>CAKJTW010000059.1:0-10000000 GCA_917880005.1 Nanger dama
CTCATTTCTCTCCTCCTGTCCCTGCTCCTTTCCTTCTTCCTTCAACCTCCACAAACGCTAGGGTTCTCCAACAGCGGCACATTGGAAGAAGGACCATGGGTGTGTGACCAACTTCTCCAATCAGCCCATTATTGAATTAACCAATCCATCCTTCCCACGGAGGACTTGGCATGGATCTGAGAGTGTTTTGACCCCTGTGGGAGGGAAGGACACAAATTCCACACAACAGAGACTCCGTTGACTGGGGTGACCTGAGGAATCTGGGAGATGCTTAATGCTCACAGCAACACCTCAAGTTTCCCAAACGCTTTAGAGAGGACAGAGGCAAACGCTTCCAATTACATTCAGCCAGAATGATGTGGCAAGAGTCCTCCATAAACAGCTGTAGCTGCTGGGTTTGCACTGAGACTTGGAAAATTGGAGGGATGAGACCTGGGAAGGTGTAAGGAAAGGACAGAGGATGGGGCAGGCCTGGGGCTGGGGGAGAAGGGGCGGACGCTCTGGATGCAGCAGTGGCTTATGAGAGCAGAAGTGACCCCAGGACCTGCTGCCCTGGGACTGCTCAATCCCAGGACACCAGGTCAGCTGGGCTGTGAAAGCAAGTGTGTGAAGCCCAGTGGCCCCTTCACAGACTCTAGAATCTGCAGCCATGGAGGGTCTCTAGGAGCAGCTGGACATGGACTCTATCACATGGAAGCACATCAGCCTTGGCTGGTGCAGAGGCTGAGATTGAGCTCCAGGAGACCGAGCTCAGGCAGGGACCCAGAGCCTGTGTGCTGTGACTCATCCACCCTGGGAGCGCCCTTTACATGCAGAATTAACAGTGAGGACAGACATGAAGGGAAGTCACAAGTCCTGAAAGCAAAGGAGGAGAGAGTTCACGTCTCACACACCTACCTCACATGCGCTGCAAGTACATGGTTTCCAGGGTCAAGTGGCAATGAGAGTCTTGTGCCCACTAGGATGTGGCCATCACAGTTCAACATGCAATAGCAACAGAGTCTGCAGCACACAGTGCCCGAGATGCGCTGACTAGAGACCAGGCTTCCACACTAGTGGAAGCACAGAAAAGAGCAGCTCTTATGGGCAAAATAATTTTTGAAGAGGAAAGCAACAGGTGTTTATAAACAGAGCACAGTGCAACTCCAGGACACAATTTCTCTCTTATATCATTAAAATATGAAAATAATAAGTCAGAACTCTACACAGAGTTCCTTCTTCCTAATTTCATGTTCACCTTCCTTAGCCTCCAAGCAGGGTGTTTAACCCTAAATTCCCAGGAAGCCTGTGCCATCAGATCCCAACTGAATGCTGTCTCCTGCCAGTGTCCCCTTCCTCATCACTGCACCAAATGCTCCCCACAACGCATTCCATAGGAATACAACCAGGAGCAACAAGGTGATTAGAATGAGCGACCCACACACTTCTGCTCCAGTTGAGGCCCTGCTGGCTCTCACAGCATCACCCTGAACTTTTCCCTAGGATCCTGGAAAGACACTTCACTGTGGACAGCAGATGGCAGTCATCTGTGCTCTGTGTAGTCAGACCCTTCAATAAGCATTGATCTCAGATGCAAACCTAAAGAGAGAGATGCTGAAAGAGTCAGTTCTCAACCTCTCACTTCACAGGCCCATTAGAGCTCCCACCTTCACGCTAAGCAACCTGAAATTCCAAGTGGTTTTGACATATGTAAAACATGCCTGCAAGCAAATTCTAACAGTCACATCTGGCTAGTGGCTACCACACTATAACACACAGCAACCACTGTATAAGTTTATACACGTGCATGTACTTAGTCACTGAGTCATGTTCAACAATTTGTGACCCCATGGACTGTAGCCCTCCAGGCCCCTCTGTCATGGAATTCTCCAGGGAAGAACACTGGAGTGGGTGGTCATTTCCTTCTTCAGGGATCTTCCTGACCCAAGTTTCAAACCCAGGTCTCCTGCAGTGCAGGTGAATTCTTTACCGTCTGAGTCACCAGGGAAGAGTGAATGAATCTGGAGATCAGTACCACTTGTTCTAACACTTCTGATAGACTGTGGTAGAACAGATTTTGGAATGCCAGGGGACTTTGTTACAAGGGAGGGTGTAGGGCTTCCCAGGTGGCTCAGTAGTAAAGAATCTGCCTGCCAATGGAGGAGACATGGGTTGGATCCCTAGGTTGGGAAGAGGCTTTGGAGAAGGATATGGTGAACCACTTTAATATTCTTCCTTGGAGAATACATGGACAGAGGAGCTTGGTGGCGTATGGGGCATGGGATCTCAAGGGTCAGACAAAACTGAGTGACTGAGCATGCAAGGCTATATATAGGATGTTACCACCTCTCTGTTATTTTCCCCCTCCTGATTATTTCCTTGCATTTTCTGGCCATTTAAAGACAGCTCTTTGCTGATAGATTAGCAAAGATAAGACTTCTGCCCCATGAAAGTATTTAGCCTGAGGGTTAAGAGAGGGATGGGGCGCTCTACTGGTTTCCATGGTAACCACCGTAACCCAGAAGCCAACCTGCTGTTCCTTCCCACTGTAACTGCTGGGCTCCCTATCCCCCGAGTGAAGAATGCTGCAGCTGCTGTCTTCTGCCTGGCCCCTGCTAGCCACAGTGGGGGTCTCTCCAGGCCCCTTTTACTTCAGACATGGAAATCTCCCTGTCGATTAAACCTTTGATATCTCTGTCAACTCTGAGATCTTTCTTTGGTCTCAAGTCTAGATAAGCACATGACTTGGAGGCCTTGGAACTGTACCCCCAACAGTGTCTGCAGAGCATCTGACTGGTTTGATTTGATGATTCATTTGTAGGCATTTCCTGGGCTCATGCACACATCCCAGGTACTATGAGCCTTTGGGACACTGAAACAGCAATGTCAACACCCAGATCTTAGAGGAATTCCCAGCAGGTGTTCCTCTTGAGAGGACAGGTGTGGACACAGGGCCCAGGGTGCCTCTGCTGAACATCATCAGAGAAGAGGAGAGAGGAGGGAGGGAGAGACACTGTGTCTCCTCACAGCCC
Organism: Nanger dama; assembly: GCA_917880005.1. Lineage (NCBI taxonomy): Eukaryota > Metazoa > Chordata > Mammalia > Artiodactyla > Bovidae > Nanger > Nanger dama. The sequence continues at coordinate 3,012 of CAKJTW010000059.1, forward strand.
ATCCCTCCACCACTGACTCTGAGATCAGGGAAGGAGGGACACAGGGCCTTCAGAGAGACGTGACCAGCACACTCAACACTACACAGCACACTGAGGGAGTGACTCAAGGGACGAGAAATTAACATGACATTCCATGCTCATAGCCTGGAGACTTAGTACTCCTGACACTTCTACAGTACCTAAACCTAAGTAAAGATTCATTGCAACACCAATCAAAATATTAATGTCATTTTCATAGAAATAGAACAAATAATTCCAAAAATATGTATGGAACCACAAGAACTCCAAATAGACAAAATGATCTTGAGAACAAAGATCAAAGTTTCTCACCTCTTCAAAACACATTACAAAGTTATTGGAATCAAAGCTGTATGATACTGACATAGAAATAGATGCACAGCACGAAATACCAGAATAAAAAACAAACAAGTAAACTCACGCATACGAGGTGAAAGGAAATTCATAAAGGTTCTAGGACAACAAAACAGGGAAAGGGTTGCCTCTTCAGCAACTGTAGGATGAAAAGTTAACCTACAGACAAATTGCAAACCATATATCACATTAGGAGCTCATACTCAAAATATATCAGAAAATCCCACAGCTCAAATGAGAAACAAATTAAAAAATAACAGGTAAACAAATGAGTTGAGGAGTGTGCAAAGATGATGATCAAAACCACCTGGAGCTTTGGTCTGGAAGGAGTAGGTTCTAAGGGGAGCAGTCACCCTGGGTCCTACTGCTCTGAGCCTCTGACCTAGGTCTGGTCAGTCCCAGGAGATCAGGTCAGCAAGCACTGCGAGAGCAAATGTGTAAAGACCGCCAGCGCCCCTTCTCAGTCTCTAGAATCTGTGGCTATGCTGGACTCTAGGGGCAGCTTCACATGGACTGCTCTCACACAACACAGCATCCCTGGGGAGGTATGGTGCTGAGATGAGCTCCAGGAGACTCAGCCCAGGCAGGGAGACCAGATCACATGAGCTTTGACTCACCCAACCCTGAGAGCATCCTTCATAAAGGAACAGACAGTGAGGACAAACTTGGGGGGAAACCACAAGTGCTGAAAATGCAGAGGGAGAGAGTTCATGTCTCACCCGCCACCTGACACTCACTGCCAGAACTTGGTCTCCAGTGTCAAGTGACCGTGAGAATTTTGTGCCCACAGGATGTGGCCATCATAGGAGAATTTAAACATAAAGCCAAAGTTCCTCATACATAAAGCCCTGCAGGTACTGACCAGAAGCCAAGCTTTCACAATGAGCAGTGAAAGGACAAGGAAAGAGTAGTCTCCTTGGAAAGGAGATTTTTAAATGGCCAAGCAAAAGAGATGTCTCCAAGCACAGCACAATGTAGCACATGATCACATGGGTCTATGAATCATTAAAATATGAAAAGAACAAATAAAACTTCTACTCATATTTCCTTCTACTTCCTCAGTTTATATTCACCTTCCTTCATTGGCAAAGAGTTAAGTGTAACCCAAGTGGTCCTGGAACCTTCTCCCTGTTAATCCCATCTGAGAGTTGTCCCCTAACTGCATTCTCTTCTGCATCACTGCTGCTACTACTTTCCAGGAAGCAGGCTGCAGAAAGACAGCCATCAGCAATAATACAGTGATTACACAAGGTGGCCCACCCATTTCTCCTCCTCTGCTTGGCTCACACAGCATCCCCCTGGCCTTTCCTCCAGGTTCACAGACTTCCCCCTGTGTTCGTGGAGTCAGAGTCCTTCAACAAGATGTTGATCCCAGTGCAAAATTTCATATGAGAGAGAGATGCTGAGAGAATCACATTTTAACCTTACACTTCTACAGGCCCAATATAGCTCTTACATTCAAGCTTACAAAGCTGAAATTCCAACACTGATGAACATACTGGCAATATGGCTACTATGATCAACAAATGTGTGTCTTTGTGATTTTTTAAAAATGTTAAATATTGTTTGAAATACGTTAGTTATAGATAGGGAGATCTGACTACTGGCTACTGCACTGGAAAGTTCAGCTCTCAAGCTCCAAAGACAAGGAAAAGGCAATTAATTGCCTCTTCAGGTTGTTCTCTGTTGCAGACACGTTGATGCCCTGGAAGAGATCATTCATATATAGGTATACCTGGGGGCTCTTGACCCTGGGCCAGGCATTGGAGAGTGCTTGTGAACATTCCAATAGTAAGGTGAACACTCAGATTCAAAGCAAATTCCCAGTAGGGGGTCACTTGTAGGCAGCGGTGAAGGGCATGGCCCGGAGCTCCTGTCTGACAAGTAACTAGAGAGGAGTCACAGAGGGGAGGGAAGGGACATTCACAGTCTTCAAGGGCCCATCTTTCCCATCCCTGACTCTAGAGGCCCCAAGCCAGGCAACACAAAAGTCCCCTTAGGAAGGGAAAGATTTGTGCACTGAAAACCATAGAATACTTCTGAAAGAAAGAGGAGACAAGTAATCAGAATACCATACCATGTTCCTAGACTGGAATATTTAGTGTCATTGACCTTCCTATACTCCTAAAAGTGATGTATATATCGAAATGACTCACATGGTCTCATGTCAGTTTTATAGAAATGGAAAGAAAAAATCCCCAAATACTGAAATTTATGCAAGCGAGGAGAAACCCAAAGAGCAAAAACAGTCTTGAGAGCAAAGAACGACAATGGGGCCTTCAGGCTTCCTGAATTCAAAACAGCTAAGAATGCCACAGCAGGCAAAACTGTGGTCTGCCTGTAGCAAAACAGGCAGAAAGACCAATGAATCATAAGGAGGGGGAATCTTAAATAAATTCACACCTGTGAGGCCAAAAGATCTTTGCCAGGGTTCTAAAATGATCAAATGGAGAAAAGATGGTCTCCTCAACAATCAATGGAAAGGCTACTGATGGAATGAGAGGAAGTTATCTGCAAACTTTGCATCTGAATAAGGGGCCAATATCCAGAATATATAGCAACTACTACAACTCAGCTTCAAAACAACAAAAGGCAAATAACTGACTTTAAAAAATGTGTAAAGGCTTCAATCGTCATGTCTTCATAGAAGACAGAGAAATGGTCATTATCCACAGCAATAGTGCTCCACATCAGTAAGTATCAGTGAAATGGAAACCAAGTGGAAAGGAGATATCACCTGTCGGGTTGTGTATTCTAAAAAGAAAATAAAAGATTTTGGCAACAAAGTAGAGAAATGGAAACTTTGTAACTGTTGGTAAGAATGTAAAATGACATAGCCGTTATGGAACAGTTTGGAAGTCCCTCAAAATATTATTAAGAGAATGATCACAAGATCCAGGAAACACTCTTTTGAGTTTATGTCCAAAGAAGATAAAATGAGAATGTCCAGGAGATATCTACAATCACATATCCATTGCCATACTGTACACAAAATCCAAGAAAACTGCCCAGTGTCTACGGGCAGATAAATCAAAAGAAAATGTGGTGTATACACACATTGGAAGCCTTGCAGCATTTAAAAAGAAGGATACTTTGTCATTCGCAGCACTGTGAATGAAACTTGAGGATACTGTTAAGAGTGAAATAAGATAGTCAATGGAGGACAAATACTGTACAATTCCGTTTACCTGAGGTTTCTAAAGGAAAATTCAGAGAAGCAGAGAGTAGAAGGGTGGTTCCAAGAACTGGGAGGAAGTTGACAGAGGGAGGGTCTGTTTAATGGTTATAAAATTTTTGTTGCAGGATGGAAAAGTTCTAGAGACAAGCCGAACAACACAGTTCAGTGAATTAACAGGACTGACTGGACATTTCAAAGCATAAGGGGCAAAGCTGGCCTGAACTGCATCAATGCTTTTAGGTTCCCCCTTTCTCAGATTCCTCTAGACCTGGGTGTGGCATGTGAGTATCACCAGGGATGCCTGCAGAAGGAAGGAGCCTCTCCAGTACTAGGGGCCTTCATTGAGGGGAAAAGATTCACTCTGAAGCTCTAATAGGAAAGAGTTTGAATAAGGGAAATGGCAGATGAATCATGACCAATCAAAATGCTATAAGACCTAGTAAGAAATGGAATTTATGACTAAATGAAGGTGTGGTTGACCCAGGAGGGGAAGCCTAAAACACAGTTTTGTTTTTCAAGAATTGTATAGGGCTTCACTGGTGCTTCAGTGCTTAAGAATCTACATGCTGACACGGGAGATATGAGCTCAATCCCCGGTCTAGAAAGATTCCACATGCCTTGGAGAAACTAAACCCTTCAGTGCACCACAAGGTCTGAGACGTGTTCGAGAGCCCAGGAGCCACAAGTGCTGAGCCCACCTTCCAAAACTACTGAAGCCCAAGAGCCCTAGAAGTCATGCTCTGCAACAAAAGAAGCTGCTAAAGTGATACACACACACGCTACACACCACAACCAGAGAGATGCCCTCACTCTCCACAAGCAGAGAAACCCTGTGCAGCAATGAAGACCCAGCAGAGCCAAGAAGAAACTCAAGAAAAATTAAATAGACTGCGGGGTAAGCATTTTCCTGGATAGTGATGGGATTTGTCTTTCAGGGTATGGATGGTCACTTGGTATAAAATCAGTGGATGCAGTGAATGTGTATACTTGGTTTAATTTTTACACACATACTCATTAATGGTACCTGGTGATGGGAAATTTGGGGGAAAGTTGACACCAGTAACAGTGAGGTTTAGGGTGACAAATATCGAGGAAAACACAAGACAGGAAAATAACAGACACATGGAGCATCACACTGTTCATTACACACAGACACACCCAGTCCCTACACTATTAACCATAGTACAGCTTCTTCCTGGAACTACAGTAATCAGCCACATCGCTCTGCTTATAAATTACTATCACTAAGGCCCCTATACTCATTGCCAGCAGGAATTTGGAATCAGTTTGGCCTCTACCCTAAAACCAGAAAGAAAGCCCCAACTTTCTCATCTACAAAGTTTTTCTCCCAAAGTGAATGATTCTAGAATACATACCGCTTTCACATTCTGAAAGGGCCACCTGCAAGTACAGAAGAGAAGACACTATGAGGATAAGATCACAGAGATGCACAATCTTTGGTTCATTTGGTGACAGTTCCTGATGAGGAACAGTGGTGGAGTTCAGCTATATCAGAACACACATGCTCAGGATGAAAGGCAAGGCTTTTGCCTGGAGGATGGAACTTCCCAAGATCCTTTGGGTTGGAAATTTCAGACTTCTTTTCTTAGAGGAATCTTGCTGCAGGAGAGAGAAATCTGTACTCGACAGAGTGTAATGGATGCTAACAATTTTAATATCTTGTGGACTGAGGCGTCATGATTTGGTAATAAGTATTTCACTCCCCATTATCCCAACCAAGGGAATTGTCTCTATCTGAAATGAACACCTTCAAAGACTCATAACTTAATTCTACTGAAAAGAAAGGAAACAATATTTCTATCTCAGACCAGAAAAAAAAAAACCTTTCCTTGGAGACACATGGAGTCTCTTCGTCGCTGTCACAAGTTGGGTTGACTGGCAGGTCCTCAGTGAAACCTAGGGGGCACAGAGTAGCTGTTAGAACACTAGAGAGGCGGCTCAGGAATCATGCAGGATGTTTTCTCCTTGTGTGGACGTGGGGTGGTGTGTACTGATGTGGAGGTTGATAAGCATGGACTGAACTTGTGTTCATCCATCCTCTTTGGAGGAGGAAGAAAAGTAAAGGAGAGGAGGAAGGAAATGTAAACAGATCTTTGGCTTTCTAGCTGGAGGAACTGAATCAACATGAAATATTCAATCTAAAAAATGGAAAACGCTAAAATGTGTGTACTGTTCAATGAAAGAGACCCATGACTCCTCCTGCTCATTTTGAGCTCCTGCTAAATCGCCACTGTCTCTTGATTTTTCCCAGGTCGCTCTTCCTCCGAGATCCACAGTTGCTGCTACTCTGTTCATCATGTTCTCTATGGGACTTTGTACTTGATTTAAACTAAACTCTGTTAAAGGACTGAAATCAATCCTGGGCAAAGTATGCTTTTCTATTAATTCACTAATTACTTGTCTTAAAGAAAATCAAATACACAAGATTTTATATTACTGAATTCCTTCCATTTAAAAATAGCTACTATGAATAATATAGTATTTTTCTATCAATATTTGCTTTCTGTACAGTGTGTATATGTCCACTGAGCTAGTAGCTGTCCATACTTACAGGGGCCATCTGTTTAGTGGGACAGCTAATTATAGAAAGCACAGTTCCTCCACAAGGTCTTTCTGGGGAGCTAGTGGGACAGAGTATCTCTTAGGACAATGGTGAGGCTACTCACTAGTCACTCAGCTTTTTTTTTTTTTTTTTTTTGATAGGAACAAGGGATGGAGTGTATGCATGAGAGGGGTAAGTAACTATGGACTAAGCTGCTGTTGAATTATCCTCTTTGCTGGATGAAGGAGAGCAAAGGAGAGGAGCAGGAAAGAAATGCAAGAGAGCCTCTGTATTTTAACAAGTGATCTAATGGTAACCTAACCACTGGGGAAAAAAGAAACACTAAAATGCATTCCAGCTTTAAATGCCAGAGATGAACGTCCCAACTGCTTCCTTGGAGCATCTGCTAAATCAGCCGTGGATTTCTTCCTAAATCACTCCCTCCCCAGGATGCAGAGTTGCAGCTATTGAAATTACCAAGTTTTCTATGAAATTTTGTTCTTGATTAAAAGCAAGCTCTATTAGAGGACTGAATTCAGTCCTGCCTTTACAAACATCTGTTATCAATCCTGTGATATTTTTTCCCAGTCTTCACTTTCCAAACATATTTGCATGTCCACCGAGACAGTGGCTGTCCACAGTGACAGAAGTGATACATTCAATGGGACAGGTCATTACGGAGAGGAGCCAAGGGTGGAGGCTGACTGTCTCTGACCCAGCTCTTTAGGAGATTACAACGACTCATGTTCAGGAGGCTAACTATCGAAACTGAATGTGAGATCTGTTTGACACGTTCCCTAGAGTGTGTGTTACCAGCTTTAATCAATGTAAGGCTTACGGTAATATCATCCAGTAAAATGAACTATCTCCCTGATGATAATCTGCTTTATTCCTTGTTTAAGCATGACACTAGCACCAACAGATTGGACCCACATTGTCTACACAAGGCCACAAAACTCTCACAATCTGTGAGCTCACCAGGGGATGCAAACCCCGAGTGCCTTTCACAATAATGACTGTGCCAAGGTTAGCTGTTAATCCACTTTGATCGCCCTGGTGTCAGGAGCACTGTGCCAACCTTATAATGATGGGCACGGTCTGGACCCCTGGAATTTATAGTACCTCCAGGCATAAACATAGATGCAGGGACCCCCTTGTTTCATGACTAGGATTGAAAGGATGAGTGACCAGTTCAGGTGAGGGGTCCAGACCAGAAACACCAGAAGCCTCTTATGTTCTCAGTATGGCTTTTCCACTTAGAAGGACAAGGGCTTGGGCCATTTTGCTCAGCAGCATCTTCATCTGAGGAAAATGAATATTAATGAAACGAGGAATGGCTGAGTTGAGGAAAGAATCAGGTACTGTATAGTCAGTGAGCAGTGGTGATGAGAAGTGTTTAGAAAGTTCACAGTTGACTAGTTCTGTCTAACAGGGAAACATCTCGAGAGGAAACACACACAGACACAGAACTTCAGAATCACAGCACCTGGTCTCACACATGGGCCCCCAACCCTGATTCACACACACCCACAACATCTAAATGATGTAGTTGCTTCCAGGTTCCACAGAACAAAACCACTGTTCTTTCCTGGGAGATCAGTCTCTGCTCTGCACCTCCGGCTCGCACCCCAAGAAGGAATCTAGCGTCAGGGCCACTCTCCAATCAGAGCCAGAGAACCCCACCTTTTCAGCTGGATTGTCCCTCAGCAGAGTGATGATCCCTGCATATTTACCGTGTTCATAGGCTTTCCCAGATTCCTGTGATTGCAGAGAAGAAAACAGAGTGAGTGTGTCAGCATCTTGAATTTTCTGCACTAAGTCTTCTGTTATCTGGATTTTGTCCTCAGGTAACTAGCACTCTATTTCAGTGGCTCCAAAATAAAACACAGTCTCCTTTTGGAAAGACTGGCCTGTGTCACATAAGATCTCTCACTTTTAATTTGACCAACATTTACACATTGTTTTTCAAGAAAGAAAACTTTCTGCTGAGCAAAGTACCTACAGTAATAAATGATGCTGTCTTATTTAAATGTCTTTTGATTCAGCACTGTGTTGAAAATAGATTTATCCTCTCTAGTTTCCCAGCCAAGGATTTGCATGCCTCAGTGGTAATGTAAATTGTCAGAGTACTCTAACTGTATTCGACTGAAAAGAAAATAAAGAAGTGAAGCCACAGTCTTATCCCAGATTAAGAAAGGTGCCCTTACGTTCACAGTGCTCAGAGGCTCTTCCTCAGTCTGGTCCTGGGGCAGTTCCACAGCCATGTCCTCCTGGGAAGCTAGAGGGACACAGAAGAGCCATTGGGACACAGGTGAGGCTGCTCACTAATCTCTCAGGAACCTTTTTCATTTGGGGCGACATGGGGTGGAGTGTATGCATAAGGCATTGGTGACTATGGACTGAGTTGCTGTTGACTCATCCTCTTTGTTGTATGAATAAGAGCAAATCGGAGGAGCAGGAAATAACGAAACAAAACTTCTGTATTTTAACTAGTGATAACCTAACAGTTCCGGAAAAAAGAAACACTGAAATGCATGCCACCTGTCAATGACAGAGACTCATGGAACTCCTGCCTATTTATATCTTCTGCAAAACCACCCCTATCCAGAAGGATTACTTCCTAGATCACTGCCTCCCCGGATTCCGTTTCAGCTGATGCACTTACTAAGTTTTCTATGAGATTTTGTTCTTGATTAAAAGCAATCTCTCTTACAGGACTGATTTCAACCCTACCTTGTCAAATAGCCATAATCTATCATGTGATGTTTCTTCCTAGTCTTCATTTTCCAAACAATATTTGCACATCCACTGAGTCAGTGTCTGTTCACACTCACTGAAGCCATACATTTACTGGGACAGTTCCTCATGGAGACAAAGCATGGGGTAAACGTTGACCTTCTTGGACCCGGGTGTGCAGGAGGTTTACAACAAGAGTCAAGGTCACCATGCAGAGTCTCAAGTTCGACTGTGAGATCTATTTGACACCTTCCCTTGAAAATCTGCTACACGGTTTAACCAATGTAAGGCTTATGGTAATGTCACCCAGTACAATGAAATATCTCCCTGATGACAATCTGCTTTTGTCCTTGGTTAAGCAATGACACTAGCACCAACAGATACGGCCTGTACTGTCTAAACAAGGGAACACAACTTTCAGATCTGTGAATTGACCAGGAGGATGTGAATCCCAAGGTGCCTTTCACAATAATGACTGTGCCAATGTTGGTGATAACCCACCTATGTTTGCCCTGGGTTCCATGACCACTGAGCCCATCTTACAATGATGGGCACAGTCTGGACCTCTGGAGCTCTCGTACCTCCAGGCATAAACATAGGTGCAGGGACCGCCTTGCTCCATGACTGAGGATCTCATGGCTGAGTGGTAAGTGCAGGTCAGGGGTCCAGAGCAGACACCCTGGGACCACCCCAAGGTTCTCAGTATATCCTTTTCCACTTAGGAGGTCAATAGCTTGGTCCATTTTCTCAGCACCATCTCCATTCAAACAAAAAGAATATTAACCAAACTTGAGGAATGACTGAGTTGAGGAAAGAATTAGGTAATCTGCCCGTGTGCAGTGTGATGAGAAGTGTTTAGAAAGTTCACAGCTGACTTGTGCTGTAAAAGAGGAAAAAATCTTCTGAGGAAACACACACAGACAAATCGCTTTAGAATGACACTGCATAGGCTCACACGTGGGACCCAAACCCATGCATCTAACTGATGGAGTTGTTTACCCATACCATAGAGCACAGACATTGTCTTTCCTGGGAGGTCAGTCTCTTATCTGCACCCCCTGCCTTCACCCTCTTTAGGAATCCAGCGACTTTCCAAACAGAGCTGGCAAGAGATTGTCACCTTCATCAAATAAATTTTTTTCATCAGAGGGATGATCCCTGAATATTTACCGTGTTCACTGGCTTGTTCATGAGCCTGCAATTAGAAAGAAGAAAACAGTGTGAGGGTGTCAGCGTCTTGAGCACTGTGCCTTCAGGTATTTTGTTCTCTTTTTCTTTTCAGAAAACCAAATGGGAATGAGCTGTTGATTCCGTAGCCCCAAAAGAACACAGAGAGGACACCTGTGGGAAAGGCTGGAGCTCCTCCTGGAAGATCTCTCCAGCTCATTTTCACCAGTAATTAAAACTTTCATTTCAGGAAGGAACGGTTTCTGCTGAGGAAACTGCTCCCGATTCCAGTTTTTAATTTATGTTGTCATTTTTGAAAAACATCCTTTTGAATAAGTTATCTGCTGGGAGAAATTCATCCATCAAATTAAAAACTGTTTATATGAACTGTCTTGAATATTTTGAACCTTTATCTGAATTCAGCTAGAAAATAAAGTCATTAAGCAACACTTTTATCGCAGATGAATAGGAGGCACTTACTATGGAGTTGGGCAGAGCCCCTTCCTCCACCGTTGAAGTGGGGAGCTCCTCACGCTGGTCCTCAGGGAGCTCTAGGAGGACATAGAGAATTGTCAGGACATCTGTGATGCTGATAGTGTGGACACATGGGAGGAGTGTGTGGATGTGGGCGGTTAATAAGTGTGGGCTGAAATCTGTTGGACAACCTTTCTCATGGGTGGAGGAAGGCCAAGGAAATGAGCATTTCAGAAATGAGTCAGAGAGCCTTTCTGGCTAAGGGGAACCTCATCGACCTGAAACTCTGTCTGACAGAGGGAAGCACTAAAAATCACACTGTGCTCCAGAAGTCATGTACAGTTCCGAGACTTGGACCATCAAGAAGGCTGAGTGCCAAAGAATTAATGCTTTAGAGACTCTGAAGAGACTCTCCTGAGTTCCTTGGACAGCAAGGAGATCAAACCAGTTAATCTTAAAGGAAATCAATCATTTCCTTCCAATATTCATTGGAAGGACTGATGCTGAAACTTCAATACTTTGGCCGCCTAATGTAAAGAACAGGCTCATTCGAAAAGCCCCTGATGCTGGGAAAGACTGAGGGCAGGAGGAAAAGTATGGGCCACAGAGGATGAGCTGTCTGGATAGCGTTATCGACTCAATGGACATGAATTTGAGCAAACTCCAGAAGATAGTAAGAGACAGGGAAGCCTGGGGTGCTGCTGTCCATGGGCTCACAGACATAACTTAGGGCCTGAGCATTGTCATCAAAAATACATTGTATTTATTCGTTTCATAATTTTTAAGAATTAAAAAGTTCCATCAGTCAGTTCAGTTGCTCAGTCATGTCCGACTCTGTGACACCATGAATCGCAGCATGCCAGGCCTCCCTGTCCATCACCAAGTCTCAGAGTCCACCCAAACCCATGTCCGTTGAGTCGGTGATGCCATCCAACCATCTCATCTTCTGTCATCCCCATCTCCTCCTGCCCTCAATCTTTCCCAGCATCAGGGTCTTTTCAAATGACTCAGCTCTTCACATCAGGTGGCCAAAGTATTGGAGTTTCTGCTTCAACATCAGTACTTCCAATGAACATCCAGGAATGATCTCTTTTAGGTTGGACTGATTCGATCTCCTTGCAGTCCAAGAGACTCTCTAGAGTCTTCTCCAACACCACAGTTCAAAAGCATCCCTTCTTTGGTGCTCAGCGTTCTCTATTAGTCCAACTCTCACATCCATACATTGCTACTGGAAAAACCATAGCCTTGACTAGACGGAACTTTGTTGACAAAGTAATGTCTCTGCTTTGTAATATGCTGTCTAGGTTGGTCATAACTTTGCTTCCAAGGAGTAAGCATCTTTTAATTTCATGGCTGCAATCACCATCTGCAGTGATTTTGGAGCCCAGAAAAATAAAGTCAGCCACTGTTTCCACTGTTTCCCCATCTATTTGCCATGAAGTGCTGTGACCAGATGCCATGATCTTAGTTTTCTGAATGTTGAGGCTTAAGCCAACTTTTTCACTCTCCTCTTTCACTTTCCTCAAGAGGTTCTTTAGTTCTTCAGTTTCTGCCATAAGGTTGGTCTCATCTGCATGTCTGAGGTTATTGATATTTCTGCTGGCAATCTTGATTTTTCTATATTCACAATTTAGTCTACCTATCAGTGCCATCTACCTCTTTTTCATCAGATCCAATATAACCTCTGTTCCCATTAAGTCATAATCCACCTTCTCCGTTGCCTCCTCGCTTTGGTAATTTCTATTTCCAGCTTCCATGAGTTAGCCTCTTCTGTGTACCTTAAACCAGTGGAATCATACAATATTTGTGTTTCTGTGCCTGCCTTATTTCGCTAACTATAATAAATTTTGGTATTAAATCATCCATCCATTTTATAGCCTATTTCAATCCTTAATTCATTTTTATGGTGGGATAGTATTCCATTCTGAGTACATATCACATTTCATTTATCCATTCATCACATGATGGTCTTTGGGTTGTTTCTAGTATTTAAGTACTAATAATTCACTGGGAACATTAGTGTACAGATTTCTGTGTGGTACTATAATTTAAATGAGCATATTTAAAATATCACTGAATATAACAACACAAAGTGTGAATGTTAGGTGAACTAACAATGTTAGACTTTGAATTACTAAAAATATATTTTCTCACTAATTGTAAAAATGTACCACACATGTGTGATCTGTGAGTAGAATGTGAGAGCTGAACCTGAAGTGATATGATATAGGAATTTTCTGTATAATCCATACAACTTTTATGTCCATGTAATCCTGCTTTAAATAAAGTCTAATAATTTCAAGAAATCTTGAAACATGACTTCAGGGGAGAACACCACACCTAGTGTTAAAAAATTAGCTAGTGTCTAAACCATAGCTAAAGACCATCTTCACTTTTAAGCATGAACCAAATGTTGAATTTAAAATGCATCTTTCCGTTCATAGTTAAAGCAGTACCAACTCATATAGTTTCCATTTGAACACATGAAATAAAAGAAGAACATTGCTTAATATTTCTGTTTTTTTTTTTTCTTAAACATGAGGTCCTGAACATACTACAATAATCATTCTTGAATGAACTTAATGAGAAAATTCCCACAGTACCTTCCGTTGAGTCATTTATAGGGTGCACCCTGTTATGGGGCCAACAGCGAAGTGTCTTCATCCAGCTGGCTCTTCTTCTCGGCATCTCAGGGCTGTTTCCTCTGGCCTCCTGGATGGAACCTCCTGTGAAATGTATTATAGTGGTGAGAGCTGTCGACATCTTGCCGGCAGAAGACCACCCGGGAACTAATAATAATTGATCCACAATTCAACCCTCTGGTCCCCTTCCTCACCAGATGCCTAGCAAGGCCTCCTGAATCCAAGGTGGACCTAGGAAGATCTGCAGTTTGATGGGCACTGAAAATACCAACAGATCGGCTGTGTGTGCAAATATCTCTATTTAACTGAGACCTAGAAGCTCAGCAGAGCATGGTGACCATCCCTGATGGACTGGATTCAAGTTGCATTTAGGAGAAGCAGTTACTTGGGAAAGACATATGGATCCCTCTTTGCCTCAGTTCCCTGTCCTGAGTTGGAGAAACGTTAACATGGCCTATTTTTAGTATGATGAGGGCAGGAATGATTAAATACAGGCAAAATATTTAAAATATTAAAATATTAAATATAATTAATATTATAAAATTAATATTATATTAATATATAAAATGTATTATATATAATATATATTATATTATATATAATATTATTATAATATTATAATATTATTATAATTATATATATAATATTATATTATAATATAATATTATATATGACATAATATATTATATATAATATATATATTATATATAGATTATATATATTATAATATATTATATATATTATAATATATTATTATATATATAATCTATATATAATATAGATTATATATATTATATTATATTATATATTATATATATTATATATATTATATATAATATATTATATATATAATATAATATTACATTATAATATAATAATAATATAATATAATAACAATACTAATACTATTATTATTATATTATAATATTATTATAATATTATTATATATATTATATATAATAATATATAATATATATTATAGAATATATAATATATATGATTAATATAATTAATATTATGAAAATATTAAATATAATTAATATTAAAATATTAAAAATATTAAAAATAAAGGAGGGACTTCCCAGGCAGGCCAGTGGGTAGGAATCTGCCTCACAACGCAGGGGACGAGGTTTGATTTCTGATCGGCAAACTCTGGTCCCACATGCCTCGGAGCAACAAAGCCCACATGTTGCAACTACTGAGCTCAAGCACCACGACTAGAGAGTCAGTGCCCTGCAACGAAAGATCTGCACAATGTGATGAAGATCCCGTGTGCCACAGCTAAGACCTGCTGCAGCCAAATAAATAAATGATAGATAGAGAAATAAATGAATAGAAAAGTAGAAGACTGGTGCTTCATAATTTCTCTGTAAGTGTTCAACCTTGAATGATGGCAAGAATAAGATGGACCTTCAGTAGTGTTTGAAAGCACCTTTTGATGGCTCCAGTAAATGGGGATGGAAGCTTATTCTTCAGCTTTTTCACAGAAACAAGTTCTTATAGATCATGGAGAGTATCTATTATCACCTCTTCTGACACCCAGCCTTGTTCAAGAGGAAGGGTGAACAAAGTGTGGGCTGTAATCCATATGTTACATTAGACGGTGTTGAAATTTAGAGAGATGAAGTGACTTTCCAAGGGTCACATAATGTAAATAGTGGATCTGGGACAGGATTGTAGATGGTTCCCTAAGGACACAGATGTCTGCAACCCTGAGACCTGTGCTAAAACCCCCTTAACCAGGTCCTCAACCCTACCCCCAGCTCAAACTATCCTGCCCCTAGTTTTCTGTGGATGAGAGCTGATGCCCTGAAGAAGATGCCTCAGCCTTAAAAAGAGCTCAAATCCTCCTTCTACCACTCATCTCTATATTTCAGTTCCGGATCCAAAATACAAGTTTCCTCTGAGCAAAGCCCCTCAGAAAGACCACATGATTCCAACTCTGTCCATCGCCCAAAGTTTCTTCATACACTCAACCATCTCACGAGCAGCCTTCCCAAAGGCCAGTTCACCTTGCTAAGTGACCAGTGGTCTGTTTGGCCAACAAGTTGGCTCACAGCTCAGAACCTTCTAAACCAAAGGCCACATGATGACCCTACCAAGAATTAGCTTCCCTTTAACTTGACCAAGTCTGGACGAGCAGTTAATGTGACCTAACTGGGGAGGTGGCCATCTGTGCTGGCCTTTGGTGCTTAATTAAGTCTGAGATGCTCAAGGTCTCACAGCTGAGCTGGACATTTATTTGAGCAGCCTGGGCCAAGTGAGAGCTAGGAATGGGCAGGAGTTCAATCTTTCCCCACTAAAATTCTGACTCTTATCAACTTCTCATCATGCTCTAGACCCTGTAGTGGAAGACAACAGAGCCCCATCTTCTTTTTGAAAATCATCTCCATCCTCACAGCCTGAAGACTGTAACCCTAGATTCTCCCTGAGGATCAATAGACAGGCTCCTCTTCCCTCAGTGACCAAATGTTCTTCCTATTAACCCGACAGCACTATGCCATCTCAGTAAACTCCTTGGCAACAGCCAAACAATGATCCAGCCCACATCAACCTATAGGAATCCCACCAGTAAATCCCAGGTTCTTTCCTTTTTAAGTCTCTGGATTTACAGTGCTAATGTTTGGAGATTTGGGCAGCAACATTTGAGAAGAGTTGAGATGGAATTCCCTTTGACTGTAATGTCTGATGCTGAGGAGACATCATGGTTCTCCTGTGTTCCTTCTTTCCATCTGTTCTCTGGTAAGAGTATGTACAAAACTGTACAAAATGGGGAAACTGAAAATTTAGGAAGGTATTTAAGGCAGCCAGCTGACAGGAGAATCAAAATACAGTTTAAGGAATAAGACAAAACTATAAAACACATTTATAACTCTGTAGATAAATTAGAGTGATGGAAAAGGAAAAAAATTTAAAAAGATGAGGAAAATTCATCAGTAAAGGTTAACCAGCCCATTTGAAGGAATAGCCTTTGGAGGATCAGTGGGAACCTACCTCCCGTACAGCAATTTAAGTTACCCATTTCTCTTTGCCACAATACATGAAGATATCAACTCGCAGACACACGGGGTACAGAATGAGGAATGTGTATCACCACATTACCATGGCGACCACACATCACAGAACCTTCAGACTCTGAAGGTTCTAACTGGACTCTGCCCAGGACAAGTCTAACTGCCACTGTCCAACTGGTACTGTGATTCTATGGACAAGTTTGGCTTTTCAGAGTAAACATTCTATTCAAAAATTGAATCTCAGGCTCACACATTTCTCTCTGATTATGAAAATAATTTATATCAGTGAAAATGTTCTGTCCCCAGGTATAGTTGATAGTGAACATTTCGGGGTGAGCAGGGACAAATCTAACACACTGAGAATAAAGAGAGATCTATTCTTGATTAGAATATCATCTTGGTACTGATCACAAGTTTGTGCTCCTAACACACAGTGAGGAGAGAAAGCCTTCCTGAAGGGCCACACAAGGAGAAAAGACAAACACACACAAAAACCTGAGCACCCAGAAAACTGTCAGCAGAGTGCTTTTCTGGGAAAGCTGAGGGAGGGGCCTGGCTGCTTCTGGGTCAGAGTCTTTGTTCTCGAGGTCAGGTCATGGTCAGGGCACGGTGTTCTAGTGGTTATTGGGGTGGTGTAGTCTCTGAATCAAGTCCAACTCTTGCGGCCCCATGGACTGTAGCCTGCCAGGCTCCTCTGTCCATGGGATTCTCCAGGCAAGAATACTGGAGTGGGTTGCCATTTCCTTCTCCAGGGGACCTTCCCAGCCCAAGAATCAAACCCAGGTCCCCTGCACTGCAGACAGGTTCTTGCTGCTGGAGCTCTGAGGGAAGCCCTGATGTGGCTGCAAACCTCTCCCCAGAACAAATGCTACTCTCAGTTCTGGCAGAAAGCGTCAGGCCCCACGCACCACCCTCTACCTCTGGGGTCCAGGCCCAGGCCAGGAGGAGGGGGTCCTGTGTGGGCAGGGTATCTGGCATGAACTCGGGGTCCTTCATCCAGTGCCCGGCCCTGGCTGAGGGGGGAGGTCTAAGCGGGCAGCACCTCAGAGCCGGGTCCAAGACCCCACCCAGCATTTCTCTCTCTGGGTGCCTGGTGCCCAGGACCCAGCTGGGCTTCAAGCTGTTCATTTCAGCTGCAGAGACACACTTGTAGCCATTTCCAACCGAGTTAAAACTGAGTTCACAACAATTACTCCCTTTGAGAGAGGTCCCAACCACACGGGGAGAGCCTGAAATGATGTGTAAGATCCTTGCACACCAACCTAACCTCCTGCCATCTCCTGGGGGTGGACAACCGATCAGTGCTGGACCAAGTGTGGAAATGTGAATGGAGAGACAGGAGCTGGGAAACTCTTACCTTAGTAGCCAGGGTCATATCCTCTAGCTGCCCAGGGCTCTGGGGACCATGCCCACATCGTCCTCAGCAGCTTATAGGTCATGGAGGCAGGGACTGGGGAGAGGCTCACTGCTTTGTGTTGGGAAGAACCCTTGGAGAAGGGAAAGGCTACCCAGTTCAGCATTCTGGCCTGGAGAACGCCATGGACTGTATAGTCCATGGGGTGGCAAAGAGTCAGACATGGCTGAGCGACTTTCACTTTCACTTCGGCTGCTTTGTGGCCTGGATCTGGCCTGGGGGCACCCGTGGCGAAGGTTCTGGGACTCTGTGGGACACAGGCCCCAGACTGTCCTGGGCCTCCATCTCACCTTCCTGCCCTGAGGATAGCGCATGGAGAAGGCCTCTGTCCCGGACTCATCAACCTCTGGCGAGGACTGCTGACAGGTCTCCTGTTGGTGGAGCATGACCTCTAACCCTAGTCTAAGGGTCCCACTAAAGGTCTTACAATACTGACTGTGCGCCCACCCCACCCCTAGTACAGTCTCCTCCACCCATTTCTACTCTTTCCGAGTCCCCAGACTTCCCGAGAAGAAACAAAGCCTAAGATTTAATCTTATAAACAAAATTCAGTTTCCTACCTAATGTATCCACTTGTACTCTTTATTTGAAGCCCTGTAAATTCTTCTCACAAAAATGAACGTTTTTGTTGTGTGTTGCAAGCATGTTTTCAATTTATCACTAGCTTTAGGTTTTTGTTTGTCTGTCTGTTTGTTTCTGTCTGTGCTAGGTCTTCCTTGGCATGCCTGGCTTCTCGCTCGCTGTCCTGAGTGGGGGCTGCTCTCTTGCTGTGGAGCACAGGCTCTAGGCGCACAGGCTTCAGCAGCTGTGACTCGCAGGCTCTAGAGCCCTGGGTCAGCAGCCGTGTGCACAGGCTAGTTGCTCAGCAGCTTGTGGGATCTTCCCAGACCATGTCCAGACCACGTCCCCTGCACTGGCAGGCAGATTCCTAACCCCTGGGCCACTAAGGAAGCCCCATCGCTGTCTTTTTAGTACGGTTACTTTGACTTATAGGATGAAGACTTTTATTTTCTGAAACATCGGTAATTTAAATATTTTTGTTATTCTGATTGTGAGAAGGAAAAGTGGAAGGATGTTATGACTAATATTCTCATTAAGGGCCAAGTATCCCTTTAAAAATATTTTAATAAATAGGAAAATAACAGCAGGTGTTTAAAGACAAATTATCTATTAAACAATTCTAAATATTTCTAAAGATGTTTGTCAAAATGGACTAATTAATTTTTAGGGTAATGATAGAGATATTCCCCCTGAAATGATATAGAGTAGAAATAACCTGATACAGTCATAAATGGAATTGAGTATTTTGTAATGCACATGTGATAATTTATGTCTCAAAAACCTTAGAACATTTTGGAAGTGATAATGATGGTATATCAATGATTAAGTCATTTTAACAAATTTCATTCACAAAATGTCTATTCATCAGATAATGAACTTGCAGTTGTTTTCTGAGAAAAGAGGGGCACGTTCAATTAATGTTAGTTAAAGAACTTTAAAAGAATTTGTGATTAAATTTGTTATGTCCTGTTAATGATTTCAATGGTGGAGAATTCACTGAGTTTTAATATAGTTCCAACTTGCCAAGTATATTTGTATTTCTTTGACCAAGCAACATATTGGACTTTTGAAAGTTTTCCTATAGTTACCAAACTATTTATAAAAAGTTGGTGAATATTTATAATAATTAAACAGGGTAAAATAAGTAAAACCAGGAAACGGGACCAACTTAGAGAATATCACTCTGTTAAGTGCATAGTCCTCAAACATCCTAACTAAATTCTGCTGACTATAAGTAGTGTGAGCTATTATTGTTATGGACTAAATCTCTGTGTCCCCACGTAAATTTATATGTTGAAACCCTAACCTCCAGTGAGATGGTCCGAGGAGGTGGGGCCTTTGGGAGGTAATTAGATCCTGAGGGTGGAGTCCCCATGACATTACCATCTTTCTCAACAGAGGAATAGAGGTAGTCCTTTCTCTCTTTCTGCCACGTGAAGATAAATGAGAAGGTGGCAAAGTCTAGGTAAGACACATTCACCAGAACCTGACCTTGCTGAATCCTGACCTTGACTCTCAACCTTTAGACTATGAGAAACGAGTAACTATTGCATAAGCACCCTCTTCCAAGGTATTCTGTTACTGCACCCCTAACTGACTGAAGCACCTATCGTTATGGATTTTGAGAGTAAGATTTTTCTTTAGCTATTTAGTTAATAGAAAGGAGCCACAGATCCTCCCAAAAACATTGCCCTGGAAAGAGTTAAATAGGCAAGGAAGACTTTATTCAAGACATTGTGATAAAGGTCAAGACTATTGCCAGAAGAAAGATTGACCTCAACTCCCCTGAAACAAGTAGCTGAGGAGAGGGGGATTTGCAAACACTGAGTGAGCTAATGAGAAGATAACACAGGCCCTCAGCCTCAAGGTTCCCATCTGTGCTTAGTCATCAGCACTTATGGAAATGAAGCTTCCGCTTTCCACACAGACTGGGATAAAGGGACCCATTTTTTCTGATTATCACTTTGAGGAAGGTGGGCTCACAGTTTCTGGAGCAAGACGTTCCTGGGTTGTAAAATGTTCACATATCATCATGGTAGAGAAGGAATTGACACACCTTCTAGACTAGATGGTCAAAGAATAAGGAGATCAAGAAAGAGTGTCTGGAATAAATTGGGAGATTTGGATTTATATTTACACACTGTTATATACAAAGTAGATAACTAATAAAGGCTCTACTATACAACAGAGGGAACTCTATTCAAAACTCTATGTGCTGTGCTTAGTCAATCAGTCGTGCCCAAGTCTTTGTGACCCCATTGACTGTAATCCATCAGGCTCCTCTGTCAATACTCTATAATTGATATATATAAAAAGAGTCTAAAATGAGTGTATATATGTAACTGATTCACTTTGCTGTGCAGCAGAAACTAACACAACATTGTAAAGCAACTATACTCCAAGACAAATTAGTTTTTAAAAATGTCTGAAGTGTATACAAACTGTGGAGGCTGTTACGGCCCTTTTCATAAAGCCCTAGTTCTTGCTTATTAACCCTTGATAGAAAGGCAAAAATAAACAAAAGAAAATCTGTTGATCTGGTAGACATGCACTGCTAATCATTTTACATTGTGGTTTATTCATGAAGAAACTCTGAATAAATGAAGCAGTAAAAATAATCCCTCAGCATGCTTGATAATACCTTTTTATTAATCATACTTTACAGTTCAACATTTTAATGAAGGACAAATACGATAATGACAACAAATCAAAGCTTTTGGATGTTTTGCTCAATGATATTAGAGTATATATTATAATGACTAATCTTGTAATGGTAACAGTGTGAGGGGATAGTAGTCATGCCAGGCTTCTATCAGCTTGGGATCCCCCTGAGATACCCAGACCCCTGAACACATGCAGATATGTGTTTATTCCTATTTGCAAGCTTATTAGCCAGGGTAAAATTGAAGAAAACTTATTAAAATACAGTTTCTTGTGGTTGTTCAGTCACTAAGTCATGTCTGACTCTTTGTGACTCCATGGACCGCAGCACGCAAGGTTTCCTAGTCCTTCACTGATTATGATATTTGTATCATAATTAAATCCATTAGTGAGTACCTGGCATCACTTATCTCTCATTGAAAATATTTCCTATATAATACAGTCTGCTGGAGGTAAGAGTGTACTTAAGTAAGTCTTGATCTTACTTTCAAATCTAAAACAGTCACTGTGTGACACTGCTGTTGTTGTTCAGTCACTAAGTCATGTCCAGTTCTTTGCAACCCCATGCACTGCAGTATGCCCGACTTCCCTGTCCTTCACTATTTCCTGGAGTTTGTTCAAATTCATGTCCACTGAGTCAGTGATGCTAACTACCTCCAACTACCTCATCCTTTGCTGCCTCTTCTTTTGTCTTCAATCTATACCAGCATCAGGACTTTCCCAATGAGCCTGAAATTCAAAACAGGTGGTTAAAATATTGGAAGTTCAACTTCAGTCATTCCAATGAGTATTTGACGTTGATTTCCTTTAAGAGTGACTGGCTTGATCCCCTTGCAGTCAAACGGACTCTCAAGAATCTTCTCCAACATCACAGTTCAAAAGCATCCATTCTTTGGCACTCAGACTTCTTTATAGTCCAACTCTTACATTTGTACAACTACTGGAACAACCCTACGACCTAGGACCTTTGTCAGCAAAGTGATGTCTCTGCTGTTTAACATGCTGTCTGCTGCTGCTGCTGCTGCTGCTAAGTCTCTTCAGTCATGTCCGACTCTGTGCGACCCCATAGATGGCAGCCCACCAGGCTCCCCTGTCCCTGGGATTCTCCAGGCAAGAACACTGGAGTGGGTTGCCATTTCCTTCTCCAATGTATGACTAGGTTGGTCATAACTTTCCTTTCATGGCTGCAGTCACCATCTGCAGTGATTCTGAAGCCCCCAAAATAAAGTCAGCCACTGTTGCTACTGTTTCCCCATCTATTTTCAACTTCTATATGAAGTTGAAAGGCTGTTGCTGAACGATGCAAAGACCTCTGGATTCTTGGCCTCTGGAGGAGAAGAATTCAATCCAGGGCCAGAGATGGGGCTTGATCACTCAGAGCTTTTGTGAAATAAAATTTTATTGAAGTATAAAGGAGATACACAAAGCTTCTGACATAGGCATCAGAAGGGGGCAGAAAGAGTAGCCCCTTGCTAGTGTTAGCCATGGAGTTATATACTCTAATTAGTTATTACAGTGAATCAAAAGAATGTCTGGAGGTTGTCAAGACCTCACTAGACCTACTCCTATAATTTACACCTTAAGATAACAGGATTAGCCAGAAGCTCTTTTTCCACAGACTGTCCTCAAGCAGGATACATTATTGTTATATAATCCTAAGGAATGTAGAGGGACACAGAAGTTTGTCCTTTCTTCCTCATTGAGAATTCCAGACTCCTCTCTCCTTGGGGACCCGTGGACTTCTTATCAACCTGCCTTGGAAATGGCTCTCAAGGTGATGGGACCAGATGCCATGATCTTTGTTTCTGAATGTTGAGCTTTAAGCCAACTTTTTCACTCTCCTCTTTCACTTTCATCAAGAGGCTCTTTAGTTCTTCTTCACATTCTGACATAAGGGTAGTGTCACCTGCATATCTGAGGTTATTGATATTTCTCGTGACAATCTTGATTCCAGCTTGTGCTTCCTCCAGCCCAGCATTTCTCATGATGTACTTTGCATATAAGTTAAATAAGCAGGGTGACAATATACAACCTTGACGTACTCTTTTTCCTATTTGGAACCAGTCTGTTGTTCCATGTCCAGTTCTCACTGTTGCTTCCTGCTGTGCATACAGGTTTCTCAGGAGGCAGATCAGGTGGTCTGGTATTCCCATCTCTTTCAGAATTTCCCAGTTTGTTGTGATCCACACACTCAAAGGCTTTGGCATAGTCAATAAAGCGGACATAGATTTTATTTTTTGGACTCTCTTGCTTTTTGGATGATTCAGCGGATGTTGGCAGTTTGATCTCTCATTCCTCTGCCTTTTCTAAAACCAGCTTGAACATCTGGAATTTCACTGTTCGTGTATTGCTGAAGCCTCGCTTGGAGAATTTTGAGCATTACAGAGTGAAGTAAGTCAGAAAGAGAAAAAACAAGTGTTGCATATATAAGGAATATAGAAAATACTAGTAATGTATGTATTTGCAGGGCAGGAATAGAGATTCAGGCATAGAAAAGAGACTTCTGGACACAGTGGGCACAGGAGAAGATAGGATGAACTGAGAGAATAGCATTGAAATATATATATTACCATATGTAAAATAGACAGTTAATGTTAACTTTATGTATAACCCAAGGAGCACAAACTGGTGCTCTCTGATAACCTAGATGGGTGGCATGGGATGGGAGGTGGGAGGAGGGTTTAAGGAGGAGGGGACATATGTATACTTATGGCTGGTTCATGTTGATGTATGGCAGAAACCAACACGATACTGTAATGCAATTATCCTCCAAATAAAAATGAAAAATTTTAATTTAAATTTATTTATTTTAATTGGAGACTAATTACTTTACAATATTGTGTTGGTTTTGCCATACAGCAACATGAATCCACCACGGGTATACAGGTGTTCCCCATCCTGAACCCCCTCCCACCTCGCTCCCTGTACCATCCCTCTGGGTCATCCCAGTGCACCAGCCCCAAGCATCCTGTATCCTGCATTGAACCTGGACTGGCAATTTGTTTCTTATATGATTTTATACATGTTTCAATGCCATTCTCCCAAATCATCCCACCCTCTCCCTCTCCCACAGAGTTCAAAAGACTTTTCTATACATCTGTGTCTCTTTTGCTGTCTCGCATATAGGGTTATCATTACCATGTTTCTAAATTCTATATGTATGTGTTAGTATTCTGTATTGGTGTTTTTCTTTCTGGCTTAATTCACTCTGTATAATAGGCTCCAGTTTCACCCACCTCAAAAGAATACAAAGATTCAAATGTATTCTTTTTAACGGTTGAGTAATACTCCATTGTGTATATGTACCACAGCTTTCTTATCCATTCATCTGCTGATGGACATCTAGGTTGCTTCCATGTCCTGGCTATTATAAACAGTGCTGCAGTGAACATTGGTGTACACATGTCTCATTCAATTCTGGTTTCCTCGGTGTGTATGCCCGGCAATGGAATTGCTGGGTCATAAGGCAAATAAATAATTTTTTTAAACAAGTCCCTTTTAAAATTGCCTGAAAAAAATATATACTTAGGAATAAACCTGACTAAGGAGGCAAAAGAGCTATATGCTGACAAATATTAAACATGGAGAAAGGAAATTGAAGATGATTCAAAGAAATGGAACAATACCCATGATATTTGACTGGAGGAATTAATATTGTTAAAATGCTCACACTACAGAAAGAAATCCGCAGATTTAATGGAGTCTCTGTCAAGTCATCTATGACATTTTTCACAGAACTGAAACAAATATCTGAAAATTTATTCGGAAACATTACAAAGAAAAAGAAAATTGCAAAAGCAATCCTAAGGTAAAGTCAGTGCTACAAAACTATGTTAATCAGAACAGAATGGTATTAGTACAAAAACAGACATGTGGATCAATGGAACAGAAATAACCCCACATATCTATGGTCTATTAATCTTCAACAAATGAGGCAAGAATATGCAATGAAGAAAAGATAGTCTCATCCACAATGGTGTTGGGAAAGCTGGAAAGTCACATGTAAATTGATAAAGTTAGAGTACACCCACACACCATACACAAAAGTAAACTGAAAATGGCTTAAAGTCTTAAATACAAGACATGACATGATAATCAAACTCATACACTTTTCCACAGCAAAGAAAACCATAAAACAAAATGAAAAACAATCTACAGAATGGGAGAAAACATTTGCAAATGGTGTGAATAACAAAGGATTCATGTCCAAAATACACAAACAGCTCATGCAACTCAATAACAAAAAAAACAAAGAACCAAATCAAAAACTGAGCAGAAGACCTAAATAAACATCTTTCCAAAGAAAACATAGAGATGGCTCATAAACATATAAAATGATTTTCAACATCACTAATAATGAGACATGCAAGTCAAAACTACAACGATGCACCACCTCACAAGAGTCAGAATGGTTATCATTAAAATGTCAATAACAAATGCTGGAGAGGGCATGAAGAAAATGGAACACCCCCTCCCCATACTGTTCCATTCAGTTCAGTTGCTCAGTCATGTCCGACTCTTTGGGACCCCATGAATCGCAGCACACCAGGCCTCCCTGCCCACCACCATCTCCCGGAGTTCACTCAGACTCACGTTCATTGAGTCCGTGATCCCATCCAGCCATCTCTTCCTCTGTCGTCCCCTTCTCCTCCTGCCCCCAATCCCTCCCAGCATCAGAGTCTTTTCCAGTGAGTCGACTCTTCACATGAGGTGGCCAAAGTACTGGAGCTTCACCTTCAGCATCATTCCTTCCAAAGAAATCCCAGGGCTGATCTCCTTCAGAATGGACTGGTTGGATCCCCTTACTGTTAATGGGACTATAAATTGGTGAAGCCATTATGGAAAAGAGTGGTTACTTCAAAAACTGAAAATAGAACTACTGTGTTGCTATTGTTCATTTACTTAGTCATGTCCAACTCTTTGGGACCCCATGGACTCTAGCACTCCAGATTTCCTTGCTCTTCACTATCTCCCAGAGTTGCTCAAACTCATGTTTATTGAGTTGATGATGCCATCCATCCAACTTACCCTCTGTTATCCCCTTCTCCTCCCACCTTCAATCTTTGCCAGCATCAAGGTCTTTCCAATGAGTCAGTTCTTCGAATCAGGTGGCCAAATTATTGAAACTTCAGCTTCAGCATCAGTCCTTCCAATGGATATTCAGACTTGATTGACTGGTTTGATCTGCAAACTGTTCAAGGGACTCTCAAGAGTCTTCTCCAACACCACAGTTCAAAATCATCAACTCTTTGGTGCTCAGCCTTCTTTACATATGAATTCTCACATCCACACATGTCTACTGGAAAACCATAGCCTTCACTATATGCAGCTCGCTTGGTAAAGTGATGTCTCTGCTTTTCAATACACTGTCTAGGTTTGTCATAGCATTTCTCTCAAGGAGCAAGTGTCTTAATTTCATGGCTGCAGTCACTGTCTGCAGTCATTTTGGAGCCCTCCAAAATGACTGGTTTTTCCAGTAGTCATGTATGGATGTGAGAGTTGGACTGTGAAGAAAGCTGAGTGCCGAAGAATTGATGCTTTTGAACTGTGGTGTTGGAGAAGACTCTTGAGCGTCCCTTGGACTGCAAGGAGATCCAACCAGTCCATTCTAAAGGAGATCAGCCCTGGGATTTCTTTGGAAGGAATGATGCTAAAGCTGAAACTCCAGTACTTTGGCCACCTCATGTGAAGACACATTGGAAAAGACTGACGCTGGGAGGGACTGGAGGCAGGAGGAAAAGTGAACGACAGAGGATGACATGGCTGAATGGCATCACCGACTCGATGGACGTGAGTTTGAGTGAACTCCAGGAGTTGGTGATGGACAGGGAGGCCTAGAGTACTGCGATTCATGGGGTAGCAGAGTTGGTCACGACTGAGCAACTGAATTGAACTGACCTGAACTGAAAATAAAGTCTCAATGTTTCCACTCTTTCCCCATCTATTTCTTATGGAGTGATGGGACTGGATGACATCAGTTCAGTTCAGTTGAGTCACTCAGTCGTGTCCGACGCTTTGCTACCCAATGGACTGTAGCACACCAGGCCTCCCCATCCATCACCAACTCCCAGAGTTTACTCAAGCTCATGCCCATTGAGTCAGTGATGAACCATCTCATCTTCAGTCGACCCCTTCTCCTCCCCACCTCAGTCGTTCCCAGCATCAGGGGCTTTTCAAATGAGTCAGTACTTCGCATCAGGTGGCCAAGTCCTGGAGTTTCAGCTTCAGCATCAGTCCTTCCAATGAATATTCAGGACTGATTTCTTTTAGGATGGACTGCTTGGATCTCCTTGCAGTTCAAGGGACTCTCAAGAGTCTTCTCCAACACCACAGTTCAAAAGCATCCATTCTTGGAGGCCCACGCGCCCGGGGAGGAGGAGGAGGCGGAGCTGGGGACGGCCATGGCTGCCGTGGTGGCGGCCGCCGGGGGCGCGGGCCGGCCGTCTTGCAGGTGGCCGGCCTCTACCGCGGCCTATGCGCAGTGCGCAGCCGCGCGCTGGGCCTGGGGCTCGTGTCAGCCGCGCAGCTGCGCGTGTTCCCGGTGCGCCGCAACTCGGGCCGGCCCGCCAGGGGGAGCCGACGGCAGCGGGTCGGGGACGAGCTCGAGGCCAACCCCTTCTACGACCGCTACCGCGACAAGATCCAGCAGTTGCGCAGGTCTGACCCAGCCGCTTTTGAGTCCAGACTGGAGAAGCGCCATGAGTTTAGGAAGCAGCCAGTGGGGCACTCCAAGCAAGGTGACTTTATCAAATGTGTGGAACAGAAGACACTGGGGAAACAGCCTGTGAGCAGAGGATTCACTAAGGACAAGACTCTCAGTTCAATCTTCAACATTGAGATGGTGAAAGACAAAACTGCAGAAGAAATAAAACAGATTTGGCATCAGTATTTTGCAGCAAAAGATACAGTCTACGCAGTTATTCCTAAAGAAAAGTTTGATTTGATCTGGAACCGGGCTCAGTCCTGCCCAACATTTCTCTGTGCACTACCAAGAAGGGAAGGTTACGAGTTTTTTGTCGGGCAATGGACAGGTACTGAACTCCACTTCACTGCACTTATAAATATTCAGACCCGAGGGAAGCTGCGGCCAGCCAGCTGATTTTATATCACTACCCTGAACTTAAGGAAGAAAAGGGCATAGTGCTGATGACAGCAGAAATGGATTCCTCATTTCTGAATGTTGCTGAGGCACAGTGCATAGCCAACCAAGTGCAGCTCTTCTACGCCACTGATCGAAGAGAGACCTACGGGTTAGTGGAGACCTTCAACTTCAGACCGAATGAGTTCAAGTATATGTCTGTCTTCGCTGAGTTGGAGCAAAGCGGACTTGGAGCCAGACTGAAATGTTCTCAGAACCAAAATAAGACTTAGGGATGTCAGGTTGGCTTACAGAGTTTTCTGCTCAGCCCTGGATAGTACTGAGCCTACCCACCCCTTGAACTCTTGGAGGCTCAGTATCTATAATGAGCTGCCTCTACGGAGTCACTTATTGCAAGAAGTAATGTGGAGGTGAGCCTTGTTACTTGATATTCAGGAACAAAGATACCCAAACATTCTGATAACTGTCTCCCAGCGTACTTGAAGTTTCCTTTTCAAGTGTTTGAGGTCACATCCAGAGACAACCAGGGATCCACAAGATGGTTGACTTAATTATATGCACTGTAGGAGTATATTTGTTCTCTGGCCATTTTGACTGCACAGCTCCTAATAATTAGTTCCTCACCTTTATAAACTGTGACAGGATAATAAGCTTGAAGACCTGCTGTAGTTAGACATGGTCTTTGCATACTCTTCCCACTTGGCTAGCCAAAGGCATAACCCAGTTAGACTCGCAAACAACCACATATTGCCATCAGGATGAAAAGTCTATCCAGACACTCCCAGAATTGCTGTTAGTGTCGCTGGTTTGGCGTATCAGCAGATTTCAGGTATGTTAAATGCACAGGTACAGTGCCTGCTGCCTGCATATTTTTAAACCATAATTTGTGACACGTGCTTCTCTAACTGTTCTGCCTGTTGGAAGCTGTGTATTTGGGGGCTGAACTGGTGCAGTATAAATAAATCAACTATTTTGTAAAGAGAGGATCAATCCAGATTTGCTTTTTGTTTTTTAAACAACTCTAAACCATGCCAGTATTATATTAATAGAAAAAGTAGGTGGAAGCAAATGTACCCTATTGTGTGTGGGGGAAAATGTAGCAATAAAATAAAGTCTGGCTTACAATCTTTGTTACACTAAATAGTGAAAAAAAAAAAAAAAGCATCCATTCTTCAACGCTAAGCTTTCCTTAGAGTCAGACTCTCACATCCATACATGACTATTAGAAAAACCATAACCTTGACTAGCTGGACCTTTGTTGGTAAAGTAATGTCTCTGCTTTTTAATATGCTTTCTAGGTTGCTCATTATCTTAATGATAATAACAGATACCATTATCTTATTTCCTCAATGCTGAGGTTTAAGCTAGCTTTTTTTTTCCTCTCTTCTTTCACCTTTAGTTCCTTATTGCTTTCTGCCATGACAGTCGAGCTGCAGTAACAATTACTAGGCCTTCAGTGTAAAACTCTGAAACCTGTCTTGTTTTCAGTAAACATCCTGCTCCATTGTCCTGAATTCCTGGAATGTGTCTTTAGTCTGATAAATTATCAGCACTCAGATCCACAGAAGAGCAGCAATTAAATTCTGTTGCATATGCCTGAGGGAGAAACAGTGGTGATCCTTAATCTTAAACCCATACATCTGGCCCAAAGGACAGAGGGTATGAAAAAGGGTGGTGACTTAATCCAAAGATCAAAACAAGTCATAAAAGATGACCTAAGTATCTTGACCTTTAAACTGAATATTTAGAAATAATGTGGTTTAAAGGAAGGGTATAAAAACTACCTTGGGGTGATTCTTTACCCCCTTTCTATGCTGAGTGTCTATGCTGAGAGCTTTGCACTTTCCTCCTCTTTAATAAATCTTATTCAGTTACTACCATGAGCATTTGTATGTTCATGAATTCCATTCTTTGGCTGCGTGGACAAGAACTCGGATTCCTGTCTCATCTTTTGGGGGCTCGTCTGGAAATCCTGAATGCCAACTCAAGGTAAGCACAGACACTCACTCTCAGATCTGTCATTCACTTCTCATTACCTAATCTAGCTGCATGGTCTCTTGAGCCACACTATTTCACAAGCCTGCATGAGTTCCAAAGGCAGAAAGAGTAGACAGCGACCTCAGTATTAGCCAGCAGATTGACCTGGGTTGCTGAGCAAAATCTCTGCTAAGGCTGCTGCCTCAGTATGAACCGCAGGATATCTACCATTTCTCTTTCCTAACCTTTAGAGGTTATGAGATTTTTCACTTAAGGTAGGATCATTTGGAGTGTGTGTAAATACTACTAACCTTGTGCACTACATAGCTTGCTTTAGGGGAACTCCAGTTCAGGCACACCCAGTGTTCAAGAGCACAGCAAGTCCACCAACTTAGGCTCTCACGCTATATCCATCTCTAGGTGGAAAGGAAGGTAGAGACAGGAAGAGGACAACAGTCCAGGGTAACTGGATAATGATGCTCAAGACCAGGTGCACGCCAAAGTTGAGGGAAGCATGCCGTATTGGTGTTTCTTTGCTCCCACTGTGCAAGGTGGGGACACCCTCTATCAGAAGAAGCAGAGAAAAGATGAAGAGCACTGGACGCTGGTCTTCTGTCTTTCAGATGGCAGCCAGCTCTTCGTGCCCTACACCCAGCTCAGAGTGGATGCCTTTGGCAAGTATACCAAAGAACTAGAAGTTTGACCCTTAGACCTTGTTAAAGAAGAGAATGATCTTTTTTCTGCACCAAGGCATAGCCTCAGTAGGATCTATCTGATGGTGAAAAATGGCCCCTGAGGGCTCATTTGATTATAATACCATTTTCCAACTAGACCTCTTTTGTAGACAAGAAGGAAAATGTCAGAAATGCCATATATATGGGTTTTGTCTTGAGAGAGAAAACCCTCTTATCCAGGAGTTGTGGGCTTGCTACTTCCATGCTGCCTATAACTGCCTCCAAGTCCTCAGGTCCAAACTGTCACTCTTAACCAGAGCTGCCCAAACCTAGCCCACAGGAGCCTCCACAATCTCTAGTAATGCCTTGGGCACCAGCAGCAGTTTCTACCCCAGTGGCTCCTAACCCAACACTGGTGATCTCTAGGCTATATCCTCCCCTCCTTCCATTACAAGAAGCTCCTAAAAAGGGACTTGGGAGCCACAGGAGTCCATGTTCCTTTCCCCCTCCGAGATTTATGGCAAATTAAATTAGACCTAGGAAGCTTTATTGAAGATCCTGACAATTATATAAGCATTTTCCAGGGTCTAAACCAATGCTTGAAATGGCACAGAAAGATATTATGCTAATCCCGACTAGCACCCTCACTGACAATGAAAGAAGTAGTAATTAAAAATGCCCAGGGATGGGGAGATGAGTGGTATGCTATTGGCATGCAGGGGAGACCTGACAGTGAATCAGCCTGGTTACCTACAGGGCTCCAGGCAATGCCCATAGCCGAGCCTAACTGGGCACATGACAAAGACAGTGATGACTGGAGGAGAGTTGACTTTATCACTTGCATTGAGGAAGGCTTAAGAAAGTCACGAGCTAAGCCCTTAGACTACTCCAAACTATCTGGAGTGACTCAGGAAAAGGAGGAAATTCACACAGCTTTTCTAGAAAGGCTCAGGGAGGCACTGAGAAAGCACACTAATTTGGACCCAGATGCCTCAAACTTATTCTTAAAGACAAATTTATCACTCAGTCGGCTCCAGATATTCAGAGGAAACTCCAAAAACTGGCGTTTGGCCCCCATATAGATTTAGAGGGCCTCGTTTAAGGAAAACAAAACAACAACAACAAAAGTAATACGGGTCAAAATAGTCTGGAGTTACAACACCCCTCCAGGTCCTTCTCACCATTCTATGCAAAACAAAGAACTCTGACCTGAAGAAAAAAATGGACAATAAGGTTGATCACGCCCAGCTCCCAGCTGGTCCCAGCTGGTCTCCAGAATTCCTTGCCCCAGCTGTTTAAGAAGTAACTACCCCAAACACTTCTCTCGCTTCCCTGTGGCTCAGACAGTAAAGCATCTGCCTATAATGCAAGAGACCCGGATTCAATCCCTGGGTCGGGAAGATCTCCTGGAGGAGGAAATGGCAAGCCACTCCAGTATTCTTGCCTGGAAAATCCCATGGACAGAGGAGCCTGTTAGGGGTACACTCCAGGGGGTCCCAAAGAGTTGGATATGACTGAGCAACTTCACTCACTCCAAACAACTTTGGAGATGAATAGGCCCCCTTAACAGTAGATGTCCACATACATGCCTATATATACTTACTCTTTTCTTGGGTTAGCACAGCAGCTCACTAATCTGACTGCTGCCCCTTCTTGCCTCATTAAAGGTGAATCTGTTCCGTAAAGTGCCGGTCTCCTTCTTTTTCCGAACCCCGCCTCCTCTAACTCCCTTACTCTACACTGGTAAGAGCTGCCACATCAGTATTCTTAAACAGAAATCAGGAAGAACCTAAAGAAAAAGAGAATAGAGATAAGAAAAAGGCCGAAGCGCTCATTTTGGCCCTACAGGGAGTTAACTTTCAGGCTACAAAGGTGAGAGTACACAGGCAAAAACCTGGAGTCTGTTTTCGCCTCGGCAAGGACGGACACTTTAAGGGACAATGCCCCCAAGGCAAGCAGAGGCCACCACCAAGGCCTTGCCCCACTTGCAAGGGAGATCACTGGAGGAGTAACATCCCCTGGGACACAGGTTTCAGGGTCAGAAACTCAGACACAAGATCAAGATTCACAGGGCCCAGGGCTTCCCACTTTGGCTCTGTCCTCATTACCACACGGGAGCCTCAGGGGACTCTAACTAGAAGAGGCCATCCTGTTCAATTCCTACAGGATACAGAAGCCACTTTCTCACCCTCCTGTGTAATCCGGGTCCTCCTTCTACTAAGTCAGCTACTAAAGGTGGCATTTCTGGAAAGCCAACTACAAAATTCTTTACACAACAGTTGAATTGTAACTGGGATTCTCTTTTTTCTCATGTGGATATGTACATGCGCTCAGTCGTGTCTGCCTCTCTGACTCTACGACCCCATGGACTGCAGCCCGCCAGGCTCCTCTGTCCAAGGGATTTTCCTGGCAAGAACACATGAGGGGGTTGCCATTTCCTCCTCCAGGGGATCTCCCCACTCAGGGATCGAACTTGCATCTTTTGCAACTGCCTGCATTAGCAGGCTGATTCTTTTCTACTGCCACCTGGGAATCCCAAGTGAGCACAAGGCGCTGGCATGCTGGGCTGGGGTGAAGGGCAGTGGCAGCGAAACCCCACGAGTTGAGGAAGGGTGAAGGCAATCACCTCAGGCCGGCTGACCCTCTGGACGCAGCCATCCATCCACGAGGGATGCATGCTGCCCCAAAGTTCTGATGGGGAGACCCTCCTCGAGGGCCCGGCTGGCTGTAAATGGGGCCAAGGACACCAGCCCGGCACATCCGGGACTGCCGTGGCACCCTTATGTCCACCACCAACGGGGGCGGCGGTATAGGCGCAGTAGCCAGCCGGTTTCGCGCGCACCCTCTGAGGAGCGCACCGCAGGAGGGCCGCGCCAGGGGCACAGGCGCTCCTCCTGGTCTAGCACGCAGACGGCAGGCGGCAAAGGGCGACGGAGCAGGGCCAAGGCGGGCCGGGGAGAGAGGCGCACCAGGGCACAGCCCCAGGGATCAGAGGACGGGACGGCCGAGGCACCAACGGAGTGCCGCCATGTAGGCCCGCGTGGCACAGACGCTGCAGAGGCGCGGAACCGACGGTGGAGGTGGGGTGGCCGGGAGCGACAGCGAGGGCCCGGAAGCCATTCACAGCGACCCGGAAGCCATTCACAGCGACCCGGAAGCGAGGCAGCTCCCGCGTCACGCCACGGAATCGCACCGCCAGGGGCTCCCAGCACAGTAGCGGTCCCCTGGCACCCAGGACGTCCCTGCTCTCGGGGCTTGCGCCCTCACCGCCAACACCCAGAGCCACAGCTGGCCCGGGAGAACACGCTCCCGCCAGGTACCAGCGCCTCCACGGCCCTCACGTGCAACTTGCTTACCCCCTTGGGGACCGGGGGCACTTCTCTGCCCGGAGACGCCACCGGCCATGGAGGCCAGCGAAGGACTCCCACATGAGGTGAGGCCGGTTAGAGCCTAGACAGGGTAAGGGGGCGCTGGGCGGTCACCCGTGTGGGGCGGGCCGGAAGGGGGGCAGAGTCGGAGGTGACAAGGAAGGGCAACACACACGCACAGGGAGGGCAAGGGGACAGGGGCACCTGAGCTGGCTGGTGATCAGAAAGACCCAGTCACGGCTGTCCACCTAGTTTTCAAATAGGAATATGTCTATTTTTAAACAAAAACACGTCCACACCTGTTAAAAAGATTTTGAGAGGCAAATTGGAACCGCTCACCCTTATATATGCTGTCAGCTGATTGAGTGGAATGATTTGAATTTGTTTCATGAATATAAAGATATTTTGCTGCTTTGTTTTCCAAAGGTGTACTACAGATTTACAATCCAAAGAGTAACAGATATGAAGTTCAGGTGTTCAGTGCATTCATCACCTTTTGGTAATTTTTTTCTTTTGTTTTATTCATCCTATTAAATATGTAATGGATCCTAATTTTCTTGAATACATATTTTTCCTGATAACTAATGATATTATGCAAGTAAGGTTTTGAGTCATCCCTTTCTTTCACCAACTTTTGTTGGGTTATTTGCCTTATTAGTACATTAAACTTCTTTATAATTAGGACTATGAGTCTTTTCTTAGAATAATATATATTTCAAATGACTTTCTTCATACTTTGGCCTGAGTATTTACTCACAAAATGCATTTGGTAAGCAGAAGTTCTTATTCATAATATATTTCAGTTCCTTGTATTTTCCTGTGTAGTTATTACTTTTCAAATCCTGGTTAAGAAATAATTCCTACTCCAAGATTTTGAAAATGTTTCCTTATGCTTTATCTTCTAAGAGAGAATTCTATTTTTATTTGCACTTATATCTATAATCTATCTAGAATATATTTATGTGTTTAGTGTGAGATTGCTGTTGTTGTTTAGTCACTAAGTCCAACTCTTTGTGACCCCATGGACTAGAGCCCTCCAACCTCCTCTGTCCCTGTAATTTTCCAGGGAAGAATACTGGAATGGGTTGCCATTTCCTCCTCCAAGGGATCTTCCCAACCCAGGAATAGAACCTGTGTCCTCTCTCTCCTGCTTGGCAGGTGGATTGTTACCACTGAGCCACCTGGGAAGCCCTTAGTATGAGGTTGGTGGTTACATTAATATTATTTTTTCTGTATACTTATTTTAAAAAACTCATTCAATTCCTTAAAAATAGTACAATTTCCTCTTACTTCACTTCAGTGGAACATTTCTTACACATAACTTTGTAAAGTATTAATATATGTTTATCTGGCTTTTGTTTTATTCTGTTTTACTGACCTTTTTTTTTCTTCCTATTTTTACACTAATGCTTCACAATCTTATTTCCCAGTGGTTTATAAAAGCCTTGATATCTGGTGGTAAATGATGATGATACCAGCAATTGAGATCCAAAAGGGTTTTGCTTTATACAATCTTTCCTTAAGTTATTAAGTGAAAGAGTTACTTTAGTAGTTAGTGTTAGTTGCTCAGTCTTGTCTGACTTTGCAACCCCATGAATTGTAGCTCGCCAGTCCATGGGGTTGTTGAGTGACGGACACGACTGAACGACTTCGCTTTCACTTTCCTGCATTGGAGAAGGAAATGGCAACCCACTCCAGTGTTCTTGCCTGGAGAATCCCAGGGACGGGGGAGCCTGGTGGGCTGCCGTCTCTGGGGTTGCACAGAATTGGACACAACTGAAGGGATTTAGCAGCAGCAGCAGCAGGCTTCTCTATCCATGGAATTCTCCAGGTGAGAATACTGGAGTGGGTAGACTTTCCTTTCTCCAGAGGATCTTCCTTACCCAGGGATAGAACTTGGGTCTCTTACATTGCAAACAGATTCTTTACTGTCTCAGCCACCAGGGATTTATCTCCTTGCTAATATTTTGCCATTAAATAGCAGCTGTCTATCTCACTAGTAAGCTTTTTGCTATAAAGTTAATTTTACCTTCACTGATTGTTTCCAAATCTGATACTGTTAGGTAGAAAGTTAGGCATAGGCAATGAGGGGTGGCCTAACTAAAAAGATTTAAACTGACCTCTATAAAACCCACCCCAGACAAGCTCCAGTGTGGCCCAGGAGTGCTCACTGATACGCTGCAAAGTAACCACAGAGACTGCTCCAACTCTATGTATCCTTTGCCCTTGAAACGCAAAGGATACAAACTAATCAGAAGGACTTCTCCAGCTCCTGGACACTTGCCCTTGATGCACAGTTGTGTCCTCAAGTGACCTTAGGCAGCTGGGAGCCTATTAAATGTTCATAAATATTCTATACATACATGCATCTGATTAAAACAGACTGAATTATGGAAAGATATGAGCAATACTGTCTGGTGTTATGCAACTTGCAACTGTCAATCAAAACTGCCAGTCCATGCCCACCTAGATGAATATGCAAAAGTCCTTTCTTGAAAACCCTTCTGACCTCATCATTCCAGCAGCAGTGCCTCTCTTGGACCGGCCCATCTCTCCCTTGAGGTGTTCTTTCTGTTCTTTCTTTAATAACCTTGTTTTTGCCATGAGTAAGACCTGAGATTCTTCTTTGTTTCCTTATCAAGAACCGAGGCCCACAAAGGAGGATGTTCTTCGACCCTTCCCAAATCTGGTAATGATACTAATAAGTGATAGACCTCAACTTGAGGGTGAGAGAGTCACCTGCAAAAATTTTATTGAAAATAGGATGTTATGGGTAACAATATGAAACAAGGTCATTTTCAGGAGGGGTGACGGGTTATTCCAGATCTGTCTGCTTACATCTGACATGTTGCCATCTTCAGAACATTTCCTATGGGATTTTTGCAATATCTGTAAAAGAAGAACTTGCTATTGTTGTATTGCTTGGTAAAAAACGCATTGTCTCTTTTGAGTTCCATCTTTGAGAAATCATTTCTGTTATTGGGGAGAAAGGTAAAAGAAGGCTCTGAGTGGTTTTTTTCTTATAGCTGTCAAGTATATTGGATGTCTGGGTTTCCATCAGAAGCTCTTTAAATATATGTTGAAAACCTGCTTAACATGTCATTATTAGTAATCTGCATATTATATTGGATTTTAAAATATCAGCATTACTATAAGTCAAGGAGAAATCATGTTAAGGTTAAATGGGAGAATGTTTCTATATCACTTTTATAGGTAGATAAGTTGACAATAGAAATTTATAACAATAATTCTAAGAGTCTCATCTATCTCATACTAGTCACAAAGTTCTGTGAATTTTATAACTTATCTCTGACTTTTATAACTTATCTCTTATCTTTTATAACTTATCTCTGACTTTTCATCCTCACTTTCACCATGTTTTTGTACATATTGTGAACAGAAGTGACTTGTACCACATAGCAAACAAGTACATTTCAAGCACATCATATTTATCTAAGACCTGCATATGATTTGCCTTTTGGTTTGCAATGTCTTTCTCACATTTTCACATGGAATTCTCGGTGACACCAAGAATCAGCTTGTGCTTCACTCTTATTCTCACACGTACCCTCCACCTTGTCCTCCATGGGACAAAAATAATTTCAACATAAACCAAGTGTCCCTTTCCATTGAGTTTTAGATTCTGTTGTCAGATTGTGGAATTTCACTTAATCCTTATGTTCTCTTATTACTAATGGGGATGATAATTGTATCATGATGATTACATTACAGAACAAGGTCCTATGTCTATTATATGTCTATTTTATTGTAATATGATTGTTGATTTTTCTCATCTTGCATTTCTGAGATATTATGAGCTCATTAAGGAAGACTCTGACTTTTACATAACTTGTTACCGACAGGTCAGTTTTCATGTACTTTAAACTTAAGGCCATGCCTAGAGCTAAAA
Organism: Nanger dama; assembly: GCA_917880005.1. Classification (NCBI taxonomy): domain Eukaryota; kingdom Metazoa; phylum Chordata; class Mammalia; order Artiodactyla; family Bovidae; genus Nanger; species Nanger dama. Next base: position 40,822 of record CAKJTW010000059.1, read on the forward strand.
TTGTGTTTGCTGCTGCTGCTGCTAAGTTGCTTCAGTTGTGTCCAACTCTATGCGACCCCATAGATGGCAGCCCACCAGGCTCCCCTGTCCCTGGGATTCTCCAGGCAAGAATGGAATGGGTTGTCATTTCCTTCTCTAATGCATGAAAGTAAAAAGTCAAAGTGAAGTCGCTCAGTCGTGTCTGACTCTTAGCGACGTCATGGACTGCAGCCTAACAGGCTCCTCTGTCCGTGGGATTTTCCAGGCAAGAGTCCTAGAGTGGGGTGCCATTGCCTTCTCCGAAAATTGTGTTTACTAATCTTTATAATAAACAAACTGCTTAATCAGATGGTGGTATTGATGGCTATGATGATGTATGTTAATACTTTTGCAAAATACAATATTCTCTGAAAATGTATGTATGTATATACGCTCTTGAGAGTCTCTTGAACTCTCAAGGAGATCTTGAGAGCTCAAGAATATCCAACCAGTCCATCCTAAAGGAAATCAGTCCTGGATATTCACTGGAAGGACTGATGCTGAGGCTGAAGCTCTAATACTTTGGCCACCTGATGCGGAGCACTGACTAATTGGAAAAGTCCCTGATATTGGCAAGGATTGAAGGCCGGAGGAGAAAGGGACAACAGAGGATGAGATGGTTGGATGGCCTCACTGACTCAATGGACATGAGTTTGAGCAAGCTCCAGGAGTTGGTGATGGACAGGGAAGCCTGGTGTGCTGCATTCCATGGGATTGCAAGGAGTTAGACATGAGAACTCTGAACAGAAGTCATACATATTGTGAACAGAAGTCACTTGTACCACATAGCAAACAAGTTCATTTCAAGCACATCATATTTATCTAAGACCTGCACATGATGTATCAGTTCAGTTCAGTGCAGTCACTCAGTCGTGTCTGACTCTTTGCAACCCCATGAACCGCAGCATGGTAGGCCTCCCTGTCTATCACCAACTGTTGGAGTTTACCAAAACTCATGTCCATTACAGAGGCCTCTAGGGCTTCCCAGGTGGTTCAGGGGTCAAGAACCAGCCTGCCAAGCAGGCTGACCCGCTTCAGTCCCTGGGGTGGGAAGATCCCTGGTGAAGGAAATGGCAACCCTCCCCAGCCTGGGAAATCCCATGGACAGAGAGACCTAGGGGGCTATAATCCATGGGATCACCAATGAGCTGGACATGACTTAGTGACAAAACAAGGAACTGAAGGGTCCTCTAATCTCCCCAAAGGAGGGAGAAGGGGTGGAAGAGAGGTAAGCAGGTGGACAGGAGTCTATCAGAGTTACAACTCCTTCTCAGGGCCTTCTTTCCCAACCCAAACCAGAAATTTCAAGTCAAAGAGCATTTGAAATTACATTATAATATTGCTACTCTCATGATTAACTTGGAGAACTTAAATTCAGATAGATGTGTTTTCTGCATTTCCAAGAAATCAGAGACTCTTGAGTGTGCCCACAGAAGAGGATCTTTGGCTCAAAACCTGTAGCATGATTCCCGAAGAGTACAGGGGATAAGTTTTGTGGTTGTTGCTGTTGTTTACCACTGAATTACATAGACTTCCACTCTCCCAGTTCTGTGAAGAATAAACCATTGCTACCCTCTAACCTAACCAAATTAGACAACCCATTCCAGATTCCAGCTTTAAGGGTCTCTTTCCTGGAATCACTTCTGTAGCATATGGTTTCTATTTTGTCTCTTTTTACCCTTGATTAATTTTCCAAGAAAACTAATTATTATATACTTGGTCATATTAATTCTCATATAACTTAACATCTATGTAGTTGTGTAATTTTTCTTCTCCTTACTCCTTCAAATGTAAATTTAAATATTTATGGGGTAACTCTTCTGAAGAGGAAAATGTATGAGAAACACACACACACACACACACACACACACACACGTGTAAAGTGAAAGAAAGAAAGTGAATTCGCTCCGTTGTGTCCGACTCTTTGCGACCCTATGGACTGGGACTGTAGCCTACCAGGTTCCAGCGTCCGTGGGATTTTCCAGGCAAGAATACTAGAGTGGGTTGTCATTTCCTTCTCCAGGAGATTTTCCTGACCCAAGCACCGAACCCGGGTCTCCCGCATTGCAGGCAGAAGCTTTATTGTCTGAACCACCAGGGATAGACAGATGTGTGTATGTATATGTATATATTCACAAACACAAATATATGAATTACCCCCTCATATTTGAAGGTGATCTAGTTGATAAAATTTTGATCGTAGCATTCTTTTCTTGTGATTTTTAAAAAGTTAAATTTTATTGGAATGTGGTTGCTTTTCAATGCTGTGTTAGTTTCTGATGTATAGCAACATGAATCAGCATACTTATACATACATCCCCTCCCTTTTGTACTTCCTTGTTACTCAGCTCACCACAGAGCATTCAGTCCAGTTTCCTGTGCTGTACATAATATTCCCACTAGTGAGGTTTTTAAAATACATAAAATATTACATTATATTGCTACTGAGCAGTCTGACAGCTAGCCCAATCCTTGTCAGAGTCTCAAATGCAGTCCTTGGGAATATCAGCCTGTTGTGTAAATTTGTGGGTGGGGAAACAGTTGCAAGCAAGACCCTAACTTGTACATATCTTTTATAGTTTAGGTACAGATGAGTGCCCAATTTAAAAGACAGCTACATTATGTCATGAAACTCATAAAGATTATTTTTCATTACTTCCATGTCCAGCTTCCCCAAAGGGCAGTTCCATTCATGGGACTGGAGATATACTGAATTCATGGTGACTTAGAAGGAAAAGAAGAAGAAAGTTGAATGTTCCCAGATGTGTGGTTGCTACTGCTGCTAAGTCACTTCAGTCGTGTCCGACTCAGTGCGACCCCAGAGACGGCAGCCCACCAGGCTCCCCCGTCCCTGGGATTCTCCAGGCAAGGGTACTGGAGTGGGTTGCCATTTCCTTCTCCAATGCATGAAAGTGAAAAGTGAAAGTGAAGTTGCTCGGTCGTATCTGACTCTTAGCGACCCCATGAACTGCAGCCTACCAGGTTCCTCCATCCATGGGATTTTCCAGGCAAGAGTACTGGAGTGGGGTGCCATTGCCTTCTCTTAGTTTAAACCTGTATTCATTTCTTCTGATAATGACCTCTGAACACATAGGCTAGGTGTCAACTGTTGTGAAAGAGAACGATCATAATTATCCTGGGGAACCAGAGAGAAATCAGAGGTCAACGGAAGCATTCCCCACTATTCTGTTTAATGCATATTCAGTATTCACTGCAACACTGATGCATATTTTTCCTACCTAAGAGATTCTTTTGTGAACATTTTTGTACTTAAGGCTTTACATAAGAGCAATTCTAGGGTATATACCTGGAAGTGGCATTTTGAGATCGTGTACAAGGGGATCTTAAACTTTCTCAGATATTAGCCAAATGTAATCTAAAGTACCGTAAAATAGTTCTATTTATATGCCAGCAGTGTGTTAGAGTTTCCTTTACATTTTTATACAAGAGTCATATTTTAGACTATTTAAAATCTGTATTAAACAGGTGTATAGTAGTATCATTGTCATTGTTGTTCAGTTGCTCAGCTATGTCTGACTTTTTGCAGCCCCATGGACTGCAGCACGCCAGGCTTCCCTGTCCTTCGCCATCTCCCGTAGCTTACTAAAACTCATGTCCATTGAGTTGGTGATACCATCCAACCATCTCGTCCTCTGTTGTCCCCTTCTCTTCCTGCTTTCAATCTTTCCCAGCATCAGGGTCTTTTCTAAGGAGTCAGCTCTTCACATCATGTGGCCAAAGTATTGGAGCTTCAGCTTCAGCATCAGTCCTTCCAATGAATATTCAGGACTGACTTCCTTTAGGATTGACTGACTTGATATTCTTGAAGTCTTCTCCAATGCCACGGTTCAAAAACATCAATTCTTCAGCACTCAGCCTTAAACATTGGTATTTTAGACTATCTTAAATCCATATTATAGTTGGACAAGGGTATCATATAATCTTTTAATTTGAATATTCCTGATCATCAATGTGATTATCCTTTTGTTTTCTGACTATTTTTATTATTCTTCCGCAGATTACCTGCCAATCCAAACTTTTCATCAATTATGCTATTTGTCTTTTCCCTTTTTGTGTGTGCACAAAAGTAAATTTTAAAAAGACAGTATTCTACCATATTAAACTCATACAACATTGTCTTTTTAAAATTTACTTTAGTGTAATTTTAAGAACTGGTTTTGTGGTGTCTAAAATTCAAAAAGCATCATCATGTAAATTATTGAGAAAGATCTTATTGTAAAATTTAAGGCTAATTTAATACTAAAGAAAAGTACCTCATACTTTTAAAAAGCAATGGTACATTTGAACAAAGAAAAAGCCTGTTTGCCATACATTATATATAGAAATTCATTTAAGGTCAGAACTATTTCCACTTATGAATTTATTATTTAAATATTCTAGGAAAAAAGTCAAAGAAATTCTATTATCCTTAAGCTTGAAGATGTTATAGCATCTAAGGTCTTGATATAAGAAAAGTAACAGTCTATTTCATAGGAAGCATGGCATTAAGTATGAAAAAGTGTAACAGAAAAAGCTAACACATGTGTGTGTTTGTGTATATATATAACGACATGTCGAATAAGACAGCTGATGCGTGTGTGCTCAGTTGTGTCTGACTCTTTGCAACCCTGTGGACTGTAGCCCACTCGGCTCCCCTGCCCATTGGATTTCCCAAGCAAGAATACTGGAGTGGGTCGCCATGCCTTCCTCCAGGGGATCCTCCTACCCAGGGATTGAACCTGTGTCTCCTGCATTGGCAATCTGATTCTGTACCACTGAGCCACCTGGCAAGCCCAGAGAAGCTGGTACCACGGTAAATACCGTTTTTGCTTGAAGGAAGTCCCCCTTTCCTTCTAACAGGCCTTCAGTTTGGGGGCTTGTGTTCATCGCTTCAGGGTTTGGACTGAGCTCATAGTTGGCCTGTGCTGTGGCGACTCTCACTGCACAGATGTCGGACTACTCTAGCGACACCTCGTGTTTGAGGTGAGATCATTGCCGGTGTTTCTATCTTTGAACATCTTTTCTCTGCTTGTCTCTGGGCCTCCCTCTGTGCTGTACCTCAGGAAAACCTGCCTAGGGCAGCTCTGCCCAGGGTACCCGTTTTCATTCTGTGCTTGTCAGTGTGTGGTGGAGTAACACCGGGTCTCGTCTGACGTTCTGATTAGCTGTGGATTGTAGGCAGCCCCGTCAACCTAGGCTTTGGGACGAAGGTGTCACAAGGTTTTCTGTCCCTCCTGCAGGTGTAACTTTGATCCTAAGATGCCTTCCTGCTCCTCCTCCAGGAGTAGAGTTTCCCTGTTCTCAAACCCCAGGTGCTATAGATTTCCACCATGACTTCAAGGGGAAATATATATGGTCCTTTCCATGTAGACAAAAGCTTTCCGTGGAGGAGAGGGAGGAGATGGATTCGTGGAGAGTTCTGGCAATGCCCACCATTTGCATCCCCCAGGTGGCCATACAGGTAAACCTTTCCCAGGAACCATTCCACCACAAGCTTCCCCTCAGATGCCTGCTGATGTTCACGGAGGAAAACCCCACAAGACAGAGACAATCCCGCAGCGTCTGCAGCCCAGGGAGTCACACTCTTAGGGGGCTTTTCTAGTCTCTGAGACTTGCCCTGAGATAAACTTTTACCCAGCCCTTCCTTGCTCAGTTAACTCCTGCTCGTCCTTCAGCTTTCTATTCAGATATCATTCCTCAAGGATGGGATGATCGTCCTCCTCAGAGCCTTTCTGAAGGTGGTTCCTCCCCTGTTCCCTTTACCTGCTATCATAGAATCAGAAGTTCGACCTTCCCTGGCAGTCCACTGGTTAACACTCTGACCTTCCACTGCAGGGCGCGTGGGTTTGATACCTGGTTGGGGAATTAAGATCCTGCATGCAGTGTGTTGTGGCCAAAAGATAAAATTTAAGGGGCTTCCCTGGTGGCTCAGTGGTGAAGAATCCACCTGCCAATGCAGGAGACATGGGTTTGATCCCTGATCCAAGAAGATCCCACATGCCTCAGAGCAAGTAAGCCCATGTGCCACAACGATTGAGCCTATGCTCTACAGCCCAGGAGCCACAACTGCTGAGCCCGTGTGCCGCAACGACTGAAGCCCATGGCAGCCTAGAGCCTGTGCTGCAAAGCAAGAGAAGCCACAACAATGATAGGCTTGTACCAGGGAGTAGCCCCCACTTGCCACAACAAGAGAAATGCCTGTACAGCAATGAAAACCTAACACAGCCAAAAATAAATAAATTAAAAAAAAATCACATGTTGAATTATCAGTCTGCCCACAGCCTGTGCTCAACCTGGGCTCTTAGGGGAGAGGAGCTTGTCTGTCTTAGTTATTAAGAACCTCAAGTCCTGGTAACGGGTCATGGTAGAGTTTCGATTTTCTGACTAATGTATCTCTTGGCCGAAATCAGAAAAGGCAGTTTAGGAGGAATGGCAAGATGGGGGGAAGAAGTGGCCAAAACCAGCAGCCGAGTTTCTTGCAGTCAGATTTAATTGTATAAAACTTTGAAAGAGACAGCGTGGCTGTGAATTTTAGGCAACTCACTTTTGCTTAGGAGGCAAGGTGCAGAGAGACTACTCAAGGGTTAACAGAACCATCAACAGGGCAACAACTTCTAATTGAGATGAAATCCCTCAGGGCCTGTAAACAGCCGGGAAGGCCACTCTCTCTGCCTGTGCTCACCATCCCCATTCATCCACCCTTTTTTTTTTTTTTCATAAATATTCACCGAGCTCTGCTCTGAGCCTGGGAAAGAGGACCAAGAAGAGAAAGCTCTTGACTCCAGGGGGCTGGCAGTCTAGTGCAGACAGTGAGCTCAGTCACTTAGTCGTGTCTGACTCTTTGTGACCCTCTCTGGACTGTAGTCCACCAGGCTCCTGTCCATGGAATTTTCCAGGCAAGGATCCTGGAGTGGGTTGCTATTTCCTCCTCCAGGAGAACTTTCTGACCCCTAGGGATCAGACTCGCATCTCCTGCATTGGCAGGCAAAGCCTGCATTGCAATGAGCCTGCACTGAGCCCCCAGGGAAGTGGAGACATAGCTAACTATTAAACAAATACAGTAGGCATCAGGGGGACATAAGCAGGATGAAGAAAATAAAGCAGGATAAGACAATTAGCAAGTGATACGAAGGGCTGTTTTGGGCACAGGGGTCAGAGAAGCCCCCTCTCTGAGAGAAATGTGGGTGAAGAGGAAAGTGAGCTTCACACAAAACTGAGGGGAAAGGTGTCCCAGGGCAACATTAGTCATGTTGACAGAAGGTCATTAGAAACCTGAGCCTCCTCCTTCAGCGCTTTTAAGTAACTGCTTAGTATTTAAGTTGTTCAGGAAATGAAGACACAGTTACAACCAGTACTCCTGGGTAAGGCCAGGGGAATTATTCCAGGCAGCTGCCTCGGCCCCCTCCCTCGCATCTGCACCAGGCCTCTCCTGCCCACCATCCCCACCTCTCCTGCCTCCAGGAAGGGAACAACCTTACCCCAGCATTTCGTCTTGAATTCAGGGCCTTTTAATCTTGGGATGACTCATGTTCCTGTAGTCCTTGTCCTCCAGCTGAAATGCAAACCTCTCAGGGCATGTCTCCTAACCCTCAGCCCTGCCTTCCTTCACGTCCTTCCTGCTGACCTCACCTCTCACCACTCATGGGATTCCCTCCCATTCTTCCTCAGTACCACCTCCGGGGCCCCACGAAAGGCAGACAACACCCTAGACCTCAGCCTTCCCTCCCTGAGGGCTCCTCAGCCTTCCTTTACCAACTTCTCCAGGGACAGCTGCCCATTCTTCTCCTTTCTGTCCCAGTCCCCAGCTGCTTTGCTTCTCCCCTCCTTTATAGAAAACTCTGGCCATCTACCCCATCTCCCCTTTGCTTTTCTGGGTCTCCCATAATAGTTACAGTAAATCCCCTACATATGAATGAGTTCCATTCCAAGAGTGTGTTTCTAAGTCCAATTTGCTCTTAAGTCCAACTAAGTTAGCCTAGATATCCAACTAACACAATGGACTGTATAGTACTGTACTGTAGTAGGTTCATAACACTTTTTATACAAGTGAGACATGAAAACGAACACAAAAATACAGAAACTATTTGTAATCTTATAGTCAGCACTTTGAAAAGTACAGTAGTACAGTACAACAGCTGGCATACAGGGGCATGCTTGCATCTTTGAATGTTCACAACTTGGAGGTTTGTATGTAGCGGACTTACTGTATTGAGGGATTGACTCAGAGTGTTTCTTGCACTCCAGCCCTCATCATCACCTAGGGAAATGTCAAAACCTGGTTGATGATTTTCTTTAAACACTGGTCTCACAATTTCTTGGCTTTTTCGACTGTAATGATTTTCAACTGCTCCCTACTCAGACACTAAAAGCTGGAAATGGTCCAAAACAGAAGCATAGAGACTGGAAGAGAAAATGACATTAGGTGTATAGGAAGCAAAAACAAGATGGCAGAGCCAGGATTTTCTTTAGAAGTAAGGTTGGGAAGCTCAAAACTCCACGGTGAGGGTGGGTTTGACATGCTTTATGGGTGTTTAAATTTGGCTTAAAAATTTACTTGATCTCGTCAGACATGAGAGCATTCTGGTAATTTTGCTTCAGTTCAATTCAGTCGCTCAGTCATGTCAACTCTTTGTGACCCCATGGACTGCAGCACGCCAGGCTTCCCTGTCCTTCACCAACTCCCAGAGCTTACTCAAACTCATGTCCATCCAGTTGGTGATGCCATCCAACCATCTCATCCTCTGTCTTCCTCTTCTCCTCCTGTCTTCAGTCTTTCCCAGCATCGTGGTCTTTTCTAAAGAGTTGGCTCTTCACATCAAGTGGCCAAAATATGGGAGTTTCAGCTTCAGCATCAGTCCTTCCAATGAATGTTCAGGACTGATTTCCTTTAGGATTGACTGGTTGGATCTCCTTGCAGTCCAAGGGACTCTCAAGGGTCTTCTCCAACACCACAATTCAAAAGCATCAATTCTTTAGCACTCAGCTCTCTTCATGGTCCAACTCTCACATCCATACATGACTACTGGAAAAACCATAGGTTTGACTAGATGGACCTTTGTTGGCAAAGCAATGGCCCTGCTTTTTAAAGAAAAGAAAAGTAATAGGTTGGTCTAGGTTGGTCTTAACTTTTCTTCCAAGGAGCAAGCATCTTTTAATTTCATGGCTGCAGTCACCATCTATAGTGATTTTGGAGCCCAAGAAAATAAGGTCTGTCACTGTTTCCATTGTTTCCCCATCTATTTGCCATGAAGTGCTAGGACCAGGTGCCGTGATCTTAGTTTTCTGATTTTTTTTTTTTTTTGCTTAAAAAGACATATTACTAAACATACAAAGAAGAATAAAATACACTGAAATCTCACTATCACTAGCCATTGTTTGCTGAATAATAACATCCATTGAATTTTCAGAGCACTTTTGCACATTTTACCTCATTTTGATCTCAGAACAGTCCTATCTTGGCTCCCTGGTATGAAGCAGGCCCACTGTTTAGAAATCCAGACTACGGTGCATTGGCTCAACTGAGGATGCCTTCACCAAAAGGTCCTCTGGGGGCCCAGGGCAGGGAGGGCCAGTGGGAAGAGAAAGGTAGCCAGCATGTGCAGAGCCATGGAGAAGAGAAGAAGGCCCAGTTCTGCACAGTCCAGCTGACTGTCTAATACAAAATAAATGTCTGGCCATGCTTCAGTAAAACATTATTCCTGGACACTGAAAATTGAATTTCATTTAATTTTTACATATCACAAGATATTATTACTTTTCTTTAATTTTTTCAACCATTTACAAATGTAAAAACCATTCTTAGCTCCAGGGTCATTCAGAAACATCCAGTGAGCATTTTCAACCATTTACAAATGTAAAAACCATTCTTAGCTCCAGGGTCATTCAGATACATCCAGTGAGCAAGACTTGGACCATGGACCACAGTTTGCCAACCCCTGGTCTATGACAACAGACCCACAAAAGAACCTGACAGCTGGTACTCTGTTCACAGACTAATGGTGATAAAAACAGCTGCCATTATGAACACTTGCTTTATGCCAAATGCTATGAATGTGGTTTATATATTATCACTTAATCTTCATATAATCATGTAAATTATCCCCCTCCCCCATTATAAGGTGGCTATCTGCATGAGATCACACAACCAGTAAGGTTAGGAGATTCTCCCTGTCTACAAAGATTATGCTCTGAACTGGTATGTAGAATGCCCTATGCTAGCTCTCTGCCATCCACACATCTGGGTCTCAAGTCCTCTCACTCTGCCTATCCAACCTTCTATATCTTCCTGATGTTTGGCTGTTTTAACTCTTATTTCCCCTTCTCTTTGCTCCCCAACTTAAGATTTATCTGCTCCCTGACTTGGCAGTTATTCAGCCAGAAACCAGGAAATCTGTCTCTTCAACTTTATATAGATCCATGAGTTTGGGTCAGGAAAGCTCGAACCAGCATGAGGTGCCTTTCTTGAGGCAAATGGGAGCCGAAAGATGAGTTTCATCTAAAGCCCTTACAAAGTGGCTAGTGTCAAAGACAGAAAAACTCAGACCAGTGTGAAGTCAAAGGTGAGAGGATCTAGGAGAGAGGGGCACCAAAGATTAGGTCCTGTGTGGAGCTGGGAGGGAAGGGAAGCAAATTTAAGTCCAGTCTAAGTCCAAAATGGGTGAATGGGAAAGATATACCATGTTCTCGAAATGGAAGAATCAATATTGTCAAAATGACTATACTACCCAAGGTAATCTACACATTCAAAGCAATCCCATCAAACTAACAAAAGCATTTTTCACAGAACTAGAACAAAAGATCTAAAAATTTGTATAGAGACACAATAGACAGTGAATAGCCAAAGCAATCTTAGGAAAAAGGAGCTTCAGGAATCAGGCTTGTTGACTTCAGACAACAGTACAAAGTTAAAACAGTATCTAGATTGCCGGAAGAAATATCAGTAACCTCAGATATGCAGATGACACCACCCTTATGGCAGAAAGTGAAGAGGAGCTAAAAAGCCTGTTGATGAAAGTGAAAGAGGAGAGTGAAAAAGTTGGCTTAAAGCTCAGCATTCAGAAAACAAAGATCATGGCATCTGGTTCCATCACTTCATGGGAAATAGATGGGGAAACAGTGGAAACAGTGTCAGACTTTATTTTTGGGGCTCCAAAATCACTGCAGATGGTGACTGCAGCCATAAAATTAAAAGACGCTTACTTCTTGGAAGAAAAGTTATGACCAACCTAGATAGCATATTGAAAAGCAGAGACATTACTTTGCCGATTAAGGTCCGTCTAGTCAAGGCTATTGTTTTCCTGTGGTCATGTATGGATGTGAGAGTTGGACTGTGAAGAAAGCTCAGCACCGAAGAATTGATGATTTTGAACTGTGGTGTTGGAGAAGACTCTTGAGAGTCCCTTGGACTGCAAGGAGATCCAACCAGTCCATTATGAAGGAGATTAGCCCTGGGATTTCTTTGGAGGGAATGATGCTAGAGCTGAAACTCCAGTACTTTGGCCACCTCATGTGAAGAGTTGACTCATTGGAAAAGACTGATGCTGGGAGAGATTGGGGCCAGGAGGAGAAGGGGATGACAGAGAATGAGATGGCTGGATGGCATAACTGACTCGATGAACATGAATCTGAGTGAACTGTGGGAGTTGGTGATGGACAGGGAGGCCTGGCGTGCTGCGATTCATGGGTTCGCAAAGAGTCGGACACAACTGAGCGACTGAACTGAACTGAACTACATCAAAACAGTATCAGTTCAGTTCAGTTGCTCAGTCGTGTCCGACTCTCTGCGACCCCATGGACTGCAGTATGCCAGGCTTCCCTGTCCATCAACAACTCCTGGAGCCTGCTCAGATTCATGTCCCTTTGAGTTGGTAATGTCATGCAACCATTTCATCCTCTGTCCTTCACTTCTCCTCCTGCCTTCAATCTTTCCCAGCATCAGGGTCTTTTCCAAGGAGTCAGTTCTTTGCATCAAGTGGCCAAAGTACTGGAGTTTCAGCTCTGGCATCAGACCTTCCAATGAATATTCAGGACTGATTTCCTTTAGGATTGACTGGTTTGATCTCTTTGCAGTCCAAGGGACTCTCAAGAGTCTTCTCCAATACAACAGTTCAAAAGCATCAATTCTTCAGCGCTCAGCTTTCTTTATGGTCCAACTCTCACATCCATACATGACTACTGGAAAAACCATAGCTTTGACTAGACGGAACTTTGTTGGCAAAGTAATGTCCCTGCTTTTTAATATCCTGTCTAGGTTGGTCATAGCTTTTTTTCAAGGAGCAATTGTCTTTTAATTTCATGGCTGCAGTCACCATCTACAGTGATTTTGGAGCCCCCCAAAATAAAGTCTGTCACTGTTTCCATTATTTCCCCCTCTATTTGCCATGAAGTTAAGGGACCAGATGCCATGATCTTAGTTTTCTGAATGTTGAGTTTTAAGCCAACAAAACAGTATGGTACAGCACAAAACCAGAAATATAAATCAATGGACTAGGACAGAAAGCTCAAACACACCTATGGTCAATTAATTTATAACAATGGAAAAAGATAGCATCTTCAATAAATTGGTGCTGGGAAAACTGGACAGCTACATGTAAAAAATGAAACTAGAACACTCTTTTAACACCATACACAAAAATAAACTCAAAATGGATTAAAGACCTAAATGTAAGACCAGGTACTATAAAACTCTTAAAGGAAAATATAGGCAGAACACTGACACAAATCGCAGCAATATCTTTTGGGGGCTTCTTTGGTGGCCCAATGGTTAAGAATGCACTTTGCAATGCAAGGGATGCCAGTTCAGTCCCTGGTCTGGGAAGATCCCACATGGAGCAACTAAACATCCACACCACAACTACTGAGCCTCCGTGCCTACAGCCTGTGTTCCACAAGAAGAGAAGTCACTGCAGTGAGAAGTCCATGCGCAATGAAGAGCAGCCTTCACTCTCTGCAACTAGAGAAAGCCCACATTCAGCAACAAAGATCCACCACAGCCAGAAATACATAAATAAATCTTTGTGATCCATCTCCTAACGAAAATAAAACAAAAATAAACAAATGGGACTTAATTGAACTCAAAAGCTTTTGCACAGCAAAGGGAACAATAAACAAAATGAAAAGACAACTCACAGAATAGGAGAAAATATTTGCAAATGATGCAACCAAAAGGGTTTAATCTCCAAAATTTACAGACAGCTCATGCAGGTCAATATTAAAAAAAAAAAAAAAAAAAGAAAAGAAAAAATGGGCAGAAGGCCTGACTAGACATTTCTCCAAAGAAGACATACAGATGACAAACAGACACATGAAAAGATGCTCAAGATCACTAATTATCAGAGAAATGCTAATCAAAATTACAGTGAGATATCACCTCATACCAATCAGCATAGCTGTCATCAAAAAGTCTACAAACAATACTGGAGATGGTGTGAAGAAAAGGGAACCCTCACACTGTTGATGGGAATGTAAATTGGTGCAGTTACTGTGGAGAACATTAAGGAGATTCCTTAAGAAACTAAAAATAAGCTACCGTATGATTCAGCAATCCCACTCCTAGGCATATATTCAGAGAAAAACAGTTCAAAAGGATACACGCACCCCAGTGTTCATTTGCAGCACTGTTTACGATAGCCAGGACAGGACATGGAAACAATCTAAATGCCCGTCAAGAGATGAATGGATAGAGAAGAGATGGTGCATATCTACAGTAGAATATTAGCCATCAAAGAGCATGAGATAATGTCATTTGCAGCAACATAGATGGACCTGGAGATCATCATAAAGTAAAACAGACAAAGACAAATATCATATGATACCACTTATATGTGAAATCTAAAAAAAAAAAAAAGATACAAATCAACAAAACAGAAATAGAGTCAGAGAACAAAGCTATGGTTACTAGTTGGGGAGTGTTGGTGTGGAGGGCAGATTGGGAATTTGGAATTTATATGTACACACTGCCATATTTAAAATAGATAACTGGAACTTGCCTAGGGGTCCAGGGGTTAAGAATCCACCTGCCAATGCAGGGCTCAGTTCAGTCGCTCAGTCGTGTCCGACTCTTTGTGACCCCGTGAATCGCAGCACACCAGGCCTCCTTGTCCATCACCAACTCCCGGAGTTCACTCAGACTCACGTCCATCAAGTCGTGATGCCAATGCAGGGTACCTGAGTTCAATTCCTGGTCTGGGAAGATTCTCGCGTGGCATGGAATAACTAAGTCTGTGTGCTGTAACTACTAGATCTACACACTATAGGCCTGGGAGCCACAACTACTAAGCCCACATTCTTCAGCTACTGAAACCTGCATGCCTAGAGCCTATGCTCTGCAGCCTGAGAAGCCCCCACAATGAGAAGCCCACACAGAGCAATGCAGAGTAGCCCCTGCCCACTGAAACTAGAGAAGGACCATACATAGCAACAAAGGCCCAGCACAGTCATAATCAGTTTTTCTAAAAAAGAACCTACTACGGAAAAAGTCAAAATAGGTAACCAACAAGGATGTACTGTGTAACACAGGGAACTCTGCTCGATATTCTGTAGTAACCTAAATAGGAAAAGAATTTGAAAAAGAACAGATACATGTTATGTATAACTTAATCACTTTGCTGTACACTTGAAACTAACACAACATTGTTAACCAACTCTACTCTAACATAAAACTCAAAAAAATAGATAGACGGATGGATGAAGCAGAGAGCTCCAAGGCTACCCTTCCAGTATGGTCAGGTTTTAAGGGCACTGGACAGGCAGGCTTGGCTTGAAAGTGCATGGTCAGAGCAGAGAGGCTCATCTTGGGACGCCCCTTCTGGGAGAAGCAGTGTTCCTGGGCACCACCAGAGCTAGAGGAATGTTTCCCAGATGGGTCTGGGTGAAACTATCCATGTTCTATAGAAAATCAGAGCTCAGCCCAAGCAAGGCTGATATCTAAGGGGGCATTTTTGATGGTGCTGACACTGGGGCAGGGGGCAATTTGGTTCCAGAGAAGGCAGCTCATTTTCAGGCCAGTCCCCAGACAGCAGAGTTCAGTGGGTGGAGAGGGATTGAGCGGTCATGGAAGGACTCCAGTCCCAGCAGAGAAAGTGCTGTGTCAATCAGTGCCGAAGTCCACTACCCATAAGTACTCAGCAATCATTCCAGAAGATGAGGAGGGACAGCCCCCTCTGGGGTCATCAGTTTCCAGGAGAAGCCAATTCAAAGGGGTGAGACCCCCAGTGGGCTCCCAGGCTTGGAAGGCAGTGAGGACCTCAGAGAAGGACAGGCTGTCTTAAATCAGACCCCCGAGTCCCAAGCCTAAAGGCTAGTATAAGATTAATGAACTTAATTATAAATGTTAAGCAATTCTGTTTATCAGAAGAACCATGGGGCTTCCCTGGTGGTCTAGTGGTTAAGAATCTGCCTGCCAGTTCACGGGGCACAGGTTGATTCCTGGTCCAGGAAGATTCCACAAGCGTCGGAGCAACTAAAGCTATGCGCCACAACTACTGAGCCAGCACTCTAGAGTCCAGGAGCCACAGCTGCTGAGTCCATGCACTGCAATCACTGAAGCCTGTGAGCCTCGAGCCCGTGCTCCACAACAAGAGAAGCCGACACGATGAGAAGCCCACATACCACAACTAGACAAAGCCTATACACAGTAACAAAGTTCCAATGCAGCCAAAAAAAAATACAATTAAAAAAGAACGATGAAGAAGTGAGAAGACAAGCAACAAACTGGGAGAAGATATTTGCAACATATACGACCAACAAAGGGCTGATACGTAGAATATATAAAGGACTCCTACTAATCAATGCTATTATCTATAAAAGGGTAAAACAGGTGAAGAAGCAAAATTTAAGAAGATTGACAATATCAGAGGATGTGGAACATTCTGCTCTGGCAGAGTGTAAATTAGTTTAGCCACTTGGGAAAATAATTTAATATCATGCAATAAAGTTGAAACTTGGAGAAGGAAATGCAACCCACTCCAATATTCTTGCATGGGAATTCCCTTGGACCCAGGGGCCTGGCAGGCTGTAGTTCATACGGTCGCAAAAGAGCTGGAGATGACTTAGTGACTAAACAATAACAACAAAAGTTGAAACTGCAAATGCCCTATCATCTAGGAATTGCCTCCTACCCTAAGCTAGAGCTTCTCACCCATGGTATGATTAACATCTTGGATCAGATAATCCTTCATTATAAGGGGCTGCCCTGAGCACTGTAGGATATTTAGCAGTATCCCTGGCTTATGCCCACAAGATGCCAGAAGCAAAGCCCCTACCATTAGTCACAGAAACCGAAAATGTCTGGAATATTTGCTGAACATTTCTTGACATTGCTAAAAATCACCCCTGGTTCAGAAACACTGCCTAGGTTCTTGTGCACTAACAGAGTTCTACAAGAATGTTCACAGCAGCACTGTATAAAATAACAAAAAGCATAACACGTAAGAAAAAAGACTGGAAAAAATATCCAGCAAGAGGATGGACAATTAAATCAGGGTCAACAAATGCAATGAAATACTACACAGTTCTAAAAATGAATAAACATCTCCCACAATAAACGACTCTCATGATTGTTGGGGAAAACAAAGTTGCAGGAGAATATGTTTATTATGTGAAACCTGTATGCAGGTCAAGAAGCAACAGTTAGAACCATACATGGAACAACGGACTGGATCCAAATTGGGAAAGGCTGTATATTGTCACCCTGCTTATTTAACTTCTATGCAGAGCACATCATGAGAAATGCTGGGCTGGAAGAAGCATAAGCTGGAATCAAGATTGCCGGGAGAAATATCAATAACCTCAGATATGCAGATGACACCACCCTTATGGCAGAAAGTGAAGAGGAACTAAAGAGCCTCTTGATGAAAGTGAAAGAGGAGAGTGAAAAAGCTGGCTTAAGACTCAACATTCAAACTACAAAGATCATGGCATCTGGTCTGATAATTTCATGGCAAATAGATGGGGAAACAATGGACAGACTTTATTTTCTTGGGCTTCAAAAAAACTGCGGATGGTGACTGCAGCCATGAAATTAAAAGACACTTGCTCCTTGGAAGAAAAGTTATGACCCACCTAGATAGCATATTAAAAAAAGACATTACTTTGCTAACAAAAGTCCATCTAGTCAAAGCTATGGTTTTTCCAGTAGTCATGTATGGATGTGAGAATTGGACTGTGAAGAAAGCTGATTGTTTAAGAATTGATGGTTTGAATGGGAGTATTGGAGAAGACTCTTGAGAGTCCCTTGGACTGCAAGGAGATCAAATCAATCAATCCTAAAGGAAATCAACCCTGAATATTCATTGGAAGGACTGATGCTGAAGCTCCAAAACTTTGGCCACCTGATGTGAAGAGCCAACTCTTTAGAAAAGACCCTGATGCTGGGAAAGATTGAAGGCAGGAGAAGAAGGGGACGACAGAGGACAAGATGGTTGGATGGCATCACCAACTCAATGGACATGAGTTTGAGCAAGCTCTGGGAGATGGTGAAGGACAGGGAAGGCTGGTGGGCCTTCATGGGGTCACAAAATTTGGACGCAACAACAACAAATATTTAATATCAATATTTCTATAAAGTTTCAAGCATGCAAAATCAGGGCTTCCCTGGTCGTCCAGTGGCTGGGAATCTGCCTGCCAATACAGGGGACATGGGTTCTATCTCTTCTCTGGGAAGATTCCATGTGCTGGGGGGCAACTAAGCCTGCATGCCACAGTGCTCCCGCAACAAGAAAAGACTCGCAATGAGAAGTCCATGCCCCACAATAAACAGTAGCCCCTGCTCCCCACAACTCAAGAAAGCCTGAGCACAGCAACAAGGACCCAGCACAGCCCAAAATAAATAAATATTTAAATAAATTGAAAATAAAAATAAGACATGCAAAATCAAATAATATTTTATCTATGTAGTACCTACATTGACAGTCCAGTAGGTGGTACTTCCCCAGAAAGGCTGCAAGACTATTTCTGGTCCCACCTGTTTTCCAGAACCTGCCTACTCCATCATCAGGTGCAGGCAGTGACCCTGCCCCTTGAACCAGGTGGGACTTTGTGGCTGCTTCAACTAATGGACGATATATGACTTTTGAGGCTAGGTGCCTAAGTTCACACAGCTTCTATGTAGTTTTCTCTCTTGGCAACTCAGGTACCATGCTGTGAGAAAGCCCAGGCCACATTGAGAAGAACCAAGGCCGAGGTCTCAGTCCAACAGCCAGCCAGTCAACGCGTCATGGAAGAACATAGATGCAAAAGGCCCCAGGTGAGCCCCCCCAGCTGATGCTATGTGTGGCACAGGTGAGTTTTTCCTACATGATTCTGCCCGCATTGCAGATATGGGAGGAAAGAAAAAAAGATTGTTACTTTTACACCACTAAGTTTTATGGTTGTTTTCAAATAGCAATAGATTTCTAAAATAGATGGAAATACTATAATGAAGAGCAAGTGAATGATAACATAAAATTTAGGACCCTGGTTACTGATGGGGAGAGGGTTGGGGAATGTGATGGATTAGGGGCTGTGGGGAATGTTCTAGCCAGGCAGCTGAGCCCACTGATAGACAGTGAAACCACTCTGTTCTTCCTACTCTTAGGCATCTTCTGTGCTGAGGGTGAGCAGTTTTTCCTAGTGTGAAAGAGCCGTAGAGAAACTCAAGCCCCAGAGAGGAAGGTGTCCTGACTACACAGCTGGGCCCAGCCGGCTGCACCTGCTTGCTGCCCTTTCAGGGTGGGCCGGGCTCCTCTGAAGGGCTAGAGGAAGGTTGGAGAGAATGCTCTCCCTAGGCTGTGCTTTTCTGGTTGTTTAATCAACACCTACAGTTATCTGTTGACATTTTGGAAACAAAACCAAGTGTCCCTGAAAAGATAAAGTGAGCATTGTGCCTCTGAGCCATTAGGAGTATTCAGAGCTGGTCCTGAACAGTGGTGTGAACACTGGACACTTATCTTCCAGTGAGACAGTCTCTGTGTGCAGACTTGGCGCTGCGCGAGATTGTGACGCTGGAAAACTTTGACATTGGTGCTCATTGTATGAGCTTCCCTTACCCTTGTTGAGAATTCCGATGTTATGGGGATGCAGCATTTCAGGCAGTACAGACAGTGAACTCGCGGTCTCAAGGAGAATTCTGCTCAGTCGTGGGGATTCCCAGAAGGGCCTGTCTGGGGGAGACTGGAACTGAGCATCAGGACTGTTCTGGGAACTAGGACAGATCGCTCAGCTGTGTTCTTCAAATGAGCAGAGCTGCAGATGTCTTCAGACAAGAAACAGTGACCTGCTGGCTTCCCCCAAAGAGAGGTCAGATTGGAAAAGAAGGAAACCCCCAAAGGAGTTCTCTACAGAAAACTAAAAATCAAAGACAAGTATTATTTGTTACTTTTCTATGGTAGAACTGGGGTGCATTTTTCTAAAGCAGAAAGCCTCAGAATCAAGTGTTTGTGAGACATAAAGTGTAACAGTGGAAGGGAGTGGTGGGGACTGTGGCAAATGGATGACAGACAGGTGTTTAGGAAAGGTGCCCCCACTACTCAGATCCAGCCCATTGCTCAGAGGAGGAAAACCCAGCCTAAATGTATTCAGTCTTCTGAAGATTGTGAAGAAAAGCCAGAAATTCAGATATTTATATAATTTTTTCACGTATGTAATTACGATTTTTAAAAAAATGAATCAGGTAAACCGACTATATGTATGAGTAGTATTTGGATGTGCCAAAAGGAATACAACTCCCTCGTAGGGTTGTGAAGAGGATAAAATGAAATAAAATAGAAATAACAGCATTTAGTAAACACACTTCCCTTGTGGCTCAGATAGTAAAGAGTCTCCCCTGCAACGTGGCAGACCCAGGTTCAATTTCTGGGTCAGGAAGATCCTCTGGAGAAAGCAATGGCAACCCATTCCAGCATTCTTGTCTGGAAAATTCCACGAGGAGAGCCACCTGGTGGGCTACAGTCCATGGGGTCACAAAGAGTCAGACAAGACTAAACAACTAATATTTTAACTTTCAGTGAATATGCATCAGAAAAACCTATACACATAATTTTAAAAATAGGTCAGAGTCTACTGACAAACTATTCTCCAAAGACAACTACAATAATATTTTGTATCCTCCTGTTTTTATTATGTAACCTTGACACTCCTTTCATCAAGTGATGGGGGCTACTTTCCCTCCCCTTGAACTGAGGACTTTATGCTTTCTTGAAGCCATAATATGGTGGAAGACACTATGTGGCTTCTGAAGCTAGGTTACAAAAACACCGTGCAACTATGCCTTGCTTTCTGAGATGCTCCCTTCTGTAGCCCAGCCTCCATCTCCAAGGTGTGTCCTACAGCTCTCATTTGAGAAGCCCCAGTGGGACCATGTCAAGTGGAGACAAACTGTTCCTGCTCAGGCCTGCCTGAACTGCAGATTCATAAGCAAAACAAATTGACGTTGTTTTAAGTCACTAAGCTTTGGGTGCCTTTTTATATAGCAATAGTTAACTGGAACAGGGTCAAAAATTAAACTTTTAAACCAGAGATATTCCTGAAAGGGTGAAGAAAGAGACCTAAGGGCAACTCAGGCCCTCCTAAAGCACGGGAATGTAATTTTTAGGTCAAAAGGAAAAGGTGTTTTTCTTCCTGATTTTCCAAGCTGAGACAGAGCCCATGGAGACAAGGAATGGAGTGGAATGGACCAGCTGAACTTTCATTCAGTCCCAGCGTTAGGCTGAGGAGGGAGCTGCAACCCTTCTGAATCTGGGAGTGGAATCAGTCCACATCCTTTTCAACTCTGAAGACTGAACATTTTTATTTACCATTTAGGCCAGCATTCCTCAAAGTGGGGTACCCACAGTAGGCCCTACATCTGACTAATGTAGAAGGGGGTCTGAGAAGCTGTATCTTCCACCACTTCCCAGATGATCCTTTTGTTCCAGTTCGGAAACCTACATTCTACTCATCTCTCAGGTACCCTTTCAGACACTCTCTTGGGGTTTATTTCTTGGGGAAGTGCTCATGGTTGAACATGTAAGCAGCCCATGGCTTTGTCAGGGGAAGAAGCAGATGTTTCAGGCAGCGGCCCTGCATCCTCGGGGACTGAGTACAGTGGGCATGGTGTTCAGCTTGAAGAGGTGGAGAGAAGGGGCATCCCACTCAGGCGGTGGGTGAAAACTTAAAATTAAATGACGTCAGAGACAGTTGTGCAGACCAGAGCCTCTTCTGTCGGCTGACACCTTTACCTTTCCTCCCGCAACCCCCACCCCCACGGGCTTCCCAGGTGGCGCTCGTGGTAAAAAACCCGCCTGTCAATGCAGACTCGACCCCTGGGTTGGGAAGATCACTGGAGAAGGGCATGGCAACATTGCCACTCCAGTATTCTTGCCTGGAGAACCCCAGGGACAGAGGAGGCTGGCGGGCTACAGTCCATAGGGTTGCAAAGAGTAGGGCACAACTGAAGTGACTTAGCAGTAGCAGCCAAACCCCCTATAACTCCACCCTTAATCCATAACAAATCTCTCATTCAGCCTGGACCACCACCCAGAAACCCACCTAGAAGTACCTCCCCTCTGGTAGTAGAAAGAATTTAGGCCGCAAAAGTTAGGAGAAAAATGTGATTTTAATAAAATTTTTTAAAAAAGAAGAAATGAACTGAAAACGTTGGTAAAATATTTTCTCTTGAAGTAAGAGGAAATGTTCCCCAGCAAATGAAGACAAAGAACCTAACATGTAAGGGCCTGTTATGTGCAGGACACTTTCTACTCACTACAACAGAAACCAGTTGGGCCCACTGCATCAGCAAAAGCTAGAAAATGTTACACACAATCTCAAGAATACGTATATAGCATTATCCTATTTCTATAAACAGCGTTCATATAGCTCTGTATTGGTATATTTATCAGATAATCTGGAAACACTCAAATGGTCATTGTGGTTGTAACTTGGGGTGGAGTGGAAGTGAAAGGCAGTGTGAGATTATGCGGAAATTTCCTTTTTAAATTAAATGACTATAAAAAGTTTCTTTTTATTTTTGGTAATGGCAACATATTAAGAAAGTGTCATACCAAGAATGAGAAAAAACTATAAGGATAATTTAGAAACATAATATTTTTACTTTGAAAACTATGAACATATAATCTGCAAACTAAAACACACCTATTTTAAGCATATACATTGGTTTGATGAGTTTTGATTAAAAATATACACCCTCCAAACACCACCTCAATCAGAATATAGAATATTTACATCAGCCCAAAAAGATTTCCTGTCCCCTCACCCCTGCCCCAGGCAACCACTAATCTGCTTTCTACCACAACAGATTATTTTTGCCTACCCCAGATTTCATATAAATTAGAAGAATAGCATATTGTTTTCTCTTTTCTAGCTTCTTTCATTCCATGTTTCTAGATTCATTCATGTTGGGATGATTTATCAAGAGTTTGCTGCTTTTCATTTACAAATGGTATCCTATTATATACAAAAATGTGCTTATCCATTCAGCAGGTGATGGACGTCTGGGCTGTTTTCAGTTTTTAGCCATCTTGCATAGAATGATGTTGCTGTGAACATTTGTGAACAAGTCTTTGTATGAGAATGTGTTTTCATTTCTTCTGGGTAAATACCTAGCATTGGAATGGTTGGATTCTAAGGTAAATGTATCTTTAATTTTATTTTTTTTTAAATGTAAGTGTTTCCATTTTGATGCAGTAATTCCTCTCACAATTTATTATAAATAATCATGGTTGCTCATGAAGATTTAGCTACTGGATCTTCATCGCAACGTGGTTTACACATTTGCTACAGTTTACAAATTTTACACATTTGCAGTTTACAAAGTTTACACATTTGCAAGGTATAACCTTGCAATGGAGTACCACGTGCATGCTAAGTCACTTCAGTTGTGTCCAATTCTTTGTAATCCTATGGACTGTAGCCCATCAGCCTCCTCTGTCCATGGAATTCTCCAGCCAAGAATACTGGAGAGGGTTGCCCTCCTCCAGGGATCTTCCTGACCCAGGGATTGAACCTGTTTCTCTTATTTCTCCTGCCTTTGCAGGCAGATTATTTACTGCTAGAGCCACCTGGGAAGCCCTATGGAGAACCATACAGCTACTGAAATGGCTATTTCAGGCTCCTAGTTCAGGTTTGGACTTAGCATGGGCTTCCCAGGTGGCTCAGTGGTAAAGAATTTGCCTGCCAATGTAGGAGATGCAGGTTCAAGCCCAGAGTTGGGAAGATGCCCTAGAGAAGGAAAAGGCAACCCACTCCAGTATTCTTGCTTGGGAAATCCCATGGACAGAGGAGCCTGGCTCTAGTCCATGAGGTTGCAGAGTCAGACAGGGCAGTGACTAAACAACAAAAGGACTTAGCAAATTTATCTTCTGAGACGGCCATTAAAATAACAATAAATGGATTAAAATGATATAAACTGACGGCAAAGAAGAAAGCAGGAAAGGGCCATCAGCTGAAGTTTCAGCAGATGTCTTGGAAACATAAAGGGCTGAATACTGAGGAACACAGCAGGTGGAGGAGGCTATAGGCAGTGAAGGCTCCAGTCTGTCCCGACCCTGAGATGCCTCAGCATGGAGATGCAAAGGCTCTCAGCAGGAAGGGAAAATGGGCTGAAAACTGCTGAAGCTCTAATATGCAACATCTCTGCTTGCCCAGATTAGACACTAGACAGGTGTCGATCACTTTCTCTAAGTCCAACACTGGAGGGCTTGTTTCTGAAGAAATTGTACAGAGTACCTGGGGAGAATTCAGTTAACCAGTATGGAGCTTGGAAGTTCAGAGTGGATTCTTCTGCACTCCTGTCCTTAGGAATCCTTTACAAGAACAAAGAAACAAGCTTTCTGCCACCTTTCCCCAGAGAGAAGCCTGAGAGGCTCTGCCCATGTTCTGCAAACTTCCCATCAGCCTCCTGTTGCTTCAACCTCAACCTTAAATATTAGTAGAAAAGAAAAACCAAGAGTAAACAAATACGGAGGAAATTTGGCAAAAGGAAAAAGTACAAAAGAAACCAACAAACAAAAATGATTCTAGAGGAAACAGATATTCACAGAGCAGGAGAGGATTAAATAACAAACAAAAACTTTTTAAAAACCTCAGCAACAACTGGGAAGATAGATCACTGTGGTAAAAACAAGAAAAGGGTGCTATGAGAAAGAAACAGAACAGGAGAAAATTCTTTAAAATTAAATTTTACTTGCCAAAATAATAACCACCATAGTAAGATTAGACAATGAAGTTGTAATCTCCAAGTATAGATTTTATTTTAAATCATACTTTCATAATTTAAAAAAATATTTTAAAGATTTTAAAACAAAAAATGCATGATAGAATACACAAAAGACATAAAGGGATGATCTAGAGGTAACAGGAGAGATCTAAGTAACAGGAATTCCAGTCAGAAAAAGTTAAAACAAAAGGAAGGAAGTTATAAAAGAAAGATGATAAATAATTTTCCAGGATGAAGAAGGGCATGTGTCTTTGCTTATAGGATCCACAGAGGCCCAGCACAATAATTGAGAAAAGATTCACACCTGGACCTGATCTCTGAAAACTCTCAATACAAGATAAAGACCAGGGAGGGAGGGTCAGGATGGGGAACACATGTACACCCATGGCTGATTCATGTGAATGTATGGCAAAACCAACACAATATTGTAAAGTGATTCAGTTCAGTTCAGTCACTCAGTTGTGTCCAACTCTTTGCGACCCCATGAATCGCAGCACGCCAGGCCTCCCTGTCCACCAACTCCCAGAGTTCATGCAAACTCATGTCCATCAAGTCGGTGATGCCATCCAGCCATCTCATCCTCTGTCATCCTCTTCTCCTCCTGCCCCCAATCCCTCCCAGCATCAGAGTCTTTTCCAATGTGTTAACTCTTCACGTGAGGTGGCCAAAGTACTGGAGTTTTAACCTCAGCATCAGTCCTTCCAATGAACACCCAGAACGGATCTCCTTTAGGATGGACTGGTTGGACCTCCTTGCAGTCCAAGGGACTCTCAAGAGTCTTCTCCAACACCACAGTTCAAAACCATCAATTCTTTGGCGCTCAGCTTTCTTCACAGTCCAACTCTCACATCCGTGCATGACCACTGGAAAAACCATAGCCTTGACTAGAGGGACCTTTGTTGGCAAGGTAATGTCTCTGCTTTGAATATGCTATCTAGGTTGGTCATAACTTTCCCTCTACCAGGGTCACAAGATTCCAGAGAGATAAAAACAGATTCTGCTTTGAGGAAAGTGATGTTTGACCTAGAATTTAATACACAGCCAACTGATTAATTGAGTGGAGCACAATAAAGGCATTTTCAGTAGACAAGTTCTATAAATTCTACCTTCTGTATGGTTTATCCTGAAGAGTGACTCAAGGACACATTCCAGCAAAATGAGAGTGTAAACTAAGAAAGAGGAAGCTATCATGGTCTTGAGAAGAGTGACTCTGACCAACGAAAGCAGCGAATGAGAACTGCAGCAGTGTGCAGCAGACCCACGGGGAACAAGGGCAGGGAGACGGAACCACAGCCAGCTGCAGGGAGAGGCAGGAAAGGAAATAGACCCCGTAGAAAAATGGCATGATCAAAAGCTTGGAAAGCATGATATGAGGCTAAGATAAAGGAAATTGGTGGGATGTAAGGAAAACAGAATAAATTTACTTCAGAAATATTCTCTGTTGAATAGGGACATTGGTCCCATAAAGAAAGAAATGTGGTCCTATTTCACTACTTTGATCTGCTGTGAGCTATGTTTACATCACCAAAATAAAAGAAACACTATTTTCTGGCCTTCTACTCTTAGAAATCAACCTTAGACAAACAAGAACAAAGCTGTCAGAACAAACGTTAAAGTATGCAACAGGCTGACAGAGGTGGGGAGGAGTAAGGAGGGAAGGGGGCAGTGGTGTCTTTACCTTACAAAGTGAGGAGTAAAGAGATACTGTCTGCAATTGATGGAGCAGGAAATGGGGCTTAATTGTGTTCTTTGAAGCTGAAGAAGAGACCAGGGTTTAACTCTGAAAATAGTCATTTAAATATATTTAAAAGAGCTGGAGGAGGAGATAGGAACAGGGTATAAATGAACTGCTGCCTCATCCATTACGTAAAGAAGTCAATAGAAAGCATGAAGTTAAATCAATAAATAGCATCTTATTTAGAAATACAGAGGTAACCTCCAAATGAATTCTAAGTAGAAAGGCTTAGAATTTGTCTCGGGGAGCAGAACCACAGATGGGGAGGGGTGGAGCAGATGACTTGTTTCATTAAAAGGTCTCTGGTAGTATTTGATGGTAAACATTTGAATATACTACTAATTAAAATCTTCAATGACAAATTTCTGAGATAAGTAGTTTATAAGACCATGTAGAACATCATTCCTTGAAAAAGTTGAGGGATATAAATAAAACTGGTGTCAGAAAGCATCTCTGAGTCTTCGGATAGTAGACTGCTTCATTTTCCTCTTTATAATTTATACATATCTATATCTTCTATTTGGAGAAGGCAATGGCAGCCCACTTCAGTACTCTTGTCTGGAAAATCCCATGGATGGAGGAGCCTGATGGGCTCCAGTCCATGGGGTTGCTAAGAGTCGGAGTGACTTCACTTTAACGTTTCACTTGCATGCATTGGAGAAGGAAATGGCAACCCACTCCAGTGGTCTTGCCTGGAGAATCCCAGGGACGGGGGATCCTGGTGGGCTGCTGTCTATGGGGTAGCACAGAGTCGGACACGACTGAAACGACTTAGCAGCAGCAGCTTATCGTCTATACTGATTAGTTTTTACTCATAATTTTTCAAAATAACTTTTAAAGAATAACCCTGTAAGTTTCTCTTGCCCCACAGGCAAACTATCTGAAACTGAGACCTAGGAGGTTAAGACCTTTGGGCTTGCCCAAGGTCACAATCCAGATTTGATTCCCAGTCTTTTAGCTAGACAAGATTTTAAAAGAAAGATCATTAGAGCATCTTTGGGTTTTAAGTAACAGAATCTCAATTTCAAGTCAAAGGGAAAAATTATCAGAAAAATGCTTCACTTCCCTGGTGGAACAGTGGAAAAGAATCTGCCTGCTAATGCAGGGGACAGGGCTTGGATCCCTGGTCCCGGAAGATTCCACATGCTGCAGAACAACTAAGCCTACGCGCCACAGCTACTGAGCGTGTGAACTGCAACTACTGAGCCCTCGTGCTGCAGCCACTGAAGTCTGACCGCCTAGAGTGTGCTCTGCAGCAAGAAGCCGCCGCAGTGAGCAGCCCTAGCACTGCAACGAAGAGCAGTCTGCACTCACCACAACCGGAGAAGGTCCTCGCAGCAAGGAAGACCCAGCACAACCAAACATTAAGAAAAACTGGACTCCAAGGACAAGGCAGGGCATCTTTAGCAGGGTGGAGAAAGCCAGGGGATCACAGGCAGCATCCCTTCCCCTCTCTCTGTGCACCTGACAAACACCCCTGCCCCCAGCCCCCCTCTCCCCTGCCTGGACTCCCGGGCTCCAGTCTGAGTGTGGGCGACAATCCTGAGGGAAGGAGGATGGGTCCTACTGGGCAGATACAGGGCCTGGGCCAGCGTAAACCCTAGGCGAGGAGGGGAGACAAATGCTTCAGGGTGGGAAACAGGAGGAGGGGAGGGAGGGGAGAAGCTCTGGCGCATGTTGAATGCTTCTGGGCTGTGCATTCTGCTGGTGACTTGGTCAGTACTTCATTTTAAAGACAAGTGACTGAGGCTTGGTACAGTTAAGCACAGACAGTAGCAGAGCTGAGTAGCGGACTCGAAACTGGCTCTCCTTCCTTTTAGCATAAGACTCTTTCCTTGACACTTCTGTATCATGTGAAATGATCCTCTTGGCACTGGGGGCCCTGGAAAAGCCCCAGCTCTCCACTTACCACTCTGAGAAGTGTTATATGCTAGCTACTCAAAGCCATCAGCACCCTGGGCTGCTCGCTGGGAACTTGGGCCAGTGCTGAGGGGTAGACTCTACCCACATCTTGCCTTGGTGGCCCCATCCATTTCCTGGCACTGGGCCTCCATTCAGGAGTGTGCTGGAGCCAGCTCACACCGCCTCTCAGGGTCAATTGTATTTTTGGAATTGTCTAAGCTGGTTGACGTCATACTGGTAGCTTGAAATCAGTTGTTGTGGGAGGATTTTAAAGCCTGAAATGGACAAATGCCATCAATCAGGCCTCTCTTCCACTCCCAGCTTGTTGTTAAATATTTACCAGCACATCACTGTCTCCATCTGCCCACTTCCTGCCCGGAAGACTCTTGAAGATGTTCACATGGAAGCTAACACTTGACTTTTAATTCTCCATGTCTTCAAATATATTTAGGAGATTTAAAAACAAAAACAAAAAAAACTTTGTAATCTTGAATGCTTCAAATCCATTTCAGTGGTAACTCTAGGCCAAAAGCTTAAGAGAACAAATGGATTCTTTGTGTAACTCAGCACTCCAACTCAGCTGTAATGTTTAAACCTCCTTGCTTTCCACACTTGCTGCTGTGCCCTTGCCTCAGGCCCCTATCTCTCCTGGAGCCCATAGCTGGACCTCCTATCTGGTTTCCCTGCCTCTAGCCTCCCTGCTGTCCACCCTCCATATCTCTGCCCAGTCAATCTCTTGGAATCCCTGCCTCTCATCAGAGGCTCCGCACTGGCTCCACACAGTCCACACAGAGGCTCCGCACTGGCCCTGCCTTTTGGCCTCCTTGCCTCCTACTGCCTTCAGGCGTTTATTCCCCAGGGAACCCCAGTGATAAACTGGACAGGACTGGACTTTGCTCCTCTGCGGTTCTTTCTCCCTACAAGGCCCTCCTCCACCCCATCTCCCATGAAACCCGGTTTCTGTGGCATTTCATCCACAACACCATCTATCCCTAGTCCCTACTGCCTGGACAGAGGTGACCCAGGCGCTTTGGACCTCTTAGAACACTTTGCTTGAGGCTCTCCGGTGTCCCTCACAGCTGTGACTCCTCCAACGGGGGCAGGCCACAATCACCTGCTGCATCACTGCCACTCAAAATGTAATCCTGGCAGCACTTGGCTGGTCTGTTAGCAAAGTAAATTCTCAATGCCCATTCCAGGCCTAAGTGAATCAGAATTCTGGGCTGGGTTGGGGAGGGAGCCCTCCAGATGGTTCTGAGGGAACTGGTCTACTCTCCCTCATTCCCATGGGCCCGTTCTACACGATGCCCTTTATCCGGCTGCCCCTCATGGCATCTTTTTATTATCAATACTTTCCCCTGCTCATTCAGATTCTAGCAGTCTTACCCACTAAAAGGATCCTCTCAGCAAGGCTCTAGGTGACAGTTGCATCCACCCCACATTATACTCCTTTTCTGTATTTCACAGGCTCTGAACGTTCCCTGTGTCCCCAGCCTCTACTGAGACGTGGGGCCTGCAAGCTCCATTCCGCATTCAGCTGGATCCACTGTTCTTCCCCCTGCACAGGTGTGAATTACGCCAGTCTTCTCAAAACACCGGCTGCAAAGGCCATCTTCTGGGTCAGGCAATGCTATTATCAGGTAGGCTTTGTGTGCAGCTACTCTGGCCAGCCAAAGGCAGTCAGGGCTTCACAGCTAAAGCCACTTTCGCTGAGAAAAGGCCTCATTATCCCACCCCTAACCCCAACGAGGGACCTCTCTCCCTGCCCAGAATCAGGTGTGGCTACCACAAGCCCCAGACCCTGGAGAACTAGGAGCCTTTTTTGTTTTTATGTGGAGACAATTTCAGTTTAGTACAAAGAAATTCCAGGACTTCCGTGGTGGTCCAGCGGTTAAGAATCTGCCTGCTGATGCAGGGGACACGGGTGCGATCCTTAGTCTGGGAGGATCCCACGTGCTGAGGTGTAATTAAACCCCGGCGCCACAACTACTGAAGCACTAGCGCCCTAAAGCCTATGCCCCGAAACAAGAGAAGCCACTGCAGTGAGAAGCCCGAGCACCTCAACGAAGAGTAGCTCCTGCTCTCCAAGACGAGAGAAAAGCCCACGCAGCAACGAAGACCCAGCACAGACAAAAAAAAAAATCCATATACCTTTTACCCACATGCACTCCACATTTTGCTCATTTCTTTTATTGTGTTACTGTTTTTTCTTAACTATTTAAAAGCAAGTTCAAAACATTGTGTTTTTACCCCTAAATATTTCTAAGTAAAAGGATATTCAATGTCAAATGACCTTGACATTTTTCAAGGTCACTACCTAGTTATTTGGGGCTTCCCAGGTGACTCAGTGGTAAGAATCCATCTGCCAATGCAGGAGATACAGAAGTGTGTTCCATCCCTAGGTCAGGAAGATTCCCCCTGGAGGAGGAAATGGCAACCCACGCCAGTATTCTTGTTTGGAAAATTCCATAGACAGAGGAGCCTGGAGGGCAGCACTCCATGGGGTCGTGAAGAGTTGATATATGAGCACCAGTTACTCTGTAGTCGGTCCCTGAATTTAAGTACCTGGTGTTTCATGCTTACATGTAGATAAATTTCGGGGGTAGGACATGACGTTGTATCCTTCTCAGTGTATCTTCCGGGGTCCATGACGGGGGTCTGTCCCAATAGCGATGGTAGCATTGAGCGCCAAAGAGGCGTAGACAGCCTTGTGAAGGCTGCCCTCTGCTGGTCATTTGCAACATTGCCGCTGCCTGCTTCGGCGGATAAAATTGACAATGGACCGTGATGGACAGGGAGGCCTGGCGTGCTGCAATTCATGGGGTCGCAGAGTCGGACACGACTGAGCGACTAAACTGAACTGAAGAAACCTTGAAGCGCAGACCTGGATCCCCTTACTGGTTGTGAGACCTTGGGAAAGTTATTCAGCCTTATTGAATCTCGATTTTCTCATCTATATCCTGCTTCTCTTACAGGGCGGTTGAAGGTGAAAGGGTCTACAAATGTGGTCATGCGGCGTTTTAAACTGTCTGCGACTTCTGTACAAACCCATCCCGGAGGTCCCTGCGTGCCAAAGCTGCCCTGCAGGACTCGCGCTCGCTACCTGCAAAGCCTGCAGTGGATCCTACCTCTGCAGCTGCTGCGACAGAGCTGCTGCCTTACCTGAGGCTTCCACGAGCAACAGGGGTCCACGAGTCGTGCTGTGAAGGGACACAGGGAGGCCTGGCCCTCTGTGTTTCTGCCCTGGGGGTCCATCTGGGGTCCCCACTGGCCCGTGCACCAGCCGTTACCCCTACACCCGCTGAGATTGCTGCCACTCCGCTGCTCCCAGGCTGGTGGGACTGAGCCCTCCCCTTCAGCTGGCATCTTCCCACCCCCACCAAACCAGGAACACCTGTGTTTTCAGCACATTTAGGTGTAGGGCTTTCACCTGCGCTAATGCCAGACTTGTGCAAACTCTATTCTTATCCAGACCTTAACTCTCCACATTTTCTTTGCATCCTTCTGAGACGTTTTGGTGCCCCCCACACACATTTCTTCCTACCTACCTGCCTTCTTTCCTCTTTTCAGTTAAGTGTTTATTGAGCACCAACTATACACCAGGCTCTGCCTTGGTTCTACATGGAGAGCAGGATGCATGCTTGCCTCACAGAGCTTATAGTTTTTTGAGTGATGGTAACAAGCAGAGCAGCAATTACATCCTAAATGAGATTCTTGTGCCTTCCCAAGCAGGCTTTTCCCATCCTATGTGACTCATCCACTCTTAGTGCCCTGCACATGGCCCAGAGCCTCCTCTTTATGGCTTTATAGTTTTGAGTGCTTTCCCAGAACACCGGGAGATTCATTTTGTAGGCCCAAAGGAGAAGCTCAGAGCAGAAGAATCATGAGAAATAAATAGATCAAGGAGAGGAGAGAAATATCTCTCAGCATGAAATTAACTAGCTGCTTCTTTTCTTACTGCTATTTACTCTTGGAGCAGAGGCATCTGTAAGTAGTGAACTGGAGCCATTCTCTGGAGCATCTGTGGGGTCCTCATGTTTGGGGAAGCTTGGGATTCATGAGAATTGATGACTCAGCAAATGGAGTTCTGTGCCGGCTCAGAGAAAAGAGCATCACACAGACAGGGGCTCAGTATATAGTGATGTACAAGTGCACTTGACTTTGTAAAGCCCAGATTAGTCTGCGAGATTGGTCCAGAAGGCACTGGGGAGGTGGGCAGCCCTGGCCTGGAGTGACCAACAAGCCTGCCCATCTTCCCTTCACCTACAAGACTGGAGAAGTCATTCCTCACCACGTGAAAGACATCATTGCCTGACTCATCTGCCTCACAGGCTTCTTTTGAATGGAAAATGAAATAAAACATGGGAAAGGCTATGCACCATTTGTGCAGAGATGCCCTGTACACCAACAGATATATAGGAAACATGTTTGGCTAGAAATTTGAATAAGGAGTCACTTCAGAATGTAATTTTACAGTGGTTTATTAGGGAGCTTGTTTCCAGCTGGTTAGGCTTCCCAGGTGGATCAGTGGTCAAAAAAATATTCTGCCTGCCAGTGCAGAAGATGCGGGTTCAACCCTGGGTCAGGAATATCCCCTGGAGTAGGAAATGGCAACCCACTCCAGTATTCTTGCCTGGAAAAATGCATGGACAAAGGAGCCTGGCGGGCTACAGTCCATGGGGTCGCAGAGTCAAACACGACAGCATGCATGTACACACTCCACTTGGCTAGCAGCAGGTTAGAACAGAGTGCAGATTAAGCCGCAAGTCAGGGTCTGAGTGGGTTTACAATGGTCTGATTCACACCTGCCTTGCTTCCTCATTTATGTGTGCATTCCAGACACAAAG
This sequence comes from Nanger dama, assembly GCA_917880005.1. Classification (NCBI taxonomy): domain Eukaryota; kingdom Metazoa; phylum Chordata; class Mammalia; order Artiodactyla; family Bovidae; genus Nanger; species Nanger dama. The sequence goes on from CAKJTW010000059.1 coordinate 73,514, forward strand.
GATGCTGGGGAAGAATGTGAATGGAACATTCACAAATTCATCACAACTTCTCAAAGAACAAGTGGGTGAAAAATCAGGTCAGCCTGCTCTGCAAAGGGCTGAATGTGCTTTGGAAAAGTTTACTAGAAAATTCCATGAGGGTGAAGACTATGAGGTCTTGTTCACCACTTTACACACAGAACCTAGTGCCATACCTGGCACTGAGTAGGCACATTAAACATTAGGCAGTGGAGGCTCACCATGACCTAGTTTATTGCTGTAGCATAATTGACAGAAGGGTAGTTGATGTTTTCTCATGACCTTATCCCCCAAGCAATACTTTTGAAATGAAGCTGCAATTTCTAGCTTTGCTTTAATTGGTGAGTAATTAATAAAATACTTTAGAAATAAAAACTCTATTTAAAAATCAAGCAATTGATGGTGATATTGAAGGCATTTAAGCTGTTGCCCACTGAGTTCTTGATTGACAACGTCAAAACAATCATTGTAGCTAAGGCTGAAATGTTAAGGAATGCAACTCCAAAAATGAAGACAGAACAAAACAAAATCCTTAAACTATCTTAGCTATCACTATTAAAACAGGTACTAACTTGTATTTTGCTGAAGTCCTGAAACTGCCTTCAGAGGCAGGCAAGCAAACACTACATAAAGGAAAAAAAAAAAAAGCAGCAGCAGCAGCAGCTATAATAATAGAACTAGTTTGTCTGTCCTGAGCCTAGGAAAGCAATACCTTCCTGTATTGTTCCATAACATTCACTTCCCAGCCATCTGTTTCCCTGGTCCCTCTACATCCTGTTAAACCAACACTATCCTGGGAACAGGAATTCCTGTTACATAAAGAGACTTTATGGTATCTTTCCAGCTTCCTGTCCCGTTTCTGCAGGAGTTTTATTTAGCCTTATATACAAGTATGAGCTTGCATATGTGATGGAAGGAATGAGTGCCAGGCATCAAAGCAGGGGTCAAAAGGGGTCAGTCACGAGGGGAGGCCAGGATGGAACATGGTCTGGCCTTGCTTTCAGGTTCTTGGGGCTGAGAACGCAGCCTTCTTAGAGGGTCTAGTCCACGGCTTTTGAAAGTTACCACTTACTGCGCACGGTGCTCGGTGCGTTGCGTATGTTGTTTCTCATTAGACTAACTTCACAGCACCTGATGAAATGTTTTTGTTGTTGTCATTGCTTTTTTATTAGAGCGCAGGAAACAAGCCTCAAGCAATGTTGCATGGCTTGGTCTTTCACGTAACTCAGAAGAGGCAAAAGTGAAATCTGAACTCATGCTGAGTCTGGAAGCCTATGCCCTCAGCCATAGATTTTTAGCCTTCATGCTCCTTTTGCATCCCTGTCTCTGGGCTCCTTCCAAGTTCAAGTCATCCATAAGCTGCATATCACATCTGCCATCCTGCCTTCAGAGCCCTCCACAGTCTGGCTCTGTCCTCCTCTTACTGCTCCCATGCTCAGGCTCCCTTCTGCAGCTGACCAGCTCTGCTTATCTTGCAAGTCCCACCCAACACCTCTGCAGCACTCCACATCACGGCGCTTTCTGCTCAAGGAGCTCTCCTCGTCCCAGCCTCCTCCTGCTCCTCACCCACCTTATTCACATCCCCAGCCCTCTCGCTCTGCCAGGGCCAGTGAAGACTTATTCCCTCCATGAAACTTCTCCATCCACCCAGGCCTCAGAGATGCCCACTTCCTTTAGGGTGAAGAACTTGCTCTTTGGGCTGCTGATCTGTCCGTTAACCACATGCTACTTTACGATACTCTTAATATTACCAACTTCACTATTAATTTTTCATGTGCTTCTGCTTTGTCTCCACAATTGAGATTATAAGCTCCTTGAGTGCCAAGTGTCTCCTTTAAACTTTGTAATATTTCTCTTAGCCGCTTGTGTGGCGCTTTGCACACTAAAGGGGTTCAGTAGATAGCTGTTGGTTTCTATATGATTATATTCATACCAGGTTCATACCAGCATTCTTAGCACAAATGTCAAAGAGCTAAGTTAATCTTCGGTGCTTACCACCTCCCACTCAGGGCTTTCTTCTTCCTACCTATGAGCTGAATACTTTGGTCCACCCTTTCCACACAATATCCCCAACTCAGGCCTAGTCACGCTATACTCGGGCTAGTAGTCTGTTGTTGTAGTTATGTGTCTCCAGAGCCAAGTTTCCTGGATTTATACCCTATTTCTGCTACTTTCTAGCTGTGATCTGAGCAAGCTACTTAGCCACTATAGTACTCATCTGTAAAATGGGGATAATAGTACTGTCATTCATCACCTGTTTATTGAGGGCCTACTGTATGCTAAGCGTTGTTCTAGGTGCTGAGCATGAAAGAAGTTCTCACCATTAGGAAGCTAACATTTTAGTGAAGAGACACAGACAAGTAATCGAAATAAACATAATGTGTCAGAAAGTGATATGGGCTGTGGAAGGGAGTAAAATGGCATGGTGACCCTGGAAAACAGATCCACAGGACACTGTAATGATGAGCAGATGAATGGAAAGACTTAGCATGTGGTACACAGTAAGCACTGAACAATTGTTGTTGTTCAGCTGCTAAGTCTTGTCTGACTCTTTGTGACCCTATGAAATGCAGCACGCCAGGCTTCCCTGTTCTTTACTATCTCCCAGAGTTTGCTCAGACTCATGTCTAGTGAGTTGACTCTTAGCATCAGGTGGCCAAAGTATTGGAGCTTCAGCTTCAGCATCAGTCCTTCCAATGCATATTCAGGGTTGATTTCCTTTAGGATCGACTTGTTTGATCTCTTTACTGTCCAAGGGACTCTCAAGAGTCTTCTCCAGCATCACAATTCAAAAGCATCATTTCTTCAGCGCTCAGACTTCTTTAAAGTCCAACTCTCACATCTGTACATGACTACTGGAAAAACCATAGCTTTCAGCTGGAATGTAAACTAGACTCCAAGAGGCAGAGATTCTGGCTTGTTTGCTCTGTTTTTAGTAGATGGTGAACACGTGTTTGTTGAATGAACAAATGAACCCTGGGCCTCACCCCAGTCCCCTCCCAGGCAGCCTGGCCAACTCTGCCCCTTCCCTCCTTCCTACAGACCCCGGCCTGCACTCCTGTTTCCCGCCCTGCTGAATGCTTAGGACTCCCAAAGAACAAAACAGCAGGGACAGAAACGACTGCCTTCCACCTTTGCCCGCAGAACCCCTAGAGCCGCTCTGTAAAGGGACACGTGGCAGCTGTGCTCAGAGGTTGGGGTCAGCAGCAGGGCTCTCCATGGCTGGCTGCAGGCAGGGCCTGACTGCCTCAACAAAGGGGCCTGTCCTTTCCTCCGATCCATCAGATCCATCCCAGAGGGCTGGGCTGGCCTCTCAGATGACGACTCTGGGTGTAGACCTTGCAGCTTGGTCGGTCGGGGCTCCCTCGCTCTGGCCCAGGCACTCAGAGGCACCATGCCCCTCCTCTCTGTTCCTGCATCCGCCCGGCGGGCCTCCTCCTCCTTTCTTTGTGGCCCTCTCTCCCTCTGGCTCCCATTGCTGGCTTTATTCCTCCCAGGCTTCCTGTCACACTAAGCTCTTTGTCCTCTCTCCCCATTCCTCAGATGACATTCCTTCATGCCCTCTGTAAGTCCAGCCTCTCCTCCTCCTCATTCCTTCTGTCTCATCAAAAAAGCCACTTAATCTGATTGAAAGTTTCCTTCTGGGCACTGGGTTCTGCATGCCCCGGTGGCCTGACGGGCAGCCTTCTCCCGGGAGGGCTCCGCTGTCCTGCGCAAGGGTCTGTGAGAGAGAGGGCTTTGTCAGGCTTAGCTGAGAGCGGCATGCCTGGCTTTTGTTCCAGGCCACCCCCCTTCCTCAGCTCTCAGGCCATCCATCAAAGCTCAGAAGCACAAAACGAGAATCCTCAGCGGGTCAGTCAGCTCTGGGGTGAATTCCCTGGGTGACGTTAAGTGGACGACATTCTCTCAACACCCAGGGTAAGTTAGGGAGCCAGCACACAGGAAACCCCACTGAGTAACACCAGGGAAAATCATGAGGGCCACACCTATGTCCCCAAGTCAACCTCAGAGCCAGTCTCATTTCAGGGCTGTGGCTGGTGGCTGCCCTGGGCATACATCAGCTTGCAGAGCACCCGCCCTGCGCAGCCCGGAAGAACTCAGCCTGCCCCACCCTGCTTTGCTCTAAGGAGCTAAGCAGCAGCCTTCATTGGCAGGTTTAAGCTCCCCCTTGGTAGAGAAAAGCAATCAAGGCATTTAAAAGTTAAGGTCTCTTCAGGGAGAGAACCAGAGGTCACGCTGGTAGGAGACAGCAAGGAAAGGAAACAAGGGCATATCCCCTGCCTTTCTCCATGCTCTGCCTGTTTCTTCCAGCAGGGATTCAAGCTGCCCCTTCTCTCTCTCTCCTGAGTTCAGCTTCCCTCCATGTCCAGGGCCAGCGCTTCAGAGCTCATCCTGCTGACTCTTTGCCCCATTTCTGCACTGGCATCTCCGCTCACCTGACCCCTAGATCTGCCTGCTTGGAGATCCGGCCGAGATGCTGTTCCTGCTCTTGTCTGCCTGCCTGCCAGCTCTCCTCTGCTTCCCCTACCACAGCTCCAGCCCAGTGGAACTGGGTCTGGTTTCTGGCTGGATTCATTTTTCAAAGCTTTCAGAGAGAATGAGAGGAAAATTCTCTCTCCAACTTTTAACACATAGAAGGAGCTTGGTAAATATGAGTTGAAGTTGGTAGAGAATGGAAGGATGGAAGGGAGGGAGGCAGAGACGGAGGAAGTGAGAGAAAGAAGGAGACAATGGAGAATCCTGCTCACTGGACCATCCTACCTTTGTAAGGACTCCAGATCCAGAGCTTCTGTAAGCTCTTAAACGAAGTGTCAGGGTGGGTGGAGGGCAGGAGGGGAGAGGCAGCGCGGAAGGAGCACTGGCCTGTGCTCCTGGGAGAACACAGACCCAGGGCTGGGGGCCCAAGCTTCCCCATATCTGCGGCCCTGATCACCCTGATCACTGGCTGAGTGTCTCCCCAGGCCAGGGAATGTCAGAGCCCCGCCCCACGTCTTCGCCCCCTGCAGTTTCTCCTACCTGGGCTGCTCTTTCCTTTCCTCTTCACCTTTCTCATTCCTCTCCCTTCCTGTGAGGACTTCCCACCCATCCCTCCCCCATGCCCACAGCCAGGGACTCTTCCCTCTGCCAGCCTTCCTGGAGCAGTGCCTGATGGAGGGTGTTTGTCTGTATCTCTCTCCCTTTCATGGTTTCCTTCATGCAGTATTCATTCACGTGAAATTTATGCTTTTTATTTAGTAAAAAAAAAAAAGTATTTATTTGGATATGCTGGGCACCTCATGCGAAGAGTTGACTCATTGGAAAAGACTCTGATGCTGGGAAGGATTGGGGGCAGGAGGAGAAGGGATAGACAGAGGATGAGATGGCTGGATGGCATCACTGACTCGATGAACGTGAGTCTGAGTGAACTCCGGGAGATGGTGATGGACAGGGAGGCCTGGCGTGCTGCGATTCATGGGGTCGCGAAGAGTCGGACACGACTGAGTGACTGAAGGGAACTGAACTGAACTGAACTGGGTCTTAATTGCAGCACATGGGCTCTTTAGTTGTGGCATGCAGGAGCCAGTCCCCTGACCAGGGATCAAACCCCACGCCCCCTGCATGGGATCAAACCCCCAGAAGTGTGGTGTCCCAGCCACTGGACCACAAGGGATGGCCCCGTGTGTCATTTATGGAGGGCCTACTGTCTGCCTGCAGTGACTGAGAGATAACCGGCTCCTCAGTGCCACCAGGGAGGTCGCAGGGCAGCGAGGGAGAAGACTTCAGGAATACAAGACAGTGAATGCTTTGAAAAGGAAAGTCAGGGTGCTGTGAGTGAATATGAGAGAGGGTGTACTTTAGTCTGGGGTTAGGAGCAGGACAGTCAGGGAAGGTCTCCCCAAAGATGGAGCATTGAAACTGAGAAACCTGAATAACGAGGAAGGAAGGGATGGCCAGGGAGAGAGGTGTGTATGTGAGTGGTTGGGGCAGTGTGCCATTTCAGGCTGAGCTTGTGAAAATGCAAAATCTGCACAGGGAGAGACAGACAGTGATTCTGGCGAGAGGATCCTAAGCACAGCTTGTAGCTGGTGGAGGGAGACAGGCTGCACGGTCGGGTGGGACGAGACGCTGGAGCACCAGCAAGGCCAGGTTCAGTGCCATTTCAGAAAGGGGGGGCCTCTGACTTATTTGTTTTTGTATTTCTGGGGCCCCTGGGAATCACAGGTGCTCAATAAGTGTTTATTGAACAAATAAAGACTGAAAACACTTTAACTAGAGAAACAGAATTTAACAGGACATGAGGATCTGACCAATGAAACAAAACCACCCCAGAGGCCACCACTAGGGCCATTTCAACCTTCAGCCGGGAAGTGCTACAGCCATCGACTGGCACAAGGACAGGTTTGTAGTAAGCACATATGGCCTGATTTGAGCTGGTGAAACAGCAAAACAAGAGTGCTGTTCATCCAAAGCAGGTCTATCCGGAGCCCGTGGGAGGGACCGGTGACATCTTCCAGGCTGGGACTTCACACGGTGGGGGAGGCTGGCAGACACAGACGCTGCCAGGGGCTGAGTTCATGCCATTCAGGGACAGGCACTCTTTGCTTCTCCCCACGGTCCTGTGGACTCGGGAGAGCCTGCACGTTCAGAGGGAGGGGGGACTCCAGTGATCTGGTCAGTTCCTAGTTTTACAGACACTGACACCAGAAAAATTGGGTGCCTCACCCTAAGTCAGTGGCAGGAGGAAGCTAGATCTCAGGGCTCCTGATTCTACTTCCAGTCCTCTTGTTGGAACACCTGAGGGAAGAAAGGAGGAAGAGAGAGAAGGAAAGTAGAAGAGTGGGGAAGAAACTCGATTAGGGCTGTCTCATGGGAACTGAAGCAAAACACAGGTCTCCACAGTGAAGGGCAACTCAAAATTCTGTGCCTTGTAACATACTCATAAACCTGAGTTCAGGTGCCACGCTGAAAGGCAGAGTGAGAACCCAGTGTTTGCCTTTCTCAGCTGAAGGCTCAGCCTTTGGGAGGAAAGTTCCTACCCTAGCAATCTAAGATGCCACTGGGACCACAAAGCCTTCTCCTTTCAGCTAACCAGTAGCTAGGAGCTGGGATCTGGAACGAAGCAGCCCAAAGTTTGGCTGAGCTCTGGTGCTTGCATAATCTCCCTATACCTTTTCTGGTTTCCTTTCTCGCAATAAAACTCCTGGGTTTTAGCTGGCACATGACTGGCTGGAATAAAGATTACATTCCCCAGCTCCTAGTGGCTAAGTTGCCTCTGTGACTAGGTTCTGATCAGTGGCAGAGGGATCAGGTGCAGCCTCAAGAAGTCAATTACAAGCAGTGATTCTCTAGCTGAATAGATTTTGCTTCCCTAGGGACACTGGGCAATGTCAGGGGACATTTTTTGTGTCACACTTGGGAAGAAGGAAGTTACACTGGCATCTGGTGGTAGATGCCAGGGATGCTGCTAAACAGGACAGGCCCTATGACAATCTGACCCCAAATGGCAATAGTACCAAGACTGAGAAACCCTGCCTTAAGGGAGACAGCGTGCTCGTTTTGCTTCTCTCTCCAGATTACTGACTGGAGTGTGGATGTGAAGGCTGGAATCTAAGCTGCTATCTTTGTCCATGAGGTGGAAGCTACATGTTGAGGATGATGAAATAACAAGATTGAAGAAATCTGGATCCTTGATCATCCCAAAATTGCTGTACCAGCTAAGGATGCCTTACTTCCACACTTTGTTAGTTTTAACTCCATTGTTTTGGGCTTTCCATCACTTCCAGCTGAACTTCACTGATAAACATTCCTTCCTCCTGCTCCGTTTCCCCTCAACTTCAGTGCGCCTCTGTACACTCAGCCCTCGCCCCTGGTTTCCCCCTGCCTTGTACTCCTTTGTTGCTCCCAGCTTTCACCTCCAGATTGACTCCAGAGCTGTATTCACCCATCCTCCACCTCGCTCTACTTTGACTTCGTATACTGGCTCTAAGATCCATCTTGTTGCAGCTACTTTGACTTTGGATACTGGCTCTGAGATCCATCTTGTTGCAGCTCAGAGACTATCAAGTCCTGCTCCTTGCAGATTCCCAGTCAATCCAGCCTATGAGCAAGCGCATATCATTTGGGTTCTAAACATTCCTCTGTAATCTAGTTTGCAACATGGTACCATGTTCTTCCAGACTGGGTGCTATCTCTAATGGCCAGTACAGTGTGGGTGCCGTCAGCAGAGTGGAGGCCTGCCGATGGGAATGGTCCCCTCCCGTGAGGCACTACCCTTTGGTATAGTGGTCATATACCCATAGTCATATTACACCTGAAGAATTCATCCACCTATTCATCTATCCATCCATCTATTCATCTGTCCATCCATACATCAGTTCACTCGACACTTGCATGAGTTGTGTTTAAGGCTGTAGCACAGAATCTGCTATGATGATACCCTGGAGATCTTTCTGTTTATCATTATTGTTTACCACAGGCTGGAAAATGCCAAATCATTGGCCACCAAGGAGGATCAGCCAGAGAAGCAGACAGAAAGGACTGGCCCCTCTCTATTTCTTGATGCTTCCCCATTGCTAGTGTTGAAGAACTTGGTATTAACTAGCCCTTTCCTTTCAAATGGGAATTCATTTGTATAATGTTGGGGTCACATTTATACAACCATATTGTTAGGGATCCAAAAGTAAACACTTTGTATTCAAGGGCAGATATTCTGGGACAAGGAGGGAAATTTCAGCCAGCATATTTGATAGTGCTTGAGCCTGACACCTTGAAGATATAACAAAATGCATAGTGTGGATTCTTTCAAGGGGAAAGTGGACAAGGACCAGAGAATAGTAAAACAAGGAGCATCTCAGTCAATTTCCATGTTCATCAGATGAACTGGGATAAATTCTGAGTCTAGTACCAAATTTCTGAGTCATAACTCTCTGGATCCTTGATCAGATGTGAGGCCTGATGTGAAGAGAGAAGCTTCTGACTTAGTCAAAGTAATTTGGAGTGAGAAAAAAACTGAATCACCTCAAGAATCTTCCTTCTCAGAATATTTGGTGATTGGAGTGGAGGAGGGAAATTGGTTGCCATATTAAGAGGAGGAAGAAACTAATATTAAAGATGCGGCATGGGGCTTCCTGGCGGCTCACCCTTCCCCTCCCACACTGTATTGGAGTTGATCCATGTGACCAACAGAAAGTGATGGTGTGGGACTTCTGTGGCTAGGTCATAAAGGCATGTGGCTTCCACCTCTCCCTTAGATCATTCAGTCTGGGGAGCAGCCCTGTTGAGAGGGCTGAGGCGAGGCACTAAGCGCTCCTGCCAACAGGCCTGTGAGTGAGTGCAGTCATCTTGGGAGCAGGCCCTTCCGCCCCCTTCAGGTACTCACAGCCCCAGACAACCTTGAGAGAGACCCTCGGTGTAAACCACTCAGCCAAGTGGCTCCCTGACCCACAGAAACGGAGATAATTTTATTGTTTTGAGTTGCTAAGGTCTGAGACAAGTGGTTGATGCAGCCCTAGATAGCTGCTGAGCTTCCCTGGTGGCTCAGGGGTAAAGAATTTGCCTGCCAATGAAGGAGACTCCAGGTTCAACCCCTGGGTCGGAAAGATGCCCCTAGAGGAGGAAATGGCAGCCCACTTCATTATTCCTGCCTGGGGAATCCCATGAGGACTGAGGAGCCTGGAGGGCTACAGTCTGTGCGGTTGCAACACAATTCAGCGACCAAAGGCAACAAAGGGAACTGTTACTCCCCTTCCTGTTAGTCAGCGTATGTCAGCAGCTCAGTTAATCTGCACGACAATCCTGTGAAATAGAAATAACTTTCTTACAAAAAAAAAGAAATAACTTCCTCCACTTCAGAGGTGTGAAAATGGGTTCAGAGAGTCTAAGTAATTTCTCAAGGTCATACACCTGCCCTCAAATCCTTCTAAACCATGCTGCCCCACACAGTCATGCCTCTGAGACTTTCTCCTCCTCCTCTGACTGACTTACAGAGATGAGCCTAGTTGTTCTGACAGTGGTCTCAGGTTTACGGCTGAAATTATATGATTGTTATGTATGACTGTCTTCAAACTACCACTGCCTGCAAAAATCCTATTCTTATAGACCTTGTGAAGCAGCTTCAAGGACTTGGCAGAGATGAGGTGAAGCAAACAGCATTCTAAAGTAATGGCAAAGAAACAACTAAAAAATGGACAGTGTCTCTAGTTGAAGTCAGAAAGCTGATACAAATGAGACCTCTGCTGGGACAAAGGATTGTTGGTATCATTTGTGGAGCTATGACACATATACACCATGGGAAAATAGCTGAAGCCGTCAAAGCATGGACACCACTGGCTGGAGAATTTTATCAGTCACCTTGGCAGCCCAGGTGTGGTCATCACCTACCTGTGTCCTGAGTCTATCTCAGAAGGAGGAAGACAGCCAGGAGTGATTCTTCTGCCAGTTCTGGAGTGGACTTGACCGAGGGTTCTGTTGGACATAACTAGCCAATTGAACTTTTCTTCCCCAGTTCCCCAAGCAGTGGGAAGTAAAGGGCATAGTTTTCTCTGAGGTCATTTATGGACTGAGTCAACAAATCAGACTGATTCAGAGCTTTTTGATGGAATTTTGAGATCTCCTTATTAAGGACTTAACGCTGATAACAGAAGCCAGGTGGATTAATAAGAGTTTGCTACCTAAGCCCTAAACCAGTGCTTCTCAAACTTTAATGCAAATGAATCACCTGGGACATCTATTGAAATACAGATTTGGCTTCAGCAGGGCTGGGGTAGGGCTCCCAGGTGAAGCTGATGCTCCTGGGCCATAGTCAGCATTTTAGCAGGAAGAGCAGAAAGCAATCATTCTCAAACTTCGCTGCTTATGAGAATCACCTGGGAAGTTTAAAAGCTATAGATGCCAGGGTCCTATGCCCAGAAAGTCTGCTTTAATTGGTCTCATGTGCATCCTGGGCATTAGGATTCTAGTGTGTGGCAGAATTTGAGGACTAGTCTAATAAGCCCATTTCCAGCTGTTTGCTGGTTCCCTCCTGATCCTTTTCCTGGGAGAAGCAGCTACAGTTCAGGGTGACCGGTAGCTGGGGGCAGTGCCCGATCCATCCTGCTGCTCTCTCTGTGGCTCCCTTCTCATCTGGGGACAGGGGCAATGACTGAGTCAAAAGGATGGAGCACATTCATGTATTCACAGAGAACTCAGTGTAGTGCCTGGCACAAGGCATTACGACTTCATGACTACTCTCAATTGCTAAAGACTTAAGATTAGTTAAGTTTTAATCGATGGTTATCCTTTGCAGGCCAGGAGTGGAGAAATGCCTTTGTTTAATAACTTGGAAGAAAGAGAAGCAGATCTGAAGGGACTGGGATTCAAGACCCACTCCCACAAACTGTGAGACTGAAGGCAGACTTAGGACACTTGAAGATCCATTTCTACTCCCAAGATCATTTAGGCAAAATTTCCGGAGTGACAGGGCCTGGTGCTAAGTAAGCCTTGAGGAGAACTGCCTCAATTAGAAAGCAAGGATGTTTAACTTTCTAGAGCTTCTGGTTTAAAAAGAAGACAAGCTAAGGAATTCCGTAGCGGTCCACTGGTTAGGGCTTCAAGCTTTCACTGCTGTGGGCCCAAGTTTGATCTCTGGTTGGGCAACTAAGATCCCAACAAGCTGTGTGACATGGGTGATTTAGTGACAAGAAAGTGTGGTTCCTTCCCCTCAAGATGCTGATAGTCTCAGAGAGGATGTAGAAATAAGATAGAAAACTATATGACTCCCACCTCCAACCTAGAAGAGGAGCCGTCCCCACCAGCAGACGTGGCTGAAGAAGAAGGTCTGGGACAGTTTGTGGAGGAGGTGACACAGGCTCATCAATTTCAGGCCCTGTAGCCTTGCCTTCAAAGGGCTTTGGGATCTTTGTCTCCTGACAAGTCAAACTTATTTCCGGTATCCATCCATGCTCACCTGTCTGACTTTGCTCAAGATTGCAGAGTACATGGGAGCAAGGAAAGCACTTCTGTTTCTCACCACAGTGTCCCCGGAGACCAGTGGAGTGCCTTGGCATGGAGCTGTGCTCAGTGCTTAAGGGAATAAGTGTGGCTTTTGCCAGCTCAAAGCCTGAGCAGCGCTGAAGACCCAGGTCAGGCTTGGCCTTTGTCTAGCTATCCCAACAGCAGGGAGTGACTACCACCCACAGGAAGGTCCTACATTCTTCCTGAGCTCTTCCAGGCTTGGAAGTCTGGTTGGCAGCCACGAGGTCTAGAATCACACACATGGTGCTGCCTGCCTCAGACATGGTATACCTGCTTCTGCCTTACTTGTGACTAGACTCCTTCTCTGAATACCAGCCTACTGGTCCGAGACTATCAACCAGTTCTTTCCAAAACCTTCCCTCTGGGGGCTGGATCATGTTCCATTTATCCTCAGCTGTGATTCTTGTCCTCCCGTGAATGGGCTGATGGCACAGAACCCTGGAACTGGCCTGAACCTGACTTGTCACCAGTGCCTTGAACCTTGGTGACCTTTTCCACCAGCACCTGCTGCAGCCAAGGCCAAGTTAGCTGGACCCATTCAGACACTGGACTGCTCAGCCGCTGCCATTTCCCCAGCCCTGACCTATCTTTTTCCCCCCACCCTCCTAGTCTGTTTGCTAACCCTTGCCTGGAGTTCCTTGCAGGCAAGTCGGTCCTAGGTTAGGTAGCCCTTTCCAAATGCAGCTTCCTCCCTGTTTTGCCCTTTCAGGATGTAATCTCAGTCTCTCCCCTTGAAGCCCAGATCACTGCACCTGTCTCACTTGGACACTGTTTTACCTTGCATCACAACTGTGTACCTTTCATCATATCTTCTAGGCAGTAAGCCAGGCACATGTCTTTTTCCTTTGTATGTCAACCAGACACTCAACCATTGCTTGTTGAAGAGATGTAGTCATAAGACAACACAAAGCACAAAGCATGGGATGTAATTTTCCCTGACCCCTGGGCTCCATTCCATTCAGCCTGTGTATCACCTCTTAAATTAACCATTCTAAAACACAGCCATTCTCATGCCAAAAGAAATGACATACCGTGTGAAATCCACGTTCCTCATCCTGAACCAAGCTTGCCTCCAGCCCGCTGGCCACATCTGGCCTCTATCCTACTTGCCCAGCATCCTGACGCTGCAAACCCTCACCTCAGCTGTACATTCATAAGGACTCTTTTGTGTGTCTTTTCTACATTAATATCTAAATTTCTTCATCCTGGCACTTTTTCTTTTCCTTCTCCTATTCCACCTTGCCACCTAGTGTATTAAATAGCTTGCTTAATGGTGAGCACTAAGCTTATTAGGATGAAAAAAGCAATCCTTTAAATGTTGTGAGCCATTTTGTCTTCATAAATCCTTCAGGGATACATTGTTTTTCTCTTTGGGAAACCATGTGGTTGTACTCAGGAAGATAAGAATCCACACAAGGTTCTTGGGGGAGAATAATGAGGAAACCACGGAGCTGAAGGTAGATGTTTTAGTTGGAGAAGCTGAGCGTTCTGTTTGGTACATCATGTAAATATGACGTCAGCAGCTGAGTAGGAGTCCAGCAGGGAGGTTGAGAATGTTTCTTGAGTTGCAACAAATCTAGCTGACCCTGTATCTGAGGTGGTTTGTTCCTGCAGAATGTATGAGATTTCTTTATTGAGAGCTGCTTGCTAATAATAACAGCAAACAGTTGCTATACACTTACTGTGTGCCAGGACTCAAATTGCAGAAACTCTTACAAGGATTAACTCCCATAATCCTCACAGCAACTTTAGGATTTTTCAGAGGTGGAGGAGAAGGCTCAGAAAAGTTAAAGCTGGTGTCTTACAAATTAGAGGCACAACCAGGATGTGAACACCAGGAGTCTGACCTCACAGCCTATGTTCCTAACCGCCACTCTCGGAGTGTTTGGTTTTTAAAAAATCTCTTCCTTTACATTTTTTCTTTTAAAAAGATAATTAGTATAGAGTACATGCTTTTCATTTGGGAATGCAAACTCAAAAAAGTTTACTGGTAGGGATACCCAATCACATTTTGCCGCTTTTTCATATGCCATCTTCCATTAGTTTGCTCCTTGTTTCATAGTCACAGGTATTTCTCCCAAGGAATCTGAGTGTTCTTAAAGGTAGGGATTGTGTCTCAAACTTCTATTCTAGCTCCCACAGTAGGCCCAACTGTATCCTCCCTAAATATTCCTTGAATTGAATTACACTGGTACTCCAGTGACCTTCTCCTTCTGGAGCAAAGCAAAGCTAGTGAAAATAAATAGAAATACAGTAGATTTCTAGATTCTGGGGAAGGTTGAAGCTGCTTCTAAGCACTGCAAATAGAACTCAGTAACTTTAAAATAATCCTTCTATACAAATATGAGAAGTGTTTCTGCAGACTCCCAAAGGGGTATAATGATCTGAACTTAAAAATAAGACACCAAGATGAAGTAGGGCTTTGCTGCCCAGGGAACTCAAATTGCAGCTGGGTGAAGATCAACTGGCTCACAGGTGGTTATATAGTCCATGCTTTGGCTCCCTCTGTCGGCAGAAAAGAAGAGGTTTGTCGGTTTTCACCTGTAGGAATTCTTGGTACAAGTTGTGTGATGGCTGTTAACTGCATGTACTATTGCCAGAGATTCAGCTCTTAGATTTAGGAAAGGGGATGAGAAAACCTACTGGATCTTTCTCCTTAGATGGAAACTAAATACAGATTTTCACTCCTTTTATATGCTAACATTGCTGCCTCTAAAACCAGACTCCCTACAAACCACTTATTGTCAGAGCACACACACAGCACTGGTTCTGCCACGGCTTTCCCAGGCATCTAATTGTAAGATGGAAAAAAGTACACCTTGATTGCTCACACAGTTGGTCACACAAGCCCTGGTTTTCCTACACTGTCTGGTAACCTTGTATCTTGGTAATGTTTTCCATGACAAAGACAAGGGGTTTTGATCTCAACTACTAAAAGCAATCAAATATCTAAAAATTTTTGCTTGATTTATTAAGTGGAATTAAGGACAAACACATCTTTACTTAACATGTGATTTCTCTTTCTATTTCCCCTTCCCAGACCTTTCACAGATGAGTCTGAACTGTTAATCATGTCAATGATTCATCATTTGTGATTTGGCTCCAATGCTCCCAGAATTCCTCTGTATGGTATTCCAAGGAAAGTCAGTTCAGTTCAGTTCAGTCACTCAGTTGTGTCCGACTCTTTGCGACCCTATGAATCGCAACACACCAGGCCTCCCTGTCCATCACCAACTCCCGGAGTTCACTCAGACTCACATCCATCGAGTCTGTGTGATGCCATCCAGCCATCTCATCCTCTGTCATCCCCTTCTCCGCCTGCCCCCAATCCCTCCTAGCATCAGAGTCTTTTCCAATGAGTCAACTCTTCGCATGAGGTGGCCAAAGTACTGAAGTTTCAGCTTCAGCATCAGTCCTTCCAAAGAACACCCAGGACGGATCTCCTTCAGAATGGACTAGTTGGATCTCCTTGCAGTCCAAGGGACTCTCAAGAGTCTTCTCCAACACCACAGTTCAAAAGGATCAATTCTTCAGCACTCAGCTTTCTTCACAGTCCAACTCTCACATCCATACATGACCACTGGAAAAACCATAGCCTTGACTAGACGGACCTTTGTTGGCAAAGAAATGTCTCTGCTTTTGAATATGCTATCTAGGTTGGTCATAACTTTCCTTCCAAAGGAGTAAGCGTCTTTTAATTTCATGGCTGCAATCACCATCTGCAGTGATTTTGGAGCCCCCTAAAATAAAGTCTGACACTGTTTCCACTGTTTCCCCATCTATTTCCCATGAAGTGATGGGACTAGATGCCATGATCTTAGTTTTCTGAATGTTGAGCTTTAAGCCAACTTTTTCACTCTCCTCTTTCACTTTCACCAAGAGGCTTTTTAGTTCCTCTTCACTTTCTGTCATAAGGGTGGTGTCATGTGCATATCTGAGGCTTTTCCTGGCAATCTTGATTCCAGCTTGTGCTTCTTCCAGCCCAGGGTTTCTCTGCATATAAGTTAAATAAGCAGGGTGACAATATACAATCTTGACATACTCCTTTTCCTATTTGGAACCAGTCTGTTGTTCCACGTCCAGTTTTAACTGTTGCTTCCTGACCTGCATACAGATTTCTCAAAGGCAGGTCAGGTGGTCTGGTATTTCCATCTCTTTCAGAATTTTCCGCAGTTTATTGTGATCCACACAGTCAAAAGCTTTGGCACAGTCGATAAAGCAGAAATAGATGTTTTTCTGGAACTCTCTTGCTTTTTTTGATGATCCAGCGGATGTTGGCAATTTGATCTCTGATTCCTCTGCTTTTTCTAAAACCAGCTTGAACATCTGGAAGTTCATGGTTCACGTACTGCTGACGCTTGGTTGGAGAATTTTGAGCATTACTTTACATTGCAATTCCAAGGACTAGTGAAGACTCTAAGATGCCACTAATGCCTGGCACATTTCCAAGTTCAAAAAGATTAAACAAAACACTCTGAAGTCATTTGCTATTTTAAGGGTTAATTTTGTATATGTCAGAATTTCTCCTTCCTGCATATGAGGATATTTATTTCATTAATCTTAAAGAGGGCATAATGATGTTTTACATAAAGTGCTTACTGTCAAGAAACTTTATGCATTGTGGTAAAATGAAACATACAGGCCTGGCATCAGTCTGGGCTCTGGCATTGTTTGGAGAAGCAATGAACATAGGCCCTTAGCATCCCTGCACGTTCTTGCTGAGTGTGCTAAGAATATAAGACCCTGCTCACTTGGGTCATTCTTCCAGGCTGTTTGCAGTGAGCAATCTTGAAGGATTAGGAAATGTCTGTGAGACAAAGAGCTGGCTTGCTTACTGCTTACTATAAAATGGTAGGTTCCCCAAGATCAGTATTCCTCTTATGTAATGCAACCCATTTTGTGTGCAATCATCCATCTGAGCCCACCTGCTTCTTTCCTGTGAGAATTGGGGTTCAGAGAACTGATATAATCATGTTAGCACTCTGGCTACGGTGATAGTCTTTCATCTCTGACCCAGGAGTCCTATGTGTTCTGTCAATATCCATGAAACTGGAAAGATGTCATAACTGGCAAGTAAGGTAAAATAGACGATTCTTCAAAGTTCTTGTCACACTCCAGTGGGGCCTCCTTACGCAAGTCATTCAAACTCTTTAGCTGCAGTTTCCTTTCCTTATAAAGAGGATGTAGTATCTGGCTGTTAACATTGTAGTGGTTTCAGTTCAGTTCAGTTGCTCAG
This sequence comes from Nanger dama, assembly GCA_917880005.1. Lineage (NCBI taxonomy): Eukaryota > Metazoa > Chordata > Mammalia > Artiodactyla > Bovidae > Nanger > Nanger dama. Next base: position 90,759 of record CAKJTW010000059.1, read on the forward strand.
TCGTGTCCCACTCTTTTCGACCCCATGGACTGCAGCATGTCAGGCTTCCCTGTCCATCACCAACTCCTGGAGCCTGCTCAAACTCATGTCCATCAAGTGGGTGATGCCATCCAACCATCTCATCTTCTGTAGTCCTCTTCTCCTACTGCCCTCAATCTTTCCCAGTATCGGGGTCTTTTCCAAGGAGTCAGTTTTTGCATCAGGTGGCCAAAGTATTGGAGCTTCAGCTTCAGCATCAGTCCTTCCAATGAATATTCAGGACTGATTTCCTTTAAGATTGACTGGTTTGATCTCCTTGCAGTCCAAGGGACTCTCAAGAGTCTTCTCCAACAGCACAATTCAAAGGCATCAATTTCCCCACGCTCAGCTTTCTTTATGGTCTAACTCACATCCATACATGATTATTGGAAAAACCATAGCTTTGACCTGATGGACCTTTGTGGCAAAGTAATGTCCCTGCTTTTTAATATGCTGTCTTGGTTGGTCATAGCTTTTCTTCCAAGGAGAAGAAAAGCTTCTAATTTCATCTTTTAATTTCATGGCTGCAGTCACCATCTACAGTGATTTTGGAGTCTAAGAAAATAAAGTCTGTCACTGTTTCCATTGTTTCCCCATCTATTTGCCATGAAGTGATGGGACTGGATGCTATGATCTTCGTTTTCTGAATGTTGAGTTTTAAGCCAGGTTTTCAGTCTCCTCTTTCACTTTCATTAAGAGATTCTTTAGCTTCTCTTCACTTTCTGCTATAAGAGTGGTATCATCTGCGTATCTGAGGTCATTGATATTTATCCCAGCAATCTTGATCCCAGCTTGTGTTTAATCCAGCCCGAAATTTCGCATGACGTACTCCGCATATAAGTTAAATAAGCAGGGTGACAATATGCAGCCGTGACTACTTTCCCGATTTGAAACCAGTCTGTTGTTCCACGTCCGGTTCTGTTGCTTCTTGACATGCATACAGATTTCTCAGGAGGCAGGTAAGGTGGTCTGGTGTTCCCAACTCTTAAAGAATTTTCCAGTTTGTTGTGATCTACAAAGACTTGGGCGTAATCAAAGTGGAGTGAAGTTAAATAAGAATGCACTGATCCCTACTCTGCTCGACCCTTCTTGGGTGCTTCCTCCCTCTGTAGCACTGGGATGGGGTGCGGAAGGCACGATGTAGCTACCTGGGCAGAGTGGAACGGAGTAGACCACAGGGTAGGCTGCAAACGAACCTACAGAGATGGCACAGTAGCAGCCCCGCAATTTCTAAGTAGGCGGGCTCGGAAAACCGCAAGCTGATTGGAGCGGGGACCAGGATTTTGTATGCAAAGGCGTTTGCGGGGCAACCACGCGGTTTTTACTTGGCTCGTCTATTTCAAGTGGCTTTCGGGTCGTACTGAGAGGAATTACAGGGAGCACTGAAACCCCAGGTCCCCTCAGACAAACCCTTGGATTCGCGGTGACCGCGCCCTTTCGAGCAGCGGGAGCTTACCCAGCCTCAGGCTGCGCCGCCTCCCGGAAACCCCGCGGCTGCTCTCGGGCGCGCGCCCCCGACCGCTCGCGACCGCTCACGCACGCTCCCCGCGCTCCCACGCGCGCGGGCCCTTCGCCGCCGCCGCCCACGCAGCCGCGTGCTCTGGCCGCGCGCGGACTCGGCGGCTGCGCTGCGCCCACCGAGCCAGTTGCCGGCGCTGGGACGACCTCTTGGAGGGTGCTGCAGCGCGGGGCGCGTCGCCCCCTCAGTCCACCAGAGCCCGGATACCTCAGAAATTCGGCTCTGGGTCTGTGGGGAGCGAAATGCAACCCAAACTCCATTTTGCCGAACCCCACGCAAATAAACACACACAAGCATTCACACAGACGTCGCCACGACCCGCGCCCGCCGCGGCGGACCCCGGCCGCGTGCGGCCAGGGAAGAGCTCCGGGACCCGGGAGGGGTCGCTGCTCGGGACCAGCCGATAAACGGTGCGACGTAAGTGCCCGGCGTTGCCGGCCCGGCTTAAAGGCGCAACTGCCGGCCCGAGGCCTGCAACGCCGGGGCGGGGCCAGGCCGCGCGGAACCGGCCGCGGGAGAGCGGGCAGGAGGGGGGCGATCGGAAAGGAAAATAGCCGGGGAGGAAGAGCGCGGGCGTGATTTGTCCTCCTCGGCCAGGTACGGCGGCGCCCAGGGCGGGCAGGAGACAGGGCTGCGGCTGAGCTCAGACTCACCAGCCCGCGCCCGGCGCCCTCGCAACATCCCTTCTCTTACAAGACTAAGCCGACTTTATGAAAAGGCGGTCGCCAAATGAGGACGGGCGCCAGCGGCCGATGTTTGGAAGAGCCCTGGCCTCAGTGATACAGACCAACAATTATGGGGGCGGTGGGAAGGGCGCGGGGCCGTCGCCTCTGGCTTAACAGAGCAGATGCGCGGAAACTCCAACAGGTGGCTCCGTGGCGCAATGGATAGCGCATTGGACTTCTAGAGGTTGAAGGCATTCAAAGGTTCCGGGTTCGAGTCCCGGCGGAGTCGGAGGTTTTATTTTCTACACCAGTCATTTCTCTCCTTTTCTTAGAGGGTGTACACTCCCATCGCATTCTCTGCCCGCTGTCCCTACTGCCTTCGGCTTTCTGCAGCTCTTTTTCTTCTGATCGCTCGCACCTCTATAGTCTATCCCTCCCCCTACTTCCCTGGCTCGGTGGCTCTGGGCCAGGGCCCCGCCGACTCCGGAGCCTGATCCGGGAACTGGGAAAAGCAGCCCGTGCGGCACGAGGCAAGGTCTCGCGGTTTCGGCCTAAGCAGAACGCGGGGGTGGCCCCGTCTCGGCTGTTCGGGAGAGCTGGCTCCAGACCCCTTCGCCAGGGGCGCGATTGTGGCTGCTAGGGAGGGAGCGGCGAGCGAAGGACAGGGAACCGCGCCCCCACGGTGGGCAGTCCTCCAGTCCAGAAGGCTCCCAGATTGTCACGAACTGGAATCCCCAGTGGGATCCTGTCACAAATACAGATTTCTGGGCGTCACCCCAGTGGGGCCCAGGAATCTGACTTTCGAATAAGAACGCCTGCTCCTCTCCTCCATGATTCCAGTGCAAAGAGACCCAAGGTCCACTCTGCCTGTCAGCTCCTCTAGGCATGGCTGTCTTGTACATCTTCTGACAGATTCTTTACGGACTGAGCTACCGGCGAAGCCCTTCTGACAATTCTTATCTTTGCATGAGATTAGGGTTCTACCTCGATGAATGCGAATAAATCAGTGCGTGAATGAAATTTTACCAATGCTGCGACAAACAATTCATGCAAAAATACAAAATCCCAAATTGTCCAAAAAGTACAGGGAAAAGTAAACATCTTTGTTCTTCCTATTTCCCAGCCCTTCAGCTTTATAAGCCATCGGTGAAAACGGTTTCTTGGAAATATTTTCAGATTTATTTTATGCACATGCCAGCATTTCTGCATCTACCCTCTTTATGTTTGCTAATGTTATTTATGTAGGTGGTTTCGAATTGCCATTGGTGGTATGCTATGCTTGCTCCTCATTCATGCAATAGAACTGCCTTGTTCCATTGCACCTAAGTATCATAATGATTTAATAGTCCCCAATACTTGGCCATATCAATGTTATGTGTATTTTCCTAGTGTTTCAGTGAACATCCTTAATCTTACATTACTGTACACAAGTGCAAATTTATCTGTAGGATAGATTTCTAGGAAATTGAATTGCTGGATCAAAGGCTTGTTTGTGCATTCTTTGATAGATATTACCAAATTGCTTTCACAGAGATTGTATCCATTTTACTGTCACTAACTGATAAAAGTGGCATCTCAAATTTGCTTAGAAGAGGGAGGAATGTTCACTCTCAGTGATTCTGAGACAAAATTCCCACTTCAGTCCTTTTACAGACGTATATTTCAGATGAAAATACAAATAATATGACCATCAAAAGCACTAAAATAAAATGAAGTTATTTAATAACTTAAGCAGTACAACTCCAAGTCTAGAAGTCACTAAAAAATAAATAAATCCAAATATATGGATTTCTGTAAGATAAAAAATAATATACCATAAACAAAATCAAAAGACAAACTGGAAAAGAACAATTATAATACACATCACAAAAAAGGGCTAGTTTCCTTAGTGTGTAAAGAACACCTTCAAACCAATAAGAAAATGACCAATGATGGAATAGAAAAATGACCAAACCCACCACACACACAGTAGGTATATAGAAAATATATTTGGGTTTGTTTTCTTTTAAATAGACATAATATTTTGGCTTTAACTTCTTTTTTAAAAGTTACATCTGATAGTTTTATAGACAACCAAGATTCCTGTGCTATTTATTAGATGCACTAAAGTACTCACCTATTTAAAAAATGTTAATTGAAATACAGTTGATTTGCAATGTTGTGTACAGTATAGTGATTCAGTTATATATAAAAATATTCTTTTACATACTCTTCCAGTATAGGTTATTATAAGATATTGAGTATAGTTCTGTCTGCTGTTATTTTGTATATAGAGGTCTGTATTGGTTAATCCCAAATTTCCCTCCCCACCTTACCTTTTTGTTAACCATAAATTTGTTTTCTTTGGCTGTGAGTCTATTTCTGTTTTGTAAATAAGTTCATTTGTATAGGTTTTAAAAGATGCATATAAGTGATGCCATATGCTATTTGTCTTTCTCTCTTTGACTTAGTATGATAATCTCTAGGTCCATCCATGTTGCTACAAATGGCATAATTTCATTCTTTTTAATGGCTAATATTCCATCATGTGTGTGTATGTGAATACCACATTTTCTTTATCCATTCATCTGTCAATGGACACTTAGGTTGCTTCCATTTCTTGGCTATTGTAAACAGTACTGCAGTGAACATTCAGATGCATGTATGTTAATTCAAGTTAGAGTTTTCTTCAGATACATGCCCAGGAGTGGGTTTGCTGGATCATATGACAACTCTATTTCTAGTTTTTAAGGAACCTCTTTAGTGGTCTCCACAGTGGCTACACAAATTTACATCCTCCCGGTGTGTAGGAGAATTCCTTTTTCTGCACACACTCTCCAACATTTATTATTTGCAGACTTTTTAATGATGGCCATTTTGACTGGTGTGAGGCGATACCTCACTGTAGTTTTGATTTCCGTTTCACTAATAGTTAACCACACTGAGCATCTTTTCATGTGACTGTTGGCCATCTGTATGTCCTCTTTGGAGAAATGTCTGTTTAGCTCTTCTGCCCATATACTGATTGGGTTTTTTTTTTTTTTTGATCTTAAGCTGTATGAGCTGTTTGTATATTTTGGAAATTAATCTCTTGGTAACATTGTTTGCAAATATTTTTTATACTCTGTAGATTGTCCTTTTATGGTTTTCCTTGCTTTGCAAAAGCTTTTAATTAGGCTCCATTTATTTTTGTTTTTATTTTCATTACTCTAGGAGACAGGTCCAAAAACATACTACTGTAATTTATGCCAAAAAGTGTCCTGTCTTTTCCTCTAGGAGTTTTATGGTATCTGGTCCTACATTTAGGTCTTTAATCCATTTTGAGTTTTTATACGGTATTCAAGATGTTCTAATTTCATTCTTTTACAGGTAGCTACCTGGTTTTCCCAGCACCACTTATTGAAGAGACTGTCTTTTCTTCACTGAATATTCTTGCTTCCTTTGTTGTAGATTAATTTTGATCATAAGTGAGTGAATTTACTTCTGGGCTTTCTGTTTCATTGATCTGTGTGTCTGTTTTTGTGCCAGTATCATAGTTTTGATTACTGTAGCTTTGAAGTATAATCTCAGGTCCTCCAGCTCTGTTCTTCTTTCTCAAGATTGTTTTGGCTACTAGGGGTCTTTTGTGTTTCCTAGAAATTTAAAATTTTTTGTTCCAGATCTTTGAAAAATGCCCTTGGTAATTTGATAGGGATCACATTGAATCTGTATGTTGCCTTGGGTTATAGAGCCACTTTAACAATATTGATTCTTCCAATCCAAGAACATGGTACATCTTTTCATCTCTTTCTTTCATATACGTCTATAGTTTTTGGAGTACTGGTTTTTGCCTCTTTTGGTAAGTTTATTGCTAGGTATTTTATTATTTTTGGTGTGATGGTAAATGGGATTGTTTCCTTAGTTTCTGTTTCTGCTATTTTGTTGTTAGTGTATAGAAATGGAACAAGTTTCCAGATACTGTGTATCTTGCAACTTGACTGACTCATTGATGAGCCCTGGTGGCTTTCTTGGGGCACCTTTAGTGTTTTCTGTGTCGCCTGCAAACAGTGACAGTATTAGTTCTTCCTTTCCAATTCGGATTCCTTTCATTTCCTTTTCTTCTCTGACAGCTGTATCTAGGATGTCCAAAACTATTAGTATATTGAATAAAAGTGGCAAGAGTGGGCATCCTTGTCTTGTTCTTCATCTTAGAGGGAATGCGTTCAGCTTTTCATCTGTGAGCATATTGGCTGTGGGTTTGGATGTGTGTTCTGTGTCAGCCCTCTGAATTATGGATCCCAAGCTGGAACAAAACAAGATGGGAGGCTGGATGGCCAGTTCAGGGCTGTTGAGGTCATCTAGGTAAGAAAATGATGAGGGCTGGAACTAGGGAGGTGGTCTGGAGACAGGGATAAGTATACAAATTGAGAGATATTAAAGGAAGCCAAATTGATGGGACCTGATGAATTAAGTGATATATAGAGGAGCAGGGTCAGTCAGAAAACAACTCCCATTTCTAACCATGGACTATGGGTGGATGCTGAAACAGTCACGAAGGAGACAGAGAAGTGGGTCAAGTTCAGATTTCTTGAGGTCTCTGTGGAACATCCTGGAGAAGATGTTCAGTGGCAGTTAATAGGCAATGCCAAGTTCATAGCAAGCTCTCAGTAAATACTTACCGAATGAAAGGACTAAAAGGAAAGTAGGTATTTAGGGAAAGAGGGAAGAAAGAGAAGGTCTAGAGCTCAGGAGGCTGATCTAGGCTTGAGATTTAAAATTCATTCACCTACAGATGGCACTTGGAGCTCTGGACCATGTGAGGTCATGTGGGGGACTGTAGATGGTGAATGGAGAGATGAGGATTGAAGACAAAAACCTAGAGCTAGACAGTTGAAGGACAGTCAAAGAATGAGTTCTTCAGAGAGAACAAAAAGAGTAGCCAGGGAGGTATTAATAGGAAGAAATCCAGGAAGAAGTATTATCTCCAAAAACTGATGGAGTAAGTTTCCTCTTGAGGAGGACCGAGTCAAGAGGAAAAGGAAGACATCTCACATTTTTCTAAACACCTGCTTCATGATAGCAACTTTATTTAGCCCTTGCCATTTAATTATCCTCCCAACCCTAAAAGCACAAAATCTCCCCATTTTACAGATGAGAAAAAATGAGGTGCAAAAATGTTATGTAAGGTGAAAGGATTAGCTGAAGCATGATGGAAGAGTGTCTGCTCTTCTAAGGCAAGCAGAAGAGGGCAGAGCTTAAAGCATGAAGATGGAGAAGGGAAAATTACAGATTTCCATGTTTGAGGACTGTTTCCTTTGTGCCCTCTTTCACTGCTCTGCGTCACACACTTAGAATTCAGGAAGGTATTGACAAAGTGAGAGCTCTGCCCCAAAGGTGGAGACATTCCCATCTTAATGCTACATAGAGCCAGCACAGACCTAAAAGACCAGGGGCTCAGGGAGGTTTCATTCCAGCTTCCTCTTGATCTGAGGCTTTCTGTATCAAAAAATTAAAAAACATTTTACAACTTCATCCACCTTCTATGGCAGCTACTTGATCAGGACAGCCAGGCTCCTTATTCTTCCATCTTCAAATTGCAACTTCCACCTCATGGTCGAAGATGATAGCCATCAGGTCAGCATACTAGTTAGTGGGGAGAAGGTAAAGGGACGGAGCTTCATTTCAAGTTCACCTTTCTTTGAGGACACCTCCCAGAAGTTGCACAAACCACATTCATTTACATCTCATAGAAAGGTGGGACCATTCCCAGCTAAAAATCGTATGTTCTGTTAACTGTAAAAGAAAGGGAAAAAAATCCAGCAGTTTCTGCTGGTGATGCTGAAATAGGTATGCACATAGCTATAGTGCATAGCTAAAATAAAAGTGGAACAGAATTATACATATTAGATCTGTGACTTTAGGCAGGTTACTTAATTTCTCTGTGCCTCAGTTTCTTAATAAAATGATGAGGATAATACTAGGACTTATCGCCTAGGTTTACCTAAAGGTTACCTAAATTGTTATATATGTATGTATGTTTCATACATACATACATACATACATACATAATGGTTACATAAAATAAGTTGTAAGTCCTTACAAAGTGCCTGGCACTTAGTAAGTGCTATAGTGTTTATTAAAAACAAAGTAAAAATAATCAGAGTCAAATGGGAATTCCAAGGATGCACATATTGGTGGGGAAAACACAAAAAATACTTTATGTAGAAATGTAGAACATCAGCTCATTGATGCCTGGAATGGTCTTATTCCTTCCCTGGTCACCCTGAGCCCCTGGGCCTATTGCCTTGCACAGAGAAGATGCTCTAAGTACTGGTTTCTGAATGGGTTTGAAAGGTTAGTAGTATTTTTTTAGGTGGGTTGGAGGCAAGGAGAATACTCTAGGTGGAGTTAACCATATGAACAGAAATAAAAGGTGAACGCTTACTGTATCCAGCACAGTAGCTAGCGTGCATAGACCGTGGTATATCAGCTAGTTTGGTTTGGCTGAAATCTGTCAGTTGGGTCCAGGCAGAAAGACACATCACTTTAGGAAATGTAATATGGGGAACTGTCACATAGGTGATCAAACTGTAGGTAACCCAGAAATTCCAACAGTAGGAAACCTCCTATTACTCCTAGTGCCAGCGGGAGGAGGTGGTGTTCCCAGAACCCAGAATCCTGAGGGGGCGGGGAGGGGATTGCCTGGTGGGAGCTGGGAAATGGCAGAGCTGCAACCCAACACAAGCCAGAGAGGGAGAGAAACACCCTCTTCCCTTCTGTCCTCCTCTCAGGTCAGTGTCTCACTGGAAAGTCAATTTGGCATCTGGGAAATATCATTTCTTGAAGAGCAGAGCAGTGAGAGAAACAGGCAGATGACCAGCAAAAAGGCAGTTTGGAGCATAGGCAGGGGGAGTGATGAACACAAGCCTGTGGTGGTATCCTTTATGGAGTCTTGAATGCAGGGGTTGCCTCATGTTTTGTTAGGCAGAGGCAGGCCACAGAACATAAAAAGCAGAAAGACATTGTTCAAACCATTTTAGGAAGACTTCCTCAATGGGGAAGATGGAGAACAGGGAAATAGTAGCTTCCCTTTGAGTACCTGTCATGTGCCAGGTATGGCGCTAAGCATTTATCTCAGAAAGATGATGTGTCTGGCTCTGGATATGCTGAGTGAGAGAGGACGTCACAATAACATGGATGGGCATAGTACAGAGTTAATAGGAAATTTGCATCTGGAGCAGAGGTGTAGAGATGTAAGGGCAGGTGGATCTCCTTGGTGGTATACTGAATAAGAATCTGCCTGTTGACGCAGGAGACATGGGTTCAATCCCTGGTCCAGGAAGATTCCACATGCCATAAGCAGCTTAGCCCACGCACCACAATTACTGAGGCCTGCGTGCTCTAGGGTCCACGAGCCACAACTAGTGAGCTCGCATGCTGCAGTTACTGAAGCGCGTACCTAGAGCCTGTGCTCCACAACAAAAGAAGCCACACTGACAAGCCTGCTTTCCCCAACTAGAGAAAAACCATATGCAGCAACAAAACTAAGTGCAACCAAAATCAAATTATTTTAAAAAAGAGATGTAAGGATGGTGACTTTGGTGTTTTCTGCAGAGAAGTGAGAGCACAGCAGCAGAGGGGGAAGACATTCAAGTTAGACAGTAGAGAGGAAGAAGATGAGGGCAGGCGTCATGGACTAGCAAGCAGTGGGGAGAGTAAGAAAACCAGTGAAGAGAAAAAGAGTAGAGAGATAGAAGCAGAAAGTTTATCTTCCTGCAGGCGCCTAGAGAGGCTGGAGCTTCAAGAAGGAAGGGTCAATAATGTCAAATAACATTTCCTGGCCAGAAGAGATGAAGACAAAGATAAAAGCTATTGAATACAGCAGCTGGATGCGTGGAGGGGTGGCTTCTCTTCATGGATTAGGCCACAGAAGGAACAGTGTGTACATCCCTGGCTGGGAGTGGCAGGTGCAAGTAACAGGAAAAAAAAAAAAAGTAAAGAGATAAAGAAACTGTAGAGATAAAGAGATTCTCACCAATGGATCCAGATTGATTAGGGAGGAAAATGTATCCTGATGGGGGTGGAGGACTGGGAGGGGCTGAAATACTCAAGATCAGGAGTTTATAGTCTTTGGAGTCTACAGGACTTTGGAGCCACCTCAGATAATTCCAAAGTGCAGTCAAGGTTGGGTCAGAGCGAACTGGAGCGAAGGCTAACAGAACAGACTGGGACAGTCAAAGTCCAGAATCTTGACCACTGAACAGTTTCAAGCAGTGAGTCTAAGTCCGTGATGGTGACTGACTGAGGTTGAGTGGAAATAGGGTGACTATAATTGATGAGACTGAGCCTGAGAAACTGCAGGCTTGTCTTGGTTCAGTTGCCTTTGGACAGATCAGGATAATGATTTTCAAGAAAGGAAAAACCAAGTGTCAACCTTAAAGGACTACAGTCAGGTAAAACACGTGACAGGGTTGAGTCATGATTCAGCAGTCACCGAAGCATGAGGAGAGGCACTGGGCCGGCTGTGTGCTCTCTCCCCCTCACTTGGACATCCACCTCCACCCTGGCAGGTGGGGCAGAGGACAACTGAAGCAGGTTAAGCAGCAGACTTGGCTGGAAGGGCAGATGTTAAGCTACATCAGCCAAAGTTTGGGTGAGCTTTACATTACAGAATTAAGCCATGACTTGTTCTCCTAGCTCTCGTTTCAGAGCCAGCCATTTTGATTTGTGTATACATAAAAATGTATACACATACATTTGAGGGAAAAAACAGATTTTCCTGATAAAACCTTAACATACAAATTTTAACTACAGTGTGTGCCTTGTGTTTGTTCTCTTAGTACATTACTCCTGTGAACTTCCCTGAGTTATGGGGGTGGAGGAGTGGATGTAGGAGGGAGGGACTGAAAACTTCATATAAACATTTCTTCATATAGATGACTGCATGCACATATTTCTCTCCTGCCACTGAAAAAGGTTGAGGAACACCTCTCAGTCATTTGTAATTGTCCTCACTGTTTTGGGGAGCTAAAGTTCATATGGTAATTGACCTAAATCTAATTATAGTTTTCATAATCCATGTTTCACTTTTCTTCCCTTGATGAACATGACCTCAGAATTTGAGTACATTGCATGGGATCTGAGGTCAAGATTTTGGCACATGAACCATACCAGCTTCTGCTTTGCAATTCTGCCCAGGAGGCTGACAAGGAAGATGAATCAATGGAAAACAAAGTGTACCACTCATGTAATAGCTTTACAAGAGCACCATAACTGCAGACTTCTCAGTTAAGCTGTGATTGAGTGACTTATGCCTGTCATCCCCTACCTTTCACAGAGAAAGCCTGGCTCAGGAAAGCCCAAATTTTCATTTCCCACCTCATTTGGAGGAGAGAATGATAGACCAGCCCACTAACAGGGTGAGAGTGACCGACTGCAGATGGTTTCTGACCTGTTAATACATCAGCCCTGTTTATTTGTGAAAGTATAGCGTAATGGGTATCTTGGGCTCACCTCACTCTGGTTAGCAACTCCTCTTTCCTTAGGAGGGGTAACTGGGAAGGAGGCAGATGAAGAGCAGGACTTCCTAAATTCTGTGCAGTGCCACACAAAAGGTGTGGGTCATGTTTTGGTTTTCTAGCCAATTTCTATTCTGTTGTTTAGTCACTAAGTTGTGTTCCACTCTCTTGCGACCCCATGGACTGTAGCCCACCAGGTTCCTCTATTCATAGGATTCTCCAGGCAAGAATATTGGAGTGGGTTGCCATTTCCTACTCCAGGGGATCTTTTGACCCAGGGATTGAACCCATGTGTCTCGGTGGTCTTTACTGCTGAGCCACTGGGGAAGCCCTTCTATGCTGTACTACCATTAAACTGAAGATAAATTTCAAGAATGTGTTAGGCCTTGGAGATCTGCTCAGCAGCCAGCTGAATGACCTCATTTGATACCACGTGGAGTACAAGCCATCTAGCCCAGCCCTGGCCTGCTGAACCATAAGACTGAGTAAAACAGTGGCGGTTTTGAATCACTGAGTCTGGGGGCAATTTGTTATAGTGATAACGAATGAACACCTATCACCTGAACCTATGTTTCCCCTTTCTCACAGCTGGTGTTCAGTGTTTATTGATAACATTACATTTCAGAACCACCTCTATAGTTATCTAAACTCACATTTCATAGTTTGAAACATTCCAACTCTGATAAAACACTAATCTGCTTAAGACAAGTCATGCTACTGACCCTGTTTATGGGAAATTATCTGCACATATTCCAGAGGTGGTACTGAAATTTTTTTCATGAGTTTTTCTTATATTTGCTGTATTTAGAATGCAATCCCTTGAATTTATCCCAGTTGCCCAAAGCTTCATTAAATGTTTCTGTGCAGCCTTTCTTCCTTTTTAAAAGCCTGCTATTTACAGCCAAGCATGGCTTGTAGTCTGACAGCCTTGTTAGGGAACCCATGAGACATTTCCTCAGGTCTTAAAAATAGGTATAATGGTGTTTCTCTAAAGCAGTTGGTTTTAATCTCACGGCAGAACACTGAACAGAGCTGGTTTTTGTGTTAAGATTCTAGGAAGCTGAGAACCTGCCTTCATCAACTGCTAGTTTTCTAATTTCTTCCATCTTCATTTTCCTTTTCCTAATTTCCTTACTTAAGGAAAAACAACGCTCCCTCCCCAAAAGAATCCAACAACAAAACAACCAAAACTAGCACTGCAGACTTTAAAAAAAAAAAATAAGTTGTCTTTAAAAACATTTCAGGTGTCTTTCAAGAGCTCCTTAAGGTATTCTGAAGGCTCTTCTTTCATTACACTGTATCAGCACTTAGTATACGTCTGATAGTCATTAGCCTTCAAATACCTCCAGTAAGTGAACTGAGTTTAGCTGACATAAGCCAAAGTCACTAAACCTGTTTCTCAATGGTGGTTTTGCTTAAAAACAAAACAAGGTAAATATATCCATTATTCAAATATAGACTTTTGTAGAAGCCTGAGGGTACTAAGAGACTTCCTTCTCATCTTTACCTAGATATACTCTGATACTCTGTTTTGAAGATTTAAACTTGTGAAGATCATATCTGAGATACGGCTATGCATCTTACCAGTTTTAATCCCTTAAAGTAAATATTAATAAAGGTGACTTAAATTGATTTTCAGTTGAAGTATTTCAGTTTGTTTCAGTATTTCACTGAATAAGGTATTTTACATTTGTTAATAACTCTCTACTTTGTTCCAAGTTATTTATGTGCTTAAAAAATACATAAATAAAGGGACTTCCTGGTGGTCCAATGGTAAAGACTCCATGCTCCTACTGCAGGGGGTGCAGGTTTGAAACCTGGTCAGGTAACTAAGATTCTGTATAATTTGCAGTTCAGCAAAAAAAAAAAAAAAAAAAAGAGAGACTGCAATATCCCGGAAAAGAAAGATTATTAGGTAAAAACTAAGAATATCTGAATAAAGTATAAACGTAAAAAAAAATACAAAGACTCAATGGAGACCAAAAACCCAAGCAAACCATGTTACAATGTAACTGTAAGTAAATACAGCGGACCCCTGAACAACACAGGTTTGAACTAAGTGGGTCCACTTATACATAGATTTCCCAATAAATCCATACTAACATACTACATGTTCTGCAGGAGTTGACCAGTTGGTTTGTGGATGTAGAACCGTGGGTATAGAGGGCCTACTTTAAGTTTTTGACTTTCAGCTGCTTGGGACTCAGAGCCCCTCACCCCCTTTGTTCAAGAGTCAGCTATCCTCAGAATACATTTTGTGAGCACCTCTAAGGTGGGTTAGCCAGGCTGGCACCTAGGTTCAGTTCTCTTCCTTTTCACTGCTTCCCAATCTAGAAAGCTCAAATGCTGCCCTGTGTAGGAAGGACTGGCGATTTCCAATTTTGTGTTCCCTGTAAATGCACTACAGTGTCCCAAATATCTGTCACAACTGCAGTTTTGAATACCAGATAATTCAACCTATTCTAGCGTTCATGAGTCAGAAACCAGCATGCAAGTTACAAATAGATAAAAAATTGACCCATCCCCTTGAGCCTGAGAAAAACTGGGTAAATTCTCAGTCGCAAAGAGAAACACAATACAATAGGGCCACCAGTTTTGAGTGTTCCAACACCCCAGTAGCATGAGTTGAAGAAATATTCCGCTAAGAATGTCTCCTTCTGGAAGAACGTGTACGGGGTAAATGCTTCTTGTTTTGATAGTTAATTCTCTCATAGCAGGTCCTTAACATATAACTTAATACTCTTGAAATAAAAGCTTTACTATAAAAGAGAAAACAGATGCTTCCCTCACTCTGCCTATAAATGTCATTTAGTTTTATTACTAGGCTGCTTGTGATCCTAAGCGGTAAACACAAAACAAGAAGTTTCTTATTTACTGAAATCCCAAGAAAGCAGTATGGTAGAAAATAGAGGTCCCGTGAACAACAACATAAAGGAAGCGATAAGCCACCAAGAAGCATGAACAGAAGTGACTAGTGTTCCTTGGGTGCCATGAGTTCCTCACCAGGATGCATATTTCTGCCACTGGAGACTTTACCTCCTGGCCAAGTTAAAATTATTTGAATACTATTCACTGGAACACAGCATTGAATATGGATAAAAATCTATCTTACCTCCTGTTTCAGTTGCTAAGGAAAGAAAATAGCTCTCCTGCTTCTACCTTTAACCCACACTTTCCAAGTAGTCTATCTTTTAAGTCCTTTTCATAGCTTCATTTAGTTCTTTGGTCATATATTAACATACACATGCTCCTACACTTATAACATTTCTTTGATTTCAACTATGACTTTTACACTTGCAGCAAGATCTCTGTATCCCAGCTTTACCAGTTTTCTGGATTTGAATGTACAACTGACACAGGCATCATCTCCTCCCTATGTATATCTCTACATAATAATTACAGTATTGCTTATGTAGTTTTGAAAATATTAGGATAAATTTTTTGAATGTTAGCAAACTTTCTATTTTCTAAATATTTTGATTGAGGTTCTTTTCCTTTTTTTCCCTCCTCAAAAGGTCTAAACATGAGTGGATCTTTTGTAGACACACCTATTTTTATTCCAGGTGGCATGTGACTGATTCTCTCTCAAATCAACTTTTTAAAGAGAAATCCCCCCAACAGGGCCAGTCTATGTTACTTTATGTGACAGTCATGCTAATTTTAAAATTATCTTTAGTAAATAAATAAAGAGGAGATGTACAATTCTGTGATTTGCTTGGTGAGTCTTAATTACGGAATTTCTTCTTCTTTCGAAACTTCTTTCCTGCTGCATTTGCTGCCTTTTCAGCCATTATCTCTGAGTACTTCCTTCGGTTATATCTAAAAGAAAAAACAGACCTTTAAGTTCTAAAGCATGACGCACCAGACATTAGAAGTTAATTTAACTTTTTGGTGGTGTTTGGGGGCAGAGGGGGTGGGGGTGATGGGCAGGTGCTTCTAAATTTTTTTTTTTGCATTTTCACTCCATCACATCTGTACCACGTCCCATCATGAATAAGAAGCCACATAAGGAGCTGGAGACAGAGCAGTGAACTAGCCAGCCACAGTCCCTGCACTCAGAGCTTGTAGTCTAGTAAGAAAAAAGTGGCCATGGTAGAGGCAGGCTTTTGGAAACTTTCATTCAACCACTAGGGACCCATGCTGTAATTTCTGAGACAGCTATCATGAAGATTATGAAATGTAGGTCAATATATGAAGTAAGCAAAGACTCAAATCACCTTGTACCCGACACCTCTGTGGGACAGAAAAAGACAGGCTTAAGAGAGAGGAAATGGGAGGAAATCTGACAGTTTGAACATGGGACTGAAGGGAGAAGGTGGTGTTAAGGACTTGCCCTAAGGGATGGAGGGCAATGCCATTCAGTCATGAGAAACAGGACACTGAGAGAGGACTAGAATGTATAGGAAGGACGAAGTCGGGAGACCCCAAGTTAGCTCTCGGGCTTATGAGATACTTATTAGATGTTCCTGAGGCAACAGCAGGTTATGGGGCTCTGGACTCAGAAGAGATCCAGACTATACATACATTTGAAAGTCAACAGTATATAGATTATATAACTCTATGGGGATGAGATTTCAGGGAGAGAGAAATAAGCAAGAAAAGAGCATTGCTTATTTCTAAAAGTTTCACCATTACCCAGAATCATGAAAAAGTTTACATAACACTTGAATTAAATTTGTTTTCCATGCCTATATATTAACATACTTTAAAAAATCCCTGATAAATATTTTCACTTTTGCTATTAAACCAGTCTGGAAGTTCAGCAGAAGTTTCTATATGAGGCATGCTTTTAAACCTATGCTATACAAATATCTGCTTCAAGGACATTTAAACATACTTAACTGCCCCCATCTCAGGGGATAAAACAATCCAGCTGAATTCACCAGCCGTGTCTCTCTCATCTTGCTCACAACATCTCTTTATTTCTTCAATTCACTCTCAAGTACCGTCCAGTCTAGTTTCCTCCCCACCACTCCCTTAAAAACTCCTGACAAGGTTACTGTGACGTCCACGTACTAAATTCAGAGGAAGACCTTAGTTCATAGCTCACTTGCTTCTCAGCAGCATCTATTCCTGTTAACCACTCCCTCTGGCTTCTACCCGCCCGTAACACTCTCTCTCCTTGGCTTCTATGACACTGCTCTCCTGGTTTCCTTCCTGCCTCGCTGACTTCTTTTCTGGCCTCACTTGTGGGTTCCTCCTCTAGTTAGTCTCATTTCCTTCTAAAGCAGTGGTTCTGAATCGAGAATGCTTATGCATGCCAGGGAACATCTGAAAACGTCTGAAGACATTTTTGGGTAGTCATGAATTGGGAGGGAGGGGAGCACACTACCAGCATCTAATGGGTAAAGATCCTACAGTGTACAGTCCTCCCTAAGAATTATCCCACCCAATATACCTAATGGTTCTGTGGAGAAACTGTGCTAAAGCATTTAAAAATTATCTTGAATTTAAAGGTTTTGCACATTCTAAAGGAAAACATATATTATAAAGTGAAACATAAATTCCTTTACCTTCTGAACTCAGAATCAGCCAGCAGTTCCTCCACAATAGTTCTCTTCCTTTGTTTCTTAGGAAGTCGTGAATGGTAGAAGTCAGCAGGATTGTCAACAATGGTTCCAATCTATGAATGAATGGTTGAAATAAGTCACGTAATACCTGAAAGCCAAGCTGTTTTCATATCTCAGTGGGGCTCTAACAAAGTTTATTTATAGAAAGGAATGGAAAACACAGCTTATATTTTACCAATATTAAAGTTAGTTTTGCCATTTCTTAAAAAAAAAAATCACTTATTCAACCTGCACTGGGTCCTACTAGTGACATTTCTTCATTAAAATTTTTGAGTAAAACTAAAATTCCTTCTATGTAAGTGCTAGACTGTAAATTCTTGATGAATAGAGGAAAAGTGGGACAGATAAAAATAACACCTTTTAGTTTTCCAATTTAACAAGATTGATACACACATTCTACTATATACCTGTTAGATCTCCTAGGTTATCATAAATGCTGCCAGCTTAGAACCTTCTTACTGAACACTTGGCATTTGTTCATACATTCAACCAAGTAAAATATACAATGTCTGCTATGTGCCAGGGTTAGGGAAACAAAGAGTATCTGGTCTCTGCCAGTGAGTGGCCAGTTTTACAGAAGATCCAAAGAGACACGGCTAAAAAGGAAAGCATAACCTAGTATTATGTTGAACAAGACACTCTAGATTCTCTGAAAACAAAGTGGCCAATTCTACCAAATGGAGGTAAAGAAGGTTTCACAAGGATGACATTTTCGCTTGGATTTGTATGGGTAAAATTTCACCAAGCAAACATGGCAGAGCCAAACACTAAAGTCAGAATGACTAGGTCATCAGTGCATATCCTGGAGAAGACTGAGCAGCCGAGTGTGTTGGAGATTAGAGGGCTATGTGACCAAAATAAGCATTAGTGAACTGGTGTGGGTGCAGATTGTAAAGGGCTACATCACAGGATAGAGATTCTATCCTACAGGTTATAAAGAATCACTGGTGGTATTACTGAATATCTTGATACCACTGAGACGTATCATTCATATACGGTACACCCATCTTACACGTTCCATATTTAGAGAGCTCATCTGGAAACCTAGTTCCCATTTGGAACACTGTCTTTCAGTGAGGAAAGCCATTACAGGCTGATGGCTATCTGAACTGGGTTCTGGCCATTATTATATGGTCCGAGCAGATATACACTGTAAATACACATTTAAGAGGAAACAAGTCACTATAGTGTTCTCCAGACTAAAATCCTCAGAACATCACTACCATTATTCTGTTTGCTTCATACCTGGAAGTACTTAGGGAAGCCATCTCTATCATTTTTCTTGTAAAACCTCTTTGGGTCCATGCTAGCTCTCATCTTCAGTGCTTTGAGATCATTTTTCAGTTCATCTGTCAGTTCTGGCGCTTTCATACCAAACCATCCATCACCTGCTGTTTTTTGTCGCTCTTCCTAAAATTCAAAATTTCAAAAACAATTAGAAAATTCTAATTTTTAATAAGTAGTGTATAACTATACCTCATTTCCATATTATGAAGAAAATTTCATGAAATTAAAAACAAGTAAGGTGACTTTACAGGAATGTATGTATTAGTCTCCAGATACACCTTTCATAAAATGAATTAAATGACAAAAATTCATTTCTCTTGATATGTTAGACACAGCACTATCAGTGTCATAAATGAAGGCTCCTTAAAATTAATTTTGTATCTCAGTAAGAACTGCTGACTTGTTGGGACAATAGCCGACAATGTCGATTTTTTATTGTCTGAGATATCCTACAAGATGTAAAGTATAAAAACCATTCTTACTTCTGGAGCCTTTCTGTAAACATTTAACATTTTTATTCAGTCACCCAGTTCTCTCTTAAGAGTTACCTTCTCCAACATGCCCAGAATTTGTATTATTTCTAAAATTCAAAACTTTTCTATTTTTTTGAAAATTTACAGCAAGTTATTTGCTTAGTTTCATTTTTTGTTCATCAGCAAATATTAGTGTTTACCACCTGTCAAGGTGCTCTGGTCATATCAGTGACATTACTGGAGCACCATCCTCAAATTTCCTCGTGTACCATCCGTAATTTCTTTATGCTTACTAGTTGAAACGGAAGTAGTCCCCTGTATTTTACTCAAGAAATTCCTTGCTCTCATTTGGCAGACTAAATAGGCTGGTGTTTTTAGCTTGTTACATTACTTCAAGAGCCAGCAACAGAGTTCCCAGCCTTCTGTGAACAGTACCTATAAGCCACGACACAGTATGGTGTGGACAATAACTTCATATGCTGACTGCCACTGTTTTTAATGAAGGGAAAAAGAGCTGTATCCAAATGCACCAATCACTGCACTTTGACTTTGTGAAAATTTTAATGAAATATGTTTATGAAACCATATTTTATGGGCTCTCAGACATCTGTGATAATTTTCTTTGGAAACACATATTTTAATTGTACAACCATGTTAGACAAGCTGAATATATATACAGTCAAACACATTAAATGCTCTAAGAAAGAATCACTGTACTTACTCTGCGTTTTTTCTGAAGTTTATATTTTGATTCACTATATGGTGGGACACAGTAGTTTTTTTCAAATTCAGGAGTAATGACAGTCTTTTGCAGAAGCTACAAATATATTAAACTGGTTTTAAAATAATGTCAAAATGTCAGTATTTTTTCAACATTTTTGCCTTAAAAAAGAAACATCTCCCACACTGATGACTCCAGATACATTAACCTTCTTTATAGACAGACATTCTACTGCCAAGTTGTTCCTGTTCTATAAATTATATAAAAATAAAAATGCTTTAGGAGACAAATTAAAGGGTTATTTTAGGCTATCTATAAAATTAATATTCATCTCAAATTTCTTTTTCTAATTTGAATTTGCACACACCAGACATACATTAATGTGTCCACTCGCATTTCACTGGTTTGCAACCAGCCACCTGCACCAACCAACTGGAAAACAAAGACAACAGAAACAATGCTATAGTGTTCTGGAACTTCCTGAAAAAACACACAAAAAAACACCTGACTAGCCTAAGTTCTTTTGATGTTGACAAAACAGCTTTATGTGACCTGAGACCAGCTAGACTACTGATAAGAACAGCAGTATAGATTTTGATTAAACAACACATGCTTTTAATGGTACACCAATTAAATCATGCCATGAAGCAAATCTGCTTTTTGCAACTCAACATATCAAAGATGTTCTTTCAATGTCAATTCATACAAAGATCAACTTCATTCATAGCTGTTATGCACAATTTTTCTTGATACTTTGTCTCCATTAAATTTTTTCCCATTAAATATTATAAACATCATCTCTGAATACTTGTGATTATTTCTGTAAAACAGATCCCAAAATGTGTCATTTAAATTTTGGTAGGTACCACTAAATTGTCTTGAATCCAAGTAGTATAAACTCCGACCAGAAGTTAATCAGCACTTTTTTTTTTTTAAACATAGCTAACACTGGTGATTATCTCTGTGTTTTGTCAGTGGTACTTCATGAATGTCTGCATTTGCTGCTGATCATCTTTTGTGTTTTTTTTTTAGCTGTGTATAAGTCTTCTTCTGTGGAATGCCTGTATTTGTTTGGCCGGGAGGGGGGGGTGTCAGTGTTAGAGTAAGGTCACAACCTTATACAAGGTTGTGTTCTTACTAATTTGAAGAATTATATTCTGTATCTTAGTGGTATTAAACCCATGGCCTTTTACTTATCTTTGTTTATATGTTTTTAATTGTGTAAGTTTAAAAACTTTATGTAGTCAAATGTCTTCTGCATTTTTGATTACTTGCCTAGGGTAATTAAATACTGTCTTAATACTGTGTATGTGACTAAAAGGAACCTCAGCCTCATTGGTCATTTCCTAGAACAAGAACTAAAGACAGTTCACAAAGCTGTTAGCCCGCAAAACAGTTCACAGGAAGGCAGCAAATATTAACTTGGTCAATAACATTTGCAATTATTAAATCCTCAATTCAAATTTAGGATTAGAAGTTGCTGGGTAGCACAGTAGTGGTCTAGACTTTCCTATCAGTCAGAGAAGAGTGCATGACATTTATTTTATAAGTTATTAAGAGCTGGTTGTGTATCAAGTACTATAGTAGGGTTTAGAGTGGTTCTCAACTGAGCAACTGGAAATGTCTGAAGACATTCTGAGGTGGGGGGCATGAACTGGTAGAGATGGATGCTACTGGCACCGATGGGGTAGAGGCTGGGATGCTGCTAAATATTCTACAATGCACACGACATCTTCCCACAGCAAACATCTGCTTTGCTGAGGTTGAGAAATCCTGTTTTTTTCAGTGCTAAGAACACAGCAGGTAGACAGAGCCAGATGAACAGAGGCACCTTGAAACACTCTGGGGAACCACTCAAGGACTTAAACAGGAGAATATCAGGTCAGATGGTATTTTGTGTTTTTAGAATGAGAAATCTAGGAAGACCACTGAGGACGGCTTGAAGAAGAGGAGGCCAATGCAGTGGTCTAGATAAAAAGTAAAACAGATGCCACTAGTCAGTGACAGTGGGGTGGAAGGAGGGGGCAGAATATTAATATAAAGTAAATAAGAAGCACTGTCCTTTAAGCTTAGTTACTGATTACAAAAGAGAAATAGATTTTGGTGTCATTAACCAGGATAAATAATACAAGAGGAGAAGCTGGTTCAGGCAAGGAAGAGAAGGGCAATTAGTGAAGTCACGTGCCTGAACACATCTGAATGAACAAATAGGCACGTGAGTTTAAAGACCTGTGTAGGCTGCAAGACTAAAATACTACAGATTTAGGAGGAAGCCATTCAAGGTGGTAGCAGAAACTGAAGGCTTGTGTAAGGTTACCTAATGTGTAATTTCCTTCTAAAAATATACGTACAATTTAACGTCTATGAGCATATGCTTTTTCCTGGTGGGGTTAATGGGTACTCACAGCTTTCAGATTTTCAAAAGAGTCTAAAGCAGTGAGGGAACGAAAAATATAGCAAGAAAAAAAAAAAAAACTCTGGTATCATAACTGGTGCTTGCCAGAAGAGGAACACTGACCCTACATTAGTTTTCAAATGTCACCTCTGGCTGGGATTTTATGATAAAGAAATGACTCTCCTGCAAAGAGAGAAAAAAGGGGCAAAGTAGGCTAATGTGGTTTCACTGCAGGAAAACTAGTCTCTTACCAAGGAATAATCATTTCTAGAAGTGACTGGTGAGTTCTGTGCAGCTTACCTCATCTTTCCTTTTCTCTTTCATCTGTGTTAGGGTTCTCTTGTTCAACTGTAGCTTGTCTGCATTGAAATTAATATACAAACCACCCAGCTCCTTAATATTCAGTCCAGTATCTATGCTGCTGCTTGTCAACTTCAGACTGAAAGAGAAATGATCATTTTTAAGTGATTAAGAAATAATCTTCAGATTGTTTAGCAATTCAAAATGAAAACTGAGACTTTTCATTTAGAAGAAATTATAGGATAAATAATGAATTAAGCCTTTTGAAAGCACTCTCAAATTTATTCCCCAAATCTTCTTAAAAGAGGATTAAGGCCATATTATATGTCAACAGACTTCATACACGTATTTCACAAGGAAAGAATTACAGAAAAAGGAAATACATCTGGCATTTAGCTAAACTTCATATGTAGGTAGTAAATTAATAAATGTCCGTATTTTTCCATGTCAAAAGCCAATGAGACAGACAAGGCCTTTTTCTCTGTACTTATTATCCAAACTTGGAATTTTTTCCTGAGTATTTAAGGACATTTAGTAGTGCCTCTAAATCAGTGAGTTTTAAACAACAGTGAGCATCTGTATTTTCCACCAGAGCTTAAAAAAAAAAATGTAACTGTCATACCCTAGATCCACCAAATCAGAATCTTCAGCAGCTGGCTTGGGCTTCTGCTGTATTTATGTAATTACTAAAGTCTTTTTATAAGCACACTTATAAACACTTGGACTTAAGTTTCTTCCCTAATTATTCATATAAACTGAGCAGTTTAAAGTTTCCATAAACAACCTCTATTCAATTACAGTGCCTTGGCAGTGATTCTCAACCCTGAGTGTATGTTACAGTTATCCTGGGGAAAGGGTATGGCTTGTAAAAATCAGCCCACCTGAGACTAGTCTCAGAGATTTCATTGGTTTAGAGAGAAGACTGGGCATCTGTTAACGTACAGTTCCTTAACCAAGGATACCTGTATTTTCAGCGGATACACTGCCACCAAAGGCCTGTGCCTGGGAAAAAGAAATTTGGAAAACAGAAAAACTAAAGAAACCACCTCCAAAGAGTGCTTTTTAATGCCAGTAGATGGGATTATAGGTTACTATTTTCTCAGTTTTCCTCTATTTGTCATTTTCTCTACAATCAACATGCATAAAAAAGCCAAGTTACCTTCCTTCCGTTTTGTATGTTGCTCTTAATAATCATGCAAGAAAATCGTAACAGATCATTTTTAATACACCATCAAACGGAGTACTTTTAGCTCTCACCAGCGGGAAAAATATGACTAACAAAGGCACCCACATAAACAAGGGAAACCCTGACAGATAAGAACCCAAAGCAGTAATTTTTTTCAGTCCCTATGCTTTGTAATATTTCTATGGTAAATTATTGCCACTTGAAGCATGTATCAAAAGCTTACTTTAAAAAAATAAAACATAAAACTTACAGTTTAGATTTTGTGTTACTTAGCAAGTTGTCTTCGTCACTAAACTCATTATCTTTATTTCTGTCATGGTCTGATAGTTCTTCTTCACTTTCTTCCTCTTCTTCTTCCTCCTCTTCCTCCTCAGTGGCAACCTCACCTGCCTTGTCTTCTTCATCCAAGTAAAAATTTTTATTAGCACTCAATCCAGGAGTAGTGTCAATCACAAACAATGCATTGTCACGTAACAGATTTTCTGAGTCTCCATTTAGGGACTCTTTGTTACTGTTATTTTCAACAAAACACACAGTGTCCTCTTCATTCTCACTGTGTTCAGACTGCTGGCTTTCATCACTGCTGAGAACTAACAAAACAGAATCATCTTTATCCTGAGTTGTATTGAACTCAAGATTACTTGGTTTTGGTATCACTCTCAGAATCTACCTCCTTTTCTTTGCTCACGTCTTCACTAATGCCTATAACTGTGCACTCTTCTTCATCACTATCACTATCATCACCAGGTTCTGAATAGTCACTTGTTTTTATGGCATTCTTTCTCTCTTCATTCCAACTGTCCATTTCCACAACTGCAAATGTTTGATCTAACGATTTCATCACAGCCTCACAGTTCAGGGTTGAAGACTCTGATGTGGTTTTGTCACTTTCAGGGGTTGAATGCCTTTGAGAAACTAACTGCTGAAAGCCAGTATCCTGAACTTCAGAAAGATTCTTCAACTGAGAGTTCTTCTCATTACTTTCTTTTCCCCCATCTATTATTTTTTTGGCTTCTTCATCTAAACTTTTACAATTCTGCTTTGTTATTTCTTTGAGAGGTGAAATGCTGTCCTGCTTTTCCTCTCTTATGGTAACATTTCGGGTTTTTTTCACTGCTAGTTTTTTTCCTGAAATTCCAAAGAAGGAATCATCATCAGGGTCATTACAAATTTCATTATTAGAGAAATCTGGCTTATTTATCTGAGAAAGTGATCTTGCTAGTAAACGAGAAGTTCGTCTGTTAACTGAATCCTCTAAATTCACAGGTGTATGTATGATTTCCTTCTCATTTTCTAGTACAATCTTAGCATCATTCTCCTCAGTTTGTGCCTGTAATTTCCTTTGCATACTCCTTGTTGTTCTCCTACTTGCAATTCCAGAAAATGAAATGTCTGAGCATGATGACTCTGCATCAGAAATAACTTCCACATGGGATTCTTGCTTTGGCTCTCTTTGGGATTTAGCCTTACTTCTTCTGGTTGTTGTTTCTGTGGGAGGCATAATTCTAGAAATACCTGAAACATGTGAGTCTGCTTCAGAGACTTCTTCAGTACGAGACTCACTTACCCGAGTTATTTTCAGCCTTTTCCTCACACTAGAAGCTGGGGTGCCTGCAACTAAGATCTGTCTTCTCCTAGTTACTCTGAAAACAGGATCCTGGACCTCAGACACAGAACAATCTGACTCTGCTTCAGAGATCTCGCCATTTGTCGAAGGTTTGTTCATTTCTGGTAATGAGCCTGTAGTTCCACTCTTCCTGGTTTTAGGAGCTGGACTTTGTTCTGGAGTGGTCTGTGATTCAGCAGTATTTGGGTTATCAGGTGAAGACCCCTTCCTGCCTTTTGGGTGCACTTTAAGTCTTGTGACAGCAGAATTCTGTAAGCCAAATACACTGTAATTTAGGTAGGGCTGGGACAAGGGCAAAGTGAATGAGGCACTCCCTCCAAAAGCAAATTTTAAGGGGGCACTGGAAAAACTCAGTAAACAAAATTAACGTAAAAGAGTAACTACCATCACCAACCACAATTTAAAAAATCAACAGCGAGATACTGGATCTGACTTCGCATTTGCAGGCCCTGCCTCAGTAGCGTCACCTCAGTCCTGACTTCAGGAAACAAATAACTGCAAATAAACATCTTCCTCATGCAAGGTCACAAATGCCTGGTGGACCTACATTTCGACACACATACAGGAAAAGAACAAAGAAGCTAACGATGTGTTCAGGAAAACAGGCCAATGAAATCGGTCGCTGTCCTTACTTTTCCTATCTACGTGTACTAATACTCCCTTCCCTTCATTGCAGCAGCAGAGGCAGCAGACAATTAGCACCACTGAATTACGAGGTGACGTCACCGCAGTCCTCTCCCCACCCCCGGAAGGAAGTGCTGTCGGGGCACAGTCAGTCTTCCCACGTGAAAACGGTGCCTTCTCCAATCCAAGCTTGGAGGCCGAAATTAATCCTCCATTAGCAGTAAGGTTAAAAAGCGAGCAGTTCATCTGCATTACGGAACTGAACTACGCAAATCAAGTCATCTAATCTACTACCTGCCAAGCATTACCTTAAAAGATCCCAATGTGGTCTTTAGAAGCTATAGGCTTAGAGAGAAGCCTGGTGCGCATAAGTGCGCCGCCAGTTGGCTTTTCTGCCGTTCCTTCCCCAGGCTCCACGGGAACCCTGCACCGCCCACCTTCCTCAGCAACGCTCTGCGAAGCAGTTAGAAGAAATGAGGGAGACTTTCGAGTTTTCCTACCTTCTGCCGCAAGCTTTCAACTGACGTGGCTTGGTTCCCGGCCCGAGGCCGCGCAGACCTAGTAACCACCATCTTCCTGGTGTGCGGCCCCCGCAGCCTCCCTCTGTTCCCGCGCCCCGGAAGTACGTCAGAGATGCGCCTACTCGCGTTTCCCGCGAGAATCTCGGAACTCGAGAGACTCTCGTGCCGTTGGCCACTCGGACCTAGGTCTAGGCAATCCGAGCCGGGATTCCGAAGGGCTCAGGTTTGAGAGTTCAGTACAGTGCGGGACTCCCATGGATGGAGGGGTCTGGTGATCTGCAGTCAATGGTGATGCTAAGAATCGGACACTACTGAGAGACTTCACTTTCGCTTTTATGCATTGGAAAAGGAAATGGCAACCCACTCTAGTGTTCTCGCTTGGAGAATCCCAGGACGGGGGAGCCTGGTGGGCTGCCATCTATAGGGTCGCACAGAGTTGGACACGACTGAAGCGACTTAGCAGCAGGAACAATGCGGGACTTCCCTGGTGGCTCAGATGGTGAAGCATCTGCCTACAATGCGGGAGACCTGGGTTCAATCCCTGGGTCGGGAAGATCTCCTGGAGAAGGAAATGGCAACCCACTCCAGTATTCTTGTCTGGAAAATCCCATGGACGGAGGAGCCTGGTAGGCTACAGTCCGTGGGGTCGCAAAGAGTCGGACACGACTGAGCGACTTCACTCACTTGCACTCACTCAGAGTGCGGTAGAAGACAGCCCAGGCTGGTGCAGGGAGAGACCTTCCCGCAATGATCTAGGGCCCTTGTCCCTATTACACCCGAATGAATTAGAAAATAGCATCATGTGCCCACTACATCTATCCTCTCATTTGTTCAGCAAAAGTCTTAATGTAGCCAAAGGAGACGTTTGCATTATCTATCGCAACACCTTAAACCACCCCCCCCAACACACTCTTGTATTACGCGTGAAGTTAAACATAAATAAAATAAAAGCCCTAGTTAGGGTAAAAGACGTGTTTGCTAAATGCCCAGGAACTCGACTAGTTAGGAAGGAAGCTATATAATTTAAAGGTGAGATGGTGTGTAGGGATGGGGAATAAGCAGAATAGAAAATGTTAAATTGCAAAGGAGAAAGATTTTTTTTAAAGTTTTTCAGTGAAAGGAAGAGAATGACCAGAACGAAGAAAAGCTTTTGATTTTTCCTTCAGAATGAAGAGAGAAGAGCTAGAATATGTTTGAAGGCAATGGATTGAAGAAGTAAACAGACGTTGTAGATGAGAACGCGCGGCTCACTGTATTTTTCTCTCCTTCTTTATAACAGAAAACTTTTTTTTTTTTTTTTTTGCCTTAAAGTCACGAAGTACAGAATTTTCAGTGGGCACACTGCCCTCAGCTAAATAACTCCTCTCATAGTTTTCTTTGCAGACAGATAACGGCTGTTTGAGCTAATTACAGAACATTAAGTGTTGGGTAGTTCTCTGCTGCTGCGTCGCTCAGTCGTGTCCAACTCTGTGCGACCCAATAGACGGCAGCCCACCAGGCTCCTCCGTCCTGGGATTCTCCAGGCAAGAACACTGGAGTAGGCTGCCATTTCCTTCTCCAATGCATGAAAGGGAAAAGTGAAAGTGAAGTCGCTCAGTCGTGTCCGACTCTTAGCGACCCCATGGACTGCAGCCTACCAGGCTCCCTGCGTCCATGGGAATGTCCAGGTAAGAGTACTGGAGTGGGTTGCCATTGCCTTCTCCGGGGTAGTTCTCTAGAGACCTCTTAAAAGAGGAGGTTCTCCTTGCCTTTAACTTCATTCCACTCCCTGGAGAATCATGTTCCCTGGTTTTCAAGCAGCAATCTTGTGCCATGAAGAGGAGAGCCATGCTTAAAGGATTGCAGAGCAGTTACAAAAACTTTCTGACAAATTGGGGAACTGCCATATCAGTTGTTGCAGTCGCTCAGTCGTGTCCAACTCTTTGTGACCCCATGAATTGGAGCACTCCAGGCTTCCCTTTCACTACTGTCTCCCAGTTTGCACAAACTCACATCCAGTGATGCCACCCAACCATCTCATCCTGTCTTCCCCTTCTCCTCCTGCCCTCAATCTTTCCCAGCATCAGGGTCTTTTCCAGTAAGTCAGCTCTTTGCATCAGGTGGCCAAAGTATTGGAGTTTCAGCTTCAGCTTTAGTCCTTCCAATGAATATGCTGATTTCCTTTAGAATGGACTGGTTTGATCTCCTTGCTGTCCAAGGGACTCTCAAGAGTAGTCTCGGCACCAAAGTTCAAAAGCATCAATTCTTCAGTGCTTGGACTTTATGGTCCAACTCTCACATCTTGTACACGACTACTGGAAAAACCATAGCTTTGACTATACAGACCTTTGCTGGCAAAGTTATATCTCTGCTTTTTAATATACTGTCTAGGTTTCTCATAGCTTTTCTTCTAAGGAGCAAGTGTCTTATTCTAAACAGACTAATTTTAGAGCTGTTTCACCTGAGAGAAACATCTCTCACTTTAAACCACTGTTATTTGGGGGATTTTCTGTGTTTCGCAGCTGAGCCGAATCCCAGCTAAAGGATTTTTAAAAACTGGAGATGAGGCTATAGAGGAATGCTCCTTCCTTTGAGGTAAGAGGAAAAAGTTGATAACTGAAGCAGACAGCAGACTGTAAATGCAGGGGAATTACAGTGGAGAGAAGAGGAAGGGATCTGAGAGAACATCAATCTATGTAAGCTGGAGTAGGTAAGGGAAGAACAGAAGACATGCTAAATTTGAAGAGACGGGATGAGGTAGAGGAAGGAAGGTGAAGCAACAAGGTGGGTAATGGAGATTGAAGCAGCAGAAGACAACAGCTTCAGCAACAGGAATCAGTAGTTCAGTTCAGTTTAGCCACTCAGTCGTGTCTGACCCTGTGACCCCATGAACCACAGCACACCAGGCCGCCCTGTCCATCACCATCTCCCGGAGTTCACTCAAACTCATGTCCATCCAGTCCGTGATGCCATCCAGCCATCTCATCCTCTGTTGTCCCCTTCTCCACCTGCCCCCAGTCCCTCCCAGCATCAGAGTCTTTTCCAATGAGTCAGCTCTTCGCATGAGGTGGCCAAAGTACTGGAGTTTCAGCTTCAGCATCAGTCCTTCCAAAGAAATCCCAGGGCTGATCTCCTTTAGGATGGATTGGTTGGATCTCCTTGCAGTCCAAGGGACTCTCAAGAGTCTTCTCCAACACCACAGTTCAAAAGCATCAGTTCTCCGGTGCTCAGCTTTCTTCACAGTCCAACTCTCACATCCATACATGACCACTGGAAAAACCATAGCCTTGATGGACCTTTGTTGGCCAAGTAATGTCTCTGCTTTTCAATATGCTATCTAGGTTGGTCATAACTTTCCTTCCAAAGAGTAAGCGTCTTTTAATTTCATGGCTGCAATCACCATCTGCAGTGATTTTGGAGCCCCCCAAAATAAAGTCTGACACTGTTTCCACTGTTTCCCCATCTATTTGCCATGAAGTGATGGGACCGGATGCCAAGATCTTAGTTTTCTGAATGTTGAGTTTTAAGCCAACTTTTTCACTCTCCTCTTTCACTTTCATCAAGAGGCTTTTTAGTTCCTAATCAGTAGAGCACTTACTATATGCTGGTACTAAGTGCTTTACATGCCTTAACTCATTTAATATATACTTATGTATAACATTTAATATATATGACCACTTTAACATGAACAAATTCATGAAAATAGAAATTAAGATCACAGGAGTTGTATAGAAAATTGGGAGAGTATTATTAATATAAAACCAGTGTGTACTATTCACTTACAAGCATGGCCCCTTTAAAATGAAACAACAAAATGCTCCTAAGTATTTGGAATCTAAAACATTTAAGAACAAAAATTAAATACTAAGATTAAAATGTTAGCACACATTAATAATATAAAAAGACTGGACTGGCCTGCTGATCAGGGGCAAAACTGTGAAGTATTCTATTTGAACTGAACATGGTCTGCCGTTTCCCCATCTCTGCCTTCTTTACCTGATCTCTTTACCCAAAGTGGATTTTGGGAAGATACAGTAAATATAGAAACACAGTAATTATTACTCAGGCCTAAAGGGAAACTCTCCCATAATATTTTACTAACTAAAAATATTAAATTATAGGGTTGAATCTCTTGCAGGAATTTTAACCAAAAGATGAGAGTTCATTTCAGTTCAGTCACTTAGTTGTGTCCGACTCTTTGCAACCCCATGGACTGCAGCACTCCAGACCTCCCTGTCCATCACCAACTCCCGGAGTTTACCCAAACTCATGTCCATTGAGTCGGTGATGCCATCCAACCATCGCATCCTCTGTTTTCCCTTCTCCTCCTGCCCTCAATCTTTCCCAGCATCAGTCTTTTCAAATGAGAATTTTAGTGCATATGCCTAAAAGTACGTACTATTCATGGTCAGTTTACATTACTACATACAAAATATTACTTTTAAATTAAGTTTGACTGGTAAGATGGCCTCCATTGATCCTATCCTCTGGTCTTCATACCCTTGAGTATGGGCTAGACCTAGTTTTATAATGAAAAGAATGTAACAAAAGTGATGGGTGTCACTTTCAAGATCAGATTACAAAAAAGGCTGGCTTCTCTCTTGTACTTTCTCACTCATTCATTCTGTGGGAAGCTAGTAATTGCTTGCTATGAGCTGCCCTATAGAGACGGCCATGTGGCAAGGAAATGAGGAAGGCCCCTGGCTTATAGCTAGAAAGGAAACTGAGTCCAGTCAACAACCTCATGAGCAAGCTTGGAAGGAGACCAACCTCAATCAAGCACACAGAGGAGACTGGAGTCCCAGAGACCATGACTGCAACATTTTGAGAGGCCTTGAGGTATTCAGGTGCAGCAATAGATAATACAGTCAATACTAATTCTGTCTGTTCTAAAATTTTCATGTAATGTAAATAATGTACTTTCATGTCCAGCTTCTTTCACTCAGCCTATTTCCAAGACTCATTCATATTACTGTGTATGAAAGTGAAAGGGAAGTCGCTCAGTCATGTCTACCCCATGGACTGTAGCCTACCTGGCTTCTCTGTCCATGGGATTTTCCAGGCAAGAATACTGGAGTGGGTTGCCATTTCCTTCTCCAGGGGATCTTCCCGACACAGGGATCGAACCTGGGTCTCTCACATTGTAGGCAGACACTTTACCGTCTGAACCACCATGGAATTACACTATAGATATTGGTATATGTCTTTTTCAGATATAGGATTTCTCTTGAGTAAATACCTAGGAGTGGAGTTGCTGGGTCACATGGTACATTTTGTAAGAAATCTAAAGTTATTTTTCATAGTAGTTGTATGTAACATTTTACTGGACTATGTGCACAAAGTTGCTTCCTCTACATCCTTGCCACCACTTGCTATTGTCCTTAAAAATTTTAGCTACTTTGGTGATATTTCATTACGGTTTTAATTGGCATTTCCCTGATGACTAATGATGTTGAACATCTTATATGTTCTTACTAAGTATTCATGTCCTCTTTGGGAAAAAAAAATCTGTCCTAAATTTTGCCTAATTTTCCTTGGGTTGTCTTAAGCTGTAAGAAGTTCTTTAAACACTTTGGATACAAGATCCTTATCAGATGTATGATTTTCAAGTATCTTATCCTGTTTTTAGATTGCCTTTTGACTTTCTTGATGGAGGTTTGAAGTTTTTAAAAAAATTTATTAAGTGTAGTAATTTACAATTTTGTATTTTTACTATACAGCAAAATGATTGTTATATATATATATATATATATATACATATATATACATACACACACACACACATTCTTTTTCATATTCTTTTCCATTATGGCTTATCTTGAATGGTGTTTCTGAAGTTCAATTAAAAAAATTTATGTCCAATTTATTTTTCATAAGATTTATTGCACATGTTTCATTGAGTCTGTGGCTCACATTTTCATTTTCTTGACAGTATATTTTTAAGAATGTAAGATTTTAATTTTGATTAAATTTTGTTATTGGTATTTTCCTTTATGTTTACTTTTTGATGTTATTAGAAAACTCATAAGCCAGTTTTCATTTTCTTGCTTTATTCTAATTCCACACATCTCAAAATGAATCAAGTATTTCAAATGAAAAAAGAGACCAGAGGGAAAAACAGATTATTTCTAGGGAAGAAAATCCAGATTCTCATTAGCAAGAGTATAAATGCTGGAAATCAATGGAATATTATCTTCAAGACGCTGAGGGAAAGTGTTTGGAAACTTAGAATTCTATAATGTCAAATGATCATTTAAGATTGTTAACAAAGACATTTTGAGACAAACAAAACCTAGGAGGTTTAATGCCCAAAGACCTTTAGTGAAAGAATTACTAAGGATATAATTAAGAACAAAGTAAATGTGAATGGAATAGGATGCAAGAATCAATAGTGAGCAAAGAAGCAGAGAAAACAAAGCTAAGTCCAAATAAGTGAAGCTGATTGTAAAACATGAACCTTAAGATAATGAACCAAAACACAGACCAAAATCTTGTAGAACATTTTATACATTTATTCATTGCTCAGGGATACATATTAAGGTTTTGTCTGACGTTTCTGGTAGTGAAACTACATAAGACACACTCTAACATGTCTAGGGGACTGGGGCAAGCTTTTGTCTGTTATAAAATGTGACTTTTCAAACCTTACCTACTCT
This sequence comes from Nanger dama, assembly GCA_917880005.1. Classification (NCBI taxonomy): domain Eukaryota; kingdom Metazoa; phylum Chordata; class Mammalia; order Artiodactyla; family Bovidae; genus Nanger; species Nanger dama. The sequence continues at coordinate 123,776 of CAKJTW010000059.1, forward strand.
TGTCTCACTAGAAGCCATTCCTTTCTATCTGATAAGAATAAGCTCTTGAAGAAAGTGTTTTCACTGAATTTCTGAAGTTTACATATAAACTGTTTCATCATTCAGTATAAGTGTATTTATTGAATACAAACCAGGCACACCCCACATCCCACTCTCTGATCCTGACTCTAAGGCTAGTTTCTTCAGGGCACTTTTCTTGCGTATCCTCACTCTGCTCCCAGCAGCCCCATTCCTTCTGTATGACCTTACTCCCCTTTCACGGCTTTCATCATTAACAACACATGCAGCCTCTATTGCTCCTGTTCACATTGAGATCTCTCTTGCCCCGCATATACTTATCTGCTCTTTGAAGACAGAGCTGTTTTCATCTCTGTCTTTCTGCCAACACCTTGCACAGTGCCTGGCACACAGCAGGCATTCAATAGATCTTTATTGAATGAATGTATTAATAACTTTATGGCTTGGATGTTTAAATTTTTATCATAATTTATTTCCAAATCATACTCAGTTTGAATTTAAACAGTTCAAAATCAATGTTTCAAGATGCTTACAATTATTGCAACAACTCAATTAAAAATATACAACTCATACTTTAAGTTCATAATATAGTTAAAATTTAAAACTGTTATAAATATTTAATAATGCATTATATTTTGCCTTTATAGTATACTACTAAAGATACATAAAAGTAGAATTATCTAATTAAAACATTTCCCCCTCCTAAGTATATTTCTTACTCTGAAAACTATAAAAATTAATAAAAGTTATAGTACATATTTTTAAAAATAAAACATATTATGTGTATATATATATACATACATACACACTATATATATACATATATAGTGTGTATATATCTCAACTGCTTACATTCCTAAATATTGAATCTGGGTGGAAAAGTTAGAAAGACTTCTAAACTTTCTTAAGTTTAAACTTAAGAAGTTCTAAACTTGACCTTTTAGGTTCTAAAAAGAGACACAATTAAATGAGCCTTAGACCTTTATCACTGAATATCAAGATCCTATTTCAGTTACTACTAGGCTCTGATAGGGAAAAGTCTGTTATCATTCATTCAAAATGGAATAACTTCACTTTTCATTTCACACAGCTGTTTAAATGTTCCTGTGAATGGAGAAATTATTAGCTGTTATTCGTGATTCAATTTCTAGCACTGGTTGTTGGATGCTCTATTATCATACTGGCACAATGTGGTCTTCAGAATTCACACTACATGAAAACACATTTTATAAGACACCTGGGTCCTTTTTTGACTACGGTTTCTTACATGAGAATTCAAAACAGACTCATTACAGAACAAATTACAAGTTATAGCACACTGTGTTAAAATACGGCTCCAGTGTATTTTAGACATAAAATAATAAGCTGCAGCTTCTTGTCATGTTTACTGGAAAAAAGTTATATAAATTCTTTATACCTTGGGTCACTGGATACACATCTCCCCAGAAAAACAAATCCGTTATATACACTATTGCTCACTTAGCTTTCAGTTTTAAGCAATTATTTGGTAGTATCATCACTATTTTATGGTTTTTTTAAACATTAAATCCTTCAATATTTGAAAAGCATTCACTATATTCTGATAGTTCACCAAATAAAGAAGTGAATATCAGCTTAGAAAAGACGAAGCCTTAAAAATCAGTTTTTTAAAGAAAGGTTATTCAAGAACAGAAATTAAAGGTATAGAAGCAAAACAAAAACACATTTAAAAAAGCCATACATGATCTCTTTCATGAAATGAATCTATAATCTTGGTTCCTTGTAAAGAGTTGGTGGAAAAACACACAAAAGGTCCCCCGAAGTCTGGATATATTGGCAATATACGTTTTATTTTTCCTGTTTTCAAAATAACCTTTTAAAAATCCGCTTTTGTAAGCCTAGGGTTTGAAAAAATAATAAATGTGATATTTAAGTACCCTCTTAAATATCTTGGCCAATTCACTGTATAGGCTTAAATTAAAATGAGCATTTGTTTAAGACTTAAGTTACACGAAAAAATGTACATTTCTAAATTAAAAGTTAACTATGTATACTTAATAGCATTAGATACAATTAATATAAAGGCTACAGAAGGCTTTAGGAAGCTGAAAGTCTAAACAAGTTTTAGCAGGTAAGTCAGCTGATTTCACATTACAATTCTAATCAAATTATACAACTAGTAAACCACAAAACTTTACTTAGGATAGGAGAAGAGTCTTGTTTATATAATATTGATTTTTAATGTGTTTATTTTGAATATGGAATCACAGCTCTTTTCCCTAAGCTGAAAAAACTTGGGCAAATTAGTTTTATATGAGTTACATACATGTGTGTAGATGTATGTGTATGTATATATGTGTGTATGTATAAATATATATATATTATCATTAGCTTAGTTTTACAAACCATATGCTAAAATACATGGTTTAAAAGTATTAACTGAGATATGAGAGTTAAAAAAATTTTTTTCAAACTATTTGGGTCACAGATACAAATTTATAGAATTAAAGAGACCAACAGTATATACCAAAGGTCACAACTTACTTATTTGCTATTTTCTGGTTCTTAATCTAATGAGGAATCATATTAAATAATACACAGTCTCTTTTAGCTTTAAAGTTTTGGTTATACTTTTCTACTTTTAAATAGTTAAGACCGTATCTCAAACAAAGTTGTCTAAATAGACAACACTGACCCTGAACTAAAGATTTTTTTCACCTCTTTTCTGGCTTTTAGTCCCTTGTAGTCTGTTACTAGAAGGGAATAAGCATTGCATATTTTACTTAATTGTTTCTTCATCCCTGTGCTCCCTCCTTCCTCCTTCCAGAGCCCACAGTGCCCAGCACACGGTAATCGCTCAATACTTATTGAATATTCATGAATGAGTAGAAAGATACTAAGGACAGATTGAGAATTAAAAAGAATCTGGATGTGAAAATAGCTGCTTTTATAAAGCCCCCAAACAATAAGATCAAAGCTCCTAGTCTCCTTTACATATTTACTTTGGTCTGTCCTTGTAATAAAAGCAAGAGCAATTATGGCACAGAATACAAGGTTAAGTCATTGCAGGTAAACTATAAGCAAGGACACATTAAAGAAATGTAAGTTTCCATTCATGTAGTGAAGAAAGAACTTTTATTTACACTATTAGTAGATCCCAGCTACTCCAGTTAGTCTGAGATATAATCATCTTATCAATGACAGGAAAAATATCTTCCAGTATTTCAGTTTTAACAATTGTAATTAAATTGCTTAGTTATACTATAGAGTAAGAAGCAATTAATGAATTTTTTAGAAATAAAAATATGTATATATATTACCCTGATGCCTAGGCCAAAATATATCTAATGACAAATTTTCTTGATTGCTATTGTCATAAAAATAAAGGAAAAATATATTGCAAGTATATTCTTTATAGATAATTTCAATTAGAAAACAATAGTTAATGAAAACAATACAGTGCTTCATGTGAGTGAACTGATATGGAAGCAAGAGAAGTATTCAAACTTGACAGATAACATATTGTCAAATATAACTAAAGAATATCTGCCTCCATGGCACACTTACAGGCAGTAATTAGACTTTTACACATCTCAATTTTATCTTTATATTCAAAGAAAATACAGGTCAGTAGGTTATGGTCCTAAGCTGCAGTTAGGAACCCTTTCTTTTAGCTTGTAAGATGTAGCCTTTTGATTTGATAATTCCTCTACTTTTAACAATGACCGAGTACCGCAGTAGCCACAGAGGCACCCACTCATGTGCTCGAATGCCAGGGATGCTCTCCTGAAGTGCTTCTTGAAACTTGCTTCAGAAAGCAGTTCTTAAAACAAACAACAAATAAAAACCCAAATTGTTAAACTTGAAATCAAAGCACTTTACTATGTAGGTAAGCATTTAAATGCAACAAAAGAAACACCTCAGAACCGAATATTTATCCTTAATGTGTGCTATGAATATGAATCAGAATATCAGAAAAACCCAGGTAGTTCTTTAGAAATTATCTCCACCTGTAACCCAGCCAGTTTAACTCATAATTTCTGGTGAAAGGAGCCTGAATACTTGTTTTTTTTTGACAATTTCCAGGTGATCCCAATGTACAGTCAGGGACAATAAAGTAAAGGACAAAAGGAAAAAATATGGACCATTCTACTACCGTGTATTTCCATCAAACTATTTTTTCTATATATATTTATTTTATATGTATGTATGTATCCATATCTTAAAAACAGAAATCATACTGCAGTTATAGCCTAATTTATTTATTTTTCACATATACTATGGATATTTTCCCATTTAATTATTCTGTGAAAGCATTTTTCATAATTTTCCCAATATATTTTATAGATATAATTTCTACATTTTATTATTGTGGCAAAAAAATTAGGTATTTCCTAATATTTTGCTAATAAAAATAAAGCTTGATGAACGTGCTTAAAATGCATGCCTGACTATGGAATGACAAGGTCAAAGTACAAGTACCTTTGGAAGGTTTGATACATAGTGTATTGCCAATTGCTTTTCAGAAAGACTGTGCTTCACACTTGATACTGGAGTGCCAATCTTACCATATCCTCACCAGCACCAGCAATCATTTAAAAATTCTTTCCCAATGGTTATCTTTTAATCTGCATCTCTTTGATGAAATCATTATTTTTATTCCACTTTTATATCTAAGACCTCTACCATTGCTCCGATTTACAATTCCCCTCCCTCACTTCCTCCTCTCTAGTCACACTGGCCTCATAGCTGTAGCTTGAAATCCTCAAACATATTTCTATCTCGGGGCCTTTGAATTAGCTGCTCCCTCTTCCCTGAGCACTCTTCAAGATACCCACATGGCTCTTGCTCTTCTTGGAGGTCTGTGATCAATGTACCCTAGCACAGAGGCCTCCCCAACCATCCTATCTAAAACAACACCCCCTATCCTGGGCACTCTTCTTCCTCAGGCAACTTTTCTCCATGGCACCTGCCACCATTTTTGTGTCTCCTCCCATCAGAATATAAATTCCATGACAGCTGAGATTTTCCTGACTTGGTCCTGTATTTCTAGTACTTAGAATGCCTGGCACATAGTCTACTGAAGAAATCACTCAATACGGAAAGATTTCACTAGGGTCCGAACCAATCCTACAGGTAGGGATTAGATGACCATCTATGCAATATGATTTGGGAATGTCAAAGAACCTGCCTGCCCCAAAGTGAACTGCTGTGATATCTGAATAACAGCAGTACTAAACCCTCAGTAAATATTAGCTACTGTCACGTGCCAGGCACTTTTCTAACTACTTCACATGTATTAACTCTCTTAATCCATGTGTTAACCCCAAGAGATGTATATTATTTTCCTTTGCAGGGGGAAATTGATGCAGAGACATTAGATAACTTGCCCAAGGTTTACACAGCTAGTAAACGGTAGTTTTCATAAATAAAATGGTAATTTTCCAAATATTTCTGTTTGTGGATCTGTTTTTTCAGATTGTCTAATTGAGGAACCCTGAGGGAAAGAGGCATATTATAGACTTAATGGGAGTGAGGAGAGGAGTAAGGCCAATAAAAAAGGAAAGGTCTTAAGTCAGAATCACATACTTGACAATTGTACTCTGACTGTAGTTAAATGATTACCACAACTTCTAGGACGAAGAATAATGGAAAATAAACCTTTCTGAGGAATAAGGGTAATTATAGAAGAGAGGAAGGCCTTTCAGTGATTTATAAACAAGATTCTATTTTAGATGACAAACAGAGTTAAATGTTTAACAACTTGCTTGCTTAAAAATAAATCTTACTGGGTTACTTCACTCTGTATAATAGGTTCCAGTTTCATCCATATGAAACAAGTCACCAGCCCAGATTTAATGCATGATACTGGATGCTCAGGGCTGGTGCACTGGGACGACCCAGAGGGATGGTATGGGGAGAGAGGAGGGAGGGGGGGTTCAGGATGGGGAACACGTGTATACCTGTGGTAGATACATGTTGATGTATGGCAAAACCAATACAATATTGTAATTAACCTCCAATTTAAAAAAGTTACACAAAATCAGAAAACTATGTTATTCACTAACTACACTCTTTTAATTCAACTAATGTTAAATCTTTAGAATCAGTAAACATGACAAAAATTTAAGGGAACTGCTCCATTACAGATCAAAGTGTCTGAAGATCCATTTATAGTATGTGCAGGATCAGACTATAAATTCTACCTAACGGGCTTAGAATCAAAGAAACATCCTAAAGTCAAATTACACTGGTAAAACAAACACATACTCTCCCCAAAAGGATTAAATTTCTCTTCTCCTATACATATGTAATATATTTTTCCATGACAATGATGTATCAGCACATGATCCACATGCCCACATTTAGATAAATGGAAATAAAACACTAGACACCTTAGACTTTTCCTGTTTCCTTTACCATTGGAAAAAGAATTTTCAAGTGGAGTGCAAATGGGGTACAGGCTCACCGATCAGCTGTTTGTAACAACTGCTGTTGGTAATAATTACAGTTGGAAGAGCCTCCACAAAGTAAATAGAAAAACTAGATAATATATGCCAACATACAGGAATTTAAATAGCTTATATTTCAGAACAAATCAGCACAGCAGTTCTTTGTTGGATTTTCACTAAAATGACCTTAAAAAAAAAAAAAGAATCTAATTACTTATGTGTGAAAGCTCTGCTGGAGAGGGGAGGCTAAAGTAACTCTGTCCTATTCTGGTATGATTTAAGTGGAGGCTGATAAGAAAGTAAAGTTTTGGACCTGAAATACTACAATACTAATGTTTCAAATCACAGAGAGAGTGGGGAAAAGACTCCAAATTCACTCAGGACCTAGGTCTAAGCTCAGACTTCAGGCTAGGCCAGCTGGGTGACTTTGAGGAGTTTCTTAAAACTCTAAGGCCCTATTTCATTATCCATAAAATGTCCAGTTTCAGTTGTGAGAGTTACAATCTCTGAGGCATGTAGTATGATGCCTAGCATTTGAGAAAGAATAACTATTAAAACTCCTCCTCCACTTCCTATAAAATAGTAAAAAAAAAAAAAAAAAAGAGAGAGAATGAGGCAGACTGTTAAGGTTTAAGTTATCCATAAGCATCCTAAATATAAATGGAATCACACCACCTATACAAATGCTATCTTTTTAGAAATGAAAGTAAAAACTGAAAGTTTTTCTTTAGGAATCACCTATAAAATAAAATTTCCTCCGATTTTTATTAAATGATAACTTCTATAAAAGTGAAAGTGAAGTCGCTCAGTCATGTCCGACTCTTTGCAACCCCATGGACTATAGCCTACCAGGCTCCTCAGTCCACGGGATTTTCCAAGCAAGAATACTGGAGTGGGTTGCCATTTCCTTCTCCAGGGGATCTTTCCGACCCAGGGATCGAACCCGGGTCTCCCGCATTGTAGGCAGATGCTTTACCATCTGAGCTACCAGGGAAAGTGTCATGGAAATCTGAAACTTTCACAAGATAGCTCTCACTTGTATACCAAAAGAACTATTTCATAGAGCCTGTATATTTACTTAGTAAAACCCCACTTGTGCTCACTATGAAACTGTGAAAAAATGAAAATGGAGCAGACTGCTAGTAACTAAAGTGTAAAAGACTGTCTTCCCAGCTTTCCAACTTATCTTGTAAAATGTTGACAAAAAGTATCCTACAGAAGGCAGACAAACCATTCTCATTAACCAAATAACATTTCTGGTTAACATCAAACATATATGTCTTGCTGGTAATGATTAATAAAATACCTAATCAAATACCCATCCTAAGATGCTTAAGTTTCAAATTAAATTTTATCTGCTGCTTTTTCCAGATAGTTATCCTCTTTAATTAAGTGGCCTTTTGGTGCAATCTCTGCCGTACTAGACAATATTATATGTGGCACTGCTTAGAGTATCTTACAAGATCTTCTCTGTATAGCTTAGTATTTATAAATCTGAGCAGACTGGATGTTCAGGAAGTGATCTCTTCATTTCTTTACCCATTGGTACAAAGACAAAATTAAAGCTTTCTGAAACTAAAATAAAGGCGTATGTGTTTTTAACTATCAAGAATAGTTCTAGGTGACAGCATTGTACCTTTATCACTGTATAATTAAAAATTAAATTTTAACAAGTAGCTTCTTATAAAATAAAAGCACCTGATCAATCTCTACAAATGAAAATCTCAGTCTTACCTTTAGGATCATTATGAGTCAATAGCTGTATGTCAAACTGTTTAGCAAACGCAGTCAAATCAGGTGGCATCACACAGCAGGAGGCAAGATTAACTTGGTTACTATTTGGTTTTACCTAGAAGTGAAAAAAAAAAATCATGACATCACCTTTAAATTAAGTACTTCGAAAAGTAGAAAGCAATAAAAGGACTCAATTTTAGAACATATGAAATATCACATCCTACAGTGCTTCAAGTTTACTTTTACATAAATTTATTTTTTACTTTTACTTATACTTGTGCCTGGAGAAGGCAATGGCACCCCACTCCAGTACGCTTGCCTGGAAAAGCCCATGGACAGAGGAGCCTGGTGGGCTGCAGTCCATGGGGTCGCAAAGAGTCAGCACGACTTCACTTTCACTTTTCACTTTCATGCCTTGGAGAAGGAAATGGCAACCCACTCCAGTGTTCTTGCCTGGGGAATCCCAGGGATGGGGGAGCCTGGTGGGCTGCCATCTGTGAGGTCGCACAGAGTCAGACACAACTGAAGCGACTTAGCAGCCACAGCAGCATACTTGTGCCAGATTTTTTTTAATTTATTTTTTAATTGGAGGATAACTGCTCTACAATGTTGTGTTGGTTTCTGCCTTATATAAAACAACACAGATCAGTCATGACTATGTAAGTATCCCTTCCCTCTTGAGTGTCCCTCCCACCCCACCTCTCCATCCCACCCCTCTAAGCTGTCACAGAGCCTCAGGTTGGTCTGTGTCATGAAGTGGCTTCCCACTAGTTATCTGTTTTACACATGGTAGTGTATATATGCTTCCCATGCGGCCAAGTGGTAAAGAATCCACCTGCCAAGCAGAAGATGCAGATTCAGTCCCTAGGTCGGGAAGATCCCCTCTAGAAGGAAACGGCAACCCACTCCAGTATTCTTGTGGGGGGAAATTCCACGGACGGGGAGGTTGGTGGGATATAGTCCATGGGCTCCTGAAGAGTCAGGCATGACTTAGGGACTAAATAGCACCAGGAGCAGTATATATATGTCAATGCCACTTTCTCAATTCATCCCATCCTCTCCTTCCCCTGCTGTGTCCACAAGCCAATTCTCTACATTTGTATCTTCATTCCTTCCCTGCAAACATGTCCATCAGTACTTTTCTAGATTCCACATATATATATACAAATGTATGCGTGTGTGTATATATATATATGCATTCGTATATGATATTTTTCTCTTATGATATTTTTCTAACTTACTTCACTCTGTGTAACAGTTCTAGGTTCATCCACCTAACTATAACTAACTCAAATTCATTTCTTTTTATGGCTGAGTAATATTCCATTGTATATACGTACCACAACTTCTTTAACCATTCATTTGTCAATAGACATCTAGATTGCTTCCACATCCTGTCTATTGTACATACTTCTGCAATGAACATTGCGGGTACGTGTGCCTTTTTGAATCGTGGTTTTCTCAGGGTATATGCCCAGTAGTGGGATTGCTGTGTCATATGGTAGTTTTATTCTTAGTTTTTAAGGAATCTCCATACTGTTCTCCATCATGGCTGTGTCAATTTACATTCTTAGCAACAATGCAAGAGAGTTACCTTTTTTCCACATCCTCTCTGGCATTTATTGTTTGTAGATTTTTTTTGATGATAGCCCTTCTGACTGGTTTGAAGTGATACCATATTGTAGTTTTGATTTGAATATATTTATTAATATATACTTTTCTGACTCATGGTACTGGTAACAGGAAAGGGAAAAATAGCTCTAAGGAGAGAGGCATAAGCCAATATATTCCTACACTGTTAAAAAGTCTCCTGTTAGAACCTGCCATCTAATATATCTTCCTTGAAAACAAACATGATTCTAAGTGTGATGGTTCCACCTAGAAAGGAGATATCTTAGAGATAGAGGATCAAATACAAATGCCAAGAATATTTAATGCTGAAGTATATAATATGGTTATTAATCATATACATTTGAAAAAGAGAAGAATTAGGTCATTTCTAATAGATGCTCTGGTTAATTTACAGATACATTTCAGATCACTCAAGTGATCTTAGTGATTCAGCAGAATCTTAGCTACATTCTGGCTATCACCAAGTCAAAGGGACAAGGAGGCAACTTTTCTCTAGGGTTTTCCTGCCCAGAAGAAAATGAAAAGGCTGGGGATGAAGTAAAAGGAATAAAGAAAATAGAGACAGCAAAGGTAAACTACTTGTAAGCAACTTCCCTAATAATTGTGTAGGTTATTAGGCCAGAAGGTGGCAGTCATTAGTTTATGACTCCTACTCCGTATCAAGACCTTCCTGGTGGCTCAGATGGTAAAGCGTCTGTCTACAATGTGGGAGACCTGGGTTCAATCCCTGGGTCGGGAAGATCCCCGGAGAAGGAAATGGCAATCCACTCCAGTACTACTGCTTGGAAAATCCCATGGACAGAGGAGCCTGGTAGGCTACAGTCCATGGGGTTGCAAAGAGTCGGACACGACTGAGCGACTTCACTTTCACTTTCACTCCATATCAAGTTATGTAAACTGAAGGTCTTACATGTCTTTAAATAACAGAGCAAAATATATGTTATATATGATATTCTCTTACTAGAACCATGGTCTAATAATACCTAAAGGAAAACATAATATTTTTATCACATAGTTCCAAGTGAAGGAAAGAGCTTTAATTCATTTGGCTATGAATATTTCAATATACATTTTCTAGAGTTTTTTGTCAAAGTCTGCCTCAAAATCCCCATATCTGGAACAGGCCCCCACAGTGGTGTCTGCTATGTGCATGTTTAATGGGATGCAGCAAAGACGGTGAGAGACAGGGTGCTCCTGGAGTGCTCGGGATGCTGATGTCCTTTACCTGTGCCCACTGATACAGCTGCTCCAACTGGGTTTTGTCCAGATCAGAGGTCCCAATAGCAACAATCTTTTTGCTCTGAACTAAGTTTTGTAATTCTTCCCAGTATGGCTGTAAATGTTCCAAGGAAAGATTAACTCCATCTTCAATAGGAGGTGAAGCAATGATCACAGAATCCAGCTGTGCAACTCCAAGGACTGAACAGGCTGATGCGAAGGAAAACACAAAGAAGACAAACGTTTGTATGTAATAAAGGCAAGTTATTTCTAATGTCCTTTGCTCCCCCACTGAATTCTGTCCATAGTTCACTAGTACTCTATGTAACAGATTATTTCATTAGGTTTCATAATTTACCTGTCATGTGTAACATTTCCATCTTTTCAAAACAATGAGTGTCCATTCATCTACTTGGTCTGTGTGGCAGACATGTGGGTTTCCTTGACCTGCCTCATTCCTGGGGAAACTCACAGCTACTATAGGCTCCTTATTTCCTAGGCCCCAGGACTGTTTGGTAGCTTCTGACCTAACAGTCGATAACTGTCGGGTGTGCTGTGTGTGCGTGCTAAATTGCTTCAGTTGTGTCTGACCTTTGGGATCCTCTGGACCACTAGGTTCCACTGTCCCTGGGCTTCTCCAGGCAGGAATATGAGAGTGGGCTGCCATGCCCTCCTCCACATGATCTTTCCAACCCAGGGGTCAAACCCAAGTCTCTTATGTCTCCTGCACTGGTTGTGGGCTCTTCACCACTAGTGCCACCCGGGAAACCCCGTAGCTGGTAGTCATAGCAACGAATAAGCTGGAGACTATGAAAAACTGAGTTTATGGCCTTAACTTATACATTAATCTAGGTGGCTCAATGATAAAGAAACTGTCTCCCAAGCAGGAGATGCAGGTTCGATCCCTGAGCCAGGAAGATCCCCTGGAGAAGGAAATAACTCACTCCAGTATTCTTGCCTGGGAAATCCCATAGACAGAGGAGCCTGTCAGGCTACACAGTTTAAGGGACTGCAAAAGAGTCAGATATGACTTAGCAACTAAACAACAGATGTCGATAACTTCTTAGTTTTTATAAAAATGAATTTCTTTTTAACGATTTTTGTTCCTTCCATAGTTATATTAAAGAGCTAGTTATTTAACTGTTCAACGTATGTACATATAAGAATGTGTTAAAAGAAAAAATACTCATTAATCATAATGCTATATAGTAACCTCACCATGAGATGAAAATAGGTAAAAATGCTTGGTTTTGTTGTTATTCTTTTGAAATTTCACCTGTAGTACTAAAAGAGTTAAGAATATGATTAAAGAGAATTTCTATCTCCAAATATATACTTCACATGTAGTTATGTTACATCTTTTACATTCCTTATACATATCAAAATATGACCTTACATTGGTTGATGTGATTTCCACAGAAGCCTTAAGAAATTAGGCTAGAACTTGAAAAGGTAAAATTGTAATGAGCTCATTTGTTTTTTAAAGTAGACCTGAACTTACAGTAATTTAAAGTTCACTATGAAAATAAAAGTTAAAATTTTGCTTACCCATGTCGACTGCATTTCTAGTTGATGATGATGAGTTTGATCCTACAATGAACAGTTTTGCTGAGTGACAAAAAGAAAAAAACATATTATTATATTTGAGCAACATTCTACTACACAGCAGTAACACTGCTAAAATACTAAGAACAGATAATCCTGAATGAATTTTTTTCCTTCCCTAGCTGCATTGTTTTATAGTTTTACGACCTGAAAGTGTATTTCCATGGTAATTTTAAAAGATATGCTAGTTTCCAACCAGTATCTGACTGTCAAAACAAAAGGCAAATATTAATTCTCCTTTATTGGAAAGCAGGGCAGATAAATATAGAAGCATTCAAAATATATATGTTTATGAATTAAACATTAATGGAGCACATTATATACCTGGGCTTTCCTGGTGACTCAATCAGTAAAGAATCTGCCTGCAACGCAGGAGACCTGGGTTCCCTCCCCTGGGTTGGCAAGATCCCATAGAGAAGGAGATGGCAACCCACTGCAGTATTTTTGCCTGGGAAATCCCATGGAGAGAGGAACCTGGTAGACTACAGTCCATGAGGTTGCAAGAGTCAGACACGACTTAGTGACTAAACCATCACCACATTATATACTTTCTCCAATAAACTAAAGTCTATATAAAGATTAAATTGTTTGTAATGAGAAGAAAATTTAAAAAACAAAACCAAAACCCAAACAAACAAATATCCCACAGTTCTACTTTCCTAATACAATCATTTTCAATTTTAGACAACGGTACCTTCAAGTTCTTGGTCATATGAAATAGAGTATACATTTTGTACTTCTATGTATTTGGTTTATTACCCTTATGAAACAAATATTTTTTATATTTCTATGCAGTATTTAGGTAAACTGCCAAGAGTCTCATCTCCAAAAGCAATTACTGTTTAGATTTTTACGTACTCTGTACTTTTCTTTTGCTTTTTTTTTTTTTTTGGCTCTGCAGCTTATGGGATTTTAGTTCCCTGACCAAGGGTCAAACTTAGGTCCTTGGCAGTGAAAGCACAGAGTCCCAGCCACTAGACCGCCAGGGAATTCCCTGTACTCTGTATTCTTAATGAATAATATCTATGGTAACTGTCTGTTCAACTTTATGCCTAAAGCATTTCTGAAGATCAGAAATGTAATTATGGGTCAAAGGATATGATTCTTTTGTTAGTCTTGTTTTATTTATCTCTTACTTAAAAAAAAATTGTCTCAGGTTACCAGACCATTAAAAGTTGCTCTAACAATATAGGATGTTATTTTTAAAATATATATATATTTTTGCTAATTTGATAGGTACAAAATGAAATTGAAGCTTTGGCTTGATTTGACTCAACATTATATATACTGTATATATATAAATATGTATATATTTACTTTATGTAATAAACTCAGTGTCAAAAATCTAAATTTACTCAACAAATAGAGTAATAGGAAAGCAAGAAGAGAGAAACTCATAAAGGGTAATAGAAAACAGGTTTAATGAAATACCCTTATGTAAAGTGCCTGGCATTCAATATATACAACAAATTTTCTTTGTACAACATTTCTTATTGTCATGTCCTTTCTACTGCTGGATAATCTTCCTAAAATATTGCTTTCTGCATGTACTTCTCTATCTAAAAGCCATCACAACTTCCTTACCAGCTGAGTCAATCTTCACCACTTTGCTCCAGCTCAGCTCTGTAATTATATTCTGTGAAAACCCTCCCCATCATTACCCCACTGGCTATGAACTGGGTGCCATTTGAGATGGTCTCCTCTTTCCAAAAGGGGAGGCATTTTTAGGTAGGTGAAAAGAGGAAAGCTCTTGATGCTTATCAAAAATCTCGAGCCCTCCAAGAATCAAAGACAACTTGTTAGAGTTCCAAGATGGATCTACACCATGATGAATTGCAATACACCACAGAGAAATGCTGCTCTGATGACCTTTCCAACACAAACAGTAATGTGAAATTAACAAAAAGAAATGGGTTCTGTAGTCAGGCACACCTTGATGGACTCCTGGTTCAACCATTTACTTGCTACACGACAGCTTTCAAGTTATTTAATGTCACTTGTGTAATGGGGATAATAAAACTACCTTGCAGAATTGTTTGGAAAATTCTATAGAATAAATATAACCATAATCCTATAGAATAAATATAACCAATATGGTTATAACCATAACCATAACGACAAGTACAATCTCTGGTATAAAGTGAGATTCAACAAATGGTAGTTATTAGAGCCAATGCTCTAATTCATCTTACATGTTTATCCTAATAATAATAATAATAAAATGACAACAACTACGACACGGCCACCAATAGTAACAAATAACAGTTTCCTGGCGCTTTACTCTGTGCCAGGAACCATGCTAAGTGCTTCTTTCATTATTTCATCTAACTTACAAGGAAGCTTGAGAAGCAGGTGTATCCCCCATTTTATAGATAAGGAAACTGAGCTCAGAGACGTTAAATCATTTGTTAGCCCTAGATTATGTCTGCACATCCAGGAATTTCAATCTAGTTGAGCTCAAGTATTTAGTGACTATGTTATGCTGACTGTAAGCTGAGGACAAGAACAGCTTTCATTCCTTGAACTTAACACTATCTCTGGAAAGTAGCAGGAGTCCCTCCACCTTTGTTGAATGGTACCGTATGTATTTTATTTTTTTCATGCGACTTGTTGCCCAGACTGGTTTCCCTGCTCCCAGGGGACCTCAGCCATTGCTTAGTAGCATCACACCAGGAAGGGAGGACTTATGCTGGCTTCGGGTGAACACTGCTCTTAAGCCTTCCCTTTGTTCCTTCCTACACCTTCTTCTACTATTCTGATTAATAATGTCTCACATAAATTAGTGAGAACAAAATTAAGAGGTGAAGTCTATTCTGCCTTCACTGAAGTAGCCAACAGTGACCTCCTATAACTCCTTCTTTAAAGCTGGCTATAAAATTATGTTATAAAGAATCTCTATATTTCTTACACTGAGTGATCGAGTTACTTATTACCAGAATCAAAGAAAGGCTTATCCCCATGCCTAACAAAACCCATTATCCACTGTAAAACAAAATGAACTGTAAAGGCTGGACTTTACCAGAAACTTTCATTTCTTCTCTTTCATCGGGATTTATCTTTTCTACTGCATGAGATACAGTACATTCCAAGACATCTGGAAACTCCTATAATAAACACATGATATTTACAATAAATGTAAAGTTAATGTTTTTACTTAGCTATATATTTTCTACATAACACTCTTTAGAAGCAGAGAACCCATAAGACAATAAAGTTCTTTACCTGATTGGCTTCAGAAAGTTTATAAAGCCCTGAAACAAAGGTAAAGTGCTGTGTGTATATATGTGTGTGTCCAGTTTCTGGTAAAAAGTGTCTCATTTTGATGAGATACTCAGGGGCGGGGGGTGGGGGAAGGATGTATGACCAAAAACAAATGAACAAACCAGCAAGCAAACTGGGCAGTATGTGACGAGTGAGAACCATTAATACAGTCAATACTTCTACTCAGAAATCAATGAAAAGTATCATTTTCCTTCTGGATACTGACATTTTAAAAACTTTCCATATGTCAATCACAAACATTTTAACCCAAAATATATTTTTTCTGAATGCAATGGAAACAAAGTAAAAGCAATTCCAATGCATAAAAATGAGTAGTTAATGAGTGAAATGTAAAATATTGGTACATAAAAATCACTAACAAACTAACATTTATAAAATTAAAACAAAGTAAACAAGATTTTCCCATAATTCTTCAACATAGAATGCCTGACCACATGTTAAGTTTTTACAAGTCAAGCACAGAGTGAATGGTCATTTCAGAGAAAGGGGACTGACAGAAGACATTAGTGAATGTCTGCCTGGCGCCTTTAGGTACAAAGTTGCAGTATGCTCAGGGAAACAATTATTTTTAGTACCTGTCCTCTTCCATACTTTTTAAGTAGTCTCTGTAATTTGTGACAAGCCTTTGGCTAAGCTGGATTCCAAAGAGTGGTTTACAGACTGTGTTTTGTATGTTAACATTTTTGATAACAGTCATATACTGATATTCAGTGAAACACTTCCTTACTGTTTCATAAGTAACTGACACTTATAAAATTATTTTTAGCAACTATGTTTTGCTTATAGTCTACCAAAGCAATCTAGAAACCAGAACTGTTTGATAGTCATTCCTCTACTAGACCAAATATAAACTGGAACTAAATACACTCTGAGAAGACTGTGGAATCTTAGTAGCTTGTCTTACTGAAGAGTTGACTACGGAGTTGGATTTTCTCTTCCATGCTTAAGCCTACTGGGTCAAACTGCCATTTCAGCAAATGGACCACAGTGATTTTCATGCTAGTTGCCTATCTGACTTCCTGAGCAAACCTAAGAAAATTAATTTCCTGCTTATTACATAATTTTTTCATTCACAGTTCACTCACCCTGATCAAATCTGGGCTGATTTGGGAACTCCACTCATTTAAGGTCTTTTGAATACAATCTCGAAGCTGCAAAAAAAATGCATTTTTAAGCTGTTAACCATATACTACACTTTTTATGTACTTCTACAACGAATAAAGGTTGAAATAAACCTTTACCTAAAGTTTAAAAAAAAAAAAGACTGTATTAGTCTGATAAGTAGGAAAAAGAAGATACCCATAGGAAATACAATACAAATCAAAATTTTAATTCTACAATGTTTTGTTTCCTTTAACAAAGATCACTTATATCTGTTTTTATCCTACTCTTAATTCTCAAATGTTCTTGACTTAAAGCAGTAATCTAATCATTTAAAAAGTTTTGCACCAATGAAAATTTAAGGAAACTTTTGAGATGTAAAAGCATTCATAAAGAAACAAAATTTCAAGAATAAGGAAATTAATAAATGGAAGAACTCTAGTCAAGCCCAGGCAGCCTGACTAGAATGAACCTCAACCACTATGTGCCTACATGAGAATCACCTGTGGGTTCAATAAATGTTTAAATTCCTGAGCCCCATCCTAGATCTGTTGATCACTTTCTAAGGGCAGCAAAACTTTCATTTTAAGAAGCAGCCAAGCAATCAAAATGTACTCTAAAGTCTAGAAACCACCATAGTCCTATCTCTCAGGAGTCAACTTGCATAAAGTCAGTTCATATAAGTCATTTCCTAACAGGCAGGTAGACCTTAGACCTGTCATCAATGTTTTCTTATACAATTTTCTTACACTAACACTGTAGTATTCTGTAAATTCATTCAAGTGTCTAGTTATCTTTTATCTCTTATGACAGTGCATTTCCAACTTATTTAATAGTGGTCCAAAATAAGACATACACTAACACAGTGAGTACAGACGTACATACATATAACAACAAAAATTCACAAAGTAATATTTATGCTTACTATATACCAGATAGTCTGGTGACTTCTACGAGTTAGAAAAAAATATGCTGCTCCATGAATCACTGAACTGACTTCTGAGCACAAATGGCCAACACTAGCAGTTTGAAATCACTGCCTTATAAATACCAAGGGCACAGTACTTTGCATTCTGTGGGCAATCAATGAAAAAATAAATGAGTAACTAGAAGCACATCCCTGAATTGCAAAAGCACTTTCCTAATACCAACAACAGAGGTTAAACTTCTGAACTCCCTATCTGATCTCTGAGTGCTTATGATAAAAACCGACAAAAGAACTTTACTGCTTATATTTCAGTATAGATAATTACAAGGGACAACTGATTTATCAAGAGCTCAGAATCACCTATTTAAGATTTACAATATATAACAGTAATTCATGTGCTAGCCACAATAACCCATATGAATTCAGTTTACAGGGTCTAATATATTTATAATCAAATTTAAGTCATTAAATAAAAAATGATTAGTTGATAAACATTTTAGACAGAATTACAGTTCAATATTCTCTGAAAAAATTAATAAAAATTGAGGCAGCAGCAACAACAATTCTATCAAGAGTGCTGTGGCTCAAGTCATGGGAGAAATTTTAGAAATTTCCCTCTGGTAGGATGGTTAACTGGTAGAAGGCTTTCCAGATGAATTTCTCAATTCATGAAGATAAGTATATTTTCAGTGTTCTCTCCCTTCTGTCAGGACAAGTTATGGAACAGTCCAATGTTATAATAATATGAGAAATTCACTGACTATCACAAACTGGGTGATTTTTAATCTTTTATATGTTATCTATACTGAATGAACATTAACTTTGTACTTTTTTGTTCTCTGCTCTCTTCATTCTTACCACACATAGTATCATGGAAGATGAGCATAATCATAATTTAGTGTATCATTAGATCTGGAGTTTATAAGAGTTTTAAAAAAATTTTACATGATCAAATACCTTAACAACAAATAACTGATCAAAACAGTCCAATAACGGCCCATTTAAAACACAAGATTTTATCCCAGAAAATTACAGTGAAACAAAAAATCTGGGCAGAGACTACAGAATAATTAAAAAACAAAACATTAGACTAGAAAAGACCTTTTAGGAAATTTAATGATCTCTGGTTTACAGCTTTGTTTGCTGCAAAGTTCTTTACATAGAAACAAAACACACCTCTCCTATTCTAATCACGTTTTCTTCACATATGCTAGCACCAAGCTTTCCTCAAAAGTTTTCAAATTTCTTAATTATGTCCCTCCTTCACCTCACCCAAAATAAAATACACAAATCACAGTTAGTCTTTTGAAGATTTTTTCAAACTGAGGGGTGTAACTCATTACTGCATTAACAAATCAAGTTTTTAAAAATTAAAATAAGAAAAATTAGAATACACAGTAATAGTAAAATCCTTCATAAGATTTTGTGTGTGTGTGTGCAAACGTGAACGGACTGTTAAGGCAAAATGCTTTTTTTTTTTTTTTACTGAGTTTGCAGTCAAATTGCAAACTACTACTTTAGCATGTGTTAAGTGAGATAAGAGAGATAAAATGTCACCCAGTATTATCTATGTGCAAAATGCTGTATTGAACCATCAACCCTGGAGAAGTTAAAGGTCTAGTACAAAACACACAAGTGTCTATCTTTGGGAGAAATAGCACAAGTGAGGGTGTTTTTTTTTTTAAAAACAAAACAAAAACAAAAACAAGAGAGACAAACTGATCTGCATCCTGGACACAGAATATGGTATGGATTCTGATTCTTATTAAAGTTGCAACCAAGAGTTACCATCCCCCGATTGGTCCTCACTGCTAGTAGGAGGCCTGGGCACAGGTCCAACTCATACTCAGAGGGATGCTACTGCTACTACCTGGTATATTTACCAACATCTTATTTTAAACTGATTAGGAACACAGTTGATAACATCATAATTGACGTAGCTTAGGAATTTTTTCTTTTAATCAAGATTTGTTTTATCTCTCTGAACCAGATGGCAAGGGAGATAAATGCTTGGCATGGGGTTTCATATAGAATCTTTTATTCCTCACCGTGACCTGATGATGATATAATCCAACTTTCAAGTCATGAAGATAGGCTCTCGAGGGTAATTTTCCCAAAGTCACAGAGCTCTTAAATTAAAAGTTTGTTTTATTGTTATTTTTTAACACTAAAACCCGTCCTATACCACCAACATACCTCAGCAATTAACTGTGCGTAATGATCGACTCTTCATTTCAGGGAAGGACCAGCGATGTAACAAATATTCATCGAGAGTATAATTCCAGATTATTCCCTGCCACTTCAAAATTGTGGTCAGTCTTTAGCCAAACTAATCTTCAGCAAGAGAAATACATACCTTTTTCCAAAGCCGAATTTGAGTGTTCAGTCATTTGCCTCACAGTCTGAGAGAAACTACACAGTCAACACCCTTAAAGCTAAGTGGATTATTACTACCACCACATCTGAGTCTTCGGAAAGCTAATCTCCCAAATTTTTCTTTACCTGGACGCCGTGGGAGGAAGGGAGTGAGCTAGAGAGGGGGACGAAGCGCGGGATCGGCCCTCTCTGATCCCCTCGCCCGGGAGAGCGAGCCAATAAGTTCGAGACTTTGGTCATCAGCCTGGAGTACCAAGAGGCATCACTCGTGAAGTTGCACCTGCCGAATTTGTAAAGACGCAGTGCCCCCCAACAGCAGGTTCGGACGCAACATCGAGCAGACAGCAGCCCCGGCTTCCTCTCGCAGGCGGAGCCCAGGTGCGCGCCTCGCCCACGTCCCCAGCGGCGCCCAGAGCCCGATCACCCGCCCGCGGAGCCGCCCGGCCCGGCCCGCGGCCTGTCCCTGGAGCCGGGCTCCGCCGGCGCGCTCGCCGCCCTCACCTCCTCGCTGTGCGTGGACGGGCATTTCTTCCGCAGGCGGCCCCAGTTCAGCAGGTTCCCCGTCTGCAGGTGCAGGGTGCTGGCCCGCGCCAGGAGCGCTCCGGCCGCGCGGCTGTCGGTGCCCATGACAGCAGCCGACGGAGCGGGCCCGGCGGCGACGGGGCCGCAGGCGGGGAAGGAGGCCGCCCGTAGGACGCGGTGCCCGAGGCCGGAGAGCAAAGCGCGAGGCCTCGCGCGGCGAGACCCCGGCCTGCGCTCGGGCCCAAGGACGACCAAGCGGCCGCGGAGCTGCGGCCGGGAAAGACGCGCTGATGGCTGCGGCTCTCTGCTACAGCGGCCGCCGCCGTAGAGTGGACTCCCAACTGCAGAGCCGTTTCCTGGAAGACAATGACTAAGCAGAAATTGCGGCCGAGAAAGTGCTTCGTAACCGTTACCCGTCCCGCGGCGGCGCCGGGCGGGGCGGGGCAGCGAGCAGGCTGCGGGGCGCCGGCCCGCGGGTGACTGGCCCTCGGCCTGCGGCGGGCGTGGCGCCGGGCGGCAGGCGGGCGCGCGGCGCAGAGATCGCGGGGCACGCGGGGCGGGGCGGCATGGCGCGGGGCCCAGCGCGGGGCCCAGCGCTCGGCAGGGCTCCCCTGCCGGCCAGAGGGCGGTGCGCCGGCCCGCTCCACCTCCATCGGCTGCGCTAGCAGTCTCACCTCCCAGCCAATCGGCTATCATGACGGTGATAGACCTAAGATACCGCTCTAAAAAGAGAAAGTACCGAGGCATTGAAATGCCCGCCGGTTTCAATTCTCAGAAGCAGTTCGTTTTCCTTCTTAAGGGCTTTCCCCCAAACTGCTCATTTTTCTTCACGTCCATTGATTAAAGGTCTATTGATTTACTCTATTTGCTGGCCAGTGTGTGAAGTCAAAGAGTAAGACTTAATCTCTGCCCTTGAAATTCTTCAACTGTAGTTCCAGGTACGATTTAAGCATAGGAAACAGTGAGTAATACTGTAAGAATATCATAGGTTCTGGATGAGATTAAAGAGAATGCTTAAACTGGTGAGATCAGGGAAGACATGAGCTGTTCCCTTAGAGTCTGTGATTCTTTCAGTTCAGTTCAGTTCAGTTCAGTTTCTCAGTCGTGTCCGACTCTTTGCGACCCCATGAATCACAGCACGCCAGGCCTCCCTGTCCATCACCAACTCCCGGAGTTCACTCAAACTCATGTCCATTGAGTCGGTGATGCCATCCAGCCATCTCATCCTCCGTTGTCCCCTCTTCCTCCTGCCCCCAATCCCTCCCAGCATCAGAGTCTTTTCCAATGAGTCAACTCTTCGCATGAGGTGGCCAAAGTACTGGAGTTTCAGCTTTAGCATCAGTCCTTCCAAACAAATCCCAGGGCTGATCTCCTTCAGAATGGACTGGTTGGATCTCCTTGCAGTCCAAGGGACTCTCAAGAGTCTTCTCCAACACCACAGTTCAAAAGCATCAATTTTTCGGGCGCTGAGCTTTTTTCACAGTCCAATTCTCACATCCATATATGACCACTGGAAAAACCATAGCCTTGACTAGACGGACCTTTGTTGGCAAAGTAATGTCTCTGCTTTTTAATATGCTGTCTAGGTTGGTCATTTTACTCCTATTAAATTTCATATGTCGTAGACTTGGTAAGAACCGCGAATTTAACATTTATTGAACTTTCCTCAACACATTTTTGCTTTTGTTGAGAGTAATCAGATATACTAAAAAGCAAAAACATAAACCTGTGTGGCTTGCAAATCTGACTTTATCAGGTACTGGTTATTTTAACTTAGACAAGTGGCTTAGTCTCTGTGTTTCACTTTCTCCAGTTTTTGTGGAAAATAGTTTAAACTCCGTGATATTGCTGATAACTGACTATTTTTGAGCTACTGAAATGGCTAGTTCCCATGGTTCCACCTAATACAACAATACTACGTTAAGTGTGAGGGCTTAATGGGCAACTTAATGAGGACTTAATGAGAGACTTATGACAGCCCTCAGTACAGTACTTGGCTCATAGCAAATGTCCAGTAGGTGAGATGACTTAGAAATACTGACTCTTCTCTTTCCCCCTTACAACCCACTTCTCACACTCACAGCAACATCACTGTCATGGTTTTAAAATTTACATTTAGAGGGGAATTCCCAGGTGGTCCCCTGGTTAGGACATGGCACTTTCACTGTGAGGACACAGGTTCAATCCCTGGTGGAGGAACTAAGATCTGTTGGCCATGGGGCATGGCCAAAACGAAAATTCACATGTGTAAACCGCTTTGGGCTTCCCTTTAGCTCAGTGGGTAGAGTCTGCCTGCAATGCAGGAGACCTGGGTTCAGTCCCTGGATCTCCTGGAGAAGGAAATGGCAACCCACTCCAGTATTCTTGCCTGGAGAATACCATGGACAGAAGAGCCTGGCAGGCTACAGTCTATGGGGTCGCACAGAGTCGGATAAGACCTAGCGACTAAACCATCACCAAACTTTACTCTTCACAGCAACTCAGATAGGTGATTTGTTGAAAATCTTAGGTAGTACTAAGTTTTGGGGCCTCCATCAAAACCCAGATCCTTCATTTTCAAACTCCTTACTCTTCCATACTACAATTTATGCTACATAAAGCATATTTATTGAGGTAATTTTAATTCTTAAATGTGTATGAGCATGATTTATATGCTTTCTGTGCTTAAACAGCTTTATTTTACAATATATTATATTGAATGATACTTTTGCCCTGGCATCATAATTTTGGAAGAGAAAAAGCTTAATCTTCTAAACTTATTTGTTGACAAAAACAGGGAATGCAAAATCAGAAGTATTTTGCTATATACAGTTATTTTGAGTGAGTTGCACCCCTCCTCCTCCTTCTATGGAAGAGGAAAAAATGCTGACACATTCATCTTTGGGAATGGTATAAATTTCAGTTTTAGATACTTTAAAATTCTGCAAATGTGTGTTAAGTATAAAGTCACTAATATTGACTGCCTTTTTTCATTCTTCTTGACCTTTCCAGGATCTGATAACTACTGTCCAGGCTCCCCTTTAAAAACCACTCTCTTCACTTAGACTGAAATAAACTACACTACATGGTTCCTCACCATATTTGATCACAGAACACTTTTAAAAATTATAATGTGTTGTTGGAAGCCCAATAGAGGCTCATGAGCTATAGATGTTTATGTTAAAGCACACAGCAAAAATGGTTTCATAAATTGTTGTAGGAAGTGATTACACTTTTCATTCATAGTCCATTTTTGTTTGATGTAAGAACAGAGCAAAATATGAAAATTAAATTAAATTTCACCTTATTAAGGGACCACTTGGTACATTGTATGCTTAGTCAGTTGAAACTGATTTAAATTCTTGACTTTTGTTTTAATTCCCAAAATTAATGTTACAACATTCAGGAGTAACTAACTCAATCATGGCCACTTTAGAAGTGAAGGTTTTTAAAAGGATTTTTCAGACTTCCCAGATGGCCCAGGGGTAAAGAATCTGTCAGCCGATGCAGGAGACATGGGTTTGATCCCTCATTTGGGAAGGTTTTGCATGCCACAAAGCAACTAAGCAGGTGTACCACAACTACTGAGCCTGTACTCTAGAACCCAAACTACTGAACCCCCTATGTGCCCTCAAGCCCTGCTGCTGCTGCTGCTGCTGCTGCTGCTGCCGCTGCTGCTAAGTCACTTCAGTCGTGTCCAACTCTGTGTGACCCCACAGACGGCAGCCCATGTCCCTGGGATTCTCCAGGCAAGAACATTGGAGTGGGTTGCCATTTCCTTCTCCAATGAGCGACTTCACTTTCACTTTTCACTTTCATGCCCTTAAGCCCATGCTTGGCAAAAAGAGAAGCCGCTGAAATGAGAAGCCCGTGCAGTGCAACTAGAGAAAAACCCGCACGGCAATGAAGAGCCAGCATTGCCAAAAATAAATATAACAAAATATAAAAAGATTTCTCTAAGGTATTTCTGAAACCCAGATCGTTTGGAAATAACACAACTGTCACTCTCACACAGTTTGGAAGAACAGACCAGTGGCTTGGAATAGAAAGAACATGAGTTAAGTACAGAGGAGTGGAAACACCCACAGCATTTTTTGAAAATAGGAAAGAGAGACGCCTGCCTTGAGCAGGAGTATCCCTTAAAGGTGAAGGCAGTGAGAGTGTGATTAATGGAAGACCATTATCAGCAAGCTGGAGTTTTTGGATTTGGGTTAGGAAGACTTTGACCTTGAGTAAAACAAAGTCTTGACTCCAGGTAGTAAGAAAAAAAATCTATATTTAAAGTAATATTAATTTACTCAACAGATATTTCTTACATGTCTAATACTTGTCAGATGCTGGACTAGGCACTACAGATTTAGGGTGAACAAAGTGTGACTTTATCCCTGTCCCCACATAATTTACAATCCAGTAGAGGAGGCCACTTTAGTCATATGCTGCTGCTGCTGAGTTGCTTCAGTCGTGTCCGACTCTGTGCGACCCCATAGACGGCAGCCCACCAGGCTTCCCCCATCCCTGGGATTCTCCAGGCAAAAACACTGGAGTGGGTTGCCATTTCCTTCTGCAACGCATGAAAGTGAAAAGTCAAAGTGAAGTTGCTCAGTCATGCCCGACTTTTAGCGACTCCATGGACTGCAACCATGAATTACTTCTACCAAGAAGAGTGAGCAGATTTTTAATAAGGCTGTGTAGAGTTATTTTTCAGAAGGTCAGAAGGCAACACTTTGCTGAGAGTCCTTCTGGTTTTCAAGTAGGCCTGGCCCACCTCCATAAAGCAGGTCAGATCCATTCTCCGAGTACCAGACAAGTTGGCAAGAATTCTGGACAGCAGGCTCATGAAATTCCAATATTTCACCCTGAATAGGACACAACACCTATAGACCACTATGGTAAAATGACCAACCATCTTCTGGAAAATCCAAGCATGATGTTACCTAAAAATGAAGTTTAAATGAAATTCTGGGCTTTGGAATCATTCAGAACTAGATTTAGCTTCCTGTCCTATCTCTTCCTTTTTTAAGGAGTGCGCTCTAGAGCAAGACTGCCTGGGTCAGAATCTCAGTTCCACCTCTTAGTGGCCATTTGCACTTGGCCAAGTGACTTAACATTCTGTATCTTGATTTCTTCTTCTGTAAAATGGGCATAATTATGGTATTCTTGCTCATATTGGTGCTATGAGAATTAAAATGAGTCAAAACCCATAAATCTCTTAGAATAGTGTCTGAAACATCTTCAATAAATGTTAGTTATATATGTGTTTTTGTGTGTTTAACATAAATGTGAATACACTATTATTTTTATGTAATTTATTTTAAATTT
This sequence comes from Nanger dama, assembly GCA_917880005.1. Taxonomy (NCBI): domain Eukaryota; kingdom Metazoa; phylum Chordata; class Mammalia; order Artiodactyla; family Bovidae; genus Nanger; species Nanger dama. The sequence continues at coordinate 149,921 of CAKJTW010000059.1, forward strand.
ATATATTACATGTATAATTTAATTATATATACATATATATGTATGTAGATCAATACATAGATTTCTATTTCATGTATATTTTAGAAACTTAGTATTATATAAATATACTATAATTTATTTATTCTCAGTATTGATGACCAGGTAGGTTGTTTTCAGGTTTTTGCTAGAGTAAACAATGTGGCTATAAGCGTTCTTAGTACTTGCCTCTTTATATATTGGGGAACATTTTTCCTGTAAGATAACTAAGTGTAGTATTGTTATCCTGAAGCTGTGCATATTTTCTGCTTTAATAGCTACCACTGAACCAATTTATACTCAAATCTAAATAGCATAAGACTACTCATTTCCTCCCATAATTCTCAATACTACATATTATCAGTCTTTTCAGTTTTTGGCAATTGAGTAATAAATGGTATCTCATTATTCCTTGATTATAAAGAAGACTTTTAAGATTTTTGTTGTTTTATGATATACTGTGATCATACTCTATACAATTTTGCACCCCAAGAAAAAGAAATGCAAAAAGGCAAAATGGCTGTCTGAGGAGGCCTTACAAATAGCTGAGAAAAGAAAAGTGAAAGGCAAAGGAGAAAAGGAAAGATAAACACATCTGAATGCAGAGTTCCAAAGACTAGAAAGAAGAGGTAAGAAAGCCTTCCTAAGTGAACAATGCAAAGAAATAGAGGAAAACAATAGAATGGGAAAGTCTAGAGATCTCTTCAAGAAAATTAGAGATACCAAGGGAACATTTCATGCAAAAGATGGGCACAATAAAGGATAGAAATGGTATGGACCTAACAGAAGCAGAAGATATTAAGAAGAGGTGGCAAGAATACACAGAAGAACTGTACAAAAAAAGATCTTCATGGCCCAGATAATCACAATGGTGTGATCACTCACCTAGAGCCAGACATCCTGGAATGTGAAGTCAAGTGGGCCTTAGGAAGCATCACTATGAACAAAACTAGTAGAGGTGATGGAATTCCAGCTAAGCTATGTAAAATCCTAAAAGATGAGGCTGTTGAAATGCTGCATTCAGAATGCGAGCAAATATGGAAAACTCAGCAGTGGCCACAGGACTGGAAAAGGTCAGTTTTCATTCCAATCCCAAAGAAAAGCAATGCCAAACAACGTTCAAGTTACCACACAATTGCAGTCATCTCACATGCTAGCAAAGTAATGCTCAAAATTCTCCAAGCCAGGCCTCAATAGTACATGAACCAAGAACTTCCAAATGTTCAAGCTGGATTTAAAAAAGGCGGAGGAAATGAAAAGTGAAAGTCAGTCAGTTGTGTCCAACTCTTTGCAACTCCATGGACTGCCCTTGGAATTCTCCAGGCCAGAATACTGGAGTGGGTAGCCTTTCCCTTCTCCAGGGGATCTTCCCAACCCAGGGATTGAACCCAGGTTTCCTGAATTGCAGGCAGATTCTTTACTAGTTGAGCCACAAGGGAAGCCATCAGAGATCAAATTGTCAACATCTGCTGGATCATAGAAAAATCAAGGGAAATCTAGAAAAACATCTACTCTGCTTCATTGACTGTGCTAAAGGATTTGACTGTGTGGATCACAACAAACTGGGAAATTCTTAAAGAGATGGAAATACCAGACCACCTTACCTGGCTCCTGAGAAATCTGTATGCAGGTCAAGAAGCAACAGTTAGAACTGGACATGGAACTACGGACTGGTTCCAAATTGGGAAAGGAGTACGTCAAGGCTGTATATTGTCACCCTGCTTGTTTAATTTCTGTGCAGAGTCCATCATGAGACATGCCAGGGAAGCACAAGCTGGAATCCAGATTGCTGGGAGAAATATCAATAACCTCAGATATGCAGATGACACCACGCTTATGGCAGAAAGCAAAGAGGAACTAAAGAGCCTCTTAATGAAGGTGAAAGAAGAGAGTGAAAAGCTGGCTTAAAAGTCAACATTCAAAAATGAAGATCATGACATCTGGTCCCATCACTTCGTGGCAAATAGATGGAAAAACAATGGAAATAGTGACAGCCTTTTTTTTTCCTTGGGCTCCAAAATCACTGCAGATGGTGACTGCAACCAGGAAATTAAAAGATGGTTGCTTCTTGGAGGAAAAGCTATGACAAACCTAGACAGTGTATTAAAAAGCAGACACATTGCTTTGCCAATGAAGGTCCATCTAGTCAAGGCTATGGTTTTTCCAGTAGTTATGTATGGATGTGAGAGACCATAAAGAAGGTTGAACACTGAAGAAATGATGCTTTTGAACTGTGATATTGGAGAAGACTCTTGAGAGTCCCTTGGACAGCAAGGAGATCAAACCAGTCCATCCTAAAGGAAATCAATCCTGAATATTCATTAGAAGGACTGATTCTGAAAAGCTGAACCTTCAATACTTTGGCCATCTGAAACGAACCGCCGACTCATTAGAAAAGACCCTGATGCTGAGAAAGATTGAAGGCAGGAGGAGAAGGGGTTGACACAGGATGAGATGGTTGGATGGCATCACTGACTCAAGGGACATGAGCAAGCTCCAGGAGATTGTGAAGGACAGGGAAGCCTGGAGTGCTGCAGTCCATGGCGTTCAAAGAGTTGGACATGACTGAGCAACTGAACAACAACAACTTCTTGAGACAAACAAGCTTTTAACAAGAAGTTAAAAGAAATTTTTTTAACAGTTAAAAAAAAAAATCCACAGGTCAAGTTTCTTCTCTCTTGGTTCCTGTTTCTGTAGCAATTCCAATGAAGCATGTTAGATAACACTGCATACCTCTTCATAAAGCACTGGAAACTGCCATCCAGTTACTGAGTTGGCAGTTTGCCCATGGACACAGACCACAGTGCCTCACAGCTATAGGAATTCAGTGCTGCCTTATGGATAATGTGTTTGTGGTGAAAATCTTAAACTGCAACTCAATCCCCAAATTCCTTCTAGGGTTCTTTCCTGTATGATACAGCCTGCAAGCTCTTGCACTAACTAATTCTCAGAATCCCTTACAAGCTCTTGTTCTAGGTACAAATTAGATTACATAAATTCCATGTACTAGGTTTGGATTTCAAAGTAGAAGTTCAATGGAGGGCGTCTTCCTGCATCGTCAGCTGTTGAATTTTGCCGCAGCCATGGTCTGATGTCCTACCCCCAGCTTTGCAGATGGCACGGAGGCAGTTAGAACCACTTTCTGACCCCTGGATTGCAGCAATGATGATTCCATGGCAACCTCCTGGTTGCTCATCCTTCTTATTGTGTCCTAAGAGAAGCTCTCCTGAGGGACAAGTTGAACAGTGTCACCATGGGCGTTATTTCTAGGGACATGGTCCAGAGCTTGTTTGTCCAACCTTCAGTTATTTCCTGAATCAAATATTATCTTCTGCTTTAACAGAGTAGTTTCTGTTTACCCCACTTGAACCCTGACTGATACCATTTCTGTTCTTATAATTTCATTTAAAATGTGTTACTACTATGGGAAAAATGTACTACTATTTTAAGATGTAATATACATTTCTTCCCATCTCTAGCAAACAAATATTGCTCTATAATTTTTAAGTATACATAAAGTATACATTGATTATTTATACATTTGGGCAAAGTGCTAGCTTTAGTTTGCAATTATACACACAAAATCACCCTCATGAGTATGATATACATATTTTTAAATTATTACATGAAAACATAATAGAACAGTTCTAGGAAGATCAAAACCAGGGAAAAGCTAGATTCTGATGTGCATTTCTGAGGATGATGTTCATTGATAGATGAATGATAGACAATGCTAACCAGAAAAGCATATACAGGAACAGTTAGGAGAGCAGGAAAGCTGCATCAGATGACCTTAGTTCAAACATTTGCTCCGACACTTGCCAGAAGCATGTGTTTGGGTAAGATTTTTACTCTCCTGAAGCCTCCGTTTTCTCATCTATAAAATGGGGTGGGGGTAATCCTAGCACCCAACTCATACAGTTGTTATGCAAATGAAAGAATATATATAAAATTCTTAGCATAATGTAGCTCAATAAATTCTTAGCATATGTAGCTCAATAAATGTTATCTATCATACAAGTAAATTTTTTTTTTTTTGCACCATTTACTTAGAAAATACAAGACTATTGGGACAAGGATTCTAAGAGTTTCTGGCAAAGATACTGTACTTATTAGTTTCTAGTTTTAGCTATTTCTATATATCATTTTATATTCTCTGTGATGTGTTGGCTACCTTCTTCAAAAAATCATCCAAAATCCCCGAGGAAATACTCCATGATGAAAGAAACGAACTTTAAACGTCTTTGAAACTTGCTAATACTTGCTAACTCTGTACAAGTTGTATTTGAAATCTGACTAGTGTTAAGCCAATTTCGGGCTTTCATTAAATTGTGGCTTATTGGTTTGGGGATTGGTGGACATTAGCAGCAAGTCCAATGGCACCCCACTCCAGTACTCTCGCCTGGCAAATCCCATGGACGAAGGAGCCTGATAGGCTGCAGTCCATGGGGTCGCTAACAGTTGGACACGACTGAGCCGACTTCACTTCCACTTTTCACTTTCATGCACTGGAGAAGGAAATGGCAACCCACTCCAGTGTTCTAGCCTGGAGAATCCCAGGGACGAGGGAGCCTGGTGGGCTGCTGTCTATGGGGTGGCACAGAGTTGGACACGACTGAAGCGACTTAGCAGCAGCAGCAGCAGCAAGTCCGGGAGAAGGCAATGGCACTCCACTCCAGTACTCTTGCCTGGAAAATCCTGTGGATGGAGGAGCCTGGTAGGCTGCAGTCCATGGGGTGGCTAAGAGTTGGACACGACTGAGCGACTTCACTTCCACTTTTCACTTTCATGCACTGGAGAAGGAAATGGCAACCCACTCCAGTGTTCTTGCCTGGAAAATCCCAGGGACGTGGAAGCCTAGTGGGCTGTCCTCTATGGGGTCGCACAGAGTCTGACACGACTGAAGCGACTTAGCAGCAGCAGCAGCAGCAGCAGCAGCAGCTCCAAGCATTCGTGCGTGGTGGAATGCGGAAACCTAGATTCTGTCTTAAGTGTTCTCAATGATGCCTCCATCCCAAGATGAGCATGTTTGTCATTAAATGACAGATTACTAAGAAACTGAAGGGCTTGGAGAAAAAAATGGGCTGCCGGGGAATCAGGTGCCCAGAGAGCAAGGGAGCAAGGCCATGGAGCAAGTAAGCCCATGTGCACACTGTTGAGCCCTCGCTCCAGAGCCTGTGAGCCACAGCTACTGAGCCCGCACGCTGCAGCTACTGAAGCCCATGTGCCCTAGAGCCTGTGCTCTAAGGGCAAGAGAAGCCACAGCGATGAAAGGACGCACGCTGCAGTGAAGAGTAGTGCCTGCTTGTCACAACTAGAAACAAGCCTAGGCAGCAATGGAGGCCCAGCCCAGCCAAAAATAGATAAATAAACACTTTAAAAAAGAAAACCTACCAGTATAAATCATGTTAGTAGTTTTAAATTGAAAACCATATACCTACTTTGTAAATGCTGAAAATGCATTTAAATAAAATTAAAAATACATAACGAAGAGACTGAGTTGAGATACTCATATTATCCTATTTGTGTGTGTGCATCTGTATGCTCAGTACAGTCTGATTGTTTGCGACCCTGTGGACTGTAGCCGGCCAGGCTGCTTCTGTCCATGGGATTATCCAGCTAAGAATATTGAAGTGGGTTGCTGTTTCCTCCCCCAGGGGATCTTCCTGACCCAAGGATAGAACCCAAGTGTCCTGTGGCTCCTGCATTGGCAGTAGGATTCTTTACCACTGAGCCACCTGGGAAGCCCCAACACTATTTGGGACTGTCAAATACCATTATATGGTAGAAATCAAGGACTGGCAGGTTTAGGGGATGAGAACAGGAAATCTGCCTTGTAAACAAGCCTTCCAGGTGTCACTACAAGGGTCCTAGGGTCACTACAACTGGAAAATCATTGGACTTATATATGTATTTTTTTTTTTACATTTGACTACAAATACAATTCAATTTGTTAAGGGATCCTAAATTATTTTGCCCAGCAATTGTCTTTAAAAAATATTTTTCATTATAAGAAGAATGTATTTTTATCACAGAATATTTATAATATGCAGAAAAGTAGAAAAAATAATTTATACTACTCAAACATATCTACATTGGTTTTTAAACATATATTTTTAATGTGTTTTTAAACACACATTTACATGACAATTACTCATACTGTCTCAACAAATGTATCTTTTTCAACTTAACATCATAGCAAACATTCTCCAATGTTATTAAAATTATTTTAAAGCATTGTTAGCATCTTAACTTGCATTTCTTATGATAAAATTAATACCTGTTTATTATAAAATATTAAAATATACAAAGAAAAAAGAATAAAATCCAAAATCTTACGATCCCAAATCACCATTACTACGATATGTCACTGGCTAGATGTCTTTTGTGGGCTTCCCTGGTGGTCAGTTTTCATTCCAATCCCAAAGAAAGGCAATGCCAAAGAATGCTCAAACTACCGCACAGTTGCACTCATCTCAAAGGCTAGTAAAGTAATGCTCAATATTCTCCAAGCCAGGCTTCAGCAATACGTGAACTGTGAACTCCCTGATGTTCAAGCTGGTTTTAGAAAAGGCAGAGGAACCAGAGATCAAATTGCCAACATCTGCTGGATCATGGAAAAAGCAAGAGAGTTCCAGAAAAACATCTATTTCTGCTTTATTGACTATCCCAAAGCCTTTGACTGTGTGGATCACAATAAACTGTGGAAATTCTGAGAGAGATGGGAATACCAGACCACCTGACCTGCCTCTTGAGAAATCTGTATGCAGGTCAGGAAGCAACAGTTAGAACTGGACATGGAACAACAGACTGGTTCCAAATAGGAAAAGGAGTATGTTAAGGCTGTATATTGTCACCCTGCTTATTTAATTTCTATGCAGAGTACATCATGAGAAACGCTGGACTGGAAGAAACAGAAGCTGGAATCAAGATTGCCAGGAGAAATATCAATAACCTCAGATATGCAGATGACACCACCCTTATGGCAGAAAGTGAAGAGGAACTAAAAAGCCTCTTGATGAAAGTGAAAGAGGAAAGCAAAAAAGTTGGCTTAAAACTCAACATTCAGAAAACAAAGATCATGGCATCTGGTCCCATCACTTCATGGCAAATAGATGGGGAAACAGTGGAAATAGTGTCAGACTTTATTTTGAGGGGCTCCAAAATCACTGCAGATGGTGATTGCAGCCATGAAATTAAAAGACGCTTACTCCTTGGAAGAAAAGTTATGACCAGCCTAGATAGTATATTCAAAAGCAGAGACATTACTTTGCCGACTAAGGTCCTTCTAGTTAAGGCTATGGTTTTTCCTGTGGTCAGTTATGGATGTGAGAGTTGGACTGTCAAGAAGGCTGAGCGCCAAAGAATTGATGCTTTTGAACTGTGGTGTTGGAGAAGACTCTTAAGAGTCCCTTGGACTGCAAGGAGATCCAACCAGTCCATTCTGAAGGAGATCAACCCTGGGATTTCTTTGGAAGGAATGATGCTAAAGCTGAAACTCCAGTACTTTGGCCACCTCATGCACAGAGTTGACTCATTGGAAAAGACTCTGATGCTAGGAGGGATTGGGGGCAGGAGGAGAAGGGGACGACAGAGGATGAGATGGCTTGATGGCATCACTGACTCGATGGACATGAGTCTGAGTGAACTCTGGGAGATGGTGAAGGACAGGGAGGTCTGGTGTGCTGTGATTCATGTGGTGGCAAAGAGTCAGACACAACTGAGCGACTGAACTGAACTGAACTGAACTGAGATGTCTTTTGCATATTTATATATCTTCATTTTTAAAACATGATCATACTGTTTGAATTGTTTTATAATCTATTTCTATTTACCATATTGTGAATATATTTTTGTTAACAAATATGCACAACATAAAATATATTATATATATTCCTGACAACACTGGTTAGTAGCATTTCTTTTATTATCTCCATTTAAAAATGGTCTCCTAAATCCTGCTTTCTCATGTAATTCTATGTCCTGTTGACATCCCTTATTTTTGGGCTTAGGACTATTTCTAATTTTTTGCTATTACAAACTACTTTATATTGAGTATTCTTGTGATGCACCATTAGGATGTTATACTGTTAAATATGTAGACTAGTTTTCCAAAAGTAAGATTGCAAATTATAAGAGTATATATTATAAATGTTGATATAAAAGATGATACCAATTTACGGTCTCACCAAAAGACTACCGAGGGATTATCGCCACTCATGTTAGATGTCAATTTGTAATTGCCAATCTGATAAGTCACAAATGATATATTTTTTAAGATTTGTATTTTTCCATATGAAGAATGTTGCTCACTCTTTCACATACTAATTGGTCATTTGTCCATATTTTTCGAGTAGTAGCCTGAGGATACAAGCTGTCTTAGACCATTTGGGCTGTTGGAATTAGTTATCATGACAGAAGTTTATTTCTCACAGTTCTGGAAAATAGGAAGTCCAAGATCAAGGCACTGGCAGATTTCGTGTCTGGTAAGGATCTGCTTCCTTTTTGTAGATACCCTCTTGTCCCTGTGTTCTCACGTGGCAGAGCGGCAAGAGCACTCCCGGGGTGTCTTTTATAGAGCCCCAAAGCCCCACCTCTTAATACCAGAGGGGCAAGAGCACTCCCAGGGGTGTCTTTTATAGAGCCCCAAAGCCCACCTCTTAATACCATCACATTGGGATTAGATTTTGTCATATGAATTGGGAGTGGCGACACAAGTGTTCTGTCTCTGGCACTTGCCATCATCAGATATTGATTATCTGCCCTCCCACTGCAGTGGAGTCTCTTTACACAACCAACTAAGGTTAGGCTTTGCCATCTGACTTGCTAACAAAATGTTAGCCGGAGATAGGTGACTAAAGGTCTAAACTGTGTTTGGACGGTAGGGAATGCTTGTTGGTCTTCTGCCATCTCTTTGAAAAGAACATGCCCTGGCCAGCCTGCTGCCAGAAGCATGAGAAACACATGGCACAGGCCTGGACTCTGCCTGTACTAAGCCCAATGCCCAAACAGCCTTAGCTGACCTGCGTGTCATAAGTGAGAATAAATGTTGTTTTACACCACTGTATTCTGGGCCTCTTTATTATTAATCATTTTTGTGGCAATAGCTAACCTAGAAGGGCTTCCCAGGTGCTGCTAGCAGTAAAGAACCTGCCTGCCAGTGCAGGAGACCTAAGAGATGCGGGTTCGATCCCTGGGAAGATCCCCTGGAGGAGGAAATGGCAATCTACTCCACTACTCTTGCCCAGAGAATTCCACGGACAGAGCAGCGTGGTAGGCTACAGTCCGTAGCGTCGCAGAGAGTCGGATGTGACTTAAGCAACTTAGCACATAGGACACACAGCTAACCTGGACATTGCCCTAGCTACTTTTCCCATTGTTTTATTTTCTTACTGATTTGTAAGAACTATGGACATAATTGCTTTGCTAGTATGATGTTACATATAATTATAATTTTTCCTTTGGGCATTTTCTTATTAGTTTCAGTTACTGTGCTTATTGATTTACTGACAATTTTTACATTTTTCTAACAGACAAAACTGGCATTCTTTTTCTTTATGGTCACAGCCTTTGGTATTATCTTTAGAAGGGCCTTTCAAGAAAACATAAATATCTCCCTCTGTTTTCTTCTAGTACTTTTTTGCTCTGGTTTTTATACTAAATCTTTAGTAGATTGATAATTTATTTTATAAATTATTTTATAAAATAGTTTTATTTTATTAAATAAAATATTTATTTTATAGTTTACTTATAATTTATTTTGATAAATGATATGAAATAGGTATCATCTAATTCATACCATATTTGGATCTGTTTTTTTTTAATTGAGATAGAATTGAATTTCAAGTGTACAATATAATGACTCAGTATTTGTATATAGTGTGAAATGGTCATTACAATAAGTCTAGTTAATGTCTGTCATCAGAAGTTCAGTTCAGTCGCTCAGTCGTGTCTGACTCTTTGCCAACCCATGAATCGCAGCACGCCAGGCCTCCCTGTCCATCGCCATCTCCCCCGGAGTTCACTCAGACTCACACCCATTGAGTGAGTGATACCATCCAGCCATCTCATCCTCTGTCGTCCCCTTCTCCTCCTGCCCCCAACCCTTCCCAGCATCAGAGTCTTTTCTAATGAGTCAACTCTTCCCATGAGGTGGCCAAAATACTGGAGTTTCAGCTTTAGCATCAGTCCATCCAAAGAACACCCAGGACAGATCTCCTTCAGAATGGACTGGTTGGATCTCCTTGCAGTCCAAGGGACTCTCAAGAGTCTCTCCAACACCACAGTTCAAAAGCATCAATTCTTCGGCGCTCAGCTTTTTATAGTCCAACTCTCATATCCATACATGACTACTGGAAACACTATAGCCTTGACTAGACGGATCTTTGTTGGCAAAGTAATGTCTCTGCTTTTTAATATGCTGTTTAGGTTGATCATAGCTTTTCTTCCAAGGAATAAGTGTCTTTTAATTTCATGGCTGTAGTCACCATCTGCAGTGATTTTGGAGCCCTCAAAATAAAGTCTGACACTGTTTCCACTGTTTCCCCATCTATTTCCCATGAAGTGATGGGACAGATGCCATGATCTTCATTTTCTGAATATTGAGTTTTAAGCCAACTTTTTCTTTCTCCTCTTTCACTTTCATAAAGAGGCTCTTTAGTTCTTCGCTTTCTGCCATGAGGGTGGTGTTATCTGCATATCTGAGGTTATTGATATTTCTCCCAGCAATCTTGATTCCAGCTTGTGCTTCATCCAGCCCAGCATTTCTCATGATGTACTCTGCATATAAGTTAAATAAGCATGGTGACAATATATAGCCTTGACGTACTCCTTTCCTGTTTGGAAACAGTCTGTTGTTCCATGTCCAGTTCTAACTGCTGCTTCCTGGCCTGCATACAGATTTCCTCAAGAGGCAGGTAAGGTGGTCTGGTATTCCCATCTCTTTCAGAATTTTCCACAGTTTATTGTGATCCACACAGTCAAAGGCTTTGGCATAGTCAATAAAGCAGAAATAGATGTTTCTCTGGAATTCCCCTGCCTTTTCAATGATCTAGCAGGTGCTGGCAATTTGATCTCTGGTTCCTCTGCCTTTTCTAAAACCAGCTTGAACATCAGGAAGTTCATGGTTCACATATTGCTGAAGCCTGGCTTAGAGAATTTTGAGCATTACTTTACTAGCATGTGAGATGAGTGCACCTGTGCAGTAATTTGAGCATTCTTTGGCATTGCCTTTCTTAGGGATTGGAATGAAAACTGACCTTTTCCAGTCCTGTGGCCACTGCTGAGTTTTCCAAATTTGCTGGCATATTGAGTGCAGCACTTTCACAGCATCATCTTTTAGAATTTGAAATAGCTCAGCTGGAATTTCATCACCTCCACTAGCTTTGTTCGTAGTGATGCTTCTTAAGGCCCACTTGACTTTACATTCCAGGGTGGCTGGCTCTAGGTGAGTGATCACACCATCATGATTATCTGGGTCGTGGAAGATCTTTTTGTATAGTCTTTCTGTGTATTCTTGCCACTCTCCTTAATATCTTCTGCTCCTGTTAGGTCCATATCATTTCTGTCCTTTATTGAGCCCATCTTTGCATGAAATGTTCCCTTGGTATCTCTGATTTTCTTGAAGAGATCTCTAGTCTTTCCCATTCTGTTGTTTTCCTCTGTTTCTTTGCATTGATCACTGAGGAAGGCTTTCTTATCTCTCCTTGCTATTCTTTGGAACTCTGCACTCAAATGGGTATATCTTTCCTTTTCTCCTTTGCTTTTCACTTTTCTTCTTTTCACAGCTATTTGTAAGGCCTCCTCAGACAGCCATTTTGCTTTTTTGCATTTCTTTTTCTTGAGGATGGTCTGACACCATAAATAATTATAATTTTTTCAATGAGGACTTACTTTAAGATCTAGTCTTTCATCAACTTTCAAATATGCAATGTAATATTATTAATGATAGCTTACGGTGAACAGTGTTGGATTCTTGATCTCTGAAGAAGATTTAGGTTTGGGACCAGGGACCAGGTTTGATCACTCAAGAGCTTTTGTATATCAGAGTTTTATTAAAGTATGAAAAGGGACAGAGAAAGCTTCTGACACAAACATCAGAAGGGGACGGAGAGTGCCCCCCTGATAGTCTTTAGCAAGGAGTTATATATTTTTAATTAGTTATTACAATAAATCAAAAGAATGTCTCAATGTTGTAAAGATCTTACTAGACTCACTCTTATAATTTACATTTTAAGATAACAGAATTAGCCAGAAGGTTTTCAGGAAGGAGAAACTGTCCTCAAGCAGGATACACGCTGTTATATAGCCCTTAGTACAGAGTTTAAATTGAGTTGTTTGTTGTGTAATCATCATTTCAGTTCAGTCGCTCAGTCGTGTTTGACTCTTTGCGACCCCAGCACGCCAGGCCTCCCTGTCCATCACCAACTCCTGAAGTTTACGCAGACTCATATCCATTGAGTCAGTGACGCCATCCAAATATCTCATCCTCTGTTATAATCAGCACTTTAAAGAAAAAAACGTTTTATGTGACTAAGACTAAGGAATGTATAGAAAAAGAAGATGTTTGTCCTTTCCTCCTCCTTGAGAATTCCAGACCCCTATGGGGTGGAGATTAGTCCTGGGTGTTCTTTGAAGGAATGATGCTAAAGCTGAAACTCCAGTACTTTGGCCACCTCATGCGAAGAGTTGACTCATTGGAAAAACTCTGATGCTGGGAGGGATTGGGGGCAGGAGGAGAAGGGACGACAGAAGGAGGATGAGATGGCTGGATGGCATCACCGACTGGATGGACGAGTCTGAGTGAACTCCAGGAGTTGGTGATGGACAGGGAGGCCTGGCGTGCTGCGATTCATGGGGTCGCAAAGAGTCGGATACGACTGAGCCGACTGAACTGAACTGAACTGAACTAATGGGGCTTCCTGGTGGCTCAGAGGTTAAAGTGTCTGCCTCCAATGCAGGATACCCGGGTTTGATTCCTGGGTCGGGAAGATCACCTGAGAAGGAAATGGCAACCCACTCCAGTATTCTTGCCTGGAGAATCCTATGGACAGAGGAGCCTGGTGGGCTACAGTCCATGGGGTTGCAGAGTTGGACATGACTGAGCGACTTCACTCACTCACATCTTCTCCTTGAGAGCCCAAGACCCAAGACTGGTAGTGTGTATCTTAACCCTCTTCTCCTGTTTCAGTCATTCCCCACCCCTGCCTCTGGCAACATGCTCTAAACCTATGAGCCTGGGCTTTGCTTTGTTCTTTTTAGATTCCGCATATAATAAAATCATATGGTATTTGTCGGTCTTTGTCTACTTTATTCCACTTACATAATACTCTTGAGGTCCATTTATATTGTCACAGTGCTAGAACTTCATTCTTTTTCATTACTGAAAAATATTCCATTGTATTTACATATTTTCTATATCTATTCATCCATTGATTGACAACACAGAGTATTTCCATATCTTGGCGATTGTAAATAATGCTGCAATGAGAAGAGGGGTGCATATATCTTTTCAAGGTAATGTTTCTGTTTTCTTTGGACAAATACTCAGAAGTAGAATTGCTGAATCATATGATATTTCTATTTTTAGTTTTTGAAGAAACTTCATCATATTTTCCATAGTGCCTGCACCAATTACATTCTCACTAACAGTACTCAAGTGTTCCTTTTCTTCCATATCCTCACCAATGCTTGTCATTTTGGGGTTTTTTGATAACAGACATTCTAACAGGTGTGAGGTGATATCTCATTGTGGTTTTGATTTACATTTCTTTGCTAATTAGTAATACTGAGTATCTTTTCATGTGTCTGTTGGCCAACTGTGTGTCTCCTCTAGAAAGATGTCCATTCAGATCTTTTGTCCATTTAAATAATTAATTAATTAACTAATTATTTAGTTCATCAACCAGGGATCAAATCTGTGCCATCCTGCAGAAGAATCACAGTCTTAACCACTGGACTGCCAGGGAAGTCCCTGCCTATTTTTAAATTAGATTCTTTGCTGTTTTGCGGTTGAGTTGATCAAATTCTTTACATATTTTGGATATTAACCCTTAATTAGGTATGTGATTTGCAAATATTTTCTTTCGTTCAGTAGGCTGACTTCATTTTATTGATGCTTTCCTTTGTTAAGCTTTTTAATTTGATGGAGTTTCAACTGCTAATTTTTTTGTCTTGTTGCCTGATGTCCGTGAGCTTACTCCCCTATGTTTTCTGCTAGGAGGTTTATGGTTTCAGGTCTTCCAGCTCTTTAATCCATTTTCAGTCATTTTTGCGTGTGGGGTAAAGTGCAGTCCCGCTTCATTCTTTTGCTTGTGCAGTTTCCCCAACATCACTTGTTGACTGCTGTCCTTTCTCCATTATCTGTTCTTGGCTCCTCTGTTGTAAATTAATTGATCACTTACATGTGGGTTTATTTAGGGACTTTCTAGTCTATTCCATTAGTCTGTGTGTCTGCTTTTATACTAATACCATAGTGTTTTGATTATTGTAGATTAGGTCTGCTCCCCACTCTTTCTATTCTCGTCCACTGATGGAAGACGAAACTACGATATACCATCCAGTCGAGGATGCATATGCATATGTTTGAAGTAGAAAGTAAAGGAAGGAAACGCTAGTCATAAAATTTAGGAAAGTGAAGGTGGGGTTTCAAATTGGGAGGTGCACACAGCTGGCTTCTTGGATGTTGCCAACATTTTATTTCCTGACCTGGGAGAGATTATACAGGGGTTCACCTTATAAAGAATTCTTTAAGCTGCACCAATATGTTTTACTCGATTTTTCTATAAAGATGATAAGTCTCACAATGTAACAGTGTTTTAGAAATTCTTATTATACTCAGAGTACCTTTCAAGCATGTCTGTAGAGAGGATTTTAAAAATAGCCAGGTTTGGATGCTTATACTTGGAAAGTCCAGATATCACTGATATGAACATTATTTTGGCACAGATCACAGCTCATGGAAGCAGGTCTGTCAGGATGTTTGTTTCAAACCTTCTCTCCCATAACATGTTCAGACTTTCAGGTAAGGCCTCCAGATGTCCTTCACATCCCTCCCTCCCACTCTTCTCAGCACCTGCATTCCTGTTGAGGTCAGCACAGCCTGTGCCTGGCTCCCCATCTGGGTAGCTTCAGTAGCTCTCCCTCATCTGTCTTGACCTTTGCTATCAATTGAAATGCTATGAGTATATTGCTGGCTGTTAAGCTGTGAAGCTATCTATCATCACCTAGCATTCCTCACACACAGCTTCTGATCCAGTACGTCTCCTTATCAACCACTGCCAGGGACTCTCACTGCCCTCCGAACAAAGTCCAGTTCTCTATAGGCCAGCAACTCCCAGCTCCGGTCTGCCTTTTGTCTCTTGCGGTTGACTTCCTAGTCAGGCCCTACAATGAAGGCAGCTGCACTTTGTGCTTTTCCTCATACGGACAACATTTTTCAGCCTCTATGATTTTGTTCTTCCATTTCAACATCCTTAATAGCCCAGTCTTCCAGACCTACCTCACACACTGTCTTCCTCACAAAGCCACCCTCACCTCTGCCCTGTTGCTCTTACGGCCTCATGCTCTTCTCCCTCAGTGTGAACAGTTTGCCATCCATCTGGTTGTCCCCATTCCCGCCTTTCTGATGCCCCATGTTCTTTTCTGCTTAGAGTCCCTTCTGGGATTTTCCATGACCTCCTCCATCTGGAGTTGGGGCCCTCAGACCCCTCCCCGTCCCACTTAAGTCGCTCCTATGTGTGGACCCTCTGCTCTGACCAGAATCACCTGTTCTCTAGTCTTGAAACACTTGGTGGGACCCATGCTGCACCTTCAGTCCATTGCCTCCCTCCAGCCTAGTGGCCTTCTCCTTTATTTAGTCTAGTTTAGTCACTCAGTTGTGTCCAACTCTGTGACCCCATGGACTGTAGCCTGCCAGGCTCCTCTGTCCATGGAATTTTCCAGGCAAGAGTACGGGAGTGGGTTGCCATTTCCTTCTCTAGAGGATCTTCCTGACCCAGGGATGGAACCCGCGTCTCCCACATTGTAGGCAGACGCTTTACCGTCTGAACCACCAGGCTTGTTCAAACTCAGCTCATCCTTCAACACTAAGTTTAGATCGCACCTCTCCTCTGCAAAATGTTTCCTCATTACTCTGATTAAGCTTTCTATTTCCTACCTCTGAACTTTGTGACATTTAATTTCTACTGACATTTGTTCCATTTACCCTTACATGTTCATTTTGGTATTTGATTATCTAGTTAATTAATTATCAGCTCCTGGAGCTGATGTTCTATTTCTTTAGTTCAGTTCAGTTTAGTTCAGTCGCTCAGTCATGTCCGACTCTTTGCGACCCCATGAATAGCAGCACGCCAGACCTCCCTGTCTATCACCATCTCCCGAAGTTCACCCAGACTCGCGTTCATCAAGTCAATGATGCCATCCAGCCATCCAGCCATCTCATCCTCTGTTGTCCCCTTCTCCTCCTGCCCCCAATCCCTCCCAGCATCAGAGTCTTTTCTAATGAGTCAACTCTTTGCATGAGGTGGAGTTTCAGCTTCAGCATTAGTCCTTCCAATGAATACCCAGGACTGATCTCCTTTAGGATGGACTGGTTTGATCTCCTTGCAGTCCATGGGACTCTCAAGAGTCTTCTCCAACACCACAGTTCAAAAGCATCAATTCTTCAGCACTCAGCTTTCTTCACAGCCCAACTCTCACATCCATACATGACCACTGGAAAACCATAGCCTTGACTAGATGGACCTTTGTTGGCAAAGTAATAGCTCTGGTTTTGAATATGCTATCTAGGTTGGTCATAACTTTTCTTCCAAGGAGTAAGTGTCTTTTAATTTCATGGCTGCAATCTATTTCTTAGGCTTTCTCTATTTTTAGTATCTCCCATGGTTTTGGGTATTGCGTCTCAGCACCTTAAGTTACTTGGTACAGATGTATTGACTGAATGCTAACGAAGTACCTAACTCAATTCTGAGTAATTGCAGGGTTCCCTGGCTTGGGACCTGTACATTTACCTTCTTCCTATATTTCTTTTCTTGCTTGAAAATGGTGATAATTTTATTCCATAAAGGAATGGATGGGACAAAGCTAAACTGGATATATGCTCTGTATTTTTCAGTGTTGTATATTTTTATTATTGCTTAAAATAAAGTTGTTTCCTAATTCTGATGTAATAGAGAAAGCCAGTATCTCTGGGGTGAGGCTGCATTCCCCAAATAACTTGTGGTAAAAGCTGATAGGGTTTGGATTCAACTAGATAGCTTAGGGAAAAAGGAAACAGCCAACACAGAACTTCACAAAATTTACTTATGAAAAGCCCTCAGAGCAGAGGGCTGAAACAAGCTCTGTGGCACACAGGGGAAAGGTTTTTGTCGTTGTTTTAGTCACTAAGTTGTGTCTGGATTGTTTTGCAATCCCACGGACTATAGCCTGTCAGGCTCCTCTGTCCATGGGATTCTCCAGGCAGGAATACTGGAAGTGAGTTGTCATTTCCTTCTCCAGGGGATCTTCCCGCCCCAGGGATGAGGCTCATATCCTTTGCACTGGCAGGCAGATTTTGTAGCACTGAGCCACCTCAGGAGCCCCATGTAGGGGAAATAGGTGATGCCTTTTCCTTTAGAAGTTGAAGCTGAGGAATGAAGCCAGCCTGTGCTGTGTGCACCATCAGACCCCTACACCTATCTCTCCATCGGATATGTTCACTTGGTGGGCCCACCAGCACCTTGAACTCCTGCCTGCTGAAGCTGGCTCCTTATTTCCTCTCTGAAACTCTTTATCTGTGATGATACCACCTACTAGATTTCTCAGGAACCACGGGAGCCAGGGAACCCTCCTGTCATTTTTATCGCTCCTACTCGTTATGCTGACTTTCCTTGTGAAAACCACCATTGTTTTCCATTCCTACTCTGATTCCCCTCAGTTAAACCAGTGCAGAGCCTCTTCCTGCTGTGAATTTCCACAGTGCCACCTCAGTGATCTTTCTAAACTGCAAACGAGCCTCTTTGCCACTGTTTGAAACCTATTTCTCTGTGCTCTCTGTTCTGAACCAGATGGGTCTCTTCGCCTGTCCACCTGCAGACGAACTCATCCTTGGAAAGCCTGCGTGGCTGTCTATTCTGCTGGGCATCTTTGATTTTCCCTATGAATTATCTCTCCTCTTCCCTTGTGTAGCTATCCTGTAGGTCCATGCAGCGGTCTCACACTCACTCTAGGTAGGGTTTCCAATCTGTTTTCTGTACTTGACCATGCGTACCTGGGATGAAGAAGTGACTTACTCATTTTTGTGGCGTGCCAGAGTGACCTAATTGTCTTTGTATCACTGTATTCAGCAGGCTTCCCAGCACCTGGTAGCAGTTGCTCAGTTCATGTCTGTTGACTTGACCATGCGAGTAAATCATCACAGGCTACCGATCCAGCCGAAAGACAGGATATGGGGTCTTCTCATTTCAGCAGGCATCTTGGAGCCTCCAAACAACTAGTAGCTGCTGCATGGCTTTGCTCTGCTCTGTTACTCTGTGCATCAGACAGGGCAATCCTTCTCCTCTTGTGCGCCATCTCCTTCCCAACAGCCACCCTCTGCATTAAGAAGCAAATTTTCCCTACCCTCTGCATGGTGCAGCGGAAGGGTCATTGCATTCGGATTAAGTTGACCCAGGAACTCATCCCGGTGCCTCTGTGTGACCTTGGACAAGTCAAGCATTTTTCTCAGTCTCAGGTCTTCCTACTGCACAATGGCAGGGCCAGTGAAGTTTGACCACAATGAGAAGTTTTAGAAGAGCTCACAAGTAGGGAGCACTTCTTTGACTTGTAGATCACAACTGACTGTGGAAAAATTCTTCAAGAGATGGGAATACCAGACCACCTTACCTGCCTCCTTGAGAAATCTGTATGCAGGTCAAGAAGTAACAGTTAGAACTGGACATGGAACAATGGACTGTTTCCAAACTGGGAAAGGAGTATGTCAAAGCTGTATATTGTCACACTGCTTATTTAATTTCTATGCAGAGTACATCATGAGAAACGCTGGACTGGATGAAGCATAAGCTGGAATCAAGATTGCCGGGAGAAATATCAATAACCTCAGATATGCTGATGATAACCACCCTTATGGTAGAAAGTGAAGAGGAACTAAAGAGCCTCTTGATGAAAATGAAAGAGGAGAGTGGCAAAAGCTGGCTTAAAACTCAACACAATGTATGGCAAAACAAATACAGTATTGTAATTAAAAAAATAAATACATTTAATTAAAAAAAAAGACTAAAAAAAAAAAACGAAGATCATGGCATCCCATCACTTCATGGCAAATAGATGGGGAAACAATGGAGACAGTGACAGACTTTATTTTCTTTGAGCTCCAAAATCACTGCAGATGGTGACTGCAGCCATGAAATTAAAAGACGCTTACTCCTTGAAAGAAAAGCTATGACCAACCTATAGCATATTCAAAAGCAGAGACATTACTTTGCCGACTAAGGTCCATCTAGTCAAGGCTATGGTTTTTCCTGTGGTCATGTATGGATGTGAGAGTTGGACTGTGAAGAAGGCTGAGCGCCGAAGAATTGATGCTTTTGAACTGTGTTGTTGGAGAAGACTGTTGAGAGTCCCTTGGACTGCAAGGAGATCCAACCAGTCCATTCTGAAGAAGATCGACCCTAGGATTTCTTTGGAAGGAATGATGCTAAAGCTGAAACTCCAGTACTTTGGCCACCTCATGGGAAGAGTTGACTCATTGGAAAAGACCCTGATGCTGGGAGGGATTGGGGGCAGGAGGAGAAGGGGACGACCAAGGATGAGATGGTTGGATGGCGTCACAGACTCGATGGACATGAGTCTGAGTGAACTCTGGGAGATGGTGATGAACAGGGAAGCCTGGCGTGCTGCGATTCATGGGGTCGGACACGACTGAGTGACTGAACTGAACTGAACCTAGACAGCATATTAAAAAGCAGAGACATTACTTTGCTGACAAAGGTCCATCTAGTCAAAGCTATGGCTTTTCCAGTGGTCATGTTATGGATGTGAGAGTCAAACTATAAAGAAAGCTGAGGGCCAAGAATTAATGCTTTTGAATTGTGGTGTTGGAGAAGACACGAGAGTCCCTTGAACTGCAAGGAGATCCAACCAGTCCATGCTAAAGGAAATCAGTCCTGAATATTCACTGGAAGGAGTAATGTTGAAGCTGAAACTCCAATGCTTTGGCCACCTGATGTGAAGAGCCTACTCATTTGAAAAGACCCTGATGCTGGAAAAGATTGAAGGTGAGAGGAGAAGGGGATGACAGAGGATGAGATGGTTGGATGACATCACCGACTCAATGGATATGAGTTTGAGCAGGCTCTGGGAGTTGGTGATGGACAGGGAAGCCTGGTGTGCTGCAGTCCATGGGGTCACAAAGAGTTGAACATGACTGAGTGACTGATCTGAACTGAAGGGAAGAGAGAAACAGCTAGAACTGGGGCCTGGATCCTGTCTTCAAGCTCTGTCTTGATGTGTTTTTATTTGCTCATATATATTAGTAATATTTAGTTTGAACAAAGTGTTCCTCAGTCAAAGCATGTTTGAAAATCTCTGGCATAGATCAATTTAAAATCCTTTTCCTCCTTCTATTATCCAGACTTCTTCATTTTCTAATAAGAGAAAGGACGTCCTAGTCTTCTGAAAAGGATTACTATTGGCAAGGAAGATTTCCCCCTTTGTAGTTTTCTTAAAATTGAAAACTAGTATAAGTCCAGTTGGTTATCTGAACTGACTTGATTTGTACAATCCTGACTTGTTTGTATGTTTATTGTCTTTCCAACCTTTATTCTCGGTTCATGCTGAGATTTGCCAGTTGACTATAAAACACATCTCTGTGGTGAGGTCACCCTGGAGATTAGTTTTCTGCTCTAAGAGATCAGAGGCAGGCCCAAACTTGCTTTCCTGTGAGTTGAGTGGAAAGAGAAGCACTGGGCATTGGCAGAATTCATTTTAACACTCAGCATTTAAAAAAGCATTTATTAAACAATATTGAGATGCAAATTAAAATTCAATGCATTCAAGTATAAAATAAAAAAGGCTTTTGCTGGATATCTACTGTGTGGAAGGTATGCTGGGGGTGACGTAGGGAGTAAAAACAGTGATGTCTTCTCTTAGGGAGTCTATAGACCAGAAATCGTTCAAGAAATAATTCAGTTAACCTAAAGATTTGAGGTGCATGTTTGTTTCCTACTGAAAATAAAAAGAGAACTTTTGAGCTATTGTGACCTTGTTGGTATGACCTTCAAAGATGCCTTAAGTTCAGACTTGCTATGGGGATCAGAACCTGAATTTTCTGTTTGTTCATTAATGGTTCAACGGACAGAAGGCATGTTACAAATTCTGTGATAACTGTTACTCAGTGACTGACCTACTGTTTGTTTCTGCTTTTTTAAATGAAGCAAACTCACCAAAGAAAGTGTGGACTTTGCCTCCACATTTTTCCACGTGAAGTCACTCAATCTGGAAGATTCTTCTTATCCTCAAATCTCCTTTCTATGGTTTAAGTCTCTCCCAGGTAGCGCTAGTGGCAATGAATCGACCTGCCAGTGCAGGAGACACCAGAGTTCTATCCCTATCCTGTGGGTTCTGTCCCTGGGTGGGGGAGATCCCCTGGAGAAGGAAATGGCAGTCCACTCCAGTATTCTTGCCTGGAGAATCCCATGGACAGAGGAGCCTGGCGGGCCACAGTCAGTGGGGCTACAAAGAGTGGGCGATGGCAACACACAGCAGCACATCCTTGGGGAAACCATCCCAGGTCCGGGTTTATGCACCCTTTTGGTGTGCTCCAAAATAATCTTGTAATTACCCTTGATATAGACAGCACTTGTATTTTACTGTAGCAGTCCATTTTATGATCACTACAGTCTGTAACATTAACATCTTTGTAGGACTTACTGGGTACTAAGCGTAAAACACACTTAACAATGTATGAATTCACTCAGTCCTCTCATCACTATGAGGTAGGTGACCATCATCACCACTGCACACATGGGGGAAACTAAGACACACAGGGGCTAAATGACTTGCCCAGGGCAACAGTAGCTAGTACATGGCAGAGCTGGGATTCTAATCCAGGCAGTCTAGCTCCAGAGTCCAGATTCCTAAGCATGATGCCAGGACAGTCGTGCTTGCTAGTATAGCCCAGGGCCCAGCAATTTGCTTGGGAATAGAAGACATTAAGGCACTTCCTGCTTGGTGGCCTGGTCACTGAGCACTAACATGAGGATGGGGCAGAGATTTCAGGAATGCTGTAGACACAGGGCTGGGGGTGTGATGAAGAGGGAGCAGCTCCTGCTATCTGGGAGCTGAGGACTGTGCAGGCTCAACATTCTCCCACAGGGAGCCAGCTGGGCTCTGCCAGGCGGTGATTGCCCCTTCTGGTTTGTCCGGACAACCTGGAACTGTCTGGTTCTGAACATTGAACTAGTCACCAGATGACTTTAGTTTCAAGAGAAATATTATATATTAGATTTGTAAAATCATTAAAAACAAATATACTACCATATGTAAAATAGATACCCAATGGGAAATTGCTGTATGACTCAGGGAACTCAAACCGGAGCTCTAGAAGAACGGGGTGGGTTAGGAGGTGGGAGACAGGTTCAAGAGGGAGGGGATGTGGGTACACCTATGACTGATTCATGTTGATGTATGGCAGAAACCAACACAATATTGTAAAGCAATCATCCTTCAATTAAAATGGACAACCAACAATAAAACATTTTCTCTCAATGCCAAACAGCAAAAAAAAAAAGGGAAAAAGAAAAAGAAAAAGTCAAACTTGCAGGAACCATCTGCACAGCAGAATCTCCAAAATACAAAGAAAGAGCAGTTTTGTTTTTAGAAGGATATTGAGCCTAAACAGCTTGCGTGGTGGGAGCTATCCTGACCCTCCGCTGTTCACAGAACTGCAGGTATGCGGAGGGAACAGGGTGTCAGCACGGGTTGGCTGAGGGGAAGGCTTGAGAGGACCATCCCTGCCTGCTCATAACTCTCACATCCTGAGTGCTAGCTGCTAAAATTAACAGGTGCTGTAACAGCACTCATTTATACAAGTTCAGGTATGTTTTAAATTAGAGATTAGATACATTATAGCAGGAATGTGAAAAAATTTTGCCTTAACAAAGTCTATGCTTGGTCTTGCCCCCACTTCCTGTACCACCAGACTCCTTCCCAGCACGTGGGTGCCTGACCTCTTGCCTGGGACCTCTCCAAATCCTCCCCCTTCCACTGAACCTTCGTGAGTAACTGCACTGCTCATTAATCTCTCAGTTTTGGAAATACTGCATTTGTGGTTGGTAGTAAAAAGGTAAAGGCAGTATTACCTGATGCTCTCCCACATCAGGCTGTGGGGCTTAGGATCTGCTTCCGCCAGCTCTTTGAGCATGCCACTGACCCCTCTGAGCCTTCGCACTAATGGCAGCTCCTGCAGTACAGGGTGACTAGGAGGATTAATTAACTAACATCTCACACCACAGTGAGGCATGTGCCACCCCCTCATGGGCCTGTCCCATACAACAGGGCCCCATCAACTTCTCTCTGTCTCTGGGTCCTGTTTGGTCCCGGTGCTGTCCCAGAAATGACTTGGTATTAGAGGTGGTCCCATCACCCACCACACTGCAGACACAGGAGCAAGGAAGGTGAACAGGGACTGAAGCTACTGATCTAGTGTCTTTGTCCCTCCACGCAGGAAAGATCCCTTCTGGGCTACAGAATGGAATGTGCCAGAGCAGCTTAATCACTGGCTTATTTATTAACCAGCTCAGGGAGAGTTTGGCTGGGGAAGCTAACATAGATTTGGGGCATTAGTCTTTATTAACTCTATTGCCTGTCTTATTTTGAGCCTTTGATTTGACTAAAAAAAAAAAAAAAAAAAGGACAGAAAGAAAGAAAAAAGAGAAATTGAAGCTAACCCAAAGAGACAAAAAGGTTTATTGCCCCAGAGCTGGCAGAGACACCTGGGGACCTGCTTCTCAGTTCCAGGTGCCATCTGTTATCATGTATCCTGAATATGCGCCCTACTTTCATGTGGTTACCCCTCTACAAAGCAGGCTGCGGAGATTTTTTCATGAGATTTAAAAGTAACTATGTGGAAGGTCTCAGTGTGAGTAAAGAAAAGCTCAGTGGGGAGGAGGCACCATAGCCTCCAAGTCAGAAACTTGACTTTGAGCATCCTGACCGCAGTGCTGTGCTGCCAGGGCAGAAGGAGATAGCAGATCGGAGCTGTGGGGATTCCTGGGGTTTGGGTCTGCCGTGAGGGTCAGAAGTAGGCTGGGTCTTTGGCTGCGGGTTCCCATTTTTACCGTTCTCAGTTGTTTAATCGAAAGTGGCTGGAACTGTGGGGTGGTGAGGTGGCATGAAGAGACCTGACTTACGGGCTGTGGGATCGGGATTCAGTTCTGACCATGACTCATAGGGAAATTCTTTTAAAAACACCCCATTGCTCTTGGCAGACATTTCCAGGCTGTTAAGATGCTGACATTTGCTCAGCAACTAGATAGGCCCTGTGCTGTGTGGTTGATAGATGTCGCTTCATTTGATTCTCATGACAACTCTGCCTTGTAAGCCTCCAAGGTAGGCCTTCTGCTTGCACTCTGCAGATTCAAAACTGAGTGGCAGAGAGGTGGGTAACTGGCCTAAAGTTAAATCATTAGAAAGAGGCAAAATTGAGACTGGAAGTCAGGTCTGACCGATGCCCAAGCCTGTGCATGTAGCAGAATAGAAGAAAAACATCACTGAACCTTCCTGTCCCCCAGTTCAGTGAAGTCAGTGGGAATAGGTGTGTTCCTCTCTACCTTACAGCACTTCCCAGGTGCCAATGCAGGAGACATAAAAGACTCAAGTTCTATCCCTGGGCCAGGAAAATCCCCTGGAGGAGGGCATGGCAACCCATTCCAATATTCTTCCCTGGAAAATCTCATGGACAGAGGAGCCTGGCAGCTAGTCAGTAGGGACATAACTGAGTCGACTTAGGACATGCACACTCTACCTTGTAACATAGTCAGTAGCTTCCTACATCTAGCACCTTGGAAACAGGGTGTGGATTTGGCTCTGGAGTTGCCTCAGGGAGGGAGGCTCAGGCTGGTGACAGAGCCCAGCACTGTGGGGCCGGTGACTGCCTGGTCTTGGGAGAAATAAAGTCCAAGTAAAACTTATGCCCTGGGAAATGGGGTGCAAGGAGGGCCTGTGTCTTTCCCCTCAAAGGAAAGGTGCCGGTTCAGTCTAGATTTTCCTGTTTGTACAAAGCACCAGCTGCAAAGGCCTTGGTAAGGTTCTTGCCCCGTGACCCAGACTGAATCTCTGCTGTGAGGAGCATTTGTGCAAGGCAGGAAGATTTGGGTTGGTCTGTATCCAAGGCTGAGGTCAGGTTGGGTGGAGCCCAACTGATGTGCCTTTCAGATCTATCAGCCCTCCTTCCACCCCCAGGGTTTAGCCAGTACCTGACCCAGCCTTTACTCCACAGACCCTGGGGCAGACATAGGCGCTGCCAGCCCTGGAGAGGTGAAGGCATGTGCCCACAGTCACAGCGAGAACTCCAGTCCCATGGTGCTTTTCTCTGCCAGGCCTGAGACTCCCACTTGTTTCTGGTAAATTGACATACCGAGAACTTTGTGTGGGAGGCCTGCAGTCCCACGTAGCTCTGTGAACATTTTAAAAAATTTATCTATTTGTCGTTGAAGGATAATTGCTTTACATTATGGTGATGAGTTCTGACATACATCAACATGAATCTTCCTTTCCCTCGTGACCCTCCCTCCCACCCCTCCAGGTTGTCACAGAGCTTTGAGTTCCCTGAGTCGTACAGCAAATTCCCACTGGCCATCTATTTTGCATATGGTAGTGGATATGTTTCCATGCTGCTCTCTCCATTTGCCCCTCTTCTTCCCACCCCCATCCACAAATCTGTTCTCTATGTCTGTGTCTCTTTGCTGCCCTGCAAATACGTTCAGCAACACCATCTTTCTAGATTTTCTCTCTCTCTCTCTCTCTCTCTCTATATATATATATATATATATATATATGCATTAATACACAATACTTGTTTCTCTCTTTCCCTCTGTGAGCATTTAACTCTCTTCTTGTGTTCTCTTCCACGAAGAGACATTTTAGTAAGTGCCGTTATTTCTTGGTGATTTGCCACCTCGGGAACTGTGAAGAGCTTACAGGTGGGTCAGTGAACATGCAGGGTCCTCCCATGAGGATGCCTGCAGGGTGAGGCCAGGCCAGCATGTTCCTCTTCATTTAGCACATGTTTATGGAGCCTCATGACCAGAACTGGAGGCCACGGTGGTAACACTCTCACCCTTGCTGGACAAAAGTTACCGGTCAGCTGGGGGCTGCAGACGTGTAATCAGGCAACCATTCTACAGAGTGGTGATGTTTCAGGGTGTCAGGAGCAGAGCTGCTGGTGTCTCACCTGGAGTGGGGGACCCTAGGGGGGCCCCTCAGGGAGGATTCTGCAAGGGGTAATAATGCAACTGGGAATGGAAGAGTGAGGGAAGGGGCAGATGAAGGGTAGAAAGAGGAGACCACTCTGGGGACTACCTGGCTTAGTATGTTCAAAACTCAAAGAAGAGATAGGTGAGGTTGGAGAGGAAGGCAGGGGCCAGGCCTTTTGAGTCTGGATGAAGATGCTGGACATTTTTATGAGAGCAGCAGATCATGAGACCTTGTGAGAGAGAAACCCTCTGAACCTGTGGTGACTGCCCCCAAAACAATGAGTTTTCCTAAGAGATCTCGAGACAGAACAAGTCAGGGGCTCTATGCCAGCAATAGTCACTAACCCTGACATTCCACGCTGGCCACCAAACCAACTTTTGCCCCTAGATACAGTTCAGTTCCAGACACTGAGGCCAGGGAAGCGCCTACGTATCCCTGTCACAGTCACAAACCATGGGGATGACTAGTTGTGACTTGTACTGTTACCATGCTCCAGAGCAGGGTGCCATCCTTGAAAGGCAAATGCCGTATCCTCTGTATTTTTGCTTTGTTTTTCTAAGTGGGACTCTCTTTCTGTATGTTACTATTATGAAAGTAATATATGTTTCTTAAAAAATTGAAACATCCCTGAAATGTATACAATAGAAGGTAGAATTTCCTATCTCCTCTCATAATTACATTTCTCCAAGAAACCATTATCCCTCCAGACTTAAAAGAAATGTATGCATATATGTATGTCCAGACATTTTCTGTTGTAGTATCCCAAGTAAAACCAGGCTCTCAGGGACCTCACAATGTCCTCCAGTTCTTTCTGGAAGTCCCCAAAGGATGTCTCATCTCTGTCCATAAATCTGTCTGCTGGTTCTGTCTCCATATGGTAACTTCTCAGTTTCTCTTTGCCCCTGCTTTTTGTGTATCTGCCCAGAAGCTTGGAGAAGTTAACAGAAACCAAATGTCAAAGTCCTTGCCATGCGGTGCTATTTCCAGATGTCTCCAAAGTGTCCATTTAAAAAAATATTGTCCAGTGTTTTGAGGCCTATTCACTGACAGGTGCAGACCTGGACCCACAGGGCAGGGAACTCACTGGTACTTCTCCGTTGGCAGCACTGCCTGGCCTGTCAGGAACTTATCCCTGGCTGTGAGCCTGCCCTGCAGGTGGGGCGAACAGCACCGTGTGCAAAGAGTGGCTCAGCAGCACGAAGGCTGTGAGCTCCACACACAGGTGTGCACTTGCGGGTCTGCCAGCCGGCTCAGGGCCATGCACAGGTTACCACGCCTCTCATGGTAACGCCCACTGCCTGGAGCTTGCAGTCCCTGGCATAGCAGCTGCACGAGGCCAGGGTGCACTCCTAGGTAGTTAACGTAGGCTGTGGTGCTGGGTTACATCAGGAAGAGCTGTGGAGAAGGGAGTACAGGGAAGGGCTGTCCCTCCAGTGCTGCTGCTCCAAAGGTTCCAATTCTTGTTTGACAGAGTTGGGATGTTGAGTTTTGGGCAGAGGTGGGGAAAGGGCCACCTGCTCACTGTGTGCCAACCACCCTTTGTCACTGTTCTGCTTAGATCCCCAGACTCCAAACATCTCTACTGAATGGCTTCATTAGCTTCTCTGCTAAAGACTCGTGTGGGGGCCTCAAATTCAGTCTGAGGGGCAAGTGGAAGGGGGGATTCTCTTCTTGCTCATTGTTCTTTTCCCTTTTCTCCACCTCTGCTGCTGCTGCTAAGCTGTGTCAGTCATGTCCAACTCTGTGCAACCCCTCTGTCCACCCTAAAAAGAAAGCTCTGCTCTTCTGTCCTTTATCTTCAAATAACTTTTAGAAGCTCTTTATGTATTATCACTCTTAACCCTCTTATTGATCTATATTGAAATATTTATATCAGTTTATATTTAACATTGTTAGTCTTGTTATTTTTCCTTAAGAAGTTTCAAAAGTTATTTAATTAAACTCTCTAATTTTTCCTTTATTACCTCTGTGTTTTTGGTTCTGCTTATAAAGGACTGCTCCAGTCCAAGATTAAAGGTCAAGATTCTTTTGTAGCAATGTAGGAATTGTATATTTAAATTAAACACTTTCATCTATCTGGATTTGTTTTTATGAATGTCGTATATAGAGTGGAATTTTAAAATTCTCCATAGAGTTGGGTATAGAGGCTAAAAGAAGAGATGGAGGGAGTAACTCAGCTGGCTCTTGGATGCCCTGGGGAAGCTTATTTGCTAAAAACACAAAGAATTGTGCTCTTGGCTGGCTTGGAGTTCCATCTGCTTCCTGCTGAGAGTGACTCTCAAACCTCGTGTCTTTAGAGCCAGTCTTCCATGTGTGATTTTAATCCAGGCTTCAGAGGTTGAAAGGAATATGTTCAGGGCTGCATTCTGTTGATTGCAAGGGCAAGCTGAAGAATCACTGTGGAATTCTGACTTTCAGAGAAGGTCAGAACTCTTCTGTCCACAAGGTCTGGCTCCATCCTGGTGGGGTGGGCAAAGAACCATGAGTTCTTGAATAGCTCCAAGACCTATGGCATCAAGTGGCATGCTTGCTACCTCCTGGCTAACTTTATTAATGTTGGGTCCTCAGTGCCTGGCATGTGTTGGGACCTCAAAATATTTATTTGTTGAACTTTTAAAAATCCATTAGGAAGGAATGGGACTCCCAAGGAGATGATGGTCAAAACAGAACTTTAATGGCAGTCCTATATAGGATGACATCTATCCATTTCCTTATTCAGTAAATATTAAGTGAGTGCCTACTATGTACCAGACACTTTTCTAAGAGGTTGGGTGTGTCATTTTAAAAATAACAACCAATTCTCTCTTTCTCTAGCACCATCTGTGTGTTCACAGTTCAATTCTGACACTAAGTGCCAGAGTTATTGCAGACTCCATAGGTTAGGGCTTCCCTGGCAGCTCAGATTGTAAAGAATTCTCCTGCAATGCAAGAAACCTGGGTTCTATCTGCCGGGGAGCCACCACGGGAGATCCCACCCATGACAAGGTCATGTGGAAGAGACCTGATGAGCAAGGTGGATCAGGACTTGAGGGACCCCTTGGACCTCCTCGAGCATCTACCCCCAAACCAGAATCTGTCTGTCTTACTATTTTGTGCCTTTCACCAACTCTTCTGACATTAACAGGGGCTATCCCCGACCACCTTTCTCTGGAGAAAGTCAACTTAGGGGTCTAGCTAGTAAGTCTCTTGGGAATGAAAGAAATATTTCAATTCAAACACCCCTGTTAACATTTTAGCTTGCCTGACAGGTTTATCCACACTCTTGCAGCTACACATGTGATTATTCACAGCATCCCAACTGTGAGAGGCATGGGAAACCTAAAACATTCTAAAAATACAGAGCCTTTCAAAGAGTTAAAAGCCATTAGAGTAGTGCTGGTGTAGGATTTCATTGTTGAGCCAATGCTTGCTGCTAAGTTCCCATATCTCTTATCCACTGTGCACCCGGGAGTGCAATAGTTAATGTAGTTGGAATTTAAGAAAAACAAGCAATAGCCTTGAAATTAACCATATCAGACCCTTGAGCTAATTGGTTCTTTCTTTGTTGTAACTCACTGCACTTTTGCTCCGTGAGAAATGTAACTCAGTTTAATACTTTCTGAGGCTGACATAGATTAAAAATATAAAGGAAAAACACTTGAAGGGAAAATAAGTTTTCTTGTTGAGCAGCCTTTATCAAAAGAGGGTCATAAAATGTCCACAGACCTCCAAGACCAGAAGATAATGTACACAACATTGTTTATGGGAAGGGTATGCAGAAAAATCCTGGTTTCAATAAAGACAAAACAAATGTGATGTTTAGGCTGACTCTATATGACATTGCATCTTTCATTTCCCTCTATGTACAAGTCAAGGTATAAAAGTTCCTTTTGAAAATAAAGTTACGGGCCTCGCTCACTGAAGCTTGGTCATCCTGTGTCAATCATTCTTTTATTTCTCTCTCCCTTTCTCCCTCTCCCTCCCTCTTTTTCAGGCTGATCCCTTAGAGCACAGAGGCTCTCTGCGTTCACTTTCCTGCCTGGGCTTCTAAGACCCAATGGAGAAGGTGCTCTGTGTCTTCACTCCAGTGAGAAGGCGCCTGCTGCCTCTGTGAACAGAGCAAGTCCCTTGTCTTGCAGCTTTATTGGCTTTCTGTATAAACAAAGGAATATCAGCTTCTCTTCTTTCCTCTCTCATTCATTCATTTGCCAATGCCGTCACACTTTGGATACCCTGGATCCAACCGGGGCAGGACCCTGGCATCTATTCTTGAGTCTTGAAGAGTGCCAGGAGAAGGGAATGACAAACCACTCCAGTATCCTTGCCTAGAGAGTTCCATGGACAGGGAAGCCTGGCAGACTACAGTCCATGAGGTCACAAAGAGTCGGATATGACTGAGCGAATAACACTCACTTTGCACCGGTGAGGGGCTCAATTCCACAAGGCTTCCCAGCTTCAGATGCCAGCCAAAATGGGGCCCCAGGTTGCCTGCACTTCTGCCTGGCTGTCTAGAAAATTGAGGTCTCCATGACACTCCCCCTCAGGTTTGATAATTTACTAGAGTGACATACATAACTCAGGAGTTTATACTGATGATTATGGATTACTGTAAAGGATGAGGGCATCACTGGGTAGCTCAAACGGTAAAGAATCTGCCTACAATATGGAGATCTGGGTTCGATCCCTCCATCAGGAAGATCCCTTGGAGAAGGAAATGGCAACCCACTCCAATATTCTTGCCTGGAGAATCCCATGGACAGAGGAGCCTGATGGGCTACAGTCCATGGGGTCACAAAGAATTGGACACGACTGAGCAACTAACACATAAAGGATAAAAATGAACAGCCAGATGAAATGGTACATAGATGAGATCCAGAAGGGTCTCAACTGCAGGAATTTTTGTATTGGTGGAGTCAGGGTACATCATGCTCCAGGCATGCAGTTTTGTTCAACAAACTGAAAAGTACCCTGAACCTGTTGCTTAGAATTTGTATGAAAATGAAAGTGTTATTCACTCAATTGTGTCCAAGTCTTTGAGACTCCATGGGCTGTAGCCCACCAGGCTCCTCTAATCATAAAATTCTCCACACAAGATTACTGGGGTGAGTAGCCATTCTCTTCTTCAGGAGATCTTCCCCAGAGATTTAGCCGAGGTCTCCTGCCTTGCAGGCAGATTCATTACCTCTGAGCCACCAGGGAAGCTCTTTTGTTTAGAGTTTGTATAGGGAGTCTCATTCAGTTCAGTTCAGTTCAGTTTAGTCGCTCAGTCATGTCCGACTCTTTGCAACCCCATCAATTGCAGCACGCCAGGCCTCTCTGTCCATCACCAACTCTCAGAGTTCACTCAAACTTACATCCTTCGAGTCAGTGATGCCATCCAGCCATCTCATTCTCTGTCGTCTCCTTCTCCTCCTGCCCCCAATCCCTCCCAGCATCAGTCTTTTCCAATGAGTCAACTCTTCGCATGAGGGGGTCTCATTACATAGGCACAATTGATTAAATCATTGGTCATTGTGACTGAATTCAAATTTCATCCCTTTTCCTCTCCTAGAGGTTGAGCGTGGGGCTAAAATTTCTAAACCTCTAATCATATGGTTGGTGTCTCTGGCCATTAACCTCCATCCTGAAACTATCTAGGACCTCACCACTAGTCACCTTATCAGCATAAATTCAACTATGATCAAAAAGAAGCTCACTATGAGTAACAAAATACTTTCCTGTGGCTCAGGAAATTCCAGGGGTTTAGGTGCTCTGTGCCAAGGACCAGGGAAAAAATTCAGTTATATATGTACCATAATAAGATATCTTCCCTTGTGGGGGCTTACAGTCTGACGGGAGAATATACAAAATAAGTCGTATGATATGTTGGAAGGTGATAAATGCTTTGGGGGAAAAAGGCAGAGCAGAGTAAAGGGGGTTTGGAGTGCAGGTGCGTAGGGGTGGCAAGTATGTTACAATTTTTAAAATATTTCTGCTGAAAACTAATTTTGTTTTAGACAAACACCCAAGTACTGTGGTTGTAGCAGAATAGAATGGTTGAAAGAAGGGACATGGAGGGAGGGCTCAGTAGGGAATAAAGCATATGGTTAAAACAAATTGCCTTGATTTATTATTCTCTCTATTGATAAGGATCTAAGCTCAGTTTTGGCTGGTCAGCATAAGACAAGGGTAATGTCAGCAGTAACTCTGAATCAGGTTCCCAGCTAATTTGAGGCAAACTTAAAGTACCGACTAAAATCCAGCATAGAAATGTGATACTGCAGTCACGTGTTCCGCTTGGTGAGCCAAGTACAGATAGAACATTAATCAGATAGGCATGAAAGAAGCTCCTTTAGAAATGGGGTCTGAGGGGCCAGCACTAAAGTCCTAGAATTGGCATGTTAATCTTTTCTTCCCTCTTCATAGAGCTGGATGTTGACATTCTTGTGCTGTTGCACTCATTTGTTTCTGTAGGAGAAAGCTTCAAACAAACTCTGGGGTTCATCAAAACATATGCATTCCTCAGATAGCTGTATTAAAGTCTCCTTGAAGTGACTGTTATACCAACCATCTACAGAAACCTAGACCTGAGGGTGAGTTTAGAAGACTTTTGGTCATTTACTTCAACCCCTGATTTTATAGATGCAGGAATTGCCCAAAGACATTGCAGAGAATTAATAGGAATTGCATTGCCTAACTTCTTATATAGTGTTTTCCCCCATCCTATTGTTCTATCCATATAATAATTTTGTGCTTAGAATTTGGAGTTAGCTATGTTATATTTTTATGAATAAATATCAGGAATGACTACTTTTCCTTTGCTAAAAAACTCTGCCCCAGATATGGGTGAGTCAAATGGCACCCCACTCCAGAACTCTTGCCTGGAAAATCCCATGGACGGAGGAGCCTGGTAGGCTGCAGTCCATGGGGTCACTAAGTCAGAGATGACTGAGTGACTTCACTTTCACCTTTCGCTTTCATGCATTGGAGAAGGAAATGGCAACCCACTCCAGTGTTCTTGCCTGGAGAATCCCAGGGACGAGGGAGCATGGTGGGCTGCTGTCTATGGGGTTGCCCAGAGTCAGACATGACTGAAGTGACTTAGCAATAGCAATAGCAACCCTGCTCCAGAACTGGCTGAATTAGTTGGAAACATTCATTTCTCATTCTGAGAACTTGGCCTGAGTCCTGAAGTTGGGAATTGAGTCATATAAGCTGCCTCAGCTGTAGAAGGAAGGTCTTTAAACTCTCTTACTGAAGCCCCTATAGGTTTCCCTGGTAGCTCAGCTGGTAAAGAATCCACCTGCAATGCAGGAGACCCTGGTTTGATTCCTGGGTTGGGAAGATCCCCTGAAGACGTAATAGGCTACCCACTCCAGTATTCTTGGGCTTCCCTGGTGGCTCAGATGGTAAAGAATTCACCTGCGATGTGGGAGACCTGCGTTCACCCCTGGGTTGGGAAGATCCCCTGGAGGAGGGCATGACAACCCACTCCAGTATTCTTGCCTGGAGAATCCCCATGGACAGAGAAGCATGGCCAGCTACAGTCCATAGCAAAGAGTTAGACATGACTAACAAAGAGTTAGACACGCAAAGAGTTAGACATGACTGAGCAACTAAGAACACACTGAGATCCTGTAAGCTGTCTTGCCCTAGTTATTGAATTTCATACTTCCAATAAAACCACATTTTAGTTATGCTAAGCCAGATTAGTTTCTGTTATTTGCAACCATGACATCTTAGCCAGGAATCTTAGGAGCTGAGGATAGTTTCTTTAAGATATGAATTTTAGGTTTAGAAGTCATGGTTCTTTTGTTGTATGCTATTACATCATTACCATTTTGTTTATAATGTTAAATCATGAGGGTTTATATGAAGACAGTCTACTTGGAACTGTGAAGAAATTGAGCAATCATTGTAAGGGACTTGTTCTCAAAAACTTTTCTTTTGTGTCTGTTAAGAGTCTTGACTTGTATATTAAAAATACTTCTATGAGAAAGTGTGGAAAAATGCTTGAGTGTTCCAGAGGGGAAACTCATTTCAGAAACAACCTCAGTTTCTTTACCTGGAAAGTAGTGCTAATAATATTGTCATCATAATATGAAGAAGAGCAAATTACATTAAATGAAATAGATGAGATAAGAGGTGGTAAGAGAGGCAGATTTTGGATCAAATCCTACTCTGCCTCTCATTAGCTGTACGGATTTGGCAGATCAATCTCCTAGAGCTTGAGTGGGCTCATCTAAAAAGTGGGGGAAAGAGTAGATACTTCAGAGGATTATCTTGAAAGCTTTTTTTTTTTTTCTGTCATGGGAACTTGACAAATATTAGTGCTCCTCCCAAACCTATTATGTCTTTTCAGCCTCCTCTGTTTGCCATGGGTGGGTTGCAGAGTCACAGGCTTTGCCGTGTGATTATTACAGTGTAGGTAGCTGGAGGCCCTAAACTAAGCTGACAGTTTGAGAATGGGCAGGAGTCAGCCCAGTCCATCTGAAATACAGCCTCTCAGAATGACCATGCAGGTGCACACAAAGCCTTTTGTAGAGCTGTTAAGATGGAGGGTGGCCCAGCTGTGTGTGTGTAACTATTGGTCTCCTGAAACTCACTTTTGTCATTTGGTGTCTGAAACCTGGTTGTGCATCTTTGGATAGGGTCTCTGAGCTGAAGGCTCTTGGGAGGGGTAGCAGTGGGGCCCCCATCTTTGATTCCTACCTTAATGGCACACTATGTAAACATGCTGTGGGTCATCCTAGGCCAGTAGGCCACCCAGGACCAATAGGTAGAGTTTTTGGTGTAATTTTTGTTTATGTCAGGTCGAAATTCTTGATTATAAGACCAATAAACAGCTGTGTCTTCCAGACAAGGCAGCAAACCCAATTTTCTAGCAACTCATTAATTATAAATATTTTTGATACCTATGTTGAAACTTACCCTTCAAGTGATAATACCAAGTTAGATATTAGATAAGATCTTTTTAGGTACCAGTTACATACTCACAAATGTTATTAGATCTCTCTCTCACATGCACACACACGCACATGCACACAAATGATACTGAAATGTGTTTGGCAGATTTCCCCAGTGGTCCAGTGGTGAAGAGTCTGCTAGGGGACATGGGTTCAATCCCTGGTCTGGGAAGATTTCACATGCTGTAGGGCAACTAAACCCATGCACCACAACTACTGAGCCCAGGCACTCTAGAGCCTGTTCCACAACAAGAGAAGCCACAACAAGGAGAAAAAGGCCCGCACGCCTCGACTAGAGAGTAGCCCCGCTCACCACAAAGAGAGAAAGCCTGAGCACAGCAACGAAGACCCAGAGCAGCCAAAAATAAATAAATAAATTTAAGATAAATAAATGTTTATAGACTAGAATCTGACTGGCAAGTTAACACAGAAAAGCCAAAATATTTGAGGTAGTCCCCCTGATCCAAATGGAATCACCTTCTAATGGCTATTTAAAGTACCTGAACAAGACTATTTTCTTCTCTAGATCCCCAGTGGGGTCCTGCCAGGTGGTCAGTGAGGCTCCATCACAGAAAATACTGATCAGGATTCAGCTGGCAAAGGGACAATCCTGTAAGCATACGCCAACAGCATTATTTGGGGAGTATTCAGGAAACAAATATCCCAGGCTAGAGTCTGGTGCCTGGGCAGTGGCAGAGCTGAGCTGGGAGGACTTTGGCTGGGGCTAAGAGTGGGGCCAGCCCGACCACATGGAGGTCTTTTGGTCATTTCAGACCTGCTCACTGGAGTAGCTGCTTGGCACAGGGAGCCAGAAGAAGCCCAAGACAGGGTTCTTGCCCTCTGAGACGGTAGAATATGAAACAAAATGTTACAGATCACAGCATGGTCCAACTTTGGAAGAGATGTGACTTTTGCTCTGGAAGAGGCATGGTAAGGCGGACAGGTTCTGGGGCTAAAGGCTCACTGGGCTTGGATCTAGGTGTGGGTGTGGGTGGTGGATGCTGTCAGCCAGCATCAGTCCGCCTGAACGCTTTTACCACGGTCAGAATCACCAGGTTATAAGAAGGCAGTTTTTGCAGAACTGCTGCTTGACTGATTCAGCAGTTCCAGGAAATGAGTGTGGCTTTTGGTTGAAATGTCATTGTTGTAGCCATCACAAAATATTTATCAGTGTATTTATTGCCATTGGCTGCAAGAAACTAGGCCATGCTAATCAGGATGGGTTCAGCTTTCTGAGGTGACATTATTGGCATTCCAGGGGAAAATGCTGATGTGGCTTGTACCCAAATCCCCCTGGGTCTCTATTAACCAAATGAGCACAGGTTCTGTCCTGTCAGGAGCTTCTGTAGCACCAACAAGACTAGACTCGGTTCTGCTCCAGGCGTCTGCCCCTTTAAGAGCTTGTGTCCTCCAGCATTCAGAAGTTTATCAGTAGACCTGGAGCCCCAAGGCTTTCCTGCTTTCACAACCAGCACCTCTTGTTGCCCTGAGTTTGGAGCTACAAAAGTTCAGAACAACAGGCCAGGAGGCATAACTTTCCCAGTGGACTCCCTTCTCAGGAGACTATCTCTTTCAGAGCCACCTCTGAGCGCCGTAGGCCCTGGGCAACAGAAGGTTACTAGGGGATTATCAAAGGATTAGGGGCCTTTGCTGAGTGAGCACGTATGCATACTTTCTGCCAGAGCGACTTTTCTGAAACAGATTTGATCATGCCACCCCTCTATGACTCCCTGTCTCCTGTAACTGTATTCGGAAAAGCACTGCCCAAGCACACTCTGCATCAGATTTACTCAGCAGAGGGAGAGGTTATTAAAATGCAGATTCCTGGGTTCATTGCCTGACCCGCTGAATCCAACGTTCTATGTGCAGGGTTCAGGAGTCACAGTTAAAAATGGGCTCCCTCACTGATTCTTATGTACACCAAGAACCAAAGTACATTACAGGATAAAGTCCAAACTGCTTAGCCAGGAAGACAAAGCCCACCAGAATGTGGGTATGCCTGCCTCTATCTTCTCATCCCTCCTGGAAGCACTTATCCACCCCACACTGCCGTGTCTAGACAAACTGACCCACAGAATTAGGATCTCCCTCCACATAATGCTCCCATTGCTTAAAATACTCTCCCTCCACTACCTCTTCTTCCCCCGTTACTCTTTTATTCTTAACAATTAGCTCAGCTGCTGCCTCCTCTATGGGCCCTTAGTGGCGTCCACACTGACTCCTAACCATCTGGGACTTGCCTTTCTTCCCACTGGACTCTGAGCTCCACAAGTTGGGACTGTGTCTTGCCCTGGTTTCCCAGTGTGTGCTATCTTCCCTGGCCCTTAGTAGAGGCTCAGAAACAGTTAAGAATAAATCAAAATTTCAAGTTAGAGGCACCACAGGCTTGGGTCTACTTGAGTTGAGCACATCTTCTTAACAAAACCCAAATATTGGTGGTGGTGGTTGTTTTTAAATTCTGGTCTCTTAAAGACAACAATGGAGGGACTTCCCTGGTGATCCAGTGGCTAAGACTCCGTGCTTCCAATGCAGAGATCCTTGGTTTGATTCCTGCTCGGGGAACTAGATCCCACATGCTGCAACTGCAACTAAAGGTCATTCTTACCACAGTGAAGATCCCCAGATCCCACGTGCTGCAACTAAGACATGGTGCAGCCAAATAAATATTTTAAAAAGACTGCAATGGGAATAATAAATTAAGTAATAAACCCAAGCTATGAAATTAATTATGTACATTTTACTATAAATTGTTAGGCATTATATATGCAACAAATTTCAGATGGAGGTACACTCACAATTTGGTTACATCCCATCTGTGCAAAATCACATTCAGGGGACCAGAGTTAGATGATGAAGGTGTTGAATAGGTGGGCTACTGCTGTGAGTTGAGGAACCCAGGGCTGAAACTAAGATAGAAGTCAGGACCTCCAAGGAGAAAGGAGTGAGAGGTCTGGGTCAGGACTAGCAGGCATACCAAGGATCGTGGCTTCCAAGATTAAGTATCTTTACCAAATCCTGAAGGCAGCAGTTTATAGAGCCATGAACACCACCATTATCAAGAATTAGGAACTGGATGAAAAGTGGGCCAAGAATGGTGAAGAGTCTGGAAAAGGCAGGCCGGCACTGTTCTCCAGGAACCCTTGAAACAGTGTGGTGGTCTCCAGGATGGGGTTGTATAGTGAAGGCCCTACTTTAAGAGGGTCAGCTGAAGGTAGCTGTGGGACCTAGACATGGGTTCATGGGAGCATGACACTTAGGGGAAGGCGGGCGCCTGGACAGGATGGTCAGGTAGCACTGATAAAATTCTTACCAGCCTCCTTCCCTCTTCCCTTTAAAAATAAAACTTTATTTCTCACGGTTCTAGAGTCTGGATGGTCTGTGACCAGGGTGTCAGCACGGGGAGAGTTCTGGTGAGGATCCTTTTCTGGATTGTATACTGCTGACTTACTGCATCTTCATGTGGCTGAGAGCAGAGAAGGGAGTATGTACAATTATCACACCGCTTTGTAGATGAAGAAATTCAGGCACAGAGACGTTAGGCGTCTTGCCCAAAGTCACACAACTAGGAAGCGGTAGAAGCTGTCTCTTCCCTGGACACAAAAATTCTGACCCTGAGATTCTGGAATTTCATGGTTCTAGGATGTCTAAGGGAGAAGGCGATGGCACCCCCACTCCAGTACTCTTGCCTGGGAAATCCCATGGATGGAGGAGCCTGGTGGGCTGCAGCCCATGGGGTCGCTAGGAGTCAGACATGACGGAGCGACTTCACTTTCACTTTTCACTTTCATGCACTGGAGAAGGAAATGGCAGCCCACTCCGGTGTTCTTCCCTGGAGAGTCATAGGGATGGGAGCCTGGTGGGGTGCCGTCTATAGGGTCGCACAGAGTCAGACACGACTGAAGCGACTTAGCAGGAGTAGCAGTAGCAGGGGTTGTTTTTAGCATTGGATTTGTCTGGAAGAGTCTATTATTGGTTGTTGGGTGAATCAAAATAGTGTTTCTATCACACCACTGAAGTCAATCGCGCTAGGCTGCTGTAATGTAACGAAGATGCAGACTAGCTTGGGCCACCTAATGGTGTAGGGGAGTGGGCTGTGCTGCTGGGCAGTTCTGCTCTACACACACACTCGGGGTCTTCTATCTGTGGCTCTGCCATCCTGAATCCTTGAACTTGTCTCCATGGTTACCACAAAAATCAGGTTCCAGGCAGCAGAGCTAGGGAAAGTGCATTGGAGGGGCAATTCTCCTCCACTGTCATGCCGGCCAC
The DNA here is from genome assembly GCA_917880005.1 of Nanger dama. NCBI lineage: Eukaryota > Metazoa > Chordata > Mammalia > Artiodactyla > Bovidae > Nanger > Nanger dama. Next base: position 189,577 of record CAKJTW010000059.1, read on the forward strand.
TTCCATTCCATTCTGCTGAAGAGAGCTTAGTGATCAGGCCACACTTACCACAAGGCGGGAGAACTGCTGACTCTGCCTGGGCAATTTGGCTCCAAGTCACTGCTCTGTTACTGCGGAAGAAATGAGTGGATGTAGTGCCTGGAACAAAGTTAGGAGCCTCTCCATAGCTTCTTCTTTTAAGTCATTCAGCTCCGTAATGAGTTCTGTGTTCAAAGCCCGGCCTCAGGGCCACATTCGTGAATGTGAGGCCTGTGCGCTTGCGCTTGATTTAATGCTCTGCTAAGGCTGGCTGAGAGTGGTGAAGCATCCACCTGCCAATGCAGACGATGTAAGAGATGTAGCTCAATCCCTGGCCGGGAAGATGCCATGGAGGAGGTAATAGCACCCCACTCCACTATTTTTGCTGGGAGTTGCAAAGAGTTGGACAATACTGAGCATCTGAGCACAACTGCCATCTTGGAATTCTAAATAATTTTCTAATAAGCTTTCAGTTTGCACTGGGCCTCCAAAATTATGTAGCTGATCCTGCCTGCCATTTCTCAAATTAACATTTTCATTCTGCCTAGTTCAATATTAACCAAAAATCCATTTTATAGTAAGACAATCGTGAAAGTCATAGGAGGGATGGGATGCAAAGACGAGTGAGATTTAATATCTGGCATCCCCTGACCCAGCAGCAGGGGTGGGAGAAGTGGAGTAGCTGTTATTCAGAAGAGCCCTCAACACACTGCTGTGAATATTCCTGGGAGCAAAGATGGCCTCTGATAGAGGTGGTATTGTTAGGGGTAGTGGGTAGCAGTGTAAGATATTAGTTCAAGATAGGATAGTTTTTTTAAAAATTTGTTTTTAAATATTTGGCTGCCTGGAGTCTTAATTGCAGCATGCAAGATCGTTACACCATGCAGGATCTTTCTAAATGTGGTGCGTGGACTCTCTAGTGGTGCACAGGCTCAGCAGTTGTGGCACACACGCTTAGTTGCTCCACAGCATATAGGATCTTAGCTCCTCAATCAGAGATCAAATCTGCATCCCTTGCACTGCAAGGCAGATTCTTTACCACTGGACCAACAGGGAAGTCCTGTGGATAAGACAGTTTTTAAATGAACTATTTCAAGCCTACAAAAAGTAATCTTCAGTTCAGTTCGGTCACTTAGTCGTGTCTCTCTTTGCGACCCCATGAATCGCAGCATGCCAAGGCCTCCCTGTCCATCACCAACTCCCGGAGTTCACTCAGACTCGCGTTCATCGAGTCAGTGATGCCATCCAGCCATCTCATCCTTGGTTGTCCTCTTCTCCTCCTGCCCCCAATCCCTCCCAGCATCAGGGTCTTTTCCAATGAGTCAACTCTTCGCATGAGGTGGCCAAAGTATTGGAGTTTCAGCTCTAGCATCATGCCTTCCAAAGAAATTCCAGGACTGATCTCCTTCAGAATGGACTGGTTGGATCTCCTTGCAGTCCAAGGGACTCTCAAGAGTCTTCTCCAACACCACAGTTCAAAAGCATCAATTCTTCGGCGCTCAGCCTTCTTCACAGTCCAACTCTCACATCCATACATGACCACAGGAAAAACCATAGCCTTGACTAGATGGACCTTAGTCGGCAAAGTAATGTCTCTGTTTTTGTATATGCTATCTAGGCTGGCCATAACTTTTCTTCCAAGGAGTAAGCGTCTTTTAATTTCATGGCTGCAGTAATCATCTGCAGTGACTTTGGAGCCCCCAAAAGAAAGTCTGACACTGTTTCCACTGTTTCCCCATCTATTTCCCATGAAGTGGTAGGACCAGATGCCATGATCTTCGTTTTCTGAATGTTGAGCTTTAAGCCAACTTTTTTACTCTCCACTTTCATCAAGAAGGTTTTTAATTCCTCTTCACTTTCTGCCATAAGGGTGGTGTCATCTGCATATCTGAGGTTATTGATATTTCTCCCAGCAATCTTGATTCCAGCTTGTGTTTCTTCCAGCCCAGCGTTTCTCATGATGTACTCTGCATATAAGTTAAAGAAGCAGGGTGACAATATACAGCCTTGACGTACTCCTATTCCTATATGGAACCAGTCTGTTGTTCCACGTCCAGTTCTAACTGCTGCTTCCTGGCCTGCATACAGATTTCTCAAGAGGCAGGTTAGGTGGTCTGGTATTCCCATCTCTGTATCCGCCACTTGGTTTTATCAACTCTTGACATATGACAATGCTTGCTTCAGATATTTTTAAGAAATTTGAACATTACACATATAGTTAGACCTTCCTTGCATCTCGCCCTGAATGTCATTTCCTCCCTCACACCTAGAAGCAGTCACATCCTGAATTTGGCTTTCATAATCCTCAAGCATGATATTTTTCATTGCATATACATGTATCTATAAATAATCTTTAGTGCTTTCACGAGTTTTAGATTTTATAAAAATATCAGGGTACACTATTTAGTCATTAATTCAACAAATATTGATACTTACTGAGCGGCTACTGTGGCCAGGCACTGTTTTTAACACTGGGGATGGGAAATATGCTGGGCAGCTTCACCGAGTGGGCCATCATCATTGCTGGCGTGCTGTGCTCTGTCACCGAGTGTGCCAAGCAGCTCTGCCTGGGCATGCTAGAGATGCTCTGTGGGTCCCCACAATGAAGAGTCATGACCGTTTGTACCAGCCTGTGCCGGATAGCTCTCTGTCATCTGTGAGGGCTGCCAAGGTGGGTGCAGTGATGCTGCAAGCTACCCCTACACCACCCATGACCCGGAGGAACTACCACAACATGCTTACTCAACTCAAGGGCAACACACCGTTTCTCTACCACATATGGCTAAGTTGAACCAGATGGCATCACTTTGCTATGATGCATGGTGAGACTGGATTTACCAGAATTGACTCCAGCTTTCCAGAGATAAAAGGCTATTGAGCAAGTTTGGATGCCTTTAGTCAAACCACCCATGAACTCACCATTCTAAATAGCTTAACTGGTTACTTAGTCAGGGGCCAAGGCACCAACATTAATGAGACCTTCCAGATGTCCAAGGCCCAGATCAAAACTGCTGACCCAATGGAAGGCTGTCCTGGAAGGCAGATTGCTATCACTGATTCTGTGGCCAGTGTTAGTGTGGCCCAGAATCTAATCAATGCCAGGCTTTCCTCTGAGAAGGGCAGGTGCTGTAGCTAGAACAATGTAGGTTCACTCATAAACTTTTTATCCTGTGTCCACATAATCAAATTGTGTGATTTCTAGTCAGTGATTTTCAGGTTTTAAATTATTTCTAAGTGTTCAGTTTCTATACAACTTTTTATTGTTTGCTAAAAATTTAAAAATCACATTTTCTGCTCAGCTGTTAATGCTGGGATTCATATTTAGTTTTACAAGCTTTTCTGTTTTTAGTTTTGTTTGGGGTTTTTGGCTCATGAATTATAGTTATGTTTGTTGATAAGAAATGTAAGAGCAGACTGTTACGATTCAGTTTAGTTCTGTAATGCCAAGAATTTAAAAATTAAAAATGGTTTGGTTAACAACCACCAGAAAAAATAAGAAACTAAAAATTTCTGTTCTCATGGAGTTTGTATTTAGGGGAGCAGAGAAACAATAAACAAGAAGAGAAAGTAAAAACACAGTATGTTTGATAATATAACTTCCAAGGATTTAAAAAAGCATAGAAGTGGGTCTGATGTCAGGATGGGGATGGGACAGTTGAAAATTTAGATTGAGTGGCCAGAGAAGGCCTTGCTATTTCTAGCCTGCTGCCATTGGCTACTTTGCTAATTATTAAGTTTTGAGATTTATCTATTTTGAAATACATATTTTTAATTAATTCTTTTCCACTGTTATATAGCATCCATTTCATGAATTGGAAACAATTCATTTAGTTCATTGTACTCTCTGGTCCCTTCAGAAAGTTTGATGACCCCCACATGAGAATCTGGGGATGTGAGAACTGGACCATAAAGAAGGCTGAGCGCTGAAGAATTGATGATTTCAAACTAGTGCTGGAGATGACTCTTGAGAGTCCCTTGGACTGCAAGGAAATCAAACCAGTCAATTCTAAAGGAAATTAACCCTGAGTATTCACTGAAGGGACTGATATTGAAGCTTCAATACTTTGGTCACCTGATATGAAGAGTTGGCTCATTGGAAAGACCGTGATGCTGTGAAAGACTGAAGGCAAAAGGAGAAGGGGGCGGCAGAGGATGAGATGGTTAAATACCATCACTGACTCAATGGACATGAGTCTGAGCAAACTCTGGGAGATAAAGGGGGACAGAAGTGCTTGGCGTGCTGCAGACCATAGGGTCCCAAAGAGTTGGACATTGCTTATCAACTGAACAACAACACATGCAAATATTAACACCATAGAGACACTGGCTGTATCTTGTGCACTGCTTTAGACCCAGGACGTGGAGCATTGGATGCTTCCCTGCCCTCTTCTCCCTTCCGTTCTTAACTTTTCCTTCTCTAGCTGGCAGAAGAGGATGGACTCAACAGTCAGTATCATTCAAGACCAAAGAGACTGCCCAGCTCTGGCGGAAAATGAGAATAGCACAACTGCAGAGCTGTACGCCAGGGGTCCTGCCAACAAGGTGCTGTGTGTGCAGTGCTTGTAGATGACGTGTCCTTCTTGAAACTGACCACAACCCAGGACTAAGGGATTTGGCTACAAGGTGCTGTAGTCCCTTAGGAAAGTTACTAACGTGCTGAACCAAGAGGATGACTGGTTTGGCCAAAGCTTGACTCATGAGACACACATGTCTGAGCCTTTGATATCAGACAGCTGCTTGAAAAGCTGAGTATGTGTCACGGTGAGCTTTGGGAAAGGCTCTGAGGAGAGTAGCTTTCGGGGATTCTCATATCATGTAATGTCTCAATTCTTAAAATAATAAACTAAGCAAAGAAACTGCTAAATAATGACCTCCTTGGTGAGGCAGTCTCAACTATCAACTTCTTGGATTCCTTGGAGTCCTGTGTTGGACGATGGTGGTGCAGAGCCAGCTGCCCCATGGCTTACCCCTCTTTTCATCGCTTTCCTGCTTTCCCAAGGGCCCTTATGTGCCATGGGCAGACTTGAGCCTGAGAGATCAAGGACCATCTAAGACCCAGGAAAGAGGCCCACCAGGCCCTAGAGGCAGACTTTACACCAACTGGGCAGGGAATTCTGGGTCTGATGGGCATGTGTCTTCAGACATGTGAGTGAAGTAACCAGAGGAGGACCAGAGCGAGGCCTGAAGGGAAGTATGGCTGGCTGGCCAAGTAGTTGAATCCTTCTGGAACTTGGTTTCCTTTTCTGTCAAAACAGTGTAAATCAAACAATTACATAAGGATTAGTTTTTGAAAACCGAGCCTTTTTTTTTTTTTTTTTTTCTCTACAAGCCTGTAAGTCTCTAAATCTGAAACTTCTAGCGCCTCTGCTTTCTTGAACTTGACAAACACCTTGAACAAATGTGGCAGCAGTTACGCCCTGTGGACACCAGGAGTCATGTTCATCTCAGGGGACCTGCTGAGGCGCTGAAGTACCACACTGAGGAAACCAAGCCCCAAATAGCCTGGGTCCAGAGGGCTGAGAGCTCCTGGGGCCTGTTTCAGGAAGGGGATACTGCTGTCCTTCTAGGGGAAAACCTTTCCCCTTTCTCCACAAGCCCCTCAGGATGCTGGTGCTAACTTCCTCCTCACTGATCCTGGTGCAAATACTCAGGCTGCCACAGAGACCCTTTCTTCCAAGCCCAGAGCTTTGCTGACCTGTTTTCTGCCCCACTTTCCTCTTCTTTCTCTAGGAGATCTAGAGTAGCAGGAACAAATCAAGCTCTCTATGAGCTCTTCACTTAGAGTGAAAGAGATGCTCTTCTGATCTCAGCTGTTCTAAAATCTTGAGTTCCCCAAAGAAGAACAGGAAATTAGAAAAATATGGCAGCAAGTCATACTCCTGGAACACCTCCCAAGTTTTCCCTTTCCATTTTCTCCTCTTCTTTGTAAATTTCTCTTATTAAATCAGACTGGGAAAATTTTCAATAAATTAAACATGCTTTCAGGAGATTTGGGTCTAGTTTCCAACTTGAATTTTCCTTAAACCCAGGCAAAGTATATGCATGCCTCCTCCCTCTCGAGGTTTCCTGCTTATGTTTTGCGGCCAGTATTTCAAAATTTTTATTTATTTATTTTTGTGGTACCTTGTGGCTTGTAGGATTTAGTTCCCAGCAGGGAACTCAACCTAGATGCAAATAGTACCCAGCTGACAGTGGATAATGTCTACGTGCATTGCCAGTTGGGTGTTGTCTCAAAGCCTGTGAGGCAGACTTGACATGGAACATCAAGGCTAGCTCATTACCGAAGCTTGCTGTGACTGGCACTCCTGGGGCAATTACTCTCACATAAGCTCACGCAATGATGGCAGGCCATATGGGCATAGGGAATGACCAAAACTACGCCAGATGGTGCACTCAGGGAGAGGAGTGAATTGGGATAGTTTGTTGAAAGTATGTTTGCATTTTATTTTCTCTTTAAAAATAACACACACACATGTACACACACACACACACACAACACAGATCCACTTGAAATGAGAGCGGTGTGGAGGCCAGGGCCAGGAGGAAGACGGACCCAGGCTTCTCCCTCCGTGGTCTGGTCTGGATGAAGCGCGTTTGTGCTCATTTGGTTGCCTGAGTTTCCCACTGGGTGTTTCAGGTGAGCGAGTCAGTTCCTGTTTCCTTCTGAAAAAGCCTCCAATTTGGAGTCTACTGCGTGCCTCCTCTGTGGTTTGCTGCCAGGGGATTGCTTATGCTGGCTGGCGTGACTGACCACATGGCAAAGGCTCCTGCCCTTTCAGCTGCTTTCAGTTCTTTTAAGCTGCAGCAGAAAACCTGGGCGGTGTAGGAGATCAGATGGACTCTCTTCATCTCAGTTTTCTGGTTCGATGGCTTTTAGACTTTAAGTTAAATAGCCGTCAGTTGAGCTCTGAAGGAAGCTCAGCTGAGGGCACCAAAGTCTATCAGATCATACAGGTTTACAGGTTATGTTTATTTCCTTGTCTGTAATGTTTGGAGCCGATGATCCTGCAGGTTCTTCTGACTCTACGATCCAGATGTTTTAAAAATTCACGCCCCACCGTGCACGTACATGTTGACATGTACGTTAGCCACATCTTCTGTAACATTTCTTATGGTGCCTCTTGGTTTGTTTTTTTAGCCCAAGGAAGTTATCATGTCCTTACTGTCTTAAAAGCCAAGAAATCATAGTTAAGGTCATCCTTGAGGTGCAGAATTCCCTTTGTCCACTTCCTATAGAAGAAAATTGTTTTAAAATGGGATAATATAAACAAAACAATTATTATTTGTTTCATGACATTTACTTATGTACACTGCTCTGCAGGAGGGTTTTTGCAAACTTTTATAAAGGTTGTATGTCACAGAGTCAGGGTTAGGTTTTGAACCACACATTTATTATGGAAAAATGCTGATTTAATAAATATGCTGCAGTAGGTTTTCTAGTATCTGCATGCTAAAATGTGACAGGCAAAATAGAAAACGATCACATCCAGTAAGAGGGAAAGTTTGGAGTTAACTCCTGCAGATCACAGATCATGAATGCCCCTTGTCAGGTCCAGAGATGACCTGGTATTACCCCCTTTAAGGGGGCACATGCCAGCTGGGGGTGAGGAGACCACTGACAGTTTTAGGAAAAACTTTTGGAACCAAATTATGTGTTTTGAGTTGCAAAAGGAATTTGTAACTGCAACTGCTTTCAGAGAATAATTTTCTGCTGGTGTAAACATCAAATATAAGATTTATAAATCAGAAAGAATGTCTGGAAAATCTCAAGAAAACTAATTTTCCCTGGACAGATGCCTTTACTTAGGTATTTCTGGGCAAAGTCAGCCTTGCCAAGTAGCCATTACATCTCTGCTGGTCAAGAGAAATGGGGGAAATGCATCACAAATAGTGCCTTGGAAAGGAGTGTTTCAATCATTACCTGCACCTGGCTTTTCTCACAACCAGGAAACTGAGAGGAATGAGAACTTTATGGGCAATTAGGCTTATTGAAAAAAATACTTTGATTTTATATTGGTCAAATAAAATCAGGAGAGGATGGCTGAATTAATTTGATCCTTTAACACCACAGGCGTAGGTCGCCTCCTCCAGGACTTTCTCCAGCTCTCTTCTGCTCTCTTTCTGGGGAACTGGGATGAAAGTGTTCCTCATGTGGGTGCCGTGTCAGGGCAGGAATGTGGAGGTACGTATCCCAGGAGTTATGACAGGCCAGGATACGTGCCTTTTATTGTTACTTCCTTCATCATTTTGAAATTTTTATAAAGAGCAAAGAGCCCTCTTCATAAAACAGAGAATAATCTTTAGCCAAATGAGAATACCAGTGAAATGAGTGCCGGTTAATTTCCTTACTTTGAAACTCAAGCATAAGACCAGATGTATATGTCAAGTATCCCAACAACTGAAATATTTTAATATTCTCTCCTATCTTCCCTGCTTGTTTCCAAAATCCAATTTTTTTTTTTGCTATAAGCAAAAATATATGAGAAAGTTCTTTTCAAAAATGTTCTCCGATAACATCCGAAAGTTTCCCGATTATAAAAAGAAGGTACACAGCTACCTTCGGCTCAGACAAGTGATGAATGTCAGGGAGGAGGTGAGGGCTGCTATGGGTGGGACTCTCTGCTGGAGGCATGTCTGGGCCCCTGCAGGCCCAGTGCATCAGTTGGGTCCCTGAGCCAAGGATCTGCCCCAAGCAGTGGACAGGGAAGGGGGTGGCAGGGGTACCTTGGCCTGTCGGCTGGCTCCTGCAGCTCGAGGGTGCAAAGGGAGGTCGTAAGTTTCATTCTGCTGTTTAGCAAAGTTCACAAATACCTGGAGGCAAGAGAAGGGCCAGAGTAGGTAGACAGTTTCAGAAAAGGGCACCCTCCACCCACTTTCCCACCCACTCACTTTGTTGTTTCCCACGGTTAATGTATAGCCCTGCTGGAGCAGCCTGTGTTCTGCCCAGGGCACAGGGCTTCTTCTTAGACTCGTGAGCTAAGCCAAAGGAGTGCCCGCAAGAGGATTATGGGTAAATGAGGCAGAGTCTCAGCCAGTGCTAGCCTCCTAAACATCTACAGGAATAACTGAAAAATCAAAACCAGGAAGACAGAGCTGATCGCTCCAGTTTTCTATTCTCAATTCAGTGTGCAGTGTGACCAACTCTTGTCCCTGCCTCCATCTACTTATGCTGGCAAGAAGGTGCTGGGAGCCAGCTCCTCAGAGAGTAAGCAGAGACTTGCCTGTTTCTACTGCTACGCTGAGTAGTCTTTAAGGATATTTATTTTAAAAAGAACAAATAAAAACCAATGAAACCCAGAAACAAATGTCCGTATGGATGAATGGATAAACAAAACATGGTATATTCACACAACTGAATATTAATCAACCTTAAAAAGGGAGGATATTCTGAGTCTCCCACATAGATTTACCTTGAGGGCACTATGTTAACTGAAATAAGCTAGATGCAAAAGGACAAATACTGTGTGATTCCATGGCTTTGAGGTATGTGGAGCAGTCAACAGAATGTAAACCAGTGGCCGGGGAGCGGTTCCTGGGGGAGTTACTGCTTGATGAGTACAGAGTTTCAGTTTGGGAAGATGAAAAATTTCTGGAGATGGATGGTGGTGATGGTTGTACAACAATGTGAATATACTTAATGCCACTGAAGTGCAATGCCACTTAAAAATGATAATTACATATATTTTATACACATATTTTACCACAATAAAAAATGACCACGTTAAAAAAACCTGACACATGGCACATACATTTATCAAAACTCACTGAATTGTACACTTTAAATAGGTGCATTCTATTGTATTTAAATTAAGCATCAGTAGAGATGATTTGAAAGGAAAAAAGGGCCATCGCCATAAACTGGGAAGGAGAAAAAACATCATAGTGTGGCGAGGAAGAATGCTGTAAGAGAGTCAGTGAAGTCTGTCGATGACTGAAATACTCCTGGAAAACCATTTCTGATTTCCAAGTTTGCCCTAATGGACAGAGGGACTTGGCACTTGGGCACGTCCTCCCTTGCCCTCATGTAGATTCCAGCCGAGCGGGGCAGCGCAGCCCAGGCTTTGCCCAGCCGGGCACCCCCAGCCTTGCCTGGTCCAGGGTGGTCTGCGTGACCGAGTACTCCTCGATGAGCAGGCTGTCCTTGTGCGACACGAGCAGCCGGAAGATCCTGGCCAGGGAGGAGGAGGAGACCTGGAACTGCAGCATGTTGTGGTGCCTCTCCCTCTGGACGCTGCCTGGGAAGTTGCCCTGGAAGAACTGCTCCACCGGGCCTAGGTCAGGAAGCAAGTCGTCCTTTGGGGATCTGATTTTCATTGTGACAATGTAGCCGTCTCCAAACCTGGGGATGCACATGGCGGTGTGGAACAGGCTTGTTAGCAGCAGGATCTAAGGAAATCCCGAAATGAGGACTAGACTTATCACTAATACTGGGGATTAAAGGCCCATACTATAGATCTTGAGAAGAGAAGGAAGCGGCTACCCACTCCAGCATTCTTGCCTGGAAAATCTCATGGACAGAGGAGCCTGGTGGGCTCTATGGGGTCGCAAAAGAGTCAGACACAACTTAGCAACTAAACCAAAATAGATCTTGTGTGCGTGTTTAAAACTAGGACCGAAAGGGCCACAGTGGTTCCTGGAGAGGTGGTTCCTGGAGAGGTGGTTTGACGCTAGTGCTCAGAGGTCTCAGTGCCTCATGTGCCTCTCCAGGTCTGTGTCACACCTTCCTGTGTCCACCTTCTGGAGACACAGGTGTCCCCTGCTCCATTCCCTTTAACGTATGTGCTGAAGTCAAAGGCTGTCTGAGCCCTGTGCAGAGATCACAGGCTGCCCAGGGCTTCCTCAGAGATGGAAAGACTGCCTGGGCCTTTAAGAGACTGGCCTGGTGGGAGAAAAGGCCGGGAAGGCAGTGCTTCCCTGGGGGAAGCTTCCAGAACGAATGGAGCTGCCAGGCCCAGGGCCATGGATGCCCCCCATCCTTCACTCACCAGGTCACTTGCATGTGGATAAATGGTCCACTAGAGAGTGAGTGCACGGCCAGATGGTATCTCTTCACACTTAGCTCGTGGTATACTTATTTCAGTGCTCCATCCAGGATCCAGGGTTGTTTCTCTTTGCAATAAAATGCCTTTACCTTTCACCCCCAGAAAAGTGACCATCCTTCACACAGGAATGTGCCCGCTCACCTGCTCTCCTACAGGAAACTGAGGACTGAGAGGGACAGGGGGTAGGGAGCATCTGTTCTCCAGCAGGTGGACACTGGAAGCTGCTGACATGGGTCCAGTGACCTTGCATGCTGAAGTCCCTGTGTAGTGTCCAAGCTGTAGTTACGCAAGACATTATGGGTCTAGTGCCCAGATGCAGCCAACCTATTAGACCTTCATCTCAATTGTTGTTGCATATGATGCATTTGAAGCCTGATGTGTGCTGTGCAAGATTCTCCCCTGGAACATCGAGATGAAGTGTCTTGGCACAGACGCAGTGGGTTATGTGTTCTTCCTTTCATCAAGTGGCATGGTGACTTTTTCTATTCTGGGCTCTCAAAATGTGTTTGATAAATAAGTAATAATTTAAAGTCCACCCTTCCTAGTTTATAAAACATATCAGAAGGCAAGGGAGTATGGCATTATTATCCAAATCTTATTTTAAGTGATTGTCCACTTTGGCACACAAACTGTTATGAATAACACAGTATTTACAGCAGTTTACAATTTATCAGGACAGGATAATCCTACTAAAGATTACTGGCATTGCTGGTGTGTCATATAATACATGGTCATTTCCCAAACTCAAAAGCATATGATTCTGTATTTTCCAAGTCTCCTGTAAATGTGTTGTAATACTTCCATAATTTAAAAAATAAGGAAGAAAGAGAAAAAAAATATGACATGCCAGAAAGAAACTGACTGTTCAGGCTGTTTGGTCTCTGGATTGCTCCTATGTTGTTTGTGGACTCATTAAATAGGTCACGGGTTCTGGATTGTTGGGATAAGTGGTGTGATAACGAGGCAGTGGTAATGACCCTCTCTCATCCCAACTGGGTTCTCATCCCAATTTGCCCCTTTCAGAATCCCCATCTGGAGCCTCAGCAAGCCTTCAGCCACAGGCTGTTAGCCCAGTAAAGAAGAGCTGCATTCAGCACACCAGTTTTCTCTACCTGCTGCTGCAGAACCAGGCTCAGATACCTCTGCCCGTGGCACAGGGGAGCAGCAAGACTCTCTCACATGTCAGAAAAGAGCACAGGGCCTTGTTGACTCCCCCACTTCTCCCCCGAAGGTAACAAAGGCAACACCCCACCATATCCTTACTTGGACTTGAGGTGCTGGATGGTGCCCAGACACTGAAAGGCGCCCTTCACCATGATGGCCAGCCGGGTACACAGGGCCTCGCACTCTTCCATGCTGGGGGCAGGGAGAGAGCAGGAGAGGGCTGAGAGGACTGGACTCCATCACCCGCCTGCCCCGCCTCAGCCCCTGGGAATCTCTTGCCTGTGGGAAGTGAGGACCACGGCTCTCCCTTCTCTGATGATGCCCATGATGGTGTTCCACAGCATGCGGCGTGCCTGGGGGTCCATGCCTGTGGTGGGCTCATCCTGTGGGGAGGCAGAGGGCAGAGGGCCAGGCTGAGAGCCAGCTTTCCCCGGTTCCTACACTCTCCTTGGCTGCACCTTCCTCTCTCTGAGCAATGTTGCTCTCTGGCAGACAGTGCACAAAGTCACTCCCAGTGGGCGAGAGCCAGGGAAGGCAGCACAGGGCATGGAAGGCAGGGGGTGACTCAGGAGCGTGAAGAAACATCAGCACGCCTCTAGATCTGTTTTAGCCCATGAATGAGTTAAAATTCATTAAAGCAATGATAGAACTATTTTAAAAAAAGAAAATAAAATTCTCCACATGTGCTTGTAAGGAGGCAGGAAGAAAGCTCAGGTGACTTTTCAGGGTCCTTTCAAGTCCTGTGACCCATGCCCTCATGAACCCCAGACTGCCTGGGAACAGGGCCTTGGGCCTGGTCTAGCTGCGGCGAGAACCACATGAGCCTTTGCTCCAGGCCAGCGCTCCTGTCCAGCTAGGACCTCAAGAGGCAACCCACTCCAGTATTCTTGCCTGGAGAATCCCATGGACAGAAGAGCCTGGTAGGCTATAGTCCATAGAAAGAGTTGGACATGACTGAGGGACTTTCACCTTCACAGGCCTCCTCAGGCAGAAGTAAGTTTTGACCAGTCACTGACATTCTGCAGACGGGCTGAATTTCCCTACTGTGAGCCTGAAGCCCCACTAGAGGCTTCCCAGGAACTCAAAGTAATAATGTGTTTTGACTTTGGTTTCCCCCAAGAGCTGTGAACCAAACATTGGACTGATTCACTCAACATGAGCAATATAGAACAACCCAGACAAACACAGACTGCTGCAGTTCCGAAATCCGCTGGCTCAGCCACAGAGATGTGGCCCTCGCTCTCGCGAGCCCTCAGGCGGCCCCAGGGCCCTTACCAGCAGCACCAACGGCGGGCAGCCTAGGAGCGCAATGGCTGTGGAGAGTTTCCGCTTATTTCCTCCACTGTAGGTGCCGGCCAGGCGGTCTGCGTAGAGGGACAGGCCCAGGCTCTGAATACTCCAGTTTGTCACCTAGGGAGGAGAAAGAAATCCCATTTGGGAAAAACAAACAAGCAAACACCCCACCAGTTCAAAGTCTTGGGCTCCTAGATCTCACTCCTCCAGGATGACAGACCCAGTGAGGCCAAAACATGATGACTTATGGAGTGGCTCATGGCCTTCAAGGGCAAGGCGTCTCCTTTCCGCTCTCGGATCCTTAGATCCCCGTATGGTCTGGTCTGCTTCACATCCATTGGATGCAACTCCCTGAGAAATAGCCTTCAGCCTTTCCAGAGCAGGACAACGCTTCTACCCAGTGTCCTGGACTATGGTTAGGAGTGGAAGAGGAGGAACTCTGGCTCCAAATGACATAAACCCACTTATTCATTTACTTAGTCCTATGAAACATGTAAAATTGTTTCAGGAGTGCTTTTCCCGTGCCTCTATAAAAGCAAATCGACCAAGAAGAGCCCATAGTTTGTTTGTAGTTCTTTCTCTACCCTCTGCTTGCCCAGGACCGAGGATAAACAATCAAATATTCTGTCATCAGTTATTTGTAGTAGTTCTTTTCCTCCCCTTCCGTATGATTATTACATTCATTTGAAATAAAATTGGATTAATTGGTTTTAGTTTTCAGTGTTAGGATTTCTTTTGTTTTCACTTTTACCTCTTTCTCATTCTTACTGATTTAGTTTTATTTTTTGAATATGTAGAATGTTAGCCTGATTCCAAAAGTTTAAATTATACAAAAAATATCCTGACAGAAGTACTCAGTTCAGTTCAGTCACTCAGTCATGTCTGACTCTTTGTGACCCCATGAATCGCAGCACGCCAGGCCTCCCTGTCCATCACCAACTCCCGGAGTTCACTCAGACTCATGTCCTTCAAGTCCATGATGTCATCCAGCCATCTCATCCTCTGTCGTCCCCTTCTCCTCCTGCCCCCAATCCCTCCCAGCATCAGAGTCTTTTCCAATGAGTCAACTCTTTGCACGAGGTGGCCAAAGTACTGGAGTTTCAGCTTTAGCATCAGTACTTCCAAAGAAATCCCAGGGCTGATCTCCTTCAGAATGGACTGGTTGGATCTCCTTGCAGTCCAAGGGACTCTCAAGAGTCTTCTCCAACACCACAGTTCAAAAGCATCAGTTCTTCAGCACTCAGCCTTCTTCACAGTCCAACTTTTGCATCCATACATGACCACAGGAAAAACCATAGCCTTGACTAGATGGACATTTGTTGGCAAAGTAATGTCTCTGCTTTTGAATATACTATCTAGGTTGGTCATAACTTTTCTTCCAAGGAGTAAGGGTCTTTTAATTTCATGGCTGCAGTCACCATCTGCAGTGATTTTGGAGCCCCCAAAATAAAGTCTGACACTGTTTCCACTGTTTCCCCATCTATTTTCCATGAAGTGATGGGACCGGATGCCCTGATCTTTGTTTTCTGAATGTTGAGCTTTAAGCCAACTTTTTCACTCTCCTCTTTCACTTTCATCAAGAGGCTTTTTATTCCCTCCCATTTCCCTTTCACCCTATTTCCCTCTTGCTGATTACCACATTCATTGTTTTCCAGTTTATCCTTCCTGTATCTCTATTTGTAAAGGTAAACAGACATATTTATGCTTTCTTATTTGTCCTACTTTCTTACATGAAAAAGAAACATTCTACATGTGCTCTTTTACACTTTGCTTTCTTCATTTAACAGTATTTCCTTGAAAAAAAGTTGGTATCATTCACAGAGCTATTTTTTTGGTTTTGATTTTTCTTTTGGCCACACCAGGCACGGCATGTGGGATCTTAGTTCCCCAACAAGGGATCAAACCCATGCCCCTGGCACTGGAAGCACAGTCTTAATTGCTGGACCACCAGGGAAATCCTAGGTTTTAAAAAATAGCTGCATAAGACCTTGTTGCATGTATTTATGGCATAAACTATTCAATTTCCTATATGCCTGAACATTTAGCTGTTTCCAGTATTTTATGACTAAAGGGTGGTGAATATACATTTTTGACTATGTATTTTTGTACTGTGGGGTGTGTGTGTTCAGGGTAAATGCCCAGGAGTGGGATGGCTGGATCAAAGGGTAAATGCATATATGATTTTGTTAGATAGGAGGGTAGGAATTTTTTTTCATCTGGTTTGTTGACTGCTATACCCTTGTTTTCCAGAAGAGTACTTGGCACACAGCAGACACTCAGTTGAGCATTTGTTGAATGAATTAATGGACAGCATGCTCTAGTTTTCCCATATCTAAATAAATGCATTCTCATGAAGAAGATTCATGGTTTATCAAACTATTAAGTGGACACAATAAACCAAGGTAATATACCCTCTCAATTTCCTCTGCTGGTACACCTCGAAGCCGGGCATAAAGGTAAAGATGTTCTCGCCCTGTAAGCAGGTCATCGATTGCATCAAACTGAGGACAGTAGCCCATACTTTGATGGATGTCAGAAATATTGGTCAAAATACTGCAAGAAGAAAAAACAGTTAGTAGGTTTCCTTCACAAAATGGGTAACCAGAGATCTGGGACTAGAGGAGTTTCTGCCAAAATGATAATAAAGCTCCCTCTCTTCTTTTCCCATTTTTGCTTTAAAAATGTGAACAACATTTAGGAATCAAAGTAGGGGCTCTTTGGTTAGAAACTGATAAACTCCAGGAGTTCTGAGCTTTGAATCCAATTGGATTCTCCTAGATTTCCCTATCTAGGATAAACTGAATACCTGTTACCCTAAGACAGCTGTGCTTTTAGACTGGATCACCTCATGTGTGAGTTTAAAAACAAAGGGAAGATCAAACTTAAGAAAATGAGCAATGTTTTTGATACCTTTCAAATATTTGGGAAGTAGCTAGAGAAGATGCATGCTTCCCAATGGAAGTGAACTTTTCGACTTGTATTTAATGACAGAGATACTGTCAATGAAAGAGGAACCAATCAGATCACCACTCACAGCAAGAGACTGGCAGAAGAGATGAAGAGATGAAATGAGCTCTATAAACTCTCTCTAATCAATGTATTCTCCTCCACTAAAAAATGCATTGTCTTGATGAAAAAACAAATGAACTATAGACTGGTCCAATTTTCTTCCTCCTTCTCTCATAGCTTAGGGTCTAAGAATGAAGGATAGATGCAATGGTATGGGACAGAGAGAGGCCATGTACTTCCCCACTATGACAAAACCATTTAGGTACAGCCAATTAAAATCGCTCAGGGAAGCAAGGAGGGTACTTCACCAAATCCACAGGAATTACTACACTTAAGAGCCCCAATCCTGTGCCTTAAACCTATAGTTTCTTTCTAGCTTCTGTCTTGATTTTACCTGTGTCTCATGGTAAATCTTATTTCATCCCCTTGCTCTCCACTCCCTGCCCTCTCCCCTTTTGTTTCACATCATGAAGTCATTTGCTTGCTTGTAGGCCAAGCTAGATCTGAAGATGAGATGGAACCAGTCATGTCCTGGCTCCACCTCTGCCATTCTCTTTGCTCTAGACCCAACAGCAAGGCTGGGAAGGCTGGAGAACCAAATTCATCCTGTCTGAGCCAGTGAAGAATGCTTAGGATTCTCCTCACCCAGGGAGCATTGGGCCATGTTGATGATGGCTTTCCCCAGGCAAGCAGAAGTTGGTTTGATGTCAGCAGTGCCTAACTCCACTCATAAACCAGGACAGATAGTTTCTCTGGGCACAATATGTGTGAGCTCTGCTATTCAAGGAGCAGCTTGTAAAGAGGCAGACAAGCACCAGCTCATGTTTTCTGTCCTGTCCTGTCCAAGACCAGTCTGTTTCCATGCTCCTTATTTCAGAGAGCAGCAGGCACTCTCCCAGAATCCAAGGGCACATGCCAGTTCTCCCTTTATAAAAGAATCTTGGCCAGCAAAGCTAGGTGTTGGCACAGAAATAGCCAACGCAGATTAAAGCTTCCGAGGACTCTTGAACAAGCCCCACGCAGAAACTCAACCCGGAGGAAGGGCGCTTCATCCCAGATGTTCTTAATCTGGGCCCTAGGGGGTCCTGTAGGGTCACAACTGTGCTTCAGGGCTCAGTTAATTCCCTGAAACTGTAAAGAACATATGAAGAGAGGTAATGGGAAGCAATTTTTATAGGTACATGTGTTCATCACATGGTCAAAGGGTCAGAGGCTTATGACCCACAAAAGACTAAAAACCACTGATTTGGTGCTTTCAGAATTTTCTGAGAATTCATGCTAATGGAGGAATCTTTTAACAATCATAATTCAATTCAGTTCTCCAGATAGTCTTAGACTTTTCAGACCATGTTTGCCGGGAGGTCTGTTTCTCCGTACAGATCTTTCAGGCTCTCAGAGTCATCCTCAGATACAGGGTGGGGACGAGGACATGCCTCAGGACCTGGGAGAGACACCCTGAGACAGGGTAACAGAACACTCACCTCTTGCCTGCGACGGTGGCATCGCCTGAGGTCACTGTGGTGTCCCCAGTGAGCATCTTGAATGTGGTTGTTTTGCCAGCTCCATTCACTCCCAGGAGGCCAAAGCACTGAGGGAGAAGACACAGAATTGGCTTCGCCCTGGAGCCCAAGAAGGCCAGAGTGTCAGGCCCCAGGGCAAGTGTATGTGGTGAAGGGAGGCATGCTGGACCCAGGCCGCCATATAAAGGTGATTAGCCATTTACGGCATATGGGAGCACAATGTGTCATTTGGCATGAGGGTGATAGTGAGCTGAAGGCAAATGGGAAGAAGCAGACATAAGACAAGCTGTCTGCCCTTCCCTTATTTGCCCCAAAGCAATCCACTCTTCTAGAAACTGTAAGTCCATTTCCTTTGTCTTGTAACTTCCCTAAATGTATTGTTCCTTTGCTAAGGTGCTACATGAGCCCAAGTTCTAACCACCCCTTCGGGTAGTCATCTCTCCTGTACAGTGCACATGCTAACAAACTTTCTCTTTGTTTTTCTCTCATTACTCCATCTTTTATCAGTCCAATTGATAGAGCCCTGGCTCCAGAACCTAAGAGGGTAGTAGGAAGCAGAATTTTCCTCCTTGACAGTGACTGCTGAGCACTTGAAATGCATCTGCTGCTGCTGCTAAGTCGCTTCAGTCATGTCCGACTCTGTGTGACCCCAGAGACAGCAGCCCACTAGGCTTCCCCGTCCCTGGGGTTCTTCAGGCAAGAACACTGGAGTGGGCTGCCATTTCCTTCTCCAATGCATGAAAGTGAAAAGTGCAAGGGAAGTCGCTCAGTCATGTCCAACTCTCAGTGACCCCATGGACTGCAGCCCACCAGGCTCCTCCGTCCACAGGATTTTCCAGGCAAGAGTACTGGAGTAGGGTGCCATCGCCTTCTCCGTGAAATGCATCTACATGTACTATAAGCTTAAACGCACACTAGATTTTGAAGATGTAGAACAGTAACAAAAAAGCACGTAAAATATAAATAACATTTCATATGACTTACATGTTGAAGTAAGTATATCTGATATTACTTCAGATATATTGGACAAGATTAATGATTAAGACTAATTTCACCTGCTTTTCTCCCTATGGCTACTGGACAATTAGAATGACCTATGTGGCTTGTGTTTTATGTCTATTGATGAGCTCTGTTTCAGCGGAGACCAGAGACATGCATGGGAGCTGGTTTCCTGAGGTTCTTTCACATGTGTCCCACAGAGCACCCACCTCTCCGGGCGGACTCCCACACACAGCCTGTCCACTGCTGGGCTGGAGGTGCCTGAATAAACCTGCAAGATCAGAGAAAGTGGATGGAGGACTAAGAGAGGGTTAAATGGGGGAGGGCAAGAGAGCAAATGATGGCTTAGGCGGAGGGTGCACATCGACACGGATGTGATAGAGGTGCTGTGAACACTGAGAGTGTTGAAGCTGAGCCCCTGTGCAGAAATGGGGTGCAGGAAGATTCATTAGCAGGGCTCAGTTGCAGTGGCTCTTGCTGAGGCCCTGTGTCAGTGCCCAAGATAAATGCTAGAGAAAGTGCCTGAAAGTTCTTGGAAGACTAGTTATAACAAAGATGACAGTCTCACATAAAATTGGGAAAAGGAATTGCTTGCATTAGTATATTGCCTATTCTACAGAAGGCAAATTACAGCATCGTGCCATCTTAGTTCAACGGGCACCTCCAAAATAACATTCCGGTATCTATTCCCTTACCTTGGTGAGTTCATTTAGCCGTAAGATATCAGTTTTATTTCCTCCACTAATAATTCTCTGCCTTTCTTCAGCCACATCATCATCTTCATCTATGATGGGCTCCTTTGCAGGCTCAGTAGTCCTAGGGGAAGACAAGAGGACAGAGGGGGCTGGTGCACAGTGTCCTTAGCGCTGTCCTTTCATCTTATCCTCTGCTCATTCACTGGCCTCTACCCCAGCCTAGCCTCCCACCCCTAACGCTTGACTCTCAAAAGGACTCTGCACAGGAAAGGTGTCAGGCATTAGGCAGAGAAAGCAAGCGCTCGAGACCAGAGTCTGCCCTGGTCTCCAGTCCTGGCCTCCCTGTGTGTGACGGTGGGGATGTTGCTGAACCTCTCCAAACCTCGCCTCCTTCAACCGTAAGACAGGGAGTGGGTGGTAAGAACATCTACCTCATGGGATTGTGGTAAAGATGAACTTGGCCCAGGGTCTGGCACAGAGTCAAGACTCAAAACCTGGTAGCTGCTATCATGATAGAACCCTTCATCTATCGTAAGCACTCAACAAATGATAGTTACTAGCAACCAAGCCTCCTACTTTTAGTCCATCAGGTTATCTCCTGTCCCAAACTATAGTTTTCCATCAGCTGTAAGTTAAAACCCTAACTCCTCAGCTGAAATCCCAGAGACCTGCAGTCAGGCCCCACCTACCCTTCCCACTCATCCTCCCATTAATCTTTCTTCTTTTTTTTTTAATTCAAAAAACTGTAGAGGGTTTTATTATTGCAGATAATGGTGTTATTATTAGTAGAGTCCCTTGGACAGCACTGAGATCAAATCAGTCAGTCCTAAAGGAAATCAACCCTGAATATTTATGGGAAGGACTGATCCTGAAGCTGAAGCTTCAATACTTTGACCACCTAATGAGAAGAGCTGACTCACTGGAAAAGACCAGTGACAGGCTGAGGGCAGGAGGAGAAGGGGGCAACAGAGAATGAGATGGTTGGATGGCATCACTGACTCAATGGACATGAGTTTGAGCAAGCTCTGGGAGATGGTGAAGGACAGGAAAGCCTGGCATGCTGCAGTCCATGGGGTCACAAAGAGTTGGACATGAGTTAGTTACTGAATAACAACAACATTGGTAGAGAAATTACATTCCAAATGGCCTGGCCCACTCAGTTAGTGACTCAAGAAATAGAGAAATCTCCTTATTGTCCATTTGAGGAAATAGGTTCACAGAGGGGCAGGCGCTTCTGTCAGGTCAGGTCCTACAGCTCAGAGCCCTGCCTCCTTGCACTGGCTGGTTCTCTGCAGCGCAATTACTCTCCAGTAATTAATTCAGTAATACTCAAAGCCTTTTGAATATGTACACTCAACATAATTTTGAAAAGCTTTAAGTAGATACCTAAATTTTCTCCCCACACTTAAAAAAATTTTTTTTTTGCCATGTCAGGTGCATGTGAGATCTTACCCATTTATCTCTTGGACTGACTCCTCTACCAACCATAGCTCCATCTCCCCATCTACCCACAGCTCCCAGCCCAGGTTAGGCTTTCCCAGCTCCCAGCCCCTGAAGGCATTTCTTGTTCTTGTTCTCCCGCCCTGCCGAGCAGAATCCTCACCATCCTTAACAACACAGCCTCTTCTCTGAACACCCTGAATACCCTGACCTACATGCTCTCCTCCCTCCGTCCCTGGCCATATCCAGTTCATTACAAAGTTTTGTCTAACAAACTTCTTACTATTTACTCCATCAACTTCTTTTACTCCATCTCCTAACACCCGCGCTCCTTTCCAGGCTACCCTGGTCTCTTGCCTAGGTAAAAAAGCAGCTTCCTGTCTGATCTCTGTTTCTAATGCTTGCGGATCATGTTATTTCCCTGATTAAAACACCCCAACAACTTTTTGCGGTCCTCAGGCTTAAACTCTAAGTCCTCACCAAGGTGAGGGGGCATTTCATGACCTGACTCTGCCTTCTTCTCCACTCATCTCTCACCCTCCCCACCACCCCAACCCTCTCCTTTCACAGCCATCCTGAACTCCCCACATGTGTGCATATGCACTACCAAGAGCACCCGTTCTTCCCTCCTCTCCTTTCTCTCCTTTCCTGGTTGTTTTTCAGGATGGGCACTGTTGTCTTCTTGAAGCCAGAGATTCTGAATACTTCTCTGGTCCTCTTCTTGGTCTAATACAGAAGGACACACTTGATGTGTTGACACCAGAGTTTGAAGCTAATGTGTCTGTTTTAGTAAATAACTCTTGCTTCTCTCCCACCTAAGGCCTCTTAAAGAGGAGCCCCCACCAAAAAAAAAAGAGGTGACCAAAGCTGTAGAGGGGGGCCTGCAAGGACTGAGGCTCCCATGGACAAATCCTCATGCTAGAACCACTTTCTGTTCAGGTTTTCTATTCTAAGTGTGTCGACATTCATTATCTTATTCAATCTCTTTCCAATAACTCAATTCCCTGAGGATTAAAAGCTAAAGACAAGTCATCTGAGTCTGTCTTTATATGTGCCCACATTTGGCCTGAGAGGGTAAGGGACAAACACTGTCCAGGAAAGCTTGTTCTGAGTGCCCAATGACTTGCAGTTCAGGCCTCTGAGCCAAGGCCAGTAAATATCAAGTTGGGTTGCAGAAGGGGCTGCCTTCTGGAAACCTGAGCACCCACTTCAGAATGAGGCAGGGCCTTGAGCAAGAGAATGGGAAGAAAGGCATGGCTGGGCTGGGTCAGGGTTGGCAGACAACCCTCTTGCTCCCCAACCAGGGGGCATGACCACTGCTCCACCCCCGCCACACTGCACCTGGCCGCCTTCACCCCAAATATCACCCCCTGCGTTACTCCCTTCCCCCTCTGCCCTGTCCCCACTCTCAAATCTCTCATTAGCAAAGGGGCCTGATTTGTCTATTTCCTCATGAATGCATGTATTGATTTCCTAGTACTTTGGATATCAATTAATCATTATCATTTGTGATGCTATGATCCAATTTAATATGATTATATATTTATTAAAAGAATGGGATTAAATACCAGTGATTGAAATTAATTGTGTTATATTCTAAACACTTTAAAAATTTCACAAATTCTAATGTGACTATTTCAATGTGTCTCTCCTTGCATTGTTCAGAACAAGCCAGGCTTTGAGAGCATAACAATCTTTATGGAGTGGGGCTCATGAGGAAAGAGATGACCGCATGGATGTGAAATCAAGTCCCCTGACTGACAGATGTGAGAAGCTGGGCTTGGTGCCCTCAGGGGAGTGGCGGAGCATACCATCGGCTGAAGAAGAACTGGTATTGGATGAGGAGCGTCAAGAGGAAGTACACCACGCCTTCTACTGCCAGGGCAGCCAGGCTCTTCCCAATCAGGTCCCACTGGAATGGGTTTGAAGCGTGCTCTTCACCTGGGGACGCAGACCACCAGAAGTGACAGGAGTGAAGTCCTCCTGCCCCAGCTGTCCCGAAAGACCTAGTTCCAACACTAGGCTCAGCTAGACCACGCCTTATGCAAGGGATTAAGTCTCTATGTTGTGTTTAGTTTCTCAGCTGTGTCTGACTCTTTTCGACCCCATGGACTGCATGCAGCCCACCAGGCTCCTCTGTCCATGGAGATTCTCCAGGCAAGAATCCTGGCGTGGTTGCCATGACCTTTCCAGGGGATCTTCCTAACCCAGGGATTGAACCAAGTCTCCTGCAATGCAGGTGGATTCTTTACCATCTAAGCCATCACCCGAGTCTCATATTGGCTCACGTCAGAGTAAGAACTGTCCCCGATCCCTCCTATGCTCCTCAGCCACGGACATAGAAGCACCCCGATTCCTTCCAGTATCAGGAAAAATCTCAGACCAACCGGGTGCCCCTAGCCCCAGTCCAGGCTGCAGGTTGGTCATAGAAACTCCCACTGGAGCCCTCCCAGTCTTGGAGGATCCAGGGCCACATGACAGCTACCCACCAAACCGGGCATAGACGTCTGTCACTGCCTGGCTCAGTGCCAGGTCAATGAGACCCCGGCCCAGGCAGAAGTGGGGGAAGATAATGAGCAGCTTCCTCAGCATGGCATTGATCCCGAGCAGCGTCTGAAATATAGAAAAGCAGGACAGTCAGTGAGGGGGCCAAGCCTGTCCGCCCCCTCCTGAGTGGAGCAGGGCCAGGGATGGTGTGCAGCCAGAGGGGCCTGGCTGCTGGAGGGATCTGTCAAGCAGATAGGAGGCTTGGGAATACTCACAGGAGGTGTCCCTAGCCAACAGCCTGCTAGGGGAACTTTCACAGCAGACTGACTTTGAAATTACACAGGAAGCCTTCCAGGCTTTTGTCACCAGGAGATGCAGCAGCTGCTGGGCTGTGGCCTGAACTCTCCCTCCTTCGGGACAGCTGCGGGCTGCGTTGGGGCTCCGGCTCTGCCTCTGGCAGTGTCGTAGCCTAGCTTGTACCAAAGTGGAGAGGGCCCTGAGCATCTTCTAGCTCTGCCTCTCAGCTCCCATAGGACAGCAATGGCTGTCTGCAACTGTCACCAGCAGAAAAGATGGCCGGAGATCCTCCCTGGGGCCTGGGGTATGCTGGGGGACTTATTTTCAGGTGGTAGACTGTATTTGCTATATGAGCCTCAAGTCAGTGTCAGGCAGAGGGGACACCAAGGGGCTGAGGCTGACCTACTTTTCTGGCCCATCCCTGCCGTACAACCTCCTTCCTCTCTGGCCTCTTCACTTTTGCTTACACCACCTCATCTCCGTCTATCTACCCCTCCCTACCGTCCCCCACACTCTCCCTGGAAGGCATTACGTTCTTATCTCTAGGCCCTTGCACTTGTAACTTCTATTAACCATTGCTATTAGTGAAAAATAATGCTCTTTCCCCTCCTGCTGTCTGGCAGATTCCTGCCCTTCTTTAGAAACCTAGCTCAAATACTCTCTTCTAGCCTAAACCTTTCCAGATTCCCATGGAAAAACATCGAACCCTCTCTTAGAGAACTTACCATGTCACCTTGATTAATTTTTTTTTTAACCTGCATATTTTCTGCACTAGTCACTGGTGCCTAGAGAGCAGGAACTGGGTCCAAATTATTTTGGTGTTCTTCCTAAACACCTGACACCTGATTAGCTCATTGTAGGTACTTCATTGTTTATTAAGTGAGTTAATAAAATACTACTTATTCCAAGCCAGGTTTGAATTGAATTCCTCTCTCAAGGTCCTGCTGACCCCATAGTCAAGCCCTTTTGGGCCACCCTGGTCTGTGGTGCTTTATCAGTCTTGCTCCTTTGATGTTCTGTCACACGCTGTCTCATGGAAGGTTAGGAACCTCCGTTTATATCAGTTCCTAATTTGGTGTGCAGATTGTTTCCTCACCGGAAGGGAGTTCCTGGGGCCACAGTGGTTTATATTGGCACATTCATCACACGGTGCTCTCCTAGTGGATGTCTCTGTGACCTGAGTAGCCTCCTGTGGGATTCTGGGAGTTTCTGCAGCATCCATATATTCAACAACTCAGGGGAAGCAACCAGCTTTTTTATGCAGGAGGAGGGGTACGCACTCAGTAATTGTTGGCTAAATGAGTGCAGCCTACAGGAGTGGGATGTTTTGAGTTTAAAGCTCATCATTCAGAAAACGAAGATCATGGCATCTGTCCCATCACTTCATGGCAAATAGATGGGGAAACAGTGGAAACAGTGTCAGACTTTATCTTTTTGGGCTCCAAAATCACTGCAGATGGTGACTGCAGCCATGAAATTAAAAGATGCTTACTCCTTGGAAGAAAAGTTATGACCAACCTAGATAGCATATTGAAAAGCAGAGACATTACTTTGCCAACAAAGGTCCATCTAGTCAAGGCTATGGTTTTTCCAGTGGTCATGTATGGATGCGAGAGTTGGACTGTGAAGAAGGCTGAGCGCTGAAGAACTGATGCTTTTGAAGTGTGGTGTTGGAGAAGACTCTTGAGAGTCCCTTGGACTGCAAGGAGATCCAACCAGTCCATTCTGAAGGAGATCAGCCCTGGGATTTCTTTGGAAGGAATGATGCTAAAGCTGAAACTCCAGTACTTTGGCCACCTCATGCGAAGAGTTGACTCACTGGGAAAGACTCTGATGCTGGGAGGGATTGGGGGCAGGCGGAGAAGGGGACGACCGAGGATGAGATGGCTGGATGGCATCACTGACTTGATGGACGTGAGTCTGAGTGAACTCTGGGAGACGGTGATGGACAGGGAGGCCTGGCACGCTGCGATTCATGGGGTCGCAAAGAGTTGGACACGACTGAGCGACGGAACGGAACTGAAGCTCTTCATTTTGAAGTAACACTCTATTAAGATGTGGTGAGTTGTGAGCCTATGACAAAAGCAACTCTAAAGAGCAGCATATTCAGTCTTCCAGGATGCTCCAGTCATTAGTGGAGTCTATTCCCATCCACCTCCTTTCTGGGGTCTGACTGTGATGTGGTACATTTCTTATTAGTCATGGGACAGCTGGGGTTTTGCTTCTTGCTCAGTGGCTACAGAAAGCCTGATGAGGTCAGGGAAAGAGTTGCCCTCAGGAAGCCATGGGACTGGGTGGTTAATGCAGGTTTGCCTTGGGTCCTCCCAGCAAGGCCTGGAGGCAGGCGTGGGGAGAGGGGCCACAGGACAGGTGAGCAGATGTGCTGGCTGGTGCCCACTCTCTCAACTGCAAAGACCTTCCGAGAGAGAGAAGGGCAGGAGAGGTGCTGGGGACACAGGGACACGGGAGAGCCCACTGATCCTCGGAAATGTTTCCGGGACAGCCAGGGCTTAGCCACAGAGGACCGGGGAGCAAGTGCAGCGCAAAGACAGCCCCGGGGCCCTGCCGCTGTTTAGTATTCAGTCTGCCAGTTCTTGCTGGGCAAGGAGCAGTCTGGGGGGTGTGCATGTGACAACTGCACTGCACAGCTCATAAAAGTGGGCCATTCAGCTCTACAAATCCCTAACCCTAATCTCAGGATTAATTTTCACATTATTCTGTTCCAATATGCGTATGAAATTGGGAGAAAGGTCATATATGCATTTGTTTATATGTCAGCACACTGAACACCCATGCACGCACTCCAAAATACATAAGAAATTCAAACAATACGTTGCCTCTGGAGAATGGAACTAGGCAAGTGGGAAACAGAAATAAGGAGGAGACTTTTCATGTATGCCTTTCTGTTCTTTTTAAATTCTGAAATCACAGAGGTGTGTGTAAAACCTAAGACCCAAAGTCCCCAAGGATACTTTCTTGAAGAAGTAAGATCAAAAAGCTTAGAATTATGAAAGGTCCTTTATAAACTGCAGAAAGGGTCCAGGAAACGATGACATTCAGAGCATATGAATGAACAAGGAGCTTAAAGAAACAAAGAAAGGAAGGGAAGAGGGTAGGGATAAAGGAAAGGAAGAAGCAACATTTATTTACACACTAAGAATGTACAGTCACGGAGTTTGCCCCTGGCTCTGCTTGACCTTCACACACTCTCTAGTGTCCTAATAACCAAACGAAGAAGCCAAGAAAGACACACTTACCCGGTTATTCTCAAATAATTCTAGGACGAAAGTGATGGCATTGCTGTTGATGCCAATGAACAGATTAGCACAAGATAAGGCCACATAGGCAGTGCTGGGGATATCAAACAGGAAGGATGCCGGATACATCATGGGAATGACTGCCCACCTGTGTGAAATGACACGACTCAGTTGATGGTGTTCCAATTTCCACCCCATCTGCTGTGCCTCTAGATATAATTCATCCCCCTCTCACATGGGGTGGTATGTTTGAACTGATGAAAAGTCCAGGGGAACCAAAGAGATACTGCCTTCCTTGGTTTTTGCTCTTCATCTTTGAATGGAGACAACAATGCCTTTCCTGACCACCTCGTGGAGTTCTTGTGAGAAGCAATGAGACAGTAGCTGTGAGTGTGCCTTGGAGATTATAAAGCCTTACACAATATATAGGAGCATTCTCTGCCC
The DNA here is from genome assembly GCA_917880005.1 of Nanger dama. Lineage (NCBI taxonomy): Eukaryota > Metazoa > Chordata > Mammalia > Artiodactyla > Bovidae > Nanger > Nanger dama. The sequence continues at coordinate 217,242 of CAKJTW010000059.1, forward strand.
TGAAACACTTTCCATTCTAGTCTGGATCAGCAAAGCCGGGCAGAGAGTCCAACAGGCTAATATTCATAGCTCACTGGAGCTGATATGTCACATTCACACTCGTTCCTGAATTCTCTAAGAGAGATGAATAGAGGCCGTTACTCTAGGAAGACACTGCTGGCCCCTGTTGGAAGGGCCAGGTATCCTGATCTCCATTTTGCAGATGGGAAACTCAGGCCCCAGTGAGGTGAATTACTTGTCTACAGTTATATGTATAGTAAGTGGTGGGCTTAGATATAAAGTTGTATGCTCTGTAATTCTATTGGATTTAATCCTTGTGTTATTTTCTGGTCCTGACCCAGGAATGACTTTTCAGCTGTAGTCTTCTATGTACAAATAACTTTTGGCTGGTAGAGGAGACACTGAGATGGACAGATTGACCACAGATGAGTGAGAGTCAGAGCTGAGTGAGGAACTGGGCAGTGATGGATTCTCAGACTTTGGTCAGGCCATAGTTTGAGTGGAAGAAGATTAAGATTCAAACCATATGGGGTGTCTCCATTGTTCCTGAGTGCACTGGGCCTCAGGAACACCTCCACGCATGGAGTCAGAAACAGAAGCCAGCCAGATTCCTGATCAGCAGCCGCAGACCCCGCCAGGAACTCAAAGCTGATCTCGACACTGGCAACCCAGGTTTTCTGTCGGAAGAGCAAGCTCCTCCCCTGGCTTCCATTCCCATTAGCTAACGGCCCACACAACTCACCCATATAGCATGAGCAGTGCCACAAGGGCTGGAAGGTTGTCTGAAGAAGTGTAGGCTTTCTTCTGAAACCCGATGAAGATGCCCACCACCAGCGCAGCGCTTACCATGTAATTCATCTTGAAGAGAGAAGAGAGGAGCAAGGTCCTTAATCTCTGCACCTCTGTTTCTCATTCAGTAAGACACAGACTGGGCCAGGCTCCTCCAGTACTTACAGTTTGGGATTCTGATTCCATTTGTATAAACAGTTCTTGGCTAGCAAAAATATGTAAAGGTGTCATTCATCCTCCTACCCTGCTTCACCCCCCACCTCCCTACAAAGGGAACCTTCAGTTGTATCTTTTGGAACAATGAATTATAAAATTCCACTTGATTTCTCCTCTTTCTAGTCGGTCTCAAAGTCCTGTTGATTCTACTTTCTAAGCATGTCTCCAGACTTCAGAAAAATTCATAGTAGAATCCTTGGTCTCACATCACTCCCTCCCCTTTCTTCTTAACAGAATTGAGTCCATCAGGCTGGACAGGGAAAGGTGGGCAGCCATGGTGAGGACAGGGGAGGAGTCAGAATGGTCCCAAGCAGAATGAGAACCTAAGAAGGACATCCATGGAGGTGACTTGGTACGGGGTGCTGGAGCCCCAGGCGGGGTCAGGATGGTGTCCTTACAGGGGCTGATCTGGTGTGCGGTATCAGAGCCAGAGCGGAATGGAGAGGGCCTGCCCAAGAAGGCGGGTGGCTGGAGGAGGGAGAGGAGGGTGTCCACACAGTGGGGAGGATGAAGGCAGAGATAGGGAACTTACTACGTACAGGTGTGTTGCTCAGGCAGGTAAATGAGTCAGGGGCAATAGCAACCAGTTTTTCACGTTTGGAGAAGGGAGCTACAAATATGGAAAGACAGAAACCAGAGTGAACCTGTAGTGCTGGATTGGAACTAGTGGTGTTTTTTAGTGAATGTTTTGTTCAGTTTTGTTGGATTCCCAGGTCCCTCAGTGGTAAAGAATCCTCCTGCCAATGGTGGAGGCAGGTTCAATCCCTGGGTTGGAAAGATCCACTGGAGAAGGAAATGGCACCCTACTCCAATATTCTTTCCAGGGAAATCCCATGAACAGAGGACTCTGGCAGGCTACAGTCTGTAGGACTGCAAAAGAGTTAGACACAACTTAGTGACTGAATAGCAATAACAACAACAATTGTTCAGTTTAGTTCAGCATCTAGATGAAGTATAGCTGCACATGTGTGCGTGTCTATGTGTATACATGCGCATCTCACCTAGTCGTCTCCACTGGGAAGGCCTGGGACCACTGATACCCCAGGGGCAAGGAATATATTCACCACCAAGATCTTGGTTTTGAAGGACATTTTCCACTGGAAGGAACCAGAACTCCTTGGGGAGATGATTGACTCCAGGGTAGGACTGGGCAGAGAACTTGGATGAATTTAAGGAATATGTGGATACAAGTCAAAAGGGCATGGGAGATGGCTTGGAGGAGTTCCCACTGGCCAAACTGGGGATAATCTGAGCACCAAAATCAGTAAGAATGGTATCAGACTGTAATCTGGATTAACACAGGAACCATGACTCCATAAAAGCATAAATAAACATATGAATAAATGGAAAGTTTGATTTAAAAAAAAACAGGATATTTACACAACTTCAAAGTTGTTGTTTAGTCACTGAGTCATGTCCTGGGGAAGGAGGTGTCTGTGTATGGTTGATGTCCATGTTCCAGAAACAGACTTGAAGAAAGTGACCTCTCAGCTGCCTTGCAGATCTTTTTTTCTTTGAGGTAAAGCAATCTCTTGAGCGTTATTACAGTTTTACTTTTGTGTTGGATGAAATTTAAAAGATTACTTTGTTGTTGGGGAACTTACTCTGTTTCAGTAGGACTCCATGAGGCTAGAAAACTTTAAAAATTGTGTTTTCTTTAGTGGAAGTTTTAAATTTCTAAATAACTCCTCACATCTTATTGTGGAGGCCATCAAAAAATATCATTGATACTCCAATATTTTTCATTGAAAAATATTTAGTAACCTGGAAAATTGATATTGAATTAGAACTTACTTAATTCTTTCATTTAACAGTAACTTAGGTTTCAAACCCTAGAAAGACAAGGGAGATGTATAAATAATTTTTAAATGCCTGTTGTTGTTGTTTAGTCACTCAGTCATGTCCAACTCTTTTGCAACCCCATGGACTTCAGCCCATCAGACTCTTCTGTGTGTGTGTGTGTGTGTGTGTGGTCAGTGGTATCCAACTCTTTGTGAGACCATGGACTGTAGCCTGCTAGGCTTCTCTGTCCATAGGATTTCCTAGGCAAGAATACTGGAGTGGGTTGCCATTTCCTTTTCTAAGGGATCTTCCTGACCCAGAGATCGAACCCATGTCTCCTGCATTGGCAGGTGGATTCTTTACCACTGAGCCACCAGGGAAGCCCCTTCAAAGTACCTCTCTCCAAATCCTGATTAATTATAAGGGAAAAAGAGTAACTTTACAGTGAACAAGCTCAGCAGACACCATCTTAATCAAGTGACAAAAGTGGCCATCAGTAATAGGACAAATTGAAATTAGAAGCTACCTGATAGGATGTAGTGAGCAGGAGAGAGCATCCATTCATGAAACTGCTGCTATGACCTGAATCCAATCATGAGGAAACATTAGGCAAACCCCAACTAATGGACACTGTGCAAAATAACTGGTCTATGATCTTCAAAAGTGTCAAGTTGTGAGTGTCAAGGAAAGAGGGAGGACCCATCCAGGCTGAAGGAGACTGAGGAGACAGGGCAACGAAATGCAGTGTGTGTGTGTGTATGTGTGTGTGTGTGTAGCTTATGAGGAAGTTACTCCCAAATGGCTCAGAAAAAAGTTTCAAACTGCATTTTCAATGTTTTTATAAGTTTGTGGTTATTTCAAAATTTAAAAGAAAAGAAAAACAGATGATATATTAAAAATAAGAACTTGCAGCATCACATATGTGCCAAGTGAATGATACAAACAACATGTTTGTTCATTTATTCAACAACGACCTCCAGGCCAGTGTTATCTTTTTACCATTGACCAACGAGGGTGCTTAGTTCAAACAATATAGCTCCTTGAATAGATTGCAGGCCATTCTTAAAATTCTAGAGCATCAGGAAGCCTGCTGGCATCATAGTCACCATTTCCAAGCTCTTTATTAGACTGCCAAGTGTCTACTTTGCTAGAATCATCTCCCACTCAGACACTCGCTTTGCCTTTCTGTCCACAAATTTCTCCCTTAGGCTCAGAGATCTCTGTCTATAGCCAGGCACATGCGTGGGTCAGCCTCAACGGTAAATTCTATTCTTTGTCTTTAAAAAAAAAGGATGCAAAACCAGCACTTTAATAGCTTTTCAGTGCAGGAGAGCCTAGCTTCTCTCATGTTTAAAGCACAGGCCAACATGACTGACTACAAGTGATGTTCTTGTTCAAAGGGAGGCTTATTGTTTCTGACCTCCTCCCCATGTGTTCTTATAAGTGTTTCCTCAGGTAGATAGAAGCTAGAGAAAAGATTAGTTGCTACTGGTGATTTCTGGTTTTATACTGTTAAATGATGGCTGCTTAGTAAGTTGAGTAAGAGAGAAGAGATCATGTCTTCATAAACCCTAAATCTGTCATCATTATTAAAAATCATAGTGGAAAAGGTTGTATTGGTCTCCATCATGATATATTCTATCTTCACATGAAGTGGAAGACTAACATGAAAAATGTTGAGATAAAACAAAGTATCTTGATCCCAAGATGCCTGGAATAGACTGGAATTGGTGTCAAACATCTGCCACATAATAACCAGACCTTTGCTGTCAAGTCATTTGGACCCTGTAACCTGTAGTAAAGTAGCCCATCCTGACCCCTTTCTTCGCCCACCAATTCTGATTCTGAGGTAGTAGTCTGCTTCTGATTTGATACATAGCTTTTTCTTATGTTCTCTGAAGTGGTAGCTCATCTAATATAATGAAGATCTGGTTGGGAAATCAAAATAAGGCCCCTGAATAGGGTTTCCAGATTTAACAAATAAAAATGTTCAACATGCAATTAAACTTGAATTTCGGGTCAAAATCTGATAAATGCTTTTGGGTAAGAATGCAATATTTGAGGGGGAATTAGGATAAACTCCTACAAATAGCTGTGAAAAGAAGAGAAGTGAGAAGCAAAGGAGAAAAGGAAAGATATAAGCATCTGAATGCAGAGTTCCAAAGAATAGCAAGGAGAGAGAAAAAAGCCTTCCTCAGTGATCAGTGCAAGGAAATAGAGGCAAACAACAGAACGGGAAAGAGATCTCTTCAAGAAAATTAGAGATACCAAGGGAACATTTCATGCAAAGATGGACTCAATAAAGGACAGAAATGGTAAGGACCTAACAGAAGCAAAAGATATTAAGAAGAGGTGGCAAGAATACACAGAAGAACTGTACAAAAAAGAGCTTCAAGACCAAGATAATCATGATGGTGTGATCACTCACCTAGAACCAGATATCCTGGAATGTGAAGTCAAGTGGGCCTTAGAAAGCATCACTATGAACAAAGCTAGTGGAGGGGATGGAATTCCAGTGGAGCTGTTTCAAATCCTGAAAGATGATGCTGTGAAAGTGTTGCACTCAATATGCCAGCAAATTTGGAAAACTCAGCAGTGGCCACAGGAATGGAAAAGGTTAGTTTTCATTCCAGTCCCAAAGAAAGACAATGCTAAAGAATGCTCAGACTACCGCACAATTGCACTCATCTCACACGCTAGTAAAGTAATGCTCAAAATTCTCCAAGCCAGGCTTCAGCAATACGTGAACGGTGAACTCCCTGATGTTCAAACTGGTTTTAGAAAAGGCAGAGGAACCAGAGATCAAATTGCCAGCATCTGTTGGATGGTCAAACAAGCAAGAGTTCCAGAAAAACATCTATTTCTGCTTTGTTGACTATGCCAAAGCCTTTGACTGTGTGGATCACAATAAACTGTGGAAAATTCTGAAAGAGATGGGAATACCAGACCACCTGACCTGACTCTTGAGAAACTTATATGCAGGTCAGGAAGCAACAGTTAGAACTGGACGTGGAACAACAGACTGGTTCCAAATAGGAAAAGGAGTACGTCAAGGCTGTATATTGTCACTCTGCTTATTTAACTTCTATGCAGAGTACATCATGAGAAATGCTGGACTGGAGGAAGCACAAGCTGGAATCAAGATTGCCGGGAGAAATATCAATAACCTCAGATATGCAGATGACACCACCCTCATGGCAGAAAGTAAAGAGGAACTAAAAAGCCTCTTGATGAAAGTGAAAGAGGAAAGCAAAAAGTTGGCTTAAAACCCAACATTCAGAAAACGAAGATCATGGCATCTGGTCCCATCACTTCATGGCAAATAGATGGGGAAACAGTGGAAACAGTGTCAGACTTTATTTTGAGGGGCTCCAAAATCACTGCAGATGGTGATTGCAGCTGTGAAATTAAAAGACGCTTACTCCTTGGAAGAAAAGTTATGACCAACCTAGATAGCGTATTGAAAAGCAGAGACATTATTTTGCCAACAAAGGTCCGTCTAATCAAGGCTATGGTTTTTCCTGTGGTCATGTACGGATGTGAGAGTTGGACTGTGAAGAAAGCTGAGCACCGAAGAATTGATGCTTTTGAACTGTGGTGTTGGAGAAGACTCCTGAGAGTCCCTTGGACTGGAAAGAGATCCAACCAGTCATCCTAAAGAGATCAGTCCTGAGTGTTCATTGGAAGGCCTGATGCTGAAGCTGAAACTCAAATACTTTGGTCACCTCATGCAAAGAGTTGACTCATTGGAAAAGACTTGATGTTGGGAGGGATTGGGGGCAGGAGGAGAAGGGGACGACAGAGGATGAGATGGCTGGATGGTATCACCAACTTGATGGACATGGGTCTGGGTGAACTCCGGGAGCTGGTGATGGACAGGGAGGCCTGGCGTGCTGCAATTCATGGGATAGCAAAGAGTCGGAGATGACTGAGTGACTGAACTGAACTAGGATAAACTATACCTCAAATTATTCACTGTTTTATGTGAAATTTAAATTTAACTGGATATCCTATGTTTATGGTGGTTCGACCACAGGGGAGGTTCCATTTTACCCGCTTTGAGGGTGGGGTGAGATTTAAGAAGAGCATGTAGGGTGACGGACCTCTTTCTATTACCTCTTCAGCTCCAGCTTACTCCCGGGAAGGCCAGCCTCAGGCCTGCAAGCAGTGATTTTTGGTGGGTCAGAGGCCGCTCGAGCAGAACATGTGGAGCAGCCCCCACCTCAGTTACTGAGCTGCGCCCTGCCTCTTTCCCCCAGCTTGGGCCCTGGGCGTGGCACCCTCTGTCAGCCCTGGCCGTCTGAGAGCCCCACCCTGCTGTACTCCTTCAGTCAGAACAGACACAAATGCCTTGGGCCCAGGGTGGCGAGGGCGGGTCCATGACCTGATACTTACGAAGTCCCAGAGGAAGTTGGTCAGCCAGTAGGTGGTGGGGCTCACTCCGCTGACAAACTGGAGGTGCTTGGCCTTGTTCACCCTCTCCTGGATCAAATAGAGGACAAAGCTGGCAGGGACGAAGGACATGGCAAAAATCACGCAGATGGCTACTACAGCGTCCACCGAAGTGGTCAGTCTGCAGAAGGACGAGAGACACGGGGAGAGACAGGCAGGTGAAGGAGGAGGAATAGAAGCAGAAGGGCAAGATCTGGTTCTGGGAAGTCCTTACCCCACTCCAGGGAACAGCCTCCAGAATCCCTTTCTTAATCTGAAGCTGTCATCCCACTTGACTGTCTAAATCAAACTGGGTCAAGGTGAAGGTGGAGATTTGTGTGTTTCCTGTTCTAGGCTGATGTTGAATGTTAACGTTATGTAATATATAACCAATGTATGTAATATCATACACTGTTCTCTGTTAGTATGAAAGTCTAGATACATTTTCTTTATATTACATTTTCTAATTATTTGTTGATTGTGTATAGGAATGGATTTTTACCTCAAAAATCTCATGCACTATAATGCTTTTATTAGTTCTAATAATTTGTCTATAGATAGTCTTTAATTTTTATGTATATAAATAAATGGTTTGTGAAAAGAAATACATTTTTAAAGGCAATAAATTATTAAATCACACATTTAAGAAACACCTCAGAACACAGAGCAATGTTACATTATAATGTAAGTTTAAGTGAGAAAGGAACAGGCTGGTTATGCAGGCGCTTGGCAATATTCCCTCGTTCCTGGATCAGATAGAAAGCATCTGCCTGACGGGGCAAGTGTGTGCTGAAATCTAACCCAGCCTTCACATACGAGCCATGAACTCTGGTGTGGGCCAGTGCCCACCTTGACAAAGGATCATGTGTTCATTCTATGTCGCTTCAGTCGTGTCCAACCCTTTGGGACCCTGTGGACTGTAGCCTGCCAGGCTCCTCTGTCCATGAAATTCTCCAGGCAAGAACACTGGAGTAGGTTGCCATGCTCTCCTCCAGGGGCTCTTCCCGACCCGGGGATTCACCCATGTCTCTTTATGTCTGTATTGCAGGCAGGTTCTTGACCACTAGCGCCACCTGAAGCACCTTTCACTAATTCCCACAAGAGCACTATATGTGCTGGTGGATGCCCCTGTTAAAATGACACGCAGCTTGATCCACACACACAGTAAGATTAGCACCAGTGATCAGAGGGAAACACCAAAAAGTGCGTAGATGAGATACCCTAAATTGTTGGGTTACAGAAGCTTAGTTCTTAGAACTCTTTTCTACAAACCTTATTTAATGAACATATACTATTTTGTATACTGTCCCTATAATCACAAGACTGCTATCTCATATTTCATATTCAAAAGGCTTGGCAGAAACCACAGAAACTTAGGTTAAGTGGGCATGGACACAGACTATTTTCCCTCTGTCTAGAGTCTCAGTGAGTGTCCCAAGGAAGGTCCCTAGGGCTTCAGATCCGAGATTAGCCATCACCTCGGGCATGGTCAGTGCACTTGGAGCATACAGGGCCCCCTTACTGCCTTCCAGAAGGAGTTTGTACTAACAAAGGCATTCTCACCAAATACAGACCTTTGATAAGGCAGACATGCTACAAATTGCAAAAGAACGATGTTTTTACTGCTTGAAGCTGAGCCTATGCTTTAGGAACGTAAGGATACATTGACAGGTCCAAAGCCTGACTGTCTGGGGGAAATTACCGGAATCTAAGATAATTACTGCTGGGGCGATGAAAGATTTACTGAACTTCCCAGTTACTGGCAGTCACTGTGGGTAATGGAAAGGAGATGATTTGTGTAAGTTCCAGGAGCAGTATGTTACCAAAAGCAAAAAGGGAATGGAACCAGACATATGCTTACTTTCCAAATAAGTGAGGAGAAAGAATGGCCAAGCAGTTCGGCACAAGGAATCTTACGTTTCTGTGCACCTGATTAAACAAGCTGGCCATCCAGTCTGGCAGCTCCTGCTAGTGAAAAGCCTCTTGCGGTGTTCAGAGTGGAGAAGGTGACAAGAACTCTGTGAGGCAGCGGGCACGGTGGCTTACACTGTGATCTCAGAGAGCTGCTCCTTGGTCAGGTTCAAGGGCTGGCTTATGACGGTGATGCCATACTCCTCGGGGTTCTTGTCCTTGTGCAGGCTAGCCCGTAAGATGGCGTTGTGGGCCACGTTGAGGAAGCTGACCAGAGCATGCCAACCTTTGTTGTTAAACCACACCTAGAGGACAGAAAGGTGGCTTCGTTAGGCTCTACTCCACAGGACACTCTGCATGAACAGCAGCTGTTTAAAGGAAAAAATGAGCTGCAAGAAAAGAATGGGAGCAGGAGGAAGGTTTTGGTAGCTGGGAGACATTTCATGCCAGATTCCAACAGGAGGAGGGGTGGAATTTAATTAAGCTGGGAAAATAAAAATAAAACAGCCACCAGCTCACATGAGCTTTTAGCTCTAGGGCAGATCATGCAGGGCCAATACCTTAATGTTGTCTTCAGTTTCTAGTTGTTTAAGGAAAGCAGGCATTTCTTTAGCGGCCTCTCTGGTCATAGGGCCCTAGAAAGCCATAAAAAAACAAACAACAGGGTTTTTCCCACTCCCCCTCACCACCTCTTCTTAGCAGTCATGATCATTTCTATTTCATAAGTGACCAGTTGAAAGTCCCACCAAATCTCCAGTCTGTTTACATACCCCGCTCACATTCATTAACTGGCCAAGGTCACTTAAAAATCCAACAAGTGCTTCTCCACTGATGGGGGAGCTGGGAGCTTTCCTCCAATAGAGATTCCTCCATACCTGACAAGGGAACAAGAAGCCCTCAGTTCTGTGTCATGGACCATGTGACCATGTGTGTGTACCTCATGGCTGTCATAGCTCTCAGTTTCTGCAGGAAAAGATGTATTTTTGCAGGAATTGTCTGGACTAGTGGGAAACATGGCTTCACTTTACAAACCAACTTTTCACAGCTTCTTCCTTATCTCCAGGTGCAGTCCTGACCCCTTCTGAGCTTGGTGTCTGCCAACCTCTCCTACTTCACCCTCCTTATGCCTGACCTCCAGTGGCCCATTCCGGGCATCTAGTCACGCCACAAGCTCCGGGTGGTCTCTTTGCCTTTGCAGGGCTGCTAGTTTCCCTGGGTGCCTCTCCAACTCATCTGTCCTGTGTTCTCTTCTCTTTGAGGTCTCCCCTGACTTTACCCCACCCCTACCAGTGGTTCCTCTCCTCTGCCACTTCTATACTTTGCAGGTACTTCTCGTGTGCTGGACTCGCCATCACTGAACCTGGCCCAGTCTGCCACCCTCTCTTCGTGCCTCTCACCCATCCCTGCCTCCGGGAGTCCCTCCCCACTCCCTGCGCTGACTCCTCTCTGGTCTTCAGCTGCGGTCCTAGCCTTGGGTCTCGCCCTGTCTAACACATCCTCCGCACTGGTACCCTAACACTGGCCTGGGCGTGCCACTCTCTGGCTTAAAACTCTTCAATGGCAGCACAAAAGCCAAACTTCTCAACAAACAAAATTAACTTATTGAGTAGGGGAGGCGGAGGAGGAGAACTTTATTTCTCCGAGACTCAGCTTGTCCTTCCCCTCCCTACCTTCTGCTTCAGTTGAGGCCCCTCACTACCTTCTAGGGAATGAGTCTAAAAGCTGAATTTTACTTTCATGGCCTAGAGCCTGCCCAGGAAATCAAGTCAACATCAGCTCCAAATTCATTTTAGAGGCCCTGTTCCTGAGGAAGCCTAGGGAGGCGAGGTTACTTGTCGACTGTCTCTGGAGGATTCTCAAACCTCAGGAACCACATGAACCTCCTGGATACCTCAGGAACAGGGTGAGTCTGGGTCTGGGCCAGACTCCCTGAACCTTAAATGGAATGGGCCAAGGAATGCCAGGGTGTAGGGTACTTGTGCTCTTGTTATAAACTGTTATTTGCTTGGAGGTTTTAGAACCTCCAGTGGAAGTGAGAAATAGATTTAAGGGACTAGATCTCATAGATAGAGTGCCTGATAAACTATGGACTGAGGTTTGTGACATTGTACAGGAGACAGGGATCAAGACCATCCCCATGAAAAATAAATGCAACAAAGCAAAATGGTTGTCTGGGGAGGCCTTACAAATAGCTGTGAAAAGAAGAGAAGCGAAAAGCAAAGGAGAAAAGGAAAGCTATAAGCATCTGAATGTAGAGTTCCAAAGAACAGCAAGGAGAGATAAGAAAGCCTTCCTCAGCGATCAATGCAAAGAAATAGAGGCAAACAACAGAATGGGAAAGACTAGAGATCTCTTCAAGAAAATTAGAGATACCAAGGGAACATTTCATGCAAAGATGGACTCAATAAAGGACAGAAATGGTTTGTACCTAGCAGAAGCAAAAGATATTAAGAAGAGGTGGCAAGAATACACAGAAGAACTGTACAAAAGAGAGCTTCAAGACCAAGAAAATTATAATGGTGTGATCACTCACCTAGAGCCAGACATCCTGGAATGTGAAGTCAAGTGGGCCTTAAGAAGCACCACTGTGAACAAAGTTAGTGGAGGTGATGGAATTCCAGTGGAGCTATTTCAAATCCTGAAAGATGATGCTGTGAAAGTGCTGCACTCAATATACCAACAAATTTGGAAAACTCAGCAGTGGCCACAGGACTGGAAAAGGTCAGTTTTCATTCCAGTCCCAAAGAAAGGCAATGCCAAAGAATGCTCAGACTACCGCACAATTGCACTCATCTCACACGCTAGTAAAGTAATGCTCAAAATTCTCCAAGCCAGGCTTCAGCAATATGTGAATGGTGAACTCCCTGATGTTCACACTGGTTTTAGAAAAGGCAGAGGAACCAGAGATCAAATGGCCAACATCCGCTGGATCATGGAAAAAGCAAGAGAGTTCCAGAAAAACATCTATTTCTGCTTTGTTGACTATGCCAAAGCCTTTGACTGTGTGGATCACAATAAACTGTGGAAAATTCTGAAAGAGATGGGAATACCAGACCACCTGACTTGACTCTTGAGAAACTTATATGCAGGTCAGGAAGCAACAGTTAGAACTGGATGTGGAACAACAGACTGGTTCCAAATAGGAAAAGGAGTACGTCAAGGCTGTATATTGTCACCCTGCTTATTTAACTTCTATGCAGAGTACATCATGAGAAACGCTGGGCTGGAAGAAGCACAAGCTGGAATCAAGATTGCCAGGAGAAATATCAATAACCTCAGATATGCAGATGACACCACCCTTATGGCAGAAAGTGAAGAGGAACTAAAAGCCTCTTGATGAAAGTGAAAGAGGAGAGTGAAAAAGTTGGCTTAAAGCTCAACATTCAGAAAACGAAGATCATGGCATCTGGTCCCATCACTTCATGGCAAATAGATGGGGACACAGTGTAAATAGTGTCAGACTTTATTTTGGGGGCTCCAAAATCACTGCAGATGGTGACTGCAGCCATGAAATTAAAAGACGCTTACTCCTTGGAAGAAAAGTTATGACCAACCTGGATAGCATATTGAAAAGCAGAGACATTATTTTGCCAGCAAAGGTCCGTCTAGTCAAGGCTGTGGTGTTTCCAATAGTCATGTTTGGATGTGAGAGTTGGACTGTGAAGAAAGCTGAGCACCGAAGAATTGATGCTTTTGAACTGTGGTGTTGGAGAAGACTCTTGAGAGTCTCTTGGACTGGAAAGATATCCAACCAGTCCATTCTGAAGGAGATCAGCCCTGGGATTTCTTTGGAAGGAATGATGCTAAAGCTGAAACTCCAGTACTTTGGCCACTTCATGCAAAGCGTTGACTGATTGGAAAAGACTTTGATGCTGGGAGGGATTGGAGGCAGAAGGAGAAGGGGACGACAGAGGATGAGATGGCTGGATGGCATCACTGACTCGATGGATGTGAGTTTGAGTAAACACCGGGAGTTGGTGATGGACAGGGAGGCCTGGCGTGCTGCGAATCATGGGGTCACAAAAAGTCGGGCACGACTGATCGACTGAACTGAAGTGAACTGAACTGGAGGGAGAGTGCTCCAGAACTCCTCTTCAGGAAGTATCCCCTCTCATTTATGTCTTCCGAGGAGATTCACTGCTGAGCACGTTCTGGGTACGAGGTGTCTGTAGCCACATGTCCCTTAAGACATGTCTTATGGATTCCTGGGCACGTACGGAACAGCTCATCCAGGTGACTTTGAGGTGTGACTTTTTAATGTGCAGTAATTTAAAATAGATAACTCTGAGATTTTAATTTTTTAAAAATAGTTTCTTACCTCTGTTCATTGACCCAGAATTTGCTCTTCAAACTGAAAGCCGAAAGAAATCATACAGTGAATACAACAAATATACAGGAGTGTTAACTTTCTTTCCCAAACACCCACTGGGCTGTCCCAGTGTTCAGGGGCATTTTTGTATTTCCTGATAGCCCCTCACAGGCCAAGGACTGAGCCTGAAAAATATCTGTGGAGAAAAGACTGATGCTTTCTAACCCTTGCCATCCAGTCACATCCTGACTGCTGGGCCTTCTGGCTGGCCCTGTTGTAAGGTTATCTGTCAGATGATCTGGACCCAGGAAATATGACAATGACCATGCCAGGGTGGAATGAAGGCTGCAGCCCTACCCTCTTGCACCCGGCAAGAATGAGACTCTCATAATCACCTGCATGTTCGGAGGAAGTTCTAAAACACTCCTAGTGCAGAGTTAAGGGACTGACTTCCAGCCAACAAGGGACAAAATTACAAGATTGGAACAAGGGACAAAATTACAAGATTGGAAACACACAGAACCAGCTCTAGTCCTCATAGTGCAGGCTCACAAACTATCTTCACCACAAAGCACAAAATCCAAAATTTCACATTGCAAATGTGCTCCTGAACAAAGAGTGAACAAAGAGAACAAAGAGTGGGGTGGGGTCATTGTTTGCTGCATTACTGAATAAATTCTATGCACTCTGCTGGTGTTTTCGTGCTCGAGTGGTATTCCTCATTTGCTAACTGCTGGCTTGGCACTCCTTTCTCAGCAGCTGCTTTCACCATCTGCGGTGTGTTGTAGTTAACTGAGTCCATTAATCCTTTGCTTAGGGACTGGGAGAGGAAGCATCTGAAAATACGGTTAAAGTTAGACACTATGTTTTATTTTAAAATTCCAGAGAACATGGGGCTTAGACCAGGGTCCCCTATAACCCTCTCTCCATAGCATGCTCTTGTCTCACTGTTTGCTGTGATGGCTGCTGAAGTTGATCCATCCTGGATGGAGCTCAATGAGAACAGCTGCAGAGCTGAGAGGAGTGCCTGGCATTGGAAAGGGCAGTGATACTGGGGCTAATTCACAGTTAGAGAACGACAGGTACAGTTAATCTGGACAACCTGTGGGCTCACAAGGACTCTCTCCCACTGCCTTGCTCCTATCTTGGCCTCATTGTTTCCTTTCTCCTTGTTGCTTCTTACTTTTCCTTTTTAATTCTCTCTTTGTCTTCTCCCTGTCCCCCTTACTCTCCTTCCTCCCTCCAAACTTCACCTCTCTTTTTGAACTACCTAAAATATGAGACTGTATTTTGGAAAAATTCTATACTTTCTTATTTTACTTGTAGTAGTGCATGGGTTAAACTTTGTTTGGCCTAAACAAAACCAAAAACTAATCAAAATTAATCATATGTTGCATTTGACTGGTATATGCCCCAATTGTCTTTTCTATCAGTTGAGACTTTCAAATTAGGAAAAAGAAAAAAATTCCACTGCCCTGATTGTTGAAAAGTCATGAGAGGAAATCTTCTGATCTTAGTTAATATTTTCCCAAGGGAGCCAGGATGAAAGTATAAAAAGTATCTTACCTGCTTCGGATAAGAGCAGGATATGTTTTTACCAGGAAGTCGGAGACGTTCCTGTCTGTAAGGTCCTGCAGAATGTCGGTGCTGCGTTGAATTCTCTGAAGCAAGGACATATCTGCATTAATTACTTCTGAATTTGAGGTGAAACTACTTGTTCTTTTCCAAAAATTATTTGTAGACTCAACTACTGGGAAGATAGTAAAGGATTGGTGTCTCCCTAGTTCCCCCAGCAATGATGTGAAAGTCACTTTTGAGCCCTCTTTTTCTTTATTCCACTGACGACCCAGAATAGTTCTCACTTCAGAATCCATCTCCAATCCATCTGCACGTCTTCAGCTCTGCCACTTCACCCCAGACCAAGTCTCCACCCAGGCATCACCTGGACCTCTACAGACACTTCCAGACTGGTCTCTGCGTCCACCCTGGCCCTCCACAATCCATTCCCCACTCAGGAGCCAGACTGAGCTTAAAAAAATAATCAATCAGAATATACCATTTGCCTTGCTTACCACACTCCAATAAGCCGCAGGATCAGATCCTAATTTGTCACCAAGGCTGAGTTCACTTGTAGGCGCTCCCTGACCTCCCCACTTGTGTTTCTCAAATGCACACCTCGCATTCCCTCCCCTCCCTGGACAACCTCTCAGGGCTAACTTGTCATCGTTCAAATCTCAGCCCAAAGTTTATTCCTCAGAGAAGTATATTCTGTATCCAGTCACACATGGTAGTACTGTCTTCACAACTTCATGTCTATCTGAAATTTCCTTTCCAATCAATCTGTTACTTGTTTTTCTCTGTAGGATAGGATACATATTCTGTGAGAGCCAGGACTTTTTCTGACTTGTTAGCTGTTGTGTCCCCAGCACCCAGAATAGTATCTGGCATAGAGTTGACACAGTAAATTGTGATGTGAATGAAAGAAATCAAACAGTGCCTTACAATTTGCATCACTTTGAAAATTCATCTAGAACTCGGTAATCAAAAGATTTTAGAGAATTCAAAAGTGCATGAGTTTGACCACCAGGTGGCACTTTAAATATAAGAATACACAGCATTTAGTTTCTGGTCAGTCATGAACCTGGGGTGTCAAGAGTGCCACCCAGAGGCAGACATGCATGGTAAATCGCCTCAGTCGCGTCTGACTCTTTGTGACACTATGGACTGTAGTCTGCCAGGCTCCTCTGTCCATAAGGATTCTCCAGGCAGGAATACTGGAGTGGGTTGCTGTGCCCTCCTCCAGGTGATCTTTCTGACCCAGAGATTGAACTCACGTCTCTTATGTCTCCTGCATTGGCAGGAGGTTCCTTACCAGCTGAGCCATTTGGGACCCCTAAGAAAGTGTAGTTATCTTCCATTTATAAGTGAGGAAATTATCTCCAATTTATTAGAGAGGCCAAGTAACCCGTCCATGGCTGTCTGATGCCAATGATGGTGCTCATCCCACTGCCTTTTGGGGATTTGTTCATTCATTCATTGGCAAATCATGAGAGATGACCATATAGGACCCAGCTCTGTCCTAGTTAGCTTGGAGGCCTGTTATCAACCTTAGACAAACTAAGGCTTCTCTGGCCCAGCTCACTGTCTCTGAAACCCCAAGGAGAAGCTCATTGTGATACATTATGGCATTTACAACTCCATGAGGATGCCACTCAGAGCCAAGATTGCTGACATCCTTGAGAAACATAGATTTCTAACATAGATTGCATGTGTGTGTATGTGTATACATGTCAATAACACAGCACATGGCAAACTTCTTAATTAAGATTGTTAGTAAGTGTGCTCTTGAATGGACACTACAACATTGTTTATAACAGAGAAAAATTGAAAACCCACATGTTCAGCAATGAGTGAAAGTTGCTCCTTCATGTCCAGTTCTTTGCGACTGCAGTAGGAATTCTCCGGGTCAGAATACTGGAGTGGGTAGCCTTTCCCTTCTCCAGGGGATCTTCCTGACCCAGGAATTGAACTAGGGTCTCCTGCATTGCAGGCAGATTCTTTACCAACTGAGCTATCAGGAAAGCTCCTATCAGCAGTGTGAAATGCTTGCTTGCTTGCTTGCTCAGTCACTTCAGTCATGTCCGACTCTCTGCGACCCCATGGACTGCAGCCCGCCAGGCTCCCCTATCCATGGGATTTTCCAGCCAAGAGTACTGAAGTGGGTTGCCATTTCCTTCTCCAATGAGAGATGAAATAAATTAAAGTAAATCCAAACAGTAGGATAGCGTGCAGGCATACTATGATGAGGTAGATGTATATTTACTGATGTGGACATATGTTCATGATATGTTATTGACTGTAGGCTTTAGGACAACATTTTGAATATAATCCTGTTTGAACAAATAAAAACTAAATGTTATTGGTGGTTATTGTCAAGTGATAGGGTGATATCTTTTTGTTCTGATGTCTCTGTATTTTCTAATTTTTCTATAGTAAGCATGCACGATATATTATTTTCTCAATACTTATTTTCTTACTAGATTGAATGGGGGTGTTTAATGGAAATGAAATGTTTGGTCAGTGACTTCCTTCAGTTGGTGAGGATCCAGAGCCTCACGCAGTCCTTTACTTGGCTGTTAGTTTGGAATGTTAGTTGTCTAGAAACCCAGGAGGTGCAATGGCTGCAGCTGCAGGCAGGCTCAGGGCCCTGGGCCCCCGGAGGGTGGAGGTACCTGTGGGGGTGGGAGGCCCCCTGCGCCCTCAGGGCACTCGGGGAGCATGGTGAGCTTCTCTCTGGTGCTGCACCTGCAGGAAGGTGAAGGTTGGTCCGCTGTCCATTTCTGCTGTTGGAGCAAGTGGGTGACGTCCGGGGACACAGATGGAGTCTTCCAGGGGCTTGAATTTCCACAGGGGAACTCCCTCATGGAAGACAAGAGAACATTCCACACTCAGATCCAAAGTTTATAAAAACTCCTAAAAATGAGAAATAGCACCTAGCCCTTTCCTTCTTAGCCGTTTTTTCCCTTTCCTCAGACCCACGCATTTTTTTCTACTCTTAAAGGTTTCTGCTCAAGAAAAATCAAGACTAGAATTTTGTTGATTGACTAGGTGGTGTGGGTCTGGGCAAAGATTATCTAGAATGATTTAGTTTTCCTTTTATCTGCTGGCAGCTCTATTAAGGGAACAAATACAAAAATTTGAAATTAGTCTATTTTGGTCCTCACAAATAACTCTGAAAAAGACTAGATGAAAAAGCATTTAAAATTATACTGAACATTTTAAATTCTTGGTGTATTTCAACCACTAATGGATGAAAGCATGACTTTTCCTCTAGAACTCTCTTCTCTACGCTGAAAGCAATATTGAAAGTTGGCCATATATGTAAGTAATGCCATTCCAGATCCAATTACTTGCACACCCCCATCTCTCTCCTTCTGAATCTGAAGGAATCCTTCAGATTCCTTTCTAAGAAGTTGTGAGTAGCATATGTCAACTCAGTTTGGAACTTGATTGAGAATTACAGAAACAGAGACTTATACAGTGATGTAGAAACTTCCTGAGAGCTAGTGAACACCCCTGCACACAGGTGTTGAAGGAGAGGCCAGGTGAGTGCTGCTCAGGGATACGGAAGTGTCTGAGTAATATAGATGGGGTCTCACCAACCATGCTGTCCTAGGCCCCCACTATTGGGGTCTCCCAGGGCAGCTGTTGGTGTTACAGCAGGGGAGCATAGGGACTTACGGAAGCCACTCTTCCTTCAGGCAGCGGTTGCCAAAGCCTGGCTTATTCACAAGGACATCTGCAAGTGCTGAGAGCCATTCACTGTCCGGCTGGTCCATGCTAGACAGAGTGAGAGGGACGTAGACAGTGGAGATGTGGCTGGGACAGAGGAACAAAGCCACCAACATGCAGCTCAACAAATGTCTACTGAATGGGCCCTGTGTGCCAGGCGTGTACACAGGGCATAGGCCACTGCCTTGATGGGGCCATGGGTCTCCTGAGAAGGGGGTAGGTAGGCTGCCTGAACACACTCAGTAGTCTGATGCCACAGCATGTCTGCAGTTCAAAACAGGGAAACTTAAACCCACTCACCCACTGTCTGCCTTCTCTTTCCTTACTCCTGGCAGTCTTGGGTGTCCACGTGGAGGTCACCTTTCCCAAGTGGCAAATCATCTTTCTTCCCAAGGGCAGCCTGAGGACCCCTGTCACACTGGTGACTGTCCCAGAGTGGGAAGGGCAGGGCCCTACCAAGCAGCAGGGGACCCAAGGGCCCCACAGCCTAAGGAGGTGAATGATGATCTTTGGGACGAGTCTACACACCTGAAGAAGGTGTACTGCTGTCCATACATCCAGGGGTGAAGGGTCAGAGCAGGATATTCACCAAAAGGAGGGATGATGAGGGAAAGCATGAGAGCCAAAAACACAAAAGTGGCCGGGAGCACAATCTATGGGAAAATAAACATGGTAACTTAGGCTATGGTATGATTCCACACACACACACACACACACACACACACACACACACACGAGTCTTTTAAACATTTATCCAGCAGCCTCATAACTAGCCCTTAATAGAGATTAACATGAGGGGAGGATGTGCAAAGGCAAGTTGTAAAGGAGAACAGAGAACATTCCACCCTTTGAAGGGTAGTTAAAGCAGGCCAGTATTGAACCCTAAAGTAGGCCAATGCTCAGCCAGAGGTAAACCAGAGTTTCTGCTTTTGAACAAAAAATCTAAAGAGAAAAAAGCAGACAGTGACATAGGGTCTGCAAAAAATGAATAAAAACGATTTTACCTTCCCCTGTAAAAATAAAACCAATATTAATGTATTCATTACTATGCTATTTTCTCTGCTAAGTGTACTAGAATACTTACAGAGAAGGTTCATGTTACCAAGAAGAAGCAAAGTTTGGCAAGGAGAAAACAAAGCTGACAGAACCCAAAGATGGTACCCGTGGCTGTGTCTGACCCCACATGCACAAGAAAGCCTGGGAGAGGATGCGGAGGCCAGGGAGGCCACCAGCACACAGGCACAGCCAAAGGCTGCAGTAGTACCTGGGCCAGGAAGTCCCTGTGGCTGCGGATGGTGTGCTGGAACCTCTTGACCAGCAATGCCTGCACGTGCTGGGCGACAAGCCGCGCCTCCTGAGTTCAGTTGGCTGTGTCCCTCCCGCTCTGGTGGAGGCTGGCCCTCTGGGTGAGCAGCTGGCTCCCCAGCATGGCTGTGGGAGTCCTGGGGAGTCTGTCTGGCCTTCTCGCTGGGACCTAAACAGGGGTGTCGAAGGTTGATGTTTTCTCTTTTCTGCTGAGTGCCTCCTGGTTTGGAAGTTGGAATGCATAACTTAGAAAAACATTCACAAGGTCAATTTTTTCTTACTGTGTTAGTTTTCCCTTCATCTATGTTAGAAACAAAATATCTGTCAGGAAGGTTAATAAAATTTTTAAAATTCTACTTTCTGATATAAATCATTTTTGATAGAATTGCCTGAAACTGCTTTAAAAAATCTCTATTACAGTTAAAGAAGACAAGACAGAGAGGTTCAAAACATATAAGCAAAAAAAAAGTTGCAGAATAAGATCATATTTATGTTAGCACGTGTCATATGGAAAGAAGCATGTTTTATGTATAATACACTCATGATGTGTACACATGTGCAAAGTTCTGAAAGAATACCTGTTAATTGTTAAAAGATCACTTCAGGGGCAGAGCTGGACAGGGCAGGGGATGAAGTGGAAAGAGTTACCCTTTTTTATATTATTTGAATTTAACAGCAAAATATATTCATGTGCACATGAAAAAAAAAGAGTCAGCTTGGTACTTTCTATATTTTTAGAGGTCACCGAGAAGTAGAAAGTAGAAAGACCAATAAACTAGGAGAACCGGGTGTGAATCCTGACTCTAACTAACTAGATGTGTAAATTTGTCTTAATGACTCAATCTGTCTGAATCTGAAGTTTTCTCATCTGTAAAATGAAAAAGAAAAGGGTTATTATGAAGATTAAATGAGCTAACACGTGTGAATGTGAGCTAACACATGTGAATTGCAAGTCATCAGCTATTTTGGAGCTAGAGTGTATCACTGCCGATTAAAATGTACTTGCAGAATGTGCTGTTGGACCTAGAGAGCTTAGAGGACGGCTGGCTGGCTCCCACATCTGTCTCCTAAAGTCCTCCAGGGCAAGAACAACTGCAGAGGCAGCTGGGTCAGGTGAGCCATTCTTCCAGCTGATGTCCACAGGCACCTGCAGTGTACCAGGCTCACTACTCAGACGGTGACCATCTGCAGGCTCACTGACTACTCAGCACCAGTGCCCCAGTTCTGTCTCCCTTCTCCTGATCTGGACTCGGCTTTGACGCCTTCGCTGTGGCTAGCCCTCCCTCTGGCAGGATTTCTGCTGCCTGTCTTCATGCCTGTCCTCTGAGCTGCGCTCTCTCCCTGAAACCCCATCCAGGCTGGAGGCCACTGTTCAGATCGGAGTCGAGGGCTTCAGGCCTATTTGTCCCTGGCTCTCTGCTACCCTCTAGAGGCCACCGGCAATGAGACATCCTTCAGAAATGGCCTGGAGTCTCTTGGTACCATGCACCGTATGACTCCATAGACAGCCACGGCCCCTTCAGACTCTGAAGACAAGACCAGAAAAACGCCGGCCTCAAAAACAGAGCCCTTTCAGACAAATGCAATTAGCAATCTGAAGAATGGGAGACAGTAGGAGTGTGTAATCGAGGGCCCTGGATCTGAGAACTGAGATCAAGGAATAAGACTGAGAAGCCTATATGACTTTAAGGCAAGTCATCTAATTTATAAGAGCTGTTTAGCCAGATGTTCTTGCCTGGAAAATCCCGTGGACAGAGGAATCTGGTTGGCCACAGTCTATGGAGTTGCAAAGAGATGGACACAACCGAGTGACTAACACTTTTACTTTCTTTTCCCCAGATGGGGCCAATCCCTGCCCTACCAGCTTCATAAGGTTATAGTGACAATGGATATTTAGTTTTTTGTAAAGTATAAGTTATGGCTGAGTTTGAGGTAAGAGATATTTGTAAGTGCTGAGATGAGGGTATTGCTGAATCATTACCAGAAATTGCATACTGTGTTAAGACTTAGCATGCTTTAACTCATTTAATTCTCTCAACAACCTAGCTATGACAAAGGTAGACAGGGTATTAAAAAGCAGAGACATCACTCTGCCGATGAAGGTCTGTCTAGTCAAAGCTATGGTTTTTCCAGTAGTCATGTATGGATGTGAGAGTTGGGTCATAAAGAAGGCTGAGTGCTGAAGAATTGATGCTTTTGAACTGTGGTGTTGGAGAAGACTCTTGAGAGTTCCCTTGGACTGCAAGGAGATCAAACCAGTCCATCCTAAAGGAAATCAGTCCTGAATATTCATTGGAAGGACTGGTGCTGAAGCTGAAGCTCCAATACTTTGGCTACCTGATGTGAAGAGCCAGCTCACTGGAAAAGACCCCGATGCTGGGAAAGATTGACGGCAGGAGGAGAAGGGGATAACAGAGGATGAGATGGTTGGATGGCACCACTGACTCAATGGACATGAGTCTGAGCAAGTTCCAGGAGATGGTGAAGGACAGGGAAGCCTGGTGTGCTGCAGTCCATGGGGCCACAAAGAGTTGGACATGACTGAGTGAGTGAACAACAACCTTCAAAGGTGGATACTATTTTCATCCCCATTTGGCATATGAGGAAACTGAGGTACAAAGAAACTAAATATTAATAAGCCCTAGGGATATAATGTACTACATGATAAATTTAATTAACACAGCTGTATGTTATCCATGGACGTTATTAAGGGAATAAATCTTAAGAGTGTTCATGAAAAAAAAGAAAAAAGAGGCTAAGTATTTACCCAAAGGGGCTTCCCAGGTGGCACTAGTGGTAAAGAACCCATCTGCCAATGTAGGAGACATAAGAGATGCGGCCTAGATCCCTACTTAGGTCGGGAAGATCCCCTGGAGGACGGCATGTCAACCTACTCTAGTATTCTTGCCTGGAGAATCCCATGGACAGAGGAGCCTGGTGGGCAAAGAGTCAGACGTGACTGAAGCAACTTAGCACACATGCATCTACCCAAAGCCAGTCAATTAACAATTTATAGAATTCAGGTTTGGTGCTTGGCCTGCTTCATTGTGGAAGCTACACTCGACTCCTACCCCTGACTGTCTCTTTGGAACATCCTATTCTATTAATATGTCCAGAATGACCACTCTTTTGATGTATAATTTATTCTTCTTCTGCTGCCGCTGCTAAGTCGCTTCAGTCGTGTCTGACTCTGTGTGACCCCATAGATGGCAGCCCACCAGGCTCCGCCGTCCCTGGGATTCTCCAGGCAAGAACACTGGACTGGGTTGCCATTTCCTTCTCCAATGCATGAAAGTGAAAAGTGAAAGTGAAGTTGCTCAGTCGTGTCCAACTCTTCACAACCCCGTGGACTGTAGCCCACAAGGCTTCTCCGTCCATGGGACTTTCCAGGCAAGAGTACTGGAGTGGGGTGCCATTGCCGTCTCTGAAATTATTTATTCTTCTAAGAGGACTAATTATTAAGCAGAAGTACTCTGTGCAGATTAAAGACCCCAATTCTTGAGTTCATCATAGCTTCTAATATAAATTATCATGTTTTCATTCTGGTCTTGGTTAATGGAAGTTTTTGCCCTTGGGTGAGTTGAGGGAACTTAATTGCTGTGTCTGAAGAGCTGGAAAGAACTGGCACTAAATGAGGACTCAGAACCATTTTATCTCCATCTCAGAGGCCAGGGGGTCCTAGCTGGCATCTGGATTGCATTATCTCTAAGAAATCTGTGAGCTGTCACTCATGTAGGCAGGAGTGGATCAGAGGCCTGGTAGAGAGAAGAGGAGGAGATGAGGGTGGTGATGTGGAAGGAACAGGAGATTAGGAAGTGGGATGAGGAGCTTGGGGGTGGCTGAGCTCCCAGCCTGACCTTCTTAAGACTCCCGATTCATCTAGCATCTTCCCCACCCGGACCCAATTCCACTTGCCTTTCCTGTGTCATATAACCAAGAACTCAAAAGGCCTGTTATTTGGGGGTCAGATAAATAGGATGCAGGAGTGTTTATCTACTTTGTTGTTTCATGAGTTTTTCCTTAGGTTTTCTAGATAGAGCATGAGGGTTTAGTGAGGGGACAAACTGCACACTTGGGGGCACCATACCAGCAAACAGATGTCCTGAATCCAAATCCTCTGTGACCTTCAGGAAAATCTGTCCAGAAGGAAAAAGAGAATTTGGTTTAGGCATTCCCAGTCTCCAAAAATCTAACCCAAGCTCAGTTCTGTTGGGTATTGCTTCATAATGGGAAGGGAATACATTATGACTCTTTATCTAAGAACATATTCTTCTGTAAATACAGAAGTGTGTGCACATGGTAACCACAGCTATGTAAAATATGTGTGAGTACAGACGAAGGCAGGAGGAAGCAGGCCAAAGTGAAGACAGCTGCTATGCTTGGGCAAGGAATTATGGCTTTTTGCTTTCACAAAACTTCCCTTCTAGACTTTTGTGTTAGACTTTGGCAAGGAACTACCTCTCTGGTGCCTGACAGAAACCAGCGGGAGTCTCTGCCTCACCTCTTCCAGGGGAGTGTCAGAAATTCCAAAACTGCTGAGTCCCAGGTCAGCCAGCGTCTCCTCCAGCTCTCTGAACAGGCTAGCATATGCTCTCTGCTTGAAATTCTTGTTTGGAAGAAGGAAGATAAGTTCTTGACCAATGCATTCTACCAGCTTCGCCTCTGGAACGTGGTGGTGAACCATATCCGTCAGTTCATTCACATCCCCTAAGACAAGAAAAAGGCTGACATCAACTGTTTTCCAGAAGCTTTCTTCTGTTTTGTGTTTGAGGAAGGCCCATCTCCTTTATCAGTAGTGACTCTTGTGGAGGAATATTGCTCCATCGTGTCTGTTTTTAACTTAGTTGACCCTGTGACAGGCACTGAAAGGGAGATGGAGACGGAAGCCAGCCAACTCCCCCAAATTATCTGTGTAACCTTGGGGTGCTCACATAACATTCCTGTGCCAGGTTTCTCCTTTGTTTGATCAAATGTTCTGTTCTTTGCTAGCTATGGAACATCAGGCAGGTGAAACCATAGTTTCTTCATCTGCATAAGAGAAAAATAGTGGTACCTATATCATTGTTATGTGTGAGGCTTGGATGAGTTAATCTGCAGAAACCACTGAGAATGTTGTGTCTGGCCCATGGATGAGTGATAGCTGCTCTTCCTATCATGAACATCATTTCGAGTAAGAAAGCTCTTGTCATCAATGTTGCTCATCCTTAATCACCACAAACCTGAGTCAAAATTGCTTGCATTTTTCTGGTCTGGCGTGTATGTGTGTGTGCCAAGTTGCTTCAGTCGTGTCCAACTCTTTGCGACCCTATGGACTGTAGCCCGCCAGGCTCCTCTGTCCATGGGATTCTCTAGGCACGCATACAACAGTGGGTTGCCATGCCCTCTTCCAGGGGATCCTCCCACCTCAGGGACTGAACTCACTTCTCTTATGTCTCCGGCGTTGGCAGGCAGATTCTTTACCACTAATGCCACCTGGGAAGCCCAAAGGTATATGGGACTTGGCCAAGAAGTGGACCTGGGCCTGGTGACCAAGCCAGATGAGAACCCCACTTCCTACATCACACCGCCAGGCCTGGCCCAACGTTTTGGAGGACTGCGCCACTTCCCTTGGAATTGCATTTACCTCCTCAAATAAACAAAAAGTCCCAGCTCACGGGAAATGCAGAAGGAAATTGAGAAGCTGTGAAGAAGGACCAGGGGATGGAGTGCAGGAAGCACAGCATGGGGTAAAGGGAAGTATCCAGTATCAGGTATTCACCTGATATACTCATGCAAGCAGAATTGAATTTCATGCATGAGCATATGTTACTTTAAACTAAAAATCTAGGGATTTCCCCAGCAGTCCCGCAGTTAAGACTCTGCCTTCCAACACAGGGGGCACAGGTCTGAATCCTGGTCACGGAGTAACCAGTAACCCACATGCTGCAGGGGATGGCCCCAAATTAAACAAATAAAAAAACTTGTTAAAAATCTAATTAGCATGTATTTAAAGAGATAGTTCCCTAGCATACTGTTCTGAGAAGCAGGTCAAAGGGGAAGGGCTTCTGGGCACTCGGAGCCTAGATCTTGTGTGTTTTGTGAGTAACGCTCTCAGAGTCAGGATCACCCAGTGAGTTCTCTTTTTTCTTTGTTTCAGAAATGACTCATGTGGAGGGATTTCGTGGCTTTCAACCCAAATCCTTCTGCCTAGCTGGACTGGAAGGCTTGTTTTATGTCAAGCATGCAAATGAGACTCAATTGTCTACAGTTCCAGATGACTTCATGCAGGGGCTAGAGGGCTCCTTGTGGGAGGAAGCAGCTCTGCCCTAACTGCTCTCCGGGGGTCATGTTCATTGTTCTCTGAGGAAGGAAATCGAACCTGAAGCTGCTGGATTCCCAGGAATTGTGTCTTAGATGTGTGTGTCAGCCTTTCCAGAAGTGGTCCTTCAGGGCGGCAGGGCTTTCAGCATCTGGCAAGGGGGTCTGCCAGTGTGTGTGGTTTGCGAGTCTGTATGAGTGGAAAGCCTCTCAAGGAGCTAATGGGAACTGAAATGATCTTCCTTCTCTTATTTGGGGCACAACAACTTAACTGTGCTTCCCACTATTCACAGCATCCCTCTTCTATTCAAAGAAAATAAACCTTTATTTAGAAATAAAGTAATAGTTAAAAATTTACCCCACCCAGCAGGCTCTGTTTGCATATTGACTTTGGTGTGTGTGTGTGTGTTTCACTTCAGTTGTGTTTGACTCTTTGAAACCCCATGGACTATAGCCTGCCAGGCTCCTCTGTCCATGGGATTCTCCAGGCAAGAACACTTGAGTGGGTTGTTGCCATGCCTTCCTCCAGGGGATCTTCCCAATCGAGGGATCCAACCCAAGCCTCTGATGTTTCCTGCTTGGGCAGGCAGGTTCTTTACCACTAGCGCCACCTGGGAAGCCCCAGTAGTTAAACAGATTCATTTCAAAAAAATTATTTGGAAAGCAGGAGGGGCCTACGGCAAGGCAGACTAGGAAAAAGACACAGAAATGTTCTAAGAAGATATGTCCGTGTTCACCACAGGTTCTGTCAGTGCAAGAGAGGGTGAGAGAGTGAATATGATGCAACCCTGGGCGTTTTCCCTCAGCTTTTAAGCATAGTGCATAAATACTGCCTTGTTTTCTTGTTTCAGATTTTAGTTAGGAAAATATTTGTGCTTAGGAAACTTTGTCTTTTCTTTAATAAGCAAATACTTTCCCTTCATTAACTTGGATCAGCACATAGGTTTAGTTTTGTTC
This sequence comes from Nanger dama, assembly GCA_917880005.1. Classification (NCBI taxonomy): domain Eukaryota; kingdom Metazoa; phylum Chordata; class Mammalia; order Artiodactyla; family Bovidae; genus Nanger; species Nanger dama. The sequence continues at coordinate 244,531 of CAKJTW010000059.1, forward strand.
CTCCTTAGGAATAAGGGGAATATGGTATTCCAATTGTGAGGACAACCCCTCTCCCTGCCTTCTCCCCCGCCCAGGCCCCTCCCCACTGCTCCCAAACAGGAAAGGATGAGAGGTAGGCATTAGCAGAGAATAGAAAGAGCTTGGAGAATAGGAAAAGCTGTTGACAAGCACTCTGGGGCCAGGAAGTCAGGTCCTGTATCACGAGTGCTTTCCACAGTGAGAGTCTCTGTTTTGCATCTTTCTGGAGGTGGAGGTGCCCCTACAAGGTTTAACACACTGTATCTAATCCAAGGGAGAATCACTCAAAATTAGGAAACTGAGAGAAAAATCTGGGAGTGTAACAGGGCTATGCAGTAACCCACAGATTTGGCATCTACGCCATGCAACCTATGGACTTCCCTGGTGGCTCAGACGGTAAAGCGTCTGTCTACAATGCGGGAGAGCCGGGTTGAATCCCTGGGTTGGGGAAGATTCCCTGGAGAAGGAAATGGCAATCCACTCCAGGACTGTTGCTTGAAAAATCCCATGGACAGAGGAGCCTGGTAGGCTACAGCCCATGAGGTCGCAAAGAGTTGGACACGATCGAGCGACTTCACTTTCACCATGCTACCTGACTCTCTGGAGAAGTTCACTGTGAGGGCTGTGCGTTGCCGAGGCTCACAGGGCTCCAGCTGGCACCTTTGGAAGACCTCCTCTCCAGATACTGAGGAAAGTGGCTTGGATCCAGGCAGGGGGACCCCAGAAATGCAGGCTTAGTATGGGCAAGGGCGAGGAATAAACAAAGAATGGGTTCCTCATTAAAGGGAGAGGGCCTGTAAGCCCAGGACTTCAACTTTCTTTGGGAATGGAGGAGGAGGCAAAAACTCAAAGGAGAAGATGAGCAACTGCATGATCGTGAGCTTGAGAAGCACACAGAGAGTTCTCTTTGCTCCCATTGAAATGCTCGACAGCTGGACACACTGGCAAGACCCGGAGATGATTGCCAGACCAGGAGCAAGGTACAGCCTGCTTGAGTCCTTACCGTCCAAGACTTGTTGTGGAGTTATCGGCTCAGCACAGGCTGGACACCTGACGGAGAAGCCCTTAGACGCACAGCTGCAGGTCCCCTACAACAGATGGACGGCAGTCATTCCTGCAGCGCCTCCTGATGTCCCTGATGCCCACTGCAGTCACCACCATGCTCTGTTTCTCACACCCAGTGTGGTCAACACATTTTTCTTCACTGTTTTATTCTATTACTTCATCTGAACATTTGAGGGTGTGGCTGTCTGATTTTGTTCTGAGAGTGTGTGAATCAGGCACCGAGAGAACACTGAAGGATTCCTTTGGCTTGTCATCACTTCTGTGACAGCTGCAGGTCAGCCCATGCGAGACTTTCTGCTTCTCCCTCTCCGGGGATGCACTGTGGACTGTGGAAATCTACCCAGGACTGGAAAACCCAGAAGCAGCCAGACACCTAAACTATAGGGCTGAAGGCATAAATAATGCTATAATACAATAAAAACAAGCATGACAGGACAACTGGAAGGTGAGCAGTTGCCTTTTAGAAGCCCAAAGCACATTTATCATACTTTATCTCATTTATCTTCACCACATCCCCGGGAAGCAGAGTGGAAATTATCAGCTGCACTTTCTACGTGGAAAAAACCCAACAATCATGAGGAATTAAGGAATTTGCTTAAGGCGACAGTCTGTTCACCTGGAAGCCCACACTTGAACCTGGGATTCTTGACATGCTGAGGTGGTCTCTGCTAGTTGGTATTTTTTTTCGTACCAGCATTTCCAGGTTACAGTTACTAGGAAGCTTTTTCTTAGCTTTCATTTGCCAATGAAATTTGGGTTTAATTAGCTAACATAAATATTTGAATGAAAAAAGGGAGCCTGAATGACTACTGTCCTTTAAACAGTGTAACCTTGCAGAATAAGTCATTCCCTCCCTCTATGTTGCATGAAACCACATGTGTAGTTTAGGATTCTGGCCTGTAATAATTTCAGGTCTTTTAAGCTAGTTGGTTAAAGCATTTCTGTAGGAGAGTTCAGAATGTTCTTTTATCAAAATCTACAAATGGTTCCAGAAACCAAGAGGTCAGTTCTGCTGGCTGGAGTCTGATTTGGGTAGAAGTGTCTGGAATGACACTCCTTCTCACCCGGACAGGCTTTTCCCCTGGACAGACACAAACCTCGCAGCCTCTCCCTTGGCTCTGAACAGTCTTCATCCTGCGCACCAAGGTTAAGTAGAAGCCTGTGCCAAAGCAGTTCTTCAGGAAAAGGGGGGTTCCAGAGCAGTAGAGCCGTCCCTGGGATATGATGGCGATGCGGTCCCCGAGGATGTCGGCCTCGTCCATGTGGTGAGTGGACATGATGATGGGTTCTGCCTGCAGAGGCAGGGGTCAGGGGAATTACCAGGCAGGCCTGGGTATGGATGGGAGAAGGTGTATAGCAAACTCCATATCCCATGGGTTGCAAAACTGGGAGTTAATAAATAAAAACAAATATTCTGCAATACAGTCTAGAATATTAGAATAAAAAATAACAATAGGTACCATTTTATAGCATCCTGCATATTGTAAAGCACTATTTTATAGAATATTTCTTCCTTAGCATAGGGCCTGATGCAAATAAACCACCATGTATGGGACATATTTATTACTGTCAGTCAGTATCTATTGAATTCTATAGTATATTCTCTGGATCATTAAGTGCTACATTTATCATCTCTGCAAAGAACACACACACACACATACACTCACTCTTACACTCTTTCATACTAGATAGAGATGTCCTTAAAATAAAGTGGTAATGAGGATTCCAGGAAGGCAAATACACCACAGGATTAAGCCACACTGTCACTTTTGTGATGGCTCTGCTTGCTGTCTTGTCTGGGTCTGTGCATCTGGTTTCAGGTGCCATGACAGAGGAGGGACTGTCCCACTGAGATATTTCCATCCACAGCACTGAATATAGGCTCGTCACCCTTACCCCTGGTTTTCGTAGATAATTTGGGTCCCTTTCTCAAGGGGGAATTTTACTTACAGCTGCTCCCATTGTTCCAGGCAGAAGGGTTTGGGGTTGAGAGAACTTTCTAGAGCATTTTGGGAAGTAGGCTGCTTCATCAGTAATTCCCTGCTTATACTTGGGTAAAAAAATCTCAGGAGGCTTCACCTGGAACTTAGACTCCCCAAGCCAGTGATAGTGCCACATCTGAGGGTAGCTGTGGCTGCTGCTGCACTGAGTCGCAAGATGCCAGGTGTCAGAGAGCAGACTGCACACATTCAGCCTCAGCAAGAGCACGGGTGATGTGCAGTGGCCATTACCTGAGCGATACTTCAGGAGCAGGTCCCAGATTGAGCGGCGTGAGTAGGGGTCCACCCCAGAGGTGGGCTCATCCAGAACCACCACCTTGGCATCTCCCACAAAGGCAATGGCCACGGACAGCTTCCTCTGCACGCCACCTAGAGGGACAAGGCGGTGGGGTCACGGGAGCTGTGGACGATGTGAAGGAATGGCCCAGGGCTGACCACATAAGGAAGGTACCTTAGATCCAGCAGCAGCTTCAGGCTGCCTCCTTAGATGTCCACAGTGTTTGGAACCCTAGTGGTTCGGGCCTTATAATGCACATCAGAAAATCCCTGCCTCCCAGGATCAGACCATGTGAAGACTGTTCTCACATTTTTAGTTCAAACACATAAACCTCAGAGCACATAGAGCCCAGGCTGCTGCAGGATAGTATTCTATGTAGAAAATAATCCAGAGGTGGGTTTCTCTTAGATGCTCAGAATAACTTTATAGATTATTCCAACCCTTAGGAGCTCTCCTGTTACAAGTCTAAGAATACACACACACACACACACACACACACACACACACACAAGCACATGTACATATATACAAGGCTCTGTGCCCTGGGAACCTATGGACTGGCCATCTGAAGCCCTTTTTCCAGTACCAAGCACCTGATAGATCCTGAGCCTCTTCGTTCCTCTTGTGGTGGAGGCCTGTGTCCTCCAGCATGGCTTCCATCTCCAGTTGGGCCTCATCCCAGGACCTCCCTTTCAGCTGCGCGTAGAACAGGATGTGTTCAGCCACGGTGAGGCTATGGGGATGGGGCAGTGTTAACACAATGTGCTCAGCGTTTCCACTTGTAACAATTTACCTTATAGAGATAATTAAAGATGAGCACAGAGATTTAGCAATCACGACACTTATCATGGTGTTGTTCATAACAGAAAAATGAGACAAAATACCGATCCTACCAAAATATCTGACAGCTTAAATAGCACATTATACAATGGAATAGTAGGTATACATTAAAAATTATTTTATAGAAGAATACATAACATCATGAAAAAATGTTCAAGATATCTTAGGTTTAAAAAAGCATTAAAATAGCAGGTTACTAAATGGTAAGCAGAGTTTTATTCTCTTTTATAATTTCAAATATATGTATAGCTATACATGCATAAGAGAAAGCTTTGAAAAACTATATATCAAAGTGTTAACAGTGGTTTCCTGTGGATGGTGAAATTACAGGTGATTTTTAGTTTCAATCTATACTGCCTTCCTTCCTGTGATCCCGCCTTCCTTTATTCAATGACTGTATATAATTTTTTATACAAGAAAATTTGGAGAAAAAGCAAGTGAAAAACTTCCTCAAAAAGTCAGTTTTTAATGCCTGGCTGAAGAAGAAAACAGGAGCCATGGTCCCCTCTGTGCGTCCCCTTGTGGTCCCTGAGAGCAACCAGACTTCTGGGCAAGTTCTGAGCAAGGGGCCCCAGGACCAACCACCCTGGCGGAGAGAAAGCAGTGCCAGTCTCCTGAGCAGGAAGACCTCAGCACTGAGCATGAGAGAAACAGTGTCATGTTCTGAGGGACCTTCTCAGTGCCAACAGGACAAAGGACCCCAAATGTGGGCAAAGCTGCTGAAGAGTATGGCCTCTGGCCCCAGAGCCAGCACCTCTCAGCTATGCTCTAGAGAATATGTTAGGGGAGGGCAAGGTGAGGTTAGGGCACCGGGAGGGTCCCGGTTCCTGTTCTGCTTACTGGTGGAACAGGATGTTGTGCTGTGGACACATGCCAAGGCTCTGCCGGATAGCATCCAGGTTGGTTTCCAATGTCCTTTCCCCCAACAAGCACAGTCCCGGATGTCGGTGGCAGCAGACCAGTCACGATGGACCTGCCAAAAGCAGGAATCAGTGGCAGAAAGCCTGGCCTTTAGGAACACCTTAGGATGGCAGCCTCCACCCCAGGGTCAATGAGGACTCAGTAATTCTACCTGTGCCTCGCAGTTAAACCCAAACCATCACTAGTGGCAGGAACCAACAGTTTCCCAGACAGGGCTTAGCCCTAGTGTGTACTCAAGACCCCCAGGAGGGTGAGTACATCTGCCTTCCTTCTGTGCTTCTCTTATGCCCTAGTGCTCACAGGCAGGTGCCGATGGGCCTCTGGGATTTCCAGCTGCAGCATGCTCACTTATAGCCAAAGATCCCTCCCTGACTCAGCCATCACAGCTCCTGGTGCTGTGGGGGCTCAGTTCACGGTATTCAGCACATGGGTTTGTGTTTTGCCTGATGTCACCATCACAAAGTGCAAGGTCTTGGTGAGAAGCCCAAGCATTCAACACGTATTTGTTAATTAGTTGATTGAACCCAGGCTTGGGAATTCTCAGAACAATTTTGGATCCAAAGTAAGAAAAAGCCCAACAGCACTGTTAATTTATTTTTGTAAAATGGGAAATGATGACTCTCACTTCATGGGGTATTTTGTGAGGATTAAATACAATTATTACCTCTAAAGCACTTAGAACAGTACTAGCATAAAGGAAGAGTCAAAAAAGTTATACTACTTTTACTAAGCATTGTGTTCCAGCCCCAGATGATGTTGTGTTTCTCATGCATGAAGTAACAGACTTGTGTTTGGGGTCCTCTGACCATATTAGTTAACAAGGAGAGAAATGAGATGCGTCAGTGCTGCTCCTCCCAGCTTTGTCCCTGAGTCAGATACAATCTCAGACTCTCTGAATTGTCTGTTGATCAACCACTAGAGGGAAACAGAACCAAGTGGAATGGCACCAGCCCCACATTCCACTGGCACTGAACCCGCCCTCAGAGAACATTCCAACGCAGGGTGTACACGGCTGTCCCTTCCTGGGGCTCCGCGAAAAGCCAAAGGACTTGATGAGTGCGTTCACATGGCTTCCCTGCCCCTTGAAAGGGCCGCCCCTGCTGTTCCTTGGGGAACCTTAGACGGCTGTGTTCTCTTTACTGAAGATGGTGCCTGGGTCCCTTAGAAAAGCCAGGGAGTATCCTGAGCTGAGGACTCCATGAAGAGCCTTCATCTTCCCTGAACTTGGTTTTCAGTTGCTCAGCTTTTTATTATTTTGGATCCAAAATTGTTGTGGTGATAATACCCAGACCTGGGTTTAGTCAGTTAATTAACAAACACATGTTAATGCTTGGGCTTCTCACCAAGACCTTGCCTTTTGTGATAGTGACATCTGACAAAACTTGGACCCATGTGCTGAATACCTTTAACTGAGCCTCTAGAGCGATGGGCTTTCTGGTGGTTCAGACAGTAAAGAATCTTCCTGTCATGTGGGAGACCAGGGTTCGATCCCCTTGGTCAAGAAGATCCCCTGGAGACTGGAATGACTCCCTACTCCAGTATTCTTACCTGGAGAATCCCATGGGCAGATGGGCCTGGTGGGCTATAGTCCATGGAGTTGCAAAGAGTTGGACATGACCAAGCAATAACACTTTCACTACAGCACCAGGAACTGTGTTGGCTAAATGCAGAGGGATCTCTGGCTGTAAGTGAGCATTCTTTTTGTATCTTTTTCTCCAGAGCTACCACCAACCCTCATAGGTAGGAAAAGGAATGCTCTTTGAAAGTAAGTAGTGCTCTGCAGGCTTCTCAGGTAATGCTAGTGGTTAAGAACCCGCCTGCCAATGCAGGAGACTTAAGAGATGTGGGTTTGATTCCTGGCTGGGAAGATCCCCTGGAGAAGAGCATGGCAACCCATTCCAGTAGTCTTGCCTGGAGAATCCCATGGGAAAGAGCCTGGGAGGCTACATTCCATAGGGTCACACAGACTTGGACACGACTGAAATGACTAAGGCTTTCAGAGGGTGGCCATCTCTCAGAAGACCATGGAAACCAGATGTAAGGAATCCCCTCCATCACTGCCTTGTTTGCACGTGGATGGGCACATCATCCCTGTGTGGACAAGTTGATGCTGTAACTTAGCCTCTAATGGGACTGGGAAATATTTTTTCTCAGAAAAGCCACTGAGAACCCACGAGGGATATTTCTTAATGAGTGATAGAGAAAAATCTGGTGGCATAAGATGGCAGAGTAGAAGGACGTGCATTCACCTTCTCCTGTGAGAACTTCAAAACTACAATTCGCTGCTGAACAACCATTGACTGGAGAATGTTGGATCCCACCAAAACAAACAAAACAAAAACAAAAACAAAACAAACAAAAACAAAAAACCCCCCCACAATCCAAGGGCAAAGGAGTAGCACCAGTAAGATGGTAGGAGGGGCGAAATCACGTTTCGAATCAAACCGCTTACTGGCAGAGATGCTCAGAGGGCTCAAAAACCTTGTGTGCTCTAGGTCCCAGAGACCCCACAGGGACTGAGCCAGAACTGTGTCTGAGTGTCTCCTGCGAAGGTATAGGTGAGCAGTGGCCTGCCGCAGGGGGAAGGGGCTCTGGGTGCAGCAGACCTGGGTATGGCATAAGTCCTCTTGGAGGAGGTCGCCATTAACCCTGCCATAGAGCCACCAGAACTTACACAGGACTGAGGAAACAGACTCTTGGAGGGCACAAACAGAACCTTGTGTGCGCCAGGACCCAGAAGAAAGGAGCAGTGACCCTACAAGAGACTGACCCAGACTTGCCCGTGAGTGTCTGGGAGTTTCTGGGGGAGGCATGGGTCAACAGTGGCCTGTTGCAGGATCAGGGGCACTGAGTGTGGCAGTGCCTGCATGGGACCTTTGAAGAAGGCTGCCATTATCTTCATTACCTCTGCCATAGTTTGGCCTCAGGTGAAACAACAGGGAGGGAACATAGTCCTCAACACACAAGTGGATTAAAGATTTACTGAGCATGGCCCTGCCCATCAGAACAAGACCCAGTTTCCCCCTCAGTCAGTCTCTCCCATCAGGAAACTTCCATAAGCCTCTTATCCTTCTCCATCAGAGGGCAGACAGACTGAAAACCACAATCACAGAAAACTAACTGATCACATGGACCACAGCCTTGTCTAACTCAATAAAACTATGAGCCATGCCATGTAGGGCCACCCAAGATGGACGGGTCGTGGTGGAGAATTCTGACAAAACATGGTCCACTGGAGAAGGGAATGGCAAACCACTTCAGTATTCCGGCCCTGAGAACCCCATGAACAGCATTAAAAGGCAAAAAGAGAAGACACTGAAAGATGAATTCACCAGGTCAGTAGGTGCCCAATATGCTATGGGAGATCAGTGGAGAAATAACTCCAGGAAGAATGAAGGGATGGAGCCTAAACAAAAACAACACCCAGTTGTGGATGTGACTGGTGATGGAAGTAAAGTCCAATGCCGTAAAAAGCAATATTGCATAGGAACCTGGAATATTACGTCCATGAATCAAGGCAAATTGGAAGTGGTCAAACAGGAGATGGCAAGAGTGAAGATTGACATTTTAGGAATCAGTAAACTAAAATGGACTGGAATGGGTGAATTTAACTCAGGTGACCATTATATCAACTGAGCGCAAGAATCCCTTAGAAGAAATGGAGTAGCCATCATAGTCAACAAAAGAGTCCTAAATGTAGAACTGGATGCAATCTCAAAAACAACGGAATAATCTGTGTTCATTTCTAAGGCAAACCATTCAATATCAGAGTAATCCAAGTGTGTGCCCCAACCAGCAATGCTGAAGCTGAATGGTTCTATGAAGACCTACAAGATCTTCTAAAACTAACACCCCAAAAGATGTCCTTTTTTATTATAGGGGACTGGAATGCAAAAGTAGGAAGTCAAGAGATACCTGAGTAACAGACAAATTTGGCCTTGGAGTACAAAATGAAGCAGGTCAAAGGCTAATAGAGTTTTGCCAAGAGAACACACTGGTCATAGCAAACACCCTCTTCCAACAACACAAGAGGAGGCTCTACACATGGACATCACCAGATGGTCAATACTGAAATCAGACTGATTATATTCTTTGCAGCCAAAGATGGAGAAGCTCTATATAGTCAGCAAAAACAAGACCAGGAGCTGACTGTGGCTCAGATCATGAACTCCTTATTGCCAAATTCAGACTTAAATTGAAGAAAGTAGGGAAAAGCACTAGACCATTCATGTATGACCTAAATCAAATCCCTTATTATTATACAGTGGAAGTGACAAATAGATTCAAGGGATTAGATCTGATAGACAGAATGTCTGAACAACTATGGCTAGAGGTTTGTGACATTGTACAGGAGGCAGTGATCAAGACCATCCCCAAGAAAATGAAATGCAAAAAGGCAAAATGGCTGTCTGAGGAGGCCTAACAAATAGCTGAGAAGACAACAGAAGCTAAAGGCAAAGGAGAGAAGGAAAGACATACCCATTTGAATGCAGAGTTCCAAAGAATAGCAAGGAGAGATAAGAAAGCCTTCCTCACCGATCAGTGCAAAGAAATAGAGGAAAACAATAGAATGGGAAAGAGTAGAGATCTCCTCAAGAAAATTAGATACCAAGGGAACATTTCATGCAAAGATGGGCACAATAAAGGACAGAAATAGTATAGATCTAAGAGAAGCAGAAGATATTAAGAAGAGGTGGCAAGAATACACAGAAGAACTATACAAAAAGATCTTCATGACCCAGATAACCACAGTGGCGTGATCACTGGAATGCAAAGTCAAGTGGGCCTTAGGAAGCATTACTACAAACAAAGCTAGTGGAGGTGATGGAATTCCAGTTGAGCTCTTTCAAATCCTAAAAGATGATGCTGTGAAATTGCTGCACTCAATGTACTAACAAATCTGGAAAACTCAGCAGTGGCCACAGGACTGGAAAAGGTCAGTTTTCAATTCCAATCCCAAAGAAAGGCAATGCCAAAGAATGCTCAAACTACTGCACAATTGCACTCATCTCACACTCTAACAAAGTAATGCTCAAAATTCTCCAAGCCAGGCTTCAACAGCATGTGAACCGTGAATGTCTAGATGTTCAAGCTGGATTTAGAAAAGGCAGAGGAACCAGAGATCAAATTGCCAACATTCGCTGGATCATTGAAAAAGCAAGAGAGTTTCAGAAAAACATCTATTTCTGCTTTATTGACTATGCCAAAGCCTTTGACTGTGTGGATTACAACAAACTGTGGAAAATTCTGAAAGAGATGGGAATACCAGACCACCTGACCTGTCTCCTGGAGAAATCTGTATGCAGGTCAAGAAGCAACAGAACTGGACATGGAACAACAGACTGGTACCAAGTTGGGAAAGGAGTACGTCAAGGCTGTATATTGTCACCTGCTTACTTAACTTATAAGCAGAGAACATCATGTGAAATGCCAGGCTGGATGAAGCACAAGCTGGAGTCAAGATTCCTGGGAGAAATGTCAGTAACCTCAGATATGCAAATGACAACACCGTTATGGCAGAAAGCAAAGAAGAACTAAAGAGCCTCTTGATGAAAGTGAAGAGGAGAGTGAAAAAGTTGGCCTAAAACTCAACATTCAGAAAACTAAGATCATGACATCTGGTCCCATCACTTAATGGCAAATAGATGGAGAAACAATGGAAAGAGTGAGAGGCTTTATTTTGGGGGCTCCAAAATCACTGCAGATGGTGACCGCTGCCATGAAATTAAAAGACTCTTGCTCCTTGGAAGAAAAGCTATGATCAATCTAGACAGCATATTAAAAAGCAGAGACATTATGCTGCCAACAGAGGTCTATCTAGTCAAAGCTATGGTTTTTCCAGTAGTCATGTATGGATGTGAAAGTTGGACTATAAAGAAAGCTGAGTGCTGAAGAATTGATGCTTTTGAACTGTGGTGTTGGAGAAGACTCTTGAGAGTCCCTTGGACTGCAAGGAGATCAAACCAGTCCATCCAAACAAAATCAGTCCTGAATATTCATTGGAAGAACTGATGCTGAAGATGAAACTCCAATACTCTGGCCACCTGATGTGAAGAACTGAATCATTGGAAAAGACCCTGATGCTGGGAAAGACTGAAGGCAGGAGGAGAAGGGGACAACAGAGGAGATGGTTGGATGGCATCACCAACTCTATGGACGTGAGTTTGAGCAAGCTCCAGGAGTTGGTGATGAACAGGGAAGCCTGGTGTGCTGCAGTCACGACTGAGTGACTGAATTGAACCAAAATGACTTAGCATGTAAGCACACACAATGCTCTGCAGATGAAGGGCATGTGATGGTAGTGGTCATGACTTTATCACCACCATCATGATAGAAACGCTGGGGATGTTAGGGATAGGGGGACCAGCTCACAGCATCAAACACAAGAGATGATCGGTTCTTGCACCCATGGAACCACTACAACTTGGCTTCTTTGGAAAGTCACTTCAGCTATCTGGAGGTCCCCATTCCTGGCACCAAGGGGGCAGAACTTACTACTCCACCTCTCTCTCCAAATTCATGATCTAATAAAATGATAAATATGAACAAGCTTTGAAAACTGCAGTATACTTTACACCTTCCTGGGACACACATATAGAATACATTTTTCCCACTAAACTTCTGTGGGAAAGAATGTGAAGTTGCTCAATTGTGTCTGACTCTTTGCGACCCCATGGACTGTAGCCTGCCAGGCTCCTCTGTCCATGGGATTCTCCAGGCAGGAATATTGGAGTGGGCTGCCATTTTCTTCTTCAGGAGATCTTCCTGACCCAGGGATTGAACCCGGGTCTCCCACACTGCAGGCAGCCTCTTTACCTGAGCCACCAGGGAAGCCCTGGAGTGAGAAAGAATAGACTGAAGCTAATAGAGGAAGAGAGCCAGAAAATGATCAAAGACTCACAAGGTCGTGGTTTTCCCTGCTCCATTGTGACCGAGGAATGCGGTAATCTGACTTTCGTAGAAGGTAATGTTAAGACGGTCCACGGCTGGCCTGCCATAGGGCTCAAATATCTTTACCAGATTCTTCACACATACTCCGGGAACCAAGCCTGGAAGCTCACGTTCAAAGAAGCAGTCTTGTTGGAAAAAATGAACATGATGTAACCATGCCTCCATGTACACACCACCCAAGGTTCCTTGTTGAGACCATTGTCTTTTGTACCTATGGCTTTAACTATAACTTTATAACGGTGACTACAGAATAATAATGGTAATCATAGTGTCTAACATTTGTTGAGCTGTTACTCTGTGCCAAGCATTGTTTCAAGTGCTTTATATAGATTTCCTCATTTTACCCTTAAAACAGTCTTAGGGGAACAGATATTACCGTGCCATTTCTACAGATGAGAAAACCGAAAGAGATATCAAGAATCCAATCAAGGTCACATGGTTTATGAGAGGCAGAGCTGGGATTTGAATGCAGGTGCGCTCATTGTCTGTATGGAGAGTTAGCCATAAGCTCAGCCTTCAGTCCCAGGCCTTCATTTCTGACAGTCTACAGAGGATTTCCTCAGGAATTTCTTGGAACAGCTCAGGCTCCTTATTCTCTTTCCCAAACAGTGTTTTCCTTCAGACTATCTTATGTCCATTCTCCTAGTCACCTTGGCTCACATCTTTGAGTCAACTCTACTAAAGCTGACTACTTGCTTCTTAGCGCTCCAGTTTCTCCAATTAGGGTAGGACAGTCCATTCTTTCTCACTACTGTCCCTCCAACTCTGTCCCTCCACACTTAAACTCCATACTCCTCTCCAGTATGAGGTCCACTTGGTGTCCACTTCTCCCTGGCTTTGAGTCTCTCCCTGCTTTAGTTCACACAATACAGTGATGGGGCTTCCCTGGTGGTTCAGATGGTAAAGAATCTGCTTGCAGTGCAGGAGACCTGGGTTGTATCCCTGGGTTGGGAACATCCCCTGGAGAAGGGGAATGCCTACCCACTCCAATATTCTTGCCTAGAAAATTCCATGGGCAGTGGAGCCTGATGGGCTATAGTCCATGGGGTCACAAAGAGCCAGACATGACTGAGTGACTAACACTTTTTATTTATATGTTACTTAATTTGTCACCTTAATATTATAATTCTGAGCACTTACTCCTCTGCCAAAGAAAGGGGGAGGAGGAAATCCCAATGCTTCTTCTCTCTGTGCCTCCTCTGGCCTTGCTGACAGTTGAGGTGGGACTGGACCCCCATCCCCTGATTTTGGTCTTGGAATTCTGCTCTGGGAGGAGGGTCTTCCCAAAGGTTCTGCTGTCTGGAAACTGCAGGAATCACAGGTCTCCAACCTCAGCTTTGTGAAATGGCACCTGGGGTGCATCAGACACATGGAGGCTGGACCTTCTGCAACGTCAGGTGAAGTCCAGAGGCCATGCTGCCTCTCTGCACCCAGGGTAACAATAGCAGAGCATTTCAGAATCCACAGAGAAATTCTAGAGAAATCCATATGCTTGAGGAATGAAGAACATGGTGGGAGTGGGGTAGGGGTGGGGGAACCGGGACAGAACTGGTTCAAGAGGGAAGGTAAGGGAGGTAAAGGCCAAGAGAACACTTGCAAACTTGGTCTATGAGCTGAGGAATTATTAAGTAACTTCTATGGTCAGGAAAGGCTTTGGATGGCTTGAATGAATGGACCTCCAGATTTGTAAATCACAGATGAAGTATAGTCAGCTCCTCTAGACTCTTTCCCCTGTGCACAGGAGCGTTTATTTTTGTCTTTCCTTATAGCTCATATCCGCTTGAAGTCCCAGTGACCCAAGTTATTGTTCTTGCTAAATCCTCGGAAGTCAGCACATTTGTGCAATTCACTGGGGGTTTGCCTAACAAGAGCACAAACACACCATATACTTGGGATTTGCTTTCTCCAGGAAATATGTGTTAATGTCTGGCTGGACCATTCATTCCACACATGGGCAGCTGGACCCTAGAGAAGGTATCAGGTTTAACCCCTGTCAAGAGAGTCAGCTTCCTGGGTTCCATTCCACCCCACCATGAGGTATTCTACTCTTGCCCTTTGCAGTATTCTGAACCTTCTCTTGCCTCTGTTCTGCATTCTTTATTGAGGGTTTTTTGTTTTTACCATTTATTCCTTCTGGGTGTTCTGGGTCCTCCATTTCCTCTGTTATGGGTTCTGTCTTCTCCCAGACTCTTTCTTCTCTGGTTGAACACCCTACACAAACCAGAAGCCACTGTTACTCTCCTGGTGAAGGCTGAGAATCAGGAAAGACAGGAAACAAGAGAAGCAGAGGGGAGCAAGTTTCCTCCCATAGCTGGAAAGCACAGTTCCCTCAGAAGGCCAGGTCGACATTGCCAGGTTCAGGCCCGAAGAGGGCTTTGCCAACCTCTGACCTGTGGGGCTGTGAAGTTCCCACAGGGTCTGGGGAGAGGGGTTGCCTCCCGGAGGTCTGATTTGGCAACTGTTGGTGAGCGCAGAGGGAGTTTTGTACTAGGAGTTTCACTTATCCTCAGGTAGAGCCCACAATGTCAGAAATTGTGATTAAAAAAAAAAAAAAATTAAAACTAGGATTAACTTCTAAATGGTTTGTTTTTTTTTTTTTAGCTCACTAATGGTACTTTTCACTCCAATCCAAAACATGTCAAAGTCACGGTGAATCTTCAGTAAAAATCCATTCAAGCTGATATGATGGGCAGGCAGACTGAGACATTGTTTACCTGAGAAATCTTTCAACACTTTTATGGGCATTCAAGTATTTGGGGATTAACACCAGAGTTGAGCCTGGCTATTGGACAGGCTTGCACAAACTGTGGTGTAAACACTCATGTACATGTTCTCACGCTCACACATACTCTGGCACACACACAACACCCATACCCCCTAGCCCTCACAGAGGCACTTTTTGTAAACTTTACATTAGTTTTCAAAGGACAAAATAGATAACTAATGAGAACACATTATACAGCACAGGGAACTCTACTCAATGCTCTGTGGTAATCTAAATGGGAAGGAGATCCAAGGAAGAGGGGATATATATACACACGTGGCGGATTCGCTTTGCTGTACTTAGAAACTAACACAACACTGTAGAGCAACTATTCTCCAACAGAAAAAAGAAATTCATTAACTGGAAAAAAGGACATCACAACATCCTGAAAGGGGGAGAGAAGCAGAAACACAAGCCAGCTAGAGAAGAAGGCAGAGGCAGGAGGAAACCATCGTCGCCAAGCATCTAAAGGCTCTGGCTACAGGTGCACGTCCGCGAGCAGGGTGATGGCCTGACGCTGCAGTCAGCCAAGGCCTCTTCCGTCCACACTGCTGTCTGTGGATTGCAGGCTGTGTGGTGGACTGACGCACACTGGGCCCTGGTCAGGGACCAGCCCCTGCTGGTACTTCTGTTTTCTGAAGGACTTTAAAATCTATTACCCACAATTCCTTTGATCACTTTACTAGCCATCATACTGCATTAAATGTATAATAATAAAATAGCAAGAGGAAATATTTTCCTAGTCACTGGAGTGAGTTCCTTGCCAGGAAATGCATGCCCCAATTCCAGATTTTGTCCAAAATGGCCAACAGGAACTGGGTTAGACATTAGATGTCTCTTGGGCTCCATGTCTTCATCTGTGAAAGGAGCGGATTAGGTGGAAAAACTCAGCTCTTTTCTAATTTTAGAAAAATTTAGGAATCTATTTCAGTCTAGCTTGTGAGACAGGTGAAAAATATTTAGCTTCTGTTGGCAAAAATACATGTGACTCATTTTTTGAAGGAGCACATTTGTCTAAAGATTTTTCTTTTTAGAGGCATATCTGTTGAGATTATAGAGGAAAAACATGCCCACAAAGTCCTGATACTCACTGAAATTAGAAACATTTCAAGAACAGACTTCTGTGTTGAAAATTCCCATTTATGATAGGTTATAACTTTATTATACTAGAAATTTAAAAGTTTACTAGACAGACAAGAAAGACAGACAAGGCAACATAAAGATACACAAGAAAAAAAAAACCACTGAGCTGTTGAAATGTTGTTTGTTTGAATCATTAAAAAAAAGGCACCCCACTGCAAACCTTTAAAGGTCCTAGACTAATTCCCTAGAGAAAACAAACATCTATCTTAGTGCTTAAAGGCTAAATCCTGGCCCAGGCCCAATAATACAAAGTAAAGAGCAAGTAGGTAAGGAACAAATAGATTGGAAAGCATCTCCTTTGCTTCCAGAGACTTCCTAGCTCCAGGGGCGCCCCCAGCTCTCAGCTCTGGAATTTCTCTATCTCTTTATCCCTCACAGGAGTCCATAGTCCACAGCTCCCCTCTCTACCCCCACTTCTAGAACTCTCCTTTGGCTTCTGTCCTGCTCAGGAAGAAAGGTAAATTTTACCTATGCTGCATTCTGGGCAAATGTCCTTTTAACCCTCTTTCCCAATCACAAGAAAGACCAACACTAAGGGAATCTGGGAGTCTGGCCCAGCCTCTGGATGTCAGAAAAATAAATTTATTGCTTTGGGAAAATAAATTTATTTATATTTGAAAAAGTGGAGAGGACTAAAAAAACCACACAAGGGGACACAGCAGAAGATGGATTCTTTTGTGATTCTCTAGACCTGTCTGCTTTATTGTTTTTTTAATTAATTTATTTATTTTAATTGGAGGTTAATTACTTTACAATATTGTGGTGGTTTTTGCCATACACTGATCTGACTCAGCCATGGGTGTACATGTGTCCCCTGGTCCTGAACCCCCTCCTACCTCCTTCCCCATCCCATCCCTCTGGGTTGTCCTAGTGTACCGGCTTTGAGTGCCCTGTTTCATGCATTGAACTTGAACTGGTCATCTGTTTGACATATGGTAATATACATATTTCAAAGCTATTCTCTCAAATAATTCCACCCTCACCTTCTCCCACAGAGTCTAAAAGTCTGTTCTTTATATCTGTGTCTCTTTGCTGTCTTGTACATAAGGTCGTCATTATCATCTTTCTAAATTCCATATATACATGTTAATATACTGTATTGGTGTTTTTCTTTCTGACTTACTTCACTCTGTATAATAGGCTCCTGTTTCATCCACCTCATTAGAAGAGACTCAAATGTGTTCTTTTTAACAGCTGAGTAATATTTCACTGTGTATATATACCACAACTTTCTTTTCCAGATTCTATAGATCTGTTTGCTTTAAACTGAGAAGTTGCAAACCTCGTTTGCACCCTCAAGTGGTCTGGCTCTCTTTTAAGTGTGCACTTTAATCCACTGGGCACAACCAGGATGCAAGGGCTTATCAGTGCTCAGCCATCACCCTGGTCCTGCTGCTGCTGCTGCTGCTAAGTCGCTTCAGTGGTGTCCGACTCTGCACAACCCCATAGATGGCAGCCCACCAAGCTCCCCGGTCCCTGGGATTCTCCAGGCAAGAACACTGGAGTGGGTTGCCATTTCCTTCTCCAATGCATGAAAGTGAAAAGTGAAAGTGAAGTCACTCAGTCATGTCTGACTCTTCGTGACCCCATGGACTGCAGCCCACCAGGCTCCTCCGTCCATGGGATTTTCCAGGCAAGAGTACTGGAGTGGGGTGCCATCGCCTTCACCACACCCTGGTCCAGTCACTCACAAATAGGGGCTCCCAGAGGCCGTGATGATGCACTAAGGAACAGAGCTCCCAGCAGACAGCTAACTAATCAGGAATCTCACCCTTCATGTAAGAACCACCTCTACAATGCACACATATCCAATACAGAGCCAAAGGAGTTTATTTCAAACATTTGTTTTTCTTTCTTAATAAAAAAAAATTTAAACAACTCACCTTCACCACCTAGCCAGTAAGACTCTTGCAGAAGGAAGTACCAAGGAAGTGGGGTTCCATAGTCCCCTAAAGATAGATAGGCAAATAAAGAGAAAAAGCCTAAGTAGTTCAATCTTACCATAGTTCTATAAGATCTAGAATTTATCTACCTGAACCTCATGTTGTAACTATATATATTTATAGTTCATAAGCATTACATGGCTATCCACATGCTTCCTCTAAGACTACTTCTTCTAATATGCTTCAATTCAAAAGGTTATGTTTCAGGGGTGAAATCAGCAACACTAAGACTGATGATCGTAGCTAACATTAGTTTTCCAAGAAACCATTTAATTAAAGAATTTAAGCATGCTCTTTTCAACAGTTACCAGATAATAATAGTGATGGTAATTACTAACATTTGTTGAATGTGCTTTCTGTGTCAAACATAACTGTGAGCCCCTTCAATGTGCTAAATAATTTAATCCCCAAAACAACACAAAGGGATAGGTAGCATTACTATTCTTGTGTATAAGGAAATTAAGGCACACTGAATTTGAAGCTTCTGCCCAATGTCACAGCTAATTTAATAGAGGTGTAAGAATTCCAACATTGGTTCAGTTCAGTTCCGTTCAGTTCAGTTGCTCAGTCGTGTCCGACTCTCTGCGACCCCATAAATCGTAGCACGCCAGGCCTCCCTGTCTATCACCAACTCCCAGAGTTCACTCAGACTCACGTCCATCAAGTCAGTGATGCCATACAGCCATCTCATCCTCTGTCGTCCCCTCTTCCTCCTGCCCCCAATCCCTCCCAGCATCAGAGTCTTTTCCAGTGAGTCAACTCTTCGCATGAAGTGGCCAAAGTAATGGAGTTTCAGCTGTAGGTAGTCTGGTTCTAATACCACTGACCTTTTTTAAAAAATTAATTAATTATGTTTGGCTATGCTGGTTCTTTACTGCTGCATAGGCTTTTCTCTAGTTGCAGTGAGTGGGGGCTACTCTCTAGTTGTGGTGCCTGGGCTTCTCATTGCGGTGGCTTCTCTTGTTGCAAAACACAGGCTCCAGAGCACACAGCCTTCAGTAGTTTGCAGTGAGTGGGCTCAGTAATTTCAGTTCCCAGGCTCTAGAGCAAAGGCTCAATAGTTTTGGCACATGGATTTAGTTCCATACGAAGCTGAAGACTCAGTTCTCTATGAGGGAAGGTGAGTTCAGCATCTTCTTACACTGACATCTTCTGAAGAATCTGAACAGAGGATTGACATCACCTGACCTAGATTCTTTAAGGATCTCTCTGAACACAGTGTGGAGGACAGACTTGTAAGAGATGATGATGGAAGAAGGGGCTTGGACTGAGAAGTCTGTGTAGAGGTGGTGACAAGGGATCATATTTGGAATCTGCTTCTAAAGGTGAGTCAAGCACTCACTGATAGATTTTTGGTTCCTGGATTTCAGATTTAAATATGGGTTCTGAGAGTTCAAGCTGAAAGACTTCAGAAAGAATAAGATTTTGAAAAAATTGAAGTATACTTGATATAAAATGTTGTATTAGTTTTGGTAGAATCACTCTGCTGTACACCATACCTATACTTATATTTCTTTTTAGATTCTTTCCCATTATATGTTGTTATAAGATATTGAATATAGTTCCCTGTGATGTACAACAGGTCTCTGTTGTTTATCTACATTATATATAGTATTGTGTATATATTAATCACAAACTCCTAATTTATACCCCCCACCCTGCTATCACCTTTAGTAATCATAAGTTCATTTTCTTTTTTTCTTTTTAAAAATATGTATTTATTTTTATTTATTAATTTTGCTGCTCTAGGTCTTAGCTGTGGCATGTAGAATCTTCAGTCTTCATTTCAACATGTGGGATGCTGGATCTATTTTTTTAGTTGTGGAGTGTGGGATCTGGTTCCTGGACCAAGGATTGAACCCAGGCCCCCTGCACTGGGAGTTCTTAGTTCCTGGACCATCAGGAAAGTCCCTATAAGTTTCTTTTCTATGTCTGTGAGTCTATTTCTCTTTTGTAAATATTTGCACCATGTTTTTACATTCCACATGTAAGTGATATCATGTGATATCTGTCTTTCTGTATCTGACCTACTTCACTCAGTTTGACAATATCTAGGTCCACCCACATCATTGAAAATGGCATTATTTCATTCTTTTTATGGTTGAGTAGTATTCCATTGTATATATATTCTTTATCCATTCCTCTGTCAATGGACATAGAGTTTGCTTCTGTTCCTTGGCTATTATAAATAGTGTTGCTTTGAATATTCAGGTGCATGTATCCTTTCAAATTACAGTTTTCTCCGGCTATATGCCCAGGAATGAGATTGATGAATTCTATGGCAGCTCTACTTTTAGTTTTTAAGGAACCTTCAGACTACCTTCCACAGTGGCTGCATCAATTTACATTCCCACCCATAGTATAAGAGGGTTCCCTTTTCGCCACCCCCTCTCCAGCATTTGTTATTTGTAGACTTATTAATGATGGCCATTCTGACTCAGTTCAGTTCAGTCGCTCAGTTGTGTCCGACTCTTTGCAACCCCATGAATTGCAGCACGCCAGGCCTCCCTGTCCATCACCAACTCCCAGAGCTCACCCAAACTCATGCCCATCGAGTCGGTAATGCCATCCAGCCATCTCATCCTCTGTCGTCCCCTTCTCCTCCTGCCCCCAATCCTTCCCAACATCAGAGTCTTTTCCAATGAGTCAACTCTTCGCATGAGGTGGCCAAAGTATTGGAGTTTCAGCTTTAGCATCAGTCCATCCAAAGAACACCCAGGACTGATCTCCTTTAGAATGGACTGGTTGGATCTCCTTGCAGTGCAAGGGACTCTCAACAGTCTTCTCCAACACCAAAGTTCAAAAGCCTCAATTCTTCGGTGCTCAGCTTTCTTCACAGTCCAACTCTCACATCCATACATGACCACTGGAAAAACCATAGCCTTGACTAGATGGACCTTTGCTGGCAAAGTAATGTCTCTGCTTTTGAATTCTGACTAGTACCTCACTATATTTTTGATTTGCATTTCTTTATTAATTAACAGTGTTGAGCATCTTTTCATGAACTCATTGATCATCTGTATGTCTTCTTTGAATAAATGTCTATTCTTTGAATGAATGTCTTCTGCCCATTTTTAGATTTTTTTTTTTTGCTGTTGAGTTGTGTAAGTTGTTTGTATGTTTTGGAAATTAATCCCTTGCCTAATGCATTGTTTGCAATAATTTTCTTCCAGTCCATAGACTGTCTTTTTGCTTTATACCTTTTTTGCTGTGCAAAATCTAAGAAGTTTGATTATGCTCCATTTGTTTATCTTTGCTTTTATTTCTTTTGCCTTGGAAGACTGACCTAGGAAAACATTTCTATAATTTATGTTCAAGAGTGTTTTGCCTATATTCCTTTCTAGGAGTTTTATGGTATCACATTTCATATTTTAAGTCCTTAAACCATTTTGAGTTTATTTTTATGTACAGTATGAGGGTGTGTTCTAATTTCATTGATTTACATGTAGCTATCCAGCTTTCCCAATACCGCTTGCTAAAGAGACTGTATTTTCTCTATTGTATATCCTTACCTCCTTTATCAAAGATTAATTGGGTGTAGGTGTGTGGATTTACTTATGGGCTCTCTATTCTGTTTCACTGATCCATTTGTCTATTTTTGCTCCAATACCATGCTGTTTTGATTCCTATAGTTTTGTAGTATTGTCTGAAGTCTGGGGGTTATGCTTCCAGCTTTGTTCTTTTTCCTCAGGATTACTTTGGCAGTTTCGAGTCTTTCATGGTTCCATATAAATTTTAGGATTATTTGTTCTAGTTCTGTGAAAAATATCTTGAGTAATTTGATCTTGAGTGAGTAAGTGAAAGTCATTCAGTCATGTCTGACTATTTGTGACCCGATGGAATTCTCCAGGCCAGAATACTGGAGTAATTCAATAGGTATCACATTAAATCTGTAGATTGCTTTGGGAAGTACGGCTGTTTGAACAATGTTAATTTTTCCAATCCAAAAGCATGGGCTATTTGATTAAGATTTAAACTAGAGTGAAAAGGCACTAGAGTAACTAGTTACTACTAGTTAGAGTAACTACTACTAGAGTAACTAAAGAACATAATTATCTTTACCCTATGGAGGAGGACCCTTACCTGGAAACACCTGGTCCAGATACCAGGCAAGCAAGCCATACAGAGCAGCATCAAGGAGCATCATCTTCATGGACATCAGAAAACTGAATTCATCCCCTTCCATGGGACTATTCCCAATATTGCTCCACTGCAGCCCCACACCTTGCTCTTCAAAACGAGCCAGGTACTCCGTGCCAAACCCAAATGCCACAGGAGACAGCAGGCTCTGCAGTGGGGCAAAGAAGGCATGAAAGATGAGCAGAGGATCTTTAACCCAACCCAACAGAACCCACAAGGTAGGGAGGAAGGTCGATGGAGGGTCTATAATGTATTCTGGTCTAAGACCACTCCAGGGAGGGGTTAAGGCAGTCTTCCCATAGGAAGAGAGTTCTGGGAATACTTCTCAGGCCTCAGGGACCCCTGCCCAATACCTACTTGGCCAGCTTTCACCTGTCCAATGGATCACAGTAGTGCACTAGGGAAGACAACACAACAAAGGACCAAAGGTTCTCAAGCTTGTCCTCCTACCTTTCCCTGCCTCTACTCACCTCTTCCATAGAATCTCACAGTTTTTGGCACAACAAAGAAGCTAACTTGAGAATCTCAATAAAAATGTCCATAAAGTCATCAGTGTTTTAGAGCAGACTAGAAGGCTAGACAGGATATTGTCTCATGACCTCCTGAGCAATGTTAGGCCCCAAATCCTCAGCTTATAATGACTATCACCTTTTCTCATTTCCAGACTAGGAAAAATCTTTTTCTTAGAATCTCCTTGAAGAGCACAAGTAACTGAATAGGTGGTATGCAGAAAGTCTAAAGAAGAAGTCCCCAGCCACATCCCCACAGTTGCTCCCTGGCATGGCAGAAAGCATATACACACATACAGAGGGATGAGCTATTCCCACTTGCTCTGCTAGGAGGCCAACCTCTAGTTTGCAGGACACAGGTGGGGTTCAGAGTGTCTCTCTGCAGAAGGAAGGGATTCCCTAGCTATATCTTCACAAAGACCGTTAAAAAAATCTCAGCCCAGCCCTAGTCCACGGAGCATCCAGAACTATAGCTTCCTGGTAGATCCACACATGCAAGGAACTAGTTGTGGCTTCTAAGTACCAACTGTCTACACAGTATACAAGATAGCCCAGCTCTGCCAAAAGGCAGAGTCATAAGAATTTCTTGCCCATTGTGATCATGTTAGAAAATTAGGTGCCATAAATGACAGTAATTAATTCTTATTTAACATGAGAAATAAAAGGCAGATGCCCTGGCAGTACTTGAGCCAAATAAGCTTGAGTCATGAGAACAAGTTCAACTTTAATTTTCCCCAGTGAGTTGCAGGTAACAGTCCTTTCTCAACTGCATTGTACAAAGAACCGTGGATAGGGAGATTTTGGAGGACAAAGAAATTTGCATCCTACAGGGCTTAGAAGCTATTTAGTCTGGTTAATGAGAGAGAGGACATAGATCATTTGAAAACAATTAGAGAAAAAACAAAACAAAACATGTTGTTTGGGCATTGTGAAGAGGTCTCTCAGGCAATCCAGAGTCAATTTCTGGAGACCTCTCCTGGGAAGAGGGCCCTACTGGCTCATTTGTGCACCTTTCTCTGAGTGCCTTGGTAGAACATGACAAACACATTAGAGCTAGTCTGATTCAAGTTCTTTTACAGAGAAACAAAAAGTTTTAATTTATGGGAACATCTTTCTGGGCAGAATAGTAAGGGAGAACCTCCCTCCCTTATGAATCTTCTCAAATGCTACGGGAAAAAAAGAACTGAGTGAAATAGGCCCCATGGTTCTCCTCTTATGGATACACAAAGGGACCCATGAGCTGAACTGATTGTCAATTACCTCCCAGGGCAGACTTATCAGCCTTAACAGTTAGGTTGCTCAAGATGAAGACTACTCCCACTTTTGTACCTGTGCCTTTAAACCTTATGTCCATTTCTGCCAAAGGCAAAGTGGACCCCCTGAAGGGCGAGCCAGTCCTCTCAGACTGCTACATACCCTGCAAATGGAATGCATCGTATTCTAGGTGTAAGCCCAGGGTCTCTTACCACAGCCATCTTCACGTCGGCTGTAATTCGGTCCTGCCAAGCGAAGCAGAGAATGTGTGGCAGGTAGAGGGTGAAGTAGATGACGCCACTACAGGCTGCTGCCAGACTGGCCCTGGAGAAGAAGGTGCTGAGCAGGAAGCACTGCATGATTGTAGCAATGGAGAAAGCCAACAGGAACAGGAAGAGGACGAACGGATTGCTGTAATGCAGGATCCTTCCATGCTGAAACCAAAGCGGCCACTTGAGTCAGTAACTTCCACCCACATCCAGGAACCCCACCCCTTTAGGAAGTGATCTCCATGTGTTCAGAAGCCCTCCGCCCCAAAGGGATCTTTCCCATGAGCCCAGTGTGTGTCAGTCGCTCTGTCGTATCCAACTCTTTGTGATACCATGGACTGTAGCCCACCACACCCCTCTGTCCATGGCATTCTCCAGACAGGAATAATGGTGTGGGTAGCCACTCCCTTCTCCAGGGGATCTTCCTGATCCAGGGATCAAACCCCAGTTTTCTGAATCTCAGGCAATTTCTTTACCATCTGAGCCACCAGGGAAGCCCTGTTATTGTCTAATTTTCCACACTTAAGACTCAATATGTTGAGGTCTTTTAATTCTAATTATTTCATTTTCTCCTAGGAGGGTAACATATTAAGCTACCTATCAGTACTAAGTAATTGTTATGGTTCAGTAATGAAACCCTTGGGAAGAGGAAAGTGTGGAGGAAGAAGCCTCGAGCAGGGAGGAAGATCTGCAAAGGGGGTCTTGGAGCATCAATAGTTCCTGTGATATACTGAATTGATGAGGAACAAAAGAGGGAGGTGGGAGACCACCCAACAAGCTTTAACATTTTGCTTTGGTCCTGGGAAATGGCAACCCACTCCAGAATCCTTTCCTGGAAAATCCCATGGACAAGGAACCTGGCAGGCTATAGTCCATGGGGTCGCAAGAGTTGGACATGACTTAGAGACAAAATCACCACCACCTGGTCTGCTGACTTAATCATTTATACTTATATTCTGAGATTTGCCTCTCACATTGGTGAAAATGTCTGTAGTTAATCCACATCACTTGAAAGTGGATTAATCCTTGCAGCACATGATATTATAGAAATACATTTCATAGAACCTGTGGAGAATACTCAGCACCTTTCATGTTAACTAATGGGTCAGTCACTGGCTATGTAGAAGATAGAACCAAACTAGCTATTTTTAATAAGTGAGCTGCTATCCAATTACATTAGCAGATATATTGAGATGTTCAAATTGATCAAGCCTACTTGTTTCTCTTTTGCTATAAGCCTCCTATGAGGATTTTTACCCTTTGCACATAACTCCAACCATGTATAGATCGTCCTATTCTTTTCTTGGGAAAATAAAGGTACAAATTGCTTTACCTCTTGAATTGGTTCTGATTATTTGGTAGTGGTACTCTAGAGCACTGGGTTTCTCTAAGTAGAGAAGAGAAACCAAGTAGCAATATCTGTGTGTGTGTGTGTGTGTATGTGAGTGTGTATGTGTGTACTGACAGAATGTGGTCCACTGGAGAAGGGAATGGCAAACCACTTCAGCTCTCTTCCCTTGAGAACCTCATGAACAGTATGAAAAAGATAGGTCACTGAAAGATGAACTCCCCAGGTCAGTAGGTACCCAATATGCTACTGGAGATAAGTGGGGAAATAACTCCAGAAAGAATGAAGGGATGGAGCCAAAGCAAAAACAATACTCAGCTGTGGATGTGACTGGTGATAGAAGTAAAGTCCAATGCTGTAAACAGCAATATTGCATAGGAACCCAGAATGCTAGGTTCACAAATCAAGGCAACTTGGAAGTGGTCAAACAGGAGACGGCAAGAGTGAACGTCGACATTCTAGGAATCAGCAAACTAAAATGGACTGGAATGGGTGGATTTAACTCAGATGACCATTATATCTTCTACTGTGGGCAGAAATCCCTTAGAAGAAATGGAGTGCCATCATAGTCAACAAAAGAGTCCAAAATGCAGTACTTGGATGCAGTCTCAAAAATAACAGAATGATCTCTGTTCGTTTCCAAGGCAAACCATTCAATATCACAGTAATCCAAGCCTATGCCCCAACCAGTAATGCTGAAGAAGCTGAAGTTGAATGGTTCTATGATCACCTACAAGACCTTTTAGAACTAATTCCAAAAAGATGTCCTTTTCATTATAGGGGACTGGAATGCAAAAGTAGAAAGTCAAGAAATACCTGGAGTAACAGGCAAATTTGGCCTTGGAGTACAGAATGAAGCAGGGCAAAGGCTAATAGAGTTTTGCCATGAGAATGTACTGGTCATAGCAAACATGCTCTTCCAACAACACAAGAGAAGACTCTACACATGGACATCACCAGATGGTCAACACCGAAATCAGATTAATTATATTCTTTGCAGCCAAAGATGGAGAAGCTCTATACAGTCAACAAAAACAAGACTGGGAGCTGACTGTGGCTCAGATCATGAACTCCTTATTGCCAAATTCAGACTTAAATTGAAGTAGTAGGGAAAACCACTAGACCATTCAGATATGACCTAAATAAAATCCCTTATGATTATACAGTGGAAGTGAGAAATAGATTTAAGAGCCTAGATCTGATAGACAGAGTGCCTGATGAACTACGGACAGAGGTTCGTGACACTGTACAGGAGACAGGGATCAAGATCATCCTATGGAAAAGAAATGCAAAAAGCAAAATGGCTGTCTGAGGAGGCCTTATAAATAGCTGTGAAAAGAAGAGAAGTGAAAAGCAAAGGAGAAAAGGAAAGCCATAAGCATCTGAATGCAGAGCTCCAAAGAACAGCAAGGAGAGATAAGAAAGCCTTCCTCAGCGATCAATGCAAAGAAATAGAGGAAAACAATAGAATGGAGACCTCCTCAAGAAAAATAGAGATACCAAGGGAACATTTCATGCAAAGATGGGCTCGATAAAGGACAGAAATGGTATGGACCTAACAGAAGCAGAAGATATTAAGAAGAGGTGGCAAGAATACACAGAACTATACAAAATAGATCTTCATGACTCAGATAATCACAATGGTGTGATCACTCACCTAGAGCCAGACATCCTGGAATGTGAAGTCAAGTGGGCTTTAGGAAGCATCACTATGAACAAAGCTAGTGGAGGTGATGGAATTCCAATTGAGCTATTTCAAATCCTAAAAGATGATGCTGTGAAAATGCTGCACTCAATATGTCAGCAAATTTGGAAAACTAAGCAGTAGCCACAGGACTGGAAAAAGTCAGTTTTCATTCCAATCCCAAAGAAAGGCAATGCCAAAGAACGCTCAGACTACTGCACAATTACACTCATCTCATACGCTAGTAAAGTAATGCTCAAAATTCTCCAAGCCAGGCTTCAGCAATACGTGAACCGTGAAATTCCAGAGGTTCAAGCTGGTTTTAGAAAAGGCAGAGGAACCAGAGATCAAATTGCCAACATCTTCTGGATCATCAAAAAAGCAGAGAGTTCCAGAAAAACATCTACTTCTGCTTTATTGACTATGCCAAAGCCTTTTACCATGTGGATCACAAAAACTGTGGAAAATTCTGAAAGATATGGGAATTTCAGACCACTTGACATGCCTCTTGAGAAATCTGTATGCAGGCCAGGAAGCAGCAGTTAGAACTGGACATGGAACAACAGACTGGTTCCAAATAGGAAAAGGAGTACATCAAGGCTGTATACTGTCACCCTGCTTCTTTAACTTCTATGCAGAGTATATCATGAGAAACGCTGGGCTGGATGAAGCACAAGCTGGAATCAAGATTGCCAGAAGAATTGTCAATAACCTCAGATATGCAGATGACACCACGCTTATGGCAGAAAGTAAAAAGGAACTAAAAAGCCTCTTGATGAAAGTGAAAGAGGAGAGTGGAAAAGCTGGCTTAAAGCTCAACATTCAGAAAACTAAGATCATAGCATCTGGTCCCATCACTTCATGGCAAATAGACGGGAATCAGTGGAAACAGTGGCTGACCTTATTTTGGGGGACTCCAAAATCACTGCAGATGGTGATTGAAGGCATGAAATTAAAAGATGCTTACTCCTTGAAGGAAAGTTATGACCAACCTAGACAGCATATTAAAAAGCAGAGACATTACTTTGCCAACAAAGGTCCATCTAGTCAAGGCTATGGTTTTTCCAGGAGTCATGGTTGGATGTGAGAGTTGGACTGTAAAGAAAGCTGAGTGCAGAACTGGTGCTTTTGAAGTGTAGTGTTGGAGAAGACTCTTGAGAGTCCCTTGGATTGCAAGGAGATCTAACCCATCCATCCTAAATGAGATCAGTCCTAGCTGTTCATTGAAGGTTGATGTTGAAGCTGAAACTCCAATACTTTGGCCACCTGATGTGAAGAGCTGACTCATTTGAAAAGACCCTGATGTTGGGAAAGATTGAAGGCAGGAGGAGAAGGGGACGACAGGATGAGATGGCTGGATGGCTTCACCGACTCATTGGACATGAGTTTGGGTAAACTCTGGGAGTTGGTGATGGACAGGGAGGCCTGGCGTGCTGTGCTTCATGGGGTCGCAAAGAGTTGGACACGACTGAGCGACTAAACTGATGTGTGTACTCAGTCATGTCCACCTCTTTGTGACCCCATGTTCCACCAGGCTCCTCTATCCATGGAATTTTCAAGGCAAGAATAACAGAATGGGTTGCCATTTTCTCCTCTAGAGCAATATCTGTAATGGGCATGTAAGATTTGAATACAAAAAAACATGCCACTTACCTCCTATTGCTACCATTTCTTCTTCCTTCATGCTGTCGTGCCTGCTGGGCACTGACAGAACAGATTGAAAAATGGAATAAAACAAATGGCAAAAGAGGTGGAAAAGAGCCATGCTTTTAACTAAAAGCAAACTTTGAGGAAATCTAAATAAAATCATGGTTAAGACTCAGAAGCCTGATTTTGTATGAAAGAGCTCTCCACATTACCCCTGGAAATCTCACTCCTTATCCTTAATGCCATGCCACTCAATAAAAGCAAGTCCCTGACTGAACATGTGGCTTTTGGCTGGAAGACCTTTAAGATGGTTGTTAATCTCAAAAGAATGAAATCAATTTCTTATCTCAGATCAAAGTAAGGTCCTTCAAACTTCTAGGCTATATAATTTCTCATTGACTTAAGACAGAGATGAAAGTGGTTGGCCTTGGCTTTTTCTTATGACCACTTTTCTTTTTTGTTTTAATAGCTTGAATAACAATGGAACCCTTCCATTGTCCCAGCTTCCAGCTTCTTTCCTGCATAGTTGAGGTCGGAAGTAAGGACAGGGGAAAGATGAGAACGTCATTCAAAGGAAAATTCTATTTTGTTGTGGAAAGCTCTGTTTCCGCCATCACTGGAACAATGTCCTGGTTCCCACAAGGAGAAACCCCTTTGTACAAGTCTTCATAAACATTCTTTACCTCATGTCCTAAAAGCTTTGAAGTCCTAATGCCCATTCTTAGGGAGGCAAATCTCAATGCCACTTATCAGCAGCAAGTCTCGGGGCCATTACAAGGTGTCATGCATGTTTATGCATTCTGCATGAGTCAGATGCTCATATATTTTGACTCCTTTGACTCCGAGGACACTAAATGTCTGTAGTGCGGAAAAGAGTAGACTGAAGGGTGGGAAGGAACAAAGATCCCTAGAGGAAGACAAGTTACTGAGCTTCTCCCCTCCTCTCCGTGGAACTCCAGGATCCTTTGGGTACTTAATGCTACATCTGGGTCTGGTCAGACTGAGCAGGCTGACTTCAAAATCAGCATTGGTTTTGATAGGGCTCTAGCCCAGGGTTTGGCTAAGGCCACTGTTCACTGAATCTCAATGCAACACTTACACCAAAACCATTCAGACTTAGCACATTTTACTGCAAAGAGAAGGGACAGGATTTGGTTTAACTAGATATGTGTTGGTTGGCCAAGATATGTGATGGAACATTCTTGGATCAAGTAGCCACCAGGAATGGTCCAGCAAAACAAGGGACATGCTTAGTCAGAGCCTATGCATCAGCACATATATTGCTTAGTGCAAGGACCTCTTAATAGCATGATGACAAAGAGGCACAACAAGTTATTAGAAGCTTACAAAGCCTGAAGTCTAAGCCTTATACTAAATCCCAACAAATAAATGTAAAAACTACCTAAATTTAATGTCCCATCACTTAACAAGTACAAAAGGTCATCTATTGTGGAGGAGTTAAACATGAAGCACAAAGGGTATTATGAAATAAAGTTTTATATATAAGTTTAGCTTGCATGGGAGCTGTAAATTTGTGGACAATGACCTACGCATGCTGTCTGCACTGATAAAATATCTGTCACTGAGAAAGGATGGACTCCAAATCCTATCCAAGATTTTGTAGGCATCAGAATGTTCTTTGGTCAAGTAATGAATGGAGTGACCACAATGGTTATTAATAAATAGTCTGGATTTCCTCTCCTAATATACTGAAAAGGTTCTCCACATTCCCACTCCAGCTAGTGGCTGGTACAGTAATCCCAAGAAAATACTCCTTAGATTCATTTCTTCTGTATTTGACAAGATAGAACCCTTTGCACATACAACCACCCAGTTAGCAGAGTCTGGGATCTGCTAACAGCAGCTTTTCCATATAGTTCATGTAATGGGGTTGGATAATCTATCTATTAATAGATTGCAGCTTCTCAGGCAGGAAGTGGGGGCAGGGAAGATGCTCGGATACATCAGCTCCTTGGGGAAGAATTTGTCTCTCTGTCTTCCACCTTGGCCTAAATGTCAAGACAGCTACATGTCATGCTATCATTGTTGGTGAGATGACTAATCTAGGTACAAGTTCATTAACAGGAAGGAAAGTAAGAGGAACAAAACTATTCAAGGTTTTCTGGACCTTCTCCATCTGGCTTACCATGATGAATATTGTCAGCAGGCAGATGCTCATTGACATGATAGAGAAGCTGTCCAGGAACCAGGTACACCAAATCACCCTGTTGGAGACACCCTGATTTTTAAGGTTTCCTTCAGTCTCAACTCCTTCTCCAAGACAATGCTCTTTACAGTCATGGAGACAGAGTAGATCCAGGCCAGCACCATGAAGACAGGGAAACAGCGGTTCAGGATGATCATAAAACTAAAGCAAGAGGAGAGAAGCACAAGAGTAGATTGTCCTGAACCTGAGGGAGTAAACGTTTGAGTAATGAAGTAATGTACTGAGAATGAAGCCCAGGTGGAGGGAAAAGGCAGAAAATTCTCCACTGGGCATTCAATGGACTTGAATCTTTTAATATCTTGCCCTCTGTCCCCTTCTGAATTGTATGTTAGTTGTTCAGTTGTGTCTGATTCTTTGCAATCCCATGGACTGTAGCCCACCAGGGTCCTTAGTCCATGGGATTTTCCAGGCAAGAATATTAGAGTGGGTTGCCATTTCCTCCTCCAGGGGATCTTCCCAACCCAGGGATTGAATCTGGGTCTCCTGCATTGGCAGGTGGATTCTTTACCGTCTGAGCCACTAGGGTAGCCACAAAGGATTACTTTTTTCCTTAGAGTAAGTTGGTAGCCTTTTGTCTAGCCCTGATGAAAACTCTGTGAGTAAATAAAATTGTGTAATAAAAATTGTACTATGTATTTTTCACAGTGTATGTATATTACACAGCATTCTTTATAAGATCTCAGTTAGCTTTTTGGTTAGTACAGATGAGTTCTCTCTATACATAAAACATGTAAATTAAATCATACTATGTATGTTATATAGCTTCTTAAAAGATCTCCCAGGAAAGGACTGATAATATAGGATGTGACTGGAAGAGATTCATGCTAACTGATGTTGAAGTCCAAGAAGGTGGACCAAGGGAACTGGTTGTGGTGAGATCATTAATTGAATTCACAAGGGTTCAGCCAGTGAAGCACTGCCTATCCTGGAGGATCAAACCTCAGTTATACAGGAAGAGGCACAAAATAACTAATCACTGTGGCACTTTTAGAAGGCAACTGACCCACTGACAAATCAATCAGTGATTCAATGGTCACTGATTCCACCAGCCTATACTCATGGAGTACATTCATGGATATTCATTCCAGCAAACAGGGCAATTTTAGTATTCTGGAATTACTCTAGTGTGAACTTTACATATGTTTTCCATACATTTGACCTTGCTAGTAAAGCCCTTGAGGTTATTATCTATTGAAAACTGCTGGGTAACACAGTAAGGGCCCAATTCCCGGGTCGGAGAGTTTCACTAAGATGGCCCTAGGAAGAGAATCATCCATTCATAGAGTCTGCCCTTCTGGGACCTGCCACCAGAGGGCTCTCCCACACTGAATGGCCAGAATTCCTCCCTCACTGTCTACCTCAGTTCTCTGATCTTTAAAGTGGCACTGGGCTTTTGCTCCTGGTTCCATTTCCCATTTTTGCCTATTGTCCAACCCTAAACTGACTGTGAAACAGCTCCTGTTATCTCTTTCAGTCTTTTATGAGCTAAGCAAGAAGAACTGATTGGGCTAAGGTGTTACACCCATACGGGGTTTTATTTTTACAATTCTGGCCAGCTGGCAATTTGACTCTTCTTTTCTTTAGGCTGTGCACATTTCTCTCCTCCCTGAACCCTACAGACCCACATATACACTATGGTGAACTTGCCAGTTTTTCTTCCTAGGAGTTGAAT
Source organism: Nanger dama (assembly GCA_917880005.1). Taxonomy (NCBI): domain Eukaryota; kingdom Metazoa; phylum Chordata; class Mammalia; order Artiodactyla; family Bovidae; genus Nanger; species Nanger dama. The sequence goes on from CAKJTW010000059.1 coordinate 277,203, forward strand.
CCCTAAGCCAATTGTAGATCTCTGCTCCTGTCCTGGGACACTTCTGCCCCACCCACCACAGTAAATGAGCCCTCCCAGCCCCTTCTCCCTCTTTGTCCCTCCCTCTACCGCTCCACCTCCAAATGCATGTTCAGAAAACAGTAGGATACTTGCATGTCGTGCTACTGGTCAGCAAATGTACAGGCTTCGGGTGGGGGTGGACAGGAAAGGGGGTCCAAGCTCATCCAACACCCCCTTCCCTTTTCATGAAGAACACATCATGGGAATGTTAATTAGGGAAGGAGCTGCATTATTCCAAGGCTCCTAGGAACCGGACCTACTTGTGATGCAGAATCCTAATTTGCTGTTTTGGCAATCACTGGCCAAACACTCTGACCTGAACTCTTTCACATACCAAACATATTACATAGTGGAAATTTTAAAAGCCTGTGTTCCCTCCCCCAACCTCACTTTCTCTGCTTTAATTTTCACCTTCCCTTTTCTACCCATAACACCAACTCCTTTCTCCCACTTTACTTATCCATCTGGCCCTGCCTGCAGCTGAGGGAGCAGGGCAGGTTTCTCAATCAGAGCTCTATTCTCCCTGAGATGGCCCAGGAGCCAAAGAGATTTTTCTCCAAAGAGATTGAAGCCTGGGGAGCACCCTCCCCTTCATCCCACCCCAGAAACCTGATTAGCTTGTCCTGGAGGGGGCCTGGGACCTCCAACTCACGAGTCATCCACGAAGCAGGGGTAAGGCATCTGCTGGAGATAGATTCCAACTGGAACCTCCTCCTGGGCCTGACTCCTCGTGATACCCTGTTCAACCATGTCCTGCAGATAGGCAAACCCTCCCCAGATGTATCGGAAGTCTTCTACAGGATCAGCTCTGGGGCCAGAATCCCAGTACCTGAGAAGAAACCAGAGAGAGGGACAAGGGATGTGGATGGGAATGGACAGGACAAGTCACTTGTTATAAGCACAAGGGGACTTAGCATTCACTCTCTTGAAACTCTCTCCTGAACTTTTCCACATTCTCTGATTCTGTTTTCTAGGTCAAAGTTTAAATCTCAGTGATGAATATTAGCCTCAGCATGATTTGTAATGGCTTTCATTCAAGGACTCTACTTTGAGCTTTACAATTATCTTACTTCCTCTGATTTAACTTAATTTTTACTGATGTATAGGCTGAGCCCAGTTTCAATCCCTTACTCTGTAACAAATATAATTTCTCAGTGACTCTGGTGAAACCTCATTTGCAGGATCTCTGTGAAGATAACCCAATACCTAGAGATTTTCATTTCGAATTGTTCAAGGCCAGCCAAGGACAAGTGCTGAGGTGAGGAAGTAAACACATGTAGCTGAATTCACCTGGTCCCACCAACTAGCAAGGTCAACTGTCTAGCTTAGTTCTTTGATACCAAATGCTTTTCTGCACCTTTCCGAGTGACCCTTCTATCTCAGGAGGAGATATGTGGCCTGGAGCCCACAGGAGTCCCCTTCCTTGCCTCATACATCACTGGGGATTGCCAGGGCCTTCTGAGATCTCCTGAAGCATCACCTGTCTTTGATCTTATTGGTTTCTCCACCACATCTATGTCCATTCGGATCTTGTACTTCACGTGGGGTGGTAAGGAACTGGTCCAGGGGTGCATGTCCGGGAAATACCACTCCAGCCCAGAACCTGTTTTCCTCCAGCAGGGACAGGGCTCGCTGAGTGAGTTGAAATTCATCATCGTAGCTTTCAAACTTATCCAGGATCAAGCACTGTGGATAATCACAAAGGTTGAGAGTCTGAGGAACACCAACAGCAAAGACTCAATGGCAAAACAGGGCAGAGGATCAGGGTTGCTGCCCCAGTGGATGGGTCAAAAGCAAGAAGACTTATAAACTTGCTGTTTGCTTAACTCTGGGCTCTGGTGTCAAGTGTTCAATGTGTGTAGATTTAGGGGTGAAAGGGGGCTTAGAAACACTGACTTGCTCTCATCCCTGCAGATTTAGTAAGGACTGCACAATTGGGCTGTCCAAGGCTGTCCAAACATGCAAGTCATCAAAATGACAAAAATACTCCCAGCTCTCACTCCCCAGTACATGGAGTCTAGGGAGTGGGGTCACATCAGATACAAGCTGCTTTGAAGATCTGAAAGCCTGCCGATAAAAGAGTTTTAAAGGGAGACAGAAACAGTCCCAGCAGTGAACCTTCCTGCCTCTCTGCAAACACACAAGGATGGCCAGCTGAGGGAAGAATGAGGAGGAAGAGAGAAAATAACAGAAAACCAAAGGGATTTCGTCAGAGAAATCATTTCCAGTTACAATTTTATGACAGGTAATGAGGATAAAGAAGATCTCCTAACCTGTCTTTTTCTTTTCTTCCCCTGGAAGAGAAAAAAATCATTATCTAGAAAAGAGCAGAACTAAAAATTTCTTTTAATTTGAATATTGGGTGTTGTCCACTTTTATAGATTTGTTAAAGTGTTGTATTGTACTTGGGTGTGTTTTTTCCTTAATCTCCTCTTTCTATAATACACTGGGGTTATTGTGCGGTTTCTTTCTTAATATGTAACTCACAAGAGGTCAGTTGGCCTTGCTTTGATTAATCTGTTCACAGAATACCTACTGAGAGCCTGCAAAGTGCCAGAGCCTGTTTGGCTCCAGGGATACAAGGAAGAAAGATAAAATCTCTTCCTGAAAGAAATGCCAGACCTAATGAGGGAGAGAGTTGGTGTAAGCCAACAGTCAGAATGCAGGTTCTGGTGAAAGCAAACTTGGGGTAGTCAAGTAGCCCTGTGGTGGAATGAGGCTATCTACCTGGAGAGGGTCCTGGAGGGCTGCCTGGAGGAAGAGACTCTTGAGTCGGACGAGAATAAGCAGGAATTAGCCAAGGGAAGAAAGCAAGGGAAAGGTCACCTCAGGCATGGAGAATCGCTCACAGGATTTCTGCAGACCTGTGAGAACAGAATAGAGATCCCTTTCCTTGGTGCTTTCAAACCACTATGGAGATTTTAAAAGACAACTATACTCAAGTTCCACTCCAAACAATGAGGTCAGATTCTCAAGAGGCAGGACCAGAGCATGAGTACTTTGTCAAACACCCACACCCAGGTTGTCCTAGGGTATAGAGAAGAACGTAGGTGAGCAGAGGTGAGTGGTGAGAGGTGTGTACTGAAAAGGCAGGTGGCAAGCAGGCCAGTTACTCTGCTGGGTCTGCTGGGTGATTGGCCGACTGAGAGGTTTCATGGGATGCAGGGCTTTCCATGCTAAAGTCAGGAGTCTTCCTGGCAAAACCCTAAAAAGCCACAAGAAACCACGGTGGGGCTCCAAGCAGAGGTATGACATATGAGATTAGATCATATTTCTCAAAGTACACTGGTGGTGGGAAGGGGAAGCTGGAAGCCTGGTTAGAAGGCTGTTGATGTAACACAGGCTTAAAGGAACACATCAACTCTCCCACAGAGCCTCGTGAGTGACCTGGAACCCTAGTTTTATTGAGGAGGAGACCTGATAGCGGTCACATAGCTAGATGGTGGCAGAGTCTGGATTCTCTCTCCATTTTTCAACTCTAGGTCCAGACTTCTTCCCACACCAGGAGCCACTGGTATAGCCCAATCTATGGGCTTCCATGTGCTACGATTGTCTCACAAATTAAGAAAGCATGCTTGGATGGGGGAGGGTTAGGAGGAGAATGGATACATGTATGTGTATGGCTGAGTCCCTTTGCTGTTCACCTGCAACTACCACAACATTGTTAATCACCTATGTGTGTGTTAGTCGCTCAATCATGTCTGACTCTTTGTGACCCTATGGACTGTAATCCACCAGATTCTTCTGTCCATGGGACTTTCCAGGCAAGAATACTGGAGTGGGTTGCCATGCCCTTCTCCAGAGGATCTTCCTGACCCAGGGATTGAACCCAGGTCTCCTGCATTGCAGGCAGATTCTTTACCATCTGAGTTATAGGGATAACCCAATACAAAATAAAAAGATTAAAAAAAAATAGAGCCTAGCTATTACTTATCTATTTTAAAATAATATCTCCCTTTTTTAAAAAAAACAGTTTGTCAAGTTTAGGACTGCACAAATAGAGTTTTAGTATTGACAAATAGATTGAACTTGAAATTAAACTTCCAAAATAAAAAAGAATACTATTGGGGAGATGGGAAGTCTTTGCAGTTTCTTGTAGCTGTGACACACACACAGAGAACAGTCTATCAATTCCCTCACAAGGCACTTGGACAGAGGAGTCATAGAGGTCTTATGGTCTGATGTCTTTGCTTTACTGATGAGGAAACCGGTATCCGATGGGCAAAGGTCCTTGTCTAAGGTCAATATGGGTCAGAAGCAGAATATGGATCCATGTCTTCAGCTGTTAAGCCTGAAGGGTGGTGCTGGTCTTTCACTTTCCTCTAAGAGCAGCCGCAAAGGGGGAGCAACAGAATTCCCGAACAAGATCTCTTGCTTCTGGTCAACAGACCAGCACTGTCCAGTAGAACTTTCCTCAACAATGGAAATGTTCTACTTCTGTCTTATCCAACATGGTAGCCAGGAAGCACACATTGCTATTTTGCACTTGAAATGAAGTTAATGCCTCTGAGGCACTGGCCTTTTCACTTTATTTAAATTTAAATAGTCACATGTGACTGCTGGTTACTGTATTGTTAGCACAGCTCTAAAGATAGTACATTTCCGGAGGTCAGGGGCCATGTCTTGTTTACTAAGTCTCTGTAACAGTATTTCCTCATGAAAGGGGCTTAATAAGTGTATACTGAATTGAGTTAAATTTAGAAGTCTAAAATGCTGCAAGAAATATAACCTTACTACTGTGTGTTTTGAACATAATCCTGTGCACCTGAAATCAGATGATAAATTGGGAGAAACTAGTGAAAGGTGAATTTTTGGTATGTTAACAAGAGTATAACTCTCATTAAAAAAAAAAAAAAAAAAAAACAAATAAAAACAAATACATTTTAATAATATGACTTTCTGAGCAATCTAACCCATTCTCTTTGAATTCTTTCATGTCTTAAAGGGAAAGCTATAGTAGAGTAAGTGCTGGATGTTCAGTGATATTGTTTAGTCCCGCCATGACCTGGGCTCCATCCTGGCTGTTTTATCCAGCAGCTGATTCACAGTCCGGTTTCCTGCTGTGTCTCTCTAGATTGGTACTCTGATACTCTCTGGAAAAACAAACCTAAATGGTTCTCACTCATTTTTACCCTGAAACATCTGACCCATTTTCAAAGTTAAATTATCATCTCTAGAAAGATGGCACAGGGTCGTGTTTGAATGCCATCCCTACTTTGCTGCTTGCTAACCATGGGGCCTCTCTTTCTCTATCTGCAAAATGGAGCTGTGCCTACCTTACAGGTATGTTCTAAGGATCACATGAGTGTGTTTGGGAAGGGCCAACCACTGCCTTCTGGTAAGAATAACAGTTGATGCTTAATGAAGGCTTACTACGCGCCCAAAACTGGTCCAAGGGCTTTGCTTGTATTAACCCCTTGAATCCTCCCAACCACTTTATGATGATCACTCCAAGTTCTCTTATGAGGCAAACAAGCAAACTTCCTCTGGAGAGAACCTGTGTCTTAACTATGTAGGATCCTAAGAGTGAGTGAGTGTTAGTTGTTCAGTCGTGCCCGACTCTGTGACCCCATGGCTGTAGCCCACCAGACTCCTCTGTCCATGGGATTCTCCAGGCAAGAATACTGGAGTTGGTTGCCATTCCATTCTCCAGGGGATCTTTCTGACCCAGGAATCGAACCCAGGTCTCCCGCATTATAGGCAGATTCTTTACTGTCTGAGCCACCAGCGAAGCCTGTAGGATACTAAACTATTTCACAAATAATGAGGACTTGATCAATACCATTTTAATCACTGTTTTTGCAAAATATCTTCAAAGTTAAAAGAGTCTAGTGGCATTTAAGCCCAGCCATTTATAATAACTGTTTGTCTAGGGAAGAAGACAGTTATTTAAAAAAAACAATATGGCTGGGAACACAATCCATCCCAAACTTATCTGCAACACCCCATCTGGTTCAGTTCAGTTCAGTTCAGTCGCTCAGTCGTGTCCGACTCTTTGCGACCCCACGAATCACAGCACGCCACGCCTCCCTGTTCATCACCAACTCCCAGAGTTCATTCAAACTCACGTCCATCGAGTGCGTGATGCCATCCAGCCATCTCATCCTTGGTTGTCTCCTTCTCCTCCTGCCCCCAGTCCCTCCCAGCATCAGAGTCTTTTCCAGTGAGTCAACTCTTCTCATGAGGTGGCCAAAGTACTGGAGTTTCAGCTTTACCATCATTCCTTCCAAAGAAATCCCAGGGCTAACCTCCTTCAGAATGGACTGGTTGGATCTCCTTGCAGTCCAAGGGACTCTCAAGAGTCTTCTCCAACACCACAGTTCAAAAGCATCAATTCTTCGGTGCTCAGCTTTCTTCACAGTCCAACTCTCACATCCATACATGACTATTGGAAACACCATAGCCTTGACTAGACGGACCTTTGCTGGCAAAGTAATGTCTCTGCTTTTGAATATACTATCTAGGTTGGTCAAAATTTTCTTCCAAGGAGTAAGTATCTTTTAATTTCATGGCTGCAGTCACCATCTGCAGTGATTTTGGAGCCCCAAAAAGAAAGTCTGACACTGTTTCCACTGTTTCCCCATCTATTTCCCATGAAGTGATGGGACCAGATGCCATGATCTTCGTTTTCTGAATGTTGAGCTTTAAGCCAACTTTTTGCTTTCCTCTTTCACTTTCATCAAGAGGCTTTTTAGCTCCTCTTCACTTTCTGCCATAAGGGTGGTGTCATCTGCATATCTGAGGTTACTGATATTTCTCCCGGCAATCTTGATTCCAGCTTGTGTTTCTTCCAGCCCAGCGTTTCTCATGATGTACTCTGCATAGAAGTTAAATAAGCAGGGTGACAATATACAGCCTTGATGTACTCCTTTCCCTATTTGGAACCAGTCTGTTGTTCCATGTCCAGTTCTAACTGTTGCTTCCTGACCTGCATACAGATTTCTCAAGAGGAAGGTTAGGTAGTCTGGTATTTCCATCTCTTTCAGAATTTTCCACAGTTTATTGTGATCCACACAGTCAAAGGCTTTGGCATAGTCAAGAAAGCAGAAATAGATGTTTTTCTGGAACTCTTTGCTTTTTCGATGATCCAGCGGATGTTGGCCATTTGATCTCTGGTTCCTCTGCCTTTTCTAAAACCAGCTTGAACATCAGGAGTTCACGGTTCATGTATTGCTGAAGCCTGGCTTGGAGAATTTTGAGCATTACTTTACTAGCATGTGAGATGGGTGCAATTGTGCGTTAGTTTGAGCATTCTTTGGCATTGCCTTTCTTTGCTATGAACAGAAGCCAAAGCTTCCACTGGGTAACAGGGGTGCCGGTGGGATGGATCCTAAGCCACTGGTATTCACTAGCTTGCTCATTGGCCATTAGTTGAAAGTCAGAAAACTCTATCCAGAGGAAGGTCTTATGAAACTAATCCAGAGGTCAAAGCAGAGCAGCTGTGGAAGCTAGTTTGGACATGAGTCAGAGGTCCCTAGGTCATACCCTGAGGTATGATTCATAATGTATCCCTGCATTCTCATAGGGAGGCCACCCGCCTCACAGCAAGTGACCTCATTCCCTACTGGTACTTACTCTGGGTCCCTGAAGTTAAGATCTTGACTAATGAACATGTATACTCATGTGAGTAGATGCACGAGTGTGTTTGGGAAGCAATGGTGAATGACTACACCCTTAACCAAGGTCACAAATTTTGACACATCTGGTCTGGTCTGGTTGGCTTGTAAGTTAAAACATAGTCGATTCTAATGAGACTGAAGCCACAGAGTCTGTTTATAAAAGCTCTTTGGTTCTAAACAGAGAGAAACAGTGTGATCATGGATGTTGGGAAGCATATTGTAGGTAGATAAGAACTGGCTAGTGAGAGAGGCTCAGCAGAAAGATAGCATCATGACTAGGAGAAAATTCAAAGGGCATCTTCATGAATTAAAAAGACAGTGTCTCCAGGGTCTCATGGCTATAGTCTAGACAAATTTTGCAACCAGAGTTGAGAATCTCAAAGAGAATTTTTAGAATGCCCTGTGATAGCCAAGGGCAGTAAAGCAAGAGAAGAGGTTTCCTTGCCTCTCATTCAGTTTCCAACTGGTGTGGCCAAAATCTGGGTGGCAGGGTCATTGCCATTTGAAGTCTACACAATTCCTACCATTCCTTGTTGGTTGTTTCGCTGATTCTCAGCAGGAAGCAGAGTTCACCCTGCCGGAAGAGGTGTGGCCCTCTCCAGGGCAGACAGCTGTGTTCAGGACCTCTGGAGAATGCAGTCATCTGTTTATACAGCTAAGTCAAACACCACCTTGGGAGAAGAAGCAGCAGTAGCAGCAGGCTTCCTTCTTCAACTGTGACCCCTCCGATGCTAATTCAAACACATTAAGTAATAAATAAATTAAATTATCTCTTAAGTGGAAAACTATATCCAGTAGAGGCAAAGAAAGAAAGGACATTCTGTTGGCTTGAACTTGATAATCAAAGGAAACTGGTACTCTGTGCTGACCTTTTTGACTAACACGTTCAGGACGTGTGAGGGATAAATCTTCAGGGATAAGAAAAGCACTGCACCCTTAGAAACGTTGGCTCTACAACCTTGTCTTTAACTTCCACACTCAGGCCGAGAACAAAGTGGCTGATGGATGCCTCAAGTGGTCCTGCTGGTGTTAATATAGACACCTGGGGTTCCTTTTGAAAAATGCCAGTGGATGTGGGCAAACATCCCAGAATGAATTTCCTGGCAGATCTAAACTTTAACACTCAAGATTTGTTTCTCCCCACATGGAAAAAGCCACTGGATAAAATAGCTTTGGGCTGTTTGTATTGGTTGGGATGGTGAAGTACAGGCCAAAGGCGCTGCAATAAATTTTATCTAACACACTGGGCACCATGAACAGACTTCTGAAATGTTCAACTGTAAAAAGTGAGGAAATGCACCATGACTGGAAAACAAAGGGAGAGGAAATGCACAGCTGTTTAAAAATGTCTGTTTCTAAAATAAATACAATAATGAAACAAATAAAAAGGTCACGTTGGAGCATGAAGACGCACACTCCAGCAAAGCCCCCAGGTGATTCCTGTGTAGTTGGGTTCAAGGAAAGAATAGTCTGGCTGACTGCAGGGCACTTTAGCTCTCAACGCTTTCTTGTTTAATCACTCCAACAACTTTGGGAGGTGAGTGTTATTATACTTAACATATTTAATAAGCAATAGAGCTGGGCACTGACTGTTGAAAGCACATTCCAATCATAAACACCCAGTCCAGCCACACTGGTAAATGCTGCCCTAGCTGTAACTTGACTTACCATCCTTATATTTCAGTAGGCAGGGGAACAATATATCCTGAAATCACAGAACCAGTAAGTGATGGGAAGATGAGTTTCAGAAAAATCTTACTGGGCAGTGTGGGACCTGAACAGAAGCAGCGAGAGACCAGAGGCCCAGAAACCAGCTAGGAGAGTTGTTGGTACTGGTTCCTGAAAACAGAGGCCGTACATGCAGAGAGTGAGGAAGGGGGATTTCAGAGACAATTGGAGGATAATTGACAGTGCTTGGAGGATTTGTGACATTTTGATTTGCGCAACTTATTTCTCCTCCATTAGACTGAACTGTAGCAGTTCTCTGAGATACTACCACTATGAAGGCCTTGCTAGCTCAGTTGGTAAAGAGGTTCGACCCAGGTTCAACCCCTGGCAGGTGGGTTCTTTAAACACTGGTGCCACCTGGGAAGCCTCTAAACCTAGCTATTTCCAAGCATAAAAGACTGAAAAAGAATAGTGTTTGCTATCCTGAACTTTACAAAATAATTACTGTCCTTATCCAATTTATTAAATGGGCTTCCCAGGTGGTGCTAGAGGTAAAGAGCTAGAGTTCGATACCTGGGTCACAAAGATCCCCTGGAGGGGGAAATGGCAACCCATTACAGTATTCTTGCCTGGAGAATCCCACAGACAGAGGAGCCTGGCAGGCTATGGTCCATAGGGTTGCAAAGAGTTGGACATGAGTGAAGCATGCATCCAACTCATTATATAATTTATCCAAACTTACTGAGCTCTCTACTAATGTGGCCCCTATGGTAGAAGAAAAATTTTCTTTTACAGCCAGACAGTTCTGGGTTAGAATTCTGAAGCCATCTCTTATCTGCTGTGGTGTATTAGGCAACTAGGTCTTTAATTCTATAAAATGGTAACAATTATGCCTGCTGGGCAGGCAGGAGTGTGGCACGAGATGACGTGTAGGACTGTCCAGCACAGTGGCTGGTCACAGCAGGCTCAAACGCACCTTCCTTCCTTCCACCTATGACTCAAGCCCTCCCTATCCCTGACCTGTGTTCCCCTTCCTTGACCCAGTTCTATGTTTCTGAAAGACTGATGAGACATAAAATAAGATCATTGTCCATAAGCTGTTTGTGATCCAGTTCATGGCTCTTGAAATAATATGCTTTCATGCTGTAGACTTTTGTACTTTTCTGGAATAATCTGGCAATCCTGATTCTAAACCAATTCACAAGGTTAATATGAAGAGTGGCTTCACATCCCTGGTTAATGCTTACGCAAAATGAGAAAAAGGGACATTCCTCACATGGCCTGTGGTTCAAGGGTAGATATCCTTGTGGTTCACAGCAAGAGCTATGCCGTGCATCAAATGGCTACATGCCCAACCCCTTCCAGTTTCATCCTCACAGCCACTTGGAAAGGAGGGCACTGCCAGCCCCACCTAAGAGGTGAGGAATCAAGGGCAGAAAACTTACACACAGGCTTAACTAATTGATGGCACTGAGTGAGTGCCATCGTCCTAAGTGCCTTGCACGTTTCACTTCATCCTCAACAGCGATTCTGTGAGATCTGTTGTGTTATTACCTATATTTTACAAATGACAAAATTGAACCTTGGCAGGTAAAGTAGATTTCCCAGAGGGATACAGCTTATAAGCAAGATCCAAGGTGTTTATCCTCACTGGTGGGTGAGAAGCTTCCCCAAGCAGTGACCTAACATGGTATACAATGACCCAGCAAGGCGGCTCCGGGGGGAATGGTACGCTCTCCAGCCTACTCCATGGAACGCCCAGTAACTAAGGCCTTACCCCAAGCAGAGAGAAAGAAGATTTAGCGCTTCTATGAGGTGAGGGAGAGAACCTATTGAACCACTCCCCTTTCCTATAATGACAAAATGTATAGAAATTTGCTCTTAGTTCTTAGAGCTGCTGTTGTTCAATATCACTTCTGAATGCCACAATGACCTGTGAAAGTCACTCAGTCATGTTCAGCTCTTTGCGACCCTATGGACACTATACAGTCCATGGAATTTTCCAGGCCAGAATACTGGAGTGGGGAGCCTTTCCCTTCTCCAGGTGATCTTCCCAACTCAGGGACTGAACGCAGATCTCCTGCATTGCAGGCAGATTCTTTACCAGCTAAGCCACCAGGAAGCTGACCTGGATCAACATAATTTATGTTTTACGGTATTTTTTGCTGAATTTTCCTGAAATGATTTTTTTTTTCTTTTCTTTTTGGAAGAGGCAGGGAAGCAGGCTTTGAGTCTGGTCCAGAAGTTCTCAAAGCTCTTTAATGAAAGTCATATTACTGAAGAGGGGAGAGGCTCAGTCAAGTAAACAGCCTGTGCAGGGACACGCTTGCTGCCCTGTCCTGGAGAAGTCCTGCAGCCACTGTGAAGGGGTTTTCATGCCCTGTCTGCTCCTGAGGATAAGAACTGGGGAGTTTCCAAGGCTCTTCCTGACTTCCCAAACACAAGGACAAAAACAGAACATCCTAGGACCAGTTGCAAGGATCAGATTCTTCTTCACTACTCTTCACCTTCCTCTTCTCTGTTCAGGTCATTTGTCCTCACTTTTCCTCCCCCACCACCCCTAAGGGCAGGAAGATCAGAAACCTCAGCACAATTACCTGCTGGGTTTCTCCCACCATCAAAACTCCTGTTAGTAACCCCTGGGGCAGGCCACTAACTGGTGGCTATCCTAGCCTTTGCTTAGGAGCACTTGGCTGGGCTAATGGAATTGCAAGTCCCTAGGGACATGCTGGTGGCTGTGTTAGATGAGATTACAGCTTTGTGATCCCTGGAGGAGCAGCAGAAGGGGCTCAGGGGCTGGGCCTAACTTCACTAATTCCACTCGCCTCCTCCCAAGCAGTAGTTTCTGCTTGCTTGTTTGTATTTTACTAAAAAGTTAATATTAAGTGCTTACTAATTGCCAGGCACTGTCTTAAGTGTTTTGCAAAGAATTAACCCAGTTAATTCTCATAAGCCTATTAGATAAGTATCAATAGATCCATTTTACAGATGCAGAAACTGAGGCACAATTAGCAGGGATTTGAACCCAGGTGGTCTGGTTCTAGAAACTAAATTCTTAACCATCTAATATATATTAAGTATCTATTTGGTATCTGGTACTATATTAAGCACAAGATATGTGGAAGAACTGATCTTTCAAGAAAACAAGCCCTTTACATCACTATGCAAATATCAAGTCAAACAAAAGATAAGAGGCATTCTGATAGGACCTCACAAAAAACACGGTGAGACCCAAGGAACTCCATTCAGCAAGAATAAACGAATAGAGTGCCTCTGTCCATAACCCATCCAAAAATCCTGCCTATATTATAACCACAGTGGCAGATGGGGGTGGGCATGGCCAGGAATGGGGGCTTAGCTGGCAGAGGCATTGCAAGAAGAAAACAGCAACTGAGTAATTGTATGAGGGGACCCCGAGGCCCCACCAATCTAATAGGTCTGTGAAAATACAGATTACTAGGCCTCTTCCCCGGTAATTCTGAGTCAATCGATCTGGATTTGTGTCCAGAAATCTGTTTCGTAGAAAGCACCTATGGTCACTGTTGCCTTCAGACAAGCGGGAATCACTTTGAATGACCTGAACTTTGGTTGTGCTCTGCCGTGCCTGGCCCCTTCTGAAAGGCCACCTAGGAAGCCTGTGCGGACACGTCCACGGTTCTGGAGAGGAAGTGGCACACAGTGGGAGAATTCTGGTGGCTCCAAGAGCAGCAGGGAGCTTTTAAGAATGCTGTGGTGACAGATGAAGGTGGGCTTTTTTTTCACTAGTCACTTATCCTTAGGACCACGGAGTACGGGGGAGATGGGCTTGCTCTTGGGGGCCACTGGCTTAATTTCCTCTCCTATTTCCTTGAGCACCTTGTCTGTGTCAATGTGCTGTATGACGTGAGGCCCATTGGTAGGTGCAATAAGCTCCCAGACAGAGATGTTCCCTGGGAGTCTGAGGTTGAGAATTTGAACATAACTAGGATATGTTCCCTGACTCTGATAACTCCAGTCTGTTGATCAGCTGGAGATGGACATGTTAATTGCTGTCACGAATCTAACTGGAACAAGATCTAAGAGAGATGCGAAGAGAGGGCCAGGGAAGCACAGAGGAGTGAATGACTAACCCCACGTTGAAGCAGAAGTGACATTTGAGAGCTAAGTCTCAAAAAATGAATGAACAGTCACTCAATCGATGGGGAAGGGAAAACCTTTTGGACTTCTCTGCCTTGTGTTTCTTCTTTTCGGGAAAGACCTTCCCCCACTTTACAGTAACCCTGCTCAGTCCATGAGACTCAGATGAAGCTAACGCTGCCTCCCTTACCCCGGGGTGGTACACAGTCTCCTAAGGGGCTGGTGCTAGGTAGAGCGGCCAGGCCAATACTGTCCAGGAGGACTGTGTATGCTGTGGGAAAGCCACTCCTTCTTTCTGCAGAGATTTTGGTATAAGGATGACCACTGAGGGCTGCGAGCAGCTGACTTACTACCCAGTGGAGAGGATCTGGCTGAGATCTGAGTTGGGCCAAGGCAAACAGCAAGGTAAGAGGGAAGGACACAGTGTACTAGGTCCCCTGAACTTCCAGGTTATGTCAGCCAATAAATTTTCTTCATTTAGGCAAAAGCCTCCAATAAATTGTCAGAGAAACAGACATTTGCAAAGAATGACACCATGAGAAGCCAGGGTGTGCTTTAGGGTGGTGGTAGGGCCAGTGGGGCAGAACTGAAGATGTGTGAACGAGCAGAGGCTGGGAAGGTGGGCTGGGGCAGGTTTGGAAGGGACTTGTCTTCCTGGAGAGTGGGTCATTAAGACCAAGTGTGAGAGTGATATTAGCAGATGTGAGTTTGGAATGTAACTGTGGTGTCATCATGGAGAAGAAGCTGAACCAACAAAGAATGGACCTTGGAGTCCAGGGAGGGAGGATTTAGGAAGGACTGGCAGAGAGATGAGAAGGCCTCTGGGGTTCAGAGAGCCTAGAAGGTAAGAGGAGTAGCCAAGAAATACTAAGAGATGAGAAGACAAAGCTCAGTGACTGGGCGTGACAGAGGCAGGGCAGGTCTGCTGTACCTAATAGCTAATGGGGATCTTACCTAAACTCTTTAAGCCTCAGCTTTTACATCTGTAAAGTGGGGATGATGACAACCAACACGTGATGGAGCTGTCGGAGGATTGAAGGGACTAAGGTACATAAAAGCACTTAGCACAAAGTTTGGCACAAAGTTACATAATTAATGAGCAGTTCTGTGGAGGGTGATTTAAGGATGACCCTAAAACCTCTAATTTAAGAATCTGGAAAAATGCAGAGGACTTGATCAGGGTAGGAAATGCTGAGTGAAGTGAAGTGAGGTCGCTCAGTCGTGTCCGACTCTTTGCGACCCCATGGACTATAGCCTACCGGGCTCCTCTGTCCATGGGATTTTCCAGGCAAGAATACTGGAGTGGGCTGCCATTTCCTTCTCCAAGGAGACGCTGAAGGAGGATGCATTTTATGGGGAGGGTGAATGCAGATTTATTTGGGGACATGCTGAGTCTGATGTGCCTGTAGAACGTGGGGGTGGGAGTGTCTAACAAGCAGGGGCACCTCATAACTGGAGTTTTGGTGACCCTAGCAGTGCACAGCCACTGAGGCAATGCAGACAAGAGGTGGCTAAGGACAGACACGACACCACGTGGGCTCCAAGGGAACAGCCGAGGAGTGAGGGAGCTGTTAGGAGGCAGGAGATGTGAAGAGGCAACTGTTTTAATTGTGGAGAAGCTGATAAAGAACAAGATCTACCTCCGCTTGGGGACTGTGGGAATCTTTCAGTGAGGAAAATGAGATTTGAAACCCGAGACCACTTGACTTGCTAAGGAATCTCTGGCTCCATGTACAGGGCTGTTCTGAAGGGGTTCTGGGGGGCCCTCAGGTGACTTGCTACCCTTACCTCCAGATATTGATTAGCCAGGCGTAGGGCACGGTCGGTGATGTTAAATATATCCCTCCAGTTGAAGCTGTCCACATCGCCAGCCTGGCTCTCTCGAGGCCCCTTATAGAGGAAGCGCAGCATGGCTTCAGCAGTGATGCCTTCCTCACCAAGCTGCCTATTCCAAAAGCTTTTACTGTTGGGTTCTCCAGAGTGTCCTTGGGAAGAAGCAATACAATTACAGCATTTAGAATTCCACAGGATCTCTGGTCTTGTTTTTAGGCCATTGCCAATTTTTAACAAATAGGATAGACTCTAAGGTTCCCTAAAAATCTAGTGGGTTTTCTGCTATCATAAAGCATATCTAGCTATATCCCATTTTTCCCCTAAACATAGGTCTCTATAATAAAGGAGGGATGTGGGAATGGGGGAGAGGGGCAGGGACATGGTATTTTGGAAGCTTTCTTTTCCTTAAGGATTTTCTTTGGTTTCCTTTAAATTATCTCTGCTACAGAGGACTCTTATCTCCTGGTTTTGCAACAAGGAAAATGGGACCAGAGAGACACATTTGACTATCTTTGCAGTTACAGAACTGGCCCCTTGAGGAGATGCCCCTTTGAGTTGGAGGCCCTCATGTGATGGTTCTTGTATTTCCCCAGTTTCAGAAACCTGTGCTGTACTTAGTTGCTCAGTTGTTTCCAACTCTTTGTGACCCCATGGACTGGAGCCCGTCAGGCTCCTCTGTCCATGGGATTTTCCAAGCAAGGATACTGGAGTGGGTTGCTATGCCTTCCGCCAGGGGATCATCTCAACCTAGGGACAGAACTCAAATCTCCCGCATTGCAGGCAGATTCTTTATCGTCTGAGCCACCAGCAAAGCCCTAGATCCCATGCAAAGTCAGTGATTCCACTTAAGGACAGCTTCAAAAACTGGTGCCTGTTATATTTTGATCTAATTCCAGGGAAAGTTATGGGAACGAGGAAACAAACAGAACTTTCCTGGCCTTTCTCTTCCCCTCTCCCTCCCGACCTCTAATGCCATCCGTACTCTGATCATGGTCATCTGTGTGCTCTTGTCAAAGAAGTACCAGATCTGGGGCCCTACTTCTTCCCAGACTTTGACCAACTTCCTGACACGCTCCAGCTCTTCAAACGTCGAATTAGCCTAAAATCAGACAGAGACAGCAAAAGAATGGAGAGAGAAAAAGTAAGAGAGAATCTTTGGTTGCACCTTTCCTGTCACTAACCTGCAATGTTTAGGAAAGGGTTTTCAAGGAAATGTCTTTATTTTCTCAGTCAACTGATATTTCCCAGAACAATCGGCTATTTCCCAGCCTCCAGGACTGACAGAATTTCATTTCTCAGTGGTATTCCTAATATTGATGATGTTATTGTCTCAGAATCTCATTAAAGCTAGATTTGGACTCCCTGTGAGCAAATGCTTTCCCTCCCTTCCTCCCTATTTTTGTCTATTCCCGGAAGCCAGGCTTCAGAGAACTGTGAACCCCTCTCTAAGGGATAGAATTTAGGCAATGAGGAAGAAAATATCATTGCAGGCTCCATAGAGAAGGGAGGGTCCAGGCAGGGGCACTGGTGCAAAGCCTTCCCATGGGAGGAACCAAGTGTCTACTGAGCAAAAAACAAACAGAAGGCTCACCACCAGGAGGGCACAGTAAAACACACACACACACACTCACACTCACACATACACACACATGCATGCACATACACTCTCATTCTACTGGACAGCCAGAGGCAGAAGGCAGAAGGGACAAGACCAGCTGGGACCTTACATTCTTCAGTATCCTGCGTGTTGCAGGAGAATCTGGAGTAAAGAGGATTTTTCCCATCAGCAAAGGCTTTGCTGCCCTCCAGGCTATTTTGGTTAGAGGGTTTGACTCCAGGCTCTGGATCAATGCGTTACAAAAGGCCGCTGTCGGACAGAAGGGACAGATTTTATAGAAACTCCCAGCTAAACATAGTCATTAGTGTGTTCAGATCACGTGTTTCATTCAGCTATATGCTGGAGGACTTGACAAATAACCTACATTAATAGGCTGCACTCCACCAATAACAAGCTCATCATTAGTAAGTAACAAAATGCTACAGTGCATCTCAATAAAGGCCTCATCAGAGAAACAAAGGATGGGGCTTGCCCTCGGTTTCTTATGTTTTTTTCCCCCTTGCTTTAGAAGAAGGTTGAGAAGCCTACTTGCAATTATTAAAAGGAACAGAGGACATTCTCAGATGAAAGGGACCGAGAGGCCAAACGAGGCCTTCACTTGAAATCTCAGCTTTAGTTTCAATAATTTCCCTTCAATTAGCTGCTTAACTTCTTTGTTGTGTGTGGCTATCTTGGGGCCCAACTGCTTTGGGTGCGTGCCTCACTGCCTTTTTAATTTTTAACTAGTAGGTTAGGTTGCATTTTATCCATACTCCACCCTCCTTTACCCCACAGGAGCCCCCAAAATAGGGAAAAGTGGGAAAGATAACTTGCAAGCAACTTGCCATTTGGAACACAATTCAATAGTACTCATACAGATTTTCACTGCATTGTGTTTGTAAAAACATCCCACAGCCATGTTTATTTGCCAGAGCCCTTCTGACCCCAGCTCTGCTTGTAACTCTGGGCTGCCTCCTCATTTATTTTTCTCTTCCTCTAGAACTTAACCCTAGTTCAATCAGATCAGTAGGAAATGTCCCCTCTGTTCCCTTTCCAAGCGGGTCTCTGTTCTTTCCTTGACTCACTTCCAGATTTCTTTCTGAGCACTGCCCCTCTTCCTACTTGGGGAAATGGACTCTGTGCAAGGAGAAGCCTCTTTGCCCAAAGCTGATCAACAAGACCCAGGGTAAGTCAACCCCAGGATTAATTTCACCTGCAAGTGTGACCCTATCAGCTTAACCCAACATTAGAAGCCAATTTATATGCAGGACTTTGAAAACTTACTTGTTCTTTCGTCATAAGAATAGATAGGATCTTTCCTTGTGGAGTCGATCCCTAGAAAGGCCTTATAGTTATTGTCTTCGTACCAGTTGAAGGAGAACACCTGAGATCCTCCTCCCTCTGGGTAGCCACACAAGAGGTCAGACAGGATGCCCATCAGCTGCGTGAAGGTCTCCGGGCCTCCAGTCTGCACGAGTGGCCTGGTGACCCATAGCAAGTCTTGAATACTTGGCCGGTGGATGAACTATGGCAAGGCAAAGGCTTCAGGTCATTCTAAGGCAGTCAGAGTCACAACCCACTGTGAAGCCAAAGCTCCAAAGTTTGGGGAGATCTCAACATATGCCTTTGATTTCCACATTTAAAAGAAAACATAAATATTCTTGGCGATCTTTAATCCAGGTATGAAATAAAAGCTACTGCCATCCACTCAGGCCCTAGGAGGAAACTAGGATGAGCCTTAAAGAAAATAAAAGAGTTAACTTCCAAAAGCATTTTAATATTATTTCTCTTTTCCAGTCTGTTTAGTGTGAATTCCCTGGGAATACACACTCCTTAGTGAAATGTAGAGAATATTTCTTTGTAAGTCAGTTCCTTGGTTCTGTTATTCCCACCAAGATGGTGCTACTGGAAAAAATTGGGAAATGAAATGGAGGAGTAGCTCTGTCTTAGAAAGGTAAAGTCAGGGCAAATTTGGTCTTTGGCCAAATAGTTTAGAAATTAGTTTCTTATATTTGGAAAATTATCTTCTTATTAGCTTAGCTTTACCAAATGTGGACTGTTCCATTTCCCTGAAATGTGTGGTTTGTGGTTTCTTTCAGTCTGTGTGTGTGTATATATATTTTAAGATCGAAGCAAATATAGAACAAATGAACTCTCCATTCCTGGAAAAACCCTTTAAATTCTGCACCAAACTAAGAAGAGGCTGGTGGTCCTCTCCTCATATGGGTACTGGTGCCACTCACTGGCCTCATTTTTTGAAGGTGAATCTATAATGCTGAGAACTAAGCTAAGGGCTGCCAGAGTTGCCGAGATTTCCGTTTCCATACTACCATTTGACTTGAAAATACAAAATAAAACCATGCTGCTTTTATTCCCCAAACACACTTGGTCACCTGTTTTCAAAGACATATGGAGATCTTAAAAACCATTCAGTCAGGTGAGACTGAAACTAGTTCTCCTACTGTGATAAGTGATGTCTACCTGTCATCTCCTCTCTGTCCACATGCCAACACTTGCCCTCTGAAACTGCTGAGTGCCGTGGAGAATCCACATAGTGAGTCATGCCTATAATCACAGTCTAGGCTTCAATAATAAAGATGGAATCTCAAATTGCTTTAATAGCAGTAAGCCTTATGACAGTCTTGTAAGAGGTTATTACCATTATTATGTTGCTCATTTAATCAAAGTGCTCAGAGATGAAGAGGCTGTTCCAGGGTCAAATGGTTTAGTATCAGTTAATATAAACAGGGCCATCTGCTTTAGTGCAGTTCACGAATGCTAGACTTGTTATCTAGTCAGGCAAGAAACTTTCTGGAACTCCCACATGGAATTAAGAGTGTTGATTTTATTTGGAGATTTTTAAAAAATTCTCTATCAACTTCAACCTTATTATACTGATATACATTTTTTAAATGCTTATGAAGAGAAGAATGTTAAATAGAGACTCCCACTACAGAAGGTGGCCATCAGTACAATGGGCCCTTTTCTAACTTGCCCTGCACAGCACTCTGCCCAGGCTGAGCTTAGTTTTATGAGGACAGATTCTAACCATGCAGTTTTCAAGGTTGGCAAACCCAAATCAGCTGAGAATACTGGAGGGAAAAAAGTTTTGGGAAAGTTATGTTTCCCCTTTGCCTCTCTTTCATAATGTTCACTACACTTGAAGCTAATTGTTTATTTCACAGCTCTCCTCCCTGTTGGACTATACATTTCACAAGGCAGTGACCATATATCTGTCTCTTCATCATCGTGACCCCAGCACCCCTCATCTGTTGAGTGGAAAATCATTTATATATGGGCAAAGGCTTGTGTATTTGATTAAAATGTGCCCATCTTTTATAAAACAACACCAAAAAGTCACTCTCTTTGTGATGAAATGAGTAAAGTATGTAAGACACTTAGAGTCTGTAAGTATGTGCTATTACTATTAATGGTATAGATTTATGTGGATTTTAAGGGCATAAGAGAATATTGAATCATGTCAGAAAGAGTGAAAAGACTTGAATTCAGTTGTCAGTCCCCTGATAATCCACTATATCAGATAAAGTGTTGTTCCCTTCTAGGTGTGAAATTAGAAAAATGGTTCCTTTTTGTCTGCCTCCAATTCAGGAGCATGGATAATTAAGGATATATGAACAGGTGTTTTGAAATTGCTAGATGGAAAAATCAAATGTATTTCTCCTTGAACGGGTCTGAGGTACAATTAAATTATTTCATATATTAAGTGTGATAAAACAGTGGAAAGATATAATGGAATTATATTACTATCATCAAGCCACTTACTTCTTGAATTCTTGGTGACAAATCAGATAATATTCTTCCCCAGGATCTCAGATTCATACCTTGAGAACTGCTGTCTAGGAGTCTGGGAAACTGTAATTGACAGGAAAAAAATATTTTTAAAAGATATATGTGTGTGTGTAGTTCTACACATGCACGTTGGTGCTATCTGATCTCTGGTATGCTGGAAAAACATTTCCTACCTTCTTTCTGATCATAGGACCTCTTCTGCAAGACTGCTTTCAAAAACAAGTTTTTGTCTAAGCGAGAAAATCAAAGGTTCTTATTCTCAACCCTGCTGAACTAGTCAATCACAAATAGTTTTATGGTGACCTTAAATACACCAAAGTGATTCTGATTGCTGGTTTAGTGACACCAAACAAGACTCCTGGAGGAAGGAAAACAGAGCAGCTGCTGGTGTGTAAAGGAAGGCTGCTTGCGGAGGGCGCCCATCTGTTCACCTGGGCTTTGCGGACACTCGCAGGCTTCCTCGTCATTGTTGTCCCTTTACGTCCTTTCCAGACAGGTTGTGTTTCCTCCTCTGTTCAGCACCAATCTCTTATGGACGAGTTGGCCAACTCCAGCACCTTTCTTTTCAAAGCTGCTGCTGGCAGCCTTGAATAGAGAGAGCAGTTCCCTCTCAGAGTCTCTGTCTCATGCTAGTGTTCTAGTGATCCCAGGCCTGTGCAGCAACACAGCGCTGTTTGCGTGTTTTCCACCGCTGTGGGGAAGGTGGAAGTTCACGAGCTTTCTGGCTCTGAGTCCCAGAGCCTGATGTGAACACCTTGTTTGCCAGAAATCAAGTTCAAGTCCTGAATGAATGACTTCATTCTTCATAGTTTCAAAATGATTGACATCACCAGTTCTCTGTTTTTTTAGGATTGAATTCTAACTTCTGAGATGGTGATTCAGACTCAAGTGTGCCCCTTGAGTAGGCCAGAGGGGATCCGCATTTTAACAAGCTCAACATATAATTATCATTCATATATTTGTGGACTACAAGCCACAAGCCTTGCTTTCTCATTTGCCAGTACCACTCTCCTAAATGCTGGGGGTACTGATCCAGCTGCAGCAAAGCAGAGAAGCAGGTGGAGTTAGGCTTTGAGCAGCCTGGCCTATTTCTAGCTGTGGTCCTGCTCCCCTCTCTCCTGGCTGTAGGTGCAGGAGCCCTCATATTTCTCTCTGACTCTGAACTGAAGAATAAGTGTATGTGCACTTATGGAGCATTAGCATTTCAGGCTTACTTTATAACTGCAGTATGAAAGACCTCCTTATGCATGAGAGCTACAAAGCAGCAGGAGAATTTTCTAGACTAAGGAGCAGGAAAGCCACCATTGAAACTATAACCTTGAGAAAAGTCTTTCCTCCTTAACCTTAACACTGGTCCCAGACTTTAGTCTTGCCATGACTACTTTGTAAACTCCTTGAAAATAGCTTCAGGGTGGGGCTGAGAAGAGTAGGTAGGAAGGGAGGAAGCCAGCAGGTAAAAATGTATGCCAGTGGTAAGGTATCACTCAGTCCTGCTGACTCGCTTTCCAAACTACCTCCAATAAGAACGATTACAGATGAAAGGGGATATACTGCTGCTACTGCTAAGTCGCTTCAGTCGTGTCCAACTCTTAGCGACCCCAGGGCCTGCAGCCCACCAGGCTCCTCCGTCCAAGACATAACCAATTACAATGCTATTGTGAACTTTATTTTGACTTTGATCCGAACAAACCACCTGTAACAAGCAAAGGGAAAGTTAACAGGGTATTAGGTATTATTGAGGAATTAATTTTGTTGGGAGTGATCATAGAACTGTGGTTTTGTTAAAACAAGAAAGTTTTTATGTTAGAGACACATAGGGAAATATGTGAGGGTGAAATGTTGTGTGTAATTTGCTTTAAAAGACTTCAGGGGAAAAATGGAACAGATAAAACAAGAACAGCCAAATGTTGATAATAGTTGAAGCTGGGTGATGGGTACATGGGCATTTATGATGTTATTTTCTCTTTTATAGTTATTTCTAGAATAAAATTCTAAAAATAAAAAGGTTTCTGCATGCATAAATAAATGAATATTGCATCAATACTCTCCCCTCTCTTTGTTCTTTCCTCACTAAACTGTTTTGCTTAAGTTCTCCTTGCTTCTTTCTCAGAATATCTTGTCAGAACAGCCTTCTTGCTGGCCTCTGGACCCTAATCTCCTTCCTTCAAATGCACCCTGCACACTATAGCCTGAGTTACCTAACATGACAACACAATCATGTTACTTCTCCCGCACAAAGATCCTCCGTGGCTCCCTACTGTCTCCAGGAGAGAAGGTCAGTACCCATGCTGGGCACACATGACTTCTCATGAGCTAGTGAGTGGCTCCCTCTCAAGCCTTCTCTCTTACTTTCCTTCAGAGTCTAGACTTCATTCTACACTCCCTAACGTGCTGGTCCCTTTCTCATGCTTCCTGGCTTGTGCACACTGTCCACCTCCCTCCTCTGCTTGGTAAAGTTTTCCTCATTCTTCACGGCTGATTCCTGAGACCACTATCTATATGAAAGACAGTGTTCTCATGGTACATTTAGATGATGCTTCTTTTTATATGCTTCTTCACTCACCCTTGCTCTGTTAAAAGGTGCCCTGTTTATTTCCTTCCTTGCATTCTTCACCACAGGTAATTATTCTGCTGTTCACATGCTATCTGTCTCTCTTATTATACTCTAAGCTCCATGTAGACAGGAACTATGTCTGTGTGTTGGGCACACAGTAGGCATTCAGGCACATATCAAATATGATGAATGAATGCTCATAGCAACAAGCAGGTGACTGTTTCTATGCCTGCTACTTCATGAAATGGTATGCTCAAGGGCAGTACATAGGTAGATAGGAAGATTGTCAGATAGATAGGAAGAGATTTGTTATAAGGAATTGGCTCATGAAATTATGGAGGCTGGCCAATCCCAAGATCTTCAGAGTGAGTTGGTAGGCTAAGTGTGTATTAGTTGCTCAGTCATGTCCAACTCCTTGCCACCCCATAGACTGTAGTTCATCAGACTTCTCTGTCCATGGAATTCTCTAGGCAAGTCTAGTGGAGTGGTTAGCCATTCCCCTCTCCAGGGGATCTTCCCAACGCAGGGACTGAACCTGGGTCTTCTCCACTACCATCCGGGCCACCAGGGAAGCCCTAGCAGGCCAGAGACCCACAAAGAGTTGGTGTTTCAGCTTGAGTTCAAAAGTAGAAAAAGCATCAAGGTCCCATTTCAAAGCCAGTAAGGCAGGAAGAATTCTCTCTTACTTGGGAGAAGGTCTTCCTTGCTCCACCCTTTATTCCCACATTTCTTAGAAGAACAATTCACATTCAGTGATTCATTTCCTCACCAGCACTTCCCAGCCTCCTGCCTTTGTCATCCTAGCAAGATGCTTTCACTAGAATCCCCAGTTTTAGAGTCTGAGGGATGCTTTCGGTTCTGGTCTTTTCAGACCTCTCTGCTCTTGACAACTGGTCGTGTTCTTTTCCTCCATGACACTTGTCTTGCCTGGTTTCCTCTGTTCTCTCTCTGCCTGTCCCATAAGCTCTTCTGCTTCCACCTTCTGCATATGTGCTGAGGTTCCTGAGGACTTCCATACCCTCGCTCTTCTCACTCCACACACTCTCTCTGGGTTTTTAATTCCCTTTATCATTTAATCCGCTACATTTTTGTTGATGACTTCTAAATCTGCATCTCCAACTTTCAATTGTTTGTTGGATAATTTGCTCAAATCCAATGGCACCCCACTCCAGTACTCTTGCCTGGAAAATCCCATGGACAGAGGAGCCAGGTAGGCTGCAGTCCATGGGGTCGCTGAGGGTTGGACACGACTGAACGACTTCACTTTGACTTTTCACTTTCATGCACTGGAGAAGGAAATGGCAACCCACTCCAGTGTTCTTGCCTGGAGAAACCCAGGGATGGAGGAGCCTGGTGGGCTGCCGTCTATGGGGTCGCACAGGGTCGGACACGACTGATGCGACTTAGCAGCAGTAGCAGTAATTTGTCCTAAACTGATCTCATTATCTTCTCCCAAAGCAGCTTCTGTTCTAGGATGCCCTCCCTCAGTTGGTGGCACTGCCTCCTGCCCGTCACCTGAGCTGGAAGCCTGGGAGTCATGGGTGATTATTCCCCATCCCATTGTCAAAATCCCAGCCTGAAGATCTAGAAGCTGGTGCTGGGTCTGAAGGTGGGTCAGAATGAGCCATCAAAATGCAGAGAAGGGAGCAAAGAGAAATAGGAAAGACAGCCTTCGAAAGAAGCTGGAATCAAGGGATGGAGACTCAAGAAGCTGTGCAGAGAAAAACAAGCAGGGTCCTAGATGATGGGAGGCACCTAAGAGAGACCTAAGAAGCCCAGAGGCACAGAAGATAAGCAACGGTCACATTCATGCACCCAGAGACTAGGCAGCAATCAGTCAGTCACAGCTCCTATCACTTGTAAGTACTTTCTCTTCTTTGTGAGTTTGTTGTTGTTTTCCTCACTTAAGTGTGGACTAGATACTATCTATGCCTGTGCTTTGCCTCAGTGGACAGTTTCTTTCCATCCTCTCTCCTTCATCTCCATAGGCTCTAGGCACACTCTAGTCTTAAAACTTGATCCCGCCTCAAATTCACATATTTAAAGCATCTGTGTCTCTGTCTATAGCTATATTGACACAGATAGATACACATTTTTAAGGCTCTTAATTTTACTTTTGAAATTTGACTTTGACTAACTGCTCTATGCAGTCAGCAAAAACAAGACTGGGAGCTGACTGTGGCTCAGATCACGAACTCCTTATTGCCAAATTCAGACATAAATTGAAGAAAGTGGGGGAAAATCAGTAGACCATTCAGGTATGACCTAAATCAAATCCCTTATGGTTATACAGTGGAAGTGAGAAATAGATTTAAAGGC
This sequence comes from Nanger dama, assembly GCA_917880005.1. Lineage (NCBI taxonomy): Eukaryota > Metazoa > Chordata > Mammalia > Artiodactyla > Bovidae > Nanger > Nanger dama. The sequence goes on from CAKJTW010000059.1 coordinate 302,779, forward strand.
CTAGATCTGATAGACAGAGTGCCTGATGAACTATGGACAGAGGTTTGTGACACTGTACAGGAGACAGGGATCAAGACCATCCCCATGGAAAAGAAATGCAAAAAAAGCAAAATGGCTGTCTGGGGAGGCCTTACAAATAGCTGTGAAAAGAAGAGAAGCGAAAAGCAAAGGAGAAAAGGAAAGATATAAGCATCTGAATGCAGAGTTCCAAAGAACAGCAAGGAGAGATAAGAAAGCCTTCCTCCGTGATCAATGCAAAGAAATAGAGGTAAACAACAGAATGGGAAAGACTAGAGATCTCTTCAAGAAAATTAGACACACCAAGGGGACATTTCATGCAAAGACGGGCTCGATAAAGGACAGAAATGGTCTGGACCTAACAGAAGCAGAAGATATTAAGAAGAGGTGGCAAGAATTCACAGAAGAACTGTACAAAAAGATCTTCATGATCCAGATAATCACGATGGTGTGATCACTCACCTAGAGCCAGACATCCTGGAATGCGAAGTCAAGTGGGCCTTAGGAAGCATCACTACAAACAAAGCTAGTGGAGGTGGTGGAATTCCAGTTGAGCTATTTCAAATCCTGAAAGATGATGTTGAGCTATTTCAAATCCTGAAAGATGATGCTGTGAATGTGCTGCACTCAATATGCCAGCAAATTGGAAAACTCAGCAGTGGCCACAGGACTGGAAAAGGTCAGTTTTCATTCCAATCCCAAAGAAAGGAAATGCCAAAGAATGCTCAAACTACTGCACAGGTGCACTCATCTCACATGCTAGTAAAGTAATGGTCAAAATTCTCCAAGCCAGACTTTAGCAATACGTGAACCATGAACTTCCTGATGTTCAAGCTGGTTTTAGAAAAGGCAGAGGAACCAGAGACCAAATTGCCAACATCCGCTGGATCATGGAAAAAGCAGAGAGTTCCAGAAAAACATCTACTTCTGCTTTATTGACTATGCCAAAGCCTTTGACTGTGTGGATCACAATAAACTGTGGAAAATTCTGAAAGAGATGGGAATACCAGACCGCCTGACCTGCCTCTTGAGAAACCTGTATGCAGGTCAGAAAGCAACAGTAAGAACTGGACATGGAACAACAGACTGGTTCCAAATAGGGAAAGGAGTACGTCAAGGCTGTATATTGTCACCGTGCTTATTTAACTTATGTGCAGAGTACATCATGAGAAAGGCTGGGCTGGAAGAAGCACAAGCTGGAATCAAGATTGCCGGGAGAAATATAAATAACCTCAGATATGCAGATGACACCACCCTATGGCAGAAAGTGAAGAGGAACTAAAAAGTCTATTGATGAAAGTGAAAGAGGAGAGTGAAAAAGTTGGCTTAAAGCTCAATATTCAGAAAACTAAGATTATGGCATCTGGTCCCATCACTTCATGGCAAATAGATGAGGAAACAGTGGAAACAGTGTCAGACTTTATTTTTTTGGGCTCTAAAAGCACTGCAGATGGTGACTGCAGCCATGAAATTAAAAGACGCTTACTCCTTGGAAGAAAAGGTATGACCAACCTAGAGAGCATATTCAAAAGCAGAGACATTACTTTGCCAACAAAGGTCCATGTAGTCAAGGCTATGGTTTTTCCAGTGGTCATATGGATGTGAGAGTTGGACTGTGAAGAAAGCTGAGCGCCGAAGAATTGATGCTTTTGCACTGTGGTGTTGGAGAAGACTCTGGAGAAGACTCTTGAGGGTCCCTTGGACGGCAAGGAGATCTGCAACTGCAAGGAGATCAGCCCTGGGTGTTCACTGGAAGGACTGATGCTGAAGCAGGAGCTCCAGCACTCTGGCCGCCTGATGTGAGGAGCTGACTCCCTGGAAAAGACCCTGATGCTGGGAGAGACTGAGGGCAGGAGGAGAAGGGGACGACCGAGGATGAGATGGCTGGATGGCATCACCAATTCGATGGACATGAGTTGGTGATGGACAGGGAGGCCTGGCCTGCTGCAATTCATGGGGTCGCAAAGATTCGGACACAACTGAGCAACTGAACTGAACTGAGCTCATTTAATGAATGATGTGGTACAATGTCCAAGCAATCACTGCAAATACTTACTAATGTTTGTAAAGGGAAGGACTCTGAACTATAAACCAGTTTTTTAAATTTAGAATTTCATGCATATTAAACTTAACTGTAAAGTTGAAAAACATTACCTTTCTCAAGGATTCAATTTGATGTTTATTAACTTTCATTCTAAAGTTTTTCTTTGTATTTTGAAGCCATAATTTTTATTTTTAGTAAAAGGTGAAAGATTTATGTGATCTGAAGAGAAACCAGAGTATGATTCATTTTTATTTTTAGATCTCAAGCATTTTTGTAGGCCTCTGCAAACCCTGTTGCCCTTAGTTGCTAGGTTATCATTTTAATAAAACAGCCTACCCACTCCATCTCACCCCATCCTCACCCTACTGGCCAGAGTCAGCTCATGTAAAACCACCTCATATTCTCCAGAAAGCTTTCTTCCTCTCCACCATCATGCTCTCTTGACCTCCTTCCCCTGGGTTAATGTACCCCCATCTAGTTGCTCCTAAATCCTCTGTCCATTTATCACTTTTACATTGGTTTGCTATTTTTAAAAAGTCATCTCTCTTTCTGTTGTTGTTTTAGTTGCTAAGTCATGTCTGACTCTTTTGTGACCCTGTGGACTGTAGCCCATCAGGCTCCTCTGTCCATGGGAATTCTCAGGCAAGAATACAGGAGCGGGTTGGAGATCCAGGGGATCTTCCTGACCCAGAGGTTGTACCTGTGTCTCCAACATTGGCAGGTGGATTCTTTATTGCTGAGCCACCTGGGAAGTCCCTCTGTCTTTCTACTATACTGTAAATTCATTAAGCATAGGAATACACTTTTTAAAATACATATCTTCAGAGTATGGGTCATAGTAAATGTGCAATAAATGTGTAGTGTATTACTTAATGTAAAATAAACACAATCTAGTGGATAAGAGAGAGCGTTTATTTGATTTTAAGTTCCATGAGAGATGTTTTTACAACGGTGACTTACAGAAAGGGTGTGGCTGGCTCTGCCTCGGAATGAGGGAAGCTACTTGGTTATGCTTTGAAAGAAGACAAGGTGATGATCATGAGACTGAGGGCAGTGTTTATGGACAGAACAGGAGGGCCAGGAATTCCAGGTGGAGGAGGAATGTAAGGAGAGATGGCAAGAGAGAGATGGGCCAGCCAGTAAGAATAAGACCAGAAATTTGGGGAAGGGGGACAGGAGGAACAACTGCTGGAGGTACGTTTTTTGTGTTTGGTTAACATTTTCCTTTTCAGTCTTGTCTGTTATATAGAGTGGAGTAAATCAGAAAGAGAAAAACAAATATTTTGTGTTAGTGCATATATATGAGGAATCTAAGAAAATGGTATACTATTTTCTGGGCTGGAATAGAGACACAAATGTAGAGACTAGATGTGTGGACATGGACGGGGTGGTGTGGTGTGGATGATTTGAGAGATTGGGACTGACATTTATACACTGCCATGTGTAAAATAGATAGCTAGTGGGACCCTGCCATATAGCAGAGGGAACTCAGCTCGCTGCTCCGTGATGACCTACATGGGTATAGGGTGGGAGGGAGGCTCAAGAGAGAGGGAATATATTTGTGAATATAGCTGATTCATATTGTTCCACAGCAGAAACTGACAATATTATAAAGCAACTATATCCCGTTAAAAAATGATTTAATAATATTCATTATGTTAACATAAATATTTACTGAGTTCCAGTTGTGTCCCTGGTACCACAGCTGCAATGCCTTTCCTAGCTCTTTCCAGTGGAGATGGTAAATAATGAGGATCTTGTACGCGAACCTTTATTTTAGATACCACCTACATCTAAGAATAGTGCTCCCCCATCCTGTCTCCCCAGGGAACACTTCATATGTGTCTGGTCACCAATTGTCTGATTGATGTTTCCATAAATTATAAAATAACTTTCCCAGGCTCCCTCCCCCAGTATCTATTCAAATTTGCATGGATAGTTCCTGCCAAAAGAACCGGAAGGGACTGTAAATTTATTTGAATGGAAATGTGAAAACATTTCTGGAAAAAAAGGTCACAGACCAAAATGGCAAGTATCATCATCTCTCTCTCTTTCACACACACACACACGCACACCACTGTTTCCTATGCCAAATAAATTCTCTCAATTTCCCAAACAACAAGTAAGTCTTCTATGTCATGCATTGAACTCAGCACTCAAGTTGAACTCAACCCAAGTTCAAGACCTGATTAGATCTCATAAGGAAGATTGGGTATACAAATAGGGCTATAGAAAAGTAGGTCTCTATCATCTTCCATCAGCTATGGGAGGTCTGAGGGGTTCTGGGGCCTTGGTCCAGAACTTGAAAAATGGATACAAGGTCCTACCCAGTAGCCAAGGAAATTCTGGTTACATGAGGTCTCTGGGTTCTCAAGGGACGAGGAACATGCCTGTCCTTTGGGACTGTGTAATATTTTTTCTTGAGGCAGAATAAAGCATATTCCCTACTAACGGAGAAGGCAATGGCAACCCACTCCAGTACTCTTGCCTGGAAAATCCCATGGACGGAGGAGCCTGGTAGGCTGCAGTCCATGGGGTTGCGAAGGGTTGGACAAGACTGAGCGACTTCACTTTCACTTTCATGCACTGGAGAAGGCAATGGCAACCCACTCCAGTGTTCTTGCCTGCAGAATCCCAGGGATGGGGGAGCCTGGTAGGTTGCTGTCTATGGGGTCGCACAGAGTCAGATACAACTGAAGCGACTTAGCAGCAGCAGCACCTACTAAAAAGTCTCATTTGAGCAATTCTTGCTGACACTTTGGATCCAACAGGTTAATCAAACAGATGCCACGCTGTCACCACAAAAAGTCATGTTTTATGAGCTGAAATTTTTGTTTCACTTTCTCTGATTCAAAGAAGGCCATCTAGAAAACAGCACTGATTTCTAAGTTGAGGATCTAACACAAGGGTGAATAGGTAGCCTTGGGTTAAAAGTGTCTTTACAAGGATAACGTGGCCTCTGGGAACTGGTGAAGGGCTCTGGAGTAAGGGATGAACTGCTGTCTTTAAAGCACCCAGACAGGGGTGAAAAGTAGATGAAGCGGTAGACAGACAGTGAGGGGCCCACTGTGTTTAATTGTGGGCCGCTACAGGAAATCCAGATTTATCCAGGAGGGAAGTTGCTGCTAGGCAACTGGAGGAATGTACATTTGAAGCATGTTTGTTGCAACCTGACAGTTGTGAAGCATCAGATGAAAAGAGAGGAAACCAGCTTCAGTGGTGAGGGGGCAACCAGGAGGGGACACCCTGAGTACCAGGAAATGCGTCATGAGTAGAGAATTCAGACTAAATCACTCAGAGCAGTGGGGAAATGCCAAACTGTCTCTACTGGGAGAGGTCACAGAGACAAGCTGTCTCCCAGAACTGGGGAGGAGGGGCAGAGTCTGAATGAGAGGGTGGGCTCTGGAACAGACAAGTAATGGGACTCTCTCTGGCTCAACAGAAACTGGGCCTTTTTCTTTCCGCGGTGACTTCAGTTTTGTTTTCAGTATTTGTGGCTGATGAATGCAAAACTGAGTTTGGAATCTAGGGGCAGCCAAGAGACTACCCCTTGAAATAGTCCTCTTCCTAATCTGAGGGCCTGGGGGTCTGGGGAGGAAGAATGTCCCACCTAAGTGTTTGAGGAGGACACTTCTGGGAGTGGAGCCATGAGGCAGGCCCCCACAAAGCAGCTACGTTCTTATTTTTGTAAGAGCAAAAATGCTGTTTGTTTCAAAGTGCTTTTCTACCTCTAATGTAAACGTCACCACTGAATCCTATGAGATCCATGGAATAGGTTTTGCTGTCTCAATTTTACACATGGGGAGGCTGAGTTCCTTGCAAATGACATCAAGGAAGGGGCCAGTGCAGAGCCAGGACCAGGCCCCTGACCACTGGGAGATCTTGTGCGCCCCAGCAGGCTGTCAGCCTTCTGGTCCTTTCTCTCTCTCTGGTGTCCTGTGCTTAGGGAGAAGCTGATTAGTTTGTAAGGAGACTTAAGGAAGAATCTGTGGCTGTATTTCAAATCTTTTGGAAAGAATATACATGAATGGTAAGAAGGAAAGAAATTTTAATGCAAAAGCTCTTAACTTGGGGTCTGACTTCAGAGGCTTCAAGCGCCCCCACCTGCTGTGTGTCTGTGTGAACTCACATTTCTGTAGGGAAAAGGCTTAGAGCTGTTGTCACGTTCTCAAAGGCAGTCCTAATCTATAAAAAGATTAAGAACTACTGTTCTGGAGAGATAAGAAAACTCAGAGGCAGAAATCCTTCTTTAAACCAGTTTACCTTGGAGAAAACCGGACGCCTAACATGTTGCTGCTCTATCTACAGCTACTGAATAAAGGCCAGAACCCCAGGACACTTCATCCTAAGAGCAGTCTTTTGTGTCCTAAGTGACTTTAGTTTTGACCTCCCAGTCTTTTTTCCTTTTAAATTCATAAAACTACAACTCATCCGGTAAGAAAATAAGCCCTGGCCTACAAGTGCCTGCAGCCGAAAAGAAACCATTGCAGGGCAAGGCGAATCAAGCCCACAATCCTAACATACAGTTGACATACATTAATGTCCCTCTCTCTTCCACTTCTTTTTTATCAAAATCAGTTTGCCAAAATTTTGAATTATAATAGACACATAATTTTGTAGCTATAGAAAGAACAAATACTAACGCTATAAATCAGCTGTATTTACTGTGGCTAAATAATTTTCCCAAAACTAAAAAATCGACTCCTAACATGATTTTCTTTTCGCTCAGCCTGCTGCACTTCCCTCCACATTGCTGACACCGAGCACCACTCCTTTCTCTTCCTTCTCCCTAGACACCCTGCAAAAATGGGAGAATGTTGACAGCCCAAAGATTCAAAGATGCGAGGAGAGAGATCATGAAGTGAAGTCACTAATGGGAGAAACCATCGCAAAATCCTGGAGACATGGGGCTTTTCCAGAGAATTTTGAGGAGGCAACGTCACCCAAAAACTGAAATGCATAGTTGAAATTTAACAAACTGCAACGAATGATCCAAGAGAGCAGAAACCATGGCCAGCTCACACTGAGCAGGGGCAGTCCACCCACACTTATTCCCAGTGATTCAGGAATTTAGGGGGCAGAGCCAAGAACAAAGCAGGACATTGAAAAGAGCATGTAGCAAGCACCCCCAAGACTGGCCTTTCTCCTGTGGAACTCCACCAACGTTCAGCCACCCCATAGATACAAAGACACAGGGAAAATGAAGTCAGAAAACGAAAAACAGAGTAGTAGCTGAGGGAAGGGAAAGAAAGCTGAATCATGTCACACTGGAAGCGACTGCAAAGGGGAAAACCACGGGCCAAAATGCCGGGGAGGCCAGTTTCCTCTCTCAGTGTCCATTGAGAAGGGGGAAGGGAGGGAAACGCAGATTTCCCAGCAGCGTGGCAGGTCTTGGCACCCGCCTCGGTTCCCCTGCAGAACTTCCACAAATAAACATGCGGAGGGAGCCGCCGAAGGGACAGATTTGCTTCTCAGCAAGATTTCAAAGCTGTGCACCAAGAGTCAGGGAGAAAACAGGAAGGATCGAAGAGGGAGGAGGAGGGGGGGGAGACACACGCCTTGGGCCAGATCAGATGGGAAACAGCCCAACCCCCTCCCCGAAACTGACACACCGATTTCTACGAGGTACAAGACGTTTCAGGTAGCCTCGGCCCAGGTCTGAGCTGCTGGCTTCAAGCTGCGGGCATTAGGTCTGAAAAGGCTACAGGTGAAGGCAAGCTCTTTCAAACCATCTCAACCCAGGTGAAAGCAAGAGGGGTTAATTCTTCTTGGAGTAAATCCAGTCAGGCTGCTGTTTTTTTCCCAGTCTGCCTAGGGTACTGGGCAGCGAGAGAGAAAGAGAGAGAGAGAGAGAGAGAGAGAGAGAGAGAGAGAGAGAGAGAGAGAGAGAGAGAGAGAGAGAGAGAGAGAGAGAGGAGGGAGGGAGGGAGGGAGGGAGGGAGGGAGAGAGAGTGTATGCGAGTGTACATCTGGGGATGGGTGGGGTGGAGGAAGGCGTGGGTACTGCACTTGGATTATTTGAGGATGACAACACTCCTGATCTCCAAGGGGCTGAGGAAAAACACAGCTGGCCCCAGTTGGTGCTGAGTCCCCAGAACCACCCCCCCAACCCCCGCCTAGTTCTCTTGGCTCTACGGTCAGTTTGGAGGTTAAACTTCCACCCACACGCCCAGGTCCTGACACAGCAGGGGTAGGTGTCATGCAGTGGCTTAGTGAGTTGGCCCCTCTCTCTTTGTTAGTGAGCACCAATTTGGCACTTACTGAAAGCTTATTTATACACTGATATACATGTGCCTGAAAAACAGCCCAGGAGAACGGAAGACACAGCATTCCTCCACACAGGACCTAAGCTTGGCTGCTTGCCGACCAGCTGCAACAGCAGCCTGTCCCAGGGAGGCCTCTGCCCCTGACTCAGAGCAGCCGTGCCCGGCCCGTGCCCCTCTGTGAGGGTTGGAGGGTCTGCCCTGAGCTTTTCTGTGCCTGTTTCATCACTGGTTTTCTAAAAACATCAATAGGGTGGGTATTGGAGCAAAAGCCCCATCGAACTGCAAATAATTCCTTACAGGTTTCCTTCTTCATGTTAATCACTCAGTCATGTCTAACTCTGCAACCCTATGGACTGTAGCCTGTCAGGCTCCTCTGTCCATGGGATTCTCCAGGTAAGCATACTGGAGTGGGTTGCCATTTCTTTCTCTAGGAGATCTTCCTGACACAGGGATCAAAGCTGTGTCTGCCTGCAATACAGACAGATTCTTTACCGTCTGAGCCACATAGGTTTCCTTCTTTGTAGTTCTGAAAAGATGTTTAGTTACTTAGTCCATTTGTCATCTGGAAAAGCACATTTCAAGGTCACCACCTAGGGTGTTTGTCCTCTTTGCTTGGGCCCATGTGTCCTGTCTTGGGCAGGTCTTCCCCCACAGAGAGAAGCAGAAGCAAGAGGATGGAAGGCAGGGCAACCCTATCTGCAGGGTTGGCCCGTCTCCTGCCAGGGCTTTCTCCTCTTGGCAGTCTGGGTCAACAGCATGATGCTTCTGCACAGCACCCTGGTCTTAGGGGTGAAAAGTGAAAGTACTCTGAGGCCTTCGGGGCCTTTGGGTACTGTTATTGTTACACTTGGGCTTCCCTCATAGCTTGGTTGGTAAAGAATCTGCCTGCAATTCAGGAGACCCTGGTTCCATCCCTCGGTCAGAAAGATACCCTGGAGAAGGAAATGGCTACCCACTCCAGTATGCTTGCCTGGAAGATCCCATGAACAGAGCAGCCTGGTGGGCTGCAGTCCACGGGTTGCAGAGTCAGACACGATTGAGTGACTAGCACTCATTCACAATTAAATCTGTAAATCAAACTCCTGTGTTGCAGGTCCACAACTCTCAACCCTGGCTGGAATGAGAATGTTTGGGAAGCTTTTAAAAATGCCAAAAGAGAGCTTCCCTAGGGGCTCAGTGGTAAAGAATCTGCTGGCCAAAGGCAGAAGACACGTGTTCAATCCCTGATCCAGAAAGATCCCACATGCTGCAGAACTAACGCTGAGTGCATATCTATCGAGCCTGGGCTCTACAGCCTGGGGGCCTCCACTGCTGAACCCACCTGCCGCCACCACTGAAGCCTGAGCTCCCTAGAGCCTGTGCTCCGAAACAAAGGAAGCCATCACAATAAGAAGCCTCCGCACTGCAGCTAAAGCAACCCTCCACAACCAGAGGAGAGCCCACACAGCAATGAAGACCCAGCACACCCAAAATAAAATACGTAGATTATTTTTTTTAAATTGCTAAAAGCAGTTGAATCAAAATCAATCAGATGTGGGGAGAGGTGGCATTCATAACTTTTAAAAGCTCCACAGGTAACTCAGTATGCAACCAAGCTGGGAACAGTGGTTTCCAGCTTGGTCCTAAGCCTCAGTGCTGTGACATGGCCTGTTTGTCTGTCTCAGGGTAGCTGGGAATTCAGTAAGGGTGTGAAGACCACGGCTGGGCCCTTGGCCTCAGTGCCTGGTCCAATTCAGGTTTGAGTGCATGGAAACGTGTACCTGGGTGGTGAGCAAGCACCCAGGGTCCATCTCAGGGAGGTGAGAGTGACCGACCAAAATTCTCTGGTTTCTGAACGCTGACACTTGCCAGAGCAGCATATAAGGACAGAAGAAAAAGCATTTATCTTACATGATAAACAAACATCTGAAGTCTAAGTTATGGGTCCAGACCCTAATGAACCATTGTGCCAGGTCACCCTTTGTCCTGCTATATCCAGGCTGTCTGTCCTCATGCCCCAAAGGGACATTTGCTATAAAGGTGCTTCAAAAAGAGACACATGCCCTACCCCTTTCCTAGTGCCCAGAAGACTGCACATCCCAGGCACTCAGGGAACCTCCCACAGCTCTTCAGATACAAACCTGCAAATGCAGGCGCTGGTCTCCATAGTGCTGGGGTTCAGCTGTCCAGAATAAGGACCTTCATCACCTACTCACTCTCCTAAGTCTGAAAACAAACTGAGAACTGTCTAAAATTGGGTTCCTCGAGGCACTCTGGACAGAGAAGCTAGAAATGCATGACTTTTTATTCTCCTGGCAGAGACCTTCTCTGGGGCCCTTGACTCTCAGTATTGGTGGCATCCATAGATATGACCCCTTTACCCACTCTGGATCCCCAGTGAACTGGGAAAATTATGGAATGACATGTCAAGGAAAAGTCACACTGAAAGGGATGAAGTGTGAACCTTGCCATCAACTGTGGGATCTTGTTTTACTTTGTTTTTAAAGGCCTTCACCTTGCTTTTAAAGACAAGCCCAGGGCAAATTTTCTCCTTGAGAGAGCTAATTAAAAAAAAAGGCAAAGCAAAAATCCACAGTGCTTCGCTTGTGGTCCAGTGGTTAAGAATCCGCCTGCCAATGCAGGGGATACAGGTTTGATCCCTGGTCTGGGAAGATCCCACATGCCATGGGACAACTAAGTCTGTATGCCACAGCTACTGAAGCCCATGTGCCCCAGAGCCTGTGTTCTGAAACAAGAGAAGCTACTGCAATGAGAAGCCACAGACCACAACTAGAGAGTAGGCCCCACTCCCCGCAACTAGAGAAAGTTCACAAGTAGCAACAAAGACCCAGTGCAGCCAAAATAAATAAATAAACAACTCTTTAAAAAATATACTAAGAAGCAGAATTTTTTTTTTTAAGACAAAACACAAATTCCTCTGCCAGGTTCTCAGTTGACTGGCACTCCCTGAAATATAGTTCCAGATATTAAAATGTCGGCAAAAGAGAAAACACAATTCAATGCTAGAAAATTCTAATTCTAAGTGTTTCTTGAAGCATGACCTACAAAGACCTCTATCAGAATCACCTATGTTAACAGCAGATTCTGGCCTGGCCCAGGTTTCCTGAATCAACCTCTGGGGTAGGAATTTAGAGCTTGCATCTTTTACCAGCTTCCCTGATGATTAGAACAAATGCTTGAAGCCTCCTATCCCTCTCATCAGTGTGTGTGTGTGTGTGTGTGTGTGTGTGTGTGTGTATTAGTCACTCAGTCATGTCTGACTCTTTGAGACCCCATGGACTGTAGTGCACCAGGCTCCTCTGTCCTTGGAATTCTCTATGCAAGAATATTGGAGTGAGTTGCCATTTCCTTCTCCAGGGGGATCTTCCTGACCCAGGTATTGAACCTGGGTCTCCCGCATTGCAGGCAGATTCTTTACCATCTGACAGCCACCAGGGAGGCCCCTTTGAGCAAAAGAAGAGATACAATCGAATGCCAAGACTATGTAGGATGTCGTTCTGAGCATAGTGTTGTGCTAGATCAGGCATGCCGAATTTTTGCAAAATTTCTGTGACATTTTCTCTGTTCTTTTCTACCCATAAACAGTAAGCTCTGAGGTCAAAAGCAGACCCAGAGAAGGGAGTGTAAAGCTCTCATTCACTGACATTTATTAAATGTTTTGCACATATTTTTAATGTATCTTTTCTACTATTTTTCAAAGTATTATATTTGTCTTACAGATGAGTGATACGGCCAAGAAAGGTTAACCATCATGTCCATGATGACCTAGCCAGGAAGCCAATCCAGGGGTCCCCCAGGCCTCCTCCCTTCCATACTGCCAGTGGTGGCGAAGAGGGCTGGTCCCACATGTGGGGTCGGCCTAGACCTGCCACAACACAAACCTAATGGTGAACCTAGCAATGACTGCTGGATGTCTGGGCCATATTCTGGAAATACTATCAGCTGGTGTGGGGGCCTTTGGAGCATGTCTTGTCTTGAACAAGAATTGTCTTGAACACCAAGTTTATGCCTTCCCTGACTGTTTATTCATGAGTCCCCAGTGGCCTGTCACCAGGCCATACTGCCTCCAGAAATTACCTCCCAGGGGGCGAGCAGCTGAACACCTCCCTTACCACGTGGAAGAGCTTGAAGAAGTCCACGTTGGCGTACAGGGTGTCTTCCATCCACTGTAGGGTGCCCTGAGAGAGGGAGCACAAGCTGCCACGCACTGTCTGGGCTGCACGGCGCTGGGGAAAGATCAGGAAACGCTCCAGGAGGGCCTCGTTGCAGGCGATGTCCTTCAGCATCAGGTCTGGGACTCCATGAGCAAACTGCAGAAAGGAAAATCAACACCGGAAACCCCCTGTTGTAGGAGAATGCTGCCCCCAGTGATGTCCATGTCCTAACCCACAGACCCCGTGAATGTTATGTGGCACGGTGAGGGGAATGAAAGATTGCAGATGAAATTAAGGTTGCTATTCATCTGACTTTAAAATAAGATGATTTTGGATTATCTGGGTGAGCCCAATGTAATCACAAGAGTATTTTAAATGTGGAAGAGACTAGCAGAATAAACAATGTCAGGATAATTTGATGTGGGGAAGACTGGACAGGCCACTACTGGCCATGAAGATGAAGGGAGGCCACCAGGTGAGGAACGTAGACAGTCTCTAGAAGCTAGAAAAGGCAAGAAAATGGACTTTCCTCTAGACCGCCCAGTAAGGAGCGCAGCCCTGCTGGCACCTTGATATTCAGAATGTGATCTCTGGAACCATAAAATAATAAACGTGTGTTGTTTTAAGCCACTAAGTTTGTGGTAATTTGTTACAGCAGCCGCAGAAAATGAAAACACTCCTAAGCCTCATTTTAACAGACAGATTTTACAACATGAGCCATTCCTTCTTAGCACACGATGCTAAGGTACCATCAGGACCTACGGCGTGAAGCTGAGGTGAGTGAGTAGCTAGAAAGCATTTGCAGTGATGGTGAATGACCACCTCTCCCCTTCCTGTCTCACCAGATTTACATATAAAAATACTGGATGCCCAGTTAAACTTGAATTTCAGATAAACAATGAACAATTTTTGGTACAAGTATGTCCCAAATGGAGTCCAAATAGAACATCCTCATGCTGAAAAAATTATTTGTTTATTTAAAATTCAAATTTAACTAGGCACCCTGTATTTTATCCAATGATGTTAACCCCTGGAGCACCCACATCAGAAACCTCCTGTGGGCAGTGACTCTCAAAGCACAAGCTCCCTGATGGCCTCCAGAGGCAAAGGAGGCCCTCAGCCCTGGCCAGGGACCCTTATCCACCCAGCACAGTAGCTGGCCTCCTGGAGTCCTGGACTCCCAGTGGACAAAGCGTTAAATACCATGAACAGAACAGGCTCATGGACTTCCTTGGCCTCCACAGTCCCATGGTTTCTACACAGGGGAGAGAATTAATTAACTCATTTTGTCCAAACCTCTAGTATCTCAGAGGAGAGAAGTGAGGCTGAACGCGTTAGGTGACTTGATAGGGTTATACAACAGGCTGGAGGAAAGCTGGGACACCATATGAGTGTCACTCATTCATTCAATGCTCATTCACTGTGTTCCCATTCTGTTACCAGGGATGCAGAGAGAATGAGATAAATTTTCTGCCCTCCAAAAGCTCATGGGCTAGCTGGAAATGCAGGCATTTAAACAGTAGAAAGTGCTAGACTGAATGTAGTGAAACCAGAGCACAGAAGAGGAAGCATTAAGAACCGCTAGTAAAAGTAGCTGGTCTTTATTAAGTGTTTACTATGTGCCAAGCATTAAATGCTTTATAGATATTAAGTCTTTTAACCTCCCACAACCACTGCATATGGTAGGAAATTTTATTGTCTCCATTTTACACATGAGGATAGAGTGACTAATTAACTTGCAGTTAACTGTGTGACCTTGCTGAGATTTGAACCCAGAGCTTTTGCTTAGCCATTTTGAACAACTTTTGCTCTTAATTCTCTTGTCAAGCAGGGCAGGGGGAGGGGCGGGACAGAGAAGGGAGGGTTTATGAACCATTTGATTGAGGAAGTAACGTTGGAGCTAGGCCTTGAAGAAAGTTCAGGAGTTTCCTGGGCTGTGGGTAAGGGGTGTGGTGAGGGATAAGCCAGAGAACTGTGCTACTTCAGTCATCTAATAATTCTCTAGATGGGGTAAGAAGGATGATGCTACTCCCTCTGGAGCTGTGCTCAGATACTAGGCAGAGGGATATCCAGTTTTGACAGTCAAGAACAAAATCCCATGTATAATGATGATCAGTTAGAGAGCAGCACACCCTATGTGATTGGTTAAGGTAATTAAGATTAAATGGCATTTAAAATTCACTTCCTCACTTGTACTAGACTCATCTCACATGCCCACCAGCCACACACGGCTATGGTTACTCTATAGATGGCACAGAGAGAACTTTGCCAGCATGGAGGAAAGTTCAGGGGACAGTTCTGTCCAGGAGTTACAGAGCTGGTTGGAGATGGAGAAGGTCAGGAGGAAGGCTCACAGGCCACTGGGGCTGAGAAGCAGGGTGGGTAGGGGGCATGGAGGGAGCAGGGTCCACATGACTGGCCTCTGGAGTGCAGGAGCTGAGCTCCTTCCTAAGCTCAGGGAAGCCTCAGCTAACCAGAGCCTGCAACACTAAACACAGGCACACCCCAACGGCCCTGTCTCCCCCCACACGAAAGGCCTTACCCTGATGCTAGCAACACAGCACCTAGAGACCTAAAGGTCACAGAGGTGAGGAACTGGAAAGACATTTCCCCTAAAGTCCTGCCCTTATCTCCATCTCCCTTGTTTTACCAACTGGAAGTCATCACAGGCATTTCCAGGACTTGAGTTTTATGAGCTGAAGAGAAAGCAAAGGGGAAAGTGAGCAATCCATGCTGCCTGACACTGGGTTGGAGCAGGAGGGGAGCCAAGCAGGGCTGGGCAGCCAGCCAGGCCTGAACCCCGGGGCCTACCCAGGCTTGCACTGGGGTGCACCTGGGCACTGCCTCGCTCCAAGTGCCCCGATGTGCTGTGTCAGGGCTGAAACTTATTTCCCCTTGTCTACTTTCCATGAAAACCTCAGAGACCGAGAAGCCAGCAAGGCAGGTGTGGGTTTCTTCACTGTTGTACTGGGAACCAGCTTGAAAAGCCCATCCAACAGAATCAACCTCAACCAGGCAGGGGGGTGAGTCCCCTCCTCTCTCTGGGCTCAGACGGCACCCTGTGCAGATCTTTGCCTCAAGACTGACACAGGCCCTGAAATTTCTCTGTTTATATCTCCGTCTTCCCTGGAGTTCCTAGTGGCTCAGAGGTAAAGAATCCGCCTGCCAATGCAGGAGATGCAAGTTTGATCCCTGGAGAAGGAAATGGCAACCCACTCTTCTTAAATGGGAAATCCCTTGGACGGAGGAGGCTGGTGGGCTACAGTCATGGGGTCAGGATGAGTCACACACGATTTAGTGACTAAACAACAATTCCTCCGGAGTCTAGAGGAGGTGCTGTCCTGGCCAGGAGAGGCAGGCAGGATGTCTGTGCTAAGGCTCCTGCTTATCATGCATTCTCACTGTGTTTATCACACTAGGAACCCACACACCCAGGATGCTGGGCCAGGAGCCCATGAAGCCCTAAATTAGAGCCATGGTTCTCACCCCTGAGCTGTTAGAACCACCCAGAGGGTTTGTTAAAGTGGAGAGTACTGGTCAGTCTGGGGTGAGGCCTGTGAATTTACTCCCAGTCCTTGCTGATGCTCCTGGTCTGGGGACCTTGAGAACCAATGAAAGGGCCCAGGACTAGGAATGAGAAGACCCCAATTCCACTCCAGCTCCAGCAATTCCAGCTTCATAGCTGGGCACCAGTCTCTCGGCCACCAGGCAGGTCAAGTTTCTCATCTGTTTGACCCATCTTGGGATTACTGTGAGGAGTTCAGGTGCTCAGAGAGGTGGAAGTCTTACTTTAGTGGTAAAAACGCTCTGAACAAATACAGGAGATTATGAAAACCGATGACACAGGTTTAGCGGAGTAACAAGCAGTTTGCCTGGCATTGAGGAGGCATGGCCCAGGAAAGCAGAGGTCTGCTCTGTGTGCAGCTGTTATCAGGCTCCATGACCTTGAAGGTCACCTCAGCACACTTGATCCTGGCTTTGCCTGTTTCTCAGCTGGCACTCTCCTCTCACAGGCATTTGCACCGGGCCTACTGTTCAGTAAGATCTGTTTAGATAGCATCTCCTCAGGAAGGCCTTCTCTGATGATTACATTGAAAACTGCCCCCCCCACCCCCACCCCCCCGTCCCTTCCTCATTCAGACCCTGCTGGACCTTCCTCACGACCTGGGAACGCACGTAGGTGCCCTCAGCTTACGTGGTCATTGCCTGTCGTCCCCACTGGAATGTGAGCTCCCGGAGTCAGGGGTTTCCTCGCATTGTTCCCACTGCATTCTGGTACCTAAAACGTCTCTATGTATTTGACGACTACATGAATAAACCTCAGTTTCCTCAACAATAAAGGGAGTTGGAGCCACGTGATCTCTTAGGTTCCTTCCGGTCTTAAGGCTCTGAGGTGTTTCCAGTGCTGCCAGCTTCTGGGCCACGTCAGAATCCCATCATGGGGACTGTATCATCTCACTGAACCCGAGGCGTTCTCCTGAGCATGTGGCATGAATCTGAATGCTTCTGAATGTGAAAGCAAGCAAGAAAAAAAAACAAAAAAACTCAAGGTCTCCCTTGCCTTTCTCAGGCTCAGTGCCTGCTCCTCCCCTCCAGGGACCACTGGACCAGTGACATCCACCTACCTGCTCTGGACGGACTTGGGAGTTGACCAGAAGGTAGACGACTGAGTCAGACAGACCAATGTTCTTCACGAGAAACAGTGTCAGTGTTTCCTCATCTTTTAGGACATCCCGAATTCGTATTCCTCTTCCTGCATATGAAAAAGAACAGGGTGTTGAAGGAAAAATGGGTCAAATAAGGGAAAATATCTAGAAGTGATTTCTAATTTGACTCTCAGAGGAAGGCTCTGTTTGGGGGCTCCATGGGAGCACCTAAGGGTCAGGCCTGTCACCAATAGAGTCACAGCATTTACTGCTGGAGCAGACAGGCAAAATTTGTGAGAAGGCACACAAGCTGGAAAAACCTAGGTTGGGGTGGAGGTGGTGGTCATCAGATCCTTTTCAGAGTTGGTGTTGGGCAATGGGGTGGGGTGAGGAGTAGTTTTGTCCCCCTGGGAATATATGGCAATGTCTGCAGACATTTTTAGTTGTTACAACTTGGAAAATATTGGTGGGTAAGGGCTAGTGGATGCCACTAAACAGCCCACAATGCACAGAAGAACCCTGCTTCCCTGACCAAATAAAGAACTATCCAGTTCAAACGGTCAATAGTGCTAAGGCTGAGAAACCCTTCAGTTCAGTTCAGTGGCTCAGTTGTGTCCGACTCTTTGCAACCCCATGGACCGCAGCACACCAGGCCTCCCTGTCCATCACCAACTCCCGGAGTTTATTAAACTCATGCCCATTGAGTTGGTGATGCCATCCAACCATCCCATCCTCTATTGTCCCCTTCTCTTCCTGCCTTCAATCTTTCCCAGCATCAGGGTCTTTTCAAATGAGTCAGCTCTTCGCATCAGGTGGCCAAAGTATTGGAGTTTCAGCTTCAGCATCAGTCCTTCCAATGAATATTCAGGACTGATTTCAAACCCTAGATACGTGGAATTGGAGGAGACACGTGCTCTGTCCACAGTGCCATTATCAAGGGGTAGACGACCCTTCCTGGTTTTTCTCTCACATCAGCTATGGCTCTAAGCTCAGGGTATGGACTTGGACTAAGAGTGATGGGGCTGTCTGGGGCAAGAAAATCTTCAAGTGGGGAAAAGGGAGGGTCTATTGCCTGGGCTTGCAGTTTCATGCCCTGATCAGCCCAGCCACATTCTTTCTACTCCACTCAAACCCACTAGAAGCAGAAATTTCTTTCTAAAGAGGCATAAAGGATTCCTAACCATTACAGTGACCTTGGGGCAAGTGATTGACCCTCTCTGGATCTGCATTTTCCACATAATGCCTCTTAGGATTGTTGTGGGGGTGACTTGGAATAAAGAATGTTAAGTACTTAGCTCCCAACCAAAAAAAAAAAAAAAGCTTGTCCTGATTACATTAATATTATTCTTCTTACCCTTTCTAGGGAATTCCCACTCACCTCTGCCTGCTTCCAGGGCCAACCTTCAGTCAAGCTGGCCACTGCTCCAGTTCTGGAGGCACCAGCCAGAGAAGATGGCAGAGGGTCCAGATATTTATGAAATCATTTCAACATGCAGTTCATTTCAGTTCCAGTTGCTCAGTTGTGTCAGACTCAAGTATTTGGGTTGCATGAAAATGCTTATCTCTATATCCTATCTTTGCCAGAAGCCTGGTTGGCTGCTTATCTCTTAGTTCTTGTTTAACTTTAATCATCAAATGTCCCTGCTCCTTCCAGGTCCTGATACTACAGGGCCCCACCTGCTCTCTCCCCAAATCCTCCCTTCCCCAGGCAGCCAAGAGGTCTTGTTCCCTGAGTGCTTGACAGCCACCCTTCATGTTCAGGTTGTGACTTTCTTTGTATATGTTGCCTCCACATTGCTGTTCTGTTAATTTCCTCTTGAAAGGGGATAGGCCAGCCACAGGCCTGCCCATGCAGCTGGGCCTAGCTTCGGGGAACCAACCCTGAAGTTCTATCACATACCTCCTTCACCACCATGGAGCTCCTTGACAGTTGTACTACCAGGGAATCCAGTGTCACCCAAAGCCTTAAGGAGGACCTGACTACAATAGCCCCCTCTATCTTCAGTGGATACATTCCAAGACCCCCCGCCAGTGGATGCAGATAGTACCAAACCCTGTATATATATATACTGTGTTTTTCTCCTATACATACATACCTATGATGAAGTTTAGTTTATAAACTAGGCAGAGTAAGAGAATATCCAAATTGCCAGCATCATTGGTCTTGCACTTTGGGGCCATTATTCAGTCAAATAAGGCTTACTTGCACATAAACACTGTGATACTCTGATAGTCAGTCTGAAAAGCCAGGGAGTGACTAATGGGCAGGATACCTGGATAAAGAGATGGTTTCCATCCCAGGCAGGTAAGTGCAAGAGTTCATCATGCTACTCAGAAAGGCGCACAGTTTAAAACTTATGAGTTATTTCATTTCAGTTCAGTCGCTCAGTTGTGTCTGACTCTTTGCGACCCCATGAATTGCAGCACACCAGTCCTCCCTGTTCATCACCAACTCCCAGAGTTCACTCAGACTCAAGTCCACTGAGTCAGTGATGCCATCCAGCCATCTCATCCTCTGTCGTCCCCTTTTCCTCCTGCCCCAATTCCTCCCAACATCAGAGTCTTTTCCAATGAGTCAACGCTTTGCATGAGGTGGCCAAAGTACTGGCGTTTCAGCCTTAGCATCATTCCTTCCAAAGAAATCCCAGGGCTGATCTCCTTCAGAATGGACTGGTTGGATCTCCTTGCAGTCCAAGGGACTCTCAAGAGTCTTCTCCAACACCACAGTTCAAAAGTATCAATTCTTTGGCACTCAGCCTTCTTCACAGTCCAATTCTCACATCCATACATGACTATGGAAAAACCATAGCCTTGACGGACCTTAGTTGGCAAAGTAATGTCTCTGCTTTTGAATATGCTATCTAGGTTGGTCATAACTTTCCTTCCAAGGAGTAAGCGTCTTTTAATTTCATGGCTGCAGTCATCATCTGCAGTGATTTTGGAGCCCCCCAAAATAAAGTCTGACACTGTTTCCACTGTTTCTCCATCTATTTCCCATGGAGTGATGGGACCGGATGCCATGATCTTCGTTTTCTGAATGTTGAGCTTTAAGCCAACTTTTTCACTCTCCTCTTTCACTTTCATCAAGAGACTTTTTAGTTTCTCTTCACTTTCTGCCATAAGGGTGGTGTTATCTGCATATCTGAGGTTGTTGATATTTACTTCTGGAATTTTCCACTTATATTTTCAGACTGGATGACCACAGGTAGCTGAAACCATGGACTGGAGGCACTACCCCAGGAGGGAGGAGTGGTTCTGAGAGGGGCTGCTCTATTTTCTTCTTGCTTTCTTTCCTTTTCAGTAACTTATCTTCCAAACCCAGCTTTCTTTTTTTTCTTCCCCTGGGGCTCCAGTTTGGTTGTTCATCTCCAAATCATTTCTTTGTATACAGCATCATACTATATCCTCTGACCTCCAGCAACACAACTCCCAGTACACACACACAGAGACTCTTTAGAGTAGAGAGCTACAGATACTGCTTTTATCACACTCCCCATCATACCTAGCTGGGCACCGAGATGTAAGCCCTCCAAATCATCTCTACGTGACACCCAGCACTAGAGCCTGACATGGAATCAGGGCTTTGGTGAATGTCTGAGGAGTAATAGGAGACACCCAGTAAATAACCGTTGTCTTGACCTGAGAGTCAGGACCCTATCTGACTATTGAACTCTTCGTTATTCTTTAACTCTCTCCCGGACCTTACATACAAACATCTACAAACAATCTCACTTGGGAAAAGGGACAACACAAGGGGAGCTGGGAGCAACTTTGCCCTGGCCCAGATTCCCACCCAGGTGCCTGGGCTGCCATGGCCCCAGGGAGAAGGCGCATGAAGGAGCGTGCTGGTTCAGCACACCTGAGGAAGGCTGGGGGCCACCCTGTAGGGAGGCGTTGGGCCGGAATGTAAGCAGACAGCAGGATTCCAGAGGGAGAAATGTGAATTGGGGGCCCTGAGGAAAAGAAAATAAACGTAGTTTAAAATGTTGTTCTGCTTGTTCTCTTCCCTGGGAAGATTAGAGGCTGGGGGAGGGGCTGCTGGGGCCCATGGAGTTCGGGAGGCTGGGATGCGGGTGGGGCGACCAGGGAAATGCGCGCGTGAGGCTCGGAGGAGGGCAGTGTTTAAGATGACTGAGACTGCAGAGCTTGCTCGGGGGTCAGAGGGGAGGGGTCTTCACGGCTAGTTTTTTTTTTACCATTAATCCTCCTCTGTGGAGAATGCAGCACTACAGGTTTGCTAGGAAAGGAAAGTGCCCTAGGTCACTGTTGGCATACTTTCCCAGGTGACTGAGGAACTGACAGGCAAAAGCACACACCAGGGCCAGGCGCCCATCTCGCTTTCAGAGGCTTAGCCCTCACTGCGGCCTGGGGCTGAGGAGTCAGTGCTCACAGCCAGCAAGCTCCTGGGAGCCCAGGGACGGACTGAAACTATCCTCACTACTGACTGTGGACTTGAGTGCTCGGCCAGGAATTCCTTCAGACACCCTGTCCTTTTCGTCGGGGATGGTCTGCTTTCCCCTCTCATGGCCGCCAAGGACAGAGGTTCTGCAGAGTCTGTGTTCTCAGCCCCCAGATGCCTTTGGACAGTCTCAGCTGGCCTCCTCTAACGCTGTTTTCCCAGACCCCCGAAGCCAGTCTCATGAAGAGCCTGTTCCCCTACAGCCCTGACCCAAGAAGCACCTGTACGCCAATTCAAAACTAGCATTGTGTTGGCTTGGAAGCAGATTTTGGTCCTCATATACAGGCTTGAAAGACCACAGAGACATTGTGGTTTGAAACGACTTCCTTTTTGCTTCCTTCCTGCCAGGCCATCTGACAATGAGAAAGCACAGCGCAGCGTGCACTGGGTGAGCAGGGTAGATAGTCATTCCAGGTGTTGGGCAAGCCCGTGTTCTCATCTGCTGTGTAACCTCGGGAAAAACCGCTGCCTTGTTGGTGCTTCTCCCCTTACTTCCCTCATATCAAAATGCCAACTGTGCCCAGACCCTGCAAGGCCCTGCGGTTCTTTCAACCCTTACTCTTAGTAGACTCCTGAGCAGCAAAGAAGGCTGTGTTTGTAATCTAGTTTTACGATATGACGTGTATGCATCATGATTTCAGAAGCAGCAGGATGTAATGAAGGAATCTTAGCCGTCATCCGATCAGACTCCTGTGCTTCACTGCTCCAATCGGGAGGGAAGGGAGGAGGTGGCCCAGTGGGAGGAGGATTGGGTTCTCTTTGGACCGACTCACCCGCTCTCTGGCCCCTTGCGTCCCTCCAGCAGCCCCCACAGGGTGTGGTCACGGGCCTTCCACTTCTGCCCGGGGATCCCTCGGGGAGGGCACTAGTCTAATGACTCTCTGTCACCAGGGACCAGCACAGTGCCTGGCTTGCATGAGTGAGGAACCCTGGGTGACTGTTGCGTACCATTTTCCCTAGACAGAAGCTGTCCTATCCAGCCCCTCCTGTCTTCTTGGACATTACCTTCCTCACCCTTGTCATCCTGCAAGGTTCATCTCCATTCAAAGAGCTGACATTTCCCAGCAGCCACAAACCACTTCCTTTACAGCCTCTGAGCCCATCCCTGAACAAACTTCCCCACCTGGCAGCCTCTTCTCTACCCCCACAACCGCACTGACCCCTGGGGTCCTGGCCAGCCCGCTCCCTTCCAGCTGTTCATTTACCCCTGAAAAGGGAGTGTGATCCACCTGGTGCCCAGGCTGTTTCCATAGCCAGTAACTCCAACCACCTACAGAGGAGCCTATAGCAGACGTGAAAACCACACGGCACCCACTTGTGCTCTGAAAGAGATGTCGGAGGGTTTCTGGGTTTGGCTTTTGCTTGTTTCTAGTTCTTCCCCTGGAGAGGGGGCATGGGAGAGGGAGCTCCTTCCCCTCTGTCCTCAAGCTTCTGGATTCCAGGGGCTCTCCCACCCCCGTAGCCTCTGTGTCCATCCAGCCTGCTTTCCTTTGCCTTCCCGTCACCTAACCTTTGCCTCTGCTCCACTTCAGCCTCCACGGCCGCACCTGGGGGCTTGTTCTCATCTGTCCTGCATGCCTTTGAAATCCTGAATCCACATATTTCACATTCTGACCACAGTTGTGAATCTTTCTATCCTGCTGTTTTCTCAGTCTGTAACCAGCGTCATGGAACACTCTGAGGCCTCCATTCTTTTGCCTCTCCATTTCTCTCGGGCAATTCCAGTCCTTCCGGCTTCTCCTTCATCCATATGCAGCCTAGACCCTATCTGTGTAGTCCAATCACTGCCCTCAACCCCTGGCCTCCTGGACTTTCCTTGGCACCTCCCTGTCAGCCCTACCAGCCCCTAATCCTGCTTCCCCCAACTTTGCACCTGCTCTGCCTCAGGGCCTGGGACGCTGACTATTACCAGAATAAAGAGAAGGACTACACATATTTATGTCGTGATAAACACATGCTCTGGGCTTCCGGTGGCTCTGTGGTAAAGAATCCACCTGCTAATGCAGGAAATGTGGGTTTGATCCCTGGGTAGGGAATATCCCCTGGAGAAGGAAATGGCAACCTACTCCAGTGTTCTTACCTGGGAAATCCCATGGACAGAGGAGTCTGGTGGGCTACAGTCTATGGGGTCACAAAGAGTCAGACATGACTTAGCAACTGAACAACAGAAATAACAACATCAAACATGTGCACTGATCTTCCTGGCTCTTTACCGCTACTTGGCATTGCTTCTACACAGTCCTGGGTAGCTCACTCTCTAGGACTCTGTGAATGTGGTCACATCTTTTTCAGGCTCCATGAACTCTTTCCCCTTCACCTGGCCTCAGACTTTCCAGAGCACATCTCTTTCCACGTTCTCGCGACTTACCTGGGATGAGACCTTTCGTGCCCTCCTTCCTAACTTCCCACCTTCAGGCCTGGTAGGAAGAGGAGTTCTCACCAAGGTAAGCCTCCTCCTGTCTCTAGATCCCTTCCTACACCCTCTGGTATCTTTTCCAACCAAATCTTCTAACTCCTTTCTGTATCTTCAGTTTGTCTGGTGGAGGAGGCAAATGAGAAGCAAGTGATACTTAAGAACACTGAAGCCCACCTCACCTGCAATCCTCTCGGGGTGCATTCGGAGGGTGTTCATGAGCTGGGACAAGGTGCAGAGTTCTTTCCAAACCTGACCAAGGTGCTGGCTCTCTGGTGCATCCATGAAGAGTTCTTGAAAATCTCTATACACCCTTGCCAAGCTGTAAGAATAAACCTCATCATTAAAGACATAGCTGTCATTTTCATCATCATTATAATACACTGTGTAATTTTTTAAGATACCACCTGCTTGACCCCGCTGCATATACCTACATTATATATCCTCTCAATATAGCCAAGACAAAAGGAGATATTTTTACTTCTTTATACGGAGAAGGCAATGGCAACCCTCTCCAGTACTCTTGCTGGGAGGGTCCCATGGATGGAGGAGCCTGGTAGGCTGCAGTCCACGGGATCGCTAGGAGTCGGACACGACTTCACTTTCACTTTTCACTTTCCACTTTCATGCATGGAGAAGGAAGTGGCAACCCACTCCAGTATTCTTGCCTGGAGAATCCCAGGGACAGGAGAGCCGGGTGGGCTGCTGTCTATGGGGTCGTACAGAGTCGGACACGACTGAAGCGACTTAGCAGCAGCATGCATATAAGATAACAGGGGCTCTGAGCAATTTGTTGTCAAAAGTCTTCCAACTTTGGCAGGGCTGGATCACTTCTTAACTCTTTTCACTATGTGTTTCCTCCTCCAAGAAGTCTTAAACAGGATGATAATAGGAGATATTAGTAGGGGCTCTTTTCAGTCAGTACCCACTTCTCTGAGACCTGCCCTTCCAGCTATTCATATGCTCAGGTTCTAACAGCTATATTTAACCTACAAAGCCCTCCTTGCATGCATGAACACACACACCTCTGCCAAGGCTGACTGGACAAGGAAAATAAAGCTGGGGAAACAGATGTGCTCCCAGGAATCTGAATGGTACTCAGAGAAGCTCTTCCGATTGCCCAAGCCCAGGTGTCGTGAACTGGGCGACTAGCAGCAGCCGAGGCATTGAGAAGCAGGGCAGAGTGGTCAGTGGAGAGAGGCAGATGGAGTAGAACCCCAGACGGTGGTGGAGAGGCTGGACCTTGTAGGCCCAGACAGGAGGGAGCAGCTCCTGGTGGTTCATCTCTTCTTGTCCTCCTCCCAGAGAACTGCTTGCTGCTCTTGGCTTTTTAAGAAGGTCTATGGGTCGGACACGACTGAAGCGACTCAGCAGCAGCAGCAGCAGCAGTGTCCAAATGGTAAAGCGTCTGCCTACAAAGCGGGAGACCTGGGTTTGATCCCTGGGTTGGGAAGATCTCCTGGAGAAGGAAGCAACCCACTCCAGTATTCTTGCCTGGAAAATCCCATGGACAGAGGAACCTGGTAGGCTATAGTCCATGGGGCCACAAAGAGTCAGACACAACTGACGACATTTACTACTATTTACTACTACTAGTATCCAAATCATATCTTTCCCTCTGAGGTTTAAACTTGTTTAAATGTGTTTCTGTGCCTTGCAAGCAAATGAGTTTTGAGTAAGCCAACATTTCACGTATACTATGTGCATGAAACATGCAACTCAGATTTCCTGGCCCAGATGCTGAACACAGCTAGAGCCCAAAGCCGCTTCCCTCCCCAGTTCCACCTCTCAATCTGTGGACCCTCGGTGCCAGTGCCACCAAAGCTCCACGGAGCTGCCACTGAAGCACCTCCAAGGTGCCCCTGATCCCGTCACGTGACCCATGGGGCTCTCTGGATAGGCAAGTGTTTCTTTTTAGGCACCTCAAGGAGGCTCAAGCTGAAAGTTCAGATTGTAAAGTAAAGCTTCCAGGTGGTGTTTGCAGCCAAGGGAGTCCAGCTAAAATGCAGTCTTCCAGAAAGATGGGTGTTCTGCGTTCCCTCTTCTATCTTCCAATAAACCAGGGCTTAGCAAACATGTTACAGGCTTGTGGATCAGGCAGTCTTGTCACAACTACTTTTGCCTTTGTACAGCAAAAGCAGTCACAGTTTGTTCCCAGTGGGGAAGGTTACCTCTGAGTATTAAGTGAAATTACCAAATGTTCTTTCTCTTTTTGTCAAAATGCAGTTTTGCCCTGGTGGAATTATATCCAAATCTCCTCTAAGGAAAGAACTGGAGCAACACAATATCTCAGTTTTCATTTGACTTGATGTTTATACAAGTAGGTAAAGCTTGCACTCCAACAAACCCTTGTTGACTCTTGGGGGTAAGCATCACAAACTGCAGCTGGAGGTCAGCTCAGTGGCTGAAGGACAACCGTGTCCTCATTCCTGAGCCTCTGTCTGTAGAACATGCTACATCAAGTCCCCCTATCTACTTCAAGGGAATTCCAAATATAGACTCTCTTATGGAATTTGACTTGAAATTCAATCCCAGACCTGAGGTTATTAACCTGGAGTGCACAAATGCCCTGAAATTGTATGCACAGTGTAATGTCCCGTGGGTGTGTGCGTCCTCGTTTTCCTCAGGAAGGGGACCACCAGTTTTCATCAGCTTCTGGGAATGGTCTTCACCCCTACAAGTTAAGAACTAATGTTCTCAAGCAACATCCTAAGATTTGGCCAACCAAGAGAACTAATGGTATTTATGACAGAGGATTTGGAAATTGTCTCTTTCTTCCAAGAAGGCAAATTTCACCTTGTAAACTTGGTTTCATTCACCCTCAAAAGTCCCCTGACAATTTTCTTAGCTTTTAGATGTCCAAGAACACTTTTAAAAGAACAGAGATCATTCAGAGTTGATCCAGGGTGTGGAGTGACATAAGGAATCAGAAGGGGAATGGAGTGTTTCTCATCTAGTGACTCCGCTTGAGCAGATGGATGAGCTGGAGGCAGTAGACACATTTTAGCAGGGTGCTGACACCAGACTCCTAGTCATGTCTTTGGGATAAAAGGACCAGAAATTCTGTCATCTGGCCTAAGTTTGTAGCCTTTTCCTCAAGTGCCCTGACAGCTGATACAGAATGTTCCAGAGTGGAAACATGCCCTGGTCCTTTGAGTTTAAGGCTTCCACAAGCCACCAGACCACTTATTCACCAGCACATGCTCTGTGCGCACATACCTGAACTCCGAGGCAAGAGGAGAATAAAGGGTGTACGGTGGGAATCCCAGCACTTACATGGAGTTGTTATAGTTTGACACAATTCCAGGAGATTCTCCTGCAGTCGGACTTTGAAAACAAGGATTGTTCACATTGCAGAAAATTCCCTGGAGCCATGGCAACATTCCTGCTGAGGGCATCGCCTTGTTGGGAAAATGGCCTTTAAGACAGGAAATGAAGGCAAGGGGTTAGACATTAACACTAAAAGGATGCAGGTCCTAGGAGCTAGAGCCTCTGCAGGATGGACCCTGGTCCTTCTGGTGCTTTCCTTCATTTACCAACATTTAAGAAGCAGAAGCATCTAGTATGCCTGGCCCCGTGCTGGGTGCTGGAGACAGGGTCTCTTCTCTCAAGCTTCCAATGTAGTGGTGAGATGGAAACATATCCTAATAGAGGTATGGATGGAAGCGTGAAGGGGGAACAGAGGAGGAGCACACTGTATTGTGGGGAGATGGAAGGAGTGGAGCGATGTTAGAGAGAGAAGCCTCCATGTGTTGCTGATGTTTAAGGAGAAGAGGTTTGTCTATTCCTTCCACAACTGTGTATTGAGCATCTACCCCCAAGCATTAAAGAGGGAGCACAGGTTATAGGCTCCTTGAGGGGGTGAGGTACACAAGCAAGGGTCTGATGGATAGAAGGCTGATTCAGAATATGGGGCCTGGAACTCACTAATAAGAGGATGGGAAGCCAGAACAGGGGACTGAGCAGCTGGTATGACTCCTGAGGATCCCACACCGGCTGCCAAGAGCCAGAAGAAGTCATCCTAGCCAGAAACCAGGCGAAAGCTTTCTCTGAGGGGCATAGTATAAGAGAGGCATACATAGGCTCATCCTCGGTCCCAGGACACCTCTGGGGTCCAAGAAATACTACATTATTAATACACTATTTTCTGTCCCTTCTTATTTATTTATTTAATTGGAGGCTAATTACTTTACAATATTGTAGTGGTTTTGCCATACATTGACACGGATCAGCCATGGGTGTACATGTGTTCCTCATCCTGAACCCCCCACCCACCTCCCTCTCCATCCCATCCCTCTGGGTCATCCCAGTGCACCAGCCCTGAGCACCTGTCTCATGCATCAAACATGGACTGGTGATGTCCCTTCTTATTTTTCTTTAGCACTATACCTAATATAATCCTAAGCTATCTTCAAAATATAGGGCTGGCCAAAAAATTTGTTTTGGTTTATCTACATCTTAACTGAACAAACTTTTGGCCAACCCAATATTTCAAAGAACTCATCTATAATCTGCTCCTTTAAAAGTACAGTGTTTAGGTGTAGAAAAAACCAACCAAACAAAAACTAATTACACAATTCTTTAGTAACCACATGTAAGTATTCACGTAGAATGTGCAGGATTTAAAAGTTAGTTTGCATAACGTCTGTTTTCTGCATTCTAGGCATGAAATGATGATAAGCAGATCAGATACCGGCACCCCCTAGTCCCCAAACCTTTTCTAAACAAAGTGATAGGGACCTCCAGGCATGTCAAGGCTCCCCCTACCCCACCTCTGTTATGCTTACATTCATGTTTGCTGTAGAGGGGGTTGACATTCCTTAACCAGATCAAGACCAGAAATAAAGATAAAGGCCACACGAGTTCCACCACAAAGCGAATCTGGAAAAACAAAACACAGTGAGAAAGACCAGTGATACTAAGTGATTACAGGAAACATACCGCAAGCAGACCCACTTCATTTCCATGTCTGTCTCTGCAACAGGACTCTGGTTGTGGTATATTTAAAGGACTTCCTTAATTAAACCTTACCTTCCATACTGACTCTACCCTGATATATTGGACTCCCAAGACTTTGTGTCCATCTGGGTTCCGGTCTGCCTCTATTTTATTGGCTAAAAAGTTCATTCGGGTTTTCCCATAAGATAATATGGACAAATCCAATTGATTATTTTGGTCAACCCAACTGAAAACTTTGTTAGCAGAGTACGTTCATCAGAAATCATCAGGATCAGTGCTTCAGTGCTTTTTGGATGTTGCTGTGCACGTGAATGCAAATTCTGATTCTGTAAGGCCCTATCAGATCTCACATGTCTCACAAGCTCCCAGGTAATGCTGATGCTGCAGGTAGTAAAGGTCTCCTGAAAACCTCTCCTTCTGCAGATGAGGAAACAGGGGCCCAGGAAGGGCAGGTGACTGGTGCAGTATCTCATGGGCAGTGACAGCATTGGAGCCAAAATCCAGCCTCCTGTCTCCAGGCCCAGAGCTCTGCCCCTCCTCACTGCCCTGTTTTCTTATAGTACCACTGGACTTTGCATGTGTGGTCATTGAATGAATGAATGAAGATGCAATTCCTTCCATGAAATACTGTGATTCACAGTAAAGTCAAACCCAGAAATCTAAATTTACCAACATTTTTCGTCAACAATTTCTTGTTGCTTAAATAAACAAAGAAGGGCACACTGCCATGAGATTTTACAATACTGGAAGAAGTTACCAATATCAGTATATGAACGGTGGTATTTAAATTTAGGTTCAATTTAGAGTTTAAGGACTCTTGACTCCAAAGAAGAACCAGTTGGTTGCTGCAGCCCACACTCCAAGGCATAGCATGTCAGGGTGTGGTTGGAGGTGTGGGATTATTGGTAGCGAGAGATAGGTATTGGGGAATGTAATAGTTCTTCTACCCAACCCCATTCAGAAACACATTAAAACTTAAAGCAGAATTTAAGCAGATGGCTGAAAACAGAAATGTAAGCCTATATAGATCAGCTAGGGGCCATTCATGTGGGTTTAAATTAAACCCTTTATTGTTCCTTCCAAAGAAATGCACTTAAATTTCAGCACGTTGGTGGACACCATAGCAGGTGCTCAATAAACCTTTGCTCCTTTTCTATTGGTTAGGACTAATATACTTAAATTCTCAGGAGAATGGTAGACAACATCAGTTCAGTTCAGTTCAGTCGCTCATGTGTCCGACTCTTTGTGACCCCATGAATCACAGCACGTCAGGCCTCCCTGTCCATCACCAACTCCCGGAGTTCACTCAGACTCACGTCCATCGAGTCGGTGATGCCACCCAGCCATCTCATCCTTTGTCATCCCCTTCTTATCCTGCCCTCAATCCCTCCCAGCATCAGAGTCTTTTCCAGTGAGTCGACTCTTCACATGAGGTGACCAAAGTATTGCAGTTTCAGCTTTAGCATCATTCCTTCCAAAGAACACCCAGGACTGATCTCCTTTAGAATGGACTTGTTGAATCTCCTTGTAGTCCAAGGGACTCTCAAGAGTCTTCTCCAACACAACAGTTCAAAAGCATAAATTCATTGGCGCTCAGCCTTCTTCACAGTCCAACTCTCACATCTATACATGACTACTGGAAAAACCATAGCCTTGACTAGATGGACCTTTGTTGGCAAAGTAATATCTCTGCTTTTTAATATTCTATCTAGGTTGGTCATAACTTTCCTTCCAAGGAGTAAGCATCTTTTAATTTCATGGCTGCAATCACCATCTGCTGTACACAACATAGTTTATACTCAATAAAGCTTTGTTCCTTCTCTGTTGGTTAGGTCTGCTGGCAAGAAGATTATTACAAATCATAACATAAGTTAGTGAGAGAAAAAGACAATACATTGAAGAAAAGAAAAAACTGTTCAGGATAGGTGGTGATTATGCTGTTGTAACATTTACAAAACCTTTTATCCAAAATATGTCTAAGCATGATGTATTAGAAGACAAACTCTCACAAACATTATGGGAAGAAGAAAGAATAGTAGATTTTTCCTTAAACCACTCGTCTTCAAGACTTCTCCTATACATCCTCCCCACAAATGGCAAAACACCAATATCAGACAAGTCCCATCCAGTATTTAAAGGACTGACTCCGAGCACACTTGATAGTCATAAAAATGCTGGCAGTTCCCCAGGCCATGCAAATCAAGGGTGGAGGGGTAAAAACTGTCCACAGTGACCCTGTTTCACTGTTAAGGACGTACCCATTCTGGCTGGTCACTAGAGCTCTTCCCATGGCACTGATCATCATTACTCCTTCATGAAGGTGGACCCCTCCCTGGCTATAAGCTCCCTGAGGGCAGCAACCATGTCTGTCCTTGTCACTACACCCAATACAGGGCCAAGTTTATAAACAGTGTCCAGTAAATATCGGTGGAATGAGTGAATCTTTGTCAAGACTGGTCTAGGAGGCTTCTCTGGAAAGTTGAAGGTGACTCAGTGGCTCAGGTAAACAACAGTTTGCAAACTGAACAAACTGTACCTCATGGACAGTACACTGGCTTCACACCTTCCATCCAAAATTTCCCCAGCCCACCCACTCTCCAACCCGTCCCCATCGGTTGGTAAGGTTGGCGAGCAAGTTCTGCAAGATAGTAATGTGAGTGATAGGTGCAAGCTATGAAACCAAAACTTATTCCTGGTGTCCTCACCAAGGAAATGAGACAACCAGTCCAAATGCTATATCTTTGACTCTTCCTTAAGACAACTGCTTGCAGCACTGGCTGTCTATCATCTAGTAAGTCAGCCACCTTCCACGTAGCAATGCCTAACTGGGAATAGGCTGGTATGTGAAACATTGCTGCTGATTTGGGAATGGGGAGACCTAGGTTAGGAATCACTTTGGGGCTTGTTTTATCTCCAGGTTTCAGTTTTCTCATCTGTGAAATGGGCCTATTCTATCCTATAGCTTATACTGAGGGTTAAAAGTGTGTCAACACCAGGGGTTCTTAGCTGACTTTGCTGTCTACTAGCTGTACAACCTCGGGTAACCCATTCGAACTCTCCATGCCTTGGGGTCTCATCTGTAAAACAAGAGTGCTATCAGGACCTACCTCTCAGAGCAGTTGTGAGAATGAAATGAGTTCACTTTGTAAAACACCTGAAGCAAAGTCTGGCACATGGAAACATTCTATGGACATGAGACATTTATTACTGACCCTCACTTCCCTCAAGGGTCACAAGGACAGCACATTGTAAAGTGTGTGATAGCACATTGTAAAGTCTGAAGAGCAAGGAGTTATAATTTAAATTACCTGCAAGGTCCTAGGTCTGCCCTCCACTCACATTCACGTTTCCTCCTTTTTCTCCCTTTCTGGAGTCAAAACTGCTCAGTTTCCAGTTTCGAAGCATGGGGCTTTCTGAGAAAACTAACCACACACTGTCCCCTACACCATGGAGGATCTTGAGCCAGGGGAGGGTCAGCCAGCCTGGCCTACCTGTCCCGTGGATAAAATTCCCAAACCCAGGCTAGTGCATCTCATCCCTCTTTGTCATGTAAGTCACACATTGTCTTACCCACTTACTCACTCACACTTGTAGTTTTGAAATATCTGGTCTTTGCAAGTCCACCTATCGGGGAGGCCAGTTCAGAACTTTACTTCCTCCTTCACCCTTTGCTGAGAGCAAGGACTAGTACAGCTCTGCAGGTTTTCCTCTTTACCACATCTCTGAGTTAGGGCCTCTGTTTTCCACCTAAAATCCCTGCCTCTCAAATGATCACCTCCATCAACCTAGGTCTGCGATTCTCACACGGCTGAATGCAGGAATCTGTAGGGAGCTCGGGTCATGCCCCACATTAGTTACACCAGGGTGTCTGGCCACGGGACATCAGTTTGGTTTTTTTGTTTGTTTGTTTTTAACACTTCTCAGGTAGTTCCAGCATGTGGCTGGGACTGAGAACCACTGGCCCAGGCGGTAGTTGGTGATCTTCGAAAAGCAGTTTTGGAGAAGTCAGTGTTACTGTTCCAACTCTGTGAGCATTTGTTTAGGTAGGGCTGCATTTCACACTTCACTTCCTGCACAAAGACCACCGGCAATTCTTTTCTAGCCTTTTTAGCCTGACAAGTCCCCACAGCAACCTCGTCCCCTCCCCTAGAACTGCATGTGCAGCCCCCATCCCAGAGCGGCATCTTTGTCCTTGATGCTCAACTGTGCACAGGCATACCCTAGGGAGAAATTCCACAGTGTAATTAAACACATGTTTTCAGGGTAGCTCTCGCGCCCCACACCCCTCCTCTTTAAACATGTCTGTAACTAATTAAGCCCAGCCGAAGCTCAGAAGGGGCTGGTGGAAATTTTTTTCTCAAACTGGTATTTCCTTGTTCTCCCCCCGCCCCCCGGCCCCACTCCCCTTTACCACTCAATCTGCTTAGGGGAGGAGGGGGTCACAGGAAAGGGCAGAGTCATGCTTGTTGTTTGAAACCTTGGTCAGCTAGGTTTTCTTCCCTCCTACTCTGTTTTCAGTTTGAAAGCGGGTGGCCAAGGATCCAAACAGCTGCATGATTTCCCCTTCTGCACTGAGAGCCCAGACAGGATTCTCATCCTGAATGAATATGCCCCAGGGCCTGAGGAGGTTTGGAACTAGCTGCCCAGCCTTCCCTCACCTGCCAGGTTCTCCTCACCTAATTCTGGACCCTAGGTCAAAGGTCATGGATATACCAGATGCCCAGGTCTGGGGCCCAGGAAATGATAACCCCGTACTCTCACGAATCCTTGTGTGTGCCTGCTCTGTCGCTAAGTCATGTCTGACTCTCTGAGACCCCATGGACTGTAGCCCATCAGGCTCCTTCGTCCATGGAATTTCCCAGGAAAGAATGCTGGAGTGGGATGCCATTTTCTTCCGCAGGGGATCTTACAGACCTGGGATCAAACCTGCGTTTCCTGCATTGGCAAGTGCAGGAAGCCACCTGGGAAGCTCCATGAATCCTCAAGCTTCCCCAAATAGCCTGCCCTGATATGGAAGCTGGGACCAGAGAGAAGATACCAAGGGGCCCTAGACTGTGGGCTCTGAGGGGCAAGAGACACAAATAATAATTCTGTATAAACTCACTCAACACAGTGCCTGCCCCATCGAAAATATGAGCAAGTGTGTATTTGCTGGGGACAGTGGGAGAGCTCTTATACTAGAAATGCATACTCTGGGGAATGAACTCCTGAGGAGTCTGCTCTTATCGCTGCCAGCCCCCTTCTCTCTTCTGAGCTCCCAGAGCTCATCCTCACCTCCTGCCCCATGCCGCCTTCCTCTCCACTAGTGCACATGGTTGGCTACTCAGCCATTGTGTGCAGACACCCGCTTCCACCCCGACTCTGAGTTTCATGAGGTCAGGGGCTATCTAACACACGGATAAAGAGGCCACAGAAAGCGGAAGTGTTAGTCACTCAGTCACGTCTAGCTCTTTGCTACTCCATGGGCTGTAGCCGCCAGGCTCCTCTGTCCATGGAATTCTCCAGGCGAGAATACTGGAGTGGATTGCCATTCCTTTTTCCAGGTGACCTTCCCAACCCAGGGATTGATCTTAGGTCTCCTGCATTGCAAGCAGATTCTTTACCATCTCAGCTACCAGGGAAGCCCCTAGGTCACAGATAGTGATCATAAAACCCACTTTCCCAGGTCTGTTATCACTTTACACTTATTGTTCTGGTATACTCATAATTAGCGAAATCCCATAGACAGAGGAGCCTGGTAGGCTACCATCCATGGGGTCGCAACGAGCTGGACATGACTGAGCGACTTAACTTACTTACTTACTTCACTTTTAAAGCTACCCTAGATTGGATGATAAACTAGATGGTCACCCTATCTTTGTTGTCTTCCTGACCAGCTTACTACACAGGGCGTGCTACCTGGGGGCAGTGTGGGGTCACTGGCAT
Source organism: Nanger dama (assembly GCA_917880005.1). Taxonomy (NCBI): domain Eukaryota; kingdom Metazoa; phylum Chordata; class Mammalia; order Artiodactyla; family Bovidae; genus Nanger; species Nanger dama. Next base: position 337,663 of record CAKJTW010000059.1, read on the forward strand.
GTCTGCCTGTCCTGGATCCCTAGGTCCAGGCCCACTAGTCACCAAAGACTCAGTGATGCCATTGATGCCCAAGGTGGATAATAGTGTGGCTCTCTCACAGAACTGAGATGAGGGTTAAATGAACTGATACTTAGTGTGATGCCAGACATTCAGTAATACTTGATAAATGTCAACAGAGGAAGGAAAAACAAAGGGATAGGGGTAGGGGAAGCAAAGATCTGAAGACTTTCTTTTTATGACCTTAAGGGATAAAGAGAAGAAGAGGGAAATCTAGTATCTGGTTTTCGCTCTTGCTCTGCCCACAATAGTAAACATCCAAAACCATGAAAGTCTGAGGAATTAAAAACCTAGGACCTGGGTTATGGGCTGGGTGAGTTTTTTTCTTTTTCTTTTCTTTCTTGTAGTCATCATTTTGTGAAGGCAGAAGCTTCCAAAAAAGTTTACAGAAGGGGCCACAGATCCCTATCAGAGCTATTGGAGGCTGTGGGGATATCTCCATCATACCCAGACATCCTGGAAATTCCTGGAATGTAGCAGTGGAGAAGCTAGCTAGAGGCACACCAGACAAAGACTTCAATCTCCATCATCCCGATGGCACCAAATGACTGTCAGGCCTGACTATGTGCATCCTGGGAGATTCCCCGCCAAGGTCCTCAGCCTGAAAGGCCCTGTCTCATCACAGAGGGGCTGGCAATGCTACCTCCAGGAAGCACACTGGGGAGAAGATAGAATCCCTGAACAGAGACCACCCACCAGCACCAGGGAAAGCAAGCAGAGACCGTGAGGGCCTCTGAGCCAATAGGGTTTTGAAGATAGGGTTTTTGAAAATAGAGTTATTCTCTGTAACAGCAACACACTTGCCACAGGAATGGAATCATTGCAGGCCAGCAGCTATTGTCCCTGGGTGCATTTTTTGAGGACCATGAAGAGCACATTGAGAGTAAAATTGAGTGAAAATCTAGACTAAACATCATGTAGGCAGAGACCGTGATTGTCTCGTTTGTTACTGTGTACCCAGCACCTGGCCAAGTGCCCGGCTATTACTGTTGTTTAGTCACTAAGTCACGTCTGACTCTTTGCGACCCTGTGGACTGCAGCACGCCAGACTTCCCAGTCCTTCACTATCTCCCTGAATTTGCTCAAATTCAGGTCCACTGGATCGGTGATGCCATCCAGCCATCTCATCTTCTGTCGGCCCCTTCTCCACCTGCCCTCAACTTTCCCAGCATCAGGGTCTTTTCCAATGAGTCAATTATTAAGTATTTGTTAACTGAAGGAGCAAATGAATAAGTGAATGAATTTAATAACGAGTCTGCTTCAGTTTTGCCTATTTTCATTCTACAAAGGAAGCTCCTGGAAATAGAGATTAAGCCTCTGATTACTTTTAGTGTAGGGTTCTTGGGGTAACATATAACTTCAGTGCTGGTTTGAAAATCACACCAGCTTTGACAAAGGAAAGCAGCCTGAGGACAGTGGTGTCTCCCAGGAGGAAGGGGTCCTAACTTGGCTTCCCCTGCAGTCTCCCTAGATCCTGTCCAAGACACACAAATGGGAAGAATCATCTGTGCACTGGTTGACTGTGGCCCTTGCTGCTCCCTTTTGTGCCAGTTATTAAGCTATCGTCTCTCGGCTCCAAACCCTCTTGCCAGCCAGGGCTTCCTCCTCTTGGGTCTGAGCCTGAGACGGGGCTCAGAGAACTCAGCAGGGGCCTTGTTGTGTCCCTTCCTCGCAGGTCTGCATTTCGGCTCTGCTGACATCACCTCTGTGTTTCTAAGACTTAGCAACCCCACTTTCTCCCTGGTTCTCTCAGCTGTAGGGGTGGTGACTGTATCCTGCAATTGCTGCCTCCATGTCCCCCTGGAGCTCTTTTACATCCTCGGGTACCAGCTTGGTTACCAGCTAATGCCTCCTTCCGTTGGAGTCCCTCTGACTGGACTGTGACTGAGATACTCATCAGGGCTCCTCAGATGTTCCATCTGTTGGCCCCCTTCCTTCTCCAACCTCCTTCCCAATACCCATGAAAACCCTGTCCTGCCACAAAAACCTGCTCTGAATCGAGGCTTGGAACAGATCCGTTATCTTCCTCCCCACAGCCCATCTTCTGCCTGTCTCCTCCTACCTCGCCTGGCTCTATCTCAGGCCCCCCCGCTGCTTCTTCTCTTGGCTCCTTCAGTCATCCAGCGTTTCCATGCCCCTGAGGCCACAGCAAGGTGCATTATCTATAGTTACATATTCACACTGTATCCTTTCCCAGAAAAAAGTTACAGAGGCCAGTTGGATTTACATGTACACCCTTGGGGTCCTCTGATCTCTTGTGGCTGTTGGCTGTTCTTCTCAGGGGATATTTGGCCTGTGTTCCTTTTTCTTGCTCTTGGTCTCAAGACTTACTTCAGTTTCTCTCAGCCAGACTAGAAATGAGTCCAGGGTAGGATCTGTGCTTTTAAGTCCCTGGTCCAGCCCAGTCCCTTGTGTGCTCACTGGAAGGCTCAGTAAACATCTGTGGTGCTGACAAGATATTATATCTCATCGAATCGAAGATGCCATCAATGGCAAGATGCGTTGTTATTTTTTTTGATGGGTTATTTTTGCACACTAAGAAAAGAATGTATCACTTGATTGTGAGCTGTAGTTAAATTTCAGAAATGTGAAAAAACAGTGTGCCATTTAGAACCAATGAAATATAGTATCATTGGTTTGGGGAAGCTCTTGGAAACCATAGTTTTCCTTTGAGCCTGATTTTCAGGACTTTGGACTCTTTCTGCCACACAGGATGAATGCACAAGGGAATGCAGACAGAGAGGCAGGCTTAAAAACCAGGGGCAGAGGAGGGACGGGCAGGCAATGGATTCATGGGCAGGGCAGGCAAAAGCAGACTTCATAGTACAGGCATGCTGGGCTGTGGATGGAAGGTGGCTACCTCAGGACAGAGAAGCACATCTTCCTGGGAAGGACACACGTCAGAGAAGCACATTGAGGAGCCAGACATTACTTGCAACCAAATAGCAACCAACCCATTTGCTTCTCACCCTCCCTGCTCCCACCCCACCCATTCTCTCCATTGTCTATTTGCTCCACACCTCCTCAGTCCAAGACCACAGAGTCTCTTCTCTTACCTTTTGCCTTTTCCGCAGGGTCCAGTTCTTCCAGAGCAGAAGCTTGATCTGTCTGGCAAAGCCCATGCTGGTGATCACGGAAGATCGGAGATCACTCCCAGCCCTGCGTCTGTGACGGGGGCTCACAAGCAGCAATGGACATAAATGGTGCCCAGAGCACCTCCAGCTTAGGCTGCTGTGTCCTTCACGGGGTGATTAAAGGCTACTTTCTTCAAAGCATAATCCCTTTTAATTACACATAAGCCCTTCGTGGAGGAAAGCAGGCTGGCACTCTGTTGGCTTCTTTTTGGGAAGACATAGTGACAGCATTAAGTGAATTGAGGTGGGGGCATTTCGTGGGAAACCAAGACCCTCAGGCTCCCTGTCCATCAAAGGGGTTCCTAGAGTTCCTGAGGGGATATGCCTTTGGGAATCTCTGACCTTTCAGTTTGGGACAGACTCTCTCCCCATAAATATAGGGTGGGCTGTGTCCTCTGAAATAGCTTGCCCTGAGGCAGTACCCAAGGAATGATGACTACTTTAAAGCCCAGGCAGATCACTTGCCAGATCTAAAGTCATCTCTCCCTTTTAAAAACCTTTATCTTGCTCTGTAGTGACTTTAGTTCAGCTATTTGTAGACATCTCTGAGTTTAGTGGACGGTAAAGAGTTTTTTCTCCTCTGCTGAAATTGATCAACGAATCATGGCTACCTGGAGCTGTAGTGGAAAAGTTGCTGGAAACCTCCATGCTCAGCAGAACAGACTGTGATTGGCCAGTCATGTCTGACACAGTCTAGGCTTGAGAAGAAATAGTGGGTGGATAAGCTACTATCATTCCAGCTCACAGTGGATGGACTTGTCATTTGCAGGTGGATCCACGATCCCAAACATCTCAAACAGAAGACTTCTGCTGCTTCACCACTGGGAACATTTAGTCTTCACCATTTCAAATCTTAGTAGTTACTTTTTAAAAAAGACTCTAGACCCTTGAGACCTTGATAGGGTGGAGGGAGAGTCATAGAATAGGAATGGCTGCTGACTTCATGGAATTAATGATCTGGTTGTAGACATGAGACATGAACTTGGATAAGTTAAAGAGTGCAATGGAATCCATGAGCATAAACAGGCTGTGTATGGTGGGGTTTCCAAGAGGAAGAGAATGGTTTCTGGCTTGTTCAGTCGCTAAGTCCTGTCTGTTTGTAACCCCATGGACTGCAGCACTCCAGACTTCACTGTCCTTCACTGTCTCCCAGAGCTTGCTCAGACTCACATCCATTGAGTTGATGATGTCATCCAACTGTCATCCTGTGTCATCCCCTTCTCCTCCTGCCCTCAATCTTTCCTAGCATCAGGGTCTTTTCCAATGAGTCGGCTTTTTGCATCAGGTGGCCAAAGTATTGGAGCTTCAGTTTTAGCATCAGTCCTTCCAATGAATATTTAGGGTTGATTTCCTTTTAGGATTGACTGGTTTGATCTCCTTGCTGTCCAAGGGACTCTCAAGAGTCTTCCCCTGCACCACAATACAAAAGCATCAATTCTTTGGTTTCTGCTTAGGATATCAAATAAGTTTCTTGGAAGTGGTGATATTAAAGTTAGGCTTTGATGAATTACAAAATAACATTTTATTTTTATGGTTTACAGACCACTTTTGCATACGTCATTTCCTTATATCCTTACTATAATTTTGTATGGTAGGTGTTTATGAGACAAGGAACAAGAAGTCTAGTAAGATTAAATACTGTGCTTAGGGTCACATGTGACAATGCTGGATTCCTGAACATCTCATTTAAACCCCATGCAAAGACAGAGAGGCACAAATAGCTTAATCCTGCCCAGGAAAACCAGAAGTACAACAGGCTGAAGTAGAAGATATGGATGGAGAAATGCTGAAAGAAGCAACTAGAAAGGGAACTAGACTGACAAATTGATGGTTATCTTTGACTCACTGAGATTTCCTGGGCCCCCATGAAGTGATCCCTCAGTGGTCCACAGGTGCAAGGCACACCCAAACAGAAGCAGGCGCTGTGCAGAATCATTAAGACACTGCTGCATGCTACGGAGTACGGGTTTAACCATGCAGGAAGCTATTGCAGATTTTAATCCAGTGGCTGCCAAGAGGGGTAAATTCACTCTGGCAGTAGGGAGGGAGTGGTGGGGGAAATAGAAGGCCTGAGCAAAGGCAGCAGGTAATAGTGGAGGGACTGGAGTGACAAAAGGAAGGCGACACCGACGGCTGGGTGGCTAATTGGAAGCGGGTGAGGAAGAGGAAGGAGAAGTCCGTTAGAGTAACTAAGGTTTAGGGCTTGGCTGGCTGTATAGTGGAGTGGGTGTTGCCTGTAACTGGGAGGAGAATGCCAGAGGAGGGCCTGGGGAAGCGGGAGGAAGTGGGAGAGAAGATGGGCTCAGATTTGACATACTGACTTTGAGGTCCCTATGACCTCCCTATCTGACTGGAGGTATTCAGCAGGCTGTTCTGAGATGGAGACATAGATTTGGGACTCATCAGCATATAAACAGAAGATTAAGCCCTGGGAATGATTAAGTAGCTTCCCTAGGGAGGATAAACTTGGAGAGCGTGTGAAATTGCTGTGGGGAGCTACAGATGGTGAAGAAATATGCCTCCTTTCAAATTCCCAAAGGGAAGAAGTTGTAGTCATCAGATACCTGCTATGTAAATTGTGTCTTGTCACAGTATACAAATATTCTGTTTTTCATTGAGTTACAACAGAAAATGTTAAACTTTGAGCACTTTGTTAAACTCAACTGATCATACTGCAGTGGCATGATTCCCATGTAACTGATGTTCTTGTCTACACAAATATTTGTTGATGTTGACGCTATTTTTATTGTGGCAAAATATATGTAACATAAAATTTATCATTTTAACCATTTTTAAGTGTATAGGCCAGTAGTGCCAGGTACATTTATATTGTTGTCCAACCATTACCACTATACACTTTCAGAAGTTTTTCATCTTACCAAACTGAAATTCTATCCTCATTAAACAATAACACTTTTCCCTCCTCCTCTGCCAAGCACCATTCTATTTTCCGTGTTTATGAATTTCACTGCTATAGGTACCCATATAAGTAAAAACAGTGTTTGTCCTTTGTGTCTGGCTTATTTTACTTAGCATAATCTTTAAGATTCATCCATGTTGTAGCGAATTTCTTCCCTTCTCAAGGCAAAATAATATTTCATTGCTCTTTGATCCACAGTAATTTGTGCTGTTTCCACATTTTGGCTATTGTGAATAATGTTGCTATGAACATAGGTGCACAAATATCTGTTCAAGTCTCTGCCTTCAGTTTTTCTGGATAAGTACCCAGGAGTGGAATTGCGAGATCAGATGGTAAATCTACATTTAATTTTCTTAAAAATGACTATTTTCCATAAGAGCTGCATCATTTTACATTCCATCTGTAGTGCACAAGAGTTTCAATTTTTCCATATTCTCACCAACACTTACTATTTTCTGTTTTGTTTTATAATAGCCATTCTGTGCCTGTGTGCTAAGTCGCCTCAGTCGTGTCTGATTCTGTGCAGCCCTATGGACTGTAGCCTGCTAGGCTCCTCTGTCCATGGGATTCTCCAGGCAAATATACTAGAGTGAGTTGACTTGCCCTCCTCCAGGGGATCTTCCCGACTCAGGGATTGAACCCAAGTCTTACATCTCCTGCATTGGCAGGCAGGTTCTTTAACAATAGCACCATGTGAGAAGCCCAATAGCCATCCTAGTGGGTATGAAATGGTATCCTGTGATTTGATTTGTATTTCCCTAATGACTGGTGATGTTGAAGACACTTACTCTTTAAATATTATAGCTATTTTTAAGTGTAATTTCCCCACCTTACTCCTTGCAGGTAACTATAGTTGTTGAAAAATTATGTCAAAATAAGTCCTATGTGCTCAGTTTTCTCAAATGCTTCTGAGAATATGCTTAGTTAATCAAGAATGCTGCTAATAACTTCACATTTTATTCTTAAAGTTATCATCAATAACACAAATTGATTGGGGGTAAATCTAGAATTGATGTAAATGTAGGGAATGCAATGGTTTCATGCTAGGACCCTACATGAGGATTGGGAATTGTGTGTGGTTTGGGAATTGTGAAGTTAAGTGATAGACTATATCAACCTATATTTATCTTCAGAAGTACAGAAGACAAATGATGAAGTTTAAAGATTTCATTTCTGAGGGCTGAAATGCAGTGTCATCAAGAAAGAAACATTCTATTACTTGTACCAGTTATTCTGCAAAAATTCTGTAGCAGAGAAAAAAAATTTATAATTTTAAGAAGTTTCTTGTTGGAGAAAATACTCAGGAAGATATGTAAGCTAAATGAATTAGAAACACTGTAGTGTTAGAGTGGAGATAAATTTGATAATGAACTAATACTAATAGATAATAATAGTTCATTTGAAACAAGCTGAAGAAAATAGAATGTTCCCCTAATCCATCACTGGACGCATATTTCTTTGAAAACAGCGATTACAGGTGGGGTGGGAAGTAGTATGAATCTATGTCATAAGCATAAAGACAGTTTTGAGACATCACAGTGTAAGACAAAAGGGAAAATATTTTGCTTTCTAACGTTGAGTTTATCCCTACCAGATTTAAAGCTAAATAATTGGCAGTTAAATTCTCCAACTCCTTCAATTGTAATGAATAACATGTCCTCAACTTATTCAATAATATTTGATAAGGTAAGAGTGTAGTGTGCGGTGCTGTGCTTAGTCGACTCAGTCCAGTCTGACTCTGCAGACTGCAGCCCGCCAGACTCCTGTGTCCGTGGGATTCTCCAGGCAAGAATGCTGGAGTGGGTTGCCATGCCCTTCCCCAGGGCATCTTCCTGGATTGAACCCGTGTTCTCTTAACTCTCCTGCACTGGCAGGTGGGTTCTTTACTGCTAGCGTCGCCTGAGAAGCCCCAACAGTGCAATCAATGAATACGATTCAGTTTATCTAATTTTCTCCAAAAAAAAGTTATCCAGACTTGGGTAGGAGCTGCCAACAGATTGGGTGCCTGACTCACAGACTTGTTCTTTTCCGGGGGTGACCCCAATGTCAAGGAAAGGGTCTACAGTAGACTAGGAAATGCTGTGGGTCCGTGGTTAGAGCTGGTTGGTCACAGGTGGTTTTCTGACCTTAGCTGGGTCAATCAGAGCCTAGTCACAGAATGTTTTATTGTGGACCTGAGAGAAGCTTGAGTTTATCATTACAGAAGTACAGAAGTTGGTAGAGAAGTCAGAGGCCATGCTAGGTCATTAGGTCCAGCTTGTACTTTGTGCAGGTGAAGAGTGGAGTGGGTGAAATCTCACTTCCTTTTACTGACCAAACCAGGGGCCCTGGTATAGGGTTGTATCCAAGAAAAACGTGTGCATTCTTCAATTCATGAAGATGCCTCTTCTCACCACACTATGCAACTGTGCAGCTGTCTCTGCCTTCAAATTTGTTCAAGAGTGCTATAGGGCGTGGGTTCAATCCCTGTCTTGGGAAGATCCCGTGGAGAAGGTAATGGCAACCCACTCCAGTATTCTTGATTGGAGAATCCCATGGACAGAGGAGCCTGGCAGGCTACAGTCCACGGGGTCACAGAGTCCAACACAACTGAGAGGATCTGTGGGCACGCACGTGTACACACACATGCCAGGGACTAGCAGTGGCCTCAAGGCTGGGTTCCCCACCTTGGAGAGAAATCTATCCGCAGTCAGAGGGAATGAGGGGAATGCACAGGAGAGACTGAGGCTGAGGCTGCTGCTGTGGCCCCGCTTCGAGCTGTCCCCAGGACACAGCTGCTCTCCTGTTTTTCTTCCAGGCAATTTAGCTGTAAGACATCACAGTCCTTCCAATAAAATCCACTTTGCCTAACTTAGCTCAAGTTTGGCGTCTATCACTTGCAACCAAAAACTCCCGACTAATGTGAGTTATCATAATCAAGGAGAGGTTATCACCAGGACAACTGAGATTGGGCAAAAATTGATTTCCAGCCTGTGACATGTATCTGAATAAAGTACCTAGGTAGATACATAATTACAATATTAATATAGCAGAAAACTCAACAGAATTGCAGCAAAGTTTAAAGAACTACTGTCGGAGTTCCAAAGAATAGCAAGGAGAGATAAGAAAGCACTGGCATGAAGCAGAGGGAAGGTACGGGGGAGAGAGGTGGGAGAGGGGTTCAGGATGGGGAACACAAGTACACCCATGGCGGATTCATGTTGATGAATGGCAAAACCAATATAATACTGTAAACTAATTAGCCTCCAATTAAAACAAACAAATCTAAATTATATATGCTGCTACTGCTGCTAAGTCGCTTCAGTCATGTCCGACTCTGTGCGACCCCATAGACAGCAGCCCACCCGGCTCTCCGGTCCCTGGGATTCTCCAGGCAAGACTACTGGAGTGGGTTGCCATTTCCTTCTCTATGCATGAAAGTGAAAAGTGAAAGTGAAGTCGTGTCCGACTCCTAGCGATCCCATGGACTGCAGCCTACCAGGCTGCTCCATCCATGGGACCTTCCCGGCAAGAGTACTGGAGAGGGTTGCCATTGCCTTCTCTGATAAATTATATATATGTATATGTATGTATATAAAAGAAAGCCTTCATCAGCAGTCAATGCAAAGAAAGAGAGGAAAACAATAGAATGGGAAAGACTAGAGATCTCTTCAAGAAAATTAGAGATACCAAGGGAACATTTCATGCAAAGATGGGCTCAGTGAAGGACAGAAATGGTAGGGACCTAACAGAAGCAGAAGATACTAAGAAGAGATGGCAAGAATACACAGAAGAACTGTACAAAAAAGATCTTCAAGACCAAGATAATCACGATGGTGTGATCACTCATCTAGAGCCAGATCCTGGAATGTGAAGTCAAGTGGGCCTTAGAAGAATCACTACAAACAAAGCTAGTGGAGGTGACGGAATATCAGTTGAACTATTTCAAATCCTGAAAGATGATGCTGTGAAAGTGCTGCACTCATTATGCCAGCAAATTTGGAAAACTCAGCAGTGGCCACAGGACTGGAAAAGGTCAGTTTTCATTCCAATCCCAAAGAAAGGCAATGCCAAAGAATGCTCAAACTACCACACAATTGCACTCATCTCACATGCTAGTAAAGTAATGCTCAAAATTCTCCAAGCCAGGCTTCAGCAATACATGAACCATGAACTCCCTGATGTTCAAGCTGGTTTTAGAAAAGGCAGAGGAACCAGAGATCAAATGGCCAACATCCGCTGGATCATGGAAAAAGCAAGAGAGTTCCAGAAAAGCATCTATTTCTGCTTTATTGACTATGCCAAAGCCTTTGACTGTGTGGATCACAATAATCTGTGGAAAATTCTGAGAGAGATGGAAATATGAGACCACCTGACCTGCCTCTTGAGAAACCTATATGCAGGTCAGGAAACAACAGTTAGAACTGGACATGGAACAACAGACTGGTTCCAAACAGGAAAAGGAGTACGTCAATGCTGTATATTGTCACCCTGCTTATTTAACTTCTATGCAGAGTACATCATGAGAAAGGCTGGACTGGAAGAAACACAAGCTGGAATCAAGATTGCCGGGAGAAATATCAATAACCTCAGATATGCAGATGACATCACCCTTATGGCAGAAAGTGAAGAGGAACTAAAGAGCCTCTTGATGAAAGTGAAAGAGGAGAGTAAAAAAGTTGGCTTAAAGCTCAACATTCAGAAAACTAAGATCATAGCATCCGTTCCCATCACTTCACGGCAAATAGATGGGGAAACAGTGGCTGACTTTATTTTACTGAGTTCCAAAATCATTGCAGATGGTGACTGCCGCCATGAAATTAAAAGACACTTACTCCTGGAAGGGAAGTTATGACCAACCTAGACAGCATATTAAAAAGCAGAGACATTAATTTGCCAACAAAGGTCCATCTAGTCAAGGCTATGGTTTTTCCTGTGGTCATGTATAGATGTGACAGTTGGACTGTGAAGAAAGCTGAGTGCTGAAGAATTGATGCTTTTGAACTGTGGTGTTGGAGAAGACTCTTGAGAGTCCCTTGGACTGCAAGGAGATCCAACCAGTCCATCCTAAGGGAAATCAGTCCTGAATATTCATTGGAAGGACTGATGTTGAGGTTGAAACTGCAATACTTTGGCCACCTGATGCAAAGAGCTGACTCATTTGAAAAGACCCTGATGTTGGGAAAGATTGAGGGCAAGAGAAGAAGGGGACAACAGAGAATGAAGTGGTTGGATGGCATCACCGACTCGATGGACATGAGTTTGGGTGAACTCTGGGAGTTGGTGATGGACAGGGAGCCCTGGAGTGCTGTGCTTCATGGGGTCACAAGGAGTTGGACACGACTGAGTGACTGAACTGAACTGAACTGACACTGTCTTCAGGATCTTTTAGGAAACCAAAGGAATTCCAAAATATTCAACACTCTCAGTTCCTCTTCTATTAGGAAAAGGTTGACAATTTTTAAAAACATGCTAAGCAGTCTGCAGGCATAAGAAGTGGGAAGATGTGTAACAGGTTAATAGCACAACAGTTCAGATCAGTTCATTTCAGTTGCTCAGTTGTGTTCAACTCTTTGCGACCCCATGAATCACAGCACGTCAGGCTTCCCTGCCCATCACCAACTGCCAGAGTTCACTCAGACTCACGTCCATCGAGTCCGTGATGCCATCCAGCCATCTCATCTTCTGTCGTCCCCTTCTTCTCCTGCCCCCAATTCCTCCCAGCATCAGAGTCTTTTCCAATGAGTCAACTCTTCACATGAGGTGGCCAAAGTACTGGAGTTTCAGCTTTAGCGTCATTCCTTCCAAAGAAATCCCAGGGTTGATCTCCTTCAGAATGGACTGGTTGGATCTCCTTGCAGTCCAAGGGACTCTCAAGAGTCTTCTCCAACACCACAGTTCAAAAGCATCAATTCTTTGGCGCTCAGCCTTCTTCACAGTCCAACTCTCACATCCATACATGACCACAGGAAAAACCATAGCCTTGACTAGACGGACCTTAGTCGCCAAAGTAATGTCTCTGCCTTTGAGTATACTATCTAGGTTGGTCATAACTTTTCTTCCAAGGAGTAAGCGTCTTCTAATTTCATGGCTGCAGTCACCATCTGCAATGATTTTGGAGCCCCCCAAAATTAAAGTCTGACACTATTTCCACTGTTTCCCCTTCTATTTGCCATGAAGTGATGGGAACGGATGCCATGATCTTCATTTTGTGAATGTTGAGCTTTAGGCCAACCTTTTCACTCTCCACTTTCACTTTCATCAAGAGGCTTTTTAGTTCCTCTTCACTTTCTGCCATAAGGGTGGTGTCATCTGCATATCTGAGGTTATTGATATTTCTCCCAGCAATCTTTATTCCAGCTTGTGTTTCTTCCAGTCCAGCGTTTCTCGTGATGTACTCTGCGTATAAGTTAAATAAGCACGGTGACAATATACAGCTTTGACGTACTCCTTTTCCTGTTTGGAACCAGTCTGTTGTTCCATGTCCAGTTCTAACTGTTGCTTCCTGACCTGCATACAGATTTCTCAAGAGGCAGCTTAGGTAGCCTCATATTCCCATCGCTCTCAGAATTTTCCACAGTTTATTGTGATCCACACAGTCAAAGGCTTTGGCATAGTCAATAAAGCAGAAATAGATGCTTTTCTGGAACTCTCTTGCTTTTTCCATGATCCAGCGGATGTTGGCCATTTGATCTCTGGTTCCTCTGCCTTTTCTAAAACCAGCTTGAACATCAGGAAGTTCATGGTTCATGTATTGCTGAAGCCTGGCTTGGCGAATTTTGAGCATTACTTTACCAGCATGTGAGATGAGTGCAATTGTGTGATAGTTTGAGCATTCTTTGGCATTGCCTTTCTTTGGGATTGGAATGAAAACTGGCCTTTTCCAGTCCTGTGGCCACTGCTGAGTTTTCCAAATTTGCTGGCATATTGAGTGCAGCACTTTCACAGCATCATCTTTCAGGATTTGAAACAGCTCCACCAGAATTCCATCACCTCCACTAGCTTTGCTTGTAGCAATGCTTTCCAAGGCCCACTTGACTTCACATTCCAAGATGTCTGGCTCTAGATGAGTGATCACACCATCATGATTATCTGGGTCGTGAAGATCTTTTTGTACAGTTCTTCTGTGTATTCTTGCCACCTCTTCTTAATATCTTCTGCTTCTGTTAAGTCCAGACCATTTCTGTCCTTTATCAAGCCCATCTTTGCATGATATGTTCCCTTGGTATCTCTAATTTTCTTGAAGAGATCTCTAGTCTTTCCCATTCTGTTGTTTTCCTCTATTTCTTTGCACTGATCGCTGAGGAAGGCTTTCTTATCTCTTCTTGCTATTCTCTGGAACTCTGCATTCAGATGCATCAGCCATTGTGAATTCTTAGCCCAGACTGTACTTTCATAGATGACCTAAATTGAAAATTATGTCAACTGATTCTTTACATATTATACTTTGGTGGCCAGTGAATCAAGTGTGATATTTATATTTATTTCCAATTTTGAGCCAGCTTTTTGTTTAACATTTATTAACTGTTCACTAAGTGTAACAAGAATTCTTTCTAAAGAGCCTCAAAGGGAAACTGTTAACACATTTTTTCTTTGTTTTTAAAAGTAGAAGCAATACCACATAGTTTATCATCAGAGGGAAACGATGACTATTACCAAACCATTTGGCACAGAGTAGAAGAATTTCTTCAGAAAATAATCTCTACATGTCTTATATTTGGAGGATAAAAATACTAAATCATGAAATTTTGGGTAGTGAGAAAAAACATCAGTTTTTTTTCCTACCTCCTCAGGATAGTATAAAATTAATATCTTTTCTATGGATTGCTAATTGTACTACTAGAGTTAAACTGACTTTTTGTTTTTTTGATAATGGTTATACCAAAATAAAAATAATTTCTCAACTATCAAGTAAAGCAGTAGCAAAATACATTAAAAATTCCTTTACAGACTTGTTGCAAGTATAATCCCAGAACTTTGGTTTTGCCTAAAGTATCTACAGCTCAGTTTCATCTATTAATTAATCTTGACTCTTACCTGACGTGGTCTTATCAGTGAGCCTGTGACTTGGAGCTGTCACATGTTGCTTTGACTTGGTTGATTACTGCAGCAAGTTTGGCATGCTCATTGTCTACTGTACCTTGCTAGAACATTTACACTGTGTCATCAAGAGGTCCAAACCCTGCTAATTTTTGTGGAGTAGAAGCTAATGACCAAAATAAGAGAATGTAAACTTTCAGTAGTACTATGGAGTCAATGGCTCTATATGCTGAAAAACAAATTTTCTAAATTAATCTCTCCTATGAGAATCTTGCACATTACCTATGTGCCTAGTCGCTCATTCGTGTCTGACTCTTTTCGACCCCATGGAGCCTGGCCAGGCTCCTCTATCCATGGAATTCTCCAGACAAGAATACTGGAGTGGGTAGCCATTCCCTTCTTCAGATGATCTTCTCGATCAAACCCGGGTCTGCTGCATTACAGGCAGGTTCTTACCATGTGAGCCGACAGTGAAGCCCTTGCACATTGCCTGGCACTATTTCAATCTTTGGTATAAGAATTTTGGAATTCAGGTTGTTGTTGGGCTAACTTGAAGATGCTAAATTTAAACTTTTAAAATTGTAATTGAAAATAATTATGTGAAATACTTCTAGCAGCTTCTTTCTTATTTAGTGAGAGGGACACTGGCTTTCATATCTAAGCCATCTTTGCTCATCTGCCCCTCAAATATTCCAGAGCTTCTCTGGGGGACAAGGGAGAAGGAGAGGTTTGGGATGGAAATCTAGAGAATTCACCATTTAAAAGCAGGTACATGAGTGTTTTGCTGTTATCATGCCTTCTAATAGCAAGATCTTGGCAATTCACCAAACAGCCATCACAGAAGAATGGATAAATGAATTGTGGTGTGTTCTCCAGTCAAAGCTCATACAGCAAAGAGTGGGAACAAAGTACATCCAGAAAATGATAGCATATACACATGATAAGCAAAAGAGCCAGATACAAAGCATTCATAGTTCACATTTACATGAAGTTCAAGCCCAGGCAAAACTCATGCTTGATTTTCAAAATCAGGAGGGTGGCTACTCTTTGCAGGGGCAAGTTGGCTGCATGGCAGCTGCAAAGGTGATTGTCACCATTTCTGGGGGCACTGGAAACAGCGTTTTTATCTGGGTGCTAGTTACTTTAGTGTGTTCAGTTTGTGGAAACTATTAGCCTGTAAACTTAGGACATGTACACTTCTCTATGTGTATATTATACTTCAGTAATGTTTCTTAAAAAGCAGGTGAAGAAAGATAACCCAGCAAAGGTGCTTGAGCAGGATTAGCTAGAGGTGATGGGAAAAGGTCTGGAAAAAGCGATACCCTGGAAGCCATGGAAACAGGATGTTTGCAGGAGGAGGAATTGGTTCAAAGTGACAAATGGCTCAAGAAAGGAGGCTGAGTAGAAAGAAGACTGAAAGCTGTCTATTGGGTAGGGTGATCGGCCTCTGAGAAAACAGTCTTACGGGAGGTAGACACCAGACAGCAGAGGACTGAGGCGTGAGACACACGGAGGGACATCAGGTCAGGCAGGCTTTCCTGCCCTGAAGACAGGAGAGATTTGACCCTGTTAATACGTGGGGAAAAGAGTACTTTGAAAGGAAGATGCTAAAGCTAGTGGGGATGATTAATGTGGCCCCAAGGAAGGGGAGGAAGTAGAATTAGCCTTGGGCAGGGGCAGGGACACCTTGCATCCCACAGTCACTGTGGGAAGGATCTTTTTTTTCTCCAATTCTTTTATTTTTTAAAATTTTAATTGAAGGCTAATTACTTTACAATATTGTGGTAGTTTTTGCCAACAAGGAGCAGGGGAAGATTCACTTAAGAGAGTGGAGGCCAGGAGCTAAGGGACCTAGTGGTTCCTGTCTTAAATGTGGCAAAGGAAAAAATAAGAGGATTAAATGAGATAATGTGAAAATACCTTGTGAACTGAGCGACAAACATGCAAGTTTATTTCTCATCTTTCTTTCGTCCTCCTTTGAGCTTTGTTAAGCAAAGTGCATGTTGAGCCATTTATAAAAGGAGAGTAACAGAGCTACAGTGTGTAGAGCTCTTAGGGGTGAAATTATTCATTGAACTCCCCTCTCCCAAACACACTTGTCACTATATTCACCTAATGAATTGGCAAGTCACAGGTAGGGTCTTGTTATTAATTCAACTTGATGGTTTAAACCGATAACCAGCACCAACTGAAGTGTTTTCTGGAGATTTCTTTCCCAGTCACAGTTACTTCTGCTCTGGGAGGGCGAGACCCTATGAAAGGTCAGCTGTCCCTGGGAAAACAAGATCTGAGTTCCTAGGTCTCACCTCCACCTCAAGGCATGCTCCACAAGGCCGCGTGGACTTGCATATCACCCTCTTCTCTTTCCTGGATGCCCAGTCCCAGCCTTGTTTGTAGAGTCGGTCTGAATTTCTTCTCATTCTTCAGCCTGACTGGCATCCTCATTTCCATCAAAGGCAGACCAATTTGGGGAAATTATCATATGGAAATTGAAGCTCTGGAAATGTATCCATGTCAGCTATCTTGGTCTGCTATCTTTGGAAAGTCTTTGAGGACTTTTGGAGGTGGGGGAGGTGGGTAGCCCACTTGCCTCAGTATAAACGACTCTGTTCTAACAGAATAAGTAAAACTAAATCAAGCTGTTATCAAAAATGAGGAGGCAGGTTGCTATTCCAAGCACATTCTACGCACTCACTTCAAAAGCTGTTTAGAGTTGTGCTGACTTGACATTCAGAAAACCCACAAGAGCCCAGAGATTTCACATTTTCTGGGAATTAAGTACAAAATACTTGTCAGATAACAGAGTTTTGGGGGATGCTGAGGAGTGTTTCATAGCAGACCATTAGTCTGGGATGTTATCACATGGGCCTCAGTGGGGGTTTGAGCTGCTGGCTGTGGGCAGAGTCTGATAACACCTGAGTAACCTCACTCCCAGGGACAGACCTGCCAATCTGCAATCTCAGGGCATCATGAGCTCAGCTTCCAGAACCAGACATTCCGAAGGACTCCAGCTAGAGGCAAGCAGCACAACCAAGGGGTAAGCTTAAAGAACAGAGGAAAAGAGGTATTTCAGTGCCAAAAATAACTGAGACGCAGGGACCTGGACTAATTCAGAACAAGTTCTTTGTGGTGATCCATTCGGTGAGACAAATAATAGCAGCAATTTGAGTGCCCATGTAGAAGATATATCTTCCTTATAACACCAAGGCAGGCTTGGTGCCCCTCCTTGGGAATTTGCTATCAGGAGGTTAACAAGTTAAGTCTCTGCAGACTCTGCCGAGAGGTCTGCATAACTCAACAATGGGCAATTCACCACAGGCGAACCAAGAGGAAGGGCTTGCTCCAATTTACCCTCCAAGTGGCAAAACCACTCAACGGCCAACAACGATGTCAGCTTTCCAGTAACCATTTGACCTTGAGCATAGAAAAACAGGAGGAAAACGGGAACTATTGAACTCTTAGGCAGCGTTCTATGAGGTGGTGGAAGTGGCGTGGGAAAATATTTCACATGATTCTTGGCTGCCCAGCCTGACAAAGAAAGCTTGTGGTTTGCTGTCAGATTCCTTCAGCTAAATTTGTCAAAGGGAGAAAAACCTCTGTCGGGTAAGGGAAATCTCGCTCTTCAAACAGCTCCATATCACTCCCTGCCTTCATGATTCACAGCACTCAGGGACACCCCCCCACCCACCCCACCCCCCGGCCCTCTGTCTCCCTGCTCTTTGCATCTGTTGGGGCAGGGGGACGGGGAAAGATCCACACACAGAGCTGCGGGTTGTGTGCCAGCCTTCGCCCCTGCTTTGGATTCATTTCCAGCTCAGCCCCAGCGGGAATGTGGCTTAGTCATTTTATCTAACACAGAGAGCCAAGGCAGCGATGGGGTCCCAGCATTTCCCCAACAGTCTCCTGGGAATCCCCATGAATGCTGTGCAAGCATTTCCATCTCCATCGCTTAATTAAATTCTGATTCTCTTTTCTCCTTAATGAAATTAAATGATTTTCAAAGTGCTACTCTTCGATATCAATCAATAAAGATTTGAGTACAAGGACTGTGGTATGGGGAAAAGTCCCTGTCTTTGGAACCAGAGAGACCTTGGTTTGGATGTCAGACTGCCCTTAGCTGTGTGACTGCTAGTAAGAGAAAATGTCTCTATTAGACCAGGAACTTCTCAGGAAAACACATGAAGGGATTTTTCTTTTCTTAATAAATGATGCTTCTTTATTTTAATTTTAATCACTATTTAAATAACTAGATTATATTTGGAGAAAAATCCAACATGGCCCACTGAAGTCCCTTAATATAGAAGACTGTGTTGCTTTCTTTTGAGGTCATATCAGGTCAATACTGGTTTCTCAGCAAGCCTGGAGAAGCCATCCTAAATGAAAGCCCTGTCATCAAAGGCTTGTAAAACAAGCTCTGCAGTAGGAGAGTTGTCACTAGCTTTTAACCTTTAGCAGTTAAGATGCAGCTGCTGCTGCTACTAAGTTGCTTCAGTCGTGTCCGACTCTGCACGATCACATAGACGGCAGCCCACCAGGCTCCCCTGTCCCTGGGATTCTCCAGGCAAGAACACTGGAGTGGGTTGCCATTTCTTTCTCCAATGCATGAGAGTGAAAAGTGAAAGTGAAATCACTCAGTCATCTTTGCGACCCCGTGAACTGCAGCCTACCAGGCTCCTCCACTGATGGGATTTTCCAGGCAAGAGTACTGGAGTGGGGTGCCATTGCCTTCTCTGTAAGATGCAGCTAGGGCCTGGCAAATATTCAAGGCCTGAACTGAGCAATCAGTCCCTGTAGGACTGTTACAGACCTTTCCAGAGCACTTATGCTTTCTTTCTGAAGTATGTTTATGATACTAAGAGTAAATTCTCATTTTTCAGAGTAGAGACTCATGCCCTGTGTAGAGGTGCACCCATGGTTTGAATCCTGTGTAATCCTGTGAAAAGTGTATTTTTGGAGAAGGAATAAAACAATACTTTCGCTCAAACTGCCTTCCTTGTGGGGCAAGTACATTCAACCAGAATAGGGAAAGTGGGAGTATGGGGTGAGCTTTGGAGAAAATGTCAACAGAGCCATTTACCGTTATTATTATTGTTGTTGAAGACAAGAGATCAGTAGAGATCAACCGGAGATAGCTCCAACAAGCTCCTCTGACATAAGGCTTCGTTTTCAAATAGAGCACTTTTGTCAATGCTCCCTAGAATCTTTTGCCTTCTACTTTTGCCATGTTTGCTGGGTCTGTGTAATACCTGCACTTCATTATATTTAATTCATTTTAAATTGATTCACTTTTTATACTTAGCTGAATTCTCAAAAGTAATTTGGGAAATCACAATATTTTTATATTTTTCTATTCTATATTGTTCTAGTAAACAGAACTATTAAAATACATTTTCAAGTCCCTCTTGAAATAATCTTGCGTCCTACCAGTAGGCACATGATACTTTGAAAGCCACTTTTTTAGATAATCAGACTATTGTATACTGAGGCCGCATTCTGTGAGGTGATGGACATGGCGTGGGAAATAAAAGGAGTGACGACTGCAGGGGATTAATGGTTCCTTTTTTTCTCTTTTTCTACATTACTTACCAAACCTTCTCTCAATCTCTTACTGGTTGAGAAACTCTTAACAACACCCTCCCCTTTCTTTAATATCTAAACATACTCTTACGTGCACCATTCCACTCGACCCTCACAACTCCCTATGAGGTGGGTTAGATAAACATTATGACCTTCACTCAAAGCAGATATTAGGGCTCGGATTTCAAATCACTTATTCAAAGATACACAGGTAATCAGCAATATGAGCTAAGCTTTCTGACTCTTTATCAGTCAGTTATAACACATGTCTCCTTTATAACCAACTCATGGCTGACAGGAGCCAGGTATAAAGGAGGAGTGTGTGTTTGTGTGTGTGTGTGTGTGTGTGTGCCTGTGTCTAAGCTACTCTCATCATCATGTACCAATTTCAAAGACAGGACCTTAAGTCAAGGTCAGCTTGTCACAGAGACAAGACTTCTGTTCCAATTCAGTGGAAAACAGTGTGGTTTCCATTCTCTTCAAGATTTTGGTAGTTAAAGACACATGCTTTAGGGTCAGATATACTTGGGTTAAAAAGTCTGTTTCTCTGCTTATTAGATGTATGCCCCTGGGAAATTTTTTTAAAATTTTGATCAGTTTCATTATCTCTAAAGTGGGCATAATACCTATTGGTGTAGGGCTGCTGTCTACAGTGGCTGGGGAGAATGCCTACATCTTGGCGCTAAGGCTCAGTCTGATGGTATAAAGGGAAGAGTTGTCATCACTATGCTTAGTCTAAAGAAAACATTAGCTGATGGCGATTATTATTACTTTGGTAAGAAATGCCTACTGTTGATGCATTCGCTACCTAATATTTTGAAATGAAAAGAGATATAATTGAACTTTTCAAACGGAGGTCATCTTCATACTTATAAACATAAATCTGTGATAGTGGGTATCTTCATTCAAATACTATTTCACCTCTAAATGCAATAACAGTACACTGACCTCTCTCTTACCTTATTACTGTGACCAAGTAACCATGGTCAACCCCTCCAAATACCTTCACAGCAACAAAGAGGCTTTACATTTTAATAGGGCTGAAAATGTACATTAACTCAAGTATACTAATTCACCTATCCTGCACAACTGCCTTGTCATGTAGATATTATTCTCATTTCACAGATGAGGCAACATTCTCAGAGGAGTTGAATGACCTGCCAATGTCACACAGTGTGTAAATAGAAAAGGTGGGATGGAAACACAGGACTTCTCATTCTTTCCTGCCATATGAGTCTCTGACAAAGCAGGAAATAACTACATGGTTGAATCTTCCTTTGACTTATATCTCCTCTTGCTGGTAGATAATATCATTGTGTGTGTGTGTTAGTCATTCAGTTGGGTCTGACTCTTTGGGATCCATGAACTGTAGCCCACCAGGCTCTTCTCTCCATGGATTCTCCAGGCAAGCATACTGGAGTGGGTTGCCATGCCCTTCTCCAGGGGATCTTCCTGACGCAGGGACTGAACCTGGGTCTCCTGAATTGCAGGCAGATTCTTTACCATCTGAGCCACCAGGGAAGCCCAACAAATGTCATAAGCTTCTGCATAAAGTTACCCAATGCCTCAATGAGTTCCTTTTGGATTGATACAAATGCAGGTAGCAGTTATTACTCTCCATCCTAGGTGCCATTGGCCTGTTGCAGTTTTATCCCTTTTATTTAAAGAGGGAAATCAGGCAGCTGGACCTGAACATTTTCTAAAAAGGAAAACTGAGTCATCTGTTTTTCAGTGATTTCCATCCTAACCTCCTTCTGTCTCGCTAGATGGCAAATAGCTTCCAGATTGTTTAGTGACTCAGCTACAGGTTGGCAACTTGTCTGGGATTCCAATTCAGTTTCAGGATGTTAATTTCCTATTTCCTCCCTATTTCAGAAAGTATCACAATAGACTTTAATTACTGCGCTGGGCATTCAAAGAAAGGAAAAAACGGTTTGGTTTTGCAAACTGTTGTGCCTTTTCAATCCCGAAGAGGAGACCTTTGACTGAGAACCTGCAGGTCAATGTATCACCCAGTCATCTTTTAAAAAGGTCAAATAACCCTCTTCAATGGGCTCTAGGGCCCAGACGTCACACACATTCTCGAGAAAAAGAAAGGAAAACAAAAATAGAGAGCAAGGGAGAAAGGAGGAAAACAACTAGAAAAGTTGAGGGCAGAGAGAAGGGGCACATGCTAACCTCAGGTCCCTCTCACAGTCCCTAAACCCCAAATAGGGAAAATCCCAGTGGTACTCAAACCGTTGGAAAGCATCCTTATTCCTTTTTCTCTCTCCCTCTCCGACCACAAAGGCTTCATAGTCTAAATTATCATCATTACAACTGAGTACTTTTGCAACATGCTTTACCAACTGCTGCTGCACTTTAGAGAACTGCTATTGGGTTACTCAGCAGTGTTTTCTCTTGATCAGATTATAAATTATATCTGCAGTTGTTTTAGTAGTGTCTGTATTCTATTTTCATTAGGATTAAAGGGTAGGATTTGTAAAAACATTCCCAACTGCTTTGGTGAGACAGTTTAATTCACTAGACTTGAAAACACTGGCTTCAAGACTGAATTTCAACTAGGAATAAATATCTCCAAGGGGCATATAAATTCTTTGGTATACAAATACATTTGTTAAAAAAACAGATTAAAACAAAAAACAGTTTAATACCTGCCTACCACAGGAAAACTCCCATGATGGCTTAGGCTGTTAAGCCCTTGCACAAGTTACCTCCAGACACTGGAAAGAGAAAAGAAACAAGAAAACAAAACAGCACCATCCAATCCTTCTATAGGTGTCACAACCCCTGCATCAGAATCAACAGCTGCTAAACATATACATTCACAGCCTTGGCGGCTAAGCCACTCAATCAGAATCTCTGGGGGTGAGGCCCAGGAATCTGCATGTTTATCAAGGTTTCCAGGTGATTCTGATGCACCTCACCTTTGAGGAACAACCTAGAGAACAGAAAGATGGGCCAGCCTTTCACTGGGGTGCCAGGGCTTGCCTTCAAACACTGTCATCCAAGTTTTATTATTTGTCATGACTAGGATTACTACAAACCAATTGCTGTTGTAGGAACTACTTAAAAGTGGAATTAGTTTATACTAAGAAAATGTAATACTGACTTCCAATCACATGCAAATCTTTGGGAATGTTATAACTCAGCTCTGGGATCTTTTATTTGAAGTTCTTCTTTGAACACATGGTTATTTACTCATTTTTAATTCAAAGAAAAGGACTCCATAAAGACTGTTTATGACAACAAAGGCATATTCTTTCCGCAAACTCAGACTGCTGGCAACCAGAATCTCCTTGCAAAAAAAAAATTTTTTTTTTAATTACAAACGGTTAGCTCTGTCCAGGTTAAGTCAATAATTTGGTTGGCTCAAATGACACAATTCAAGTGCAGTTATGGCTTTGTCAGTATTTTATTTACTTGGAATCATTGTACTTGCTTGACTTACTTAATTATGACTGTCAGTTACCTTTCAAGTGAAGCTCCATGTTGAACCAGTTCACCAATTACATAAATATCACCAGCAAAGTCCATTAACAATTTTCAGCACATAAAAATAGAATCTGGATAATAAAGTCTAATCCCTTTCTTCTCTTTGTAATTGGTCTAGTCTCACTTGCTCATGGGGTACTGTATGCAGAGGATTGCAGAGGCTTTGGAGGTTCAAGGGAGGGTGACTGACTCTGATCTTTGAGTATACCCTGATGGGATAGAACAGTGGCAGTCTTCAGCCAAATTCAAAGCAACTCAGCCCAGCAAGCCAACATTTCAATATGGTACACACAGTGTAGCTCCCAGTAATCTGGACTGTGCCTCACTTGACGGGATCATAATATGGAATCACTGGGGATTGGAGATTGAAACCTCACACCTGTCTGTCTACCGCCTCTGGCTGGTCTTTCGCAATATCAGAAGCCCAGGGTCAAAGGGAACCTGCGGATGAGAGGGAGCCATGGCAGTCTTATTGCTGCTTTGCCTGTAATGCTGTCCTCTTGACTTCTCTACAAGGCAACAGTGGCTGCCCTAGGGCTTTCTGCTTCTTTGCCAAACTCTGGGGATCAACAGTAGCATTCTCCATTATCACTTTTGGTTTGGTTAAGGAAAGTGGCCAGCCCTGTGAGCCAAGAGGTGAGACTGGAAAAGGGAGTACGTAACAAGGACCACCTGCTAACTCAGAATGAAGACACTCAATCCAATGCTCAAATGTCAAAGTGTCCCAAGGTAGGTATGGGACTGTGACTTGACCTCTTCCAGGCAGCGCCAGTTTCTCGGAAGTGGGCTGATAAGCATGTGAGCCACTTGCAGAACCAGGAATCCCATGATCAGGAAGTCCTGTGAGCTACTGGCAAGAACAGGGCACACCCTGTTTAACTGACCAGGGCTTCATTAGACCATGCCAGTCGGGCTGTAATACCCCCATTCTCCCTTAGGGCTGTCAATGAAGCAACTGAGAAAATGCATCCAGTAGTCCCTAATCCCTATGCCCTGCTGGTCACTCTATTGTTCACCAGAACCTGGTATTATGTAGTAGATTTAAAAGATGCCTTCTTCTGTACTCCATTAGCCCCAGAGTCACAAGCCATTAGCAGCCTCACCCCTTCTAAAACTAGAAAACAGCTTTGGGGTTTCCTGGGGATGGCCAGGCTTTGACACATTTGGATCCTTAAGTATGATCTAGGCATCTATATGAAAAGTTGAAAGATGATGATCCCTTTGAATGGAATTCAGAAAGCAAAAGGGCCCTTCAAGAATTGAAAAAACAATTATTTCAGACCCATGCCCTGGCCCTCCCAGATTTAGCTAATCATTTTGACCTTTACATTCATGAGAGAAGGGCTGTACCAGCTACTTGTGTAGTTGCTAAATTGTATCCAATTTTTACAGCACCGTGGACTGTAGCCCCCCAGGCTCCTCTGTCCATGGAATTTTCCCAGCAAGAATACTGGAGCAGATTGGCATTTCCTTCTCCAGACGATCTTCCCACCCCAGGGATTGAACTTGCGTCTACTGCATTGGCAGGCAGATTCTTTACCACCAAGCTCACCAGGGAAGCCCAGAAGCAGCTAAAGGAGGCTGAAAAGTTGAGGTTTTGTCAGCCAATCACTACATGGACTCCACACCGGGTTCAGGCCTTAGTATGTTCTAACGGAACAGAATGGCTATTCCTCAGAAGATGGATACAAATTCATGTTGGACTTTTAAATAGTCCAATGGCTGCCATAAATACCTGTTACCTGCTAAATCCTGCCACTCTGCTCTCCCTGGAGCATGACTCGATAAAGAAACCTACTCTAGTCATCCGATAACCTAAGAAGTGAGCCTCTCCCAATACTAAAGAAGAATGGCTCACAGGTGGGAGCAGTTTCACAGGAGAGGAAAAAGCTGGTGGGATACACAGTAACTTCCCAGATCCATGTCATAGAAACAAGATGCCTACCCATGGGACTTCCGATCTGAAGGCTGAGCTGATAGCCCTCACCTGAGCCCTAGAGCTCAGGACAGGGATGACCTTAGATGTTTACACAGATTCCCAATATGCATCTGGCATGCTACATGGACACAGGGCTGTTTGGAAAGAAACGGGGTATACTTACTGTGGAGAATAAACAGGTGACACATGGCTTAAGCATACTGAAGCTCTTGGAAGCACTATGCTGCTGTTGCTATTAAGCTGCTCAGTCGTGTCAGACTCTTTATGACCCCATGGATTATAGCCTGCCAGGCTCCTGTATCCATAGGATTCTCCAGGCAAGAATACTGGAGTGGGTTGCCATTTCCTTCTCCAGGGGATTTTCCCAACCCAGGGATGGACCCAGGTCTCCTGCTTGGAAGGCGTATTCTTTACCGCTGAGCCACCTGTGCTCAGTGGGATACATAGTAACTACTATGGAAGCAGTATAGCTTCCCCAAAAGCTGGCAGTGAAAGAAGGATGGGGAGGAGTCACCAAAAGAGGGATGGGGAGGTAATTAGGGGAAACAAAAGGTAGACACAACTGCCAAAAGGGTGGGCCCTGGAACCAGTAACTTGGCAATTTTTCCTCATACCCAGCAGACCAGATCCGTTCAATTACTCCCCAGTCTACACAAAGCAAGAATTAGACATCTGAAGCAGGGCTTCAGTGGAGATCTAGGAGGCCATGGGTGATTAGTTAATGAACATGGGCAATATTTCTTTCCCCAAAGTGCAACTTGTCAAGCCATCAGGGAGACTCATCAAGGAACTCACTAAGGGAGGCAAGCCCTTTATAACTGGTTAGTAACTCCTGGCGTGAAAAGTATTATCAGTCAAATAGCTGAGATTTGTCCCACCTGTGCAATGAACAACCTCAAAATCAGACTCCTCAGAGGCCTCCAGATAAGGTCCATTCAGACCAGGGGAACATATCCTGGAGAAGACTGGTAGATTGATTTCACTGTCATGCCAAGACATGTCACTGCTATTGCCAAGTACCAGAAAATTTCAGATTTCTCTTGGTACTGTGTGCATGTGCTAAGTCGCTTCAGTTGTGTCTGACTCTTTGTGACACCATGGATTGTAGCCTGCCAGTTGTCCAAGGGATTCTGTCCAAGGGATTCTCCAGGCAAGAATACTGGAGTGAGTTGCCACGCCCTCCTCCAGAGGATCTTCCTGACCCAGGGGTCAAACCTGTGTTTCTATGTCTCCAGCCTTGGTAGGTGGGTTCTTTACCACTAGTGCCACATTTTCTGGTGCTAGTAGACACACTTTCTGGATGGATACAAGTATTCTGTGCTAGAACCAAAATGGCAGCTGAAATGGCTAAGGCATTACTAAAAGAAATAATCCCCAGGCTTGGGTTCCCAATATCCCTCCAAAGCAGTAATGGTCTAGCATTTGTGTCTCAAGTGATGAAGGGGATTATGAGTGCCTGGGCATAAAAATGGACCTTGCTCTCAGTCTGGAGAGCCCAATTGTCAGGTAAAGTAGAGATTCAATTAGACTTTGACAACAGCCTCAGTCAGACTAGATCAGGAGACTCAAGAAAATTGCATTAAGCTGCTTCTGATAGCCCTGCTCTGCATGTGGTTAGCACCAAGGAATAAGTTAAAGTGAAGTCCATGTGAACTCATGTATGGTAGACCCATTCCCCAAGCTTGAAAGAAGGGACACCTTAACCCTCTTATCACCTTAACCTCCCTAGTTGAAACAGAGCAACTGAAGTGTGCCCTCCAGGTAGGAGAAACCATGAAAGCCCTCACGGTATATGGTAACCAGGTGCTACCTGCACCTGACCAGGAAACTGCTGCTGCTGCTGCTAAGTTGCTTCAGTCATGTCCGACTCTGTGCGACCCCATAGACAGCAGCCCCCCATGCTCCCCCGCCCCTGGGATTCTCCAGGCAAGAACACTGGAGTGGGTTGCCATTGCCTTCTCCAATGCATGAAAGTGAAAAGTGAAAGTGAAGTCGCTCAGTCGTGTCTGACTCTTCGCAACCCCATGGACTGCAGCCCACCAAGCTCTTCCATCCATGGGATTTTTCCAGGCAAGAGTACTGGAGTGGGGTGCCATTGCCTTCTCCAGACCAGGACACTGGGTTTATCTAAAAACCTGAAAATCCAGCAGCTCACAAGATCAGCTCAGTCCTATGTGGAACAGATCCTGCTTGGTGATCCTAACCACCCATTCTGCCCTGCAGTTGCAGGGATCACTCTGTGGGTACATCACACTCAGGTGAAGAGGGCCCGCAAACCCAAACCTCCAGAGACACAAACAACCTGGGGCAATGAACCTCCTTGACTACTCATGGAACTTCTCTCTGACCTGAAGTTTCTTTTCTGGAAAACAAGAAAAGCTTGACTTGGGGAGATTTGGGCCACAGCAGTGAGCCTTGTCATCAGCGCCCACTTTTGCCTATGGGTAAAAGACCTAGACACCTTCACTTTCAGGAAAAAAATGACATGTGACCATTATTCTTATTGTGTCTTAAACTGTCTGGTGTCTTAATTTGGCCATGGTGCCCTTTGTCTCCAAAAGATTAGACAACTGGTGATTGCTCAGAGATACGAACATCAGGACTGCGGTCTAGTGACAGTAAAGTGTAGCTGGGGAGAAGTTCTGCTCCTCCAACTGGGTTCATGATGCCCAAAGCAGCAGAGAGTGGCTAGAGAAGATGGACCTGCCTCTCAGCACCCCATGCAAATGAGGAGCAGGACAAACGGCAGAGGCGGGACTTGTCACAGGCAAATCCATTAACAATTTTCAGGAAATAAAAACAGAACCTGGGTAATAAAGTCTAACCTTTTGTTTTCTCTTTCTGCTCCGTCTACTTTCACGTGCTCATCGGGTACTGCATGCAGACTCCCGCTTCAGGCCAGTGTTCCAAGTACAAAATGGCTGCGTCAGACACAGCGCTGCAGGTATGTGCACGTGACACCTCAATTCAAGATGGCGGTGGCCGCTGGTGGCCGAGTGCAGAGACCCTGCGCCTGGCACTGCGACGATCTGGCCTGAGTGCCGTGAGCAACATGCCTGCGCCGGACCAGCAGCAGCTCCCACCGGTCCCCCTCTCCCGCGCACCACCATCAACGCCCGCTCCCCACCCCCCCGCCCCCACCCCCAACTATGGAGAGCCCTAAAAGCTCGAGACTTCACTGGTGGTCCTGGCTAGGACACTAGGCTTCCAGTGCAGGGGGTGAAGTTTGATCCCTGGGCAGGGAACTAGATTCCACATGCTTCAACTAAGAGTTTGTGTGCCACAACTGAACAAGAAGCGGCACACTGCAACTAAAGTTCCCACTTGCAGCAAGAAAGAAATGGCATGCCATAAGTAAGGCCTGACACAACCACCATAGCCAAATAAATCAATATATTTAAGAAGAAGAAGGAGGACAAAGCTTTCCTTTGCTTCCAAACTGAACTCGGTCTCCTTCTATTGGTATGAGTGACACAGGGCAGGAAGACCCTTGTTGGGACCTGACTCAAAAGGGTTTGTATCATAAGCAGGTTTTGAAGGTTGTCTATGGGTCAGTTATGCTGGGTGCAATGGATGGAATTAGGCATAATATTAAAAAGAGTACCTCCCAACTCTTACCTATGTGTCAGAATTACCTATAATACTTTAAAAAATACTGAAGTATGGGGCCCACCCAACATCTACTGATTCATCAGGAACAATATCCTTGCCCAGAACGCCAGAATATATAAACCTCCCAGGTGATCTTAATAAAGAGCCAAGGTTCAAAGCTGTGGTGTTAAAAATCCTACTATCCAAGCATTTTAGTCTACAATAGGTAATATTGATGTAAATACATCTGTTATAGGACAAGTAGTAAGGCTACCTATTAGACAAAAGACAATAGCACTAGATAGCATTAAATCCGACGTAGAAACAAACATATAGATGGAAGGGTAAATGGAATATTGTCAGAGGTTAAGGAAAGCACAGAGATTCCTCTGGGCAGGTTCTGTTACATCTGCTTGACGGGAGGAATAATACACTCAGCTGTTGTTACTGCTTTTTGTGTGTGTGTGAATTTCAAAATAATGGTTTATAGTCAGAAAAAGTGCTTCTAGTTTAAAAGGCAATGCTTTGACATCTTCAGACGTATTTGAAGTTGTATTAAAATTACATAAAAGGTATACCGAGAGTGTATACCTCTGTATTAAAATTATTTTTATATTTTAAGGTGGAACTGCAAATAACTAATTTCTGCATGAGACTAGATATTTTGTCCACAAAAAAGTGAAAGACTAGACCAATATGCTGTGAACATATATGAACATATATTACATCCATATTTAAGTGAATTCTTGTATATCAAGTGAAAAGAAATCAAAGGTTTGCAGTCTGGCTAATGAGAGGTTCTCTGAAGGGCATTCTGTGAAATGCATTTCTCTTGCAGTTGCTCTAGTGGATCCAATTCAGTTCTAAGCAGATTTCTTTAATCCTTAGCTCTAACTGGGTCAGCATCATCTGATTTTAAGTATTATTAAAGTGGACATATGCACAATGATTATTGAAATAGCTGCAACAACCTTGCCTGGAAATTTGCTTTTTCTTTGAAAATGCTCAAAAGACCCTATTCACACAAATTGAAAACTTTCAGGTAGGCCCACTATTATTACTGGGGAGGGGCCAAAGCCAAGGTAGTCCTCACATGATAAAAATACCAAAACTCCACTGAGCTTTTAAAATAGGCTGCTGAGAAAAAATTGCTTAATTAGCTTATCATAGTCTGTTTTGGTTTAGGAAGATTTCGTTGGATGATTTGAGGACATCTGCTTGAGAATTTTTCAGAAAATCCAAACAAAACAGTCAGTCTTGTGTTTATTCCTCAGTAGAAGCCATTATCAACAGCTGTGTCAGTGATACTAGTTCAATATAGATGTTAGGTGTTCTTCATTAAGTTAGGATTTTATTACACTCAACAATTTTACCAAAGTCTCTGGTTATTTGCAGTTTGTCAGTGATTCTCTTTGAGGTTTTAGGTTTACAATAATGTTTCATCTACAGATGGTGATCATTTTATCTTGTCGTTTCCAAGCTTTTTCCCTCTACATTCCTTCTCTTGCTTAATTGTACTAGCCAATATTTCTAGTACAATATTATATAGTAGTTAAATAATAGTAGTGATAGGGATTTTTGCTATGTTTTTCTATATCAGGATGCCTCTGGTATTGTTCATCCACAAAGTATAATGCATATTGATATTTTAGGCTGCTACCCCACTTCATCCCTAGATAAAGTAATATTAATAATTTTTAAATTATAGAACCATCCATGCATTCCTGGAGTAAACTCCAGTACTTACAAATATAAGAAGCATTATACTTAATAAAGTCATGGTACCATTTCTCAAGTAAGTGAACTAAGGAAGAAAGAATTTAATTCCATTTGTTTTTGAGATCTCAAAATAGAGAATTCATCACAGGAAACACTCATTATCCATCTCTGTATTCATTGCCCAAATGCACACCATAAGAAACATTTCCAAATGTCTGCCCATCTTTGTAACTGAGTCTTCTAGTCATAAAGCCAGGTTAGACTAGAGTTCACCACCCCCTCAGACACTCTCCTTTATGGCATAGTACACTAGCTACCAGGCCTCGTGGTAGTCAGTAGGCTTATAAACTCAGCGCTATTATTGTCTTTTTCCATCAGTCAGATATCTCTGCCCATTTGTAATAAATCACTTTTCAAACTACTGATTTCCACAATAGAAATAGCAACATCTTCTCTTGTTAAATGGCTTCAGAAGCTGGAAAGTGTCTATAAGCTGAGGATTATAAATAGAATGAGATCCTTGAGACTCCTGAAGCAGGACCTCCTGACTCACCTCAGTGTATGTAGGTTGGTAGTTCAGTTCAGTTGCTCAGTCGTGTCCGACTCTTTGCAACCCCACGAATCGCAAAAGGCCAGGCATCCCTGTCCATCACCATCTTTCAGAGTTCACTCAACTCACATTCATCGAGTCTGTGATACCATCCAGCCATCTCATCCTATGTCATCCCCTTCTCCTCCTGCCCCCAACACCTCCCAGCATCAGAGTCTTTTCCGATGAGTCAACTCTTCGCATGAGGTGGCCAAAGTACTGCAGTTTCCACTTTAGCATCATTCCTTCCAAAGAAATCCCAGGGCTGATCTCCTTCAGAATGGACTGGTTGGATCTCCTTGAAGTCCAAGGGACTCTCAAGAGTCTTCTCCAACACCACAGTTCAAAAGCATCAATTCTTTGGCGCTCAGCCTTCTTCACAGTCCAACTCTCACATCCACACATGACCACAGGAAAAACCATAGCCTTGACTAGACGGACTTTAGTCGGCAAAGTAATGTCTCTGCTTTTGAATATGCTATCTAGGTTGGTCATAACTTTTCTTCCAAGGAGTAAGCATCTTTTAATTTCATGGCTGCAGTCACCATCTGCAATGATTTTGGAGCCCAAAAAAAGAAAGTCTGACACTGTTTCCACTGTTTCCCCATTTATTTCCCATGAAGTGATGGGACCAGATGCCATGATCTTCATTTTCTGAATGTTGAGCTTTATGCCAACTTTTTGCTTTCCTCTTTCACTTTCATCAAGAGGCTTTTTAGTTCCTCTTCACTTTCTGCCATAAGGGTGGTGTCATCTGCATATCTGAGGTTATTGATATTTCTCCTGGCTATCTTGATTCCAGCTTGTGTTTCTTCCAGTCCAGCGTTCCTCATGATGTACTCTGCATATAAATTAAATAAGCAGGGTGACAATATACAGCCTTGACATACTTCTTCTCCTTTTGGAACCAGTCTGTTGTTCCATATCCAGTTCTAACTGTTGCTTCCTGACCTGCATACAGATTTCTCAAGAGGCAGCTTAGGTAGTCTGGTATTCCCATCTCTCTCAGAATTTTCCACAGTTTATTGTGATCCACACAGTCAAAGGCTATGGCATAGTCAATAAAGCAGAAATAGATGTTTTTCTGGAACTCTCTTGCTTTTTCCATGATCCAGCGGATGTTGGCCATTTGATCTCTGGTTCCTCTGCCTTTTCTAAAACCAGCTTGAACATCAGGGAGTTCATGGTTCATGTATTGCTAAAGCCTGGCTTGGAGAATTTTGAGCATTACTTTACTAGCATGTGAGATGGGTGCAATTGTGCGGTAGTTTGAGCATTCTTTGGCATTGCTTTTCTTTGGGATTGGAATGAAAACTGACCTTTTCCAGTCCTGTGGCCACTACTGAGTTTTCCAAATTTGCTGGCATATTGAGTGCAGCACTTTCACAGCATCATCTTTCAGGATTTGAAACAGCTCCACTGGAATTCCATCACCTCCACTAGCTTTGTTCGTAGTGATGCTTTCTAAGGCCCACTTGACTTCACATTCCAAGATGTCTGGCTCTAGATGAGTGATCACATCATCATGATTATCTGGGTCTTGAAGATCTTTTTGTACAGTTCTTCTGTGTATTCTTGCCACCTCTTCTTAATATCTTCTGCTTCTGTTAGGTCCAGACCATTTCTGTCCTTTATCGAGCCCATCTTTGCATGAAATGTTCCCTTGGTATCTCTAATTTTCTTGAAGAGATCTCTAGTCTTTCCCATTCTGTTCTTTTCCTCTATTTCTTTGCATTGATCGCTGAAGAAGGCTTTCTTATCTCTTCCTGCTATTCTTTGGAACTCTGCATTCAGATACCTGTATCTTTCCTTTTCTCCTTTGCTATTTGCCTCTCTTCTTTTCACAGCTATTTTTAAGGCTTCCCCAGACAGCCATTTTGCTTTGTTGCATTTCTTTTCCATGGGGATGGTCCTGATCCCTGTTTCCTGTAAAATGTCATGAACTTCATTCCATAGTTCATCAGGCATTAGGCCCTGCTGCGCCTGCCTGTAGGTTGGTAAGTGTTGGTAAATGGAAAAGGGAGATGAACCAAGAAGGAAGAAATGACAGTAGGAAATGATACTCCCAAGGAGGTTTGCCAGTGAGGGCAAACGAAGACATCAGTTCACGAGGTAATTCCATTATATTCTCTGACTTGGTTGTCTCAACATGTTAAAAGACATGTGAAGGTTTTTGAAGTGCATAAATACTAACACCTATTATTTAATGGTAAGATTAAGAGTCCTGATTTTGTGATCTGAGAGTCCAATGTGTGAGTCCTTGCTCTGTCAATTACTGGTTGTGTGATCCTGGACAAGTGTCTTAATTAAGCCTTCATGCCCGCATATGTAAAACAGGCATAATACACCAAAATATTTTTAAGCTTATGTGGATGAAATGAGATGATGTGTGTAGAGTACCTAACAGGGCCTGACATGTTGGAGGCTCAATAAGTTGTTACTGCTGTTCAGTCACTAAATCATGTCCAACTCTTTGTGACCCCATGAACTGCTGCACGCCAGCCTTCCATGTCCTTTGCCATCTCCCTAAGTTTGCTCAAACTTGTATCCACTGAGTCAGTGATGCCATAGTTACCATGATTTCTTTTAGGTTTCCATAAACAATACAGTGCTTTTATATTTCAAGCACTAGGGACTAAAAATAAAGCTATTAAGGCAAAGAGAGTGGACTATTTATTTTCCCTCTATTTCTTAATGCCATTCAGTACTATAATACAACTTCCTGTGAAATTTATTTTATCTCATAGCCAAAAGAAGTATGATTCAAAATGCTGAAAACCATGTGAGTGGCTCAGACTTGAATAAAGCCTAAGAGATCACAATTTCAGGGGAGCCATGAGCCCTTGAAATAGGTTACAAGTAATGAGTTTACATATGTATGATATATATATATATATATATATATATATATCAGCTATAACAAGGTCATATAAAACATTTGCTATGGGTAGATATAATATGCACGTACTAATATGGACATTTAGGCTATCTTGGCCAGTCTTATATTCTATTTTAGACACATTAGTCAAAACGCAGAAGAGGGAATTCCCGTACGTAAAACACTTATTGTAATAGCAAGTGTAATATTTAGCACACCATCTGACTCATCAAATACAGAAGTCAGCAAATTTTTTTTCTATAAAGGGACAGACAGTAAATATTTTTGGTTTTGCAGGCCGCAGGGTCTGTGCTCCAACTACTCAACTATGAAGGAAAGCAGCCACAGACACTGTGTAAATGAATGGACATGACTGCGTCCCAATAAGATTTTATTAACAAAAATATGTGGCAAGTCAGATGTGGTCTGAACTAAGCCATATATCATATTCTAAATAACTTGACTTGCTCAACTAATCAGAAGCAAGCTTAAATTAACCTGATCTCTATACTAGTTAACAATCTGTGCACTGTTCACATATGAAAAAATAAAATTACATATTGTATATATATATGTATAAATATAAACATAACAGTTTTAAATATCTTATGAAATTGTGAAAAAGCTTAAAACTGTATTTTATTTATTTTTATGCCCATATTTCTTTGCAGCCAAAGATGGAGAAGCTCTATACAGTCAACAGAAACAAGACCAGGAGCTGACTGTGGCTCAGATCATGAACTCCTTATTACCAAATTCAGACTTAAATTGAAGAAAGCAGGGAAAACCGCTAGACCATTCAGTTATGACCTAAATCAAATACCTTATGATTATACAGTGGAAGTGAGAAATAGATTTAAGGGACTAGATCTGATAGATAGAGTGCCTGATGAACTATGGAATGAGGTTCATGACATTGTACAGGAAACAGGGATCAGGACCATCCCCATGGAAAAGAAATGCAACAAAGCAAAATGTCTGTCTGGGGAGGCCTTACAAATAGCTGTGAAAAGAAGAGAGGCAAAAAGCAAAGGAGAAAAGGAAAGATATAAGCATCTGAATGCAGAATTCCAAAGAAAAGCAAGAAGAGATAAGAAAGCCTTCTTCAGCAATCAATGCAAAGAAATAGAGGAAAAGAACAGAATGGGAAAGACTAGAGATCTCTTCAAGAAAATTAGAGATACCAAGGGAACATTTCATGCAAAGACGGGCTCGATAAAGGACAGAAATGGTCTGGACCTAACAGAAGCAGAAGATATTAAGAAGAGGTGGCAAGAATACACAGATGAACTGTACAAAAAAGATCGTCATGACCCAGATAATCACAATGGTGTGATCACTCATCTAGAGCCAGACATCTTGGAATGTGAAGTCAAGTGGGCCTTAGAAAGCACCACTGTGAACAAAGCTAGTGGAGGTGATGGAATTCCAGTGGAGCTGTTTCAAATCCTGAAAGATGATGCTGTGAAAGTGCTGCACTCAATATGCCAGCAAATTTGGAAAACTCAGTAGTGGCCACAGGACTGGAAAAAGTGAGTTTTCATTCCAATCCCAAAGAAAGGCAATGCCAAACTACCGCACAACTGCACTCATCTCACATGCTATTAAAGTAATGCTCAAAATTCTCCAAGCCAGGCTTTAGCAATACATGAACCATGAACTCCCTGATGTTCAAGCTGGTTTTAGAAAAGGCAGAGGAACCAGAGATCAAATTGCCAACATCCGCTGGATCATGAAAAAAGCAAAAGAGTTCCAGAAAAACATCTATTTCTGCTTTATTGACTATGCCAAAGCCTTTGACTGTGTGGATCACAATAAACTGTGGAAAATTCTGAGAGAGATGGGAATACCAGACCACCTGACCTGCCTCTTGAGAAACCTGTATGCAGGTCAGGAAGCAACAGTTAGAACTGAACATGGAACGACAGACTGGTTCCAAATAGGAAAAGGAGTACGTCAAGGCTGTGTATTGTCACCCTGCTTATTTAACTTCTATGCAGAGTACATCATGAGGAACGCTGGACTGGAAGAAACACAAGCTGGAATCAAGATTGCTGGGAGAAATATCAATAACCTCAGATATGCAGATGACACCACCCTTATGGCAGAAAGTGAAGAGGAACTAAAAAGCCTCTTGATGAAAGTGAAAGTGAAGAGTGAAATGGTTGGCTTAAAGCTCAACATTCAGAAAACAAAGATCATGGCATCTGGTCCCATCACTTCATGGGAAATAGATGGGGAAACAGTGGAAACAGTGTCAGACTTTTTTTTTGGGGGGCTCCAAAATCACTGCAGATGGTGACTGCAGACATGAAATTAAAAGATGCTTACTCCTTGGAAGAAAAGTTATGACCAACCGAGATAGTATACTCAAAAGCAGAGACATTACTTTGCGGACTAAAGTCCGTCTAGTCAAGGCTATGGTTTTTCCTGTGGTCATGTATGGATGTGAGAGTTGGACTGTGAAGAAGGCTGAGCGCCGAAGGATTGATGCTTTTGAACTGTGGTGTTGGAGAAGACTCTTGAGAGTCCCTTGGACTTCAAGGAGATCCAAGGAGTCCATACTGAAGGAGATCAGTCCTGGGATTTCTTTGGAAGGAATGATGCTAAAGCTGAAACTGCAGTACTTTGGCCACCTCATGAGAAGAGTTGACTCATTGGAAAAGACTTTGATGTTGGGAGGGATTGGGGGCAGGAGGAGGAGGGGAAGACAGGATGAGATGGCTGGATGGCATCACAGACTCGATGGATGTGAATCTGAGTGAACTCTGGGAGTTGTTGATGGACAGGGATGCCTGGCGTGCTGCGATTCATGGAGTCACAAAGAGTCGGACATGACTGTGTAACTGAATTGAACTGAACTGATGCCCATATCTTCCACTGAAGTATAGTTAATTTATAATGTGTGAGTTTCAGGTGTATAGCAAAGTGATTCAATTATATATATATATATATATATATATATATATATACTTTCTTTTTCAGATTCCTTTCCACTATAGATTATTAATACAAGATATTGAATATAGTTCCCTGGGCTACACAGGAAGTCCTTGTTGTTTATTTTATACATAGTAGTGTGTCTATGTTAGTCATTGACAGTTTTATATCAGGTATTTCTACAATGAAAAAATGCAAGTAATCTCGTCTTTGCATTGTGAGGTTCAGGAACAGTAATATTTGTAATGTGGTTTGATGGCTTCAAAACACCCATCCCTCTCCCAGTATTTCTTCTTTCCTTTATGTACATTCTGTTTTTTAATATGTAACTCAGTCCAGGACTTTTGCACCATTATACAAAATATTTATTGCCACCTTGAATCTAACTGAAAATTTAAAATTTACATATATCAAAGCCCAAGTGCTGAATGGGTAAACTATTAACATTTTAAAATCTAAGTAACGGGATATAACTAAACCATGGGATTCAGAAACAGGACTCTGTGTGTCTTCTTTGTACAGTCCAGATGACTGTCACTGGTAAAAACTTCAATCATCCTGAAATAAAAGTATATAAATATATTTGCTAGCCTTTGACTATTACAGAAAATATTGGAATGAAGCTGTCTACATTTGCAATACAAAAGCTTATGTTTATTAACAGGACAACTGTTAAGTCTTGTCATCTCTTTTCATAACTTTATAATTTATACCAGAGGAGGTTTTTTATTTTTTTTTTTTTAACCATTGTAGTCAGAAATTCAGTTCTATAAATAAGCGCTTAGTTGCACTCAAGAAAGTGAAACTGCTTCTTACTGAGTGTATGTATCAGCTTGACACCTGTACCTTATTGAAGGTAGATTAAAAGTCCATTTTACAGGAGCAAGAAAAAAATCAATGAAACTTTACAATTTAAACATGAGTGTGTTCTATTTGTATTTCAAAACACAAAATATATTGATATTTGTACTGCTCAGAAGTCACTCAAGAGACTAATAGAACATCTTTAGCATATTTGGGCTGCAGTGTTCTCAGTGCCCTGAAAGTAGCTCAAGAATTTAAAGCTGAGCAAGATATAGACACTTACCAATTTTTAAAAAATGAGTATATTGTTTCAAGGCCAAACACCTGATTAAAAAAAAAAAGGAATGTCAATTTTTTACAAAGAAAATTTGAAGGGCATTTAATTAGTAGCTAAGTTTGACTAAGTTCATAGATGTGTAACCTTATAAATCAATAGAGAACTAGCTAAAGTTTGTTGAGAGATAGATGCAAAGTGCTTAGAACAGTACCTGACCTAACAAATTCCCAATACAGTTAGCTGTTTTATCACGATCAATGTTTCTTGGAATGAACACTATATCATGAGGTGACAGAATGACCACAGGCTTGGAAGCCCACCAGCCTAGGTTCATATCCAGCAAAACTAAATTGCTTAACTTCTCTTGGCTAGTTTCACCATGATGGACAAGATGGTCATATTTCAGATTCTACAGAAGAATACTTGCAAAACTTGTCTTTACATTTCCTATTTCTGCCTTTCTCTCATTAGGAGAACTTGCAAGAAGTCTGTGTATAGGCAGAGTTACAAGTATAGTCAGATTTTAAAGGAAGTTGATTAGGGATTTTTCATTTTAAAGAGGAATGATGTTTTGAGCACTTCAAGTAGGTGTATGATTTCATCTTTTGAAAAAAATTTTATTGGAGTATGCTGCTGCTGCTGCTGCTGCTAAGTTGCATCAGTCATGTCCGACTGTGCGACCCCAAAGACGGCAGCCCACCAGGCTCCCCCATCCCTGGGATTCTCCAGGCAAGAACACTGGAGTGGGTTGCCATTTCCTTCTCCAATGCATGAAAGTTAAGTCGCTTCAGCCATGTCCGACTCTGTGCGACCCCGTAGACAGCAGCCTACCAGGCTCCTCCGTCCATGAGATTTGCCAGGCAAGAGTACTGGAGTGGGTTGCCATTGCCTTCTCCAATTGGAGTATAGTTGCTTTATAATATTGTGTTAGTTTCTGTTATGCAGCAAAGGGAATCAGCTCTCAGTTCAGTTCAGTCACTCAATTGTGTCCAACTCTTTGTGACCCCATGGACTGCAGCATGCCAGGCCTCTCTGTCCATCACCAATGCCTGGAGTTTCCTCAAACTCAAGTCCATTGAGTTGGTGATGCCATCTAATCATCTCATCCTCTGTCGTTGTCCCCTTCTCCTCTCACCTTTGGTCTTTCTCAGTATCAGGGTCTTTTCAGATGAGTCAGTTCTTCGCATCAGGTGGCCAAAGTATTGGAATTTCAACTTCAGCATCAGTCCTTCCAATGAATATTCAGAACTGATCTCCTTTAGGATGGACTGGTTGGATCTCCTTGCAGTCTGAGGGACTCTCAAGAGTCTTCTCCAGCACCACAGTTTAAAATCATCAATTCTTCGGTGATCAGTTTTCTTTATAGTCCAACTCTCACATCCATACATGACTACTGGAAAAACCGTAGCTTTGACTAGATGGACCTTTGTTAAAAATAATGTCTTTGCTTTTTAATATGCATCTGCTGCTGCTGCTGCTGCTAAATCACTTCAGTCATGTCCGACTCTGTGAAACCCCATAGACGGCAGCCCACCAGGCTCCTCCATCCCTAGGACTCTCCAGGCAAGAACACTGGAGTGGGTTGCCATATCCTTCTCCAATGCGTGAAAGTGAAGTTGCTCAGTCATATCCGATTCTTCATGACCCCATGGACTGCAGCCCACCAGGCTCCGTCCATGCGATTTTCCAGGCAAGAGTACTGGAGTGGGATGCCATGTGTCTAGATTGGTCACAACTTTTCTTCTAAGGAGCAAGTGTCTTTTAATTTCATGGCTGCAGTCACCATCTGTGGTTATTTTGGATCCCCCAAAATAAAGTCTCTCACTATTTCCATTGTTTCCCCATCTATTTGCCATGAAACGATGGGACCAGATGCCATGATCTTAGTTCTCTGAATGCTGAGTTTTAAGCCAGCTTTTTCACTCTCCTTTCACTTTCATCAGAGGCTGTTTAGTTCTTCTTCGCTTTCTGCCATAAGGGTGGTGTCATCTGCATATCTGAGGTTATTGATATTTCTCCCAGCAAACTTGATTCCATCTTGTGCCTCATCCAGTCCAGCATTTCTCATGATGTACTCTGCATAGAAGTTAAATAAGCAGGGTGACAATATACAGACTTGATGTACTCCTTTCCTGATTTGGTACCAGTCTGTTGTTCCATGTCCTATTCTAACTGTTGCTTCTTGAACTGCATACAGATTTCTCAGGTGGTGGGTAAGGTGGTCCTATCTCTTGAATAGTTTCCCACAGTTTGTTGCAGTTCACACAGTCAAAGGCTTTCGCATAGTCAATAAAGCAGAAGTAGATGTTTTTCTGGAACTCTCTTGCTTTTTTGATGATCCAACAGATGTTGGCAATTTGATCTCTGGTTCCTCTGCCTTTTCTAAATCCAACTTGAACATCTGGAAGTTCTTGGTTCACATACTGTTGAATCCTGGCTTGGAGAATTTTGAGCATTACTTTGCTAGCGTGTGAGATGAGTACAATTGTGCGATCATCTATACTTATAAATATATCCCCTATTTTTTGGACTTCCTTCTCATTTAGGTTGCCACAGAACACTGAGTGGAGTTCCTTCTGCTATACAATAGGTTCTCATTAGTTATCTATTCCCTACATGAAAATGAAAGTCACTCATTTGTATTGGACTCTTTGTGACCCCATGGACTACACAATCCATGGAATTCTAGGAATTCCAATACACAGTCCTGGAACTCCAGGCCAAAATACTAGAGTGGGCAGCCTTTCCCTTTTCCAGGGGATCTTCCCAACCCAGGGATTGAACCTAGGTCTCCCACTATGCAGGTGGATTCTTTACCAGCTAAGCCTCAAGGGAAGCCTATTCTATACCTAATAGTGTATATATGTCAGTCTCAGTCTCCCAATTTATCTCACCCGCTTCCTTCTCTTAGTATCTGTAAGTTTGTTCTCTCCCTCTGGGTCTCTATTTCTGCTTTGCAAATAAGTTCATCTGACAAGAAAAAAAAAGAAAGAAAGGATCATCACTTCATGTATCAAAATCAAACATGTGGTGCTTAATAAAAAAGTGTAGGTTGACAGATGGACTCATTCTCAGGACAATGGAGAGATAATTTATTAAAACAGGTTGTTCTCAGTTTAAAAAGTACATAGGAATTAGTGAATATTTCTTTCTACTTGGTAGACAGACACTGTTTCCTACTCAATAGGAATACCTATCCCTAAAGATATATTAAAGGATTAAAAGTACACTTTGAATTAAATTGTAAAATTATGTATGTGCGTGTGGGTATTTAAATTAATGTAACAAATAACTACCAAACATGCTTTTAAAAAAAGAAAAAAATACTTTCCTTCTGAGAAGTTCTATTTATAAAAATTTCAGTAAGAATTTCCACAAGACAAATTCACAGAAGTAAACTTGTTGTTCTAAAGAGTTGTCATGATTTCAATAGTCAGATATTGGTAATTAACCTCAGAAAAGTTACACCAATTCACACACCAACCAAATGCATGTGCCCTGAATCCCAAGGCTTTTGTCAACTCATTTAATCCACTTTTCAGACACATCAAATCCATAGCACAGTGAGAGCTATCATATTAAATGCTTTAGATGCCCTTCTTAATCTGATCAATTAGTACATGGACTGTAACATTCATCCCGTCTGACTGAATAGCTTTTTTTTGAAATTTGTTTTTTAATTGAAGGATAATTGCTTTACAGAATTTTGTTGTTTTCTGTCAAACCTGAACATGAATCAGTGAATAGTTTTATTTTAGGTAAAAATTGCCATTCTCCCCATCTACGGTTTACTCCCAGACTTAACCCACAGTCCATGTTTTTAAACTGGTTCCCTGAGCTTCTTCAAACCCTGACTCTTTTTGCTAAGTCTTCCCTGAAAAATTCCCAGCTGGAAAATTCCAGCTCTTTGCTCACACTCCTTTTATTGCTGAAAAACATCAAACAACTCTGGCTTTGAACTTCAGCTGGCCCTGAGCACAGCATGCAATCCTTGTCACTGTTTCCAGGTCCTTCTTCCACATGTTGGGGGCAGCAATCTGCAGACAGGAGTCCATCAGAATGACTTAACAGTCATCACCTCATCTGATCTTCCTTCTTACCTGAGACTATGGAGTTTCCCTGGGCTTCCAGTGCAATGCTCTCTTATTTTGATTTCCCAGGTCCTTTCCCATGTGTATAGAATACCTTAAGGGACCTGATGCATTTCAGTTGACTGTTGTTCATTGCTAAGTGGTGGCCAGCTGTTTGTGATCCCTGTACTGAAGCACACCAGTCTTCCTTGTCTTCACTATCTCCCAGAGTTTGCTCAA
Source organism: Nanger dama (assembly GCA_917880005.1). NCBI lineage: Eukaryota > Metazoa > Chordata > Mammalia > Artiodactyla > Bovidae > Nanger > Nanger dama. Next base: position 379,912 of record CAKJTW010000059.1, read on the forward strand.
AGTCATGTTCGTTGTGTCGATGATGCCCTTAGGCACCAAAGTGCCTTCTTTAGTTCTAAGAGAAAAAAAACTACAGTGTAATGGATAAGAGGGCTTCCCTGGTGGCTCAGCTGGTAAAGAATCCGTCTGCAGTGCAGGAGATCCCAGATTGATTCCTGGGTCGGAAAGATGCCCTGGAGAAGGGAAAGGCTATTCACTCCAGTATTCTTGGGCTTCCCTGGTGGCTCAGCTGGTAAAAAATCTGCCCACAATGTGGGAGACCTGGATTCGATCCCTGGCTTGGGAAGATCCCCTGGGGTGGGGCATGGCAACCCACTCCAATATTCTTGCCTGCAGAATCCCCATGGACAGAGAAGCCTGGTGGGCTATATAGTCCATGGGGTTGCAAGGAGTGGGACATGACTAAGCAACTAAGCACAGCACAGCACAATGGATAAGAGTGCAGACTCTGAAGCCCAGTGTTTGGGTTTAGCTCAGTTCTGCCCCTTTGCACAGGGCAAGGTGATCTAGCTGTCCCTCAGTGTCTTCATCTGTCAAAAGGAATCATAATTGTATCTATGGCAACGTGTGGCCTAAATGATCTAATCATGAAAAGTGCTTAGAATTATCTAGTATATTGTAAGTACTTAGAAAGTGACATTTCTCTTTCCTTCATGTGAGGGTATATAAAGAATCTCTTTCCTTCATTTGAGGGTATATCAAGAAAATGGAATTATGGAAACCAGGAAGAAGGTTCTCACCAGACATCAAATCTGCCAACATTTTGATCTTGGACTTACCAGCTTCTATAATCATGCGATAGAAATGTCTGCCTTTTAAACTAAAAAAAAAAAAAAAAAGGGGGCATTTACTATTATTCATAATTGGGAACCCTAGGTAATGATATAGTGAAATGAATACATACATAAGAATCAGACTGGGTTTTTACATCCTGACTGAACAATTTAGTAGGGGCATGATATAGGAAATCTTATGAAACTGATCTTGGCCTGCTGGACTATGAGTTTACTGGGCTTAATTCTACCTTTTTTTTTTTTTAATATTTCAGAGTTCTTATATGAAATAAAATCAATGGAATTAAGCACTTAGCACAATATGCAGAATAGAGCAAGTAGGAAATTGCTGTTTTTTGTCACCATCCTGATGGACACTGTGATTATTGATGCTATTTTTTCACTAATGCTAGATTTTATTTGATGCTAGATTGCAGATCAATATAAAATGGAATTTAGTTCTACTAGTGTATAAAACAACAGTTAACAGTGGAGACTTTTCTATCAGCATGTATGAACTCTGAAACTAAATAAATTATAAAGAAAAACAGTGAATAAAATGGTATATTTAATGAAATAAAAATATTCATATGTGTGCATAATGAGCATAAATCAGACCACAGGCAAATGCATATTAAAAAATAACATCTAGTGATTTCATAAGTCTAGTTTGACCCTTTTTTTTGGAGCAGTGAGACCAATATACATAACTATGAAACTGGATAGGTCCTGGATAATTCTCACTTTACACAACACATCCTTTACTTGGTATTGATTCATGGCAAAATTTCCCATCTGTTATAAAACATATTAGATAAATTAGTTTACTGGTATCCTTGTAGTTGAATTTGTAATATTTGATTAATACATTATCAATGCATATTTGTACAAACCATCAAGATATATTTTATATATATAGAATAAAGTGGTTGTTTTCCAAATTATCTGTTTTCCTAATATCATGTATTGCTGCATTCAAGTTATTTAGTGGAAACTAAACTACTTTAGTGACATTCTCTATTGATAGTATTTTGATAGTATGCTAAAGTCTTTATCATAAATACGTATTAAGTTATCAGATGCTTTGTGTTTTTAAACATCTTCAAATCCAGCTTCTAAATATAATGGTTCTTTAGGTCAACACCAATAGAACTTTCTGCCATTACAGAAATGTACAAAATCTTCATGGTCAGATATGGTAACCACCAGACACATGTGGCTATTAAGAACTTGAAATGTGGCTATTGTAACTGAGGAACTAAAATTTTAATTTTATCTAATTTTAATGAATTTCAATTTAAGTAGCCATATGTGGCTTCTGGTTACTGTATTGACAACTCAGATCTAGATGGGCAGCAGAAGACATATTTTCAGTTAAAGCTCATGATTGTTTTCAACAAGTTTCCTAAAATTGTGAACATGACGCTCCTAATTATTCAGTGCAGAATTTTAGGTATGGGTAATAACAGTATTTTAGGAACAAATCATACTATTTTAGTTTCAATATAAAATATTCTTTCTATTCTCAGACTGTATACAGATAAATTTCAGTATTCATTCCTGAAAAAAGCCATATTTAACAATTCTAGCTTTTCCAAATGTAAAAAAAAAGAACCGAGAGCCAACTTCTGATAACATTAGGTGGTAAGATCTGCAAGGACAGGAAGTATTTTTAGCTTCTGTTTTGTTTCTATGATCTGGTTTAGTGGATAGATGATACATGTTAAGTTGTCATTAAATGCTTGTTGAATTAAGTGATAAAGAAATACAATGTACCCTAAAGCTTTCTATAATAAATGTACAAAAATCTCCAAATGGAAATACAACAGTACCATCACATTTATGTTGTCAGTAGGACAGGAATCTGGGAACCAGGAGCAATGATCCTGTCCTATGACAGCTCACAGGACATGAGCTGTCAGCCAGGGTCTCTGTCGGTTGTCTCAAAGCATGTTCAGAAGCAGCCCGACCAGGTAATGAAGTTTATTTGCTCCTTGCTGATCCTGCAAACAGGGCTGTGTCTAAGTGGAAGGTTACACTTAACTCAAGGCCTTAACAATCTTCAGTTCAGAGTTAGAAAGTGCTTTACTAATTATTTAAACCACATCCTCTCTCCCAAGAGATTATTCGCTAGTATGCTTCAAAGGTGGATGTGTCCCCCACATCTTCATTTTAGATCTATTCCAGCTGTATTACTTCTCTGTAATACTTCATTGTATTACTTGTATTACTTCCTTGTATTACTGAGCAGACACCTGTCACCTATAAATCCCAGTCCTGGTCACATGTCTCCCTACAGGCGTAAACAAGCATTCTGATTGTCATCTCTTTCCCCTTCCAGTGTCTGAGCGTGACTATCATGTTCCCAGCTCTCCTCTTTTCTAGGCTATGCATCCCCTGGTCTTCAACCGTTTATCATGTGACCAGTTTCTAGACCCTGACGATTCTCTACCTTATTCATCTCCAGTCTCACCTTTCCCAACTCCACATTCGTTATAGGTCACTAAATCAGTTATAGTTCCTCAGGTCCTTAAATAAGTGTTCAGTGCTCCCTCTCCACTGCCAACAGGTATGTCGGTGGTTTTATACATTGATTTATGACACGTTATACTTCAAATTTTATCTGACTGGCGAGGACTTCAAAGTGAGTCCAAGCAAGTCAGATAATAATGAGGAAACCCTGAGAAGCTCTGGTCACATTCTTTTATGGGGAGCCTTCTGTCAGATAATAGCTTAGCCCAAATAAGATCACCAGCTTTAAAAAATTCTCTTTGATGAACTTCCCTGGTGGTCCAGCAGTTAAGAATCCATCTGCCAGTGCAGGGGACATGGATTTGATTCCTATTTGGGGAAGATTCCACATGCTGCAGGGCAACTGAGCCCATGCGCCTCCACTACCTGAGCCCACATGCTACAACGACTGAGCCCACGCACCCAGAGCCCGCGCCCGGCAACGAGAGAAGCCACTGCAGTGAGAAGCCTGCTCTCCGCAACTAGCGAGTAGCTCTCCTTGCTACAGCCAGAAAAAGCTGGAGCACAGCAACAAAGACCCAACATAGTCCCAAATAAAAGGATTTTTAAAACCTCCTGAAATTAAACTTAGCTTAAGAAGAGAGACAGTAAGGAAACAAAAGCCTTATTCAATAAATAACCAAAAGAAGATGTGATTAACATCACTCACTCAACTCTCACATGCTAGGAAAATTTTTGTCTTTATTACAAAAATCTTTGAAGTCGCTCGCTCAGTCGTGTCCGACTCTTTGCGACCCCATGGACTGTTGCCTATCAGGCTCCTCTGTCCATGGGATTTTCCAGGCAAGAGTGCTGGAGTGGATTGCCATTTCCTTCTCCAGGGGATGTTCCCAACCCACGAATCGAACCCGGGTCTCCCACATTGCAGGCAGACGCCTTACCGTCTGAGCCACCAGGGAAGCTTGGGTCTTAATTTCTGGGGGTAGCTAGAACTTTGCTTTTACAAAGATAATTACAAACATTCAGTTAGATATTTAGGCTCACATCTCCAGAATGTCCCTGAACAGCAATAATTTTAAAGTAGGACTCAAAGTATTTCTTGACAATCTGCCTGTAAACCCTAGTGCTACATGGAAGTCATTTCTGACTTTAAATTCAAAGACTTTATTTACAAGGATAAATTTTCTATAACATGTAGAACTCACGTGGTTCAATGATAAAGAATCCGCCTGCCAATGCAGGAGATGTGAGACATGGATTCAGTTCCTGGGTCAGGAAGATGCCCTGGAGAAGGAAATGGCAACTCACTCCAGTATTCTCGCCTGGAAAATCCCATAGATAGAGGAGCCTGACATGCTGTAGCCTGGCTACAGTCAACGGGGTCACAAAGAGTCGGATGTGACTAAGCACACATTCTTTCAGCTTTCCACATTTTTTTTCAATACATAGAACACTAAAAAAAAAGCCTGGGATTTTAGGTAGGTTAAATCCTATAGCATGTCTCTGGCAGTGTCAAGATTCTAGGAGGAAGGAGCATAGCCAGGAAGAATAGGACTGGAGCAGTCTTTGGCAGAAGAGTAGAAGAGTAAAAAAAAATGTCCCAGTAAGACTCCCACGGTTCATGTGCCACCTCTTCTCTACTAGCTGTACATTTCATGGCAAGTTACCCTCTCTGAAGACACTAAGGGCAAGTTCAAAACACTTGCTCTGCTTCTCTGGGGATCATGACACTATCTTTATTGAAGTATCTTAAGGCATATTTGTAAAAACTAACACAAATAAAGAAGACTGGGTTGGATGTAAATAGTTTGGTGAGAACTCCAAATGAAGAGCTCCAATCTTCATAATATTGAATTTTCTAATTCACAAAATGGCATATCCCTCTGTTTAATTCTTTAAATTATATCAAATATATTTGTGTATGCATATCAATGTTTATGTATATGTATATACCTATACATACAAATGTATATGTATCATTTCAATGTATAATCATCTCTACATATCCCATGGTAGATTTCCTAGCTCATTGATGTTTTTATTTTAAATTCCATTTTCTATTTGGTGTTTATATATGAATATTAATGACTTTTGAGTACTGACCTGATAAGGTTGTTAAATTTACTAATTCTAATAGTTGGTAAATTCATTTGGATTTTCTGTGTACATAATTAGATGTCATCTGCAAACAAATGGTTATTTTATTTCTTCCTTTTCTATCTTTATGCCCCTCATTTCTCTTTTTCCCCCTTTATTGCATGTCTAGAATCTCTAGAACAGTGTTGAATAGAAGTAGTAATGGCAGGTATTCTATCTCAGGGGTAAAACTTTCAGTGTTTTGCCACTAAATAGATCTGTATTTCTATTAGTTTAGGGAAGTTTTAGAAGGTAATGGCAACCCACTCCAGTACTCTTGCCTGGAAAATCCCATGGGTGGAGGAGCCTGATAGGCAACAGTCCATGGGGTCATGAAGAGTCAGACACGACTAAGCGACTTCATTTTCACTTTTCACTTTCATGCATTAGAGAAGGAAATGGCAACCCGCTCGTGTTCTTGCCTGGAGAATCCCAGGGATGAGGGAGCCTGGTGGACTGCCATCTATGGGGTAGCACAGAGTCGGACACGACTGAAGCGAATCAGCAGCAGCAGCATACGTAGTTTAGGGGCTTCGCAGGTGGCTCAATGAAAAGAATCTGCCTGCAATGCAGGAGACATGGGTTTGACCCCTGAGTCGGAAAGATCCCCTGGAGAAGGAAATGGCTAACAGTATTTTTACCTAGGAAATCCCATTGACAGAGTAGCCTGGTGGGCTACAGTCCATGGAGTCACAAGAGTTGAACATGACTTAGTGACTCAACAATTCATAGTTTGCTATTAATTTTTATCATAAATGTTGAAATTCATCAAATCCTTTTTTCAATTTGCATCTGAGATAACCATGTTTTTCTCCCTTTAAGAAATCAAGGTGGAAAATTACACTGATGTTTCAAATGTAAATTATATTTGAATACAAGGAGAGTTAAGGCAATGGCAACCGACTCCAGTACTCTTGCCTGGAAAATCCCATGGACGGAGGAGCCTGGTAGGCTGCAGTCCATGGGGTCACGAAGAGTCGGACACGACTGAGCGACTTCACTTTGACTTTTCACTTTCATCCACTGGAGAAGGAAACGGAAACCCACTCCAGTGTTCTTGCCTGGAGAATCCCAGGGATGGGAGCCTGGTGGGCCGCCATCTATGGGGTCGCACAGAGTTGGACACGACTGATGTGACTTAGCAGCAGCAGCAGCAGAGTTAACCTGACTTGGTTATCCTCTTTATGTACAGCAAGTTCCTTTTCTGTGTACTGTGATGTCCTTGACCGATTGTGGTATCATGGTTAGACGGACTTAGAAAGTTTTGAAATGTTCCCTTTTCTATTTACTGGAAGAATGTATATAAAATTGGAATAATTTCTTTCTTAAATGTTTGAAAGAAATCAGTAGTAAGGCTTTTAATAAAGCCTGATTCAATTCCCATTAAGAGAGGAAACTCTCCAAATTTCTCTGTCAGTTTTTGAGGAATTTGTCCTTATTCCACTTTTGTTGCTCATTGTAAGTTGTTCATTATGTCATTACAGCTTTTAGTGTTTGCAGTGTCTTTAATGACATTCTCGATTTCATTCCTGTTAATCTGCTTTCTTTTCAAACTTTTCAAAGAACCAGCTTTTTAGCTTCATTGTTTTCTATTTCACTTATTTCTAATCGTTCTTTCCTTTTTCTACATTCTTTAGATTTGATTTATTCTCCTTGTCTCTTGAGATGAAGTTTAACTGATTTTAACCTCTCAACTTTCATAGTAAATGTAGTTAAGGCCATGAATTTCTAAGCTTTGCTTCAGTTGTAGCCTACAGTTTTCGATATGGTACATCTTCCTTATCATTCAGCTTAAAATATTTCTTAATGTCTGCTTCTTCTTTGATCCATGGGTTATTTTCTATTTCATGTCCAGGCACTTGAGGATCTTCTAGCTTTTATTACTGATTTCGGGCATAATTTCCCTGAGGTCAGAGAGCATAGTTTGAATTATTTCAATGCTCTGAAATAGTTTGGAGCTTTCTTATATGGACTGCTTATGATCAGTTTGGGTAAATTTTAAATACGGGCTTAACCGAAATAGGAATTCTGTCATTGTTGGCAGTGTTCCCTGCTTGTCAATGAGGTCAAGGTTGTTAACTGTGTTCTTCAGATCTATCTTTTTACTACTCTTTCTGTCTGTTCAGAAGCGTGTTAAAAGTAACCCTATGGTTGTGAATTTCTCCACTTTTCCTTTTACTTGTCTGTTTTTGCCTTATATATTTGAAGCAGTGTTCTTAAAAATTTTAAGTGTTCTTGGTAGGTTGACTTCTTTATCATTACAGAATACCCTCTTTATCTCTAGTAATGCTTCTTGATTTAAATCTGTTTTATCTCACATTAGTATAGCTACATCTGTTTTTTTCATTAGTAGTTTCATGGTTTATCATTTTCCATACTTGTGCCTTCTGTGAATCTTAAGGTTATGTCTCTTGTAAACAGTATGTATTAATACATTGGTTTTGTTTTCTTCCGTAGTCTGATAACATTAGCTTATTGCTTGGAGTATTTAGTCTATTTTCATTTGACATAACCACTGATTTAAGTGCTTTCATATCTACTAGTGATTTGCTTTCCATTTGATGCACTCTTTCATTTACTTTCTTCTGTCTTCTTTGGAGTACTCAATACTTCACTTTCCTCTCCCTTTATTTTACCATTCTTTTTAATATTACAACACTCATCTGGACTGCATTTATTACAAATTAGTACATTTGCCCCTGATAATGCTGGAAATCCGTACTTCCATTTTTTTACTTTTCCATTATTGTTGCCATATATTTTAACTCTATATAAATTTTATACTCCACATTACTATCATTTTTATTAACAGTCAATATTCATTTATATTCAACCTTTCTAGTGGTCCTCATTCTTTCCTGCATTTCTGTATTTCCATATGGGATCAGCTTCCTTCCGACTAAAGACCTCTGTTTGCCAAAAACATCTATATTTCATCTTTGTATCTGAAAGATATTTTAAACTTTATATAGAACTTTTAGTTAACATTTTTTCCCCTAGCACTTTAAGGATGTCTTGTAGGTCAGTCAGTTCAGTTCAATTGTGTCTGACTCTTTGTGACCCCATGGACTGCAGCACACCAGGCCTTCTTGTCCATCACCAACTCCCCGGAGTTTCTTCAAACTCATGACCATTGAGTTGGTGATGCCGTCCAACCATCTCATCCTCTGTCATCCCCTTCTCCTGCCTTCACTCTTTCCCAGCATCAGGGTCTTTTCAAATGAATCATCTCTTCACATCAGGTGGCCGAAGTATTGGGTTTTCAAGTTCAACATCAGTCCTTCCAATTAATACTCAGGACTGATCTCCTTTAGGATGGACTGGTTGGATCTCCTTGCTGTCCAAGGTACTCTCAAGTGTCTTCTCCAACATCACAGTTCAAAAGCACCAATTCTTCGGCGCTTAGCTTTCTTTATAGTCCAACTCTCACATCCATACACGACTACTGGAAAAAGCATAGCCTTGACTAGATGGACCTTTGTTGGCAAAATGATGTCTCTGCTTTTTAATATGCTGTCTAGGTTGGTCATAGCTTTTCTTCCAAGGACCAAGTGTCTTTTAATTTCATGGCTGCATTTTGAAGCCCCCCCAAAATAAAGTCTGCCACTTTTTCCCCATCTATTTGCCATGAAGTGATGGGACTAGATGCCATGATCTTAATTTTCTGAATGTTGAGCTTTAAGCCAACTTTTTCACTCTCCTCTTTCACTTTCATCAGGAGGCTCTTTAGTTCTTTTTCACTTTCTGTCCTGTAGGTAATGAGGTTTAAATGCTCGTTTGCTGACATCAAAAAGTGGCATACTGAAAATATTGAAATCGCTTAATGCAGTGATTTTAGGATTTTCAGCACCAATAAACATCTCCTTCAGTTTAAATTCAAGGTCACAGAATCATGATCAGAGTTTGAAAAGACTACAGATCTTCTAGTCCAATTTCTTCCCTAGTAACAATCCTAGTAGGAGGCTATTTTGTTTTTGCCTTGAACACTTTTCCAGTTTGGGCAAGCTCAGAAAATCACAAGTTAATGCATTCCACTCAAAAACTAGAGCCTATTATACAGAGTGAAGTAAGACAGAAAGAAAACACACCAACACAGTATACTAACGCATATATATGGAATTTAGAAAGATGGTAATAATAACCCTGCATGCGAGACAGTAAAAGAGACACAGATGTATAGAACAGTCCTTTGGACTCTGTGGGAGAGGGCAAGAGTGCGATGATATGGGAGAATGGCACTGAAACATGTAAATCATCATATGTGAAATGGATGCCAGTCTAGGTTCGATCCATGATACAGGGTGCTTGGGGTTGGTGCACTGGGATGACCCAGAGGGATGGGATGGGGAAGAAGGTGGGAGGGGGTTCAGGATGGGGAACACATGTACCCCCATGGCAGATTCATGTTAATGTATGGCAAACCAATACAATAAAGTAAACACACACACACACACACACAAAATTCTAATGATAAATGACTTCCTTGGAGTGTACTGAAATGAAATTTGCCTCTGTTTAACAGTGATGGAAACGTATCCTTCTAAAGGAGCAAGTAAGATATTTAAATTATTTTCACTTAGGATAATGAAGAGAGGTATTATATTCTGGCTTCTAGGTTAAGTACGTCTTTTTCCACACAGCCCAAGTCCATCTTCAGCCTTTACCAACTCCACATTCATGATGGGTCCCTAATCCCTGTCAGTTATGTTCCTAAAAATAAATTGGAATTTAGGTCATCATCCCCATAGCCAATGGCTTAATTTAGGGCCAATTTCTCACCTGTACTGCTGACTCCTTCCCCCATTTCAAGCAGATGGTAAGAGATTTCAGGCAAACTCTATTCTCTCTATGTAAAGAATCCTCAGCAGCTCTCCATTACAGAATTGTTTTCCAAACTACTCTTTTGAGATAGAGTGTGGAGAGGCAGAACTGTTTATTTATTGTTATCTGCTCTTTTGTTCTCTCATTATCAGCAAAATTTACCTACAAAAATCACTATAACCCAGGAAAATTTCAGCAATTTTAGACCTGTTTTAACCAAATAAATAAAACACACGCAAACACATACACACACAAATGACCTTGATGTTGGGATATGATAACCCTAAACTTCAATATCCTAGCAATTATAAATAAAAAATAAAAGTCTGAAGTATATAATACGTCACAGCTTTTGGCTGAAAAAATGAAGATGAAATAATTTAGAAATGACAGAATTTGTAATCTGAGCCACCAGGTAAGTCCAAGAATACTGGGGTGGGTAGCCTATCCCTTCTCCAGGGGAACCTCCCAACCCAGGAATTGAACTGGGGTCTCCTGCATTGCAGGGAGATTCTTTACCAGCTGAGCTACCCAGGAAGCCTGAAATAAAGATACTTGGGCTCAAGTCTTATTACTTTTTCTTATTATGTTATAACCAGTAATAAGTTTTTAAATCTCTTTGAAGTCTATTTGTTCATCTGAAAAAAGGCAGTTAAGAATACCTGCTATGGTAATGATTAAATGATATAATGACAAAACAGATTTTTTTATAAGTGAAAAAAAAAAGCAAAGACTAAGTTTTCAATGTAGCATTGTTGATAGTGATGAAAAATCAGAAGCAAATGAAATATCTATTGGTGGTTAGATGAATACTAAATCATATGTATTTTCCATAGGAACACTTCAGTTTAAAAAAAAAACACCAGGAAAAATGTTTGCAGCTACAAACATCTACATAAATTAATCCCCAAAACATGTTGAATGTAAGCAAGCCAGCCACAAAAGAATCAATCATGATTCTACTTGTAAGAGCTTCAAAAACAGGCAAAATTACATAATACATGGATTATACAGTAATTTTTTTAAAAAAGAGAATGATTAACAATTCAAGATGGTGGTTACACCTGGGAAGGGAGAGAGAGTGACTGTCACATGATCAGGGAGGGAGCTCTGGTGGCTTCTTAACATTCTATAAAGGAGATTGAGGGTTAATGGGAATCCATTCTACAATTATTCTTTATATGTGACATACACGTATATAAAAACTTATGCATTTATGAGTCAATTAGAAAATCATTTAAAATCTGATTCTGAATTAAGTATGTATCTAAACTTGTAGATGGAAGAGTCACTGCTTTCTCCTGTGTTTAATCACTACATGTTCTGATTTGACTGGCAATTGACTAGTCACAACTTGGAAGAAAATAGATATAAAAATTTTATTTCCTTGGATCTCAAAAAGCAAATTTCTGATGTGAAATAAGATACAGAAAATTGGTTTAGAAGACAACAACTTTTATACTCTAGGCTCTGTGCCTACTATAGTAAATAAGATCTTACCACACTTAGTCTCTTAAACTTTTAAATTTTAGAGCCATATTCACTTATTAATCAGCACTCCTTAGACAATGAAAAGCTCACTGATCTATTCACAGTGTTATACCATCCCTTCAATTCTTTCAACACTATAAGGAAGACATGATATTGCATAGTGAGTGGGCAGGACAATTATGCCAGGTTTCCATGTGATGTGTGAATATTATTTATTTGCTGTTTACTTACTTAAAAGCTGACAAAGAACCCAAATAAAACATATAACTCAGAAACATGGACAACTAGTTGCTTTTATTCTATCTTCTGAAAAGTATGCTAATTTAATGTATGCAGAGGAATTAAACTGGTTGATTTTAAGAAATAGCATAATATGTGATATGATTTAGTTATACAGGAAATACTAATACTTTAAAATTATTTCCAAGTATTTTGAGACAAAAAGCAAAATCATAATTTAAAACTTTAAATGTAGTTAATAAATCCATGTTTAGACATTTCTGGTATGTATAATAACTCATTTTTAAACTTTTCCTAGTAAATTCAATAATCAAATATTTAATAGTTGTTCAGCTGCTAAATCGTGTCTAACTTTGAGATCCCATAGACTATAGCATGCCAGGCTCCTCTGTTCTCCACTATCTCCCAGTTTGCTCAAATTCCTGTCCATTGAGTTGGTGATGCCATCTAACCATCTCATCCTCTGCCACTCTCTTCTCCTTTTGCTCTCAATCTTTCCTAGCATTGGAGTCCTTTCCAGTGAATCAGCTCTTTGCATCAGGTGGCCAAAGTATTGGAACTTCACCTTCACCATCAGTCCTTCCAGTCCTGACTATTCAAGATTGACTCCCTTTGGGAATGACTGATTTGATCTCCTTGTAGTCCAAGGGACTCTCAAGAGTCTTCTCCAGCACAATTCAAAAGCACCAATTCTTCAGCGCTCAGCCTTTGCTGCTGCTGCTAAGTCGCTTCAGTCGTGTCTGACTCTGTGCGACCCCATAGACAGCAGCACACCATGCTCCCCCGCCCCTGGGATTCTCCAGGCAAGATCACTGGAATGGGTTGCCATTTCCTTCTCCAATGCATGAAAGTGAAAAGTGAAAGTGAAGTCGCTCAGTTGTGTCGACTCTTAGGGACTCTGCGAACTGCAGCCTACCAGGCCTCTCCGTCCATGGGATTTTCCAGGCAAGAGTACTGGAGTGGGGTGCCATTGCCTTTTTATGGTCCAGCTTTTACATCCATGTATGACTACTGGCTATCTTTGACTATACAGATCTTTCTCAGCAGAGTGATATCTCTGCTTTTTAATATGCTGTCTAGGTTTGTCATAGCTTTCCTTCCAAGAAGCAAGTGTCTTAATTTCATGTCTGCAGTTACTGTACGCAGCAACTTTGGAGCCCAAGAAAATAAAATCTGGCACTGTTTCCACTTTTTTCCCATCTATTTGCCATGAAGTGATGGAACTGGATGCCATGATCTTAGTTTTTTGAATGTTGAATTTCAAGCCAGCTTTTCACTCTCCTCTTTCACCCTCATCAAGAGGTTCTTTAGTTCCTCTTCACTTTCTGCCACTAGATTATCTGCATATCTGAGGTTGCTGGTGTTTCTCCCAGCAGTATTGATTCCAGCTTGATATTTATGCAGCCCAGTATTTTGCATGATGTACTCTGCATATAAGTGAAATAAGCAGAGTGATAGTGCACAGCCTTTAATAGCTGCTCTTTATCAAAAGATCATGAATTTGTCCCTTCCTTCCTTTTAGGTTGGGGTCAATTCAGTCAGATGACCAAGATCTGGAATTAAAATGTCATGGTTAGGGTTGACATCACTGGAGTCAAGGATTCAGCTGGGCTGGTCTTTCTTGTAGTTGAAGCTAGGGCTCTGAGTGGCATGTTAGGGAGCAGTGTGGTCAGGACCAGTGCAGCAGTGGCTGAGGACTTACTTGACATATCTGGGGCTAGTGAATCAATGCAGCAGCTAGTGCTGGCAGGAGGTTGGAACATGAAGAGTAAGCAAATAATGTATTTAGGACTATGGGAATCAGGTTTTTCACTATGAGAGAAAGAGTTACAAGTATAGAAAGGAAAAGACTAAACACTGACATACTGAATTAGGAAGGTTATCAATGTGAAGTCAAGGGTTTCAATTTATATGATAGAAATACATACTGTATACATGCAGGTATCTTTTTAACCTGTCCATCAATCATGTTTAAAACCAATGACTTGTGAGTAGCAAGAAGTATTTCTCAGCTCTTGGTTTCCATATGCTACTCTCCATTTAAAGGAACCAGAGGTCCTTGGAAGTATGACTAAGGCAGGAGGAAGTACCTTAAGCTTGGACACCTTGATGCGCCAAAAATAAAAACTTAAAAAGTCAAAAGGACAGAGATGTGAGCTTGAATTTCAAGAGACCAAGTCTAGGGAATGTTCAGTATCAGAATAAATGACAGTAATGTAACTTACTGTATAAAGCAGGAAAGAGTCTGCTAATAGAGATGGATAAACAAATGAGCAAACATCAGTCAAAACATAAGAAAGAATGAACTCACCATTTGACAAGCACAATAGTAATAACTGATTCAGGCAAGAAGTGTTATTGGACTCTAATTAGTGACAATCTGATGAGAAAAAGGACACTCACACAGTCTCAAAGAATCTTCTCACAAAGTTCTTTTAACTTTTACAATGGAGAAACTTGGTAGACACTATCCTAACCAAGTGATCAAAGTTAGTATTATTAGCAATGGGACAACTTGACATGGTACACTACCTGATATGATATAGTGAAAAGAATACAACACCATTTCTGTGGTATTTCTGGGGGAAATATGTATATATCCCAAGTTTAATCATGAGGAAACATTAGATAAACTCAAACTGAGAAGCATTTATACAAAGTACTTGGCCTATATTTTTCCAAAGTATCAAAGTCATGAATGAAAAGACTGAAAAATTGATTCATATTGAAGAGGAAAAAAGGAAAACTAAAATGCACCATGAGATCCTGGACTAGGAGGGATGCTAGAGTAGAGAGGAACATTATTGGGGCAATTGGCAAAATCTGAATATGGTTTGTTGGTTAGACGTCATGGTGATTTAGTCGCTAAGTCATGTCCATTATTGCGACCCCATGGACTATAGCTTGCCAGGCTCCTCTGCCCATGGGATTTTCCAGGCAAGAATACTGGAACTGTTTGCCATTTCCATATGTCAATGTATGGTCATACTATGGTTATGCAGGAGTATTCTTTTTTTTTTTTTAATTACAATACTGTATTTGTTTTGCCATACATTGACATGAATCAGCCACAGGTGTCCACGATCTCCCAATGCCAAAGCCCCCTCCCATCTCCCACCCCACATCCTCTCCCTGAATCATCCCGTGCACCAGCCCCATGCGTCCTGCATCCTGTATTGAACATAGACTGGAGTATTCCTGTTTTAAGAAAGTATCACTGAAGCAGTGTTAATGGGGCATCATTATACAACTTTCAGATGGCTCAAAAATTATATTGGATGGGATCATAATGAATCTATCAATAAGGTAAATGAATATCTTTACAATACTGTGACTTCCAATCCATATATAACATAGTTATAAAATGTTATAACATTTAAGACCTCCTTCAATGCCTCTTGATATAGTCTAAAATTTTTTTGACAAAGATCTTCTGTATATTTTGTTAATTCTTCAAATTTTTAAAATCAAGAATGTATGATTCTATTTGCTTTTGAGACCTCTAGGCAACAAGTCCCTTTCAAGGATCATATCTTCATCTCTGTTGCCAAAAATAATTTTAAATGTGCACTCAAAAGTAATTTAAAATACACATAAATTCTAATTAAGTTCTCAGCATGTTCAGTTCAGTTGCTCAGTTGTCTCTCTTTGTGACCCCATGGACTGCAGCACACCAGGCCTCCCTGTCCATCACCAACTCCCGGAGTTTACTGAAAATCATGTCCATACAGTCAGTGATGCCATCCAACCATCTCATCCTGTCGTCCCCTTCTCCTCCCACCTTCAATCTTTCCCAGCATCAGGGTCTTTTCAAATGAGTCAGCTCTTTGCATTAGGTGGCCAGAGTATTGGAGTTTCAGCTTCAGCATCAGTCCTTCCAATGAATATTCAGGATTAATTTCCTTTAGGAATGGCTGGTTTGCTCTCCTTGCAGTCCAAGGGACTCTCAAGAGTCTTCTCTAACACCACAGCTCAAAAGCATCAATTCTTTGGCACTCAGCTTTCTTTATAGTCCAATTCTCACATCCATACATGACTACTGGAAAAACCATAGCCTTAACTAGATGGACCTTTGTTGGCAAAGTAATGTCCATGCTTTTTAACATGCAGGTTGGTGATAGCTTTTCTTCCAAGAAGGAAGTGTCTTCTAATTTCACGGCTGTGGTCACCATCTGCAGTGATTTTGGAGCCCCTCAAAATAGTCTCTGTTTCCATTGCTTCCCCATCTATTTGCCATGAAGTGATGGGACCAGATTCCATGATCTTAGTTCTCTGAATGTTGAGCTTTAAGCCAACTTTTTCACTCTCCTCTTTCACTTTCATCAGGAGGCTTTTTAGTTCCTCTTCACTTTCTGCTATAAGGGTGGTATCACCTGCATATCTGAGGTTATTGATATTTCTCCCAGCAATCTTGATTCCAGCTTGTGTATCTTCCAGTCCAGCATTTCTCATGATGTACTCTGCATATAAGTTAAATGGCAGGGTAACAATATACAGCCTTGTTGGACTCTTTTCCTGATTTGGAACCAGTCTGTTGTTCCATGTCTGGTTCTGTTGCTTCTTGACCTGCTTACAGATTCCTCAGAAGGCAGGGAAGGTGTCTGGTATTCTCATCTCTTTAAGAATTTTCCAGTTTGTTGTGATCCACACAGTCAATGGCTTTGGCATAGTCAATAAAGCAGATGTTTTTTATGGAACTCTCTTGCTTTTTTGATGATCCAACAGATGTTGGCAATTTGATCTCTTGATTTCTCTGCCTTTTCTAAAACCAGCTTGAACATCTGGAAGTTCATGGTTCATGTACTGTTGAAGTCTAGCTTGGAGAATTTTGAGCATTGCTTTGCTAGTGTGTGAGATGAGTGCAATCGTGTGGTCATTTCAACATTCTTTGGCATTGCTCTTCTTTGGGATTGGAATGAAAACTGACTTTTTCCAGTCCCATAGCCACTGCTGAGTTTTCCAGATTTGCTGGCATATTGAGTGCAGCACTTTCACAGCATCATCTTTTAGGATTTGAAATAGCTCAACTGGAATTCCATCACCTCCACTACCTTTGTTTGTAGTGATGCTTCCTAAGGCCCACTTGACTTCGCATTCCAGGATGTCTGGCTCTATGTGAGTGATCACACCATTGTAAAACAAGTCTATCTAGGGAAGTTATGATCAACCCTTCACAAAGCTTTCTGGTGGTCTGGCAGCTCTTAAGGGGCTCCCAACTCTTGCCTTTTCCCTAGGCTCACATTCTTTCCATGTGACACAGAACAACTTCTAATGAATGACTGCCACCACATTACTGGGTAGCAGAGCATAGTGGATGTTGTAGGTACTCTGGAAACAGCAACATCTCAAGAGATACTTATTAATATCCTAGGAAACCACAGAACATCTACAGACTGATAGCTTTAGCTGGACAAGATGCCATGGAGCCCTCAAGGCAGACAGCAGCCAGAAGTGGAACTCTAACTTGTGAGGTTTAAAAATTGAGGGGAAACAGATAGGCCACTTGTTGATGAAATACTCTTTGGCTTGTCTCAGTAGATTAAAAGAAAATTAGGAGTTTATGCAGTAATAAGCCTGCCAATGCAGGAGACGCAACAGACCCAGGTTCAATCCCTGGGCCAGGAAGTTCCCTGGAGGAAGAAATGGCAACCCCCTCCAGTATTCTTGCCTAGAAAATTCCAAGGACAGAGAAGTCAGGTGGACTACAGTCCACGTGGTCTCAAAGAGTCAGACACAACTGAGCAAGAGTTTAAAAGTACATTTTCTACTGAGTGAAATGTCACCGGCTGGTATTCCTTAAACAAATGTGGCGGAAGGCACAGGTCACTCATGACATTCCATTTCCAGAGTTGCTCTATCTGCTTTGTGCTCCTTAGGAAAAAAGATAAAAGACTTGAAAACCTGGATGCGATTTCCTAGTAGTTTCTAGTAGGATTAGCCTAAGGGATATCCCACCTGAGGACTTTATCCAGTGGTGGTGGTGTTGCCTAGGCACTAAGTCATGTCTGACTCTTTTGTGACCCCATGGACTGTATCCCACCAGGGTCCTTTGCCAGTGGGATTTCCCAGGCAAGAATACTGGAGTGGGTTGCCATTTCCTTCTCCAGGGCATCCTCCCAACCCAGGGATTGAACCTGCGTCTCTTACACTGGCAGGTGGATTCTTTACCACTGAGCCACCAGGGAAGCAACCTGTAGTGTACCCTACTCTTCTTTTTACCTGGTCCACAAAGGAAAAATAAGAAGATAACTTAGTGTTGAGATGTGAATTGGGGAAGGGGGTTATATGCTAAAGGAAAAATTTTTTAAATAAACATAAAACTCTATGAACATCATGAAAAAACTATGAATAAAAAGTCTAAAAATTTAAAAGCACATTTTCTGAGTCACGAAATGAGAAAATTTTAGACATGGATAGTGGTCATGGTTGCAGAACAACGTGAGTGTACTTAATGGCACTGAACTGTACATTTAACACTTGGTAAAATGGTAAATTCTATGTTATGCATACTCTTCCACAATTAAAAATTTTCAAAGGTGCATTTTCTATTGTTAAACACTACCTGATATTACTTAGTAATTATGTAGTTACGAGTGCCAATGTTACATCAGTATCTGACTGCCCTGTGTTTGAGACCTGACTCCAACTTTTATGTCTGTGGAACCCAGAGTACATTTAAACATCAGTTTCATATCTGTAACATGGGAATAATAAAGTACTTACCTACCCATTATAAGCTGCTGTAAACGCAAAATAATTTACATGGAACTCAGCAGAGGTCATAGCATGCAAAAAGAACGCAATTAAATACTGGCTCTTATGTTCTTTTTAGGTTTTCATACCAACACAATTCTACATTTTTAAAATAATTAGGACTAAAAACAAGGCTCCAATACAAAAGAGTGGGTAATTCTTTATCCCTAGTCCTTAATGTTATATTAAACTATAAAACAACTCCCCATAAAATGCACTCCATGCTGCAGTCAAAGGACATATGAGTTCCAAGTGTTTACCACTAAGCCAATGATTAATAAGCCTTAAAGTCTTACACCCTAAGTGGCAACAATTTCACAGAAACCACAAGAACTTGAAATAATTTAACAGGTTAATATATATATTTTTATCAAGTATAACATGGTCATACAAAAGCATTTGTTACAAATATAATTCACACATACAAAAAAGAGGCTATTTTATTTTTTGTCCCTTTTATATCCTATTTTATGCAAAATGATAAAACCAAGAAACTAGCAGAACTGAGCTAGCTCTAAAAAACAGGGAAATATAAATGAAATATATCCAATCATCTACACTCCCTCTCAAATTCCAAACATTGAGGCTTATTGAACTATACTCTTAGAATCAACTTTAAATCTCTGTATGATTCACCTGAATCATACATGGTCAATAGTTATAAATCCAGGTAGAAAAAGCACATAGAATTATTCATAAGTGAAAACACTTCAAACAAAAGAAATGTTTTTTTTTTTAAATCCAGGTAATATTAAAAGGAAATACACTGAATTTTAAAACATTGTTTTGGACTATTATATAAAAATATCAAAAGGTTCAGAACTGTTGAACAAAAGTTTATGCAGAACAAAGCCAAAAAGTAAAAAATTATTAAATGTGTACTATCTAAAACCAAGTAAGACATGACTGAAACTATACAACTTAGAAACATGTTTAAATGTATTTTCTTTGTACAGTTAAGCTGGCTACCACATGCAAAATTTGGCAATTAATTAAAATGGAATTAAATGCAGATTTGCAAGCCTTTTGGCCATGATGTAAATATGAAAAAGTTAAGTGAATTACCAATTGCAAAATAAAATGTTACACACTTAACATAAAAGCATAAATGGTCCAAGATACACTATAAAATTGTGTGGGAAAAAAACAATCATACCAAATAAAGATCTTTCATGCACTTGCACTCAGAAACATTCCTTTTATAAATAAGCATATAGTTTCAACTTCAAAAAAATAAAGCTGATTTCCCTCAATTGCACCTATTAGTTGAGAGCTATATCATATATTAGGGATGCACTTAAATGGACCATATTATGGGGAATCAACTGAACTTTAAAAAATTTTAGAGTCTATTTATTCACAACTTCAAAAATACATATAAATTCCAGTGAGGCACAGGTGGGCCCTATCAAAACATTCTGCCATTCAACAAAATTGACACAGGATAACACAATACAATGACAAAAAGCTAACTCCACAATTTGGCAATCCTATACAAGAGAGGCCCTGGCAAAAATTTCTTTCAGAAGACAAACACAATACCACAAAATAAAACAACAAAAAGAGAAAAACTGAATTCTGACAATCCTACACAAACTGTGGGATTTCATCTTCAAGGTCTTCAAACTGCTGCATTCGTTTTAGCCTTGGTCTCTGACACGCCGTGGGTACATCAGGCTGGTCTCGCTCTTCAGCCTTCTCTTCAGGCCTACTAACTGGGTGCACAGGCCCAGCCGGTGCATTTTCAGACCCTGGAATTGATTTCAGCATGTGCTCCTGGGAAGCATGCGTTGTCCCAGGGGGCACGGCTATGGAGGGTGTCACCGGTTTCTCCTCATCCCCTCTCCCACTAGCGGCAGGAGCAGGTGGTTTATAAAATGTTGTCCAGTGCTGGGGCTGCAGTGTCCTGGGTGCTCTGACAGAAGCAGGAGGGCAGGAGTCAGAGGACCGTCTCTCTGACACCTGTCTTGCTGACCTGACAGGTTCTGTGTATGGCTTACTGGGCTGCGTGATGCTGACTGGGTGGTCCCCACTGCTCCTGATGTTCAGTGTCACACCTCTTTCCTGGAATGCACTGGGCACAATCATTCCAGTCTTTGCAGTGAGGTCATTTTGTTCATACTGTTTCTCCCTAGTTTTTTGTAGAGTCTGCTGATCAAAGCCATCAAATTTAGAACAAACAACAGTTGTGGTGTCTTTTCTATTAACTCCTTCCAAGATAGGATCCTTGCAAAGCTTGTCTGAATTTACATTTCCCATATTTCTGCCATTTCTCTCAGTAGGAGAGCCAGCAAGTAGTAGTTTGTCTATAGGCAAACTTACAGGTCTAATCCTGGTCCTTGGAAGATGCCTCTCAATACCATTTATTTCCCTATTGGACTTCAGAGTAGGCAGCTTGGAGGTTTTACAAGCATCTTCTGTCTTTCTTGATGCTGACTCAAGTTCTTGGTCTACAAGCAAACGCCCTTTGTTGTCTGTAAAGGAAGAGATTCATTTAAAAATCAAACTTTATGGTACACAGTTAACAAGAGTATCAAAACGAGTTAGAGATGAACACCCTCTCAAAACAAGAGTCTTCATGTATTTTCTCCATGTTATTTTTTAGTTTTCTAGGCAGAGGAGTAAAATACTCATAAAATATTAAAGGTGCACTTTGATTTAAAATATTAGAAGTTTATATTTATTTAAATAAATATAATAAATAGCTACAAAATTCATTGCAGGTTGTGGGGAAAAAACACCCTTACTGATGTACAATAGCTTATATGCTATGTATGAACAAATAAGTGAAGTGAAGTGAAAGTCACTCAGTCGTGCCTAACTCTTCATGACTGTATAGTCCATGGAATTCTCCAGGCCAGAATACTGGAGTGGAGAGCCTGTCCTTTCTCCAGGGGATCTTTCCAACCCAGGGACTGAACCCAGGTCTTCTGCATTGCAGGTGAATTCTTTACCAGGTGAGCCACAAGGGAAGCCCATGAATAAAGTGAAAGTGAAGTCGCTCAGTTGTGTCTAGCTCTTTGCAACCCGTGGACTGTAGCCCACCAAGCTCCTCCGTCCATGGGATTCTCCAGGCAAGAATACTGGAGTGGATTGCCATTTCCTTCTCCATAAGTGCTGGCTAAAAGGGTTGTCACGATTTCAACAGGCTGATATTGGCGTGTTACCCTCAGAAAAGTTATACCAATTTATATGCCAACCAAATATAAGTATACGATGAATTCCAAGGCTTTTTCCAACTTCATTTGCTTTTCACAGTTATACTCAACCCACAGTGAGAATGTATTATATTAAATGCCTTAGAGGCCCTTATATGATCAATTAATAAATGGACTATAATATTCATTCTGAGTTGAGTAGTTTTAAGTGGAAAATGCCATTCTCCCTATTCATCGTTCACTTCCAGGTGTTCTTCCCTCTCTCTTCTATCAAGTCTGGACCCATGGTCTATGTTTTCTCAAACTAGAATCCTGAACTTTTTCAAACCCTGTCCTTTTTGCAGCATCTCCCCTAAAATATCCCGGTTTCTGGTAAATTACAGCCCTCTGCTCATGCTCCTCTTCTGAGGAGTGGTTTGGAGACAGGAGCCCATCAGACTGACTTAACAGTTATCACCTCATCTGACCTTCCTCCATAGCTCATTACTGTGAACCTCTCTTCCCTGGGCTTTCAGGGCAATGCTCCCTTATTTTGATTTCCTAGGTCCTCCCCCAGGTATATAGAACATCCTAAAGGACGTTTTGCAAACCACTGCAGGCACCAAAGTGCATTCTTAAGTTCTAAGGAAAAAACTACAGTGTAATGGATAAGACACTCTGAAGCCCAGCATCTGGATTTAGCTCTGCTCTACCCCTTCTGCACTGGATAAGGCAATCTTGCTGACCCTCAGTGTCTTCACCTGTCAAAAGGAATCATACTTGTATCTTTGATGATATGTAGCCTAAATGATCTAATCATGAAGTGTTCATTTATCTATTATATAAATGAAGTGGTACAGGCACTAAAAAAATGACATTCCTAACTGGGAGCCCTAGATAATGGAATAGTGAAATTATCATGAACATAGGTTCAAATACTGAACAATCAATTAGGGGCATGACCTCTGGCACTATTTAACCTCTCTTAGATTATTAGATTATGGGTTGAAAGGGGTTAATACTATCTATATTACAGCACAGAACTGTTTCTGAGATCAAATCAGATAAACAGAATCAAACAATAAGAACAGTGCCTAGCACAGAGCAGGCTCCATTGCTTTTCAGATCTTGTCAGGCTGTGATCATTAATATTTAATTACAGATGAAATTTAACATATATGACTACATTAAAAAAAAACCTGCAAGTTCGCTTTAGTGATATACAGAATTACAGTAACAAATGACAGCCTTTCCACAAATGGATGCCACTGATCACTGCAACTAAAATTATATACAGTGAATGACTATAGACAAGGAAATAAAAAAATACCATGTGTGCTCAATGTGTTAATGACAGGTGATATGAAAAGGCATTTGAAAAAAATTTTTCTGAGTTTTCTGAATCTAAAATTTTTGAATTTGAGGAGTCTAGGTGACTCCTTACAAGTATTAAGATCAATACAATGATCTATGTTTTTACAGAAGATGCTAATGAATCATCACACTACTCAAAACATTTCTGCATTCTTGACATACATTAATGGCAAAAATAAAAAAATTTTCAGAAAGAGCACAAAACACACCTATGAACTCCAAGATGTCTTTTTATAAGGATTACTGAAAAGAATGGCATTCATATAAATGCAAGGTACACTAAAAGGCATTCTTAATGTCTGGAAAAGATGCACTTACTAAAGAACTTTCTTCCTCTGACTTCTTTCAACTTCACTCACCTTGGCTTTTAATCATGGTTTACTGGGATAGTTTTAAGTCAGTAAGCATGCATTTTACATGGCCACTCACCAAAGAGATATGCATCACATTTTTCTAATGCATTTTGCTTTCGCTCTGATTCCTCGAATGATGGAGTGGATTCAAAACTTTTGCAATCACTTTCTGTAGTTTGGCTATCCTGTTGATAGAAGAAAGTTTTTAAACTTGAAGAAGCAAAACACTCTTCAGAATAAACAGTTCAAAGATTTTCAACTTATAACATTAAACTTTACAAAGTTCCAACATAATTCCATATGAGCAAAACTCACTTCTTTTGAAGAGAAAAACAATGACTTCATAGAATATTCTGGATCTCTTTCTTCTAGTGATAACAGAGACTTCGGAAGATAGCCTTGGTCAACCTGAGGTGCGCTGCCACCTGCACTACATACAGCTGTATCTTGTGGCTGCAGGGACCCATCAAAGATCTTCTGTGAGTAGGTAATGAGGAACTCTACCAACCGTGCTTGATTTGAATAGTCAGCAAGAGAGGAGATAGTGATAGGAGCCGTTGTGGGCCTTGGCCTAAGGAGACTTGGTCCGAATATCACACCCAAGTTTCTGGAGTTCATTTTGTTTTCTTCCGAATGATCTACAACTCTGTGACAAAGAACACATAAAGCTGTATTAGATTTCCTTGATGGCAGTTTATTATGGGTTAGGAAAGGTGGAGGAAAAATGGGTTGAAATCTAGGAAAAGGATCTATTTATTTGCTTAAATACTGACCACACAGCAAGTTGGGTTTCATGGTATTAGGATTAAATATAAATAAGTAGAAGGAATCAGTACAGTTTTACCAGCAGAAAAAAAAAAAATACCCCTAATGCTGCTCCTATCTTAGTAAATATGTATTACATCCTCCCCAGTATCTATGGTGGAAACTCTTCCTCACTGCACACAGCTAGTCTTCAAGCCTAGCTGATCCTAAAGATCTCTCTGCTGCTCCAGTGCCATTCCCACTGCTCTGGCCTTACTTCAAGTTCTCACCACCTTTTATTTCTCTGACTATTCAAGGAGATCTGAATTGAAGTAATAAGTACCTCTCTTCCAAGCCATTCTCGATATAACTGCTAGAAAGACCTAACAGGCAAACTTGACTATGCTAAATTTCTGGCCTCAAATCCTTTAGTGAGTACAGAAAGAAGACAGTCAATTCATCTGCCAGGCAGGTATGACTTTTCCACCTAGCTCACTTTGTGCTACTGCTTGCTAGACTGTGCCCGAACTGAACTTTCTTTATGTCCCCCAAAGCAAAGTGATCTCCTGTGTCTCTGCCTGGACCGCCCTTTTGCACATCAGCAAAAAGACTCCGGTTTGACTCCTGGGTTGGGAAGATCCACTAGAAAAGGGATAGGCTATGAAGAAGGAAATGGCAACCCACTCCAGTACTCTTGCCTGGAAAATTTCACGGACTGAGGAACCTGGTAGGCTCCAGTCCATGGGGTCGCAAAGAGTCGGACACGACTGAGCGACTTCACTCACTCACTCACTCAAACCATTCTTCAAGTCTGGCTCAGGGTTACCATCTCTGACTCACGACCCCTCCCCCATGTTCCTCTGCATGCTAAGCAAAGTACCCTCAGAATAAGAATGACACTGCACAGCACTTCTGTGCGGGTCTGCCCCTCAAGCTCACAGCAGAACACATGAAAGAAACCTGACATTTGCATCCTTATTTCCCCAGCCGAGCCTGGCACAGAACAGGCATCTGACAGAAAGATGTTGGCTCCAAGAACATATACAAAGTGTCTCCCTTTCCCTCATACATATTAGAAATGAAATATTCAGTCTAAAAACAATACCACAAGAATGTGAAATGTACTTAATACTACTGAACTGTACACTTAAAAATGGCTAAAAGGGTAAATTTTTGTTATGTGTATTTTACCACAATTAAAAAAATAAACCATAAAAGCAAAACCAAAAAAACTGACTCATTATCCACCCATTAATCAATGCCTGTCTTATTCAAAGTTCTTACCGCTTAAGATGAACTATGAGGTAATGAAGGCTGTTAAAATTTGATGCTGGCAATTGTCTTAGAAGGTCCTTGCTTTTTAGGAGGATTCGGCTTATTTCTATAGATGTACTTGGCCATTTTTTGTCCTCAGGGTTATCTTTTTTCATCTCCTGTTCTTCATTTACATGTTGGATTTCTATTGCTAGGTCTATAAATTCCTTGTATAATCGAAATAAAATAAATGGTTCTGGGAGCTAAAGAAATAACATTACATTAGAAATATCATTCTTTTCATGTTTTTCACTGTTAATAATTTACTGAATAGCTACTGAGTGGTTTAGCACATCCTTTTAGAGTAACAGGACTTAAGGTCAATCCACAGTTAAAAATGTACGTAATGTCTCATCACAAGGAAAAATATTTTTCTATTTCTTTAACCTTGTATCTATATATGATGGATTTCACTAAACTTATTGTGATAATCGTCTCATGATGTATGTAAGTCAAACTGTTATGCTGTAGACCTTAAACTTACACAGTGCTGTATATCAGTTATATCTCAATACAACCAGAAGAAAAAAAATTAAACTCTAGAACAAGAAAAAAGGAAATGTATGTATGTTTGCTAGGTGTGATCTATAAATATATCCATAGATATACAGGCTACAGTCACCATAAGTATATCCATATTAAAAATGAGTTAACTAGTAATCAAGTAAAACTCTAAACCTAAAGCTACATGATGGGATTTTAAAACTGATACTCTATACCAATTACATTCAAGACTGCCCCAAAGTCAGCATGATCTTCAGCTATCTTTTGAAAAAAATCCAGGATAATGTACAATATATATCAAATTAAATAGAAAAAACTTATTTTCTGTTTGTATGGGAGACAGAACAAAATGCTCTAAGGTCCTTGTGTTTTACCTGGACCTGACTGAAGATTAGCAAAAGACAATATGACTTAACAAGAAGACACTGCCAACATTTTGATATCTAATTTTTAAATACCACTTTAATTGCCGTAAGCAGGTCAAAAGATAAAGTTCCTCTCTCAAAGTGTCCACAGGCATACCAGCTTGATCTGTCTACTGGCACAACTGATTTCAATGACTGCACTGCATGGTGACAAAATATACACCACCTCTCTTGCTAGCTGATGTCTTGCACTATCTGTGGTGAGGTTGGCACCTACTTCTCCAGCTTCCCCTGCTGGTCCTAAAGAGGGCATCGGGATCAATTTCTACCTTTACCATTTGGGGAATCTGAAGAAGGTCATTCTTGGAGCTTCAGACTTCCCACACAGTACTGAGTAAAATAAAGGCTATTCTCTTAACACTGTAAGAACTGAGCATGGCTTTCCACACTAAAGCTTTGGTCCCATAGTATTCCTAGCACAGAACAAGAGCTGGTATGTTGTTGTTGTTTAGCTGCCAAATCAAGTCCAACTCTTTACAACCTCCATGGACTGTAGCCCGCCAGGCTCTTCTGTCCATAGGGTTTCCCAGGCAAGAATATAGCAGTGAGTTGCCATTTCCTTCTGTAGGGGATCTTTTTGACTCAGGGATTGAACCCATATCTCTGGTATCTTCTGCACTGGCAAGTAGATTCTTTACCACTGAGCCACCTGGGAAGGCTGAAAGCTGGTAGTATTTGACCCCATTTATTTCCTCTCCCTGACTGACTAGAAGAAATAAAGAATGATTCATTGTGAGATTAAAAGTTAAAAGACTAAAAGACAGTTTGAAAACACTGTCTCCATTTCTCAATTGAGAATCATATAAAATGTGGTTAAAAAGAAATCAAAAGTTTCCTGGGCTAACATGGTACATCAAATTTGTACCTAATTTCTTTCCTTTCTACAATCCCACTGACATACAGTTAAGCCCACAGGACTGGGAGAATAGGGATGGAGACAAAAAACATTTCGCAAGCTGAAGAGGACATAAACATGTGCTGACTTAGCACTCCTAAGAAAGCTAAAATTCTAAACAGAGAATCAATATTATTTACCAGATCCTAAGGAGACTCTTTATGAAAGTGAAAGAGGAGAGTGAAAAGGTTGGCTTAAAGCTCAACATTCAGAAAATGAAGATCGTGGCATCTGGTCCTATCACTTCATGGGAAATAGATGGGGAAACAGTGGAAACAGTGTCAGACTTTATTTTGGGGGCTCCAAAATCACTGCAGATGGTGACTGCAGCCATGAAATTAAAAGACGCTTACTCCTTGGAAGGAAAGTTATGACCAACCTAGATAGCATATTTGAAAAGCAGAGACATTACTTTGGCAACAAAGGTCCGTCTAGTCTAGGCTATGGTTTTTCCAGTGGTCATGTATGGATGTGAGAGTTGGACTGTGAAGAAAGCTGAGTGCCGAAGAATTGATGCTTTTGAACTGTGGTTTGGAGAAGACTCTTGAGAGTCCCTTGGACTGCAAGGAGATCCAACTATTCCATTCTGAAGGAGATCAACCCTGGGTGTTCTTTGGAAGGAATGATGCTAAAGCTGAAACTCCAGTACTTTGGCCACCTCGTGCGAAGAGTTTGACCACTGGCAAAGACTCTGATGCTAGGAGGGATTGGGGGCAGGAGGAGAAGGGGACAACTGAGGATGAGATGGCTGGATGGCATCACAGACTCAATGAACGTGAGTCTGAGTGAACTCTGGGAGATGGTGATGAACAGGGAGGCCTGGCGTGCTGCGATTCATGGGGTCACAAAGAATAGGGCATGACTGAGTGACTGAACTGAACTGGAAGGGTAATGCCAAGCCTAAGGAACAGGTGGGTAACTATCTTAAATAAGGATTTAGTGACTGTATGCCTGCTGAAGCCTTCTTACCTAACTAGGCTCCCAGAGTTCTGGAACCATACCCATAGGCAGGGAAAGACTCTTATCTGTGCTATTAGATTAGCCCACAAGCAGAGACCTAGACATACGAATGCCAGGTGTTTCCCAAACAGCCCTCTTAGATAACACTACACTCACTACAGTAAAGTTCAAAATCTTCAAAGTCTTCATGTATTCAATAGTTTCCAGACAGTAGCACAGGGAATCATATTCAATATTCTGTGATAATCCATAATGGAAAAGAATATAAAAGAATATATACACATATATATATATATATATGTAAAAACAGAATCACTTTGCAGAAATTAATACAACATTGTAGATCAATGATACTTCAATAAAATCTTTAAAATAGTTTACAATTAAAAAAGCTTCCAGAGAGATTTCAATTCCCAAACCTTTCATTTTAAGGAGATAACTATAGAAGGCACAAATAAAAATAAATAGGAAAAAAAACAACTCAAAGGCCTACAACTCTGCTGTCAATACTGTGGCTGCTAGTCATATATGGCTACTGAGCAGTGGACATATGGCTGTTCCAAACTGACATGAGCTCTAAGTGAAAAATACACACCAGATTTCAAAGACCCAGTAAACTCCACTAAAGGTAACTATTTCATTAATTATTTAAAATTACTGATTAGATGCTCAGACAGTTTCCATTTGTTAAATGAAATATTAAAATTTAACTTCACTGTTTCTTTTATGTGGCTACTAGAAAATTAAATATTACATATAAAGCCCATATTATATTTCTATAGGACAGGGCTAGAAGCTGAGAAGAAAAAAATTCTTAAAAAAAAAAACTATGAATATTTCAGGTAGAAGAAATACTGCAGTCAATAAAATAAAAAGAATGCTATAGAAGGGACAAAAAACTAGAATTCTTGGAAATTAACACATGATCTCAGAAATGAACTAGTTTACAGTAGGAATGCAAGATAAAGCCGAGGGAATTTTTTAGACAGAATTAAAAGAAAACAAAAACAAAAGAAATAACAGGGAAAAGGGAAGGAAGCTAGAGAACCAATACAAGTTGTATCCAAATGCAAGTTCCAGAAAAAAAAAAACACAGAGAAAATAGAGGGGAGAAATAGAGCAAGAAAATAAAAGTTCCACGAACTAAAGGACAACTAAGCAGAACAACAGAAACTGTCGAGTGCCTGAAAGAGTGGATGAAAATACACCCATATCAAGGCACAGGTTGTGAAATTTGAGGATAGTAGATAGCAAAAGATTCTACAAGCTTTCAGAGAGAAAACAATAGGTTACATATAAATAGTTAGGAATGAGAAGGATTTTAGGCTTTAAAGAAAACAATTTTTAAAATGCCTTCAAATTTCCAAAGAAAAATAATTTCCAGCCTAGAATATTATAACCGTCCTTACTACCCACTCTTCCATTCTTATTCAAGGAAGCAAAGTAAAGACATTTATTTACAGATAAAACAGTTTCAAATGTTTAGTCTTAGTCCACTTTGCTCCAGGATGGCCCTGACCAAACAGGAGAATAAATGAAAAACAGGAAGACATGACACAGAAGACAGGTGTTCTGCACAGAAGACAGTGGAGAAGACAGGTCCTAGGATGACAGCTCTTCCCATATTAAAAAGGACCCAGAAGAACAGAGCTCCTGAGACAGACACGTTGAGGACCAACATTACTATGCTCTCTGCAACTGTCTTCATCTTCACTCAAGGACAGAGCTTTACCTAAGGACAGAATGCAGCTGGCCCTGGCCCAGATCTTTTGAACTTGGCTTATCATGACAAAGTGCTGATTCTTCCCTCAACCCTTCCATGAGCTACTGCCTGAGACACTATGGCCACTTAATCCACCCACAGCAGCATTTTTTTCAGACCTACTCCTGCAACAAGCGTGTACAAGAGTGAGCACAAAGAGAAAATATAAAGCACTTCACTGCTGACAACATTCCTGCTGAACTTGCAGTACTAAGCTTATAGAATATCCCTGACTGATGCCCCAACCATAGTGAACTTCATGTTCCCTGATGCATTCACACCTCCATCACTAACCTCCCCCAATAGCTACTTTAAAATACCAGTGAAACTAAAGCCAAACCACTGCTGAATCCTTCATATAACAATATGAATAGTAAACTTTCCTTAAACAGTTAGATTTATGTTTTCTACTCAGTTTTCTAGAACTTGATACATTCTGTTGTATATATATTGTGCGGCTTCCCTTGTGGCTCAGTTGGTAAGAATCTGCCTTCAATGCAGGAGACCTGGGTTTGATCCCTGGATTGGGAAGATTCCCATTTGGAGAAGGAAATGGCAACCCACTCCAGTATTCTTGCTTGGGAAATCCCCGGGCAGGGAAGCCTGGAGGGCTACAGTCCATGGGGTTCCAAGAGTTGGACACAACTTAGTGGCTAAACCACTATTCCTAAATATATGAACAATATTTATGAATAAACAACAGGTATTAAAACAGTTAAAAAAAGACAGGGAAGTATTAACACGGTTACAAAACACCACTGGGTAGAGCTGCGGGCTGCAACTGTGGAGTGGCATATAGGGGCCTTCTACAAAGTACAGGAATATTCTATTTTAAGGAGCTAAGTGATGGAAAATGAGGATTTTTATTATTATCGGTCTTTAAATTGTACATACATTTTATACACTCATTGATCTCTACTTTAATAATTGGAAAGATATTGATATGGTTTATATCAATGAAAAATGTGTGCAGCAAACATCAGCAAACTGCAAATTGTATTTTTGCTCTATTTAATGGTAAATTTCAATGGTAAAAACTTTACCTGTCGAAGGTATAATTTTAAGACATCACAGATATCATGTGAGCTAAATTCTGAAATGTCTACCAAGTGCATTCCATTTTCCAAGGCTTGACACAGTTTTTCAGTTTTGATTTTGTTTCCACATACACGATAAATTCCCTTGAGAAAAAGAAAAAATTTTGCAAAAAATTCTGCTTCAGTACAAATGGTTAAATGCATTTAGCTAAATATACTTTGATTCTTACTAATATTTTAGGAAAAAAACTAGGACCAAATAAGGTAATATTTTTCAAATAAATCTGAATAAATTCAGTTACTTAGTAAAAACTGAGAGCATTGTTCTCCTTTAGTGTATCCTTATGACTAGAACAAATCACATTTATGCTTTAAAATTATTAACTTTAAAAATTATAATGTACCTGTAGACTCAAGGCTCTGTTTTCAATCTCTGAGGCACACATTTTGAGTACAAAAGGGATGCCATCTGGTTCCTTTTTGCAACTTGTGTGAACTCTGCTCCAAATAAGTGCATTTTCCCCATAAGTTTCTGATGACCACAAATGATGACTAAATTTTCCAAACACTTTCGGTGACAAACAAGGAGACACTAAAAGAAAATGACAGTTTAAAATGGTTACTTTACCTTAAATCTGTTCACAAAAGGACAAACGACAGGTAGAGTGATAAAATAACAAAAATGAGTTTAAAAGATATTACTTGGGTTTGAAATATATTTGATAGCAAAATAAAATATAAAATTATAAAAGGAACACTGTGGTTCAATTTTTTTTTAAATACATTTGCAGAAGATCTTAACTGGTAAAATTAGTAACAAAAAGTATAAAGCAAAAAGGATAAAGGGGCTAATATAATTTCAGAAAGATCTTACCTCTTCACATTCAACACCCTGGAATACCACAATGCCTTCACAATCCCTGCACTTGGTGGGGGATCTCAGTTTGCGAAGTTTGTGAGTGAGAGCTGCCTTTGACATCAACGTTTTCTTAAATGTTCCAAGAGAATTGGGTCCTTCCAACAGAAGCAGGGTAGTATACAAGAATGGTTAGCAGGACAGAAAAAGTTATATCACATGATACTACACTTTAAAAGATTTTTAAATAAGATTACAGGAAGTTATGACTTTAGTCTGTAACATCAAAATAAGCATCCAATGTACAGATCCCTTATAAGGCACACATTCATCAAACAATTAAGCTATGAGTAAAAATCATCATCAAACCAATAACATACTTCTAAAATACCATGGCACAAGGTTTCCAGAATTAGAAAATTTACAGTTATTAACAAGACCTTCATTTCACAGGCGCCATTACATTCCATTCTTAGATAAAGACCTTATAAACGTTTGGAAGAAAACTAGCTCTATGAGTTTAGTGTGTCAGGATTACTTGCATTAAAGATAGAGCTATACTTGATTTATTATAAAATTACAGATAATAGTAGTGATCTATAAATATCCTACCAGAGGTCAGATATTCTGTATTATTTTAGAAAATGATGCCAAAACAAGTATCTGGAGGTCTCAAGTGAAGCCATTAATGTAACTGACTGCTCTTTTATGTCCTTCCGTATCCTTAGATTTCCCTGCCCTCAAGAAGTATGTGTATTTTATTTACTTTTCCTGCCTAGCTTCTTACACTATTTCTTTTGAAGAGGATTTTCTCATATAGAAATTCTCAGAAACAGAATTTCTTCTGTACACTTTGAACAATTAAGTCACTATAAAGTTTCTGAAAGATTAAAAATATCTAGTCTATTGGACTTCTCTGGTGGTCCAATGCAGGGGACGCAGGTTTGATCCCTGGTTGGGGGAACTAAGATCCCACATGCTGTGCGGCAACTACCAAGCCCACATACCACAACCAAGACCCAATGCAGCCAAAAATAAAAAAATATATATTAAAAATATCTAGCCTATTTGAGCATCACACCAAGACATTTTAGCTCTAGTAGTTTTCCTGCTTATTCTTATATTTTTATTTGTAACATTTGATTAATACACTATGAACTAATAAATAATTTGTTGGGATATATCTAAGTCAATGTAACGCCTTTTGTTTAATACACAGTAAGGTGATTCTTTAAACCATACTACTTCTTCCTAATATCATGCAGTGCTACTGATTCAGCTAGTTTAGTGGAAATGTGATTCAAGTGAGAGTAATACCAGCTTCTGAAGGGGAGGGTGGCTCTCTTTCATCCAGATCATCTGCAGAAGACATGGTGCCACTGGATGGAGTTCGTGGAAGTTTTCGATGAAAGTCTCCTAAAAGAAAATTCACTGAGAGTTTAAGAAATGGGTAATAACACCATTTTTTGAATAACACAAGTCATGCTATTTTATTAGCTACAATATCAACATTTGCTTCCATTCAGACTGTGGATACACAGGATCCTAATACTTACTACTGGGAACAAAAGAGAATGAGCCAAATCTGACTTTTCCAAATAAATCTAAAATAAACTGAGGATCACACATTCCAATGAGATCTCAACTGTCAACTTCTGATAGTGTTAGAGATTATAAACTCTACGAGAATAAAGAGTATTTTCTATTCAAGCCTTATATCTAATATCTGATGGAATAGCTGGCAAAACAGAAAAGCTGTCATTACTTGTTTGTTGAATTAAGTGATAAAGAAGTATCATGTACCCTAAAGCATTCTATAATAAAATATACAAAAATCTACACACACAGCAATATAACAGTACCATCACATTTATGTTGCTAGTAAGACAGGAGTCTGGGAACCAGGAACAATGATCCTGGCCAGGAGCTAAGAGTTCATGACATAAGTTGTCAGCCAAGGAACCTGCCAGTTGTCTCAAAGCGTGTTTGGAAGTACCCCAACCAGGTAATGAGGTTTATTTGCTCCGTGCTGACCCTACAAACAGGGCTGTCTCTTAAGTGGAAGTTTACATTTAATTCAAGGCTTTAAGAGTCTTCAGTTCAGAGTTAGAAAGTACTTCACTAATTATTTAAACCATTTCCTCTCTCTCAAAAGATTCCTTCCCCTCTTCAAACTATGCTTAAAAGGTGGTCATCTAGTTTTTCTTTTGAATGTGTCCTCAAATGACTAAGAGATCATGAAGCCACATGTTCATTTTAAAACCACTGTAACTGTAAAACAAGGGCTTCCAAGGTGGCTCAGTGGTAAAGAATCCCCCTGCCACGCAGGAGACAGAGTTTCAACGCCTGGGTCGGGAAGATCCCCTGGAATAGGGAATAGTGACCCACTTCAGTATTCTTGCTTGATAAATCCCATGGACAGAGGAACCCGATGGGAAACACCCAATTCATGGGGTGGCAAAGACTCAGACACGACTTAGCAATTAAGCAGCAGCAGCAGCAGCAATTGTAAAATGACTTCCTTTCATTACTGAGCAGAAACCTACCACTTATAAATCCCAGCCCCGGTCACATGTCTCCTCACAAAGCACTCTGACTCTCATCCCTTTCCACTTCCAGTGTCAGAGGATGGCTGTCACAAAACTATGCATCCTTGGGTCTTTACCCACTTATCATGTGACCAGGTTCCAAGTTTTCATCTTTATCATATGAAGTCTTACAGGATTCCAAATAATTTAGGGCTTGCTCTAGACTGAATCTAAATTTATGGGAATACCTAGAACCTGTTTTTATAAAGCTAATTATAAATATTCAGTTAAACAGTTAGTCTCACATCTCCAAAGTGTTCCTGAACAGCAATAATTTTAAAGTAGGGCTCAAACTAGTTGGTGACAACCTGCCTGTAAACTCAGTGCTGCACAAAAGTCATTTCTAACTTAAAGTTAGAAAGATATATTTATATTTATATATACATATAAAGTCAAAGATATATTTACATGAATAAAATTTCTGAACTATGTAGAATACCAAAGAAATAGTCATTAGTCTTTTATTTTGAGGAAGGTTAAATCCTATAACATATCTCCTGGAATGCCAAGATCCTAGGAGAAAGAAACTTAGCCAGGAAGAACAGGATTGGAGCAGTCTTTGGTAGAAGAGTGAAGGAGAAAGAACATGGAAAGCAATAACCTCAAGGGTTCAAATGACCCATTCTTCTCTTCCTAGCTGTATTACAAATCATTCTCTTTGAAGCCATTAAGAGAGAATTCAAAACATCTATTCTGCCTCTCTAAAGAGGATATCTTTATCAAAGTATATAAAGATATCAAAGTACCTAAAGCACATTTATAAAAAATGAGTAAATAAGTTATCACAGGCACAAGAACTGGTATTCATTTTATGACTCATTACAGTGATTAACTACAAAACAACCCAAAAGATAGAAGATAAATTATGTTCACAGAATGGAAAACTATACAGCATATAGCATAAAATAAAAGACAGTTTCTCACACATCAATATGAATCTCAAAATTCACAAAAGAGGTCACAAAAGAACAATATGATTCTGTCTGCCTAATATTCCAAAGAGGACAAAGCTCAACTACATGAATACTAAAATATGTAAAGTAGCCAGGGAAAGATAAACAAAATTCAGGATGATGGTTCATCTGGTGAGTGACAAGGCAAGGTTATCAAGGAGGTATACACAGGGGCCTTCTAATATACTCATAATGTTTTGTTAGGCTAAGTGTTGAATATATATGGGTTTGTTCTATGATTTTTATTTAAACTGTACATATACATGTACATATTTCTATGAGACAGTTCATTATAAAAATAAGATAGTTATAAACAACAAGGATTTACTGTACAGCACAATGAACTATATTCAGTATCTTGTAACAAACTATACTGGAAAGGAATCCAAAAGTATGTAGATATATACCTAAACATATGTATAACCTATTGACTTTGCTGGACATTTAAAACTAACACAATATCTCAAATTAACTATACTTCAATTAAAAAAAAAAGAAAAAGGAAAATAAAGTAGCTAAGATAGCCCCCAAAAGGAATATTTTTATCTTTCACTGAATTTTCACTCCAGACTTAATACTTATGTACCTGGACTTATAGATTCAGAATCCAGAGATCTAGATTCACTGCTTCCTCCAGTGCTCTCAGAATCACTAAACATTCCAAATGTCCATGACCTTAGAAAAGATGGGCCTTTAAGAAAAAAATATTTAAAGTCAAACTTGGCTACAGATGAATTTCATAAGGCAAAATACTGACATTATTTAAAACGAGACAAGTCAAACTTCTCAGTGTGATACAGCTGACAGGCACAGTGCTCACAACTATAATAAAACTTCATAAGATTATAATTCAAGGCCTGATTTTTAAATTCCAGACCAGCAACTCATTTAATGATCACATTTAAACAATTTTAGCTTTCATGAATTAGTTCTCTTTTTAGTGTGAAAAACTACCTGTTATGTCTGCACTGTTAGAGCATCTGTCCTCTTCAATCTTATTAGAGTTGTCAGGAAGGCGTACAACGTCTTCTAAAGAGTCAGAAGGTCCGTATCCAGAAATGGGAGGACTGCTTAATTGTTTATTTACATTCCTAAGAAAACCCAAATAAAATTCTTCATACAGAAAAATGACAAATAATCAGCCCACTTATTTTCAGAAATATCTGTTAATTTAATGAACAGAGTAATTAAATAAACTAAATATTAAGAAACATTATACAGTTGAACTTCTTAAAATATGTAAATAAAACTTATTAATCATTTTTGTTTATTATAGTTGAAACTTGAAAAAGAGGAGCAAAAGTATAGTCAATTATTCTTAACATGGTTTAACTTTTCAAGTATAACCTGTATGGATTTCTAAATCTCAAATAACTCAGCTCTGTGTCAAAATGGAAAGCTTTACTCTAAGTCAATTACATCTTAAATATTTTAAAAATTTAGAAAGTTTTAAAGTCAATGCTGTCAGTGTTAGAAATGACACCACCTGACACTAGATAGTAAACTCAGCAATGAAGATTTTACATCTAGAAATAATTTCTTCTATATGTTAATTCTCACCCATCAACTTTCTCCTCTTCAGCTGAATTTGTGGCCCTGACAAACTCACTGTACTCTTGGCCTGGGTCATAGAGTTTGGCACTATCACAGAGAGATTGTAAATTGCTTGAGAGGGAGGCAGCCTGCAGGTGCTGCATCTGGAAAAGGTTAACTGTTACCTATGGTCACAAACAAAACAAAACAAAAAGGTAAGAGAGTCATGCTACAGAGAATGCTATGTACATACACATTTATTTCAAGTAACAGTACCAAGAAAAAGGTCACACAGTGAAGAATTCAACAGTGAATATCATCGTGAGCACACTATGTCACCTGCCTTTGTACAAGGACTAAATTGGGGGCGGGGGGGGTGCCGCGCACAAAGTAGTTTTAATCAAGTATCTAGGAGCAATCATTTTAGCAAAGCTGGCTTTAATCTGAAAGGTTTAAAAACACAACCCATGTCCCTGCTGCTGCTGCTGCTAAGTCGCTTCAGTCGTGTCCGACTCTGTGCGACCTCATAGATGGTAGCCCACCAGGCTTCCCAGGTTCACAATTTTAGGAGATGGATGTGTTTCTGATGATCCCAGCTTTGTACTCTGATGGTCTGACCATAACTGTCTACACTGAAAAACATGGAGGAAAAATTCCAATCAAAGCACTATTATTTTGAGTTTCACTTCTTCAATCCTATAAAAATAGAAATGCTTTATACTTATAATGTGTCCTACAGCACTCAGTTTTTATAATTAGGTAATATCTTGAATTTATTCAAAATAATTATTCCACTGAATTTCTACAAATGCCTAACATGCCTACTGTCACAACTGCCCCTTATAGGAACAACAACAAAAATAAGCAGACACAGTGTTTATGCCAGGTCCATTTTGAGAACTGTACATGAATTAACTACTCTCATGTTCATAAAAATCCAAGTTTTGGGTATATTACAGCAAAAAAATAGATGAAATCCCAGTCCTCATATAAGAGTTTGCATTTTCCGGAGGGTGGGGGTTGAAGACAGAGGACAAATTAAGTAAGATAATTTCTGGTACTGAAAACTGCTACAAACATGATATAAGACTGTCAGGTTATGGAATATGATCAGTGTTTACAAAAGGGTACTTTTGATATGAGAGTTTGGTGAACGACTCTCTGAGGAGGTAATGGCTGAACTGAGACCTGATATAACAGAGAACCAGTGAGAAGTTCCAGGGAGAAAACCAATACAAACAGAAGAGATAGTGCAAAGACCCTAGGGCAAAAGTGAGTAAGAAAGAACCTGTCATGCACAAGAAACAGATGAAAGGTCAGTGTGGAGTTTCAGTTCGAGATAAAGCCAAACAGGGAAGACGCCATCTAAACCAAGGTAAGGTACAACAGGAAGCCAGTGGAGGCTTCCCTGGTGACTCAGTCAATAAAGAATCCATCCGCATTGAGGGAGACCTGGGTTCGATCCCTGGGTTGGGAAAATCCCCTGGAGGAGGGTATGGCAAGCCACTCCAGTACTCTTGCCTGGAGAATCCCCATGGTCAGAGGAGCCTGGAAGACTGCAGTCCATGGGGTTGCAAAGAGTCAGACACGACTGAGCGACTAAGTACAACATACAGCACAGCACAAGATTTGTAAGACTTTTCTAAATGCCACTCCCACTTCTGTACGGGAAATGTAAATGAATGCCAAATTTCGATCAGCTTAGTGTTATTTCAAAGACTGCCATGTTTCCTCTTCATCTCTTTTGATTACCAGATGATATGTTGAACTTTTGATTAGACTCTAAGTCCTTTCCAAGGTAGATAGGCATTCTCCAAGGATAACTAAGAGTCAGCATAAATAGTTTTTGAAAAGTGCACATAATAGAATCACTTGTTCCTCCTTCAAGCAACATAGGAAATTCAAATTGTGGATGGTAAAGTTTAAGTCCAACAATTAGCTATAATTGGGAATTCTCTGGTTAACGGTAAACTGAACTGAACTCTCTTGATCCAAAAGGTAATTGTATGTCCATTTTTAATACTTTTTAATAAACTTTATGAATCTAGTTAGAAACACTAATAATTAAAAAGTCAAATACACAGGCATAATCAATCAACTCATCCACTTAATGTTTGTCTATGCTGCTGCTGGTGCTGCTAAGTCGCTTCAGTCGTATCCAACTCTGTGCGACCCCATAGATGGCAGCCCATCAGGCTCCACTGTCCCTGGGATTCTTCAGGCAAGAACGCTGGAGTGGGTCGCCATTTCCTTCTCCAATGCATGAAAGTGAAAAGTGAAAGTGAAGTCACTCAGTCCTGTCCGACTCTTAGCAACCCCATGAACTATAGCCTACTAGGCTTCTCCGCCCATGGGATTTTCCAGGCAAGAGTACTGGAATGGGTTGCCTTCTCTGATGTTTGTCTATGGATACTTATAAATAAAGCCTTTTATGTACTGGCAGTCCAATCTTAAAATCTCTTTTCCCTAAATTATTCAGTCTTCTCCCTCACCTAACAGAAATGCTGAAGACTGAAGTTCTCATGGGGTAGATCCTGCAGAACTTGCTGGGAATCTTCTCTGGGGTGGCTCATAGGTACTTCAAAAATCATCATGTCTCTAAGATCTTTTTGTCCCCCAATCCCCTCCTGAGTCTGGGACTTTGTCCTTTTCTTCTAGGTCCCCAATGAATAACAGTACGTGGCCTAAGTGTTTCATAAAGGGTAAATGACCAAATGAATAGTAGTAGAAAGTGTTATCACTCAAGGTCATACTGAAATCTTGCATGTTTTCTGTTACTGCTCACTCAAGAATAGAGGATTTTCAACTCTATGCCCAGCTTTCAACATCTACATTTAATCTTTAGTTACTCCATGGGCATACAGATTAGCCCAAATTTTTCTGAGAGTTGCTGAAATAGAGTATTTCATAATTTCCAATCAATGGGAAAAGTTTCTCTCATATACATTAGCAATAATCTAAAATTTTTTGTTCAATATTTCTGTCCTACATTTTTTAAAAAGATAAAATTTTCATGAATGTTCTTTCAAAGGAAAGGAAAACTTCTTGTGCTAATGTTTCCCATCCTTCAAAGTCCGTTAATTTAATTAGGCCTTTGGTAATTGGTTTGGTCATTTCTCCTTGTTCTCACTTAGTAATGCAATTTTTGGGGGCCAAGATACATGCATTCCAGGATCTTAGTTCCTAGACCAGGGATTGAACTCATTTCCCTCCTCGGTGAAAGCATGGAGTCCTAGCCTGGAAATGCCCTAAGTAATGTAATTATCCCACATCCCATATCCTTCAACACTTCCTAATTCAATACAGAGTAATTCTTGATGTTTATGATGTAACTTACAATTCTGCTGGGACTGATTTATGTATTTTCCTAAAGATAGTGAGTGAATATAACTGAGTGTCCAGCATCTTTATATTTCAGATGACTTTGTTTTCTTTTCAATGATAGATGTAATAATAATAGATCCTAGAGTGAGAACAAAATTCTTTTGAAAACAATTTGAGAGATGGTGATGCAAAATAGTCACCAAAAATTCCCCAATTCTTCTTTGATGGAGAAGAAAACAAAGAAATCTGAGAAAATTATGGCTCTTACCTTGGGGGAAAGGCACCTACATTCAAGAACTGAATGCTGGATTTGGTATCTGCTTAGACCTGCATGTGAATGATGTCATAGAGAAGGAGTAAAACTGATTAAACTGGTTCAAAAGAACTCCAGCTAATAAGAAATTTTGCTCACAAATATATTTAGGGAGAAACTTCCCATAAACAGACTATACATTATATGCTGTAGTGATTTTCAGGAGTTTGTGTATTTGTTCAAGTTTGGGGAACTTGTACCTCAAAGTCTACTTCATACACAGATAAATACTGCTTTACAATTTTTCAGATGTATTAATTCTCTCTCCCTAGATAGATGCTAAAACTCCTTGAGAGCGGTATCTGTTGTATATTTCTTTTAAATAAATAGTAGGCAATAACAATAGTGGTATCATCATGCATATTACGATTCTAATGGCACAAAGTGAAGAGGAACTAAAAAGCCTCTTGATGAGGGTGAAAGAGCAGAGTGAAAAAGCTGGCTTGAAAGTCAACATTTAAAAACTAAGAGCATGGCATTTGGTCCCAACACTTCATGGCAAATAGAAGGCGAAAAAGTGCAAACAGTGACAGATTTTACTTTCTTGGGCTCCAAAATCACTGCAGATGATGACTACAGGCATGAAATTAAAAGACGCTTGCTCCTTGGAAGAAAAGCTATGAGAAACCTAGACAGCATATAAAAAGCAGAGACATCACTATGCTGACAAAGGTCCATATAGTTAAAGCTATGGTTTTTCCAGTTGTCAAGTATGGATGTTGAGAGTAGGACAATAAATAAAGAAGGCTGAGGGCCAAAGAACTGATACTTTTGAAGTGTGGTGCTGGAGAAGAGACCCTACTGAGTCCCTTGGACTCCAAGGAGATCAAACTAGTCAATCCTAAAGGAAATCAACCCTGAATATTCATTGGAAGGACGGATGCTGAAGTTGAAGCTCCAAAACTCCGGCCACCTAATGCAAAGAGGTGGCTCACTGGAAATGACCCTGATGCTGAGAAAGATTAAAGGCAAAAGAGAAGGGTGCAGGAGAGGATGAGATGGTTAGATAGCATCACTGACTCAATGGACATGAATCTGAGCAAACTCCAAGAGATACTGGAAGACAGAGGAGGCTGGCATTTACAGTCAATGGGGTCACAAAGAGTTGGGCATAACTTAGCAACTGAACAATAGGCATTAACAAATACAAATATTATATTCAAAATTGTGTGCTTAGTTGCTCAGTCATGTCCAACTCTTGCGACCCCATAGACTGCAGTCTGCAAGGCTCCATGGGATTCTCCAGGCAAGAATACTAGAATGGGTTGCCATTTCCTTCTCCAACAAAATTAGGTGACTTCTTATTTATATCACATCAAATTAAAAGAAATCATAATTGTTGGATCACCAAACAGCATCACTTTTTTAGATGGAGGCAGACTAACAAGATTAAGCTCATGAGAGAACTCAAAACTATGTTATATGCAATAGTCAGATTTGAGGGTAAAAAATCCAGGGAGAGATGTTTAAAGTGCTATCTTGTGGAAGAGGGATTACATCAATACAGCACAACTTGAAAGGTCTACAAGAGAACGGATTTTTTTAAAAGCTCAATATACATGTCATACTAATTCTGAAGTTGTTCAAATCCAGGCTGGGTAATCACTCACAGCAAGATAGCATAGTATTTAGAAGCACCAGCTCTGAAGTCATTCTTTAAGTCTGGCTTTCCAACTTATATGGTGGATGACTTTGATATCAAGTTGTT
Organism: Nanger dama; assembly: GCA_917880005.1. Classification (NCBI taxonomy): domain Eukaryota; kingdom Metazoa; phylum Chordata; class Mammalia; order Artiodactyla; family Bovidae; genus Nanger; species Nanger dama. Next base: position 422,378 of record CAKJTW010000059.1, read on the forward strand.
TATAACTACATTAAACACTTGTTTCCAAAAAAGTTAATGTGCAATAAATCTTGTAGGGGATCCTGTTCAAAATACAGATTCTGATATCAAAAGTCTAGGCTGAAATCCAAAATTCTGCATTCCTCATAGTACTTCCAAAATAAAAGAGAATGTGACTGGTACAAGGAATACACTTGGAGAAGAAAGATTTTCTAAACTTTAGTTTCCTCATCAGTAAAATGGAGCTTAAAACAATTATATTTACCCAATATGATTTGTGATAATTAAATGAAGTAATGAAGACAAACAGTTCGATACACTGGCAAACACATAATCTTAACTATCATTAGCTATTGTTTGAGGTAAAAGGACTTGTGAAAGGTAAAAAGTTGGCTTAAATAACTTACACAGGAATTTTGAATCCTGGGATTTTGTAATTCTTTTAAATATTTTTATTAAAATTGACACTGTAAATTAACCACATATTAACTAATCAGAATTTGATAAATAAATGAGATACAATTTTGAACACCCAGAAATAGTATAAGAAAGGTTTGTGATTCAAATGGAATAAGCTCACTTCCAAAGTCTCTCACTCAGTTTCCTAAAAACCCTGAACAGAACGCATGGATTAGCTATCCGAGGGCTCTGAAAAGTAAATGGCAGCAAGTAGATTGTGGAAACAAACTACAAATCAAGTTTTGACCAATCCGTGGTATGCTTCCTGTTATTTTTTTCCTGCTAGTATTTCCCAGTTAGTACGTTACTCCTACTCAAATATATGATACTGAAAAGAGTTGGGGAAATTCTCTAGTTTCTTTTGTATGTTTGTCTTCTCTCTTGCCCCAAGCCCTAAGATGAAGTCCTGTGGCACTGTGAGTGAGGGCAGTAGCAGCAGAACAGACGTCTAAAGCTGAGGGAATTCTTGTCTGTAACTATAGTCTGCAGAGTGAGGAGTCTGAAATTCCTGTTGTTTCTTTCTCTTTATCCTTCCCCCAACTCAGCTCTCAAAGCAGCAGACTAGGCTGACTTCAGTTTCCCAGCCAGAAGGCCTAGAAGGGAGTCCTTAGTTGAAGAGTGAACCTAGCTGGATCAAAAGCCTGCTAAATTTTTTAAGAATCAACATTCAATACAGCTTATAAAGAAAACCCAGAGTCACATAAGGTAATACTGAAAATGCTTAAGATATCAACCAAAATTACTTGTCATACAAAGAACTGGAACAATCTCAACAACTCATAAGAAAAAGACAAACAGATACCAACACTGAGACGACTCAGCTATTTGAATTATCATAGACTTTAAAGCAGATATTATTACATTTCAAGAAATAAGGGCCAACAATATCAAAATGTGGGAAACTGAAGTCTCAGTAGAGAATTTGAAGATATAAAAAGAAATAAGAGGAGATTTTACTACTAAAAAAATACCCAGAAAAAACAAAATCAGTGGATTGACTGTATGGAAAAATGGAGATAACAACAAAAAAGTCACTGAGCTTGAAGAAAGATCAGTAGAACAACATAAACAATTGGAAGAAAAAAGGTCCTACATGTGGGATAATAACAAAAGGCCTGTCATTTGAGTCTTTAGGGTCTTAGAGGAAGACAAGGGACTGTTACAAAAAAATATCTGAAGGAAAAATAGCCAAATACTTCTTACACATTGAAAGAGTTAAATCTGTAGATCCAAGAACAGGAGAAACTCAACAAAAGCCACATACAAATACATTGTAATCAAACTGCTAAAACCCAAAGACAAAGAAAAATTTTTGCAAGCAGCCAAAGAAAAACAACATGCTCCATATTAGGGGAACAATGATTCAAGTTTCTATGCATAGAAACTCTGGATGCCAGAGGCAGTGGAATAACATTTTTATAAATAAACTGTTAAAAGAACTGAATTCTAAATTCAGTGAAAATATCCTTCACGCATGAAGATGAAACAGACATTCTCAGATAAAAGACAACCAGTAGACCAACTATCAGAGAAGGCAATGGCACCCCCACTCTAGTAGTCTTGCCTGGAAAAATCCCATGGACCAACTATAAAATAAATGGTAAAAGAAGTTCTTTGGACAAAAGAGAAATTATACAGGAGAGAAGATGGAACCTCAGAGTGAAAGAATAATAACAGAAATGGTAAATATCTGGGTAAATTCAAAGACTAGTTTTATTCTCTTAAACTCTCTGAAATATGAGACTTCTGAAAACCAAATTTGTAAGTTTGTCTGGTGATGTTTTCAATGTATGCAGATGTCAGATACATATCAACTAAAACAAAAAATGAATAAAATAACTTATATGGTGGTATAGTTCTTCCATTCCATTTGAACTTGGTAAAATATTAGTTCAAAGTAAACTGAAAATGCAGCCATTATAATCTTAGTGCAGCCATTTAAAGAAAAAAACACTATACAAATGAACAGATATAGTCAAAGACCCAATAGATACATTAAAATATATACAATAAATTAAACTTTAGACAATCATTTTAGATAAATTAAAATATAATTATAATATATAAATAAAACATTAAATTAAGTCTTTAATAAATTAAATAGATAAATTAAAATGTAATTCTAAAAAATTATCAATTCATACAAAAAAGGCATCAAAGGGAAACAGATGAAGGGAAACATAAGGTACAAACAGAAAACAAAAAAATAGCAGGCCTAAATTTGCACATATATTTAACACTAAATATAGTCTAACCATTCCACTCAAAAGATGGAGATTATCAAAATAGATTTTTAAAAAGTCAACACTGAACACTATGCTATAATAACTTCATGTAAAATACATGTTTAAGTTAAAAGTAAAAGAATGGAAAAAGATATACCATGCTAAAAATGCTCAAAAGAAACCTTAACTACTTCTATCAATATTAAATAATGTAGAGTAAAAGGCAAGAAAAATTACCAGGATAAAAAGACACATTTCATAAAGATAGAAGGACCAATTCACCAAGAATATATAATAATCATTAGTGTATATAAGCAATTGAGACATTCAAAATATATAAAGGAAAAACTGATGAAATTAAAAATATATAGTATGCTAAAAACATCAAAACTCCTTTCTCAGTAATTGACAGAAACAAAAAGTAAATCGTCAAGGATATGGAAGAAATAAATAATACCATAAACCAAGAGGAACTAATCTACATTTATAGGTTACTACAGCCAACCACAGCAGAATATACATTCTTTCAAGTGAATACATTAACAGTACCAAGATAAAGTATTTGTTTCACTATAACAGAATTAAACTAGAAATCAATATCAGGAAAATGTCCAGAAAATCCTCAAATAATTAGAAATTAAACAAGCTTCTACAATATCCACAGGTAAAATCAAAGTCTTGAGGAAAATTAGAAAATATTTTGAATTGTATAAAAATGAAAATCCAATCTCAAAATTTGTGGGATGCAGATAAGCAGTGCTTAGAGAGAAATTAAAATCATTAACTATTTATATTAAAAAGTAGAGAGGTCTTGATGAACAATCTAGGTTTCTACCTTTAAGAAACTAAAAGGAAAACTAAAAGCAAAATAAACCTATAGTAAGCAGAAAGGAATAAAAGCAGAAAATAAATTTAATAATAAAATTATTAAAAGTAGAAAAAAAATAAAAAGCAGAAAAAAATTTTAAAAAGAAAAGTAGAGAAAAACCAATGAAAGCTAAAGCTGTCTCTCAGAAAAGATCAACAACATTTATAAACCTCTACGCAGACTAACCAAAGAGAGAGGAAGTGAGAGAGAAGGCACAAATTACCAACATCAGGGAGGAAAGAGAGGATATCACTACAGCTCAATGAGACACTGAAAGGTTAAGAGTTATAAACAACACTATGCACATAAATACAATAACTTAGATGAAAGGGTGGAACTAATTCCGCAAACTACCAAAGTTCATGTAAAAAGAACTAATTCAAACAGGCCTATATCAAAAGAAACTGAATACACAGCGGAAGATTTTCCAAAAAATGAAAATTCCAAGCCAACTACTTTCACCAGGAAATGCCACAAAACATTTAAAGAAATAACACCAATTCTATACACTCTCTTCCAGAAAATAAAATAGGAAGCAACACTTCCCAACTTATTTTATGAGGTCAGAATTACCCTGATTCCAAAATCAGATAAAGGCAGTATAAGAAAAAAAACAGTAAACAAAAACATAATACCAATATCTTTCATAAACACAGAAGAAAAAACTATTCAACAAAATATCAGCAAATTGAATCCAGTAATTTATAAAAGGAACAATGTGTCACAAACAAGAGTGGCTTATCCCAAGAATGCAAGGATAGATCAAAACTTAAATATCAATATCAGTATTATGAAGTAACTCATCATATTAACAGACCGAAGAAGAAAAACTCTATTATCACATCAAGTGATGCAAAAAAAAAAAAATCATATGACAAAACCCCAATATTTTCATGACAAAATTCTCAATAATTAGAAAAAATAGAAATTCTTTAACATGATAAAAGGTATCTTCAAAAAATAATAGATCTTACAGGGACTTCTGGTGGCCCAGTGGCTAAGACTCTGCATTGCCAATGCAGGGGGCCTGGGTCTGCTCCCTGGTTGGGGAACCATTTCCCACCTGCCGCAACTGAGTTCACATGCCACAACAGAAGATACCTCATGATTGAAGGCAAAAGGAGAAGAGGGCGGCAGAAGATGAGATGGGTAGACAGCCTCACCGACTTAATGGACAGGAATTTGAGCAAACTGGTAGACAGAGAAAGATAGGGAAGCCTGGCGTGTTGCAGTCCATGGGGTCACAGACAGTCAGACATGACTTAGCAGCTGAACAACAACACACCATGACGAAGACTGAGGATCCCTCATGCTGCAACTAGGACCCTGTGCAGCCAAATAGATTAATTAAAAATAAGTATTTAAAAAAACCCTACAGCTATCATGTTTAATGGTGAGAGGCTAAGTGCTTTCTTCCTAAGACAAAGATGTCTTATCTCAACACTTCTATTCAACAGTGAATTTTAATATCTAGCCAGTGTAATAAGAAAAAAAAAGGAAAAGAGTTTGGAAAGAAAGAAAACTGTCCCTATTTGCAGAAAACATGATTTTTTTATGTAAGAAAACCCTATGATTCTGCAAAAAAAAGCTCCTAAAAGTAATAATTGAGTTTAGCATGGTTGCAAAATACAAGAGCAAGATACGAAATTAACTCATATTTTTCAACAATAACAATGAACAACTGAATTTGAAATTAAATGAGCATGTGTGTATGCATAGATATTATATACACATGTACACAAATATCGTGTCCTTATTTATATCAGATTAACAATGAACCCCTCAAATAAATAAATACATACATACATAAGTTTAAATATAACAAAACATGGGAAAGAAATGTTAAAAACTACAAAGTGCTGATTAAAAGTAACATACACCTAAATAAATGGAGACACATAATGTGTTCATGGATTGGAGAACTCTATACATAGTTATGTATGGATTTGAGTTGGACTGTGAAGAAGGCTGAGCACCGAAGAACTGATGCTTTTGAACTGTGGTGTTGAAGACTCTTCAGAGTCCCTTGGACTGCAAGGAGATCCAACCAATCCATTCTGAAGGAGAAAAGCCCTGGGGATTTCTTTGGAAGGAATGATGCTAAAGCTAAACTCCAGTACTTTGGCCATCTCATGCGAAGAGTGCTGGGAGGGATTGGGGGCAGGAAGAGAAGGGGACGACAGAGGATGAGATGCCTGGATGGCATCACTGATTCAATGGACCTGAGTCTGAGTGAACTCCTGGAGTTGGTGATGGACAGGGAGGCCTGGTGTGCTGCAGTTCATGGGGTTGCAAAGAGTTGGACACGACTGAGCGACTGAACTAAACTGATACATAGGATGATACATATATAGTCAATTTTCCCTAAGCTGAATTTAATGCAATTCCAATTCAAATGTCAGCAAGATTTTTTTGGTAGATACAGACACACTGATTCTAACATTTTTATAATAGAGTTAAATACTCAAAACAATTCTGAAAAGAATAAAATTGGAAGACTTATAGTACCTGATTTTAAGACTTTGCTAGACAACACCAGTAATCAATATAGTAGTGTTCTGACAAAAGGATAGATATATATATATTATATATCCACAGAACAAAATAGAGAATCTAGAAATAGAACTATAAAAATATGGTCAATTGAGTTTTGACAAAGGTTCAAAGGCAATTCAATGGTGATGATTCATTGGTGATGATACAATGTCTTCAACAAATGGTAATATAACAAGCAAACAAGTATTAATCACCTTTTTTATTTTCTGTATTTTATGATCATTTAATATCTTTAAAAACTTGCTGACTGGGGACTTCTGTTCCTCTGAATGCTAGCCAATTCCTAGCTGGGGAACACACATGTTTTTCACATGAAACTCCAACCATCTCTAACTCTCACACACCAAGCCAGTATTTTCCCCTGCCCTAAACCATCCCAGGTCAGGTACCAACTCCTATTCCCTATTTCAGGCCATCCTTATTCCCCAAAGCCCACTGGAATAACTCAAACTAGACAATCCTATATTGCTTATCCTGTCCTACCCAGATTTTCCCTCAGAAACCCCAATAAAGGCTTCATATTTGCTTCTCCCCTCCCTCGTGCTTCTACTTCCCCAATCCTGGTACCTTCTCTCAGGAAATCTAGCTAATTCATTTTTCAATGACATTGACCTCTCCATGCCAACATTTAGTCACCACTATAAAATAAAGTTCCATGAGTATAATTTTCATGTAACATCCATATGCAAAAAATGAACTTCAATTTATACTTCACTTCATAAAAAATTAACTCAAAATGGATTATTTCTCAGTATCAAACTATAAAATTTTATAGAAAATCAAAGGAAAAAGAAAGAAAACCAAAGAAGTCTGAGATCTTGAGTTAGATGAAGCACTCTTAGGTATCATCCAAGAGCATGACTCATAAAGCAGAAATTGTTAAGTAAGATTCCATCAAAATTAAAACTAGAATATACAATGGAGTAAAGACAGTCTCTTTAACAGGTGGTGCTGGGAAAACTGGTCAACCACTTGTAAAAGAATGAAACTAGACCTCTTTCTAACACCATACACAAGAATAAACTCAAAATGGATTAAAGATCTAAATGTAAGACCAGAAACTATAAAACTCCTAGAGGAGAACATAGGCAAAACACTCTCTGACATAAATCACAGCAGGATCCTCTATGATCCAACTCCCAGTATACTGGAAATAAAAGCAAAGATAAACAAACGGGATCTAATTAAAATTAAAAGCTTCTGCACAACAAAGGAAACTATAAGCAAGGTGAAAAGACAGCCTTCTGAATGGGAGAAAACAATAGCAAATGAAACAACTGACAAACAACTAATCTCAAAGATATATAAGCAACTTATGCAGCTCAACTCCAGAAAAATAAACGATCCAATAAAAAAAATGGGCCAAAGAACTAAATAGGCATTTCTCCAAAGAAGACATACGGATGGCTAACAAACACATGAAAAGATGTTCAACATCACTCATTATCAGAGAAATGCAAATCAAGACCACAATGAGGTACCATTTCACACCAGTCAGAATGGCTGCAATCCAAAAGTCTACAAGCAATAAATGCTGGAGAGGATGTGGAGAAAAGGGAACCCTCCTACACTGCTGGTGGGAATGCAAACTAGTACAGCCATTATGGAAAACAGTATGGAGATTCCTTAAAAAAATTGCAAATAGAACTTCCTTATGATTCAGCAATCCCACTGCTGGGCATACACACCGAGGAAACCAGAATTGAAAGAGACACATGTACCCCAATGTTCATTGCAGCACTGTTTATAATAGCCAGGACATGGAAGCAACCTAGATGTCCATCAGCAGATGAATGGATAAGAAAGCTGTGGTACATATACACAATGGAGTACTACTCAGCCCTTAAAAAGAATAAATTTGACTCAGTTCTAATGAGATGGATGAAACTGGAGCTGATTATACAGAGTGAAGTAAGCCAGAAAGAAAAACACCAATACAGTATACTGACACATATATATGGAATTTAGAAGATAGTAATGATGACCCTATATGTGAGACAACAAAAGAGACACAGAGGTATAGAACGGACTTTTGGACTCTGAGGGAGAGGGAGAGAGTGGGATGATTTGGGAGAACGGCATTGAAACATGTATACTATCTTGTAAGAAACGAAGCGCCAGTCTATGTTCAATGCAGGATGCAGGATACATGGGGCTGGTGCACAGGATGATTCAGGTAGATGATGTGGGGTGGGAGGTGGGAGGGGCTTCGGCATTGGGAGATTGTGTTCACCTGTGGCTGATTCATGTCAATGTATGGCAAAACAAATACAGTATTGTAATTAAAAAATAAATAAATAAATAAAAATTAAAAAAACAATAAAAAATAAAACTTTTGTTCCCTGACACTACTAAAAGAATAAAGAGAAGCTTCAAACTGGAAAACAATATATGCAAGCTCAACAATAAGAAAATAACTCAATCCAAAAGAACAGGCAAAACAGAGATTGTAAACTTACCCTTTAAAAGATGCTCTGTATCATAAGTCATTCTCAAAACAAAATCACTACCACTACATACCTAAGAACAGCTAAAATATAAAAACCAACAACTGACAAGTGTTGTGAAGGATGCAGAACAACTGCAACTCTCACAGATTGCTAGTTACAATGAAAAAACTCTAAAAAACAGTTTGGCAATTTCTTACAAAATTAAACAGCTACCATACCACCCAGTAATCTCACTCCTAGGTGTTTACCCTAGAAATGTAAAACTTATATTCACACAAAAACTTTAAATGAATATTCATAGTAACTCTATTCTTAATTACCCCAAACTGCAATTGTCCAATTGGTGAATGGATAAACACTGTGGTATATTCACACAGTGGAATACTACTCAGCAATAAAAAGAAATGAATTATTGATACACGCATAACATTGATGAATCTCAAAAGCATTATGCTGAGTAAATGAAGCCAGTCTTCAAAAGATACATATTATAAGTCAATTTATGGGACACTGTGGAAAAGAGCAAACTACAGACATGGAGTATAGATCAATACTTGCCAGGGATAAGGGATGGGTAGAGAGTGTGACTACAAACGGGTACCATGAGGAAATTTTACTGGAGTCATAGAATTATTTCAAGTCCTAACTGTGATGGTAGTGATTACAGAAATTTATATATGCTTTAAAACTTGTGAAACGTATGCCGAAAACAAGTACAGTCATCCCTCAGTATCTAAGAGAATTATTTCCAGGACCACTCATGGATACCAAAAACCCATGGATGCATAAATCCCTTATATAAAATGGCACTGTATTTGCATGTAAATTAGGCATAACCTTCTACAGACTTTAAATCTTCTCTGTGAGCTGAGGTGAAGTCGCTCAGTCATGTCCGACTCTTTGCGACTCCGTGGACTGTAACCTACTAGGTTTCTCTGTCCATGGGATTCTCCAGGCAAGAATACTAGAGTGGATTGCCAGTTCCTTCTCCAAGGGATCTTCCCGACCCAGGGATCGAACCCGGGTCTCCCGCATTGGAGGCAGAAGCTTTAACCTCTGAGCCACCAGGGAAGCCTCTAGATTATTTATAATACCTAACGCTATGCAAACAGCTATTAAATATAATTAAATGCCATGTAGATAGTTACCCATGCAGACAAATTCAAGTTTTGCTTTTTGGAAGTTTCTGGAAATCTTTTTCCCCCTGAATACTCTCAATCCACAGTTGGTTGAATCCACTAATGTAGAACCCATGAATATGGAAAGTTGACTGTATTTTGCACATAAATTTTTAATAAAAGCCATTTTAAAGCGATACATGAATGCTTGTCTTCAAATAAACCATTGGGTTCAATTTCAATATTTAGTTTACTCAAATTCTGGAGAACAGATCTCACTGTGCTGATAGAAGTTTCAAGGATTAAGTCCATTTTGTTAGTCAACCCAAGAAAGAGTGGCTTAGAGGCAATTTCAAACACTCACCCTTCAATTTTAACTAAACAAATCATCAATCCATGGAGAAGAGAACAGATGAAAGCTCAAATCACATACTAGAATTAAAAACTGAAAGTCAACTTTCAAACTCTAAACTTTCCTATAATCTCAGAAATTAAATCCTGTAAGAACTGCAACTTATCAAGTATTCTAGAGGTTATACAGTCTGTATATCTACAGATGTACAGACTTTTTTTTTCCCTTTGAAATACTGAAGAAATTACTTACAGCTTTAAGGGTAAGATCACACTGGAAAACAAGTTTACGGAGTTGTGTTAAAATTTCTCTTTTGGTATTTTCTAGATCATTTCGTCTTTCTTCAACATTTGTCATGCACACTTTGTAGAGTTCATTTGCTTCTTCTACCTTTAGGAGTTATCAGAGGAAAAAGTGACGCTGGTTCACTGAATCTATATTTTTAAAATAAGTATACTTATTCTAGTAAGGCTCAATTTAAATGATTGCAATGGCTTATGCATGAAAGTTCTGAAACATTCTATGTTTTAGATAGAATATTCCTAAAGAGAAATATTCTGTTTTGGTCAGCAATTCAAGGACAACTGACTTCTATGAATAGTTAAGTATAATTTACAATTAGTACATTGTCTATAAAATAAATGTCCATTAATAAACTTTTCTATTTATATTTACCATTTCCTATAATCTTCTTACAGAATTTATCAATTATATTTCATAAATATTAATAATACAAAACTTCTGCCTAGTCTTGCTAGCAGGTACTAGAATAAGTACACATATATACCCAGTTGCCTAAATGGTGAACCTCCTGAACAATCAAGCAGAAAATATTAAACGATTGCCCTAAGATACTTTCTTCACAAATAAACCCCAAGATTCAAAATACAAGCAAAAATCCTTTAGCACAGTGGTTCTCAAAGTGTGGTTCCCCAGCAGCAACAGCAGCAGCAGTCCTGGGCACTTGTTTGAGATCCAAGTTGTCTGGGACCAACTCCAGACCTACTAAATCAGAAATTCTGAGGACATGGGCCAGCAGTTTGTTTTGACAAGTCTTCCAGGTGGTCCTGATGCAGGTTAAAATTTGAGAACTGAAGCCGTAACAGATTATTGCAAATTCAATAGTAACAAATAACAAAAAAGATGATTACTTTTTGAAGAGCCTCCTCTTCCAGCCTTCGCTTCTTTTCTAGCTGCCTATTGAGATTTTTTACTAATCCACTACTTGAACTCAGATGTTCTTCTTCTGCACGAAACATCGAAGATTTTGCTTTTTCATATTCATCTTGACGTTGCATACACAACAATTTTGCCTTTTTAAGAGCAGTCTCTGTTTCAAGCTACACAGAATAAAAAGAGCATTCAATACAAAATAAGAAAAATCCTAATGTACAAATCTCTTTAGCATATTCAGCAAGACAGTTACGACTGCATTTTAGATAAATTATAGAATAAGATATGCATCTTCCCAGGGTATATATGCTGACAGATTGCTCATGATTTTTAGATGTTCACAAATAGATGAAACTATTATAATACTAACCATTTTATTTTGCTCCTGCTTCCAAAGTTCTTTTATTTCTTTCCTTTGCTTTTCCATTTCATTTTTCCTCCCAAGTAGAGGCTGCCAAGGGCATTTTAAAACAACAACAACAACCAAAAAAAAAAAAAAACAGGAGAGAGAGAAAAAAGCTGTTTTCTAAAGGTACACTGCTGTTTAAAAAAATAAAAAGTATAGCGTATATATAAATTTTTACCTGCACAAATTTGTTGGCTTGGAGAGCTGCAATTGTTTGTTGTAAAAGGTGACTACTCTCTATATCATTAAGAAGGGCATTGGTAAATAAAGACTGCAGTGGCATAAACTCCTAGAATTTAAAATTGAAAAGAAAATTTTCCAATAGAAATGTACTAGAGTTCTAGATCCTCCCCCTTTATCTTTCTCCAAAAAAGAAATTTTTAGTTTAAATTTTTTTCAGAAAAATGACTATTCATAAGTATGACCATATAAAAAAATACTGAAGAAAATTAATAATAAGTAATTCTTAAACTAGTCAGCAAAATTAGTAGCTAACAAGATAATTAACATTCATATATATATATAACTATAAATTTCCTAGCTTCTTCATAATGAATATCTTTGTAAGTTTAAAAAGATTTTATCTTGTCAATAAAAAGGTTATTTAGCATTCAAGTTCTTTCCTATATTAAGGACAAAATTTTCTGATTTTACATGATATTATCAGGAGCTAAGTCGTTGCTTGGTACAGAAGTTCACTGACCTAGTAGTTCACTGACCACCTACCTGTAGTCCAATGTTGCTTCTAGTTGCCTCTGCCAACTTAACAATATTTCTAGTGGACTCCAATTCTGAAAAGGTCAAAGAAGGCATCAGAAGGTAAGTAAAACTTACTTTTTCTACTCCATACTCTAAAATTATCTGTAATCCCCCAATTTAAGTGAAAGTGAAGTCGCTCAGTCGTGTCCTACTCTTTTTGACCCCATGGACTGTAGCCTACCAGCTTCCTCTGTCCACGGGATTTTCTAGGCAATAGTCCTGGAGTGGATTGCCATTTCCTTCTCCAGGGGATCTTCCCAACCCAGGGATAGAACCCGGGTCTCCCGATTGTAGACAGACGCTTTACCGTCTGAGCCATGAGGAATTTTTTTTTAAATTCCCCAATTAAAAAGTGATCACAAATACTACCTTGCATCATGGTATGAAGCTATGATTCTTAATTGAAACTATTCATCAAAATCAACTGGGAAACTTTCAAAACACACTTGCATAGGTTTCACCTCTCTAGGGGACTGGGACCTATGCCTGTTTATTATCTGTTTCTAAGGCTATTTAGGTGAAACTGATAGACATCCCATATTAAAGGCAAATAATGTAATAGAAAGAGCACAAGTTTTGGGTAAATTCTGTATTTTGCTAGTTACTAATATAATTTTAGGCAAATCTGCTGATCTTAGGCAAATTACCTGTCTCATTCACCTCCTCTGTTAAACAGGAGTAAGAATTTTGTCTTGCCTACTTCCCAGGGTTTTGGTAAGGATTAAATCAGAAAACAGATGTGAAAGCACTTTGTTAACTGTGAAACACTGGGAAAATATTAGCTATCAAGAAGTTCCTTATATATGTTTCTACTGCCTTCTGATCTAATAGCTAGATTTTTATCTGATAGTTGTTTTTATCTCCTTTAACTATATTATCTGATTGCATTTCTTTTCACTCATTAGAGCATAACTTCTTTAAAAGCAAAGACAGTACACTGTTGTGGTGTTCACAGATCTAATCGTTGGTCCACAGTCCAATGTTCAATAAATATATTTATTTTAAGGAGACCTTTCCCTATTTCAAGAAGAGAAATGGACAATGATTTTATTCACTACAGTGAAAGCACTACTAATTTGGAATCATTTACAGTCTGTAGAAAATGAATCACAAAGAATTTAGTTCTTATGTTCCAGAGTTAATCAGATGCCCCAAAGGGCAACTCACCCAAGTTCAGCTTCTTTTCAACCCATGAGACTATGCTCTTGGTATATTTTGACCATGTTTTAGCATATGACAAAGCCAGTTCTATAGAATTAGTGTTTTTAACAGCATGCTGTCTAATTCTATAGGAGAAAAACTTCCTGAAAATAAAAAAATATCAAGGTAAGGATATATTAAATATGAGCTCATAACATGAAACCTTTCAAGCAGCATTAAAATCCTAAGATGTTTTTCAATGAAAACTGGTTGAAAAAAGTGACAAATTCAGAAACAAAGGGTCACGGCTTGAGTTGGAAATAATTTCAAATTACATTTTAAAATCTTAATGCGTATTTCTATTATTCATCAAGTTACAAACCCTATATAATTGTTGATCAGTCTCTATCATCACACTATCTACTCTAGTAGGTTTTTCCCCTTAATTTTATGTGTAAAACTTTACATATTATTCATCTTATGTCTAAAATAAATACTTTCGGTTACTAAGCAAGGAGATTAAGTAATCCAAAACATTTATCAAAAGTAACTGCAAAATGTCTGACTAAAGTTTTAAGTACCTCAAGCATTACCTTTTTCGTTGGATGAGTCCACTGATTCCACAGAAACACTTTCAAAAGACTTTAAAAAGGAAGAAAGCAAATTTAAGATTACAGCAGAAGATAAAAGATCTTTGCTTCAAAATTTTTTCACTCTAACTTGTTACTCTGAGATAATTCCTACTAAAGAATTTCAAGCATTTAGAACTCAAAGAGCCTGAGAAGCCTGTTTAAATGCCAGAACATTTAACAAGAACTATATAGCTTTTTACAACAGCAGTTTTCAAGGTCCAAGAATGAATAAACCTCTTTGTTTACTAACAGCATTAATGAATCCATTCAAAATTTTAAATCCTGAAGATCTCAAAAATATTAGTCAGCAAGTTATGGAAGCAATCTAAATAGACTGCTATCTAAACAGAAGACAAAGACACTCTCTTTCAGCCATCCTTTACCATTTTATTATATGATAAGCATGTCATGCAAAGTCCTTTGGACAGCTTAGTGTGGAACTTTCTATGATGGAAATGTTCCATAGCTGCACTGTCCAATAAAGTAGCTACCAGCTACCTTTGAAAAGTGGCATTTTTAAAGTGGCTAATGTAAATGAGAATTAAAATTTTAATTTAATGCACTGCATGTGACACGTAGCTACCAAAATAGACAGTGCAGGAAAATGTTATCTACCAAAATTGTGAGAGCTTATTATTCAATGCAAAAGGAATCATGTAAAACCTACATTTGAAGTCAAGCTCTATCACTTAGTAGCTATATGACACTGAGCTACATATTTATACTCACTTACGTTTTCTGGCCCTTCATAAAATGAGGATAAGAATACCACTTCATAAGTCTATCTTAAAGATTAAGATGATGTAGTTTGGGGCTTCCTTGTTGGCTCAGTGGTAAATAATCCTCCTGCCAATGCAGAAGACATGGGTTCGATTCCTAATCCAGGAAGATCCCACACACCACGTGGAGCAAATAATCCTGTGTACCCCAACTACTGTAGCCTGCACGCCCTAGAGCCTGTGCTCCCAAGTAAGAGAAGCCACTGCAATGAGACACTCACGCACAGAAACATGGGCCACGACAGGAGCACATGAATAGGACATATGATTCACATCTAAAATTTAAATTATTTAGACCCCTGTTACACTGACAGAATGTTTTATTACACTTTGTAAATTAGCAGCAAGCTTGAAACATATAATTGAGGAAAAATAAAAAATAACAGCATAATATTTTAGAGATCTAGAAATACTTCATAATTCTGATATGGTTTCTACACTGTCCTCCTTCAGTCATCAAATGGATGACTTCAGAATGTCACTTTTTTTTTTCTAAATACTGTAGTACATATAACAAATGGCCTTTAAGTAGTCATTCACATTTTGTATTATTTAAGAAAAGTTGTAGTTCTTATGTTGTTTTGACATAATAACAAGTACTTGGCACATTTCAAATATGTGTTGAAATCCTTTTGGATCTGAATTCCAATACTTTTTGGAAATCCTTAACAGGAAATGATTAACATATGTCCCTAATGTAGTCTGTTTAAATATCTTGCATTTGGTAAAAAAATATTACTCAAATGAAAATATTACTAGTACAATTACTATAAATCTTTAAAGCAATATTCTACATACATTCCTAATGTTCTATTATTTTATAGGTATTTTTCTTCAACTAGGAATCAGAACTCTAATTCTCTGACATACTTATAAGGATGCTCTTAGGGAGAATTAAGACCTACAGTTTTGTTAATAAGGTGTTTCATGGTAACAAACAAACTGTAGGGCATGTGAAAAGATTAACACCCTCTTCACTTCTTATATCATTTTTCTAAGTTTCCACCAGTTTTTAAGACCTGAGGCACTATCAAGAAGGAAAACGGCTAAGAATACTGATTAAAATTTTGGATCATACGACATATAGATTCATTACATAAGACACTATAAAATTATCAGATATGTTCTTTTAAAATG
Source organism: Nanger dama (assembly GCA_917880005.1). Taxonomy (NCBI): domain Eukaryota; kingdom Metazoa; phylum Chordata; class Mammalia; order Artiodactyla; family Bovidae; genus Nanger; species Nanger dama. The sequence goes on from CAKJTW010000059.1 coordinate 438,411, forward strand.
ATATAGTTCCACTTCAAAAGTACAACTAAATTTTTGGCCCCAAAACTGGCTATAAATTATCATACTTCAAATGAACCGAGCTATTTTTCTTGCTACACTAAAAACTATCAAAGACTAACGCTGAGATTAAGATTAGGATATTATTAAAATAGGAAGTTAAAAATATTAAAGTCTTTGCTTTCATATAAACTTGGCCTACCTTACTTTCCTGAGAAACAGGCAGTCGCAATAATGAATCATTGCCTACATCTCCCATAAGGAAGTTTGTCAAGCTATCCAGGGGAAGTTTAAAAAAAAAAAATAGAAATTAAAAACACAAAGACAAAACACAAGTCATTACATTGCTCTGTCACAAGCTGTACATTCAACATGTCATCTAGATTAAAAGAGCCTTAGATATAAACTCCTAAGAATCTATCCACATAAACTAAGTAGTCACTCACAAATGGATGCTGCTTCTGAATGGCTATAAACACCTCCAAATACAGCAATAAAGCAACACAGGATATAGTGTTTCCAAAGCTGTGATAATATTTTATGTTGGTGAATACTTTACTTTGCTTTACATACTGAATTATCATGACACATACTCTCACTGAGACACTTAGGCCCTAAATGACAGTCCTCTACTTACATATTTCCAAAGGTAAAGGCCAAGGTTTCAATAGAAGAAAACACTTCTCTGAAGAGATCATTTTTGTTTTCTTCATTTACTTCTGTGAAGTTCACAGCTGTAGGGAAAAGGGATTATAATAAATGAGGGGGAAAATAAACTAGATTTATACAAAGTAATTTAATCCCATAAAAATCCACCATTACTTTCTAGAAGCTTTAGAAGATTCAGAAACTAAAAATCTAATAAAATAATATGATGTTCAAGTTCTTCATTAAAGAAATCACACAAAAGAATCACCTTGCATAAAAGTAGCTGGCATTCCAAACTGCCTCCTCCACACACACTGCATTATTTAGCACATCCAAAAAGTGACTCAATGTGAAACCACTCGATATGGAGTCATGGAGACCATGTTACATCAGCCCTCTCTCAGTAAGAGAGCTCTGTGCTATTTTCTCTTGCTATTGCTTCACGGCATTTTTAAAGAACAGTTAAATGCACTGTGGCCCACTTAAGTCAATATGAAGTACATTTTCCACTACAAATTACCAATATTTAAAGTCATATATACATCTGACAGAGCATAAAACCTATACACGAAGCATATCATATTAACAACACCCAATACTTAAAATTTTTTAATTCCTTATTTCTTCCTTTTTAAAGCCTTATTTCTTGTAAGGTCCTTAGGCTCTGAGGTCCATTTAAATTGATATATAGCTGTCTTTTGTTTATCATAGTGATATTCTAACATTTTGCATTTTGTTAAAGAAAATTAGGAAATATAACTGGAAAAAGTTTCTTATTTTAACTTTGTCTTTACACACCTTTGTTAAAAGCCCAGATACAATTTATAGAGACAAAACGTGAGGGCTGAATGGGTAAACTGTTCGAAGCACCACGGTCTACTCAAACTGAGTTTAAGGGGGCAACTGGTTCCTTGTATCCCACCCTCCCTAGGGTCCCTGCCAATCACCCTCCCTAGGGTCCCTGCCAATCACCCTCCCTAGGGTCTCTGCCAATCACTGGAAGAAGAGAAACCAAGTGGAGAGGAAGCTACACTTTGTTTTAAAACGGAGTTGTTCTTAAGCTCGGTTGGACATCAGACTTACTTTAGGAGCTTTAAAAACAAAATCTGAGGCCCACCATCCAAGATTCAGTTTTTAAAAGCCCAGTGAAGTACAGATATTTGTTCAAAATTTCTTCCAGGTGAATCTAATGTGCAACAAGAGTTGAAAATGTTTTCTAGAAAGCCAGGATTCCTAAGAAGGGATGAATTAAAACCTCAAACCTGGAAGCCTCAGGAAATTACAACGAAGATTTTATAGACACAAGGGGCTAAGGTCCACACCTTTCATCATATTCCTCTAAATATTCCTGATACAAAGATGAAGAAAAACTTAAGAACCACCAAAAATAATTTTTAAATATCTCAAAATTTAGGTTGTAGCTTATATAACCTAAATAGCTGAAAGAAATCCATACAAAATATATGAAACAACAGTTTTCAAGACATTAGCTATCAAGCAACAAAGAACAAGAATCCTAACATACAAGAAACAAATGTGGTAAGCTCTGCAACTGTCCTAAACTTACTGTCTCATAACACACACAGATTTCTGAGCAAAGGAAACTAACAGAGATAAAGAAGGCCATTTTATAATGATGGAGTCAGTTCATCAGGAGGATATTATTTTATACATTTAGGTACCTAATTAACAGTTTCAAAATGTATGAAACAGAAACTAATAGAATTAAAATGAGAAATAAACAAATTCACAACTACAGTCAGAAATTTTAAAAACCCTCTCTCTATAATTGACAGAACCCATAGACAGAAAATCAGTAGAGGATATGAAAGCCTTCAACCATACTATGAGCCACATGGATGAAATGGACATTTAAGGAACCTCTACCCAATGACAGCACATTCTTTTCAAGATACATTGTAAATTTACAAAGATGGACCAGTCTCAGTGGGTTTAAAAGGATTTAAGTCAGGCAAAATATGTTCTGTGACTAGATGGAATTAAACAATAAAAATCTCTGTAAAAATCCTCAAATATTAGGAAACTCAAGACACTTCTAAATAACCCTATGGATCAAAGAAGAAAAAGGGAAATTAGAAAGTATTTTGAACACAATGAAAATACACTGTATCAGTACTGGTGAAGGTGGGGGCAAAGAGGTGCAGAAGGGAGGGACTACCAAGGGGCATGCATCACCTGGACTGTGATGGTTTCACAAGAGTATGAACATCAAAATTGATCAGACTGTACCCTTAATTTAAATATGTGCAGTTTATTATAAGTCAATTATACCTCAATAATGCTGTCTTAAAAACTGCACTGGAAAGTAGACTTCAAACATAATTTAAAATGGAATACCAGAAAAAAATGTAAAGCCTACTTCTATTTCCTAATTTTAACATGTTAGACTTTAAAGAAAAGAAAAAAATACTTTATAACACTTGGCAGAATTCTGTAATTATTCATCCTTTCTTATAAATATATTTTTCAAAGCACTAAACAGGACTAAGAGACTTCAAAAAATAACTGTAAGTAGTGAAAAGACAATTATTTGAACCATCTTCAGTCCTTACCTTCATCCCTACTCAAATGAGGTTACAGCCATCTATTGAAAATTCCTCTTACTGCCTTTGCCTCCACTTCAAAACAGCTCTATCTCTCTAATATCCTTTTACTTCTTTGGCTCCTGCCCTGGGTTTCAAAGAATAATCTTCAGCTCCTTTCCAATAATAAATCTTATTCTCTCCTGCATTCTCCAAAAGCCTACACCACCACTGCTTGCACTTGCGCTCAGTCATGTCCAACTCTTTGCAACCCCATGGACTGCAGTCTACCAGGCTCCTCTGTCCTCCTCCTTCAAGGCTCCCCTAGTTCCCACTAGCTGACATTTCTTATGATTCTAACAACATACCCAAATCTTTCCTATGGGAAAAATTAAATTTACCATATTTCTCCTTAAAGCTATTATCCTAATTCAGCATTTCTTTACTGCCAAACCTCTATAAATAGATAATCACTGAATTCACTAGGATTTGACTTTTCATCCAGTTTAATGGTTAGCAGGGGTTGGAAAACTTTTTCTGTAAGGGGCTAGATAGTAAATATTTTAGACTTTTCAGGTCATACAATCTGTTGCAACTATATTCAACTCTGTATAAAGGAGTCAAACATAAATAAGAGTAGTTGTTTCTAATAAAACTTTACCTACAAACACAGGCAGCAGGTCAGATTTGGCCCACTGATAGTAATTATAGTTTGTGCACTCCTGGTTAAAAGGACGGGCTCCAAAGCCAGTATGCCTTGGTTAAATCTTAAATCTGTCTTACCTCTTATGAGGTTAGGTTCCTCAGTTTCCTCATTTATAAAATGGGGATAATAATAGGTATTTTGAGAACCACTGTGAAGACTGAATGAACACAGAAGAGAGCTTTTACATAGAAAATACTCAATAAATGTCTCACTCACTACCACTCAACAACACTGTCAGTAATCTGCAACTACATTAGTCAAACTTAGAAGTCTTTTTTTCCCTTTAAGTTTTCATCCTATTTGACCATTCTGCAATTCTCAACAACCCTACCACTTAATACATATGTAACTTTGGACAAATCTCTCTATGTCCCAGCTTTCTTATCTGCAAAACAGGAGCTGATATAATAATTTCCTATAGAGATTAATGGGTAATCCATGTGAAGAGCTTAACAGTAAGTGCATCCTCCATATATATTATGTCAGCTATTATTACTACAAGTATTAACCACTTTCATCTGTCTTGAAGCATTTCTCTTAGAAGCAATACATTATAGTTAACTAGAGGAAGCAAAGCTTCAGAGGTGCAAACCTGAGTTTACATCTGATCCATATCACTTCCGGTTTTACTCTGGATACATGACCTAACTTCAATTTCTCATATGTAAAATAAAAGGAACTAAGAAAACAAATGTAAAGCACCTAGGGTGTGGAACTTGGTGTTTAGTAAATCTGAGCACCCTCATGTTCTTCATCTATCTGTAGACAATTTGTGCTTCATACAGTTGTTTCTACTCAGTTCGAAGTTCTCATCTTGGCCTTCTTCTCTATACATTCTCCCCACAGACTCTCACCCACTTTCAGTATCTTTAAGGAAATAATCCTCAAACCACGGGGCTAGGTTTCCCCTCGGAGCTCCACTGGTCTGTTTGATATGTTCCTCCCCCTCCTTTCTAGTCTTCACCCACCAACACTGCAATCTCAGCATGTACAAAACCAAACTGTCATCTTCTCATATGCTCTGCCCCTCAAGTCTACTCTTTTCCATACATTTCCTAGCTCATTAGTTTTGTTTCCAAAATGTCTCTAACGTTTTTTCCTTCCATCCCATTCCTATTGACACTGACTTAGTTCAAAGATGACATTTTACGTCTAGTCTGGACTATTTAACAACCTGCTAATAAGCCTCTCTGTCTCCACTCTCTCCTATTAGCTGACCTTCAAAATCAAATTTAAAAAATTTTGCGCAAAGTTTAAACATCTCCCTTGGATTCCCTATTAAGTCACAACAACGAGCACTAAAACACATTAAGTATCTCTTTAAGAAAACATATGAATAGTTTTCATACATATACTCTACTAGAACAGCAACTTTCAAACAATTTTACAATAATCAACCTTTGGTAAGAAATACACATCACATCATGACCAAGTATACCATAAACATATAATAGATAACTATATATACAGTTATATAACATTTTTAAAGTTTCTGGAACATCCTTAAGTCTTAAACTTCTTTTCAATTCACTTTCATATTTTAAAAATGCTGGCTACAACTCATTAATGTGATGTCATAAACCAGAGGCCAAAGTTTGAAAACTGCTGAATTAAAAGATAAAATGGAAGAAATTTTCACCATTTGCATGGGGAAAACTGCAAAAACACAAACCAAAAGCTACAAGATTTATAAAATGAAAACTTCATATTGCTTCTGAGAAACAAGACAACTTGAAGAACTTACATGCATCCTATATTCTCAGAAATGCTAAATATACAAATTACTCTTTAATTTAATTTATAAACTTAATTATAAATTAACTATAATCTATGTTTATAGACTTAATTACAAATTAATTTAAATTTAATTCAAATCACCTTCAAAATACTGGCACATATTTTTTAAAACTAGGACAAATCAACTGAAAAGTGCTTACGGAAAAATAAAATCCTAAACAAAAAGAGTATTGGAGAGAGGAGCTATCCCTACCAGACACTAAAACACTATAAAACAATGGAGACGATAATGTATTGACACATAACTAAACAAATCAAGGGGAGAGAATAAACTCTAGAAACAGACATTAAATGTGACAATGTAGAGTATTTATGATAAAGATAGCATCTTAAACCAATGGAGAAAATAGGAATTATAGCCAGAAACATAGATACTCTATAATGTACCAAAGATTTAAACTTAATAAATAACACCATGAAAACATTAGAAGAAAAAACAATGGTGAATGCTATTATAATCTCCAAGCAGGGAAATCCTTCCCTTATACTCAAAAAACATACAAAAGATTGCAACTTATATCAAAGATTAAGGACTAATTTCACTTATACAGAGTTTCTGTAAATCAGGGCTGCTGCTGTTAAGTTGCTTCAGTCATATCCAACTCTGTGCGATCCCAGAGACTGCAGCCCACCAGGCTCCCCCGTCCCTGGGATTCTCCAGGCAAGAACACTGGAGTGGGTTGCCATTTCCTTCTCCAATGCATGAAGTGAAAAGTGAAAGTGATGTTGCTCAGTCATGTCCAACCCTTAGCGACCCCATGGACTGCAGCCTGCCAGGCTCCTTCATCCATGGGATTTGCCAGGCAAGAGTACTTACTGGAGTGGGTTGCCATTGCCTCCTCTGATAAATCAGTACTAAAAAAGACCATCAAGAAAAAAATTTGATTCAACAGTCAAGTCACATAAAATGATGTGCAAATGGCTCTGAAACATGAAAAGATACTCAACTATACGGAAAATGAGGGAAATGCAAATCAAATCTATACTGAGATACCAGTTTTTGCTACCAGATTGGATAACAAAGTCTGGTCACCAGCTCTGTTGGCAAAGGTGTACGAAATTAGCTTCTTCAGCATGACTATCAGGACAGAAACTCTATGGAGGATGTTAGCAATATAAAAACATAGATGCACAAGTGCTCTGCTCTAGTAACTACCCACCTCGGAATGTATACAAGCTATTCACTGAAGTATTGTTTGTAATAAAAAAAATTAGAAACAATCCAAACATCTATTAGTAGCGAACTGGTTAAATTAATTATAGTACATCAATATAACAGAATATCATGCAGCTTTGAAAAAACAAATAACAGCAAAAGAAGACCTTTTATATACAGTTAACTCAGAACAATGAGCAAAGACCAGAATGTTACCCTTTGCATAAGAAAGAGAACATATTGTTATTTGCTTTTGTATATGTAATATGTCTCCAGAAAGATACATAAAAAAACAGTAATAGTTGTTGTTTATTTAGGGAAAGGAATGGGTAGCTAAGGTCTGAGGTAGAAAGACACTTCACTGAGTGAATACCTTTTTATACTGTTTGCACTATGAATCATGTGCATGAATTGCCTATTAAAAAATTAAGTTTCAAAACAAAGAAAACATGTGAGGCTTCTACAATTTCGGATACATAATTAAAACTTATTTTTCTTGTTTGCCAATTTTTAAATATAGGGCAAAATACAGATCATGAAAAACCTTAAAAATTGTCCTTTTATATTACAAATGAGGTTTACCAAAATGCTTGTAAATGATGAAAACACAACTACTACATACACAATAAATTACTGAGTGCTACGATGTCTTCATCTACTTCACAAATAAGCTGTATCTCTCTTACTATATTGCAAATATTTTGTCAGACTGAGATTCCTGCTTGGAAACAAGACACAGGAAATACAAATCACTATTAGAATGAATGAGGAAAAGCTAAGGATTTTTCTTTTAAGGTTATTAAAGGTAAATCCCACATTTAAAATAAATAAGAGAAGTTAAAGGATTTCAATTTTATTTCAATGCAACTGTTATTACTATGCATAGGAAATGCATAGATTTCAGGCATTCACATCCTGAGCAGCACAAACAAAATTATACTTCCCTGATCTAACTGTCTTTAGGGCTTCCCAGGTGGCTCAAACGTAAAGAATCCTCTGCCAAGCAGGAGACTGGGGTTCAATCCGTGGATCGGAATGATGCCCTGGAGGAGGAAATGACAATCCACTCTAGTATTCTTGCCTGGGAAATTCCATGAACAGAGGAACCTGGCATGCTACAGTTCATGGGGTCACAAAGAAGTCCAACACCACTGAACAACTAAACAATGATATTCAAAAATGGTTTCTACACTTCAAATCCTGACCTTTCCAGGGTTTGAAAACTAAATTAAGATTAAATGAAAGAATTAAATAAGCTCTAATTTGACATCAATTTCTAGGTTACTGAATATTTTTCATTTGAGGTACCAATGACATTTTTAGATGGCCTCAACAATAATATAAGGGGGGCATTTAGAAACTTAAAACTTATACCAAAGAAAACACAATTTTTAGTTTTCTAGTGCCATGGAGTCCTGCTGAAACAGAGTAAGTGGAGTCCTACTGAAACAATAAATTCCCCAACAACAAAGTAATCTTCAAAATTTCCTCCAACACAAAAGTAAGACTGTAACAATCATTCCAAGGGTAAAGACACTCTTAGTGGGAAATAATACTCAAAAATTTGCTTTACAGAAAAGAAAAAAAGATCTGTGAAGCAGTGGAGAAGTCACTTTCTTTAAGTCTGTTTCTGGAATGTGGACATCAACCATACACAGACACCCTCCTTCCCCAGGACATCCTGACTACACACAATAGCTACTGACAATTGAATGAACTGTGGTCCTTATTTTCAAACATGGAAATTTTACTATCTATAGACACAAATTACTCTAACTTACATTAAATTGCGCTTATAAACAATCTATTTTAAAACAAATTTGGTTACTAAGCATTTTTAAGAGTCACAGCAGAAGCTATCTACTTTGAAACCATCTGTATTTTTCCAGTGCTTGAAATAAGAAAAGAGAACCACGCAAACAGGGTAAATCTACATAAAAAGTAGGGAAGGCAGTTCTTAATTACATGGACTATACTGTATTGGTTTTTATTTTCTCTTCCTGCCTAATCCCTTGACACTTGCCCTTTGCCCTCTATATCAATCGCATCATGTTCTTCACATCCAGAGTTCTACAAGCATCCAGAATTGCAGTTCCAATCCCTGCCCTAGCCCAGTTAATGTTCACCTGACCTTTGAGACTCAGGACAAGTAATCCCTCTCCCCAGAAAAGCCTCTCAATTCATTACTCAAGCCATGGTGACTCCTTTTTAGTGAGTTAAACTATTGTTAAACTAAATTGTTAAACTATTTGAATTCACATTACCTATCAGGTTAACATTTAACACTGACAATCACTTCTTAGACCCTAACATTGTTAAAATTCCGTAACATCATTCTCCAGATAATCTCCCTACTTTCGTGTTTCTCATCTTCTCTCTGTCCCTGGGAGTTCACACTCAGTCCTCCACTCAGTCTGCACACTCTGAGCTGGTGTCATCCTCTTCTATCACCACTCACAGGTCAACAACAATCCAAGCTCACTACATCTTCAACTTCAAACTTCACCTTAATCCCTAACACTCAACCTGTCCTATGTTCCATCAAATCAACAGCCATCTCCTCTTCTGTAATAGCCACACTCTACTTCTACCACATCCCAGCTTCTGCCTTAGCTCAGACCGTCCAACCCTCATCTAGCCCATTATTTCCAATAATCTCCTAACTGAACTCCTTGGTCACTAGTCTCATTTTTCTTAATCTTTATATAATGCAGCCTAGAATAATAAATTTTAACAATTTTTGGTCCAAATTATTTCATCAAAGGATAATGTCCTAATTCTTATTTCTTTTAGCACATGTAATATATACTTACATATTTATATACACATATATGATAAACTTATTCTACAATTTTAGTTTCATTTATCCACATTTTAAAATAAGGTACCAATTAAGTCCTTTTTCCATTTGCTTCCCCCCCTTTAAGTGGAGTCACTACAAATGGCCATTTTCCAGCATCAATTGTCCTCAGATAACAAAGACTTTTTGTGCACCAGTAACTTATTTCAAAAGAGCATACATACTTTCAAAAAACTCAAAAATTTTAAATGTCAGTTGTTTAGTTAATTTCACTTAGTATTTTTAGAGTGTTTCCTGCCAAATAAAGTTTAATTTTTAAGACAAAGAGAGTTTTAGGTGTGATTTAGTGTGTTAGTTGCTCAGACATGTCCGACTCTTTGCAACTCCATTGACTGTAGACCACCAGGCTCCTCTGTCCATGGAATTCTCCAGGCAAGAATACTGGAGTGGGTTGCCAGTCCCTTCTCCAGGGTGACTTAGGAATATTTAAATATCAATGTGTATCCTACTGATACACATCATACATGCCACGAGAGATGGCTCCACAGACATTATGAACCCAAATGTATCACGTGGACCCTTTTTGCTCATGCCAACCCACAGTTAATTGTGTCTTTCTTACCTTTCACTTTTGTGGTAAGCACTTCTGCAGCATTTTGAAGATCGACAGAATTGAGGTTCTGATGTTTATTCATTACAGACTTTAAAACACGAAGAAGTTCATCCAGACGTATATGAATGACTTCTTTAAAACACTCTTAAAGGAAAAAAAGTTTTTATTTTTTTTTTGGTTCCATACTTCCTTCAGAGGCAGTGGCTCCAAGATTTTGCCTTCAGTATGTTCACTTTTATTTTCACCACTGCAATTACATGTAACTCACTTAGCCTTCAAAAATCCATAATCATTTTAATTCACTAAAGATTTCAAAGGCACTCATAGAGTCAGCTTAGGCACTACCTTTTGCAGTTTTCTCAGTCTAAATGTGCTTTCCAGATTTCCCTTGAGGCAACTTTATAAGTTTTTCCTGTCTTACAGTTTTTACTGTTAATATACTTTTTAATACATATGGTAACAGTTAAAGCCCTATAAATGTCTGAAATATTAACCCATATTAAATGGCATTTACATGCTAAGTTACCACATAAGAATTGACTCTTCATTAAGCTATTATCAGATATCAGAAATGAGCAACTCACAGGCATATATGTAAGTACCACCATTTCACCTATATATTTTAAAAACTGATACAATTACATATAATAAAATCCATAGATCTTTATATGGTTCAGTGAAATTTTATACTTTTAGAAAAATTGAATTAACTGCCAATGATGTGGGAGCTCGTGTGCACCTGTGGCTGATTCATGTCAATGTTTTGCAAAATCAATACAGTATTGTAACGTAGAATACAGTAGAAATAAAATTAAAAAAAAAAAAAGAAAACCTGGGGCATCATTACAAGAACTCCAGATTTATGCCTACTCCTAAAAATCAAAATCTGGTTATACTAGGCCCATATCCTCCTTGGCCACAAGCAGCTGAAGCAGAGAAGCACTGTGCTCTTTTAGGCCTGCTTCCTTCCCAGCGCCCACCTGCCTGCCCTGATGTTTATTGTAGCCCTGGTCAAAGACATACAGACAACCTTTTATAACCCTTGGAAATAAGGTGACCATATAATTTATCTTTTAAACCAAAATACTCTAGCAAGTGAAAAGTGGGGCACTTTCTAGTAAACAAGCATGTTTCTGGATCACCATTCCTGGGACACCATAAAGTATAGTCACTCCAACCTTTAAAACCCCTGAAGTGATCCTCAAAACTTTGAAAAGACAACCACCTGAAATACAATACTCTGATGTAATGTTCTTTTTATAACTTATATATATAGCACTACTGTTTAATAATGGCACATTTATTAAATGCTTCCTTATGGGCTAGGCACTGTTAAAAGCACTTAAAGCCTATCACCTCATTTAGTTTTCATATCAATTCTATTAGGTAGATAATTTTAAAAATTTCCATTGTACATATGAGAGAACTGAGGCACATCTAGGTTCACCAAGTCAGAATTTGAACCCAGGTTGTATTATTCTAAAAGCTAAGCTCTTAACATTATACTGTCTCCCTACTGAAATATTAAAAGCTTTAAAAAACATTTTTAAAGATGTGTTTTATAACTATGCAAATTTCCCAGAAATAGTAAAAGACAGCCACTAGAAAGAAAATCTACAGGATGAAAAAACAAAAGAAAATTCTATTATCTATCAAACATTCCATTCATTAACAGCATTATCAAGAGTAAGAAATAAGTAGTATAAAAGGAGCAAGCAAGGTGGGGAGCTGGGTATATTAGGGCAAAAAGTATCCCAGATAGTTCAGGTAGTGATGGGAGGAGAGAGAATAGAGTGCCTTCAGTAAAAATTCCACTCATTCATCAAAAAATTTTAATAATAGATACACCCAAGAGATTAGGTGCTGGCTTAAGTAGCTTTGGAAATGAGTGGAGAGTAAAACGTTAAAGGCAAAGGAAATGCACATATGCACTGGACTCTAGTTGATAAAGTTTTCAGTGAGACTTCAGGTTAACAATACTGATATTGCTCTACATGTACCCTGAAAGTGAACAACTGCGTAACTGGATGGTGGATGGTGGGAGCCAGCATAGCACTCCCCTGACCCCAGAAAAAAGACAGAAAGGAAAGCCAGTCATTTCTATCCCACACTGTGCTGTTTCAGATTAATTTCTACAGATATTAACATACTTAGGAAACAGTAGGTAAAAATACTGTCTTATTTTGAGGTCTCAGGAAAAAGAGCTTGATCTTTGTGGGTCTGCAAGAATCCTCAATATTCAAAATGAATATTGGGTATTAAACAAGAAGGTTTCCCAGGTGACGCTAGTGGTAAAGAGCCTGCTGCCAATGCAGGAGATTCGAATTCAGTCCCTAAGTCAGGAAGATCCCCAGAGGAAGAAATGGCAGCCCACTCTAGTATTCTTGGCAGCAGAGTCCATGGACAGAGGAGCCTGGTGGGCTACAGTCCATAGGGTCACAAAGAGTCGGATACAACTGAGGCGACTTAGCACATATGCAGAAAATACTAATGGTTTAAATTCTTAAAGAAATCAAGGTAATAAATTCTGGCTTTCTCAGAATCAAGGAAATTAACTATGTGGAAATAAATATATATCAAAATTAGTATGTGTTTATTAATATATTTTAAATTATTAGTGTTTCACATGTTTTAAAAACATATATTTTTCAATGTTCTTGGTTTACAGTATATAGTAACAGATACAGCCCACAGAAACAAAAACTCTTCAGGATTCTTAATAACTTTTAACAGCATAGAGGGGCCTGAGAATGACTGCTATAATTTTTCTTAAAAACCTCTGCAAAACATTCCTATAATTGTCAACACAGATGTTCTACCAATTTGAAATTCCTTTTTTCCTACAAGGAAGCCCTTATAAACAGATATTGAAGTTGTTTTAAAGCAAAATACTGAAAGACAGTAAGGGGTTATTCAGTGAGAAATTTCAGAAATATCTCAAATTACTCTATAAATAATTACTATTTTCTATGACTGGACACATCTCTGAAGTATATGAATCAATGGAAATGAACATGATAATTTAAAAGCCTTACGTACAAACAGTCTTAAACTCCCCTATGTATTTGAGTAGATGAGTTTAACATAACTATTAGGACATGAGAATATTCTGATAATATTTCAGCTGGGACGTTATAAAATAGTAAGCCTTTAATTATGTTTTATAATTTTAAAAATGTTCCAAGGTTCTTTTTTCTTTACAGGAGAATAAAGCTATCACAAATTATTTTTATGAAGCAAAAGCTTCTTGAACTTTTATTTTTTCAGGAAGTTTTACGTTTAGGCAGCTCCTTCACCAGCACTAAATATCTCCAAACCACCAAAAGCAGCAACAATGAGCTAAGCAAAAAGACAGTAATTATTCTCCCCAGTGGCTTCCCTGGTGGCTCAGATGGCTGGGAAGATCCCCTGGAGAAGGGAATGGCAACCCACTCCAGTATTCTTGCCTGGAGAAGTCCATCGACAGAGGAGCCTGGCAGACTAGAGTCCAGGGGTAGTGCATGGCAAAGAGCTGGATACAACTGAACTACTTTTACTTTTTTTTTCAATACAGAAGAAAGGTATGAGGCTGACAAACTTCCATTCCAATGCTTAATCTGCCACTTCCTTGAAATGACCATATACAAAACTCAGTTTCTTTAACCTCAGATTCATCATTAATTTATAAAGTTAGCTTGTAAGTTTGTTGTGAATATCAAATAAATTGACAGAAACAAGTGTTTTATAGTCTTAATATATGCAAGCTATTATTACTATTAAATCTGAAAGCCATTCAAACTAAATACCTTTGAAAGCAGATTTGTTCCACACAGAATTACACTCAGTAACAAATTACAGTATGGTTCCACAATATTTTAAAGAAAAAGAGATATTAAAGTTAAATTTCAATTTTATATGTAAAATCTAAATTAGTAAACCATTTAGAAATAAAATCATAATTAAGAATATATTTTATAAAAATATTTCTATACCTACCAAGTAAGTTATAGTATTTAATTTAGTCATATAATTACAAAGGTAATTTTTAAGTTTTATAGTGGCCATATTGTAAAGGTAATAAAATTTATAGTACAAAGGTATTATATATGCAAATATTATAAGGTTCAGTCAGTTTTAATACTAGCTATATGAAAGAGTAAAACGCCTGTATCCCAACATTTGCTTGTCTACCATCCCTACATGGTCATCTGAATTTTAATTTACTGTTTCTTTCATTTGTGCCATTTATTTTCTGCTTCACTCAGCTTATCAAGTGAGAACAGATTAGCCAGTTCCACTTTTTGGTTCTCATGCATTAACACAATACCACAGTGTTTATACTGCAAACACTTCATGGAAATACTTAGGTAAATAAATAAGTGAAAAGGCCATGGTGTTTTCCTTGATTAAAAAAATAAAAACTGACAATAATTTTTTAACTCAGTCTTATTAATTCAGTTTAACCTCTCTGGGAAGCAATGAAAACAAGGAGGAGGGGAAAAGTTTTCAGAACTTATCACAAGGAAACTCACTTTTGTGTTTTCTGTAATAACTTCTGAATTTACAGGATAAAAGTGAAGCCTTAACAGCAACTTTGATTATCCAATCACTTGGGGATTGTAAAAATAGTTACAGTTGACATTTTAAAAGACTTATTCTATGAGCCTTACATATATGAAGTATGAACTCATTTAATTTTCACAATGACCCAATAATGTAGGTACTACTATCTTATTTTAGGAGATGTGAAACTGAGGAAGAGAATACTGGTAACTTGCCCAGGGTTATATACAAACAGTGGCAGAATGAGAATTCCACCTCAGGGCTCTGGCTCTAGAATTTATGTTCTTAGTCACCACGACAATCAACATGGTTAAAAGAGCTATAGCTTAATGACAGGCATACTCTGCAATCTGATTTAACAGGCTTCAACTTCCATCTGAATATGCCAGTTACTATTACAAATGAGGTTAAATTATGTAAGCCGTACTAGGTAAGTGAAGAAGAAGAAAGCAATCTTCTAAAGCTGGCACATGCATAATAAATGAGCTACCTGTATTTCATACTTCATTCCTCAAAGATTTGTTTTGTACCTTCTAGACACTAAGCCATAACCTATTAACATCCATATTAGCTTTTCCTAAACGATAACGATTAGAAATCACTTCTAGAGAGGTTTACTTCTGAAAAACACAATAGGAGCGCTAGCAACTTATGTTTCCAGTATTTCACAAAATTTCTTGCACACTATAAAGGTTGAAAGTAAAATACTAGCCAACAATGGTAAAATTAATACTCACTGTAATTTGCCTAAATAAATTTATACATTCTTCTGTGTAAAAAATGGAGTAATCCACAAGATAAGATTTCAATTCAGATTTTGAAAGTTTATACAGAACTTCCCTCTCACAACAGAACATAGTATTTAATGACATTAAAATTTTTACTTAATTCCTTCTTTCAGTAAAGTTTGTTTTAGAATGTTAACATACCATTTCTGACTATAGTTCTGTTAAATTTAGGACTCAGAATTCATCAAAAGCTGTCACTTATGAGATCAGTTACATTTTTACAAATTAAAAGTGATACGCTCTTCAACTAGAACTCATTTTCTTCAACTAGAACTCATTTTTAACAATTAGAGAACTTTATCTGAAACTGATGATGAAGTTTTATCTTCCTTCCTATTTAAAAACATAACAGAAAAACATGGCACCATTGTCACAATAGTAAACTTTTATTAAAATCCATTTTAAAAAGTTACATAATCAAAAAACCTATAAGAAGTATTAATTAACTGCCAATTTTTTTCTTCAAATGTATGTTATAATGGCAATGGACACTTCCAAGCACTGAGTACTAGACAAAGTAAGCAATGTGCACTATTCTCTCTAGCCCAATTAAAAGCCTTGCACTTTTTCAGATTTCCAAATTTCGAACTTCCACACATGGTGTTCACTTGGGAATGGAGAAGGTATATCACAAAGGGAGAGTTTAAGGTTACTGTATAAACTAGAAAAGCATTTATCTTTGGAATTCAGAACACACTATTTCTCAGTGGGGCAACATAAACCTGAATTGGTACTGCACACACAATAACCTGCAGTGCTATATTTAAACACAGGGGATATACGTATAACAGCGTGCCTTCAGCATTTTAACATAAGTTGCAAATTTTGCCCTGTAATTATTCATAATGTACCATAATGACACTGGCTGCTGCTGCTAAGTTGCTTCAGTCATGTCTGACTCTGCGACCCCACAGACAGCAGCCCCCAGGCTCCCCGTCCCTGAGATTCTCCAGGCACTGGAGAGAGATCTAAAACTTCAAATTTCACATCTGCTACTTACATAAGACTAAGGGGCTTCCCTGATGGCTCAGTGGTAAAGAATTTGCCTGCCAATGCAGGAAACAAGGGTTCGATCCCTGATCCAGGAAGATCCCACGTACATGGAACAACTAAGCCCCTGTGCCACACCACTGAGCCTGTGCTCTAGAGCCCGGGAGCCACAATTACTGAGGCCACATGCCACAACCACTGAAGCCTGAGCACCCTAAAGCCCACGCTCTGCAACAAGAAGCCACAGCAATGAGAAGCCCGTGCATCTCAACTAGAGAGTAGCCGCCACTCGTGTCAACTAGACAAAAGCTTGTGTAGCAACAAAGATCCTGCACAGTTCCCCCACCAAAAAAAACTCACAGGGTAACCTCCTCTTGGAAATAAGTAGTGGACAGAGAATCAATAAACTATCACTTACCCTATATCAAAAGCAACTGTGTTCACAGTCCTATGATCTCCCACATTAAGCTCTCTCTCTACTTTCATTTGTAAATAAAAACAGTAGAGACAAAGTGTACACATATCTTAACTCTGTTAGGGGGCAGAGAGTCCTTTGGCAGACATTACATTAACTTGGTCAAACTCCAAGAAATGGTGAGGGACAAGGAAGCCTAGTGTATTGCAGTCCACGCGGCTATCAAGAGGCAGACACAATCTGGCGACTGAACAGCAATTTTCTGTAATCAGTTCATCAACACCTACTGCAATATGAGCATAACATGCTCACTTGGGAAATTTTCATTAACACCACATTTAAGAAAGTTATCATAAAATTCACATTAAAAAACTCTATAAACTGGTGGGAGCCAGATGTCCTCTAAAATGTGTTATATAGTTTGAATACAAATACTTAGCTGTCTTCTTCAGCTTTGAATTGTCAATATTCCAAACAATGTAGAATTTCCAACTCCAATTTTTAAATCAGAATTATAATATCAATAGCATCTGGTGTAAACATCTCATTTTTAAAAAGTATTAAATGACTTAAGCCATATTCCAAAACTAGTCAATAGCAGAACTGGGTCTAGAACCTAGATTGTGTGATTCTCTTTCCTGAGCTCTTTCTGCCATCCCTTACTACCCATCTCACCAACTTGTATAAACTGCTTAGAAAGTGATCTGCTGGTTCAAATCAAAGAACTGCATGAAAGCTACACATCCCAAAGGCAATTTAAGGAAGGAGAATTCAAATGAATTCCAAGAATTCCTATTTCTAGGTAAAATTTTGCTCCAATAACAACTTTTTCTAGGTTTTCTTTTCAGGCTATAAAAATAAAAAATACTTATAGCTCAAAAATTCATCTCAATATTCCAGAGACTGATGAAAACCAAACGTCAATACCATCACTGCCCAATAGAAATCTCTGTAATGATGGTAATTTTTATAGCTTCACCATTCAAAATGGTAGCAACTAATCAGAGATGGGTAATAAGCACTTGAAGCAGTTACTGCAACTGAGGAGCTGAATTTTAAATTCTAATTAAATTTAAACAGCCATATCTCTAGAGGCTACCATATTGGGTAAGTCAACATAAATACCACATGAAATAGAATGAAATAAAAACAGCAGTGTCTTTATACTATCATGCTGCTGCTGCTAAGTCGCTTCAGTCGTGTCCAACCCTGTGCGGCCCCATAGACGGCAGCCCACCAGGCTCCCCCGTCCCTGGGATTCTCCAGGCAAGAACACTGGAGTGGGTTGCCATTGCCTTCTCCAATGCATGAAAGTGAAAAGTGAAAGTGAAGTCGCTCAGTCATGTCCAACTCTTAGCGACCCCACGGACTGCAGCCTACCAGGCTCCTCCATCCATGGGATTCTCCAGGCAAGAATACTAGAGTGGGGTGCCACTGCCTTCTCCGTTATAGTACCATACTGCCATGTAAAGCAGCTAATAATGCATGAGAAAAGGACACACCATTCTACATTCATGACCTCTAGGTTACAAATGAAATAGTAGTTATTTATCAGCAATCAGAGGTTGATGAAATCACATAATCTAAATTATACAAACAACTCGTCTATGAAAAGGGCTAAACTCTACCTTTGCGGGGACTGTGTGATTAAATACTGTTTGCATGTGAAAGTACTCTGTAAAATGTAAAGCATCATATACAATTATAATAATCTCTAGTTTATAATAATAAACTAGTTCAAGGAAAGGGAAATGTGGATATAAACCTATCACAAAGCTATTGATTTACACCTAGCCTTAACAATGATTGAACACCTGAAGCAGTAGTTATATGATTTTGCACACCACTGCTTCATGACAGGAAAAGTACATAAAGAAAATGGTATGCAGATAACACCAAAGGTGATTTGCATACCCACAGCTACATTCTTAAAAGACAACTTTTAGTTTTTTCATAGCCAACCAACATGAATTGAAAGGTAATAAACAATATCAAAATTTGGCATCCCTCCTCTTGAGGAGGCAAAGACAAAATAGTGGCAAAGCCACCAATCAAATACCGACAATGGTCTCTTCACTCCAAAAGAAAAATATGAAACAGCTCCTTGTTGTCTGGCCAGTTTACAACTATACAGAACAGCAGAAGTCCAGGGACATTTCTCAGCGCTCAGAGACAAAAGCATGGCCTATGTCCACTAACATATGTTTATTAAACTACCTTAGACAGCTACAGAATTCAAACTTTTTACCTGCTTTCCTTAAGATTACATCTCATGTGATTTTTGCAATAATTCTATTAAATAAATAGCATGAGACTCTAACAAGCTGAAAATCATGATCAAAATTAAACATTTTATTATGTGGCATTTATAATGAGGTTGATTTATACTGTTTATACATACTCCCTTAAGGAAAACAACAAACAAAAAGGTTCTATCAATTCAAATAAACTAAAGAGTATATTTCCAGATTTTGATAACAACGACGCAAAGATATAGAAAATAAATTCTTGCTAAATCCAAGATTTATTTTGAGATGGCACACATAAATCCTTTTAACTCTGACTAAAGAATCAAGCATTAAAATCAATCCAAAGATAAATTAATGGAAATTCTCTGGCCACTGCTTACTAATGAGAGCTAGTTACCCAAAAGATAGTCTTTTGCATTAATTTACCAACCATAAATGGAAAACCTTTTTACTATTAGCAATACACTCAAGTTCTAAATTTTGAAGTACTGGTTTTTTTATTTAAAGAACAACATCCTTACAGATTTTTAACATTACATTTCTGTAAAAAAATATATTTCCATATACATCTTTTTACCTCAAAGGGTAGTTTCCCTTTCCTAGATTATTACCAATTTCCTCTTTTCTTCTTACTTAGGATCAACTTTCAGTCCTCTTCTTTCCTAACCTATGAACTGTCTACTTACAAATTAAAATTCATTAAAAAAATTATGGATATAAGGAGTGGGTCCAACTTGTTTTAAATTACCAACATTTTAAATCTGTGAAACAGGGGATAAATATGTGAGATAAAGATTCCAAATGATGTAGAATTTCCTATGAAAAACAAAAACAAATAGATATTCTAACTAAAAATCTTATTTATATTAGTGAAACCTATTTTACTCGTTACATTAAATAAAATCAGATTTTACCTTAAAGTAAATCATTTGCCAATTAATATAAATTTTGAGTTAAAAGTTAACCCAGTTACATCAAAAAGAAAAAATTTTACTATATGTAAATTTAAAAAAATTAAAACCCAGTTAAGAACAAATCTTAATTACATAGCTATGCTTTTTTAAATAAATGGCAGATATGTCATTTTAATAATGAATCTGTTACTGGTATAATGCTTAATGTTATTCAGAATATCTTTCCACGATAACAAAGTAACTTTATTACCATTTAATTATCCAAAGTTAGACTTGAAAATCAAGTATTCAAATGAACAGAAATTTAGGTAAATTCTTTTCTAAAAACATATATATAGTCTCAGAAGAGTGACTTATGTGATTGTCATTTAAGGGTAAATCTAATACTAAAATTTTGAGGCTACAATTCAAGTCCAGGTATTTTGGGCATTTCAAATGGGAAGTTACAGGTAGGCTAGAAATAAACTCTTAGAAGCAGGATTTATGACAAACAGAAGGCATAGTTTTTAGTTTCTATTTTTCAGAATGCGTATCAGAAAATGAGTATCTAACTTATATTCACAGAAAATATTTACTGAAATCTTATGTCTATAAAACCCCAAAAGGTCTCATATAAACAACCAGGAAACTTCATTTTCTACATCCAGACATACCTTTTATGAATATGGACTGAAGCGCTACTTATTACAAAAGAATATCAGTTGTATGATTATTAATCACCACTGCCATCAAAATTACATATAAAAGAGGCACAGAAAGTTGAAAGACAGGTACTAAGATCAAGTCAGGGAGTACAGATGTATATAGCTTTTATTTCAGGACAACCAAGTCTCAGGCTCCAGTATCCATTTCTAACTAGACAGAAAATAAATTCTGTGACTCTTTTGAGGAAGAGAACAGCAAAACAGAATTAAGTTTGACTTCTGAGGAAAAAATTCACTCAAATCAGTGATTTTAGACTGTTTCAGGAACAATATAGAAAACTGAATCTAGGCAGATGTATTAACAATGTAAATTAAAAATATTAGTGTGCTTATTAAAGACCAATCAGTGCATTGCTACCATTAACAAGAAGGTTAAGATTCCAAATATTTAAAAATCTCCCATATCAAATAGGTCTTGTTCCCTCACTTCCCAAGCTTTCTACTATGGATTGCACTGTATCTGATTATATCATAGTTTACACTGTAAACATCAAACATTTGGCAAAACATATATAAAATAGCTAAAGCAGAATACTCTGCTTTACTACTGTGTACATACTTATATGAAAGTGAGGCTGGCATTTAAGATGTTACAAACCATCCAATAAGAAGGCTAAGGGAAAAAGAGTTGACAAACCTGAAAGAATAGCTTCTTTAAAATATAGTAACATATGGGAGAACTTCCTGATATCATTCACCAACTCCTTGATGTAATCAGGATCCAAAATGGCATTGGAATTTATGGACTTGAGCCCCATCTCAGAAGTTGCAACATCAGTTGAGAGCTGGCCTGTTGACAAAACACGTTTTTTTCTTTGTCTTTTTCTGTTTGTAAGCAATCATCCTTTCACATAACAGTCAAAAAATGGAATTCCTTATGTAGGGAGACAAAAAGAGAGAAACACAAATATTTCATTAACCAAGGTACATTATAACACTACGTTTTCATGAACAGCTCAAAGCCCACCTCAATATTCTATTTAAAAACCAACAACAAACTCTGTATTACTAATATAGCAACTTCCATTTATTAAGTGCCAATAATCTTGACAAGTCTGATACGCAGATTCTCAATTCCCAAGTTACAAAAGTGATTTGAAGGTTAAATGATTTGTCTAAGCTCTCAGATGATAAATGATGAACTGGTACTTAAAACCACATCTGCCTTGTGACCAAAATCTATGCTCTTAATAAACTTCCTCTTAATTCCTAGGGCACAGAATTTTTAAGCTATAAAAGTTGTTCTGAAATGTCACTTAGTGGAAGAACATATTCTCCCACTATGACATCACCTTCAAAAATAAAGGTGAAATATGAGCTTTGTAAATAGAAAGGCCTGTCTTCAAAATCTCCCTTCCATCATTACTATGTTTGACCTGACAAACTGTTAATCATCTCTTCTGGACTTCCCCTAGTGGCTCAGGTGGTAAAGCGTCTGTCTGCAGTACAGGAGACCCAGGTTGAATCCCTGGGTTGGGAAGATCTCCTGGAGAAGGAAATGGCAGCCTACTCCACTACTCTTGCCTGGAAAATCCCACAGATGCAGAAGCCTGGTAGGCTACAGTCCATGGGGTCACAAAGAGTCAGACACAACTGAGCAACTTCAGTTACTTACTTACTTCACTTTGGTGAAGTGTTAGTCGCTCAATCATGTCTGACTCTTTGTGACCCCATAGACTGAACAACAATACACACACACATACTGTGGATTTCATTTTTCATCAAGAATACTTCTCTGTTGAAATTAAGTTCTAAGCATGTCCACAAATCTCACACACCATTGTTATTCAGTCGCTCAGTTGTGTCCGCCTCTTTGCTACCCCATGGACTGCAGCATACAAAGCTTCCCTGTCCTTTACCATTTCCCAGAGCTTATTCAAACTCATGTCCTTTGAGTCAATGATGACACACTTGGACTGAACAAATAAATATATGATGACTGGAGCAATATTTTTGGTAATTTCAGGGTGATATAATAAAAACAAAATCTTTGTTATGACAAAGACTGAATCTGAATCCTAGCGGAATACTTAGTAACCTGTACAATTTGGTTATAGGCTGTGTGAAGATTAAAAGGGAACATAAAATTAAAAGACTTCATTTAAAACACCTAAACCTGGTATACAGCTGGAACTCAAGGAAAACCTTACTGTTTCTGTTTCATCCTTACATTTTGTCTTCCTGGAATTAAAAGTCCTAATTTTGTTTATATCTCTTGAAATCAAAAGGAAATGACTCGAGAAATTAAATTAGCTCAAGCATTATCATTGAAATATTTACCAAACGTTTTGTCTTGGATATTTGGATACTTTCAAAATGGTAGAATGACTAAGGACTTCTGTGAAATTTATAGTAGAAAGTTTTATGTAAGATATAAAATTGTATCATTTACTCTTTACTATACATTGCCCAACTCCATAGATTACCACCCCCTCCACCCCCGCCCCTGGCCATCTACAGTTTTTGACTGTATCTAATTCTCTCTCTACTACCACACTAGGTAAATAACCATGATTTCTTGCCTGAGCTACTGCTACTTATTTCCTAATGATTTTTCCACATTCATTCTTGTTCATTCCATAGGTAGTGTTTCATTACAGAATCTCATCATGTTATTTCTCTATTCAAAACTCTTCCAAAGGACAATGAGACACTATCGTGCATTACAAGGTTCAACACGAGATCTGCCTCCTACCTATCTCTGCAATGTCATCTGAAGTCAAATTCCTACTCAACACTCTCAGCACTCTGGTCACCCACACACCTCTTACTCATTTTTCCAATAATATTTGTTTACCATGACTTGTAGTGGGAAATAATTTTACATCAGGAGCTAGTATACACATTAAGTATGTTATGTTTGTGTGTGGTATATGCATGCAGGAATGCATAAACATAAAGCAGATACTGGCTAAGGAGCCAGGTGATGTACTCAGATGTTTTCTTTCCTGTTCCATTTTGTTTTTAAAATGCCAGTTGTAACCCATCAAATTGCTCTCAGACTTACTATGGATTCTGTCCCTACAACCTGAAAAACACCAATTGTTGGACTCAACAGGGTCTTGTCTGTATACAGTTCTATCTGCCTGGACTATTCCTTCCTCTTTGTTTACTCATTCTGATCTCAGTTCAAAGAAACCTTCCTGGACCTCCCTTGCCTCATAACCACCACCGCAGCCACCAAACTAGAGCAGAATTTCCTGTTGGATGCTTTATAACATCTTATCCTTTCCATCACTGAACTCATCCAAGTTCCCATATATGATTCATGTTTCCGTATCCAGACTATAATCTCAAGGAAATCATGACCAATGTTTGCTAACCATGTGTTCTCTGCTTATAGCAGAATGAGGGATGAAAAACTCAAAACTGTCTGAATAAGTAATGATTTTGCAGGATGAATAATGAATAAGAATGAATAAGAAATTTACAATGAATTTAATAATTTTACAAAATTTCAATTAATTTTTATAGAAATAAAATGGTTAATTCTGGATTGTTGCAGTGTCTTGAATGGAAAATAGAAATTGTTTTTAAAAATCTGTCTCTAAAATAGTATCTTTCAAAAAGAAGGAATGTAAAGTTGAGTAAAGGCAAGAGTAAATAAGAGTGAAATCAAAGGTGCATTTCTATTACTTTTCCTCTACTTCTGATTATTAAATAAGGTGTCCTAACACTTCTTTAATAACATTTAAAAGTCCTTTATTCAATATTGTTATCCTCAAATCATTTCTGGAAATGCAATTTCTACATTCACTCTAGTTTCAAACCTATCTAACATTAATTCTTAAATGTGTAAATAACTTCTAAAAGGAACTTAGGACAGTTTAGGGGCACTATTATACCTAAGTCTCCCTCCAACAAAAACAAAACAACACTCAAGTGTCTTGTTTGGGCAGCTCTTTTACAAACCATTAATTTAAAGACTATTAGCCTAATTTATCACTTTTGCAGCTTACTTAATAAAGGCACTCTGATTAATTTTGATGGCTTTTAGTTTAGTAAATTAGAAAACTGGTCATTGTCACTGGTAAAAAGATGGTTATAAATTTTAAAGCGTATGTCACCAGCTTCAAATAAAACAAATCACCCGCCTCAGTAAAACTAATTTACTTCAACTGTCAAATTAGTAACTCAAAGTTATAGAGTGTTTCAAAAATACTTGAACATTTTTAGTCAAGACTATCTGTAAACAAACAAAAATGATGGGGATGTGAAAAGTCAGCATTATGGTGAGTAATGTACTACACTTTACTTTTACTATATACACTTTACTACTTTTCATATTTCAAACTAAAAGGAAACAATTCAGTTGAAAAATGTTAACATAAAGTTAATCCAAACTTTTACAAAATTGAACTATGATAATGAGAAAGTTTGGAGGATATACACTTTCCAAGATCATCCACATTACTTTCTCACGTCCCAAAATGAACTTCTAGTTGGTGGGAACATAAAATGTAGTTATCAGATACTGTAACTGCAAATTTAATTACATGAGATAATAATACAGAAAGCACACTTAGCACAACGCGTTCATCATGAAGATGCAATAACTATTAGCCATTATCATTAGCAGTGCTTTACTGCAGGAGATTGTAGACATACGTAAGTAATGAGCAACATGTGACTTAATTACAATATATCTGTAAATTGTGACCATGAAATATAGGACTGGAAACAATTCCAGAAATGTCACTGACTTTGTGGAAGCCTATTAAATGACTTCCAAGTGAAGTTTGAACTGTGCAAACAGATTGTTGAGCAAAATATTTGTGAAACTCTTCTAAATTCTCTCGCATCTCTTCCAACTCCAAGTCATCAATATAAAAAAAACACATATTATCCACTTCACAAAGAACTGTGTAGCAAAGAGAAAACTACTGTGTAAAACTCCTTTCTCTGTATGTTCCAAATTCTAAGTAATATGTGCATCAGAAATGTGAACACTAACTTCTCGTACCTTGGACTGTGTCTTTTCCAAGACTTCAGTAGACTGCGTTTATCAAATTTTCTTGCCCCACGTTCCTCCATCCCAAATGTCTCCTTACAGAAGTATTTTCATTTTAGGCACCAGGCTGCCTAACTGAAAAGTGAAACAACCTCAATATCTGTATTTAATTCCCAATCTTACTATTTCTACCTCAGGAAAAATTGCTATATATTTTAGAAATCTGCTATTTCAACACAATTTCTGATTGGTAAGAATCTTACAGATTTTAAAAAAAAATCAGGAAAACTCACCCTGGAGGTCTTTGATTATGTTTTTTAAATGCACTCCTCGCTAAAACAGAAGAGGGGAATGTTGGAAACTTTTTCAGTAATATGCAAATAATTTCTAAAAGAAGGCACGCAATACTCATACACTTCATTCCTGTGCAGTCAGAACTCAGCACGTTTAAAGATGAAGCTGCCCAACCTCCCACGCCTCCAGAATGTCTAGCATTCCTGACGGGCAGGGCTCTCCCTTGACCAGCCAAAACTACCCAAAGCCAAAGACCACGTTCCCCATTCCAGCGTTTAAACACAGTGGGAAAATAGAGCAACCAAAAAGTGTGTCCGGCATTGATAGCGATGGACAAGAGACACCATCTCGGAGACGCCTGGAGAAAGTGGAAGGTACATTCAGCTCCCGCCTTGAGCAACTAACAATCCTGCTCTCCGAAAAGTTGTAAGTCCAATTCCCTCTTGAGGAAGAGAGTCAATAAAGATGAACATGGAGACAGGAGGTTCGTGAATTACTACAGCTGCAGTATGAAACGTCTCAGGCTTGAAAATTCAGCTGTCAAAAGGGGAAGAAAAAAAAAAAAAGAGTCCAGCCCTTAAAACGTCTACAGCAGAACTGGGAAAGACCATTGAGGCTTATGCGGTCTCGGAACGAAAAACCCCTCACTCAGCCCAAAAGACAGAGACGAAAACAATGCAACCACGGAAATCCTAAAATACATCGGGAATGAGACCCAGGTGAAGAGAGGACTGCTGTCAGGGCAGGTGGGGTAGGACGGGGCCAGATCAACTGTAGCGACAGAGAGCACAGATTCTAGAGCAAACCTGCCGAGGTGAAGTCACACTCTGCCAATGTCTGTGTGTTCTGACAAGTTTTTCCCATCTGAAAAATTAGTTAAATAATCGCGGAACTCTCAGGAGGTTAAAATGTGTAGCGCACTTAGGAAACAGTATGCCGAGCGTGGGACGCACTAGACGTTTACTTTTATTATCTTCATCATCCGCTCGTGCCCTCCCGGCTCCCCCTCCGCTGCCGCGTCCCTCGTCCCGTCCGAGCCCTCCCGCAGGACCAGGAGTCCTGGGGACACCGACCCGGCCCGCCGCCGGTCATCAGCGCACCCGCAGTTGCCTCCACTTCCCGCCGCCGCCGCCTGGGCAGCCCGGACCGTAGACGTCAACTCGCCGGTGACCCCAGTGTCCTGCCTCAGCCGCGGCAGCTGGAGCGAGCGCCGCCATCCGACACTCACCGTGGCGCTCCATCCCGCGTCCCGGGCGCGGACGCCCGCCCGACACTCACGGCCGTCACGGCCGCCGCCGCCGCCACCGACCCCATCCCCCACGGCTCGCTGACGCCGGCCAAAGCAGCCGCAGCCGCTGCCTGCAGCTACCGCCCCCGCCCGTGCCGGCCCCGGCAGCCCCGCCCCCGGCCCCGGCCGCCCCGCCCCCGGGGCCCAGCCCGATGGCCCGCGCGCCCGGGGGCGGGGCCGGACGCGGGGAGCAAGTTGGGGGCGGCCTCCGGTTCACGCGATCCGGGCTCCGACGGTCTGCTGCACCTTGGACGGCTGGCGGTCCTGAGCGCTGCAGGATGTGTAAGCAGGCCCGTGTGGCTTGTGGCAGAACGGGCGGAGGAACCTTAGGAATATGTCACCTGATGACTACATCTGACAAACGGAAATTTCTTGGATGAGCAATCTATATTTTTTTATGAGGTACTTCTTTTGACGACCTCGTTCCTCTCTCTCCAACTCTTAAGAAAACAAAAACACGATCCAAAGCAGGTAAAAGTGTAACACAAGCCTGACTCCTTTTCAGAAAAATAAACTTCCTCAAAACCAACTACTCTACCCTCTGTACAGGGTCCTATTTCCCACTTAGACCTATATGTTACTTCAATTGCACTCTCAAACTCGCTCGGAATGAGAAAAAATGTCTGAGAAAGATGGAATAAACTAAAGAAAGCAGCAGGGGCCGAAAGCACATAGGTTTCCACATCATTCTGCTCAGGAAAACAAGCCTTACCAGTTATCTTCATGCTGGAACATTCAGAAAGAACTGAAGAACCGATGGAGAAACAGGGCCCATTGGGGAGGGTAGTGTGGCTAAGGGTAGTGTTGGAGGCAGAGAAAAAAATGATCACACGGGGAGAATGCAGAAAAAGACAAGTGAGTGGGAGGAAGAAGAGTAGGAGGAAACTAGGACTGCACTCACAGGGAGCGAGGCAAAACCAAGGAAGACAGAAACAAATGAGGGCAGAAAGAAGATAATGAGAAAAAAAGAAGAGAAAAGAGCGACCACCTACTTCCAGAAACAGAAAAAGGAAGTGAGCATGATAGAGCCAACAAGTGAAGTAGCAAGAAAGGGAGAAAATACTCACTGGCAAACAGAAGAGGAACATCTCTCATATCTTTGAACTCTTTTACTAAAACAATGTTGGGGAAATAAAGCAAATTTGGCCCTTCAGGTGCTACTTTATAAAAGATAAATCTGAAAACATTCAGCTCCTTGGTTACTTTAGTTCCACACTGGAATTTTCAGATTCAACTTACACAAATTTACCCCTTCAAACTTCAAAAACAACAGTATCAAGGACATGCCATAGATACTAAGGAAACCCTAAATCCAAACTCCTTCTAACCACACTTAAAAAAACAATGCGCGTGGACTCTCACCATGGAAACTGATGATGCCCTGAACTGAAACAAACTAATGAGAGGTCAGGGAGCCCAGGTCAAAAGGGGCTGGAGCACTGCAACCCTAATTAAATCCTAAGAAAAGGTTTGGGGAAGAAATATAAGAAAGTTACTTCATCTCAAACACTCTTTTATATCTATTTTAAAATACCTGTATATTAGCGTTGAGAAGGAAATGGCAACCCACTCCAATATTCTTACCTGGGAAAGGCTAGAGTCTGGGGGCTACAGTCTATGGGGTCACAAAAGCCAGACACAATTTAGGGACTAAACAATAGTACATGGTTGCAAAATATGGATCATACTTAATGCTTTTTGACTTAAAAAATAAAATACCTGTATATTAATGATGTTGTACTCTCTTACTCCTTTAATCACCACTCCCTTAATAAAGAGGATTGTGTTCCTTATTAAACTGACAATGTTGTGCACGAGGTCCTCATGTGTGAGGTAGAAGCAGTGGTATAAAAAAGACAGAAAGGAGCACATGGCAGGAAGGGAGAGGAAAAACACCATGAAAGATGTGGGAGGGTGAGAAACAATTGTGGAGAGGAGAGAAAGAAGACCAAGAAAGATTCAGGGACACGTTAAGGCAGAGAAAATAAGATGGAGACAGAATGGGAAGACAGAAGAGAAATAGGGGGACTACCCACTAACCAGAAAAGGAAGAAAGACACTTCTCACACCCAAACAATTCTGGGCAAGTGAACCTAATTAAGCCTCTAGGTTGTTACTGGAAAAGATAAACATGAGAACCCTAGGCTCCTCAATTACTTGGGCTCTACTATCATTTTGCAGATTTAATTTTTGAAAACTTACCCATTAAACTTTAAACATAACTGTCAAGATAAAAAGTACTAACAATGCTGGGGACCTCTAACAATCAAATGTTCCTTCAAATCCTACTGGAAGAGAATGATGCACCACAAACACTCATCATGGAAACCACTGAGGACTAAACTGAAGCACATCAATGGGGGAAGAGAGGAAAGCATTCTAAAGCCATGGAAGGTAGAGGCAGGGTAACCTTCAGAGAGCTCAACAGAGGAAACTCCGCCTCCTGGATCTGCTCCAGGTTAACCTCAAGACCATTCCCACCAGATCTACCTTTCAGTTCAGTTCAGTTCAGTCACTCTTTGTGACCCACTCTTTGTGACCCCATGAATCACAGCATGCCAGGCCTCCCTGTCCATCACCATCTCCCAGAGTTCCCTCAGACTCACGTCCATCGAGTCCATGATGCCATCCAGCCACCTCATCCTCGGTTGTCCCCTTCTCCTCCTGCCCCCAATTCCTCCCAGCATCAGAGTCTAAACCATATCAAAACAGCCAACTACTGTGCACAGAACCAACAGAGTGGCTCCTCGATGAATATTGGACGATTAACTTATAAGTACTGTTATCTGAGGGAAATTTTGAGAAGTCTCTCAATCCCAATCCTCCTCTTAAATCTTTTTAAAAAATATATTAATTGTCTGTCATCGTTGCTACTCTTTTCCTTAGTAAGGAGGAACAGGGTATTTGGAAACATTGGCGAAAATTGTAGTTCACTTTTAAATTAAAGGGGTTATTTTATTAATTCTCCCTAATTTATATTTTGCTTAAAGAAATTTTATGTCACACAAGTGAGTTTCTAGTATGAAAAAGTACACTATTAAAACCTTTCTGCAACTCCAAAATTTTTGGTTTATAATCAAATCATAAACCGTTTTAAAAAAAGAAAAAGTAAAACCATCTGTATATCTATTGTAGAAGTCTAATATCTTAAAATTGTTTTTTCCATTTTACATTATTATTGTCTCAAGTGTTTTTCCCTTCTAAAACAGAAATTCTTATCCTCTGTGATGTTACTTTTCTGTCACTCTGTGAAACTTCAACTTCCATACTGTTAAAATCTTTCCATGTGTTCTCTTCAGTGTTAACATTTATAAGTATTCCTATTTTTGTTGGGTAGGGATCTTCATATTCCTGAAATTGATTCTGTAGTTTAGGTAGCCTATTTTTCATAATAGAACATTGTTCCAAAAACATTTTAGTGTCTGTAGACACCTTTGGTTCTCACAACTGGGAAGGAATCGTACTGACATCTAGTGAACAGAGGCCAAGGATGCCGCTACAAATCCTGCCTGCACAAGAGAGCACCCCTCAACCCTCCTACCTCCACCCCTAACAAAGAATTACCGAGCCCCAAATGGTCAAAAAGAGTCAAGATTGAGAAACTCTGCTCTAGATCCAATTACCACTCTATAAGCAATATAGAAGACAAGAGAATATGTTAAATTGTATCACAGGATGCACTCAGTAAAGTCTAGACTGTGCACCATTTTATAGAGCAAACAACAGTTTCTTAAACAAAAAAACCTGCCACTAAAATGATGAAAAGAAAGTTTCCAGATTTTAAAAAGTCTTAAAATTTTGAATACATCAATGCAGGAATAACTGAGATCAGATTTGCCCTTCTACTATATTATTTTCATACATCAGACTATAAACAGCACAGGACCATGATCCTGGAGAGATGGAATCACTAACAAATGAGGTGATCCCTACAAGTCACCCCAACTTTCTGCCTGGAGGCACATTCTAGACCATGGAACAGAAGGAGGAAGCCAAACAGAGTGTGGTGCTCTTGTTGAGGAAAGAGCAATCATAGCTCTGGAATCAGTACAACAGAGTACCAGAGAGGAAGAAGGTAGGCAGAGAAAGAGCTCCAGAAATTTGCATAGGCAACTCCTTAATTTTCTTGCTGAATTCAAAGCTGTATATATATAGGGTGAATCCCCACAAGGATGGACAAAGAATTTCCAAGGAGCTGTAGCTGAACAATTTCCAGGGCTCTCATAAGGCTAGGAGACCTCTGAGTTTTCATCACCCAGAGCAGAGAGACCTATGGAATACTTAAGGAGAGATGCCAGAAGGACATGTGTTAGTAGTACATGGAGACCAGTCCTAATAAAATAAAATAAAATAAAATAAGATTCTAGACTCACCTCAAATGAAGAATCAACACGTCTCATTTTGTAAACTTCTTTTTAAAAAAAATACTGATATTTAAAACAAAAGTAATAGCAATTTGTGTGACATTTACAACATGTAGAATAGCAGTAAGTATCACAATAACAAAAATTAAAAGAGGAGGGAAATGCAAGTAAGGTTCTTACACTATACGTGAAATAGCATATTATTATTTGAAGGCATATTATAATAAATTTAAAATGTATATTAAATCTTCAGAGATACAGTTAATAAGCCAACAGTAGCTATAAATGGAATTTCAAAAAATTAGTTAATCCAAAAGAAGGCAGAGCAAGAGGAAAAGAAACAAAGAACAGATGAGAAAAATTAAAGACAAACATCAAGATGATAGGCTTAAACCCAATCATATCAATAATTACATTAAATATAAATTCTCTAAACACCCCTATAAAAAGGCAGCGCTGGTCAAACTGTCAACTGGACAATCTCTAAAAAAGTCAGACTCAATTACATACTGACTTCCCAGGTGGCACTAGTGGTAAAGAACCTGCCTGAAAATGTAGGAGACATAACAGACACGGGTTCCATTCCTGGATGGGGAAGATCCCCTGGAGAAGGGCATGGCAACCCACTCTTGCCTGAAAAATACCAGAGAGGAGTCTGGCAGGCTACAATCCATAGGATTCCAAAGAGTCAGACATGACTGAAGTAACTTAGCACACACACACAATTACAAACTGCCTGTAAGAAACAGACATAAAATATAAAAGACACAAGTAGGTTGAAAGTAAAACATCAGAAAAAGATACACCAAGTAAATACTAATCATAAGAAAGTAGAAGTAGTTTTTAATTAGACAAGGATAAAGAGTAACATTTTATAATAGTAAGAGTCAATTCATCTTAAAGACATTATCTTAAAGTGTATGCACCTAAAAATAGAGTATATAAGAATATATAAGACTTGACAGAAATGTACGGAAAAATAGATAAATCCCAATGATAGTTAAGATTTCAATAATCCTCTCTCATTAACTGATAGAATAATAAGAGAAAATCTGTAAGGATATAGAAAATTTAAACAATACTATCAATCGACTTGCCTGACACACATTTATAGAAAATTTTACCCAATGACAATACACAGTCTTTTCAAATATACATAAAATATTCACTAAGATATATGTAGGACCATACAGCAAGTCCCAATAAATTTAAGAGAACTGAAACCATACAGTGTATGTTCTCTGACCCAAACAAAATTAAATATAGGATAAATAACAGTAGGAAAATCACCAAATACTTGGAAATTATATATTTTTAAATAATCCATGGGTCACATTTTCACAAGGCAAATTTGAAAATAGTTTGAACTGAATAAAAATGAAAACACAATATTCCAAAATGGGTAAGTTACACAGTAAAAGCAGTAGTTAGAGAAATATACTGTTTTAGAAACCTTATTAAAAAGAAAGGAGGGTCCATCTGCAGCAACATGGATGGATCTATAGATTGTCATACTGAGTAAAGTCAGACAGAGGAGAATTATTGTATGACATCCCCCATATGCAGAATCTAAAAAGAAATTATACAAATGAACTTATTTACAAAACAGGATGAGACTCACAGAGAACAAACTTATGGTGCCAAGAGGGAAGGATTGGGGGAAGAGATGTGGAGCTTGGGATCCACATGTGCACACTGCTATATTTAAAACGGATATCAACCAGGTCCTACTGTATAGCACATGGCACTCTGCTCAATCCTATGTGGCAGGCTAGGTGGGAGGAGAGTTTAGGGGAGAATGGATACATGTATTTGTATGGCTAAGTCTCTCTGCTGTGCACCTGAACATTGTTAACTGGCTATATGCCAATATAAAATAAAAAGGTTTTTAAAAATAAATAAAATACTTGAACAATGAAAAAGAAAGAAAGGAGGATCTAAAACCAATGATTTAAGCTTTTACTTCAAGCTATAGGGCAAAGAACAAATTGAACAGAAAGTAAGTAAAACAAAGGAACTAATGGTACAAATGAGTAGAAATCGGTGATTTCTTTATTTTCTTGGGCTGCAAAATCACTGTGGACGGCAACTGCAGCCATGAAATTAAAAGATGCTTGCTCCTTGGAAGAAAAGCAATGACAAGCTTAGACAGCATATTAAAAATCAGAGACATTACTTTGCCAACAAAGCTCCGAAGAGTCAAAGCTAGGGTCACAAAGAGTCAGACACAACAGAGCAACTGAACAACAACAATGAAAAAAATCAGTGATATGAAAGACAGGTAACAGAGAAAAATCAATGTAACTAGAAGTCAGTTCTTTGAAAAGATCAATTAAATAGATATATATCTTGCTGAACAGATCAAAAAATAAAGTGAGAAAACACAAATTACTAATATCACAAATGAAATAAGGAACATCAGTACAGACCCTACAGATATTAAAACGGAAAAGACTATTATAAACAACTCTGCCAAGAAATTCAACTCTGATGATAAAATGAAAAAATTTATTGAAAGACACAAATAACCAGATCTAACACACAAAATAGAAAATCTGGGATAACTTTATATGTACTTAAAAAATGGATTTATACTTTAAAATACCTCACAAAGAATAACTGCAGACCCAGATGGCCTCACTAATGAAACCTATTAAACTAGATAACACAGTCCTATAGAAACTCAAAAAAGAAGAGTTGGAAAACCTCCCAACTCATTTTATGAAGTCAGTATTACTCTGATACTGAAAGCAGACAAATATATTACAAGAAAACTACAGATCAAATTTCCTAACACAGTATTAGCAAGTCAAACCCAACAATATTTAAAAGAAATAACACATTAGAACCAAGAAAGGTTTGTCTCAAGGATCAAGCTTAATTTAATAGTCAATAGACAAAAAAAAACATGTGATGATCTTAATAAATGCAGAAAAAGCATCTGACAAAATTCTGCAAACTTTCATGATTAAAGCAGTCAGCAAAGTAGGAATAGAAAGGAATTTTTTCAACCTTTTAAGAGGCATCTACAAAAAATCTACAGCTAACATCTTGGTCAATAATGAAAGACTATCTATGTTTTCCACTTTAAAATTAGGATCAATATTGCTACCGGGCTTCCCTGGTGGCTCAGATGGTAAAGAATCTGAGTCTGCAATGCAGGAGACCTGGGTTCAATGTCTGGGTCAGGAAGATCCTCTGGAGATGGGAATGGCTCCTTACTCCAGTGTCCTTGCCTGGAGAATTCCATGGACAAAGGAGCCTGGCAGGCTACAGTCCATGGAGTCGCAAAGGGTTGGACATGACTGAGGGACTAACACACTATTGTTACTAAAGGTCTTAGACAGTACAAGAGAACAAGAGGAAAAAAAAAAATAAAACGCATTCAGATTGAAAAGGAAGAAGTAAAACACTTCATTAAAAACTGACATGTCTGCATACCTCAAATGAGTTACTGCAACTAATAAATGAATTTAACAAGGCCACAGAATATAGGGTCAATATATTACAATTTTATTTCTAAATACTAACAACAAACAATTGGACAGTGACATTTTAGAAACAAATACTATTTATAATAACATCAAAAAATCAGGTATTTTTAGGAATAAATTTAACAAAATATGTCTAAGACCCTAAATTTAAAACTATAAAACTTTAGTGGCAAGAAATTAAAGAAGTGAGTCAATCAGTAAGTATGCCATGCTCATAGACTGGAAGACTGAAAACTGTTGCAAGACTTTCGTTTCCTTCAAAGTGATGTGTCGTTTCAAGCAATCTCAAACAAAATCTCTCCTAGATTCTTGCAGAAATTGATAGGCTGACTCTGAAATGTATATAATATGTAAAAATCTAAGCAGCAAAAAAATTTTTGAAAAAAGAACAAATTTGGAAGATCCATATGTCTGGCAGATTTGGAAGATCCATATGTCTGATTTTAAGATTTACTGTAGAGTTACAGTTACCAATATGATATTATTACAGAGAGTGAAACAGACCAACAGAATAGTCTAGAAATGACCTACATATTTTCAAAATGTGCTAAAATAATTCAATAGGGGGAAAGGTGTTCTTTTCAATAAATGGTACTGAAATAACTTGATAGCCATATGAGAAAAAAATGATCCTTACTTCAGAGCATACCCTAAAATTAACTCAACATGTATCATAAACCTAAATACATAATCTAAAACTATCAATCTTTTAAATACTGGAGCTGGAAGAGGCAACTGCATGTTTTTATAAAAAAAAATTATGGGGGAACACAGCCATGCCCAACTGTTTATGTACTGTCAATAGCTGCTTTTGCCTTACAACAGCAAAGTTGAGTGGTTGAGGTACTGTAGCCTGTAAGCCTAAAATATTTATGATCTGGTCCTTTAAGAATATGTTTGAGGATCTCTATTCTAAGAAAACTTGGATAGAAAACCTAGGGAACAATTTCTTAGACACAAAAAGCAAGAACCATTAAACAAACAAACAAAACAATTGTTTAACTAAACTTCATTGAAATGTAAAGCTTCTGCTATTTGAAAGACAACTGTTAAGCCCACAAATCGGGAGAAAATACACGACAAAGGACTTGTATTCAAATTACATCAAGAACTCTTACCTCAATAATAAAACAAACAGCATAATAAATTAATAAAAGATCTGAACAGATACTTCAAAAAAGAGATACACAACTGGGCAATAAGCACATGAAATAGTGCTCAACATCATTAGTATCAGGGAAACACAAATTTAAGCCATAATGAGATATCACTAAATGTCTACTGGAATTCTCAATTTCAGCTAGAGTGAAATCTGGGATAGGAAGGATGTACAGCAACTAAAACTCCCACACATTGGTGCTATACAATGTACACACCACTTTGGAAAACAGCCTGGCAGTTCTTTATACACATGAACATACAATTACCATAAAACTCAGCAACTCTACTCCCTTATATAACTCCCCCAAATGAAAAATTCATTCATCCAAAAACTATACACAAATGTATGCAGCAACTTTTTTCATGATAGTCAAAAACTGGAAACAATCTGAGTGCCAACAGATAAATGCTAACAGCTTTACAAGAGAATACTACTCAACAATAAAATATCTATAACATAGCAAAAAACCATGGGTGAATCTCAAAAAAATCATGCTAACTCAAAGTCAGGCACAAAGAAAAGATGAACCTAATTCTTAGTAACAAAAAAGCAAGAATGGCTGCCTGGTGACTGGGCTTATATAGTGCAGAAGGTGGGGGGACTTCTGCATGTGAGACTTTTGAAATAATGGAAATGTTCTATATCTTGATTATGGGGATTACATGAGTATATACAATTGTCAAAACTCACTCATAGTGTATAAAAATCTCTTATTATTTCTTATTATTTTAGTTCTCAAGCAATATAAGATAAATTAAAAGTAAAATTGTAAGGTTGCTATTCCCTCCTCCAGGGGATCTTCCTAATCCAGGGATGGAACCCACATCTCACATCTCTTGCCATTGGTAGGCATTCTTCTCCACTAGCGCCACCTGGGAAGCCCACAAAACTGCATGAAGTTCTACTGAAATAATCCCTGAATTCAACTTTCTCTCTCCCTTAATATTTTTCAAAATATTTTCCATCTTCTTCCTTAGAAAGAAAGTCTGTAGTATTTGAAAACTTTATCAGGGATGGAGCATTTTTAAGAAAAGAAAAACCTTATCCCAGGGAGGCAGTATCATCAAAGGGCTCCTGCTTATCAGAGTAAAAGATAAAGACAAAGCAGAAAGTACAAGCCGTCCACAAAAATCCTCATCATATCCAACCGTGTTGCTAACCCTCCTTTTAAACCTCCTTATTTCTTTACACAGGGATGTATCTTTCTGTGTTGTGGCTCATCAATATACTGGAGATGAGGTGGGAAATCAAAAACAAAGTAGTCGTCAAAGCAGAATCATAGAAGCTGACTGATGTCACCCTTTTATGTGTGCATTAGGATAACCAGCAACTCTGCCACGAAGGATCTTTTGGCCTTCTGTACTTACGAAAATCATTCTTTTAATCGACTTCAATCTCACAAAAACATCACTTCTTCCAAAAGCCTTTTCATTTCCTCTGCTGAAAATAAGTCATTCCTTTACTTTCCCATAGGACATTCAACATACTTTTCTCAGGTAACCCAAGATATTATGCCTTGGGCCCTATTTATTTGAAATTACCTGCTTCTACCCAATAGACTGAAAGTTTCCACGAGACCTTGTCTAACATAAAGTGGTTTCGAACTAAATTTTCTGAGCGAATGCTGAAGCAATCACCAATGGTACAGGAATGAAAATCTTTCCAGAAAACCTTTTGGTAATGAGCTTTGTTCAAGCAGTACTAACGACTGAGACCAACAGCAGTGGTTGAAGCAGCACACATTCCTAGATCAAGGGCTTTCACCACTGGGAACAGAAGATGCTGATAATTTAATGGATATTCTATTTTAGGGAGGTGGGTAGAGCAGGAATGACCAGCCACCATAGAGTCCATGAACAGTGCTTTCTTCATCTCAGC
The DNA here is from genome assembly GCA_917880005.1 of Nanger dama. Lineage (NCBI taxonomy): Eukaryota > Metazoa > Chordata > Mammalia > Artiodactyla > Bovidae > Nanger > Nanger dama. The sequence continues at coordinate 476,704 of CAKJTW010000059.1, forward strand.
CAGAGTTTTACTTCCTGCCAATTTGAGAACTGAAAAATTTTCAACTCAGACCTATCTTCTCTTCAAATCCACTCTAGACTTCTCAGAATCAGGAGACTAAGCTATTTGAACCATAAAGCTAATGAAGCTTAAGTGTCCGGGTTCCTCACTTGCTTAGTTCCTACAATCCAGGAAGCATTTCTACGTATGCATTCCTGGCAAACTGCCTAAAGAAATCTCTGAAGAAAGGGATATAAATCTCCAGGACCCATAATTTGTTGCGATTCCTTTACTCATTCTAAATATTCACTTTCATACTTAATTATGAATTCTTTTTTCTTGAACAGGAAACTACCCCCACACACACACACACACAACACACACACACACACACTTCCTCAAACCGAACTAGGGGCGAAGCTAATTCCCAAAAAGAAGAGAAAAGGAAAAGGTAAATGTCTAACAAACAGTTCTTTGGTTATTCTGGCTCCACTGCCGTGTTGCAGCTTTCACCTCCTAACAGTCCCTAAGAGATCCACCATAAGAGGTGGATAGAGGATGTCAACGACTAAAAACAAAACAAAAAAACAGTCTATGAGGGTAGCTGGTTAGCAAACCTCACCCTCCTCTCTAAAGAAGAGTTATGATGAAAAAGCGAGATGGGCCCTGGAAATGTCAGTGGGGGCTCAAAGACAAGGAGACTCCCCGGCTACTTTGTTCAAAGCAAAGGAAGGCCTTCCCTCGGTTTGGACTGTGGGACCTGGGACAGCCCTGGAAACAAACTCACAGGGATACCCTCTCCTGCTCTCCTCTTGGGAGCTGCAGTCCTCCGCCTGTCAATTTCTATTCTGCAAAGCACAGGGCTTAGCAGAGGACCAGGCTGGGATAGCGGGTGCGTGTGCGTGTGTGTGCGTGTGAAGGAACGGCTACAGGGGTGTGACAGAAGGGTCGGAGTGGTGGAGCGTGAAGAGCGACAGAGACGCACCGGAGCGGGGCCCTTGGATAGAAGCTGAGCTGTTTTTCTACTTTTCAATACCGCTCCCCCGCCAAATAAATAAATAAACATGCCCCCGCCAAATAAACAAACAGCCAGGCCTAGGTGAGGCGAAATGTGATAAGAAAAGGAAGACAGGCAGCACGAAATGTCTTGTTATTTTACCTCAGCTTTCGCATTTGTCAGACAAAAATTTGAGAAAAAGACACTAAACTTCCAAAAGATCCCAAGTAAGGAACACGAAAGTGAAGACCCGGTTACAGTGGGGGTGCGGGGGGAGAGACAGTGCGGGGCAGGGAGGGTGCAGAAGCCCCTTCCAGAATTCCGCTTAAAGGCGGATGAGCGAACGTGGTTAGGAAAGGGAGAGGGGCTGCAGGACACTCGAGGGGAACCCGGGGAGGGAGGGAAGTCCACCCCGAGACTCTCCTCCCCAGATACCGGGACGGCGTCGCCTAACTGGGGCACCGGGGTCCCTGCGACGCCCTCTCGAGCTCTCCCGCTCTCCCTCCCCTGCCGCGCCCCTCCTCCGCTAGGACCCCTCCCGGAGGACCAGGAGTCCTGCGGGCCCCGGCCCGGCCCGCCGCCGCCCCTCAGCGCAGCCCGCAGTCGCTTCCCGTTCTGGCCGCCGCCTGGGCCGCCCGGACCCTGGACGGCAACGCGCCGGTGACCCCAGACCCCTGCCTCAGCCGCCACGGCTGGTGCGAGCGCCGCCACCCGACACTCACCGCGGCGCTCCATCCCGCGTCCCGAACGCGGACGCCCGCCCAACACTCACGGGCCGCCGCCGCCGCCGCCGAGGACTGGAGCTCACCGCCCCCATCCCCCACGGCCCGCGGACGCCCGGCCGAGCCGCCGCCGCCGCCCCTGCAGCTACCGCCACGACCGCGCCGGCCCCGGCCGCCCCGCCCCCCGCCCCGCGCCGCCCGCCCCCCGGGGCCCAGCCCATTGGCCCGCGCGCCCGGGGGGGCGGGGCCGGACGCGGGCGGCAGGTGGGGGCGGCCTCTGGCTCGCGCGCGCGGGGCTCCGACGGTCAGTTGCGCTTCGGCCTGCTGGCGGTCCTAATAGCTGCAGGACGTGTTAGCAGCTCCGTGCGGCTTGTGACAGGACGGACGGAGGAACCTTAGGAGTCGGTCACCTTTTACACCCTCCAGTAAGGAGCAGGTCCTTGTTGTTTAAGTGCACATTTCTCAGGTGGACACTGAATTATTTACAGTCAGAAATTTGGTGTTCAATTTGTTTGATCCTGCTCCTTCCCATATCCTCCTTATCCATTTAGGAACAAAAATACATTTTATGTTTAAAATTGCCACACTCTTTTCTTTGTTGACTGTCATTTTCAGAAAACTAATTTTACACAAAACATCAACCTGACTCGTGGGAGCTGCTCAATGAATGCTAGCTGAGTGCATGATTCCCTACGCATTCTACTTGTCTCTTACCATTAAATGCTCCTTTACTAATGGGACTCATCAACACTTGTAGGGAAAATGAACAACCAGAATTAAACTACTTATCTAGATTTGGATCACACGCCAACATGAAAAAATACAGGGTTTCTATTGAATAGTTCAAGTACTTAGTAACACATAACTACCAAGAATACTCTTCCTGTCATCTATGCCAAGACATAGCAGACATTCTGTGAATATTAACTGAATAAGTAAAATTATGGGAACGGAATTTGGAAAAGTTCCTCAAATCTCCTCCCATTAATTTTTTTCAAAATATATTAAGCATCTGCCATAATCTCCACTGTTCTTCATTAGTTGGGAGTAATATATTCCAAAACATTCTCAGAAAAATGGTAATTCACTTTCACAATAAAATAAATACAACTATTAACTGAGAAAGAATGAACATCAAAAATCTGTTATCTGCTGTAAATCAACTGTACTTTCATAAATTTTTTTAAAAAGAAAAAAATCTGTTAAGTAGTTCATGTGTTTGGTAAAGAAAATAAGAAACAAATACCTCCACCAAATTTGACAACAGTATCCCAGCACTTGCTATTATAAAGCCAACCAGTTTTTACCTCTAAATGTTTCTTGGTTAAAGCGGCTCAGGGTCACGGCTTTGGACCATAAGGAGTCAGAGACAAATAAACACAAGTCAGAGGCATAACAGGATGCTGGATCAATAATGTAACATACATGACAGATGATGTAGTATTGCTATTTATAATTATAGTATTTATCAATAACCCGTGACTACTCTGCCAACTGAAGTGTTCTTCATTCTATCTATGATACACAGGATACAACCTTTACTCTGAAGCCTTCCTGTTCTCACTGAAAATCAGTCATCCTATTTAACATAGTATGGTACATGGAACCCTATATTTAGGGCACTTGTGATTCTCATGCCCTCTCTTATTGGATACTAGTACCAATGTTTACTTATATTAATTAGACTGTAGAGATCTGTAGTGTTATGTTACCTAAGTCTGTGTCCAGTACACAATGGGTCCGTACTAAGTATTTTCTGGAGGACTGTTGAGGGACTGACCAATGGGCTCAGGAATAAAAATTCTAGGGTCCGCTGTTTGTTTGTTTACTGTAAATTCTATTCAACCTGATGTGACTAGTGAAATTAAGTGTACCGGCCACAAAAAACCACATGTCTAAAGCTGAGACAGTCCCAGTTACCCTGTGGCCAGAGGTGAAGGGGCTGACAATGAAAGCAGCTGTTCCAGGTGTGTGATAGAGGTGGGAGCCCAACCCGAAGGAGAGTCTGGTGCACAGGTGCTTTTCCTGCCAGTCATGCTTCAGTGACAGCCTTTTAGGGGAGCACAACATCACCCACTGATAATACTTACTGAGTACTTCCATGGTGCCAGGCATTGTTCTAAAGCACAGGGATTATTATGTTAGTGAACTTTCAACCCGCTTTCAGACTCTCCTCAATCATGGCTAAACGCCCAGGAGAGGGAAGGAGACAGTGGGAGCAGGCAGGAGGTGGCCCAAAGGCAGGCAGATTCCCAGTCACTGCGGCTGTCTTTGCCCCTCACTGCTGGGAGCCCTCAGAAACAAGCGTGGAGAGCCCGCCGGGCCACGGTGATCACAAAGGCCCCAGATTCCAAAGTGGACAAAACTCACCCAGCAGGTTATTAATCTTGATTCGGTGATGGTTGCAATTGAGAAACAAGGAATCAATTCAGACCCACATGCTGGAGATGAATGTGAAAGACATTACGAAGATCTAAGAATTCTGTGTTGTTGTGAGGAGAGGGAAGTGAGTAAGACTGACTGGAAAAAAAAAAAAAAATTAAAAACTTAAGTACATGAACACGATACCATACTCGTTTTATGTCTAGATTAAGGTATTAAATTTCAAGTCCCAATTTGTTTATGTCATTTTAAGCTCTTTGTAAGACATTTGATGACATAAACCTCTGTGCTTGAGTTACCACGTACCATGCATGACCCTACCTAATATCCTAATACATGTAAGGAAACTCTCCAGATAATTAATGGTTGGTGCAAAATTATACTGTTGGCCTAAAGAGTTCCATTATTGACATGGTTGTAGATAAGAGATAATGATGATGATGATAATAGTAGTAAGTAGCTCTCCATGGTTCAGTGGTAGAGAATCTGCCTGCCAATGTCAGAGACACAAGAGATGTGGGTTTGACCCCTGGGTGGAGAAGATCCCCTGGAGTAGGAACTGGCAACCCATTACAGCATTCTTGCCTGGAGAATCCCATGGTCACAGGAGTCTGGTGGGCTACAGCCCATGGGATCACAAAGAGTCAGACACAACTTAGAGACTGAGCACGCAGGATTTACTCTGTGCTAGACAGTGTCTTAATTATTTTTTATATTTAGTAACTCGTTTAGTCCTCACAACAATCCTATGAGGTACTGTCATCCCTATTTTTCAAATTAAAAATTGAGGCACAGAACAAAAGAGATTACATAAAGGATTCTTATTGGATTTTATGAAAACTGATCTTAGGATGACGATAAATTTGACCATACCTTTCTTAGAAAAGATAGTGGGGAATCACTCCTCCTATTCTTCCTCTGACGTTTTTGTTGTTCCCCTGATACCCCAAGCTCCTCTTGCCTCTGTGGTTCTCTTTGCCTGGAATGGCTCCCCTGCCCCATATACCTGACTTTGCCTCCTTTCAGTCTCCCTTAAATGTTCCATGTCATTGACATATTCCCTGACCATTCCATAGAAAGAGCATTCCCCTCTTTGACACTCCCTATCTTCCTTACCCTGCTTTATTCACTTACTTATTACTACAATAGTTAACTTTATTTGTTCAGGGACTCATCTTGTAAGCATTAAACCAAGCATGGGCTGTAATTCTGGAAGCCAAGATTCACATGCTTCGGAAGATACAAGCAAACTGTGCTCCATGTACATGGATGAAAACTAAAGGTTCATGGTTAATCACATTGTAGTTTTTAAGTTTCTACAGCCTAGCAGCCAGAAGTCACAAGTCCTTCAGGTCCTTCTGGATGTTGCACAGGGTGTCTACTTTTCTTGGATTGGGCAACCTCATCACTTACCCTGCTTTAAATGCTAGAAAATGCCATAGCACATATCCCTCTACTGACTTGGTAAATTTTATTAGCTTATTTGTATATTTTTGTTTCCTCTCACTAGTGTGGAAATGTCAGCACCATGATGAAAGGGACACTGTTTTGTTCACCATTGTATCCCCTGCCTTTGGAAAAGTACTTGGAATTAATCAATCAATAAATAGTTTAAAGAACAGTACAGTCCCTGGGGTCACAAAAAGCCAGACAGGACTGAGTGACTGAACTGAGCTGAACAGGCCAAAGACTAGATTTATCTTTCAAAAAGATAAATTTAACATTTTGAAAGTTTTAATCAGATAAGAAGACCTTATTACTTTGTTTGACAAAGATTTTACATTTGCTTTTTATATCCAACATACTAATACATGCCAAGTTTAATTACTTAACCTAGTCTTTGTCTGAAAGAACCATGAATAACTCTAGAATCTTAAATTATTTCCTTCCTTCTTTAAAGTGGAAAGGTGAACATTTTCTGCTGTTGTTTTTCTTTCATCTATTCCCTCAAATGCTTACTAGATAAGAAAACAAATACAGCTAATCCTCATCGACATATTCTACTCAATGGATGATACTGTGCTTTGGAGTAATCATGTCATCCAATTCTCAAAAACCTTTATGAGATGGGAAGATGAGATCTGTTTTCCCTGAAAGAATATTGTAATTTTCAGAGTCAGAGGATGTTAGAGTTCTACTCCATTGTCCTTAATTTTATTTATTTTTTTAAAAAAGCTCAGCTCAGTTTTCCCAGAGATCACAGTGTTAGTCATTGGCCTAATTAGACTGGAACTAAGACCAGGACTCTTTCTACACTAATTGATAAATTAAGGTTTTAAAATGTCCATAAGTCTATGAAATTAGATCAGAGCCCCTACCTGAATCATTGTTAGTTTATGTGTAAATATTTAAGCTATACTCACATGTTTAAATATTAAATTTGTTCTGCAGATTTACTCCTATTATTTTAGAGGTATGACTTATTAAGTTACTAAAAAATTATGTCCCTTGAAAAAGTGGGTGGCTTAGCATGGAGCCAATGAGGAGCTCAGTTTGCTTTTGAAGTAGAAAGTTGTCCTGAGGCATTCTGAAACACATGCACAGATTACTGCCTTTCTCCTGGAGAGAAGGCTGGCTGGCTGGCTGGCTTCCAGGAAGGAGTAGAGCCCAGTGGAAACATAGCTAATCTCTTTCTTTATCTACACACTGAATAAATATTGCGGAACCCTGAGAAACAATGCAACCACTAGGGACTTTAATGAGTGTTTATCTTTCTAACTATATTTATAGAGGGGTGACTTGCCTGTGGCATGCTTGCCAGAGGATTGAGAAGGGACTGCTTGGAAAAGCTGAAAACAGGTTAGTTACACTATCACATTCTATAGCATCAGAAGAATTATTATTATCCAATCATGTAAATATATGGATTTAAATTATTTTATTTTGAAACTATCTCAATAGCTGACAATGTAAGACTTAAATTAGAAGAAATAAAATATGAGAAAAATAGTACTACATGACTTACTAACCCTATAATATTTATATCTCAAAATGTCTGTAAACTTTTGTGTCAAAAACATTGAAAAATAGTGCTTGAGTGTCAATGATGGATTGGCATCCTTTACCACTGATAAATATGTCAAATAATTAGATTTGACATACGTATTATGCTCAATGACATATTCAGTTTAAGATCTTCATCAGTATAATTAAATTTTCCTAGGAGCTACATGGTATTAGACTACATGAGGTCATAAGCATAACCAAAAAGCTGATGAAATATCTGTTATGTAACATAACTGAAACCATTAGCTTAGCATACACAGGGTGGAGAACAGATGGAATAACAAACAAGCATTAAGACAGCCAGTTGCCTTGCTTAAGAGTTAGCCTGAGCTGGGTTGTAAGGTGAAATATGGTTTGTATCTCTCTTATAAATAGATGAAGACAATCCTCTTGGTTAGAATGAACAGTATCAAGCTGATGTCTAATATCTTCCATCTGGGTAATAACTAAGAATCAGTGTGTGTGTGTCGGGGGAGTTCCATTCTGGAAAAAAGTTATTGAAAAGATAAAACAAGTTGACCAAGAGACCGGAATCTAAGGAAGTGAATAGACCAGTAGACAAGAGGTATTGATATAGAACTTGGAGTTACTTGGGGAATTAGAAGCATAGAATGTGGATTCTAAGGAACAGTGGATTCTACAAGGACTCTTTGAATGTGTTTCACAGAGAACTGGTATTTCAATTTACACAAGCTTTCTTGAACACCAACAAATCTGTGAAATGGAACTGCCAATGCCAGTGGCAGTGTGTGAAGCACAATGAAAACTGAAGGGCTTTTCCTTGTTTTGTAGGTGATAGGTGGCTCAGGTAGTGGGTGAGGCAGGACTATGCCAAGGAGGCAAAAATAAAGGAGATAGAGATATTACTGGGAAAATTTCTTGAGAACAAAGTAGATCACTGATTTATCAGACAAAGTGTTGTAGGCTGAATTTTATCCCCTCAAAATTCATATGTTGGAGTCCTAACCCCTAATACTTCAGAAAGTGACTATTGGGAGATAGGGTCTTCAAAGAGGTATTTAAGTAACAATGAAGCCATTCGTCTAGGCCCTAATCCAATATGACTGCATCCTTATAAGAGATTAGAACACAGACCATGTGAAGATGAAGAGAGACCAGGTCTAGACCATGCAAAAACACAGAAAAGACAGTCATTTACAAGTTGAGAGGCATCTCAAAAGAAACCAATCATACTAACACCTTGATCTCAGACTTGTTCCAGAATTGTGAGAAAATATATTTATGTTAAGCCACTCTGTCTGGGTTACTTAGTTATGGCAGCCATAACAAACATGTAAGACAACACAAAGATCTAGAAACTAATTAATTAATTAACTATTCCATTAATGAATTCCAGTTGGACTCAAGACCATTTCTTCCTTTTACTCCATAGAAATATCAAGTCCAAGTCTGGCTGAAAGTTGCCATTATCCAACTCTTTTAGTGAGCCATATCTTCTTTGTAGTACATAAGAGATGCAATGAGTCAATATCACTCCTACTCTGGGGTGTAGACCAGAATGCAGCATCCTATCCACTGTAATATTATCATTAAAATCAGAAGGCAGGATGTTTACAAGCCCAGTGTTTTGTGAGTATTTTCAGTGGGAGGAGGCTGATTGGTTTCTGCTCAGAGTGGAAGGGTTGCCTTGGTCTCTTCATTTGTATACAGTAGGGAAAGATTTGAGAGTGACAATTTTAAGGATATTTCTGCCACTGTAGGTAGTGTTGGTGGCTAGTTAGTTAATACTAGTAATTTCATCACAGTGCTTGGTTCATAATAAGAGCTTGATCAGTGTTCATTTACTTTTCTTATTGTTTTTGATTCTATAGTATTTCACAGTGTACAAAGCTACATTATCTCAATTTATCTTCAAAACAAGTTGGTGAAATATGAGTTACTATTGTCATTCTTATTCAGATTTCTCATAAAAAAGCTGTATCTTAATAAAGTTAAGCTGTTTACCCAAAATTGCACAAACTTAAGAGCAGAGACTGAACTCAAAGCAAGGTCATCTGTCTCCTCAAGCAGGACTCTTTCCAATATCCCTACTAGCTCTAAATAGGCCTATTCCACATTGCAAGCTTCAAATAATTCACTTTGATTTAAAAAGATGACACATTCAGTATTCATCAAGTGTTCTAGGTAATAAAGAGCTTTGATATTTCTTACACAAATTGTACCTCTCCTACAAATCTACATGACTAAATTACATGCCACATGTAAAGTGGGCATAAGAGGAGACTGTCACTAAAACTTCCTATAAGTCACTTCTTACACCATTGGCCTTGATTCAGAATTTCTAAAGAATGAGAACTTTTTGAAAAAATATTTATTTCTTTATTTTTTGGCTGTGTTCAGGTCTCACTTGTGGCACATGGGATATCCATTGTGGTGGTGGGTTTAGTTGCCCTATGGCATGTGGGATCTTAATCCCAATCAGGGATTGAACCCATGTCCCCTGCATTAAAAGGTGGATTCTTAACCACTGGACCACCAGGGGGTCCAAGAATAAGTACTTAAAAAAAAAGAATACTTTAGAAGATACTGTTTCTTAATTACAGAGTTCCAACTACTAATACCCAGGGATGATTAGGGTACAATACACAACTGAGTGACTCAGCACAGCACACAGCACGAGTCTTCAGATAGTCTATGGTCTATTTATTTTATAATACATAGAGTATATTTTTATTTTGGGCATGTATATGTGTGTGAGGGCTTCCCAGGCAGTGCTAGAACCTTCCTGCCGATGTAGGAGACTTAAGAGACGTGGGTTCCATCCCTAGATCTAGAAGATCCCCGGAGAAGGGAATGGTAGCCCACTCCAGTATTCTTGCTTGGAGAATCCCAGGGACAGAGGAGCCTGGCAGGCTACATCTATAGTGTCGCAAAGAGTCGGGCATGACTGAAGTGACTTAGCACACACACATGCATATATGTGTGAGGTGGGGGCAACAACATTGTTTCTATAGGATGTGCCTTTTGGTTCTTTATGCTAGATGTACAAGCAAACTTTTGGAATACAATCCATTCCTTAGATGGGAGCTCCTTGAAAATTAAGAATTTCCTTATATGATTCAGAAGACATTTCAAGAATCTCACAATGTCTACAAATGATTATTATGACACATGTGCCATACCACAATGATAAACACTCTATATATGCAGAGAAGGACTGACTAATAAGACTTCTGATGATGATAAAACATAAATGAGGTTATATAGATGTTGCTATGCTATTGGAAATTCTTTCCAGAATCCATGATAGCACCTGAATGAAGTCCAGTATATACAATGACTGATGACTCACTCCATACTCTTTCGTTCAAAGAGAAGGAAGATGATAGAAGCCCAGGTCAGAAGTATTGGACCAATTATTAGGTGTGATATACAAAGGTTAGTTAAAATAACACTTTAAAACTCAAAACCCAAAAAGTAGGGGCAACTGAGAGAGACAGATTCCTTACAGAGGCATTCACTCTTAGTTCCAGATCACTGAGGTCCTACATGAGTAGGGTAAGTGAAGTGAAGTCGCTCAGTCGTGTCTGACTCTTTGCAACCCCATGGACTGTAGCTTACCAGGCTCCTCTGCCCGTGGGATTTCCCAGGCAATATTACTGGAGTGGATTGCCATTTCCTTCTCCAGGGGATCTTCCTGACCCAGGGATCAAACCCGGTCTCACATTGTAGACAGATGCTTTACTGTCTGAGCCAACCAACCATATATTCTGATTTGCCTGGATGGTTTAGTGGCCAAGTCATGTCTGACTCTTGCAACCCCATGGGCTGTAGCCCACCAAGCTCCTTTGTCCATGGGATTTCCCAGGCAAGAATACTGGAATGGGTTGCCATTTTCTTCTCCAGGAGATTTTCCTGACCCAGGGATCAAACCTGGGTCTCCTGCAGGCAGTCTTCTGCACTGCAGGCAGATTCTTTACCAACTGAGCCACCAGGGACACCACAGGCAGACTCAATTAATATCTGTTATTCAGCTGTAATTATTAAAAGCGCCTCTTCTCATTCTCATAAATGTGCCAACTTGTGCAATACAGTATATGGGCAGTCTGGTCATAGGAAAATTTAGGTAAAGTTTTGCCTGGTCTTCTGATTTTTCAAGCCAGAAATTTACGTTTTAAAGAACATCTTTGGATTTTTTTAAGTGGCCCACAAATTCCAAAAGTTTAAATATTTTGTTTAGACCAAAGAAAACTTAGGAGCAGGATCTGGCCTGGGAGCTGCCAGTTTGTAGCCTCTAGACTAAAACCTCGGACTGATACTACAGTGTTCTTTGGTTTGCCTATTTGGAGAACATGTCTCTCTTGTAGCTGGTGACAAAGGGTCTTAGGTTGCTTCCCACAACACACGGCCTTCTTGCTCTAGGAAGGGCCATAGAAATCAGTGTGGGATCAGGAATTATTATATGAGCACCTTAAATCTGTTGTTCTAGGCCTTGCAATGATTGTAACTAGCATTTCCCCTGTTGGAAGGAATGATGCTAAAGCTGAAACTCCAGTGCTTTGGCCACCTCATGCGAAGAGCTGACACATTGGAAAAGACTGATGCTGGGAGGGATTGGGGGCAGGAGGAAAAGGGGACGACAGAGGATGAGATGGCTGGATGGCATCACCGAATCGATGGACGTGAGTCTGAGTGAACTCTGGGAGATGGTGATGGACAGGGAGGCCTGGCGTGCTACGATTCATGGGGTTGCAAAGAGTCGGATATGACTGAACTACTGAACTGAACTGAACAGGCATTACATGCATGCTTAGTCGCTCAGTTGTGTTTGATGCTTTGCGACCCCATGGACTTCAGCCCACGAGGGTCCTTTTGTCCACGGGGATTCTCCAGGCCAGAATAGTGGAGTAGGTTGCCATGACCTACTCCAGGGGATCTTCCCAACTCAGGGATAGAACCCAGGTTTCCCATATTGAAGGTGGCTTCTCTACCATTTGACCCACCAGGGAAGCCCATGAATACTGGAGTGGGTAGCCTATCCCTTCTCCAGGGGATCTTCCTGACCCAGCAATCAAACTGGGGTCTCCTGCACTGCAGGCAGATTCTTTGCCAGGTGAGCTACCAAGGAAGACCCTCATGCATTACTCATTTACTCCTCACGTTAAGTCTATAGGGAAGACGCTGCTATCTCCATTGTTCTAATGAATAAACTGAGACTTAAGTGACTAATTAGTCTGAACAAGGTCACCCAACTAGTAAGCGGTGAAGCCAGGGTCTGAACTTCTAACAAACTTAACACCAAAGCTCCAAAGGCCATGCCTTTTTTTCTGTGTCTGTTGCTTTCCCAAGGTGGAAAGATCAACTTTCTCTTTCCCTTGGGACATTTTTCATTTGAATAAACCCTTTTTGACCTCTTGTCACTATGGAAAATTACACTCTTGACTGGGTCTATAAGAAGACAATTTCTTGCTTTTATTTAGGGTTTTAGGTCAGAGGTCCAGTGGTTCAGCCAAAATCTCTGGGAATGGGGGCCCCAAGGGAGTTTAGAGCCAAAGTCCCACTTAGTCACAAGCACTGTTCATTTACCAGGTGGCCCTTATACTCAGACCCTTTGAGAATCTATAGTGGTGCTAGGCATAGGCAGCTGGTCAAAGATTTAATGTTGCATAACCCCAGTCATCTCTGTATTTGGTATCCATTTTAGAGATACAAGTAACAAACAGACCTCATCTAATGGAGACTAAGAAAAGCATAGGATTTTCTTTCCATTATTAATTTGGCCAGAGGTTGGGAAATGTTTAATGTGTTATACTGGGTTAAATAACCACCTCCCCCAAATTCGTTTCTGCTTGGAACTTCAGCATGTGACCTTATTTGGAAATAAGGTATTTGCAGATCTAATTAGTTAAAATGAGGTTATACTGCATTAGGGAGAACCCTGATCTGATGACTAGAATCCACATAAGAAGAGAAAGAGACATATAGACCAATACATAGTGAAGGTGGCCGTATAAAGATCAGTAGAAATTAGAGCAATGCCGCTGGCAGCCATGGAACACCAAGGACTTCAGGCAATCATCGAACCCTGGAAAAGGCTAAGAAGAATTATTCTCTAGAGCTTTCAGAGGGAGCATGTTCCCACCAGTGCCTTGATTTTGGGCTTCTGGCCTCCACAGCTGTGAGAGAATACATTTCTATTGTTTTAAACCATCCAAGTTTGTGGTCATTTGTTACAACAGCCACAGGAAACTAATACACATAAAGAAAACTATTTGAATACTGTAATTCCCTCTCAGGATGCAAGAGAGGAGTCTGTGTTGAATATTTAAATTCAGAGTTCATAAGTCAAAAGTTCAAGAAATATTTCATGACTCACTATTAGTTAAAGAACAAACTATTCAGGGAGTAAAATTTCTCTCCCTATATAATGCAAAAGCATCTGTGGAATTTCTACAGAGGACCAGAGGCATCCAGTATGTTGATTAAATATGGCTTAATTCTGAGCTAATCCTGACCAAGACTAGCTGTAATAGGGAATCCCTCTACCAGTCTAATACCATTAATCATACTGTGCTAGCCTGAAATCTGATATGGCTGAGGTGAGTCACAGGCATTGGCATGTGCATTATGTAGCAGTCTCTTCCCATTCTTTGCCACGTGTACCCTATTTATCTGATTGGTGTCTGACTCAGTTTCTCTCGTGGGATTCTGACATCACCAGCTTTCATTTCTCCAAGGGTAATCCCTGCCTTACTCTAACCTCTGGCTGGGATCTGCCTCAAATTGGATGGACTCTCTGCATTGGGAAGAAATCTCTTACCCTCTGAGTACTGAAATGTCCATTGCTCCCTTCAGAGGAAAGCTAGTCACAGCTCCCACATCCTGATCTCAGCTGATTCAGCCGAATTTGGATGTCTCATCCCAGACCAGCCCATCCATAGGCCTACTGGTGTTCTATTAAGCAATCTGGCAAGTGAGCTCTACCCACTGAGGGAAAGGGTAAGTAAGCAACGGCAGCAAGAAGACCTATGTTGGATAGCTTCAACTGGATAGGAGGTCATTGGAGAGCCCCTGCTGTTGGTAGTACGGACAGAAGTTGAAAAGACACAGAAAGCAGAAACCATGAGGTAGCAGAGGCCATTAGTGAGCAGAAACCAAGAGATAAAGAAAAGAAAACAGGAAGTTGGATGTGGCAGGAGTAGTAAAAACAGAGAACGAGAGCAGCTGCATCACTATAAAGCTTGCAGAGCATTAGAGTCAGGCTGAGGGGTTTGCAGGCACACAGGATAACCCAAGCTGCATTATATTCTAAATTGGCTTTGAGTTCTTAGATGACGGTCTGGCCCCTGAAGCACAGCTGTGCAGCTGTTAAGAGTGTTCCCTTTCTCACATTCTACATCCCTAGAAGACACCGTCTTTGTATCTCCACCCTCAGACTCCCCATTAACTAAAGTAAGTGGGTCCCTGTTCTTCAAACTTATGACTTTCTACTTCTGTTTACTTATTTTGTTTTCGCTTTTTTCCACTTAAAATTTTACAGTATACTCATTTTCCCATGCCATTTTGGATTCGCCAGAAGCATGATGTAGTGTGGCTACATAATAGTACATTTTCCAGAAGTTCTTTACTTTTGCTAGATCAGTTCTCTATCTTTGAATGTTTGCGTTTCTTCCAATTTTCCTTGAGTATGAATGACACAGTGGTGAATCTCCTTGCATGTAGAGCTGAGCCCACATCAGCTTTTCCTTAGATTAAATCCCTAGAAGTGGAGTTTTGGGTCAAAGGGTGGGCCTATTTTTATGGATCTTTCTACATATTACCAAATGGGCTTCAGAAAGAATATACCTGTTCATAATCTTGGCAGTAGCATATCAGAATTGCCATCTCATCACGGCAGCCCTTGAGTTCTTTCTCCCATGTGTTACCATTAGTTGCTTTGAGCCTCAGGAATTCTTGCTGGCTCCTCTCTGAGTCTTTCTTTGTTAGATTCTATCCTCGTCCTCATCTCATCTCCACCATTTGTAATTGGTACCCGACATCCAAAGCTACCCTTTCCATCTGGAGACTGAGAAGGCTCCATTTGGGAAGAACATTAATGGCCCTTGCTGGACTAGTCAGTGGAGGTCTGGCATGATCTTTGGCTTACTGGCTGAAATATGAGATGCAGGGTCTTCAGAGGTTTTGGGAAGTGATTCTCCCTAATGTCCCTCTCTAGTTTCTTCCACTTGCTTCCCATGGGCTTTTGAGTTCACTCAAGGGAGTCCCACCCTGTCCCCATCATCAAGCTGGGATCTGCTCCTCCTACGTTACGTTTTGCCTATCCTGTTTCCTGAGGTTGGGCCACTCACTCTTCTCTACCTCTGTTAGATAGATTTCCCTAGAAGCTTTAGCATTACATATCACAATCCTCCATCCTTAATCCTTTATCTCACCCCCTGCTCCGCCTCCACACACACACAGGTACCCCTGATCTCAGCCAGGAGCCTGTGAGGCCATTCCCTTAAGCTGCCCTTCTGTGTTAGTTGGCCGTTTGACTTCGAGTTCTGGTAAACTAGGGCAGTATTTGCTACACTCGGCCTCTTATTGCCATCATCTTCTCTGGATTGCCACCTCTGCCCTACTTTTGCCCCTGACTCTGGCAACTTTCTATCACTTTGGCTCAGGGCTTCTTCTCTGTTTCCAGCAAGCTTTGGCCCTTGCACTGCAAGTCTAGTGAGAAACTAACACTTCAAGGCCTTGCTCCAGGATATTAAGGGAGTGTACTAAATGTGCACCGAAGGACTGTGGCAGTTTGCCAGTTTCATCTTAATAATCCCTATTTCGCTCCCCAGGCTTATCCCCTCCCTGTTCAACTTCCATGTGGTCCTTCCTGCCTCCCATTTGTTAAGGGTCTGTCTCTGGCATCAGCATCTTGGTTAACCTTCCCTCTGACCCCTGGCTCACCATAGGATATCTGTGTTCCCTCCTTGGCTCTCCCCTCCTGCCCTGCATTACCAGCATGGTCTGACTTCCCCATGGGCCGTATTCACAAGGTGCCTGGGCAGGGCTGACCTGGCATTCTTGAGGGCCCTGCCTTCTTCCTGGCTCTGATCCTGCTCTAGAAGTTAAGTAGATAGGCTATTTTAACCCCTTCAGTTTCCTCCCTAAAATTTAAGGGCTAATACTTGGCCATGGGCAGCTCAGGCTCAGACCAGCTTTTTATAGGGGCTTTTCACGGGACGTGGCTTGGAAAGGAATGTGGAAAACAGTAGCAGCCTCTCAGATCTAAAGAAATTCTAAGAAACAAACCATCAGTCATTGTCTAGAATGCCCTGATCATCCTCCTGTGGGAGAGTCTTACCCGAGTCCGCATCATCAATTACTGGGAGCTAGCACAGCACTTTCAGCACACAGCTGGCATCTCCTTTCCTTGCTGTTGCTGCCTGTTCCCCAAGTCCCAGTGACTTTTTCCTTAAACTTGCAACTGACTGAGTTCCACTGCTTCAGGGGTGGAATGGCTGATGTCCTTAGTAAGTGCAATAAGGCTGGGGCTATTTCACCAGAGGTAATGAGGAACACCTCAACCAAGAGGTTGGGGTGATATCTCTTGGTTTGTGAAACCAAATCCAAATCCACGGGAGAGTCTGGTTCTCTCTATCCATGCTAGCAGCTGTTACAGACTTGGCACCGAAGCAGGAATGTGGATGTAGGGATTTTAGGGAGAATTAGGGAGAATTCTTGTTTCTGGGCTATTTTAGCTCAAGTCGTTAAAGAATCCACCTGCCATGTGGGAGATCTGGGTTCGATCCCTGGTTGGGAAGATTTCCTGGAGGAAGGCATGGCAACCCACTCCAGTATTCTTGCCTGGAGAAGCCCATGGACAAAGGAGCCTGGCGGGCTGCAGTCCGTGGGGTTGCAAAGAGTCGACATGACGGAGCGACTAAGCACAGCACAGCACAGGAAAGGCACATGGTGGCATTCTCTCTGATCAAGCTGCTTTTGATGAAAAGAAACCAAAACCTACTCAGAGTTCAGGCAAATGGAATAAGAGGAGGGATTGGCCCCTCTAAGGTGAACTAGCAGAGCAGTGGGTTTCTCAGGCAAATTGACTGACACATCCAGGGGAGCAAGTCAGCCAGGCTCAAAGGCCAGGCCAGACAGACACTGGCCATTGTCATTCTCCTCCTTCGCCAGCATGCTTATTCCTGGGCTCCCTCCTCCCCCTACGGAGACGAGGAACTTCCGAAGCTCATGCTACTCTAGAAACCGCTCTCCACAGAGTCCATATTCTTTCCCCTCCAAACTACGGTGAGGAGTTATCAGAACTTCGCATAGGATTCTAAGTCTCTCTCCCTTTCTGCTAGAGAGGGACTAAATTTTCCTGAATATTGTGCTTCCTGTGCCCACCTAAAAGCTAATGATATCTCCTTGCCTCTCTTCTCTTTTCCCTCCACTTTTCTCTCCTCCACACTTCATGGACTGAATGCCCTTCAGTGCTGCATCCATCTACTTCTTTGCTTCTTTTAATCTGCACTATGGTGGGGTTCAGGGTATAGAACATGAAGAGGGTCTGGGAGAACCAACTTGTTCCCATAAAATAAATCTGGTTCTAAAGAGGACTCTTGGAGTCAATGGAGTATCTGTTAGCCATTTAGTTACTAAGTTCATAATAACTTATTCTTAGTATTCATAACCTCCTGTGCTGTGGAGTTTCCCATTCTAAGCTTTTTGAATCAAACTTTGTGGTTCCAGAGACACATGTACAAATAAATTATTTGTGACAATCATTAGCTCTTGGAGGAAGTGCATTCATCGGCCTCCTGTAGGCTTTACAGCACTGGGCATCCAATGTATGAGGAAACCAGGTCTCATAAATGTGATGGGACTTGCCCAAGGTTGCATGAGTTAATGGTAGAACTAGGACAAGAACTCAGATATTCTGTCTGCAGTCCAGGAAATCTTTCCATTGCACTGTCGTGCCTTCCTTAAAACTTTGTTCATCGTTGGCTGACACAACCCTCTCTTGAGTTGAAATTACTTCCATAGCTTAGAAATAGGTCAGTTGCCTGTTTAGCATCTTCTTTCTGGCTTTCTGCAATGGGGTCTCAAAATAAAGCCTGCTAAAGTCTGCGACTGGATCTTAGATCTCGAAAGGTTGTGCTCATAATCCCAAAGCGGTAAAGTGTGTTTTGGTGTGTTCTCACTTATGCTGTGGCTCTACAGCCTTGGTTTCCAGTGGCTGTCATGTCACAGTGCTTGAATGTGGATCATGGTTACAATGCACCTTGAGTAACCCTTTCTTAAATTCTTGGACGAGGTAAAATTACGGTATGATTATCAAATCCTGTGTACATTTCTTCTTGTGAATATTTAACTCACCTACATTTTATCTCCCATCATGGACACAAATATAATAGTAAAATGTAGTAGAGAGGCAGTTCAGCGTAAAGCCTGAAATGGTGGATTTTGAAGTCAGACCAATCTGGAATTATATCTTGACTTGGCCACTTGCTAAATGTGTGACCTTGGGTAAATTATATAATCTCTCCAGGATCTGATTTTCTTCTTTATAAAATAAGTATTATTTGAAATAATTATACCCTGGGTATGGCCAATAGCAAATGTATTCCTTCAAACTACCTCAATTCATGATATAATAAGAGCCTGAATATTCAGGTTATTAGGTGAAACCATGGCATTTCTTTGGCATATTGGCAATGTTAATATTTGTCCTGTTATTTTGTCCCTCATTCTCCAACTCTTTACATTATTTTTACACTGTATAAGCTTCAGTAAAACATAGGCTTCTTCTGACAAACAGAAAAGAATGATTAGTAAATTTCACAAATTATAGTTTTCTTTAATACTTTGATTTTTTAGTTGTGTCTGTCAATTCAGATATTTGTTTTGAATATAACATTCAAACTCTGTTTAATTAAAAATATTTGTATTAAATGGCAAGACCTGTAGGCAACATTTGATATGTTAATTTCAAAAATATCCACTTTATAATTCCCCTCCTTTCTTTAAATTTTTGGTCAAATCTCACCTCATTAACGGGGCCTACTCTGATCATCCCATTTAATTATGCAAACTTTCACCTTCACTCAATCCTGCCACTCACACACACACACCCGCCTCCCACCAAACTTTCACCTTCACTCAATCCTGCCACTCACACACACACACCCGCCTCCCACCAACACACACACTGGTCACCCTGCACCACTTTATCTTGCTCAATTGTTTTTCCATAGCACTTATCATCTAACATACTATTTAATTTTACTATGTTTATTGTATGTTTCCACATGGATAGGGGTTTTCCTCTTCCTCTCTCTCTTCATTAATATATCCCAAGTGCCTATAACAGTGCCTGGGATAGAGTAAATGATCAGCAAATATAGGCAATATCAGTTGAATGTTTGTTAAATACATATACTGGCATATTTAATTAAAGTAGGTCTACCTAAACTACCAATGATTATCTTCTATAGTAGAAATAAGACAAATCCCTGAGTCACTAACTTCTATCTGTCTTTTCACATGTGTCTGCTCTCAGTCGTGCCCAGCTCATTGAGACCCTGTGAACTGTACCCCGCCAGGCTCCTCTGTCCATGGGATTTTCCAGGCAAGAATACTGGAGTGGGTTGCTATTTCCTACTCCCGGGGGATCTTCCCAAGCCAAGTGAAGCAGGTTCTTTACCGCTAGCGCCACCTGGGAAACCCATATATGTATGCATGGGTGATACGCATAAATGCACACATATCCACATATGTAAGAAGATAATTTTTGTTGCAGTAACTATTGAGTCTGTCAACAGAGTATATTTGTTTTTTTTTCTTTTTCTATTTTGAGACAATGTTTAGTTCAAAAGACAGATATTTCCTCAAATATCCTACAGAGCAATAAATACCCTGGGGTGAAAGTCCAGAAAAAGTTCCTTTTCAAAACTCCCAGAATTGAGTCCAGTTTTGGCCATGATCCAGTCAGACAACTGAATCATTTACCATGTTGGTGCTTGAGTATAGAGCATCATTTCAGAGCAAAGCTCAGAGGAATATATATTTTACCTAAATAAATCTGCTTCTTGCTGCTTGGTGGACCGACTTGATTCATTTATTCGTGAACATTCACTTAATTAACTTATTCATTCTCGCCTTTTGTCAGGCATTGTGCTAGCTCCTGATTATATATGATGTAATACATGATAAAAGGAGAAAGTTCATTCCTTCAAGGAATATAATGTAAGCAAAGTAATGGGCAAGTAAAAGGCAGTTATAATGAAGTATAAGTGCCTCTGTACAGCTGACAACAGGATGCTAAAGGAACACAAAAGGTTAGGATATATTCACAGTCTCTGATAACCCAGATTGCTGCCCAGTTCACCCTCAGACAATCAGATTTTTGAGATTAAATCAGCCCTTTGTCTGCTCAGAAATGGCAATTGCTTGTGGCCAGAATAGAGGAGGAAAACTATATTATTATCATTATTACTACTACTAGTAATATTACATTTTTAATGATAATGATAATTAAGTAGAAAAGGCAGTTTACAGAACAAGAAATAAAATCTTACTATAATTAAAGCAACACAAATTAAAATAATAATTCAATTGATTTAGTCAATTATTGAGTACCTACTGTGTGTCAGGCATGTTAAAGTTGCTGCAGATACCACAGAGACTAAAGCCTGCAAAGTCACGGCTCTCAAAGAGCTCATATTCTTTGCAGAATAAACAACAAGAGATACAGCAGAGAAATAAACAAAGGAACAAATAATAGGTAGATAACTGTGATTAAAGTCCCAGCTGAAGCCCAGTTTACAGTGGGTCCATTGGATCCATGGATCTAAGTGGGGTCATTTCTCTTGTCCTCAAGTGTATGATTGATGTTGACAAACACAGAAGTTAGAGATAAAGAAAGTCAAGGGGATGAACAATAATGTCAGGTTCTGCTCCAGCGTTTTGTTAACTACCCTGCTTGTCATGATATGGTTTGAAGAAGAGAGCTGGACTTCTCTCATTACATAATTACCTTGATAACATCATTTTGATCAGGCAAAAAAAAAGAGAGCAAAGAGAGTTAGTATGCTGGAGATCTTGTTCAGATACATACACACCAGAGGGTGGGAAATAAAACCCACAAAGATTCAGAAATCTGCCATATCAATAAAGTTTTCAGGGTACAGTGGTCAAGAGTGTGCTAGAATGTGCCTCCAAAGTAAGAAACATTACTACATCTTACATTCTCTACTACAAAGAAAGAAGCCTTTGGGGTTCTGGAAGCAACATATTCTCCACCTAGGAATATTGTGGCAAGCCGTATGCTGGTGTCACAAAAGATTGCCAGCTTTGAATGTAAAGGGGCTTTGCAGTGGGGCCACTGCAAGCAGCCTGGTTGCTTGGGCCATACGCTCCAGCAGACCCACGCTGGTCAAGTTGTCAGTGGTGAAGAAAGAAATTTATAGTTAACTCCCAGTGGGAGAATCACAGTGCAGACCCCTGTTCTTGGAGATGGCCATGCCATCTGGAGCCACACATTATATATCTTTTGAAAATTGAAAAAATAGTTCTTGATATGTTGCTGAGCCCTGGTGGACAGAATTCTTGGCCCTGGGACACCAGGTGCCAAATTATCCATGAGTTGGGTTATTTGTTGTTGCTGTTGTTCAGTCACTCAGTTGTGTCCACCTCTTTGTGACCTGATGGACTGAGGCATGCCAGACTTCCCTGTCCTTCACCACTTCCCAGAGCTTGCTCAAACTCATGTCCATTGAGTCAGTGATGCCATCCAACCAATTCGTCCTCTGTCATTCTCTCTCCTCCTGCCTTGAATCTTTCCCAGCATCAGGGTCTTTCCTGAGTCTGTTCTTTGCATCAGGTGGCCAAATTATTGGAGCTTCAGCTTAGTCCTTCCAATGAATATTCAGGACTGATTTCCTTTCAGATTGACTGATAAGATCTTGCAGTCCCAGGGACTCTCAAGAGTCTTCTCCAGCACCACAGTTCAAAAGCATCAATTTTTCAACGTTCAGCCTTCCTTATGGTCTGTCACATTCATACATGACTACTGGAAAAACCATAGCTTTGACTATACTGACTTTATTACTTGGGGCCCACCAAGTCACAAAGTCAGATAAAACTGGGAGTAGTCCATTAAAAGAAAGGGCGAGTTCATCCAGGATTAAGGCCAAGCAGCCCCACAAGACAAGTAAGCTTCCTGAGTGGATAGTCCAGAGGCCCAGATCACCAACCACAGTTACACTAGCATCTCTTCCTCTAGGTGCCCCTACCTATGCCTTAAGAGGGGAGGGGTCCCTCTATGACTAGCTTAAATAGAGGGGAAATCTTGAGCTTGAGCTATGGATGAGTCCGCTTTGCTTATGGAAGCAAGCTAGAAATGGGCAGCAACTACGTTACAGCCACCCTCAGGAATAGACTTGAAAGAGAATGAAGAAAGAAAATCTTCCCAACAGGCAGAGTTGCAAACAGCACACCTGGATTGTCTACTTTGTGAAGAAGAAATGGCCCAAGATAAGAAAGTGTATTTGTTATCTATTGCTACATTACAAATCACTTTAAAACTTAGAAACTTAAAACATATCTCTCACAGTTTCTGTGGGTTAGAAATGGGATGTGGTTTGGCTGGATCCTCTGCCTTAGGGTCTCCCGCATGGTGTCAACCAACATTTCAGCCGAGCTGAGGTCTCTTCAAGCTCAACTGAGGAAGGGCCTACAACCAAGATCACTCACGTGGTTGTTCAGAGGACTGTTTCTCACAGGATGTTGGAGCGAGGGCCTTGGGTCCTGGCCACCTGTTGGCCAGAAGATTCCCTCAGTTCCTTGCCTCTCTGCAAGATAATTGACAACACAGTAGCTGGCTTCTATAAGGGTGAGCAGGTACGAGAAGGCTAGCAACAGGGAAACCAGCATTTTGAAATTCGTCTTAGAAATGATAGCACATTTTTGTTGTGTTCTGTTTGTTAAAAGCAAGCCACTATGTCCTGGTGGTGGAGATTTAGTCGCTAAGTCGAGTCCAGCTTTTGCAGTCCCATAAACTGTAGCCCACTAGGCTCCTCTGTCCATGAGATTTCCCAGGCAAGAATACTGGAGTGGGTTGCCATTTCCTTCTCCGTGGGATCTTCCCGACCCAAGGATAAAACCCAGGTCTTCTGCAGGCAGATTCTTGACTAATTGGGCTGCCAGGGAAGCCCTGCTATGTCCTACCCACACTCAAAAGAAGGAGGTTATATAAGGGCATGAATACCATAGGTGGAGATCATCAGGAGCCTTCTTAGAAATTGCTTTCCACAATAGATTCCTGGACAACTACCCATTAGGGCATTAGAATGGAGTGCTAATTTGGTGTCAATACCCTACAGGTGGGAGTGCCATTCTTCAGGACACAGTAGCTTTTAGAGACCTCTTTATGAGATTATATCCCCTCTACAAAGAATACAAAGAGTAGAAGCAGACATAGTCTCACTAACCATTACTCCCAAGGACTCATCCTAGTAATTCTAGGCTCTGTAGGGTTAGAAGTACTAGTCCTTAAAGGAAATGCTCTCTTCCCAGGGGACAGAGCAGAGTCCCATTGAATTACAAGCTATGGATCCCACCTGGACACTTTGAAATCCTTATAGCCAGAGACCAATAGACAAAAAGTAAAAACGGGAATAATTGACCCTGATCAGCAAGAAGATAGGGCTGGTTTTACACAAAGGGGCAGGGATGAACAGATGTAGAACTAAGATTATGCACTTGGGCACCTCTTGGTAATCTGTTACCTGATTATAACTGCAAACAGTCACACAGAGCAGCCCTCACACAGGAAGAATATGAACACCCCTCAGGGATGGGGATTTGGATTCAACCAATGCGAGAGCCATCAGTACCTGTCAAAGTGAAGGCTGAGGATGAGGGAGATTCAGAATGCATCGTGGAAATGAGAAAGGATGGATACCAGTTTTGACTCTAAGACCGACTGCAGAGATGGGACTACAGTTTGTCCCACTAGCCCCTCTTCTAAGTTTTTCCTCAGGAAGAGAGGACTGTGGGAACCACGGTGGAGCTATTCTTCGACCTGGTGTGAAGTGTGCCTGTGAGGCGTGAGGGTGACTGTGGTGACCGAGTGGGTGGCTCAGAGCTTCCTTCGAGAGAACCAGCTGCTTGGTGTGTAGCGCAGGCTCCAGCCTTTGGAAGCACGCCGATGTTCACTCTGAGGCCACAGGGCCCCTCCAGTGACTGAGATGACAGGGTGCTGGAGCTGGGCTGCTTCTGCCCAGCAGGAGACTCCTCCGACGAGCAGTCTCAGCTCCTGAGCTCTCCGCTGGGCTGGCTGAGACTTCCTCAGAGTTATGTTGCAGTTGGAGGTTCCTTCCACCCAATTCTCCTCCTTCTTTTCGCCTTTCACCTATGTTAGACCTACCTCCTAGTCCGGAGGCTCTTCCTGCCTATTCCTTCTTTCCTGCCCCTTGTATCCTTCATGGGCTTTGCCCTCAGGAGATCGTGAACATGGCTACTCCCCCTCTCAGTGACTGTTTCTTCTATGTCCTCACTAGGACTGACACAAAGCAGTGATTTTATCCCTTGGTGAGAAAGTCAGTAGCATCCGACTGTTTGAGACCCCATGAAATTCTCCAGGCCAGAATACTGGAGTGGGTAGGGTTTCCCTTCTCCAGAGGATCTTCCCAACCCAGGGATCGAACCCAGGTCTCCTGCACTGCAGGAGGATTCTTTACCAGCTGAGCCACAAGGGAAACCCTTATCCCTTCGGGTTCTGGGTAAAATTCTAAAAAATAAATTTCTTAATCTAGATAACTTTTAATCCAATGCATGAGTGTCTCAAATACAAGTCCAACTTTCAAAGCTTAGATTTGTACGTTAACAAAAACTGTAAAATTCCTATTGCTATGGGAATTTAGACACAGTGCCCAAGCAGGTAACTCCTCAGACAGGTAGATGACTACTGACGAGTCAAGAGAGGAGTGTCCAGCATCAGTTCCTGTACAGCAGTCTTGGTCAGTGCCAAGACTTTGGAAATCTTGAATGATAACTGAAAAACTGAAATTCCATTCAAGCTTCATGATCAGAAAGAGAAACTAATAAATAAGTTGCTGGTTGAGTCAGAGAGCTGTCCTCCTTTGCATGAGCTATAATCCACTCTGCAGGACATCTGTCTGATTAAAGGACTTAAGCAATTTATTTTAACAAGAGTGGTCAGCAGGTTTTCCAGCAGTGATGGTTACAAGTTAAATAAAAGATGCCTTTGGGGATTCTTGGCTTGGTTTTTTATTTATCATTCTTGCAAACATTTCTTGCTGCAAAAAAAAAAAAAAAAAAACTTTCGTAATGTTTAGTGCTCACCCCCACCTCCACACTTTTTGAAGAAATTTAATAGAAAGGCTGTGAATGTTTGGTTTTAGAGGCAGTGGAAAAATATGTTGGACAGATCTCAAATTAGGGAATAGACAAGACCCATCTCTGTCTATTATGATTGAAAGTTATTCAAAACAAATCTCTCATATCAAAACATGTTTATTGAACAGCCAATGATTTTGCCTTGGATTTTTTTTTTTTTATAGAATTAATGAATATTTTAGTCTTTGTTCTCAGGAGCTGAGAAATTTATCACTAAAAAAGTAGTTGAACCCAAAGTTCTTTCAAATGGCAATGCCTCTGTTACAGCTAGAGAATGCTCTGGCTTTATTTTTATTAAAAACTTTGAAAAGCAGATGAGGAATAGCAGAAAAAGGACAAGAGTGAATATAGGTAAGTTTTTAAGGTTGTAAAAATAACAGCTAATATTTACTGAATACTTATTATGTGCAGGTTTATAAGGATTGTCCCTTTTATTCCAAACAAGAACCCTATAAGGTAGAATGCCAGGATAAACCCCAGTACCCAGATGAGAGCGAAATTAAGAAAGATTAAGCAATGCGTCCAATCAGGTCTATACAACTCTAGAGCAGGAGTTGGCACACCTTTCTGTAAAGGGCCAGATGGTAAGTATTTGGGGCTTTGTGGGTCACCGGTCTCTGTCTCTCTGTTGCAACTACTAAGCTCTGTTGTTGCTTCATGAAAGTGGCTATAAATGACAATAAATGAATGGGCATGTCTGTGTTTCGGTGGGACTTTACAGAAAAGGTCATCTAGATTTGACGGGGGGCCTAATCTCTGTGAATGTTGGTTCATTTTCTCAGGTGAAACAGTGTTTTAAATTGTGAGGCACAATTGTTGCTTTTAAAAATAAATGTATTTGGAGTCCCGCAAAGAAAACTCTAACCAAGTTAAAGCTATCTAAAATATAAATCCACTCATTCAGCAAATACCTGCTGAGTGGCTAGTGTTGGGACATTGGTAATACAGTGATATCTTAGATGGAGTGTACAGGGGAAAAAGACAAGTAAATAGACAACTGTTTTTTTAATAGACTGTGACAAGTACTATATGATAGGGGCAGTGATTAGGGTCCCAAGGGAACATAGAAGAAGGGCAACTAACCTGGCCTGGGGAATTGCGGTCTTCTGGCAAAATGGTCCAATAATAGAGTGCCAGCTCCATGCTCCCACCACTCAGCTCCATTCTCCAGGAGTGAAGGCTATTTGAATAAAACAGCTGGAGCACAGCTTTAGCTTGCTGTGTTCTCATGCTCTTCAGAGTATAAATGTCCCATGCATTAGGGCTTGACGTTATCACCTGAAAGTAAAAAGAATCACCAGGTAATTTTTAAGGATCTCGGTTTTCTCTAATGTTGCCTTGAACCCTGACCCTAAGAAGCCTTTGTGCTCACTCTCAGTTGTTCACTTCCCCAGAGAACAGCACATAAGCCAAATGGGTAGCTGTGGATTGGCCTGCCAGTGGTTCCTGACTGTCTATGAGATGTGTGTGTGTGTGTGTGTGTGTGTGTGTGTGTGTGAGAGAGAGAGAGAGAGAGACAGAGACAGAGACAAAGGGAGGGAGAGAGTGCTCAGTCGTTTCCAGCTCTTTGTAGTCCAACAGGCTCCTCTGTCTATGGAATTTTCTAGGCAAGAATACTGGATTGGGTTGCCATTTCCTTCTCCAGGTGATCTTCCTGACCCGGGATTGAACCACATTTCTTGAGTCTCCTGCTCTGGCAGGCAGATTCTTTACCACTGCACCACCTGGGAAGCCCATCTATGAGATGTTAATACTCACTTGAAATAAACTTCAAGGGCCCTAAAGACTGTGACTTAGAGAATCCAGTGCCTGAGAATCCGGTCTTTGAACAAGCGCCACAAGTGATTCTGATGTGTATGAACTATGTTTGGAAACTGCTGGTCAGGCGGATTTCTAAAGTTTCTCTTAACCTTTCCAGCCAGCTAGTCTGTGTTTATTGCCATGACTACACTTACAAACATCCTACCAAGAAGGAAGGAAAATTCTAACTGGTTTTGGGGATGTTTACCACCGTTTCTACCTTGCCATCACTGCCATATAGGGACAATAGTTTGTGTGATAGGTTGTTGTGTGGGAGTCAACTTTGTTGCCCTAATATACTGAGGAATGGCCAGGAGTTCCTTTTTGGTAGGTTACAGAGAAAACGTGAATCTTGGATATATTGTGCCTGCATGCTTATTTCAGGCATGCTTTACATAGTGAATGAGCAGCACCTATGCATTAATCAAACCCAGCAAGGCACAAGAAAGGTTCTTCTTGCCTCCAGGTTCTAGACTGGTCCAGATTGGAGGTCTTCTTGTTAATAGCATCCAAATTGATTTAATGTTTCACCAGGTCAATGAGTGCCAGTTGGCAAAAGTTAAAAGCAGGGGAAGGAAAAGGGTAAAGGAGAAGGAACATACAAGAAAGGGAGTGTTAGAAGGCAGTGAGAAAGAAAAATAATGTTGAAGTGGCAGAAAGCCTTTTATTTCCTGATTCTGCTTTAAACATTAGTCCACATATTGAGTTTGGGGTTTTCTGGTACTCCAAAGACTTGGGATTCTGAGCTTCTATTTTAAATTAGAGCATTTGGGTAGAAGCAAAGCCACAAGCCCAGCAAGAGGGTTTTCAACCTAAAAATATTTCTAGAAGACATCCTGGATATTAAATACTTAACACTGGTCTCTTCAGAGCGTATAGGGAAGAGCATCTTGTTAGACTGTTTACATAGTGAATATATAATCTCATAGGGACAAGCTTATAAAGGCATCAAATGATCACATTAAGCTCTAATTGTTCATGTATAGAGTTAATTTTAGATATTTTTAAACATGAAAGTATTAGAAATTCAAGAGTCCAAATTCTACATTGTCATTATAGTTCCTATTATTGATGTATTGGAAAAAACCTGTAAGCTTTTCAGCTTCTTTTTTGTAATATTTGTCAAGCTGCTCCTGGACATTGTAAAAAGCCAACTAACTTTAATGAATAATTGTCTTAAGAGTCTTAGCTACAGCCCCCAAATTGTTGTTACTGAGGCCTTTTTGAATACAAAAACGAAAACAGACATGCTTTCATCCGGTTTTGACACAGCAGGAACTTTCCCAAATAGTCAACTCTTAATTTTCCATGCTTTGGAGCAGAGTGCAGTTTTTCATCTCACTCTGGAATGTGTTTTTATTTTAACATTTGAATGGGGATGTTTCTAGAATTCTGGGAATTCACTGGACTTTAAGTAAAATAATGTTGCCCTTCTGGGAAGATCCAACTCTGAAGAAACTGCAGAGCAAGCCAACTTCTCATTCTTAAAGATGAGTTAAATACGCAGGGGGAGGGAGTAATGTCACAATAAACTGAAAGGCAGATTTGTCATGGATTTAGGGCATCAACATTTGGCTGTACTGAATGAGACAATTCAGACCTTGTTTTTCCTCAGATCATGCTCCCCTAAATTAATGCTCAATGTGGAAGAAAATGCTAATTTTGACTACGATTTTAAACAATTAATATAGTTATTTTTTAAGTACCAATTAATTATGTAGGCACTAGGTAGATCAAATTCAGCATTTGATTTTGTCTTGTGGGGGCAGAGGGGCTTCACCAGGGGCTCACCAGTAAAGAATCTGCCTGAAATGCAAGAGCCACAGAAGGCACAGTTCAATCCCTGTGTTCTGAAGATCCCCTGGAGGAGAGCATGCCAATCCACTCCAGTATTCTTGCCTGGAGAATTTCATGGACAGAGGAGCCTGGTGGGCTACAGTCCATACCGTCGCAAAGAGTCAGACATGACTTAGCAGCTGAGTACATGTGTGTGAGAGAGTGTGTGTGAGTGTTGCTTCAGAATGGAAGAGAAAAAAATAAGGGATTGCACTCCCCAACCTGGGAAGAAGGACAATTCCATTGTAGCAATGAGACAGTTAATATTTTAATTTTCTTCTTCCTGTTTTCTCTGAAATTCTCTCCTCCTTCCCTGATTAAGGTAAATATTGCACAGTGTGTGAGCTGCCTGATATAGGACAGGGAAAATAAAGGGAAAGGATAGTCTGGTGCTTTGCTTTTAGTATCAGATCCCTACTGGAGGGAGACAACTTGATTAGAGCTTTTCTTCTCCATCAGTTGCTGCCAGGTCTTCCTCCAGGATATAGCTCCTAGAAGGAAAGCAATTCAAACCCTCAGGAGTGGAAAGATTAAGTAGTTTGGAGACAATAATTGTATCTTGTTAAGTCCAGATTGTCTCCAAATTTTATCTGTACATCAATCAGTTAATAAATATTTCAAGAAATCTTTCTGCATACTGAAAATATACCCAGTCCTAATTCTACTTGCACAAAGCCATCAGATTATTTGCTATTCATTGAAGCATGCATGAGCACACGCACACACACACACACACACACACACACACACACACACACACACACAGAGTATGTCTTGTACATTTAAGACCCTCTGCCTCCCTAAAGGGGAAGTCCTGAGAACAGGCATTCAACTGTTGTCTTAATAAAAGGTAGTTTATTAATTTCCTTGCCTAGTCAAGAACTTTGAATACCTTGTCCTAACCTTTTTCTCTCTATATAAGGAAAAAGCAGCCCAGAGAGGTTCAGTGATTCTTTCCAAGGTTGCGCAGCTAGTACTGGTACATCAAAGGCTAAAATCCACCCATGCCTGGCACATGTGCATGCATGTGTTTTTCATCACATCGAGGGGAGAAATGTTCTGAGAGACGTTCTGAAACCCATTAAAAAATTAACCTCAGGGAGGTTGAAATTAAGGGTGTCTTAATTAGTCATTAAGTTTATTAAACCAAACCCTTTGCTGAGGACCCTGCAGGTACAGTCAAATTAAAATATTTCAAGCCATATAAAAACCTCATTTTAATTGCTAAGTAGACATACCAGCCTGGAAAGATGGGGGTTTTGAACCAACCTGACAGTTAATAAACAGAAGCAAATGCTTAGCAGCTCCACAGCAGGAAGCTGCCTGCTTGGAAGAACCTCTGTGGCTGCCTGGGTTTGTTACAGGCCTCAGAGGAAGGAAAGTGATGGGGACAGTAGTCTTATTGGATAAGTGCACACGTGAGCATTAGGAGAAATACTAACCTCCAACCTGTAGGAGAATAAGATGGTAGTGATGTTTGTTAAGGAGTCAAAGAAGACTGATTGCAATGTGCATTTATTTGTGAGAAATCAAGGTCATGAATCTAGCTACATGCTTATGAGTGTCAGACAAGAGTGTCCTACTTTCTAGCTTCTTTGATTGTTTTGGCCAGGTTTGCTGTTCCTCATGGTTCCCTTTTGTCTGGTAACATTGTTGCTCTCAAAGAGCAGCTGTGAGGGTCCTCCAGATGGCTAATCTCCAGCAGTCTTAGTATTTCTTCAAAGATTAGTGGGCAGCTGCTTACGGTATGAAGCAATGCTTTGCTTGCCATACAATTTCATGCCCCCTTTTGACTGTGCTATACCCTCTGCCTGGAGAGCCCTAACCCTCTTGTCTAACCGATAAGCTTCTACATTGTACTTCAAAGACTAGGGTTGAATGTCACCTGTCCAGGAAGTTTTTCTGAACTTGAGGAGTGGCACAGACTTCTCCTTCCACTCTACATCATTTCTTTCAACATATAACCTTTCCATAGCACCTTTCAGAACTTACACAGTCACTAACCTTCCTATCTTTAAAAGCTGAGTGGAGGCCTTGGAGTCCGTGACTATCTTCTTTTGTGTCTGCAGGGCCCTGTGCCTTTAGTCCATACTTGTCAGATGCATGCCACTGCTTCACTGTTTATGACTCACTCAATAAATGTGTTCATGGAATTTCTTCTCTGGTCTAAATGTCTCTCCTAACTGTTGGGTCCCACCTCCACCTGTTGAAGCTGAAACTCCAATACTTTGGCCACCTGATGCAAAGAGCTGACTCCTTTGAAAAGACTCTGATGCTGGAAAAGATTGAAGGCAGGAGGAGAAGGGGACAACAGAGGATGAGATGGTTGGATGGCATCACTGACTCAATGGAGATGAGTTTGAGTAAACTCTGGGCGTTGGTAATGGACAGGGAGGCCTGGCATGCTGTGGTCCGCGGGAAGAGTCAGACACAACTGAGCGACTGAACTGAACTAAACTAAACCTCCACCGTCATTCCCTACCCCAGTGTCCTGAGAGCACGCTAAAGGGTAGTGTTGACTTGAACTTTCACTATACTTATAGTCTTTCCCTTGGGGTCTTTCTTTCCATTTATTCTGATGGACATCACATGAGAATTGCTCTTTTGGTCAAGATTTCCCTAATATGATTCTAACTTTGTCTCATAGCGTTTTGATACCACCTTCTACCACACATCTTGACCACATCCAGCTATTAAACACCATCCATCAAAGTTCCCTTACAGTTTCACAGTTTCCAGCCTTGGTTCAGATTTAGACCTCATTCACTTATTCACTCACATTATTCATTTACATAGATTTGCATCTCATTTATTCATTCAGAAAGAGCACTTACCATATGCCAAGCACTTTTGCTTACTGTATTCAACCAAGACCACCATTCTCCTTTAGGAATTTTGTTCATCCCGATTGTCCCTAGTTAGACTTAATTCTTCCTTCTTCTCCCTCTTAGCACTTGTTTTTCTGGGGGTCTTTTTCGGTTTGTTTGTTTTTAATTGTATTTTGTTTGATGATTAGTTTTTTGGTTTGACTTTCTTCAGCAAATGAGGTGCTCTTGGAGGACAGGAGATGATCTACAAAGTTGTATTTCTGACTCAACTTGGCATTGTCTTCTATAGGTAAATTTCCCACAGTAAAAAGAAATCTCTTGAATTGAAAAGTGAAGAAACCATTAAGGAATCTGCAGAGGAAGATGGGAAAGTTGAAGGCTTCCATGGTTCTTGCATATACACTCTTGCTAACCTCTCCCACGGGTCATATAAACTCATCACAATGAGGACACCTGACTCAGGTAATTCACCATTAAATACGGAAGTTTAATGCCACTGAATTTATATACTTACAAATGGTTACAATAAGAAATATTATGTTATTTGTATTTTATCCCCTAAATGTTTTGCCCTGAAGTTAGGGCATTAAAGAATAAAAGAAGACAACTTGTGGTGGCGGGGTGACGGGGGGGCGGGGCGGGGGTGGGGGGCATGGGTGGGGGGACGGCAGACAGGCACTAGCCGGAAGGAGAGCTGTTTTGGGACGGAAAGAAAGAAAGCCTAGAGCTTATCTTGACTCTTTTCTGTAAACTGCAATCTAGTCTTCAGCAGTTACATTACCTATTCCTCTTCCCTAACTGGGAGGATGGGATGGTTTTGTCAAATTACCTAAAAGATGGAATAACAGTAGGGTAAGCAGAGAACACTGATGTCCTCCCTTCCATCTCCTGTGTTACATCCTCCATCAATCCTGAACTTCTAGGCATCATTTCCCAACTGAATAATGACTTCCAGTGACATAGAAATATTTCAACTCCCTTCAAGAGTTAATCATATTTCCACGGCTGACAGTTGTACTCTGCTATGAGTATTAGATATAGAGATGGTCATAGTATTGCTCTCTGAGAGACAAAGAAACAGAAAATTTGAATCTTGTATGAGTATACACATCCACCATATAGCACACATTCACACACCCATATGCACATGTATCCAAACATGTACTTTCACAAAATAGTCATGTAGATATATATGCATACACATTTAAACACTTTCTAAAGCAAAGATTTATAATTTTCCAAACATAAATCCTTATGTTTGCCAAATATGACAGCATGATAGGGAAGGAATTGAGGCCCCTGTGGTATCATATCTCTCTGGGCAAGCACGAGGCAGGAGGTGCATTAGAGGCTGTTCTTTCTGGAAACAGCCTAGCACTTAAAGCTAACCCTGAGATCAACACCATCAGTGAGATGAGTTACAGTACTTCATGGCAGTGCATCACAGAAATTCAGGAATGTATCAAAGCATTCATCACTCTGGTGGCAGGAAATCAGCTGGAAGAATTTAGAGAACTGCAATCACACATAATAGTGTTATCACTGGTAACGTAGAATCTGAATTATGCACACGCAGGCTTTCTTTTTAAATGGGTTTCTGCCGCAGGTTCTGCTTAAATGCACTCAAGAAAAAGGGGCTTCTGGATAAAATCAACTAGTGACTAGCTGTCTACTCTTTGACAAATGCTATACAGAGCAGTTAAGGTTGGTGGAAATCAGTTCTGAGCTCTGTACGCAGTGTTGGCAGCATTACTGGGGGATTTTTCCCCCGTGGGATATCATGGCTGAGGACTGCTGTGTTGGTGGACATGCAATTACTAAAGCCCCTCCAAGGAATACTCTTTGATCCATAGGTTTGCACTCTTCAGCAACTATTACAGCATGAAATATGTGAGGGAGAGGCCTGAGGGTGGTGAGGAGAGGCATGGATCTGAGTAGGTCTCTCTATTGCCAAAATAATCTAAGGGCTAGGTTCAGTTCTTTTACCAAAAGCAGACATCATAGTGATCCACAGCCTGGCAAGCCTCTTATTACTTCCTAAAGTTGGCAGATAATCACAATCACTAAGAAACTCTAAAAACACAGACTTTTAGCCCCTACTACTCCAAAAGTCTGATTTAGATCTGTGCTGGAGCCTTCTAAAAGGTTACATGGGTCTTTCTGTGATCCAACAGGTTTGGGAAATGTTGGTTTAAGTGATGATCCAGCTATTTCCTTCTCTGGGGGACCTTCCCTGCCCAAGGATTGAACCCAGGTCTTCTGCACTGCGGGCAGACACTTAACTGTCTGAGCCACCAGGGCTGTGATAAAGTTAAGCTCAGGAAGTATATAGAGAAGGAAAATGGAATCAGTTTGAAAGAATCAAAGAAGACTTTCTGCAGGAAGTGATCCTTAAGTTGATTCCTAACAGATGAGTGACTATTGCAAGATGTAGAAAGAAAGGGAGGTACTGGTAGAGAGAAGGAGAAATTAATTCAAAGCCCAGTGAACAGTAGGGGAAAAGCTAGGCAGGTCACAAGGACAGGATAGTCTCAAAGAACATGATTT
Source organism: Nanger dama (assembly GCA_917880005.1). Classification (NCBI taxonomy): domain Eukaryota; kingdom Metazoa; phylum Chordata; class Mammalia; order Artiodactyla; family Bovidae; genus Nanger; species Nanger dama. Next base: position 511,164 of record CAKJTW010000059.1, read on the forward strand.
GTTCCAGGAGACAATAAGTAGCACAGTGTCTTAGCTTAGGCTAGGTGGCTTACACACAGTGATTTATTTTCTAACAATCTCATTGGGGTTATGGTTTCAACATATGAATTTTGAGAAGGCACAACCATTCGGTCCACAACACACACCATGGCGGGAAAACAAGGTACAATTTGAAGAATAGTGGAGAAAGAAAATTGAGAGGTAAGAAACACAGAGTATTACAGACACTCGTGAGACATTCTCTCAGCTCACAGCGATTCTCGGCCCTTTGTGAATGCCTCGTATGCGGGAGGGATCCCGCAAGAGTCATGCTTGTGCCATGTGCTCCTTCTCAGAGTGTAGCGATTAACTGATGTATCCATACTGGGCTAATCAGAATGTTATTAGTGGGAATTTTAAAGCTAGAAGCAAGGGCCACAGAGGCTGGGAATCTTTAAGCTGAGTCATGTTAATGGCAATTCCATAAAGAGAAGGGCTACCATAAACAGTGCACAAATATGAGCTGTAGCTCTGGTTAAGGTTTTCAGACTTCTGCTGCTGACATTCTCAGAACATCCCTGGTTCAGGTTCTTCTTGGCACTTGGTTGTTCAGTTCCTCCCATTCCACAAGCTTCTCCAATAATGCTTCGATAAAGGAGCCCCTTTTTGTTGACTTAACAGAAATTTAAAAAAAATTCCTTTCAGCCAAAGGAATTTGTACTATTAAAGATTATTATATCATGATACTGAGTCTGGATTTTACCCTCAAGACAGTGAATAACCACTGAAGCTTTTTGAGAAGGGAAGTAACATAATAAATCTTTTGTTTTGGAATGACCATTCTTTTGGTGGTATGGAAGATGGGTAAATTAGAATTATAGAGATTAACTAGAAGATAGTTGTAACATTCTCTGTGAGAAATAATGAAGTTAGAAGGAATAGAGAGGATGAATGGATTTCAGAACTATTGAGAAAGAAATAAGATCTACCAGGGTTTGGTGATCAAATGAATGAGTAAGGATTGGTGCATGAGGAATCTAAAATGATTAAAGAAAGCTGAGTTCCAGTGACTGGGAAAATGGAAAGTGGTGCCATTCAATAAAGGAGGGCTTGAGCAGACTGTAACATGGAGAGAAATATTAATCATTTAATTTGTACTATATTAAGTTCTGGGTACTGGTCAGATATACAGTCAAAATCCTCAGCAATTAGATCTAGAATTTAGGAGCAAAATTTAATTTCCAGGCTTAGGAACCATCAGTGTACAGATTGCTTATGCTAGTGACACTGGCAGTGGCTACAAATACTTGGTGAGATGAGAAGAGGGAAGAGGAGTCCCAGGAAAATGTCCACATTTAAGAAAAAGAGGTCAGCAGGAGATAATATTTTCCTAGAAGGCAAGACTGAGGAGAGTTTCAAGAAGGAAACTGAAAATAAGGTCAACTTTCTTCAAGATGCCAAATAAGGCAAAGAGTGAAAATTCAATTATATTGAGAAATTAGGAATTGCATTGTTGACCATGGCAAAAGCACCATCAGTGGACAGTGTGAGACTGAAAGATACTGGAGAGAAAAGGAGTGAGAAAGTTAAAATGGCAAGCATAGATCCCTCCTTTCAGTTTAAGGTTTGAAATTACATTTTGTGGGGACAAAAGAGAAGATATTAAGTAGGGACACCTGGAAGGGTCAGAAATGAGGTTGGAGATCGTAAAATAATAGTGACTCCAATAAGTACAAATGCGAATTTCTCTCCATCAGTGTTAAGTATAGGATGGAGAAAGTGGTTAGTTGAATTCACCTAGGGCTGGGATTTTTCCTAGACGGATATGTAAAATAATGAGGAGAAAAAGAATTGTGAGTATTAAGTAGGCAGGAGAGAGACTGAAAAGATGTATATATGTTTGTCTTTTAAACTGCCTAGAGAACACATGGAACAACAGACTGGTTCCAAATAGGAAAAGGAGTACGTCAAGGCTGTATATTGTCACCCTGCTTATTTAACTTATATGCAGAGTACATCATGAGAAATGCTGGACTGGAAGATACACAAGCTGGAATCAAGATTGCTGGGAGAAATATCAATAACCTCAGATATGCAGATGACACCACCCTTATGGCAGAAAGTGAAGAGGAACTAAAAAGCCTCTTCATGAAAGTAAAAGAGGAGAGTTAAAAAGTTGGCTTAAAGCTCAACATTCAGAAAACGAAGATCATGACATCTGGTCCCATCACTCCATGGGAAATAGATGGAGAAACAGTGGAAACAATGTCAGACTTTATTTTGGGGGCTCCAAAATCACTGCAGATGGTGACTGCAGCCATGAAATTTAAAAGACGCTTACTCCTTGGAAGAAAAGTTATAACCAACCTAGATATCATATTCAAAAGCAGAGACATTACTTTGCTGACTAAGGTCTGTCTAGTCAAGGCTATGGTTTTTCCTGTGGTCATGTATGGATGTGAGAGTTGGACTGTGAAGACGGCTGAGCGCTGAAGAATTGATGCTTTTGAACTGTGGTGTTGGAAAAGACTCTTGAGAGTCCCTTGGACTGCAAGGAGATCCAACCAGTCCATTCTGAAGGAGATCAACCCTGGGATTTCTTTGGAAGGAATGATGCTAAAGCGGAAACTCCAGTACTTTGGCCACCTCATGCGAAGAGCTGACTCATTGGAAAATACTTTGATGCTGGGAGGGGTTGGGGGCAGGAGGAGAAGGGGACGACCGAGGATGAAATGGCTGGATGGCATCACTGACTCGGTGAATGTGAGTCTGAGTGAACTCTGGGAGTTGGTGATGGACAGGGAGGCCTGGCGTGCTGTGATTCATGGGGTCACAAAGAGTTGGACATGACTGAACGACTGAACTGAACTGAGAGAAGGAAGTGAAAATAAATCGAGACTGAGAAATTGCTGGCAGGATGGAGGAGTCAAGGGGCTTAGTGCTTTTGATACAATTTTAAAATATGCATTGATAAGGTTACAAGATGGTGCTCAGATAATGGGAGTTTAAGATCTCAGAGACGGAACAATTCCGATTGTTGATGAGACCTGGGGTGTAATCAAGAATGTAGGATAGAAAAAGTGCATAACAGTAATGATTAAGGATCTGTGAGGCTAAGATACTTAAACACATTTCTACGTTGATGAGAAGAATTCATTAGAGAGAAAGAGTGTGTCAGTCAGTAGGAAATAGATGACACACTCACATTAGTTTAATCCGAGGAAGGGATCCTTTACAATGGGGTAGTTATTAATACAATACAGGAATCTAATGGGATTGTAGAGTACCCTGGGGCAGAAAAATAGATGAACAATAACCTTAGATTTAAAGGATTGGAAGAAGCCAGATATTATCAGAAATCAGGAGAGGGTTGTTTTGAGAGGACAATGACTTCGGTCAGAAGAATCAGCAAACACAAGAAGACTTTAAAGAGAAAAAGTCAGAGAAATAAATAGTCCTATCTCATGCTCCTCCCTCTCTCAGATCTCCTACTGGTACTTTCCATTGGCCACGCCCCCAGAGAGCAGAGGGCTGAGAAGCCTGCTGATACAGTTCATACAGATTTCAGCGTCCTCCAGCACCAACAGGGTCAGTTTAGTTCAGTTCAGTCACCCAGTCGTATCCAACTCCTTGAGACCCTGTGGACTGCAGCACACCAGGCCTCCCTGTCCATCACGAACTCCCAGATCTTGCTCAAACTCATGTCCATTGAATAGGTAATGCCATCCAACCATCATCATCCTCTGTCATCCCCTTCTCCTCCTGCCTTCAATCTTTCCCAGCATCAGGGGCTTTTCCAATGAGTCAGTTCCTATTAGGTGGCCAAAGTATTGGAGTTTCAGCTTCAGCATCAGTCCTTCCAATGAATATTCAGGACTGATTTTCTTTAGGACTGACTTGTTTGATCTCCTTTCAGGCCAAGGTACTCTCAAGAGTCTTCTCCAGCCCCACAATTCAAAAGCAATAATCCTTTGGTGCTCTGCTTTCTTTATAGTCCAACTCTCACATCCATACATGACTACTGGAAAAACCATAACTTTGACTAGATGGACTTTTGTTGGCAAAGTAATGTCTCTGCTTTTGAATATGCTATCTAGGTTGGTCATAGCCTTTCTTCCAAGGACCAAGCATCTTTTAATTTCATGGCTGCAGTCACCATCTGCAGTGATTTTGGAGACCAAGAAAATTAAGCCTGTCACTGCTTTCATTGTTTCGCCATCTATTTGCTTTGAAGTGATGGGACTGGAAGCCATGATCTTAGTTTTTGAATGTTGAGTTTTAACATTCTACCCAGCAGAGCAGACAAGATAAAAGTGGCTCTAGAGAGGAAGAACTGGTGGCTAAGACGGTAAAGCATCTGCCCGCAGTGCTGGAGACCTGGGTTCGATCCCTGAGTTGGGAAGATCGCCTGGAAGAGGACATGGCAACCCACTCCAATATTCTTGCTGGAAGAATCCCCATGGACAGTAGAAGCCTGGCAGGCTACAGTTCATGGGGTTGAAAAAAGAGTCAGACATGACTGAGTGGCTAAGCACAGCTCAACACAGAGAGGAAGACAGGGCTCATCAGCTAAGTGCCTATAGAGACCCAGGCTAGAGAAGGGCAAATTAACAGTGTGGACTTCTGACAAGGTGGGATAGTGTGAGATCCCAGCCTCAGAAGAATGGGACTTAAATAGGAAAGATAGCTCATTTATTATGAAAAAGTGAAAGAAAGTGAAGTCACTCAGTCAGGTCCGACTCTTGGCTAATTAATAGAGGATGGGCTATATTCAGTCAGCTCAGTTCAGTCGCTAGCAGACTGTTTTTCAGTTTCTATTGCATCAGTGAAGCAGAGATCATCAATGGAAATGATGGTGAAGAGGAGAATGATAAAAATTCTGATGTTATCATTGAGGAACATAAGAGAAAGCTAACCAAAGGATTGTAGCAGGATTGCAGAAGAGTACTGAGGGCCATTTGAGGTATGATCATGAACTTAAGGTAAAGTCAGTCTGCTCTTTGTCTGATTTTCTCTGTGTGTGTTAGTCACTCAGTCGTGTCTGACTCTTTTTAACCCCGTGGACTGTAACTCACCAGGCTCCCCTGCCCATGGATTCTCCAGCCAAGAATACCAGAGTGGGTTGCCTTTCCCTTCTCCAGGGCATCTTCCCAACCCAGGGATCGAACCCAGGTCTCCTGCACTACAGGAGGATTCTTTACCAGCTGAGCCACCACTGATTTTCACTAGCATTGTTTAATTGCTCATGTTGGAATAAGGAGAAAGCAGGTAGGTAGGCTCCATGGATGGAATTTTTGCTTAATGAAGTCAAGGGAGTTTTTGAAATGATGAACCGTAAATCTAAGTTGCAAAGGGAGGAAAGTAAATGGGGGAGGGGGGCTAATCCATGTGGAAGAATTAGAGGAGTTGATAGAGGACCGGGTGCCTTGCTGAGACACAGTTGAACAACTATTTAGAAAGACAAGTAATGGAAAAGAACAAGACGCTTGAATGCATGATTTTGAAGGCTGCAATTCATCTAGGTCCTTTCAGTTATAAATAATGGAAATTAACTCAAACTATCTTAAAATAAAAAGGACTTTATTGGCTCACTTAGGAGGTCCAAGGCCAGAGTGTCCTCAGACATACCTGGATTTGGAGGACATTATCAAGGCTCTCTTTTTTTTCATTTGTAAGGTTTCTACTCCTTATGCCCTCTTAAAATGGATAGACTTTCTCCACATGGCTCCGTATGGAAAGATGGCTCCTGGCAGCTGTACACTCACTTCACGGCACCTCATGGTCCTTTAGCAAGAGAGACTCTTCCAGTGTCCATAGACCAAATTTTCTTGAAGGACTGAAACTGAACTTGCTTAGGTCTCAGCCTGTCCCTTGAGCACTTCCTTGCACTGGGCACTATGCAAACTGTCTCATGTCTACAGTGTTATTTAATTTTCATGAAAATTCCTGTAAACTACCGAACTGGATGGTCATTGGTTGCCTCTTCACTGTCCATTCCCCTTTTCCTTTCCTAGCAGTGCACAGATTTTTTTTTTTTTTTGTGGGTTAGAGTTCTCCCATTCTTAGCAAAGTTGTTAAAACATGACAAATTCCACTCTCGGATGCAGGGGGAATCCTGGGCTGGTTTCGGCTAATTAGAGTCACCCATCTCCCTGGTCTTTCATGGGTTTTATTAGTGTGTAGTTCTTTTTCATTCATGTACATATATTTTAGAACAATTTATACTGCACAGATACAAAGAGGTAAAATTACTTTAAAAATAACATGCATTCAACTTTTCTATTATAAAATTATGTCCATTATAAAAATATAAATAGTCTATATTATTTATAGTTGGACTTAGTGTTTATGGTAGTTTCTATGAAGATTGAGCATTAGGTCTTTGACCAGAAAAAAAGTTCTTCATTATTTGTTGTTACGTGGAAAATTCACCTCGATTTTGATAATCTTCAACTTGTATTTCCTAATTTAGGAGCATTGGTCATGGTGAACACAAGGATTACTTGTATGAAAGCAGTCTCTCAATCTTCCTCCTCCTGTTTCTCTCATTCTCTTCTTAGATTTGTGTTTATTTAGATCCATAGCAGTTTTCCCAAAACCAATTAATCATAGTCCTTAAAAACTTTTTGTTTTTTGTTTGCTTGCTGCCGTCAATGTGTTCATAAAAACGTTTACCAGAGAGCAATGAGATAATTATCTGTCCTTATGGTCAAAGACCTATGGTGCTATTTGCCACAAAAAAGAGAGGGGTGAAGAGGTAGAAGAGTAAATAATTAGTTCATTTGTATGGTGTCACATACTCAATCTTGCAAATCCAACTAATGACAATAAATATATGAAAACAAAATGTTAAAAAACTTAGAAAGTAATAATAAACCATAAACACAATGCTGTTGAAACTCAGCTCTACCACATCCTCAGCTCTGATTTGGATGTAACACAAGTGTTTTAAATTGCACAGGGTGGAGGCCCTGGCAGGAAGGAAGCATCGGATATTGCTGGAACATATCTTTGTTTGAGCAACAGCTAATGAGAAAGGTCACCATTATGCTTTGCTTTCAAACACTGTGTTTGTTTTGAAATTAGTACTGAACATTTCTTCACAAATGCTGGTTTATAACATTAAGGTACACAGTCCTGTAGTATTAACCTTTTTTCTAAGTGTTGGATAAAAACTAAAACTTATATTCTCACCACTGTTTTGATCAGAATATGTCAGTAAAGATAAAATGACTTCCTATTTTGGGGCTCAGGGTTCCTATTTATAAAATTCCAATAGTAGGTTTAAAAGAAACTTAGCCTTATAAGTTTTCTAACAGTATTAGTGTCATTCCTATTCTTATTACACTCATGGCTAGGATTTGAGATGCAAGGCTTTCTGAACTTTGCTTCCTAACATTTTATTGCATTTTTAATGGACCAAGTCAGTGGCACTGAGATCCTAAGAAAGATCTTAACTTTTTTCTGGGCAAAGTGTATGCTGACAAACACAGTAAACATCAGAAGGCCTCCTCCCTAGAAGAGCTGACATATCAAGAATAGTAAAAGCAGTAATAGCGAGCATTTCTGCTGTAACTCTGAGGGAGAGAGAGAAAGGAATCTATTAAATCTCTCCGTTTATATTTTTGGTTTTCCCTGTTGGCTGGGCCGTTATATTCCCATGTCCACAGCACGTTCCATTGTGGGAGCCTGGAGCTTTCAGAATAAACTTTGGGAAAGGCTGGGTCCACCCTCTAGGGATAAGGGAGCCAGAGGGAGGAAGGGAGGGGGTAAAGGAAAAGGGAAGGGGACGGCTGTCTTCCTGTGTTTGGATGACCTTTCCTTATGTTTATCCGGAGGGGCTGGACAGCCCTGCCGGTGGGTGTCTTTCTGCCATGTTGCCCCACGTGATTCCTTTCTTAGTTTTTTGTGGGTTAAGGAGCTTTGCTTCTGCTGGAACGACTACATTTAAATCTCCGAGGAAAAACAAAAGTGTACAAGTCTGCTAAGGGTGAGTGCCTGGAGAAAGAAGGCTTAGGAAACAAGCTCATAAACTTAAGTCTAACTGTTCCCTGAGGGAAGGATCTGGCTGTCTCTTGGAGCCGTTTAAGGAAGAGCCCTCCCATATTTCTGCCTTCCTGCTGAGAACTAGACTAGAGATTGTCTTCCTACTCCTGCATCCTCATCCTTTAACACAATGCCCACCCCCAACCTGTGGGTTATTCATAAATATTTCTTGAATGAGTAAATGAATGAATGAGTGGAGTCACAGAGAGGTGACTGGGCAACAGGCAGTGGGGTCCCTACAATAGCTAACTGATCGCTGGTCCCTCTCTAAAGCCCTGTGGAGCTACACTTCAAAGAAACCTGTTTCAAGCCTTCTTGCCTCACATTCCTGTTGGGTGAATCACTTGTTTCTTCTGGGTAGGTGAGACTGTTCTCTGGTTCCTACCTCTCCTTTTCATTTCAGTGTTGACCTCTTACCCTGGCCTGGCCTTGGCATAAATGTTATTTCCCCAGAGAAACTATCCCTAATGTCCTTGCTTTATCTAAATTAGACATTCCAACATCCCTTTTATGAAACTCCATTTTCTTCATAGCCCTTCCTTAACACAATTTCTAATTATATTCATTTGTGTGATAGTCCATTCTATGACTCTTTTCTCCATGAGATGACACACTCCTTAAAGAGAGGGGGTTGTGTTTATTTTCTCATCACTGTATCCTCAGCACCTAAAACAGTGCCTGACATACACTGAGCACTCAACAAGTATGTGTTACAGGAATGAATGAGCACATTATGGATGGATTACATTTGGAAGGAGAATTTGTACTAGGTTATTAAGTGGGGATGGAGGATAAAGGTGAGAGTCCAAAAGTTCTACCCCCAATCAGACCCTGAACACTTTATGAGTTTGAGATCCTAGAAGCGGATGAAGTGGTTAGTAATCAGAAGTAAAATACATTTTACCTGTGGAAGCTAGATAGCACTCAAGACTCCTTGGAGTACCAGTAACTTTCCTTTCCATACCCCAAATTGCAAATTTTTCTACTTCTTCAATAATAAATTATTCTTGCTCACCAGGTATCCAAACTTAAGAAGGACCCTTTTCTTCACACCACATACCTTCACAATGCTTCTTGCTAGTTTCTATCTTTCTGTTCACATGAGGGTCATTTGATCCAGTGTATTAGTCAGGTTTATTTCTCTTGCAAGTTATAGAAATTCAATTTTAAGTAGCTTAAAAGCAAAAACCAGGAATATATTGGATCATGTATCTGGGAAGTTGATGGGGACAGTTGGCTTTGCCCATATCCAAACCCAGGAATCAGATGAATGCTCATGACTTCAACTCTCTTGCCATCTTCCTGCTTAAATTTACAATAAACTGTCATGACCCTGGCTTACAACCAGAGAGGATTCTGACAGCATCCCTGTGACCCTCCTGAATAAGTCCCTATTTGAGCCTGGGTAATGAGCTCAAACTTGTAGCCTTTGAGTGGAGAGTGGAACAATCACAGAGTTCCTCAAGAAAAAGAGGAATTTTGTTACCAGGATGAGCTGAGGAAGAGGTGCTAGGTAGTCAAGAGCAACTGAATATCTTCCTGCAATAGCCATCCTGTGCCAGGTGCAGTGTTGGGTTCTTTACCTATGTGAAACAGGATATACAGGGAAACACAAGATATATAGTATATAAACTTATACTAATAAGTTATGGAATCAGATTGAAAAGTGAAAGTGACAGTTGCTCAGCTGTGTCTGACTCTTTCTGACCCCAGGGACTATACAGGCCCTGGAATTCTCCAGGCCAGAATACTGGAGTGCGTAGCATTGTCCTTCTCCAGAGGATCTTCCCAATCCAGGGATTAAACCCAGGTCTCCCACATTTCAGGTGGATTCTTTACCAGCTCACTCACAAGGGAAGCCTTCAGTCCAAATCCTACCTCTTTCTTTTATTAGCTGTGCTATTTTGGATAAGTTAAGTTCAATTTTCTTGTGATAAAACCGTAATGTAAGATACTCCATGGAGTAGCATTCAGGCTTAAAAGGGAAGAAAATTCTGGCACATGTTGCAACATGAATGAGCCTTGAAGACATCATAAGCCAGACACAAAAATACAAATACTGTATGATCCCACTTATATAAAGCATCTAGAATAGTCAAATTCATAGAGACAAAAAGTAGGAGGGTGGTTGCCAGGACCAGGAAACTGAGAATGGGGAGTTATTTTTTTAATGGATACAGAGTTTCACTTTGGGATCTGGAGATGGATGGTGGTATGAATGTGCTTAAAGGTACTGAACTGTACACTTAAAACTGGTTAAAATGGTAAATTTCATGTTAAGTATATTTTGCCACAATAGAACAGTGATAAAAGGATTAAATGAGATAACAGGCATAAATGAAATATTATTATTCTCATAATAACCCTTAGAATGAGTATAATCTCTATTTTTATTACTGATTAAATGGAGACTTGGAGGTTAAGTAACTTGTCCAAGCCCCCGTAATTATAGAGTGTCTGAGCCAGGTTAGAATCCAGTATTTCAACACAGGGCCCCTGCTGTTTTTTACTATTCCACATTTCTTCCCAGCACACTGCTTGCTAGCTACTATCATCTGATTAATATTTTTAAAAGCTGCTTCCTGCCAAGCTTCTGTTTAACAAAACTTTAAGAGGTCTATTCCTGGTAGAAACCCCAGATGCCTCCTCCTGGCACAATTTGCTCTGCAGTCTGACCCTATTGACTTTTCTAGCTTCATCTCGAGGTCTGGGCCCTACTTTACTCTGTCGCATTTTATCTGTGTCCATAGCATGCACTTTTTCATACTGTTCATGGGGTTCTCAAGGTAAGAATACTGAAGTGACTTGCCATTCCCTTCTCCAGTGGACCACATTCTGTCAGCCCTCTCCACCATGACCCGCCCGTCTTGGTTGCCCCGCAGGCATGGCTTGGTTTCACTGAGTTAGACAAGGCTGTGGTCCTAGTGTGATTAGATTTCTGTGAGTATGGTTTCAGTGTGTCTGCCCTCTGATGCCCTCTTGCAACACCTACTATCTTACTTGGGTTTCTCTTACCTTGGGCATGGGGTATCTCTTCACGGCTGCTCCAACAAAGCATATTACTTTGCTGACTAAGGTCCGTCTAGTCAAGGCTATGGTTTTTCCAGTAGTCATGTATGGCTGTGAGAGTTGGACTGTGAAGAAGGCTGAGTGCTGAAGAATTGATGCTTTTGAACTGTGGTGTTGGAGAAGACGCTTGAGAGTCCCTTGGACTGCGAGGAGATCCAACCTGTCCATTCTGAAGGAGATCAGTCCTGGGATTTCTTTGGAAGGAATGATGCTGAAGCTGAAACTCCAGTACTTTGGCCACCTCATGCGAAGTATTGACTCATTGGAAAAGACTCTGATGCTGGGAGGGATTGGGGGCAGGAGGAGAAGGGGACGACCGAGGATGAGATGGCTGGATGGCATCACTGACTCGATGGACGCGAGTCTGAGTGAACTCCGAGAGATGGTAATGAACAGGGAGGCCTGGCGTGCTGCGATTCATGGGGTCGCAAAGAGTCGGACACGACTGAGTGACTGAACTGAACTGAACTGAATAGCATGCACGCTTCTCCTGCTGAGACAGTGCTGGAACTCTACCTACATTTCAATGCCCAGCTCAAGACTCAGCTCCCCCAGAAAGCCTCACCTCACTGACAAAGAGGCATAGACACTTCTTTCCCAGAATTGCCATAGTGTTTAGTTGTTCATGTCTTATCTCTACAGCAGACTGTCAGCTCACACACAGGGAATATGGACTGTGTTGGTTACTTCTTTAAATTCCTCTCAATGCTAGTTTAAGTGTTTCATATTGAGCAATGACTTGATGATCATTTCTTTTTTAAAGTATTTTTGAAAATATTTTGTTTTAGTTTATTTGCTTGGCTGTGCTGGGTCTGTTGCAGCCCATGGGTTCTTCAGCTGTAGCGAGTGAACTTAGTTGCAACATGGGGGATCTAGTTCCCCGACCAGGGATCAAATCCAGGCCCTCTACGTTGGGAGGACAGAGTCTTAGCCACCAGACCACCAGGAAAGTCCCATTGATAATTTCTGAACAATGCTAATGTAGGAAATACAATTAACAATGACTAGTTTGCACACCATTATCTGGATTGAAGAAAAATGTGTATTATTTTCTTGTTAGAGAGGATCCTGAAACTTTTCCTTGAACTTTTAGGTCAGTTCAGGACATAATGTTTCTAGTCAGCATGGAAATAAAAAGATTAAGGCTGGGGTAGGGGGGACTGATCTGCTGGAGGGCCTGAGTGAGAGGTAGAAGTCTCTTGCTGGTCAAATTCTGAAAAACAGAAGCAGGCAAAATTACTTACAAAGTAACCAGAGAAAAGGCAGTGTGTGTGTGTGTGTGTGTGTGTGTGTGTGTGTGTGTGTATGTGTGTTTAGCACATCTCAAAAATATAAAAGGTCGTTTTAGGTTCTGCGTGTCGTGCTTACTGTGTGAATACTTCAGTCTCTACATAGGTGCTGGACACGTTACCATGGTGTTTTTGTGTCCTTAAACCTTTATAAATGATGCTGTCCTTTACCTGCTGCTGCTGCTGCTGCTGCTGCTGCTGCTAAGTCGCTTCAGTCGAGTCCGACTCTGTGCGACCCCAGAGACGGCAGCCCACCAGGCTCCCCCGACCCTGGGATTCTCCAGGCAAGAACACTGGAGTGGGTTGCCATTGCCTTCTCCAATGCGTGAAAGTGAGAAGTGAAAGTGAAGTCGCCTAGTCCTGTCTGACTCTTAGCGACCCCATGGACTGCAGCTTACCAGGCTCTTCCGTCCATGGGATTTTCCAGGCAAGAGTACTGGAGTGGGGTGCCATTGCCTTCTCCAGCCACTGCTTAATGGCTAGTCTTCTGTGGACCATGTAAAAGAACCATAGAATTTCCCCAGGAAGAGAATCATGGTCAAGATGCTAGAAACAGCAGTCAGAGCTGATGTTTAGCAGACTATCCTTATAAGCAGTTCTCAATAGTTGTGGAGTTCATTCTGATTGACTTGTTCCTGTTCTTTAATTATATTGAAGTAAGTCAGAAAGATAAAAACAAATTTGTGTAATAAGGCATATATGTGGAATCTAGAAAAATGGTATTGCTAAGTCACTTCAGTCATGTCCGACTCTGTGCGACCCCATAGACGGCAGCCTACCAGGCTCCCCCATCCCTGGGATTCTCCAGGCAAGACCACTGGAGTGGGTTGCCATTGCCTCCTCCGAGAAAAATGGTATAGATGATCTTATTTGCAAAGCAGAAATAGAGTGCACACAGATATAAAGAACAAAAGTATGGACACCAAGGGCTTCCAAAGTGGCACTAGCAGTGAAGAACCTGACTGCTATGCAGGAGCTGTAGGAGACAAGGGAAGACTCCCTGGAGGAGGGCATGGCAACCCACTTCAGTATTCTTGCCTGGAGAATCTCATGGACAGAGGAGCCTGGCAAGGTACGGTACATAGAGTTGCAAAGAGTCGGGCACGACTGAAGTGGCTTGAGCACACACACACACACTTGGATTACCAAGGTGGGAAAAGGAGGGGGTGGAAGGAGTTGAGAGGTTGGGATTAACACATATACCCTATTGATACTGTGTATAAAACAGATAAATAATAAGGACATAGTGTATAGCACATGGAACTCTACTTCATGTATTGTGGTGACCTGAATGGGAAGGAAGTCCAAAAGGGAGGAGGTATATGTGTACATATGGCCGATTCATTTTTCTGTACAGTAAAAACTAATACAGCATCGTAAAGCAACTACATTCCGATAAAAATTAATTTAATAAATAAATATTTAAAATTTCAGCCTTAGGCAAGGGGAGGAACACTACAAGTGCATGGCAATCTATGTGGTAGGAGCAGAGAACATCAGTGAAAGAATAACAGAATATAAGGCGGGAAACACATAGGTTAAGGACCAGAACCTGAAAGAATTCAGATCATCTGGGCAGATCATCTGAAAGATTCATCTGAGCAGATAAGCCACCGCGAATTGTTAGAAGTAGATGTACCTTTTCAAAAGATGAAAGAGCCTGGCTTTATAGTGGATCAGATGGGCAATGATGAAGACTTGAACCAAGGCCTTGGCAGTGCCAATGAATATGAGAGGATGGATATAAGATATATATATATACACATTTTTAAGGTAAAATTTACTGGTTTTATAATTAGATGAAGAGAGTGTCAAGAGGACTCGGAATCTGAAATGTGAGTTTTCTAGTTGGTTGGTACACACCAAGAATACATTGATGTCTCATGTTTATTTTCACTGTCTTCCCTTAAAGTTCAAGGAATAAATTGTGGTTGATCATCCATAGGATACATGAGTAGAACAGTTGAATGTGAGGTTTCTGGCAACTCTTGAAAAATGTGATCGCCACATCTGACCACATTTTGATTCAATGAGAGTCTACACTACAACTCATTTAAATTTGCATGAGTCCAGCTTGCCTCGACTGAAGGAGATACAGAGAATATTTTGAAAGCTGCTGCAAACTATGGACATAGCAGTCAATGCCTTTAGGGAGGCCATTTCCTGACCAACCTATAGGACGCTGTGTCCTCTTCTTTGAAGTAGTTGAGCCCTGGGTATCAGTGGGATTGCTTTAGCTTTTTCGCTATTTCCCTACCTACAATGCAATCATGCTGGAAGAGCTATAATGAGAATGGAGAGCATCTCAAGAGTTCAGGAAGCCCCAAAGGAGTGACTTTGAGTTATTTCCCCAGAGTAGAACAGAGAATCATGCTGTGAAAGCCTGGGTTCAGAGAGAGAGGGAAAATATTAAAAGGTTTGTTTTTTATATCCATGGTGATATCCATCATTTTCATGGCAGATCTATCATGTCCATTGTCATATCCCTTTTGACTACATTCTTCAGTAGTGCCTTAACTTTGCTTGTCTAAGTAAAGGAAAATATCATTAAACCAAGCACTTTGAAATATCAGTAGATTTTTCTATTTCATCTGGGTTTAGGTCTTCAATTTTCTAAGTCAAGATTTTTTTGAATAACATTTTTTCAAAGACAACAGCAATTTCTTCTTTCAGTGAGGACCAACACTAAGGTATCCTTATGGTTTTAAAAATAAACTGTTCTTTGGACCTGCAAAGAAGTATTCAGATGTCGTAACCTGAAAATAACCTTGGAATTTTCCCACACTCTAACAGATCCCTAAACTGCCAAATGGATATGTACCAACATTTTCAGATTCCCCAGGGAACACACTTGAAAATGCTCAGTACCAAAGAAAATGTTAGGGAAATATACACACTCAAAAAATAAGTATGCACACCAAAAGTGCTCTCCTATTATAAGGGAAATATCTCAAGTATAACATGATTATATTATATATGTGTATTATAAATTATTTATACAATACTAAAATCAACTGTAATTTAGCTTTTTTGCCCACAAGTTGACATTTTTTATTTTACTAAAATGGGCTCCCCTCTTAGCTCAGTTGGTACAGAAACTGCCTGCAATGTAGGAGATCTAGGTTTGATCCCTGGGTTGGGAAGAGCCTGTGGAAAAGGAAATGGCAACCCACTCCAGTGTTCTTGCCTGGAGAATCCCATGGACACAGGAGCCTGGCAGGCTACAGTCCATGGGTTGCAAGAGTTGGACTCAACTTAGTGGCTAAACAACCACCAAGATGTTTAAAGCAAGAGCAAAACAAAAAAATTGCACCTTTCTTCATTTATTCACACATATTCCTATTTGATGAATAGAAAACAAAATTATATGTCTTCTATCTTTACCAAAAAGAAGACAAAGAGATGAAAATATCTTCATTTCTGCAAGGTCCTACCATATAGCACAGGAAACTCTGCTCAATGTTAAGTGGCAGCCTGGATGGGCCAGGAGTTTAGGGGAGAATGGATAGATGTATATGTGTGGCTGAGTCCCTTTGCCGTCCACCTGAAACTATCACAACATTGTTAATTGAATATAGGCCAATATAAAATAAAAAGTTAAAAAAATCTTTGTGTCTAAAAACATTTTAATAAAAATTTTAAAATTCTAAAACATGAACTCCCTGGTGCTCCAGTGGTTAGGATTTCATACTTTCACTGCCAAGGGAGCAAGTTCAGTCCCTGGTTGGGAAACTAAGGTCCTGCAAGCTGCATGGTGTGACCAATACATAAATAAATAAAAATATCTTCATTCTTTGGCTCCCTCTGTTATGTTGTCTTAGCAACACCCAATCCCAGCATGAACCCAACCAAACTGTTCTTTGTACCTGCTCATGAGCAGCTGAGGATGGATGAAAAAAAAATCACCCAAATTGCAGATAGATGCTATTATAAATTCTTGGCTGCCTCCTCTCTGCAGGACCATCTGATAAATTAGTTCTACTTTCCACTACAATTTTTCAAATGCTCACTCTCCTCAAACATCTGATCCTCCATGCCTTACTGTAAATGGATGACTTTGTATAATATTTCATACAGAAAATATAAGTGAAACACAGTGAAACATAAAAGTAAGTATATGAGAACAACCAAGAAAATGAAAAAAATAAAAATAACAGGGGCAATATCACTCTGTGAGTTATCAAATAAATCATAAAGTTACTATTATTAAATCATGTGGAGTTTTTGCTAGAAGATATAATACATCAGTGACACAGACCCCAGAAACCACAGATAAGAGTACAGATAAGATAAAGGTAGATTTCAAAACATTGGGAAAGGTTAGAATATTTAACAAAATAGTGTTGGAAAAATTGGGTTTCAGTGGAAAAAAATAATATTTATCTCTACTTAATTGAATAGATTTTAAAAGTATGTTAAATATAAAATAAAACTATAAAATTAATAAACAGAAATGTGGGAGAATTTTTATGATTTTCAAAATGGCAAAGTCCTTAAAAAGTGAGTCAAAATCAAGAAATAAACCAAAAAAATGACAAATTGATACAGGCTGTCATTGACAGTAGACCATCACTAATTATCATTATCATATGTCATTGTGTTTACATGACCTTGGCCTTTAAAGAAACCCATCTGGTAATAGCTATCAAAATGTTCCTATTTATTTATTTCCAAGATTCTCTTCCTTAAAAAATATTCACATCTGTACACAGATATTCATTGTAGCACTGTGTGAAACAAAAAAAAATTAGAAGCAATTTCACTGTTCTACAAATAGAGGGATGCTTTACATAAATCACAGTACATTCATACACTAGAAAACTACTAGCCTTTCTAAAGAATGAGGTGGATAATACAGTATTATCCACCTCATTCTTTAGAAATATATCCACCTCATTCTTTAGAAATAACATAACAACATAAAATACTTTCAACAGAGAGAGAGAAAAAAGTCAAGTTTCAGAACAAGAGTATATATGATCACATTCACAAAAACTAAAACCAAACAAACTTGTGTGTGTGTGTTTGTGCGTGCTCATACTTAATGCTTAATAAGTGCTTTCAAAGGATAAACGTCAAATTGTTAATTCCAAGTGCTCCTCTGAGCCAAGAAATGGTAATTGGAAGGATAGCAGGTATGAAGGAGTTTTCACTTTTACTGTACTATTTCTGCTTTGTTTAAATTGATTACATCGAGTACATAATCAATTGCACTTTTATAACTTAATTAAAAATGAGATAGAAGAAAATAAAAATTATCAGAGCCCATCACACATAAAAAGGCAAACATTGTTTTATTAAACTATTGTTTTCTGAAACATTTGTCTCAATCATACGTGTGTACAGCACATACTGAGTCCCAGCGAAAAGATACATTTCTTACTGGGAGTTGCATTTTAAAAAACGACTTAAGTAATTTGCTTTCATGAATTATTTTCATCAGCTTCCAAACATAATCTACTATATTCCATCTGTGAAAATTTCCCCTGAAGGGGATATTTGTATAATTATGGCTGATTTGTGTTGTTGTTTGACAGAAACCAACACAACACTGTAAAAATTTTAAAAAGGGAAAAAAATTTTCTCCCTGAGTTTCACATATCCATCCAGCTCTTGTCCTGTTGACTTAAGTTTGTGAATAAGAGGTCCGAATTTGAAAATGCACATCCCAGCCACTTTTCAACATACCCACGCTCGCCCTGCCATTAAGAACCTTCCTGTGGCGGGATCTTTCACAGCCACCACCTTATCTGATGTCTCAGCAGTAGTCTAAGAATAGGCTACTCCTTACCTCCTTGTACATCTCTCTTCTTGGCTTCTAGGAGAAAGCACCCTCTCCTGCTTTCCCTGCTGCCTCTTTGCGGCTTCTCCTTTGGTGGGTTCTCATTTGTAGGCCAGTTGACTCTGAACTGTTAGTGTCCTTTGGGACTGGTCCTGTGTACTCTCTTCTTCTCACTCTCTACTCCTTCCCTGCATGCATGCATGCTAAGTTGCTACAGTCCTGTCCGACTCTTTGAGACCCTATGGACTGTAGCCCACCTGGCTTCTCTGTCCAAGGGATTCTCTAAGCAAAAATATTGGAGTGGGTTGCCATGCCCCCTCCAGGGGATCTTCCCCACCCAGAGATCAAACCATTGTCTCTTATGTCTCTTGCATCAGCAGTCCGGCTCCTTGCCACTAGTGCCACCTGGGAAGCTCACTCCCCTGTAGGCAGTATCAGTCATTCTCATGAGAATGGTACCCATCTGTGTTTTTCCCCACTTTCCACCTACACAGCAGTTAGCACAGTACCTGTCATACAGTTGGTGCTTAACAAATAATCATTGACTAAATGAGTAAATGACCAAGGGGTCTCCTCAGTTCAGTTCAGTCGCTCAGTCGTGTCCAACTGTTTGCAATCCCATGGACTGCAGCACATCAGGCCTCCCTGTCCATCACCAATTCCTGGAGCTTCCTCAAACTCATGTCCATTGAGTTGATGATGCCATCCAACCACCTCATCCTCTGTCATCCCCTTCTCGTTCCGCCTTCAATCTTTCTCAGCATCAGGATCTTTTCCAGTGAGTCAGTTCTTCACATCAGGTGGCCAAAATATTGGAGTTTCAGCTTCAGCATCAGTCCTTCCAATGAATATTCAGGACTGATCTCCTTTAGGATTGACTGGTTTGAGATCCTTGCAGTCCAAGGGACTCTCAAGAGTCTTCTCCAACACCACAGTTCAAAAGCATCACTTCTTCTGCGCTCAGCTTTCTTTATAGTTCGACTCTCACATCCATACATGACTACTGGAAAAACCATAGCTTTGACTAGATAGACTTTTTTTTTTTTTTGGCAAAGTAATGTCTCTGCTTTTTAATATGCTGTCTAGGTTGGTCATAACTTTTCTTCCAAGGAGCAAGCATCTTTTAATTTCATGGCTGTAGCCACCACCTGCCATGATTTTGGAGCCCCCAAAATAAGCCTGTCACTTTTTCCATTGTTTCCCCATCTATTTCCCATGAAGCAATGGGACCAGATGCCATGATCTTAGTTTTCTGAATGTTGAGTTTTAAGTCAACTTTTCACTCTCCTCTTTCATTTTCACCAAGAGGTTCTTTAGCTCTTCTTTGCATTCTGCCATAAGGGTAGTGTCATCTGCGTATCTGAGGTTATTGCTATTCCTCCTGGCAATCTTGATTCCAGTTTGTGCTTCATCCAGTCTGGCATTTTGCATGATATACTCTGCATATAGTTAAAAAGCAGGGTGACAATATACAACCTTGACGTACTCATTTCCCTATTTGGAACCAGTCTGTTATTCCATGTCCAGTTTTAACTGTTGCTTCTTGACCTGCAAATAGATTTCTCAGGAGGCAGGTAAGGTGGTCTGGTATTTCCTTCTCTTTAAGAATTTTCCAGGTTGTTTTGATCCACATAGTCAAAGGTTTTGGCACACTCAATACAGCAGATGTTTTTCTGGAACTCTCTTGCTTTTTCTATGATCCAACAGATGTTGGCAATTTGATCTCTGGTTTCTCTGCTTTTTCTAAATACAGCTTGTACATCTGGAAGATCACGGTTCACAAACTGTTGAAGCCTGCCTTGGAGAATTTTGAGCATTACCTTGCTAGCATGTGAGATGAGTACAATTGTGTGGTAGTTTGAACATTCTTTGGCATTGCTTTTCTTTGGGATTGGAATGAAAACTGACCTTTTTGCAGTCCTGTGGTCACTGCTGAGTTTTCCAAATTTGCTGGCCTATTGAGTGCAGCACTTTCATAGCATCATCTTTCAGGATTTGAAATAATTCAACTGGAATTCCATCATCTCCACTATCTTTGTTCATACTTCCTAAGGCCCACTTGACTTTGCATTCTAGGATGTCTGGCTCTAGGTGAGTGATCACACCATCGTGGTCATCTGGAAATCTGGTTATCATGAAGATCTTTTTTGTATAGTTCTTCTGTGTATTTCTGTCACCTTTTCTTAGTATCTTCTGATTCTCTTAGATCCATACCATTTCTGTCCTTTATTGTGCTCGTCTTTGCATGAAATATTCCCTTGGTATCACTAATTTTCTTGAAGAGATCTCTAGTCTTTCCCATTCTATTGTTTTCCTCTGTTTCTTTGCATTGATCACTAAGGAAGGTGTTCTTATCTCTCCATGCTAGCCTTGGAACTCTTCATTCAAATGGGTATATCCTTCCTTTTCCCCTTTGCCGTTTGCTTCAGTATTGAGGATTCCAGTTCCGTATTCTTGCCTTGAGAACCCCATGAACCTCAGGCTTGATTTTGCTTCATAGCACTTCGTACCGCCTGACAGCACCCTTCTTTTTGTTTAAGTCATTTCTCCCCACCAGAAGGTAAGTTTAAGAGTACAGAAAGTTTGATCATTTTATTTACAGCCCTCATACATTGTACTTAAAAGATTACCCAATATGCGGTAGGCATACTGTTTAAGAATGAACTCCTAAGGAGAGAAAGTTCAAAGGTGCAGTGGCTGCTTGGAGAGCTGCTAATCAGTGTCACTGGAGTCAAGTGGGAAAGCTGCCAACATCTGAGGGTTTGTTGAGGTAAGGGTGATTATTTAAATTTACTGAACCCAAGACTCCGGCTATATGAAATCCCTGCAGTTATCAGTATCTCCCTGAACACCAAACCCCAGGTCATGGTCAGTTATTGTCCTTACAGACAAGTTTCCTCTCCCCTCCCTCATCTTAGGAGGCAGCACTAAGCTCACTGGGTCCCCTGCTCCTTCTCAGATACCCCAATCCCAATCTCATTGCTGTCTTCTCTCCCCCCTACTGGTCCTTTAAATGGAAGCATTACCTGACATTGCTTTTTGACCTTCTTCTCTTTAACACTCTCCCTAAACTCCTGTTAATCATTGTCTTTAGATGATATCAATGCATGAGAAAGATTAGCAAAAATGCTAGAAGCAATATTTTTAAAAAGGGAAACACATTTTGCTTTGCATTTTAATGAGCCCAGATTTTGATTGAGAAGGCCTAGGTTTGGGCCCAGCTCTGTCAACTTACCAATTTTGTATCTGTACAAAAACTCATAACTTCCTTGGGCTTCCATTTCTGCATTTACAAAATAAAGATAATAATGTCTTGAAAAGAAAGTTGCTCAGGCAGTCATGTCCAACTCTTTGTGACTCCGTGGACTGTAGGCCACAAAGCTTCTCTGTCCCTGGGATTCTTCAAGCAAGAATGCTGGGATGGGTTGCCATTTCCTTCTCCAAGGGATCTTCCCAACCCAGGGATCAAACCCAGGTCTCCCGCATTGTGGATAGACTCTTTACTGACGAGTCCCCAGGGTTATAATGTCTTACTTTACATATATTATCTTAATGTATGAAATCTGAATGACTCATTTGTTTATAATAAGTTTTTTTATAAAATATAATTTGATCTATAAATACACATTCTAACATGATAGACCAGAAAAGAACGGGTCACTAAACCACTTTCTATAGGGAATAATAATTGATGTGGGGAATTGTCTTTTCATTTCCATGCACTTGTAGGGGAGAAGTACAAGTATGCCCATATAGGTACTTGTATGGCCTCAAGGTTGCTGTTTAGGTCTTATGTCAGTTCAATTCAGTTCAGTTGCTCAGTCGTGTCCGACTCCTTGTGACCCCATGAACTGCAGCACGCCAGGCCTCCCTGTCCATCACCAACTCCTGGAGTTCACCCAAACCCATGTCCATTGTGTTGGAGATGCCATCCAACCATCTCATCCTCTGTCGTCCTCTTCTCCTCCTGTCCTCAATCTTTCCCAGCATCAGGGTCTTTTCAAATGAGTCAGCTCTTCGCATCAGGTGGCCAAAGTATTGAAGTTTCAGCTTCAGCATCAGTCCTTCCAATGAACTCCCAGGACTGATCTTCTTTAGGATGGACAGGCTGGATCTCCTTGCAGTCCAAGGGACTTTCAAGAGTTTTCTCCAATACCACAGTTCAAAAGCGTCGATTCCTCTGCGCTCAGATTTCGTTATAGTCTAACCCTCACATCCATACATGACTATTGGAAAAACAAGACTCAATCAAATCAGTAATGCACTATGACTGCCCGTGGACCTAGGATTGAAACTACAAATAATCTCAGAATATGGGACCCATGAATTGAGCTGAAATCCAAATCAACCAGGATTCCATTTCACTCCTTGAAGTTAACAGTCCTCAAACCTTCTTTGACTGCATTCACATCAGCCCTGCCTCTTTATGGCAGCTGAAAGCTGGCTGAATTGTCCTCCCAGTAAAGGGGGCTCATGTGGGATTGGAGGCAAGCATATTAGCACATTCCTATACAAGGAGGGGGATTTCAACATTTTCCAGGCTCAGCTTTCCTTTTAGCTGTGGATTAGACACAGAGCACATCTTAGTTTAGTTTTGTTCACTCGCTGTTACTGTTTGTTTCATTTTTCCTCCATGATACATAAATCTTCACTTTAGGGGGAAAAAATCCTATCTGCTTTACGGTTGATTCCATGAGAGGCTAAGCTATTTATTAAGAGCAGAAAATATTTTAAGCTGCTCAGCTGAGATTTTAATAGCTCTTGTCTAATCGTTAACATACAAGCCTCCCTAACCAGAACATTTGTGAGGGATGACTTCTTAACAGGATCTGAAATCAACCCTTTCCCAAAAGGCCTGTTAAAAATTACACATTTGGAATTTTGTTCTAACCTGATTCAGCTGCTGCATTCTCTTTTGATATTTCCTGGGGGTTTAGGGGAGAGGTAAACAGCTTTGTTCTATTTAATATGCCTGCAAAGCGGGAGACTGGGGTTCAATTCCTAGCTCAGGAAGATCCCCTGGAGAAGAGAATGGCAACCCACTGCAGTATTCTTGCCTGGAGAATTCTTGCCAAAGAGTCAGACACAACTGAGCAGCTAATACTTTTCTATTTAATCTAGCATTAAAAAAAAAAAAAAATTCTGGTGTCATATTTGAGTACTTGATGAAAGGAGGATGACCAACCATCCTAGTTTGCCTGGAAATAAGGAATTTCCCAAGACACAGGCTTGGAAAGGAATTCTTAGTCCAAATCACTCACAAGACAGAGGAAGAAACAGGCCCAGCAAAGTGAAAGAATCTTCCCTAATATCACATAAAGAACATTTACAGTCTTGCTGGCACCAGAACCCAGATCTCTTAAGACCTAGATAAGGGCTGTACTGACCCACTGTCCTTGTCCTGGCAGTGAGTTATGGGGTCAGCTATGAAGAGGAACTTAAGTTTATTTACTGGCTCTTAGACATTGACTGCTTTATTTATTTATTTTTTGTCTTTATTGAATTTGTTTCAATGTTGCTTCTGTTTTATGTTTTGGCTGCCAGTCATGTGGGATCTTAGCTCCCTGACCAGGGGTGCAACCTGCACCCCCTGCATCGGAAGGCAAAGCTTAACCACTGGACCACCAGGCATGTCCCTTAACTGCTCCATTTAATTCACGTGTGAGGAAAGCAAAGCAATAATCCAAGTACATTCTAATCAGTGATTGTAGGGGGTGCAAATGTTCTAAAGCAAAGTAAAAATGATGACCACTTGTATATATCCATGTTTACAGAAGCATAATTCAGGATAGCTAAACCTAAGTGTCTATTGACAGATGAATGATTAAGCAAAATGTGGTATAAATGTGTGATGGAGTATTACTCAGCCTCAAAAAGGAAGGAAATTCTAACACATGCTGCAACATAGGTAAAACTTGAGGACATTATACTAAGTGAAATAAGTCCATAGCAAAAAGATAAATACTGTCTGATTATACCTACATGAAGTACTCTATAAGTGGTTTCTTACAGATCCAAGATACAAATACTCTTAGAGTATTTGACCACTCTCAGGAGTCAAAACCACAGAGACAAAATAAGAATGGCAGTTGCCTGAGGCTCTGCGAAAAGGAAACGAAGAGTTAGGGTTTAATGAGTAGAGAGTTTTAGCTTTCCGAGATAAAAATTGTCTTGGCGATGGATAGTGTTGATGTCTGCACAACAATATGGATATACTTAAAACCACTGAACTGTACACTTAACAGTGGTTTAAATAGCAAATCTTATGTGTATTTTACCACAATTTTTTAAATGAAAAAAAAATTAAATAATGATTACAAAAAGCTCATCTATTCCACTGGTGCCAAATTTCTGTTGAGGTCTGCAAAGTGCTTTGCAGTCATTTATTAGCTAGGGGTGTTTTGTCAAATCCAACCACATTCTTTAGATAAGGAGTTTGGTTTGCTTTGATATTTAAGGACTTTCCCTTTACAGAGGGCATAGAATTTCCAGATGTGCAACACCCTTAACACCTAGCAGGACCTCACAGCCTGGCACATAGTAAATGCTCCATAAACATTTTAAAAGTAAATACAGAACAGCAAAGGCTAGCATTGGTTTTGAACATTTATTCAGAGGAGGGTTTACTTTGAATCTGATGAAGATGAAGCTTCAGGTCTTCCTACTTTAAAAGCCCCCTTCCCAGACCCTGTGAGGGGCCTTGGCAATGTATTCACATAAAACTTATAAAAATAAGATTTAACTTCTTTTTATTAAGAGGGCCCTCAAAGTTGTATAATCTTTAGGCCCCATAAAATCTGGACCTGCCTTTGTACTTTCTGCCTGTCTAAGGACTCTGGTAATTACTTTCCACCATCCTCTCTTGTTATTTTCACTTCTCAGATAAGGTAACAGGATAACCTTAGCACAGTTAACCAGCTAGGGAATGATATGCAAGGATTTGTACCCTGACATCTGAGACCAGCTGAGCACTATGAAAGTCACTCAGTCGTGTCTGACTCTTGCAACCCCATGGACTGTAGCCCACCAGGATCCTCTGTCCATGGAACTCTCCAGGCAAGAATACTAGCGTGGGTTGCCGCTTTCCTTCTGCAGGGGATCTTCACGACCCAGGAATTGAACCTGGGTCTACCGCATTGCAGGCAGATTCTTTACGGACTGGTCTATATTGGGCGGGGTGGGGGTGGAGGTGGGAGTGGCAAACCTGACTCCAGTCTCAGTTGAATTAGCTGTGTCCTTGGTTAAGACTGTGATTTCATCTGATGCAACTGTACTGACAGCAAGGATGGCTGCTCTTTTAAAACAACCTATGATCTGGGGAAACCATTTATTATATATGCTTTCCCTACACTCACCTCCATTTGGTATTCTTGTTTAGTCAATGGAAGGGAATTTAGGAGAGTCGGGGATGAAGAGTGAGGCTGAAGGCGGGAAAGGAACAGAGATGCAATCTGGTATTAACAAAGTTTCTCCACACTCCCTCCCCAGCTGTTTTCCTTTCTTTTTGAGGGATGTGCAAGGGTGCTTTGTGACCTGGGAAATTCCACTTCTGTTTTATCTATTATTTGTATTTGCTCTGTCCCCCAGGATTTCTACTCTGGAGGCACTATTTCTAGTCTGAGAGCTCTACAAGTCAAAGGGCAGAAAGGAATCTTTCCTGTAAACATCCGCTAGGCCACTCCCGGAAAAGGTAACCAGCAACCACTGTTTCCTGTCTTTATTCTGGTTCTTGGAGCAAGTAATACAATTTTCTATTCCTCCAAGATTTCTGGGGGCCAATGGGAAAACAGAATTGAAATGTCACAGGACTGAAAATTTCCTCCCATTGAAGATGCTGCCTCTTTTCAGAGTCAGATTCTCTGCCTTAGAAATCTCTCTTATCCACACCTTTCATCAAAACGCTGGGCCTCCACTGTGCCGGGCATCTAGGAAACCATGCCCTTGACTCCCACCTCCTCAGAGAGGTGGTGTCATCAACCCAAAGGCAACACCTCCCACTCCCTTCCTGCCCTGATTTCCCTATACCTGACTGTAATACAAACCTTAGAGTCACCTCTGCTGATCCCTCCCTCCCCTCAGATCCCACTAATCACTATAATTTTCCTCCTTTGCTAACACCTAGAACTCATTCCCTGTTTTTCATTTTCTTCACTGATAGATATTAATGCTTTGTTTTCTGTCCTTCTCTTCTTGGGTCTAGGCTATTACAATTGCTTCCTGACTGGGTCCTCTGCCTTTAGAGACACTCCTTATAGAAGTGGATTTATCACTTAGTTTATAAATCCTAAAATCTAGGATGCCTTGCTTGCATAGACAAGTTTTGTATATGTGATTTTACATTCCTTTTCTTAAAGATGACTCCTCAAATCATATAAGCTTCAGATCTCTCAAAACAGGATCTTCCTCATCACCATTAACTTTTCACTTAAGATGCCAGATTAATCATTTTTAATAGACTTTATTTTTTAGAGAACTTTACAGAAAGCTCAGAGAGTTCCTCTCTCTCTACATAGACATAATCTTCCCCACTGCAGACATCCCACACCAGAGGGGGACATTTGTTACTGTTGGTGAACCTGCAGTGCCACATCAGTATCACTGAAAGTCCCTGGTTTATGTTAAGATTAATCTTTTAAAAGTAATACTCCTTCATGTCATTTTTCTGCTTTAAAACTGTGCACTAAAATAGTGCCTATTCTTCTATCTCCTTATTAAGACATTGAAGGTTTTCCATATAACGTGTTCCAATTTTACTTCAAATGATCAGGAAGATCCCCTGGAGAAGGGAATGGCAACTTACTCCACTTTTTTGCCTGGAGAATTCTATGGACAGAGGAGCCTGGAGGACCAAAGTCCATGGGGTCACAAAGAGTCAGAGACAACCGAGGGGCTAGCACTTTCACTTATTTCCCAGTAATCACCACTACACACTCCTCAGAGAGGGAGGCTCCAAGCTGGCCGTCCCCATTGCCACCCCTCTTGTTCACATCTCCTCCACTCAGAGTATGGTTAAGTTCAGCTCTACAAAGATGTGCTGGAACAAGCTAGCATGTCCCTGTGCATCCTGTATGCAGTTACTCCATGTGGTCAATGGCCCCTCCTGTCCATCCTTCTTCCCCCAACTGCAGCACTTTCTAGTTTGGGGGATTTAACAGACCAGTAAGACTTTTCCAAACAATAATAAAGTTCAGTATAGGACTGTCAGCTTTTGTTCTGCCAGACTAAAGACTTACAACGCTAGCATCACAATTATCTTACTAAAGACATTTTACCACTCAAAAAGCACAAAAGGCATAGTCTCAGAATAACCATCAGTTCCTTCAATGTAGAAAGAACTTACACTCCGCTTTAGGAAAACTCACCACATTTCTCTTTATTGTATGGCTGTCTGAAGTAGTGAAAACAACTAGACTGGTATCTCCGGCACCGATTTAGCTCTTACTCATAAGCTGCCTTGGGGCACATTTTGAGTTGTTGACTCTATTTAACTTCTTGTGCACATAAGTCATTTCCTCAACTAGGACGTAAGCTTCATAAGAAGCCTGTAGAAGAACTGCCCCTTTAACTCCCCCAGCAAGGCCATGCACACAGAAAATGTTCTATAAATATTTGTTGAATGAATGAATCAGCCTAGAGTAGGCTTTCTAAGCCTGGGTAACCAATAAATCTCCTGTTAATGGAGTATGAGCGCCCCATCCTGAGGCAATTTCTTTCAAGACTTCTTTAAAAAGTTAACCAGTACAAATTGCTATGCTTTTGAGTGAAACCTGAAAATTTAAAAACATCTGATATGAAAAGTAAACAGTTTCTTCCTCAAGGCAGTAGCAAGCCCCAGCAAAGAGAATCAAAGCACAAACACACCTTCTGTAAGCTGTCGTTTAACTATCCCGGTTATTTTGGGCTTTGTAGGTAGGCATGCTTGCAGGGTGTGCTTCTAGCTTGACTTAACTTGAAGGGGCTTCCTTCTGGGTCTCCCACCTGTGTGCCTGAAGCCTCCATAATACCCAGGTTACCTCTTTCTCTACCTGGGAGATTCAGAAAAGAAAGCAGTTCAAAATCTTCCCAACTGAGTCTTGATTTTATATTCTGGTGTTCACATAGAGCAATGCAGAAAAGAATGTGCCTTTCAGATTTAAAATATCCTTTTCACTCAGCATCCAGAGTCATCTTTGGAAAATATAAATGAGAGAAAGTCACATCCATGCTTAAAACATTCATTGCATTTCAATTTAATTCCATTCAATAAGGAACTTCCCTGGAGTCCAGTGATTAAGATGCAGACATCCCTGCTTCCACTGCAGGGGCGCAGGTTGGGGAATTAAGATCCTGCATGCAGTGTGGCTCTATCACAAAATAGAAATAAAAGAAATAAACATCTTAAGATAATAATAAATTTTAAAAATTCAAAAACTCCATTCAGTAGTTACTGATTGAGCATATGCCAGGCCCCATTCTAAATGTTGGGGAATACATCAGTAAATAAAACAGTTAAAAATTCCTGATTTCCTGACGCTTACAGAAGAGGGTAGGGGAAAACATAGAAGAAACATAATAAAAATAATTATTCTACTACATTAGAGGCTGATAAGTGCAAAGGAAAGGAACTGGAATAAGAGGGCTGTTACCACTAGGTAACATGGTCAGGGCAGGCCTAACTGAGAAGGTGGTTGCAGCAAAGACTCGAACAAGGTGAAGGGCGTGGGCTGTGAGGTTATCTGGGAGAAGAAGAAAATGCCTTCCTACAGCATGACCTCACTGGGCACCTTATCACCTCAAACACCAAACACCCTGGTGCTCTCCAAACACCCTGGCCACCCTCTTCCCACCTCAGGACTTTGCACGCACTGTTCCAATCACTCAGCATTCTCCCTTCCCATCCCTGGCCCTGGACCAGCTCCCCATCCTTCAGGTTTCATATAAATGCCATCTTGGCAACCCACTCCAGTATTCTTGCCTGGAGAATCCTATGAACAGAGGAGCCTGGAGGGCTACAGTCCACAGGGTTGCAGAGAGTCGGAAATAACCGAGCGACTAAACACACAGTTAGGCTTTCTTAGTCCCAACCCATTGTAACTTAGGTGTCCTCTAATAATTGCTCTTATAGCCTCCCCTTCACATACTCAATTAATGTGGTTTGAATAAACAACCAGATGAGCAAAAAGGGCTAAAAGGACTGAGCTCACTGGGGACAAGGTCTCTGACTTGTTCATTTATCTTCAGTGCCAGGAACATTGCTGAATGTATTTGATAGACTTCCTCTGCCTAAATAAGCTTCTTTACTAAGGGTTGGTACAGGGGTCAAGTTATGGACTGCTCAAATTTAACCATCATCATCATCATCATAAATAAACAATATGAAAAAACGGGGTTTGAAGCTTTAAATTGTGTTATGGAGAATAAATTTTCTCCCTGCTTCCTTCTTTCAGCAGAGTAACACCTCCCTCCAGATGCTCCCTTTCAGGATCATTTTCCGTACAGTGGAGGGCCAGTGGTATCTTCTTCACTTCTTCTGAGTCCTAGTTTTCTCAGTAGGAGAGTCCTGGCTGATGGAGCATTTTTGCTTTCTATTCTTCCTTGAGTCTGAGATCAAAATGTCTCAATTTCCTCTGTGCCTCAGTCAGATTAATTAAAAATAGCTATTATATCTCCAATTCTCAATTATCAGAGGTAATTAAAACATTCAAAATTTTCTCCCATAATCATTCATACTTTGGGGA
This sequence comes from Nanger dama, assembly GCA_917880005.1. Classification (NCBI taxonomy): domain Eukaryota; kingdom Metazoa; phylum Chordata; class Mammalia; order Artiodactyla; family Bovidae; genus Nanger; species Nanger dama. The sequence goes on from CAKJTW010000059.1 coordinate 541,046, forward strand.
GTATCTCCAATGGTATTTTCTTATTGATGTTTGCTCAGGAAATACCACAAGAATGATAAGATATCAATTTAACCCCTGCCTTATTTTGAAATGTATCTTAGGTAATATAAAAATCATGCAACATAATTGAAACAAAAGAAGTAAATCAGAGCAAAGAGAAAAAGACAGTAAAATGGAACAAGAGATAAAGCCACAGCACAAATAAATTTCAACCACAGGCATTCAAGCAGTCACTACAGAGGGACCACAAATTTGGCTTTGAGCAACGAAGGAATCAAACCAGTCATAGGAGTCGAGATGTTTTATAAGATGAATGCCAGGGGCTTGGAGACTGGAGATCTGAAGTTTCTCCAAGGCATCGTCAAACGGGGCACTTGGGGTCTTCCCTGGTGGTACACTGGATAAGAATCTGCCTTGCAATACACAGGAGACCTGTTCAATCCCTAGTCCGGGAAGATTCCACATGCCGAGGAGCACCACAACTAGTAAGCCTGAACACCTAGAGCCAGTACTCCACAACAAGAGCAGCCACCACAATGAGCCACACATCACAACAAAGAGGAGTCCTTATCTCCGGAACTAGAGAAAGCCCACGTGTAGTAACGAAGACCCAGCATAACCAAAAAATAAAAATATGTAAATAAAAGAGACGCCACTTGATGTCATGCTGCTGCTGCTAAGCCGCTTCAGTCGTGTCCGACTCTGTGCGACCCCATAGACGGCAGCCCACCAGGCTCCCCGTCCCTGGGATTCTCCAGGCAAGAACACTGGAGTGGGTTGCCATTGCCTTCTCCAATGCATGAAAGTGAAAAGTGAAAGTGAAGTCGCTCAGTCGTGTCCGACTCTTAGCCACCCCATGGACCGCAGCCTACCAAGCTCCTCCATCCATGGGATTTTCCAGCAAGAGTACTGGAATAGGTTGCCATTGCCTTCTCCAGTAGTTCAAATATAAAGTCCTTTAATTACCCAACTTGATCTTGTTTAAAGTTTAAAATATCTAAAAGAAACAAAGGACTGCATCCACCCATATATGTTATTTTCTCCAATCAGACTTCATTAAGAATCACACAACAAAGAAATCAAGGACAAAACTCTAGCAAGGGTCTAATGTATCAAAACTCTGTATTTTTTATTAGACAGGGGTCTATAAGAGTGTGGCATCTACTTATGGACACAAAGTAGGCTATCCAAGCCAGGTGCCTACATAGACCTACCTTTGTAAAGAAGCCAACTAAGGCGTACCCATGGGCTGGGGCCAGATTTCCTTCAGAAAACAGTTCACATTTGCTCTGACACAACAACAAATGGACAGCCAAAACTCCATGGAGCGGGACCAGGATGGGACATAAATAACAACCCTCCCACAAATATCATATGTTCCACAGTTTAGTTTTCTATTACCCTGTTTTGGTTTATTTATCCCGTGCCTCCCCACCCACTAGAGTAGATAGTTGAGAAGTGACTGTTAAAATCAACCTGCAGAGAAAAGTCATTTTGGATTAATGACTGTGGCCCTAGGCTGTTGGTCCTCTGTTTAATTTGGCTCCTTCCCAATCCAGTCCCACGCAGGAGATAGGTCACTCTGTATAGCTAACTCCACCAACATGATGATTTTGTTTTTTATAAAATATGTACACTTGGTAAGCTGTCAAAGTGAGTGGTGCTTAAGGTATGAGTTATTCAGAGGGAGAAAATATTTTCAGCACTACTTGAAGTCTTTATTTCTGACAACGCACTAGGAACTCAACACAGTAATCTTATTGTTTTAGCTGTTGCTTTTACCATTACTCATGAAACATGACTGGAAAAAAACTAGTGATAACTTCTCCCTCCCCTTCCCAAATGTTGTGTGTGTGTGAATTGTTTTTGCTTTTTAAAAAAAATTTTGGTTTGGGATGAATGCGCCTAACAACCCACCACCTGGTGTCCAAATATTTTTACAGACGTGAATTCAAATACCACAGAATCAGGGTCACAGCTCAGGTTATATGGGTCTCTTTTTCAGACAGGCTTTTTTAATTGAATATGATCATTCTTGAGCTGTGAGAATCTCAGCCAGGAGGAGATGTAACCTTTAGATGAGAACTCACTATGTTGACCAATTAAAAAAAAAAAAGATGGAAAAGAGAACTCCCCCTGGAGATTATTTCAAGGAAAAAAAATGAACTTTTATTTTGGTTATCATAATCAGCAGTACACAAACTGAACCAAAGCGACAACTCCTGCTGCATTCCTGCCTTAATTGTCCCTGGTGGAAGAAGATAAGGTGTGAACAAGCTCAGTAGGAATCACGTTTCAGTCCTGTCGGGTGTAATCAGAACCTCAGTCCTAAAACAAAGGCCTCCAGGCCACCTCCTCCCCCAGTCAGGGGACTGTTCGATTCCCCCTCCCACCCTAACCCCAACCCCACCAGGCACTAAGAGAATAAAAAGGGATCAACTCTGCACAAACAAAACAACAGTAGCAAGCCTGAGGACTGTCTCTCCATCTGCACACCCTGGGATCAGTGATCTCCAGGTAACATTGGTTCTCCACTTTTCCTGTAGAATAATAGCAATAGATCTTTAGAAAATATGTTTTGTCGCTTTTAAAAATGAACATTTCCCTTTTAATACTATGCAAAGAAACTTGGTGAGTGAGTCTGCATTATGATGGAGTTCCTAGGATAATGCCATGTCATGATGGCTAGAAAGAACATTTTTTTTTTCCCTGAAAGAAAATAGAGCACATTTGCTCAAAATGTCAGCCAGATTTAGAGCCCAGAGAAAATTGCTCTGGTCAGTGACTGGTAAGATCTGTATGACTGGACTCCCTCACAAAGTTAAAAATAAGGATGTGCTAAGTCACTTCCGTCACGTCTGATTCTTTGCAACCCATGGACTGTAACCCACCAGGCTCCTCTGTCCATGGGATTCTCCAGGCAAGAATACTGGAGTGGATTGCCATGCCCTTCTCAAGGGGATCTTCCCAACTCAGGGATCGAAACTGCAGTTCTTATGTCTCCTGCATTGGCAAACGTATTCTTTACCATTAGCATCACCTGGTAAACCCCTAAAAATAAGGACAAACAGAATCCAAAACAAACAAACAAAAAAGACACGTCTTTGCAGCCTCTAGCTTTGCTAGTGAAACTAATTGGAAGGTTCGTTAAAATAATCTCAGAATTCACCCTGTCCCCAGTGTCTTATTGGCCAGACTGTCTTACCAACAACCGGATTTTGATGCAGCTGCCTCGGAAGAAAAGGGAGAAGTGACGCTCCCATTTCAGCAAGAGCCAAACTAAGGTGCAGTTAAGCAGTCACGCCAGTGACTGAAAGCCGGCGCTGAGCTGGAGACCGGGCAGAAAGAGAGTAGGAAGTATAGACATTGGTGATAAGGCGATGACTAGAGGAAATTAAAACCCTGTAGTGTGGGAAAAGAACAATTAGCCAGGACAGAGGAGCAGGAAGGAATACAGAATGAATTACAATCAGAGGAAACGAGCCAGGAACAAGAGCGCCCGGTGGGGCAGGGGCGAGAGGAGCCGGGAGAAGCGACTTAGGAATGCTGTCTCTCTCTTGGTCCCTTCAGGAGCTCATTGTTGAGTTCTGGAGATTCATAACTTAACCCCTTTGTACCTCAAAGCATCAGACTCCAAGGCAGTTCTCTTTATTCATGAAGCACTTTGAGTATTACTTTATGAAGATTATGAATTCTGGATAAGAATGACTTCATGATTAATTTAGAGAAGTCTGTCCCCCATCCAGAGAAAGGCCAAAAGTTTAAGCTTGGATTGGTAAGCAAAATAGTTCCATCAGAAACCATAAGAAATATCTACAGGATGAGCATAGATGTTTAGGCAGGTTTAGATGGTTTAAGACCAATAAAAAAGTATTCATTAATGAGATCTTTTTCCCCCAGATGCTGTTATTACTTCAAAAAAAATTTTATTGGAGTCTAATTGATTTTCAGTGTTGTGTTAGTTTCAGGTGTATATCAAAGTGAATCAGTTACATGAGATCCTCTTTTTTTTTCTAAAAAGAATCAGTACCAAAATAACCTAAAAGGATGAAATGCTCTACTACTAGTAGGAGGTGACAGGGAAAAGGTACAATTTTATAAAAATAAGAATTAACTTACTCTTTAAATCAGTATGTTTACCACACATGATTATTAGCATGAAAAAGGATTTACGGTGAGCCCAAAATAACATTGTTTTTGATTCATTCCTAAAACTTGATCGTCAGAAAGCTAGGAGAAGCTCAGCTTTATTTTTATTTATTTATTTTTTGCCCACTTCTTTATTTTATTTTATTTTTTTAATACTTTATTCTACATTACAATACTGTATTTGTTTTGCCATACATTGACATGAATCAGCCACAGGTGTCCACGATCTCCCAGTGCCGAAGCCCCCTCCCACCTCCCACCCCACATCTTCTCCCTGAATCATCCCGTGCACCAGCCCCATGCATCCTGTATCCTGTATTGAACATAGACTGGTGCTTCATTCTTAACAAGATAGTATACATGTTTCAATGACGTTCTCCCAAATCATCCCACCCTCTCCCTCTCCCCCAGAGTCCAAAAGTCCGCTCCATACCTCTGAGTCTCTTTTGTTGTCTCACATAGAGGGTCTTCATTACTATCCTTCTAAATTCCATATATATGTGTCAGTATACTGTATTGGTGTTTTCCTTTCTGGCTTACTTCACTCTGAATAATCGGCTCCAATTTCATCCATCTCATTAGAACTGAGTCGAATTTATTCTTTTTAAGGGCTGAGTAGTACTCCATTGTGTATATGTACCACAGCTTTCTTATCCATTCATCTGCTGATGGACATCTAGGTTGTTTCCATGTCCTGGCTATTATAAACAGTGCTGCAATGAACATTGGGGTACATGCGTCTCTTTCAATTCTGGTTTCCTCGGTGTGTATGCCCAGCAGTGGGATTGCTGGATCATAAGGCAGCTCTATTTGCAATTTTTAAGGAATCTCCACACTGTTTTCCATAATGGCTGTACTAGTTTGCATTCCCACCAGCAGTGTAAGAGGGTTCCCTTTTCTCCACATCCTCTCCAGCATTTATTGCTTGTAGACTTTTGGATCGCAGCCATTCTGACTGGTGTGAAATGGTACCTCATTGTGGTCTTGATTTGCATTTCTCTGATAATAAGTGATGTTGAGCATCTTTTCATGTGTTTGTTAGCCATCCGTATGTCTTCTTTGGAGAAATGCCTATTTAATTCTTTGGCCCATTTTTTGATTGGTTCATTTATTTTTCTGGAGTTGAGCTGCATAAGTTGCTTTTATATCTTTGAGATTAGTTGTTTGTCAGTTGTTTCATTTGCTATTGTTTTCTCCCATTCAGAAGGCTGTCTTTTCACCTTGCTTATAGTTTCCTTTGTTGTGCAGAAGCTTTTAGTTTTAATTAGATCCCATTTGTTTATTTTTGCTTTTATTTCCAGTATATTGGGAGGTGGATCATAGAGGATCCTGCTGTGATTTATGTCGGCGAGTGTTTTGCCTAAGTTTTCCTCTAGGAGTTTTATAGTTTCTGGTCTTACATTTAGATCTTTAATCCATTTTGAGTTTATTTTTGTGTATGGTGTTAGAAAGAGGTCTAGTTTCATTCTTTTACAAGTGGTTGACCAGTTTTCCCAGCACCACCTGTTAAAGAGACTGTCTTTACTCCATTGTATATTCTTGCCTCCTTTGTCGAAGATAAGGTGTCCATAGGTGTGTGGGTTTATCTCAGGGCTTTCTATTTTGTTCCATTGATCTATATTTCTGTCTTTGTGCCAGTACCATACTGTCTTAATGACTGTGGCTTTGTAGTAGAGCCTGAAGTCAGGCAAGTTGATTCCTCCAGTTCCATTCTTCTTTCTCAAGATTGCTTTGGCTATTCGAGGTTTTTTGTATTTCCATACAAATCTTGAGATTACTTGATCTAGTTCTGTGAAAAATACTGCTGGTAGCTTGATGGGAATTGCATTGAATCTGTAGATTGCTTTGGGTAGTATACTCATTTTCACTATATTGACTCTTCCGACCCATGAGCATGGTATATTTCTCCATCTAGCAATCAGAATCCAGCAACACATTAAAAAGATCATACACCATGACCAAGTGGGCTTTATCCCAGGGATGCTAGGATTCTTCAATATCCGCAAATCAATCAATGTAATTCATCACATTAACAAACTGAAAAATAAAAATCATATGATTATCTCAATAGATGCAGAAAAAGCCTTTGACAAAATTCAACATCCATTTATGATAAAAACTCTCCATAAAGCAGGAATAGAAGGAACGTACCTCAACATAATAAAAGCTATATATGACAAACCCACAGCTAACATTATCCTCAATGGTGAAAAATTGAAACCATTTCCTCTAAAGTCAGGAACAAGACAAGGGTGTCCACTTTCACCACTACTATTCAATATCGTACTGGAAGTTTTGGCCACAGCAATCAGAGCAGAAAAAGAAATAAAAGGAATCCAAACTGGAAAAGAAGAAGTAAAACTCTCACTGTTTGCAGACGACATGATCCTCTATATAGAAAATCCTAAAGACTCGACCAGAAAACTACTAGAGCTTATCAACGAATATAGTAAAGTTGCAGGATATAAAATCAACACTCAGAAATCCCTTGCATTCCTATACACTAATAATGAGAAAGTAGAAAAAGAAATCAAGGAAACAATCCCATTCACCATTGCAACGAAAAGATTAAAATACTTAGGGATATACCTACCTAAAGAAACTAAAGACCTATATGTTGAAAACTATAAAACACTGATGAAAGAAGCTCAGCTTTAATCAGCCAAGATGTTAAGATCATGGGAGAAAGGCAAGCAGAAGGATGAAACACTGCAGCTAGAGTCATTGAAAAAGGAAGAGAGTCTGATTATAAAATAGATAGAATTAGAAGAACCAGGTACTGTTACAAAGGATCAATTGACGGGCCGAAGTGGATAATAAGGCAGATTAAAGATTCCTAAAAATCTTCTGTGTCCAGGAAATGAATTAACTGCCCAGACAAACTAATAAATAAAGATCACATGAGAATAACCAAGAGTTACCATAGAAAAAAACAGAAGGCTCTTGCTTTATAAAACCAGCACACTTGGAAAGATTTTTTTATAAAACAGGGAGGCGGCTTTGAGGCAATACTAAGAGGATATAACTGCTAAAGTAGATGATAATGGAAAGACGACCTTAGAAAAAGCCACAACCATAAAAGATTCTTTAAAGACCCTAAGTGGTCGTGGGTGAGGGGGAACATTCTTTGGGACCTTGGAAAAATTGAACTAAGTTTTATTTTAGTTTAGCCTTTTGTCTTGCCTTCATGAGGCCAGTAAAATGTATCAGAAATGGAAACCGTTTCAGAAAAGTGATAAATTAAGGGTGATTAGGAATTCCCTGCATAAATTAAGATGACTCAAGAAGAGACAACCTCTGAGTGGGAAGGAAAAGCGTCAGAGATTAATACTGCCTTAATGCAGTGTTTGGAAAGTCTCCTTGGAAAGACAGAATGCTTGGGGGAATCAGAGCCAAGTTAATCTAACACATTTCTAGAAATGGGCCAGGGGGGGAGCAGAAAACCGCTAGCGTTTCCCTTGGAACTCAAGAGCAACTGAAAAATTTAAAGTGTAGATAAAGCATCAGGGTAAAATTACAAAATGCCTAGATTTATGTGAGTTCAGAAAATAAGCAATCTTATTTTAAGAAAAAGTACCTCAATTAAAATTCTTATAGGGGTCTCTGGAGACTTATATTTATAGAGAAAAATAGTAAATGAACTTATATAGGCATCATCATCATATTCTGCAAATGCTATTTGTTAGCTAATATAGAATAGAGACTGGTAAGAAAGTATTAAGAGCAGATTAAGTAACCCCTCTCCACTTGGAGATCCTAACACTCTTAAGGACCTGACATCAGTGTAGACACGAAGCTTCCCATGAGCGTGGGCATCCAATGATAGGAAAGCACATGCATTATAGAAGCACACGTGTGGGCAAGAGAATCTCAACCTCAGACTCATCTAAAAAGAAGACATTAACAGAAGAGGTGTACATCATGAGACGCTTGATGAGTGGCGATGGAGCAAAATGGCTTGCTTTGCAGGCAGGGTGTTTTGGATACAGAAAGGACCTCTGAGAGCCCAGAGCCAAGAGCAGGCAATCAGCCTGAGGAAAGTGAGCAGGGCTTGTTAAGAGAACCATTTGAGTGAAGAGTGATGGGAAAGGTTAGGTGTTCTAGAAGACAAGGCAGCTTTGAGCATGGGCTCTAGGCAAGCTGAGTTTGGAGACCAGCTGCACAGTGGTAAACCTTTCTGTGCTTTGGTTTGCTTGTCTCAAAAACGGGATTTTAGGGGCCTTCCCAGGTGGTCCAGTGGCTAAGACTCTACACTGAAGTAGATGCAGGGGATGCTGTTTCAAACCCTGGGAAACTAAGATTCCACATGCTGCATGGTTATGGCCAAGAAATGGAGGGGGGGTTTAATTCCTTAGAAAATATTTAAGGATTGTTAAGAGTTCAGTGAGATCGTGCAGGAAATATAAGAATTCCAACAAAAGCTATCACTGTGAACGAATTGCCGTCAGTTTGAGGATAAGAATTTGTACCTTTCTAGCTTCCTTCATGTCATCTCTGGCTAACTTTCTATTGCCTTTTCTAACCTTTTCCACTCTCAAAGGACCACAGCTCCACTTGGCTCTCCTGCTCTAAAATATGGTGGGAAGGTCTACCTCATCCTGTTTCCCTTTTTCCACTCGGAACATAGTCCATTTCTTGTGCACCTCATCTCTTGTTCTATTTTCAAGGTCACAGACCCCATTCCTTCCCAAAGCTAACCTCTCTCTTGCACTAGGGATCCAAAAATGTCCTCGAGGCTCTTGCAGGATGTTACTTCATCAATAAGCCCATTTTTCTGTCTCACCTGCAGAAACTCCTCCATCACCTCCTTCCCCTCAGCCTCTAGCCATACGCAATTATTTTCTGGCTTCGTGCATCTCGTCCTCCAGTGTGCAGACTGGTACTGCCCACTGCCCTCTTTCCTCACATAAACTAAACCCCCCCTCTGTCTGTGTTTTGCTCCCTTCCTCTGCTGAAACAGCTCGTTTCATGGCCATCCAAGAAGAATCTACCAGGTTTTTCTCCGTCTATGCTATTCTAGCTTCTTGTGGTTCTGAGTTTACCTTCTCAGAAGCAAACATTCAGTCTACACCAGGCAGGTGACGTGTGCTATTATTGGCTACGCTGAAACAGGCATTCTCTCTCTTTTCTCATCGTTCCTTCTTAGTCTTCTTTTCTTTACATCCCCAAGGATTCTCGGCTTAGCTTGTTTGGTTTCTCTCTCTGGACTTTCCCTGGGCAGCCTCATTCAAGCCTATGATCTTTTTTTTTACAGGTCATTCTTTCATTACTATCCTGAAGTTGGAATTTCCAATTGTCTTTTGAAAATCTCATGTCATTACCTTTTCATTCATTTAATTAGCCACTCAGTGAAAACTTATTGAGTGCCTCTGAAACGTGTCTAAAATCATCTACTCTTTATCCCCACTCCCATCTGCATTTTGTCCTGTCCTTACTCTGGATAAATGACATTTTGATCACTACACCCCAATGAGGATCTTTAATCTCCTTATCTAATCAGCCATTGAGTCATTATGGTGGTATACATTGACTCCTTTAACATATGCCTACTTTTTCTCTAGAAGTTAGAAGCTAGCTTATTTCTTGGGGGCAGAAGCTAATTTCAATTCTCTCTGCAACCTCCCAAAGTGACTTAGTATAGTTTCTAAAACTGAGTGTAAATCCATAAATATTGTTGAATTACATTGAATTGAAATCATTCATTAAGTGATTGACAGTTTTGGCAAGACTCTTAGAAAATGTACCTAATTCTTTGGCAAAAATGCAAATACACTAAATTATCAATTAATACTTGCAATTAAGATTTTTAAAATTCTATAGAAATGAACAGAAAAGAAACATGTAATGGGCCTAAAAATAATAATTTTGAGGATGGAAATAGAATTGTTTGAGAGAAGACTATCCTTTGCTTAGCAAATGAACTTGAATATGAAAGCTGCAGTCCTCAAGGATAAATTGCCTTGTATAAGAAAAGTATCAATAATTGAAGAGTGGCAGCCAAAAGCGGGGTGTCCCTGGTGGCTCCGGTGGTAAAGAATCTGTCTGCAATGCAGAAGCTGCGGAAGACATAGGTGTGATCCCTGGGTTGGGAAGATCCCCTGGAGGAGGAAATGGCAACCCAGTCCAGTCCTCTTGCCTGGAGAATCCCATGGATGGAGGAGCCTGGCGGGCTACAGTCTTTGCATGTTGCAAAGAGCAGGACATGACTGAATTGACTTAGTATGATTACAGGTACAGCCAAAAGGGAAGAGAAAGAGGAGTTAAAGAAAGTGAAGTAAGGGCGTGATTTTTTTCAGAACCCCTCACCCCAAAGAGAGCCAGTAAGTAGCTAAGAATGGCTAAGTGAGTTCTCAACCCAATGGCATCCAATAATTGATTTTACATAATTGGCCATGTTATACTCCGATTTTGTGTAAGTCTTATCATTCTCTCCTCTGTTGTAGAACCTCAGTAAGTCTCCCATGGGGTGCCTTAGGTCAGTGAGTATGGCTGTAGAGGATGCTGTTGAGGTCATTCTTCCAGAGAACCTGCTGCAGCGAGTACAAGTACATCAGTCTCCAACTGCTGCACCTTTAGGATGCACTACAGAGTTCATGCCAAAGCCACCACCTCCCGGGGCTGCCCAGCCAGTGAGCGAACACAACAGGGACTGTGACTGGGCCATTCCTGCCCACTGCAGGACTCCTCCAGCGCTGATCTTTGCTCTCAGCCTCCCTATCTGCTGGCTCAGGACCTTCTCAGAGCCGCAGTGTGGCTTCAGGCTCTTCCTGCCAATCAGCTTCTTTCCTTTCCTTTCTTTCTTCGAAGATGTCAGGGCTGAACCCTGTCTAAGACTTCCCCCACCTGCTCCTGCTCTCTTGCTCTCTCTTGTCATTGAAAAGCTTTTCCCTCAAGAATTCACTTGCATTTCTAACTTTTTCTTGGTGACTGAATCTCAGAGGACCTGAAATGACACGGTGGGGTGTTTTCCTTCCGGATGGGGCATGGGCAACGCAGGAATTTGAGTAGTTTCCATGGTGGAGTGATGTGGTGTGAAAAGGACAGTGCATGCAGAAGGTGAGGGGCTGAGTGGCGATGGGGAAATGAGCAGAAGCGGGAAGCTGGAGCCTGGAAGTGACTAGAAGCAAAGCCCTCTGGGAATATCTAGAGATCTGGGAGAGAGATGCTGGGTTTCTCGTTTCGTCTGCACCTTAGAGGATAAGGTAGCCTCAGCAGCTGGAGGACTTTCCAGGAAAACCAGCTGTCCGGCTGTGTGTGAGCAGGTGCCAAGGCAGACGCTCATGGTGCGCTCTGTCCTGCAGGGAATGGAGGGTGGTCAGAGAGCCCATCATTGTTCCTGCAGCACCTGCCTCAGGGCTCAGCAAAGAGGAAGCTGGTCAGACTTGCCGAATGAACGAAACCTGCTGCTCTAAGGGAGCACGCATTTCCTCGTCTGGGTAAATTACATCAGCCACCCAATGAACTTGTGAATGATGTCACCAAATCCCAGTTAGTGACCACTAAGAAATTTAGAAGAAGGAAAGGGCTATGCACTAGGAATTGAACAATGTCAGTGGGGTATTCCATATGAAACCAGGATGACCCACTTTGTTAACTCAATGTATGATAGTTTTTCCCCTAAGGGAGTTTATTTTGAAGGAGTTTATTTCACATTTACACGTCTGCATACTTTCTATTAATAATGTGAAGATGAAATATTTACAATCAACCCTTATTGTTCTCTTCAACTCCTGACCCTCTTAGCTGACAAATTTATTGTCTGATATCTTCCTTCTGTCCCTTCTTCTACCTCTTGACTTGATGTTCCATTTTTCTTCAGATATGACCACTAGTCTTACTGGCAAAAACTCTGGCCCTCGCATCTGTGTAGGACAGTATTTGGCCATTTCAGGTAAGTACCCTGCCTAGGTAAACTGAGGGAACTTTCAACCAGAGCTCCATTCGTGGTGTGGAAGACTTAACAGGTTTGGTGTTGGAACTCGATACTGGGAAGGCATGAGCAAACATACTTCTGCTTTCAAATTCCAGGGAGCAGCATTTTTCTTATTCTCTATGGCCCTGAGGGATAGAAAGAGGAATAGTGGAGCATTAAAAGGACAGAGTATGGCTTAAAACAGAAACAAAACTGTATTTGACAGCAGTCAGAGCATCCACACTAGAATTACCTTGTCTCTAAAAGGCGCTAGAGGAAAGAGTAACTAGCCATCACATAGAAAGGATGGCAAAAGGAGTCAGGCATCCATAGATCATTTACTAAGGGCTGTGGCTCAGTGGTAAGGAATCTGCCTGTCAGTGAAGGAGATGCAGGAGACACCGGCTTGATCCTTGGGTTGGGAAGATCCCCTGGAAAAGGAAATGGCAAGCCAATCCAGTGTTCTTGCCTGGGAAATCCCATGGACTGAGGAGCCTGGTGGGCTACAATCCAGGGGGCTGCAAAGAGTCGGACGCCACCCAGCAACTGAGCATGCACACACACTTACATTCTTTCAGTACAGAGTGTCTCAGATTCTAAACTTTCATGATTCTTTGAGTTAAATAGAAAAAAAAATTCAGACGTTTGACCCCGAGGAACAATTTGGAGTTGGAGCCACTGGACGGTCATTCACATGTAGCTGTTACCAAGAAGAAAATCACTGAGATGAGAACCACTAGTTTGAGCCTGGGTTGGGAGGGAGGAACTATCCCCTCAGAAGGAACTTGGTAAATGGTCCATGTTTTTCTGTGACAAACAGGGTAAACTTGGACTAAAGAATGTCAGCAATTTTTGCCTTCCCACACACTACTCTATAATAATTAGTTTTACTATTTTTTTCACAAGCTATTACTTTAATTATTTTAATTAGATTGTTCATGCACTCAAGTTGTTTACAAGCACTTTTTTTTTTTTTAATAGCATATGGATAAACAGTAGAGGGAAACTACCACCCTGGAGAAAGTCAGGAAGTTTTTGCTAGGTGGCCATTGCCTGAGGAGATGGGCCCTTCTACTCTAAACTGGAGAGCTCCCAGCATCCTGCCTCTGTGCAGTGCGTAAGTCACAACCTTGTATTCTGGGGTCATTGCTTCTTCAGTCAAAGAAAGAGAGCAAATAACCTATTTTCTATATGCCCCTCTGATGACAAGAACGCGCTGAGTAACTTCTACGGGTTATGGAAGTTAGTTGTCCACCTATATTGAAATGTCACATACTTGGCATTTCCTAATTTTTCTGGTTTGTTTCCTGCTTCCACTTACCATCTGGGTGACTTTGAACGTCTCAGATTCTCAGTGTGTTTATCTGTCAAATGAAGGTTAAAAACACCGAACAGGGAGTTCTTCAGAGGATTCAATGAGTCATCCTTGGGGAACTCTTAAGCCTGTTTCAGGAACGAATGATGCCCAGCTGGGGTCTATTCCTCCTCCTCCTCCCTCTTCTACTCTACCCTCTCAGGTTTTTGACGTGACAAAATTGAGATTTTTAAATTTCAGGCTTCAGGGCTCTCTCTTACTTCATTATTGCTCTTAAGCCGACTCTTTTCATAAGTATGAAAGAGAGAAAGTGAGACAAGTTGAGGAAACAGTCTCTGAGGAATTATCACCATTCGAGCCGTCCTATTGGAACAGATGAAAGGCCCCGAGTTCCTGTTCTCTGTGGCTGTTTTCTCATCCTTGTCAAAGTTGTGCACATGAGCTACACTGAATATGTTCCTCAGTCCCATCCTTTCCATGTAAGGGGGCTGCTAAATTACGACTAGTGAAGTGTGATTTAAACTTTTTTTTAAATTAAAACTTTAATAGATTAATAGAAAAAAATTTTTTTTTCTCCAGGAGTTTTCCTATGACTAGGATTTAGAACGGAGAAAAGATTTAGTTTGTGTTGAATTGAAATGTTTACACTTGACCTCATTTATTGCACTGTTCCAAGACGGTAAGTCATCTGCCTGCAATGCGGGAGACCCGGGTTCGATTCCTGGGTCGGGAAGATCCCCCTGGAGAAGGAAATGGCAATCCACTCCAGCACTCTTGTGTGGAAAATCCCATGGACGGAGGATCCTGATAGGCTACAGTCCATGAGGTCGCACTCGACTGAGCAACTTCACTTCAATTAAATATGATAACCAAATATTATTTTTACCATAATGTAGTGTTAGTCGCTCAGTCGTGTCCAACTCTTTGCGACCCCATGGGCTGTAGCCCTCCAGGTTCCTCTGTCCATGGGACTCTCCAAGTAAGAATACTGGAGTGGGTTGCCATTTCCTTCTTCAGGGGATCTTCCTGACCCAGTGATCAAACCCGCATCTCCAGCCTTGCAGGCGGATTCTTGCCATTTGAGTCACCAGGGAAGCCCCTACCATAATTTAAACACTAAACAAGTAACTGGCAGTTCAAAAGATTTTCAGAAGTCTTTGGGCACCATCTAGTGACCATTTGGGGTACAATTTAAACAAAACCCCAAACTTCCCGATTAAGTTTTCAAAAGAAGTCTCTGGCTCCCTCTTGTGGCACATCACACAACTGGGAAAACAAAAGCTTCCAGGTGATGCCTTTTGTCCTGGGAATGGTCAAATATTCAATCTCTGGGACAAATAAATAGAGGAAAACAGTAGAATAGGAAAGACTCGAGATCTCTTCAAGAAAATTAGAGATACCAAGGGAACATTTGATGCGAACTGGGCACAATAAAGGACAGAAACGTTCTGGACCTAGCAGAAGCAGAAGATATTAAGAAGTGGCGAGAATACACAGAAGAACGGTACAAAAAGATCTTCATGACCCAGATAACCACAATGGTGTGATCACTCACCTAGAGTCAGACATCCTGGAATACAAAGTCAAGCGGGACTTATTAGGAAGCATTACTATGAACAAAGCTAGTGGAAGTGATGGAGTTCCAGTTGAGTGAGTGAAGAATGAAAATCACTCAGTAGTGTCTGACTCTTTGCGACCCCATGGACTTAGTCCATGGAATTCTCAGGCCAGAATACTGGAGTGGGTTGTCTATCCCTTCTCCAGGGGATCTTCTCAACCCAGGAATCCAACCTAGGTCTCCTGCATCACAGGTAGATTCTTTACCAACTGAGCTATGAGGGAAGCCCAGTTGAGCTATTTCAAATCCTAAAAGATGATGCTGTGAAAGCGCTGCACTCAAGTGCCAGCAAATTTGGAAAACTCAGCAGTGGTCACAGGACTGGAAAAGATCAGTTTTCATTCCAATCCCAAAGAAAAGCAATGCCAAAGAATGTTCAAACTACCGCACAATTGCACTCATCTCACACACTGTCAAAGTAATGCTCAAAATTCTCCAAGCCAGGCTTCAACAGTATGTGAACTGAGAACTTCCAGATGTTCGAGCTGGATTTAGAAAAGGCAGAGAAACCAGAGATCAAATTGCCAGCATCTGTTGGTTCATAGAAAAAGAAAGAGATTTCCATAAAAACATCTCTTGCTGCTTTATTGAGTATGCCAGTGCCTTTGACTGTTGTGTATCACAACAAACTGGAAAATTCTTCGAGATGGAAACACCAGACCACCTTACCTGCCTCCTGAGAAATCTGTTTGCAGTTCAAGAAGCAACAGTTAGAACTGAACATGGAACAACAGACTGGTTCCAAATTGGGAAAGGAGTACATCAAGGCTGTATATTGTCACCCTGCTTATTTAACTTGTATGCAGAGTACACCATGTGAAATGCTGGGCTGGATGAAGCGAAAGCTGGCATCAAGATTTCTGGGAGAAATATCAGTAACCTCAGATATGCAGATGATACTACCCTTATGGCAGAAAGTGAAGAAGAACTGAAGAGCCCCTTGATGAAAGTAAAAGAGGAGAATGAAAAAGCTGGCTTAAAGCTCAACATTCAGAAAACTAAGATCATGGCATTTGGTCCCATTACTTCACGGTAAATAGATGGGGAAACAATGGAAATAGTGACAGACTATTTTCTTGGGCTCCAAAATCACTGCAGATGGTGACTACAGCCAAGAAATTACAAAGATGCTTGCTCCTTGGAAGAAAAGCTATGACCGACCTAGACAGCATATTAAAAAGCAGAGACATTACTTTGCTGACAAAGGTCCGTCTAGTCAAAGCTATGGTTTTTCCAATAGTCATGTATGGATTGAGAGCTGGACTATAAAGAAAGCTGAGCACCGAAGAATTGATGCTTTTGAACTGTGGTGTTGAAGACTCTTGAGAGTCCCTTGGACTGCAAGGAGATCAAACCAGTTCATCCTAAAGGAAATCAGTCCTGAGTATTCACTGGAAGGACTGATGCTGAAGCTGAAACTCCAATACTTTGGCCACCTGATGTGAAGAACTGACTCATTGGAAAAGCCCCTGATGCTGGGAAAGATTGAAGGCAGGAGGAGAAGGGGCCGACAGTAGATAAGATGATTGGGTGGCATCACCAATTCAATGGTCATGAGTTTGAGTAAACTCTGGGGGTTGATGATGGACAGGGAGGCCTGGCGTGCTGCAGTTCATGGGTTCGAAAAGGAGTCGGACACGACTGAGCAACTGAACTGCACTGAAGTGGGGCTTCTTTGGTGGCTCAGAAGTTGAAGAATCTGCCTGCAATGCAGGGAGATCTGGGTTTATCCCTGGGTCAGGAAGATCCCCTGGAGAAGGGAATGGCAACCCACTCCCGGAGTTTACTCAGACTCATGACCATTGAGCCCCTACCACCGTGTAAACCTCTCCTTCCAATTCTGTAAAATCTTTACCATTTCTGAACTCTCTGTTTCATGAACTAATGAATTTCTTTATTAAGTTGTGTGTAGGTTAATTTTTCTTTTTATGTAATCTAAAGGATCTTGACTAATATACTGTCCTTAAAACACTATCATGCCATGATGTTATTTTAAAAGGACATCAATAAATTGTAATATTTGTAACTGAATAAATGAATTCATCCATCAGGTATTTATGGAGTACCATACAACTACTTTAGAGAGTGAGCAAAATGATAAAAGGTATAAAATCTGGAAAATGGTAAGAAACAGAGAATGGTTAGCCTCAAGATGAGAAGACTTAAAAGGGCCATGGTAGAGGTCTTCATGACAGATGTAGTTCCATGTATTTGAAGAGGGTGACACTTTGAGACATGGATTTAGCTTGGACCTGCCTGCCAGAATACAAGATACCTTAATTCTCTTTAAGATGTGGATCCCTTCTTCTAAGATACTGGGAGGAAGTATATTCACAGAGAATAAAACAAGGAAAGGCAAAATCTTGCAGTTAGAATTTGGACTTCTAGACCACCAGTGTTTCCTCTCAAAAGAGAAGAGCTCTTTCCTAAAGTAGACTGGCCTGGAGGGGCTAGAATCAAGGCAGGACAGAAGGCCTCCTCTAGCTCCTTCCACCCTAAAGCCCAAGCCCTTGTTGTGAGTCTTATTACAACGGAAACAAAAGATACTCTTGCCAGCCCAAAACATATGGGGAGCCCAATTCAGGAACAAAAGTGCTTATCATCATCTGTATCTTACCTCCTCCTTCCCTTTATTGAGCCTTCACATGGATCACATTCTTGATCAATAGTAAATCTACAGCCTCATGAGGGGTCTTGAGCCAGGGGTACCTAGCTAAGTTGGGCAGGGATTCCTGATTCACACAGACTTTGAGAAGATAAATTTTGTTTTTAAGCTGCTAAGTATATGAAGTTTCAGAAGATAATTTCTTTCACAGCAATGGATAACCAGAACAAATGAGTACATAAAATTCATTTTTGCTCAGTCACTCAATCGTGTCCTACTCTTTGCAACCTCATGGACTGCAGCATGCCAGGTTTCCCTGTCCCTTACCATCTCCCAGAGCTTGCTTAAGCTCATGTTCATTGCGTCAGAGATGCCATCCAACCATCTCATCTTCTGTCATCCCTTTCTCCTCCTGCCTTCAATCTTTCCCTGCATCCAAGAATAAAATTTGTAAATTTGGGTTTATGTAAAAATTTGTAAACTTTTCCTACTTACAGTATGACATTGAATATCTTTGTACATATAGTCTCGTGAATTCCCAAAAGTAATTTTGTAGGATAAATTATTAGGCTTGGAATTGTTTACTCCTATTTGACTGTGTAGATCACAATAAACTGGAAAATTCTGAAAGAGATGCAAATACCAGGCCGCCTACCTGCCTCTTAAGAAACCTGTATACAGGTCAGGAAGCAACAGTTAGAACTGAACATGGAACAACGAACTGGTTCCAAATAGGAAAAGGAATATGTCAAGGCTGTCAATTGTCACCCTGCTTATTTAACTTATATGCCAGAATACATCATGAGAAATGCTGGGCTGGAAGAAGCACAAGCTGGAATCAAGATTGCCGGGAGAAGTATCAATAACCTCAGATACGCAGAAGACACTACCCTTATGGCAGAAAGTGAAGAGGAACTAAAAAGCCTCTTGATGAAAGTGAAAGACGAGAGTGAAAAAGTTGGCTTACTGTTCAACATTCAGAAAACAAAGATCATGGCATCCAGTCTCATCACTTCATGGCAAATAGATGGGGAAACGTGGAAACAGTGGCTGACTTTATTTTTCTGGGCTCCAAAATCACTGCAGATGGTGATTGCAGCCATGAAATTAAAAGACACTTACTCCTTGGAAGGAAAGTTATGACCAACCTAGACAGCATATTAAAAAGAAGAGACAGTCAATGTATGGCAAAACCAATACAATATTGTAATGTAATTAGCCTCCAAAAATAAATTAATTAATTAAAAAATAAAAAGAAGAGACATTACTTAGCCAACAAAGGTCTGTCTAGTCAAGGCTATGGTTTTTCCAATAGTTATGTATGAATGTGAGAGTTTGACTATAAAGAAAGCTGAGTGCAGAAGAATTGATGCTTTTGAACTGTGGTGTTGGAGAAGACTCTTGGGAGTCCCTTGGACTGCGAGGAGATCCAACCAGTCTATCCTAAAGGAGATCAGTCCTGAGTGTTCATTGGAGGGACTGATGTTGAAGCTGAAACTCCAATACTTTGGCCACCTGATGCGAAGAGCTGACTCATTTGAAAAGACCCTGATGCTGGGAAAGATTAAGGGCAGGAAGAGAAGGGGATGACAGAGGATGAGATGGTTGGATGGCATCACCAACACAATGGACATGGATTTGGGTGGACTCCGGGAGTTGGTGATGGACAGGAAGGCCTGGAGTGCTGTGGTTCACGGGGTCGCAGAGTCGGACACAACTGAGCGACTGAACTGAACTGATTTTGAATTACAAAACTGTAGAATTGTTCCCCTCAAAAAGGTTGTACGCCAATTCATATTCACAATAAAATGACTTTGACATGTCTTTTGCCCCATAACCTTGCTGATACCAAGTCTACAGATCTTTATCATTTACCAGTTTGAAAGGCAAAAACACAGGTATCATGTATTGATTGCTTCTCTCATGCTGACCTTCAGCCCAAGGCTTTATATATCTTTTTCCATTTGATCTCTGCTTTAGCTCTGTGATATAGGTACTACTGGGCTTTCCATGTGGCACTAGTGGGAAAGAACTCACCAGTCAATGCAGGAGACAGAAGAGATGGGGGTTCAATCCCGGGTCGTGAAGATCCCCTGGAAGAGGGCAAGGCAACCCACTGCAGTATTTTTGCCTGAAGAATCACATGGACAGAGGAGCCTGGCAGGCTATGGTCCATAGGGTCACACAGAGTTGGGCAGGACTGGAGTGACTTGGCATGCATGCAGGTGGATGCTATTATTATTCTATTTTGTACCCCAATTATAAAAACAAGACCTGATCAAGATTCCATAATACAGTAGCAGATGGGGTAGTCTCAGCAAGTCTGACTTAAGAATCTGAGCTGTTAATGACGGGTGAGATTGAGTCTACCTCATGTGGCCAAGTAGGCCTGTAAGATTTCTTTCTCTCTGAATTGCATCTTCACATCCTTTCCTTCTGTGCTAGATGTCTTCTGTTCATCACTCTTCCCCTTTCTCCACTCTGCTATCACTAAAAATTTCACCTTCCTGGGTTTCATGGCCCAGTGCCTTCCAGCTCCCTGCTGGATTTAGCCAGTGGAGAGGCAGGCAGGAGAGTGGAGGTGGAAAGAGCCTAAACTCAAAGTATTTACTCCCTTTTCTCCCTCTTGGGAGGTGGTATCTGACTGGTTGCGTCTTCAAAACAAAGTTCATTGCTCTTCTAACCTGACCCTCTCTCACTCTGGGCTCCTGTGACCTTTCCCTCTTTGACCTTTCACACAGAAAAGAGGTATCTGGTTGACTTCAGATAACTCCAAGTGACTGCACTGGTTTTTCTTTTCACTCATAGCTGTACAAACAGTCCTTTAGAAATGAACCCTCCTCCCTTTATCCTAATTTGCATGTGCCATTGTTTCATTTCTCTATTATGTTGTCTTTTCTCACTGAATGTACGTTCTTTCCCTATGTTGAGGTCATAACCCTTTGCTTATCACTTGGTATAGCTGCCCTAGCTTGTTGCTTCTTGTGCATGCATGCCGAGTCTCTCACTAATGTCTGACTCTTTGTGACCCCATGGACTGCAGCTTGCCAGGCTCCTCCGTCCATGGAACTTTCCAGGCAAGAATATTGGAGTGGGTTGCCATTTCCTGCTCCAGGGAATCTTCTGACTCGGGGATTGAACCAGCATCTGTTGGGTCTCCTGCATTGGCAGGCAGATTTGTTACCACTGTGCCACCTGGGAAGCCCCGTTGCTTCTTAGTTTTCTTTAATATAGTTTTTGGGTAAACTGTATATCCTCACTCAAAGCTCCACTCTAAAAAATGTGTGCTTAACTTTAACAAATCCATTGCAACTTGCTTCCCATCTTTGGGGTGGAATAAAATGTCTACAACCTGGTCCCACCACCTTCCCCAACCATCTTGTATTATAATGTCCTTCATCTTAATGTCTTTCATCTGTGGCCCAAACATCATCTTCCCCTCCTTAAAAATACACACTTTCTCTCAGAAGCATTTGAGAAGGTTGTACTTGTACTCCACCTGAGCAGTCTGTCAGGAGCTGTACTTCAATGCCATATGCTTCCCTCTGCTCCCAGCTTTGCTGATTACTGCTTACTCTCTCAGGTAATCTCACAGTTCAGTACAGGTGATGAGACTGTGCTTTGGGGACAGGAGAGAAGCGGAGGATGGATTTCCATTAAGATGAAGGACATTATAATACAAGATGGTGGGGGGAAGGTGGTTAAAACTGAGGGTAAAATGCGTTTTTTCCAGAAGTGCACTTAGGAAGTTAAATTATTCATAGAGTGTCTCATGGACAAGCTTGGTCTCTAATATCACTCCTTATCTTTATATCTTTCTTCTAATCTTCTAACCTTTTCTCCATGTATTCCTCTCCTCACTTCTCAAAGAAAAACCTGCTCACCTGTCCACAGTGTCAGTCTTTCCCAGAATTCTTTCCCTACTTCCACCAGCGGATTGTCCTCAGCAGAATGAAGGGAAAGTGGGGCCCCAGCAGCATACACCAAGGGCGCAATCTATCACCTGTGCCAGCTCTGAAGAGCTGTGGGGTTGGGGGAGTTCAACACCCCAACCACACATAGGAATCTGGGGTGGGCAGCCAAGCCCAGCCTCCTTTGAGGTGCCCCAGGCAGAATATGCTGCAGACCCATCTTTGCATTGAATATCTTCATCTCTTTCTTTAATCTCCTGTTATCAAATTGTGTCCCCTTGGGCTTCATGAATAAGAAATGGGCTCTACATGACTGAGTGACTAAGCACACACACACACTTTGATGCTTATCTTGGGGAAAAGGAGAGAGGGAGAAGATGGGGCAGGGGAGTGGAAAGGGAGAGGAACATTTCATTCTGTATCTTTTAAAGACGGAAGAAGCAACAGTCCGTATCTAATAGTTATTGCTGCAACAGTGGAACATGACACTTTGGAGGTAAGCTCCCCTCTCCTCGAGAGGGTGGACTTAGAGGGATGCCATCATAGAAAGACGACATAGAAAAGATTCCTGTCTTTTTAGGAGAAAACACAAAGTCTTTCTCATCATGTGGCCTTTAAATCAGCTCTGTAATATTTAAGATATAAATGTGAAGTCCAAGTTGGACTTAACTAACTGATAAGGAGGAAAAATGTTAAGGGTAAGGAGGTCAAGGGTCAGGGGTGGGTAAGACATACAAACAGGTTGTGTCACACTGTTGAAGGGAGAATCTGGTGTGTGTGTGTGTGTGTTGCTCAGAGCTAGAACCTGATAGGCTGGGCTAGGCAAAAAGATTCATGGACTGATGGTGAGAGGGAAGAGACGCCTTCCTGGATGAGAGCCAAAGAGTAAAGTCCTCAGGTAATCCAGGGAAACCATGCCCATGTGTGCTTTGTGGACACTCTGGAAAGGGAGATGACTGCAGTGGCCAGGGCACAGAGGGTCAGCACACAGGCGGAAGTCAAAGAGGGATACAATACTAGGCTACAAAAATTATCTCAAGTAACAGCAGGCAGAGGGGCTGGATGCAAGTAGTGAATTTTTAAAATCAGCTTTATTGAGGTATAATTTGTGTACAATAAAAGTCACTGGGGGAAGAATGAATGGGGAATTACTGCTTAATGAGGACACTGTCTTTTGGAGAAAAGAAATAGTTTTGGAAATATATTGTGATGACGATTGTGCAAAACTGTAAATATAAATAATGCTGATAAACTGTACACTTACAGGGTGAAACGGCAAGCTGATGCTATATATTTTACCACAGTAAAAAAAAAGTCACCAATTTTAAGTATACAAGTTGATAAGTTTTGACAAAGGTACACAGTCTTAATCAAACCACCATCTATTTCAAAAAATAGAAAATATTCATCACTCCCAAAGGTTTCTTTGTGCTTCTTAGGAGTCAACCCCCTTCCCTTATGGCAAACGTCCTCTACTTTTTGTCACTGTAAGTCTGCCTTTTCTGAAATTTCATATAAATGTAATCATAAAATATATAGTTCTTTTTGTCTTGCTTCCTTCATTTAACATAATGATTTAGAACAAACAGAACACAGCAAAAATGTGATGTCATTTCTAAGATGTGTGAATCTGTAGCTTCCTTCTTTTTATTGTTGACGACTATTTCACTGCATGGATGTTCCACAATTTGCTTATCAGTTTCCCAGCGGACAAACATTTGGGTTGTTTGTTGAGCTGTTATAAACGACAGCTTGGACTAAAGCCTACGCTCCTGATGATAGAGGAGTCACTACCACAAAAGATGAGGTGCAAATGCTAACTATCTGTGGTTATGAATCCAGGTCAATGAACAAATCCTTTGTTTCTTTTGACAGTGTAACATCTCGGACCATGGCCTTCAAATGATTACCAAATCTCAGGTTTTCCAGTTCCCTAGTTCGAAGATTTTATTCCATAAGGCATGCTCCACCTGGGGATCTCTGCAGCCGGGGGGTCTATATGACAGGCTCTAAGAACGCTGTGCAGCAGCAAAGACATTCTCTTGTTGACTGTCTACATTACTTCTCTAGGAGGTGAGTGGAGATCCAAAGAGAAGTGAACCAGTAAAACTTTACACCATATTATACTGCCATAATAAAATTTATTTTGTATAATATGCTATATAATTATATCACTTACCTACATACCTCATGCTCTTATTCTTACATAAGAGAAAATTTCACTATATATTCACAAAGTTATCATCACTTGTTCAAAATTACTGTTCCCCCCTTTTCCTTCCCGCTTACAAACTCCATAAATGACTCCTGCCCCAGCTTTGGTGCCCTAAGAAATATCTTCAGACTATCTGCTGGTACTTGGCCTTTACGGGTCCTTGGCTAGGCTCTGATTTTAGAGTTTTGCTGTGACACCTCACTCTAATTCCCACCTCTGGCCTTTCCTATGACCTTGACATTTTAGACTGAGCTTTTTATGCAGAATGGCTTCGGATGAGAGGAAGTCTAGTGAACTCCTTGCCTGTTTTGGCCCTTGGGACCCAGACCACAGATGGCAAACCTGCCTCCCTGGCACTGTCCACCTCGTGGATTTTCTTCAGCTCTCTGTTAAGAAGCTTGTGGGATTTAATGGAAGACTTTCAGGCTTGGACTCCATCTCCCAGTGGCCCCAGAACGGCCTTAAGCATCTAGTGAGTAAATGTCCAAGATCCCACAGTATTTTCTGTGCCTTACCCTACCTCATTCTATGGCCCTATGCTGGCCAGACGGAGAACTCATCCACTCCCGGCCTGGGATACTCCTCTTGGGAAAATTCACCAGCAGCATCTTGAGTTTTCTTTCTCCAGGACTCACAAAATTCCAGGCTGTAAGGAAGAATCATGCAGCGTTGCTGACATGATGGAAATCCGTTTTTCTCTGCCCGATATCACTCTGTTCTCTTCTTTTGGTAGTGATACTCCTATTCTTTAGGGAACTGTTCCTTCCTTATTTCTCTGTATGGTTCTGGAATAAGAACCAATCCTAAAACCCTACCCAATACCCAAGCCCCACATGCAGAGCAGTCACCCAGCCTGGCCGCTTAGAGTCATTCCCTGTGATTCTTTTTCTTCCCTCACTAGTAATAGAGATGTCAGATGTGATACCAGAATTCCTAGGAACCATGTCCCCCAGAGTATGAAGAAGATTGAGAAAATGAACTTTATAAGCAGAAAAATATCTTGATTTTTCTTTGGGGACTCCCCTTTATAATGAATGCAGTCTTGGTTCAATTGTCGGTTAAGATCCCAATGCTCACTCACCCAAGATATGGGCATATGATCCAGTAGAGGCCAATTAGACTCTCTGGCAAGAGGCTTCCCTGGTGGCTCGGATAGTAAAGAGTCTGCCTGCAATGCAGGGGACCCAGGTTTGATCCCCGGGCCAGGAAGATCCCCTGGAGAAAGGAATGGCGATCCACTCCAGTATTCCTGCCTAGGGAATCCCC
This sequence comes from Nanger dama, assembly GCA_917880005.1. Taxonomy (NCBI): domain Eukaryota; kingdom Metazoa; phylum Chordata; class Mammalia; order Artiodactyla; family Bovidae; genus Nanger; species Nanger dama. The sequence continues at coordinate 566,037 of CAKJTW010000059.1, forward strand.
ATGGACAGAGGAGCCTGGCTAGCTGTAGTCCATGGTGTCACAAAGAGCTGGACACAACTGAGTGACTAACATTAGACTCTCTCTCATGAACATTTGAATCTTGAGCTGTGTGACACAAGAATTTAAAGTTTGGAGCTGGGTCATCCTAGCAGAAACAACCTGGAGAAACTGTCCATTAGTTCCTAGATCTAGATCTCAGTTTGCTTCCTGTCTCCCAAAGATCCAATTATTCAACTTTTTCTTTCTTTCTGGGTTATTTTATAATTGTGTAATAAATTTCCTTTTCACTTATGTTAATCAAAGTAGATTTCTGCCATTTGCAACCCTGAAACCTTTCAACTAGTAAATCTTTTGTTGTCTTTCTCCATTAGGGTCTCCCCCAGTCATCACCATTGCTGGTTCCATTTCAGCTACCAACATCCCATCACCAATCAGTCTGACTGGAAAACAGACTATGTCTTAGAAGACTTATCTGGGGAATGGTGTGACTCAGTAGCAGTTGCTTAAGCCCATTGTTCGGAAGAAACTCTCTGTGGGTCTTGCATGTTTCTACACATCATGCAAGCACAAAGACTGACTACTGTTGTTATGGACTATCTTTTTCTTTGCTTTTTTTCCATATCAGTAAAATGCATTTATTCTAATGTGGATTGGTAGAACTACAAATAAGGATAGAACATATTATCATATTCTTCCTGGCTACATATATGTATATATATATATATATATATTCTGATTTGAATTCCTTCTTCAGTTTCCAAGCCCAAATGATGAATTTATTTTATTATTGTTATTATCATTAATTTGTTAGGTAGTTTTTATTTATTTATTCATTTTTATAGTGAAAACTTTTATATTTGGAATTAGCCAGCTGGACTCAGTTTAGATGATCCCAATTTTGTTGGCAACATCCAAAGCATCATAGTCAGGAGCCAGTTGAACACATGCCTTCTTCTCTCCATCAGGCCTGATCAGAGTATTGACCGTAGCCACGTCAATGTCATAGAGCTTCTTCACAGCCTGTTTGATTTGGTGTTTGTTGGCCTTGACATCCACAATGAACACCAGTGTGTTGTTGTCTTCTATTTTCTTCATGGCTGACTCGGTGGTGAGGGGAATTTGATGATGGCATAGTGGTCAAGTTTGTTTCTCCTAGGGGCGCTCTTCCGAGGATATTTGGGCTGCCTCCTGAGCCGCAGTGTTTTGGGCCGCGGGAAGCTGGGTGACGTCCGGATCTTCTTTTTCTTGTGGCTGTGGACACCTTTCAACACTGCTTTCTTGGCCTTCAAAGCCTTTGCTTTGGCTTCAGCTTTAGGAGGGGCAGGGACTTCCTTCTTCGCCTTCGGCACCATCTTCATGAAAAGGGCTGTTAGGTAGTTTTTAAATGAATCTATTAATGTATTTTCCAAATATTTTTCAATTGGTTCTTTTTCATTTATAATTTTGTTTATGGCATTTCATTTTATTTTGACATAAGAGAGAAGTGCTTGAATTTTGCATAATCATATCTATAAATGTTTTCCTAATGATTTTTTTGGTTTTATGCTTTATAACGGCCTATACTCCAAAATTATATAAATACTTACCAACTTAGTCTAGAAGTATGTGTATGCTTCATTCTTATGAAATTATTTGTGTATGTCTTGTAAGGAAATTAGAAATACTTGGTTATATTTGGTAGAAAGAATTCCAGGAATATCTTTCTGTTTTGCTATTTTTCATCATTTCCATTTTTCTTTTCTTTCTTCCTTTTTAAAATTTGTTTCTATGTAGGCAAAAGCAGAGTTCAAGTTATTTGGCTATCTGTGACCTTTCTAAGGCTTTCTTGGACTTCCTGGACTATCTTTTTAAAGATGTTTGTATAACAAACAGTTTTGGAAGACAGAGACAGCACAGGTTTCCTTTGCCTATTATAAGAGGTCTGGGTTCCCTAAACTCAGGATTTCTCTCTATCTGTCACATACATTGGTCTTATCTGGTCTTCTTGGAATTGCCTGTTGGAGCTGGGGTCTGGGAAATTGACACACATCTGAGATCTGACTACTGCCAGTGCTGTGACCAAGAAAGTCCTTTGTCTATGATCTAGTCTTGTGTTTTCTCCCAGCATTCATGAAACTGTGGCAAGCTAGCTTAGATTATTCGATGGTAAAAATCACACTCTATGGTTGTTGACAGTCCTGGTAACCAAGAGGGAATGTGAAAGAGCAAGGATGAGGACCTTATGGACCAATTAAAAGATTTTGAGGAAATCCCTGGGAATTAGTGTTGAACATGTTGACCAAATTTTATTATCAATCAGGCATTAAATACTTCTGTAATTTCTTGTTGCAGGCTGAGTATTAGGTAGTAGGTTGAAGGCCAACCATGTGAAACAGTGCCTGGGGTGTTGCTAACTCTCCTCTGTGCAGGGCACTTTCTCAATCTGTTGATTAGCTCCAGGTGTGCCCCACAGTGACAATTAGTACTAATATTCACCCTGGGTGACAACAGCTGGACTGTTTTATGACTTGGTCTCTCATGCCAAACTTTAACCCATTCAGATTAGAGCAAAATGTCTCAGGATATTTTGCAGATTGTCCTGGCTGCTAAATGGAGCAGTGGCTCTTTGGGGGAAAACGTCTATGGGAATCCATGGATGAGGCATTAACTGATATTTGAGCTCTTCCTGCCTGGGATTGGGTTTCTAATGCTGATGCAGATGACATATTGGAGAATGGGAAACTGACCCAGAGAACTCTACATGTATTCTTACTGTCAATTCTTAGCCCTGGAAAACTTAACACTGGAACTAGGTGAAGCCAAAGGGGTATTTTTGATAATGAGGCATTAAATACCTCAGGTTGAAGTTGTGATTTTTTTCAATCACTAAGTTGTTTCTGACACTTTCTGGCCCTGTGGACTGCAGCACACCAGGCTTCTCTGTCTTCCTCTATCTCCTGGAGTTTGCTCAAATTCATGTCAATGATTTGCATCATTCAGTCAATGATGCTATCTAACCGTCTCATCCACTGCTTCCTCCTTCTCCTTTTGCCTTCAATCTTTCCCATGATGAGCTGACTCCTTAAAAAACTTGCCACTCTATGAGCCAAGCCCAAGTTAACAGAAAGAAGCAAATCCAGTGACACCAGCCAGAAAAAATGAGGCCGTGATTGCCAAAGCCAAAGTAGGCAATACCAGCCATGAGGAAATTTACCTACCTTAAATTTTTGAATCAGCCCAAGGCATTGCAAGTTGATTCGTTGGAGCCATGAGCAGCCACACCCAACTTGAAACTAAAAATAAATAAATGTAAAGCCTTACTGGCGTAGAAGGCTCTTTTCCCTTTGTATCCCTCCTTCCCTCCACCGCCTCCACTCTCACCTTGGTTGCTGATATTACAGATATTTGAAGGAACTTCCATGCTCCCTACCAGCCATAGACATCTAGCACTGGAATAGCCTCCCTAAAATCTGACTAAAAAATTTCTAATTCTACTTCCTTCACCTTCTCCTGGTCCATGCACTTTAGTAAGGCAGTTTGGTCACTGAATGCTGCTGTCCTCAGAAAGGGTTCACTTCCCCTTGGCTGCTTTCTTAGGTAATGGTCAGGACAAAAGGGGTAGGAGGTGAAATAGACCTATTTTGAAAAATTGAGATTTCTTCCTAACCATTCTTGCACATGTCTTTCTCTCCCCTAACAGCAATTCCAGGCCAGCCCGGCTGGTGTACTCTCTAGATGGCAGTTCAGCCAAAATGGTGTCCAGGAGATTCCAACTTAATTCTGATTCTACCGTCTGGATTCTCCAGTTAGATGGACTTTGTCCTAGATCATAAAGATAATACCACTTGACTGATCACACTATCATCAAACCCCCATGCAGTGGTCCAGACAGGTTGATGTGGGGTACATAAAGTGTTTGTATAACTTTTATTAAAATGTCCAAGTCTTGCATCTTTTTTTCTCAGTAAAATGTCTGGGTGTGATTAGGAAATAACTGCAAAAAACATGAAATTATCAATAGTGGAATTGAACACACCCATTTTGAAGCAATGGAGGACAGACAAGAATAGTACCTGGGATTAGAAACACTTTAGACCCCAAGAGACACAGAAGAGAGATGGATCTGCATGACCTCTGTTTTTCAGAATCACCCTTGGAGGCTTCTTCATGATGGGCAACCGCCTGGTGAGTTTCTCCCAGACCACTGCGTGTGCCTTCTATTTTATTGACTGTTGGATCTGTTATCCTCTGCCTGATGCCTCTGACCCACAATTTGGCCCATTTCCTCTAACTTCACTGAGAAGTCAATCAGAAACAACAGAGGATGTCCTCAGCTCCTGAATCTTTCACGAAAAGATCTTGTTAACACCTCTAGATATTTTCCCTACCTCCCAGTTTCATAATTATGTCATTTCTTCTGAAGACAAATGTCACCCCGCTGGTGGTGTGGACAAACAGGAACAAACAGGACAGGCTGGAGTGACTGCCCTTAGGCAGTCCTTCTGAAAACAATGATTAAACTTAACCGCTTAAACTGAACTGGGAATGTAAGGTTTAACAGTTTGCTGACAGCTTGTTAGAGGCACCGTCAACACCTTCCCCTAAATGATCCAGGTCTTACATAGGAAACGCCAACAATTATAATAATGCTTTCTTTCCATGGGTATGATGTACATCCTTTGTACTGTACTTTTTTTGTGGAATCCAGGCATTAACCTCCCTGCCTTCTAAAAACACAGTGACTTACAATTTAGCAGTGGTCATAAGAAATCTTCCAGGGTTTAAGGAAGAACTTGTAGACTATATAGCCTTTAGGACTGCAGAAATCTCTCCAAAAGAAGCTACCTTGGAGAGATTCCCAGAGAGATAACTGACATTTATGCACACTCTGTGTGTAGTTATCCTTAGGGCAGAAGTCATCCAATTAGAAAATTAGTTCCTGACTTCAGTTGAAGTGATCAATGGTACTACCTTATCCCTGGAAGGCATTCAGTTTGGCCTCAGCTCACTGGTCAGGGTTGTTACAAATGAGAGGATTGCCCTAAACTTCTTTGAGGCTCAAGACAGAGCCCGTACAATCACCAATACATTCTTCTGCACCTGGGTTAATATCTCAGGCCAAGTGGAAAAATCAATATAGAAACGTACAGAGCAAAATCACCTGACTTTCTAAGGTAGAACCTGATGATATATGGAATTTGTTCAGCTGCCTGGGTCTGGACTCTTGGGAGGCAAGTTTGAAGTCAATACTTCAGGTTGGCCTTATCCTGAGAGTTTGACTCCTATTGATAATATGTTAATTGAAGGCGATGTGAGAAAAATTGGGCAGATTTGGTTTTATTGGTCCAGACTAATCTGAGTGGCCAGTGGAGTATTAGACTCATGGGATATTTTTTCCAGATATCCAAGACAGCATAGATAGTCATGCTCATTGTCTAGGATAATAAAGACAATGTTTCCTTTTGCATCAAAGAACAGGCAACTTTATCTTTATTATAATATAAACATATTGTGTATATCTATGTTGTTGTTCAGTTGCCTAGTTGTGTCTGATTCTTTGCGACTCCCTGGACTGCAGCACGCCAGGCCTCCCTATCTGTTACCATCTCCTGGAGTTTGCCCAAGTTCATGTTCATTGCACTGGTGATACTGTCGAGCCATCTCATCCTCTGACACCCTCTTCTCCTTCTGCCCTCAGTCTTTCCCAGCATCAGGAACTTTTCCAATGAGTCGTCTGTTCACATCAAATGACCAAAATACTGGAGCTTCAGCTTTAGCATCAGTCCTTCCAGTGAATATTCAGGGTTGATTTCCCTTAGATTGACTGGTGTGATCTCCTTGCTGTCCAAAGGACTTTCAAGAGTCTTCTCCAGCACCACAGTTTGAAGGCATCAATTCTTCGGTGTTCTGCCTTCTTTACAGTCCAGCTCTCACAACTGGGAAGACCACAGCCTTGATTCTATGGACCTTTGTTGGCAGAGTAATGTCTCTGCTTTTCAACATGCTACCTAGGTTTGTCATTGCTTTCCTACCAAGAAGCAATAGTCTTCTAATTTCATGGCTGCAGTCACCATCGGCAGTGGTTTTGGAGCCCAAGAAGAGGAAATCTGTCACTACTTCCACCTTTTTCCCTTCTATTTGCCTTGAAGTAATGGGGCAAGATGCCATGATCTTAGTTTTTTAAATATTTAATTTTAAGCTGGCTCATTCACTCTCTTCCTTCACCCTCAAGAGGCTCTTTAGTTCCTCTTCACTTTCTGCCATTAAAGTGGTATCATCTGCATATCTGAGGCTGTTGATATTTCTCCTGCCTATCTTGATTACAGCTTGTAATTCATTCAGCCTGGCATTTCTCATGTATATGTATATGCATATGTATGCATATCTATATGGCTCCAGAGGGTAAAGAATCTGCCCCCAGCACAGGAGACCAGTGTTTGATTCCTGGATCAGGAAGGTCCCCTGGAGAAGGGCATGGCAACCCACTCCAGTATTCTTGCCTGGAGAACTTCATGGACAGAGGAGCCTGGTGGGCTACAGTCCGTGGGGTCACAAAGAGTTGGACACGACTGGATGACTAACACACACACACGTGTGTGTGTGTGTGTATATATATATATATTCATGTGTGCTAAGTCACTTCAGTCATATTTGACTATTTGTAACCCTATGGACAATAGCCTACCAGTCTCCTCTGTCCATGGGATTCTCCAGGCAAGAGTACTGGAGTGGGTTGCCGTGCCCTCCTCCAAGAAATCTTCCCAATCCAGTAATAGAACTGCATCTCTTACATCTCCTGCCTTGGCAGGTGGGTTCTTACCACTAGCACCACCTGGGAAACACACACACACACATATATATATACACATACACATATATAATATAAAGCCTATATATTATATAACATACACTTATATATATTACATTTAATCTATATGTAGACTTTTATATAATATAAAAGCTCAGCGTTCCTCTCCTGTGATGATACCTGTTACATATGCAAGTGTCACCTGGTCCTGTTTTGCATCATACTATAGGAATTGGGGCATGGGAAACCAGCACAAATGCTCACACTTTGGCAACTGTCATTGCTTTGAGTAATAAAGTACTTTGTCTTTGACCCAGGAGTCTCAAGTCTTCCTCCAACATCCATGAAATCACATCCATTAGCTTGCAAGAAGGGTAAAATGTGAGACCTTAAAGTTTTAACATCAGTCCGTCTTATTTATGATACTCTTAATGGGTTAAATCACTCCATCACGTGAACTTAGAAAATCCTCTTCCTCTCCACACAGGAAAGAAGAACTGATGAGGGATTAGGGTGACGCTATCTCTCCACTTGAAGATCTGTCTGTGCTCTTTAAACAGCCCTCTCTTAGAAAGCAAAATAACTTTAGTTGATCTCTCCAGGCTCTGCTTCTTATACTCTGCGGGGCCATCCTATTTCACCCCCTCTAGCCTGTCTACCTGAGTTGTAGGTGGTGCTGCTAGTTGGCAGCATTCATTCTCTACCATCACCACTCCCCCTGCAAGATGGTTTCTGATGGAATTCAAACACCATTTAGACCTCCTCTTATTTTCCACCCCCAGCTTCAGAAGTGAAATGGATTGGTCTGAAAGTAACCCGTTCACTCCCTTTGCCAACAGATCAATTCTGGTCAGTGAGCTGTGAAGCCAGCTCTCAACTCTGGGCTACCTGTTATGCAAGATCAGACATTTCCTAAGTGCTTACTTGTGGTCCAGTGGTCCAGAATCTGCCTTCCAATGCAGGTTCATTCCCTGGCCGGGGAACTGAGATCCCACATACCCTGGGGCAACAAGCCTGTGAGCAGAAACTAGGGAGTCCATGCTCCACAACGAGAGACGCCCTTACAACTAGAGAAAGCCTGCATGCTGCGGTGAAGAGCCGACGTGCTGCAACGAAGGAACAACACAGCGAAAAAATGTTTTTAAATGTTTAAATCTCTTTGAGGGGCTTCCCTGGTGGCTCAGAAGTAAAGAATCTTCCTCCAATACAGGAGACGCAGGAGTCACAGGCTCAATCCCTAGGTTGGGAAGATCCCCTGGAGGAGAGCGTGGCAACCCACTCCAGTATTTTTACTGGGAAAATCTCATAGACAGAGGAGCCTGGTGGGCTACAGTCCATGGGGTCGCAAAGAGTCAGACACGACTGAAGCAACAGTACACACACAATCAACTTTTTCAAAGAACATCTGTTGTCTGGACCAAATACCACTTTTCAGGAAAGAGTATTCTTGCCTGGGAAATCCCATGGACCGAGGAGCCTGACAGGCTACAGTCCATGGTGTCGCAAAGAGCTGGACAGGACCCCGGCTAAACTACAACAACAACAACAGTTGCTGCCAGCCAGACCGTGTGTGTGTGTGTGTGTGTGTGTATATTTAGGGCTTCCCTGGTGGCTCAGCGGGTAAAGAATCCACCTGCAATGTGGGAGACCTGGGTTCAATCCCTGGGTTGGGAAGATCTCTTGGAGAAATAGAATGTATTTGAATATATTTAAAATGTTTTTTGGACCAACGCTTATATAGCGTAAGAAAATCCTGCCTCTATCAAAGCCTCATATACTCATCTCCTAATTTTAATCATCTGACAAACAGCACAGTTACCCCCACATTATATTCTGATAGCAGGAGGGACATGATTAACAGAGATGATCAATCTAGTTATCCTTCCGTCCCCTGCCCTTTGCCCAGGGAAGTCTCATTGCCTCTTCTTGTTGGAAGTCCTTAGCTTCTGCTGACGTTCTCCCAGCCAATGACTAGGGGAAAGTCCAGACTTGGCATGAGGACGCTTCTGCAGCTCCTCTTCCCGTCAGCATCATCGCTGCCGAACACTATTATCAATAATCTGTCAGATAAATTTCTAGGATTTGTAAAAATCATCCATCAAAGAAACTGAGAGAAAGGTGAAAAGTATTGTAAACCTGGAGGTCAGAAGTGATCAGTGGGTGGCTCTGTTTGATTAAATCAGGAGTACTATTGCTTAATCCTGGGGCAGTACTCCTTAAGCGCTAACATGTTTGAAGGTACCTTTAAGTGTCTACAATGGAAATGTTGACTCATTTCAAGATTTATCTGAATAGAAAATGTGTTATCTTGAATGAAATGGAGACGGGGAGACTTCACATTTGAGAAATTCTAAAATTCTACAAGATCTCCTTAGATCTAAACAGGGAGGACTTCCCCCTCCCCCTAAAGTCTTTTATATAATAAACATCTCAAGTTTCCTTTTAAGAGAATCTAAAATGAAGCAGATACTTTGAACTGATCTGAATTTAGAGCTGAAAACACTGTAAAGTCTCTTTTGTAGATCACACTGGCTTTGAAGAAAAAGATCAGAGTCTTAAGAGATTTCATTTTCACATGGATAGCTGAAGAAGACAATGCCCAGAGAAGACTGGGATTTTTCTTTGTATGCACTATGGAAGAAATACCTATTTTATATGTAAAAAAAAAATCAAGCATTCTTTTCTCTAGACAAAATGTAGAAGAGAGAGAAATAATAGATATGGGAAAAATAAAGGAACTAAAATTATGAAAGGCTTATGTATTTTGTTAGTGTGCTTTGCTATCTGAGAGTCCCCCTGGTTTATTAACAGAAGAGTTCAATGCAAGGAAATGGTCAGAGTACTGTGTTTATTTTTGGGAATAAACTACAAATCTTCATTTTAGATAACAAGCATTTATTTAGTTATTCTTATAATAATATGATTTTTAGCATACCATACTACTATCATAGTGTGGTCTTTTTCATTGATTTTAAATGCAACATATATGGCCAGATATGACAAAGCCACAGCTAACATCACAATCATCCACAAAAAGATGAGAGAATTTCCTCTAAAATCAGGAACATGACAAGGATGCCACTCTCACCACTTTTATTCAGTTTTGTATTGGAAGTCACAACAATCAGACAAAGAAGAGAAATAAGGGAAACCAAATTGGAAAGGAAGAAGTAAAACTATCACTGTCTGGCATTTCAAATGACATAATACTATATATAGAAAATCCTGAAGATGCCACTAAAAAACTGTTAGAACTAATAAATGAATTTGGTTGGTGAAGTTGTGGGATACAAAGTTAATATATGTAAATCTGATGCATTTCTATCCACTAATAGCAAATTATCACAGAGAGAAATTTAGAAAAATTTTGATGCAATATTTACAATTGCATCAAAAGAATAAAATACCTAGGAATAAATCTAACCAATGAGCTAAAATGCTTATACTCTGAAAACTATAACACACTGATGAAAATGAAAGTGACACAAACAAATTGAAAGACAAGCCATGCTCATGAGTTGGAAGAGTTAGTAACACTAAAACGTCCATACTACCAAAGGCAATCTACAGATTCAGTGCAATCCCTATCCAAATACCAGTTGCATTTTTCACAGAACTAGAACAAATAATTCTAAAATTTGTGTGGAAACACAAAAGACCTCCAATAGACAAAGCAATCTTGAGAAAGAACAAAGCCAGAGGCATTGTAAGTTCCAGTAATCCAAACAGCGTAGTACCGGGCGCAAAAACAGATACACAGATCAATGAAACAGAACACAGAGCCCAGTTTAAACTCACACTTTTATGGCCAATTAATCTATGACAAGGGAGGCAAGATTATACAATGGAAAAAGACAGCTTCTTCAGTAAACTGTGCTGGGAAAACTGGACAGCTACATGCAAAAGGATTAAACTGGATTAATTTCTCACACCATATTCAAAAATAAACTCAAAATAGATTAAGACTTAAATGTAAGAACTGAAACCATAAAACTTCTAGAAGAAAACACAGGAGCATGCTCTTTGGTATTGATCTTAGCAACATTTTTTTTTTTTTTTTTTTGGATCTATCTCCTCAGGCAAGGGAAGCAAAAGCAAAAATAAACAAATGAGGCTACATTGAACTAAAAACCTTTTGCACAGCAAAGGAAACTATCAGCAAAATGAAAAAGTAGCTTACTGAATATATTTACAAACGATATATCCAACAAGGGGGTAATTTCCAACACAAACCAAAAACTCAGATAATTCAACATCAAAAACAAACCTGAATAAGATAGGAACAGAGACCTGAAGAGACATTTTCCCAAAGAATATATATAGACAGCCAACAGACATGAGAAAATGTCAACATCACTAATCATCAGGGAAATGAAAATTAAATCCCAGTAAGATGACACCACACACCTGTTAGAATGACTACCTTCAAAAAGACAACAAATAACAAGGGTTAGCGAGGATATGTAGAAAAGGGAACCTTCATGGACTGTTGACAACATTGTAAATTCCATAGCACCCACTACAGAAAACAGTATAGAAGCTCCTCAAAAAGTTAAATATAGAACTACCATATCATCCAACAATTTTACTTCTGGGTATTGACTCAAAGGGAAAAAAACACATCAATTTGAGAAGATATTCACACCTTAATGCTCATAGCAGCATTATTTACAATAACCAAGACATGGAAGCAGCCTGAGTCCATCAATAGATGAATGGATGAAGAAAATGTGGTATATGTACAGTGGTATATGACTCAATCATACAAAGAAATCTTGTCATTTGTGACAACGTGAATGAATTCTAGATAGTACTATGCTAAGTGAAATAAATCAGACAAACACCATATGGTTTCACTTACTTGTAGAATCTAAAAAAATAAAGCAAACAAAATGAAAGCTGGCTTACAGGTACAGAGAACTGACTGGCGGTTGCTAGAGGGGAAGCGCATGGTGGAGGGGAGAAACTGGTGCAGGGGACGCAGAGGCACAAACCTCCAGTTATAAAGGAAGCCATGGGGATGAAACTTATGGTATAAGAAATACAGTCAGTAAGAGTGTGACACCTCTGTGTGGAAACAGGTGGTTACTTATCTCAGTGTTCATTGCATAACATATGCAAATATCAAATCAATATGTAGTACACCTGGAACTAATATTTATGTCAGATATATTTCAGTTTTTAAGGGCAATATGTTTAATGTAGAGAATAAAAATGCTTCTTTATTGAATAAGTATTTTTAAGATCCTGCTGCATTTATGCATTAGGAATGCAATACCAAACAAAAACAGATGTGGTCTGTTTTCAGTTTGTGAGAGTTCAGTACATATCACTCAGTCCCCCAAACAACTCTATGATCTTAAATGCCCCCAAAGAACTGAATTTTAAACACACAGTGGAATACTATACAGCAATGTGAATGAAGAATTTATAATTACATACAATGCATAAATCTCTGAACACAGTGTTAAGGAAAGATGCTCAATACAAAAAGTACATGTTATATGATTCCATTGAGATAAGGTACAAAGCAGGCAAAGTTAATCTGTTAAAAAGGTCATACTTTGGGACATAATGACAAGAAGAGAGCACAAGGATCATGTCTGGAGTCAGGGAAATGTTCTGTTTCATGATCAAGGTGCTGGTTACATGGATGAGTTAAGTTTGTGAAAATTCAATGTAGCTTTAAAACTGAAAGTCTGAGCTTCTGAGAGGCTGATGTCTTGGGTCAAAGTCATGCTTTAAGTGGCAGAGCCAGGTTTCAAACCAGGCTATGTGCCTCTAGGGCCCAGGTGTCTGAGGAACCTGAGGAACACCTGTTCCTCCACACGCTCAGCAGCATTTGGTGTTGTCAGATTTTGGCATTTGGGCCACTGTAGTAGGTGTGGAGTGGTGTCTTTACCATTCTAGGTGCCATATATCTTGGTATATGTTCCAAGTGTATTTGAAAAGATGTGTTCTACTGTTCTTGAGTGGAGTGTTGTGTAAATGTCTGCTCAGTCTTGTTGACTGATGTCTTGCTGAGTTCTTCTGTGTCTTTCCTAGTTTTCTGTCTAGTTGCTCAGTCAGCTAGATTGTGCATGTGCTGGTTTTAATACACAGACTGTGAATAGAGACTTAGTTAAAATAAGGAAGGGAACTTTGTTCTGTGCAGTGATAGCTGATATGACTACCCCAGTCACCTGGGAAGGACAAGCATTGAAAGTGCAAAGGGCAAAGGCAGGTGCTTACTTTACTGGATAAATCATCACTCCGCAGATGCCTCTCAATATTGCTATTTTCTGATTGAAATCTCTGAAATGAATCTCCTCTACTAGGAGTGTCCAAGTTCTGCCATGTCATTAAACTTTTTTAAAATTGGAGGATAATTGCTTTACAATGTTGTGTTGGTTTCTGCCAAACACCAAAGTGAATCAGCCACATATATCCCCTCCCTCCTGAGCCTCCCCCCACCTCCCCCGACCCCATCCTGCGTCTCTAGGCTGCCACAGAGCTCCAGGTTGAGCCCCCTGTGCCCATGCAGCAGCTGCCCACTAGCTTTTTACACAGGTAGTGTATGTATCTCAGTACCACTTTCTAAATTCATCCCACCCTTCCCTTCCCCCACTGTGTCCACAAGTCTGTTTGCTATGCCTGTGCCTCTATTCCTGCCCTGAAAATAGGTTCATCAGTACCATTTTGTTATCTTGAAATGGAGTCAGCCTCAAGTTTCTTAGTAAGGACTCTAAAAAATGAGTTTCTAAATGCAAACTCATTAACTCTTATAATTGGAACAAAGAAAAAAAATTAGTAAAAGAAGTATCACTGTCATATGTTATATATAACTTTCCCAAGATTACTCCTCCTGCTTCCATATATTATCACTTACACTGAAAAAGGTATAATCCTAAAGATATGAGTGTCTTTCAGAGAGGTAGCTTTTTTTCCTTTTCATGTGCTGGGGAGGAAGAAATTTTTCTCTACCCATCTAGGTTCTTCTGGCTGGTCTAAGAATTAAATTGACATGATACAAGTTAATGGAAGAAATCATACAAAAGTTTAATAATCCAAAACTGAGTAATTTGCCAAAATAGCCTAAACTCTCACTTTAAATACCATTTTCAGTTAAAAACAAAAGATGTTGGGGGTAGAGGTTTAGGGATTCATAGGGAAAGAAGACAATTTATATAGAGATAGAAAAGCAAATGTCTGGTAAATAAATTTTGATGGGTCATGTGGAGACTATGGGACACAGAGTGGACTCTGATCTCTACATCCTCGATAGTTCTCACCACCACACTTAGCCCATATGCTTTGTAGATATCTCTGGTCATAGCTCTATTTCAAAAACAAGCCCTTTATTTAAATTCTTTGAGCAGCTAAGGGGGAGACAAAAAGACTTCTTGAGTCTTCTGTATTTTCTGGTTGTCTTGGGAAAAATCTGCATGCCAAACAGATATTTTGGGGTGGCAAATTCTTCTCCCTTACACACAGATATGCAGATGACACCATCCTTATGGCAGAAAGCGAAGAAGAATTAAAGAGCCTCTTGATGAAAGTGAAAGAGGAGAGTGAAAAAGCTGGCTTGAAGCTCAACATTCAGAAAACGAAGATCATGGGATCTGGTCCCATCACTTCATGGCAAATAGATGGGGAAACAATGGAAAAAGTGACAGACTTTATTTTCTTGGGCTCCAAAATTACTGCAGATGGTGACTTCAACCATGAAATTAAAAGACGCTTGCTCCCTGGAAGAAAAGCTATGACCAACCTAGTCAGCATATTAAAAAGCAGAGACATTACTTTGCCAACAAAGGTCCATCTAGTGAAAACTATGGTTTTTTCAGTAGTCGTGTATGGATGTGAGAGTCTGACTATAAAGAAAGCTGAGCGCCAAAGAATTGATGCTTTTGAACTGTGGTGTTGGAGAAGACTCTTGAGAGTCTTTGGACTGCAAGGAGCTCAAACCAGTCCATCCTAAAGGAAATCAGTCCTGAATATTCTTTGAAAGGACTGATGCTGAAGCTGAAGCTCCAATCCTAATGTGGAGAACTGACTTACTGGAAAAGCTCCTGATGCTGGGAAAGATTGAAGGCAGGAGGAGAAGGGGATGACAGAGGATGAGATGGTTGGATGGCATCACCAACTTGATATGCATGAGTTTTAGCAAGCTCTGGGAGTTGGTGACGGACAGATAAGCCTGGTGTGGTGGTCCCTGGGGTCACAGAGTTGGACACGACTGAGCAACTGAATTGAACTGAACTGAAGTGTATGATTTAGTGGCATTAAGTACACTGGAACTGTTGTGCAACAGTCTACCCAGTGTCAAGGAGAGGGACGTTTCCCCCTTTACCTTTTTGAGTTCTTGTGGTTGGACTGTCAGGCGAGTGTATGCTCCTCGGTTCTGTCTCCTCACAACAAGGATTTGGAGTGATGGGTGTTAAAGCCCCGCCTCAGCGTGTCACAGCTCTCGGGGCTTAGACAGACCGAGTTCTAGCTCTCAGGGCTCAAGCAGACCGTGATGTAGCTCTTAGACAAATCAGTGTTACAGCTCTATTTATTTAGATAATAACAGGAAAATCCATTTTCGAGGCGTGAGGGCATGTGGACCCAAAGATGCGAAGAGAAGAGCGCCCAGTGCGTGGAGGTCAGGGGGTGGGGAGAGAGAGAGAGAGAGAGCAGAGAGAGAGAGAGCCCCAGCCCTTTGGATCCTCTTTTACATGTTTTCCTCTCTCTGGGCCTGTCCTATGTAAACTGGACCAGCCAGAAGTGTTGTTTGTTTTACCTGAGGTCCTCACTCCGGTCCTCCGACTTTCCTTTGTTCTATTCTCATGGGATTTTCTCTTCCTTGTCTTTCAGCCACTGTCATTCTGGACTCCTTTTCCCTATTCTAACTTCCTAACAGGACTAATAATAAAATTGACACAAGGCAGATTAGCAGGAGAAAAAGAATTAAATTTTAATTTCTGCACATGGATGTCCCATAGAAATAGAACTTAAGTGGCCAAAATAGGCAGCTTATGTCTGTTCAGTTCAGTTCAGTCTCCATTCCCTATTTGGAACCAGTCTGTTGTTCCATATCCAGTTCTAACTGTTACTTACTGACCTACATGCAGATTTCTCAAGAAGCAGGTCAGGTGGACTGGTATTCCCATCTCATAAAGAATTTTCCAGTTTGTTGTAATTCACACAGTCAAAGGCTTTGGTGTAGTCAATAAAGCAGAAGTAGATGTTTTTCTGGAACTCTCTTGCTTTTTCGATGATTCAGTGGATGTTGGCAATTTAATCTCTGGTTCCTCTGCCTTTTCTAAATCCAGTTTGAACATCTGGAATTTCACGGTTCACATTCTGTTGAAGCCTGGCTTGGAGAATCTTGAACATTACCTTACTAGCATGTGAGATGAGTGCAATTGTGTAGTAGTTTGAGCATTCTTTGGCACTGCCAAAGAATATATAAGCAGTTCAGGCAGCTTATATACTTTGTAGAAAAATTAGAAATATATCTGTGAGGAATTGACAGGTCAAAGGTTTTGGGTGAAGAATCTAAACTGAGCTGGCTTGAGGTGATAAATGAGAATAAGTAACAAGTTTTATTAATACAGGCTTCTCTGCTCTGAATCCCTATCTTTGGTGATGAAGGTGTCCTCCCTTCAGATTCAGAGGGTGCATCCTTCATGTAAGATTTATTTCTTGCTTTTTTAGGGAGACAGAGAAGGGTCAGAGTTTCCTTCTTGAATCGCCTGCTTTTCAAGCAACTTTAGTCAGTTCAGTTGCTCAGTTGTGTCCAGCTCTTTGCCACCCCATGGACTGCAGCACACCAGGCTTCCCTGTCTATCACCAACTCCCAGAGCTTGCTCAGACTCATGTCCATCAAGTTGGTGATGCCATCCAACTATCTCATCCTCTGTTGTCCCCTTCTCCTCCTGCCTTTAATCTTTCCCAGCATCAGGGTCTTTTCAAATGAGTCAGTTCTTCACATCAAGAGGACAAAGTATTGAAGTTTCAGCTTCAGCATCAGTCCTTCCAGTGAATTATCAGGACTGATTTTCTTTAGGATGGACTGGTTGGATCTCCTTGCTGTCCAAAGGACTCTCAAGAGTCTTCAACACCACAGTTCAAAAGCACCAATTATTCGGCACTCAGCTTTCTTTATAGTCCAGGTTTCACATCCATATATGACTACTGGAAAAGTCATAGCTTTGACTAGCTGGATCTTTGTTGGCAAAGTGATGCCTCTGCTTTTTAATATGCTGTCTATACTGGTCATAGCCTTTCTTCCAAGGAGAAGACAATTTTAATTTCATGGCTGAAGTCACCATCTGCAGTGATTTTGGAGCCCAAGTAAACAAAGTCTGTCACTTTTTGTTTCCCCATCTATTTGCCATGAAGTGATGGGACCAGATGCCATGATCTTAGCTTTCTGAGTGTTGAGTTTTAAGCCAACTTTTCACTCTCCCCTTTCACTTTCATCAAGAGGCTCTTTAGTTCTCCTTTGCTTTCTGCCATAAAGGTGGTGTCATTTGCATATCTGAGGTTATTGATATTTCTCCTGGCAATCTTGATTCCAGCTTGTGCTTCATCCAGCCTGGCATTTTGCATGATGTACTCTGCATAGAAATTAAATGCAGGGTGACAATATACAACATTGACATACTCCTTTCCCGATTTGGAGCCAGTCTGTTGTTCCATGTCCAGTTTCAACTGTTGCTTCTTGACCTGCATATAGATTTCTTAGGAGGCAGGTCAGGTGGTCTGGTATTCCCATCTCTTTCAGAATTTTCCACAGCTTGTTGTGATCCACACAGTCAAAGGTTTTGGCATACTCAATAAAGCAGAAGGAGTTGTTTTTCTGGAACTCTTGCTTTTTCAATGATGCAACCGATGTTGGCAATTTGATCTCTGGTTCCTCTGCCTTTTCTAAATCCAGCTTGAACATCTGGAAGTTCACGGTTCATGTACTATTGACTCCTGGCTTGGAGAATTTTGAGTATTACTTTGCTAGCATGTGAGATGAGTGCAACTGTGTGGTAGTTTGAGCATTCTTTGGCATTGCCTTTCTTTGGTATTAGAATGAAAACTGACCTTTTCCAGTTCTGTGGCCACTGCTGAGTTTTCCAAATTTGCTGGCATACTGAGTGCAGCACTTTCACAGCATCATCTTTCAGGATTTGAAATAGCCCAACTGGAATTCCATCATCTCCACTAGCTTTGTTCATAGTGATGCTTCCTAAGGCCCACTTGACTTCACATTCCAGTGATCACACCATTGTGGTTATCTGGGTCGTGAAGATGACCAGGAGACATAGTTTTTGTATAGTTTTTCTGTGTATTCTTCCACCTTTTCTTAATATCTTCTGCTTCAGTTAGGTCCATACAATTTCTGTCCTTTATTGTGACCATCTTGCTTGAAATGTTACCTTGGTATCACTAATTTTCTTGAAGTGATCTCTAGTCTTTCCCATTCTGTTGTTTTCCTCTGTTTCTTTGTATTGATCACCGAGGAAGGCTTTCTTATCTTTCCTTGCTATTCTTTGGAACTCTGCATTGAAATGGGTGTATCTTTCCTTTTCTCCTTTTCCTTTAGCTTCTCTTCTTTTCTTGGCTGTTTGTAAGGCCTCCTCAAACAGCCATTTTGCCTTTTGCATTTCTTTTTCTTGGGGATGGTCTTGATCACTGCCTCCTGTACAATGCCATAGTTCTTCAGGGACTCTGTCTATCAGATCTAATCCCTTGAATCAATTTGTCACTTCCACTGTATAATTGTAAGGGATTTGATTTAGGTCATACCTGAATGGTCTAGTGGTTTTCCCTACTTTCTTCAATTTAAGTCTGAATTTGGCAATAAGGAGTTCATGATCTGAGCCACAGTCAGCTCCCGGTCTTGTTTTTGCTGACTGTACAGAGCTTCTCCATCTTTGGCTGCAAAGAATATAATCAATCTGATTTCAGTATTGACCATCTGATGATGTCCACGTGTAGAGTCATCTCTTGTGTTGTTGGAAGAAGGTGTTTGCTATGACCAGTGTGTTCTCTTAGCAAAACTCTGTTAGCCTTTGCCGTGTTTCATTTTGTACTCCAAGGCCAAATTTGCCTGTTTTTCCAGGTATCTCTTGACTTCCTACTCTTGCATTCCAGTCCCCTATAATGAAAAGGACATCTTTTGGGGTGTTAATTCTAGAAGGTCTTCTGGTCTTCATAGAACTGTTCAACTTCAGCTTTAAGCAACTTCAGTTCAAAATAATCAAGATGCCACTGTAACATGTTTTGGGGGTGGCCCACCCTGAGTCCTAATACCACCTTTAGAGCTTTTTCATTAACCTAGACTGAAATTCAGTACCTATTAAATAATAACTTTCCATTTTTGCTATCCCATAGCATTTGCCTGCCCTAGCTGAGTTTATCATATTCTGACTTGGGTAGCTTTAGTCTGTCATTAGCCTTCGTTTTGTCTGTGATTGCCTGAGTGTTCTCACTGTAGGAACTAGAAGCTGTGAGTTTAGGTAAACACCACCAGCTGTGCTGGACTGGGGCACTGCTTTCTCAGTGAGTGGGTAGACATCCAAGCTGAGGAATCACGAACTGATAAAGAAAAGATAAAGAAACATCTTTCTTCTCAACAACAAGCACAATGTTATTTATTCAACTAAGAATACTGATGCCTGGGACATTTAAGTAAGTTCCTTGTGGTCACAATGCTAGAGTGGTTGAGTCCAGACTAGGGCCTTGTTTCTTCCTCAATCCAAGCATCCCTGCCTTTTGGTTTCATTTCACCCAGCAGGCCATATTTCCAAAGTTTTAGATGACGACTTGATGCTAGGCTCCAAGGAAGACAAAGCCAGGGATTTTGCTTTCAAAGTATTTGCAGTCCTAAAGTCTCCAAGTGCTGCTGTTTAAACATTAGTGGCTCCAGGCAACTTTTAACTGCTCCGGGTGTCTTCACCTACCCATACGTCAGCTAAAAGCATCACATGTGTGCCTGCTAAGTCTCTTCTGTCGTGTCCAACTCTTTGTGACCCTGTGAACTGTAGCCTGCCAGGCTCCTCTGCCCATGGGATTCTCCAGGCAAGAATACCGGAGTGGGTTGCCCCTGACCTCCTCCAGGGGATCTTCCCAGCTTAGGGATAGAACCCCCATCTCTTAGGTCTCCTGTATTTGCAGGCAGGTTCTCTACTACTAGCACTACCTGGAAAGCATTTCAGGAGGAGGTAAAACAGTGAAAAGGTGGATTGCCTGTAGACGGTGTTGAATGATTCTGTGAAATACAATGTAAGGAAATGGCCTGTAGTTCACGCTACATTAAAAAGGAATGATGTATTTAAGAGCCACTCTTTCCAGGGCACTTAAAATGTCAGTCAATTTAAAAAGTGTACTACAGGTTTGTGGGGAAATGTATAGTCAGTTTTCAAAGCTATTTAATCTCTGGACTCAGCGGCTGTGTTTAAGGCAGTACAATTCCGATAAGGCTATGTGTCTGCCAAGTAGGCCTTGGAGCAGCTTAAGTCATCTCACTTTGTTCACAATGCTTTCCTTGGCACATGGTATCCCTTGTGGAAAATGGCTGATCCTGCAAGTCCTTAAATGACCCTTCCCTCAAAGCAAGCCCTATCTCCACCCCTTCAGACGTTGGCTTTGTAGCCCACGGTTTATTTCAGTCTTTCATTTCCTGTAAGGTTCAGAAACAGAACGACAGCTGCCATGAAGAGCTCCTCTCTCAATTCAACCTGTGGCGATTGCCTCATCCTTACATATACTGAATTTTGTTAACTGTATCTTCCACTTAAAAACACAGGGAGAGGAGCTCATAATGACTAAGATTTTAGGCTCTTTACGCAGGCTTCTGGATTCAAATCCACTAGTTACTGGCCAAGCTTCTTCATTTGTCTCAGTTTCTTCATCTGAAAATGGGGATAATAATAATTACCTTAAAGGTCAAGTTAACTCTGGTTATTTTTGGCTGGTCTGGGTCTTTGGTGATGCACAAGGGCTTTCTTGTGAAACCAAAAGGCAGTGTGCAGTGTGCAAGGGTCACTCTTCGTTTTGGAGCATGGGCTTCTCATTACGGTGACTTCTCTTGTGCAGCACAGGCTCAGCCTCTAGAGCGCTAGCTCAGTAGAGGCTTACCTGCCCTGTGGCATGTGAAATCTTCCCGGATCAGGGATCAAACTCATGTCCTCTAAATTATCAGGTGGATTCTCATCCACTGTACCATCAGGGAAGTCCTAAGTTAATTCTTATAAAGGTACTTGGAACAACCCAAATGTTCATTAACAGACAAATGGACTGAAAAAATGATATAGAAACATATAGTGGAGTATTTCTTACTCGGCCTTAAAAAAGTACAGTTCTAATGAAAACTTCAATGTGGATCAACCTTGAACAATTACTCAGTAAACTAAGCCTAATACAAAAGGACAAATATTGTATGAGATTCCTAGAACAGAAAAATACATAGAGACAGAAAGTAGAACAGAAGTTATCAAAGGCTGAAGGAAGGGAAGAGAGGGGAGTCATTGTTTACTGGATACAGAACCTTGATATGGGGTGATGAAAAAGTTCTAGAGATGGAAAGTGGTAATAGCTGCACAACAATATGAATGCATGTAATGCCACTGAACTGTATGCTTAAAATGGTGAAAATGGTGAGTTTTGTTATGTATATTATATCACAATAAAAATGGTTTTAAAGGAACAGGGTCTGATACATACTGAAGTTTCTGCTTTATTTGTGGTATCTCTTGCATTATTGCCTAATGTTGTTCTCTAACTTTTTGCCTTTAAATTCTTCACTCAGTGTGATGCCTTCTCTCTAACTTCAGGGCATGGACCATGTCATACTTTGGCTTGTCCTTCAGTGTACCTGCCCATGTACCTTGCATATAGTTGGACTCTGTCAATCATTGACTGACTAGAGCAGATTCCAAATAACTGTGTTAAAATAATGTGACCCATGCTCTCATGTGGATGGAGTGGATCTCAGTGTTTTCTCTGTGGGAGGCTATTAGCCTGGTGACTAAGAGTCCATCTGGAGTCCATCTGATTTAGATTTGAGTTTCGATTTTGCCATTTGTTAACTCTGTGCCTTTGGAAAGTAAATCAGTCTTCTCAGCTTCAGCTAATCGTGATGGGACAAATAATATCTACTTTACCATATGTTCTGTGTCGATAAAAATGAAATAACATATGTTGAGAACATGGCCCAACCGGGAAACTCAATAATTAGCAGTTAATACAAACATTTCTTATCCTAAGCACTACTGCTACTTTAACTTATCACTCTGAGAGTCAATTTCTGAAATTGATCTTTCAATTAAAGCAAATGCCAATCCCTGGACTTTTGTGGCCATTCCTGCAATGAAGGACAATGTCTTAAAACTATAATCTCTTAGGAGGATTGTGGGACTTGCTCTGCTTCCCAGTGGTCTCAGATGTACAAGGAAGATTGTAAAAGCTCAGCAGAGTGAGAAAAGAGCACTAGCTCTTCTCAACTCAGCAGTAGCTCCCTCTTAACCCAGACAAACACTTTTAGATGTGAATGGCTGCTCAGAGCCCTTAAAGAAAGCAGTGGTGAGCAAAGTTAGAGTCAAAAGCTTGGGTCTCTCTCCAAAGTACAAAGTAGATTGAGAGAAAGGAGCAGTGGAGTTATGGGCTCATTCAGCACTGAAGGGCAGTGAACATGTAAAGACCAGGTACATTCAGAGACTGAACTTGCTTTAAAAAATGGTGGCCACTGTGGATGATTTTGAAGGCTTCCAAGAAAGGAAGCAGAGTGGGAGACCCAAAAATGAAGTCCTGAAAACTCAGGTCTTACCTATACCAAGAACCAGTCTGGGCAGACTGGATCTTATCCTCACTGAAATATTTTAGGGGGTTTATTCCAGAGTGAGCACTGAGACATTCTCTTAGCCCAGGGGAAGGGCAACTGGTCACACATTAAGGTGAATGTTGGCAAACAAAGGAGATACACTTGGACTCGATATTCCAGGAAGTCTAGGAGTTTCGACCAACTAAAATGTAATCCTGTACTGGAATGTGAAGTCTAGATTTCACAACACCTGAAGTGACTTCAGAATACAAAGCAGAGAAAGAGAGCAAGCTGAGAAGGAAGGAAGAGGGCAAACACATCAAGAGACTACACTTGAAGTGGAGCAGCTACGAAAAACGAGGGCCCAAGAGCTAGAAACATGTTCCTACACAAAGCACTTATCACCCTGTGGGCAGCCACTGTCCACATCCCTTTGACTGCCATGCATCTGAGGGCAGAAATGTACTCTGTGTGTATTAGTCACTGCCTTAAACAGGAGCAAATTCTGTTTTCCTGCCCATGAATATATTTGTATCTAATCTTCCAAGTAACTTCACATTTCGGAGGCTTCAGCAGTACGTGAACCATGAACTTCCAGATGTTCAAGCTTGTTTTAGAAAAGGCAGAGGAACCAGAGATCAAATTGCCAACATCCGATGGATCATGGAAAAAGCAAGAGAGTTCCAGAAAAACATCTATTTCCGCTTTATTGACTACGCCAAAGCTTTTGACTGGGTGGATCACAATAATCTGTGGAAAATTTTTCAAGAGATAAGAATACCAGACCACCTGACCTGCCTCTTGAGAAACCTGTATGCAGGTCAGGAAGCAGCAGTTAGAACTGGACGTGGAACAACAGACTGATTCCAAATAGGAAAAGGAGTATGTCAAGGCTGTATATTGTCACCCTGCTTATTTAACTTAAATGCAGAGTACATCATGAGAAACGTTGGACTGGAAGAAGCACAAGCTGGAGTCAAGATTGCATTGCTGAAAGAAATATCAATAACCTCAGATATGCAGATGACACCACCCTTATGGCAGAAGGTGAAGAAGAACTTAAGAGCCTCCTGATGAAAGTGAAAGTGGAGAGTGAAAAAGTTGGCTTAAAGCTCAACATTCAGAAAACGAAGATCATGGCATCCGGTCCCATCACTTCATGGCAGATAGATGGGGAAACAGTGGAAACAGTGTCAAACTTTATGTTTTTGGGCTCCAAAATCACTGCAGAAGGTGACTGCAGCCATGAAATTAAAAGACGCTTACTCTTTGGAAAGAAAGTTATGACCAACCTAGATGGCATATTGAAAAGCAGAGATATTACTTTGCCAACAAAGGTCCATCTAGTCAAGGCTATGGTTTTTCCAGTAGTCATGTATGGATGTGAGAGTTGGACTGTGAAGAAAGCTGAGCACCGAACAATTGACGCTTTTGAACTGTGATGTTGGAGAAGACTCTTGAGAGTCCCTTGGACTGCAAGGCGATCCAACCAGTCCACCCTAAAGGAGATCAGTCCTGGGTGTTCTTTGGAAGGACTGGTGCTGAAGCTGAAATTCTAATACTTTGGCCACCTCATGCAAAAAGTTGATTCATTGGAAAAGACTCTGATGCTGGGAGGTATTGGGGGTAGGAGGAGAAGGGGACGACAGAGGATGAGATGGCTGGATGGCATCACCGACTCAATGGACATGAGTTTGAATGAACTCTGGGAGTTGGTGATGGACAGGGAGGCCTGGAGTGCTGTGATTCATGGGGTCGCAAAGTCGGACACAACTGAGCGACTGAACTGATGTCTGAGTTATGAATTTTCTGTCAATCATTATCCATAACTTGAGAAATGTCACCCTAATCCAACTTCAGGAGATGTTTATCTATGTCACTAAGGACTTGTCTGAAATTTTTATCAACAGTGAGGAAATACACAGACACACACACATATACACAGATACCAATAGACCATATAGTAGATAACTGTAAATATGAAAAAATTTCAGGAAAAAGAATGGAAAGATATCCACCAAATTGTTTACAAGATTATATTCATTTTCATCTTCATTTTTGATACACATTTGTATTCCCCCACCTTCACTGCAGGAACCACTTCTCCATTCTAAGCAAAACATCTCTCTCTCTGAGCCAGAGGTGGGTAGATGTCTTTGTGGGATCAGCAATGGCCATCTGTTACTAAAATTGTGGCCTTAAAGTCCATGGTGAGCAATGAGCTCTTTAGAGGAAAAGTGTGATAACAATTCAGGTGATTCTGGGACTTCCTGGTGGTCCAGTGGTTAAGATTCTGTGCTTTCACTGCAGGGGGCACAAGTTCAATCCCTGGTAGAAGAACTAAGATCCCACATACCAAGAGGCAGAGCCAAAAAATAAAAAATAAATAAAGCAAAAAAAATTCAGGTGATTCTAAATTATATTTTAATTTCATATTAGAAATAATAAAATTGTAAGAGTTTCATAAACACATTCTTACCCTTTCCAAGCAAATGGTAAACTACTAAGGTAACTAATGTTTCATTCTCTTCTAATACATATGATTAACACTGGGAAAACTGTCAATTGAATTCAGCATCTATTCATCACTAACTATGTACAAGGCAGTTTAAAGGACTGCAAAATTGAACTGCAATCTAGTGAAAGAGAAAATGCAAGTACACAACAATATCACAGGTCAAAATACAATAGATTTAGCAAAGGCAGTTATAATGCTGTAGAATGCTCACAACAACTTTTTATACTTTCTGAATCCTTCAGGGTCATTAGGAGGATTACAAATGTAAATATTTGGATTTTCTAAGCAGTCAAATATTTATCATTACATTAATGAAATGCAAAATAAGTCAAATATTTATCATTACATTAAAGAAATACACTGAAAAAAATTTATTGGCACAATTAAGGGTTTCTCTGAGCAACATTTCTTTTATTCGATTTAATTTTCAGAGTTCAGTGTCTCAGAGTTTATGGTGATCATTTTGAGCTGCTATAAGAATTTTAACTAGTTCTTTGATTTGCTAACACTTTCTTTTCAGTAAATATGCTCAGATATACTATTTGCCTTTGGTTCTTTACCTGTGCACTTTTTCCTATGTGAAACTTATCCTACTAAGACATGCTTGAACCTCCATTTCATAATTTAAGGAAAAGCTGATGCCTTCCCCAGGGTTTCTGTCAAATCCTGGGGTAAGACAACCTGGGCTTGACACTGCCCAGGCCACTCTGTCTTCTTGGGTGGTTACTGCACTGCTCCCAGCCTCGATTTAACAAGAGGGCTTGAGTGGTGTGATATCGTCCACATGACTGACTAAGTATTGGTTGGGTGGAGACTAGCAGTGGGCTGGTGGCTTCACTGCGGGAACTACAGCAACAACAGAAGACACAAAGTCAGCAGTTTCTGACCCTGCAAGTTCTTTGAGCTCCCCCCTTACCCTACATAGCACCAGCCTATGATCATTATCTTTTCTTTTTCTTGACATCGACCTTTTTGAAAATCTTTATTGAACTTGTTACAGTATTGTGCCAGGTGCTGTGTTGGGCTCTTGAGGACACAGTGGTACGGACCCAGTCACTGGCCTTGCTGAGCTTCATCTGGGAAATGCTTTCTGGCCCCCACTGAATCCTAAACCCCAAGCCACTCATCACTCTCCAGATAGGCTCTCTGCTTTTCTCTCTTTAGGTTTGTCCTTACCTGGAATGTGCTTTCCTTCCCCATAGTCACCTGTTGAGTTACTCAAAAGGCCAGCCATAAGTCTTAACTTCCTTCAAAATGGTTCTCAGATTCCCCCAACTGGGATTAATTCATTTGTACTCCAAAGGCCATTTGTACTCCTATTAGAAGCCAACATGGTAAGAGAAAAGATCATAAACTTTGAAGCTAAAAACACTAGGTTCAAGACCTATTTCTGTCACTTACTAATGACGTAAACTAGAGGAAAATACATAGTTCTTCAAAGCCCATTTTTCCATCTGTAAAATGAAGATAATACCTAGCTCAGAGATTAAATAATACCTATAGCAATAATATAATGGTACAAAAGTTGGTACATTTTTATGTCATATGTTTCTAGAAATGGCTGATTGTTTTATCCCTTTAGAAATGTTAAAGAGAAATAGGTTGCAACAGATAAAATCTATCCGGCAATACTGCTTTACCTGTTTTTTGTTTTGTTTTTTTTAGCTGAATTTCCTCTGATATATTTAATTCCTAATCTGAACCAGCCACGGCACATAATCTCTTTCAGCCATCTCCAATCCTGTGAAGTATACAACATCTCCCCTATTTGATACTGTTTATTAGCAATCAGCAGTTGTTTCCACCTTCTTCTCTGCTTTTGCTTGTATTCAAGGGACTGGAAGCTCAGGAACTATAATTCTGAATGTAATTTAAATGCCTCAATAAGATACTCTCAAACTATTTGGGGAAGGGAGGGCAGATAGAATGCATTCTTCCCGACGAGGTATAAGCAGATATGGTCGCTTTAGCAAATATGAGTTTTTGCAGGTCTGGGCAGACTCTCTGTTCTGCCAGTGGTGCTCAGACTTGAGGCTATTTTCCCCCAAAAGCTCCATATAGAGGAAATTTGGAGAAGCACTTCTCTTGGCCCATTTTGTGTCCCATATCCATCCCTTGACAAATTACTACTGCCAGGGAAAAGAAGTCCTCTAAGAATATGGCAGCTTCCATTCAGATAATATAGCCACAGAAGATAGAGGTATGGTTCCCCAAAATAAGTGGAATAACACAGACAAGGCCACTGAGGAATCATCTTATCCCAGGTCTTCCCAAAACAGTCTCGTATGCAAGTAGTTTATTTAAAAAGTAATTCCAAAGAGCAAGATTGATGGTCTGAAAGAGTAAAACATGGAAGGAAAAAAATTACCTCCAAATTCCGTGATATATTATTGACTTAGCAACCATGCTGGGTAGCTAGTGTGCAATCCTGCCACTGTGTATTATTATTCTGGCATGCTAACTTGACTGAGGGAAGAGACAGTTTCAAGTTTTTACCATGACAGCTCTTCACAGATTGGGAAACCAATGTACGGCTTCTCCCAGCTATTAATACTAACTGTATACACCCTAACTGCATACTTAGAAACTAGAGAAAAACCACAGGGTAGCTCCAACAGAGCCACTGAACCCATCTGAGACAGGTGGAACTCCATTTCTAACCTGGCCCTCCTTATAACCCCCTTTCAATGAGAGGATAATGAAGGGGCTGCAGCACCCTTGAGTCAGTATGAACACAGAACCATAGTCCCAATATTCAGCAGTTCGTTAGAAGTCTGAGGATTCTCTTTTTGTCAGTGTGTGTTAACCCTGATAAACAATCTTAGATCCCCTTTGGCTAGGATCATGAGAATGTTTATCATGCAGACTTACAGTAGCATTGCATTATCTTTCCTCAAGGGGATCCACCTCTCCTTCATGAGTGAGCTTTGGGTCTATGAAATGACATATTTGGTAACTGCGTGATGGACTCTTTTCCGCTGAAGTGAAAGCTGGCGAAGGTTTTCTGTTCACCAGTTTTTATTTTATTTTATTCTTTTACAAGTTAAATAATGTTCTGAGTGGTTCTCTACCTGACCTGCCCTCAGAGAATACTATGATTTATGAGTTATTGCTACTAATTCCTGCGAAGGCCGGGGGTAGGGGGGTGGTTGTTAAGGCAGATTGAATCCTATAACAGATAGCCTGCTGCTGCTGCTAAGTCGCTTCAGTCATGTTCGACTCTGTGCGACCCCATAGACGGCAGCCACCAGGCTCCTGGGATTCTCCAGGCAAGAACACTGGAGTGGGTTGCCATTTCCTTCTCCAGTGCATGAAAGTGAAAGGTGAAAGTGAAGTTGCTCAGTTATGCCTGACACTTCACGACCCCATGGAATGCAGCCTACCAGGCTCCTCTGTTCACGGCATTTTCCAAGCAAGAGCGCTGGAGTGGGGTGCCATTGCCTTATTATGGCTATGTCCTCTTGATTCTAAGTGCTGCTATTCATCTCTGTCATTCCAGAATCCTATCAGCACCTTGATATTAGTCATCTCATTTCCTTTGCAATACCTTCTTCTGTCAACCCCATCCTAAATGGGATAGTTATCACTGAGCTTCTTAAATTAGCTGATGCCCTTTAGCAAGTGTTCCTCATTGCTTTACAAAAGAAATATCCTCTCTGTTTTCCCAGGGAAGATTGTTCAGTGCTAGCTTTTCTTGATCACACACAATAAATCGATTCTAATATTTTTACCTCCTTGAATCATTGGCATTTTTCCTCAATACTATGTCAAGGCAGTTCCAGCACCCCATCTCATTTATGTTAATAGTAGGCTCTTAGTGCACAAGCTTCAAAGAGTCGTCTTAGCAGCGCCATGTGAGATGGGCTCCTGGTGTCCTTGCCAGAACACTGAGCTCTAAGCCATGGAGGAGTGTGCCCATGTCAATAAACTACACTCCACCGAGCTTTATATCCCCTCCAGCCAGCACCATCCCTGATCCAGTATCCTCAAGATCCTCATACATGTGTCCTCCTGAAATATTCATATTCGCCAGGTCCTGAAATTTCTTTGGCATGTAGGCTACTTCCTTCCAGAATAGGAACTGTATTTCTGCTCTGGGACTATGCTGAGCTCTTACCATCGTTACCAGTCTGAAGGCAATGAGGGAAATAGGTCAGATCTTGAGGAAAAAAAGTATAACCTTGAGAGGAATCTGCCTCAGTTGTGATTTTTTTTCAAGTGTCTCCAGACAAGGGAATGTTAATTTCATCTACCAAATTCAAGAACTAGGGAAGAGAGGGTTGGCACCAGTTGCCACCAAGGAAAAAAGCAATCTGTCCCATTTACTATAGATCTGTAAGAGGTTGGTTCTGCTCCACAGTACACTGGGGCGTGGACCTCTTATAATCCTGGTAAGATTTGTGCAATGTGGGAAGTTAAAAAAAGAATATAAGACTTCCTTGGTGGTCCAGTGGTTAAGAATCGTCCTGCCAACGCAGGAGACATGGGCTCAATCCCTGGCCCAGGAAGATTCCACCTGCCACAGGGGCAACTAAGCCCACGTGCCACAACTCCCAAGTTCATGTGTCCTAGAGCCAGAGCTCAGCAGCCAGAGAAGGCGGCACACCTCAGGTAGAGAGTAGCCCCTGGTCGCTACAACTACAGCAAGCCCACACACAGCAACTGAGACCCCGCACAGCCAAAACGAATAATAAAATAAATTTAAGAAAAGACTCCAATAAAAAGGATATAAAATCTGAACATAATAAAGTTAATATACATAAACAAGCTTATTAAATACTGCACAAAAAGAGAGGACACTAAACTGGGATGACTAAAAATATACCTTGCAGTGCGGTTGATGCTGGGCACACTGTATTCAGGCGTGGTATAGTCTGCAGTCAGGACTCAGAGTCAAGGTAAAGACCCTGAGTAAGCAGAAGAGTTTGACTGCATTTTTACATTTTGGTTAAAGACAGAGTCTTGGAAGTGTACCTTCAGTGCTTTTCACTGAAATTATATTCAAAGTTTCTTTGTGTCCAACAGAGCACTTTTAGAAGCCATCCCTCTTAATAAGCCCTCTAATCTATAGTAACTCCCAACCATGTGGGGGAAGGCAATGTGATTGTGGATGTCTATGTAAACAGGTGAGCAGCCATGAATAAAATTTAGCAAATTTAGAAATCTATATACATGGTAATTTGCTTGAAGTCATTAAAAAAATCCAGCTTAAAGAAGAATTTGTATACACCATTTGTATTTTAACTGAAAGCATTCAGGCCCAAGGAGTTTGCTGAATTTGCCTGAAAACATTCTTCTCAGTAGTTAGTTGTACTGCAAGTTTAAGAAAAGCTTTTTGCACTTACTGTTTGAGGAACATTTAATGTCCTCCACAGAAAAAATTCAGTATTGTGATACTATTTGAAGCCTTTCCCCACTAGAAGGGAATCAATTCCCTACTGTGTGACACTGGGGTAGGGCTTACCCAGGTAATTCCATTTTTCACTTGGAGTAGGAATGGGGTGAAATAAGCTTTAAGTTACTGAATTTGGAACAAAGAGGGGAGCCAAGACAGTGCCTTGGTCAAAGATGGGTTATGGTAAAGGTTTAGAACATTTATAGCCTAATGACTAACAAGGACCTATTGGATAGCACGCGAAACTCTGCTCAACGTTATATGCCAGCCTGGATGGGAGGGATGTTTGTGGGAGAGTGGATGCATGTGTACGTATGACTGAGTCCCTTCACTGCTCACCTGAAACCACAACATTGTCAATCAGCCATACCCTTAAAGAAAATAAAAAGTTTAAAATTTGAAAAAAAAAGAATCAATGGAAACTTTTGTGAGGCACTTCACGTCCCATAGCACAGAAATTTAGAACTCTTGTACCTTACATGGTCTAAAGACTTTTGGAGCTCAGAGGGAATGAAAAGATCATCTTGATCAATATCTTCACCTGTCACACAAGTAAACAAGGTCAGAGAGATTAAATGAACTGAACAAAATCACAAACAGGTTAGCTGTAAGGTTAGGATTATAACCTTGGTCTACTTGTTTTTCTGGTCCTTTGTTCTTCTTTACTTTGTTAACTTTAATGATATAATGTCCAGTTATTTTATCTGTACAAAGAAGTTTATTTGGGAATTGAAAGAGGAATTGCAATTTGGGATATGAGAACTATGGCAGATCATAGCAAATCCAGAGAACAAGGAAGGGAAACTTGATTTTACAGGGAAAAGGGAGAACCTGGGAAGGACTGTATAACCAGGGTACACTAGAGGAAACTGGGAGTAAAAAGTTAGATGCTTCTGATTCATTGGCCTGCTATAGCCTATGACTGACCAGGCTGTTGTTGGGCAGAGAGAAGTTTTCTTCTTCCTGCCGGGTAATAAAGTAGGCAACATTTTCCTGTCAGAGATGTAAATGTACATCTCTTCCTGACTGGAGTAATTTATGATGGCTGAGCATGAGAATTAACCCTGTAGGCCTGTCCCAACTCTAATTTTAACTGAAATCTCTTTAATTAATTCTACATTCCCTCCTTTTGGTCAAGATCTTTCCTCTAAGGATTGCAGATCAAGTCAGGACCTCCACATGTACTGATTTGTCCCTTGGTGCCAGAAGGGACTTTGCCAGATTGTCATGTCCCATATCAAAGAGAAAGTACACAAATCAGAAACCACATGGAGCTGGAAAGTAGTAGGGAAAACTCTCATGCATTTTTTGGTTAAAAGTCCATTTAAAGTCAAGGTTGTAAGTGGTAGAAATAATCTCAAAGTGATGAGCTAGCACCTTCTTACATTAGGCAAGTCATTTTTATAAAGGCCTGCCAAGCAATAAATACAGAACTTAACAAGTATACAGAGCTGAATTTAAAAGCACATAATAAACTCAGTTTGTAAGATGGTTCTATACCAGGAACCCAAACCCGAAGGTAGCCAGGTGAATAAACTAAAAGACAGTGGGTTGTCTGGTAAAAGTTGATGTAACCAGTGTGTTTGCTGGTCACAAGAGAGACTCAATTTTATGTAATTTAGTCTCTCCTATTTCAGAGGCTTTTATCCAAGTGAAGCAATAGGTGTTTGCTACTGCACAGATCCCTCCTTGTTCAGCAGATAGGTAATCAAGGATGATGTGATTATTCAAAACCACTTTGGCCAGGGCTTTAAGTGACCATTGCTGAGCTAAAACTCTGTGTACAGAATCAACTAACTTTCTAATGTCGGGAGAGGCTCCTGACCATTTGTTTATTTGCACTCCAAAGCTCTTCCTAGGGAGGCAGAACCAGAATTACATACACCTCCCAGAAGTTCTCGCTTAAGGCAAGTTACAGAAGCTTGATTGGACAGATCAATGAGAGGCTTCTGTTCAGTTATGTAAGGAGACTAGGACAGTGAACACAACAAAGACACCCTGACCTTGTATTCTCTAGCTACCGAGGCAATGGATTGCTCAAGCATAGAGGCCATTTCTCAAACTTCCATATATGAAAATAAAACCAGCTGGTGTACTTAAGGTGCCCACATAAGGGATAGTATCTATGGATCTATTTGTTGGTGTAGAGATTAGCATTATACTTACCAAAGCCTTAGACATTATATTGTTACACGCTGAGGGGTTACCTATGTGTATAGTCAACAAATTTATAAATAATCCAACTTGCTTTTCTAACTCAGGAGAAACTTCCATATAAATATTCAAAAGATCTTGCTTACCCATTCTAAGACTGGGTCCAGTTGAAGCAAGGAATAAATTTAGATAGTCACTGACTCTATGAAATGGACCCACAGAAGAATCTAGGCAGACAACAGCCTCTGGAACCCCAGTGAAATTACTTCTAGGAAGAACCAAAAGGTCATTGCAGTCTTGGACAGACTCAGCCAAAGGGTCATTGCTATCTTGGATGGACCAAGGTTTTCAATGGCAGATCCAGCAATTAGAGAGCTTTCCTTCTTTCACAAGGAATTGGGGGATATAGACCAAGGCACTGTCCTTCCATGGAGGGATGAGAAAATAAGGTAAGAGACAGTACTGAAAGAAAAGCATACAGGCCTGGCACAGACATCTTGGGAAAGCTCCCAGCCTCAGATGTCTTCTGCATCAGATCCTAGTGAGCTTTATCTTCAGGTTGCCATACAATATGCAGGTCCAGTTTGGGGTTTGGTGCCTCCTTAGGTACAGCATGTGCAAATGCTAGGAGCCTACTCCCTGGCCTTTGGTGGCACAGGGGTTAGTCAATGGGACCTGACAGTTGCCCTTCAGGCTGGAGGGAGTCCTTTTGGAGGTGCCTTTTCCAGTACACTAAATCTCCAGGTTGTAGCATGTGATGTCTGGAGTCTTTGTCTTCTAGGCACATAATGAAAAAGAGTGCTCTACCAGAACAAGGCTGTTTTTAGCAGAAGCAATTTAGGCCTTTACAGTGTAGACGTCTATCTCCATTTATCAGTTGTAGATGAAAAGATGCAGTAACTAGGTGTATTGGGCATTCCACTACAAGGAGAACAGCCTGCCATTAAACCTACACAAATACTTACATTGTCATGAGAAAAAAGAATATTTAATAAGCACTTCAGAACACTTTGAGAGATCAAATAAGGAGAAAAAAAATAACTGCTTCAACCTTTGTTGTGAAGACATCATTTATCAAATTGCTGTAAGATATAGGTAGCTTAGAGGAGAGGACAAAAGGGATCCTTTACATCTGAAATATAAAACACTAAGGCAATTAGTTTTCCATTGGAGTTTTAGAAATTCTTACCCAATTCAGTGCTATAATCTTAAACTTATTCAAAAAAACCCTGTATTATGGAGTACCTATCAGAATCCTTTCCACAAAGTTTTTTGAAGATGAAACGCATTTTTCAAAAACACCAGAGTGAAGTAGTAACTTTCCATAAATGACAAAAAGACTTGAAGAGGACCATTAGTAAAGATCTGCTGAGATTTCATTATAATGAGATTGACAAGGGGATCTGCTTATTTCTGTGACACACATTTTAAAATATGGCCAGTAAAAGTGTATCAGGACAACTTAGAATTTTAGAGATTTCACACAACTTTGGAACACATATATTGATATGTACCTATACAAACAAAAGTTACCATCACCTGGAGAAGAAAATGGCAACTCACTCCAGTATTCTTGAATCCCATGGACAGAGGAGCCTGATGGGCTCACAGTCCATGGGGTCAAAAAGAGTCAGATACAACTTAGCAACTAAACAACAACAACCACTCTACATTATGTGAACTTGAAAAGCATTTGGGGTTAGTTTCTGTAACATTTCTTTACTTCATATAAGTGCTTGCTTGTTTTTAAGTCAACTAAATAGAGCTCTTTACAAATAAATTTTAGAAATACCATCCAGAGATAAAGAATACCACATATCAACAAAACCTAGGTGTATATGAACGCATGTTCAGTTGTTTCAGTCGAGTCCAAATCTGCGAGTGTATGAACTGTATTAGAATCACATAACCTTATCAATGGATATAGCAGAAAAAGCATTTGACAAAATCCAACACCATTCATGACTAAAAACTCAGTAAACAAAGAATAGAAGTGAATTTCCTCAACTTGGTTTTTAAAAATATCTACAAAAACCTACAACTAATTTTATAAGTGTTAGTTGCTCAGTTGTGCCCTACTCTTTGCGACCCCATGGACTGCAGCCCTCCAGGCCCCTCTGTCCATGAGATTTTCCAGGCAAGGATACTGGAGTGGGTTGCCATTTCCTTCTCCAGGGGGTCTTCCCAACCCAGGGACCAAACCTGGGTCTTCTGCACTGCAGGCAGATTCTTTACCAACTGAGCTACAAGGGAAGCCCTTATATTTATAGCTAATATCACACCTAACAGGAAAAGTTTGAAGTTTTCCCATTAAGATCCCAAACAAGGCAAAATGTCTTTCCCAGCTCACCTCTGCTTTTCAGCATTATACTGGAAGTCTTAGCTAATACAAAAAGGAAAGAAAAAATATATATGCAGATTGAAAAGGAAGAAGTAAATTTGTGTTAATTTGTAGACAACATGATTATGTATTAATAGAAAGTCCACTAGAATTTACAAAAACAAGCAAACAACTGGAACTAATGAAAGATACAGCAAAGTTGCAGAATACAAAGTTAATACACAAAAGTCTATTATCTTCCTATATCAGCAGCAGTGAATAACTGAAATTTGAAATTAAAAGAGGCTACCGTTTACATTAGCACTAAATGAAATGGACCTAAGATATGTATAAGACTTGAAGGAAACAGCAAAACAGATGAAAGATATTACAGGAGGAGTAAGTAACTGGAGATGCACTTCCACGCTCAGGGACAGGGAGACTCGGTATTTAAGATTCAGTTGATTATTACATTCAACTTGAGTCACAGACTCCATAAATTTAATTCATAAGTTCAACACAATCCCAGTCAAAATCCCTGAAACTTATTTTATGGATACTGACAACTACTTCTCAAGTTTATATGAAGAAGAAAAAGGCTCAGAACAGCCAACACAGTATGGAAGGAGAACAACAACGTTGGAAGACCGACGTCACCCCTGCCAGGCTCCTCTGTCCACCACATTCTCCAGGCAAGAATACTGGAGTGGGTTGCCACGTCCTTCTCCAGGGGATCTTCCTGATCTGGGGATGGAACTGCATCTACCTGTGACTCTTGCATTGCAGGTGGATTCTTTACCCACTGAGACACCTGGGAAGCCCAGGTGTATGGACACAGAAAACATAAGCATATAGACAGAGGTTCTGCAAACAGGAACCTCATAGTTTTGTTTTGAATTTTAGTCATGTCTCAGATACAAACTCAAAAGAATAGTTGGATACAAGTTGTGTTTTTGGTAGATGGACTAAGTTTACTTGCCCAGGTGATCAAAGTTTTTGTTTGTTTTTGTATGCTGTAAGGATCCGATTAGAGCTATTTTGGAATCAATTTATCTGTCAGAAACTTGTGCATAAAAATTACGAAATGGATTTCATTGTCTCTTCTAAGTGTGCCTCTTAAGTAGACTTATTTAAAACAAAGTTTCCCCCTCTGAAACTGAATGGATAACTTACCAAAAGGCTTCAACAGATTGCCAGAACCAGAAAGCAAGTTTTCTCCCAGAAGTTCGAAGTCTATTTGTCTGCTATGAAGAATCAAGGGTCATTGCAATTTTAATCTTTCCTTCCAGTTGTTTACTTGCTCCAGCTAACTTAGAAACAGAATTGGGGGTGTTGGATTTGGATTCTTAGAGGGTCTGATTTGAAGGTGTCAAGTTTTCACAGAGGCGAAGAGAGGAAGATGTTATCAGGCAGAGTTTGAGCACAAGATGCTTTCTAGAGAAGACACAAAAGATGTCACCTGAAACAAAGGGGCTGGGGAAGAGGACCATGAGGAACATGAGGCTTTGAACATCATTTTGGTCTTCTTTAGCTTTTTAGTTGTTTTTCACCAGTTTAGAAACTATCTCACCAGCAGGTATGAGAGGCCCAGACCACTTGCAGATAGCCCTCTGTTGTGGTGAGAGTTCCCAGTC
The DNA here is from genome assembly GCA_917880005.1 of Nanger dama. NCBI lineage: Eukaryota > Metazoa > Chordata > Mammalia > Artiodactyla > Bovidae > Nanger > Nanger dama. Next base: position 602,626 of record CAKJTW010000059.1, read on the forward strand.
ACACTATCAAACCGGCCTCCACTCCGCCAAGTTCATGGCCCTTTCAGGATGGAATCAGAGGGAAAGCTGGCCCTGGGAAGGGAGACAAGCTGCTTCAGATGGTTTATGAGGTTACATGTGGTGATTCCAATTCCATTCCCTCTCAGTCTGAGATTTCTGTGAGAGTGTGTGCGTGTGCGTGTGTGTGTAAGGAGGTGGGGGAGAGCAGAAATAAGGACTTTAATGTCTCTATGTCCATTGCCATTTCCTTTTTGTGCCAGTGTTAGGGCCTATACCTGGGAAACCCGGCAGCCGTTAGAAGTGAATCTCAGGTATTTGAGGCAAATACTAACCTCTCTCACATTATTCCTGCCTAGCCTTTCTTTGTTCCTGGTTCCTGTGTCTGCTCAGTTACTACTCTTTTCATGTTGTGGTTAAGAGCTCAAACTCTGAGGTCACATAAACTAAGTGCCAGTTTGGCTTCCCCAGTCATCATGTGATATTTGGCAAGTATTCTTAATGTCCCTAGGCTTTAATTTCCTTAAAAGTAAATAAAATGAGCTATGTGCCTATAAGTGAAAGCTCCAATAATTATTCAGTCTTTCTCTGATAGCTCATTTGGTAAAGAATCCACCTGCAATGCAGGAGACACTGGTTTGATTCCTGGGTAGGGAAGAGCTGCTGGAAAAGGGATAGGCTACCGACCCCAGTATTCTTGGACTTCCCTTGTGGCTCAGTTGCTAAAGAATCCACGTGCAATGCGGGAAACCTGGATTCGATTCCTGACTTGGGAAGATTCCCTGGAGAAGGGAAAGGCTGCCCACTCCAGTATTCTGGCCTAGAGAATTCCATGGACTGTGTAGTTCATGGGGTCGCAAAGAGACAGACACGACTGAGCGACTTTCACTTCACTCCCCCTTTTTAACTCTCAGACCTGACAACAGAATCTTGATGGTGGACTTTAACAGTCTTCCTTTACCAGGACACTTACTGTAGTTATTCTCAAGGGTTGCCTCCTCATGCAAATTCACTCTCTAGGGCACCACAAGAAATTCAGCCATGAAGTCAGTGCCTGCCTTGGGGTAGCAGGCAGCTCCTCTTCATCTCTCTTCCTCTCTCCTTTCCTTCTCACTCTATATACTTCCTAGTGTGGATAGAAGTTTGTCTTTTTTCCTACCTTCTTCTACCTTTATAGTAGAACAGATTCATGTAAACTCTTCTTAATTTTATATGCACATGAATATAACGTTACACATTTCTATCTCTGAAAAAACAACAGCAACAGAAAATGGCATTAAATCACTTTGTACTAACGCTTATGTTTTTCTATGGGTCTATTGGTCTGGAGAGGAATGAAATGATTCCCCAGCCTGGGACTTGATGGACTCTTGAGGTTCTTTTAGTGATATGAAAAGCAAGCAATGCCAAAATAATGAATTCCATGATGTGTAAGGTATGTGCACAGATTTTGTTGATGAGTCCGAGATGTAGTTGGCTGGTATTCCAAGGGGGAAAAAGCTATAGTGGCCTTTATTTCTTTACATTTAATATATTTTTTAGGATTTTTAAAATGCTAGTTTCTTTTTTGAGTTCTGGGTTCAACAATAGATACAGTACCTGATTAGATGTGCATATTTTTATATCAACACTGAATGCATTTTGTCATGGCATTTTTTTCAACTTTTAATTTTGAAACAATTTAGATTTAGAGATGTTACAAAATAGTACAAAGACAAGGTACACAGTGCAGAGATAAGTTACAAAGACAGTACAGAGAATTCTTGCATGTTTTGTCTATCTTCCCCTCCTGTTATTACATTTGTGTTGTATTTATCAAAGCCTGAGAAATCCGCTTTTTGCAGCATTATTAACAAAATCACAGACTGTGCTTGAGTTTCACTGCTTTCCTCACTTACGCTTTTTCTGCCCCTGTATTCAGTGAGATTCCACGCTGCATTTAGTCACCATATCTCCTTCGTCTCCTCCAACCTGTGATGAGTCTTTCCTTGTGTTTCATGAACTTGACAATTTTGAAGAGCACTGACCAGGTATTTTGTAGAAGGTTCCTCAATTTGAGTTTGTCTAATGTTTCCTCATGATTAGACTGAGGTTGTGGGTTCTTTTAAGAATACCACACAATAGAGCACCCTTCCCATTGCATCATATCAAAGATTCATGATATCAACATGTACTAGTCAACTTATGACTGGTTGGTTGGTGGTATCTGCCGGGTTTCTACACTGTCGTTTTTCCTGTTTCCATGTTATATTCATCAGAAGCCAAAGTCCAGTTAACACTCAAGATCTGAGGAAATAAATGACATCTTCTGGAGGAAGGCATATTACAGAATTTGTGGACATATTTTAAAACCATTAAAGCATTTAATAAATTCTGAGGGGAAGATACATTGAGGCTTTGCAACTGTTCTGTTTCTCTTTAAATCTTCATTTACTAGTTTTTAGCATACATCCTTGAATTCTGCCCAAAGTAATTATTACTGTGGTGTTCAAATAGTGATTTTTCTATTGCCCTCATTCCTTCTACATGAATTTTTCTATAAGGAAGAGTTTTCTCTTCTTCATTTTTATCAATTATTTATATCAATATGGAATAGATATTTATTTTATTGTTTAAGTTATAGCCCAACAATATTCCTATTAATTGTATTGCTCAATTCCTCCAAGTTTGGCCAATAAGTTCTTTTTATTTCTGTATCATTTCTATCTATCTATTTATATAGGTTTATGCTGATATCTTTGACTCACCAAATTCCACAGGGTTCATTCTAGCCTTTCCTTCTTTGCTTATTTGCAACTTGCTTTCTCTGGCAATGATTTCCAGTTATCTGCAATTTACTTGATCTTGTTTACCCCTAGTATACTTGAATCAGAATAGTATCAGAGCCAGTATCAGAATTGCTAAACTGTACTCTTGTGTGTCACACGTTTACCAAGTAAAACACATCAGTGTTTTCATCAGTTCTTCTTGTCTTTAGTCTTACAGTTTCCGGTAAAAACACTCTTCTCTCAAATCACTTAGGCTAGCTCTTCTCCTATCGCCATGCAGGTGTATAATGTATTTTTCATACATTCTTTCCCCCTGACATAACACATTCTGGTAAAATGATAAACATTTTATACAATAAAGAATTTAGAAATCAAATTCTTTGATTTGATTTTGGACAAATTCTTGTCCAAACTTCTATTTTATATATTTTTTGTATTTTTATAATTTATAACACACACACACATATTTTTGTTTAATGGAACAGAAAGTTGTAATGTGAAAAACAATTCTCCCTAGTTGTTTGCATTTATGAACATTGTAAGATCCTGTTTACATCTGTAGTTCCTTTATCTCCATTGGAAGGTCCTTATTTGGCCCAGTAGGTTATGGTTCCAAGCCCCATCCTCAGAATTAACCTTTATTTCACATATGAGACAGCTGAGAATCAGAGATTAAGGCCACACAAGTTTTGTTATGACATAACTTAAGGTGGAAATCAGACTCAAAACTCCCAGATCATTTTTCTTTTTACTTTCTGGTGTTTTGTTCAAAGGCATGTGCTCAGATCAACCTGCAACCCAAATACGGGTGAGTATGAAACGGATGACAAGTAAAACAACGATGAGGTGTTAAGTAGAACGTTTTGACCTCAGCTTCTGTAGCTGTAGATAAAGGGGGCAGTCATGTGCCAGAAGAGGGTGATTCTTATTTTCTGTCATGGAGAGTTGTAAAAAATCTTTATATATGATTATAGCTGTGAGTGCCTGAAAAATGGTGTAAGTATTTAACATTACGTCCATTTTGCAGTTTAGTTTTTGTGAACTAATCCCTTTAGTTATTTGAATAAAATGAACTCCTTGAACAGCTTAAAGACAGATGCCTGGATTGGGTGGAACTCAGCTAACATGTGTAGTTGCAGCCTTGGTTGGTGCTAACCATGGGCAAACCAAGAGAACATGCCCTAACAGGCTCCTATGAAGACATGCCACTCATTATATGTATGAAAAAGAAAAAAAACCCAAGTGGCAAAATCAGGACATCTTCCCAAGTTTAGCAATATACACATCATTTGAGGTTAACAAACTGGTTAGTTATGTTTTGAAATTAACCATAGATCCCACAGGGAATTCTTAAATATTCTAAAGGTTGTTTGAGGGAAGGGTAAGACAAATTACTTCCCTTCCATATTTTCAGATACCCTAGGTCTTCTTAAGATAATTATCTCCCTTTCCTATTTTTAGAAAAACCAGGTCTTTTTCAGTATATAATGTTCTTAATATTGGAACAAGTTCCAGGGATATTTAACTTCTTTTTCAACCTGAAATTTATCTTATCTTCCTTTAAAAAACAATAATTAATTTGTTTGCCTATTCATTCATATTTATTCACTTAGTTGGAATTACAGTTTACAGACCACAAAAGGCACAGATCTTAAGTGTTCAGTTTGATGAGTTTTGACATTTGTAAACACTCGTGAAACCACCACCCCAAACAGAACGAAGAATATGTTATTACCCCAGAAAGCTTCTTCATGCTCCTTATTGCTGATTTTACTCCACTTCCAAATACAACCATTTTCTGACTTCTTTCATACATCTATTTTTGTTATTGCTTTTGTTATTTTGCTTGTTATTGCACTTCGCATTCACTGACTCGAGTAGCGCATGTGTGTGTGTGTGTGTGTGTGTGTGTGTGTGTATGTGTGTGTGTGTGTATGTGTGTGTGTGTGTATGTGTGTGTGTGTGTGTTTGTGCGTGTGTATGCGCATGTATCTTCTTTCATCCAGCATTTTGGATATTCGTATCGCTGTGATTATCGGTAGTTCTTCCTTTTCCCTGCTGGGGTTCATGATTTGGCTATATTGCAGTCTATTTACTCATTCTTGTCGATGGGCACAGGGGGATTCCAGTTTTAGGATGTCATGAATAAGGTTGCTATGGATATTCTCAAATTATTCTTTAAATTTTCTCTTTTTAAAAACTTCTTTTAACAAATAATTTCAAACTTATCAATAGTAGCAAAAATTAAACTTGCTACTCAAATACCCAAAAAATAAAACACTCAAATACTCTTTATCCAGATTTGTCCATTGTAACTATATAAATGTTGCTTTTACATGTGTGTGTGTGTGTGTGTGTTTCCTGAACCATTTGAAGATCTTTGCTTGAAAATTACAACTTTTCCTCCTAAAAGTTCAAGAATGTGGATGTTCTCTAATATGGTCATAGTATGGTTACCAATTTCAGTGAACTCAACATCAGTGCAGCACTCGAATCTGTCAACTGCATTCCAGTGTTGACAGCTATTGACTCAGTAATGTCCTTAACTGAGTTGGACCATAGAGAAGGCTGGGCGCCAAAGAATCAATGCTTTTGAGCTGTGGTGTTGGAGAAGACTCTTGAGAGTCCCTTGGACTGCAAGGAGATCCAACCATTCTATCTTAAAGGAAGTCAGTCCTGAATATTCATTGAAAGGACTGATGCTGAAGCTGAAACTCCAATAATTTGGCCATCTAATGCGAAGAACTGACTCATTGGATAAGACCCTGATGCTGGGCAAGACTGAAGGAAGGAGAAGGGGGCAGCTGAGGATGAGACGGTTGGATATCATCACCAATTCAATGGATATGAGTTGGAGCAGGCTCTGGGGGTTGATGATGGACAGCGAAGCCTGGCGTGCTGCAGTTCATGGGGTTACAAAGAGCCAGACACGACTGAATGACTAAACTAAACTGAACTGAATGCCCTTAACAAAGTCCCCTACTTCCCCAATTAAAAAAAAAAAATCCCTTTTAGGGTCAGCTATTGCTTTTCATTGTCACCTCTCATGAGGCTTCTTTAATCTGGAATATTTCTAAAGCCTTTTTTTCCTAAAAGATTTTTCTGAAGTCTTTATGACACTATATATTTGACAAATTGGTACCTCTTCTCTTTTTAAAAAGTCTTCCTCATTTCAGGTTGTTCTAATATTTCCTCACAATTAGATTCATATTATGCAGACCAGAATACTGCATGGGAGATGCTATATCCTTCTCAGAGTAGCACAGCTAGAAGCATGAACTGTCCATCTGTCCAGCATTGGTGATGTTAATTTGGATTTCCCAGTCAAGATGTTTCTAATTTATTTACTATAAAATTACTGTTTTTCTCTGTTATAACTAATAGGTGGTCCATGGGGAGATAATTTAGAATCAAGAAAATATCCTGCTCCTTATGAAAGTCTCCTCCTAGATTTAGCATCATTGGTGATTCTTACCTGATACAATCTTTACTGTGATTATGGCAAAATGATCATTTTCCAACTTGCTAACTCCTCCACATTTACCAGTTGGTTCTCAATAGTCAACTATAATCAAGAGCTCTTTCCTCTGCAATTTGATTGATTTATTTATTATAGGTACAAACTCATTAATTTCTATTTCCTCAATGGCTTATAATTCATTACTTACTTTGCACACAAATTATTCTAGATTTGGCCAAGAGGAGTCTCTTCAAGATGGCTGTCGTTTTCTTGTGACATCCTTTCTTCCATGATTTTTGTCATATCACATCCTTATTTCTGGCGTAACTAGATGTTTCAGGTTCATCTCATACCTACTTTACTCCATCCCTGGTGTTAATCATTTCTTTGAGGAGCCCTGGTTCAGCTTAGCAAAGAATAATATTAAAGACCAAGATTTGGGTATTAGGTATAATCATTGCTCCCAGTATCTTAGCAAAGAATGATATTAAAGACCAAGATTTGGGTATTAGGTATAATCATTGCTCCCAGTATCTTTGCTTCTTGGTCCTTGCAGTGGACAAAATTAAAAACATAAGCATACATACTTAAACACACACACTTATGTATGCACACCCCTCATATGCATATTTTGTGTGTGTGCTCAGTCACTCAGTCATGTCTGATTCTTTGCAACCCCATAGACTGTAGCCCACCAGGCTTCTCTATTCATGGAGGTAACCTCAGAGAAGGGATGCTTCTTCATATGCCATCCACCCTATTTCCTCCTATTCTTGTGTGCTATCACTTTCATTATTATCTGGTTTCTCCTTCAGTATTTCTTTTTGTAAAGATAAGCAAATATATGTATGTATCCTTACTTTTCTTCTTTTGCAGATAAGAGGTAATATCCCATATAAGCTGCTCTACTTTTTAAAACTGTCATATCACTTAAAATTATGCTATTTCAATTCACAGAGATCTTTTCTATTATCATTTTTTATAGCTGCATAGAATTCATTGTGTGCCCATCCCAAAGATTCTTCAATCAATGTTCTACACTTGAATCTTGGGTTCAGTTCAGTTCAGTCGCTCAGTCGTGTCCGACTCTTTGCGACCCCATGGACTGCAGCACGCCAGGCCTCCCTGTCCACCACTAACTCCCAGAGTTCACTCAAACTCACGTCCATCGAGTCAGTGATGCCATCCAGCCATCTCATCCTCTGTCGTCCCCCTTTTCCTCCTGCCCCCAATCCCTCCCAGCATCAGAGTCTTTTCCAATGAGTCAACTCTTCACATCAGGTGGCCAAAGTACTGGAGTTTCAGCCTCAACATCAGTCCTTCCAAAGAACACCCAGGACTGATCTCCTTTAGAATGGACTCGTTGGATCTCCTTGCAGTCCAAGGGACTCTCAAGAGTCTTCTTAGTTTCCATTATTTTCCAATTTCAAATAATGCTACAAGAAAGAATTTTGTGCATATTCAGTTTTGTATTTCTGGAAGTGGATCTATTTCCTCTGACATCTTAATCCCTAGAAGTAGGGCAAGAGACAAATGCATGTATAATTATATGTGTGTATAATTATGCCAAACTTCTCTTAATTTTTTTCATTCCCATGGTGATGTATGAGGGACAAACACGTGAGAATGTTTTCCTCATAGTATTGCAACAGGGTAACCTTGTTAAACTTTTGAATTCTTGCCTCAGCGTAACATTGCTGAGCTTTTGAATTCTTGCCAATGTTATGGGTAAGAAATGTACCCCAGCTAATTTCTTTTCAGTTCAGTTCAGTCACTCAGTCATGTCTGATTCTTTGTGACCCCATGGACTGCAGCACGCCAGGCCTTCCTGTTCATCACCAACTCCCTGAGTTTACCAAACTCATTGAGTCAGGGATGCCATCCAACCATCTCATCCTCTGTTGTCCCCTTCCTTCTCCTGCCTTCAATCTTTCCCAGCATCAGGGTCTTTTCAAACTAGTTAGCTCTTCACATCAGGTGGCAAAGTACTGGAGTTGCAGCTTCAACATCAGTCCTTCCAATGAATATTCAAGACTGATCTCCTTTAGGATGGATTGGTTGGAGTCCATTGCAGTCCAAGTGACTCTCAAGAGTCTTCTCCAGCACCACTGTTCAAGAGCATCCATTCTTTGGTGCTCAGCTTTCTTTGTAGTCCAATTTCTCTTATTAAACATTTTTCAACATGTTCAAAGACCATTTTTTATCTCTTTTTGTGAACTGTCTGGTTTTTGTCATTTGTTCATTTTTCCCTCAACTTTTGTACATACATTATTTATAAATCAGGAATATTATTAACTGGAATGTAGGTTGCAAATATGTTTAATTTTTTTCTACCAATAGTTATCATTGTCTTTTGACTTTGCTTATGCTGTCTTTTGGACATGTTGACATTTTAGACTTTTTATTACTTATATTTATCAATTGGTCTCCTTTCATTGCATTTGGATTTTTAGTCACAGTTAGAAAAACTTTTCTGAAACCTGGGTTAAAGAGAAATTTGTCTAGGTTTTCTTCCAGTACTTGTATAATTTACCTTTTACATTTGGAATTTATTCTGGTGTATGATGTGAGAAACGGACTTAAGATGTTTTTGTTCAAATCATTAGCCAGTTGTCTGAATATAATTTATTTTTAAAAAGTATATAATATTTGCCCAGTGATGAGAGGTACTACTTGTATCAAATGCTAGACTGTTATACAAAGTTAGCTCCATTTCTGGATTTTCTATTCTGTTCCATTGGCCTATCTATTCATGTGTCAATGGCAACACTTTTAATCATAGATGCATCATAGTATGTTTTAATATTTGAAAGGGTTAAGTCTTTTCTTCTCAATTACTCTTGCGTGTTTATTTTCCCATATGAACTTTAGAATTAACTTATCCACTTTTGTACAAAGCTCATTGGGATTTTTCTTGAAATTGCACCATTAACTAAGGAAGAACTGACATACTGATGATGTTGAAACACCTAACCAAGAAACAGGATGTCTTTCTATTTGTTCAAAGCTATGTTTGTATCTTTCGGTGATGTTTTATAATTTTTCTTCATATGGGTTTTGAATCTTTTATTAATAAGTTTATTCTGAAATAGTTTTTCTTTTTATTGCTGTTAATGGAATTTTCTCATCTATTATAGTTTCTAAACTGGTTGTTATTTGTATATATGAATGTTATTGATTTTTGCATGACAAAGTTATGTCTTGCTATTATAACTTTTTGTAATTTTTTATGGTTTGAGATAATTTTGTCATTGCTTCTTTAGGTCCGAGGGTGGCAAACATTTTATGCAAAGAACTAGAGAGTTAATATCTTCGACAGGAGGATCTAAAGGTCTCTAATGCAATGACACAACTCTGTTGATGCAGTGCAAAAGCAGCCATAGACAAGTTACAGATGAGTGGACATAGCTGTGTTTTCATTCCATTGTTTTTCTCTATTGCTTGGCATTGCTCACTTAAAAGGCTTTCTTTTCTCTCTCGGCTGTTCTCTGAAACTGTGCATTCATTTGCGTATATCTTTCCCTTTCTCCTTTGCCTTTCCAATAGAATGGGAAAGACTAGAGACCTATTCAAGAAAATTGGAGATACCAAGGGGACATTTCATGCAAAGATGGGCACAATGAATGATAGATATGGCAAGGAACTAACAGAAGCAGAAGATATTAAAAAGAGGTGGCAAGAATACAGAACTATTTTAAAAAGATCTCAGTAACCCAGATAACCAAGATGGTGTGATCACTCACCTAAAGCCAGACATTCTGGAGTGTGAAGTCAAGTAGGACTTAGGAAGCCTTACTACGAACAAAGTTAGCAGAGGTGATGGAATTCCAGCTGAGTTATTTCAAATCCTAAAAGATGATGCTGTGAAAGTGCTGCACTCAATATGCAGGCAAATTTGGAAAACAGCAATGGCCACAGGACTAGAAAAGGTCAGTTTTCATTCCAATCCCCAAAAGGGAAATGCCAAAGAAGGTTAAAAAACTATCCTACAATTGCGCTCATTTCACATGGTAGCAAGGTCTTGCTCAAAATCCTCCAATCCAGGCTTCAACAGTATGTGAACTGAAAACTCCCAGATGTACAAGTTGGATTTAGATAAGACAGAGGAACCAGAGATTAAATTGCCAATATTTGTTGGATCATAGAAAAAGCAAGAGAATTTAAAAAAAAATTGACTTCTCCTTCATTCACTATGCTAAAGCACCACCTTAACTGCCTCTTGCAAAACCTGTATGCAGGTCAAGAAGCAGCAGTTAGAACTGGACATGAAACAACAGACTGATTTCAAATTAGAAAAGGAGTACGTCAAGGCTGTATATTATCACCTGGTGCAGTCAGATAAATAAGTATTTGTTAAAAAAAAACAACTATCCATCCATTATTGTAGCACAAATGAAACTATGAACAAAGCTGCTATCAGGTATATTAGGAAACAATTAAGACCAAGAGAATGAACAGACCAAAAGATGAACCTAACCTTCCAAGCAGAAAATAAATAACAATTTTAAACAAAACAATCAAAACCTTCTTAATGATCAGTGATTGGTAGTCAGCTTTTTCCTATGTATAGTATTCTTTAAAATGATTTAATCAGCTATTTGTTGTTGTTTGTTTGCTAAGTTGCGTCCGACTCTGCGAACTCATGGACTGCAGCACACCATGCTCCTCTGTCCTCCACTGTCTCCTGGAGTTTATTCAAATTTATGTCCATTGAGTCAGTGATGCCATCCAACTGTCTCATCCTCGATTGCCTCCTTCTCCTCTTGAGCTCAATCTTTCCCAGCATCAGAATCTTTTCCAGTGAGTTGGCTCTTCATATCACATGGCCAAAGTATTGGAGCTTCAGCTTCAGCATCATTAGTTACAATTAATAGTTTATTAGCTATAACTGTAATTAACTATAACTATTTAATTAGCAATTTCTTAATTTGTTTAATGACTCTTATTATTTATTTTCTAATAATCCTGCTTTGATTATTAAAGTTTCAAGTTAACAACTTTAAATAGAAATATCTGAATTCAGGTGTGTAGTAACATTAATACGCTACTTTGAAAGGGTCTGTTTTCTTAATATAACTGTATTAAAGAGGAAAGAAGTGAGAAAGGTATAGAAATAAAAAAAAATAAAACAGGGAAGATTATACTGATTCTGTCACTAATTAATCACAGAATATTGGCCAAGGTACTTCACCTCTCCTTAATTTAGCTTCTTCATCTGTAAACAGGCCATGGGTCTAAATATGAAGATCCATTCATCTATTGCTGGACGTTTAGGTTGCTTCAATGTCTTGCTATTGTAAATAGCAATGCAGTGAACACTGGGGTACTTTTGAATTATGGTGTTCTCCGGATATGTGCCCAGGAGGGGGACTGCAAGATCATACATAGCTCTATTTCATTTTTTTAAAAAACTTAATCTTGGGACTTGCCTGGTAATTTAATGGTGAAGACTCCACACTCTCCATGCATGGGAACCCAAGTTCACTCCTTGGTCAGGGAACTAGACTCTGCATGCTGCAGCTAAAGAGCCCGCAGGCTGCAGCGAAGAGTGAAGATGCTGCATGACACAGCTAAGACCCTGACAGCTCCATGAAATACATAAATATTTTTAAAAAAATTAAACGTTTATTGACAGGTGAATGGATAAAGAAGATGTGTGTGTGTGTATATATATATATATATATATATGTATGTATGTATGTATATACACACATATATGTGTGTGCATATGTTAAGTTGCTTCATTTGTGTCTGACTCTTTGTGACCCCATGGACTGTAGCCTGCCTGCCTCCTCTATCCATGGGATTCTCCAGGCAAGAATATTGGAGTAGGTTGTCATGCCCTTCTCCAGGGGATCTTCCCCATGCAGGGATCAAACGTGAGTTTCCTGCAGCTTCTGCCTTGCAGGCAGATTCTTTACTGCTGAGCCAATGGGGAATCATACAGATCCAATAGAATATTACTCTGCCATAAAAAGAATAAAATTATATCATTTGCAGTAACATAGCTGGACCTAGAGATTATCATACTAGATGAAATAAGCCACAGAGAAAGCCAAACATCATATGATATCACTTACATGTGGAATATTAAAAAAATGATACAAATGAACTTATATACAAAACAAATAGGTCAATAGACGTAGAAAACAAACGTAAGGTTACCAAAGGGGAAAGAGAAGGAAGGATAACTTAGAAGTGGGGCTTAACGTATACATACTTCTATGTAAAAAATATGGAGAAGGCAATGAAACCCTACTCCAGTACTCTCGCCTGGAAAATCCATTGGACGGAGGAGCCTGGTAGGCTGCAGTCCATGGGGTAGCTGAGGGTCAGACACGACTGAGCGACTTCACTTTCACGCATTGGAGAAGGAAATAGCAACCCACTCCACTGTTCTTGCCTGGAGAATCCCAGGGGTGAGGGAGCCTGGCGGGCTGCTGTCTGTGGGGTCGCACAGAGTCGGACACGACTGAAGTGACTTAGCAGCAGCTGCAGCATGTAGAAAATAAATAATCAACAAAGACCTACTATACAGCACAGGGAACTCTACCCAATATTCTGTAATAGCCTATAAGGGAAAATAATCTAAAAAGAATAGACATAGATATATATGTCTTGCCATGACTTGAAACTAACATAACATTGTATGGCAACTATACTTCAATTAGAAAAAGCATCAGCATCAGCATTAGAATCTGTTCGTGCTTACCTTTTTACAGCTTTCCCTCTCATAGCTATCATAATGATTTAAATAATCATCTTCTTGTAATTATTTCACAAAGTAGGACCCAAATAAATATAAAATAAATACCAAGCAATCATGAGAAATGCTGGACTGGAAGAAACACAAGCTGGAATCAAGATTGCCAGGAGAAATATCAATAACCTCAGATACGCAGATAACACCACCCTTATAGCAGAAAGTGAAGAGGAACTAAAAAGCCTCTTGAAGAAAGTGAAGGAGGAGAGTGAAAAAGTTGGCTTAAAGCTCAACATTCAGAAAATGAAGAGCATGGCATCCGGTCCCATCACTTCATGGGAAATAGATGGGGAAACGGTGGAAACAGTGTCAGACTTTATTTTGGGGGGCTCCAAAATCACTGCAGATGGTGACTGCAGCCACGAAATTAAAAGACGCTTACTCCTTGGAAGAAAAGTTATGACCAACCTAGATAGCATATTCAAAAGCAGAGACATTACTTTGCCAACTAAGGTCCGTCTAGTCAAGGCTATAGTTTTTCCTGTGGTCATGTATGGATGTGAGAGTTGGACTGTGAAGAAAGCTGAGTGCTGAAGAATTGATGCTTTTGAACTGTGGTGTTGGAGAAGACTCTTGAGAGTCTCTTGGACTGCAGGGAGATCCAACCAGTCCATTCTAGGAGATCAGCCCTGGGATTTCTTTGGAAGGAATGATGCTAAAGCAGAAACTCCAGTACTTTGGCCACCTCATGCGAAGAGCTGACTCATTGGAAAAGACTCTGATGCTGGGAGGGATTGGGGGCAGGAGGAGAAGGGGACGACAGAGGATGAGATGGCTGGATGGCATCACTGACTCGATGGACGTGAGTCTGAGTGAACTCCTGGATTTGGTAATGGACAGGGAGGCCTGGCGTGCTGTGAATCATGTGGTTGCAAAGAGTCGGACACGACTGAGCGACTGAACTGAACTGAACTGAAAGTAAACAAAGTTAAGTCAGTCAGTTTGGATAGAATCAGGACTCACATTTTAGTTATATTGATTACACATATTGTGATCCCTTATCAAACACTAACTTTCCCCATACTTGCTAATTTAAAGACCTATAAAATGAAGATATAGGTACCATATTTACTTTAAAAATTTGCATGAAAATGGACCCATTCAGTTCAATCTCGTGTTGTTCAAGGGTCAATTTTATTGGTAAAACAGTGTACATTTTCAGTTGTTAAAAATTTATATAAATGAAAATAATAAAGAGTTCATTGGCCTTTTATATTTCAAAACTTTCTGACTTTATTATTACACACCAAATTTTAGTAATTTCTTAAGTTTCCATTCTGGTGGGTAGCACACAGTGCTAGAGAATCCAGGAATCAGACAATGGCTGATCATCAAACAAAGAGGCTGTGGAGCAGGACCCTAGGCTGGGCAAGTAACTGTGCAAAGTTCTGTTTCTACACAGGAGGCCCGAGAAGACTCAGCATAGTGTCTAATTCCAGTTGGGGTCAGGGCAGCACGTTAGTCCTGAAAGAGGGATAAAGTGGTAGCTAGATGTGTAATGAGTCAAACAGCATTACGGAGGCCAGAAATGTGTCTCTTTGACTGGATCCTCTATACAAATGGATGACTGAGAATTTAGCCAGTCAGATAGGGCATCAAAACTTTAACTATGGACTTCCCAGGTGGTACAGTGGGGAAGAAACCACCTGCCAATGCAGGGGACATGAGTTCGATCCCTGGTTCAGGAATATTTCACATGCTGCAGGGCAACTAAGTCTGTGCTCCACAACTACTGAAGCTCGAGTGCCTAGAGCCTGTGCTCCACAAGAGAAGTCGCTGCAATCAGAAGCCGATGTAGCACAACAAAGAGTAGTCCCTCCTCCTCACAGCTAGAGAAAGCCCTCATGCACCAACAAAGACCCAGTGCAACCAAAAATAAATAAATCTTTAAAAAGACTGTAACTGCTATTTGAGTCAAGGTTTGCTTAAAAATGATCGGAACTGAGCATACAAGTGTGGGGCACAGTGTACCAGACAGAGAACCGAAGTCAGTGTAAATGCAAAGTTTAAGTGTAGAAATAAGTGTTATCAGAAACCTGGCTCCTTATAATTCCCTAGCCTGTATTTGTCCTTATGTTGTTCATTTCAAGAGGGTAGGCGCTATCTTACTTACCTTTGAATTTCCTGTAAGTAGGTTCCCAGTACATGTGTAGCAGGATAATTTCTTGAGGCATCAGTTTATGTTTCTCCCTATCATTTCCCCTTTCCCTCCCCATTCACAGAAGAAACCGTCTGCTTCATTGCTTCATTTGGGCTTGGTAGGATGGCTTCATGACTTTTGATTGTTCAAGCTTACACTGAGATTGGAGTTTGAAGAAGAATAAAAGATCATGCCCAAGACTGGAGGAGGAAGGGGGTTCTTAGCTGCATAGTGTATCAGGTCAGTTAAATACTACTAGGTCAGAAGATCCCAGCCTCATCCAAGATTTCCTGGCATGGAAGGAACTGTGCAGGCTGAGACGATGCTTCAATCACAGCTGGTCCAGAGGACTGACACAGGAACGTGCCTCTAAAACTCCTAAGTCATGTAAAAGACCACAAAACATTGACACTCCCCAAAGGAGGAAAGCCTCATAAGACTAAGTTTATCTATTTGTTTCATACTTAAATTTCATTTCAAAAATACAATAGGTTCAAAAATAGTTCTAGGACAACTGAATATTCACATGCAAAACAATAAAGAACAAAATTAGACAGTTTCATACTACTGTGCAAAAATTAACTAAAGATTAACCGAAGGTCTAAATGTCAAAACTAAAACTTACTCTATAAGATAAAACAGATAAATCTTCATGATCTTGGCAATGGATTCTTAGATATGTCACCAAAATCACAAGCAACAAAAAGAAAAAATAGACAAACTGGACTTGATTAAAATTAAAAATGAATGTGTCTTAAGGGACATTATCAAGAAAGTGAAAAGACAACTTTAACAACGAGAGAAACTATGTGCAAATCAAATATCTGATAAAGATCTAGTATCCATAATATGTAAAGAACTCTTACAACTCAACAAAAAGAGAATTTTTGAAAGGACAGAGGACTTGAACAGAAATTTCTTCAAAGAAGATACACAAATGGCTAACAAACACATGAACAGATACTCACCATCATTAGTTCCTAGGAACATGCAAATTATTACAATGAGTATTTGCACTCACTAGGGTGGCTATAATTAAAAAGCCAAAAAATAACAGGTGTTGGTAAAAATGTTGAGAAATTGGAACTTTCATTTACTGCTGGTGGAAACACACAATGGTTCAGTTGCCGTGAAAACCAGTTTGGTGATTCCTCAAAAATGTCAACAGAATTACCATACATGCGATTCATGGGGTCACAAGGAGTTGGACACACAGAGCGACTGAACTGAACTGAACTGAGCAATTCTACTCTGAGGTATACATCCAAGGAATTGGAAACAGGTACCCTAGCCAACACTTGGGCATGCATATTCATAACAGCACAATTCACAGTAGCCCAAAGGTAGAAACAATCCAAACTTCTATTAGTTGATAAATAAAACGTGATCTATCTATACAATGTAACATTATTCAGTCATAAAGAGGAATGCTACAATGTGGATTAACCTGGGAAACAGTATGCTCTGCGGAAGAAGCCAGACACAAAGTGTCACATATTGTATGACTTTGCTTGTATGAAATATCAGGATAGATAAATCCACAGGGACAGAAGACTGGTGTTTGCCAGGAGCTGAGGGAGGGGAACAGTGAAGAGGAACTGCTTAATGGGTACAGGGTCTTCTTTTCAGGTAATGAAAATGATGATGATCTAGACAGAGGTTGTAGCTGTATAACATTGTAAACATACTAAATGCCACTGAATTGTTGATTTAAAAATAGGTAATATTATCTTATATGAATTTCATCTCATTGAATTTTTTTCTGAAATGTATTAGATGATATATTCACATGGTTAAAACATAAAAGGTACAGATTTATTCAGTGAAAATCTTTCTTCCTACTTCTCAGTTCCATTCTATCCTTCCTGCAACTGACCAATATAATCAACTTTATGAGTATCCTTTTAAAGGTATTATATTTATCTATAAACACTTTTATGAATGGTAACGTATTTTACAAATTATTCTACTCCTAGCTTTGTCCCCCTGGTTACCATTATATTTTAATGTCATTGCATCATAGTACATATAGAATTGCTTCATTCTTTAGTGCATGTATAATATTCCTTTACATTATTAATAAGAATGACATTACAGGAATACATTACATTACGGAATTAAAGAATATTCCCATTCCTTGTTTTTACAGAAAGATGCATCACATCTCTGTGAGAGTAAATCTATGGAATCAATTCTCTGAAATGAATTGCTAGGTCAGAAAGTATGTATATTTGGGACTATTTTAAAGATTTTTGAGGTAGGAGATAGATGGGCCCTTGGACTGGTGTTTGTCAAGTGCAGTAAAATTGAAGCTTCGTTCTCAACCAGACACTCCAAGTACAAAGCTAGCGGCAAAAGCTAAGCTCTGCTAAAGTAAGGAGATACGGTGCCCACTTCTGATGTCAAGGTAAACTTCCCTGTCTGCACCTGCCCAGGAAGGCTTCTTGGAGGTCAAAAGGGAAGAGGGTGCCACCCCTGTAATAAGTGCGGACATGCACCCAAAGGCCTCTGCAGTGGGAGCCATCTCAGCAAAGACTTGTGTACACATATTTGTGGGGAGAGGTGGTCCTAGGACCAGGTGTGAAAAAAGAAACAAGATAATTTGCCCAAGATAAGCAAGATCTCAGATGAACTGTCCTATATAAGTGATTTGAATTTCCTTTTACTGCGCTCCTCATTCAGGATGCCCACACTCCTCTCTGGCTGTGTATTTCTGCCTTGCTTCTGACTTAAACTGTTTTTCTATGTGGTCTCCTACGTGTCATACTGTGTCTCTAATAAGAAACTTTGAATCTGTTGTTACAGTTTTTGCCTCCTTGAAACATCTTTGCTTTCAAACAGGAGAAAGAGCCAAGGACACTTTCCTTCTGGCCTATAGCCACTTGTGGTCTGGTGGTGAGGATTTCTGATTTTCATACAGGGTACCCAGGTTCAATCCCTGGAAAGGCTGCTAAGATCTCTCTTCAGGACCGTTCGTTGCTGTCTCTCTCAGATCTTTTTGACCAGTTATCTTACAGTTTGCTCTAATTTGCCTGGTCCTCAGAAATATTCATTAAAAAATGACATGAAGTGAAGTTGCTCAGTCGTGTCCAACTCTTTGTGACCCCCCACAGACTGTAGCCTACCAGGCTCCTCTGTCCATGGGATTTTCCAGGCAAGAGTCCTGGAGTGGATTGCCATTTCCTTCTCCAGGGGATCTTCCTGACCCAGGGATTGAACCCGGGTCTCCCACATTGTAGACAGATGCTTTACCGTCTGAGCCACCAGGGAAGTCCTGGAAAACATGACATAGTGTGTCTTAAAAATTGGGGATCTTGGCCTTTTGGGTGGTGAAAATTGTATTTTACTGTAGCTTTGTTTTGTGTCACATGTTGTTGTGTGATAGAAGTTTTCAAATTTGAATTTTTATTCTGTGAACTATTCATATTATTTAACCAGTTATCCATTTAGCTGTGGGTTTTTTCTGACTGATTTGACATACTTTAAGGAAAATGAACCTCTAGTGTAAGAAATAAAGTGAAGTTTTTTTCCTACAGTTTTCTTTCTGCTTAGTTTATGGTGTGTGATTTTTTTTTTTTCATCAAGAAGACATTATTTTTAGTAGCCAGTATCAATTATTTTCACTTACAGTTTCTGGGTTTTAATACTTGTGGAGGTCTTCCTCAAGTCAAGATTATAATTATTTCATGAGGAATTCTTTGTTTTCTTTCAGTGATTTTAATAATTTCTTTTAATTTCCTTTTTCTTTTATTCATTCTTGGAGCAGTTTAGAAATTATTCTGTTTCTTTAGTTTGCAGTATGAGGTATGGCTCCAATTTTTTTATTGAGGTGATGTGGGGTTACAGAAAAATAAGGAGCTTCTCTGGTGGCTCAGTGGTAAAGAATCTGCCTGCAGTGTAAGGAGACCAGGGTTCAATCCCTGGGTTGGGAAGATCTCCTGGAGAAGGGAATGGCAACCCACCCCAGTATTCTTGCCTGGAGAATCCCATGGACAGAGGAGCCTGGGGGGCTACAGTCTGTGGGGTCACAAAGCATTAGACAAGACTGAGCTACTTTTTCCTGGTGGTCCAAGGGCTTCCCTAGTGGCTCAGACAGTAAAGGATCCCCCTGCAATTTGGGAGACCTGGGTTTTAAAACTTCACTTCAGAGCAGGGGGTACAGGTTTGATCCTTGGTAGGGGAGCTAAGATCCCATATGCCTTGGGGCCAAAATACTAAAACATAAAACAGAGCAATATTGTGACAAATTCAATAAAGACTTTAAACTTGGTCCGCATCAAAAGGAAAAAAAGAAATATAAGACTTGGTTCCTCCCCTTGCTACTTCCATTTACATTAATAAGCATTATAAAGGAGCTGTCACAAAAGTCAGAACAGTGTGCTTTAGGGACACCTGAGAGAGGACAAGAGAGTCCAGGAAAGGCCAATAATCTGAATTAACAATCCTATACCCTTCTGGAACTCTCTTTTGTCTTGACTTTTGTGAGAATCATGCCTCTGTGTTCCTATACTACCATATAAATTATTCTCACTGCCCAGCTCTTTTTCCTTCCTTTATCCCTGAAATGTAGGTGTTTCATAAGATTATACTGCACTTCTCAACTGCCCCTTTTTCTTTTTAATTCTCATTCTGTTCCAAGAATTCATCTGTTTGTAAACAGAAGACTTCTAAATCCATGTCTGTGTGTGTGCTTAGCCGCTCAGTTATGCCCAGTTCTTTGTGACCTTGTGGACCATATCCCACCAGGGGTTCTCCAGGCAAGAATATGGAGTGGGTTGCCATGCCCACCTCCAGGGGATCTTCCTGACCCAGGAATCGAACTCGTGTCTTTTATGTCTCCTGCATTGGCAGGCGGGTTTTTTACCACTAGCTCCACCGTGTATCTTTGCTAAACGTATACTTGAAACTCTTACTGTATTTGGATTTTATAATTATTTTATTTTTTGCTTAATATTTGTTCTGTTTTTCTCACCACTGGCCTCAGTTCCTGGCCCATGGTAAGTCATTAATAAATATTTTCATATGAAAAAATGTTTAGAACTGATCTTTTCTCCTACGAACTAGATCTTAATTTTGTCATTACCTGGTGGGCATTTTCCACAGGGCATTCCCGTTGACACTAGAAAATATTTGGTCAATTTAACAAACATTTGCTATGTGTCTGCTATGAGTCAACAGTATACAGGGCTTAGGAATATACCTACTCTATAGAAAAAAAAAGCACAACTGTGTATGTAGGGGGTGCCCAGGTGGCACTAGTGGTAAAGAACCCATCTGCCAATTCAGGAGACAAAAGAGATGCAGGTTCAATCCCGGGTCGGGAAGATTCCCTGGAAGAGGACATGGCGACCCATTCCAGTACTCTTGCCTGGAGAATCCCTTGGACAGAGGAGTTTGGCAGGTTATGGTCCATGGGGTCATGGAGTCTGATACAACTGAGTACGCACACACATGTGTGTATGCTTTTAATCAGTTTGACCTGCTTCATCAGTTTGGGGTAATACTCACATATCACTTCACATTATTTATTTTTTCAGCCAATTGACCAATTTAGGGCAATGGCACCCCATTCCGGTACTCTTGCCTGGGAAATCCCATGGATGGAGGAGCCTGGTGGGCTGCAGTCCATGAGGTCGCTACTAGTCGGACACAACTGAGCAACTTCACTTTCACGCATTGGAGAAGGAAATGGCAACCCACTCCAGTGTTCTTGCCTGGAGAATCCCAGGGACGGGGGAGCCTGGTGGGCTGCCGTCTATGGGGTCACAGAGTCGGACACGACTGAAGCGACTTAGCAGCAGCAGCAGGTCCTTATTAGGAAACCTAGTACCTGATTTTTGAAATTGCCTTTCTCAGCCAGTTCACTTCAGGTGCTAATTCAGCTCACAGAAGTTAGTTCTCTGTCTCCACACAAGACAGGAAACTGTTGCCAAAAATCTTTG
This sequence comes from Nanger dama, assembly GCA_917880005.1. Lineage (NCBI taxonomy): Eukaryota > Metazoa > Chordata > Mammalia > Artiodactyla > Bovidae > Nanger > Nanger dama. The sequence continues at coordinate 623,696 of CAKJTW010000059.1, forward strand.
GCTACTAGCTGGTGTCGCATTGCGAGTTGGCTTTCCTCACCATCCTTGCGCGCCTGTCATGACATCCTGGGGGCACAGCTTGCAGAGCAGTTGGAGCATGGATCCCCAAGGTGTTTCTATGTTTGGATACTGTTTCCAAAGAATGTGGACATTCCTAGATGACTGGGTTTATTTAATTTATTTATATTATATATATATTTTTTTAAAATTCAGATTTCTTTCATGGCTTAGCCAGGCTTCCCAGGTGGCTCAGCAGTAGAGAATCTGTTTCCAGTGCAGGAGATGCAGGTTCAGTCCCTGAGTCAGGAAGATCCCCTGGAGTAAGAAATGGAAAATTCTTGCTTGGAAAAATTCCATGGACAGAGGAGCCTGGCAGGCTACAGTCCATGGGGCTGCAAAGAGTTGGACATGATGGAGCACATGGGCCATGCGTGGCTTTGCCAAGTACTGTGCTGGAAACAGGTCTTGCGGCCATGAGACTCTGTTGTTGAACTGGTTCACCAGCCCAGGCTTCCTATTTCACCTGGGAGTTTGTCTTTAGGATCCTGAGCTGTGAGACAGGACTATCAAAGTTTATCAAAGTCTATCGCAGTCTTATTACAAAAGCTTGTAATAATGTTGAACCTGGAAAGCAAAGACGTTAACATCTCAGTCTTTCTTCCCAAGAGGCATTCCCAGGCAAATTTTCCCATTACCAACTTGGGCTAACTAGGATTATTTGGAGGAATGGTCTTGTCCAGATATCCTGTTACATACTTTCCCCAATGCAATGGGTACAAAACGCTCCTATAAATGTGTCCATAAGAAGGGGCTTTCAAGTGTTTCTTTTCTAAACAAAGATGAACTGTTCCTGGCGACTTGAGGTTTACTTTGTCAGAGAAATGACTAGCAGTTTGTCTCAAAAGGAAGTTTTATGATCTGCCTCCCTGATAACTTACTATCAGTTCAGTTCAGTTCAGTTCAGTCACTCAGTTGTGTCCATCTCTTTGCAACTCCATGGACCGCAGCAGCACACCAGGCCTCCTTGTCCATTGCCAACTCCCCGGAGTTTACTCAAACTCATGACCATTGAGTCGGTGATGCCATCCAACCATCTCATCCTCTGTCATCCCCTTCTCCTTCTGCCCTCAATCTTTCCCAGTTCAGTTCAGTTCAGTCACTCAGTCGTATCCGGCTCTTTGCCACCCCATGAATCGCAGTACTCCAGGACTCCCTGTCCATTACCAAATCCAGGAGTTCACTCAGACTCACGTCCATCGAGTCAGTGATGCCATCCAGCCATCTCATCCTCTGTCGTCCCCTTCTCCTCCTGCCCCCAATCCCTCCCAGCATCAAAATCTTTTCCAATGAGTCAACTCTTCGCACGAGGTGGCCAAGTACTGGAGTTTCCATTTTAGCATCATTCCTTTCAAAGAAATCCCAGGACTAATCTCCTTCAGAATGGACTGGTTGGATCTCCCTGCAGTCCAAGGGACTCTCAAGAGTCTTCTTCAATACCACAGTTCAAAAGCATCAATTCTTTGGCGCTCAGCCTTCTTCACGGTCCAATTCTCACATCCATACATGACCACAGGAAAAACCATAGCCTTGACTAGATGGACCTTTGTTGGCAAAGTAATGTCTCTGCTTTTGAATATACTATCTAGGTTGGTCATAACTTTTCTTCCAAGGAGTAAGCGTCTTTTAATTTCGTGGCTGCCATCACCATCTACAGTGATTTTGGAGCCCCCCAAAATAAAGTCTGACACTGTTTCCACTGTTTCCCCATCTATTTCCCATGAAGTGATGAGGCCAGATGCCATGATCTTCATTTTCTGAATGCTGAGCTTTAAGCCAACTTTTTCACTCTCCACTTTCACTTTCATCAAGAGGCTTTTTAGTTCCTCTTCACTTTCTGCCATAAGAGTGGTGTCATCTGCATATCTGAGGTTATTGATATTTCTCCTGGCAATCTTGATTCCAGCTTGTGTTTCTTCCAGTCCAGCGTTCCTCATGATGTACTCTGCATAGAAGTTAAATAAGCAGGGTGACAATATACAGCCTTGACATACTCCTTTTCCTATTTGGAACCAATCTGTTGTTGCATGTCCAGTTCTAACTTCTGCTTCCTGACCTGCATACAGATTTCTCAAGAGTCAGGTCAGGTGGTCTGGTATTCCCATCTCTCTCAGAATTTTCCACAGTTTATTGTGATCCACACAGTCAAAGGCTTTGGCATAGTCAATAAAGCAGAAATAGATGTTTTTCTGGAACTCTCTTGCTTTTTCCATGATCCAGCAGATGTTGGCAATTTGATCTCTGGTTCCTCTGCCTTTTCTAACACCAGCTTGAACATCAGGGAGTTCACAGTTCATGTACTGATGAAGCCTGGCTTGGAGAATTTTGAGCATTACTTTACTAGCATGTGAGATGAGTGCAATTGTGTGGTAGTCTGAGCATTCTTTGGCATTGCCTTTCTTTGGAATTGGAATGAAAACTGACCTTTTCCAGTCCTGTGGCCACTGCTGAGTTTTCTAAATTTGCTGGCATATTGAGTGCAGCACTTTCACAGCATCATCTTTCAGGATTTGAAACAGCTCCACTGGAATTCCATCACCTCCACTAGCTTTATTCGTAGCGATGCTTTCCAAAGCCCACTTGACTTCACATTCCAGGATGTCTGGCTCTAGATTAGTGATCACATCATCATGATTATCTGGGTCGTGAAGATCATTTTTGGACAGTTTTCTGTGTATTCTTGCCACTTTTTCTTAATATCTTCTGCTTCTGTTACGTCCAGACCATTTCTGTCATTTGTCGAGCCCATCTTTGCATGAAATGTTCCCTTGGTATCTCTAATTTTCTTGAAGACATCTCCAGTCTTTCCCATTCTGTTCTTTTCCTCTATTTCTTTGCACTGATCGATGAAGAAAGCGTTCTTATCTCTTCTTGCTATTCTCTGGAACTTTGCATTCAGATGCTTTATCTTTCCTTTTCTCCTTTGCTTTTTGCTTCTTTTCTTTTCACAGCTATTTATAAGTCCTCCCCAGACAGCCATTTTGCTTTTTTGCATTTCTTTTCCATGGGGATGGTCTTGATCCCTGTCTCCCGTACAATGTCACGAACCTCATTCCATAGTTCATCAGGCACTCTATCAGATCTAGCCCTTAAATCTATTTCTCACTTGCACTGTATAATCATAAGGGATTTGATTTAGGTCATACCTGAATGGTCTAGCGGTTTTCCCTACGTTCTTCAATTTGAGTCTGAATTTGGTAATAAGGAGTTCATGATCTGAGCCACAGTCAGCTCCTGGTCTTGTTTTTGTTGACTGTATTGAGCTTCTCCATCTCTGGCTGCAAAGAATATAATCAATCTGATTTCAGTGTTCACCATCTGGTGATGTCCATGTGTAGAGTCTTCTCTTGTCTTGTTGGAAGAGAGTGTTTGCTATGACCAGTGCATTTTCTTGGCAAAACTCTATTAGTCTTTGCCCTGCTTCATTCTGCATTCCAAGGCCAAATTTGCCTGTTACTCCAGGTGTTTCTTGACTTCCTACTTTTGCATTTCAGTCCCCTATAATGAAAAGGACATCTTTTTTTGGGTGTTAGTTCTAAAAGGGCTTGTAGGTCTTCATAAGACTGTTCAACTTCAGCTTCTTCAGCATTACTGGTTGGGGCATAGACTTGGATTACTGTGATATTGAATGGTTTGCCTTGGAAATGAACAGAGATCATTCTGTCATTTTTGACACTGCATCCAAGTACTGCATTTCAGACTCTTTTGTTGACCATGATGGCTACTCCATTTCTTCTGAGGGATTCCTGTCCACAGTAGTAGATATAATGGTCATCTGAGTTAAATTCACCCATTCCAGTCCATTTTAGTTCGCTGATTCCTAGAATGTCGATGTTCACTCTTGCCATCTTTTGTTTGAACACTTCCAGTTTGCCTTGATTCATGGACCTGACATTCCAGGTTCCTATGCAATATTGCTCTTTACAGCATCGGACCTTGCTTCTATCACCAGTCACATCCACAGCTGGGTATGTTTTTGCTTTGGCTTCATCCCTTCATTCTTTCTGGAGTTATTTCTCCAGTGATCTCCAGTAGCATATTGGGCACCTAATGACCTGGGGAGTTCTTCTTTCAGTATCCTATCATTTTGCCTTTTCATACTGTTCATGGGGTTCTCAAGGCAAGAATACGGAAGTGGTTTGCCATTCCCTTCTCCAATGGACCATAGATCCAAAGATCTATCAGGATCTTTTCAAATGAGTCAGGTCTTCACATCAGGTGGCCAAAGTATTGGAGTTTCAGCTTCAGCATCAGTCCTTCCAATGAATATTTAGGACCGATTTCCTTTAGGATGAACTGGTTGGATCTCCCTGCAGTCCAAGGGACTCTCAAGAGTCTTTTTCAACACCACAGTTCACAAGCATCAATTTTTCGGCACTCAGCTTTCTTCACAGTCCAACTCTCGCATCCATACATGACCACTGGAAAAACCATAGCCTTGACTAGACTGGTCTTTGTTGGCAAAGTAATGTCTCTGGTTTTGAATGTGCTGTCTAGGTTGGTCATAACTTTTCTTCTAAGGAGCAAGCGTCTTTTGATTTCATGGCTGCTATACATTAACCTGTTATGCATTAATAGAATTACATATGAAACAGAAGTAGTACAGAGGAGGGAGTGGTTGACTTTGCTGGGAGTGGGGATGGATGGTGGTGGGGAAGTAGTTTCAGAAAAGACAGTTTGGGGTAGGAGATCATCAAAGCTTCATTTTAAAGGACGTTAGGACAAAACTGGATGGGTATTTCAAGTAGAAGGAATAACATACTCAAGGGAAAACCACAGAGGGGAACAGGAATGTGCATTTGTCTCCTGGGTCAGGGGGTAGAATATAGCTGCTGGGGGTGGGGAAGAGTGGAAAGTTAGGAATTCAGGGAGGTGGTGGTTTAGTTGCTAAGTCGTGTCCAACTCTTGCAACCTCGTGGACTGTAGCCTGCCAGGCTCCTCTGTCCATGGGATTTCCCAGGCAAGATTACTGGAGTGGGTTGCCATTTTCTTCTCCAGGCGATCTTCCCAATCCAGGGACTGAACTCTGGTCTCCTACACTGCAGGCAGATTCTTTACCAGCTGAGCTACCAGGGAATTCCCTTCAGAGAGGTAGACAGAGCTTATATAATTGCCTTTGCATAGGATGCTAAGAATCTTGGTGTTTATCTTGGTGATGAGGAACTAGTGAGGAATTCATTTATCTGCGTCTCGTTATCTTTCCTGACAAGCAGGTGCCATTTCTGTGACTCTGCCTTCTGTTAAATATTATGGTCCTCTCAGGCACTCAACCTGGAAATTTCAGAGTTAATTAAAAATAACTAAATAACAATCGTACTAAACAACAAGTCTCACCCATCTCCATACAATCTGAATCCACAAAGTGCTTTCCTTCCTGTTTGCTCTGTGCTGGTCTCACTCAATGCCCATGACCTTTTACCTAGATTATTTCAAAAGTGTTCAAACTGGTCTCTCTACTTGATGTTTTCTCGTTCAATCCATCCTACACACTACCTTTCTTAAATGATAGCTGAGGCCCTGAAACCTGCAATACTCCCTTTCATACACAGAATAAAGTCCCAACTGGTTACCTTGGTGTTTTAGACCTTCCATTAAACATTGCATCCTCGTCTGCCATTTCACACCCCTTCTTGAACCTCCATCCACACCAGACTTAATCATCTTCCTGCTATCTTCTTGTCTTTGTGTGTTTTTTTCTCCTATTATATCTTCTCCTAAAGTCCTTTTCCTCCATCCATTTTACAAGGGTTAGCCGTAATCACATCAGCTGCATAATACATTACTTCAAAATTTAGTAGTTTAAAACAGCGATCAGCATGCATTCTCTCATAGTTCGTGTCGGTTAGGAAACCAGGGGTATCTGGGTTTAGTGTTCCAGCTGGTGATGGCTCATGAGGCTGCCGTCATCTGAGACTTGACTGGAGATGGAAGCTCTGCTTCCAGGGCTCAGTGACCTGGCGCTGGCTCTTGGCAGGAGTCCTCAATTCTTCCCCAGGGCTGCTTGTTCCTTGCAGCAGCTGGCTTCCCCAGCAGCAGCAATCTGAGAAACCAAGGCAGGAACCACAACACCTTTCATGATCTGATTTCAGAAGTCACGCATCATCACCTTTGCCATAATCTTTTATTTCACACACATCAGCCCTTAAATGTGGGAGATTACACAAAGGTATGAATACCAGGAAGCAAGAATCATCTAGGACAGTGCTGGAGGCTATCACACTATCTCTTCAAGAAGTTTTCTACATTCCTTAGCTCCATATACCCCTCTCTTCCCTATTCTCAATAGTTCAAATTCTTTAAGAATCAGAGCTCCTGGAGATTGCCCAATAAAATCACATTTAAAAAATTACAAAGTATGAATCTGAAAAATTGCTTTGATTAATAACTGAAGGATACAGTACTAAGGAAACGTCTCTAAAATCCTAGGTTGACAGAAACGTCATTGTTTGGAACTCCTATTAGTGAGGGGCTTCCCAGGTGGCACTAGTGGTAAAGAATCTGCCTGCCAATGCAGGAGACAAAAGAGACTCGGGTTTGATCCCTGGGTCAGGAAGATTCCCTGGAGGAGGAAAAGGCAACCCACTCCTGTGTACTTGCCTGGGAAATCCCATAGACAAAGGAGCCTGGTGGGCTACAGTCCATAGTGTGCAAAGAGTTGGACACGACTGAAGGGAACTTAGCACACACACGCCTATCCTACATTAATCTTATCTTTCAAGAAACAGATCCCTAGTCTGCTTCTTGATGCAGGTCTGATATTAATTCCTTTACATATAGATCTGATTTGCTTTGAGTCTATTAAGTACTGTTTCATTTAGTCTACCTAAATTCTTTCTTTCCCCTAATATGATAACCATCCACTTTTCCTCCATTTTTTGGAGACATACCCATAATTCCTCTGTTTCCTCTGCTCTGTGGTTTCCTTTGCTGCTGCAAATTAGTAAACATAACTTTGTTGGGTTATAGATTTTTCCCTGGTGGTATTTATATACTGGGATAAAATTATTTGAGCTCATATTTAACTAATTTCATTTTTAAGTATCAGTTATGCTCCTTTTTAAAATTACATATTTTATTTTTGGCTGCGTTGGATCATCTTTGCTTTCTCTAGTTGCAGTGTGGGGCTACTCTTTTTTTTTGAGTTTTTTAAAAGTTATTATTTTTTAACACCAAAAACATTTTCTGCTGGGGTATAACTGATTAACAATGTTGCTGTATTTCAAGTATATAGGGAAGGGACTCAGCCATACATATACACGTATCCATTCTCCCCCAAACCCCTCTCCCATCCAGGCTGGCACATAACTTTGAGCAGAGTTCCATGTGCTATCAGTTCAGTTCAGTTCAGTCACTCAGTTGTGTCTGACTCTTTGAGACCCCATGAACTGCAGCACGCCAGGCCTCCCTGTCCATCTCCAACTCCCAGAGTTCACCCAAACTCATGTCCATTGAGTCGGTGATGCCATCCAACCATCTCATCCTCTGTCATCCCCTTCTCCTCCTGCCTTCAATCTTTCCCAGCATCAGTGTCTTTTCAAATGAGTCACCTCTTCACATCAGGTGGCCAAAGTACTGGAGTTTCAGCCTCCAACATCAGTCCTTCCAATGAACACCCAGGACTAATCTCCTTTAGGATGGACTGGTTGGATCTCCTTGCAGTCCAAGGGACTCTCAAGAGTCTTCTCCAACACCACACTTCAAAAGCATCAATTCTTTGGTGGTCAGTTTTCTTTATAGTCCACCTCTCTCATCCATAGATGACTACTGGAAAAAGCATAGCCTTGACTAGACGGACCTTTGTTGACAAAGTAATGTCTCTATTTTTTAATATGCTGTCTAGGTTGGTCATAACTTTCCTTCCAAGGAGTAAGCGTCTTTTTAATTTCATGGCTATACAGTGGGTCTTTGTTGGTTGTCCATTTTAAATATAGCAATGTGTACATGACCTTCCCAAAGTCCCTAACAATCCCTTCCGCTAGCAGGGTCTACTCTTGATTGCCGTGCATGGGCTTCTCATTGCCCTGGCTTCTCTTGTTGAGGAGCCCAGGTTCTAGGCACGTGGGCTTCAGTAGTTGCAGCATCTGGGCTCAGAAGGTGTGGCTCATGGACTTAGTTGCTCCAATGTGTAATCTTCCCAGACCAGGGATCCAACCTGTTTCCCCTGGATTGGCAGGCAGACTCATCCACTGGGCCACCAGGGAAGTCCACTGATGCATCTTGAACCAAGGGTATTTTTAGAATATCTTGCCCAATGAATCATTCATGTCTTTTCTCTGAACTATAGTCTACTTCCTAAATGTATCTCTTTTTTTGAAATGAAATCTATTTACTAATTAGACATATTTTGGACTAACCTTGCATGCCCTTTTCTTCACTGCTAGAAACTCCAAGATGATAATCACTTTCTCCCAAGTCCCTAACACTTTCACAATGCTATGCAATTTTTAAATGAACTAGTAATTTTCCCCTTTGCCTTCTTGAGTGATTCTTGTAATCTGTATCAAGAAATTGCCAATTTATATCGAGAAAGCACCTTAGGAAATCACTGTTTTGTGGGCTACTTCAATATATGAACTTGTTTTCTGATTGACACACTTGTTTTTTTCTCCTTTCCTCAACTAAAGACAGGGACTCACTAGTCACTGTAAAAGCTGTCTAAATGCTAAGGATTTCTGTATCACAGGCCCTAGCTGAAGAATGCTGTAATCTCTAATGCCCTTCTGATTCTGGGAGTAAGGCCAACATGATCACAATGCACTCTTGTTATGGCTGAATGTCCCTCTGCAGAGAATAGTGTTTCTCAAATGTGTTTGATCAGAGCCACATTAAGAGATACATTATGTTTCACTTCTCGGGGCACACAGATCCAAAAGACTGGTATAAACATTTCTCAGAACACCACCATTACACGTAAAACACCCTGAGATTGTTCTATATTTCGTTTAAAAAAAAAAAAAGTGATAGTCTCCATCTACCAAACCGATATATAATCCCCTAGAGGTGATAATTTATGGTTTAGAAAACACTGGCTTGGAAAAAGACTTTCGATTTGTAGTCAGTCTTTCTACATTTCCGTACACCTCTGAGAGTTTCCTACAGTTGTTTTCCTCTAAAGGATTACTGCGCCCTCCGTTTTGTGTAAAGGATCTGTGATGGGGCCGGTCCCCTTCTTCCCGGCTCCTTTAAGAGGATGGTAACTGCCCAACAGTGGAGGCGGAGTGGCAAGTCTCACCAAGCCCCTGATGCAGCCCAGGCCCGCTTTTCCAGTTCTTATGAAAGCCTTGTGTGTGTGCGCGCGGAGGTGGGGGTAAGGGTGAGACGGCAGGACACACAGATGGCCTGTTAAGAGCGAGCGGCGGCAAACAGAGCCTCAGGGGCGTCTCTGCGCTCGCGTGCCCGGCGAACCCAGGAGGGTAGGCGCGTGCGCAGAGCGAGTCTGTTCCGGCCCCTGTGGCACCCGCGCGCCCCGCCGAGCCAAAGTCCGCGGTGGGCTCGGGCGCGCTGCCGGCGCGGCGGCGCGCCCAAGGGGCGGTCCTGCGCGCTCGGCACCGCCCTCCTCCGCGCGCTCCTCTCCCAGTCTCCCTCGCGCTTCCTGCACTCCGGTAGTCGCTGCCGCGTCCGCGTCCCCGATCCCTTCCCTGTCTCGCTCGTGCTGGCTGTGCCATGGCGGCCTTCAGCAAGTACCTGACCGTGCGAAACTCCTCGCTGGCGGGGGCCGCGTTCCTGCTGCTTTGCCTGCTTCACAAGCGGCGCCGCGCCCTCGGCCTGCACGGGTAAGAAGGCCCGTGGCCGCGCCGCCTTCCCGGGCCCGAGCTGGAGCTCCCCGGGCGCTCTTCTCCTTCGCCCGGCGGACGATCCCCTTTGCCCCGCGGGGTCAAGTGGAGCCGGGGTTGGCCGCGGGTGCTGCCAGGCTCCAATGTCAGGGTGTCCGGGTGTCCCGCGACGCGGGAGTTCTCCGTGCTCCCTGCGCTCCGCCTGCCAGTCCAGCTGCCTACTCTGCCCCTGAGGGTGTGAATCTTTTCTTGCACCCGCTAGCAAACCTGTGCCTCTGACCCGAGGAGTCGCCCCCTGTATTCTCCCCTTTTTACATCCACTCCACCACCTCCTTTTTTGCATCAACTTTCTGGGTGTGTTGCAGTTTTGCCATCTCATCTGACTGTCAGTGGGGTTGCTTTGTGGACGTTTATGTGTGATTTGAGGATGGGGATTGGACGCACAGGCTGGAGGCTGTTGTTTTAAGTCAGCGGGTGAGGTTTGGCATGAATCCTTAGTAGTTGCCATTGAAAGTCGCTAGGATGGTTCTTGTGAACTATCCCGGATCCACTTGCAAAGTTGCTTTCAAAAGTGCTTTCCCCTTGGAGTTGGTCAGTGGAGACGCCCTGGCATTGCAGCCAGAAAGGCTGAATGGGTTCCGAGGTATTTGGAGGGCAAGGTTCCCTTTAGATAAGGGTTAGGAGCTCTTTTGATTATACGCCGTTGCTTCTCCCTCGAGAATTTTAATGTTTAAATTTAACTTTAGGAGATTATAAGATTAGAGAAGGAAGAGAGAATTGAGTTACTTGTTGTGGGGTTATAGATATAATTTATTTGCTTCAGCAAATGAATGTGAAAAGGCTATGTCAAGCATGCTTGCCTGGAAAGTATTGGATATTTCATAGTGAATCTTGGTATCGTGTTTTCATACATTTTATCTCATTCATTTCTTTGGGCAGGTATTGTTGACTTCTCTTTTGATTTGCCTATTATATCTGATTAGTAGTAAACGTTGGTTTAAAACATTGACGAGTGGGCTTCCTTCCCATGAAGTTCTTCCTAAACCTTCCCCTTTCCCTGATTTCTTTATCTTATTAAAGTCTGAAGTAGTGGCCTTTCTTTTCCTTTGTAAATCTGCTTAACAAAGTTGAAAATGATTGGCATCTTCGTTGGAACAGTACAGAGCTTTTTCTTCTATCCAGTTAGCTTTAAAAATGACGTATTCTGGAAAATATAAACAGTGGAAAATATAAACAGAATTGTAGATGAGATTGTATGTTTTCTGAGCTCCCAGTTGCCAATGGAAGTTATGCATTATCTGGGAATATGCCAGTAGAAAATGTCGAATGTTGTAAAATAACTTTGAATTACACTTTAGCGTAGAAGTAGTTCAGGGCATGGAACAGGTGTTTTATTATGGGAGGGGGATTTGAGGACTCCTTAACAGCTCTGGCTTGCTTTTATGATTTTTTTTTAAATAAAAACCTTGTTTTATTGTAGAATTACATATTTGTAGAAACGTAAGTGTAGGGCTTGAAGAATTTTCACAAATGAAACTCACTCATGTAACCATCACTCAGATCTGCACCCAGTTAAGAACATTGTCAGCATCCCAGAAACACTCTCCAAGTCCTTCAGGTCCCTTCCGGTCACAGCTGAAGTAGTTCCTGATTAATAAAGCCATAGATAATTGAGTGAGGGAAAGTTTAAGCATAATCGGATGGGAAATAGTAGCAATAATAGCAAAACAGTATAATATAGTCTGGCTTAGTAAATAATTTTGGGTATTTATTCATTATTAATGTAAAAGGCTGTATAGATCTCTTTTTGAGAAATTTTGTAAACTTTGGAGGGGATTAAATTATGCAGCAGTTAATTTACTAAACAAAAGATTCTTGTTACTCTTTTGCACTGGCGGTACAGTACTAAGGAAAATCTGTATTTCACACATTAAATAGTTTGTGGGAGGGAATGCAAATTATGAGCAGATAAGCTTGAATTTTAAATTACAGAGGTAAAATGGTTGAATTATTTTAAAGTCATGAAGAATGGCGTCAAATCTATCTTTGTAGATAATATACTTCCAGAATCACTTGCGTATCTTTCAGTTGCCGTCTTTGGCATCGCAGCGCGGCCACTTGATCCGGCAGGCGAACGCCCTCAGAGGACAGTGCAGATAGTGGGGTGCAGTCACTGCACTGCCCGGCCCAAGGCAGGTCTCCTCCTAGCCAAGGACCCCGACCAGTGTTTGTGAAAAGCTTATATACTCTTAAGTGTACGTGCCCAAACCCACCTCCCCAAATTCCCTGAAACTAGTCTGAACAAAGGAAAAGATACAGTCACAATTAACCCGTGATTCGTTTGCCTTAAGCCTGGGTAATTAACAGTGGACAATTATCAGTAGGCCTGTGGCCATACCCTAATAAGCATAATAAAATTTATGATTCTCTTTGGTTACACAGATAATTAGGATATTCTTTTAGGCTACGGAGAGTCTAGGTACAAGCCCTGGGGCTCTTACCTCCCGGGGGTCTGGTTTTCCAGTTGATATGTTGTTTCCATAGACACTGGGCTTATAGCTCAGTCCACAGTCTGGTCGAAGATGGGGTCCTGCTTTCAAGATGGAGCTTGTTCTGTCTGTTTCCCCCTTCAGTAGTTTGAAGATTAGAAAATTGTAACTTTATATTTTACTGGCTTTTTGGGTATCTTTGGTAACAGGGCTAATTAACTTTACTATCTAGTACCTAATTAAGGAGATTGTGACTGCTTGACCTTTATAGCTTGTCTGTGCTATTGACAAATTTGTCTTAGAAGATAATCCTTGAACCAGGTGGATAATCAAGATAGTAAAATCAAGATACAATGTTACGTTATTCCAGACATTGGGAGAATGAGTAATTTAATCTTCTGAGTAGTTTTTTAGTTATATATGATTTGACTGGGAGAAATATACCTTTTTATTACAGAAAATCTCACATGCATTCAAAGTAAGCAGAATAATTTTGTGGACCCCCATACACTCTACACAAAAAGTACCATCAACATTCTACCATTCTTGTTTCATCTATAGCTCCTTCCTCCCTACCCTTATTTTTTAAAGATTTTTAGGTAAAATTTGTATATATTGAGCTGTACGCATCCTGTGTATTTTTAAAATAGATACAACAGTTTAACACATTCCTTTACGTAAAATTAGAATCTTTTCATCTTCCCAGAAAGTTCCATTGTATTTGTTCTATATGACCACTGTAGTAACTTTTTCACCCTAGTTTTGATTAGTCATATATCTTATTTGTTTATTATTTATATGGAGATTAGTGGAATCATTTTATTCATGGATAAAGGAGAGTCATGTATTCAGTTCAAAGGAATTATCTGTTTCATAATGTATTACCACACTAGGTGCTGAGGGATAGAGGTGTTTGTATGTATGTCACACATTCAAAAATATATGACATCTTTAAGTGTGAATTAGTTAAAAATGTAAGATGATGACAGTGCAGTGTACAGACAGTCAGGCCTTAGAAATTTCTGAAAGAAGAGATTAATATGGTTGGGAAGAGTTAAGGAAGGCTTTATGAAGGATATGAGCTAAGCCTAGAATGAGGGTAGGAATGAATGACTGGAGATAAGTTGAATGTTAACAGAAGCCTTTATCAGATTTTTGTTGCATTTTATGAGGCATGGTCGTGCTCTTTCCATCCAATGTCCACTGCCATGAGAGCTCTTTTTAAGAAACACAAATATGGTTGTGTTATTTCATTATTCAACTCTTTCAGCTATTCTGAAATACAGAATTCTTAGCCTGAGAGAATGGTGTTTGTGATCTGGTCCTTTACTGCTTACTCAGCCAGCCATATGAAATTAACAGTCTCTGAGCGGGATGGGCTCTGCCCAGCCTTTGCAGTCTAATTGTAATCATTCTCATCCCCACCACTTCTTCCCACCTTTTGATGTTTATTTTCCCTCATGACTCAGTTCTAGCACTGTCTTTGAAATATTGTCTGTCTTTTTCTGATCTCCAAACTGATGTTGTTGTCCTCTCATGCTGCACTAAGCATTCCTCTACTCTGTATTGTACCAGTTTATTTTCTTGGCTTCTGCCTGCTGCAGACTGTGAGTTTCTGGAGGCTATGGACTGAGTTATCTTTACATTCCTAGTTTGCATATGCCACAGGACAGACATTCAGAAGCATTTATAGGGTGGGCAGATGATACAGGATAGTTGAAGACTTTTAAAGGATAATTGACAGGCAGTTGGAGATGGGATACTAGCACAAACATGAGTTAAAGGCATTATCTTCAGAGAGGTGATAGTTGTGTGCCTGAGATTATATAACAGGAACTGGGGGTAGAGGAGGGTAGGAAACCAGTGGGCCAGTTTTAGAAGGCAAGGAAGGGACCAGTTAACATTGCTAAACTATTTTATGAGCTTAAAAAAAAAAAACCCACAAAGAACAGAAGCAGAACAAAGCAGTTTTCTTTCTCTTCCCATGAATGCTTGTCAAAGTTCAGATTTCATCCTGGATTTCAGAATCTGCCTTTATCTGGTCTCACATTACCTGGCTAATCTTTTATTCCGTTACCTGTTCCAAATAGACCAGTTTCTGCACTGTTTTCTGAACAGGCCACACTGCTTCTTGGCTTTGGAGCCTTATTCATGATTTAGCCGTACCTGGAATATCTCTTCCTATATTCTCTGTTCTTTAACTCTTATCCTTTAAAGGTTAGGTCAAGGTCAACTTTTCCATGAAATGTTTTTAAACAAATTTAATCTGAATGATAAGTATCGCCCTTTAGTCTTATGAACTGTGTATTTAGGTACTTTTTTTTGTTTCATCTATTAATTGTTTGACTGAGTGTGATCTAGTTGTTGGCCATCAAAGTGTAGCCATGTTCACCAGCTTATGGTGTGGTCCTTCGTCTTTTTCCAAGCCCCAGTCTGTAGATGGTAGGAACAGCCAAATGTTTCTGAAGAGTTTCAGGAAGTTGTGTTTTTCTTAGTCATGCCTTGCTTCACTTCTATGTTTCTGCTCTATTTTAGATTCCACGTGTATCTTGTCTCTTGAGCCTGTCATTTTGCTATCTGCCTTGATTCCTCTAAATTCACAAATCAGGTTTTACTGCAGAGGGTTTTGAAAATTTGGAAGTAGTGGCAGGGGTTATATCACAACTTGCTGTTGTTGTTTAGTCACTCAGCTGTGTCCGACTCTTTTGCAACCCCATGCACTCTAGCCCGCTAGGCTCCTCTGTCCATGGAATTTCCCAGGAAAGAATACTGGAGTACTCTTCTCCAGGGGATCTTCCCAACCCAGGGATCGAACCCAGGTCACCTGCATTGCAGGAGGATTCTTTACTTTGAAGCCATTGGGGAACCACACAGAGAACAGCTTAAAATGGAGTTATTTTCTTTACAAGTTTCGTGGACATTCCCGTATGGGGGCAACCTCTATAACATCCTCTCTCATGGTTCACCCTAAGGATCTCGTTCCCCTGCTGGAAATTGGTTAGCTTTGTTGGATGCTATAGGGGTTGGCCCCATATGGATCTTCAGAAAAAAAAGAGTAGCTCTAGGTGAAGAAGATCTCAAAGGATTTGCCAGGAAAAGCAGTTATGTGCAGAAACCAGCTGATGCAGTTCGTTTTCTCAGAACTGTGTAGCTGCCTGTGGTATGCTTCGGGTAACTGGGTGCAGACTGCTTAATAAATTACATGTCTCAGTTTGGGGCACATTAGCATCACTGGCCAGGCAGTCTGTTCTAGGGCTTTTGCTATTGCCATTCCCCTGCCTGGAATTCTCTTTCCCCATTTATCACTACTGTTTTCGCTCCCATTTTTCAGTCTTTTAGCAGATGTCTTCTCAGTGAGACCCTCCACTGGCACTTAGTGTAAAATTACATCCTTCACATAGACACTTACTGCCTGCTTTCTTGGCTCTATTTTTCTCTATAGCACTTAGCAATATCAATTGCTTATTTAATTTACATATTAACTTACTTATTGTATCTCTGCTGCTGGAATGTAAGTTCCATGAGGGCAAAAAAAGTTTTGCTTTGTTCATTGTTATAACTCCAGTGGCAAGAGCTATGGCTGGCATATAGTAGGCACTCAAAAAGTTTGTTGAATGACTACCTCTGAAATGCTCATTTCTTACAGCTTTAGTTACTGTTGTTTTAAATAACAGTTTTTTTCTTGCTACAGATGTAAATATTGTCTCCTTAAGTATATTATGAACTCTTTAGGAGCTGGGTCGCTTTTATATGCATGAGTAAAGCACATCTTAGAAATTTATAAAAATAGTATCATTATTATATTTTATAACCTGCAGTTATAAATAGTTGTTATGGATAGTTGGCAATAGAGTGAAAACATTAAAAACAGTTTTAAAAATTGAAAATCATGTATAATGTCATCACCATAATATACATATTGTTTTATTTTTATTACCTTTATTATTTATATACATAGATTTTTACATAGCTGTATGCATGTTTTGCTATTTTCATTTTAAAGCATAGACATCATTCTTGGGTTTTTGCATGAGCCTCTACTATATTTTAAAAGAAATATATAAATACCCCTTTGTGTGACTATATCATAATTTATTTTACCCTTAAATATTGGATATCTAGATTGCTTCTGTAATTTTTATGGACAATACTATACATATTTGTGAGTGAACATTTCTCTCTTGCTGAATTATTTCCTTGGAATAATTGCCATAAATAGGATTAATGAAGGAAAGTTACAAGCTTTCCTTAGTGTAGTTTAAGCCTTAGTTTATACCTTTCCTTTTCCAGAAAAGGTGTAAACATTCTGGAGCTACAAAAATTCTACATATTACTTTTAAAGAACTGTGCTATAGAATACTATGAATGAGTGCTAATTTAATTCTCTAATCATCATTAAGGGATATTATAATTTTCTTGGTAGGGGGACTATTTTAGAGGGGTAAAGTAATGCTGCAGACTTATTTTAATTGGCATGAATGCATACTTTTACTTGTGAAACTTACCTTTATTATGGAGACACTTGGTATAGTATAAAACATAGTCATTGGTGTAAGATACAGGTTCAGAGTTTCATTCAACTGTCTGCTAGACCTGTGATCTTTGTGATCTTGGTCAATTACTCAACTTCTTTGAGCCTCAGTTTTCTTACCTGTAGAACACGAATAATAGTATTTACTTAACTCAGTAGTTGTGAGGATTAAATGAGAAAATGTCCTAACTCAGTAGCTGGAAGAAGGCTCAGTAGATAAAGTGAAGTGGCTCAGTCGTGTCCGACTCTGTGCGACCCCGTGGACTGCAGCATCTGTTCAAGGCTCCTCCGTCCATGGGATTCTCCAGGCAAGAGTGCCGGAGTGGGTTGCCATTTCCTTCTCTAGGGGATCTTCCCAACCCAGGGATCGAACCCAGGTCCCCTGCATTGTAGGCAGATGCCTTTACTGTCTGAGCCACCAGGGATAAAAGATAACTTTAACTTTCCCTTTGCTTGCTAACAGACAGCAAAATCCCATTGTTAGGTTCTCAATAATTATTGAGCCTTCCTAAAAATTTTCCTCACACAAAAAATATACCCACAAAAATCTCCCTAAAGAAACCTTTTGAATCAGAGTTGGAAAGTATTTAAGTTACTTTTATATGACGTGGTTTCAGGCCTTTGTATTTGTTCAGTTGTTGCTTCCTGAATATGATACTATTTTTCTCAGCCCCATAAAGAGGAGGTCTGAAGCTGAATTAGTTATTCTAACTGTGGTCTGATAGAGTGGAATAGGTTGTTACCTGCTTTATAGATCCAAAGCTTTTGTTAAAATAGATGAAGCTGCATTCATTATTGTGGCAGTAAGTATTCTTTACTCATATTTTAGCTTTCTCAATTGTTTCCCTCCTTTCCCCTTCTCAACTTGCTGGTTTGATTTCTTTTTTTTTTTTTTTTAACCTGGGTATGGGTATTTACAAGTTATCTTTGGGTATGTTACTTCCTCCCAAATTTTCTTTATCCTGCACATTTAATTAGTATTCTTTCTGTATATTTTGTCAGTAAATTAAGTTATTGGATAGGACTAAGTATAGAAGAATATATTTGTAGCACTGTAACCTTTCTTTTAATGATGCCCTTTGGGTATTATATTGGTTCTCATCTTTAACCTGGTTCCTTTTCACATGTGTTCTTCTGGTGGTGATTTACCCCTCTGACAACAGGGCCAGGTGTTGGGGCCAGTCAGAGTCCTTCCTACTCTGTGATGTTTCTGCTGGAGTCAGTGGAGAAGGGTCCTTCATTTTTGTCATGGATGTTGAATATCACTAACTTCCACTGTGCTGCAATAAAATATAAACCGAAATTATAATTTTTGGCCACACCACATGGCCTGCAGGATCTTAGTTCCCTGACTGGGGATCAGACCTCCGCCCCTGAAGTGGAAAGGCGGAATCCTAACTGCTGGACCACCAGGGAATTCACTAAATTGGAATTGTGAAGAAGAGATAGGCACTCTTTGTAATTTTCTTTATAGAGTTATATATACCAAATTAAGTTTTATTCAGAATGGGTAGTGTATTTCTCTATTGTTATTTTTTGGGAATGATTCTTTACAGAATGTTAGAGATGTTTAAAAATGACATTTGTAGTCATTTCTAGAAAAAATTAGGCATAAGGCCCTTGGTTAAGAATATGGCTTTTATCATCACATTCTTTTTATGAGGAAATAACTTCTGTTCTAGGCATCTCTGTCAGGAATATAACCTTCCATAGCATTAGGATAAAATGCTCTGGCTAATTGATTGGTTGTTCCCAATAGTTGTAGGGACTACTATGCATATTTAAGATAGTTTGAAGTCCTGCGAGGTGAAACTAGTAAGTGTGCTTAAAGGTGTTTTTGTTTTTGTTTTTAATTCATTTGTTGTCCTTTGGATAGTTAACAGTCCTAAATGAATGCAGTTAAATTAATAAAGTATAAAATTGAAAATAAAGCTCATCAAAGCATTCAGCCGTATTGATATCTGTGAATCACCACTATAATGATACTGTAATAATAGAAATAAACGTGGGTTATATTATTTATTTTCTGCTTAAGAAGTTAACTATTGGCATTAAAAATAAATGAATTATGTGAAATGCATGTATTATGCATATCTTCAACTTGTTTGTAAAAAATGCTTCATAATAATTTGCGTCAAACTCAGTCTTCTGGCCCCAAATTCAGTGTCATGGCATTCTCTCTTCACTGTATCCTAAAAGTGAACTTAGGTTATAGCAGAAGAAGGAACTGAGGTACAGTCAGATCTTTTCCTCATTTCAGAACAAGGACTGGAGGCGCAGGTTGGCATGGGAATCAGTGAACCACTCAAAGAAAGGAACCCGAAGATCATGCACTAACCCATAAACGTTGCATGCCTGCTGCATGTTAGATGCTGGGTTTATCAGTCCAGTCGCTCAGTTGTGTTCGCCTCTCTGTAACCGCGTGGAGTGCAGCACACCAGGCCTCCCTGTCCATCACCAACTCCCGGAACTTACTCAAACTCATGCCCAGCAAGTCGGTGATGTCATCCAACCATCTCATCCTCTGTCATCCTGGGTTAATAGAGATGAATAAAGCGCCTGTTCTCAAGAGTTGGGGGTATGATACAAGTCTGTACCTTCGTTCAACACCTAGTGGTAGCTACTGAGGACACACAGTAGTAAATGAGGTACGTCTGTTGCCTAGATGGATCCCATAGTGGGTGAAGACCTGTTTCATTTTAGTTTTGTATTGGGCACTTGGGAAGATTAAAAATTGAATTAGAATTTCTGCTGTTAAGAAACTAACAAACTATTCAAAGAATCCTGTGTCTTAACATTTCACACTGAATTTCTAGTTTAAAATATCTGGTATATTTATTTAAAATATTATTTTTCCATTTACCTGTGAATACAGTTTTGTTGTATCAGGAAATGAAATTTAATTCAACATTTTAAACATTTGCTTTCCCCTGCAGTAATGCCCAAGATGTGTTGTTTAGGAAGCAAGTGTCAGAGAATCAATGAAATGATCCCCATTTTTAATAGATCAGATAATTTCCAGTTTAACTATTGATGGGTGAATACATTTCTCTATGTATTTTATCACTGGCTCAACAAAATAGCTACTTCCCCATCACTGAAGAAAGTTTCGGTATTGGAGGAAATAAAACATAGATCCAGTATATTCTACTGAATGCTTGTTATATGTCACTATGTCACTTGGCTAGGTAAGTACTGAGATAGCAAATTGATGAACATTATTTCTAACCTCAGTCTTATGAAAATGCAAATACATAGAAAAGTTTTATTGTACAAATCAATATCATTAGATGTTTGGTCTAATAATAATTCTGTGGAAGGGAGCTCTGAGCTGAGAATGTTTGATTGTTTTGGTTGTTACCTGGGGATGTTTCACTCTTATACCTGATCTTAATAGCCAGGACATTGGAAGCAACCTAGATGTCCATCAGCAGATGAATGGATAAGAAAGCTGCGATACATATACACAATGGAGTATTACTCAGCCATTAAAAAGAATACATTTGAATCAGTTCTAATGAGGTGGATGAAACCCAAGCCGGTTATTCGAGTGAAGTAAGCCAGAAAGAAAAACACCAATACAGTATACTAACGCATATATATGGAATTTAGAAAGATGGTAACGATAACCCTGTATGCAAGACAGCAAAAGAGACACAGATGTATAGAATAGTCTTTTGGACTCTGTGGGAGAGGGAGAGGGTGGGATGATGTGGGAGAATGGCATTGAAACATGTATAATATAAGAAATGAATCGCCAGTCTAGGTTCAATGGAGGGTGCAGGATGCTTGGGGCATAATAATTAAAAAAGAGAGATGAGGAGTAAAAGGCATTCCAGGTAGGGAAGGTAGCATGAGCAAAGGCATGGTGTTGGTGGAATTATGATTCGGAAGGAATTTCAAGACATGAAGCTGGTAACATTACTATTAACTGTTTATTGAGCACTTGTATTATAGGTTTAAATATTTTGCATTTATTCCTTACAACAGTCTTTTGAGATAGCTGTTTTTATTTTATTGGGGGAGTAATCAGAAAGGTAAAATGACCCCTGATGATAAGAGTTCTTACGGTTGAATTAGCCACGTAGAGGGTAAAGGACAGAGTAAAACATTTATATCACCTTCAGATTGACTTTGTAACCAAGCAAGGCCTCATGTGCCCATTGACACAGAAAGCCAGACTCTTGACGGCAGGTGTTTTCAGCCAAGTAAGGGTTTATTGCAAGGGGCCAGGCCGGAGAGTGAGAGACTGTCCTTAGATCCATCTTGTTTTTGAATTGGAGATTGTTTTAAAGGAGAAGAACAAAGAGGATGGGCCTAATCATCATCTGTGACGTTTCTTAATCATAGTTTCGGGAGTCAGGATGTTCTAGTTGAGGAGTCTCAGACCACGTGGTCCATGGCTTGGGGGTCTGTTAGCTCATCTTGCCCTGGAGAAACAACCTGGGTTAGTATGTTAGTGATGGACACAGACCAGCGACTTTAGTACATTAACGATGTCATGGACACCAGCAGTTTTAGTCATCTGACTGTGGTTGATTAGTGTTCAGTTAGCACAGGATTGAGGTCAGAGGGGACAAAAAAAGGAGTGAAGAATTGGATAAGAGATTAATTATAAACTCAGTAAGGGAGCTTAGATTCAAAAGAACAGCCAAGAGTCATGGGGGTGGGGTGGGGAGGGGAAAAGAATTATTCAGGGGTTAAAAAGAAGTCTTATGTTGAATTCAAAGTGAAGTTAATTGTTACATTAAGTTTTGTCCTAGTACTTTAGTATTGAAGTATTATGATCATTGGAGGAGGTGGTGCTAACCCACTCCAGTATCTTTCCAGGAGAATCCCATGGACAGAGAAGCCTGGTGAGCTACAGTCCATGGGGTCGCAAAAAAGGGGACACAACTGAGCAGCTGGGCGCTGAGCACATTGCAGTCATGGTGAAATGCTGTTTAAGATCTTGAAAGCTTGTTTATTGCACGTTGTACAACAGAATGTCGGAGACGGCAATGGCAGCCCGCTCCAGTACTCTTGCCTGGGAAATCCCATGGACGGAGGAGCCTGGTGGGCTGCAGTCGACGGGGTCGATAAGAGTCGAGCACAACTGAGCGACTTCACTTTCACTTTTCACGTTGATGCATTGGAGAAGGAAATGGCAACCCACTCCAGTGTTCTTGCCTGGAGAATCCCAGGGACGGGGAGCCTGGTGGGCTGCTGTTGGGGTCGCACAGAGTTGGACATGACTGAAGCGACTTAGCAGCAGCAGCAGCAGCAGCATACAACAAAATGTAGAAAAGTGTGTGAAATACATATATGAATTAATGTCTTTTTTGTTACTAGCACTCAAGTCAAGAAATATCTTTGCCATCCACCCAGAAGCCTTCCACTTGGCCCTTCCTAATCTCAGCCCCTTCGCTCTATAGTACTGACTTCTCTGGTAATTGCATCTTTGTATTTCTTTATAATATTTTTCATCCAAAGCTACACTCCTGAGCACTGTAATTTAATTGTGTTTGTAGGGTTTTGTTGTTGTTGTTGTTGTTGTTCAGATGTCTTAATCTCTGTGTCCCTATGCCCTTTCTCTTTCCCTTTTCTTTGTTACAGTTTATTTGTTGAAGCAACCAGGTATTTCGCCTGGACAGGCTTGCTAATCTGGATCATGCCAGTTGGGTCATTTTCCTCATTCTCTGTATTTCCTCTGAATTGGTAGTTGAATGGAAGGGCTTGATCAAGTTTAGATTTTTGTTTTTGGACAAGAATGCTTCCTAGGTGTGGATGTGGTATACTCTGTTGCAAGGTATATAATGTCTGGTTGTTTCTCTTTTTGTAATTTGAGCAGCCGTTGATATTTGATGCCTAGAACAATGAGCTTATTAGGGCTTACAAAATGGTGATATTTGAATTCTGTTATGACTTGATTTGTAAGGTGGAATGCTTCCATTAAAAAAAACTTTTTCATCTGTTTGGTTATCCAGTGACACAGTTCAGTTAGGAAAGGCAGGATAGATATTTTCTTCTTTATTAGTTTTTAAAATAATACAGTTTGTATGGCAGAAACCAACACAACATGGTAAAGCAATTTTCTTCCAATTAGAAAAAATAATAATGTATTAGTTTCTTCTTATTCTCCAAAGGTGATCAGTGAGTTTTTGTGTCATTATGAACTTATTGATTTACTCCTTGAAAAGAAGAATTTAATACTCTCTTTTAGATGCTTTGGAGGAACCTTTATGAATGCAGTGAATCTTACATGTATATGAAATGTGCCTCAGTTATCAACTCTTGCATTGGTATCATTTCTATTTAAATTTTAGAATCAGCATGTTGGGATATTGATGAGACTTTTGTCTCATTTATAGATTAATTTCTAATACTGGTTATATTGCCCTTGTCTTTTTTTTTAATCAGTCTTGCTATGATTTTAAAATGTGTCAGTTTTTTTTTAAATTGACTCGTAGTTTTGCTTTACCTCTGTTGTCTTTTGTTTCATTATTTGCTTTCATCTAAATCCTTTCATTTATATTTTCTTCAGTTAATTTTGTTCTTTTTCAAATGTTCAGATTGATAATGAATTTTCAGTCTTCTTTTCTAATGTATGCCTTTTAGGTTATTAACTTCTCTAAGCACTGTTTTGTTACATCCCCCAGGTTTTTGATATGTAAACTCTTATTTTGTAAACATAATTTGATGTATGTGTCATTCATTTCAAATATTTTAAAAAATTTCTTAGACCCGTGGCTTTTCACAAGAAAAAGTGGATTTCTTTATGTCAGTTGTCACACACCATGCCAACAGTTATTTCTGAGTGGCTGTGTAGCTCCTTTGCTAGGTTTGTCTAGCTTCCCGTATGAGCTGTATTCAGTAGAGGACTGGCTGTGCTTTGTGGTTCATATCTGGTAGTTGGTGCTGGCTGGTGGCTGGGATGGCCCGGTTTTCATTTTAGTGACTTTGTATCTTTCAGTAGGCTCTACAGTTGCTCAAATGGTAGTCTCAGCTCAGCATTCCAGGAAGTCAAGGTGAGAGCAGAAAGGCTTCCACACATGCTGTTGACTGGAGCAAGTCACAACCCTGGCCCAGATTCAAGGATGGGAGAAGATTCCTCCATTTTAGGAATTTGTCTCAGTGTTTAATCCACCACAATTTCCAAACATTTAGGGATTTTTCTTGTATTTTTATTTTGGTTGTTAATTACCAGCAAAATTGCTTTGTGGTTATAGATTATTGATTTGTTTTTTTCATCATTTTGTTTTTACCTCGTTTAGTTGTTTGGAAGTTATTCTCTATTTAAATTTAAAAAAATATTTTACTGATTACCCTAGAAATTTTGACATCTGCTTGCCTTTTCAAGTCTAAACATTAATCAATAAGAAATACTTCATCATCCTCCCAGGCAGTAAAAGGACTTCAGAGCAGTGACTGAATTAACTTTATCCCTGATTTAGATGCCATTTGTTGTTGTTGTTTTTTAAAGTACTATAAGATATTATACTGTTGTTTTATGTAATATTCACTTAGAGGTAATTATATATTTGCCATATTTGCTTTCCATTCCATCTTGCAATCTGTGCCTTCCAGCTGGAATCAACCCTCCTCTTCCCCATAATATGTCCTTTAGAAAGTTCTTTAGTACAAGTCTGCTCCTGATGAACCCTCTCCATGTTGTCAGGTAATATCTTTATTTGCCTTCATTCTTGTAAGTGTCTTTTTTCCATAAATGTTTAACTGTAGATTGGCAGTAATTTTCTTTCTGTACATTGAAGATTTGATTCCATCATCTTCTGGTTTCCTTTATTGATGTTGAGAAGTCACCTGTCAGTTTGTAACTGTTGCTCCTTTGAAGGTAATTATTCTTTTTTTCTCCTGTAGCAGTTTTTAAGAATTTATATTTGTCTTTGGTTTTCTGAAGCTCACTATAATTTGGTTAAGTGTGGATTTATTTTTTATCTATCTTGCTTAGGATTCACAGGCCTTTTAACTTTCGTGGATGATGTCTTTCTTCCATTTTGGAATATTCTCAGCCTTTATCTGAGATCTATTGAACCAATTGATTAGATATTTAATTTTAATTGTTGTATTTTTATTTTTATTTTTAAGAATTCCATTTGGTTTTAAGTCTGTAGCTTTTTATTATTTCCTTGTCTTGGTAGATATCTTTATTTTATTTTATTTCCTTAAATACAGTCTGCATTGTCTTATAGGATATGTTTGGAAATTCAAGTATCTGAAATCTTTTTAGGTCTGCTTCTGTTTTCTCTGATTTCTGCTAGTTCTTGGTTATGGAGTTTAGTTTCTCGTGTGCTTGGTTATTTTTGATTATGATCTGGACATGTTATTTAAATTATTTGTAGGAATAATTTTGAGGCTTATAGTAAACATACTTTCATTTTAAGAGGAACTTTTGCTTCTTAAAGTGCCTAGGAGCAGTGTTAGGGAACAACTTAAACCAAATTTCTTTAAGAGAGCATACTAAAAATTTTAATACAGTACATACTAAGAGTTTTAATAAGCAGATGCAAGACTCACATTTCAGGTTTCATAGTTTTGTTTTGCAGAGGAGTTATATCATGTATTCACGTTATTGTCATGTTGTTGTTGGTTAGTGGCTAAGTCGAGTCCATTGTCAGGTTAATTCCTTTAAAATTAACATCTCTACTTTTGAACTTCAAATCTCAACTTAAAAAAATTATATTCTGGACAATTCCATATAGTTATCTTATTGAAACCTGAAAATTAGCACATTCACATTATTATTTCCCTGAATGCTTCTGTGATTATTCTTTATTACAGTAAATAGAATCACTATCCTCAGGTTACTCAAGGTGTAAACTGTGAGGCAAGAGTTAAAATAATCTTTGCCTTTCAGGGCATCATAAGTTTGGAGCTAATACCTCCAGTATCTTTACATGCTTCTTTAAATCTTTGTTCTTCTTTCATTTCCGTAATTAGTTAGGCCTTTATGGCACCCCCACTCCAGTACTCTTGCCTGGAAAATCCCATGGACAGGGGAGCCTAATGGGCTGCAGTCCATGGGGTCGCTAAGAGTCGGACATGACTGAACGACTTCACTTTCACTTTTCACTTTCATGCATTGGAGAAGGAAATGGCAACCCACTCCAGTGTTCTTGCCTGGAGGAGAATCCCAGCGACGGGGGAGCCTGGTGGGCTGCCGTCTCGGGTCGCACGGAGTCGGACACGACTGAAGCGGCTTAGCAGCAGCAGTAGCAGTAGCTCTTATCTGTTCCCTCATCTGTTATTTCCAGCAAATTTTTTTTTGCGTCTTTCTTTCCATTCTTAGCCACCACCTTTGTTCAGCTCTTCGTTATTTCTGGTCCCTGATTGACCTTGGTTGTGTGTGTGCATGTGTGCTTGTCCGCCCACCTCCCACCTCCCCTTTCCCCGCCTTAAGTACACTCAGTGTTTGATATGGCTGTGAAAGTGAAGAGGGAGAGAATCGAAATGACAAGGAAAATCCTTCTTAGAAAGCAGGTGGGAAAATTGTTAGTACATGAGAAATTTTGATAGCCTGAATTGAAGTCGGGGCAATAGAGGAAGAGGAGAGCGTGGAGAGAGATTGGATAAAAGAGTATGCGAAAGGGAGATTATCTAAGAATAAATCTCAAGTTTGTGGCTGGGGTTGGGTAGAAAAAGGTACATTCACTGAGTTAGGATCCATTTCAGTATGAGAAAATGGAAGAGTAGATTTGGGGTGGAACAGTAAGTTCAGACATAAAAGTACATGGAAAGTTTAAAGTAGTTTCAGTAGATGCAAGTACAAATACCTTATTTTTAAAAATGGATATTCAAGTCAGGAGCTCAGGAAAGAAGAGGGAACTAGAGGTTTGGGGAGTCTTTGGAGTACAGGTGATAGCTGATATCATGGTTTTGACTGAGGTGTTCTAGAGCGGTATCTCTAGACTCTAATGGATCTAATGATTCTGATAATTTTTTAACTTTGTGTTTTCATTTTAGTGATGTTATAAATAAAAGAATATATACATCTTCTGAGTCATCTGAATCACTACTATTGCAGATTTTTGCGTCTCTGTTTGTGTTTGAATGGCTGTTTAATTGTCTCCAAAGAGACCACATGTAAACAGTAAACAGACCTGCTGCATTGGAACCTGTATTAGGTTGACATGTAGCAATGCAAAACTAAGAAAATCATTTTCAACTTTTATATTCATGTTGTTCAGTCGCTAAGTCGTGTCCGACTCTTTGCCAACCCATGGCCTGTGGCACATTAGACTCCCTTGTCCTCCAGTCTCTCCTGGACTTTGCTCAAATTCATGTCCGTTGAGTCAGTGATGCTATCTAACCATCTCATCCTCTGTTGCCTCCTTCTCTTCCTGCCCTTGGTCTTTCTCAGCATCAGGGTTTTTCCAATGAGTTGGCTCTTTGCATCAGGTGGCCCAAGTGTTGGAGCTTCAGTGTCAGCCCTTCCATTGAGTATTCAGGGTTGATTTCCTTTAGGATTGACTGGTTTGATCTCCTTGCAGTCCAAGGGACTCTCACGAATCTTCTCTAGCACCACATTTGAAACCATCAAGTCTTTATATTTGTACTGAATTTTTTTTGCTGTTAAACGTTTCTTTTATAGTGATAATTACAGGTGAAACTTGTCTTCATAGAATTTCTAAGTAACTGAACTCTTATTATAATGAAGCTTTGGATTTAAATAATGAAAAAGACATAGAGCAACTGAGCAGTGTATTACTGTAATTGTCACAGACTGATAAAAGAACATAGGGCTTTCATGTAGCTGATGTGTTGAGGGCAAGTGAAGGCTTCATAAGATGTTGGGGTACACACTGAATAAGATGTTTTATGAAAGCTTGGAGGGAGAAAAGTGATGGCAGAGCTGACTGATCATGTGGCCTGTTGTGGGTGTGTGTATGAATCTGCTCGTGTGGGTGGATATATGTATCTATGTGTGTACGTATGTTTTATTTAGGCAGAATTCTCTTTTGTGAGCAGTTATATTACATGAATCCCTATTTATCTCTATAAATACCAATTTGTAATATTTATTTGCAATAAGGCTTATGATATTTTCTCTTGAGTATTTTGATTTTTAGAATTTTGTTTGGGGATATAGTAATAAATTGATTATCTCATCAGCATTAATAAAGCAGTGATTTAAAACTAGTTCATTGTTTACAAAGGAAAAATAATGAATATTATTAAAAACTCTAGGCTATTAACCAGCATATGTAACACATAAATACTTGCTTCTACTTTTTTATCCCAGCACTGGTGATTAGTTGTAGCAGTGCTATCTCACCTGTCACTTTAAATAAACATTGATTCCATTTTTATTGGTTTTAAAGTTTTTGCTTGTTTTTAAGTGATACATTTTATTTTGTGAATGCAGAGGAGCTGTAAAGGAAAAGAATATATTCAGCTAACTCTTGAACAACATGGTTTTGAACGGCGAGAGTTTGCATACGTGTGGATTTTTTTTCACTAAATACTCACTTCAGTACTACACAGTCCTTGGTTGAATCCAAGGATCTGGAACCTCAGATATGGAGGACCTACTGTAGTTATAAGTGAATTTTCAACTTCATGTAGGATCAGTACCCCTAAACCTCATGTCAAGGGTCAGTTGTACTTAATTTTATGCTTCTACATATTTAAGGAAGAACCAATTTAAGGCAGTGCTGGAGTCTGTAAGAATTTCTTTTCCTTCAGGAGAGGTTAATCCATTACCCCAAGTCTAGAAAGCACTGGTCTAGGAAAATGAACTAAGTGAGAAATTCTAGGATCAGAATTATTGTTCTGGATAACTAAACTCTGACTAAAGTTTTCAGAATTGTGTTCTTTTTTTCCTTAGTCTAGAAATTGTCTGAAAGCTTCTTTTCAGTTTTTGTTAGTTTCTTTTTCGTAGTCTCATAGTTTGTTGGGGGAAGTTTCTGCTTATTAATTTTACATATTTGTTGACTTTATTAAAGAACAATTAACTCCTTCTCCTTCTCCCCTCACCTCTCCAATAAAGAACAAACAAAATTCACTTTTATATTGTATTCTTAGGAAAATGTCTCTCAAATTTTGGTCATCTTTGCTGCTGCTGCTGCATCACTTCAGTCGTGTCTGACTTTGCGCAACTCCATAGATAGCAGCCCACCAGGCTCCCCCGTCCCTGGGATTCTCCAGGCAAGAACACTGGAGTGGGTTGCCATTTCCTTCTCCAGTGCATGAAAGTGAAAAGTGAAAGAGAAGAGTCGCTCAGTCGTGTCTGACTCAGCAACCCTGTGGACTGCAGCCTACCAGGCTCCTCTGTCCATGGAATTTTCCAGGCAAGAGTGCTGGAGTGGGTCATCTTTTCCTTCAGAGTTTTATTAAAGCTTTGTTGATACATAATAAACTGCTTATATTTAAAACACAACTTAGTAAGTTTTCACATATAAGCATCAGTGAAACCATCACTCCAATCAGGATAACAAGCATCTCCATCACTCCAAAGGCCTCCCTTGCCCTTCTGTGGTCAGTCTTCTCCCCTCCGGCAGCCTAAAGGCACCACTGACCTCCTGTATAAAACTGTAGATGAGATTTGGCTGCTCTGGAAGTTCATGTAAGTGGAATCTAACTGTGTACATTTTTGTCCAGCTACTTTCAGTCAGCATCATGATTTTGAGATATATATATTCATATTGCATGCATCAAATTTTTAAAAATTGTTAATACAGTTTATGGAAATACTTTGATTTTTAAAATCCATTTGCTTGTTGTTGGACATTTGGATGTTTCAAGGTTTTGGCTATTAAAAATATAGCTACTGTGAACTTTTGTGTAAGGTCTGTGTATGGACACTTTTATTTACCTTGAGCAAATACTTGGTAGTGGAATGGCTGGGTTATATGGTAGGTGTATGTTTAACTTTTTAAGAAACTTTCCAAAAGTGAGTGTTCCTTTTCGTACTCCCATCAGCAGTATAAAAAATTCTAGTTGTTCCACATATTGATAACCCTTGATATGCTCAGTCTTTTTAATCTTAGTCATTCTAGTAGATGTATGTAGTGATATTTTATTGTGGTTTTAATTTGAATTTCCTTAGAACCAATGATATGGAGCATGTTTCCTGTTTATTTTTCATCCGTACATTTTCTTTGGCAACATATCTGTTTAAATCTTTAAATGAATTGCCTTCTTACTTGATTGTGAGAGTCTGTCATTTATTCTGAATACAGTTTTTTTCTGGGGTGTGATTTTGCATATATTTTCTCCTGCTTGGTGGCTTCTCTTTTACTTTTCTTAGCAGTATCTTTTGGGAAACAAACATTTAGGATTTTGATTAATTCTAATTTATTGATTTTTTTTTCATGTGCAGTTTATCCTATTTAACGAATCTTTATCTTAAACTCTTTGGACAAGGAAATGGCAACCCTATGCAGTACCCTTGCCTGGAAAATCCCATGGATGGAGGAGCCTGGCAGGCTACAGTCCATAGGGTCGCGAAGAGTAGGACACGACTGAGCGACTTCACTTTACTTATTTAGCTCAAGATTACTGAGATCTTCTGTTTTCTTCTAGAAACTTTGTAGTTTTAGCTCTTACATTTGGGTCTCTGTTTCACTTCAGGTTAATTTTTGTATATGGTATGCAATAATGTTGGAGATTCCTTTTTCCCCCCCGCATATGTCTGTCCAGTTGATCTTGTGCATGCGTGCGGGCTAAGTCACTTCAGTTGTGTCCGACTTTTCGTAACCCCATGAGCTGTAGCTCACCAGGCTCCCTCTGTCCATGGGGTCCTCTAGGCAAGAATGCTGGGTTGGGTTGCCATTCTCTTCTCCAGGGCATCTTTCCAGCCCAGGGATCAAACCCGAGTCTCTTATGTTTCCTGCGCGGGCAGTAGGGTTCTTTCCCACTAGTGCCACCTGGGAAGCCCAGTTGATCCAATACCATTCGTTAAAAGATTATCCTTTCCCTAACGAGTTGCCTTTGCACCATATATGTGTAGGTCTACTTTGGACTTTTTATTTCTTTGACTTCTATTTATACTCCGATGTTAAACTCTTTTAATTATTATAGCTTTATGATAAGCCTTGAAGTCAAGTGCAGTTCCTCTAACTTCGTTCTTTGTCAGAATTTAGTGGTTGTTCTAAGTCCTCTGCGTTTACAAATGGAGTTTGGATTCAATTTGTTACTCTTTACAGAAAAGTCTGGTATGATTTTGATAGGAATTTCATTGAATTTCTAAATCAATTAGGGAAGAATTGACATTTTAATACTGTTGACTCTTCTTATCCTTGAGCATGATAGATCTCTCTAGTCTTCTTTGCACATTTCTTTGCAGGATGTTGTATTTTTCAGCATGCAAGTCTTGTGCATCTTTTTTTTTGTTTGTTTGTTTTCATTGTAATACTAAATATTTAATATTTTGATGCTTTTGAAAATGGTATGTTTAAAATTTCAATTTCCAGTTGTTCTACACTCATATGTAGAATGCAGTTGATGTTTATGTGTAGATGTTATATCCTAGAAACTAGTTGAATTCCCTTAGCTTTTTTGTAGATTCTTTAGGGTTTTCTATATAGATATTAATAGAGTCTGCAATAAAGATAGTTTTACTTATCCATTTTCATTCTATGTGCCTTTTGTTTGTTCTCCTTGCCTTAGTGTAGTGTGTACTTCAGTAATGATATTACATAAAAGTGCTGAGAGTTGGCATCTTTGGCATATTCCAGATCTTACAGAAAGATTAAGTCTTTTGTTATTTGGTACGGTGATAGTTGTAGGTGTTTGTTGATGTCCTTTGTTATATTGAGGAAGTTTCTTTTATTTCTAGTCTGAGAGTTTTTAGGATGAGCAGGTATTGGGTTTTGTCATAAGGCCTTTTCTGTATCTATTGATATGATCATATGTTTATTCTTTTTAAAACTGTTACTAAGATGAATTGCATTGATTTTTCAAACGTTAACATGATCTTAGAAAGTTATGACCAACCTAGACAGCATATTGAAAAGCAGAGACATTACTTTGTCAACAAAGGTCCGTCTAGTCAAGGCTGTGGTTTTTCCAGTGGTCATGTATGGATGTGAGTGTTGGCCTCAAGAAAGCTGAGTGCCAAAGAGTTGATGCTTTTGAACTGTGGTGTTGGAGAAGACTCTTGAGAGTCCCTTGGACTGCAAGGAGATCCAACCAGTCCATCCTAAAGGAGATCAGTCCTGAATATTCATTGGAAGGACTTATGTTGAGGCTGAAACTCCAGTACTTTGGCCACCTGATATGAAGAGCCGACTCATTTGAAAAGACCCTGATGCTGGGAAAGACTGAGGGAAGGAGGAGAAGGGGATGACAGAGGATGAGATGGTTGAATGGCATCACTGACTCAATGGACATGAGTTTGGGTGAACTCTGGAAGTTGATGATGGACAGGGAAGCCTGGTGTGCTGCGGTTCATGGGGTCGCAAAGAGTCAGACACGACTGAGTGACTGAACTGAACTGAACCTGATCTTGCATTTCTTGGATAAAACCATCATAAACTTTTAAATAAATTATTGGTTACTATTGTCTTTCTTTTTTGTAATGTCTTTGGCAGAGAAAAATGAGAAATCTGCAAAAGTACTTCTTGCAGTGTACTAACTACAGAGGTTGTCTTTAGAGAAAGCACTGTTCAATTATTTGAGTTGTGAACTGAACTGGCTACTTTGTATGTGTGTGTGTGACATCATTTTTACTTGGAAGAAAGACTGAATAACTGTTTATTCAGCCTTGAATATTGCAGACATTTCTTGTATTGCCTTCAAGGAAAAACAACTTGCAGTATTTGTTGATAATGTTATAATTTAAGCTTTCAAGTGAAAAATCACAATTTGAAAAAGTTGTTTGCTACCATGAGCTTGATAGCGTCCCAGTGTTTAAGGCCTTTCTGGTAAGATTGGCGGCAATATTAACAAGTGTAATTTTGAAAAATATTGTATAATAAAATGTGTTGCATTTGGAAGGCCTGCAGTTGAACTCAGTGAAACATTATTGTCCAAATGGCTAAACATGACCTTAGAAAATCTAGAATGGGTAAAAAGAGCCATTGAAAGTGGAATATAATGTTGATTAGTGAATTTTATTGTATCAAAGTAGAAGTTTATTGATACAATTTTCAGACTGCATTGCTACATTATAGTATCACAGAAGAATATCCACACTTACTAGAATACTCCTGTTTTACAGCTACCTAGTATTCTTGCCTGGGAAATCCCATGGACAGAGGAACCTGGTGGGTCCATGGAGTCGCAAGGAGTCAGACGCGACTTTATCAACTAAAGAGCAACACCAGATCTGTATTACCGTAGACAGAATACATACAGACTCAGATATGAGAATCCACTTGTCCTCTGTTAAGCCAGACATTAAGGAGATTTGTCAAAATATGAAACAATCCCACTTTTCTTACTAAATTGTTTTTATTTTTAGGAAAATATAGCTTTTTTTAAAATAAAAATTTTACTTAATGTGTAATGTGTTTATTATCTTTAAATGAGTAAATAAGTATTTTTTAAAAATTTCTGAGGTTGAAATTCTGTGTGATAAGTATTCATGTAACACAAATAAATAAAAGTTCTTGAGAACCCTGAGACCAGAAGGTTCGAGAAGTACTGATCTAGAACAGTCCTTAGCATGTAGTAAGCAATTAGTGGATGTCTGAATGATTCTTGACCATGTTACCTTATAATTTACCTGTCTTTTCAGTAACACATGCATTTGATAATGTATCTATTCTGTGTGCCTCTGTTTCTTACTCTAGCAACCAAATTGTTTTTATACATCTTATCCTGGTACTGTGATTCTCTTTTCCTTCCCTCCGCCCAGGCTGAGCTATTGGGAAGGCAATGAAAAGGACTGATGCAGGACTGCCATCCAGTGTGCTGATTTATTGAGCAAGAAGAAAATAGATGAGCAGCTCCTGTCTGAGCATAATATCGATTTTGATACAATAGACTGGTTTAAGGTCATCATTCACATAGTCACAAAATTAGATTTAAAAATAATTTCAGTCAGTTATACCCTGAGATGTAACAAAACACCTGATATTTAGTGACTGCTCCAAATCAGATTACAGATACCTCACCTGGTGGCTCAGCTGGTAAAGAATCCGCCTGTAATGCAGGAGACCTGAGTTTGATCCCTGGGTTTGGAAGATCCCCTGAAGAAGGGAATGGCTATCCATTCCAGTATTCTGCCCTCGAGAATTCCGTGGACTGTTATCCATGGGGTCGTAAAGAGTCAGACATGACTGAGTGACTTTCACTTTCACCATTTTGTGTTCATATATTTTGAACATGTTGAATGCTTTTATTTTAATGAATTTAATTTAGCTGCTAAGTTGATTTTTTTGGTAGTCAAAAGAAACATAGAAGAGTAGAAGACATGTCTGTTGTAGAGCCTTTCTAGTTTCATAGGATAAAAATCAAGAAAAGGAAAATACTGAATTTTTGTTAAACTTGAATCTGCCTACTAGTAGATCTTGTTTTTGGAAGTACATTAACTTCTCTCCACCCTTTAGACATATGAAGTAAAAAATCTTTTTGACATATGAAATTTAAAAAATGTAATCCATTAAACAGGATTCTAATATACTGCTCTCATATATCCTAAGCAATTTATGTGTGTTTATATAGCTTGTAAGGACTTCCCTGGTAGCTCAGTTTAAAGAATCTGCCTGCAACGCAAGAGACCCAGGTTCGATTCCTGCATCAGGAAATCCTCTGGAGAAGGAAATGGCAACCCACTCCAGTATTCTTGCCTGGAGAATCCCATGGACAGAGGAGCCTGGCAGGCTATAGTCCATGGGGTTGCAAGAGTTGGACATGACTTAGTGACTAAATCACATATAGCTGGTATCTTCAAAACTGAGGAGACTTTAAAGAATTCTTTAAAAGAAGAATTTAGAAAGACATAAAGGGCTCATAATTAACTGTGCACGCTTGAACATATGTATATATATATATGTGTGTGTGTATATATATAAGGCATCTTCTGAAACTGTTTTGTAGTCTCATGAAAATTTAAAAACAAATGAGCAATCCTGCAGTACAGTTGAAATTAGAAACAGTAATATGCCTAAGCACTTTAAAAATGATAGCATTTACCACGTTGTAGTTGTGTCTTTCTTGCCTTACTCAGTGACATGGTGTCCTATAATGAAAATGTTCAATCTGCAAGTCGCTGGGGCTCAACTAGGTATTGAACATAGAGGATTGGGTAATGTATGACCCTTGTAGTAGAAAAGGAGATGTGCTGTCCAGATTCCCCTTCAAAGAAGGGCTTATTGTCCAGCGATGAGCAGTGCGAATCACCAGGTAACCCCTTCTGCACACGTCTTATGGTCTGTCTCAGCTGCAGCTACCTTCTCCAAGGTCATGATCTCGCTGGAGCGGGATAGATTTGCTCATTGAGTTAGGAAGACGTTTAAAAGCCCTACCATTTCATCCCATCTCAGAGCACTAGGATAACCTTTTCTTGCCTCAGGGCTTCCCACCTGGCTGGCTGAAACTTTGTTGGTGTGCATCACAGTTTTGAGCTCTGCCTAGCTTTCATTCTTTGCCTCTCTTTCACAGATGCTGGTCTCTAATAGACATTTTGTACTCTGCTTTGGAGAGACCAACCTGCAGTAGCTCCTGATTTCATGGAGCTAATGTACTGGGAGGAGATGCACATGAAACAAGAGCTTTTAACTGTGACCAATATTATTTAGAAGCATAGGGTGAGGTGGTAGTGTATATAAACAGAAGCCAAGTTTGGTTATTATACTGTTTAGGGAGGAAGCCTGGGTTAGTAGTCAGATCTGGGTTCAAGTGGTAGATTAACTACTTTGAGTTGCATGAACGTTGGTCATGCTACTGACTCTTCCAGGCTGTTTTTTTTCATTTGTAACATGGAAATGACACATAGTCTCCCATCCTTTAGGCTACTGACTGAGATTGCTTACATGGCTGAGAAAGGATTCCCAGCAGCAAGAGAGTGAGCCTAGTACATGAATGTCTTCAGCCCCTTGTTTGTATCAGTTTGCTAATGTCATGGCCAAGTGGAAAGATAGATTCCATATCTTCATGGGAGAAATCATAGAATAAGTATATTTGTGTGTGTATGAAAAAAATTAACAGTGTAATGCCTGATACATGATAGTGGTAGTTAGTATTTATTGAACATTTTCTGTGAATTAGTGAGAGGCAGTTGGACTATTGTATTTAATATATTCTTTCTCAGTATGACATGTGAAAGAAGAAACTCATGTGGAGAATTTGGTATATTCTTTTTATTTCTTAAAATAATTCTTTTTTGATGGAAACAATTTGCAAATAAAGCTCTCTTGCTCTTTTTCTTTTTCTCTGCAGTAAGAAAAATGGAAAACCACCGTTACAGAACAATGAGGTAAAATTTATATCATTTACTCTCTGGGATTTCATGCATTTACTTCATTTGTTTCATTATATATTTTTGAACTAGGATAAAGTCATGGAATTTTAGGATTAGAAGGGAACTTAAGTATCATCCCAAACCCACTACATATTATAGGAATTATTCCTAAGATAGAAAGCCTTGATAGGTGACTTCTAGTATTTCCTTGAATCTGTTCATTTGGTGGGAAGCACTACCTAGGAGACAGCTTTAACTTCGTTAGTTCAAACCCAAGGTGCAATTAATCTTCTTTCTCTAAGATTCTATTTTGTTTTCTGCAGAGACACAGAGCAAGTTTACTCTGCTTTCTCTAACAGACTCTGATGTTGTTTGAAGATAGTTGTATTTCCTGAATCTTTTTTTTCCCCCATCCTAAGCAGTTCTCATTCCTTCGTTTCTCAGGTAACATGGTTTCTGATTGTTCTTCAATTATGCATACATTCCTCTGGATCTGTACTAGTTAGTTCCTCCAGACACTGTGTTTAGGATAAAATGAAGTTGTCCAGAAATGGTCTGACTAGCATGGGATGCATCTGCACTATTACATCTCTTGATATGAATACCATATTGCTAAAATTCAGCCTAAAGTTGCTTTTACTTTTTAGCCATTACTTCTGTTTACATTAAGTGGAGTTTATGGTAAATTGTAAGCTTGAGGTATCTTTCTGATGAACAGCTCTTTTAACAGACATCTGTATTCATCAGTTATTTCTCTTTTTGGGTGACAGTTTTATTGAGATGTAATTCATATACCCTAAAATCCATCCATTTAAGTGTACAATTTAGTGGTTTTAGTATGTTTACAGAGGTTTACAGCCATCACCACTATCTAATTTTAAAAAACTTTCAATTCCTCATGAACAAATTCCGTACCCATTAGTAGTCATTCCTCATTACCCTCTCCTCCTGTCTCTTGGTAACCACTGAGCCACTGGTCTCTGTTGATTTGCCTATTTTGGACATTTCATATAAATAGAATCATGTGGTAATATTTGGCATTTTGTAACTGGCTTCTTTTATTTAACACGATGTTTTAGGGTTCATATGTGTTGTTGAATGTATCAGTACTTCATTTTTTTTTAATTGCTGAATTGTAATCCCCTGGAGAAGGAAATGGCAACCCATTCCAGTATTCTTGCCTGGAAAATCCCATGGATGGAGGAGCATGGCAGGCTATAGTCCATGGGGTCACAAAGAGTTGGACACAACTGAATGACTTCACTTCAGTTCACTTCATTTCATTGTTTAGATATACCACATTTGCTTAACCATTAGTTGTGGGAAATTTAAGTGGTTTCCTCCTTTTTGATCATTATGAATTATGCTGCTATGAACTTTCATGCATTCATGTACAGGTTTTCATATGGACATGTGGACATATGTTTTCATTCCTCTTGGGTATATACCTAGGAGTAAAATTTCTAGCTCATATGGAAACTCAAGTTGTTGCTTTTAGATAAACATTAAGCCAACGGGTAGGTGCTGCTGCTGCTGCTGCTAAGTCGCTTCAGTTGTGTCTGACCCTGTGCGACCCCATAGACGGCAGCCCACCAGGCTCCCCCGTCCCTGGGATTCTCCAGGCAAAAACACTGGAGTGGGTTGCCATTTCCTTCTCCAATGCATGAAAGTGAAAAGTGAAAGTGAAGTCGCTCAGTCGTGTCTGACTCTTAGTGACCCCATGGACTGCAGCCTCCCAGGCTCCTCATCCATGGGATTTTCCAGGCAAGAGTACTGGAGTGGGTAGGGTCTATACTACTAGTCTATTCTATATGTATTCTGTTACTGTAATTCTTTTTTTCTTTTTGGTCGCACTACACGGCCTTCAGGATCTCAGTTACCTGACCAGGATGTAAACCAGGGCCATGGCAATGAAAGCCCAGAATCCTAACCATGAGGCCACCAGGGGACTGCTAGTGTAATTTTGAATATAATTCTAACACCTGATGTGTTAGGTGGAAGGTATTATGCACAAATTTAATTTGTCTCCTCTTTCTCACAATTGCTGATTGTATTGTCTAGGTTAGTACAAGAAAATTCCTCTGTGGCATCTCCTAATCTTTGGGGGGGTTTTTTTTTTTGGTTACGGTTTATTTAGCTGTGACTATATCCAACTGTCACAAAATCTGGTCTTTATTTCTCCATTATGGCCACGATAGTTTTATAAGAAATATCAAATTCCTTGATTAATTTATTAATCCATTTTTTAAGTCAGTCTGTCACCATGTATTGATTGAGCGCCTCATGTATGCCTGGCATTGTTCTGGTTTTGTGTATATAGCAGTTACAAAAGTTCCTACCATCATGGACCTTACGTGACCTTATGTCAGCTAATATACTAGTACGATATTCTTGACAAAGAACAAAATTAGAAGGGTTAGATATGACTCGTTCCTAGTAAACTTCTGCTGGCTTCTTGTGATTAGAGTCTCTTAGGTCTTCCTGAGCCCTCATAGAAATGTCTATTGTCTGAATATCCTAGATATTGACACTACTCTTTAGTTTCCATAATCTAAAAAAATGGGACATTTTATGCTTATCTTGTTATTTCCATCTTCATAATCTCTCATGTATAAGTTATACCTAAGTCTTCAAAGCTTAGTTATCTTAGTTATATCACTATCTGTATACCACCATACCTGCAAGTTTTAGGACATGACTGAAACTAATTAGTACATTAGTATTCACACATTTTTAAATTTTCTCTTTTTTGTATATTCTAAAAAACATCTGCTTGTTTGCTACTCATAGTATAAGCAAGATAAATTTAGTTTTAGAACAAATGGTTGGCAGAAAAAGGTTTAAGACAGTATACATATTGGTACCACATTTGTAAAATTTATAAGAAGTGCACACACAGACATATTGGTAAGATACGTGCCAAATGTTAATAGTTGACATCTCTAAATGGTAGGTATAGGCTCTGTTAGTTTTTCTACAGTGAATGTGTCTCTTATGAGGGGAAGCAATTAGAATTTTTTTCATTGAAATGTTTAGTCTTTGGTAGGATGGGTTGGTAGGCTGCAGTCCATGGAGTCGCGAAGAGTCGGACACCACCGAGCGACTTCACTTTCACTTTTCACTTTCATACACTGGAGAAGGCAATGGCAACCCACTCCAGTGTTCTTGCCTGGAGAATCCCAGGTATGGGGGAGCCTGCTGGGCTGCTCTTTATGGGGTTGCACAGAGTCGGACACAACTAAAGTGACTTAGCAGCAGCAGCAGCAGCAGGATGGGTTGAGGTGAGATAATTTTCATAAGACATGAGATTTAAGGAGAAAAAATTTTAGAGAAGAGTATAAAAAGAGTGTCGACTTGACTTTAAATATTAATTCTTTTAATTTTGATGTACTACACAGGATATAAAATTCAAAATATGTAAAGATAACTCTGTGCTGGGTTTAGCATTTAGCATTCCTATGCGTATTTTTATCCCTTTGAGGTATGTGGATAGCTCCATAAACACTATGGGTAGAATTATTTTGCTTATTGGAAAATTTATAAATCAAATCATTATATTTATTGTTTTACTTTATTTCAGCATATTGTTTTTTAAGATCCACCTATAGCTATAGGTCAATAGCTATAGACCTAGTTAATTTAAGCACTCTGTAGTATTCTCTTGTATAAATATGAGCTGCTTCCTTTTCTGCAATTGTGTAGAATCTTCACTGCATAAATTTGCCATGATTTATATAGTATCTCATAATTGATACACATTTAGGTTTTTAATTTTAAAATA
Organism: Nanger dama; assembly: GCA_917880005.1. Lineage (NCBI taxonomy): Eukaryota > Metazoa > Chordata > Mammalia > Artiodactyla > Bovidae > Nanger > Nanger dama. The sequence goes on from CAKJTW010000059.1 coordinate 663,672, forward strand.
TTACAAAACAGTATATGAGTTTTATCATTTATGTATTTAAGCACATGTGCAGGAATACCTCTAGGATAAGTTTCTGAAAGTAAATTTACTGGATTGTTTTACCTATAACAGTGAGTATACATTGTACATTTTGATGTATACAACATAATAGTTGTGTTGATTTACAGTTTCTCTAACAATACACAGAGGTGCTTACACTTTGTCAGCACCTGAAGACCTTTATTTGCTGTTTCAAGCATCTGTCTTTTTTGGTCAACTCTAGTTCATGTCACCTTTCTAAGTTTCTTGACACATCAATAGAATCTCATTGCCCTTTGGCATTGGTGCCTCCTAAATGTTAGGGACATATATATATATATATTTTTTTTTTCTGAATGTTTTATTACTTTAGCTTCTTAAATGGTCCTTATCTAATGTTTTTTTCCCCTATGATTTGCATGTCAGATTTATATCATCAAAGTGTCTTTTAATATTTTAAAAAATCACTGGGAGGTTTATAGGTGGGAGAAGTCAATTGTGAATTTAAAATGAATTCTTAGAAGAGACTTATAGTGTTTATGAGATGTACTGTCTCTGTAGTTATTTGTATTCAGATTGATTTCAGGTATGAACTTTACGGGCTACCGTCTATGAGGTCACACAGAGTCGGACTCGACTGAAGTGACTTAGCAGCAGCAGCAGCAGCAAGAATGGTAGAGCACCTTGATACTTCTTCAGCCTTTCTGAGTCAGACCTCCAGTCCAGGTGTCTGGTGTTTCCTCATTTTAGGAAGTATATAGTTCCCTTCATGGATTCAAATTTAACAAAAATAATAAAGTCAGCTTTCAGACAGCATAAGAAATAGGAGCAGTGACAATAGGAACATGAGAAAAAGAGGAGGGGAAGTTATATACCAGGTAAAGTGCTAATTATATACCAGGGGCTTCATTGTTACTTTCTTGTAATTTTTTTTTAACCTTCTTCATGGTTTGTCCTGCTGCTGCTGCTGCTGCTGAGTCGCTTCAGTGGTGTCCAACTCTATGCGAACCCATAGACGGCAGCCCAGCAGGCTCCCCCGTCCCTGGGATTCTCCAGGCAAGAACACTGGAGTGGGTTGCCATTTCCTTCTCCAGTGCATGAAAGTGAAAAGTGAAAATGAAGTCGCTCAGTCGTGTCGGACTCTTAGCAACCCCATGGACTGCAGCCCACCAGGTTCCTCCGTCCATGGGATTTTCCAGGCAAGAGTACTGGAGTGGGGTGCCACTGCCTTCTCCACTCTAGATCCTTTCTTTAGAGCAGCTAGAAATAGTAGTCCTTTGTTTAAATCAGAGGTGGTCATTTTATCTTGAAATTATTCTAAGGCTCAAGCTAGAAATGGAGAAGGTATTGACTACAGGTGGGATGAAGTGAGGTCGGGAGGCAGTTTAACTTTTTCTTTATAAGGTAGTTGATGTTATATTGCTTTCTCTTTATTCTTCCTATACTTAGTTTAGGCTGGGGGCGGTGAAAGGAGAGATTTAGGTTGAAGTTGTAGTTTGGCTTGAGGAGAATAGTCTAGCTAGAGTGAATTGACTGTGAATACGGTGTTTTCAGTTTTGCTCACTAGTATATCCCTATGGTTTAAAACAACGCCTGGGACCAAGTAAATATTGAATGAATGACTGCATATACATGTGAATAGAGTAGACTTTCGCCGGTGACTCAGTAGGATGATGTTTATAACCTTTGTAAGTTTTGAAAGACCTGAACTTTGTTCCAGCAGGAATCAAAGGTACATGATAAGTTGATTCTTATCCAGTTATTTCTGTCTTAGTCTTTCTGACCTAACTCCGCACATTCAGTGCCTTCGTGTTTTAGACTACAATTCTGTAATCTATGCAGCGACTGTTTATTAGGATTACATATATAAAGCACTTAGTACAGTGTCTGACGTGTGGATGGTAGCTTATTATTCTAATTCAGTTTACAGACTACTCACAAGGTTTAATAAGATATTAATTAAAGCACATTTACAACAAAGTTTGTCTAATAGAATTTACTATACCATGGCTATTTGTTATCACGGGCATAGTATCAAGAGCATAGTAGTTAGTAAATAAGTGAGCAGAGATTATGGGAGTTGGGGAAAGGAGCTAAATTGAGGATGAGGTCCTTCTGGAGAATCTTGCCTGTTCTGACAAGTTTCTTCCGCCTGTTCTTGCAAACAGCCCAGAAATAATAAGGTAAATAACGTCCGCTATATCCAGTGCACATCACTTTTTTCTTATCCTTACAAGTGGTTTGTATCTAGCTTTTCATGGACCAGTGGCAATGAAGAAATGTCTGAGAGTAGTCTCTGTAGCTCAGATGGTGAAGAATCTGCTTGCAGTGCAGGAGACCTGGGTTCGATCCCTAGTTTGGGAGGATCCCCTGGAGAAGGGAATGGCAACCCACTCCAGTATTCTTGCCTAGAGAATCCCACGGACAGAGGGGCCTGGCAGACTACAGTCCGTGGGGTCGCGAAGAGTCAGACACAACCCAGTGACTGGCACTACGAGTAGGATGACTTCGTGCTCTTGATTGTCTCCAGTGGTTTCCCTCTGCACTGACAATAAACTCTGAGCCCTGTCTGTGGCCTCAGGGCTCTGTTCTTCGGGGCCCTGCCACCCCTTCTCCCCCTCTCTTGTCTCCTCTGCTCGGTCATCTTGCGCTTCAGTGCGCACGCCAGTTTTATTCCTGAACTGGGTTTTGTGCCTGGTGTTCCCCGTGCTTTACTACCCTCAGCCAAAGAGATCTTTCTTCTCATACTTTTCTGAAGTCATTCTTTTCCTCTTGACCCTGCCTGGTCTATCTGTAATAACTTGGGGATTGGTTTATTTTTAATTTGTGTTTCCCCTGCTAGAATGTGAACTGAATGAGTGAGGGAACCTTGTCTGTCTTTGAATTCTTAAGGAAGAGAGTGCACATTAGAAATGCTAAATGATAAATCTAGGAATCTGAACGCTTCTTGGACTTGATAGAAGGAAACTTCCTGTTCAAGATTTTTTTTAAATTCTGTTGTTAACCAGGAAGTGGATAATGAACAGACAGTAAGTACTTGACCATTGCTTAGTTGTCCTCTGACCTCATCTTCTGCTGCTGTGTCTTGCTCACAGCTCCAGCCAGATGGGCCGTTTTGTTGGTAAATGGGCTTTCACCTTGCTATTTGGCACTTAGTGTTTCCTCTGTTTGCAGTGTTCTTTTTCCATATATTTTCTGCAGTTTCAGAACTTATCACCTCCTTTTTCAGTTTTTGGTAATGTTTTATTTTCTTGAAAGCATGTTTAAATATGAAGAACAGTATAGGACTGTGTTCTTCAAATACTGTATCCATCTTGATAGTTGTTTATATTGACTTAGATGAAACATGGTTTTAAAATCTTATTTGTTATAGCTATTTAAAAAGCTTTCTTTCTTTCTTTTTTTTTTTAATGTAGAAAGAAGGGAAAAAAGAGCGAGCTGTGGTGGACAGGGTGTTTTTTCAAGGCTCATGCGAATTCTGAAAATCATGGTACCTAAAACATTTTGTAAAGAGGTAAGTCTTATGAAATTATTGCTTTATGAAACTGTTCACTGTTCACCTTTAATGGTTACATGAGGTCAAAACAACAGAATTATAAAGCCTTTGTTCTGCTACAAGTCAAATATCACTGTTGTTCAGTGCCGGTTTTTAAATGATTTTCTATTGCTTGTGAAATATTATTTTATTATATTTTATGTGAAATACTGGAGTACTGCAATACAGATATCCTAAACAGTGTTGCTTTATTATATTGAAGACAAGATTAAATTTAGAAAGATCTTTTTATTACATTAAGATGTTAACAAGTAACATTGATATGAAATATGTTTGAAGGTTGCTTTTTCATATTTGATTTAATGTTTTTAAGATACCTGAATTTTTTATTTTTAGGAAGTGAACTGGTTGTTGGAATAAAGTTTTATTATTCTTTCCTTTGCCCTTCTATCAAGATTATCTTTGTCACTATTTATTATTTTTAGTGATTAAAAAATAAAATAATACTGTGTTCTCCATCTTTAACTACCTTAGTGTTCTTTTGTACAACTGGAAATATTATCAACCTTTGACTCTTTCTCCTCTCCATACATACCTGTCATCCTTTTAGTCACTGGTATCTGCTAATTTTTCTTTCTGAATATTCTTACCTAGGTACTACATTGTTTTTCAGTTAGCCTGATTTCAAAGAATCTCTCTCTTTAAAATCTTTTCTGCCAAATTTGTCTTCTTCAAACATAATTGTTTCCTACTCTTCACATTTTAAAAATCATTAGCCTTATAATCTAGTGACATCAAGAAAAGGGTAAGACATTGAAACACTGTAATTCTCAGAGAAGAGACACATTCCTCCTGGGCTTGCTCTCCTTCCCCTCACTTTAGCATCATGTCTTGTTGACTCTACCCACAAGAAACTCTAAAAAATAATTTAATAACATTTGTTTTTCTCCTAATTAGATAGAGATAATGTGTGTTTAGATAGTATCACCAACTCAGTGGACATGCATTTGAGCAAATTCCAGAAGATAGTGAGGGACAGGAAAGTTGGTGTGCTGCAATCCATGGGTCGCAAAGAGATAGACACGACTTAGCGACTGAACAACAGTATGTGTTTCATGGAGGAAAGTTGGATATGCGCTTTAAAATCTGCTTCATCCCTTACATTTTAAATGGGTTTTTTTCCCAGTATCCTTGAGTTTCTCTTTGATTAGTCCCTTACTTTGCTTTTATACTGTTCTCTATTACTTGGATTATTGTAATCTCTTAATTGGTCTTCTTTTCTAACTAGTCTTTCTTTCTGAAACACTTACAAGGCCATTTGGCTTCTTTTACCTTGTAAATCACCACCTGACTTTGCTTTTCTTTTCAATATCATCTACTTAATAAGATTCTTTGCTGTTTTATAGCCAGGCCCTGTGTTCTCGTTTTTAATGACACCATGTTTATGACAACACCCACAACAAAAAATATGTTTTGAAAACAGCTTAATGCTCATTATCTTCTTTGTGAAGGCGCCCCATGTATCTTCTGGGGATAGTTAATTGTTTCCTCATTCCACAACCTACCTGACTTTGAAGAATCTTTATTTAAAATATAAGCGTCGCTAGAAGGATTTGTGTTACACGTCCCCCTCCCCCTCCATCACTTTATAGCTTAATGTTCATTTAACCTTTTAGCGGGGGTTTGAAGGCAATGGCACCCCACTCTAGTACTCTTGCCTGGAAAATCCCATGGACAGAGGAGCCTGGTGGGCTGCAGTCCATGGCTTCGTGAAGAGTCAGACACAACTGAGCGACTTCACTTTCACTTTTCACTTTCATGCATTGGAGAAGGAAATGGCAACCCACTCCAGTGTTCTTGCCTGGAGAATCCCAGGGATGGGGAGCCTGGTGGGCTGCCGTCTCTGGGGTCGCACAGAGTTGGACACGACTGAAGCGACTTAGCAGCAGCAGCAGCAGCTGAATATGAAATGAATATAATACTTTGGATAGATCTCTGGGAGTTAGTAAGTAGCTTGACAAGCCTAACTTGGCCAACCTTCTAGTTCTGTCAAGATGTATCCATGCCACAGAGCCATTTTATGAATCATCTTTGAGAGAAAAATCCAAGCTTAACTCCAGTTCAAGAAAGTGAAATAAACTCAGTAGAAATCACAGATAATTAGACATAGAGATAGAGATTATGGAATAAATAAAAATACTGCATATGAATATGTGGAAGTTCATCTATATCATGAGGTGGAGAGACTGCCTAAATCAGGATGATCTTTAGTTTCTGACATATTCTGCAAACCCAGGAATGGAATTATGGTAATTCTAAGGACATCTTTTGCATAAAAATGCATTTCTAGATGGTCAGTAGTCAGAAGTTTAGTAGATTTTACTAAAGTGAGCCAAATAAACTTGGTAGTTATTTTAAGAATAAATTAAGCAAAGTACATAAAATAAAGGAAAATATAAACTGTCTTTGTCTAATGTTACCTTTATTCTTCAAATGATTAATTTAGGATTGAGACTGTATATAGAGTCTGAACTAAAAGTTAGCATTATAGCTAGAGTGTCGTCTACAGAGAGCATTTATTAAAAATCAATGGGTTCTTCTGTTGTCAGTTTAATACCTAACTCTGAGATGGTGGGACAAGGTAGGAAGATGGTGCCCTTGTAGCCAGCCAACTCTGGGAAACTTAGAGGGAGCAGCTGTCACAACTCAGTCCCATAGACTCTTTTTTGACATTGTTTTCTTTCTTATGGATTTGTTTATTACTTCTGTGTTTTTGACTCCCTGCCTCGTCTTTCGCATTTTTAGTATCTTCACCTTTTTTGAAAACAAGATTTGTTTGCAAAAATTGCAGAAGTTGTAGATGCATTTGCCCCTCAATTCTGTAAATTCAAAATCCAGCACTTTATCCAGCAGACATTTCCCCTGCCATACCCCATCTCTCTGACGTCGGCTTCTGTGTGGCTGTATATATTCTTCCAGTTTAGAAAGATTAAGGTCAGCTTTGAGTGGGTGTGTGTGGGAGTTAGAGACTGGAGTGTCGATTCTCGTCCCACACACAAGACAGTTGACTCCTCAAACGCGACTCCGTCTCTCATCTCTCCTCAGTAATCTCTCTCTCTCAGCATTGCTTAAGTAATGTTCTTTAAACAACAGTTTTTAATGTTTTGTTCTAAAGTTTGCAGTAGTTTTTAAGCTCTGATGGATATGATAATTCATGTGGTTTAAATCTATTTTTTATTTTCCATTAAATCTTTTTTTAAAACTCATAATCCTCATTCTCTTTTTGGTTTACTTGGTTTATCTGATGTATTTCTAATGTCATAACCCTCTTCTGTTACTTTACACCTTCCAATCTGCCACTTATTGCATGAAGTGATGCAAATATACTTATTTATATTGGTCTGTCTTCTTACTTCTTATGTGTAAGTCTTGCCTTAATAACTAAATTGAAAGCCCTGCTAGGCCAGGGCACTGCCTATTAAAGGTTTTTCTAACAAACTGAACTAAATTTATTCTACTTAAGCAAAATTTTAGGCTTCAGTGTTTGTTGATAACTGTATATTGGTAGTTGTCATTTTTCTTTATTAGAGTTGCATATTCAAAACATAGGACAATCACAAAACATTGTAATTTAGGTAGTCTAGGTTGTACTGCTGGTTTCTGTCATTGACAAGGCAAACCGTTGACCTGCCTAGGATTCACTTTTAATGTGATTCTGGTTAATGGTGACCTTCAAGCGGGTCTACACCAAAGGGACCATCCCATCCTAGTGCCCCCATCCCTGTAGGGACCCCTCTGACCCATGCCTCCGCAGGAAGCCCTCCCAGCACTAGCAGGGACTTGTGTTTCAGTCTCTTGTGGGATCGCTGCTCCTTTCCTCTGAGTCTTCAGTTCAGTCACTCAGTCATGTCTGACTCTTTGCGACCCCATGGACTGCAGCATACCAAGCCTCCCTGTCCATCACCAACTCCCAGAGTTTACTCGAGTCCTGTCCATTGAGTCGGTGATGCCATCCAACCATGTCATCCTCTGTTGTCCCCTTCTCTTGCCTTCAGTCTTTGCCAGCATCAGGGTCTTTTCAAATGAGCTAGCTCTTCACATTAGGTGGCCAAAGTGTTGGAGTTTCAGCTTCAGCATCAGTCCTTCCAATGAACATTCAGGACTGATTTCCTTTAGGATGGACTGGTTGGATCTCCTTGCAGTCCAAGGGACTCTCAAGAGTATTCTTTAACACCACAGTTCAAAAGCATCAATTCTTCAGTGCTCAGCTTTCTTTATAGTCCAACTCTCACATCCATACATGACTACTGGAAAAAGCATAACCTTGACTAGACGGACCTTTGTTGGCAAATTAATGTCTCTGCTTTTTAACATGCTGTCTAGATTGTTCATACTTTTCTTTCAAGGAGTAAGCGTCTTTTAATTTCATGGCTGCAGTCACCATCCACAGTGATTTTGGAGCCCAAGAAAATAAAGTCTGCCACTGTTTCCACTGTTTCCCCATCTCTTTGCCATGAAATGATGGGACCGGATGCCATGATCTTTGTTTTCTGAATGTTGAGCTTTAAGCCAACTTTTTCACTCTCCTCTTTCATTTTCATCCAGAGGCTCTGTAGTTTTTCGCTTTCTGCCATAAGGGTGGTGTCATCTGCATATCTGAGGATATTGATATTTCTCCCAGCAATCTTGGTTCCAGCTTGTGCTGCATCCAGCCCAGCGTTTCTCATGATGGTCTCTGCACATAAGTCTTGGTGTGTGCAAAGTTTTGTTTGTGCCCTCCCAAGACTGGAATCTCTGTTTCCCCTGGTCCTATGGAAGTCTTGTAATCAAATCCCACTGGCCATCAAGGTCTGATACCCTGGGGATTCCTGGTCCCTTTATCAGATCCCCAGGCTGGGAAGCCTGACGTGGGGTTCAGAACCTTCATAACAGTGGCAGAACTTCTTTTGGTATTATTTTTCCCCAGTTTCTGAGTCACCCACTTGGCAGGTATGGGCTTTGATTTAATCATGATTGTGGTGCCCCTCCTACCATCTTGCTACACTTTCTTCTTTGTCTTTGGATGTGGAGTGTCTCTTTTTGGTAGGTCCTAGCATCCTCCTGTCGATGGTTGTTCAACAGCTACTTGTGACTTTGGTGTTCTCGCAGGAGGAGATGAGGGCGCGTCCTTCTACTCCACCATCTTGAGCTGAACGCACTTTTTAATTCTGGATGAAAAGTTAGATTAACTGATCTACAAAGCCTTTTCCATTTGTGATATATATTTTAACTTCTTTCAAAATTATTTTTAAAAATTACCTATCAGTAAAATGTCAGCCAACTACAGTAAAGGTAAAGCTTTGAATTTAGAAACAAAAAAATCTTTATCAAAGTAATGTTTCTTTTAACTTTCTAAAATGCATTTAATTAATTTGGTATACCTGGTTTATTTTAGACAGGTTACTTGATACTTATTGCTGTTATGCTGGTGTCTCGAACATACTGTGATGTTTGGATGATTCAAAATGGGACACTCATTGAAAGGTACTTTTCATCTTCCTCCATTTTTGTATGAAATACTAACTTGTATCATATTTAACCATTATATTATGCAAGAAATAGATTCTAATTAGATATAAATAACGTAAGTCAAATTATGTCTTTGTTCATTTATTTAGTAGATATTGATTGATTGTCTCCCTGTGCCATAGGCAGAGATAAGGATGTACCTGTTAGTGAATAGGAGAGACCCTAGCAGAGCTGGCAGTTTATAGAGGGTCAGAGACAAGTAAACGGAAAATTATGGGACACCTGGTGGTCCGGTGGTTAAGACTCTGTGCTTCCACTGCAGGGCCACTGATGTGATTCCTGCTTTAGAATTAAGATCCTATGTGCTGTGTGATGTGGCCAAAAGAAAGAAAAAAAAAAAAAGGAATGTGCTGTATATTAAATTCTGTAATGGGAACTTAAGTCACCAAATTGGATGTCTGATATTAATGAGATAATTTGAGGAAAATATCAAATAATGTTGAGAATGTGTATTAAACAAAAATTATAAGGCATTTCCTTCAATTTCTGAAGTTAGTGCTTTGTGTATATTTTTATAGTCTTTGTACATATTATATTATTAATTGCTGTAATAGATGACTTTGAATTTAAAAACAAAAACAGTTGTGATATTAACTTTTATCTGTAAATAAAGGATTTATTCCTTGTGATAATGCCAATTTGAATGTCAGTAAAAAATTTTTCTTGAAATTTTCTTGGTATGTAGCATTTTATCAGAAAATTTCTTAAAAACATTTAAGATAACTTTTTAAATGACAGTACTTAAAATTTGTAAATGCTCCCAAATTTTGAAGGTTCTTTTTTTCTTTGACATCCTTGATTTCTGACTTAAGAGGATTTGTAGGAGAGGAAGAATGTTTTATGCAGATATTTTCTGACTCCTGTCTCTAGGAAAACTAAGAAGGTTGTCTGCATGGGAATAAGGCCCCAACCACAGATGTCTGAATATGTAAATTCCACATGCCTTAGAATATGTGTATGGGTGTCCCGGGGCTTTCCTAGTGGCTCAGATGGTAAAGAATCCACCAGCAGTGAAGCAGACTTGGGTTCAGTCCCTGGGTTGGGAAGATCTCCTGGAAAAGAGAATGGGCTATGCTCTCCAGTATTCTTGCCTGGAGAAGTCCATGAACAGAGGAGCCTGGCAGGCTAGTCAGTGGGGTATAGATCCAGTATTCAACTCAGGACTCCCTGAGTCCTTTGGTTAGCTCCATGGCTTTTTATTTTAATCAAGATAATGTATGGATAGCTTAAGAAGTAAAACATGAATGTAGTTCAATATCGAATAAGCTTACAGAACTTAGTCACAAAACCATCAGTCCTCTGTGATTTCTGGAGCCAAGTGCCTTCTGTTTTTACCGTTTCATCTCTTATTTTGTCTGCGTTTCATTGTAACATACTTACGTTGCTGTCTCTGGATTTTTCATTTTTAGACACTATCTCTTAGAAGATGAGAGTTAGCTCTTTTACCATCCTATGCGTGTCCATACTCATTCTCTCAATGTTGTATCACAGTTTTTGTTAAATCATAATTTATTGTTTACATAATTTTGATTGTTGTTTACAGCTGAGCCACATGCTCTTCTTTGGTAGTTTCTTTTATATACAACTTTTTGTTTTTCCTGGCATTTATAAACTGCAGGTTTTTGTGGCTCAGAGGTTAAAGTGTCTGCCTGCAATGCGGGACACCCGGGTTCGATCCCTGGGTCAGGAAGATCCCCTGGAGAAGGAAATGGCAACCCACTCCAGTCCTGTTGCCTGGAAAATCCCATGGAGGGAGGAGCCTGGTAGGCTACAGTCCACGGGATCGCAAAGAGTCAGACACGACTGAGCAACAAACTACTAAACTACTAATGTTTTGCCTACTTACTAATTCAGCTCAAGTTTATTGTCAACACTTTAAAGTCTCAATTTTGTAAACACACCAGATAACTTACTGATTTTTATTTCTATTACCATCCCTCCCCATACCTCTTGTTAGTTTTCTGTCTTCCTGCTCTCATCAGGATTGATTGTGCTTTAGCTCCACTAAATAGCAGTCATGTTTGAATTTACTTGTATCATGATCTTAGGAATTTTTTTCATCTTTCTCTCTTGCACTGAATAACTCGTGTCTTCTGGATCTTTCGTTTTCCTCTTCCTTAGTTTACTTTGTCTTTTTGGCAGATTCAGTCTTCTTCTGAAAAAGGTTACAAGGGAAGTAAAATTGTGAGACCTTGTAGGTCTGATAGTCTTCTGTTCTCACACCTGATTGATAATTTAGCTTTATGCATTCTAAATTGGAAATCACTTTTTGTCAGAATGTGGAAAGCATCACCCTTTTGTCTTCTGTAGGGCTCTGTGGTTCTCAACCCTGGGTGCAGAATAATTAGACTCATCTGGGGAATTTTGAGAACTACTAATGCCTGGGCCTACCCCTCGGGATTCTGATTCAATTAGTTATTCCTTTTTGAAGCATCCCAGGTGATCCTACTGTGTAGCCAAGGTTAGATACTACTGATCCAGTTTCCACATTGGGTGTTAGGCCCATTCCTGTGCTGGTTGCCCCCACCCTTAGGAGCAGATCTGCTTTTACCCCCTTTGGAAGCTTTATTATTTATTTATTATTGATTCTGTATTGCTAGTGTTTAGGCATTTCACTGAATGTTAGTGTGAATTTTTTTTTGCATTCCTTGTCATTGTGCTAGGCTCTTTCAGTCTCATTCCAAAGCAGTTTCTTGTGTTTTTATAAAAATTCTTCCTCTGCATTTTTTTTCTTTACTTTTTCTGGAATTCTTACTAGTTGAGTGTTAGACTTCCTGGACTGATCATCTGACTGTAATTTCTCTTCTGTTTACATCTCTGACATTTTATTGTATATTCTAGGAGCTCTCTTTATCATGCAGTGAATTTTGTTTTATTTCCAAGTACTGTCTTTTTGTGCGAATGTTCATTTTTGGTAGTAGACATTCTTTCGTCTTTGACTTTCACTGTCCTTTGTTAATCAGATCTTTGTCATTCATGTTAGAGCTTTCCTAAGCAGCCACTCTTGGCTATGTATTCATATTTAACTTGTCAGAAGCCAAGTTGTGGGATTGTTGATTGTCTGGTTTCCCTGAAGGGAATTTGTAGGGAGAGTCTGGCCTGTTTGTGTGTGTGTGTGTGTGTGTGTGTGTGTCTCCCAGTGAGAAATCTTCTAAAGAATCCTGAGAAGTAAAGCATGAATATAATTGAAGTATTTGTTTATTGCTGCTAGCACATCAACTTTAGCAAGATCAGTTTCATTGCTAATTTCTCTTTCTGTGAGCTTTGTGCACAAGTAATTTGAGTCCTTTGTATAATTAACATAGAGAAGACTTTTATGTTCTTTTACAAACTATAGAATTTTATATATTTTTCCTTTGGCTTTACTTATTATTTAACTGCCATATCTGTTAATAAAAATAGGCTTCCTAACTATAGCGTTATTAATTACCTATGCAAAAATAACAGGTTACATCCACTGTTAACATTATATTAGATATGTATGTAGAATATGTCACATGATACATATAAAGAACCCTGCACAATCATGGTATAGTATAGAAGATTATTTTTAAAAGGTTTTTCCCTTTACTCAGATTTGTGATTTCATGTTTTTGTAACCTAAAAGAATAATTTAAAATTTTCTAAACTAGGAATTTCCAACTTTAATTAAATAGATGCTTATTTTAATTTTCTCAAAGATGGAATGCTGTGGAGAAAATGCATTACTAAGAGTAGTTCAGTTCAGTCACTCAAGTCATGTCTGACTCTTTGTGGCCCCATTAACTGCAGCACACCAGGCCTCCCTGTCCATCACCAACTCCCAGAGTTTACTCAGATTCATGTCCATTGAATTGGTGATGCCATCCAACCATCTCATCCTTTGTCATCCCCTTCTTCTGCCCTCAGTCTTTCACTTTCCCAGCATCAGGGTCTTTTCCAGTGAGTCAGCTCTTCGCATCAGGTGGCCAAAGTATTGGAGCTTCAGCTTCAACATCAGTTCTTCCAATGAACACCCAGGGCTGATCTTTAGGATGGACTGGTTGGATCTCCTTGCAGTCCAAGGGACTCTCAAGAGTCTTCTCCAATGCCACAGTTCAAAAGCATCAATTCTTTGGTGCTCAGCTTCTTTATAGTCCAGCTCTCACATCCACACATGACCACTGGAAAAACCATAGCCTTGACCAGACTAAGAGTAGGTGGTGCCTTAATTGGTGATGATAGATAGGAGGAAATTATTGTGTAGCAGGAGCCAGCTTATCATTCTGCCAGAGTAATCAACTTGCTGGGTACTCAGTTTTAAAATTTAGTTATGAGATGTAGAAAAAGTAAGAAAACAAAAAATTTAGAGAGTCTTAAGAAGCATATTATTTTGCTGTAATTTAAACTTGCAGAGATGTTGCAAGAATAGTACGAGGATCTCCTTATTGTGGACTTAAAGATTACTCACAACCTAAAAGTTGAGAGTTATGTTTCATTCGGTGGAATTTTTAGGACTTCAAACTTGGGAGACAGCATCTCCAGTGACCCAGAGAGAACTAACTGCTCCAAGGAGGCCAGGGGAGGAGCCAGGTTATATAGAAGTTTTGTAGCAAAGGGCAGGTAGTCTGAACATCAAGAGGTTATTGTTACTTAAAAGAAACCAAATATCCCAAGTTAAGGAATTTAGCGCTTTTCTCTGTATGGGAAAATGCAAAGAGTCTGGGCTCACAGAAATGCATCATTCCTTTAATATGCACACCTCATCTCTGAGGCCAGCGTTCTGTTTTCACATCCTGAGCCTCCTTTCCTCAGAGCTCGTTGTAGGAGCAGCTGCAGTCTGATGGCTGCTAGATGGCAGGTGTTCTTTCCTTCCGGAGTACCCTCAGGGCTCAGCAGCTTAACCATCTGTGGTGGCTTCAGTTGCTGATGACTGTGACATCCTTTGTTTACTGATATGACAGGAAATATTCCGTTTCTCATTATATTCTTTTTATTTATTTATTTATTTAAAATTTTTTTATTTTTTATTTTATTTTTTTATTATTATTTTATTTTTATCTCATTATAGTCTTAACATACACTCATGGGTTCTAAAGCAGTTGTTTTAAAGTTAATTGTTGAGGTCAGGGGGTTTTGAGCACGAGCCACCCGTTCTCCTTGCTTGACCTTACAATAAACCTTTCTCTGCTCTAAAAATTTAAAAAGTTAATCGTTAACTTTCTCCTGAATGTTTTTGAGCTTCTGCTGTGCATGAGATATTTGATATTTGGTCATACTTAAAGTTCTAAGATACTGTGAATTTGTAATATAAAACAATGTGATTTGAAAAAGTAACAGGTTTCTTTAACTTGCTACTAAAGCTACATTGTAAGTTTGTCTTTTCCATTTTGACCCTTCCAAAGTGTGTTTAGAGTCATATACACTTCTGCTAAAATCGAGACTTGTTATGATCCTTGATGTGTTTAATTTTAGTATCCTTTACATCTTTTAGGCTTGCTTGTTAGCAGTGACTGATGTCTTTGGAATGAGCAGATTTTAATAGCATAGGAAGAGGTTGACAGTTCTGTGATATGGAAGGTAATCCTTCATATCTTGTTGCTGTTGCTAGAGAGGAAGAAATTTTCCTGTACTCTCCTGGGTTCTTTTGGCTGATCTAAGAATTAAATTGACGTGAGACAGATTAACAGGAGAAAATGAAACAAAATTTTAATAACATAACATACATGGGAGAGACCCTGGAGAGAACTTAGTAACTCTCCAAAATGGCCAAAGCCCCTCATCTTAAAGACCATCTTCAGCTGAAAACAGAAGAGGGTGTTAGGGGTAGTGGTTTGGGACTTTACAGGGGAGACAGGCAATTTATATGAAGATGGAAAAATAAATGTTTGGTAAACAAATGTTTGCTGGGCCTTGTGGCCAATAGAGTGGACTCAGAGTGGACTCTGATATCTGATTCCCCAGCACATTTGGCCCATGTGCTTTGCAGATAAATGTGGTCGTAGCTCTGTCCTAGGAGCAGGCCCTTTTTCTAAATTCTTTAGGCAGCTAAGGGGAAGGCCAAAAGAAAGGCTACCTGACACTTCTGTTTCTTAAAAATAATCAGGCTAAAATTAGCCTGAGGCCAAAGTGATGCACTTTGGCAAATTGTGTTCCCTATACTGCCATATGTAATCATAAATGTATATTTTATTTTCACCCTCTTGGCTGTAAGTAGCATTTTAAAATTACCAAACTAGCTTAATTCCTATATGTTTTAGAAGTAATTACGATTGGGACTACTATAAAATTACTCTTTATTGATGATTATTTTTCTTTTGCAGCGGAATAATAAGCAGAAATAAAGCTTTATTCAAGAAACCATTTTTTAAATTTATAGCTGCTACTCCAATGGTAAACCATTGCTGAATGATGGCATGTGCTTTACCAATGTTTGATAATCTTGTGTGTTTCACAGCTTGGGCAGCACTAAAGCACTTTGATTTTATGTGAAGTTTGGTTCAGTTTTAATTTAAACCTCTAAACTTTTGTACTGTCTTAATTGCTTCTCACCTCTAATATTCTTATTGCTGTAGACAACATTTTTGTGTGGTTCTAGTTTAACTTTTTCTAGTTCAGCTTAAATTTCTTTTTCTTTTAAATTTTTAGCAGCTATGTCAAGATTGGATTATTAATTTTTCTATTGGTCTAGAGTAACATTTCCCAAAATATGTTCTTTGGAATCTTAGCTGTGGTGAAGCAAATGCTACAGTGCTACAAAACTATCTCAGAGAGTTTTACAATGTATAATATATTTGAGAGCTTTGAGAGGCTCTTTGGTAAAGAAATTTGTTAGCTTTAACTCACGTTTTCCCAAATTTCTTTGACCATGGAATTTTTTTGCCCTAAAAGATGAGTTCATGTTACTTGGCATTATTCACCTACTCCCTCATAAAAAGCAGATTATTTCTCTGTCAGTGTGTATCCCAGTCGGTGTGTGTGTGTGTGTGTGTGTGTGTGTGTGTGTGTGTGTGTGTGTTTAGCTAGGTGTGAATCATTTAGCACAGTTGTTTTTAAAAATATATTTAATTTGCTTTGGGGAATATTAGTATTATTTGGAAAAAGAGTACATGATCAAATAAATTACATTTTTTGATAGTCAAAGATCCTTTACTTATAATGATATCATGGCTTTCTAGGTTAAAAGTAGCAGAATCCTTTAAATAAATTCTTAGTGGATATTTTTAAAACAGTAAATATTTTAAATAGATTAAAAACAGATAAAAGATCTTGTTTCATTGAAATCTCACTATCATCTGTTTTGATAAAATTTTCTTAGGACCACAGTTAATTGCTTTCTTAGTTGTTTTTGCTCTCCAATAGCAGAATTGAGTAGTTGCACCAGAGACCTTATGGCCTGCAAAGCTTAATACGGTTGCTCTTGGCCCTTTATAATCAGAAGGGTTTACTGATCTCTCATTAGTCTGTCTCCCTGCCATTAGTTCATACAAATGGCAATCAGTATGTTAAAATATTTAAAACAAACAAATACTAGTTTGTTTTATCCACAGTAATCCACTCCTGGGTCTGTAAAGTTTATTGTTTCACCATATAAACCCCTTTGTGACTGCTTAGTTAAGCATGCTGTTTAATTATCATTTTTATGAGGGAAAGAACTAGCTGTCATTCTTATTTAATTTTGCCATTTATAGAGTGATTTCCAGGCAAGCTGTTTAAAATAGTAAAATTTCAAAAGTCCAAGCTTTTGTTAGAAAATGATTGTAGCATCTTTTTTATTGATTCATTTGATTCAATAAAATTTTCCAAAAATAATTTTATAGATTTACAGAGGAATTTTTCTGTGACAAATATTGCTTCTTTTGCAACTAATGCATTGCATGTGGTGGTTTGCAGTGGTATCATTGGTCGTAGCAGAAAAGATTTCAAGAAATACTTATTCAACTTCATCGCTGCTATGCCTCTCGTAAGTGTTATTTCTTTAAAAATTTTTACATAGAAAAAAACTGCATCTTACTAAAATCTTTTAAGGATTTTTACTTATTAAATTCTTTAAACATTTATATGCTAAATTTTTCAAATTTAGTTTTGTAACATAGGAAATGTATCCATGCAAACCTTTATACTAGATGGAAAACTTAAAGGGATTATGCTTGGATCAGTTTTTTTGCATCATTTGTGGGTATGTACAACTGGAGATGTTTCCTGACCATTAAGCCATGGTTTCTCAAAGTAACATCTCACTAGATGGAAGTAGTATCCCTCCCCAAGCTGTGATGACAAAAATGTCTTCATTATCTCCAAACATTGCCAAATGTCCGGTGAGGGCTAAGGTGAGGTTGTGGAGGCAGTGAGCTGAGGGCAGAAATCCTGGTTGATAGTCATTGATGTAGGCTATAAACAGTTACTTGAACCACTAATGTGATTTAAGTTGAATTGGAATTTATTGCCTGGATTTACTAAAAATAAAGATAAGTGGTCCAAATCATAAGTAATTTTCTTAGCTTGAGTGTTTATTTTATTGGCACAATAAGAATTTTAGTATTGTTTGTGTGAGAGTAATAGGGAGGAGCTTGATTGTAAAATCTACTTGATTGTAAAATCAAATTATTAGAAAACATGTCAGATTTAATAAAGCTTGAGGATAGTCAGACGTAGAAAACCTTCTAAAAGAGAAAATTAAGCAGCATTGGTGTCAAAGACTGAGATTCAGCAGACTAGTGTTTTCTAGACAAAATTTTTATGCAAATGTGACTTTGGAACTATGGAAGAGTTAATTTTAATACAGTGGTGGGAAAGAGTAAAGGTGACTCCAGAAATAATCTAGAAAATGGCATTTACTGGTGTGAAACTTGTAGTATTTTTTTTAACAGATGCAAATGTGGTGTGTCTAGAATTCCACTAGCTAGGATTGTAGTGCTGGTAGTAGAGAAGAGAAGAGATACTAAGCATAAATGTCAGTGCTCCCGAAGCAAGTGCTTTACACTGAATAAAAAGGTAACAGATTTGGCCTTTGTTTGTGTATACACAGCTTCCCCACTGCAAAAAGTTGCAAGATTCTTTTCATAAGTAATACTAATATATTTTAAAATTAATTTTCAAGTAAAGGGTAATAGCTAATTGCATTTGATGTAGCATATTCTCTTTGTGTGTTTGGGGATGTTAAGTAAAACAGAACTGAAATATATCAATTCAGACTATCAGTTATTAAAAAATTATAGAATTTGGGGACAAAGCCAATGATGGGGAAATAAATTATGATTGCATAAGTAGAAATGAAGCAAAACTAAATACTTTGCGTTTGTTTGTTTTAGATTTCTCTGGTTAATAACTTCTTGAAGTTTGGGTTAAATGAGCTCAAACTGTGCTTCCGAGTAAGATTAACCAAGTACCTCTATGAGGAGTATCTCCAGTAAGTGATAACCTAATTTTATATTAAAAATACTTTAAAAATAACACTTATGATAATGAGACATAGAAGTGTTTCTTGTTTATTAGATATGTTTTTCAAGTGAATTGCTTTTGAACCAGAAGCATATATGGAAAGATCTCAACTATTTGGAATCTAATCCTTACTCTTCCATTAACTGGCAAATCATCCTTCTCTAGACTGGCATCTTCATCTCTAAAAGAAATTAGGACAATCTTTAGGTCCTCTTCTAGCTCCAACTTTTTTCTACAAATTTGCACTATATAGTATAACGTGATTTTATTGTTGTTGTTGTTTAGAATCATTTGTTTTAAAGTCATCTTCTTCTTGTTATTTTAGAGCTTTCACATATTATAAAATGGGAAATCTGGACAACAGAATAGCTAATCCAGACCAGCTACTTACACAAGATGTAGAAAAGTTTTGTAATAGTGTAGTTGATCTGTATTCAAATCTTAGTAAGGTAAGTTTGTCTGTTTTTGTTGTTAATTCGCTAAATTTTGAATCTAAGCAAATGTATATGATGAACATGACAGCAGCCTATAAGTATTTAATGCTTTTATAAAAATATTATAAAGTTCTTAATAATGATTTTAACTACAGCTACTTAATTTTTTAAATTATTGTTGTGAGGTGCCTTGGCCAAGAACTGAGAATTTAGTGTCTCGTAAAGATTTTATGAGAATTTTGCAGACTGATTTCAGTAAAATAGCAGAAACTTGGATTTTTTAACTTTTGACCTGTGTACTTCTGGCAGTTGTTAAAGTTTAATGGTCAATTTATTTTTAATGCACAACCATAACCCTAGGCGTGGACGTCTTCCTACCCATTTCTCTGCTTCAGTATTTCTAATAGCTCATTTAAGTAATAGTCAAAAAATTTTCACAAGATACTAGTATATTTCAGTTTTTCTAATGACTGTTTCTCCCCCTTTCCAGAATATTGCCAGAGCTTTTGACTCTGACCTTAACCAGTTTTCTTCTTGCTGGTTGTATCAGCTCTTACTTACTCTTCTTAGCTCACCATCCTTACAGTTTTTGCTGTGGTTTTCTCATTAAGCCATTTTCTTTGCCTTCACTTCCTGCATTAGCTGGGAGATGGAGTGTTCATCTCGGAGACTGTCTGCCTAGCATCCCCCGCCCCCTCCTCTCAGATGCCCCATTTCCCATCTGATTCGCATGACTGCTCTTGGTCTGTGGCCGGAGCTTGTCTCCAAGTGGACCACTTATAGTATCTTGCCTTGGGCCACAGTTGGTCTAGGTATCCAGTCTTGAGACAGAAAGCTGTATACAAGGGGCTGGGTCACAATGGAAAACTAGGAATACTTCCTCTTCAACCATGTGGATGAAGAAGGATAGGCAGGTCTTAGAATGAGTAATGTGTATTCACAAGAACTTTACCCCTTTTGACAGGCCTACTACTAAGATGCCTTTTCACTTCATGCCAAACTTTGTCCTTTATTTAGCTCTCTTTAAGTCTTTACTGATCCAAACTCTAGAAACTGAGGTAGCAACAAATTGCTGAGTAATCCAGCTGCCCTTTTCCTCTGCCTTTTACCACATTTTAAAGTTTGTTCTCTGTGTATGTGTGGTTGTTGGGGTTGGGAAGGAGAGGTGCTGTCTATATTATTCCTGTATGCTGGGGTCCAGCCCCGATGGATCCAGGGTAATTCAAGTGGGGATGGTGTGTTGAGAGAGATATATAGATTTAGAGAGAGATAAGGAAAGAGTTTGCAGTTAAGAGAACAGAGGAGAGAAAGAGGCTGTATTCCTTGGTTTACATAGAAAGCCAATAAAGCCCCCAGACAGGGGACTTGAATTGTCGATGTAGGGCCACAGGCGCCCGCTTGAATAGTGGAGGGTGCCCCGCCTTGGGCTCCCCTCTTGCATGGGTCTTAGAAGCCAGGGCCAGTAAGTGGACATGGTGAGCCTCCATGCCCCACATGGGAATTCAGCCAGAAAAGAAGAGAAGGAGAAAAGAAACACGGGGAAACCAATCTTTCCAGTGACTGGTCCATCCTTTATTTTCCGGAAAAGCTTTTTATACTTTTGGTTGTACATAGAGATCAATGCGGAGAAGGCAATGGCACCCCACTCCAGTACTCTTGCCTGGAGAATCCCAGGGACGGGGGAGCCTGGTAGGTTTCAGTCCATGGGGTCACTAAGAGTCGGACACGACTGAGCGACTTCACTTTCACTTTTCACTTTCATGCATTGGAGAGTGAAATGGCAACCCACTCCAGTGTTCTTGCCTGGAGAATCCCAGGGACGGGGGGAGCCTGGTGGGCTGCCGTCTGTGGGGCCGCACAGAGTCGGACACGACTGAAGCGACTTAGCTGTAGCAGTAGCAGTAGAGATCAATGGATAATACAAAGTTATGTAGCGTCAGCAGCCCTGACTCTTATTGAGAGCAGGCTTTCTCTCTGCATACCTAGCTGTATGCACAAGTCTTAGGTGATTTACGTCATCTGGCCAGTTTTATGGCCCTTTTCTGATAAGGGTCTGTCAACCAGAAAACTTATTTGCCTTAATAGTGTTGTTCTTTTCCAAAATCTGGTGCCACTCTCAGAAAGCACTAAATAAAGTTACATTCTTACACAGCAAGGCCACAAAAATTTATAACAAGGAAAGAGGAGTACAGTGATTTATAACAAAGAGAAAATTCATTAACTGAAAAGTCTAGTATTGCTAACATCAAAACTACTATATTCCTTTTTCTGTATCCCAATTACATTGATTAATATCCTTCAGGTGCCTAAAAGATAAAGAATATGGAGGCCTAGCAGCAGTCATTGACTCAACAGTGAAACCCATCACCAATATAATTTTCAGCTTTTTAGAAAAATCTCTATATCTTTAAGATGTTTTAAGCTGGGTGCCTCTCGCAGTTGGGGGATGTAAACAATCACAAGTTGTAAAAGTCTCTAACAGTCAGGCAAGTTAGAGAGCCATCATAGGGGTTTGAGCTGAGACACTCTTTTTATATGCAGGAGACTGTTAACTGGAGCTCTTACTCTTTCCAGAGAAAGGTGGTCGGGGATAGCCCCCTGTTATGTCAGAGGAGTGTAAAGCACAGTATAATAAAGCAGGTAGACTCTGGTTTTGGGGGTAGTTGCTCAGGAAAATCCAGGGGTACCCCTGAGGCCTGATCTCAGCCTTTGCCTTTTGCCAGGCCCCCTTCCTCATGACCTTTGCCACAGGTGGGATTCCCATGCTGGCCCCTGGCACTTGTAATGTTGTCGACCTTGTTGTGTATTCTTTATTACATCTTGGCACTTGAGTTAGTCGATAGCTCAGGACTTATCACATCTGCAATAAAGAAAAATGTTAGCAAATTAACTAATTGTAGTGGTGCTGTTACTACAGTTTGTTTATAAAATATGTAATTGTTTGAACTCTGACTTGAATCATTATTTTTGTCAGTAATTTAAGTGCACTTGAACTTTATGTGTATAGATAAGTATGCCTAACTTCTTGATAGTTCATAAGAAAGGAAAGAAATGGTTCATCTTAGTACAAGCCAATTATGAACCAACCCACCTATCCTAGTAATGATGTAGATATTAGAAAAGGTGGCTATGGACTTAAAGGAACATGATTTGGGTTTCTTGAAAAGCACTTCAAAATACGTACAACTTTTGGTACATCAATTAAATTGTCTCTATGGGAAGAGCAGTAAGTTGATGTTATTTTAGTTTTAGGAGCTTGAGTTTTAGATCATAAAATTAGATTTATAAACTCAACATATTTCAACATATACATGTTGTGATAAAGTCCAACATCAAGAGCAGAAAGAGTCTCTCATTTTTCAGATGAAGATATATAGAAACTAGAAAAACAGGTAGTAGATTTGGGGTTATAACTCAGATCATTTTCTTGCATCTTTATACTACATTGAGAAATTGTTAAGTAAGTATTAGTTGTCACAGTAGAGCTATCTTAGTTGACGGAAAGTGGTAAATATTTTCCGTAATTGATGGTCAACAGGCATTGGTCAGGCTGTCTCCATTTTGAGCTTCTTGAGAATAAGAACTGTGTCTTGTATGTATTCATGGAGCTACATACTGTACAGTGCCTTTTACATAGTGAGAACTCTACATGTTGACAATTATGTGTTAAATGTTGACAAGCATTTTGTATTTAACATGTTTATTAGCCATCAGTGTAGGCAGTTTTGTTCTTTTTAATTCTGTGCCTTCTGATTTTTATTTTACAGCCATTTTTAGACATAGTTTTGTATATCTTCAGGTTAACCAGTGCAATAGGAGCTCAGGTGAGTTTACTTTTTCTATCTTTTAAATTGCTATAATACTGTGCTGTGAATAGCTGGATGGTTTGTTGGAATTTTTATGTATCTCAAAGAGTGTAATTTTACAAGTGTAGCTAATAAAGTCTGGTTATAAAATAATACTCCACTAGAGACTTTTAAAGTTTTCTGATTCAGCTTTTCAGTTTTTCTTAAGCCAGACACTTGGAAAATTTTTGTGGTTTTAATAACCAGAAATGCTTAAACATTGAACACACCTGTATTTATTGTTGCAAGGTAATGCCTAAAAGGGGCTTCACTGGTAGCTCAGCTGGTAAAGAATCCATCTGTAATGCAGTAGAACCCGGTTTGATTCCTGGGTTGGGAAGATAACTTGGAGAAGGGATAGGCTACCCACTCCAGTATTCCGGGGCTTACCTGGTGGCTCAGCTGATAAAGAATCTGCCTGCAATGTGGGAGACCTGGGTTCGACTGCTGGGTTGGGAAGATCCCCTGGAGAAGGGAAAGGCTATCCTCTCCAGTATTCTGGCCTGGAGAATTGAATGGACTGTATAGTCAATGGGGTCGCAAAGAGTCAGACACGACTAAGCAACTTTCACTTTCTTTTATATTTCATTGCCTAAAAAGAGATTTGGAGACAGCTATTTTAACATAAAATATGTATGTTTAATTACATTTAGAATGACTATAACAGTTTCAATAGTATTTTATAATAATATAAATTGTTGACTGTCCCATGAGGTCATCTTATTAGGTCTCTCTGACATTTGTGTTGGTAAGATCTTTAAATGTTCTGAGTATTCTTATTGAAGTCTAACTTTAGTCATTTAATATGTAAGATTATTGTTATATATTTATAACACAATCATATAATAATGTGGTTGTTTTATATATATGTACACATATATATATTTATATATTTTTGTGGTTATTAATAAATAATTTATATAGTGATCTTTGTTCCATTTCAAAACATTGGGGAAAGTAGTGTTTTATTTTAATTTTCTTGTCTGTCTTCCTAACCTTTTGATGCCTCATAAGCTGGGTTAAATCATTTTTATAACTTGTTTTTACTATAAGTAAGTAAATAGTCTTAATGCCTCTTATTGGTATAATTTTTTATGATACTTATTACATGTCTGTAACATTTAAATAGTATATTTATATTTTAAAATGTCTCCATATATTCTTATTTTCTGATTTTGTATTTCTTAGAGTTAGAAAGTATGCTTTAGTTATCTCTTCTGTCCATACTTCTAGTAATTCTTGAAATGCATTGAATCAGTCACATTGAATTTAAAAATAATACACACCATATTCCAGTATAATACATGCTATATTCCATATACACTGTCTGAATAAAAAGATGAATAAGACACAGTTCCTACCGAAGAGGAGATATGATCTGGTGAAAGGATAGATAGTCAGACAGTTGTAATGGACGGCGATAAGCCCAGTAGTGGAAGTGTGAATAATGTCTTTAGTGTCCAGAAGAATTGGAGGTGATATTGGAGCTGCTTTGAGGATGAGTCGGCCTTTTAGATATGTCAGGCTTGCTAGACAGAAGACCAACTTCATTGAGTAGCATGTTCAGGAAACAGTTATTTCAGTATGGCAGAACATAAGGGTATGTATAGGAATGAAGAGTTTGAAAAGGCAAGCTTGAAGCTTCTCTCTCGGAAGGGTCGATGCACATGGAGGTGCTTCACCACATTAGAAAGTATGGCAGCTAGAAGCAAGACCCGGAGAAGGGAAAGACAAATTGAGCTCCTCTAAGGGTATTGAGCTTGAGGTTCTACAGAGAAGTAAACTGAAGATCTACAGTAAATATTTGGAAACAGTCTCTGGGAGTGATGGGATTAGAGATATAAATTTCGGAAGCAAAGGGAGCAAGAAAAGGAAACCTCAGGCAATACTAATGGTCAGTGAGAAGGTGGAAAAGAGGTCTGCAGGTTATTGTGGAATTGAGGCTATCAAGAAGAGCTCCGACAGAAGAGTTTTTAGATGCTGTAGAAAGAGTGTGGACTGCAATTAGGAGTTTTTAAATGAGCAAATTTGGGAGTGCTTGGGGAGAGATGTATGGTGGGAGGAGAAGTAAATGAGTAGCAAAAACAGAGGCCCAGTGGGTATCTTCTTAGAAAAGAAACAAGGGAAAAAGTCAGAAGAGTGATTTCTTTCAAAGTAACTGGCATTAAGTATAAATTGTGCATGGTGCATTCAGTGAATTTATTATATCCTTGATCTTTGTATATCTTTCTCTCCTAATGATATCAGGGCCCAGCAAGCATGATGGCCTACTTGCTTGTTTCTGGGCTATTCCTAACTCGAATTAGAAGACCCATTGGTAAGATGACAATAACTGAGCAAAAACTTGAAGGAGAGTATAGATACGTTAATTCTCGGCTCATCACAAACAGGTAAGGACAAATGTATTAAATGTATTTAACTGTACTAAAAATCCCTTTGTGTGGATATTGAAGTCATGTAAGCCAACTCCAAAAATCTAGTAACACTGTTACTGAAATTATGTCCCTGTGTATTTACTTCTCTTGAAAATATACATTATGAAGGATATTGGTTTTATTAAGTAGTTATCTTAATAACTACATTTCTAACCCTTTTTCTTATTAACTATTTAGTATCCCTGATTGACCTCTTTGTGTCTTCTGTTGGCTGATTTTCTGTTAATTTCACATAAAGCAAAGTCAGAAATTTAAATTCAAATTTACTTATTTTTTCAAAGAAAATTTTATCTCAGTTTATCCACAAGTATTTTTTGTTTGAGTCTGTATTTGTAGCACTCAAAGTTAATGCAGTCTCTTTGCATGTGTCTCTGTCTATTTTCTAGATAGTTTAAAAGTCCAAAGTAGGGAGAATTATTGGGCTTTAGAGCCAGCCTTCCTAGTTTCTAAATCTATCTTCTCCACCTATCAATTATATAATATATGACTTTTGGAAAGTTATTTATAGTTTCACTTTTCTTATTTATACTAGGTATCTAATTCAGGGTTGTCATGAGGATTAATATGATATATATAAAACTTCCAGCACGGTTTTTAATGTGTAGCAGGTACTCAATAAATTTTCTCATGTATTGATGATCTGTCAACCTTAAGTCATTTTGAGGGTCCTAATATATGTTTACTACCCTGTTGGCATTACAAAATTATTTAGGAAATGGTCTTTTAAAAGTTCCCTCTTCCTTTATTTCCTTGGATTGATACAACAGTACATACTGGTTTTAAATAGGCTTTTTGTGTTGTAGGGAGGCAGAAGAATAGAAGGTTGTGTACAGAGGTGATTTGCCAAGTGAATGAAAGAGGTATTAGCTAGGATGTTTTCCAGTGCAAGAAATGGAAAACCCTGACGCGGGTGGCTCCAACAATAAGGACATTTACTATTTCACATAAAAACTCTTAAGATGGACCCGCTCCAGGCACAGCATGATCAGGGTGTCTGACTCTTCTCCTGACTCTGTCCTCCTCTATGCGTTTCCCTTTTCCTCTGGCTAATTCTTTTTCTGATGACAGGATGGCAAAAGCAGTTCTAGATCTAGATCCACCAGCCCTCGTCCCCTGCAAAAGTCCAGAAACAAAAGCAGCCACTTTTGCTGTCTCTTTAAGAGAGTGGGAAGCCCCACAACAACTTTCTTTTCACATCTCATTGGCCAGATTTATCACTAAAGCAGTTACACCAAAGTCACTGGCTTAGATCAGTTGGAACTCTTTCCCCTTTGGACTGGGACTTGAGGCTTTTCCTCAACCATTTGGGTGCCTAGAAAAGGATACAAAATTTTAAGAAAATTGAGGTTCTCTTAGGAGGAAGGATATGGAAGAGAAAAGATGCTGAATAGGCAGTTGTTAGTATTTTGGAAGTATTTAGGGTAAAATGTTGAGGAGAAGTAGAGTTCTCACCTTGTCTTTCTCAGTGGACTTAATGTGCGGAGGAGGCAGAAGGAATTAAGAAATTTTGGGTACAGAATTGTGTTAAACTAGGATTCTGATACCCTGAGGCTCTCTGCTGCTGCTGCCGCTGCTGCTAAGTCGCTTCAGTCGTGTCCGACTCTGTGCGACCCCATAGACAGCAGCCCACCAGGCTCCCCCCGTCCCTGGGATTCTCCAGGCAAGAACACTGGAGTGGATTGCCATTTCCTTCTCCAGTGCATGAAAGTGAAAAGTGAAAGTGAAGTCACTTAGTTGTGTCCGACTCTTAGTGACCCCATGGACTGCAGCCCACCAGGCTCCTCCATCCATGGGGTTTTCCAGGCAAGGGAAATGGAGTGGGGTGCCATTGCCTTCTCCCTGGGGCTATTATTGTGTAAAGGAAACTGGGAGAGGCTAGTCAATCATGATGCAACTATATGGAAAGTTAATTTACTTAAAGGTGTTGAGGTAAGGGCTACCTTGTTTTTATGATGCAAAAAAATACAGGTACCTTTTAGACTAGAATATAATGTTCACATAAATTTTTGAGGTGGGGGAAGAGACTTTTTAAGAAATATTGTGTTTTAACTCTGCCTTCTAGACTCGTTTGTAAATCTTTCCTTTCCTTTGCTGTAAGAGGTACTTTGCTGGGACAGTTTGCATCAGTCTGGGTAGAGCAGAAAGCTAGATGTTAGGGTCAGATGCAAGTTATAATCTCAGCTGTTTAACTTGTCAGCTGCATGATCTCTGCAAATTAACTACATTGAACCTTTCTTTACTCATAAAATGCTCTTTTCTACCTAGTTAAGATCGTTGTGGCCCCTATGTACCCATTCAGATCAGCTCAAGGAAACAGGAATTGTGAGGAGATGGTGGGGGTCCAAGAATAAGGGCAACTGTGCAGCTAGGCCTCCTGGGAGCTGGCCACTGTCAGGCGGGCAGGAATTCGTTTTTCTGTCCTTTAAAGGCTGTATGTCATGCATCACTACTTGTTTTTTTCCTAACTCTTGTTGTCTCCTTTCCCTTCTGTCTGGGTCTTTACTCGATTTGTAGCCTAAGGTGGCTGTCCCAGTCCTGCCTTCCTGTATGTTGCGGCATCTTCCTTCTTGTTCTTTATTCACTTTTCTGAGAACTAGCTGAGCACATCTTTTCCAGCCAGGCTGCCTGTGGGACGTGCAGCCCGCGCCACTGGTGCCGCCTGCGATGCTCTGATCCGCTGAGCGATGAACAGGCCTGAGAAGCGCCCAGTAAACTGTTAGTCGCGGAGTGTCCATTTATATACACATACTTAGTCAAAAAATATGGTATTTTAAATTATCGTCTAGGCTTAAGTAGCATTAAAACTAACTGCTAAATTATTTTCCTTAATAGTGAAGAAGTTGCCTTTTACAATGGAAATAAAAGAGAAAAGCAGACAATCCACTCAGTCTTCCAAAAACTGGTAAGATAACATGTTGGAGGCTCATGTATGTATGGAAAAAATTTTTTTGACCTGTGCCAGGATACGTATATACCTTTAATCTTTCAAACATTTATTTTTAAATACCTATAAAGAATTTTTATGCTGTGTTTTCCTAAAAACTATCAAACCAGTATGTTAAGCTGCCCAGTTATAAAAATGAGTAGATTTATTAAAATAATTATCAGTGTATTTTTGAAGTGGTTACTTAGGAGTCTTATTTAATGATAAATTTAGTGATAATTACAGAAAGAATTTGTTCCTGTAGCATTTCTGGGAATACTGTGAGCACATTTCAGCAAACATTTTCTGTAGTGGGCAAGATAAGTACCACCTATGGCTTAGGCTTTTCAGGCCCTATGGTCTCTCTTGCAACTATTCAACTCTCTCCTTCAAAGTAGCCATATGTAAATGAATGGATGTGGTATGTTCTAATAAAACTTTATTTACTAAAGTAAGTGGCACGCTGCATATGAACTGTGGATCATAGTCTCCTGGCCCTTTACTTAGAATATAAACATTGTTTCTTATGTAAACTGTATGCAAACTATGCTTCGGTTTTCATCTACTTGCCACGTGGAAGATTGAATTTAGTTAATTTTGTTGATTATTCATTCAGAAGATACAGAGCACCATCTTGCTTGTCCAGGTGACAATGGTGTGTAATGGACCAAATCCTACCTTTAAGGAGCTTACATTTTAGTGGAAAGTTTTGAAATCAAATACATATTTGAGGTGATTTTTAAAGGTTAAAGAAGTTGTTATTTTAAATTAATTAAGGTTAAAGAAATTTTTGTCTTTTTATGTTTAACATGACTGAAATTTGATAGCATTCACTGATAAAATGCAATTACGGTAATTGTCTAAGGGACTGCTGCTAACTAGTTCACTCTTCACGTGGCTTGCCCATGCTTTTGCATTAGAGTTCAGCCCCCAAAGTTAACACCTTTTGAGGTCATGTCTTCTTTGATTAATCCATCTAAAATGACCTTCACCAGTTACTTCCCATTTTAATGATCTGTTTTTCTGAAAAGCATTCATTACAATTTCTAATTATCTTGTTTTTTTACTGGTTGTTTTCATTAGAATGTAAATTCCATGAGCTCAGGAACCTTGTCTTTTTATTCATTGTTGCATCTTCATCACTGAGCTCAATATATAACATCTGGCATTCACTGAATAAACGTTCCAGCCATTGTTCTTTTGTAGAAGATATTAAGAGCAAGCTACTTTGTACTCAGGAAACCCACATTTTAGTGGGGAGATATAAACAAGTAAACAAGCATTTTATATGCTTTCAGGTCACAGTGAATTCTGTGACCAAGAATAAAATGGGATAAAGTGGTAGAGTGTGATGGGGGCTATTGCCAAGCAATTTAGGATGACAAGAAAGTCTCTCTTGAAGGTGGCATTTATATCTAGGAAATCAGTAATCCTGACAGAAGAAACAAGGCGAGCAAAGGCCTGAGGCAGGAGCATGCTTGAGGAACCAGTATTTCTGGAGCTCAGTGAGGAAGAGCAAAGTGGAAGCAGATGAGGTTGAAGATAGAGCCCAGTGGCAGATCATGCAGGGCCCGAGTAATCTGATAGATGAAAAAGTCAAGAACATTAAAAATGCAGAATAAAATACATTTTTAGATTTGCAAATTTGGGATAATGCATGCTGAGATTAAAACTACAGACTCA
Source organism: Nanger dama (assembly GCA_917880005.1). NCBI lineage: Eukaryota > Metazoa > Chordata > Mammalia > Artiodactyla > Bovidae > Nanger > Nanger dama. The sequence goes on from CAKJTW010000059.1 coordinate 693,473, forward strand.
AGCTATGCGGCGTTACATTAGCCCTTGGCTCAAATTGAATGTAGTACAAGTCTTAGAGAAAGACCAGGTGTTTCCAACTAAAGCAAAGCATTGAATGCTGTTTCCAGACAGCTAGTTTCACCTAAATTATCTTTCTGTTTCTGTTTTTTGTTTTGATTATCAAATTTTGCATGTATATATCCGACAGAATTATGAATACAGTATCATTGTACTATTTCATGCAGGGAACCCCACACACATATTCTTTATGTTTTCCACTCTGCATAAAAATGGATTCATGAAGGCTTTGTTTGGCACCTGTTCTGTGATCAGCATTGTGCTCAATGAAATGTGATGTATAATGTAATCAGAAATTATAGGTGCTCAGTAAATATTTGTTGAATACATAAATTATACAGTTTCTTTTGTCCTCATGGTAGATTAACTTTTCTAATACGTTGGAAGTATATATATATGTATTTTGTTTTTGCTTTCCGTCAGGTGGAGCACCTACATAATTTCATTTTGTTTCGGTTTTCTATGGGCTTCATTGACAGCATAATTGCCAAATGTAAGTATGCTTTAAAAGAGATAGTAGAATGGAATTTGTGGGGAAAGTGAGGTGTTGTTGATGTTTTTCGATCTTAACTGTTTGGTTTCAGATCTTGCCACTGTGGTTGGTTACCTAGTCGTCAGTCGTCCTTTCTTAGACTTGTCTCATCCTCGACATCTTAAGAGCTCACATTCGGAACTTCTGGAGGTAAAGTGGTAATGGTAGTCAGACTCAATTGAAATCTTAAAAATAAAAATTAAAAAAAAGCTAGTTTTAATCTTCGAAATACAACTGAAAACTAATATTTCTTTCTATTTCAGGATTACTACCAGAGTGGAAGAATGCTTTTGCGAATGTCTCAGGCTCTGGGTCGAATAGTTTTGGCTGGCCGTGAAATGACTCGATTGGCTGGGTAAGTTAAGATTTGTAATGCTGAGCAACTGCAGAGAATCTTTTTGTTGTTTTTTTTTTAGATGTTATCCTTAATGATTGTGACCAGTTGAGGTTGAGATAAGGAGCACCTGAATCCCCATATTTCCTACTCTTGGAAGCTGGTTTTGATAGAAAATTAGGAAGATTTTTTTTCTGATAGTGTACTTTTCATGTTTCCTTAAGATAGCTGTTTTGAGCCTTAAACTAGGTTAGTTGTTCTCAAGCTGTCTACTCTGTAAATACTGGTATTCAATAAGATGGGAAATGTTGAATCATGGCAGTCTTTCCTTAATTTACAGAAAATTAAGTTAGTGAATAAAATTTTTTCATTTGGACTTTTTGTCCTCTACCAGACTTTTCTTCCCCTTAGCTCTTTGGTACTGGTAATGCATAAGCAAGGATGAAATTTATTTTAATGGAAAAAAAAAAAAAAGAAAAGTTACCTTGTGGTAGCTCTGAGTCCAGTTGTAAACCAGTCAGGGTGTCTGGTGAAATTATTCTTAGACTATCAAATGGAATTAAATATTGGCTTGGTATGGTATTTAAGACAACACATAATGTAAAAAAGCCTTACATTTCAGGTTATCTGAAGAAGTTGAATGATCTTTCGGATCTTTTCCAGGCCTATGATTAATTTACATTATTTCCTCTATTCCTTCTTCTCTACTCCTTTAGCAGTAAAGGTCTTCATGACAAGATAGAAGAAGCTGTAACTACTGTGAGGAGTCTTTCTTGAGAATGTTGACTTTCTTCCAGCTTGTTAATAACTTCCTCATGCCTTTACATTTCCTGGCATAGAGGATGCTTCCCTTCCTTTAGGAAGTTTCTGCTTGTTATTCACAGAACAGCTCTGTTTGCTTCTCTAGTTAGAACGCTTTCTCCTCGACCATCATGCCATTCATACTTTTCAACTTCTTGTCAGTTGTTTTCATTACTCTCTTATCACCACAGTGATTTCTCTCTAATATTAAGAATACTTCCTCTTTCTCCCTCTTCATAAGGAAGAAGGATCTCCCCAATTCTTCCCTGTTTGCAGGAGAGTTGTGTGCATGCAGCATACTTAGAATAAACAATGTCCTCAGAGAGAAAGGCCAACTTCATCCAAGGCTGTGTAGCTCACCCCAGCAGGGACTCGGGGTTCGTGCTTCATCAGCCTAAAAAATGCCACTAGCGTACTGGAAAATTCCTTAAAGTTCTAGTGGCAGACAACCTTCTTGACTTGCCTATTAATAAAGTCAGTGTCTGTTGCAGTGGGATCATATGAGACCTCTTCTCTTAGCCCCCATCTTCCTGCTCTCCTACTAAACGATAATAGTACAATGTGTATAGTATCACTGATACTAATGTGTAATATCATTAATGTTGGTGAGAATTCTTTTAAGTGATTTCATTGAAACTACATAATAAGTTTAGAAACTTAAGTCAGGTTTGTATAAAATAAAAGAACTTGATGTTACATGTCAATTATATTCAAATAAATAATAAAAAATAAAAGATATGATAGCCTTTGGAGTTTTGCTTATGGCTTTCTTCATTTCTTTTTCTTTTTTTTAAATTCCAGCTTTACTGCTCGGATTACAGAATTAATGCAAGTACTAAAGGATTTAAATCAGGGCAAATATGAACGCACTATGGTCTCACAACAGGAAAAGGGTAAATATGAAGGCACTCAGTCACATACGTTTTGCTGACATGACTTGATGCTTTAATACTTATTTTTCCATTTAATGTGTTGAAGGAGCACAAGACATTCCCTTGATACCTGGAATTGGAGAAATCATCAATACAGACAACATTATAAAGTATGTACAGAAAAGCGTTCTTTAGCACCGTAAATATTTGTTAAACTACACAGTAGCCTTTCTCTTTCAGCTGCATCTACTTAGTGTTTAATGTCAAACTCTTCTCTTTTTATTAATTTCCTCTATAGATTTGATCATGTTCCTTTAGCAACGCCAAATGGAGATATCTTGATTCGAGACCTTAATTTTGAAGTAAGTTTTTACATGGTTATATAAAAGCTTAAATCATCGTCAGAACATGAACTGAGAAACTGTTGTCTGAATGTTTAAAAGAATTTTAAGGCTTCACTTAGTCTCTGAATCCACAAAATTGCTTTGAAAAGTAAGCCTTTGTAAAGGAGGACTGCCTTGGAGTAAGGTATTTTAAATTTCCAGTTACAGGATAAATCAGTACTAGGGATGTAATATACAACATGATAAATATAAAAACAATACTGGATGTTATATGTGAAAGTTGTTAAGAGTTCTCATCACACACATACTTTTTTTTTCTGTTTCTTTAATCTGGCATCCGTATGAGATGTTCACTGAACTTACTATGATAATCATTTCATGGTGAATGGGTATCAAATCACTGTGCTGTATACCTTAAACAGTACTGCACATCAGTAAGATCTCAGTGTAATTGGAATAAAAGTAAAAAGTCTTTGAAACAGAAATCTATTTTTATTTGACAGAACTTTAAAGTTTCAAATACTGCTATCAAAAAACCTTTTTGCAAATAAAGTCCCTTTCAAAAAAGCCATAGAAGATATAGATAATTGGAATCTTCACTGTAAGATGAATATTTAAACTTAGAAGGTGATGGCACCCTCTCCAGTACTCTTGGCTGGAAAATCCCATGGACGGAGGAGCCTGGTGGGCTGCAGTCCATGGGGTCACTAAGAGTCGGACACGACTGAGTGACATCACGTTCACTTTTTCACTTTCATGCATTGGAGAGGGAAATGGCAGCCCACTCCAGTGTTCTTGCCTGGAGAATCCCAGGGACGGGGAGCCTGGTGGGCTGCCGTCTATGGGGTCGCACAGAGTCAGACACGACTTAGCGACTTAGTAGCAGCAGCATATAACATTAGTCTCTTTAAATTAAAATAATTTATGAGTTCGCATTGTTTTGATGGTACAAGAAGATCTATACCTATAAAAACAAAATATAGTCTTTTATATTACTGATGAAAACCATGCGAGACCAGCACAATAGCACTGCAGATTGCTCCTCACCCAAGACACAAGACAGCTCGAGCCAAGTGAACTGTGATGCTGATTCACAAGTCTATTAACCAAAAGAGCAGAGCAAATTAAAAAGCAAAAGCAAGCCATGAGAATTATTGTATGATTTTATACGATTCTCACAGACCTACGGGGTATTATTTTGTTTGTATCTATTGTGACTTTATGAATAGTTCACATCTGAAAATCTTGAAGATAGTAGTCAATGTCTATTACATGTGCTGTCTCTCTAGTTCCAGATGCCATTACTCTGGAATAACACTATCCAATAGAACTTTCTGAAATACGGAAGTGGTCTGTATCTGCATTGTCCAGTATAGTAGCCACACGTGGCTATTGCACTCTTGAAATGTGGCTAGTACAGTTGAGGAACTGAATTTTAAATTTTTCTTAATTTTAATAAATTTGCCCTTAAATAGCCACATGTGACTAGTGGTCATTGTATTGGAAAGCACAACTCCAGAATTCTCCACATGCTCTGTGTTCATGGCCCTCTGTAATTTGTGTTGTATATGGAGATTATTTCCAATTGCTTGCATTGAAGAATGTTGTCTGATAGTTTGTAAAATAGAAGTAGAGTTATTAGATTTGTTTTCAAAGTGTTATTAGGTAAGTCTTCAGTTTTTCTACTTTTAGCATGTATATTTATTACGTACATCTCTACTTTCTTTTTAAAAAACTATAAAACTGTAAAGTGTTAGTTTTGTAAAGTACTTGGGACTTACTCAGTATTGATATTATATATTGTCATGTTTGTTTTAAAGCCAGGAAACACAAAGGGAAGTGCCAGAAATGTGAATATGGTTGATAAATGTTTAATGGCACAAATATTACAGAAGTGTGTTTTTCATTTAGCCCTGGGTGCTGCAGTCAAATAGGCTCTGTTGGCAGAGTACGTGGCCACCTACAGGGCTTGGTATCAGGAATAAACAGAGCTCAAAACCCCATCTTTGATAGATTTCCAGTAGCCCCTTTCTTATCACCACCCAAGCATAGACTGAGCCATGAGATTTTCTGCACTGAAGAATCCTCTGGGCCCTTTCTCCTACTTTCCCTTACTTCTGTCTTTATGCAGCAGAGAATACACCAGCAGCACAGATGCAGACATGTCTTGTGCCCAGTGAGGAGAGATTTGGGATCTGTGTACAGATACAAGGAGAAAGCAGATCATGATTTTGGTCTGCTCACTTGGTCATAAGGTGACCACACTACTGCTGTCCTTTTCGTTCTAGTCCAAAGCCCTTCCCTTTAAAACCTTTATATTTGAATTTTAGTATACTTCTGGCCAGTCCTGGTAACTTCACTTTTTAGCCTCAGAGAGGCCCTTCCTTTCGCTTTTATTTTGGTTTCATTTTGGAAAGTCTTGTTTTACAGTCCTGCTTGCGTAAGGTTTTTAACTCTGTGATCAGATTCTATACGGCTCTGACCTGTGCTGTGGTTCTCGTATTGTGTTCTCCACTGGGAGCTTTCTTTGACATCTGTCCTTTTGGTCCACTGTTAAAAGCTTTTCTTCTGTCTGTTTCTGACTTAAGATATTTTAAGTTAGATTTGCCTTTTCTCATTTATTTTGTCTTTTCCAACGTTTGTTTAACGTAATTTCTAAAAAATTCAACAAACATCTTTTTTGTTGTTGTTGTTAGCATCTGATTGTTTTCTCCCCATCTGGCTTGCTTGAAAATGAAGAAAAATATGTAGTTTAAAGCATTCGTTGCCCTAGTAAAGCAATCCAGGATCCTCAGTAATAGAGTGTTCTTAAGAACTTGGTTTTCAGTGAAAGTTTATCCTTGGCTTTTAGTCATAATTCAATCCGGGGTGGGGGCGGGGAAATACAGTCCTATAACTCTTTAATTTAGAAAAATTATCACTGGCTTACCATAGCTGATGCCATAATTGGAAGTTTTGTCCAACATTATTATTACTGTGGAGTAAAGAAAAATTAATGCCGAGCCTCAAGACATTTGTGCATAAGAGTAACTATTATTTATACACATCATTACAAACTTGGTTTCTAGGTTTCCTGGCATGTTGCACCAAATGTGGAGAGCTATAGGATGGCAGTGAAAACCACAATAAGCAGTTAGGTGCAGTTAGGTGCAGGAAAAAACTACTTATGGCTAACATTATCTAGATAAATCAGGGTAATAGGGATCCATTTAATTAATAGTTCTCTGAACTTCAGGCACTCCTCAAGGCATCACTATTATAATAGAGTACAGTTATTATATATAATGTATTATTAGGAATATTCACTATTTTCAGTGGTATAGAAGCAAGAAGTATGTATTTAGAAGTCCATCAAAGTAACTCTAGTTTCTCGGAAAAAGAGACCGCTCATCATTTGGAAAAGTAATTCACAGTAGCTCCTTCTCTATATTGATATACGTAAGTTGTGGCATTTTGTTAGAGATCAACTGTGATAAAATGCACACAACATAAAATTTACCATTTTAACTATTTTTAAGTGTACAGTTAAGTGGCATTAAGTACATTTAGTGTATGGCCCAGCCGTCACCACTGTTTTCGCAGCAAACAGAAACCACCCATTAAACAATAGCTCCTTTTTCTCCCCACCCCTCAGTCCCACGTAACCTCTGTTCTACTTTGTGTCTCAATGAATTTGCCTATTCTGAAGACCTCATGTGAGTAGAGTCATCGTATTTGTCCTTTTGTGTCTGGCATTTTTGCATAATATCATGTCTTCAGGTTCATTCATGTTGTGGCACATACAGAATCTCATTCCTTCTAAGGCTGAATGGTAATATTTCACTGTATGTGTATGCCACATTTTGTTGCTTCCACCTTTTGACTGGTGTGACTAACGCAAGTGGCTGGGTGTATTGCATCAGAAGCTCCTTCAGTGGCTTACAGCGCCCTGTAGGATTTGCCCGCTACTGCCCTGCCACCCCGTCTACCCCTCTTCTCGTTCTTCTCTCCAGCTCTTACTTCTTTAGTAGAATCCTCTCTGATTTTTGAACAGGACAGGTGCATTCCTGCTCAGCTTTTGTAGCTCCTCTTTGTGGATGGAAACTATAATGATCTTCCTCGAAGTTTTGCCCAGTTGTCATTTTCAGTGAGGCCTGGCCTGACAAGCTTAAAAATGCAGCACCCCCAACCCCTAGGTTTTTTTTTTTACCTTGATCTATTTTTTCCCCATTGTACTTATTTTCTAATGTACTGTTTAATTTACTTATTTATTATGCATGTTCCTCATTGCATGTATCTCCCACTAGAATGTATACTGGTAAGGGTAAGGATTTTGGTGTGTTGTTGTTTGGGGTTTTTTTGGTCTCTTTTACTAATGTATCTGTATTGCCTTAGAACAGAGCCTGACACGTAGTATTCAATACATATTCATTGAGTTAAGTAATAGGAACCTAAGGCTCAACAGTTTTTAAAAAGACAGGTTCCACAGCTAGGGTAATTTATCTCTCTCTGATGTGTTTCCTGCTGTGCTACATTGCTGTGAAGGCTAGAATTATGACCCAGGGTTTTTGATTCATCACAGGTTTGATTAACTCATTATATAAACTTAGAACTCAATCCCTCTTGACATTTTTGCATTTAACTTCCATCTTTACATTCTTGCAAAACAGTTTGGTGAACTTATAAATATTTATAATATACATATACTTTGATGCAACTTATAATTTCTAAGAATCTGATCTATAGAAATAGTTCTCACTAGTGTATCAGTTTGCTTGCTGACTTGGAATTTCATTGCAGTATTATTAAAAAGCAAACAAAATGCAGATGAACTAAATAATTAACAAAAGGAGAGTATTTAGATAAATATTGATACATCCTTACTATGGAATACAGTGCAGGTATTAAGAAAAGAATGGGGAGAATCTGAATATACTGACCTAAAAGAACATCTGTGATATATTGTTAAATAATAACAAGTTATAGAGTGGTATATATAGAACAACTGCATTAAAAAAATAGATTGTGTATATACATAATTGATGTTTTCAAGAATTCAAGCTTTAGCTCTTTGTATTCTGATTGAGATTTGATAGCAATCAATAGTGGTTTTTAATGAGGAAAAGAAGTGACTGAGTAAAAATGGAAAGTAAACAAAAATAAAAGACCTCTTCATCCATACCATCTTACTGCCTCTATCTAATATCACATCTGTAGACAAAATGGAAAGCTTATCATTAGCTTATTTGACTCTAAGGAAACGTTCATTGTGTGTATATTCTATTTAATTAATTCATAGACTGATTTTTTTTCAGGTTCGATCTGGGGCCAACGTTCTAATCTGTGGTCCAAACGGCTGTGGAAAGAGTTCCCTTTTCCGTGTTCTTGGTGAAGTAAGTAAAAACTGGCCTTGGGGTTTTGCAGCCTGACTTTGCCGTATCACCTATACCACACTGTGGCATTTACAGCTGCTCCTCTTCCTCCTGTGCTTTTATAGTTATGGCCTCTTTTTGGAGGACGTCTAACTAAACCTGAGAGAGGAAAGTTATTTTATGTTCCTCAGGTAAGACCTTGCTTGAGCTATTTTATAATCTTTCGTTTAAAGCTCTTTTGTCTTTAATAAATTTACTGCTAATGATTTTTGCTCTTTTACTATCAGAGACCTTATATGACCCTCGGAACACTTCGAGACCAAGTGATATATCCAGATGGAAAGGAAGATCAGAAAAAGAAGGGGATTTCTGACCTCGTAAGGAAATGTTTCTATACTAGACTTACTGAAGACACTCCATTTCAGAGTCTTTATCTTAATCAATTAAGTATTTTAGATGCCAAGTGGTTAATCCTAACCTTTCGTAAAGACTTCTAAAACCTTATCATTAGCTGTAACGTTTCAGGTTGTGGTGAGATGTTGCCTGTTTTGCTTAAATATGACTGTTGAATGTTTAATGCCATCTTGACACAATGATTTGTTTCCTCATTGTCCTCATCCCTTAATTGTGCACAATAATGTTATTCTTTTAAGCTGCTAGATTTATTTTGTCAAAATTACTATAAATAGGCAGTAAAAGAGTTTTTGGTTTACCTTTCACATTCTTTGGTGAAATGTACCTTTTTTAGTGACATTAGCAATAGAATTATAGCAATTGTAGTTTCAAAAATAAAGCAAGACAGATAATGTTGGTTTATATTAAATACAACTTTATCTTTAATCATTTTGCTGAAAGGTGCTGAAGGAGTACTTAGATAACGTCCAGTTGAGTCATATCCTTGAACGTGAAGGTGGCTGGGACAGTGTTCAGGACTGGATGGATGTGCTAAGTGGTGGAGAGAAGCAAAGAATGGCGGTAAGCGTGCTCTGAAGACCCTGCTCCGCAGTGCAGCTGGTTGCATGAAGTCCACTCTTAGAATCCAGCATTTTGATAATCAAGGCATATAGTTTTATTAATCTTTTTATTTGTCAATGATTATAGTATAGTTGTTTATATGATAATAGAATAATTTGCATGTACATTTAGAATTCTGAAAAATTCATCAATATTCCCTTGAAAGGGAAAGATGCAGATCCAATTATATACCATTAATCTGTTTTTCTAAAAGTTAGGGGAACTTTGTAGCACCTTGGTCCTGGTTGGGTTGTGAGATCCCTTTTAGTACTTTTTTTCCCTGTAGACATCTCTCTGTCTTACTCAGGCTGTTCTCTCTAAAGTAGCTGAAGGTGTTAGAGATGTTAATTTTATTTTTATTCTTTGTTCTGTTCTTGCCCTTTCCCTCTGTCATTATATGCATTCTTGTTTCAGAGCTCAATATTTACTACTTAAAGTTACTTAGAAGTTCAAAAATTTCCTAACATAAAGAAACATTTGAAAGGAATTGTTTTAGTTTTTCTATAATAAACTAAACTTATCCCAATCCAACATGGCTGTAAAACACAGCATATTGAGAGTGATTTGTGGAGTACTCTGTCAAGAGGGATAACTTTTAAAGAGTCATTTTCTAACTAGTACCATAATTTGAGCAGATCCGGAGGAATTTTGGAGGGAGGGAGTGTAAACTTTGTGTAAATTATAGAAATCTGTAGCCAAGGAAACATAGCAAAAGAGTTGGCGTCTTGCTGAATTGCTTACTCTCTGTCTTCAGGTTATGCCCAGCCTCAGGGTTGCCTCCCATTCTGTGAGGAACATGTTTTGCATGCTGTTTTCCCCCAATTCATACCCATTCTTTATGAACTTATTATCAACCTAATATTGTGATTCATTGGCTAGTGCTGTAGGTGAAATTAATCTAGACTGATGAGTAAATCAGGAACAGAAGAGAGAGATCAGCCATTCTCAAAGTGGATATTGGGCTGGAGGAGTGAGAGTTTGAAGTGATTGGGCATTGTATTGAGTGACTGGGTGACATGTCTCTTTCCTTCATTATACTCATTTCGGTCCAGCACCATCAGCCAGGGTTGCTCCAGATAATATTATTCTGCTTTATTTCTTTGACTCATAGTCATCTTTTTTGCTCCACTATTCTTTCTTTAATATTTATTTGGCTACATGAGGTCTGAGTTGCAGCAAACAGAATCTTTAGTCACAGCATGAAGGATCTTCTTTTTAAGTTGCAGCATGCCAACTCTTAGTTGTGGTGTCTGAGGGTCTAGTTCCCTGCTCAGGGATAGAACCCGAGCCCTCTGCATTTGGGAACGTGAAGTCTTAGCCACTGGAACCTCAGTGAAGTCCCTCTTCTCCACTGTTCCTTCCTCTTCCTCTTTAGTGATATAGATATAGATATTTTTTTAATGGAAAAGTTGAAATATTTACAAAAGTATGAAGGCCCAAAGCCTCTTACCAGAGATTCCACTGTCATAAGATTTTAAGTCTGTTTTGTAATTATTTCTTTTACCTTATTGGCAGTTGTTCCCATTCCTCAAAGTCACTGAGAACTCTCTAATACTGACCCATTCCTTTTCTACAATTGATCAGTTCCCTTTTGACTCTGCCTTCTTTCCTATCCAGCACAGACTAACTAATCCAGGCCCTGGCACATAGGAGGTACAGAGGCGATATTTCTTAAATGAACAAATGATCTCTTCCCTTAACTTCCTTTCTCACTTTTTGTTTTCTCATATTATTTAAATACTGACCCAAGAGCAGCTGTTTGCCTTGGCATTTCTGTACATGGGCTTCTGAGCACCACTGGAAAAAAAGTCAGACAAAGAGATGGATTGCGTCCACCGCACGTCCATGGTTTCCAGTCTTTCAGGCACTCACAGCATGTCTTGGCAGTCATTTTACTGATTTTTGTCCCTCTGTCTCATTTTTCATGATAATCATGTGAAAACTACCAGTTTCAGTCCTTCTACCCCATTATTACCCCACCACTCTCAGCAGAATAACTCACCTCCTATTCCTTAAAGAAAAAGAGAAGCTGTTATTTCTGTTAAATGACAGCTAATTTTTATTGAGTGCTTAGTAGGTGATAGGCAGTATGCCAAGCACTTTACACAGGTTATCTCACTTCATTCTCTCAGTAGTCCTGTGAGATGAGAGCTACAAGAATCCCATTCCACAGAGGGAATAGAACTGTAGAACAGTTAAGTGGCTTGCCAGGCAAAGATACCTAGTAAATGTTAAAGCCAGTAGAAGGCTGTGGGTGGCTTGTCAAGCTCAGGCAGCAGTGTGACTGCAGTGTTCATATTCTTCAAAATCTCCTTGTATCGCAATACCGAGTGGCTGACCACATAGCAGGAGAGAGAAAGACACATGATGAGAAAATTTCCATATAGTGTGGTAAGTGTGGAGACAAAGGAATGCAAGGCATTCCTTGGGAATACAGAGGAGGGGCATTTGAATGCTTTCAGATAACCGCTCCTCTTAATAACCTTACATTGGGCTGTCCTGAACTCTTTGTTTCCTCTGTTTGTGGAGGATATATCATCTTTCCTCTTGAGAAAGCCTAAATAGGCTAACTGTTTCCATCTGTGTTTTTGGACCGTCTCTCCTCCAATTTTATCACATCCCTTTCCTTCAGTTCTGCACCACCCTGACACACATACACAACCTATATTTAATTTCTTTTAGTCCTCTTTCCAGAGAAGGCAGTGGCACCCCACTCCAGTACTCTTGCCTGGAAAATCCCATGGATGGAGGAGCCTGGTGGGCTGCAATCCCTGGGGTAGCTGTGAGTCGGACACGACTGAGCGACTTCACTTTCACTTTTCACTTTCATGCACTGGAGAAGGAAATGGGAACCCACTCCAGTGTTCTTGCCTGGAGGATCCCAGGGACGGGGGAGCCTGGTGGGCTGCCATCTATGAGGTCGCACAGAGTCGGACACAACTGAAGTGACTTAGCAGTAGCAGCAGCAGTCCTCTTTCAGAAAGATATTTTCAGGTCTCTATTATCTAAAAACCAAACTCTCTCTTAACCAAAGGTCCCAGGTTGTCTATACCTTTCATTCTCTGCACAGCTGAACTTCTTGATAGTCTGTCCTCTCTGTTTCCCCTTCCTCACCCTTTATAAATAAAGTGTAAACTACAAGAAAGCTGTTGTGGTTATTCATTGATCAAATATTTGAATGTCTGCTATGCTATACAAGCGTTAGGTATTCAGGAGTGATCAAAACGGTGTCTTGGCTTTTGTGAATATTACAGCCTAAGGGATAGACAGAGAAACAGACAATGTAGTTTATGCTGTGTGAAGAGCTACAGAGAATGTTACAAAAGGGACCCGCTTGGGTTGGGAGGGGTCGGGTAGGTTTGTCTGAGAAGGTGACGTTAAGCAGAAATTTGAATGATGCAAGGAGCAGAGTGAGGCGTTGGAGACATGAGGAAAGTGACATGTACTAAGCTTCTTAGGCCTGTGACACCTTGTCTCCTGGTTGTTGAGAAGAGGTGATGGTGCTGGAATGTTGGGGTTAGAGAATGAGTAGGAGTAAGGTTGTGCAGCATCTTGTAGGTCATGGTAAGGAGTTTGGATTTTATTCTAAGCAAAATGGGAAGTCATTGAAGGGTTTTAAGTAGAAGAATGCGATTCTCACATTTCTGGAAGATCCTCTCTGATTACATGGAGAATTAAAGAGGCACAAAGGAGGAAGCAGGAAGCTATTTGTGGTTATCCAGGCAGGAGAAGATTGTGCTCTGGGCTGAGGGCATGATTGTAAGCTGGGGGAAAGTGAGTAGACGTCACAGGGCTGACTTGGATTAAAGATGGGGGTAGGGGAGGAGAAGACCGGGGAGGTCTTCTGACAGCTTTCTAGCTTGAGCAGCTGCTCTGAAGTGTTCAATATGGGGTGGAGGAAATGGATGAATGGATTTAAGGGGGAAATCTAGGAAATTCGGTGAGGTTTAGATGTTTAAAGTCTGCGAGTCCTGTAAGATTCCAAATAGAAAGATTAAATAGGAATTTTAATGTATCAACCTGGAAGTATGGATGGGAGAGATATTTGGGCGTGTTTACAAATGTAAATAATATTTGAAATCATGAGACTTGAAAAGATCACTCAGAGATACAAAATAGGAAAAACAGAAGAGGGCCTAGAAATTAACCCTCAGGGACCCCAACATTTAATGGTCCAGCAAAAGAGAAAACGCTGGAAAAGAAACTTGAGAAAACAGCTTAAGATACTTGAAATGCCATAGTCTCATTCTCACTTTCTCAAGGAGGGAATGGTCACCTGAGGTCAGTGTTGCAGAGAAGATAAATTGGGCAAGGATAGAAAGTGCTCACTTTATATATCATCGAGGTTGGTGTTAGGAGGCAGATGACAATTTGGAATATCTGTTAGACAAAGGGTCAGGATAAATAATTCCTGGAAAATAAAATACATATGGAAAATAAACAGCAACATGTTCAGCATTCCTGCTAATCAAAGAAATGTTAAGCTGTAACAGTCTTGATGTTAATTTTCACTTTAATTTACATAAACTTTTAAAAATGAACATGCCCACTACTGACCACAGGGATATATACAACATGTGCACCCAGACATTATTGGTAGGAATATACATTCGCAACTTAATATTAGTTGGCATTACTTAAGCAACAGACTGTTTAAAAATAGTTTTTGCTTTGAGTTATCTATAGTCTGAATTCTAAGAGTTCATTAAAATGTGTATCCTCTATCTTGTTAGAGAATTTTTTAATATTAATTTAAAACTCAACTTCATCTCATATCAGTCAAGAGCTTTTGCTTTACTCTTAACAGTATTTCCCATGTGTTACATTTTTCCCTTTGCTTGGGAAGACAATGAAAGCAGTCAAGTTTCTTTATGTTGTTTTTGTTTCTGAGAAGTAAATTTTTTGAGTTAGATTATATTTCCTTCTTTGTTTACAAGAATATAAATGTATATTTAATTTAAAGTAAATCTGTTTTAGCTTACTAATTTTATTCAGTCGTGTGATATTTGATTATACAGAGTATTTCCTTTCATGCTTCAGATGGCAAGATTATTTTATCATAAGCCCCAGTTTGCTATTTTGGATGAATGTACAAGTGCAGTTAGTGTGGATGTGGAAGACTACATTTACAGTCATTGTCGAAAGGTAAGTGTGATAAATTCTCAGTCCCTGCTCCGAGTTTACTGTGTCCAGCTAAATATCTATCCAAAGAGAAGATTCCAAGTTATAAAGTGACAAAATTGCTATCAAAGGAAGGCATCTTGCTTTCATAAAGATTTTAAACTGATAAATAGATACAACTAAAAGAGAAAATTGTCAGTGAGTTCTGTATATAATTCTTTCTAGCCATGTGTTAGATATAAAATACTAAAATTTTTCCCCTTTTATCTCATTCCCTATCCTCAGTTAATTTGTTCCATTAGCTTTACCTAAATATCATTTGTTTTTTTAATAAAGAAAAATTTTTAAAAAGTTATTTTAAAAATTGGCTAATTATTTGGCAGCTTTTAATGTATCTTTTTTGTCTAGCCTGGTCAATATTTTACCAAGGCTTCTTTTAGTATAGTAGTTTTTTTTTTTTTTTTTTTAATCCATTTGTCTATATGGTTTTCAGATTGGAAGGTAATTAAGAGGTGTTTGTGGAATTCTCTTATACATAAAACAATGTAGTCTCTATTTGATTAGTGACTTAGAAGCTCCATGCAATTTCCTCTTATATCTAGCTGTAGGCTGCAAGTCCACATAAAATATACAATTCTCCTGTGTATAGATTCCATTTAAAAAGAAAAAAATTCCTGTGGGGCCCCCAGTTGATAAATTGTATTACTTAAATGGCACTTGAAAATGGATAAACATGAAATGAGGTTTGAACTTAAACTTAAAACTCCTTTACAGCTACAAAAACAGTATAAACTTACAAATTAAGTACAGAAGAAATTTTAAAACAGTTTCAAAATGCAGCATTAGAAAGACATTTGATACTATTTTGCTGAAACTAAACTACTGATTTGGGTTTAATGTGAGTTCCAAATATATCTTATGTTTTGAATTTTGCTAATGTATTTTGACTTAAATAATTCTGTAATAAAGAATGCCTTCATTCAGTTGAGATCTGATCTAATTATTTTAGAATTATAAGATAAATAATATCTGAAGTAAGCTTTCAAAAATCACATCTGTGTTGCACCATTGAAATATATGTTTTATTAATAACTGACAGTATACTTGTCATGCAGTTTCTGACCTGTCTGATAACCTTTCCTTTGGCACCCGAACTTATTACACATTGAAAGTTTTAAATGATACCAGTTTAAGTCATCACATGGTACCAGCAGAAGTGTATAAATGAACTTAGGCACTTAAATTTCATGATAGAAGTGATAAGAATATACCTACCCAAATTCTTTTTAATTCTCAAAATGAAAATAAGATTTGGAACTCATGGTGGAGATTTCCTGGTTACCCTAGCCTGTTTCTCAGCCTCGAGAGACCCATATTGAGAAACTGTGATTCTAGAGCAACATTGCTCGGTCTCAGCACTACTGATGTTTTGGGTGGACTGTTCTTAGTTGTGGGAGGCTATCCTCTGCTTTGTGGGATGTTTGGCAGCATTTTTGATCTCAACTCATTAGATGTCTCTACCACTGTTAGTTCTGACAATCAGAAGACCTTGAAATGTGTCCCCTGCAGGGTGAAATATCCTGCCTCTTCCCCCGGTTGAGAATCACTGATCCAGAGCAACTAGCTACATCTCTTGATGTTTTGAAAATCTGAAGAATGGTCCATAAACCCTAATTCACAGTCTAAAATCCAGTAAGCTTTTAAAACTGAAAAAGATTTTTCATTGTTTTGTGGCAAGCTTACTGGGTAGCCAGAGCTGGCCTGAACTAATAGAAGATTTTTAAGCCCTTTTATTGATATTTATCTTACTGAATGTCCATGTCCATATGTGTTGCTGCAGAAACATTGATGTGTTAATTTCAGAATTCTACCTCAGAACCCTCTGGGAGTGGTAAATGCTGCTTTTCCAAAATCTGAATTCTATGACATGTTCCAAAATAAGGGGTTCTAGTAAAGATTATACTGTATTTGAAAAACAGATTTATTGTAGGCAATACTATATTGATTTAGTTTTCCTGATTTTGACCTTTTGCTATTTTTACCATCCTTATGCTCTTTTCATATATTTTTCACAATAAAATAGAGACTATGTTAGGATATATATTTTGTGCCCAAAACAAAATAATACACTTAATTAAGCTAGTAACTGTTAGTTTAGTTTTTTTCTTTCTTAGACTCTATTGATACTTGTTAGTTTTTATTATGTAGTTGATGGCCTATATTTTGTGTTACTTTAAACATTTGGTATCAGTTGATTTTTAACTATAGCTTCTGAAGCCAGTCATCTTAACAGCTTAAATTATATAAACTAATTTAATTTGTAACTCTGTGTTATTGATGTAAACCTAAATCATTTTCCTTGTATTAGGTTGGCATTACTCTCTTCACTGTGTCACATAGAAAGTCACTTTGGAAACACCATGAGGTTTGTATTTCTTATATTGAATGGTATAGTGAGAGTTTATTTTATTTTCAAATATGAATTTAGGTGATTATGACTTTAGATTTCTTGGTGTGTGTTCCAGTATAGATATATAATTTAAGGGGAAAAGGTGATTCTAATTCATTGTTATAAAATAGCATTTTTATAAATATTATTGTAGTTGTCAATTTTGAGGGCTATAATATATATTAACATGGATAGTCTCTAGTTGTATAGGAAAGGTATTAGAGAACCAGTTAATGATTCTCCAGTTTTATAAATCACTGTTACATAGTGAACTGACTAAAATGTACATAATCTGATCACAGCCTTTTCTTACCACTTTCTATTGACCAAAAGGAAAGAAAGTCTTAAGAAGGATCAGATGGCAAAAAGTTTAGGGACAGCTTTAGTAGAAATCAGGACTACAAGGAGGAAACTATAGTGTTAGCTGTTTATCATCACACACTATAATACAATGGAATTCATCCAGTGGTCACTCTAATGTACAAAGATACAACAGTGGGCTTTACAGCAGGTCAGGTTCTCCAGCCATGTCCTAGTGCCATTCTCTCTCCTCATGTAGAATGATCAACCCTGAAGAATAAACCCAACTTAGTTCATTTTTTTCTTTCTTTCTCCCTGCTTTCTTTCTCTCGCTCTTTTTCTTTCTTCCACCCTCCTTCTGTTTTTTTCTCTCTCTTTCCTTCCTCCTTTCCTTCCTAAATGATACAGAATTTCAGTTGAAAGAAAGGGTTTGAGGTAAGGCTATCTTGTTCCATAAAATACACCTGATTGAGCTCCTTTTTTAAAAAAAAAGCCAAATGCTGGGCTAAGTGTTATGAGGGATGCAGAGTACTGTCTTTGGTCTCAGGAATATGATGGTCCAAATGATAGTGTACAGATGGTTAAATGAAGACCATGGAATTTGAAGTCAGAATACCTGGGTTTAGGCAACACTGTTTCTGACATTGTTTCCTCTGTATAATAGAGTTACTGATCCTTGCCAAGCTGTCTCGTAGGTTACCATGAGGATCAGATGTAGTCTGTATGAACACTCTTAATAAACTTTAATGAAATTGTGTATAGCTGTTGACTTTTAAAGATAGTTTTATAATGGCACATGATAATTTTCCCATTTTTGTTAATTGAAAGGAAGACTAACTGGATATCAAGGCAGTTTAAAATATCTCCAAGCCTTTGTGTTTTCACAGAGGTCCATAAACATTACAACCATAGGACGGTGAAAGGACTTGGCTTTCCCCTCCCTCTTCTCCTGGAGGTGTAGACAAGTAGCAAAGTGACCATCGGGTCAGTGACCATGTGATGGAGAGGGTAACACAAAGAGCTGCAGTGCTGAGTCCGAAATAGCTTAAACTGACAATATGGAAAACTGGGAAAAAGAAGATCTTTTCAGCAAACAGAAAAAACCACTAAATCAAACAGAAGGCTTTGTAGCTGCTATCCTAAGCATCTTTGTAGGATGGAATTATATGGGCTCTTTTCCTCCTGTGCCAAGTCAACAAATGAACAAAAAGCCTTAAGTTAGAGGCTCTGCACTGATCTGGGAAACCAGCTAAAGTGAATGTTTTAGAGGCTGTCCCGTCTGATAGGCTTACAGGTAGTACGGTTGCACCTCTGCGGACCAGACCCTTGTTGTGGAGTGACAGAAGCATTCTGATTTGTAGGATGTTTACAGGTTTGTCTCCTTTAAAATGAATAAGGAGGTCTGGTGTTTTAGTTCTCATAACGGAAAGTGCTGTATCCGCTACAAGCAGAGGTATTTTGTGACTGTTTTGAAAAGAGCAGACTTCGTCATGTATACCATGGAAAATGGTATGCGTTTCTGAGTATAAACTATTGAAAATTTTAGTGGCTTAAAATGATTGTTACCAGTCATTTTCTTATATGATAACCTCTACATAAATTCCTGACTGAAAGAAGATTTTCATTTATTGATTTCTTTCTCCCTTCTTTCCCATAGTACTACCTGCATATGGATGGCAGAGGCAATTATGAATTCAAACAGATAACAGAAGATACAGTTGAATTTGGCTCCTAGAATCCAGAGAACTGTATTGTACCAGCTTCAATGAAATAATTACACAATACAGTTAGAAATACAAAGTACACTGTAAAATAAAGTTGAGCTTGTTTTTTAAAACAAAGCAACAAATTAGGTACCAAATAATCAAGAACAAGTTATTGAAACATTTAATATTATATAGGATATTGCTAATTGTGTATATGTTGGTTTAATTATTAATATGTACTAAGAATGTCCTTATTCTTGTGGTTAAAAACCTGCCTAAATTAAATTGGGCTTAAATCAGTGTAACCTGATTCATCCTGGGATGTAAACCATTTGAAGTCAGCTACTTTGACTTTTATGGCTCTATCTTCTCCTTCAATGAAGAACCCTATTTAAAACTGGGGTCATCACTTGTCCTGTTCTAACCAGTCTTGAGTTTCATTTTCTTGTGTCCCATGATAGCGGGGAACAAATCACAGTGTTTATCAAAATGTGCATCTTGGCACAATGGCATTTATGACACCGTGGCAGAGTTCTTGGGCTGCCACAGTTATCCTCAGTCCTTGCATATGTCTTGGAGTACGCTGGACTCCAGGAAAGCCATTTGAATTTTCTTTGCCTAAGTAATAAATATGCCCCTCACAATCTTCAGTATTGAGTTGTCTTGGGGGTTCTTTGTGATGATGCAACGAAAGGACATGTGCAGTCTTGCTTACAGGGAGGGTTACTGTGTTTCCACCTAGTCTTCTCAGTGATTGGGATATTAAAACACAAAGTCCTTACATGTCAAGCTCAGAGTCTTCTGAGATTTTTAGACTTGTTAATGAATTGAGTGGATCTGTGTATGTTAGAAGCCCATTCATCAGATGCATGGTGGTTACATGGTGTGAAACTCCAGATGCGCCTTAAGAATGCAGCACATGAAGTGAAGCACTGAGCACGCGACGTTGTCACTGTCTTTGGCCGTGATTGTATGTTTCAGAAGTATGTTACGCAATTATGCACGTGGGTGAATTATGTTTCCTGAGGCACTGGTTTATCTCTGTGAATCTTTAATAACTTTTTTATATTTGGATTATTATATTGAACTGTATCCTAAGAGAAATCAATTTTATCTCACCAAACCACCATTAATGACTGTGTGTATTATTTGCACAGGGAGAACTGCAGTTGAGTATCATCAATAAGCTAGATATGAAACCAGTTTCATCAAACTGGGATTCAGAAAGGGGCTTTTTATATTCTTGTTTTTGCATAACTGGTTTTGGTTTTTTTGCAGAATTAACTCTTAAGAATCACCAACTACCAAAGTAAAACTTGTACTGATTCCATAATACATGACATTCAGTTTTTACAACTTCTGTTTAGCAAACTTGTATACTTATTTTCTGTTCAGATTAAAAAAGAATCAGATATCCTATACAATCTTTGCTCGTTCTTTTTGTTCTGGTATATAAATCGTAGATAGTTCATACAGAGTTCATACAGTCTTGACTTGAAAAGTACAAAAATAAAAATTTAGAGGGCCTTTTTGGCACCCAGTGGCTCATTTTTTAAAAGTTTTATCAAATGTGGTTTTATTGAAATGAATTCCTTTTTAGAACAGTCATGAAAAAACCTTAGGTGTACTTCACAAATGCTACCAAGTAAGGGATCTTGAAAGATCATATCAGTCCTTGGGAAGATTTTATGTCACGGGGGAAGTTTCAGATTATCGGATTTCTAAGTTACTCCAAACCTACTAATAGAAATATTTTCCTAACTGCCCCGTTATTCCTCTTGGGATCAAAAGAAGTTTCTCCTTGATTTTTTTCTTCCCTATGAATTAAAAATTGCCTCACCATTTGAGGTGTGAAAGAAGATCCCTTCCCTGGAGAATCACCACGTACATTAACTTGATAGTTGTAGCTGCTGCTGCTAAGTCACCTCAGTCGTGTCCAACTCTGTGCGACCCCATAGACGGCAGCCCACCAGGCTCCCCGTCCCTGGGACTCTCCAGGCAAGAACACTGGAGTGGGTTGCCATTTCCTTCTCCAATGCATGAAAGTGAAAAGTGAAAACTGAAAGGGAAGTCGCTCAGTCATGTCCAGACTCTTAGCAACCCCAGGGACTGCAGCCTACCAGGCTTCTCCATCCATGGGATTTTCCAGGCAAGAGTACTGGAGTGAGGTGCCATCACCTTCTCCATGATAGTTCTAAGAAGGCTTACAATAAAGGAATCCAGTGTTTCCAGGATGTGATTGACCATGGGACACCTTTTCCCACATAATTCCTGTTAGCATCATCCATAGACTGCAGTGGGAAATAAATGGCAGTTTAATCTGCAAATAGATGGGAAAACAGTGGAAACAGTGAAATACTTTTATTATTTGAGGCTCCAAAATCACTGAAGATGGTGACTGCAGCCATGAAATTAAAAGACGCTTACTCCTTGGAAGAAAAGTTGTGACCAACCTAGACAGCATATTAAAAAGCAGAGACGTTACTTTGCCAACAAAGGTCCATCTAGTCAAAGCTATGGTTTTTCCAGTAGTCATGTATGGATGTGAGAGTTGGACTATAAAGAAAGCTGAGCACCAAAGAATTGATGCTTTTGAACTGTGTTGGAGAAGACTTTTGAGAGTCCCTTGGACTGCAAGGAGATCCAACCAGTCCATCCTAAAGGAAATCAGTCCTGAATACTCATTGGAAGGACTAATGCCGATGCTGAAACTCCAATACTTTGGCCACGTGATGTGAAGAGCTGACTCATTTGAAAAGCCCCTGATGCTGGGAAAGATTGAAGGCAGGAGAAGGGGACAACAGAGGATGAGATGGCTGGATGGCATCACCGACTCAATGGACAGGACTCGAGTAAACTCCGGGAGTTGGTGATGGACAGGGAGGTCTGGCGTGCTACAGTCCATGGTTGCAAGGAGTTGGACACAACTGAGTGACTGAACTGAACTAACTGAAGCTAAAAATAAGGGCATTCATCCATGAGCCACACTGCATATCAAGTTTATCACTTGGTTCTTGTAGCAAGCTTCTACTTTTATATGAGAAAACGGGGATGTAAACAACTAGCATTGTATGCTGTGCACTAACAGAATAGCATGTACCTGGGGTTTGCCTCTATAGGGAGGTAAAATTTTATCTCTACCCTCCTAGAGGTAAAATTCTTAGGCTGGGCCTAAGAATTAAGTTGGCATAAGACAGATTAACAGATAAAAAACAGACACATTTAAGTTTTATGGGAGCCCTTGAAACCCCAAAGAACTGGCAAAATTAAAGCCGATGATGCTGCAAAAAGAGGTGACTGTGGAAAAGTAACTGTGGAGAGCCTAGAGGAAGGTAAGCATTATATTAATAAGGTTTGTATAGAATTCTGTCAGCCTCCACATCCTGTCCTTGGAAAGAGTGTTATTTTCCTTCTGGTGTAGGAAGGACATCTTGTCTATGGGGGTTTTACTTCCTGTTTTTAGGAAGAAAGGGGAAAGAGTCAGAGTGATCTTCCTGTACCTGCTGTTTCAAGTGCCTTTAACTCAAATTAGTCCTTATTGCAAAGTGGGTATTTTGGGATGACAAATCCTGCCACCCTTCACCTCCACCCTACTTAATGATTAGCATGTGACTTAAAACTGTGGTGATGTTATAACATCTGTCATTTCCTTATGTAATTTTTTAACTTTTAAATTTGATGTTTAAAACCATAATTTGCCAGAAAACAGAATGAATGTTCTTCTAGTGGATGGACTTCGGCATTGTTAACTGTAGGAAACGGTTTACATTTTTCCCTATGTCAGTTATTTTTCCTTTGTGAAGAATTGAAATGCTCTAACCTGTAACAAGCATGTCACTTAATTCTAGTACCAGAAATTAATAACAGCCCCCTCCCCATGCCCTGAGGGCAACCTTTGTGTGTGTGTGTGTGTGTGTGTGTGTGTGTGTGTGTGTGTGTGTGTGTGTGTGTGTGTGTGTGTGTGTGTGTGTGTGTGTATGGCACTGGGCCTGCCCGTCACATCGTGGACACAGGGACAGAGCAGACATGGGATTTTTAAAACTGTTTTTGAAGTTTAGTAGATTGATAATATCTGTTAGTTTCAGGTGTTCAGTAAAGTGATTCAGTTATATATATACATAATATATTATCCCTTTTCAGATTGTTTTGTTACAGGTTATTACAAAGTATTGAATGTAGGTCCTTGTACTTAGAATTGGGATTTTTTTCCAATTTATTATTTATTTATTCTCTGCTGGCTGGGGTCTTGGGTTGCTCTGCGTGGGCTTTCTCTAGTTGTGGGTGTGCAGGCTCCTCACTGTGGTGGCTCACCATTTCCACAGTAGTTGTGGCCCACAGACTTGGTGCTGGGGAGGCTGGGCCTGAGGACCACAGTGAGCCTGATCACTCCCTAGCAGCTGGTCTGAGCAGGACGCCACCGCGAAGAGGGTGGCTGCAGGCACACCAGCCCTATTTATACCAGGAGTCCACGGAAAGTTCTCCTGGCTGCACCAAGCTGCTCTCATCAATAAGTCATTGGCAGGATGAATATTCCACCCCAGGGGGCAGCCAGGAGGCGCTGCCTCACCCCCTGCAAGCCTGCCTTGGCAGGATATTAAAACTGCCAGTAGGGCTGTTACTCTGAAGGTCAAACGTAGAGTTTCTGTGGCAACCATTTTTAACTTCTGTTTTGTGGTGATTTTTATTTTTTAGATAGTGTGTTACATAACTTTTTTAATTTATCAGTTTTAGGCATTCCTTACTGCCTGTATTCCTGTCAGACCCACCACATATAGTGAAATCATTTAAAAAAATTTGTAAACACTTTTATTGCAATATAATATGTAAACAGAAAAGCCCATAAATCTTAGGCTCATTGAATTTTTAGAAAGTGATTTTATTTATGTACTTTTAGCCGTCAACAGTAAATCATCATGGTTTCATTTTGCATTCCCTGACCAGTAACAAGATTGAACTCATGTCATGTTTCCATTTGGATATCCTGCTTTTTGAAGGGGCCATTTAAATCTTTGGGCCTCCTTTTATGAATTGTCCTATTGATGTTAGAGATTTATATATATTCTGAACATGAGTCCTTTATTAGATGAACATTTAAATATCAAAGTAGACTCTTAAAATTTGCCAGATCTACATGTTTATTGTTTATTTGACAACTATACTATAAGACGGTTATAATAATCCCCAGAAAGTTAAGACTCATAGCATTAAGTAAGTTATTAGGTTTATATAAAAGTAAATGGCAGACCACCAATTTGAGTTCTAAATTGTCTGATTACAAAACAAGCTGGTTCTTCTTAATTATTTTATACATAGTAGTGTGTATATGTTAATCCCAAATTCCTGATTTATTCCTCTCCCTGCAGCCTGCCCTTTTGGGTAACCATAAGTTTGTTTTCTATGTTTGTGAGCCTGTCTAGGTTTTGTAAATTTATTTGCATCACTTTTTAGATTTCACATATTAATGATATATATTTGTCTTTCTCTGACTGACTTCACTTAGTTTGTTAATCTCTGTGTTGTAACAAATGGTGTTATTTCATTCTTTATGTCTGAGTAATATTCTGTGGTATATATGTACACATTTTATTTATCCTTTCCTCTGTCCATGGCATTTAGGTTGCTTCCCTGTCTTGGCTATTGTAAATAATGCTGCAGTGAACGTTGAGGTGCATGTATATTTTCAAATTTTGGTATATCTTCTTTGGGAAAAGGTCTGCTTGGATCTTCTGACCACGTTTTGGATTAATTTGTTTTGATACTGAGCTGCATGAACTGCTTGTATATTTTTTTTATTTTTTTAATTAAATTTATTTATTTTTTTAATTACAATACTGTATTTGTTTTGCCATACATTGACACGAATCAGCCAAAAGATTAACCCCTTGTTGGTCACACTGCTTTCACCTATTTTCTCTCCTTCTATAGTTTATCTTTTCATTTTGTGTGTGGTTTCCTTTGCTTTTTAAAAACTTTTAAGTTGAATTAGGACCCATTAGTTTATGTTTATTTTTATTTTCGTTATTCTTAGAAGTGGATCCAAAAAGATATTTCTGCAATTTATGTCAGAGTGTCCTGCCCATGTTTCCTCTAAGTATTTTATAGTATCCAGTCTTACCTTTTGGTCTTTAATCCATTCTGAGTTTATTTTTGTATATGGTGTTAGAGAATGTTCTAATTTCATTCTTTTACATATAGTTGTTCAGTTTTCCCAGTACCACTTATTGAAGAGAATATCTTTTCTCCACTGAACATTCCTGCCTCCTTTGTTTTAGATTAATTGACCATAGGTGCTTAGGTTTATGATTGTTTTGCTAGTGGCATTTCCATTTGTACTCTTCTCACAGCACCGAAGAATTGATGCTTTTGAACTGTGGTGTTGGAGAAGACTCTTGAGAGTCCCCTGTACTGTGAGGAGATCCAACCAGTCCATTCAGAAGGAGATCAGCCCTGGGATTTCTTTGGAAGGAATGATGCTAAAGCTGAAACTCCAGTACTTTAGCCACCTCGTGTGAAGAGTTGACTCATTGGAGAAGACCCTCATGCTGGGAGGGGTTGGGGGCAGGGGGAGAAGGGGACGACAGAGGATGAGATGGCTGGATGGCATCACCGACTCAATGGACATGAGTGTGAGTGAACTCCGGGAGCTGGTGATGGACAGGGAGGCCTGGCGTGCTGCGATTCATGGGGTTGCAAAGAGTCGGACACGACTGAGTGACTGAACTGAACACAGCTATTAGTTTTGATATCATACTTGTGTGTGGATGATTCCTGCTTTTACTGTGTGTTTGCCTTCACTAGTGAGCTTTCCCATTCATAATTTTCTTGTTTGTAGCTGTGGTCTTTCC
Source organism: Nanger dama (assembly GCA_917880005.1). Taxonomy (NCBI): domain Eukaryota; kingdom Metazoa; phylum Chordata; class Mammalia; order Artiodactyla; family Bovidae; genus Nanger; species Nanger dama. The sequence continues at coordinate 719,199 of CAKJTW010000059.1, forward strand.
TTTTCTACTTAGCAAAGCTCTTTTAGCATTTGTTGGGAAGCTGGTTTGGAAGTGCTGAATTCTCTTGGATTTTTCTTGTTTGTAAAGCTTTCAGTTTCCCTGCTGAATCTGAATGAGAGCCTTGCTGGGTAAAGTGTTCTTGGCTGTCGGTTTCCTCCTTTTGTCACTATAAAAATATTGTGCCACTTCCTGGTAGGCTGCAGTTTCTGCTGCAAAATCAGCTGATAACCTTATGGGGATTCCCTTATACATTGTTTGTTGCTTTTGCCTGTTGCTTTTAATGTTTTTCTTTAACTTTTGTTGTTTAATTTCTTTAGTGTTGTCTTTGATTTTTGTCAAGTTGATTATGATGTGTCTCGGCATGTTCTTTTTTGGATTTATCATGTATGGGGCTCTCTGTGCTTCTTGGACTTGGGTGGCTGTTTCCTTTTCCACGCTAGGGAAGTTTTCAGCTACTGTGTCTTTGGGTATTTTTTTCAGGCTCTTTCTCTCTCTTCTCCTTTGGGACCTCTATTATGTGAATGCTGGTGCATTGAAGTGTGTCCCAGAGGTCTCTTAAACTGTCCTTATTGGTTTTCATTCTCTTTATTCTGTTCCACAGCAGTAATTTCCATCATTCTGTCTTCCAGCTCACTTATCCATGCTTCTGCCTCATTTATTCTGCTATTGATTCCTTTTTGTGTATTTTTCATTTCAATTATTGTAGTGTTCAACTGTTCTTTATATCTTCTAGCTCTTTGTTAAGCATTTCTTCTGTCTTCTCAGTCTGTGCCCCTATTCTTTCTCCAAAATCTTGGATCATCTTTACACTCATTACTCTGAGTTCTTTTTCAGGTATTTACTTATCTCTGCTTCATTTAGTTATTCTTCTGGGGCTTTGTCTTGTTCTTTCATCTGGAACATATTCCTCTGCTGTCTCATTTTGTCTAACTTTCTGTGTGTGTGACCTCCAGTCCTGGGAATGCAGGGTTGTAGGGCCTTTGCTTCTGATGTCTGCCTCTTGGGTGAGGCTGATCTAGAAACTTGTGTAGGCTATTAGTGGGAAGGACTAGTGCCTGCCCACTGGTGGGTGGAGCTGAGTCTTGTCTGTCTCTCTAGTGGGCAGAGCTGTGTCAGCAGGTGTGTTTGCAGGTGGCTGTGGACTCAGGAAGACTTCAGGCAGCCTGTCCCCTGACTCACCGTATTTGTTATCTGCCTGAGGCGTCCCAGCACTGGCGCCTACGGGCTGTTGGGGGTGCCTCCGCCACTGGTGTCCTTGTCCCCACAACGAGCCATAGCCACACCCTGCCCCTACACCTCCCAGAGTCCCTCCAAGACCACGAGGTGCTTCTGGCCCAGGCTCCTAGGAAGTCGCTGCTTTCCCCTGGGTCCCATGCACATGAGATTGGTGTGTACCCTCCAAGAGTGGATTTTCTGTTTCCCCTTGTCCTGTGAAGTTGCTTTCATCAAGCGCTTCTGGCCTTCCAAACCAGATGCTCTGAGGGCTCCTCTGCCTGATGCCAGACCCCCAGCCTGGGAAGCCTGATGGGGGCTCAGAACTTTAACTCCTGCGAGAGAACCTTTGTGATAAAATTATTTTCCAGTTTGTGGGTCGCCCACCTGGAAGATATGGGATTGATTATATCACAAATCTCTCCTACTATCTCATTGTGGCTGTTGCTTTGTCTTTGGATGTAAAATATCTTTTTGGGTAGGTTCCAATCCTTTTTGTCAGTGTGTGTGTTTGTCTGTTTCTTCAGCAGATAGTTGTGATTTTGGTGTTTTTGTGAGAGGAGGTGAGCTCAAATCCTTCTACGCCATCATCTTGTCTCAGAAAAAGTATACTTTTAAGACAATGAGCATTTCTAAACATTAAAAAGGATATTTCATAATGATAAAGCCTTCATCAACCAATAACGAAACAAAACCCCACATATATATTGAACACAGCTAACCACCTTGACCTAATTAAAATTAGCAGCTGCAAAATTCCTGAACATGATAGATTTCTCTGTTTAAGACTTTTTCAATTCCTGTGAACTCCTTATTGCCAAATTCAGACTTAAATGGAAGAAAGTAGGGAAAACCACTAGACCATTCAGATATGACCTAAATCAAGTCCTTATGATTAAACAGTGGAAGTGACAAATAGATTAAAGGGATTGAAGAACTGTGGACAGAGGTTTATAACATTGTATAGAAGGCTGTGATCAAAACCATCCTGAAGAGAAAGAAATGCAAAAGGCAAAAATTTGGTTGTCTGAGAAGGCCTTACAAATAGCTGAGAAAAGAAGAGAAGCAAAACGCAAAGGAGAAGAGGAAAGATATATCCATCTGAATGCAGAGTTCCAAAGAATAGCAAGGAGAGATAAGAAAGCCTTCCTCAGTGATCAATACAAATAAATAGAGGAAAACAATAGGATGGGAAAGACTAGTGATCTCTTCAAGAAAATTAGAGTTACCAAGGGAACATTTCATGCAAAGATGGGTACAACTGGATACAATAAAAGACAGAAACAGGTGGACCTAACAGAAGTAGAAGATATTAAGAAGAGGTGGCAAGAATTCACAGAAGAACTATACAAAAAAGATCGTAGTGCCCTGATAACCATGATGGTGTGATCACTCACCTAAAGCCAGATACCCTGAGTGTGAGGTCAAGTGGGCCTTAGGAAGCATCACTACAGACAAAGCTAGTAGAGGTGATGGAATTCCAGTTGAGCTATTTCAAATCCTAAAAGATGATGCTGTGAAAGTGCTGCACTAAATATGCCAGCAAATTTGGAAAACTCAGCAGCAGCTGCAGGATTGGAAAAGGTCAGTTTTCATTCCCATCCCAAAGAAAAGCAATGCCAAAGAATATTCACACTACTGCACAATTACCCTCATCTCACGTGCTATCAAAGGAAGGTTCAAAATTCTCCAAGCTAGGTTTCAACAGTATGTGAACTGAGAACTTCCAGATGTTCAAGCTGGATTTAGAAAAGGCAGAGGAACCAGAGATCAAATTGCCAACATCCGTTGGATCATAGAAAACGTAAGAAAATTCCAGAAAAAAATCTGCTTTATTGAGTACTCCAAAACCTTTGACTGTGTGGATCACAACAAACTGTGGAAAATTCTTAAACAGATGGGAATACCAGACCACCTGACCTGCCTCCTGAGAAATCTGTATGCAGGTCAAGAAGCAACAGTTAGAACTGGGCATAAAACAACAAACTGGCTCCAAACTGGGAAAGGAGTACGTCAAGGCTGTATATTGTCACCCTGCTTCTTTTACTTTATGCAGAGCACATCATGCAAAATGCCGAGCTGGATGAAGCACAAGCTAGAATCAAGATTGCTGGGAGAAATATCAATAACCTCAGATATGCAGATGACACCACCCTTATGAAAGAAAGTGAAGAGGAAATAAAGAGCCTCTTGATGAAAGTGAAAGAAGAGAGTGAAAAAGCTGGCTTAAAACTCAACATTCAAAAAATGAAGATCATGGCATCTGGTCCCATCACTTCATGGCAAATAGATGGGTAAACAATGAAAACAATGACAGACTTATTTTCTTGGGCTCCAAAATCACTGCAGATGGTGACTGCAGCCATGAAATTAAAAGATGCTCCATGGAAGGAAAGCTATGATCAACCTAGACAGCATATTAAAAGGAGAGATATTACTTTCCAACAAAGTATCATTTAGTCAAAGATAGTTTTTTCTATGTTGTGTATGGATGTGAGAGTTGGACTATAAAGAAAGCTGAGCACCGAAGAATTGATGCTTTTCAACTGTGGTGTTGGAAAAGACTCTTGAGAGTCCCTTGAACTGCAAGGATATCAAACCAGTCAATCCTAAAGGAAATCAGTCCTGAATATTCATTGGAAGGACTGATGCTGAAACTGAAGCTCCAATACTTTGGCCACCTGATGTAAAGAACTGACTCATTTGAAAAGACCCTGATGCTGGGAAAGATTGAGGGCAGGAGAAGGGGACGACAAAGGATGAGATGGTTGGGTGGCATCACCGACTCGATGGACATGAGTTTGGGCAAGCTCCGGGAGTCGGTAATGGACAGAGAACCCTGGCGGGCTGCAGTCCATGGGGTCTCAAAGAGTTGGACACCATTGAGCAACTGAACTGAACGTTTTGTTGTTTTCAGTGTAGAAGTATTACATATTTTCATTAGCTTTATTGCTAGGGTTTTGATGTTTGTTAATTCTATTTTCTGATTCTTGTATCTGTCCTGTTTCCTAGTTGTTACTTTTTATAAATGTGTCTTTGTGACAGATAGTGTCTTCCAAGGATGATCCCACCCAACATGTTCTTTGCAGTGTGGGATCAACATACTGCATCGGGAAGTGAGGTCTCTATTCCCTCCCTTTGTGTCCGTAAACCTTTGTAACTTCTGGCGGTAAGCTCGGGGACTTGGGAGTTGATCAAGGAGACAAGATCATGGGAGGCAGTAACACATAAACTTTATTTGGGCAGCACTTGGACAGGATTGCATGAGAGAGGAAGTCCTCCAACATGTGAAAACTGACAGAACTAAGAAAAATTAGTTCCAGAGATGGTGGCGTGAGACCACCACCTATAAGGCAGTAGGACAAGGGGACTCCCAGGGGGATCATGGAAATCAAATCAGAGAAGGGTTCACATGTCTAGGTGATGCCCCTCAGCAGCAATTGCTCTGTGACAACAGTGGTTTGGGGTCTTATAGGATTATCTTACCTATGGTCAGCAGATGTTCAATACAGTTTCATGGGCTATGTAAAGTAGGTAGGCTCTGATCAGCTAAAACTATGGTTTGGGACTATAAAGCGGTCAATGTGTGTATGAGGGCTTGACTTTGTCACAGGTGGGCTTTTAGCTAATCATCCTAACTTCCTGTGAAGAAATAAAGCAACACAGGAGCCATTATAGGTGGTTACTGAAGAGCTGTCTGGCTCATTTATAGAATACTCCTGCAATTGACAGAATACAGCAGAAGTTCCAGTTAAATCATTTAAAATTAATGATCAGTGTTTGTTTCTTTTTTCCCAGAGTTTTTCTCTAATGAATCTGTAATACTGTTTACTGCAGAACCAAGCAGAAAACTGTCCCTTTCTGTCTTTCCCCTCTAGTTTCTGATTGCCTTCCTTTAAAAAAAAAAAAAAATTTGTCCCATCTGCTGTAATTGTCAGATAACAATCTTCAATTATTCCCAGCTGCGCCACCATGTCAATGTTCTATTACTTGCCAGAGACAATCTCCCTGGGGTCCTCTGTCTCTCTTCACTGTGGTTCTGTAGGCCCACCGAGCTATCAGCCTGACACTGAGCTCTCTTGCATTGCATCCCACATCTTCCTCTGTTTGGGATTTACTCACTTGTTTAGTGCAATGTGTCCTACAGCAGCATCCTGGGGAAAGAAAGCATGGAAGGAAAATTCTGTGAAGTCCCTCATGTGTGAAAATATCCTTGTTCTGTTACACTTGGTGCGATGTTCAGCTATAATAACTGAACTTAAGCTTAAGATCATGTTCCCCTAAATATTTTTTAGAGCCACTGTCCTTCCATTATAGTCACTAAATATAGTCTCAGGACTATCCTCTGCCATATCTGGCAAGTCGGAGTGTCTGAGCCTCTTGAGAGCTCTGTGAAGGCAAATTAATTTTCCTCTCCTCCTTTCCTCCTCTGCACACAATAGGGTATGACTCCCCTTTCTGTGTATAAGCTTTTTCTATGCCTCGGTGCATTATTAACTGAGTCTGTTAATTTCCTCTTTTTTCTTTGTCTCTATAGATTATAACCTTTTAAGATTACTTAGTATCATGGTAGTGGGGTCTTAGGAAGGAGAAGAGAAGATGTTCTCCAAAGAGAACATCTTTGGAAGTCCATAAAGACTTTTAAAAGTCATTATATTCATTTTTTCCACAAAAGTTTGCTTATTTTAGCAATAAAGAGGATAATACATATAAGAAAATGGAAAATGAAAAATCAGGCCATGATTCTGAGGTGTTTCTTTAGAGTATCATATTTCCAGTGATTATGTAGAGCAGACCCATGATGTATAATTTTTTAGAATGTTCCGCTGACTCAGGTAAAGCTCTTTTTCCTAGTTCTTAGAATGAAAGAGCAAGCTCTGTGACCTGGTCATTCTGGTTCTCTGACAATGCTTCTTAAAGTATTAATGATCATCCTAAATTAAAAAAATAGAGCTAGTACTTTCTAAAACTTTTTAAAGAAAGATACATTTTTATTTTTTAATTGATAAAGGTCTCTTTGTTGTTTTCAACCTAGATAATAGTCTTCTAATTGGAGACGGTGTGGGGAAATGGGGAAGCTCTGTTGCAGCTAAGTAACTAAGAACTGACCACACCCTGTAATGATGCTCTTCTAAAGGGGAGGAAACTCATCAGGGCTACTTCTGCACCTGATCAGTTGAAGAAATCGCTTCTGTGTACTGCATGACAATTATTTACCATCATATCTATCTCCCATGTCAGACTATGAAGTCTTAGAGGACAGAGGCTGTGTATTCTTTTTAATTTTTACTGGAGTATAGTTGCTTTACAATATTGTGTTAGTTTTGCTATACAGCAAAGTGAATCGGTTATACATATACATATATCCCCTAGAAAGAGAAATTTTAAACATAAATTAATTGTCCCAACTCTCAAGTTAGCCAAAGATATTTAGCCAAATGGCTTTGACTTTGGGATGCTGAAGGCAATATAAAACTCCAGCTTTTGTCAAACACGCATTTATTTTTGGCATTTTCCTATGTTCAAGATACTGTTTGTGATCAAGCCTTCCCTCTTCTGGAACCCTTCTCATGCTTCCTCCTCTCCCTTTCCTCCATCCAATTGGTTAACTCTGTCCTTCAGCTGATATTTTTAGATAGCCCTTCCAAGTCCAGGTTAGAGGGCCCCAGTTGAGTTCCCCAAAGCACCCTAGACTTCCCTTATCATGATGTTTACATTCTGTTGTCATTACCTGTTTGTCATTTTACCCCACAAACACATGAGCTCCACAAGAGCAGAGATTGTATTGTTTATATTTTATCAAATAGTAGGTGCTTAATATTAGAACGCAGGAGATGCAAGAGACGTGGGTTTGATCCTGGGTCAGGAAGATACCCTGGAATAGTATAATGACAAAGCACTCCAGTATTCTTGCCTGGAAAATCCCATGGACAGAGGAGCCTGGTGGGGTACAGTCCATGGGGCTGCAAAAGAGTCAGACATGACTGCATACACACAATATTAGAATAAATGAATGAATTCAAATGCATAAGCATGGTTCTTGCCGGAAAAAATTACCATCTAGAAAGGGGCCATGGCAAGTAAATATTCTGTACAACATTACGGGTGGGAAGAAAGACCTGTGAAAATGCGGGAAGGAGGTAGAAAGAGTACACTGGGCATCTGGGAGAGGAAGGCACCTGAGTGAGATCAGGAATTATTATCCACAGTCTTGGAGGCCGAGTAGGTAGAAGCAGGGCACATAAATCCATGAAATCGAGGCAGAAAAGCTTTTGGTGTTAAGAAACTTGTGAATGAAAGCAGAGGTCCTCAAAATACTATCCTAGTGAAATGTGTAGTATTTGAGTATGATCATGTCTCTGCTTTTAGTCTTGGCATGGATTAATAACTTGCTGATATTTAAGGTTACTAAATGGCATCTTCTTGTCAGGGCTGTGTACTTCTATCCATTGCTGAAGTGCCTCTCTCCTTTCTCCACCTTACTTCCCCTACCCTGCCTTTGTGAAATCAGAAGAGTGGGCTAAATGACTGGGGAAAGCGCAGAGCTTCCCAGACTTCAGTGTGCATACAAAGTGCCTGGAAAATGCAGATTCTGGTAGGAGATCTGAAAATTTCTATCTCTAACTACCTCTCAAATGATGTCCCAAGGCTACACTTTGTATTGCAAGCAGATTCTGGAGTGGAGCGCTCTAGCTTTGGACTAGAGAGACCATCACAGGTAGACTTGTAGCACCTTGGAGAAGGTTCTCTGGTCCAGTGATTCTGACCACTCCACCCGCCATGTTCCTTCATTAATCATTTATGGGTGTTCTGGGTTTTATTTACTATGTATGTGTGAAAGTTGCTCAGTTGTATCCGATTCTTTGCGACCCCATGGACTATACAGTCCATGGAATTCTCCAGGCCAGAATACTGGAGTGGGTAGCTGTTCCCTTCTCCAGGGGATCTTGCCATCCTAGGGACTGAACCCACGTCTCCCACATTGCAGGCGGACACTATACCAGCTTAGTCACCAGGGAAGCCCAGTTCATGAATTCTAGTCAAGTTGCAATCTTTCTCAGCAACCGAAGATGGTGCTACAATCTTGGTCTTAAAGGGTACTTCCCACCTAGACGCTGTTATGCAAAGGAAAAGCATCTTCCTGCCCCTCTGAAAGTCTCTTGTTCTCTGACCTTACAAACTTAGAGAAGACATGTTGCTTCGCAGATGGAGCATAGATTTCCAGTGATTTTTGAAATTCAGGCTGCATTATGTCAAAAAGCTTTCTTAAAGCTTTTTTTAGAACCCCGTTCTAAATGTTTGTTGGATTTTGTGTTCAAGGTGGACTGCAATTTCTATTACAAAACTCCTGGATTGTTATAAAGTATTTCCATTTCTGCCAGAGGTACTGTTATCTTTCAGTTGGTAATTATTTGTGTTGTATCTAATAACACATAATCATGGAATTTAAGCTAAAAAGTATTGAAGAACTTTCAAACAATTAGTTCACTTGACAAAAAGAGAGAATAGGCTTCCCAGTTTTGCTTAAGTTCTCCTGAGTTTCGGCACCTTGCAAGGAAAAGTCCTAACAGACCATGTGTGATAGACCTTCCAGCGCAGCAACTGCAGACTGAGGATCTTATCTAGGCTCTATGTATTCTTCCTTTGATTAGGCTTCACAGCAGACTGAGTTCGGGCCTCTCTCGGCTCAGAAATGTCCCGTTTGAGAACAGAACAATTCCTAAGTCTCTCATAGCAGTAAATTAGAGATTAAGCTAATGGTTCTGAAACTTTACTGAGCATTAGATCACTTGAAAGACTTCTTGTTAAAATATAGATTTCTAAGTCAGTAAGTCTGAGGTCAGGGTTATGAATTTACTTCTCTAATAAGTTCTCAAATGATGCTCATTCTTATTCCATCACATGCGATACAGGACCACGCTTTGAGGACCATTGGATTAAGCTAACATTGTGGCTAACACATTTCTTCATTATGTTCAGCAAGAGAGCATGCATCCTGACATTCCCAGAAAAAGCCCCGAAAGTCACCCTTCCTAGAACAGGTTAGCACATGTGCCAATTTCTGCAGACACGAGGAAGGAATGTGCTGAATGGCAAAGCCAGAATCACCTCTGTCTGCAGCTGAAAAGCAGGGGTGTGAGAAAGAACTAGAGTCCGTTGAATGTGTGTGGTATGAATGAAAGTCACACTGTAACTGTCACAATGCTCCTCAGGTAACCACTGGAGAAAAACCGCACATGTCTTAGAACAGGTGAAAACTACATTTGGAAATGAGTTTATTTACTATGTGGTTGAATTTTTTCCTTTGTTTGAGACAAGTCCTTAGGGTACTGACTGTCAGCTGTAACTAAGGTAAAATATCTTTGGATTTCACAAATATTAGTCTCTTATATGTAAGTCAAACTTGGTTAATGATTTAAGATCGTAAAAACCTGTCTTCAAAGCACGAACGTTTAGTTTACTAGCAGTTAGCTTTTCAGGACATTTTAAGGGGCCAGAATAAATAACAAAGTATGATTTGGCCCACTGGAGGGCAGCAGATCCTGGAGAACAGTCAAAAGTTTATTCTTCTGCCCCAGCACTAACTACGATGTTGACGATGTTCGTTCGGAGTAGCTCTTTAGTCTCAGCAATAAGGACGACTGTGGAAACCTGAGTCATGGTTAGAATTTGCAGTGTTGCAGCGTCCCAATCATTGCACTGTAGCCTTGTTTGGATCTATAATGAATTCCTTCCCTGTGAACAGCCAGACACCTCATTCCTACCCAGACCAGCTTTCAGTCTACCAGTGCTTTCTTTAGTGGGACCATTCACATTCCTTAGATTATGAGGCCACGGGATTGCATAACGCGGTGCTAATTCCTGGCAGGGAGAGAGCAGCCAGATGCCGTCTCTGGGAGCCTGTTCTACCCTCGTGCGCTAAGCTCTTTGCCCCAGTTAGCCCCATGGGAGCAGGAATTCAAGATAACAGCCAGCGCACACTCCTTTCAGGACATGCCTCCATGCCAGCCTCTCTCTGCTGCAAATCACACCCTCCTTCTCTGGTGTGAATGCCACTTCGGCACTGACACAGATCGACTATGGCAAACAACCCAACCAGCCCAGCCCAATGAACCAACCGCTAGTCTGCTCCCCTTAATTTCTCCAAAATAGCTACCTTTTTTCCCCCCCCTTTCTTTCAGGCTGCCATCTTTATGAAGACGTGAAAGGTTTGTCTGGCCTGTGCTTCCTTAGAATATGGTGTTATATCTAGCATTTCATGTTTAGAATTTTACTGACAATGCTTAGAGTTCTTTAGAGCAAAGGAACAAAATGCACCTAAAATTCGTGAACAGGTGGGCAGTGACCTGGGTGTTTGCCGAGGTCGCCTCTGTGGGACCACGTGCAGGTGGGGGTGCCCTCTGAGACCCTACCTAGGCAGCACTACCCCCACCCGCACCCCTCCCCCCCCCCCCCAACCCCGTACAGGAAGCAAACAAGACTGTGGCTCAGTGGTGTGCCAGGAGTCTCATTTTCATCTCTATTTAGAATCCTCTTTCAATCTGTTAGATTTTATTTGCATTTGAATGGAGGGCTCACTTTCCACATTCAGACAGAGGTAGTGAAGTCAGTGGCCCATGGGCAAGGCCACCCGGCAAGGAGCAGCCCTTGGCGTCGCAAAGGGCTCTCAACTGTGTGTGTGCGCGCACGCTCAATCACGTCTGACTCTTTGCGACCCCATGGACTGCAGCCTACCAGGCTCCTCTGTCCATGGAATCTTCCACGCAAGAATAATGGAGTGGGTTGCCACTTTCTACTTCAGGGGATCTTCCCAACTCAGGATCGAAACCATGTCTCCTGTGTCTCCTGCATTGGCAGGGGAGTTCTTTACCAACTGCCCCACCTGGGATGCCCCTCAATCTAGTTTGCTTTTAATTAATTCTAGAAACTCCACTCCACTTCCCTCTCTTCCTATCTTACATTGTCCTTTTATCCAATTTTCTTTGAACAATCCAAAAATTTTTCTTCTGTTTTCCTCTCCAACCTTCATGTGCAACTCAAACTAATGCCCATGGGAAGAACTCTCTCCCACTAAGTCAGTGGTAGATGGCAGGCAATTTCCTCCCCTCCCTAGAAACTATACATCCCTGCCCACTGCCGTGTGACCTGTGGTGCCTCCCACAGGGTAATGTCAGGCTTTGTCATATGTCCTGCCTGGGCCACTGGTACGTAAGCAGAAGTGACATATTGCCACTCTGGAGCAGAAGTTTTAGGAGGCAGCTTAAGTCTCCTGCATTGGCAGCTGGGTTCTTTACCACTGGCACCACCTGGGAACCCCTAGGAGGCAGCTTAAAGCCTGAAGACATGGCTGCCTGTTCTACCTGTTTTTCCTTTGCCGTCTGTGAGAAGGAAATAGCCACCCACTCCAGTATTCTGGCCTGGAGAATTCCATGGACTGCATAGTCCGTGGGGTCTCAAAGAGTCGGACACGACTAAGCCACATTCATTTCACTGTCCTGATCCTAAAAGGGGTTTCACCTTTGATTTGGGTCCTAGAATGAATGAGAGGACATTAAGAAGAACTGCAGTCAGTCTACAGCCACCAAACCATAAGTGTAACATAAAGATACCATTGTCATAAGCCACTAAAAATTCCAGGGTCACTTGCTACTGCAGTAGAATCAACCAATACAAAGGCCAAACCATAAATAATAACTGGAACATGTAATAGTCGCATATCCCAGTCACCTTTATTTATATAAAAGTATATTAAATAAATTATCTCAAAATATACAAACAGAAAAATATTACCTCTATAAATAGAAAATCCCCATATATAAAACCTTTTTCAAATTATATAAATAATACAATGTGGACCATGAAGTTTGAAGTACCTTAAATCTTAAACTCTATATGATTTGTTGGTAGAGTAGTCTTATAAAAACATAGTTAGCTGTCAAATGTTTCATCAACAGCACTTGTCAGTTAAAGTGCTAAACTGTAATGCATAATAAGAATGTGCCCCAAATACAAGTCTTCTGTTTTTAACACATTCATATAAACATTTGCTAATTGTTAAAACCTCTGAAAGAACTCAGAAAAAAAAAAGACCTTAAACACCATATTACTAAAAGACAGACATACGTTAGAAAGTCCACCCAATTTCCACCTTACTTTCCCAAATGGTTTGATATCAGCCTTTCAAAAGTTCTCCAAAAGTCCATGCCGGAATTTTTGAGGCATTTGTTCAACTTGAATGTAGAAAATATACAGTATGAAAGCATGATATGTGCAAAAGATGCCTTAGTGTTAAAATAGCAATTTTAAAAACTTGGAGTTGGTTGTACCGCTCATTACATTCCAAAGTGTCTTAATGGTGATGTTGAAACCAAGATGCTAACTGCAAGAAGAGGTCAAATAAGAACTTTCTTTGAGCCTCAGGGTCAGTATGCTCCAAAACACTCACTTGTGTTTCCATGTGTTCTATTGCCTTAAGAGCTCTTGGTCACAGTGCAGCGTGAGCTCTGCAAAGCTGGCAGGAAGATCAAGAGTAGGATCTTTTATGCAGCGTTGAGGGGCTTGTTCTCCTTCTCACTTCGCCCTGCTCTCACCTTCCTGCACTTGTGCAGAGACACAGACAGGACGACAATGAAGATGATGATCACAAGCATCACTGCTCCAATGATGAAGAAAAGTTCTGAAAAATAAAAGGTACCAAGTCAACTCAGAGAGAGAGCCTGAATCTCATTTTTCAGTGGGCAGAACCCAGGGCATACCCCCAAATTACACCGTCCAGCTTTTGTGTAACTTGAAATCTCTTTTCTCCACCACACATTTCTGTTAGGAAAGAATCTCTCAAACCCTAGATATTTGCAGGCAATTGACAACAATGGATAATGCTCACAGTCTAGAAAGATACATGTAGATGGAAGCAAGAATAGCTGTTAGAAACAAGTGGCTAAAGATGATGCTGAGTTGGGTAGCAATGCTAATAGTAGAAGATGAACTATCAGTGCAAACAGAGATACAGAGTGCTACCCAGATTCACATAAAGACATAACTGGTTGGAGCAATAAGAAGGCTTCCTGGTAGAGGCGGCACATGAAACGATTCTCAGAGGACACATTTCAGCAAGAGAGAAGAGGCAGGGGAAGCAGTGATCTAGGTGTGCACGAAGACAGCGAGGCAGGGGAAACTCAAGCTGGCTCTAGAAAGATGGATGTGAGGGATGCGGGTGTGATGGGCCAAACGGTGCAGGACCTGGGAGGAGGAGAGCCCTTTCCTTCTGTCAATGTCAGTTAACAGGAGAGAATTTTTAAAGCGACTTTAAAATATTTAAACTACCTCTCAGCAAGGCACTAGGTCATTATTACTATCTTCTTTCTCTTCTGTTCCCTTACTCAGAGCACAGTCCCAGTCAAGCCTGGAGGCAGATTCCTGGGCTCTCAGCCTCGTGCACATGTCTGAGCCTCCATGGCACCTCCAGATAAGATCCACTCCTCACCTGGCGTCTGTGCTGTGGTGTGGCACGTGTGTGCACACATGTGTGCCAGTGAGGCACACACATGTACACATGGTATATCTGCTAGCCCCAATCCCTTTGCTTCATGGGTTATGACCCTGGGCTAACAGCAGCCCATGATAGGTGCTCACAAACGTCTATGGGGTGTTGCTGTACCGGTTCCCCAGGTGAGCTGGTGAAGCTCCCCACAAATCAGAAGTATGAAAAAATGCCCAGAGAAATCTGTGATTTGATACTATATCCTAAACATCTACCATGGGCCCAGGGCTCGCTCAGCAGAGAGCTTAGTGCATGCTAGGTGCTAAAAAAAAGAAAACTAAAAAACACCTGTTAATACAAGGGAATGACACAGAAACTAAATGTCTAAAATCATGAGCACCCTCCCCTGCCCCAACCACAAGAAACCCAGGCAGTTTTCCCCTGAAGATGTCTGTCTAGTCCTGAGGGTGTAGCTAGTCCCATGGAAGGCAGCCCTGCCTCCCAGATCGTGGGCAGAGCCTCACCTGTGGACAAACCTTTCTCGTGGCTAGTGCACTCGATGGGACTTTCTGGACTCTTCTGGTTAGCTCTTCGCGATAGAATCACTGCTTGAACATGGAAACAATAGTTTTCGCCTTTATCCACATCAATCAAAAACCCATTAGTGTTTGTCGTGGCCTTTTTCTGTTAAAAGATAAGAGTTGTTTAGTCATCCAGGCTCAGAGTGAATTCTGTTGCCTTTACTAAGTCCGTGTAGTAGTAAAATGAAAGTGTTAGTCGCTCAGTTGTGTCTGACTCTTTGCGATCCCATGGACTGTAGCCTGCCAGGCTCCTCAGTTCATGGAATTCTCCAGTCAAGAATACTGGAGTGGGTAGCCATTCTCTTTTCAGGGGATCTTTCCAGCTCAGGGATAGAACCTGGGTCTCCTGCATTGCAGGCAGATTCTTTATGGTCTGAGCCACCAGGGAAGCCCAGCCTATGTGGACACATCTGATGTAAAGATTGGAAGTCAGTTGGCTCATCAAGCTCCCCCTGATAACTGCTAAGGATTTTTTTTTCCCCAAGGATGAAGACATCCACTTTGGATACAGTCAACCCAATATTTAGCCCCATAAGAAGATATCTGCAAGAAAGGAAAAAAGGGAAGAAGTACTAATTGTTGAATGAAAAACAAATTCTGTCTCTGGGATCCTCAATAGAGGAAGAAATGTGGGAGCTGGCGGGAACCTTAGAGGTGACTGGTCCTGCCCCTTGGCTGGGAATCTGGGTACCCGAGGCAGGCCAGTCCACAGCAGCTGAAGTCACAGGCAGAACCAAGACAGCAGTCTGCTTCCCACTCCACAACACTGCCCTGTCAATCACTTGCTTTGATGTTTGACTTGAAAAAGAAGTGAAATCAAGGATTTGCAATTTTAAAAAGTCAGAAAAAACAAAAGAATGCTCACCTTTCCTGTACTGGAAGCTTTCCAGTAATAAAGTGTATAATTCAAGTCCTTGCCAAAAACATCCCGGAGGCTTAGAAATGCGCTGTTCGCTCTGACTAAAGTACGTGCATCTTTCACGGTCACATTCAGTTTTGCCCCAACTTGTTCAAAACTCTGAATTGTCGGCTGTCCAAGGTTTGCTAAAACACAGAAAATGAGCATCGTTGGACTAGAGAGTTCTATACAAAGTAGAACCCCATTGAGTGATCATGGTTAATAACCACCTAGTCATCCCTCACGAAATACCTCAAAGAACCAGCTCCCTGGCACTGGAGCTGAACCACGAGACATTCTACAGCCGTGCTGTCTAGCGGAAATGTACTGGGAGCCACAGATGTGGCTTTAAATCTTGTGGTCACATTAGAAAAAGTAAAAAGGAACGAGCGAGGTTAATCTGTTTCATTTAACCCAATGTGGCTAAAATATTATAACTTTAACATTTAATCAACATGAAAACTTTGAGATCTTTCTCAAAATCCAGTGTATATTTCGCACATATGGCATTAGCTGACATTTCAAGTGCTCAACAGCCACATGTGGTTAACCCAACAGCTGCAGAAGATTCCATATTTTAGATACAATAGAGGCTGTGGGAAAGGCCATGAAATGCCCTTGGTATCTCAAAAAATCACTTTTAACCACCAGGTCTCTTCGATGGCTCAATTATCTCATGTGCTTTGGTTGAATAATAGTGAAACAAATCCTCATAATTCAAAAGGAATCATAGGCAAGGATGTGTGTGTATGAGCACACAGAAATATAAACTATTTTCTCTCTTGCACCAAAAAAGGATTTGAAGTAGCTTACAAAAGCTCAAGAATGGGGCTTCCCAGTTGGCTCAGTGTTAAAGAATCTGCCGGCCAATGCAGGGGACAGGGACTTGATCCCTGATCTGGTTAGATCCCACATGCCTCAGAGCAACTAAGCCCTTGCACAGCTACTGAGCCTGTGCTCTAGAGCCCA
The DNA here is from genome assembly GCA_917880005.1 of Nanger dama. NCBI lineage: Eukaryota > Metazoa > Chordata > Mammalia > Artiodactyla > Bovidae > Nanger > Nanger dama. The sequence continues at coordinate 735,340 of CAKJTW010000059.1, forward strand.
GAAACCAGTTACTGAGGCCATGCGCCCTAGAGCCGGTGCTCCACAAGAGAAGCCATCGAAATGAGAAGGCTGTGCACCGCAGCTAGAGAGGAGCCCATGCAATGAGGAGGACCCCATGCAATGAGGAGGACCCAGCACAGCCAAAAATAAAAATAAATAAAAATTATTAAAAAAATCCTCCACAACTATAAAAAGAAATCGTGAGGATGCTGCCCATGGAGGGAGACTAAATATCAATGAACCTGTAGTTACTGTAGATGGTCATGGGTGGGGTCTAAGCTTAGAACCGGGAGAAGCACATAGTTAAAAGCACTAAGGAGTTTGAAGACAGGCTCTGGCAGACAGAGGCTCAGGGCAGGTCGTCCGATTCACCTGGGGTGAGGCTGCCCCCTGTTTCCACCCTCAGAGTAGACACTAAGGGGAAAGGGGCTGCCTATTCCTCTGCCCCATTCTCTCCATCCCTGCCTGGAGAAACTCCCTGTGGGGTATCAGCAGGGTAAACATAAAAACACCAATAACACAACACTTTCATTCTAAATCTTCTGCCAGAGCTGCTGATTTCACTCTTCTCAATGTGCTACATGTGTGTTTATTTAAAATATTTAGTTCAGAACCATAGCCATGATGAAAAATCTGCTTTGTACTCCCTTAGCAAAGGCTGGGGAGAAAAGCATTCTGTGTTTTTAAGAGCAGCATGAAGGAAGCAGGATGGGAGCTAGCCCGGCAAGCGCCAGCATATCACAGGACTCAAATTCTGGTCATGCGAGGAAAACGGTCAGTAAGCCCAATGACGGGATGGGAGGGAAACTAACTTTCCCCGTGGATTTGTAACCTTCTGTGAGAAACCCTAATTGGGACTTCTGGTCTGATGATGGGACACAAAATTCAGAAGATATATAAAATCTCCTAAATATTGGGTCAGTCAAAAATTTCATTTGGGCTTTTCCATAAGATCTTATGGAACTTTTGGGTCACCAATATATATGGGGAAATACTGGAACTGCCAGCCTTTTGTGAATTTCCTACTCTCTGCCCCCTATCCAGCCAGTTACTGGTAGGGTCTGGGGACAGACTGGTGGAGAAAGCTACTTGATGACATTTTTATCAACTCCAAAGTTCATGAGCCTCCTACCACATCCAGAATGAGCGACGAGGGCTGTGGCTCTCTACTTTCTGAGAAAACAAGATGTGTTTATGTATAACCATTTTTTAAACGTAATCATTCCTAAGGGTCACAAGCTCACAGAATATTTAGAAGTTTATGAAAACAAGAATGAAATGTTACTACAAATCGAGCTACTTACTCTCTAGGTAGGGTGTGAACTCCGGGGAGTTGGTAAACGGAGGCTCCACAGCGAAACTGCTGACGTCCAGTGGGTAGGAAAGGACCCTCGCCAAATAAGTCTCTTTCACATTTTTCACAATCTCATCAGTGACGTCACACTCCGTGTTTGTGGTGTAAATGCATTTGTTTTTCCAGTTTCCTAATCTAGGGCTGAGGAAAAGGCAGAAGAGAAATGGAACATTATGATTTGCATCCAACAAGGTAACTGTTCTCTGGCTGGGCTGCTCTGTTCCAGCACTGACTTCCACAAGCAATCCTGAGGAGGTCTTTGCTATACTGAGCACTTCAGGTCCTCTCAGCGACCTTTGGTGGGACGGGGAGCGGGGTGGGGGTGCTGTTTAATTGTCTTTGTTCTTACACAAAAGGCCACTGAGGCAAAGAGAGGTTGAGTGACCAGCGCAAAGTCACATAGCTGTTATTTCTGAGCCAGACAGCAGTTTGACTACTGGGTCTGTGCTCTGAATCATTTTGTTAAATACCTTTCTTAAAATGTAGATGATCTGTCATGACTATGTGGGAGAAGGGACAATTTTCCATCAAGACTCAATTATTTATTAGTCTACTTATTATATCATTGTATTCTATTTATCACATTCTGTATTCTATGTCAAATATAGTCAATGCAGTCATAGAGTCTATATAATAATACATTCTGTTCTATTACATTCTATGGTGACCATTATTGGTGTGGTTACTTAACAGTTTAAAAACTACCATAAGCCAGGCGCTCTACTGGACCCTTAAACATGTTACTTCATTTGGTATTAATCCTTTCAAGAAAGTACTGGATCTTTCTCACATATGAGGAGGATACTGAAGCTCAGAGCTGCTAGGTAACTTGTATAAGGTCTTACAGCTTACGAAGTGAGAGATGGGTCTGTCCTTCTCATTATACGATCAGTACTTGCCTCCCTCACTTTCACAGGATGAGCCATCAAAAATTATAGAGTAACAATACAGGTAGTGTCTGTCAAAGTCTGAGACTAAGAGACAGAGCTGTCTCTTAAGACAGATTTTTCATTTGTAAGATATCATCAAAGAGAAAATAATTTAAAGAAGCACTAAAAATGAAATTATCCTGAAATGATATAAAGAACTTCTATGAAAAACGTGAAACTATTCTGCAGAACTGAAACAATTCCTAGAAAAACGTCAGTGCCACTTGATGCACTGACAAGTGTCCCACGCGAGTTGACAGCTGCTCTGTTGTTCCCCATCATCAACCCCCAGAGTGTCCTGCCCATCATTCCAGGCCACACTCCAGTACCACCTTCTACAGGAAACTCCAGATCTCCTTGCTCAGAACTGATCTCTCCCTTCCCTGGCCCCAGCACGGGTATCTCATTAAAGCATTTAAGAGAGCCTGGTACTTCCAGCCCTTGTGCTCCTCCATCAAACAGTGGGGCTTTAGGGCTTGCACATGGCCAGGATTTGTGGAGCATTAGATGGTTTACATTTAGAGGCTGAACTGCGGAGGAAACAAGCTGCCATATGGATTTAACTGTCTAAATCCAGGCATAAGAATCATAAACAAGAATCTTTTAAAAGTCTGAACTAAATAACCAGGCTAAGAGGGTGTGGATAAACACACTCTTGGTCCGTAAATTCACAAACTAAGATTAAGACAGAAATATGTTTAAATACTCTTGGATTTCTCTGATTTTCTGTGATGCAGCCTTAATTCCAAAATGACCAGAATGCCTTTTTTTAAAACAGCATCATTTCTATTTTAAAAAGTGAACAAGAACCTGATGATTCTTCTCCACAGCTATGGCAAACAAGTTGTTCAGATAACAGGAGATACACTTCTGGGTGCTGTGGCTACATTCCATCTGAGAGATAGCATTTGTGGTTCCTTCAGCTCACAGGAGGCACCACAGACCTCTGGGAAAATTTAGCACAGGTAATAATCACCAAAAGTTACAGAGCTTTTAAGTACTGTGAACTGGCTGGGCAGGGGCAATTCTGCAGTCAGTTCCTCTGACTGCTATTATCAGCATTAACACTATAAACGCCTCCGAGGTTCCTCTGGGCATTGCAAAATCTCCTGATTTGGAAATAATAAAAGTCCCGCCTGAACTTCTAAAAAATCCCAACAGAATTCAGACCCACCAATTAAGGAGGAGGTTGTTTTCTACAAGCTCTGGAAGTTCCAATTTACAATTTATGGAACCAGTATTTCAGGGGATGGTTGGGGGCAAGGCTTGAGCCAGTAACACTTTGCGACTGAAAACTGTTCCAAAAGGGAAGAGCGCAGCTGGAGCTCCAGGCACAGCTGTGGCGCGGTGTCTGGGGACAGGCTGGTGGTGGGGCGGCTGGCTCTGGAGCAGCGGCGGATCAAGATGCTTTCTCTAGGGAAGACGACCGGGAAGGAGAAAGATGCACGGAGGGGACTAGTGGGAACTCTTTCCTCCTCCCGGCTCTGGAGTCTCACATAAGGCTTACGCAGACCCACTGAGAAGGTGGGGGTGCGCGCTGCTCTGCAGGCCTTGCTTCCTGACCCTGCTGTGAGCACAGCAAGGTAAATCCCTTACCTTTCCAGGGCGGGTTTCTCGTCTATAAAATGACTACTATGGTCCCTTTACCCAGGAATCTCATTTACCCGTGGGCTGGTAACGGAAGAGTGCGGGTCTCCGGCGGGCGCTTGGGACCACTCACAGTCCCCTAGCACTCGAGGATAGGTGGTCGGCTGGGCCGGAAGCACCCCCACCCAGGGCCCGCGGGCGCCCCCAAGCTGCAGCTCTGCGCTAGATCGTTTGCACACGGGCACCATGTCCGCTTAAATAATAGCAGCCTTGCAGTTGAGAGCTTAATACTTGACACGCTTACATAACAGTAGCCTTGCAGTCTGAAAACTCAGAATTGACAAAGTCTAAATGTTTAAAAATCTGGTAAATCAGAAATATGTTTTCTCACGTTCACCAAACTTAAGATTCAATATATTTAGGAGGTAAGCATCCTGCCTAAAATCTTTTCACTACTCAGAAACAAAGTGTCTACTACGGTAAACTTCAGCCCTGCCTGCATTTGTGGAATTAGTAACTTTCATCGAGTGGAATCTGATTTGACAAGTTTGGCCATAATTGTAATTATTACCTCAACTTTTAAATTCCTCTAAATCTTTCTTTGTATATATACAAGCATGTATGCATGCACACACAAATTTTCTTCCCTGTTGGCTTGGCAATAGTTGTCATGAAGTTGATGTGGGGGAAAAAAAAAGAACATCCGTCTAAAAGACCCACTCTATTCTTAAGAGCTGCATTTCAAATGCTATAAAAGACTTGGTACAAGTTAAACAAAACAGCAGAAAAACCTTTAATTTTAGTCAGCGACATGTCTGTACTTTCTATAAGGAGTCTTAGTTTCCATAGCTGCTGTCCTCTACTTAATAAGATCTCTACCAAGCATCCTAGAACATTTCAGATACCAAAAACTTGATGGTGTATTCCTTCCCTGCTCAGTGAATCACAGATTTTACCTCCTCTAAGATCATGTATGCAACGGAATTTTGAATCATGAATCCAAAGATTAATGAATCAAACACTGCTTAAGGGCAATGTATATGTCCAAACTCCTCCCTACCTCTTCTCTGACATGTTAGATCCAGCTGGCAGTCTAGACAGCAGGGAAAAGGCTGTGTGTACTTAGAGAAATGAGTTATCAGTGATCCACGACCACGTCCATCAGTGCCACCACGGCTTGCTCAAGAAAGTTCACATCTCCACAGCTTATACTCACAAATTTCCCCAATCATCTCCGAAAACAAAACATTCTATCAGTTTAAGGTCTGTCAATGTTACAGACTTGATGAGTATGACTCAGGCCAGCAAATTACCATGAATGCCCTCTTATTCTTTGTTATCTGTTAAATAATTTCATCCATCAATCAGCTTTAAAGACATCTGTATTCAGCACAGGAAGGTGGAAACAACAAAAATCTTATTTTTCTTTTTTTGGTACCTAGCTTACCTTATCTGAACAGTGTAGACATAATTGATGGGTTTGGGTTCCCACTCCAAAATGGTCTTGAAATTAGTTGACTTCCAAGTTATATTATATGCTACCACTACATCTGTAGTGCCTTTAAACAACAGAGAAACAGTTTAATGTTTACATGAACTTCTCAGCACACAATGTTATGTTGATGGTGTAAAACATTCCCACTCTGTACCATCATCATAAACCTCACATTAATATTTTCCTAACCACAAAAGCTTTAACTGAATTATCATAAGAAAAAAATTGTCAATATTTTCCCTAAACCCAGAGTTTCCTCATGGCAAGACGACCTGGTGATCTAAGGAAACACACAAGGATCTTTTAGTCCTTGTTTGAAATTATTCACGGGGAGAGTCCTGCGATAACGACCTGGAAGCGCAGCTCAGGAGCCTTCAGTGGCCCAGGGTATCCACGGAGCAACTGGAGAAGGGGGGAAGGGCAAGATTCCAGGTTTAACTTAGCAGGGAAAGCCGGCTAGGACGGGTTTCTGTAAACTATGTTAAAGGGCAAAGCCCACATATGTCGGAAGAGTTAGGACTGCACCGAATAAAAACAAATCTTGACTTTTTCACTTTTATCTAACCCCATGAATAATTTCAGTCACTATTTCAGAAACTTCCACAGACACCCCGGCAGGCAATAAGCCTGTACACTGTTGGCTGTATTCGGTTAGGATGCCTTACTGTTAAGGTCTTCTTTGCCAGTTCTCAGGTTAGTCTCTGCCTGCGCCTCACAAGAACAGGCTTCAGGGCCTGCTCCGATCCAAGCGACATTTGGAAGAACTGACTAACCCCATCTAAAACACTGACGATCAAGAGAAGACCGAGAGCCGTTTCTCGTTAAGGAAAGTCCACATACAATGAAGGATAACATTCAAACATTGCCTGTCGACCCCCGCAGGTGCGGAGCCTTGTCCCACCATTGTCAAGGTGTCGGCTCCCTGGGAAACTAAAGCGAGAGCCCCAAAGGCACTTAGGCAACAATGGATGCCCAGGGCAAGCATCTCGAGCAGAAGGGGCGGCGGGTCCCGGGCGAGCCGCACCTCGGGGCGGCAGGGGAGAGCCAGACCCGTCCTCCCTCCTCCCGGCGGCTCACCCCAGGGCTCCTCGAGGCGGGTGCCACTCACCGGCGACTCCGGCCCCCTGGATGAGGACTAAGCCGAATAGAAGAGCCCGAGCGGCGGCGGCCTGGGGGCAGGGCACCCGGGGCCCGTTGGGGGTCGCCATGTCCCCGCGCTGACGGCGAGGTCGCAAAGATTCTGCTGCGCCCCGGAGGCTTGGAGAAGTGAGGATGCTGCGGAGGCTGGGCTGGAGGCACCTGGGGCTGCAGGATGAGCCGGGGGGGACGCGGAGAGCCCGGAGTGTGGGGAGCCCGTCCGCGCCGCGCTTTAAAGAGCCGGGCGCACGTTCGCGCCTCCGCCCGTGCGGAGCCCGCCCCCGCCTCTCCTCCCGACTCCCCGCCCCCGGCCCGCCTCCGCCGCCTCGGTGGGCGGCCCCCGGCGAGTCCACACCCCGCCCCGCCTCCTCCGCGTAGGAAACTCCGGGACCCTGCAAGCACTGATTCACCCGTGATTCAACCCGCCGCCGAGCGCGAGTGTGCTCCGGCTGCTGGCCGGCCCAGGTGCTGAGGGCAACCAGGGTCCCCAGCCGCTCGGATCCCGTGACGCCCCAGCTTCCTGGCCCCGGGGTCACCTAGCCAGATGTCCCGCCTGAGTGGGCGGCAGGTCTCTGGGGAAGGAATAGAGGGCGGATGGAAGGAGTTCGGGAAGGAAAAGAGGGATTCCCTCCCTTCCATTTGGCGATGCGATGTCCAGGCCGGCGGGAGCGCAGCACCTACCAAGGTTGATAGAAAGTACTTGCCGCGCGCGGCTCCTCTCTGGCCCCCGAGAGCATTTCCGGGGCGCTGTGCCCAAGTCGGGCGAGCTTAGAATCTGCAGCCAAGTAACAGCCTGACGAGGAGCAGAGCCTCCTGCCAGCATCTGCAATTTCGTCGCTGGCACCCGAGGCAATGATACCTGGCCTGCCCACCTCCCGGGGCCCTTAGCCTAGGTGCCTTCTATGAGGTGGTGCCAATGCAAGTGCTGCGACCGGTCCGAAGGTCAGTCAGTCCAGGCACAACGCAGGCCAGTTCGTGTTAGTGACCGAGGAAGGACTGTCCTAAATCTGGCCGTTTGCCTCTGGGAGAATTCCGGCGTGACATGTGCCGCCTTGTGGTTCCCGAAAGGATTGTTCTCACGTTGAAGAAGACATTTGTGGGACTGAGTTAGTTCCGCTCAAATTAAAGAAACCATTAAATGAAAAATTTTAATGTAAGCAGTCAAGCTTTCTGATTCTTCTGGCTTCCTCTTCTGAGGAAGTTATAAGCAAAGTTATAAGGCAGGAGAAGGTTAACTCTCATTCCGCTGAGTGGCTCTGTACGGGGTCTTGTCAAAGTATTGCCATCTGTCATTACTGTTACTCTTTAGTTGCCTCCGAGACAGACTGGAGAGTTTTTAGAATAGAGTCTGTTTTCTCTCCTCTCCCATTTTCCCCTCCGCCAGAGAAATTAGTCCTTCATTTTAGTGCGCACTGTATACACATTTTCATATAGCCCGTTGAGGCATAGCATTAAACTCACTTTAAAAGATATACAACTTTGCAAAATTTAATTTTCTCCTATCCTTGAACTGAAATAGCACGTCCAGGTTTAGCAGAGTCCTTCCTTCCTAGAAACTGAAAGCTGCACTTGCTGGTTTCCTCTTCGAGCTCTCTTCCAACTAAAACCCACAAAGCTTGTATTTGCGAAACCACGCCTCGCAAGTCTCCTTTTGCAGTCTTTGGGCTGAGGCATTTTCCCTAACAGATCTTTGGCCACCTGGGTTGTGCCTCTTTGTACTCTGGAGTTGAAAACAGCCGGGAGAAAATGTTGCACTTCAACCTAATGCCTTGCAACAGCGCTCCCCAACCTCCAGGATCTGATGCCTGGTGATCTGAGGTGGAGCTGATGTAATAATAATAGAAATAAAATGCACAGTAAATGTAATGTGCTTGAGCCATCCCAAAACCACCCCCCACCCCAATCAGTGGAAACTTGTCCTCCACAAAATCATCCCCTGGTGCCTAAACGGTTGGGGACCACTGCCCTACAAGATGCAAGGAATTGTTGCCCTGTCTACACTGTAATTGTATTTGGATTGTATTTGGAGCCACAGACTCTCCTGAAATCATGAAGGGCTTTAAACAATGTCAGGATCAGCAATTCAATAAGAAAAATTATATTCAATGTTATATTGTGATACAAAAGTTGCCATAAAGGTTGGTAAACTAGATGAATATATATTTTGCATATTCACTAAAGTTATTAGGCAGGGAAGAGGAATTTGTTGGGTGTTAGCATGGGTTTTTGAGTGAATATACAATGACATTTTCTAAGATTCAGAAAATGCTAAAAATTTTTTACCATTTTCAAGAAGAAGAGGAAGAAAACTGGCTATGGTAAATTAACATTGCATAGTAAAGTTTTTCTCCTGGTTGATCAGACTGTGGCCAAATGATTTGCAGTGCTGCTCTACACAAAGTACATTCCTAAAATTTCACTGTTGATAATTTTTGCACAGAGACAAATTATTAAAACAATATTTTTATCCCCTTCAATAAAGTGGAGCTCAGCAGTTACCAAAGTTTCCTCCTATATGATACACCTAGGAAATTCAGAAGTTAGAAAAGTTCCTAAACTATAATGATAATCCGGCTGGCCTGACCAATCCACTTATTTGAGATCTGAGAATGTCAGACCTGGGGGAACCTCACAGACATGCATTCACAGGCGAAGATCCCGTGCTCAGCTGGCCTGCGTGAACCTGCTTGTGTCATCTCACAGTGCAGATCTGCTCTCTGACCCTAGGAGCTTTCTTTCCACAACCATACTTTCTTCTCTCAAAGCATGGAAGTGAGATTAGGTTGTAAACTAAGGCTCACTTTATTTTATTCATCCATAGGCATCCAATAATGCTCTGCAGTTGGCATATAGAACATTTGCAGTTTAGAGACCTCATTGTTCTCCAACAGGAATAGTCTAATGGTTTCTCCTTCAAACACACTTGTGTGAAGTCATGTAGAAGAGATTGCATTGCCTTTGCATAACCAGTGATGAAATGTGGGCAGTGAGGAGTGTGAGAGTGGCTGGGGTAATGTTCCAGTGTTTCCTCTGTACTTTTATGGCACTTCCCACTGATTTCACAGACCTAATTTCATCAAATATTTTACTTGATTTCAACTTGTGTTTGTTGTCTGTCTTTCCCATTACAGTTCCTTGGAGGAATAAGGACTAGGGTTTTTCTTTACATTTCTCATACAATTTTAATCACATAGTAGGCTTTTAATATATTTTGAATCAATAAACACTTTTTGAAACCATACATGCAGCCAGATATTTTCACTGGCATTCTAGAAGTGAAATTTGTCATTGGAATTTTTCTGTCTGCTGGCCTGAAGTGAATATTTCATATGAACTCAACTTGGTAAGAAAATACAAATCAACCATGTGTTGTAAAGCATCACTTAACAGTGAGCTCCAACAATGTAACTAATGAGTAATAATCCTTGCTACAGCCAGAAAAGCTAACCAGGAGAAGCAGCTAAAGACCAGAAAGCAAATGCAAAATTTGTGAACTGGTTTTCATTTTTAGTTTCCTAAAAGATTTGATATTGGAGTGATTCAGAAGATTTTCAGTCATCTGATAGCTTTTCTTGCATAGAAAGGCTTAATAACTCCTTTGAATAAATTGTACAAAATGTATCTCTCCCCTGGAAAAGGATGGGTGAAACTTTATGACAAAAGGTGAAATTGAGAGTAATTTGTAGGAAACTATTATATTCATATGAAATAGTAAGAAGAGCAATAAAACCATTTTGCCCAAAATTCAGGTAAAAGGCAAAATATGAAAAAGACCAAAGGGAATAGGAGTGGGAACACAGAGTTCTGGGAGAAAAAAAATGTGACTTAGCAGAACCTAAAAAACATCTGGCAGGGAATAGTTAGTCATGGAAAAATTGACAGTCATGATTTTGCATTTTGTGAAAATATATACTAGTCCAACAGTTAACATTTAGACAGAAATTAAATAGTTGACAGCCCATACGATGGAATATATTATCTGGGTCATTCAAAAATACATCTATTAGCTGTCTAGGATACCTTACAAAGCAACTTTACTAAATACATTATCCCATAGCACCAGTATTCTGAAAAGTATAATTTTAGAGAAAAAGCTTCCAGTTCAAACCTTGGAGCAGATTAGTTTTTCAGCACACAACTCTCTTGATAAGCTTAAGGCTTATCAAACTACCTGCCATATTTCATTTTGAGAAACAGTAAATATTCATCATACATTCTCTACATAACAGGTTGACAAAATAAATCATAAATGTAAATAGTGGATATTGTTTTAGTAACAAAAATCATTTAAAATTTAAACCTTTAACATGTTCTTCTTAGTATAACACAGGTGTTTTAAAAGTTTTTATATAGTATCATTTTGTGGAAACATCCCTTGATTCCTCACTTCTGTAACTCCTTATACCTGACAGTGTGGCTTCGCCCTGCGGGACTGTAAGCCTTGCAGTTGCCCAGCCTGGCGATGCAGACTGATGAAGAAGCCAGGAGACAGTGACAAAGACATTAATAGTGTGCTGGATGGGGGAGTCTTACACTACGGGTCCTGGAGAGACACCCCACCATGTTCAGCAAACAGTGAGCAGGAAACGGCAGCGTTTCTTGTGGGAGGAGGAGGCAACTCTTTACAGGGAAATCGCCCTCAGGTTGTCTCATCAGTTTCCAGGGACTGATTAAGCCTATAATTCGGAGGACTGGATAGTCCTGTGCTCAAGCAGGTGCTGGGGGCTTCTCAGGTGGCGCTAGTGGTGAAGAACCCACCTGCCAATGTAGAAGATGGTAAGAGAGGCGGGATCGATCCCTGGGCCGGGAAGATCCCCTGGAGGGGGGCATGGCAACCCACTCCAGTATTCTTGCCCGGAGAATCCCATGGACAGAGGAGCCTGGCAGGCTACAGTCCATGGGGTTGCAGGTTGGGCACAACTGAAGTGACTTAGCACGCACACAAGCAAGTGCTGATCAAGCAGAGGATGTACCAGGAGCAAGAGACCTGCCATCCTGAGGGACCTGGACTCACAGTAACAGATGCACTAACCTGAGGAACAGAGTATGCTTGAGTATCTTACCTGATGCTGAGTTCTCTGCTAGACTTTGGGTATAAAACAAAAATAATCTTTCTCCTGTTATATATGTACATAAAATCACTCCTGTATAATGGTTTTGTATGGTTTTCTGTCAGCATTTTGGATTGGATATGAAAAACCTTAATAATGTTATGTATTAACAAATTTCATTTCATGCAAATTAAAAAAATAAGCTCTAGGTATATCATAGTCAGTCCATCAGACAGGTGTCTTTAACTCAGAAAATTAGCTGTGGGCTTGAATGAAGTACATATACTTATCAGGTTGGGTGTATTGATGAACTCTCAAAGTTTTGTGTGTGGAAGAAAATGAATTGCAGTCCAGAAAGGCAATTCTATTAAAAAGGTAAGTCTAATAGTAAAAAATAATTAGGTGTGGATTTCCTCAGATAAAAATGCAAAAAAAAAAATTTGAAATAACCACCTCAGATGAAATTTTTTTAAATAATGAAATAACCAGTTTAAAAGCATTTGCATAGGAAGATTCATTTTTTAAAAATAATTCATTTGCTGACATTTTAGAAAATAGTATAGGTGACAGATGCTCCAAAATTTTAGCCCATCCCTCATCCAATCTCTTGGAGAAGGAAATAGCAACCCACTCCAGTATTCTTGCCTAGAGAATCCTGTGGACAGAGGAGCCTGGTGGGTTGCTGTCCACGGGGTCGCACAGAGTCGGACACGACTAAAGTGACTCAGCATGCATGTGTGCATTGGAGAAGGAAATGTCAACCCACTCCAGTATTCTTGGCTGGAGAATCCCAGGGACAGAGGAGCCTGATAGGCTCCCTGTCTATGTGGTCGCACAGAGTCGGACACGACTGAAGGGACTTGGCAGCAGCAGCAGCAGCAGAATCCAATCTCTTGCTGACTTTAATGAATAATGCTCCATCCTCTTCTGTCACTTCCTCTGGCAAAACAGAGCTTTCAAGTTGGGAAGTAATTCCTAAATTAGCCAAGTTATTTCTACACTGGGAGCATTTTTATAATGTTTGGCTAGTTCTGATTGCCTTCCTAAACCATCCCCCTTTAAGTTACAATGTTTTAGCAACTCACAGTTCTAAATCCTGTAGGTGAAAAGTCTGGCGGGAAGCTAGGACAACGGCTCGTGGGCAGCTTTGTGAGTTCTGCTAAGAAGCCTGGACCTGATTCAGCAGACAGAGCCTCAGGACGCTTACTCCCCTGGTCACTCTGTGCCAAAAGAACTGAGTCAGGGGGCATCATCAGGAAGCTAAGCCCCTAACCCAAGTGGTGGCCGAGGACTAGGGAGGAGGGAAGCCGTAGGCAGCGTGAAGAAAGAAAGTACAGTGCTCGATTGTGGGTGGGGGCATGAAGGAGAGAGAGCAGGAGGGTCTTAGGGGAGAGAAACGTGGCACCCCAGGTTAAGGCAGAGTCTGGACGTTGTTGGCTCTGCAGTGAAGAGCTTTTACACAAGTTGAAGTTGGGAGGTGGGCAGTGACATCCAGGAAAAATGCCATGCATGGAGAGTTGGAGATGGGGTACAGGCCTGTGAAGAGACTGAGGTTAGGGATAGAAATTGGGAACCATTTTGCTTAGGAGTTTGGTCAAAGCTGTAAAAGTGGACAAGGTCTCAAAGGAGGGTCTATGGTGACAGCAAACCGCTTGGCCAGCAGCAGCACCCCGCTCCGCCTAGTTCATGTTACAGGGGAATGCACAGGCTCATGAGTCTCGGGAGCAGATACGAGTCTCTAAGACTGTGTCTCTCTCTAGCTCTTGTCTATTCTGTCTCCCATCTCCCACTCGTCAGTTGGTCTCCACTTGTTTCTGCGGGGGGACTCCATGTGGTAGGGCCTGGTTGCTGCCAGGATGACATCCTTTCAGCTTCATCACACCAGGGTCCAGCCTTTATGACCGGGAAGGACTTTGTCCCTGCTTGAGGCACATGTCTCCTCCTTGGACCAAGCACTGTTGCCAGAGGAGTACAAGTCTGGCCATGTTTCCACTCCTGGGGGCAAGGGGTGGGTCTGCTTCTAGAGGGAGCAGGCTGATAATGTTAGTGATCTGACAGCAACAACGGCTACCACTAGGCTTAGGACTGAGACTGGGAGGTGATCATGCTGTTTTGCTGGGGAGGCTGATGACCTGGGAGCAAGGAGAGATAGAAAAGTTTCCAGAGGAATGCAGGAGGACAGGTGGGACCCTAACCCTAAAGGAGGAGAGTTTTCATAAGAAAGAAGAGGCCATGGCACCTGAGAGTGAACAGAAAACCAGTAAGGTATGTAATTTTAATGGTACAAAAAGATTCAACTGAGAATAACTTGGCTACCAATCTTGTCAAGTTTCTCACTTCTGGATTAAAGCAAGAAAGGCCTCCACAGTTGAACAGGTGGAGAGACACATTAGGCATATTCCTCATTCACATCAATTCAGCAAACATTTATCACCCCCATACCCTATGTGTTAGGAGGCTTCCCTAGTGGCACACTCAGTTGGTAAAGGATCCACCTGTAATGCAGGAGACCTGGTTTGATCCCTGGGTTGGGTAGATCCCCTGGAGAAAGAAATGGCTACCCACTCCAGTATTCTTTCCCAGAAAATCCCATGGACAAGGGGCCATGGGATCACAAGAGTCAGACATGACCTAATGATTAACCCATCACCGCCATCCTGTGTGCTAGGCATGATGTTAGGTGCTGGGGTTGCAAAAATGAAGGAGATTTGCTCTGAAGATCAGGAAATAAAGGACAGCATAAGATACACAATACAATGCTGTATCCATTAGTTCCTTGAATGTTTACTGAGCACCTACTGTGTGTCTGGCCTATGCTGGGCACCTGGGGAGCTGGGTCTGTTCAAGACACAGCCTTCCATCTGGCCAGCAGTCAGAATCCCATATTTAACCTCTTGCTCTGTCACTGCCCTGTATTGAGGTTACGAGGATGCTGTTCTCTTCTGCCCGGGTCTAAGCAGCGTGCAGGTGGGAACATGTCTGCCTTGCTCCCCCACTGAAGGCCAGGACCTCCAATGCTTAGACGCTCCTATCAAATATTTGCCAGATGAATGGACAACACACTAGACATAGCTCTGACATGATGTCACTTTATGGGAATCCAGGAAATGTGCAAACTAACTTTGTTCCCTCTATAATTTGCCTTTTATTTCTTCTTAGGTGATGTCATGATGCCAGTGGAGAAGCAAATGAGTATTTGGAAATATTCAGTGGCCCTTATCAGCATTCTATTTCTGCTATTTGCAACTAGTAAAAATGTCTGTAAAATATCATTCTAGCATCCTCTAGGTATTAGCTTATTTAATCCTCACAACAACTCTATAAGAGGTAGGTAGGTAGAATTTTAGAACTTGAGTTAACTCAAAGCCCAGAGAGGTTTTGGAATGTGTCCATGGTTATGCAGCTGACAAGAGGCAGAGCTGGGACCTGAACGCTGGCAGTTGAGCTATGGGGTCTGTGCTGCCCTCCCCAGGGACAGCACTGAAGTGTGCACATGTCCCATGAAGGCTCTGTGGAAAACACTTCTTGGATTCAAGTCCTTTTTTCTTTTTCTTCAATATTTTCTACCTTGTGAAAGCTGACCCTCTCTGAGGTTCCAGGCTTAAAAAGTTGAGGGATGGGGGACGTGGATTTCCCAAAGAAAGTCAAGCCAAAATCTGGCCTTCTTTGAGAATAAAGGGCTTCTTTTGCTTTATTTCCAACTCACTTTGTCCTTAATGTTTTTCCACATTCAGATTTTTTTTCCTCTCTAGACCAGTAAAAAAGAGACTGTACCTTAAAATGGCTTATTTTGCCCTGATAGCATGAATTTAAATGTTCCTCAGCATTTCTGGTGCCAGTTAAGAAACAAAGATCATGATTATGCTGAATAAATTAAGAGTTTGGGTCAGGAGGGTCCTTCTGACCTACTTTTTGCTTATGGCATAATGGAGCTGTTGTGTTTGTTTAATCCACAATCACTTCCACTTATCTGCCTTCCACATGCTTTTTCTCACTTACAAATTCATGTCATCATGATGCAAATACCCAGGCTCGAGACAGAGCTTGTTGGAGTCACCTGTATTTCCACATGTCTCTATCTGATGATCCCTCTTTACTTGAGAGCCCTGGAGGGCTTCTGCAGCTCCATTCCCACCATGGGGTACAGGGCCTGCCTCCACCATGGAACTGAGTCCTCCATGGGGTGTCCCTTCCCCAAATGCAGTCCAGGGTGCTTCATACCAATCTCCAAGCCTGCCTCTGGGAACAGGTCATGAGACACCAGTGCCTGGATGTCCAGGCTTTCCTTGCTTACTGAAGTTACTAGCTTTGTGCCCTGCCTATGTGGTCACTTCTGCATCACCTTTAAAGCTGCCTAGAAAAATGTTGATGGTGCCTGAGATCCCTAACTGAGGCTGATCCTAGGGAAAAAAATCACCTTGGGTACCCTTCCTCTCATCAGATGTGTGATGAACCCTTAGGAATAAGGTTCCAATCATCATTAAAGGCAGCCAGGAGAGAAAAACACACAGGGGCAACTGGAGTTGAATGAGAGCGTGTGTGTGATGTCAGGGAGCTGTGGGGTCAGATGGAGAGAATTTTCTTTTGATAATGGAGGAGTTTGGAGCTGACTGTTCTTACCAGCTGCACTCAAATACCCACACGGAAAGGAATGCCTTGTCCCTGTACCTGAGAAAGTCACTTTGCCTCCTCTACACATGCTATAACTGGAGACATACTCCAGTTTTGCCAGGCAGTACTCATAGATTCTGATTCCCAGCTGCTTGTTAACCCAGTGGGGCATGGATGGTTCCACAGCCTCATCAGTGATTGTTGCTGTTGTTCAGCCTCTAAGTCATGTCCAGCTCTGCGACCCCATGAACTACAGCACTCTAGGCTTCCCCGTCCTTCATCAGTGATGGATAACCATAATAGCAGGTGTGTGAAAGGCGCCTTCTCTGTGGTTCTCCTTCATAGAGAAGTCCACCCACTCTGAGTTACTCAAGAGAACTGCTACCATCACTAAAGTCTTGCCTCTGGCCACAATGCTGTTTTCTGATCATATCATATCAGATGACTCCCCAGAAAACCTCCACTATCCTTGTCTTTGCTTTGATCTCTAACCCTGGTATGCTGTCTCTAGCACAGGAGCCCTGACAATCTGGTCCCCAGATCTCCCATCCAAGCACTCTCTGTTGCTGGAAAAGTGTGTGTGCTAGCTCTTTGCTTCATCTGTGCCCGGGACCTGTTGGGCAGGGCACTAATTCTCTAAGTCAGCATTTCCAAAAGATTAAGAGCAAGTTAAGCCTTTAGTTCAAATAGCACAGTTAATCCAAGAGCAAAGCCGACTGGATTTTGAGGCCTTGTGAATTAGCCGAGTCTTAAAATCAAAAGTGGTCATGGAAAAGTGGCACGTGCTCCTTCCAGTAAGAGGGAGCAACGTATGTGTTCTGTGTACATGGATGCAGCTATGTAAGCCATTTGGTTTCTCTGGATTTTACTTTTCCCACTTGTAAGACAGGCACAAAGGCACAGTGGTCCAAACCTCACAGTCTATTTTTCGTTATCTTAGAGACTTGGGAATGTGGTCCGGAGCTTATATTCATGGCTGATGTATATTGGTTGTATAAAATATTACTATTTCTAAATGACTTTTAAAATTAATATTTATTTTCTAAGGATTATACTTCAGTTTCTGTGAACATACCCTCTAAACTGACTGTGTTCAAAACACCCAGTGTTTCCAGATATAAACTGGTTATGAGAATCTGGGACCAAATTCAGACTAACCATTTCTTTGTCACTGAATTAACTGAGATTTAGGAGCCATTTGCTGTGGGTCTGTTTATTTTATTTCTGCACTGGCACACACGATGATTCTGGTTATCACAGGCTTAGCAGTGTCTAGTATTACTAAGATGCAGCTGTGCAGTTGGCAGACAATGAATATACAGGTCCCAGGCAGAATGACGTAAGCAGGTACACTTGTGGAGCACGATACACGTAGGAGACGGGGTGGGCGATGTCCTAGGGCAAGGCTGGAAGGCCAGTGACTGCACAACAGGCGTCCATCCCTTTCCAAGTCCAGCAGTGATGTGCTGCCTCGGGAGGGCTCTCAGGGAGACAGAACCTGAGAGGACAGCTCACAGAGCCAGGCACAGAGTGATTTTCAGGGATTCTCTCACTTGCCTGTAAGACTCTTCTGGGCAAGCTCTCTTCCATTAAGGCCTTGTGAATTAGCTCTTGAGACCTCAGTTCTTTAAAGCCTTCTTGATAATACTGGACAAGTAGTGTGTTTTTCCTGAAATCCACCTCCTATCACTCCCATCTGTAGTAGGCACTGGTTGAAATGAATAGGTTTCCCTTTTCGAACACTTCAGAGATAAGTACTAAAAAAAAAAAAAGAGAGAGAGAGAGAGATAAGTACTAATTGTTTTACGAGCATTGATGAATTTTTCTGTCTAGGTCATCATGATTTAGTCAAAGGATGTATTGAGTGCTTGCGGTGACCTGGGATTATCTAATTTACTTCTCATGAAATTCCTGAGAAGCAGGTACTGTAATTGTCCCCGCTTAATCTTCCACAAGGCTAAGGAAACTTGTTCAAGGTCACACACTGGGATGCGTCAGAGCTGGCATTCAAAGCAGGTACTTTGATTCCAGAGCATGTATACTTCACCATGACCCAGCCTGCTAGCACCCCACCCTCAGCACCCACTATGAGCCAGCTCAGGGCAAGTTACTGGGGCGTACCAGGAAGATCCAGATGTCCCTGCTGCCCTCAAGGGGGCCTAGAGAGGTGAAGACAGATGTATGTGCTGTAACCCAAAAGACGCTGTCCTAGACCCGGTTAGAACAGCAAGTGCTGAAGGCGCTCGAGAGAGGAATGGTCAGTTCTGTGTGTGTGCACGTGCTCAGTTGTGTCCAACTCTTTGTGATCCCATGACTGCAGCTTGCTAGGCTCCTCTGTCCATCAGTTCTTGGTGGGGAGCTATCTTATTTTTTCAATCTCACTTGGCTTTCTTAAATTAATACATTTTAAAATGACAGCTCAGACTTTGAAAACTAGGGAAGAGTGCCCTTTCAAACACACAAACAAAGACAGTGTAGGGCTTTAAATAACATTCCAGATGCTGTTTCCTTACTTGCGTCCCCTGGTGAGTGGTAGGCAGGGAGTGTTTGGATGCCCTTCTGTTCTTTTTGTTGTTGTTTTTCCTTGTATTGTCTATTCTCTCCAAGGGTGGATTCAGCTTCTATTAAAAGCTAAGTTCATCGCTTGCTGCTTGCCGAGGCATTAACCTTGATATGTAACTTTTTAATTAATTCCAGGGAGAAAGAGCAGGCCCTAAAATTGACCCTGCCCTCCCATATCTGTTAAACTCCAGTTGCTTTAACCAACAAGCCAAAAAATCAAACAAACCAAAAATTCACCCAACCCTCAAGTTCATCCCCAAACAGTTTTGGATCAACGTGCAATGTTTTGACTTAGTCATTCCAGCCAATGACAATAGCGATACTGTTTAGACAGTATCGTCTGAATGTTCACTGATGTCTCCAGGTGTTGAAAGGAACATGAACCTTTAGATTAGTGTCATGATTAAAATGCAATTTATGAACAGATCCGGCAGGCTAACTTTTTTTTCTAGACAAATTAACTCAGAATGAGGCAGCAGGAAGCCAGGGGTGAGGTGGGTGAGAAGGTCTGCCCTGGGCTAGAGTAGGTGAGAGGTGCTTCTTGGATGAACCCACTCAGCTCCAGGCTTTGGATCTAGTAGGGGTGGAGGGTGGGGAAGGCCCCAGCAGGACTCCAGGACCACTTCTCCTTTCTGGAACACACAGATTGCAAGCTCTGCTCAAGTTGCTATTTACGTGATACTCAATATCCCGTGGCTGAGTAAGCAGACACACTTGGCTGGCTATCTATGGCCTTGATTATGCTTACAAATTTAATTTTCTGAGGCAAATAGATGTTCCAGTAGATGAGATTCTATACCAAGGATGTCCAGGTTTGGATATGACTTGTTTTATGAAGAAAAAGATTTACAGTATAAGGAATTTGTTCAGATATATTTCCCCCCTACTTATTAGTAAATTGAAAAGTAAATGATAATACTAGAGTAAGCTAAATTACTTCGGTTTTTTTGTAAAGCATTAGTATAAGAGGGGGAAATTAGACTACGATATGCCAGTCTCCACCCCCTTCCCCCTGCCAGATGGGGAGGCAGAGCTGGCCTGTGTGGTCCTCACGCTGTAGAACTGTTTGAACTTGCTCAGGCCCCTGCAGAGTGGCTCAGGGGCCTGCCTCACCTCTGTCTGGCTGTTCCAGGGAGTTTATTCAGCTGCCTTAACTTTTTTGTTTATTTTCAGTCATAAAAAAAAAATGATTGGTTTTTAAAAGAGCCATTTTAGGTTCGCAGCAAAGTTGAATCAAAGGTACAGAGATTTCCCCACAATCCCCCAACCCCCGTGCTGGTCCCTACATGCACAGCCTCCACTGTGATCAACATCCCTGACCAGAGTGGACCTTTGTCACCATATATGAACCTGCAGTGACACTGTTATCACCCAAAGTCCATGGTTCGCATTATGGTGCTCTCCTGATGGTACACATTCTATGGGACTGGACAAATGTGATGGCATGCATCCATTATTATGGCATCATGCAGAGCATTTCACTGCCCTAAAAATCCTCCATGTGTTAGTCGCTTCACACGTGTCCAACTCTTTTCAACCCCATGGACTATATAGCCCACCAAGCTCCTCTGTCCATGGGATTCTCCAGGCAAGAATACTAGAGTGGGTGGCCATTCCCTTCTCCAAAGGATCTTCCTAACCCAGGAATTGCACCTGGATCTCCTGCATTGCAGGCAGTTTCTCTACCTTCTAAGCCCCCAGGAAGCCCTGTGCTCCACCTATTTAGAAAAATATGAAATGCTTCATTTGAATTTGTATGTTATTCTTCCTTGGGCGCCGTGTTCATCTTCTCCATGTGTCTAATTTTACTGTGCTGCTGCTGAAAAGAACACTGAACTTCTTTTTAGGAGGCCAAGTCAAAAACTTTTCCCTTCTTGAGAACCAGCCCTCAGATGGAGTGACTGGAGGACTGTCGAACCGGCTCGGGTCAGCTTCACACTGCCCTGACCACACCACCGCTTTGTGTTGGTGGGGGAAGTCACTTCCTGCCCTCTGCAAGAACCTGCAGAGGACTCAAGTCTCTGGCAGCAATTTCTGGATTGAAACTGGATGGATTTTGCTCCTGAGGGCAGGATCCATGCTTTTTAAAGAAAATTTTTGTCTATGTATCTCTAGTTCTGGGCACAGAATTGATACACCATAAATGTTACTCGATGGACATGAGTCTGGGTGAACTCTGGGAGTTGGTGATGGACAGGGAGGCCTGGCGTGCTGCGATTCATGGGGTCGCGAAGAGTCAGACACGACTGAGTGAACTGAACTGAACTGAAATGTTTGTTGGGCTTCCCAGATGGCGCTAGTGGTAAGGAACCCACCTGCCAATGCAGGAGATGTAAGCAATGTGGGTTTGATCTGTGGGTGGGGCAGATTCCCTGGAGGAAGGCATGGAAACCCACTCCAGTATTCTTGCCTGAAGGATCCCATGGACAGAGGAGCCTGGCAGGCTACAGTCCATGGGGTCGCAAAGAGTTGGACACAACTTAAGCGACTTAGCTTGCATGCAAGCAAACATTTGCTGAATTAAACTAAATAAACTAGGACCCAGGGGAAATACTGGACTTTGGAGTATTATCTTTATTAATGACAAAGATGTGTCCCTAGTGCATGTTTAACTACCATAAATGTGTCTACCAGAACTAGGTGTAACCCAGGAAGTAGGGATTGAATGTTCTCTCCAATCACTCCCTGCCAGGAGCATCCCTCCCTCTCCTCCCAGTGGGACAGACTATACTGTTCTGGCTTCTGTAAAGTGTTGAGGCATTCCTATTATTTGCTTGCTTTCTTCTTAGCGTTGCTTAGAATAGTTCTCAGTACACTGCAGGGAGTCAATGTGGAATGAGTGATTAATGATGGTTACTCACCCCAAGGATGGGACGGTCTTGCAAATGTCAGCTGGAACTACCCTCAGCAATCCTAGAGTGAGATACATGGGGGTCCAGACCTATAGCCTTCCACTCTCTTCCGGAGCTGGGGCTGACTCTGTCCTGGTTTGGGGCTCCTTCTCAGTCAAGATGAAACTCACTCTGTTTTTAATCTCCATCCTTCTAGACCACCTTTATTACAATGAGCTGTATCCATAAGAAGTTAGTTCAGTGCTACTTCTCAATCTTTTATTTTGCAAACCAAGCAGCATTATTCTTTATTACTTCCTACTAGTTTATGCTTCCTAGATTTTAGCTCATTCTAGTGACTGCAGCCATGAAATTAAAAGACGCTTATTCCTTGGAAGAAAATTTATGACCAACCTCGATAGCATATTCAAAAGCAGAGACATTACTTTGCCGATCAAGGTCCGTCTGGTCAAGGCTATGGTTTTTCCCGTGGTCATGTATGGATGTGAGAGTTGGACTGTGAAGAAGGCTGAGCACCAAAGAATTGATGCTTTTGAAGTGTGTTGTTGGAGAAGACTCTTGAGAGTCCCCTGGAATGCAAGGAGATCCAACCAGTCCACTCTGAAGGCTATCAGCCCTGGGATTTCTTTGCAAGGAATGATGCTAAAGCTGAAACTCCAGTACTTTGGCCACCTCATTCGAAGAGCTGACTCATTGGAAAAGACTGTGATGCTGGGAGGGATTGGGGGCAGGAGGAGAAGGGGACAACTGGATGGCATCACTGACTCGAGGGACGTGAGTCTGAGTAAACTCTGGGAATTGGTGATGTACAGGGAGTCCTGGCATGCTGCAGTTCATGGGATCGCAAAGAGTCGGACACGACTGAGTGACTGAACTGAACTGAACTGAATGACATTCTCCCTCACTTTCCTAAAAATTCTTTAAAATATTTGATAATCACTTTTGCTCAAGATAAGCAGAAGAAAGTCCTTGTGGGCCACCAACTCCTCTCTTTAATCACTGGCTACGGTAAACGTTCAGTCTCTCTTTTCCCCATCCCCATCCACCCATTGCTATAGTTGTGGCTTACTTACCACCACATTGCTGATTTTTGCATAGTGTCTATCTGCTGTTAGATTCAAGATTGGCCCTTCTCTGTCTAGCCCTTTAAAGTAGGGAAATGTATTTTCCAGGCTCCCTTGCCTCCTCACTGCTAAACTCAGTCATTGGGAGGAATTGGTAGAAGACTACAAGGCAAGAGGAAGGGAGAAGCTGAGGTATTTCCACCCATCCCCAGCCCCTACTTTGTGCCCACTGCTGGCTGCATCTCCTTCATGGACCCAGTGAGATTGTCCTAACCCTGCGACACCACCTGTTGTCTCTCTGTCCCCAGGGGAAGTAGAAATGTCCACTTTTGTTCCTCTTAAGGTTTCTTTCCTGTGCCCTCTTTGGTTTCTCAGCCCTAACATCACCTTCATAACCAATATGCATATGCATACGTTCTCAGTCATGTCTGACTCTTTGCAGCCCCATGGACTGTAGTCTGCCTCTGTTCATGGTATTTTCCAGTCAAGAATACTGAAGTGGGCAGCCATTTCCTCCTCTAGAGGATCTGCCCAACCCAGGGATCAAACCTGGGTCTTCTGCATTTCAGGTGGATTCTTTAATATCTGTGCCACCAGGGGAAAATAAAATGAGATAAATATTAAAATAATAAAACATTTTAAAAAGAGAAAAAGTTATATGAAACATTGATTCAAAAATACTGATTATTCAGTATTTTTGAATCAATATTGATTCAGAATCAATACTGGGGCCAGTATGTAGGAAGGTCAGTCATGTGAGTACTGTTTGAGCAGAGGATGTACAGACAGCAAGAGAGCACCCATCCTGAGTGGCCTGACTATACAGCAGGCATGAAGAAACTACAACACTGATTTTATATTTTCATACATCAAAATACTGACAACAGAGACTGACCTTTGAAAAACATCCAAGAGCTGTTTCCAGGTAAGTAAACATTCAGCTCAGTTTCTTTCCCTTCTCAACACTTTGAGAGTCCCTTGGACTGCAAGGAGATCAAACCAGTCAATCCTAAAGGAAATCAATCCTGAATATTCATTGGAGGGACTGATGGTGAAGCTGAAGCGCCAATACTTAGCCACTCCATGCTAAGAGCCAACTCATTAGAAAAGACCTGATGCTGGGAAAGATTGAAGGCAGGAGAAGAAGGGGACGACAGAGGACGAGATGGATGGATGGCATCACTGATTCAATGGACACGAGTTTGAGCAAACTTTGGGAGATGGTGAAGGACAGGGAAGCCTGGCATGCTGCAGTCCATGGCGCTGCAAAGAGTCAGGCACAATTGAGAGGCTGACTGAACAACAACACCTATAGTCCACACAGCTATCCAAAGTGTGGGGCTGTGGTCAGCTGATTGGACTTACAGATTCCAAGTTGGCCATCTCAGCCAGACTGGAATGTGATTCTTTGTACTCACTGCTGAAGACTGCATTGGAAGGCAGTGGAATTCAGTAACCCACAAGGATCTCAATAGGAAGGATGCGCTAGCTGGACTTACTGAATCTGCCATTTGAGTAAGTCTCGTGGACTTGAAGGCACACTTCATTTAAATGCTTCACTGTGTGAATAAATTCTATGCTCAAAAATGTTGCTATCTTTAACTATAAATTCGATTAACTAACCAGGATAGAAAAATATAACTCTTAGACAGGCTAGTTAATCAAATAAATCTCATTAGCACAGTCTCTCACAGTGGAAAGCTGCAGGAAGTCAAATTGTCAGCTGAGTGATCCTGGATTAAGAACCTAGTAACATATTAATAGTTCTGGGACTCAGATATTGGATCATCTGGGCTCTGACAGCCAGATATGTCCTTCTCCTCAGTTGGGTCCTGTATGTCCTCACTGACACTAATTCACCTCCAATAAATTCACCCTAGTCTCCTGGGATGATACCAATAGGCACAGCCAAAGCTTGTTTCTGAAACTCCCTCCTTTCTGTGCTTCTGTGGGTGATTAACTCATTCCTCCATAAAATATGTTAATACTTCAGTCAAGTCTTGCTCTGCCCCAGGAATCATTCTGTCTCACTGACTCTTAGATTGGACTTGCATGCAGACCATAAATATCTCTTGAGTATTTACTCCAAGCTAAGCAATAGAAATGGTTCTTCTTCAACCTACTGGGCAATTTGGCGTTATGATTTAACCCCTCTCCCTTTTCCAAATGTTTAGGACACCCTTCTATCTCTCCTACTCATAGTCTTTGCCTACCAAGCAGACTCCAAATACTGATGGATTTGCCCTCCTGAACAATCTCTCCCGCAGAGAGCAGAGCGAAAGGGATCATCTAACCCAAATGTTCTGTTTCCTGATGATTCCTTTCTTATTAAGTTGCTTTCTGAGTGGGTATGGCCACCCTTCGGAGAAGGCAATGGCACCCCACTCCAGTACTCTTGCCTGGAAAATCCCATGGATAGAGGAGCCTGGAAGGCTGCAGTCCATGGGGTAGCTGAGAGTCAGACACGACTGAATGACTTCACTTTCACTTTTCACTTTCATGCATTGGAGAAGGAAATGGCAACCCACTCCAGTGTTCTTGCCTGGAGAATCCCAGGACAGTGGGCTGCCGTCTATGGGGTCGCACAGAGTTGGACACAACTGAAGTGACTTAGCAGCAGCATGGCCACTTTTAGAGGATCTGAACAGTTTAACTTGTTCTTCTAAAGCTCGATTATTCCTGGGAAGTGAGATGTTGGAAAGCTGAGGGGGTACTGGGAGACATACAGCTGAGGTGAGCTCATGTTAGTGGCCATCTCTGTGAGGTCTGCCCACCCTGTTCCCACACCGCAGCCTTGCATGTGTAAAGCCGTTCATCTTTAGCACATCTTGGCCCCTGCACAATGGACCCACCCTGTAGCTTGCATTGCCCCACCTGGATTTGGGGCCCAACCCATGACACAGATACCTTTGGCAGGTGAAAAAATTAATTAGCGAGAAGCCAGATAGAATGACCCAGAAAAGCATGTCCTTCTGAGAAGTCACTGTTCTCATATGAACTCTTGAGAAATTTGTCCTTAGGAGCTCAGCCAGGAAACCTATGAAGTTCATGTTCTGAACCTGTGAAGCTCAGGTCTCCAGGCCAGGGGGCCTCTCCAAGGGCAAAGCCAGTGGGGAAGAGCCATTTTACCATCTTTATGAGAACTGGGACACTGAGAGATGTTTAGAACAAAGCTTTGGTGAAGCAAAATCGCTGACACGCTCAGCTGCTTAATGAAAGTAAGTCCAATTACATTAGCTATATTTTGCATAACTTTGCCTACTAAAACCAGAAAATGTACAACACATTTTAGAAAAATGTTCTAGTCTTGAAATTACAAAGGATTTGCTTGTATAAGTAAGTCAGTTTATAATACCAGTAATGTCCAACAGAAATATAATGTGAGCCACAAATTTTAATTTTAAATTTCCTAGTAGCCCCATTTTAAAAAGAAATAAGTGAAGTTAATTTCTAGAGCAGGTTTTTCCAAGTCTAAGAAGGATTTGCTTCCTCCTGGTTGAGAGGATAAACTTTAGCCCTAATGTCTGGATTCCATGAGCCCCAAATTCAGTTCAGTTCAGTAGCTCAGTCATGTCTGACTCTTTGCGACCCCATGAAGCGCAGCACGCCAGGCCTCCCTGTCCATCATCAACTCCTGGAGTTCACTCAGACTCGCATCCATCGAATCAGTGATGCCATCCAGCCATCTCATCCTCAGTCATCCCCTTCTCCTTCTGCCTCCAATCCCTCCCAGCATCAAAGTCTTTTCCAGTGAGTCAGCTCTTCTCATGTGGTGGCCAAAGTACTGGAGTTTCAGCTTCAGCATCATTCCTTCCAAAGAAATACTAAGGTTGATCTCCTTCAGAATGGACTGGTTGGATCTCCTTGCAGTCCAAGGGACTCTCAAGAGTCTTCTCCAACACCACAGTTCAAAAGCATCAATTCTTCGGCACTCAGCCTTCTTCACAGTCCAACTTTCACATCCATACATGACCACGGGAAAAACCATAGCCTTGACTAGACGGACCTTAGTTGGCAAAGTAATGTCTCTGCTTTTGAATATACTATCTAGGTTGGTCATAACTTTTCTTCCAAGGAGTAAGCGTCTTTTAATTTCATGGCTGCAGTTACCATCTGCAGTGATTTTGGAGCCCCCAAAAATAAAGTCTGACACTGTTTCCACTGTTTCCCCGTCTATTTCCCATGAAGTGATGGGACCGGATGCCACGATCTTCATTTTCTGAATGTTGAGCTTTAAGCCAACTTTTACCTCTCCTCTTTCAACTTTCATCAAGAGGCCCTTTAGCTCCTCTTCACTTTCTGCCATAAGGGTGATGTCGTCTGCATATCTGAGGTTATTGATATTTCTCCCGGCAATCTTGATTCCAGCTTGTGTTTCTTCCAGCCCAGTTAGTGGCTACTATATAAGACTGTGGCATTCACAGACTTTCTGATTAACTGAAATTCTATAATTTTGAAATGTGACTCATTCTTAACTCACCTTCACCAGGGCTTCCTGGTATGGCTGGGGAATCTCATGTTAACAACCTGTGAATGATCTAACTCCCTTGTGTCCTCCTGGGCTATTCCTGCTTCCTCTCTGTTTTGTACACTCAGCCAGAGTGACTGCTTTAAAGTCTGAAGTAGATACACCATCAGTTCTCTGCTCAAAACATTTCCACGGCTCCTATCCCAGTCTTTTCGTGGCTTAACACGGTCCAACCCCTGCCTACATCTCTGATCTCATTCCTTACCACCCTCTCCCTCATTTGCTCAGCCACACAGCTTCTTGCTTTTCCTTGACCATGCCAAGAACACTCCTTGCCCCAGGGTTTGCACTTGCTTCTCCTGTTCTGTGGGAATCCTCTCCCTACATCTTCCCAGATAGTTCACTCTGTACTGTCTACACAGATGTCACTTATCAGAAGGGCCTCCTTGATCCCTCTATGCAATATCCCTTAAAGAGGGTTTTTCTGAAGGCTCCCTTGGCATCACCCTGCACTCTCATCCCCTTCTTACCTGCTTTAGTGCTTTTCATAGCACTTGCTTATTTATTAGTCTATTTTCTGTCTCCCCCACCGACTCGACTAGAATGTGAACTCTGTGAGGGCGGAGACTGTCTCTTTGACCTTTGGAGGCGCTGATGGCAGAGCAGCAATAGTACCTGGGACATAGTAGGAGCTCAACAAATTTTGGTGAATGAATAAAAGGAAGAAACCATCCTTGGTCAGAAATGCTTATGGGAATTATTGGCTCTCATAACAGTGATTAATTTATATCTAAGGTTCTCATTTCAGTTTAGTCTTAGGACTAAGTAAGTGTTCCCTGCACTGGGAACTCATCTGAGAAGAAATGAAACAGCCACACATCCGGGTTACTCAGCCTCACACAGGGGTCTCCCCCTTGACTCCCTGATTGCTATCCTTATCATTCTCCAACTGTTGCAGGCCTGGACTAGAAACACTTTTGTTTTATCTGATGAACCACTAATTGATAGTTGTCCAAGAATCCTAGACATGTTTCTTTGCTGGGAGCTCCTGGTCAGAACACCTCAGATTGCTTAAAACCAGCTCAGGGATCTCACCAAACAAATTCTGTCCTGTGATTTTCTAATTGTCCTTCTCATTATTAGTGTTTTCCACATTCCCTTCAGGAATGCAGGGAGGGATGCTTCACATGTGTTCGTTGGTCGCTGGTATTCACAATAATTTCTGTCTGCGCTGGGCATGCACAGACACAGCTCTCCAAGCCTGCTTCATGCTTCTCATGCTCCTGAGAAGACTGGGGCAGCTGCTTCCAGAAAAACCATTTAACAGGACTCATAAGTGCCTTCCTGTATTAACTCTGTGAGGTCCTGAATTATCGGCCCCTAATTTGTCTGTGCTCTCCTGTGGGCCTCACAGGACCCACAGCCTAGGGCTGTGAAGTCTCTGGTCAAAGGTGGAATGAGGCCTGTGGCCACGGGACTGACATAGTCACTGGTCTCCAACCCCAGTGTCCCCCAAATGTTCCGTGGACACCACGTTCTAGCCAGGCGAACTGTGTGCCCTGCAGGGCTTCTGCTGTGTAGCTGTGGGACCTGACCACCAGGAGACCACAGCCATCTGCATGCTTGGAACTCCTCAGAGGGACAGATCTCATTGGGAAACACACTGCCACTCTATCCAGCTCAAATGACTGGTAGAGAGTATGCTCCAGGGATACAAAGAACAGAGTGTTACCCCCCTTGGTGAGTATTCTTACTTTACAATGACAATACACTATAAACACATGGTGAGTGGTGAATGGTTGTAGGAAACAGCTAATCCATCATTTCTGTAAGAATGTACAAAGGTTTACTGGCCATGGAACATCAGAAACTACCTGTCATGTTAAGCAAATTATTTAGAATTTAATACAATTTGTGAAATTCATCCCTTTTGTTTGCACAGCTGAGTCAATGTTTAAAGGTAAGGTGTTCCCTGACCACAAATTTCTATGCAAAATTCTCCCTGTTATTCTCTGTCCTGTATGCTGTTTGTTTCTTTAATAGAATGTATCATAAGCCAGAATTATGTATTTGTCTCTTTTATTATTTCCTAACCTGTATCTCCAACAAGATTGTAAACTATAAGGGCAACAGAATGTGTATATTTTACTCACCCTTGTATACCCAGGAATATGTGCCATACCTAACACACAGAAGTGCTTCAAGGTAATATTGCATGTGTACTGAGTCATTTCACTCGTGTCCGACTCTTTGTAACCCTAGGTTGCCAGGCTCCTCTGTCCATGGGATTCTCCAGGCAAGAATACTGGAGTGGGTTGCTATGCCTCCCTCTAGGGGATCTTCCTGACCCAGGGATTGAACCTGTATCTCATTATATTGCCAGCAATGCAGGCTCTTTACCACTAAGCCACCAGGGGAGGTGCAAAGGTAATATTAATTATTAATATTAATTCAGTGAGTAAAGCAGTGACAGCCTTTCAACAAACATCTTTAAACAAGACTGCTATATCAAGATAAAGCTTTTTCCACAAGTCACTATTGTCAATATCAATTTCAAAAAGTTAAATGCTTTTTCAAAGAGTTGACTAAATTAGTCCAGCAGGTAAAACCTTTTCATTCTTGGAGAGGAGATTTATCTAACGAGGCAAAGAATAACTCATGTTCTGAAATTTTATATTCATATAATATTGATTTATTAAAGTTTACAAACTTTGCCAAGTTTTACCCAGAGAGGGGAAGACAGAGAGGATGCTAGCTTCAAAAGGTTCAGGAATGTGAGTTAAGGTTTGATTGGAGCTCAACACTCTGCGAGCCCACCTGCCAGATTAGGACACGGAGCTTGATTCAGTTCAGTTCCCCAGGAGGTCACCAGGGACCCACAGCACTGCAGGTGGTCTGGTAAGAATTATGTAGGGTTCTTGTGCTCTGTGGTCTTGTAGTCTTCAGGAGGGTGACAAACTTGACCATTCTGGCAAGCACTCAGTAGAAGGATGGACACTTCCCCAAGGAGGTCAGCCTCTGAAGGGCCTCACGTTAGGGCTTTGGTACCTGCTGTTCCCACTCTTGGAACAGATTCCACCCCCAGATTTTCCAGACCACCTCAGAACTCTTCAGGTCATCCCCTCTGTCACAATTTCTCTGTTTTCTTGTGGGCACTTACTATTGCCTTGGGCTTCCCTGATGGCTCAGATGTTAAAAATCTGCCTGCAATGTGGAAGACGTGGGTTCAGTTCCTGGGTCAGGAAGATCCCTTGGAGAAGGGAATGGCTACCCACTCCAGTACCCACCTGGAGAATTCCACACACAGACTACAGTCCATGGGGTAACAAAGAGTTGGACATGGCTGAGTGACTAACAACAACACTATTACCTGAAGTTATCTTGATATGTGTCTGGTGTCTGTCTTGTCTTTCAGGAATGAAAGCCCTGTGAGAGCAGGAAGCTGGTCTTCGTGCTGCACTGGTGTAGGCACCGTGCCCAGAAACGTGTCCGGTACCAGGTCAGAAACCAGTAAATGCTGTGGAGGAACGGAGGGGCTTGGCCGCAGTAGGGGCCACTGGAACTCTCAACTGTGAGGTGACAAGATGAAAGTGTTCTGGAAAATGTTTCTGGCAGTGGAGTGTAGAATAAATTATGTGGGACACAGACTTGGGGCAAAAAGAGTAAGAAGATTCTTGAAGTAACTTAGATGTGAGTGCCACAGCTAAGGACTGGATTGTAGTCGGAGGCGCAGAAGGCAGGGTGAATGTTGAAAGAAGAGACCCCACTCACGGTGGCCACCTTCCTAATCCTCACAGGTATCGCTCTTTCTGCCTCAGTTTTTTAAAAACTAATTTTATGTATTTGTTTGCTTATTTGGCTGTGCTGGGTCTCCGTTGCTCCACAGGCTTTTCTCTGGTTGTGGCCAGCATGGTCTATCCTCTGGTTGCGGGGCCTGGGCCTCTCACGGCGGTGGTTTCTCTGGTTGCAGGGCACAGGCTCTAGAGCTTTCAGGCTTCAGTAGTCCCCCTCAGTTTTTATAGTTATTCCCCGTCCTGAAACACTCCTGCCCCAGATCTTTGCATTTTTTTTCGAGGTTTCTATTCTTTCCTTATCACCTTACCTAAAAGCATCGCCTCCCTATACCTGGGTTTTTATTTTCTTCCTAGTACATTCACCCCTTGCCATATATCGCACAGCATGACGCATGACATGGAAGCTCCCTGAGGCCAGGAGGACAAGAATGCCACCTGCCCTGTTCCCCACGGTATCGCTAACAGAAGACACGTAGCAGGAATTCAGCACGTACTTGCTGAGTGAGTAAATGGATTAGATTAGATGTGAAGATGGTTAATGAGGGAGACTATCAAGGGAGACCAGCATTATTCAGTTCAGTTCAGTTCAGTCGCTCAGTCGTGTCCGATTCTTTGCGACCCCATGAATCGCAGCACCCCAGGCCTCCCTGTCCAACACCATCTCCCAGAGTTCACTCAGACTCACGTCCATTGAGTCCGTGATGCCATCCAGCCATCTCATCCTCTGTCGTCCCCTTCTCCTCCTGCCCCCAATCCCTCCCAGCATCAGAGTCTTTTCCAGTGAGTCAGCTCTTTGCATGAGGTGGCCAAAGTACTGGAGTTTCAGCTTCAGCATCATTCCTTCCAAAGAAATCCCAGGGCTGATCTCCTTCAGAATGGACTGGTTGGATCTCCTTGCAGTCCAAGGGACTCTCAAGAGTCTTCTCCAACACCACAGTTCAAAAGCATCAATTCTTCAGTGCTCAGCCTTCTTCACAGTCCAACTCTCACATCCATACATGACCACAGGAAAAACCATAGCCTTGACTAGACGGACCTTAGTCGGCAAAGTAATGTCTCTGCTTTTGAATATACTATCTAGGTTGGTCATAACTTTTCTTCCAAGTAGCAAGCGTCTTTTAATTTCATGGCTGCAGTATTAGGAAATTAAAATGACAGAAATAGACACCTTGCTAGGAGTTATGGGTCCATGAGGGAAGCTCTTCATTAACACAGATTCAGCTAAGCCTCTATTCTACAGCATCAAATAGTGCCTGACACATAATAGACCCTCAGTCTAAGGCGAATGAAAGAACATCTTGTAGGCTTTTCCAGTTACTGTGTATTAATAAATTAATTGGTTAATTAGTTAATAAAAATGATGTCCTCAATGAAGAATTTCCTTTCTTTAGAGATTTCACCAATTCATACTGGCTTTATCACTGTTTTGCTTGTACTAGTGACGCTTTGCTGGATTTAATCATCTGTACCACAGATTTTTCCAAAGTTTTCTTAATGGTTGACTCGGGAATTACAATTATCATCTTAATTTATAACAGTCGTTTGAATTTTCAGTCACTGTCATATCCAACTCTTTGTGACCCCATGGACTGTAGCCTGCCAGGTTCCTCTGCCCATGAGATTTCCCAGGCAAGAATGCTGGAGTGAGTGGCTATCTCCTCCTCCAGAGGATCTTCCAGACTCAGCAACTGAACCCAAGTCTCTTGTGTCTCCTGAATTGGCAGATGGATTCTTTACCACTAGTGCCACCTGGGAAGTCCATTTTGAATTAATAACAGCTTAACAATAAGTATACAAAAACTTTGCTCCAGTGTAGCTCCATTCTCTCCCATCTCCTTCGCTGCTGT
Organism: Nanger dama; assembly: GCA_917880005.1. Classification (NCBI taxonomy): domain Eukaryota; kingdom Metazoa; phylum Chordata; class Mammalia; order Artiodactyla; family Bovidae; genus Nanger; species Nanger dama. Next base: position 768,091 of record CAKJTW010000059.1, read on the forward strand.
TGTCAAACAAATCACATCTTTTTACATTGTTTGACTGTCAACACAGATTTATAGTTATTTTATGTGGTTGTCTTGCAAATCAAATAGAAGGAAAAAGAATTAAAAACAAAAAACACAGTTAAGCTGCCTTTTATATTTATTACGTAGTTATCTTTTGCCAGTGCTCTTTATTTCTCCATATGGATTCATGTTACTTTCTAGAGCTTTCACTTAAGCTTGAAAGTTCTTTCAGTATTTTTTGTAGGGCAGGTTTGCTAGTAATGGATTTTCTTTTTCAGTTTTTGTTTATCCGGGGAATATCTTGCTTTCTTTCTCATTTTTGAAAGGTAGTTTTGCGGGACCTAGAATTCTTGATGGACAGTCTTTCTCTCAGTATTTTGAATACATCATCCCTCTGCCTTCTGGTTTCCATGGCTTCCGATGAGAAATCAGTTTTTAATCTTATTGAAAGTCTTCTGTACATGATGAACCACCTTCTTGCTGCTTTCAAGATTCTTTCTCTTAAGCTTTGGTTATGGTCTAAGTGTTCTCTTAGATTATGATCTGATTATTATCTGTGTTCATTTTTTAAATTCATCCTACTTGGAGTTGTTTTTGTTGCTGTTGTTTTCAGCTTCTTGGGTGATTAGTGTTTTTCATCGAACTTGGGAAGTTTCCAGCCATTATTTCTTCATTTTTCTTTTTGAGCCTTTCTCTCTTCTTCTTCTGGTACTCCCACTATGCATATTTTGCTATTCTTGTATTGTCCCTCAGCTCTCTGATACTCTGTTCATTTTTCTTCATTTGTTTTTTTCTTTTCCTCAAACTGGATAAACTGACCTGTCTCAAAGTTTATTGATTTTTTTCCTGTTGCCAGCTCTAATATGCTGTTGAACTCCTTTAGTGCCTTTTTCCATTTCAGTACTGTACTTCTTAACTCCAGAGTTTCTACTTGGTTCTTTTAATAATTTTCATCTCTTTATTTGGTAAGCCATGTTCCTCATATTTTGCTCTAGTTATTTAGGCATAGTTTTCCTAAATTCTTTGAACATATTTCAAATAGCTAATTTAAAGCCTTTGTTCAGTAAGTCCAGCATCTGGGCTCCCACACAGATAGTTTCTATTGACTGCTTTTTCCTCTGAGTATGGCCAAACTTTCTTGTTTCTTTAAATGTTTCATATTTTTGTTGTTGTTGAAAATGGTACATTTAAAAACATAACATGGTAACTCTGGAAATCAATGTCTCTCCACTCAGCATCTAGTGTTGTTGGTACTTTGTTTAGTGATGACCTGTTTTCTGAACTAATTCTGTAGTTTAATTCTGTGTATTTTGTCTTGTGTGGCTATTAAAGTCTCCGCTTATTTAGCTTTGTGGTTAATGATTGGACAGAAGCCTGGTTTTTAAAAAATAATTTGATTTAGCTATTTCATATTTATTTCTGGCCGTGCTGGGTCTTCGCTGCTGTGTGGGCTTTTCTCTTGCTGTGGTGAGTGGGGCCGCTCTCCTGCTGCAGTGCGCAGGCTTCTCGGTGCAGAGGCTTCTCTTGCTGTGGAGCACAGGCTCCAGGGTGTGAGGGCTTCAGCAGCTGCAGCCTGTGGTCTCAGTAGTTGTAGCTCCCAAGTTCTCCTGCATAAGCTCAGTAGTTGTATATGGGCTTAGTTTCTCTGCAGCATGTGGGATCTTCTCAGGTCAGGAATCGAACCCCCGTCTCCTGCATTGGAATGTAGATTCTGTACCCTGAGCCTCCAGGGAAGCCCCAGAAACCTGAGTAAATGTTTGGGACTGGTAAGCCTCACAGTCTTTGCTGAGGAACTCTGTGAGTCTCTAGGAAACACCTTTGACATTCAGACAGGCAGATTCCAACTCTGTCTTAGCCTTAACTTCCTGCTTGTGTAGAGCCTTAGGGTCAGCCTGGTCCTTCTTGGGTCTTTCCTGAGCATGTGCATAGCCCTAGACATGCATGTAGCACTCTAGATTCCCAGGAACATGTCAAAGTTTTTCAAGATTCTCTGTAGATAACTCCAGAGAAGGCGGTGTCACCCCACTCCAGTACTCTTGCCTAGAAAATCCCATGGATGGCGGAGCCTGGTAGGCTGCAGTCCATGGGGTCACTAAGAGTCGGACACGACTGAGAGACTTCACTTCCACTTTTCACTTTCATGCATTGGAGAAGGAAATGGCAACCCACTCCAGTGTTCTTGCCTGGAGAATCCCAGGGACAGGGGAACCTAGTGGGCTGCCGTCTATGGGGTCGCACAGAATCGGACACGACTGAAGCAACTTAGCAGCAGCAGCAGCATAGATATCTCATTCCCAGATGTTTCTTCTAAGATTTTTGGCTAGTCTACTGTTTGACCCAAATATTATTTGCCACCTTAGGCAGCTGTACTGTTTTCAACTAATGCCTCTGGGCAAAGGATTTTTTCACAGTGATTAAAACTTCAAGTCAATTTAAATAAAGACAACTTTGTGAGTGGGTCTCCCAAGAACCACCAGATAAATCAAATAATAACAATCACCTGGGAATAGGGCTTTGAAGGGGTTCCAGCCCTATTCTGCCTCCTCCTGTGGTTGCCAGGCTGCTGATTTTCACTGTACTTGTGGGCTATTGATTATCAAAGCTATTGTTGAGTTGGGGAGGGGAAATACAGCAAGTTAAAATGTCACACAACTTGCTGCTCTTTCTGAAATTCAGCCTTGTTTCTTGAATAAACTCTTCTCAGTTTGCCACAAGTCTTTGATTAATTTCCAGAGTTCTGAAAAAAGTTGATTCTGACAATTTTTTGCCAGTGTTCTAACTGCTTTATAAGAAGATTATTCATTCCAGAGGTCTTTTCTCTGCTGTTTTTGCTGACATCCCTCTACAGATTCTTCCAATGAAATTCATTCTTGACTGATAATCTGAAGCCCCAAATAGTTTAGATTTGTTCCGAGTTTTCAAGAAATGAGTTTTCTGAGACAAGTATTTGTTTTTGTAAAACCACTGAGGAGACAAAGTACGTACAAACAGATAAGCCACAGAAAATGATAAATTGTTCATGGCTTTCTACAACTTTCATCATTACTTATGTCTTTTTACCTGTTTGTTTCAGCATGGCACTGAGTAACTTGAACATACCCGCTGAAGTTTCAGCTGCCTGTGTCAGCTCCCCCACCTCCTCTCTGGGCCCAGGCAAGCTTGGAGCAGGAGACTGAGATAGAATTTGTCCCCAGAAGCCCCTCACTGTTGCTCACCTTTGCTGTATTAGTTTGCTCAGGCTGCTGTAACAAACTGCTGCAGACTAGATGGCTTAGGCAACTGAAACTGGTTTACTCACAGCTCCGGAGGTTTGAAGTCTTCACATGGCCTTTTCCCTGTGTACACATTCTCCAGTGGTGTCTCCCTCTTCTTCTAAGGACGTCTATCCTGCTGGATTAGGGCTCCATACTGATGATCTGACTTAACCTTAATTACCTCCCTAAAGGCTTTGTCTCCAAATATAGTCACAATGAGGGTTAAGACTTCAACATATGGATGTGGGAGGGACACAGTTTAGTCCATAATAAGTGCCTGACACACAGGAATTAGGTTCTCCATAAACATTTTCACTGATTATGTCCCTTGCCCTGTATGCTTCTGTACCATTCTTTATCCCTATTTAAGTATTTCCCAAACTAGGCACCATGGCTTCTCTGGTCTATTGGAAGAGTAGCAGCAGGTGAAGCTGCCAGACTAGTGTTAATGCCAGGGTTCAAATCCCTACTCTGGTACCAAGCGACTATGTGACCTTGATCAAGACAGTGCAGTCACCAATTTTCTCCTGCTTTTGCGTTGCATTCTTGTATGCTTTAGCGACCTTCACTTTCACTTTAGTGACACTCCCTGCCCTAGAGTTGTCACCAACTCCTACTACTAAAACATTCTTGCATCAGTATCTGTGTGGCATATCTAGGGGGTCAATACATCCTTGTAAATGAACTGGTTAAATAGCTCTGAGTGCTCTCCACCCCTGCCCAAGTAATATATATATCTCTGTAGGTGCTGTGCTTGCTATTGCTGCTCAGGCAAGAGAGGTATTAGCACTGTTGCATAGTTTGGTCCAAGAAGGCAGGCGAGATGCAGCACAGAGATGGCTAATGGGGAGGTAAATGGGATTATACCAGAAGCTGGGAGTCCCCTCACATGTATTTACTCAACCAGCTTTCCTACTAAGAATCTGCCTGTTCCAGACCCCATGGACTGTAGCACGCCAGGCTTCCCTGTCCATCACCAACTCCCGGAGTTTGCTCAAACTCATGTCCAATTGAGTTGGTGATGCCATCCAAGCATTGTGAAAAAGTGATGGGCCAGAGCACACGCTAGGGTCTTTTATGACCTTAGGATTAAATTTGACATGAACCATAGGACTGTAGGAAAAAAAAAAATGGCCTGGGTTTAAATCTTGGATTTGTTAGTTATTTCTTTCTGAGCATAGGCAAACCACTTCATTTCTCAAAGTTTCAGTAATTCCATTTTTCAAAGAAGAAATAGGATCAGGTGTCCTACATGACTAGTTCTACGCCTTTGGCGCTTACTTTCTAGAATTCTGTCTCACTGGGATCCTGCCTAACATAAATCTGTTTTTGAGCTTGATTTTAGCACAAGGCTACTCTACCTGGCAAGATGGAAGGAGAGACTTACATAAATGTCGGAAAAGTTTGTAGGAGAAAATTAAACCTATAGTTCATTCAGAAAATTTTCAAATGAACTTTTAAAGGAAAAACGTGCACTCTTATTTGGTCACTTGATGGTGTTATTCATGAATAACTTACATATGGTAGGGAAGAATACACTTTAGCACTTTAGACAAAGATATCCATTATGGATTATTAACCCTTAAGAGATTGACTAGGTATTCATAATAAATGCAGATTTAAGAGGAAAAACAATTTGCCCAGTGTCAAAGATGCAGTGGCCACATGTTTATGCGTTTTGATGTAGGAATCAGTTTTGTTCACTTCTCTATTCCTAACTCCTAACAGCACAAAGTAAATATTCAATGGGCATAATAGTCCTCGCTCTCCAGTAGAATTCCCTTCATGTCACCAGCTTAAAAAGAGAGACAAAACCACAACCACATTTTAATGCTGATATTGTCCCCTAAATTGTTGGAGAACTAGTTTTCATTATTTTCAGTACATTCAATGGAAGTTGTCTTTACTTTGGGGTTAGCAACTTAAGTCTCTGGCTCTCCCAGGCCTGGCAGTGCCTCTGAGTTCAGACTTATTTGGCCTCACTGGCGGTCTTCATGGGCGGCTTCCATGTACAAGAGCAGTGGACGTAGCAGAGGCAGATGCTCAAGCTGCAGGTCAGGGTGGGATTCAGGTTCCAGCTCTGTCACATATAACCGCGTAATTTCTGCAAGGCACTAACCTCTCTAAACCCAGTTTCCTCATCTGTAAAAAGGAGAAGGCTCTATTACCCACCTCATAGAGTAACTGTGAAGATTAATTTTGAAAGCAAATTAAAGTACGCAGTGACTGGCACAAAAAGTTAAAAGCACAGAAAGTGTTGGTTTACACAGAACATTATTGTTATTATTATATTTTTAGATTTCTTTTTAATATTATAGCCACCCTAAGTATTATCATCATGCAACCTAACTGTCCATCGATGAATGAATAGATAAAGAAGTGGCATACACACACATACACATACTCAGCCTGAAAAATTACGAAATCCTTCCATTTGCAACAACATGGATGGAACTTGACGGCATTATGCCAAGAGAGGTAAGTCTGACAAAGACAAAGACAATAGGATCTCAAACTCACAGAATCATGGAAAGGGAGATCAGACTCTTGCGGTTACCAGACGTGGAGAGTGGAGGGGGAATTGGAGGAAGGCGGTCAGAGGTGCAAACTTCCAATTGTAAGATAGCTAAGTGCTAAGGATGTGCTGTACAACATGATGACTCCAGTGAACACTGCTATGAGATACTTAGGAAAGAGTTCTCATCACAAGGAGAAACATTTTTCTCCTTCCTTTCTTTTTATTGAATCTATATGGGGAGATAATGGTGATTGCAGCCATGAAATTAAAAATGCTTACTCCTTGGAAGGAAAGTTATCACCAACCTAGACAGTGTATTAAAAAAAGAGACATTACTTTGCCAACAAAGGTCCATCTAGTCAAGGCTATGGTTTTTCCTGTGGTCATGTATGGATGTGAGAGTTGGATTGTGAAGAAGGCTGAGTGCCGAAGAATTGATGCTTTTGAACTGTGGTGTTGGAGAAGACTCTTGAGAGTCTCTTGGACTGCAAGGAGATCCAACTAATCCACTCTATAGGAGATCAGATCTGGGTGCTCACTGGAAGGAATGATGCTAAAGCTGAAACTCCAGTACTTTGGCCACCTCATGCGAAGAGTTGACTCACTGGAAGAGACCCTGATGCTGGGAGGGATTGGGGGCAGGAGGAAAAGGGGACGACAGAGGATGAGATGGCTGGATGGCATCACCGACTGGATGAACATGAATTTATGTGAACTCCATGAGTTGGTGATGGACAGGGAGGCCTGGCGTGCTACGATTCATGGGGTTGCAGAGAGTTGGACATGACTGAGTGACTGAACTGAACTGAATGTTAGCTGAATCTATGGTGGTAATCATTTCACAATATATGTAAATCTAAACATCATGATGAATACCTTAAACTTATATAGTGATGTATGTCAATAATTTCTCAACAAAACTGGAAAAATGTTATCATCATCATATTTTTGTACATCAAGCCTTTCCATGAACTTTATCAGGAGACTGATGCTCCTGAACCAGAGAATAGGTACCCGCTCAATCTGAGAAATCAGTAATTTGTTTTCCAAATGTCCTTTTAGAAACCACCATCACATTACTGGAATACTTACAAAGTTTGGGGGGAAAAAAACAAGTAAAAAAGCATATGTGGTAAAGAAAGGCAGAAGAAAGAAAAAATATAATAAAAAGCCTTAATTCTTTAAAAGTCATCTCATACATTTACATTTATAAACAGTAGCATATTCTTTATGAAATAATGCTTTAAAACTTTGAGGATATACATATAATTTCTTCAAAGCCTTGGAAAGAAATGAAACATAAATAAGTTCTTGATACTAATATAAATATTTTAAAACTCTTTCTAATGAATCTAAACACTACACTTCCTTGTATTTTCACAGTCTTCTCCCTCAAATGACTACTGTTGTTTTCTTTAGATCCCAAAGTCACTTGGAATTTATGAACTGGAGATCAGAGAGTAAATTCCAAGTTTCCTGACTAAAGTATTTAGGAATATATTAAATCACTGCACTCAGACAGACAGAAATGTAGAAATAAGCTAGCTTTACCTCAAGTTATAGTAAATGAGGTACTCAGAGAACAGTGAGTTCCCTAAAGAAATCTTCAGCGGGTTAACTGTCATGTTCACGAACAAGAGAGAAAAATGTGAGCTGAATGCTAGGGGAGGTTTTGGTCAAACTTATATTGAAATGAGAAAGGTGAATCTATCTCATTAAGCCCCATCGCTTGTGGAATCAAATGCACATCTCACGATCTCACTTTCTTTTGAGAGTTTTGGGGTGTGGGAAGTGGCCAGATAGCCTCGCGTGTTGAGACACTGGAGCCTGAAGTCATAGTAACCTGGGGTGGAGCGAGGCATCTCAGCTGCTCCAGGATGTCTGCAGAGGGTTCTCCAGTGGCCAGATGGCTTCTCTGAAGTTCCCACACACGTGCAACTTCCTGTGCCCATTGGAGCAGACCCAAGGGTCCCTTCATTCTCTGGAGTTCCAAATCTCCTCCTCTGTGTGACAGTTATGTTCTCAGAAGCATGACCCACTTTTTTCTCCTGAGTCTAGGGGCTGGACAGGGGAAGCAAAACAAAACAAAGCTAGAGATCTAAGCAAGTAAAGTGGTCCCTCTCTTATTTTTGTCTGTGTTGGCATCATCCTGACTTGTCTCTCTCAAATGTGTGATTATTTTTTTAAACTTTCCCAAACCAGACAACAACCATTGGTTCAGAGTATATGGCCCAAATACCCATCAGTAATACACTGAATTCTCCGGGGCATGTTCCCCACAGTGGAGTGCCTTACTGGGGTTGGAAGGGACAGTTCCCACTAGTGTATCTCTGTGGTTACTCTCAAACGTGGGAGTGAGTGAAGGCAGACAGACGCTAAAGGGGAACGCTATATGCTACCTTTAACAGAAAACACAGAAAACCAATCAATTTGGGATTGCCCTTCAGAAAAAGAAGTCTACCTGGGTCTTCTGGGTAGTTAGTGATAACCTGGTTTTCTTTGTTCAAAATGCTGGTTACACAACTATCTTCTTTGTAAAAATTCAGCAACCTGTACATTGATAATATGCACCCTTTTATATGCTTTAGTTAATTAAAAAGCAAGCTCTTAAAAAATGATATATGGATAGTGAATCTGAATTCATTGGCCAGGTTCTTTTCTGCATCCAGTCCAATATCCCCCACTTAAGCTTTCACCCTTTCTGCATTTACAATTTATATGGGGAGAAAGCCCTTTAGGGCTTCTTAGCTGGCTCAGTGGTAAAGAATCAGCCTTCCAGTGCAGGATATGCAAGAGACATGAGTTTGATCCCTGGGTGAGGAAGATCCTTTGGAGAAGGAAATGGTAACCCACTCCAGTATTCTTTCCTAGAAAACCCCATAGATAGAGGAGCCTGGTGGGCTACAGCCCCAAGGGGCTGCGAAGACTCAGACACAGCTGAGTGACTGAGCACACCCAAGCCCTTCAAGACTTTTCAAAATTTTCCATGATGACATCTATGGCAAACACAATCAAGTGTTCATGATTCTTAGAGGCCTAATGATTTATAGCTTTTTATATCAGGAATTTTGGACACCATTGACAGACAAATTATTATGAACCTTGTTATGAGGTTATGAACCTTTACAGGTACTCTTGCTGGGGTCATATGGGCTATCAGCTAAACTACTTTTGTTCACAAAGATTTCGGCAAAGCATGGGTTCTTTTAGGCAAGATGGCAGTGGTGATTACCAGCTGGCATGGGTTTTATATACTTTACTTAGTGATCTGAAATTTCTTATAGTCACCTAATCTTATAGGGTGGCTGAGAAAACTCAGACGCAAGGGACACAGGCCACAAAAATGCCTCTTGAGCACTGAAGTGTTAGCAGTTCTTTAAGCATTCTAGTTGTTCTTTATTTTTATACTGATTGGTTGATGATGAACGTTTTCCCATGGATTTTTAATAAGAGTGCAAATAAATTAATTGAATCACCTAGATATTTCAATAAAAGAACAAAACTGGTTTAATTGGCTTGTCTTATGATAGTAACGATGTGGGAATATGGATATATTTTGAGCTTATCAGAAGGAATATCATGAGGTGGTGGAGTCATAAAAAATGTTAAAATGAAGTTACTTGTATATTTTTTCTTCATTAAAAATTACATTTAAAAGAAAAATTGAACCCATGTTTTCATTTATTAATATTAAAAGTTATTTAAATATAATTTGAGACACTATTTGGCATCTAAGAAACTTAAAGCTGGAAAGAATTGCTGTGGTTGGTTAGTTGCTAAGTCATGCCCAACTCTCTTGCGACCCCAGGCAGGCTCCTCTGTCCAGGGGATTTCCCAGGCAAGAATACTGGAGTAGGTTGCCATTTTCTTCTCCAGGGGGATTTTCTTGACCCAGGGATTGAACCCACATCTCCTGCATTGGCAGGTGGGTTCTCTACCCCTGAGCCACCAGGGAAACCCAAAGTTGGAAAGAATGCCTTCTCAAAATTTTTTCAAATAAGAAACTATATTTTGCTATTCATGTGGGGTGATCACTGAGATGTCAGGACCTCTCAGTACCGCCAACACTGATGATCCATTACCACTTACTGATTCCCCCTTTGCTAAGAAGCATGTGCTGCTATGATTGATTAGAGTGATACAGGAATCTTTTGTTATAACATTTGATTTTTGTCTTCAGTTCCTGAAATAGTTTCAAAATTACAAGCATGAAATTGATATGTTGTTCATAACAAACTCCTTTCAACCACATCTGAGTTTATGTTAATGGGATGAATTTTGGAAAGCCCCTAGACAATCACAGGATAAGAGCTGGTTTCTAAGAGAACCAACCACACAACTAGAGGGTTGGAATATTCAGTTCCTCCTCTCCCTCTTGTGGGGGAGGAGAGGGGCTGGAGGTTGACTTAATTGCCAATGACTAATAATTTAATCAATTGGACCTTGGAATGAAGCCTCCATAAAAATCCAAGAGGGCATAGTTTGGAGAGTTTCCTGTCCATAGAGACGCTGGGAGGATAAGGCACCTGGAGAAGGCTTGGAAGCTTCCTGCCTGCTTCCCACACCTTGCCCTATGCATCTCTTCCATCTGGCTCTTCTGGAGTTACATCCCTTTATTGTTTAGTGGCTAAGTCATGTCCAACTCTTGTGAATCCATAGACTGTAGCCTGCCAGTCTACTCTGTCCATAGGATTCTTCAGGCAAAAATACTTGAGTGGGCTGCCATTTTCTTCTCCAGGGATCTTCCTGACCAAGGGATCAAACCCAGGTCTCCTGCATTTCAGGTCTCCTGCATTTACCTACTGAGCTACAGGAGAAGACTATATCCTTTTATAGTACACTGTTAATACAGTAGGTAAATTGTTTTCCTGAGTTCTGTGAGCAGCTCTAGAATATGACTGAACCCAAAGAGGGGGCCGTGGGAACCTCCAGTCTATAGCCAGTGGTCAGAAGCACAGTGTGAGAAAATAGAAAAAAAAGATATGTATTGGTTTCTATCCTGGGTTCCTGGCACAGAGTTCCTAAAACCCTTTTGATTTCTTAAATGAGAAAAACATTAGGAACCGCTTTTGATCCCATATTTGGTCTTTGATCCCAGTTCCTAACACAGAGTTCTTAAATCCCTTGGAATTTCCTGGGTGAGAGGAACATCTTTTCTTCAAATGAGATGACTCTTGGTGGGCTTCTGGATGGGGGGCTGGTCACCAGAAAGACCAATTAATGATTAGAAGCTTGGAATTTTCAGCTCTACCCCCATTCTCCAGAGAGGGAGAGAGACCAAAAACAGAGTTAATAATCAAGCATGCCTACGGGATGAGGCTTCCATAAAAATCCCAAATGTACAAGGGTTGGAGAGCTTCTGTGGTGAACACACGGAGGTGCAGGGAGAGTGGGGTGCCCGGAGAAGATATGGAAGCATCATAGCCTTTCCCACATAACTTGTTCTATGAAGATTCCATCTGGATGTTCATCTGTACCCTTTATGGATGTATCCTTTCCCAATAAACTGGTAAACAGTAAGTAAACTGATTTCCTGAGTTCTGAGCCACTCTAGCAAATTACTTGAGCCCAAAGAGGGGTCATGGGAGCCTCTGATTTATAGCCTATTGGTCACAAGCACAGGTAACAATCTGGACTTGCATTGGCGTTTGAAGTGGGGGACTAAACCCTTCACGTGTGTAATCTAATGTTATCTCTAGGTAGAGAGTGTCAGAATTGAATAAATTGTAGAGGACACCTAACTGATGCCTGAAAATCTCTCGGTATGGAAGAAAAACTCACATACATTTGGTGACCAGAGGGGCAGTGCTCTGAGTGTCAGAAGTGAAGTACTGAAAGCAGAGTGTTGAGAGGAGAAACATAGGGGGCTTTCTCCTTTATGAAGCACAAAGAGCCCCTTTATGGGGTCAGAATGAGGAGCACGAGAGCATAACTTTTACAGGGAGGCTAGGACTTACAGCCCCTAATGGTGATTTTTCTAAAAGAACAAACTGTCACAGTCAAACCTTCCTTTAAGCATAGATGAAGCCATCTGATGAGGGTGTGGGGCATGTGGGAGTGAGAGAAGGGGCAAGATGATAAGAGACCCAGTTGTCTGGGGGTGGGCAAAGTTCTCCTTCATCTGGACCCTTAGCTTTGACAGTTTCTCTCCCTCGACCCTAGCCCAGAGCTCTTCTTATTTCTCCAAAGTTCCTTGGATCCAAAGTAGAGCTGAGGCCCAAAGCAGAGCTGTAGGACCAAGGCTTTTGCACCAAAGGCTGAGACACTCTAGACACTGACCTTTTAGTTCTGTGTGACTGTGCCTCACTTAGGTTTGGTCGTTTCCAAAGACTGGCAATTCCTTGAACACCGAAAGCACTTCACAATTTGTTCATGTTTGTACCATTGAATGTGAACGTTTTCATGCAAAATGAAATAATCACCAGAGTGCTTGCTTACTATTCAATACGGACTGCTGAAAACTGGTGCTATGTTATTCAGCCAGAACCGAAGGATTGTCTACATTAAACACCAGAAAACTGGAGTCATCTGCTGAAGGGTCTGCCTTAGCCATATCTGATACACAAGATTGTTTTTCTATCCCCCTCCCCAAGGCTCTCTTCCAGCCACAGGAAATGGTTGCTGACCCAAGGTCATGTATATAGTCTGTTCACCAGCCTCGGACATGACCTAACTCAAGTTGATGGGTTCACCCAGGAGTTTCAACTAAAAACATCTAGAGGACGAGTTAACATCAGGAGTGAAACCCAGAAGGGCACATTCAGAAGCAGATGAAGCTGGGACCACGCAGGGTCCATGGTCTTGGCATCCAAAGTTAAGGGGAGTAGAGGGGCGGGGGAGGTGTGGTAACACCCAAAGCATAAGCCAGGAGACAAAAATAAGACTGAGCAGAGGACGAGAACATGGTGGAAGGTAGAAGAGCAGAAGAAGAGTAGCTGAGAACATTCCATAAATATTGTTTCTTTTTCAGGGCTACCATGCACTTCTCATAATAAAATTCTCTTCTTTTGATTTGACCTGGATAAATATCTATGTCTTGCACCCCAAACTGGAAAACTCAGAGTAGATGTCCAACTGTCTCTCCCACCCTTCCTTTCTTCCAGTGACTGGCATGGGCGGGGCCAGGGAAGGCCAGGGATGAGGATCTAAGATTATTCTTTAATGGATACTCATGCTAATAGGGTTTGCTAACTCATCAGTGACCCTACAAATCTTCCAAGCCTCACACTGATTTCTATCCCTGAATTATAGGGCTCAATAATTACACTTCACTCTCCTTATCTCTGGTTTTCTTAGCAGTTTGTACACAGGGTTCTCCTTCCTACTGAGAAAGGACTAATGGGCACTTTTAAGTGGTTGCTTCCCATGTTTTTTTCTCCCTGGGATTTTTAAAAAGGAGAGGAGGGAATTCCTCAAGAAGGCATTTTGGATTTTCAGACTATAGGAGACGGAAACTAGAAAAGGCTCATCACCCCATGACACAGACTAGTCTCTGATTTGTATATCAGGATGTTGGACATTATTTTAAAAAAATAAAATAAAAGTTTCAGGTAGCAGTTGTGAACTGTAGGGCAGTTTCAGCTCACCTGATGCTTACTGATCAGAGTGTTATCCATGAGGGACAGTCCCAGCTGAATGGGCATAAATTCTGCCTGTGCAGGGGGAGTGGAGTGCCAGGCCTGCTGAGGGCAGGACCCTGTTGCTACTGACACGTCCCAGTGGGATCGGCATACTTCTGTCTTCAAGGTGGGGTTTTGCTGGACAATCGAGTAAATTTATGGAAGTTTTTTCTCGTTTAGAAGTTCACTGAAATTTGATTTCTTCAGTTAATTGTCCTTAGGATGAGTCCTCTAATTGTAAACTTGCATTATGAAATGAATTTAAAACAAGCCAGGCTACTCTAACTCTGCTTTTTTTTTAATGTTTTCCCCCTTGCATTTGAAGCAACTGACCCAGGAAATCATGTTTTCTTAAAATGTTGTCACTCATTCCTTTTAATCTTATGGAAAATCAGACTTACAGGCTCACCTAGTGTTCTCAACCTTCAAAAGCAATTGGAATCCAGGCTGTGGGCTGATAGAGTAACCGGTGTTTTCCCTCCCCAGCGTGGAGGGGACCTGACAGTTCTGGGACGCCAGATCAGAGGGAACAATCCAGAAACTCCTAGGTCACAGCCCAGGGCAGGTGCCTGCAGGCGCCCTGACTCATCTCCTTCACCCTTACTTCGGATTTGCTTAGGAGCCTTCGGGGGCAGCGCAGCATAGGGCTGGGACTCAGACTTGAAAAAGGGTTCCAGCACTCTCCCTGCCAAGCATGAAACAAAGGCCCATTTGTAGAGCTTCTCTTTAGTCACAGTGCTGTTCCGGAATCATTTGCTTCATGAAAAGGGTGGGCAGGAACCCTAAGTTGCAGCTCCCATCCCCCCACCCCCATCTCCTAGCTCTTCTTTTATCTGGTGGTAATTCCCATCAGAGGAATGTCCCCAGTTTACCTCAGAATAAAACCCCCTTCAGCAAAAAGTGTCCAAATAATCATCACAAATGAAAGCTCAGACTGGCACCGAGGCATTCGGCATTCCTTCCCTGGTGGGAACCCGGGGCCTTGGCGCCATGGCCCCAGGGATGAATTAGCGGCGTTGCTAAGCAACCATCTCTAACCCCAGACCAGGACCAGGAAGAGGAGAAAAACCGCGGCTGCTGTTTCCCATTTCTGCTCGTTACCAGTCCTGGGTTTGTCTGAGCAGATGGCTTACATAACGATGTCCTCGATGTCCTCGGGCTTGCTCTGGCCCTAATGGTTTCTTGGTGATAGAGCAGCCAAGATCCGCGGTGGCCTTAAAGCAGGCGGGTGCACTTCCTGCAGCCCAGAGAGCTGCTGAGGGCTGCAGAGCAGTACCATGGCCCAAAATGTAATAGAGTATCACCTTGAAGCCACAGCACTCAGTAAGAAGTTATTAGCTCTGCTTTACAGATAATAGATCCCAAGAGGTGAAGCGACTGGGCTAAGATCACACAGAACCAGCTGCTCAGTCTGGGGTGCGGGGCCCATTCCTCCCTGTCCATTGCAGGGGATGGACTTCAGCCCCACTGTCGGAGAGAAACAAACTGTGTTTATTAACAGACTAAATATTTGCCGATTGAAAAATCCTGTTGAATTTCTTACCAGCCAGTCATGATTTGATTATCTTTCTGGCCACAGGGGTTTAATATTTATCCATAGTTATGCTCACTGAGTGTATGTGGAACAAGTTGAGGCTCCCCTGCTTCACATGGAAGAGATGAAGTCAGGTCTCCATGGTGGGTGAGGAGAGAATTACCCTCTCACCTCCTCTCAACACACCCTCCCCAGTCCACCAGGCAACAATAATCCGTGGGCACTGTGTCTCGTGTTTCTGCCCCTCTTTGACTGCCTGAAAAGTGGTCCTCATTATCTGGGACTCTTCTCAGTGAAGCCTTCACGATTCTTCTGGGTAGAAGGCTAAAACTCCCTCTGATCCTTGCCACGCTGTTCTCCAAACACTCTGGGTGCTGTGGTGGGCGCTACAATGCATCACCCCAATCCCTCGAACCCCAGGGCTTGTTGCCCCATCTGCTGGATGAGCTGTCAGTAGACCCTGTCCAGCTCCCCAGGGTTTGCCCCAGCTGCCCAAGTCATGCCCCTTTCTGGTGGCCAGATGGTTGATCAGCGCAGATTGTGAAGTGATCTCCACCTAACTCTGAAGGGCCTTTTAGTGCCAGAGCTCCCATGGGTCACTGACACCATCTCCAGGCACGCATTGCCACTGGACCTCTCCTCTGCCCACTCTGCTTCCTCTCCTGCCCTTCCACAGATTAGACTCCAAGGGCACCCTTCATGCTCAGCTCTGTCTCAGAGTCTGCTGAGGGGTGGGGATGGGGATGAACAGCTGCCAAATTCTCCCTTAGACTTTCTCTGTACAGGAATGTCTTGCCCTTTCTTTTTCTATTTTTTTGTATTTTCGTTGTATGTCTTCATTCATATCACATTGTACTGCTACTGCTAAGTCGCTTCAGTTGTGTCCGACTCTGTGCAACCTCATAGACAGCAGCCCACCAGGCTCCCCCGTCCCTGGGATTCTCCAGGCAAGAACACTGGAGTGGGTTCCCATTTCCTTCTCCAGTGCATGAAAGTGAAAAGTGAAAGTGAAGTCGCTCAGTCGTGTCCGACTCTTAGCGACCCCATGGACTGCAGCCTACCAGGCTCTGCCATCCATGGGATATTCTTGGCAAAAGTACTGGAGTGAGGTGCCATTGCCTTCTCCAGAGTTATCTACAGAGAATCTTGAAAAACTTTGACATGTTCCTGGGAATCTAGAGTGCTACATGCATGTCTAGGGCTATGCACATGCTCAGGAAAGACCCTTATTAAAATTAAAATTGCAGCCTGACCTTATTAATATAGGGTAGGAGAGTATATTCCCGGAGAAGGTGATGGCACCCCCACTCCAGTACGCTTGCCTGGAAAACCCCATGGATGGAGGAGCCTGGTAGGCTGCAGTCCATGGGGTCTCGAAGAGTCGGATGCATTGGAGAAGGAAATGGCAACCCACTCCAGGTTCTTGCCTGGAGAATCCCAGGGACGGGGAGCCTGGCAGGCTGCCATCTATGGGGTTGCACAGAGTCGGAGGCGACTGAAGCGACTTAGCAGCAGCAGCAGCAGCAGCAGCAGCAGCAGCAGCAGCAGCAGCAGCAGCAGCAGCAGCAGCAGCAGCAGCAGCAGGAGAGTATATTAATTAGCTCAGGCTGTGATTATGAAATACCAGAAACTGGGTGGCTTAAACAACAGAAAGCATTTTCTCACAGTTCTGGAGTCAGCAGTCTGGATTACCAGCATGGTCAGGGTTTGGTGAGGGCTCTCTTTCTGGCTAACAGATGGCTGTTTTTTTCTGTGTTCTCACGTGGTAGGGAGAAGGCTTTGATGTCTCTACCTCTACTTATAAGGGACCCAGCTCTGTCAAATTAGAGCTCTACTCTCATAATCTCACTTATCCTTAATCACCTCCTTAAAGACTCTCCCTCCAGTGTAGTCACACCACCATATGAATTTTGAGGGGTCACAGTTCACCCCACTCCAGCACTCTTGCCTGGAAAACCCCGTGGACGGAGGAGCCTGGTAGGCTGCAGTCCGTGGGGTCGCTAAGAGTCGGACATGACTGAGCGTCTTCACTTTCACTTTTCACTTTCATGCACTGGAGAAGGAAATGGGAACCCACTCCAGTGTTCTTGCCTGGAGAATCCCAGGGACGGGGGAGCCTGGTGGGCTGCTGTCTCTGGGGTCGCACAGAGTTGGACACGACTGAAGTGACTTAGCAGCAGCAGCAGTTCAGTCCAACACAGTTCAGTCCATTGCAGGGGTTTTCAGAAGATCTCCCTGAAAAGATAGCTTTCAAGGGCGTATCTGAAGTATGCAGCAGAATGATCCAGGATTATGTGGGAGAGAATAATTCAAGGAAGAACAAAGTGTAAGAGCCAAGATCCTGAGGCAGGAACAGGCTGGGTGGCTGTAATAGATGAGAGGAAGAGAAGCAAGAAGTGAGATGAGAGGCAACAGGGAGGTCAGAGTATATTCAGCTGTTAGGCCATTATAAAGATGCTGGGTTTTATTATGAGCGAGAGGGGAAGCTGTGGGAGCAAATATGTAACAAGATGTGATTAAGTTTAATGAAATCGCCGTGATTACTAAACTGAGGATAGATTGAAGGGGGAACGTTGGAAAGCAGGGAGACAGCTAGAAAGCTAGTAAAATATTCTAGAGATTACAATGACTTGCCCTTTAGATCTGAGCTTCTCAAAGGCAGGAGCCGAAACTTATTTGTTAATATTTCCATCAACACCTAACCCAGCACCAAACCCAGCCCCAGGCATTCAGTGGGTGCTCAGGAGATGTTTGTGGCATGAATGAATTTACATGAAAGCCATTATGAAACAAGAGGGACTGAGAGACTGATTGCCAGTGGATGTGACATCCTGTCTATGCCTTCTGTTTATCACTGTCCACCTAGAAGAGTGTGTGTTTCTGTTATCCCCTCCAGCAGCTCCACTGTCCAAACTGGGACTTGAGTGGACTCCTTCCTTTTCCCCCAAACTCTATGTATATAATCTTTCTGGACTGAAAGCTGGCTTTGGGATGTAGTCTCTTAGGGGCTATTGAAGTAAGGGAAGAAGAAGCCAGGACCAGAAGCTGTGTCAGCAGCCCAGACAAGGTGTGGCTAGAGCTGGTTATCCCAGAACAACCCTGTGCTTGGTAGCTCTCACTATTTTTTTTTTCTCTCTTACTTGATTTCTATTTATTTTAATCTTTGTAATTTTTTTTTTAAATACCCTGTTTCAGGTGTGATGAACATGTTGTTCACACCTGGTCAGGTAAGTCCTGGGAAGCCCTGGTAGTGATGGGCCATGGTGCCAGCCCATTTGAAAGACTGTCTGATAGAGCTGGGGCAGAGTTAGCAATGAAGGTGAGGAACCTGGGAGAAACAGCAATCCCTTTCCAGGATCTTTCCTTGAAAGCAGCTCAGAGGCAAAGGTTCCCACCTCCATTACACCCAACAGAGCAAGGAAGAATGAGCAGTCCTCCAAGGTGAAACACTCTCATAAGCTTGACATGAGGAACTCCAGTGGGTGCTTTGAAGCTCCACAGGACTCAAGTCATAACCCTTCATGATCTCAGGAATACGATGTCTGGGCCAGCTTTAACCAGCTGTAGAGGCCCCTTGCTGGACCTCCTTGTGGATTAAAAGAAACTAGCCCAAAGAAAAAATCGCCAGTCTCGTCCCCTTGTAGAGAATTTGCCTCCTCCCCTAACTGGCCAGGCACATCACCTGTGTCACCTGAAGCTCAAAGTGGCTCCCTCTGAGGTGACACCTGAGGCCTTCCTGAGGAAGGGAGCGTCTCTCCAGCTTCCTGCAGGGCATCTGTGTTTGTGTGAATATCAATATCAACAGGAGTAGCCTGTGTCTTACACAGCAGACTCATAAAGTAATCAGAATGCATTTTTATTTGTAGTCTGTCTGCATTCTGTATGATCTGTTTACTATTGCTAATCCTTCCTGCCCCTGGAGAACTCCAGCAGGCCCCAAGAACATGTTACTTATTCTTAATAAAGGACAATCCTAGAGTCATTTTAGGCAGTATCGACTTGACTCAGCAACAAGCATGTCTGGTCCAGGAGAGCAATCAAAACTCTGCACCTGATAAGATGCCAAACCCTGAGTCCTTCCCCAGCAGGCCTCTGAGGGCTGGCAGGCAGCTGTGGGGAACTGGGCGTTGGTCTGTTGATTTCTCTCTTATAGCTCTAAGAATTACAATATATTTGAAACATATTTACTGCAGAAAACGTTTATTTCTCTGACATTCACTGAAAATATGGTGCACAAAAATGAAAAAGAATAAAATGTTGCACTGATTACCCTGAAAGCAATATGTCACATCAATATTTTAATTCCTTGCCAACAATTTAAGAATTTTGGAGGCTTACCGGGTAAAAGATGACTTTATTTTCATTTTAATAGAATAAAAGACTTTTAGCTTATGGGGGAAATTTAAAAATTTTTTTCATTGTTTAGTGGCGACTTTCAGTTCAGTTCAGTTCAGTTGCTCAGTCGTGTCTGACTCTTTGCGACCCCATGAATCACAGCATGCCAGGCCTCCCTGTCCATCACCATCTCCCAGAGTTCACTCAGACTCACGTTCATTGAGTCAGTGATGCCATCCAGCCATCTCATCCTTTGTCGTCCCCTTCTCCTCCTGCCCCCAGTCCCTCCCAGCATCAGGGTCTTTTCCAATGAGTCAACTCTTCACATGAGGTGGCCAAAGTACTGGAGTTTCAGCTTTAGCATCATTCCTTCCCAAGAATACCCAGGGCTAATCTCCTTTAGAATGGACTGGTTGGATCTCCTTGCAGTCCAAGGGACTCTCAAGAGTCTTCTCCAACACCACAGTTCAAAAGCATCCATTCTTCAGTGCTCAGCTTTCTTTACAGTCCAACTCTCACATCCATACATGACCAGTGGAAAAACCATAGCCTTGACTAGACAGACCTTTGTTGGCAAAGTAATGTCTCTGCTTTTGAATATGCTGTCTATGTTGGTTATAACTTTCCTTCCAAGGAGTAAGTGTCTTTTAATTTCATGACTGTAATCTCCATCTGCAGTGATTTTGGAGTCCCCGCAAAGAAAGTGTGACACTGTTTCCACTGTTTCCCCATCTATTTCCCATGAAGTGATGGGACCAGATGCCATGATCTACGTTTTCTGAATGCTGAGCTTTAAGCCAACTTTTTCACTCTCCTCTTTCACTTTCATCAAGAGTTTGGACAGATTTTAAAAAAAATATTGTGCTAAAACTTAGGTTTGGAAGAGTAGTGGGCATGTGTGGTAACCCCTCATTAATCTGGGGTCATCAGGGGACAAGACATTTCAGAAAAATCACATACTCAATTACTTAAGTCCTATCCTTTGAGAAATTCAGTGCCTGTGTTAAACATTTTTGATGGAAGATTCTCCTAACTTCCTTGTATACTCACTGCTTTCTGAAACATGAGTGCAATGGAAATTGGGTCCCATTTGCCCATAAGATCATCATTATGAAAATCAGTTATGGGGTCATTCTGAATTTGCCCCTGAGGCTATTGGAGTGTGTTGGTGTCTGCCCCTGCCCTCGTAGGGCTCGTAGCTGTGGTCCAGTAAGCCCCAGTGTCATTTCCTGGACCAGAGCCTGGGGATGCTCTGTAAACTCTAACGTGTGGCACCCTGTCTGGCAATGGCAGTGGGGTCTCTGCCCAGAGAGAGCCAGGCTTACTTAGGCTTGCTCTCATTACTCCTAAAGTGAAGTCATTCAGTTGTGTCCGACTCTCTGCGACCCCCATGGACTCTGGAGTGGGTTGCCATTTGCTTCTCCAGGGGATCTTCCCGACCCAGGGGTTGAATCTGGGTCTCCCGCACTCTAGGCAGATGCTTTATCACCTGCACCACCAGGGAAGTCTCATTACTCCTACTTGCTTGTAATATGATATCAAAAGAAAGAAAGTGAAGTTGCTCAGTTGTGTCCGACTCTGTGACCCCATGGACTGTAGCCCTCCAGGCACCTCTGTCCATGGGATTTTCCAGGCAAGAATACTGGAGTTGGTTGCTGTTTCCTTCTCCAGGGGATCTTCCCAACCCAGGAACTGAACGCGGGTCTATAGGCAGACTTTACTGTCTGAGCCACAGGGAACCTATGATGTCAAAAGTGACTGAAACTCAAACTGCAGTCTTCATCTCTCTTTATGGCCTCAGCTTTGGGTTTCCCACTATCAAAAAAGGTAGTTAGAATATCCAGGGTTAAGGATTGAACCCTGTTGTAAGCCATAAGGTGCTGTGTCACGTTTGCTGGTTTAACTAAAAAATGCCTTCTGAGGCTCACATCCCAGCTTTAGCAGGTATTTAATCAGAAGTAAGTTTTGAAGAGGAGTTGTTTACAGGAAGGGATAATTCTGGTAGATACAGGAGTGTTCGAAAGAGAGGGAGTCTCCCCAAATTTCGTCCTGTGAAGCTTAGTGTGGTGGATGAGAATTGGGGCTCAACAGCATAC
Organism: Nanger dama; assembly: GCA_917880005.1. Classification (NCBI taxonomy): domain Eukaryota; kingdom Metazoa; phylum Chordata; class Mammalia; order Artiodactyla; family Bovidae; genus Nanger; species Nanger dama. Next base: position 789,447 of record CAKJTW010000059.1, read on the forward strand.
ACAAAGTCCTCTTCATTAGGACACCACAAAGGGGATGAGCACCCAAAGAATCTCTCTGAAGTTACACTGGTTTACCATTTCCATCTCCCCGGCATTGTTCAGGGGTTTAGTGTCTCTGGTCAGAGATGTGCTATTATTTCAGCATAACTATTCCTTTAAGAGGGCTTCCCTGCTGGCTCAGACAATAAGGAATCTGCCTGCAGAGCAGGAGACCTGCGTCTATCCCTGGGTCGGGAAGATCCCTTGGAGAAGGGAATGGCTACGCACTCCATTCTTGCCTGCAGAATCCCATGGACAGAGGAGCCTGGCAGGCTACAAGGTCATGGGGTCACAAAGAGTCAAACATGACTGGGCAACTAAGCGCTTTCCTTTAAGAGCTCCTGGCACCTCTGGAAAGCAGGCTGTGGGCTGCTGCAGCACTAAGTACGTCTGAGCTATAATAGGGTGACCTCTGACACTAATCCTAGCCACTGCTTGGATTTATGGGCTCCCACTGGTGCAGAGAGGGTGGAGTGGAGGGACCAGTCAAGTTCACCAGCTGGCAGATAGGCCTAGGGAGCTGATAGATTGGGGCTTGTTACATGAACTGGAATCCCGCTCAAAGCTCAGAGCCCATCAGATTCCCCCGCTTGCACACCCCCTATAATGGTAGCCACATCCTCAGTGCATAAGTTTAGTTGTAACCATGATCAGCCGAAGAGCCTGTGCCTTGCTAGGCAAGGGAACAAGGAGAGGCCAAGCCCACTGAACAATTCTTAATTTTAATAAGAGGGAGGATTTTTGTGTGTTGGTTGGGTGGGGGTGTTAGAGGCTCCCAGGATTTCAGACTACGATCCTGCAAGATTTTGTCAGGTCAGACTGTTCTAACATGTAATTAAAATGCTGTTTTAATGCTATTAGAGAATGAAATTTTAGTTTGGACACATCTTTAGAAAAACTCAGCCTCCTTTTCCATAAAAGTTGACAAAACAGTTTATAGAGGAAACGCACAGGCATCCAGAGAATTGAATCAATATACGTAAACCATGGAAGAGATTCTGCAAGCTGAGTTGAGGGAAGGGTGGACGTTAGTAATAAATCTTTTGTCTTGAAGTTATAGTAAAAGTAAACACAGTAAATTAAATAGCCTGTGGGTTTTATGAAGCTGAATCATAAAAAAATAAACACAAAATCCTGTGGTTTGGGCTACACAAAGATAAGCAATTGGGAATCTGTTTTGTTTTGTTTTGTTTTTTTAATATGAAAGCCTCTTTTCTGTTATGGATAAAGAGTTTATCAAGGAATTGATGTCAATGTGTTTCTGCTCTCTATTCTTATATTTCCCCCTTTTCCCTATAATTGCCTACTACACAGGATATGAGAATTGAAGGAGATACCTTGGGTCGCTAAGTTTGATGCATAAGGAAAGCTAAACAAGTGTAGTTAAGTTCAAATCCGAATAGAGCTTTTCTGCGGCCTCCTCCTTCTCCTTTATCCACAGCCCTCTGCTTTGTTGGTTCTTTTTTCTGGCCGTGCTGTGTCTTTGTTGCTGGGCATGGCCTTCTCTAGTTACAGTGCCTGGGCTTCTCACTGCAGGGGCTTCTCCTCCTGTGGAGCAGAAGCTCTGGGAAGGCGACCAGGCTCAGCAGTGCAGCTCATGGGCCCTAAAGCACAGGCTCAGCAGTTTGGCCCATGGTCTTTAGTTGCTCCTCTGCATGTCGTATCTTCCCAGACCGGGGATCTAACCTGTGTTCTCTGCACTGGCAGTTGGATTCTTATCCACTGTACCCACCAGGAAGTCCTGCTTTGTTGGTTCTTGTTGAGAATCGTGTGCTCTGAGCAGGTGTTGAGGCGGCCCTGCTCTCCAGGGACGGTATTTATTCATTTACCCAACCAGTATTTATTGAGCTCCCACTACGTGCCAGGCTCTCTTCAAGATCCTGGAGACTCAGTGTAAGTATGAAAAAGTCCTTGTTTCATTCATCAAGTGATGAATAAATCTTTGGCATAATTTTGAGTACTATTAAATGCTATCAAGAAAGACAAAGGAAACTAATGAGATAGAGAACAACAGGTGGGAGTCGGGGTCTATTTCATGTGGGAAGATCAGGGAAGCCTCTTTGGAGAAGGTGGCATTTGAGCAGAGGCCTGAATGAAGTAAGGAGTAAACTCAGGGGAGGATCTGGGCAAAGGACGTGGCTGAGACAGAAGAAACAGCCTGTGCAAAGACCCTGAGGTGGGAAACAAGCTTGACGTGAGCTTTGGAAAACAAAGCCCAGTGTGGCTGGAACAGAGTGAGCGGAATTTTTCAGCATCTTGCAGACACTATGTTTCCCACATAAAGCAATGAATGCATGTAGTAATGATGGAGTTGAGAATTGTACGTAGTAATTGCAAAGATCAATCAAGATTGCACGTGTAAATCTCCCAGCTTAGTGCCTAGTACATTATGTTGTTGTTTAGTTGCTAAGTTGTGTCTGACTCTTTGAGACCCCATGGACTGTAGCCCGCCAGGCTCCTCTGTCCATGGGATTTCCCAGGCAAGAATACTGGAGTGGGCTGCTACTTCATTCTCCTGGGGATCTTCTCAACCCACAGATCAAACCCATGTCTCCTGCACTGGCAGGAGTGTTCTTTACCACTGATCCACCAGGGAGGCCCCCTAGTATATTTTAAGTTTTAGTAAATGTAAGCTATAATCATTACCATCACGTGGGCAGCTCAGTGTTCCTGCCTAACCAATGCACATAACCAGGACTCCACAGGAGAGAACAGGGGACCTAGGGTGCTGTGGGCAGCTGCTCTGCCCTCAGGCCTTAGACCCCAGTCCTGTTTGTGGTCTGGTTACTTATGTGCCCTAAGGTAATTTCTCTCCTTGTCTTCGATGTGTGAGCCATGTAATTCCTTCTTCAAAAGTTATAAAGATGAGACTCCAGCCAATAATTCGACATGAAAAGAGGCTATTTTCTCATCCTCGGGCTTGGTAAAGATTCCTGCCATAAGCCAGTCATTATAGAAATGACTCAGCCTTTCTCTTGTGTGTTAATAAGATTTTACAGTTTTTGATCCTGACTCAAACTGGCTTGGAGTGATGAGATCACGGATGCTGTGCCCGTGTGTCACTGTGTAACTGTTTACTTGACTACCCAGATGCACATAAGGCCACTGCAACCTGCCACCTTCCCAGGTCTGCTACGGTTGTCGCCCAACTCACACAAAGGGTACCTGTTCCCTCCATCCTATCCGCCAGGAAGTTGGGATGCAGTTCTCTTTTCTTTCTAAGGGCCAGTCAGGCTGTGAAAGAGGGTTAGTGAGCTGAACTCAAAGTAAGGCATCTGAGTTCTCTTTACACCCTAATATCAACAATGCTTGGTGTCTTTTTGGGAGGCCTCACTGGGAGAACTGATCCAGGCCCAGGTCTCAAATTAAACCTTTTATTAGGGTTACGAGGGGAACCCTCTGGTCTCTTTTGGTTAAAATTATCCTGGTAGTTTAGAAGCAAACCAGAGTCCATTTATTTATTTGACAAACATTATGGATCACTGGGTACCCAGTGCCCCAGCAGGGCTTAGGCACCAAGGACAGAGAGACCGAAGGCACTCTCTAATGCCTCAATAGTGTAAGGAGACTGATGAGAAAATAAACAGTTGTAGATTAGCGTGATTGGTATTGTGACAGATCCTTGGGTCCCACAGAGGCATTGGGGGTACCTGGCCCACACTGATAGTCAAGAAAGACTTTCTAAAGGATGGAATGCTTAAATGACTCTGGAAGGATGCATAGGTGTCATATAATCAGGAAAGGTCCAGGAAGGGGGGCAGAGGGATGTTCCTAGAGATGGAACAGTCTGAAAAGCCAGCTAGCCGTGACCACTAACATCCATTTTCTCCTCTTTCTGGGTGCACAGTTCGACCATACGTCCTAGTCCCCCTCACAGGTGAGTGTGGCCACGGGACTGAGTTCTGGCCAGAGGCAGATGTGCAGAGGTGATGGGGGAGCCCAGCCCAGGATCCTCTCCTGTGTGCCCTTCCCTGCGCTTTCCCAGTTCAGTCCACAAAGGGCCCTGTGTGCTGCCTGAGGGAAGTCCAGAGTTAAGGGGCAGGCAATAATCAGACTTAGCTTTTAGAATAATGGAGCTAGGGTGATATTTGTGACAAGGTTGAACTTAACCTGAGGAAAACAGCCACGCTTAAGAAATCCTCTCCCTTTGGAGTTCACCACCCAACCACCAGCGTTTTGTGATCCACAGGTGAAACCTCAAAGGACCACCACCCTCAAATATTCTGAGATAGACCCATCTTCATCTTTCCTCAAGGCTCCCATAAGGTTCAGGCTGACTCCCTTGTTCACCTGCCTGTATGAAGCCCCAGGCCCTGTCCCTTCCTCTGAGATATTCCTCCTTACTGAACATTCTCCCTGTTGCAATAGACCAAATAAACGCACCTCCTTCAGTGTCTGGGGCGTTTTGTCTTTTGCACTAACACAACAACACTGGACTAGGAGTCAGAACCTTCTATTTGAGAGTAGACTAGCACCTGTTTCATTTTTCTTCAACAACTTTTATTATATACTGGTTTATTCGTCATCAGTCATCCATGGGAATATAAACACCTTGAGCAAACAGCTTATCTTTTAAAAATTCTGCTTCTTTGTTTTTAATTGAAGGATAATTACAATAGTGTGTTGGTTTCTGCCATACATCAACATGGCTTAGCCATAGGTATACATATATCCCCTCTCTCTTGAGCCTCCTTCCCACCTCACACCCAATCCCACCTCTCTAGGTTGTCACAGAGTCTTCTTGACCACTGTATCCCTGAGGGTCTGCAGGCCAGATCCTGGCCCACAGCAGGCACTCAAGAATTAGGATAAATTATGGCACGACAGCCCCCAACCCACCTGAGACATCAACCATTCGCCCCTGGTTCCCTTACCTTTCTCTGTCCCCTGTGTCTTCCTCCCTGCTTCTCTGTGTGTCTCTCTGTGTCCTCTGCTCCAGGCACTCTCCTCTCTGCCTGCCTCCCTCCTCTTCCCCTTTTGGAATCTCTTTCTATTCTCTCCCTTCCTCTTGCTTCCCTCGGTTTCCTCCATGGGTCTTGGACCTAGCAGGTCCCTCTTATCCCTTCAGCCCTTACCTTCTGCTGGGATGTTTATTGAGGAGGATGCAGGGCCCAGGGAAAGACTCCAGATAAGAAGGACTGAGCCAATGACATCTGTGGATCTGTCAGATGGGTACAGCTCTAACTTTGGACACGCATTTGGTCGAGGGATCCTTGAAGGTAAAAATTCACCTGGAGTTGGTCGAGTCGGCATTTTGGAAACAATCAAGTAGATCTGAAGCCTTGCTCCAAGTGGGGAGATGAGAGCTGGGGAGGGGGGAAAGCCAGACCAGAGCCCTGCCTTCCAGAACTTCTTGGTCTCATTAGCCAAGGAGGTAAGGGCCACACAGGTCTTCTAGGAAATAGTAGGGGAACAAAGATAGGCAGAAGGAGGGGTGCAGGCAGAGAGCTCTAGAAGGGATCAGCCATTGTCAACCTTGGGGCGAGCAGTCTGTGTGTGAATGGTAGCAGCCAGATAGAAGCGGAGATCCGGGCTTCAGCTGCAAAAAGTGAAAGCAGCTCACCTGCGACGCAGGGCCACCAGGGCCATGCTTGGGTGCGGAGCCTCTCCTGTCAAACCCTGTCCTGGCTCCCTCCCTGTCCCCACCAGGACTGAGGAAAGAGCCTGATTCAAAGCCTTCAGGTCCCCCAGAGCACAGAACTGGAGCTGAAAATCTTGATGAATAAAACCTGCAGCATCTCACCGCTTGCCCTGCTGCTCGGGAAGTCATTCACATTAGCATGTGAGGCTTTGGGAGCTGAGTGGGAGGCAGGAGCCAACTGAAGCTCGGAAAGAAATAAGATGGTTCATTTGTGCCCCTGAGGACTCTCCAGGCAAATGCTGATCTATCCAGCGTCAAACCTGTTTATACCGAATGCAACACGGAATTCCTTTTGTGACTGCTTTTATAAATAGAATGGGCCATTTCTTTCTGGGAAATGCCTGGGTGATTCACGTGACGTCCTAAGATAGGTGCTTGTAGTTCTGTAACACTGGAGGGGCAGAGAAGGGAGAGGCTCTTTTCCTGAGCCCTGGCATTTAGAAGTGTGGTTTAGAGAAGAAAAAAAGGAGAGTGGCAGTAATGAGTAAGGTGAGTAAATGTTTCCCCAAGAAGACGATTCGTAGAGCAAAAGGGATCCGAGAGGGAAGGGGCTGGCAGAAAAGGGTGCGTGGGTGTTTGCTGGAGCACCTCCCGAGTTCCTTCAGGAAGAAAGCTCCTGCTTCACGGTCCTGACGACTTCTGCCCCTTCTCCCCACCTTGGCACAACATACCCACCTATGTGGAGTTTCCTTCAGGTATGTGTGTGTGTGTGTGTGCACTCGCGTGTGCTCAGCCATGTCAGAATCTGCAACCCCATGGACTGTAGCCTGCCAGCCTCCTCTCTCCATGGAATTCTCCAGGCAAGAACACTGGAGTGAGTTGCCATTTCCTCCTTCAGGGGATCTTCCCGACCCAGGGATCAAACCCATGTCTCCGGTGTCTCCTGCACTGGCAGGCAGATTCTTTACCACCTAGCCACCTTTGTTCAGGTAGTCATACTTAATTGAAGACTCGGTTGTTGAGTCATCCGTTCCTTATCAGTGACGGTCTCGCTACTCATACCTCACTACTGGTGCTGACTCACAGTTGTCTCCAAAGCTGCAGTCTTTGGACCTTGGGAAGATAATTTTATAACAGCACAGATGCTCCCTGGCCTGTGTGTTTTGAGGGTCACAACAGCATCTGAAACCAAAGCTCAAGGCCCAGGCTTATGAATATTTAGGGCAAAGTCCCTGATTCCTTTTCTGGATCGTCCTTCCCCATCAATCAGGATATTTAGAAAATGTGTAAATAGCCATGCAAAAATATTAACTCCATTTACTTCTGTCTCTACAAACATACAGTATTTTCCAGGTTCCATATTTCAATATTAATATATCTTCAGCTACTGAAATTTCAGCAGCAATAAGGCAATACAAGGAGGGTAGGAGGCAGGGGAGAGAGAAGGAATCAATATTTCTAGTATTTTGTGACTCAGCACTGTGCAACTTTGCACATGTTTTGCCCCTCACAGGAACAGGGTACTAAGAAGTGTGATTAACCTCAGACCACAGTTGAAGAAAGTGGGGCCCAGAAAGTCGGAGTGCCACGTGCCGGTTTCTTCTGCAACTTCCTCGCCTCTCTTAGACTTCCTTGAACTGAAGAGAGTTAGGGCTTTGTTCTGGATTAGGCTTCGGCTCAAGGGAATGTTGTGACTGGTTTGATCTTGTTTCCAAACCACTAACATTTTCTCCATATCATCAAAAAGGCTGTTTCGCTTTCATACCATTCGTGTGTTCACTGAAGTAGCACTTTAAATTTCCTTCAAGAAGTTCTTCTTTTCATTCACAGCTTGACTAAGAGTTTGATGTAAGAAACTAGATTTTGGCCAGTCTTCCTTGGACATGCCTTCCTGACTAAGCTGGATCATGCATTTCTAGCTTTTGATTTGAAGCGAGAGACAGGTAACTCTTTCACTTGAACACATAGAGGCCAGTGTCGGGTTATTAATCGGCCTAAATTCAATGTTGTCATGTTTCAGGGAATAAGGGAGGCTTAAGGAGAGGGAGAGGGGGAATGGCTAATGGAGCAGCCAGAACTCACACCACGTTTATGGATTAAGTGACCCATTTTACATGACCATCTTATACATTCACAATAATAGCATCAAAGGCCACTGATCACAGGTCACCATAACAAAGGAAAAATGAAAAACGTGAAATATTGAGAAAATTACAAGAATGTAACACAGAGACACAAAATAAGCAAATGCTGTTGGAAAAATGGCATCCAGAGAATTCTCAGTGCAGGTTTGCCACAAATCTTCAATTTGTAAAAACACAAAGTCTATAAAGTGCAAAAAAGGAAAGTGCAATAAAAGTTCTGCCTCTAAAGCTTTTGTGGGAGAGAAAGTAAAAACCTTTTCAACAATTAGTTGATTGTTAATCCCTGCTGCCCCCACCCCCACCCCTGCAATATGGTTATGGTTTCAGAGAAAAATAGGAGCTCAGGAAAAGAGCAAAAAAATCTGATGTGCATGGAATTAATGAAGGGAATAGCCTGAAGAAGCAAGAATTTGAAAACCTTTGAATTTGGTTGCTAGAATTTGTAGCAGGTTTCTTCACTCACCAAGAAGGCTTGTTAATCCATTCTTTAGGGATCAAGGGATTCCATACATTCTTCTGGGGCAGTGGCCTGGTCCTACCTGCCTCAGCCCCACTTAAGGGAGAGCCTCCAAAGCCCACCCAGTTTCAACTGTGGAAGATAATAACGCTGCTTTCTGGATCCACACAGAGACCAGGGTTACCTCTTTCAAAGAGCAGGCAGGGATCCAATCAAGAGACAGTGTGGGTTTACAGTTCAGTTCAGTTCAGTCACTCAGTCGTTTCCGACTCTTTGTGACCCTATGGACTGCAGTACGCCAGGCCTCCCTATCCATCACCAACTCCCAGAGTTTACTCAAACTCATGCCCATTAAATCGGTGATGCCATCCAACAATTTCATCCTCTGTTGTCCCCTTCTCCTCCCAGCATCAGAGTCTTTTCAAATGAGTCAGTTCTTCACATCAGGTGGCCAAAGTATTGCAGTTTCAGCTTCAGCATCAGTCCTTCTAATGAATATTCAGGACTCATTTCCTTTGGAAAATTGACTTAGGATTGACTGGTTTGATCTCCTTCTAGTCCAAGGGACTCTCAAGAGTCTTCTCCAACACCACAGTTCAAAAGTATCAGTTCTTTGGTGCTCAGCTTTCTTTATAGTCCAACTCTCACATCCATACACGACTAATGGAAAAAACATATCTTTGACTAAATGAAACTTTGTTGGCAAAATAATAGCTCTGCTTTTTAATACGCTGTCTAGGTTGATCCTAGCTTTCCTTCCAAGGAGCAAGTGTCTTTTAATTTCATGGCTGCAGTCACCATCTGCAGGGATTTTGGAGCCCAAGAAAATTAGTCTGTCATTGTTTCCATTGTTTCCCCATCTACTTGCCATGAAGTGATGGAACTGGATGCCATGATCTTCAGTTTTAGAATGTTGAGTTTTAAGCCAACTTTTTCACTCTCCTCTTTCCCTTTCATCAAGAAGCTCTTTGCTTTTTGCTATAAGGGTGGTGTTATCTGCATATCTGAGGTTATTGATATTTCTCCCAGCAATCTTGATTCCAGCTTGTGCTTCATCCAGCCCAGTGTTTTTCATGATGTACTCTGCATATAAGTTAAATAAGCAGGGTGACAATATACAGCCTTGACATACTCCTTTTCTTACTTGGAACCAGTCTGTTGTTCCGTGTCCAGTTCTAACTGTTGCTTCCTGACCTGTATACGGATTTATCAGGAGGCAGGTCAGGAGGTCTAGTATTCCCTTCTCTTTATGAATTTTCCACAGTTCGTTGCAGTTCACATAGTCAAAGGCTTTAGCATAGGCAATAAAGCAGAAGTAGATGTTTTTCTGGAACTCTCTTGCTTTCTCAATGATCCAACAGATGTTGGCAATTTGATCTCTGGTTCCTCTGCCTTTTCTAAATCCAGCTTGAAGATCTGGAAGTTTGCATTTCACATACTATTGAAGTCTGACTTGGAGAACTTTGAGCACTACTTTACTAGTGTGTGAGATGAGTGCAACTGTGTGGTAGTTTGGCATTCTTTGCTTTTCTTCAGGATTGGAATGAGAACTTATTTTTTCTAGTCCTGTGGCCACTGCTGCATTTTCCAAATTTGCTGGCATACTGAGTGGAGCACTTTCACTGCATCATTGTTTAGGATTTGAAATAGCTCAACTGGAATTCCATCACCTCCCCTAGCTTTGTTCATAGTGATGCTTCCTGAGGCTCACTTGACTTCGCATTCCAGGATGTCTGGCTCTAGGTGAGTGATCACGCTGTCGTGATTATCTGGGTCGTGAAGGTCTTTTTTGTACAGTTCTTCTGTATATTCTTGCCACCTCTTCTTCATACTTGATTTTAACTAAAAAAAAGAAATTTGCTGGCAGTTGTATTTCCTGTTAGAAAGAGTTGTGGAGGGGTGAATGAAAGAGTTCTGGAGAATGAATGACAAGCATGTGAGTAGCTTAGGAATGCAGTCGGGGTGTAATGGCTATAGATTGTGCGTTTAGTAAACAAAGCTCTCTTGGATGGAGCTTCCGTTCACTGAGCCCTCCCCTCCTTTGGGGCCTCTCAGATCTCCTCTCTTCAGAAAGTATTATTATCTTTGGCCCATGCTAAGAAAATGATAAGAGCCTATTAACAGCAGCTACAGTCATTACTGTAGGGAAGGAAAAACATTCCCCTCTTCCAGTCTATGTTCTTCTACTGATCTAACTATTAAATTGCCGTGAGACACATAGAAAGACAAACAGAAGTTTAATAATATGTCTATGTCCTGTACACTTGGGAGAGACCCAGGAAAACCAACTAATTCCTTGAAATGGTAGAAACACTCATCCAAAATACAACTCTCAGCTGAAGATAAAAGAAGATGCTGGAGGAGAGGGGAGTTATGAGAGGATATCAGGAAAAGCACAGTCATAAGAATAAGGTAATCATGCAGATTTAAGTCCTTGCCTTCTCCACAGATTAGAGTTTCAAGAAATTGAGTCACCCCCCTCTTCCTGGTACTGCAAGGGAGACACCCCTACAAGTCGAGATTCCCTTATACAGGTGAGTGTCTCTTATAAGGTGTAAATTCTTCTTGGTTTTCAGAGCTTCTTCTATGTCTTCTGTTTATTAAAAATAGACAATACCAAAGGGGAAAGAAAGAAGGGATAAATTAGGAGTTTGGGATTAACATATACACAATACTATATATAAAATAGATTACCAACAAGGGCCTACTGTATTGCACAGGAAACTATGTTCAATATTCTGTAATAACTTATAAGGGGAAAGTGTGAGTCTGAGTGAACTCCGGGAGATGGTGAGGAACAGGGAGGCCTGGCGTGCTGTGATTCATGGGGTCACAAAGAGTTGGACACGACTGAGTGACTGAATTGAACTGAACTGATAAGGGGAAAGAATCTGAAAAAGAATATATAGAGAGACCTGAATCACTGCTGTACAGCTGAAACTAATATATTATAAATCAACTGTATTTTAATTTAAATAAAGGGAAAAAAACAAAATATAAAATAACCAGCCTAAAATAATCTTTATGCTAAAGAGACTTATTTTGAGGTGGCAAATTCTGCTTCCCTACATTACCAATTACTTAATACCTACCAAGTGCTAGGCACTGTCTGGAAACTTAACATGTAATATCTATTTCTTAACAGCAATCCAATTCTAGAAGCAGTCCAACAAGCTGTACATATATTAATATTATCTCTCATTTTCCTAACAACTAAAATGCTTTGATTTTCCTTGTTTCACAGATGAGGAAACAGAGAGGTTGTTGTGTGTGCAGGGCCACACAGCCTGTTGTAGATGGAGCTGGCACTTGGGCCCAATCTCCTTGAGGGCAAGGGTCTTGACATGCTCACCTTTTGTATCCTTCACAACCCAGCCCCTCAGTCCATTGTTTGCAGGAGGTTCTCAGCAAATACTAATTCATTAAATTATTTAAATCAGTATTTGCCTACACACCCAGAGATAATACCTTGGGATGTGGCTTTGTGTGTACAACCTGGTGATGGCAAAAGGGAATGCGGCCTTGGTCTCTGAAGAGCCCTGGGCCCCAGCACCCACCTGCCCTATTGGCCGGCAGCCAGTCGCCCCCTGTGACCACACTCTTCCACACTCAGAATGCCACGATTCGGAGCCAGAACTGGCCTCACAGACTGGCCCAACCCGCTTCATTTTACAGATGTTCCCATCTATAAATCGAGATATAAATCTGTACCAAGTTTCATGAATTTACCACTTGTTCTTTCAGGAGATCAAAGTAGATCAATATACTCTTGAGCACATGCATGAAAGGACCTGTAGGTCAGGGGTCCCCAACCTCTGGGATCTAATGCCTGATGATCTGAAGTAGAGCTAATGTAATAATAATAGAAATAAAGTACACAATAAATGTAATACACTTGAATCATCCTGAAACCATCCCTCTGCCCTGGTCCCTGGAAAAATTGTCTTCTATGAAGTCCATTTCTGGTGACAAAATGTTGGGGACCACTGCATAGGAGATGAGCAGTGAAAACCAGCCTCTGTTTTCAAGGTGGCGGGGGGGTCTAGCTTGGTTGTAGAAAAACATAACAGTCAGCAATATTAAATACTTTCCAGGGGTCACATCCAGTGGGGACTGTGTTCCTTCTGGAATGTATCATTTGTAATATTTAAAGCCATCAGAAGTGTTTTCCAGCAAACTTTTAATTCCTAAGCAGAGTAGACTGGGAACATGTTCCTGTCCAGCCTTCCCTCCACCTCCACTTTTACTCGGATGCTTTTTTTCTTCTAAAAGTACAAGAGTGCTACCTGTGTAAGCTGGCCAGGTCGCTCTGCAACCAGAGAATCCAGGGGCTGGCTGGGTCCCAGCAACACCATGCCCAGATATGCGTGCCTTCTTCATTTTTCCGCATTTCTTGGGAAGGAGAGGTGAGCTTGCCTGGCATGACTCAGGCCAAGGAAGTGAAAAGCCCAGACATGGTGTTTCACCAATTCCTCCCAAGCTTACTAACCCAGCAGTGTTTGCAGACACTGAGATCTCAAGGCAGTAACTGGGAGTCTCTTGGGACCAGTTGTCTAAGACCTGAAGGTGACAAATCCTACTTGATGATCTGATCTTCACTGCAAGTGCCAATGGCATTTTTTTCTTCTTTTTCCTTCTTTAACTTTTTAGGGAATTTTTCAGCAGGATTATAGGAAATGGACTCCTCAATTCTCTTCCCAAGCTCAGATTCTAATCAGGATTTTTCAACACCCTCCCAGTTCCCTGCACAATAACAAATTATGCATAATAAATAAATGCTATGACCAAATATTATTACATCATGAATCAGTGTCCAGAGTGGGCCTTGTAGAAATAGCGCATAAAAGAGCCCTGGACATCCTGGTTGCCATTCTGGGCACAGGGCAATATTCAATTTAGGCCTCGGCCTTCTGCCCTGGAAGAAGGCTGGGTTCTAAGTTTCCCTGTTGTGAAGATGACCCCAGAGTCCTCACACAAGGGCCCTACGTCCACTCATGAACCTGCATGCAGACTGCTCCTGTAATGGAGATGAATGAGATGTTGGGATGCCTAAACCATTGTTCGTTGGTGGCTTCAGTTGGATGGAAGTCCGAGAGCCATTCTCTCTCACATGAGTGTCTCTGGAAAGCTGCTTTCAAACTTCCCTGGAGTAAGGGAACTCCACTGAGCTTAATGTTTACTGAGAACCTACTTGTACCAAGCCTGTGCCAGGCACCTTAGGAAAAGGATGACTGCCACGGTTTCTGTTGTTGGTGGCCTCAGACGACATGCAGCCCAGCAGAGTGACCAGAGTGACCCAGCAGAGGTCATTATTGACTCAAAGACAGTCTGCTGTTGGATTTGGGCTTGATGAGGTCCTAAAGAAGACACTTTTTCTCCGATGTTCCCTCTTTCTAACACTTTCTACCCATTGTGGGTTTAAATGGGCTGATGATGAAGGGGATAAAATTCCAAGTGCATGGACCAGGCAGGGTGCTGTGCAGACAGATGCTCTGTTCCCACTGGGGACCTCTAGGAGAAGGTCTAGACCTGTCCTGGTGTTGACTCCCCTAGCCTGAGTGAGGAAGCTGAAGGACCAGTAGGTAAATTCCCTCTGTCACTCACTGGTGGAGGGCACCAGCCCCTGGTAAGTCTGCCCCCACTGTAGGCCGGAGCTCCTACAGACAGAGAGATCCAGGGTTGCAGAATGTGCAGGGGTGCAGAAAGGGGGGGGGAGTGGAGCTGGGCAAGGCCTCATAGCATCTGTCTGCCTTGTCCCCCATAGCCCCAGCTGAGCAGGGGTGTGCACACTCAGAGGAAAGTCAGCAGGATGTGTGGGAATGGTGAAATGGATACCCAGCCCTGGGGAGAGGAATGTGACCCCAGGGGTGTGGGCCTCTGTCTCCAACAGGCAGTAGGGAGGTGGGAGCCAGGGAATGGAGGTGGTGTTTCATACAGCTCTTCCTGGAGAGAAGTTTCCTTCTGAAAACACACAAGGGCTCAGGGAAACAGGTTTGAATTAACCTACACATGGAATCTTCACAGCCTGAGGACGGGCTCAGCGTGCTGGGGAGAAATGTCTTGTGATTCCTGCTTTCCATCCTCGCATAAATGTTCTCTGAGATCAGGATCTGACCTCAGGCTTTCTTGAACCTGCTCCTTATTCCAAGTATCAGGGAGGAGCCGGGGTTCACACCTACCTGGCAGGTGGAAGTTTCTGTGACCTAGAAATGGGTCGGTGAGCGGCCCGTTTGGCTGTAATGAGCCAGCCTCTGGGAACGTCATGAGCCTTTCTGCTTGTCCCACGCCACTAGGCTCTACGGGGCCTAGGAAACCCCGGAGACTGCACTGGGGCTGAGACTTGGCCCAGCTTCATGTTGGAAGTGATGCTGCCTGGATTCCGGGTGCCAAGGCATTTGTTAGTATTTCTGAGCTGTTCATTAGCATTGAGGGAGGTCAGCCCAAACTCTGGCAGGAAGGAAGGGCTGGGAAAGGAGGCTGCCTTCACCGAGTGCGTGTTCATCTAAACATTTGGCCTGTGGTCAGCCGCCCTCCAGCTGGTGGAGTCTGTGATGCTGCTCAGCATGACCTGGGGCTGCCGGGTCAAAGTAGCTTAGGGTAGAAGTGGCCCTAGGACGAGCAGGCAGCCACCCCCTCCCCACTTCTCCCAGGTTCTGAATGCAGCAAAGAGAACTTCCCAGGGTAAACCCCTTCATCCTCACACTAGAACAGACTGAAGCTCCCTGAGGTGTACTGTCAGCTCCCTCTTTTCAACAGCATCATAGCTGAACTGTCTAATCAGGAGAGTGGAGGGCAGGAAAGGGTACATATCCCTTCTTGACCTAGCGCTCACTCTGCGGTTGGGCTCCCCTCCTGAGCAGGCAGAGCCCAGGGACTTTTCTGAGGTGAGTCTCCTCGAGCTTGGAGACAGGGAGCAGGTACTTCCAGCCTGGCCTGTGGAGTCCACGGTGCTCCTCCTCACTGGTCTTTTTCAGGCCAATGAAGGGTCATTCTCCAAAGATCCTGCCTGAGAAGAAAGCAGTCAAGCTAGACCCTAAATCCTATATCAGATCAAGGGGTCCACACTCGCCTCAACAGAGCCAGTTTCTTCCTCCTCTGCAGGGAGCTCGGGCCTCTCTGCCTGCTTGGGCTGCCTACTTTTAAGGGGTTGAGAACCTTCTGGAGAACCTGTTCCAAGGAGAGAGCCAGGGAGAGTGAGCCACACCTGGAACACAGCTTCAGGTGTTGGAGATCGGGCGTGGTTCCTACTTCAGCACAGTGGAATCTAACCTCAGCCTGGCCCCTTGGATGTGTTATCTGGGTCACAGGAAAAGGAAGGGCATTATTATTTTAATTCCAGTTTTGTTTCACTCACTTAGTGGCTTTGGGCAAGCTACCTAAGCCCCCTGTGCTGGGCTCCTTGGCTGTCCACTGGTGATGTGTAGTTCCTGGCTCAGAGGTTGCTATGAAGTCAAATGAGTGAAGGCTTTCATACTGCTTAGAACACTGTACATGTCAAGTGTTTGTCAAAGTGAGGAAACCCAGGGGCACAAGAGCACTACTGGAGGACCCTTCAGCTTGGGGCGCATGGAGGGGGAAAGGACCACGTCCTTCCCACAGACCACCTGAGGCTCCAGCTTAGCAGAGAGCACCACGTCCTCTCCACAGACCACCTGAGGCTCCAGCTTAGCAGAGAGCAGTGCATAGCACAGGGATCTCCACGGGCAGGCGGGGGTTGTCTGGGGATGCAGAGACCTCTGGGACCGGGCAGTGGGCGCCGGGAGAAAGCCTTGCACGGGAGGATAAGAGGCAGCTACAAGTGGATTCACGTTCTCGTTAATGTGGCTTCATCTACACTCACAGTGCTGACTGGTGAGGCACAGGTATAAGCCCTCGCGGGGCTCCTCCCAGAGTCAAAGTCAGTTTCTTAGCAGCTGGAAGTACGGAGAAGGTAAGGGCTGTGTCCTGGGAGGTATCTAGAGCTCTAAGGTCTGGTTTCTCCCCACCAGCTGTTCTTTCATATTTAGAAAAACTCTCCAGTTCTTTCCCATTTTTACTTTGATAGGGCTGGGTTTTTCCATCTCACTACACCCGAAACCTAATTCTTATAGACTTTGCTCACAGAGAACTTTGTTTCAAGTCCTCTGTCTTACTAGCTAGGGTGGTTGTTAAAATTAACCCAGGCTTCTAGAAAAGGCATCACCAAAAGATGGGAGTTTTTGAAAAGCTGCTGGTTTGGAAAGCTGAATGGGAAAGGGAGGTCCACACTGTACTTGACAACATGAGTCTTAGGAGACTCCTAAGGAGGGGCCAGACCACTCACTCAAGGCTTCATAAGAGGCTTCAGACCTGGCCCTGCCAGCTCCCCCCAACCTCTCTGGGCTCTCCTGTGGAGAACCAGGGGAAGGAGGAAGAGGACAAGTTTTCACTAGGGCAGTGTTCATGGGAAAATGTTAATTCCTCCCCAAAGCTACATGGAGAGTTGGACGTGCTGGAAGACTGAGGGGGCCACTGGAGTGAGGCAAAATGTCGTGAGACTGGGGAATTTCTTGGGGGCCAGCACGTGTCCCTGGAGTGCAGGCAGAGGCCTGCAGGCTCAGCTCGGGTAGAGGTGGGAGGGGCCTGTCTGTTAGCTGCTTTGCCATGAGCCAATAGGCCAAGTGAGCACGGTAAAGGCACAGAACAATGTTAGCCAAAAGGAAATACAGCTGCTCCAAGGGGGGACTCAGTCCACGGATGTAGCTGGAATGGGCCAGAGAAAATCTTACCCCTACCCATGCTGAGATCAGAGCACCAGCCAAAATATCCAATATCACGTGGACCATAACTGAGCCAAGGCGAGACTAGCAACATCTTCCCATCACAGACAGGTGACCTGTCATTTTAGATCGCCCTGATTCCCCATTCCTCCTCTTCCCTGTCCCCCTCTAGCTTATAGCAACTTGACCCCAAAAGGGGTGGTGAAGAAAGAGAGGATGTACCACACACCAAACTACTTCAAGTCCCACGCTGAAGCCTGACTTCCCATCGAGACAGGAAAGGGGAGGTTTAAACTGGACCTGAGGTTGGAGTTTTGACCCAGACTGGGTTAGATACTGAGTGTGATCAGTGGGTTATGGAACCTCCATCAGTACAGGATGGGCAGAGATGGTGACTGGAGAAAAGAACACCTCCTTAGACTCGCTCTCCACTTAGTTGAGATTCCTCGCTGTTTTTGCAGCCAGGAATTCTAGGAACTTTAAGAATCTATTTTCTTCTTGAAACAAAAGATCTGGAGAAACCTAGAAAATGAAGCGAGAGTGAACTCCTTGTCTGAAGCAGAGATCTGAAAACTCTGAAGCATTCATCAATGCTTAGAAAGCTGTTTCTTGAAGCTTTGTAACTACACAGTGTATTAGTTTTCTCTGGCTGCTGTAACTAATTACCACAGACTTGATGCTAGCCTAGGGTGACCCATGTCAGACCTCTTCCCTACAGAACTTCAGGATGATAAAGTTGTGCTGTGTCAACCTCTATGCATGCATGCTAAGTCATCTCAGTTGTGTCCGACTCTCTGTGACCCTATGGACCATAGGCCACCAGGCTCCTCTGTGGCAACCCACTCCAGTATTCTTGCCTGGAGAATCCCATGGACAGAGGAGACTGGCAGGCTATAGTCCATAGGGTCACAGAGAGTTGGACACAACTGAAATGACTTAGCATGCTTGCATAGAGGCTGATACAGCACAACTTTATCATCTTACAGTTCTGTAAGTAAGAGGTCAGACATGGTTCACCCTGGGCTAGAATCAAGGTTTCGGCAGGGGTACACTGAGCACTCACATTTCACCACTTCAACTTCCTCTCGCCCCCTCATCTCCCACATTTGAGGACCTAGTTACCATATTGGGCTCACTTGAATAATCTGGGATTCTTCCAATCTTAAAGTTGTTTGGCTCAGTTTTGAATTCAGTTCAGTTTAGTTGCTCAGTCATATCTTACTCTTTGCAACCCCATGGACTGTAGCATGCCAGGCCTCCTGGCCTATCATCAACTCCCAGAGTTTATCCCAACTCATGTCCATTGAGTCTGTGATGCCACCCAACCATCTCCTCTGTTGTCCCCTTCTCCTCCCACCTTCAATCTTTCCCAGCATCAAGGTCTTTTAAATGAGTCAGCTCTTTGCATCAGGTGGCCAAAGTATTGGAGTTTCAGCTTCAGCATCAGTCCTTCCAATGAATATTCAGGATTAATTTCCTTTAGGATGAACTGGTTGGATCTCCTTGCAGTCCAAGGGACTCTCAAGAGTCTTATCCAGCACCACAGTTCAAAATCAATAATTCTTTGGTGCTCAGCTTTCTTTATAGTCCAACTCTCACATCTATACACCACTACTGGAAAAGCCATAGCTTTGGCTAGATGGACCTTTGTTGGCAAAGTAATGTCTGTGCTTTTGATATGCTATCTAGATTGGTCATAAACTTTTCTTCCAAGGAGAAAGCGTCTTTAATTTCATGGCTGCAGTCACCATCTGCAGGGATTTTGGAGTATCCGAAAATAAAATCTGTCACTGTTTCCACTGCTTCTCCATCTATTCACCATGAGGTGATAGGACCAGATGCCGTAATCTTAGTTTTCTGAATGTTGAGTTTTAAGACAACTTTTTCACTCTTCTCTTTCACTTTCATCAAGAGGCTCTTTAGTTCTTGACTTTCTTGATATTTCTCCCAGCAATCTTGATTCCAGCTTATGCTTCATCCAGTTCAGCATTTCTCATGATGTACTCTGCATATAAGTTAAATAAGCAGAGTGACAATATATAGCCTTGACCTACTCCTTTTCCTATTTGGAACCAGTCTGTTGTTCCATGTCCAGTTCTAACTGTTGCTTCCTGACCTGCATACAGATTTCTCAAGAGGCAGGTCTTTCAGAATTTTCCACAGTTTGTTATAGTTCACACAGTCAAAGGCTTTGGCATAGTCAATAAAGCAGAAGTAGATGTTTTTCTGGAACTCTTGCTTTTTCGATGGTCCAACGGATATTGGCAATTTGATCTCTGGTTCCTCTGCCTTTTCTAAGTCCAGCTTGAACATCTGGAAGTTCACTGTTCACATACTGATGAAGTCTGGCTTGGAGAATTTTCACATTACTTTACTAGCGTGTGAGATCAGTGCAATAGTGTGGTAGTTTGAGTATTCTTTGGCATTGCCTTTCTTTGAGATTGGAATGAAAACTGACCTTTTCCAGTCCTGTGGCCACTGCTGAATTTTCCAAATTTGCTGGCATGCTGAGTGGAGCATTTTCACAGCATCATCTTTTAGGATTTGAAATAGCTCCACTGGAATTTCATCACCTCCACTAGCTTTGATCATAGTGATGCTTCCTAAGGCCCAGCAGCTTAAATTTTATCTGTAATCTTGAATCTCCTTTGCCATGCAACCTACCAGAGTCACAAATTCTGGGGATCAAGACATAGACAATAATGGAGGGGGCCATTATTCCCTCCCCCATGTGGCTTGCACATTACTGAATTCAATTTAAACAAAAATGTATGTGATCCTTATAATACGCAAGCCAAGATTCAGTCAAATTCTATTGTCTGCCTCACAGGGGTTCTAGGAACTAGAGAGGCAGTAGACAGAGATGGTTGGACTTTCATTACATCTGAAGGGTCACCCCAAAGTTGCTCCATCCCACTGAGACCCCAAGCAGGAGAAACAGCAGGATCACAGACCCTGTATGCACCCTGGAGCTAAGAGGCCGGAAACCCTTACTACACTCACTGCTCTACTGACATTGGGGCTTACCCTTTCCACTTATAAGTGTCTTCTGTTGCAAGGATCTGGATTGCCAAATCCCAGGCAGCTTTAATCAGTTTGAGGTGCTGCAAGAGGCTGCTGACTTAGAGAAGGAAGGTGGTGAAAGGCGCTGTCACTGGTACTCCTGAGTGTTGGGGCTTGCCTTTCTCCTAGGGGGGAATGTTCTGGCGAAAGGCTGCATCTGCACAGGTGCTGCAGCCTGTGTTGGAGAAAGCTGGAGCCAGCTCCTCCCGATCTCCAGGAAGGATCACGGGTAGAAGGCTCTCCAGAGCCTGGGGCTGTTAACTGTTAACTTGGGAGGGGCAAGTGTGTGGAATTGTTGCAACTTTCTGTATGTTTCAACACTGGCCTCTCTTCCCCTCCCTTCCCAGCTCAGGCTGCCCTAGGTGTTCTTGTCTGACCTCCAAATACAGAAGAAGGAATCCAACCCCCAAATTAGGACCAGGTTCCCAGGCGTTATAGGTGTCCTGGGCTGGGGAGGTGTGACGAGCAGGCTTCTGTGAAGCTTCACATTGATCAGTCAGTCATGCACTCTGGGGTCGGGAGGGTGGTCTTCTCTCCCTTACAAATGGGTCCAGCAGCTTCTGGTCCAGCACAGCCCCTGGATGTCAGAACATTCCCCCTGCTGCTCTCCCCCTTGTCCTGTCATTGAGCACTTTGAGGACAGCAGCCCAGCTTCAGACCACCCTCATTGATGCAGTGTGGCTGCTGAGCCTTCCATTACTGATCTTTGTCCCCCTGGAGCAATGCCCACCACCCCCAGCTTCTTTACACAAAAGCTCTCTTTCTTATCTTAGGCAATAAGTCTTAAAAGCTTGTCGGAAAGGACAGGATGGTCTGTTAAGCCCTTAAGAACATAAGTACTTACTTACTTACCCTCCTGGAGAGTAAGATGGGCCTGGTGGGTCTTTCCTTAGAAATACAAAACTCTGAACCGGACCCGCCCTCCCCTGGAGCATTCATTCAAGATGAGGTCACCTTCCCCAAAAAACAGTCCAAAAGTTTTCCTCCTGAAGCACAGAAATCTATTCTCTAATCACATTTTCTGTAATGAGCTCTATTACTACTATCATCATGGAAAAAATAATCACGCGTATTTGTGAATGTTTAAACAGCAAGGCCAAACAGACAGCAGCCAAATGCAAACCAGTTTCTCTCGTTTGGATGTGGAAGCACAGCCTCACACGATAATTTTGTCACAGTTATGTTAGGGATACGAATACAAGGATGTTTCTAACCCCAGAAACAGTTCTGCACTAAGGCAGAAGGCCTGGTGGCTGACCTGCTGTTTCACTCACTTGGCCTTGAGCCTCAGTTCCTTCTTCTCCAGGGAGAACAGCATGACACTACCTGCCTGCCTGCTAGGGGGGCAGCGAGCCTCTAGTGAGGGCAGTGGCGCAGGCATGTTGGGGTCTGCACAGCACCTGGCATCACATGCTGGCATCAGTGGCCCTGAGGAGAAGTGATGGAGCAGCCCTGTGGTTTCGGTGATCCTGACAGGCTAGGGTAGTGGAGAGTGTCTTGCCCAGAGTTCCGGCCACTCCCAGGAACACCCCCAGGAACACCCCCACAGAGAACAGGACAGTCGCCACAATGGCAGGATGAGTCAGGGAGAAGCAGGGGCTGGGAGGTGGTTGCTGAGGGGGAGGCCAGGCTTGCTGTGACTTCCTTTCTGGCCCCAGTGAGAGAGTTGCCCAACCTGGCAGGCAGGCAGGCAGGACCCACTGCAGGGGCACCTCTCCACCGGAAGAGTCATTTAGGGCAGCAGTCCCCAACCTTGTTGGCACCAGCAACTGGTTTCGAGGAAGACAATTTTTCCATGGACAGTGGTGGTGGTGGTGATAGGGGGTTTAGGATGATTCAAGTGCATTATATTTATTGTGTACTTTATTTCTGTTATTATTACATCAGCTCTACCTTCCAGGTCCTGGAAGTTGGGAACCCCTGATTGAGGAAACATTACAAGGGCTCTTAGGCTCTCAGTCTATTGCAGGGGCCCAGAGTCACAAGCCTGCTGACACCCCCAGAGGCTGTCACACCCCTGCATCCCGATTTCCCCTTTAATCCTACCCCTCCTTGAAGATGGAACGTTTGCACGTTTTTATCCCTTTATTTAGCAAGAATTGTGGGCACTGGGCTGCGTGTGGCTGACTTCTAGGGAACTACTTTCATTATGTTTTACCGAGTGATGTCATAAGCTGGGGCTGAAGCTATGAATAGAAACCGTTTTCGCCCACGTGGCTCACTGCAACATGAGCAACGCTTCCCCACCGCACAAAACGCTGGCTTAGGAGGTTTCACCTTGCAAATCCACTCTGCTCACCTCAGGAACTGCTGCCTCAGAACCATTAAATGAACTCACGACTGTCCAACTTTTCAGTAATTAACACCCAATAAGACTTTTGGAAACTCTTACCTCAAAACTCTTGCCTTTCCCCTCAGAACCGTCGCCTTTCCGTGTTGGCCAGTCTTCTCTATATTAGATTTCTTAGTTCTAAGCATGCTCCTGCAAGAAAGACTTACATTTAACTAAATCTCCAACCCACCAAACCTCTCACCTGTGAGATGCCACTGAAACTCTGTTTCAAGTTTGTGATAAGCAGGCAACTCAGTTTTGCCTTTTCAAAAGGCAGTTTGGGGTTGTATTTTTGGAGAGCCAGAGTTTAAAGGATATGCTAAGAAATAGCATGTGTTTTCTGAGCCTACTAGGATCGTTGTAGCTCAATGTAAAAGAATCCTTCTGCAACACAGAAGACCCAGTTTCGATCCCTGAGTCTGCGATGACACCCCTGGGGAAGAGAATGGCAACCCACTGCAGTATTATTGCCTGGAAAGTTCCAAGGACAGATGAACCTGGCAGGCTGTAGTCTACGCGGTCACAGAGAGTCAGACACGACTGAGCAAATGAGCACAGAACAGGATCTTTGCCTTACCAGAAGGCTAATTTTTCTTTATATCTTCTTTTCTCTTCATCTTTACCTAATTCATGGCATTTTGTGTATGCTCATATACCATCTCCTGTGTGCGGAAGGTGGAAGGTGTTCTAGCTGATGCTGTCAGAGTCCCATCTGTATCCCCTGGACCACAGGTCCCATCAAACACCAATTGCCAGAATCTGCATGTGTGCCTGAGGGTTCTCCCATCTTCCAATTTAGATCTGGGGAAGGCTGCGTAATCCTTGCTTCCTTCAGCAGCCAGGGACACTAGGATACAAGCAGTGTGAGTGCTCAACCAGGGACTCTGGAATTAATGCATAAATATCCCAGCCCTTGGCTCTTGGATGAAATCCTTTTTCAGGCATGTGTTTTACACCTTTTCTCAGAGTTTCCCCTCTGGATTAAGCTTCTGTGGCTTACTGTGGAAGCTTAATTCTTGGCTTCCTTTCCTTCCCTGGATCCCTTTCTCACTTCGCTACCGATGTTACCTGTACTTCCCAAATAAACAATTTTCACTTAAATCTTTGCCTCATGATCTTCCTCTGGTAGAATCCAAACTAAAATGGATATCAGTAAATAGAAAGGAATGGAAACAAAACATCTAACACATTACAATATTCAAATAAATGTTTATTACATGAGAGACAACATTGCAAAGTATATTCTCAGTGCTTAGCCCAGAGCTGAGCCCATAGTACGCATTCAACAGAGGCGTGGAGAGAAAGAAAAGGAGCCTAGTCAAGGATAGGCTAGATGATCACCCGGCAGGACTATTGCAGAGGTGGTTGAAGAATCATTAACTAAGTAGACAAGACAAACTTTGAGGACCCATGCAGATTTAGTTCTGTGGGTGTGACTTGCCACAGTAGTTGTGGGGAGCCTCCTGGGTGCTGAGAATGGTGCTTAGCTGGGGCTCTGTTAGCGTCTCATTTTCCTATTGAATTTCTTCAACTCCACAAAATTTTATTGCGATATAATGTATATTTGTAATTATATGCAATATTCGCCCCTTTATAGTGTAAAATTCAATGCTTTATGGTATATTCACAGAGTTGGATAACTCTGTGGTACAACTATTACCACTATTTCTTTCCAGAATCTTTCATTACCACTCCCCTCAAAAAACTTGTGCCCAGTACCAGTCATGCCCATTCTTCGCTCCCCCTAGTCCCTGGCAAACACTATTCTCTTGCCTGTTTCTATGGATTTGCCTATTCTGTGCAGCATAAGTGAAATCATAGAATATGTGGTCTTTTCTGAGTGTGTTCTTTATCTCGACCTGTTTTCATGGTTTATCTATGTTGTGGCAGGAATCGGTACTTCATCCTTTTTTGTCAAATAATATTCCATTGCATGGACACACCATATTTTGTTTATCCATTTATCAGTTAATTGAAATTTTGGCTATTTTTACTTTCTGGCCATAATACTGAACATTCATATATAAGAGTTTGTGTGCAAAAATGTTTTCCTATTTATATACACAAGGAGAGGAATTGCTGGGTCATATGGTAACTCTATGTTGAACTTTCTGTGGAACTGCTAAACTACTTTTCAAAGGAACTGCACTATTTTACATTTGCACAATCAGTGAAGGAAGGTTCACATTTTCCTCATCCTATTTTTGTTTTTGTCTGTATTTTTATTTTTGTCATCCTAGTGTTTATGAGGCGGCATCTTATTACAGTTTTGGTTTATATTTTCCTAATGACAAGTGATGTCAAGCATCTTTTTATGTGCTTATCTTATTGAACACTTGTCTATCTTCTTATGAGAACTGACTCTTCAAATCATTGGCTTATTTTTTTGGCTGTGTAGCACAGTTTGTGGGATCTTATTTCCGTGACCAGGGGTTGAACCTGGGTCCCAGCAGTCAGAGCACTGAGTCCTAACCACGGACTGCCAGGGAATTCCTCCTTGGCTTATTTTTAAATTGTGGTTTTATATATTCTGTATAGCAGACCCTTATCAGATATATGAGTTGCAAATACTTTCTCTCTTTTTGTGGCTTGTCTTTTTACTTTCTTCGAAGCATAACCATTTTCAGTGCTTATGAAGTCCAGCTTATCTGTTTTTTGCCTTTGGTTGCTTATGCTTTTGGTGTCACATATTAGAAACGATCACCCAATCCAAGATCATGAAAATTTACACCTATGTTTTCTTCTAAGAGTTTTATAATGGTAGTTCTTATATTTAGGTCTTTGGTCATTTTGAATTAATTTTTGTACATGGTGTGAGCTAGGAGTCCAACTTCATTGTTTTGTATGTGGAAGTGCATTTATCCCAGCACCTTTTGTTAATGAGATTATCTTTCCCATATTGAATTGCCTTGGCATCTTCTCAAAATTAACTAGCTGTAAATTTAAGAGTTTACTTCCACAGTCTCAGTTCTATTCCATGGATCTATATGTCTATCCTTATTTTCATTCTATACTATCTTGATTATTGTGGCTTTGCAGTTTTGAAATCAGGAAGTATAAGTCTTCTAAGTTTGTTCTTTTTAAGGATTGTTTTGACTATTCTGGGTCTCTTGCACTTCCATATGGGTTTTAGTATTAGTTTGTCAAATGCTAAAAGAAAAAAACCCATGTGGGATATTGATGGGGATCGTATTGCATGTGTGAATTACTTTGGGGGAGAGTGGTCATCTTAAGAATATTGACCCAGTCCACAAACACAGAATGTCTTTCCATGTATTTAGATCTTCAGTTTTCTTCAACAAGGTTTCAAAATTTTTGTCTTGTACTTCTTTTGCTAATACGTTTCTACGTAACGTATTCTTTTGATGCTATTGTAAATAGAATTGGTTTTTCTTTTTAAAATTTATTTATTTTTAATTGAAGGATAATTACAACAATTGCTTTGCTTTATAGAATACAATGTTGTGTCATTTTCTACCATACATATAACTGTTTCTTAGCTTCATTTTTCATTGTTAGTGTATGAAATGGAATTTTTATGATCCCACAAAATTTTGAAGTCTGTGTTTTTCCTTTCAAAATTAAGAATCATTATTTTCAATAAATATTTTCTGCATTCTACGACATGAGAACCTTTTGATGCCTGCTGCAGAGCACTCAAATCATGCTGCCATTTTTGAGAGAAAATAGGAAAAAATCTGGTTTGGGGAAGTAAAGTGTGTATGACTTACTTAGCATAAATAAAGCATGCTTATAGAGAGTCATGAACTATAAAAAATGAGAAGTCTTAAGCATAGAACACAGATCTGAGGGTGCTACAAATGAGTTACAGATGAAATATTAAGATCCAAAAACTGGTGGTGTAGTAAGGGTAACAGAAATGCAGGTTAAAAATAGCAACATATAAAAATCCTCCCAGAGAAAATGGGTATATGCATTCTAATATCAACTTTGGACATTGGCTATGAAATTCAGAGCTTGAAGGGAGAGTCCAGGATCATCCAGAATTGTCTAGAGCATCCAGAATCATGATCCAGAATCTGATCCTCTGAATTTACAGGTGAGAAAACCGGGTCTAGAAGGTGAAGTGCTACAAGGGAGGAAACAACCAAGGGCTTGGAAACAAAGGACCAACGTCATCACTACTAGGAAACCTCAGGAGAGGCTGCCCAGTCTCTGTCAACCTCAGTTCTTTATCTGTTAAAAAGAAAAAGATGCCCACCTTTCAGGGAGGTTTTAAGGAATCAGTTATTCTATGAGTCACAGCTTTTCCCAGCACCACGGCACTGTGCTTGGTGCTGGGGATAAAGCGGAGAAAAGAGACATAGCCTTGACCACTAGAAGAGCAGATTTAGGGTGAAGATCAAATGAGATAACAGGGCACAAGGCTAAGCACTGTGGTCCTCTGTCTCAAGTTCCAGTTAAATTTCTCAAGGGCCGAGGGTCTGAGCATTCATTTCTGAGTTCTGAGTACTGACCACGGAGCCTGACACACTGAAGGTACTTCAGTAAGTGTTTGTTGAACTATATATATTTTCTTCGTATCCCAAAGCAAAGGAGAATTTTAGACACAAAAGGGAAGAATGACTTTTGCCAGGCAAGAAAGCAGAGCATTTCAGGAGGAGGTGATGACCAGCACGGAGCTTAGCATGAGACCAGGTCCTGGGCCAAGAGAAAGGGCAAATATTCTGAGTGGAGCCAGGGTTTATTTTATTTTTAAAGAAAAGTTTTCACTTGATAAGTTAAAATGAAATTTAAAAAGAAAAAAACCTCTCTGTCCCTTTTCCCTTCTAGTGACATCTACATACATAAGTCTTTTCTCACCAAATAAATCAGTTATTCTTAGACAAGATGGCTACATTTTAAAATAGAAGTAACAGCAATTTATGTCAACATGACCCTGAGTAGTAAAAGCTTTTCTATGCATACCATCACAAGTTTGAGCACACCCAAACTGGGATGGTAAGAATGATGGGTGGGTGCTCCATTGCTAAGTGGTGCTCGACTCTTTGATGAGGGCAGTATAATTACAGGGAGGAGGGAATACATTCAGGCTCTGAATCAGGAATTCAGGCCCCTGGGCATCACCGTGGATTTCCGCATGGATTCCCTCATTCTTCCTGCTGGGTCCACGACAGCTTGAGGATGCAACCCACTGGCACTGGTGGGGTGGGCTAAGCAGGAACCACTGATTCCCCTGAGCCTCGTGTTAGGTGTTAGAGTCAGCCAGCTCCCTGATCTTCCCTTGCTTCACTAAATCGGCCCTCTCCAGACCTTACGAACAGAAGCAAATGAGTTGACGTTAAAAACAGTGCTCAGGTGGAAAGCTAGAGCGCTGGATTTGAGGTCCCCTTCTGCTTCTCACTGGGGGTATGATCTTGATGGAGGCACTCCAACTCTGAATTTCAGTTCAATCATTTGTAAAATGAGAGGTGGATCCAGATCAGGCATGGTAAATACCCAAGAGGCGGCCCTTTCCTACATCTTATCCATGGCAGACACTGCCAATCACTCACTCACTGCTTCCCTTCCCACCCAGCTGCCTGAGATGCCGTCACAGATATGCTACCTGGAGGCACACCAAGCACTGGAACAAGGGCAGGACACAACCTACCTTCCATTCTTCACCAAACAGTTTACCCTGATATTATGTGATTCTAAATCACTTGCCCAGACTTCCTGCCCAACTTGTCATGAGGCAGAAACTGATGATTCCCTGAAGTCAAGAAACAGTCCATGGCGGCTCTCCACAAATGCAAGCGTTGTGAGTACTAATCCTTATGTGAGTTCTCTCTACAAAGCTATCACACAGTCAGGGCTTTCAAGTTGCTGAAGAAAGGGAATCCCTGGCTGAGCTTGGTCCAAGACAGTCCCTGGGGGTGGAGATTGAGTAGTAGGGCAGGCGGGGCGAAGGAATTATGAGTTGTTTTCTTTTTTTTTTCCTGAAATATAAACTTCTATTTCTGTGCCAGGATTAATTCCATTCCATGCAAGAATGGCTAGGGCAGTGTTGCTAGGAAATTAGCAGCTGTTTGTCTGGATGACTTTGGACAAGAATGCGTCATTCCTGCAATGCAAACAGGGAAGAGCTTTGAAGTGTGTGAAGCCAGTCTCCATCCATTGCTATTTAAGAAAACACAGTATGGGGCATTTTAGACAGAACCAAGGTGGGAGAATCTTTCCCAAAATGATCTAATTGCCAGGGTTGGGTATCCTGGAGCATGGCCCCAGGGTCTCCTTCCATCTGCCTGTCTGCTTCCCTCACAACTGCTGCCTGGCTTTTGACCCTGCGCCTGTCCGCCGGGCGCCTGGGATCAGTCCAATGACCAGAGCTGGAAGATGACACCTCTTTAGAAAAGAGCCCTGGAACGCTAACTCACTCCCAAAGAATTTAGCCTTTGGAGCTATAAAGTGGAGCCCTTAAGAATATCTCGACCTTCTGATGGTTCCACTATATACAGTTTGTTTCTGTTGTTTAGTAGCTCAGTCATGTCCAACTCTTTGCGACCCCCTGGACTGTAGCCCGTCAGGTTCCTCTGCCCATGGAAAAAATACTGGAGAGGGTTGCAGTGTCCTCCTCCAGGGGAATATTCCCAACCCAGGGATTGAAGCCATCTCCTGCATCTTCTGCATTGGCAGGCGGGTTCTTTACTGCTGAGCCACCAGGGGACAGAGTTTAAAGATAGGCAAAGCTAATCTATTTTATTAGTGATCAAAATAGCATTGACCTTTAGGGAAGGGGAAGGGACTAGTCATTGGGAAGTATCTCAAGGGACATTTCTGAGGTTTGGGTTATGTTGTTTATATTGGGTACACTGATGTTTTAACTTTGCAGTAACTCACTGAACTGCACACTCGTGACCAGTCTACTGTTCTTTGTGTATTCAATACTTCAATAAATTTTAAGTATCTCAAAAAAAAAAAAAGTACCCTGACCCATCTCTAGCCTCATCTCCCTATTGCCACTCTGCATTCTCCTACTCTGCTTTATTTCTGACCAAAACACTCTTCTTGAATTAATATCCATTTTGTTTTCAAGATTTATTTATTTAGAGTCTCTCTCATTCCTTTCTAGCATGGAAGCTCCATGAGGACATGGGTTTTTGTCTGTTTTGTTCACAGTGGTCTCTTCGGTACTACAATAGTCTCCAGAACATAAGAGGCACCCAACAAATATTTGTCAAATGACAAAATGCACGCATCTATTCAATATTTTATCCAACCAGAAAACTGGATTTGTTTCATCTAAGAAAATTTTTGTAGAATACCTTCTGAATGCCTGGAATTATTCCCTGGGTTTGGGGCTGGGGTCTGGGAGGGGTTTGAAGAGAAAAACAAAACAAAACAGATCCGAGTGTTCCCTTTGTTTTTATATACGTCTCAAATTAACCTTTTGAAGCAAGTAGCCTTATCATGGTGTTCCAGAGGAAGAAATGGAGGCTCACAGAAAGTAATTGCCCAAAACCACATGGCCACTAAGTGGTAAAGGCCAGACCTTTTATGAGATATACAAATACCACCTACAGCAGCCGTCACTGACCCTTCTTTCTCTATAATTGTCTCTCCAAGTTAGCCGGCTTTCCAGAGAGAAACGCTGTTCTAACACTCAGGTTCTGATACAAGTCCCTCATTGAACAGAATATTGTGTAAACAACTGCAAATTTTTTTTTAATCTGCCTTGGTTTGAGATTTCTACACTGTAAGCTCTAAAAGTAGAGTAATTCATCATGACACTCACAGGGCAAGAGAACGTGCCTGGAGAGGATACATCCACATTTAGAATTTCCTGAACAATGACAAAAGTTCTGGAACCTCTCAGAAAGTCCTAGGTAGGATTCCCATTGGATTTGCTGTCTCATTTGTAGAGAATTCCCGGTTTGCACTATAAGTGAAAATAAAATCCATTTCCCATCAAATTTAGGCTTAGATTTTTTTTGTGATATACGCCCCTTTCCAGGCCCCCAGGAATTTAGCCTTCTAATCCCCAGACAGCAGACTGGGAACACTTCGAAATTCTTAGGATTGAGCAACTGAGAACTCTAATAAATGCCTCGGCAGTCAGGAAACATCCCGTGTGTGAGTTAGTTGTCATGAGATCTCTCTGAAAGAAGTTTAACTCCTAGTTCCAAGAAAATGCCTATTTATCTTTGTATATTACAGGAGCACTATAAGTCCAGGATGTCAACTGACAAAAATGTCCAACCTAAAAGCTGACAATTACCTTTTATCTGAGGTGTTACTGAGGACTGACTATAGCCTGAGATGGCAGATAGCTCTAATGGACTGTTCCAATGAGCTACAGGAGCAGCTAGGATATAGGAGTTTTTGCTGGAGGAAGAGACAACAAGCAAAACTCCCAGCACAGTTGAACATTACAAGATAACTGCTAATCACACACACACACACACACACACACACACACACAAACCCAGACATCTCAAGTTAATGATTTTAATCTTTTCGGGGTATGAGAAAGATATAAAAGTCTGTGTTCATTGAATTTATTCCTTCGATATGTATCTTACTTAGGCCTGGAATCCAGTTTTTCTCCATCCTAAATTCCCCTTGAATGCACTACTGGGGCAGCTGCACTGGCTGATACCTTTATGGCTGCAGCATCTTTTGTTCATTGAAATGGCAGGTGATGTTTTTTGTCCACAGGAGCAGTGGTGCCACTCACCAAGTATAGGAGGGTAAGCCAGCTCAGCAGGTTTCACTGCAAATAAATATCTTTCTAGCAAGTATTTTAATAATAAAATTTCCTCCAACAGAGTGTCTCTTAAACCTTATTTATGTTAGTTTATTTTCTTTAACTACTCATTTGGTTTGTGAGATCATTTTTCAAAAGTTTTTGGTTAATTTCTTTTGCTATGCTCTCAGGCAAAAACCACATTTGTTGCAGAAAGAGCCTACCCTGATAAAATATGTACCTCTTTAGGCTTGATGGGAAGGAGTCAACAGCAGTGTTGTAAATCCTATCAAGTCCTGGTATCCCAGCTTGGGCACCCCAAACCTGGCAGGGCCAGAAACTGCAGATGAAAAGATGCTCAACATCTTTAGTCATTAGAAAAATACAAATCAAACCACAGTCAGATAACATTTCACACACACTAGGATGGCTAAAATAAAAAAGACAGAGTGTACAAACAAGTGTTGGTAAGGATGTGGAGAAATTGAGGCTCATACATTGCTAGTAAGACTGTACAATAGTGAAGTTACTTTGAAAAACAGTACTTTAAAAAAAATTGACGTTGAGCAACCACATGGGCACTTTTACTCCTAGGCATATACTCAAGAGAAATGAAAACATCTGTCCACACATATGCTGTGTTTTCAGTCGCTCAGTCAGGTCCAACTCTTTGTGACCCATGGACTGTAGCCCACCAGGTTCCTCTGTCCACGGAATTTTCCAAGCAAGAGTACTGGAATGGTTATCAGTTCCTTCTCCAGGGGATCTTCCCAACCCAGGGATCAAACCTACATCTCCTGCATTGGCAGGCAGATTCGCTTACCACTGAGCCACTCGGGAAGCCCCCGTCTACATACATATGTGTACACAACTTTTACTGCAGAATGATTCATAATAGCCAAACAAGTGAAACAACCTAAATGCCTATCAACTTGTGAATGGATAAATTATACGTTATGTACCCTTGCAATAGAATATTATCTGGCTAGGGAAAAACATTGATACATGCTATAAGATGGATGAACCTTGAAAGCAGGCTAAACAAAAGAAGCCAATCACAAAGGCCGTAATTGTGAGATTTTTTTCTATATGAAATGACCAGCAGAGGCAAATTCATAGGAACAGAAAGGAGATTAGTGGTTGCCAGAGCCTGGGAGGAGGAGAGAATGGGGAGTGCTAATGGGTATATATATATATATATATATATATATATATATATGAATAATTTTTTCTCAGTGGATAGTGATGAAAATATTCTGCAATTCCATAGTGGAGATGATTGTACAACTTTACCAATATACTAAAAAAAATTCAATTTCATTCTCTAAAATGGTGAATTTTATGGTATGTGAATTATATCTCAAATAGTATAGTGGATATATATATATATAAATGAAATAATATGAAAAAAATCATTGTTACAATTAAATTATTCTCTTTGAAAACCACTTTTCATCTATTGAAGAGCTCAGTGGATTCTTTTGTAAACACAGAACATTGAAGTATATGAAATTGTGAATCGGGGAAGAGTACATTAATCTTGGCTTCCCCTGATGGCTCAGGGGTTAAGAATCTGCCTGCAATGCAGGAGATGTGGGTTCGATCCCTGGGTTGGGAAGATCCCCTGGAGGAGGGCATGGCAACCCACTCCAGTATTCTTGCCTGGAGAATCCCATGGATGGAGGAACCTGGCAGGCTACAGTCCATAGGGCTGCAAAGACTCAGACATGACTGAAGTAACTTAGCACACATGCATATTTTTCTTTACTCCCATTTTTCTCTCTGTGGTACATCACATCTTGCCCTGTTCCTGGATGCCTTTTTTGCCTTATATTCCAGGGCTTTCTCAAAGCATCACATTGTTGCAATTGCATCAAAAATCTCTTGTAGCGCTTGTGAAAAATTCACAAAAATTCAGTGGGACTCACTGAAACAGAAACTCTATGTGTATGACTCTGAAGTTTGCCTCTTTAATAAGCTTCTAGCAATAAAAACAATACTATTATTAATAGTAGCTTTACCTATAGAATACTATGTGCAGGCACTATCCCAAGTATTTAACATTATTTAACTCATTTAATCTTCTGTACAGTCTATGATTGGGTGCTACTATTATCCCCATCTTACAGATGAATAAACTGAGGTACTAAGAGATGAAGAAGCTTTCCCAAAGGCACATAACTAGTAAGTAATAGAGCCTGGAGTCTTACGCAGGCATTCTGGCTTTAGATTTTGAATTCTTGATCATTTCACAATACTATCTTCTATGGATAGAATGTTTGTGTCTCCCCAAATTCATATGCTGAAATCTTAAGCCCCAGCTGTGATGGTATTAGGATGTGGGGCTTTGGGGAAGTGCTTAGGTCATGAGCGGGGAGCCTCATGAATGATTAGTGCCTTTATATAAAAGAGGTTCCTGCTTCTCAGGTGGCTCAGTGATAAAGAATCCACCTGCCAGTGCAGGAGATGTGGGTTCGATCTCTGGGTAAGGAAGATTCCCTGGAGAAGGAAATGGCAAACCAATCCACTATTGTTGCCTGGGAAAACTCATGAACAGAGGAGCCTGCTGGGCTACAGTCCATGGGGTCATAAGAATCAGACACAACTGAGTGAGTAAACAACAAAAGGGCTTCCAGAGGTTCCATCATGTGAACACAGAGAGAAGGTCCCAGCTATGATCGAGGAGGAGAGCTCTCAAGGGAACATGGCCATGCTGATGCCTTGATCTTGGACTTCCCAGCTCCAGAGTTGTGAAAAATAAATTTATGGTGTTTATAAGCTACCAGATATGTGGTATGTTGTTATTGCAGTCCAAATGGACTAAGACATCTTCTCTTCTCCCCATTAACTCTTAGGCTTAAGACTCATTGTTACAGTTACTATTTAATACATTACTTTCATCTGCAAAATAAATATCTAGATTTTTAACTTTGATGTGAACATTTACCAAAATAAATTTTCTGAAAGTGTTCGGTTCAGTTCAATTGCTCAATCGTATCTGACTCTTTGCGACCCAATGGACTGTAGCACACCAGACTTTCCCATTCATCACCAACTCCCAGAGCCTGCTCAAACTCATGTCCAAGTCGGTGATGCCATCCAACCATCTTACCCTCTGTCATCCCCTTCTCCTCCCACCTCCATCTTTCCCAAAGAGTCAATTCTTCATATCAGGTGGCCAAATTATTAGAGTTTCAGCTTCAACATTAGTCCTTCAATGAATATTCAGGACTGATTTCCTTTAGGATTGACTGGTTGGATCTCCTTGCAGAAGAGTCTTCTCCAACACCACAGTTCAAAAGCATCAATTCTTTGGTGCTCATCTTTCTTTGTGGTCCAGCTCTCACATCCATACATGACTACTGGAAAAACCATAGCTTTGACTAGATGGAACTTTGTTGGCAAAGCAATGTCTCTGCTTTTGAATATACTCTCTAGGTTTGTCATCACTTTTCTTCAAAGAAGCAAGCATCTTTTAACTTCATGGCTGCAGTCACCATCTGCAATGATTTTGGAGCCCAAGAAAATAAAATCTCTCACTGTTTCTATGGTTTCTCCATCTATTTGCCATGAAGTGATGGGACTGGATGCCATGGAATTCATTTTTGAATGCTTAAGCCAGCTTTTTCTCTCTCCTCTTTCGCTTTCATCAAGAGGCTCTTCAGCTCCTTCTGAAAGAGTTGTAAGATTGTAGACTTGAAGACAGGGACGTGAGAGGCTATAGCTTTGGTCAGGGACCACACTCACCCCTTCCTCCCCCTCATTAATTAGCTCTAGTGAAGTCAACTGCCCAGAGAAGAGGCCTGGCTCCTGCAGAAGAAACCTGGCCTGGACTCCATCCTGAAGCCTGAGCTAAAGTTCCGCCCAAGGTATTTCTGATTCATAGGGCTTGGAGAGGAGCCTTGCCTGAGGGTGTTATCACTCTTGTCACTGAGCTGGATCAGTCCTGTTTGGAAGCTCTGGCCAGCTTTGGGCTGTCTACTAATGGTTGGTGGCCCCAACCATTTCTGGCTGGCATTGGGTTCCCAGCTTCTCTCTGGCCAGAGTTACCCGTCATGTCTCCAAGGACCACACTTGTTTCCATATCACGTGGGGTTTTCTGTGGCGGCTTTTTCAGCAGCCAGCAGTGTAGGATAGTGGAAGAAGCACAGGT
The DNA here is from genome assembly GCA_917880005.1 of Nanger dama. Lineage (NCBI taxonomy): Eukaryota > Metazoa > Chordata > Mammalia > Artiodactyla > Bovidae > Nanger > Nanger dama. The sequence continues at coordinate 824,643 of CAKJTW010000059.1, forward strand.
ACAGGGTTTGGATCTGCCCTCGGGGGCAGGTGCATTGGTCCTGCCGTGTCCCCCTGACATAAACCCTTCACCTATAAGGAGAGATCACTGTTTCCAGGTGATCACAATAACATCATGGACGTGACTTCCCACTGTGTCACATTAGCATCATCACTCTGAATCGCCAGTCGTTAACTCCTTGTCTGGCCTCCCTCATCTAAAAGGACCTGTGTCCACTCACTCATTCAACAAATATTAATTGAATGTATATGTGACTTTCTTTGTAGATAACACACAGAATTGCAAAGTGACTAACAGGCATCTCAAATTTAACATCATCTTATAGTCACAGTCATTGTGGACCTCTTCATTTCTCCCCCACACTGGCCCTCTTCCAGTCTGCCCCTGTCTTGTAACCAGCACCAGCAGCCATTCCATTACTTAAGCCAAAACCTAGAAGTCATCCTAGACTTCCCTCTTTGTTCATTCAGTCCATCAGCAAGGTCTTCAAAGATCACCTGAGCCCCTCCCTCACGTGACCATTTCTGCTCTCATCACTTATGACATCCCTCATGCCTGTTTCCCTGTTCGTTCACAGGCCGTGCCACACTCAGCCGTCAGGAGAAACCAAAGCCCACCACCACTCCCCCGCTGGGAAATGAAGCCCAGTGTTCTTGCCAAGTTAGCAAGACTCAGTCTGGACCATACCACCCCTTGTCCACCTTGCTAACACTGTCCCCACACAGCTCCCCTTTCCCTGTGTCCCTGGCACACCAGCTGTCTACTCTCTGTCATCCTGACACAGCCAAGCACATTCCCATCTCAGACCTCCACACTGGCTGCACCCTCAGCCTGGAACGCTCCCTCCTTCCCCAAATGCCATGTGCCTCCTTCTCATCACCTTGGTTTCAGTTCGAATAGTATGTCTTCAGAGAAACCACAGCTCCTGTCCTAAATTGTCCTCTCTTCCTTTCTTGCAAGGAGGTGATGGTGCCATGAGGCAGCTTGGTAGTAGGAGCAGGTGAGTAAGGGTCTTGTTCTGAATATATTTTGTAGGTAGTGCTAACAGGACTTGTTGACAAATGCAATATTGGTATGAAAGAAAGGGAAGAGTTAAGGTTGACTATGATGGTTCTAGTTTCTTCAAAGCAACCATTGCAATTTGAATTTACATTTCTTGTGTATTTATTTACATGTCAGGTAGTGTCATTTTCCTCAACTGTAATAGAAGCTTCTTGGGGGCAGAGGCTGGCTGGTTATCCCCCAGCTCCAAAAGCCCACACATAACAGGCTCTCAATAAAGATTTCTTAAATGACATGATGTCATTGACATGATGTCACTGCTGTAGCACTGGTTTCAACTATATTTCACTTGTTCTTGGTGTTGTTTAGTTGCTAAGTTGTGTCCAACTTTTGTGACCCCATGGACTGTAGCCCACCAGGATCCTCTGTCCATGGGACTTTCTAGGCAAGAATAATGGAGTGGGTTGCCATGCCCTTCTCCAGGGGATCTTCCTGATCCCAGGGATCAAACCTGAGACTCTTATGTCTACTGCATTGGCAGATGGGTTCTTTACCACTAGCACTATCTGGCAAGCCCCAACCTTACTTGATGTCTAACCAGCCCCTCACATCTGGTGTGTCCAAATCTTCTGTCCCATATTGTACTTTGGAAGTACAATATAGCATGTTGTACTTTTGAAAAGCTCCAGCCTGCCAAAACCCTCATAATCAACCTTAACTCTTCCTTTCTTTCATACCAATATTGCATTTGTCAGCAAGTCCTGTTAGCACTACCTACAAAATATATTCAGAACAAGACCCTTACTCACCTGCTCCTACTGCCAAGCTGCCTCATGGCACCAGCACCTCCTTGCAGTTCTCTCCTAATTGCTCTCTGGCTTCTACTTTTGTCTCCTTTGTCTGATCTCAACTTATTAGAGATTTTTTTTTAAACTTTCACCTCCCCCTGGTCAGAACCCTCGGATGGCCTCTCATCTGATATAGCACATTGTCTGAGTACATCACAGCCTTCCAAACCCTACACAGTCTGGCTTCCAGACCTGTCTGACCACATCACTACCCTACTCACTCCGCCTCCACCAGCAGAGCCACACCAGCCTCCTTGCTGTCCTTCTCCATTTCCGTCTTCAAGGGATCTTCCCAACACAAGGACTGAACCCATATCTCCCGTGTCTCCTGAGCTGCAGGCAGATTCTTTACCACTGGGCCACTGGGGAAGCCCGGGATTAGCCATAAACCAGTTAAACAGGGGCAATTATCACAACTAACCACTGCTGTAAATTTTTCCACTATGAAATTTGATTCTATAAACTTCCCATAGAGTAAAAATATTCACTCCACTGGGCACCCCAGCCAGCTCAGCCACCCAAAGGCTCTTCACTTACACATGACAGGAGAATCCATATTTCCATGTTCAAGTGTAAGACATTTCTTGAAATTTTGTGGTGAGTCGGGGATTTTTATGAGTTAATTTTCACACACTCTCAATACACATTTTTTCTTTCATTTATTGGAAGATATGAAGAAACTGCATGATAATTAATCTGAAAAATATGTAGCTGTGATGACTAAGCAAACACCTCAGCTTTCACGATTGTGGCTGGCTGAAGTTCCCAGGAATGCTTCCCCTACCCCTCCCCCGCCGCCCCCCCACCCCCGGCAAACCCTCCCAGAAAGCCTACCTTGTGCTAGCATCATGAGGACAAATGTCAAGAAGACATGACCCTTGACCTCAAGGGGTTCCCAGTCTGGTGAAGGAGATAAACCTTTCTCACCTGTACAGTTATCCAGCCCTGCGAGGCAGTGAGTACAGTGTCTGCTGTTGGGAACTGACTACATGCGATCCTTGTGGACAAGAGGGACCCAGAGTCTCTGAGAGAGATGGGCTCTGAGCTGGTCTCGAAAGAGAGCAGGATGTGGAAAATCAAAATTTCGCAGAGCAGAGTTGCTCATCAACCTCCTACCTCTAGCTATGACCTCTGTTAATAAGAAAGAAATTAAGTTTAAACACATTTGGACCACTGTATTTTGAAGTCTCTTTGTTACAGCAGCTTAGCCAATAGCCTAACTGATACATCTGTGAAGCACTTTTGGAGTTTACCTTCTCCTAACACGTTCAGTCCAATATGACTCCATCAGCAAGACTGAAGGAAGGGAGCCAATAAGTCCTTGGCTCCCTTGTGATGAGCCAAGCATTATTCTAAAAAAGAAAGAAATTCATCAACTCTAACCTCCCACTAACTTGCCAGGCAGGAGCTTTCACTTTCTTCTAGTGATAAAGAAGGTGAGTACAAAGGTTTCCCAAGGTCACACACAGCTAGGAAGCTTCAAAGACCAGGAACGCAGATAGCTCTGATGAGAACCCATGCATAATCGATTGTAGAGGTTCAAAGGACTATATCAGATGTGCCCTGTGACTCTTCTCTTGGGAGGGCAACATACAGAATCACTTATGCTCGACTGAATCCAAATGGGACCAGTTGACCTCGGGAGTGGAGCAGTCTTTTAGAACTAGAAAAGAACTTGGAAGTTTTCCAGTTTAACCACTTCACTTTATAGATGAGGAGACTGAGGCTTGGAGAGGTCAAGTGATTTCTCTGAAGTTCCATGTGCCTACATAGTTCATGTCCCCATTCAGCATAGCAAACCATGAACCTACGTCCTGGCCCTCACGGACAAAAGGCTAAAAATTAGGGCATGTGTTTTCTTAAAGACCTTCTTTGAGTCTCTCCGAGGTCAAGAAGCAGACAATGATGGAAGATGTTCTCTGTGGATGGGTGAGATGGACACAGGCAAAAAAGTGCTTCAGTTACTGTGGTCCAGAGCTGATGCTTGACCAAATTCTAAAGTAGGTCAAACTTGTCCTTGTCCCTAAGTTTCCCTTTCTGGGTCCCTTGCTCTTCTTCAGATTCTAACAGGTGACAGCCTGGTAGGAATGTAAGCCGTGTTCTGGGGTATGTATGTTCATGTAGGCGCTCTCTCCAACCATCAGTGATAAACTGTGTTTTCCTCAAAGAGACTTCAGGCCCAGCCAGCAAGCAGGGGCAAAGGTGGGAGGAGAGGAGGCGGGAAATCTGATATGCCTAAGAGTGCGGCCATCTCTGCAAGCAGCCGTGGGCCCTGTGGGTGGAGTGTGTCCAAGCTGGTCTGTGTGCTGGGGCTCAGCACTGCTTCTCAGAAGACGTGTTTCAGTGATGAAAGAAGAGCTCTCATGTCTGTTTAGGAAGTTCGCTGCGTTCCCTGAAAGGCTCCTGACTAGAGCAGGCTGAGTCAGGAGCTGGCGTCTTTGTTAGATAAACCTAGAGAGTTATTGATTTCTCAAGACTTTGTAAACTGATGCTGTGTGGGAGTATTTCCTTTCCTTATATGGATCATTAGGGAAGGTTAGCCACAGACCAGGAATTCAGTTTCTAGCCAAACACATTTCTACCGCCACACCCCCACCCCACACACGACTCCACTCATTTTAATACAGGCAACTTCCAATAAATAAAAGTCTTTTCTTTTTCACCTTTGAGACTGTCTAGTTAGTGAAACCTAGCTGAGGGTCTACAGGGGTCTTTTAAGGGTCCCTTTCTGGGCTGCTGTAATCCAACGGTACAGGATAACTTAAAAAGGTGTTCTTAAAAACAACAAGGTATCCTTAAAAAGCACCATAGGACAGACTTTTAAAAATTGTTTTTCTTTTGGTTATGCTGGGTCTCCGTCGCTGCTTACTTGTGGTCAGCAGGGGCTTACTCTTCGCTGCTTTGTGAGGGCTTCTCCTTGTGGTGGCTTCTCTTGTTTCAGAGCACAGGCTCTAGGCTCACAGGCTTCAGTAGTTGCGGCACACAGGCTTAGTTGCTCCAAAGCATGTGGGATCTTCCCAGACCAGGGATCCATCCCGTGTCTCCTGCATTGGCAGGCAGACTCTTTACCACTGAGCCACCAGGGAAGCCCCCAGGAAAGCCTTTAAACCTAAGTGCTCTCATTCGCCATTATCACTACCCCTGGGATGAAGACTGTGGGTCATATTATCATTTCCATTTGCTAGATGTGGAAGCTGAGGCCCAGAGTGATGAAGAACTGGCCCAAATTCACACAGCAAGAAACGAATTATTCTCTTCCAGTACCTTTTCCCACTTTTCCACAGCATCTGCTTTCTTGGGGGATAAGTCTGAAATGCCACAGGTCAAAAGAGAGAATGGAGAAACCACCAAGACCGCACAGATAGTGCCTTCGTTTGTTCATTCATTTAAAAACTTTTCCTGAGCACCAGCCATGTGTCAGGCACCATTCTCGGTGCTGGGGAGACAGCCGTGAGTAAAGCAGACAAGAATCGCAGTTTTTCTGGTCTTATTCTTTGACTCATGTCTTGACTCATGTCCCTTTCTAGGTAACAACACCTGGCATTTACTTAGAGCTTAACAACTTACAATGTGCTTTCCTGTATCAGCTCCTAAAACCTTCACGGCCATCCTCAGGCTGGGTGTGTTGCCTGCAGACACAGGCAGGTCCGCGATTCCATCCACCTCTTGTGATGGCCATGCCAGCAGCGCCCATTTGCACTTTCTTCTTAAACAGCTAGCCAAGGGTCACAGCTGCCGGAGGGGGCGCTGGGGAGCCTCAGAGCTGCTGCAGCCCTCCCTCCCTGCACTGGTGAGTGGGTTTCCCCAGTGAAACAATGGTGGGAAAGAGAGTCCCCCAGCAATTTGTCAGTTCACAGCTTGTGAAGCCACAGATCTGACCAAAGGTGGAGAAAGGATACAGGAGTTCATGCCCTGTATGGCAGGTGGGGAAAGACCTGGAAAGGGTGGACTGGAAAGAGCAGCCACAGGAGACAGAGATGGGGGCTCTGCAGGAATAGGCTGGGGCATGTGTTCATCCGTGGTTCACATGTATTTGCCCTGAAAGCAGCACTGGGCCTCCTGATAGCAGTGAGCATTCAGGAAGGCAGTGTCCTTCTGGAGCCAGGGTGGGCTCCAGTCTAAAGGGAGGCAGGACGTGGGAAATGAAAGCCACACCTTTTTTGAGGTACCTCCATCCTATTTTCCATAGTGGGCTGCACAGCCTACATTCCCACCAAAAGTGGATGAGGGTTCCCCTTTCTTCACATTCTTGTCCACACTTGTTATTGCTTGTCTTTTGATAACAGACATTCTAACAAGTGTGAGGTGATATTTCATTGTGGTTTTAAATTGCATTTCCCTGATGATGAACAATATTGAGAATCTTTCCATGTGTCTGTTGGCATCTCTATGTCTTTTTTGAAAAGATGTCTTTTCAGGTCCTCTGCCCATTTTTCAGTTGGATTGTTTGGATTTTTGATGTTGGGTTGCATGAGGTTTTTTGTATATTTTGAATATTAGTCCCTTATCAGATATATTATCTGCTCAAATATATTCTCCCGTTCAGTAGGCTGCCTATCTATTTTGTTGATAGTTTCCTTTGCTGTCCAAATGCTTTTTAGTTTGATCTAGTCCCATTTGTTTATTTTGCTTTTAGCGTCCCTTGCCTGAGAATACACAGCCAAAAAATTATTACAAGACCAAGGTCAAAGAGCTTACTGCCTATGTTCTCTTACAGGAGTTTCATGATTTCAGGTCTTACATCTAAGTCTTTAATCCATTTTGAGTTTATTTTTACATTTGGTGGTATGTGATCTTTTAAAGGCAATATTGCCAACTTCCTGTTCAGAAAAGTTGCACCAAATTTACCTTCCTTAAGCAGAAGTTAAAAGCAGTGATTGGGGTCTGAATTTTTCCAACAAGAAATAAATAATCTTTTTGCCCTTATATATCCTATTTTTGTATTTTTGTTCTGATCCTTACTCCAGCTTACACTGTAAGCTTGTTTGTGTGTGTATGTGTGTCAATATCTTGTATCTGCTCAGATTATAAAGTTCATTTAATTGATTGAACAAAAAAGTAACAATTTAGGGAACACTGTAACCTCCCCATGCCTGTTACTCTGATTTGCTCCTATGATGATTAACAATAAAATCCATTAAAAAAAAAAAAAAGGAGGTCTGTGAAGGATGTCAGAGAACCACAAAGAGAACACTGAGAAGTTGGTCCAAGTTCTCAGGCTGTGGAAAGGAACAGCAGGAAATTGGGTAAGATGAGAAAAGCTTTCAAAACACCCCTCAGGGCTGGAAGAAAGGCTGATGTTCAAGGGGGAGCCCATGGAGACACTGTCCAGTGTGCGTTTTCACTCCTGAACTACGCAGGAGGTTCCTGGGGAGGACGGTAGCTCTGCTTCCTTTCCACTGCTGTCTGTGCACAGGGCTGGGAGCCCTTTGGGGCTCAGTCACACGGGACTAGAGGAGCAACTGGGAAGTAGAGTTTACCGATGGACACCTGCAAGAGGAAGGGAGAGCGGAACTGCTGGGCCTGGCGAGCTCCAGGGCCAGCTAGGAGAAGCATCAGGTGGAGGACACCTAGATGCCTTCAGATAGCTAGCCAGTTCTCCAACCGCGTCGGGGTCCCTCTCAGCAAAACACAGGAAGGTGAGCATCCAGGCTTCCTTTCATGGCATCTAATTCACTTTCCCTCAAGCCATCAGCCGTCTTTCACGGAGCAGCCCCTTAACACCCGGCACTAAGGCAGGCCCACAGAAGAAGGAGAAGACACACACTTGCCTGTGAGGAACCCGCGGGCTTGGTGAGGAGCTGAGACCAACGTGACTAGGAAAGCACCCCAATCCATTTAAAAGACTGGCAGGTGAGTGTCAGACTTGGTCATGAGAAGGTGTGGCGGGTATCCTAAAGACCCAGGAGGGGTCAGCAGGATGGGGGCTTCAGGGAGGAGGGGGGGCTCAAACTTCAGTGATTCTGGAGTGGGGGCCTCACATCCTTGCTTCTGTGAGGTGTGAAGTGCTGGTCCTTTTGAGAGGAAAAGTACCACCTGGCACTTCCTGGGTCCTCTGCACTTCCCAGCAGCCTCTTTCTTCATCATCAGTGCAGAGGGCTACCATCGAAGGAAGAAAGGAACAAGCAGCTGTGGGAAGGTAAAAGTCTTTTGTATCTGGCCCCTGGCTGCAAAACAATCTCCGCAGTCTGACTCATCTTTAGGGGAAGGGGAGGCTTCCAATATCGGTCTTCCTAGAGTCCTTAGTGTAAGGCCGGACCCCGGGGACCACGATGGGCCGCCTCTCTCCCGCTGGGCGGAAAAGTCCCTAACAGAAGGATCCTTCCAGATCCCAGGGACCAGTGGCAGCACACTTCAGCAGCTAAAGCAACTCCCACCCCAGCCCGCGACGCCTCGACCTAACAACCCATCCGAGCCCCCATCTACTAACCGTACCTTTTTTGGCGATCTTGCCAGACCATCCCTCGCAAGGAACGTACATAAAGCACCCCCAGCACGGCCCTGGACTGACTTCCTCGACCTGCCTTCGGGTCTGGGAGCCCCGCCTGGAGGCGCTCAGCCGTTAAAGCCTGTTAGACTCTCTTTTGGTGTCCTGGTTGTCTTTTACCTAACACTTAGGATCAAACAAACAAACAAAAAAGCCAGCTACAGGGCCTATCAACATCCCATAGCTGATAGCTGAAGCACTGGCATATTTACCCTGTTTAATCACCACCCCACCCCTCTGAGGAAAAAAAGAAAAACAAAACTTATTTCAGCCGCTTGAGGAGACAGAAAGAAAGAAAGAAATAGCAGTGACCTTTCTGTGAGACTGATGATAACTCGCTCCTTATAAGGAGCAGACAAAGGGCTCAGCTCATCGTTCAAGAATGTGTGGGCTTCCTGTTGTGTTCCTCCTCGCGTTACCTGGCGATGGGGCTCCACACCTGAGCACAGCTTTTCCAGGACAGCAGAGCAGGAGCGCTCTTCTCACCAGGCCCAGAGAGCCCTGGGTGCTGGAGCCACCCCCAGCTGCAGAGCCTCAGAGTCAGCGCTACACTGGATTTAATGGGGCCAAAGACTGAGTTAGAGAAAAAGCAACTTTCTTATTATTTGAAAAACAAACGTTCTAACAGCTAGATAAGGGCTTCCCAGGTGGCTCAATGGTGAAGAATCTGCCAACCAATGCAGGAGAGACGCAGGAGACACAGGTTTGATCCTTGGGTAGGGAAGATCCCCTGGAGGAGGAAACGGCAAACCTTTCTAATTAATATTCTTGCCTGGATAATCCCACGGACAGAGGGGCCTGTCAGGTTATATTTCATGGGGTCACAACGACTCAGACAAGACTGAGTTACTGAGCACACACACAACAGATATATAAACACCCGTCACACAATGAGTTGTTATTTAACTCCCAGTAACAGAAAGGTCAAAGTTCACAGAAATAAATACCCACATTCCTCCAGGAGCTAATAGAGTAAACAGGCCATCACAATCTTAGCTATTCTTTATTTACAGTATCTCCTCTATGTCATATGCCTCATCTATGATTTATTAGTTACAGTAGTAATTCCGGAATCATGTCCATTTTACCAAAAAATATGCTGAAGCTGGAGAAGAGGTTATGTCACTTGCCTGAGTTCACACAGCCAGCACATAGAAACAGGAAGATTTGAACCTGAGTCTTTCTGACTCCAGAGCCCACAGTCAACAGGAGCCACAAATAGCTAAAGCCCATGGAACAGCAGGGCCCTCTGGGGTTGGTGTGAAGGAATTCGGTCACACCAACTTGTCCTGTTCCTTGTAATCCTAGGCTTTCAAGGCACACATTAAGGGTGTGTTGTTTTTCCTTCTAGTTCTGTTTTGCTCAGAAAAACAAGGAACCAGAAGTCACATCCCTGGGTGCTATCTCTGCTCAACACTGGAGGAGCCAGATCAGCAGGGCAGTGCAGGGCTTTCTGTGAGATACTCCAAGGCTGAGCCTCCTTTCCCTGGCCCCTGGTTGCCTGCCCCACCCACCCAGGCTGCATCTCTCTGGCTCCCAGAGCTAATCAGCTGGGCCAAACTCATTGCATTTTCACTGTGGCTATCCAGACATTTCCAACCTCCCACCCCTACAACTCATTCAAACAAATGTTTCACACCCACTGTATACCAAAGCACAGTCCTAAGGTTTTGGGGGATAAGACAGAGATGTCCCTGCCCTCTGGGAGCTGGCATTCAGGACTGTGGAGTCAATAACCAGCTAGTTACTCAATTACTTGCTTAACTATAATTGTATAAATTCTACAAAGATTGCAAAGTTGCTAAGACAGTGGATATCTGGGGTAGGGTCGGGGGATCCAGACTGGAAGTGGGGAATCAGAAAAGCATCCCCCAGGAAGAAGACAAGATGGCTGGATGCAGAGAAAGGGCCAGAGGTCCAGCATGAGGCCAGAGAGGTAAGCAAGGTCCCATCTCGAGGGCCCTTTACAGACCTGGACTCTCCTTGGAATGATGAGACTCCTTTGTAGGGTGAGGGTGGTGAATTATATGTGTGTATAAGTCAGGGAAGAAGGGAATGATGCTTATGCCAACAAATTTTATGAATCAAATTGAGAATTAACAACTTCCTTTTTGGTTCTTCGTCTTTCTGAAGCAGTAAATGTGTCATAACTTAGAGGCTGCCAATTAAAGGCTCACGATGTGACTTCCCTAAGGGTCCAGTAGTTAAGAATCGACCTTCCAATGCAGGGCACAAGGGTTTGATTTCTGGATGGAGAAATAAAATCCCACATGCTGCGGGGCAACTAAGCCCAACTACATAAAGCCTGCATGTCAAATCCAAGACCCAGCACAGTCAGAATAGACAAATAAAGTGCTCACAGTAAATGTTGTTCTTGACAAGGATGGTTTAAGCCTGGGTAATCCTCTCAAGAGGGCTTCCCTGATGCCTCAGTTGTAAAGAATCTGCCTGCCAACGCAGGAGACTCAGGTTTGATCCCTGGGTCAGGAATATCCCCTGGAGAAGGAGACAGCAACTCACTCCAGTAGTCTTCCTGGGAAATCCCATAGATAGAGGAGCCTGGTGGGCTACAGTCCACGGGGACAGAAGAAAGTCGGACACGACTTAGTGACTAAACAACAACCCTCTCAAGAGGAAGTATTTGCTCTCCTGCTCTGCCAGCAGTCTGAGTCTGGAAGGTTCTTCCTGCAGACCCTTCCTGCAGTTGTATTCAGAGGTATGACCCTCAAGGCCTATTCAAAGACATGGATTTGGGGGCAGGGGTGTGGGAGAAGAGAGACAAGGCCAAGAATAAACTGGTGGTATCTGAAGGATGATCCCCTCCATCAGAATCCAGCTGTCCTGGGTTCTGGGGAAGCACTAAGCAACCCCCAAACATCATTATCAGAGTCCACCCTCCTGTCCCCACTGACAGTTCAGGCCTTTGTTCCTTAAGCCTTTTCCATGAGTACAATGAAGGCCTTGCCTCAGAGGATTCCCTGAGGTCTCTCTCACCCTCACGGTCTGGGATCTAATTACTTAATTGAGGTGTGCCATCCCCAGCTGCCTCCCTAGAAGAGTGTTTCCTGGGGAACAAGAGAGCCAGCCAGGGCCTAGAGAGGGATGGAAGAAAAAGGGGGAGAGGTGGGACGTCAACAAGTTCTTTTGATCCACTGACTCAGGGGAAGGCAGCAAGATAGGGAACAGCCTATGGCAATGGCATGATTCCACCCAGAGACGGTTCTGCCTGTGAAAGCTTGATTTGTCCCCTTCTCTAGAAGTCAGGAGGATTTAAACATGTGCATGTTCATACCCACGTGCATGAGTGCATACACGCGCACACACACACAAACATGCACACACACACACACACACACACACTTCTATTTAGGAGAATGGTAGCATTCCTTTAGAGTGTTTTCTCTTTTTAAATTAATGAACTAATTCGGCTGCGTTGTCTTAGTTGAGGCATGCAGGATCTTCCTTGCATCATGTATGATGCTTTGATGTGGCGTGTTGACTCTCTAGTTATGGTGCACCAGCTTAGTAGTTGCTCCAAGGCACGAGGGATCTTAGTTCCCGACCAGGATTCGAACCATGTCCCCGGCATTGCAAGGTGGATTCTTTACCACTGGATCACCAGAAATGTCTAAAGTTTTGTTTTTAAAACTATATTTGGAGACTACATTTTTCAACTTGTGAGAATGTATTTCCAAAATCCAAAAAATGATTAAAAAAATCTTCTTTATTCCATAATTAAATTTACTGTTGGCAATCAAACCATACCAGCTTGCAGCATGAGCAACCTTGCTGCAATTCCTGTTTTGTCAAAGCCCTTTTCCTTGCATTTCATACATTCCCATACATCTGCAAATTTTCCACTGAGCTTGTCCCCTCTGAAAAGTGAGTTCCAGCAATGTGCTCACCCCACAAGCACATTGCTGGGCACAGAGAGTGTTACTATCATGTGTTGAAAAGAACGTGAAAATAAAAGAGATTATGTCTGAAATGAAAAAAAATGCAACTTTCTAAACCAAATAATCAAATGTTGCCTATTCTGGTTCTCAACTATCACAATTGGTAACAAATTATCCAAAGGCCAGAATTACGTGTGGCCTGGGCAACGGTCATATCCATGAAAAACACATCTCCAGATTTCTCCAGTTCCATGGCTTCCAGTCCAAGGCTCTGCAGAATCTGTGCCTCACTATGGGGCTCTGTTCCAAAAGGCGTAGGAGGAATGATTCCTTGCCTGGTAGAGTGGCTAGTGCCCTGGCTGGGATGCTGGAAACTATTCTAGAATCAGCCTCCTCTGTTCATTAACAGCTGTGTGCTTTGGCTCCTTGTCCTAACCCACTGGAATTGCCATTTCTTATCTCTAAAATAACAGCAACAACTCAACGACCTTTGACTGAGGACAGACTGTTTCGCTGCGCTGGACAGTGTGTGTTGAGATATAGCCGCCACTTCCAGGAGAGTGAAGCAGTGGACACAAAACACTGGCGGAGTAACAAGGACGAGGTAACTCTGAATGTTAGAGCATCTCCGTTGACCCAGTGAGCATTTAAGGTTTTGTTGCTGTGAATATAAAAATGTGTCAGGATATAAAACAGAGACATCTGTGTATGATAGTTAATGTGTTGTTTTAATTACATATACATACTCAAAATCACTTATTATTTAGGCAGTGTTAGTGTTAATCACTTAGTTGTATCCGACTCTTCATGACCCAGTGGACTGTAGCCTGCCAGGCTCTGCTGTCCATGGGATTGTCCAGGTGATAATACTTCAGTGGGTTGCCATTTCCTACTCCAGGGTACCTTCCTGACTCAGGGATCAAATCCATGTCTCCTGCCTCTCCTGCATTGGCAGGCGAATTCTTTGCCATCTGAGTTACCAGGGAAGTACCAAATCACATATAATGTGTGTTAATTTATAAATATTGATTAAGAGGTTAATAGTTTAAAGCATATATTTAAAAAGCACAGCATGGTTATGATGTAGAAATATTGCTTTTACCGAGCCACAGTGCAATACGTTTGATCAAACTATTCCGATGCACCTTTTACGCCAGTGTCTTGGTCTTTACCAGAGGGGAGTGAAGAGAGAAGAAAGATGATCAGCCTAGTTGCTGAGAGGCCAATGAACCCCTACAAACAAGGAATCTACTTCAGAATCTTCAGTCAGTTGCTCTGCTCCAAAGTAGCCACCTCCACAGTTTCTTTGTGCCTTCAGAAGAGTCTGTATCACAAGTCACACAAGCTGGAGGAACTGGCTTTTTAGTGGAAACCAAGGGAAGGGAATGAGTTCTACAAAGGTCATTGTGATGCAAAACCAGGACAGCAGCTCTAGAACAGGGCGCAGAGTCAGACATGGACCCAACTCGAGGCTGACCATGAACAAGCCTTCTTAGAATCTGCAGATATCTTTGGGTTGATTTGTACTTTCCAGGGTCTTTGACTGGGTATTTGAGTCAACCCTGGTTAGTCTCAAAGGATAAGGCAGGATTCTTTGTGTGTCTTGCACAAGACATACACCGGACAAACTCAAACAGTTTATCCCAGAATCCTGGGGCAGCCCTGATGGAATATCAGGACTGTCTGCCCTCAAAGCAGTGCACTCTGTGCTGTGTAAGCCTGGAGATAACCATCACCTTCCCTGGTAGCCATAAGGCTACCTCCATATCTGAGGTTATTGATATTTCTCCCAGCAATCTTGATCCAGCTTATGCTTCATTCAGTCCAGCGTTTCTCATGATGTATTCTGCATATAAGTTAAATAAGTAGGGTGACAATGTACAGTCTAGACCTACTCCTTTCCTGATTTGGAACCAGTCTGTAGTTCCATGTCCAGTTCTAACTGTTGCTTCCTGACCTGCGTACAGATTTCTCAAGAGGCAGGTCAAGTGGTCTGGTATTCCCATCTCTTTCAGAATTTTCCACAGTTTGTGGTGATCCACATAGTCAAATGATGCTAAAGCTGAAGCTCCAGTACTTTGGCCACCTCATGAGAAGAGTTGACTCATTGGAAAAGAAGACTCTGATGCTGGGAGGGATTGGGGGCAGGAGGAGAAGGGGACGACAGAGGATGAGATCTCTGAATGGCATCACTGACTCAATGCACCTGAGTTTGAGTGAATTCCGGGAATTGGTGATGAACAGGGAGGCCTGGTGTGCTGCGATTCATGGCGTCACAAAGAGTCAGACGCAGCTGAGTGACAGAACTGAACTGAACTGAACTGAACACAGTCAAATGCTTTGGCATAGTCAATAAAGCAGAAATAGATGTTTTTGTGGAACTCTTTTACTTTTTTGATAATTCAGGAAAAATAATCCCAGAGTAAACTCCCGGAGTTGGTGATGGACAGGGAGGCCTAGTGTGCTACAGCCCATGGGGTTATAAAGAGTCAGACACGAATGAGCAACTGAACTGAACTCCCTGGTAGCCTGGCTTTCTCCCAGAGCAGATCCACCACTAGCAGGCAGAATTCTCCAGTAATCCTCTTTCCTTTGCTCTGGGTCTCCAGTCTTCCTCAGGCTTTGCCTTGATCCTGTCCCTCTGACATGGAGGCAGCCAGATGGTGGGCCTCACTGCCATTGGCAAGGAGGTGTTCGGACACCTACCCTTTATCTTCAAGATATACAAAAAGAGTCCCAGAGAAGTTGAATTGCAGGTCGAAGGATCAGAGAGAGTCTTCCTACTCATCATAGCATCCTCCCCTCTCCCGACGCTAACTCCCATTTTCCGGAGACCAGGTGGGATTTCTTTAGGGTGTTTACCTTTCTTCTCCGCCAGAGACAGTGTCTGGCTTCTCTGTATCACCAGATGTGTGATACTAAACCAGGGTCTCTCCTTTCTCCAGACATAGAAGTCACTGTGGTCACGGCTGTAGAAACCCTTAGTCTGATCCTGGGCTTTGTCTCTCCTCTAACTCCTCCTCTTTATCACTGCTTCCTTGGGGAATATTTAATAGAGAAGAGCCAGGGCCCCACAGGCTCTTGGGCTCTGGTGTGCCTCGTCTCCCAAAGTCTCTGCAGGCTCCGCTGGCTGTCAGTTTGCCCTTTTAGGATCCTGCAAGGTTTCTGCCTCCTAGGTCTTCTGATCTTTTCCTCTAATCTTCTAGGAACATTCTCTATTCCCTGGCTTTCCCCACCAGAATGCTTTTTGACAGAACTGTTGGCTTGAGTTGTCTCTTCCATGAAGACAAACGTATTGGGGGAAAAAAAAGACTCAGGTTTTAACTCCCCCCTACCCCACCATCAGCTTCCTGTCTTCATGACCAGAGGCTGGGGCATTGTAAAGTGTCCCCAGAGCTTGGTCGTGGCCTTTGATACATTTTTCTGCATTTTGGGAAATTCCCTTTCTCACTACCTCTTTAGACGGTGCAGAATTCACTGTGGTTCTGTTCAAATTCCTACTTTGTATATCACTGGTTAAGTTTCACTGAGCACATTATATGTGTCAGGCACTGTGATAAGCGTTTTACATTCACAGTCTCATCTTATTCTTACAATAGTCCTGTAGGGTAGGAACTATTATTATTTTTCACTTTATAGAAGTGGAACTGAGGCACTTGAATGAGAGGTTAGATAACTTTCCTGCATGGCTAGAAAGTGACAGAATCATGATTAAAACACAGCTAACTCTAGTACCTATGCTATTTATGTCTATGCTATACTGCATCTTGGGGCTTCCCTGGTGGCTCAGTGGTAAAGAAGCTGCCTTCACTGCAGGAGACACCGGTTTGGTCCCTGGGTTGGGAAGATCTCTGGAGTAGGAAATGGCAACCCACTCCAGTATCCTTGCCTGAAAAATCCCATGGACAGAGGAGTCTGGCAGGCTGCAGTCCATGGAGCCTCAAAGAGTCGGACACAACATGGTGAGTAAATAACAACAATATACTGCATCTTACTGGGCCTCAGTATATCTGCCAACTCTTTCCTTTACCAAAGAAAAGAGCTATCGACTTTCTGCTCACCCAGTGAGTAGATGTGTATGTGGCTGACTGTCCTTGGACTGACACACATAATAGGTATCAAGTATCATTTGGTGGATGGAGGGATGGATGGATGGAGGGATGAGTAAATGGAGGGATGGGTGGATGGAGGGATGGGTGGATGGAGGGATGAGTGAATGGATGGTGGGCAGGTGAATGGATAGATAGACAGATGGGTGGGTAACTGCATGATGGGTGGATGGCGGGTAAATCGATGAGTGGACTGCCACATGATTTAAGATCTTTTGTGCAGAAAAACATTTTGGAACACAAGGAACTCAGGTAATTCAAAGTTATAAACACTCTGGATGTTTTGTTGCTTCTTTTCTCCAAATCCCTCCTGGGCGCTGTTCTGTCTGTACGAGGAGGGCTTTCTAGTCCCACAGAACAAACAGAGCAGCTGTGTTCTGCTGACAGCTATTTCTGCTGCATTTATTTTCTTAGATGCTTCCGGCTAACTCTGGAATTCAAAATAGATTTGCTCAGGCAGGCTCAGTCTCTTCTCAGTCTGGCTGTTCCCTTATCCTGGTGGGGTCCCACAGCCCAAGTCTGACTCAGGCTGTGGCATTTGTTGTTTATGTCTAGAAGTTGGAGGCACCCCTGTTGTGCAGAAACAAGGGATTCCACCTCTCCTAACTCCCTGCTGCAAAACAGAGGCTAAGTCTGGACATAGCCTAACCCAGAACAAGTTCATGGAACAGGCGAGCTCACAGGAGGGGGCCAAACTTACACAGCAGGCACTCTCCCTGCTTCACTTCCTCTTCCTCCATCCCTGTGTGACCCAGCAGGACCCTATGGGGCCTTCCTGGGACAGATCCATCTTCATATCTTCTGTAGCTCCTCTCTGAAGTATCCAGAAAATAGTGTTTGATGCATGTTTCCTGAGTTTTTCAGATGCTAAAAACCACCACCAAATGGAAGAAATTAACTACTTGATGATCATGAGCACGTAGTCCCCAGACCTTCTGGGGCCTAAGGATTGATCACCTTCAGCCAGTCAGAAAATCATGCTCGAAACTAACACAGCATTGTAATGCACTTATACTCCAATAGAGATAAACACTACATATTTTTAATTTTTAAAAATAAAAAATAATATTGTGCTCAAGAGGGTCACATACCCTGGGACACCTCTCCCTCAGCTGGCCATTAAAAAATGCTTTCAGAAACACTTTGAGGAGTTTGGGGTTTTTAAGCATGAGCAATCCAATCTCCTTGGCATGGTCCTGCAATAAACTTTTCTCTGCTCCAAAAGTCAATGTTTTGGTTTGTTAGCCTCACTGTGTGTTAGGTACACAAATCTGCATTTGGTAACAATTATTCCAACCCTCATACAACCCCCAGACCTCTCTTCCTATTCCCTTAGTTCCAGATGACAAACTCATTCTTGCTAAGGTACAGTGACTATGTTCCTTTCCCATTAGAGAGAAGTTCCTCAGTAAGAGCAAATGTTAAACTCAGAGGCAGAGTGGCTCAAATTACAGCAAATAAGTGATACTCCAGGCCCATCATTCAGGCTAGCTTGTTCATCTGTGATATTATTTTTATGCATTTGTTTACTAATGTTATTCAATCAAATGGACCCGGAGAACAGCTCAAGGCCAAGTGCTATTCTCATTACTCTAGTATGTCTAGAGAGGCTTTTCCCTTCTTACTCTGAATAAGGTTTTGGGGCACAAATGTGCTAAACGCTCTCACCAGCCCCAGGCCCTCAGTCTGTGTGTCATTGCAGTGGATGCAACTTACTAGAAGTGGCCAGTCTTGCCCCTTACACAGTATCCATGTGCCCCTCAGGAGTGACCAAGAGGCCATGCCAGGAGGCCTGGGCTGCAGCAAGCCTCTGGCAAGACCTCAGCTTCAGGTACCTGTAGTGCAGGTAGGAAGGGTTTCAAGATGTTGATTAATGTGTCTATTTTGGCATGGCCATAAGAAAAGAAGGAAAGGAAAATTATATTTGCTCTTCTTTGGCCTCACTCTAAGCTTTGGAAGCAGCTCCACACGCCCAGCTCTTATCTTTTTGTCTGGTTGTGAGCTCAGTTCACAGGAACACTGTGAACTTCCTGCACGAAACAAAAGGCAAGTTCTTTCTCTAGGGCTCCAAACCCTTTTTGTTGATGAGAGGACAATGAGAAATTCAGGTGTCAAATGTAATCAGCCTATTCAATGTGAAAAGAAATTAAATCTTTTTGCCTTGTGGACTGTGAACACACCTGCCTGCTATAGGTGTGTCCCAGTCCCTGGCGATCATTCATGCTGGGGCCTCAGACTCCTTTTTAATTTATGTGGAAAAACGATTAGAAAGAAGGAAGGTGTGTTCTTGGTGGGAGAACTAGTCAGTGTGGTGCCTGTGTGAGCCGGAAAGAGACAGTGTGTCCTCCAGGTGGGCACAGCGTCTGCTGGGCACACGGCTAGGCAAGCAGAGTGCAGGCTGACTTCACTCCCTGCGGCTCCTTGTGTGACGCAGCTCCAGCCCCAGACCACATGGCTTTGCTGAGATGGTCTCTGCCCTGCTCTGGAGAGGGTTCTTAGTGTCTTAGATCTTGGAATGCCTACTTGGGACTTGCCCACCATAGACCTGAGGTCAGCGATCATGTCGGCAATGGAGCAGTGACAGTGACTGATTGGAGTTAGCAGGCTGGCCAAAGGCTGCATCATCCCCAGTTTGTCTTTTTTTTTTTTTTTTTTAATTTTGGCCACACCACACAGGATATGGGATTCTAGTTTCCCAATCAGGGATTGAACCCAGGCCCCCTGCACCGGGAGCGCAGAGCCTTTCTATTGGACCGCCAGTGAAGTCCCATCCCTTTTTTAAGGCACTCATCACCAGTGCCTGCTCACGCAAAGGGCACTGAATCTCAACCCATGCAAACTACAAGTGTCTCTGAAATCGTCCATTCAAAACAGCTCTCAGATACATAAAACATAATTGACAGAGACTCAAAGCTAGAAGCATTCTTGAGAGGCCACCTGGGTCATTCCTCAGCCTTTAGGCAAAACCACCTCCAAACTATCCTAGCCCTCTTGGTTGCTAATTTAAGCCTTCCACAAATAAAGATTTTTGGATGGGCTCTGAGGGCTTCCTGAATGCTTGTATTTTTATGTTTAATTATACTATAGACTAGAAGAAAAATCCTCTGTGAAGCTGGACATCAGCTCCTCGCCCCAACCACTGTCATCCTCTTCCTTCTCTTCCTCTTTGGTCTGTTCCCTGGGAGATCACGCTGAGAAATAGATTCAAAAGCAAGAAGGTGTTTGAGATGAATGCTCAGGCCTCACACCTGTGAGGGAGTAAAGGCAGCAGGACAGGGTGGAGGTAGAGACTCCCTGCAGCACCGTCATCACAGCGGCCACACATCTCAGTTCAGCCCAGCAGGAAGGGCTTCTCTCTCCCAACATCAAGGCAGAAGTCTCAGGAAAGGTCTGTCATTGGTTCAGGTTGGGTCCTCTTCTTGGGTCCAATCACTGTGGCCGGGAGATGAATGATTATGATTGGCCAATCCCCTGTCACGTGGCCACCACTAATAGGAGAGTGATGGAAAAGCGTGCTAAACAGACAAAATCAACAGCTACCACTTATCTCTAAAGCTATCTACCTTTCAAAGTTGCTAAAAAGATTAGGGAAGATGTACATAAGAGCCTAAAAGAAGACACTCAATCAATGGTCACTGCTGTTTCCTCCATCAGCATCAACAGTACTAATACAAACCACCATCCTTCTAAAGTCTCTGGGCAAACAGGTGCTGATAAAATCAACATTGACTCCAACTTCAGCCCCAAATTTGAACTTCTCTTGAACTTTTCTGAAGATCTGCGGATGCTTAGCAAATATTTTCCTCCGGCGTATTTAATCTTTGTGCGTCTTTGTACTTTCTGAGCCAGAGCGGGCCTGGATCACCAGAACTATCATAAGGATGCTTATCTCCCTGACAGTTTAAATGGTCTGAAAGTATTTTCCAAAAGAGACAGTCATCAGTGTTTTTCTAACCTTTCGTACAGCCAGAGCATTTGGATGAAGTGGGGAAATTCCTGTCTCTGAACTGTCTTGCAAGGTCTCTTTCTGATGATGGATCCTGTATGTCCTTCCCAACCCTCAAAATGATAAGCCTCTCCAGAGCCTCCTGATAATGAAGGACAGAGTTCTGGGCCATTGGTGGCAAGCCCATCAGCCCAACTCCCCTGTTACAGTGCCATACTCTAGCCAACTGGATGGAGATGGATGTCTAGACACTTCCCAAACGTCTGGACACCCTGCCCTCTGCGTCCTTAACATGCTGTTCCCTCTGTGGAAAACATGCTCTTCCCACTTCTTACCCGAATAACCCACCTCTCAAAATTCTTCCCGTTTTTCAAGGTCCACCTCAGTGCTATCTCCTTCAGGAAGTATGTCCTACCCCTTCAGCCATCTGTGGTCTTGACTACCTTTTAATCTCTGTATGGAATATATATTGTGCCTTATGCTGTGTTGCCTTAAATAATAAGCTTCATAATTCAGTTAAAGGACATTTATCAAGAATCTACTATGTGCTGTGCCAGACACTGGAGACAGAGAAAGGCTGTCTATAGTCTGTTTAGCTGCTAAGTCATGCACGACTCTTTTGCAACCCCATGGGCTATAGGCCACCAGGCTCCTCTGTCCATGGGATTTCCCAGACAAGAATACTGGAGGGGGTTGCCATTTCCTTCTCCAGGGGATCTACTCGACCTAGGGATCAAAACTGCATCTCCTGCACTGAAGGCAGATCCTTTACCACTGAACCACCAAGGAAGCCTCGAGATGCATGAGATAAAATTAACCCAGCCAACATGAGGCTCTTAGAAGACCAGGTAGTGCCTATTTTAAATGATGAATTTCGAGGATATTAGCTCTTCCTAATTCATTCTTTAGCTAATTCATTCACTACCTGCTCTGAGTGTGGGTGTCCTCAACTACAAAGCAAAAAGCTTTGTGCTCTAAGGTCACAGAAGATCTTTTCTCATCAACAGTGGGTCTTGTTTATATGCTGCTGTCACTTTGCCAGCACTTCAGTGGGCACTCTGCTCCTTTATTATCATCCAGAAACACAGTGTCCTTCTAAGTTTGAGAGAACTGAGGGCAGAAGTTTGGAATTAACCCATGATCAGCATATCTTTATTAGTTGAACATGGTCAGCACGGTGGTCAAGTTGATAACAATCCGCACCCTCTGTCTAGAACATACTCTCATCAGTAAAATGGAGTAAGCCCTTGCCAACTCTGATGTTCAGTGATTCACAGGCACTCTCTCTCTCTTGCTCCCACAAAGAGCACATCATGTTCTACAAGGATGTGGCCACCAAACCACCTACCAGTGAGAAACAGATACTCAGCTATGCCCACCCTTACCCCAGGGTAAGCTGAATTTTGAAGAGGCTGTGACTGAGTCCAGAGGGCCTGAATTTTAGTCACTTGTCCCCATTCTCTGCATAAGTTGTTGTGGGAACCAGGTGAGCAAATTCAGTCTCCAGAGAGGAAAGAGTGGTCGCTAACACTCTCTAATGGAAAAGCTCCCCCTCCTTACCTCCTATGCCAGCTCCCTTTCCCTGTGAGCTGCTTCTGGTCCCAGCCACACGCCCATTTATGGGAGGAACTACCGTCTGCCAGCATCTCTTTGACCTACTCCAGACTCAGCACACTTGTTAGCCGGGTACCCACTTAATGTAAGATGAGAAATTGTTGGTTAATTCAAATTTTTCCAGATAGAGAAGAAGCTTTTCTGATCTCCTCCTAGCCCACTATATTACCACGAGTGCAAAACAGAGTTGTTGGTTAGTTTATAAGGAGTAAACTAAGCTAGATTCCTATAGATATTTGCAGTCAGTTTTGGGATGTGGAATAAATGTTGGCATTTGGTGAAAGGTAATAAATATATAGAGATATTCAGCATGTAGACTGCTCTGCAGTGTCTATATCTTCTTGTTCCCCTTTGAAGAAACCAGAATCAAAAACTGTACATGAGATACTATGGCTGGAGTCTATGTAAGAGAAACAATACAAATGCCAATCAAAAGGCCCCATAACAAAAAAAAAAAAAAAAAGCCTTAACCAATATTAAAATGCTGGCTAATATTGTAGCTTGTAAGTTAAAATATAGCACAAATGATACACTGAAATCAGTTACTTTTCAAGTAGCAGACCTAATAATATAGATGAAGAGTGTTCCGTCTGGGACTCAAATATTTGATCAAGTTTTTCAGTTTATAGTTTATATTCAGATCTTAGAGTGTTTCCATTGTGTTTGTTTCTATTATTATAAAAATTTTTAAGCATGTATAAAAGTAGAGAGAACAGTAAACTTCAATATTTCATCATCCAAACTGTGCTCTCCATGCTTCATCTATTTCTTCTTTTTCCCTTTTGTTATATTTTAAAGTAAATTCTAGATATTGTGTCATTTTATCCTCACTTAGTTTAATAACATTTTCTTTAGAAATGTTTAGAACTTTTTCTTGTCTAACCACATCACAATCATCATATAGAACATAATTAGAAACAGCTCTTTGCTGTCATCTGACACTTTGTACATACTCAGTTTTCTCAGAATACCCACCAAATGTCTTTTTACTATTTGTTTAAATTCTGGTACAGATACAATGCCCACATTACATTTGGTTGTTATGTCGCACGTGTTTTTAAATTTAGAACAGTATTTCCTCACTTTTTTCTCCCTGCTATTAACTTGTTGAAGAATCCCAGCTTTTGTAAAGAGAGGTGTGTAAAGCTCAGTGAAGAGCAACTGACAAGGTGTTAGTGGTGAGGAATCTCAAAAAAACACCAGCATGAACCCCCATATTTTCAGGGTGGTCAGGAAGCTGATGCTGTCATGGCTCAGGGTGCCAAGACCAGGAGACTAGGTTGAAGGATGAAAGGTTTAAAGTTCTAAAACAGAGTTGAACTCTCAAAAACAAAAGGTCAAGCCATCAAGGAAATGCAAATGAAAACCATGATGAAATACAACTTCACACCCACTAAGACGGCAATACTCAGCAAAGGAAAATAAACAATGCTTGTTGAGGATGTGAAGAAATTCAAACTTTCATAAATTGCTGGAAAGAATGCAAAATGGTGTGCTGAAATGGTACACTGGGAAACAGTCTGGTAGTTCCTCAAAAGATTAAACAGTTTGTCATATGACTTAGCAATTCCACTCCTAGGAATATACTCAAGAGAACTGAAAATACATGTCTACACAAAAATCTGTTCATGAATATTCATTGCATATAATTCACAATAGCTCAAAGGTAGAAACAATCCAAATGTCCATGATGAATGGCTAAATTAACATGGTACACCCACACAATGAAATACTTTTCACCAAAAAAATGAAGCACTTTTACATTCTACAACATGAGTGAGCCTGAAAACTATTGTGCTAAAGTGAAAGAAGCCAGCAAGAAAAAACACATTATATGATTCTGTTTATAGAAAATATTCAAAATCAACTGAGTAGATAAGAGAAAGAAAGAAGATTAGTGGTTGCCTAGTCTGGTTGGGGGTGGGGAAGGTTATAAAGGGGTGTTAGCTAAGGTGTGTGGGATTGCTTTGGGGGATGATGAAATTTTTCAGAATTAGAGTGTGGTGATAGCTGCACAACCCTGTGAATATACTGAAAGTCATTGAATTGTATGGTTACATCTCAACAATGCTGTTAAAATACACACACACGGAAGTTCAGGGGTTGGTTATCTGCTGGCTTGGAGCAGGGACAAGGACCCTTCCTGGGGAGGGCCACCTCTCCAGATGCAGGGAGCTGCCTGCTTTACCACTTTTGGCAAATGTGACTCAGCCCCACTCGGTCTCCCTGATGGCCCCCAGCAGGCTTCTGAAGCGGATCTGTCCCGGGTTATGAACCAGACAACCTCTTGACCCTGCTTTCAGTAATACCACAAATGGAAGCCCAAGGGGAACCTAAAGGAGATTCATTTTCGCTTTCACCCACCTGATTTCGCTCCAAGCTGACCATTTCCTCTCAGGCCTGCATGCATTCTTGGAAGACAGCAAGACCAGATGCAGGTCTGGATGCTAAACCCTCAGTGGAGGAGGGGGTGGTGAGGAGAGGTTGCCCATCAGCCCCGCCACCATGACAGCCTCCTTGCCCCCAAAACCTGGAGGCTGAAAGCAGACTTTCCAGGCAGTGGGTGAGATCAAGATTTCCTTTCCACATGGTTTCAGAATGGGGCTCTGTGTGACTGGAGGGGCTGTTGAGTAATACCCAGAATGAGGTTATGGCTAGGGAACAGTGGGGTGTTGGTATAGAAGTCTTCCTGCCTGACTCTGAAATTCTCTCCAGGCTGTTTAAAGTGCTGGTCTTGTCAGATGTGGACATCTGCCCAGCCCACACATCTCCAATTATCCCTCCAGCCACAGGATCCTTTGCCCATTTTGGCAAAGGCATAGGCCTCAGGAGAAGGATTTGGGCCCACGGAAATTGCAGAGGACCTGAGTCTGCCGAAAGGCCTCTGGGTCTGCCAGTAATCGAGAAAGCTCCACGGAGGAAGGGCGCCGTGTGTGGGCCGGGTTCCCTCAAGGCCAGAAGCAGTCTCCTAGCCACTCACAGCCATGATGGAGCCACCTTTCCCTGCTTGCTCCCATTGCTCCCAATTTCCGGTTCCACTTCGAGGAAAAGCGGCCACAGGCCACAACCTCTCTGAGCAGCTCCAAGGGAACAGGTCAATAAACAGAAGACAAACATCAATAAGAAAGGACGCAACTTACAAAGCATATGTTTCCAGGGAGAAGAATCCAGAAAAAACAGTCAAAGATTGTCTGGAGCCTTCACCCTATATGCTAAGGAAGTGCTCTCTTAGCCCTGGGGGAACAGAGACTCCATTCCCTATTCTTCTCATTTCTAGCCCTGTGACCCCAGGAACCTCCATGCCTAGCGCCCAGGAGCTTGTCTCTCTGTACATCTCACCCTCAACATCTGTCCTCTGTCCCCTCCATCTCACCTTCTTCTTCCATATAGCACCCAAGCCCTGCAGCCAGGCAGGTGGGAGTTAGAATCCTTGCCAGGTGACGGTGGGCAAATCTCTTGAACTCTGTGCTTCCCTTTGTGTCTGCATGTCCTGGGAGTAATAATAGTTCTCTCTCTTTGTGGAGCTATGGTGAGGGTTAATGAGAAAATGTGTGCACTCAGCCCAGAGCAAGGGCAGGGATTTTTTTAAAAATTCTCTTTTCTCTCTCCTCCTCCCTTTTTTCTTTCCACAGTCCTT
This sequence comes from Nanger dama, assembly GCA_917880005.1. Taxonomy (NCBI): domain Eukaryota; kingdom Metazoa; phylum Chordata; class Mammalia; order Artiodactyla; family Bovidae; genus Nanger; species Nanger dama. Next base: position 850,182 of record CAKJTW010000059.1, read on the forward strand.
CCTTCCTTCTCCTGAAGTTAACATTTCTAGGCTTAAACCTCCATCTCAGCCTCAGTGGTATGTTGGTTGAACCCCACTCCCAGCTGCTTTGTAGGCTCCCAAAGTTATAAAGAGCAATACTGTATAGGAACATGGAATGTTAGGTCCATGAATCAAGGCAAATTGGAAGTGGTCAAACAGGAGATGGCAAGAGTGAACATCAACATTCTAGGAATTAGCGAACTAAAATGGACTGGAATGGGTGACTTTAACTCAGATGACCATTATATCTACTACTGTGGGCAGGAATCACTTAGAAGAAATGGAGTAGTCATCATGGTCAACAAAAGAGTCTGAAATGTGGTGCTTGAATGCAATCTCAAAAACGACAGAATGATCTCTGTTCAATTCCAAGGCAAACCATTCAATATCACAGTGATCCAAGTCTGTGCCCCAACCAGTAATGCTGAAGAAGCTGAAGTTGAATGGTTCTATGAAGACCTACAAGACCTTTTAGAACTAACAACCAAAAAAGATGTCCTTTTCATTATAGGGGACTGGAATGCAAAAGTAGGAAGTCAAGAAACACCTGGGATAACAGGCAAATTTGGCCTTGGAAAACGGAATGAAGCAGGGCAAAGGCTAATAGAGTTTTGCCAAGAGAATGCACTGGTCATAGAAAACACCCTCTTCCAACAACACAAGAGAAGACTCTACACATGGACATCACCAGATGGTCAACACTGAAATCAGGCTGATTATATTCTTTGCAGCCAAAGATGGAGCAGCTCTATAGAGTCAGCAAAAACAAGACCAGGAGCTGACTGTGGCTCAGATCATGAACTCCTTATTGCCAAATTCAGACTTAAATAGAAGAAAGTAGGGAAAACAACTAGACCATTCAGTTCAGTCCAGTCACTCAGTCATGTCTGACATTTTGCGACTCGATGAACTGCAGCACACCAGGCCTCCCTGTCCATCACCAACTCCCGGAGTTCACTCAAGACTCACGTCCATCGAGTCAGTGATGCCATCCAGCCATCTCATCCTCTGTTGCCTCCTTCTCCTCCTGCCCCCAATCCCTCCCAGCATCAGAGTCTTTTCCAATGAGTCAACTCTTCGCATGAGGTGGCCAAAGTATTGGAGCTTCACCTTTAGCATTAGTCCTTCCAAAGAACACCCAGGACTGATCTCCTTTAGGATGGACTGGTTGGATCTCCTTGCAGTCCAAGGGACTCTCAAGAGTCTTCTTCAACACCACAGTTCAAAAGCATCAATTCTTTGACGCTCAGCTTTCTTCACAGTCCAACTCTCACATCCATACATGACTACTAGAAAAACCATAGCCTTGACTAGACAGACCTTTGTTGGCAAAGAAATGTCTCTGCTTTTGAATGTGCTGTCTAGGTTGGTCATAACTTTTCTTCCAAGGAGTAAGCGTCTTTTAATTTCATGGCTGCAATCACGATCTGCAGTGATTTTGGAGCCAAAAATAAAGTCTGACATTGTTTCCACTGTTTCCCCATCTATTTCCCCTGAAGTAATGGGACCAGATGCTATGATCTTAATTTTCTGAATGTTGAGCTTTAAGCCAGGTATGACCTAAATAAAATTCCTTATGATTATACAGTGGAAGTGAGAAATAGATTTAAGGGACTAGATCTGGTAGATAGCGTGCTTGATGAACTATGGATTGAGGTTTGTAACATTTTAGAGGAGACAGGGATCAAGACCATCCCCATGGAAAAGAAATGCAAAAAGCAAAATGGCTGTGTGGGGAGGCCTTACAAATAGCTGTGAAAAGAAGAGAAGCAAAAAGCAAAGGAGAAAAGGAAAGATATAAGCATCTGAATGCAGAGTTCCAAAGACTAGCAAAGAGAGATAAGAAAGCCTTCCTCAGTGATCAATGCAAAGAAATAGAGGAAAACAACAGAATGGGAAAGACTAGAGATCTCTTCAAGAAAATTAGAGATACCAAGGGAACATTTCATGCAAAGATGGGCTCAATAAAGGACAGAAATGGTATGGACCTAACAGAAGTAGAAGATATTAAGAAGAGGTGGCAAGAATACACAGAAGAACTGTACAAGAAAAGATCTTCATGACCAAGATAATCCCAATGGTGTGATCATTCACCTAGAGCAGACTTCCTGAAATGTGAAGTCAAGTGGGCCTTAGAAAGCACCACTATGAACAAAGCTAGTAGAGGTGATGGAATTCCAGTGGAGCTATTTCAAATCCTGAAAGATGATGCTGTGAAGGTGCTGCACTCAATATGCTAGCAAATTTGGAAAACTCAGCAGTGGCCACAGGACTGGAAAAGGTCAGTTTTCATTCCAATTCCAAAGAAAGGCAATGCCAAAGAATGCTCAAACTACTGCACAGGTGCACTCATCTCACATGCTAGTAAAGTAATGCTCAAAATTCTCCAAGCCAGGCTTCAGCAATACGTGAACTGTGAACTTCCTGATGTTCAAGCTGGTTTTAGAAAAGGCAGAGGAACTAGAGATCAAATTGCCAACATCCTCTGGATCATGAAAAAGCGAGAGAGTTCCAGAAAAACATCTCTTTCTGCTTTATTGACCTTGTGAAAGCCTTTGACTGTGTGGATCACAATAAACTGTGGAAAATTCTGAAAGAGATGGGAATACTAGACCACCTGACCTGCCTCTTGAGAATCCTATATGCAATTCAGGAAGCAACAGTTAGAACTGGACACGGAACAACAGACTGGTTCCAAATAGGAAAAGGAGTACGTCAAGGCTGTATATTGTCACCCTGCTTATTTAACTTATATGCAAAGTACATCATGAGAAAGGCTGGGCTGGAGGAAGCACAAGCTGGAATCAAGATTGCCGGGAGAAATATCAATAACCTCAGATATGCAGATGACACCGCCCTTATGGCAGAAAGTGAAGAGGAACTAAAAGCCTCTTGATGAAAGTGAAAAAGGAGAGTGAAAAATTTGGCTTAAAGCTCAATATTCAGAAAACTAAGATCATGGCATCTGGTCCCATCACTTCATGGGAAATAGATGGGGAAACAGTAGAAACTGTGTCAGACTTTATTTTGGGGGCTCCAAAATCACTGCAGATGGTGATTGCAACCATGAAATTAAAAGACACTTACTCCTTGGAAGAAAAGTTATGACCAACCTAGACAGCATATTGAAAAGCAGAGACATTTCTTTGCCAACAAAAGTCCATCTAGTCAAGGCTATGGTTTTTCCAGTAGTCATGTATGGATGTGAGAGTTGGACTGTGAAGAAAGCTGAGCACTGAAGAACTGATGCTTTTGAACTGTGGCGTTGAAGAAGACTCTTGAGAGTCCCTTGGACTGCAAGGAGATCCAACCAGTCCATTTTAAAGGAGATCAGTTCTGGGTGTTCTTTGGAAGGACTAATGCTAAAGGTGAAGCTCCAATACTTTGGCCACCTCATGCGAAGAGTTGACTCATTGGAAAAGACTCTGATGCTGGGAGGGATTGGGGGCAGGAGGAGATGGGGATGACAGATGATGATATGGCTAGATGGCATCACCAACTCGATGGACATGAGTCTGAGTGAACTCTGGGAGTTGGTGATGGACAGAGAGGCCTGGTGTGCTCAATTCATGGGGCTACAGAGTCAGACACGACTGAGCGACTGAACTGAACTGAACTGTGCAACACATTTCTGCATGCTAGTGAGGGATCTGATCTTTCCCCAGTTCCCAGCTCCGCCCATCTCTGTAGCCTCCTCTAATGCTATCTTGGGCTGGCTGCCACACAGGAAAGGGGTCCCAGCAAGGTTTAGGTCATCATCAGCCCCGCATTGTGACTTGCAGTAACTCCTACATTAGATGACATTCACTGTGTTAGATAAGGAAACAAGGGTCTCCTTTCAGTTCAGTTCAGTTGCTCAGTTGTATCTAACTCTTTTCAACCCCTTGGACTGCAGCATGCCTCTCTAGCTAAAGTGTCTCCTGTAGCTTCTGCCTCTCTAGGGCCTAGCATCATTCCCCAGAGCAGGCAGGAGGGACGCATTCCTGTGAGGGATGCAGCTCTACTTTGCTTCCTTTTCAACTTTTTTGGGCCATAGTACCGTGCACCTGTGAGGTGTCCCATGACAATTACAGGGACCCATTTTAGTTCCTCTGAAGCATCTGAGCAAGCATAACGGGGTTGGGGAGAGCGGGTCCTTTGGTCATCTGTAAAACTCCATAAAGAATCCAGTCCCTCACTTTGGAGCCCACACATCACAGTGAACCAGCCAAGCCTTGTAATCCGCCCTCCCACAAGTAAGAAGCAGTATACTAGGAGAAAGGGTGCTCATCCCTCCCAGATGCCTAGAGAAAGCCTTGGCTCTGTAAGAAAGCACTCGCCAGGTAGGTGTATGCATGGAGGCTGCTGCCCGTCACCACGACGGCTCCTGACAGCTGACACTGGTGGCCAGCTGGGGAGAGGCAGTCTGCCCTGCCTTGGCCCCACTCCTGTAGTGGTTGATGGCGGTTACCAGTATTACACAAGGTTCTCCTGCGAAACAGAGCTGATAAGATGAATGGATAAGATAGATGGATGAACAGATGGATAGGTAGAAGGACAGACAGATAAATTATAGATAAAGTAGGTGAGGAAAAAGAATTGTTTTCCTTCTATCCTTCTAAATGCTCAGTAGGGTCCCTGTAACAAAATGGATTAATAAGAGAAAAATAGAAATTTATTTAACATGTATATCTCATGGGAGACACCCAGGAAAAAATGAGAAACTCGCAAAGAGGTGTGTTAGAATTCTGGTTCAAATACCATCTCCAGCTAAATCAAAGCAACAAGGGTGTGGGGGAGTCAGTTACATAGGAGATGAGGAAAAGTATAAAAGTACAGTTTGTTATACAGGCTTTAATTGATGTCTTCTCCATTGATAAGTCTCTAATTTGTCATCCTTCTCTTTCAGGTAAAGAGAAGGAAATACCCTCACAGAGACTTTTTTTAATGAATGCAAATATCCCTTACAGACGAGTAACTTATATTGTCTTTTGACAGCTTCTCCTGCGTTTACTGTTTCTCAGAACAATCAGCTCAAAATAATCTCTATGCCAAGGGTGTTTTTTTGGGTGGCCTATTCTGCTCTCCTATAATAGGTAAATAGAAATTTATTTATAAGGATTAGCTCATGAGATTATAGAGGCTGACAAGACCCAAGATCTATGGGATGAATCAGCAGTCTGGAGACCAAAGAGAGGTGATGGTGTCATTCCTGGCAGGCTTAAGACCCAGAAAGAGCCAGTGTTTCATTTCAAGTCTAAAGGCAGAGGGGGAAGATCAATATCCCAATTTGAAGGCAGTCAGGCAGAAAAGAATTTTCTTTTACCTAGAGGAGAGTCAACTGATTGGATAGGGCCCACCCATATTAGGGAGGGCAATCTGCTTCACTCAGTCTAGTGATTCAATGTTAAGCTCACCCCAAAACACCTTTACATAAACAGCAAGAAGAATGTTTGGCCAATATCTTGGTACTCTGTGACCCAGCCAAGTTGACACGTAAAATTAACTATCACACACCATTCTTTGAGTTTCTAGACCAGCTTTCTGCAAAATATGTGCTTCATGGAGCCCAATCTTAAGAAATGCTCCACCAAAAAGAGAGAAAGGGGAGGGTGAGAAAGAGAGTGAGAGAAACATGGTATGGTCAAATACATTTAGAAAATATGATATATTTCTCTCTACCCTTGGCCAACTCCTCTTCAAGTCTTAAAGGGTAGTAGCAGATAAAGACAAGTGAGAAGTCCTGTAATCAAGACAACTATTTAAAGGTGTTTGACCCAGTAGTTCCCAGAATGATGGAACACCATTTAAGAAATATGGCTTCAACAGTGGTTCTAAGCTGGCTGGACATTTGCAGCACACGAGGAGCTTATTAAGTGCCAGTTCCCATACTCTCACTGGAGTGAGATCTGGAAGTCCTCATTCCTAGACACTCACTTTCCAGGATGAGGAAGCTAGGAGCTGCTCCATTTGTCATTCACCCCATTCTCTTAGGTGGGTCCAGGGAAGGGGAGCCGCTTCCAGTGAGATCTCCTCCTCCTTGGCCTGACACCCTGTTTTGGTGAGGATATTGTGGAGACCATCCCTTCCTGGAGTCACTCCTATTGTCTTCCTAACAGGCTTACTTTTGGAGGCTTTTTGAAGCCCCTGGGAAGCAGCAGGATTAAGGAGCATAATAAATGAAGGGGCTGGGTGCACACCCAAAGTGTGGCACTGTCATGAGTCTCAGGCCTCGCCTGGCCCTCTGGGTCCTGCTCCTTGCCAGAGCCTCTTTCTGTCTTGGGCGTGCAGCTGTGGTTAGCTGTCCTCACACACTGTGCCTGCCCTCACTGTTCCCTCTCCTCCCTTACTTGATGCCCATCTTTCTTCACTTGGGTAACTCTCTCCAAAGTGCAGCCCAGTTATTGTCTTATAGAAGTTTTCTCAAATACCGGGTAGAGTCCAGCGCTCTTTGGTGCTCCCATAACACTGCATGAAATCCCTCCCATTCTAGCATTTAGTGCATATGGGTTACACTCATGTGTTTATGAGTCCACTCCTTCCTGGACCCTAACTCTATTCCCCTCCACTTTAAAACTGAGGGTGTGTGTATGAAAAATCTGAGTTCCCATTGCATGAACATTTTGGCTAAAAACTGGTGTTCTGCATCTAAACTGCCCACCTATTGCTAAGTTCTAAGGGGCACTTGGTAGTGCCTACAAATTCACGATTTCCAAACAACTCACTGTCCTGCCCTTTGTGAAGGGTTAGAACAACTCTACCAGGACTTCAGTTCTCTAAAGTCTGTGTATATTAAATGTCTTTGAACCCCTGGAGCCTGTATATTATAGGCTTTCAGTAAACCTTCGTGGAAATTAACTAAACTCTTGATAACTTCTTAGGAGATGGATCTCATTTATGTGATTCATTATCTTCATGATTCCATAGGCAGAAACCTAAGCCAATGATGTTTCTTCTTTGCCAGACTTCCATATTAAGGACTCAGAGATTCACCAGGGAGGAGAGGGGACAGCAAGCTGTCTGGAAATCACAAATTTGTAAGAACTCAGCAAGTACCTGGAAGGAATTAGGGACAGGAAAGGCAATCAGGATTAAGAAATGACAGAAGCTTATAGCCAAAATCGTCATGAAATGAGACCTCATATTTTGCCTAAATAAATAAAATTTTACTTTCAAGAAGAAAAATTTTCTAAGTTAATTTTTTTTTTTTTTTTTTTGCTTGTTCAGTGCTCTTATTTCATGAGCAGCACGGACATTTGAACAATATCATCAGTCAAGGCCAACAGGAGACCAACAGCACCTGTAATTGTAGCTGTAGTTGTGACAGTAACTGAGGAAAGATCAACAAAGGGACCAATGACAAAGATATGTGTGTGTCTGCTCAGTCATATCTGACTCTTGGCGACCCCATAGACTGTAGCCCACCAGGCTCCTCTGTCCATGGGATCTTTTTCCAGGCTAGAATACTGGAATGGGTTGCCAATTTCTCCTCCAGGGGATCTTCCTGACCCAAGGATCGAACCTATGTCTCCTGCATTGGTAGGCAGATTCTTTATCACTGCGCCACTTGGAAGCCCTTGACAAAGGTGAGATGGGGTTAATTCTTGTCCAGTGAAACCAGTCAGGGATGATGAGGTGCCCAGAGCCTAGCAACACTGGGAAGCTGCTCCTGCTCCTACACCTGAAGGGGTTACCAGAACCTGGGAATAACAGACTGCAGGGGTTGCCCACAGGAGCCGAGAGGGAGCTGGAGGGAATAAAGACCCATCCTCACTCTCTGTCAGCCTTCTGGTCTCCTGTGAGAACTCCTTGGCAAACCCAGCCAGAGGCCTGGAGGACCAGGAAGCCTGTGGATACACATCTCCAGCCTCCTGGGGCACAGGGCATGGCGGAAAGGAAGGAAAGCCCATCTGAAAAGGCAGATGAGGATGAGGCAGGGATCCCTTGACTACAAAATAAAGTCCCATTCTTTTACTTAATGTCCATATCATAGCCACTCAGAGCCCCAGCCTCCCTCAAATTAGTCTCTTCTCAAGCCCTGAAGAGGGTATGTGTATCCATCTTCTCCAACTAGTAGTATACAAGTCCTAGGCCCTTGCCTGCTGCTGGCTTTTAGCAGCATCTGTGATATTGAATTATATATATATATTTTTTTGAATCCTAGGTCACCTGGGCTAAGAGAGGATAATTTTAGAGATTCTGGGAACTTCCTGGTCACCTGATCTGTGATAGTCATGGATCTAGCTGTCTGCTGAGGTAAAACTATCTCCCATTGACCTCACACACTGTGGGTGTAAAATACTAGATTTCCAGAGTTCTGTAGAAAGAAGAGCTGCTTCTGGGTCATTTTACTGGATATTAAAATAGGAAGTATGTCTTCATCTTATAGTCAGAGAATGGTGATATATCAGATGTCTAGGTTTTATATGAGAGTTAAGGGAGAATTTTTTTATTTTCAAAATTTTATGACCATTTTGAATTAAGCTTAGGTCACTTCTTAATCTAAATGGCATTGCTTATCCTTAAATGGAATTGGAATTGTGATTTTTGTGAGGTTTAGAGCCAGATTATCCACATGATCTATTATTACTAATCTTGTCTTGAACTGAAACACTACACGCTATTGTAATAAACTAGTGAAATTTATTGGCACCCAGCACCCCAGAGTGAGATAAATAGCTGTCTGAAAACATTTGGTGTGCCAAAATTATAATTTTTGTAGGCTTACCACCAACATTTGAAGCCTTGAGCTCAGAATCCTGGTTTCGAGAATTCTAGTTATAGAATCACTGGCGACATTTCTCAGAACTAATTTGGTTGATGTGGGGTGTATATCAATCAACTCCACCTCTTTCAATCAATACCTCCAACAGGATGGGGTGAAATTCTGTTTAATTTGTTTTCATAGCTAAGATGCCTCTTAGAATGTTTTCCCTGGGATAGAGGGAGGAGGAGAGGAGATGCCAGATGCTTCTAACATCACCAACTGCTGGTCAGAAGCTCTTTGGGTATGAGAATATCAGGGGATTGTATTAAAATCTTTTTGCCTGCAAGTAACTGAAAATTTCAAGTCAAAAGACTTACACAACAAGAAACATTTCTTATTTTACATAACAAAAGCCCTGTGATAGGACGGCTCCCAAGTTAGTGACATCACTAACAGCCCAGTTTCTCTCCAGTTTTCTGCTTTGCCAACCTTAGTGCAAGTGTCCTTGCGTTCTTAGCTTGTGGGGACAAAAGGCAGCCACTGCTGTAAGTATCACATAAAGACACGAAAATGCCGAATAAAAGAAATATCCCTGTTTCTCTTTTAAGAAGGAGCTAATCTTCTTGTTTCTTATTGGTCTGAAGTGTATCACATGTTCAGGCTTACACTGTCTCTAGGAAGAGGAAGAGGAAGAGTCACTCGAAGTAGCTTAACTAACATCATCAAAACCCAGCCTCAGGAAGCTGGGGATGGTCACAGTGCACCTGGAAGCACAAGGGCCTCACTGAGGAGGGGATGCTGAGTCGAACTGGGATTCAGTTAGGAAGGAGGGTGGGTACCGTGCCCAGGGGAGGAGACAGCCAACAGTGCCCACTGCAGACATCTAGCCGCAGACCTGAGAAAGTGCCGCGGGTGGGGTGGAAGGTGACGGGCAAGTCAGTACACTCAGGGCAGGATGTTTATTTCAGGGGTGCTGCTGCCTGGTCCTCATTCTCCACCCAGGGGAGGGGAGCCCTGTTTTAGGAAACTGTATGGGCAAGAAACAAAGGCAAACCCAGCAGATGTCCTTTCAGTATATGCTTGCATATGTAACATAATTTTGCATTTTTATCTGCATAAATATCTTAAAGTATGTACCCAAAAGATGTATGTATTTTATCTGTATAAATATCTTTAAAGTGTGGAGTTAAAAGGACTTCCCAGGTGGCTCAGCGGTAAAGAATCTGCCTGCCAGAGCAGGGGATAAGGATTTGATCCCTGGGTTGGGAAGATCCCCTGGAGAAGGAAATGGCAACCCACTCCAGTATTCTTGCCTGGGCATCTCATGGACATAAGGCCTGATGGGCTACAGTCCATGGGGTCACAAAGAGTCAGACACAACTTCGTGACTAAACACCAGCAACATGGAGTTAAAAAGATGAAAGGGGTAGAATTCTCAGTGTCAAACACTCCCTACCTGGGCTGTATGTTTTCCAGGGTTTCCCAGGCATGGTCTTCTACAAACTCTGACTCATTAGATGACAACGTGTCAGACCATTTGTACTAATTCTTCATTGGAAATGTGCGATCCTTGTACCTGTGAGGAAGTCAAGAGCTTTCAGGTAACATTTCTACATTATCATAAACTATCTCCAAGAAAAAAAGCTATGTTTACTTTTCTGGGTCACACCTAGTCCTGCTCTCGCTGATGGCTGGAGGAGTGTTATTTCATGAAGTCTAGACTTGTTATCCCGCCCCAAGTGCACACCTGCTCCCCTGTGACTCAACCACGAGAGAGCCGCCCAGCAGCCACCTGGCCTCCCGCTCCAGTCCGCCTTTTGAAAGTCACTTATAGCTCCTTTTGCCCATTCTTCTCTCTTCTATTGGGCTTTCCAGGTGGTGCTAGTGGTAAAGAACCCGCCTGCCAATGCAGGAAACGTACAGATGCAGGTTTGATCTCTGGGTCAAGAAGACCCCTAGAGGAGGGCATGGCAACCCAAGCCTTAGCATGCACTCATGCATCCCTTCTATCACCCTGAAGTTGGACTTATCAACCTTGTATTGCAATTTTTAGAATGCGTGAGTGCTCAGCTACTTCAGTCATGTCTGACTCTTTGTGACCCCATGGACTTTAGCCTGCCAGGCTCCTCTAGGCTAGTAATATTCCAGAAACACAAGTTATCAAGACAAGTGAGTGAGCTTGCCAGCTAAACTGCCAGTCCTTTCATGAGTAAAGCCCATATTTTCTCAACCAGGGGTCTATTGGCTGGATACCAAATCAACTCTACCTTGAAAGGGTCAAAAATGAAACACCTTAGCTGCATGTTGCTAAGGGTCACATTATTGTTCACTAGAGGCCCTCCAGACGTCATCTGTTAAAGAATGAATCTACCAGTAGCATGTGGTCTGTTAATTTCATGTCTCTGCAAACGTGTTCTCATCTGCAAGATGATACAATAGGTGTATCTACTTCATATGCATGTTGTAATTGTGACGTGTAAAGTGATTGGTATATACTATGCTCAATGCTCAATAAATGTCCGTGGTTAATATCATTATTTTTTAAATGTTTATGTTCTTTAACCCAGAAATTCTGCTTCTAGGATTTTTTCTAAGAAAGTAATTGTAGATGTATTAAAAAAAAACAACAACAACTCTTCCTTTAGCATATTTCATAACATCAAAATCTAGGTACAATTTAAATATCGAAGGATGAGGAAGTGGTTGAATAAATTACAATATCTCCCCCAAAATGAAACATTTTTCAATAATTAAATACCAATATATCTCTGGATATGACATGAAATGATGTTCAAGATAAAAGTGAAAGAGGAGAGTGAAAAAGATGGCTTAAAACTCAGCATTCAGGAAACTAAGATCATGGCATCTGGTCCCATCACTTCATGGCAAATAGATAGGGAAACAGTGGAAACGGTGGCAGACTTTATTTTGGGGGCTCCAAAATCACTGCAGATGGTGACTGCAGCCATGAAATTAAAAGATGTTTACTCCTTGGAAGGAAAATTATGACCAACCTAGACAGCATATGAAAAAGCAGAGACATTACTTTGCCAACAAAGGTCCATCTAGTCAAAGCTATGGTTTTTCCAGTAGTCATGTACGGATGTGAGAGTTGGACTATAAAGAAAGCTGAGCACCAAAGCATTGATGCTTTTGAACTGTGGTGCTAGAGAAGACTCTTGAGAGTCCCTTGGACAGGAAGATCCAACCAGTCCATCCTAAAGAAAATCAGTCCTGAATATTCATTGGAAGGACTGATGTTGAAGTTGAAACTCCAATACTTTGGCCACCTGATGTGCAGAACTGACTCATTTGAAAAGACCCTGATGCTAGGAAAGATTGAAAGCAAGAGAAGAGGGGACAACAGAGGATGAGATGGTTGGATGGCATCATCGACTTGGTGGACATGAGTTTGAGTAAACTCCAGGAGTTGGCGATGGATAGGGAGGCCTGGCATGCTTCAGTCCATGGGGTCACAAACAGTTGGACACGACTGAGTGACTGAACTGAACTAATGTTCATGAAATATGGTTAATAAGTGATAAAAAAATAAAATGATATAGTAGATACCATTTTATTAAAAGGTAGATACATTTTAAAAAATATAAAAATGAGCATACATGCATGCAAGGAAAAGGGTATACCAAGGTGTTAATGGTATACCAAGGTGTTAATGGTATTTAGGATTCTAGACTAGTTTTCCTTACGTATGCTTTTAATTTACCAATAATTATAAATAATCCATGTAAAAATCCAAAGAATTCCAAACTGTCTTGTATTCTTCCTGTCCTGAACGTGGCTGACTGACCTGAATCTACTCAGGAAATTAGAGCAAGGCTGTTCCAAGAGTAGGTACCTGGTCAAGGGCAGCTCATCCATGGGCATATCCAGTGACCCATGAGGTGTGAGGGCCTCTGCCCAGCACAAGAACAGTGAATATCTGACAGAACCCTCTCCTGGGATCTGGACGAGAGAGTGAGGAATGGAGGGGGCAGTCTGGCAGTTGAAGAGGACAAACTTGGACCTGTGAGTTGGGCCGGAGGCTCTACAGGAAAGAGAAACCATGGGGAAAAGGAGCAGAGGGGATTTCCAGTTGACCTTTGGCCCCTCATGGCTTACTGGTTCTTGGACCAGCTTTAGTCCACAGCTGTCCTTAAAATCAATCTCAGTTTTGAGAGTATTTTTGAGTGAGTTTCTGTGTCTCACAGCAAAAACCTCTGAATGACCAGTTCCCCTACTACTGTCTTCCCAAATGGATCATGCATTTCTTTAGAGCAGACAGCATATCTTCTCCACCATGCACATGTAGCTCAAGTCTGGGCAGAGTTTGCACTAAAGTCACTTCAGTCATGTCCTGTTCTGCAACCCCAGGGACTGTAGCCTGCCAGGCTCCTCTGCCATGGGGATTCTCCAGGCAAGAATACTGGAGTGGGTTGCCATGCCCTTCTCCAGGGGATCTTCCTGACCCGGGGATCAAATCCATGTCTCTTTTGTCTCCTGCACTGGTAGGCAGGTTCTTTACCACTAGCACCATGCAGAATTTAGTTGTTCATTTAATGCTTCATGTATTCATTTCCACACTCAACAAATGTGTAATGTGTGTTTATGATGTGCTAGGTACGCTTCTGAGCTCTAAGGAGCTCTAAGAAGCTCTAAGCTTCTGTATCTAAGGATACAACAATAAACAAAATAGACAAAAAAATCTCTGCCCTCTGAATTGGTAAGATATAATAAATAAAATAAATATAATATATAATTATGTTTTAGGTCAGGAAAAGTGCTCATGTGAAAAATAAATCAGGAGAGGGAGCACTAGGGTGGAGGGAAGGGAGGAAGAAGGAATTGTAATTGTAAATAAGATAGTCAGAGAAGAGAGAAACATGGGAACGAAGTCCCATGCCATGCAATTATTTGGGGGAGGAGCATTCCAGGCAGAGAAAACAGCAAGTGCAAATGCCCTGAGGCAGAGAGAGCCTGGTGTGTTTGAGAAAGACCAATGACACCAACGTACTGGAGCAGAGCAAGCAAGGAGGAGAGAATGGCTCTTGGAAGTGGATCCATGCCTAAAACATGATGGGACCAGAGGACAAGGGAGGTGTGAGGAAGCAGAGGTTGTTCCTGAGAGGGATGTGTTGAGGTGAAGTCTGGACTGCCAATCTAAGATTGGAGAGTGAAACCTGAGCCCTTATTTTGGGTCCTACCTTTGGGTAGGAGAGAGGTCAGGGAGGGAAAGAGGGGCTGGATCACATGGTTGGGTCATGGAGGGTGCAGAGGATCCTGGCTTCTACTTCCAGAGACATGAGGAGACACAGGGAGCTTTTGAGCAGAACAGAGGCATGTTTGACTTGGGTTTAACAGATTACCCAGGCTGCTGTGAGGAAAATGGCCTGGAGGGAGGCCAGGATATGGATATTTGAGCAACACCAGGGTGGGAGTCATAGCTGTGGTGAGAAGAGGCAAAACCACATTCCAAATGTGATTTGAAGGTGGATCATTGTAACAAACATGATATCCTAAAGAGATATGGCCCAAAACAAAGGCTCTGGCCCCAGTTCCAGGTTTAGGTCAAAGGTCAACATGTCCCTCCCAGGAACAACCATTATCTGTTCTCATATGACTCACTTTGGTTTTGGACAACAGGACATTTCCACAGGTCACTGCCTGGATGAATCTTCTTTCTCAAATGATGCCCAACTTTCCTCCCTTCTGTTCACCACCAATTGTCAAATAATTGAAAGAACCTCATTGTCCTTTTTGTGATCTTATCAAGTCGTTGGCAAGTTCAGATGAAGTAGCTAAATGCCCCTTTAAAATTAATTTACACATTTTCGTTGAAGATGAAAAAACAGATTCTGCATAGCCTTGGAAGCGAGCATGGCTGGGAGACACTAAGGAATGCTCAAGGCCAATGTTCCTAGAGAAAAGTTGCCCCTGGTGTGAAAGCTGAGAATCAACTCAGGTGGGTGATTACAGTACCTTCTGTGTCATGAATCACTGCTGAGGCATATCAAACAGTGCCCTGTGGCCTCCAGGACTTAACATGCCTCCAAATATAGCTAATAAGTTACTGGGAAGAGTTTTAGCCCCTTGATAAACATCTCACTGAGGCTGAACAACGTAACTTCTGGAAATTAATAACCAGACCTCCTCCCACAGCCTCACCTCCCACGAATAGAACACTGTTCATCAAGAGAGCGCAGACAGCTTTGAAACATACATTGTCTCCATCTTTCCAGCTATGAACAAAAGATGAATTAATAACCCAGGAGAAAATTATGCTCAAAATCATGCCAGGAATGGGGCTGTTGAGTTTCTGAGTCAAACAGTACCAGAGCTAACGTCTGCCAATGCGTGTGGCTTAATTGCTCAAAGTCATTTTCAAGGAGCTGTACCAGAGGCTGACAGGCTTTGTTGGAATTATTGGAATTTTTTCAGGCTCTGTCTTGTTGGCCTACCTCATGCAGGAGTCAGATGAAATGTCAGAGGTGCAACTGCCTACACTCCAAGTCATAAATTTCCTGCCCTGCCTGTGCTCATGGCTTTTCTCTGACGTCCTCTGACTTTGGGGTCAAATGATCTGGTTTTGAAATTTAACTTCACCACTTCTAGTTGTATGGCCTTTAACAAGAGACTTTATTAGTATCATTCAACAATATTTATTGAATACCTACTGTGTTCCAAGTACTGTAAACATTGATGGGAACACAGTTCTTAGAACCTTGATTTTCTCATATCCCCTCTTATAAGCTTAGTAGAGAGCAGGGTTAGTGAGAAGATTAAGTGAGATGTTTGCTAAGCAGTCAGCACAGGGTAAGTACACAGAGAATGATATTCATTATTGTAATTTTAAGGGTGTATTCATGGGACTTATCTGCTGGTCCAGTGGCTAAGATTCTGAGCTCTCAGCAGGGAGCCAGGGTTTGATCCTTGGTCAGGGAGCTAGATTCCACGTGGTGCAACTAAAAACGGGTATAGCCAAATAAATAAATAAATATTTTTCTTTTCTTTTAAAAAAAGATTCTCCAGAAAGTATTCATATTTTACAAGGGGATTAAGAAAACCCGGTCCTCTTTGAGAATGTAATCAGAAGTCCACTCCAGAATTTCACTCTTTTGAAGCAGCCTTTCACTGGTCCTTGCCCATGTTTCAGGATGATTAATTTCATGGCAGCCTGATTGGACCATGGGTCCCCAAATATTTGGTCAGACATTATTCTTTTCTGTCCATTATTCATTATTCTGTCCTTTCAGAATAGGACATCATTTTTTTCCCCCTGCCTTCAGACTTAAACGGAAACACAGGTCCTTCTGGGGTCTTGAGGCTACCATCCTTTGGACAGAAGCTCCATCATCAGCATTCCTGATTCCTGGGCCTGTAGACTTGGTCTGACTAACCCCCCAGCTCTCCCAGACCTCCAGCTCACTGACTCATCCAGCAGATCTAGGGACTTGCTGGCCTCATAACTGCATAAGCTTTAAGAACTTATTAACTTGTATATGGTGTTTGGTAGAGAACTCAGAAACAATAAGAAGTTACTACCCCAATTAACTGGGCTTCCCAAGTGGCATTAGCGGTAAAGAATCTGCCTGCCAGTGCAGCAGGCGCAAGAGACAAGGGTTTGATACCTGGGTCAGAAAGATCCCCTGGAGGAGGAAATGGCAACCCACTCCAGTATTCTTGCCTGGGAAATTCCATGGACAGAGGAGCCTGTCGGGCTACAGTCCATGGGGTTGCAAAGAATCTGACATGATGGAGTGTCTGAGCCATACCCCAATTAACTAAGTTTGCTTTGAAATTTTTTTCCACTTTATTATTTTCAAGATAGCCTTAGCTTTAAAAAAAAATGTATTTTCATCACTTGATTTCCAGAAAGTGGATAAAAATATCTTACTACTTTAAATTAAATAATTCTCTGCACAAACATGTATCAAGGAGAACTACATTCCCTTGTTTCATCCTCTTTTAGCATACCTGCCTTTAACAAATGTGTGGATTAAGCATTGCATACAGTATAATATTTCAGTATATTCTAGACATGAATTGCCCAACACTTAATCAGGAAAGTAAATAGCACTGGGATTAAAATACCTCAAGCAATCTGGGTAAGTAGTTTTCATTTTACAGGATCCCTTTGCTAAGGCAGCATTGCTTATACATCACAGATGATTCTAGGGCCCACACATCCAACTCTGGCCTCGTCCCAACTCTGGCCTCGGTGGTTTCCTGGTGTCAAGGACAGAATCCTCCTTGCATTATACAGTTTATTGCCAGTGGGAAGAAAAATATTGTCTTTTCTTTTCTCCAATCACACCTAAACCCATGTCACATGCGACCTGTAGAAGCTGGGTCTCAGCTCAAAGAAAAGTACAGTGATGTCCCCTACATGCCTGTTGAAGACATATCTGGATTGAGATGAGTGAAGGCCCTCCTCAACCTTCTCAATGCCTCGCCCACTTCCCCTCCAACCTCAAGGTCAGTCCCTGCTCCCAGTCTGCCTTCAGGGAGGTCTTAGTTCTAGCCAATCCTGGGGGAAGGGTTGCTTTTTCCTGGGAGAGCTTTGGGAAGGCTAGCTGAGGCCTGGATGGCCCTCATCCAAGCAAACACAGGGTAACCAGAGTCATCTTTGATGACCTTTGCTCAGGGAGGAGGCGGGATGTGAACAGTCCCCAAATCTTCCTTCTTTGGCTCTATGATGTGCTATCTTATGATTTCCAGATGTTTTTTTTCCTAATAATAGTTGCTTGATCTAAAGTGAAAGTGAGTGTGCATTCCCTGAACACACAGTAGACATGGGGAAATAATCTAAAAAGAGTGAGAAAATAGAATATTTGCAATTAAATACATTTTTGTTTTGGCCTGGATGATTCTCATAGTTGATAATCCACCCATAAAAGCATGCATATTAGAAAGGAACAAATAAAACTATCCTTAGTTCAGATAACATATGTCTATGTAGAAAATCCCAAAGAATATTTTCTAAAAGAAAAAGCCCCAAACAAAAACGAAGCAAACAAACAAAAGACCTTCTAGCACTAATAGTTAGCTAGGTGACAGGATACAAGGTCAATATTAAAATACCAATTGTATTTCCCATATAGTGTCAATGACCATGTGGAAGCCAAAGTTAAAAAAATAATACCATTTACACTACACCCCTTCCCAAATAAAATACATAGACATAATTCTAACAAAACATGAATAGGACTTGTTTTCAAAAGACTATAAAATGCAGATGAAAGGAACTAAGGAAGACGTAAATAAATGGAAAAACATGCCATGTTAACAGTTTGGAAACCCAGCCTAGTAAAAATGTCAGTTCTCCCCTAGTTGATTTATAGGTTTTAATGCAATTTCTATCAAAACCCCAGCAAAATTTTTATTGATTTAGACAAGATTATAAAATATATGTGGAAAGGCAAAGGAATTAGAATAGAAAATAATTTTAGAAAAGAAGAATAAAGTGGGTGGCATCACTCAGTTTTAAGATTTACTATATAACTACAGTATTCAAGATAATGTGTCTTATGGAGGAATAAATACATAGATCAATGAAACAAAATAGAGAAGCCAGAGATAAGTCCACAACATACAGTCAACTGGTTTTTGACCAAGGAGCAAAAGATACTCAATGGAGAAAGGATAGGTTTTTAAAACAGATGAGGCTAACAACTGAATATCCATAGGCAAAAAACAAAACAAAACTCAAACCACATACTTTATACAAAATTAATTCATAAAGGATCATAGATTTAAATGTAAAACTATACAACCTTTAGAAGAAAACATAAAAAACCTTCAAGATCTTGGAAAAAGTGAAGAGTTCTTAAACCTGACACTAAAAGTGCAGTCCATAAATGGAAACATTAGGTTGCACTTCATCAAAATCAAAATATTTTTCTGTGAAAGATGCTGTAAAGAGGATGAAAAGACATTCTATAGACTAGCAGAAAATATTGCAAACCATACATGTGGCAAAGGACTCATGTCTAGAACATAAAGGACTTTCAAAACTCACTACTAAACAGGGGCTGGGGAGTTGGGGAGGGTGTGACTATGAAGGTGAAGCACTGGGAATTCTTTGTGATGACAAAATGTTCTATATCTTGATTGAGGTGGTGGTTACACACATTTGCACATGTGAAAAGATTTAATAGACTCACAAGTAAACAAGGGAAATCTGAATAAGATCTGCCGTTTACTCATGTCGGTTTTCCGGCAGTGACATTGTCCTGCAGTTATGTACATATTACAAGTAGGGGGAGCTGGGGGATGGTACACACAGCCTCTCTGTACCTTTTCTGCAACATTCTTTGAATCTCTAATTATTTCCAAAGTAAAAGTCTTTAAAAATTGTTGCCTGGATGGTCCCCACCAGTAGATCATCCTCAGGATTACTGTGACTTTCCCACCATAGACAGCAAATCTTTACAGGAACGGACTGGGGCTTTTATCTCTTTCAGTTCAGTTCAGTTCAGTCACTCAGTCGTGTCCGACTCTTTGCGACCCCATGAATCGCAGCACGCCAGGCCTCCCTGTTCATCACCATCTCTCGGAGTTCACTCAGACTCACGTCCACTGAGTCCGTGATGCCATCCAGCCATCTCATCCTCGGTCATCCCCTTCTCCTCCTGCCCCCAATCCCTCCCAGCATCAGAGTCTTTTCCAATGAGTCAACTCTTCGCATGAGGTGGCCAAAGTACTGAAGTTTCAGCTTTAGCATCATTCCTTCCAAAGAAATCCCAGGGCTGATCTCCTTCAGAATGGACTGGTTGGATCTCCTTGCAGTCCAAGGGACTCTCGAGAGTCTTCTCCAACACCACAGTTCAAAAGCATCAATTCTTTGGCTCTCAGCCTTCTTCACAGTCCAACTCTCACATCCATACATGACCACAGGAAAAACCATAGCCTTGACTAGACGGACCTTAGTCGGCAAAGTAATGTCTCTGCTTTTGAATATGCTATCTACATTGATCATAACTTTTCCTCCAAGGAGTAAGCGTCTTTTAATTTCATGGCTGCAGTCACTATCTGCAGTGATTTTGGAGCCCCCAAAATAAAGTCTGACACTGTTTCCCCATCTATTTCCCATGAAGTGATGGGACCAGATGCCATGATCTTTGTTTTCTGAATGTTGAGCTTTAAGCCAACTTTTTCACTCTCCTCTTTCACCTTCATCAAGAGGCCCTTTAGCTCCTCTTCACTTTCTGCCATAAGGGCAGTGTTATCTGCATATCTGAGGTTAATGATATTTCTCCCTGCAATCTTGATTCCAGCTTGTGTTTCTTCCAGTCTAGTGTTTCTCATGATGTACTCTGCATATAAGGTAAATAAGCAGGGTGACAATATATGACGTCCATATGCTGAGCACAGACATGCTCAGTATGCTTCTAAGTGACAGCTGTCCTTGACCTCCTTTGGTTCCTCCTCCTACTGGTGTGTCTGCCTCCCTTGCGTTTACTTACAACTGCCTGAGATTTTCATCACCCAGTCCCAGAGGAGCTCCCCTTCTTCCAGATTCTTCAGATTCTGACAGCAACAGAAGGCTAGTCCAAATGAATTCTGTACTATTCTACTTCCACATGAGAGTAAGTTCTTTGAGGTAGACTCTCTTTCTGTCATGTGAACCCCTGTATCTCCATCCCCTAGAACAGCGCCCAACAGGTAGTAGGGACTCCGGAAATACTTATGGACTGAGGGACTGACTATCCATTAAACAAATACAAAAAAGAAAGAGCAGAAACAATCTTGCATGCAAATTAAGGAGCAGGTCTACAGGTCTCTCCTCAGGAAGGAGGCAACAACCTCCGTTACATACGTGTATCTTATTAAGGCCACCCAGCACACATGCAAGGGCCACCCTGTGTGCAGCAACTTCTCCCTCAGGATTCCTACAAATGCTGCAAAGAAAGGGGCGCTGTGCAGTGCCCTCTGGTGAATTCTACTTAAAAGCATTTACTGAGCCCTTCTGCCAACCACAGGGATTCGGAGGTGAGCAAAGCCCGCTTCCTGCCCTAAAGAAGCTCCTGGTACCACTGGGGCAGACAGACAGGCAAGCAGTCCATTCCAATAGGTAAGCCCAGGCTGCTAGGACAGTGAGCAGAGTGGAATCCCAGTTGAGCTTAGGGGTGACAAGGAATATTCCCCAAGGCATCAGACGGATGGGGAGTTGGAAAGATAATCATTCCTGAAAGCATAGTGTCTCTCAGACTCTGGGCTAAATGTCTCAGTGAGCCGCCTCCTAACCCCAAAGGAAAGTTAATTTTTTCTACTCACCTGAATCTGGGGAACAAGTAGCATCAGGCAAGTAAGAGGAAGGAAAGGGTGCTCCCAGGTCAAGCGAGCAGGAGGTAGTGCTACATGATATCTGAGGCCTGTCAGTGCAGATGGCTTCTATCATTGGGTTAGAATTTGACTGTGATTAAGGTGAGAACAAGAACCAGGAATCACTGACGGGAGCCAGACCCTGGAAAGCTTCGTTTGGTGTTCGCATGAATGCCAACAGCCTTCAGACCAGGCCCTGTGGGAGCCTGGCATTCTAGGGACTGAGCCAAAATTGCTGCAAATGTTTGGTTCAGCTTCATTCTAAATGTTTTTAGGAGAATGTTGTAGCAGAGGCTATAGCAGATACCTCGTAACATTTCAGGCCATACCTGCATGCTCTAAAGAACCAGCTCTTGCGCTGACCAAGAACTTTTCCTGACCGCCCGGGTTTACTGAGCCTGGCCACACAGCTGGTTGCCCACACCCCACAGACCTCAAACAATGCAGTTGGTTATAAAACACCAGCTTCATTTCCCCTTGGGAGAAATAATAGTGGGCCACGTGTCCTATGCTGGCTCCCAGCGGTCCCCCAATGAACTTACGTTCTGTTTGTCCATGGTGGGATTTACAACACGATCTTCCCTTTATTGGCTGCCTTCCCTTCCCAGTCTCATGCCCCAGTCCCTGCAGAAGTTTCCTGGGAGCCCTTCCCAGATAAATAACCGCATTTCAATCCTTATATCAAGGTCTGTTTCTAGGGTAGCCCAAATTAAGACACACTCATCACACACACACACACACACACACACACACACACACAATCTCTGGTTGGAATGAAAAAAAACTGGTAACAGTGAAGAAAAATACTGGGGAGAAGAACACTGGTTGAGGATGAGGCAGCAGTGGGGGAAGGTCTATATATAAGGTTTTGGTGAATGGGGAGTTCAATACCATTAAGCACTCAGTTTACAAAAGGGTTTTTTGTTAGTCATGAGGCTCTGATGTCACCACGGAGGAATTTAGTGCTTCTCTAGATATGAAGAGATGCAAGGTCTGAGATCATAAAATCGGTTCCTAAAAACCTCCAACAACCTAAAGACCTGCCCCACCAGATTCCCTGGCGCTCAGAGGGCCTCTCTCCACCCTGAACTCCCTCAGGGGGTGTTGAAGGTCAACAGCTGCAGCAGCGTGGGGTTCAGTCTCCTAGAGGCAGGTGGCAAACGCCTTTGCTGTTCAGTCGTGGGAAGTGCTCTTGGACAGTGCCAATTTGTAGTTGACATGGCCCCCTTGCGGTCATAAATCAGACCATAGCTTGGGGGGCATTTCATGGCCATTCTCGCGTTGCTGGGAAGGCTCGTTCCCAGTTCTGAAGGCTTTTGCTGATAGGCCACTCAATGTGCTATTACTGGACTAGGTCTTAATAGTCAAAGATCTCTGGACACCTGTATTCTTCTAGTCATGGTCCAGGAAAGTATTCCTTTTGTTGCATCTTCCCATATCTAGAGTTACACTATTACAATCATTGATCATATATATATCAAGTCTAGTCATCATTCTTTTGTCGGAGGCTCAGTCATACACTTGGTAATACGAGAAACAATAATCTTGTGAAACAGGCAAAATACAAATAGTATAGTTAATGACTTTAGTGGAATTAAAAGTAAATATTTTAGCCATGAGCCTCCCACACCAAACCAGTTTTTTAAAAGCTCATCAAGACTAGGGAATGGGTCACTTAGGCAGAAATATGATTTTTTCATATGGTTCATCAAATGTGTTACATTAAAGGATTTATCAGGAATGAAAATATAGCATTCACTTTGAATTGTAGCACAGCTATCTTCCTGTGGTGCTGTAAAGTGTCAAGGGCCTTGTAGTTGTGTAGTACTGCCTTTCTCATCATAGAGATCTCAGAATTCAATAAGCTAATAGTCCAGTTACTATCATTTAAAGCTTATGAAAGTTGTTAAGGCTTCGATATGACCAATTATATCCTCCAACCTCAGTGAAGACAGACACACACAAAAGCTGGTCATACCATTAGAATACAGATCTTTGACCAATTGGGATCATACCAATGGTAGATTGGTTGGGGTTACCTCTAATTTGTTAATGTGTATGACGTTAAATTCATGGAAATCCAGGCTACACCTTTGTATCCATCCCTGTAGATATCAAGGCCATAAATTAGTGCCACAGATCCACTGAGTTCCATACTAGTTTCTCTCTCTAAGGGTAATAATAGGCATAGTTCATAAAGCACCCAGCTTTGTCTCATAATATTACCAGGTTGGTCGTTTTTAGTATGATTTAATTGTTCCCAACATAGAGGAGCTTTTAAATTTAAATGATCATAGTCTGGTGTTAAGCATATAGATCCATCCCATAATTGTGGGAGTTTTCCTTTTAATAGATAAGATATTAGTTTTTTGATTAAGACTTAGCTCATCATTCTGATTGAGTTTGAATGATCCTAAGAGAAAACTTAAATCTATGGCCAGGATCAGAGCAGGTATTATTAATTGGCCAGATGAGAAGATCTCACCTAGTAATATCATGAATAGACAGAACAGGACTGAACTCTCATCTAAAATAAATTTCTAGGGGATATCCAATCAGAGTCCTGGAAGAGAGAAATCCACCAAGGTAACCCAGAATTACTAGACACAGGTTATTGGCCACAACCCAACAACTGAATTGAGATTTAAACTAGTGTAGAATCATGTCCATGATTGAAAACATTTGATTGATAGGCGCAGGTCCAAGGAATCGAGAAAACATTGTAAATGATCATATGAATCAGGCCCAGCATCGTGGGCAAGCTGCCTACTTCTGATCTTGTCATCTTCTCATCCTAGTGTAGTGCAGCTTCCTCTTTGAGACTCGTTTTAAAGTGAGTTTGAGGTCAGCAGGCCTCTCTATAGACCAGGCCAGCTTAGGGGCCTTTGGAAGTGGGAGTTAATTCAAGAGTCAGTTTGGCTTCCATTTCACTGTGCATGAGTCAGTTAACAGTATCTCCATCCATCCAGGTTGGAGACAGTTTCTTAAATTATGTCTTTTTCCTGTCTTGGTTGCAGGCCATGCCTGAGGCACTCAAGTTGGTCTGCGCTCCTCGAGGAACTTGATGGGTGCAAGAGGTCACCGCTGGTTCCAGTTCCTCGTGGGGTCCAGGCGAAGGAAGAAAGTCCCTGGGTCACTTCGCTGCGCCATAACTGTCGACTAAAAACATACAACTTGAGAGTTGTGAGTTAAGTTTTATTAGAGGCAAAATGAGGACTGCAGCCTGGGAGACAGTATCTCAGATAGCTCTGAGAGACTGCTCCCTATTTAAAAAATAAAATACATTTTAAGAAAGTGACTCAAAATAAATACTTTAGTAGTGTAAGTTGCTCAGTCATGTCTTACTCTTTGCAACCCCACAGACTATAGCCTCCCAGGCTCCTCTGTCCGTGGGATTCTTCAGGCAAGAATACTGTAGTGGATTATCATTGTCTTTCCAGGGGATCTTCCCAACCCAGGGATCGAACGAACCCAGGTCTCCTGCACTGCAGGCAGATTCTTTACCACTGAGCTACAGAAAAGTCCAATAAGTACTTTCAGTTCAGTTCAGTCACTCAGTCGTGTCCGACTCTGTGACCCCATGAATCGCAGCACTCCAGGCCTCCCTGTTCATCACCAACTCCCAGAGTTCACTCAGACTCACATCTATCGAGTCCGTGATGCCATCCAGCTATCTCATTCCCTTCTCCCTCCTGCCGCCAATCCCTCCCAGCATCAGAGTCTTCTCCAATGAGTCAACTTTTGGCATGAGGTGACCAAAGTACTGGAGTTTCAGCTTTAGCATCATTCCTTCCAAAGAAATCCCAGGGCTGACCTCCTTTAGAATGGACTGGTTGGATCTCCTTGCAGTCCAGGGGACTCTCAAGAGTCTTCTCCAACATCACAGTTCAAAAGCATCAATTCTTCAGTGCTCAGCCTTCTTCACAGTCCAACTCTCACATCCATACATGACCACAGGAAAAACTACAGCCTTGACCAGACGGACCTTAGTTGGCAAAGTAATGTCCCTGCTTTTGAATATGCTGTCTAGGTTGGTCATAACTTTTCTTCCAAGGAGTAAGTGTCTTTTAATTTCATGGCTGCAATCACCATCTGCAGTGATTTTGGAGCCAAAAAAAGAAAGTCTGACACTGTTTCCCCATCTATTTCCCATGAAGTGATGGGACCAGACTCCATGATCTTTGTTTTCTGAATGTTGAGCTTTAAACCAACTTTTTCTCTCCTCTTTCACTTTCATCAAGAGGCTCTTTAGTTCTTCTTTGCTTTCTGCCATAAAGGTGGTGTCATCTGCATATCTGAGGTTATTTATATTTCTCCTGGTAATCTTGATTCCAGCTTGTGTTTCTTCCAGTCCAGCGTTTCTCATGATGTACTCTGCATATAAGGTAAATAAGCAGGGTGACAATATACAGTCTTGACGTACTCCTTTTCCTATTTGAAACCAGTCTGTTGTTCCAAGTCCAGTTCTAACTGTTGCTTCCTGACCTGCATACAGATTTCTCAAGAGGCAGGTCAGGTGGTCTGGTATTCCCATCTCTCTCAGATTTTTCCACAGTTTATTGTGATCCACACAGTCAAAGGCTTTGGCATAGTCAATAAAGCAGAAATAGATGTGTTTCTGGAACTCTCTTGCTTTTTCCATGACAACTTTAATCATTAAAAGTACAGTAAGTACTTTAAATCGTTAAAAATTAATTGTTATTTTACAGCAACATAGTCACATGTGCTTTATGTCAAATACTACCATATTGGAGACTATCAATGCACTAATTTATGTCACTGGGCAAATGCTCTTTGTTACAGTGAGAATTGATCTTTTCTTATGGTTTGGTTCATGATTTTGAATATTTAATACAAGTGTCATTGGTTAGAAAGACCGTATTTCTGTACAGGTGATTTCCTAAAATTCAGGCCAGTGTGTGTCCTCTTGCATCAATTTACACAAATGCACAAGTGCAGTAAACTGAATAACCAAATGCAGGCTGACAAGACCTAGGTGATTACATTCACCCGTTTGCATAATATTCAGCTGTAGAGTCATGATAACACTGCACACGCATCTATCTGACTTTGAACTACTTCTGATGGGACTTTCATGTTTAACATAAGCAATGAAAGCAGATACTGTTAATGATTCAATATTAGACTCAAAAGTGTTCCTCTGCATTTCAGATCTGGTTTGTTTAATTAAGAGCATCCCAAGTTGGCAAGGCAGGCTGTGTAAAAATAAAACATAAAAATGTTGTTAATTTTATTGCTTATATCTTGAACCAAACTTTCTCAACATTGGGCAATAGAAAAAAATACAGGAATAAACTGGATGCCAAGGATGATTTAAAACTGCAAGTGCACCATCATCAAAGAGTCTACAAATAATAAATGTGGAGAAAAGGGAACCTTCCTACACTATTGATGGGAATGTAAATTGGTGCAGCCACTATGGAGAACAGTACAGAGGTTCCTCAAAAACTAAAAATAGAGTTGTCGTATGATCCAGCAATCCCACCCCTGGGCATATATCCAGAAAAAAAACAAAAACTCTAATTTGAAAAGATACATGCATCTCAGTATTCATAGCAGCACTACCTACAATAGTCAAGACATGAAAGCAACCTAAGAGTCCATCCACAGATAAATGGATAAGGAAGATTATACACACACACACACACATACACACACCTACAATGGAATATTAGTCTGTCCTAAAAAAGAATGAAATTATGCCATTTGCAGCACCATGGGTAGAGGTAGAGATTATCATAGTAAGTGAATAAGTCAGATAAGGATAAAATACCATATGATATCATTTATATAGAGAATCTAAAAAAATGATACAAATGAACTTATTTACAAAACAGAAATAGACACACAGACATAAAAAACAAACTTACTGTTACCAAAGGGGAAAGGGGTGAGAGGAGGATAAATCAGGAGGTAGGGATTAACAGATACACAGTACTAAATACAAAATAGATAACCAACAAGGATCTACTGAAGAGCATAGGAAAGTATATTCAGTATCTTATAATAATTTTCAATAGAAAAGAATTTGAAATAGAATATCTGTATATGTATGAATCACTTTGCTCTATACCTGAAATTAAACTAACATTGTAAATCATCTACACTAAAATAAGTAAATAAATAAAATATGTAAACTGCAAGTGTATCCATGGCCTTGAATTTTCAAATATTTGTGCTTTTGAAATTAGCCTCATTATACAGAGGGGCTGGCTTCATAACAAGCAAATGTTATAAATGTAGCCTGTAAAGTGCATGTCTACCAATGAAATAACTTTCCCTCTGTTTCTTCTATGGGTGGTCAATGTAATATTTTAGTTGAAAAATGAGTTACATTTCCATGTTTGAACCTCTGATGTGGAGGACAGCAACTAGTACAGGCTGCTGCTTAGAAGAGAGCTGTGGTTAGATACGTGTGTTTCAGGCAGGCCACCCCCATCAGCTGTGTGGAGAAAGAGTATCAGGGAGTGTGACCACAGCTCTCTGCCTCCTGGAAAACCACCCAGGAGTAGCAGAAAGTCAGATTGGAGGCTGATTTGTCACTGAAGCTTGCCAGAGGGTGGCTGATATCTCAAGTGTGCGTGCAAGAGTCTGTCTCTCTGTGTGCTCCGTCGCTTCAGGCGTGTCCAACTCTTTGTGACCCCATGGACTGTAGCCCACTAGACTCCTCTGTCCATGGGATTCTCCAGGCAGGAATACTGGAGTGGGTTGCCAGGCCCTCTGCCAGGGGATCGTTCCAATCCAGGGATTAAACTAGCATCTCCTGTGTCTCCTGCATTGGAGGCAGATTCTTTACCGCTTGAGCCATCAGGGAAGCCCCTAGGGAAAACATATTAAATAAGAAGAGAAGTAATCAAGAGTAGGGCCCGAGAGGCAATGCCATGGCACCATCAAGCACTCTCTCCACAGGCACGGCGCTGACTTCATAGTCAGACCGGAAAACGCCTCCAGAACTTGGATTCTGAATACGGCAACTGTGCTATAAATGCTTCTCGGTTGATTTATTCCCAAAGGCAAAGGATTGCATTACATCTAATCCCACTGAAACAAATTTATCAAAGTTTCCATATCATATCCACACTTGCTCAAATGTCTCCATCTA
The DNA here is from genome assembly GCA_917880005.1 of Nanger dama. Lineage (NCBI taxonomy): Eukaryota > Metazoa > Chordata > Mammalia > Artiodactyla > Bovidae > Nanger > Nanger dama. The sequence goes on from CAKJTW010000059.1 coordinate 878,333, forward strand.
GACAGAGACAACAATTGGCACTTTAGGAAAAATGATTATGATTTTAATTGGGAAAGGTCTACATACATTGGCTACTTTTAAATGGGATCTTTTCTCATTAATGAAGGAAAAAGAGAAAAAGAAGAGAGGGAGGGACCTAGGACCACCCCAAGCACAGGCCTCAGCTCCACCTCTCCACCATTGGGAAGTTAAGGAAACTGAGCTGCAGTTCCCAAACTCTGTGCCTAATTTCATATTTGTAATTTCATAGCTTTTCTTAAGGCATGCCCACATTATATAGACTCCTAGGACCCCCAAACAAGAGCCAGCCTTTGCCACCAGCTGATTTTGAACCCCCTTTCTCCTGCTGTTTCCTGCTAGGATTGCTCTCCACACCTCACTGCTGCTCATTTCCCAACTCACTCCTTTCCCCCAGCCGCTCCAGCCGCTGGTCTCCTAATTCCTCGAGCGCATCAGGCGGTGGCCAGGCCTCAAGGTCCGTGCACTGGCTGTTCCCTTCTGCAGGATGTTCCCTGCTCCCTCCCAGGTGCTCGCCTCCTTGGGGTTGCCTCAGAAGGCACCTTCTCCATGGACCTCCCCATGGAACCTGCTCCTCCCTCCCCCTGCACTCCCCCCTCCTCCCCACCCAGTCAGCTTCCACATAATCTGTCATCTGCTAACACACTTCACCCTGAAGAAGGAAATGACAACTTTCTCCAGTATTCTTGCCTGGAGAATTCCATGGACAGAGGAGTCTGGTGGGCTACGGTGCATAGGGGTGCAAAAGTTGGACACAGTGACTGAACAACAACACGCTTTGTAATCTAGTTCTTTACCTCTTTTCTGTCCCCCTTGTCCCCACATTAGAACAGAAGTTCCACGAGGGAAGAGAAATTCAAAGCCGGTTTGGTTCACTGGTGCATTCCTAGCACCTAGTACACAGTGCACAGTAGTCACTCAGTTAACACCTGTCTCATAAATGCACGTAGGGGCTGAGGCCAGCACCCTGCCTGCTGCAGCTGGGGGCCGGCTCTGGCCAAATGAAAGGAAAGCTGCTTCTCAGGGGTGACTTGGTTTTGCGGGCTGGGCCAGCTGTCTGGCCCAGGGCTGAGGCCACGGGCGCCACCATATCCTGTCCCTGCCTGTCTGCTCCAGGAGGCACCGTGGCGCCCTGGACACTGCCGCCACCTAAGAGTGAGCGCTTCCCAGAAACGCTGATGCTGGGATGGGAGGGCTGGAACGTGTCTGTCTCGCCAGGCGGGGGGACCATGGGACTTTCACGAGTCCAGTCCTACGAAAGTGCAGAGATGTTTATTCAGAGCTGATGCTAATTTCCTGCCTTCGCACATCTGGCAGACACCCACCAGCCTGACTGGGTGGGCAGCCGTGGCGCTCCTGGGAATGAGGGCCTGGTGTCATTCTAACCCGCCCCCGGGGACACCTCACTGAGTGGTGTTTGATCCTGGCGCCGCGAGCAGGGCGTTTGTCTACGAGGTACAGGGTGTGGATGACACCAAGATGTCCACGGACCCGGGGATCCCCAGGCAGCTAGTCGGGCCCCCTCCCGCTGCAGACGATGCTGATGACGTCACGACGGTCGGGGGTGTATGCAGCAGTCTAGGACCGCCAAAGCTCTCCTTCATAACCTCTTTTGTGTCGCGGTCATCCAAACCCGGTAGAAACAGAGGCCAGGAAACACTGTCCTGCTTTCCACAGGAAGAACACGAGGCTGAGTGGTTGGGGGTGCGAGTATTGCAGAGCCAGCACACATCACAGCTGGACGGGCTGTGCCCTGTCCTCTGCGCTCAGTGTGCTCACGGCCCACGATATCCTGGGGTTCTGACTTGTGGCCCCACTCCCCAAAACCGTCAAGGCAGCTGAGTACAGAGACTTATCCCCAGGGCTGCGTGAGGGGCAAGTTGCTTCATAGGCAGAATAGCAATGCTGGCCTCTCAGCACCCACAGCATATCCCCAGCTATTCACCAATCTCTCACAGATGGCAGGAAAGATCAAAAACAAAACCACTTGTTGCTTTTTGGAAAATGGTAATCAACTGAGAGTCAGTGAAAATTGAAGAGGCAATCACTGGAGTAATCTTGTGATCAGGAGGATCATGGCTGTGATGGTAGGCGCATTCGCAGCTGTATTCTCTTCTGCACTTGTCAGGAGTCAGACTTGGTGCTACGTGTTTAACACGTTTATCTCATTTATGGCTTCCAACTGCTCTGTGATGCAATAATAATGTTACTCCCATTTAACTGAGGCCTTGAGGTGCATTCCTTGCTTAAAGCCTTACAGCTAGTAAATGGTGAAGCCCAGACTCAAATTTTGAGTCTACGGCAAAGCCCATGTTCTAAAAGTTTATGTTGTATGGCCTTTCAATGCACATGAATGCTAGACGAGGCCCCCCTTCTAGCAGCCTGTGTAGGCTCCCACACTGAGTAATCTGCAGAGAACAGTCTTAGACTACATCCTGTCTCTTCTCTCAGTTCATTCTGTGTCTCTCCTCCCATTCCCTCCCCCCACGCTTCCCCCTCTTATCTCAAGGTCTTCTTCTCTTACCTTTCAGACCAGGAAAACCAAAATTCTTCTCTCCTGATCATGCAGAACAGTCCATTCATTCAGCAAATGTTTTGGGTGACTATTCCACGTCAGGTCTTTCCTAGACACTGTGCACATGGCTGTGAACAAACCTGATGTGAATCCCTGACTTAATGACGTGATCGTGCTGGTGGAGAGATGGACAGGAAATACACAAGGGCAAGCCAGACAGGTACTGCTGAGAGGGAAATAAGGCAAGGGGAAGTGGACGCAAGGATGGGGCCACCCTTTAAGGTGAGCAGGAGGTCAGAGGAGGCCTCCCTGAAGAAAGGCATTAGGACTGAGATCGGAATTCAGATAGGAGCAGGCTAACTGAGGGGGTGGCATGGAGTGTGAACTGGGAGCCAGAGATGAAACCCTGGAAGGGGCTGCAGACTCCTCACCCCGCCCACAGTGAGCTAAGGCAAAGAGGTGGAGTTGCAGGTGTGCAAGCTCTCCTGGGCTCCGGGGCTCCTGGGGGCTGTGGGAAGCCAGGGGTCGAGCACTTGCCTTTGGTAGGGGCAGCTTATTTGGGTATCTGAGATGGGAGGAAGCCTTTGGGACTGATCTGAGCCATATGTAATGTTAAGGTTGAAAAGCAGAAAACACCCTTTGAGGTTAAAATATAAATAACCCAAGGGGCCTCATCCTGGCTGATCCTGGGCTCTAGAGAGAAGCCACATAGATCAGAGCAGACAGTTCAGGGAAATTCCACTATATACCCAAATATCGACTTCACAGATCACCTTGAGAATTAAATGAGGTGATACATGTAAAACCCTGTGCTTCGTACCTATGACATTAGATATTCAATTTTCCTTTTCTTTTCTAACTAAAGAAGTTACCTCCTTTCCTAAGTCCTGAGCCCTGCGTGGACCTTGAGGGCCTCAAAGGGAAAAATAATGAAACTATGTTGGATCCCCAACAGCTTGGAAGCTCAGTGCCACATCTGGCCCTCTTACCTTCCCTGTTAATAGTGACCCCATGAGATGACCAATAAGTTGTGCTCACTGAATAGCCTGGAAATAAATGGCTTTGTTCTTAAGGTTCTCCTGTAATGAGATTTCTTATATTCAAACCATCAGAAGAGGAAGTAGGGCCGTCTGAGTGGGGCTACAGAGAACTGAGAGCAGGCGGCCCCCGCCCTTCCCATTCAAGGACATTGCTTCATCACCCCAGTGAAATGCAGGCCAGGGAAGCCTCTGGGGGTGGCCCAGCAGCTGCCTTATAAGGACATTCGCCAAGCCTGCCAGGTGTGTCATCCTGAAGTCCAAGAGGAGGCTGTGATGGCCCCAGTGAGTCAAGGCCTGGGTGGGTGAAACAACCTCAGAAAGCCATGTAGGGAACAAGTGAGAGTTTTCTTACTCTCCCCTCTTACATGTTTCCGTATGTTTTAAATTATTAGCTCATTAACTTTGGCAATTGAGGAAACAGAGGAAAAGGGTTTTGAGTTCAAAAAAACAGTCCTCATAAGCTTTCACTTCAATAGTGAAGGAAAGTCTGTGCTTTTGGGGAAGTCAGGTGGGGGCAGGGGGCAGCAATGAAATAAAGAAGATGTAGGTCTGTGGAGAAATCCCCGTGAGAATTAACATACAGCAGCCCCTTCAAGTGGGCTTCCCAGGGGGCTCAGTGGTAAAGAATCCACCTGCTAATGTAGGAGATGTAGGTTCAGTCGCTGGGCTGGGAAGATCCCCTGGAGGAGGGCATGTCAACCCACTCTAGATTCTTGCCTGGGAAACCCCATGGCCAGAGGAGCCTAGTGGGGTATAGTCCAGGGGGTCACAAGAGTCGGATACGATTCAGAGACTAAACCACCACCACCACGGCCCCTACAAGACAAGACAATATGTACAGTGCTGCAGAGCTGGCCTCAGCCCCAGGGTGGCCCCAGCGAGACCCAGGCTCTTTCTGTTGTCTCCCAACAAAGGCCAGCCAGGGATAGGTGGAGCGGCCTCAGAGAATAGTGGGCCTTTGAAGTATACTAAATCGACACAGAGTTGGCCACGACTGAAGCAACTTAGCAAGCGTGCACAAAGCAAACGAAGGTGCAGTAGGCCTGACCAGAGGTGGCGTAGTGTCATAGTTAAGAGACTGACTTTTGAAATCTTATAGGTCTTGGTTTTACCATTTTAGCTGGGTGGATTCGAGCAAGTTAATTAATCTTCTTAAGTCTTGACTGCCCCTTGTACCTGTGAAGGACCTGTTCATTTAACAAATATCTACAAAGCATACCAATGCTTTACATAAACTCATCAGATTTTCATAAATAGCTAACCATTTTAGCTGGGTGGATTTGAGCAAGTTAACTAATCTTCCTAAGTCTTGACTGCCCCTTGTACCTGTAAAGTACCTGTTCATTTAACAAATATCTACAAAGCATAGCAATGCTTTATATAAACTCATCAAATTTTCATAAATAGCCTGTGATGCAGACTCTATTATTATCCCCATTTTATAGGTGAGGGCAGTAACCTGCCAAGATCACATAGCTAGTCACTGGCAGAACTGGATTTTGACCCCAGATAGTGGGGCTCCGGGCTTCCCTCATAGCTCAGCTGGTAAAGAATCTGCCTGCAATGCAGGAGATCAGGTTCAGTTTCTGGTTTGGGAAGATTCCTTGGAAAAGGTACTGGAGGCTACCCACTCCAGTATTCTTGGGCTTCCCTGGTGGCTCAGATGGTAAAGAACCTGTCTGCAATGCAGGAGACCTGGGTTTGATCCCTGAGCTGGGAAGAGCTCCTGGAGAAGGAAATGGCAACCCACTCTGGTATTCTTGCCTGGAGAATCCCCACAGACAGAGGAACCTGGCGGGCTACAGTCCATAGTGTCACAAAGAGCCAGACACGACTGAGGAATTAAGCGTTGCACAGCAGAGTGGGGCTCCAGGATCTGCGCCCTTAAGCCCTATGCTCTGCTGCTGAGAGTTTATTCAGCACCTGATAGGGTTCTGGAGAATTCAGTGGACCCTGTAATGTAAGAGCTCTCCCCACAGTGCCGTGTAGAAGCCGAACGCCACCTATTATTATCTCCGTTTATCTACATAAGGGGTGGGAGACCACCCAGAGCAGACTCTGAGAGGAAGATTCCAGGGTTAGTGGCTGGAAGAAACTGATAGCAGAGTGAGGGAATCAGGCCTGGAAAGGTAGGGACCCCAGGTCATGAGATTTCAGGCAAAGTCTCATGAGATACGACTTGTGAGCTGGTCCCCATCAAGGCCAGGAGCTGGACTTTGTGCTCATAAACTGCCAGCCCTGGCTAGGGGGGGCGGGGGGGCTGAATAAATGGAAACTCCTAGGTACCTCTGGGCAGGCAGTGTAGTGACCAGGTGGCCGTCTTCCAAAAAGATTGGCTGGTATGGGGCCATTAAAAGAAAAGCGGTTCCCACCCACCACTGCAGCTGGTCCCTTGGCTGGAATTGACCTTCAACCTCTCCTTCCTCCACCATTTCTCTCACTCTCCACCAGCAGTTCTACCAGTCTGGGTGGCTTGTTTGCTGAAATGACACAAACTTTAATCCATGAAGGATCTGAACCCTTGGTTGCCACGCTCTCATCAGGTTGTAGTTACAGGAATCGCCTATCTTCAGCTACGACCTGGCACCAAGGTATTCCCTCCAATAAATCCCCTGAATTTCCAAACTATTCCTCCTTATCCCCAGGAGGCAGCAGCAGCCCTACCTCCTCATGATGATCAGGGTGGTTTACTCTGCTACTCTGCATCTGTTCACTGTTCTCATATCTTTAACATCTGTAACCTTGGTGACTCCATTTACAGGCCCACTGTACTGGCACTGGGAAGGCTGAGAGCAGGTCATGTGATCCTGTCCAGCTGATTCCTGTAGAGTCTCTGATTCTATGGTAGAGTCTCTCTGGTGGGCATTCATATATGATATGATAATCCATACACTTTGGGACCCCTTTGTGTGCTCTTCTCCCACATCACCTCATCCCCAATCTTCCAGTCTTGTTGCATCCAGACCCTTGACCCAGCAGCCAACCACTTGCCACAGCTCAGGACTAAAGCCACGTGTCTCTCTTCACAAACAGTATGACTGCTACACTGCCTGCAGCTCTGCCCATGGGGAGGATTTTCTCCTGCCCTCCTACTCTCTTCACACTCCCCTGAGTGGAATTGTGATGCAGCACAGTCTGTTTTCAGCTCACACCAACGGATCCAGTCAGCTCTCCATGAGTCAGGCCTGGATTTTTTCCCCTCCTTTGCCAAATGGTCACAGGAAACTCCTGGCCATTGGCATGAGGTTATAGGGAAGTGTCAGTTCAACATAAGTGGAGAAGGAAATGGCCACCCACTCCAGTGTTCTTGCCTAGAGAATCCTGTGGACAGAGGAGCCTGGTGGGCTGCTGTCTATGGGGTCGCACAGAGTCGGACACGACTGAAGCGACTTAGCAGCAGCAGCAGCAGCAGTTAATATGTGAGTCTGTTCAACTCGGTCAGTTAGAGTATTCATGCCCTCTGGACCTGGACCTGTTCAGGCCCACTCCCAGCTGCATCATGACCTCTGTAGGATGAATTATGCTGGGCCTCTCCAGCCTTATGACTTGTGTGAATGACAGCCCTCAGTCTCTGAAGGGTAGTTCTGGATTCACGTGTATTTGATGACTTCTGGCAAGATGTTCAGTCTCTTCCCAGGTTCAGTACCCCGCCAAGGGCTTCTGTTTAAAAAGTGCATTATTTCTTGCAACAGATAGCATGTCCTTGCCCTAGAACGTAGATATCTGCCCTGCCTCTCCTCTAATGCAGCTTGTCAGAGACATTGCACAGTGCTCTCCTTTACTACAGGTACCTCCAGCACTGTGGGGCTTTCCAGTTCACGTGGCCCTGGAGGCAGGACACCTTATACTGCAGCTTAGACCTGCTGCAGAGCCCCCTCTTTCTCTGGGACCAAATCAAAATTGCCAGTCATGTGAAAGTGCTCTGATAAATGGGATGAAGCAGCTGTCACAAGTGCAATATATACTGCTTCCAGTACCTGAAGGACTTCCCAAGATCTGTGCCTGTTTCATGGCTGTAAAGAGGTGCAGATGTATTAACTGGTCCTTTGCTTTGGAGAGAATGTTCAGCATAGCTCAGAATACTGGAGCCTAAAATTTTACCATATAGCTGACCCCTGGAATCTCTGTAAGGTTTATTTCCAACACTATAGAACACATGTATCATCTTACCAGGGCATCCAGGGATGCCATTTCCAGTTTACCAAGTCTTATCAACATAAAGACATCAATATGGTGGACCGAAGGGCAAAGCACTTGCAGCTTTTTAAGAAGGGAGAAGGTTGAATTTTCAGAAGACATATTTAGATGAGCATGCCATCAATGCCAAGGAAAAACATACAGTTGTATTAGTCAACCTTTTGTGATTGGATAGAAAATAAATTAGTGGTCAATACGAATTGGCAAGAGTTCTCTAAAAACAAGTCTGGCCAAGAGCACATGGGGTGCAAAAGACAAATTGGAAATCAGTTCATTTTGTCTTGTAATGAGTACAAAAGGATGATTGAGAGGAGAGCAAGCAGCAGAGATAAAATGCATGGATAAGATGTTTATTATTTGTATGCTGTATTTACCCACACAATTCTTATCCATCAATAGTTGGAAATTAAATGTAATGTGTTTCCCTTTGTTGGTATAGGAATGGACTATGAAAATGTTATCATGTATTTCTTGGGACTTAGTGAAAGCCAGAGTAAAAAATGTAGGACAAATTCCATATGCTGTGAAGTTCTGCCACCAGGGGCTAATCTACCAAGCCAAGATGCCTCATGATGAGAAATTATCCCACATGGCAACATGTTCCCCAAATGGCAGCAAAGATAAATCTTTCTCATATTGCTCTTTTACTCAACAGGAAGAAAAAATTTCCCCCATTTTGGCAAATTTATTGTTTTTGCTATTATAAGAATAATACATCACACTGTTCATCGTAAATTTTTCAAAATATGAAATAAAATATGAAGAAGTGAAAGTGTTAGTCACTCAATGGTGTCTGACTTTTATGACCCCCATGGACTGTAGCCCACTGGGCTCCTCTGTCCATGGAGTTTTCCAGGCAAGAACACTGGAGTGAGTAGCCATTCCTTTCTTCAGGGCATTTTCCTGACTCAGAGATCAAATCCGGGTCTTCTGCATTGCAGGCAGATTCTTTACCAACTGAGCTACAGTGGCTCAAGATCAAAATAAAGCATGAAAGTCACTAAAAAGTCTAACTTGATCCAGTGATAATTACTGATAATGGTTTCATAATACTCTTTTATTGTTTTCTTGCTGAATGAAAGGAAGGGTGGATAGGTAGATAGTAAAAAGTTTATAATCTGTCTCTTTACTTGATATATTGCAGGCATTTTTTCCTTATATTAATAAAAATATCATGTAGGGATGTGAGAGTTGGACCATAAAGAAGGCTGAGTGCCAAAGAATTGAAGCTTTTGAACACTGGTGCTGGAGAAGACTCTTGAGAATCCCTTGAACAGCAAGGAGATCAAACTAGTCAATCCTAAAGGAAATCAACCCTGAATATTCATTGGAAGGATGAAACCGAAGCAGAAACTCCAGCACTTTGGCCACCTGAAGTGAAGAGCTTACTTATTGGAAAAGACCTTGATGCTGGGAAAGATTGAGGGCAGGAGAAGGGGGCAATAAAGGATGAGATGGTTGGATGGCATGACCGACTTATTGGACATGAGTTTGAGCAAATTCCAGGAGATAGTGAAGGACAGAGAAGCCTGACATACTGCAGTCCACGGGGTCAAAAAGAATTGGACATGACCTAGGAACTAAACAATAGCAATAGAAATACAAAGATATAGAGATTGTTTCAACAATCGCATAATATTCCATTATATGGCTGTTACCATGACTTATTTAACCAAATCACTATGACAAAAGATTGACTTATTTTCATTTTCAACTGTTTTATTATTAATAGTGCAATTCATATTCTTGAACATAAACTTTGTACTCTTATCCAATTATTCCTACAGGACAGAGTCCTTGGACTATTGGGTCAAAGATCCTGTAAATTCAAAATTTTGAATTCAGTTTAGTTCAGTTGCTCAGTCGTGTCCGACTCTTTGTGACCCCATGAATCACAGCATACCAGGCCTCCCTGTCCATCACCAACTCCCGGAATTCACTCAGACTCACATCCATAGAGTCGGTGATGCTATCCAGCTATCTCATCCCCTTCTCCTCCTGCCACCAATCCCTCCCAGCATCAGAGTCTTCTCCAATGAGTCAACTTTTGGCATGAGGTGACCAAAGTACTGGAGTTTCAGCTTTAGCATCATTCCTTCCAAAGAAATCCCAGGGCTGATCTCCTTTAGAATGGACTGGTTGGATCTCCTTGCAGTCCAAGGGACTCTCAAGAGTCTTCTCCAACATCACAGTTCAAAAGCATCAATTCTTCGGCACTCAGCCTTCTTCACAGTCCAATTCTCACATCCATACATGACCACAGGAAAAACTTGACCAGACGGACCTTAGTCGGCAAAGTAATGTCCCTGCTTTTGAATATGCTGTCTAGGTTGGTCATAACTTTTCTTCCAAGGAGTAAGCGTCTTGTAATTTCATGGCTGCAATCACCATCTGCAGTGATTTTGGAGCCCAAAAACAGAAAGTCTGACACTGTTTCCCCTTCTGTTTCCCATGAAGTGATGGGACTAGACGCCATGATCTTTGTTTTCTGAATGTTGAGCTTTAAGCCAACTTTTTCTCTCCTCTTTCACTTTCATCAAGAGGTTCTTTAGTTCTTCTTTGCTTTCTGCCATAAGGGTGGTGTCATCTGCATATCTGAGGTTATTGATATTTCTCCAGTCAATCTTGATTCCAGCTTGTGTTTCTTCCAGTCCAGTGTTTCTCATGATGTACTCTGCATATAAGTTAAATAAGCAGGGTGACAATATACAGCATTGCTTAATTGCTTTCAGAGTACATCATGAGAAACGCTGGACTGGAAGAAGCACAAGCTGGAATCAAGATTGCCGGGGAGAAATATCAATAACCTCAGATATGCAGATGACTCCACCCTATGGCAGAAAGCAAAGAAGAACTAAAGAGCTCTTGATGAAAGTGAAAGAGGAGAGTGAAAAGTTGGCTTAAAGTGCAACATTCAGAAAACAAAGATCATGGGATCTGGTCTTATCGCGTCGTGGGAAATAGATGGGGAAACAGTGGAAACAGTGTCAGACTTTCTTTTGGGGGCTCCAAAATCACTGCAGATGGTGATTACAGCCATGAAATTAAAAGACGCTTACTCCTGGAAGGAAACTTATGACCAACCTAGATAGCATATTGAAAAGTAGAGACATTACTTTGCCAACAAAGGTCCGTCTAGTCAAGGCTATGGTTTTTCCTGTGGTCATGTATGGATGTGAGAATTGGACTGTAAAGAAAGCTGAGCACTGAAGAATTGATGCTTTTGAACTGTGGTATTGAGAAGACTCTTGCAGTCCTTTGGACTGCAAGGAGATCCAACCAGTCCATCATAAAGGAGATCAACCCTGGGTGTTCTTTGGAAGGACTGATGCTGAAGCTGAAACTCCAATACTTTGGCCAACTCATGCGAAGAGCTGACTCATTGGAAAAGACCCTGATGCTGAGAGGGGTTGGGGGCAGGAGGAGAAGGAGGCGACAGAGGATGAGATGGCTGGATGGCGTCACTGACTCGATGGACGTGAGTCTTGAGTGAACTCTGGGAGTTGGTGATGGACAGGGAGGCCTGGCGTGTTGCTATTTATGGGGTCACAAAGAGTCGGACACGACTGAGTGACTGAACTTAACTGAATTGAATTGCTTTCAGGAAGGGTTCTATAAATTTATTCTTCCACCAACAGTGCAAGAGAGTTCCTGTTTTTCCCACCTCCTAGAAACAGTAATTTTCATTGTTTACATGGAGGTCAAGCTCTGCCATATGTTTCATGGCCATTGGTATTGTTTCTTTTGTAAATTGTTTTCTAAATTATCTATTGTCTTTGGTCTTTTCTCTTAGGTAATTTCTCTTTTTATTACTGATTTCTAAGTACAGGTTACTTACTAGGGACATAATCTTTCTAATATACAGAGATATTTTTAGAAAGCTATTTTAATAAATGTTCCTGGTTACTGAGGAAAAGATGTAATATTATGATTAAATAATTGGCCGTTCATATACTGAGATCCTCCTCAGCTCTAGGCATAGAAGAGATGCGCTGCACAAAAGAAACGGAAGATGCACCTTGCCTGAACTCAGGGTGTTGACTGTTTAAAGTAAGAGACAAACCAAATGACAAATAAATAAATAAATAGATGCCACATCACATGAAATGTCATAAGAGAGTTACAGGCAAGGTTCAGTGAGGGCCCAGCTGGAGAGGGTTGGCTCTGGTCTGGAAGAGCAGTAAAGGCTCCAGCTCCCTTCCCTGGTTATCCTGTTGTCTACCATGGTTGGCTTAAGCTGTTTGTATTTTTCTTTCTTCGTTTCTTTTTTTTTTTTTCAGTAAAGTTTTTTTTTTTAATTGAAGTAGTTGATTTACAATGCTTTGTTAGTTTCAAGTATTCAGCAAAGTGCTATGTGTGTTCATGTTTATGTATGTTCGTGTGTGTGTAAGTGGCTTCAGTCATGTCTGACTCTTTGTGATCCTATGGACTGTAGCCTGCCAGGCTCCTCTGCCCATGGGATTCTCTAGACAAGAATACTTGAGTGGGTTGTCATGCCCTCCTCCCAGGGATCTTCCTGAGATAGGGAATGAACCCACCTCTCTTTATCTCCTGCATTGGCAGGCTGATTCTTTACCACTAGCTCCACCTGGTAAGCCCATATATATGTATTCTTTTTCAAATTCTTTTCCCATACAGGTTATTTGCTTATTGATTTGTCATTGGGTTACTCAAATGTGCTATCATTAGAAACAGCATCTTGGACTCTGCTGGGATGTTTTGAATTCAGAAATATGGTGGAGTGGGGTTGTTGGGAGAGACAGCAATTTTCATTTAACAACTTCCCCTCTTCCACTCCCTATTCCTATCAGAGAAGCACTCCAGAGGCCTGGAGTGAGGTCCCCACAAGAACCAAGTCCCAGACCACTGGAATAATACACCAAGCTCAACTTAGGAATGGTGCTTTACACTGAATGAGTTTAGGCTAAATCTCCAAAGCAACTGGCAGGCTTTGAGGAGCTTTAAGTGGAGGGATTGTGCCTCCTATTCATGCTGTGAAAGCGCTTTAGCTGCTATTGAGGGTGGGTTCAAGGAGAGCAAACTGAAGGCAGGAAGGCAGAGCTGCTGTAGGATGGAGATGCAGGTCTGAACTGAGGCTCATCCATGGAGTGGAAAGATGTTACAGAGACGGGAACTGGTGACTATCTGCACATGGGGGATGGTGAGCGTTAGTGATGGTGCCGTACACTGAGCTAGATGGCAGATGGGAAGAAGCAAGTGTGGGAGGAGTTAGTTGAGAAGAAGTTCCTGTGGGATGCGGAATGAAGATACCCAGAAGGCAACCACATATGAGAGCCCATGGCCAACTCTCAGCTGGAACTCCAAAACTGGGATTAAAATATACACATCACTATTGGTGGCTCAGACAGTAAAGAATCTGCCTCCAAGACAGGAGACCCAGGTTCAATTCTTGGATCAGGAAGATCCCCTGGGAAAGGAAATGGCAGCCCACTCCAATGTTCTTGCCTGGAAAATCCGATGAACAGAAGAGCCTGGTGGGCTACAGTCCATGGGATCGCAAAGAGTCAGACACAACTGAGCAACAAAAGCATCAACAAACTGAATGTAACTGCATCACTGTGCTGTCCACCTGGAATAATACGACGTTGTACATCAACTACACTTCAATAAAAATGTAAAATTTTTAAAATTTAAATGAAAAGTTAAAAATAAAGTTGTGAGGCTGCAGCCTGTCAGTGAGCGCTGACATCCTGGAATCACCCTTGCAGCAGCAGGATGAGCAGCAGAGGCAGCCCAGAACCCCAGGGAAACCCACAGAGGGAGCGGCCCGCCGGATGACCAAGGATCCCTGGATGGATGCCGCCATATGTGTCAAAACAAACCGAAGACTTGTTCTCCAGCCCACTTAGTGAACTCAAGCTCAATACTCTAAAATATTGTCTCCAGGATTTCCATTCCCAGCTCAGTCAAATCCTGTTTCTCATGCCTACGTAAATGGCTGAAGAAACCAATCTCAGGGTGTGTGGCGTCTCTGTCACCGGGTTCATTTAGTGACTTTTGCACAATCCCAACTAGCCTTCTATTTCCGGGGCTCTGCTTTCTTACCATACATCCTCTTCATCTCATGCTTAGCCCCATGGAGAAATATTTCAACATAAGGAAGCATATAATGCGGAGGAAGAGAAAACACACCCTCTAAGTGCTGATGCTTTGGTTGAAATGAGGCACGTCCACCAGCTGCGCTGGGGCTGGGGCCAGCTGGGCGGACTGGGAACCAGATGGCAATGACTTGTCTGCCAGACAATTGTGTCTGACCCTTGCCTAACAGAAAAGTAATTTTTAGCACTGATTAGGGAGGATTTGCTCTTGCTTTAAAATGCTCTATTTTTCCACTAGTCAAGACTCATTCAGCGGCCCTCCCAGGGCCCTTTCTTACATTCTGATCTGAATCACACTTTGAGAAATTAATTATTCACCATCTTGTATCATCACTTGTGCCCCCAAATACATCAGAAGTTCCCGAGGGGGCCAGAGACCACAATATTACTCCTCATGGAGCCTCCAGGTACCTGGGGCTGGTCTGCATCCGTGGGAGGCCTTGGTGATGTACCGTGAATTAGACAGTGTAAACACTGGGGCCCACAGTCCTGTTCCTCACAAGCAGGAAAACTGAACCCCATGGAGGCTCAGCAGTGTGTCCACGGAGCTGGAGAAGCAACACCAAGATTCCTGAGCAGGGCTGTGCCTGGTCAAGAGCACAGGCCTGGCCAGCCCCCCGCACTTACTAGCCATATGAGCTGGGGTGAGTTACCCTACCTCTGTGTCTACTTCTACAAAATAGAATCTGTGGGAGAGGCAGAACTCAGGGAAAGTGTGAAGACTCAGTGGGCAGATCCAGAGAAAGCCAAGAGAACCGTATCATTTCAACAAAGTATCTGCTGCTTCTACGTATATAGCACAAGTTCACTGAAAAAATACATTTTTAATTCAATTCATCTCTACCCAGAGTGAAGTTGGGAGTGGAGCTTCTTGTTCCCCAAGCACAGGACTGTTCCTTCCCAAGACAGGGGTCCATGTGCCTTAGAGCACTGTCCAGGTTGCATCAAAACTGAAACATCTACTGTCAAGGCAGAGACCTGCGCCCAGGCCCTGAAACTGGGAGAGAAGTGTGAAGTCAAATGATCAGAGGCAGAATGCACTGTGAAGGAGGCAGGGTAAGCCCATCAAGACCATGCCAGGTGCTGGTGGTGGGAGAGGAGGGATAGGTTGCCACACTCCCCAGAGCCCCTCCCACCCCTTGAATCCAGGCTGTGTTCTCTTGTAATAGGGAAGAACACATGTGACTCCATACTGGATCCGCTCCGTTCACCTTAGCCTTCGTATTCTATTGCTTTTGCTACAAGTACAGAATGTTGCCTACAGCCTGAAATATACAGGATAGCCGGTTCTCAAGGATCTAACCTTCAAAGGTATAACACTTCATTCAGAAATGGTATAATATATGAATGGTATAACCATTCATACAGAAATTAAAAGTGACAGAACAGAGAATAACATTTGTCTTGCTGGAGGTTTTCAGGAATATGGTGATCTGACCTATGTAAACAGCAGCAAGAACAAAGGATTTCCATGCCAAGAAGTTTGTAGCACCCAACCACACCCCCTGCACTCTTAATATAAAAGAAACCTGAATTCTTTTAAGAAGGTTCTCTGGGACACTAGTCCACCGTCTTCTCAATTTGCTGACTTTCTGAATAAAGCCACTCTTTCTTGCCCCAAAACTGGACTTACTGGCCTGTCTTGCAATGAGCAGTATGAGCGTAGACTCGGTCACACGCTCAGTTACACCCTCTGCTGAGTATACAAACAAATCCCCATGACCTGTTTATGCCACCTCTGTATGCTCTTATCCTCATGCCCCAGCCCATCCTCCTATTTCCAGAACTTCAGCCACTAGTATATCCTTTTTCCTTCCACCATCATTGCTGCTTTCGTTACATAGGGTCTGTACTTATCTATTTGGTTTATTTATTGGTTGGTTTTAGAGTATGCTTCATTAGCACAGAGTTTAAGAAAAAACTAGCAAACTAGACCGTATTTGCTAAAGGGTGTATATTTAGGGGATACACTACAAAGAGCGGGCCTTCCCAGGTGGCCCTAGTGGTAAAGAACCCACCTGCCAGTGCAGGAGACTTGGGATTGATCCCTGGCTCAGGAAGATCTGCTGGAGAAGGAAATGGCAGTCCACTCCAGTATTCTTGCCTGGGAGAATCCCATGGACAGAGAAGCCTGATGGGCTAACCGTCCATGGGTCGCAAAGAGTCAAACACGACTGAGCAACAGCACGCACGCTAAAAAAGAGCACCCATACTACCCAAGGCACTGTCACAAGCACCACGCACATGTCAGCTCAGAGTTAATCTTTTAAACAGCCTCATCGGCCTTCATTCTGTCATAATCTTCACATCACAGATAAAGTGAGCACAGAAAGATAAAGTATTCTTCCCAGGGATTTGCAGAAAGTGAGTAGAGAAACCAAGAAGTGAATGGACACCTTCTGTCCTCAGAATCCATGTTCTTACCACTGTGCTATGCTGCCTTATAAAAACAAACAAACAAAAACACGTGGGAATGATTGTTTCAGAAGTTAGCATAGTACTTACCTTTAGGGGAGGAACGAGATGGGTATCAGAGAGGGATGAAGGGGAGATGGCCAAGGTCCCCTCATGACTTAGGTGGTGGCTGCACGCATGCTTAGTCCATCAGTCATGTCTGACTCTTTGCGACCCTATGCACACTAGCCCGCCAGGCTTGTCTGTCCATGAGATTTTCCAGGCACGAATACTGGAGTGGGTTGCCATTTCCTTCTTCAGGGGATCTTCCTGACCAGAGATCAAACCCACATCTCCTGCGTCTCAAGCCTTGGCAGGTGGATTCTTTACCACTGAGCCACGCGGGAATCCCAGGTGGTGGTTACATAGGATTCATGCTGTAATGATTTGTTGAGTTGCAGGTACCTCTTGTGTAACACGCACTACTCAGGGCTAGAGGAAGGAGAGCACTGAGCTTGCAGCTGTGGTTTCTAACTACATGGGTGGAAAGCTAGAAGCTACACCTCAGGATTTGCTTCTCAGCTCAGTCCTCCTACAGCACGTTGGGGTCCCCTGCTTCATATTGTGGGCACTGTGGCAGAGCCTCCTGGGTACCAAAGGAGCCAGTGTGCCTGAGAGGCTCATGTGATTGAAAAAACTGCTATCCTGGGTTCCTTCATCCTGGGGCTGGACACGAAGGCAGGGGAGGGGCTTCTTCCAAACTTCCCTGGGAAGGCCTCCAAAATAGTCCACCAGGAAGACCAGAGCAAGGCTCAGCCCAGGGCAGCCAGGGTCAGGGCCGGGCTGGGTCCAGAGGGAACGGGCAAGGCCCCCAGTCCTCTGCGTGCTCATCTTGCCTAACTGTGACCTCCCATCCTCGGCCCTCCCTCTCCATGCCTTCTGAGACCCCCACAGGCACAGACCCCGCAGACCTCTGCCCTCATCATTGCTCTCGCTTACTCTTCACTGCTGGTGGCAAAGAGCCATTGTCCACTGCTGCCCAGAATGAGGCTCCGGCTGTTCCATGGGATTTTCAGATAGTGAGGCAGGGGACTTGGGCCTCCGACCCTAATCCTGTTTGAAGTCAGTGGGACCCTGACAAGTCACAGTGTTCTTCTCATGGCCCATGGTTCCTCAGAGGGGGCCCCCATGGTGTCATCTCTCCCGGGAGGGATGACTCGTCACTTTAGGGAGAGCCTGTGTCTGCAATTTTGGATTCTGGCACTGGTACCCTGATGATGACACCAGAATCCCCTTCCACTCCCTACCCAGCCTTCAAAGTCCAGCCTGCTTCCTGGCTCCCCCTCGTGGGGTTCAGCCCTGTGAATTCAGCAAGGTCAGCACAGTCCCCTCCCTCACCCACACTCTGCTCACTCCCCTGAGCCAGTACACTCACTCCCAGATCAGCCCTGTCTCCTGACTGCCTAACACTCTTCCCCTGCCAGTGTCAGGGGTTGCAATAGTGGGACACACCATATCAACTCTTCTATAAATTCTCTCATCTAATCCCTATTTAAATACAGCTCCTGGCACACAGGAGTGGGCCCCTAAATATTTCTTGACTGGACACCTCCTCACAATGATCTTTTATGGGAAGTACTGTTAATGTCTCCGTTTCATAGATGAGAAATTAAGGCTCAGAGATGTTAAATAACAAACCCAAGGTCACAATGACTAGTGTCAAAGCTCAAATTCCAAGGGCATGTCTTATGTATTCACCCCACTGGTCTTCTTGGTCTTCTACAGTTCATTCATTTATTTAACAAATATTATTTCAGTATCTACTATGTGCCAGGAACCATTCCAGTTTCTTGGACGCAGTAGAAAATAAAACAGAGAAAATTTCTGCTTTAAGGAGTTTACATTCTAATGAGGGACACAGACATAAAATATGATAAATATAGTATGATTAATAGTGGTAGGAGCTGATGAAGAAATAAAGAAGGAAAGAAAGAATGGGGTGTCATTTTAAATGGGGTGAGCAGGAAGGCTTCACAAAGAAGGGGTAGCTGAGTAAAGACCTGAAGGAGGTGAGGGAGATGCCTCCTAAGAATTCATGAGGAAGAGCACCAGGTTCAAAGGCCTGAGGCAAAGAGGATTCTCGGTGAGTCCCAGGAATAGTGAGGGGCCCCGCGTGGTGGGAGCAGTCACTGAGGGAGGCGGCAGCGGGCGTAGAGTACCAGGGCCAGGTTGCACAGGGCCTTAAGCCACTGTGCATAGTGGTGTGAACCCTGAGTGCCATGGAATTCATCAGAAGACTTTGAGGGGAGGCATGCCATGTTCCGATGTGCTTTCAACAAGATGACTCTGCTGCAGATTGAGGCTTGAGGAAAAGCAAGGCCAACACATCAGACAGCTAGGAGGCTGCAGTGCTAACCCAGATAGGATATTAAGGTGGTTTGATGGGGTGGCGGCAGTGGAGGCGATGGGAGACGGCTGATTCAGAATAGAGTTTGTAGATGGTGCTACCAGGATTCCAGACCCCTGTACCCACTTGCCTGCTGGACACCTGCAAGTTCCCTGGCACCCCAGACTCATCATCTCACCCCAAGAAATTGTCATCCCTCCTGTACTTTAGTCTCTGTTAATATCACTCCATCTAGACAGCGGCCCATCACCCTCAAGTTTCCACATGCAATCGGCCACCCTGTCCCATGCAGTCTGCTCTCTCCCGCCTCATTCCCACTCCTCTCACTCCTCCAGTGCCGCGTCCCTCTGCCTGGACTCTCAAGTCAGGCCTGGGCTCAGCAGTCTCCACATTACACCAGATGGATCTTTATGGGAAACAGACCACATCTGTTTAAAACTCTTCTAAGGCTCTCTCTTGCCTGTTGAATAAAGACCAAATTCTCTGACCCAAAGCTGTCTAAAAGAAATAGATTATGAGCCACACAGGTAGTGTGGCTTTCTCTAGTAGCCACATTTTTAAAAGTAAAGAGAAAACAGGTAAAATTAATTATAAATATTAATATGTGGTTTAACATGTAATCAACACAGAAATACTGAGATTTTTATATATAGTTATATATAAATAATACAAACACACACACGAAGTCTTTGAAATCCAGTGTATAATTTACATTTACAGCACATCCCCATTTGGACCAGATACATTTCACCCAATCAGTATCAATGTATGGGCACCAGATTGGACAGTGCAGTTCCAGCCTTTCAGCCAGAGCCCTCTCCCATGGTCTTTTCTTCCTCCTCTCCTTTCTGATCCTTGTCCCCGTTCCACCTCCTCCTGCCACTGTTCCTCTTGCTCTTGCAGATCCTACCAGCCTAGAGTACCCCAAACATACATGCTATTTCCCAACTCCCCACACTTGCACATAAACACAGTTATGCACAGCAACAGGTGTGTGCCTGCTCTCAAGAGCCAATTCTGCACACCTCTTCCCCACGTCCCATTCAGCGATGCCATATTAGTGGCTTGACATGAGCTATGGTGGGAGTATTTACATCACAGAGATTGGTAAACGCTGTAAATCAGGCTTTGGGGGAGGATGGGGACCACTTGCTAAACACATCACTGCACATTTGTATAAATCCCACTCCTAGTTCATCTGATAAACTTTTCATCTAATGCACTGTTTGCGTGTTTGCGGAGGTTTGTCCTCCTACTCGTCTTCAAGTTTGAAAAAGAGTGTAGTTTTCTGTCTCCAACTCCTAGCATATGAATTCCTTCCTCCTCCTCTGTTTTTCATTTCTATGAATACCCGATCATAATTATCACTATATATAAGAGGCCATAAAGAGAAGAAGTTTATAAGTTTGAAAATGAAACCCATCTGGGAATGAATCCTGCCTCCTCTACTTACTGGTAATGTAGCCTCAGGCAAGGTACTTAATTACAATGAACACTGATTTCCATACCTGAAAAGAGGTTTAAAACTACATCACCACGAAATTATTGTAATGATTAAATTATATAAATTGTTTAGTCTATTACCTGGCACAGACACTCAAAAGCACTTAGATATTATTAAATCTTTCAGTATTCATCACTTGTATAAAGTACTTGCTCAAACACTTTTGTTAAAATAAATGTTGAATGAAATTTCAGAAATTCTTCAAGTCTAATTCAGAGAGTGCATGAGTCAGAATTCTAGCTGGAGACAGATGGTACACACACTTAAAGAGATGACTAAGAAAGGTTTGTTAAATGACTCTTTACAAAGGTCTGAGCAGGGGTAAGTTAAGTCCAGGCTTGGCAACAGTCTGTTACCACCTCTAGACATGAAGATGTGATGGGGAGCACTGCCCTTAACCCAGTGAGAACCATAGCTGTAGGAAAGGCCACCTTTTCCTACAACCATAGCTGAAGGAAAAGCTACTGCCCCCATGAAGGAACCTAGCAGGTGTCAGACCATCGAGTTGGGGTTAGAGAGACAACCCACCTCGATTTCCCCCAGCTTATCTGGAGGACCCCCAGCTGGTGCTTCCCGCTGGCTAAACCCAGGTCAAGCCCAGGGCAAGGAGCCCTCACATAGCTCCTAAAGATCAGCCTCTTGGGAAAGATGGGCTGGAGGCTCAAAAGAAGACTCTTGAGAGAGGTTTTAAATGGACTGAAGCTCCTTCAGCCTGCAGGTATCTGGTCTTGCTTACACACCAGAGATAATAACCAGTGAGACTGGGTCTTGAAGGATAGAATCTCATAGCAAGCATTCATATGGGCCAAGTTTGTTTTCTCAAATGTAAGAGGGCTGATTTCATTCTATAACCCTCTACTTGGTTGGCAACTAACCATTCTTGGAGTCAGGAAGTCCTTCCATATGTCTCACTTCAAAAATTCCCACCACAACAGAAACATACTGTACTTAAAGAATTCTCTATAGAGATGGGAAAGAACTGGTATGTAGATAGATAGCCTCAATTGAAACACCACTATAGAAAAGCCTGGAGGGCTACAGTCCATGGGGTCACAAAAGAATCAGACACAACTTAGTGACTAAACAACAAAACAGGGCTTTTACCTTTGCAACGGATCATCACAGTCCTTTTAATTTCTCCTCTGTTGTCCTCTTTTCCAACTTTCTGGTCCCTTTGTAGAAACGGCCTGTTGAATATCCTACTGATTCAGAAGAACTGTTAAAATGTTGGTGTGATTGTCTTTGCTGGTTTTGTCCACCTGGAAAAAGACGGTTTTCTTGGAAACGGCTGGGAGGAGATTGCAATCATTTCCTGGTTTTTATTGTGGAACCTCTTCAGCTTCTCCACAAACCCCTTATTCTGGAGAAAACAGTTATGGCCGCATCAACTTCACTTCCCTATCTGTCCTAAAATATGCTGTTCTGAGTCTTCCCTTCCCTGCTAACCATTTCTAAAGGCACCGGCTAAAGCCCATTCCACAGAAAGGGGCCCCAGGAGCCAGCAGGCAGTGAAGGATCCAGACTCAGCCAGCATTCTGACGGCTCCTGTAGAACGTAAGCTCCACGAAGACAGGGCCACAGCTACCTGCTCGCCTGTGTCCCCTGCCTGGCATGCCCAAGTGCTCAGTGCTTTTATACACTGAATAAATGAATGACAGCACACTGTGTGCCAAACACTCTTACGTACAAAATATAGGAGATCTTCTTTTTCACAAGTGAAAACTAAGAGTCCAGTGTTATTTAAAGTGTCGGTGGGCAAGACCTCAACATCAGACCTTCTGGCTTTTGTAGTCAAATGCACCCCCTGCTTGCCATCTAAGATGCCTTCTTGCAAACAAGTCACTTTGCTTTACCTTTGCTATTTCCTCGGCCAAGCTTAAGTTTTCAGTAATATGTCCTGGGCCACAGGGGATGCCATGATCATGAGCTCCTCTCTCCACAGTTAATTAACCCATATGTGTTATTGTCGTTGTTTGGTTCGTTGCTGAGTCATGTCCAACTCTTTGTGACCCCAGGGACTGTAACCCACCAGGTTCCTCTGTTCATGGGGATTTTCCAGGCAAGAATACTGGGGTGGGTTGCCATTTCCTTCTCCAGGGGATCTTCCCAACCCAGAAATTGAATCTGAGTCTCCTGATTGGCAAGCAGATTCTTTACCACTGAGCCACCAGGGAAGCCAGTGCAGGAGGCTTGGGTTCAATCTTTGAGTCAGGAAGATCCATTGGAGGAGGAAATGACAAGCCACTTCAGTATTCTTGCCTGGGAAAATCCCATGGACAGAGGAGCCTGGCGGGCTCCTGTCCATGGGGTCACAAAAGAGTCAGACTCGACTTAGCAGCTAAGCAACAACAACCCATATGTGTTATTGTCTCTTTAACATTTGTCTTGGCCCAGGATCTTCCCCATCTAATACTAAGATCTGCAGCCACTTTGGGGGAGATTCTGAGTATACCCTAGAGGCTTCTCTTTGAGTAAGCTACCGTTGAGATATCAGAAACCTTAGCTACCCCAGAGCTACCACCTGCCAGTAGTGGGCTTCACGACCCAGTGGTCTGGCAGCTTCTGGGGCATCCCTGGTCTGGGTGGAAGCCTGCCTAGTTTCAGGCTCTCCCAGGGTACCATATCAAGCTGTAATCTGGCTCCAAACTGAGATTCCCCAAAGTTTCTCCCTCCAGGCATCCCCATGGACTCCTGGACATCCCTGGCCTAAGAGCCCCAGGGAATGGTGGCCCCCCACCCCCAGCCCCTCCATGCAGAGCCTCACCATCCAGGCTGTCTCCTCCACCACAGCCAGAACTACCAGCACCAGGACTCCTGTTGCCTCTGCCTGCCCTGGCTGTGTTCTCTTTGGCAGAGCCTCCTGTGGAGCTAGCAAACCCTTGAGTGAAAGGCATGCTTTCATCCTTTTGCAGTCCCTTCTCCTCCACTAAGAATCTTACAAAACTAACTCTTATGTGCCGGCCTCGGGACAGTGTCACATTTCAGAAGCACAGGACAACAGCTAAAATATAATTTAAAAGAATTTCTTTCTTTCTCATTCCTCACGCAAGTCATTACAGAAGCTAGACAAAGACAGGAATTCGTGAACATCCACCTTTTGCTTCCATCTCCTTGGCTCAGAGTTGCTCTGAGAGGCTGTCCTCCTATCCCTGAAGGAAGCTCCTCTACCCTCTGCCTCCACCCCCATTCCCTTCCTCCCTGGGTCCGTGTTCTATGGCTCGATGTGGCTTCTCTCCCAGCAAAAGGATCTTTCCCAAGTTGGGGAGAAGTCAGGAATGCACAATTAAAGAACTCTTTCTAGATGCTGGGAGGGAGGGAGTAGTGAGTATGCACACTGACATCACCTCTGGTCCATCAGTTCAACAGTTTTCAGAATAGGCATAGCCTCATGATTTTAATCTTAGTCACTAACCGCTAGAAACATGTTTTCTTCTAATCTTTCTGATGTTTAAAGTGTCACGTTAATGATTACCATCCCTCCTTGGTGACAGAGCCAGCTGGCTGGTAAAAACACCAACTCTGTGCTTGAGGCTGGCTCAGGAGTCCTAGTCGGTTGGTTGGTTTTATCTGGTAGAGGTGAGGGAAAGCTGCAACCCTGCATCACGGCTCTACTTTGTGTGGCATAGCCTGTTCATTCATTTATTCAATCAACCACGATTTTCTGTGCAGCCATTATTAGTCCTGTTTTCTGCCATTAAGACATACAGAAGAGACAGAGATGAGTAAGTCTCAGCCCTCACCTTCAAGGAGCGCACCTCAAACAAAGGCAGCGATCGTGTGATCTCATCAATCATAGCACAATTCCGAGGCGTTACAGCAGACACAGAAGCAGGGCACCATGGGGTCCTTAGGACAGAACAACTCACTCTGATGTAGGATAGAGACTGATCAGTATAACAAGTCTTCCCAGACGGCTCAGCAGGTAAAGAACCTGCCTGCAATGTAGGAGATACAGGAGACGCAGGTTCGATCCCTGGGTCTGGAAGATCCCCTAGAGGAGGAAATGGCTACCCACTACAGTATCCTGATGATGGGAAAGACTGAGGGCAGGAAGATAAGGGGATGACAGAGGATGAGTTGGTTGGATGGCATCACTGACTCAATGGACATGAGTTAGATCAGACTCCAGGAGATAGTGAAGGATTGGGAAGCCTGGCATGCTGCAGTTCGTGGGGTCACAAAGAGTTGGACACTACTTAGCAACCGAACAACAACCACCAGTATTCTTGCCTGGGAAACCCCATGGACGGACAGAGGAGCCTGGTGGGCTCCAGTCCATGGAGTCGCAAAGAGTCAGACACTACTGAGCAGCTAAGCATGCAAGAAGCCTTCTCAGAGGAAGTGATATTTGAGCTGAGTCAAAAGAGAAAAGTAGAAGCACTTCAGAGAAAGGATGAAATACAAGCATTTCAGGAAAACGCCACGGAAGAGGCAATGCCATAGGTGCATGAAAGCGGGTGCTAGGTTTGGGGAGGGAGAAAAGCTTAGAAGAGTGGGAGGGCATGTGAAGCAGCGCGTGGGAGGGGATACTGGGAACTAGGTAGGGGCAAGAATATGAAGGACCTTGCACAGTTTTTAAAAAAAAATTGGAGGAAAATAGAAAAAATGAAAAATTACCTGCACTCCTCATCCTTTATCAAATGTTACACAAAGTATTACACAATGGAAATTTCTTCTTTGCTCAGTCAAAATCATCATACCAAGGAGTTCAGTTCAGTTCAGTCACTCAGTCGTATCCGACTCTTTGCGACTCCATGAATCGCAGCACGCCAGGCCTGCCTGTTCATCACCAACTCCCAGAGTTCACTCAGACTCACGTCCCTTGAGTCAATTATGCCATCCAGTCATCTCATCCTCGGTCATCCCCTTCTCCTCCTGCCCCCAATCCTTCCCAGCATCAGAGTCTTTTCCGATGAGTCGATTCTTCGCATGAGGTGGCCAAAGTACTGGAATTTCAGCTTTAGCATCATTCCTTCCAAAGAAATCCCAGGGCTGACCTCCTTCAGAATGGACTGGTTGGATCTCCTTGCAGTCCAAGGGACTCTCAAGAGTCTTCTCCAACACCACAGTTCAAACGCATCAATTCTTCGGCACTCAGCCTTCTTCAAAGTCCAACTCTCACATCCATACATGACCACAGGAAAAACCATAGCCTTGACTAGACGGACCTTAGTTGGCAAAGTAATGTCTCTGCTTTTGAATATGCTATCTAGGTTGGTCATAAGCTTCCTTCCAAGGAATAAGCGTCTTTTAATTTCATGGCGGCAAAAACCATCAGCACTGATGTTGGAGCCCCAAAAAAGAAAGTCTGACACTGTTTCCACTGTTTCCCCATCTATTTCCCATGAAGTGATGGGACCAGATGCCATGATCGTAGCTTTCTGAATGTTGAGCTTTAAGCCAACTTTTTCACTCTCCTCTTTCACTTTCATCAAGAGGCTTTTTAGTTCCTCTTCACTTTCTGCCATAAGGGTGGTGTCATCTGCATATCTGAGGTTATTGATATTTCTCCCGGCAGTCTTGATTCCAGATTGCATTTCTTCCAGCCCAGCGTTTCTCATGATGTACTCTGCATATAAGTTAAATAAGCAGGGTGACAATATACAGTCTTGACGTACTCCTTTTCCTATTTGGAACCAGTCTGTTGTTCCAGGTCCATTTCTAACGGTTGTTTCCTGACCTGCATACAGATTTCGCAAGAGGCAGGTCAGGTGGTCTGGTATTCCCATCTCTTTCAGAAATTTCCACAGTTGATTGTGATCCACACAGTCAAAGGCTTTGGCATAGTCAATAAAGCAGAAAGAGATGTTTTTCTGGAACTTGCTTGCTTTTCCCATGATCCAGTGGATGTTGGCAATTTGATCTCTGGTTCCTCTGCCTTTTCTTAAACCAGCTTGAACATCAGGAAGTTCACGGTTCACATATTGCTGCGGCCTGGCTTGGAGAATTTTGAGCATTACTTTACTAGCATGTGAGATGAGTGCACCTGTGCAGTAGTTTGAGCATTCTTTGGCATTGCCTTTCTTTGGGATTGGAATGAAAACTGACCTTTTCCAGTCCTGTGGCCACTGCTGAGTTTCCCAAATTTGCTGGCATATTGAGTGCAGCACCTTCACAGCATCATCTTTCAGGATTTGAAATAGCTCCACTGGAATTCCATCACCTCCACTAGCTTTGTTCATAGTGATGCTTTCTAAGGCCCACTTGACTTCACATTCCAAGATGTCTGGCTCTAGATGAGTGATCACGCCACCGTGATTATCTGGGTCATGAAGATCTATTTTGTACAGTTATTCTGTGTCTTCTCGCCACCTCTTCTTAATATCTTCTGCTTCTGTTAGGTCCATACCATTTCTGTCCTTTATCAAGCACATCTTTGCATGAAATATTCCTTTGGTATCTCTAATTTTCTTGAAGAGATCTCTAGTCTTTCCCATTCTGTTCTTTTCCTCTATTTCTTTGCACTGATCACTGAGGAAGGCTTTCTTATGTCTTCTTGCTATTCTCTGGAGCTCTTCATTCAGATGCTTATATCTTTCCTTTTCTCCTTTGCTTTTGCTTCTCTTCTTTTCACAACTATTTGTAAGGCCTCCCCAAACAGCCATTTTGCTTTTTTGCATTTCTTTTCCATGGGGATGGTCTTTATCCCTGTCTCCTGTACAATGTCACAAACCTCCATCCATAGTTCATCAGGCACTCTATCAGATCTAGTCCCTTAAATCTATTTCTCACTTCCACTGTATAATCATAAAGGATTTGATTTAGGTCTTACCTGAATGGTCTAGTGGTTTTCCCTACTTTCTTCAATTTCAATCTGAATTTGGCAATAAGGAGTTCATGATCTGAGCCACAGTCAACTCCCAGTCTTGTTTTTGCTGACTGTATAGAGCTTCTCCATCTTTGGCTGCAAAGAATATGATCAATCTGATTTCGGTGTTGACCATCCGGTGATGTCCCTGTGTAGAGTCTTCTCTTGTGTTGTTGAAAGAGGGAGCTTGGTATGACCAGTGTGTTCTCTTGGCAAAACTCTATTAGCCTTTGCCCTGCTTCATTCTGTACTCCAAGGCCAAATCTGCCTGTTATTCCAGGTGTTACTTGACTTCCTACTTTTGCATTCCAGTCTCCTTTAATGAAAAGGACATCTTTTGGGGGTGTTAGTTCTAAAAGGTCTTATAGGTCTTCATAGAACCATTCAACTTCAGCTTCTTCAGTGTTACTGGTTGGGGCATAGATTTGGATTACCATGATATTGAATGGTTTGCCTTGGAGATGAACAGAGATCATTCTGTCATTTTTGAGATTGCATCCAAGTACTGCATTTCAGACTCTTTTGTTGACCAGGATGGCTACTCCATTTCTTCTAAGGGATTCCTGCCCACAGTAGTAAATATAATGGTCATCTGAGTTAAATTCACCCATTCCAGTCCATTTTAGTTCGCTGATTCCTAGAATGTCGACGTTCACTCTTGCCGTCTCCTGTTTGACCACTTCCAATTTGCCTTGATTCATGGACCTGACATTCCAGGTTCCTATGCAGTATTGCTCTTTACAACATCAGATCTTGCTTCTATCACCAGTCATATCCACAACTGGGTATTGTTTTTGCTTTGGCTCCATTCCTTCATTCTTTCTGGAGTTATTTCTCCACTGATCTCCAGTAGCATATTGGGCACCTACTGACCTGGGGAGTTCATCTTTCAGTGTCCTATCATTTTGCCTTTTCATACTGTTCATGGGGTTCTCAAGGCAAGAATACTGAAGTGGCTTGCCATTCCCTTCTCCAGTGGACCACATTCTGTCAGACCTCTCCACCATGACCCGCCTGTCTTGGGTGGCCCCACAGGGCATAACTAATTTCACTGAGTTAGGCAAGGCTGTGGTCCATGTGATTAGATTGACTAGTTTTCTGTGATTATGGTTTGTTTGTCTGCCCTCTTGCAACACCTACTGTCTTAGTTTGGTTTCTCTTACCTTGGGCGTGTGGTATCTCTTCACAGCTGCTCCAGCAAAGTGCAGCCACTGCTCCTAACCTTGGATGAGGTGTATCTCCTCACCACCGCCCCTCCTGATCTTGAACGTGGAGTAGCTCCTCTCGGCCCTCCTGCGCCCGCACAGAAGACTTTAAGATAAGTCCCAGTGTTGTTTCTACATCTCTGGAAAAACTATGTTGTTATGCCAAGACAGAAGACTTGGCTTAAGTCACAGAAGACCTTAAGACAAATTCCAGATTTGCCGATTACTAGTTTTGTAACCTCAAGCAGATGCCTTCAGTTCCCTCCTCCATTCTCCCATGGCTATGTTTGTGCTTCTGTTATCATATGTATCACATTTCTGTGCTGCCTAGGAGGTTCAGAACTTCTCAAGACCAAGCTGTTATTGGTCTGGGGGAAAATGGTAGTGCCTAGTACAGTGCCTGATACATAGTAGGCATCCCCAAAACTAAAACATAACCTCTTGAAGTTTATCAGTTGGAGCAATTATATCAAATTATAAATATTTAATAAGGCAATTCATGTAATTTATAAACTGTAAAGAATAATAGGCATATCTACAAGTTGTAACAATGTCATTATAGAAATCTATATAGCTTTTAAAATTATGGTTCCATTAAATTAGTCCTTTTTCATATTTGAGAAACTTAGGGTAAGGGATTTGTGAGAAGAGGCGAACATTGCTCATTTACAGTGATTTTTATTAATCACATGACTTATTCAACTTCTAGTATAAACCTCTATTCTCACATGTACTTTTAAAAATTCAATTAGTTACATTGTTTAAGGGTTGATATACTTGGCATATGTGCCTGCTAGTCACTTCAGTCGTGTCTTCAGTTGTGTCTGACTCTTTGTGACCCCATGGACTTTAGCCCACCAGGCTCCTCTGTCCATGGGATTCTCCAGGCAAGAATACTGGAGTGGCTTGCTGTGCCCTCTTCTAGGGAATCTTCCCAACCCAGGGATCAAATCCAAGTTGTCTTCATTGCAGAGGCAGATACTTTATTGCTGAGCCATTGGGGAAGGATGACAACTCTAAGCCAAAGTTTCTCAACCTCTGCACTATTGACATTTTGGGCCAAATAACTTAGTTAGGGGTGGGGAGCTGTCCAGTGCATTTTAGTATATTTAGCAGCATTATGGCCCCTTCGACTCACTAGGTGCCAGTATCACCCTTCCTTCCCACTCAGGTAGCAACCAAAAAATGTCAAGTGTCCCCTGGAAGGAGACGGGGACAAAACTTTCTTCCTTCCTTGTGAAGCACTACTGCTCTGAAGTTTTAACTTATCCTTTTTCTCTTGTATCTTTAAATATTAACTTTCTCAATATTTGAAATGTAGGAACTCAACTCTCTTAAGTGCTGCAGAATAAGACCAATCTGAGTCCTACTTGAAGCATTTTTCACTGACTTGGATTTGAAGATACTCATGTCATGTCCTTCAGCGTATGTGATGAGTCAGAGAGAATTTTCTAGCTTGTCAGAGAAATTTCCTCTTTCTTGCTTATTCCTCTTCCATACTCAGGGTTGGGACAGCCTCAATATCTAGCCTTTACACCAAGATGCTGAAGACCAGTCCGACAATTCCATCACCATTTCTTCCAAGAAGCAAGTAGGCTCCTTACCCCTAGGAGCTGTGATGGCCTGGCTTCTTAGAGTTCCCCAAGCAGACACAGAATCAAGTTCCCGCTGTGAGCCTCACTGCACTAGAGGGACCTTGGGTCTGCAGCATGAGTACATTTGGATGTGGTCCCTTTATATTACCACTAACAACTCTCTCCTAAGTGAACTACACCTATTTTCCTTTTCACGTATGTACTTTTGCTCCTTGCCTCCCTACCTTCCTCTGTATTTGGTGTCTCTGTGGACTTACTCCAGTTCACAAGCAATGACATAACTTTTCCATCCCCTTGATGCCTTGGGGCCAGTCCTCTCATTCAGACAAGATGTTTACTTTCTTCCCCATCTCCTGTCTACCTTCCTTTGAAGAACACAGTCTATGGTTCTGATTGACATTCATTTTCTCCAAAGTGCAAAAGCTGTTATTCATAGTCTCTGCTTGCTTGCTTATGAACCTGGTAACCATGAATTTACCAAGTACAAATGCTCTGAGCACCTGTGATGCTGCCACTCACGCAACAAATGCCTCACTCACAGATAGAAAGGGTGCTATCTCATCTGTTGCAAATGACCCCATGTGCCACGCACACAGCTCCATTCCTCTTTGAGAAACCATGTTCTTGAGGACAAGGAAGAATGAGACTCTGCCATCTGGTTGCATCATGCTGCTTTGGATGCTCAGTGTCAGGCACATGACAACACATTTACAATTGCTTTTGGAGAGAGAGTTTGCTAACTCAAAATTATCTTTACAAATTAGTATAACCAGCTACTTTTAAAAGTAATCATGTAAAGATGAGTTGACATCTTAGAAGACAGAAGAGTAGCTAATTAAGAACTCATATGAAGAGGCAATTTGGAAAGGCTGTTCACTGTATCCAAGATGTCTCAAAATAATCCTCTTTGCATTCACCGCCACCAACACCACCACCACCACCATTTGGAGCCTCTACGTAGTACCTGATGTACATTATGTCATTTAAACGTCACAAAGATCCTGGTGAGGTTTTCTTGGAAATAACTATCTCCATCTCACAGATTAGAAACTAAAACTCAGAGACGTTAATGTGAACGTGACCAAGGGCACACAATCCTTAAGTAGCAACCTTTGGATCCAATCCAAAGCCCAACAAAGTGAGATGCTGGATGTCACTATTCAGAACAGGGATTTCCACAAAGCTCTGAAGCTGAGGAAACAGCTTCTTCTCTAATCCTGACAACTGTTACACCAAGAAGTCCTAAAAATATCTCATGGTAAAGACTAGGATTCAGAAGATTTCTATCATAATCCATACTTTACTCTTTTCTAGTGGAATCATCCTGGACATCTGCCTTATTGCTGAGCATCAGTTTCCTCATCAAAAGAGAGATTAAGAGTTCTGTGAGTAATTATGTATTAATGTTTATTCTCTACAGAAATGTAGCTTGACCATAAGCATTTCCCAAGAGCTTCATCACCAAATCATGGGAAGAACCTGGCTTCCCTACTCCGGTCAAGTTGGTCGGCCACTGCAGAGGCTGTCCAAAGTCAGTGTGTTCTCTTTCCCATAGCATCCGTGATGACACAGGGAGAGTGAGCATGTCAGGCCACAGGGACGGCCTCTCTGATAGGCTGACCACATTTGGAATACAGACAGAGCCTCTTCTGAGTAAGCACAAGGAAAGGATGGGCTGACTCAAGGGCATGCTTCCAAGTGGCTGACCAGCACCCACGGGCTTCAGAACACTGTGGTTAGCCTCAGACTCTGGCAAGAGGGACGAGGCCCAGCTCCCAAGTCGGTCATTTCCACAAAAGTAAACCAAGATGAGTCATGGGAGGATGAAGAAACCGCTAGAGACAACCTTCCGTGTGAGGCTCACTGTAAAGAATTAAAGCTGGAGACAGGAGAGCTCTAAGAACCGGGGCGGCTCATGTTTCCAGCTTAGTGAGTCAATATGTGAGACATGTGGTGGGATGAGAACGTGTGTGTGTGCATGTTCACACTCATGTGCAATGAAGGAGAGCCTCTGTGTATCCTCTGCCTCCACTTGGTCGGCCAGCTGCCACTGAACATTGCCCTTGTGCACTAGAAATTCATACATTATTGTCGTCCATTGGAACCTTACACCATATTATTACTTGAGGGAGAGCTGGGCTCTTGTTGATATTACAAAACTGCCCTTTCAAAAGTTTGGACCAATTCAATTTTCACTCTTGCCGAGTATAACAGAGTCTCTTTTCTTCACCAGTTTCAACACTTGGTAACAGTACTATTATTTACACTTTTATTTTTAAAGTAATACCAACATGTGATGAAAATCACATTTAAAGAGTACATAACACTGTGAAAAATCTCTTTCTCGCCCACCTTACCCTGTTCCACTCCCTATGCTAACCAACTTCAGCCAATTTTGATTTTAGTTCTGGTGCTTGCCACAAAATGCTAAATAGCATGTTTATATCTCAGTCTTCTATCAACTTTTAACAGTTCTGTCTCCAGCACAGAGATTTGTGCTAACTTATCTTCTCACCTTCATAATTTTAGACAATGTTTCCCTTAATGTGTCACCATGTAAATGAGCAAATAGCCCCTCCGCCTTTGCCCCGCCCTTTCTCTCTACGCCTTCGCCTACTCTATTCTCCCATCGCCACCCAATGCCTTTTATGCTTATTGGGTTTGCAATAGTTAGAGTCTATTCTGAAACCAAATTCAAGCCTTTCATATTTTGTCTAAAAATTTACTCTAAAAATTGAGAATCAATAGGTAGTTTTTATAATTCTGTAAATATATGAAAATTATTTACCAAAGAATCAAGTAAGGAAGAAAATAATCCTGAGCCACTCAAGAGAATGTTCAAAAGTCAAAATCAAAAGAATCCTCTTTCCTTACCCTAATCAGTTTCTCACAACTATGCCTTAATTTAGATTGCTTTTTGTTTGAATTAGGATTTTCCCTCTGATTTTTATTTATTTCTGGGGTTTCTAGCTGCTTTTCTTTTTAAACTAATTGACAATATAAACAAATATCTTCATTACCATATGCTTGTCGTCTATTTTCTTAAACATACCATTTTCAAATGGTTTAATATTGCTGCATAACCTTCCTGTCTTTCAGGTATGTACCACAGTCACTATGTTTTTTTTTTCCATTTTAATTACACCCTTATTTATTTCTAATATATTTTTTTAATATTAAGACTTCATCTTTGTTGTATTCCTTTTACTCTTATTGGAATGTACACACAAGTAATTTTACAATGCTGTGGTCTGAATGTTTGTGTCAGCTCAAATTTATACATTGAAATCTTAATTCCCAACATTACCATATTGGGAAGTAGGGTCTTTAAGAGGTCATGAGGCTCAGGTCATGAGGGTGGTACCCTCATGAAGAGATTTGTGCCCCTATAAAAGAGGCCCCTGCAAGCTTGCTTGTCCCTTCTACCATGTGAGGAAGTCAGCAGTCTGAAATCCAGAAAACGGCCTTCAAGAGTACCCAACGTGCTGGCACCATGATCTTGGACTTCCAGCCCTCAGAACTGTGAAAATAAACGGTATTGTTTATAAGGTACCTGGTCTGTGGTATTCTGTTATGGTATCCTGAATGAACTAAGATAGTGAATAAATGTTTAAGCCTTTGTTTCGCTCTATAAACAAAATTAATTCTGAAAATTGAAAAACAATCATCAGATTTATAACAGTATAATTGTATAAGCGTTGTTAACTGAAAAATTGAATAGTGTGGTTCTGCTGCTAAGTCGCTTCAGTCGTGTCCGACTCTGTGCGACCCAATAGATGGCAGCCCACCAGGCTTCTCCATCCCTGGGATTCTCCAGGCAAGAACTCTAGAGTGGGCTGCCATTTCCTTCTCCAATGCATGAAAGTGAAGTCGCTCAGTCGTGTCCGACTCTTAGCGACCCCATGTACTACAGCCTACCAGGCTCCTCCGTCCATGGGATTTTCCAGGCAAGAGTACTGGAGTGGGGTGCCATTGCCTTCTCCGAATGTGGTTCTAAATATTCTTTATTTGCCCCAATGCTTGGTGAATAATTTGTTTAGGTTGATAATTCTAGATGGAAAGTCACATTCCGATGATAGGACAAAGGCATTGCTCCACTAGGTTACTCTTATGACATCCAAAATCACTGAAAAGAAGGCCAAGGCCATGTTAATTCTTATCCTTTTATGGTACCTCATCTTTTTAAATTAATTTAATTGGAGGCGAATTACTTTACAATATTGTGGTGGCTTTTGCCATACATCAACATGAATCAGCCACAGGTGTACATGTATTCCCCATCCCAAACCCCCATCCCGCCTCCTTCCCCATCCCCTCCCTCTAGGTTGTCCCAGGGCATATGGTGCTCCGTCTTAACTCCCTGGAAATACTGAGCATCTTTTCTTTATATTTCATGCTCTAAGCTTTAATACAATGCATGTGTGTGTGTGTGTGTGTGTGTGTGTGTGCTAAATCACTTCAGTCGTGTCCGACTGTTTGCAACCCTATGGACTGTAGCCCACCGGCCTCCTCTGTCCATGGGATTCTCCAGGCAAGAATCCTGGAGTGAGTTGCCATGCCCTCCTCGTGGGGATCTGCCAGACCCAGGGCTCTAACCAGCGCTTCCCGCATTGCAGGCAGATTCTTAACCTCTGAGCCACTGGGGAAGCCCAACACAATGCATATGGGTCCTTAAAAAACTTTTTTCTGTCTCCAGTAGCTACTTCCAATTTGAAAGCTCTTGCCTTTCAGCGATAATTTTTTATCCCTTACATTCTCTGCTGTTTCTGGAATTTCTGCCAGAAAGATGTTGGACTTCCTGAATTAATCCTCCACATCTTTTAATTTTTCCGTCATATTTTCCACCTCTCCCTTTCTGTTCTACATTCTGGAATATTTCCTCAACTTTCTTTTCAGTCCTTCTATTGAAATGATTAATTTTCAGGAACTCTGGCCATCCTTGCTTATCCATTCGCATTCATGAGTATATGTCAGTAAGTGGAGCATATGGACTTGCACCGCTCACAGGGGTAGAAATCAGGTTGATGAGATGCTTCCCACACCCTGTATGCCCCCTTCTTAGGGCCAAAACAAGGAAAACTTCAATCTGGAGGGCCACCCTCTTCCAATCCTAGACCTCCCCAGGTGTGCTAGTGGTAAAGAAACCCCCTGCCAATGCAGGAGATTTACGAGACACAGATTTGATCCCTGGATTGGGAAGATCCCCTGGAGGAGGGCATGGCAACTCACTCCAGTATTCTTGCCTGGAGAAGTCCATGGACAGAGGACCCTGGCAGGCTACAGTCCATGGGGTCGCAAAGAGCTGGACATGACTGAATTGACTTAGCACGCAAACCTCCCAGACTCCCCAGACAAACTGCTGAATTTCTAAAGGCAACTAGTATATGTTCAGCTGCTCTGTGCATGTGGTGAGGAGACGGTGGGAGTAAGGGAGAGCGACTTGCTCAGCTGTTCCACAGATCATCCTGAAAATAGACAACCTGATTGCCAGACTGCTTTTCACCTCTACTTTCCCCCTGTCGATTTAGCTTGGCGTGTCTTCCAGAGCCCCTAGGAAGATGGCACTCCTTCCCAGAAATGAGCTCTCTCTTCACTGCAACATTCTCCCACACCTCAGATACTGCTTCTCCCTTTGTGGGTCATTTTGCAATTCAATCGTATTTGCTTTCTATTTATCTTCTATGCATGCATGCATGCTCAGTCACTCAGTCATGTACAAATCTTTGCAATCTTATGGACTGTAGCCCGCCAGGCTCCTCTGTCCATGTTATTCTCCAAGCAAGAATACTGGAGTAAGTTGCCAGTTCCTCCTCCAGGGGATACTCCCAACTCAGGGATCGAACCCATGTCTCCTGTGTTTCCTGCGTTGCAGGTGGATTCTTTATCATTGAGCCACCTGGGAAGCCCATGTATCTTCTGGAAAGTTATCAGAAACTGGTGATGTCCCTACCTGCTGCACTCTGCACCACTTGGATGTATTTCCTTTTGCACATCTTCACTGCCATTTCGATAGGCCTCTGACTCCAGCATTCTTGCCTGGAGAATCTGATGGACTGAGGAGCCTGGTGAGTGACAGTTCAAAGGGTTGCAAAGAGTCGGACACAACAAGCTACTAAGCACACACACACTGAGCTGGAGTGAAGGAAACTCGTGGGCTCACTTCTCTCTCTGACCTGGGAGCCCAAAGTGGAACTGCTGAACAATTAAAACTCTGTCCTAGAGGCAAGTATACCTCACCTTTAACCGGTCCTTCTGCCATTTTTAGTGAAGTTGTATCTCTCGTATTTAGTTGGCCATTTAAACTCCTTCAGTAGACATGTTCATATGATGAATGGTTCTAGACATCATTCAAGTCTAGCAGAAGTTTCACTTCAGCTTCTCATACAGACCATTTTAGGCGGCAAAGACATGCTACTTGCTAACTCTCAATCCTGTGCGTAGTAACCCATAACTCTCTATGAATTATTAATCAGCAACAGTAGAACTATCATTTACAAAATCTTGACAGCCTCCTTTCTCCAAGTTTGCCTCCTGCTCCTCTTTCCTAACTTCATTGAGAAATTGAGGGCAAAGAGGAAAGGCTGCCCCACACTGTGTGTTTTCTCCTTGAGTCAGGCTCCATCCTGCCATCTACTTGAACTGTGATCCCCCCTCCCAAGTGTTTCTCTGCTCTCAGAGTTGACCCACATGAGACCTGTGGTTGGCGCCACCTCTGTCTGCCAAGAAAAATCCTCTGGTGTGTGGTAGGCTGGCGCCCCTCCCCATGTTCCACTCTTTAGCAAAACATAAGTATGAGATGAACGAAGAAGGCAATGGCACCCCCACTCCAGTACTCTTGCCTGGAAAATCCCGTGGACGGAGGAGCCTGGTAGGCTGCAGTCCATGGGGTCGCTAAGAGTCGGGCACGACTGAGCGACTTCACTTTCACTTTTCACTTTCATGCATTGGAAAAGGAAATGGCAACCCACTCCAGTGTTCTTGCCTGGAGAATCCCAGGGATGGCGGAGCTCAATGGGCTGCCATCTGTGGGGTCGCACAGAGTCGGACACGACTGAAGCTACTTAGCAGCAGCAAGTATGAGATGAAAGGCTCCATGAGTGGCAACTGGGGGACACATTGGCAGCTCCCAGTGTCCATTTAGCAGTCCAGGGGCCTCCACCTTGGTTCCTACAAGCTGAACTCTCTCTACCCGCTACAGCTCAGAACCATACCACAGCAGCTTATTTCAATAATTTGAGCACTCTTTGAACAATACATTTTATTTGGGGACATATATCAAACCCTTTCTGAAAATTACTCTTGAAAAGTCACAACGATACTGAGAAAACCTGAAGTCAGGTATGTGCCTCTTAGGCTTCCCAGGTGGTACAAAGGTAAAGAATCCTCCTGCCAATGCAGGAAACACAACAGACTCAGGTTTGATCCCCGGGTTGGGAAGACCCCCTGGAGTAAGAAATGGCAATCTGCTCCAGTATTCTTGCATACAATCCACGGGATCAAAAAGTCATACTTGACTGAGTGACTGAGCACACACACACGTGTCTCTTAGGAGTTTTAAGTAAGACAAGGCATTTTAGTCCACTCATGTAGCAAACTGGGAAGATTTGGGGAATTCAGAACCCACGTTCCTCCCACCCCTAGACTGGCATCGTTGACCAGGGACGAGAGTCTATTTACGGCAGAAAGCCTGTGCAGCAAGAGCTTGAGAATGACTCTTCCCCCACTTATCACAGGCGTGCATGAACTTCTGAATTTAGGAGAAAGAAAGAGGAGCAGGAGGGAATGGCTTTTAGTGAAGGATGAGGGATGTCCTCTCTCAAAACTTTGAGAAAAGCCACAATTCTGTCTTAAACCATAGTGCCATGGAAAGAAATGCTACCTCAGGAGACTCAAAGAATGGGACTCAAACAGGAAAATCCCAGTGAAACCAAGGGTCCAGGGAAGGGATCCTCTTTCGCACCCCCTCCAAAAGTAAAGGACTTTGCACACAGCAGATATCTGTTTCAGCTTGCAGGGGTTGGCATAACAGAACATACAGGCTGAATGTCTTAACAACTGACATTTATTTTCCCTAGTCCTGGAGGTTTGAAATCCAAGATTAAGGTGCTGGCAGGGTTGGTGAGGGCTCTTGTTGGCTCGCAGATCTTCATGTGTCTCCATGTGGCCTGCACGAATATGTTGAGAAAGAAATCTATTGTATCTGTTTCTTTCCTTGTAACAGTGATCCCCAACATTTTTGGTACCAGGGACCAGTTTCATGGAAGACAGTTTTTCCATGGACCAGGGTAGGGGGTAGTTTCAGAATGATTCAAGTGTATTACATTTATTGTACACTTTATTTCTATTATTTTTATATCAGCTCCACCTCAGATCATCAGGCATTAGATCCTGGAGGTTGTGGACCCCTGTCTTACAAGAACACCAATCCCATCTGCTAAGGTCCCTCATTTATGACCTCATTTAACCTTAATTACTTCCTTATAAGCCCTGTCTCCAAACACAGGCACCTTGGGGGTTATTCAACATATGAATCTGAGCCAGGACCACAATTTGGTTCACAACATTACTGAATAAATACCAATAGTTAATTAACTACTGATCTATCTGACTGCTTTCCCAAAACATGGGGTCCCTCCTTCTTGTTTACATCCTTCTTAGTTCTCCCTCAAGGCAAATGCCATTGCCAATATGATGGCATTACCCAGGTCATCAAGGGTATAGTTTTTACAATGCCCCTATGAGGTGACAAACAGCCACATGTCCAGGACCAGTCATCATCCCCACCCTGCCTGCACGTGGGGTCTCTTGGCCCCTTCTCTCTCCCTCTGTCCCTATGACACTCTGTCTCTAGCCCAGGGAATGTGAGAGTCTGAGGCCTGCGTTCACTATTAGGGGGAGATAAGAGACCCTACTTCAGCTTCTAGCCTCAGCTGTGTGCTTTAATTCAGCTTCGTCAGACCTCTGCTCTGTGGGGAGGGGATGGGAGAGAAGTAGAGTGAGTCTTGTGCACGGCCAACAAAAAAGAAAAGGACTTGTTTTCCCATTTGTTATCATTCCCCACTCTTCTCTCTCCCTTACACACACACACACACACACACACACACCAAGAAAGGCCTCGCTGACAAGGAGAATATGGACAGTTCCAGGATCTCTGCCAAAATGTCATCAAAATCTGGTCTACATCTTTAACAAGGACTATGAGTTTATTGTTCCAACAGTCTGCATGTTCCATCTAATAAAGAGTCACATAAACGCAAGGAAGCTCTGATTTCAAGCTATAAGCATGTCTGCTCAGTGCCTGAGCATCTAACGAGATGACTGATCGCGCTGCAGAAACAGACGAGACCTGCACGAGAATGATTCTCCCTGCGCTCACATGGCCCACGCTTCCTCCAGGTGTCCTTTCCCTCCACGAGTAGTTCCAGGTCACAGATGCTGTATTCAGAGCTATCCTGGCATTCTCCTGACTCCCTAGAACAGCGCAGCTCAACATCTTTCTTTTTTTCACTGTTGGGGGACCTATCTAACTTGTTCATTTCCTCTCTAAATTCTTTTGATACTCCAAAATATCTCTAACGCACTTATAGTTTATAAAGTCCTTTCGCATGTCATCATTTAATTCTCACCAATACTCTGTGAGGTAATGAAGACTCAGACACTCATGCATTCAACAAGCACTGATGGAGAGCTCAGCACCGTTGCAAGCAATGAGGAGACAGGGGTGGCTGCGGCATCCTGCCCACATGTGAGGGGCTCACAGACCCCCAGAGGAAATGGGCAGGCACAGCCACACCACTCAGTACACCAGGTGTCACAGGGGAAGGTGCAGTCTAGCTCAGAGGGACCAGGGAGGCTTCCTGAGGAGGAATATGGATCTCAGTCCTGACGGGAGGACCCGGACGGGCAAAGAAGGAGGCTAAAGGAATGCCAGGCAAGAGAGCAGGACACTCAAGTTATACAAGAGAAAGTCTGGCCCATTTGCGGCACTCTGAGTAGCTGAATGTAAGATGAGCTGAATGTAAGTAGCTGAGGCAGAATGTAAGATGGGGTAGGGAAGATGGGTCAGGAATGAATCAAGAGAGGAACTCAGGGGCCAGACCACAGGGCAATATCTTTCAGGACATGTTAAGGAGTTTTACTCCAAGGGGAATAAACAGGCAATCACTAAGGGTGTTAAGTAAAAGAGGCACATGATAAAATTCGCAGTTTAGAAAAAGTAACTGGGCAGTGGCCAGACTGAGGGTGAGGCAGGAGGATGTTGACATGGTCCAGGAGAGACAGATGCTGAGATTTCCATCAGAGCAATGGCAGTGGGGCTGGGAGCAGGGCCAGCAGGGCGGGTGGCACTCTCATTCCCCTGAGTGTCACTAGGAAAAGAAGCTGGTTTTGAAGGAAAGGTGAGCAGATAGATTGATACCAAACTCCAGGGGCCTGCAGATTCCAAATAGAGATGCTCAGGAAGTTTGGAATCAGGCCTCAGGCGCGCAGAGGAGGGGTCTGCCTTGGAGATCTGGATTTTGGAGATACTGGCATATTGGCACTAGCTGCTATAGCAGGAGCCCGTGAGGTCACCCGATGGTGGAGACAGAAGCCTGATATCGTTCTGTTGTCAGAGCTGCTCCAGGTCTTTGCTCCATCAGGTCCTTTGCTTCCCTTTCCTTCTCCATCAAAATTTCCTTGTCTTGTGGAAGCACCCTAAATGTCCATACACAGGAATGGTTAAAGAAGACGTAGTACATAGGCAACGGAATATTACTTAGTCATTAAAAAGAATGAAATAAGGCCATTTGCAGCAACATGGATGGACCCAGAGATCGCCATACTGAGTGAAGTAGATCAGAGAAGGAGGAAGAGAAGGAGGAATATTGTGGCATCTCTTATATGTCACAATGTAAAAGGAATCTAAAAAGAAATAATACAAATGAACTTACAAAACAGAAAGAGACTCACAAACTTAAGAGAATGAAGTTATGGTTGCTGGGAGAAGGATGTGGGAGGGGATAGTTAGGGAGTTTGGGGTGGAAATGTACACACTGCTGTATCTGAAATGGATAACCACAAGAACCCACTGCATTGAACACAGAACTCTCAGTGTTGTGTGGCAGCCTGGATGGGAGGGGAGTTTGGGGGAGAACGGGTACATGTACATGTATGGCTGAGTCCCTTCACTGTTCACCTGAAGCTATCACAACATTGTTAACTGGCTATGCCCCAGTACAAAATGAAAAAGCGTTTAAAACTTTTGCTTGTCTTAGATCCCATTCTATCTCCACTCTAGAATCTAAGTTCTCAGGTAGACTCTGTGATCAAGCTGTCGCTGCTGAGATGGATACAAATCGGTTAGTGAGAAATCCATCCTGATATTCACTCCTTTTAACTAGAATTCTTAGAGACATGTAAGCAGCACTGTGAAAGGCAACAATTTCAAGCAACTTGGTAGATTATTGAGGAAAGAGTGTGAACAGGAGAGGAAACAGAGAGAAAGTTGGGAGCTAGATCACCATGAGTATATTTCACAGCATATTAAAGTGTTTGGGTTTTAATTCATTCAACATGGCGAAGTGGAGTCCACTGGCCCACAAGCCACTTTTTATCATAACAATTGGTATTCTATTATCTATTGTTTATTGTCTTTTGTATTCTATATTTCATCACTGGGCAAAATGATAGATATGCCCTTGACTGTACACACACCCACACACACACTCCACACCACAAGGATCTTTCATCTCTGAAAAACAACAGAAGTAGAGACAGGGTAGTTTTCAAATGAAGGCCATAAGGCCTAAATCTTACTGAAATGCTGTTGAGTGTTCTCGGTAGATCCAGAGCTGAGCCAGCTAGAAACCCCATTCAGAGCTGAGTTTATTAAGAGGTAAGAAATCCTTCAGGCAAGAGATTTTTTGTTTCTTTCACTCTTCACAAATATAATTTGGAAATTTTCAAGTTAATGAAAAGGAGAGGAAAGGAAACACCTGAAAGTTCTTTTAAAGAAGTACAAACTTGGACAGACTAAGAAACACTTACAAAACATTCTATCCTGCTGTGCTGTTCCAGCCTTGCAAGACCTCAGCCACAGTGACCTCAGGGTCATAGAAAGAAGCCTGCAATGTCGGGGTTTGGGGAGGGGTAGTTTTAGCACTTGGCTTGGAGCATTGGCTTATCTCCAGGTTCTAAGATCCTACAGCAGGGCCCAGGGCATGCTGCCCGTCTGGGGAGCAATCAGCTGCCAGCCCCTCTGCTGTGTCTCTGGGGAGGAGCCCCGGGCAGCAGGTGGTGGGGCAGCCCAGCCAGCCTCCCAGTTGCAGACAGGAAATGCCGTCTCACTGCAAATCAAGGGCAGCAGAGTTCACAAAAGCACATGCTGTCTGGCTGGAATGGAACTGTAAGGTTGCCCCCATCCCGCTCCCACCAGTCGGCATTTGAATGTCTTCCACAACATTCCCACCAACTGCTCCTTAGGCCAGCACTTGACTGGCCCCCCGTGATAGGACATTCATCTTTCAAGGAAGCCCATTTTATCTTTGAACAGTTCTGGCTGGAGAAACAGTGAGGCTCACATTGAATCTAAGTGCCTCTCTAACTTTAGCTAACACATGGGGGTGATCCTCTGTAATCACAAGGAATATGTAGCTGCCTGTTCCAAGAGGCAGATGTTCAACTGTCTAAACACCTACTTGATATGCTATCAAGCACATCAGACCAGGAAAAACTAAAGAAATTTGAATGAGGAATAGACTTTAGCTGGGCTTCCCCAGGGGCTCAGTGGTAAAAACAGAATCTCCTGCCAAAGCAGGAGACATGGGTTGAATTCCTGGGTAGGGAAGATCTCCTGGAGGAGGAAATGGCAACCCACTCCAGTACTCTTGCCTGGGAAATCCCATGGACAGAGCAGACAGGTAGGCTACTGTCCAGGAAGTGATGAAAGAATCAGGCTCGACTTGCAACTAAACAACAACAATCAGTTAGTTCAGTTCAATCTCGCAGTCATGTCCGACTCTTTGCGACTCCATGAACTGCAGCATGCCAGGCCTCCCGGTCCATCACCAACCTCCAGAGTTTACTCAAACTTATGTCCATTGAGTCGGTAATGCCATCCAGCCATCTCATCCTCTGTCGTCCCCTTCTTCTCCTGCCCCCAACCCCTCCCAGCATCAGAGTCTTTTCTAATGAGTCAACTCTTCGCATGAGGTGGCCAAAGTATTGGAGTTTCAGCTTCAGCATCAAAACTTCCAATGAACACTCAGGACTGATCTGCTTTAGGATGGACTGCTTGGATCACCTTGCAGTCCAAGGGACTCTCAAGAGTCTTCTCCAACACCACAGTTCAAAAGCATCAATTCTTCAGTGCTCAGTTTTCTTCACAGTCCAACTCTCACAGCCATACATGACCACTGGAAAAACCATAGCCTTGACTAGACGGATCTTTGTTGGCAAAGTAATGTCTCTGCTTTTCAATATGCTATCTATGTTGGTCATAAGTTTCCTTCCAAGGAGTAACTGTCTTAATTTCATGGCTGCAGTCACCATCTGCAATGACTTTGGAGCCCCCAAAAAGAAAGTCTGACACTGTTTCCACTGTTTCCCCATCTATTTCCCATGAAGTGATGGGACCAGATGCCATGATCTTCATTTTCTGAATGTTGAGCTTTAAGTAACTTTTTCACTATCCTCTTTCACTTTCATCAAGAGACTTTTAGTTCCTCTTCAATTTCTGCCATAAGGGAGGGGTCATCTGCACATCTGAG
The DNA here is from genome assembly GCA_917880005.1 of Nanger dama. Lineage (NCBI taxonomy): Eukaryota > Metazoa > Chordata > Mammalia > Artiodactyla > Bovidae > Nanger > Nanger dama. The sequence goes on from CAKJTW010000059.1 coordinate 921,883, forward strand.
GTTATTGATATTTCTCCTGGCAATCTTGATTCCAGCTTGTGCTTCTTCCAGCCCAGCATTTCTCATGATGTACTCTGCATATAAGTTAAATAAGCAGGGTGACAATATACAGCCTTGACGAACTCCTTTTCCTATTCGGAACCAGTCTGTTGTTCCATGTCCAGTTCTAACTGTTGCTTCCTGACCTGCATACAGGTTTCTCAAGAGGCAGGTCAGGTGGTCTGGTATTCCCATCTCTCTCAGAATTTTCCACAGATTATTGTGATCCACACAGTCAAAGGCTTTTGCATAAATAATAAATAAATAAATAAAGCAGGAATAGATGTTTTTCTGGAACTCGCTTGCTTTTTCCATGATCAAGTGGATGTTGGCAATTCAATCTCTGGTTCCTCTACCTTTTCTAAAATCAGGTTGAACATCAGGGACTTCACGGTTCACATATTGCTGAAGCCTGGCTTGGAGAATTTTGAGCATTACTTTACTAGCATGTGAGATGAGTACAATTGTGCAGTAGTTTGAGCATTCTTTGGCATTGCCTTTCTTTGGGATTGGAATGAAAACTGATCTTTTCCAGTCCTGTAGCTACTGCTGAGTTTTCCAAATTTGTTGGCATATTGAGTACAGCACTTTCACAGCATCATCTTTCAGGATTTGAAACAGCTCCACTGGAATTCCATAACCTCCACTAGCTTTGTTCATAGTGATGCTTTCTAAGGCCCACTTGACTTCACATTCCAGGATGTCTGGCTCTAGGTGAGTGATCACACTATCGTGGTTATCTGGGTCATGAAGATCTTTTGTACAGTTCTTCTATGAATTTTTGCCACCTCTTCTTAATATCTTCTGCTTCTGCTAGGTCCATATCATTTCTGTCCTTTATTGAGCCCATCTTTGAATGAAATGTTCCCTTGGTATCTCTGATTTTCTTGAAGCGATCTCTAGTCTTTCCCATTCTGTTCTTTTCCTCTATTTCTTTGCATTGATCGCTGTAGAAGGCTTTCTTATCTCTCCTTGATATTCTCTGGAACTCTGCATTCAGATGCTTATATCTTTCCTTTTCTCCTTTGCTTTTCACCTCTCTTCTTTTCACAGCTATTTGTAAGGTCTCCCCAGACAGCCATTTTGCTTTTTTGCATTTCTTTTCCATGGGGATGGTCTTGATCCCTGTCTCCTGTACAATGTCACGAACCTCCATCCATAGTTCATCAGGCACTCTATCAGATCTAGTCCCTTAAATCTATTTCTCACTTCCACTGTATAATCATAAGGGATTTGATTTAGGTCATACCAGAATGGTCCTCAATTTAAGTCTGAATTTGGTAATAAGGAGTTCATGATCTGAGCCACAGTCAACTCCCAGTCTTGTTTTTGCTGACTGTATAGAGCTTCTCCATCTTTGGCTGCAAAGAATATAAGCAGTCTGATTTCGGTGTTGACCATCCGGTGATGTCCATGTGCAGAGTCTTCTCTTGTGTTGTTGGAAGAGGGAGTTTGCTATGACCTGTGCGTTCTCTTAGCAAAACCCTATTAGCCTTTGCCCTGCTTTATTCCATATTCCAAGGCCAAAATGCCTGTTACCCTGGTGTTTCTTGACTTCCTACTTTTGTATTCCAGTCCCCTATAATGAAAAGGACATCTTTTGGGGGTGTTAGTTCTAAAAGTTCTTGTAGGTCTTCATAGAATTGTTCAACTTCAGCTTCTTCAGCATTACTGGTTGGGGCATAGGCTTGGATTACCATGATATTGAATGGCTTGCCTTGGAAACAAACAGAGATCATTCTGTCATTTTTGAGATTGCATCCAAGTACTGCATTTTGGACTCTTTTGTTGACCATGATGGCTACTCCATTTCTTCTAAGGGATTCTTGCTCACAGTAGTAGATATAAACATCATCTGAGTTAAATTTACCCAATCCAGTCCATTTTAGTACCCTGATACCTAAAATGTCGACTTTCACTCTTGCCAGCTCCTGTTTGACTACTTCCAATTTGCCCTGATTCATGGACCTAACATTCCAGGTTTCTATGCAATATTGCTCTTTACAACATTGGACGTTGCTTCTACCACCAGTCACATCCACAGCTGGGTATTGTTTTTGCTTTGGCTCCATCCCTTCATTTTTTTCTGGAGTTATTTCTCCGCGGATCTCCAGTAGTCTATTGGGCACCTACCGACCTGGGGGAGTTCCTCTTTCAGTATCCTATCATTTTGCCTTTCCATACTGTTCATGGGGTTCTCTACAGAGAGCACCAGGCTGCGACTGCTCAGGAGCGGTGGAGAGTGAGCTACCCCACCCCTGAGGTCAGGGGCAGCAGCCAGAGGAGCAACCTCACATCCAAGGAGCGGTGACTGCACAGGCGTAGGAGGTCCAAGAGGAACTACACCACGTTCAAGGTCAGGAGGGGCGACCTCGGTCCAAGGTAAGGAGCAGCAGCTGCACTTTGCTGGAGCAGACGTGAAGAGATACCTCACATCCAAGGTAAGAGAAACCCATGTAAGACGGTAGGTGTTCTGAGAGGGCATCAGAGGGCAGACACACTGAAACCATCATCACAGACTAGTCAGTCTGATCACACGGACCACAGCCTTGTCTAACTCAGTGAAACTAAGCCATGCCCTGTGGGGCCACCCAAGATGGGCGGGTCATGGTGGAGAGGTCTGACAGAATGTGGTCCACTGGAGAAGGGAATGGCAAGCCACTTCAGTATTCTTGCCTTGAGTACCCTATGAACAGTATGAAAGGGAAAACAACAACAATAGACTCTAGCTAATAATATTTTTTAATAATAATATTTTTTAATAATAATATTTTTTGTTAAAAATAATAATTATTTTTAAAGAAAGAAAGAAAAACAATGGGGAGAAAACACTGAGAGATCAGTAAGACTGGAAAAACTCTAACCACACTGATAAGGAAAAACACAAAAATTGTCAGTGTCACAGACGAGAGACTTGGTATCACTATAGATTCTATAGATATTAAAAAAAATAAGAGCACGTGAACATTATGCCAATAAATTCAACAACTTATAACGAAATAGACAAATACTTTGAAAGCCTCACACTATTAAATTTCACTCAAGAAAATATAGATAAATGCTGTATCTATTTTAGAAAGTGAATTTATACTAAAAATCTTTCCTATTAGAAAAACAAACTTCAGGAAAAGATGGTCTCTGGAAATTCTACTAAATATGTAAGGAAGAAATAAAACCAATTCTAAAACTTTTCTAGAAACTTGAAAAGGGAAATCTTCCCAGCTCATTCTACTGGCCACCATGAATTTTGATATAAAAACTCAACTGATATTAAAAGAAAATAAAACAACAGATCACTAACCCTTACAGTCATAGATGTAAAAACTTATAACAAATATTTAACAAGTCAAAACCAACAATATACTGGGAAAAAAATCTATGACTAGATGGAATTTACCTCAGGAATGTAGGATGGTTTATTATTTGAATAATAATTAGTACAATTCTTCATATTAACAGACTCCAAAAGAAAACTATGGTCAACTCAATGGCTTTTCAATTATAAGATGATCTAAGGTATAACATGGTGACGATAGTTGATAACACTCTATCGTATAACTGAAGTTTGCTTACAACTTCCCTTGTGGCTCAGATGGCAAAGAATCTGCCTATAATGCAGGAGACCTGGGTTTGATCTCTGGGTTGGGAGTATTCCCTGGAGAAGGGACTGGCTACCCACTCCAGTATTCTTGCCTTGAGAATTCCATGGAAAGAGAAGCCTGATGGGCTACAGTCCATGGGGTCACAAAGAACTGGATATGACTACACAAATAATACTTTCACTTTTTTCCACTGAAAGGTTCTTACCAACCAAAAAAAAAAAAAAAGATAAATTATAAAAAGATAAATGTGTGAGGTGATGGATATGTTAATTAGCTTCATGCAGGAATTCTTTACCAACGTATGCATAGCAAATCATTATAATGTACACTTCAAATAGCTCACAATTTTGTCAATTTTACCTCAGTAAAACTGAAAGAAAAAGAATAAAAAGGAACAGAATGAGTGGTTAAACAAACTATGGGATATCCATATAGCAGAATAATACTTAGTAATTAAAAAGAATGAACTAGTGATATATTCAGCTTGCATAAAACTCCAAGAAATTATGCTGTATGAAAAAGCGAGTCTCAAAGATTATAGTGACGTTCTTGAAATGAGAAAAACCATAGAAATGGAAAACAAATTGGTGGTTTCCAAGGATCAGAGATGAGTTATGAGGCAGGAGGTGGATGTGGTTATAAAAAGGCAACAGAGAGATCCTTAGGGTGATGGAATGATTCTCTATCTTGTTGTAGGGATGTCACTATCCCGACTGTGATATGTACTATGGATGCTACCATTGGGAGGAACTGGGTAAAAGGATACTCTGGGTTTCTCTGTATTATTTCTCACAACTACATGTGAAAATACAACTATCTCAAAATGAAAAGTTTAAACAGTTAAAAATCTATTTATGTATAATGAAGAATTATATATTAAAATTAACCTCAATATTATTTATAATAACATGAAAAAGTGTTAAATACTTTGAGAAAGATCTGACAGAAGCTCAATCTCAAAAGACATGCAAAGAAAACTACAAAACATTGCTTACAAAAAGGAAAGGAAGTCTAAAGAGAGAGATAAACTGTGTTGATAGATTTGAGACTCAATGTTGTTAATTCATAAATATTCCTCAATTTTATCTACAGATTTAATGTAATCCTATTTCAAATCTCAGCAGGAACTTTTTAGAAAATAAACTGATTAAAAATCCATGTGAAAATGTGATGGAACATTATATTAGTTTGCTAGAGTTGACATAATAAATTACCATAGACTAGGTGGCTTAAACTGGAGAAGGAAATGGCAACCCACTCCAAATTCTTGCCTGGAGAATTCTATAGATGGAGAAGCCTGGTGGGCTGCTGTCCGTGGGGTCACACAGAGTTGGACATGACTGAAGTGACTTAGCATGCATGCATTGGAGAAGGAAATGGCAACCCACTCCAGTGTTCTTGCCTGGAGAATCCCAGGGATGGGGAGCCTGGTGGGCTGCCGTCTATGGGGTTGTACAGAGTTGGACATGACTGAAGTGACTTAGCAGCAGCAGGAGCAGGTGGCTTGAACAACAAAAAAGGTAATTTTTCATAGTTCTGGAGCAGGGTTGTTTCTTCTGGGGTCTCTGTCCTTGGCTTGTAGAAGATGGCTATCTTCCCCTGTGTGTTCGTGCCGTCTTCCTTCTGTATGTTCCCATCTTCTCTTCTTGTAAGGACATTAGTCATAGTGGATTAGGGCCAACCCATATGACCTCATTTTACCTTAATAACCTCTTTAAAGGCTCTATCTGTAAACACACTCATATTCTGAGATACTTGGGGTTAGAACTTCAACAGATAAATTTTGTGGGGTCATAATTCTCTAAACACTCAGCCTATGACGGACCTAAATAAAACAGATCAATGCTGAAGAAGAAAAGCAAAGCTGGAATTTAAACTACCCAACTTTAAAACATTACAAAGCTGTAGTAAGTATCTAAGACAGTATGGTATTGGTGTAACGGTAGACAAACTAGATCAATGGAGCAGAACGAAAGCTCAGAAGTGGACTCATTTGTAGCGGTCAGATGATTTTCAACAAAGTATAACACAAAGGCAATTCAATGGAGAAAAGTAAGTGTTTTATACAAATGCTGCCAGAACAAATTCATTATATCAATAGATACACATAAAAAACTGAACTTCAATATGAAACTTTTACAACTTAACTTAAAATGGATCATAAACCTAAGTGTAATAGCTGAAACTATAAAACTTCTAGAAAAAAATTAGGGTAGGAAAACGTTTATGACACTTGATTGGGCATAGATTTCTTGTAACACCAAAATTGTGATCCATGAGAGAAAAATATTTGAAACTTAAAATTTAGAACTTTTCAAAAGACAAAGTTAGGAGCTCTTCAAAAGATACTGCTAAGAAAATGAAAAGCCACAGCCTGGAAGGAAATATTTGCCAATCACATATGTGATAAAGGACTTGTAACTACACTATACAAGGAATTTTCCAAACTCAATTAAAGGAAAAAAATAGATGGGGTAACAGTGGAAACAGTGGCTGATTTTATTTTTCTGGGCTCCAAAATCACTGCAGATGGTGACTGCAGCCATGACATTTAAAGATGCTTACTCCTTAGAAAGAAAGTTATGACCAACCTAGACAGCATATTAAAATGCAGAGACATTACTTTTTCAATAAAGGCCCATCTAGTCAAGGCTATGGTTTTTCCAGTGGTCATGTATGGTTGAGAGTTGGACTATAAAGAAGGCTAAGCACTGAAGAATTGATGCTTTTGAACTGTGGTGTTGGAAAAGACTCTTGAGAGTCTCTTGGACTCCAAGGAGATCCAACCAGTCCATCCTAAAGGAGATCAGTCCTGAATATTCATTGGAAGGACTGATGCTGAAGCTGAAACTCCAATACTTTGGCTACCTGATGCGAAGAGCTAACTCATTTGAACAGACCCCTGATGCTGGGAGGGATTGGGGGCAGGAGGAGAAGGGGACGACAGAGGATGAGATGGCTGGATGGCATCACTGACTCAATGGACATGGCTTTGGGTGCGCTCCAGGAGTTGGTGACGGACAGGGAAGTCTAGCATGCTGTGGTTCATGGGTTTGCAAAGAGTCAGACATGACTGAGTGACTGAACTGAACTGAACGCAGTTTTTAAAAACAGCAAAAGATTTCAACAGGAACTTCACCAAAAAATACACAGATGACAAAATTGTTAAAAAACATTCAACATTACTAGTCACTAGAAATGCAAAGTAAATGCAAAGTAAAATCACAACGAGCTATCACTACATACCTCCTAACACACTGCTGCTGCTGCTGCTGCTAAGTCTCTTCAGTCGTGTCCAACTCTGTGCGACCCCATAGACGGCAGCCCACCAGGCTCCCCATCCCTGGGATTCTCCAGACAAGAACACTGGAGTGGGTTGCCATTGCCTTCTTCAATGCATGAAAGTGAAAAGTGAAAGTGAAGTCGCTCAGTTGTATCCGACTCTTAGTGACTCCATGGACTGCAGCCCACCAGGCTCCTCTGTCCACGGGATTTTCCAGGCAAGAGTACTGGAGTGGGGTGCCATTGCCTTCTCCCCTAACACACTAGGTATTGACAAAGATGTAGAAGAGCTAGAACTCTCATGTACTGCTGGTCAAATACGAAATTGTGCAACCATTTTGGAAAATAGTTTGGAAGTTTCTCATAAAGTTAAATATATAAGTACCATATTCTCCAGTCATTTTCTTCCTAGATGTTTACCTAAGATGAATGAAAGTACATGCCCATGAAAGACTTGTGTGCAATCATTCATAGCAGTTTTATTTGAAATAGGCAAAACCTGGGAACCATCCAAATCCATCAGCTGGTGAATGCATAAATATATTGTGATACAGCCACTCAACTATTAATAAATATTATATTAGCCATAAAAATGAATGAACTATGGATAAAAGCTACAACGGAGATGAATCTCAAAACCATTATTAAATGAAAGTAAAAGAAGCTAGACAAAAAGGAGCTGGAATTTGCATTAAATTCTTAAAAATACAACTAATTTATAGTAACAAGAGCAGATTGGTCATTTCCTGGGGACAGAGGAGCAGGAAGGGAAGGACAGGAGAGAGAGATGACAAAGTGGCATGAGGAAAATTTGGGTCATGATGGATACATTCATTGTCTTGATTTTGGTGATAGTTTCACCGGCATATACAAATGTTGCCTGTGTATATGCTCAGTTAGTCAGTTTTGTCTGACTCTTCGTGACCCCATGGACTATAGCCTACCAGGCTTCTCTGTCCATGGATCCTCCAGGCAAGAATACTGGAGTGGTTTGCCATTTCCTTCTCCAGGGGATTTTCTCTACCCAGGGATGGGACCTGTGTCTCCTGCATTAGCAGGCAAATTCTTTACAGTTGAATCACCTGGGAAGCCCCTATACCTATGTTAAATGTACCAAATTGAATGTTATAAATAAACATAGGCTATTATATGTCTATTATGTTCCAAAAACATTTTAAAAAAATGCACAGACTCCTAAAACCAAGAATCAGGATCTTCAGGGGTGAGACACAGGAATCTAACATATGACATGGATTTGAAACCACTGAGATTTGATACAATAGGAGGTAAGCAAACAGAATCAAAGAGCGGGGAATAGAGAATAATGAGATGTGATGCTATGGGCCTTGAGGTTTTTGCGAAAAAGTTTTAAGACTTGCAACAAATGTGATTTCTGAGAAGGGAATTGACATAAGCAAAACAAAGCTGCCATATTCTTGAAGCATGAAGAAAGTTTGGTAGGGGTGGTTCCTGCCTGTTTACAGAACAGGAATGATGGGTTGACTCTTGGTGAGTTTCAAGAATGCCAAAGGCTGGTCAATGTTTTCTTGGCCAACTTAATAGCTAATTTATTTGCATTGTATGCTTCTATAACACTGAATGGCGACTTTTCTAAATAATTTAATCCTGGATACTCTATGTTGGTTAATATATTCCTGGTCTCTACATTTCAAATACTCAGCCACATACTTAGAGAAGATTTGAATGTTTATCCTGTCATGATTTTTAAAGAGACATTAGGAAACAACTGACTGAGGAAGGACTTAGCTGGGTTTCTAGTAGGGGGATGGAAAGAGGCACCCCTTCCCCACTCCAGGCAGTGATGCAGGGATTGGTGATCACAGCAAAATGTTTCCTCCTGCGAGGTCCCTATTTGGAAATTCTTTCTTATGAGCTTGAGTCATTTTCTGAGGAGATCAGAAAACAGTTGTCACTCGCCTCTTTCACATTCTCATTAAGGTTCTGGTCAACCTTTTTCCCAGCTAAATGGCCCCACCTTCCTCCTCTCCACCACCTGTCATCTTGCCGCTCTTCACAGATTTCATTCACTCTTCCATTCCCAGCTGCCCCCACCCTGCCCAATTCCCACACTGGGGTTGGACGTAGATAAATCTTTTCTTTCTGCCTCCCACGAGTTTCCTTAATCGCCTCTCTTCCCTCCCTTCCATTCTCTCTGGCACTTCCAAAGTTCAGGACTTCAACAACTCTTCTCTGCATTTCGTAGCTAATACCTGTGCTCTCTCCTGTCTTCCTGCATCCTCCATAAGCACAAACAGGCTCCCTCCTCCACAAATTCATTTTTCTAAGACCGAGCCACGATCATACTGCTCCCTGACTTGAACACTGCTCCCTCACCCACTTGCCTATGAAGGAAAGTACAGACTCTGTCGTTTCAGAGCCATCCCACAGCCTCTGTCAGCAGCCCAGCTGACCTCCCACGAAGCTGCTGTTGGGCTGCCTGTGGCCCAGTGGAGCATGCTGGCTGCCTGACATGATGCCATGAAGCTGTATACATTTTACAGCTTCCTCGTATCCTCTGCCCAAACTTCCTTTCCTTTTCTCAGCTTTTTGAAGTCCTCTTTTTCTTCCAAAGCCTAGCTCTATGTACTTTCCTTTGAGACTCTCCCCAGTCAGAAGGAGTTACTCCATGCTTCCCAGTCACATGGTTTATATTTCTATTTATAATCTATAAAACTCTTTAAGATTCAATTTGTAGCCCTTGATTATGGATCTGTCCTCCCCACTAGAAAACTACTGTGGAAATCTCTTTGTGGACAAAGCTGGGCCCTATCCCTTGCAGTAAGTTCCAGGTCCCTAACTCAGTGCAGGCCGTGCAGTATGGTGATCTGTGAAAGCATATTGGCTGAACCAAGTTTGCAAAAATATGTGCCCACAGGCAAGTGGTGGGCCCACAGCAATTTCATCTGGTCATGTTACTGCTGTCTCAGAAGATGCATGAGCTCCAGTGACTCAGCAAAAATTTACGGACAGGAAATAAGAGCTTCAGAACCAGACTCTGTTAATACTGATTTAAAACACATGTGTCTGGAGCCCCAGCACAGGTTTTCCGTAGCACATGCCAAGGGTGTGTGGCCTGATCCTGTGCTCCAGAGGGGCTGATGAACCACAGGCTCCCTCCCTTCCTCACTGTGGACACTTAAGAGCTTTGAGCATGCACACAGAACAGTGTCTCCCTTATCCAAAAAAGCCATCTGCCTGGATTTTCCAGATCATCTAAATTTGTCCCTATAGACAACCAAACTTTTCAAAGTAAGTTCCACTTTCATAAACTGTTTCCAAAAGGAAGAACATAATCCCACTCACCCCCTTCTTAAGCTTTCGCGAATGTTATCTGATCATTTCTTGCTAGCTCTGGGTGGACATCAGATGTATCCGTTGCTATTTTTCCTACAGGATTGCTAACTCCATCACTGCCATTATACCATCAAATAATAATACTTACAATAACAAAAACAGCTACCATTTATAAGAACTTCCTACTGCACAGCACACTGAGAGGCATTCTGCATACATTATTCTTACTTTGGGTTCACAATAGCTCTACGAGGTCAATGTTAAGTTTTAGGTGTGAAAACTAAAAAGCAGGGAGATTAAGTCATTTGCCCATGGTTATGTGGCAACTAAAATGATGGAGACAAGTCCTAATTCAAGCAGTAGTTTTCAGAGCCTGTAACAGCAAACCCCTTACCTTGCTGTCTCCCTCAGCACAAGTTGGCCTAAAATAGAGTGACCAACTTGTCTGGACTTTCCTGGTTTCAGCACTGAAAACCCTCAGTCCGGGAAAAACCACAATAGTTGGTCACCCTTACTTGAGAGCAGGAAAACCTCACCATCATAGCTGGCTCTTGCAGACCATATGTTCTGCAGCCAGTGGTCCGTCCCTAGCCATTGAGGACCAGGAAGGAATCATTAACCGAGCAACTTAAACCAGTAGGGCCAGAAAGACACAGGGGCTCCAGAACAGTAATAATGTCACTCCCCTTAATGCTAATTTGTTCAACATAGTGAGGGTAAGAAGCTTCTATGGATAAAAATCATATACTTCTTTCTTCATATTCAAAACAAGAGAATGACTACTTATACTTATTGTGGGCAGTTTTCTAAGTTAGGCTGTTTGGCAGAGGGTATATTAAAGAGCTTATCACTTAGACAAGAAAAGATTTTTGTAATAATAAAACCCTCATTTCCAGGAAACAACTTCTTAGGAGTTGTGCATTATTCCCATGTCAGCTGACGGAATGTGACTTCAGCCTTGACCTGTGGAAACAAGGCTGGGGGAGGGGGGCGGGTCTGAGGCAGGCCTGCAGATATGCCCCGCTGCCTGCATGGCATCACAGAAACGAATGCTTCACTGGAACCATTTACTTCCACAGAAAAGCTGTGAGTCAAAGCCCGAGTTAACTGACATTGCATCTCTAGTTTATTCCAGTGAGGTTTTAGTGCTCCTTCAAAACCAGTATCCTAGGCAATATCCATACTACTCCTGGGGCCTCCTCTTTAATCTGCCTGGCCCTCTGGCCTGAGAAAAGTGGATAGCTTTTGCAATCACCTTTTCCTCTTTGCAGCTGGGAAAGCTGAAATCAAGGGCAGTCTGGCACCCAGAATGACTGGGTTGCTGTATTTGGAGGGTGTTGTTTCCACAGGAGGCTAAGTGCTCCCTTGAGAGTTCAAGGTTAACTTCCAGGCAAAACAAAGTGGAGTGGCTTTCTGCCCTGCTTCTCGCATCTGCACAACTCAGGACATTATGTTGGCAGGAAGACAATATCTTAGGGAAAGAGAAGAGGCGGAGGAAAGCTGGTCAGACTAATGGCAAGTTGGTGCTGCCTTCTCTCCCAAAGACCCTTGGCTTGTCTTGGACATGCTATGTAGCAGCGTCTAACAGGGACTAGGCACAGGGTCATGTCCTTGGGGTGCCCTTGAACCTCCCCTACAGAGTCTCCCCAGTTCCAAGCAGGCAGTGGGTGTTTGTTGGGAGAGATGGGCCTACTCTTAGATGAGCTAAATGACTTTAGGAATTAGAAACCAAATAGATTGAGGCTGCCAGAAAAGATGACAAATTTGCTTTTCCTTAACTAAACAAAAAACTTTTCCGTGGAAAATTATAAAGGCATTTTTAAAGGACATTGGGGTTCACATTTCTGCTCATTTTGTTTTTATTTTTCTCCTTTAACTTAATTTAGCTATTTAGGAAATTGCTTATTAAAACCAAAAGATCAAGATATTTTTCTCCCTTAAAGTCAAATATGTTTCTCTCACAGGAATTTCAAAGAATTTTCAAGAGGGAATGGTCACCTCTGCTTGATGACCTAGGGCTGCTTTGGCTCAACCTCTATAAATACTTTTATGTAGTTTGTGCTTTTCCCAATTTCCACCTACCTGACCCATTTTTGGGCTTTTTAAAACTTCCAGGGAATTTTTGCAAATTGCCACCAACACAGTATTGAGAGCCTTTGTACTGTGGCAGGATTCTAGGCAGCCTCACCTATGGCCCAGAGTAAAATCAGCCACTGAAATACTTTGCAGGAGCTTACCTTCCCCAAGAGTGTTCAAGGGGTACCCCCAGCTTCTATTCTGTTCAATGACCTCAGCGTCCAAATAGAAAAGTCTGCTCAGAGCAACTAATTTATGGGACTGTGAGAAGAACGTGCTAACCAAAGAAGATATACTCAGAAATAGTCATGCATTTTTAAAGCAATAAAATCTGATTTCAAACTAATGAGATCAAAGCACACTACAATTTCGGAGTTATTTTTGCAAGTTGTTAAGCTGTGAAGTATTGACGGCATCTTTAAATTTTAAAAACTACTGAAGTTAGGGCCCTTCCAAATGGATGTACAGAGAGAAAGCTATAAAAACCACTCTTCTTCGGCCTTTACATTCAGTTTAAGGCAAGTTAAATACAGTCATCCTCATGGTTCAGATTCTGTATTTTCAAATACATGTACTTTCTAAAATTTATTCATGATGACAAAATGAATGCACTCTGTCCTCCCATGGTCGATAGCAGACAGGGGCAGAGCAGCAGAAATGCTGAGTCACCCAATGCAAGAGCTTCCGGCTCAGTCTGAGAAGGAGAGGACCACAGAACACTGGCCTGCTCTGCCTTGTTTCAGCCCTCTTACCATAAACAAGAATTCCTTTCAGTCTACTCAGTGTCACATTCCTCACGTTTTTGTGCATTTTGTTGGTGATTTCCTTGTTTAAGATGACTCCCAAGCATGTGCTGAAGGGCTGTCTAGTGTTCGTATTCACAAGACAGGCTGTGATGGAGAAAATGTTAGACAAGCTTCCTTCAGGCCTGAGTTTTGGTGCTGCTGACTGTGAACTTAATGAACCAATAGTATATACTAAATAATGGTCTTCGGATGACAAAACTTATCATCAGAGGCTCACAGAAATCTAACACTATACGCTACCAAGAGTGATGGTTCAGTGTTCACTAATTCAAAGTTCACAACTTTATAGAACATAACCTCCACAGATGATGAGAAATTCCTTTGTTGTTGCTGCTTACTCACTAAGTTGTGTCTGACTCTTTTGCAAGCCCGTGGAACATACGTAGCTCGCTAGACTCTGTCCATGGGGTTTCTTCCTTTTCCAGCGTATCCTCCTGACTCAGGGACTGAACCCACATTTCCTGCACTGGCAAGCAAATTCTTTACCACTGTACCACTAGGGAAGCTCCTCAAGCTTACAAGTGCTCTTTTAAGGAATTTACCTTACATGGTACCCCTTCGTTGCTAATGTGTGTCCTTCCTCATTTAGTAAGTATCAGTTTTGTGGAAAACATCATGATGGGACCTTAGAGGGTCCAGAGATGACCAAACTAACATCCTTGCCTTCCAGAAGCTTCTGATCCAGCAGAAGAGAGAAGAATTTGTACTGATGGAGCTAAGAGCCTGAGTTAGAAATACAAATATCTGTTCAGATGTTTCCCATCACAGAATCACAATCTACAAAACTGAAAACTCCAGCCTATTGACTCCTCCTCCAGCACTTTTCTCACCTGGCTCCCAGGATACCACACTTCATCCTGGCCTCTCCTTATCACTCTCACTTACCCCATGTTTCCTTTACTGCTAAATGCCTAGGGCCCTAGAACTCAGTTCTTGGATCACATTCCTTTCTGTTTACATTCGTTTCTTTGGTCACAGCATCTGTCTTTCTGCTTTTAAATATTAACTATTTGGAAGGAAAGCTATGACCAACCTAGACAGCATATTAAAAAGCAGAGGCATTACTGTCAACAAAGGTCTGTTTAGTCAAGCCTATGGTTTTTCCCATAGCCATGTATGGATGTGAGAGTTGGACTATAAAGAAAGCTGAGCGCCAAAGAATTGATGCTTTTGCACTGTGGCATTGGAGAAGACTCTTGAGAGTTCCTTGGACTGCAAGGAGATCCAACCAGTCCATCCTAAAGGAGATCAGCCCTGAACATTGGAAGAACTGATGCTGAAACTCCAATACTTTGGCCACCTGATATGAAGAGCTGACTCATTTGAAAAGACTCTGATGCTGGGAAAGACTGAGGGCAGGAGGAGAAGGGGACGACAGAGGATGAGATGGCAGGATGGCATCACCAACTCAATGGACATGGGTTTGGGTGAACTCCGGGGAGTTGGTGGTGGACACGGAGGCCTGGCGTGCTGCGGTTCATGGGGCCGCAAAGAGTCGGACACGACTGAGCGACTGAACTCAACTGATGCATTGGTGATGGCTTCCTTGGTGGCTCAGTGGTACAGTGGCAACCCACTCCAGTATTCTTACCTGGGAAGTCTCATTCACAGAGGAGCCGGGTAGGCTACAGTCCATGGGGTCACAGAAGAGTCAGACATTAACCGATAACCACTAACCAGTAACTGTGTTTTTACTACTCTCCCATCAAGAGATGGAGTCTGCTTCCTACTCTCTTGACTCTTGGCAGAACTTTGTAACTGCCTTGATGCAATGAATGTGGCAGAAGTGGCACAGACCTCCATGGGGAACTCAGGAAAGCTGACACAGCTTCTACCTGACTCTTTCTGGGGCCACTCATGCTTGAATCTTTGCAACTGTTGACTGAAAGAAATACACAACTTGAGAGCTGCAAGTTAAGTTTTATTGGTGGCAAAATGAGGATTGCAGACCGGGAGGCAGCACCTCATACAGCACTGACAGACTGCTCCAAAGAGGCAGTGGGGGAAGGTCAATATATAAGATTCTGGTGAAGGAGGAGTTCAGTACAATTAAGCACTCACTTTACAAAAGGTTTTCTGCTGTTCATGAGGATGTGATGTCATCATGAAGGGATATAGTGCTTTTCTAGATATGACGACATACAAGGATTGGAATTTCATTTTTAAGCTGGCTTAAAACTCAGCATACAAAAAAACTAAGTCATGGCATCCAGTCCCATCACTTCATGCAAGTAGATGGGGAAACTATGGAAACAGTGACAGACTTTATTTTTGGGGCTCCAAAATCTCTGCAGATGGTGACTACAGCCATGAAATTAAAAGATGCTTGCTCCTTGGGAGAAAAGCTATGACAAACCTAGACAGAATATTAAAAAGCAGAGGCATTACTTAGTCAACAAAGGTCTGTCTAGTCAAGCCTATGGTTTTTCCAGTAGTCATGTATGAATGTGAGAGTTGGAACATAAAGAAAGCTGAGCACCAAAGAATTGATGTTTTTGAACTGTGGTGTTGGAGAAGATTCTTGAAAGAAGAGTCCATTGGACTTCAAGGAGATCCAACCAGTCTATCCTAAAGGAAATCAGTCCTGAATATTCATTGGAAGGACTGATGCTGAAGCTGAAGCTCCAACACTTTCACCACTTGATGCAAAGAGGCAACTCATTAGAAAGGACCCTGATGCTGGGAGAGACTGAGGGCAGAAGGAGAAAGGGATGCCAGAGGATGAGATGGTTGGATGGCGTCACCAACTCAATGGACATGGATTTGAGCAAGCTCTGGGAGTTGGTGATGGACAGGGAAGCCTGACGTGTTGCAGTCCATGAGGTGGCAAGAGTCAGACAGGACTGAGTGACTGAACTGAACTGAAGGATTGTAATCATGAAATTGGTTCCTGATAACATCCAACTATCTAAAGACCTGTCCCATCAGATTCCCTGGAGCACGGAGTGCCTCACTCCCACCCTGAACTCCCGCAGGGGAGTTGAAGGTCAACAGCTGCAGCAGCACAGCGTTCAGTCCCCACAGAGGCAGATGGCAAACGTCCTTGGTGTTTGGTCACTGGCAATGCTCTTGGCAAGTGCCAAATTGTAGTTGACACAACCCAGGCACTATGCTATGAGGAAGCCATGCAGCCAAATGGAAAGGCCACACAAAGCCAACCTTGGCCCACAATCAGCATCAGTCTCTACACACGCAAGCAAGCAACCTTTCAGATGACTTCAGCCCCTAACCTTGAGCTGCCTTGGCTGACTCAAGGGAGCAAAAGACCAGCTGTTTCCTCAGAGTGCAGCTAAGGCTGCGGATTTGGGAGCCAATAAATGTTGCTATTGTTTATGCCACTAAGAGAGGCTGGTTATACAGGAGTCAGTTCAGTTCAGTTCAGTCGCTCAGTCATGTCCAGCTATTTGTGACCCCATGAATCGCAGCACGCCAGGCCTCCCTGACCATCACCAACTCCCGGAGCTCACCCAGTCTCATGTTCATCTAGTCAGTGATGCCATCCAGCCATCTCATCCTTGGTCATCCCCTTCTCCTCCTGCCCTCAATCACTCCCAGCATCAGAGTCTTTTCCAGTGAGTCAACTCTTCACATGAGGTGGCCAAAGTACTGGAGTTTCTGCTTTAGCATCATTCCTTCCAAAGAAATCCCAGGGCTGATCTCCTTCAGAATGGACTGGTTGGATCTCCTTGCAGTCCAAGGGACTCGCAAGAGTCTTCTCCAACACCACAGCTCAAGAGCATCAATTCTTCGGTGCTCAATTTTCTTCACAGTCCAACTCTCACATCCATACATGGCCACTGGAAAAACCATAGCCTTGACTAGATGGACCTTAGTTGGCAAAGTAATGTCTCTGCTTTTGAATATACTATCTAGGTTGATCATAACTTTTCTTCCAAGAAGTAAGTGTCTTTTAATTTCATGGCTGCAGTCACCATCTGCAGTGTTTTGGAGCCCAGAAAAATAGTCTGACACTATTTCCACTGTTTCCCCATCTATTTCCCATGAAGTGATGGGACCAGATGCCATGATCTTCGTTTTCTGAATGGTGAGCTTTAAGCCAACTTTTCGCTCTCCTCTTTCACTTTCATCAAGAGGCTTTTTAGTTCCTCTTCACTTTCTGCCATAAGGGTGGTGTCATCTGCATATCTGAGGTTATTGATATTTCTCCCGGCAATCTTGATTCCAGCTTGTGTTTCTTCCAGTCCAGCATTTTTCATGATGTACTCTGCATATAAGTTAAATAAGCAGGGTAACAATATACAGCCTTGACGTACTCCTTTTCCTATTTGGAACCAGTCTGTTGTTTGTTCCATGTCCAGTTCTAAGTGTTGCTTCCTGACCTGCATACAGATTTCTCAAGAGGTAGGTCAGGTGGTCTAGTATTCCCATCTCTTGAAGAATTTTCCACAGTTTATTGTAATCCACACAGTCAAAGGCTTTGGCATGGTCAATAAAGCGGAAAGAGATGTTTTTCTGGAACTTGCTTGCTTTTTCCATGATCCAGAGGATGTTGGCAATGTGATCTCTGGTTCCTCTGCCTTTTCTAAAACCAGCTTGAACATCAGGAAGTTCACGGTTCACGTATTGCTGAAGCCTGGCTTGGAGAATTTTGATCATTATTTTACTAGCATGTGAGATGAGTGCAATTGTGCAGTAGTTTGAGCATTCTTTGGCATTGCCTTTCTTTGGGATTGGAACGAAAATTGATCTTTTTCAGTCTTGTGGCCGCTACTGAGTTTCCCAAATTTGCTGGCATATTGAGTGCAGCACCTTCACAGCATCATCTTTCAGGATTTGAAACAGCTCCACTGGAATTCCATCACCTCCACTAGTTTTGTTCGTAGTGATGCTTTCTAAGGTCCACTTGACTTCACATTCCAGGATGTCTGGCTCTAGGTGAGTGATCGCACCATCGTGATTATCTGGGTCGTGAAGATCTTTTTTGTATAGTTCTTCTGTGTCTTCTCACCACCTCTTCTTAATATCTTCTGCTTCTGTTAGGTCCATACCATTTCTGTCCTTTATCAAGCCCATCTTTGCATGAAATGTTCCCTTAGTATCTCTAATTTTCTTGAAGAGATCTCTAGTCTTTCCTATTCTGTTCTTTTCCTCTATTTCTTTGCATTGATCACTGAAGAAGGCTTTCTTCTCTCTTCTTGCTATTCTTTGGAACTCTGCATTCAGATGCTTATATCTTTCCTTTTCTCCTTTGCTTTTCACTTCTCTTCTTTTCACAGCTATTTGTCAGTCCTCCCCAAACAGCAATTTTGCTTTTTGCAGTTCTTTTCCATGGGGATGGTCTTGATCCCTGTCTTCTGTGCAATGTCACAAACCTCATTCCATAGTTCATCAGGCACTCTACCTATCAGATCTAGGCTCTTAAATCTATTTCTCACTTCCACTGTATAATCATAAGGGATTTGATTTAGGTCATACCTGAGTGGTCTAGTGGTTTTCCCTACTTTCTTTAATTTAAGTCTGAATTTGGTAATAAGGAGTTCATGATCTGAGCCACAGTCAGCTCCTGGTCTTGTTTTTGTTGACTGTATTATACAGGAGTAGAAACCCATTAGAGCTGCCCACCCTCAAAACGTTGAAATCACCTGTGCCCCCTCTCTTTCTCTCATTTCCCACTTCCAATCTGTCAGAAAATTCTAACAAAACATGTCTAGAATCTGACTTCTTCTTACCACCTCCACTGCTGCCAAATTTTCATCATTATTTCTCCATACAAGTTATTTCAATAGCTTCCCAACTAGTCACCTTGCTTCTACCCTTGCTCCTCTTCAATCTTATCATCAACACAGCAGCCAAAGTGATCCTATTGAAATGTAAGTCAGATCATATTAACCTCCTACCTCCAGTATTCTTGCCTGGAGAATTCCATGGACAGAGGAGTCTGGTCGACTACAGTCACACAGTCGGACATGACTGAGCGACTAACACTTTCTCTCTCTTTAAGCTCAGATGGCTTCCCATATCATGAGACAGTTTGCTCCCATCTCTATAAACTTTCCATCCTCATTTCCTACGGTCCTCAGTCCCCTAGGTCCCACTGGCTCCTTGATGCTCCTTATACACACACGTGAGTTTCCACATGGGCCTTTACACACACTTCACCCCCTCACTTCCTCCAAGTCTTTACTCAAATGTCACTCTTTGTGTGAGGACTTCCCCTGCCACTCTATCCCTCTCTGATTTATTTTTCTCTGATGTACTCCTCACCACTTACATAATTTTAATTATTTATCCGGTGTCTCACTTGCCACAACATGCCACCATCTCTCTCACACACAGAGACTCACGGAACACATGGTAGACTCTTAGCTCCACGATGACAGGCATTTCTCTTTTACTCACTATGTTGCCTCCCTAGTGTCTTACATCATACCTCGCTGGCACACTGAAGGCCACTAATAAGCATCTGTTGAATGAATGAATGTAATTAAATGCTTTGGTTGAATTATCTAAACGACTTCAAGAGAATTTATACCCAGTTCTTTTACTCTGGCTTTTATACCAAGTAATATACTCTCAGCTACAATAATGGAATAAATCAGTAAAGAAAATGTACTCTCTTATGAAATAAGACATTCAGAAATGTTTCTAAGGTTTATTATTTAAGCAGCACAATTATGGTATCAAGGACCTAGGTCTTTTTCTATTTTTTTCTCTTTGTATTATCAACTGTAGCCCACCAGGCTCCTCTGCCCATGGAACTCTCCAGGCAAGAACACTGGAGTGGGTAGCCTTTCCCTTCTCCAGGGGATCTTCCCAATCCAGGGACTGAACTCAAGTCTCCTTCATTGTAGGCAGATTCTTTACCATCTGAGCCACAAGGAAAGCCCCTTATATTATTTACATAAATATTAATGTAATATTTATATTATTTTAATATGGTATGAACTGAATATTTGTGTTCCCCTAAAATTCATTAATTGAAACCCTAATCCCCAGGTGGGGTGCTCATGATGGGATTAACACCCTTATGAAAAGAGAGGAAGTCATGAGATCTTTCTCTCTTGTGCATGTACCAAGGAAAGACTCTTTGAGGACCCTCAAACTAGGAAGAGCGCCCTCACCATGAATCTGACCATGTTGGCTCCATGATCTTGAACTGAGACCCTCTAGAACTGTGAGAAAAATAAAAAACATTCACTATTTAAGTCACTCAGCCTATGGTATTTGTTATGGCAGCAGAAGTAGGCTAAGACTGTGCAGGCGACTGCATTTCACAAAGGCGGCCGCATCCATGTATTTCTTCCACGGCACATGCTCTTCATACAGTGTGACTGATGTCCCTTCTGATGAGATGTGGCATCTGTGCCCTTTGCTCTCAGGTCTAGTCAGGGGACTGTTACCATCCCAATCCACAGAGTAAGGCAGAAGTGATGCCACATGAAGCTAGGTCACAGAGAGGGTTACCTTCTCCCTGGCACTCTAAGGCTTGGCCATATGGAGAGGCTGACATGGGAAGGAGCTGAGCCCTCTGTCCAGCAGGAACTACTGACTCCAGGCATACGAGTGAGACATCTTGGAAGTGGGTGCTCCAGCCCCATGCAAGACTTTAGATAATTACAGCTCGAGGCGATGGCACCCCACTCCAGTACTCTTGCCTGGAAAATCCCATGGGCGGAGGACCTTGGTGGGCTGCAGCCCATGGGGTCGCTAGGAGTCAGCTTCACTTTCACTTTTCACTTTCATGCATTGGAGAAGGAAATGGCAACCCACTCCAGTGTTCTTGCCTGGAGAATCCCAGGGACAGGGGAGCCTGGTGGGCTGCCATCTGTGGGGTCGCACAGAGTCGGACACGATTGAAGTGACTTAGCAGCAGCAGCAGCAGCAGCAGCAGTAAACATTAACTGCAATGTCATGAGAAACACCCAAGCTAGAGCCTTCCCCAAATTCCAGGCTCACAGAAACCATCAGAAGATAATAAACAATTGTTGTTTTAAGCCACTAAATTTTGGGGTAATTTTTTAAGGAACATTATATAACTAATACTTTCAACATGCTGGCTTTCCTTCATAGTTTAGGCATGAAGGTTTTAACTCCTGACATCACCGCATCATTTCAGAAAATGTGACCATATTCTAGGAGCAAAATTCAATTAATTTTATAATAATCATTGAACAACCAGAATCATCAGAAGTCAAATTAAGACACAGGATTTCCTCACTAAGAGATATGGGACTTTCTAGTTCTTTACACTCTCAAGCAAGAGCAGAGAGCTATCCTAAAATATTTTAGACAATCCACTTATCTTTACAATTAGCAATCTCGTGGTTGAAACCCCACTGTCTAATTGACATCCATTATGTCAATTAGAAAGACACTGCTTTCAATAATGGAAATCTATTTCTATGCCAACTGGTAAAGCCTCTGCTTTTGATTAGAGATAAAGGTCATGAAGGCTCTTATAGAAGCTGATTTTAGAATACAGTTCTCCTAATTAGAATGCTGGCTTGCCACCCTAGTGTGTGAATTCCCAAATAGGACAACTGGTTATACCTACAGTATAATGTAACCTACAAACATGAGAATACACTGCCTGTGATAAAATATTTAAAAGTATATTACAGATATTACAACACCCACTGTGGCTCTTTTTCCTCAAGTCTATTCCAAATCCCCTCTTAAGCTTTTCCTGTAAGTCTCTGTATTAGTTTTCACTCACATCTGAGGAGCCAAATCCACCCACACACAGGAATGTTTTGTTTGTTTTGTTTTTTTCCCTGATACTCCCCTCCAGAAGGAGCTGCAGATATCCTATTTGGGATCTTAGATCACCTAAATGCAAGCCCATTTTCCAAGGAAGGCAGTAATGCTTGTAGGCAGTTCAGTCCAAACCTCGGTTCAGGAAGGACACCCATTGTATTTCTTTAACTGCTTCATCACTTGCAATTAGTGATCCTCATTATGGGTGCAAATAGGAATTGATGCCATAGAACCAACCATATTAAGGCCAGGACCCTGTTACTCCTTAATGGCTGTCTTCTATTTTTTGCAGGAGACAATCAAAAATTCCCACCAACTACCCTCAGTTTTCCTCAGCCTCCAGCTAGGCATGGATAGGAAAGGTCCTATTTTCCCAGAGGCAGAGGTCAGCTGAGGTTTATCAAGCCATGTGGATGCCTGGCATTGCTGAGGAAGATGGAGAGGACAAAAGGCTGACCAGGATGACAGCAGGGGCTGTGTGGAATAACCCTGAGAAACAGCCTGTATTCCAGCCCACACCAAAAATACCATATTTACGGTGTTAGACCTTCTCCTTACCTTTCCTTGGTCTGTCTGTGTGTGTATTGTGTGTGTGTGTGTGTGCGTGTCAGTTGCTCAGTCATGTCTGACTCTTTGTGACCCCATGGACTGTAGCCTGCCAGGGAATTCTCCGGGCAAGAATACTGGAGTGGGTTGCCATGCCCTTCTGCAGGGAATCTTCCTGACCCAAGGATCAAACCCACAGACCTGGGTTTCCAGGTCTCCTGCACTGCCGACAGATTCTTTCCTATCTGAGTCACTCACATTTCCTTACCTCTAAAACAAAACTGCTGAAGACCCTTCCTAGCTGGATAGGCTCATTCTGGCTACGTAGGCTGTTACTTCTGGGCAAACCTGGCAGTGCCCCACTCTCAGTTGTTCCCTTTATTATTTCCTCCCTCACCTCCCTGTGTCTGTTCTTCTCTTCTAATCTCCTGTCCTTTCCCTGTCTTCTTCTTTTTCTTTCTACATACAAACATTTCTTTCTACATAAAGTGTCTACTATGACCTCAGAACAGCTGTTGTCCTCAAGGAGCTCACCATCTAGTAAAGAACATATCAATAGTAATTACTAGTGTTTTAATGAGATTAAGTCCTAAAATGCACTAATATGCCCCTGGAAGAGGGCGTGGCAACCCACCCCAGTATTCTTGCCTAGAGAATCCCATGGACAAAGGAGCCTGGTGGGCCACAGTCCGTGGGGTTGCACAGAGTCAGACACAACTGAAGCAACTTAGCATGCTGTTCCTGCATCAGCTCCTTAAACTGAATTCTCACGGGCCTTCTCTGTGGAAGGATCGGTTATTCCCTTTGACGTTCAGAGAAGTCAAATGACGTACCTCAAATCCATTTTGCCTAACAGAACTTTTTGAACAAATGAAAAATTACAGTGCAACATGACAAGTGATATCTTAGAGGTATGTACAGAAGCAGAAAAGCTGACAAGAAAGAAAAACGATCTCGCCCTGCATGAATCTGAAAAAAGGTACGTGAATGGTACTTTCAAAGAGGTACCACTGAAGAATGAGAGGGACTTTACCTGAAGACAGCGATTGCCAGATTAGATTAACTCACAGCTTAGAAACTGACAAGGAAGAAATAAAAAAAAAGTCACTGTCATCTAATTATATCACAATAACGGAAACTACTGGGGTTTTCTTTAGGTCATATATCAACGCAGATGTTGCATCATTATTTGCCCCAAAATTAACCACTTCATTATTTCAATTCTTGCTTCATTTCCTCCTTTATTCTCAGTAGTGCTGCCTATTTGTTAAAAAGGATATGAGCCTTCTCTCCTAGCTTCCTGCTTACCCTTCCCCCAGCTTCCAGTCCATTTGTTTGTTAGTCACGTAATTTTTTTCCACGGCTAAGTCCTTAAGCATATGTTATTTCCTAAGAAATGTTCTAGAGCAGGTCAGGAAAACCCTTTCACTTTCTAGGAACATTGCAGCTACATGAAGGCCCTAGGTGACCAGTTCTTCATTTAAATTCTGGCTTTGACTTATACCCAGTCACATATTTCAAGTCAGAAAGTGTGGCAATATGACGTTTTTGCTGCTTGGCACTCATGCCCTTTTCTTAGATGAAGGGAACTCAGTTTTTCTTAGACAACCACCTCTCCCTCAATCTCAGGCCAAGAACTGAAGAGAGATTACCTGCCCCAGGCCTAGCTGATCAAAGTCACAGTCATACTACCTGACTCATGTGGGCATCATCAGCCTTGGAACTGGCACTGGTCCTCCTGAGAATGAGAAATTCTTCCCCACTTTGGTAACAAGCTGGTAGGATGTGAACTTGGCACTACCAGGATTTATCTTTGCCACTGCTTGAGCAGGGTCACGTGAAAATGAAGCTAACACAAGGTCATGTTGCTGCTCAGGCTGGTTATTGCCCTTCATGGCTTTCTCCCCACTCAGCCACGAGGCTACGAATGTCACTGCAACTGGACACTAGCAGAGGAGTTCCTGATGGAACAGTGATCACAGATACTACCTTTATTCAAGAGGTCCCTCATCCTACTTTGACCCCCCACATCCTGGTGGAGATCAGATAACCTCTCCTAGACTGGGATGGACAGAGAGAGTATCCTGGAAACATATACACTATCATACCAGTGGGAATTTTCCATATGACTCAAGGAAGTCAAACCAGGGCTCTGTGACAACCTAGAGGGGAAGGATGGGGTGGAGGAGGAAGGGAGATTCAAGAAAGAGGGGATATATGTATACCTAATGCTGATTCATGTTGATGTATGGCAGAAACCAACACAATATTATAAAGCAATATCCTCCAATTAAAAATAAAGACATTAAATAATAATAATAATCTCTTCAACTACTTAAAACTTTTCTCTTGCTTGATGTGTTATAACACTATCCTTATACCCTGCCAAGACCTGCCAGCCCCTTCTTCATGTTCCAGGAAGAACCTCTGTGAGCAGTCAGTCTGGAACTCTCTCCAAGGTGATACGGGCTTCTCCATCAGCAGGGAGGCATCATCTTACGGTCAGAAAGCTTTAGACTCTCCAACTTGCCCTGAGGCCCCAGGGTCTTCAAGCAGAAGAACAAGGTGTCAGGTTTCTGCCTGGATATCTGTGGCCTCAACACAGGTGCCATCTGGGACTACCTGCTTCTCATAAACCTGTCTCCAGGACAGCATGTTGGGGTACCAGGGTACCTGAATGAACCTACATGGAGAATATCCCTTCAAATCTGCATCACTATGCAACAATGCTATTTGCTGCGTGTGACTGGACAGCCATCTCCTAGAACTGACTGACCAGCCTCATGTCCAATCTTACGATATACCATGATGTTATCCTGATTTCTCTTTGGTTTATCTGCATCTCCCTGAAAGTCGTGACTGCTAGAAGCCACTCTAATGTTTCTGGGCCATGTGCTGCTAAGCCAGAGCATCTAAGATATTAGCATACCTGGAAGGACTTCTCCCTGGTCCGTGTGGGCCACTTAAGGAGATGTCATAGCTGCAAAGAGGTCTAAAAGTCCAAGTCCACATTCCTGATACTACACCAACGCTTCCTGCAGGGACCAACCACAAGAATAAAAGCCATCAGGTTTCCCAGCAATGCCTTATTTGTGGACAGATTGCTAAACAGTCACAGCTGAACTAAATTTTCAGGCAGATTTCAACTAAGATTGGTATGTATTTCCAAGGTCACTTATCAGCCAGTTCTTAGGACTCAGATGCTTTTTCAATGGAAATAGCGTGACCAACTGAACAAGGGCCTCAGGTCAAGCCATAAGTGCCTACCGCAACTGTGATGCCAAGAGTATAGCACTTGGCATACAGTACACCTCCTCATCACTATATATCAAACTGCTTCTATTAAAAAGTGCATGTCAAGCTCCCATATAGAGTTTTCAAAACGTGTTTCCCAGCCCCCACATCCATCTCAGAAGCAGAAGAGAATTACCTCCATTGATTAAGCATTCATTCATTCCTACAGTTGTTTACCTGCTTTTGCACCAAGCACAGCTCTAGGTGCTATACAAACAGCCAGAATTCACTCCCTAGATATTCCAAAAGGGGAAAATGAGATCACCTGCTGCTATATTGGCCAGTGTAATGGAGGAAGTGGCACCTAATAGTCTCCTAAAAAAATGACTAGGGTGCCCCAAAGGTAAATTTTTTTTCCACCCTTGAATGCAGAAATGCAGACTTTCAAAGTACCAGTTTTCTACCTTAACAACATTTAGATCTAGTCTTTTCTTTGCATCCCCTTTCCACTTTTGGCTGTTGACCTTTAAATGGACTACAAGCAAATCATCAATCTAAGAAATATTCTCTCTTCTTCCATGTGGCAGAGAAGATCCTGGGAGGCACACTGAGTCTCAGTGAGCTTGACTGGCTTGAGTGCTTCTGGCTCCTTGGGAATTATGAAGAGGCTCAGGGAGGAAGGGGTGGAGTTATGCTATATGCTCCTCACACTGATGACATCACCTGACCCATGGATTTACAGCCCATCAGATGGTAAAAAGGAAGCGACATTCTTCCTCCTCCCCACTGCTCTGGGAGAACCTTCTGGGTAGAATCACCTCGCTCCATTTGGCTCTCAAACCTTTCTTTGCTTACTTCCTTACATAAACTAAGCATCCCCCTAGAAAACTAACTGCAGAATGGAGTTCGCATATAGCCTAGCTCTTTATTCCCTCTCATTTATACACTCAGAGCACTCAAGATGTTCCTAAATTTAAAAGAATATCGATAATTTTCAAGTGTTCATTGCTCGTTATAAGGTGGTCCTATGGACATATCCCCCCACCACCATGTTTAATGGGTTTTTGTCATTTCACTTTAAAAACAAAACCAAACACTTTTCATTACAGAGAGAAATAACAAATCTCCAAGAATAACAAATCCCCATGACACTTTGTAACTTCTCTGATTCCTTCCTAATAGGCTTGTTTATATGAACTATGACTTGCATTAATTCTTTTTTCTTAATTTGAAAAATATCCACAATAAAAACCAGTGACTTCCCAATGACATCATTAGATTATGAACTTCATTAGGACAGGGAGTGTCTTCAGTTCTGTTGGGGAGCGTATGATGAAAGGCGAACAAAAAGTAACGATGGCATAAAATCTACCAGTTATACAGATATTGCTCAAAAACTGGCCCTGGCTTTTACTACCGGGGCATCACATTTTTCTATTGATCTAACACCAGAAAAACCAGAGCAATCTTCTAAAGACAAGGACAAAATGTTTCTGGAATATGCCTGTTAAGATTATGGGAGGGGAAAGTTATATTTGTTTTACTTGGCAATAATAATTCAACCTAGACATGTGAGAGGATAAAAAAAAATTCCTTCTCCATAACTTTTAGTCCCATAGAGAGTGACTTCTCAAAGGTCACAAGAATGAGTTCAGAAGCTTAGTGTTGATAAACAGCATTCCTCTTTCTCCCTGAAGCAAGTGCAGCTGTGTTCCAAACCTCAGTACTAGAAACTTGAGATGGCTTACCAGCCCATCGCACCAGAGTCCAGACCTTCCTCATTGCTGCAGCTCGTGATGACAAACACTGAGAGGGCAAGTGGAGGTGGCTGGACCTCCTCTCCTTTTTCACCCTTCCATGGGGGTAGGATGAGGAGGTGAGAGCATGAACAAGTGTTCTGCAGTCCCCATTAGGAGTCTGAGCATGGAGAACAGAAGTCCAGCATTTGGCAGGAGACTGCAGACGACTCTCCTCCCTGGGAGCCCTTCTGCCATTGTTGTTGTTCAGTTGCTCAGTTGTGTCTGACTTTTGCGACTGTAGCATGCCAGACTTCCCTGTCCTTCACCAACTCCCAGAGCTTGCTAAAACTTACGTCCACTGAGTTGGTGATGCTGTCCAACCATCTCATCCTCTGTTGTCCTCTTCTCCTCCTGCCTTCAATCTTTCCCAGCACCAGGCTCTTTTCCATCAGCCCCCTACCCTCTTTTTTTTTTTAAACTGAGGCTCCTACACATCAGGTGGCCAAAGTATTGGAATTTCAGCATCAATCCTTCCAAAGAATATTTAAGATTGATTTTCTTTAGGATTGACTGGTTTGATGCCTTGCAGTTCAAGAGACTCTCAAGAGTCTTCTCCAACACCACAGTTCAAAAGCATCAATTCTTCAGTGCTCAGCCTCCTTTATAGTCCAACTCTCACATCCATACATGACTACTGGAAAACCCATAGCTTTGACTAGATGTACATTTGTTGGCAAAGTAATGCCTCTGCTTTTTAATACATACACTGTCTAGGTTTGTCATTGCTTTTCTTCCAAGGAACAAGCGTCTTTTAATTTCATGATGGCAGTTACCATCTGCAGTGATTTTAGAGCCCAAGAAATAAACTCTGTCACTGTTTCCATTGTTTCCCCATCTATTTCTCCTCCTGCCACGTCTTCAGGCATTTCTAGGTTGCAGCTAGTATTTCAAGGGATGTTACTTGGATGTTACTTACGTGAAACTACAAAGCCCATCCTTTCTCCCCGACCTTGGAGATGATGCTTTTCCATTTAAGCCCCAAAGATCCAGAGACCTGACAGTACTGGTGATGCCCTGTACTCAGCATGATGGTCAGTAAGGAAATTTCAGCCTCTGTGTGAAGAGCTATGCTAGACTCTGAAAACAAGCTTGGTTTGTTCTTCCTGTTCAAGAACGAATATCACTGCCTGTTCCTTGAAAACCTGTTCCTTACCAAACGTGAAAGTCCTGGAAGATGCCTTGCAGTGTTTCCCCACATACTTCTAGTGCATTTCCTTCAAGATGACATGACAATCTCAGCAAATCACAAGTTAGGCAACACTTTTCTTAAGTATCATCTACATAAAGAACACTGTGTTCTGGCTACAAAGGCACAAAAGGTTGGGAGAAAGAAGGTAATGAAATATCCAGGGCTGAACATGAGGTCAGAGGCAGTGTGGGCTGGTGGACTGAGCACTGAGCTGGTTGTGGAAAAGCCTGTGTTCTGGGCCCATCTCCTCCATTAATAACCGCTTGCACTCAGGCATAAGGTCTCTGGGCCTTTGTGCCCAATGAGCGATGTGGGGTGAGATAAACCATCCAGGAGGTCCCTTCCAGTTTGTGGTTCCAGTGAAGGAGAAGCCCGGAGATGAAGAGCAGAGCCATGTTTCATTTCATTGTACCTGAAATCCCAAGACTAGACTAGAGCAGAAGGATCACTGATTGGGTAGGAAGTTCAAGTGCCCACCTTTCCCTATTAGGTTTCAATGTTTTCAGTCCTTGAACCCTCCACTTTCCTCAGTTTATCAGAAGGAATTGCTGATGAGAACGTTAGCTCACTGGGACAGAAACCTTAGCTGCTGCCGAGAGCTGGACCACTCCAGAAATGTGGAAATTCGTAGGAGCCTCAGTAAGAAAATGGACTGCTCACTGGTTTATTGTGACACTCGTGTTACGAAACTCTGAGTTAGAAACGCTGAGTTGGAAAGAAGGCTTTACCTCCAGGTGGGAGCAAAGGGACTTCATGGAAATCCAGGCCCTAATGTTTTTCACGTCTGAGTACAATCTGCATCACTTTAGAAGAAGAATCAGAATCAACAATAAGCAGATCAGCCTTGGGGGAAACGAAGCCACCCACCTGCTGCACTGAGGAACAGACTGACCTGAGGGTGTGCCTCTCCCAGGCTCTGTTGCCCAGTGGGCCACCCTAAAGGTAAGCTGGGCCAGACTAGCTAAGGCCGTGTTCCTCTGCAAGCCCATGATCCCCTCTGTGGCAAGTGTGCAGCCCACTGGAATTTTCCACAGAAGTCTCAACATCAGCATCTACAGGACGCTGGCCAATCTACCCATTTCAGCCCCTTCCTCTTATGAGATTCTAGGAAGCCCTGAGGTTCAGCCCAGCCACCTCTCCAAGCCTGGGGCACCCCACCCCAGTTCTTACCCTTGATGACAGGGATTTAGCAAGAGGTCCATCCATTGCCAAAAAAATGAATCGTAAATATAGCAGAACAGCACTCTCTTGGGACCCCTGTTAAGAAAGTAGCTAGAAACGGAGTGCCTTCTCATGCCCCCACTGGCATCAGCTGGCTAGGAGTGTGTTCTCTCAGAAGCACACTGGGTAACCACTCTTGTAGACAGCCCAAGGGCAGAAAGCATTGTCACTTGGAACAAACCACCACACACTGCTTCATGCTTAGGAACAAATAGAAACTGCTGTGCCATTTACATACCCCAAGAAAACGTAGCGATGGAGCCCAAACTTGCGAGGAGTTCTCACTCCTTCATGGCTTTCATTGTACGGTCCCCTCCACCCAGAACACTTCTTTTGCTAGCTAATTTGCATTTGTCCTTCAAGACTTTCTGGAGATCCTTAGGTCCCTCTTCCTTGGCCACCCGGCCTGCCTCCCAGGACGCCCACATGGTATCCTCATCACCATGAGCGCTAGCATCTGCACGAAGGCCAGCCTCTGAGTGGACCTGAGGGGCCCAGGGTGGGGCACAGCAAGGAGCGAGCATAACAGAAGGTTTCAGACAAACGACCCATGACCAATGGTGGCCCTTGGAAGGGCCTCAGTTTCAGGAGCTCCTGAAGATAGTTTCTGACCTCATTTTCCTTCAGCACATGACAACGTCCAAACTTCTGTTTGGGGGTACAAATTAAGAATTGCATCGACTTTTGTGAAAGGTAACATCTCCTTCCATACTTCATGGGTGGAGAAAGAGAACACATTGGCTGTGGTTGGAGAAGCCTCTGGGAGATGGATCCTCCAAGGGAACAGCAACATTTCCCAAGTTACAGGGGCAATAATATATCCTTGAGAAAGATATATTATTACTCCCATTTAATTGATTAGCAATTAAGGCAGAAAAGTGGCCAAGTATCACAATTGTGAAGAACTGCTATGAGAAGGCCTGTTTTTCATTCATTAACCTAGAACCTCTTTAGCAAGAGCCTCCACTGTGCCAGGCTCTTTGCTAGTGTACAGGTATTAAAAAAAACAGACTTGGTGTTTGTCATCAAGAAATGGGTGCAGAAGGATTGACGTCCACCAAATAAGTATATACAATGGACCCTTGAACAACACAGGGGTTAGGGGCACCGACCTGATACGAAGCCAAAAATCTGTATGTAACTTAGAGTCATCCCTCTACTACATGATTCCTTTTCATCCATAGCTCCACATCTTCAGATTCAGCCAACTGCAGACTGTGCAGTACCACAGTATTTACTATTGAAAAGAATCTGTGTATAAGTGGACCTGTGCAGTTCAAACCACGTAGTTCAAGTGTTGACTATAATTGGAGGCTGTAATTACTGGCACAGAGGAAAAGCACAGGACACCAGAGAGGTTATATAAGGGGGCGGGGGGAGGTGTTGTCTGATTTACTGGCATTTATTAAGAACTCAGTGCCTGTCAGGATTCTGCGATGCTCAGACCTGGCTGGTCTGACCAAAGTCCTTAGGGCAGAAGAACCAGCTCAAGGCAGACACTGGAGATGCTCCCACAGGGAGATCCTACGGCTTTCTCTCTAGTCCCAGCTTTCTCATCTGTCAGAAATAAACATAATAACACCTTTATTACTTGCTTCACATCTGAACACGTGTTCAGTGTTTGAAAAATCAGTGTTCAAGCACTTTGCCTTTTAAAAATATGGGATGACATTAATATTTGAATAAAATCTTTTACTGAAATGAGTGGTTATTTCCTTGAGTTCAGATTTATATCCAACAAACAGATATAAAGCCTACCATCCCAACTCTAATTTTTATACTGTAATTTTTAAAACTCTGGCATGTTAACAAGTGAAAATACCTGGACTCAGATGCCTGCTTTTCTCAGGAACTCAGCATAGGAAGCCCACCCTTCCTCCCCTCCCTGCACCTTCCCTGAGGTCTGAGAGTCACAGCTTCCTGTCCAAGACCAGCTGAAGGAGCCACTGGCCTCACATTCATTTATAGGAGTGTCTCTCCTTTACTCCAGTCCACCTCAGAAGGAGAGGAGACAGTGTGAGAACTTCAAAGAGAAGGAGCTAGAAACTGGGAATCCTCCGGAGCCAAGGGAGAAGCAAAGAGAGGCCTCCCACCACAGCCCCTGTCCATCTCCACCCATATGGAGGTGATGGTGCAGGGCCTCCAGGGGGTGGAGGGACAAGCTGCCTGCCCCGGTACCCACGTGATTGAAATGAGGTCCTCCTGGATAGGACAGAGCCCGAGAGGCCTCTGAGGGCCACCTCCCAGGAGGCAAAGGGCCCCAGGGGGCCAGGAGGACCGCCGTGGGGTGGGGCATGGTGGCTGTGCGGCAATAAAGTAGAGTTCAGTTCAAGCCCTGCCTCTTTCCCCAGGTCTGACTCTTCTCTGGCAGTTCCCTCCTGCCTGGGGCAGCCGGGAGCTCGGCTCTAGCCTCTGTCCATAGACGGAAGGAAAAGGAGACTCAAGCTAGTGTCCCTGTGGCCCTGATGCAGAAGACCACACCTGGAAGGGTTTCCTCTAGAGAAGAAGCTGCCTAGCAGAGGCATCTGCAGTCCGCAGAGCCGCAGGTCTGAGCGGCTGGCCTTCTCCTTGGCGCGGGAGAGCGTGGCCCGTGTGGGTCACAGTTTGTCGTTCCGGCAGCCCCACTTGTTCTGCAGTGTCTTCGGGCGGGTACGGCACTGTGCCTCCTGCCACCACCCAGATGGTGAAGGACCCAGCCAACCTGGGCCTGTCTGCTGTTACAACCTGGGGCCTCTTGCTACAGAAAAGGGAGCAAGTGACCCCCTGATCACCCCTTCCATGGCTGTTTGACCTGCCTTCTCTCCCTCCCCTCTAAAATTTGAGAAACTAGTTCTTGAGAACTCCTAAATTGTCGAGGACTGACAGCCCACCTCCCAGCATATATGTAATTTCAAAGGAACAGCTTCCATAGTAGACCATCAGGCAAGAGATCCACAGAAGTGGTGTCTGAGGGCCCAAAGGGAAGGTCTTGACTCCTTTCCACCAGGCAGTGCTTGCTACACCACCCTGGTGCTTAGCAAAGTACCTGACACATGGCAGGTTCTCCTAAGGCATTTGATGATGGATGCATGGATGGATAACTATCCCCAAACCTTCCAGTAAATGAACCACTCATTGACTTACTCAAATTATACTAGAACCAAGCCTGACCAGGAAATAACCAAGCACTAGGGATACTGCTGTGGACTAGACAGACAGGCTCTGGCCACAGACAGGCTCTGGCCTCACACAGCCTAAAATCTAACAATGGATATGGTCACTAAACAAACAGTAGCCAAATAATTTATGGTTGGTATGATGTGTACTATTTAAAGCTAATGGCAACAACTGTCGCCAAAACTGGTGGCTCAGTCAGTAAAGATCCACCTGCAATGTGGGAGACCTGGGTTCAATCCCTGGGTTGGGAAGATCCCCTGGAGAAGAGCATGGCAATGCACTACAGTATTCTTGCCTTGAAAATCTCCGAGGACGGAGGAGCCTGGCAGGCTACAGTCCATGGGGTTGCAGAGAGTCAGACACAGCTGAGAGACTGAGTACACAGCACAGTCAGTTCTGACCATTTAGGTATCCAGCTGCTGCTGCTGCTGCTGCTAAGTCGCTTCAGTCGTGTCCGACTCTGTGTGACCTCATGGACTGCAGCCTACCAGGCTCCTCTGTCCATGGGATTTTCCAGGCAAGAGTACTGGAGTGGTGTGCCATTGCCAGCTACTAATCTGTAACCTAATTTTGCAATCTGGCCAAAAAATTTACAAAATTCTAGTTTTTTGTTTTGTTTAATTCTAGTTTTTTAAATCCATTTTGCTGTTGTTTAAATACAAATCTGTTATAATTTTAATTCAAAGATTTATATTTAAGGTCCACAAATGGAGGACATGTAAATTAAAATTCTAAGGAATTAGGTTAACATTCCAACAAATTAAGAAATTTCCACCAATTTATCCAAAGTTTAGTGTTTTAAAGTTCAAAATAACTTTTAGGTGATAGTACACTCATATAAAAATTACATGCATAGAAACACTCAAAGGGAATAAAAATAATAATGATAGTTATTTATTAAATGATTATGGGTGATCTTTTTGCTATTTCCATTAAAAATTTTTTTATTTAATGGATGATTATGATTTTGTAATAAACTTTTTTAAAAGGTTATTAAAACATATCATAGATTATCTCATTTTCCTTTTGGAATTATTCATATTGTTCAGCCTGCAGTGTTTTCTGTGTATGTGTCTTTGTGGATGTTTACTATGAGTTACTTTTTCTTCCCAGCTATTTCTCCCTCCCCCCCAGCTATTTCTTGAATGAAGGAATGAATGAATGAATTTTGACTCCCACATCTAGAAGACCAACATATTGAAATTTTTGTCTTAAAGTGTTGAAATCAGATTTCCCAAACAATGACCAAAGTCTAGACCTTTAGGCTTTCTCAAAAAAGATTCATCCAAAGCTTGTTTTAGCTGTCTTATTCAGTTCTTATTCAGTGCTGCAGTCCATGAGGCCTCAAAGAGCTGAACACAACTGAGCGACTGAACTGAACTGATTCAGTTCTTGGCTATTTTGTTCATAAATAAGGGTTTTGGATATGGTAAATGGATTAAAGAGCAAATGTTTAAACACACCCTGAAATGTAATACTTCTCTAAATTCCATTATTTTAAAATGATTTATCTCTTTTCAAGAGCAACATCCTGCTGGCTTCTTGAGAAATCTCATATATTGTCAACAAAGATTTAGATTCCCATCAGAATATTTGCTTTTCGTGTGCAAATATATATATCTTTGGAGACTCTATCATTTTTTTGGTTGTTATGACTCATAAGTTCAAAATTATTATCTAACACTTATTCAATCATTGAATTTTACATTTAAAAGGGTCCTTAGTGGTCATTTGGTCCAACATTTCTCCTGAAGCAGGAATTACTTTTGCAGCCTTGGTCAGGAGTCTGTTTGAATACCTCCTGTGCTAAGAAACTCACTGCCTTCCTAGTTTGCTGCTAAAAGTTGCTTATCTTTAAGTTGTATCTATCCTAGGTGCAAGTTTCATTCCCCAGCACAGAACTCATTGTATCAAAATGTTCAGTAAATGTTCATTGTATGAACAAGCGGATGTTTGACTTCATTCGGCTTATTGAAGTGAAATGTTATTGAACATTTATCATGTGGTGAGTGTTATCTGAAGTACTAGATATATACCAACCAACAAGAAAGACATGGTTCCTGACCCAGGAAGTGTTTTCATTCTAGTTGGAATGAATAGCCTACCCATACTTCTTTTTCCTATTTAAATTTTAGAATGTCCAGTGGAAGATGGGAAACTGTACTATTAAGACAGGTTGAGGAATATGTAGTGTTTTTTTTTTTAATATTCCTAGAAACTATTACCTGAGAACCCCAGAGTAAAATTACAGACTGCCTGTGAGGCTGGGCTGGTGGGCATTCTAATCTCAAACATTAATGAAATGTAACCTCATTTTATACCTAAAGCTGGTAAAGTAGGATATTTGATATATATAGAGATAAGATGGAGAGGTATTAGCATGTATACTTATACTTTGTTACTTACTGATACATTTATATATGTATGTGTATATATATACACACATAAAAACATATTTATTCTTAAACACTCATGTTCACTCACCTAAAAATGGCAGAATACACAGAGAATTTTGGGGGTTATAGCTACTTTTTGTTTTTCTATATATGACACATTTTGTACAATAAACAAGCATTACTTAAGTAAGCAAAAGAAGTTTTATAAAACAAAATAATGAAAGAACAAAACCCAGAAATTCCCACTAACTGATCGTGCTCTTGATTCCTCAGTATTTTCTTCTTATTGGTGTCTCTCCCTCAACCCTCTCCCTCCCTACCTTCTTGTTTTTGTTCAGTTGCTAAGTCGTGTTTGACTCTTTGCGACCCCATGGACTGTAGCATTCCAGGCTTCCCTGTCCTTCACTATCTACTGGCGCTTGCTCAAACTTATGTCCATTGAGTCAGTAATGCCATCCAACCATCTTATCCTCTGTTGCCCCTTCTCCTCTTGCCCTCAATCTTTCCCAGCATCAGGGTCTTTTCCAGTGAGTCAGCTCTTCTCATTAGGTGGCCAGAGTATTAGAGCTTCAGCTTTGGCATCAGTCCTTCCAATGAATATTCAGGGTTGACTTCCTTTTGGATTGACTGGTTTGATCTCCTTGCTGTCCAAAGGATTCTCAAGAGTCTTCTTCAGCACCACAGTTTGGAAGCATCAATTCTTTGGCCCTCAGCCTTCTTTATGGCCCAGATGTCACATCTGTACATAACTATTGGAAGAAGCACAGATTTGACTATGTGGACATTTGTCAGCAAAGTGATGTCTCTGATTTTCAATACACTTTCTAGGTTTGTCATAGCTTTTCTTCCAAGGAGCAAGCATCTTAATTTCATGGCTGCAGTCACTGTCCACAGTGGTTTTGGAGTCCAAGAAAATATCTGTCACTGTTTCCATGTTTTCCCCATCTATTTCCCATGAAGTGATGGGACCAGATGCCATGATCTTAGTTTTTTGAATGTTGAGTTTTAAGCCAGGTTTTTCACTCTCTCTTTCATCCATTAAGAAGCTCTTTAGTTCCTCTTTACTTTCTGGCATTAGAGTGGTCTCATCTGCATGTCTGCACCTTCTTGACTGGGTAAATAGAGTCTCAGATTCAAGCATCATCTCCACTGAACCACCTGGCCCCTACCTTCCCCAGCTGCAGGGTCCCCCACCCTCCTTTCTTGTGTGCCCACCATATTTGGTACCTACAACTCTGAGTGGCTTGCTTGCTTGATTTGAGCACCCAGCAGGCATGAGCTCTGAACTCCAGCACGCAGAATAGCCCCCAGGTGATGTGTGACAAACATCTGGACCCCAGCTAGGTCACTGCCACAGCTTGCCACCAGTTTCTAGCCCCCAGCTCAGATCACACTGGCCCCTCCTTAAAGGCTCCTTATTGTTCACCAAGAACCATAATGCCTTGGAGCATCCAAAATCCTCTATGATAAGGTACCAGCTCATCTTTCAGCCTCAGTTTCTCTTTTGTATCCTCTCCCAAGACCACTGTTCTGCCCTTAACAGTCCATGCTTTCCCACCCTTGCTCCTTCTTTTAAACTGAAATTCTCTATCTCTAAGGAACTTCTCAAAATTCACCCAGGAACTTCCCAGTAGCTAAGACTCTATGTTTCCACTGCAGGGAGAGCAGGTTTGATCCCTGATGAGGATACTAAGATCCTGCATGCCACCCAGTGTGGCAAAAAATTAAATAAAAATTTTAAATAAAAATTCACCCCAAACTAGGATAACATCAATAGCTACTCTTAGAACTGTGATGGGGATCAGATGATACAATGTGTGTGCCTTTCAACTACGAGGCTTATTACTACCCTGATCATCATGTATGCATGATGATATGCATCGGGCATCGCCCTAGATCCTAAGAATAAAGTTTTTTAAACAAGTTCTGCAAAACTGTGGAAGAATGAATGAATAAGGAGCACCTGGGCAGCTGCAAGCGCCACCGCTGAGCCCTTTCTCCTGCTCAGGCCGCTGCAGAGAATCCCTCCTTCTGCCTTCCGCTGTCCAGGAATCAGAGCCTGCACTGCGGGGCTGAGATGGAGATTCCAAAGGCAGAAATACACAGCACCCCGGCACTCTTTGCCCATCACCCTGATATGGGGAGAGGAGGCCTGATGCCCCGTGGGAAAGGCAGAGGTCCTCGGGTCTGGCTGAGAGAGACGAGGCACTAGACGCTCCCCCAGAGGCCTGGGCCACCCTTGCAGCAGAATATCGGCGAATCCGCAGCCAGCAAGGAGGCAGTCAAGCGTCTGAAGAGCGGCCCTCCCACAACGATCGCTACTTACTTTAGACGGCAGGCGTCCCCACAGCTCACACACAAGGTTATCACAGAAGCTAGTCACACAGATGGCACCACTAACAAACTCCCAAACGTGATCTCCATGGCTAGGGGTAGAGGATGGAAAGGAAGGAACAGTGTCCAGACGTTGGGAAAATCTATCGTGCCTGACGTATACGGAGAAATGAAAAGTTCTCTAGAAATGTCGGGAAGCCTTTCTCTCCATCTTTAGCAAATTTGGTATCTTGCCCTCACAACAGAGTAATATAATAAACTTTAAACTGTGTTCATGGTCCCCGTATTTTCCCCTACCCTCATTTCAGTCAGGAAACCAAGTTTTGTCATTTCTTGAAAGGGGATTCTGGCAAACTGGAAAGCAGACATCAATTCCAGAGCAATAGAAATCTCTCTTCTTCTAGAGATTGGGGCAGGAAGAGTTTCTTTGATGGCCGGGCTTCCCTGGTAGCTCAGCTGGTTAAGAACCCACGTGCAATACAGAAGACCCTGGCTTGATCTCTGGGTCAGGATGTTCCCCTGGAGAAGGAATAGGCTACCCCTTCCAGTATTCTCGGGCTTCCCTGGTGGCTCAGATGGTAAACAATCCGCTTGCTATGTGGGAGACCTGGGTTTGATCCCTGGTTGGGAAGATTCCCTGGAGGAGAGCATGGCAACCCACTCCAGAATTCTTGCCTGGAGAATCCCATGGACAGAGGAGCCTGGTGGGCTACAATCCATGGGGTCACAAAGAGTTGGACAAGACTGAGCGGCTAAGCACAGCACAGCACAGGGCAGCAAACAGAGACTCCTGGAACTGGAAAGGAGATACCAAGACTTCACAGAGGAATGCCTAAGTGGTTACACATTCACTAAAGATTCCTATAGCCCAGGTTTGTCCCTCAGAGGAAAACAGAGATGGACAAACAGGTGCTAATTAGAAGGGAACTAGGCCTCCCTCATTCCTTAAGAAACTAAACCCTGGGACAAGACTGAGTCCTCAAATGACAGGGTTGTAATTCCCTCCTGTCAAGTGAAATAGGGACTCCTCTTTGCCAGTAGAAGCAGCCCTTCCACCCCTGTCTGAGGATATTAGTCCTGCATCGCCTGAGGAGACTATAAAGACCTCCCCTCAGGCAGTTGCCTTGCAAGACACTGTGAAATACAAGAAGACCTTTATGTTCCATGTTAATATTTACCAAGGGCTTCCCAGGTGGCTCAGGGGTAAAGAATCGGCCTGCCAAGCAGGAGACCCAGGTTCAATCCCTGGATCAGGAAGTTTCCCTGGAGAAGGAAATGGCTACCCACTCCAGTACTCTTGCCTGGAGAATCCCATGGACAGAGGAGCCTGGTGGGCTACAGGCCAGGAGGTTGTGAAAGAGCTGGACACAGCAGCATCTAAACAAAACAACAACAGTTACTAAAGAGTAACCTTAGTGGAAGGGCTTTAATCATGAAATCGGTAGGATGACCCATTCTGTGGACACCCAGCCAGCCTTTTTCCCCAGCCAGTAAGCTCATGAACAATGTGGCTATGGTGGCAGCATGTTCAGTTGCTCAATCGTGTCTGATTCTTTGGGATCCCACGGCCTGTAGCCTGCCAAACTCCTCTGTCCATGGGATTCTCCAGGCAAGAACACTGGAGTGACTTGCCATTTCCTTCTTCAGGGGATCTTCCCAACCCAGGGACTGAAGCCAAGTCTCCTGCATTGCACACAGATTCTTTACCACTGAGCCACCTGGGAAGCCCAAAAGGCAAGAGCAAGGCATCCCTGAGTGGGCTTGAACCACCAACCTTTCGGTCGACAGCTGAACACGCTAACTGATTGTGCCACAGAAATGGAAGTTATACATGGGCTGGGCAACACAAACTTCTGTTCACCATGGAAAATAACCTGGCTTCAGCTACTGCTAAGTGCCCAAACTGTCAGCAGTGGAGATCAACACAGAGTCCCAGATATGGTACCATTCCTGGGTGGTCAGCCAGCTACCTGGTGGCAGGTTTATTATACTGGATCCGTTACGGAAGTGACAGTATTTTGTTTTTACTGAAATAGACACTCTAGAGTGGGATTTGCAGTCCCTGCCCACAATGCTTCTGCCTGAACTAGCATCTGCGGGCTTATAGAATACCTCATCCACCATCATGGTATTCCACACAGCACTCTTTCTGACCAGCAAATGAAGTACAACAATGAACCCATGCTTATGGAATTAACCAGTCTTACCATGTTCCCCACCATCATGAAGCAGCTGGCTTGGCCTTTTAAAGCCTGATCACAGCAGCAGATAGGTGACTGGGGCAAGGTTTTCTAGCTTGAATCAGCATCCAGTACGTGGCACAATTTCTCCCATATCTGGGATTCAAGGCCCAGGACTCAAAAAGTGGCAATAGCACCATTTACTATTATTGCTAGTGATACACCAGCAAAATTTTTGCTTCCTGATCCACAACCTAATTCTCTCCTGTTCTAGAAGCCTTGGTTTCAAGGTGGGGAAATGCATCTACCAGGAGACACAGAAAAGGATTCTACTGAACTGGAAATTAAGACTGCCACCCAGCCATGTTGGTTCCCTCACAACCGAATCAACAGGCAAAGAAGGGTGGTAAGGTATTTTGTAAGTCCACAGATGGCGAAGGTGATTAATTCAGGTTACCAATGGGAAACTGGACTGCTGCTACACAATGAAAGTGAGGAAGAACACTACCAGAATACAGAAGATTCCTTATGGCATTTCTTAGTACAATCACGTCCTTGTGATTAAAGTCAATGAAAAACTGTCACAGCCTAATTCAAGCAGGACTACGCATTCCAACAAAATAGACAATCTAGATGACCTGGACATATTCCTAAAACACACACACATATGAATTATCACAATTGACTCGAGAAAAATAGAAAATCTGAATAGACCTGTATCAACTAAGAACATTGAATTAATAATTTAAAATCTTCCCACAAAGAATCAGCATTTGTGGGATGCTGAAGCTGACTTCTATGAAAAATTTAATGAAGAAACAATACCAATCCTACACAAATTCTTTCAGAAAAAAAGAAGAGGGAACACTCTCAAACTCATTTTGATAGCTCAGTATTAGCCTGATATTGAAGCAGCCAAAGAAGTAACATGTAAAGGAAACTATAAATCAATATCCTTCATGAATACAGATGCAAAACTCTTAACAAAAAACAGCAAATCAAATCTAGTAACATTAAAAAATAAAAAACCATGACCAAATGGGATTTAATTCAAGAACCCAAGGTTGGCTTAATATTCAAAATTCAATAAATATAATATACCATATTAAAGGAATAAAAGACAAACTCACATGATTATCTCAACAGATGTAGGGAAACATTCAGTAAATTTTAATATTTATTTATGATATTAAAAAAATCAACAAACCAGAAATAAAAGTGAACTTTCTCCACCTGATAAAGGGCATCTATGAAAAACCTTTGTTAACATCATATTTAATGGTAAAACACTGAATGCTCTCCCTTTAAGACTGTGAATAAGGCAAGAATGACTGTTCTGATCATTTCTATTCCACACTGTACTGAAGGTTCTAGCCAGTGCATAAAAATATATAAGGGCCTATAGATTAAATGGAAGAAGCAAAACTGTATTTATGTGCAGATGATATAATCTTAAGGATATAAAATTGTATAAAATCTACCAAAAATGTACTAGACCTAATAAGCTAGTACATAATAATCTAGTACATCTACCAACAATATACTAGACCTGTGACCTGATAAAGTCACAGGACACAAGCTGATTCTAAATTTTATAAATATTTATATGAAAATTCAAAGGACTTAAGATAACAAAAAAAACTGCATACTAATTATTAGAGAAATGCAAATCAAAACTCTAGTGAGGTACCACCTCATACCAGTCAGAATGGCCATCTCATCAAAAAGTCTAATAATAAATGTTGGAGAGGGTGTGGAGAAAAGGGAACCCTTCTACACTATTGGTGGGAATGAAAATTGATACAGCCATTATGTAGAACAGTGTAAAGATTTCTTAAAAAAACTAAAAATAGAGTTACCATATGATCCAGCAATCTCATTCCTGGATATATACTCAGAAAAGATGAAAACTCTAATTCAAAAATACATGCCCCCACGATGTTCAGAGCAGCACTGTTTATCATAACTAAGACACATAGTAACTTAAATGTCCATCAACAGATGAATGGATAAAGAAGGTGCAGTAAATGTATATATGCATACCTTCACACAATGGAGTATTAGCCACAAAAAAGAATGAAATCTTGTCATTTGTAGCAACATGGATGGACGTAGAGATTATCATATTAAGTATGGTAAGTCAAAGATAAATATCACATGATATCATTTACAGATAGACTCTAAAAATTATGCAAATGAACTTATTTACAAAACAGAAGTATAAATATTTATATAATATTTACATATAACTATTATATATATTTCATGAAAGTCCCTCAGACATATCCAATTCTTTGCAACCCCATGGACTATACAGTCCCTGGAATTATCCAGGCCATAATACTGAAGTGGGTAGCTATTTCCTTCTCCAGGGAATCTTCCCAACCCAGGGATCAAACCCAAGTCTCCCACACTGCAGGTAGATTCTTTACCAGCTGACCTGCCAGGGAAGCCTGGTATATATTTATGTATACGTAAGCGTTACAACACCCACCCCAGTGTTCTTGCCTGGAGAATCCCAGGGACCGGGGAGCCTGGTGGGCTGCCGTCTATAGGGTCGCACAGAGTTGGACACGAGTGAAGCGACTTAGCAGCAGCAGCAGCAAGAGTTACAACTTAGCAACTGAACAACAACAACAAAACAAAAATAGATTCACAGACATAGGAAACAAAGTTATGGTTACCAAAGGGGGGGGAGGGATAAATTGGGAATTTGGGATTAACAGATACATACTACAAAATACAAAATAGATAGACAACAGGACCTACTGTATAGCACAGGGAACTATATTCAGTACCTTGTAATAAACTATAATGGAAAAGAATCTGAAAAAGACTATCACATACACACACATATATACATTTTCAGTTTTCTATACATTTGAATCATTGTGAATCAACTATACTTCAAAAGACTGCAGAAGCAGCACAACATTGGCGGACTTATACGAAACTTACAATACAGGTACCATAATCAACATGCTGTGCTATTGGGGTAAAGAACAATAGATAGATCAAAGGAACAGAGTAGAATATACATAAATAAACTTTCATATTTATAGTCAGTTGATTTTGACAAAAGTGTCAGTTCAACAGGGAAACCTTAGTCTTTTCAAAAAATGGTAATGTAACAACTGTCTAAGAAGCCTCTTGATGAAAGTGAAAGAGGAGAGCGAAAAAGTTGGCTTAAAGCTCAACATTCAGAAAACGAAGATATGGCATCCGGTCCCATCACTTCATGGGAAATAGATGGGGAAACAGTGGAAACAGTGCTGACTTTCTTTTTTGGGGCTCCAAAATCACTGCAGATGGTGGCTACAGCCATGAAATTAAAAGCCGCTTACTTCTTGGAAGACAAGTTATGACCAACCTAGACAGTATATTCAAAAGCAGAGACATTACTTTGCCGACTAAGGTCCATCTAGTCAAGGCTATGATTTTTCTGTGGTCATGTATGGATATGAGAGTTGGACTGTGAAGGCTGAGCGCCGAAGAATTGATGCTTTTGAACTGTGGTGTTGGAGAAGACTCTTGAGAGTCCCTTGGACTGCAAGGAGATCCAACCAGTCCATTCTGAAGGAGATCAGCCCTGGGATTTCTTTGGAAGGACTGATGCTAAAGCTGAAACTTCAGTACTTTGGCCACCTCATGCGAAGAGTTGACTCATCAGAAAAGACTTTGATGCTGGGAGGGATTGGGGGGCAGGAGGAGAAGGGGATGACTGAGGATGAGATGGCTGGATGGCATCACGGACTCGATGGACCTGAGTCTGAGTGAACTCCGGGAGATGGTGATGAACAGGGAGGCCTGCTGTGCTGCGATTCATGGGGTCGCAAAGAGTCGGACACGACTGATCGACTGAACTGAACTGAACAACTGTCTATTTATATGCCACTCCTATGGACTGTAGCCCACTGGGCTCCTCTGTCCATGGGGTTCTCCAGGCAAGAATACTGGAGTAGGCTGCCATGCTCTCCTCAAGGGCCTCTCCCCAACCCAAGAATCAAACCCTGTCCCTTATGTCTCCTGTATTTGCAGGCGAGTTCTTTACCACTAGTGTCAGCTGGGAAGTTGCCATACATACGATACACAGCTCAAACTGAAGCATAGATCTAAAGGTAAATCCTAAATCTATAAAATTTCTGGAAGAAAACATAGGAGAAAATCTCTATGGCTTTGGGTTAGATAAATATTTATTAGACATGACACCAAAATCATGATCCATAAAAGAAAAACATGTTCACTAGACTTCATCAAAACTAAAAGCTCCCTCCAATTAAAATAAATAAATTTATATTTAAAAAAACTAAAAGCTTTTACTTATAAAAAGAAACTATTTAAAAAATTAAAAGGGATAAAATGATTGCAAGCCATATATCTGATAAAGGACTTTTATGCAGAACATATAAAGCACTCTTACAATTCAATAATAAGAAAACCCAATAGAAAATGGGCAAACAATTAGAATAAATATTTTACCAAAATAGATATACATGTGGCTAATATGCACATGAAGAGATTCTCAAAATTAACAGTCATTAGGGAAATGCAAACCAATACCACAATAAGATACTTAATTGACTCAGGTGACTTATAATAAAAAAA
Organism: Nanger dama; assembly: GCA_917880005.1. NCBI lineage: Eukaryota > Metazoa > Chordata > Mammalia > Artiodactyla > Bovidae > Nanger > Nanger dama. Next base: position 966,381 of record CAKJTW010000059.1, read on the forward strand.
AGACTGAATATATCCAGTCATACAGTGTTGGTGGGAAAATAAAAGGGTTCAGCAAATTTGGAAAACATTTTCAGTTTCTCAAAATGTTAAAACTACACTTCCCACATGACTAAGCAATTTCATTCACATCTATCTACAAGAAATGAAAACATTATGTTCACACAAAAAGTTGTAAACAAATAATCATAGCAACATTGTTCATAATAACCCCAAACTGGAAACAAATGTCCAACAAACAGTGAAGGAACAGAGATGCTGTGGTTTGTCTATACATTGGCATGCTGTTCAGCAATAGAAAAGAACAGACTGATGACACATGCCAATGACATGAATGAAACTCGAAACATCGTGTGAGTGAATGACGCAGATACCAAAGATTTGTATTGTCCAATTGTATTTACATGGAATTCCTAGAAGAAGCAAAACGATGGAGACAGGAAGCAGAACAGCGGTTGACTGGGTTGAGTGTGGGAGTGGGGGTTGATTGCAAACAGACAAAAAGAAATTTGGGGGGTGGGTAATGGGAGAGTTCTAAAACTGAATTTTAGCCATTGTGGCAAATTTACATAAATTTACTAAAATTCATCAAACTATGAAGTTACGGTGCATGAATTATATGGTATATAAGTTATACTTCGATAAACTTGTTTTCAAAAACTGTACTAAATCTTGAATTCTTGAGTTTATAGATTTAAATTCATTCCTATTTCACCTGCTTTAGTTTTTCCCAAGAAAACATTATCCTTTTACTATGAGAATCAGTTTGAATAACAGCTGGCCACCTGCCTTCATCATCCTATAATTTATTTTGAAAATGCAAATCCTTCTGTTACATGTGTTTGATTCCTTCTTCAAAATCTTTGCTGCTTTGAAATTATTCCACTGGGAAAAGGCTCAAGAATTGGGTCAAAACACAAGAATCCACAGTAGTCATGAGGTCCAGGTAAGGTTCCACTCTCTTATGTGCAAATTTTTCCTCCAAATCTATAGCAATGATTACTTGGAGCCAAGGTTATTGCTTTTTAAAGACTTAAAGTCTTCTTTAAGAAGACTTATACTTTCTAATTGTATTATATCTTCCTCGCACTAACATAGAGATGAAATTATTGGGAAGCTCCTCTCTGGTTGTTGTTATTCAGTCAATAAGTTGTGTCTGACTCTGCAACCCCATGAACTGCAGCACACCAGGCTTCCCTGCCCTTCACCATCTCCTGGAGTTTGCTCAAACTCATTTCCATTGAGTTGGTGATGCCATCCAACCATCTCATCCTCTGCTACCCCCCTTCAGTTTCTGCCCTCAGTCTTTTCCAGCATCAGTGTCTTTTCCAGTGAGTTGGCTCTTCACATCAGGTGGCCAAAGGATTGGAGCTTCAGCATCAGCATCTGGAGCCTATTCATTACGTCTTCCAGACCCAGTGCCATCCAGAATGTGAGTTCTGGGATCTTGGAAACTCTAAGTAAACCTCACTGGCCCCTTCAGCCACACTTTGCACATCTTCCATACTTAGAAAGTTCTGTGATTTAAAAGATTTTTAAAATTTTCACAAATCATAAAACCCAAATCAAATCATGCTTAGAATCTCTTTATCAATCTATAAATTTCAACTAAGTTGAACTATTGATGAAATTATCACTCCGAACAATTCAGTTGGCTAAAAACTGAAACAAACTATACCTACCAGTTTGTGCAATGAAATTCCAAACAAAACACACACACAATTCTGGGAAAAGCTGCCCATATCTAGTAGCAGAAACCCCATGGCTCTATTTATAAATGGTGGGTTTTAGATGAAATGTAACTTTTAGAAAACAGTGGTTATTTTTATAACAGGAATAATGATAGTTAGGGATCACCAGTTCCTCCCAGCTCATGTCAGTACTGCTTCCCCAGAAATGAGAGTGTTAGTCATTGAATTTTTATTCAGAAGATTATTTTGGTCAAATCTCTCTGAGATTCTGGGAATCTAAAAATTTGTTTCCTAGGAGAAACTTATCAGACCTTGTTATTGTTTAGTTGCTAAGTTGTGTGACTCTTTGAGACCCCATGGTCTGCAGCCCACCAGGCTCCTCTGTCCATGGGATTTCCCAGGCAAGAATACTGGAGTGGGTAGCTATTTCCCTCTCCAGGGGATTTTTCCAACCCAGGGACCGAACCTGTGACTATTGTATTGGCAAGAGTCCTGTATTGGCAGAGCCACTGAGCCGCCAGGGAAGCCTCCAGGAAAGCCCCGTATCAGACCCATTGCTGCTGCTAAGTCGCTTCAGTCGTGTCTGACTCTGTGGGACCCCATAGACGGCAGCCCACCAGGCTCCCCCGTCCCTGGGATTCTCCAGGCAAGAACACAGAGTGGGTTGCCATTTCCTTCTCCAGTGCATGAAAGTAAAAAGTGAAGTGAAGTCGCTCAGTCGTGTCCAACTCTTCGTGACCCCATGGACTGCAGCCCACCAGGCTCCTCCATCCATGGGATTTTCCAGGCAAGAGTACTGGAGTGGGGTGCCATCGCCTTCTCCGATATCAGACCTAGCCGAAGAAAAAGTTGTAGAATGATATAATCTCAGATGTGAAAGAGACCAGCCACCTCACTCAGGAATCATCCCTAAAATTTCCCTGGAGTTCATCTATGTAATTCTAGTGACTCTCAAAGTTTGGAAATCCGTATTCCTTTTTAAAAATATTTTGCTTTTCATTTTTATTGGCATTTTTGTCTATCACTGAATTATTGGACTCCTTGATACAGTTTGGATACAGTTTTTATCAGATACATGATGCAAGTATTTCCCCCTAATGTGTAGCTTATGTTTAGGTTTTTTTAATGGTGACTTTTGAGAAGTTTTCAATTTTCATGAAGTACAGTTAATCAGTCTTTTTAAAAATCAATCTTTCATGGTTAGTGTTTTACACTCTAAGTCATTGATTACCTCAAGGTTCAGTGATATTCTTCTATTTGGGTCTACAAACATCACAGTTTTAGCTAATAACTTTAAGTTAATTTTGAATTAATTTTTCACATATATTAGGAGTCAGGTTCATTTTTCTCTGTACAGATATTAAATTATATAGCACCATATATTGAAAAGATTATCCTTTGCCTATTAAGTTATCATGGTACCTATGTTGAAAATCAATTGACAGTATATGAGTAGCTCTAGGCTATTTGTTTCATTTATTGATTTGTCTATCTTATGCTAATACCAAGCTCTCTTTTTACTGTAATAATATATCTTAACCCAATGTATCCAAATATTATCATTTCAACATACAGGCTGTACAAAAATAATGAGATATTTAAAAATTTTTGTTCATACTAAGACTTTGAACTTTGATATGCATTTGACACAGCATAAGTCAATTGGATTAATTGCTCTGCAAGCATTCAGCAGCAGATTCTTTACTCTGGTAAACATATTGGACAGGGCTGTGTGTGTGTGCATGTATGTGCCTGCGTATGCTCAGTCGCTCAGTCATGTTTGACTCTTTGTGACCCCGTGGACTGTAGACCGCCAGCCTCTGAAGCCATGGAATTTCCCAGGCAAGGATACTGGAATAGGTTGCCATTTCCTCCTCCAAGAGATCTTTCCAACCCAGGGATCAAACTCGCATCTCCTACGTCTCCTGCACTGGCAGGCAGATTCTTTACCACTGTGCCACCCGGGAAGCTCCACTGGACAGGGAAGCCATTGATTGCAAGTGAGGAGAGCTTCAGAATAAAGAACATGAGAGTCTGAGATTTCAAAGCTGAGCACTTCTGCTTTTCCCCCGATTTTTCCCACAAAGCATGTGGGATCTTAGTTCCCGACAAGGAACTGAATCCCTATCCCCTGCTTTGGAAGAGTGGAATTTTAACCACTGAACCTTCAGAGAAGTCCCCTTGAGCACTTCTGCTTTTAGGACAATAAGTTTTAAGTCTGAACTGAAAGGATCTTGTTTGCCTTTACCTCTCACTTTTCCATAAATTAAGGGTGATGCTGTACCTGCCTGATAATGCAAGTATGAGATTTTTGACAAGATAAAATCCCCTAAAGCATCTGCCATGCTGTGTTGCTGTCATTGTTCAGTCACTAAGTCATCTCCAACTCTTCGTGACCCCATGGACTGCAGCCCACCAGACTCCCTGTCCTTCACTGTCTCCTAGAGTTGGCTCAGATTCATTGAATCTGTGATGCTACCTAACCATCTCACCATAGATTATCCAAAAACAATGGTTCTCTCACTGGTTGTTACCCTGCTCTCAAACATCCACAAGCAACCTTAGCCAGGACTGAGGCTCACAATGTTTAAAAGCAATATCAGAGCTACAGGGCTTCCCAGGTGGTTCAGTGGTAAAGAATCCACCTGCAATGCAGGAGTGGGTTCAGTCCTTGAGTAGGGAAGATCCCCTGGCATAGGAAATGGCAATCCACTCCAGTATTCTTGCCTGGGAAATCTCATGGACAGAGGAGCCTGGAGTTGCAAACAGTCAGATACAATTGACTAAACAACAACCACCAAAGGCCTCTTTACTTAGAGTTGTATTTGTGTGCCTTTTACAAAATCTTGATCAATTTTCCAATCGAAATCAGGAAAGGAATTGTCCATAGAAAGGTATAATGCTATGTGTTCCTTTAAACTGTAAAACATTTAATAAGATGCCTAGGATTGAAAACCTGATTCAGAGCCCAAAACGGCCAATAAGGTTTTTTTCTCCTCAGCTCTATTAAGATATAAATAATGTATTACACTTGTAAGTTTAAGGTCCAAATTTTTTTTACTACCATAGTTTTTTTTTCCTAGTAAGTCTTAAAACCATGTAATTTAAGTTCTACAGTTGCTTTCCTCTTTTCTGAACACTGTTTTGGCTATTTTAGGTTCTTTTCATATGCATATCTATATAAATTTCAGGATTAGTGCAGCAACTTCTACAGAGGAAAAATAAGGAGAGGAACGGGAGTGAGAATTCTGCCAAGAAATTGATTTATAACTGCTTTGATTTAATAAATCAATTTTAGAGGATTAACCTATTAATACTGAGTCTTCAAGGTCCATCTATATTGTTGCAGATGGCAGAACGTCCTTTCTCATGGGAAAGGAAAAAAAATATATATATATATCACATCTTCATCCATGCACCACGCATCCATTTATGGGCACTGAGGTTAAACAACCTCAGTTGGCTGTTGTGAACAATGTTTCAGTGAACTGTGGAGTAATCTTATCTCTTTGATGTCTTGTTTTAATTTCCTATACACCCAGAAGTGGACTTGCTGGATGATACGGTAGACCTATTTTTACTTTTTTTGAGGAACCGTCATATTATTTTCCATAGCAGTTGAACCAGTTTACATGGAAATCCATATTCTAGTCATCCACTTTCTGTTTTGTTTAGCCATGTGTATATTTCAGAGTAAGGAATCAGTTCTGGCTGTGTTTGATTAGATGAAGCTGGGGAGAATTATACCAAAAAAGGAAAGTAAATGTCACAAATTTATTTAAGTATCAGAAAACTTCCCCCCACCTCCTTCCAGGATCATCCTGTTCCTGGTCCCCCAGTGGCTGCATTTGCTTGACCTCAGCTACCATCTCCAGATGCCGCCTCCTGCCTCTGGGAGGGCAGAGGAGCATGCAGAGGTCTGCAGTTTCTCTTCCTGGTTCCTGGTTTGTATTTTTGTGAGACAATGATAGAGCGATGCTTCCTCTACTCAACTTAGTATATCTAAGCTGTGAGTCACTATACGGGAAATTAAAGGAATTCCCCAAACCATATACATGATACCCTTTGGGGGTTTTCTATTATTATTAAATGAGGTTTCACATATCACAAAATAACACGTACAACTTGTGTAAAAACAATTCACAAGCCTTCCAAAGAAGGACTTAGAGTGATGATCTGCCATGAGTATCATCGTGCCAGTTATTACTCATGGGGCTAAGGGTGCCTTGCACTCTTTTTAAAAATAGATCTTTTCATGAACAAGCACAATATGTTGTTGCTGCATGAAGTAAAATTACAAGAGAAGTTATTTTTATCCTCCAGGAGGTTAACATTACATTCTGAGCAGACTCAACTTAATGATTAACAAAAAGGAAAAAAAAAAAAGGAACTGACATATCCGGAAATGCAATATTTTTTTCTTTTCCCCCAGATTACATTTCTGAAATATCTTTTCCTATTACATAAAACCATACTCTAAACAATTACGTCTGTTAATGACTGTCCCCAGCTTGTAGAAGGTGGTGACAGTAAATCCAAGCTACAAAAATGAAAGAAACAAGAGGTCATGTCATATAAAGAATTAGCAGTCAACTCTGAAGCATGCCTTCTTTTTCTATCATTTCTGTTCTAGGCTCTGCATTGAGGCAGTGTTGCAGAAGAGCCTAATCTGTAGATAGAAAGGTCTTCATCATTGCAAAAATCTCTGTGGGAACAGTAGCTCCATAATCTACCAATTAATCTTGAGCAAGATAATTGATCACAGTATCTCAGTCTCCTCATCTCTGAAGTGGGGATAATGGTACCTCCTGCATTAGAGAGTAGGATTAAATGAGGAACGTGAGCAAAGACCTTATTTAACACATTTCCTGTCACACAGCAAGCACTTAGGGATTATCAAGCAGGATCCTGGCTCCGTAGATTTTGAAGAAGGAGTCACTGAGTATAGTAAGAAATAAAATGAAAAGAAAGAAGTTAAAGGACAACAGAAGGCCTGATGACCTGCTTGATATTGAGGTTTATACTGCAGCATTTCATACCACATCATTCCACCTTGGTGATACTGAAGTTACATACGTTATTTTCCATTCAATATATTTGTAAGGTGACGAGTCATCCACTCCCATTTTTCAAAGGTTGAGCTGAAATACCAAAATGATGAAGTCCCCATAGGCAAAACCAAAAGGAAACCCACAATTTGCTGTGGTCTGTAACTCACTTCTGCTGCTCTGTCCATGAGCACCAAAAGTGGGTCTAATTGTCATTTCTTCTTTTAAAGAACACCTCTTATACATAAATTGGGGTGAAAAAATATTTATGATGATCTATATATATAGATTAAACATTACATATCACAAGAACTAGAGGAGCACATGAACAAATAAAAATACAATTTTATTTTGGGGTAAAATTATATGCAATATTTGTGCTAGATTTCCACTATTGAAAATTTTTATAATAAAACCTACACTACCCATGCATAGATCTTAGTATAGTCAATATCATTCTCTTCTTTTGCTTTCTTTATGTCTCTTTCTCTAAACACTAATATCTGAAATCACTAGGCAATAGATGAAGCCTTTAGCAGATTCCCCCTCATCTAGTTTCATGATGTATGGATATTCTTAAGAGATAATTTCCTAGTTAACTGTGACCCATTCCTAGCACTGGAGGGGAAAACGGCAACCCACTCCAGTATTCTTGCCTGGAGAATCCTAGGGACGGGGGAGCCTGGGGGGCTGCCGTCTATGGGGTCACACAGAGTCGGACACGACTGAAGGGACTTAGCAGCAGCAGCAGCAGTACTCCTAGCACAGTTACTTACCAGGGACTAGAGGAAACAAAAGAATTCAGCACATGATTGAGTACTAATTGCAAAGCACATAGATTTTAAATCTCAAAGGCAGATGCTTCGGGGTTTCCTTGGTGGCTCAGTGGTAAAGCATCTGCCTGCAGACACAGGTCCGCTCCCTGGTCTGGGAAGATCCCACGGGCCGCGGAGCAACTAAGCCTAGGCACCGCAACTACTAAGCCTGCACCCAGTGCCCGGGAGCCACAGCTCCTGAGCCCAAGTGCCAATTACTGAAGCCCGAGTGCCCTTGAGCCCCTGCTCTGCAACAAGAGAAGCCACCGGGATGAGAAGCCCATGCACCGGAACTAGAGAAAAGCCCGTGCAGCAACAAAGACCCAGCATGGCCGTAAATTAAAAGATCCCACACGCTGCAACCAAGATCCAGAACAGCCAAATAATTTTTTTTTTTTTTAAGGCAGATGCTTGGGGCCAGCAGTCCAAAAGTTTGAGCACCATCATTTTGAACGCTTAATTTATCTTAGAAGCCCTTCACTCCTGAGTTAGCCCAGCACTGGAAGAGACTTCTCATTTCCTGACAGAGGCCAATCACCAACATAAAACTGCTTTCTGCTTAATCCCACCCCTATGCAAAGCAGCATGGAACCACTGTGCGATCACCATCCTGACTGAAACACGTGTAAGAAAGGGGGTTCTTTAGGGTTTTCTATGAGAGCATAGGATTGAAACATACATGTTAAAATAGATAATCAGTGCAAGTTTGACGTATGAAGCAGGGCACCCAAAGCCGGTACTCTGTGACAACCTGGAGGGGTAGAGTGTGGAGAGCGGTGGGAGGGGGTTCAGGACAGACAGACACATATACACCTGTGGCCGATTCATACTGATGCATGGCAAAAATCATCACAGTATTGTAAAGTAATTATCCTCCAATTAAAGTAAATAAAAAGAAAAGGGGAGAAGAAAGAAAAGACGAATGAAAGCAGTAAAGGTAATGAGAAAGAAGCAGAAAGGACTTCTGACATTCCTCAGTCCCGGAAGCCCTTCTGTCAGCAGAGGCAGCTGAGTGAAGGAAAGACAAGCTGTGCTTTGGGCGGGGAGTTATAGCGCACCAGTACTTCCGCACGAGCTGGATCCCTCTCCAGCAGTGCACCATGGGCTTCCCACAACTGGGAAAATCCATCTGTCCCTTTGAGAGAGGCAACGACATTTCTATTTCTGGACATGATCTATAATCTCATACGCACTAGGACTGCCACTGAGAAATTCCCCACATTACATTCCTATTCCCAGAGGAAACACTCAGTGCCTTTGTGACCAGTTTTCAGGTGGCAAATAGGACATTTTTTCTTCTTCTTCGATGGGTATGGCTACAGATTGAGCACAGTCATGCAACAAAAGAGCTGGCTTTTAGCCAGTATTTCACAAGAAGCTTGAGGTCTTCCGAAATCATGATATATGAGCTTTGATTCTCAGGGTCTTAAAAAACATTACATATCAATACACATGTACACATACATAGCGTACAAAGGCCTTGCGAGCGTCATGTCTTTCTAACCGTCTTGGTCTGCTGCCCCACTTCCTGCCTTCGTGAACAGGATGTGGCCAAACAGGATGCAGCTCTCCCTGTTTTCAACTTTCCAGCTAGGAAGCCTGATGTCTGCGTTTGATGACTTGATCATGGACTTCTAGTAACCATGACCAACAAGGGGAAAATCCATACTCCAGTCATCTGAGGCTTGAAGACTGTTGAACTTGCTACACTTTTCCTGAATGACTAGCAGTCTTCTCTCCTGAAGCAGGTGAAGAGCAGATAAAAACTGAACAGCTGATCCAACATCTGACTGGATCCATAACTGTTCTGCTATATCTCTGCCAAGGGCTGTGCTGCCCCCAGGGGTGATCATTTTACTCTGCAGGAGAAGATAGCGGGAACCACATGTGAACTCACAGCCCACACCTGTTTCCCAATCCCCTTACTGGACACTCCATATGATCATCCAAAATCAGCTGCATGTGTGAAGGGGGTCTGATCCTGGTCATCAGGACTGGCTCCTTCTAAACAGCGGCCATTTGTCCAGTTTTATAGATGAGTTAATTGAGGCATGGACTTCCCTGGTAGCTCAGCGGGTAAAGAATCTCCCTGCAATGCAGGAGACCCTAGTTCAATCCCTGGGTCAGGAAGATCCCTTGGAGAAGGGATAGGCTACTCACTCCAGTATTCTTGGACTTCCTGGTGGCTCAGTTAGTTAAGAATCTGCCTGCAGTGCAGGAGACTTGGATTCGATTCCTGGGTTGGGAAGATCCCCTGGAGGAGGAAATGGCAAACCACTCCAGTATTCTTGCCTAGAGAATTCCATGGACAGAGGAGCCTGGCGGGCTACAGTCCATGGGGTTGCAAAGAGTCGCTAAGTAACTTATTCCAGGGAAAGCTTTTTCTACTGCAGCATACTTCTAAGGGGGCAGCAGTAGAGGAACCTGGAGACAGGAATTGCCAAGTATGGCCAGTAACAGGCTAAAGACAGATGCCAAGGGAAGGACGAAGGTCACCTCTTGACCTCAACCCCCCAGCTCCTCTTCGTCACCTGCCATTCACCAGTGTGTAGAGTGCATTTGGAATTCATCTCTCTCATCAATGCCTGCTCTCAGAGTGACACCCAGGGCAGTCGTGCTACTTTGCTGGTTTCACTTCTCCAGGATAGTCCTGTGACCAGAGGTTGGTCCCACCGGCCCTCTGAGAGCCTCCTCCTGTATTTCCTGAAGCTCCCTTCATATACAACAGGGAAGAAAAGCCTGAAGCTGGAGGGGCAAGTTGTGGGAAGGCTGGCTTTCTTGGGCTTTCAAGATCTGGAGCTTCAGTAGTCAGGCCCACAGACCACTTGCAACACGCTAGCCTGGTTTCCATATCTCTAACTCGAGAAGACTGCATTAGAAATGTAAGGAAACCTCTGTCCTGCAAAGCACACGACTGTCCACTGTGCCACAGTTCGAGGAGGGAGGATGGGTTTGGGGAAGTGGCAGGAAGGCTTTAAGAACTCTACTGAGGAGATACATTAAACTGGGGTTCCAGAGGACCACCTAGGTGGATGGTCCCACAGGCAACTGGAAATATCTGATGGAACGCTGAAATACTAAATAGCACCTTGCTTCTCCCACAACATTTTTATCCATGAGAATCTAAACTCTCTCACATGAGTTTCCTCACCATAATTCACCATCAAATCAGACTTCCACAAGCATTAACTGTGATTTGCACAGCTAATAGCTCATAAGCCCAAATTAGAACACTTCTTTAACACCATACTAAAAATGGAGTGAAATCATATCTTCAGATGACTAAGATATTTTAAAAATATGTAATATTTTAAGGGAAAACATACTCTATTTGAATCCAGCTAATTGTTTCTAAACTTTCCTGTTGCTTTTGGTATAAATAATAAAATTGTCATAAATGAGCTATACCATGAGGATATTAGAAATATGCGTTTTTTAATTTTTTTGTAATTCCAGAATACTTGCTGTACAATATTGTGTTGGTTTCTGCCATACAATGACATGAGTCAGCCATAAGTATACATATGTCCCCTCCCTCTTCAAACTCCCTCCCACCTCCCACTCCATCCCACTCCTCTAGATTGTTACAGAGCACAGGGTTGAGCTCCCTGTGTTATACAGCAACTTCCCATGCTGCTGCTGCTAAGTCGCTTCAGTCGTGTCCGACTCTGCGTGACCCCATAGACGGCAGCCCACCAGGCTCCTCTGTCCACAGGCTTCTCTAGGCAAGAATACTGCAGTGGATTGCCATTTCCTTCTCCAACTTCCCACTAGCTATCTATTTTACATATAACAATGTATATGTTTCAATGCTATCCTCTCAAATTGTCCCACCCCTCTCCTTCCCCTGCTATGTCCACAAGTCTTTCTCTATGTCTGTGTCTCTACTCCTGCCCTACAAATAGGTAGGTACCATTCATCAGTACCATTTTCCTGGATTCTGTATGTACGTTATTATGTGATACTTGTTTTTCTCTGACTTACTTTACTCTGTGTAACAAACACTAGGTTCATCTCTCTCACTAGAACTGACTCAAATTTGTTCCTTTTGATGGCTGAGTAATATTCTGTTGTGTATATGTACCAAGACTTCTTTATCGCATTCATCAATTGATGGATACCTAGGCTGCTTCCATGTCCTAGCTATGGTAAGTAGCGCTGCAAGGAACACTGGGGTATATGTATCTTTTCGATGATGGTTTTCTCAGGGTATATGCCCAGTAGTAGGATTGTTGGGTCACGTGGTAGTTTTATTTCTAGATTTTAAAGAAATCTCCATAGCGGCTGCATCAATTTACATTCCCAACTGTGCAAGAGGGTTCCCTTTTCTCCACATCCTCTCTAGTATTTATTTGTAGATTTTTTTGATGATGGTCATTCTGACGGGTGTGAGGTGATACCTCATTGTAGCTTTGATTTGCATTTTTCTAATAATGAGCGACAATTGCACTCGTCTCACACGTTAGTAAAGTAATGCTCAAAATTCTCCAAGCCAGGCTTCAACAGTACATGAACCATGAACTTCCAGGTGTTCAAGCTAGTTTTAGAAAAGGCAGAGGGACCAGAGATCAAATTGCCAACATCCGCTGGATCACTGAAAAAGCAAGACAGTCCCAGAAAAACATTCATTTCTGCTTTATTGACTATGCCAAAGCCTTTGACTGTGTGGATCACAATAAACTGTGGAAAATTCTGAAAGAGATGTGAATACCAGACCACCTAACCTGCCTCTTGAGAAATCTGTATGCGGGTCAGGAAGCAACACTTAGAACTGGACATAGAACAACAGACTGGTTCCAAATAGGAAAAGGAGTACATCAAGGCTGTATATTGTCATTCCGATTATTTAACTTATATGCAGAATACATCATGAGAAACGCTGGGCTGGAAGAAGCACAAGCTGGAATCAAGATTGCCAGGAGAAATATCAATAACCTCAGATATGCAGATGACACCACCCTTATGGCAGAAAGTGAAGAGGAACTAAAAAGCCTCCTGATGAAAGTGAAAGAGGAGAGTGAAAAAGTTGGCTTAAAGCTCAACATTCAGAAAGCTAAGATCATGGCATCTGGTCCCATCACTTCATGGCAAATAGATGGGGACACAGTGGAAACAGTGTCAGACTTATTTTGGGGGCTCCAAAATCACTGCAGATGGTGGGTGCAGCCATGAAATTAAAAGACACTTACTCTTTGGAAGAAAAGTTATGACCAACCTAGACAGCATATTAAAAAGCAGAGATATTACTTTGCCAACAAAGGTTTGCCTAGTCAAAGCTATGGTTTTTCCAGTAGTCATGTATGGATGTGAGAGCTGGACTAGAAAGAAAGCTGAGCACTGAAGAATTGATGCTTTTGAACTGTGGTGTTGAGAAGACTCGTGAGAGTCCCTTGGACTGCAAGGAGGTCCAACCAGTTCATCAGAAAGAAAATCAGTGCTGAGTGTTCTTTGGAAGGACTGATGCTGAAGCTGAAACTCCAATACTTTGGCCACCTGATGCAAAGAGCTGACTCATTTGAAAAAGACCCTGATGCTGGGAAAGATTGAAGGCAGGAGGAAAAGGGGATGACAGAGGATGAGATGGTTGGACGGCATCACCAATTCAATGGACACGAGTTTCGGTAAACTCTGGGAGTTGGTGATGGACAGGGAGGTCTGGGGTGCTGTGGTCCATGGGGTAGCAAAGAGTCAGACACGACTGAGCGACTGAACTGAACTGAATAATGAGAGATGTTGAGCACTTTTTCATGTATTTGTTGGCCATCTGTATGTCTTCCTTGGAGAAACGTCTTTTAGGTCTTCTGCCCAGTTTTTGATTGGGTTGTTTGTTTTTCTGATATTGAGCTTCATAAGCTGCTTGCATATTTTGGAGATTAATCCTTTCTCAGTTGCTTCATGTGTAATTATTTTCTCCCATTCTGACCTGAAGGTTGTCTTTTCATCTTGTTTATGGTTTCCTCTGCTGTGCAAAAGTTTTTAAGTTTAATTATGTCCCATTTGCTTATTTTTGTTATTTCCTTTACTCTTGCTGCAATATGTATCATAGAGTCTTCTGCCTATATTTTCCTATAAGAGTTTTGTAGTTTCTGGTCTTACATTTAGGTCTTTAATCAATTTTGAGTTTATTTTTTTGTGTGATGTTAGGAAGAGTACTAATTTCATTCTTTTTATATGTAGCTGTCCAGTTTTCCCAGCACCATTTATTAAAGAAACTGTCTTTCCTCCATTGTATATTCTTGCTTCCTTTATCAAAGATAAGGTGCCCATGGGTGGGTGGGTTTATCTCTGGGATTTCTATCTTGCTCCATTGGTCTATATTTCTGTTTTTGTGCCAGTACCATACCATCTGGTGACTGTAGCTTTGTAGTTGTAGTAAATCTGAAGTCAGGAAGGTTGATTCCTCCAGGTCCATTCTTCTTTGTGAAGATAGCTTTAGCTACTTGGGCGGAGTCTTTTGTATTTCCATACATATTGTGAAATTTTTGTTCTAGTCCTGTGAAAAATGCCATTGGTAATTGATAGGATTGCATTGAATATGTAGATTCCTTTGGATAGTATAGTCATTTTCACAGTATTGAGTCTTCCAATCCAAAAATAAGATATATCTCTATTTCTGAGAGATATATCATGCTCTTGTATGTATCTCTGTGTATATACAAGATGATATGTTTGTATCATCTCTGATTTCTTTCATGAGTGTCATAGTTTTCTATATACAGGTCTTTTGTCTTCTTGGGATTCCCTGGTGGCTCAGATGGTAAAGCATCTGCCTGCAATTCGGGAGACCCGGGTTCGATTGCTGGGTCAGGAAGATCCTCTGGAGAAGGAAATGGCAACCTACTCCAGTACTTTTGGGAAATTCCATGGATGGAGGAGCCTGGTAGGCTACAGTCCATGGGGTCTCAAAGAGTTGGACACGACTGAGCGACTTCACTTTTCCTTTGTCTCCTTAGGTAGGTTTATTCCTAGGTGTTTAATTCCTTTGTTGTAGTAGTGAATGAGATTGATTCCTTAATTTCTCTTTCTGATTTTTCATTGTCAGTGTATCAGAGTGCAAGGGATTTCTGTGTATTGATTTTGTATCCTGTGACTTAATTCATTGATTAGTTCCAGCAGTTGTTTGATAGTATCTTCAGGGCAGAAACATATGTTTTTAATGGTATTATTTATAAATTCATATGATCATAAAATTTCCACTCTCCTCCAGGTATTATAGTTATTTGCATGTCTAAGTTAGGGTATGGGGATTTAAATTTAAATAAACAGTGACCCTTGAAAGTGACATGTGCTTAATAGTCAGAACTCTTGCAATTGAACAAAACTGTTTAAAAAGTTAATTATATTTTTTAAATGCCTGTGGAGTAAATTTTGAAATAAGTATCAAGTTCAATGGAATATTAACCAAAGTGCAGTTTTATAAGGTAACAATCTAGGTATCTTGTGAACAACATCATCACACAAACCTCTAATAGAACTATCTACAACACTTATTCTCAGCCTTGGCTATGAATTTTGATACCTGAGCTCAATCTCTAGAGATTATTTAGCCTAGTGATTAATACAAGAATATAATTTTTTTAATTCTAATATGCACTATAAGTTGAGAGATAATGAATTATATTTTACTCTGTTCAAAAACATGATTTTCTAAAATGTCAGCCTCTTGAGTAATTGAAGAAATCAAGATAGAAACAATAGCTTACCATTATCTCAGATTACCAGACAGGCAAACACTAAAAAGAATGCTAGTATCCAAGCACTGAATAGTGTTTTCTTCAAACTGTTGTTACTACTCATTCATGGATCATGTAATTAACTTAATGAATCATATCTGGCACCTAAGATAATTTTGAAAAAGAAAGGAAAGAGAGAAGAGAGGAGAGAAAAACAGGCCATTGCATCTAGTGAAGAAAATAGAAAACTTAATATGTGTGTATTGAATCACTATATAAAATGCTTTTCTTATACTCTCCTGTGCTGTTAAGGGGGAATTTAAATGTGCACATTTCTTGAGGGCCTTCTGGCAACAGGGGTTTAAAGCCTTGAAAATTTTCACTTTGACCTTCATGTTCCTTATCTATGAACTTATCCTAGTGAAATACTCTCTCAGATGTGCACTTGTATGTGGGAATCTGCATTCCTTTGCTATTTATAGTAGGGAAAATTTTTAAAATATCCAACCATATGGATTATGGTTGAATACATTATGAGTTACCCATGTAATAAAAATACAATGCCTCTATTAAAAATAACTGATTGTGGATCTATCTCTACTGGTTTGGACATGTTCAGTTACATTTGAAAGAAAAAGCAGATTACAAGGTTAGACACTGTATAACCCCACTGCAGTTAGTATGTATTTATAAAGATACTGGAGAGAGAGGTTAAGTGCACAGAGTCAGGGCTAGAATGCCTGGCTTCCACATCCTGGCTCTACTGCATCCTAGTTGCACGGACAAGAAGCTGAACTTCAACAATGAAATGCAGATAATTATTGTACCTAATTCACTGAGAATGAGCCTAGTTAATAATAATTCTCCAAGCAGTGCCAAGCACTTGCTAATCACTCAAGGAATGTGAGCTCTATCTATACCAGGGAAAGAATGAAGAAACTCATGTTGTAAGTTCTAACTAACACTAGGATCACTAATGAACTTCATTCATTAATTTATACATTTTGTATATTTGAAATTTTTAATCAGAAAAGACAATTCACAGCATAAAATTAAAAGTATATAATTTTATCTTTGGATTCTACAATGCCTTTAATTTGATGACTTCAGACTAAAAGGTAAGTATTACTAAAATAGGAATGACAGTAACAACATGTTTCAATTGGATTTTGCTTACTTCTTTAAAGAAATAAGGTCTGAGTGATTTCATGCCCAATCAGGCAAAGAATTCTGCTCTGGAATTTCATTTCCCTGATTTTGGAATTTCTGTAACTCTGTGACTGGTACCAAAAACCTGCTTCCATACTCCCTTCTCTACAGGTATTCTGCTTTCTCTCATTTTATCAGTCCAAGCAAGGCCATGACAGGAATCCACACTAAATTGCCCCCTTTCCAGCCCCCAGAGCTACTCCCCTGTCCCAAAAGCATACCTTGGGCAATTGCATTTTAGTGAAACGAAGATGACATCATGCCCAAAGAAAACAGTGCAAACTTAGCTGTCCTTTGCGCTGATCCATGAGTTATGAACAGGGACCTTATATGGCATTGTGTGTGGGTGGGGAGATTCATTAGGAGAGAAAACCGGGAATTAACCAAAACAAATGGAAAAAGAGAGATTTAAAAATTATCCATTGTTTCATCATTCAAAATCTACTGTGAACATATTAGTATATTTCCTTCCAGGCATTTTCTTCATAAGTTTTCTTAGGTTGCTGCAGTTATATTACAGACCACAATTTAGTAAACTACTTTTTCCTCTTGGTTTTATATCATAAGCATTTACCATGATATGCAGTTTTCAAAAACAATGCCTGCATAAAGTTTTCTTGAGTGAAAATTTTAACCATTTCTCTTTAAATGGCATTCAGATTCTTTTCAAGTTTTAGCTACTATAGAGAGAACTATGAAAAATTTTGTGAAGGAGCTTTTTATGTATACAAAATTGTTCAGCTTTTTTCCACATGTGCAGTCAAAAGTGAAATTACTGTGTCAAAGTTAATGAGTATTTTAAGTCTTAGGACAGATGTTGGCATATTGCTGTTGACCTATGTCTAATTACTCTCCCACACTGGAGGTGGCAGGATAAATTTACACAACTGTTAAAGAAGGCACTGGAGATATAGATTACTAATTTATATGCAGCCTTGTTCCAAATAGGATTTGAAGCAGTTTACAAAAGCAAACACATCTAATCAAGTATTTTTTTTAAAGTGGGAGAGTTAGAGAGAAGGGTGAAAATAAGAAGAGTAACAACTAGCATTTATTGTATACTTATTGTGATCAGGCACTGTATTAGGTCCATTAGATATAATCTTATTTAATTCTCACAGCAAAGAGGAGGGTAATAATATGCCCACTCTACAGATAAGAAAACTGAGGCCTGGAAAGTTAGTAACTTGCCCCAAACCAGTATGGCACAGAGTAGTTACTTAAACTCCAAAATCTGAGCTCTTACACAATACTTCATTTGGGGCTACACAGAGATATCTTTATTAGGGGAAAGCCAAAATAAACATATGCTATCCAGGGGTCTATGCAGACAGGGAGACAGGAGACATTAGAAAATTCATAGTGTTCAAAAGATAAATACAAATTAATTTCTTCTAAGTGTGAACATACCTGTTATATCACCCTTTCTCCAGCAATGGATTGTTTTATTTTTAAAAGCATATATTTAAAGACTTCCCAGGTGGTACAGTGGATGGGAATCAGCCCATCAAGGCAGAAGACATGGGCTTGATCCCTGGTTGGGGAAGATCCCACAGGCCAGTGGAGCAACTAAGTCCATGTACCATAACTACTGAAGCCATCATGCCTACAGCCTGTGCTCCACAGCAACAAGAGAAGCCGCCGCAATGAGAAGCGCATGCACTGCAGCTGGAGAGCAGCCCCCGCTCTCCACAAAGAGCCAGTGCAACCAACAATTAATGAATGTTTAAATGCATATACTTAACATGTTCACATCAGTGAATGTTCTTTCCCTGCTGATTTTAATAGCAAGATTTGACATTTTTCCATATGTGTGCTTATTTCTACATTTCCATGTCTTCTGCTGTGAATTGGCTAATTTCTTTTCCTTTTTCATTTTTTCTCTACAGTCTTTATGATCGTACCTTAGAATAAGGATACCAGGTTCTTTGCAGCAAATATGACAATTTAATTTCTAACTCTGAAATTTTATATTACATTCTGTAGTCAAATATTTTCCATTATGATTTTCTTTCTACCACTTGGAAACAGTCTTTCATCTACTAGAAGTCTGACAAGTATTAAAACTTACATCAGTAAAGTTGTTCTGCAATATAGTATCTGTTTAATTTATCAAGAATGTCTTTGGGGTCATGGTGTGAGGTGAGAACTTATACTCTTTCTATTTATGACTATCATTTATTTATTACATATATTCATTTATGTGCAGCCTTGTTCCAACAAGGATTTATTATTATTAATTGTATGTTATCATTAATTATAATTAATATTCTTTATTATTGTTTATTCCTTCTCTTTGTACTGCATATTGAATTCATGCACACATACCATGCACCATTGTTAGGCCATAGATTCTGCTCCAGGAACTGTATCCTTCCATCCCATCACTATTTCCGTGCGACCCGCTGATGATACCAGTGCTCTCTTAACAAGGCGGTCTGATCCTCCCCCTTATCTTTAGAATATGAGGTGGTCTTGTCTGAATATATTTTTAGATCAATTTTGAGACTTTAAATTTGCCAAGACTTCTCCCCCACAGAAAATCGTACTGGGTTCAATTTGAAAATGCATCAAGCCTATGAATCATTTTTGCAAACAGTCTCATCTGCACAATGGTTTCTTTTTTCAACAGGTGGGGGCCTTCCCTTTCTTCTATGCTCCTTTGCACTGCTCAGTAAAACTGATGCTTTGATCGCTGTCACATCTGGTCTCCTTCTTCCACCTCACTTCAAGTTCACTCGAAGTCCTCCTGTTTCCTTATGCACATCCAAACATAACACAATAGGACTTTCATTTACTACAGACGAGAAATCCTGGATCAGGTGTCATTTACTTAAACAATTAGCTAACAATGTGTTGCCTAAGAGGCATGAGCTATAACTAGAAGGGTGAGCGTTCTCTAAGCTATTTGGTTTTATCTCATGAATAACCACTCAGAAGAGGAGAGTCCTAAGTCCTTTTTAATCTTACTTGGCTCTGTCTTCGAGGTGGGATTCCAGTTATTTGGAGTGAGGACAGTTGAAGTCCCCAGAGCCAGGAGAAGTGTGAGGCAGGTGCGGTGCCCATGATGCAAAATTCAGCATTTCTGGAGGCGCCTCCCTCTCCTCACCCTTGTCCTGGTTCCGCCCCTAGAAGGCTAGCTGCTGCGTGCCAGGCAGTGGCGGCCCACAGCTGGGAGAGGAAAATACCCCCCGAGCACTGCCAGGGCCCTGCAGGGGTGGGCCTCTCACCATCTGTGAGGAGCTCTTAGTCCTGCTTGACAGATGGCCCCCATCTTTGCTTATCCAGGTCGTCACTTTTGCATTTTGATACTCAAAAACAAAACAAAACAAAACACTAGACCAGTGTGACAGCCTGGCAGCTACAGGAACGCTCTTACAGGGCCCATGACCACTTGTCTGAACCACTCTATAGGTCAATGGAGTTGTGATCTGCACTCTGGCCTTTGCCACCCTTAACTGTCCAGAACCACCACTCACTTGAAAGAACCAGACAATCCTTGAACACAGGAACGAGAGCCAGTTAAAAACCCAAGAAGAGTTGGAGAGAAGCAGAGGAAAGCAATTATGAGAAAATGCACCGTAAAATGGACACCAGGAGGCTACATATATATGAGGCCTGATTCCATAGTCTTTGTATGCTACTCAAACACAACAAAATAGCTTTTGTTTGGGGCAAGGGGAAATTTATTTAACAATCTTAGCTATGCAGGACACATTCTCATCAATTAGAAAAGGCTCTAAAAACAAAGAGTCTGAGATAAAATTCAGAATGAGAGAGGAAAGGAAAGAGAAGAGAGAAGACAGAAGAGGACATTAGAGAGCAGAAAGCTACCAGGAGGGGCAAGAGGTTCACACAGTGAGAAGATCCTGGGACGGGGAGAGGGTCACGGCTGGATGAGGCGCCAGGCAAAAAGGGCCGGGCCACTCAGTTCAGTTCAGTTCAGTCGCATCTGACTCTTTGAGACTCCATGAACCACACAGCACGGCAGGCCTCCCTGTCCATCACTAACTCCCGGAGTTTACCCAAACTTATGTCCATTGAGTTGGTGATGCCATCCAACCTCTGTCATCCCTTTCTCCTCTTGCCCTCAATCTTTCCCAGCATCAGGGTCTTTTCAAATGAGTCAACTCTTTGCATCAGGTGGCCAAAGTTTCAGAGTTTCAGCTTCAACATCAGTCCTTCCAATGAACACCCAGGACCAATCTCCTTTAGGATGGACTGGTTGGATCTCCTTGCAGTCCAAGGGACTCTCAAGAGTCTCCTCCAACACCACAGTTCAAAAACATCAATTCTTTGGTGCTCAGCTTTCTTTATAGTCCAACTCTCACATCTATACATGACCACTGGAAAAACCATAGTCTTGACTAGACGGACCTTTGTTGACAAAGTAATGTCTTTGCTTTTTAATATGCTGTCTAGGGACAGGGGAGCCTGGTGGGCTGCCGTTTATGGGGTTGCACAGAGTCGGACACGACTGAAGTGACTTAGCAGCAGCAGCAGCAGGTTGGTCATAACTTTCCTTCCAAGGAGTAAGCGTCTTTTAATTTCATGGCTGCAGTCACCATCTGCAGTGATTTTGGAGCCCCCAAAATAAAGTCAACCACTATTTCCACTGTGTCCTCATCTATTTACCATGAAGTGATGGGACCAGATGCCATGATCTTTGTCTTCTGAATGTTGAGCTTTAAGCCAACTTTTTCATTCTCCTCTTTCACATTCATCAAGAGGCTCTTTAGTTCTTCTTCACTTTCTGCCATAAAGGTGGTGTCATCTGCATATCTGAGGTTATTGATATTTGTCCTGGCAATCTTGATTCCAGCTTGTGCTTCTTCTAGCCCAGCATTTCTCATGATGTACTCTGCACAGAAGTTAAATAATCAGGGTGACAATATACAGCCTTGACGTACTCCTTTTCCTATTTGGAACCAGTCTGTTGTTCCATGTCCAGTTCTAACTGTTGCTTCCTGACCTGCATATAAGTTTCTCAAGAGTCAGGTCAGGTGGTCTGGTATTCCCATCTCTTTCAGAATTTTCCACAGTTTATTGTGAGCCACACAGTCAAAGGCTTTGGCACAGTCAATAAAGCAGAAGTAGATGTTTTTCTGGAACTCTCTTGCTTTTTCAATGATCCAGCGGATGTTGGCAATTTGATCTCTGGTTCTGTAAGACCTCACGGCCTTTTTCAGGACCTGTCACTCCAAAGACCACAATGGCTCGAATTCGATGTAATAAGCAAGAGGATTTATTAAGCCGGGCGTGCCGGGGTTCAGTCTCCTCGGGAGGAGTGAATGCCTAGCGTCAGTAGTGAGGGGTTTTTATACAAAAATCACAGGCAGGTGGGGATGAGGTCAGGTTATGGGATACAATGAAACAGGGGCCATAGGTGCGGGGGATATGCTTAATTGGTGGGAAAATCTACAGAAAGCAACAGAGAAAGCTATTTTCCGGGAGGCTACGGCCTTGCCTCCCGATAAGGAGAAAGCTATTTTCCGGGAGGCTACGGCCTTGCCTCCCGAGCTTAAATTTTTAATCTAAGTTCTTCAGTTCCTCTGCCTTTTCTAAAGCCAGCTTGAACATCAGGAACCTCATGGCAGGGCCACACAGTGCAGGGTAAGTGCGCTGCCCACCACCAACCACACACACTGCTCACAGAGAGTTCCCAGGTGATCTTGCAGTACAAGAATTTAGGTATTCTTGCCTGGAGAATGCCATGGACAGAGGAACCTGGCAGGCTACAGTCCATGGGGTCACAAAGAGTCAGACATGACTGAGAAACTAACACTCACATAGCAACAACCTTCTGTCGCCAAGAAAGTTGAAACACACATGCCCCCATTTGAAGGAGTCACACTACTTTGTTTCATTATAATACCATTTGTCTGTAAAATAGGAGGCTATTGAAGTAAGTAGAGAGGTGAAGTCATACAGGAGACAGCAATCTACCTTCTAACACGCTCCAGGGACGTGACAGCTATGCTCTCTGGCAGCCAGCGTTGACCCTCATCTCCAGAAGCTCTCGGCCAGGAGCGCCCCGGATGCCTCATCTAGCCCTGTGTGTGGCTCACTCAGCTGTGACCTTGTCTCCTGCCATGTTACTTGAACACCTCTTTGACCCAGAGTAGTTGATCAAATGTGCAGAAGAGTGTGCTCGACCTGCCACACACATATGTATGTGTGCATACACGTCTACAGATAAGCAGAGAGCTGTATATTCAAGGTTTGGGGTATGTTGAGTTGCCTTCAATGAAAACAGTAGAGGAGAAGAAGGTTAAGTTCAGCAGGTAATTTGGTACTTGGAGGGAGCCCTATAAGTCTGACCAACAACTTCATGAGGGCAGCAGGAAGAACACCCATCCAACAGGTCCTGACTGAAGGAACGGACAGCCCGGGAGGCCCTCCTCACAGGAAGTTTGTTGTGTGTGGAGAGCTGGTCCAGCTGGGTCTCCCAGCTCCAAACACCACGTGCTTGTGTGTTCAGTGTACAGACAAGGGAAACCTGTGCCTGGGACCAACGAAGTCATCAGCATGTATTTGTTGAACAAATAATTCCCATCAGGCATGATAAAGTAGTGTTGACACCTACTGAAGGTTAAACTTCAGTTATCTAGAACTGTCATTCACCAATCCAGAATTATCCTTTTCTATTTCACCCAATAGAGATGATACCTTATCACTGCCATGCCAGATCCATTTACTTGTTAAAAATGGGTTATAGGTTTTTATCGAGAAATAATTGACATATAACACTGCATAAGTTTAAGGTGTGCAACGTGCTGATTTGATTCATTTATATATTGCAATATGATTACCTTAGCTAACAACTCTGTCAAGTCACAAAATTATTTCTTTTAGGGGATCAGAATATTTAAGACCTAGTCTCTTAGCAACTTTGGAAAATATAATGGCAATGGCAACCCACTCCAGTACTCTTGCCTGGAAAATCCCACGGACGGAGGAGCCTGGTGCGCTGCAGTCCATGGGGTCGCTAGGAGTCGGATATGACTGAGCGACTTCACTTTCACTTTTCACTTTCATGCATTGGAGAAGGAAATGGCAACCCACTCCAGTGTTCTTTCCTGAAGAATCCCAGGGACGGGGCAGTCTGGTGGGCTGTCGTCTCTGGGGTCATGCAGAGTCGGACACGACTGAAGCGACTTAGCAGCATGCAATATGTGGGATCTTAGTTCCCCACCCAGGGACTGAATCTGCACTTCCTGCATTGGAAGTGCAAAGTCATAACCACTGGACCACCAGGGAAGTCCCAGGAACTTGCTTTAAAGACATATTCTGTGCCCTACCTCCAAAGATTTTTAATTTAGTGGGTCTCGGTGGGCCCAGGAACTCCTCATTTGTTTAACAAACATCCCAGGGGATTCTGTTCTGGTAACCACTGGAGATGATAAAGCAATGCCACTTGGGTTGAGTGCCAAACAGTGGTCCAATACTATAGCACAGGTACACTCTCCTCAATTGTTATAAAATAACAGAAGTCTGTTTCACATTTCATTGGTAACCTCAGCTTTTCAAAATTACATAACACTCGATGGAGGCTGGGGCTTCCCTAGTAGCTCAGATGGCAAAGCATCCATCTGCAATGCAGGAGACCCAGGTTCAATCCCTGGGTCAGGCAGATCCCCTGGAGGAGGAAATGGCAACCCACTCCAGTATTCTTGCCTGGAGAATTCTATGCACAGAGGAGCCTGGTGGGCTGCAGTCCATGGGGTCACAAAGAGTCGGAAACAACTGAACCACTAACACACACAGATGGAGGTTACTGAGACTCTTGAGCCAAGGTATCTGGTAGGCATGCAATAACAATCTTTCAAATTAGCCACTGTTACCACCGTTTTAAAGACGAGGAAATAAGTTTACAGAAGATAAGAAATTTACCCAAGCTGGGTTTCAAACTCCTGTCTGTCCCACCCCAAAGAAAAAGTTCCAGACAACTAAATAATGCATCATTTTCAATTCTTCTGTAAGAACCCATGTCCACTGATTTTGAATATTCTTTACAGGTGACTCATTCATTCCAGTTTCATAGGTTCATAACATACCTAATGTCTTCCATTCTAAGAAAATATTAAGATTTAATAAGAAGCATAACAGTTTTCAGGGGCATAAAACTCTACAGTAAATCCATACATCGAGTGTAAGATGCCTCACAATTTTGGAAATGTGAAAATGCAAAACTAAATAACAACGAGGAAGAGAGGGTAGAATCTGGGGGGAAAAAAAAGCGTACTACAACTTCTGGCCAGTTTACTCTGCAGCCGCCGGCTTACAGTGCCACCTGCTGTACGGAAGTGGCAACTGCACTGGCCCTCAATGTCGACTCTGGTCTGAGGGTCATAATCTCTGTATCACCTCGTTTCTAACAGTGGGTGCCAATATCAGATACAATGTGTGGCTGTGGAACAAAGATGAAAATAAGAATAAAAATAAAATTTTAAAGGAGGAAGACTAAAGAGAATGGAAAGAAAAAAGGAAACCAAAGTTGGGAGGCTGTGCCACATCACCAGTCCTTGGGTCATCAGTATCTCTTTTCTTCTGCATCAGGTATTTTGCATGTTTTATCTCCAATCTATTTGACTTATGATCTTACACCACCTTTCCTTTTTCTTTTTTTTTCAGTCTTTTCAAAGAACAAGCTTTGTATTTATTGACCATCTCTATTACATTTTCATTTCTACTTCACTTATTTCTGCTCACCTTTGTCATTTGCTTCCCTCTATTCACTTTGGGTTCTTACTTTCCACACTTCTGCCATGTAATTTTAAGTTACAGAATTCCATAGGTGGAAGGAGACAAGACCTGGCCCTCCCCTCTCATTTTATAAAGAGGCCCAGAGGGAAAGGGCAATTGCCTGAAATCCTCCAGCTGGGAACAGAGCTTCCACACTCTCCATTCACTGCTTCTTTTCTCACATCACCACTCTCCTTCCTCTCTCTCTCCTCTCCCATACCTCTCCCTCAGCCCAGAAGAGAAAAAGATAAGATTTTGGGTTTGATAAAATTCAGAAGAAATTGATAAATATCTTCCCCAAAAGAGTTGCTACTGTAAGAACTTAAAAATCAGAGCACATCTGTGTTGGTGGGTTTCCTGTTGTTATAACACAGCACGTTTAGTTCAAAGGGTGTGTGCGTGCTCAGTCATTTCTGACCCTTTCTAGCCCCATGGACTGTAGCTCCCCAGGCTCCTAGAATACTGCAGTAGGTTACCATTTCCTTCTCCAGGGGATCTTCCTGACCCAGGAGTCGAACCTGAGTCTCCTACAGCTCCTGTACTGGCAGGTGGACTCTTTACCACTGAGCCACCAGGGAAGCCCAATCCAAGGGCAGGGTTACTTATTGAATAAGAAGACAGAAATGTCACAAGTAATTAAGTACAGCACAGTTTAACAAAACAAAATTCAATCTGCCTCCTAGAAGTTTATGCTTGTGTTTATAAAAATTCTGATACTTATGTCAGATATTTGGAAAGAAGCAAAAATTGATGGTATCTTAATGAATCAGGTATCAGTGTCAAAATGCAAAGGTATTCCTACATTCCAGGTTAAGCAGATGAGCACTTCTGGCCATAAAACATACTGGATTGTGTTTTAAAAGCCCTGGTCCTGTAGGGTTAAAAGGGAGCTGAGGTTTTACTTCTGGGCTCATGTCCTGCCACCCCTGGGACTTCAGAAGCCCTGGTGGCCTTGACAGCCAGGTACCTTCTCCCTCTGCCAAGATCTTGGATAAGGAGACTGACTATGAGGTTAGTTATTGACATCTAGTGAGGAGATATTGCTCAAATGCCTTCTCTGGGGCTGTTTGTATTGGACGTTCTCCTTCGGTGTGAGTTTTCTTGTCTAAGAAATATGAGGTAGCTTTGATCAGGGAGGTAGGTATGGGGGACAAGGGCTTTCCAGATGCTCAGAAATAATTCCATCCAAGACCCTGAATATTTCAACACAAGTTTGCCATGTCCTCCAAAAATGTGTAGTCCCCAAAAGCACTTCCCAAGTAGCATTAAAGTTGTTAACACTCACACACTCGCACAGTGTGGCCTAGTCTCTAACGGTGTATAGTGTGATGCTCTGAGAGGGACACAGAGAATACTCTAAAACGTATTCAACCATGAGACATCTTCTTCAAGTAGCATCTGGAGGTCTGTAATGAGTTAAGTAATGTCACCCCCTCCCCCAAAATAAAGATGCCTCTACCTGGACATTACTTTGTCAACAAAGGTCCAGCTAGTCAAGGCTATGGTTTTTTCAGTGGTCAGGTGTGGATGTGAGAGTTGGACTATAAAGAAAGCTGCCAAAGAATTGATGCTTTTGAACTGTGGTGTTGGAGGAGACTCTTGAGAGTCCCTTGGACTACAAGGAGATCCAACCAGTCCATCCTAAAGGAGATCAGTCCTGGGTGTTCATCGGAAGGACCAATGTTGAAGCTGAAACTCCAATACTTTGGCCAC
Organism: Nanger dama; assembly: GCA_917880005.1. Classification (NCBI taxonomy): domain Eukaryota; kingdom Metazoa; phylum Chordata; class Mammalia; order Artiodactyla; family Bovidae; genus Nanger; species Nanger dama. Next base: position 993,272 of record CAKJTW010000059.1, read on the forward strand.
CTGATACGAAGAGCTGACTCATTGGAAAAGACCCTGATGCTGGGAAAGATTGAGGGCAGGAAGAGAAGGGGATGACAGAGGATGAGATGGTTGGATAGAGGATGAGATGGTTGGATGGCATCACTGGCTCAATAGACATGGGTTTGGGTGAACTCTGGGAGCTGGTGATGGACAGGGAGGCCTCGCGTGCTGCGGTTCACAGGGTCACAAAGAATCAGACATGACTGCACAACTGAACTGAACTGAACTACCTGGAACCTCAGAATGTGACTTTTCTTGGAATGAAGATAATTAACGACATGAATTTTGAGATAAGATCATCCTGAACTGATTAGGGTGGGCTCTGAATCCAATGATGAGTGTCCTGTCAAGAGACAGAAAAAAAAAAAAAAGACACATGGCAACCCAGAAAATAACGCCACATGAACACGGAGGCAAAGATTGGAAAGACACAGCCACAAGCCAAGGGACACTGAAGTCTGGGAGCTGAAAGGAAGGGCTCTCCCCTTCCAGGGCCTTTGGAGTGCGCATGGCCTAGCCGACACCTTGACTTCGGGCTTCTAGCCTCCAGAACTGTGAGAAAATAAACTTCTGTTGTTTTAAGCCACCAAATGTTTGGTAATTTATTGCAGCAGCCCTGGGTAAGTAACACAAGGCCTAACATTCTCCAGACCATGCAAGAAGAATCGGTTCATGAACTTCCTTCTGCTCAGTCTCCAGCCCCATCAAAGAACCATTCTGAAGGCTTTCTGACAGTATTGCCATTAGAACTCAGTATTCACTGTAAGACAGAAAAAGAAGGAAATGGTTTCTGAAGACATGCATGGACATAAAAGGCTTTGACAAGAGGTGTCGTAGAGACAGGAACAATGGCTTGGTAAGGGAAAGCAGGAAGTGTCTCAAAGTCATTCATGGGAAGGCTCTGCCCTGCACAAAGGCAGAAAACTGGGAGGTGAGAGATCTGATTAATATTCAAATAACATCATAATCGGATTAAGTGAAAGTGGTAGGACAAAGGAAAGTCAACAAATGAGAGCAGTCAGCCCCCAGCAGCACAAGCATTTTATCTTCAACAACATTTGAGAACTCTGGGATCTGATCCTTCTGCTCTTCCACATTATAGTCAGAAAGTCTGTGCTAAAATTGATTGTTATGAAGAACCAGCCTCAATTTTAAAACCAAGCATAAAAAAAAATTATTATGAATGAAAAAAGTTCCAAACAACTCTATATCATATACCACCATTTTTGTAACATCCTCTAAAAAGCAAAGTAAATTATATTAAGGAAAAGGACAATGAGGTGTGTATGCTCAAGCAAAAGACTGATAAAATTCAGAGAACCAGTTACCTCTGAGATTGAAGGTTTGGCAGGGGTTATGTTCAAGGAGAAAGAGCACAGTAATATTCTAACTCTGAGATTGGCTGGTGGGCTCAGAGTGTTCATGTTGTAAGACCTCACGGCCTTTTCTCGGGAAGCGTCGCCACAAAGACCACAGTGACTCGAATTCGATGCAATCAGCAGGAGGATTTATTTAGCCAGCGCTGGGGTTCGAGCTCCCGTTTCCAGGAGTGAACCCGGAACACTCACCGAAAGGGATTTTTATACAGAAAGATCAAAGACAACTGGGAATGAGATCGGAATGTAGGGAACAATGTGATAAGGGGGTCTTAGGATGAAGTGGAGACATTTGATTGGTGGGGATGATTTACAGGTAATTAAGTTGAAACGGTTGGCTGATCACCCTGCGGCATTTGGTACGGGGAAATGCATTTTTGAGGAAAGGTCAGTTACACAGTGGAAACTAAGTCACAAGTTATCAGTTAAGAATAGGGAGCAGTCAGGAGGCTCTGAGTCATCAAGATAAGGGGGAAAGCTATGCGGTGCATTCTGCCTTCCAGGTTTAACTCTTAACCTAGGAGTTTTCCAGTGCCCTTTTCAGAAAGCACTAAATGAAGTTACATTTTTACAGAAAGACGAATACAATGATTTACAACAAAGAGAAATTCATTATCCCAAAAGCCTTGTTTTGCTAACATCAAAACTACTATAATTCCTCAATCTAAAAGTTCTTCATTCCCCTCTTCTTCTTGTTCATGATTTCAATCTTGAAATCATAGAGTGAGCGGCTTTCAAGATTTAGCCCGTCACAGACGATTTTCTCGCAGCTCCCTCTTCTCTATCTTTTAGGCGCTCTAAAAGATGGTGATGGTGCAGCATGTTACGGTAGACAAGCACCTTTATATGCAGAAATTCTTTTACAATGCCTTTAATAAGGCATGGTGCTAGGCACATCAGGGCAAGGATAGCGACTAACACGATGCCTACAGCCGCCATGCTCTGCCACAAAGAATGAAGACTGGGAAAGTTAGAAGCCAAAATTTTTTACAAAATTTTCAGCAGCTTGAGCAATATCTAAAGTGGCTGAAGGCGCGTTTTCTATATCTAATATTTCATTGTGTAACTGCAGTAAATCAAGAGAAATATTAGAATTATACCATATGCCTTGTAAATGTCTTTTGATCTTTTCCCACGGGAAGTCAGATATATTATAAGGTTTTTTTGTGACACAGATCCACTTGTAATTAACATGACATTGAATCTTCATTCTGAGGTCTAAGCTTTGAACCTCTTTTCCTAAGACTCTGAGAGTATCATATAAAGCGGACAGCTTATTTTCAATTTTTTTTTTTTTTTTTTTTATCAATATCCTCTTGTGTTCCCCTAACCCTTGTGACATTATAAGACAGAGAATCAACAACTTTGGCATCCTGCACGGATTGAGCAAGGGAAACAGAGGCAGTAACAGCGGTCGCTATTAAGGAGATCAACGATATCACACCCAGAACAATTAATCCCAGGCCTCTTTTGGGCGGCCGAGGGCGGCATTGATGTGTTGTAGTAATTGCAATGCCGTTTCATCATACCAATCTTCTTCTATTTTGACGGGGAGCATAACAAAAGCGGGTTGTTTTACCACCAATATCTGCTCTCCGACGCTCATGCCTCTGATACAATTAGTGAGAGTGCAATTAAAACAGGACATATGGTAAACATTCTGGGTGACATTAACAGAAACATTTTCAACCAAAATCATAAAGGGGTAAGGCACACATGATCTAGGATATCTAAATCCAGTAATCCCTATTATCCCAGTGGCCTCATAATACGGCGGAGGGACGGTGTAACAGAGCCAGCAAGATTTTGTAACCTCCGGGTTGGTGTCATTTAAGACTCGGTAGGCACTGTCTACAAGAGCCAATTAAAAACTTTGACAGACAACATAGACCCTGCCCGCATCTCTTCCGCCAGGCGCCATCTTAGGTTTTTGACCGCAAGGCTAGCCCCCTTTGTTTTTAAGGTTTCTCATTTAGGGCCCCACATGTCCCCCTTTTTTAAATATATTTTATTTAAGCCCTCGAGACATTTGTATTGCTGTTCTGTAGAGCAAGGCATAGAGCTGTAGGCAGCCAACCTCCAGCCTCGCCAGCCCTTCTCGCGGCTGTGCCTGTCTTAGGTTGCCCTCCTCTGAGAGTCTTACCCGTCATTGGCTATCCAGCCACCTCTTGGGGGCTAGGCGGAATCTCTCTAGATGATGAGCATCTAGAACTCTTATTTTTATTTATCTGTCTCGGTTAATCTCTTAAAGGGCTAAATTAATCCAGGGGTTTTGTGGGTCCCCAACGTGGGGCCTCCTCTTTCATGACCTGGGCAAGCATAACCTTTTTTTTTTTTTTTTTTTTAACACTACAACTAGCAGAATAACAAAAACAAGCAAATAGAAGGCATTTTTAAACCAGGTGAATCGAGTTTGTATCCAGTCCCATAGATCCATTGCTCCCTTTTTTACCTGTTAAGAGTCTCATTTAACATTGGAAAAGCTGTCAGACAAAAGCTGGAGTATCTCATGTCGCAGTCTATGAGTGCCAGAACACAACGCCTCGATCGCTCTGGCATGGAGAGCGTGGCAGGGTTAAGTCCGGTAGCCGGCGTGAACCTGATTCGCTCAGAGTTTAGGAGCAGCGTCTGATAGTGGGTCATCCTGGCGTTAGTTAGCCATCTCTCGGGGGGTTGGCGAATCACACTTTCTAAAGCGTGGGGCGCAGTGACAATTAAGTTCTGCCCCAGTGTCAGCTTGTCTGCATCCTTTACTAGGACTGCCACGGCAGCCACTATACGCAAAACAATTCGGCCAGCCAGCAGCCACGGGGTCCAGTTTCTTTGACAGATATGCCACCGGCCGATTCCATGGTCCCAGCTTTTGGGTGAGGACCCCTTTGGCGATGCCATTATTTTCAGCCACATAGAGATGGAACGGCTTGTCCACATCTGGAAGTCCCAGGGCAGGGGCTGACAACAAGGCGCGCTTAATGTTGTCAAAAGCCTTTTGCTCGCTCTTTCCCCAGACGAAGGGTGTACTGCCCTTTGTCAGGGGGTACAAGGGAGCGGCCATCTCTGCGAACCCCGGAATCCAGAGCCTGCAGAACCCTGCAGTGCCCAAGAACTCCTAACCTGTCGGGAGTTTTCGGGGGCTGGTATTCTGGCCACCGCCTCCTTTCTGGCCTCCGAGAGCCATCGCTTCCCATCTCTGAGTTGGTACCCCAGGTAACTAACCTGTTGCCGGCAGATTTGGGCCTTTTGGCAGAAGCACGGTAGCCGAGGGTGCCAAGTTCGGTCAGTAAGGTCTCAGTCCCTTCCCTGCACTCCTCTGCGGTATCTGCGGCCAGAAGCAAGTCATCTACATATTGGAGCAGAGTTACCTGGGGATTTGTGGCGCGGAAGTGCGCGAGGTCCTGGTGGAGGGCTTCGTCAAAAATTGTTGGCGAGTTCTTGAATCCTTGCGGCAGCCTGGTCCACGTTAGCTGTCCGGAGAGTCCTGTAAGGGGGTCTTTCCACTCAAAAGCAAAAATAGGCTGGCTAGCGGGGCTGAGTCGTAGGCAGAAGAAGGCATCTTTCAGGTCCAAGACAGTGTACCACTTCCGGCTGGGGGAAGGGTGCTCAGCAGGTTGTAGGGGTTGGGCACTGTTGGGTGTAGGTCGGATACCCGCTTGTTGACTTCTCTCAGGTCCTGTACAGGCCGGTATTCGCCCGTTCCAGGCTTCCGGACTGGAAGCAACGGGGTGTTCCAGGCCGATTGGCACTTTATCAAAATTCCCAGATCAAGAAACCTTTGAATATGTGGGCGGATCCCATCTCGAGCCTCTTTACTCATCGGGTACTGGCGGACTGAGATGGGGGTGGCAGAGGCCTTGATTTCTACCACCACTGGGGGCTGGTGGATGGCCATTCCCATGCCCGAGACTTCAGCCCAGGCTAGGGGGTCTTAGCCATCCAGTCCTGCATATTCATGGTCTCGGGGGAAGGGCTCTCTTATAGCCTGTATTCACCTTCTAGCCCCAGGGTTAAAACCTGCAACGGCCTTCCTTCCCCGTCTGTCACCGTGGTGCCCTCGGTGTGAAAGTGGATCTGAGCCCCCACTTTCGTGAGCAAGTCCCGTCCCAGCAAGGGGTAAGGGGCATTCAGGGATCACAAGGAACGAGTGGGATACCCGGCCCACGCCAAGGTCCACTGTTCTTCGGGTAGTCCATGGGTATTGTCGATACCCTGTAGCGCCCTGTACCCATGCCTTTTTGTGGACAATGTCCCTCCCGGATTGTAATAGGATGGAGTGTTGGGCTCCTGTGTCTACCAGAAACTGTACAGGCTTCCCTTCCACCTTTAGAGTTACCCTAGGCTCAGGGAGGGGGTCCGAGCCCCGTCCCCCTAATCTTCCTCTTCTATGGCCAGGATTTTGTTGGGGGTGGCGGACCTTCCCCTCTTCTTCTGAGGGCAGTCTTTGAGCCAATGCCCCTTCTCTTTACAGTACGCACACTGATTTTTGTCTAGTGGTGGTTTGGTTCCTGTCCTGCTTTTACTGCGGTCTCTTGGCCCAGTTCTATCATCTCTCTTTCCTTCTTTAATCACTGTAGTCAGAATTTTTGCCAAGTCTTTTGCCTGTCTTTTCTCTCTCTCTCTCTCTCGTTCATCCTGCTCCCGGATCCTTCTTTCCTCCTTTTCCTCTTCTGTTTCCCTCTTATTGAACACCTTGTCTGCTTCTCTGATCAAATCTTGAAGGGAAAATCCCTGTAACCCATCTAGTCTCTGTAACTTTCTCTTAATATCTAGAGCTGACTGATCAATAAAAGCCATGGCCACTGTAGCCCTATGTTCCTCAGATGTGGGATCATAGGGAGTAAATCTCTTGAATGCCTCTATCAATCTGTCTAGGAATACAGTAGGTGACTCAGTAGGCCCTTGAGTCACTTCCCTTACCTTAGCCAAATTGGTGGGGGCGCCTTGCTGCCCCTCGGAGACCCGCCACCAGAGCCTGGCGATAGACCCTCAGGCGCTCCCTACCTGCCGGAGAATTGTAGTCCCAGTCAGGTCTCGTCAGGGGAAACCAGCATCTATTTCATTAGGAAGCGCTGTGGGACGTCCGTCATCTCCTGGCACATTTTTGCGAGCCTCCAATAGTACTCGCTGTCTTTCTTCTGTAGTGAGCAAGGTCTGCAACAATTGCTGACAATCATTCCAAGTGGGCTGATGTGAGAAAACAAGAGATTCTATTAAGGAGGTTAGGGCCTGGGGGTTATCAGAGAAAGAGGGGTTGTTATTTTTCCAGTTGTAAAGATCCGAGGCAGAGAATGGCCAATATTGGAGTGGCCGAACCCCACGGTCATCAGGGGGCCCGTTCTCCCGGAGGGGGAGAGCGGTGGAGTCCGGGGTGACAGCTCTACGGCTCCGCGTTCCTGCCGCCCGGGCCCATTTCTTCCCCTTCTTTTGGCTGCTCAGGCGAGGCGGTCGCTTGTGCCCTCTGAGGTGCCGGAGGTGGGACCTGTACAGGCGGGTAGGGTGGGGGAGAATCTAAGAGTAAGAAGTCAGTTTGCAGGTCTGGATATATATTTTTGACGGGAGCCTTTGTCTCTTCCTTCCTTGCCGTGGATTTTAGGGCAAAGATCTCTGCAGCAGGCTCCAACGGCTTTCCTGTGGGAAAACGAAAGGTCGAACCCACGCCGGGGGTGAACGGACCAGGTCTTCCCAGACCGTAATATATGGCACCTGGTCCGGGTGCTCAGTAGCAGGGGTGAAAATTACAGTTTTAACCTGTTTGACTTGTTCTGAAGAGAACGACCCTTGTGGCGGCCAGCCGGTATTAAAACTGGGCCAATCTACTGCGCATAAACTCTGCCATTTTCCTTTTTTCACTGTCATGGAAAGATCATGGGCCCGATTTTTACTTCTGTCCAATGATCTACCGTCAGAGACAACGGGGTTGTCACAGTCTGTCCCATCGTCAGTTTGTCACAAAAATGAACACTTAACTAGTACTAAGTAAGACGAATAATAGCGGAGAAATCAAGTAAAAGCGGCTGCTGTAAGCTTTTGCCCTCGGCAAGTCTTAAGCAGATGAGCTTCCTAGCTCCACAGACACAGGATTCAGACGGAGAAGGATCTCACGACCCCCACTCCCAGGTCGGCGTTCCAGGCGTCCCTGGCACACGCCACAGATACAGGCGGAGGGGAATCTCACGACTCCCGCTCCCAGGTTGGCGTTTCAGGCGTCCCTGGCACACGCCACAGATACAGGCGGGCCCTACAGATACAGACAGACAAGAGCGCGAGGGCACAGATCTTTGTTTCAGCAGCCGAAAGAGACCGGGAGGAAAGTGAGATAAGATGACTGAGGATAGCCACCGAAAATCCTGCCGGGAATGGTGGCGGCCAGAGAGGTGGACTTACGGCGTGCTTTGAGTTCACTCGTGTGCCTATGCCGTTGCACGGAAGTTGTCTTGCTGGGGGCGGGCGCCCTAGCGGCTTCTGGCCCGTTCCGCGACCCCCTTATCCTGTCACGGGAGTCTTCAAGTGGCAGGCGCCTAATGGCTTTTAAGTGCCTGACCCGTGCCCACAAAAAGGTAATATTAGGCCAGATCCTCACAAGAAAGACAGGGAAGTTTCACCCAGCCGGGCGATAGTTAATGGGGCTCACCTGTCGTAAGGCCTTCAAAGTCCACCAGGGAGTAGCCCTGGCCGGGACTAATCAGTTGCCCCACAACCGCTCGCCCGTTCACTGAAACTTCCGAAGGATTAAGTCAAGCAGCAGGAGAGAAAAGTGAGACAATACAGATTTAACACAGAGCAGACTAGTCACAGACCTTTTACAGACATACACGGAGACACAGAATTGCTCGAGCTTACCTCCGAATTCAAAAGCCAAAGGGTCTGAGTGAGCGAGGCGATCCCGGACGAGCCCCCAAATGTAAGACCTCACGGCCTTTTCTCGGGAAGCGTCGCCACAAAGACCACAGTGACTCGAATCGATGCAATCAGCAGGAGGATTTATTTAGCCAGCGCGCTGGGGTTCGAGCTCCCGTTTCCAGGAGTGAACCCGGAACACTCACCGAAAGGGATTTTTTATACAGAAAGATCAAAGACAACTGGGAATGAGATCGGAATGTAGGGAACAATGTGATAAGGGGGTCTTAGGATGAAGTGGAGACATTTGATTGGTGGGGATGATTTACAGGTAATTAAGTTGAAACGGTTGGCTGATCACCCTGCGGCATTTGGTACGGGAAATGCATTTTTGAGGAAAGGTCAGTTACACAGTGGAAACTAAGTCACAAGTTATCAGTTAAGAATAGGGAGCAGTCAGGAGGCTCTGAGTCATCAAGATAAGGGGGAAAGCTATGCGGTGCATTCTGCCTTCCAGGTTTAACTCTTAACCTAGGAGTTTTCCAGTGCCCTTTTCAGAAAGCACTAAATGAAGTTACATTTTTACAGAAAGACGAATACAATGATTTACAACAAAGAGAAATTCATTATCCCAAAAGCCTTGTTTTGCTAACATCAAAACTACTATAATTCCTCAATCTAAAAGTTCTTCAATGTTAACATGCATTATAACTCATACATGTGACATATATAACATATGTGTTATATACAGTTTTATTATGCAGTACTTGATACATTTGAAAGAATATATTAACCTAAAATACATGGGCTTCCTGGTGGCTCAGATGGTAAAGAATCTGCCTGCAATGTGGGAGACCTGGGTTCAATCCCTGGGTCGGGAAGATCCCCTAGAGAAGGGAATGGCAACCCACTCCAGTATTCTTGCCTGGTGAATTCCATGAACAGAGGAGCCTGGTGGGCTACAGTCCATAGTGCTGAAAAAGTCAGACACAACTGAGCGGCTAACTCATACAAAATATATATAGCCTTTTACAAGAAAAAAAATTAATCAAACTGAAAGCCCCTCAGGGCTTGAGGACAACTGTGTTCCAGAGACCACATTTAGGAGGAAAGCTGGTGGCTGGACTGTCTCCATATCTCACTTCCCGTAAGAGTTTTCTCAAATGGCAACCCACTCCAGTGTTCTTGCCTGGAGAATCCCAGGGACAGGGGAGCCTGGTGGGCTGCCATCTATGGGGTCGCACAGAGTCGGACACGACTGAAGCGACTTAGCAGCAGCAGCAGTACTTAATTCCTGCTGTCTTTACCAAGCCCGGCCACAAAATTGTCACTCTTGCTCTCAGCTCTTCGGAGATACAAGGATAATGCCAGCCTCTCTTCCTTCTAGTCCTCAGAGCACAGCCGGGCAGGGGAGCATTCTCCAAAAGCTGTCCTAAGTGAGGGTGAGTGGGAATGATATCAGCATAGCAGGACAAGCAACAGCGTGCTGCAGCAAGCCCAGCCCCACACAGGCTGCCCTCAGAGTCACCACACCCTCTCTGCTTCCCTCCTTCCCTGGCTCACACCCCTCCTTCAGTCTCGCTACACTGCTTGGGGTTGTCTGTGCAGGCCCATGCATCCAGCCTCTGTTGCTGCTGTGTCCTCTGCCTAGGATACCCTCCTCACCTTTCCTGCCTCGCCATATCTCGTTCATCCTTCGCCTCTCCATGCAGGCAGCCTTTTTCAGGAAGGCTTCAGGTAACGTAAGCTGGGTAAAGAACCCTATCACCTGCCTCATGTCTCATCACCAACCCCAAGTGAGCATGACCTTGAAGGGGCAAATCTTCCTGCTTGGTGTCTGCATACTTGTTGACCAAGTCCTGGTACAAAGCAAATGCTCAGTTAATCTTTATTGCAAGGATATGTGCTAAAATTAGTCAAGATCTCAGAGACCAGATTTCTGTGCAAAGATCTCAAGGAGAAAAGAAAGTCTTTTCTGAGCCTCCAACTTTTTATTCTGAAATTACTTCAATCCAGCTCCAAAGGGCTGGGACTCCTTTGCACACATACCTTTCTTGGCTCCCTTCCCCCACCCCCTTCCCTGTGCCCTGGCCAAATGGCCTTTTGCAACCCCCTTATCTAACAAGGGCATCTTGAGTGATTCCCAGACAAACTACAAAACCAAATTTCAAACCCAAGACCCGCTGTATCCATCTTATTTCTGGCTTCTAATCTGAGGGATGAGTCTTCACAACTGATAGGAGAGGCAAGATGAAGAATGATCTGGACCCTCAAGCCTGAGTTGATGGTCACAGTCCCTCTGGAGCCTCTACTAACTGTCTCTTTAAGTGAAATGAAGTGAAAGTCGCTCAGTTATGTCTGACTCTTTGTGACTCCATGAACTATACAGTCCATGGAATTCTCTAGGCCAGAATACTGGAGTGGGTAGCCTTTCCCTTCTCCAGGGGATTGTCCCAACCCAGGGATCGAACCCAGGTCTCCCGTACTGCAGGCCTCTCTAAGGTGAGCCCTAAGTCCTGGAAAAGAAATTTCATTATCATAGTCTAACATCACAGTATTTTAACAATAGGGCGTCAGGCTATGGTTTAAAGGATGCTGGGAACTAGGCCACAGGAGCTGGTGAGGAGAGGGAGGAAGCTTGAGAAAGAGAAAATGAAGGGTGGGAAACCAGACCTTTCCTCAGTGCTGGCCCCCAAGCACAGGCTCACTAAGACACACCAGCTGAAGCTCAGCTCAAGCCTTAGTCTGCATCTGGAAACCTGACCCAAAGGGTAAAGGTCAGACACCTGAAAATAAAGCAGGCTGCTTGAGGGCTTCCAGTTGCATCTCTGGCTGACTGGGCAAGGAACAAGAGCCCAGCATCTGTGGAGAGCAGCTAGAAGTTCAGGCAGGTGCCAAAGCCTTTGATAAGGAGTAGAGTATCAGGAAAGACAGTCATGAGAAACCTAGGATTAGATGGGTGAAGAGGCAGCGTGAGGGAGGGGATAAGCAGCTTCACACAGAAGAGGAGAAAACGCTGTGACCAAAGTGCTGCAGAAAAACTGGGGCTCCAGATGGAGTCGAAGAGGAGACTGAGGGGCAGGGGGACCATGAGAGCTGGCACCTCAGCTATACTATACTAATAGGTTGTGTCTGGAGATACCACCGCCCTAAAGGCCCAGCAGGGGGTGCTGCTCCTGAGGAATGGACGGGGTCAGGCTGAGCCTCAGGTCTAGGCAGTAGGGAGTAAAAATGGAGAGAAGGCAAGTATGTTCAAAAACAGGTACATGCATACAGTACATGTTAGCAGCTTCCTAACTGGAGGCTAGAATGTGGCATGTATTGTTTTCTGTGTGTGTGCACGTGTGTGCACGTGTGTGCATGTGTGTGTGTGTGTCAGTGTATAATGTATAAAAGTAGAGAAAATAATGAACTTCCATGGAGGTTCATGGAGACTTCCCCCAACTTCTGCACAACTGATGGTCAATCATCTTTCCCCCACATCTTCACCCACTGCCCTCTGCCCTGAATTTTTAGAAGCAACTCCCAGATATGTTATCATTTTGTCAAAGTTTCAGTATGTAAATCTAGGAGATAAGGACTTTCCTTTCTTATATAATTTATTCATTCTTGGTTGCACTGGGTCTTCGTTGCCACGTGTGGGCTTTTCTCTAGTTGTGGCAGGTGGGGGCTACTCTCTAGTTGTAGTGCACAGGCTTCTCATTGGGGCAGCTTCTCTTGTTGCAGAGCACAGGCTCAATAGTTGTGGCGAAAGGGCTTAGTTGCTCCACCGTATATGGGATCTTCCTGGACCAGGGATCAAACCCCATGTCTCTTGCACTGGCAGGTGAATCCTTTACCACTGAACCACCAGGGAAGCCCAGGACTTTCCTTTATTAATTAACCCCAGTGACACCATCGACATCATCAGATCCCCAAATTCCTTAACATCCCTGGGATTCTCCAGTCAAGAACACTGGAATGGGTTGCCATTTCCTTCTCCAATGCGAGTAAGTGAAAAGTGAAAGTCTCTCAGTCATGCAGACTGTTAGCGACCCCATGGACTGCAGCCAACCAGGCTCCTCAGTCCATGGGATCTCCAGGCAAGAGTACTGGAGTGGGGTGCCATTGCCTTCTCCAATAGAAACACAAGTTACCAAATATCCAATCAGGATTCACATTTCCCAGATGGTCCTCCAAATGGTTGTCTTTCCTTTTATTTTTCCAGTTAGTTTAATCTGGATCTAAATAATGTCCATACATCGCTAGTTAAAATATTCCCCAAGTCTCTTTTAATTTACAGGTTTTCCTTCCCTGTCTTTTTTCTGAAAATTGTTTTGCTGGTGCTGCTATTGTTGTTAAAACACTAGGTCGTGTGTATGTAGGAGGTCCCATTTTTGGTTTTGCTGATGGTATCCCTGTGGTGTCATCTGACTTATTTTCTCTATTCCCTATATTTCTTATGAATTATAGATTCACGTGAGCTCCTCTGGCACAGCTCTTTCACAGGTGGCAGTGTGTTCCTCACCGAGAGGAGGCTGATGTCGAGTTGTCCCTTTTTTGTTTTGGAAAACTGTGAGGTCCTAAATGCTCTCATTCCTTTGGCACTTGAAAGCCAGAATACTTCTATAAAGAGAAACCTCCTTCATCCATTACATGATTACCCTGATGAATGGTTCAGGGAGAAGAGACAGGATATGTGCTTGATTCTTTCATTTACCAGTTTTTGATAAGGAGTTAGTTCCCTAGAGTCTTCTAAAGTCAATCAGTGAGGCTTTATTTTTGTTGAGTATTACTGTGAATTTATGAACATGAATATATTTGATGTATTTCAAGGATAGGATATTCATAAGATCTTTAAGGTCTGGTATAAGATGGGCCTTTCAATGCAGGCGGCCTGATTAGATTGGCAGGTTTGTCCTTTAACAGTTGAGGATGGGTGGACCCAGCAGGGGGCAGGCTTGAAGTGAGCCGTGAGTGGCACAGTCATGTGATCAACCAGTTGACTGATCTATGGCTCTGAGGAGAAGCTGTAACTCTGATGAGAATTACTTGAGCAGTCAATCTATTGCTCCAAAAGTGGATTTTTAAGAAATTCCTAAAACAATAAAAATATTTGGCTTGAGACTTGCCCTTTAAATCTGAGGTTTATTTCCTTCTCTCCGCCTTGAAATTTATTCCCATTGTCTTCAAATATTTCTTCCTCTCTGTTTTTGTATCATTCCCTTTCTGATCTAGTTCTATTCTTGATATTAATTAGAAATTTAAAAAATAGCTGCCTTGTTTGCTGCAAGCTGCTGAAACTACTCTTTCCAATCACTGATTTCTCTTCAGGTGAATCTAGTCCATGGTTTATCCATGTTATTGATAAAGAATATTCATTCTATTATCATATTCTTCATGTTTAATGTTTCTGTTCATTTTAGTTTCATGATTTTTCCCTGACCTATATTGCTATTGTCATTCCTCACTTTCTCAAATATGTTTATCATGCTTATTTAAAAATCTTGGTGCATCAGTTTTAATTATTCCATTTCAGATGGCATACACTGTTCAATTGTTGTCGTTTTATGGTAGTTGTACTCCTCGCAGGTCTAGTTATTTGGCCTGTGAATTCATGGTCTCTTGGAATTTCAGCTACTCTGATAAACATGCATCCAGAAGGCCCAGTGACTTAGGCGTGGGAGGTCGGTGATGAGCCCAGAACCAAAGTCTCAGGCACAGGAGAGCCACTGTGTGTCCCTCCCACTCCCTGGCTACACCAGATCATTCTCAGCCAGGTTTCTGCCCTCGGGGAGAAGCAGGGCTGAAAAGAAAGGTAACCTGGCAGCCCTGGGTGTGTGCTTCGGGGGAGCAGAGAGTGAAAGGGGGTATGGGGTCCACCTTCAGTGTTTAATGTCTCACCCCAACAGCACTTCTGCGTTGGTCAGCTATTCCCAGGGAGGACTCCCCACCAGTGGCTTCTGAATTGTTACCATTTCTACTGTGAAGAGCCGTGAAAGCAGAACCTGAAGTCTGGTTCATCCCACCTAACTGCAGCGTCTCCTCCTGCCACCCACCTTCTACATGTTCACAGATTAAGCCAATCTTTAGATTCCCCAGCCTTTTATTTCTTTTTACTTCCTAGAACCTGCAGTTCCTCCAGCTGCTTTAGTTTCTCCGCGCGTCGTGGGAGAGCAGCCCTGGGCCGCATCCTGGTGTTAAGAGAACCACCTTGACAACCCCTCGAGCCTCGGGGTTCAGCTCTCCTAGCTCTACAGTTTGCTGGCTGTGTGTCCCCCAGCAAATTACAGGGCTACTGTCCGTGCCTCAGTTTGCCTCATCTGTAGATTGGGGCAATGGTAGTTTCTGCCTGGTTGACTCTAATAATGCCTTTGAAAGCGGTTAGAACAGAACCAGGTGCAGGGAAAGGGCACTCACCTGTTAGCCATGTAGACGTAATTCGGCATTCCACCGTGGCCCGCCCTCGGCAATGGTTTCCTGAGACTTTCTATTTCCTGCTCTCTGCGTGGCCGCACGCTAATCAGGCCCAGCGGGGAGCGCGCAGGGTCGTGGCGGGGCCGGCGGGGACCTCACGCCTCAGCGGGCTACACGGGCAAGTCGGGAGTCGCACCGCGCGGTGGTTTAGACGAGCGGCGAGGAGCCCCGGCCTCGGGGGAGGGGCGGGAGGGACTCGCGCGGATCGCCGGCTGCACCCGAGCGGCCCCGGGGGCGCGCGGGCGCCGGGGGCCGCTCGGGATGGCGCACCGCGCGAAGTCCGTGGCGCTCGGAGGCTGCCGCGGGGCGGCGCTGCGCCCCCTTCTCGCCGGTCGGCCGCCGGGCCCCGAGGCGGCCCGCAGCGGGCTCGGCGAGGGCTCCCAGTGCGCGGCCCCGGCGCGAAGGGCAAGATGCAGTGCCTCGGAGCGGAGCAGCTGGTAAGGCCCGCACCCGGCCCCAGGGGAGGGATCGCGCGCGGGGAAGGCTCGGGCCCCTCCACGCACCTGCCCCGCGGGGACGCTTCCGCCTCCCGGGATCCCGCGGACCGACCTCCCGCCCCTGCGCCGCCGCATCCGGGGGCACCTGGCGGGGCACCTCGGACCCACTCGGCTGCTGGGGCGGAGGCGCGGGAGAGGCTGGCCTCTAGGCCCCAACTTGGGGCCGCCTTTAGGTGCGCCTCCAGGTAAGGACTCGGCGGCTGGGAACTGCTCATCCGCTCCGCACGCGGCAGGTGTTTCAAAGGCTTCGCGAACGCTTCGGGCGGCCACGTTTAAAAAAAAAAAAAAAGTTATTTTGAATAGTCTTCGAGTAAGTTTGGGCTTATTTTCTAGGTTGGGACCTAAATATATGATTATCCTCTTTTCCTAAACACTCTTCCTTCTTTATCTGGAAGGATTCCACAGAAAGAATCCCCACGCAAAGACAGTGGCGACCTCAGATTTATAGGAAATGCACAGATACGGCATGGTTGTTCCTGTTCTTTCTCTTCTGGACTGGTTTGGTAAGTGTGGGTGCCTGGCAGGGAAGAGACCAGAGTGTGTTGTGTGTGTGTCCCGAAATAGCTGTGCCCCAGATATAAATCGCGTCCCTGGGCGGGGGTGAAGTGAGGTGGGGGTGAGGGTCCCAGGTTGTACCAGGTAACAGGTTGTGCCACGGCTAGGGACGTTTGCCACAGAGCAAACAGCAGTTCTCAGAAGTGCCAGTCAGGTATCTCTTAACCTTCTAGGTTCAGTAGATTGGAGAAGCTGGCTTATTACCATGGGCCACTTTCTAACACAAGACGGCATTAGGAAATGAGAGCCACCGTCTGCAGTGGGATTACCTCTTAGTACCAGCCCACTGAGGGGGAAGTTCTTGTACCATCTGGTCTCAGTCCCCCGAATAAAATGTTCCTCTCCCAAAGGGATATCCAGGTAAGCCTAGAAATAAGTTCCTCTTACTTTAGCTGAGTGTAACATGCTCTTGGAATGTTGTGTTTAGCAGGTGAACAAGCCTTTGCTGTAAATCCTCTAGTTGGATAGGAAATGAGGTTTTTGCCCACTCTAGTTACCAGGTGTGTGTGATTGCTGGTAGACCTTCCATTTTAGTCCTGGAAGAGTCTCTTGGAAGCTGAACTTTGATGCTTTTATAGCTCATTTTAGAGTTGTAGGGAACAGCAGAAAAGGCTCACTGGAGTTCTTAAAAGATCATGTTCATGAAATCCTCCATTTCAGATGGAGGCATGTTGTTTCTTCATGGTAAATGGCTTCCATGTAATTACCTTTGTTGAAAAGAGTTAAATTTGAATAAACCCTAAAATACGAACCTCTTTCCAAGCTAGAAAGGCATTCACTCACTTGACTACCGACTGGTTCCACACAGACAGGTGAATAACAGGCACAGTGGAAGGCTGGACCTTAGAGGCATAACCAGATGTTCTGTGTTCCCTCTACAATGACCCTTGGAGCTTTTCTCTACCTATAACACCTCCTCTTAAACTTTCCACAGATGCTGGTGTTTCTCTCTGGGTGTGCTGTTGTATAAATGCAGGGGGCAGCTGTTCTGCCAGTTCCCGGCTGCTTTGAACTTGGACTGTTAATGATCTTCCCTAGCCTCTCCACAGCTCAAACCCAGTGCCTAACTATCAAACCTTCAGCCAGCAGTTGTCTGGGGAAAGGATTTATAGATGGCCCATCACAGCCCAGAGATCTAAGAACCATCGGAGAGGTGGCACAAAGCTGGACGTGGCTTCAAATTTACATATCGTTTGCAAAATACATCTGAAAACTTCAATGTGCCCATGTTCTCTTTATTAAATTTGAGTAATGATAGTTCTTCCTTAGGTGACTAGCTTTTATATCTTTTGCAGTATTTTTTAACCACAGCCAAGAGGGTAAGGATGTTTTTTCTGCCTCTGCTGTTTGGCTTTCTGGTCTTTATTATGACATCCTGACCAGGAACAAGGCACATGCTGGATGGAATTATTGATGGTGCTGTCCTGAGCTGGGGCTAAACAAAGGTTTGGGTGAGGGACCCGAATTATGAACCGGGACAGTCTATTGCAAACAGAAAGCATGCCAACCTTTCTTTATGTGTGCATAGAAAGGACAGAACCTGCTCCATTCTGGGCCATCTCTGCCTGTGCTCCTCCCCACTGTCCTCTCCCACCTTGCCTTTTCTTACTCAAACCTCCAAATTGACTCAAACCTCCCTGGTAGCTCCACTGTAACTGGTATATCCACCTACTGTTTGGAGTTGCAATTGTGTGTTTGAAGTTGAAAGAAAATTTTAATGGTTTAATGTGGTAATATGACAGGGACTCAAGATTATCCAAACCTCCCTCCAGCCACCGGCCCCTCCCACCAAAAAAACCCTTGCCCTCCTGGGCAGGAGCTCCCCCTTTATTATTAGATCTCTGCTGATCTGGGTGGAAGACCAGGACCCCTTTCCTCCGTCTAAGTCTAAAACCAATCAGAATCTGACCACTCTCCAAAAGGAAGAGCAGGAAGGGGACCAACTGGGGACTGGGTCAGCCAACAGAGCCTGCCACAGGGGCACACACCCACCCCCGACCCAAAGCCTGAGAATAAAGGGTGGGGTATCTGTCCACTTGCACAGGTGACCCACTCGTCCTGGAGTCTGACCTCGAGGTTGAGGAGGTGCTGATAGAATAGGAGTAGCAGAGACCCTCCTTCCCTGGGATGTCAGAAGTTTCTCAGCTCTGAGCCCTGCCTGTCTTCTAGGCTGAGTTCCTTGGGGGCTCGATTTTGTTTCCATATCCCTTAGTAGGCACTTTAAGATGGTTATTTTGATTCCTGAATTAGTAATGAATGTAAAGTATCTGAAACATAATTGACTTTGGGAATAAGTACTTTTGGAACATCTGGTACCACAGTTATTTTTTCCAAATATTGAATAGTATTTTCTGTATTACAGATTGAGAAATTTATGATACTAAGCTTATGTTATGGGAAGATACAGACTCAATCTGAGTAGAGGGCCCATCAATGCATATTAAAGGACTAGTCACTTGAGCTGAAATTTTAAATATTCCACATTCATTACAAAATTAGACAAAAGTGACTACAAATTGCATGATGTTCTTGTCTAGCAAAATTCCTGAGATTCCTTATGTATTTTAAGCATTTACTCCAAAGCACCATTTTCTCACTTGTTACAGACAGTATCAAAATACCGTCTGTATTTTTCAACTGTGTTGCTTCTACCCGTGAAGATCAGAGTCCCTAAATACAAGATAAAAATAAAAGTGGAAGAGGAAGTAGGAGGAGAGAGAGGTGGAAGGGAGGAAAGGTGGATGGATAGAACCTCAGGGGAAGGAAGCAGAGCCCCAGCGCCTTAGATAAAACAAGGGGCAAAAGTTTGGGTTATCCTGGTGGTCTTAGGCAAAAAAAGAAAACGACAGACTCTTGGGGAAGAAGGGGAGAAAACAGAGGGGAATCTGCTTCAGAGTTTTAGAATAGTGTCCCTCCGTAACCTGTTTAAGCAAGTACTAGAGAAGCAGCACCCCCATCAGCGGTTCTCAACCTTATTGGCACCAGGAACTGGTTTCATGGAAGACAGTGTTTCCACGGATGGGGATGGGAGATGGTTAGGGGATGATGCAAGCATATTATATTTATTGTGCACCTTATTTATCTTATTACATCAGCTCCATCACAGATCGTCAGGCATTAGATCATGGAGGCTGGGGACCCCTAATTGATATGACTTGCTGGTGTCACTGCTAAAGGAGGGAAGTGCATTTGTGCTGGGGAGATTTGATTTTACCAGGTTTCATTTCATATCAGCATTTAGGGATGTGGGGGCTGCTTTCCAGCCCTTTGGCCAGGCTTTCACGTGCCACTTGGGTTTTGCCAGGTGTTCATCATGGGCTACTCAGTGGCGGCTGGAGCCACAGGAAGACTCCTCTTCGGCTACGACAGCTTTGGGAATGTGTGTGGCAAGAAGAACTCCCCCAGTAGAAGGGGCTCCTCTTTCAGGGCAGGATATGACTCAAAAAAAGTAAGTGTTGAAGTCAGTCCTCACCCTACAGAGGGGCTAGATTTCACAACTTTGTATAAATTAGTCATTTTGAGCCTGGAAACTGATACCCACTCAAAACTCTATCAAGCCAACTCATAAAAGGAAATTTTGATGTGGTAGTAAGGACACAGGTTTTAGTACCAGCCAATCCCAAGTTCAAATTCAGTCCTTGCTGCTTTTCAGCTGTGTGACTTTGAGCAGGGTATTTAACTTCTCTGAGCTGAATTTTCATCTTTTTAAACCAGTTATTATACCTATCTCATAAGGCTGTTTCAGGATCCACTGAGACACTGCATGAGCTAAGTAAGGCTTATAAGTGTTAATTGTCACTATTATTATCCATTGTGTGTGTGTACGCGCTTAGTCATTCAGTCATGTCTAACTCTTTGCAGCCCCATGAACTGTAACTCTCACCGTGCAGTTTTCCAGGCAAGAATACTGGAGCTGGTTGCCATTTCCTCTTCCAGGGGATCTTCCCAACCCAGGGGTTGAACCTGTATCTCTTAAAGTCTGCTGCATTGGGAAGCGGGTTCTTTAGCACTAGCACCACCTAGGATCCGAATCATGTTACTAACTAGACACCAAACAGAGTATTGTTTCTATGTGGAAATACCTCAGTCCCACCTTAGGATGTTGAGAACCTGTGTCCCATTCCCTCCCAGCCTACTCTCTCAGCTATGGCACCGTGGGGCATACTCTTATCTCTCTGACTCCCAAAGAGAAACCAAAAGGGGAGAGAAAAGACAGGACTCCCCCAAGGGGAGAGAAATCCCTGGCCACAATTTTCTATGATGGATAAGGCCTTATAATAACTTCAAGACTTGATCATCAAAAGCAGCTCCTAGGAAAGACATCTTAGGTATATAAGGTCCTGGGTATAAGTTTGGAGTCACCAAACACAGATCCCAGAGCAGGCCTCTTCTACCCCTGAATGTTGCTCTTGAGTAAGGGGCTTTGCATTGCTGGAAATGGATTGCCCCGGGCCATTTCCCCTATACTTGTGGGTGTCACTCACAAAGAACACAGGGAGGAAGACGCTTCCCAGATACACCTGTGCTTCTCTTTGGACACTGCATTCATAATGCAGTGCTGGGAAATAGTCACCCTCTTTGAAATGAAAAGAATATATTTTATTATTAATAGTCAAAAAGTAGAAGCAACCAAGTGTCCAGCAGATGAATAGTAAACAAAATGTGTATACATATAATGGGATAACTTTTTAGCCTTTTAAGGAAAGAAATTCTGACACATGCTACAACCTAGATAAATCTTGAGGATATTATGATAAGTGACATAAGTCAATCACAGAAAGATAAATATTTTGATTCCACTTATATGAGCTGCCTAGAGTAGTCACATTCATAGAGACTGAAAGTAGAACGGTGGTTGCCAAGATTTGGGGATGATGAATTATTATTAAGTGGGTACAGAGCTTGTTTTACAAGATGAAAAGATTCTTGTGGGAGGGTGGGTGGGCTGGGTGGTAGTGACGGTTGTACATCAGCGTGAATGTGGTTCGTGCCACGGCACACACAAAATCTTTAAGATGGTAAAATGTTATGTGTATTTTACTGCAATTTTTAAAACTTAATAAGTAGAATAAAGTATATAGTTATCATACACTTGGAAATCTGCTCTCAAATCTCCTGTAACACCACCACCCCCTCCCAACCCCAGTTGAGGGAAAAGAAGCTTCTGGGACCCCTTCTCCAGGTCTCTCTCCTGGAGGACTGCCTGCAGGGCTCTTGACCTGACACTGCTCTGATCTCAGCAGCCGGGATAAGTGTAGGGCAAGGGTCTGGGAGCTGCTGCTGCCAACCGTCACGTGACCTTGTTAAAGGCAACAAGCAGTTTTGTTCTTGTGCCCAGTGGCTGGGCAGCTGCAGCAGGAAGGGTCTCGAGTTTCCTGGCTCAAACTGGGAGACAGGGGGAAGGGTAAGCCTTTAATTCACAGCCTCGGCCTCCTCCTCTCCCCTGGGTTGAGCTGTTCTCTGAGATAGAGTTGAATACACTATGCTTTCTGTGGACTTCACTGATGCAGTGGCCTCACCTAACGAACCCAGGGCAGTGTTAGTCCTTTCTGTTTCTCAGCGCCTTCCTCCGAGAACGCCCTAGTGTTATCAACATCCCAAAAAATGCTGAATCTGAAAGAGGGAAGTTTTGTTAACATTTGAATACAGCTCCCAAACTGTACAACTCCATAGATGACCCCAGGTGAGCATAATACATTATGCAGGAAGTATTTGATGATGAAAGTTGGCTTAAATTATTCCCATGTTTGATAGCATGTGGCTGTCGTTTAAGTCCCACAATTAAACTGAACGACAGGGAATGCTCTACGACATTCTCCTTGTTTCATCTGCCTCCCTAGACACGTGTTTTTTATGAATTCCTGCAACCTGGAAGTCAAGGATGTGAGGCTCAGTTCCATCGTTCTCTGTGTATCCAGTTGTCCTGAAGAGCAGCTTGATACCCTGGAAGAGGTCCAGCTCTTTGCAAACACCAGTGGTGGGTACCAAAGGATGGGGTCTCTATTCCCCCTAAGGCTGGGGATCATGGCAGGGTAACCTGTACAGACATAGATGAGATCACTTGCCTTGCCCCTGCTTCCTCTGCAAAGTGGGAAATTGTCCTTCCTTGTGGGTGCCTCTCCTTGTGTAGAAAGGGCCATAAACATTTTCTCCTGAGCTTAATTGCGTTCAGGTTTATCTGGAATTCATCTGAAACTCTAGCTGTTCTCTGCTCACTGCCAGGGTCTGGTCTGCCGTAGAAAGTGGGAGGGAACAGCAGACGTTGAGGGCCTGAAGGCAGGGTCAGACAGAGGTCAGAGAAGCGCACTTGGCAGGTCTAGTCCTAGAGAGGCACCCACAGGCTTCGGGTTGAATTGCCGACAAGTATGTTCTTTCATTAAAATATTCGGGCTGTGGATAGTTTCACTGACCAGTGGGACAGTTGTACGTTGTTTCAAAAGCACTTATGTAACTTGCTCTGAGCCTGCTTTTCAGATTTATATTTTAAGGATTAAATAAGCAAAGGGAAGTAAGAAATTCGAGGCAGCCCACTGCAAATTTCATCTGCCTGAGAAGTGGGGGTGCCAGATTTTTAAAAATTATTTTCAAGACTGGGTTAAAAATATCAAGCCTATATAATAAATCATCTTCAAATCATTTTGTTATCAATCATTTTATAACTTTTGAATTTGTTGTTTTGGAGAGAGGAAAGCAGAGAACCTGATTTGATCTCAACTGGATGCTTGTTTTTTTGTCTTTAGGACACCCAAAGACCTGTTTTCCAAGTCAGAGTGGTTTATTCTCTCTTTTCCCCAGTTGGGTAAAAATGACTATGGTTTCTTTACTAGCTCCCCTAGAGAGATAAGTACAATGTAAGAAAATGGTATCGCCTGTGTGTTTTCTGCTTCCAGGGTCCTTCCTGTGTGTTTATAATTTGAATTCCTCCAACTACACCCAGATTCCAAATGCAGACTTGCTATGCCCCAGGCTACCAGTTCCCCCAAGGTAAGAGCTTTCAAACGTTTTCCTTATTCATTAACAAAACTTATTGGATACTTGGTGAGAGTCTCTTACCCTTCTCCATAAGAAGCAGGCCTTGGTGGGCAAGGCCAGATGGTCAGCACACCTTTTTTCTCAGTGAGAATAGAAAACAGGTCCTTCTCAAGAACATCACTCAGCAGACTGCTGTCGCAGTCATTCATCCCTGTCATCTAGGGCGATACCTGGCACAGAGGAGGTCTCCTGTGGTTAAAGCTCTAAGGGTGAAGCAGAAGCTGCACTGCCGTGATTAATGGCTCACGTGTGAGCCACTGAGAGGGCTGAGGGGAAAATGCAATCAATTACCATCACCACCATCAGGATGCTGAGAGGTACTGAAGGAGGACTTGGGTTTATTTTGCATTACCATTCTTTTGAAAATTATATGTTTACAGTGAATGAGACCTCTGTGCAAAATCCCTTCAAGATAATCACAATTTAACTAGAACCAAGGCATTATGCCAGCTCCCTAGTATAATGTTCATCAAACTTGTGGTCAGGATTCCCGGTAAGAAATGCATTACATCACAACTCCAGTATACACGTATCTTCATACACACTGATGTATATGGAAACGGAAATAAAGTCTCACAAAACAAGACTTCTTCCTTACTAATAGTTCCTAGTCTGTTTCAGTTTTTAAAAAGTAATGTATTTCATAATCCTCTAAGAGCTTGAAAAATGCTGAGATAGCGGGTGCTAAGAAAAACGAGTAGATTTTAACAGAACAAGGGGAAGACTACAGGTAACCATCCTTGTGTCCTTTTCCAGGATACTTGGTGTTATAAGTAATTGAAAGAGGAGAGAATTATTTCCAGAGGAGAATACCATACTATTTTTCTGTAATACCTTCTTCTTTAAAATTTGATTTCTTATTAGATGTCATAAACATATCTCTATAAAACATAACTAAATCCAGAAAAAATAAAATATTCCAATAACTCAAAGAAAAATGACTTAATATGTGGAGAGAAGTTTTCTTTGACTTTACACCTGTGACCACATCTCCCCTTCCGCCCCCCACCCTGTGGCTACTACATTCTGTTCTCTGCTTCTGTGAGATAAACTATTTTAGACTCCACATAGAAGTGAGGTCATGCAGTGTTTGTCTTTTGAGAAGGATTTTTAAAAGAACACTATGTGTGTTCTGGGCCTGAAGAAGGAATTGAAAGAGAATAAAATATTTAAGGCTATAATTTAACCAGAGTTGAATAAACTCTCCTCTTACTATCAATGGGGTGATTACTGTAATTCCCTGGGAAGCTTATATCTTGATATTGATGATAATAACAAACATCTATTGAGTCTGATGCTTGCCCAAAAATTATCATGTACTTTTCTAAGCTCTTAACATGTGTTAATTTACTTGGGCCTCATAAAACCTGTGTGTTGTAGACATTTCCATCCCTATTTTATGGCTGAGAAAGCTGTTGCAGAGGCAGGTTAAGGTTATACAAGTGGAAGAGCTGGCATTCAAACCCAAACTGCATCCACATTTGTTCCTGTATTTCTAAGCAAACAGGTCTTTGTTGGTTTTATTTTGTCTGGCAAACAGCCTAAAGGGCTCACACCAAGCTGGGGGGGGATGGCGGGGTTGGTCCTGGACCTTGTGTCCCCCGGAACACCATCTTTTCTACATCTCAAGCCAGTCTTAGTCCTTTCACCCCTTAAATGCAGACTTTTCCAACACTTAGCTTTTCAAGTGAAGACAAAACTGCTGATTGATTGGTTTTTCTTGGATGGAGTTAGGGAGATAAAAGTAGCCTTGAGGGCTCCATTTCCTTTTCCTACACAAGCAAGCAGTTGTTTTAAGATGGAAATTATCATATTTTATCATGGAAGAGCAGTGCCAAGAGTGAAAAGCTTGAAAACATGAGAAGGGTGACCATACAGCCAAAGAACGTTTTCTAAATACTTCTCTTTGACTAAACCAATTGTTTCTTCTTTCTGGGTTGATCATGTGAGGTATAACATACCCTTTTAGAGCAATGACTGAGTGTAGAGAAGGTTTGTATACCTAGGAACAAGCTGCTAAGAGCAGTGATCAACTACTGCAGATAACAAGCAAGCATATTGTTTTCCTTTTGGTGTTCAATGTAATATTGTATTTTGAGTCCCCACCCCCATTAGATTTTAGATTTAAAATCTAAAAGGCTTGAGTTTTTCCTCTAGTAAATTCTATTTCTAGCCTCACATAGGAGCCTGTGCATGTCACTGCATTGTTTGCTTGAGTAAATTCCATGTATAGGGTCATCTAAATACACAGTCAGCTCTCTAGATAGTTCCCTGTGTATTTGAGTGGCTTTCCTGGTTGGGGAGGAAAAACAGAAGTGGGAAAGAAACCACCATTTGTGGACCAATAGACACGTTCCCTGCCCCAGCTTGTTAATGTGCATCTGGTCCACAACCTACCAGGGATGACCCACACTTTACATGCCTCCCTCCATCATTCTCAGAACTAAGACGGAATCAGCATAGGGGAATTAAATGCCTAAAAAGCACAATATTTAACAAGCCATGTTGTCAACATTAGGGTCTTATGGAGAATTGTGTTTGGGGGAAAGCAAATAAAATGACGTGAAATCTTTATCTGATCTTATTTGTTGAAAACACTAAATAAAAGTTCAGAAAGCATTTTCTTTCAAAACAATTCAGATTCTTTGGTGTTAAGACTGTTTAGTAATAGAAAAGAAAAAGAAATGTAAAATGTAAACATTGGAAAGCAGAAGTTAACGTTACTACTTTATATGTGGTAAGATATACATACTGCTTTATATCCCCTATGGTCCCAAGGGTTGCAAAGAGTCAGACGTGACTTAGCAACTGAACAACAATGTGGTAAGAAAACTAACTGAAAAATAAGAAATGATAAGAAAACTAAGGTAGCAGGGAACAAGATTAATATACTGAAATCTGTAGCATTCATATGTTTTTTGAAGACTGCTTTTATCACAGCAGGAAAAAGTATATACAAAAAATGCCTAGAAATTAACAAGAATGTATAAGAACCACAGGATGAAAGCTTACATATGCTTCCGAGGTACAAAGTAATCTTGAACCAAGAGGAAGACAGAATGTCTTCTAGATATGACTCAACATGTTAAAAATGCTACTTCCCTCTACAGTATTTAAGATGTTATTTCTAAGTTGAAAAACATAGGTTTATCATGATTAAAATAAATATAATAGGATTTTTCCAGTAGCTAGATAAGCTGATTTGAATGTCTGTAAGGAAAAAAATTCTCTTAAATGACCATGAAAAATCTGAAGAAAACAATGAAGGAAAACCAGTCCTTCCAGTTTTTAAAACATGTTTAATAATTGAAATACTGTGGTACTAGTTCATATGTAGAAAGGTCAGTGAAAGATATTATATAATCCAGGAATAGGAATTCTTACAAGAATTTAGTACATGATAAAAAATGGCATCTCAAGTCAGTGACAGAAACTTGGACTATTCAACAAGTGGTGTTGGGACAGCTGGGTAGGAATCCAGAGGGAAGAACTGGATCTGTACCTCATGGCTTATATCCAAATAGATTAAAGATCTTAACTTACAAAGTGAAATCAGGAAGTACTAGAAGGCAGGGGAGAATTCTCTTATAACCTGGAAGTAAAGAAGGCTTCTCCCTATGACTTAAAATTCAGGAGACATAAAACTAAAAACATCAGTAAATTTGGCTACATTAAAAAGAAACATTTCTGTGTGACAAAATAGTAGAAGCAAAATTAACAGGCAGATAAGTTACAATTCATATAAAAGAAGATTGACCTCTAATTTATGAAAGGTCTTACTAATCAACTTTTTTTTTGATATCTTACTAATCAACTTTTTTGGGGATATCTCATTGTGGTTTTTATTTGCATTTCTCGGGTGATTAGTAATACTGATCACGATTTTTTTTTTTTTTGAGGTTCAAGTTCTTTTTTGTTTTTACTTTATTTTACTTTACAATACTGTATTGGTTTTGCCATACATCAACATGAATCTGCCGCGGGTGTTCATGAGTTCCCAATCCTGAACCCCCCGTTCCACCTCCCTCCCCATACCATCTCTCTGGGTCATCCCAGTGCACCAGCCCCAAGCATCCTGTATCCTGCATCGAACCTAGACTGGCGATTCGTTTCTTACATCATAATATACATGTTTCAATGCCATTCTCCCAAATCATCCCACCCTCTCCCTCTCGCACAGAGGCCAAAAGTCTGTTCTGTGCGTCTGTGTCTCTTTGCTGTCTCGCATACAGGACTTTTAAAACACCAGTATCACCAATATAAAACTGAAATGAGAAAATGAATAGATGCTTCAAAGAAAAGTGCAGTATTTTTAAAGATACTAAAAAGACTGAAAACCTCCCTTATGATAGGAGAAATTCCATTTAAGACTCTGATGTTTTCACCTCATAGACTCAGTTCACTTGCTCAGTCATGTCTGACTCTTTGTGACACCATGGACTGCTGCACACCAAGCTTAGACTGGCAACTTTTTTTTTGTTAATAAAAAGCACCCTTTGCAAAAGGGTAGGGAAATAGGCACTTTTATACAATCCTGAAGCAGGATTCTAAGGAGGGTAATTCATCAGTATTCATCAGCCATTAATGTATAATACATGCATTCATTTATTTGCATTGAAGTATGGTTGATTTACAATATTGTGTTAGTTCCCGGTATACAGCAGAGTGATTCAGTGTTTTTTTCTGATTATAGCTTATTACAAAATATTGAAAATACTTACCTGTATAATATAGTAAATTCTTGTTGCTTCTGTATTTTATGTAGAATGGCTTTTGTCTGTTAATCCCGGACTCCCTCCTTCTTCCCTTTGGTAGCCACAAGTTTGTTTTCTGTGTCTGTGAGTCTGTTTCTGTTTTGTATGTAGGTTCACCTACATTACCTTTTAGATTCTGCATTATAAATGATATAATACTTGTTTTTATCTGCCTGGCTTACTTTACTAAATATAACGTTCTCTGGGTCTCTCCATGTTGCTGCAAATAGGAATATTTCATTCTTTCTCATGACTGAATAATATTCCATTATATGTATATACCACATTATCCATTCATCTATTGATGGGCATGGGTTGCTTCCGTGACTTGCTTATAAACAGTGCTGCTATGAGCATTGGTGTGCCTCTATCTTTTCAAATTAGAGTTTTCTTTTTTTTTCTGGCATGTACCCAGGAGTGGTATTGCTGGATCATATTATAGCACTGTTTCTAGTTTTTTAAAGGAATCTCCATACTGTTTTCTCTAGTGGCTGCACCGATTTATATTTCCACCAATGGCTTACAAAGTGGTGTAAGAGGAACATAAGTGCTCCCCTATTGGTTGCATATATTTCAATGAGTATAATATCCTCTTCTTGTATTGATCCCCTTTTCATCATTTAATGCTCTTCTTTATCTTCCTTTATGGCCTTTGTTTTAAAGTCTATTTTTTTCTACGAATATTGCTACCTCTGCCTCCTTCTTGTTTTCTTTTTTTTTTTTCTGATTATAGCTCATTACAAAATATTGAAAATAATTACCTGTATAATATAGTAAATTCTTGTTGCTTACCTATTTTATGTAGAGTAGTTTTTAATCTGTTAATAAAATGCCCTCCCTCTTCCCTTTGGTAGCCTCAAGTTTGTTTTTTATGTGTGTGAGTCTGTTTCTCTATACCCTCACTTTCACTATGTGTATGCCTTTTGCCCTGAAATGAATCTCTTATAGGCAGCCTATTGTACATTCTTGTGTCTTTTATCCAATCTACCATGCTGTGTCTTTTGACTGGAGCATTTGGTCCATTGACATTTAAAGTAATAATTGATAAGTATGTACTTACTGCCATTAAAAAAACTCTTTTTCAAGTTCCTTTAATTTTATGTTTATTATTTTTAAATATTAATTTTTTTTTTTGGTTGTACTGGGTCTTAGTTGTAGAATACAGAATCTTTGAACTTTGTTGCAGCATATGGGATCTTTTAGTTTCAGCACGTGAAATCTCATTCCCTGACCAGGGATTGAACCCAGGCCCCCTGCATTGGGAATGCATGGGCTTAGCCGTTGGGCCAACAGGGAAGTTCCCTTACTGCCAGCTTAGTCTTTGTTTTCTAGTTGTTTTCTAGTTCTCCTTTGCTTATTTCTTCCTTTTATTTTTCCTTTTGTGATTTGATGACTCTCTGTTGTTGTATGTTTGATATCCTTTCCTTTTGTTTTTTGTGAATATAGTCTATATTTTTAATTTATGGTTGCCATGAAGTTCAAGCGTATTAACTCACGACTGTATCTACTCATTTTAAACTAGCAATTATTTAAGGTCAAATACATTATAAAAGATTTCCATTTTTATACTTCCTTCCTCACATTTTTTTCTTGATGTTGTATTTTGTATCTTCATGCTTATCATTTTACTATCTGTGCTTTGCTTACTCATTTAGTTATGTCAGACTCTTTGCAGCCCCATGAACTGTAGCCTGCCAGTCTCCTCTGTCCATGGGAATTCTCCAGGCAAGAATACTGGAGTGGGTTGCCCTGCCTTCCTCCAGGGAATCTTCCCGACTCAGGAATCAAACCAAAGTCTCCTGCATTGGAGGCAGATTCTTTATCAGCTGAGCTATCAGGGAAGCCATCTTTTACTATTTAATGTAGTTATATATATATATATATATTTTTTTTTTTTACAATTTTTTGATTGTTGTTTTGTCTATGTGCTGGCTTATTTAAGTGATCTTCAATCCTTTTATGATTTGCCTTTCCTATTATGATTTTCCCTTTCCTATAGATTCTTGCTACCTTTCTATTCAGAGAAGACTCTTCAATATTTCTTTTAGAGTAGGTTTAATATTGCTGAATTCTTTTTGCTTTTGCCTGTCTGGGAAATTCTTTATCTCTCCTTCTGTTCTAAATGATAAGCATTTTGGATAGAGCATCCTAAGTTGCAGGTTTTTCCCGTTTAGGACTTTGAATTTATCTTGCCACTCCCTTCTGGCCTGCCAAGTTTCTGTAGAGAAATCAACTGATAGCTTAAAGGAGATTCCCTTGTAATTGACTCTTTGTTTTTCTCTCACTACCTTTGGAATCCTCTTTAACGTTTGCCATCTTAATTGTGAGATGTCTTGGTGTGAGTATGCGTGGGTTCTTATTGTTTGGGACCCTCTGTGCTTCCTATACCTGAATATATGTTCCCTTCTTTAAGTTTGGGAATTTTTCAGCCATAATTTCTTCAAATGCATTTTCAACAACCCACCACCTTCTCCTTCTGGAATGTCTGTTATGTATGGGTTGGCATATTTCATATTATCCCATAGGCATCGTACGTTGCTCTCATTTGTTTTCATTTGTATGTCCACCTGCTGTTCTAACTGGATGATTGCCATCATGCTATCTTCCAGATCACTTATTCCTTCTTCTATAACATTTATTCTGCTATTAATTACCTCTAGGTTGGTTTTTCTCTTGGCAGTTGAATTGTCCTTTTTGATCAGTTCATCTTTATAGTTTTTAGTTCCTTGTTACAATGATCTCTGTTTCTGTCAATAATCTTTCTTAATTCAGTTAGCGTTTTTATTGCCACATTTTTGAACTTGGGGTCTAGTGGATTAGAAAGGCCTGTTTCATTATTCATTATTTGTTCTTTTGGGGGGATTTCTCTTGTTCATTTAATTGGGAGTAGTTCCTCTGCCTTTTTATTCTATGTAGCTTTCTTTATAAATTTAGGAGAAACAATTATCTACTATGGTCTTGAGAAGTTTTTATGTGGGGGCATCCCCATGTAGCCTCTGCATGTCCAATGTCTTTGGTGTAAGTTGCTGGTGTCCATACGGTGCCAGCCAGGCCTTTCCTCAGAGTCTGCTGGCCGTTCTGCCCTTCGTGGGGAGGGCTGTTTCTAGAACCTGTGCAGGCTATGAGGGGGCTTCCCTTTTGCTCCGTGGCTGTTGTCCCTCTGTCCGGAGCAGTGTCAGCTCCTCAGTTGCTGAATTAGAAACCCTAAAGGTTTCCAGTCAGCGAGGCTTTATTGCCCTTGAGTGTGTGCCCCTACCCCTACGGAGGTGATTGCTGAAGCAAGTGAGGCCTCTGCGGTCACGAAGGACCTATGGTGGTTCCCCGTGGCTCTGCTTGGAAGCAGCCCAAGGTCACATCCCTTTCTCTGTTGTGTTCGTCCCAGATCTGATGCAAGGCTGTGGCGTGGAGTAGGCTGGGGCTAGGGTTGGATGTTGTGCACAAGTTTATGTGGCTGTGCCCCCTGACCAGGGTCTGTGCTGCCTCTGTGCCAGTCTTCTCCAGGACCTGTCTGCCCTAGATTTAGGGTGAGGCTGTGGTGTGATGTGGGCGAAGCTGAGGAGCTCTCACTGGGAGAGGACTTGCTACTTCTGAATGCACAGACAATGGCCATCGCCGCCCCACCCAGACCACATTCCAGGCCCTCTGGACTGTTTCTGTGTAGCCAGATGAGTCCCAGGGCCTGTCTGCCCAGCCCTTAGCCTCTGTGCGCTTTTGGCACCTCCCTGTTCTCACCCTGCCAGTGGCCGATGTGGTTCCCCTCGCCCTGTGCGTGACTAGACAGTGTCCTGCGTGGCTTCACCTGGATCACACCCCAGGTGCCCTGGTCTGTTTCTGCATAGCTGAACTGAATCTGTGCCCTGATCTCGCACCAGGCTGTGGTTTGGAGTGAGCAGGGCCAGGGTGTTTGCCCTTCTGATTGAGTGTGGCGAGCTGGCAGCCACCCTGATTATCAGCAAGCCAGCATGCACACACTCTGTGTAAGTGGAATTTAGGCTTCTCTAGTCCTTCTCTCTGTCTCTGCAGATTTTCTAGCAGTCACGGGGGCTAGTCTCCTCCACCCAGGAGCCCAGGATGTGGATGCCCAGATTGTGGCTTGACAGCTTGCTTTTCAGGGGCACAGGTCCCAAGGCGATGCCTTTTTGTCCCAGCCAGTTACGTGGAACCACTTCTTCTTGCAGGTTTGGTTGTATAGGAGTTCTTCTGCTGGTTTCCAGTTCGTTTTCTAAGACAATTGTTCTACATGTAGATATATTTTTGATGTGTTTGTGGGGGTGGAATGTGTTCCACATTCTCTTGATCCCCCCTCCCTACTTCTCACAGGGGACCATCTAGCCATTTTGAAGCTACATATTCTGGCTGATTATAAGAGGGCCTAGGATCAGTGATTCTCCAGTAGCAATAAACAAACCCAATGTCCAGAGCTTGGTTTCTAAGTACTGTTCTCCAAAGGGTCTGATTTTAGGGCTTGAATGAGGGAAATACCAGATAAGCCTGGCATCATCGTGTCAAATTAGAAAGTAAGGAAGTGCTCAAGGAGAAAAAAGGGATTGACCGTGTC
This sequence comes from Nanger dama, assembly GCA_917880005.1. Taxonomy (NCBI): domain Eukaryota; kingdom Metazoa; phylum Chordata; class Mammalia; order Artiodactyla; family Bovidae; genus Nanger; species Nanger dama. The sequence continues at coordinate 1,025,355 of CAKJTW010000059.1, forward strand.
AAAGGACACAGGGGCCAACCTGAAATACCTCCCAGTGGACAAAGATGGAACACTTTGAGCAACTGACTAAATAACAATCATACTGGATTATAACCCAAAGAATATATATCCAGGAGTCCATACTTACGTAAATAAGAGACTAAGTAATTAAGGGGAGGAAAGGGATAAATCTTTACAGAGGGATCTCGGATAATGTGTGTTGATATTCCTCCTCTAGGATATGGAAGTTAATTTCCTTGCCCTTGAGAGCAGGCTGGACTTAGTGACTCACTTTTAAGAACAGAGTGTAGAAAGAGAAAAACACTCACATTCCAGTGGAGAAATCTGGCAGGGCCCAACCACCTTACCCAAGCAAACGTGGTCAGATTCAGCAGTGAGGTCAGGCCGCTGCCATGTCCCCGATGTAGTCCTCTGAGAGCACCTCCCCTCGGCGGCGCTCTTCCCTAGACCTATACAGTTCAGTCACTCAGTCGCGTCTGACTCTTTGTGACCACATGCACTGCAGCACACCAGGCCTCCCCATCCATCACCAACTCCCAGAGTGTGCTCAAACTCACGTCCATTGAGTTGGTGATGACATCCAACCATCTCATCCTCTGTCGTCCCCTTTTCCTCCCACCTTCAATCTTTCCCAGCATCAAGGTCTTTTCCAGTGAGTCAGCTCTTCACATCAGGTGGCCAGAATATTGGAGTTTCAGCTTTAGCATCAGTCCTTCCAATGAATATTCAAGACTGATTTCCTTTAGGATAGACTGGTTGGATCTCCTTACAGTTCAAGGGACTCTCAACAGTCTTCTCCAACACCACAGTTCAAAAATATCAATTCTTTGGCACTCAGCTTTCTTTATAGTCCAACTCTCACATCCATACATGATTACTGGAAAAACCATAGCCTTGACTAGATGGACCTTTGTTGGCAAAGTAATGTCTCTGCTTTTTAATATGCTGTCTAGGTTGGTCATAACTTTCCTTCCAAGGAGTAAGCGTCTTTTAATTTCACGGCTTCAGTCACCATCTGCAGTGATTTTGGAGCCCCCAAAATTAAAGTCTGACTCTGTTTCCATTATTTCCCCATCTATTTGCCATGAAGTGATGAGACCAGATGCCATTATCTTCATTTTCTGAATGTTAAGCTTTAAGCCAACTTTTTCACTCTCTCCTTACACTTTTATCAAGAGGCTCTTTAGTTCTTCACTTTCTGCCATAAGGGTGGTGTCATCTGCATATCCGAGGTTATTGATATTTCTCCCGGCAATCTTGATTCCAGCTTGTGCTTCCTCCAGCCCAGCGTTTCTCATGATGTACTCTGCATATAAGTTAAATAAGCAGGGTGACAATATACAGCCTGACATACTCCTGTCCCAATTTGAAACCGGTCTGTTGTTCCATGTCCAGTTCTGACTGTTGCTTCCTGACCTGCATACAGATTTCTCAGGAGGCAGGTCAGGTGGTCTGGTATTCCCATCTCTTTCAGAATTTTCCACAGTTTATTGTGATCCACACAGTCAAAGGCTCTGGCATAGTCAATAAAGCAGAAATAGGTGTTTTTCTGGAACTCTTCTTGCTTTCTCGATGATCCAACAGATGTTGGCAATTTCATCTCTGGTTCCTCTGCCTTGTCTAAAACCAGTTTGAACATCTGGAAGTTCATGGTTCATGTACTGGTGAAACCTGGCTTGGAGAATTTTGAGCATTACTTTACTAGCATGTGAGATGAGTGCAATTGTGTGGTAGTTTGAGCATTCTTTGGCATTGCCTTTCTTTGGGACTGGAATAAAAACTGAACTTCTCCAGTCCTGTGACCACTGCTGAGTTTTCCAAATTTGCTGGCATATTGAGCACAGCACTTTCACAGCATCGTCTTTTAGGATTTGAAATAGCTCAACTGGAATTCCATCACCTCCACTAGCTTTGTTCATAGTGATGCTTTCTAAGGCCCACTTGACTTCACATTCCAGGATGTCTGGCTCTTGGTGAGTGATCACACCACCGTGATTATCTGGGTTGTGAAGATCTTTTTGCACAGTTCTTCTGTGTATTCTTGCTACCTCTTCTTAATATCTTCTGCTTCTGTTAGGTCCATACCATTTTTGTCCTTTATTGAATCCATCTTTGCATGAAATGTTCCCTTGATATCTCTAATTTTCTTGAAGAGATCTCTAGTCTTTCCAGTTTTATTGTTTTCCTTTATTTATTTGCATTGATCACTGAGGAAGGCTTTCTTTTCTCTCCTTACTAATCTTTGGAACTCTGCATTCAAATGGGTATATCTTTCCTTTTCTCCTTTGCTTTTCACTTTTCTTCTTTTCACAGCTAATTGTAAGTTCTCTTCAAACAGCCATTTTGCTTTTTTACATTTCTTTTTCTTGGGGATGGTCTTAATCCCTGTCTCCTATACAGTGTCACAAATCTCCATCCATAGTTCATCAGGCACTCTGTCTATCAGATCTAGTCCCTTAAATCTATTTCTCACTTCCACTGTATAATCATAAGGGATTTGATTTAGGTCATATCTGAATGGTCTAGCCGTTTTCCCTACTTTCTTCAATTTAAGTCTGAATTTGACAATAAGGAGTTCATGATCTGAGTCACAGTCAGCTTCCAGTCTTGTTTTTGCTGACTGTATAGAGCTTCTCCATCTTTGACTGCAAAGAATATAATCAATCTGATTTCAGTGTTGAACATCTGATGATGTCCATGTGTAGAGTCTTCTCTTGTGTTGTTGGAAGAGGGAGTTTGCTATGACCTGTGTGTTCTCTTGAAAAAACTATTAGCCTTTGCCTTGCTTCATTCTGTACTCCAAGGCCAAATTCGCCTGTTACTCCAGGTGTTTCTTGACTTCCTACTTTTGCATTCCAGTCCCCTATAATGAAAAGGACATCTTTTGGGGGTGTTAGTTCTAGAAGGTCTTGTAGGTCTTCATCGAACCATTCAACTTCAGCTTCTTCAGCATTACTGGTTGGGGCATAGACTTGGATTACCGTGATATTGAATGGTTTGTCTTGTAAATGAACAGAGATCATTCTGTCGTTTTTGAGATTGCATCCAAGTACTGCATTTCAGACTCTCTTGTTGACTATGACGACTACTCAATTTCTTCTAAGGGATTCTTGCCCACAGTAGTAGATATAGTGGTCATCTGAGTTAAATTCACCCATTCCAGTCCATTTTAGTTTGCTGATTCCTAAAACGTCAAAATTCACTCTTGCCATCTCCTGTTTTACCACTTCCAGTTTGCCTTGATTCATGGACCTGACATTCCAGGTTCCTATGCAATATTGCTCTTTATAGCATTGGACCTTGCTTCCATCACCAGTCGCATCCACAGCTGGCTGTTGATTTTACTTTGGCTCCATCCCTTCATTCTTTCTGGAGTTATTTCTCCACTGATCTCCTGTAGCATATTGGGCATCCTCCGACCTGGGGAGTTCATCTTTTAGTGTCCTATATTTTTGCCTTTTTGTATTGTTCATGGGGTTCTCAAGGCAAGAACACTGAAGTGGTTTGCCATTCCCTTCTCCAGTGGACCACATTTTGTCAGACTTCTCCACCATGACCTGTCCATCTTGGGTGGCCCTACACAGCGTGGCTCGTAGTAATTGAGTTAGACAAGGCTATGGTCCATGTGATTAGATTGGTTAGTTTTCTGTGATGGTGGTTTTCACTCTGTCTGCCCTCTGATGGAGAAGGAGAAGAGACTTATGGAAGCTTCCTGATGGGAAAGCCTAACTGATGGGCGGGGCCATGCTCAGTAAATGTTTAATCCAATTTTCTGTTGATGGATGGAGCTCTGTTCCTCCCTGCTATTTACCTGGGGCCCAACTAGGGTGGAGGTAGTGAAGATAGTGGTGACCTCCTTCAAAAGATCCCATGGATGTGCTGCTACACTCAGTGCCCCCAGCCCTGCAGCAGGCCACCACCCTAACCCTGTCACTGCAGTCTAGTCATGAGAGAACGTGAGGGTCATTCTGCAGCTTGCAGGACATTTATAAAATACCTGACCCTGAATCTCCAAAAGTGTCAAGGTAATGACAAATAGGGAAAACTAAGAAACTGTCCCCGACCAAGGGAGACACAACAAATAAATGCGGTGTGGTATGCTGGAACAGAAAAAGGAATTGGTGGAAAATGGCGATTTCCAAATAAAGACTGTGGTGTAGTAAATAATGTAGTACCAGTGTGGACTTCTTAATTTTCACAAATGTACTGTGGTTATGTCAGATGTTAACATAAAGTGGAGGTGAGGGAAGGTATGTGGGAACTCTCTGTAGCTTCTTTGTGATTTTTCAGTAATGCTAAAGATATTCCAGAATGAAAGTTTCTATTTTAAAATGCTTTACTGTTCTCTAGCCTTGAACACTCTTATAATGTGTTGTTATTGTGTCACTGAGTTGTGTCCAGCTCTTTAGCCACCCCATGGACTGTAGCTTGCCAGGCTCCACTGACCATGGAATTCTTCAGCCAAGAATACTGGAGTTGGTTGTCATTTCCTTCTCCAGGAGATCTTCCTGACCCAGGGATCGAACCTGAGTCCCCTGCCTTGGCAGGCAGATTCTTTACCACTGAGCCACCAGGAAAGCCCGTTATAATGTGTAGGTGAAAGATTTATGAGAGTAACAGTTTTTTTTCCTACCTCTTTTTGAAAATCCCAGTTTGGTGGGGTCTGGTATCTCATTTAGGGATATAATTTTTACTATTTTTGATACTCAGCAGCAGACTGCTATTTAAATTTCCTGTTACGTTCGTATATGCTAACAAATATGTCTATGGTGATATGCGAGAAACCAAAACCTAATGGCCTGTGGACAAATGTTCTTCAGTGGCTCAAGGAGAAGAAAGAGCAATTTCTTATGATTTATTCTGATGGAGTTTTGGAATCTGAGCCATGTGAATGTATTGCATCTGTACAATTTTTAATTTAAAAAAATGGCTTGGTTGTATTACTCTTGAATCAATATTTGATGACTCAGGAACTGTTTCTCTACTGTTGAGCCTCCTGAGAAAGATCCTTCTGTATGTTCTATGTTGAGATTCATTGGGTGTTTCGAAGCTATTTTTCCTTCATGATGCTTTAATGTCATTTGCATTTGGGTTCCCCTTGCTTCATCTTCCACACATTTCACAAAATATTTGGTAACTGCCTAATACTTTAGCAGTTTGTCAGATAATCAGGCACTTCATGAGTTGGGATTATTTCCTCTCTTTGGGGCCCACAGAAGGAAAGAAGAGTGGGATGCTGTGAAGGTATTTGTGGCTACAGTAAATTCATTAGGAGGAACATTTCCTGGGCATTTTTCCATTTCAGGAAGGGCTCCAAAAGGGGTCAGCTTTCTCATCTAGCTAAGACAGGTACCAACCACAGTTTCACTCATACATTTATCACTCATTTCTAAAGCACTCACTCTGTTCATAACAAAACTCTGAAGCTTTATAGGTCTTCATAAAGAGAATAAAAATAAAGCTTTTGTTTTCATTATTAACAAGACTAAGCCAGTCTAAGACTAAGCTAAAGACTGAGCCAGTCTTTAGCTCTAGAAGTTCCCTAAAGAACTGTGATTCTTGTATTGGAGTTGGTGGTTGTTATCCAGGAAGGGCCAAGATATGAGACTCAGAAATGTCACTCCCCAAGTTTAGGTTTTGGGTGTCTGTGGGTCCCTATAATCAGTTTCCCACCCAGGCATCAGCTAAACACTGTGACAGCACAGATGTTTGGCTTTGTAAGGTGTATATTGCAAACAGGACTTTAACCTTTTTCTTAATTACTTTAGATCTTAGACATTTTGGTTGCTGAGAATTTTAAATAAGTATCTTTTTAAGATAAATGAAACCAACATCTTTGCCACTTATTCTTTTTTTTTTTTCTTTTAGCAAGTCTTTTCCCTTGTTTAATCGATGCATTCCTCAAACTCCTGAGTGTTATTCTCTGTTTGCATCTGTTCTGATCAATGATGTGGACTCCCTCCATCGAGTTCTAAGTGGAATAATGTCAGGAAGAGACACAGTCCTTGGCCTCTGTATCCTCGCCTTTGGTAATTTTTAATTAATTTTTCTTCAGTGATTATTTATACCAAAATTTCCAGCACTTATGTGTGCTGTACAATGAAAATTAGCCTCTTGACCTAAATATTGAAAGGTCAGTTCATATATTTTATTTGTAGATATTGTCAGTGTTTCAAGTTCAAGTAGGGGAGGGGTAGTAAGACTGGGAAAAGGCCAGCTGATCCTGCCTAGAGGCCTCACTAGGTGCGGGTTGCCTTAGACATTGACGATGTTCCAGGGTCTGCTCCTCAGCTCTGCCTGAGGATGGATGTGCAGAGCAGATTGCCACTTTGTGAACTGGCCATGGAAAGTGCCAGAAATGCATGTCCAGCAACTGTGGACCTTCTGTAGTGCCTCTTCCTGCAGGCAGCCAGGTCAGAGCCTACTGAGCAGGGGAAGGAGGTGGGTCCATCATGTTAGGGCCAGAGGGCACTGAGCCGGTGGACCCAGCTCCTCCTAGGAACAGGCTTGCTGGGGTGCAGACAGGCCAAGGTTGTGCGACGGATCCTGCCTTTTCTGGGTCTTTCTGGAAGCGGCCACTTACCCACTCCTGATGGTTTAACTTCCCTTTTGCTATTTTAGCTTGATGAGTCCTTTTAAGAGTCAGCCTTCTCTTTGAATGAGTTAATACTCTCTGTTGCTCTAGGCAATAGTAGTGGCCGATTATTTACCCCTGTCATTTACAATGGCTGCCTCCCAACCTTGGAAGGTTGAAAGAAGTTCTTTGATCATCCATTAACATCATGTTTCCAGTTTATAAATTGAGGTCTCCATAATTTCATTACCCAAAGGTTACTAATTCCTGAATGCTTAGGGGTGCTTCTCTAGCCACCATTATGTAACTTCCAGACTTCTTATGACCCACATGCACCAGGCATTGTGCTTATTGTTAACTCTGAAAACCTCATCAGAATCCTATCACCGTTTGTATGAGAGGAAACTGAGGCCTAGAGAGGTCTGAGGCTTGGCCAAGGTTACGCATCTAGTGAAGGTGGCAGAGGTGGGACTCGGCCCAGATCTGTCTGATTTCAAACCCATGATCTTAATCACTACACTCAAAAACCTATCTGTAATCTTGAATTATGGTTCAGAAAGAAAGTAAAATAGTGTCTATAAATTCACTGAAGTTCCCTGGTGACTCTGGTGGTAAAGAATCTGCCTGCAATGCAGGAGACCCAGGTTTGATCCCTGGGTCGGGAGGATCCCCTGGAGTATTCCTGCCTACGAAATCCCATGGACAGAGGAGCCTGGTGGGCTACAGCCCCAAGGTCACAGAGTCAGACAGGACTGAGTGGCTAACACTTTCACTTTCAATAAATTCATAGGCTTAAAAACCCCCAAAGTGGAAACAGATATGCAAATTTTTATACATATATCTTATCATATAATTATAGTCTTAAATTTTTCATTTTTAAAGGTATTCATCTTTCATATTTAGTGAGGATATCTGAGAACACAAAATTAGAACTTTTAAGTTATAAAATCAAGAGTTAAGTTCAGTAAAAAAAAAAGTTTAGATGTTTCATTTGGACTTAAAGTTTAGGGTATTTGGGAATAATATCTGCTCTGAAAACACTTTTATAACTCAAGAAGCATGCTAGCGCTTTCAGGCTTACTGTCACAGACTGAACGTGTACATGCTTCAGAGGGTGGCCTGGGTAGGTCTTGTTTTTCTGTTTGATAGATGTCCCAAGATATTTCGAGACTGAAGAAAGGCCTCAGCCTCCACTCTTTCAGAAGGCTTAGTCATTCCAGCCCCATTGTCGTCGCCTTCATGCCTTGATTGTTGCTAGAATGTATGTTCTGCTTACTCTTCCAGCCTTGTCTTTGGCCATGATGTTCACCTTCCGCTTCATCACCACCCTCCTGGTTCACATTTTCATTGCACTGATTGTTTTGGGATTGTTGTGTAAGTATTTCCACTTGATTGGTTTCTTCTTGATTAAAAGAAAAACATTTCTGTTACATGTAGAACTTCAAAGCTGGCATTTTTGAGCTACGTGGGATCTTAGAGAAGCCCTTGTCCAGCCCCCTCATTTTATATAAGAGGAAACACAGGCCCAAAAAGGACAGGGAGGACTACAGGACTGCTTCTGTCTCACAGCTAACAGCAAAGTTCCTGGCTGGCCAGCCATCTCTTCTGCACGCTCAGATGAGCTAGCCCAGTGAGTGGTACTGATTTCATCCATTAAAAGGCAATTCCAGTGCCTGTCAGAAGCCCTTTAAAGAATTTTTTCTGAATTTTCATATCCCCCCCTTGGCATATAGGGGCCCATATTGCCCTGCAAAGGCTCAGGCCAGTCTGAAGAGATACAGCCCTTAAATGGCAACCCACTCCAGTATTCTTGCCTGGAGAATCCCATGGACAGAGGAGCCTGGTGGGCTACAGTCCACGGGGTCGCAAAGAGTTGGACAAGACTGAGCAACTTCACTTTTCTTTTTCTGATAAGGTCTTAAAAGAAGTTATGTTTTGCTTAGAATTATTGGACATATTCTTCACACAACCCTAAAGATTTTGTGATCCTTTTTCACTTTATCTGAAATGTAAAGAAATGGGTTTAGTATACAGATAGGGAGGAGGACAAACCAGAATGAAAACTGTAAATTTTTTTTTTAACCTAGTATCTTTTAAATTGTAGCAGGAGGATAATGTTAGACATTCAATGAATTATATTCAATGCATTTAAAAATATTGCAGTTGGCAGTGTGAAAGTATAGACATAAAACCTTATTTAACAGGCTGGCTTTTTAAAATAAAAATTTTTTCTTTCTTTCTTTAAAAAAAAAAAAACTTGGCATGACCATAGTGTTTCATCTTCTGAACAATCAGCTCTGTCCTCAGCACCTCCCAGCCCTGCAGCTCACAGGTGCCCGGTGTGCCCATGCTAGAGGACATGCAGGATGGCTTGTGAGGGATGCCCTTCCCCCACCTGCAAGTGGTAAAGACGCCTCCCTGAAGCCACTGTGGATGTGATGCCGGTGTCACCAAGTCCCTACATTTGTGATGTTGGGACATCACACCTACAAAACTGGGCAGAGCATTTATGATGTTGGGACATCTGCCCAATTTTGTAGGTGTCAAGCTGATATCCATATAGTCAAAGGTATGGTCATTCCAGTACAGATGTGAGAGTTGAGCCATAAAGAAGGCTGAGTGCCAAAGAATTGATGCTTTTGAATTATGATGCCAGAGAAGACTCTTGAAAGTCCCTTGGACAGCAAGGAGATCAAACCAGTCAGTCCTAAAGGAAATCCACTCTGACTGTCATTTATAAGAACCGATGCTGAAACTGAAACTCAATATTTTGGCCATCTGATGCGAAGAGCCAACTCATTGGGAAAAGACCCTGATGCTGGGAAAGACTGAAGGCAAAAGGAGAAGGGGGCAACAGAGGATGAGACGTTTAGATAACATCACAGACTCAGTGGACATGAATTTTAGCAAAGTCCTTTGAGACAGTGGAAGCCAGAGGAACCTGGCTTGCTGCAGTTAATGGGGTCACAAAGAGTCGGACACGACTTGGCAATGGGACAACAGCAAGACCGATATCCAGGCTCCTCTGGAGTTGTCACCTGCAGAGCTGGTTTGGAAATTTTAGCCTTTGGACTCTAATGTTGTTCCTCTCGCCATCCTGTCTGTGCAGTTTCCTCCATGCTCACACCCAGCCCCACCTGTGGGCTAGGCTCACAGGACACACCTGTGTTTTGGAGTCACCTTCCTACATCTCCCAGAGATACACAGCCGCCCTAGGCCTGGCAGCTCCTGGCGGCTGCTTCAGAGGGTTGGTCATCGCCTGTAAAGCCCAAGGGATTTGGGACCCACTGCCTGAGCAGGGCCGCCCAGTGTCAGGGGACCGGGTGGCCACCTCCTGGCATGTGTGCTGAGTTCCACTGCTGTTTTGCTTTCCAGTTGTCTGCGGTGTCTTATGGTGGCTGTACCATGACTATACCAATGACCTCAGCATAGAACTGGACACAGAAAGGGAAAATATGAAGTGTCTGCTGGGATTTGCTATTGTATCCACAGTAATCACGGTAAGAAGCACTCTTCCAGCAGTAGATCAGGTAGCCTGCCAGAACTCTGAAGTCCAAACAGTTGCATTTTAACCCCAAACAATGAGCATTTGTTTTTCTTTCACTGCACAGTGCAGAAGGCGCGTACATAGTAATGTAGTGAGTGTACATAACACATTTAGTGCCTCCACATTTCATCTGAGATACCTGTGTAGGAATGCACTGCAGCCTCACAAAGTGAACAAACAATCTTACCTCTTTCCAAGCCATTTCTGCCGTCTCAGAAGTTGGTTCGTCACCCTTGCGGATCCCTCACCCTTGTGGATCCCTCAGCCTTGCGGATCCCTCACCCTTGCTATAGCAGCGCTGCTTTCACCCCCAGGCAGCTGTAGGGTGAACACGACCGTGTGAGAGGGAGGCAGCCTTGCAACAGTTCCTTCTTCCTGATTTGAGAAGAGCCCCCATCTCCTCCAGCCAGTGGACGCTTTGCTCCCGAGGCGTGACAGCTCTCACTGCTCTTGCACACAGAGAGCCCTGTCTCCAAACCTGCCGGCCACTAGGTTCATTTGTTTTGCAGAGAGCCTGCTGCCTCCCCAGTGAATTCCCTGGCTGAGAGTAGGCAAACAGAATATTGAGCCTGGAGATCCAGGTTGCACGGGAAGGATGGTTGGCAACTGAGACTCATTCGGGCCACTTCCTGGATGCTGATAGGGGTGCTGGCATCACAGGCCTGGACAGCCTCAGGGGCTGGCTTCAGGCGGCCCATGCCCATCCTTTAGTGTGTTGCTTCCTAAGCATTATGTCATGGAGGCATGGCAGGCAGGGGTTTTCACATGCCCATTAAATGTTTCAGCAACTCTCACCGACTCAGCTCTCTCCTTTAAGGAAATACGTGAGTTCTCACATGTGACACAGGCCTCACATCTTCTCTTCTCTAGGGAGGTGTCAGGTTTGTGTCCCTCACATGAACTGCATCTCAGGGAGCAAGTATCCGATAAAGCAAAGCTCCTGGTTTGTCCTGGGTCCAGGCCCTTGGCTGAGCCGGGGCCTGGACAGGAGGCTGGAGAAAAAAGGCCAGGTGCTGGGCTGTTGGGCACAAGGGGCAGGGAGAAGCAGGCCTGGGAGCCGGGCCGCTCACCTCCTTCCACTCCCCCCACACCATTCTCCCCCAGCCCTCCGTAGCGCTCCCTTTGTCTTCACACACGGAACCATCAGTGGCCGTCAGATGCCGGGTCAGGGGGTTCTCTTCACTGAGTGTAAGGAGAGAGAAGGGGGAGGCTGCGAGAGGAGAGGGAGGACCTGCGCCTCGGCTCACACGCCGTTCATCGACACGTGTCACGGCTACTTCGTTTCTGCCAGGTGCCAGCTTCCCGGTGAGCTTGTGCTAATAAGATCCCTAAGACTCTCTGTCACCATCACCGTTTACCGAGCACCTGTCTTGCACAGAGCCCTGCACTAGACAATGGAGCTGTCCAGCAAAAACACACAGCCAGCACACACCCCACCGTGAGATGAGTTACAAAGTCAGCAAGACTGTGACATGGTGCACAGGGCAAGATCCCAGCCGTGAGGGGAGCTGCCTAGGGATGTTATTCCCGTGGTTATAGCCAGTAGCAGCAATGGAGAAAATGGGATGAATGGCACTGGCTGCTCACCTCCGGGTGTCAGCCTAGGGGAACAGGCTGAGATGCAGAAGTTTGCAGCTTACAGCCCAGAAAGGGGGCAGAGGCTTGACCCCTGTGGTGACTCAGCTCTGCTGCCCACCCCACACCCCTAGCACTGTCCCCAGTGGGTAACGCTGATCTCCCTGAGACTAGGGAATAACAGGCTAGTTAACTCTTCAGTTCTGGTCAGTATCCTCGTGGTGTACTCTGAACATGAGGAGAGCCTTTTATGCGCACACACACATATTTAAGTTGAACACACACATATTAAATACACACATTTTAGCATTCCATTCAGGAGCTACCAGCCACTCAGGAGATCCAAGTTTATTTGCCTAAAGATTATATCATTTTGCTTCATTAAAATTTTTAGTAAAAATGAAGTCCCTCTTGTTGATTGTGCTAGGCATTGAGGACACAGAGATGGAAATTCCTACTCAGCCTTCACAAGTCTAACGTCTCCTCCAGGCATCTCTCCCTGGGTCCTCAGGCCAGTCCCCACAGCTGGGCCCTTCAGCCCCAAGAGCAGTTTTGCACATTTTATCCCTCTGTCCCCCAGCTTCCCTCCTCTTGACTATGAGATCCACATCAGCAGTAACACCCGAGTCCAGCAGGAAGAGAAATGGCATCCTGGGCTCCAGGAGTGGTGTGCTGGGTCACATGGACAAGAGAGGAGCCTGTAGGATGTTCCCTCGTCAGGAAGGGACCAGACTGGGGAGGTCCTGATTTGCGGTGGTGATGATTTCAGTCTTTATCCAGGAGCTCTGGGGAAATGTCAAGGGATTCTGATCTGGGAGATGACATCTTTGACTGCATGTTTTACAAAGATCCCTTTAGCTTGTGTTGGAGGAGGGATGAGGTCAGGAGTAGGGCGTTAAGGGAATTAAAAGCAGAAGGTAATGAGGAGGTTACTGGGGGTCTAGGAGAGAGAAGATGAGATCTGAGCTGTGGCATCAGTGTGGGGGTCGAGAGGAGAGGATAGGCGGGAGCTCTGTCGGCAAACCGAGACTCTGCCACGGCTGTCGCTTTGCCAGCCCTCGACAGGAAGGCCTGGCCCTGCCCTCAGGAAGCTCGATGTCCAGTAATGTGCCATGCAGGCAATAAACATCCGCAGTAGAGGATGCTGCATGCTACAGCAGGGTAAGATGGAAGCCTGCAAGAGAGGAACCTAACTTTTTCTTGGAGAGTGCAGAAAAATTAGGACCGCTGGAGTAGGGAATACGGGGAAATAGATATTTGTGTGAAGATGATGAAGTCAGTTCTGGGCACATTGAGTCTGACTGACTGGAGGATACCCACTGCCTGGTCAGTAACTGATGTGCTTACTCATCCATCATGTAGACAAAGGTGAAGTTGGAGATTTTTATTTTAAATCGATAGCGTTGCATAGCTTGCAGGATCTTAGTTTCCCGATCAGGGATTGAACCTGTGCCTTCTGCAGTGGGAGCATGGAGTTCTAACCACTGGACAACCAGGGAACTCCCTGGAGGTTTTTATTTGAAAGTTTCAAGCATCTAAGAAGGATGCTATAACCACAAAAGGGCAGGAAGGACCACCCAAAAGATCCCAAGAAACAGCAGCTGAAGAAGAAGAAGGAGACCCAAAGGAAGGAGCATTGTGGCCCTTGCGGTCCTTGCCCTTCTGCAGTCCTTCAGCACTCTCTGGCATGTTAGGTGCTATTGGGGAAAAGAAACAGACAGTTCCCTGACACCCGAGGACCTTATTCTCTCTCTCTTTGACCAGACTGCAAGCTCCTTTAGGGCAGAGGCTCTGTCTTGTCCACTGTTGTAGCAGCAGAACCTGGCAGAAATATCAGCACATAGTAGATGCTCAATTAGTACTTGAGAACACATCTATTCCATTATAATAAAAGCAGGGGTGACCGTGTTAAAAGAGCTGTTTGCTGAGATGTCAGTAAAATATTAGGGTTTAAGTTCGTCTCGGTTCTTCATTATTTTGAATAACTTAACCCCTTTTTCACCAGGCAGTTCTACTCATCTTGATTTATGTCCTCAGAAAGAGGATCAAATTGACAGTTGAACTTCTCCAAGTCACAAATAAAGCCATCAGCAGCTCTCCCTTCCTGCTGTTCCAGCCGCTGTGGACGTTTACCATCCTCATTTTCTTCTGGGTCCTCTGGGTGGCTGTGCTCCTGAGCCTGGGGACTGCAGGTAAGGGCCGTGGGGATGGGGTCCATGATGCTGGAGTCAGGCACAGAGGCCCCAGCATTCTGGAACCACTGGCCTGTTTTTTGTAGGGACCAGGCTTCCCATGCAGCTCGAGGCCTCTGGTGGCAGCAGTTGATGGTGTTTGGGGCTCTGTCATGGGGAATGCAGAAAATTGTTTTCCCTCTACTGTATCAATATGTGGGGAAAAAAGACTCTTCTGAAATGTTGCTGTCTCAGAAGAACCAGTTTAACGTGAGTGCACACAGACCTCTGCATTGCCTTGCTCCTGAGAAGACAAGGCTGTTTCATTTGGGGCAGCCATGCACAGTTTAAAATAAGAGGTTCTGTTACCAAGAAAAGATGAAAGAACAGAAATCATGAGACAGCTGGAAGTCTCAACTGGGGCAGCATTGAACAATCATGTTCTAGCTCATTTCCTCGACTCAGGCTTAGACCTGGTCAGATAGGAAGGCAGTGGCCTCGCTGCCTGCAGGAAAGTGAACACTTGTTGAAAATTTCCTGAATTCTGTACTAGGTGCGTCCTTATGTTCTCTCCTTTAAGCATTGCAACCCCCTTTTGATGCCCATGTTGTTATGTTCACGTTATAGGCAAGAACATTGACGTCCTAGTAAGTAAGTCGCTGAAGGCCATCCAGCTAGCTGACACCAGAGCTCTAGAACAGCTCTAGCTCTACAACCTGAGCTCTTTCCACCGCCTCACATGTCCCTGTGTCTGGGATACGGGGCTAGGAAGTCAGTCTAGGCCTCCTGAGCTTTGTCTGTTCAAGTCCCAAGCAGTGTTGTGGCCACAGAGACTGGCGGCGGCTGTGGGCTGTGCCCATAATGTGGTGTTTGTAGCCTGCAACTAGAGGGCAACATGGCGGGCCAGGGGCTGAAGCCAGAGCGGGCTGGGCATGAGGTGTGGCAGGGGGTGGCAGTACTGGACGCTCTGGGTGGTAGACTGTGGTGCTGAGCCCTCGTCCTCCAGAACCACAGGGACGAGGTGAGGCCTTGGGAAGCATGTCTTGGGACCAGAGAGGGACCTTCTTCCCGCAGCCTCCAGGGCACAGTGGCCCACTCTGCTGTCATTATGGGCTGTGAATCTGGGTGGAGGGAATTGTCTCTGTGGTTTGGAGCAGGACACATTCTTTCGTTCTTTCTTTAATGCACAAATATTAGCTGAAGGCTGTGGGACAAGGTCCTGGCAAGGACTGGGGAAGAGAGGTGGCCTCTGCCCACAGTGAGGATGGCAAAGGTAGAGGACCATCACCAGAGGAGAAATTGGGGAGCTATGAGACCACCACAGCAAGGCTCCGGCCGACTTTGCGAGAACAGGAAGGCTTCTCAGAGGATGGGCTGGGAATTACCAGAAGATCAGAAAGCACAGAAAGAAGCAAAGGGGTTTAGTGGAGTCATGTCCAAGCATGGACCTGGTCATAGAGGACAAGTGAGAGCTGGTCCTGAGAGTTGGGGGCCCAGTCAGAGAGGAACATGAACCAATGCCAATTCTGGCCGAGGGTGACTTGATCCATTAGCAGGGTGCCCCTCCAGTTCTCTTTCTTAGGCCCCAGTTGGGTCCAAGGCCTGGGAAGCATTAAAGAGCCTGGGCCTCAGGGCTAAGAAGGGGCGGGGACAGAGTGGGCTGCTCTGTAGGGTAGAAGACAGCACGTTGGAAGGTTATGTATTAAAGCGTGGCCATTTTAGAAGGAGATAAATGAGCAAAGTGAAAGAAGAGAGTGAAAAAGTTGGCTTAAAGTTCAACATTCAGGAAACTAAGATCATGGTATCCGGTCCCATCACTTCACAGCAAATAGATGGGGAAACAGTGGCTGACTTTATTTTTCTGGGCTCCAAAATCACTGTGGATGGTGATTGCAGCCATGAAATTAAAAGACAATTGCTCTTTGGAAGGAAAGTTATGACCAACCTAGACAGCATATTAAAAAGCAAAGAGATTGCTTTGCCAACAAAGGTCCATCTAGTCCAGGCTATGGTTTTTCCAGTAGTCAAGTATGGATGTGAAAGTTGGACTATAAAGAAAGCTGAGTGCTGAAGAATTGATGCTTTTGAACTGTGGTGTTGGAGAAGACTCTTGAAAGTCCCTTGGACTGCAAAGAGATCCAACCAGTCCATCCTAAAGGAGATCAGTCCTGGGTGTTCATTGGAGGGGCTGATGTTGAAGCTGAAACTCCAATACTTTGGCTGCCTGACGCGAAGAGCTGACTCATTTGAAAAGACCCTGATGCTGGGGAAGATTGAGGGCAGGAGGAGAAGGGGACGACAGAGGATGAGACGGTTGGATGGCATCACTGACACAATGGACATGGGTTTGGGTGGACTCCGGGAGCTGGTGATGGACAGGGAGGCCTGGCGTGCTGCGGTTCATGGGGCCACAAAGAGTCAGACACGACTGAGCAACTGAACTGAACTGAGCAAAAGTGAGATGAATTGAAGAGCAGGGGGTACTTCCCTGGTGGTCTAGTGGCTAAGACTGTGCTCCCAATGCAGGGGCCAGGGTTTAATCCCTAGTTGGGGAGCTAGACCCTACATGACCATGACTGAGAGTTTGTGTGCTGCAGTTACAAGATGCTGCAACCAAACCAAATAAATAAAAATAAACATGAAGAGCAGGAAAGGAAACTGGGTGCCCAGGACCTGCTGCAGGAATCTGTGAGCAGGTAGATACCAGGCTTCCAGGAGGCCTGGTGCTGACAGAGCTCCCGCCTTCCCTCCTCCCCAAGGTTGGGCAGCATAGAAAGCAGGCCACCTGCCTCTCCTCTCCGCTCACCTGTGGGCCAGTGTGGTGCACAGAGGTCCCTTTGTTTTCAAAGGCCTTTTCATGCAGTGCCAGGATGACAAGCTCTAGGCCTGGGCGGGTCATCTACTGCTATTTGGATCCTCAGCAGTTGCCCACATGATAAGGGGGGTGAGGGACGCCCGCACAGCACCTGACTCATTTCACTTTCCCTCAGCAGATGCCCAGGTGGTAGAGGGTGGTGAGGGACGCCCGCGCAGCACCTGTTTCATCTCATGTCCCCTCAGGCAGTCAGAGAGCCCTCAGACTCTCTCTCCAGTCTCCACCCAAGGTCCCCAATGTTGTGGGGGTGTCCTCAGTGGTGTATACTGTGAGATTTTTATTGTGTCACATGACTGAATAATTAATACTTTATTGTGTGAAAAAGAAAAAAATGCAGAAAAAGTCAACTTAGGTTGAAAAGATTTTGCCATTTTTTGATGAGCTGTTTCTCTAGTGACTGTTAATAAGTCCCTTAACTAGTGGACGAACTCGGGCTAGTTTGGGGATTCCTTCAGTGGAACAGAAGAAATGACAGGCCCCCTGAAACGACAGTAATCAGTTGGGACTTGTATGCTACCAGCAATGTGACAGTGATTACTAGAATCCAGTGGAGGAAGTAGCTACAGGAACCCGGTAATAACCTTGGGAATCCAGTAGGTGCAGTTGGCAGCTTGGAAAGAGCCCAGATGATCTGATGACCCTCAGTTATCATTAGGTGGTCAGGAAGCTTCAGAGTTGAAACAGTAGAAGAAAGGGGCCTGTTTGGGCTGGGGGTGGCTTTCTCTCCCAGTGGTACTACACTCAGACGAGATCTATCATCACAGAAATGTGCTTAGCGCACTGAAAGGCAAAGGACTGTGCTTGGAAAGGAAGAAGCAGGGTCAGATAGGGGGACTCCCATCAAGGGATCTGGGATCTAGGCTGGCTCTGGCCTTCCTTGAATGTTAATCTGGACTTCCTTTTTCCCTTTTTGCAGTAGACAAATGGTGCTTTCCCCCAGGCTGCCTCATAAAGAAGTTAGGAGGCTGAGATGAGACCAGAGCTTTGCTTTGCAAACAGGGGGCTTGTATGTGTTTCTTATATTAGGAATTAATGTCAACCAAGGAATGTCTAGTACTAACTTCAGTTTTGTGGTTTGTTCTCTGCCTGGCATATTTGAGAACATAGTCTAAAAGAAAATTGTCCTCTTTTTAGGTTATCAGAGATCTAGAAGATAATTGCAGTTATTTCACAAAAGCTTCCTAGTAGCCCAGCCCTGTCCTAGGAACAGGGGGAAGAGGGGTAGCTCAGGAGAGATTTGAAACAGCTCCTGCTTTTCTGAAGTTTATGTCCCTGTGGGGAAATATGAAGAGAGACAGCCTCCATGAACATCTAGTTGTCTTTGCATCTGCTATGATCTTAGTCTAGAATCTTCTCCCTTCCTAAGCCTCACCCCAACTTTCTGCTCATCACTGCTTGGAAAATAAGTCATTATTCAAGATTTGTTTTGAGTAATATATTTCTTGGAACTATCCTTGGTGGCTCAGACAGTAAAGAACCTGCCTGCAGTGCAGGAGACCTGAGTTTGATCCCTGGGTCAGAAAGATCCCCTGGAGAAGGAAATGGCAACCCACTGCAGTATTCTTGCCTGGATAATTCCATGGACAGAGAAGCCTGGCGGGTTACAGTCCCTGGGGTTGCAGAGAGTCAGACATAACTGAGCGATTAATACTTTCACTTCCAATATATTTCTTGGAAACTCTCTTGTAAATTGCCCAAGCATACCAAGCTATTTCTTCTTTTTTTCCCTTACATTTTGTATATGCTTCATTCTTTCAAGAACTGTTCATCGAATGCCTACTACGTGGCTGGGGAACTAGAGATATAGCAGTGAACCAGACACAGGGAACAGGGAAAGGAGCATAAGTGTGTTATGTCAGGCTTGACGAGGCCTCTAAGCAATCACATAGGATAATGACTTGTGTGTTGCCCCCCGCCAGGAGAAGAAGCATCTGGAGGGCATGGCCTATGTCCTTTTCTTTCTGTCTCTAAGGTCCGTGCACAGCCCTTGCGTGAGTCCAGCATGTGCTGAGTCAGGCAGTAAATTCACATTGATGCTATATTGAATGTGATGTATACCCAGAAAGAACTAGGTAAGCTCCAGGCATGACGGCCATGTGATTTTCTTCTCTTTTCCCTGATCCCCATGCTGTCAGAGCAGAAGCTGAGCCAGTGGAAGGCACAGGCCGGCTGGGTGTCAGGAAGATACCAACCCAGTTGGCTGGAAGAGGCCAAGTGCACAGAATGTGGTAGAACATAGGACTGTTTTAAGTTGGGCCTGCATCATTTGGGAGATTATCCCAATCAGCTGCACTGCCTTCCTTGAAACTGCCATTTACACTAATCATTAGTAACATGTCAGTCTTTCAAACTGCTTTAAAACTTGCTTGTAATACCCAAATTTCCAGCTAGCTGCATGATGCATGTCCTCCAGGTTATAACGATGATCTCTGGGAAGACTTCCTGAAAGTGGTCTCAAATCTCTTTGATAGGATGTATTACTTGAGGAAGATTGGTTCAGTCATTCACTGAACAAGTATTTACTGAACATTTACTATATCAGATCCTGTTATAGATGCTGGAGATACAGCTTTCCTTCCAGTCTGGAGGCTACAGGGAGATAAGCATTAAATAAAATGAGTAAGTGAATTTTATAGTATATTCAAATTTGATAGGTGGTAAGGAGAAAAATGACTGCAGCCATGAAATTAAAAGATGCTTACTCTTTGGAAGAAAAGTTATGACCAACCTAGATAGTATATTCAAAAGCAGAGACATTACTTTGCCGACTAAGGTCCGTCTAGTCAAGGCTATGGTTTTTCCTGTGGTCGTGTATGGATGTGAGAGTTGGACTGTGAAGAAGGCTGAGCGCTGAAGAATTGATGCTTTTGAACTATGGTGTTGGAGAAGACTCTTGAGAATCCCTTGGACTGCAAGGAGATCCAACCAGTCCATTCTGAAGGAGATCAGCCCTGGGATTTCTTTGGAAGGAATGATGGTAAAGCTGAAACTCCAGTACTTTAGCCACCTCATGAAAAGAGTTGACTCATTGGAAAAGACTCTGATGCTGGGAGGGATTGGGGTCAGGAAGTGAAGGGGACGACAGAGGATGAGATGGCTGGATGGCATCACGGACTCGATGGACGTGAGTCTGAGTGAACTCTGGGAGATGGTGACGGATAGGGAAGCCTGGCGTGCTGCGATTCATGGGGTCGCAAAGAGTCGGACACGACTGAGCGACTGAACTGAAGGAGAAAAATAGAGCAGAGAAGAATTATAAATGTTTGTGTTGTACTATGTGTGCCCAGTCATGTCTGACTCTTTTGCAACCCCATGGACTGTAGCCTGCCAGGCTCCTTTGTCCATGGAATTTTCCAGGTAAAAATACTAGAGAGGGTTGCCATTTCCTACTCCAGAATAAATGCTTAAGTAGCCCCAATTAATTAACCTGTTCTACTTTTTTGCCATAACACTTATCAGATTAATTTATCATAACACTTTAAATCAGATTCGAGACAAGTTTACCTTCAAGCCCCTAAAGCTTAAACTTCAGGGTCTTTCATTTGCAAGGACTCTTGGAAGGTTCACTACCTAACTACCTAACTGTGTATTCTTTGTCTTATCAAGGGACCCACAAACTGTGTAAAATTCAGACATCTTAAGTGTATTCTAGCATTGATTATATTTTCATAGTATATTTTTAAAACAATAAATGCTTGAGGAGGAGGCTCCAACTTTTAATTTAATGATTGGGGAAGGCCTTGCTGAGAAGATAATTGTGAGCAAAGATGTGAAGGCGGTGAGGGCAGAGCCATGAGACTGTATGAAGGAAGGGGGAAGTGTTCTAGGCAAAGGGACCAGCAGAGGCTCGAGGACACAGTCAGGAGGGCCGCTTCCCAGAGGAGTGTGGTTGAGGGGGAGCATGGTTCAGGCCGGGGTCAGAGGGAGCACAGGGTCAGATACTGGGCCTCGTGGGCCATTGCAGAACTTTGTTTCTGAGACAGGAAGTCGTTGCAGCATTTTAAGCGGCAGAGTGGCATGGTCTGACTCACATTTTCATGGCAGTGATTCAGGGAGGAGGTGTTAGTGGCTTAGAACAGGGTTGTAATGGTGGACATGCTGTGACATACAGGTTCTGTGTCTATTTTGAAGAATTTCCTGATATTAGATTAAGGATGTGAAAGAGGAGTTGGGGATGACACTGAGGTTTTTTATCTTGAGCAACTGGAAGATGAGATGGCCATCAGCTGGGACAGCACAGGACTTTGAGTGGAACATCCTCCAGGGAGAGCAAAAATTCATTTTAGATGTGTTTATTGAAATATCTTTTAGACATCCAGGTGGACATGTTGGGTAGGGAGTTAATGGTTTGAGTCTGAAGTTTCTGGAGAGACCCAGCTAGAGGTCTACATTTGGGAATTGGGGAACACATGAATAGTATTTAAAGCCATGAGATTTGAATGAGTGCAGACAGAAAAGAAATCCAAGGACTGTGTTTTGGGGAATGTGAATATTAAGAGGTCTTGGAGATGAGGAAGAAAAGGGAAAGGAAATTGAAAGGGAGCAACCAGCAAGCAGGAGAATAATGTGCTGTACGGAGCTGGGGTGAAATGTTGAATGTGTCATAGGCTGCTGATCAGCCAGCTAAGAGCTAAGGATGGACCCCTGAAGTTAGCAGCATGGAAGTGAAACAGAATCGTTTCAGAGCAGTGTGGGGGAGTGGATCGCAGTTAGAGCGGGTTTAAGGGAAAGAGAAAAAGAACTGGAAAGAGTAAGAGACAGCCAGAGAGATTTGGCTGCGAAGAGGAACAGAGAAGTAGGAGGGAAGCTGGAGGAGTAGAGGGGGTTCAAAAGTAGGGGGTTTAAGATAGGAACTTATTAAAAATGATTCAGTGAAGAATATTTTAAGGAAGCAAGCAAGACAGGGACATTTTCAGAAGTGGCATCTTCAAGTAGATGAGAAAGGGGAAATGTAGTGCAGGGGCTGACCTTAGCATCATGGACAGTTGATCATATTTTAAGGTGGGGATGACCGAGGATGAGACAGCTGGATGGCATCACGGACTCGATGGACGTGAGTCTGAGTGAACTCTGGGAGTTGGTGATGGACAGGGAGGCCTGACGTGCTGCGATTCATGGGGTCGCAAAGAGTCAGACACGACTGAGCGACTGAGCTGAACTGTCCAGTTATGGACACATGCTGCTGAGGGGTGGAGATGGGGTAGATGCTCCCAGAGATTTTCCCATGGCTTCAGTTTTGTCAGAGAAACCAAAAGTGAGGTCACTGAGCATGAGGATAGGAAAAAAACTCTTAGTTAGAGATTGGAGGAGAGATTATAAACAGTCCAGAAGGGGAGGCGAATAAACTGATGTGGCAGCATGCGAGTTCCTGATATTCACTCTGATTGTATCTTCTTTCTGATTTTTTGTTTGCCTTTTTCATTTTTCTCCCTTAATAGCTGACATCCAGCATAAATCTAGAATGCTAAATAAATATTTCTTAACTTCACGACTGAAATCATATCTACTTATACCTCAATTATAGCCAATCTTATCCTGTATTTAATATTCTAAGCAACTGCCTGTTTGATCCTCATAACGGCTACACGTATGGCATTTGGAGCCACGAGACTGGATGGAATCAACAAGGAAATGAAAAGGAGGTATTAGTATCTTCAGATCACCGACATTGAAACAGAGGTTTTAAAAGGCCCCGCAACCTCATAACCTGCCTGAGGTTGTTCAGCCGTTAGGAAAGAGAAGAGATACATGAGTCTCAGTCTGTGTGACTTTCAGACTCTGCAGCCCCTACCGTGGGCATATCTTGTCTTCCCTCTTCATGTTTGCAGTTAGAGAACGGAGGCCCAGGTTGCTTATCACGAATGTCAAGGCCGAGATTGGAAGCAGGCCTTCATCCAGTTCAGTGCCCTTTTCACTGCCGTCCCAGATCAGATCTCCTCTTGGGATCCGGTTCCCGTTAGCATCTGTTAGCTACACATGCTGGTAACAGTATTGTAATGTGTTTGTATTAATAACAAAGCAACTGATACTTTGATGAGAGGCTCTTGCCTGCACTAGCCTAGCCATCCAGGAGAGGGCAGTCGTGTGTGCATAAACACACCTGCCCCACCCACAGTCGTGTTCTAAGCTTCTCCCTGAAGCCCGAGCTCCCGATTCTTCAGAGAATGTTTGCATAAAGCTGTGGTTATCAAGCAGCAGTCTGGTAATGTTTAGAGACATTTGGGTTGTCTTAACTGGAGGAGGGGAGGGAAGATGCTCCTGGCATCTAATGGGTAGAGGCCAAGAAAGCTGCTTAATATCCTGCGATGCACAGGGCAACTCCGCCATTTCACACCCCTAACAATCATGTGATCCAGAATGCCAAATGCTATGTTGAGAAGTTGAAAATCCCTGCCCTAAAGGAAAGTCTGTAAATAGTCTGGTTATTACTGAACCGGAAGAATAAATAGTTGATGGTTTCAGTAAAGATGGTCAAAAACAGTAAAGTGGTCAGTGAATAATATCTTTACCCATTCTGCTTCTTCGAGGAATGCCAGGAGTGTGATCCTGTATGGACCCTGATGTATCCCTTTTAGCCATCCTCTGCTTGCTGACTGCTGCCATCAGTGTGCCAAGCTGGGGTGTGTGTGAATGTGCCATTGGCAGCCCCAAGGAGACCCAATCCCTCCTCAGCACCAAGGCCTTTGGATTTCCTTGCCTTTTGTCTGTTGAGGAAACCATCCCACCTCTTCTTTGGAAGCTTCATCCATCCTCAAATCACGTATGACATTGTAGACCTGAGCTTGCAGGCTGCAGTGTGTCCCCATCACTGGTGATCCCGTGCTTGTTGACTGGCCCCATCACTTCTGCTGTTCAAGGAGTGGCTCTCCAAGTCTCCACTCACCTGATCCACTATATCCATGTGCCTGTCAGTCATGAGGGGCCACCTTCTTTGGGACTGGGGATGCTTTTCTGAAACACATCCATTTTGGAAATGTGTAAGCAATGGCACCCCACTCCAGTACTCTTGCCTGGGAAATCTCATGGACAGAGGAGCCTGGTAGGCTGCAGTCCATGGGGTCGCTAAGAGCTGGACACGACTGAGTGACTTCACTTTCACGCATTGGAGAAGGAAATGGCAACCCGCTCCAGTGTTCTTGCCTGGAGAATCCCAGGGACGGAGGAGCCTGGTGGGCTTCCATCTATGGGGATGCACAGAGTTGGACACGACTGATGCGACTTAGCAGCAGCAGATGGTAATGAACAGGGAGGCCTGGCGTGCTGCGATTCATGGGGTTGCAAAGAGTCGGACACGACTGAGCAACTGAACTGAACTACCTGAAATAGAGATTGCCTCCAAGCCAGAATGAATCCAGTGTTCAATAAAATATTAACTCTCTGTCTGTGAACCAAGCTGATCTAGTATTTCTCACAATGTGACTCTTGTTCAGCAGAACACAGAGCAGGAGTTACTAAGACCAGCCTTCATCTGTGGAATCAGTTCCTTCTACAGCATGATTATCTTTCCCACCTCCTTTGCCCAGACCCTACTGTGAATGTCTAAAGACATATGAATTATGAGCCTGAGAGCAATTTATAGCTATGAAAGGAAATATTAGTATGAAACTCTCTTTAAATGTTCTTCAAGTTGTAGGTTTTGCCAGAGACCAAAGTGCCATCGTCTTTCTACAGTAGTTTGTGTAAAATACACAGCAGGGGGCTTCCTTGGTGGTCCAGTGTTTAAGGCTGCCTTCCAGTGCAGGGGGTATGGGTCCAACCCCTGGCTGGGGAGCTGAGATCCCATCTGCTTCACAGCCAAAAACCCAGAGCATAAAACAGAAGCGATATTGGAACAGATTCAATAAAGCTTTTTTAAATGGCCCACATAAAAAAATCCAATAATAATAAAATGAAACAGAGCAGAGAACATCTAGAAATCAAGGATAGTTGCAGAACTGAGGTTTGGTATGGAATTGAGCTGAATTGCAGAACCAGTTCAAGGGCTTCTTTAGATGAGAGCAAATAGAGCAGGACATAGCCAGGGAACGGCACAGCATTGCTGGGGTTGCCTCACTGGCCTCAGTTTAATATAATATTGTGCTCCTGAAATTTAAGTAATAAAAATCGTCATCACTTGTGGACTGATATTTCTATGGGCCAGTACTCACCAGGTCATCCCATTCTATTCCACTCTTTCTTGAATAACCATCAGAAAATGGGTATTACAGATAAGGATACTAACACTCCAAGAGGCCAAATAACTTGCCCCAGGCTACCCAAAAGGGATAAAGCTGACATCTGAATCTAGGAGATTAACACTGAGGCCTACTAGCCATTTTAAATGCACTAGGAGAGTTTGATCTTGAAATCTGAAATGAATCCTTTTGAACAAATGAAGATTTATCTTTATTGAGTCTCAATTTTTGGTGAAGCATGTTTCTATAACACAGGGTTCTATCACACGGCTTTCATCAACATAAGCTTTGTTTGCATCACAAAGTGTTGTGATAGAAAAACCATGGGTTTGTGCTCGCTTCAGCAGCACATATACTAAAATTGGAACGATACAGAGAAGATTAGCATGGCCCCTGCGCAAGGATGACACGCAATTCGTGAAGCGTTCCATAAAAAAGAAAAAAAAAAGAAAAACCATGGGTTTGAGAGTCCACTGTATCCAGGTTTATATTCTCCCTCCACTAATTATGAGCAGTGAGACTTTGCACAAGTCACTTGACTCTTTCAAACCTCAGTTTTCATATCATAAAGTGGGGTGACTATTAGAAGATAGATCAAGTGTCATCTTATACAGGTCGCCTACCGGTTATCACAATTACCACTCTCAATATTATTCATAAGTTAAATGTGGGTTCTCAGTTTTGGTTTTGCTATGAAGATCTTTAGTTATGGTGGGAACTTCAAAGTTGACGTTGACATCTGTGTTTCGTGTGATGCCAAAGTCTAGAACTGAGGAACAGTGGCCTCTGGAACCTTCTTCCATACTTCAGAAAGCACAGATATAACGCATGTTTGTGTTTTAAACTTTAGGAGCTGCACAGGTCATTGAAGGTGGCCAAGTGGAATATAAGCCTCTTTCGGGCATTCGGTATATGTGGTGGTACCATTTAATTGGCCTCATCTGGACTAGTGAATTCATCCTTGCATGCCAACAGATGACTGTAGCTGGGACGGTGGTGATGTGCTATTTTAACAGGTAGGTCTAGCGTGTTACTGCTGTTGACTTGTCTGTGTGCTTCATGTTGTGTGTCTCAAAAGATATTTTGGAATTTTGACATGACCTCTCAAAAGAGATTGGCAAGAGAAAAAGACTAAGCTCCCAATTAGGCAGAGTGGTGGGATGAGTTGAGAGACTGAGATATGTACACTATTGATCCTGTGTATAAAATAGGTAACGAGAACCTACTGTGTAGCTTGGGATCTCTCAGTGCTCTGGAGTGATCTAAATAGGAAGAAAATGCAGTAAAAGAGGGGATAAATGTGTACATATAGCTGATTCACTTTGCTGTACAATAGAAAATAGCACAGCATTGTAAAGGAACTATACACCAATAGAAATTAATTTTTAAAACTTAGGCAAAAAAATTTGGCAGGATGTTTATTTAGTAGTAAAAAGAAATACTATATCTTAAATCTGTTACATTTCCAACCTCTTTTGCTTTAAGGTAGAAAATCCAAAAGGAAGCCAAACACAGAAGTAATCAAACTGCTTAGAAGTGAAAGATATTCAAAAGAAAGAGTTGACTTCTCCTGTAAATATCCATTCTTACTGACTTCAAACTTTAAAAAAATTACTGATCTATTTGGAACACACTTCAGTAAGTTCTATGAGCATCATTTCATCCTGTGTAAAATGAGGAGAATGTTTTCTTTGAAAGCAGTTTTAAATCCTAAGGGAATTGTACGTGACTATAAAATACAATTCATGTTCTTACAGTTAAATGCTAGTGAATTCATTACTTGCTTTTCTGTTCACTATGCTATTTAAGTGTTTATCCTCCATTACCTCATCAAAATAATTGAGGACACATGCACGTACGTCTCAACTCTTTACCTCCTTTGTGTTTGTGAGATTCTCCATGAGGCAGATAAAAGCACAGGCAAGAGGAACACGGCCAGTGCAATGACAGGCTTGGACTCAGAACAGGAAGTTTACTTCTGATGGAGCTGGTCCTCCTCTAATGTCTCAGACTAAATGGGCAGAAAAACATGAGGGTTTATGGGGGCAAGAAAGTCATCTAGGGATGATTCATGCTGTAGAACAATTACCTCCCAATGATAAGGAGTGCTATGGGTTTTATTACAGTGGTGCTGTTGGGAGCCTGCTTCTTTAGAGACCCCCGTCAGATACACAAAAGGCTGTATTCATCGGCACTGAGAGCCCCTGCGCCTTTTCGGAGGTGGTGTGTGCTGCTTTCTCCTGAGTACAGGAGCAGAGATTATCCTAACCAAATTGGCCAGCAGCAGGTCACATCTCTGACAGCAGTGATTTTGTTCTATTTTAGTAACACAAAATCAAAACGTTTTCAGTGAGGGCTTTTTATTTAACCTCCAATGAAGTGTATATATGTATCTCCTAATGCCTTCCCCCACTCTAACTCCCCTCCCCAAAATCATGAAAAAAATGAAGAAAGCATAAACAACACAAGGGCAGGAGGAAACAGGCAATGATAGCAGCTAAGAAACACCATGGCAATCCAGTCCAGTGTTCCTGCTGGGATAATCCCACGAACAGAGGAGCCCATGGGGTGGTAAAGAGTAGGACATGACTGAGCGCGAACGAATGAATGAAGAAACATCAGTCAAATTTTGGAAACTGAAGACAGGATGAATGAGTGGTGAGCAGATTGGAGAAGCCTCAAAAGCCTATCTCTGTGCATCTGGTGGGAGAGGAGCTGACTTGAGCCGTGAAAATCTAGAGAGATTCAGGAATTCAGGTGTAAAACATGCTTGCAAAGATTAAAGGTCTTACTAAGGAGCAGTTAGGCCCCACCTTGATACCAGCAGATATAAGTTGGGAGCTTTGCTCTCTGGAGAAGTCATCAGAGAGGGCCTGGATGTAGGGTATCTGGCACAGCCAAGGCTGGGACAAAGCTCTACCCTGAAAAAAGGGGGAGCAAGTGGAAGTCTAAGAATCTGCCTGCAATGCAAGAGACTGGATCTGATTCCTTGGTTAGAAAGATCACCTGGAGAAGGGAATGACTGCCCTCTCTAGTGTATTCTTGCCTGGAGAATTCCATGGATGGAGGAGCCTGGCAGGCTGCAGTCCATGGGATCACAAAGAGTCAGACACGACTGAGCGACTGACATTTCACTTTCATTCTACCTGCTACCAACCCACGCTCCACAGCTCAGCCTCCAGGATGTTGACAGCCAGGCTGATATTTCTTAGGCATGAGATTATCGGATTCTTCTTTGGAGAAACTGTATAACCCAAAGCAAAGACCTGCAGATAGTACCACGTGGGGATCCCCCAATGAAATGGCCTGATGCCCTGACTCTGAAGCAGACGGTGAAACTCACCAGTCACCAGTCACCCTTGTATAGAACCTCCAATTCACTCTTTGGTTCCTCGCTTAAATGTGAACCTATAGCCGGTGATTATTAAAAATCTGAAGAAGACTGTTGTGAAAGAAAATGATCAAAATGAACAAAACAAGCAACCAAAAAACTTTAGGAAAAATAGGGGCAATGCAGGCAGCAGAAGAAAACTGCAACAGCAACTCTAATAATATCTTCAGAAAGAACCAAAAAATGTTGCTTTCATAAAATAAGAACCAAGAAAAAAAGAATAGTGAGAAAACAGAAAGACCTCTTTGTTGTTAAAAATATGATTGCAAAGTGAAAGTTTTCTACTGATGGACTAAAATATAAAGTTGAACTCCTCCAGAAGATAGAACAAAAAGATAAAGAGATCAAAAATAGGAGAAAAATAAAATTTAGGACACCCAACACCTGACTAATATGAGTTCTAGAAATAGAGAACAAAGAAAAAAAGGAGGAAATAGTCAAAATTTCCCAGAACTGGAGGACATGGGTGAAGAGAAGATCCCAGAAGCTTTAGAGAGAAAGATCACAGGCAAAATATCAAGAATTAGAACCTGTACAAGATCTATACTCTGAAAACTATAGAACACTAATGAAGGGAGTTGAAAATGATACAAATAAATGGAAAGATAACCAGTGTTCATGGATTGAAAGAACTAATATTGTAAAAACTCCATACTATCCAAAGCAATCTGCATATTTAATGCAAAATACCCATGACATTTTTCACAACACTAAAAAAATCCTAAAATTTATACAGAATCATAGAAGACCCTGACTAGCCAGAGTAACCTTGAAAAAAGGACAAGTCTGGAGGTTTCATACTCCCTGACTTCAGAATGTACTACAAAGCTGAAATAATCAAAACAACAAAGCTACAGTGGCATAAAAACAGACACACAGATCAATGGAACAGAATAGAAAACCCAGAAATAAAAGAAGAGAAGCGAAAAGCAAAGGAGAAAAGGAGAGATATAAGCATCTGAATGCAGAGTTCCAAAGAATAGCAAGAAGAGATAAGAAAGCCTTCTTTCTCAAAGCAAAGAAATAGAGGAAAAGAACAGAATGGCAAAGACTAGAGATCTCTTCAAGAAAATTAGAGATACCAAGAGAACATTTCATGCAAAGATGGGCCCGATAAAGGGCAGAAATGGTATGGACCTAACAGAAGCAGAAGATATTAAGAAGAGGTAGCAAGAATACATAGAACTGTACAAAAAAGATCTTCATGACCCAGATAATCACAACGGTGTGATCACTCATCTAGAGCCTGGAATGTGAAGTCAAGCGGGCCTTAGAAAGCATCACTACGAACAAAGCTAGTGGAGGTGATGGAATTCCAGTGGAACTATCTCAAATCCTGAAAGATGATGCTGTGAAAGTGCTGCACTCAATATGCCAGCAAATTGGGAAAACTCAGCAGTGGCCACAGGACTGGAAAAGGTCAGTTTCCATTCCAATCCCAAAGAAAGGCGATGCCAAAGAATGCTCAAACTACCGCACAATTGCACTCATCTCACATGCTAGTAAAGGAATGCTCAAAATTCTCCAAGCCAGGCTTCAGCAATACGTGAACCGAGAACTTCCAGATGTTCAAGCTGGTTTTAGAAAAGGCAGAGGAACCAGAGATCAAATTGGCAACATCTGCTGGATCATCGAAAAAGCAAGAGAGTTCTAGAAACACATCTATTTCTGCTTTATTGACTATGCCAAAGCCTTTGACTGTGTGGATCACAATCAACTGTGGAAAATTCTGAAAGAGATGGGAATACCAGACCACCTGACCTGCCTCTTGAGAAATCTGTATGCAGGTCAGGAAGCAACAGTTAGAACTGGACATGGAACAACAGACTGGTTCCAAATAGGAAAAGGAGTACGTCAAGCCTGTATATTGTCACCCTGCTTATTTAACTTCTATGCAGAGTACATCATGAGAAACATTGGGCTGGATGAAGCACAAGCTGGAATCAAGATTGCCGGGAGTAATATCAATAACCTCAGATATGCAGATGACACCACCCTATGGCAGAAAGTGAAGAGGAACTAAAAAGCCTCTTGATGAAAGTGAAAGAGGAGAGTGAAAAAGTTGACTTAAAGCTCAACGTTCAGAAAACAAAGATCATGGCATCCGGGCCCATCACTTCATGGGAAATAGATGGGGAAACAGTGGAAACGGTGTCATACTTTATTTTCGGGGCTCCAAAATCATGGCAGATGGTGACTGTAGCCATGAAATTAAAAGATGCTTACTCCTTGGAAGAAAAGTTATGACCAACCTAGACAATATATTCAAAAGCAGAGACATTACTTTGCCAACTAAGGTCCATCTAGTCAAGGCTATGGTTTTTCCTGTGGTCATGTATGGTTGTGAGAGTTGGACTGTGAAGAAGGCTGAGCGCTGAAGAATTGATGCTTTTGAACTGTGGTGTTGGAGAAGACTCTTGAGAGTCCCTTGGACTGCAAGGAGATCCAACCAGTCCATACTGAAGGAGATCAGCCCTGGGATTTCTTTGGAAGGAATGATGCTAAAGCTGAAACTCCAGTACTTGGGCCACCTCATGAGAAGAGTTGACTCATTGGAAAAGACTCTGATGCTGGGAGGGATTGGGGGCAGGGAAGGGGGCGACAGAGGATGAAATGGCTGGATGGCATCACTGACCTAATGGACGTGAATCTGAGTGAACTCCAGGAGTTGGCGATGGACAGGGAAGTCTGGCGTACTGGGATTCATGGGGTTGCAAAGAGTCAGACACGACTTATGTTCAGTTAACTTACAATGAAGGAGGCAAAAATATACAGTCGGGAAAAGAAAGTCTTTTTAATAAGTGTTGCCAGGAAATGGACACCTACGTGTAAAAGAATGAAATCAGCACATTTTGTCATAGTATATACCAAAATAAACTCAAAATGGATTACAGACCTAAATGTTAGTCCGGAAACCATAAAACTCCCAGAAGAAAACAAGCAGGACACTCTTTGACATAAGTTGTAGCAGTGTTTTTTGGATCTATTGCTTCAGGCAAAGGAAACAAAAGCAAAAATAAACAATTAAGCTTAAAATCTTTTGCACAGCAAAGGAAACTATCAACAAAATGAAAAGACAGCCTACTGAATGGGGAAAATGCTTGTAATTGATAAGAGCAATAAGGGGTTAATATCCAAACTATTTATTAATGAAGCCATACAACTCAGTATAAAAAAGAGAATGCAATTTAACAATGAGAAGAATAGATATTCTTCCAAAGAAAGCATACAGATGGCCAACAAACACATGAAAGATGCTCAACATTGCTAATCATCAGAGAAGTGCATATGGAAAGCACGAGATATCACCTCACACCTGTCAGAATGGCTATTGTCAAAAGGACCACAAATGTTGGCAAGGACATGAAAAAGAGGGAACCCAAGTACACTGTTGGTGGGAATGTAAATTGATGCAGCCACTGTGGAAAATAGTATGGAGGTTCCTTAAAAAATTGAAAATAGAATTGCTGTTTGAATGAATGCCACTGCTGGATATACAGCCAAAGAAAATGAAAACACTAATTCAAAAAGTTATATGCTCCCCCTCAGTGTTCAGACAGCTTTATTTACAATAGTCAAGTTATGGACGCTACCTAAGTGTCCATCAGTAGATGACTAGATAAAGAAGATGTGGTGTGTTTATACAATGGAATATTAACCATAAAAGAGAATGGAAGTTTGCTATTTTGCAACAATATGGTTGGACCTGGAGGGCATTAGACTTAATGAAATAAATTAGAGAAATACAAATACTATATGTTATCCCTTAAATGTGGAATCTAAAAAATAAATGAATATGACAAAATGGAAACAGACTCAGATTTAGAGAATAAACTAGTGATTTCCATCTGAGAGAGGGAAGTGGACAGAGTCAAGGTAGGGATAGGAAACCAAGAGGCACAAACTACTGTGTGTACTATAAATAAGCTGTATATTGACTACTGTGTGTACTATAGTAAGCTGTATATTGACTACTGTGTATAGTGTATACTATAATAAGCTGTATGTTGTACAATACAGGAGATACAGCCAATATTTTAAAATAACTTAAGTGAGGTATGATCTTTAAAAATATTGAAATACTGTGTCATAATCTGAAACTAGTATTATAAATCAACTACACTTCAATAAAAAATAATATTTAAAAAGAACTAGAATGGAATCTGATGTTCAACAGCAACTCTGAACCAGGGAGATAGTAGGACAAAACTACCAAAATTCTGAGAAAAGATTATTTCCAACCTAGAATTCTATACCTATTCGTACTATCAGTCAAAGATTAAAGTCCTATTCAGGCATGCAATATCTCAAAAGATTTCCTCCCCATATCCTTTCTCTCTGAAACTAATGAGTAAACCAGGGGGAAAAACATGAGTTTCAGGAAGTGGGCTCCAGCACAGTGAAGAAGAGAAGGGAGTTTCCAGGAGGGTAGGTATTTAGCAGGTACAGAAAACGTCCAGTCCAAGGAGGAGCAGGAGAGCAGTGAGCTCCAGGAGGGATGTCTCCAAGAAAAAATAAAAAGGAAACTTAGAGAATATCAGATATGTTGTTTGAATCCCTGGAGAAGGAAATGGCAACCCACTCCAGTATTATTGCCTGGAGAATCCCATGGGTGGAGGAGCCTGGTGGGCTACAGTCCGTGGGGTTGCAAAGAGTCGGACACGACTGAGCAACTTCACTGTTTGCATATGTGGAGAAAAAGAATTATACTTTGAAGCATGTGGAAAACCAAGCAAATAAAAGATGTGAAATATTAACTTAAAAGTCAAAAGCTAGAAAGAAAATATAATCAGAATACACTATTTCAAACAGTTGTGAATGTTATTTATATACTGATAATGTAAGCCCTAAATATTAATTAAAACATACTCAGTGGTGAGAGATTGAAAATTTTTTCTCTAAGATCAGGAACGAAACAGAACTGCCCATCCTTACCATTCCTACTCAACATAGTACTGGAAGACCTAGCCAGAGCAATCAGGCAAGAAAATGAGGGAAAAAATACATACAAATCACAAAGAAAGAGGTAAAATTGCCTTTGTTTACAGATAATATGACTTTATTAATATATAAAGAAAATTCTAAAGACCTCATCAAAAAAACTGTTAGACTAATCAATGAATTCAGTAAAGGTACAGGATACAAAGCATTCAGAAAACAGTTGCATTTCTCTAACAGCACAATATCTGAAAAAGAAATAAAGAAGACAGTCTCATTCACACTGGCATTGAAAACCATAAAATACTTAGGAATGAATTTAAGGAGATGAAAGCTCTTTATGCTGAAAAGTATAAGACTCTGATGAAAGACACAAACAAATGGAAATATATCCTGTGTTTATGGATCAGAAGAATTAATATTGTTAAAATATCCCTCTTACCCAAAGCCATCTATAAATTCAGTGCATTCCCTGTCAACCTTTCAGTTATATTTTTCCACAGAAATAGAAAAATTCTAAAACGTGTATCACAAAAGAGCCCAAAAAGCCAAAGCAATTCCAAGAAAGAAGAACACACCTGAAGGCTTCGTATGTCCTGATTTCAAACTATACCCTGAAACAGTATGGCACTGGCATAGAAATAGACCCATAGATCACTGGAAGAGAACTGAGGTCCTAGAGAGGGGGAAGGATAATATCTTCAATGGACAGTTCTGGAAAAACTGGATAACAACATGAAGAATAAAATTAAACCCCTGTATTACATGGTTCACAAGAATTAATTCAAAATGGTTTAAAGACTCAAACATAAGAACTGAAGTCCCTAAACTCCTCTGGGAAAACATAAGGGGAAAAGCTCTTTTACATCAGTCTTTGGAATGATTATTCAAATATGATACCAAAAGCACAAGCCACAACAGCAAAAATTAGTGAGATTACATCAAACTAAAAAGTTCTACACAATGGAAGAACCAATCAACAAAATGAAAAGACAGCTTATGGAATGGGAGAAAATATTTGCAAATCATTTGTCTGATAAAGAGTTAATACATATATATATATATATATATATATATATAACTCCATAGTAAAAAAAAAAAAAATTCAGTTAAAAAGGGGCAGAGGAGCAGAACTTCCTTTCCAAAGAAGATACAAAAAACAGGCACATGAAAATGTGCTTGACATCACTAATCATCAGGGAATACATATCAAAACCTCAATTAGATACCACCGTATACCTGTTAGAATGGCTATCATCGAAAAGACAAGAGGTGACTAGTGTCAGCAAGGATGTAGAGAAAAGGGAACCCTCGATCACTGTGGGATGGGGTGTGCAAATTTGGTATACAGCAGTTATGGAAACTGACAGTATGGAGGCTCCTCAAAAAATTAAAATCAGAACTATAGGATCCAACAATCCCACTTCTTAGGTATATATCGAAAGGAAATGAAAAAAGAATCTTGAAGAAATGTCTTCACGTCTATGTTCATTGCAGCACTATTCGCAATAGCCAAGATATGGGAACAACCTTAGTGTCCATCGAAGGGTGAACAGATGAATATTTGATGTTCAGTTCAGCCGCTCAGTTGTGTCCGACCCCATGAATTGCAGCACGCCAAGCCTCCCTGTCCATCACCAACTCCCCGGAGTTCACTCAGACTCATGTCCATCGAGTCAGTAATGCCATCAGCCATCTCATATTCTGTCATCCCCTTCTGCTCCTGCCCCCAATCCCTCCCAGCATCGGAGTCTTTTCCAATGAGTCAACTCTTCTCATGAGGTGGCCAAAGTACTGGAGTTTCAGCTTTAGCATCATTCCTTCCAAAGAAATCCCTGGGCTGATCTCCTTCAGAATGGACTGGTTGGATCTCCTTGCAGTCCAAGGGACTCTCAAGAGTCTTCTCCAACACCACAGTTCAAAAGCATCAATCCTTCGGCGCTCAGCTTTCTTCACAGTCCAACTCTCACATCCATACATGACCACTGGAAAAACCATAGCCTTGACTAGATGGACCTTAGTTGGCAAAGTAATGTCTCTGCTTTTGAATATGCTGTCTAGGTTGGTCATAACTTTTCTTCCCAGGAGTAAGCATGTTTTAATTTCATGGCTGCAGTCACCATCTGCCGTGATTTTGGAGCCCCCAAAATAAAGTCTGACACTGTTTCCACTGTTTCCCCCTCTATTTCCCATGAAGTGATGGGCCCGGATGCCATGATCTTTGTTTTCTGAACGTTGAGCTTTAAGCCAACTTTTCACTCTCCTCTTTCACTTTCATCAAGAGGCTTTTTAGTTCCTCTTCACTTTCTGCCATAGGGTGGTGTCATCTGCATATCTGAGGTTATTGATATTACTCCCGGCAATCTTGATTCCAGCTTGTGCTTCATCCAGCCCAATGTTTCTCATGATGTACTCTGCATAGAAGTTAAATAAGCAGGGTGACAATATACAGCCTTGATGTACTCCTTTTCCTATTTGGAACCAGTCTGTTGTTCCATGTCCAGTTCTAACTGTTGCTTCCTGACCTGCATACAGATTTCTCAAGAGGCAGGTCAGGTGGTCTGGTATTCCCATCTCTTTCAGAATTTTCCACAGTTGATTGTGATCCACACAGTCAAAGGCTTTGGCATAGTCAATAAAGCAGAAATAGATGTTTTTCTGGAACTCTTTTGCTTTTTTGATGATCCAGCGGATGTTGGCAAGTTGATCTCTAGTTCCTCTGCCTTTTCTAAAACCAGCTTGAACATCTGGAAGTTCTCGGTTCACTTATTGCTGAAGCCTGGCTTGGAGAATTTTGAGCATTACTTCACTAGCATATATAATGGAATATCATTTAGCCATGAGAAAGAAGGGCATCTTGCCATTTAAAACAACAAGAATGGACCTTGACGGCAATATGCCAAGTGATATGTCATAGAAAAACAAATAGGGATGATACCACTTATATGTCGAATCTAAAAAGCTGAACTAATGGAAACAGGTAGAATGGTGGTTGCCCGGGAGTGGGGTAGGGGAGAAGGGGAGGTACGGATTATGGGCAGAAACTTCTAATTAGAAGATGAGTAGTTCTGGGGATCTAACTACAGCCTGATGATTATGGTTAACAATACTGTATTATATACTTGAAAGCTGCTAAGAGAAGAGACCTTAAATGTTCTCACGACAAAAAAAAAATGTTAATTATATGAGGTGATGGAGGCATAAGCTAATGCTAAGATAGTAATCATTTTGCAATATATATGTGGATCAAATCAATACATTGTACACCTTGGACTTACATACTGTTCCATGTCGATTATATCTCAGTAAAACTGGGGAGAAATCTTTCAGAACTTCAGCATAGGCAATGGCACCCCACTCCAGTACTCTTGCCTGGAAAATCCCATGGACAGAGGAGCCTGGTAGGCTGCAGTCCATGGGGTCACTGAGGGTCGGACTCAACTGAGCGACTTCACTTTCACTTTTCACTTTCATGCTTTGGAGAAGGAAATGGCAACCCACTCCAGTGTTCTTGCCTGGAGAATCCCAGGGATGGTGGAGCCTGGTGGGCTGCCATCCATATATGGGGTTGCACAGAGTCGGACACGACTGAAGCAACTTAGCATAATTATATTAAGAAGAAGGGGAGTGGGAAAATGAGTGTATTAGGGAGTTTAAGCTGCCAAGGAGAATGAAACCTGTGTCTTCCATAGTGGGAAGTCAGTAGACATTCTCTGAGACTGAAAAAATGAAGACATTCCAGTAAGAACAAGTAATTTAGGAGTGTGAAGGTGGGTTCCAAAAGAAACAGCTAAAATATTGCCTCTAGGGAGAGACAATTAGTGGTGGAGAAAGAAAACTGCTGTTTTTCCTGTTACACCTAGCAGTGCTATTTGCCTTTTTAAGATATTTCACATATTTGATAAAAATAAACTAATTTAAAATAAAATGCACGCTGACTTATTTTTAGCACTGCTATTTCATTTATTAAAGAGTTCTGCATTCTTTTTGACTGTGTGCTAATTTTGAAACCTCAAGGTTTTCCCCTTATCTCAGGGCTTATAACTCTTTAATCTCCTGTTCCAGTCTGCATGCAGGGTGAGAGTTAAATATAGCCAGAGTGCATTCATCTCTGTCATTCATTTAAGCAGTAAGAGGGATGAAGAGGTCATCCAAGGAGCATCAAGTACCAGGACATGGGCATCCTGTGTAATTTCCCTTTACCACCATTTGCTTGAATTTCGGAGAGGTCATCTGATAGCCATAAAGATGGGGCTGGGGTGTGATAGGAAGGAGCCAGCACTGCTCAGTTTGGAGAAGGGACGCTTGAGTCATGACTTCATCGCTTGCAAGTATACAGAAGATGGTTTCCAGCTGCTTTGGATTTGCTGAGGAGGAAGTGAGGAAGTGGATTCACAGCTGAGCCTAAGGAATTTCAGTAGGAGACACAAGAGTTTGCTAACCCTGAGGAGAGCTGCCGAGGACCTGTTCTTCATAACAAAGAGTTTCCTTTTGCTTGGGATTGGATAAATGAACCTCACAGCTCCCCCTCAGTCCTCCCAACCCCATCTTGCAGTGATTCTGCTGAAAGAAATGTCAGGAGAGGACGAGGTCTCTGCAGGGACACACCGCACTCCTTTGCCCAGGACCAGACTGACCCTGGAGGCCAAGCATCCTGTGCGGCCTGATCCTTGCCCAGGAGCCGCAACACAGAATGAATTACCCATGCTGTGGAAGAGTTCTCAGCACTCCACTGGGTCTAACCAGAGCTAAAACGTGCCTCCAAGATTCCTAAGTTTCTGGAGTAAGTTATGTTGAAGCAAATCGTAGCTGTAAAATAGCACTTAGATACCATGACCCAAAGGCGTTACAGACTTAGGTGAATGAGAACATTAAAAACGCTTTGCACGGAACTTCCCTGGTGGTCCAGGGGTTAGGAATCCGCTGGCCAGTGCAGGAGATGTGGGTTTGATCCCTGGTCCAGGAAGATCCCCACGTACCACAGAGCAGCTAAACCCTGTGTGCCGCAGCTAATGAGCCTGTGCGCCTAAAGGTTGTGCTCTGCAACAAGAGAAGCCGCCGCAACGAAGAACAGTCCCTTCCTAGTCGCTCGTCGCAACTAGAGAAAGCCTGCGTGCTGCTGTGAAGATCCAACACAGCCATAAATAAATGAAAATGTTTAAAAAGTAGTGCTTAAAAAAAAAAGGAAAATGGTTTGCCCAGGGACTTGAGCAGATGCTGTGTCTTGGGACCCCCTGGCTCCGTCACACAGAGCCAGGCACCGTCAGCACTCAGAGCAGCCACAAGTTTAAAATGAGAAGAGCTGGGCGTGTGGGGTACATCCTGGAGTCTCCAACTCTCCCCGACTGCCCGGGGCCTTCCTACTGCCACCACCCACGGAACCCAGCAAAAGGTGCCCAGTATGCAGTACTCCCTGTAGACAGAAGCGGAAGCCCACCAGGAGGCTGTGGCATCCTCACAAGCCCATCACTGAGCCGCTCAGTGTGTCCCTCGCTGCATTGTGGTCCCAAACCCCAGTTATCAAAATGTGGTGAAGTATTAGTTTAAGCTTCACTAGGTGTAATCAGAGCCTCTTCCTGAAGGCAGGTTTTGCTGCTTGTGAAGAGATGGAGGCCCTAGGGACATGCACAGCAGAGAGGGGTGACAGGGTGATATCACCTCTGAATGTGGAAAAAGTCTAGGGCAGGAAGGTGGAGTCTCCGAGACCCCCAGTGATTGACCCTTTCCTGTAGGGTGGTATTTAGTTCTTAGGGCGGGGTATTGAGTGAGTTCTGGCTCCACAGGCTGGCCTGGTTTGTGAGCTGGCCCTCTTTTCAGGTTTTCTCTCCCAAGTGGTAAGTTAGCTTCTGGAACATCTACGTCTTCTTCCAGCCAAGCCCAAAAGCGTCTGGAGCCATCATCGGGATATGATAGGGATGAGGGCCAGCCAGACAGTGCAGACACCACCCTGCCTTAAGTGGTTAGTCCCATCCCTGTGAAACCTCAGACAACGGATGCCTAAGCCCATACTTCAGTACCTGGAGGACCAGCCCTCCAGGCCTGTGAATCACTTGTTTCCGTATCAGATGGAGAGCAAGCGCTGCCCTCATCTGCCTGCATCCCTGCTTGAGAACCAGTCATTCTAAGGCACATGGATCTCCTCAATGGGAAAGTAAACAGTCTTCCTCTAAAAAAAAAAAAAAAAAGGACTGAGGAAAGGGAAACAAATGTGTCAGATTTTCCTGGCTGTGCTACTTTTCTAGTTTATCAGATCTAAGTGAATTCATATCAGCAATAGCTTCCCCGGCATTTCCTATTTTCAACAATATTGAGTTGAAACACACATCGCCCTTTTTGTGGGACGACTGGATGGCAGCTACTCTGCTCCCAATATTACGTTCATGTTCTCTCTTCCTTCCTGGATGATTTAAATAGCAGCAAAATGTGACCGTTGCCAGCTCTTGAAACATTTCTGGCTGCATTCCTTTTCCTCCTTGAAAACCTAGGCTCTGGTCAAAACCTTAATTCATAGTGACTTATTAGCAACCAGAGCGAGCTGTAGAATAATCCATTATGAAGAAAGCAAGCCTCCCTTGGAATCGAGTGAAGGAGCTTCTCGGAAAGGGCCTCACTTTCTCGAGCTGGCCTCGGTGGGCCGGGGGAGGGTGACATCAGCCCTCCCGCCTTCGTTTTAGCTTTCAGGTGTGGGGGAGGGGAAAGAAAGATGTGCCCATTCTGTTCTGTTTTACTTTTTTTTCCCCTGCCTGTGAAACTGACTTTCGCCGCATTCTTGAGAGCTGTGTCATGACAAGTCCTGTAAATGATTCACAGTGAGGTGACCTTTACAGAACAGAGGAGAAATCAGCTGGGTTTCAGGAGCTGGAGAAGCCAAAACTCTTCCTCCCTCTGCTGTGAGCCAATCCTGGTCATGTGATGTGGTGGTGATTTTCATCACCAAGCTAATACTGGCAATATTTACAGATGCAAGTATGTAATTTAAACCTAGGGGATTATTATATAATTAAACTTCTGAAACTGAAAATGGGATCAAGACCCAATTTAATGGATTGGTGGAGGTGGTTGTAAAGAGGAAAACTTATTCACCTCATCAGTATGTTTTAAAATTTTCTCTTCCTTGTTTGTAACATTGAATACCTCCAAAAATATTTCTTAACTTAGTCCAAGAAATATTTTAACCTTAGCTAGCAAGGAGTATAAACATTTTGCCAAATGCAGATGGCGTCACTGCTTTCTAAATTGTTAGTACGGTAGATGATTTGAACCAGAGAGAAGTTTTTGTTTCTTTCTAAACAGTGTTTTTAAAATGCTGTCTTTTTTTCTCCTGTTCCCAGAAATAAAGGTGACCCTCCTGATCGCCCGATCCTTTCATCTCTCTCCATTCTTTTCTGCTACCATCAGGGAACAGTTGTCAAAGGGTCATTTTTAATCACTGTGGTGAGGATTCCAAGAGCTATTCTCACGTACGTGTATAACACTCTGAAAGAGAAGGTAAGGCAACACGTTAAAACAGAGTATGCTCTGTGTTTGGGTCACAGAAAAGTGAATCACTGGAGAACTGCACTGGGTCCCGGGACAGGAATGTGACCTGTGCCAGGGACCATTCAGAAACTCCAATGGGCTTCAGGTCCCATCCACACCCCACCCCCAGCAACCTTCTTGTCCAGCTCCCTGTTTTGTTTAATTTTGTTGGATTTTCTCCAATATGATGGCACAGGTGGTATAGGGAGTGCTTAGTTCTTAGCTTGCTGCTTTTTCTTCCTATTTAAATGCTGAACAAATGGGAGAAATTCTTAAGATGAAATATAAGCAAGGTTTTATGGACATTTATCGTGTTTTTTTAAAGAAAGAAAAGTATACCATAACATGAGGAGATTTGCTTGTTTCTGTTTTAATGCTAAAATGTTCCCCACCTTCTGTGTTTCCTGGAGGGTGTCATGGGAAGTTAGTTGCATGTGCCTGTGTGTGCGTTCATGCTTAATAGTGAGAAATGAGCAAGCTGACCTAAATCTCAGCTCAATAGACAGAAAACTTTGGGGCTTTTGTGCCTGGGGGTTTTTCTTCTCTCTGGTTTTTATTTCCATGCACATTTGGTTATGAATGCCAGTGGAAACCAAAACACCAGGAAAACAGCTGTTCTTGTGGTATTTCTGGCCTGCCAAATAAGGAAAGGTTGGATTTTTCCCAACTTTTCTGTTCTCACACAATATTAGTCTCCCCACCCCACCCCCTATCCCCACCTCTGTGTTGGTAACTTGGTCAGAGTTTCACAAACAATGAGTCCAGCAATTTGGGTATAGGTATGTGCTTTTAGTAAACTGGGAAAGTTTTACATGTAGATTTGTAATTATACTTTAAAATTGTCTTTGTTTGCTCTTTTAAGCAGAAATCTGAATTGCTGAAGATTTCAGTCAGTCAGTGTTAGTTGCTCAGCTGTATTCGATTTTTGTGGCCCCGTGGACTGTAGCCTGTCAGGCTCCTCTGTCCATGCTCTCCAGGCAAGAATATCGGAGTGGGCTGCCATTTCCTTCTCCAGAGATTCTTCTCAACCCATGGATCAAACCCAGGTCTCCTGCATTGCAGGCAGATTCTTTACCCTCTGAGCCACCAGGGAAGCCCAATCAAGATTTAATTGTAAATTAAGATTTTAAATTAGTATATTAATTAAGAGCAGTTGATTGGCTTTCACATAAAATTATCTAGCTTCCTTACCTTGAAATGCACACTAAGCCCTCACCCCCTGATCAGAGAGTATTTTCTGTTGAAATATTACTTAACTACATGTTTGTGACTTAAAGAGACATTTCCACATCCAGGATAAATCTAGCTACTCTGGCTGTTGCATTTTGAAATCGATCCTTCAATCTTAGGAAATTTGGAGAAAGGTTTCTTGAAGAACAGAGCAACTTTTTATTTCAAGCAGATTCATATAGTTTATATATATTAATATATTCATATATGTATATCATGCTCTGCGTAGTCACTCAGCGTCTGCCTACAATGTGGGAGACCTGGGTTCAGTCCCTGGGTCGGGAAGATCTCCTTGAGAAGGAAATGGCAACCCACTCCAATATTTTTGCCTGGAAAATCCCATGGATGGAGGAGCCTGGTAGGCTACTGTCCATGGGGTCGCAGAGTTGAACATGACTAAGCGACTTCACTCACTCACTCATGGACTGTAGCCCAACAGGCTCCTCTGTGTATGGGATTTCCCAGGCAAGAATTCCAGAGTGGGTTGCCATTTCCTCCTCCAGGGGATCTTCCTGACCCAGGGATCAAACCTGCGTCTCCTATGGCTCCTGCATTGCAGGTGGATTCTTTACTGCTGAGCCATCAGGGAAGCCCTCATATATGTATGTATGCATGTGTTTTATATATAAATATGCATTAGTAGTAGATAATCATAAGTTAATAAAATCAGGGAACTCACTGTACCCCCAGAGCTAGGCACCTTAAACTCTTT
This sequence comes from Nanger dama, assembly GCA_917880005.1. Classification (NCBI taxonomy): domain Eukaryota; kingdom Metazoa; phylum Chordata; class Mammalia; order Artiodactyla; family Bovidae; genus Nanger; species Nanger dama. The sequence continues at coordinate 1,068,060 of CAKJTW010000059.1, forward strand.
GGGGAAACAGCTTCCGTAAATCTAACAGTCAATGAGTTAGCCTCTTTGGCTGAGGTCTAAGAGGTTATTTATCACTTCCCAGATCCCATGAGAACTAAAGGGGTCAAACTTCCTTTTGGTGATGTCACTGTTGGAGAAATGTGTCCTTTCTTAGGTTAAAAAAAAAATAGTCTTGAGTCCTCCGCAGCCTTACAGCCCCATACTGTACCTGCAGTATAAGCATTTCACACGGCCACTGTGAGATCCTTCTTACATTAAATGGCTCATTCACAACCATAGCCAGGCTGAAAAGGATGCAGGTCAGATTTCATCTAGTGGCATTAACACTGGGACAAGAAAATGTCTATATAAGGCTAAGTTGTCCCTAGGGTCCTAATAGAAAACTATTTCAGGATTGTTTTCAGGGATTCTCCCCACCCCCATCCCAGTCTGGGCAGTAAGATACATTTAATTGCCCCTTCCCCCAACAAGTTTTATTAATTCATCCATTCTTGAGTTATACACAAGTTCAAGTTATATTTCAAAGGACTAATTTAGCCTCCAAAATTTAACCCTGAAAGTCTTAATATGGGATGTATTTCCAAAAAATTAAACCTGATTTTTTTTGTGTGTGTGGACATATAACTACAATGCATTAGTTTTATTGTCTGTGGGATGTGAATTTCTCATGAATATAAACTATGGTTTGAAAAAGCAGAGTTTATGATTGAAGACGCTTAGGAAACGATGAAGGAAGAGAGGTTTTTTGTTTTTTTGTTTTTACTAGAACCAAAAGGTCTGATTCACCTTTACTAGTAAAAACAGGCTAATCCATTTCCCTTTCTGCTGAACTCAGCAGCACTCCTAACAGGTAAGCCCACAGAAGAGAACCCTTGCTCATCAGTATAGTAATGATAGTAATTAGTAGTAGCAGTAGCATATACAGAATAGAAGAACTCCTGTACCCATGAGAATTGCTGTGATGCTTCTCCAGGTACACAGATCTCCAAGTAGGAACAGGGTGTGCTGGAAGACACTTCTCTTTGCCTCTTTCCTGTGCTGTTGGTAACCTGTTCCTTTCTTTCTGAACCTGACCCAGCAGGATGGTGCCTTGTCAAGGTGCGTGTCCCAATGCTGCTGCTGCTGTTTCTGGTGTCTTGACAAGTGCTTGCGCCATCTCAACCAGGTACGTCTCCTGTGCTGGGGACACACGGCGTAAGGGCCTGCCAGTGGGCACTGTCTCTTAGGCCAGGGGTTGCCAGTTTTCCTGAAAAAGCCAGATTGTGTAAAAGTTTTCAGGTCATTTGGGTCTCGGTCACAGCTACTCAGCTCTGCTGCCGCAGCAGAAAAGCAACCAGACAGGATGTAACTGGATGGGCCTGAGTGTGTTCTAGCAGAGCCTATGGGCACTGAAATCTGAATTTTATTTTTTGTTTTTGCTCCCCTGTGTCTTTGTTGTAGTGTGAGGGCTTAGCATGTGGAATCTTAGTTCCTCGACCAGGGGTCAAACCCACATCCTCTGCATTGGAAGGCAGATTCTTAACTGCTGGATCACCAGGGAGGTGCTTGAAATCTGAATTTTATATTTCTTATGTGTCAAGACATATTCTCCTTATTTTGAATTTCTCCAGCTTTTTAACATGTGAAAATTATTCTTAGCTCTGCCCTGAGGGAAGCGGAGATGGATGGATGGATCTGGTTCCTTGACTGTTTTGTCTGCAGTCCTTTACCTTAGAACCTTAGGTCATTCATACAAGTCTTCAAATTCTGAAAGAAATGTGTCTCTCTTTCAAAAAAAAAAAGAGGAGGCTTTAGAAACTCTAATACAATGCATATGTATCAACTGAAAGCAAATTTTCAATGTCTTTTCCAAGAACTATAATTTTCCTGAAATAGGAAAAGGACTGCCTCCCTAATTTTTATATATTTCACAAGCCTTTCACTTTCAAGCTATAAATATTCCTTTAAAAATCAGAAAAATTATATACTGTCATTGTTTGAATTTCAGATTTTTTTCCTCCTGAGTCTTTCAAACCGGTGGAAAATTAGATATGTATTTTATTTTTCTGTTGATAATTTAGGAAATTTTAATAACCCTTTGTCAAATTTACACAAAGCAGTATTTTTGTAAGTCAGCAGGTTGTTTTATAATTTAAATGTTCACAGTACTTGCTTAGAAAAGTACTTCTTATTTTGCCCCTCTTCCTAATAAATGTACCGTAGAAGTAAAGGGACTAATTAGGCCATCTATGTTTAATGTCTTATAAATGGCATTAAGAATACCTTTCATTATTTTGGGAAGATTGTAGTCTTCTTGTAGTAAAGCCCTATATTTAAAGCTCTTCTTAAAACTCTTGGCATACATTTTAGAGTGTGTTTAGCTTTCACTTGGATCACTTCAAGCAAGCATGTATAAAGCACAGTAAAATACTATTGCACCTTTCAGAATGGTAGGTCCCATAGCAAGTCAAGCCAGACCCTGTGAATGTCTTGTCACAGTGTAATGTACCAGCCTCTCTCCCTAGAATTCTGTGTACACATCCAGATACCAACTTATTCTATGAAGATGCTATTGAGATGCATTACAGATATGTACTGTGATAAAATACATATGCATGAAAATCGAGCTAAGATACATATAGACAGACTGGAAAGACGAAAGCAGTGGAACCTTTGATATACCAATATGTTGGCCACATGGTCCTTTAAGGCCCTAAAGCTGAGTTGCTGTTGCCTCACAGTATTAGTAAATTCAGGTTCTCTCCATGTCCCTCTTTCACTGCTTCACAGAGCCCTACCCTGGGGCTCTGTGGTCACTGCAGGGACCACCGCTTCAGGAGATGAGAGGAGGCGAGAAGGAGGAAAGATGGGCTCTGGGCTCGCATCAGCATCGCCACCTCCCTCCCCTGCCCCCAGCCAGAGCAGCCCCACTTTCATCTGGTTGAGGAGTGGGATTCCACTGAAGGCTTCCTTCAAAGACAGGCTCTGCTGCTCGAACAGACTTGAAAGACACTGTCTAAAACTATGTTCTTGCTTGTTTTCTCTGCCCTCTTATCCTAAGGGACGTACTTTCTGTATTCTGACATTTCAGCATCTTATATTAACCCTGTACCTTTACTTTTGGGAGTTCAAAATGTTTCCAGAATCATAAGTAGTGTTAGTATTAATCGCAGTATAATTATTATAAATTGTTGAAATCCTTTTAACAGACATAAAATGGGAATGATTGTCCCTGAATCACAAAAAGACTCAGCTAGCCTCGAGGATCCAGCTCATGGTGAATCAGTGTTGCAAACAGGGATAGGTCTTTGAATTTTGATCTTGGTGCCAGTGCATTGTACCTGGGCCTAAATCAGCTGTCAGAGCAGCTTTAAAAAAAATATGTATATATATATATATATATTTTTATTTTTTTTTCCATTCACTTATTTGGCTATGGGATATTCAGTCTTTGTTGTGGCATGTGGGATCTTTAGTTGTGGCACTCGAACTGTTTAGTTGTAGCACATGGGATCTATATCCCTAACCAGGGGTGGAACCCAGGCCCCTGAATTGGGAACTGAGAGTCTTGGCCCCTGGACCACAAGGGAGGTCCCTAGAGCAGCTTTAACCTGGGGTGACTCCTGTAGGACTGGGCACTGCCAGGTGATGTGGGCACTGCTGGGATGCCTCAGGTTTAGGAGATGGAGACAGAAGAGGAGGAAGAATAAAAGAGAAAGAAGCAATGTGAATACTGATGAGGAGGGAAAGGTCACCTGTTGTCCAAACAACTCCTGGAAAGCGGAGTGAAATAAAGATTTGTAGGGGCTTCCGTCGAAGTCCAGTGGTTTAGACTCTGTGCTTCCAATGCAGGGAGTACAGGTTTGATCCCTGATTGGGGAACCAAGATCCCATATGCCATGCGGAATGGTAAAAAAAAAAAAAAAGTAAGAATAAAGATGATTGTTGTGGAGTCTTGGCCAGAGCTATTGTCGATCTCATTTGGCAATGGACAAAGGAAAGGGAGCTTAAAGTGAGAGAAGGAATTTAGATTAGCCTTTGAAAAATTTCCTGGCACTGGAATGAGTTGCTAGGAAAAGATTTTCTCTGGAAACCGATTTAAAAGAATTGAGGCTTTTTTTTTTTTTTTTTAATTTTGCTAGTTTTGTGCAGAAAGAGCCGGGAAATGCTAGAGGAGAATGAGATCCATTTGTTACCATCAGAACCCAGATGCTCTTCTTTACTTAACATCAAGGAGTGGGCTGTGTTTCAGCTTTGCTGCTTAAAAGCCTAATCTGTCTTGCACGGCCCTGGGAGGGACGCTAGTGGCAGTTACCCAGCCTAAGAGTAGGAGGTAATTCACCTGCAGGGTAGGGAATGAAATTCCACATCTCATCATTTCTCATCACTTGCCTCTCTACGTTGTAAATCCCAAGTGTGTGTACACCTCACACATTTATTTATCCAACATCTATTTATGCTGTATTCAAACCATTAAGGTGTAACGAGGAGGGGACTGTGGTGAAACAGTCAATATAAAGCAAGTCAGGGCTTCAAGGAGCAGACAGACTAGTGTGGGGAACGGGGGAGACTGTGAGACACTTGCCTGAGATATTTACATAACTGTATGTGCTGGAATGAGGTCTTTGAAGTTCAGGAAAGGGAGTCTTGGTATGGGGAGGTGCTTTGACTTGATGATTAGGAGAGCTTGCACTGACGAGGTACGATTTGTCAGGCATGAGCATAGGGCACCACCGGAGGTCACAGCTGAGAGCAACAACAGTAGCCACGGCCTCTTGGCACTCACGGGCTTCCCAGGTGGTGCAGTGGTAAAGAATCCACCTGCCAATTCAGGGATGGGTTCAATCCCTGGTTTGGGAAGATATCCTGGAGTAGGACAGGACAACTGCTCCAGTATTCTTGCCTGGAAAATCCCATGGCCGGCTACAGTCCATGGGGTCACCAAGAGTCGGACACCCCGAGCACGCACCGCATGCCCTTGACCCTCACTGTATGGCCAGTTGGGTGCTCAGCACTTTCCTGCAGTGAATCAACTGTGGGTTTTCACTGCAGCCCCTTGAAATAGTTATCTCCAACATATAGATGAGGAAACCGAGGCTTAGAGAGGGCCTGTAGTTAGTTAGTGGCGGAACTAGGAGTTGAAGCCACATCCATGTTGCCCCTGGGACCCAAGCCCTGAGCACTGTGCATTTGGAACAGCCAGAGAGGGAGTCACAGCCACTGTCTAGGGTGGGTCTCTTGAGCGCCTGCCCGAGCCAGAGTCCAGACTGGCTGTGAAACAAGGCTGATTTCAGGCAGATTTTTGTGGAGGAGGACAGGAAAGGTGTGGGAACAATGAAGGGGGCGAAGGCTGGATCAGGCAATTATAAACCCAGAAAAGGCCAGTCGGGGTGTTCGAAGCCCACCTCCTCCCCTCAGGCATGTCTGTGTCAGAGCTTCTGGGAGGCCAACTGGCCAGGCTGTTCCCAGAGCTTTTCAGATGAGATCCTGCAGCCTCCCCCTCCCTTCCAGCACTTTGCAGGAGCCCAGCTGAGAAGTCCGCAGGTGGGACCTTGCAGGCTAGCCCATCAGCAGGAGGCTTATGGTCCACACATGGTTCCGCATGGAAGTGCCTTCCTGAGTGTACATCTTGTCCCCAGAGGACGAGACATCTGAACTGGTGCTGATGGTGGCTTTGGAGCAGTGTTTCTTCCTCTAGGTTGGCACCAACTGGCAGGTTCACTGGTTTTGGAACCATCTTCCTGATGGTTCCAAACTGGTTAAACGTTCCAGAATGTTCTCTCTTCAATTCTTGCAGGCAAATGGTAGAATTTCATGGATTTTCATTTTCGCCTTACAACTAAAGGCTTTTACCGGTCTGTAAAGTGCCTGGTATGTTTGCACGTGCATGGTCGGTCACTCAGTTACTGTTTGGGACCCTATGGACCATAGCCCACCAGGCTCTTCTGTCTGTGGGATTTCCCAGGCAAGAATACTGGAGTGGATTAAAAAAAATAATAATGCTGGAGTGGGTTGCCATACCCTTCTTCAGGGGATCTTCCCAACCCAGGGATCGAACCCACATCTCCTGAACTGCAGGCAGATTCTTTACTGCTGAACCACCTTAAAGCTTATTGAAGTGTGTCATTTGGGGAATCAAGTGGTGTTTTATTTAATTTCCTGAGGTCTCAAATTCATAATTCTTTTGAGATGTCTGACTGCCAAAGTGAAGCCTGATGAGCATTCAAGGCTTGTGAGTGAGCCCAGGCAGAGCTGGGATTTTGCAGACTGGGGAAGGAACCTTTACTGTGGGTACCACGAGAGTCCCCTTGGTTTGGCTGTGTTGTTCAACTACAGTCCCACTTGTCTTGTTTCCCACTTCATTTCTGGTGAGTATCTGACTGTTGTTTAACACATTGTATGTTTATCATGTTGAGTATTGCCTTCCTTTTCAGTTCTTTGCTCTTCCAGAAGAAGTGGAAATGGCTGTAGAAAGTGAGCTATGGGCTGAAGTCAAACAGGTTTGAAAACGATTTCCAACCTGTCTCCTGGGAGGAGCTCTTAAGTAAAGGCAGCCCCTAGACAAGTATGGCAGCAGTTGGTTTCTGCCTTCTTGGTGGAACTTGGGTGAATCCCTCCACCTCACTGAGCTTCTGCAGAAGAAGAGGGTCAGTTTATATGACCTGAGGTCCTCGTTGGAAGTGCTCAGCCTTGTCCTGGTGGCTTGCTGAGAGCTGGGGCACAAAGGCACCATGTTACCACATTGCAGCTGTGACATGCTTTGTGTGGAATGTGGGGCAGGCTAGAAAACCTGAACTGTGTGTCTTCTTATTGTGTACAGAATGGTAGGATCTTTTTTTCTTTTTAATATTTATTTATTTACTTATTCAGCTGCACCGGGTCTTAGTTGCAGCATGTGGAATCTAGTTCCATGACCAGTTCTAGAACCCAGGGCCCCTGCATGGGAGCATGGAGTCTTAGCCACTGGGCTACCAGGAAAGTCCTGAATTTCTTTTTTCATGTTGTTATTCTTATCTATGGTGAGGACTTACCCTGGGATCACAAAGTGCATGATGCTTTATGTTGCCTGGATCTCAAGCCGCTAGGATCTCATCACGAGGACTGAGGATGTGCGTGAACTGCTGTCTTCATCCCCTTATGGCAAATCTCCCAACACTGCTGCTGTAACGGCAGCAGCAAATCCATCCGACTGGCGACCAGACACCGGTAAAATGCCAGTCAGTTCATTCTTAACAGTGGAGGCTAGTGTCCAGAAGCTTCCCCCCGCCCCATTTCTACTGTGGGCCACTATGCAGGGTAGCTGGGAGAATCTCTGCTGCATCTCCTGGTCAGCGACTTGAGAGGATGGGGTGACTCAGACCTGCCTTCATGCAGCCCATCAAGCTGCCAGCCGCTTTACTGTGACGTCTGTCCAGATATGAAATATCAAGAAATGCATGCAGAGATTATTGCCGCTTAGCATTTGACTGGAAATGCCCTTCCTGACTTCTGACTAACAAATATACTGGTCAGAAGAACTCCAGATAATCCTGTCGAATCCAGTACGGAAAAAAACTTGCTGCTGCTTGGCAAACATACACATCTCTCCCCTCCCTACTTCATACCCCAGCCCACACTGCCTGCCACTGCTTGTCTTTCAGGGCACAGAAAGTTGGTCTTTGTCGTCTAAGGCTTTGTGGCAGACTTAACTCAGTAATACCCCCAAAACCTTCTCTCCCCCACCACTTCCCTTGAAGTTAGCTCGATGTCAATGCTTCTCTTTTTCACAGTCCATCAAGAGCGAAGGCACTTGGTGACTTTTCTGTGTCTGGTTTTGGTTTATCCTTAGCCAGCTGGCAAACCTCCAGGGACTCTTCTCCCCAGAGCAGCATGTACAGCTCAGAAAAGAAAAGTAATGAATATTGTGCAATTCCTCCAAGTTGATTATGAAAATGATGTAAAGGTTCTTAAGAGGACGTGGTTCTTGGAGTAGTTGACATTGCCTCATCACAGAGCGTCCAGACAGCTGTCCTTTCCATGACAGTGGCGGTTCCGAATCCTGCCACCCCCGCCGACTGGCTTAGAGCTATTCTGGGGTGGCCAGCTGACGGCGAGAGCCCCGGAGAGATGCCTCTGTGTGAGCATGAGGTAGAAGGAAACACACACGTGTGTCAATATGATCGTTTACATTAAGGCCCATTTATAGACGATGGTAATCCTCACAGCCCAGCTGTTTTGTGCCAAATGCTACTGTTCTGACTTTAGATAGAAAGGAATTGAGACACCTATCTATCAGAGGCCCCAGACTGTCTGGGAGAAAACTGATTGTATCCTCATGTTTCCTGGTGTGTGGCTCAGAACCTGCTGGACTGAGGACCCTGGCTTTATATGGCTTCCTGGGGAGCAGCCTTGCTGGAGCCCGGCTCCCACCTGCCGTGGTGTGTTGCAAGGCTCAGACATCAAGAGGGTGTGGCCCTAAAGCCTTCTGCCCCAAGTGGGCCTCCGCAGCCTCTCATCCTTCTGGGGAAAGGCCCAGTACACAGTTGCCATCTGTCTTTCCTGACTTGAAATTCTTTTACCTTCTCAGAGAAGCAGTTACTGTTTGTTGAATGAATGATGGCCTTATTATAGGGAAGGAAGGGTGAGTTATGTAGGAAGCCCTCAGCTAATCAGAAAATGCTCCTGGGAGACAACTGTTGGACTCCCTCCAAGGTGTGCAGCAATTTCCCAGATGACTCAGTGGTAAAGAATCCACCTGACAACGCAGAAGACACGGGTTCTATCCCTGTGTCGGGAACATCCCCTGGAGGAGATGGCAACTCACTCCAGTATTCTTGCCTAAAGAATTCCATGGATAGACAAGCCTAGCAGGCTACTATCCATGGAGTCACAAAGAATTAAACACAGCTGAACACACACACATGTGCATGCACAAACACACACATACAAGGTGTGCAGCTCCTCAAGACAGGAATACCTCCCACTTATCAGGCACTGTGTGTGCCAAGCACCAAGCTGTAACTGCTTCACATGTATTAACTCCCTCATCCTCACAAATAATCCTGTGAGAAAGGTACAGTTATCACCCTTTTCTTTTTCTAGTAGAAGATGACACTTAGATTCAGAGAGGTTAAGTAGCAACTTGCTCCAGGTTCAGTTCAGTTCAGTCGCTCAGTTGTGTCCGACTCTTTGCTACCCCAAAGATGGCAGCACGCCACGCTTCCCTGTCCATGACCAACTCCCAGAGTTTACTCAAACTCATGTCCATTGAGTTGGTGATGCCATCCAGCCATCTCTTCCTCTGTCGTCCCCTTCTCCTCCTGCCTTCAATCTTTCCCAGCATCAGGGTCCTTTCCAATGAATCAGTTCTTCACATTAGGTGGCCAAAGTATTGGAGTTTCAGCTTCAGCATCAGTTCTTCCAATGAATATTCAGGGCTGATTTCCTTTAGGATGGACTGGCTGTATCTCCTAGCTGTCCAAGGGACTCTCAAGACTCTTCTCCAACACTGCAGTTCAAAACTGCAGTTCAATTCTTCAGCACTCAGCTTTCTTTACAGTCCAACTCTCACATCCATACATGACTACTGGAAAAGCCATAGCTTGACTAGACAGACTTTTGTTGGCAAAGTAATATCTCTGCTTTTTAATAAGCTGTCTAGGTTGTCATAACTTTTCTTCCAAGGAGCAAGTGTTTTTTAATTTCATGGCTGCAATCACCATCTGCAGTGATTTTAGAGCCCAAGAAAATAAAGTCTGTCACTGTTTCCACTGTTTCCCCATCTATTTGCCATGAAGTGATGGGACAAAATGCCATGATCTTAGTTTTCTAAATGTTGAGTTTTAAGCCAACTTTTTCAGTCTCTCCTTTTTCACTTTGATCAGGAGGCTCCAGGTTACACAGAAGGAAAGTACAAGAGTTGAGTGTTAAGGTTTTGGGGACCTAATAAGTCACCTCCTCTTCCTAATAAAGTTCTGAACAGAGAGATCCAAGAGACAGCAGATGAAGATTAAAAATACCACCTTGAATATCTAATGCCTGGGGTGGAAAGTGCATTGTAGAAGCAGGTTATTAATGTTTCACCCTTGAAATGAAGAGACCAAACCATTCTCTTCCCAGGTCCAGCCAACAGTGTACCCCAGCTCCTGAAGTCTCCCTGTAAACTCAATGAGTAAGCTGAGAAGGTGTGTTCCCAGGGGCAGGTGGATCCCAAAGTGCTGTGCCAGCCTGTGCTCTGCCCTTCCCTCCAAACTCTCAGGACATGTTGCCTGATTGTTCTTTGTCCCTTCCCGCCGTGGCATGTTCTAGGTATGCTGCAAAAATGCTGAGGGAGATGGCCTGTGGTTTTAACTTTGATCTATGGAAACTGGTTTTGAGTCAGCAAAATCCAATTTTCCTATAAATAAGGAAGCAGGTGACCCATGAAAACACTGAGCTCCAGTGAACAGTGTTTGACCTGAGGTGGAAGCAGTCACCTGTTGACTCCTCCTGTGTTCTTCACACCCATAGTCTAGTGCCTGTTGTGGGTACCACACTTACAACTGAGGCTGGGTCATCATCTGTGATGTGGCCCGGGTGGGGGCCGGGCAGGGGGGATGGTTCCGATGGAAGATAGAACTTCACAATCCAAGTTTGCAACATTATCCTAAGTGCTTAAGAAACAGAAAGATTATAGATTAGCTTTGACATTTCCCAAATTCATTTAGTGTGGGAAATGAAATTAAACCATCAACTAGCTCTTACCTCAAATCTAATCTTCCTCATGATGGAGAGCAGGTGTCTTCATGTCATTTCTCTTTATCTGCATTTGCTTCTGGAACAGAGTTGTTGTCCGAGGCTCAGACTGCCCACCTCTGAAGCCACGCCCTCTCTTCCTCCTGCCATACCCTTCTGAGGGACTGAATATGGTCTCGGCTGTTGCTCCCCAACTGTTTCTGTCTTAGGCATTAGACCTGTTGGGAGAAGGTGTTGATTGCTGGCCAGAGACTAGAGAATGCATTCATAAATTTTTTTTTTTTTAATTTTTTAAGAGGAAGGTGGTGTGAGTCACAGTGTGGAGGGGAGTAAAAGCCACTTGGATGTGGCAGGTACTGATTTCACATTCTGCTACAAGCCAGAGCCTGACGGTGTTCGGGCTGCCGCTGCCACCATGTGAGTCTCAGCTTTGACTGACTTCCACATGGGTGTGAACCACAACCACAATCTCAGATGTGCAAGAAATATTATATCATGACTCTCAACCTCATTTCTGGCTGTGAACTCCCATTCGACTGAACTTGCAGAAAGTTTAATCCATTGTTCTTGGGCCATCCCTCCATGGCATTATACAAAGTATCAGGTAGCCCCGGGCTAGTACACACAGCTTCCCTTGAGACGTCCATCCTCCTATCCTCATGGCTCCTTCAGGCCCTGCTGGGAAAGCAGGAGTCTTCTGGAAGGCCATTTATGGCCCTGTCAGCCTAGATATGCCTGTGGGTAGGGTAACCAACCCCTCTTGCTTTGCCTGGGATTGTTCTGATTTTAGTTCTGAAAGCCCCAGGTCTCTGAAACCCTCTCCCGCCCAGCAAACCCAGACCCTAGGGATGGACACTTCCATTTAGAGTCCTGCCACTTCTCCATGCTCTGTTAAAAAAAAAAAAAAAGAAAACACAGACATGGACATGTGTTTGGAACCCACAGATTTCTCCCTCTCCTTCCCCAGTTCAAAGGGGTCTTATTTTCTAATTGGGGGATAGAGGAAGACCATGCCCACCTTTTGTTCCCAGACACTGGGGTCCTGTTGGGAACCCCTTCCTTCACCTTCTTCACTGGTAGGAAAGGTTTAGAGAGCTAAAATTTTGGAAATCAAAAGCCAGTGAGAATTTCACATTGAATGTCTTCTTGGTACCCTACCCCCAGCTCCCTCCCCTCACCTGGGGGAATGAGCCACAGATTGAGTCCTGTGGGAATGAGGCAGATAGAGAGACCAGAAACGAGAAAACAGATGCAGGAAGAGAAAAAGAAGTCATGAGAGCAGAGTGAACCATCACATACACTGGGGACCCTAGACAGTCCTCCTTCCATTTAAGGGCTCATCTCTACCAACATTTCAGAAACAAGGTCTGTGAAGAATAGGAGAGGAAGTGACTAAGAGCATTTTGGCACAGTTAGCATTTTTATCTAGGCAGGGCTAGAAAATTCCTTAAAGTTTTGTCAAGTGGATCCAGTCTTTGAAATTCTTCAAGAAGTTTTGTCTTCTCCCTCTTTTGCCTTTTCTAGGAGGCCTCAGCTGGCACAGGGTGGGGCAGGGAGAAGCATTTGCTAGACTTGCATTCATCCAAGGAGTGAGACAGCTGAGGCCAGATGACTTCATCAGGAAGCATCTTGGTGGGGGTAAGAAGGGCCCTCAGGGACTGTTGGCCCTGCCAACATCTTGCCTCCATCAAGGCAGCAATAAAGAAACTTCGTGAGGTCCAAGAACACAAACCTGTCAGCCTGGCTCAGTGCCGCTGCCCAGCAGAGGCACACCCTCCATACGTGTCTTTGGATGGGAGGATGAGCCCCTGCTTTCTCAGCACCAGCCCTGGTTTGTGCTGCCTTCACACAGCCTAGAGCATCTGCTAGGAATATCAGGGAGACAGTAAAGGAAAATGCAAGCTCATAAGAGGTGCCCTCGCTTGTTGGAGCTGCCCTGACAACAGCTAGGACTGACTGTAAGGGATCTGCTTTCTGAGCAGAAGTGCTAGCGGTTAGAGGAGGCCAGAATGGAAGAGCAAGTAGTCTCTGGAGCTTCAGGACGAAGAGATCTGTTGTTACAGCCAGTGTCTTTAAACAGATGCGTTTTTCTTATAAGAGTTTCCATTGCATGCTGGGCCAAGCATGCACAGAGCAGTGATTACCCCCAGCAGCCTCTCAGTCGATTACCAGGCTTTCTGTCAGCAGGCCTCACAGGTCAACTACTGCTTTGCCCGCCCCACTCCCGTCAACAGCATGTTCATGAAGGGACATGCACCTGACTTAGAAATTATTCCCCCAAAGTGTGCAATATATGAAAACATGTAAACATTCCCATTTCTGTTCCCCATCTCCCTCTAGCCATTTCCTCGGGCCTGAGCTTCAAATCAAAGATGTCTGACATTCTCTTAAGAACCAATCTTCTTGGGTCTGTGAAAAACATAGCCATTTCAGCTCAGATAGTTGCTCAATCATGTCTAACTCTTTGCAACCCCATAGACTATAGTCTGCCAGGCTCTTCTATCTATGGGATTCTCCAGGCAAGAATACTGGAGTGGATTGCCATTTCCTCCTGCAGGGGATCTTCCCAACCCACGGATGGAACCTGTGTCTTTTGTGTCTCCTGCATCAGCAGGCAGCTTCTTACCACTGTGCCACCTAAGAAGCCATTTCTTAATGGTCTGTCGGGCACCCTGGTAAACATTTACATACATGGTCTAAGTTTGTCCTCTCAAGGACACTGTGCAGGTGTTACTGCCACTGTACAAATGAGGAAGCTGAGGCCAGAGGCTGAAGAGCTTACCCAGGATGCTAGCTGCTATGTGGGGATCCTATGACTTCAAGTCTGTAGCCCTACTGGCTTCACCGAGCTGCCTGGAGTTCCCTGTCAAGGGTAAGAGTAAGGAGGAGAGGAAATTATTGGCCTTCACTCACCAGGGACAGCCAATCGATTTAGTCTTCTTTCTAATAAAGCCTAAAGTCAAAAAATAGTAGGAGCATTTCCCATTCCCTATATTTCCCTTTGCCTAGATCCACAACTTTAATTTTGCCATATGGACGCCTAGGCCTCCCTTTGCCTCCCTGTTTTCCACCACCAATGATTTCCAGGTCAGATGAGGCTGAAGCACTGAGAGCCCTCCCTAAGGGCCTTGGGGAGGCAGGCGGCTCTCCTGCACAGCCCTGTATCCAGGGCCTGCTCATCACTAAGCACTGCATCCTTGTCCTGGCGGGTTTCCGTGGAGGGGCACAGAACTCTGCTAGCACATCAGTGATGGCCAAGTTCAGCAAGATGCAGTGGCCTGACTTGGCTTTTTCTGGATTTGGGGAAAGGAGAGGGCATGACTGAATATCCGATTCATGTCCATTTTTACCTGGTCATTTAGCCTCTTGAGACTTCTGCTTCCTCATTAGTCAAATGAGAGGGTTTTCCAGGGTGGCATCTGGGATAACCTTTAATCCTAACATTCTACTGAAGGAACAAACGTACCAATGTATTGCATTTGACTTTGGATGAAGTGTTATTTGGAGGCCATTCTTGGTTTGCAGAAAGCATCTTCCTTTATGCATTCAGTGTGCATGAGCCTCACAAAGAGGACGTTTCGGCTGAGGGCCTCCCCCACTTCCCTACTCCATGCCCTGCAGGACAGAGTCAGAGCAGCTGGCCCAGAGCTGAGTGTTAGGCAGCAGAGACAGTGGCTGCGCTGCGTACATGCCACTCAGTAATGAAGACTGTCGCTACGGAAGAAGCTGTATATGTTCAAACTTCTGATAAAGTGACAGCAATAACGAAACACACTAAACTAGGGAGGCAGGAAAAAGCGGAGGAGGATTCATCTTTCACCATCTGTGCTGCTGAAACTTAAGCCATGGTGTTAAAAATAAGCACTCTAACCTCTTAACGTTTTTCACAATAATTTTAGAAAGATTGTTTTTTGTTAGAAACCGAAGTCTTGTGTGTGAACATACATTTGTCTGACATTCAAATAGTCCTGCAATTTCAGTTTTGTTTTGTTAAAGTCGAATTCACATTCGTGCTTTCATTTAACAGTACTTTTTGTTTCCGGTTTTGGGACCCGTGCTTACCTGCTCATCCATCCTCTCTTCTGTCTGTCTCCCTGCTGTGTAGCTTTGTGGGGAAACACTGGGGTGAAGTCCACGTGATATTGGCAATGGTTATTTCTCAGGGGAGGGGTCAGAATAACTTTTTCTTGCTTTCTTATTTGTCTCTATGTTGATTGATTTTCTTTAAAGACAAGCATGGAAATGGTAGAGCCATTCTTATAAAAAAATAAGCAAAAGGAAAATACATTTTAAAGGAGCAAGCAGGACCACACTGCGTGCGTGCGTGCGTGCGTGCGTGCGTGCGTGCGTGTGTGTTAGTTGCTCAGTCATGTCCGACTCTTTGCAACCACAGACTGTAGCCTGCCAGGCTCCCCTGCCACGGAATTCTCCAGGCAAGAATGCTATCGCCTGGCTTTGCTGGCAGTGTCAGGCCCCAGCCAAGGCAAGTGTCTTGCTCACCCGCCTCCGCTCCCAGCCCTGAAGGGTCTGGCAGGTTCCCCCACTCCCCAGCTCCCTGGGCTTGAGTAACCGGTGAGCGGTGGACTCCTGGACGGATCCAAGCGGCAGATGCCAAGCCCGGAGGCGGTGCCCCTTCTCCCTCAGCATGTGTTTGTGATAAAGACAGAGCTGAGAGGAAAGTCACTTGCGATGGTTCCTGCAAGTCTTACCAGAAAGGACCAGGACAGCTCTGGGCACAGATTTCACTGTATTTCTTTGAGTCCCTCGGAAAGTATGAACACCAGTGTTATTTATTCATCATCCAGTGTCTCAGGTTTGTTTTCATAGTTCCTGTTTTATTTTGAGTTAATAAATATCAGGATTTTGTGAGGAAGGCCCTCCAGAAATAAAGCTGACTATTCACGGCAGGGCTTTTGGCAAACGCCTTTCCTCCTGTGCAGAGGGAAACTGTTTACCTTTCTGAAGAGTCAACAGAAGCTCGGGTTCACAGTTCCGCCACCAGAAGAAGGGCCCGCTTCAGTTGCACAGGCGGACTAAAGGCTGCCCTTCACTGAGGAAGGACGCGGAGTGGACCGGGCTGGCTTCCGGCTTGAGTTAAGGAGGGAAAATGTGCTTTCTGTGTAAAAGCTGCAATTAACATTCTTGGACAACTCTCAGCGTGAATCAAAGAAATAATCCAACTTTTCTGTTGCCTAAAATTATACTTTAATCTCTTTACTTTCTCTTCAAAAATAAGAATTCTCTGTGAAACGGGAATAATATACCCATGGCGATTATTTCACTGAGCTGTGGCAAGAAGCACATCAAGTAAGATGATAGCAGGAGGGTGCCTGGTCCACTTTGAAGTACTGTACAAACATAAAGCATCTCTAGCGAGAACCTGAGAGTGGGTGTTAGTGTGAAGTGACATTACTCAGCGGGGCTGGTGAGCCAGTCTGTGGAGGCAATGTTAACAGGAACCCAGCCTCTTTCTACTAACCCATCCTGCCACATCCTTGGGTCTTTTTAATGATATGTCTCCTGAGAGTACCACTTTATTATTTTGAATCTTTTTGGAAGGAAGCGCAAAGTACAGCTCAAAGTAAATGTTTTCCTGATGGGCTTGAATGAGTCAGAGGTCCATTTCTTGTAAGTGATGCAGTGTTGGTTGCATGCGTGTGTCGGGGGTATGCTACCCAACCTCTCTGCGCTCTAGTTCTCATCATCCACTTGTGGTTGTTAAGAGGATTAAATGTTTTCAGGGGAATATAGAACAAGGCCTAGCACATAGTATGTGCTCCGTGAGTGCTTGCCGTTTTCAGTAATTTATTTACACACAGAAGTTGCACACCTGCCTACTGATAGCAGAAGAAAAAAGGCCACAGGAACCAATTAGGATGCTGCTTCCAGGTTTCTGGCAAGCAGACATATCCCTAAGGCATCCCTTGAAGTGGGGTAGAGGGAAGCAGAGTACCTGGCATGAGTTTAATTCCTCATACTCTTATTTTCTTCCCACAGAAGAGTTCATTTTGGGGGAATCTGGCCCCTGGTTTCTGATAGCTAGTGATACCAATGTGCTCAGTTTGAGTAGTCACAGTGTTGCAGGAAGGGGGCCCCTTCCAGGACCCAAAACTGGGCTCTTGTCTAACACTCGGAAATGAATTGTCCAAGGAGACACATGTGCTGACAAAGCAAGAGATTTTATTGGGAAAGGGTGCCTGGGCGAAGAGCAGGAGGGTA
The DNA here is from genome assembly GCA_917880005.1 of Nanger dama. Taxonomy (NCBI): domain Eukaryota; kingdom Metazoa; phylum Chordata; class Mammalia; order Artiodactyla; family Bovidae; genus Nanger; species Nanger dama. The sequence continues at coordinate 1,084,971 of CAKJTW010000059.1, forward strand.
AGGGAACCCAGGAGAACAGCTCTGTCGCATGGCTTGCAGTCTCGGGTTTTATGGTGATGGGCTTAGCTTCTGGGTTGTCTTTAGCCAATCATTCTGACTCAGAGTCCTTCCTGGTGGTGCACACCTTGTTCAGCCAAATTGGGTGCCAGAGAGAAGGATTCTGGGGGGGTGGTTGGGTATGTGGTGTCTTGTACATGTGAACAAGGTCCACACCTTGTTCAACCAAGATGGATGCTAGAGAGAAGGATTCTGGGAGGTGGTCGGACATGTTGGTGTATCCCTTTGTCCAAAAGGATACACCAACTCTTCCGGCTGGTGGAGGCTTATTAGTTCCATGTTCCTTACCAGGACCTCCTGTCATAAAACAACTCATGCAGATGGTTACTATGGTGCCCGGCCAGGGTGGGCGGTTTCAATCAGTGTGCTCCCCTAACAACTGGGCATTAGGTACAACTCAAGCAGAGCACGGGAGGCACAGTGAAGGTGTCTGGGCCCCCCAAAGGCTTTGGTGAGAATGAGCTTTGGGAGGTGCAGGACTTTCTGGCTCACCAGAAGACGGTGAGAAGAGATCTGCCCTGAGCCTTCACGGGGCAGCCTGGGGGAGCTTCCAGAAGCACAGACTGTGCCTTCCTGTCCTCCCCCCTTGCTCCACAGCGTGACGCTTCAGCCCCGCTGAAGGCCGGGTCTGGGGGAGTCCCACCGCACTTCTCTGCTTGACCCCTGAGTCTCACGTCACTGTCTCCCGCTGCTGCCTTGGCCCCATCTACCCCCCGCTGCCTGCAGGAAGCCAGCCCAATGCCAGTTCTGCGACATCTTCCACCCCTTCCCCTCCCCCATGGGCCCTCCTCGCCTCAGCCCTGCCTGGGTTTCCACTCCACTATGCTGCTCTCTCACTGGAGCTTGAGTTGTAGCTCATTTTTCACGAGTCCTCCCAGCCATACAAGCCCCCGCTCCACACCCTCCCCTGCAGCTTGTGACAGACCCCGGTGGACCGTCCAGGAGAGTCTGAAAGCTAATCCACCTGTACCTGCAGGGAGTCCTCGGTCCCAGGCAAGAGAGTGACAGTGGGACCTAGCATTGAGGTGTCAGGTGGGTAAACCTTCCTTGTATTGATTTTGTGTTTTCGTGGGTTCCATCTCAAGGCATAGACACATCCATTTGTTCAGTCATGCTAAAGAAACAGGCACACTGAATTTTGACTGGTAGTAAAAGTGTTGGTGCCGCTACCTTCTTTTTTTCTTGTTTCAGGATCTCATGATCAACCTTGACCTCCAACACAATGTATTCTCGGTTCCTTATCGTATCAGTTCTTTCCTAACGTGTTGTTAGGGTCTACAGATCACTTTAGCGTTCTGTCATCCCAGGAAGATGCCAGTGCTCCAAGCCAAGACTTACAGCACTGGACACTTACTGCCATCCATCTTCCAGTTGCCTGACAAGGAAGCACTTCTCCTCAGAATAAGTATAAATTAGCTAATGCTGAAACTGCAGAAATTTTCAATCCATATCCTGCATTGTTAGTGATTCTTCCCTCCCCCAGCTCCTCATTCAGACCTTAATTCTAGGTCTCTCTGCAGCACGCAGGGTTGAACCTTGTGGTAAAGTACTAGTGGTGCATTAGCAGCAGAAAGGCATATATATAATTTCCCTGTCAGAGTGGTTTTAATGCTCTCTTTCATGGGGCATGATACATTAAAGGAAAGCTAAATGGTTACGGGCCCCCAGGATCTGTGGAGTCAACACATGTGTGAGAAAGCACCATTTTAACATTTAATTATTTTAGCCAAGGAATAAAATCTATTTTTATTGCTTATGAGCAGTGGTGCTAAACTGACTATGAGGTTGGGATCTGTAGGAAAAGGAAATCTTCACAGAAATTGTACACCCAGCCTGAAACAGGGAGACCACCAAGAACCACAGTTTAAGAGGAAACGTGGAGGGGGTGGGGGGCTGGGGACAGAATCCAAAGAAAGAGGCCGAGTGGCGCATGTGGCCCTGCTGCTGAGCAAGATCACGCGGGGACCTGGGGTGTCATCTGAGTAACAGGTCCTGCCTCTCCTGGGTCCTGGCGAATGTGAGGGATTAAAGCCTACAGATGAAAAAACCGCCGGTCCTTTCCACACCTCCTCAGTGCTTAAAGAATGGCCTCTGTGTTTCCCAGTTGTAAATGAGATCATCATTGGTGAGGTCGGGGGGAAAATAACCAACCTCTATTACATACTTTCTGTGTGCCTGTGCTTTGCTAAATGCTTTATAGGGAAAACGTTCTTTAATCCTCCCAACATCCCTTTACAGTAGGTGCTATAATTCATTTTATAGATCAGGACATTGAAGACTGACAAGGGAGTAAATCAAGCAAAACCGACAGCCAGTCAGTGGTGAAGACCTAAGACTGGGACTTGAACCCAGAGATTACCTGCCGACAGGGCCTGTGCTTACCTTAAGCACCATGCTTTTAAAATAGCCTTTTGATAGTGTCATATCCGGAAAGTTAGAATGAAAAAAAAAAAAAGCTCCCTGATGTTCCAGAGCACTTGGGGCAATGCCCTTGACCTTGGTTTTCAGTCTGTAAAAGACTGATTCTGTCATTTACCTACCTGCCCTGCACATATGTCTTCAGGACTCTGAGTTGGTGGTGAGGGCTCTGAGAATCTTATATGATCACAGATGCTTAATCAGATAATGAACAATGAGTTTTCACATCACTTCTGAAGGCTTAAGTCCTCAAACTAGTGGACTTAAGTTTTCCAACAGCCAGTTTGAGATTTTAAAAGTGAATTTTACATGCGTTTGTTGTAAGTCGGAAATCCAAAGTTCCTGTGGAATACCACTAGGGCACTTCTGCAGGGACCTCATCTGACATCTGACAGAGAATATCCTGCTGAGGCAGGCAGAGTGCCCTCCCTGGGGAGGTGAATACCCAATCTTTCATCTTTGAGAACCAAATATTCCTTTCTAGTTGACTGTGGGGAAGAGGGAATTACCAAGAGAGGGTGAATTAGGATGCAGGTGTGCAGCAAGGCGATTCTGCTGTGCATGTGCATAGACTTATTCTTTTTCAAATCTTTTCCCATTTGGGTTGTTACATAATATTGAATGGAGTTCCAGATGCCACACAGTGAGTCTTTGTTGCGTGTCCATTTTGAATATAGCAATGTGTGCATAGCCAAAAAATAACAGATAATTCTACAGCCTTACCCCCTCCTCTGTAACTGGCTCTGATTAAGACGCGCACCACTGGGGGCTGCATTATTGCAGCAGACTACAAGTTGGTTTCTTTACAATGTTTTTGAATGAGTGTATGGAAGGATTAGCTTTATATCATGAAATAAAACTTTCATCCTTTAAGCCAAAAGGAAAGGCAAAACTGAAGCAGGTAGTATTCCAGTGTATTTTCCAAGGAAGTTATAAATTATTGTAAACTGGCAGTGCAAGTAGCATTTTAAAGATTTCAGGGGAAATGTAAATAGATGGCTTTGAAATTATCATATAGTTATAAGGAAAAGGTATTTTGGAAACATGACCCAAGAAATCTCATATGAACACATACACCCACTTGTCCTCTTCGATTTAGTAATCCCATTTCTGGAAATGTATCCTTAAAAAATGGTCCAAAAGTCATGAAATTAAGATGTTCCTTGCACAGTTATTTATAATAGCAAATATTTGAAATAGTTTAAATATGTCCTAGCTACATATGTGCATGCATATACATACTCCTGATATAAATGTATTTATTAAAAATTAGAATAATAAAAGTCAAGGAGCAACATGAAGGTGCTTATTTCCTATGTAAAAGTAAGTCAGATATATAACAATGACATTGCACCATTTAAATTGTATATCTTTTCACTCTAGAATTTCTGTTCCATTTGTCTTCTACTCTGCCTCTTCATTTTTCATATCATGCCGTCATTCTTTACGGTCACTCTTCCTTCTGTCTTCTTAACATCTTAAACATACTTCTTCGAATGCTTTATTTCAGATTGTTCTCAAGGTGCAGATTCTCTTGGTGGATGCACCGTTCATTTCCTTGAGTCTCCTCATAAATTTTTCCTGCGAACACTTCATCTTCTTCAAGTATGGTTATCTGTGGGGCTCCACCATTCCTTTGCCTGGTGGATATGGTTTCCTCTGCCTCTGCCCAGGCCCTAGTCATTTCCGGGGTCCCAGGCAGAAGTTGCATTTCTTGACCAATTTCCTTGAATGACTGAGTATAAATTCTGTGACTGTGCAGACAGTTCAGTTTCCTGGCATGGGCCTGAGCAGTTTCTTACCCGCCGGGTTCCACCCCCAGCCCCTCACTCCTACAGCCCTTACCTGCTTCCCTGCCCACTGCATCTCTGTGGCTCAGTGCTCCCCATCAGGCAGCCTCTGCTTTGTTTCTTGTACCTAAACTTCTTTGCCCTCAGACTCTGCTGTGTGTTGATAGTATGCAGCACTCGTCACTTAATCTACTGCATTGACCAGAAATATTTCTTTTCCGTTTACTACAATTATGTGAAAATATATGTGCATATATTCCAGAGACTGAAAGGGACTTTGAAATGACTTTTATGGGTAGAGATAGTGGGTTTATAGTAACTATTTTGCAAATATTCTGTACTGGCATTGTATTATTTTAAAACAGTAAAACTCATCATGTTTTTTAACTATTGTCTTTTATTTCAGAATGCATACACTACAACTGCCATTAATGGGACAGATTTTTGTACATCAGCAAAAGATGCACTCAAACTCTTATCCAAGAATTCAAGTCATTTTACATCTGTTAACTGCTTTGGAGACTTCATAATTTTTCTAGGAAAGGTAGGATGTCTTAACTGAAATAATAAAGTAACTTGGGATCCAAAAATTAAGCCATACAATAAGACTTTGACAGAGTTCCTGAGCGCTTACTCTGTGCTGGGCCTCATCCTCTCTGTTTTACAGATGAAGAAACTAGGGCTTAATAATTTGGCTAGGACTCCACAGTAGGCTGAGTCAGGATTCAGATCTTGGTTTTACTCTTAGCTATTATCCATTCTATCATTGTGATCCCACTTTTTCATGTCTAGAATGAAGACTGTCTGACTTCAGAGAATAAATGTTTTATAGAGGTTCTTGCCTGGAGAATCCCAGGGACGGGGAGCCTGGTGGGCTGCCGCCTATGGGGCTGTACAGAGTCGGACACGACTGAAGTGACTTAGCAGCAGCAGCAGCAGAGTTTGTCATAAAAATATATGAAAATTGGAACTTCCCTGGTGGTCCAGTGGCTAAGACTCCATGCTCCCAATGAAGGAGGCCTGAGTTCAATCCCTGGTTAGGAAACTAGATCCCACATGCTACAACTAAGACCCAGAAGAGCCAAATAAATATTAAATGAATAAATATTTTAAAAAATGTATAAGCATTGTGTTAAAACCTGATGAAGTGTCTACATTATTAAGAGCATTAATTCCCTAAATATACAGAATTATTGATCTCTCAGGTGGAGCCAGTTGGATTCCTGCTGTCATCTTTTTCTAAGGAGTTGTATGTCCTCTTGTGAAAACCTCGTATTTCCTGCCTACGAACTAAAACTAACATCCCCTTTCCAGGCTGTAGGTGAGAGTCCCTGAAGCAGAAGTAGTACTCCAGCCCCTTCCTGACCACGCCTCAGGTTGAAGGTTCTTTATACTGGCTCGTGTCTCTCTCCGTGTAGTTGCCACTCGCTGGGCTTAATTCTGCACACCTCAGTTTGCTTCGTCCTGCTTCCACCTGCCTGCCTTTCAAATTCTTGGAGATTTCACAGTTTCACAGACATCCTGACCCTCCTTCCACATCTTCTCTTTTCTAAGCTAGCCACCCTTGCCCCTCCAGCCATGCCTCCTCAAGGACACGAGTGCCGGTGGCTCTCATGGCCCCAGAGTGAACGAGTTCTAGTCCCCACTCGTGCCAGAGCCGAATCTGGGGACTCGGGACTCCTTGTTTAGCACTGTGTGCTCCTGTGGCATTTGGTGTATGTCTCCAGGGCATCACTGTCATGATGCCATCAGGAACAAGTTAGAACACGCTTGGATTTCACAGGTGTGTGCTAATTGCACATATATTTGAAGGCACAGCTGGGTCCCAGAGACTTTTCGTGTGACAGTACTCTAGAAGCCCAAACTGATTATGCCTTTTAAAACAGCCTAATAATCCAAGTTGTAGTTGTATCTAAATGGATAATATTGTTTACATTAGCTTGGTAGGGTTGCAGGTGATACATTTTGTTAATAGCTACTTCCAAAAGTTTTTATTAAGAGGTTTCATTTTTATAACAGACTTGTGTTTTACTTTAGGCAGTAATTCATTTGCTTGTATTTCTCAAAAGGAACACAAAATTACAGATTTTTTTTTTTAAATGAAGTGGCATGCAGATTCACATCCATCTTTATGAATATCCAAGCACAATGAGGGTTTATGGCTATCCAAGCACAATGAGGGCTCCAGGGGTTCCATTCTGTCTGGTAAAGAATTAGCTTCCTCATGGCCTATAATCATTTCCTGGAAATATAGCAATTACATATAGCAAAAGCCTATTATCCTATTATCCCTACACCAGCACTGGAAAGCTCATCCACTTTAATCCCCAGGATAAAAGCAATCACACGTTTAACTGCAGTACATCCACTCAGTGGATTGATGCATCAGTTTTTAAAAATAAGGGTGTATTAAAAAAACTGTTCTAATGGAGAAGCTTATTGTAGTTTTTAGTAAAGAAAAAAACAAACTAAAAATTTTGTGAGGTACCATTGTTGTTTAGTTGCTCAGTTGAGTCCAACTGTTTTGGGACCCCATGGACTGTAACCTGCCAGGCTCCTGTCCATGGGAATTCCGCAGGCTAAAATACTGGAGTGGTGGCCATTTCCTTCTCCAGGGGATCTTCCCGACCCAGGAATCAAGCCTGCATCTCCTGCAATGGCAGATGGATTCTTTACCACTGAGCCACCAGGGAAGCCCCGAGGTACCATTACATCTCCATAAATAAAAAAAATTAGGCATAGATAAAATCAAAGTATCTATACTCTTCCCATTCTCCGGATTAACTGGGGTTTCTTTTGGTATCATCATAGCTTTTCATTTCTTCTTCTTCCTATATTACTGAATCCAGTTTTCTGACAAGTACTCATTATAGTAAGGCATATACACCCCCACATATGCACATATATGAAACTACTGCTTATACCTGACAAAAATCTTTTCTACAATATCCTAACCAATTTATAGAAATTTTCAACAAATTCTTGTTTTGGACAGGTGTTAGTGGTGTGTTTCACAGTTTTGGAGGACTGATGGCATTTAACTATCACCGTGTGCTTCAGGTGTGGGCAATCCCGCTGCTCTTGGTTGCTTTTTTTGCCTACTTAGTAGCCCACAGTTTTTTATCTGTGTTTGAAACTGTGCTGGATGCACTTTTCCTGTGTTTTGCTGTTGATCTGGAAACAAATGATGGATCCTCAGAAAAGCCCTACTTTATGGACCAAGAGTTTTTGGTAAGTAAACATCTCATTTCCTTTTTCAACCTCCATCCTCATAATCTCAAAAGTGATGGAAGACTCGCACATAAAGGAGGCTGGTACCCAGCTTATTTTCTCTCCTGGGTAGGCAGGCTCTGTGAGCTTCTACCACAAGACCCAAATGTACTGAGAGTGAGATTTGTGTTGTATTTTCTGAGGCTGATCCCACCTCCTTTCTTGAAACCTTCCTGGAGAAAAGTGAAGCTGAACAATTAAACACTTAGTAAATGACCCGGGGTAGAAGGTATTTTGGGTGCAGTAGCCATCCAAGTCCCTACTGCTCTTAATGGCTTATTTTGGCCTTTTGTATGGTCCGGAACTTTCACAGTTGATCTTTCTTCTAAGGCATTTTTGCATCCCCAAATATCAATGTCATACCAGTTGTATTTTAGGGAACGCCCACTCCCATGGAGACCAATCACCTTCAAGGCCACTATTGACAGATCTGTGATTCTGAGGCCCTTGTTTGAGAAAAGCCACACCCTCAGTAGAGCCCCCATCCTATCTGGAAATAGCAGGCAGCTGTTCCCAACAGCTTTTGCAACACAGTTGTTGCATATTTGCCTTATCCTGTGTAGACAGGGATATTTTAACAGCTGAATGAATCTTCTCATCTCTTTCCGTTGTCTCTGTCAAGTAACACTTTAACAATTTTCTTTCACTTGATTTTTCACTCGATTACCATAAAATCTAGGCATTAAGGCCCTTCTCCTTTGAAACAACAGAATGCAAAGCACTCTAGTCCAGCCAGGCACTGAGGTTTAAAAACACTTCTATAGTTTTATAAATAAGTGTATCCTTCTCCCAACAGATCATAAAAATACAATAACACTTTAACATAGGTGGTACGTATTCCAAAGAACATGTTCCTTATGGTTGTTCTTATGGTATTAGGAAGTTAACTAGGTCTCTTTCTACAATTTACACTTTTTTCATTAAAAACCCACTTTGAAATATACCCCCAAGATATTTTAGTTCAACAGGGAAAACTTTAAGGACTAAATTCCCCAAAATGATATGGCCAAGTAAATGACTGCCAATCAGTGTGGATGCAGAACACTGGTCTAACTCATTCTTTTATTTTTCAGAATTTTGTAAAAAGGATCAACAAATTAAACACAAGGGCACAGAGAAACAAGAACTCATTAACAAGCGAAGAGGGAACAGAACTCCGGCCACTGTGAGATAAGTGCCCATCAGGTATTTGTACCTGAAAGTTTCCTTCTCCTAAGAGCTGTGCACAAAATAAACGATAAGGCCCAATGTAGCCCCAGTTCTTTGCCACTGTTTTTGTCCGCATTGTTTAACCACATTACAATACTAGAACCACAGAAAAAGTGTGCAACCTTTTTTGTACCAAATGAGACTGAAAAAACTTTTAAGACCTTGTTTATGAGGTCAATTAAAAAAAAAAAAAGCACATTGTGTAAAAACTCATTTCAGGGCACCCTGAAAAGGATTTTTCCTCACTCACAATCAATAAACCTTAGCAGAAATCTCTGGAGTATTGCCCTACTACAGAGAACTTTTTCCTAATCCTCCACTCCTGGAAATGAGCTATTTATGTTACAGCTTTTCAAAGTACAATTCTTCAATTTAGGGACAATTAAAACCGAAAGTGTAACTGGAACTACCACCTGATGGGCATGGCATAGAATAGGCACAAGTTTAATCAGATGTGAAGTTAAATTTTGTTCAAAGTACAAGGCCACCTCTAGAAATGAGCAAACGTTCTGCGTAAGTGGTTTTCAAACCCGGCCCACCTGAGGACTGCCTAGAGGAAGATTTCAAGTTCTGCCTGGACCCCATTCCCAGGTTTAGATTCAATGGTGGGTCAGAGAAATGGGGGAGGGGTGTCCTTGGGCTGTTTTTCCTTTTTAAAGCTTTAAACAAATAGGAACATCTAACATGTTAATTGGCAGCCTTGCTTCAACTAGATGAACAGGTAAACAGAATTACCCACTCTCCTAACAGGACAGCCAGTCTGGCTTATTTGGCAGGGCAAACAGTGAATATGTTTCCCTAAACCCCTCTTCATGGAGGGCAGAAAACTGCCGTGCCGGCTCAGGTCTCCTATAACAGATGCAGATCATGACTTTTCTCTTAAACAGCACCATCGAATTAGTTGAACTCGTCTCCTTTTAAGAAAAGGATTTACAGAGCAGTTCCTCTGAAGCGTAAAACTTAGTCATTGTTGTGTGATGAGCAAGTCAACTGGGCTGCTTTTGTGCGTACAGACACCCCTATGTCCTCATTATCTGCCTCAGCGAAAAACAAGCAGGCATGGTTCACCCCCAAGGCCTGAGAGCCAGTGCTGAGGAAATCACTTGGCTGAGAAAACATCCAAAAGTACGTTAACCACTTGTCTCTTCTTCATGATTGGATTTTTTTAAATCATTACAATACTTAGATGTTCGACCTCCTCCATGTCATAACCGAAAGTTGCTGCTGCTGCTGCTGCTGCTGCTAACATGTCCGACTCTGTGTGACCCCATAGAGGGCAGCCCACCAGGCTCCCCGTCCCTGAGATTCGCCAGGCAAGAACACTGGAGTGGGTTGCCATTTCCTTTTCCAATGCATGAGAGTGAAAAGTGAAAGTGAAGTCACTCAGTCGTGTCCGACTCCTGGGACCCCATGGACTGCAGCCCACCAGGCTCCTCCGTCCATGGGATTTTCTAGGCAGAGTACTGGAGTGGGGTGCCATAGGTTTTGCTAAACTTACTATAAATCCTCATCTGTTATTAAACAGCATGTCCTATAACATAAAATCACCCCACCCCATCCCCAATGTTTCCCAAGATGATTTTTTAAGATTATTCCAAATTGGATTTAGAATGAGGTAGAGGCAGCTGAAGCACAATGGAATAAGCCAAAGGTCAAATGATAGTTTGAATCCTGGCGGCATTTCCTGTGTGCAGTGGGCAGGTCCCTTCATTTTTCTAAGCTTCGTCTAGAGCCTTCAGTCCCAGCAATGGTGTGTAGATTCAGTAAAGAAATGTAAAAGTATCTTGTACCAATACCTGGGAAAGAATACTTTAAAAAGTCTGAATCTACTCATCTGAAATTAGCCAGAAAAATAATCAGCCTGTGGCTCGTATAAATGTTCAAAAAAAATATTTATTTATAAAAATACAATGGGATAGGTTTATGCTGAGAAATGCAGCAATAAATACAGTGGAGGAAAACAGAGCAATTCTACATCGATACATTGGCACAAACAGGAAGAGCAAAGGCACCCCCAGACTTTGATGTCTGCAGGCCGGTTTTGTACATGCTCCTTTTGAAACACCACTCGGAAAAGATCTCGTCGGCTTAAGTAAAAAATAAGTACACATATAATCACAAATGCACACTGATCAGGACTTTATTTAAAAATTAGCAAACAATACTGTAAAAACATTGATATGTAAATTTCTAAAACGCTGCATCTTAAATTTAGTTGGCAAAGACCACATTTAGCTATAAGCATGTTTAGTCTTCCATGTAGAAACAAGATACTAAACTGTAAAAAAAAAAAAAAATAGCTTCCTATTGTTTGAAAATACCAGTTTACGTAGAGGACTGTAAAAATGCATAGATTTTTAATGAAAGAATTGACTGTACAAGAGTACTCCCCTTTCACAGTATTCCTTTTTACTTCATATGTGAGTTATTGGTTATGCTGTAGGATTTAACTGTCACAGCACTAAAAGGCAACTATTTAGGGAAGAGGCAGAAAAAGGAAAAAGGAATGTATGTAAGGCAATAGTTCCTTTAGGTACAATAAGCATAATAGTGTTTTAGGAAGACAAGATAAAAATTACTCAAGGCTAGCCTGGTTCTCACTGAATAAAAACAACGGGCTAAATACTGAGCTCCCCTGTGAGTCTAATAATCAATGCCTTGGCCACCATACTGGTAATCTCTGGGGTAGTCATCTTGGTACTCGCCATGGTACTCATCTGGGTATTCTGCCTGATAATCACTATCACTGATTTCTGACCCATTGGTTCCTGTTCCTTGGCTTCCGTTGTGAATGACAGGTTCTGTGGGAGCAGCACAGTATTTGGGATCATACACTTGCCGCCCCAGCCCATACACACTCATTCCTTTCTGGGAAGCGACTTTGTTGGTACCCATCTGTAGGGAAATCGTCGAGTTGTCCACGGGTTGTAATGTTAGCTTCTGATCGTAGATGTCTCTTCGGGTACCCGGTGCTAACATTCCCGCCTAGTATTAAAACATAGCAAAGTTAAAACAGCTGCTAAAATCTTTTCCTGTGAATAGTCTCTAAATTATGAAATGCACACTGAACGTGAATACTAACAACTTTCATTCGGTTCAGGGGTAAAGCTAGCTTACCAAAATAATCTCGATGCTGAATCTCTCTTACAAAGTAATATTCACTGGCTTTCAAGCTAGGTCAGTCCTTCCCTTCAAGTCCTTGCTCTGCAATAACACTGCTCTGTGGCCTCAGACAAGTTAATTTACTTTCAGTTTTAGATTTCTCATGTACAGGATGGAGACAATACCACCTACTTTGGATTAGGGAGAAGACTGGACACAAAGAACAGGAAAACAAGGCATAATGTGGCATACCTGAAAGTCATACCTGAATGCCTACTATGACCACACACGCTATCCAGGTTACCAATTTCAGAAGTCTGTAATGCACTGAACAAACGACCCACTCCAGTATTCTTGCCTGGAGAATCCCATGGATAGAGGAGTGGGTTACAGTCCATGGGGTCGCAAAGAGTCAAGAGACAACAGAGCACACACGTACACAATGTGTAACATAAAATTTTGACTGCTGTGTAAAGCAAATCAAGATCTTTCTCAAAATATTATAACTTAAAAAAAAATTTCACTCTGAGCAGTCCTTAAGGACTTGAGGCTCTGAGGCGCCAAAGAGCCAGCCATCTCAGAGCATGTACTCCCCCTCCTTTTCATAGGCCGGTAACTCACCTCATCTCCTCATTTATGCCAAGCACATGCTTCAGATGTAATCGGTAAAAACTACCTGAGTGGCAGCTCTGAGACAGAGCCCATGCACAGGACAAGTTCCATAAAGGGCAACAACAACACGCCTCATGAGGTCCTGACGAAACGCTTTCCCAAACCTTATCCCCGCTCCTGCTGGATGCGAGATGTGTCCTGCTCTGATGTAAGTCATGGGCACACCTCCTTGCGAGGCACTGGTGATCTGTTTTTCACAGGAAATACTTCCATCGTGCATAGTGTTAGAACACTACTAATAGCATTCTCCTTATGCTGATTTCCATCCACTTACTCACACATTTACCAGGTTGCTAGCTAGGGTTCTTTGTACAACACCAGATAATTTTACCTACCAAGTTTGTTGAGGGCTCCTTCAAAACTAAGAAGCATTAGAAATAAATAAAAGTCAGAGCAATTCACTTGGATTTGGAGCAAGAAAACTAAAAAAAGTATCTTTTTCTTCTGGTTTGGAAGAAACGCCAGCTGTTCTTACTGCCAGTAACAGCCGTGGGCCACCCGGTCCTTATGTGGCTACAGAAAAGGCCCTTTGATCCTTTTGCTTTCTCAGCAAATCTTACTTTCCTCGGGAGTATACTCTATATATATCACACAAAAATAACCACTTTGAACTCGGTTAATAAGAATAAGGTTAAGTGTGAATTTAAATGGCCCTTCTGTACTCTCTGAAACAAGTATAATCAAGGTATCACTTACCTGGCTGGCTCCTTTGTTGGTGCCCATTTGCAGGCTAATTGTGGTTTGATCAAAAGGTTTGTCAGTTTGCATTTTGGGATCATAAAGGTGCCTCCTCGTCCCATAGGCTGTCATACCTGCTTGGCTGGCACATTTGTTGGTTCCCATCTTTTAAGTTAAAAAATAAAATCACTAAGTATCAGAAGTCAACAATCTATCTGACACAACCAAACTTTCTGTTCTGCTAAAAGAGATTTCTTACAAAGGACGCCATTGACAAGTCCCTCCAGAGCTGAGGTTGCCATTAACTAAATACAAAACCTTGATGCTTTTACAAATAAAATTTTAAGGTGCTCATTTGCAAAAGAAAAATTTCAAAGACTTCATTGGATATAAAACCTCACAACATAATCAGATAAAAATGTGTACATAGGAAGAGAAGGACAGACACACACAAAATTACGACAATGGCAGAATTGTGAATAATTTCCTATGCTACTCTCCCCCCCACACTCGAGCACAGCCCACCAAATTAAGGAGTACCTGCTTCAGCCATTAAAGGGACAGAGCAATGTCTGACTCAACAACATGCTTTTCTACTCCAGATGTGTTTTGTATAAAATGTGATAGTAAATGCCAGGTGTCTTGTCTGGCAGCTTAGCAAGGGCTTAAGTTTCATTAAAATCAACATTTTTAGGGGAAAAAGCTATATTTTATATCTCTAATTCACATATCATTAGAGAGAGGCAGAATGAAGAGTTTAAATTCAACCATGTTCAGAGAAAATTTTAACTTTTCTTCTCCACTGTGAGTAACATGCTAACCAGCATACCCTGTTCTAGTTGGGGACACATTTCTCCTGTTGGGCTTTTGTCCTTAAAAACAATGATCTATTAAAGGAAAACTGTATTATTACAAGTCAAACCTGTTTATTGGAGAAGATAAAAATATAAACAAAAAGGAAAGGGGGAAAATCACTATAGTTCTAACCTTTAGACATTCACCTGTGTATTACCGTTTACTTTTACCTTGTTTCTGTGTATATATCCAGATACATATACCTATAAATACACACACATACATACAAAAATATGCATGTGCATTTTAAAAATAAAACTGGGATCACACTGACAGTATTTTATAATCCTGATTTGTTTTCCTTAACCTTTGAACTCTTGTATTGTCATCTTTTCATTACTATTTCCATTTATGGAGTTATTTTTTTTGAGTTATCAGTTATCATAATTTAAGTAACTGATTACTGGAAATTCATATTTCCAGTTTGGAAATTCATATTTGTAATCTCTCACCATCAGTACAATTTTGTACTGTGTAAAAACAAATTCATCTGTCAGTTATACTCCAATAAAGCTGAAATTAATGAACAGATCCACCTCATTTGACTCAGTCAACAGAGAGACATTGTGTCCAAAAGGGTCAGATAGTAAAGCCCTCAGCATACTAGGCATTTAGCAGTGGTGTTTTTGTGACATTCTCTAAGAGAACAGCATAAAGGAAAAAAATACCTGAATGAAGAACTCCCCAGGACTGACAAAACCTTGCTTTAGGGTAAATAAATGACTGGCTTTGAGGTTTTATAAAATTTCTTCATTTGGTCAGTAACATTTAGGAATTTATAAAACATGTTTTCTTGGGAACTAGGACAATGTAATTAGGACTTAAAAAAACATTTCCTGGAGAAACAATTACCAAGTCAGAGGGCATGTCTGAGGTTTCTTCTAAAACCATTATCATCTAATTGGCTTTAAATGGAGATAAATTGTATAAGCCTCATAGCCATCGCAAAATGTATATATCTATTCCTTACTTATAAGAGACACGTTGGATGGTGAAAAATAATAAGCAATACCACATCACTGCTGCTTAGTCACTAAGTCAGCTCCGACTCTCTTGCAACACCATGGACTCTAGCCCGCCAGGCTCATCTCTCCATGGGATTCTCCAGGAAGAATGAAAAAGTGAAAGTACTAGACGCTCAGTCATGTCCAACTCTTTGCGACCCCATGGACTGTAGCCCTCCAGGCTCCTCTGTCCGTGGAATTCTCCAGGCAAGAACACTGGAGTGGGTTGCCATTTCCTTCTCCAGGGGATCATCTTGATCCAGGGATTGAACCCAAATCTCCTGTACTGGCAGGCGGATTCTTTACCACTGAAGCCACCAGGGAAGCCCCAGAGCCACATTACTTACCTGCAAGCCAATTACACTCTGGCCGGCTTTCAATTTTCCTTCATCAAAACGTCTTGTTTGTTTTTCTGCATACTTAACTCCGATGTCAATGGTTGTATGGAATCCTTTTGTTTTGGCCTACACAGAAATATGCACACTAACTGAAAAAGAACACTTACACAGAGATTCTGCCAACAGAGTTTTACAGAAGGAACAACAGAGAAATTATATGGTCCATAGATAAAGGTTTCATTTGGTAAGACCCAAGCTTGTGGTGAAAAAAATACCTACGGCCATTCAAACTACACTAGAGACCTCTGAAACGTGAGTACTCTAATTAAGCTATCCAGTATGAGTTAGCTGATGTCAGCAGCCTTTCTCCAAAGCTAATAATTACCAGAGAGACAGGCTTCTCCCTGCCTAGCCTGAATTCCCATGAGGGCAAAGATGCAATTAATCACCAATGTAGTAGGGATTTCTTTAAACAGCCATTAAAGACATATACGTACCAGACCTGCAAGGGCCACCAACGTAGTCTGAACCTGGGTCATGTTTCCATTCTCAAAAAGATCATTTGCTTCAAATATGTCATGTGGCTTCATGCCATAAGCCTGAATAGCTTTAATAAAGTTGCCGATATTCTCCAACTATTAAAAAAAAAAAGCATATAACTTTGGGAGCTAAACACTGACATTCATATTATCTAGGAATTTTAAGTCTTTATGACTAAATACAAGATGCAAGGCAGAAAGCTTCTTGGCAAGGATTCATGACCAGATACATAGTAAGTGTAGCTCTCTTAGAAAAAGGGAAAGAGTATTTCATAGTGGATTACATAATGGTCTTTTTAAGCAGTCAGGTTTTTCTTTAAAGTCAACACCTTCCTTACATGTTTTAAAGAATTCAGTGTCTGAACTATCCAAGACTGGAATTTTCTTTCTCAAATGGTACAAAATTACATTAATGCACAGTTTATTGTGTTTAAATGTTAAAAAATGTGTGGTTACTAAATGTTTATTCTCTTATAATTCAAAACATGCTCAAGACAAAAGATTCAATTTTACTTAATCATACACATTCATAAATGAAGACTAAGGTTAATACCATGTTCTACAGTCAACCCTTGGTTATGTTAAATTCCTTGATTTTTCCCTTATTCATCCTGTAGTCTAGGTTGTATTTCTCTGTGTAAGCTGTGTCAACTCTTGAAAGTACATAGACTAAATACAGAATAAGAAAACTTCTAAACATCTAAGAGTCACAGAACTAATTCTAAGTAATTATGGAAACATTTAAAAAGTAATACTATAAGAGAATCAAATATAGTCATGTGCACAGATTTCTGCTAAATTGTCTATTTAAAAACTATACTCAAGTTCTTGCTGCATGAAGAGTAACCGACTAGAGTCAGGGGTTGCTGGTTTGGCGTTACCTGAGGCCAGTTTAATGAGGACTCGTTGACCTTCTTCACTGAGCCTGGCTGTAGCTTGTTTATGAGTCTGAAAAGAAAAGCATTAAGTGACAGCGTATTTATTGGAATAACAAACAAGGAATGGAATGTAAAGTTGGTCCTTTCAACATCAGTAACGGAAAGCATTAAAAACATTTGCAGAATATCAAGGTTTGAGACCCTGGACTGGGAAAGAGGCATGACAGAGGTCACAGGGAGGACTGGAAGAGCAGCCACATCAGGACCAAGACTCACTCGCAGAGGATAATGCCATCTTTCAAGCCCAGCTGGAAGTTGGCGCCAATGCTCATGCCTGTCACTTCTTCTATCCAGTTGCGGAGGTCTTCTTCTGCCTGATGATCATACTTGGAAGCAATCTGAAATACAAGTTAACTAACTTTAGAAGCTTCACACTAAAGCACCCAAAGCTGCTGGCTGCTTCTTAATTATTCATTCAGACCATAGCTGTGACCTGAAGTACATTACCTTCACTGGAGCTCACTGACAAACCTAACCATTTGAGCTTCAATAACAAATAAAACTTTTGTGATTAAGGCGGTGTCATACAAAACGATGAACACCACATGGAGGGAAGCTGGGACTGAGAGGGAGAAAATATGGATCAAGCTAAAACAGATTCCCATTCATGACACACAGAAGTGACAGGCTAATAGTGTATTGCAATATGGCATCGGCAACAAACATCGAAGATTAAGTCATCAGCTACCACATGAAGTGGAGAGAGAGAACGAGAGGCAGGATTCTGATCCATGCAACTATTTCACACAGTACTGCAACTGGCCCATACCTACCAGTCTGATAGTTTTGTTGCCTAGACAGTTTGGGTGTTTCTGTGTCTGTCCGGCCAAATACACCGCACCCTACGCATATACACACACCTTCCTCACAATAATTATTGTACTTACAGTAGAACATTGAAATTCTGCTTATGTATAGTCTATATCATATTAGACTCCACACAGGAAGGAAAAGCATTTAATTCACTTTTGGACTCTTAGTAGCCAGCACTGCCTCCAACACCCAACCATTTAATAAGTAAAAGAAAAGTTAACTCTTTACTTACAGAATTCAACAATAAATGCAACATTACCAACACAGATATCTGCTTTACTATCATACATGCTAAAAATACCTGCTAAGAGCAGGTTTTAAAAGATCCCTTCATAATAAAACCATAAACCTCAATTACAAAAAATAATAAAAAATGTAAATATTGTTAAAGATCACATGCTCAAGTTCTTAAGCTATTCCTTATCCCAGAGTCAGTCCTTAAACAGGCTGGTCAAACAGAGTTATTAACGAGAACACAGCTGGGAAGAAGGAAAGATTATGTCATTTTTCTGCTCATTAGCACAGGTGAAACCACAGACAATGCCCAGGGGGATGGCCACACAGTAAGCTTGGGAGTGAGCTGCAGCATTGATGGAGATGTAAAGAACTGGTAGAAATGTTTGCTTCTATACATATGACTGAAAGCAATGAGATGGCATGATGACATTTTTGTCATGGAGAGGCCTTCAAGGTCCAGTCTATCCCAGACAGAGGAAACCTTTCCCCTCTCCCCCCACCACGCTGGGGCTTCTGCTCCAGTAATTACTGTGTCCTTTAAGAAGACAGGGGCTTCCCAGGTGGTGCTAGTGTCAATGAATGAGACGTAAGGGACGCAGCTCTATCCCTGGGTCAGGAAGATCCCCTGGAGAAGAGCAAGGCAACCCATGCCAGCATCCTTGACTGGAGAATCCCATGGACAGAGGAGCCTGATGGCTACAGTCCACAGGGTCACAGAAGAGTTAGACACGACTGAAGCTACTTAGCACGCACAGTCCTTATCATCTGCATTGCTCCCCAAATTAGAGAGAAAGCTCAACAGCCTTTGACAAAATAGTAACTTATTTAACCTGTAGATTTACTTGACCAGCCATCGAAAATGGAAATTCAGTGAGTTTATATTTTTCATGTTAAGGTAAGTAACACTGAGCAGTGTTTCCTGGATTAAGGTTTGGCTTGGAGATTAGTTTATGTGAGATAGTTCAGGCACAATACTGTGTTAACTTCCTGCACAAGGACCCCCCAGCCCCCCAAATCACACATCTATCTGTTCTGACTTCCTGCCAGTCTGAGTTACATGGGCATCTAGATGTGTGAACAGGGAGGAAGAGGCAGTGATGCTTGAAGGTTCTGCCACGGGAACACATGGCCTCTGGTGTGAATGAAGGCGCCGTCTCCTACTATATATACCTCAGACAAATATTCCTGGATAACGCATCTCCTCCAACATACCAAATATACCTATTTACGCATGGCACCTTTAGAAAATGGAATAAATAACAAATTGGAAAAATTTTAAGACTTGGCTCTATTTTCACACTGAAATCCTGTTCTAGGTGGCTAAAAAACAAGTTCTCTCTATATAAATTTGGGAGTAAGGGGAAAATGGACGGAAAAGGACAAGCAAAGAAGAAAACTAGAAAGTAGTACTCCTTAAGCACAGCCATGACAAACAATATCTAAGAGTGAGTTGAATTTTTTTCAAAAGCAAAGCACTCTCATCTGGGAGACGCATTTCAATGAATCAAAGAAACACAATATCCTGGCTAGGAGGAGCTCTACCTTGGCTGAAGCCTGGCTCTACCCATTTTGCTAGGGACCACTGGTTAATTCATCTCACTTCCGATTCATTTTCTGTCTACACAACAGAAAGGCTGAATAAGTGAACCAGGTCTGCTCCCATTCTAAGCTTTCTGTTAAATAATTTGGTTAATCAGCAAAAATTGTAAAGAAATTCTTCCTCTTATGTGAAAATGAATAGATACACGTACTGATATAACTGAATCACTTTGCCATACAAGTGAAACTAACAATATTGTTAACTATATGTACTCCAAAATAAAATTTAAAAAGAAATTCTTTCTCTTCATATTTTCAATTGTAGAGATGGAAGTTATGTTGGAGGGGCTTTGCTTTTCTTGTGGTGGTAATTCTTAACCAAATCTGACCAATTATTATTCAACCAAAAAAACCATAAAAGCATATTTACATTTCCTGTGTTCAAAATGTTTCTTGACAGGTTTGGTGCCATGTCCGAAACCACAGAGTGGTTACTGATGTAACATGAAATATCCCAGAAGGAACACCAGAGAGAAATTTTTATCTCCTCTGTTCACTGTTTTTATCAAGAGAGTGATGAGAGAAAAATCAAGGACTAGACTTAGAGGGACCTGGGTTCAAACCCTTACTCAGATTAGTTACAGGTGGGGCTCTCCACCGACCACTCGCTGACTCTCTGAGACAGAGACTTAATGTAATAATAGCACATGCAAAGAAAAAAGCTCAACACCCCAAGTGATAAACTAAAAATGAAAACTAGGTATGCTTCCACATCATGTAATGATTGGTTTTCACTTAAGAGTTTTATTTTAAGTGAAGGAGAGGCAAGGATTTTTCTGCCCAAATACTGCTAATAAGTGACTGCTTTCTGCAGTCATGTCAGCTTAATAGAGTTCAAGACTTAGGAATGTGTACTTTTTTAAGTTTAAAAATATATTAAATCATCTAGGGAGAAAAATCTATTTCAATTTGTTTCTTAGCTTCTAGCCTGCAGTTCTGTTCCACTGGATGCAGAAATCATAAATTTCCTTTAAAAGCATATTAGAATACACCTCAAACTAATGTAATTATATTAACTACACAGGTTTTTTTTAAAACTGCACATCTTTTAAAATCAAGGGACTAAGAGCAATTAAAAATAAAAAGTAGGCTTTGGCCAATAAAATTTACCTACTATATAATCTAAAAATCTTTCATTTCTAAACATCAGGCAGTAAGCAAATGCTGACGTTATTTTCCCTTGCTCCAAAAAAGTTACCTTAAAAATTACTTAATCTTATCTCATTAATACCTTATGGAAACTTTAGTCTGTTTAAAAATCACTCCTTTAAGTTGTTTATAAACATTCACTTCTGTACTGTACTAGTCTTTAAGATTTATTTTATTCGCTCTTGCTAAGCAGCTTTGGAATTTCTGCCTGGTCCTTTCAAGTCCACGGTAGTCCTTGGTTCCTCATATGGCCCTGCCTCCTTCCCTAAAACCCAGGAATTCTCTATAGCGGAGCCTAGGAACTCTTCGCACACCAAGACACTCTTGCAAATGACTTTCCTACAACTGCTGGAGGCTTCTCTCAAAAGCTCACCAAACACCCCCACCTTGCCAAAGACAAACAAAAAGCAGAAATGAAGACTGGGGAAAAAGCCTCCAGGGCATCTGATGGCATAGACCATCCTGTTACATGCTTCTGAGCCAGGGCCCAGGCCCACGGTGGCTCCAGCCCCTGCTCCTTCCCACGCTCTCCACAGAGCAGCCAAGAGCTCCAGTGTGGGGTCACCCTACCGTTCAAAGGCAGCGCAGCCCTCCAGTTGTGTGAGCTTTCTTTTGGATTTCTAAAATAACTCGTTTAAAAAAATTAAGTATGTAGAGCAATGCATTCTCTTAGATATTACAATCATTTGCGACCCTCCCCCAACAAACTCTGTTCTTTTGTATTAAATTTGGGGGAGGTTAGGAGGCAATTAGGAAAAACATCTGAAAAGACTCTTTGCGAAAAGATGAGGAAAACAAATCGTTGGCTCAGTGGGTACTCAGGTTCGATCCCGAGGTAGGGAAGATCCCCTGGAGAAGGCAATGGCAACCGACTCTAGTATCCTTGTCTGGGAAATCCCATGGACAGAGGAGCCTGGTGGGTTACAGCCTGAAGAGTTGCAAAGAATTGAACTTGACTGAACAACTAGCGCAAACACACACACACAAAGTTAACAGTGCAGGCTCTCTTCACTCCTCTGCCAAACCCCACATCCTTCTCCCCTCCCCAGGGGTAGGCGCCTGTCCGGTCTGCAAGTCTTCTTCCAGATCGCATTTATCTTACAATAAATCGTGTACAAAACAGCACTAGAAAAAGATCCCCTTCAAAAACACAGGCCCTGAGGGCCTACACGTCCCTAATAGTAAAGGGCGACATAAGATCAGATAAACGCCTGCTCCTGCCGGCTGTTAGGAACTGCCCAGCCCTTCCTGGCACTGAAGTATGAGAAGTTTCCCTCGGAATCCCTACAAGGGGACACTGAGTAACAAGGGAAACCAAGCCTCAAAAGCATCTCAACAACTGACCTGAAGGTGCTGTTCCCACACTGTACTATGGAGCATCCAGCCAAGAGGTGATTTAGTAGAAAGATGGAGCGGTGCCTGGCATGAGGAAGAGTGAGGATTATATACGTACAAGAAGTGTCTGAGGGCCCACTCACACCCAGGATATCCTAGAATCTACTGAAGAATAAGGGCATGTCTTTCCCATAATATTCCTTCTCACAATACAATTTTTTTTTTTGGAAACTCCTATTTTTCTGTACAGTTTCTTTTTAAATTGGAGTATAATTGCTTTACAATGTTGTGTTAGTTTCTGCTGTACAATGAAATGAATCAGCGATATGTATACATATATCTCCTCCCTCTTGGGGCTTCCCTGGTGGCGCAGACAGTATAAAGAATCTGCCCGCAATGCGGGAGAGCTGGGTTCCATCCCTGGGTCAGGAAGATCCCCTGGAGAAGGGAATGGCAACCCACCCCAGTCTTCTTGCCTGGAGAATTCCATGGACAGAGGAGCCTGGCAAGCTACAGTCCACAGGGGCGCAAAGAGACTAGACTGACTAACACTTTCCTTCCTCTGAGCCTCACTCCCACCACCTCCACACCCTACCCCCTCTAGGTCATCACAGAGCAATGAGCTGAGCTCCCTGTGCCACACACACAGCTGCTTCCCACTAGCTATGTATTTTACACACGGTAGTGTAAATATATCAATGCTAACCTCCCAAATCACAACCCCTCGTCCGTGCCCACATGTCAGTTTCTCTACATCTGCATCTCTATTCTTTCCCTGTTGTTAAAACCTGAAGCAGACAGACGGGTTTCTATCTCTGTTACAACGGATAGTTACAACAGATAGTTTAAAAAGCGTCCCCTGAATTTCAGCTGTGCCTGAACTCTCACTAGACTGTTTCAAGCCACCGGGACAATCCAGCACTACCCCAAACTTTTATGTAAAATCACATTCAATGTCAGCTTCCCTCTTTAAAGTGATCCAAGTGTGTTGGATTCTTCTTTCAATTTCCTTCTGTATTCCTTTTTCCTTTCATTCAAATAGTGACTGTGTAATAGGCATGATTCAAAGGCAAAGACTCTGCCCTAAAAGCTTAAGTTCTAGTGGAAAGAGACAAATACTAAACAAGGTGTATTGAGACATTCACCAAAAAAAGAATTATTGTTATTCAGTCACTAGGTCCTGTCTGACTCACTGTGATCCCATGGAGAATAAAGAAGGGTATTTAAAAAGAATAGAGTATTTAAACTAAAGGGAGACTAGAAAGAGGGGACCACCAGCCTCAAAACAAGAAACAAATAGTTTCCAACTGAAGTATCAAAATGTTGCTTCCTTTCCTTTGCTTTTTCACTTGTCCCAGTTGACACCTCATGCAACACAATGAACAGGCTTTAATGGGGTTTACCTACCTTAAACCCCTCCCCCAACAGATCCTCCAAGCATGTAAAACACCTTGGTAAATTTTTAAGTGTTCACATTGGGGATACAACAGACCAAAGATCACATGCTTTGAAGTCCAACTTTCAAAAACTGTGTTTCCAATTCCAAAGTGACCTAAGTAACTTAACTCTGGCAACCTCATTTCTTACAAGTAGTCTTCTGCCAAGATCACTGTGAGGAGGAAGCCCATCTCAATGCTTCACACACACACACACACACACACACACACACACACCATCTCAATGCTTCACACACACACACACACACACACACACACACACACCCTGAATTAACACTAGCCATTTATATCAGCTTGAAACTGTGCAACTCAGATGACGACTCAAATTGATTTTTTTAACTGAGATCACATCTGGTCTCAGGAGTTAATGAAGCTCAGGTTCTTGATGTCCCATCACAGAAAGAATTCAGCGAGACAAAATGACAGATGAGAAATGATTTAGAAACTCACTGACAGAGTGTGAGCTATCTCGGAAGGTGAAGAGTGGCCCCAGGAATATGGGGTTGTCAGTTTTTACAGAGGTGGGTAATTTCATAGGGTGGGCTTCCCAGGCCGCTCAGTGGTAAAGAATCGGCCTGTCCATGCGGGAGATGCAGGTTTGATCCCTGGGTCTGGAAGATGGCTTGAAGAAGGAAATGGCATAACCCTCTAGTATTCTTGCCTGGGAAATCCCACGGACAGAAGAGCCAGGCAGGTTACAGGCCATGGGGATGCAAGAAAGTCAGATACAGCTCTGTAACCAAACAACAATTACATAGGGTAATGAGTGGATGTGAGAGTTGGACTGTGAGGAAAGCTGAGCGCCAAAGAATTGATGCTTTTGAACTGTGGTGTTGGAGAAGACTCTTGAGAGTCCCTTGGACTGCAAGGAGATCCAACCAGTGCATTCTGAAGGAGATCAGCCCTGGGATTTCTTTGGAAAGACTGACGCTAATGCTGAAACTCCAGCACTTTGGCCACGTCATGTGAAGAGTTGACTCATTGGAAAAAGACTCTGATGCTGGGAGGGATTGGGGGCAGGAGGAGAAGGGGACGACAGAGGATGAGTGGCTGGATGGCATCACTGACTCTATGGACATGAGTTTGGGTGAACTCCGGGAGTTGGCGATAGACAGGGAGGCCTGGCGTGCTGCAATTCATGGGGTCGCAAAGAGTCAGACACGACTGAGAGACTGACCTGAACTGAATGAGTGGGAGGAGTGTTCTAGCTATTTTGAGGAAGGGGTGGGGATTTCCAGGAATTGGGCCACTGCCACTTTTGACCTTTACTGTGGGCTTGCAGGGCTTTACGTCATGGCACCTGTGGGGTATCATCTGGCTTGCTGATGTGCTATAAGGAGCATACATTAAGGCTTGAGATCTAGTGGAAGTCAATTCCATTTGGTTATGTAGTGTCCTCAGGCTGCCCCCTTCCCTCTGGTTTCAAGCTTGAGAACAGACCTGTATGAACCAAACCCCACACTAACCTGTTCTCTTTACCGTCCACAATTCAAAAAGAACATGCCACTGCAGACAGGCTCATCCCACACACTGCCCATAGCTCCTGTCCATTCCCATCGCCACACATCTCCACTCTTCCTGCCTGTCTTTCCATTCCAAATTCTCATTCTTTTCAGATCACTGCTGGTGAAAGGGATAAAGTATTTTTTAAGTGGGTTTGTCAGAAAAGAAGCAGACTCATAAACACAAAGAACAAAACTAGTAGTTAACATCTGGGGGAGCAATTTAGGAATTTAGGGATGGGGCAGTGGGAGGTGCAAACTGTTAGTTATACAGTAGGTTCAATGATGTATTGTAAAACATGGGGAATACAGCCAAGATTCTGTAACAATTATAAATGGAATATAACCTTTAAAAGTTATATAAATTTTTTAAAAATTCTCAAATAATAAAAAGTGTAAAATTGAAGGAAAAAAAAGAAGTAGCTAATATCCTCAACTTTAAACACTGGATTAAAATTGGCTCCTGTGGGAATGATAAATACCAAGTGCAAGACAACAGCTTCTCCAGGGGAAGAGAGAAGCATGGGATCGGGGGCTCAACTGTACTTTTAACATACTTTTTTTAAATGGGACAAAAAGGTTTTTTAACTGAAAGGCAGGTTTATATCTTATGGGGAGTAGGGGATAGGAATTCTAGGGAAAATCACTTTACACTGATATCAAGGTAGACTGCAACTTCCTCAGGTTCACTACAGAATCAGACTCATCCTATGGCCTGAACTTACCTAATATTTATAGGAAATGACTATATATTCCCCAGCTATGGAAATCCACATCTGCCTGGGGTAAGCCAGAGCAACATCTAAGGGCGTTTTAAATGTGGGCCCATCTCAGAGGTACAGCTGAATCTTCAGATCAAGGTAGCAACATATGGCACCAGCACAAAATTTCCCCTCCAAATATGTATGTATAGTCAAACAAATACAAAAATACTATGACTCAACATATGAATACTGTGAAATTAACAAGAAATTAGAGATTTTAAAATTACTTAAGAGGAGCTGATCCAGGGCCTAAAGCAAACAGTATAACTAACGAACGGCAGGAAAATGCAGAAACAACAGAATGTCAACTTTGTCTTCTCTATCTAGCAAATGACCATCAGACTACAGAGTTTAGAATACAGATAGTTAAAAGTAGATTTAGAAAGTTAAAACTTAAACAGGGAGGAAGGAATCATAGAGGCTGGATTCCCAGAAAATCCAGACTCAAAAATAATGATGAGTAAAGATGTGCATACCAAATAGCTTCCTGTGTAAGACATCTTGGCAAACAGTAGTTAATAGGAACCTAGAAAGGAGCCCACTCCTCCCCACTCTCACCCAAAGACAAGGGCCTCTCCTTTACAGGCTGAAGAGCCTGGCTGTCATGCTTGAGTGGATTCCAGAAAAGGTGTGTTGGCACTTAGGGGGCAGCACAGTCACCACCAGGAGCCAGTGTAGGCATGCAAGGCACATCTAAGAACACCTGCCTATGTCTTCTTGATGGCAGAACAGGCTTCACTCATCTTTCCACCCTTACAGCCCATACCTGCCCATAGTGGATACTCAGAAAATTGTTTTTCTATCCACCAAGAGTATTACCAGACTAGGGAAAGTCACAGATTTAAAAATCTCTCTTGTTACTGAAAGGCATCTGCATTTGAATGCCTGGCTCTTCCGGGCTTCACATCTCCTTGATCTACCAATCCAGTCATCTTAGATGGATCACTAGGGACATATCTGTTTTACTTTCTGATAAAAGTCCCTTATGTCTAGGGCACTCCTGAAGCCCAGTTTTGTAACCCTAGAAGAAGGGCCAGGTCAGAAGCAACAAACATGCCCACTGTGCTGATCCACGTCAAGGCGGGAGGGGCTCCCAGGGACGGGCACCCAGAGGCTGAGTGAGATCTCTGCTCTTCTGTTTGGGTAATTAATGATTTGAAACTATTAGATACACTTAATAAACTTACAAAACATAAATAGGGAATGGTTAAACAAAATTCTTTTGAATTCTGAAAGATCCTAGCTTAATAAACAAATTCTTTAAGATAGATGTAAAATCCTGCCCCAAAGTTCTAGAGCTAACTAGTAATGCTTACTCAGTGATCCTAAGAAAAGTGAATGCTATCTTGGTCTGCAGAGGTCTACAGTTATTTATAAAATACACACTATTGCTCATCTTATTTGTTTGATGAAAGTAGCCTCATGAGGTAATCAAGAAAAGGATTATTTAAATGAAACAAATGTGAGAAGAGTATGTGAACTATAAAGCCTTAGGCAATTATCATCACCCCTACTTTAGAGACTGAAAAAAATCAACCTCCCAAACCACGGATTGGAATCTTCCTTCAAACCACCTCATCAGGTGATGACATTGATCAAAACAGAATGAGTCAGTGCTTTGTAGTCAAACAAAAGAGTTAGTTAATAATCCCACTGTGCCCTGGTACTCAGTTGTGTGCCACACTCTAAAAGAAGACACTGACAAACTGGGTGGGGTAAAGGTTAGGAAAATCGTATATAGCCTATCATGAGAGACTGGTCAGCTGGGAATGGCTACGTTTGACCTAGAAGGGTCTCTGGGGGCCCACGAAACAGACTAGTACTGTCTAACTATGTAGATGGACGTCATATAGAAGGGGGAGTGATTTACTCTGAATGCCACACAGACGGTGGACCCTGGATAAATCGCAGAAATCCTAGGGAGCCGACTACAGGCACACGGGGGGAGACGACGTGCACCAATGCTGCACAGGCAAGGACACAACTTAGGACTAAACAAGATTTTTAGGCACTTGTGTCCTCACAGAACTCTGCGTGTGTGTGTGTGCATGCGCATGTACTCAGCCACTCAGTTGTGTCCAACTCTTTGCAACCCCATGGGCTGTAGCCCGCCAGGCTCCTCTGTCTATGGAATTTTCCAGGCAAGAATACTGGATCGGGTTCCTACTCCAGGGGATCTCACGGACCCAGAGATTGAACCCACATCTCCTGCACTGGCAGGCAGATTCTCTGCCACTGTGCTACCCAAGAAGCCTCTTAAATAATCTGAGTCAGGCATGTGAACAGCACTGAAGATTATTCCTTTCTGTTTCTGTAATTACAAGGAGTATCATGGCAGTAATTTTTCTGTAGCTTGAGAATGTCTATTCATTGGCAAGTTTGCTTCATAGGATAAGTCTCGGAGTCCATTATGACCTGAGGAAGAAGGCATGAAATCCACCTTCACATCCCAAGAGTCAGCTGTAAACTCGTCTCTCCCCAGCTTGGAAGCCCCCTGACCATGCTCACCCAAGTGTTCCCAGCTGCCTACCCTGGCACAGAGTCAGAACACACACACTGCCCCCTATTCTGAGCTTCTGGTGGACAACAGTGGAAAGTAGGCCAAGGAGAAACAGACCCCACCATCTCATTAGCTCTCAGGGGAGCTCCTCTTGGGGGTCCCTTTCTGCTTACTATGATGGAGTCTATCCATTGGAGAGATGGCTTTATACAATCAGCAAAGAACAGGACTGACACATCTTATTTTACATGTAGTATAGATGCTGGCTAGAGATATTTCATGAGAGTCTTAAGATGTATTGTCTGTGCAAGCTATCACTGCCTTTTTTCCCCCATGAAAACTAGAGGGAAGGAATTTTCCATGAGGGCACTCTTGCATCTCAACAGTAAAAACTAACTTCACATTGTACCTGATTGTAATGCAATCTGAGAGCACAGAATGGGAGGGGGAAAGAGAGTTTCTCTGGAAGCACGGAAGCCTCCATCTGATGGCTGCACCCAAAACCAAGGTATCCCAGATGCTGTGTCATGAAGGCTTGCTGGTCACCCAGGCACAAATAACAAAATCAGCCAAGCTTCACATCCTTTCCAACCAAGTGCCCAGGCTGCAAAGGGGGTTCCAGGAGGGCTAAGCAGAGAAGCGGCTGAATCAACAGTGTTTTCCACATGTAGGCCTTGGCCTAGACCCTCTTCTGCTGCTCCTGCTGTGTATGCCATCAGATATCAGGGGCTCTGTGAGAAGGGCAACACAGCACTTGCAACAGAAAAAGGGATGTCTTATCCACCTCGGTTCTGTTTCTCTGGTCCTCCTTTTTATCGGGTTGGCCGAAAAGTTCATTTGGCTTTCTGTAACATGGGGAAATCTGAAAGAACTTTTGGCCCACCCAATGCCTTCCCAGTTTTTCATGGCAAAGCTTCTTCTCTGTGCTGCTTTGCTCCCACCTGCCATGTGTACTGAGCCCTGGCCTTTATCTAGTCCATCAGTGGACAAGCGCAATGAAACAAGCGCATCTTCAGTTGAACCTGCTGCCAGCCTCAAACACGGTCTTGTTTCTCTTCCAATCAAGACAATCCTCTCCATTTCCTCACTTAGTATTTATTCCTAAACCCCACTCCACTCCCATCAGAAATTTGCCCTACTGAAAATGATCTCTTAAAAGTCACCAGTGATCTCTCCGTGGCCAAGTCCAGTGGCCTGTTTCCTTTTCCAGACCCCTCTGCAGCACTCCTGGGGCCTCCTCCCATCTCTCTTCCTTCTGACTTCTTATTAAAAGATCTGGAGCTTTCCCCTCTGGTCTGCCTTCTCCCCCTCCCCTGAGAGATGCCAATTTGCCCTGAGTTCTGACCTCAAATTAATATGGTTAGGAGCATGCACCCCAGAAACTGAATGCTCTATTTAGAATCCCATCTCCGCCATGCCCATTTCCTCACCTGTAAATCAGAGATTAATAACAACTCACATCAGAAGGTGCTGAGAAGGATCAATGACTTCATTTACATAAATCTTAAGACCCCAATAAATGTTAACTCTTCACTTTCTATCTACATTTTGCTGGCCACTCCTGTCCAGCTATTCTTTGATAGCTATTTTGATAAAGTTATCATTTTGATGCCAACTGAGCTATTTTTAAAAAAATTACAGTCAAATAATTTATAAAAAGAGATGCCCTCACTCCATTCTTTAGCATCATCTCATTGCCAACTCCCACTTGAGTCTGGTGGAGGTGGCAGATGGAGGAGGGGCCACAAATGTCACTGACTCAAGACTTGAAAATAAAAAACTAAAGCACGTGACTTGAATTTCGACAAGGTTGCTCTGATAGTTTTGTTTTTAACATCAAGAGATCTCCTCTCTTTTTGAACCATTAGTGGGAACTAGTCAACTGTTTTTTAGGCAGCAAGTTGGCAATATCCATAAACATATTTAAATGTTGGATCAGAAGTTAAACACTTTTCCACACAAGTGCCTTTTAAGGAAATATCCACCAGTAGGGAAGTAATGAATAAATGCATAATTGAAGTCCACATAATAGACTATAATTCAATTTCTAAAATGCCCAAATGATATTTAAAGGTGTACAAGCAGTTGGGTGGGGGTAAGGGATACAGAATACTTTCGCTTCTTTCATATTTTGGTACTGTATGCATTTTTCCTGAGAAATATTTCATTCATAAAATAAGGATCAAAAAAGAGAAGAGTTTCTCACAGGCAAAGAAGATGGCATCCCAAGGTAGATGCCTTGTATTCATGCAGCAATGACTTAGCCAAGGTCACGGGCTTGGCATGAATTCATCTGGACCACACGTGGCTCCAAAGTCTGAGTTTTTTCCATCCCTGAATGTTCTCCTACTCCCACCCTTCTAACTAAGCTGAGACAGGAACTCTCTAAGCTAGCACAGGCAACTCTGCGGCCTGCAGACAAAGGATTAAGAACTGAGAACAGGGTGGTGGCTTAGACTCTGTGGCTTAAAAAGTCCTTCCAACTCAGGGAGATGTGAGAAGGCATCCAACAACAACCAGCACCATCATTGCAGCAGATCCGTGCACCGTGAACTTGCTGCGGCTTCGATTCAAACCAGCCCCATTCAAACCAGCCCCGGAATCTGTAGTCTCGAAGGGTGTTGCCAGCATGGTTCAAAAGTTCATAATAAGAGATTTGGCAGAGATGCCTCAGACTAAAAACATTTCAGTTCTTCCACTGGCCCCTATAAAAGTAGCTTCCTTCCGCATGCATGTTTTAGAAAATGCTGGAAAGGGTGTCAGCAGCAGAGTTGTCAATGAAAGGAGAAACAGAAAATTAAAAAACAAAGCCCAGAGAGGAAGAAATTTAGCGTGCATGCATGTGTCTCTCCCTGAGGTGAGGTTGGGGGAGGGGGTTTTATTCACATCTAGGCCTCTGAAGAAAGGGAGAGACAGAGACGAATGCATGTCTATTCAGGGGGAGAGATCTGGCTGTGGGAGCACTCTGAAGAGCAGCCCTAAGGTTCCAGCTCAGCTCCTAAGGGCCAAGGACTCCAACAAGCTCAAAATGTGCTATTTCATATAAGTAGAGTTTCTATACTCAATTAGAAGTATGACTGCTGTTGCTATTTTTGCTTCCAAAGTAGAATCACATGTTGGAGTTATAAGAGACTCACTACACATGGTATTGATTATTTTCTCTATTTCCTCCCACGTGAAACAAAAGGAGGGAGGGAAAACTGCAATCATAAAGCACTCTCTCCATCCAATTGAGGAGCCTTCTGCAGCACTAGGGAGGCAGAGAGGCTTAAGATAATGATGAAAGATTAGTGTGCAAACATCTGAGAAGAGGAAAGAAGAAACAACAATGATATCATAGCAGTGTGCCTAGCCACTCAGCAGCTGGGATCCCCTGGAAGACGTGTGGGCGAAGAGAGGAAAGGGCCATAAATGCGTAGGTTATGAATTGCCCAGGCCTCCTCTCTTTGGACACACATCCCTAATTCCTAACCTTCCCAAAGGCGGATATGCCTGCCTTACACTCACACCCTGAAGCTTCCTGGTCCTGGAAGGAAGGAAGATGAAGAGGTTCCCTGCCTACCGACCTGGGGGA
Source organism: Nanger dama (assembly GCA_917880005.1). Classification (NCBI taxonomy): domain Eukaryota; kingdom Metazoa; phylum Chordata; class Mammalia; order Artiodactyla; family Bovidae; genus Nanger; species Nanger dama. Next base: position 1,116,771 of record CAKJTW010000059.1, read on the forward strand.
ACCTAGGAAGTAAGTCTTTTCTCCTTATGGACTTGCTTCACACAGGTCTAGGGAGAACCTTCCTAAGACCATTTAAGACTGAAGGCCTCCAGCAACAACACTACAAGGAAAATATGCTTATCAGTCCACTGCAGAGGAATACCCACCCTGTCTGAAATCCAGAAATGAAAGGTGTATCTTGTCTAACAGAAATCAATTTCTTAGGAAGAAAAAGCAAAGTACTGGTACACCCAGAAAGCGAGGCCTCTAGCTCTACACAGAAGTCTATGGCCCTGAGGGCAGTGTGAACAGAGAGACAGCCCAGGGTTCACTGCGGGACTGCATTACAGGCTGCTGGGGGAGAAGGTGTGGATCAGGACTCGGGAGCAGAGCACAGTCCTGAGTTAGAAATAGGTATTGCTTGGCTCTGTAGCCCCCTATCTGCCAGAAGCCTCATTCAGACACAAACGGGCACATGAATGTTCAAGTTAAGATAATCTCAAAATCTAGAAGGTAAAAGAAGCTGGGGAGAACACAGGACTGAACCTACCAGCAGAGCAAAATGGAACAATTACTAACATGTACATAACGTGTACTCTGGGTTCTAGGTATTATTTGAAACATGTTACATCAATTATCTTGCTTATTTCACCCCAAACCCTACAGATAGGTACTAGCATACCCACACTTTACAGATGAGACACTGAGAGGTTATTTGCCCAAAGTCACAGGGTAAGAGGCAGAACCAAGATCAGGAGCCAGTCAGAGCCTCCAGGGCCACCAGGTTCTACTTTCTCATGGAGAAGAACTTACAGGGGACCCACCTGACATCTTCAAGTTCACAAAGACGCCCATGGTCATGTTTTCATAAAATGTGCAAAATTTTTTTTTTTTTTTTGGGTAATGATCAACTCTAAATTGTATAAGTGTCAGGCCCCATAAACAGCGTGAATCAACTGCAGGCTCAAAAAACCCTTAACAAAAACCTGAGCACAAGTACATATGAGTAACAGTTAAGAGCCCACATGGCTAGAGCTCAGAGTTCAGGAAAGCCAAGGCACCTGGTATACGCTATAGAAGGATGCCTAGAAGAAAATCAAACCTGCATAAAAATTCTAACAAGCTCCTTCCCATGACCTAGTCATATTGAGATGAGAAATAAGCATTTCCCTCTCACATATAATGGTCATGACTGGCTGAAAAATCAAAATCACCCAACTGTGCTTTTTTTTCTTTTAATGAATATATAATATTAACTGGGGTTCCTGATACATTGTGCAGTGAAAGAAAACAATTACTGATCTCATGATCCCACCTGGTAAGGGAAAACGCCTACAGAAATAGAGGATCTGACTCTTGTTGATGATGGTTACAGCAAGGTCTTCACTGTCAAGCTCACTTTGGGAATTTTAAAGGACAGAGGCAGACAAATAGCACAATTTCCACAAAGAAAAGTATGTAAAAAGCTGTAGATCATAGGATAGTGAGTTTGATAATGATCCTCATTAATATTCCAGAGTAAATAATTCTGAGTACTTTAAATGGGTAACAGATACCTCTTCTCAGTTCAGCAAACTGTGTTTTCTTTGGGTTTCCTCGTAGCTCAGTCAGTAAAGAATCTGCCTGCAATGCAGGAGGCCTGGGTTTGATTCCTGGGTTGGGAACATCCCCTGAGAAGGAAATGGCAACCCAGTCCAGTATTCTTGCCTGAAGAATCCCATGGACAGAGGCTCCTAGCAGGCTACAGTCCATGGGGTTGCAAGAGTCAGACACGACTTAGCAACTAAACCACCAACCAGCATTTTAAATGGGTAGGAGGTACGTCTTCTCAATTCAGCAAACTGTTTTTCCTTTAATTGTTTTGGTCAAGATAGGAAAACAAACCCCAAAGCAGGCAGACTGCAATGGTACAGCCCTTTCAGGCCTGTCACGTATCCAGGTGGGCTGAAGGGCCACTTTGAGGCAGCCTTTTGGGAAATGACCCGACAGAGTCTTGCAGAGGGGATCTCTACTGTTCCTCCCTAACCTGGGAGTCTAAGAAAGAACTTCAACAACAAGAAGGAATTATCTCAGTGATAAATTTTCAGTGTAGTAATAACAATGAAAAGTAATTGAAGAAAAATGAACTATAAAAATCACCACGTCCTTCAAAAATGTCACACTTGTACCATAGAATTTCTTTACATATACTTCTCAAACACTGCTACTTCCCAGTTTCTAAGAGACAGTAAAACCCATTCCTGATGAATAAATTCATTAAATCAATAAATACTATTTGGGCATCCATTATGTGCCAAGTTGTATCCTAAAAGATAGATTTTTGAGATATCCTACTGCTGGTATAAAGAGATGATAAAAAGTTCTAAATTAAAAGCTATTACTGAACTGTAAAGTCAAAAAAGCTAAAGCTAAACCTATCCATACATTTTTATCAGGATTCTCTAGCAGCAAAACAAGGCGGACCACCTTAGAGCACAATTTACATCAGGAGTCTACTATCAGCCTGGGGCTTCTCTGATCGGTGGAGCAAACTGACTGTCCAAATGGCACTGGGGCGGCAGGCCGGCAGGGTCCCAGTGGGACATCTGGTGATAATATTTAACTGGACACGGAACAACAGACTGGTTCCAAATAGGAAAAGGAGTACATCAAGGCTGTATATTGTCACCCTGCTTATTTAACTTATATGCAGAGTACATCATGAGAAACGCTGGGCTGGAAGAAGCACAAGCTGGAATCAAGATTGCCGGGAGAAATATCAATAACCTCAGATATGCAGATGACTCCACCCTTATGGCAGAAAGTGAAGAGGAACTAAAAAGCCTCTTGATGAAAGTGAAAGAGGAGAGTGAAAAAGTTGGCTTAAAGCTCAACATTCAGAAAACGAAGATCACAGCATCTGGTCCCATCACTTCATGGGAAATAGATGAGGAAACAGTGGAAACAGTGTCAGATTTTATTTTTGGGAGCTCCAAAATCACTGCAGATGGTGACTGCAGCCAGGAAATTAAAAGATGCTTACTCCTGGGAAGGAAAGTTATGACCAACCTAGATAGCATACTAAAAAGCAGAGACATTACTTTACTAACAAAGGTCCGTCTAGTCAAGGCTGTGGTTTTTCCAGTGGTCATGTACGGATGTAAGTGTTGGACTGTGAAGAAAGCTAAGCGCCGAAGAATTGATGTTTTTGAACTGTGGTGCTAGAGGACTCTTGAGAGTCCCTTGGACTGTAACAAGATCCAACCAGTCCATCCTAAAGGAGATCAGTCCTGGGTGTTCATTGGAAGGACTGATGCCGAAGCTGAAACTCCAATACTTTGGCCACCTGATGCGAAGAGCTGACTCATTGGAAAAGACTCTGATGCTGGGAAAGATTGGGGGCAGGAGGAGAAGGGGACAACAGAGGATGAGATGGCTGGATGGCATCACCGACTTGATGGACATGAGTTGGAGTGAACTCAGGGAGTTGGTGATGGACAGGGAGGCCTGGCGTGCTGCGATTCATGGGTCGCAAAGAGTCAGACATGACTGAGTGACTGAAATGAACTGAACTGATATTTAATTATTACTCTGTGATTGCTTAATTTACTTTTTGCTGCTACCACTGCTAAGTCTCTTCAGTCATGTCTGACTCTGCGCGACCCCAGAGATGGCAGCCCACAGGCTCCTCTGTCCCTGGGATTCTCCAGGCAAGAATACTGGAGTGGGTTGCCATTTTCTTCTCCAATGCATGCATGCATGCTAAATCGCTTCAGTCGTTTTCAACTCTGCGCAACCCCATGGACAGCAGCCCACCAGGCTCCTCTGTCCACGGAATTCTCCAGGCAAGAGTACTGGAGTTGGTTACCATTTCCTTCTCCAAATTTACTTTTAAAGACTTACAATTTTAGTAGTAAATCGTCCAAAGTGGTTTTTGTCTGTTGAGGGATACCATCTTGTAACCAAAAAGACTGTGTGAGGCTACTTTGCTCAAATCAGACATTCCCTGGGAGCAGAAACTGTGAGAATGTGCATTCCAATCCCATTCTTCTTAATACTCAATTAGACCCCTCCCCCAAAACATGCCCAGGTAAGATCACTGCATCTCCACTCACTCCTGCCTCATAGCTAACTCCTCCACTTCCCTGAGAACTCTAAGTGCCCCCTGCAGCACTTGCTCTAAGACTGGCGAGGGCATACTTCACTGCATCCTCAGCTTTACAAGGAAGTACCCTGGATTCCCAGGTGGCGCGGTGGTTAAGGATCCACCTGCCAGTGAAGGAGCTGCCGGAGACCAAGCAAGGTTCGATCCCTGGGTCAGGATGATCCCCTGGAGGAGGAAATGGCAACCCACTCCAGTATTCTTGCCTGAGAAACCCCAAGGACAGAGACGCCTAGCAGGCTACAGCCCATGGGGGTCATAGAGTTGGACACGACTGAGCATGCATGCATGTACCCTGACTCCAACATCAGCACCAAGTGTTGGAAATGCTGTGCTTCCCTTCAGGGCCTGTCATGTTTCCGTGGTTCATAAGGCACAGAGCTATTTACCCCTGGTCCCTTAGACGCAGTCAAGGGCCTGGCTCAACCTGTATGATCCATGTGAGACCTTTCTACTTTATGTTCCCATCTCTCACTGAACTATCTACAGCAGCTTCTATGTTTTCCTGGACCTTCTACTACATTATAGTCTTTGTAGGTTGCAAGTTATAATCCTTTTGTTATTAGAGAGAGACTGTTATACTGCAGGCTAAGGATTCTACTTTTTAGGCTGTTTCCAAACATCTTTTTGCCAATTAAAAACAAAAAAATTTGTATGTTCTGCCATGTATTATCTTCTCAAACAAATATCTTAAATTGACCGATCTTCCCTTAAAATTTTATTAATTAAAGCTATCTGAGATCAAAGGCTTCCTCAATTCACTGATAAACTGCTTTCACAGCTCAAATATAAACAGACTAAATAAAGCCTTTTAAAAATAAAATGGAATATTTAAAGAGGCAGTGACATACTAGTCTAAGAAATATAATAACAATGCTAATTTTCTATTATAAGAATTAATATCCATAACATATTCATCGAGTACTTACTACAAGCCAGACACATCTCAGTAAAACAAAGTTTAGAGGTGGTAACTATTACTTCCCCCGTTTACTGATTAGGAAACTAGGACAGAAATATCAAATAACTTGCCCAACATCATTCAAGGCAGATAAGTGGCAGGGGGATTAGAACCTAGATCTGCCTCACTCCAAGGTCCATACCACACTACCACCCCCACATGGTTAAATGAGCTTTTAAGAAAAAAAAACACACACCAAAACTGACATTTAAGCAACCTATCATAGAGAAAAAGCAAGTTATGTTATGCAATACATAGAGAAAAAGCAAGAAGAAATCAAAAGCTATCCAAATAAAGCAGTGTCAAAGTTCAAGTTCCACAGACCCATTCATCAGGTGGTTCTGAGCCCTCAGCTGAAATGCATTATCTCATACAAAGAATTAGCAGACAGGGATATTTGATTTCCAAGCCCAATTAAAACAGCATTAAATGAATAATCATGATGCCAGGAAGTGACAGGTGGACAGCAAAAATAGCGGGGAGGGGGACAGACAATAGTGACTGGTAACAGACCAGCCCCTGATGTAAACTAAGACATCACTCTTCCAGTTAAAATTCTTAGAATATTCCAACTTTCTCCTGTGATCTTGAGCAAATCACACCTCTCTGAGCTTCAGCATCCTGATCTGTAAATGATGTTGGGTAATCCCAGGAATCCTCCCCCATCTCAGAGGGCTGCTCTGCTGTGGAGATCAAAAGACTTCCTATGAAAGGGTACTGTCTGAAAGAACCATATAAATGAAAGGGGTTATTAAAGGTTGGTTTGATGCTTAAAGGGGTAAACCCACAGTTATACAAACCAAAAGTGAAAACCAGCTTTCCAAAGATCCTGAAAGCTGAGGTTTTACTATTTTAAAAAATGTATAATAATTACAGTTATTAATGATCTAGCGTCAGTCTATGCACTTCCTTCAGTCTACTCAATAATAAGTAGGAAAGAGGCAGAAGTTGCTTCATTAATCAGCAAAAAGATGATATTAACAACCAAGAAAAGTCAGTCACTTGAAGGACTGCCAAGGTCAGTACCTCATTTACAATGCAAAAGGTAGAGACGTTAGGGTTGCCATACAAGTATCTCAAGGGCAAATTAAAATTAACGTGCACAAGCCAGGCCAGGGTATTACATCCAGCAGACTGGACATGCTGATTCCACTGAAAAGATTCCTAAAGGTCCACTTGCAAACCTTGGAAAGAACAGCACAATACTCTAGGGGTTTTCAATTGGTGGGGTCTGTACTCACAAACCACTCACTTTTCTGTTCTTCCAAACAATGTTCAGGAAACCGCTATCTAACACTTGACAAGGTAAGATCTAAATTTCAATTTTAGATACACAAACTAAAATCAACTGCTTGCTTCAAAGATTGTTTAGAATTTAGTAACAACTGAATTGATAATATGATCTGGAGACTCGGGGACTGAGCAGAGCCGCAATTCTCCCTTGGGGTGTGACAGTGGTGCGCTTCACAGTCCCTAGGCAATTCCCTCCACACTCCCTACACTCCCGACGCCGGGATATTACAGTTCTGAGAATGCCGGTGAATTCTACCAGAGGTGGGATGGTTCGGGGGCAATCCTGACAGGCTTCGGCTCCCGCGAGGTTAACGGGAATTAAACCACAGCAGCCCTCCTTTGTGGCGCTTTGGCCAGAACAGCAGAAAGGAGACAATGAGCGTTCTGTGCGCAGTTCCGCGCGGATTGGCTGTTCTCTCCCCTCAGAAACCCCTGATGTCATGGGCTTGGAATGCAGGGAGGGAGGAAGGAAGGAGAGGGTTTGAGGAGGGGACGCCTCTCATCTCTTTCCCAGACCGAAAGTCCCAAAGATAAACTCAACGCATTCTTATGCTGGGCAAAGTGGTAAAACCGAGGGTTAACCAAAGCCCAATCACTCCAAACTACAGTCCAACTCGGCAAATAAACCCTGAACAAAAGCAACGCACGAAGATTTCCTTGATACCGTTAAAGTCTAACGTACTACAAACTTCAGTGTTTTGGCTTTTTTTTTTTTAGAGAGAAAAAAAAAAGCTCAAGGCTACTGCAGATATCCCCGAAGCGGCGCGCTCAGGCTTTGTCTCCTCTTGCCGGAAAAGCAGCAGCAACTGGCACCGGGATTCGAAAACCAGGAAGGGTTCTGGCCGGCTCCCGTCCTTCCAGTGGTCCTAAGGCCTGAGGCCGCTCAGCGGTCTCCCACCCGGCAAGAGGCGAGGAACAATGGGGACCCAGTTTGCCCACTAACCGCCTAACTTTACTCGCGGCTTTGAATTCCGCCCGGGGACTAGAGTGGGTGAAGGTCCAGGGTCTGCCAGGGGCCCGGGCCGGGGTGGATGGCGGAGGCTGCTCGCTGGGTCCCCAGCCGCACCGACGGGCCCCACCTAAGGCCGAATGACCAGGCAGGAGCGCCCCCTTCCCGGAGGGGTGCGTCCTGCAGCCGCGGACCCGCTTCTGGAACCAAGGGACGGCGCTGAGGGATTCCAAGAGCCTGGGAACCCACCGCCCGTCGCTAGCCTCGGCCCGCGGCGCTGGAACAAAGCCAGCTGAGCGCCCGGGAGCCTGCGCTTGCAGCCGGGGACAGGATGGGGACGCGCAGAAACTGTCGCGCACCCCCTTCCCCGCCCCGACATCTACTATCCGCGAAGCCGGCCAGCCAAGGCGCGCGGGGAGAAGCGCGGCCCCGGCCACCGGGTCTCAGGGTCCCCGGACGGCGCCCTGCATCCCACCTCTGGCCCCAGGGTCCCGTCCCACCCGAGCCCAGGCATACCTTGTTCTTGACCTCGGCCGAGAGCCCATAGGAAGGGCCCTTGTTGAAGTGGGTCATGATGATTCGCGCGGCGGGAAGAGGCTGAGTTCGGTCCAGGGGTTTCTTGCACTCGGTTTCCCCGCTCCTGGCCCCGAGGAGGTGGCCGCACTACGAGATGCTCGGCGCTCGCTCTCCTGGGCGGCGCAGGAGTCGCCGGGACGCGGCGGCGGGACGCGGGCGGTGCCTCGGCTACTCGGTCGGACGAGGTCCCCCAGACGCTCCCGCTCTGCTCCGGAGTCCCGCACGAACTGCCCCCCTCCGCCTCCCCCGGGCTTTCAGGGATTGGCCGACTACCCGACCAATGGAGGGCCGCCGCCTCCCGCGTCTCCGGAGAGGGGCGGCGCGGCTAATTGAAGGGCGGCGGGCGCCGCGCTCCCTCCCAGCGCGGGTCTCTGGCCCGGGTCCCCGCCCTCACGCCTTGCAGGGGCGAAGCGGCCCCTCCTCCAGGCCCGGCGGAGCAGGCAGCGCCGGCGGAGGCCTGTCCGCAATGGGAGTCGCCCTGCCTCCCGGGGCTTCCCAGAGGCCCGGAGTTCGCGTCAACTTCCAGGCATCCGCTTGCGGCCAGCAAAGGGGAGGGAAGCCCGCCAGGGCTGACCCGTGGCTGATCCACCGCCTCCTTCTGCCTCCTCCCTGGCCGCAGACTCCGCGCGCAGGTGGCGGGCAGGACCCCTCCATTCGACGCGGGGGCAGCCCTGGAGCCCCTGTGCCCGAGAAAGGGGAGCCCCCCTCCTCCGACACCTGCTTCTTCCTCCCTTACCCTGCAGCTTCCCACACCTGTTCGGCTGACCTCTCCACTGCTGCCGTCCTGGGAACAGTCAAGGCTTCGGGCCAAATTCGAGCTTACTCTGGGTGTGCTGTACGGAAAAAAGTGGGGAATGTGCCATGGCAGAGCCTGGGCATTTTAAGTCATTTTCTGGATTCGCACCAACTCCTTTTACAAGCATCTTTTATCCGGGGTTCAGCTAATCCAAAAACCCAGGTGATAGTTCTATTTTTCTCCGTCTCTCTCTCTCGCTAATCTGCAGGCTTCTTTGAGCCAGATCTTTTGTGTAGAGCTAAGTAAACTTGTATCCTTTAGGCCAGAAGGGCCTCCATCCTTTCATGGTCCCGCTTCCAACGCATCACTTTCTTTCCCTCAGATCTCAAATAACTTGATAGAGAGGAGGAAGGGAACAGAACTCTCCTCATCCATCAATAGACACCTCCCAAACACGTTCTCATTTACTCCTCTCAAACAACCGGTAGGTAGACATCACATCCATTTTAGGGGTGAGAAAGCCAAAACTCAGAGACCGAAGTATACTGACCCAGGTCTGCTGGCCTCTGAAGCTTTGCCTCTTGCCAGAACTTTCTCGGACACACTTAGGACATGTTTCTATCCCTGAGAGTCTAGTGTAAGAGTTCTGTTTAGCAAACACCAGTTACTGTGCCAGAACAGATCATGGAACCAGGTGTGGCAAACTGCTTGAAAGGAGGAGTCAAACTTTTTCCCGTAGTTGAGCCCACTTGGAACAGAAATGAACCGGGCAACTTTGAAAGAAAATGCACAGAAGTGCTATTAGCTTTTCCAGGGCTTTTGACTGATTTGTTGGAGGGAAGGTAGAAGGTGCAGGAGACTAGTAGGGAGGAAAGTGAATGATTTATGTGATTTGCTAATTTAGTCAGGAGGTAGGAATGATAATTAGGTCATCGTCCCACGCAGAAATGACACAGTTGACCCAGGATTGGTGAGGCAAGCAGTTTGGGCTGCTTTTCCAGTAGTGTGATAGCGGCTGAGTGTCATGGACAAGACTTCACCCACTTTTCTTTGGGACTAAAGAGTGAGACATGGCGGCCAAATTTGAGGTACAAGTCACAATTCTATCACATGCTGTTCCTGCTGTGATGTAAGCTTGTCTGACTACAGTAAGATGGAGAACATAGAGTCAAAATCACTTTCATCTACTTCAAGGTCATTCCTTGTATCATAGAATATACAAGAATCATATTCGATTTCATCATGGAAACAAAGACAAAAATGTGACTTTTTTGTAATGGAGGTTATTGTTTAATGGGTACAAAGGTTAGCTTGGAATGATGACAGAATTCTGGAAATGGATAGTGGCAATAGTTATAAAACAATAAAAATGTACTTAATGCCATTATATACTTTAAAATGGGTCTTTTAAAATCCCTCCCTTTCTCCTCCTTGCTGTCCAACCTGATCAAGCAACCATGGATACCTTTGCTGTCTCTGCATGTCAGTTTGTGTTTCCAAGAATTTTATATAAATGAGAGCATATAATGTTTCTATTTCAAATGGCTTCTTTCACTCAGCAAAATCATTTTGAGATTTGTTAACATTGTAGCATATATCAGTAGTTCATCCTAGTTTTATTACTGAGTAGCATTCCATTATAAGGTTATACCACAGTATGCTGTGCTGTGCTAGGTCACCCAGTCGTGTCCGACTCCTGGGACCCCATGGACTGCAGCCCACCAGGCTCCTCTGACCATGAGGATTCTCCAGGCAAGAATACTGGAGTAGGTTGCCATGCCTTCCTCCAGGGGATCTTTCCAACCCAGGGATCGAACCCAGGTCTCCCCCATTGTGTGTGTGTATATCTATCTATCTATGTGTGTATATATATATATCTCCATCCTCTTGTTGATGAACATTTCTGTTTCTAGGTTTTAGCTATTGTAAATAAAGCTATATGAAAATTCATGTACAAGTCTTTTTATGGACATATGCTATCATTTTTCTTGGATAAATACCTATGAGTGGAATGACTGGATCATAAGAAAGGTATAGATTTCACTTTTCAAGAAATTGCCAATCTTTTCCAAAGTAATTGTACCACTTTATATTCCCACCAGCAGTGTACAAGAGTTCCAGCTTCTCTGCATCCTCACCAACACTTGTTATAGTCAATATTTTTAAGTTTAGCAATTCTAGTAGATGTAAGGTGATATCTCATTGTTGTTTAAACTTTAATTTTCCCAAATAAGTAATGATACTAGGCATCTTTTCATGTGCTTATTTTTGTCACAGTATCTTTTTCATGAAGAATTTTTTCAATCTTTCCCCCATTTTATGTGTTTTCCTATTATAGTAGACATCTTTAACTTATCATTACCAGAATAGATTTAGAAAATCCAGACCAAAGTCTAACAATAGAATGTGTCAGCAAATGCGAGAAAGTAAAATTTCACATCGCAAAATAACTACCAGGTGTGGCCCAACAATCTTAATTATTTCAACTGGAGCTTCCTTAATGTGCAGGAGTGAAATAAATGCTCTTAAAGAGGTCAATACTACCTTTCCAAATTGCCATTAAGTAAAAGAAGTTGGTGGGGAGCTGTAAGAAAGTGTTCTTTCACAGATACAAATCTGTGGGTCACATTTGTCACAGACCTTCCCACTTGGACAAAAGCAAAAAATGTTTTGGAGAATACACCCTGTAAATACACAATGCCGGAGAAATACAAAGAAGCAAGAAGGCATCAGTTTATCCTATTAGAAGACTCAGAGGAGACTAAGCAACTTTTAAGCACCTACTATGTGCTAAGCAATATTAGAGGTGCATCATGGGCAGTAAGATCATATAATTTATCACTCAAATAGGAATACTTCTGAGAGTGAAAAGAGGTGTTGCTAATATTGTTTGTCTCAGGCAGTCCTGGTAAGTCTCCTTGATAATGTTCTTTTTTATGATCCATAATATCCCTGTTAGGCCTCCCTGATTGCTCAGTGGTAAAGAAGCTACCTGTCAATGCAGGAGACACAGGTTTGATCCCTGGTTCAGGAAGATCCCACATGCCTTGGAGAGTTAAGCCTATGCGGCACAACTACTGAGCCTGAGCTCTAGAGCCCAGGAGCCGCAATTACTGAAACTTGTGCGGCCTTGAGCCCTTGCTCCACAACAAGAGAAGCCACCTCGATGAGAAGCCCGTTTACTGTAACTGGTGAGTAGCCCCTGCTTGCCACAACTAGAGGAAAGCCCATGCAGCAACAAAGACCCAGCACAGTCAATAATAACAATGTGTGTGTGTGAAAGTCACTTGGTCCTGTCCAACTCTTTGTGACCCCATGGACTATACAGTCCATGGAATTCTCCAGGCCAGAATACTGGAGTGGGTAGCCTTTCCTTCTCCAGGGGATCTTCCCAACCACAGGCATCAAACCCAGGTCTCCCACATTGCAGGCGGATTCTTTTATCAGCTAGGCCAGAAAGGAAGCCCGCTAATAGCAATGATAAATGGTAAGTATGCCTGTTTCAGTCAGTTCAGTTCAGCTGCTCAGTCGTGTCTGACTCTTTGTGGCCCCATGGAGGGCAGCATGCCAGGCCTCCCTGTCCATTACCAACTCCCGGAGTTTACTCAAACTCACTTCCATTGAGTTGGTGATACCATCCAACCATCTCATCCTCTGTCATCCCCTTCTCCTCCTATCCTCAGTCTTTACCAGCATCAGGGTCTTTTCCAATGAGTCAGCTCTTCACATCAGGTGGCCGAAGTACTGGAGTTTCAGCTTCAGCACCGGTCTTTCCAATGAATATTCAGGACTGATTTCCTTTAGGATGGACTGATTGGATCTCCTTGCAGTCCAAGGGACTCTCAAGAGTCTTCTCCAAAACCACAGTTTAAAAGCATCAGTTCCTTGGTGCTCAGCTTTCTTTATAGTCCAACTCTCACATCCATACATGACCACTGGAAAAACCATAGCCTTGACTAGATGGACCTTTGTTGGCAAAGTAATGTCTCTGCTTTTGAATACGCTGTTTAGGTTGGTGATAACTTTTCTTCCAAGGAGTAAACATCTTTTTATTTCATGGCTGCAGACACCATCTGCCATGATTTTGGAGCCCCCAGAATAAAAAAGTCTGACACTGTTTCCACTGTTTCTCCATCTATTTGCCATGAAGTGATGGGACCGGATGCCATGATCTTCATTTTCTGAATGTTGAGCTTTAAGCCAACTTTTTCACTTTCCTCTTTCACTTTCATCAAGAGGCTCTTTAGTTCTTCAGTTTCTGCCATAAGGGTAGTGTTATCTGCATATCTGAGGTTATTGAGATATCTCCCGGTAATCTTGATTCCAGCTTGTGTTTCTTCCAGTCCAGCGTTTCTCATGATGTACTCTGCATAGAAGTTAAATAAGCAGGGTGACAATATACAGCCTTGATGTACTCCTTTCCCTATTTGGAACCAGTCTGTTGTTCCATCTCCAGTTCTAACTGGTGCTTCCTGACCTGCATACAGATTTTGATAATTAAGATGATCACTTCATTTCATGGCATCACTCACAACAACCCTGAGATGGTAAATATTATCTATTCCCATTTTGCAATCAGAAACTAAGATTTAGAAAGGATACACACCTTGGCCAAAGCCAGGTGGTTAATGGAGAGCAAAATTAGGATTTGAAACCAGGCTTGCTTTAGGATGATTTCTCAAAAACCAATTTCCCAGATCCCTCAAGAATCTAAAATCTCTTTGGCAAGTCACATCTGCTTTCTTAAAAATTTTGGCTTCATCTCGTCCATCTGTGAAGTACCCACCACTCACTTCATGTAATATGTTAGTCTCTCAATCACAGACGCATTCACTTGGCCAACATATCAAAGGGTTTACCCTATACCCTGAGGCAGTTATTGGGTCCAAGAGGCATATGATTCAAGCAGGGCCCACCATTGTTCTTTTTGGTCAACAGACATAGAATCTGAATATTTTGGTTACAGCAGATAGAACACTAGCTCAAAGTGATACAGACAGAAAAAAATGGATTCATGTGACAGAAATGGTTGAAGTAGGTCTAGCTTTATGCGTGACTGACTCAGGGACTCAATCAAAGGGTATCACAAGCCAGTATATCTCCATATACCTCCTCTCTTCCATTGTCCCTTCTCTTTTGGTGCCAGGCTTACCACCAGAAGGTCCAGGCTTACATCCTAACCTCTCAGCAGCCACATACACAAGACATAATAGAAAAATGAACCATTTCTCAACGGTCTCAACAAAAGTCCCAGAACTGTCTCAATAACCTGCTTTGGGTCACCTAGCCCTCTGTACAGCAATCTCTTTAGCCACAAGGAGAAAAGCTCTGATTGGCAGGTCTGAGCCTGAGATAGTATGAGAGGTAAGTAGGCAGCTTCCCAATCACCACAGGATTCTTTTTCTCAAAGAAGGTGCCTAAACTTTATTTGCCTTAGGCAAAAAGTCTAGAGATAACCTGTAAGGAAGTCATCCAGAATACCCAGCCCCTCCTTTCTCCTTTCTCAGTTAGGCAACAAGATTTTGTCAATGGCTTACCTTCTCTTCATTTCCAATAGCCTAGAGTTGAGGTTCTTATCATGTCTTGTCTGGGAATGACATCCTGACTGCAGGCTTCCTCTCCCAGATTTATCTCCAAAACTGATGCCTTTCAGCATGGATTGCCTAAAAAAAAAAAAGTATTACTTTTTAAAAAGAGTATTTTGCTTTCTAAAAAGAGTATTACTGGGAATTCTTCAGTGGTCCAGTGGTTAGGACTCCTTGCTCTCACTGCCAAGGGCCCCGTTCAGTGCTGGTTGGGAACTAGGCAATGCATCATGGTGGAAAATAATAATAATAGACTATTACTACATGATACTGGAGAAGGGAATGGCAACCCACTCCAGTTTTCTTGCCTGGAAAATTCCATGGAGAGAGAAGCCTGACAGGCTACAGTTCACAATGTTGCAAAGAGTTGGACACGACTGACTAACACACACAAACACACACACATACACACACTCACTATATGATCCAAATTTCACTTCTGTGTGTATACACAAAAGGCATGAAAGCAGGATCTTGAAGAAATATTTGTACACTCATGTCCACAGTAGCATTATTTGCAATAGTCAAAGGTGAAAACAACCCAGTGTTAGTGTTACTCGCTCAGTCATGCCCAACTCTTTGCGGCCCCATGGACTGCAGCCCTCCAGGCTCCTCTGTCCATGAGATTTTCCAGGCAAGGATACTGGAGTGGGTTGCCATTTCCTTCTCCAGGGGATCTTCCCAACCCAGGGATCGAACCTGGGTCTCCTGCACTGCAGGCAGATTCTTTACCAACTGAGCTACAAAGGAAGCGAAAACAACCTAAGGGGCTATCAATGGATGAAAGGAAAAGCAAAATATGGGATATACATACAATAGAATATCACTCAGCTTTAAGGATAAAAAGGAAATTCTGACACATGCTGCAACATGGACCACCCCTGAGGACATTATGCTAAATGAAATAAGCCAGTCCCCAAAGGAAAAATACTGTAGGATTCCACTTACATCACATACCTAGAGTAGTCAGAATCATAGAGACAGAAAGCAGGCTGGTGGTTGCCAGGGGCTGGGAGCGAGAAGTGAGTTCTTATATAACGGGTACGGAGTTTCAGGTTTACAAGATGAAGAATTCTGTGGATGAATGGTGTGATTGTGGCACAACAATGTGAATATACTTAAGGCTACTGAATGGTAGACTTAAAAATGGATAAAATGTATGTCGTAGTTCACCACAATTAAAAAAATATATGATGCCTTAATCGCTTTTCTAAATATACTATGATCATGATATCCATCCTACTTAAAAGTCTCATGGCCCTTCATTTGGCTACAGGGCCAAGCCGAAGCTCTCCCATTCACAGGATTTTTTTCATAATGAGGCTATCAAGAAATCATGTGTGCGCAGTGCTTCGGGGTGTGGCGGTGCCCGGCAAAGAGCACTCGCCACTCAGTGATCGGGTGCTACTGCCATCACCATCCCTGCTACCCTATTATCTGGCCTCTCCATGCTCTTCTGGCCTGAGTGGTCCATGCTGTTTCACAATTAGGTGCCTCTACATAACCTGTTTTTTTTTCTTTCTGCTTCTGTTCTTTCACATTTATCCTTCAAAATCCAACTCAATATTGCCTTTTCCCCAGAAGTCTTCCTTGTATCACACACCTCCAGTAGATTTATTTATTCCCTTCCCTGTGTGTCCTTTCTAAATATTTTGTAAATACTCCTATTATTGCTTCTGACACAGTGTGTTTAATTTACATGTTTACATGCTAATCATCTTCCTAGATTCTGAGTAGATTTAGGACAGAAAACTGTATTGCTGATTGCCTCATTCCTCAGCATCTTATATTGAGGGTGGCATATAGTTGATGGTCAAGATGCTTACTCAGTGAAACACTATGACAAGCACTTTCTTACAAATCTTATCTCATTTAACCCTTACACCAAGAATTTTAGGAATATACTACTGTCCTCAGTTGTGGGTTGTTTTTTTTTTTTTTTTTTTTTAATGGAAGAAGCAGAGGCTCAGAGAGGTTAATAACTTGTTCAAGGTAGCACAACAGTGATATTACCAGAATTTAGGGTTGTTTCTGCTTCTGAACCGCATGGTTTTCTTACTACACTATACTGCATCATTATAATTCACAGTCTTCTCAGGGAGGAAATGCAATGAAAGCAGGAAAGTGAGAGCTAAATTCTGAGACTGCTCAGATTTGGTGAGAGAAAAAAAAAGAGAGAGAGAGAGATGGAACAAGTGAAACAACAAAGAAGTGCAAAAAAAAAAAAAAAATCACTAAAAGGAACCCAGAAAAAAAAGGTAGAAGACTGATTTAAGAGCAAATGTGAGTAAATATAAAGCCAAAAAATAAAACCTTTTATTTTTCACTATGGTCCTTCTTGATGAAAAGCCCCAAGAGCACAGTTCAGTTCAGTTCAGTTCAGTCGCTCAGTCGTGTCCAACTCTTTGTGACCCCATGAATCGAAGCACGCCAGGCCTCCCTGTCCATCACCATCTCCTGGAGTTCACTCAGACTCACGTCCATCGAGTCCGTGATGCCATCCAGCCATCTCATCCTCTGTCGTCCCCTTCTCCTCCTGCCCCCAATCCTTCCCAGCATCAGAGTCTTTTCCAATGAGTCAACTCTTGGCATGAGGTGGCCAAAGTACTGGAATTTCAGCTTCAGCATCATTCCTTCCAAAGAAATCCCAGGGCTGATCTCCTTCAGAATGGACAGTAGAAATCAAATTACTGGGGCTTCCCTGGTGGCCCAGTGATTAAGAATCTGCCTTGCAATGCAGAAGACACCAATTCGATCCCTGGTCTGGTAAGATCTTACATGCCGTGGGACAACTAAGCCCGTGCTCCGCAACTACTGAGCCCGAGCTGTGGAGCCCACAGACTGCGAGTGCTGAGCCCCTGTGCCACGGCTACTGGAGCCTGTGCTCCACAAGCAGAGGCACCACCGCACCGAGGAGCATGCACACTGCAACCCACTCACCACTAGGGAAAGCCCTCGCACAGCAGCGAGGACCCAGCACAACCAAAAGAAAAGAAAACAGCAGCAACAAAAACTATTTTTTAAAAGTTTGTTTTGTTTTTTTTTAAAGGAATGGTCAGTGAAGAAATGGAGGCAGTGGGAATGGGAAAACTCATCTCTAGCGGGAAGAAGCAGAGAAGTGCAGTGGTTCTTAACAAGAAGGCAGGTGGGCTGAGAGAAGCAGGTGTACAATGGAAGGGGCTGAGAGAGCTGGACAGATGGCTGGCTGTTCATGGAGCCAGAAGACCCGGCAGGAGCTGAGAGAGTAAAGTGCTTCTTCTGGACTTCTAGGAGGGAGGGCTGCCTCTTCCTCCCCACACCCCACCTCCTGCCTCAGTTTCCCTTTCTCTCTATCTCTCTCCATCCTCCCTTCATTCCCATATTGATTCACTCCTCATTCATTCTTTGTCTGTGTCTTCTCTGCTCCTCTCTCTCCTTTTACTTTCATTCTTGCCTTATTCCTGCCTGAAGCCACTGGTAATATCTAGTCATTTTATATATTGTCGTTCAAGATGAAAGAAATCGTTGACTGCTGAAGCTTGGTGTTCAAAATCAAACCAATCCTTCACCAGCTGCCAGAACTTGGCAGTCTGCGGAAAGAGTTCAGGAAGAGGGGTGAGATCCCAATCAGGGATTCACCTTTGAAAAACTATTATGCAAGGGTCTGCGTGTGTGACATCTTTCTTGAAGAGGATCCTACTGCTTTCCTTGACTGTCAAAGGGAAAGAGGATCATAAAGGTTCTCATTGCATTATACAGTTGTCTCATTTTAACTTTATAGTTGTTGCGTTCTTGATTTTCAGATGTGTTTTAAAACTTCTGTTGTAAGAAGTAGTGTTAACATCAAGAAATCAAGAATCTCAGTTAAGCAACCATTTTGAAATGCAAAATGACTCACATTCCAATTTTTGTTGCTTGTCAGAAAGTTTAGATAACTTAAGATGCTATCAAAATGCGAATGATGTTTAATTCCTTTGTAAACTTGTTTACTCAGGAATGCAAAGGCCAGAGTTCCTTATTGAAATGCAATTCCTTTTCCCTCTTTGAGACAGCAGGAATCGTTTTCTCAGTGGTCTAAATTTCAGCACATAGCACTATTCTAATAAAGGAGAATATTTTCACAGAAAGTTGCCTAGCACCTGTTTCTTAAAATAAATATATTTACTTTTGGAAAAGAGGCATTTTGTTCAACAGTATTAAAAACATTAATATAGTCAGCTAAACTAACTGGGTTTTTCTTTATTAATTTTTATCAGAATACAGTTGCTTTACAATGTTGTGTTAGTTTCTGCAGTACACCAAAATCAGCTATGTGTATAAATATATCCCCTTTTTTTTGGATTTCCTTCCCATTTAGGTCACTGCAGAGCACTGAAGATAGTTCCCTCTGCTATACCCTAGGTTCTCATTACTTTATATATAGTATGCTGCTGCTGCTGCTAAGTCACTTCAGTCATGTCCGACTCTATGCGACCCCATAGATGGCAGGCCATCAGCCTCCCCTGTCTCTGGGATTCTCCAGGCAAGAACACTGGAGTGGGTATATGCCTATGGGGTCACAAAGAGTTGGACACGACTGTTTAACTGAGCACACACACACACACACACACACACACACACACACAGAGTGTATATACATCAATCCCAATCTCCCAGTTTATCCTGCCCTCTCATCCTCTTTGGTATCCATACATTTCTCTAGGTCTGTGCTCTATTTCTGCTTTGCAAATAAGTTCATCTGTATTATTTTTCTAGATTAACTGAATTTCTCTTTTACTTCTCAGTAGATTATAAACTCCAGGAGGGCAGGAACCAATCTGCTCAACACTTTATACACAGTAGCCATTCAATAAATATCTAATGAAAAAAATGAAAAACAGCAAGCTGATAACAGAGTGTATTTTATAGAAATCATTTTTAAATTTATTGTTAAATTTAGAAATCATTTTTGAAGGCATGTCATTTGATCTACCCTTCCCTCACTCCATTCATTAATTATCTGTTGTATGTGCACTCTGCATTGAGGGCTCTTCTAGCCTCGGGAAACAAAATGGTAAATGAGACAGTTAAGACTCTTCTTTTCATTTCTTTATCTGGCCATGCCATGCACATGTGGGGTCTCAGTTCCCCAGTCAGGGATGGAGCCTGTGCCCCCGACACGGGAAGCAAAGTCTTAACCATGGGACCTCCAGGGAGGTTCCAGTGGGGGAAGAGTTTGAAAAGAATAGAGTAAAAATAAAATTTTAAAAATTTTATAAAGTGAAAACCATCCTGAAACCTGCTTAAAAAAAAAAAAATCCTTCTTGGGGAATCAGGGAACTAAGATCCCACATGCCTTGCAGCAAGGGAAAAAAAGATTCGTTTTAGGAGCTTACTTAAGCAAATGCAACAGGGGAGATAAGTTCTTGTAGCCGTGAAGACAGCCTATCAGTATTCTGCTGGAGAGTCGGTGTGCAGCTTCAGAGAGGGTAGTCAGGGAGCAGTGATGTTTAAGTGGAGACAAAGGCCAGAAGATTCAAGATGCAGAGAGAGCTGGCTGGAGGTCTTGAACAAGATGGAGAAGGATGACGTGGGAGAGGCAGGCAGAGGCCAGATCAGGAAGGTATTGAGGGCCGCGAGGAGTTTGGCCTCAGAAGAGTAGCAATGGTGATCTGAGGTCCTGAAAAATTCCTTGGTACTTATTTTCTGAAAAATAAGTGAAGTGTTGAGATGACTTAAAAATAGAAATTCTTGAGTGAGTTATCTGATATCTTATCCCCCAAAATGACATTAAGTAGGTGGACCCGTTTTCCAGTCATTCTGGATAAATAAGCCCCTATTATATGATAATGCTTGTTCAAGTAAAATTCTTATTGCTTAGGGGAGGAATGTGGTCACCATAACAGGAAAACATTTTTCCACTCTTTTTGTGTGTTTAGAATTGGCCACTCTATTAGTTTCCATTTCTTTCTCCAGTTTTGCATTTTAAAATACTTGGATCCTGATCACAGATTTAAAAATATTTTGACCTCACCCAGTCTTTTTTTTCAAAAAGTTTTGAAAGCAACTTGCATTGTAAAGTGATGCAAGCACTCTTTACTTTCAGCTTGAAGCAGGTATAGGTATGAATTATAGGCATTACAGTCATACCTCGAAGATATTATGAGTTTAGCTCCAGATCACTGCTATAAAGCAAATGTTGCAATAAAGCAAGTCACACAACATTTTTGGTTTCCCAGTGCATATAAAAGTTAGGTTATATGTTATATACTACACTGTAGTCTATGTTATATGTTATGTATATATGTTATATGTTATATGCTATGTAGTTATATGTTATATACTACACTGCAGTCTATGAAGTGTGCACTAGCAGTATGTCTAAAAATGCAGTGCACATACATTACTTAAAAAAATTACTTTATTGTTGAGAAATGCTGACCAACAACTGAGCCTTTAGTGAATCATGATCTTTTTGCTGGTGGAGGGTCTTGCTTTGATTTGATGGATGCACACTGATCAAGGTGGTGACTGCTGAAACTTGAAGTGGCTTTGACGATTTCATAAAATAAAACAATGACATCTGCCACACAGATTGACTCTTCCATTCATGAACAGTTTCTCTGTAGCATGCAATGCTGTCTGACAGCATTTTACCCACAGGAGAACTTTTCAAATTGAGGTCAATTCTCTCAAATCCTGCTGCTGTTTTTTCAACTCAGTTTATGTGATTTTTGAAATCTTGTGCTTTCATTTCAACATTCTTCACAGCATTTTAACCAGAAGTAGATTCCATCTCAAGATATTAATTTCTTTGCTCCTCCTTAAGAATCCTTACCCATTCCAGTTTCATCTTGAGATTACATCACTTTAGTTAGTCACATCTTTAGGCTCTGCTTCTAGTTCTCTTGCTATTTCCACCCCAATTGCAATCACTTCCTCGATTGCCATTTTGAACCCCTCAAAGTCATCAGTGAGGGTTGAAACCAACCTCTTCTAAAACCTGGTAATTGTTGATTTTTTAATCTCTTCCCATGAATCACAATGTTCTTGATGGCATCTAGAATGGTGAATCCTTACCAGAAGGTTTTCAACTTACTTTTCCCATCCATCAGAGGAATCCCCAATTGATGGTAGCTACAGACTTATGTATTTCTTAAATAATAAAACTTGCAAGTTGAAATTACTCGTTGATCTGTGGACTGCAGAATGGATGCTCTGTCAGCAGGCTTGAAAACACCATTAATCTCATTTCACATCTCAATCAGAGCTCTAGGTGACCAGGTGCATTGTCAATGAGCAGTAATATTTTGAAAGTAATCTTTTATTTCTGGGCAGTAGCTCTCAACAGTGGGTTTAAGATATTCAGTAAACCATGTTGGAAACAGATGTGCTGCCATCCAGGCTTTGTTCTGTTTATAGAGCACAGGCAGAGTAAATTTAGCCTAATTCTTAAGGGCCCTAGGATTTTCAGATTGGTAAATGAGCACTGGTTTTAACTTAAAATCACCCACTGCATTAGCCCCAAACAAGAGAGTCAACTTGTCCTTTGAAGCTTTGAAGCCGGGCAGTAAAAATCTGTTTTTCAGTATAGCACCTTCATTACCGATCTTAGCTGTCTCTTCTGGATAACTTGCAGCAGGCTCTATATCAGCACTTGCTGCTTCATCTTATACTTTTACATTATTGGAGATGGTTTATTCCCTTAAACCTCTGCTAGTTTTAAGCTTTTCTTCTCCAGCTTCCTCACCTTTCTCAGCCATCTCAGCACTGAAGAGATGTAAGGCCTTGATCTGAGTTAGTCTTTGACTTAAGGGCATGCCATGCATATTTTGATCTATCCAGACCACTAACATTTTCTCCATATCAGCAAGATGGCTGTTTCACTTTCTTATCATTTGTGAGTTCACTGGAGCAGTACTTTTAATTTCCTTCAAGAACTTCTTTGGTTAACTGGCACAAGAGGCCTAGTTTTCAGTCTTTCTCTGCTTTTGACATGCATTCCTCACTAAGCTTATTATGTTCAGCTTCTGATTAAAGAGAGACATGTGAGACTCTTCCTTTCACTTGAATGTTTAAAGGCCATCACAGGATTATTAATTGGCCTAATTTCAATATAGTTGTGTCTCAGGGAACAGGGAGTTGTCTAAGGAAAGGGAGAGTGATAGGAAGTGGCTGGTCAATGGAGCAGTCAGAACACACAACATTTATCAATTAAGTTCACTGTATTATATGGGCATCATGTTATACAATTACAAAAGTAACATCAAGGATCACCATAACAAATATAATAATAATGAAACAGTTTGAAATATTGTGAGCACTACCCAAATGTGACACAGGTATATGAAGTGAGCAAATGCTGTTGGAAGAATGATGCCCATAGACACTTGATGTAGGGTTGCCACAAACCATCAATTTCTATAAAATGTAATATCTTCAAAGCACAATAAAGTGAAGTGCAATGTAACAAAGCATTCTTGTATTTCAAATCTAAACAATAAACACCAATTTCGGCTATTGCAATTTGCCTTTGAATTGTTTGGTTTCACTACTGTCTTACCAGAAGTTATACAGGGGAAAAATAAAGCATGTTTTCTTCCTATGGTTATGTGAGGTTTAAATAATCATAGAGAATTCCCTAGTGGTCCAGTGGTTAAGACTTGGCACATTCACTGACTGGGCCCCAGGTTCATCCATGGTAAATCCTGCAAATCTCAAGGCATCATTATACGAAAAAAGCTTCTATAAAAAACAAATACAAGTTCAAAATATATTAATAATCATATATTATTTTTAAGCTTATGTTTCCAAGGTGAAATTGTACTTACTTCATTAAAAACTCTCATTGTTCATCTTACATTAACATGCTCTTATCTTTGCATACGTGAGTTAAACCACTATTGGTCTTTATCATGCAATTAGCCTTAATAATGATCATCCTTCTTTAATGCAAGTGTAGGAGAGGAAAAGATTTTACCCTCTTGGGTTTGGTCACTGATGATTGCAAATGAAACTGACAAAACACATTAAGAGGAGAAAAAATTGACTATGCATGCACACGGGAATGGATGTGAGAGTTGGGCTGTGAAGAAGGCTGAACGCCGAAGAACTGATGCTTTTGAACTGTGGTGTTGGAGAAGACTCTTGAGAGTCCCTTGGACTGCAAGGAGATCCGACCAGTCCATCCTAAAGGAGATCAGTCCTGGGATTTCTTTGGAGGGAATGATGCTGAAGCTGAAACTCCAGTACTTTGGCCACCTCATGCGAAGAGTTGACTTCATTGGAAAAGACTCTGATGCTGGGAGGGACTGGGGGGCAGGAGAAGGGGACGACCGAGGATGAGATGGCTGGATGGCATCACTGACTCGATGGACGTGAGTCTGAGTGAACTCTGGGAGTTGGTGATGGACAGGGACGCCTGGCGTGCTGCAATTCATGGGGTTGCAAAGAGTAGGACACGACTGAGTGACTGAACTGAACTGAACTGAACTGCACATGGGAGCTTCACAGAAAAGAAGTGAAATCCCAAAGAAGTGTCTAGGCTTGAGAGCTTATACCATTTTAGCATAGGGCCATGAATGTGGAAGAGTAACAAGATAAAATAAAGGGGTTCTGGCTTCTAGTGGCATAAAATTGGGGGAAGGGAAATATATGACGGATATGAATGTAGACAAGGGTGATTTTAGTAAGGTTTGCTATGCAAACTCTAGTGATAAGAGTCTTTTGTGATTAAGGGTCTCTTCTTAGTACAGGAGAGGGAAGGGGGTGACACCTTTACAAAGAGATATTTATTTCCTGATTTTAGGCAGAAAAGAGGAAGGCAGTAGTTTCCTCCTGTGTCTGCTCTTTCTTAATTGCCTTCATTTCAAAAGAATACACATGCCAACACAACATATTTTGGGGTGAATAGTCTGATCCTCTTCACATTATCCCCATTATTACAATTTACATCCACAGGATGGGGTCACGCTTCCTGTCTATCCCTTAATGGCTCCTAGATGAATCCCAAGTACAAAGTGATGGCACTTTGATTATAGGGCTTCCTAGGTGGTTCAGTGGCAAAGAATCTGCCTGCCATGCAGGGGATCCGGGTTCAGCTCTTGGGTCAGGAAGATCCCCTGGAGAAGGAAATGGCAACCTCCTCCAGTATGTCCTGGGAAATCTCATGGACAGAGGAGCCTGGCTGGCTATAGTCCATGGGGTCGCAAAAGAGTTTTAGTGACTAAATAACAACATGGCCAGTTGTACTGCATAGACCTCAATCAAAAGAAAATGCAGAGTTACCTCCTGAGAACTACTGACTTACTTTTATAACCATCCAAAAGAGTGATTAATATATAACTAGTCAGCTCCTTCAGGTGTAAGCCAAAAGTACCATTCTAATCAACGTTAATCCACAAAGGATAAGTGAAGGTTGGCAAACAGTGCTCTTAAAATGCACACATCTTCTTATCCAATACATTTATTCACTCGACAAGTATCTGTTGGGTGGTTACTGTGTGCCAGGGTCTGTTTTAGACTCTAGAGAGACATCACTGAGCAAGACACAGCACATGCCTTCAATATCATGGCTTCCCCTGTTTGGGTTTCACTATCTGAACTGATTCATGAAAAGTCAAGATTTTTTTTTTTTTTTGATTTAACCAAAAGCACATGTACCCCAAAATAGCAGCCTACCCAGTCTTGTCCTACTCTTGTGAGACTCACCTGTGCTTCCAGGATGAAGATACACATCTCTGAGTTTACAATGTGTTTCTCACAAGAAATATCTCACTGGAGGGGTGGGAGGGGGTACACTCTGAGCCTCATATATTTCACCTTCACATTCTATGTTCTAGGCAACAACTTGCTTTTAGTAATTTAGCAAAACAGCTGTGTCCAGAAAGCTTTTTTTCCCATGTGTTCTTTTCTGCTTTACCTTCTCTTTTGCTCTTTCTTTCTCTCTATTTTCTCCAGGAAACCTTCCTGGATCCTCCTTATATGGTTAAATACCTCTTGGGGGCTTCATGACTTTTAGTTTTTAACCTCTGTCATAGAAACGGTCATATACTATAATTGACTAGCCTCTCGTTTCACTAGACTATGTGCCCCTTTAATTTAGAAATTAATTCTTTTATATCTATGATGACCATATTAAAAGAAAGAAAAGAAGAAAGGGAACATGTGTAGTGAAATTGATAAGAATTCCCCTATTTTGGAGTCAGACATACTTGGTCCAAACTCAGCATCAGTGATTCTTAATTGGGAAACTCTGGGCAAGTTACTTAACTCAGCTGGGTCTCTTGCTGGCAGTGCTAAGCAGAAGTTTAATAAGCATCTGCTTAATGAAAGAATAATAATGATTATTCGAGGCCTGATAATGATAGCTAAGATACATAGCACTTACCCTGTGCCAGACACTGTTCTGAGCACTTTCCATATGTTATTACCTCTGTTAATCCTCGCATAATCCTGTGAGATGATGCTATTGTTTTCCTTCTACAGACGAAAGTGAAGAAACTGTGGCTCCTCTAGCAGAGCAATCTGCTAGATTGCTCAGGGGTGCTTAGAGTCTATGCTTGTAACTTGCTCCCTGCTGCTAGCTACTGGAGACTGGCTGAGAGACAGAACAGAGGATGAGAGAAGATGATGAACATAAAGCATCCCCTGCTTCATTCTTCCTTACTGTTTTCTCATTCCCTGGGGATGACCCACCCATATCTCCCAAGTACCTCTCTTCATTCGGGCATCCCTTCCTTTCATTCCAAACTCTCCCCTACCTACCAAAACACCTCTCTCTCTGGTTTGAGGGTCTAACAGTACACAGCTCCCTGAATACCCTTGCCCAAAGAGTCTTTCTTCTTTACTGGGGACCATGATATTCCTCGGCAGAACCAGCAGCTTTGGAAGATTTCTGTGGGAGCATGGACCCACCCTCATGTCCACAAGAGACCTTATTAATTGGGAGAGAGATCTTGGCTTCCTTTTCAACTTCGGAGCTTTCCTTCTCACTTAATTCATATGCTTTACATTTACATGTTATAAGTCATTTCTAAAAGAATGCACACATACCTCTAGGAACACTTAGTCTCAGTATGGAAACACTGGTCGATAAAGTAGATGGGCCTCTCTGAGGACCCCTGAAATTCACTCCACCCATGGGGTGAGCCCAGCAGCTAGGCTTATATCCGTCAACTCTCCCCTCTCGGTCTAGCTGACTAGAAGACCAAGATAGGACAATCAGTTCTCTTGCTTGGGTTTGTTTGTTTGTTTGTTTTGCCATGAGGCTTGCAGGATCTTAGTTCTTCAACAGGGATTGAACCAGGGCCCTGGCAAGGAAAGTGCCAAGTCCTAACCACTGGACCACCAGCACATTCCCTCTTGCTTGGGTGTTTGATCCTTGGTTGGTCATCTCAATTTAGGTCTTATAAATTTAGAAGCTATGAGGTGGTCATTTTCCATTTTATACATAGAAAAGCAGAGAAACCAGGTATACTGTTTAGGTTCCAGGCTCCAGCTTCTTTTGTAAAGACCAAAACAACATCAGCTTAAACAAGACTGAAGCAGGTTTCTCTTTCCTAAACAGTCTGAACCTGGCTCAGGTGGTAAATAATCTGCCCATGTTTGGTCCCTGAGTTGGGAAGATCCCCCAGAGGAGGAAATGGCAACCCATTCCAGTATTCTTGCCTGGAGAATTCCATGGACAGAGAAACCTGGCGGAAGTCAGGAAAGAGTTGGACACAACTGACTACATCATGAGAAACACTGGACTGGAAGAAGCACAAGCTGGAATCAAGACTGCCGGGAGAAATATCAATAACCTCAGATATGCAGATGACACCACCCTTATGGCAGAAAGTGAAGAGGAGCTAAAAACCCTCTTGATGAAAGTGAAAGACGAGAGTGAAAAAGTTGGCTTAAAGCTCAACATTCAGAAAATGAAGATCATGGCATCCGGTCCTATCATTTCATGGGAAATAGATGGGGAAACAGTGTCAGACTTTATTTTGGGGGGCTCGAAAATCACTGCAGATGGTGACTGCAGCCATGAAATTAAAAGAAGCTTACTCCTTGGAAGAAAAGTTATGACCAACCTAGATAGTATATTCAAAAGCAGAAACCTTACTTTGCCGACTAAGGTCCGTCTAGTCAAAGCTATGGTTTTTCCTGTGGTCATGTATGGATGTGAGAGTTGGACTGTGAAGAAGGCTGAGCGCTGAAGAATTGATGCTTTTGAACTGTGGTGTTGGAGAAGACTCTTGAGAGTCCCTTGGACTGCAAGGAGATCCAACCAGTCCATCCTAAAGGAGATCAGTCCTGGGATTTCTTTGGAGGGAATGATGCTGAAGCTGAAACTCCAGTACTTTGGCCACCTCATGTGAAGAGCTGACTCATTGGAAAAGACTCTGATGCTGGGAAGGATTGGGGGCAGGAGGAGAAGGGGACGACAGAGGATGAGATGGCTGGATGGCATCACCAACTCGATGGACGTGAGTCTGAGTGAACTCCGGGAGTTGGTGATGAACAGGGAGGCCTGGCGTGCTGTGATTCATGGGGTCGCAAAGAGTAGGACCCGACTGAGCGACTGAACTGAACTGAGTGACTCACACATCCACCAACCCCCATGCGCACACCCCCTTCCCCCTACAAGTCATCCAAAACCAGTCTGATGGCTCCATGCAGTTGGCCACCAGGCTCTTACCTTGTGTCTCTGCCATCTTCTACTGGCAGCTTCCATCTTCAGGTTGAAGAAATGGCTTCAATTTTGCCACTTTCTGCCACACCTAGCCAGTAAAGGTAAAGGAAAAGAGGAGCTCTTTGTCCATTCAAAGAGGAGCTCCTCTATGTAAAGAAGTTCTTTTCTATGTAAAAACATAACCTGGAAGTTGTAAATGTACGTCACTCCTGTCTGTATTGCATTTGACCAAAGTCTAGTCAGCAGCTTCAATTAGCAGCATGGGAGGCAAAGAAGCATAGCCTTCAGCTGGCAGCCTTGGGTCCAGCTAAACCTCTATACCCATGGAAGGGGAAGAGTAATCTCACAGGTACAACAAACAGTCTTATCTGGTCTCAAACTTACACAGTTGGCCAGCACAGAGTCAGCATGAAATAGAAAAAGAGGCAGCCAGAGGCTTGGGACCTACAAGGAGAGCTGTTCTGGTTCCTGTTGGCACTCAGGTCTTGGTTTTGTTCTTTTACTGAGACCTAGCAACTTTGTTTCTCTTGCTTATAATAAAGCCTTGGTTTTGCATAAGCCAGCCCAAGGGCCCTTCTCTTCCTTGACATCAAAAAGCTTTGTCTAAGACAGGCAACCTGGTTATATGTTCCTCGAAATCAACATTTTACTTTCTTATTCCTCGCTGTGGGTTTCCATAGTGCCCTGTGCTCAGTAGACAAACATTGATTCAACTGAATGTATCGCTGCCTTTTGCA
Source organism: Nanger dama (assembly GCA_917880005.1). NCBI lineage: Eukaryota > Metazoa > Chordata > Mammalia > Artiodactyla > Bovidae > Nanger > Nanger dama. Next base: position 1,145,364 of record CAKJTW010000059.1, read on the forward strand.
ACTGGATACATTTACTATTTGTATCATTTTTACTGGTTAGAGACTGCAAGCTTTCAAACTACTTCAAAGAACAGAAAGGGTGGGCCTGCAACAGGATCAGGGAATGTTTCAATTTGAAATTTGAAGTGGAAAATACTAACAGTTTTGGCACAGGCCCTTTCCTGAAATCTGTCATCACAATCTTCACCCACTGTTATGCAAACCAGGAGGACCAGGAAGGTTTGGTCCCTTTCAGTGAATGGACAAAGGCTTGTGGATGTGTGAGTTAAATACCAACACATCCAGCTGACACTCACACTGGAAATGCTCTACCCCAGACATGGAGAAGAGTCTCATGTGAAACATTTTTTTTCAGTGTTCTAAATTTAACCAGCTGGAAAGAGTAACATTCTATTAAACATTTTTTTAATATAAAGGATTTGCTTTTTTAATGGGAAAGCTGCCTTTCATCAACAGGATGGAAAACAATACTCCTGACTAATTCATTTGATACAAAGCCCAGCACAACAACATACCCAAATACATGGTCTGATGATCATCTTCAAGAGAAAATAAAGCAAGGGGTTTTGAGAGGCTTGTCTAACCAGGGCCAGTAAGTGGATTCTGTGGTAACATAATGAAAACAGAAGAACTGAAGTTAAACCAAAGAATTGTACATGTCTGCCTGGCACTAAGAAAGTATTCAATTAACTCTTGTTGAATAAATACATTTAAAAACTGACGCTGAAGCAATTAGTCAAGAAATATTTATAACACGATACATTTGCTTTTAACTCTTAGAACACAGGATTTGTGAGTGCATATCAAAATTAATTTGTACTGGCCAGTGAAATCAAGTCCACTTTCCCTAGTGACTTAGACAGTAAAGAATCTGCCTGCAATTCAGGAGACCCGGGTTCAATCCCTGGTTTGGGGAAGATTCCCTGGAGAAGGGAATGGTTACTCACTCCAGTATTCTTGCCTGGAAAACCCTATGGGCAGAGGAGTCTGGTAGTCTACAGTCCATGGGGTCGAAAAGAGTCGGACACGACTGAATGGCTAACATTTTCACTTTTTCAGAGGATAAACTGTATGAAGGGAGCAGGAAGACTTTCAAAGTACAATGATCTAAAAATTATCAATTATAGCACTGCCAATTTTTGCCTTCCTCTACACATTGCAGTTAACCTTTACAGGGCTGAAAGATTCCTAATATCTTCATAATTTTATAGAGAGGTCATTGAGGACGGAAGCTGCCTGGCAGCATTTTTTTTTTCTTACTCTTTCAAGAACATTTACTCAAGTCCTATATTTCTGAGTCTTTATGAAAATGATATGTTCACTTATTGATCTTGAATTAGATAATGCTGTGGTACCAGTATTTTCCAAAACAATTTTTTTTTCTTTCATAGTTTAGCGCTGTGTCTGGAGGCCTCCAAGACCACTCCCGAGTTCCATGATTCATGAGCAGGACTCACAGGACTCAGCATTCTGTCCCCCTTCTGGTTCTAATTTATTTTTAAAATTTTATTTATTTGTTTAGTTTTGGTTGTGCTGGGCCTTTGTTGTTGCATGGCCTTTTCTCTAGCTGCAGCAAGCGGAGGCGACTCTCTAGCTGAGGCGTCAGGGTTTCTCTTTGCGGTGGCTTCCCTTGCTGTGACGCACAGGCTTAGGGGCACGCAGGCTTCAGTAGCTGTGGCACACAGTCTTAGTTGCTCCACGGCATGTGGGATCTTCCTGGATCAGGGATTGAACCTGTGTTTCCTGCACTGGCCGCTGGATTCTTTACCACGGGGCTCTGATCTATTACAGTGAAAGGATACCAAGCACAGTCAGCAAAGGAAGAGCAGGTGGGTGACGACTGGGGAAAGCCAGGTGCAAGCATCCAGCGGTCTGTTCCCAGTGTAGTCCCAAAGACACACTTGGTTCTTTGATTAAGCAAAGAATTTTGCATGTGAGAGAGATGCCATCCAGAGCTCCTTGGAGACTCAGTGCCCGAGGTTTTAACTGGGCAGACAGGCGGCCTCTGCATGGCACATGCCCAAATTCCAGACTGTCAGAAGGAAAGAGGGTGTTGAGCATAAACCACATTGTTTTTATAAACAGTTTGGGCACAGCGAGTTGGTCTTATCAGTTAAGGGTGGGAACCTTCTTAAAATCTACTTTCCCAGACACCAGCCAAGGGCCAATCTTGCAAGCCGATCTCTTCTTGGATAGCAGTTTAGTCTTGTGTATTGGTTCCACATGATTTCAAACTCACTCCCCCACCCCCCCTTGGGAATTCTTTTTTTTTTTTAATTGAAGGATATTTGCTTTATAATAATGGTTTCATTTCTCATTCCAGAAAGGTCAGCTTGCCTTTCTGGAGTTTTCTGCTATCCTTTAGAAGTTACTGTGTTGGAGTTGTTCCATATTTTGATGAGTTTCTGATACATTTGTGGGGAGGAAGGCAATCTCCTAGTCTTACTCCTCTATCTTGTTGCCAGTCCTCTTACTTGGTTTTTGATCTAAGAATGAGCTTGTTTTGATCTAAGAGCAAAGTTGTTTACATGGAGGAAGCTGTTTTGTATCTTGATGTCATCAACATCTGTTGACGTCAATGAGCATTCCATAGGTCAGCTGTTGGTGGGCACTGCTGGGGGCCTATGGATAAGAATGCATAAGGAGTCACTTGGGCTAGGACACATTTCAGCTTTAAACACCGAGTTGGTGAGGACTTACCAAGAGCATTCTGTCTGGGCAAGGCTACCCTTTGCTGATCTAAATAGCTCTCTGAAGATCCTGGGGCATTAGCCCCTGCCTGGGCAAGGCAACTCTTTGCCAGCAGTGGTGAAAACCTTGCAGCAGCCTCTTGAAGGAGAGTATCTTGCCTGCCAACACCGGCACCTTCATTCCTAGAAACATGGGACTTCTGCTTCTCCAGCAGCTGGAAGCTAGCTTCTGGTTGGTTAAGCTAACTCTTCCAAACTAGCTTACACAAAGGCACAACTCAACTAAATTTGGATTTTATTCCTTTCATCTCCCCTTGCCTAGAACAATAATGTAATTAGTCTATCAGTGGTTTGGAACATGTTATTTCTTTATTGGCTTATAAGAGACATTATCCTGTATGCTCTTGGCTTGTGAAATTATTTAATCCCCACAATGAACCTGAATGAATAATTAGTAAAGACATTCTCAATCTCTGAATATAATTTGTCTAAAAATAAAAGAGCCTGCTAAATTTAACTCTTCTCTGCACAAATATCATCAGTAGAATATTGATGATCATGACAATGACATTAATAAGTTTGATGTATTTTCCCCCTGAACTGAATGTCTAGTTCCTTTCTTTGATCATTATGTAATTGACATTTATGGAGCCCTTATCACACACTGGGTACATTGTTTAAGTCATTTAAAAAATTTTACAATAAACCTAACCTATTATATAGACGAGAACATTTAGACCAAGTGGAGTTAAATTACTTACTTATTCCCACAACTAATAACTGGTAGTGCTAGGATTACGGAGGAGCCTGGTGGGCTGCAGTCCATGGGGTTGCTAAGAGTCGGACACGACTCAGTGACTTCATTTTCACTTTTCACTTTCCTGCATTGGAGAAGGCAATGGCACCCCACCCCAGTGTTCTTGCCTGGAGAATCCCAGGGACGGGGAAGCCTGGTGGGCTGCCGTCTATGGGGTGGCACAGAGTTGGACACGACTGAAGCGACCTAGCAGCAGCAGGAGTGCTAGGATTGGTCAAGAGGGTCTGACAGTGGAACATGGGCTCTGGAGGGAGTTCTTAAAATTTTTACCACACCCCTTTTGTATCTTCTCTTTCTTTCTTTTAATGTGGTCATCGAAAAACCTACACACACACGTTTATATTTCCCCATGTTGTACTGGTAGATCGCAAAGACAACCAAGAACAGAACCTGGTGTGATTAGCCTTTAAAGACATGTTGAAATGAACAAATGGTTAACCAGAACAACTAAATGTCTAGCATTTATGAACCTCATCCTTAAAAATAATATCATGCTGATTCTTGAAACTCAGCAGAAGGAGCTCAATGCAAAAACCTGGGCCAGTCACACCTATAGGTACTTTCTTTACCTGTTTAGACCTTTTGGAACTGTTTTTATATTTTTCAAAGCTTAGAAGAAACTTCAGAACTTATATCTTATGAAACAATGCATATATTTATCATCACTTCTTGAGTTTTTCCAACATGCAGAGCATAGGATTACTGCTTTTACTCTTAAAAAAATATAAATAAATAATAAGAGCCACGAACAATGGAAGATGTGTCAGAGGCCTGTCTACCCGCTGCTCACAGATTCCTCTGGAGCCCAGCTTCCACCCAGGGGAGGCCAGAACACTGCTGTTACACAGTACAATCTGATTTGTCGGAAAGTCACACTGGTGATGCCAGCGCCTTTTGAAAGAAGCCATTTGCCCTAGATAGGTTGCAAAGGACTAAGAGGACCCTGCCTTGGGTCCTAGGGCAGGGATGAAAGCAAGTTCATAGCAGCTGAACCAAGAAGCATGATGCTGCTAGGAAGTTACAGCTGAAAAGATTTCAGAAAGTCTGAAACTGAGGGAATGATAATTGTTCACTTTGTAATTGACTCACTCAGGGCATTGCCCCAAGGTGATAGCATTCCTAGTTATATGGTGTGTGCTCAGTCATGTCTGACTCTTTGCAATCCCATGGGCTGTGTAGCCCACCTGGCTCCTCTGTCCATGGAGTGGATTGCCATTTCCTTCTCCGGGGGTCTTCCTGACCCAGGGTTAAAACCTGCGTCTCTTGCATCTCCTGCATTGGTAGACAGATTCTTTACCACTAGCACCACCTGGGAAGCCCCGTTTATATGGTGCTTAACTGTTTTTTCAAAGTACTTTTGCATACATCATCTCCCATCCTCCTCACAGCAGCTTGGAAGGGAGGCCACATCTGTATTATTATACCCATTTTGCTGACGAGAAACTAAGACTCGAGGATAAAGTGACTTTCCCAATGCATCAGGATTAGTGATTAAGCCTGGACACTGTTTCTCAATCTTTAATGAGCAGACAAAAAACCACTGGGGACCAGTAGGTCTGGTAGCTCTGAAATGGGGTCTGGATTCTTTATTTCTGACACATTCCCAGGCAACGTGAGAAAAGTCAGAATGCAGAATGCATTAATTTTCAATTGATTTTTTTTTCTTACTGTGAAATAAAACCTACTTTCACAAGAGTATACAAATTACATGCAAAGTGGAAGAAAACATTTGCAAATGATGCAACTGACAAGGGATTAATTTTGAAAATATACAAACAGCTCATACAGTTCAATATCAAAACAGTCAACAACCCAGTCAAAAATGGACAGAAGACCTAAATAGAAATGTCTCCAAAGAAGAGATACAGATAGCCAAAAGGCTCATTAAAAGAAGCTCAGTGTGACTGATTATTAAAGAAGTGCAAATCAAAACTATAGTGAGGTATCATCTCACACCAGTCAAAACAGCCATCATCAAATGGGAATGTGAATTGGTGCAGCCACTATGGAGAACAGTATGGAGGTTCCTTAAAAAACTAGAGTTACCACATGATTCAGCAGTCCACTCCTAGTCATATATCCAGAAAAGATGAAAACTCTAATTAGAAAAGATACACACACCCCAATATTCACAGCAGCATTATTTGTAACAGCAAAGACATAGAAGCAACCTAAGTGTCTACTGATGAATGGATAGATAAAGAAAATGTGTATATGTGTACAGTAGAATATTACTCAGCCATTAAAAAGAATGAAATCTTGCTATTTGAGGCAACATGGTTGGACCTAGAGATTATCATATTAAGTGAAATAAGTCAGACAGGGAAAAACAAATATATGATATCACTTATATATGGAATCTAAAAAAAAAAAGGATATAAATGAACTTATTTACAAAATAGAAACAGACTCACAGACACACATACAAAATACTTATGGATACCAAAAGGAAAGGGAGAGGTGGATAAATTAGGATTTGTGGATTAACAGATACACATTACTATATACAAAGTAGATAAACAAGGACCTACTATATAGCACAGGGAATTATATTCAAGATCTTGTAATACCCTATAATGGAAAAGAATCTGAATGACTTTGCTGTACATCTGAAATAAACACAATATTGTAAATCATCTCTACTTCAATAAAAAAATTATGTACATACTTTAAAAATTGCTATGAAGCATTTGCTATGACTCAAGCATCCAGAAAGAAACCAGGTATTACCTGAAGCCTTCTCTCTATGTCCCTCCCTGATCTTTAACTCTCTCCCTCCTCCTGGGAGGAAACCCTATCTTGACTTTTGTTATCACCATTTTCTTGCCTTTTTCTAGAAAACTGAATCTTTGAGGTGATGCTTTTTCATTGTCCTGTTTCCTGATTTTTTAGAGTCACCAAGTGTTTCACACGTGATGATGATGCATAAGCCGAAGTCACAGGCCAATCTTTGGAAATCTTTAGTAGGACAAGGTCCCTTAGAGGAGCCCAGTCTGCAAGTGTGCAGAAACAGAGGCACCTGCCCCCTAAAATACTCACTATGGGAAGTGGTGTCCTGGAAGAAATGGATCGTGGATCCTCACTACTGCACCAAGTCAATATTTAACACATCAGTTACAGTTGGTCAAAGTTTGTTACTGATGGCGGGACAGATAAGAAATGTCAATATCCAGAGGAGACTAAAACCAAGGAAGAGGTTTTAAATGTTCCGTCTGCCTGGGAGTGGTCTTGCTCATGGCTGTTCAAATTCCCTTCACTTCATGGAATCATCACTCCTGATTTTCAGTAAAACACATCTTCCTAAGATGGCTGCTTGTAAATAAGAATCTTTGCTTCGTACAGTGCCCCGTCTGAGTAAACACTGGACTGGTAGCATATCCAAAGCAGCTATAACACTGGAACTGCCCACCCTTATGTTCAGCACCAGGTGGTCAGGGGAGTTTTGGTATAGCAAAGAGAGAGGCTGAAAATTCCCAGATAGCTTGTGAATAGGGCTGAGGATTAAGACTGGAAGGCAAACAAAGGCACTTACTTCTCTATAGACTGACCCTTTCCATGCAATCTGTGCTTTATGTGTTCAGTTCAGTTCAGTGGCGCAGTCGTGTCCGACTCTTTGCGACCCCATGAATCGCAGCATGCCAGGCCTCCCTGTCCATCACCAACTCCTGGAGTTCACTCACACTCAAGTCCATCTAGTTGGTGATGCCATCCAGCCATCTCATCCTCTGTCATCCCCTTCTCCTCCTGCCCCCAGTCCCTCCCAGCATCAGAGTCTTTCCCAATGAATCAACTCTTCACATGAAGTGGCCAAAGTATTGGAATTTCAGCTTCAGCATCAGTCCATCCAATGAAGACCCAGGACTGATCTCCTTTAGGATGGACTGGTTGGATCTCCTTGCAAGTCCAAGGGATTCTCAAGAGTCTTCTCCAACACCACAGTTCAAAAGCATCAACTCTTCGGCGCTCAGCTTTCTTCGCAGTCCAACTTTCACATCCATACATGACTACTGGAAAAACCATAGCCTTGACTAGATGGACCTTTGTTGGCAAAGTAATGTCTCTGCTTTTTAATATGCTATCTAGGTTTGTCATAACTTTTTTTCCAAAGAGTAAGCGTCTTTTAATTTCATGTCTGCAGTCACCATCTGCAGTGATTTTGGAGCCCCCAAAATAAAGTCTGACACTGTTTCCCCGTCTATTTACCATGAACTGATGGGACCAGATGCCATGATCTTCGTTTTCTGAACGTTGAGTTTTAAGCCAACTTTTTCACTCTCCTCTTTCACTTTCATCAAGAGGCTCTTTAGTTCTTCTTTGCTTTCTACCATAAGGGTGGTGTCATCTGCATATCTGAGGTTATTGATATTTCTCCCAGCAATCTTGATTCCAGCTTGTGCTTCATCCAGCCCAGCATTTCTCATGATGTACTCTGCATAGAAGTTAAATAAGCAGGGTGACAATATACAGCCTTGATGTACTCCTTTCCCTATTTGGAACCAGTCTGTTGTTCCATGTCCAGTTCTAACTGTTGCTTCCTGACCTGCATATAGGTTTCTCAAGAGACAAGTCGGGTGGTCTGGTATTCCCATCTCTTTCAGAATTTTCCACAGTTTATTGTGATCCACACAGTCAAAGGCTTTGGCATAGTCAATAAAGCAGAAATAGATGCTTTTCTGGAACTCTCTTGCTTTTTGATGCTCCAGCAGATGTTGGCAATTTGATCTCTGGTTCCTCTGCCTTTTCTAAAACCAGCTTGAACATCTGGAAGTTCACGGTTCACGTATTGCTGAAGCCTGGCTTGGAGAATTTTGGGTATTACTTTACTAGCATGTGAGATGAGTGCAATTGTGCAGTAGTTTGAGCATTCTTTGGCATTGACTTTCTTTGGGATTGGAATGAAAACTGACCTTTTCCAGTCCTGTGGTCACTGCTGAGTTTTCCAGATTTGCTGGCATATTGAGTGTAGCACTTTCACAGTGCTTTATGTGTGCCTGGTAGCTATTGCTATATAACATAGCATCTCAAAACTTAGTGGTTTGAAACAACTTATACTTTCTCATGCTTCTTTGGTTTGGCTGAAAGGTTCTTGTCTTACCTGGGCAGTTTGGCTGGAGAGTCAGCTGGGCTGGAAGGACCAACATGGTTTCACACACATAGCTGACAGTGGGTACTGGCTGAAATCTGAGGTGTCTCAGACTTCCTCCATGTGGTAACTCATTCTTTTTTTTTTTTTCCTTTGGCTGTGGCATGTAAGATCTTAGTTCCCTGACAAGGGATTAAAGCTGTGCCCTCTGCAGTGGAAGCAAGCTCATAGTATTAACCACTGGATCTCCAAAGAAGTCCTGCAACTCATTCTTAATGAGCTTAACTCATTCTTAATGTTTGTTCCAGGGCAGCTAAATATTCAGGATTTTTGCCAGCCAGTTGTTATGCTCTGGCAGCTTGAAATCAGCCACAATGGGAGTGTTTCCACTACAAAAATTAAAAATTGGCAAATGCTGCTAAGTCTTCTTTTCTTGAGTCTTGTAGGCAGGACACAACTGCCTACATCTGTGTGGGTCCCACAGAACCTCACAGAGTGGGTGCTTGGTATGTGTTTGTTCAACTGAGTCTTTGGTTAAAAGGCAGAGAGTTGGTTAAGACAGCATGCTGCAGTCTCATGAAAAATGTAACCACCCAAACAAAAAAACCCTGTAAAATGTGGGGACTAAATCAAGATAGCTAAATTTGAGGGATATGTGTGATTACTAAACATCCACATACATACCCTATGTATTATAAAGAGTATCAGCAACTCTGTTAATTTAAATTGTTATGGTGGGTTTTGGATGGAGAGTGTTTGACATAAATATGTAATCGAATACTTATATAAGCTGAAATGTAACTGGAATAATTGAGTTTCCCACAGGACGGTATCCATAAAGCTACACTGAGGTTGTATCTAAGAGGGATATGGAGTTGAAGTAGAGGTCGGACAGTTCAAGAAACAAGCCTCTGCTATATTCACATATCTTTGTCTCTTCTTCACTGTGTTGTCTGTGCTCTATGGATTTTGATTTCTGTCTGTCTTTGGCTGCCTCTGCACACATCTCTGCCTCCTTTGGTGTTGACTAAGTGGCAAGTTTGTCTATATTTCTCCGCATCTGTTTGGGTTTCCTTAGATGTCTGTCTGGGTGAAAGAGGAGCGTGGGCAGCCAGATGGTTCAGTAGCTTTTCTCACAGTTTGCCATGCCACTTCACAGAGCATTTCCCCTGTGCCCTGGAATGAGATAGGGAACATCTGACCACTGACCTGTTGTGTTTCCAGGGGTCCTTCACATCCTGAGAATGATTGATTAGGTCCTTGGGACATCCTTTCATTACCATCCCAGGTAGACTCTTAACTCCTATTATTTTTTTTTTTTTCCTTATTGATCAGCCAGAAAAAGAGGAAGACTAAAAAGTAAAGTACATAAACATAGTCTATCCCTTTTAAACTCTGTTAAAAACTCTGTCTCCTCTTTTGGCTCTCTTTCCTCTGCCCAACCTTAAAAGTGAGTGCTCCCCAAGGTTTTCTCTTCCGACCTTTGGCTTCTGTCTCCACTCAGTCACTGGGTGGTCCTGGGTGCCTTTATCTACTCCCAACTACTGAAAAAGATGACTCAGTCCAGGCAGCCCCAGACTCATGCATTCACCTACCAACTGGATATCTGGACACACTGAAATATCCCAATGACTCCCAAGGCTCTTTTTTTTTTTAATTGGGGGATAATTACTTTACAATGTTGTGTTAGTTCCTGCTGTACAACGTGAATCAGCTATATGTATATGTATGTACATATATATCCTCCCTCTTGAGTCTCCCTCTCATCCCACTCCTCTAGGTCATCACTGAGCACCTAGTTGAGCTCCCTGTGCTATACAGAAGCTTCTCACAAGCTGTCCATTTCACACATGGTAGTGTATATGTTATGCTAGTCACTCAATTCATCCCACCCTCCCCTTCCCCTCCTGTGTCCATGAGTCCTTTCTCAACGTCTGCATCTCTATTCCTGCCCTGCAAATACGTTTGTATGAACCATTGTTCTAGATTCCACATATATGTATTAATATATATTTGTTTTTCTCTTTCTGACTTCTCTCTGTATAACAGGCCAATGCTCACGACACCCTCAACTGCACTCATTATCTATTTCTTTTTCTCCCCCTTGAGAATTTATGCTATTTTATTTATTCCAGAAAAGTTTAATAAATGAGGTGAGATTTCAGCAGCTGCTTGAATAAAGGATGCAAGTCCTATCTATAATTATTTGCCTTCCTGTTAGCCCACTGTGCTCCTCGCTAGTACCATTATTTATTTCTTGAAACCTCAATTAACGAGAGTCATTCTAGTCATTGTATTCCTCACCTTCAAACAAGTCCTTACGTTTCTACCTGCTTCAGTTACCCATTGTGCATAGCACAATGCCTACAAACTTACTGGCCTAAAACAGCAATGAGTCACTATTTCTCATAATTCTGTGGTTTGCTGGGTAATCCTCTATTGTTCCTTCTGGGCTCATGACTCTGGCTGCAGAGAGCTAGAGAATGAACTAGCCGGGAGATCCAAGTGGCCTCGCTGGTAAGTCTGGCCGTTGATGTCGGTGCTGGTTGTTGGTTAGAGGGCCTCGGCTCTTTCCCATGTGGCTTCTCATTTTCCATTAGGCTAGACTGGCCCACTCACATCAGAATCTCAGGGCAATGCTCCAAACAAGCAGCAGCTGCCATGTATATTAGACCTAAATTTCAGAACTCTGATGTCACAGCTGCTGCATTTTGTGTGTCAACCCAAATCCCAAGGCCTACCCAGATTCAAGGAGGCAAAACAATGGGCTCCACTTCTTAGCAGGAGAAGCAGCGAAGTCACATGGCAAAGACGTGTTAGGATGGGAGGACTTTGTGGGCGCTGAGCAAACAACCACGCTGCCAGATTAAGGGCTATAGGGTTTGTCCCCTGTCAGCGTCTATCACGATCTGATCTGTATTTTAGGATGATGAGTCTGGTAGATTGTACAAATTGAGTTAAAAAGGCCAGAGATCAGATGTAGAAAGCCCACTAGGGAGCTTGCTGCAGTGCACCAGGCAAGAAGCAAGAGGGTCTTGCTCACAGGATAAGGATGGGGAGCATGAATAGAAGGATGCGTGTGTGCATACTCAGTTGCTAAGTCATGTCTGACTCTTTGCAACTCCAAGGACTGTAGCCTTTCAGGCTCCTCTGTCCATGGGATTTTCCGAGTGTGAGATATTTCTGGAGTAGATTTCAGAGAGTTGAGTATTTACAGTATGCTCAGTACTAGCATAGGTGAAACAGGGAGATGAAATGGAAGATACTAACTAGTAAAACAGAATCCAGCCAATGAAGAGGCATTCAAATGTTTGTTAAGAAAGAAAATACATGTAAGAAAAAGGGAAAACTTAGGACATTAGAGGTGGTAGTGAAGTGCACCCCTCTTTTCTCCTTCTGATAACAGAATCTTTCTCCCGATAGATCCTTCTACACATGTCAGATGGGACTGGTGAGCCTGTCCAGACCCTCACCCAAATATACATATCTTTCTAAACTGGGACACATGGTCCAGCACCGGAGAGGGTGGTTCTCCGCTCTGACCATAGTACGGGTTGAGGGATGCACATAGGACCCAAAACTGGATGAGAACCATCTGCCCCAGGTCAGCCCCGCAGGCACTGTCTAGGAAGACAGTCTCTTTCTGCTGGGCTTGCCAAGGATCAAAGATGTGAGGCGGGAGCAGTCAATGCAATGTTGCTCATTGTGTAGAAATGGACTGAGAGCAGGGTTAGGCAGGGGTGAGGGATGGGAACACTGAACTTTAATGATACACTTTTTGCTCCTGGATTCCAGCCATGCTTAACACAGATACAGCCAAGATTTCTCTTTTACACAAACCAAGAAACCCTCTTTTTGCTTAAGATAGTTTAAGTTGAACTTCTTTCGCATGCAACTAAAAACATTCTGACTAGTACAAAGACAACCACAGACTGTACAGTCAGGGGTTGTGAGGATTCTTGTCTCTTGCTTCTCTGTGTTCTTCTCCAAAACATCCTGCATACTTCCACTACATTGTTCTTCTGAAATGTTATTTTTTTTTCATGCAAAAATCTTCTAAGGATCTTCATGAGTTATATATTACTTCAATTCAAGTACAATCCAGATTTAATTTACCTTTTTATTCACAAAAAAACACACAATATTCTCCCTAGAATGCTTTCTAGTCAGATTTTTTTGACTATTCTTCAAAAATTATTCTCTCATTTCTGCCTCTGTTTTCTTGCTCAAGCCTCTCATCTACCCTCCTTGAGATGTCCTCGCCATTCTCTTTGCTCACTGAAATCCCACTCAGTTTTAATGTTTCAGTGCGAGCACACATCTTCCATAGATGCTCTTGCTGAACATAACAGCCCAAGAGTCTTTCCTTCCCCTGAACACCCATTATACATCCCTTCTCACCTGCTTTTTGCACATGTAATAGTATGCTCTGCTTTCTGATTTTCTTTAACCTTGTTTTCCTCGTTAGATTTTAAATCTGTGAAAGGTCTAATGATGAGAGGTCAAATACTCAGGAAACTGACACAAGGTGCTCTGTATAATTGCAAAAGGCAACGCGTTCACCAAACAAAACACAAAAGGGTTTAGAGTTGAGCTGGAGTAAGTCTTCTTAAAAATACACATAATAGAAAGTGAGTGTTCACAAAGAAGACTGTGGTAGCTCCCAAATTCTTTCTTCCCTTTGGATAGTAGAGAATGGTTGTCAGCAAGTGGCTTCCCAGTCAAGGACCACATTTCCCAGCCCCACCACCCTTCCTGATGGAGTCATATGATTAATACCCAGCAGTGGAAAATTAGTGGGAAAATGTATGTCTCATCTGGCCAAGGTGGTTAAGAAGATGTGCCTTTTCTGCTCTCACTTTCCTTTCTGGTGGCTGCACACAGACGACTCAGAGGCTCAGAGGCCTGGAGGGAAATGGAGCATAAGATTAAAGAGTCCTGGGTCTCTGAATCACTACATAGGGGAACTGGCCCCTGACAAGGAGCCCTGGCATTCAGCCGTTCCCTGAGCAAAACATCACTTCTACCGTGTTCAGCCATTGAAATTTGTAGGAGCATTTGTTATAGCAGTGTATTCATTAGGGTTCTCCAGAAAAACAGAATCAATATGATATGTGTATCTATCTATTCACTGAGATTTATTTTAAGGAACTGGCTCACATTATCATGGTAGATGGCAAGGTCAAAATCTGCTGCTTAGGCCAGCAGGCTGCTATCTAGAAAGAGCTAACGCTGCAGTTCAAGACCAAAGGCCATCAGCTCAGGCATTTACTCTTGCTTGGGGAAGGTCAGATTTTGTTCTCTTCAAGTCTTCAACTGATTAGATCAGGCTCATCCATATCATGGAGGGCAGTCTGCTTTACACAGAATCAACCAATTTAAATGTTAGTCTCATTCAAAAATGCTCTCGTGGAAACACCCAGAATAATATTTGACCCTGTATCTGGACACCATGGCTCAGCCAAGTTGACACATAAAATTAACCATCATAAACAGCCACTATTTCCTTAATTTATACCAAATGTGCTGAGAATAGCAACCCACTCAGGCAGAAATGGCATATTTCTCTTTCACTTGCCTTCCCTTAGAGACTGTTCCTATTCTGGTAAAGGAAAACACATTATTTTCAAAATAGGATGGAAACATCAAACTTTCTACAAAGGTATAATAACTTATTTGAAAAAGCATTGGAGAATACACTATGATCAATATACCATAATCCAGCATGACTGCATCAGAAAAGATATAATCAACTGAGTTTTAATGATTAAACTCAATTTATAAGCGTCTGCCTGCAGTGCAGGAGACCTGGGTTCAGTCCCTGGGTTGGGAAGATCTCTTGGAGAAGGAAATGGCAACCCACTCCAGTATTCTTGCCTGGAGAATCCCATGGAAGGAGAAGCCTGGTAGGCTACAGTCCATGGGGTCACAAAGAGTTGGACACGACTGAGCGACTTCACTTTCACTTTTACTTCCTAGAATTAGGCACTGCTGCTGCTGCTGCTGCTAAGTCGCTTCAGTCGTGTCCGACTCTGTGCGACCCCATAGACGGCAGCCCACCAGGCTCCCCCATCCCTGGGATTCTCTCTAGGCAAGAATACTGGAGTGGGTTGCCATTTCCTTCTCCAGTGCATGAAAGTGAAAAGTGAAAGTGAAGTCGCCCAGTTGTGTCCGACTCTTCGCGACCCCATGGGCTGCACAGTGAACATTATCACCAAGGAGTCTTCCCTTCATGTCCATCTTCAACAGAAATGAGTGATGTGTTATTCTTGTGATGAGTGGTTTTTTCAAGCAAGATCACCTGGCCCCTGTTATTCATCACTGAGGCTTCCATGACTTGGTTCTTGGCTCTTATAAAGAAGCTGGTAAGCAAAGGAGAAAAACAGGACTGAAAAGAGGATTGCTGTACATCAATATCTCAGAAAATAACTTCCTTACCTTCAACAGCAAAAAGATCACTCAAAAGCTAAGTGTCTCCCTAACCCTCATCACATCTTATAAGAAAATGGTGGAAAGGAATTGGTATTTTTCTTAATATGTATACAACACTACAGGCTGTATAGCTCTGACAATACATTGAAATGTTTACTGTTTACCCAACATTCTGGTCGATGTAGCATAATGATCTAGGTAACTTACTACCCTCTTCCTGAAACCTGCTCTTATCATCCTAGAGCTTTCTATTTCAACAGGCATGTATTTAGTTAACAAATATTAATTGAGCATCTACTGTAAATGATTCAAAGGAGTAGAAACTGTAGTCTCACATAGTTCAATAAGCTCTTACTATATAATCTCCGTGTGTGGGTGTGCGTGTGTGTGTACAAGTGAAGGATAAAGCTATCCTTCTTTATGTTCCTACTGTACTCCCTTGTCTGGAGTATCTGAACACTCTGTTTGCCTGTGACCACTTGGAGGGAGCTGGTATCCTGGGTCTCCTCCCTTGAAGGCATTTCTGTCTCTCTGATCTTTGAATTGTAATGAAATTACTCTCACAGCATGGACAGGAGGGGCCCAGAAGTCTGCTGTCCCTCCTCTACTTTCCAGTGGCCCCTCCTCGATTCTAGAAGGACATTATGGCAGGTGTAGCATGAGGAGAAAGTCTGTTCACTTGCTGACTAGCAAAAGGTGTGAGCAAAGAACGGGTATCCCTCATACTCTTGCACCCTCAGACCATAAGGAAGCCCACCTCACAGACACATTTTGCTTGGTACATGTACAACCCAACTGCTGGAGACCAGATTCTGGAGCAGAAAGTCACCTGTCTATAGCCTCCCTCCCTTCTTCCTCCTTTTCTTTTCCTGTCATAGCTTTCTTGAAGCTCAGCAAGTCTTGGATCCATGAATCTGGAGCAAATCTTCCCTGTCTAGCAGTGTGAGACAGATAACCGGATATCTGGGCCTTCAGTCTGCCGCCCCTTCAGTCCCCCGGGCAGCATTCATGCCTTGGGGTCGGGGGAGGGGAACAGCAGCAGGAGAAGACTTCCTCCTTCACCATCTGGTACAGCTCTTGGTTTATTTATCAGACTGAGAAGTTTATACTGAAGTTTAGGTATTTTTGTTGAATTGAACCTTTCATGATTCCTTTGGCTAGGCTACAATCCCAACATCCCAGTTTACCAGGTCTTGTTCTCGAATTTACTTGCTGCTCCCCAGCTCACCCCAACTCTTGTCCCTGCTAAGCCTCCAAAGAGCAGGGCAGCCAGGGAGGGGCTGGAGGAGGGTGGGGTTCCTGCCTCCCTTCATCACATAAACAAGGAAGTGAAGGAAGCTTCTGTATGCCTAGAACGCCAAGCATGGAATGCTGTGAGTCGAACCGTTTATATTTCTCGGCTGGGATTAAGCATGAAAAGCTTACTTCTTCAAATCAGTTAAACTTGAGCTTCCACGATGCATTTCAGGACATGTGGTTATCATTTTAATTATACTTCAGTGAATGTACTGGATGTTCTGAAAAGTTTTAATTAAATAACAACAATAACAGCAGCTACAATTTGAATCTATGCCCCTGGCAGGGCACCATGTGCTTCAATGGGTATCTTTAACATTTGCAGTTATACTCAGTTCTTACAGAGGGATAACAGGCACAGAGAGGTAAAGCCAACAGATAAAAACTTGCCCAAGGACACACAATAGGGCACAGGTAGAGGCTGAATTCAAATGTAGGGCTTTTGTTTTGCCAAAGTTCTTTTAATCTCTTCTGATCTCTCACAGGAGAAATGACATAGATCAAATTACACTGTAAACCTACTGAGATCTGCTATTTATACGGGTCTGACGAATCCTTCCGTGAAGTAAATAATAGCCTGTGTGTTAATCCAGACATTATATATACATGTTTATATAATAAATAATTTTTAGCATGTTTATGGTAAGCTACAATATTTGGATCACAATAAACTGTGGAAAATTCTGAAAGAGATAGGAATACCAGACCACCTGACCTGCCTCTTGAGAAATCTGTATGCAGGTCAGGAAGCAACAGTTAGAACTGGACAGGTAACAACAGACTGGTTCCAAATAGGGAAAGGAGTACGTCAAGGCTGTATATTGTCACCCTGCTTATTTAACTTATATACAGAGTATATCATGAGAAATGCTGGGCTGGAAAAAGCACAAGCTGGAATCAAGATTGCTGGGAGAAATATCAATAACCGCAGATATGCAGATGACACCACCCTTATGGTAGAAAGCAAAGAAGAACTAAAGAGCCTCTTGATGAACGTGAAAGAGGAGAGTGAAAAAGTTGGTTTAAAGCTCAACATTCAGAAAACGAAGATCATGGCATCTGGTCCATCACTTCATGGGAAATAGATGGGGAAACAGTGGCAACAGTGGCTGACTTTATTTTGGGGGCTCCAAAATCCCTCAGACACTTAGTCCTTGGAAGGAAAGTTATGACCAACCTAGACATCTTAAAAAGCAGAGGCATTACTTTGCCAACAAAGATCTGTCTAGGCAAGCCTATGGTTTTTCCAGTGGTCATGTATGGATGTGAGAGTTGGGCCATAGAGAAAGCTGAGCACCAAAGAACTGGTGCTTCTGAACTGTGATGTTGAAGACTCTTGAGAGTCCCTTGGACTGCAAGGAAATCCAACCAGTCCATCCTAAAGGAAATCAGTCCTGGATGTTTTTGGAAGGACTGATGTTGAAGCTGAAACTCCAATATTTTGGCCACCTGATGTGAAGAGCTGACTCATTTGAAAAGACCCTGATGGTGGGAAAGATTGAGGGCAGGAGGAGAAGGGGACGACAGAGGATGAGATGGTTGGATGGCATCGCCAACTCATGGACATGAGTTTGAGTGAACTCCGGGAGTTGGTGATGGACAGGGAGGCCTAGTGTGCTGCTGTCCATGGGGTTGCAAAGAGATGGAAATGACTGAGCTACTGAACTGAACTGAACTGAACAATATTTGGTCCTTCTATTTGGGAAAGTAAAGATGTTTCAAAAAACACTAATGGGGCCTTTGTTATTCCTATATATTATATATATAATATGTATATATAAATATATATATTTATATATATCGAGTGCTGCTCTGTGAGAATACAAAAGTGGGAACAGCAGAGGGTCTCTATCCCCACAAAGCATATAGGTTTTGGCTTTCCTAGAGCATCTTGCCTTTTCTATTGGGCTGTTTAGAAAGAGGGCTTCCCTTGTGGCTCAGCTGGTAAAGAATCTGCCTGCAATGTGGGAGACCTGGGTTCGATCCCTGGGTTGGGAAGATCCCCTGGAGAAGGAAAAGGCTACCCACTCCAGTATTCAGGCCTGGAGAATTCCAGTTTAGAAAGAGGATGTCCATTTTTGTGTGGCAATGGTCAATAGCTTAAAAATGTTTTTTTCCCCCTATATATCACAGTAATGCATCTTACTGTAAAAATGAAAAAAGCAAAGACTATATAATATGTAATATTCTATATATATAGAATATATACTATACAAAGTTAGTTTCCAGTATTGGCAGCCTCAAAGGAGCAATCAGAATTATAGATGAAAACACGTAATGAATATTTAAGTCTCTTCCTCCAAAGGGGAAACAGAGGATACAGGCTGGTACCCCCTCCCCTGGCACAATGCCCTGCAGGACTCCTCGGGACTTTGTTTCTAGAAGGCTCATAAGCTTGGGGCAAGCAGAAACTCAGCTAAAATTAAACACAAATCAAAATTCAGGCCAGAGGGTCTTACAAAGGCTTTTCTTCCCCTCTTCCTTGTTAATTTATTTCCATGAAAAGACTCCAAAGACATTTAAAATTGGGATTGTTCTAGAAAACCCAGGGTAGATGGCTACTAGACATATATGGGGGATCAAATCACACCACAAGAAACACTCAAGAAATGTCTGCCAAACGAAGGAACGAAAACTCTGTCCAGATATTTAGAAAATTAAACCAAAACAACTCTGGAATAGAACATACAAGACTCTACAGGTTTTATAGGTTTTCCATTTAACCCCCTTCTTCCCCCTTATACGCAGCAAGGGGAAAACAGCCAAGAGTTTCTTGGCTGAATTGTAAAATTTTGCTTTCAGTTTCTGCCATTTCAGTTCCTGTTATCATGCTCTGAGGTGCACTGAAGTGCAGCAAACCCCTGGGGTATGCAAGGCCGCTAGAAGAACTTTGACTGCAGCCCGGCTGCGGGAGATAGTAATACTGGGATGTCAACACAGTCCACACTCAGGAACCTCTGGGAAAAGAACCCGGAGATAACCCTGGGTTTGTGGTACGGAGCACCCTGTGAAAATGCCTCACTGCGAGAGTGGCACAGGTTTTACAAGGGCCACGAAGAAACGCATTTGAGTTAATAAAGTTCTTTATTGAGTGTTTACTGTGCCGCAATGTGCTTTACATCTATTGCCTCACTCCATTTTCAAAACAACTCTCTAAAGAAATCACAACTATAATCCCCGCCTCACGAATGAAACAACCGAGGCACCGAGGGGCTCTGTAACTTGTCCAGGGTGAGGGGAAATGGCAGAGGCAGGAGGTAAACACAGGCAGCCGGCCCCAGGCCCCCACACTAAACCACTCTGCGACAGGAACTTGATCCAATACGTGGTAATAAGCTACGATTGAAAAGAGTCTGAAAAAGAATATACACATATACATGCAAGCTTCCCGGGTGGCGTGGTGGCAAAGAATCTGCCTGCCCGTGCAGGAGATGTGGGTTCGATCCCTGGGTTGGGAAGAATGCCTGGAGAAGGAAAATGACAATCCCCTCCAGTATTCTTGCCTGGGAAATCCCAGGGACAGAGAGGTCTGGTGGGCTACAGTCTGTAGGGTCGCAAGAGTCGGGCACAACTGAAGCAACTGAGCCATCACCGCCGCCACCGTGACAGAATCGCTTTGCTGGACACCTGAAACGCATACCAAATTGTAAACCAACTATACTTTGATAAAAATAAAACACCTTCGAGCCAAAAATAAATAACTAAATAAGGACCAAAGTGGGGGAGGGGGAAACCAACCTCATCCAGCTAGAGTGCCTGGCAGGTGACAGAGAAAACTGATGGATTACTGGGCCACTGCCCTTTAGGTTGTTTTTACTGCCGCCCTGCCCCCAGTGTGAACAGAACATATCTGCAACATAGACAATAACACTGTAAGAAGTTCTTCTATGATTTGTTCATTCTTTTCGTTTTTTCTGTTTTTTTATAGCTGTGCCACACGGCTTGTGAGACCTTAGTTCCCCAACCAGGGACTGCACCTATGCCTCCTGCACTGGGAGCGTGGAGTCCTAACCCCTACTATGTGCTAGCACCTGCCAGGAAAACGAAGGTGAATAAAGCATAATTCCACGTAAGAGTGTCTGGCGAGTTTTGGAGTCACCCCGTGCAGGGGTGAGGCGGGCCTTCCCAGACGGCGCTGGTGGAAAAGGCCCTGCCGGCTCGTGAAGCAGACGGTGAGAGAGACTGGGTTCCATCCTTGGGTGGGGAAGATCCCCTTCCTGGCAGGCTACTGTCCCTAGGGTCGCTCAGAGTCTGACATGACTGAAACGACTTGGCACACACGCATGCACACATCTCTAGGTCTGAATCTCACTTCTGCTGTCTATCAACTGTGGGACTTTGGGCAAGTTTCCGAACCTCTCCGAGTTCAGTTTCCTCCCATAGCAAAGAGGAATAGTAGCAGCTCTCCTCCAGGGTTGTCCTGAAGAGTGAATGTGCTAAGGTTTGCAGGGTGCCAGCCAAGCGCCTGACACATTGTACACACAGCAACTACTAGTGAGGCTTCAGGCTCAGACCCTTATACCCTGTGAGGGAGGTGAGACACATTAGACAAAACAAATGCTGCTTTCCCTATGGGATCCCCAGTGTGAGCCAGAGAAAACCACTGGATAATTTATGACCAGGAGTGCTCCACTGCGGAAATGCAATCATTGTGGGTATTGGATAGATCAATGGCAGGATGGAGGTCTCTGACATCTTATTTACTAGCTGGGTTAACTCCACACAGCCTCTGAAGGTCTGCTTCTTCTAATCTAGTTAAGCTGGGTGCATGCATGCTAAGTTACTTCAGTCGTGTCTGACTCTTTGCGACCCTATGCACTGTAGCCCACTAGGCTCCTCTGTCCATGGGATTCTCCAGGCAAGAATACTGGAGTGGGTTGCCATGCAACCAGGGATTGAACCCAAGTCTCCTGCGGCTCCTGCATTGCAGCTGGATTCTTTACCACTGAGCCATGGGGAAAGCCCCGATAGTAAGTTGCAGGTTGGCCTAAATGATGCCAAAGTTTCTTTCAGTTATCAATTCTCTTTCAGTCAACCTTTTAGTCTATTCTTCCTGGAAGCCACAAAAGAAAGGAACCATGATTGAATTGCTCCACAAATAGGGTAAGGTCTTTTATCTTTTATTTTGAGTTCCACTGATAGGCTAAGCATTAAAACTGGCAATCACAGGCCGGAGTCAGACGATATATGAGAACGCTGGAGCTGTAGCACATCAAACAAAATCCTTAGGGTACATTATTTTTTTTTTTTTTGTATTTAAATTATGCAAGTAACAGATAGTTACCCAATCAGAGAGAACAGTCAAAGGCACAGAAAACTCTACTCCTAGAAAGTGAATGTCCTTTACTTCCTTAACGTTAACTCCTCCACAGGATAACTTTAAATAAAGAAACGGATCTTGACGAAGTCAATTTTAGAAATCGGTTTCTGGCCAAAGAACCAGAATGACAAAGTTCACACTTAGCCCTTTGTTGCGCTCTTATTATCAGTTATTCGGTGATAGGTAGGGTTATCTTTTTAGCTTTCCCCTAGCCCCTTATCTGAGTTTCAGGTATGCAGGTATGTTTTCACTGCACATTCTTCAGTGGCATAGTATGCTATGTCAAGTTACTTTTTCTCACTTTAGTTCACTGGATGAAATACAGTGGAAAGTAGGCCTAGGGTTAGAACACAGGAGTCTTAGAGCTTGTGCGACTGGCCAGCTCTGTGTTTTGCAATGTCTTTGGTCTTACATCCTCATCTGTTTTTAAAAAAGTGAAGATATCCACTTATAAATCTTCAGTTTCTAAATTTCATGTTTTCACATCTGAGCTATTAACTTCTTTGTATGGTTCTCACAGAAGAAGACAAATAAAATATTCAATTGAAATGATTTTTTTCCTTTTGCTGATTGCAAGCAGAATTAGCATATCTGTGCTTTGGCAAACTGTTACTCTTATGTTTGTTTAAACCCCAAAATGGTTTATTTTATATCTCAAACTTATATTCAAATGATTATATCTGATTTATTTTGCATGTCAGCCTAACCACTAAGCATATGTCATCACATCACTTAATTTATAACAGAACATAAATTTGCTGTGTCGGCTCCTTTAGTTAAAATAGAATCCGGTAATTTACAGTCATCCACAAAAGAATTCACAGTGACTACTAAATAACAATAACAATAGCCAAGAGACTGGGGTAGAAATTTAAAAATCAAAGGCAGATTTCTGGGAAAAATTATTTTCTTTAAAAAATTTCCATTCCTTTTCTCCCCCAGTCTTCTTTTTTGCATCCTGCTGCCTTCAGAGAAGGCTTTATACACACATACACATACACACACACACACACACACACACACACACACACACACTCATACACACCATTCATTTTTGGAGGAGTGGGATGATTGAACATATACAGAAGGAAAGGAGATAGGTTGTTTGTTTTACCATTAAATTTCGAGCCTCAAATTGAAGAAAAGAGTTAAAAATAAATAAATATGTCCTTGAAAGCCTCAGAATCTTACGTATAAGTTTTGTTGCCTTCTTTGGGGAGTAAGGGAAGACTTACAGAAAATCTAAAGAAAGTTATGTCCTCTCTTTCCAAAGAATGCATAGCTAAATTTCAAAATGTGCAAATATTTCCATGGACCCTGTTTTAAGGATCCCTGGCTTAGTTATTGAAGAAAAAATATTGAAAAATATTGGATGTATGATTAGCAGATAATAGATAACGATGGTAAACCAAACCCTTAGTTTTCCAAAACAGTCAATGTATAATTTGTGTATAGTATAGATCAATTCCCATTTATTATCAAGTGAAAACTTAAAAAATAACGTTTACAGGTTTGGTTAGACAAAGCTGGGGTTTAGACCATTGTACCCCTCTCTGGAACAGGAAAGGAAAAAGTAAGGAAATCCTTCCATTGTGTAACTAACTTGTTTTTTTCTCATAACTTGAAGATGCCTTTTAACACATGTTGCCTTAAATCTATACATTCAGTATCCTATGGAAGCCAAGACTCATGTGGTGATACTTTAATTGTGTGTACATTCACCTCTAAGGTGTTGTCAGACAATAGAAGCAGCAAAAAATCCATAAAAACCTTGGCACTGAATGGAAATTGTCTTGAGTAATGTCACATTAGAACCTTCACAAAAATCCCTGATGCTTGCAAGAATTCAGTGCCTTCTGCTGCTCACACTGGATCATTCTAGTCCTTGTGACTGGCAGCCCACCAACGCGCATGTTGCCCTATTGTTTTTAGGATGGAAATAAAAACCTGTCTTGCTTCTTTGTGAATTCCTCCAGGGGTTTTCAGAGAAAGGCAGACTTCTAAGAAGATTGTTTAAAAAATTGCAACATATGGGAAATTGTAGTAATAATTTGAAACATTGACTATACCAAAGCTTTTGACTGTGTGGATCAAAATAAACTGTGAAGAATTCTTCAAGAGATGGGAATACCAGACCACCTGACCTGCCTCTTGAGAAATCTGTATGCAGGTCAGGAAGCAAACAGTTAGAACTGGACATGGAACAACAGACTGGTTCCAAATAGGGAAAGGAGTACGTCAAGGCTGTATATTGTCACCCTGCTTATTTAACTTATATGCAGAGGACATCATGAGAAATGCTGGGCTGGGAGAAGCACAAGCTGGAATCAAGATTGCTGGGAGAAATATCAATAACCTCAGATATGCAGATGACACTACCCTTATGGCAGAAAGTGAAGAGTGAAAGAGGAGAGTGAAAAAGTTGGCTTAAAGCTCAACATTTAGAAAACGAAGATCATGGCATCCGGTCCCATCACTTCATGGGAAATAGATGGGGAAACAGTGGAAACAGTGTCAGAGACTTTATTTTTATGGCTCCAAAATCACTGCAGATAGTGATTGCAGCCATGAAATTAAAAGACGCTTACTTCTTGGAAGAAAAGTTATGACCAACCTAGATAGTATATTCAAAAGCAGAGACCTTACTTTGCCAACTAAAGTCTGTCTAGTCAAGGCTATGATTTTTCCAGTAGTCATGTATGGGTGTGAGAGTTGGACTGTGAAGAAGGCTGAGCGCTGAAGAATTGATGCTTTTGAACTGTGGTGTTGGAGAAGACTCTTGAGAGTCCCTTCGACTGAAAGGAAATCCAACCAGTCCATCCTAAAGGAGATCAGTCCTAGGTGTTCATTGGAAGGAATGATGCTAAAGCTGAAACTCCAGTACTTTGGCCACCTGATGTGAAGAGCTGACCCATCTGAAAAGACCCTGATGCTGGTAAAGATTGAAGGCAGGAGGAGAAGGGGACGACAGAGGATGAGATAGTTGGATGGCATCACCGACTCAATGGACATGGGTTTGGGTGTACTCCGGCAGTTGGTGATGGACAGGGAGGCCTGGCATGCTGCGGTTCATGGGATCGCAAAGAGTCAGACGTGACTGAGTGACTGAACTGAACTGAAAGAGAAAACCAAAGAGAAAGATAAGAGACTCCACTATAGGGGCCTGAAATGGCTTTATTAAGCCCATCACTTGGAAGCATGTTGAGAAGCAGAAAAGTTACTTCTACAGCCAGCATCCTGAATAAACTTTTTCCAGCTAAAAAGGGCCTTAGAGAGGTGACTAAGTCATGAGGCTGGAGCCTCTGTGAATAGGATGAGTGCCCTTATAAAGGACACCCCAGAGACCTCTTTTGCCCTTTCTGATACCTGAGCTTATATCTGGAACACAGCTGCCTGTGAACCAGAAAATAGCTCACATCAGATGCCATATGCAAGACATCTTGGTCCTGAACTTCCCAACCTCCTGAAATGTGAGAAATAAGTGTATGTTGTTTATAAGCCACCCAGTCTACAGTATTTTTTCAGAGTTGCTCAAACGGACTAGGACAGAAAACATGGCAAAAATGGAAGAGGAAAGTGGATTTTAATGCACATTAATATTCCCAACAAAACCACACTTTGCTAAGAGAAGATGAGATGGGATGAGATGGTACAGTGAGCACAGAGGCAAAAGGCACAGCATCTCGAGTCAGGCTCGTCTGGGTCTGGATCCTCAGGCTGCTGCCCAGAGGCTGATTGGCTTCAGGTGAGTCACCAAATGTCCCTTGGCTTCTCTGTCAAGGAAAGTGGAATAATAGTACCTATAGCTCATGGTTGTGAGGGTTCAATGGTCAGGTAATTAGTGTTGGGGCACTGTGAGTACCTAATACAGTCTTGTTATAATTACCAGTGTCTCTGAAGGAGACACTGCTATGAACTTAATTTCATTGAATCACAGAGTTCTTTTTAAAACTTGAGTTGGAAATCCTTTGGGAGCAAGAAGTACTCATTTCTCATTTTATATGTTAACAGTTTAAAAAAGCATTATTACTGAATAATTAAATACTGTCTATTCCCCTACTAGCTGCCTTTGGCTGGATGCAAATTTAAGAAGCTATGACCAGGTTAGTTTACTCCATCTAATAAAGGGATAGAATGTAAAGTGTGCTGCTGTCTCCTCCAGCAGCAAGAACAGTCCTAGGAAGTAGTAGGTATGTAATAAATATTTGTTGAATGAATGAGAATAGACTGGGATAGGGAGAAATCTTGAAGAGCGTGGCCTGAGAAAGGAATGGGCAAAGAGTTGTGTTTGTATTTTAAAGGAAAAGGAAACATAAAAAGAGAATTTGAGCAGCTGGTAGAGGAAGAGGGAATTGGAGGAAAAAAGTGTTCAAAGGAAACTGTAAAGATGTTTTGCTAGTGATGTGTGATGCAACCCTCCTCCCCCTTATTGCCAGGGGAAATCACCCCTGCCATTCAAAGCCTTTGGAATCGTATTTTGGGTGTTTTGGCAAGTGACAGTAGCCTCTGATGGCCAAGACAATCCCTGGGCCCAGGAAATCCCATTACATTTGTGCTGTATCTAGATGAATAAAAAGGGACCCAAAAAGATTTGCCCACAGACCTAACTAATGACAAGACCTGAACTCAGATCTCCTGATTCCTGCCTTCCATGAACTGACCATGAAAAGGCCGTGAACAGGCCCTCCCATGAACTGGTGTGAGGCTCTCTTCATCTGCTACCATTCTGCTGTCATACTTATTCAATTTTATGGTGAAGAAATTAGAACGTGGTCAGTACAACCTGTTTCTGGCTCCGCCCACACATGGGGCCTGTGTTCACAGATGCTGCACTGTGACTGAGCACCAAAGATTTCAGACCTGGCATGACCATGTACCATTTTGTGGAGGCTTGGAAAAGGCACAACCTCTTTGAGCTTTATTAAATCAGAGCCAAGACTATTTACCTCTCAGTGTCTTTGCAGGGATCAAGTGAGATGCTATGAAAGTTGTACATAAAACAGTAAGTATTAGACATTGTGGGTTTTTCTTTGGCCATGCTGCTCAGCTTGCAGGATATTAGTTCCCCAACCAGGGATTGAACCCGAGCCCTTGGCAGTGAAATCTTGGAGTCTGAACCACTGGACTGCTAGGAGATTCCCTAGACACATGCTTATTAAGTAATTATTTCTATTATAATTTGTTACACTACTGGTATGATATTTCTTAGAAGAAATTATGTTTCCCTTTTTCTACTACCTGAACTAATGATTCACAGGAGTTCAGTCATTTTTAAAAAATCTTATTTTCTTTTATTATGTAATACATAGTCAATATAGAGTTTTAAAAATTATAGAATGAACTTTATACATAATTCCTTAACTCAGGGATAGCCATTTTAAAACTCTTATATGTTTCTATCCCTTTTTAAACTTTACATTTATTTGCATAGATTTTTCAAATTGTGCTCACAATACATATTTATTTGCATCATGTAAAAATTACTTAATAAAGAAACGAAGCACCAATCTATGTTCAATGTAGGATGCAGGATGCATGGGGCTGATGCACAGGATGATTCAAGTAGAGGATGTGGGGTGGGAGGTGGGAGGGGGCTTCGGCATTGGGAGATTGTGTTCACCTATGGCTGATTCGTGTCAATGTATGGCAAAACAAATACAGTATTGTAATTTAAAATAAATAAATAAATAAATTTTAAAAAAAAGAATTTCAAGCATTTTTCTATGCCGTTAAATGTTCTTCAAGAAAAAGATGTTTAATGACTGCACAAATAGTCCATTATCTGGACATATCATAATTTACTGATTTTTACATTTTTCCAATTTAGATTGCTTCTGGGAACTTCCCTGCGGTCTGGTGGTTAAGACTCCATGCTTCCACTCCAGGAGTCATGGTTTCAATCTCTGCTTGGGGAACTAAGATCCCACATGCCATGTGGTATGGCTAAAAATTAAAAGTTAAAAAAAAAGTGTTTCCAACTTTCTTCTATTATAAATGCTGCATTAATAAATCCATTTATGTATCATCTCAATCTAAGCTTACCATTCTCTCTATATTTCAGTTTCCTCATCTGTGAAGATATAATAAAGATCAAGTGAGTGAAGATATAAAAATGAAGGATTATGCCTGGCACATAATAAATACTCAATACTGTTAGTTACTGTTATTAATACTAACCTTATATATTCGTGCTTAATATCCAAGACATTACTAAATAGAGCACTTGGCATTAAATACATCAAATTATGCCTTCTAAAAATACCATAGGAATATTTTTATAGCTTTGTTTGGAAATTTGTTTTTCAAATTACCTATAATTCTCTGGATGTTCCATGATGAATAGTCATTAAAAGTACGTTTGGTTAGATTTTATTTCTGTGCCTTAGGATGTCCTTGGAAGGAAGGTGGGGGTCTTAACATATTAGAAGTAATTTCCTGGTTCTAGAGTTGAAAGGAAATCAACAAAGACCTGCTTATTTGATTGGCCAAGCACTTGTTTAACAGGGTTAAAATCTAGTTAAGTTACCTTCTTGATGTCCCGTGGTTGGTCTAGCAGCTGTGGGTCAGGAGTTCAGAACAAAAAGTGAAATCCTAGGATTAACTGTCATACTCTTGTATCAAATATTTTTCTGTTGAATCAGCTTCCCATGGTAATTTTTTTTTTTTGGATGAGACTTGGCTTACCATCGCTGTCTGCCACATTCTTACTTGGCACCAGTAATGTAGTTGGGGGTAGGAAAGCAACTCATCTGGTGGAACACAGCTTTTGGGGCTCTTCCCTGTGTCTCAGCAGGGCCCTAGGGATCTGCAGGGTCTGCGGGTTTTGCTGGATGGCAGCACGAAAAGGAAGAGCATGGAATCAGGAGGAGAACAGTTGGAACGCTGGCTCCACTGCTAACCAGCTGTGTGACCTCAGGCAAGGGACTCAAGCTTTTTTGTCTCAGTTTCATCCTCTGTAAAATCAAGATGGTAACAATAATACTAATCTCTTTATTCCCACTCCTAACATTGACAGAAGCCTAGCCAAGAGCTTAAACGCCCACCCTTGCCACTGTCCTTCACTCTCTCCTTTTTAAAGTTTTTTTTTTTTTTTTGCTACACGGTGCGGAATGTGGGATCTTAGTTTCTTGACCAAGGATCGAACCTGTGCTTCCCGCATTGGAAGTGCGTCTTAACCCCTAGCTACAGTAGTCCCTGTTCTCTTTCTACCTGGTTCCACTGAAGAGTTTTGTGCATTGTGTCCTGCCCTAGGCTGCAGGGCCTAACCTTCCACGCTCTTCCCCACTGGAAGCCACCCTAGGAGGGCATATCTCAGGAAGAGAACCCTGCAACTCCTAGGAGCAGCCCTGGGCCTCCGAGGCAGGGAATTCTGGGATCCTTTGCTGCCAGAGTTGGCTCAGAAAGGGAGAGTGAGCTCAGGTGATCACACCCTTCTGGCCTCACACACAGAGGGAGGTGGCAAGTGGAGGGGTCTCCAAAGTGTGAGGCCTCCGTTGCCTGGGTCTGCGGAGGAAACGAGTCACTGCGCGTGCTGTGCCTGGTGCAGGAGCTAGCATGCTGCTAGCATGTAACAAACCATGGAAACTGCTGTTACTTCTCTTGCGGTGGCAGTGCTGCAGTTAGACGGGATCTCAAGGATGATCTTGCCCAAATCCTCTGTGTTGTGTGAGGAAACACAGACGTACTACAGCTAACTGTGGTGGAGCCAGAGCCTGACTCGGCGCTCTCACCACGCAGCTGCCGCTGCTCGGCTCCGTGACGCAGTCCCTCGGCAGCGAAGGCCGGAGGGTCTGCACCGATTTCCAGGCGCCCAGTGCACAGAGCTGACTTGCGCTACCGCTGTCTTCTGGGTGGGGGCAGGGACCGTGGCCTGGGAGAAAGGGGACACCGTTAGTGGCAGGCAGCACCGGGAGCCTCCTGTGGAGGTCTTGTCAGGTTGATGTGGGAACATCTCAGATATTTACCCAACAACGAGAGGGCACAGCCCTTACAGAGATAAAGAACAAGGTGACATTCCGTCCTTGAGGGCAGTATAGTGAAAGGCCCAGGACATTAAGTCAGAAAAACTGATTCTGGCTCAGGAAACAGATTTGTAGGCTGAATTTCTTTTCATGAGTGAAATATGAAATAAAGGTAACCTGTAAATTTCCTTCCTTGTTCTCATTTTAAAACCTAGCTTGTTTCATTTTACCTATAATCAATACATTCTCTTTTTAGCAGTTGAAGATTTCCTACAAGATTTGTATTTTTAAAACTTTTAATTATGTAAATGCCCAAATATATATGAGAGTAAAGGGAATAAAATGATGAAGGTTGGGTATAATGATGCCCCGTCTACCCACTGTCCCGTTCCCATATTCAGTGATCATGTATGGCTAAGCCTGTTTCATCTGTAAACCTGAGTTCTTTCCCCACCCTGGCAACCAATCTTGAATCAAACCTTAGACCTTTTTCTTAAACAAATTTTTTTTTAAATATTTACTTTATTTTTTAAAATTTAAATTTATTTATTTTAATTGGCAGCTAATTACTTTACAACATTGTATTGGTTTTGCCATACATCAGCATGAATCCACCACGGGTGTACACGTGTCCTGAACCCCCGCCCACCTCCCTCCCTGTACCATCTCTCTGGGTCAACCCAGTGCACCAGCCCCAAGCATCCAGTATCCTGTATCAAACCTGGACTGGCAATTTGTTTTTTATATGATATCATACATGTTTCAATGCCATTCTCCCAAATCATCCCACCCTCTCCCTCTCTCACAGAGTCCAAAAGCCTATTCTATACATCTGTGTCTCTTTTGCTGTCTCACATACAGGGTTATCATTACCATCTTTCTAAATTCCATATATATGTATTCGTATACTGTATTGGAGAAGGCAATGGCACCCCACTCCAGTACTTTTGCCTGGCAAATCCCGTGGATGGAGGAGCCTGGTGGGCTGCAGTCCATCGTGTCCCTGGGAGTCAGGCATGACTGAGCTATTTCACTTTCACTTTTCACTTTCATGCACTGGAGAAGGAAATGGCAACCCACTCCAGTTTTTTTGCCTGGAGAATTGCAGGGTCAGAGGAGCCTAGTGGGCTGCCATCTATGGGGTCGCACAGAGTCGGACACAACTGAAGCGACTTAGCAGCAGCATACTGTATTGGTGTTTTTCTTTCTGGCTTACTTCACTCTATATAATGGCTCCAGTTTTATCCACCTCATTAGAACCAAATGTATTCTTTCTAATGGCTGAGTAATACTCCATTGTGTGTATGTACCACAGCTTTCTTATCCATTCGTCTGCTGATGGGCATCTAGGTTGCTTCCATGTCTTGGCTACTATAAACAGTACTGCGATGAACACATTTTATTTTATAATGGAGCATAATTGATTAACAATGCTGTATTAGTTTCAGGTATACAGCAAAGTGATTCAGTGATATATGTATCTATTCTTTTTCAAATTCTTTTCCCATGTAGGTTATCATAGAATATTGAGCAGAGTTTCCTGTGCTATACAGTAGGTCCTTGCTGTTTATCTATTTTAAAAAGGGCACTGTGTGCATGTCAGGGCTTCCCTGGTGGCTCAGAGGTTAAAGCATCTGCCTGGAATGCTGGAGACCCGGGTTCGATCCCTGAGTCAGGAAGATCCCCTGGAGAAGGAAATGGCAACCCACTCCAGTACTCTTGCCTGAAGAATCCCATGGAAGGAGGAGCCTGGTAGGCTACAGTCCATGGGGTCGCACAGAGTCGGACACAGCTGAGCGACTTCGTGTGTGTGTGTGTGTGCATGTCAATCCTAGACTCCAATCTATCTCTCCCTGCTGCCCTCCCCCCACCCCCAGCCCCAGCCCTCCATCTTCCCCACTGGTAACTATAACTATAAATTTGTTTCCTAAATCTTTGATTCTCTTTCTGTTTTGTAAATAAGTTCATTTGTAAGCAATGTCATATGATATTTGTCTTTCTCTGTCTGACTTACTTCACTCAGTATGGTCATCTCTGGGTCCATCCAGTTCAGTTCAGTTCAGTTGCTCAGTCGTGTTTGACTCTTTGCGACCCCACAGACTGCAGCACACCAGATCTCCTTGTCCATCACCAACTCCGGGACTTTATTCAAACTCATGTCCATTGAGTCAGTGATGCCATCCAACCATCTCATCCTCCGTCGTCCCCTTCTCTTCCTGCCTTCAATTTTCCCAGCATCAGGGTCTTTTCAAATGTGTCAGGTCTTCACATCAGGTGGCCAAAATATTGGAGTTTCAGCTTCAACATCAGTCCTTCCAATGAATATTCAGGACTGATCTCCTTTAGGATGGACTGGTTGGATCTCCTTGCAGTCCAAGGGACTCTCAAGAGTCTTCTCCAACACCACAGTTCAAAAGATTCAGTCCTTTGGTGCTCAGCTTTCTTCACAGTCCAACTCTCACATCCATACATGACTACTGGAAAAACCACAGCTTTGACTAGATGGACCTTTGTTGGCAAAGTAATTTTTCTGCTTTTGAATATGCTGTCTAGGTTGGTCATAACTTTCCTTCCAAGGAGCAAGCATCTTTTAATTTCATAGCTGCAGTCACCATTTGCACTGATTTTGGAGCCCCCAAAATAAAGTCTGTCACTATTTCCATAGTTTCCCCATCTACTTGCCATGAAGTGATGGGACCAGATACCATGATCTTAGTTTTCTGAATGTTAAGCTTTAGGCCAACTTTTTCACTCTCCTCTTTTACTTTCATCAAGAGGCTCTTTAGTTCTTCTTTGTTTTCTGCCATAAGGGTGGTGTCATCTACATATCTAGGTTATTGATATTTCTCCCGGCAATCTTGATTCCAGCTTGTGTTTCCTCCAGTCCAGCATTTCTAATGATGCACTCTGCATATAAGTTAAATAAGGAGGGTGACAATATACAGCCTTGACATACTCCTTTCCCTATTTGGAACCAGTCTGTTGTTCCATGTCCAGTTCTAACTGTTGCTTCCTGACCTGCATACAGATTTCTCAAGAGGTAGGTCAGGTGGTTTGGTATTCCCATCTCTTTCAGAATTTTCCACAGTTTGTTGTGATCCACACAGTCAAAGGCTCTGGCATAGTCAATAAAGCAGAAATAGATGTTTTTTTGGAACTCTCTCACTTTTTCAATGATCCAACAGATGTTGGCAATTTGATCTTTGGTTGCCCTGCTTTTTCTAGATCCAGCTTGAACAGCTGGATGTTCATGGCTCACGTACTGTCGAAGCCTGGCTTGGACTTTGCTAGCACATGAGATGAGTGCAATTGTATGGTAGTTAAAACATTCTTTCGCCTTGCCTCTCTTTGGGATTGAAATGAAAACTGACCTTTTCCAGTCCTTTTGGCCACTGCTGAGTTTTCCAAATTTGCTGGCATATTGAGTGCAGCACTTTCACAGCATCATCTTTCAGGATTTGAAATAGATCAACTGGAATTCTATCACCTCCACTAGCTTTGTTCATAGTGATGCTTTCTAAGGCCCACTTGACTCCGCATTCCAGGATGTCTGGCTCTAGGTGAGTGCTCACACCATTGTGATTATCTGGGTCATGAATATCTTTTTGTACAGTTCTTCTGTGCATTCTTGCCACCTCTTCTTAATATCTTCTGCTTCTGTTAGGTCTCTACCATTTCTGTCCTTTATTGAGCCTATCTTTGTATGAAATGTTCCCTTGGTATCTCTAATTTTCTTGAAGAGATCTCTAATCTTTCCCATTCTATTGTTTTCCTCTATTTCTTTGCACTGATCACTGAGGAAGGCCTTCTTATCTCTCCTTGCTATTCTTTGGAAGTCTGCATTGAAATAGGTATATCTTTCCTTTTCTCCTTTGCCTTTCACCTCTCTTTACACAGCCATTTGTAAGGCCTCCTCAGACAACACTTCATCTTTTTGCCTTTCTTTTTCTTGGGGATGGGTCCACCCATGTTGCAGCAAATGGCGTAATTTTGTTCTTTGGAATGGCTGTCAAGTCTCAGACCTTTTAGCATATCAGCCATAAACTTTCTGTAAGTTTCTCTAAAACTTTTCAGCTTTTCTATAAGATTTTCATGAATTTTAGCTCTCTTTCCATCTTTAGACTTAGCTTCTTTAGCTAGGGAATCAATGGACCAAAGCTTGGGCCATTTTAGAGGCCTTGCTTGGTCACAGGTCCAGAGAACTCAGAGGAAATCAGCTTGAAAATGGAGCCTCTATAATTTGGTTGCCAGGCTAGAACTGAACAAGGAAACATTTTGGATACTTTTTATTCCCTGCTGAATTTCTGTCAACTCTGTATATGGTATTTCCATAAAAGTCTTGTTTTCTTTCTGTTTTCTTTGAAGAATGAAACTTCTTTTCCCTTTTTCTGAGAGAGGAGAAGACTATCATTCCAGACTCCATGCCTCCTGCCACGGTTGCCTTCTCTTCTGTTTGATTTCTGCACAAGTTTCAGGTTTGCAAATTCTGGGGTTTGGCAATTCACAGGAAGACCCAGAAATGGGAAGGGTGGGCCTATTCGATGTCACTGAAAGATTAGTGAAATTTAAGCACTGGCACTTGAATGAAAACTTTGAAAAGTTCTCTTTATAATCATTTAATTTGAAATAATTATCCCAAAAAGACTGAGGGAAGAAAAAGGAGGCCAAGTTCACATTTCCCTGCCAGAAACATTGTTCTTATTTTCAGTTGAATGGCTTGGCTATTAATTAAGGCTTCGTGCTCTGCAGCTATCTCTTTTTCTACATTCTTGCCACTCATCGTCATACATGCGACACATGACTTCTGTTTAAATACTAAAGTTTTTTAGAGTGGAAAAAAAAATCCATCAGTTACACAGGAAAGGAAAAGAGATTAGGAATCAGGTCCAAGCATTTGCTTATTCATCTGCATATGGTTAAAAGATTTAAAAGAATTCACTGGTTTCTGTTTCACTGCTACATGTCGGCCAAGGAGCATGGAGAAGAGAAAAAAAAAGTCTTTTCCTATTCATGGTGTAGAAATACATTTTATTCCTTTTGCCTTGGAGGGAGAAATCGTTTCCTCTCCTAATATTAAGCCAAAGTAACCAAACTTCGGAGGGATTGGCTCCTTCTGAAGAGTTATTGCTCTAATTACCCATCGCTTTGAAGTGAACTCCTCCAAAACTTAGTGGCAGAAAACAGCAACCATTTAATTCTGCCCATGGACGCTCTGGGTCAGAAACGCAACGGGAGCAGAGGGAGACCTTTTCTCTGCTCCGTGGTGTTGGCGCCTCAAGCTGGGAGGACTAAAAAGGCTGGGAGTGACTCAGATGGTGGGGCTGGAGTCATCTGGAGGCTTCTCCCATCACATGCCCAGCATCTGTGTGGAGATGACCCCAAGCCTGTGCCTAGCTGACCGTGAACCGCAACAACCTGGCCTCTCTGAGAGCCTTTGGCTTCTCGTGGCCTGGGGCTGCCTTCTGAGAGGGCACGCCCCTGGGGAGCGTGTGGGTTGCAATGTCTGTCACTTCCCACTCTCCCTGCATGCTGGTGGCCATGCTGAGATCCGGGGAAGAGTAGCCACACTCCATTCCCGCGTGGGGAAGCGGCCAGGCCATACTGCAGAGCACGCGGCCGGCCAACTTTGGAAAATAAGCTCACCTCCGCCGTCTGGGCTGAGGCCCTTTAGGGGAGGAGGTGGGGGCGGGACTGAGTGTGCACTGAGGCCGTCTTCCAGGCCCCACTGGCTCTGTTCATCCTGCCCTCACTCAGCTCTTCCCCAGTAGCTGCGCTGTGTCCCCAGCACCTTCAGGCTTGGTTCAGTATCTGATTGTGGGCAGAGATGGAATCACAGTAAACAAAAACGCTCCCTGTAGCTGCTTCCTGGCTGCTGTGCTTAGTTTTCCGTTTTGTCTTTCTTCATCTGTATCAATTAGTCAGTTCAGTCGCTCAGTCGTGTCCGACTCTTTGCGACCCCATGAACCGCAGCACGCCAGGCCTCCTTGTCCATCACCATCTCCCGGAGTTCACTCAGACTCACGTTTATCGAGTCCGTGATGCCATCCAGCCATCTCATCCTCTGTTGTCCCCTTCTCCTCCTGCCCCCAATCCTCCTTCCAAGTATACACACCCACAAATATCCACAGACAGATTCTGTGACTATTGATAGTGTTTTTCATTGAGAAATAATTCATATGCCATAAGGTACATCCATTTAAAGCATACAACTCAGTGGGTTTAGTATGTTCCGAGTTGTGCAAACCATTACCACCATCTAATTACCACCCAAAACAAAAGAAATCCCATATCTACTTAAAGTTACCCTCATTGCCTCCTTCCACAGCCCCTTGGACTTCCCAGGTGGAACTAGTGGTAAAAACCCACTGCCAAAGCAGGAGAGATGTAAGAGACATGGGTTCGACCCCTGGGTGGGGAAGATCCTCTGAAGGAGGGCATGGCAACCCACTCCAGTATTCTTGCCTGGAGAATCCCATGGACAGAGGAGCCTGAGGGGCTACAGTCCATGAGGGTGGCAAAGAGCTGGATACGACTGAAGCAATTTAGCACAGCACAGCCCCTTGGAAACAATGAATCTACTTATTCTCAATGGATTTGCCTATTCTGCACAGTTCATATACACAGTATGTGGATACAGTATGTGGGTTTTTAGGATTGGCTTGTTTCCCTTAGCATGTCCTCAAGGTTCATTCATCCATGCTGTAGCATGTTATGAATTAGTACTTCATCCCTTTTGTGACTGAATGATATTTCATTGTACAAATACACCACTTTTGTTAATCCATCTGTTTGTTGGTGGATGTCTGAGTTGTTTTCACCTCTTGACTATTGTGAATAATGCTGCTATGAATGTTTGTGTACAAGTTTTTGTGCGAACATGTGTTTTCAATTCTCTGGGGTATATACCTCAGAGTGGAATTGCTGGATCATACAGTAACTTTAATTCTTTGAGAAACTGCCAAACTTGTTTTCCACAGCTGCTGAACCATTCTGCATTCCCACCAGCAATGTGAGGGTTCAGTTCCTCCACATTCTTGGCAACATTTGTTATTTTCTGCTTTGATAAAGGCCATCCTAGAGGGCAGGAAGTGGTTGCTGCACTTAGTTTAAGGACAACCTACCTCCAGGACACGACATACCAAGGGAGCCACCTTGGTTGCCTGGAGACACCAGGTTGCATCGGGCTTGCCACGTGTTAGGCTCTGTGCTAAAGGCATTACATGTATCTTCTAGTTTAATGCTCACAGCTCTAAAAGTAGGTACCATTATTATGCCTATTTGACAAGTAAACAAAGTGAGGCACACAACAACTTGCTAGAAAAGGGATGAGGTTTGGAAGACATTAATTTCTCATGTTAAAAGAGAAAAAAGGATAGAGAACTTGGATGCTAATGCAGGAGTTTGGTGGCCTAAGTAAAAGTTAAAAACAAAATTTTTTTTCAAAACAAAATCACCAGGCAGATTATAACTGGCAGAATTCTAATATGGCATAGAATTCTACCCCACGATGCCCACTCCCTGTATGATCCCCTGTCTTGAAGTAGGAGTTGTTGTTGCTGTTTAGTCACCGAGTTGTGTCTAACTCTTTGTGACCCCATGGACTATAGCCCACCAGATTCCCTTGTCCATGGGATTTTCCAAGCAAGAATCCTGGAGTGGGTTGCCATTTCCTTCTCCAGAGGATCTTCCCAACCTAGAGACTGAACCCACATCTCCTGCATTGGCAGGCAAATTCTTTTCTACTGAGTCATCAGGGAAGCCCCCAGGTAGGAGTGGGACCTGTGAATATCGTGGGCTATTAATCTCCTGATGACATTATTAATATGGCAAAAGGGATTTTTGGATATTATTATGGTCCCTAATCAGTTGACCCTGAGTTAATTAAAAGGGAGATTACCCTAGGTATGTCTGACCCAGTCATGTGAGTCCTTAAGAGACAAGCAGCAGTAGAGACTCTCCTGCTAGCTTGTAAGAAACAGATCACCATCGGGACTTCCCTGGCAGTCTGGTGGTTAAGATTCCAATCCCTGGTTGAGGGACTAAGATCCCATATGCCACACAACAAACCGCCCACCTACCCCCTCAAAAAGAGAAACAGGTCACCATGAGTCCTACAGTGCATGGGTTTCTAAGCAAGAGCTATGAGATAATAAGTATTATTCTAAGCCTGTAACTTTGCAGCATTGTTGTTACACAGCGACATCACAGGCTGACGGAAGGCTGCTGGAGGAGGTGAACTCATTAGTCTGCCATTATAAAGATCAGCTTGAAAATGAGAACATGAGGTCAAAACTATTGTCATAAGACATACTGAAATGTTATTTGCCTTTTCCCTCCACATTCTTTCATTATTTTATAGTTTTGTAAATGCTACAATGATGTGTGATGATATCATCGCTCTGACAGATAATGGAAAGTATATATCCTTATATATTATGTTTAAAAAATTCTGGTTTAATTTCTAATGTGGTAAATATTGACAAATATAGCCCATATAAACAGAAGTTCACTGGGATCTTTCAACAATTTTTAATGAGGTCTTGAGACCAAAAAGCTTGACAAGTACTGATCCAGATGAAATGGAACTATTAGAAGTAGGTCTAGACAAAGTCTAAAATTTATGTACTTACCTCATGGCTACATTCTGTCCTGAGCTGTGGTAGGTATAACCAAGAATGAAGCAAGGACACAATAGTATGAAGTATAGTCCCTCAAGTAAGACAAACATAAATAAATAATTAGCAAAAGCATTGGTGTCTTCCCTTCACAGGTGTTTATAAGCATAAGGTATTGCAATCTGGTGGTGTGTAATCAGCTTTAACTTGTGTGTGTGGCTAGGACACAGAGTGTGCAGAGTGGCTTCCCTGGTGGCTCAGTGGTTAAGAACCTGCCTGGAACTCCAGGGGACATGAGTTCTATCCCTGACGTGGCAAGATTCCACAAGCCGCGGAGCAACTACGTGCTCGTGCCCCAATTACCGAGCTTGTGCTCTAGAGCCCATGTTCCAAAACAAGAGAAGCCCCTGCGGTGAGAAGCCTGCGTTTCTCAACTAGAGAAAAGCCTGAGCAGCAACAAAGACCCAGTGCAGTCAGTAAATAAATAAAATTGTATGTACATAGAAAAAAGAAGAAGTGTGTAGAGAAGTTGCTGAAACCAGGGTATGGGTAATGGGAGATACAGGAAGTGGGAAAAGGACAAATATATCAGGCACTTGGCCTCAAATCTCATCTAAAGTGACCCTTTCTTAGAGAATCCTTTCCTGATATTCCTCTTTACAGCACCCAGCACTGTATTCCCATCACAGCATCCTGTTGGTTTATTTTTTAGCACTTTTCATATTTCAAACCTAACACAGCTGTTCAAGTAAGTCTGGCTGGAGCTAGTGTACCTTGGTTCAAATGCCAGCTCTGCTACTTTCTAGTTACAGAATCTTAGATAAATTACTTAATCTCTTTATGCCTCAGTTCCTCAACAAATGTGCTAACAAGAAATTTATGTTAAAGAGTTAGCTGAGTTGTGACCATGGGACTAAAAGGAAGGCTAGATACGAACTAGTTCAAAGGCAGAATTGATGGGTAAAATCAGACGACAAGACAGAAGAGAATGAAAAGACAAGGGAAAATTCTGGGGCTATTTTTCTTTAAAGGCAATCTATTATATGCGGCTTAAAGAGAGTAACAAAACAAAAATTACTTCCAAGTTTGCTGTTTGAGTGAGATGGCAGAGCCTGGCATTGGTGATCACTCTGGAGGGAAAAGGAGACATGTCAGATCCGTGTTTAAAGTGAGTGGCAACAAGAACACAACTTGCTTTTAGAGTGCTGGGCTGTGGAGACTTAGAGAAGCAGGCTCATCACAACCCACTCCAGTATTCTTGCCTGGAAAATCCCTTGGACAGAGGAGCCTGGAGGGCTACAGTCTATAGGGTCGAAGAGTCGGGCATGACTAAAGCAACTTAGCACACATGCGCAAATGACATTAAAGTGGATAAAAGACACTTCATGTAAAAGAGTTTTACCAAACTCTTTTTGGTGAGCTGGGGATTTTTAGAAGATATAAAGCATGATTCCAGGCAGGGAGCTGTACAGTACAGGGTGGTACATTTTCCAATGTTAATCTCTTCTGGTAAAGGCAATTAAAGTATGTTTGAAGTTGCTTTTGTAAGGGGAAGCTTAGGCCAGCTCCCTTCTAGCAAGGAAATCTTGCTATTCAGTTTCAAACTGTACAACATTCCTCTTGTTGACATGGTATCATAGCACTCTTCGTTCCAGCGCAAGCTTCCTGTGACAACTCTTGGAAGCCCTCTCTGAAACAGTTTGGTTTTGACCTGGCAAGCTGCTGAGACCCTTCAGGATAGCTGAATTGTAGATAAAATCTTCCAGGGAAGTAGGTGTGGGCAGGATGTGTGGTTTGCCTGCCTCATTTAAAGACTGATACAATGAATTTCTCATGAGCAGTCTCTACCAATAAGAGCTGCATTCCCAAGTGTTTCAGGAGAAATTGGAAAAGACAAGCTAGCTACTGATTTCTTCAGTTTGAATCTAGAGTAGAACACTAGCTTTCTTTACACCACAGAAATTCACAGCAGGAGAACGGCCTCTACTGCAACCTCAATCAGCCTTTTTGCTAAAGTGTGATCTTGAGGACTTGAATTAGTCATAACAATAAGGCACAGGGGAACACGAATTTGTTTACCAAATAATCTGGAACTGAGCAGGAAGGCGTGATCCTGTGTGGCTCAGCCAGGCTCTGAATGTCTGCACAGCAGCCCCAGCCCCTGCAGATACTTCTGAACTTTTTGTGATATACATAAGATTCTTTCTCTGACATTCCAGACTAACCACTGTCTAAGTTAAGGCTCTGCAAAACATCTGGGACATATGTTTCTGGAAAAAATCATAGTCTCTTTACTACAATTCTCCATGGCCTAAGCCAGTGCAGGAGCCAAGTCAGCAGGCTTAGGTGTGGGGCCCCCAGGGCAGTTGCTCTGGAGCACAGACAGGCATTAAACGCACTGAACACAGTCCAGTTTCACGGAGCAACTCTTCACCCAGTGGCACTTACGGACAAACTCAAAGACACATAAAATGTATGTGCTACTGTCCCTAAAAAGTAACTTTCTCCCTAGAAAAGTAGAGGCTTACTTCATTTTCACTTCTGGTTGAACCACACAAATACATTGTCTGGTATTTCAGACCTTTACATCAGGTGACAGGGAGCCAGTGCCTGAGGTTTGAGAATTAAAGTCAAAGCGCAATGGACTAGCACTTGGCTATCCCATGGCCACCAAATCCAGACAGCAAGGTACTTCTGTTCTGAGTGTCTTCTGCCATGTGCTTCTCCAGCCCCAAACCCAGGAAAAGGTACTGGTGAGCCTACTTGACTTCAGAGAAGGAGATTTTCTAAAACTACAAGAAAGGCTAGAGTAGCCTCAGTGTAGGTCATCTTGGGTGATCACTCTTTTCTCCAAAAGTCAATTTCTTTTTAAATTTATATTTTTATTAGCTTTATATCATACTTATAAAAAAGATTTAAGACGAAAAATTAACATCACAAAAGGTCTTCTCATTGTCTGTTGCCTTGTTAAAATAGCAAGGAGGGGAATGGAATTCCTGTTTGTTACAGACTTGCCAGGCCAGGCCCTGTGCTGGGTGTTGTACTTCTGTTAAAGTTGACATGGCTGATTAGGAGAAGAGATTCTCAAGCTGGACCATCTAAATAATCTGTGAGGTCCAGTGCAAAATACAATTAGAGCCTCTTGTTCATAATATGTGAAGAATTCAAAAGGGAGACAGCAGAGTATTAAATCAAGTGAAGGGCCCTCCTAACTATGGGGCCCTAAACTGGCCTCTGCTATTAAGCTTGAGCTTGAATTCCTACATTGGCACTTACCAGTCATGTGATTCTGCAAAGTCA
This sequence comes from Nanger dama, assembly GCA_917880005.1. Lineage (NCBI taxonomy): Eukaryota > Metazoa > Chordata > Mammalia > Artiodactyla > Bovidae > Nanger > Nanger dama. The sequence goes on from CAKJTW010000059.1 coordinate 1,186,878, forward strand.
TCTGTAAAATGGGGATAAAAACAGGCCCTACCTCACTGAGTTGTTATTAGTTAAATCAGTTACTACTATTTGAAAAGAGCTTAGAAGAATACCTGGCATTCAACAAGCACTAACCTAAATGTTAAGTAAATACACACTTTACTGAGCCTACACATCTTAAAATGCCAGAGACAACTATAGCCACGAAATGCTGAATTTACTAAAATGCTAAAAAAGTGTTTTGAGAGTTCGGCCCTGATAAACACAAACATGTTCTTACTCCTATGACAGTAGTCACCTTTCATTTTAACAAACAAAAGATTTTTAAAAGATATTCTGGATTGAGGCCAACTACTCACAAAGCAAAACTGAAGAATAAAAAAGATACTGGTTTATGCACTCAGTTCTGGAAGCCTGTGGAGTGCAAATTGTCATGAAGCCAATTTAATATAACTACTTCCTTTATGCTGAAAGGATTCACCAGGGACCTCTCTGTTTCCATACAGGAAATAAAGCCTGTTGTGTCTGAACAAAAACTAAGAAATATTTTTCTTTTTATAATGCAGAATACTGTTTAAAAAAACCAACAACCAAACAAAAACCTAAAGAATAGGAAATGTGGCTAATCATACAGATTCTATATTTAGCCCTAGAAAAAATATTAAGTAAAACAAGTCAGGAGATAATTGGCAGGCAGTGATAAATACTTTTACACAGAGAGGAAATTTAGAGCACAGAGACATACATACTTAATAGTTATTAATGTTTATTTTATAAGGGGAACCTCAGTTTCCTCACTGGGTTATTGACACATTTTTTTAATCTTGACCACCAACAATTCTCAGGATTTTCAAAAGTTTTTTTATAAAAACCATGTAGTTTTTTGTTCCCCATTTACACAGTAAACACTGTGGCTAGCAAAATTCTAAAGAAGTTGTCGTAGGTCAAACAATTCGCCCGAGGTACACAGATTTGGGATACTTCTCCTTAAGAGTTGGCCACTGAACAATGAAGTAATCAGAGAGGTGAAACAGAATCTTTCCGGACAGGGATAAATGTTCCACTCGGCAGATGCTCTCAACGTAGACAATGATCACTTTCTTTATTCCCAGTATCCCAAGGAGAAGGGCAGATATACAGATAGGAACACATGTTCCTGGTCCGTTACACAACACCTTGGAAAAGAAAAAAACAGTTGAAGGTCAAATAAAAACACAGGATACTACTCTAAGTGAGACATTTAAAATTAAAAATATTCTAATTTTAGAGTTTTTTTTTTTTTTTTTTTTAAATTGTAAGTCTTGAGTGATTCCCTGTTAAGATCCAGTCTGCAGCAAACTCATGTGTTTAGGAGCCAAGTGGGGCAGTGCTGTTGGCTCCCCTGCTGATCAACTGTGTGCCCTGGGGAAAATTACTTTATTTCTCAGCACCTGGGTGGCCTGCTTTGTGCTAAGGGACGTGTGTACACAGTGCCCAGTGTTCGGCCAGCGCCCATGGGATGGGTGTGTGTTGCTCTTCTGACTGGTCTGTGGATCTCGAATGTTAAATATATGGAAACCAGCTGTCATTCACTGTTTTCTAATGTGCTGACTTGTTTGTGTTGATTTTTTAAAAAGCAATCTTTATAATAGTCGGAGGACTGACATGAAAGACATAGGAGAAAATATCTTTAAATGACCAAATTATGTAGAACATTTTTGTTGGAGGTGGAATCACTGTAGTTCAATCCAAAAAAAAAAAAAAAAAACGAAAACCCACCAAAGAAAAGGGGGATAATTGAGAGAAGGCTACCAAATGAATGAGATTTTCCCTCAAGAGAATTCAATCCACACTTGTAATCCAGAGACTTTTAATGCTTTAAATTCTGCTAATCTTTTTTTTTAATAGAAAGCCACTGGTTAAAAACAATTTAGTTGCTGAATTTAATAAGAGAAATTAATATTTAACTCATAGAGTAACTGCAAAGAATTTTTATAAGTTTTTAAGAAAATGAGAGGAAACCTATTACACAGAACTGTTGGTAAGATCATTGTTTGTTGCTTAGATGCTAAGTTGTGTCCAACTCTTTGTGACCCCGTGAACTGTAGCCCACCAGGCTCCTCTGTCCATAGGATTTTCCAAGCAAGAATACTGCAGTGAGTTGCCATTTCCTTCACCAGGTGATCTCCCGACCTAGGGATCAAACCTCTTGTGTTTCCTGCATTGGCAGGCAGATTCCTTACCACTGAGTCACCAAGATCATTTATTATTATTTTTAAAACACTTTGCACATCTTAATCATATGTTCATGTTGACTGAATTAGTAAAACCTAATTAAACATTTTTTGCTCCAAAAATCATAAAACAGAAGACCTGTGGTTGTCAACACACACTTACTAGGCATAGCCTATGATGTCACACGAGCACTTCAGCACAAGGTCCACAAAACTTACTATTAGACATTTGCAACCCCATGGACTGTAGCCTGCTAGATTCCTCTGTTCTTGGGATTTTTCAGGCAAGAATACTGGAGTGGGTTGCCATTTCTTCCTTCAGGGGCTCTTCCTGAACCAGGGATCGGCAGGTGGATTCTTTACCACTGAGCCACCTGGGAAGCCTCAGAGAATTTTAGAGCTGAAATACCCAAATGAGCATTGTGGGGACCCTCTCTGACAGACATGTGTCACAGCTGTGAGACACATGGAAGAATGTAAGGGTTTGGTAAAAGGCATGTGATCTAAGTCCCACCTTTCCCCGAGGTAGGACCACCTAGAACACCATTCACAGAGCTCTGGGCTTAGACAGAGTAACTTGTTTTCAGGTGGGAACCAATCCTTTTTAGTCTTCCTTAGCTCTTACCTACAAGTTAAACCCCCTGCCTGTCTCCTATGAAGAATTTTTGTTCAGACTTTCTCCTGAAATCCCAGCTACTAAGCTGCCCTCCAGGGCAGTGCTCTTTAATTCTCAGTGTGTTGCCCCTATAACCTTTCTTCATGGACCCTCAAGGGAGCATGAACAAAAAAGAAAATGGGACAGGGAATTCCATATATATGCATTAATATAAGATATTTGTTATTCTCTAACATATTTCACCCTGTATAATAGGCTCTAGGTTCATTCACATCATTAGAACTCACTCACATTCATTCCTTTTCATGGCTGAGTAATATTTCATTGTATACACATCTCACAACTGCTTTATCCATTCATCTGTCAATGGACATCTAGATTGCTTCCATGTCCTAGCTATTGTAAATAGTGCTGCAATAAACACTGGGGTACATGTGTTTTTTTCAGTTATGGTTTTCTCAGGGAATATGCCCAGTAGTGGGATTGTTGGGTCATCCAATATTTTTGTGCCTAGTTTTTTAAGGAATCTCCATACTATTTGTCATAGTGGTTGCATCAGTTTACATTCCTACCAACAGGGCAAAAGGGTTCCCTTTTCCCCACAACCTCTCCACCATTTATTGTTCATAGATTTTTTTTTGATGATAGCCATTCTGACCAGTGTAAGGTCATACCTCATTGTAGTTTTGATTTGCATTTCTCTAATAATGAGCAATGTTGAACATTTTTTCATGTGTTTATTATGTCTTCTTTGGAGAAATGTCTGTTTAGGTCTTCTGCCCACTTTTTAATTGTGTTGTTTGTTTTTCTGGTAACAATGGTAATCTTAACTACCACCTCGGCTCTCACTACCACTATTTATTAACAACCCACTGTGGTCAGGTACTGTACTAAACATCTCACATGTATTCTTTTGTTTATATCTCAGATGTATTAAAAAATTTTTTTAACTGGAGGACAATGTTGTGTTGGTCTCTGCCATACAACAACGTGAAGCAGCCCTAAGTGTGCGTATGTCCCCTCCCTGCTGTGTTAAGTTAATCCTCACAGCAATCATTTGAGTTTTTGGTTCCCTTTTCACAGAATATGAAAGCTGAGATGGACCAGTTGCCAGATCATGCATTGCAAAGGTGCAGTTCCACTGTTTCCAGTCTCCTTTCCTCTATGTGACCCCCTAACTGTATATGGGAAGTAGAAAGACTGGACTAGATGACCTTTTCCGTTAGTTCCAGGATTCTAGAATTCTCTGAGTCTCATTTGTTTCTGGTTTTGTCTGAAGCCTAAGTTACAAGATTGTTCTGAATCCTTTCAGGGTTTAGAATTCTAAAAATCCTATTAATGCAAGGTTTCTCAATAGTGGCACTATTGACATTTTGGACTGGATTATTTTTGCTTGCGGGGGCCAGTCCTGTGCATTGTAGGATGTTGAGCAGCATCCCTGGCCTCTGCCCACAAGATTCCAGTAGCCAAGACGATCAAGAATATCTCTGGGCACTGCCAACTCTCCAGTTGAGAATCGCTATGTTAACGCATTCCCTAATCCTTGGATTATTTGTGTTGCTTTTTCTCATTTTTTTCTCCCATAGCACAGAACAAAGTAAAACCTGCAGCTAAAAAAAAATAAAAAGGGTTGCATGTTGGATCTCGAATGTCACAAAAGTATTTTCATGTTTGTTGCCTTAAAAAAAAAAAAGAGTACAGGGCTTCCTTGTGACTCAGTGGTGAAGAATTCGCCTCCCAATGCAGGAGACATGGAATTGATCCCTGATCTGAGAAGATTCCACATGCCACAGAGCAACTAAGCCTGTGTGCCACAACTATTGAATCTGTGCTCTGGAGCCTGAGAGCCACAACTATTGAGCCCACCTGCTGCAGCTACTGAAGCCTGTGTGCCTAGAGTCCGTGCTCCCCAACAAGAGAAGCCACCGCAATGTGAAGCCTGTGCACAAGTAGAGAGTAGCCCCCATTCACTGCACCTGGAGAAAAGCCTGAACAGCAAAGAAGACCCAGCCCGGCCAAAAATTCACACATTTTTAAAAAGGACATATCTACACGTGTTCCATTCAGTATCTGGTTGGCTGTGAATATATACATACACACACACACACACACATATATGTATGTATATACATATACATATATATATATACACAAGCTGTGAATACATTGATAGAAATGTCTGGGGATAGGTGCATTGGTGGGAGATGCTTTAATAACCTGCCATAGACCAGAAGCAGAGACTGTTCAGGTAAAAGTGGAAATTAAAGGTATTTTGTTTGTTTGCCTCTCTTGTATCTTTGAGGTACCTTACTGCAAAAATCCTAGGAACAATACAATCACAAAACCCTAAACCAAATACTAAAAAAAAACCCTTTAAAACTTAAGTGAAGGAAAGCTTTTAATTACATACAGGTTTTAAAACCTGAGTTTTACAGAAGCCTTATTATTACTGTTGTTTAGTTGTGAAGTCGTGTCTGACTCTTTTGGGACCCCATGGCCTGTAGCCTGCCAGGCTCCTCGGGAGTTCATGGGATTTTCTAGGCAAGAATAGGGACTGGTTGCCATGTTCTTCTGCAGGGGCTCTTCTGGACCCGGGGATCGCACCTGTGTCTCCTGCATTGCAGGTGGATTCTTCACCACTGAGCCACCAGGGAAGCCCTTACCGACGCCTAGGTAAGTACTGAAAAACTGTGGATTACGGGGTTTCTGTTATTCAGCAAAGCATATCAGAGAGACTTATTTCAAGCACTAAACAAAACAGAATTTACTGAGACAGCCTGGGGAAAGAAGATTTTAAACAATTTAATGGTCGAAGTTGTCTTTTTAATTTATAAAAAACACAGAAAGACCCTTTCTTATTTTTCTCTTCCTAAAATACAAATCCTTAGTAAACATGGGTGCAGGGTTATTACTATCTTTCTACCTCACTATCTTGTAAGCTGCTTATGAGCAGGGTCAACTTCTAGTATAATCTATGCCGTTCACATGCGACAGAACAGGCACTCATTAAATTCTGCTGAAGGAAGAAAAGATGTATTGAGGGACAAGGAAGCTGGAAATCATTTATCGTATATAAAGTCAAAGGCTCCTGTTGCCAGACTCGAACTTGTTTGCAGCTCTATCACACACATTCATCATGACTGTAAAGGCTGTGACTGACAGCTTAAAAATTCTTTATTTATTTTTTTTTTTACCATCTCACACCCATTGCCTTTTCCTCAGGGGAACCACTGTACCCCTTGCTCTCAACTTAAGTGCTTGAAAAGAGTAGAGTTCTCACTCAACTACAAGGAGAGGCCATATGACTCCAGTCTGACCAGTGAGAGCCCTAAATTTCCCTGGCAAAAATAATTTGTTCAGGGAAGAGCATCTAATCCAGTGAGAACCACAAGACACAGTAGGACATTTGTTGGGGCTACTTAAGAGAGCAGAACCTTCTCTGCTGTACTGGCGCCTAGGACAAAGTGGGCCTGGCACTGCTAACATCTCTCTTGCCGGCACGCGGAGAGCTGAGAATGAAGCCATCACACAGCACAATCGAGCAGAGCTGAGAGACGAAGACAGGCCAGGTCCCAGAGGTAGCATTTAAGATCCATGAAGCCAGCTGTGCCTGAAGGAAAGCACATCTAGTCCCAGGTTTGTCAGGCATGTGAGGGAATACATTCCATTTTTGCTTAAGCCAGTTTGAATCAGGACGTCTGTCACTAGCAATAAAAAGCATCCCAATTGACACAGCCCTTTATTTTGTCTAACTTATTGCCTAGCCTCTGACTGTTTACGGCGCCAACCGGTAGGTGCTCATATGGGCCTGCTGGATGAATTAGCAAATCAATAAATAAATGTCTCTGAAAGCAGGAAACCCAAGACATAGATACACTAAGGATAATGTAAGTTATGGATCCAGAAAACAGAAAGAGGTCAGGGCTAATATAAACATGAAGTCATGAGGGTAGATGAGCCAGATCAAGGATTAAGAGCAGTTACAAAAGGACTGTTGTTCCATAGATTTGGGTCATCACAGGTCAAGTCCTGCTGATTGAGATATGACACCAGCACATGCATGACAACATCTATTTAACTAGGGTAGTCTGAACTTCACTCCTAGCCTAGTATGAACCCCATACACAGAATATGGGCCAAGACTTTTGGGGTCCTAGGTTGGTTTGAAGGTCAATGAGAGTGATCCAAGCATATGAAGGTGAGCTTGAAAGCCAGATGAAGTGAAAGTTAGAGTGTTAATCACTCAGTCATGTCCAACTCTTTGTGACCCCATGGACTGTAGCCCACCAGGCTCCTCTGCCCATGGGGTTTTCCAGGCAAGAATACTGGAGTGGGCAGCCATTCCCTTCTCCAGGGGATCTTATTGATCCAGGGATGGAACCCGGGTCTCCTTCACTGGCAGGTGGATTCTTTATCATCTGAGTCACCTGAAAGCAAGATGTGTGTAAAAGTTAGTCATGTCTGACTCTTTGTGACCCAGTGGACTGTAGCCAGTTAGGATTCTCTGTCCATAGGATTTTCCAGGCAAGAACACTGGATTGGGTTGCCATATCCTTCTCCAGAGGATCTTCCTGACTAAGGGATCGAACCTGGGTCTCTCGCATTGCAAGCAGACTCTTTACCATCTGAGCCACTAGAGATGTTCCATAGAGAGCCCAATTATGGCTGTAATCTGAAAAGACTGGATAGAAAAGCAGATTTCAACTCTGAGGCCATAGCCTGAAACCTACCCACTTGCACAGCGTCTTGCTGGTGGAGGTGGAAGCTGGAGAGAGCTAACGGATGGCAGGAACACAGCTGCAGGCAAGGTTTTACTGAGCTTCCAGGGCCATGGATAAAGCTGGGGGAACTCAAACCGATTGTCAAAGCCGAGCTGGCTCAGGCAGGTAGTCCTTGGAGGTCACAGGTCCTGTCAAAACTAACACTTCCATGTATAGGATATTGGTTCCACTATGCTGGACCTAGTACAGTGGTAAAAGACATAAATGAGCAGATGAGGGAGGGAGTAAACACAGAGGCCTGGGAACAGTCAGGAGACACAAGAGCTCAGATGTGAGGCTTTCTATGAAGCCTTATAGGTAGGGCGCTTAAGAATGAACCCTTCTTAGTTTAGAAGATAAGAAAACCACAAGATGACCTGGCTAAACCGACAGAGACACGATCTTCAGATTTGGCTAAAGAAGAGTAATGGAAACCCTAGAGACGGTTACGTCAGTGAATCACGGAGCTAAAATGCAGGGAGGGGAAAATGAGCAGGAGAGAGGGGGAGCTCATATGCGAAGTGGGGCTGGCAAATGGCTTACAGAATGGAATGAAGGAGCTGTACATGAACATGAAGACTGGGAGAAAAGAGTAAGAATTTAGATTATTTAGTTTAAGATTGGTTTGGGAAAAATTGTACTGAGAACATGGCAAAGGTTAAAAATGGTGGCGCAGGAAGTCTACCATGACCAGTTTCTCTGTTCAATCTTTATAACTTCCCAGTTCAGTGTGAAAAGTGCAGAAAAGCATAAAGAAAAAAAATAATCCTAATCTCATCAATCTGTCAACATTTTGGTATATTATATATACATTTATATTTCACTATAAAATATGTTCATGTATGCACATATATAATTATGAGAGCTTACATACACATAATTGTAAAGTTCTTTTCAGTTATATTTTTGTGTGTTGTAAAAAGTTTTTAAAATTCATGATTTTTAATTACTGCATATATTTAATCCTATGGATATATCATGATTCATCCAACTATTCCTTTATTGTTGAAAATTCAGGCTCCTTTTTCTTTTTGCTATTTTAAATCAGGCTGTTATGAACACTTTGTATATAAATCTGTGACCCCTAAGGCTTTCATTTTGCATTAAACTATGTTCCAGAGCTCTTGCTGAGTGAGAGGTTAGAAGAAACAGCTTCAAGGATTTAAGGAAGTTGTAGAAAGTTTAATAAAACTGTCCTGAATTGGGGAGGGGCCATGTGGCCTTTTGTTTCGCTTTTTTGTTCTTGTCTGGAAACAGTGATTTCCCACTTAAGAGCTGGGGCAGCAGGCTGAGCCTAGCTATCACAGCACCAGTGAGATACCCCTGTCTGCGTCCCCTCTGCAGCCAGTGGATGGGCTGTGACTTGGCCTGATGTTTCTGCCTAGGTCTGACCAGGATCTAGTGGTGCAGAGAGGCAAGGCCAGAGGAGAAGCTGTTCTGGTGGCAGAGGAACCACTGGCAGAATCTGGCACCCAGTCCCGGGAGGCCAGATGCACTGCTCACTGTCCAGGGGTGGCGGCGGCACTGCCCCTCCAAACCAGCCCTGAGGTTCTAGCTGCTCGGCTCCCCGCTTGCCCGTCCATGCTCACTAATCCTCCTTCATTAGCTCTCAACTGTCTTTCACTCAATTCTTTTTCTGTTTCAGTCAGCCAGAGTGGATTTTTATGGTTCATTAACAAAGAACCTGACCGGTCTGGAAAAGACAAAAGCTCTGAGAGCAGCGAATTCAGTGAGAGAAGGAACAGCTCACGTCAGAACAGTGGCAGGATTTCCTCGGGCAGGGCCCCGAGCGCTGGCCCGTGTGCACAGGAAGAGGCAGAGTGAGACACGGACGGATGGGGATGCAGAAGTGCAAAGGCCAGGGGGAACGCTCTGCCACAGGGAAAGGACACTCCCCAGCCCTCATCTCAGGCGCAGAGGAGGGCAGGCGCAGTGGGATAAAAGCCTCAGAAAACTGGCGAGAGAGGCACCTGAGAGTAATCGAGAGGGTAAGGGAGAAAATGCAGTCAGAGGGCAGGTGGTCTGTAGCACGCAGAGGATATCATCTGAGGACTGGAAGGCCGGGGCGGGAGTACAGCCTGGGCAAAGGCAGCGCTGAGCGCTGGTGCTCACTGGAGGTGGACAGTCGGGAGGAACAGGACGCAGAGCGGCCGGGATGGCGTGTCCGCTTGGCTCCCACTGTGGCACACTGCATCTCTTCTTTTTATGTATATTTAATCATCTAAGTAGTAACAGTCCAATAAGAACATCTAAACATCAAGACCCACATGAAGTAACCAAAGAAAGCCACATGAAAAAGCCAAAAGAATCACTATTTATGAACTTCAAGGCCTCTTACAATTCTCTTGCTAACACACAGCATTTTCAGAGTTGCTATCATTGTGCACATGGATGGCATTTTGAGGTCTATTTTTCCAAATATATCACTACTTCCACTCCATGTTTGTACACAGGCATCAGCTGCTTCACTGCTTGAACATGTCACCATCCACTCAGGCCCTGTCGTACTCCTCTTTACTCAGGCATAGCTTTCATCTTCTTTTAAATCATTTCAAAAAACGTTAAGTTATAAATCATTTTTATTTAGGCTAATGGCTTATGGTATAAAGATAATGAATTTGTTAGTTCCTCAAATATCAGTTACTTCCGTTTTGTTTGGTAACTCAAAAAACGGTTCCCAATGTAAATTAGGTTCCTGGACCCAATTCCAACGTGTGTAGAGAGAGAGAGTGTGTGTGTGTGTGTGTGTGTGTGTGTGTGTGTGTGTGTGTGTGTGTGTGTGCGCGTGCGTGTGTGCGCGCGCGTGTGCGCGCGCTTCCCCACAACAAACAATGCTACGGACACCAATGGGTTATCCTGCTGTTTAACTTAATTCTAACACTATCTACTCTGATATAAAATCACAGTCCACAGGTTAATGGCTCAGTCCTCAAGACCACCCTCCCCTTCAAATGCCTGTCACAAACTCCGATTGTTACTCACATTACTGACCAACTGGCTATAAATCAGAGGTCCCCATGACCCACTCCGTGAGGTCGAGTCACATGTTAGAATGGCTCACAGAACTCAGAAAAAGCAGTTTACTCACTAGTGAAGTGAAGTCGCTCAGTCGTGTCCGACTCTTTGTGACTCCATGGACACCAGGCTCCCCTGTCCATGGGATTTTCTAGGCAAGAGTACTGGAATGGGTTGCCTTTTCCCCACAGAACTCAGAAAAGCCAGTTTACTCACTAGTTTATTGATTTATTATGAAGGATATTAAAGGTCACAAACCAATAGCTAGAAAAAGAGACACACAGGGTAAGGTATGGGGCAAAGGTGTGGAATTTCCATGCCATTCTCCCTAAGTCTGTACGTGTTAACCAACCTGGAAACTCTCCCAACTCTGATCTCTTTGAGTTTTTATGGTGGCTTCATTACATAGTCACAATTGATTAAACTACTGGCCACTGGTGACTGATCCAGCCTCCATCCTCTCTCCCCTGCCAGAGGTAGAGGCTGGGGGTAGGGTGGGAGTGCGATTGAAGTTCTGACCCTTTTATTACACAGCTGGCTCCACTGGCAAGCAGCCCCTATTCTTGAGTGCTTTCCAAAAGTCATCTCATTAACTTAACAAGGCACCATTATCACTCTCATCACTTAGGAAATTCCAAGGGTTTTAGGAGCTGTGAGTCAGGAACAGTGGATGAAGACCAAATATATACCCAAAATATTTTGGTGATCTGAATGACCAAATATATATATATATTTAAATCACATAATCATATAATGTAAACCTTGGTCCTGCAGGATCTTTCTCAGCTGATAAGTTCCTAATACTGACACCCCAATGTTGATTACTCCCAGTCAACCACAGTATTCTTGCTCATGCTGCATTCACATAATCCATCAAGAAGCATCCAGGTGCTTATGGGCCAAGGCTTTGCAGTCACACAGGTGTGAGTGAGCTGTCTGCTTAGCAGCAGTGTGAACAGGGACAGACTGCTTATTCATTCTATATCTCAGCTCACTCACTCACGGGTTCATTTGTTCAAGAAGTAGTTATTGAGTAAGGATAACATGCCAGGTACTGTTCTGGGTGTTAGGGATATTGTTGTTTTCTAGTAAACAAAAGGCCCTTCTCTCACAAGCTTTACAGTCCAGTGGGAAGACAGAAAACACGAGGTACGCATTTATATAATATAAAGCAGAAGAAGGGGACAGAAACACATGGAGGTCAAAGGAGATCTGGGAGGAGGTGACTTGTGAGCTAGTAACGAAGTATTTTAGGTAAACCAACTAGAGCAAGATGGAGGAGAGAGGATGTAGACTTCATGGACAGATCATAAATCAGGGCCAATAAAAAGAGTTTGGGAGGTTGGGGAGGGTTGTGGGCTTGAGATTGATTATAATTTAACAGAGCTGACAGGTCCAGGTGACTCTCTCAGAGGCTTCCATCTCTTGTGGTGAATAAAGTAAACTGAGACATATATACAGGGCACGATGAGACTGTCCTGAAGGTCCTTCAGGGAGATAGTAAATGCTAATGTATTCTCCTTCTTGGGAGTTAGAGATGGTAAGGTAGAGGGTGTTGAGGTGGGAAATGGTAATCCAAACAGAAACAAATATAAACACAGGGAAAACAGTATCTATTTAGTATTGCTGTGGAGATCAAATAAGATAACATCTGTAAGGTATTTAACATAGTGCTTGTCCCATGGTAAATATTCAAGAAATGGTAGCTAATCCCATGTACAAAGGAGCCTGGCAGGGATCCCATGGGGTCGCACAAGAATTGGACATGACTCCAGTACTTTGGCCACCTCATGCAAAGAGTTGACTCACTGGAAAAGACTTTGATGCTGGGAGGGATTGAGGGCAGGAGAAGAAGGGAACAACAGAGGATGAGATGGCTGGATGGCATCACTGACTCGATGGACGTGAGTCTGAGTGAACTCTGGGAGTTGGTGATGGACAGGGAGGTCTGGCAAGCTGTGATTCATGGGGTTGCAAAGAGTCGGACACGACTGAGCGACTGAACTGAACTGAACTAGCAACTAAACAACAACAAAAGCTATTATTATAGTCCATCCAAAAGTAAAGTAAAACGCCTGTGGCATTTTGCAGACTCTTAAGAGTACTGTGTGGCTTGCCCCTCTCTCTGGCACAGGCATGGCACTGACCTAGCATGATCTACCTACACTGCAGAGGGTACTTATGAGAGTAACCCAACCATCCATTTCAGTCTCTTTATATCTTCAAGTCACTTTTTATTTTTCTCTGCCTGATCCACTCCAAGTGATACATGCAAAAAAACGACAGAAGGAGCCTGATTGCCAGGAGTAGTGTTTTCTCTTTTTCCACAGATGGTGGAAGACTGAAGGATTCTTGAGCTCCCCTGCTCAGAATCTGAGGAGCTGCTATAGTGTACTTCTTGGCCTGTGGCCAAATGGTCACCATTACATGGTAAACAAGCCTGATGTTCATTTCAAAATGAAGTTTGGCTATTTTAATCTTTTGGCCAAGTTGCATGGCATGTGGGATCCTAATTCCCCGACCAGGGATTGAACTGACACCCCCTGCATTGGTAGTGCATTGTCCCAATCACTGGACCACCAGGGAAGTCCCCGGGTTAAGCTATTTTGTCCTTGTGTGGGAAACCGGACTTCCCAGCATTCCGCAACCATCCTGATTTGTTGGGTTTGGGTTGACATACAGAGGTGGAAGTTAAGCATGTGAGAGATGCACAGACAGTAGACACCAGTGTCCCCTCACAACTCCAGGATGTTCACCAGCAGTTTCAGAGCACGTCAGTAAGAATTTACTGACCCAAGCTTCCACATAATTTGGCCACTCCGTAAATGTTTATGGCTCCTCTGACTGTAAGTACAGAGTAGGCAAAAGAGCTCAAGGGGGACTTCCCTGGTGCTCTAGAGGTTAAGATCTAAGCTTACACTGCAGAGGGCACAAGTTCCATCCCTGATCAGGAGAACTAAGATCCCTCATGCCATGTGGCATGGCCAAAAAAGAGTCCAGAGGTTGTCGGTGCCCACACTGGAGAGGCATTTCATTGCCTTATCCTGATGTATTTATAAAAATAAATACAAAGAGGCTTCCTTGGTGGTTCAGTGGTTAAGAATCCGCCTGCCAATGCAGGGGACACGGGTTCAATCCCTGGTCTGGGAAGGTCCCCCATGCCTTCATTGTGGCATGTGGTAACTAAGTCACAACTAAGCCACAGCTACTGAACCCACTGGCTTCAGTGACTAAAGCCCAGGCACTTGAGAGTGCAGGCTCCACAGCAAGAGAGTAGCCCCTGCTTGCCACCACTAGAGAAAGCCTGCACGCTGCAACAAAGACCCAGCACAGGCAAAAATAAATAATTCTTTTAATAAATACATAGATAAAATCAGTACCTTTTTTTTTTTTTTTTTTAAAAATCTGAATGGTTAAGCTGTGCCTTCTTTGCATCATCGTTAAAGATCACTGTCAAGCTAGCCAAACATTGTTTTCCGAAGCTTCCTGGCTGATTCTACTTTCAGTTGAGGAAACTGAATCTTTTAGTTTTCCTGTTCTCTGGGCCAAATGGTCAAGGTGACGATTTCCTGACTTCTTGGTCTTTTTGTTTTCACTGTATTTTCAACACTCTGAAATGTTTACGCGGAGGCCTTTAAGCCCTAGTAATTCCGTAGTTTTCCCTCTTGTTTTCCTCACACCATATACTCAGAAGCACCGATTGCTAGTGCTGGGTGCAGTCTTGGGAGTCACTTAGGTTCAGTCCTTGCCCTTAAGCTTGAGAAGGGAAGGGAAAGATCTCGATATTCACAAGGCTGTTACTACTTGCCAGGTGCAGAGCCTAAGTGTGGCATTCTGCATAATTATCTCACTTTAACCTGGCAACAGCCCTCTGACGTGGGTTCGTTATCCTCATATTTTAGACAAGGAGGCTGAAATGCAGAGCAATTAAGTGACCTATGAAAGATCACACAGCTGAGACTCAAACCAACTTTAGAAGACAAGCCTGGGACTCTCTTGTCTCCCATCCTGGCCCTGCACCTGTCCATCAGGCCCAGCATTAGTTGGAAGTGGGCTGAAAGCAAGGCAGACACCAAGGCACGAACAACACAGGGAGTTGGATTAAGGCAAACTTCAGGCAACAGATGTTCATATTTTATAGCTTCAACTGAGAAATTATGACAGACTATAACATACCATTGGACTACGATGGATTGCAAAAGCTTTTCAGCAGATAAAATTGGGGGTGGTGGTGGAAATGGTTAATATTTTCAAAAGAAAAGGGAGTATCCTTTTAAACAGGAAGGACTGGCTTGAATTCAAAGCAATTATATAACTCCTGACTTCTGTCAAGGCCCTCTCTCAGGCAGATAAGTGATATTTTATTCATGATCCTTCCCTAATTTCTTTTACGTGAACCTATGTATAAAATTTCTGTCTTGCTGAACTGTTAACTACGCAGCAGTTTTCCTTGGATAATTTCCTTTATGTACAGATTGTGTGTACAGTAATAAAAAAAAGGTTTACAAGGTTTTTTTTAATAGAGGATTATCTAATTCCTTAATTCCAAGCTGAAAGGATAGATAGAAACACTTGTTTGTGAGTTTCTGGTTGTGTGTATAAAAGAGAGAAAGACATAATACTCGAAGACAGACAATGAAACAGAGGAGAGAAGACAGAATTCAACAAAGTGAGACGCATTAGGAAGCTGTACCGTATCGCACCTTAAAGAATACAGTATTCTAGAGCTGAGCTTGGATTCCACACTTAGACTCGGAGGTTCAGAGTTCTCCAGAGAATATGTGCTTCATTCCGTGCAGTCAGAGATTCAAAAGGCATTTCTCTTTCACTGTCCACCACGCATCTATCTAGATCCTGGCACTGGTGCCCCTGACTCCACTGGTAACTTGCAGGAGCAGAATGACACTGCTTATCAAAGTCAGTATCTTTTGGAGGCTTTTCCTGCCTTCAAGCTTGGCTGAGTTCTGCTCAACTTGTTTAGGAATGTTCAGCTGTACTAACAACGCTCTCTTATTATAGACTGAGAAGACGGGACTATTGGTAGAAACTGAGAGAAGCGCTGGGTTTGTCCCAGTTCTGTTCAGAGAGGGACTCTTTAAACCAGCAAGGACAGAAGAGACTCCATGTTAGTATTTCACAGCCCTCCACATCACATTCGCCCAGGGGCACTTGTCAAAAATGCAGATCCTTAGGGGAGGGAGAGGGATGGACTGGGGATGTGGGGTTAGTAGCTGCAAACTATTACATTTAGAATGGATAAACAACAAGGCCTTACTGCAGAGCACAGCAAACTGCTGGGTTGACCAAAAAGTTCACTTAGGTTTGGTATCTTACAGAAAACTCGAATTTCTTGGCCGGATCTCCTGGAATATACCATAATGGAAAATAATATTTAAAAAAAGAATGTATATGTGTAAAACTGAGTCACTGTCTATCGCAGAGATAAGCACAACATTGTAAATCAACTATATTTCAATTAAAGTGAAAGTTAGCTGCACAGTTGTGTCTGACTCTGCAATCCCACAGACTGGTAGCCTGCCTGGCTCCTCTGTCCATGGGATTCTCCAGGCAAGAATACTGGAGTGGGTTGCCATTTCCTTCTCCAGGGCATCTTCCTGACCCAGGGATTGAACCTGGGTCTCCTGCATTGCAGGCAATGCTTTACCAACTGAGCCACTAGGGAAGCCCAATATATTTGAATTAAAATGAATAAAGAATTCATATTCTTTCCAAATCAGAATCTCTGGGCCTGGGGCCCAGGAATATGCATTTTAAACACGCTCCCAGGTGTTTCTGGTACAGATTAGTGCTTGGAACCCTCTGCTCTGCACAACAGGAAGGGGGCTGGCAATCTACATAAGCGTTGCCTCATCTGCCTTCCTGCGAAGGGGTCTGAGTGTGCTAGAGAAGACAGCACGGCGGGGGTGGCGGGGGGGAGGACACGCGGGGCACTGGTGAGCCATCAAAGGCCACTCTCTCTCTCATCCTGCTCAGAAACCACTCTGGGGACAAGCAGCCCAGTTGAACTCATCTGGAAGAGCTTTTCAGTGAGCCTGAGGCTCCTAATAGCAGTGAGAACTGCCAGAAATTGAGGAGTTCTGCCAGGACGGCCCCCTTTCCCTCCACTGGCTAGGCTTAGAGATCACCTCCTTGCACAGGGAGCACCCCTGGCTGGAGTCCTATCTTAGAGACTAGAAGTTAACTCTTTAATTATCTAACTCTTTAAAAATGGCAAGTGGACAACACTGTGAGCATAAGGACAGGCTAAAGAGAAGGAAGGCGCCTGAGGGCGGGCGGAAAGGGACACTGATGAGGAAGAAGGCAAGGCAACAGGAGCTCTGCCGCTCCGTCACCTTTGCTGCCAAGAGGCCCCATCCCAGAAGGAGCGTCTCTGCAGACGAGGGGAATGGTTGCTCACGCTTCTTTGCCTCACAGCCCGGGTCTTTTGGGGGTGGGTGGTGGGCTGGACAAGCAAAGCCTCAGTGGTGGGGCTCAGTCTGTCAGTAGCACTGGGCCGGGTGGAGGGGGCGTCCCTCGCCACAGTCATCTTAAGGGCAGGGCAACAGATTTTGATCCAGTAGATAATCTCTGAAACATCTTGGTTGACCAAAAGTCAAATTTTGTTAAGAAGAAATTCTTAGCTACTATGTATGGAGAGAAGACCAAACCTTCAGGTTTTCTCATTCACATGTACTCTCTCAGTTTTTGAAACAAGTTTCTGTCTTATGGTCAACAAGATGTGGTACCTGAGGCATTGACAGTGCAGGGAAAGGGCAGTGATGAGAGTGTGGACCCTGGAGCCAGACACCTGAGAGTGAGTCCTGGCTCTACTGCTTTCTGCCCTGTGATGCTGGGCACAGCGTCTCCGAACCTCAGTTTCCTCATTTGTAAAATGGGGACTGAAGTCGGGCTTTCCACATAGTGCTACAGCAATGACCAAGTGAGGCAGAGTCTGCCAAGCACTTAGAGCTCAGCAAGTTCCCTGGGTATTTTTGCTGCCATTATTATTTCTTTAAATCTCTCTGCCTAAGGCTGCTTCACAACAGTGACCAAAAGAGGGGTCTCAGAGCTGGAGTGGGGACAGAATCCTTGTGTCATCTGTAGCTGATGCTCTTTCAAGATCAACAGTGGCTCTTCTGACCGAATTGTAGTCTTCCCCCTCCTGCAAACCCTGCCCAGGGCACCGCTGGGCCATGGTCCAGGCCCTTCTGTTGGGGCAGCAGGTTCTCGCAGCCTCTTTTCAGAGCCTTTTAACGGAAAAGGCGATGGGCCCTATTTTGTTCAGTTCAGCTAATAGGACAAATAACGTACAATGGATGACTTACTGGTAGGGCTTCCCAGGGCAAGACTGAAAATAAAATTCTGTTACAGGGACTGTCTACTCTAGGGTATAAAATGGAATTATCTTCACCAGGATTAAATCATACTTCCTGCCTGTGGCTGAGCGTTTCCAGGGAGAGTACACGCCATGCAGCTCATAATGCCGCTGGTTCATTGTTGCCCATGACTCCCACCCCCACTGGCTGTCTAACCCCATTCAGCCTCCCCGGCCCGGCCCACCGACGTTTCAGTCTTTGAAAGAGAGCTGGGTGTGGAAACAAAAGCGGGCTCCGTTTGGTCCGGGAAATGTTGGCAATGAGAATGCTGGAGGGGGACTGAAGTCAGGCACTCACACATGTGATAGACGCTAACTTCAAATTTGATGTTAATTATAATCAAGCATGTTTAAAGTCCATGCTGTAATTCTAATTAACTATCACCAGCCCGTCACAATGGATGGTCTCATCCATATGACTCCATTAGGATATTTACTCATGAATTCAACAGTTTTGTCCTGAGCAGAAGGGTAGCAGAGTACAGTGACTAGAGCATAGATGCTGCAGCGTCAAGCTATCTGGGTTTGGATCCTGTTTCTGCCACTTAGGGTCCCTCAGACTTCGGGCAAATCAATCCCCCCTCCCCGCCCCTGCTTATGCCTCAGTTTTCTTATCTGCAAAATGGGGATAAAAATAGGATAGGGTTATTACAATAATTGAATGAGTTAACACATGCAAAGTGTATAAAAGTTAATAAACAGAAACCTCAGTTAAAATTGAGTTGGGAGGCCAGAGGTTCTCACGCCCTATGAAGACAGAGCCCAACAGGGAGAAGACAGACTCTTCTTCTTGCTTGGCAAGCGCTCACAGCCAGCCAATGAAAAGCCACTATTCTTCGAACTCTCAATTCCTCCAACACTCTTTGTTTACTATCACCCTCCCAGCTTCCTCTCCCCCTCTTTAAAGAGAGAGGTTCCCTCTTCTTGTAGCCTGGCAGCAGGGATTTGCACATGGCTCACCCATGGTCACCTTAGTTCAGTTCGGTCGCTCAGTCATGTCTGACCCTTTGTGACCCCGTGGACTGCAGCATGCCAGGCTTCCCTGTCCACCACTAACTTCCAGAGCCTGCTCAAACTCATGTCCATTGAGTCGGTGATGCCATCCAGCCATCTCATCCTCTGTCGTCCCCTTCTCCTCCTGCCTTCAATTTTGCCCAGCATTAGGGTCTTTTCCAGTGAGTCAGTTCTTCACATCAGGTGGCCAAAGTATTGGAGCTTCAGTTTTAGCAGCAGTCCTTCCAATGAATATTCAGGATTGATTTCCTTTAGGATGGACTGGTTTGATCTCCTTGCAGTCCAAGGGACTCTCAAGAGTCTTCTCCAACACCATAGTTCAGAAGCATCAATTCTTCAGTGCTCAGCTTTCTTTATGGTCCAACTCTCACATCCATATGTGACTAATGGACATAGCTTTGACCAGACAGACCTTTGTTGGCAAAGTAATGTCTCTGCTTTTTAATATGCTATCAAGTTGGTCATAGCTTTTCTTCCAAGGAGCAAGCATCTTTTAAAACTATGGTTGCAAAAACCCCAAAAAAACAAAAAACTATGGTCACAGATCCTCAAATGGCAATTCTTTGCTGATCCCAAGTAAACGCACTTTTGGAGAAGTACCTGGCAGTCTATTTGTTTACAGTCAACAAGTATTGTTTTTATTTTGTTTTTTAATTTATTTTTTGGAGGATAATTGCTTTCAATGTTGTGTTGGTTTCTGCTGTACAACGACATGAATCAGTTATAACTATATATATATACATATATATCTCCCCTCCCTCTTGAGCCTCCCTCCCACCCATCCCCCATCCCACCCCTCTAGGTCATCACAGAGTACCAGGCTGGGCTCCCTGTGTTATATAGCAGCTTCCCACTAGCTATCTGTTCTATACATGTTAGTGTATATATATCAATGCGACTTTCTCAATTCATTCTTCCTGTCAACAAATGATGCTTGGCGTTTTTCTTGGCATTTGGGTTTGGGAAGACAAGTAAGCCATCGGGGAGCCTACAATCTAGACATGTGGCACTGTATTCAGCCCTTATCAACAAGCACTTTGCAACAAACAGGTGCCCAAAAAGTCTTAAGGGAGGTGGCAGAAATACTGATTCACTGCTGGGTCTCTAGTTTTGCTCTGTTTAATATATCAAAATACTTCAGAAAAAGCGATGGCTTTATACACTGACTCTACAAATATCTACAAATATGAACAAAACCCTTTAATAGTATGTCATTAGTTAAAAACTCCTTGCTCCAATACTGGGTCTTTAAAAACTATGAAATGGAAGGAAAACCTTTAGTCTTTAAACAGAGAAAATAATTTCCCATTGTTTTATGTAACCACTTAGAACACTAAAATGTATGTTCACCACAGATATGCCTAATACTGTTCTGTTATGATGGGAACAGAGTGCTCTGTTGAATTAGTATAATCTATGGATATGAAGGGGCTTCTCAGGAGGCGCTAGTGGGAAAGAACCTGACTGCCAACGCAGAGACACAGGAGTCTCGGGTTCAACCCTTGGGTCAGGAAGAGCCCCTGGAGGAGGGCATGGCAACCCACTCCAGGATATACTCTTTCCTGAAGAATCCCATAGACAGAGGAGCCTGGCGGGCTATGGTCCACAGGGTCGTACAGAGTTGGACACAAATGAAGCGACTTAGCTCCCACACACACATGGATATAAAAGGGTGAGAGAAGAACATCATGGACTGTTCCAAAGCCATCGAGTCATTCCTCTTTCCTTCTCCTTCCACCTTACAAAAGTATTCACTGATCTTTTCTTGTTTACTGTTTTTAGATCTGTTTTAAAACTGAAAAGTTCTGTAACATCCTATAAAAACTGACTCCAAGGAGAGAGTCTGTCCCAAGGACTGAACTCCATCCATTCCAGTCAATAAAAGAACACAATTAAAAAACCCCAAAGAAAAAAACTGTTCACAAAACAAAAAACATCTAGCTTAGTATCCACCTAAGAACTTTTGTTAAATCTGTTTTTTGGGGGAAAACTGAAATAAGGCTTTATGTGCCTATTATGAGGATGGCTGACATTAATTATGCGAGAGGCAGGATAATCTACAACTCCACAGCATAACTGACAGCGGCCCCCGCCCCAAAGCCCCCAATTGACTTAAATTCTCGGCCTTTCTCTTTCTTCCTCTCTTTCCCATCAGTGGAAGGCATATCTCTGTGTCATGCCATACCCTGCTGCTTTATCTTGCCAGAGGGCTCCCTCTCGGGAGACTGGTCCAGCCCCTCTTACTGGCCAAGTTCATCTCTCCTTTGGCTTGGTCTCTCTCAGGCCGAGTTTCCCATGTTAACTCTCTAATCCTGCTTGGGAAGGGCCTCTGGCAGCACTGCCATTTGAATTTTTATTATTCTAACTTTATTTTATAGTTTCTTTAATATTTATTTATTTGGCGGTGCCAGGTCTTAGCTGCCACCTTAGTTGCTACTTAGGTCCGAGTTGTGGCATATGGGATCTAGCTTCCAGACCAGGAATCAAACTTGCCCTTCCTCCATTGGAACCTTGGAGTCTTAGCCAACGGACCACCAGGGAGATTCCTATTGTAACTTCCAGAAAAGAGCCCTCTTACCAGATACATTTCTCTCCCCCGCCCTCCACCCTGGCATCCTGACCCTGCCAATTCTACCTCTGAAGGCCCTTAAATCCGGGTGCTGCTACTTGGCATGAACCAATTTCCTCTCACCTGGTTCACCTCCTCCCTGCTCTCCCAGCCCTGCCTTCTCCCCTGTTTCATTCCCATAGTGCTGCTACATGGCATTCGCCTACAGTACAAACCTGACTGTCTCAGCTTCTGTCATCAGTTGCTTCCTGCTGCCCTCAAAAGAAGTCCAAGTACCCTAAATTAAAAGTTTTTCCCTAAAACTCACTATCTTTACTGGTTTCCTTCATCACTGTGGTTTCCAGGCTCACCTGAATTCTTTTCTACAGTAATAAAGAACCTCATGAATATTATTTAAGTTAATATAATGATAAGTGTGAGGAGTCAAAACAAAAATTTCCCATGTAATATATCTGCTTGTAGCCATATATTGTACTTTGGTGATCCTTCAAGAACAACCAGTTTTGTACTTCTAAAGTAGACTTAATTGTCTCTAATGCTTCCT
Organism: Nanger dama; assembly: GCA_917880005.1. Taxonomy (NCBI): domain Eukaryota; kingdom Metazoa; phylum Chordata; class Mammalia; order Artiodactyla; family Bovidae; genus Nanger; species Nanger dama. The sequence goes on from CAKJTW010000059.1 coordinate 1,208,963, forward strand.
TTTTCCAGATTAATGGGTTGTGTAACACGTACACCAGGATTAGAAAAGATTTGTGCTTACTGTGCTTTAGGACCAGTATTCCTGCTTTTTATTTCTTTTTTAACAGTAGTGAGGAGGGGAAAAATGACCAAACTGGGGCTCAAAAAGAGAAGATGAAGAGGACAACAAAGATATATCAAGCCACTGAGTGACAAATTCTACTTTCGGCTGGTCCTGATCAAAGGGTGACAGCTGACAGGTGCTGATATTCTTCATGAACAGCATCTCCTTTCACCTTAGTCCCCACAGCCACAGTAAGAGCTGATATGATGATTAATATTTTATAGGTGATGAAACAGACCGGCAATATTTACTTTGCCTGTTATGGTAATCACTGGTTAGGTACAGTGCTTAGAGTTAAGGGCCCGCTCTCAACCCTCCTGTTTCCCTGGAGGGAAGGGAGTTTCCAGGTCCCAGGAGGGAGGAGTGAAATCTCCTCTCAGGCTCTCCACTAGATCCTGCCCCGTAGGAGGAGTGGCCTGCATATGGGTGAGGTCAGGAGATGAGGATGCACCACCATGCCCCTGGATTTCTTCACTGTCTTCTCAGCTTGTCTGTCTTTAGCATCTATCCTCTACACCTGGCTTGTGTGCTGAGTAGAGAAGAGAGGCGGGCCTAATGCCTAATTCAGCAGAGAAGTAAACCCATGGTGGCTGCATATGTTAGCCACATCCTCTAATCTGGCTTCCATCAGTTGATAAAGCTGATATTTTGATTTCTACTGTCTTATTTCCCAATTGGCTGGGAATATAAGAGAGGAAGACAGAGAGTAATTAATTGGCTCCCTGGAAGGCACATCGGAGAAGGCGATGGCACCCCACTCCAGTACTCTTGCCTGGAAAATCCCATGGATGGAGGGGCTTGGTAGGCAGCAGTCCATTGGGTCTAGAAGAGTCGGACACGACTGAGTGACTTCACTTTCACTTTTCACTTTCCTGCATTGGAGAAGGAAATGGCAACTCACTCCAGTGTTCTTGCCTAGAGAATCCCAGGGACGGGGAGCCTGGTGGGCTGCCATCTACGGGGTCACACAGAGTCGGACACGACTGAAGCAACTTAGCAGCAGAAGGCACATAATAGGCACTTGATAAACGTTTGTCAAATGAATGAATTTGTCCAAGGCCACAAAGCTAATAAACCGCAGAGTAGAGACTTGAATCCATGTCTGTCAGAAAAGCCCATAGTTTTCTAAAATTTCCTCTTCAGTGCTTCTTATAGAGTGTTTTGTTTCTAGGCTTCAGCTCATGCTTTAGCATGGCTGCCAGGAAACTGGAAACAAAGGCTAGTGTAGGCAATAACTGCCTTAAAAACAAATCTGCCTAAGAATTTGGCTGACAATCTGTCTATAATGTGACCATGGACAAGTCCAGTCTGTCTGCCTGCTGTAGCATGGGCTATTACAGACTCAGCCCATGGGTACATGAAGAAGGACCCCGAGGATGAGAACAGCAGTGGAAGCAGCACCAGCAGTGCCTGTAACAGACCTGGCAGGAGAGAGGAGGGCAGCCAGGCAGGAAGCAGGATGTGCACAGGAGTGGGGCGAGGGCCTGGGGACCCAGACAAGGAGGCCTGCAGGGACTTAGCAGGACCGGGGATGGGGGATGGGGGAGAGAGCAGGGGAAGGAACAGAGAACAGAAAAATCCCAGAAGGAGAACAAAAGGCCGCACAGACGGGAAATAAAAACATGTTCAAACAAAGAGTATAAAGCGGAGACAGATAAAAGAACAGGAGTAAATCACTTGCTATGAAAATAGCCACAAACTGATTTTCCATTCCACGTCAAGATGATGAAAAGTGAGGGCTGCCCTGTGTGCCAGCAGCCTTCAGGAACTAAGAAATAAAACACTCAGGTTGAAAATAGTTTGGGGAGCCAGAGGATGACAAGACTCCTCCTGCAGGCAGAAGTGAAATTAAAGGACTGACAGCATCTTCTCCCCTTCTCCCCACCGATCCCCACTCCGGTCACAAAGGAGCGGGAGCTGCTTGGCTGGCAACCACGTATGAGCTCAGCAGGGACCCTGTTCTGACTGAGCTAATAGAGTTAGTTTTTAAGAGAATCTGGTAGAACTCAGGATTGTGTGTTCACAAACACCATATTAAAAAAACAGGGTCATCGCTGCCTTTCAAGCAGTTTTTTTCAGTCTGTTTAAAGGCCGGGTTTCATCTTTTTTCCCTTCACTAGAACAGCACACAAAGACTTCTCTGACACACTGCATCCACGGCAGATGAAAGTGCTTAAGTGTGAGTGAAAGCAACAATGTTCAGAGTGACATTTACTAGCTGCAAACAGTGAAATCAGAGCGCTCCAGTTCATGGAGATTAAATGTCAGGCTTTAAACATTTAGCAGAGTATTAGCTATGGAAGTTTTTAAAATTTAGGATTTGGTCTTATACTGCAAGCAGCCCTTAAAGGGTTTTTAAAGCAAATAGTTGAATCATAAGCTCAATAAGAATATATATTTTGTACTGAAGGTGGGACAAGTGCAGGACAGTCATGGGGTTTGGTTCAAGGATGCTAGAGGTGGTTGCTGGTCTTCACCATTCAGATAAGTAAGAAAAAAATGACATTCCCCACACTTCACGTTATGGAAACTACAAGTCAAAATCCAAAACACAGGAGTTTCTAGGCACATAATTTTCCACAGTGTGCATAGACTTTACAAGCCCAAGAGTTTTTACATTACTGTTTCAGGATGAATGCTTTTTAATACACCTAAAAAGAGCTGAAAAGAGATTCCTTTTTCTTTCAAGAATATTTTCCATGGATAAATTTATGCATGATAAAATTGTCTATAAGTGCCAAATATAACATCCGTCTGAACACGACTAAATAATAAAATCTCCAAATCTAACAATATCAGCAGTCTGTGCTTCCTTCATTCAAAACAGCTGGTAAGTACCGTCTCTATTTTGCTTCTTATGAGGTGCTGGACAGATACAAAGCCAATGAAAATGGTTAACATTTCAAGCTTTGCTCTAAACACTTTGTAAGCAGTATATTATCCCCATTTTACAGATAAGAAAAACGGGGGCTTCCAGACATGAAGGGCTTTATTCAAGACCACAGGACTGCTAAGTCATGCAGGATTCAAACTCTAGCCATTGACTCTAAAGTCTGAGCAATTAACTTTTATTCAAGGAAGTCTCAGTCTGGCAGAGGCCACAGGCACAAGAATAAAGTTTAACACAAGAAATGATACAACAAAGATATCAACAGAGACACAGAGTGGGTACTTCTGTCTGAGATCTGGGACCAGAGGAGGAGATATTTCAGCTGAGTCTCCATGTATGAGTAGGAATTTCTCAAGTTGAAAAAGGTAACAGTTACTCTAGGCATAAGGAAATACACTAAGATCATGGTATCCCGTCCCATCACTTCATGACAAATAGATGGGAAACAATGGAAACAGTGACAGACTATTTTCTTGGGCTCCAAAATCACTGTGGATGGTGACTGCAGCCATGAAATTAAAAGACACTTGCTCCTTGGAAGAAAAGCTATGACAAACGTAGATAGTGTTATTAAAAATCAGAAACATTACTTTTCTGACAAAAGTCCATATAGTCAAAGCTATGCTTTTTCCAGAGGCTGATCGCTGAAGAATTGATGCTTTCAAACTGTGGCGCTGGAGAAGACTCTTGATAGTTTCTTGGACTGGAAGGAGATCAAACCAGCCAATCCTAAAGAAAATCAGTCTTGAATATTCATTGGAAGGACTGATGCTGAAGCTGAAGCTCCAACACTCTAGTCATCTGATGCGAAGAGCTGACTCACTGGAAAAGACCCTGATGCTGGGAAACACTGAAGGCAGGAGAAGGGGGCAACAGAGGATGAGATGGTTGGATGGCATCATCGATGACTCAATGGATGTGAGTTTGAGCAAGCTCCAGGAGATGGTGAAGGACAGGGAACCCTGGCATGTTGCAGTCCATGGGGTTGCAAAGAGTCGGACATGACTGGGAGACTGAACAACAATGGGGCTACACTACTCCAAAACGCAAGGGTTGGCATGTCAATGGAATGCTTAAAGTTCACTGTGCTTTTGAAGGATGGTGATCGTGGAGGCCAGAAAACAAGGGTATTATAATAGAAGAAGATATAAGGAGGTTGGAGCAGGGGAAACAGAGGGTCCCTGAGTTAGGACAGGCAGAAATGATGGTCTGTGACCCACCAGATGTGCACACTGAGGGAGATCGAATTCACAGTGGCTAGCTTTTGGGCCACTGTAAAGACTAAGAATGAAGAAGGTTGGGAAAGATTGAGGAGTGAGGCTAGAGAAGAGGAAGATGATGCCTTGCTCAGTTTCAGAAAAGGTGAGCTACAGCTACTTGAGGGACATGTGGGCATCCTTTCTACTATATTCTCTACTTTAATAAACACTGAGAGCCTCTTGTACCAGGTACTGTGCATGCTAAGTTGCTTCAGTTGTGTCCAATTCTTTGTGACCCATGGACCGTAGCCCGCTAGGCTCCTCTGTCCATTGGATTCTCCAGGCAAGAATACAGGGAGTGGGTTGCCATGTCCTCCTCCAGGGGATCTTCACGACCCAGGGATCAAACCCATGTCTCATTATGTTTCCTGCACTGGCAGGCAGGTGGGTTCTTTACCACTAGCGCCACCTGGGAAGCCCCATCAGGTACTAAGGAAGTTAAAAAAAGAACAAAACTGAGTCTTGCCTTAGAGTTCATGTACTGTACAGTCTGGCTCTCAATGGTGGTAATGATAAGGGAATGAATAGGGTTGTTTCTGCTTGTTACAGTGACCAAGGGGTGGTACTTGCATTTAGTGGACAGGTGCCAATGATACAGATATTCTGCAATATTTGGGTCTGTTTCAGTCAACAAGGCTCTGTCCTCCATCCCACTGGTCGTCTGGATGGGCGACAATCCATTTATAATCACCTGAAGGAGAAGGCAGTGGCAAGCCAGTCCAGTGCTCTTGTATGGAAAATCCCATGGACGGAGGAGCCGGGTAGGCTCAGTCCATGGGGTCACTAAGAGTCGGACACGACTGAGCGACTTCACTTTCACTCTTCACTTTCATGCATTGGAGAAGGAAATGGCAACCCACTCCAGTGTTCTTGCCTGGAGAATCCCAGGGATGGGGGAGTCTGGTGGGCTTCCGTCTATGGGGTCGCACAGAGTTGGACACGACTGAAGTGACTTAGCAGCAGCAGCAGCAGCAGAACTTAAAACCTAACTCTGTTTTACATACAAAAACAAAACTTTTTAACATATTTTATATATACACTGAAATCTTATAAGTAGAAATACCAAGGAAACTGAGGGAAGACTGTTATACATTGTGTTGTTTGGACCTTTACCGGGAGGACTCACTACTTAAGAAAACTACATCATGAGTTGAGGGAGATGAAAAGGTCTGGAAGATGGAAGGTGGTGATGGTTACGTGACAATGTGAATGTACTTAATGCCACAGAACTGTAAACTTAAAAATGCTTAAAATGATGCATTTTATGCTACACATTTTAAAATAAACAAGTTATAAACTGAAAAAAATTAAAAAGGAAAGAAAAAGAATACTGTATCATGGGAAGCAAACACATGCCTAGTTTTTTTTTTTTTTTTTTTTTTGAGTTACTGATGCAGTGTGCCTACACCAGCCTGCAGCGTAGCTGCCCAAACAGTGCTGCTCCCATATTCTAAATCCATCTACTTTACTGTGTTTCCTGGTGTGGTCATTCCTGGAGATTGTGTAAAACATGTAACTTAAATATAATTTTTTTCCCTTTAATTGCCCTTAATATGAGGGCTGGAGAATGGCATGGCAACCCACTCCACTATTCTTGCCTGGGGAATCCCATGGATAGAGGAGCCTGGTGGGCTATACAGTCCATGGGGTTGCAAAGAGTCAGACATGACTGAGCGACTAAACACAATATGATGGCATTACAGTATATTTTTGGAATTATGTGCTGCACAGGTGGGTTATATTAATTATGAATTTCACATAGTTAAATGTGAAACTATATGTATGTATATTATATTTTATGTATATTTATATGTATTATATTAAAGGGCTACCCTTGTAACTGAGTCAGTAAAGAATCTGCCTGCAATGCATGAGACCCGGGTTCAGTTCCTGGGTTGGGAAGATGCCCTGGAGAAGGAAATGGCAACACACTCCAGTATTCTTGCCTGGAGAATCCCATAGACAGAGGAGTCTGGCAGGCTACAGTCCATAGTTATGTCTAACTTAGCGACTAAACCACCACTATATATAACATATATTTGCCATAATATATAACATGTATTTGTTACAGTTTATTATACTTGTTATAAAGAGAATACAATTAGTTTGAAAGAATACTTAGGTCTGACTCTTTACGACCTCATGGACTGTACAGTCCATGGAATTCTCCAGGCCAGAATTACCAGAGTGGGTAGCCTTTCCCTTCTCCAGGGGATCTTCCCAACCCAGGGATTGAACCCAGGTCTCTGGCACTACAGGCAGATTCTTTACCAGCTGAGCCACAAGGAAACCATAAAAAGGATACAATCAGGTTGAAAGTTGAGAATCACTAGTGAGAGACAGACAAGTATAAACAGAATTAAAGCACAAGCGAAACCATGGCAGTACTTCAGAGAGGTAAGAGTACAAAGGGCGAGCAGAGGGGAGAGATGCTATTGGCCTTCCCAGGCCCACGGTGTAGGTGTGATGTGAGCAGGCACTGACTGACAGCCTCTGTGAGAATAATTTCAGAGATGTGGGGCTTGGTATCTGTCTCCAGTGATATCCATCCCTTTTGATATGCCTTTGATTTTTATCAAGTTCTTTTTGATGATGTTCTTCCTATATCTCCCCTCAATGACTCTTGTTCTTGGAGGCTCCAGTAGGCAAAGCACGATGAATCCTTAGCCCATCCTTAGCGTCTCTTCCAGAAACTGAAAACTGTGGTCTCTGTAATACTTTCTAGTTAATCTTCTCTTCTTTTGGCTAAATCTCCGTACTTCCTCCAAGTATTTCTCATATAATTTGGTTTCATATTCCCTTACCATCTGGGCCATTTTCCTCTGAACATGCTCCAATTTGTTAGTGGCCCTTTAGAAGTGTGGTGCCTAGAACCCAAAAGGGGAAAGTGGTGTTGCTCCATACAGTGAGATCAGGATGGGGGGAGGGAACAGGGGAGATCTATTTTAATCCTCAATATATCACCAGTATTGAAAAAAATTTTTCCTTTCTTGTGTCTAAACAAGTTAAATCTCAATTTTTAATAGTCACAAAGAGAGTGCAGATCTCAGAGCTGTTTTTTCTCCATAGTTTGTTTTTGTCTTGAGGATCAAATAAAAATGTGGGTTTGGCTAATAAATACTAACATTTATTTTTATTTGCCAATAGCATCTGTTTACCACCCTCCTGTAGTCATTTCTTGTCTGCCCATGTCCCAAGTCTATCAAAGATTGGCAAGTATGCCACCCATTCTAGGGGCTTGGCCTGTAAGTTGGAATCAGTATTTTTTCATTAAGCATGGATCTAGTGTGTGCAGAAAGCCCCTGCATTCCTGTATGTCTAGTGAATGTCAGCTTGAACCCCACCATGCATAATTCTATCCAGGATTCTGATTTTTCATCCCATTTTGGTCTGAGACTGAAGCCCTGCAAAAACTTAACTGGCTCTTACCATGCTGTCCCTTGGGACTGAAACAGCACCAGTTCATCTCCTCATTGTAGGTATAAGGACTCTTGAACCCCAGTACACCATCCACTGGTCTGAGTCTTTGGAAGCTATGCAGAACTCTGTAGAAGAACATCACTCTGATAGAAACACTAGCTTCCTATCTGCCCCGAATGCAAAGACTTCAATGGATTGATCAACAAATAGGGGACTGGTTAGCCTCAGAAATTTAAGCTCTTGATGTCACATCAACTGGCTACCCATGTCTCAATATGTTTTGCAGTGGAACAAACCAGCTCAAAGGTAAGCTAGGTGAGGGCTGGGTTATTTGTCTGTTTTGTTAGTTGATGTACCTCAAGCCCTCAGAACAGTGTTCATACTGCTCAACAAATATTTGCCGAATGAATTAATGAAATGACCTGATGTAGCAGACATCTATCTTTGTTTTGCCCAGTATTCCCTTCTTTTGTGAACTGCTTCTTGATGGTGCTGCCAATAATGAGACTGAACAAGCTAGTAAATGGTGTTATGAGTACGGAGCTTATTAATCTGCATATCCCTAGCCCCTAGATTCCCTACAGTTTAATCAGTTATTTGTACTCCTTCCTATGTCTGGAGAATCAAGGCATAGTGTCAGGAGGTTTGATGAATGTGAGTGGTACATTTTGCAGGTAGATCATTCAGAGGCTAAACTTTATGTGAATCTCCATCACAAAACCCAAGGCAACAAGATAAAATCTATTTCTAGTGAGAATAAGCTTATGTTTCTAATATTGTTCATCTTTGTAACTAATCAAATACTAGTCTCAGGATATATCTTACTCACATTGAAATAAATTTGGGGTGAAACTTTTTCAAACTTATAATGATGGAAGAAATATAGCTTTTATAAGGTCAGCTTTACCATGATGATACTATTTGACCTTTCTCAGAAAAAAATAATCTGTGAAACATGGCAAAAATGCATACTGGATTAAGATGATCCAATAAGTAGGGAGTGGGAAGACAGTGTTATTAACCTGTGAAATATGGAAAAAAATTACATACTGGGTTAAAATGACCCAGTAAGGCAGGGGGTGGGGGGGTGGGGATGGGAAGGAAAGGGATAGTTGAATAAGACGTTTTAAAAACTGTGGTAAAATATACATAACATAGGACTTCCCTGTGGTCCAGTACTCAAGAATCTGCCTGCCAATGCAGGGGAGGTGGGTTCAATCACTGGTCTGGGAAGATTCTACATGCTGCAGGAAGACTAAGCCCAAGCACCACAACTACTGAGGCAACACACCTCAACTACTGAAGCCCTTGCACCCCTTGAGCCTGTGTTCCACAACAAGAGAAGCCACTGCAATGAGAAGCCCGTTGCACCACAACAGAAGGAGCCTCCACTGGCTGCAACTAGAGAAAGCCTGTGTGCATCAACAAGACCCACTGTAGCCAAAATTAAATTAATTAAAAAATTAAAAACTACACATAACATAAAATTTACCCTTAAACCACTTTTAAGTACTGTTGTGCAACCTCACCATTTATTGTCTCTAGAACTTTATATCATACCAAACAGAAACTCTGTGCCCAATAAATAATAACTCCCCATATCACCTCCTCCCAGCCCCTGGGAATCTCTATTCTACTTTCTATCAGCTAGGTACCTCATATAACTAGAATGAAAAAAATATGTCTTTTTTGGGGTCTGGTTTATTTCACTAGCATAATGTTTTCAAATAGATGTTATAGCATATATCAGAATTTTATCCCTTCCTATGGCTGAATAACGCTGTTCCATGTGCCACATGGTGTTATGCATTCATCTCCTGAAGGACACTTGTGTTGTTTTCCTCTTTTGACTGTGGCTAGTGTGCTATGGGCATCAGTGTACAAATAAATCAGTGACTCAATTATGTGAGTCATTTGGGGTTAAAACCAGGAGTGAAATTGGTGGATCATATGGTAATTCTAAGCTTAATTTTTTGAGGAACCAATATAAGGCTCTTAAAGATAACTTATAAAATAAAATTTATTAATTTAGTAACTATATTCTGCATTAATAAAGCTATTCCTCACATGATACTTCACATATTATTACTGGAGACAGAGAGACTGCTTCAGTGAAAAGAACTGAGGATACATCATTTCCTTATCCTGAAAGAGGAATTTTCAAATAACTATAGATTCCCCAAGAAGGTAAGATATGACAAATAACTGCAACCTGGTAAAGGTCCATCTAGCAGGACTACTGGAAAGGTTTTTCCAGTAGTCATGTGAGAGTTGGACCGTGAAGAAGGCTGAGAGCTGAAGAAGTGATCTTTTTGAACTGTAGTGTTGGAGAAGACTCTTGAGAGTCCCTTGCACTGCAAGATCAAACCAGTCAACCTAAAGGATATCAGTCCTGAATATTCAGTGAGAGGACTGATGCTGAAGCTGACACTCCAATACTTTGGCCACCTGATGTGAAGAGCCGACTCATTGGGAAAGACTCTGATGCTGGGAAAGACTGAAGGCAGGAGGAGAAGAGGACAACAGAGGATAAGATGGTTGGATGGCATCACCGATCCAATGGACAGGAGTTTCAGCAAGCTCTGGGAGATGGTGGAAGGACAGGGGAAGGCTGGCGCGCTGCAGTTCATGGGGTTGCAAAGAGTCGGACACGACTGAGAACTGAACAACAGCAAAATGTAAACGGGGCTTCTCTGGTGGCTCATTGGTACAGAATCTGCTTGCCAATGCAGTAGACAAATGTTCAATCCCTGGGTCAGGAAGATCCCCTAGAGCAGGAAATGGCAACCCACTCTCCAGTATTTCCTAGAAAATTCCATGAACAGAGGAGTTGCGTAGGCTACAGTTCATGGGGTTACAAAAAGAGTTGGATATGACTTAGCAGCTAAACTGACAACAAAATGTAAACACCAGGATTTTCACAAACATGAAATAAAACCTTTAGAAAACTCAGACTTTCATTTAAAAATAAAGACACAGTGAATCCCACTATGTATCATAAAACTGTAAACTCTGTATGCAAAATAATTGACCAGTTTGCTTCTAAAGTGTAAATGTTATGAAAGACAAGGAAAGACTGGAGAAATGTCACAGATTAGAAGAAACTACTGAAACCTGGTAAATAACTAGGATAGGAATCTCAGATTGGATCTTGAACAGAAAAAGTACAGTGACAGAAAAACTGGAAACATCCAAATGAAGGCTGTAATTTAATAACTGTTAACGGTTATTATACCAGTGTTAATATTTTGGTTTAAGTAACTGTAGCACAGTTTTAAAAGATATTAAAACCAGTGAAAGCTGGATGAATGATACACATGAATTCTCTACTATTTTTGCAACTTTTGTGTAAGCCTAAAATGACTGCAAAATAAAAAGCAGTCCATATTTTAAAGAAATTATACCAATTCTCTACACTGTCTTTTTCAGAGGATATAACTGGAGGGAATACTTCCTAACTCATTCCATGAGTCCAGAATTACCCTCATTCCAAAAACTGACAAAGACATGAAAAGAAAACTAAAGATGAAGTATAGCTCAGTTGGTAAAGAATCCTCTTGCAATGCAGGGAGACCCCAGTTTGATTCCTGGGTCAGGAAGATCTGCTGGAGAAGGGATAGGCTACCCACACCAGTATTCTTGGGCTTCTCCTGTGGCTCAGCTGGTAAAGAATCTGCCTGTGATGTGGGAGACCCGGGTTTGATCCCTGGGCTGGGAAGATCCCCTGGAGAAGGGAAAGGGTAGCCACTCCAGTATTCTGGCTTGGAGAATTCCATGGACTGTATAGTCCATGGTGTCACAAAGAGTTGGACAAGACTGAGCAACTTTCACTTTCACAAGCCAATATCTTTCACAAACATAGATGCAAAAATTCTCAACAAAATACTGGCAAATCAAATCCAAGAATGTTTGAAAATAATTATACATTACAATCAAGTGGGATTTATTCCATGTATGCAAGCCAGGTTCAACATTTGAAAATCAATTCATGTAATCTTATCACAGCAACAGGATAGAGAAGAAAAATCACATTATCATATTAATAGACGGAGAAAAAAGTATTTGATAAAATCCAAATCAATTCATGATTTAGGAAAAACTCTTATAAACTAGGGATAGAGGGAAATTTCCTCAATTTGATTAAAAAAATTTATGAAAAGCCTATAGGTAACATCATAGCTATTGGTGAGAAACCAGGAGTTTTTCCACTAATATCAGGAACAAGGAAGGAACGTCCACTTTCATCACTCCTTTTCAATGTTACACTGTATGTCCTAGCTAATGTAAGTGAGATAAGAAAAGGAAATAAAAGGTGTACTAATTGGGAAGGAAGAAATAAAACTGTCTTTGTTTGTAGATGGCATGATCTGAAAGAAATGAACAAAACATTCCTGAAAGTAGTAAGTGATTATAGCAAGGTTATAGGATATAAGGTTAATATACAAAAGTGAATCACTTTTCTATTGAGCAATCGAAATTTTCAATTAAAAACACATAACCATTTATATTAGCACCCCAAACCATGAAACACTTAGATATAAATCTAATAAAATATGTATAAGCTCTATATGAGGAAAACTACAAAACTCTGAAAAACAAAATCAAGGAAGAATGAAATATATATTCGATGTTCATGGATAGGAAGACTCCATACTACCAAGATTTCAGTTCTTCTCAATTTGACCTATAGATTAAATACAATCCCACTCAAAATCTCAGCAAATTATTTTGTGGATATCAACGAATTGATTTTAATATTTATGTGTGCTAAGTCGCTTCAGTCATATCTGACTCTTTGTGACCCTAAGGCCTGCAGCCCGCCAAGTTCTTCTGTCCATGGGATTCTTAAGGCAAGAATACTGGAATGGGTTGCCACGCCCTCCTCCAGGGGATCTTTCCAACCCAGGGACTGAACCCAGGTCTCTGATGTCTCCTGCACTGGCAGGGAGGTTCTTTACCACTAGCGCCACCTTTAATATTTACATGGAGAGGCAAAAAACATAGAACAGGCAACATAATATTGAAGAAGAAAGTTGGACAACTGACACTACCTGACTTCAATAAGTACGGACTTTGTTTTACTGTAGAGCTACAATATCAAGACAGTGAGATACTGGTGAAAGGACAGACAAGTATAATAAAAGAGCATAACAGAAAGCCAGAAATAGAATCACATAAACATAGTCAACTGACAGTTGACTATATAGAGTGAAGGCAACACAATGGAGCAGAGATAGCCTTTCCAACAAATGGTGTTAGAACAACTGGACATCCATATGCCCCAAAGAAAAAAAGACACAGATTCTTTCTTACACAGATCTTACACCCTTCACAAAAAGTAATTCAAAGTAGATCACAGACCTAAACATAACATGCAAACCTATGAAATTCCTAGATGATAACAAGAAAATCTAAATAGATGACTGTGGGTTTGGTGATGACTTTTTAGATTTAATACCTAAGGCACAATCCACAGAAGAAATAATTGATAATTTGGACTCAGTTAAAATAAAAAATCTATTCTTTAAAAGACTTTATCAAGAAAATGAAGACAAGTCACAGACTGGGAGAAAATATTTGCAAAAGACGTATCAGACAAAGAACTATTATCCAAAATACAGAAAGAACTTTTAAAACTCAGAACTGAGAAAACAAACAAATTGACTAAGAAATGGGCCAGATCTTTACCAACACTTCACCAATAGCAAATAAGCATGTGAAAAGATGCCCCACATCATATATTATTAGAAAAATGCAAATTAAAACAAGATACCAGTACATACCCACTGTTGTTGTTATTCAGTTGCTAAGTCATTTCCAACTTTTTGTGACCTCATGAACTGTAGCCCACCAGGCTCTCTGTCCATAGCATTCTCTGGGCAAGAATACTAGAGTGGGTTGCCATTTCCTTCTCCAGGGGATCTTCCTGACCCAGGGAAGATCCTGAACTTGTGTTTCCTGCATTGGCAGGCAGATTCTTTACCACTGACACATGTCATTATATATTTCTCAAAATCTATTGAATGTGTTAACACCAAGAGTGAATAATAATGTAAATATCTGGGCTTTGGATGATACTGATGTATCAATGCAGGTTCATCAAATATAATCAGTGTACCATTCTGGTGAGGGATGTTGCTAATGGGGGATGTAATGCCTGTGTGGGGCAGAGGGTACATGGGCACTCTCTGTACCTTCTGCTAAATTTTGCTGTAAATCTAAAATGTCTCTAAAGAATAAAACCTACTTTAAAAAAGAGAGAGAAACAACAAGTTAGTGTATACTGTTATTTCTATCAGCTATGTGACTACTCATTTGTTTAGTATGGATTTAGAAAATACCACAAGAAATGAGTTAGTTCTTTCACCATTCCTAAGATCTGCAAAGAAAAGAAAGTTCTTACCGACTTGAAGTGAAAATGATATCAGCATATCATCCCATACTTAGTGAACAGTTCTATGAAATTGGAAGAGAAAATTCCAACAGGACCTAGCAAAAATATAAACAAGCACATTCTTCTTTATGTAAACAAAGAAACTGAATAACATCAGGGGAACTGTTCTTATCATATACTTAGAATACTGTGGGCTTCTCTGGCTACACTATGATCATAAAGCCATCTCAGAAAAGGATGAGTGGGGCGGAATCTAAATTAGCCTAGAAACCTAAAGATTCCAATTACTGGGTTGGCCAAAGAGTATGTTTGGGTTTTTCTATAAGACGTTGCAAAAGACTTGAACAAACTTTTTGGCCAATCCAATCCTTTCATGTAAAGCAGGATTAGCATTCTATTATTCCTTGTTATTGAAATTCAAAAAGTAAATCTGATAATTGTTTCAGTCTTGTCTTTTAATGAGTAAAAGTGATACAAACTAAATTTCAATTATTTCATCATATGGACTTCCATGTAAACATGGTTTGGATCTTTTGGTGAATGTCATGGTAATCCACAATCTCTAGTTTAGAGATTCCAACTCAATGAGAAGTGGAATTGGAACTAAATTTACAGAACTATTTTCCAGTTGTTTTGTCTTATTAGAGAAAGCTATGAAGTTATTATAGTACAGCCCAGTAAGATTTTGCTGCTCATTAAGTAGTAATGAATTCTCCATATCTGTTACTAAGAAATACAAACGCTACATTTGCTGGTCACCAAGGCTACGCTGGCAGCATTAGGTGAAGTTCTGAGGTACCTTTAATCAGGCAGTCCTCTGCAGGTCAGTCACACTTACATCATCATACATTGGGTTTCCCCTCGAGAACATCTATACTCCAGGGCCAACAGGGCCTGTTCCAGGCAGTCCTGCTTTGGTGGAATTCCCTAGAATATCCCATTAGAATCAGTGAATTAAAGACTCTCAAAGCTGGAAGGAACCTCAAAGATCAAGAGTGGTATCACAGGGAAAAGTGAAACTTGGCAAGATGTTGTTCAACTCTTTTATGGGTTTGTGCCATTGATTAAACAACAAAAAACAATCCAGAAGAATCTTTCCCTCTCATCAAAAATATTAGAGTTGCTATATATATATGTAATCATAGAAATCGAAGAATTGCCTCATTTTTCCAGTGCAGGATAAGTAACAGGCTGTATTTGAACCTGACCAAAAGCTATTGTTTATTTACAATTTATCCTAACACTCTACTGCTTCGGATGGAAGTTTCCTGTGCTTTATAATGAAAATAAAGTAACCAGAACCTGGCTGTTTACAGTGTTTTGCCAACAATTAAAACAAACAGTCCACCTAATCTGTACTGACTTTATAGACAAAAGAAATCAAACAGTTATTTCAAAGTTCACAAACTAACTTATTGGTCTAATGAAGACTAGACTCCAACTTGGATATTTTACTGTTTTCAGGTCCCCAGTGAGATAAAATGCTTCAGCATATATTTTTAGCCTTGAGTTATTATTTTTTAAAATAGCAGTGCCTTTAAATCACTTTTCCTTAAAAAAGCAAAAACAAAAACAAAACAACAAACCCAAAAAACCCTCCAGTATTTCTAACTTTATGATTCTCTAATTGAATTATGAAATTAAATGGTGAAGCAATAGTTAATTCAACTTTTATCATTTTATATTTAGAATCATTCTCAGAAATCCAAATTGGCTGATTACTGAACAAGTTCTAATTGCTCCTCAGAGACTGTGAGAGCTGGGGCTTTTAGCATTGTTCACTGGCTGGGAAACAGGCTTCCTCTTGTAGCGCCCGATCTGTTATTGATTTAAAAACTGACCCAAAGGGCTATTTGTTCTGGGTTCTTTGAAGTACATTTGCTGCTCCTGCCTTCTGGAACTGTTCTGTCAGACATCCTGAAGCCTTATGCCTATTCTTCACTATGTAGTTTGTGAATGATGGGATAATGGCTCATTAATCAGCTCTCACCTCCAAAGAGGGTCTGGGATTTAAAACACCTCCAAATAATCACCCTGGTGTTTCTGTTTTAAACCCTGAGGCAAGTCAGTTCAGTTACCAGTCCACAGGATCTTACTAACTCAGGACTTGGGGCAGGGCTGTCTCCAAGACTATAGACTCTTCTGAGCATGAATGCCACCCACATCTCATGCTCACTTCCACCTTTCATGGTGGCCAGCTAGGTCTCAGCTCACAGCAGTTATTTAATGTAAAATAATAACACCAGTGTGATTAATTTATTTATAATTAATTTACAAATAAATTATAATTTTTCATAAATTTATTTACAGATAATTTTTATTTGTAAATAATAAGTTTATAAAATGAAAAGTTCAGGAATAAATGACTTCAAAGGATAGAGATTCAGATTATAATCAGTAAAGCTTGCTCTGAAATATCAATAACCTCAGATATGCAGATGATACCACCTTTATGGCAGAAAGTGAAGAGGAACTAAAAGCCTCTTGATGAAAGTGAAAGAGGAGAGTGAAAAAGTTGGCTTAAAGCTCAACATTCAGAAAAAGAAGATCATGGCATCTGGTTCCATCACTTCATGAGAAACAGATGGGGAAACAGTGGAAACAGTGTCAGACTTTATTTTTTGGGCTCCAAAATCACTGCAGATGGTGACTACAGCCATGAAATTAAAAGATGCTTACTCCTTGGAAGAAAAATTATGACCAACCTAGATAGCATATTCAAAAGCAGAGACATTACTTTGCCAACAAAGGTCTGTCTAGTCAAGGCTATGGATTTTCCAATGGTCATGTATGGGTGTGAGAGTTGGATTGTGAAGAAAGTTGAGCGCCGAAGAATTGATGCTTTTGAACTGTGGTGTTGGAGAAGACCCTTGGACTGCAAGGATATCCAAATAGTTCATTCTAAAGGAGATCAGCCCTGGGTGTTCTTTGGAAGGAATGATGCTAAAGCTGAAACTCCAGTACTTTGGCTACCTCATGACAAGAATTGACTCATTGGAAAAGACTCTCATGCTGGGAGGGATTGGGGGCAGGAGGAGAAGGGGATGACAGAGGATGAGATGGCTGGATGGCATCACTGACTGGATGGACGTGAGTGTGAGTGAACTCCGGGAGTCGGTGATGGACAGGGAGGCCTGACGTGCTGCGATTCATGGGGTCGCAAAGAGTCGGACACGACTGAGTGACTGAACTGAACTGATACCCGGGTTTTACAATCCTAAGAAGTGGCACCAGAAAGCAATTTTTACATTGACAGTTTCAGGTCCTCTTAAAAAAATAAAGACTAATTAAATGAGTAACATCTTCCTTAAGAATCAAGTGAGTATTTTGGGGGAATGGCAGCAGAAGAAGAACTGAGTTTCTCAGGTTTGGTTATGTTTTCTAAACTTTTTCAGTTTGAAGGGAGCTCTGCATAGTTTTAGACTTGTCATGGTTTGCTCTTAGACAAAGAGGATGTCCAAGTTCTCATGATCTCTGATAACTAGGAGTACAGGGCACACTTGGCTAGCAGGAAGGGAGAGAGTCTCAAGGATAAAGGTGACCCATGGGGCAGCTGAAGGGTCCTCTGAATGTCACTCCCTACCATTGAGTGGCACCTAAGAAGGAAAAGAGGGAGGTAGCCAGGGAGGAGAAATCATTAATAACTGGCAGAAAAGGAAGACAGTGTGGTATGCTGGGAAGAGATGGGGTCGGGAGCTAATTTTTGACATGCTATATTCCAGTTCCTGAAGCACCCAACACATTGCTAAGCTCCCTGGGTGATAATAATACAGTCAGAAGATTTCGTTTCTGGCCCTTAAAGTACTCATAATGTAATCTGGGGAAGGGGAAAATGAATGTAAGTGAGATGACCAGAGAATGGTGAAATGCTAGCCTATAAGCCTTAGGAATTCATGGGTGGGAAAGATCTGGATGGAGTGATAGGGCAAGACACAGCTAAGAAGAAGCTTCCAGAAATCGAGTAAATGAACAGTGCAACTGAGAATCAGGCCCATGCAGATGAACTCCTTTAGAGGGGAAGATTCAGAAGGATGTTGCTGGTGGCCTGGCAGGAGAAAGAACCCTGACAGACTGCTTTGGAAGGGCTGGAGTCAGTGATTAAAACACACGAGGGCCAAAAAAGAAAGAATGAGAAGCAAATAATCCTCAGTTGTTTTCACGCCTAAAGGGGCTCACTGTGGCATGAAAATCAACATGAAAACAGACACATCACATCATCCAAGCTGGGCACCGTGTAGGAATTCCTTGCCCTAAGTTTAAAAATATTTATTAACGCCTTGTTATCCTCTCAATTTTTGGAAGAGAATATTTAACCTGATGATAAAGGGGTGAGAAGCACTGAATTATGCATATCAGTCTGATCAAATATTTTGTCCCAGATCATGAGTTAGTGACTGATCACTATGCTTTTAGATGTAGTTTTAAAGGAATAATCTGAGTTATAGGATACTGACATGAATTGATAAGAATAAATATTTCCTGGTCTTTAAAAGTTACATCACACTTCACTTACCTCATGTGAAAAACTCATAAATAATTAAAACTCAATTATACTTGTAAAAATAAATTAACAAAGTATGCTGCTTTATAAATATATTTTATTATGTTTATTTACCTAATAGCTTTTACCAAAATCAGTAATTTGCAAAATTTCTTCTCAATATTAATGTATACAAAAGGCATTATTCTTTAACATAAGGTTTTTATTGTTCTCCTGTTATTGCTTTCTCCCTAAAAATTGGTTTTGTAAGTCATCAAAAATTTTCAATCATTTATAAAAACCAAACTTAACATTTAAAAAAAAGAGGTGAAGAGGACCTAGGAATATACCATGGAGGCTCCTTATGTATTCACTAGTTATATTCACATAAGACTATGTATCATGGTCTCTGTTCTACAGAGGGAAAGGAAGTTTATGGATATCAAACAGCTCACTTAAGCTTGCCCATATGTTAGAATGGCATACCTAGATCCTGAACCTTAGTATACCTGCTACCCAAAGCCCATTTTCTCTGTTTCATGTAGAGAATATATACTTGGATGCCCTAAGTAAGTGTTAGTTGCTCAGTCATGTCTGACTCTTTGGGACTCTGTGGACTATAGCCCACCAGCCTCCTCTGTCCATGGGATTCTCCAGACAAGAGGAGTGGGTAGCCATTCCCTTCTCCAGGAGATCTTTCCAGCTCAGAGGGTGAATTCAGACCTCGTGCACTGCAGCCAGATTCCTTGCCATCTGAGCCACCAGGGATGCCTTAGAGAGGAGGGAATCCCTGCTCCATTTCTAATGTGCTCTAGAGTTGAGCCTGGAGGTGGAGTGAGAAGAATGGGGTTTGTCAACCATGCTTTGCTATGAGTTCTAAGACAATACAAGGCAAGCCCCCTTTTGGCTTTATAATCTGAACTTTAAAAAGAAGATAGATGTAGGATTAAACAATTGCTAGGGTATCATCTGTGAACATTTACGAGTCTAAGTGTACAAGTAGATTCCCCACCAGATGAATGACTTAATATGACTGTCCTAATTAAAAGAGGAGGGGGAATATGAGGACACATATTGATCTCTGTATACAGAAATCCACCAGGCTATAAACAAACAGTTCTGTCACAAAAGCAGTGGCAGCTCCGGGATTTTAAGGAGTAAGGGTTCAGGGATAGCAGGTCTGCCTTGCTACTGAGTACACTGAGCCCACTGCTCTCACCTGCAGGGCCTGCATTTAGTCCCCTGAGTGTATGAGGCTACAGACCACTGCATTGAGCTGCTACCACTCTCTCTGGTTGCCAAGAGAGGTATGAAGGCTGAACACAAGCACAACCTGCTCAGGAGCCTACATAAATGAGACACCAGAGGTAAGAGAGTATGTGCCCCAGACAGGACAGTCACTATGCAGCTCTGGCTGATGCCTCCCTGCAGTGACCTGCTCTTCCAATCCCTCAAACAGACTCAGAAATATGGCTTTTGTGCAACATGAAACACCTGGAACCACCATGTGGGAAAAAATGCCAACTAGCTAGGTGAACCAGACAAAACATGTTTGTATCCGCATGTGATCCAATGCTTATCAGTTTGCTTCAGAATTAGCTGATAAAAAGAAATGCAGGAGACCTAGTCTTAAACATTGGAAAAAAAAGAGGGGGGGGGCTCTCGTTGAAGCAGGCAAAGAAAAGGCGTTGAGAAAGATCTTTGCCGTTTAATTTGGATAAAGTCTGTCACTAAAGGATAAGCTCTTACATGTCTAACTCTAATAATGCTTACAATTTTTGTCAGTACCTATCTGCTTCCTATAGTCAAGGGGAAGAGAGCCCTTAAAACAAAGGTGAGTGTGCCAGGGACACTCACCTAGCACAAAACTGGGAGAACTGTGGAAAATTAAAATTAAATTCTATCTCCCAAGAGAGCTAAGGGAAGAAGAATTCCTGCAGTAGAAGGTGGTCAAGACAGCTGCAGAAAAGTAAAGGTTAATGGGCAAAACTGCGGGGCTTTCAACACGAATCCCAACAGGAGGTCAGAGGTATGAGTGAGAGAGCGAAGACAGAGAAAGAATGGCCAAGGTATAAAAGAGACAGAAGAGGAAAGGCTGCTCTATAGGGCAGGGCAGTAGAAGGGTAGCCAACCATTCGAATGTGTGTGTATAGGTGACAGGTGTTCTGCAAATAAACTATGAGGAACCACAGAAATGTTCTCAGAAATAAGTCATCACACAAAAAAAAAAAAACAAAACATGTTCTGGGCATCCACTATATCTAAGATACTGCAAAGGTGCAAGAGCTTCAAGGAGCCATCAGTCATTCAGACAGGAGGTGAACAGAGCAGGAGTTAGTGGTTTTAAGTGGCAGGGGATCCATCACCTTCCTGGCAGAGGGAGCGGCCTGTTCAAAAGCAAGTGGATCTGACATCTGTGCTCTGTCTACTTCTTCTTATTCCCATTTGATTGGGAAGAGAGGCTAAGCTCAGACAGGCTAACTGATTAGCTTCGAGTCACATGCCTAATTATTCACAAGGCTGAGAGTAAACCCAAAGCCTCCTGATTCCCAGTGTGGCACATTTCCTCCTGTACCAAAACCAAGGTATAATGGGTGCAAGCCAGAGAAAACAATAATGTGGAAGAAAAAATGTAAAGCAAATATTCAGAACAAATTATTGATGAAAGCTATAGAACAAAAATGAACTCTTCTGTGATCTGAAGACTGGAAGTCTGCCATGCACAGATCTTACCCAGTTCTCCTAGAGAGGAGGGAAATACATACCTCCACCCACACCCACCCCAATTCTGTTCTCTGTGCCTACTGAGCAGTTAGGTTTTTTTTTTTCTCCTTGTGTGACTTCACAGAGATGAATCATGGCTCCTTGAAAAGCTGAAACAGGAAAGCTGGCTTGGGAATAATAAAACAGCAACAAAGTCCCTTGAGCCCTGGGCTCTGACCTCACTAACAAGACTTATCTACAAAATACTGTATTGTGTAAGCAAATCTTTTGAAATATAGCATCTGGAGCTTTTAAGATGTGGACACAAGTGATTTGAGCATGAGACACCTGTCTTTAGAGAAAAGTAATTATTTAGCCCATAAGCACAAACGTGTTTTCGCGAACTGTCAACTATAAACATTTTTTAAAAGTTGCTTTGTCAAAGATTTGCATAAATGGCTTGAGTGTGACTTCAGGAAAACCAAGAATGTAAAACAGTATTCTGCTCACAAATGGAATTTGCTGCCCTTTGCAATTTTACAGATGATCCCTCTGCAGATTTCATTCTTTACGGCAGAATATGGAAATTTTGACATCATAACCATATGAAACTTATAAATCTGCTATTCACATTTCTTAAAAGGAATGATCAGTCACGATATGTTCTTTCTATAATTTAGAGGTCTTATCAGCAGGGAATGTCTTGCTATTTTTAAGAGAGCTCTCAAGCTCTCTAAACTAATTGGGCCCTTTTCACCACTCTAAGCAATAATGCTAAAATATCTTATTCTGTAAGCCACAGCAGTGTTTGAAATTTTTATTCATTTTCTCAGTAAATCTAGGGTAGTCATAAATTTCCTCATCCCTGATTATAAGGTCCTTCGGAAGAATATTTTTATAATTATTTGTCCATGTCTTAGAGAAAAACGAGAGTTTGCCCTTTTCATCCTGTAGCAAGGGAGGACCCTTGGAAGGTAAGGTACTTGGCTTACGTCTCCTGGTATAAGTGGAATCTCAAATGTCATGCTCCATGTAGAGAAGTGATAAGCTTTCCACAGCTGATTTTTCTAACACTAGAAAAAGAAATAAAAAAATAAATAAATAAAAAATAAATAAATAAAATGAAAAAAAAAGAAAAGAAAAAGAAATCCACGACCAGGAGACTTTGCTGTATTCATGCTACAAAACATAAGAATTATACCAGGAGGCCAGGAGAAAAGAAACCACTGAAAAGCAAACTACCAAAGAGGAAAAGCCAGCCTAAAAATGTAAGTTTTACCCAAAGATTTGGGGGAGGGAAATGAGAAATTTCAAAGACAGACTATGACAAAGATAGCATTTAGTCTCCAGAGGCTGCTGGAAAACACTAAGTCTCAATCTTTTTTTTTAAAAAAGAGTAAAACACTCTAAGAGGTTTCATGATACTCGGGCATTAAAATAAAGCAACTCTTGATGAAAATGTTTTGGAATCTAATAGAGGTGCACTTAATACTGTCTGTGTACTAAATGCTACTGAATTGTACATTTTAAAATGGTTCATTTTATGTTATGTAAATTTTGTCTCAATAAAAACAAAAGTATAGTAAAGCAACTGTATTCTGCTTAAGGTGAATGAGAAATGTTTGCCATTTCCTTTTGATTGCTCCAACAAAGACAATATTTAATGCTTCAGAAACGTGACACCAAGAAAATCCTTAGACGAATTCCAGGGGATCAGTTCAGTGGGTGCAAAGGTTAGCCAAAGAGCAGTTACACAATGTTTTTCCCCTATTCTATTTTTCCACCCCCTTAAAAGCTCTCAGCAGTCATCACAAAGTTTTAATAGCTTCTCTGACTCTTTCCTTCCTATATTCCTCCTACCCAACTTCTTTCCTTCAATATTTATTGAACTCCTACATGCCCCAGAGCACTTTAAGAGGTGCTAGGATTGCCAAGATGAGTAATACATCTTAGCTTTCCTCAAGGAGTTCACGGTCTGCATTCAAATTTAAAATACTCCCCAAGCTACTTCCAAACGAACTTGAGTTCCAGACATCTCCAAATCGTTAATGACTGCACTTGACTTGGACTGTAGCAGTCCTTCCTAAGCTCACCTATTTCACACCTACTTATGTTCTGATTGTGCTCCTTTTTTTCTTTTAAATTCAGACCAAAGGGAATTTTTAAAAATCCTAGACAAAAATGGCACCTTAGTGATTTTCAGATACTATAAATATAGAGCTATACTGATTCACGTGAAACTTTAAAATAGGCTCTGTAAGGTTCTGAAACTGGTGGTTCTTAGGAATCATTATTAAACCTGAAGATCATTTCAAAGATTTCCTTTCTCCTGATCCCACTCTGTTTTCACTTAGCTACTGGTGACTTCCACCACCTTTCTGCACAAGGCCAGGTCTCTCTGAGGTCACTGCCTCTGATTACGTATCAATCCTTTCTTGGAAAACAGCTTTGTTCCCATCACGTTTCCCTAACCCTTTCACAAATGAATTTCTCTTCCTTCAACTTTTGTTTCGGTTTTCACTCTAGCCACGTTGTTATCCTTATGAAAAGAGGCTAACTTTCATCTCAAGAGCACGAGGTCCCACCAGACCCAGATCTCGTCTGTGCCTGTAATGATCTGAAACAGCGACAACTCAAAAGAGTGATGTAGGCAAAGTGAAACGACAGAAAATGGTAGGTAAAGCCACAATGGCTTCTGCAGAGAGGAAAAACATCATGTTTACCAAGTAGAAAAAGGATCAACTCAGAAAAGAAAAAAAAATGTTTTCAAGCTTTGGAGACTCCCCTAAAGTGGAGAAAAAAAAATTCAAAGCAATCTCTAACTGATAATACACAGCATGATTTGACACAGATTTTAAGGGCACTCAAAATGTGAACCAGAAACCATAACATTTAAATCAAACACCTCAACTGTGGACGGAAGCAGCTACAGGCTGTCACCTAGCCAGGTGCCAGTGGCGCAGCGGGCAGTGCCACATGCAGCTGGGGAAAGCAGTTCGTCAGGCCCAAGAAACCGGATGCGGGAGAATGTTCACTCCTCACAGTGGGCTCTGATCTTTATCAGACCTGCTAATGCACATACAACACCAGCTGTATCTCTATGAAAGTTGCAAAATTTACAGTACATGTATGGAGGGAAATAGAAATTGGGAAAAAGTAACACAGGTATTATTTTAATGTGCTACAGAGGATTGGTCAACAGGAACAGGAACTGAACAAACTTAAACAAACGGCTCCAAGTATGATTTCATTAATCTTGGAAAACAAGAAGCAACAGACGACTGCAAACTGATCGCTTCTTATTTGACTTGGCTTGAAAAATCATATTCTCACTTAACTCTAATTACAGATAGGCATCTTGGGCCAGCTGACCTTTTCTTTGTCTAGCTTAGTTTCCTTTGAACATGCTATAAAGGTTCTGATCACCGAAAAACATAATACCTGATGAAGGTCATTATACAAAGAATCAAACCAACACAAATTAAGGGGAAAAACAAAGTTCCTGTAAAGGTTCTGGCATATCAACAAGAAATTAACTGACTCTTCCTAATGTCTGAAACACATGTCAATCAATAGGCCAATAAAATTTTTATATACTATGCAAACAAGTGGTAATCCCAGTACCACCCAGTTTGTGGTTTACCACTGAAAATACTTCATTTAAAAAAATCACAGTATTCCATTTATGGACAATAACCCATTATCCATGTCATGAACTTGCTACTGCTATGAACTTAGACATTTCACAGCTCACACTGGATATAGAACATGGAAAAAAAGACTAAGTAAAATAATGGATTTCTTTCATACGAAGCATGAGTGTACATGTAATAAATACATCTATATTTGTCATGGTGAATTAAATCAGCTTCAGCTTCAGGCAAAGAGGCAGTGTATTAGGCTGAAATGGTCCATTTCTTTCCAATTTGTTATACATGTAGAATCTGATATTTATTTTTTACTTGATTAAAAATTAAATTAGGTTTCATTTTAACATGCAGAGCTCTTTCTCTGAGTATTTCATTTAACAACAGCCAGCTTGGAAGGAAGCCAGTAATCAAACGCTTGCAGACCTGGGAAACCCTTCTGGTTTTTCAGACTCTTGAATAAAGCCTGAGAAGAGCACCAGCTTAGGGACCAGGCATCTTTGTTTTTGTGATGACTCACATCATCCAGTATTCATTCATTTATTTTTAAGTCATTCCACAAATATGTGGAAGACACTTTTCTAAGCAGGGACCATGGGAAACAGAAAAATACATGGCCTTTATCCTCAAGAGCTTTACAGATCTCTCTCCCTCAATGTAAGCAGTCCTCTTTAGTTTAATGATCAGTAGCTCACAAATTCAATGTTCTCTTTTTCACCTTGAAACAAATTTTTCTGTAGAAGTATGTTTTCAAGAGATACTGAGATCAGCCAACTTATTGAAAAAATTATTCAAAGACCCCCACTTTTAGGAGAAACTAAAAACACACAATAGTGAAGAAATATATGGGTTTTGAGAGACAAAACAGTAAACTATAAGGTCTACTTAAAATTCATATTACTGCAGGATCAATGTGTACATTACAATAGGGGAACAGGGCACTGAATGG
The DNA here is from genome assembly GCA_917880005.1 of Nanger dama. Taxonomy (NCBI): domain Eukaryota; kingdom Metazoa; phylum Chordata; class Mammalia; order Artiodactyla; family Bovidae; genus Nanger; species Nanger dama. The sequence goes on from CAKJTW010000059.1 coordinate 1,234,807, forward strand.
ATTATGAAGAGCTAAGGCAATGAGACCATTTAGACATAGCTTTAGAATGACTCAGAAATGGTCCACGTCTTTCACAGTTATATGTAGGCCTAGTAGATGGAAAATCAGCAAAAATATAGAAGGGCTCAATAGCATCATCCATCAAAAGGATCTAATGGACAATTATAGAACATCCTGTTCAACACAGCAGTACACACATTCTTTTCAAGCACTCATGGAATATTCACCAAGATAGACTATATCCTAGATCATAAAACATTAAGTCAACATATTTAAAACCAGAGTGTGTTCCCTGACCAAAATCAAACTAGAAATCAGTAATACAAAAAAAAAAAAAAAATCTCCAAATAGAAATTAAAGTATGCTAAATAATCCACGGGTCAAAGAAGAAGCATCAAAGGATATAAAAAATACTTAGCACAAAATGAAAATATATCTACAGGATGATGCTAAAGCAGTGCTTAAAGACAAATTTAAAATACTAAATGCTTACATTAGAAAAGAAGAAAGGTCTAATCAATGATCTAAGTCCCTACCTTAAGAAACTAGAAAAAGAGCAAAATGAACCTAAGACAGCCACAAAGGAAAAAATAGAAGAGAAAATAGATGAAACAAAAACCTAACTATTAGAAAAGATCAACAAAATTGATAAGTCTCTAGTAAGACTGACAAAAAGAAAAAGAGAAAACAGAACCTCACAATTTCAAGAATGAGACCAAAGCTATAACCACAGACCCTAAACCTGTAAAAAAGAAAAATTAGAGAATATTATAGCTCTATGGCATCTGGTCCCATCACTTTATGGGAAATACATGGGGAAACAGTGGAAACAGTGCTGACTTTATTTTTGGGGGCTCGAAATCACTGCAGATGGTGACTGCAGCCATGAAATTAAAAGAAGCTTACTCCCTGGAAGAATTATGACCAACCTAGATAGCATATTCAAAAGCAGAGACATTACTTTGCCGACTAATGTCCGTCTAGTCAAGGCTATGGCTTTTCCTGTGGTCATGTATGGATGTGAGAGTTGGACTGTGAAGAAAGCTGAGTGCCGAAGAGTTGATGCTTTTGAACTGTGGTGTTGGAGAAGACTCTTGAGAGTCCCTTGGACTGCAAGGAGATCCAACCAGTCCATTCTGAAGGAGATCAGCCCTGGGACTTCTTTGGAAGGAATGATGCTAAAGCTGAAACTCTAGTACTTTGGCCACCTCATATGAAGAGTTGACTCATTGGAAAAGACTCTGATGCTGGGAGGATTTTGGGCAGGAGGAGAAGGGTCGACAGAGAATGAGATGGATGGGTGGCATCACTGACTCGATGGATGTGAGTCTGAGTGAACTCTGGGAGTTGTTGATGGAGAGGGAGGCCTGGCGTGCTGCGATTCATGGGGTTGCAAAGAGTCGGACACAACTGAGTGACTGAACTGAACTGATGCACATAAATTTGAAAGTTTAAATGGAACAATTCCTTAAAAACCACAAACTACAAAAATCTCACTCAATATGAGACAGAGAACCTGAATAATCCTATGTCTATTAAAGAAATGTAATCTGTAGCTAAAGCTTTTGAAAAAGGAATCATCAGGACCAGATGTTTTCACTGCAGAATTTTACCAAACATTTAAAGAAGCATTAACGTAGATTCTAAATAATTATTTTCAGAAAATAAAGAGGGTGAAACACCTACCAATCATTTTATAAGGTCAGCTTAATTTCAATACAAGGCTGAAAGTCTAAAACAGAAAGCTAATGACAAATAACCCTCATGAATATCATCATTAAAATTCTCACGAATTACTAGCAAATCAAATCCATCTATACCCCAAAATGATTATACACCATGATTGGGTAGAATTCATTTCAGAAATGCAAGTCTGTTTCAATATTTGAAAATTTCTCACTGCATTGTATCAACAGCTAAACAAAAAATCATGGTTGTATCAATCAATAAAAAAAGTTTGGACAAAATTCATTTTGTCATTCAGTTCAGTTCAGTTCAGTTGCTCAGTTGTGTCCAACTCTTTGCAACCTCATGAATCGCAGCACGCCAGGAATCCCTGTTTATCACCAACTCCCGGAGTTCACTCAGACTCCTGTCCATCGAGTCTGTGATGCCATCCAGCCATCTCATCCTCAGTCGACCCCTTCTCCTGCCCCCAATCCCTCCCAGCATCAGAGTCTTTTCCAATGAGTCAACTCTTCACATGAGGTGGCCAAAGTACTAGAGTTTCAGCTTTAGCATCATTCCTTCCAAAGAAGTCCCAGGGTTGATCTCCTTCAGAATGGACTGGTTGGATCTCCTTGCATTCCAAGGCACTCTCAAGAGTCTTCTCCAACACCACAGTTCAAAAGCATAAATTCTTCGGTGCTCAGCCTTCTTCACAGTCCAACTCTCACATCCATACATGACCAAAGGAAAAAACATAACCTTGACTCAACGGACCTTATTCGGCAAAGTAATGTCTCTGCTTTTGAATATACTATCTAGGTTGGTCCTAACTTTTCTTCTAAGGAGTAAGCGTCTTTTAATTTCATGGCTGCAGTCACCATCTGCAGTGATTTTGGAGCCCCCAAAATAAAGTCTGACACTGTTTCCCCATCTATTTCCCATGAAGTGATGGGACCAGATGCCATGATCTTCGTTTTCTGAATGTTGAGCTTTCGGCCAACTTTTTCGCTCTCCTCTTTCACTTTCATCAAGAGGCTTTTTAGTTCCTCTTCACTTTCAGCCATAAGGGTGGTGTCATCTGCATATCTGAGGTTATTGATATTTCTCCCTGCAATCTTGATTCTAGCTTGTGTTTCTTCCAGTCCAGTATTTCTCATGATGTACTCTGCATATAAGTTAAATAAGCAGGGTGACAATATACAGCCTTGAAGTACTCCTTTTCCTATTTGTAATGTAATTAAGAAAAACATTATCAGAATACTAGCAATAGAGGCTGTGATAGTTAATTTTACATGTCAATTTGACTGAGCCATGAGGTGCCCAGAATTTGGTCAAAGGAGATCAAACCAGTCAATCTTAAAAGGAAATCAGCCTTCAGTAGTCATTGGAAAGACTGATGCTGAAGCTGAAGCTGCAATATTTTGGCTACCTGATATGAAGAGCTGACTCATAGGAAAATAATCTGATGCTGGGAAAGTATTAAACATACTAGAAGTCTTAGCCAGTGTAATAAATTAAGAAAATAAAACTTTCGTATTTGCAAAAAATATGATTGTCTAGAAAATCCCAGAAAATCTATTTAGGTGACAGAGGATGAGACAGTAGGATGGCATCACAGACACAATGGATGTGAGTCTGAGCAGACTCCAGGAGACAGAAGAGAGGGAAGCCTGGCATGCTGCAGTCCACGGGCTTGCAAAGAGTTGGACACAACTTAGTGACTGAACAACAGCAACATCAGTGAGGGGTTTTGGGGTTATGACTAACATTTCAATCAGCAGACTGAGTAAAGCGCATTGTTCTCCCTGATGTGTTAAGCTGAACACCTAAATAGTACAAAAAGGCTGAGTAAAATTCTATCCTATTGTTTCTGTTCCAGTTTTTCTGGAGAATCATGAGTAATACAGAAGGGAAACTTCTTCAGTTTGACAAGGAGCATCTATAAAAAAAACCTAAAGTTGATAATCATAATTGGTGGTGAAAGAACGAATGCTTTTTCCCTAAAATTGGAAACGAGACAAGGCTGCTCCCATCACTCTTATTAAACATAATACTAGAAGCCCTATTCAGGGCAATAAAGTAAGAAAAGGAAATAGATTATATACTGATTGGAAGAGAAGAAATAAAACTTTCTTATTTTTTCAAAAAATACGATTTTTTTCTAGAAAATCGAAGAAAATCTATTTAGAAAAGCAAGATCACAGAATCTGAGTGAGATAAACAAAGATCAACAGTATTTTGGTATGTTGGCAACAAACACGTAGAAACCGAAATTAAAAACACGATTCCATTTATAACTTACAATTTTCCAAAAAGTGAAATACCAAGATACTAATTTAAAACACATGCACATAATTTAGATGCTGAAAAATGACAAAACATTGATGAATAAAATATAATAAGATCTAAATAAGTGAAGAGACATGCCATGTTCACATTTTGGAAGACTCAATATAGTAAAGACGTCAATTTCCCCCAATTGATCTATACACATAATGCAATTCCTATCAAAATCCCAGCAAAATTCTGCTTTATATATAGAAAACCTTATTTTAAAGTTTATATTGAAAGGCGAAGGGATCAGAATAGCTAAGACAATTTTGAAAAGAAGAATGAAGTAGGAGAAATCACTCTACCTGAAGTTAAGGTTTATATGCTATAGCAATCACAAGGGAGTGGTATTGAGAGAGATACAGATCAACGTAACAGAAATTTCACACACACACACACAACTACCTTGTTGTTTAAACTTCTAACTGATTTTTTTTGTTGATTTTTTTTTTATAGTTAGTAATCATTCTCTTAAAAAATTCTACTTGGTGGCACCATGCTGCATGTGGGGTCTTAGTTCCATGAGCAGGAAGGGATTCAATCTGAGTTCCCTGCAGTGGACCACCAGAGAAGTCCCTCCAACTAATTTTTAACAGAGAGGAGACGGAATTCAATGGAGGAAGGAAAGTTTTCTTTTTCTTTTCTTTTTTTTAAAAAAACAAATTGTGCTGGGTATCCAGGCAAAGTAAGCCTTCATCTAAACCTCACACCTGATGCAAAAATTGATTTATACATTTAAATGTAAAACATAAAACTATAAGACTTTTAGAAGAAAATATGAAGAACTCTTCGTGATTGAGGGCTGGATGAAGAGTTATAGATATGACAAGAGAATAATCCATGAGAGAAAAATTTGATAAATTAGCCCTCATCAAAAGTAAAAAGTTTTGCTTTGTGAAAGACTTTGTTAAGAAGATGTAAAGACTATGAAGTGAGGGAAAATATTTGGAAACAATGTATTGGACAACAGTCCAATATCTAGAATATACAAAACTCAAAAGTAAAATGAAAAATTCAATTAGAAAATGGGCAAAAGACATGAACAAGCATTTCAGTGAAGAAGAGCTATTAATGACAAATAAGCACATGAAAAGATGTTCAACATCATTTGCCATTACAGAAATACAAATTAAAGACACAATGGTATATCACTACACACTTAAGAAATACTGATAATACCGAATGCTAGAGAGAAGACAGAGAAAATGGATCTCTCATACACTGCTAGTGAGATGTAAAATGGTATTGCCACTATGGAACATAGTTTATTTTGTGGTTTTTTGGCTGTGAGGGTTGTGGGATATTAGTTCCCTGACTATGGATCAAACCCTTGGCCTTGGCAGTGAAAGTGTAGAATCCTAACCACTGAGTCATCAGGGAATTCTTGGCAGTTTCTTATAAAGCTAAATTTGTACTTTCTATCAGACCCAGCAATCTTATTCTTGGGCCTTTATTCAGACAAATGAAAACTTACACAAAAACCTATACATGAATATTCACAGTAGCTTTATTCATCGCAGCAAAAAACTGAAAAATAATACAAATGGCCCTCAGTATAAATAGTTAAACAAACTGTAGTATATCCATAGGATGAAATCCTATTTAACAATAAAAAGGAATTATTGATACATATTAAAAAAACTGAATGGATATGAAGGGCATTAAGCTCAGTATAAAAGTAAATTTCAAAAAGTTTCTTACTGGGTGATTCCACTTATAGAATATTCTTGAAATGACAAACTATAGTGATGGAAAACAAATTACAGGCTACCATGGAACATGGACTGGGGCTAGGACAGGGCTAGCATAGTTCTCTGGCAGTGATGTGAAACAGTTATGTACCTCGACTTTGACACATGGATTAAAACAGCACAGAACTACACACACACACACACAACCACACATGAACACACATGAAAAACAGTGAAAACTGAATAAGGTTTTTAGTCTGGCTAATAGTGTTATGGGGACACACACACACAAAGTGTGGTTTTAGAAAATTACTGTAGTGTGTATACTAGTGTGTGTTGTGCTCTGTTGAGTCTGACTCTTTTGTGATACCCATGGGTTGTAGCCTGTCAGGCTCCTCTGCCCATGGAATTTCCCAGGCAAGAATACTAGAGTGGGTTGCCATTTCCTTTTCCAGGGGATCTTCCCAACCCAGGGGTCAAACACGTGGCTCCTGCCATGTCTCCTGCGTTCCAGGAGGGTTCTTTACCGCTGAGCCACTAGGGAAGACCCAAACAGTATTATCAGTTCAGTTCAGTTCAGTTCAGTCGCTCAGTCATGTCCGACTCTTTGCGACCCCATGAATCGCAGCTCTCGGAGTTCACTCAGACTCACGTCCATCGAGTCCGTGATGCCATCCAGCCATCTCATCCTCTGTCGGCCCCTTCTCCTCCTGCCCCCAATCCCTCCCAGCATCAGAGTCTTTTCCAGTGAGTCAACTCTTCACATGAGGTGGCCAAAGTATTACACTATTATCAATTCTGCACTACAGTTATATAAGACCACCACTAGGGGCAGCTCGGTGAAGAGTACCTGGAACGCTATGTACTATTTCTGCAACTTCTTGGAATCTGTAATCATTTCAAAACAAAAAAATGCTAAAAATCTACTCAAATGCTTTTTAAAAGAGTCTCAGCTACCAACAAGGCACAAGCTGAAGAGGTGGAAGAACTGTTTCTGATTTAAATGGCTTCCCCCCACCCCAACAGAATTACTATTTCATGTCTACCTGTTATTTCTTTATTCCATTTTCCTTGAAGCTAAGTAAATATAAGCTTCTTGAGGACACCGGCTATATTTTATTTAGCCAATGCTGCTTTCAATGCTGCTGCAATACAGACATTAAAAAATATTAGTCAAGTTTCTATTGAATAAGTTATCTAATTCTGGCAGAACCTGATACATTTCTAAGAGAATTGGAACTATGCTGCTCTGACTAGGTTTGTGACCTTGGTTACTCAGACCTCTCTGGAGTCTGAGCTTTTTATCCATAGAACAGAGATAAAGAGTACTATGTCACAGGACTGCTAAGGGAATTAAATGAGTTAACATATATAAAGCACATAGAATAGTAACTGACACAGGGAGAGTTGAAAAAAATTTTATTTTTCTAAAATTAAAAAAAATATGACTTTAAGGTGTTTCATTCTGATGAATCAAAATGATAAATCAATAAAATGTTTAAGTGGTCATTTCCTTTAAATACTATTGCACTTCAATGAAAAAATCTGTTTATGGGGTTTATAGCGAAAAAGTCCCATATGTCATCTTAACAGTACCCATAATAATTAACCTTATAAAAATGACTACCTTGCTACTGCATTCAGGTCTTAAGTTTTGGATCTCATTAATTTCTAATGACAATAAAATATATGTGAAATGCTAATTAATAAAGGTACAGTCTAAAGACTTCAATCTTATATACATTATGTGATTCACTCAACTGACTTATTAATCTTTTACTCTTCTTAAAATGACCTTTTTTCTATTTTCTGACTGATTAACTCTTATCCATCTTTGCTTAAATGTCATCTCCACTCTCAAGCCATATCCAGCTCCCCAGAGGACCTACTGCACTATAATAACCCAGCTGCGGGCAAGGCTGCTGTCTACTGTGCTTACTTTCATACTTCTCACATGCAGGATAAATCCTGTCACAGAGCAGGGTCCCTGACCACCATTTGTGAGTGAGGGAACCACTGAGTTCTTCTGTGATACTCCCAGAGCAGTGTCCACTCGCCACCAGAAGGCACCGGTGACTTGGCACCAATGACTTAGCCCAGTGACTGGAGCATTCATCAAAAATAAGCACCGAGAGGTTCCAAACGCCAGGCACTGCTGCACCAGGACTGTGAACACGGCAGCTGCGGTTTCTTATGGAATGGCACACACATACATAAAATAGTTTTTTAATCTTTTTTTAAAATTGAGATTAGGACTCTGAAGCAGAGAAGGCAATGGCAGCCCACTCCAGTACTCTTGCCTGGAAAATCCCATGGACGGAGGAGCCTGGTGGGCTGCAGTCCATGGGGTCGCTGAGGGTCAGACATGACTGAGCAACTTCCCTTTCACTTTTCACTTTCATGCATCAGAGAAGGAAATGGCAACCCAGTCCAGTGTTCTTGCCTGGAGAATCCCAGGGACGGGGGAGCCTGGTGGGCTGCCATCTCTGGGGTTGCAGAGTCGGACACGACTGAAGTGACTTAGCAGCAGGACTATAAAGAAACTAAAGCAGGGCAGTCTCTCAGAGAGGTGAGGATATGGGCTGGAGGAAGGGCTTGTATGAGGGGAGGCCTTTGTGAGGAGGGAACATTTGAGCTCAGAGAACAAAAAGGCACCAGTCACATTTAGAGCAGGTTTGAAGAGCCCCACCCACAGGGAACGACACGTACAAAGGCTCCGAGACATGAATCAGATGGGTTTGTTGGGGGGAAAAAAAAGGCAGGTCTGGCTGGCACATAGAAAACTAGGGAAAGAGAGGAGGAGGAGAAGAGGTCAGAGAAGCTGGTCAGGCTGGAGCATGCAGGCTACAGTGAGAAATTTGGATGTTATTCTAAGAACACAGAAGATGCTGGATGTAACAGCATTCTGTGAGGAGTAACAGACTCTGATTTACATTATAAATCACACTGGCTGCTGAGTGGTGAAACTGCAGGGGGTTATGAATATTCACAGGCATACCAGAGACCATGCAATGGGGATGGGGTGGTGCTGGATGGCATGGGGACAGCGAAGATGGACGGAAACAGACAGAAATCATGATAAACTGTGAAGACATGGCTGGCGGGGCTTGCTGTTGAACAGGAGCAGGGTGTGGCAGTGATAAATCAAAGATGTCTCCTGAGAACTTGACTTAACTAAGTTTACCAAGATGGGAAAGAGTGTGTTTGATCCCTGGGTCAGGAAGTTCCTCTGGAGGAGGGCATGGTAACCCACTCCAGTACTCTGAGAACCCCCAGGGACAGAGGAGCCTGGTAGGCTACTCCATAGGGTCGCAAAGAGTCGGACATGACTGAAGTGACAGCATACACGTATGTGTGTGTGCGTCCGTGCGTGCATGCGTGTATGCTCAGGGAAGAATACTGGAGTGCACTGTCCTTTCCTTCTCAAGGCATCTTCCCAACTCAGGGATCAAACCCACATCTCTTGTGTCTCCTGAGTTGGCAGGTGGAATCTTTACCACTGTGCCACCTGGGAAAAATAGGAAATACCTACTATTTTGAACCAAGAAAGTTTCAGATGCCTATTGGATGTACAAGTGGATAAGCAGTACAAGGGGAAAAGCAGTAGGCATTTAACATATACTTTCGATAACTAACTCTTTGGTGATGACAGACTCACCTAGAATCAAACATATAATACAGCATCGCAAACTTGACCAACTCTACTTAATGTTTCCAAGGTTACAGAGACAAACATAAAATAATAAGTGATTGAAATGACTAGAAATCTCAGTTCATTTGATGAACTATGTCATTTTTGGCTACTAGTGATGTTCCCTGACCCAGATTCATAATTCAGCAAAGGAGTTGAATTTTGTGTTAGAAATTTTAGATAAATGCTGTAACTCGACTCTGGTATTTGTGCCACTTAAGACAGGGTCTTAAAAACACTAGCGTGGTGAGGTGCAGGGAGGAGTAAGCAACAATTCACCAAATCACTTTTACTCAAAGATAATTACATGTTATATATGAAGCTACTGGGAGGCAAAGATTTGAGGCTTTCAGCCATGATTCAGGGTTTAAAACTGTATTTATTAAGATATAATTTATAGAGTGAAATTTATCCTTTTTAGCATGCAAGTCTTAGTTATGACAAATGTATGCAATTAACAACCACCACCATCACCATCACCACCACAATCAAGACACAGAACAGCTTTTCACCCAAAAACGTTCCTTCAAGTTTTTTTTGTAGTCAGTCCCTCCCCCACCTCAAATGCTGGCAACTAACAATCTATTTTCTGTCCAATTGTCTTTTAGACTCAAGGATACCCTTTGGAACTTACGACTCTTATTCATAAGATGCCTGGCAAAGCCATATTTCTTGGAAACATATGATATGTAAAATATAAGAACCACCTAAAAAGTTATTTCATGACCTTGTAAAAGAAGAAGCCATCCATTCCAATTAGTAAAGATTAGAAGGCCTCCAAATCAGAGTTTATAACCTTTCTTCTAAGATGCTTTTCATCTAATAATTGGCTTAGAAGAAGCAAGCATGACTTTTTTTCCACTGTGTGGCATGTGGGAGCTTAGTTTGCTGACCAGGGATCACACACAAGCTCCCTACATTGGAGGCTTGGAATCTTAATTACTGGACTTCCAGGAAGTCCCCCAAATAAGCATGCCTTTTAATACATGCTCAATAAGCACAATTCTACACTTTTCCCTCAAAACAAGCTGAGTTTTTGGATTACTATCTCATTCAAAAAGTTAAATTAAGATATAATATTACATATTATTACAGTGGTTTTACATATGATTTTCTATAATACAAAACTGATAAATATGAATTCAATCAATTTTCCACATCAGTCTCATTTGTAAAATTCTGTAATACTTCTTTATTAATACTCGTTTGAATTATCCATTTTGAATTCTAAAAATATTCTATTTTGAAAAATATACATGATACTTAATTTTGAAATATATACTATTATTACTATTATTCAATTAGTTCAGTCCAAATCTATTATGAAGGAAAGTACTTAATTTGAGCTGTTGGGGTATATTTAAATTTACATACTCAATTAGAGGACATTTAACATAATTTATTTAAAAAGTAATTTATTAATTGACTTCTAATTGGCCTACATGAATGAATACACCTTCCATGGTGAGCCAGAATGGGGCATACAGTCCAGTAGTTAAGGCTTTGGGCTGTGGAATCAGAAAGACCTGGATTCTAGACCTAGCTCTGTTATTTCCTGGTTTTACATACTCTGGGCAAGTAACTTCCTGTCTCACAGAGCCTGAGTTTCCTCCTCCATTAAATGTGCGTAACAGTACTACCCACCTCATACAGCATGAACGCAAATACTAAGGACCAAGCCTGGCACATGTAAGTGTGGTCAATAAATGTTAGCTATTATATACCAGATGGAATTTCCATTTAAAAACACTGAAATGTTCTATTATTCACCATTCGCTCCGAAACAAGGAAAGTGGCTTTATTTCTGTTTTACAGATGACAAAGTGAGGAATAGAGACAGCCGAATGGAGAGTCAACTTACTGGCTCAGGTGCATACAACTGAGGTGAAGCAGAAAATCACCTTGCTGTTCAGACAACTCAGGTAATTGAAGGTCTGATATTACTATTGTTTCTAAAAGTGGGGTTTTCTTTTCTAACAGAAGTGAAAAAGAAACTTTGATCAAAGTTATAAGAATGCACAAAAACAGACATGTGGATCAATGGAACAGAATAGAGTGCCCAGAAATAAGCCCAGGTACTTGCGGTCAATGAATTTTTGACAAAGGAGGCAAGAATATACAATGGAGAAAAGGCAGTTTCTTCAGCAAGTGGTATTGGGAAAGCTGGACAGTCATGCGTAAATCAATGAAGTTAGAATACATCCTTATACTACACACAAAAATAAACTAAAAATGGCTTAAAGACCTAAACGTAAGACATGATACCATAAAACTACAAAATAACATAGGCAAACCATTCCCTGACATAAACTATCAGATTATATTCCCAAGACAACAGAAATAAAAGCAAAAATAAACAAATAGGACCTAATCAAACTTACAAGCTTTCACACAGCAAAGGAAACCCTCAACAGAACAAAAGAAAATCTATAGACGGGGAGAAAATATTTGAAAATGAAGCAAACAACAAGGGCTTAATTTCAAAAATATACAAACAGCTCATACAACTTAATAACAAAAAACCAAACAACCCAATTGAAAAATGGGCAGAAGATCTGGAGACAATTCTCCAAGGAAGACATACGGATGGCCAACAGTACCTGAAAAGATGCTCATCATCATTAACTGTTAGGGAAGTGAAAATCAGAACTCACACAAGTCAGAATGGCCATCACCAAAAAGTACAAATAATAAGTGCTGAGGGCATGGAGAAAAGGGGACCCTCCTGCATTGCTGGTGGGAATGTAAATTGATAGAGTCACTGAGGAAAACAGTTATGGACATTCCTTAAAAAATTAAAAACAGAGTTGCCAGCAATACCACTCCTAAGCACAGATCCAGAAATGATAAAAATGTTAATTTGAAAAGATAAATGTTCATAGCAGCACTATGTATAATATCCAAGACATGGAAGCAATGTAAGCATGCACAACAGATGAATGGGTAAGAATGTAGCATACATATACAATGAAATACTGCTCAGCATAAAAGAGAATGAAGCAATGCCATTTGCAGCATCATGAATGGAACTAGAGATTACCATACTAAGTGAAATAACTCAGAGAAAGACAATACCATATGTTATCACTTATTTGTGGAACCCCAAAACAAACAAACAGAAGAAAAAAAAACAATGGTACAAATGAACTTATTTACAAAACAGGAACAGACTCACAGACATAGAAAACAATCTTTTGGTTACCAAAGGGAAGAAGGTGGAGGGACAAATTAGTTTGAGGTTAACAGATCCAAAATACTATACATGAAAGAGATAAAGAACAAGGTCCTACTGTATAGCACAGGGAACTATAATCAATATCTTGCAATAACCTATAACGGAAAAGAATCTGAAAAAGAACATATGTACATACACACACACACAACTGAATCACTCTTCTGTATACCTGAAACTAACACAACACTATACATTTACTATATTTCAGTTTAAAAGGGCAAAAATATTCACAACAATTAGTGCCATTTATAATTTTTTTAAAAAAGAAAAAGTCGACCCTGTATGTGAGACAACAAAAGAGACACAGAGGTATGGAATGGACTCTTGGACTCTGAGGGAGAGGGAGAGGGTGGGATGATTTGGGAGAATGGCATTGAAACATGTATACTATCATGTAAGAAACGAAGTGCCAGTCTATGTTCAATACAGGATACAGGATGCTTGCGGCTGGTGCACGGGATGATCCAGGGAGATGATATGGGGTGGGAGGTGGGAGGGGGCTTCGACATTGGGAGATTGTGTACACCTGTGGCTGATTCATGTCAATGTATGGCAAAACAAATACAGTATTATAACGTAGAATAAAGTATAAAAAATAAAAAAAAAAAAAAAGAAAAAGTCAAGGATGAATACAGGAGAGAGCTGCATGTTGTAGTTCTGCTTTTGAAGTAGGAAAAAGGGCCTTTTACTCATTAACTAGGTGTGACTAGGTGTGTCTGTGTAAAAGGGACTTTCACTAAGTGGGAGTTCATTTTGTGATGCCAACCATATCAGTACAGCAGACTGGACAATGTTCAGGTTTGAAATAATTTTGAAAACTCAGTTTAAAATGGAAATAAGTACCTCATATTCCCTCCTTTCTCCCCTCTTATTCCTTTAGAAACATAGTAGTTTTTTTTTCCCTTTCACTTTTTATAGGCAAATTTATGGCATTCATAAAATTTTAGATTAAGTTTGAAGGAAACTGAGAGGACATCTAGTTCAATCCTTTTGTTTTAAAGTAGAGAATGATGCCCAGAAGGGATCTAAAATCAAATAAAAGCCAAAATGAGCCTGGGACTCAGTGTCTTAATGCCCCATCGGCTATTCTTCCCACTACAAGGGTATCAAACACTTAGGCCAGGCAGACAGCAGAGTCCTCCATGTTGATAGCAGACATCAGCCGTCACATCATTGCCTCCTTCTCACTTTCACACCTTAGCGTCCTCAAGTCATCACATGCGAACCTGGCTGCTGCCTATGACAGTGGCCATACCCCCAGTGACTTAGTAAATGTAAACTCAAAACCTCCAGCTTAAAATGTGAAGACCATTTTTCTTCCCTCCATTTTATCTCTTAAGTTTCAGGAATAATTAAATCTTTAAGAGCAGCACACACGTGTGTACTCAGTTGCTCAGTCATGTCCAACTCTTTGTGGCCCCATGTACTACAGCCTACCAGGCTCCTCTGTCCATGGAATTCTCCAGGCAAAAATACCGGAGTGGGTTCCCATTTCCTCCTCCAGGGGATTTTCCTGACCCAAGGATCAAACTTGCATCTCCTGCGTTGGTAGGTGGTTCTTTATCATTGAGTCATCAGGGAGGCCCCTTAAGAGCACTAATGATCTTTCAGAAAACATCTGAATTTTACACACTAAAAATGTGGTTGGAGACTGTGAGATAAATTTACGTTGTCAACAATTTTAAAATAAATATAAGCAAAATTAATCTATGGTGATAGAAATCACCAGAAATTGGTTGCTTGGGGAGGGGCTGGTGGGGTGATAGAAATGTTCTATATCTTGATAAGTATATACTTAAGATCTGTGCATTTCACTGCTTATAAATTATAGCTTTTAAAAACAATCTAAATTATTCATATAGAAAATTCTTGTTTTAAAATTGCCACTTGAATGGCAATTCAGCTGGTGAAAGGGAAAGACCAAATTGATAGCAGTCTTTCAAAATCATCAGAACTAAGTGCATTTTTGTCCAGCTATTCATGAAAATAATATCCACTGTGCCAGAAATCATGTATAAGGTAAGCTAATCAAGAGTTTCTTTAAGGCTGCACAGATTAATGGATTCTGCGTTAAACAGGAATGAGAGTATTATTTAAGAGCTGTCTATACTACTGTGATAACATATCTGCTGATCTGCCTTACCCTGAAGTGCATTTAGAATTTAGTAACAGAACTTCATCTGCAGAGAATTTAAGACCATGATAGATAAGGAAGGTGACGTTTAATACGGTGTACTAATTAAGTTTTCGCATTTCTATCTTCTGTATTACTTTCCTATAAAAACTTGGGAGTGCATGACATTCTGCCCACTGCATATCATTTCTGGTAACAGAGTTTTATTTGCTTACTAGATTGCTAATTTTTAAAATTTTTCCTGGGGTATAATTGATTTACAATGTTGTATTTGCTGTAAGTGTTCAACAAAGTAAATAGCATACACATATCCACACTTTTTAAGATTCTTTTCTAAATAGGCCATTACAGAGTATCAGTAACAGAGTTTTGACAAAACAAGAAGAGTATTGAAAAGGAATAGAAAACTGGCTCTTTTCCAGCTGACAAGTAAGCAATGATGTTGACTCAGGAACCACAGGTGGACAGGAGCACAGATTGCTTAAAGACAGTGCTCTGTTAGTTCTCACTGCCATGAGACAGAGAGAGCTGAAGAAGGCAAATTCAGAGTTCAAGTTATAGCCAGACAGGGAAGACAAATTCCTCACCTCTTTCAGGAAAGTGCATTGAAATGATAAATCTTAGCACATGTTAGTAAAAGGCCTGGTACAGTATCTAGCGCAATGATAAATGGTGGCTGTTTAAGAAAACAACTTGTCCTATCACCAACAAAGCATCCACAGGAGAGTGACCCTCGCTCCCTCCAAATACCAAATCTGGTATTTGGTACCAGATACGTACCAAATCAGGCTTCACTCGGTAAGTCAGGGGAAAGAGAGCCACATGGAGTACAAGGTGGTGAGCACTGAAGACAGCCAGGATTGCTGGACCTCCCGGCTTCTGGGAATGCGGTGAACATGGTATTCAGGAAACTGGAAGGAAACGGCGAAAATCCACATCAACTGGGCCACTGATACGGGAGTTAAACATAGTAACAGTTAACACTTGTACAAACAGGAAATGCTCTCTTGATTACTTTTAACTTTCTTTGGAATTAGTTTTAAACTAAGCCTTCTTCATGCTTTATACAACACACATCATTGGGTTATCACAAAAAGTTCCTGAACATGACAGGCTTGTTAAAGTTAATATTGACAATAACTGTTAGTTGCTAGGTCATGTCCAGCTCTTTGCTAGCCCACGGACTGCAGCCTGTCAGGCTCCCCTGTCCATGGAATTCTTCAGGCAGGAATACTGGAGTGGGTAGCCAGTCCCTTCTCCAGGGGATCTCTCCAACCCAGGGATCAATCCTGGGTTTCCCCACACTGCAGGTGGATTCTGCATGGCTGAGCCACCAAGGAAGCCTACCGACAACAGTTGAGGCAAATTTCCTATAAAATATGTTTTATGTAAAGGCCTTAACATACTGATATGCAGTCATTACAAATCAATATATAAGACAAGTAACCTAGTATCAAGAGGGACAAAGGAGATGAACAGATAATTCTAAACATGAAACATAGATGGTTAACAATTAAACATAAAAGGAAGCAATGAGTTATTTTTCATCTACCGAGTTGGCAGAGATTGTGGATATTTAATGTTACTGAGGATATAGGGAAACAGATATTTACATTCCCTTGGCACACACATTGATGTAACTTTTGGGGAAGGCTGTTTGGGAATATCTATAAGAATTTTAAGTGTGTCTATTTTTGATCCAGCATTTCTGCTTCTAGAAATACATGCCACAGATTTATCCATATGCTATCCACTTTATCACTGTATTTGTGGAAATTGGAAATGGTCCAAATAGCCTACAATAGGGATAGGAAAAGTCCATGCAATGAAATATATGGAGATACGTGAACAAATGATATAGATTTATATGAACAGATATGGAAGATGTGCCCAGATAACTTGTCAAAGTGAATATGCACGTTGCAGGACAGTATGTTTAATATGATCTAGTATGTATTAACAAATCACACAGTTATGTGTGTTGGTATACACACTGGTACACATATTAGTATTTGCATGAAGACATACAAATATTAGTATTTGCATGAAGACATACAAATATTGGTATTTGCAAGAAGAAATTGGTCCCTGAGCCACGGACCACCTGTCTGAGACTTATAAAGCATGAAATCATGTGTGAAGGTTTATGTTATCCAGGAGGGCATCTACGTAGTTCCTAGAATTCAGCATAAAGTGAAAATGGGGGACACATGTGACCACTCTCTTTTACATATGATGATAAAGGATATTCCCTCTTCCTTCCATGCTATACCAGTGAAGAACAAAAGCTCTGGGCTCAATATGTTATTCACTATTATTATTTACTTATTAATCATTTACTATTTCAGTGTGTTTGTTTTCTTCCAAAGGATTAAGGTACTAAATGGTCAATGAGAAAATAATACAAATAGTTCCCAAACTATAGACCATACAAGGAGCAGAATCCAAAATGGCGCAAACTTGTAAGGAATCTTGTTGGAGGTTGTGTTTGCCTAATTTGTGGAGATTATTAATTGAAAACATGTAATGGATAAAATAGTCCTGTTAGCTGAAACTGAATTCCCCTAAAACTGAATTCCCTTACTGAGTTTATGACTAATCTATCTAAATCTTTATTCCCTTTATTGTCCCCTCTGACCTCAATCCTATGCTAACTGAGCACTAATCCTACCAGTGTCCAATGACTAAAATATATATTGCTAATACTCATTGTTAATGTACTAAAATCACTAGTATGTGTTTTCATTATTAACATACAAATCCAGGTTGTTTCTCCAGGACAAGATAAGCTAACAGACCCCCGAGCCATGGACCCCCTGGTTTGAGACTCACAAAACAGAACATCCTGACTCCCAAAATTATGATTAAGAAAAGTCACAAGCCAATTAATATCAGTCTTTTTCTTGCCCTTAAAAAAAAAAAATCCCTAACTTGAAGAAAAAGTGGGAATGGATCTGAGGCTTGTCTCCCACTCCCTTACTTGGTGCCTGGCAGTAAACCCTTACTTTGCTGCAAACTCTGGCTGTCAGAATTTGGCTATCTGCACTAGGGGCACATGGGGTCTAGATTTCAGCACTACAGAGACAAAATCCCCCATCAGAAACCTTTTGGGTCAGAAGCGTTGCAAACAGGTATTATAGTACATATACCATATATTACACAATGCTAATGCTAATGCTGAGTCACTTCAGTCGTGTCCGACTCTGTGCAACCCCACAGACAGCAGCCTACCAGGCTCCCCATTCCCTGGGATTCTCCAGGCAAGAACACTAGAGTGGGTTGCCATTTCCTTCTCCGATGCATGAAAGTGAAAAGTGGAAGAGAAGTCACTCAGTCATGTCCAACCCTTAGCATGGACTGCAGCCTACCAGGCTCCTCCATCCATGGGATTTTCCAGGCAAGAGTACTGGAGTGGGGTGCCATTGCCTTCTCCATATTATGCAATACCCACCTTTAAAGTTTGGAGAAGTAAACAAAACTTCTCCAAGCTTCTTCAAATATTAATATTTCCACAGCAAAATAGGAATATTCACACTAAGTGAGATGAGACAATAAGCTTCACGCCAATTCAACCCAGGTTTTACTATCAGATAAACTTGTGACAAACTTGGAACTTTTTTTCTTCCTTGGTTTTCCAAGCTTTCTAAGATTTCAGAATAGGGACTGTGGACCTGTACTAGACAATACATCTGAACCCAGTAAGATGTCATTATTACTACAGTAAAAATAACTCAGTTGAGTCTTATTATAAAGGTTTTTTTTGGTGTTACTTCCAAAATTTGAGGCCTGACTTTAATATTTTATTAAAAAGCATGGGTATTTACTATGACCCTTGAATTTTTAAAGCTGTGAACAATATAACTTAAAATTTTTTTATTTTATTGCTGTTTAGATGATTTACAATGTATTAATTTCTGCTGTATAGCAAAGAGACTCTGTTATACATATTTTTTTCATATTCTTTTTCGTTGTGGTTTATCACAGGATATTGAATGTGTAGTACCCTGTGCTATATAGTAGGATCTTACTATTTATCCATTCTATATGTAACAGTTTGCATTTGCTAGTCCCAAACTCTCACTTCATCCCTCTGCCATCCCCACCTCAGCAGCCACAAGTTTGTTTTCTATATCTGTGAATGTTTCATAGATAAGCTCTATTGTGTCCTATTTTAGATTCCAAATATGTGATATTCATGGTACTTGTGTTTCTCTTTCTTACTTCACTTAGTATGACAGTCTCTAGATCCATCCATGCTGCTGCCAATAGCATTATTTCACTCTATTATTAACATATATATATACACACATGGACACACTGCATCTTCTTTGCTTCAGTTCAGTTCAGTTCATTCACTCAGTCGTGTCCGACTCTTTGCGACCCCCTGAATTGCAGCATGCCAGGCCTCCCTGTCCATCACCAACTCTCGGAGTTCACTCAGACTCACGTTCATCGAGTCTGTGATGCCATCCAGCCATCTCATCCTCTGTCATCCCCTTCTCCTCCTGCCCCCAATCCCTCCCAGCATCACTTCTTTGCTTACAGCTATGTAAAGAAGCAATGAACAATATTTTGGGGGTATCTTTAGCGTCCTGAGGGGTTGGAAGGGAGATTGGTTTGACTCTGGCTTGAAAATCCACTCCTATGACTCCTTCTGAACCCCCGAGGAGGCAAAAACACAGGCCTTCTAGGGCCTATGCAAGGGTCTGGAGACAGCTCTCTGAGACCTGGACAAGGGAGAAGAGCCTACATCTCATCCCAGGTGGCAGCCTGAAGAAGCTGAGAAAACAGGTTCTGGAAATCTCCAGTCCATTCCCAGCAGAAGGGAAACTAGTGGAAGCGTGTTCTGGAGCCTCCTTGATGGAAACTAGAAAGACAGGCCTGAGGGTGAAAAAAAAAGGTAGTGAGTGAAGAGGGGTGACCTGTATTTGACTTCCGGATGAGCCATATAAGGAGCCCAACCTCGTTCTTCAGATCAGATGCCAGGCTGGGGAGGGGAGTCTCGGTTCCACTCCTGAGCTGGAGATAACTGGGCACATCACCACATGCACACAGTGACCA
This sequence comes from Nanger dama, assembly GCA_917880005.1. NCBI lineage: Eukaryota > Metazoa > Chordata > Mammalia > Artiodactyla > Bovidae > Nanger > Nanger dama. The sequence goes on from CAKJTW010000059.1 coordinate 1,254,618, forward strand.
ATCATTCAGTTTGCACAGGATGGTCCCAGTTTATACCTGTAGTCCCAGCATAATTATTAATAATACTTCCTTCTGCTCTCATAAGCGTCCCAATTTCAATGATAGAGTATATTGTTACCCACAGGGTGGGCAATGAGAAGGTAAGTTCATCCTAGAGATAGGAAAGAAAACTTATCCAGAATAGTCCAAGGCAATGTGATGCAAGCATCTACATTACCATCAAGGATGAGAGCTTAAGTGGCAGCTGCGAAGAAAGCCAAGCTGGAAGTTCTACCAGTGCGATAAACAGGGCAACAGAGAGGTGGTGACCAGCGTGCAGAGGCCCTTCTGAAGATCAGCCCTGGGATTTCTTTGGAAGGAATGATGCTAAAGCTGAAGCTCCAGTACTTTGGCCACCTCATGCAAAGAGCTGACTCATTGGACAAGACTTTGATGCTGGGAGGGATTGGGGGCAGGAGGAGAAGGGGGACGACAGAGGACGAGATGGCTGGATGGCATCACTGACTCGACAGACGTGAGTCTGAGTGAACTCTGGGAGTTGGTGATGGACAGGGAGGCCTGGCGTGCTGCGATTCATGGGGTCACAAAGAGTCAGACACGACTGAGCAACAACTGAACTGAACTGAAGGATTGAGCTAGGCAAGGGGTCAGAACCATGATGGATACTAGCAGAGGGTGGGGCCAGGGTGACTGGTGGTGGTTACATATGGTGCCACTTTCTGGCCTATGGCTTCACACCAGAGAGGCTGGTACCTCCAAATACCATCTAAATTTTCAGGTAACTGGCACTCCTACCAAAATAGAGATTTCTCTCCGAATCCAAGTCTCTTCCCACCCAACTCCACCAGATCAGTTCTCAGAGGCACCTTTTCCGACTAATCTTTCTACATAACCCTGCTCCTCTTGCTTATATACACACTCCTTTCTCCTCCAAGCACCAGGCTTGCCTTTTGTTTTAAAGTTATCCTAGTTACTCTCCTGGCATATTATATGTTTCCTCCACACGTCTGTCTGTTTGCTCCACTAGAATATAATTTACCTGAAGAGGCCAGGAACCTGAATCACTGCAATCTCAGTGCTTATGAGTATTTGAGCAATGCATATTTACTGAATAAATGATTTGTACATTATTGCATATAATAGAAAATAATTCAAGCTTCCTGTCACTTAGCTGAGATGTATTTAGACTAAGAGTGAAGAAATGACACAAAGGAGGTAATTTCAGAGTGCTTCCATGGGCCTTATTTGTACAATCTACTCAATAAATGGGAATTCCTGGGGCTAGAGGGAAAATGCCCAAGCACAGCTCAGGACTGAAAGTTCACAAACAGCCAGAGTCAAAAGGCACGAAACCTTTAGAAGACGAGAAGGAACCAACGACAAATTAACGAGACGTGGGTACACAGCCTAGACTTCTCTCTGTGAAACCAACCATTCACAAGGGCCTCAAGGAACTTCTTAGCCCTTGTGGATCCTCTCCCCAGAAAATAGGTCCATGAGAGAGGAGTGATCTGATGTTTGAGGTATGAGCACAAAGGGGAGAGGGAGTGAGGTTAAAGGAGAGCCTCCCACTGTGTATCTGAAAGTGTTTGAAAAATTCTTTGCCCACTGGGTCTGTATTAACCAATGTGCAGGCATACAGTCAACTGGATGGAGGCCTGAGGCCATCTTGATAGGGACAGGGCCCTCAAGTTACCCATGCCTGATACACAGAAGTTGGTGCTGGGGTGTCTGATGTCCCAGGTAACCTAGAAGAAATACTGAGAACCAGGCCAGGACAAAATCTTAAAGAGAGTTTTTATTACTTTATAGAGTTTCAGAAGATAATCAAATATATAAAGAAGTGAATGAGGAAAGCTGATTGACAGAATGCTTATATTTTGGTCTTCACAAAAGTTCCTTTGAAGACAAAGGAATGGAATAATTTCATAGAGCTATAATTTAGGCTTGGCTATGACCAGGCATTCTGAGGAGTTGAGGCATCTGGAGCAATTCAAGTGAAGGCATCTTTATAGGCATACTGTTTTTGTTAGTCTGTACCTTTGCCTTGAAGAAACTGTCCCTGACCCTTTTTTTAATGTCTTATTAATAGGATGCAGGACACAAAGGATGCTTCATCCATCATTTTACCCACTGAGCCACATCCCCAGACCTAACATTTGATTTTGGAGTGGCCACATGACCCAAGCAATGGCACCCCATTCTAGTACTCTTGCCTGGAAAATCCCATGGACTGAGGAGCCTGGTAGGCTACAGTCCATGGGGTTGCAAAGAGTCGGACACGACTGAGCAACTTCACTTCACATGACTCAAGCAGGGTCAGCTTTTTCCTGGATTCTGCCAGAGATCCAGGGAAAGTTCTTCCCTTGAGAAATACTGTGGACTGCTAACCTGGCCCTCAATCCATTTTGCTAGGGCAAGAAATATATACTTCTTTTGGTGTTCCTCTCTTTACTAGGCTTTTCTATAACAATTTGAAACTCAACTATTATATTTGCTACCAAAACAGGATACTTACTCCTGCACTCCCAAACCAGAAATTGAGAAATGAACAGGAGACTCTATCGTAAACAGATTTCCTGAATAGACATGAAGATCTATGTTGGCACTAGCAGAGACGAGGGCTGGTGGGGGGACTGTCCCCGTGTCCTTCTTCCCAAACCTCTACACACATTCCTATCTACCCACTTCTTCCCTACATCCTTGCCACTTTCATCCAAGCCATCACCACCTCTCACTATTACAATTCCCTCTTAATTCATCTCTGCTTCTCCTCTTGCTCTCTTTCATTTTATCCTTCACAGAATATCCAGAGCGATCTTTTCATAATGTACAGCAGGTCTTTGCTTTCATTCTCCTGCTTAAAACCCTCCAAAGGCTTACTGCTGCACTTGGGATGAGATCCAACTTTCTCACCACTGCCTCCAAGGTCCCATGTAGTCTGGTGCCGGCTTACCTCCCCCAACCGCCCCCTGCTCACCCTATCCACACTGGTCTCCTTTCTGCTGTTTGAATGTGTCGGACTCATTCCTTCCTGAGGGCCTTTTCTGCTTCTTCTGAGTGGTCTGCGTTACCCCCGGACTGTCTCCTAGGAACCTCCTTCCTGCAAGTCAGGTCTCTCTTGAATGTTCTCTCCTCAGAGAGGATTCAGTTCTGCTCCATCAGCCCCTCCCCAACCAGTCTTCTTTTACCATCTTCACAGCAGTTCTTGGTAACGCAAATTAACTTGTTCGTGATGGTTGACTGCTCCCTGCCTCTTTCTCCAGGGCTAGAGCCCCAAGGAAAGGCCAGGGTTCCGTGATGCCAGCACACAGCATGGTGTTCCGTGAGTCACACGTTCTCTCCACCACCGAGCAGATCAACGGCGCGTCACCGCCATTTCCAGGAGTCCCAACCTGTGGTCTCTGCTGCGGAGGATGATGGTTCTTCATCTCATACCATCCGGGAACACAAAGCGCCAATTAATCCCATCTCCTCATTTCACAGATGAGGAGTCAACTTTCCCGGGGGACAGAGCCAGCAAGGGGGTAGAGCCAGGACTGGAACCCCAGCCTCGAGTCCCTAAGCCTTCCTGCTGAGAAGCCTGACTCCCCAACACTCAGCTAGTTCAGTCAGCCTGGAGCTGTGCTTCCCGGCCTCCTGTCGTTTCTGAGACAGCCAGCTACCCATCCTGACCCATTTTCTCTTCTTGCTCTGCGCTGCCTCTCTCCGGAACTGCTCTCCCGGCCTCTTCTCCGCGCTTCGGGCTCCGCTCTGCACTGTCGGTTTGGCACCCCTCCCCCACCTACCACTGTTACCAATGACTCCCTCCTCTGCCCCCAAGCCTTTCTGGGGAAAATTCAGAACCAAAACGCAGGGCCTTAGAAATCTTCAGATTTTCTGTTGAATAGTAGACCCCGAGTCGCTGTTGGCAGGTTCTGCTGTTTTGCTGTTGCTCCTACCTGGCAGCCAACTAGGTCACACACTCCTAGAAAGTACGTTGCGGTTGAGTCCCTTCTTTCTGTGCAGGTCAGCACGGCCACCCTGCAGTATGTGTCTATCTTGCAACGTGACCCAGTTTCTTTCACACAATTGGCAGTGATAAGAAAGACAAAGAGAGACTCTCTCTTATTCTCTCTTCACCATATAGTTAGAGACATCCTTTCCATCTATATAAGCTTTCTCATTAAGAAGTGGCAGGGACCAGGCTTACGTTACTGTGTAGCCCACAGAGCTTCCCAGTGTTCCCCACACATACTTGATTGATACATAACCAAATCCACAGCAAAGGCAGAATGTTTAAGAGTTTAAAAAAAAAAGAGTAATAGATTTTTTTTTTTTTCCAAGCTTCTAGTTTGTCTGGAATTATATGGAACACTAAGTGAAACGCTAAGGGTATATGACAACTTGTAACTTTCAAAGTGTCTTTCAGAATTACATCACTACTAAAAACCACAAACATATCTGGCTTTAGATTTGTGACAAGCTAAATAGGAGTTTATAGTGATTTAGATGGAAATAATTCCACCAAGGAATCCAGATGGCATCATAAACCACAACAGAGCAGGTCAAGTGGTCTATGAAGTCATTCTTTGCTGCTACCACACACTGAAATGTACAATACATTTATTATTTAGTGAATGCCACGCTAGTGCAGAACCTTGGAAACAAGACAAAATGAAAATGGTAAAATTCTATTCAACCAAAAATGGTTTCAGCTTTCTTTCATAACGGCTCTTTTTAATAATGAAAAGTATAATATACAGTAAAAGTATGTTGGATGATTCACCCAACTATTCTGAAATCAAGATGCCCATAATTTACCAAGGGAAAAAAAAAAGGTTTTATATGCATGTCCTTCCAGAACTTGGTAGCTGCTCACTTCAGGGTAGATGACAACGATGCACCATGAAGTGACTTAGGATGAAGGAGCTGTGGGTTCCAAGCCGGGTTCCGCTCAGATAATCAGCTCTGGAACCCGGGTGACTTAGCCTCTCTGGACCTCAGGTCTCTCACTGGAAAGCAAGGGGGCCTGGCTGAGATCAGGGATCCTTAACCCATCACGATCCCACAACTGGTTCTCAAGCTTGACTCGTCAAAGAAGACAAGGCTGCTGCTCCAGCCCTGCCTCACGGCTTGCAGCCACTCCTCACTTCACCTTGAGAAGCTCTTTTCTTACGTGGAGGTCTCAGGCTACAGGGATATAAAAAGAAGTTTGTTCTTGAAACAATTATGGGAGTCTGGCCCAAAAGATTTCTAAAGTCCTTCATAATGAACATTAGTTGTCCTTTTCCAGCCTTTTATTGACTCTTTCTTTTGCCAGCAATAATCTGATTTTTCCTTTGGGTAACTCACTCTTGCTCACATTCACAGTCAGATGCTTTTGGTGGGATTTTAGCCCGTCTCCTTACCCCCCAACCTGTAGCTCCAAGAGTACACCTGGAATAGCTTCAGCACCAGGGAACAATGCTCACCTCTGGCTGTGATAATTAGCTGAAAGATGGGAACATGACCCAGTTGGAGATCATTAGGCAGCAGATGTTAGCTTGGATTTTTGGGGAAAAGACGCTTTATCTCTCCCTCTCCTACATGCTATAAGAGACCTTCTTCCTCCTTAGACAGTTAGGGCAAAGACATGAGGTCGGGAGGTGCTAATGCTCTTTGCTCCCTTGGGGGAGAGTCAGGGGCTGCTGGAGGCAGCACTGGGGGGCCCACGCCGGCAATGACTATGCGGAGGATGGAGCAGAGACACGCCGCTATCCTTGGTGACCTCCCTGGGCAGTTGGACCAAGTCTTGCCAGAAACAAGACTGAATTTTTCCCATGTCGTAAGTCAACACATTCTCTTTATTGTTCGAGCCAGTTTTGAGTTTGGTTTTAGGGCACTTGCAGTTGAAACACCCTTCCTTTTAGCTTTAAAATGGTATGAATTTAAAGACTGTTTTCCTCTGCTTAAAAAGGAAAATATATTCAAATCATAGATGAAGCAGTCATTTACAACACTGGGCTATCAGAGCTGGACTCTTCATTGTAAGCTCAGATAAACTCCCAAGAGCACCTACTAGGTGACAGAATTGGGCTGAGAGCACAAGGGTAAGTAAAATATTTATAAGGACCTCACTACCATCTGGGAGAGTGACACAGGACAACTAATAATTGCAATCAGAGAGACTGATACAACGAGAGACATAATTATTAAAAATAATGTTAGCACCAAGTAAATGATGAATTAATACTTTGATAAACTAAGTCAAGCTTTAAGGAAGAGCTGTTTTATTTAACTTGGAAGAATATGAGATTTAACAGGTCTAGCAGAGGGGGAAAGAGATTCTTCTGGCATGTTCACATCAGGGAGGCATGGTGTGGCATGGAATACCTGGGGAACTAGATTTTGGCATGTAAAGAGCAGAGAGCAGCAGCAAATGGAGCTTGAGAAGTAGGGCCCCCAAAGCCATGCTAAAGAGTATGTGCTCAAATCTAAAGGCAAAGAGGAGATACTGAAGATGCTAAAAAGTAGAGTATGAAGACAGTGGATAGAGGGGCCCTGCTGAGGGGTCTCAACCAGAGAAGGGAAAGCATTTGGGAGAAACTGAAATATACCAGGAGAATGATGTTGAAGTCTTAATGGATACTCATAACACTAAGGCGAAGGACTGGAGAGGGCAAGAAGCGGGGATCAGGGGTTTAAGGACGGGGAGCTTGGGGTGCCTCTCAGGTTTCTAGGGAGTGATGGTAAAGGGGAACAGACTGAAAGCATATCATTATGGTTTGGTTTTGAGCATAATTTTGAGTCAGAAAAACACTCTAAGGACAAAATATATCAGTGTTAGAGAACGTGTGTGCTAAGATGCTTCAGTTGTGTCCAACTCTTTGCGATCCTACAGACTGTAGCCCGCCAGGCTTCTCTGTCCGTGGGATTCTCCAGGCAAGAATACTGGAGTGGGCAGCCATGGCCCCCTCCAGGGGATCTTCCCAACCCTGGGATCGAACTCACATCTCTTATGTTTCCTGCATTGGCAGGCGGGTTCTTTACCACTAGCACCACCTGTTAGAGAATACATACAGGTAACTTTCAGGTTGAAATGGGACAGACAAGGATTTGTACAGGAACACGGGCAATGGACTGACTTGGCAGGGTGGTAGACAGAGTAAGACAACTGGGAATCTAGGAAAAGGCAGTGTTGGGAAATCTAGATTCTAGGCAGGCGCTGACAGGTCTCAGGGTAATGTGGCTTGGAGCAGAGGCCTCATTTGTCTCAGACAAGTCAGACTTGACAGCCAATGGTGGGATCACGGATGCTTGTTGAGGATCCCTGGTCTTAGCCAGGCCTTCTGGCTTCATTCACAGTGAGAGGCTGAGGTCCAGAGAGACTAAGTTGCCCAAGGTGATGGAGGTGGCTGGTCATCAGCAGGACCCAGCTTGGAACCCAGAGCTCCTTCGTCATAGGTCATCACTTTCTACCATGACTCAGGCGCCTCTCACATCCTTGAAGGACAAGTGAACACCCTTGGCACCCCCTCTTCCACTTTTGCCTCCTTCTAGTGGTCAGCTCTTTCTTCAGGTGGTGAATGAAACCACCACTGATCAGCCTCACTACTTGCAGGGCTTAGAACTATGTTGTCCCTGGCAGAACTGTGACTACTGGCTCCAGAATTATTTCCTGGAGCTTAAAGGCTAAAAGGAACCAAAGACTCTCCATTTGTGCAAAAGGAAGGATAAAAGGAAACAGGCCACATCCTGATTTTGTGTCAACAACAACAAAAATTACTGTATACTTGGGCCCATGAATTTTTAAAGTATGCTATTTATGTAAATATTTAAATTCAAACACTGGTCATTATAATGTCTTTAATTTGCTTTAAAATGCAGAAATAACAGCATCATATTGTAAAATGTTACCAGCTCTGCATGAAGCCCATACAAATTTCACTGGCACAGGGAAGAAGTTAAATTACCTGAAGGCTGAAATAACCGCAATGTGCTATTTATAGTTACTTTAACAACACCAATTCAGAATATGATTCAGAGAAAGTTTAAACTAACTTGCCTTTGTTGTAGAGATGGAGGATGCGACAATTAAGATTTGGGAAGGAGTTTAAGAGATTAAGCTACTTAAATTACTTGAGAACCATATATTATACATCTATCTGATATACTGTTTTAGAAAGAATCATTTATTCACTTAAAGATCCACGGCAGGATCTCTAAGTGCAATACATTTTAGATACTTTCTATTTAAGGTATTTCAGGCATCTAGAATGACCCTTTTCCAAATTAGAGATTTTTTTACCTTCACCTATAATTGAATATAGTTAAGGTCCACTACAAAGAGGAAAAGTGCCTGTATACACTGGTCACACTCTAAAAAGGTAAATATGTTAAACCATGAACTGTAACACACAATTCAGAAACTGAAACAAACCCCCATAACTGCTTTTACACAGTTCACAAACTTACTTCTTTTAGGATTGCGCAGGGGTGGGGGGGCACGATTATGTAAGAGAGATACCAAGTGCATTAGCATTAGATTTAGAAGTCTCAGCAGTTAAACACAGCCTCAGCTCACTGTGTGAAGTTAGCACCCCACCTTGTGGAAAATAGCAGGTGTTGTTAAATGGAAGCATATCATGTTAATTTCAGAAGTACTGGTAGATGAGTCCTGCAATCAGGAAACTGTCACTGAATCATACAGACAGGCTAAAAGATGATACCAAAAGATTCCTATTTATTAAAGTAACAGAAAAAGTAATGCGCTTCCAAAAACTTATACTAGTCCCAAAATATTAGTGCTGATGAAATGTGGGTATTCAGAAAATTACTACTTCCACTGGGGCTTTTCTCTCTTCTCAGCTTTATTTCTAAACAAACAAACAAACAAAAACAAAACCCCCTCCAAAACACTTTGTTTTCTAATTATAACTTTAGAAAACACGGAAAATGTTCAAACAAAACTGAAAATCAACCATTATTGGCAACGCTAAGATGATTCCTCTACCTACTTTGTACAATCTTAATACCAGCTAACGTAAATCTCTTCTGCAAATGAAAACATTCTAAGATGGTCTTGGGTTTCTAAATCTGAAATACTTTCTTGCCTTGTAAATTTAACCGACTGCTTTGAGCAGCCGTCGTGATTCTTGTCAAACACAGCCTCCATCTGTTTGCGCGAGTGCGGCGCTTCCCACCTTCCTTGCTTTTCCCCAGGTTCCCTTCCGGAGAAGCCCCCGCTGCGCCCAGCACTCTAGCCCCAGAGCCGGCCCTCCTCCCACACGCAGATCCGCAGATCCGCGTGGTCTTTCCTCTCTCTGGGCCTGCTGAACACGGCTGTCTTCACACGGTGCTCCTTCCCTGCCATCCTGAGAATTCCGCTTGCTGCTCTCAGGCTCCTGGACGGAAGTCTTCCTCCTTCCTGGATCCCCCTTGCTTTGGTGGAGCGCGTCCTCTGTGAAAGGATTTCCGGGAATCAGTTTGAGGACATTTCTCCACTGTCATTCTGAATGCCGCTAGAACCCCCAACGTGACTCCTTTCCTTTTTCTTTCTGGATGTTTTTCGAATTTTTCTCTTTAACCACGAGTTCTGAAATAGTATGATGATATACCTTGTTGTGACTACAGTTTTGACTGGCTGGGGGTAGTCCTTTAGTTTGAAGGTCATGTCCTTCAGGTGCTGGGAATTTTTCTTGGCGCTTCACTTAAAGAAAGAAAAACAACTTCCCCCATGTCCTTGGTCCTTCTGGATAGTAGACTGCCAACATCTAATTTAATTATTTAATTTTCTTTCCTTTCCTCTACTGTTTTTATTTTTTGTTCTTATTTACAGAAGAATTCTTGAATATGATCTTCCAATGTTCTGATTTTTTAATTCCTATAATTAAAATTTTAATAGCCAAAGGTCTTTCTTATTCTATGAGGACTTTTAAAACATACATCTCATTCTTTGTTAAACAAGATACAATGTCCTTCATTTCTCTAACATTATTGTTTTCCTTCAAAACTCCCTCCTCTCCACCCTCCCCATTCCTTTTCTCAAAATCTCTTTGCCAGTTGGTTTTGCCTTCCCTTATGTTAGGGACTTTCTTCGAAGATTTGGTGGTCTGTGGATGCTGGTTCAAAGCAGTGGTTCTCAAGAGAGAAGGGGAGATTTCTCCCTCAGAGACCTTCAGGCGACAAGGATAAGAGACTTGTTTCGCTGCCAAGACTGGGGGAGGGGTGGGACTGGGGGGAGGGGGTGGAGGAGTGGGTGCTACTGGCCTCTAGTGGTGAAGGCTGGGGATGCTGCTAAACATCCCACCGGGAGAAGACAGCCTCCCCATCTAAAATAGCAACAGTACCACGGCTGAGAAATCCCAGTTCCTACTGAAGAGGCAGGCATTCAAAGGAAGACGGAAGCTCTTGTGTGCTGGGAGGAACTTGTCACGTAGAGGACAAAAACAGGACTTGATCGCTTCACTGGGGGAAAATTCCAAGTGTTGGAATACATACTTCTATTCTCCAAAGCAAATCAGTTTCTTCAAAGTTAATGTTTAATCTCCTGCCTGGGGAAATGCAAAGGAGATCTAAGTGGTATGCATGGGGGAACAGGGGCAGTTATACACATACCTTAAGCTCTCAGTTTTTAGGGCAATGTCTTAACCCATCTGCAATTTGGTTTGTTATTTCCAAAGCCAAAACTTCTTTACTTAACCTTTCCAGTGGATAAACCTTGGGTTTTCTACCAGGTAAGGGCAGAGAGGCTGGGAGCCTAACTGACAAGGCAGTTAGGCAGACTTCAACCAAGAGGCTTCCTTCCTCCCCTACCCTGTACTCCATACTCCAGAGGTAGCTGGTGCTATATTATTTTTAGTCAGTAGCACTGCCCAATAACACTATCACTAATTCCTAAGGTTTCCAGTATTCATGCTCTGCCTGTCCAACTACACCAAAAAAACCTCAGATTAAGGGTACTTCCTTTCCTTACTTTGTAAAAACACAATCCAAATTCTGCATACAGAAACTATTTAACATACACTTATAATTTTCAAGGATTTTACTTTTGGGAAGGCTTCTAGGGAGCTGTTCTACCTGTCTCAAATAAGCATATAAAACAAATAAACAGTACTGCAACCTCAAGAAGGTGTTTGGTGAAGAAAGTCTTTAAATTCACACTCAACATGGAAAGACTTCTAGAAAGCCAGTTAGAGCCTTTTCAAACTCAAGAAAGGATATTATCCCTAGCAAGGCTATATGATGCTACTAAAAAAGAATTGGGGACAATCTCTCCTCATCTTCTCCAAGCCAGATTAGTATGCAATATATATTAGAAATCCATTCTAAAGTCCCGCGGTCCCTTGCCCCTACTGGGAATTCGTGCAGGGCCCAGGAGCATAATGTTCTGCAGCGCGCTGCCACCTGGTGGCAGCGTGAGGGAATGACAGCAAAATGGGGTGAGGAAGCAGCCAAGGGAGGGAGAGTCTTAATATTTTACAAAGTTCTTCAACACCTGGAAGGACTTCGAAGAATCATTTCTGGAGCTTGAAAGGTCTTTTTGGGTTGGAAGAGGAGGAGTGAGATGGGAAGCAGGGGAGGGGAGAGAAAAAGAGAAAGAGAGAGTGCAAGTGCACAGGACTTAGGAAATAGTTTTAAACCAGTGCTGGGAGGGCCTGGGCATCCCCTTTGAATCCCAGGCTGCATCCTGGTTCCTCCAGCCAGTGTAGAGGCTGTTGACTCATCTGGGTGGTACAAAATATTATTTATAAAGACACCTGGAGATGAGGACGCTCCACTGATAGACTTCCCAGGGCCACTGACCGCATCTTCAAACTTCTGCTTGATTTCTCTTTTCTTCTCAACTCATATCCAATGTGTCAGGAAATTCTATTACTCTACTTTCAGGAATTAAAAAAAAAAAATCCAGATTCTAACCATTTCCCCCTGTTCCTATCCCTAGTAATACAAGCCACATTCTCTCTTGCTTGGACTGCGTCAACTACCTAACTACCCTCCTTGGTTTCACCCTGTCCCTTACAGTCTACGTGCAACATAGCAACCAGAGTGATTTGTTTAAAATAGCAGTCAGGCCACTTCACTCTCTGGAACAAAACCTTCCAACAGCTCCCTATTTTCCTCACAGCAAGACAGGAAGTCCTCACACAGGCCTACAAGGCCCCACACCATCTGGCCCCAACCTATCCTTCCGTCTCTTCCCTGGTGTCCCTCCCTCCACTCACTCTGACCCTCAGCCATTCCCCCAACATCCATTAGGCAGCTTTTCCTGACCACACCCTCTGCCTGAAATGCCTTCTCCCAGGTGCTCCCATTTTCTTGAAGATCCTGATCAGAATTGCAAATTTTTCCTCCTTGTCAGAATTCTCAATCCCCCACCTCGACCCCCTATTCTTGGGCAATCAACCCTCAGCACTGATTGCCTACTAACAAGCTGTATGGTTTTCTTATTCACTCTGTCTAGTATTACTGCCTTTCTGATCCAGCTTGAGTAAAGTAAGTTTCATGACTGCAGAATATTTCTGGCCTGTTTTTTCACTGATGTATCCCAACTGCCTATTACAATGCCTGGTAAGTGGAAAACAAATATTTAACATTGAATTTTTAAAAAGTTAAAAAACTCTAGAATTCTGACTGATATTCCATCATAAACTGGGGAAAGAAATGCTGGGCTGGATGAAGCACAAGCTGGAATCAAGATTGCTGGGGGAAATATCAATAACCTCAGATATGCAGATGACATCACCCTTATGGCAGAAAGCAAAGAAGAACTAAAGAGCCTCTTGATGAAAGTGAAAAGGAGAGTGAAAAGCTGGCTTAAGGCTCAACATTCAAAAACTAAGATCATGGCATCCAGTCCCATCACTTCATGTGGAATGGATGGGGAAACAGTGGCTGATTTTATACTTGGGGGCTCCAAACTCACTATAGATGGTGATTGCAGCTATGAAATTAAAAGATGCTTACTCTCTGGAAGGAAAGTTATGACCAATCTAGACAGCATATTAAAAAGGAGAGACATTACTTTGTCAAATGTCCGTCTAGTCAAGGTTATGGTTTTTCCAGTAGTCATGTATGGATGTGAGAGTTGGGCTATAAAGAAAGCTGAGTGCTGAAAAATTGATGCTTTTGAATTGTGGTGTTGGAGAAGACTCTTGAGAGTCCCTTGGACTGCAAGGAGATCCAACCAGAATCCTAAAGGAAATCAGTCCTGAATATTCATTGGAAGGACTAACGCTGAAGCCGAAACTGCAATACATTGGCCACCTGATGCAAAGAACTGACTCATTGGAAAAGACCCTGATGCTGGGAAAGATTGAAGGCAGGAGAAGAAGGGGACGACAGAGAATGAGATGGTTGGATGGCATCACCGACTCGATGGACCTGAGTTTGAGGAGGCTCCAGGAGCTGGTGATGGACAGGGAAGCCTGGCGTGCTGCAGTCTATGGGGTCACAAAGAGTTGGACATGACTGAGCGATTGAACTGAACTGAACTGGCAGGTATTGTTTGGGGTCTGACTCTAGGGAGAAGAATGCCTCTTATGGAGATTGGCTTTTGGCTCCAAACACACTTTTTCACATTAAGGAAATCATTAAAAATGTTAGAATAATAAGTTATTTGTTCAATGCACTGTTTAAGGACGATAAATGTAGGCAGCCAAGAATATGAATATGATGCAGACAAGAAGACTACAATTCAAAGTAACTGCAGTATATGTGGGCTTTGAACATAGCATGCATTCAGGGCCACCTGGCCCAGTATATTATTGAAAAATATGACGAGAAGGCCAGGAGGGTTTTAGGTAGTGACCAAAACAGTAAGAGTTTGGGATAGCTATTACACTTATTCACCCCGCAGGATACTCTCATATATTTACTGCATTTACTTCAGATCAAGAATTCAATCAACATTCTAGCAGAATGCTACAGTACCAAAGGGGCCCTACAGTGTCCTTCCATGTCAGCAAGGTACTTAATATGGGCTTTTTGTTTTTAATTTTTTTCTAATCAAAGTCACACTCACATTTGCAGAAAAATCTAGAAAGTTATAAGAATACTTGCAGACTATCTATAACATAAATTCAAAATTGTTTACTGCAGTATTCAATGAAAAACTGAAAACAGCAATAGGGGAAAAGTACAATACTACATATCTAAGCTTTATAAGATAGACCTACAAGTACCAACATGGAAAACTATCTAGGTACAGAGTTAAAAGAACAGAAAAGCTGAAAGCAATGTCCAGGGTGTGATTTACAAACTAGCCATGCTATGCTCTTCCATCCTTGTTTATATAGTTATGTATATATATGTACACATAATTCATAACATTCTAAGTACATGTATAACAGGAGGAAAAAATGTAATACTAGCAGGATATGACTCAAGCTAGTACAGTGTTTCCTTCTAGACAGTAAGACTGGAGTGGTTACAGGAAACTTCCATTTTTACTCTCATACTTCTTTGCTGTCTACAATTTTTCAATTTAGAAACAAAACTTTTGGAAAAGAAAAGAAACAGAAGAATAACTGTTTACAGTCCTGCAGCAGGTAATTATGGGGCATGCTGATTATAAAGATATGCTGAAATATTCACATAAGCATAATGTCTTGTACAGAATTGGCACATACTGAATATTCTTTTTTTCCTCCCACAAAATAAACAAATAATCTTTCTTGGCAAAACATAATATGCTTAACTATAGAGTAGGGAGAAATCTAGTCAGGGACCCCAAAGTAAAGCAGGTTGACCTAATTTTCAACCCTTCAACTCAGTTTTCAGAAACTTCTATTATTGTTTAACATAAGAAAAAAGCCCACTCTTTTAATTTTTATGTGTATTCAAAAATGTTTTATTCGTGTGTCACTGAACTTCTGTCTTTACTGATATGATCTGAAGGTGCCAACTCAGGCGCTAACAGAAGTTACAAGGAGTAATGGTTGTCAAGCCGGGTGGCTAACAAATAAGGCGCAGACTGAGAAGCAAATAAAAACACGAACCAGAATCTGCAGTGCAGTGCCCTGACCCTCAGTTCCCGCAGCGGCCCGAAGGGGTGGATGCCCTGCTGAAGCACAGGCCAACAAGTGGATGACTGCTCTCCGGGAAGAAGCTCTGCTGTGATTTTTCCCTTACGCTTTATATAATACAGCTCTGGTAATTGGTTCTATTTGGAAAGGTTACCATCCAATTTTTCAGAAAGATATTACTTTAGCCACTCTTTACTTTAGAGATAATCCCAGTGGAAATTACATTTTCTTTAGAATGCTTTTCCAGATTTTTTTCATACAGGTAATTTCACAGCTAAACATGGTTTTGTTTTTCGTTTCGCTCAGCGTCCTGCCCCTCACCTTTCTAATCTCAGTTGCTTTATTTGAGCAGCATTGAGATGTTTCTCCCCAGAGAAGCCTGTTTCTCTTCCAAAGCTAGTTAAAGTCCTTAAAGAAGCATAGACTGAGAGGAGTTAAAAGTGCACCAGAAATAACTATTTCTCTTCACTCCTGTGTAACTATAAATAAGATAAATTATGTACCTAAAGATGTTAAATACAAGTAAAAATGTACTGAATCAAAGGAATTAGGAGGAATTTGAATCAGGTTTCTGCAACAAAAGTAGGTCATCTCTACCTTTCAATAATAAGACTATATTATTAACATAAAATTTAGCTTTAAAATCTGTTAGATTTTTACATCTATCATAAATAGACAAATATTAACATTTAAATATTTTTCTAAAAACAAAAATATTTAGAAATTCCATATTACACTAAGTTATTAACCAAACAGTAGAAACTTCCTATGCTACTTGGGCAACAATATGTGATTAATAATAGGTCATTTGTATCTTCTGGTTTCTGGGAAGGTCTTCTTTATGTTTTCAGAAGAGCAGGCTTGTGTTGAAAATGCAGGTTTTGGCTTCTTACCAGAACCTAGTGGGACTTGATGCACTTTTATTCCTAAAGTGCTCTGAGTGATATGGATGAGACACCCCACCCAGGCACAGAGTGCAGTTATTGTTAACGCTTTAAAGTGGTACACAGTTTCTGGTTTACTTAAGAAGTCTGAAAAAAATTAGACTAAAAAGAGACAGTCAAGGACTTTAACTGCAGGAGTATTTTCAACTGCTAGGAAACTGCAGTTGGTACAATTATACCAGATTTTAAAGAGTGAGGAAAATTGGATAGGTAGGGGGTGCTATTTATTAGGTGTACTAAACACATTAATACAGACAGTATAGAATAGGCATCTATCCAGAGGATACATTAAAACTCTGACTTAAACGAATACCCAAACCCTTCTATAAATGGATTAAAATGCTGCAAGATACACAACAAAATATAATTTTATCTAAACTGGAAAGAAGGCAAATCTCTGCCTGCTAGAAACAAGAAGAAAATGAAATGGGAGCAGTCTGAGACCCTGAAGCTTGGGAGGAGGACATAATGATGCCAGAAACCTAGAGCTGGGTTTGGGGTTGTCCTCCCCAGGTTCTGGAGCAGAGGCCTACTAAGGGACAACAAACTGATGGCTGATAATTTCACAACAGTAACAGCTCCCCTATATCTGAAACCTAGAGTGCTCTGGGCTTAGTTCTTAGCTGTCTTCTATCTCCTAACTACATTCAATCCCTGGGTGATATCACAGTTTTTCGTTTTGAGTCAAGTGGGCTTTAGAAAGCATCACTACGAACAAAGTTAGTGGAGGTGATGGAATTCCAGGTGAGCTATTTCAAATCCTGAAAGATGATGCTGTGAAAGTGCTGCACTCAATATGCCGGCAAATTTGGAAAACTCAGCAGTGGCCACAGGACTGGAAAAGGACAGTTTTCATTCCAATCCCAAAGAAAGGCAATGGCAAAGAATGCTCAAACTACCGCACAATTGTACTCATCTCACATGCTAGTAAAGTAATGCTCAAAATTCTCCAAGCCAGGCTTCAACAATATGTGAACCGTGAACTTCCTGATGTTCAAGCTGGTTTTAGAAAAGGCAGAGGAACCAGAGATCAAGTTTTCAACATCCGCTGGATCATGGAGAAAGCAAGAGAGTTCCAGAGAACATCTATTTTCGCTTTATTGACTATGCCAAAGCCTTTGACTGTGTGGATCACAATAAACTGTGGAGAATTCTGAAAGAGATGGGCATACCAGACCACCTGACCTGCCTCTTGAGAAACCTGTATGCAGGTCAGGAAGCAACAGTTAGAACTGGACATGGAACAACAGACTGGTTTCAAATAGGAAAAGGAGTATGTCAAGGCTGTATATTGTCACAGAGAAGGCAATGGCACCCTATTCCAGTACTCTTGCCTGGAAAATCCATGGACAAGAGCCTGGTAGGCTGCAGTCCATGGGGTCACTAAGAGTTAGACACGACTGTGTAACTTCACTTTCACTTTTCTCTTTCATGCATTGGAGAAGGAAATGGCAACCCACTCCAGTGTTCTTGCCTGGAGAATCCCAGGGACGGTGGAGCCTGGTGGTCTGCCATCTACGGGGTCGCACAGAGTCGGACACGACTGAAGCGACTTAGCAGCAGTAGCAGCAGCATATTGTCACCCTGCTTATTTAACTTCTATGCAGGTACATCATGAGAAACGCTGGACTGGAAGAAACACAAGCTGGAATCAAGATTGCCGGGAGAAATATCAATAACTTCAGATATGCAGATGACACCACTCTTATGGCAGAAAGTGAAGAGGAGCTAAAAAGCCTCTTGATGAAAGTGAAAGTGGAGAGTGAAAAAGTTGGCTTAAAGCTCAACATTCAGAAAACGAAGATTATGGCATCCAGTCCCATCACTTCATGGGAAATAGATGGGGAAACAGTGGAAACAGTGTCAGACTTTATTTTGAGGGGCTGCAAAATCACTGCAGATGGTGACTGCAGCCATGAAATTAAAAGACGCTTACTCCTTGGAAGGAAAGTTATGACCAACCTAGATAGCATATTCAAAAGCAGAGACATTACTTTCCCGACTAAGGTCCGTCTACTCAAGGCTATGGTTTTTTCTGTGGTCATGTATGGATGTGAGAATTGGACTGTGAAGAAGGCTGAGCGCCGAAGAATTGATGCTTTTGAACTGTGGTGTTGGAAAAGACTCTTGAGAGTCCCTTGGACTGCAAGGAGATCCAACCAGTCCATTCTGAAGGAGATCAGCCCTGGGATTTCTTTGGAAGGAATGATGCTAAAGCTGAAACTCCAGTACTTTGGCCACCTCATGCGAAGAGTTGACTCATTGGAAGAGACTCTGATGCTGGAAGGGATTGGGGGCAGGAAGAGAAGGGGACTACAGATGAGATGGCTGGATGGCATCATGGACTTGATGGACGTGAGTCTGAGTGAACTCTGGGAGTTGGTGATGGACAGGGAGGCCTGGCATGCTGCGATTCATGGGTTCGCAAAGAGTCGGACACGACTGAGTGACTTTACTGAACTGAACTGATGTAAACACAGGTGACTCCAAAATTCATCTTGAAGACCAGCTTCCTTCACCTTTAGACTCATACATATATCTGCACAGCCAACATCCTTGCTTATATATTTACAGATATCTTACACTCAGCCCTGCTGTTCTCTCATGTAGTCTTCCTCATGTAAATGAATGGCAGCTCCATTTTCCTGGTAGCTCAGGCCAAAAATCTGGATGCCATCTCCCACTCTGTCTTTTCTCCACACTTCACAGCTTGTCTGCCAGGAAATCCTGTTAGTGCTTCCTTCACAGTATGTCCAGAATCTGACTGCTCCCATCACACCCACCCCTGCCATCCTTGTCCAAGCCATGCTGGTCTCTCACCTGAATTATTGCAATGGCCTCCAAACTGCTTTCCTTGTTTCTGCTCTTGCCCCTTTTAGTGTATTCAGCAGCCAAAATGATCCTATTAAAATATAAGCCAGATCACATCATTCCCTTTAAAACTTCCCAATGGTTCCCCACATCACTCATGGGGAAAAAAACCCAAAGATTAAAAATGGACCAAAAAGGTCTTAAAAGATCTGACCCTGTTATCCCCACTTTGACGTCTATGGCTTCATAACCTACTGAGCTTTCTCTTGCTTACTCTGCTTTGGCCACACTGATTTCCTTTGCTGTTTCATAAATATGCCAGGTCCAATTCTGTCTCAGGGCGCTTCACTGCAGTTATTGTTTCCTCTTCAAGAACTGGCTTTCCTCAGGCTGCTTTGCACCATACCTCCATCAAGTCTTGGTTCAAATATCACCTTTCCCAACCACTCTACCAAAAACTGCAGTCTCCCTTCAACTCCCCAATCTTCTTTGTTCCCTTTTACTGCTCTGTTTCCCTGCTCTATTTCTCTCTTTAGCATTTATCACTAGCAAATTATACATTTTACTTAAATATCTTGTTTATTATCCCCCTATTGAGATATAGACACCATAAAGGAAGAGACACTTGTAATTTATTCACTGATGTATCCCTAGCACCCAATGGGAATGCAATAAATACTTGTTAAATAAATAAATGAGAGGAGAGGAAAAAAGATGGCGGAGGAATAGGATGGGGAGAACACTTTCCCCCTCTCTACCTCATCAAAAAAACACTTCAACGCTGAGCAAATTCCACAAAATAACTTCTGACTGCTGGCAGAGGACATCAGGCATCCAGCAAAGCAGATCATTGGCTTCAAAGCCAGGTAAGAAATACTTTATTTTATTTTAAAGAATGAAGTTATAGACAAAGGAGGTAGGGAGGGAACCCCGGCACGGGAAGGGAATCCCGTCCCAGGAAGAGACTCTTAAAGAGAGAGGTTCCCTAAAATTGGGGAACTTTCTCACAGCTGTTCATGGGCGAGCCCTGGAAGCACAGAGGGCAACATAACAGGAAGGAAGAATAAATAAATAATTAAAACCAACAGATTACGAATTCAACAGTATAACCCCCAGCGGATAAGCAGCGCAAACGCCTGCGTCCGACAGCAGTGGGGGCTGGGCAGGGAGGAGCGCGCCCGCGACAGAGCTTTGTAAGAATTGGGCCGCGGGAGACGTAGGCTGCAGGGCTTTTCTCGAGAATCGGGCGTAACGGGGCCAGAATCGGTCCGCGCATGGATAGAACGATTTATCCCGGACTAGCAAACCAGACTGGGGGATAACTAACACGCGAAACGCCCGAACATAAGACACTGACAGGCCTGCGCACAGAACAAAGGTCGGATCGGAAATAGCCAGCTGCAGGCCATCCCCCACCGGGCAGCCAGAGCCTGAAGCGCTGGAAGAGGGCAGTCGCAGCTCAAGAGAGACATTACCTACCAAATTGCAAGCAAGCTTCTTTATTGAGACTTCTGCAACAATAGTGCGCGCCAAACTCCCTACCACTTGGACTTGGAACCAAACCTGGCACCCGGAGGGGACTTACTGAGCACCAATCCTGAGCGGCTTAAACCGGGGAATTGCATGAAACATAGGGCAGGCCCCACACGGTTATCCCGCGGATTGGGAAGGGGCAAGCCCAGTGCAGAGCTCACCACCACCCTCCCTGTGGCAAGACAGAAATCAGACACGGAAGAGACCAGCAAACAGAGGAAGTCAAACAGAGGGAACTGCCTTGGTAGTGACCCCACACAGTCCTCAACGACATAGAAAGCGCCAGACACGCCGTTTCTACTTTTATGATCAAAAAAAAAAATTTTTTGGGGGAGGGATGATGTGGAAGTGTGATTTTTTTAAGAATTTTGCTTTCTTTCTTTAAAAATTATTTATTTTCTTTTTAAATTTGTTTATCCTTTTCTTTTTCATCCTTTTTTCCCCCTAAACTTCCTTAAATTTTTAAGTCTTCTATATTTCTAGTTATTATTTTTAGAACCTAATATTACTTAAAAAAAAAAAAACCCTATCGTTTAAGCAAACGCCGTATATAGTCTTATTGGTGAAGGAAGTTGTCTTTTAATAATTCTGGAGTCTTTTATTATATTTTACTTTTTTTTTTCTTTTTCTCTATTTTTTTAAAAAATTACTCTCTCCTTCTTCTTCTTCTCTTCAATAATCTATCTTTGAAAATCCAATCTATACTCCAGATTTTTAATCTTGGCATTTTGGTATTTGTCGCCAATTTTGTACTTTTAAAAACCTAATCCTCAGTACCCAGTTTTACATGAGTGCAAGACTACTGGCTTGACCACTCTCTCCACCTCTGGAATCTCCCTTTTCGCCACCAGGTGGCTTTTGTCTCCCTCCCCTCCCCCCTCCCCCTCTCTACCCAACTCTATGAACCTCTGTGCGTTCCAGAAGGAGGAGAACTCTAAGGGAACGGGTCACTGACCGGATCTGTATCCCTCCTTCCCATCTCCCTCTTTTATCCTCCTGGCCACCTCTATCTACTTCCTCCCTCTCCTCTTCCATGTATAACTCTGTGACCACCTCTGAGAGGTCCAGACTGCGGAGCGCACACAAGAAAGTGGTTACGGGCTAACTTGCTTTTCCCTCTTATGATTCCACCTCATCCCATTCCACTCACCTCTAACTACTCCCTCCCTCTTCTCTCCTCCAAGTAACTCACCGATCCTCTAGGGACGACCCTCAAGGTGGAGAAACCTATCATCATTAACCTAGATGTTTTAACATTAGTGCTGAATAGATGGAGAAATCATGAGGCTATTCTAAAAATAAATCTGAAAACCAGAATCAGGAGGCGTAATTCCAAATCCTGAGATCATCAAAGAATTCCTGAATACAGGGAACATTATCCAATTAGGAGCTCATCAAACGCCTTCATACCTATACTAAAACTGAGCACTGCCCAAGGGCCAACAAGCTCCAGAGCAAGACATACCACACAAATTCTCCAGCAACACAAGAACAAGCCCCTGAGCTTCAATATACAGGCAACTCAAAATACTCCAAAACCATTGACGTCTCATAACCCATTACTTCACACGTCACAGCACTCCAGAGAGAGGAAATCCAGATCCACCCACCAGAACTCCAACACAAGCCTCCCTGATCAAGAAACTTTGACAAGCCACTGATATAACCCCAAACACAGAGAGGAAACTCTATAATAAAGAGAACTCCACAAATTCCCAGAATATAGAAAAGCCACCCCAAACGCAGCAATATAACCAGGATGAAGAGACAGAGGAATACCCAGCAGGTAAAGGAACAGGAGACATGCCACCAAACCAAACAAAAGAGGAAGAGATAGGGAATCTACCTGAGAAAGAATTCCGAATACTGATAGTGAAAATGATCCAAAATCTTGAAATCAAAATGGAATCACAGATAAATAGCCTGGGGTCAAGGATTGAGAAGATGCAAGAAAGGTTTAACAAGGACCTAGAAGAAATAAAAAAGAGTCAACATATAATGAATAATGCAATAAATGAGATCAGAAACACTCTGGAGGCTACAAATAGTAGAATATCGGAGGCAGAAGATAGGATTAGTGAAATAGAAGATAGAATGGTCGAAATAAATGAATCAGAGAGGGAAAAAGAAAGACGAATTAAAAGAAATGAGGACAACCTCAGAGAGCTCCAAGACAATATGAAATGCTCCAACATTCGAATTATAGGCGTCCCAGAAGAAGAAGACAAAAAGAAAGACCATGAGAAAATACTTGAGGAGATAATAGTTGAAAACTTCCCTAAAATGGGGAAGGAAATAATCACCCAAGTCCAAGAAACCCAGAGAGTGCCAAACAGGATAAACCCAAGGCGAAACACCTCAAGACATATTTTAATCAAACTAACAAAGACCAAACACAAAGAACAATTAAAAGCAGCAAGAGAAAAACAACAAATAACACACAAGGGGATCCCCATAAGAATAACTGCAGATCTTTCAATAGAAACTCTTCAGGCCAGGAGGGAATGGCAAGACATACTTAAAGTGATGAAAGATAATAACCTTCAGCCAAGACTACTGTACCCAGCAAGGATCTCATTCAAATATGAAGGAGAAATCAAAAGCTTTACAGATAAGCAAAAGCTGAGAGAATTCAGCACCACCAAACCAGCTCTCCAACAAATACTAAAGGATAGACTTTAGAAAGGAAACACAAAAGGATGTATAAACCCAAACCCAAAACAATAAAGTAAATGGCAACAGGAGCATACTTATCAATAATTACCTTAAATGTAAATGGGTTGAATGCTCCAACCAAAAGGCAAAGACTGGCTGAATGGATACAAAAACAAGATCCCTATATTTGCTGCCTACAAGAGACCCACCTCAAAACAACGGACACATACAGACTAAAAGTGAAGGGCTGGAAAAAGATATTCCATGCAAATAAAGACCAAAAGAAAGCAGGAGTAGCAATACTCATATCCGATAAAATAGACTTTAAAACAAAGGCTGTGAAAAGGGACAAAGAAGGCTACTACATAATGATTAAAGGATCAATCCAAGAAGAAGCTATAACAATTATAAATATATATGCACCCAACATAGGAGCACCGCAATATGTAAGACAAATGCTGACAAGCATGAAAGGGGAAATTAATAATAACACAATAATAGTGGGAGACTTTAATACCCCACTCACACCTATGGACAGATCAACTAAACAGAAAATTAACAAAGAAACGCAAACGTTAAATGATACAATTGACCAGTTAGACCTAATTGATATCTATAGGACATTTCACCCCAAAACAATGAATTTCACCTTTTACTCAAGTGCACACGGAACCTTTTCCAGGATAGATCACATTCTGGGTCATAAATCTAACCTTGATAAATTCAAAAAAATCGAAATTATTCCAAGCATCTTCTCTGATCATAATGCACTAAGGTTAGATCTCAATTATAGGAGAAAAACTATTAAAAATTCCAACATTTGGAGGCTGAACAACACCCTCCTGAATAATCAACAAATCACAGAAGAAATCAAAAAGAAATCAAAATATGCATCGAAACGAATGAAAATGAAAACACAACAACACAGAACCTTTGGGACACTTTAAAAGCAGTCCTAAGAGGAAAGTTCATAGCAATACCGGCATACCTCAAGAAACAAGAAAAAGTCAAATAAATAACCTAACTCTACACCTAAAGCAACTAGAAAAGGAAGAAATAGAGAACCCCAGAGTTAGTAGAAGGAAAGAAATCCTAAAAATTAGGGCAGAAATAAATGCAAAAGAAACAAAAGAGACCATAGCAAAAATCAACAAAGCAAAAAGCTGGTTCTTTGAAAGGATAAATAAAACTGACAAACCATTAGCCAGACTCATCAAGAAACAAAGAGAAAAAAATCAAATCAACAAAATTAGAAATGAAAATGGAGAGATCACGACAGACAACACAGAAATACAAAGAATCATAAGAGACTACTATCAGCAATTATATGCCAATAAAATGGACAACTTGGAAGAAATGGACAAATTCTTAGAAAAGTACAATTTTCCAAAACTGAACCAGGAAGAAATAGAAAATCTTAACAGACCCATCACAAGCACGGAAATTGAAACTGTAATCAGAAATCTTCCAGCAAACAAAAGCCCAGGTCCAGACGGCTTCACAGCTGAATTCTACCAAAAATTCCGAGAAGAGCTAACACCTATCTTACTGAAGCTATTCCAGAAAATTGCAGAGGAAGGTAAACTTCCAAACTCATTCTATGAGGCCACCATCACCCTAATACCAAAACCTGACAAAGACACCACAAAAAAAGAAAGCTACAGGCCAATATCACTGATGAACATAGATGCAAAAATCCTCAACAAAATCCTAGCAATCAGAATCCAGCAACACATTAAAAAGATCATACACCATGACCAAGTGGGCTTTATCCCAGGGATGCAAGGATTCTTCAATATCTGCAAGTCAATCAATGTAATTCATCACATTAACAAACTGAGAAATAAAAATCATATGATTATCTCAATAGATGCAGAAAAAGCCTTTGACAAAATTCAGCATCCATTTATGATAAAAACTCTCCAGAAAGCAGGAATAGAAGGAACATACCTCAACATAATAAAAGCTATATATGACAAACCCACAGCTAACATTATCCTCAATGGTGAAAAATTGAAACCATTTCCCCTAAAGTCAGGAACAAGACAAGGGTGTCCACTTTCACCACTACTCTTCAACATTGTACTGGAAGTTTTGGCCACAGCAATCAGAGCAGAAAAAGAAATACAAGGAATCCAAATTGGAAAAGAAGAAGTAAAACTCTCACTGTTTGCAGATGACATGATCCTCTACATAGAAAATCCTAAAGACTCGACCAGAAAACTACTAGAGCTAATCAATGAATATAGTAAAGTTGCAGGATATAAAATCAACACTCAGAAATCCCTTGCATTCCTATACACTAATAATGAGAAAGTAGAAAAAGAGGTTAAGGAAACAATTCCATTCACCATTGCAACGAAAAGAATAAAATACTTAGGAATATTCCTACCTAAAGAAACTAAAGACCTATATATCGAAAACTATAAAACACTGACGAAAGAAATCAAAGAGGACACTAATAGATGGAGAAATATACCATGCTCATGGGTTGGAAGAATCAATATAGTGAAAATGAGTATACTACTCAAAGCAATCTACAGATTCAATGCAATTCCCATCAAGCTACCAGCAGTATTTTTCACAGAACTAGATCAAATAATCTCAAGATTTGTATGGAAATACAAAAAACCTTGAATAGCCAAAGCAATCTTGAGAAAGAAAAATGGAACTGGAGGAATCAACTTGCCTGACTTCAGGCTCTACTACAAAGCCACAGTCATTAAGACAGTATGGTACTGGCACAAAGACAGAAATATAGATCAATGGAACAAAATAGAAAGCCCTGAGATTAACCCACACACCTATGGACACCTTATCTTCGACAAAGGAGGCAAAAATATACAATGGAGTAAAGACAGTCTCTTTAACAGGTGGTGCTGGGAAAACTGGTCAACCACTTGTAAAAGAATGAAACTAGACCCCTTTCTAACACTACACACAAAAATAAACTCAAAGTGGATTAAAGATCTAAATGTAAGACCAGAAACTATAAAACTCCTAGAGGAAAACATAGGCAAAACACTCTCCAACATAAATCACAGCAGAATCCTCTATGATCCAACTCCCAGTATACTGGAAATAAAAGCAAAGATAAACAAATGGGATCTAATTAAAATTAAAAGCTTCTGCACAACAAAGGAAACTACAAGCAAGGTGAAAAGACAGCCTTCTGAATGGGAGAAAACAATAGCAAATGAAACAACTGACAAACAACTCATCTCAAAGATATACAAGCAACTTATACAGCTCAACTCCAGAAAAATAAATGATCCAATAAAAAAATGGGCCAAAGAACTAAATAGGCATTTCTCCAAAGAAGACATACGGATGGCTAACAAACACATGAAAAGATGTTCAACATCACTCATTATCAGAGAAATGCAAATCAAGACCACAATGAGGTACCATTTCACACCAGTCAGAATGGCTGCGATCCAAAAGTCTACAAGCAATAAATGCTGGAGAGGATGTGGAGAAAAGGGAACCCTCTTACACTGCTGGTGGGAATGCAAACTAGTACAGCCATTATGGAAAACAGTGTGGAGATTCCTTTAAAAATTGCAAATAGAACTGCCTTATGACCCAGCAATCCCACTGCTGGGCATACACACCGAGGAAACCAGAATTGAAAGAGACACATGTACCCCAATGTTCATTGCAGCGCTGTTTATAATAGCTGGGACATGGAAGCAACCTAGATGTCCATCAGCAGATGAATGGATAAGAAAGCTGTGGTACATATACACTATGGAATACTACTCAGCACTTAAAAAGAATAAATTTGACTCAGTTCTAATGAGATGGATGAAATTGGAACCGATTATACAGAGTGAAGTAAGCCAGAAAGAAAAACACCAATACAGTATACTGACACATATATATGGAATTTAGAAGACAGTAATGATGACCCTATATGTGAGACAACAAAGAGACACAGAGGTATAGAGTGGACTTTTGGACTCTGAGGGAGAGGGAAAGGGTGGGATGGTTTGGGAGAATGGCAATGAAACATGTATATTTTCCTGTAAGAAACGAAGTGCCAATCTATGTTCAATGTAGGATGCAGGATGCATGGGGCTGATGCACAGGATGATTCAAGTAGAGGATGTGGGGTGGGAGGTGGGAGAGGGCTTTGGCATTGGGAGATTGTGTTCACCTATGGCTGATTCGTGTCAATGTATGGCAAAACAAATACAGTATTGTAATTTAAAAAATAAATTAATTAATTAAAAAAAACAAAAAAAATAAATAAATGAATGCCAAATTCACAGTTATTAAGGGAAAAATTCAAACTAGAATTTTAAATACAGAATGCAATCAAAGGAGGGCCAAACCCAAACATATTTTCAAACAAACAAACAAAATGGAAAGAATAAATCACTTACAGACCTTCCATGAAAGAACTAAAAATATATATATATTTCTAGAAGAAAAACAGTGAATCCAAAAGAAAGGAGCAGTGAGGGTGAGGAAAGAAAATACTACATACATCTAAATAAATACAAACTGCATAAAATAATAGTAATAAGTAATATAAGTGGAGTAAAAACAAAGTAGAACCAAAACTCTGAACAATAACATATAGGATGGGAGGTGGTGCTCACAGGTAAAATATTCTAAAAGCTTTTTCTTTTTTTTCAGAAGACTGGAAATAATAAGATTTTGGTTTTAAGTTGGATATCTGTATTAACAGTTTAAAGAAAATACCCAAGAGAAGAGGGTAATTTCCATTCCAGGATAAGAGGAGGACAATGAAAACTCAATCCAAACAGGAGGCAGAAACGGAAGGAAAAAAGATTCAAAGAAAATGGTAAGTAGAAAGAACCAAATAAAATAGTAGAAATAAATATATTAGTAACCAAAATAAACATACATGTACCAAACATGCTTGTTAAGAGACAATGATTCTCAGTTTTGAATTTTAAAATGATACTTTGTTATTTATAAAAGATACATTTAAAACATCATGACACACAAAACTCAAAAGAGATGGAAAATACACAAACGCTATAGCACAGATTACAAAAACAGCAAGAGGATATTATGAAAATACGTATGCCAATATATTTGCAAAGTTACCAAAATTAAACATGTTTTCAGAAAAATATCTTAGTTACACTAATTTTAAAAGAAACAGAAAGCCTGCAAAGTTTTATTTCCATAACAAAAACAACACGTTGGGGCCACTGTATAACAGACAAGTTATACAAAACTTAAACTGGAAAAGAAGAACAAAATAGTGAATATTGGTTGGTGCTATGATATTTTATATATAGAAAACCCTAAAGATTCCACCAAAAACTGTTGGAATTAAGAGACACATTCAGCAAAGTTCCAGATACAAAATCAATAGGCAAAAATCTTTTGTATTTCTACAACTATTAACCAACTATCAAAAAGAGAAATTAAGAAAACAATAACATTTATGACTGCACCAAAAGAATAAAATACCGAGAAATAAATTTAGCCTAGGAGGTGAAAGACTTGTTCACTGAAAATTATTGGACAGTGATGAAAGAAGTGAAAGAAGACACCAATAAATAGAAAGATATTCTGTGCTCATGGATTGGAAAACTAATCTTGTTAAAATGCACCATCAAACCAGCTTTACAAGAAATGTTAAAGGAACTTCTCTAGGTGAAAAAGAAAAGGTCACAATTAGAAAACTAAAAACATGAAAATATGAATGGAAAAAATTAATCAGTAAAGGCTGTTGCTCAGCTGGTAAAGAATCTGCCTTCAATGCAGGAGACCCCAGTTCGATTTCTGGGTCGGGGAGATCTACTGGAGAAGGGATAGGCCACTCCAGTATTCTTGGGCTTTCCTGGTGGCTCAGCTGGTAAAGAATCTGCTTGCAGTGTGACCTGAGTTTGATCCCTAGCCTGGAGAATTCCATGGACTATACAGTCCATGGGGCCCAAAAGAGTTGGATAGGACTGAGCGACTTTCACATTCTGTTACAAAGGCAAAAATACAGGAAAGGCAGGAAATTTTCCATGCACAAAGCTAGGAGGAAGGTTAAAGACAAAAGTAGTAACACCATCTATATCCACAATAATCAGATAAGGGATACACGAAACAACTCCTGGTAGAACGTGATATCTAAAACAGTTATCATGAGAGGAGGAGAATACAAACGCAAAGCTGTTAAAATGCAGTTGAAATGAAGAGATCGTGAATTTAATCATATATATATAAATCATATGTATATATCTCATGCAAAAAGAAAAAAGAATTCAAACCTAATCCTAGAGACAATCATCAAATTATGAGAGACCAAAAGAAGAACAAGAACAAGAAAGACCTACAAAACAATGAACAAAATGGCAATGAGAACATGCATATTAATAATTACTTTAAATTTAACTGGACTAAATGATCTACTCAAAGAAAATCAGTGGCTAAAAAAAAAAAAAGCTGCCAACAAGAGATGCAGTTCAGATCTAAAGAAGCACACAGACTAAAAATGAGGTGATAGAAAAACATATTCGACGCAAGTGGAAATCAAAAGAAAGCTGGGGTAGCAATACTTATAGCAGAAGACATAGATTTTAAAATAAACACTGTTACAAGAGACAAAGAAGGACATTACATAATGATCAAGAGATTGCTCTAAGAAGATATAAACATATGCACCCAACATAGAAACATCTAAATACATAAAAGAAATACAGATACAAAGGGAAAATCAACAATAATAGTAAGGGACTTTAGCACCCTACTCACATCAATGAACAGATCATCCAGACCAGATAGAAGATTAATTAAAAAAGTACTAGCCTTAATGACATAATAGTCCTGATGGACTTAGGAGTATTTATAGAACATTCCATTTAAAAGCAGCAGAATACATATTCAAGTGCACATGGGACATTTTTCAGGATACATTACATGCTTCACACAAAAGAAGCCTTGATAAATTTAAGAAAACTAGAATCCTATCAAGCATCTTTTCTGACCACACTGCTATGAGACTAACGGTCAACTCTAAGAGAAAAGCTTCAAAACACATATAGACCTGTGAAAGCTATGCTACTGAAAAATGAATGGATTGCTGAAGAAATTGAAAAGGAAAAAAAAAATATGTGAAGACAAATGAAAACACAATGATCCAAAACCTATGGGATGCAGCAAAAGCAGTTCTAAAATGGACATTTACAGCAATACAAGCTTACCTCAGGAAACAAGAAAAATCTCAAATAAGAAACCTAGTCTCAAATCTAAAGGAGCTAGAAAAACAAATAAAACCTAAAGCTAACAGAAAAAATGAACTTATAAAGGTCAGAGTGGAAATAAATGAAAGAGACTGAAAAACAATAGAAAAGATCAACGAAACTAAGAGTTGGTTCTTTGAAAAGATAAACAAAATTGATAAACCTCTAGCCAGATTCATTAAGGAGAAAAAGAAAGTGGGCCCAAATCGATAAAATCAGAAATAAAAAGAAGTTACAACCTACATCACAGAACTACAAAGAATCACGAGGCTACTACAACTATGTGGCAATACAAAATGGGCAACTTAGAAGTGGACAAATTCCTAAAACTCTTACATTTCTTCTCAGGAAGAAATACAAATATGGACAGATCAATTATCAGAAATGAAAATGAATCAATAATTTTAAAAAAATTCCAAACAAACAAAAGTTCAGGATCAGAAGGCTTCACAGGTAAATTACACCAAACATTTAGAGAAGAGTCAACACCTATCCTTCTCAGACTATTCTAGAAATGTGCAGAGGAAGGAACACTTCCAAACTCATTCTATGAGGTCAGCATCACCTTGCCACCCAAACCAGACAGAGATACCACAAAAATAAATTACAGGCCAAGATCACTGATGAACATAGATGCAAAATTCTCAGTGAAACACTAGCTCTAACTGACTCTAACAATACATTAAAAGGATGATATACTACAATTAAGTGAAGTTTATTCCAGGATGTTAGGATTTTTCAATATCTTCAAATCAATAAATATGATACACCACATTAACAAACTGAAGCATAAAAGCCATACAATCATCTAAACAGATGCAGAAAAACTTTTCATAAACTTCAACATCTATTAATGATATTGAAAATGGGCACAGAAATAACACACTTCAACATAATAAAAGCCATATATGACAAGTCCACAGCTAAGATCATACTCAAAAGTGAAAAGCTGAAAACATTTTTTCTAAAATTAGGAATAAAATAAGAATATCCACTCTCACCATGTTTATTCAACACAGTGTTGGAAGTCCTATCCACAGAAATCAGCAGGGAAACAGATATTAAAAAATCCAAACTGGAAAGAAGTAAAACTGTCACTGTTTGCAGATGATATGATACTATATGTAAAAATCCTGAAGACACCACCAAAAATCTATTAAGAGTTCATCAATGAATACAACAAAATTGCAGGATAATAAATTAGTATACAAAAATCTGCTGCATTTCCACACACTAATCACAAGCTATCAGAAAGAGAAACTAAGGAAACAATCCCATTTACAATTGCACAAAAAAGAATAAAAAAAGGAATAAACCTACCTAAGGAGGAAAAAGTCCTGTGTTTGGAAAATTATAAGACACTGATGAAGGAAACTAAAGACCACATAAACAGATGTAAAGGTATACCACGTTCATAGATTGCAAGAACTAATAATCTTAAAATGACCATGCTACCCAAGGCAATCCACAGGTTCAATGTAATTTTTATCAAATGACCAATGGCATTTTTCACAGAACTTAAAAAAATTTTTTTAATTTGTATGGAAGTACAAAAGACAACAAAACAGCCAAACAATCTTAAGAACAGAGCTAGAGAAATTGTGCTCCCTGACCTCAGACTAAACCATTAAGCTACAGTAATCAAAAGAGTATGGTACTGGCACAAAAACAGACACACAGATCAATGGCACAGAACAGAGATCCCGGAAATAAACCCACACACTGATGGTTGACTACTTAGGATAAATGAGGCAAGAATACCCAGTGAAGAAGAGACAGTGTCTTAAATAAGTGGCAATGAGAAAGCTGGATAGCTACATATAAGAGAATAAAATTAGAACATTCTCTAACATCAGGTAGAAAATATGAACTCGAAATGGATTAAAGGCCTAAATGCAAGACCAGAAACCATAAAACTCCTGGAAGAAAACATAGGCAGAAGACTCCCAACAGAAATTGTAGCAGTGTATTTTGGATCTATCTCCTAAAAACAGGCAACAAAAGCAAAAATAAACAAATGGAACATAATAAAAGTCAAAAGCTCCTGCACATGAAAGGAAAACACTGACAAAATAAAAATACAGCCTACTGAGTGGGAGAAGACATCTGCAAATATATGATCAATAGGGGGTTAATATACAAAAATAAATAAACAGCTCAAATATCAAAAAAAAAAAAAAAAGCCAAGCAACCTGATTAAAAAGGGGCAGAATATCTGAACAGACAATTTTCCAAAGGAAAGATCAGATGGCCAGTGATCAGGGAAATGTCAGTTAAAACCACAATGAGGTATCACCTCACACTTGTCCGGCTGTCATCAGAAAGAACACAGATTAACAAATGTTGGTGAGGATGTGAAAAAAAGAACCCTCATACACTGTTGGTAAGAATGTCCATTGGTGCAGCTATTGTGGAAAACAGTGTGGAAGTTTCCCAAAAAACTAAAAATAGAACTACCACATGACTGAGCAATTCCACTTCTGGGTAATATTTGAAAAAAGAAACAAAACACTAAATTGAAAAGATACATGCACCCCAGGGTTTATAGCAGCACTGTATAACTGCCAAGATATGGAAGGAACCTAAGTGTCCATCAACAGATGAATGGATGAAGAAGATGTAGTGTACACACACAAATATACAATGAGATACTACTCAGCTATAAAAAGAATGAAATTTTGCCAAATGCAACGATATGCATTGACTTGGAGCTTATTATACTAAGCGAAGTAAGTTAGAGAAAGACAAATACTGTATAATATCACATATGGAATCTAAAAAATAAACCAATGAATATAATAAAAAAGAAATAAAATCACACATACAGAGAACGAATCAGTGCTTCCCAATGGGGCAAGGGAAGGAGGGAGGGGGCAAGTTGCAGGAGGGATTAAACTCCTACACATAAAATAAATAAGTTATAAGGATATATTATACAGAATACAGCCATTATTTTATAACAACTACAAATGAAGTGAGAGAATAAATTTCCGTTGCTTCAAGCCACCCTGTGTATAGCACTTTGTTATAATAGCACTAGGAAACTAACACAGTATTGAGTCCTGAAACAGAAATGAAGCATTTTGGCTCATCCCATATGACATATTTCACTATGGCTGAATAATAGTGGGTGGATTTCAATCTTGTTTAATGGGGATCTTCCAAGAACACATTTTAGTAGTGCATAAGTGAGGGACGGCCACCTGATGCGAAGAGCTGACTCATTTGAAAAGACCCTGATGCTGGGAAAGATTTGAGGGCAGGAGGAGAAGGGGACGACAGAGGATAAGATGGTTGGATGGCATCACCGACTCAATGGACATGAGTTTGGGTAGGCTCCGGGAGTTGGTGAGGGACAGGGAGGCCTGGTGTGCTGCAGTTCATGGGGTCGCAAGGAGTCGGACGTGACTGAGCGACTGAACTGAAGTGAGGGATCAGGGGCTTCCCAGGTCACACTAGTAGTAAAGAACCCACCTGCCAATGCAGGAGATTTAAGACATGAGTTTGATCCCTGGGTCAGAAAGATCCCTGGAGGAGGGAATAGCTACCCACTCCAGTATTCTTGCCTGGAGAATCCCATGGACAGAGAAGCCTGGCAGGCTGCAGTCCACAGTGTCGCAGAGTCAGACATGACTGAAGTGAGTTAGCACGCATGCACACAGTGAGGGATGACACTTACAAGTGACCAAATCGTAACTAAAACAAGGTTTAACTAGCTAAAAAGGTCAGCAGAGGGTGAGTTACCCATCAGTGCAACCTGATTTCCAAGAAAGATAAGAACGATAGGGCCCATATGCGGGCAGCTCTGGAGTAACTGAAGGCAGGGCTCCATCTGCTTTCCCATCTTGCTCTTCCTATTAACTTCATAGTTTGCTCTAGCTGCAGTCTGTCTTTAGCTCGCAGGTGAAAACATGACTGCTTTTCTCCAAGTCTTGTCTTTTATACTGAAGCACGTGAAGACAGACTGTTTCCATTCTCAGGGTCCTCAAGTCCAAAGAGCCCAGAGGGACACTTTGAGTGGCCTGAGCTGGGCTGTCTGTCCATCCTGAAATACCTGCTGGAGCTCCACCGCCAGGCAGGTACCAGAGAGAGGGAACGATGGAGACAGTCTCATGAAGAGCAGCTCTGGTTTCTCTCCTTGATAAAATCGTTTTACTTTTTTCAATTTACTCCAAATTCTGACTAAAATGCTAAAATGAAGTGAGCAATGAGGAGAAGTAATTTTAAAGGCAGATACAGATATAATTGGAAGGATAAACAGTAGTAACAGATAAATTATCAATACATGTAATACACTGATAAAGAACTTTAATGAGAGACTTCCTTGATGGTCCAGCGGCTAAGACTACATGCTCCCAAAGCAGGGGGCTCAGGTTCAATCCCTGGTCAAGGAATTACATCCCACATGTCACGACCAAGAGTTTGCACGTTGCAACTAAAACCCAGCACAGCCAAATAAATAGATAAATATTAAAAAGAATCACACTTCGGTGTGTTCTTAAAAAAAAAAAAAACTTTAACGAAGAGCCAATAAGCACATGAACTAGATGCTTTAATGTACTTATAAATAAAACAATTTGTGCAGTTGGAATTACCCCCAAAAAAAAATTCTCCATTTGAAAGAAAAGAATATAAGAAATTAGCAACCATTTTTATCTGAAGATTTATTTTAAAGAAGCTTTTACCCTTGGGTAGTAAAGGCACTATACTTCATCGGCAAGAAACATGTGACTGTATTGTGTGAGCAGGGCACTGAAGTGCCATGAGATTGCTTCATGAGAGAATGAAATTCAATATACAACCTGTAACTTTCTTAGACACAGAAATTATTACTTACCGTAGCACTGGGGTTTCTATCAGCTCGAATTTGTTCAAAAGAATTTATTTTATGGGTACTCATTTCATCAGTGTCAGCAACGATATAATGTCTAGGAGAATAAGCATTGGACAGGTTCTCCAGCAGCCTTAGGATCTCAGTGGTATGCCCACCTGGAAAAAAATATTGGAAGGCCTAAGATGAAGAAACTTGTAATGGACACATCCATCTGATGATGTTATCCTAATGCTAACTTTTGTGCATTTCTCAAAATACAGAAGGAATATCTGGAAACAATAATCTGTGCCCTTGTAGAAATATTACTTCTATATGGGGGAAGAGGATAATAAATGTATAAAAATAAAATCAGTACCAGCAGTAAGTCGTGCTACTATACTAGCTGAAGAAGGTATAAAGAAGTATAAGACACTGTACTGTGCATGCTCAGTGGTTCAGTCCTGTCCAACTCCTTGCGACCCCATGGACTGTAGTTCACCAGGCTCCTCTGTCCATGGGATTGTCCCAGCAAAGAATACTGGAGAGAGTCAGCATTTCCTTCTCTAGGGGACCTTCCTGACACAGGGATCAAAACTGTTTCAAGTCTCCTGCATTGCAGGCAGATTCTTGACCACTGCATCACTTGGGAAGCCTGGTATAAAACACAGGTCCTGTTATCAAGAAGTCTGATGGGAGAGGGGCAAGCCACACAGGGGTATATAAAGAGTGATGCGAGATAGAAAAAAACATTAAAATTAAGGGGATGGGCAAGCAAACTGTTATGAAAAGCAATGCCCTCAGCATAGAGAAGATCCCTGGTAAAGGCTGAGATGACTTAAAAGTGAAGCTAATGGGCAGACAGGTATAGGGATGCCACTGGGTGGGGTGGAATCATTAGGACATGAGAAGACAAGATCTGGGATGGGTGTTCAAGGCTTGGTGGGAACACTGGGAAGAAAGATGAGGGTAAAGTAAGGTCAGCAAAGTAGGTTGGAAAATGGGAAGCAGCTGCTGAAGGCTTCCATATTGTGAAGTAATATTAGGCAGGCATGAGGGCCGATTGCCAGGGCTCAGATCTTTCTAAGGAAGACTTTTGTTCAACACCTCCTAACAGAGGTCTCAGCTCTGTGCAGGTCCTCAAATACTTAACCAAACTTCACCCAACCACTGTGTGTTGAATTTCTGAAATCGTACAATCTCCAAAATTTTACCACTTTAATTTTAAAACCATGAATTAAAAAATCAACCTTGTACATTAAGGTTCTTTCAGGGGAAAAAAATCAAAAGAATATTTATCTCATTAACTATATGCCAATTAAGCAAGGCAATTGAACTTTTTAAGAATGAGCCCTATCATATCTTGGCCTCAGCCAAGGTTGATGTCTTTAACATTCTCTGTGTTCATCTTATTTGTTACCTCTTCTTTCCTTCTGGTCATGTTACAAAGCTCCCCCTGCCCCATCTCCCTGTTGTAAGAAAGCTTTCAATCGTGATACAAACAAACAAGTAGGAAAATCAAACAAATTATGTGCTTTCTCGAAGCATATATATTTTCTTATAGTAGAAAGGGAAAATTACTCTCTAGATCCCAGAAGGAATTAGATATAGAAATAGTCAGCACAGAGTAAATATAATGGGAATTAGAATCATACTGTAACTTAATAACTTGTCACCCATTTTCTTCTGTGAAAGTGAATGAAGGTGTAAGCTGCTCAGTCCTGTTCGACTCTTTGTGACCCCATGGACTGTAGCCCACCAGGCGCCTCTGTCCATAACTTGTCACCCATCTTCTTATGAAAGTAATTCACACATCTCATACTCATCTTAGAATTTTTGTTTTTAACTTTGCAAAAGTGTGGTAGTTTGCAAAGCAGGTATTTATTTTCACAGCTGGAACAATTAAGGATAAAACCTAATATACATAACATCTTCCACTGAAGTTAAGACTTTATTTTACCTGCTTTCATGGTCTTTTTTCCTTTTTTTTTTCTTTAAAGGAAACCCTCACTGAATACATTCTTTGAAAATTTAACCTTGTTACTGAATCAAGTCATTAAAATGATAGGCTTTGTCTTCCATTTTACTCTTTCATTAAGATTTACTCTTTGGGAATGAAATCCTCTCAGTTCTATCTTAAGATGTACCCAGAATGCAATCACTTCTAACTTCCTTTGCAAGCATCCTGCTCCAAACCACACCTTTCTTGCATGGATTATTACTATAGCTTCCTGGTCTATTCCCCTCACTGCCCTTGTCTATTTAAGTATCCACTATAGTCTATTCTCAACACAGCCTCTAGAGTGATCCTATTAAAGAGAGTTGATCAAATTATTTATCTCTATTCAAAATCCTCCAAGGGCTCCCCTTCTCATATGGAATAAAAGACTTTTTGTAAGCTCTTGGGCCTCACCTGCTTCTTTCCCACCTTACACAGTCTACTCCAGCCACTCTGGCCTCCTTGCTGTTGGGTATCTGTCATCTCCCCAAGGAGGCTTTCCCTGACAATTCTATCTAAAATGCAACTTCTTTTCTCTACTTCATAGTATTTATTGCCTATAACTAACTACACAGTCTATTCATTTTTTTCTGTTTTGGTCTCCCCCACCCTAGCCCCAATAGACAGTCAACACCATGATAGCAAGGGCTTTTATTTTGTTACTGCTGTACCCTCTGATGACAGACAATTTAATATTACATCTAAAATTGTCTAAGCAGGTCACATGTCTTTGAAACATACGGTATTTCAAAGACAAATAATAATTTTGATCGGTATTCTTTAAACAAGTGATACACTATGGTAAGATTAAGCATTTTTCGGTATTCAGGATAAACAAGGAAAATGCCTTCCCATCCTAAATTTTAGACATAAACTATTAAATTATTTATCTAACTACAAATCTTTCTTTGGTTTGGATGACTTTTGGAGGTCCTTGACTCTTCATACCCTCAATGGTTTGAATGACAGAGGGCATCACCTGTCTGAAAAATTCTCAATTTTAGTTTTGGTTCCCAGTCTGCCAAATCTAATGATGTTAAGTGAATGGCTCGAACATCCATTCTTCCATCCATCTGCTCAAGCCAGAAACCCAGACATCACTCTTGAGCCCATCTTCCCATCACCCTCCACTTCCAATCCACAATTCTAGTGATTTTTATCTCCTAAATCTCACTAAAATATATATACTTTTCTCCATCCCCTTACTCATCAACCCCAGTCAGGCTGGCATCTGTTACCTGAAATATTCAAAAGGCTACTCCTTGTCTCCCTACCTCAGTCTTTGTCAAGACATTCTCTTGATAATGCAGGTTGAATGATCTTTGTGAAAGCTCAGATTCAACTGGGTCACTCTCCATTTAAAAATTATTTAAAAGATTCCTTTGCTACTAGGACTATCAAAAGTCATCACTTATTAAACGCATTACTATGTGCCAAGCACTTTGCTAAGCACTTTACCACCACATTTACTCTCTCATCCTAACTCAAATTTTTCGAAGTAGAAATAGAAGTCTCAATGAGGTTAATTTGCCCAAGATCACCAAATTAGTAAGTAGCAGAGATGTCATTTAACTCTGGTATTATTTTAATTTAGAGGTAAGTGATCCTCATGACTACATGGTAGAATGCAGTGGAGTAGTGTCCCTTACTCTATGTCTCTGTGTTTGAGGGGATGTTAAAATACTCTCTCCAATCATTACCTCCCCACATCCAACTCACTGCAGGAGTGCTCTCTCACGTCTGGCCATCCAAGTGCCATGGCTTTCTTTACACACTTCTCCAGACCTCAAAGACCCAGCTCCCCCTTGTCTGGCTAATTCTTAGTCATCTTTCAAGTATCCGTTTAGACATCACTTCTTCCAGGAAGCCTCCTGCCTCAGGTTCAGATAAAGTGATGCCCAGTGTGAACTTATGTAGCAGTTTCTAATTCCCAGGTTACAGCACTTTTCTCATTGCAGCAAGGATCCTTGTGGTTTTTGTTTTCTGTTAGTTTTTCTATATTCTCCATTTCATTCACAGCTGTTCCCTCACACCTTTCAGTGCTTGGGACATAGTCAGCACACCACGACAAGTAGTGTTAATCAGTTTTGTTATTTTCAGGGCTTAGTTTACTGCCTGCCCTCTCTCCCACAGCTCAAAACACATTCAGTGAATAAAGTAATGAATTACACGTGAACACAGGTTTAGAACACGTGCTAATACTATAAATATTAATCTTCCTGGATGCAAGGGTGTGTATGGCTCTCAGAGCTGTCCATTTAAAGTTGTAAGCGCCTACAGAGCTGGCCAATTCCGTTTAGATTGCATTATCTGACTGTACAGATTGTTGTTCATTCCCTGACACAACATCCTGAGGTGTGTATTGTTCTCCTGTTGGTAGGTAATTGCTTCTACACTCGCAGATTTTGTATATCAGTTCAGTTCAGTTGCTCAGTCGTGTCCAACTCTTTGCGACTCCATGAATCGCAGCACGCCAGGCCTCTCTGTCCATCACCAACTCCCAGAGTTCACTCAGACTCACGTCCATCGAGTCAGTGATGCCATCCAGCCATCTCATCCTCTGTCGTCCCCTTCTCCTCCTGCCCCCAATCCCTCCCAGCATCAGAGTCTTTTCCAGTGAGTCAACTCTTCGCATGAGGTGGCCAAAGTACTGGAGTTTGTATATGTATACTTATAAACGCGACGATTCGGTTTGTCTCTTTTTTCATGCAGTAACTGTGATTCCTAAGTTAAACCCCAAATGTCTAGATTAATAACGCAAAACAACAATATTTATTCGGGAAATTTCATGTTGCATCAACAGGCTTCTGTGTCATCTTTGGTAACTGATACTTTGTTAGAAAAATATACGCTACAGAAAAGCTTATTACAGATAAATGTAAATTACGCATTTGTCAATAAACGCGCGGCCTGAGGCACTTTGACAACAAACCAGCGTTTTGCCCAGGTTGGGCTGACTTAAGCCAATCACGCAGACAAACTACAAATCTCAGCATTCAAAGCTGCAAAAAGTCCTACTGGCGCTGCGAAGAGCGCCGCGGTGGACTCTGGGTTTTGTAGTTCCCGACCCTAGTCCGCCAGTCACGGCCCGTAGACTCACCAGATCCAGCCACCACCAAGAGGCTGAGAGACCGCCGAGGCACAGGAGCTCGAGGACTCAGGACTACCCACAGCCGCACTGCCAGCAGCAGCAAGGGCCAGGGCTCCTGCAGCCACCGCGAGGATAAGGGCGCCACCCATTCAAAGAAAATACGCATGCGTGCTATCCCGGTGCCGGCTGCAGGAGCGGTCAGAGTTCAAAACTACGGGCTCTGCGGAGACTCAAACGCGAAGAGTGGGCGTCTTGGGGGTGTGGCTTGCTTGAGGTGGGAGGAGTTCAAGGCCAGAGGCGG
The DNA here is from genome assembly GCA_917880005.1 of Nanger dama. Classification (NCBI taxonomy): domain Eukaryota; kingdom Metazoa; phylum Chordata; class Mammalia; order Artiodactyla; family Bovidae; genus Nanger; species Nanger dama. Next base: position 1,294,966 of record CAKJTW010000059.1, read on the forward strand.
AAGCGCGGGCACAGGCCGCTCCGCTGGCTTCCGGCGGGGGTTCGGAGGCGGGTTTCTGCTAACGTACAGCCGGTGCATAAACTGAAATTCACGCATTAACTCTCTGGAGAAGTTTGGTTGCAGCTCATGAGAATGTCAGGCCACCTGTGCGCTCTAAAGAACCCCGGAGCGCCCAAGTTAGCAGGTGTTCCAGCTTTACCAACTTTGTGACTTCCACCTGAGGCCAATGGCATACATCGCCGTTTTTCTTTATGAAACGCCGAGAGGAATGTTTCTGTTGCACATGTGCAGCTACTGAAAGTGTTTGCAGTTAAAGGTACCTTGGTACAGGAAGTTGAATTTAGGGCTTTCGTATTTCTCCTCTTTCCCAACGCTCAGACTTTTCACTTTTCTAGACGTTTTCACACATCTCGAACAGTGTGACCAGAGTAGGTGATCACCTCAGGTTACACCGTGATCCTGAGAAGAGTGGACGCTCAGGGGCTCAAGGTGGCGGGCTAGAGATGGCATCGTCCTATTCAGTTAATTTTATCATAAAGGCAACACCTCCCCCATCTCAATTTTGCTTAATTTTTTGTTTACTTAATTCCCATTACAGCAATATAAAAATACTGGAGAGAAACCCCTTCACCTCACGTGTAATTTGTCTTCAGTTCCCGTGGACTTGTAGGTTAGATAGGAAAAGTGTACAAAGGAGTAAACAAGTCCAGAAAGGTTAAACAGCTTGCTCAAGTGAGATAGTGTCAGATTTAGATTTAGACAGTGGAAACCCCAACTCCCGCTGCATAGGAGTTTACATTGTGTATTCCTTTGCTAGGTCTTCACTGATTGCTCAGATAGTAAAGAATCTGCCTGTAATGCAGGAGACCTGGGTTCCATCCCTGGATCCTGGATCAGGAAGATCTTTTGGAGAAGGAAATGGCAACCTACTCCAGTATTCTTGCCTGGAGAACTCCGTGGACAGAGGAGGGTGGTGGGCTACAGTCCACAGGATCACAAAGAGTAGGACATGACTGAGCAACATTTTCACACATTCCTTTGCTAAATTCAAACTTGCTTAGATCCTAGAACAGTTTTTAAAAATGTGACTTCTAAGGTACAATAGGGAGCTACTGAAACAGAATCTCCAGGGGAGAGGCCTAAGATCAACTCATCTAACCAATCCGCCTATTTGTATCAGCAGGCAAATTTGGGAACTATTTAGGAATTATGTAGCATCATTTTCTGGCTAATGGACCTTGCAGTACTTCTTGTAGTCTATCAAATCCTCTTAACCCTCTATCCTCACAATAAGGTCATAAGGTGAATATTATTTTTGCACTTTACAGATAAAGAAAAGGATTCTATAAAAGTTAAATTGCTTAAGATTACTTAGCTGGTAGTGGTGGTGAAGTTTTATAATTGTGGGTTTGGAAGTCAGTGCCTCTCAAATTTTGATGGCATCAGAATCCCCTGGGCTTACAAATACATAGATGAAAGTCCAGAGGTAGAGCTTCTGGCTCAGTATGAACAACAGCTTAGTTCAGTTCGGTTCAGTTGCTCAGTCATGTCCAACTCTGCGACCCCATGAATCGCAGCACGCCAGGCCTCCCTGTCCATCACCAACTCCCCGGAGTTCACTCAGATTCACGTCCATCGAGTCAGTGATGCCATCCAGCCATCTCATCCTCTGTCGTCCCCTTTCTCCTCCTGCCTCCAATCTCTCCCAGCATCAGAGTCTTTTCCAGTGAGTCAACTCTTCACATGAGGTGGCCAAAGTACTGGAGTTTCAGCTTTAGCATCATTCCTTCCAAAGAAATCCCAGGGCTGATCTCCTTCAGAATGGACTGGTTGGATCTCCTTGCAGTCCAAGGGACTCTCAAGAGTCTTCTCCAACACCACAGTTCAAAAGCATCAATTCTTTGGTGCTCAGCCTTCTTCACAGTCCAACTCTCACATCCATACATGACCACAGGTGAAACCATAGCCTTGACTAGACAGGCCTTAGTCGGCAAAGTAATGTCTCTGCTTTTGAATATACTATCTAGGTTGGTCCTAACTTTTCTTCCAAGGAGTAAGAGTCTTCTAATTTCATGGCTGCAGTTACCATCTACAGTGATTTTGGAGCCCCCAAAATAAAGTATGACACTGTTTCCACTGTTTCCCCATCTATTTCCCATGAAGTGATGGGACCAGATGCCATGATCTTCATTTTCTGAATGTTGAGCTTTAAGCCAACTTTTTCGCTTCCTCTTTCACTTTCATCAAGAGGCTTTTTAGCCAAAGGATATAGTTTTCTTTCATCTGCCCGCTCTGCCATTCCCAGCAATGGCTTCAGTTTAACGCCATTTCCCTCCTACTTAAAAGCAGATATTTAGTGGTCTCAGAAATTATATCTGGTCTCCAGATTTCAAGAGGTTATCTTGTCATCAGGCCCTTGTTTGTTTGTTTGTTTAAGAGTGAGGAAACCTTTTCCAGAACCTCTCACAAAAACTTTCACTCTCTGGACTTGTTTATATCACCTGCCCACTCATCAAAGGAATGAGACTACAAAGCTGCCTGGGGTAGGATGGAGGATGACATACAACTCACCTGTTGTATCTGGCTGTTTGGTGTAGGGCGGGTGCTGAACAAAATGGACATTCTCTTGGAGAGGAGGAAGTTGGAGGAGGGTGGAGGAGAGAGAATTGTTGGGTAGGCAAATAATAGTGTTTGGATTGCTGCGGAGATCGTATGTCTGAGGTGGTGCTGTAAACTGACACAGGCAATGCAGATGTTGGACATATTGATAATATCTGGAATCTAAGCCCCAGGAGATAGTCGTGCATTCCCTACTACCCGTCCCCTCACTACTGGAACTACCTGTACGAAAAATCAGCTTGACCACACTTAGTTGCAGGTGGAATGAATAGGGGGTGATCAAGTGTTTTAGTGACTACTAGTAAATGCCAAGAATCAAAGAAGGTGGAGTAGCAGACATTGTTTGGAGTTATTGGTTGAGTTATTTTGAATTAAAGCTGACAAGGATGTTGAGGACACAGGGAGGAGCTGAGTGGCAGGCAGGGACAGAAACCAAGTTGGGAACTCCTGAGCACAATAAATGTCTGCTGTGTGAGCTGAGTCCTGTGGGCTTGACAGGCATGGAATATAATTAAGAGGTCAAGAAACTATACTGGATTAATCAGAAAAGGCTGGACTGATCAGGAAGGAGCAACAAAAATTTCTTTTGGAGAGGTAAGCTGCACTGACAATGCAGATAAATGCACAGAGGTAAAGTGTATGAAAGTGTGAAACTGTATTAGTAATTGATAAACTGAATAATAATATTGAGCCATAATCAATCCTGAGTAAAGTCTGCCTGGAAGTGATTTTTATTATCATCTTAAATCTGTTTTCTAAAATTTCTCTAACAAGCATTATTCATGAATATTTTTAAAAGTAAGATTATTTTGCACTATTAAATAGCATTGTACTTATTAATTTTTTCAACATATTTGATGCACACATGCTGTGTGCTAGGTTTCGGTGCAGGGGATCGTGTATGAGAAGGACACTGACCCAGACAAAAACCTTGGACAAGGAAGATGACAGTGGGAGGCAGAAGAGGGTAGATTTGACATATATTTTATGGATAGAGTCAGTAAGACTCATTGGTGGATTAGATATTGGGAATCAAGGTGACTGCTAGATGTTTGGCTTGAAAACTGGTTGGATGGTGTCATGCCAGGACTAGACAGGAAGAGAAACAAGCTTTTGTGGGTAAAGAAAGGGGAAGAGGGGATGACAGTGAAGTGTTCTGTTTTAGATGTTAATTTGAATAGCCTGTTAAACACTCTAGTGGTTGTGTCAGTTAGGCACTTTACCTATAAATCTGAAGTCTGGGTTAGAGCTAGAGGTATAAATTTCGAATTCAACATATAGATGGTGTTTAAAGCCATGGGACTAGCTGGGTGAGATCACCTAGGGAAGGAATTTGGGTCAGCCAGGTCCAACAGAAGTTTCTGCAATGATGGAAATGTCTTGTGTCCATGTTGTCCACTAGACACACTTGCCTACTGAGCCCTTGAGATGTGGCTAGTGTGATGGAGAAACTGAACTTTTATTTCATTTCAGTTATTTTAAACTTAAATAGATACATTGACATTAGCCAATGGCTAATGTATTAGACAGCTCAGAGTAGAGAAGAGTCTGGGGTCATTAATATTTAGAAATTCAGTTAAGGAGATTGCGCCAACAAAGAAGAAAGATGGAGAAGGAAAAGCCAGGGAGCCAGGGAGGAAAATCAGGAAAAATGGTGTCCACAAAAACCACAGGAGGAAAATGATTCAAGATAGGAGTCCAGTTAGCTATGTCACAGGCTGCAGATAGATCACATCAAGTGACTTGGGAACAAATTAGTCACTGGCAGTCTAAACAGGAGCATCATTTCCATGGAATGGTGGTAGTGGAAGGCAGATAGAAATGGGCAGAAGAGAGACTGGGAGATGCAGAGAAGCAGCATCTGTACATAGTTTTTTCAGGTTTGCCTTTGAAGAAGAACGGATGAATTGGATGGGAAATGGAGGAGAATTTGTAGTCAAGGAAACATTTTTAAAATTAATTTATTGATTTTAATTGGAGGCTAATTACTTTACAATATTATGGTGGTTTTTTGCCACACATTGACATGAATCAGCCACGGGTGTACATGTGTCCTGCATCCTGAACCCTCCACCCACCTCCCTCCCCATCTCATCCCTTTGGGCTGTCCCACCGCCCTGGCTTTGAGTGCCCTGGGGACTGGTCATCTATTTCACATATCGTAATATACATGTTTCAGTGCTATTCTCTCAGATCATCCCACCTCGCCTTCTCTCATAGAGTCCAAAAGTTTGTTCTTTATATCTGTGTCTCTTTTGCTGTCTCTATAGGGGTCGTCATTACCATCTTTCTAAATTCCTAATACAAGGGAAATATTTTTTAAGATGGGAGTTAATTGTCATATTCAGTTCAGTTCAGTCACTCAGTTGTGTCTGACTCTTTGCGACCTCATGGACTGCAGCATGCCAGGCTTCCCTGTCCATCACCAACTCCATTTGATGTTAAAAATGATCCAGTAGAGGCAAATTGATTCAGGAGAGAAAGGGAATGAGAATAGGAACACATTTATTTATTTTTAATTAATTAATTTTATTTTTGTTTCCATTGGGTTTTCATTGCTGTGCACAGGTTTCTCTGGTGGCGGGAAGTGGGAGCTACTCTTTAGTTATGGTAGGCAGACTTCTCATTGCAGTGGCTTCTCGTTGCAGAGCACAAGCTTTAGGGCATTTGGGCTTCAGTAGTTGTGGTTCTCGGGTTCTAGAGTGTGTTCTCAGCAGCTGTGGCTCACGGGCCTAGCTGCCTTGTGGTATGTGGAATTTTCCCGGATCAGGGATTGAACCTATGTCCCCTGCATTGTCAGGCAGATTCCCAACCACTGGACTACCAGGGAAGTCCTGTAATGCATTTATTTTACAAATGAAAAGGGTTGAAATCTTGAAGACAAAGGGAGTGGTTGGGCTTTGATAGGAGGGACCCTTATTCCATGGTTACAGGATGGAGGGCAGGGATATGGAGGCAGTACTGGGAGGTTTGTAGAATTGGTGGTGAATAGAGAAGGGTCTGGAGACGTGGGTGCACAGGAGTATGAGGAGCTCAAAAAGAAAGAATGGATGAATTAAGCATCTTGAAGAGTAATTGGCATACTTACCAGGATCAGCCTAGGATTTCTGAGTGGATTGGGATGCCCATTTGTAGCTTGGAGATAGCAAATATAGAGAAAAACCAGTGGCATGATTTTATGTCTCCTTCCCTTTCGCCCCCACTGGAAAGAGCGAACAGTTGGCTTTAACCAGAGTCAAATTTTTGACAGGTGAATACATTAGAGAGGTTCTTTTCAAGGGAGTGAGTTCCATGGAGTTTTCTCTGGACACAGTGGAAAGTGAAAACAGGGGAGTGGAGGTGGGACTGTGGATGAATCATGGAAGAGTATAAAGTCAGTGGATTGGAGGCCTAAAAATGTTTAAAAATTGCAATGAAAAGAGTCAGCGAACTTTAGAGATAAGAGGTGGGAGTCAACAAGTGAGATGCTTGAAGCCAGTATTGTTATTGTTGGTGTTGGTAGTTAGAGTGTGACAGTATGAATGGATGAAAAGATCACGGGGTGAGGGTGCACACCCAAATGGATGCTGAGGTCACTAAGGGGTGGAGAGGAAGAAAATGAGCTAGGAGTTCACATCGTCAAAGAGTAAGAGGTTGAAAGATGATAGCAACCAAAAAGAGCATTTTTTAAAAAGGATATTTATTTATTTGGCTGCACTGGATCTTAGTTGCAGCACTCAAGAAGGGTCTTCTATCTTTGTTGCCACATGTGGGATATAGTTCCCTGACCAAGGATAGAACCTGGGACCTCTGCATTGGGAGCACAGAGTCTTAGCCATTGAGCTACCAGAGAAGTCTCCCCCAGAAGCATTGGTTTTAAGCCAGATGTGTTCCATCTGTTCCTCCAGATCCATATTTCTCCATCGTGCTCAGTGCCATGGGAGCTCAAACCTAGATTAAACCAAGTGGTTTTTTTTTTTTGCTCTCTGGTTCCGGGTTGAGTTTGGCCAATGGGGATCCTCAGAAGATTGGATGGAGGGAGGCTGTGTCCCTGAACTCAAGATCTCTGCTCTTCAACGTGGCTTTGTCTACACATCTCTCTCCTTCTGGGTGCCAGCGTTCCCTTTCCTTGTTCCATCAGGCCTAGGAATGATGATAGTTCCACTGATACTAACCTGAGTCGCTGCATGACCTCTTGTGCCTTCCTTACCTCATTCACATCTTTGTAAATATGTTGACCTTTAAACAGCACGGGTTGGAACTGTGGCAATCTGCTTATATGTGGAGCTTTTTCAATAATAAGCACTTCTATACTCATGAGCTGAAGGTGATTGAAATTGTGGATGCAGGAAACACAGATATGAAGGAATCATGGATATGGAGGGCTGACTATAAATTATACTAGAATTTTCCACTGTACAGAGTGAAAACTCAAACCCCCACCCTAGGGTTAGGGTTTAGGGTTGGGGTTAGAGTCAACACTGCAGTCCCTTTATTAAATCATCTTCAAATTAACTGCATACAACTGTGCCATCTGTATGTTGTCTTTTAGGGATGCTGATACAGGGTGGTACAATGGCATGACTAGAACTTCAAAGGAGCCGGAGTTTTTGAAAGAAGAAGGAGAAATGGTTTGGAAGCAGTGACAGGGGTCCAGAGGAGTTTTCCCACCTCTTGTAAGGATGTGAGAACCAGACAGCCTCTGTTTGAGAGACATACTGAAGAAATGTGAGAGAGCAAGTTTTCAGCTTATGAAGCAAAGGGAAGAAGGCATTCAGAAAGAAGCTGAAGATTCAGGGGAAATTTGCAGTTAGGATCAAGAGGTCTACAGGTGCAGTGAAAGGGTTTGTAAGGTGGTGAGGAATGCCATTCGGGTCATTTGGGTCAGTAAATACAGCGATGAGGCTTCTGGCTCATCTGGGAGGCTTCTGGATTGAAGTAAAGAGGGTCGAGGGCAGGCTCTCAGTTCATTTCCATCCAGGTCTATTAGTACCTGTTACATGCTGCAGTCTGTGGGCAGTGACAGTTAACACCCCAACAGTGACTTTACAATGATCCTGGCTGTATGAACTGTGTATATCTTACCAGAACCTCCTAGAGAAAAGTCACATTCCCATGCTCTCATGGGCTGCCTTGAAGTGTGGGCTGCCAGGAAGCCTAGCAGCAAAGCTCTCCCCCACCAGAGTTTAGCAATCTTCAATCCTAATGAGGGTGGTAAAGAAGAATGAAGTTTTTCTGCAAGAGCCAGGGAGACCTACTTTGGTCAGCATTATGTTTGTCCTTGACAAGGTAGGACAGAGCTGGAAGGGAGTTCTTAGCCTGGGCCAGAGATAAAACTATGGCCACCAGGATGGATGGTTGTATGCTTTACCTTAAAGATCTTCTGGAAAGTTGGGTCAGATAGGTGACAGAAATTGTGCCAGTACAACCAAATATCTGAGTTATACCCAAGACTTTTTGGGCCAAATGTACTTAACATATAGGGCTTCCCAGGGGACTCAGTGGTAAAGAATCCACCTGGCAAGCAGGAGAAACAGGAGACATGGGTTCTATTTCTAGGTAGGGAAGATCCTCTGGAGAAGAAAATGGCAACCCACTCTAGTATTCTTGCCTGGGAAATCCCATGGACAGAGGAGCTGTTGGGGCAAAGAATTGGACATAACCGAGTGACTGCCACACACACACACACACACACACTTAGTATATACTTAAGTCACAACCTTTTCCTGGATGAGGCCACTTCCTAGTGTTCCTTGAATGCTACCTCTTTAAGGCCGTTGTTTAATCCTTAACTGGCATTTTACTGTATGCTTAATATATGCCAACTCAGATCATGAATTAACTAATTTAATGCTCACAACAACTCCATGAGGTAGGCATTATAATGACCCCCATTTTGCAAATGAAGACATTAAGGAACAGAGAGATCACATCATTTACTCTAGGTCACAGAGCCAGGAACTGGTAGTCAGAATTCAAAATATCTCACACTCTTATCTTCTACAAGTATCATTAAATGTGTTAATTTTGTATTTACACCAGCTGCTGTGCTATACATTATAGAAAGCAAGATAGAAATACAGTATTGTTTACTATGCCTGACTTTCCATTTGTAAAATTAGAGCTCAATAGGAGGAAAAGGATTTTGAAAAGTAGCTGTTTCACATGCCAGTCAAGAATTGGTTTACTGTTAGCTTTTTCTCCAAGTATTGATACATTAAAATACAATACTAGATTAAATAGGCTGACAGAAAAATGTATGCTTCTCTCTCTCTCTAGACATAAAGTGAGAGAACAAAATTAGTGTGTCTAGTCATTTCACTGTAAATTCATCTTAACACTTGATTCAATATATTTACAGTGAAATAACTAGATATGCTATTTTTTTCTCTCACTTTATGTTTGTTTATCTCAGCTATGCCTTTTCAGGTATGTTTATAAATCCCTGCCCTAGCCTTGTGCACCCAGAATGCCTTATCAGTTCCAAATTTAACAAGACATTAAAATCTTATTTATAAATGTATCCCAAAACTATCATGGTAAGTACCATACCACATTATACTATTGACTAATGACAACCACAATAGAAGTAGCTCTTTTAATTTTCAAAGTTACCATATTTTCTGTTTTAAACTTTTAAAGAAACAATTCCATTTTTTCATGTAACACTGCTTCTCTTTGAAATCTGCTGAATTAATTTTCTCCTCATCCCAACCCTTCCTCCCCCTCCCAGAGCCTCTGACCAACACCTCCATCAAATCCATCTTTTCTTCTTCATTGTATATCTGCCCTTTATTCTGTCTTTCTCAAGTTGTTTTCTGCTTCCAGAGAACTTTCTGTCCTTGACTTGTTATTGTTATTTTTCAGTCACGAAGTTGTGTCTGACTGTGACCCCATGGACTGTAGCATGCCAGGCTCCTTTGTTCTCTACTACCTCCTGGAGTTTGCTCAGATTCATGTCCATTGAGTTGGTGATGCTATCTAACCATTTCATCCTCTATCAGTCCCTTCTCCTTTTGCCTTCAGTCTTTCCCAGCATCAGAGTCTTTTCCAGTGAGTTGGCTCTTTGCATCAGGTGGCCAAAATATTGGAGCTTCAGCAACAGTCCTTCCAATGAATATTTAGGGTTGATTTCCTTTAGGATTGACTGGTTTGATCTCCTTGATGTCCAGTGGACTTTCAAGAGTCTTACCCAGCACCACAGTTCGAAAGCAACAATTCTTTAGCACTCAGCCTTCTTTATGGACCAACTCTTACAGCTTTGCCATGGCAGAGGGGCTTGTGTAAATCAATGAAGCTATGAACCATGCTGTCTGTGCAGGACTGGCCAAGACAGATGGGTCACAGTGAAGAGTTCTGACAAGACGTGGTCCACTGGAGAAGAAAATGGCAACCCACTCCAGTATTCTTGCCTGGATAAACCCACGGACAGTTTGAAAGGCAAAAACATATGAGACTAGAAGATGAGCCCCCAGGTTTGAAGGTGTCCTGTACTACTGGAGAAGGACAGAGGGCAATTGGTAATAGCTCCAGAAAGAATGAAGTGGCTGGCCAAAGTGGAATCAGTGCTCAGTTGTGGATGTGTCTGGTGGTGAAAGTAAAGTTCGATACTGTAAAGAACAATGTTACATAGGAACCTTAGTTCAGTTCAGTCGCTCAGTCATGTCTGACTCTTTGTGACCCCCATGAATTGCAGCATGCCAGGCCTCCCTGTTCATTACCATCTCTCGGAGTTCACTCAGACTCAGGTCCATCAAGTCTGTGATGCCATCCAGCCATCTCATCCTTGGTCGTCCCCTTCTCCTCCTGTCCCCAATCCTCCCAGCATCAGAGTCTTTTCCAGTGAGTCAACTCTTCGCATGAGGTGGCCAAAGTACTGGAGTTTCAGCTCTAGCATCATTCCTTCCAAAGAAATCCCAGGGTTGATCTTCAGAATGGACTGGCTGGATCTCCTTGCAGTCCAAGGGACTCTCAAGAGTCTTCTCCAACACCACAGTTCAAAAGCATCAGTTCTTTGGTGCTCAGCCTTCTTCACAGTCCAACTCTCACATCCATACATGACCACAGGAAAAACCATAGCGTTGACTAGATGGACCTTAGTTGGCAAAGTAATGTCTCTGCTTTTGAATATACTATCTAGGTTGGTCCTAACTTTTCTTCCAAGGAGTAAGCGTCTTCTAATTTCATGGCTGCAGTCACCATCTACAGTGATTTTGCAGCCCCCCAAAATAAAGTATGACACTGTTTCCACTGTTTCCCCATCTATTTCCCATGAAGTGATGGGACCGGATGCCATGATCTTCATTTTCTGAATGTTGAGCTTTAAGCCAACTTTTTCACTTTCCACTTTCACTTTCATCAAGAGGCTTTTAGCTCCTCTTCACTTTCTGCCATAAGGGTGGTGTCATCTGCATATCTGAGGTTATTGATATTTCTCCCTGCAGTGTTGATTCCAGCTTGTGTTTCTTCCAGACCAGCGTTTCTCATGATGTACTCTGCATATAAGTTCAATAAGCAGAGTGACAATATATAGCCTTGACGTACTCCTTTTCCTATTTGGAACCAGTCTGTTGTTCCATGTCCAGTTCTAACTGTTGCTTCCTGACCTGCATACAGATTTCTCAAGAGGCAGGTCAGGTGGTCTGGTATTCCCATCTCTTTCAGAATTTTCCACAGTTTATTGTAATCCACACAGTCAAAGGCTTTGGCATAGTCAATAAAGCAGAAATAGATGTTTTTTCTGGAACTCTCTTGCTTTTTCGATGATCCAGCGGATACTGGCAATTTGATCTCTGGTTCCTCTGCCTTTTCTAAAACTAGCTTGAACATCAGGGAGTTCACGGTTCATGTAGTGCTGAACCTTGGCTTGGAGAATTTTGAGCATTACTTTACTAGCATGTGAGATGAGTGCAATTGTGCAGTAGTTTGAGCATTCTTTGGCATTCCCTTTCTTTGGGACTGGAATGAAAACTGTCCTTTTCCAGTCCTGTGGCCACTGCTGAGTTTTCCAAATTTGCTGGCATATTGAGTGCAGCACTTTCACAGCATCATCTTTCAGGATTTGAAACAGCTCCACTGGAATTCCATCACCTCCACTAGCTTTGTTCGTAGTGATGCTTTCTAAGGCCCACTTGACTTCACATTCCAAGATGTTTGGCTCTAGATGAGTGATCACATCATTATGATTATCTTGGTTGTGAAGATCTTTTTGTACAGTTCTTCCGTGTATTCTTGCCACCTCCTTTTAATATCTTCTGCTTCTGTTAGGTCCAGACCATTTCTGTCCTTTATCGAGCCCATCTTTGCATGAAATGTTCCCTTGGTATCTCTAATTTTCTTGAAGAGATCTCTAGTCTTTCCCATTCTGTTCTTTTCCTCTATTTCTTTGCATTGATCACTGAAGAAGGCTTTCTTATCTCTTCTTGCTATTCTTTGGAACTCTGCATTCAGATGCTTCTATCTTTCCTTTTCTCCTTTGCTTTTCGCCTCTCTTCTTTTTCACAGCTATTTGTAAGACCTCCCCAGACAGCCATTTTGCTTTTTTGCATTTCTTTTCCATGGGGATGGTCTTGATCCCAGTCACCTGTACAGTGTCACAAACCTCATTCCATAGTTCATGAGGCACTCTGTCTATCAGATCTAGGCCCTTAAATCTATTTCCCACTTCCACTGTATAATCATAAGGGATTTGATTTAGGTCATACCTGAATGGTCTAGCGATTTCCCTACTTTCTCCAATTGAAGTCTGAATTTGGTAATAAGGAGTTCATGATCTGAGCCACAGTCAGCTCCTGGTCTTGTTTTTGTTGACTGTATAGAGCTTCTCCATCTTTGGCTGCATAGAATATAATCAATCTGATTTTGGTGTTGACCATCTGGTGATGTCCATGTGTAGAGCCTTCTCTTGTGTTGTTGGAAGAGGGTGTTTGCTATGACCAGTGCATTTTCTTGGCAAAACTCGATTAGTCTTTGCCCTGCTTCATTCCGCATTCCAAGGCCAAATTTGTCTGTTGCTGCAGGTGTTTCTTGACTTCCTACTTTAGCATTCCAGTCCCCTATAATGAAAAGGACATCTTTTTGGGTGTTAGTTCTACAAGGTCTTGTAGGTCTTCATAAAACCATTCAACTTCAGCTTCTTCAGCATTACTGGTTGGGGCATAGACTTAGATAACTGTGATATTGAATGGTTTGCCTTGGAAACGAACAGAGATCATTCTGTCGTTTTTGACATTGCATCCAAGTACTGCATTTCGGACTCTTTTGTTGACCATGAGGGCTACTCCATTTCTTCTGAGGGATTCCTGCCCGCAGTAGTAGATATAATGGTCATCTGAGTTAAATTCACCCATTCCAGTCCATTTTAGTTTGTTTATTCCTAGAATGTTGACGTTCACCCTTGCCATCTTTTGTTTGACCACTTCTAATTTGCCTTGATTCATGGACCTGACATTCCAGGTTCCTATGCAATATTGCTCTTTCCAGCATCGGATCTTGCTTCTATCACCAGTCACGTGCACAACTGGGTATTGTTTTTGCTTTGGCTCCATCCCTTCATTCTTTCTGGAGTTATTTCTCCACTGATCTCCAGTAGCATATTGGACACCTAATGACCTGGGGAGTTCCTCTTTTGGTATCCTATCATTTTGCCTTTTCACACTGTTCATGGGGTTCTCAAGGCAAGAATATTGAAGTGGCTTGCCATTCCCTTCTCCAGTGGACCCTTTAGGTCTATGAATCAAGGTAAATTGGACATGGTCAAGTAGGAGATGGCAAGATTGAACACTGACATCATAGGAATCAGTGAAATAAATTGGATGGGAATGGATGAATTTAATTCAGATGATCATTATATATACTACTGTGGGCAAGAATCTCTTAGAAGAAATGAAGTACCTCTAATAGTCAGCGAAAGAGTCTGAAATGCAGTACTTTGATGTAATCTCAAAAATGACCTCAGTTCATTTCCAAGGTAAACCATTCAACATCCCTGTAATCTCAGTATATGCCCCAACCACTGATGCTGAAGAAGCTGAAGTTGACCAGTTCTATGAAGACCTGCAACACCTTCTAGAACTAACACCAAGAAAAGTTGTCCTTTTCATCATGTGGGATTGGAAAGCAAATGTAGGAAATAAAGAGATACCTGGAATAAAGGCAAGTTTGGCCTTGGAGTATGAAATGAAGCAGGGTAAAGTCTAACAGTTTTGTTAAGAGAACCCACTCATCATAGCAGAACACCGTTTTCAAAAACCCAAGAGATGAATCGACATATGAACATCACCAAATAATCAGTATCAAAATCAGATTGATTGTCCTTGATAGAAACACACGAATTATGTTTTCATTCTTTTATCTGACTATACATTATTCCTTAACTTTATATGAAAAACGAAATTCAGATACATAGTCATACGACCAGTCTGCCATTTAGTGGGCATTTGTATAGCTTCTCAACTACCTCTCGCAACCATCTTATGAACTTAAGTACTATTATTATCCCCATTTTGTAGGTGAGGAACTTAAGGCTCTACTGTGCTAAGTCAACACCACTGATGTTTCGATTTGACTTCCTGTGGATGTACTGTGGCCATCTAGTGGCTTCGGGAGTATAGTATGTTACTTAGGGAAAGTAATTCATGCAGAAAATACAGAGAACATGTTACATTAAGAAGGAGATAAAAATAATGAAATTTACAGATGTGCCTTTTAAAGGTTAGTGTTATTTTTCTCCCTAAAATTCTGTGTAAATAATATTGAGTATACTTTATAACAGGGGATATATAGCTCTTGCTGTGATGTGTAACCTGGTTTCTTCTCAGCGTCTCCACAGTTTATTTAATATCCTAATCATTTTTCATCTATATTAGGTACTCTCTTCACTGTGAATTACTTTTCAAGTTGTTACAAACAGGCTTGACCATTTACTGAAAACCTTTTTTAGATAGGAATCTCAGATGGCTTGGCTGTTTCCCAAACTTAAGATTCCTTTCTCTACACCAGTGCTCCAGTGGGATCTTTGCTGGTTATATTTGTTTTGAAGTAAGGTGGCACATTGGTAAAGGAATCTGCCTACCAATGCAGAAGAGTCAAGAGTCAGGTTTGATTCCTGGTTTGGGAAGATCCCCTGGTGTAGGAAGTTGCAACCCACTTCAGTATTCTTGCTTGGAATATTCCATGGACAGAGGAGCCTGGTGGGCTACAGTCCATGGGGTCACAAAGAGTCAGGACTAATCACACACACAAGTTAAAAAATAACTTAAATGAACCTGAGAAATTCTTAACACTCTGTAATACTTCAGTAATGTTTTCCTGGGAACTGTGGAATGTCTGTGTCTTAACTTAGGGAAAAAAACTACTCACAATTTCCCTTTCTAAAAGGTGCTATAAATGAAACAAAACCTTTTATGGTCAATTTCCTCCAGCAATTATGCCTTTTCTCTTGAATCTTTTAACTATGGACTCTCATTGTATTTTTGCCCTTAGCCTCTAAAGCTGAAGTCTTCCTCATTAAAAAAATAAAAGCGCAATCAATAAAACCCTCCCTCACTGGGCCTGGCTCAGCAGAACTCTTTTAAACTACCAGTCCTTCACAGCCCAACCACACCTTCTATCCTTTTGCCAGAGTGTTTTTCCACTCCTAGTCTATTTTTAAGCAATTGGGCTATTTCATAGAACTGAAGCCTTCTGGTGTGCACAGAATTATTTTTCAGTTGTTGAAAGGCAGTCATCCTGAACATGTAGCTAGGCAGCCTGTTTTTGGTGGACTCCAAGCATATGGAGGCTCCTCTCAGCATACAGAAGAAACTTGGTCCTCCCAGCACTACAGAAGTCAGGTATTGATTGACACAGGGCTTGTCCTAGAATGACAGTGCCCTGTGCATACTAGTTACTTTCATAATGTATTCCAAGGATCAGAGAGCTCTGTTGGGTTACTACTGTTTAAGATGTGCATTATGTATATGCTGGACAGCTAGAACTGTGAACTACCCTAGTCTCTAGGACCTAATACCCCAACTCAGCCTTGGAGACTGGTTCTTATCTTAGTCCACATGCTAGTGGAAATACTCACAACTAGTTACCATCATGTCTTTTCTTTCCTATAAAGTCAGTGTTGTTACAGACTACTCCATACTTGCTGTCTAGTTTTTTTTTTCTTAATTCACTTAAATCTAGCTTCTGCCGTAATTATTCTGTAGTAACTACTAGATTTTCAAACCCAAAGAACATTTTCTTTTCTTTTCTTTCTTTTTACTTTTTTTTGGTCTTTATTCAGGCCATTGAATTTTTTTCTCTCATTGACTTCCACCACTTCATTTTTCTTCTTCCTACTCTCCTCATACTAGTCATACTGTTCCTCATATTATTCTTCTTTCTACTCTCTTACTGCAGCCTTATCTAACTCAAAGAAACTAAGCCCTGCCGTGGAGCACCAACCAAGACAGATGGGTCATGGTGGAGAGTTCTGACAAAACATGTTCCATTGGAGAAAGCAATGGCATACCACTTAAGTATTCTTGCCTTGAGAACCCCATGAACAATATGAAAAGGCAAAAAGATAGGACACGGAAAGATGAACTCCCCAGGTCAGTAGGTGCCCAATATGCTGCTGGAGATCTCTGGAAAAATAACTCTAGAAAGAATACAGATACAGAGCCAAAGCAAAAACAATACCCAGTTGTGGATGTGACTGGTGATAGAAGCAAAGTCCAATGCTATAAAGAGCAATATTGCATAGGAACCTGGAATGTTAGGTCCATGAATCAAGGCAAAATGGAAGTGGTCAAAGAGGACATGGCAAGAGTGAACGTGTGCACTTTAGTAATCAACGAACTAAAATGGACTGAAATGGGTGAAGTTAACTCAGGTGATCATTATATCTATACAGTGGGCAAGAATTCCTTAGAAGAAATGGAGTAGCCATCATAGTCAACAAGAGAGTCCAAAAGGCAGTACTCGGATGCAGTCTCAAAAACGACAGAATGATCTCTGTTTGTTTCCCAGGCAAACCATTCAGTATCACAGTAATCCAAGTCTATGCCCTGACAAGTAATGCTGAAGAAGCTGAAGTTGAATGGTTCTATGAAGACCTACAAGACCTAGAACTAACACCCCAAAAGATGTCCTTTTCATTATAGGGGACTGGAATGCAAAAGTAGGAAGTCAAGAAACACCTGGAGTAACTGGCAAATTTGGTCTTGGAGTACAGAATGAAGCAGGGCGAAGGCTAATAGAGTTTTGCCAAGAAAACACACTGGTCATAGCAAACACCCTCTTTCAACAACACAAGAGAAGACTCCATATGGACATCACCAGATGGCCAACACCGAAAATCTGATTATATTCTTTGCAACCAAAGATGGAGAAGCTCTATATGGTCAGCAAAAACAAGACAGGGAGGTGACTGTGGCTCAGATCATGAACTCCTTATTGCCAAATTCAGACTGAAATTGAAGAACGTAGGGAAAACCACTAGACCATTCAGGTATGACCTAAATCAAATCCCTTGCGATTATGCAGTGGAAGTGAGAAACAGATTTAAGGGCCTAGATCTGATAGACAGAGTGGCTGATGAACTATGGAATGAGGTTCGTGACACTGTACAGGTGACTGGGATCAAGACCATCCCCATGGAAAAGAAATGCAAAAAGCAAAATGGCTGTCTAGGGAGGCCTTACAAATAGCTGTGAAAAGAAGAGAGGCGAAAAGCAAAGGAGAAAAGGAAAGATAGAAGCATCTGAATGCAGAGTTCCAAAAAATAGCAAGATGAGATAAGAAAGCCTTCTTCAGCGATCAATGCAAAGAAATAGAGGAAAAGAACAGAATGGGAAAGATGAGAGATCTCTTCAAGAAAATTAGAGATACCAAGGGAACATTTCATGCAAAGATGGGCTTGATAAAGGACAGAAATGGTCTGGACCTAACAGAAGCAGATGATATTAAGAAGAGGTGGCAAGAATACAGAGAACTGTACAAGAAAGATCTTCAAGACCCAGATAATCACAATGGTGTGATTACTCATGTAGAGCCAGGAATCCTGGAATGTGAAGTCAGTGGGCCAGGAAGCATCACTATGAACAACGCTAGTGGAGGTGATGGGATTCCAGTTGAGCTGTTTCAAATTCTAAAAGATGATTTTGTGAGAGTGTGGCACTCAATATGCCAGCGAATTAGGAAAACTCAGCAGTGGCCAAAAGGACTGGAAACGGTAAGTTTTCATTCCAATCCCAAAGAAAGGCAGTGCCAAAGAGTGCTCAAACTACCGCACAATTGCACTTGTCTCACACGATAGTAAAGTAATGCTTGAAATTCTCCAAGCCAGGCTTCAACAATACGTGAACTGTGAACTTCCAGATGTTCAAGCTGGTTTTAGAAAAGGCAGAGGAACCAGAGATCAAATTGCCAGCATACACTGGATCATGGAAAAAGCAAGAAAGTTCCAGAAAAACATCTATTTCTGCTTTATTGACTATGCCAAAGCCTTTGACTATGTGGATCACAATCAACTGTGGAAAATTCTGAAAGAAATGGGAATACCAGACCACCTGACCTGCCTCTTGAGAAATCATATGCAGGTCAGAAAGCAAAAGTTGGAACTGGACATGAAACAACAGACTGTTTCCAAATAGGGAAAGGAGTTCGTCAAAGCTGCATATTGTCACCCTGCTTATTTAACTTATATGCAGAGTACATCTTGAGAAATGCTGAGTTGGATGAAGCACAAGCATGAATCAAGATTGCTGGGAGAAAATATCAATAACCTCAGATATGCAGATGACACCATCCTTATGGCAGAAAGTGAAGAGGAACTAAAGAGCCTCTGGATGAAAGTGAAAGATGAAAGTGAAAAAGTTGGCTTAAAGCTCAACATTCAGAAAACGAAGATCATTGCAACCCATCCCATCAGTTCAGTTCAGTTCAGTCACTCAGGTGTGTCCAACTCTTTGCGACCCCATGAACTGCTGCACGCCAAGCCTCCCTGTCCGTTACCAATTCCCGGTGTTTACCCAAATCATCCTTTGAGTCAGTGATGCCATCAAATCATCTCATCCTCTGATGTCCCCTTCTCCTTCTGCCCTCATTCTTTTCCCTCATTAGGATATTTTTAAATGAGTCAGCTCTTCACATCAGGTGGCCAAAGTACTGAAGTTTCAGTTTCAACATCAGTCCTTCCAGTGAACAACCAGGACTGATCTCCTTTAGGA
The DNA here is from genome assembly GCA_917880005.1 of Nanger dama. Taxonomy (NCBI): domain Eukaryota; kingdom Metazoa; phylum Chordata; class Mammalia; order Artiodactyla; family Bovidae; genus Nanger; species Nanger dama. The sequence continues at coordinate 1,313,766 of CAKJTW010000059.1, forward strand.
TGGGCTGGTTGGATCTCCTTGCAGTCCAAGGGGCTTTTAAGAGTCTTCTTCAACACCACAGTTCAAAAGCATCAATTCTTCGGTACTCTTTATAGTCCAACTCTCACATCCATACATGACTACTGGAAAAGCCATAGCCTTGACTAGAAGGACTTTTGTTGGCAAAGTAATATCTCTGCTTTTTAATATGCTGTCTAGGTTGATCATAACTTTCCTTCCAAGGGTTAAGTGTCTTAATTTCATGGCTGCAGTCACCATCTGCAGTGATTTTGGAGCCTCCCAAAATAAAGTCTGCCACTGTTACCGCTGTTTCCCCATCTATTTGCCATGAAGTGATGGGACCAGGTGCCATGATCTTAGTTTTCTGAATGTTGAGCTTTAAACCAACTTTTCTACTGTCTTTCACTTTCATCAAGAGGCTTTTAGTTCTTCTTCACTTTCTGCCATAAGGGTGGTGTCATCTGCATATTTGAGGTTATTGATATTTCTCCCAGCAATCTTGATTCCAGCTTATGATTCTTCTAGCCCAGCATTTCTCATGATGTACTCTGCATAGAAGTTAAATAAGCAGGGTGACAGTATACCGACTTGACACACTCAGCTGGTCCCATCACATCATGGCAAATAGATGGGGAAACAGTAGAAACAGTGGCTGACTTTAATTTTGGGGGTTCCAAAATCACTGCAGATGGTGACTGCAGCCATGAAATTAAAAGATGCTTACTCCCTGAAGGAAAGTTATGACCAACCTAGACAGCATATTAAAAAGCAGACATTACTTTGCCAACAAAGAACTGTCTAGTCAAGGCTATGGTTTTTCCAGTAGTCATGTATGGATGTGAGAGTTGGACCATAAAGAAAGCTGAGCACTGAAGAATTGATGGTTTTGAACTGTGGTGTTGGAGAAGACTCTTAAGAGCCCCTTGGACTGCAAGGAGATCCGACCATCCTAACGGAGATCAGTCCTGAGTGTTCATTGGAAGGACTGATTTTGAAGCTGAAACTCCAATACTTTGGCCCCCTGATGTGAAGAGCTGACTCATTTAAAAGACCCTGATGCTGGGAAAGATTGAAGGCAGGTGGAGAAGGGGACAACAGAGGGTGAGATGGTTGGATGGCATCACCAACTCAATGGACATGAGTTTTGGTAGACTCTGGGAGTTGGTGATGCACAGGGAGGCCTGTTGTGCTGCAGTCCATGGGTTTCAAAGAGTTGGACATGACTGAGGGACTGAACTGAACTGAACTGAGTCTCCTCATACCACTATTACTCTTCCTTCATATTCTTCCTGGGCCTTTCTTTCTCTATCTAATTCTCCATTAAAAAAAAAAACACACGCATTGAAAAATATATTCAGAAAAACATTGGAAAAAATAAAATTGGAACTTGGGTACCCACTAGCTAGATAATTTTGCCTGCCTTCTTTCTTCTTCCTTCCCTCAGCCCCTCTTTCCCTTCTGGCCTTTCTTCCTTGTTCAGACTGTCATTCTTTTTCCTCTCTAAGAAAGAAAAGCTTTATTTATACCACCATGACCCCTACACTTTAGCTTTTTAATTTTTATTTCTGAGGTTTCTTATCCTTGTGTATCTTTTTTCCTAAGGTAAATGATTGTCACCATAAAATCCATTCTCTTCTCTATGGTTACATGCTCACTCAGTTGACAATTTCATTTCTTATCCTCTTCTGCAGCTAGGTATGATTTTGTGGTTAAGTTCTTGCCAGTGGAATATAACTAGAAGTGATGAGAAAATCTTTTGCCTTACTCTTTTTAAAAGAACATGGCTTGCCTTAGACTCCTTTCTGTCTCCTTCATGGACATGTCTGTGACCCACTGCAGCACAAAATTGGGGAAGACATGGTAGGAGAGGATGGAACAACGAAGTAGAAGGAATCCGGGTCCTAAATGACTTCATAGCACTGGATGCTGTGTCAGTCTAGGCCCAACTATTATCTGAGAAAGAAAGAAACTTTCATTTTCTTTATGTACATGACTTCTAGGGTCTCTTTATCACAGCAATTTAGCAATTAATATAAAAATTGATGCCTGGAAATGGGGAACTTCTAACAGAATCTTAAAACATATGGCATTACATAAACAATCAGACAATTGACAGTGAAGGAATGAATAGATTTTTAGGCTGGAAAACTAGTGATCCTTGTAATATCATTGCAAAATGTTTGGTAGAAATTTTACCTAGTCAATTTGGAAGCCTGACCTTCTTCTTTCTATGGCTGAATTTTAGTGGAAGCATTTGGGAAAACCAGAATATAAATGTGTGATGGTTGTTCCTTGCTGACTTTAGCAAGATTCTTTGAGAAACAGATGAGCTCACATCAGAAATGAGGGTTTTGTAAACAGAAACAGAAGGAAATAGAGTGTATAAAAAATTTGAGCCTCACAGGATTAGAAAATCCAACTATTTTTGTAGTGCAGACAGGAGAATAAAGGTTGTTTTTCAGATATATATATTTTAAAGCCCGTCCATTAAGATTTCTCATGCTTAAGCTAGGCCTCAGCAGTACATGAACCAAGAACTTTCAGATGTGTAAGCTGGGTTTAGAAAAGGCAGAGGAACCCAGAGATTAAATTGCCAGTATTCGTTGGATCATAGAGAAAGCAAAGGAATTCCAGAAAAACATCTACTGCTTCATTGACTATGCTAAAGCCTTTGACTGTGTGGATCACAAGAAACTGTGGAAAATTCTTAAGGTGATGGGAACACCAGACCATCTTATCTATCTCCTGAGAAACCTGTATGCATGTCAAAAAGCAACAGAACTGGACCTGGAACACTCCAGACTGGCTCCAAATTGGGAAAGGAGTACAACAAGGCTGTCTTTTGTCACCTTGTTTATTTAACTCATATGCAGAGTACCTCATGTGAAATTCTGGGCTAGATGAGTCACAAGCTGGAATCCAGATTGCAGGGAGAAATATCAACAACCTCAGATACACAGATGACACCACTCTAATGGCAGAAAGTGAAGAGAAACTAAAGAGCCTCTTGATGAGGGTGCTAGAGGAGAGTGAAAAAGCTGTCTTAAAAATCAATATTCAGAAAACTAATATGGCGTCCAGTCCCATCACTTCATGGCAAATAGAGGGGGGAAAAATTGGGCTTCAAAATCACTGTGGACAGTGACTGCAGCCATGAAATTAAAAGATATTTGCTCCTTGGAAAGAAAGCTATGATGCACCTACACAGTGTATTAAAAAGCAGAGATATCACTTTGCTGACAAAGGTTCTGTATAGTCTAAAGCTTTTCAGTAGTCTTGTACAGATGTGAGAGATGGACTATAAAGAAGGCTGAGTGCTGAAATATTGATGCTTTCAAAGTGTGGTTTTGGAAAAGACTTTGGAAAAGACTGACTGGATCAAACCAGTCAGTCCTAAAAGAAATCAACACTGAATGAATATTCATTGGAAGGATGGATGCTGAAGCTGAAGCTCCAATATTTTGGGCACCTGCTTTTAAGAGCCAACTTATTGGAAAAGACCCTGCTGCTGGGAAAGATTGAAGGCAAAAGGAGAAGAGGGTGGCAAAGGATGAGATGGTTAGATAGCATCACCGACTCGATGGACATGAATTTGAGCAAACTCTGGGAGATAGTGAATGATAGGGGAGCCTGGCATGCTGCAGTCCATGGGCTCACAAAGAGTCAGGCATGACTTAGCAAGTGAACAACAACAACAAATTAAGATTCCTCAGACAAAAAAAATCTAGCCTTTCAGCAAAGATCAGATTAAGGGGGCTAACATTCACTTATTTTTTAAGATCACCTCAAAGTAGCCACCATTAAAACAATGAAAAGGGGATGGGTAGACCGTGCTGCTGCTGCTGCTAAGTCACTTCAATTGTGGCCGACTCTGTACGACCCCATAGATGGCAGCCCACCAGACTTCCCCGTCCCTGGGATTCTCCTGACAAGAACACTGGAGTGGGTTGCCATTTCCTTCAATGCATGAAAATGAAAAGTGAAAGTGAAGTTGCTCAGTCGTGTCTGACTCTAGCAACCCCATGGACTGCACCCTACTAGGCTCCTCTGTCCATGGGATTTTCCAGGCAAAAGTACTGGAGTGGGGTGTCATTGCCTTCTCCAGGGTAGACCATAGAATAAGCTAATTTAAGAGCTAGGTCCATAAAAGAACTTTGGCATCATTTTTGACATGTAACTGGATATGAATAGTACAAAAGCCTTAAAGTTTTTTTTTTTAGGAAATTGCATTACTAAAGAAACCGTAAATCTGACCTGCAAAAGCCATTCATTGTGTCCTCAAGGAGTTCCTGGGAATGCTAGTCTCCAAGGTCCTCTTCAGTCTTGATCCTTGTGAATGGTGGATATGGAAGAACCTCCCAAAGAGTGAACCCAGGGGTCTGCAGGCATAACCAAAGGCATCCAGGTGGTTTCATCAGGGAATGTCTTCCATGGTCAGGGCAAAAGTTTCTGTCTGGAAAGAAAACTATTAAGGATTACAGGTTGCTACATTTTTCCCATTCTTTCATTTTTCACATGGAAGTTTGTATTCTATTCCTGATCCACCATTACAGATTGGGTTGAAAGTGGGGATCAAGTGAATATTTTTTTGGTTTATAAGTCACTGGACTGTATGTAGCCACATCTGGATAAGAAAGAGAAGGCTCTACTTTCCCCAGAGATAGTAGACTTTGAACTGGCTATGGAAATGAATAGGCCCACAGATGGCTCCTGTTGGAGAGAAGTTGAGATGTATGGGAAGAAGGGTGCACTTAGACGTCTTGGTGGTATGAGGGATTGACTGAATCTCTTTGTTTACCTTTACCTGAACTAATACAGTCTTGCTTGAGGTTCTGATTTTTTAATTCAGAAACCTATCTCCTGCATATTGACAGCTTTCAAATTTGTATGCCCAGCCAGGATTCTCTTTTATATTCTAAACCTATATTATATGAATAGTAGACAGCTTTGCCTGGATTTACCACTGGAAAAACCTTAATCACCAGATGTCCAAGACTGAAATAGTTTCATTTATCCTTAAACATGTACCCCATTGGTGATAGATTGCGATAAATGGTCACAAACTCATCCTGTCCCTCTACACACACCCCTTTGCAACTACTGAGCTGGTGACCTAAACACCGTGTTCTGCAGCAGGAGAAGCCACCACAGTGAGACGCCTGCTCACAGCAGCTGGAGAAACCCATGCAGCCAATAAAGAAAGAAAAACGCAGCAGAAGTAATGATGTGGCAATTACGAGCCTAGACCTCAAGAGCCTTGCAGGCTCTGCTCTCAGTCTCTTGGACAGCTTCTACCATTATGTGAAGAAACTTGGGCTAGTCTCTTTAAGGATGAGAAGCTATGTGGAGAAAGATGCCCAGCTGACATTCAGCACCAACCACCAACCACCAACATGACTGGCAACATAGTGTGCAAGGCCAGGAGGGCCTCTTATTTCATAATTATTAAGAATTTCAAGGTAGAAACAGCGGAACAATGAGCCAAGCACAAGTCACGTGTGCGTGCCACTGGCCTTGACAGATGGAGACAACACTTCAGAGCATCAAGCCCTTACCAAACTGTCACAGCTGACTGTCACCCTGTGAGTGAGCTCCAGACAAAACCAGCTGAAGAACTTCCCAGCCAAGTTCAGCCCAACTGTTAACCCATAGAACTGTTAGCTAATGAACAATTATTATTTTAAGGCATGAACTTTGATGATAGTTTGTTTGGGCAGCAATAAATGATTAAGTCATCCTTGTAATCTCTTATCCTGGGTGATTACAGTCTGAACCAATCCACCTCACCCACACTTTCCATCTCATTTTGTGAGGCCTGAGGAATCTTTATTCTACCTGCTTCAAGATATGTTCCTCTTACCCAGAAATATATGTAGAGTTGGACTACCGAGGCTTAAATCCTAGATCCTGCCATTTCCAATTGTGTGACCTTGGACACATTATTTTTACCCCTTGTGCTTCTATTTCCTTATCTGTAAAACAGAACTGATCTTATCTTTTTATTAGGCTCTGTGAAGGTTGATTGAGTAACACAAATGGCACTTAGCACAGTGACCGTGCTCAGTAAATGTTAGTATGATGACCTTCGATTCAACACACTGTCTGTGAGATTCAGTATGAAACTTGCAGGAGGACTTCAGAAGACTTCTAGGGTTGTATGGAAACAGTATTCAGAGAGATTTAAAAAGCCCAGCGAAAATAACAGACATAGTCTGGAGAAACTATAAAGTGCTATGCAGTTAGAAACTTGACTTCTGATGTTAGACTTTCTTCTTTCACATCTCAGCTTTGCCATTTGTTCTGTTTCTTTGTCAAGTTACTTAACCTCTTTAAGTCTTCATTTTATCAACTGTGAAGTGGGACCAAGGAAAGGAAATCTCTTATAATATTATTGTGAGACTTGAATGAGGACTAAATGGTTAAGTCCTATAGGCTTGATTTAGAGAAGTCCTGTGAGCCTGGCATGTAGAATATATGCACCACATTGCTGGGGGCCAGTGTGAGGAACCCCGCCCATGGCAAAGTCATGAGGAAAAAGAAGCTTGGCATACGCAAAGGCGTGATCAAGCCTCAGGAAATCCCCTGTTCCTGAGCATCTACCCCAAAACCAGAGTACTTTACGAGGAGCTCTCCCCCATAACCATTTCTCTCGGAGAAGGAGTTAACTTGCAGCTCCAGTTAATAAAAATTCCTGGGCGTAACAAGAGTGTTTCAACTTACAAACTCAAGATTCTCTAGCCTGCCTGATCAGGTTGTCCAGCCGCATGTGATTGTTTACAGCCTCCCCAACTGTGAGAGGCATGGGATGCTTTAAAACTTTCTAAATACAGACTCTTTTGAGAAGTTAGAAGATCATTAGTATAGTATTAGTGGGTTGATTAGGAATTATATTGGTGAAGGGTTTTTTCTTTTGTCATGCCAACAATTACTGCTAATTCCCTGCCTTGGGTGTGACAAGGATGTCTCAGGTCAAACCTCTCTGCTGACAGACTAGCTTGTGTGACAACCTCCCAACCATAAACAGCACAGAGAGTTTGGAGTATTAGCATAGGGCTTTTCTCATTTGATTGCCGCCAGGCCTCCATATCCTTAGGCACCTGGGAATATATTAATCAATGTATTTGGAATATAGAAAAGGAAATATAGTCATTTTTGATGTTAGCAATACTAGACTTTTGAGTTAATGAATTTTCTCTTTGTTATAGATCACTGTACTTTGTTATAAATCACTGTGTCCTTGCTATGTAAAAATGTAATATTATCACTATCTTAAGACTAAGTAGATCTTAAGAGGAACACTGGTGAAAGGATTTTCATTTGTTGGACTGATGTTTGCTGCTAAATCTCCATATTCCCTGCCCTTATAATGAATATAACTAGCATATAGGAGAAATAAGTATTAACCTTCAAGCATATAAGAGAAATAAGTATTAACCTTTAAGACTAATCATGTTAAACCTTAGGTTAAGTAAATTCCTTTCTTGATTGTAACTCACTATACCCTCACCCTATAGGAATGCAACTTTATTTGGAGGGTGGTGCCTGAAAAAATCACTCCTGGAAAAATAAGCTTTCTGGTTAACTGACCGGTATCAGAAAGGGCCATAAAATGTCAGCAGACCTCATGGTCAGAAGATGATATAAAAACTCATAAGATCTTTGTATAATTTTATATGAAACACCTGATTGTGATAAGTGTCAGGTCTGCTGACCCCTGCGTGACTCTGTATTCATCCCTATGTGTAATAAAAGGTATATAAACAAACCTGAAAAATAAAGAAATCGGATCAGTTCTGGAAAGACTGATTCCCCTGTGCCGTTTCCTTCTTTTTCCCATTTTCCTGGCTGAATTCCCATCTGGTATAGGGGTACGCACCAAGCCTACTAACTCTGCCTGGGCTTCTAAGATCGGACCGGGGAGGCCTCAGTGCCTCCTCTCCTTCGGGAGAACGGGAAGACGCCTGCGGTCTACGTAGGTGGTGATTGGTACCCTGTGTTAACCAAGTTATTCGGCCTCTTTTTCTCTGCTAAACTCCTAGCCCCTCTCTATCTGTAATTAGATAGTTTTTCCTAGGACACCTGCTCCGCCCCCACCTTCGAATTACCCTGGATCCACCGGGGCTGGACCCCGGGACCACATGATACTTGAAATGTGAGTAATGGTCAGAAAGGCAAGCCAAGATCATGTTGAGAGGGGATTTACCAAATGTGAAGCACACTATATATAAGCCTATAAGCAGGATATGAGGTAAGAGATAAGGAGCCAAAGAGAAGGTGAACAGATTAAGTTTGGAGATCAAGGCAGAAGTGAAACCATTCAAGACTTTGGTTGCCGCATCAATAACTCTGGAAGATACATTGCATGTTTCCTTATCCTCGCTGTAAAGTATAATGGCAAAGCAGAAAATGCTTCAGAAGCAGATTTTGGATTAGAGGGAACAGCTCAAACAAATCTTTAGCTCATTCTCCATCAGTTAGCCTTTGAGGGCTCTCTCTATTTTTAAGGTGAAAAAGTGAAAGTGTTAGTTGCTCAGTCGCGACCCACTCTTTGCGACCCCATGGACTGTAGCCTGCTAGGTTTCTCTGTCCATGGAATTCTCCAGGCAACAATACTGGAGTGGGTTGCCATTCTTTTCTCCAGAGGATCTTCATGACCCAGGGCCTCCTGGGCCTCCTGCATTACAGGCAGATTCTTTACAGTCTGAGCCACCGGAAAAGCCCATTTTAGTTGGTTCTTGTCTTTTCCTTCCTGGATAGTCAAGAACCCATTTATTCACAAATTATTTATTGAGTACCTTGGAATACAACAATTTCCAATTATACTGTACTCCCAGAGCCTCAGACTAACAGGAGAGTCAGATAATTAAACCAGCAATCTCAACACTTTGTGAGAACTTAGGAATCAGAGAAAGCTTCCTAGAAGAAGTTACATTGAATGTGAAATTTAAAATATAGATGAGTAAGCATCAACCTAGATAGTATATTCAAAAGCAGAGACATTACTTTGCTGACTAAGGTCCATCTAGTCAAGGCTATGGTTTTTCCAGTGGTCATGTATGGATGTGAGGGTTGGACTGTGAAGAAGGCTGAGCACTGAAGAAATGATGCTTTTGAACTGTGGTGTAGGAGAAGACTCTTGAGAGTCCCTTGGACTGCAAGGAAATCCAACCAGTCCATTCTGAAGGAGATCAACCCTGGGATTTCTTTGGAAGGAATGATGCTAAAGCTGAAACTCCAGTACTTTGGCCACCTCATGTGAAGAGTTGACTCTTCACATGGAAAAGACTCTGATGCTGAGGGATTGGGGGCAGGAGGAGAAGGGGACAACAGAGGATGAGATGGCTGGATGGCACCAAGGACTCGATGGACGTGAGTCTGAGTGAACTCCGAGAGATAGTAATGAACAGGGAGGCCTGGCATGCTGCGATTCATGGGGTCGCAAAGAGCCGAGCGACTGAACTGAACTGAAGCATCAACTAGGGCTTCCCAGGTGACTCAGTGGTAAAGAATCCACCTGCCAATGCAGAAGACATGGGTTCGATACCTAGGTTTGGAGGATCCCCAGAGGAGGAAATGGCAATTCACTCCAGTATTCTTGCCTGAGAAATTCCATGGGCAGAGGAGCCTGGCAGGCTGCAGTCCATGGGGTCGAAAAGAGCTGGGCATGACTTAGTGACCAAACAACAACAAGGCATCAGCTAAGCTGGTGAATGGGGGAAGAGTTGTGACTGTTGGCTGAGGGGAGAAGAGAGTCAAAATAACAGCATATAACAGATGAATGGAAAGAAGACAGTCAGGAACTTGGGGGAATTTAATGTAGTTCAGTTGGGCTGAAAATTGAGCTAGAAGCTAGAAAATGCTAGAGAGAAAGCTAATGAGATGAAATCTATTCTATTAAGGAATCTGGACTTTATTCTAAGGGCAGTGGGAATCTAGTCTAGTTTTTAAGCAGAGAAGTGACAGTTAGAAAGATTACCCTAATTATAATGTGGAGAACAGAAGGAGCAGGATAGAACACTTACTACCTGAGTTTGTAAATAAAATTTTATTGGAACACAACCATATACATTCATTTACATATTGTCTATTGCTGCTTCCAGGCCATAAGTGTAGAGCTGACTAACTGACCATCTGGCCCACAAAGCTTGAAATATTTATAATCTAACTCTTTAAAGAAACCCAGGGAGATTATTGTAGTAACCTGGGTAAGACAATATTCCTGTCTTCCCAACACTGGGGAAGAAAGGAATCTTAGAAAGGCAGTCATTGTCAATAGCTGAAGAAATCATGACCTAGACATAAACTGTCATAATCTGTTTTGTTTTTTAACCAAATTGTTCTGCCTGTTTTCCTCTAAGAGTTTTATAGTGTTCAGTCTTTCATTTAGGTCTTTAGTTCATTTTGAGTTTATTTTTGTGTATGGTATTAGAGAATGTGCTAACTTCATTTCTTTATATGTAGCTGTTCTGTTTTTCCAGCAGCACTTATTGAAGAGAATGTCTTATCTTCAGTGTATATTCTTCCCTCCTTTGTCAGAGATTAATTGATATAGGTATGTGGGTTTATATCTGGATTTCTGTTCCATTGGTTTATATTTCTGTTTTTATGCCAGTATCAAAAGCTGATTCCTTTAGGTCTGTTTCTCTTTCTCAGGATTGCTTTGACTATTTGGGCTCTTTTATGTTTCCATATAAATTTAGAAATTTTCTGTTCTATTTTTGTGAGAAATGCCATTGGTAATTTGATAGGGGTTGCACTGAATCTGTAGATTGCCTTGGAGAGTACAGTCATTTTGACAGTATTGCTTCTTTGAATTTATGAACATGGTATATCTTTCCATTTGTTTGTGTTAGCTTTGATTTCTTTCACCAGTGTTTTAAAGTTTTTTGAGTACAGGACTTTTGTCTCTTTAGGCAGGTTTTTCCCAGGTGTTTTATTCTTTTTGATAGTAAATGGGACTATTTACTTAACTTCTCTTTCCAATTTTTCATTTTTAGTGCATAGAAATGCAAGAGATTTTTGTGTACAGTAGAAAGTATGAAAATGAAGTCGCTCAGTCGTGTCTGACTCTTTGCGACCCCGTGGACTGTAGCCCGCTAGGCTCCTCTGTCCATGGGATTCTCCAGGCAAGAATACTGGAGTGGGTTGCCATTTCCTTCTCCAGGTGTATTTGTACACACTCATACACAAATGTGCTCTTAGAATAGAACTCATTTAGCACATTTGTAAGCCAAATTTGTTTATAAGTACAACAAAGTTAACCTAGGTACCCAACTAACACATTATGTTGCAGGAAGGGGGACCCCTTCCAGGGTCCAAAAGTGGGCTCTTGTCTAACACTCAGAAATGAATTGTCTGAGGAGACACATGTGCTGACAAAGCAAGAGATTTAACTAGGAAAGGGTGCCTAGGTGGAGAGCTGTAGGGTAAGGGAACCCAGGAGAACTGCTCTGCCAAGTGGCTTGTGGTCTCAGGTTTTATGGTGATGGAATTAGTTTCTGGGTTGTCTTTAGCCAATCATTCTGACTCAGAGTCCATCCTGGTGGTGCACACCATGTTCAGTCAAGATGAATGTCAGAGAGAAGGATTCTAGGAGTTGTTAGACATGTGGTATCTCCTTTTGACCTTTCCCAAATTCTGGGTGCTGGTGGCTTATTATTTCTGTGTTCCTTACCAGGACTTCTATCATAAAACAACTCATGCAAATGGTTACTATGGTGCCTGGCCCTGGTGGGCAGTTTCAGTCAGTGTGCTTCCTCTAACAATTTGACTATATAGTACTGTGTTTTAATAGGTTTATAATACTTTTCACACGTATAATACATAAAAATAAATACAAAAAGTTTTTAATCTTGTAGTACAGTACCTTGAAAAGTACAGTAGTATAGTACAGTATGATAGTTGGCATACAGGGGCTAGTATCAAGTGAACAGGCAGGAAGAGTTACTGACTGGAGGAAGGAGAGGACGAGGGAGATGATAAGAGTAGAAGGACTGTTAGGATGGAGAGCAAGCTGCAGTCACTCATGCCTGACGTTGATGGAACACATGTTCGCATCTTTGAAAGTTTGCAATTTGATGATTCATATGTAGGAGACTTACTGTGTTAATTTTGTATCTTCCAGCTTTACCGAATTCACTGATGAGCTCACTGTTCTCTTGTGGCATCCTTAGGCTTTTCTATCATGTTGAGACTGTTTCAAGCCCCTATTACACACTCTTAAACAAAATACATCTCCTGAAGTGTTCTGCAGTTTTCTAGACGCTTGTGGTTTTAGCATTATCATGGAGCCTGGTCCTACCAATGAGTTCAGTTTATGGACTGTCTTGCTGTTCTGGGTGTGCTGTCTTTGTTCTGCTCCTGTTTGATCCAGCAGTGGAAATTGGCCCCATGATTTCTTGACTTATCCAACCATCATCTCCACTTACAGTGTGTATGCTGTGGGAGGTGGGTGGTGTAGGGGTAGTGGAAGACTTACTAAAGATTTGGGAGAAATGAGGGGGAGTTGAAGACATGCAAATAACAGAATCTTGCACATGAAAAAAAGTATGCCATTATGAAGTTACTCTGCCTTCTGTCTCTTTCCTTTCTCTTCTGTCTTCTCTTTTTTTCCCCCAACTTTTCCATACCCTTAAGTGAATTTCTAATGTAGAACAATCTTTGTTTATACTGCCTCTTGCTAATCCAAGTTCTCAAGCACTATTCATAACAACATGTCTATTCATCAAATACTCATCAAAGTATTTCCCTCTGAGAAGAATTCTAGTGCCAGCTGTTAAGAAATTGGTTTAACTTTACTATGGTAGCAAGGCATCTTGGAACCAGGATAATAGGTTCTGAGGATAGGCTTTGATCAGATGAAGTGTAATCTGACTCACCCAGGAAAGGAAGGAGTCCAAATCTGAGGGAGGAGGGAAATGAAATAGGGAAACTAAGATCACTTCCAAAGAGTAGCGTAAGTATCAGACCTAAATGGTGAGCGGCATGTTGTAAATAAAAGAGGAGGTCAGGGATCTAGAATAAAGAAAATTAACCCAAAGAGCTGTATTGTAGACTCTTGACTTATTGTGAAGAGAGATTATCTCTTAACTGTTTTTATGTATGCATCACTTAATACAATGTTGAACACAAGGAATGTTTGACAAACTGAACCCTCAACCTCATGCCATTTATGAAATCTGATTTTCTTTGTGTTCCTGGGACTTTGCTGTTCTGATAAAGATCAATCTACTATGTGTGAACAAATCAAACAGTATTGGCTTTATTTTTAAGCAACCCAGATAAAAGACTAGAGATCTCCTCAAGAAAGTTAGAGATACCAAGGGAATATTTCATGCAAAGATAGGCTCGATAAAGGAAGAAATGGTATGGACCTAACAGAAGTGAAAGATATTAAGAAGAGGTCACAAGGATACACAGAAGAACTATATAAAAAAAGACCTTCATGCCACAAATGACCATGATGGTGTGATCACTCATCTAGAGCTAGACATCCTGGAATGCAAAGTCAAGTGGGCCTTAGAAAGCATCACTACAAACAAAGATAGTGGAGACAATAGAATTCCAGTTGAGCTATTTCACATCCTAAAAGATGGTGCTCTTAAAGTGCTGCACTCAATATGCCAGCAAATTGGGAAAACTCAGCAGTGGCCACAGGACTGGAAAAGGTCAGTTTTCATTCCAATCCCAAAGAAAGGCAATGCCGAAGAATGCTCAAACTATGGCACAATTGCACTCCTCTTACATGCTAGCAAAATAATGCTCAAAATTAGGCTTCAATAGCATGTGAACCGTGAACTTCCAGACATTCATGCTGGATTTAGAAAAAGGCAGAGGAACCAGAGATCAAATTGCCAACATCCATTGGATCATTGAAAAAGCAAGAGGATTCCAGAAAAACATCTACTTTTTCTTTATTGACTATGCCAAAACCTTTGACTATGTGGGTCACAATACATTGTTGAAAATTCTTCAAGAGATGGGAATACCAGACCACCTAACTGGCCTCTTGAGAAATCTGTATGCAGGTCAAGAAGCAACAGTTAGAACTGGACATGCAACAACAGACTGGTTCCAAATAGGGAAAGGAGTAAGTCAAGGCTGTATATTGTCACTCTGCTTATTTAACTTCTGTGTAGAGTACATCATGTGAAATGCCAGCAGAAACTGGAACCAAGATTACTGGGAGAAATATCAATAACCTCAGATAAATCACCCTTATGGCAGAAAGTGAAGAAGAACTAAAGAGCCTCTTAATGAACGTGAAAATGGAGAGTGAAAAAGTTGGCTTAAAACTCAGCATTCAGAAAACAAAGATCATGGCATCTGGTTCCATCACTTCATGGCAAATAGATGGGGAAAACAATGGAAACAGTGAGAGACTTTAATATTTGGGGCTCCAAAATCACTGCAGATGGTGATGCAGCTGTGAAATTAAAAGACTCTTGCTCCTTGGAAGAAAAGCTATAAACAACCTAGACAGCATATTAAAAAGCAGAGACATCACTTTGCTGACAAAGGTCCATCTAGTCAAAACTATTGTTTTTCCAGTAGTCATGTATGGATATGAGAGTTGGACCATAAAGAAAGCTGAGCACTGAAGAATTGATGCTTTTGAACACTGGTGTTGGAGAAGACTCTTGAGAGTCCTTGGACTGCAAGATCAAACTAGTCAATCCTAAAGGAGATCAGTCCTGAATATTCATTAGAAGGACTGATGCTAAAGCTGAAACTTCAATACTTTGGCCAACTGATGTAAAGAATTGACTCATTGGAAAAGCCCCTGATACTGGGAAAGACTGAAGGCAGAAGGAGAAGGGGACAACAGAGGATGAGATAGTTGGATGGCATCACTGACTCAATGGACATGAGTTTGAGCAAGCTCCAGGAGCTGGCAATGAATGGGGGAAGCCTGGTGTTCTGCGATTCATGGAGTTGCAAAGACTCGGACACGACTGAATGACTGAACTGAAGTGTATTTCACATGTTCTGTCTTCAAAAAGACCTACACTATTGCTAGTTTGTGTCATGACAAAAATGGCAATAAGCAACTGTTAATGCAACCACCATCATTTATCAAATGCCTACTAGATCTAAAGTACAGTCAAGTATTTACCTATGTTCTTTCCTGTACACCTCATATAGAAAACTTGGTATTGCCTAGTATATTCATTGTATAGATGAAGAGCCTGTTGCTCAGAGAAGTTCTCTTTTCTTAGGTCATAATAAGTGGTGTTTGGCTTCAAAACGCTTGACCTCACTAATACTGGCCTCTGTTTTTTCCTAACTCATTGCTCTAGCACCAGTCTAAATCTCTGAGTTCTTTACATCCCTTGCTTAAAACATTCATTGTTTCCTCATTTGCTCCTGAGCAGAGTCTGCAATATTTAGTGTGACATAGTTCATTTTTCACAATCCCTGAAGTGACATTTATTGTGGTTTCCATATATGTACATTGAGTTCCAAGTGTTTCTGGTTCCTGGGGACATCCCAAGCTCCTCCATGCTTCCAAGATTTTGCATGTTTTCCTTCTTTCTAGAGTGTTCTTTTCCTCAGCTTGCCTGGGCTTTAAAATCAGGAACACAATTGCTAATCAGTCTTTCCTGGAAGATTTCATAATCACTCTGGGTTTTGAGTCTTCTATTAGTAAATTGAGACTATATTTCTTACATTTTGGAAAGAGGTTATCTGGGATGCATTGTGGCTTTGACACTCACTGTTTCATCTTGGGAAAGTTGCTTGACTTCTCTAAGCCTCAAGTTCTTTTCTTCATAAAATAGGATAATGAAGGTTATCAGAAACAGGGCCTGACACAAAGTAAGTACTATTATTTTATCACTCTTGTATGAATTAAATACAATTAACATACATAACATCCTAACACAATAATTGTTAGCATACTGTGCTTCCTTTAGTGACTTCCTTGTCATCCTTCAAAATTCAGCTCAAATTCACCTTTATAATGCTTTTCTGGAATCATTCTGTACATTCCTCACATGGTTAGCCATTTTCTTAACTGTGCTCACAAATCTTGAATTTTACTTATTATATCCCTTGTAATTATTTGTTTAACTTCGTATCTCTGCCAGGCTGGACTCCTTGAAGACAAAGGCCATTTTATAATCCAGCCAAACATAGCATGAATAGGTGTTTTATATACATCAGTTGATTGAATGAATTACTAGATACATTAATAAAAAAAAATGAGTCTTGAAGAACTTATAGTTGGTCGTAATACTACCAATAGTACTACTACCACTGTGTAATGTTTATCGAGTATCACTTGCTCAGTACTGTCCTAAGCTTTCGGAACTCATTAGCTCATTTAACTCAACAATAGCTCTGTTGGGTAATTATTGTCCCCATTAAAACTTTTCAAAAACAATGAAACCTTATTTCCATTTTATAGATAAAGTAACTGAGGATCAGAGAACATAGTCAAAATCAAACAGCTAGTAAGTAACATGGGGTTTCCCTGGTGGCTTGGTGGTAAAGAATCCACCTGCAATGCAGTAGACTGCCTGTAATGTAGAAGACATGGCTTCAGTTCTTGGACTGGGAAGATCCCCTGGAGAAGGAAATGGCAACCCACTCCAGTATTCTTGCCTGGGAAATCCCACAGACAAGGGAGCCTGGCTGGCTTAGTCCATGAGGTCACAGAGTCAGACACAACTTAATGACTAAACCACCACCATCACCAGTAAGTAACATACTCAAAGTCAAACAGCTAGTAAGAGGTATAGGAAAAAATGTCATGTTTCAGTAGAAAACTTGGTGTTGCCTACAGAAAAACTTGCTATTGCCTATAGGAAGACTTGGTATTGCCTACAGGAAAACTTGACCTCGCTCTTGCTTTTCATTGTCTTGGAACTATTGCACCTCCTTCTGAATTATCTGATTGTAGCCACTTACCATCTTTGCTTCATTTTACAACTTTGAATAAATATGTCTTTTTTTTTTAAAATTCTCTTTTGAATAGGTTGTAACATCTGCCTGGTTCCTTCACTGAATGAGTTAAATAACATCTTTAACATTTTTGCTTTTCTGTCTGAATCAGTCATGATTTTAGTTTGTTTTTCTTAAAATCATCTTTTAACAGGGATACAACTGGAGTGCAACTCCCACTCACAATGACTTCAAAGCCCATTTCTGTACCTCACAGGCCTCCAACTTCTCTGTGCCTGTTTTCAAGTTGCAGAATTCTGAGTTCCACCTCAAGAGAGTCTGATTCTGTAGCACTTTGTCTTTAACGAAGACTCCAGTTATGCTATTGCAGGTGGTCTGAAAAGCATTGCTTTGAAAAACTATATAATACTGTTGTTTTTTTAAGTGAAAGTGTTAATCATTCAGTCTTGTTCGACTCTGCGACCCCATAGAATGTAGCCCACTGGGCTCCTCTGTCCGTGGAATTCTCCAGACAAAAATACTGGAGACAAAAGTACTGAAGCCTTTCCCTTCTCCAGAGGATCTTCCCAACCTAGGGATTAAACCCAGGAGTTCCACATTGCAGGCAGACTCTTTACCATCTGAGCCACCTGCAGGTTTTTTGTTTTTTTTTTTTTAAGCAGGATGAGTAAAAATACTTACACAAGGCAAGCTACAAACTAAGTTTCAAAGAAAGAAGAAAGAAACTTTTTCTGAAAGAAACACTAAGCTTTATGAAGAAAGTGGCATTTGATCTGGACCTTAAACTAGGGAAGCTTTTGACAGAAAGATATGAAGACAAGATGTCTTGTTTTGAAAGCAGTATGAGCAAAGGCAAGGAGGGAGGAAAATGCATAGCACTTTTGGGAGAATGACTAGTGATTAGATTTGACTAAACTAAGTAAAAATTTAGGGGGTATGAACAATAAGACTAGAAATATAAATTTGAGCTAGAATGGAGGATTTTGATGCCCTGCATTTACTTGAAAGGCAATAAAGAGTAATAAAAGCTTTGACTGGACATAAAAGGAATAACATAATCAACAGCAAGTTAAAGAAATCCTGAAGAAGCATGACGTTGGATGAAGAGAGAGAGAGAGGCAATCTAATGAATGGCCAGGAAAAGAAAGATGAGAGATCACAAGGATTTGAACTCTCTTCTGTAATTAATGAATATTTACTGATGGTCTGTCACATGTGAAACATGTGTTATTAAGCAGTGGGAAGGAAGCCGTTATCCTACTATGTGTGTAAAGGCTCAAAGAGGGAAGATGTCAGAGAGACAGCAGAATGTATATGGGCCTAAACTTGGGGAGTGAAAGAGGAAGGGTGCAGGACATAAATATATGAAAGATTAGAGAGTAGAACTGATAGAATATGGTGTCTATTTGGATACAGAGGGCTAAATAAGAGGGAAGTGTCTAGGAAAACTGTAGTTTCTGGGTGGGGTGATTAGGCGCATGACTCCATAAACTGAGACGAAAGAGCATGGGGAAGAAGAGGGGATAATGAGTTATGTTTTATTGCATTTGAAGAACCTGAGAACACATAGTAGGATATTGAGAATGTAGGTCTGGAGCTCAAGAAAGAGAGCTTTACATAACTATTATGTAAACAGTTGATACCAGGTGTACCTTGGTGAATTGGGGAAATAGGGAGAAGATGAGATCAGGTCTAAACTGAATGAGGCTGTCACCTGGAGTGGGTGGAAATGAACTAAGCCAAAGGTTAATTGCAAAAATCAGAGCTCAAAATTAAAGCAAGAAAGCCCATATGTTGTCAGACTATGCAGAAAGTTGTCTAAACTTGAAAAGGTCAAGGGGCCAAGAGAGTACAAGAGTTTACTGAGAAATGAAAGCCAGATAGATGAAGTAAGTTAAGGAGTGTTTTCCCTAGGACTTATTTTAGGATTAATGCTGTGTTTGTTTGGAAGAACTACTTTAGGTAAGCAGTGAAACTCCAGGGATTTTAAGACACTTAAGATGCCCACTCAATTCTCATGTGAGGAAAAAGGGAGAGGAACACAGAGCTGTTTCACAGATCATTCGACTCCTCAGGAATCTCCTCAACTGTATGTTGAGTTGGTGAAAACCAATTAGAGATAATTTTCTGTGAAAACTAGGGGGAGGGCTGAACTCTGGGTTCAGGGTGTTGCAGGGCAGCAGGAGTGTCAGTGATTTAATTCTTTGTGTTTTTATGTTGATATCCAAATTCAAAGAATGATTGGTTTTTACTGTTGTAATGGTTATTACAACACCAAAGAAGGGTGGATCTACCATAAAACATCTAAATTATTGAGGAGACATGTGGTTTTAAACTTTAACTCTGTTTGTCCTTTCTCTCTTCCAGATCAATATGTTGAATCTAGACAGTTGTTTTTAGCTGTTGGTTGTAGTTAGTTTTTTCTATGAATTTCTTGTATGGCTTGCAATCAGAATTTATGCAATTAAAAATATTTATTCATTTATTTGGCTGCACCGGGTCTTAGTTGCTACACATGGGATCTTTTTTTTTTTTTTTTTTAAGTTGTGGTATTCAGGAATATTTTAAATTTGGTTAAATGCAGCATGCAGGAATTTTTTTAAGTTGCAGCACCCAGGGTCTTTAGTTATGGCATGTGGGATCCAGTTCCCTGACTAGGGATCAAACCCGGGCCCCCTGCATTAGAAGTGTGGAGTGTTAGCTACTGGATCACCATGGAAGTCCCAAATTTATGCACACAGAGAAATGGCTTGTTTGTTTATTTAAGACAGATGTAGGGCAGAAATACACACCTGGAGAGAAGGAGTGTGAGTGTCCTTTCTAATGAAGAGAAGCTCAGTAAGTCAAAAGTTAAACAGAGATACACACCCAGAGAGGAGTGTGGGTGTCCAGAATGAGGAGTGTAGTAAAGAGGTGACTTAAGTCACTTTTATAGGACAGTCCTTCTGGGTCTTTATTTACCTTTGGCTATTATCTTATTTCTTTCTTCACACCTGACTGGTCCTAGGACCTACCCGAACATGCCCATGCAACTTTTTATTAAGATGGATCCTCCTGTAAAGGCCTGTGGGTGCATGTTCACACTTATTATGGGGTTGAGCTTCTTCCCCTTTTGACTCCCAAGAAGCCTTCCTATGCATGTACAGACAGGAAAGTCTTCCTTGATCTCAGAAGTGGGCACCTTATCTCTTTAGCAGAGAGTTCAGCTTTTGCCACTAGCTTTGTCCTCAGAGTGTCTGAGTGAGAACAAAGCTTCAGTTTTACTCCACTTAAGAAACATCAGCTGTCCAGCCCAGAGGCCCATCTATCTGCTACCTCATTCCTAACCTACGGTGGCAATTGAGGTTGATTAGAAGATGTGTGAACAGGACTGGAGCAGAGGACCCAGTTGCTGTAATGTGGATCCTAAATCTTCTGTGAGGCTGGAAAGGAGTCCAAGGTGTCTTTCAGTTGCTGGTGGATCATGTTGGCCATGCAGAGAGACAGAGAACTACTGCAGATAATATTCCCTCTGCCAACTGGTTATTGCCAAATACCCAAATTCCTATGACCTCACCTTCTATCTATAAATGTTTAGAGGAAAAGTGAATTTCATGTCTACATCAAAAGATAGTTTCTATGCTAAAAATTTTTGACATTTCATTTTAACTTGGTATATATATGATTTTGTGAAACCCTTGGTTTGTATTTGGCTGGAGGAAGAATTCATAGATTAAATTAAATTTCCTTATCCTGATGATCTTTTTCATCATCGATATTATAGTTTCTAACATGCTTTGAATAAATAGTATTAATAGTTAAAATTTTCCTTACCCCACAGTTCATTTCTACCTACTTTTTGGCTATTCAACACTATGTTAGCAGTTTGAGACACTCCACATTTTATTATGTGATATATTTGAAAAAGTTTGAAGACAGTTAATTTAACAGTCTTTCAAAAATTATTTCTTACCTTATATTTTCTCATAAAGAGAATTTAAAAATCTGTGACTAGAACCACACATTTTCTGGTGGAAAAAAAAATTTCCAATGGATGATTTCTTTTTTTTATTATAGCTAGATTGGCTTCTTAGTATATTACAAAGTATAACAGAAGTATTTTGGAAAGAGATGATAATCTTTTGAAACTGTTACTTACTGGAGGACAAAAATGTTTTATTTGTATTAAAAGGCAAAGAACACAAGCCTCAAGATTAAGTGGCAGATCAGAATGTTTTGTTTTTGTAGAATGTAATGTTTTCAGAATATTATTTTCTATAAAAGAGTAGTTATAACTGTCATCCTTAATGCTTCTAACTTCTTATACAGAGTGCTTAAAACAGTCACTTCAGTTAGTGATGAACACAGTTTAAATTGTGGGTTGACTATAGTAATACTATCACATGGATGGGCTTCCCTGGTGGCTCAGTGGTAAAGAATTGCTGCCAACGCAGGAGATGCAGGTTTGATCTGTGGGTCAGGAAGATCACTTAGAGAAGGAAATGACAACCTACCCCAGTATTCTTGCCTGGGAAATTCCATGGACAGAGGAGTCTGATAGGTTACAATCTACAGAGTCTCAAAGAGTCAGACATGACTTAGTGACTAAACAACAACAAAATCACGTGAACAAAAATCATAATGACATTAGGAGACCAATTTGATTGGGACATATAAGGGAGATATTATGTTTGTATATTTAAAAAGTACTGTCATGAAAATTGCCTATTTTTTAACTTGAGTTACTTTTAGGATAGTTTATATGACCAGTGCATATGAGCATATGACCAGTGAAGTAGTTGAATTATATCACTACAAAATTTGATTCTTTTGGAACTGAATGTATTTGGCAGAGGATGGAGCTAGGGTAGGAGATGTTTATACTAAGGAATATTTCTAAATTCTAAAATTATATTTGAAAACTATGAAAACTACTTATGAATAATTTATTATTTTTAAAAAACATGATTGTTCATAGCATAAGGATAAGGAACATACTGATTTTATCATACTAATATATGGGTTATTCATATTTCAAAACAGCAAGCATGAATTTTAGTATGTTGATAAGCCGTAATACTCTAATGTTATCTTCTTAAGATCTATATGCCTTGTTAACAAAATGTATGGGATATAGAACTTAAAGAAAGACACAACTTCATAAATGTCCCATTTTTCCCTCAAAATGAGGTAACATAACAATCTGTGTATGGATGGGATGAGGTTGGTCAGTTGTAATTTGCTTATCTTTAATGAATGAGGGCCATTTATAATGTTTAAGGGTCATTTTTATATTTCTTTTTATATCTTTTGTCAACATCCTCTTTTCAGGGGCGATGGCTACAGGTCTTTTTTTCTTCTTAATTTCTAGAAGCTTCATATATATTAGTAGGAGATTAGCTCTTTATCTGTGATTTGAGTACCAGACATTTTTCCCTGGTTTGTAATTTGTATTTCAACTTTACTCATGTTATTGTTATTAGTTTTTGCTGTATAGTAGTTTTTTATTTTTAGTTAGATTTCTTAATATTTTATGATTTCTAGATTTTGAGTCATAGAGAGGCCTTCCCATCCCAATGTAAGAAAAAAATTCACTTATATTTTCTTAGAGTAGATTCATTTGTGTTCACAGTTTATATATTTGACCCATTTAAATTTATCCTAGTATACAATATGAGATACAGATTTAAATTTATTTTTTCCACATTATCTATTACAAAGTCCATTTTATACTACTGATTTGAGATGACATGTATTTAGGTCTGTTTCTGGACTTTCTATTTAGTTCCATTAGTATCTCTATTCCTATGGCTTATCCCAAAATATTTCATTATTGAGGTCTGCTAGTATTTTTTAATATATTGGAAGATTTTTTTCCTTTTTAAAAGTTTTTGGGTGATTCTTGCTTATTTATTTTTCCATATGAACTTTAGAATCCTATTCCAGAAAATAGCTTCTTTTGATTTTCATTGACACTGCAATAAATTTAGAAATTAAAATGTTTGGAGAATTGACATACATTGACTTTTCCTATTTAAAAACATGGTCTGTCATTTCATTGTCTAAGTCTACATTTGGGTCCTATAGAAATGTTTTAAAGGTTTTCTCATATAAGTTTTTCATGTTCCTCATTAAATTTATTCCAAGGCACTTGATATTTTTTGCTGGAGTTACAAGTGGAGGTTTTTCTTTTATTTTATAAGTGGGTATTGTGTGTGTGGACACATATTATATATATCACAGATTTTCACAAATTAATTTTATATCCTCCTCCCATACTTAATTTTCTATTTTTTATATTTTCAGTTGATTTTCTTAGAGTTTTCTAATTACTTAATCATAATATACAAGTAATTACAACTTATTAACCTTTTTCTCCCAGTAGTTACTGTCTTTACTTTCTTTCTCCAGTACCTTTGACTGATACCTCTAGTACTTCTGTATTAGCAGAGGAAGAGTTGCTACCCCTCTTGTCTTCCTCTTGACCTGAGCAGGAATTCTCCAGCGTTTCCCCATTAAAGTTGAAACTGGTTTTGAATCTTTATAAATTTCTAGTCAGATGTTACTGCTTTACTTTATTTGGAAAACAGAAAATTTGGTGCATTAGTAAGGTCTATGCCAAAGACTTTTACTGTGTGGATCACAATAAACTGTGGAAAATTCTTCAAGAGATGGGAATACAAGACCACCTGACCTGCCTATTGAGAAACCTATATGCAGGTCAGGAAGCAACAGTTCGAACTGGACATGGAACAACAGACTGGTTCCAAATAGGAAAAGGAGTATTTCAAGGCTGTATATTGTCACCCTGCTTATTTAACTTCTATGCAGAGTACATCATGTGAGATGCTAGGCTGGAAGAAGCACAAGCTGGAATCAAGACTGCTGGGAGAAATATCAATAACCTCAGATATGCAGATGATACCATCCTTATGGCAGAAAGTGAAGAGGAACTAAATAGCCTCTTGATGAAAGTGAAAGAGGAGAGTGGAAAAGTTGGCCTAAAGCTCAACATTCAGAAAACGAAGATCATGGCATCTGGTCCCATCACTTCATGGGAAATAGATGGGGAAACAGTGGAAACAGTGTCAGACTTTATTTTGGGGGCTCCAAAATCACTGCAGATTGTTATTGCAGCCATGAAATTAAAAGATGCTTACTCCTTGGAAGGAAAGTTATGACTAACCTAAATAGCATATTCAAAAGCAGAGACATTACTTTGCCAACAAAGGTCTGTCTAGTCAAGACTATGGTTTTTCCTGTGGTCATGTATGGATGTGAGAGTTGGACTGTGAAGAAAGCTGAGCGCCGAAGAATTGATGCCTTTGAACTGTGATGTTGGAGAAGACTCTTGAGAGTCCCCTGGACTGCAAGGAGATCCAACCAGTCCATTCTAAAGGAGATCAGTCCTGAGTGTTCATTGGAAGGACTGATGTTGAAGCTGAAACAGTACTTTGGCCATCTCATCCAAAGAGTTGACTCATTGGAAAAGACTCTGATGCTGGGAGGGATTGGGAGCCAGAGGAGAAGGGGACGACAGAAGATGAGATGGTTGGATGGCATCACTGACTCAACGCACATGAATTTGGGTGGACTCCGGGAGTTGGTGATGGACAGGGAGGCCTGGCGTGCTGCAATTCATGGGGTCGCAAAGAGTCGGACATGACTGAGCGACTGAACTGAACTGATATCTGACTTGGCAAATTGGGAGAGATCCCCTCCGTGGATCACAGCCTTGTCGTGGCGAAGGGGCTTGCACCACTCAATGAAGCTATGAGCCATGCCGTGCAGGGCCAAAGAGGATCATAGTGAAGAGTTATGACAGAACTGGAGGAGGAAAAGGCAAACCACTCTAGTACTGCTGCCTCAAGAACACCATTAACAGCATGAAGAGACTAAAAGATACGACACTGGGAAGTGAGCCTCCCAGGTTGGAAGGTGCCCAGTATGCTACTGGGGAAGAATGGAGGGCAGTTGTTAATAGCTCCAGTAAGAATAAAATGGCTGGGCCAAAGCTGAATCGATGCTTAGTTGTAGATGCGTCTGGTGGTGAAAGTGAAGTCCAGTGCTGTAAAGAACAATATTTCCTAGCAACCTGGAATGTTCGGTACTTGAATCAAGATAAATTGGGCCTGGTCAAGCAGGAGATGGCAAGATTGAACACTGACATCTAAGGAATGAGTGAACTAAATTGGACAGGAATGGGTGAATTTAAATCAGATGACTATTATATCTACTACTGTGGGCAAGAATCCCTTAGAAGAAATGGAATAGCCCTCATAGTCACCAAAAGTCTGAAATGCAGTACTTGGGTGCAGTCTCAAAAAATGACAGAATGATTTCAGTTTGTTTTCAGGTCAAACCATTCAGTATCACAGTAATCCAGACCTATGCCCCAAACACTAATGCCAAAGAAACTGAAGTTGACTGGTTCTATGTAGACCTACAAGACCTTCTAGAATGAACACCAGAAAAGATGCCTTTTTCATCATAGGGGACTGGAATGCAAAAGAAGGAAGTCAACAGATACCTGGTGTAATAGGCAAATTTGGCCTTGAAGTACAAAATGAAGTAGGGCAAAAGTACACACTGGTCATAGCAAACATCCTCTTCCAAAAACACAAGAGGTGACTCTATGCATGAACATCACCACATGGTAAATATTGAAATCAAATTGATTATATTCTTTGTAGCCAAAGATGGAGACGCTCTATACAATCAGCAAAAACAAGACGTGGAGTTGACTGCGGTTCAGATCATGAGCTCCTTATTGCAAAATTCAGGCTTAAACTGAAGAAAGTAGGGAAAACTACTAGGCCACTCAGGTATGACCTAAATCGAATCCCTTACAATTTTACAGTGGAAGTGACAAATAGATTCAAGGGATTAGATCTGATAGACAGAGTGCCTGAAGAACTATGGACAGAGGTTTGTAACACTGTATAGGAAGTAGTGACCAAAATTGTCTTCAAAAAAAAAAAATGCAAGAAAGCAAAGTGGTTGTCTGAGAAGGCTTTACAATGGCTGATGAAAGAAGAGAAGCAAAATGCAAGGGAACAAGGGAAAGATGTACCCATCTGAATGCAGAGTTCCAAAGAATAGCAAGGAGAGATAAGAAGGCCCTCTTAAATGAACAATGCAAAGAAATAGAGGAAAATAATAAGATGGGAAAGACTAGCCATCTCTTGAAGAAAATTGAAAATATCAAGGGAACATTTCATACAAGGATGGGCATGATAAATGACAGAAACAGCAAGGACCTAATAGAAGCAGAAGAGATTAAGAAGAGATGGCAAGAATACAGAGAAGAACTATACCAAAAAGTCTTAACGACCTGGATAACCACGAGGGATGGTCACTCGTCTAGAGCCAGACATCCTGGAATGTGAAATCAAGTCGGCCTTAGGAAGCATTGCTACAAACAAAGCTAGTGGGGTGATGTAATTTCAGCTGAACTATTTCAGATCCTAAAAGATGATGCTGTTAAAGTGCTGCACTCAATATACCAGCAAATTTGGGAAACTCAGCAGTGGCCACAGGACTGGATAAGGTCAGTTTTCATTTCAATCTGAAAGAAGGGCAATGAAAAAGAATGTTAAAAATGTACAGTTGCACTCATTTCATATAAAGTTATGCTCAAAATCCTTCAGGCTAGGCTTCAGCAGTATGTGAACTGAGAACTTCCAGATGTACAAGCTAGGTTTAGAAAGGACATAGGAACCACAGATCAAACTGCTGACATCCATTGGATCATAGAGAAAGTGAAGGAATTCCAGAAAAACATCTACTGCTGCTTCATTGACTATGCTAAAGCTTTTGACTGTGTGGATCAGAACAAACTATGGAAAAATCTTAAAGAGATAGAAATACCAGACCACATTATTCTGAGAAGTCTGTATGCGGGTCGGGAAGCAACAGTTATAACCAGACGGAAAAACCGATTGGTTCAAAACTGGGAAAAGAGTACGACAAGGCTGACTTGCATATTTAACTTCTATGTGGAGTACATCATCTGAAAGGCTTGGTTGGATGAGTTAAAGCTGGAATCCAGCTTGCTGGGAGAAATATCAACAACCTCAGATATGCAGATGATACCATTCTAATGGCAGAAAGTGAAAAAGAACTAAAGAACCTCTTGATGAGAGTGGGAAAGGAGAGTGAAAAAGCTTGCTTAAAACTCAGCATGCAAAAACAAGTTCATGGCATCCAGTCCCCCACTTCATAACAAATAGAAGGGGAAAAGTGGAAGCAGTGACAGATATTTTCTTGGACTCTAAAATCACTGCATACAGTGACTGCAGCCTTGAAATTAAAAGACATTTGCTCCTTTCAAGGAGAGCTGTGACAAACATATACAGCATATTGAGAAGCAGAGACATCACTTTGCCAACAAAGGTCCATATAGTCAAAGCTATGGTTTTTCCAGTAGTCACTTATGGATGTGAGAATTGGACCATAAAGAAGGCTGAACACTAAAGAACTGATGCTTTCAAATTGTGGTGCTGGGAGAAAACTCTTAAAAGTCCCTTGGACTGCAAGGAGATCAAACCAGTCAACCTAAAGGAAATGAACCCTGAATATTCATTGGAAGGACTGATGCCGTAGCTCCAGTACTTTGACCACTTGATGCAAAGAGCTAACTCACTGGAAAAGACCCTGATGCTGGGAAAGACCGAGGGTAAAAGGAGAAGAGGACAACAGAGGATGAGATTGTTAAATAGCATCACCGACTCAATGGATATGAATTTGAGCAAACTCCTGGAGGTAGTGGAGGACAGGGGAGTTTGTCGTGCACACATTCCATGGGGTTCAAAGACTCAGACATGACTGAGTGACTGAACAACAACAAAAATATTCAACAGTCTGCCCTTCCTACACCTGGGTTGTACAACCACAGAAATGGCAGACCAACTGTAATTGACTTGGCAAAGTGGAAGAGGGGTTAACCTAAGTGCTTAGCATTTGGAGGAACAGTGTAACACAGAGGGCAGGGGTGAGGCAAAAACCTGAAAAAGAGAGATTGCTGAAAGTTGTTAACAAAGCTCTTGGACCAGTAGGTCCATACTTCATACAGCTAGCCTGCGTTCTACAACTGTACCACTACCAACACAATCCTTCTGTAAAATGGGAATATATATATATATATATATATATTTTTTTTTTTTGGATGGAGAGTTCCTGTAATGAAAGAGCTAATCAGAGAATGGGAAAGAAAAATATGTTTGAACTAGGAACTTCAGAAGGTTGGAAGATAAAGTTAAGTACTTCTCCTAGTCCAGAATTTCTCAATCTTGGCATGACTGACATG
Source organism: Nanger dama (assembly GCA_917880005.1). Lineage (NCBI taxonomy): Eukaryota > Metazoa > Chordata > Mammalia > Artiodactyla > Bovidae > Nanger > Nanger dama. Next base: position 1,341,958 of record CAKJTW010000059.1, read on the forward strand.
TGGGCTGGAAATTCTTTGTTGTGGGAGGCTTTCCTATGCTTTCTAACATGGTTAGCAGCCTCCCTGGCCTCTACTCACTAGATGCCAGTGCATGCCTCTTACCCTGTGGTGACCAACAAAAATATCACCAGACATTGCCAAATGGCTGGGGTGAGGTGGGGAGAACCAACTCTCCCTCTTCCCAATTTACAACCCCTGTCTTAGACAGTAGAAAAGAAAGATGCATAGATGATCAATAAGATAAAAGGACAAAAATTTAGAGAATAATATTAAAGTCCCATTATATGGAAAACTTAGCAGTGGCCACAGGACTGGACAAGGTCAGTTTTCATTCCAATCCCAAAGGAGGGCAATGGCAAAGAATGGTCAAACTACTGCACATGTGCACTCATTTCCCATGGAAACAAAGTAATGCTCGAAATTCTCCAAGCCAGGCTCCCAACAGTATGTGAACTGAGAACTTCTAGATGTTCAAGCTGGATTTAGAAAAGGCAGAGGAACCAGAGATCAAATTGCCAACATCTGTTGGATCATAGAAAAAGCAAGGGAATTCCAGAAAAACATCTGCTTCACTGACTACACTAACACCTTTGACTGTGTGGATCACAACAAACTGTGGAAAATTCTTCAAGAGATGGGAATACCAGACCACCGGACCTGCCTCCTGACAAACCTGTATGCAGGCAGGTCAAGAAGCAACAGTTAGAACAAGACATGGAACAATGAACTGGTTCCAAATTGGGAAAGGAGTACATCAAGGTTGTATATTGTCACACTGCTTATTTAGCTTCTATGAAGAGTACATCATGTGAGATGCCAGGCTGGATGAAGCACAAGCTGGAATCAAGATTGCTGGGAGAAATATCAGTAACCTCAGATATGCAGATGATACCATCCTATGGCAGAAGCAAAGAGGAACTAAAGAGCCTCTTGATGAAAGTGAAAGAGGAGAGTGGAAAAGTTGGCTTAAGACTCAACATTCAACAAAGATCATGGCATCTGGTCCCATCACTTAACGGCAAATCGATGGGGAAACAGTGACAGACTTTAATAAAGAAAGCTGAGTGCCTAAGAACTGATGCTTTTGAACTGTGGCGTTGGAGAAGACTCTTGAGACTCCCTTGGACTGCAAGGAGATCAAACCAGTCAGTCCTAAAATTAGAAGGACTGATGCTGAAGCTGAAGCTCCAGTACTTTGGCTAACTGATATGAAGAGCTGACTCATTAGAAAAGACCCTGATGTTGGGAAAGATTGAAGGCAGGAGGAGAAGGGGATGACAGAAGATGAGATGGTTGGATGGCATCACCAACTCGATGGACTGAGTGTGAGGAAGCTCCAGGAGTTGGTGAAGGACAGGGAAGCCTGGTGTGCTGCAGTCCATGGTGTCACAAAGAGTCAGACATGACTGAGTGACTGAATAACAACATTGAAGTCCCAATATCCTACTAACAATAATTCACAACGGAAGAACAGAGAAAATGGGAGGGAGGAAATTAGCAAAGAAATAATGAAAGGAAAAAGGTACAGATAAAGTCAAAAGAACCCTTGAGTATCTAGCACAGTCAGTGAAAAGAGAAACATTCTAAGGCACACCACTGTGAACTTTCAGACTGCTAGAGACAATGGGAAGATTCTAGAAGGAAAAACAGGTCAGATACAGAGGAATGGGAACTTGAAAGGTATTAGATATTTCAACGCAATGTGGAGTTAAAAGACAATGGAACGATTCTCTTAAAAAGCAAGGGGGAAAATGATCTGCCACTTATCCAAATGGTCAGTCAAGGATGAGACTAGAAAAGAGACATTTTCAGACAGTCAAGCCCTCTAAAAATTTATCTTCCATGTACCCCTTCTGAGTAAGTGACTAGAGTCTGTGCATTAGCAATGTAAGAGAATAAGTCAAAATAAACAACAAGTCATGTTTGGGCATTATAAGATAATGTTGATGGCATTTGATAGATGTGTAGAAGCACATGGGTAAAATTCAGTTTAGATTAGATACATTTTTTAAAAGTGAAAAAACAAAGCATTTAACTCCAGAAAAAGCAAGAGATTTTCAAGAAAAGCATTATCCTGGTACCTTACTTGATTCAGCAACACCCTTTATTGATCAGTATATCTTCAAGATGATATAAACCTTAATTGCTGACTCGAATGAGAGTTGTGTCTATGTTACAAGGAAAGTTGGGGTCATAGTGAGTGGTGGTGTGCATAGGAGCTAAAAATCCTCAAATATATGACAAGAAGTCAATAACTAAAGTCTAAAACTGAAAATCAAGAGACCTGGGTATAAGTTTATCATTTAGGAAATGTAGACCACCTAGCAGGTTGTGTGGAAATGGGGAGAAGGAAATGGCAACCCACTCCAGTGTTCTTGCCTGGAGAATCACAGGGACGGGGGAGCCTGGTGGGCTGCCGTCTATGGGGTCGCACAGAGTCGGACACGACTGAAGCAACGCAGCAGCAGCAGCAGCAGCAGCAGCAGGTGTTCTAGGGGGGTGAAGCTAGGTGTTCTAGGGGGTGAAGCTAGGTGGTGGAGAAGCTGGTTAAGGGACTGATAGAACTCTTGGGTATTTTTTATTTAAAGCCTTTAAGAACCATTTGAATTTTCACTTAAATGTATTGCTTTCAGTAAAAATAAAAATTCAAACAAAGTGAGACATATATATAATGGGAAGAAAATTTCATAAAATAAGAGAAACAAAAGAATACAAGACATAGAATCTCATCCACCGAGAGATACCACTGTTAATATCCTGAAATAGTTTCTTCTTGAAAAATTCTGAACGTACAAAAAACCTTACACAAAAGTCTTAATATACTAAAACTACCAATTAAAGGAAAACCTGTACGTGGACATAGTCGTTACTGACTAACTCAACTTTTCTGGTCAAAATGTTTGGTGCCATGTTGGTCTTCTCTTCACTAACAGAGCAGAATGGAGAACTGACGCAGTCTCCTGCCACATACTTTTGCTTTAGTTATCTTGTTATTTCAGGAAGAAACTGCAGTTTGGTCTCAGTTTTCCAAACAATTGGCTCTAATTAGAAGTTTAGGAATTTTTGGAAACAGAAATTTATCAGGAAAATTTGTCTGAAAAGAATTTCAGTATTATTTCTTTTTCTTTTTTTCAGTGTGGATGGATAATTTCATTTCTCGGAACTGTTTCTTGGAACTGTTTCAGTGAACAAAAATATAAAAAGTGCAATCCAGCTTTGCAACCTCATATTCAAAATGTAGAAAAACTTCAGGGTAATAAAGACAGAATTTGGGGGAGCTGTCCTTGAAAAAGGAGTATTGGTAAAACAAAGTTAAGGATAGAAATTAAAGATCTAAATGTAAATAGTGAAATGGAGATTTTTGAAGAAATTAAGCTGCATTAAAACTTTGAGGAAAACTAGTTGATGTATTCTTCGACCTCCTGAAGGTCACTGAGTTTTAATTAGTTTAAAAGCTTAGAAATTCAACTAGTATTTACTGAATTCCTTTCATATCTCAGGCCTTGTCATTGACGTATTCACTTATATGCTCTCTATAAACAATTCTGCAGATTTGATGATGCATCAGAAGAGGCTTAACATGAAGGAGTATGGGGGACTAGAGGATACTGGATTTCTGTGGGTTTAGATGGAGTTGGCTCCTGCTGTGGGTGTTAGAGAATATGCACATCAAAGATAATCATGGTGTGTTTATCAGGAACGGGCAGAGCAACCGTCATGTCACTGCAGACAAGCACAGGACAGAGTCTGGAGGAGTAGTCTTAATGCCGATTCCTGAGATGATAGGTGTCCTCTGTACTGGCAGGGCTGATCGCACAGGTGTGCACAACCATCCTGCCCGTGGATAGTTATGAAATACCCGTGTGCGCATGGAGCAAAAAACGTCATCAAGGACTATACACATTGTGAAGCAACTGTGACGGGACACATTGTAGTCAAAGGGCATTGGTGCCCGGGTATGTCCCAAGAGTCTTAGAGAGAAAAGGGGTTGAAATGTGGGGCCCTGCAAGATCTTCCCTGTTTGACCACAGGGCAGGTTTCTGTCTTTTCTACGTCAGTCTGCAGTCCATTTAACAAGACACTTTAGAGATGTCTATGAATTATCATCCCGATTATACAGATGAAGAAATTGAGCCTCAGGCTCTTTCTAAAAAATGTATTTGTGATTTTTTTGGTGTGCAAGTTATAACAACCAGAGCGAATTTCTTTATTATTTTGTTTTATTCAAAACAATTCTATCGTGTTGATCCAGGACACTTGGAAGTTTCTGAGGCCATATTTAGCAAATGAGAAGAGCTACTGTTTATTGGCAAACTTCATTCACAGGGCAACTTGGAATTCTCAGCTAGAATTCCAGATCCTACTTCCCTGCCCTGACAGCAGAGGGACTCCGCACGGAGGTGGTGTTTTTCTTGGATTCCAGAGGAGGCGGCTTCCAAAGAACTGGCCTTTTCCACAAACGCCTCCTACCCAGTTTGGAACGCACCTGTAGCCCCAAACGGAAACGGCGAGGAACGCAACTTGGTAGGAAAATCAGCAATTGCCCTTTCACCTCCTTTCGGATCGTCAGACCATGCGCTTCATTCACGCAGAATCTGGACAACTAAAGTAGAACGTAAATTTATAATCTGAAAAGAATTTTGGTTACGTGGCGAGCCCAGGTACTGACCGCTGCGAGAACGGACTCAGACCGTAGCCCCACTTGCTAATTCTGTTACTTGCTTTGGAAAGACGCGGAACCGAACACTGTTCCAAGCGAGGCGTGCTCTTCCAGAATCCCTTCGCAGCCCGCCTCGCATGCTCCCGTTTTTGAGCTCTTTCCGGGACCCAAGTTCCATCACTCAAAGGTCGGCCTCACCGCCCGCCTCGGGGCCCCGCCCACTTTGGCCGGGGGTCGGAGCCGCGGGGAGCCGTAGCCGTAGCCCGAGCGCCGCGGCCCCTTTAAGGAGACGCTCTGCGGTAACCCGAGCCCGCAGTCCGGGCGGCCGCGGCGGCAGCAGTAGCCTCCGCTGCCGTTCCAGCGGCCCGGAGCCCAAGGCTCCCCTGGCTCCTGCCGAGCATCTCGCGGGACGGCTCTTGCCGGCGCCAGTCCTCGGGCCGGGCCGGATGACCAGGCTCCTGTAACCACCCGCACCCTCTCCCGGCCCGGTTCACTGCCGCCCGCGCGCGAGTCGCCCCGGGACCCGGCACAGGTGACGCGGTTTGGAGAGGGTTCGGAAAGAGGGCGGGCTCGCTTTGCCCAGCGGCTCTCCGCGTCGCCGAGCGCAGCCCGCGGGAGGGGCTCCGCGGCTTCCCCGCCCCCGGCCTAGTGAGGCCGAGGGCTCAGGCGCCCGGAGGCTGGGTGGGAGTCCCCCGCGTGGGAGGCTGCCGGGGGTTCCAGGGAGGGCTCCAGCAGGTGTGTGCGACCGGCGCAGCATCATCCCGGCGCGGCAGGCTCCCACGCCGCTCTGGGCACAGATGGTGTCCCCGGGCCCGCGGCCCCCGCGTCGCCCGGACGCCCTGCGTTCCAGTCGTGTTTCCCGGGCGGTGTGATTTGGGCCGCCTGGGGCTGCCTGGCGGTGCCTTGGGGTCTCAGCTCAAAGGGGCGGGTGTTCGGGCATCCATGGAAAGCTTTCTTGTTAGAGGCCGGTACACGATCAGGTGCATCAAGTAGGTAAGTCTCCCCGGTCTCTCACCTCCCCGCTACTAAATAAAACAAGCAGCTTTCATTTACCCTTGCAGTTCTCAAGTGGGTCCCGTTTTTAGCCAGCGAGTGCTGAAGAGTCTAGTGGGAGAGGGACTGGGCTCAAAGTCAGGGAGAAATTGGTTTCTGTTTCCAGCTCTACCATTATATCCCGGAGCAAGTTTATTAAACTAAGTGCCTCGGTTTATTCATCCATGAAATGGGACCCGTAATGCTAGCATCTGTCTATGGCCCTTCTTGAAGGCACTTTAAGTTGTCTATGTTCATGAAAGGGTCGCTGTTGCTGGCCAGTGTTTTCTTAGTTTTCCACATCTAAGTGTGAATGTGGTACACATTTTTATAAAATTATCCTTAAAGAGTGATCTTTGATAATGTTTAAATGAATCTGATTCCAAATTGGGGACAAGTTGGAAGAGTCTGTGAGGATGTTATGAGTCGGTATGTGGAGCAGGGAGAAAAAAAACCGTCGCTGTAATAAAATCTTCACCCAGTCATAAATGGAGCTGAGAAAAATGGATCTTAGATTGTGTGTTTTAGTGAGATACTGCTGTGTGAGCCCAGCAGGGTATAGTTTGGAATGCAGCCTCATCATTATGTAGCCAGTTAAGATAATATATTACAGAATCCCAGTCCCTTTTTAACTGAGCTGTGTGAAGTAGAGAATTTTCTCCTTGTTTATCTGTCCTTAAATTGGTGAAACTATATTAAAAAAGCAGGCTCTTGCAACACTAGAAAATTTGAAAGATTCCTTTGAGGAAGCATGGATTTTAGTTTATTTGCATCCTCCCTCCTGTGCTATTAGGTGATCCTGACGTTAGTATATTTTGAGCATGCTTTATTTCTCCTTACCCCTGCAACTCCTTTTTGCCACATTACCTCCCTCCAGAGTTTGAATCCTTATTGTGTGATCTTGCACGAATTTCACCTAAAGGGAGATGCCACAAACCAAGCTGCTCAGTCAGTAGTGATTTTTACACTGTTTAACTTTCCGTTCTTGTTCCTTTCACCCTTAGCCTTCTTTATCTTGCTGGAAAGAAATATGACTCTTCGCAACTCAAGCTGTATGCTTAGAGGTCCCTAGGAATGGCAGGGATCAAGGGGCTGAAACTTTATAGTAAATTCCTAAAAAGCAAGTCTTCCACGTAGACCCTAGAATGTGAATTCAAGAGTTTGGCCTGTCTTTTCCTTGATTTTCTAAAATCTCCATCCGAGAGGGATTCATTTGATGAGCAAGGTAAACAGAGGCCTCAGGCAGGGAGCCATCAGAAATTTAATTCAGGACTAGATTGATTCAGAGCTTCTTCAGCTAGGAGTAGGGGAGGAGGAAGAAACGACTTGGGAGGGGCTGGAGGGCCCTCCCTCCCCAAAACCAGGTGAGCAGAGAGATGGTAAGGGGGCTCTGGATTCCTAACAGAAATGGGAAAAGGCCCGGGTCACAGAGAGGGGATTGTGGGGCAGCAAGGAGAATTCTGGAATGTGCCCTAGATGTGACTTACCCTTTCCCCCTTTCACTTTGCGAGTGTTTCTTGCCCTTCCAAGCCTAGCACAGCTGTCCTGCAGTTCTCAGACCTGTTCATTCCCTCCCTTGGTGCTCAAACTGACGTCCCACGTGTATGATCCTCCCTCAAAGCTGGCCTTCCATGTGGGAAAGTAAACCGAGCAGTTTGCTTAACAAGAAACCTTCAGACCTCAGTGTCTCCCCGCGCCCTTCTTCTCAAACGAATGTCCCACATCCTACAGATGAAGGACTCATGTGGCTTTGTTATCTCTTGGAAGGCTAAGAAGTGGGATACCTAGTTTGATTGAGAAAAGTAAACTGGATGATCTACAGGAGGATTACAGAGAATGAGTTTTCCTGTTGAGGAAGATAATGCGTGAATTGTCTCTGTGAGAACTGTGGGCACTTGAACAAGGGAGGGCAGGACCAAGGTGGCGTTGTGCTGGACAGCTTGTGCCCTTGCCCTTGAGAGAGGAAAGGAGGCCCACGCTCCCACGGTCACCTGGTGATGCTTTCTCTCCTTCCATTTGCTTTGTCAGAGGAAGAAGATAGCAACATGGAGGTGGGCTAGCCATCTGTTCTCAAGGATGGGAGACAGACTTTAATTCAACAGGAGGGGTGAGCTGTAGTCACCTGGCACTGGTATCAGGAGCTGTATGTATTACACCAGGGAACATATTACATCAGGAAAGTGAGGTTACTTTTGTAAGAAAATCTAAGGTTATTTCAAGAGTGACTTTGGTGATGTTTTTTTTCTTCATTGGAGATGAAAGGTAGCATACAAAGAAATGGAGTCCTGCTGCTCTGGGTTTGTTATTCATAGTGAAACAGTTGGAGATACTGCTAGCAGATCCCAGACCTGAAAAGAGGGCCTAGAATACCAAAGGTGTGTGTGAACATTGGTCTGATCAAGGAGAAGGCAGTTCCTGGCTACATGAGAAGGAGCTTGTGAGTCACTGTAAAAGGCCAAGGTTTGTGCAAACAGCCGATGAAGAAGACAGCTGGCAGTCTGTTCAGAGCTTGGGGCCAGCATGGAGAAAGCAGTCGCAGCGGGCCCAGCAGCAAGAGGGGTGGGGTCTGACTAGATGGACAAAGGCTTGTTTCAGGCATTTTGGATTACAACACAGTACAAGAGGAGCAGTACAATTTTCATATTGACTTAGGACATGAGTAAGTATACGTGTATGTGAAACAGTTTTCATGAAACAATATGTACCTTTACTGTGTATTGCTTCTATTTTTGTTTCTATTTCTACTCTATTTCTGTTTCTATTCTGTGTTCTGAAAAACTCATCAACTATTAATGGATCACAGTCTACTATCTGAAACCATTTGTCTAATGGATGGAAGAACAGGACTTCCCAGGTGCCACAAGTGGTAAAGAACCTACCTGCCAGGGCAGGAGATGCAAGAGACACGGGTTTGATCCTTGGGCCGGGAAGATCCCATGGAGTAGGAAATGGCAACCCTCTCTGGTATTTTAGCTTGGAAAATTCCATGGAGTCAGTCAGGCACAACTGAGCAACTGAGCACACGTTTCTGTTTCTGTTCTGTGTTCTGAAAAACTCATTAACTATTAATGGATCACAGTCCACTATTTGGAAACCATTTGTCTAACGGATGCAGACAGTGGAGTGGGCAGGGCATTGGGCTTGGAGGGGGTAGGGATGTATAGATGTGGTTGGGAGATCTCTGGACAAGGAGGATTCAGGGGAATATGGGAGCTCATCTCTATCTGATAGACACCAGACTCACGTTAATGGAGGGCAGCTGGATGGGAAGGAGCAGAAGTAGAGCTTGATACCAGTTCTGTTTGCTTCAAAGCAAAACAACTGGTTTTAAGGGAAAAGGAAGTGTGGAAGGAGTAATCTTGGATTTGAAAGCAATGTCTTTAGATCAGTATGTTTCTCTCCTTAGGTTAAATAAGAAGGCAAATGGACTCAGAACAAGTTGGCTGATGGACTAGGTCACTTTCATCAGCTGGATAGGGAGCAAAGAACCTCCCAGCGTGTAGTGGGTGGGTGGTTAGGCGGCTTTGGGAAGTTCTTACAGAAGCAGTGGATAGATGTGTTGTTTCAAAACCCCATTTGCTGATCAAACTCCTTAGGAAGTGGCTGCTTGCCTCACAGCGAGTTGGGGATTCTCATTGCATTTTATAAAAGGGTTAGATTATAAGACTTCCTTTGACATCTATTTCAAGATCTACAATCAAACTGGGATCATCTTCACAGTCTTTGGGATTGCCAAAAAGCTTTTGGAGAAATAGGTGAGCCAGCACCTTGGAGCTATTTCCACTAGCTCTGCCCTGGTGTTTAATCAAGGGCAGAGGTGATCTGCATGCCTTTGATTTCCTTTTTATAATAATTAACATCTGACTCCAGCACCTAACACCCTCACCAGTGGACGAATACAAAGCCATCTGACCTAGTTGGATCCTTCCTTTGACCCGCCTCTGCCTTGTCTGATTTTCTTACCTTGTTGTTTAGTTGCTAAGTCATGTTTGATTTTTTTGTGACCCCATGGACTGTAGCCCACCAGGCTCCTCTGTCTGTGGGATTTCCCAGGCAAGAATACTGGTGTAGAGTGGGTTGCTGTTTCCTTCTCTGGGGGATTCTTCCTGACCCAAGGATCAAACCCACTGATCTGCATTGGCCAGCGGATTCTCTACCACTGAGCCACCAGGGAAGACCCTTTCCTCTCTTAGTTGATGTTTTCAGTGTCTGACTTCAGCTCTCCTCAGCTTTCTGCTATCCATCTAATGCTTTCAACCTTGGTTTCTCTGACATCATCTGTGAGGTCCAGACACATAGTGTCCACCTGACTGTTCCCACGGAGCCCAGGCTCGGAGTTCACATCAGACCCAGGCTTGGGCTACGTTAGTGTTCACTGTGTCCTGCCTTGGCCACTTTAGAAGTAACTGGTACGTCAGTAGATTTATACTTACTTGGCTTTGATTTAACTTTAAAATTTGGGGGACATAGAGAAACTATCTTCATCAAGTTAACTTATTTAGCTTTCTCCAAATAGGCTTTAAAAAAAACCTTTAAAAAGTACAGTTTGAAGGTATAGAAAACTCTTGTTTGGCAGGTATTTATTTAGTGGAAGAGGAGGAAGAAGGAATTTTCATTTGATAAAAAATTTAGAACAAATTAAAAACCCCTCTTTACAAAGTGTTTCATTTTTAGGGACATATTTCCCCATACTCATGTTACTCAGTTAACATGTTTTTCCCTAATACATGTGAAAATATTGAACCAATTATGAATTTAAATGCTCTATACTTTGTTACATGCTATTTTGTGGTTGTTTAGTGGCCAAGTCATGTCTGACTCTTTTTCGACCCCACGGACTGTAGCCTACCAGGTTCCTCGGTCCATGGGATTTCCCAGGGAAGAATACTGGAGTGGATTGTCACTTCCTTCTCTAGGGGATCTTTCCAACACAGGGATCGAACCCACTGTCTCCTGCATTGGCAGGTGGATTCTTTACCACTGAGCTACCAGGGAAGCCCACATGCTGTTTAAAGGACTTATAAATTCTACAGCTGTGTTCTGATGGAGAAAGATTCCTTGCCTTTTGCATTTGACCACCTGTATGGGTGTTACTGAACAGATCAATTTCTTATATGCTTTGTGCAGAAATCCAGGGCAAGATAAAGTCTACAGGGAGGAAAGCCCCGTTGCAGGAAGGTGAGGCCTAGCTGCTTGCAGCAAAGGGAGCGTTTTGGGAGTATCCCAGTTTAGTTATCTCCCAACAAACCCTTAAGACATTAGGCATTTTGAGAATTTGAGAGTGCATTGTAGCCTCAAGTCTCTAAATGTTTTCTTCAGTGTTTTTGATTTTTAAAATCACAAGAGTGATACTTGCACATTAAAAAAAAATTACAGTCAGTGTTCCAGAGAGTGAAAGTTCATTTCCTCCCCCCACCCCCAGCTCCTACCCCACCCCCTTTCACTGCCAGCCTCAACCAGTTATCAGTTTGCAGGGTGTAGCTCTTCAGGCCTTCTTTCTGTACAAAAACCAGAATGTGCCCAGCTATGTATTTATGAAAATGTATCATTTCGCAGCAGCTTACCATTCTTTTACACTTTGTAGTATGTGATGGACATTCTTCTTTATCCTCCTGTTCATTTCAGTGTCTGTATAACTTGGGATAGTGTGTCTGTGCGTATATATTTAACCATGTCCCTACCATTGGACCTTGAGGTTACTTCTGATAACTAATGCTAAAGTTATATGTGCATCCCTTCACACTCATGTGAATTTGTTCTGAGGATAAAAGATAAAATCATAAGTATACTGCTTGTTTCATAATTCAGGTAACATAATGCTATCAAAATGTACATATTCTGCCATTTAATTCCCCAAATATTTATTTAACAGTAAAAGCACAACACTAGACACCTTAGGGTTTTTAAAGTGGGGCAATGCACAGCACTTGCTTATAAGAGCTCGCCCTCTCTAGAGTAGGGGGATTAGGCATACACACTGATTATTATGTCTTTAATTATATCCCACCCTGTTCCAAAAATGATTAGGGAAGGCTTACAAAGATGCACGCAATACGACAAGATAAAGTAAACTTAAGATAAGTAAGAAAAATAAGTGGAAGGAAAATAAGATGGAGGTATGAGTGAGGCTGGCAAGTGTACTTTGAAGTGCTATTCTCTTCTTCCTGAAAGTTCTGGCCATCAGATTTCCAGCAACCAAACAGAAGAGGCCAACAATCCAGAATAAGCTCTAAGGTGTCCAGCAGAGAAACCAGACTGGAGAAGCCCATCTATTCCTGATTCAAGGAGGTGAAAGAAATTTCTCCTTTGCATTTGCATTAAGAAAATGCTACATTTGCAGCAGCCAGCCTGCTCAATCGCATTCCTGGTATCTTACAATAAAACCTAGTGACCTTGCTTTATGATGTATTTCATATCATGTTCCTTAGTTCTGGCCAGGGGTGTTATGCCTTGGCACTGCCAATGAAAGGTCATTAGGGTGAGGTGTAAGTTCATGGGTTTAATCCAGAAATAGCTTTAAGAGGATACAATGTCCAATGAAAACAGCCATCTGATATTGTTTTTGGACAGTTTTTTTTTTTTTCTGCAAAGTAGTAGAGGATATATAATCTTAGTGGAATTTCTAAATTTAGTGGAATTTTAGTAGAACTCATTTACCCAAGAATACTAGGCTTGCAAGTTACAAAGCAAGAAGTGAGATGTTTTCGATGACCTGAATGTATTTGAACCATAACAAAGACTGAAGAAAAAGTTTTCTTAAAACCAAAAAGAGTAAAACTCTGCACTTGGTCCATGCAGGAAGGATGGTAATGTGCTCACTGATCAGTTCCACAAATTAGAAAGGTCAGAGCTACAGTTCCAAGAAGCCTTGAGAGCATCACCAAGCTTAACATTGTTAATAGGTTGTAGAATGAGTGTTTCTGGCAGTAGAGAACTACAAGCTGGGGTAGCTTGATCCTGTTTTGTAAAGCTGAGGAAAGTTCAACTTTCCTGAACCACTTGGATCTGAGCTTCCATAACCTCATTCACTTAAGCCTGTTCTCATGAACACTGACCCAGAACAGTTCTTTGTTACCAAGTCTATGGGCCAAGCTTAGGTATTTTATAGGACTTATCTCTGTATTTAAACATGAGCTTTGTAATAAATGTTAAACTTGAATTCACCTGAAGCCACATCAGATTTGTTTTGCACATCATCAACTCTCTGATCTGTGAAATGGTTCAAAGAAACACATCAATGCATTTAGATTTTTTGACTACCTGAAAGTGTCAGATCAGATACTGAGTCAGGTAAGTACAATGTTTATTGGAAAAAAAGTGCAGTTGGAAGCAATTTGAGGCAATGGCAGTATTATGGAAGGAAGTAAGAAGAGAAACCACTCTCAAAGTACCTTGGGTAGGGATTTAACTGGCTCTTAGGTAACAGGACAAAGGTCCACTTAGAAAATTTAGTAATTCCTTTGCTGTCTTCTCTTTGAAGCCACCAAATTCCCTAATCAGGTCACGCTGCTGCTGCTGCTGCTGCTAAGTTGCTTCAGTCGTGTCCGACCCTGTGCGACCCCATAGACGGCAGCCCACCAGGCTCACCCGTCCCTGGGATTCTCCAGGCAACAGTACTGGTTAAGGGAAAGGGGAAATGATCACTTTGCTTAAGATATAGAATATCCTATCCCTGTGTGACTTGGTGCCATCAGATGTATCAATTTCCAGTTAGGAAAGAGTGGTAATAAATGATATACTTTATTGAGTGGTGTTTTGATCTATTGCTAAATAGCAAGCCACTCCCAAACCTAAGACAGTTTCTTTCTTCTGATTCTGGTTGGTGGTTGAGCAGTTACTCTGTTGGTTATGGGTTCATTACTGTGTCTGCATTCAGCTGGAGGGTCAGTTGGGCTGGAAGGTCCAGGGTGGACCTGCCAGCATGGCTGGTAGTTGGTATTGCATGGTGGCTGTCAGTTGGGCACCCTCGGTTCTCCACGTGGCCTCTAATTTTCCAATAGGCCAGACAGGTTTCTTTACACTGCAATCTCTGGGCAACTCTCCAAGATAATGAGAGGCAGATGCTACAAGGTCTTTGGAGGCCTCCCTAGACTTGGGAACCCTCTCCTTTACTGTATCTGCCATCAGGTGGCAAGGCCAACCCACATTCACAGGAGACAGAGACAAGGATGATATACCTGTGAATGGTAGGATGGTAATGCCACATTACAAAGGAATTTATGATCATTAAATGACTTGCAAGTGGCGGCATGTGCCAAACACTGTGCTAGGTGTGTTTAACTCATTTCATTTACCCCACATAACTGTCTTGCTCCTTTGGCACTCTTATCTCCATTTTGTAGGTCTTGCAGGTCATAGTCTTCTTGCCCAAGACCACTTGATGAATACCAGGCCTAGGATTTGATTCTAGCTCTCTTTCAGTTCAGTTCAGTCACTCAGTTGTGTCTGACTCTTTGTGACCACATGGACTGCAGCATGCCAGGCTTCCCTGTCCATCACCAACTCCAGGAGCTTGCCCAAGCTCATGTCCATCAAGCTAGTTATGCCATCCAACCATCTCATCCTCTGTCATCCCCTTCTCTTCCTGCCTTTAATCTTTCCCAGCATCAGGGTCTTTTCAAATAAGTCAGCTCTTTGCATCAGGTGGCCAATGTATTGCAGTTTCAGCTTTAGCATCAGTTCTTCCAGTGAATATTCAGGAAGGATTGACTGGTTGGATCTCCTTGCAGTCCAAGGGACTCTCAAGAGTCTTCTCCAACACCACAGTTCAAAAGCATCAATTCTTTGGCGCTCAGCCTTCGTTATGGTCCAAATCTCACATCCATACATGACTACTGGAAAAACCATAGCTTTGACTATATGGACCTTTGTTGGCAAAGTAATGTCTCTGCTTTTTAATATGCTGTCTAGGTTGGTCATAGCTTTTCTTTCAAGGAGCAAATGTCTTTTAATTTCATGGCTTCAGTCACCATCTGCAGTGATTTTGGAGCCTCCCAAAATAAAGTCTGACACTGTTTCCACTGTTTCCCCATCTATTTCCCATGAAGTGATGGGACCAGATGCCATGATCTTAGTTTTCTGAATGTTGAGTTTTAAGCCAACTTTTTCACTCTTCTCTTTCACTTTCATCAAGAGGCTCTTCAGTTCCTCTTTACTGTCTGCCAGAAGGGTGGCATCATCTGCATATCTGAGGTTATTGATATTTCTCCCAGCAGTATTGATTCCAGCTTGTACTTCATCCAGCCCAGCATTTTGCATGATATACTCTGCACAGAAGTTAAATAAGCAGGGTAACAATATACAGCCTTGACACACTCCTTTCCCAATTTGGAACCAGTCTGTTGTTGCATGTCCAGTTCTAACTGTTGCTTCTTAACCTGTATACAGATTTCTTAGGAGGCAGGTGGGGTGATCTGGTATTCCCATCTCTTTAATTTGGCTTAAGACCTCAACAGGTGGGAGAAATTTGCCCAATTGTTTGAGGTTCTTCAACACCTCAAACCCATTTAATACAATATCTTTTTTTTCCTGTGGAGAGCAGGCAAGAGAGAAATAGAAGACAGGCAGGCAGGCAAAGCCCTGCCTCAGTCCCTTTCTTGCATCCTGAGCCCTTCCTCAGGTGGACAATTTGGAGATGAGAAGGCCCTCCCTGTCTCCTTAGATTCTGAAGTTCTAGGTTGCTTGGCAGGTGTCCCAGTGATTTCTTTTCTTTTCTTTTTTTTTTTTAAAGAACAAAACACAGTTGGAAAACTTGCTTTGTCTAGCATTTCCTGGATTCCTAGTGTTGGCAGGAAGCCAGTAGTTGTCCCAAGCCAAGAGGCTCCTGCTGTGATCCCTCCAGGAAAGGAAGAGTGGAAATCTGAAAATGAGCACATCAGAAGCTGGGAGAGATCTGATGCAGAGCCGCCTCCTCTCTCAGAGCCCCCCAGGTTATGTGGTCCCACCTGGTCCCTGCTTCAGCTGCAGAGCCTCTCATTCACACAGACCTCTTCTAAGGCTCAGGGAGTGCATTGTGTTTGAAATGCTGAATTCCTTAAAGATGGGTCCTCAAATTCCAACCCCTCACTTTTTGCTTGTGTCTGATACTATATTAGTGTGATCTTCTAACTGTTTTTGTCTTCTGGCTTAAGGCATTCTGGTTTACCCATAATCTAGTGGCTGTGGTTAGAACTTATGTTTAAAAGGCAGACTTCTTTATGAAAGTTTTTGAGTGGAGTAAGATGCTAGGAAGCAACATTTGTCAAATAATTGTGCCATCTATGCTCAGCCTTAAGACCTTGGAAAATAAACTCTTGAATTGCCCAAGGAAAGTTTTCTTCAGTGGGTTGGGAGCTGGAAGAGAAGACCTTTTTTGTATTACAGCCTCACTTCTTGTTAGGCATTATAAAAACAAATCCCAAGCCAGGAGTCAATGTAAAATGAAATAAAAATGTTTAAATAAGGACAACAGAAAAGTTCCCATGACATAGATTACCCTGAATGTTTTGCCTGGGAGTGAGTGACTCTTATAGCCAGTTTTGGGGAACAATTTAGCCTTCTTCTGGCCCTAACACTCTGTGATTGTAATTATTACATAGAATCTTGGGGGTAATAAAGTTAGAAATGTATGGTTGTTTAGCCTTACATATTTCATTCTTTGTTTTCATTAAACAATCTATATTCAAAAAACAAAAACCTGTGTCAGGGGATTAACCATAGCCAAGCTCTGTAATAGCAGAATAAAACAGTTTCTCTTTAACTTGAATTCTATTATATGTTCTAGGAAGAGAAAGGGTTGAAAGTATAGGAAAAATGTAAAAGATACCCTTATTCAAAGTTTAGGGTCTTAACTGATAGGGAAGAACTATGGAGCAATCTTTTCCATAGTAATGAGCAATTCCTTCTTAAATCTTAAGTAACGTCATATCCTCAAGAAAAGGAGTGTAACTTATAGGTTTCTTTAGCCTTTTCTGGTTTAGTCTTCATTTCTTTTCACTTGCTTCAGTTTAAAAAGTAGTACCATGATTATTGGAGGATTTATAGAAATTAGGTTGACATTTATGCAGCTGGGGTTTTAGACTTTCCCAGTGCTAATGGTTCTTAAACTTGATGCCTAGAAGAAGAAGAAGGAAGAAAAAGAGGTGGATTCTCCTAGCTTTTTAAAATATAGCTCTTAATGCAGAATTAACAATAATAATAAAACAATAACAAAAGCAGTGACTGCAGTTAGCCAAAAGCTATGTACACATTTGATGCTCAAATTTTTACATGAATGAAAATTCAAAAGTGGGTAGTAGATAATTCTTTACCAAGTGGTTTTAATGTTTCTGGTTAATTATTGACATTTCATGAGCACTGAGAAAGATGATTTCACTGTTCCAGCCATATGAAAATGCAAATCAAACCAGAATGGGTGGGGAGCAGGTGTTTTTTTTTTTTTGGTAGGATTTTTATTTGTTTGGTCTCGTGAATATCTCATTTTTATAGTCATGTGTTCATTTACAAATGGCTTACGGTTTGTTAATAGAGACTTTTAAAACATTTTTACATGTTAGGGCTACTGGTAGATAAATTGATAAATAAGTATTTCTGTAATTGGAAAGAATATGAAAACACAGTGCAGATTACAGTTAAATATATTCTTGAAAACTTGAGAACACATATCACACCTTGGTTGGAATAGACACCAAATATCATACTGTTGTGGTCTGAATGTCTGTGGCTCCCCACCAAAATTCTTGTGTTGAACTCCTAACCATCAAAGTGGTGGTAATAGTAGGTGGAGTCTTTGGGGGTAATTAGGTCATGAGGGTTGATCCCTCATGAATGAGATTAGTGCTCTTATAAAAGAGATACCACAGAGCTTCCTTGCCCCTTCCATCACATGAACTCTGTGACCTAGAAGAGGGCCCTCCTCCAATCATGCTGGTACCCTGATATCACACTTCTTGCCCCCAGAACTGTGGGCAATAAACATATGGTATACAAATAGACTAAGGCACATGCTCAATATTAGTTTGTTTTATAGCACTGGTACTCTTATTTTGGATGTTTGGAGGTGAGAATCCTTTTGCAGTCAGTACGTGTTCATGCTGTAACACTAAGGTTGTCAGTTTAGAAAGTTCTTATTTCCAGTGTTCTGATTGTACTGGCGAAATGAGGGATCTGTAACTTTGCATTTTACAATACAAAGCACATGTAAGAATATGAATGTCTGTTGTTATCATTATTATATTTCATAGACATTTGTTGAGTGCATCCTGTGTGGCAAGGCACTGTGTTAGATAAGAGGACACCATGGTGGGGAAAATGTTCATGTCTCCCAGCCTCATGGGGCTCATATTCCACTGGGAGAGATGTTCATTTAAATTGCATCTGTAAAAGAGAGGGAGGTGATGTCATGCAAGCAGACGAGGGGGGATTGCTCCAGCAAGGCTTCCCTGAGGAAGTGAGGATTGCCCTGAGCATTACTGTGGCAGTGGAGAGGCAGGGTGAGAGTGGGGAGATAGGTTATTCAGAGGCCTTGAGGATGGAGGGAACTTGGCAGCTTTAAGGGACAGAAAGAAGGCCATGTCGGCTGAGGAGGGAAGCAAGTGAGGGTAAGTGCCTCTTGAAGCTGGGGAGAGCAGAGCCCTCATCAGAGGACTGGGCACCCAGTGAATATTTTAGGTTGGAGGGTAGGTGAGGAAGTGAAATGAGCAGAGACAGCTTTTAAAACCAATTCCCCTGGGGTCCTCCAATCTGTCTTCCACCCTAAGGAGACCAATTGGGAGACAATCCAGAAAAGTGGTGATAGCAGGTTGAGAAAAATGGGTGTTTTTGAAAGTTATTTAGGAAGGGAAAGCATATGGTGGCTTAGTAGGATGGTGTGGAAAGCAAGTTATCATGGATGATTCCTAGGTTTCTGACTGTCAAATGGGAATGTACGGTGGTACCATTCACAGAAGAAATGAAGAGCCTAGAGGAGGAGCAAGTTTGGAGATCAGGCCCTGAGCGGGTTTTGAAATACTCTGTGGTGCTAACAGCCAGGCAGTCGGTAATACATGTCAGGAGCTCAGAGGCGACCTAGGGTGGAGTTTAAACTTGAGATTTTTCTGCATATTAAGTGGTAACCAAAGCCGCAGGTATAGATGAAATCAAGTAGAAGAGAGTCAGGGACTGAAACTTAGGGGATTCTATTACTTAGTTTCTGGGCAGAAGAAGTGTGCTGTCGTAAAAACATAGAGAAGAAAAAAGTGTTTCAAGGAGAAGGTGGTCCATAGTGTCTAACGTTGCAGAGATGTCAGGGGCCACAAAGGCCACAACGTGGAAGTCGTTACTGATGTTAGCAAGAGCTATTTCAGGGGACTAATGAGGGTGGGAACAAGAATGAAGAGTAAGAGAGCTGAGAAATGATGATGAGATTTACAAACCTTTTTAGAACTTTGTCCTTAAGGAAGAGGGAAGGAAAAAGGTTAAGAGATTACACTGGAAAAGAGGAGAATGAAGAAGAGGTGGGAGTTTATTGATTTTTTTTTTTTTCCTGGGAACTTGAGCCTGTTTAAAAAACAATAGTGGGGGCTTTTTTCCCTGGGGGTCTAGGTGTTAAGCCTCTGCCTGCCAATGCAGGGGAAACGAGTTCAATCCCTGGTCCAGGAAGATCCCACATGCTGTGGAGCAGCTAAACCCATGTGCTGCAACTACTGAACCCCATGCATCTAGACCCTATGTTCTGCAACAAGAAGCCACTGCAATGAGAAGCCCGTGCACCACAGCTAGAGAGTAGCCCCTGCTCAGCACAACTAGAGAAAGCTGCTAGGCTGCAATGAAGACCCAGTGCAGCCAAAAATAAGTAACTAGCTAAATAAAATAAAATCTTTTTAAAAAAACCAATAGTTGAAGAGAGAATGGAGGATAATGGGAAGCAAAAGTTTCCCAAGAAGACCAGAGAGGATGGCCCCACTTGCGCAGGTTAGAGAGGTGGTCTTGAGAAGGGAGGACAGGTGGGTAGTTTGAATGGTTGATGTTTGGCCAAAAAGTTCGTTCAGGTTTTCCATAAGATGCTATGGGAAAACCTGAACAAACTTTTGGTCGACCCAGTGTGACCGCATACTTTTTATATGTTGTCTTCTATTCTTCTGTGAAGTAGGATGGGTATTTATTGAAAATGGGGCTGTATGGCTGGAGGTTTGAAAAGAGAAGGGGTGGTTTGGAAAATTAATTGTAGAGCATAAAAGGATTGGTTGGCAAGGGCAATGCATTGGAAGTGCAGAGCAGGGTTGAGAGCTGTTTGATCTCTGTAATTTCACACTCACCAGCCTCAGTCTTCTCTGTTAGGTGACTTTTTCCAACAGTGCTCTGATTGTTTGGGGCTTGTCACTGTGTAAATTGTTGGACATATCCACCGTTGGAGTTTTGCCGGCTCTTGGCAATAGAAAGGGAATGTGGGATGTTAGAAGGACTTATTGAAATGATGGGCTGTAGGATCTAAGCCGATTAAAGAGGGACATAAAAAGAGGAAAGGGCTAGTGGATTGAGGAAAAGCTGAGAGGTCAATGACCTTGAGAATGTTGTCACACTAAGCACACCTGGAGGAAAGTTCAACAAAGAATTCTTGAAATAATATTTTGGAGGCAGAAAAGTGATAGATAAGAGATGACAAACAAATGATTGAAGTCCCATTCTAAATGAAGATTAAGAGACCTACTATATATCACAGGGAACTCTGCTCAGTGTTATGTGGCAGCCTGGATTGCAGGGGAGTTTGGGGGAGAATGGATACATGTGTGCGTATAGCTGAGCTGCCATTGTACACCTGAAACTGTCACAACATTGTCAATCAGCTGTACTCCAACACAAAATAAGAGGGTGAAAGATAAGATTAAGGGATTGAGTTGTTAAGGAAACTAGGTCTTCTACATAGGAAGTCAGTCAGGATGATGGCAGGGTTTCCCAGGTGGCTGAGTGGTAAAGAACCCGCCTGCCAATGCAGGATACTCAAGAAACATGGGTTCAATCCCTGGGTCAGGAAGATCCCCTGGAGCAGGAAATGGCAACCCAGTCCAGTGTTCTTGCCTGGAAAATCCCATGGACAGAGGAGCCTGGCAGGCTGCAGTCTGTAGGGCTGCAAAGAGTCAGACTGAATGGCTAAGCATGCATGCACACAGGATGATGGCAGGGCTTGAGGACGTAAGTGAACCAGGACCAAAGTTTTTGAATAGGGGGAAATGTTCAGGAGATTGGAATATGATACTATTGTGGAGTGGGAGAAGGTGTGAATAGAAGGACCTAACACCCTGGTTGTCTGTGGGAGGTGAGGGAAGGGAGGAGAGAGGCTTGAAGTGAACCATGAGGAGCAAAGAGGATGTGGGGCCACTCCTGACTCTGATGGATGAGGGCCTGGGCTAGCTGAAAGGATGCAGAAGAAGAGAATGTCTTCAGAGCAGGCAGAGTCGAGGCCATGGAGAGAGCACTGTTTTCTGGGTGTAGGCCTTCACTTCCAGGGGGCTGGTGGAAGCATGTGGGAGGTGGAGGGGTGATGGGCTGGGTCAGGTGACCAGAAGGAACATTGCAGCATGACAGTGGAGAGTCCAGTGGTGGAGGCTAGATTTCTACAGTGGGGCCACCTGCGTTTTGAGTGTTGACTAAGGTAAAGGGGATGAGTTAGAGAAAAGGGCCCAGTGGTCAGAGCCTGGTCTTATTTCCTTGGCTGGAGTGATGACAGACCCAGGAGATGGACAATAGTGGAAGCATAAGGGGATGAGTTAGAGAAAAGGGCCCAGTGGTCAGAGCCTGGTCTTATTTCCTTGGCTGGAGTGATGACAGACCCAGGAGATGGACAATAGTGGAAGCATAAATAGTACTCTAGTGTGCACCACATGCCAAGTACTGCTCTAAGCACTGAGCGTTCTGTGATTTATCCCTCATGTCAGATTAATACTGTCCTTATCTCCACTTTCCAGATGAAGACACTGAGATGCAGGTAAGGCAAGGCAAGTGACTTGTCCCAGATCACACAGCTAACAAGTGGTGGAAGTGAGGCTCAGACTAAAGTCTGTGACAGAACCTGTGTACTTCCCACCGGGTAGTACATAATTGATATTTTCTTATGCACGTAATTTTGATTTTGTAAAACATAAGTGTTAGACTGTTGAGAAGCTAATACAAAATTAACCTTTTAGATGCCAATTCAGTCCTAGAATTTCAGAATCACACTTTTAAGTTCTCTAAAATTTAGGCTTGTGAACCAACCTTGTGGTCATTTTACCACTTCCATGATGATACTCGTGTGTGTGTTCAGTCATGTCTGACTCCTTGTGACCCCATGGACTACAGCCTTCCAGGCTCCTCTGTCCATGAAATTTTCCAGGAAAAATACTGGAGTGGGTTGCCATTTCCTCCTCCAGGGACCTTCCCAACCCAGGAATGGAACCCACGTCTCTTGCATCTCCTGCATTGCGCTTACCACTGTGCCATCTGATGGATGCTTGGGTACTTCTAAATTATTAGAAGATGCTTCCTTCAGTTAAGGTGAGCTCTTCCCTTTCTGTAATTTTTGCACATTTGGGTCATCTGCAGTAGCACAGAGTAAGTTCTCTCTTTTACTTTTCTATGTGACACTTCTTAGATGTTCACAGAATGCCCTTCAGTCCTCTCTAAGTAATCTTGTTCCTAAGCTGACATCTCTCAGCCCTTCAACTCTTTATGATGTGATATGTTTTCTAAAAATCGCATCTGAGTTACACTTCTCTAAAGGTACTTTGATATGTGGTTAATTCAGAGTAAAACAGGGCTGATATGTCTTGATCTAACTCTGATATAAATGGTTCTAAAGTTTCTTTTTGTTATTGATGTCTTCATTACGTTATTATTTCTCATTGGTCTGTGCAAATTAAAGCGGTAAGATTTCCTCCATGTGTATTTGTGTGTGTTACGTCACTATTATGCTAAGTCCTATCTTGGGTATTACCTTTTAAAAATTTATTCCTGTTTTTCTAATTGGGATTATTATTTCAGCTTCTGAAGATAATTTTGAACTAATTAATTATATTAGCTATCTTTCCCAGCTCTGTGTTATAAGCAGAGTGAGTAAACATATGAATATTTATAAAAATATTTCTGAAAGAGACCAAAAGAGAGAGCCTTATGTAATAGCAGGATATATTTCTCAAGTCTCCTTCAGATCACTGATCTTCATGCTGGTTCTAGTTTTGCACCTAACTCTGGAATTACTTAATTTTGTTACCCAGCCACAATTTTTGTGTTGTTCATAAGGATCTCAAGAGAAATTTTCAGAACTTCCCTGGAATCACGTTGCTATTCATTTGGTATTCTTCAATCTACTAGGACTTGGCAGTTAACTGTGGGAGTAAGAGATAAGGAGACCGGGATGACAGAGCTGCTCTAGATTGAAGGTGGGGAGGTGTCGTGGTTGATAATGTCCTTCTCTGAGATCTGGAACCCTGGGGGAAGGACTGGAACGGGTTTAAGTTCTGCTTGAGCCATGTAGAATCTGGGGGTCTCCAGGATGCTCCTATGGAGCCATTGAGAGGGTAGCTGACCATCCAGGACTGGTTCCTTGGGAGATAGTGTGGTTTGGTTGTACACAGTGTAAGCCATGTTGAAAGTGTGGGACATACACCCCTGCAGAATCCATAGTGTGCAGAGAAGAGCTTCTGGGTTGGAGTGAGGGAAGGTGGTAAACATCACCATCATCAGAAGTTCACACTTGAGAGACTACATTTTTTGGTGAATTGGGGAGAAACCTCATCTATTGCAAGACAGGGAGATCAGAAGGTTTGAGAGCAATCAGTGTTTGGAATCAGTGTGGGAAATAGGAAAGGGAACTTACTGAAATGGGAAAAGGACTGAGCGTTCTTCCCAGCTTCCTCCTTCTTTGCTGCCCTTAAAGACAACCACACAAGGCCTTTCCCCCTGGTTTTAAGGATTTTTACTGCTAATCAGCACAGCAGTGATTTTATCTGGAAGTAGAACATGGGGAGTTGAGAGGAGCAGTTGCCTTCCCAGGTTGGTAGTTCTGGAGTTAGCTGGTGTAACTGAATCTTTATGGGCTTCAGCCTTAAAGTGTCTTGTTGGGATTTTAGTAGAAGAGAAGATATTCTCTTGGTTTACCCTGAGTACCACTGGGTATCTCCTCACTGCTTATATATCATATCTGCTGGGTATTTATTCCCTGGAAAGCAGAGAGTGCCCCCTTAGCACCATGAATTTACCACTTTGTGTGGAGATGACCAGTCTGTTGCTTACCTGCTTGCCCATGAGCATGTCTCCCATTTTGTATTTGGAGTGGCATCACAGTGCCTGGCTCAGAGTGGACTCATGACAGGTGTTGGGTGAACTGTTGGCCGAAGACCTGAATCAGCCTGGGCCGAGATGTTTCTAGTGGTCCTGCCTCTGGGAGTCCTCTTCTTGGAATTCTCCTCACAAGCTGATGGTTGAGAGGCCTTCTCCAAACCTTTTCATGGTTTTCACGACCAAGAAACCAACTTGAATTAAAATTTATGGAACTATCTTAGGGGAAAAAGGACAAAGATCTTTGTATCCAGGAAGCCTCTGGAAGAGTTTCTTTGGTGTCCATAATTCCTGTGAAGCAAGATGGGCTAATTAAAGTTCATGTCTAGACATGCCTCTTGTAAATTGCCACAGAAATATTTCCCACTTCTGTCCTTGTTTCTCTGTTCTGGGATAGCTTGTTGCTCTGTTCTAGGATAGCTGTTTACCAGATATTTGCCACATGTAAAGGTGTAGGAACCATGTCTAATACTTTCTGCTTTTACTGTGGTTCCTCTACTGAATAACCACTAAACTCTAAAAGGTCTTTAATCTGTGTCAGTGATGAGCATTATTTGGTTTTATCCATTTTTACCATTTTCTTGCCAGATTCAGTGAATGAACAGAGGCAGTTGCTTCTTACTGGAAACGTTGGTTTCCTGGGAAAATTTTTTTTTAATTCCTTAAATTAGTCCTTGACTTGGCATGACTGATGAAGCAAGCAACTACTTAATAAGAAGCAAAGCTGGGAGTTGAACAATTTAATTAGCTTCTGTCTTTGAGCCTTTAATGGAAGCCATAACTTGATTATGTGGAGCTTTTTAGTTTTAAAAGTGGAACATTTTTGCAAAGGGAGAGTCTCAATGTGTTCCTTAAAAACCCTACTTAACCAAACGTCTGTTGAAAATATATCATATCCAGTATAGCAAAATAGCAAAAACTTAATAAAAGCAACTTTTTTTTAAGGAATGAGGAATTTTTTAAATGGTGAATTGTCTGAGTGATTTTTTTAATGTTGCTTAAATTAACAATTCATAAAATGGATAATGTTACATGCCACCTTCTATCTTTTATAACTTTTAGCAAACACTCATGAAATAAATGCTCATTGTATACATTACATTTTAACTGAAGTAAGTAAGCAGCTCTTGCCTAGCCACCCTCCAGAACCTCCAGGGAACAAACACACAAAACCCTTAAGGACAAACCTTCACATTTAAGATTAGAGTTTCCGCTAGCTTCTTGTTTCTGGTTTCATTGTCTTTGTTTTTCTGCCCACCACATAGAAGAAAAGCTATGACCAACCTAGACAGCATATTAAAAGGCAGAGACATTACTTTGCTGACAAAGGTCTGTCTAGTCAGAGCTATAGTTTTTCCGATAGTCATGTATGGATGTGAGAGTTGGACTATAAAGAAAGCTGAGTGCTGAAGATTTGATGCTTTTGAACTGTGGTTTTGGAGAAAACTCTTGAGAGTCCCTTGGGCTGCAAGGAGATCAAACCAGCCAATCCTAAAGGAAATTAGTCCTGAAGATTCATTGGAAGGACTGATGGTGAAGCTGAAACTCCAATACTTTAGCCACCTAATGCGAAGAACTGACTCATTGGAAAAGACCCTGATATTGGGAAAGACTGAAGAAGGGAATGACAGATGAGATAGTTGGATAGCATCACTGACTTGATGGACATGAGTTTGAGCAAGCTCTGGGAGTTGGTGATGGACAGGGAGCCTGGTGTGCTGTAGTCCATGGGGTTGCAAAGAGTCAGATGCAACTGAGTGACTGAACTGATCTGTCCACATGGAATCCATATCCTTATTTGCTTGAATCTTAGAAAAACATTTTCCTTTTCATATCTCACTTAGCAAATTATGATGACATTAATTCATGTATGCAACTTACTTTTATGTATTATTTGATTAATATTAAAATGAGGCTAAAAGACCAAGATAAATTAAAATTAAAAACTTTAATACCCAATAAACATTTCTTGAATTAAAAAAATTAAATGAGGAATGAAGTTAATGGAATTTCATAGAGAAGAATTGTGATATCAATATTTTTACTGTGCACACAGGCCAGAAAAAAAGAATGAGGAAGGACTTCATTACAGACACGTGAATGCAGTCAGAGAGCCCTGTGGGAGGCTGATTCTTATTATGATATCCTGGTTGGAAGGGAATGAAGTAGGGCTATTGCCAGTGTAGTCAATGACTTGATTTTTCTCTAGTGAATTGGCTTCAGTAGGTGACTTTATTTCTTTACATTATGCAGCTGGAAATGCGTATTGATTCATTTCCTTTTCATTTGAGGGTCAGCTCTATCAAAGATGGAGTCATAGAAATGCTGTATTTGCTGAATATGAGCAAATGATTTAGTGTCTCTTTTTTTTTTTTGGTCTGAATGTCCCTAAGATTTTTAGAAGCCAAATAAACTTGAGCTCAATGAGATAGAAAATATACTTTGAATGTGTATATATGCATATTACTATTCTTTCAGTAATTCTGTCCCTAAAACCTGGAGCGTTTTAATACAAATCTTTTATTTTAGAGATTAAAAAAACATAGAGGATTTTTGGTTCAAGGATATGTGTGGTTGAAAAAAAAATTTTTTTAGGTTAAATACTAATTTAAGCAAAAACAATGGTATGATTATTTTCCAAGGCAGTATTATTCTTCTTAAGACTTTAAATGTTTGTCCCATGGTATAGTTATTTTTTATTAGATGATTGTGTTTTGTTTTACTATTGCAGATAATGTTCTATTCTTACTTTTGGTATAATTTTTTCTTAGAAATTATCTAAACAACTTTCTCATTTTATAGATGAGGTAACTGAGGCATACAGAAATCAGGTGATTTGTTCTTGGTTTAATTAAAAACATTACTAAAATAATATCTTCAATTACAGCATTTGAAACTCCCTCATAATGTTAAACTCTAGACTTAGATAATTTTGAGTAAAATGGTGTTAAATTTGTTTCCGGACATTTATAATATGGAGATCTTTAAGACAATAGATTTTTCCCTCTTTTAGGTACAAATATGAGATACCAGGACAGATAGCTGGTAAAGGTTTGAATTTATACAATTTCCTTGTACTCTTACGTTTGTGCTAAAGTAAATTGCAAAAAAAAATACAACCACATGCTCTTTTAAAATTAAAAATTAATTTGGGTGTGTTACAAGCAATTTAAAGGAATTTATAGCCATCATTTCTTTTAACAGGTTGAAGAAATATGGACACCAACACCATACTGGTCCTCAGCACTTGTTTTGCCAGCTTTTTCACCTTTCAGATTATTTTCCACATTGTAAGTTATTGGTTTTCAGCAAAGATTTCTCCAGGTTTTAATCGTCTCAACTTCAAAAAGAAGATTGAATGGAACTCAAGGTAAAGCATATATGAAACTGTAATTGATTTAAAAACCTAGTCTTATGAAACAAGATTACACTTTTAAAATATTTCCAAAAATTCTTTTTCACTTAGTATTTAACAAAATCTTACATCAAATTTTTTGTTTGACATTAGAAGTAAAAGGAAAGAAAAGTGGATAGATCTTATACAAGAAACAGTTTTAAATTCTTATTCTGAAAGATGTTAGGGAAAGTTTAACTCACTAGGGAAGTGGTAAGTAGGCTGTGGCTAACTGTGGTGGAAGGCACTGTTTTGCATTCTCCTCTGAAATATTTATGATAACAAATACATGTTCTCTGGAAACGGTAACGAAAGTGATAGTAGTTGGGACTGTGAGTAGCCTAAATATAGTATTGGCTGGTTTAGCCCAACCTAGGGCATTAAACACTACACACCGGAGAACCTGGTGTACAGTTAGAACATCTGTGTCTCTCTTTTAATGAACTTTTCATTATAATTCAGAGCCCTCCAGAATCTATTCGTTATATAATTTTAAAGTAAAACTTGCTTAAAAATTTTTTTTTTTAACAATAAAGTAGGAGGAAAACAAGTAAGACATCGAAGGATGTAGAAATCTACCAGTTTTAGTTAGTTGGTTTGCAAATTGTTTGTGTATATGCAACTTGTTAATCTCTCGCAGAGTTTCAAGCGGGAAACGACTTTGATGACTGGTTCACTTGCTTTAGAGCATTCCAGATGCCCAAAGACCTCTGTGCATTTGCAAACCTCAGTGAATTAGAGCAGCTATGGGATACTTCTTATTGTTCTTATTTAGTTGAAGTTAATGCTAACTAGAAAATGAATTCAGCAACATTCTATTGCAGTGAATGTTGAATTCTCCAACATTGCTATAATTGTTTTTCATTGAAATTTCCTTTTAGAAGTAAAAACTTCTGCCAAAGTCTATTTATTTGAGAGTGGCCTTACAGGACCCCAAATGCCCCATCTTTGTTTGAGCCAAATTGTTTTGCAGGCATGCACTTTTATAACTCAGACTGGGAATAAGGTTAGTTGTTTTTCTCTGCATCTTACACTGATTGGTCTGGTTCATACATGTTACAGCTCTTCTCCCCCAGAGTTAGAACTATTTCTCCACATACTTTTGAAAAATAAGAGGTATGATTCTTTTGTCTAAAGAATAGCTAAACAACTAAAATGTTGTTCAAATGTAGGATACAAAAGACACCATTATTTTGTAAAATCATTTCTAACGTGAAGATAGAATGGAAAAGAAAAGGATAAGAGATGGGGGAAGGGGACAAAAGATAGTGGGGAAAAAAAAGAAAGGGACATATAGGAGGACATACATTTTCTGCGATTAAATTTTGAACTATTTTCATTTTCTCTTCAACATGGTTAGGGTGAGTCAACGCATTTGAATCTTAGGGAGCTGTAAACTAAAGAAATAGGGAGGTTTCAGATAGATTGAAGCAAAGATAAAAATGAAATAAAATGATGAAATGGAAAAATACTTAGCATTATTCAGTCTTATCACTGCCATTCTATGAGACATGGAATCACCGTTTGGGAAACTGAGTTCCTATTTGAAAAAAAAATCGGGAATTATCTCAGATGCATTATGCTATTCAAATGGTATTCTCTTTCTTCACATTTACTCCTGTTTCCCACTCCACCTTAATTTACATGGGACTCAAGCTGTAAGGTGGAGAATGCAAAGGAAGAAAAACAGTTGCTTTTTGAGTACGTGTATGTATATACATGTATATATATGTGTGTGTATATATATATATGTGTATATATATATCTTGAAAGACTTCACAGGTGGCACTAGTGGTAAAGAACCTGCCTGTCAGTGCAGGAGACATAAGGCACATGGGTTCAGTCCCTGGGCTGAGAGGACCCTGGAGGAGGGCATGGTAACACACTCTAGTATTCTTGCCTGGATAATCCCATGGACAGAGGAGCCTGGTGGGGTAAAATCTGTAGGCAGAAAAACTCTCCATAAAATTCATATCTGAGAGATAACAGTTTAATTAATTATAAGTGAGAAAATCTTATACATAATTGTTGCTTTTTCTGCAAAGATGCATACTTATTGATATTTATATTATATAATTAAATGACTTCATTATTTCCATTTGCTTTCCTATGACATGGAAAGTCCTGTTATGCTGAAATATTCCTAATTTTTAAATGATCTTTTTAAAAATATAACTCTTTTGTCTGATGGAGCTATATCATTTCTATTGGTCATACTCATACTACTTGTGAGTGATTACATCAGTAACTTTAAATTGCTATTCTAAGATGTTCATTATTTCCTTAAAGAAAAAAACCACAAACATTTCTTTTTAAATTTCTTTGAAAAAATTTAATATTTTATTTTATTTTTTTAAGGCCTTGAGGAATCTACATTCTGCTTTGCCAGGAATCTAGTTTTAAAGAATGAAATAGGAAATTCTTACTAATAGAAGTTTCTGAATGTATAGGCTTTTAATACAGGATAGCATATAAGCATAGGGTGTTTGTTTCTCCTGTTCATTATAGTGGGAGCTATTTGATCCAAGTACCATGTAACTTTTCTCTCATGAATTATATGTTATTTCCATCAGTTGAGGGCTTGCAATTCTTCCCTTTTACCATGAAACATCTCAACAAAGAAGGGAATTTGAGGCCTGAGTATCAGGAACAATAATTTAGATTTTTTTCCAAAAGTGAACTTTTTGATAGACGATTACCAAGGACTACCATGGGTTAGTAAGAAGTTATGCTTTTTCCTTTAGTAGAATTTTTGAATGTCAACATAAAACTGGTTGTATGATTATTTAGATGGAGTGCTTTACTTGACATCAAGGAACTTACATTTTTATCTTGCTATGTTCAAGTGAAATACAAATGTACTAGATGTGAAAATTCCAGACTTGTAAACCAGGTTAATTGGGTTAATTATCACATTTCAAAATGATATTTTGGTATTACAGAGGACTCAATACCTTTAACTTAGGCTCTTCAAGCATTTTAAATGTGATTTGATTAATTTGATATTCTTGCTAAAGATCACATCATTTATTAGATCAACTATATTGATTTTTCAAATTGCATGAATTTTTTCATATCAACTTTTATATTGGTTGATGTATTTCACTTACTTTGAAAGATCTGGGGTTGTACTGTAGAGAGATTCATTGCACACCATTATTTCTACTCCTGACGCCTGTGCTGCACTCAGTTGTCCCACTCCTTATGACCCCGTGGACTGTAGCCCACCAGACTCCTCTGTCAGTGGGATTTTCCAAGCAAAAGTACTGGAGTGGATCACTGTTTCCTACTCATGGGGATCTTCCCAACCCAGGGATCCAACCATATCTCTTTTGTCTCCTGCATTGACAGGTGGATTCTTTACCACTGCAATTAACTTCTAAAAACTATACGATTCCTCTCATCTTTTATTCTAATGAAGAGAAGAGAAATTTCATTACTCATAAATGTTTTTGTTTTGTAAGTAAGAATATAGTGTCCTGTATACAGTTCTGTATGTAGGATATCTTGGAGCTTGGTTAAGTCATTTAATGTTTAACAAGATATGTTCAAAGAAACTGATGTTTTTCAGCTAAAGATTATTCCTTCTATAAAGAAAATTTGATCTGGATCCTGTGAATATTTTGTTTTCATTTGGGCATTTCTTTTAAAAAGATTATTCTGAATAAATTCGTAGCCCTCCATTATCATAACAGTGATAAAGAGACACTAATAATCAATAGCTGCCATAGCTATCTCACAGATGGCTTAAAAGAATCAAGTACAGTGATGTGTGTATTAAAACTGAAATATCCAAGGGAATATATTTCCACTTCACAGTTCAGTTCAGTCGCTCAGTCATGTCCAACTCTTTGTGACCCCATGAATCACAGCACATCAGGCCTCCCTGTCCGTCACCAGCTCCCAGAGTTCACTCAGACTCACGTCCATCGAGTCTGCGATGCCATCCAGTCATCTCATCTGTCGTCCCCTTCTCTTCCTGCCCCCAATCCCTCCCAGCAGCAGAGTCTTTTCCAATGAGTGAACTCTTCCCATGAGGTAGCCAAAGTACTGGAGTTTCAGCTTTAGCATCATTCCTTCCAAAGAAATCCCAGGGCTGATCTCCCTCAGAATGGACTGGTTGGATCTCCTTGCAGTCCAAGGGACTCTCAAGAGTCTTCTCCAACACCACAGTTCAAAGCATCAATTCTTCGGTGCTCAGCCTTCTTCACAGTCCAACTCTCACATCCATACATGACCACAGGAAAAACCATAGCCTTGACTAGATGGACCTTAGTCGGCAAAGTAATGTCTCTGCTTTTGAATATGCTATCTAGGTTGGTCATAACTTTTCTTCCAAGGAGTAAGCATCTTTAATTTCATGGCTGCAGTCACCATCTGCAGTGATTTTGGAGCCCCTGAAAGTAAAGTCTGACACTGCTTCCACTGTTTCCCCATCTATTTCCCATGGAGTGATGGGACCAGATGCCATGATCTTCGTTTTCTGAATGTTGAGTTTTAAGCCAACTTTTTTCACTCTCCTCTTTCACTTTCATCAAGAGGCTTTTTAGCTCCTCTTCACTTTCTGCCATAAGGGTGATGTCATCTGCATATCTGAGGTTACTGATATTTCTCCCGGCAATCTTGATTCCAGCTTGTGTTTCTTCCAGTCCAGTGTTTCTCATGATGCACTGCATAGAAGTTAAATAAGCAGGGTAACAATATACAGCCTTGATGTACTCCTTTTCCTATTTGGAACCAGTCTGTTGTACCATGTCCAGTTCTAACGGTTGCTTCCTGACCTCCATACAGATTTCTCAAGAGGCAGGTCAGATGGTCTGGTATTCCCATCTCTTTCAGAATTTCCCACAGTTTATTGTGATCCACACAGTCAAAGGCTTTGGCATAGTCAATAAAACAGAAAGAGATGTTTTTCTGGAACTCTTGCTTTTTCCATGATCCAGCGGATGTTGGCAATTTGATCTCTGGTTCCTCTGCCCTTTCTAAAACCAGCCTGAACATCAGGGAGTTCACGGTTCATGTATTGCTGAAGCCTGGCTTGGAGAATTTTGAGCATTACTTTACTAGCATGTGAGATGAGTGCAATTGTGCGATAGTTGGAGCATTCTTTGGCATTGCCTTTCTTTGGAATTGGAATGAAAACTGACCTTTTCCAGTCCTGTGGCCACTGCTGAGTTTTCAAATTTGCTGGCATATTGAGTGTACCACTTTAACGGCATCATGTTTCAGGATTTGAAATAGCTCAACTGGAATTCCATCACCTCCACTAGCTTTGTTCGTAGTGATGCTTTCTAAGGCCCACTTGACTTCACATTCCAAGATGTCTGGCTCTAGATGAGTGATCACATAATCATGATTATCTGGGTCATGAAGATCTTTTTGGTACAGTTCTTCCATGTATTCTTGCCACCTCTTCTTAATATCATCTGCTTCTGTTAGGTCCAGACCATTTCTGTCCTTTATCGAGCCCATCTTTGCATGAAATGTTCCTTTAGTATCTCTAATTTTCTTGAAGAGATCTCTCATCTTTCCCATTCTGTTCTTTTCCTCTATTTCTTTGCATTGATCGCTGAAGAAGGCTTTCTTATCTCTTCTTGCTATTCTTTGGAACTCTGCATTCAGATGCTTCTATCTTTCCTTTTCTCCTTTGCTTTTCACCTCTCTTCTTTTCACAGCTATTTCTAAGGCCTCCCCAGACAACCATTTTGCTTTTTGCATTTCTTTTGCATTTTTGCATTTCTTTTCCATGGGGATGGTCTTGATCCCTGTCTCCTGTACAGTGTCATGAACCTCATTCCATAGTTCATCAGGCACTCTATCTATCAGATCTAGGCCCTTAAATCTATTTCCTCACTTCCACTGTATAATCATAATGGATTTGATTTAGGTCATACCTAAATGGTCTAGCGGATTTCCCTACTTTCTTCATTTTCAGTCTGAATTTGGTAATAAGGAGTTCATGATCTGAGACACAGTCAGCTCCTGGTCTTGTTTTTGTTGACTATATAGAGCTTCTCCATCTTTGGCTGCATAAAATATAATCAGTCTGATTTTGGTGTTGACCATCTGGTGATGTCCATGTGTAGAGTCTTTTCTTGTGTTGTTGGAAGAGGGTGTTTGCTATGACCAGTGTATTTTCTTGGCAAAACTCAATTAGTCTTTGCCCTGCTTCATTCTGCATTCTAAGGCCAAATTTGCCTGTTACTGCAGGTGTTTCTTGACTTCCTACTTTAGCATTCCAGTCCCC
Organism: Nanger dama; assembly: GCA_917880005.1. Lineage (NCBI taxonomy): Eukaryota > Metazoa > Chordata > Mammalia > Artiodactyla > Bovidae > Nanger > Nanger dama. The sequence goes on from CAKJTW010000059.1 coordinate 1,375,561, forward strand.
TATAATGAAAAGGACATCTTTTTGGGATGTTAGTTCTACAAGGTCTTGTAGGTCTTCATAAAACCGTTCAACTTCAGCTTCTTCAGCATTACTGGTTGGGGCATAGACTTGGATAACTGTGATATTGAATGATTTGCCTTGGAGATGAATAGAGATCATTCTGTCGTTTTTGAGATTGCATACAAGTACTACGTCTCCATTCCAATTCTGATCCATGGATGTGGAGTTCATTAAGGCTAGTAGATCTGAAAGTCCTTTAGGGCTGATTGGAGCAGGAATAGTCTCTCAGTGATGATGCTGGGGATGGAGCAAGGGTGCAGGGTGGTGTGCTTACCAGTTGCCACCTGTTTGCACAAGACTGTCAACCATATCATTAGCTATTCTTCCCCTTTAGACCCTTTAACCGATATGTGGTTCATCAGTAGTCTAGCAGGAAATTGTAGACCTAGGCATCCTTCTTGTTATCGATTCCAAAGTAAAGTTATGGCCCTTGGATTTCTAAATAGCCATTTTGTATTATACTCTCAGATGTACTTCAATCCTATATTTAAATGCTTCCAGATTTAACTTCTTCAGAGTGTTAAATGTCTTGCCAGAATTAGTTAAAATTTATTGCACAGAATCTAAAATCTTTGTGTGTATTTCATCTCATTTCAGGGTGGTGTCGACGTGTCATTCTTTGTTGGTTGGGGTTTTTAGCTTGTACATTTTCTTGTTTGACGAGGCTGGTATTGCTGATCCACTTTGGTAAGCTGTTTCTTTCTAATATTGTCAATTTGATTTATGTTTTGATATTAATTATTAATAAGAACTTCTCTTTACTGTAAAACAGAAAGCATATTGATGGTGTATGGTTTGTTTAAATGCTTGTGTTCAGACTTGTTTCAGCAAGGTACATTAGAACGATTTATTTTAGATTTGAATACAAATAATTGCAATTGCTATCCAAAACAGAATATGATAATTATGTAAGCATGTATACTGTGTGAGTGAAAGCAAGTGATTATAACCACTGGTTTGAGCAAAAACGAGTTGTTGTTGAGATAGAATAGTCAACTTGGATAAACAGCACTTTGTCTTCAAATTTATGTTTGACCCATCCTTCAATTTCAAAGATAGGAAAATGAGAATTATAGATGTTCTTGTGAAAGGACTTTAATACTGCATGAAATGATTTAAAGCATGAGTAGTAACTGTGTTCAGCCATAATAGGATTATTTGTCAAGTGTTCTTTCTGGAGGATTTAAATATCTTTCCAATGGCAGAAATTTTACAAACTGTAATTCCTGGCACTATATGAGAAGCTTTAGTTCAGCTTAGTTTGAGAGACTGTGTTTGAGAGGGCACTGGATGAGGATGTGATAGTCATAGCCTCTGAGGGATGTGTGGCGATTTAACCAGGTCTTTTGATTGTTTCTATTTGACTGAAATGATGTTGTTTTTTATTCATAAATATGAAGCTATGCTAGTCAGAATTATACCAGTTTTGGTAAATTTTCATTGAGAAGATCTTTTTCAAAGTGAATTAATTTAGTGAATTTAATTCTTTGACCAGGTTTTAATGCAGTCTACCTAAACAATTGCTACTTTTTCTCATATTTTGCCAACACGATTGTCAATAGAACCTGTTCTTTTGGAAGTAAATTTTATAACACAAATTAGATTCATTGACCAATTTGTCCTGAACAAATTTTTTACCTATTATACATTTTTTGATATTTTAGCATTTTTGGTACTGTAGATTATTCTAGGTCTAATTTTCCTGGATCATAAAGAAGACATAACTTCTACTAAATATTTCCATTTGTAGTTTAGCTGTTATCAGTTTTACTTAATGTTCATTTTACCAGTAATTCACCTTATAAGTCAGATAAAGGACTGATAATTTGTATTTGTTCCTTGGAACCTAGGTTAGGGCAAAAGGGTTGAAACAACAGGATTAAATTGTTCCGTTCTGACTGTTATCTAATGTATGCATGCCCAGTTGCTCAGTCGTGTCTGACTCTTTGTGACTCCATGGACTGTAGCCTGCCAGGCTCCTCTGTGAAATTTTTTTCAGGCAAGAATATTGGAGTGGGTTGCTATTTTCTCCTCCAAGGGATCTTCCCAACCCAGGGACTGAACCCATGAATCCTGCACTGGCAGGTGGATTCTTTGCTACTAGCACCACCTGAGAAGCCTTTCTAATATGTGCTAATAGGGAAATCTCTCCAGTCCTCAACAAAGTGAGAATGCTAATAATATTCAATATATTGCCTCTATATCAGGCAGGCTAGATTATTTCTTGAGCCTGTTTGAGCCTCTGATTCAAAATAGGAGTCAAAACAACGACCAGCATCTGGAACTACATTTTAGTCCTTTCAAAAACAAATCATACAAGAACATACTTATAAAATGTTATTTTCATAAAACTTTTGGCTAATAAATATAAGAAATTATGATTATTGCAATTAGAAGTATTATCATAGCTAACATTAATACCTTGTGCAAATGATAGGGTACTGTTTGCTACCTATAGAAAGCATTTATATTTAAATCTCAATAGAAAAATTAGTAGCTGTCATCTATAACCATGTGCTAAAAAAGAAACCTGTTTTTTTTTTCATATTTATAGGGGTGATACATCTCTTGGGAAAGTGAATATTGCTATTGCTTCAGGCTATCTCATTTCTGGTATGTGATATGTTGTTCATATCTATCTGTTTCTTTTTAAACTGCTTATGGGATTATGCAAAGAATACAGAGTCAATGCTTTAGGTTTGGTTATTTGAGAAGTAGCTTTTAGGACCCATACTGAGGGGAAAAATGTCTGCTCTGATGATAGGATATGAAACATTTTTCATGGTGGCTCTGTAGTTCTCAAAGTTTAGAGTTGTAGAGTGAAGCCTCCGCTGAACCTGGAGTGCGTTTTTTTTTTTTTTTAACTGGTGATTGTCCCTGTTTGGACTAAAGTTGCTCAGGTGCAATCACCATGCAGCTAATGAAGTCTGAGCCTGAGAGTCCGCGTCTCACAGGCACTTGAGATGTGCTGCCATGGTCATGGTTTTGTATTGCTTTGGTAAAATCTGCAAAAGTAGATTATTTAAGTTGTAATCAGTTAAGATCATGGAGTCTTGCTACTTCACATTTCCGTCTGTCATATTTCATCTCATGTTGGATGAGATTGGAGTAATGGTCTTAGAAAATATTCTGCCATCAAGAAGTGAATTGTAACCAAAAATTAGATTAAACCCAAACACAGTAATTTATTAAAAGGAAAAGATATATTTGGGATAGAAATAATGAATAGGCTATTGGATTATTTGATGGCCCAATTAAAAGAAGAGTGAATCATGTGGACACACTGGGAAAATGCTCATTTGGCACAAAATTCTGTCATTGACAAGGTTAACACAAAATTTATAATATGTTTCATACACTGGTTAATGACTATTGTCAATTTAAGAATTCCAGGAAATCTTGTACAAAAGGAACTTGAAAAAGGTTTACTCAAATAAAGTAATAATTCAAAACACTTAAGAATAAGGATTATGAACTGAAACAAAATTTTTATACCAAGATGGATGAAAAGTGAATTATTTTATTCTCTCTATAGAAAATATTATGGAATCATTATCTTAATATAAATTGGTGATCAGAGTATACAGCTGAAATATAGGGAAAATGCATTTAGAGATGTATAAAGTACAGTAAATTACTAACACTTTTAAATTTTCTTGGTTTCCACATTTATGGTACTTTTTTTCCTCTACTGAAAATTTATAATTTGATAATTTCTTTTATCTTATGTATATAGTCACACCTAGTTTTGTGTTAGTAATTTTTATTTTTGTAAAAGAAGCTCTCCATGCTATAAGCTCCAAACCCTTAAAACCTGGTTTCCATCCATGATAACCATTTGTTTCCATGTCTAAATTTCATGTTTAACCATTTGGTAAAGATAATAGTTGTGTTCAAATTTTGAGACATTTGTGTTTTGTTAAAGGAAACAATTTTCTGAATCACAGTGCTGATTTAGAATTTAAAGAAAATCAATGCCTTGAGCTCTTTTTAAAGATCTCTTTTTAATAGCTATAGTCCTTGGTCCTTTTTTTTTTCTATTCTGAATTAATATTTAATCATATTCTTTGTTAATTTTTAATTTTTTTGCTGAATTTGTGTTATAAATGAGTTGGTCATTTTATACCTTCTGGGAACATCTTAATCTCTGAGTTATATACTGATAAAAATCAGTAATTTAAGCTTGTTTTACAATTATTTTTATTCAATAATATTTTTGTTTTATTTAACCCTGGAAACAAGTTATTCATTTATACTTTCAACAAATACATTATATAACTATATGCCAGGCACTGTGATGGATGCCCCACTTGGTGCTTATCCTAGAGGAGTCGCAGTAGTGTGAAGGAGATAGCCTCTGGAGGCACCAGCTTTGTGGTAAAAGGGTAGTTGATCTCCTGATGTATGAGACAAGTGCTAAGGGCTCAAAGTGGACTGTGGTGAGCTGTCAGGAGAAAGAGTTAAATACATTTGAAAAATGATGAAGCTTTCTTCCTGTGTAATATCTTACTTTTCCTTCTTACAGATTTGTTGATTCTCATTTGGTATTGGAAAGTGATTGGTGATAAGTATTTTGTAATTCACCATTGTACAGCGCTGTATGCATACCACTTTGTACTGGTGAGTGCTAGGATTTTCAGCAGTCTGACAAACAGATAACACTGGGAGTGATGACTCAAGGATGAACATAAGTCTAAACATACAGTTCTTAATTTATAAAGGCCAACTCCATATGCATTCAGGGATCCCTCTTGTGATGTTATCTTGATATCAACAAAAATAATACCTTTACTTGTGTATTTGTATTAGTGTGTATATCTCTGGATTCATAAACTTTGAGAAAGGCAAATGATCCCAATTTCTTGAATGTTCACTGAAAACCTTTAGGATCATGTGGCTCTTAATGTTTGTCTTGATATTTGTCTATCTTTCTAGATGCGTTTATGTTTTAACAGCCAGAGCTACATATAGATTCTTATATAACCAACTAAAATATTTCTTTTCTGTTTAATCTCATGTATGATTCCATGTAAACACATGAAGTGAAGTGAAGTGAAAGTTGCTCAGTCATGTCCAACTCTTTGTGACCCCATGGACTGTTTAGTCCATGGAGTTCTCCAGGCCAGAATACTGGAATGGGTAGCTTTTCCCTTCTTCAGGGGATCTTCCCAACCCCTCTGGATCTTCCGAGAGATTGAGCCCGGTCTCCTGCATTGCAGGTGGATTCTTTACCAGCTGAGCCACAAGAGAAGCCCAAGAATACTGGAGTGGGTAGCCTATCCCTTCTCCAGCAGAGCGACCCAGGAATTGAACCGGGGTCTCCTGCATTGCAGGCAGATTCTTTACCAACTGGGCTAGCAGGGAAGCCCTATAAATCCATAACTGCACTTAAGTGGCCTACAGAGTGAGGTGGGAGTGAGGGGGAGTCTTGCCTAGAGACTGTAAGACTGACCTAATAGAGCATCAGCAAACCTAATGTAATGTCCAGCACTAATGTACATTTTTATTTCTAACATTATTTTTCTACATTATATATTTGTAAATTAGCAATTTTATATCCTTCGCATCTCCTCAGTCAGTTATTTTTTAGCCTAGATATACCACCAAACCCAAGATAGGTATTAGGAAATAATAGACATATGTAAACTAAAATAGTATAAATTTTGTGTAATACATGTGGTATACACTTCCATGTTTTCTCTGTTTTAAGACATAAATGTAACCATTGGCTTTTTTTTCCTTATTTGGTGTTACTAAAATATGCATATTAGTGGACATTTGCAACTGTTTTGAGGTCTTTTTAAAAAAACTCATGCAAATGTATGTTAATAACATTCTTTCATTTTTCTTTATATTGCTCCACACAAAGATAGCTGGTAAATAACACATCAATTCATCATTCTGCAAGAATAAGATATAGCAAAGCATCTCTTCATATCACTCATTTGAAGTCATGAATCTAAATAATTAATGTAAAAGTTTTAAAAACTATGCTGGTTTTAATGTTGTTTATAATGCTTATATATCCCAGTAGGTATCCACAGTTGCTTTATTTTCTGAAACAATAGGTTTTTTTAACTGGCATTTCCTAATGTTTATTTCCTTGCCTTCCTTTTTAGATTTTAACAGATTCTAAGCAATTATAACATATAGGCTTCTACTTTTTGCAGGTCTTAGATAGTTGGAATATACGCACTTTGCTTCCTAAACACTTTTGCTAAAAAGACATGAAAACTGACTAACCTAAAATTGGTTAATTCAAGGAAGAATGTATGTGGGTACCTGTTTGAGTTTAATATCATGCTGCAGGTTAGAAGTATGGTTTCTGAACATAAGTCACAAATAATCATTGTGCTATGAGAAGAACATAGACTGGTGAAGGATAACAGGTCACTTATATGCATTTTTAAATGTGACTAGGATGAAGTGTTGTTCTCTCTTGACCACTGAAGTCACAAGCTTGGCAAGTGGCTGATGTACATGGGTCGGCAAGTTGAATATTTCATTATGTGGGATGAATGCTGTGTTCTTTTGAACTTTTATACCTTTAAAAAGTCAGTGACATAAATGCTGGATTTTTAAAAAGAAATTAACTATTGCCTTTTTTAGTAAAGTTGATAAGATTAACAGCAACATTTTTCAAGAGATGGTTGCTTTTTTAATATGCCTTCCTATGTTCTATTGAGAAATAAATGAATGGTATGAAATAAATTTATCTAATTAAAGTGAAGCTATTCATATGGAAAGAAAATAGAAACAAAATTGATGAATTAACACATGTTTATAGAGATCCTATGTCATTTATAGATCTTACATTTACTATTTGAGTATAAGGAAAATTTTCCATGTGGTGAATTCTCAGATCACTTGCTTACATTTTTAAGTAAAGCTAACAATACCAACAGCAAGTACTGCTATTCTTATTTCATATAAACTTTATGAAATTGTTACCCCTTATGCAATGAGAATTGGTACTTGGAAAGTACTTTGACTTGATAGTTCTGAAGCTATTTAAGCTGGTTTTATTTTCTAATTGGAACTAAATAAAAAAGTGAAGAATGGAGGCTAATTACATGTAGGTTTTAAGTATATGCCCTGCTGAATAGTTATGTAAGTAACAACTTTACTTTATCTGATATAACAAAAGTCAGATTGTCATGAATTTAGTGTATTGTAGGTTGTAAAAGGTTTATTGTTTAAGAGGTTTTCTCTCTCCTGCTTACATAGGCAGGTAAAAAATTCTATACATTTTTTTTCCTGATATTTAACTTTCATCCCTTGGGCAGGATACTCATAATTAGGGAAAATATGGCAGATTAATCTCTTATCATAAAGGAAGTGACACATTTATGCTTTAATCTTCCTGTTTTTAGGGGTAAACCACCCTCTTTATACTCCATTTCTGACTTCTTGGGTAGCCTTACTTTTCGTGTGTTCCTTGTGAATCGTTGCTTCCCCTCAAGAAAACCAATGAATTATAATATATTTGGAAAACTTTCAAACTTGATACGAAATGACTGAGTCTATGCATACTTTGCCAACTCTTCTGCATCATTCCACTAGCTTAGGATCTAATCGTTAAACCATTCTACTGCAATTTAGGAAGAAAATTTGGTTTCAGATGCCATTTGTTACATTTATTTTATGGTTGTGTCATACTCGGGGGTGAGGAGTTTTAGTTTTTGTTTAATATTTTACCCCAGTATCTATATTTTAAAAACATATTGCCAGCAATTACATATGAAGTTGTTTTAAAAATGAGATTTAGTGTTTAAGATAAGATAAAGTTGTAATTTACATTAGGAGACAAGAAGTAGAAAAATACTGATCTTATATTTAGTCTAAAGAAAAATTTCCACAATGCCATGGAATAAATGCCATGACTCACTAACATTTTATAATTAACAGTGTTTTAAAAAAAAGCTTATTGTTTTTTAAGATTATTTTAATAATGTTCCCTATTCTCAATTCTTTCTTTTCAGCTGAGCCACAAGGGAAGCCATTCTCAATTATGGAGTTCCCTGGTGGCTCAGAAGGTAAAGAATCTGCCCATTGCCTGCACTGTGGGAGTCCTGGGGTTTGGTCCCTAGGTCAGGAAGATTCCCTGGAGAAGGAAATGGCCCCACGCTAGTGTTCTTGCCTGGAGAATTCCATGGGCAGAGGAGCCCGATGGGCTACTGTGCATGGGGTAGCAAAGAGTGGGACACAACTGAGTGACTAAGTACATCAAATGACTGAAGCAAAGTTAGGAGGAGGAACGAATAATGTGTCAGATGATATGTTTTCTATTTAAATGTTTCAGGCTGGAATAATAAGCTGAAACAAATAGATGGAACTTAATAGTGAGCGACTGAACTGAACTGAACTGAATAGTGATTGTTTGCATTTGAGTTTGACAGTGTATAAAAAGAGGGAAATGACCTGGAAGTAGCAGATGACCACAACTGTAGGTGTACCAATAGTGTGTCCATCTGCTAAAATAGGAAGTTGTTTTTAAATGTGTACTCTATTAGGGGAGGTTTGATATCCAGTTCAAACAAATTACAGTTTCCTGATTAGACCATATCCAAAGCCTCTGGAGTCTCTGAAATTGCCTTTGTCCAGAGGTGAGCTGCCAGATAGCTGTAGAGGAGAGATTAGATTAGGTAGCTATTGTCCCAGAATAAACAACTGAAGGACCCAGAGAGGTCAGCATAGAAGAGATAAGTTGTAGGACATCTATGTGGTTTTGAAATGTCCTTAGAAATGTGAAACGACTATTCAGTGGAAGAGGAATTAGACTTACTCTGGTTTAACTCAGATATTGGAACTAGGACCAAAGGGGATGGTATTGAGAGGCAGGTGAGACTTCTGTTTTAGGAAAGAGACATCCTCAACGAATAGAAGATTTTAACGACAGCCTTTTAAAGTGATTCTTCTCCATAAGGTATCTTCAATCAGATAGGTATAAAAACGAATCTAATAAGCAGAAGCTTTAGGTAGGAGCTTGTAATAAATTATCTTCAAAATTCTATTCTAATCTGGGATTCTGTGATTCAGTTGTTTCGATGAAATTATTGGATTTATTCCTAATATGGAGAGCTAAGCACTGGGCAAGTAAGAATAAGCTACATTTTATCACCAAGTTCTTAAGTAAGGAAGGGGTGCAAGCAGCTGGTCTGCAAATCCATTCATTTCCTTGGAAGAAAGGGAGGGAGAGAAAGAAGGCAAGTGACCCAGGTCTAATCTCTTGTCAACTGGACCTTTAAGTAAATAGGGTATGTACTGTTAGAAGAAGGTGATCTTAACTCTGAAATGCTCTTAGCCTATTCCTGGCTAAGGATGTGCTGTAGAAGAGAAGCCAGGCTCTGTAAGGCCTGGCTCCTTGGAGAATGTCATATAGGCTCTACAATATTTTTAGAGGCATAAGATGAGGACGTTTTATTTTTATAAGATAGACTCCTATTGCTGTGTGAGGAACTTTGTAAACCTCACCTAGTGGAGCCTTCACTTCTTTGGGCCAGAACTGCTTGTTCAACACAGGGAAGGGCCTGGCTTGCCAACTGCCCTTCATATCCCAAACCTCGCTCTGCTTCCTCTGCATTAATCTGATAGCCTTTCTGCTTGTAGCAATTAGTAAAGCTTAACTCTAGGTAAGATCACTGTTTCCCATGAGCCTGATTTGGCAACCGAGTCCAGTGTGTTACCTCAAACATTCAACTCTGCCTTGTAAGTAAATCATCAAAAACTTCAAATGATTAAAGTGAAGCAAACAATAATTGAATACATGGTAGAATTTGTTCCCAAATCTCATTTCTATGTTGATGGTGCTTTAAAAGGGTTTTCCTTTTTTTTTTTTAAATTTAATTATTTTTTTATTTTTTTAATACTTTATTCTACATTACAATACTGTATTTGTTTTGCCATACATTGACATGAATCAGCCACAGGTGTACACGATCTCCCAATGCTGAAGCCCCCCTCCCACCTCCCACCACATATCATCTCCCTGGATCATCCGTGCACCAGCCACTATGGAAAACAGTGTGGAGATTCCTTAAAAAATTGCAAATAGAACTGCCCTATGACCCAGCAATCCCCTGCTGGGTATACACACCGAGGAAACCAGAATTGAAAGAGACACATGTATCCCAATGTTCATTGCAGCACTGTTTATAATAGCTAGGACATGGAAACAACCTAGATGTCCATCAGCAGATGAATGGATAAGAAAGCTGTGGTACATATACACAATGAAGTATTACTCAGTCCTTAAAAAGAATAAATTTGACTCAGTTCTAATGAGATGGATGAAACTGGAGCTGATTATACAGAGTGAAGTAGGCCAGAAAGAAAAACACCAATACAGTATACTGACACATATATATGGAATTTAGAAAGATAGTAATGATGACTCTCTATGTGAGACAACAAAAGAGACATAGAGGTATAGAACAGACTTTTGGACTCTGAGGGAGAGGGAGAGGGTGGGATAATTTGGGAGAATGGCATTGAAACATGTATACTATCATGTAAGAAACGAAGTGCCAGTCTATGTTCAAAAGGGTTTTCTTAGATCATGGAAATGACCTAAGATTCTGAGTCAGTTCAAATAGCCTAGAAAAAGTACCTCCTAATTGCTACAGTACACCATAGTCAGTTTTATACAAAGCCCAGCTGGGATGCCCATAAATGACCTCTCACCAATTTTACAGCCCTAGTGGTGGGAAAATGTGTCCATCCCACTCCACACCATTGATAGTGGCACAGTATTTAGCATCATACTAGCTGTAATAGGTGCATAATAATTTTATTTATCTTTCTCCCTCACCTTCTAAATTCCTGACCCTAGCAGTTCTTGGCTATTGGAAAATTAAATTTCTCGTGATAAGAAAATCCAGATTTTCATAATCACTGGCTGAAAGAATTTTCTTTAAGCTCTAGGAGGGATCAGACAAATCTTATTTTGTTTTCTCTCACAGAGTCATGCAGAGTCCATGGCCAGTGTGAATTCTATTATAGACAAAGCACCTTAAAGGTAGATGCCAGAAGTAGAAATACCATATTGACCTATATAGCAAAGAGAGTTTACTCAGTTGTGAGTTTGCTGTAGTTTATTACAGTAAAGTATCAAAATATATAGTTTATTAGATCTGAATTAAATCTTTCCTCTTACTAGCATCTATCTGACTTATATTTTAGTAGGTTTTGTTGATGGGGTAGGGATAAGGTAACGAGGAATTATATGTAACCTGAACCTTATCTAATGGCTTCCTCTGCCTGTGGAAGCCTCTGCCACACGTGATGCTCACTCTTACAGGTGGATTGTATTAAACAGGTTAAGAGTTGCTGATGTACAGGATCAGAAAGTATGGAAGCCAGGCTACTGGAAGCATAGCTCACTGGCTCACAATGGTTTTGAACTAAGGAGTTGGGGGTAAGGAATAAGAATATGATAGCTACCTAATTAAATACAATAAGTCACAAGATTTAAATATAGGAAACTATTTTTAAAAATTCAAGGGACTTCCTGGACCTTATCAACCTTGTATTTTACTTTTCACAGAATTGTTGTAGGACCTTAACCAAAAAACAACTTGCTGCAATTTACTTAGAAAAATAAAGCTGAAGGTGATATGTAGGGGGAGAAAAGTTTCGTGTGGAAGGATCTCTTTGAGGAGGTTATTGGAGTAATGTAGATGATAGATTGTGGAGAACTTAACTTTGGTGGTTTTATTAATGAGCAAGTTCAGTTCAGTTCAGGCGCTCAGTCGTGTCTGACTCTGCAATGCCGTGGACTGCAGCACGCCAGGCTTCCTGTCCATCAACTCCTGGAGCTTGCTCAAACTCATGTCCATCAAGTTGATGATGCCATCCAACCATCTCATCCTTTGTCGTCCCCTTCTCCTCCAGCCTTCCATCTTTCCCAGCATCAGGGTCTTTTCAAATGAGTCAGTTATTCACATCAGGTGGCTAAAGTATTGGAGCTTCAGCTTCAGCATCAGTCCTTCCAATGAATATTCAGGACTGATTTCCTTTAGGATTGACTGTTTTGATCTCCTTGCAGTCCAAGAGACTCTCAAGAGTCTTCTCCAACACCACAGTTCAAAGCATCAATTTTTCAGCACTCAGCTTTCTTTACAGTCCAACTGTCACATCCATACGTGACTACTGAAAAGACCATAGCTTTGACTAGGCAGAACTTGTTGACAAAGTAATGTCTCTGCTTTTTAATATGCTTTCTAGGTTTGTCATAGCTTTTCTTCCAAGGAGCAAGTGTCTTTAATTTCATGGCTGCAGTCACTACCTGCAATGATTTTGGAGCCCCCAAAATAAAGTCTCTCACTGTTTCCTTTGTTTCCCCATCTGTTTGCCCTGAAATGATGGGATCAGATGCCGTGATCTTAGTTTTCTGAATGTTGAGCTTTAAGCCAACTTTTTCACTCTCCTCTTTCACTTTGATCAAGAGGCTTTTTAGTTCTTCACTTTCTGCCATAAGGGTGGTATCATCTGCATATCTGAGGTTACTGATATTTCTCCTGGCAATATTGATTCCAGCTTGTGCTTAATCCAGCCCAGCATTTCACATGATGTGCTCTGCATATAAGTTAAATAAGCAGGAAGAAATATCCATAATAATAAATAAGCAGGAAGAAATAATGAGGAAGAAACTAATCTAAAAGCAACACTGTAGTCAGTAGATCATGGTGACTAATTTAGATTTCAGAGAAAGAAGGGAAAGAGGGCAGAGTGACCCAGGGCACTAGAGGAATGGGGATCCTAAAGGAAATGGGAGAACCAATTTGGTCAGAAATGTGCTTGTAGATATCAGGTTTCTGGTGATACATGGTTATTCCAGGGGAAAAGGGCTCATATGCCATTAGAAAAAGGAAGTGTCTTGTCAGTGCAGGGTAATCAGAGTCAGGGACCCAAAGAAAGTCAATTCTCTAAAAGAGGAAGAGGAGAACTTCAGAAGTGCAGAAAGAGAACCACAGAAGAATACATTTGGTAAACAGTGGTTAAGGTAACACTGTAATTTAAAAAGCTATGATAAGAAATGTTGGTGCAGAGCTATTTTAAAAATTAATTTGGTCACTCATTTTTATTTGAGGATTAGGAAGTATTGACAAGCAAAAAGAAAAGCTAATGCTCAATTTCACAACCCAGAGATAACTATTTATATTTACTTAATTACCATTTACATGTAGAAATATATCCTATCTGTGTATATGAATAATTAAAAAATACTCTTCTGTATATGAATATATATTACAAAAATAGGATCAAACCCCAAAATTTAAAATTTGTTTTACATATTGAAGCATTGCATACAACAAAATAAGGTAATCTGTCAGAAAGCAAGGAACCTATCAAGACTAATAGGGTTTTCAAAAGGACACTGGAACCAATACAGTGGCTATCCCATTGGTTAAAAATGTGACAATTTGATCATCAGTTAGAATACTAAGTTAGGCCAGTGAAACCCATTGACTTACAAATTTTTAATTATATTAAAAAAAAAAAGGGAGGAAGAAAGCTGGGTGGTCCTTGGGTGAGGTCTCATGTGGGTGCTGTTAGGTAGCAGTTGAGACTGGATAATCTAAAGGCTTGACTGGATTGAAAGGGGCTCATTCAAGTAGCTGGTAGTTCATGCTAGTTCCCTGCTGGAACATCAGCAGGCTCTTTGCCTCAAGCTCCTGTATGTGGCCGCTCCATGGGTCTTGAGCATCTCACAGCCTGGCTATTGTGTTCCAAGAGGGAGAATTTTAAGAGCAAATATTCTAACGGACCCAGGAGGAAGCTACATGGCTCTTTGTGACCTAGCTGCAGACCAGAACTTCATTTCCTCTGCATTCTGGTGGTCAAATGAGTCAACGAGGCAGCCCAGATTCAAGGGGAGGAAAGTAAGACCCAAGCACATGATCTGAGGATCACTGTTAGGTGTTAGGTCAGTGTTAGATACTATCTGTTATCTTCTTGCTATGGTGGGTAAGAATTTAACTCTCCCACCTCTATCTCTTTTCCTTCTTTCTTCCCATGTAGTTAAAGTAATTTGAGTTCCTCTCTCAGTTTCTTTGAAACCTTTAAACATTTTTATTTTGGGTTTGTGGCACCTCTTGATCCTTTAAGGTGAAGATGTTTATGCTTTTGTCCTTCTGTTCATGTCTCCTACCCTGCTTCCCAGTTTCGGTCATTTGTATGTGAACTTTTGTATCATTAAGATTTAACAATATTTGCCTTTTATTCTATAATCATTTTGCTTTGCAGTTGATCCTACACAGAGAAAATGAAGTGTTTCTTAGGATTGTAAAATAGTTCACTGAACAGCTAGGATTAATTTTCCTATCTAATTTCTGCTCAGACTATTTGCCTTCTTTTCTTTTTCCTTTGTAACATATGCCTTTATCATATGTTTGAATTGTCCCATCTCTTCAGTCAAATTCCCCAGATAACCTGCCCTGGAGCTCTCCATTCTCCTGCCCTCTAGGTGTGCTTGTTAATGTCCCAGGCTTCCTGCCATTACTCTTCTGGTTTGAGGCCACTGTTTCCTTTACCCTATATCTGTCTTGGTTTATTCACTCATGCTATAGTATATCCTCAAATATTTCCCAAGAAAGAGGGTAAAGGAGGTACACTCAAATCTTCAGCAAGTTCCAAAAATGGTTTTATTTCAGGCCGTCTAGTTGCATCATTATCTCTGTGGATGGCATGTAGATATACAATCATATTTAATCAGTTCTCTATCCTTATGTGTTTGTTATGTTTCACTATTGTATATAACTTGCACAAACATTATTGTGTCTTCATATTTGTGCCTATACATAGTTATTTCAAAGGTTAGTTTTGCGGGGTTCCTGGGCAAATGGTATTTACATTTTTAAGGATAGTGACATGTTCTACTAAAATTCTCTTTAGAAAGGTTACCCAGTGTCCTCCAAAGATGTATGTGCGAATGTGATTGAATTGGTTAACATGTAGGGAGTGTTATATGTAAATGGTTCTTTTCATCAAGAGATTGGTTGGTTTTGTTGTTGCATCTGTTTGTTTTTGTTTTGTGAATGCTGGCAGTTCATAGGGCTAAGGAACTCTGAGGAGGATAGGCCAGAATTTTCTGTGCAGAGTAGAAATGATACCTATAAAGAAGATAGGTACTTGGATAGTCATTAAATATTTGAAGGGTTATGATATGAAAAGAGGGGCTTCCCTAGTGGCTCAGAGGGTAAAGAATCTGCCTGCATCGCAGGAGACCCATGTTCAATCCCTGGTTGAGAAGATCCCTGGAGAATGGAATGGCAACCCATTCTAGTATTCTTGCCTGGAGAATTCCATGGACAGAGGAGCCTGGTGAGCTATAGTCCATGGGTTTGCAAAAGAATTGAACATGACTGAGTGACTAACACTTTCACTTTCATATGAAAAGTGATTTTGGATGGCCAGAGTCTGGAATAGTACTAGCAGGTAGATGTCAAAGAGGGTACAGAATAGTTCTGGAACTTTTGGAAAGCCGCTTTAGAAGATGCTACTCGTCTTAACACAGAGTTTTCAATGCCGAGGGGCAAACAGGAAGAACTTTTGTAGAAGGGATTTAAGAAATCTGTTGGTGATTGAAATAAGCAGTCTTCAGAGGCCATCTCAATCTCACCACATTTTGTTGGTCATAAGCATAAGCTTATCATAAAGAAGTACATTCGGCTTGGATGCAGTATAGTTGCGTAAAGTGAGGCATAAAGTTGATACAACCTACTGGGCAAATGAAACAGGTAAGTCTTCCCTTAGAAGAATTCATTTTCCTGTCCAACATGGATGTTTTTTCTGAGGCAATTAGAAAGTAACATTAACTACTTTTTGAGACGTGATTGTTAATATATAGTAAAATAGCAGTAGTGAACCTGCATTTTAGTCCTAATTGTGGTGATCTGTCTTTCCTATCATCTGTTCATTGTAATTACCGCAGGCAAGGCCCTTAGTCTTGTGTAGTCATCCAGGGATCAATGGCTAGAGTTGAAGGCTTGTACCTAGGCAGGAAAGAATACATCGTTTCAGGACTTGTTCAAACTTATTTAATCTTCTTAATAGCTGTGGTAAGAAAAAGTACCTGGTTCAATTTCGCTTTTACAAAAGTGCTTTTTGCAGTGCTTTTCTGTCTTAGTATTTTTCCTGCTTGCCGTTAGTATGCACCGCGTCTTATTCTCACATCAGTTCTGTCATAAGGATGGTATTCTGCTTGTTTTACACATGGAGAAACTGAGGTTTTGGTCATCTTTGCCCAAGGTCACCCTGGAGAGCTATGGTTCAAATCTTGGTTTTCCGACCACAGGCCCATAATCATTCATTAACTATCCTTGCCTCCTTAAACTTAACTGCTTCATAATCATCAGGAATTGTCCAAAGAGGATAATGTTTTACAGACTTTCTAAGCAGTCAGTTAGCCGGTAAGTCTTCATGGAAATTCTATCATGAGTATTAGGATAAAGGGGTCATGGCATCCAGAGACCTCTCATCTGTCAGTTCACTGTAACTCTGTGATTCTGTTTTATAAAGTGATGAAGATCATGGTGGTGGCCGTGACAGCCACACGCTCCTGACAACAGCTCTGGTATTCCTCGTATTTTTAAAGAGATCTGGAAACGGGGTTAGGGAAGTTCATCAGCAGACAAGAGGCCATGGGATGGTGAGGGACTCTGCCTGTGTGCTCGTTGAGAACCTGCTTCTAGCTCTTTTCCTTCTGATTGGTAGCTATCACATAGGTCTCAAGTTTCCCTGCCCACTTTTCCTGTCTTGCCTTCACTAACCTGAATGTATCAAGGTTTGGATATTAGTCATCTATTTTTTTTTTTCTTGTAGCAAGTTTATGATAACCTCTAATGCTGCTCTACCAATCTCTTTAAAGAAACTGAAATTGAGATATTTTTCCGTTTTCATTTTCGGGCAGAGTACTAATGTTCTCATCAGGGTGCACTCATCAGGGGTGCACAGGTCCAAAGGACTCTTTTAGGATTTTGATTTTGGAGGTGATTTTGGAGGTGATTCTCCTTTACACTGATTAGCAGGTGAGGCTCAACTTAGGAAACATGGGCCAGGCGCTGCACTAAGCTTTATGGATAGAACAGTAAATGAGAAACCGAGGATGTAGGTATTTGCAGGGGGCTAAGTACAATAACAGGCAAGAATGGGTCAGAAGAAACTTTTCTAGTGGAATGTATCAGGTCCACCTAGATAATACTTGCGGGTTTTGATGAGGGCTTTTGTAAATCTTCCGTAATTATGATTTCAGAGAAGTAGGGAGCTAGTTTCCTTAGGACTTCCATCTCTAGGTTAGGACAGTAGCTCTTTAACACTAGTGTATATGGGAATCACCTAGAGGACCTGTTAAACCAGATTACTGGTGTCACTCCCAGGGCTACTGATTCAGTAGGTCTGGGATGGGGTCCAAGAATAAAATATGCAAATTTAGCAAGTTCCTGGGAAATGCTAATACTGCTACTCTGGGGACCACATTTTGAGAATCTTTGGCTTACAACTAACTGATTCTCTTTAGAAAGAGGTAAGAGAAGTTAAGGGAAAGGTCAGGATGTTATGCCCATTTTTTTCAAAGACAATCTAGAGGAAATTTTCTCAAAATGTGAAACATTTGTATTTTGGCCACATTTATATAAAGACAATGTACCAAAATACTATTTTTACTGCTGCTGCTAAGTCACATCAGTCGTATCCGATTCTATGCGACCCCATAGACGGCAGCCCACTAGGCCCCCCTGTCCCTGGGATTCTCCAGGCAAGAACACTGGAGTGGGTTGCCATTTCCTTCTCCAATGCAAGAAACTGAAAGAGAAAGTGAAGTCGCTCAGTCGTGTCCAACTCTTCGCGACCCCATGGACTTCCAGCCCACCAGGCTTCTCTGTCTATGGGATTTTCCAGGCAAGAGTACTGGAGTGGGGTGCCATTGCATTCTTTGACTATTTTTACTAGTAACTTTTAATACTTAAAGAATATCATTAAGTCAGGTTTAACCTGATATTTGATTAATAGGTATTTTTAATTCTGTTCCAATTCGAAAGGAATTGGAAGAAGTAATCTTTTAAACTCTCAAAGTCTTAGACAAAGTATATTTCATGAACATATTTTTTTGTTTTTAAAGTTAACTAGAGAGTAATCCATAGAATTATCTTTTAAAGTTTAAGATTAAAGCTATTGCTACTATATCATTTCAGTATTTTACATGACTTTGAGGTGTCTTTTAAATATTTTTGAAATTGCATAAAATGCAAATTAAACAAAAATAAATTTTAGAACTGCATCTCATTTTGGAAAAACTGGTTATTTGAAAGACACAGTGAGTAATTAAACAAGGATCTTGACTGACTATAGGAATACATTAACTCACAGTACAGCAGTGTGGACTATCATGTTCTCTAAACATTGGATACACTTTTCTAGAATAGCATAGACTTAAAAAAACTAATCAAAAGAAGAAGAAAATCATTAAGAATAATGGATTGAATGAGGAGCTGCCTTTAACTGAGGGGGGAAAGGCAATGTTATGAATGAGAGAATTTATCTTTAAAAAATAGGAAATGTTTATTATATATCTGAATCTATTATAATGAAAGATTGTACTAATAAAAATATTTCCAAGATTTTTACATCTGGTTCAAGTAACAATCCTACTAAAATAACTTTTTTCCTTTTTTCTGTCCTCTGTGGCCCCAGTCATATTGTTTGTAGTTTTATACTATTTACAAGGCTTTTCTCTCAACCTATTCACTACAGAATTCAACTATGGAAGGAGAGAAGAGCATTTCAACTTCAGAATTTTATCTGAATGGTTTGTCATTGAATACAATTTCTTGTTTTTCTGACCTTTTCTTAATTTAACTATTCTGACCACTTCTTTTGGAAAAACTCACCTAAACTTGAAACAAATCACTCAAACTGAAAATAAGCCCACAAACTATGCAGGAACCTGGAATACGAGTGACATTTTTTCTCCTTTTCTCTTGAAAGTGCTTTGTTATTTTTTTCTTGCTAGATGACTTAAGAGAGGCAAGATGGATATGGGGTGGGAGGTGGGAGGGAGATTCAGGATTGGGAGCTCGTATACACCTGTGGCGGATTCATATCAATGTATGCCAAAACCAATACAGTATTGTAAAGTAGAATAAAGTAATAAGAAACAAAAATAAAAATAAAAACATCAGTTGTGATTTCAAACTCAATAAAAAAAAGAGAGAGGCAAGATGCTTGTTTTCTATTTATTCCCACATCTCCTAGCTGGGAATGTGATTCCTATTACATACTAGAATGAAAATATTCACCTGCCATTTGGAATTCATTATAATACAATTCATAATAAAATAATGTTAGGAGTGGCCTGCCTATGTCTATCTTGGTTTTACCATTTTACCATCAAAATCCTACATCCCATGAAACCCCTCCCTGTGATGCAAAAAAATCATGGCAACCATGATTTGCAGTTCTCAATAATGGATCATCTGTTGTCACATCACTCTGAATGATGCAACTTAAGTGTGTTGTAATCATAAACAATAATAGTCATCCTTGACTTTACCCATTGGATTAATGCTATATTTTCATTGAAACAGTGTTAGCTTATTAATTTATTAGCACTGTACATATTGTGACCATTTTTTCTAAGAGTAGATAATGAAAATGACAACAGTTATGATACCACCAAACTGCCACAAACATGACCAAGAAAGAAGGTTATAGTAGTTTTTAATGTATGGAAATATACATAGTCTATATCATTGTGTATAGTGATATGTTATCATAGATGGGTAGAAAAACAATTAGGAAGTTGGGTAACCAAAGCAGAACATACTGCACAACATGCGTAAAGGATTTTGAATTGAATTGTGTCCCCTGCCCCACCTCAAATGTATATGTTGAAATCCTAAGCCCCAGTACTTCAGAATATGACCTAATTTGGAAATAGAGTCATTACAGAAAAAATTAGTTAAGTGAAGGTCAGGTCATACGTGAGTAGCATTGGTCCTTAATCCAATATGATTGGTGTCCTAATGGAAAGTGGATTTGGTCACCAACATGCACACAAGGAAAACGTCATTGGAGCTGAGCTGCCAGAACGCAAGGAACAGTTAGAATCTAGGAGAAAGGTCTAAAATAACTTCTTCGCTAAAGCATTCAGCAGGAGTATGGCCCTGTTGATCCTTGGTCTTGGACTTCTAGCCTCTAGAACTGTAAGAGAATACGTTTTTGTTGTTTAAGGCATTCAGTTGACAGTACTTAGCTACGGCAGCCCTAGCCACCAACAGAGGCCTGGTGGAGAAGAGGATGTAAAAGCACCTGAAGAGACTAAATCTCACAGGTCTGGAATAATGCAGGCAGATACATCTTAATCTGTGCTTTTTCATCTTGCAAAAAGACACCAATGCGCAAATGAAAATAGCAGGCATGGACTTAGCTTGGATATTCCACATCAGTGTACACATTTTATCCCCTTGATTTCTTTGTGAAACTGAGTAAAGCTGGATTTCCTGATTCAGAAGGTGCAACTAAAATATTCTGTAGGTGAAAGAAGGGGGAAATTTTGGTAACAGATGTGATGGCTTCTTATATAGAGCTGATTCTGTCAGATCTTACCAATGATCATTCTTTCTGCAGTATATCAAATGATTTACTGAATCAGAGTAACAAAAAGATGTCCCCCTCCATCTTTGGTATTTTGATTTGAAAAATGAATGTTCAAGCTGAATTTTTGATTTCTGTGAAGATTATAAAGAAACCACATAAAACATGAAAATTGTTGATACATAAAAATAAGTTAGATTTTGCTCATCTGTCTACATTTTATAGCAGACAGTACTATTGTCAACTTTGGCAAATTTCATTCAGTCTATAAACTTACCAAGGAAAGTGAAAAGATATTACCTGCTAGATGTCTTCTACATCTTGTATACAGTCCTGTTAAAAAGGAACGTGATTTGCTTACCTGTGACACTGAAGCTTTCATAATGAAAGTTCTTGCTCACTTTTCATTTACTCAAAACCTGAAGAAACACTTAATGAGATATTTGACTTTATGGAGATGGAAGGAGATAACCTTTGTGGACAAGAGCCTACAAGTAGCTATGACTGCTGCCAGCAAATGCTGGCCTGCTCTGCAAGCATATGTTCAGAATGTGAGGCAAGAGGAATGTCCTTTAGTTTGGAAATAGACTGAGGATGAGAATGCAGAAAAATGTTGCAGTGAAACGGATATTTATGTACTGGTTCTCCAAAATCATGATAGTTGAAGAGGCCATAAGGAGCTAGAAAACGGTGAACTATCAGTACCTGCATTGTTTGATGTTATGTGCAGACTGTAAAATTTCATACAATGAAATGAGAAAACTCACACAGTGAAATACTGGCTCAGGCTTTTGGAAATAAGACTGCCTCAGAACTCAAAAAATGTTACCAGAGAAGAGTAGCTACATTAAATAGAACTTTTTTTATACTAAAACTGTAACTTACTGGAATTCATTGAGTATGCTCTAGGGTATCTTAAAATGATATGTATTTTAGACATTTTAGAAATAGATGGCATATATGATGAATTTATACATACAAATGATCTTTCAAACTGCTGGTCTACCAGAACAAGACTGTAGTTACAAAGTGAATGGATATTGTTAGAGAGCTGGAAACTTAATTTTTATTAACTCCAAAAGCCTGCTATTGCTAATAAGTAAAATTTTATGTATTTTATGCTTAAACAACTTTATTGAGAAAATATTTAGCCTGAGATCATCATATTTGACTGATACCAGTAATGTGGACCTCTAAGAGCACAGTTACAAGTCAAAGTAAATTTTATATTTAACTGTAGTTGTTTTAATCCTGCAAAAAATAAGGCTATCCTAAAGGCTGCAGACATTTCAGAAAGGTACTATTGGAAAAGGAGATAAAGAGTGAAAATATCCTACTATGTCATGGATAAAAAGATATTATAATTTTTTTATTAAATATGGGTAACAACTGTTTAGTCCTATTGTATTTTCATTCTTCTTTTAAAAAGTATTACATTTATGCTTCGAAAACATAATATAACCTACTAAATTACAACATCAAAGAGAAATGAAAGATCAGAAACATAATAAAAATATATTTTTCCACAATTTGATTTGTTTGATTAGTCCCACTATTAATTACTAGTTACTGATATTAACTAGTTCTGTTATTTAAGTAAAAGCATTTACTGTAACAGAAAAGTAAATAGTACAGAATAATATAGAATCTCAAATTCACACATATTTCTGTGTTAAAGTAACAACACATGTGGATAGTTATTTCCCATGTATTGTCATGTGTTTTTGAACTGCTCTGTGTCCAGTCGCCTCTAAAATGTTCATCATCTTCCCCATCACCCTCCACATGCACAGAGCTCATCTTGGCTATTGTCTTCATCTCTCTGCTGTCCTCCCTTCTTCCTCATAACCCATTTCAGTTTCACTAAGGACAGTGAGTTTGAAATGATGAAAAGTTTTAGTTTTAGATTTATCTTGGAAAAACTAATTCTTGCAATCCAGCTCTCAATTTTTAACCCCTGAAATAACTTCACATAGAGAAGAACTGAGGCTCTTCAAGTAAAAAGTCCATTCATTATCAGTTTCTAAAATATTGCTTTATATTGTTTCCATTTGGAAGGCAATGTGTTACAAACAGTGGGGAAAATGTTTCTGAAGTTGTATATCTCATGTTTTGAGGGCATGCATGCTAAATCATTTCAGTCGTGTCTGACTCTTTTGGAAGCCTATAGACTCCAGCCTGCCATGTTCTTCCGTCCATGGGATTCTCCAGGCAAGAATAATGGAGTGGGTTGCCATGCCGTCCTCCAGGGAATCTTCCCAACTTTGAAATAAACCCAGGTCCCTTTATGTCTCCTGCATTGACAGGCAGGTTCTTTACCACTAGTGACATCTGGGAATGTTTTTGAGGGCAGGTGGAACTATATCTTTTGGTGTATAATCATAATTCTGATTTAATTGGAAGTGCTATAATGATTCCATTAACCTAGTAACACTTTTAAAAGTATATAACATTATCGGAATGTATACTTTTGGTTTTATTTCCAATGCCTATCAACACTATTATACTTTTCTTATTATTAAATTAGTGGAATATAGGTGGCTCAGACAGTAAAGCGTCTGTCTACAATGTGGGAGACCTGGGTTCGATCCCTGGGTTGGGAAGATCCCCTGGAGAAGGAAATGGCAATCCACTCCAGTACTATTGCCTGGAAAATCCCATGGACAGAGGAGCCTGGTAGGCTACAGTCCATGGGGTCGCAAAGAGTTGGACACGACTGAGCAACTTCTCTTCACTAAGCATTATGTTTCTAAATTCAGAAAGGTCCCCAAAGTATGTATTTTACCTATAGGATCTTCTGATTGACAAATATATTTTTCAGGTCAAATATGATAGATAAGGTTTAACATGTGTTGTTACATTTGGCAAATGTGTGTCTGCTCATAGGCTTATATTGTTATTTAGGAAGTGAAGCACACTCTGGAGATTTTAAAGGTGTGTCTAATGGATATAAAACTACATTCCTATTAGATATTTAATTGCTATAAAATTATTCAACTTTTGAAATTCACACTACCATGACCATTATTTCTATGGTAATTTGAGAATGCTGTTACTCATGGCTATTTACAGAATTCGTTAGTTCAGCATGAGACTACTGCTTGAAATCTGTCTTTCTGAGTGAACATTATGTACATTAATGAACATAAGTGTGCAATATGTTGTCTTTAAAAAAATACTGTATAATTCTAATGACATTTCTAAGTTTTCATAAAGAAGATCACTTTAGCAGACTTGGTTTGTGTTTATATTGATCATTGTTTTATGCCAAGAAGCTGTTGAATGTCTCTTCAATGATTGGAGATTTTGAAAAGAATGTTAACCCTGACGTGATGTTTTATATTTATCACCCAGAAGGATGGTGTGCTGGTGTACGTTGGGAATTTCCGCCTGCTTGCAGAACTTTCCAGCCCTTTTGTGAATCAGCGGTAGGTTACTGGTATCATTAATTATTTTATACTTGGGTTTTCTAGTTTGGGGAAATGTTTTCCTCAAGATCCTAGCTATAAAAATGAGAATATGTGATATGAATTATCACCATTGTACAAATGAGGAAATTGAGCCTTGGAAAGGTGAAGGAAACTTAGCCAAGATTGGTGGTGACCCTGGCTCTTGAACCCAGCTCCTTTTGTGGTATGACAGTACTTTGTTTTACTGGATTTATCTTGAGTCCAGTTAATATCCCTGACACCAACTTCCTTCTGTTCCCGAATTTTGATACCAACATTATGTTGTCCCTCTTTTAAAAGAATCTTTTAATTTTAGATTTATAGAAAAGTCACAAAAATTACACAAAAATTCCCACATACCCTTCACATAGTTTCCCCCTTTTGTTAATATCTTACATTATCACGGAACATTTGTCAAAACTAAGCCAGCATTGACTCATTATTACTAAGTAAACTCCAGACTGTTGAATTTCCCGAGTTTTTCTATTGGTGTCTTCCTTTTGTTCTATGATTCAATCCAGGCTGCCACGTTGCATTTAGTTGTCAGTCTTCCTCCCTGATCTACCCTGGTCTGTAAAAGTCTTTCCTTGTTTTTCATGACCACTTCATGGGAAATAGATGGGGAAACAGTGGAAACAGTGTCAGACTTTATTTTGGGGGCTCCAAAATCATTGCAGTTGGTGACTGCAGCCATGAAATTAAAAGACGCTTACTCCTTGGAAGAAAAGTTATGACCAACCTAGATAGCATATTCAAAAGCAGAGACATTACTTTGCCGACTAAGGTCCATCTAGTCAAGGCTATGGTTTTTGAACTGTGGTGTTGGAGAAGACTCTTGAGAGTCCCTTGGACTGCAAGGAGATCCAACCAGTCCAGTCTGAAGGAGATCAGCCCTGGGATTTCTTTGGAAGGAATGATGCTAAAGCTGAAACTCCAGTACTTTGGCCACCTCATGCGAAGAGTTGACTCAGTGGAAAAGACTGATGCTGGGAAGGACTGGGGGCAGGAGGAGAAGGGGACGACAGAGGATGAGATGGCAGGATGGCATCACGGACTCAATGGACGTGAGTCTGAGTGAACTCTGAGAGATGGTGATGGACAGGGAGGCCTGGCGTGCTGCAATTCATGGGGTCGCAAAGAGTTGGACACGACTGAGCGACTGAACTGAACTGAACGGAACATTGTTAAAGGATACTCACCAGTTATTTTGTAGAATCCTGCAGTGTAGATTTACCTGTTTTTCTCATGACTAGGCAAAGGTTATAGGTTTTTGAAAGGAATCCTATAGAGGTGAAGTGCCCTTCTTGTCACTTAAAAGCTGGCTTAAAACTCAATATTTGAAAAACTCAGCATTAAAAAATGAAGATCATGGCATCCGGTCCCATCACTTCATAGCAAATAGATGGGAAAACAATGGAAACAGTGACAGACTTTATTTTGGGGACTCCAAAATCACTGCAGATGGTGACTGCAGCCATTAAATTAAAAGACACTTACTCCTTGGAAGAAAAGCTATGACAAACCTTGACAGCATATTCAAAAGCAGAGACATTGCTTTGCCAACAAAGGTCCATCTAGTCAAAGCTATGGTTTTTCCAGTAGTCACGTGCAGATGTGACAGTTGGACTATAAAGAAAGCTGCATGCTGAAGAATTGATGCTTTTAAGCTGTGATGTTGGAGAAGACTCTTGAGAGTCCCTTGGACTGCAAGGAGATCCAACCAGTCTATTCTAAAGGAGATCAGTCCGAAATACTCATTGGAAGGACTGATGCTGAAGCTGAAACGCCAATACTTTAGCATTTGATGCGAAGAACTGACTTATTTGAAAAGACTCTGATGCTGGGAAAGATTGAGTGCAGGAGGAGAAGGGACAACAGGGGATGAGATGGTTGGAAGGCATCACCCACTCGATGGACATGAGTTTGAGCAAGCTCCGAGAGCTGGTGATAGACAAGGAAGCCTGGCATGCTGCAGTCCATGGGGCTGCAAGGAGTCAGACACGACTGAGCAACTGAACTGAATTGCCCTTGTCACATATCAGGAGCTGTGTGATATCCCTGTGACATCATTGGGGGTGTGAACATCCACTGTATGGTTGAGGTGGTGTCTGACAAGTTTCTCTGTTGTGAAGTTTTTCCTTTTCCTTATTCTCTTCTCTGAAAGCAAGGCATAAAGTATGTAGCCCATTCTGGGGAGAAATTAAGCTCCACCTCCTGGAGGGAGGTAGTTGTCTCCCTACCTCTCATTTTGACGATGGCTTTATTATTATCATTTCTTACCATTATAGAGTCATTTAACAGGGTCTGCTGTAATTTTTTCTATGTAATGTTTAGCTGCTCCTTTCATTCCATACCCATGGTCCTAGTTTAGGGCCTTTAGGATCTTGTGGGTGATTGATAGCATTTTAATTGACTTCCTGATTCTCCATTCACCTACTCTCCAGTCCTTTCCTCACAGTGCCTCCAAATCCTCTTTCTTTTGTCCCACATTCAGTGCCTTACTTTCTTACTAAACACTGTGTCTTCTTTAGAATCTTCTTGAATTTTTGAAGCTCTCTGTGATGTGCTCCCTGTCTCCAGCCTTATTTCTTACCACTCATTAGAGTTAGTTTTATACCTTTAAACTGTTTCATGCTCCTGTGGATTTTTCTCACGTTTCCTCCTTTATTCATATCCTCCATTTTCCCTCCATCTTTGAAAAATTTGCCTGTCTTTCAAGTTTTAGGTCAAAGTCCTAAACCCAGGGAAAGCTCCCACGATTACATGTAGCTTTTTGTATCTTAGTGCAGAGATAACTCAGCGAATTGGGAGTCAAATCAGACTCGTGCATTAGGGAGCTTACCCTGTATCAAGCCTTACTAATAATCCCAAGGATACAAGTAATCATGAGACACTGGCAAAGCATGATCATGTTCAGGACCATCAGCAAGGCTCCCTAAGTTTTTTTTTTTGCATTGGGCATGTTCTGGAATAAGGTTACCTAAGAGTTGGATACGACTGAGTGACTGAACTTGAACTTATGAGATCTCTAGGTGGTATGTATGGTTAATATTGCTGACATGAAGTAGCTGTCTTGGTTATGAAATATCTCCATTTAATATTCAATTAGTTGCATAGATTAAGAAAACTTCCCCAGGGAGCTCAGACCCCATACATCTGTACACTCTAGGTTCATTTATTATAAGCAACCCTAGACTACATGTATCCTAAAAGCATTCCAAGGATGAATCCTCTTCCTCAAATACCATCATTGTGCTTACCAAGCAGTTAGCCTCATCACTTGTTTTTCTTGCCAAAGGTTGGAACCATGGTCCTTCCACACCCAAACAGGAGAAATTAGATTACATATCTGCTGCTTAAACCTTTCTTTCCCAGATACTTATGTACTATCTTATTTTGCTTGTCAGTGTTTCGTCTGTTTTAATTTTTATTTCTTCAAGAAGACACTAAGTTCTTTAGCCTTGGCCATCTGAAATTTTTAAAGTAAGAGTTTTTCTGCAATTTTTAAAGACTCTGAGGACGTGAAAGTATAGAGAGCAAAGAACATGTTCTTTGAAGGCAGAAGACCTGGATTCAAATCCAAGCTGCCACACTTCCCACTGTATGTGAGTGGAAAATTATCTCATCTTTCTGGGCCTCTTTTTTTTTTAACCTATAAAACAGGGATAATGATCCCTATAGGCCTCAGAGTTTATTGTGAGGATTCTTTGTGGTGATATGTTTGGTTGTATATTTACTTACATGTGTAAAGCACCTGACCTAGTGCTTTTCATTCACTACATATGCAGCAAGTGCTAACTGTAGTGTGTATTCAGTATGCTGAAATCTAGTCAACACTGGAAATGCATAGTTTATGCTTGCCTTCTCTACTTGGTTGTATCTTTTTTTGTTCTTTAACGCATTAAAACTAGGCTTCCTCTTCTGTCCTTTTGCTAGAATGATTTCCTTAGAGGTGCTGATGACTTGCATGTGGAAAATCCGGCGAGCACTGGTTGGTGCCTATGTTACTGCCTCTCTCTGTGGCCTTGATGCTGCTGGCCATCTCCTTCTAATGCCACAGCTCCCCTTCTCTTTCATGACACTGCACTGGTTCCTGTAGTGCTCTGACCATAGGCAGTTCCTTAAATGCTGGCATTCCCCAGGGCTCTCGTCTGGGCCCGCTGACCTTCTCGGTGCTTTCCCCTAGTGAATTGTGCTTTCCAGGTTTCAGCTATTACCCATTTGCTCAATGTGGTGTAATGAACTATGCCAGAATTTTAGAATCATAGCAACTCAAGTTGCAATTTAACCTTGCCACTTACTTGCTCTGACCTTGGCTAAGTTATGTAACTTTCTGTACTGTACAGTTTCATTCTGCAACTGTACTATAGTCGCTTTATCTATTAAAGAAGCATATTTAATATTACTTCTTTGCATTGTAGTCAGGTGTTTTCTTCTCCCAGGTGGCACATCAGAAGCCACACGTCTGAAATAAAATGCAACACATTTCCCTCTGTGTTCTCTCACATGCTCCTGTTCAGCTTGTGACCTGGCCATTCCCTCCGTTATCTCTGCTCAGCATGTGGGAATCATCTTTGACTGTTTCTCCCTTGCCTGTATTTGGTACATCCCAGGTCCTGCCATATCACCTCCTAAACAGTTTTTGCCTTGGCCACCTCTTCTCTATCTCTGCCGTCAGTGCCCTAGCTCATTTATCTCTTGTCTGGGCTCCTGAACTAGCTGTTATTTTACCTGTACTGTCCAGTAGAGTAGCCACAAGCCACATATGTGACTATTTATATTTAATTAAAATGAAATTAAATTAAAAATTCAGTTCTTTAGCATGACTTGTAACATTTCCAGTGCTTCACAGCGCTGAGTGTCTAGAGAACTGAGTAGAACATCTGTGGAGCATTTCATCACTGCAGAAAGTTCCTTTGAACAGTGCTATTTTAGACTGGAGTCAGCAAACTAAGACTTGAAGGCCAAACCTGCTGCCTGTTTCTACAAATAAAGCTTTTCTGGGGCACGGCCTTGTGTGTTTGTTTCCTATGGCTGCTTTCCCATGACAGCGGCCAAGTTGATTAGTCGTGACAGATAGGGTATGGCTTCCAAAGCCCCTTGCTTTGTGTTCACTCTCTGGCTTTTAGGAAAGAAGTTTACTGATTGCTGCTCTAGGCAGTCTGCCTGTCTCTAGTCCTGTTCCCCTTTCCTTCTCTGCTGTATTATTACCTTCCAGTGATCTCCACACAAAAATGAGCACATACCCCCTGGTTAGATCCTCCTGAGTGATTCCTGCTGCTTCCAGGATAAACTCTAGGCTCTGTAATGTGACATGGAAAGCTCTGCAGTTAGAGCTGTCTTCTTTCTTTATGCCATATTCCCCTCAAACTCTCCTCTCACCTCACTGTCCCTATGCTGGAAAGGTCTCCTGGATCCTTGCTCATTCTTCACAAGTCAGCCCAAGAGTTGTTGTACTGAGCACAACAAGAAATCCCATGTCTTCCAGGCTGGGTTGTGTGTCCCTCACCTGCGTGGCACAATAGCAACACACAGTTACAGTGTTACGATTAATAAATTATTGTAAAGTAAACTTTTCTTTTTCCTGTTCTTTACTATCTCTGTGTTTTGTTAGGTAAACAGCCAAAATTTGTTGAATTTTGCATCATCCAGTGTCCACCTGTTGTCTGGTACTTAGTAGCCATTTAATTGCTTTTTGAATTAATGGTTCCCAAGAGGTGATCAGTTTAGCTTTAGCAATGTCTATCTTGAAGGTGATTCGGATTTGAGATTTTAAAGCAGGAGGAACTCATCTTTGACACTTAAAGGAACTTTAATGTGTTTTTGTTTGAAACTCTTTTTGAAAAATCATAATATTAGAGATAATATAACCTATTCTTTAATTTTATAGTAAAAAGCTATGCTCTACCTTTATTTAAAATCTTTGAGTCTTGAAGAAATTAAGAATTGAGAAATGGGATTAGAATATGGGCAAGAAATGGTATGATGGAGCAGCAAGGAGATTATAATGAAATTTTCCATAGTTTGTTTTCTTTGGTTTGTGATATTTTTGTTCTCTTCATTCCTCCTGAACTCACAATATCTCCGGGACCCTGTAGGGTTCCTAAAGCTCTCACACTTGTGACTCTCAGCTCCTAAAATTCACCAAACCAGTACCTTGTTGGTGGGTAGATCCTTGGTTCCCATCCTCTTTTTGCCTTTCTTTCTCTATTTGAAAGTAGCTCTGGCTCATCTTCCAAATGTGAATTATACCCGCTAATACCTTGTTTTTACGCTGAGTGTGCTTAGTACCACACAGTGCAAATTCATTGCTAGGAAACATGAAAAGTCCACATGCATTTAGAAGAACAGAGGGAGGAGGAAGTGCTAAATGAGCAAAGATAGATTTTACTATATGGAGTTGGAGAGGGTTACAAACACATGCAGTCTGCCATCTTTTCTCCTATACCCATCTGAGTAGTAACTGTGGATGGTGGGGAAAGACAGTGTGTTCCCACTCTCCTTCCTTCCCACAAGCATGTCTTCTTGCTTCCTCCTGTTCCTCTCCCTCTCAACATCAATACGTATATTCAAAAACTGTTAGCCTATGTATGTTGGAATGAAGGAGTGTGTTCTACTTAGGTAAAAAGTGGTACATTCCAAAAACATAAGGGGTTCTTCTGACATGAGGAAGAGAAAAACCATTATATAAATATGATTCTATCCTAAAAATTAATACATGAGTTCTTTCCTTTGAAAGAGACTGGCTTAAAGATCAGGCACCAGTCACATGGAGAAACTGGCTGAAGGTAAATGCGATGATTGAACGGTAAAGCCAAAGCGCATGTTCTTAAAATCCAGATTTGTAGATAATCACCTTTCCAAACAACCAAAAATTTGGAAAATGTGTAACGTGCTGGAGAACAGGAAACAGTCTAGGCTAAATACAATCTAGGAGTTATGAGATCAAAGAGAAAAGGCTAAGAATATAGGGTTACAGGAGACCAATTGAGTTACTGCATTCATCTAGGTAAGAGACACCAGTGACCAAAAATTATAATGGCAACAGGTATAATGGAATAAGTTGGGAAAGGATTAGGAAGAATCTTAGGAGATAAGATGAATAGGGCTTGGTTCCAGATTAGGAACAGTCTAGGGTGACTCCAGGTTTCTGACTTGGCTAAGTTGATGATGATCCCATTGATTAATATTGGGAGATTTCTGTGACGGTGGTCATGGAGGAAAGGGAGATTAGGCAAAGAGTAGGGTATTGGTTTTAGGCGTGTTGGGTTTGAGGCATATTTGAGAATGTGTGATTTGTCAGGTAAGAATGCTCAGCAATAACTCAGAAATATGGAACTACAGGTAGAATATAAGAGAGAACTTGAAACCAGAGATTTGTGTCAGAGTGTTTGAGCCTTTGAGGAGGAAAATGTTTTCCTCTACTAGCTTTGGTTCTTTGGTGGATCTAATAATCAAATTGACATAAGGCAGATTAACAGGAGAAAAAACAGATTTAATTACATATATGTGGGAGTCCCACAGGACAATGAGTTCAAACTGGGCAATAGGAGGCTTATAAAGCTGTCTTGAACTAAGGAATGGTGTAGGCATCTGTGGAGGAGTATATTCACAGGATGATAAGAAGAGCAGATATTTGGTAATTAGTTGTTTGTCCTGCCATACAGATAGGTCATTCAGATGAAAAGTTATCTCTTGGTAATAGCTCTCTGTGTGGCTGGGTCACCTGTCTGAATTCTCTCAGGTAGTTAAGGGAGAGGTAGGAGTTTTTCTTGAATCTGCGGGGTCTTAATTTCTTTCAGGTCTATTTTGCCTGGAGAATTCCATGGACACAGAAGCCTGGTGGGCTACAGTCATAGGGTGGCAGAGAGTCGGACACGACTGAAGCAACTTAACACACACGCACACACAAAATATTCTACATGCCATAGTGGTGGCTCATTTTGGGAAACTTGTTCTGAACCTCTTTCAGCCCCTGGGAATAGATTAAATGGCCTGGTACAGCATATGGAAGAAGTGTACTTGGGAAGCACAACAATTTAAGGGAAAGGCAGAGGAAATAGAAACTGAAAAACTGTAGCTCTGGAATCAAGAGGAAATAGTGTCATAGAAACCAGGAGAGGAGAAAGGAAATGCGATGATCGACCATGTCATGCTACAGAAAGGTCACCTGGGATGAAGGCTGAGATGAGTCCACTGTCTTGCTATGGAGCTGCCCCTGGTGACCCCTGCATTCTTTGTAGGGGAATGCAGTCATATGTACTGGGCTATGAAGTTATAGCAAGAATGTCTGTGAATACACTGTTGATGTCTCTTTTTAAAAGTTTAATAGGGAAGACAAGCAGAGGAGGAAAGATTTTTGGATTAGGAAGAATTGGGCATGTTGGTAAGAAAGAAGGAATCATCCTACAGATGGAGAGCTGGATGGAGCAAGAGAAAGGGGATAATTGATGGCCTAAGGTTGCGGAGCGTAGGTACAGAGCAGTTGGCCTTGGAGAGGGCAAGAGAAACCACTTCTGAATGTAGAGGAAGATGCGCCTGAAAAGACTTGAGGTCTTGAGGTCAGAGTTTGAAGAATCCATGGTTGAGGACTAATATCTTATTAGTAGAGGAAGCCAGTTCCTCTGGGATTGAGAGGTAAAGTTAACTGAGGAAGGAAAGTGACTTTATTGGTGAGACAGAGGTTTGCAGGCAATTCTGTGGAGAATGTCGAGTTAAGTAAAAGGAACATGAAGCAAATCTGAGGATACACTGGGCAGTTCAGATCTCTATATTTGTGTCATTTATCTAATGTCAGTATTGGTGAGTAATAATAGCTATTGATTGAGCTCTTTAGTTCGAGGCAGTTCTTACTACGTATTGTAACAACTTCATTGTATAAGGGGGCGGGGGGTGCTATCATTATCCACCATGATCTTTGTAGATCAAACTGAGACAGAGAGGTCAGTAACACGTAAGACCTCACAGCAGCCGAGTGGAAGAAGGGGATTTGAGCCCAGCCTCTGACTGCAGAGTAGTGCCTGCCTTCCCTCTGTTTTCTGCCTTAGGAAAGCTGGCTTGATGGGAAGTTGATGATAGGCAGGTGAGGATGATGGATGAAGTGGCAAGAGCGCTGAGGGTGCCAATGTGTGTCCTGAAGGTAACTGAGGTAGGCAGGAAAAGAAGTGAATCAGGCGGATAGTGACAGGTTTGGGAGTAGAAGTCGATGAAGAGATTTAGATGGAATTGGGTAAAATGAACTATCAGGTATTACGAATATGCTTAGAGGGGAATGGGTTAGGACTTCCCTGGTGAGCCAGTGGTTAAGACTCTGCATTCCCAATGCACGGGGCCCGGGTTCAATCCCTGGTCAGAAAACTAGATCTCGCTTGCTGCAGCTAAGAGCCTGCATGCCTCAACGAAGAGCAGAGGTCCCACCTGTTGCAACTAAGACCTTGTACAGTCAAATAAATAAATATTTTTAAAAATATTTAAAAAAAGAAGGGGATGGATTATTTAAGGTTCAGCATTTTTCATTAAAATTGAGACTACATAGTCACAAAAATGAATGACTGAGGATCGGATGGAGAAAATTTTTGGAGCAGAGAAGGCTGGAAGATAGGAGATCTGGATAGAGCAAAAATCTTGACTTTACTGCTACAGTGACATTTTTCCTGTTTGTGATACAATTTTATTAATTTGAGCATTGCTACCTAAATTGCTACCTTAACTTCCTTCTTTTTTCACCCAACATAGTTATAAATTGTAATATCACTCTTGTCCTACAAATTATTTCTGTTTCATATTTTAATTTCTTAGTAAAATATTTTAAGGTCTTTTTTTTAACAGTTTAATTTTTAGTTTCTGAGGTTGAGCAGTTTCTAGTTTAGTCATGACTAATTCAGTCAAATTGAACATTAAGATACATGGATATATTTCACTCCATTTTATAATTCAACCTCTAAAATATAATGAAGTAACATTAGGCAATATAGTTTAAGGAGGAAAAGGTAGAGTAGAGCAAATACTGAATTTTTCAAAAATATGCTTTTACTTGAGGATAATTTTAGACTTTCAGAAAAGTTTCAAGGATGATTCAAAGGGTTCCTATATACCCCACACTCAGATTCTCCTAGTGTTAATATTTATATTCGTATGGTACATTTTTCATAGTTAGTGAACAAATATTGGTGCATTATTATTAACTAACGGACTCTTGAGAGTCCCTTGGACTGCAAGGAGATCCAACCAGTCCATTCTAAAGGAGATCAGCCCTGGGTGTTCTTTGGAAGGAATGATACTAAAGCTGAAACTCCAATACTTTGGCCACCTTATGTAAAGAGTTGACTCAGTGGAAAAGACTCATGCTGGGAGGGATTGAGGGCAGGAGGAGAAGGGGACGACAGAGGATGAGATGGCTGGATGGCATCAGTGACTCGATGGACGTAAATCTGAGTGAACTCTGGGAGCTGGTGATGGACAGGGAGGCCTGGTGTGCTGCGATTCATGGGGTCGCAAAGAGTCGGACACAACTGAGCAACTGAACTGAACTGATAGTAGTTCAGATTTCCTTAGTTTTTACCGAATGTAATTTTTTCTGTCCCAGGATTCTATCTGAGATACTATATTACATTTAGTTGTCACTTCTCTTTAGGCTCCTGGTTGTGACAGTTTCTCAGACATTCATTGTTTTTGATGACCTTGTCAGTTTTGAGAAGTCCTGGTCAGGTATTTTGTAGAATATTTCTCAATTTGGATTTGTCTGATGTTTCTCTTGGGTGATTAGATTCAGGTTATGGGGTTTTCAGGACTTCCCTGGTGGCTCAGATGGTGAAGCGTCTGTCTACAATGCGCGGAGACCCGGGTTCGATCCCTGGGTTGGGAAGATCCCCTGGAGAAGGAAATGGCAAGCCACTCCAGTATTGCCTGGAAAATCCCACGGACAGAGGAGCCTGGTAGGCTACAGTCCGTGGGGTCACAAAGAGTCGGACACGACTGAGCGACTTCACTTCAGACTTCAGACTTTATGGGGTTTTCTGGAGGCTTCCCTGGTGGCTCATTGGTAAAGAACTCATCTGCCAATGCAGGAGACACAGGTTCCATCCCTGGGTCAAGAAGATTCCCCAGAGAAGGAAATGGCAACCCACTCCAGTATTCTTGCCTGGGAAATCCCATGGACAGAGGAGCCTGGCAGGCTATATAGTCCATGGTGTCATAAGAGTTGGCCACGACTTTGCAACTAAACAACAACAGTGGGGTTTTTGGAGGAAGACCACAGAAGTGATGTGCCATTTGCATCCCATTATGTCAGGACTACATACATAAACATGATTTATCACTGTTGATGTTTACCTTGTTCACCTGGCTGAGGTACAGTTTGTAGGATTTCTCAGTTTTTAAAGTGACTATTTCTACCCCACTTGCCTTCTACACTGAACTCCCTGGAACAAAGTCATTACACATAGTCCCCTCTTAAACAGTGGAGACTTAGGCTTCAGGAACCCTTTGAGGATGCATCTACATATTTTGTTTGCAATCATTCTGTACAGAGTATTTATCTTTTCTTCTCTATTCATTCACTCATTCATTCATGTATGTTACCATGACTTCGTGGATATTTACTTTTTACTTTGAGTTTAAAACCAATACTATCTATATTTATTTTGTTCAAGTTGTTATAACTTTTGCCATTTGGAGCTCTTTCAGTTGGTTTCGTAGTCCCTTTGACATAACTTCATCATTTTGTTCTTTGAACACTTATTTAGTTTCTGATACTAAAAACAGTATTCTGGATTTTTATTGTATACTATATCCCAACCCTAGAATCTGCCTTTTCTTAAGGAGTCTTGTTTCCTTTTATTGGAAACTGGTATTAGAAACCAAAATGTGGGCCCTGGGTGTGCTCACTGCTCCTGGGGAATCATTGTTCCTATGTCCTCCCAGCTGACGACTTGGAAATATACTAACCTGTATATACACACATATCTATGATTATTTCTCTCTCTATATCCATCTAAATCTGTATTAAACTAAATGTAAGTTTATACTGAAGTTTCCAACTCTAATCCAGGATCATATGAATCAATCTAGCCTTTTACACTCAATTGTCTGTAATCTCCACTCCAACAATGAGAAATCTGGTCCCTACTGCACCATCAGACAAATTTATTTGTTAAATCCCAATATACATGCATAGTGGTTTCAAAATTGTTAACCTGTTCCCCTTGAGATAATATTTTACTAGCTAGAGTACAGTGCCTATGTATAGTTTTTTTAGTCTTACAGTCTATTTTCAGAGTTACCTGGGGTCCCCTGGGAGATTTTTATTATTTTTTAAAAAACTTGGATACATTCTTCATGCTGTTCTGTGAGTTTTGACAAATGCATGTTGTCTTGTATCCACCGTACAGAATTGTTTCACTACTCTGAAATATTGCCCATGCTTCTACCTGCTCTCCTGCTCTCTCTGAACCTCTGGCAATCACTGTTCTGTCTTTATAGTTTTGCTTTTTCCAGAAGGTCATATAAATGGAAACATACAATTTTCATACTGACTTTTTGATTTAGCAATATGCATTTAAGATTCACCTATTGTGTTACATGAATTGATAGTTTATTCCTTTGTATCACTAAATAGTATTTTATTGTCTGTATGTACCACAGTTTGCTTATTCGTTCACATGCTGTGTTGTGAATAATATTGTGAACCAACCTATAACATTTGGTTACTTCCAGTTTTTGGCAATTATGAATATAAGTGGTGTAAACACTTGCATGCAGGTTTTTGTGTGGATATATATTTTGAAATCAATTGGAAAAAATACCTAGAAGTGTGATAGTTAGATTGTGCACTATAAATATGATTAACATTTTAACTGCAGTGCTGTCTTACAAAGTGGCTTCCATTTTGCATTCCCACCAACAATGAATGAGTATTCCTATTGTTCCACATCCTTGCTGACAATGCATATTGTCAGATTTTTGGATTTTAGTCATTCTAATATACGAGTAGTAGTATGTCATTGTTTTAATTTACATTTTTCTAAGGACAAATGATGTTTAACATCTTTTTTATGTACTTTTTTTCCTTTTGTTTATCTTCTCTGATGATGTATTTAAGATCTTTTTCCCATATTTTAATTGAGTTGTTTCCTTTATTTCTGAGCTTTAAGAGTTCTATATATATTTTAGATACAAGTATTTTATCATATATATATTTAGTAAACAATCGCCCAGTGTTTGGATGTCTCTTCATTTTCTTTTGTGCCTTTCACAGAGCCCATTTCTAATTTTAGCAAAGTCCAGCTTATTGATATTTTTTTCTATGGATTGTGCTTTTGGTATTACATCTAAAATACTATCATCAAACCCAAGGTCATGCAGGTTTTTTCCCATTTTTTTTCTAGAAGTTTTATAATTTTGCATTTTACTTTTAAGTCTGTGGTCCATTTCAGGTTAATTTTTCTGTAAGTTGTGAGGTCTCTGCCTAGGTTTATTTTTCTGCACATGGCTATCCAATTGTTCCAGCACTGTTTGTTAAAAAGACTGCTTTTTCTCCATTGAATTATTTTTACACCATCGTCAAAAGCAAGTTCAGTATATTTGTGTGGGTTTATTGGTGGACGCTCTGTTCTGTTCCACTATTCTATTTGTTCTTTTATCAATGCCATGCTGTCTTAATTATTGTAGCTTTACTGTAGTTCTTGAAAGTGAATCTGTCAACTTTGTTTTTTTCAGTATTATGTTGACTATTCTAGGCCCTTCAACTTGCCATAGATTGGGTTGGCCAAAAAGTTTATTTGGGTTTCTCTATACTCACTTAGGAAAAACCTGAACAAACTTTTTGGCCAACCCAATAAATCTTGGGCAGGGTGGGGATGTTCTGAATTTTAAAAACTGTAAACTAGAAACCATTAATCCTCAAAGATGCAGAATAAATGAGATGTTTCTTTAATTTTTTTCCCAGGTGGTTCTTTGAGGCCCTGCAGTATCCTAAGTTTTCCAAGGCTAACGTCATCAATGGAATACTTATGACGGTGGTATTCTTCATAGTGAGGATTGCTTTGATACCTCCTTTCTACGGCTACGTGTACTCTGTGTTTGGGACGGAAGCCTACATAAGGCTTGGATTTTTAGTTCAGTTTTCCTGGATTGCTAGTTGTGTGGTTCTGGATGTGATGAATGTCATGTGGATGATCAAAATTTCAAAGGGGTGCATCAAAATCATCTCTGTCTTAAGACAAGAGAAAGCCAGAAAGAGTCTTCAGAATGGAAAACTTGACTAAAAGCAGGCTATCAATAAGCATACTTCATTACTACCCACATTGTATCTTCTGATAGGATAAATTCTTGGTATGTTCTTGTGCTTCTTTATTATTTATACTTGGTATTCATACTTTCAGTATCTTTTTAACTATTAGAAAGAAAAACTAAAACAGTTTTTTCCCTCAAGATTTATTTTCTAATTTTCTTCTGCATTATAAGCATGGATAAAATCTTAAAGATTAAAATAAAAAAATATAAATATTGATCGTGAATCTTTTTGGAAATCTATTCACTGGCATTGGTACTTTTCTCTGTGAAAAGATGACTATGCTAATTTGGTGCACTTGGTTTTATGTCACTGATTTTGCTGAAAGAATGGGAACTGCCTTTAAATCTGTAAACAGCTCTCCACATTCTGATGCACTATGCTTATTTCTTACTATGGCTGTCAATTCCTGGAATAGAGTTTGATTTCCAAATTATTGAATGTTCTTTTTCTTAGACTATTGAATGTGATGTCTTTCTCATTTCAAATTGCTATCATCTACTAATAATGAAGTATTTTGCTTACTTTGGGAACCTCTAATTAGTTTTCATGGGAAATATTTCCTACAATTTTAGATTTTTCTGACATCACTTTATTATATCTGTTTTTAACATTTTATCAAATTATTGCTTTTTTTCTTAAATAGCAAAGCTTAAGACCAATCTGACAGAGCTCCTTAAGAGATGAATTCTTCCTTCTAAACATGCATGTTCTAGATGACTAGTTAGACTAATACAAGGAGTCATTAAGAAAAAGGCTTTAACACTGCAGTCTCTATCTGCTTCCCTTGCATTTTTTTCTTTGAAAACTATATTATTTCTATTTGCAAAACCTCCCATGAGTTCTGAACCCAACATCTTTTAGCACCACAGTCTTGTGCAATATATATTTATCATGCTCCTAAAGTAAGCCTCTTCTTGATGAGACCAAAACTGCAAAAACTAAATAAATAAGTCAGTATTCATATTTTACTCACAATTTACATCCATGCTTGCTAGCATTTTGAGTACTTTGAATTTCTGTCTTTCTTAAAAGACAGGCAAAAGATAGATAATTTAATCTAAGTATTCTGATTATCAACATTATTATTTTATGTGAGGATAAATGGTGACTTTTTTTTTCTGTTTGTGTATGTGGGTATATGTTTGCTTTGTTCTGGTCCTTACAACCCAAATATAAAATAACATAGTTAGCTATTATTGTCTTTATTATTGTCTTTATTTTTCTCAAGTACTTGACTTTAATGATCATTCTTACCTAAGGAAAAAAAATTAATCAGTGGAAAATACTTGAATTTAATTGAACCCAAACCAAAAGATCCATTCACTTTCTCAATTTGATTGAGAATGTGCTACTCATTCTCATTGTCCATGTTATGGTGATGGAGAAAGGCTAGCTGGATATTTCAGGATTTTTTATTTACTGTGATTTGATTTGATTCAGCTGTCCATTGCAGATAGGACCCGATAAGTTATAGAACATTTAAAGAAGGTAGTTGAAATCAGTCAGTAACTAAATGATAAATTGAAATTGATTGGCTTATACCAGTGCACTTATTTTTGAGAGGCTTAAAGTAATGTAAAATGTAAGTATTTGTTTTCCAGTTTACTAATATTACATTTGTTATTAAATTTAGTTCCTTTTACACATAAGCACTTAGACATGTATTGGTTGTTTAGAGGGAATATGAAAGCATGTGGTTATATCTTGTTCCTTTCTTGCTCTTTTGC
Source organism: Nanger dama (assembly GCA_917880005.1). Taxonomy (NCBI): domain Eukaryota; kingdom Metazoa; phylum Chordata; class Mammalia; order Artiodactyla; family Bovidae; genus Nanger; species Nanger dama. The sequence goes on from CAKJTW010000059.1 coordinate 1,415,682, forward strand.
AAGAAAAATGGCTTTCAAAAAGGAAAACACTTACATTAGAAAGCTATTTTGGAAATTCATTCCTTTAGAAAGAAACAAAATGTGAAATAAATAATTTTGACCATTCAGATATTTCTGTGGTTTCTGAACACATATTTTAAACCCATCATCAATATGAAGAAAATATAATGCTATATAATATGAATGAGTTTCCATATAGCAGTTTCAGTTTTTATAGTTATTTCATGCTTAAAACTTTATTTTTACTTTCACTAACAGCACCTTTCAGTAGTATAGCCCCCACTAAATAAGTATAATTAAAATATCAGTGTGTTGAACTAAAGTTTGTTATTCCCTTAGTCAGCAATTCTTATTTTATGCTGGCTGCATGACAGATAATTTAACATCCAGATTATATATCCAAAATAGATTCTACGTACTTCCTCATACAATAGATATGAAATGGAAAAGACACTATAAGCTGCCATGCTACTTTAAGTCAGATCTTTATAGGAGCTATACTTTTGCTGTTCTGTGATTTTATCCACCTGCCTAAGATACAAGTAGTTAAAGACAGAACATTTCATTTATTAAATAATGAAATTTTCATTTATTAAATGACAAACTTTTGCTAGACATTTTACATATTAAATATTTTGACTACATGGATTAATTTAAATGATTCTGTTGATATTAGACATTCTGATATTAAACAACTGTTAAAATATTTATAGAAAATGAAAGCAAATTGGTATAAATTTTTAAGCAACTCTATTTTTGTAGAAAAAGTTAGTGACAACCTGTAACTATATAAATGTTCTCTGAACATGTAGTACTCTAGAAAATAAAAATTCATTCAAAATTTTGAAAACGAATGAAAATCAACTAAATATCATGCAAGATCAAAAACTCTGCATTAGATATTTTTGGGAGAATTTTAAAACTATGAGCTTGAGTTTATAGAAGTCTGCATAATTGTGTCTAAAACCTTTTTAACAAGTATTATTTGCATTTATTTAAATCTCAGTATGAATCTGAGTGTAGAGAAATGAACTCCTGCTTAAACTGTGTCTTGATATATCATAGTAAGTTGAAATGCAATATTTATTCTAACTGTTCAGTTTTGTTATTTTATGGAGTAGTCTTTGTTCAGAGAAATAATGATGCTTTTATCATTCCTAAAGGTGGCTCATATACTGTGGATGACCCAGTACTATTGTAAAGGTCTAGTTTTAAAAACTGCCTAATTTATAGGTGTTTGAATCAAACTCTTTTCTAAATTTTAATGACCTATTTGACTCAAATCAAAATTTTGCTGAAAGTATCAGTTTTTAAATTATATATTTCTCTGAGGTGCACTAGTCATTTAAAGAGTAGTTCTTCCCTGTGTTGCTGGGTACACCAACATTGTAATCATATGTTTAGAAATATTCTTTTCCTGGAGATATATAGGGGAAAGTATGTTGTAATATTCATGTTTGTTCTGCTTCATTTTTAAGGAAAATAAACATGTTCCAAAAGATACTATTAAAATAAGTGTTTGAATAAATTTCAATTTCTAGGTTTCTCTTCACTCCAAATATATAAATGTACATTTCAATTGGCTTTAAGTGGTTTAATCTGTTAAATGAAATTTGAAAGTCTGTGTCATTGTTGACATCATCAATTATACTTCATAGGAAATTATCTATTTATGTGTTTTGGATTCTATAAGAAGCAAACTGGTATAATTTTATCATAATGTGGCAGAGTGTATCTCAAAAGGTGCAAACCAGTATAGCCCGGAGACCCTCCTGTGATGAGAGTCCCCGGGCGAACACATACCTTCCTAGCCTTAACCACAGCTGGTTAATGACAGACACATTAAAGGTACTGAAAGCAAATTCTGACATAAAATGTGTGATATGAGTGAGGACAAGGAAAAGCCAGCAGGACCTAAGGTTGGAGGAGATAGTATGACTGCTTTGCCCTTAAAAGCCATGATGTTCCTCCCTCAATCCAAAGGTTTTCTCTGAATCTTTTGAGCCCTTCCATCTCATCAGCACCTCCCTCCTTTATGCCATCTTTCTATGTCAACTTTTGAGGCCTCCCAGGTGGTGCCAGAAGTCAAGAACCTGCCTGCCAAGGCAGGAGATGTAGGAGACATGGGCTCCTTAGCTTGGTGGGGAAGATCCCCTGGAGGAGGGCATGGCAATCCACTCTAGTATTCTTGCCTGGAGAAGCCCATGGACAGAGAAGCCTGGAGGGTTACAGTGTATAGGGTCACAAAGAGTCAGACATTACAGAAGCAAATTAACATGTGTGCAAATGTGTAGCTTCCCAGCCCCTTGTGGCAAATTTAGACATTCATTAGTATGTTCTTTCATTGGGGAAAAAAAAGCATTGCTGTAAGTTTCAGTAATGAACAGACAAGCCATAATTTATTAAGAGGCTACAGGAAGCCATTTAACATTTAATAATACTTATTTATAACACCAAGCAAAGCTTATAATGTTATGGTTTTATTGAGAAACATCTTTAGGTGTCTTTTCCTTAAACTGGTTTAGCAATAAGAGCTTTATAACATGTTTCAGCTAGGGATTCATTGCAGGGTCTAAATGTTCTTTAGACCCTCTGACAGGTGAGGGAGGAACTGAGGTGGTTCTGTGTTATGAGGATGTTATGAGGAGGGCGTGCTGCTATGTCGCAGCATTATTGAGTCTTGCTCTTTAATCTAGCAAATGTAGTCACAGTCCTATTTCCTTCAAAAATGAGCTTACTGCGAGTGAATTACTCAGGGTGTTTTCCAAAGTACAACACCCAAGGATTTGAACCGTCTCTTTTAGCCCAGACCTCAAACTTTGTAAGGTCATACCTTTCTTGGAAGATATTTTGGCAGTGAAACTAAAGATTAGTTTGTTTGCATAGGAAGTGTTTACACTGATTCCCTCCAAGGAGTAGACATTTTTAAAATCTTAAAGATAAAAATACCTCTGGCTGAAAACTTCGTTAATTGTCATCTGCATGTTTTTCTTTTATATCTTTATGTAATTCTTGCTGTAATTAAGTATGCATTAAGGTATTTGCTACTTGTTGGTTAATGAAGCATAAAAAATTTTAACTAAATAAAATGTGCTATGTATTTTTCTGTTTCTTGCTTGGTTTGCTTCTAGTATGATTATGTCTACTTTTTACTCAAGGACTTTTTGCACAGATAATACTCTCTTACTAATGTGTAACTGGGATGAGTTATGAGAATATTTTGGTAATTATTTGATTTTATAATAATTTTTAGACATAGATTTAATTTGAAGAAGTTACTTGGAAACTTCAGTAGATGTGACATCTATTGTGATATACAATTTTTCTCTGAGAATGTATCACATTAATATTTAATTGTCAAAGATTTTAGAAGTCTTTCAAGATACATTTATTAACATTATGAGAACACACCTTCTAATGTATTTCCATAAGGCTGAAGAACTTTCATTTACAGAATGTAAGACTTGGTAATTTACAAATCAATGTTACTCAGATTTATCAGCAATTAAAATAGCAATTTAGTGTTCTTTTTGTTTCTGGTTGTGCTTTAGAGGGGTTTCTGGACATCTTTGTGTATTTCCCTTAAACATTTGAAATGTTTGTATACTTAGTATGTGTGCCAGTTTAAAGTAAATATATGCAAGTTGTAAGCAATAATCTGCATGTTATGCAGGGTTGGCATTTCTTTGTCATGGCAATTTTATTATTTTAAGAATGTAAAAATCAATATGCTTATCAATATTTATATATAAATAACCCCTCTACCCCAGTAAAAAAGCTGGGATTTTCTTGTGGTAGAACACTAATATAATGTGGTGCAAAGCTTTGTATTTTGTGAAAAAAAAAAAAATCACAGTTATTTAGTGGAAAAGTTTGAATCTGCAAGGTGTACGCTTGAACAATAATTAATGTATGATAAAATGACTTTTTTCACATGCTATCATCTCTAAGATGCTTATAGAGCTTGTTCCTCCCCATCTTTCCCCACAGTCCCAGCACATCAGAAGATGTAGCAAACATTTCAGTCCTGCTTGCTAATGGAAAAGATGGTGCTATCTAATCAATAGGCTTTTTTAGATTAAGTAAAACTTTGACAGTTATTTTTTCATCTCCTTTTATTTGTCCCTGAGGACTCTCACGTGGTCTTTAGTGTGTGTGTGTGTGTGTGTGTGTGTGTGTGTTTTTGCCAAATGTCTTGGCTGAAATTCCTACCTTCTCAAATTGCCCATGGTCTTAATCTTGCATCTTACTCCGAGAATATCCAGTAGATAAGGAACCAGAGCACTAATTGAAGAGAATACTGAAGTGGCTTGGCCTTTGGAGAGTAGCATGAGTCATGCTTCAGAACATGCCTAAAATGTTGTGTCAAGACTGGCAAAGGAACAGCTGAATTTCAAAATTAAAATAGTAGGCACAGCTGTCAGTGGAGGCAGGCCACAGGTAAAATTCCAAGGATTCGGATGTCCTCCAAACGAATGTAAATGAACTTGCTCTCCCATTCCTCAGGCCATCTCAGAGATGAGTCACCCTTTATTCTCCTATTTTCTGGTCTTCATCAAAGCCTCTTTACTACTTTCCCTTCCTTTCAGTGGCCCTTATACGTGCACAGAGTAAGTGATGATGGCAGGTTTGCAACCTTGCCCCTCTTGAGTAACTGATCATCTGACACTTGGTCCATAGCAGATGTGATGGATGAGCAGGGAGAGTGTGGAGTCATAGGAACCATGATGGCTTTTGATAATGATAGGTCAGGACTTGGGGTCTCTTGCAGACTCAGGCAACCCACCAGGACCACTGCTCCACAAAGGCCACCCCTTCATTCCAGGCTCCACAGTGAGGCATCTGATTGTTGGCAGTGGGTGAAACACTACTAAGATATGTTCTCATGTATGTACACATAAATGTGTGCACACACACATACACAAACACACAATATCCCTATATATATAAACAGGCATCTAAAATGAATAATGTGCACATTACCTTTAAATACAGAAAAGACATAAAAATTCTTACACCATGTATAGGAACTTCACTGTATTCATTTTTCTTGATAATATCTGTCACCCTATATAATGGACACATACATAGCATTTTCTTTATTCCTTTTATTCTCTGAAATCCTTTCTCCTTCCTTGTCTGTGTCATTCTTTTCAAATTTACATCTGTCCTTGAACTTCTATCCTCAGTATAAATGCAGCCCTTCATTCCTATGACTTTTCCTTTCACCCCACAAGTCCCCTTCTTTGAAAATTCTGCAAAGGTAATTTTGGGAGTGGTATAACTGAATATGTGGTAAAATGATAAGACGAGATGTGGCAGTAAAATTTGGCTGGAGATAGATGAAAAGAGGAAGGGGCTGTTTGGCTGGGATGAGGAGCATCTAGGAGCATTGTGCCAGAAGCAGCCATGGGCTCCTGAGGCAGGAAAGGATGCGCAGGCTGGAGACGAAGACTCTGATTTGGGGGAGCATGCAGGAACATCTGTCAGGTGATCAGTTACTCACAGGGGCAAAAGTTCCAAGCCTGCCATCATCACTTACTCTGTGCATGTATGAGGGCCACCAAACGGAACCATCTCAGCCAAGTGCATTCACCTTGCTGGTGTTTGGTTTTTATCTGTAAAGGGAGGAGTTAAACTGGGTGAATTGAAGGCCCCTTTTCAAATTTCAAATTCAGATTTCATCATTCTGTGATAATGGTAATTAGAATCAGGGTTAGGGTTTAGCCCTGGTGCAGCAGACTAGCAGACTACAGTTCCAGTATATTGGTTTAAGTTGTGTATGTTTTGGGAGGCGGATTAAACACCAGTTTTGATTGTGATTGATGCCCTTGAGGGGGCCCCTCGTTTATGACTCCATCTTCCTCACTTGCAGAGGAGATGGTACCACTTGCAGTTGATGAACCTAGCCAAAAAGACCAAGTATAATATTTGCTGAGTGCTTCAACATATTTAGGGGAAAGAGAGAAAGTTTTAATGATATTCTTTCCCTCTATATTTGAAGCCAATTTGATTTTGTTAATGCTCCTCCTAATGTTAACCTTTGGAAGATGTAAGTATCTTGATCACAGTATCCCAAATACAGAATCCATTTTCATTGTTTCCCACAATAAAATATCATCAGAAAGAAAAATAGGTGACTAATGAAAATGTAAATAGCAGTTATTTATTCCTCTTTCCCAAAACAAAAATATCTGAAAATCTGAATCCTTCAGTTATTTTGAGAAGCCGTTTACCATTAATGGATCATTTTCCTTATTTACTAAGTATTGAGTAATCAGACTTTCCACAAGATTTCTGTTTTCGTAGTGACCCTAAGTATGGACTGCTGAAGTTGTTTGGTAGGCTTTGTGCACACACAGGCCAGGATGAAATGGGGGTAAGGCAATTATGCTGACTGTACTTACTGTCTGTGACTTGGTTCTGTGGTATACTTGTTTCCTGCAACTTGATTGGACTTATCTGACTGGTGATAAATTATCTGCAGTAAAAATCCACTCCAAATTTCCACAATTGGTGGATGGACTCTCTAAGACACTGTATCATTAAGTAATGGTGCTGCTCTAGGGGAAAGTCTGAATGATTCCTTAGCGTTGTAATGAGCAAAAATAAATACTAATTAGGATTTATATTCTAAAGAATTGAAAAGAAAATGGATGTGAAAGTATGTTAGTTTTTTTCCTTTAAAAATGACTGAAAGGAATGCTTTTATAACTTAGAACCATTCTATTTTAGACAGGAATCTAAGCTTTTAATGAAAATGTGAAACCAGAATGAAGGTGTCTACACTCCATTGCCTATCACTCTCATGACTCTCCAGTTGTTATTCTCAACTCTTAAGTATCTTTGTCCTGGATCTAACCAAATACATACATTTTCTGTGCTTAACCAGGGTACCAGAGACCTGCTGGAAAATCATTCAACCCTGTGTAATTGGAGCCACTACAAATTCACGATCTTGGTCATTCACTTATAAAAACTTATTCTCTAGGTACCAGGCACCATGCAAGGCAGAAGGTGAACAACACTGTTGGGAACCTTGCCCCTGGATGGGAATAGAAAGGTAAGAAACAAGAAAGCATATGGTATGTCAAGCGACTCAAGCATGCCTCCTCTGATCCCAGATCTAGCTGAGTGTTTCATACACATTGACTCACTCAATCAAAAGACATTTCATCAGCACTTACTATGTACCAGGATTTAGTTTAGGCTCTGGAGATACATCAGTGAAAAAGGCAGACCTGAAAGCCTCTTCTCCTTTGAAAGTGAAAGTGTTAGTCACTCAAGTTGTGTTTGACTCTGTAATCCCATGGATTGTAGCCTGCCAGGCTCCTCTGTTGATGGAATTCTCCAGGCAAGGATACTGGAGTGCGTAGCCATTCCCTTCTCCAGGGTTTCTTCCCTGACCCAGGCATCAAACCTAAATCTCCCACATTGCTGGCAGATTCTTTACCATCTAGGCACCCCATCATACATTCTAGCAACCAGAAAATGGCAGTTAAAAAATAAGTCTGAAGAAAAGAAATAAATATACAAGGTAATTTCAACTAGTCATAAATGCTTGTTGTTCAGTTACTCAGTCATATCTGACTATCTGTGACCCCATGAACTGCAGCACACCAGACTTCCCTGTCCTTCACTATCTTCTGCAATTCGCTCAAACTCATGTCCATTGAGTCAATCCAACCATCTCATCCTCTTCTTTTACCATCAATCTTTCCCAACTTGCTCAATCACAGAAAACTAACCAAACTGATCACATGGACCACAGCCTTGTCTAACTCAATGAAACTATAAGCCATGCCGTGTGGGGCCACCCAAGACAGATGGGTCATGGTAGAGAGTTCAGATAAAACATGGTCCACTGGAGAAAACAGGGCATACAACTTCAGTATTCTTGCCTTGAGAACCTGAGGAACAGCTCAGTTCAATCGCTCAGTCATGTCAGACTCTTTGCGACCCGATGAGCTGCAGCACGCCAGGCCTCCCAGTCCAACACCAGCATCTGGAGCCCACCCAAACTCATGTCCATTGAGTCAGTGATGCCATCCAACCATCTCATCCTCTGTTGTCTCCTTCTCCTCCAGCCCTCAAACTTTCCCAGCATCAGGGACTTTTCAAGTGAGTCAGCTCTTCACATCAGGTGGCCAAAGTATTGGAGTTTCAGCTTCAACATCAAATCTTCCAATGAACACCCAGGACTGATCTCCTTTAGGATGGACTGGTTGGATCTCTTTGCAGTCCAAGGGACTCTCAAGAATCTTCTCCAATACCATAGTTCAAAAGCATCAATTCTTCAGTGCTCAGCTTTCTTTATAGTCCAACTCTCACATCCATACATGACTACTGGAAAAACCATAGCCTTGACTAGACAGACCTTTGTCAGAAAAGTAAGATCTCTGCTTTTTAATATGCTGTCTAGGTTGATCATAACTTTCCTTCCAAGAAGTAAGTGTCTTTTAATTTCATGGCTGCAATCACCATCTACAGTGATTTTGGAGCCCCTCAAATAAAATCTGTCACTGTTTCCACTGTTTCCCCATCTATTTGCAATGAAGTGATGGGACCAGATGCCATGATCTTCGTTTTCTGAATGTTGAGCTTTCAGCCAACTTTTTCACTCTTCTCTTTCACTTTCATCAAGAGGCTCTTTAGTTCCTCTTCACTTTCAGCCATAAAGGTGGTGTCATCTGCATATCTGAGGTTATTGATATTTCTCCCAGCAATCTTGATTCCAGCTTGTGCTTCTTCCAGCCCAGTGTTTCTCATGATGTACTCTGCATAGAAGTTAAATAAGCAGGGTGACAATATACAGCCTTGACGTATTCCTTTTCCTGTACTCCATGAACAGTGCAAAAAGGCAAATAGATAGGACAATGAAAGATGAATTCCATGGGTTGGTAGGTGCCCAACAAGCTTCTGAAGATCAGTGGAGAAATAACTCCAGAAAGAATGAAGAGACAGAACCAAAGCAAAAACAACAACCAGTGGTGGATATGACTGGTGATGGAAGTAAAGTCAATATGCTATAAAGAGCAATACTGCATAAGAATCCATAAAGTTAGGTCCATAAATCAAGACAAAGTGAAAGTGGTCAAACAGGATGGCAAGAGTGAACATCAACATTTTAGGAATCAGCAAACTAAAATGGACTGGAATGCGTGAATTTAACTCAGATGACCATTATATCTACTCCTGTGGACAAGAATTCCTTAGAAAAAAATGGAATAGCCATCATAGTCAACAAGAGAGTCTGAAATGCAATACTTGGATGCCATCTCAAAAGCGACAGAATTATCTCTGTCCGTTTCCAAGGCAAACCTTTCAATATCACGGTAATCCAAGTCTATGCCCCAACCAGTAATGCTGAAGAAGCTGAAGGTGAACGGTTCAATGAAGACCTATAAGACGTTCTAGAACTAACACCCCCAAAAGATGTCCTTTTCATTATAGGGGACTGGAATGCAAAAGTAGAAAGTCAAGAAATACTTGGAGTAACAGGCAAATTTGTCCTTAGGGTACAGAATGAAGCAGGGCAAAGGCTAATAGAGTTTTGCCAGGAGAATGCACTGGTCATAGGAAACACCTTCTTCCAACAACACAAGAGAAGATGTTCCACATGGACATCACCAGATGATCAGTACTGAAATCAGATTGATTATATTTGCAGCCAAAGATTGAGAAGCTCTATACAGTCAGCAAAAACAAGACTGGGAGCCAACTGTGGCTCAGATCATGAACTCCTTATTGCCAAATTCAGACTTAAACTGAAGAAAGTAGGGAAAACCACTAGACCATACAGGTATGACCTAAATCAAATCCCTTATGATTATATGGTGGAAGTGACAAATAGATTCAAGGGATTAGATCTGATAGACAGAGAGCCTGAAGATCTATTGACAGAAGTTTGTGATGTTGTACAGGAGGCAGTGATCAAGACCATCCCCAAGAAAAAGAAATGCAAAAAGGCAAAATGGTTGTCTGAATAGGCCTTACAAATGGCTGAGAAAAGAAAAGACTCCAAAGACAAAGGAGAAAAGGAAAGATATACCCATTTGAAAGCAGAAGTTCCAAAGAACAGCAAGAAGAGATAAGAAAGCCTTCCTCAGAGATTAATGCAAAGAAATAGAGGAAGGCAATAGAATGGGAAAGACTAGAGATCTCTTCAAGAAAATTAGAGATACCAAGGGAACATATCATGCAAAGGTGGGCACAATAAAAGACAGAAATGGTATGGACCTAACAGAAGCAGAAGATATTAAGAAGAGGTGGCAAGAATACACAAAAAAACTGTATAAAAATATCTTCATAACCCAGATAACCATGATGGTGTGAGCACTCACCTAGAGCCAGACATCCTGAAATGTAAAGTCAAGTGGGCCTTAGAAAGCATCACTACGAACAAAGCTGGTGGTGGTGATGGGATTACAGTTGAGCTATTTCAAATCCTAAAAGATGATGCTGTGAAAGTGCTGCACTCAATATGCCAGCAAATTTGGAAAACTCAGCAGTGGCCACAGGACTGGAAAAGGACAGTTTTCATTTCAATCCCAAAGAAAGGCAATGCCATAGAATGCTCCAGCTACTGCACAATTGCACTCATCTCACATGCTAGCAAAGTAATGCTCAAAATTCTCCAAGCCAGGCTTCAACAGTACGTGAACCATGAAATTCCAGATGTTCAAGCTGGATTTAGAAAAGAGAGAGGAACCAGAGATCCAATTGCCAATATCCACTGGATCATCAAAAAGAAAAGAGTTTCAGAAAAACATCTATTTCTGCCTTATGACTACGCCAAAGCCTTTGACTGTGTGGATCACAATAAACTGTGGAAAATTCTGAAAGAGATGGGAATACCAGACCACCTGACCTGCCTCTTCAGAAACATGTATGCAGGTCAGGAAGCAATGGTTAGAACTGGACATGAAACAACAGACTGGTTCCAAATTAAGAAAGGAGTACATCAAGGCTGTATTGTGTCACCCTGCTTATTTAAGTTATATGCAAGGTACATCATGCCAGGTTGGATGAAGCACAGCTGGAATCAAGATTTCTGGGAGAAATATCAATAACCTCCGAAATGCAGATGACACCATCCTTATGGCAGAAAGTGAAGAAGAACTAAAGAGCCTCTTGATGAAAGTGAAAGAAGAAATTGAAAAAGTTGGCTTAAAGCTCAACATTCAGAAAACGAAGATCATGGCATCTGGTCCCATCACTTCACTGCAAATAGATGGGGAAACAGTGGAAACAGTGACAGAGTTTATTTTGGGGGCTCTGAAATCACTGTAGATGGTGATTGCAGCCATGAAATTAAAAGACATTTGCTCCTTGGAAGGAAAGCTATGAGCACCCTAGACAGCATATTAAAAAGCAGAGACATTACTTTGTCAAGAAAGGTCTGTCTAGTCAAAGCTACAGTTTTTTCAGTAGTCATATATGGATGTGAGAGTTGGACCGTAAAGAAAGATGAGCACCGAAGAATTGATGCTTTTAAACTGTGGTGTTGGAGAAGACTCTTGAGAGTTCCTGGACTGCAAGGAGATCCAACCAGTCCCTCCTAAAAGAAATCAGTCCTGAATATTTATCGTAAGAATTGATGCTGAAGCTGAAACTCTAATACTTTGGCCACCTGATGTGAAGACTTGATTCATTTGAAAAGACTCTGATGCTGGGAAAGATTGAAGGCAGGAGGAAAAAGGGACATCAAAAGATGAGATGGTCGGATGGTGTCACCAATTCAATTAACATAAGTTTGAGTAAGCTCTGGGAGTTGTTGATGGACAGGGAAGCCTGGCATGCTGCAATTCATGAGGTTGCAAAGAGTCGGACAAGACTGAGCGACTGAACCTACTGAACTGATTCAGTCTTTCCCAGCATGAATGTCTTTTCCAGTGAGTCAGTTCATTGCATCAGTTGGCCAAAGTACTGAAGCGTCAGCTTCAGTCCTTCCAATGAATATTCAGCATTGATTTCCTTTAGGATTGACTGGTTTGATCTCCTTGCTATCTAAGGGACTCTCAAGATTCTTTTTCAGCACCACAGTTTGAAAGCATCAGTTCTTTGGTCCTCAGCTTTCTTTTTGCCCAATTCTCACATCCATACAGAACTACTGGAAAAACCATAGCTTTGACTATATATACTTTTGTTAGTAAAGGAATGTCTCTGCTCTCTAACATGCTGTCTAGGTTTGACATAGCTTGTCTTCCAAGGAGCAAGCATGTTTTAAATTTATGGCTGCAGTCACTATCCACAGAAATTTGGAGCTCAAGAAAATAAAGTCTATCACTGTTTCCATTGTTTCCCCATCTATTTGTCATGATGTGATGGGATCAGATGCCGAGAATTGTTGTACCTTGCAAAACAACCTTATTTTGAAGGTTGTTTTTGAGAGGTGGAGGGGAAATTGAGCAATCTCTTAAATACTTCAAAAATCTTTGATCATAGATGTTTATATGCATATAGATTTGTATTATTAATTGCTCAAAACTGTGTGTATATGCTCAGTTGCTCAGTTATGTACAACTTTTATGACCCCATGGACTACATAGCCTGCCAGGCTCCTGTCATGGGATCTTCCAGGAAAGAATACTGGAGTGGGTTGCTATTTCTTTCTCCAGGGGATCTTCCCCATCCAGAGATCAAACCTACCTCCCCTGTCTCCTGCATTGGCAGGCAGATACTTTGCCCCTGAACCACATGGGAAGCCTGCTCAATTATAAGCTGACACTAAAACAATCCTTTTATGTAAACTCTTAAAATTAAAAACACTTAAAAACATTAATTTTATTTTTACCATAGAAATAAAACCTGCTTAACAAACCAAAAGGAAAGAAATGTGATCCCTGGGCTACTCCTGCCCTCAAATGACAATGGTTAATTTTTTAATGTTTCTTTAATGTAATTTTTTTCCATGCATATTTTTTGGTCATTGTCTAAACTTCTATAAAGATAGTTGTTTAGAGTTTAAATTACATAAGCAGTTTGGGGATAATCAGTGGTTTTAGAGGCCGAGAAGTTTATGATCATTAATGCTTAACAAGTAGTTTCACTTTTATAATAAAATAATTTTAATGAGAAACCCAATTATTCAGTCCAATGTTGTTCAAACTTTAAAAATCCATGTGTATGATCACATCATAATTTATAACCAGCTTTGGGTATGTGCTATTTGCACATCTACATTCATCCTTTGGTATGTACAGGGGATAAGTTCCAAGATCTCCTTTGGATACCACAATTTGAGGATGCTCAATCCCTTCTTTAAAATGGCATAGTATTTTCATATAACCTACAGACACCCTCCCACATACTTAAAATTGTCTGTTACTCCTAATACCTAATACAATGTAAATTTTATGTAAATAGTTCCTGGCCCACAGGCAAATTCATTTTGTTTTTGGGGACTTTCTGGAATGTTTCTTCCTTAAATATTTTCAGGCCGCAGCTGGTTGAATGCACAGATATGGCATCAGTGGGTATGGTGGATCAACTGCACTTCACACACTCTACAACATCCATCTATGTCCCCACTGAAATTCTGGATACACAGACTTTAAGACTTTTCAATTATAAAGTAATTAAATATGCTTGTCTGAATTATGTGTGCTCTTTCTGGCCTCCTTCACTTCCCATCTGATGTTGTTGTTGTTTAGTTGCTAAGTCATATGTAACCCTTTTGCAGTTCGGTGGACTGTAGCCTACAAGGCTCCTGGGTCCATCAGGTTCTGCAGGCAAGAATACTGGAGTGCTTAGCCATGTCATTCTCCAGGGGATTGTCCCTACCCAGGGATCAAACCCAGGTCTCCTGAATTAGCAGGCAGATTCCTTACCACTGAAACACCGTTTTTCATCCTTAAAAAGCCACACACTTCTTAGCCTCCTCCAAGACTTCATTCCTCTCTGACAAGTGATTTCATCAAGTGTAGCTGGGCTTTCATACAACAAAGGTTATTTCACACTTCTGATAAGACTGTTAGATCTGTGCTAATCTGAAATCCAGAAAAATATTTTCTCTTACACTCAACACATTAATCACTCTGAAACACTGTCCTAGGCTTTATGTAAACAAACATGAGGGAGAGCATGGCCCTTAAGAAGTTTATAATCTATCTCATTGCCAAGCAACATGAAAGAAAAAAATCCTTTTAGTTTAGAGCAGTTTAAAATCTACTTTAAAAGTCTAAAGATAGTATAGAGTCCCCGTATACCCCAAACTGTTTCTTCCGGTATTAACTTTTATATTAGTATTGTTGGGGGAGTATGCCATTTCCTCAGTTCTGTCTTGTCACAACAAAAGTTTGAAGCTACAGATATTAAAGCCCTCGGCAGGTCACAGTTCTTGGACAGACCGTGTCACAGCTCTAGGACAGATCAGTGTTACAGCTCCGTGTTACAGCTGTTTTATTTAGAAAATAAAGGGAAATACATCCTTGAGGCGTGAGGGCATGCCGACCCAAAAGACTCGAAGAGAAAAAGAGAGAGACCCGGCCCTTTGGCTTCTACCGGAGGTCCCTCACTCCAGTCCTTGGACCTTCCTTTGTTCTATTTTCGTGGGCTTCTCTCTTCCTTGTCTTTTAGCCACTGCCATTCTAGACCCCTTTTCCCTATTCTAACTACCTAACAGTATGGTGCATAATTTTACAGTCAACTTGAATCATACCATTGATAAAATTTTGAATTCTGACCTTTTCACTTTATTCACTTTTTCTTGGAAGATCCCATGGACAGAGGAGCCTGGCGGGCTATAGTCCACGGGGTCACAAAGAGTCAGACACAACTAAGCTTCTAACACTTTCACACTGTCAAGCATTGTTTCTACTTAAACATAAATGCTGGCCAGATACTCTGGATATTACCTGTGCCAGCCACTTCCTTTATTAGATAATGAATTGGAGACACAGAGAGATACTATGTGTTTTTGCTAACTTTGAACCCACAAAAAAGAGAAAAGGATTCATGAACTTAAATATCTTGATACCATTTGGCTTGAATCCAAAAATTGCTGGAGATGCATGACTGTCCCACTACAGGAGAGAAAAGAGATTGACAAGAGCTGCTTTGCACTGCCAGGAGAATTGTCTGAGCAATAGCAGTTAGTCAATAAATGTTTGTTGAATAAATACTTACATGTGTGTATGTATGAGTAGATTTTTTTGTTTTGTTGGTTGGTCAGTTTTGGCCTGGTGGCATGTGGGGTCTTAGTTCTCCCTAAGGGATTATAACTATGCACCTGCAGTGAAGGCTCAGAGTCTTCACCACTGAACTGCCAAGGAAGTCCATTTTGTTTATTTTTTTTGTTTCAGTAGGTGGATGGTTGCATTATTGGATGTAACCCCATGGACCCCAAGAAACTCTCTAGGCAGAATACTGAAGTAGCCAGCCATTCCCTTCTCCAAGGGATCTTCCCAACCCAGGGATCGAACCCGGGTCTCCTAATTTGAAGGCAGATTCCTTACCATCTGAGCCACCAGGGAAGCCCACACTACACTTTCAAAGGTGGATGGATACATTATTGGGTGGATGAGTAGATCTTTTTTCTTAAGCCCTATATTCAGTTCATTGTTAGAAAAGATGCTGATGTACAAGTCAGTGAGTGAAAATTTTCTCTCTTTAACCTGTAGATACAAAAGTTTCACTACAAAGATTTGTTCTTATTATTTCCTCAGAAGACCCTGAAAGTTCATCAAGGCCTTGTCAGTGATCTATATCTTAGTGTGGCTATTTATAAGAGCTCCAAAATTAAGGATATAATGAAGGCAACTTTCTGGGGTCGTTAGATTGCAGTGTATCCCAGCACAGTTGGTATATTACCATAAAGCGTAAAAATTAAAAGAGTAAAACAACTTGGGCTAGAATCCTAGCTTTTAGTACTAGCTGTGTCACACTGGGTAATCATTTGGACACTATGGGCCTCATTTTTCTCATTATAAAAGAATCTATACTATAAAGCTGTATCAGCTGGGAATCTTGTGGGTTACAAGAAACAGAAATTCTTGACCAATTTATCTCAGACAATAAAAAGACTGTATTTTTAGTTTCCATTCAGTTCAGTTCAGTCGCTCAGTCGTGTCTGACTTTGCCACCCCATGGAGTGCAGGACTCCAGGTCTCCCTATCCATCACCCATTCCTAGAGTTTACCCAAACTCATGTCCATTGAGTTGGTGATGCCATCTGACCATCTCATATCCTCTGTCATTCCCTTCTCGTCCTGCCTTCAATCTTTCCCAGCATCAGTGTCTTTCAAATGAGTCAGTTCTTCACATCAGGTGGCCAAAGTATTGGAGTTTCAGCTTCAACATCAATCCTTCCAATGAATACTCAGGACTAATTTCCTTTAGGATGGACTGGTTGGATTTCCTTGCAGTCCAAGGGACCCTCAAGAGTCTTCTCCAACATCACAATTCAAAAGCATCAATTCTTTGGTGCTCACCTTTCTTTACAGTCCAACTCTCATATCCATACATGACTACTGAAAAAACTGTAGCTTTGACTAGACAGACCTTTGTTGGCAAAGTCATGTCTCTGCTTTTTAATATGCTGTCTAGGTTGGTCATATCTTTCCTTCCAAGGAGTAAGTGTCTTTTAATTTCATGGCTGCAGTCAACATCTGCAGTGATTTTGGACCCCTCAAAATAAAGTCAGCTACTATTTCCACTGTTTCTCCATCTATCTGGCATGAAGTGATGGGACCAGATGCCATGATCTTAGTTTTCTGAATGTTGAGCTTTAAGCCAACTTTTTCACTCTCCTCTTTCACTTTCATCAAGAGGCTCTTTAGTTCCTCTTCACTTTCTGCCATAAGGGTGGTGTCATATGCATATCTGAGGTTACTGATATTTCTCCCGGCAATCTTGATTCCAGCCTGTGTTTCTTCCAGCCCAGTGTTTCTCATGATGTACTCTGCATAGAAGTTAAATAAGCAGGGTGACAATATACAGCCTTGATGTACTCCTTTTCCTATTTGGAACCAATTTGTTGTTCCATGTCCAGTTTTAACTGCTGCTTCCTGACCTGCATACAGATTTCTCAAGAGGCAGGTCAGGTGGTCTGGTATTCCCATCTCTTTCAGAATTTTCCACAGTTTATTGTGATCCACACAGTCAAAGGCTTTGGCATAGTCAATAAAGCAGAAATAGATGTTTTTCCGGAACTCTCTTGCTTTTTCAATGATCCAGCAGATGTTGGCAGTTTGATCTCTGGTTCCTCAGCCTTTTCTAAAACCATAAATCTATCATAGCCTAAGGAGACATGACAACTAAATATGTGGTATCCTGGATGGCAGGCTTCCCAGGTGGTTTAATGGTAAAGAATCTACCTGATAAACAGGAGACGTGAGTTTAATCCTTAGGTTGGGAAGTTCTCCTGGAGAAGGAAATGGCAACCCACTCCCTTATTCTTGCTTGGGAAATCTCATAGACAGAGGAGCCTGGTAGGCTACAGTCTATGAGGTGCCAAAAAGTCAGACACAACTTAGCGACTAAGCAACCAAGAGTACTGAGTAACAGCATAGCTGCAGGGCCTCCAGTGTCCCATGGCTGCTCCTTACTTAGCAGGGAGAAGACCTGAGGATGTAGGGGAATGCTTTGTGCATCCATTCAACTAAGTCACTGAGAGCCTGCTGAGTACCGGAGATTATTCAGGAGATGGGAAAGAAGCAACAGAGTTGTTCACACTCTACCCTCCATGAGCTGATGCTGTAAATGTCTTCCAATTGAGGTCACAGGGTAAAGGACATTGAGTGTCTCTTTACTTCAGTGAAGTGATGAGGGCAAGGTGTAGTGGGGAATGGAAGCCGAACATAATTTCAGAGGGTTGGTGTGATAGGCTGACTACTGGTCCCCTAAAGATGTCCACATCCTAATTGCCAGAATCTGTGAATGTGTTGCCTTACATAGCAAAAAGGGACTTGCAAATGTGATTTTATCCAGCTGGACCCAGTGTAATCACAGAAGTCCTTATAATGAAGGGAGAGGGAGGCATGAGGATCAGAGGAGAAGGGGCAAGAGATATAGCTGGCAGTAATGGGCTCACAGGCTGGAGGCCAAGAGAAAAGGAAAGTGGACAAGCTTTTTCCTGGAAAAGGCGAGAAACAGACCTCCTGGGAGCCTCCAGAAGGAAGGCGGGCATGCCAAGGCTTTCAGTTTAGCTCTTTAAGACACATTCTGGACTGACCTCAGGACTATAGGAGAACAAATTGTGTTGCTTTAAGCCACTGAGTTTGAGGGAATTTGTTACAGCAGCAATAGAAACTAATAAAGTTGCTAAATTGGCTATATAGAGACTATTTTGTATTTTAAAAAGATGATAAACAGAAAGGTTATTAAGATTATGATTATAGACTGTTAGACTCTACGGTTTTATTTTTGCTCTATCTAATCCAATAATCTCATTTCTTAAAGGAAAATGCTGACGAGAAAAAGTATTGCCAAGCTTTTCCTTATTCAAACTGATTATTAGAACTTTTGATTAGAAGCTATAATGCAGCAGCAGGAGTCATAATTGCCTCAAACTGAAAACAACCCAAATGTAGTCAATGATAGAATGGAGAATGGCTGTATAATCCCACAATGAAATACTATAGAGCAATGAGAATGTTTGAATCATAATTATAAGTAGCTAAGGATGAATTGCATGCATTTATTTTTGAGCAAAAGAAAGTCCAACACAAAAAGTCAATACCACATGATTCTATTTACCTAAAGTTCAAAAACAGGGAAAACTAATCTATGATGTTACAAGTTACCTTGGAGAGGGATGAGAGTAATACTGAGGCAGAGCAGGATGGAGGCTTCTGTGGAGCTGGCCTTGTTCTGGTGCTTGATTTCAGTGCTGGTCACATGGGTGAGTTCACGTTGTGAAACTCATGTGGTCTGGACAAACTTCTGTATGCTGTACATCAGTGAAAAGCTTACTTAAACTAAAACTTATGAATGTATGGCCCCAAGAGTTGTTTTTAAGCATAGCTTGATTTAAATGCTAAGAGCTCTTAGCAGGAAAATAATGAGCACCTCCCACCCACCCCGCTGGTCTCTTCTTGATCCATTACCCCAAAGCAAAGCCTACGACCTGCCCTGGCTTTAGAATATTACATTTAATAATTGGCCCTAATGGCATCTGAAACACTTGCTTTGTGTTTCTCTCCTCCACTTCCCCTAGAACACATTATTTCCAAGCTAGGGTTTAAAAATATTGTTCAATTGTTGGTAGGTAATCTAGGCTGAAAGGAGAGTCTTTAATAAATTAATGATAATTAACAATTGCCTAATTATGATTCTATGGAAGAACAAAGCCTTCTGACGTGCTTGCAACTGTGTCTGCTTGGTACGCCCCTTATTCTGAGAGGGCTGCAGGTAGAAAGCTAAGACTAGAGTCTGACTAATAAGACCCTACACACTACTCTGGGAGGAGAATTTTTACAAGGCTGTTTAGTTCCTTTATAGAAGAGTGAACAACTTAAATACTAAACCATCTTTAGATTAAATGGTTTAAATAACAAACATTTAAGTAATAGATATCCTATAGGTTCCATGGAAAAAGCGAATTTCCTATAACAAATATGATTTCTAAGATATGGGATCCTGACATAATTTTTGATTTCCTGGGAAGAAACCAAAAAGTCATAGTGAATAGTTAAATATCTTTGGGGAATGTCTTGCTCTGTAGCAAACACTGAGGAGAACAGCAATTAAATTTAAATACTTCTTTACCCCTCCAGGCTACTCTTCCTTGTTTATTCTGTTATTGAGGTCATTGCAGTGTGAGTATTCCAACGACCTCTTATCTTTGCTAAGGAGGAGGAGAGCCAGCACAGTGTTTCAATTTTCAAAGTACTTATATCAACAAGATTGCTGCTGCTGCTGCTAAGTCGCTTCAGTCGTGTCTGTCTCTGTGCGACCCCATAGACGGCAGCCCACTAGGGCTCCCTGTCCCTGGGATTCTCCAGGCAAGAACAGCAGAGTGGGTTTTCTGCACAGTTAGGTTCATTATCTAATGCCACTGTGACCTCCAGCGTTTCTGTAATTTTACCTAAGGCTGAAAGAAAGTTTGGAGGGTGCTTGTAATTTTAAGTTATGGTTTTAAAGGAGCCAAAGTCATAAAGTTGTATATTGACTTAATACAGTTTATTTTTGGCAACTAACTTCCTACCAAAAGGAAAAAAAAGAATGAAAGTTTATGCTCAACTCTGATGGAGAGTATTAACAAGAGGAACAACAACATTACCATAAAAACATTAAACAAATATATTAAAACGCAGTGCTAACTGATAGCTAATAAAGAGACAACAATGATGCCCTTAATTTTAGGTCAAAGCTGGCAGCATTTTATGTCAAATTAGTTAAGTAATAAAAAAAATATTTCATGCACTACTTTATTCATACTAGTACTTATGTTAAAAAATTAGGAGAAATTTTGTGACAATGATATGCAATATTAGAGAACAAAGGAAACAGGAGCACATCATGGACTGCATAAAATTAATACATTTTAATTTAAAATATATTCTCCTTATCATCTCCTCACTGTTAAAGTTCTAAAATACTCATTGATATTCTAGTGTAAGAGCTTACAAAATAAGATTGCCTTTCTTCCATCTATTCTTTCTCTTCTTCAACAGTGAGTGAGGTGTAGTACTGGACTCAGGTTCTTCTCAATATGGATACAAAATATCATGGATTTTATTCAAATACAGATTCTCAGTAGGTTTGGGGTTGATCCAGTGTTGGTCCTGGAGTTGATTAGAATATGTGCTTTGTGCTTCTAATAAGCTTCTAAGTGATGCCAATTCTGCACACCTTGGACCACACTTGGAGTAGAAAAATTCAGAAAGAACAGTCCATCCTTAAAGGATTCATAGTCTACTTAGAGCCACTTCTATCCTCCACTGTAGTTCAAAAAGTTTCAGCCTATTTTTCATATTATGTATATAGCCCAGAGGGCATCAAGGAACTTCTTCCTCCTCTCAGGATCTAGATAAAATTAGATCAAAACACATTCCTAATTCTATAACCTCTGAAAACTCAGAGACTTTCCCACAATTTATGGAATGAGCCTGGAGGTGAACTTGGTCCTTTTATAATTTCCACAAAGATGTCATTACTTGTAGACAGCGTTCTGTAGACACTTTCTGTTTATAAAGACAGGACAAGACAAGGGAGGAGCTGAACTGTTACTAGTGCAAACACTCTGAAAGGAAATAATGGGCTCCTATTTCTACAGCATTAGTCCCAGGTCTGGACCTTTTTATTACCTAAAGTGCTGTGTCCATCCTGCTCTGCATGCTTTTAGGGCTACCTGTTAGTTCATGCTTCCTAAATTAGGGAGGGAGCCAATATTTGAGCTGAATCTGATCAGACCAGAACATACTTGTGGTTGAACAGGTTGGGTTTATCACTCATGACAGAAAAGAAAGATGCTCACAGCGGGAATTGTGTATCTCAGTAAGATGGTATTAGAAAGGGCTTATTGTAGGAATGGAGTTTGGGTTGATTTCAGGAGAGTTTGAGGAAGTGGGATTTTCTTGAGATTGAATGTTGTCAGGAAACAGGTAATTCTATGATAGGGTATGATTAACAAATCTTAACTCAAAGGGAAGAAGGCCAGTTGGAGGCTAGCCTGCAATGGGTAAAGAAGCAGCATTCACTCATATCAGCCAGGGCAGGAAGATGTTTAGGCCATTTTTGTGGTTTGAACGCTGTTCATGTTATGTCTCTGTGCAGACATGGTTATCCAGTGGCCTTGTTTTTGTCCTGACCCAGCACAGTCAAAGAACAGCCTTGTCTCTTGCTGATGTTTTATGAAACTGCTCAATGGTAGAGCCCCAGGGTACAGCTGATAGTAACAGGCCAGGGCCTAGGGGTCAAGGGCTGGTTCTCCTTTTCTCTATGAATTTTAGAAGAAAACTATTATTAGCCTTGCTTTCTTTCCTCACTGAAGTGTAACACAGGATACTGTTCGAGATACACTGCTGCTGCTGCTGCTGGTAAGTCGCTTCAGTCGTGTCCGACTCAGTGCGACCCAATAGACGGCAGCCCACCAGGCTCCCCCCGTCCCTGGGATTCTCCAGGCAAGAAACTGGAGGGGGTTGCCATTTCTTTCTCCAATGCATGAAAGCGAAAAGTGAAAGTGAAGTCGCTCAGTCGTGCCCGACTGTTAACGACCCCATGGACTGCAGCCTGCCAGGCTCCTCTGTCCATGGGATTTTCCAGGCAGTAGTACTGGAGTGGGGTGCTGTTGCCTTCTCCACACTAATCCTCTAGCAGTCTTTAATCAGAACTCTTTGATGGATCCTTACAGATTTTTTTCTGACTTGGAGATTGGACTTTGGGGCTCTGACGTCTTTTTCTCAAGAAGGCCTTGAGTTCCTAGAAGGTTCTGAGTCACCTCTTCCCCAGTGTCCAGCTTTGCACATCAATGGGAGAGACAGTTTTTGCTAAGACAAAAAAGTAAGTCATTTGTTCTGGAATGATGCTTGTGTACTTGCTCTATATTTGCATAACTAAATGACCCTTTTCTAGACCAAGAAACCCAGATTCTATCAAATTGTATAAAGGTAAAAAAAAATACTGGAGGGTAGATATCCTGCTTTATTAACAGTGAAGAAGGGAAGTTAAGAGAATAGGACAGACTGTGTCAAGGAAATTGGGAGTTTTAAGGAAGAGAATAATCAATACTTTCAATCTTTACCAGATTAAATAAGTGAAGACCGAGAAAGATCCATTGGATTTGGACTTGGAATCATTGTTGGGTAGACGCATGACTGCAGTGGTTTGAAGAGTAAATGAAAGTAGAGACAGTGAGTCTACACTTTTTTTTTTTTTTAAAATAAGAACCTTGTTTGTGAAACCAAAGTGAGAGAGGATAAAGTAGGGGTAGTGGTGATATAGGAGGTAGACTTCCTGAGAGCCAATGAGGGTGGATCCAAGGAATTCCAACCTCACTTTATGTGATACTTTAGCAATTTTGAGTTCACTGAAGGCCTGGTATTATGTGATCAACTATTGAAATGTCAAAATGATAAAATGAGTTATTTTTTAAAATAAACTTTATATTTTAGAATAATTTTTGTTGTAAGCTCCCATCCAAGAAACACAACATTTTGTCATCATGTCTCAGCCTTTTCTTGGCTTTGACAATGTCTCGGATGTCCGTAGATTTTGATAACTCAACAGTTTTGAGCAGTACTGGTCAGGTATTTTTTGTAAAATGCCTAGATCATCTTGGATTTGTCCAGTGCTTGTTGTGATTAGACTAGGGTTGTGGGTTTTGGAGAAGAAGACCCCAGAATGTCATTTTCATTGCATCATGTCAAAGGTACCTACATTAGTGTGACTTGTGACTGTTGCTATCGACCTTGAACACCTGCATGAAATCTCATTTTTCAGCTTTCTCCCGTTTTAACATCACTCCCTGTATACCCCACTCTTCCATACAGCCCCTTTTGGATGGATATCACTATGCACAGCTTACACTCAAGGAATGAGGAGACAGGCTCCACCTCTGTGTGAGTAGAGTATCTATACAGATTATGAAGAAATCTTCTGAACCACAGACTTTTCTTTCCAAGGCAAATGAATTTTTAGTTTTCCTGTAAAAGACTCAATTATTTCATGCTTTGCTTTCTAAGATTAAAACTGTGAGATCGATTTCATTCAGGAAGTTAACTATTTCGTTCATATTTTTAATACAGATTAACATGCTGACAGTAGCAGAAGATGAGAGCCTCACAAAAATAACATTGCAAGTGTCTTATGCACAGATTTCTTGTGCTAGTCATTAACATTTCCATAGGCCAAGAAAAAAGTCATTTAATAGGAACTGCTGATAACTGAGTGATTTGAATAACATGGAGCTGAAGGACTGAATCAACATCATTGGCACTTTTTATTTTCTACTGTCTAAATAGAAGAGTTTGAAAAATCAAGGTTAGTTTCAGGTCCTTATAATTAGCCCTGAGAATGAAAGAGAAACCACAGAATAAAACAAACTGGCTGTGTTAAGCAGTAGCAGTTTATCTAGTTCTGCCACTTACTTCTTGGGTAAGCTACGGCAAATTACTTAACCTCTGTAAGCCTCAATTTTCTAAACTACAAATTAGGAAAATAGTAATGCCAACATAATTTTTGAGGTTTAAGTTACATAACATATTTCAAAATATATTTGTAACCTATAAAGCTGCACTAGTTTGCTCAGGCTGCTAATTCCTGGGGCTGACACCCAGCCGTGGTGCATGCTACAGCCAAAAGTATCGACTTTTGCACCTAATGTTCATTAGGTTGGTCAGAACCCAAGCTGCACTGCTGCTGCTGCTAAGGTGCTTCAGTCATGTCTGACTCTGTGCGACCCTACGGACAGCTGCCACCAGGCTCCTCTGTCCACGGGATTCTTTAGGCAAGAATGCTGCAGTGGGTCGCCATTTCCTTCTCCACAAGCTACCCTAGGGTTTATTATTTTGACTCTCACTGCTGCTGGCTGCTTGTGAGCTGCACAGAGATCCTGCTTCCTCCTGGCCCTCACAGTCATTTACTTATATACTTTTGGGACAACCACAGTGTCTGGGCCTCTCTACCTGTGAATAATTAAGATGCTGTGTTGCTTGGAGATCTGGGGGTGAGGATTTTGAAAGGTAATTTTTTCTCTTGCAGAACATGTACCTGAAATGGTTGACTCAGAAGCCAAGTCGGTATAGCCCTTCCCAGGCTGTGGCTCTGTGGATCCCCATCTGTTGGTATGAACATTTAAGGCAGTGGACAGATTTAGTGTTTGGCAAAGGTAGTTTTGTTCATTTCCTTGGTTTCCTTTTGTTAAAATGTTACCCAAAGTACTGTACACATGAGGGAAATTATGCCCCTGAATAATTTCTTAAGTATAAGCAAGTTAGATATAGAAAGCAAACAAAAATTCCAAGCCAGGGGACTTCACTGGCGGTCCAGTGATTAAGACTTTACCCTCCAGTGCAGGGGTGTGGGTTTGATCCCTGGTTGGGAAGCTAAGATCCCACATGCTTCTCACCCAAAGAAACCAAAACATAAAAAACAGAAGCAAGACTGTAGCAAATTCAATAAAGAATTTCATAAAAGTTCCAAGCCATAGTTGAACTGAGTTAGGAAATAGCTGCTCCAGGAAATTACATGACACAAGTAAATAAGAATAACATTGACGAGCAGCTCCTCAAACATGTTACATATAACTTGAAGTCACTTAATTGAATCAATTCCATTTTGCTGGAAAAAAATGCTTAGTGTTTTTGGAAGAAATATTTAATAATATAATTTTCAATCACATTTCATGTTTGGTTTTTCCAAGTCAGCGTTTGTCAAGAGTTTAGTTTCTGATTTGTAAAATTGTATCAGTTGTCTGAGGTTGAATACACAAATATTTTTTAACAATTGCAAATCACTTATTAATGTGGGTTTTTTTTTCTTGTTGTTGTCATTATTTTTCGTCATGCTTTGTGACTTACAGAATCTTAGTTCTCTGACCAGAGATGTAAGGTGGGCTATGGCAGTGAAAGCACCAGGTCCTAACCAGAGGATTGCCGAGGAATTTCCTTAATGTGTTTATTTTTAAGGTTATCACTTTGGGGAAAAAGGCATTATATATTGTATTTTGGTATTAAAATTTGAAATCAATAGTCCATAAGGAAGAACAAGAACATTTCCAAGTCCTTCTTACTGCTTAATGTTAAAAATTTGACTTTCCTTTCAAGGATGTATGCTGCTGTTTGGGGTAAGAATAAAAACTCAGTTCACCATTCCAGAACCTGATGATTTTCCTTCCATGAGTTTCAAGTCTTATAGTATTAAAACTATTCTGAAGTTATTACTGGATAATGTTTGGGCTATCAACTTATGTTTTTATATTATAACTAAGATTTTTAACCTTTAAGTGTCATTTAATTTTCTTAAGCATATCCCTTGATAGTATCAAATTTTAATTTTATTAAGGAAAAAAACTGGAGTTGAAGCTAGCCATGAAATCCACTAAATGGGGCTTCCATGGTAGCTCAAGCGGTAAAGAATCTGCTTGCAATGCAGGAGACCTGGGTTTGATCCCTGTGTCAGGAAGATCCCCTGGAGAAGGGAATGGCTACCCACTCCAATATTATTGCCTAGAGAATTCCATGAACAGAGCATCCTGGTGGGCTATAGTACATAAGACTGAAAAGAGTTGGATATAACTACACTACTATGAACCAACGCATTATCTGGATCTCTTTAATTTGTGCAGGAGCCAAAATTTTAAAACCAGAAACATTCTTAGAAATCATCTTGTACCTATAATAGGAAAGAATCTAAAAAGAATTTATATATATGTATAACTGAATCACTTTTCTATACACAGGAAACTAACACAACGTTGTAAATCCACTATATTTCAATAAAAGTTAAAAAAATCTTGTAATTTGCATCTTGTTACAATCAAGGAAATGGAATTCCATCAGAGTTAAGCAACTTGTGCTTAACCACAGAGCTGCTCCCAGGAAAATCAAGCTGGTTCAATGTCCCGGGTTCTCTGTGCTGTATCTACAGCTTCCTACCTGTGCTGATTAGGATACTGTTTAATCCCAGAGAGAATCCAGTGCTTCCAGGGCTGCTGGTTGTAACTGAAACAGCCAGCTTCAGTCCTTGTGCAGTTTAATGAAACGAGCCAGCAGGACTTAAACTGGCTGGCTGTGTTAGAAGTAATGTTTTATTATTGCAAGTAATATGTTTAATGTATTAAAGCTATGAATGATTATAGTAGTATGTTTTTGTTGCAAGTGATAAAATCCCAAATAGAACCAAGGCAAAAGGAGGATGATAGAATTCTGGGGTATTGCACATGACTGAATGAAGAAGTGCATCACCAGATCAAGGACGACGCTGTCTTTAGGAACAGCCTGAACAGAAATTGAATGCTGCTGGGATTCTTGTCTTTCTCTCTTCTCCTTCTATAAGCTTTCACTTTGAACTTGTGGGAATGGGCGGGGAAGGTAGGAAGATAGGCAGAAGAAGAATCTGCTTCACAAAAATCAAGAAATTTTAGGGGGATCAGTCAAAACGAGGTTCAGATTCAGTTTTGCAAGCTTGAGTTAGATTATCTAACAGCTCAGAAGGGATAAAGATCTGCTCAATAGTAACTCTCAGGCTTTTGGGGGAGAATTACCTCTAATGAGGTATATAAGGCACTTAGCCAGCTGGCCTATAGTAGCTACTCAGTACATAGTATTGTTACTATTATAAATTTAAGATATTATTTGATGAAAGTCTTTCTTGCCTGCTATTCAATCATCCCCTTAGCTGAAAAGCCAGCATACAAAAAGTGCAAAGATCAGCTTTAATAGATTATAAGATGCCATTAACTATGAGTCATTATTTTATGTACTGCTGCAAAAGGAAATATGTTGCCAGTCCACTATGGCTCACTTTTTATTACTTGAAGTTTCTATTTTACAATTCTTACAGAAGTTTCTTCTAGAGTTATGTAGGTGTACATAATCAAGTATCACTCTTGTGCACATATAAACAGGAAGATATAACCTGTTTATATGTGCACAAGAAATAACTCAAGCAGTCTTAGAGCAACTCACATTTTGTGTCTGTCAACTGTGAATCATATATCAACCCAGAGGCCTTTGTGTCTGTTTTTCCACAGATGTCATCCTTTGTTCCAACAAGAGCATCAGTGAGACAGCATTTCTTTAAAAAACAAAACAAAACAAAACAATAACAACAATGCTCCACTAATATTAGAATTCTAGACTTTTTCCAAGTTGCTAATACCTTTTCTGACATTCTGCAAAATTTGATACTGGTACATTCATATCTCCACCAGAAATCAAGTCCAAGGAAAATAACCAAATTTATGCCCATGCAAGCCATGTTAGTCTTGTCTGCTGCCTGGCCAATGGCCAACAGAAGGTGCTGTCCATAGTGTAAAGCTTTTTGATTTCAGAGATGGTTAAAACGTAAAAAATAAGGGCATCTCAGAACAGCTGTACAAATGGTGTATGGTCTACATCATTACAAGTTCCTCACTTAGCAAAAACTCATCCGAAAATTATTTATACAGAGAATTCATTGAGTACATTAAAATCTTTGAATAACCCTCTTTAGACTGTATAAAATGAGGTGTATGTGTACCAATCACTTTTTTTTTTTACATCAACAGACAATGGGCGGCTGAGTTTTGAGGCTAAAAACAAGTTGCCATGGGTTAAGGGATGGTTTTCTTCATTTTTATTAACAACCTACGTACAGAGAGACAAGTCAGTGCCATTTGAAGACATTTGATGGGGTGGGAAGTGGAAGGGGTGTTTAGGATTGGGAACTCATGTACACCTGTGGCTGATTCATGTCAATGTATGGCAAAACCAATACAGTATTGTAAAGCAAAATAAAGTAAAAATAAAATTTTTTTAAAATGAAGCCATTTGAAAACTGCAACTTTTTTCTTGCCAAGATCTGTTTTTATACCTAAAAATTAAGCAACAGCAAGGTTTCAAGGTGTTTTAAAAGACTAATTCCCTTCAGTTTTCAAGTTGAGAGCATAGCTCAAATTCAGAAAAAAAAATCTTATAAAATTTTATAAACTTACTTTCTTTTCTCAAAATACTCTTTTTAAAAATTGACATACTATGTATAAAATAAAATGCACAGTTCTTAAAGGTAGAGTTAAATGGCATAAACTCATGTAAATACCACCCCAATCAAGAAAACAAATGTTTCTATCTTGACAAAAAGTTACCTGGGCCTCTCTCCAATCAATCCTCCTGTCCCTTTCAACATAATCTATCTTTTAACTTAAATCATGAGTTAACAACATATTGGAGTATTAGAAAAATAAAAAAGAAGAGAATCTTCATAAGTGATCATGAGTTACACGGTCAAAAATTTGTGTCAAAACTTCAAATTAATTACTATGGCTACATTGTTTTATATAATACCCTATCTTCAAGTGACCTTTTTTATTTTTAAAATGATTAATATTAACCTGAAGAATAAATAAAATATATACCCTAGTCACAAATTCAGGTGGAAATATGATCACTTTCTAGCCAGACTGGATCAGATACCATGTGGTGTCCCATTTCAGTGTGGGACTTTTTCGCTATGTAGATTTACTTACCTCATGACTGACTTAGTATTATGCATTAGCTGTAATAATTACTTGTTCATGATATAGTCAAGTAAAATAATAACTGTGTACTACTATTCCACTTTAGAAGTTACTGTCTGTATGAAACGGTGGGACTTCATTAGGAGTAAGCCACTGTTTCCTTTGTCCTTTGTGCTTTCTTTATTCCTCTGAATGTGATTCACAGGTAAAGACATGGGTAGTAATCTACTTGTTTGATGTTGATATACATAAATATACTCAGGGGTAAAAAAAAACCAAACAAAAACAACTGTGGGAACTGGGGTAGAGGTAACAAGTAAAACAGAGCACAGTCCATTTACTTTGACATTACAACCATGCATTCATTCATAAAAAAAAAAAGTTTATTTATTTGTATTTTGCTGCAGGCAGATTTTTAACCACCAGGCCAACAGGAAAGTTCCACGTTCACTCATTTTTGATTTATTCTGCAAATACAAGTGCTTTTGGTATTTCAGTCACTGTGCTAAGTAAGAGTCAGAGACACCTTCAAAGATGGAATGGACCACCCCCTCCTCTCATGAACGTCATACTCTCCCAGGATCGCAGACTCAGGAGCAACTATTGATATAAGACAGCCTGACAGGTGTGTGAATATTGTAGATGGTGGGGAAATAGAAGGGAGTCCTCAACTCAGCCTCAGGAGGAGGCATGGGTGGGATTCAGAGCTGAAGAATGAATAAGAATTCACCAGGCAAAGAGGTGGGAAAGTATTTTCTAAAAAAGGAGAAGGAGCTAAGAACAAAGCATCTAGTAACATGATCCCAACAGTAGGAACCCTTGCTGTGCTTCTACTAGAAGCACAGTGTTCCCTCTAAAAGATTTTAATGAAGTTATAGTGAAGAAATTTCTGACCAACCTGTTTCAAAGGGCAATAAGAATCACATAAATATAGCAAGATTTTATCTGAAACAACCATAGACAACGTATCCTAGCCTAGTCTTTTATTCTCAGATAGTTTTTATATTCCTAAGGAGAGAGACAGAGACAAAGAGACCCTTCCAAGTGGTAACAGTGCCAATTTTTTTTCTTTTTTCTGTTTTCTCAGCTTGATTTTTCTCCTCACTAAACACAGAGTAAAACAAATAAGTGAAAACAAAAGGGAAATACAGAGACTCTACCACAAAGTGACTTTTGTTCTGATGCAGATTGTGTTAGACACTGGCAACCAGTGCTGCTCTGTTCCGATTGCTGGGACATATATCACCTTCATCGTGAAATTCTTGAAATGCAGGCAGGCAATCATATCTACTTCCATGATTTCAACAGACTGCCCATTACCAAAAGTATGATCTTTCAAGACCTGTCTCCCTCATTTCACTGCAACCACAGATTCCCCGGGATCCATTGTCATACTTGGCACATAATAAGGTGTTCAATAAATGCTTGTTAAGAATGAAAGCAGAGATCTACCTCTAGTCATCTCTGCCTGCAGTTTTCCTCCTCTTTCCCTTGCCCTGTGATGGCAGAACTCTAATACCATGGCCAAACCATGTTTTTCCTGGCCTGCCTCTGATAACCCTCTGTTCACCTGGCAGGATACTCATCATCCCATCCCAGGAAAAGCAGATGCCTCTCCCAGACTAGAGTTGGAGCTCTTGGAGGTTAGCGATACGTCTTACTTAGCCACGGAATTCCTGAGACCTCATTAAGTCACTAGCATATAGTAGGCGCTCCGTAATTCTGTTGAATAAGCAATGGTTATGAAGAGTCTATAAACTTTGCAGTGAGTTTATTTGTATTGTGAAGTGAAGTTGCTCAGTCGTGTCCGACTCTGTGACCCCATGGACTGTAGTCTACCAGGCTCCTCCCTCCATGGGATTCTCCAGGCAAGAGTACTGGAGTGGGTTGCCATTTCCTTCTCCATTATTTGTATTAGCAAATGTTATTGAATTCCTAATTTGCCAGGTACTGTTTTAGACATGGAAGATACTGAGGTGAACAAGACTGATAGGGCCCTGGCATCATGGGAGTTATAGAATTCTAGTAGAGACAGAATGCGTCTGACTCTCTTTTGAGGTGTGACTGCCTACACCTTTCAAGCCCCGTCCCCACCCCCAGCCCACTCCCTCTGTTCCACCTCTGGGAAAGCGTGGACACTCCCTCCCTTGCTGAGACTGCAGGAACCTGCATGGTGCGGAGAACTCCAAGCCGGCCCCACCCCCTTAACCATAGGAACACCCAGAGCCCTTGGCCCCTCTCTTCATGCAGGTCGTTTTGAATTG
This sequence comes from Nanger dama, assembly GCA_917880005.1. Lineage (NCBI taxonomy): Eukaryota > Metazoa > Chordata > Mammalia > Artiodactyla > Bovidae > Nanger > Nanger dama. Next base: position 1,447,047 of record CAKJTW010000059.1, read on the forward strand.
CCTTGCTCCTCCCAGAAAGTCTCAGCTTGTGAGCCACAGACCCCGTCAGACCCTCTTGGGGCCTGTGTGTCCTCAACACTCTGGACATATGAACCCATCTGGTGGTACTCAGGAGGAGGCAGACCTGGCTCTCTGTGGGGCAATCACAGGTTGCAGGTCAGCAAATAAACGAGATTTCAGGTAATGGTAAATGACATGGGAAGAATAAAATGGGACAGGGAGACAAATACTAAAGGGTAGTGGGGGCTGAGGGTGGGGAAAGGTGAGCTCCACAGATTCACGGCATGCGACCACCTAGCCTTTTGGTCAGAACTCAGCTTCACGTGGGGACTGCCAGCTGTCTCCCGGGCTGAGTCACTCTGTCCATAATAAGAAAGAAATGATAGCAATAATACTTTACTTCTTCCTTTGGTTGGGTACATGGCCTCCCAGAAATGACATTTCCTGGTCCCCCTTTTAGCTGGGAGCAGTCACGGGACTTAATTCCAGCCAATGGCCTGAGCCCCACTCTCCTGGCTATGTGTGGACTTGGTGGCTGGGGCTCTGCTGGCCACCCTGGACCATGGAACGACCGATGGGATCCAAACCCCAAAACAGAAGGAGCTTAGAGGCTTACACTGAGGAGCCCACAGCTCTGCCTGTCTCCCTCTGCTTGAATGTCTACGAGTGAACCTCTTGTAGCTTGTGAAGGCCACTGAAATAAACATTAGGGTCTATGCTCTTCTCGCCTGAACAAATTGTAAGTCATGCATTCGTTGAACCTGTCGCTAGAGAATCTGTTCTCTTCTTTCTCAATGGCCTTCACCAACTCAGTTCTTTCTGCTTGGCCTTGGTTTTTTTTCTTTTCTCTTCCCTCCTATTTTCCTTTTCTTTCTTTCTTATTATGAAAATTTCAAGTATCTTGATAGATTATCTACCAATAATATAAAAATGAACTTTTATTATAAAGAATATAAAATACACGAAAATAGAACAGTATGCCAAATCCTTCTGTACCCACAACTCCATCTCATCAGTTATTAACCTATGATCACGTCAGCGCCATCCATACCCCAGCTTCTTCCCCCTTCCTACATTATTTTGAAGCAAACCTAGACCTCATATTATTAATAAATAAAGTTTCAGGACTTGCTATGCATAAAAAGCTGGTAAATAAATCTAGAAATAAAGCCAAGCTTCTAACCTATGACTTCCTCCACTTCATGAAAATCGTCCTTTCACATAGCGTTCTGAAGTGTTGATGATCTTCCTAGCGCGCCTCTTTGGCCCTCCTCCTTCCTTTTTCCTCCCTTTCATCTCTCTGTGCCTAATACATTTTCTGCCTGAGGAGCCCTCACATTTTTTCTTATAAGGAAATTCAGATCTAAGTTTCCCAGTCACAGTTCTGATTCTTTGATATACTCTTTCTTTCAACTTTCAACCACCGAGAATCTATTTTGCAAGATGGCAGCAATGACTTATTTATAATTCCTTTACAAATTTGGAGAAAAGGAATTTTATAAAATTCACATTTTCCCAAGCACCCCCTTCTCCAATCTAGGTAATAAAAACTGGTCAGACTAGTAATACACACTGACAAAATATATAATGAATAAAAAATACAGTAGTAACCCAAATTAACTCTTGGGTGTTAGACAAAGTCTAAAACCCTAATGAAACTGAAGACTTCTCTTTATAACACTGATAAGGCATTGAACATTTATGTAATGGACCTGGGTCATGGGGATGTTTTCTTGCAAGGTAAGCTGAAACTTTTGATATTGCTCCTGTGTGAGAATCAAGCAATTTCTTACAGGCAGAATGTAACCAATTTTTGGAGTGAGTACAGATTATTTGGACAAGGTGGAGGCAGAGCTTTCCACAGAAGGGTATGATTCCAGTGTCAATATCAAATCCTTACAGATTCTATTTGCTTTTGTTTTCTGGGTGAAAAATAAATTTGTGACTCATACATGGTAACAGAACAAAAAGAACTATGGCCAATCAACACCACTGATTTGATGTACTTTTGGGAACCTACTATGTTCCTTAGCATTACAGACATATTTATCCTCTGGGAAATTGTGGGAGGTATGTGCTCCACAGCAGCCCTTCACGGTCACCAAACCATGACAGTGAACTTCACATGAATCAAGGAATGTGGCATTTCTTGTTACCTCAGCATGATGAAAGAAGGTGTAATTGTTGCACGCAGGTTTACCTGTCTAGACTCAAAACTGAAGAGAGCAAAGGCCTGCTGCTTTCATCTCTGTGTTTTAATACTCAACTTGTCGAGCCAGACCAATAATGCCCAAGAACTATGAAGTAACTTATGAGTACTTATGAAGTAAGTAAATATAGAAAGCCTTTAGACAAAACCAGTAGCACAACTTACTGGAGTTCAGGTTCACTTAGCAAGTTGGCATTTAATGCCTCTTTTGTTCTTTTAGTGATTCTTGAAAGCATTTTTACTTGCCTCACAGTCTTAATATGATCATTTTCCTTATCACACTCCCATTCACTTCAGAGTTAGGAGTCAGAATTAAGGTCCTAGGACCCTCCCCGATATGCATGTGCAACTTTTTGTTAAGATGGATTTCCCCCATAGAGGCCTGTGGGTGCATGTCCACACAATATGGGGTTGGCCTCCCTCCCTTTTTGACCCCTCAGAAGCCTTCCTGCACCTGTGCAGACAGGGCGGTCTTCCTTGGCCTTAGGAGTGGGCACCTTGTCTCTTACTCCATAGCTCTTGCCACTAGCGCTGTCCCCCAAGAGTCTGGATGAGAACAAACCTTCAATTTTACTCCAGTTGACAAACACCAGCTGTCCAGCCCAGGGGCCCATCTGTCTCCTACCTTAATTTGACTTAAAATTGCAGACACAGAGTTGAATATTCCAGTCCACATACTACACATGATAAAGTAAATAGAAAGGTTTCCCCAGAAAAGTTAAAGAACGCTTTCTCGTGGGCTAGTGGGTCTAACTGGAGGTGAGAGATTGATAGCTTCTCCTTTGGTCTTGGGAAAGCAACTGTTTAGGAAAGTTGCATATATAAACAATATTGTTCTAGGAAAACAAACACTTTTGGGGGCAGAGGAGTAGAGAAGAAGAGAAAGAGATGGTGCTCTAACCAGACATTTATCCACATGTCTAGATATCATTACACATTTAAATATTTAGAATTTTCAGTAGCATATGAATCCAAGAAAATTTACTGCATTAAGGCAGGCTTCAGATATTTGACATGTAGCTGGTATTTTCATAGTGTGAGAAATATCAAGCTGACATTATGCTTTCTCTGTGATGATTACTTCCAAATGTCAGAGAGTAGAAACTTATTCATAGGACTTCAGGGCCTGAGGATACTGTCAATTTAAAAGACATGCACATCGACTCCTGTTTTATTTAAACATGTTAAATAGAGTATGAGAAGCAGGTTAAGAAATCAATGAAGAAAGGAAAAGCAAAGAAGAAACCTATTGACTACAAAACTTTACATAGATTGATGCACTCTTACATCAATTTCATGGACACTTTGTGACAACAGGCTTCAGGGATGCCTCCTAATATTTCTGACAGCTGTAGTCTTGCTGTTAATATTATTTGACTCATATCACTTATATTGAATTCAGGAAATCAAAAATAAGATATGAACTACTTGATTTTTGTCGATTATCTTTAATAAGTAAGTCAAATAAATTAACATTTTCCTACCACTTTTAATACTAACATTGGATTTCAAGCTAAAATTAAAAATGGTTTAATGATGTTTTAAATTAAAAATTTGTTCTTTTGCTCATCAAACTCTTTAGCAGCTACTGAAACTACTGAACTGCTGCCACTTTGGAAATAACTCAAAGGAGTTATTATTATTAAACAAATTGGCCACATCAGAGATAATTATGCATTTAAATAAACCTTTGTCTTTTCAGTTATGTACACAGCAGTGCTCTTAATTACTTGGGGTCACTAAAACCGCATGGCATTCTCTGAAAGGCATTTCTCCTGCAGTTTATCTTGTTAAACTTCCTTTCTGTTCTCAGAAGCCAGTATCTTTTCCTTTTTAAGACCCATTAGTTGGAGTGGGAAGGATGTTAATGATGGTAACATGAATTCAGTCTTTAAATCAGCCCTGTTTCCCTGACATCCATAGGTCAATGACAGGAGTCACTGTGTAGCCATCTAAATTCCCTGATTTATCTCACAAAAATCGTGGGACCTCTGTTAACTAGACAGCTACTTTTTGGGTCTGCAAAATTTTAAATTGTTACTTGACAAACAAAAGGACAAGTCAAAACATGCTGAAAAACTATCACACAGAATCATTGTAATCTTGTTCACAAAACCAACGTTGAAACAGAATGGATTGATAATTCTGTTACCCTTTTGTTACCTGAACATTCTTAGATTTGAGTGGAGTTCAAGGATGATCATTTCATTATTAAGCTTCAAGAATCACATTGCTTTATATCAATCAAAGATCACAAAATGAGTAATGTTGAAAAGCTAGCATTTGCCATATTTATGTACTTGATTATACTCTCAAAGGCCCAGGAGTTCCACTTGCCAATTTCAGCAGGGCTGTCCCCTATGATTTTGTTTGTTTGTTTGCTATTGTTTACATGCTAAGCCATGTCTAACTCTTTTGAGACCCCATGGACTGTAGTGGCTAGGCATCCTTTGTCCATGGGATTTCCCAGGCAAGAATACATTTCCCTCTCCAGGGGATCTTCCCCATGCAGGGACTGAAGCTGGGTCTCCTGCGTTGGCAGGTGGGTTCTTTACCACTGAGCCACCAGGGAACCCTGTGCAGCCAGAGACAAATAGGAGCGTTATGACCCTGCTCCCGGCACCCGGGTACACAGGGACCCCGCAGGGGTCCAGGCCACCCCGGTAACATCCTTAGAGTGCTAGAACTAGCAGGCCCAGCTCTCCCCTTCTGAACCATCTTTAGGAGAAAGAAAGAGGAATCCGGTCTTGGTCTAGAGTCTGAGTGCCAGTTACCGCTCGGCATCTGGAGGTTGTTACTGCCCCGGAGGTTTTCCGGGTGTCCCAGATCGCCTGGGTCTCCAGTACCTCCATGAGGGCGGAGAATCTCCTCTGATCTGTTAACTGCAGTGTCTCTAACACCCAGTTCACTTCTGAGCCAGACAGGAGCTAACCTCTTCTGGTCACTTCCCTGCTTTTTTTTTTGTTTTTTTTTCGTCAAACCTCTAAGTTCCCTTCAAGGACAAGTCTGGGAGAGAATGGCTAGTGTTCAAAGCCCAGACTAAAGTTAGAGAATTTCCGCCTTTGCCGGGCGGCTTCCCTGTTTTAGAAAAGCAGCGGGTGAGCTGCACGGTGGCCTCTGGCAGATACCCTGCCTTGGACCACAGCGCTTTCACCCTCGGAGAAAAGTCCCCGAGACGGCGTGAGTCTCGCGGCTGCAGTTACGGAGGCGGGGCTTGTGGGCGGGGCGTCTAGTGGCATCCAGCCGCGGAGCGCAGCGGAGACGCGGAGCGCCCCCCGGTGGCAGCCGAGCCGCACTGCTCTGGGACGGCCGGGGCGGCAGCGGCGGCGGAAGGGGCGGTGCTGAGCGTGCGAGGCGGTGCGGCCATGGCGGAGCCGGTGCGGGAGGAGCTCTCGGCCCTGGCAGCGATTTTCTGCGGGCCTGACGAGTGGGAAGTGCTGAGTCTCTCAGGTGACTACTTCCGCGCCAGAGGGACCGGGCTCCCCACCACCCCGGCTGGGCTCAGCGCCCCGAGCCCACACTTGGGGGCCGGGGTAGTTGAGTGATGGAATGACAGGCGCCGGGACTGGGCGTGTGTGGGAGCAGGCGGGAGAGGGCGGCGACCCTTAAAGCGTGAATGGCGTAGCGCCCCTTCCCGCTGCTCTGCACTCAGCCGAGAACACGACGCTCAGGCTCCTGCAGCCCGTCGGCCGGTCCCTGCTTCCCGCGCCCCTTCATCCACTGGTCCGTCTCACCCACTCCTCTCGCGTCCCCCACTCGCCCGTTCCCACCTCCATTCGCCACACCCCCATTCCTTGATTTCCCCCCTTCTCCCGTCCCCGCCACTCACCTATACACCCCCCTCAAACGTACCCCCCACCCCGCGCCTGTTTCACCCCCTAACTGGCCTGATCACTCAACTCGCTGAGGGCTACCAGCTGCGCCCTCCGGGACAGCGTCCCCCAGGCTTTCCCTGGGTGTCCTGAACTTATTCTTCAGATCTCATCTTAAAAGAGGTCTCTCCTGACACCCCTAGTTTAAAGCCAACTTCCCCATCAGGGCACCCACTGAAGTTTAACTAAATGAGTATTTGGTTGTCTCAACTTGCAAGAAGGCAGGACCCTGTCTGTTTTGTAATCACAAAACTGCAGGCACCTGGGTCAGTGCCAGGCACGTGGTAGGTATTCATAGTAAATAATTGTTGAATGAATTTTTGAATTCAACCAGCGCTCACTCAGAGCTCTCCCAGTTGGATTGTTTTTCTTCAGCTTTTTTAGTTCGCTTAAAGGTAGTTGTCAATTACAGGCTCTTGGAGCGCATTGATTGTTCCGCTCAAATTTGAGTCACTGACAACTCAAGGTTTTTCAGACGCTTTCCCCGGAGCTTACAGTTTAGAACGGTTCTTCTGGCTTTATTTTCATGATAGCGAAAACTTGCTCTCTGTACCTGTCTGTAGCTTCTGTTAAGTAAAAAACAAAACTTCAGTTTATGAAAAAGTGCAGTGATGCAGATGATTTTCAATTTTCTCTTAGCTTTCAAATACATTATGTAAATTTTTTGGCCTGAGATTTAAACTTGTGTCATGTTACAGCTTCTATTAAAATTGTCTTTCTGGCCATAAATTGATTGACCTTTAAGAAGGTAGTCTAAAATGTCTGGTTGTTGTGAGAAAGCTATCAAGGGTTAGGATCTATTCCTCGTGTCCATGTGATGTGTTATTCACCTATGGAGGATTACCCCTTTTTATTTTTTTCTCTTGATCACCAGTCTGTACACGTTCATTTAGCACTGTTGTGTTCTGGGCACCGTGAACCAATTTATGTGGTGAAGCTGCTTTCTTTTCAATGCCTAGCCTGTCTTGCAGCTTTCTGAAATAATATTTAAAATCCTTATGAGAAGATTTACTCACTTTTAGTGTTTTTTTTGGGGGTCACCCATCTTCTGATTGGATAGCATTTGTTATTCTTTATCATCTTACTTGCTGTGTTCACTACTTTCTTTATTGAGAATTACTTCATTATTTCTACTTGAGGCAGGCTATTTGAGGATATCATTAGTTTTCTTTAATTCCTTTATTATGGCTCAACTGGGAATATCCTGGGAAAATGAACCTATGATTTACCATTACACCTGAAAGAGGATGGAGTGATAGTGGCCTGTGTCCTCAGCACATGGTTGAGCATATGACACTGCTGATGGTTCAGAGAAAACTGAAAAAGTAAGCACAGAAAGAAAGGGAGCAATTTTTTGATACAAAGAACACTGTGGACCCTTTATCTGCTGTTAAATTGAGCATGACTTCAAGCCATGCCTCCTAATTAATTTAATTCAGTGTTCTGGCATCAGTAAGTAATTGAATTATAAAAGAATTCAGTGTAACAACTTAGGACATTTTGTTGCTGAAAGGTTCATTGGAGAATAAAACAATTCAGTGGTTGAAATAGGAATGTTTGATGTTCACAACTGGGAATTAAGGGCAAGTAAGAACTTCTTTAATAGACCACAGTAAACATCCAGTGGGCTGCTGGCTGCCACTCTCATGGTCACTGTCAGCTTGGATTGGAGGATATAAGCTTAACACTAGAACATTCTGAATACCATCAATTCCTTCCTGGCCTTTCCCTCAAATAAGCTTCTCTTTGTTGCCCCTGAAATTAACATTGGTAGGATTGGGCTTCTGGCAGGAGGTAGCCCAGGAAGGCTCAGGCTGCCAACCCAAGGGTCATCTACTAAGGCCATAAGATTGAAGAGTCTGAATAATTGCATTTTTTTTGCCTGGACTAATTTGTGCTGAGAATTTCACGGGACTTGCATACACTGTGGCCTCTTTGTGATGGCTGTAGTAAGTTCATTGTAAGAGGCATCAGCTGTAGCGTTCTCTTATGGGTGTAAATTCTGAAAGCTCTGACATCTGTCCACTAGGGCATGTCATGGGTAGACCAAGTCAGGGGCATTCTGCTGTTCCCTGTGCAGTGCAGTCAGACAAGTGCCAGGTTTAATGGGGTCGCCTGCCATATACCTGATACTTTAAATGCATCTTATTTGATGAGAGGTATTCTGGTTTTTTGTTTCAAGATTTTTATTTTTTGCATATTTTTCAAGAAGTATTTATGCATATATACATAATCTCTTGTATATCTGAGAGAATGGTAGAAGAAGAATGGGCAATTTGAACAACTTTATTCAAAAGAAAGATGGGTAATCTTAAACTGTGATTAAGCAAATGAAATTGGCAAGGAATTATTCTCAGATACTGGGAAAACAGTGACAGAGAATCCTGAAAGACGTTTAAAAGATGTGTCAGTGAAATTTAAGGTAAGTTAGAACACTGACTTTTTTTTTTTCATGAAAACTAGACAAATCTAGGCTTTCCTGGAGGCTCAGTTGGTAAAGAATCTGCCTGCAGTGTGGGAGACCTGGGCTCGATCCCTGGGTTGAGAAGATCCCCTGCAGGAGGGCATGGTGACCTATTCCAGTATTCCTGCCTGGAGAATCCCCATGGACAGAGGAGCCTGGCAGGCTCCATGGGGTCGCAGAGTTGGACACGATTGAGTGACTAAGCACACAGCACGGACACATCTAAAGGAGGAAACATGGTTAAAAATCCACCAGGCTTGTCATTAGTCCCAATGAGGGGTGCTCTTTATTTTACAGAGAAGATAACAGATGCCCAGGCTGGCTTAGTAACCACTAGGCTCAAGATATGGACTCTTGCAGTGCATCATGCTACTTAATAGAGATGAGTTGCTGCAATAGGAAAACAGTTCTTAGAGAGCAAGGATAGCACTTGTCCAGAAAAGGAGAGCAAGATGACCACCCAGAGCAAAGAATCAGGTGTGGTCCAACTTATGTTCAGAACAGTTATGAAGAGTAATGTGTGTGCCTGGCCATGTGGGTACCTGGGAAGTAGGTGAGACTGGTGATGTTATAAATCTTCATTTTCTTGATGTAATCAGAGGTCACAGAGTATATCACCATAGTCAGTGCTCATTATACATTGAATTGTGTTTCTGGAAAATCATCTTACAAATAAGCATGTTGTAAAATGGGAGGATGTAAGGCTCAATATCATATGATATGTTTGCACAGTAGCTTCAGACTAAATTTTTGTATTCTGCTAACACTAATGTTCAGACTACATTGGTCCTTCCTGCAAGATGAATCATTACTTTCACCAACTGACCCTCTAAATCTGCTCAGCCCTGTTCCCTGCTGATTGTTGGTACTGAGGTCACCTCTAAAACCAGTTCAGCCTTGAACTTCACTTCTAAAGGAGGCATTGCCACTTTGAGCTTCACTTATTCTTAGTTTTTTTTTTTTGTAACTACCTTTTAGTGTATTTAACAATCCAGCTGCAGCACTGGTGGATGTATACTTGTGGGGAGGCATCCGGGAGCAAGAGGGAAAAATCCTGTATAATGAAGTAAGGGTGGTGTCATCTGCATATCTGAGTTTATTGATATTTCTCCCGGCAATCTTGATTCCAGCTTGTGTTTCTTCCAGACCAGCATTTCTAATGATGTACTTTGCATAGAAGTTAAATAAGCAGGGTGACAATATAAAGCCTTGACGTACTCCTTTTCCTATTTGGAACCAGTCTGTTGTTGTTCCATGTCCAGTTCTAACTGTTGCTTCCTGACCTGCATACAGATTTCTCAAGAGGCAGGTCAGGTGGTCTGGTATTCCCATCTCTTTCAGAATTTTCCACAGTTTATTGTGATCCACACATTCAAAAGCTTTGGCATAGTCATTAAAGCGGAAAGAGATGTTTTTCTGGAACTCTCTTGCTTTTTCGATGATCCAGCGGATGTTGGCAATTTGATCTCTGGTTCCTCTGCCTTTTCTAAAACCAGCTTGAACATCAGGGAGTTCACGGTTCACGTATTGCTGAAGCCTGGTTTGGAGAATTTTGAACATCACTTTACTAGCATGTGAGATGAGTGCAATTGTGCGGTAGTTTGAGCATTCTTTGGCATTGCCTTTCTTTGGAATTGGAATGAAAACTGACCTTTTCCAGTCCTGTGGCCACTGCTGAGTTTTCCAAATTTGCTGGCATATTGAGTGCAGCACTTTTACAGTATCATCTTTCAGGATTTGAAACAGCTCCACTGGAATTCCATCACCTCCACTAGCTTTGTTCGTAGTGATGCTTTCTAAGGCCCACTTGACTTCACATTCCAAGATGTTTGGCTCTAGATGAGTGATCACATCATCATGATTATCTGGGTTGTGAAGATCTTTTTTGTACAGTTTTTCCATGTATTCTTGCCACCTCTTCTTAATATCTTCTGCTTCTGTTAGGTCCAGACCATTTCTGTCCTTTATCGAGCCCATCTTTGCATGAAATGTTCCCTTGGTATCTCTAATTTTCTTGAAGAGATCTCTAGTCTTTCCCATTCTGTTGTCTTCGTCTATTTCTTTGCATTGATCTCTGAAGAAGGCTTTCTTATCTCTTATTGCTATTCTTTGGAACTCTGCATTCAGATGCTTCTATCTTTCCTTTTCACCTTTGCTTTTCGCCTCTCTTCTTTTCACAGCTATTTGTAAGGCCTCCCCAGATGGCCATTTTGCTTTTTGCATTACTTTTCCATGGGGATGGTCTTGATCCCTGTCTCCTGTACAGTGTCACAAACCTCATTCCATAGTTCATCAGGCACTCTATCTATCAGATCTAGGCCCTTAAATCTATTTCTCACTTCCACTGTATAATCATAGGGATTTGATTTAGGTCATACCTGAATGGTATAGCAGTTTTCCCTACTTTCTTCAATTTAAGTCTGAATTTGGTAATGAGGAGTTCATGATCTGAGCCACAGTCAGCTCCTGGTCTTGTTTTTGTTGACTGTATAGAGCTTCTCCATCTTTGGCTGCATAGAATATAATCAATCTGATTTCGGTGTTGACCATCTGGTGATGTCCATGTGTAGAGTCTTCCCGTGTTGTTGGAAGAGGGTGTTTGCTATGACCAGTGCATTTTCTTGGCAAAACTCGATTAGTCTTCGCCCTGCCTCATTCCGCATTCCAAGGCCAAATTTGCCTGTTACTGCAGGTGTTTCTTGACTTCCTACTTTAGCATTCCAGTCCCCTATAATGAAAAGGACATCTTTTTTGGGTGTTAGTTCTGTAAGGTCTTGTAGGTCTTCATAAAACTGTTCAACTTCAGCTTCTTCAGCGTTACTGGTTGGGACATAGACTTGGATAACTGTGATATTGAATTGTTTGCCTTGGAGACAAACAGAGATCATTCTGTTGTTTTTGAGATTGCATCCAAGTACTGCATTTCGGACTCTTTTGTTGACCATGATGGCTACTCCATTTCTTCTGAGGGATTCCTGCCCACAGTAGTAGATATAGTGGTCTTCTGAGTTAAATTCACCCATTCCAGTCCATTTTAATTCGCTGATTCCTAGAATGTTGACGTTCACTCTTGCCATGTCTTGTTTGACCACTTCCAGTTTCCTTGATTCATGGACCTGACATTCCCTTATGGTAGAAAATGAAGAGGAGCTAAAAACCCTCTTGATTAAAGTGAAAGAGGAGAGCGAAAAAGTTGGCTTAAAGCTCAACATTCAGAAAACGAAGATCATGGCATCTGGTCCCATCACTAAACGGGAACTAGATGGGGAAACTGTGGAAACAGTGTCATACTTTATCTTTGGGGCTCCAAAATCACTGCAGATCGTGACTGCAGCCATGAAATTAAAAGACGCTTACTCCTTGGAAGAAAAGTTATGACCAACCTAGATAGTATATTCAAAAGCAGAGACATTACTTTGCTGACTAAGGTCCGTCTAATCAAGGCTATGGTTTTTCCTGTGGTCATGTATGGCTGTGAGAGTTGGACTGTGAAGAAGGCTGAGCGCCGAAGAATTGATGCTTTTGAACTGTGGTGATGGAGAAGACTCTTGAGAGTCCCTTGGACTGCAAGGAGATCCTACCAGTCCGTTCTGAAGGAGATCATCCCTGGGATTTCTTTGGAAGGCATGATGCTGAAGCTGAAACTCCAGTACTTTGGTCATCTCATGCGAAGTGTTGACTCACTGGAAAAGACTTTGATGCTGGGAGGGATTGAGGGCAGGAGGAGAAGGGGACAACCGAGGATGAGATTGCTGGATGGCATCATGGACTCGATGGACGTGAGTGAGTGAACTCCGGGAGATGGTGATGGACACGGAGGCCTGGCATGCTGCGATTCATGGTGTCGCAAAGAGTTGGACACAACTGAGCAACTGAACTGAACTGAAATGAATGAAATACGAGAGGCTGTTGGGGAATTTTTGGTGGTTTTCTGAACAAAGTCTTAACCCTGAGGACATGTAAATACTGCAAAAAAAAAAAAAAAAGGAAAAAAGAAAGTATGGAGAAAGCCAGTTGTATGTGGTATATAAATGATTTCCTCAGTTCATTTCAGTTGCTCAGTTGTGTCCGACTCTTTGCACTGCAGCACTCCAGGCTTCCCTGTCTATCATCAGCTCCTGGAACTTCCTCAAGCTTCTGTCCTTCCAGTCGGTGATGCCATGATTCAATGATGCAGTGATTGCAATAATGCAATCATGATGCAATGATTTCTTAGTAGGCTCTAATGATCTTGAAGAATTCATCCTCTTAAATTTGTTTACATTTTCCACTGTCTTCTGTTATTGTACAACATTTATTGAATTTCTGTTGTGTGTTTGTAGGGTGAATTCTTAAAAATAATGGTATGGGATTTGGGGTTTATTTCAGTTTCTCTAGTTTGAATTTCTCTTGTTTGGAGGATAGTTCAGAGCATAATTTCTTTCATATACTTGTAAGGAAGAATAAGGTTTGAAACCCCTATTTTGGTTATGAAATTGATACACTTATTTTAATGCATAAAGACTTATTAAAAAAACAAAACTAGGGAATAGGTATGTGAACTTTAACCAGAGGCAAGACTTAAATCTTTTGCTAGGATCTTTAGGTGAAAATATTCTTGGAATTTATGAAAATTGTAGATTCCTAGGGCAGGCATAAGTTTTCTGTGGCATAGATGTTTATTGAGAATGATGAGTTTGTGAGTTGAACTTAATAACTAGAGTATCTTGGTGCCAGGGAAGGCCAGAGATTAGCAGTAAGACATAGAACACCATTATTTTTCTGTTAATCACTCTGTTTCTAACCTGTTAAATAAACATAAAGTAGATAGGAACAACCTTGTTTTCTTTTATGGAAAAATAACCCAAACAGACTGACAGTATATGTGATTACATGAAAATTTCTGAGGCAAAAAGAGCCAGTTTAATTGCATGTACAAACCAGGGCAGATGAGAAAGGAAGGGTAATATACATGCTTCTAGAGTTTTAGGGAGAAAATGAGTTTTTAAAAGAATGTAAAATTTTACTGCTGCATTAAATATCAACAGTATTGGGGGTATGTTATTGAGATTTTCATTTTCTTACAGAGATAGCATCATTTTGTGTAATTTCAGTTTACAACTCCTGTGTGTGTGTGTGTGTGTGTGTGTGTGTGTTTGTTTGTGAAAGGAGTCACAGAGAAAACCAAGTAGGAAGGTTGTTAGTCCTTTCCAATTCTTGATAGAATTAAAGTAGTTTTCCTTCTAAGCATAACTAATAATTTCACAATTTCCAAAGCTAAAGTCATGATTTTCTCTCATTAATTTGCTATTTGCTGACTTGTTTAGTTGCTAAGTTGTGTCCAGCTCTTTTGTAGCCCCATGGATTGTAGCCCGCCAGGCTCCTCTGTCTATGGAATTCTCCAGGCAAGAATAATTGACATAGAGAATAGACTTAAGGACATGGGGATGGATGAGGGAGTGTGGGGAGGAAGGGGAGGGTAGGATGTATGGAGAGAGTAACATGGAAACTTACGTTACCATATGTAAGATAGATGGCCAATGGAAATTTGCTCTATGTCTCAGGGAACTCAATCCGGGGCTCTGTGACAACCTAGATGGGTGGGATGGGAAGGAAAGTGGGAGGGAGATTAAAAGGGAGGGGACATATGTATACTTAAGGCTGATGCATGTTGATGTTTGTCAGAAATCAGCACAATTCTGTAAAGTAATTATCCTTCAATTAAAAGTATTTTCAATAGATGAATTAAAAAAAAGAATACTTGAGTCAGTTGCCATTTACTCCTCCAAAGGATCTTCCCAACCAGGGATCGAACCCTAGTCACTTATGTTTCCTGTGACTATTAGTTAAATGATAAATGAAGAGCTTTAAAAATTATATCTCCCCCTTGAGAGGGAAAGTGGACCCTCTAGATGATTTCTGGAAGGCTTATTTATTCTAGTGGTTACACGTTGTCTGTTGGTCTATTTATAATACCCATTTTACCGAGTGAAATGTAATGGTCTTACTGACATCCAGGGAGCCTACTTTAATAGTAAAATTTTTATTTTTTTTTAAAGGGAGAAGTAACAAGATAGAAGAAAGAAAGATTTTGAGAATCTGGTGATGGATTTTAAGGGAATGCACTAAGTTGTTTGGAAAACTTTTCTTTATGTGGCCACATTTTTCTTATGTAATACAAATTTAAGTTATATCATTTTAATATGATCTTTATAATGGTTACTGCCTGAGTTTTGGGGGTAGTGTTCTAAAACGGTTGTGCTTTGCCTCTGATGCTGAAGATTCTACTAAAGAAAAACCTTGTGTAACGGATATGTTTGGTCCCGTATAAATCAATGTCTATAACCATGGCTTCTGAATAAATGGAATCAGATGGCTAGAGAGCCATTTTAATGTTCTGTTCAGTTCTTTAAAATGGGGATACATTCAGGTTTCCATTGTCAAGGCTGTTGAGCAGCAATCCAGGTATGAAAATGAGAATGATCTGACTGCCTGTCTTGTGAAGGAGAATGAAACAAGGGCTGTGGAGATAGAAGTAGCATAGACGAAGGCAAGTTAACTTCAAAGAGCCTCCTCGGCACCCAGCTCTGTTCCACTCTTCTCTTCTGATCTGTGTGCTTCTGCCCCCTGCAGAATGAATCAGCCTGACGTTTTATCAACTTGTGAAAAGTGGGGTGAAGTGGTGTGGAACACATCAGAGGGGGTGAAGTGGAGCAAATCTGAAAGAGAGCAGAGCGTTTCATCTTGTATCCTGTGTGTACTTTCCCCTTTCCCCCTCCTCATGGAGCCAGAAAACGGCCGAACTGATGGCTGCCCCATTTTAGTTCCTCTCGCTGCCTTCATGTTACACTGATAATAATACATTTGAAGTGAGAAAGAGCAGGTCCAGGCAGTTAGTGTGTATGCGTAGTCGTGGTGTTCTCTGTACCCTTGCAACCACCACACGGGATCCAATATTTGCTTCTGCTCGGACTCACTGCAACATGATTTTCATTGGATTTAGTGTATAGCTTTTAAGCTAATTGCTGATTTTATAAATACAGGATACTATTTCTTTGAAGGTTCATGTGAGTTTATTAGGAATTTCCAGAATAGCAACTAAGTCTGGGTAGGAAAAAAAAATCATATAAGGAGAAACCTTTCTGGTGACCTTAATAAAAAGAGGATAATAGCAATTGTAAATGCCAGTGAAATCCTGGGTGCTGGTTGGGCATAATTCTATGAATGTATATATGTGTATGTATATATATAGCTGAAAGAAAACACCTTACATAATGGCTTTCGTAGTGTGATGTGTCTCTTCATAAAATAACTTAGTTTTCACATGAAAAATAAATTGACATCTGAAACCAAAATTTTCTCTTGTTAGTGTTCCATTCAAATTGAATTAGGTACAACTAATCATTATTTTTGGATGCTTTCCAGAGACAGACGGGGCTATGTTCAGAATTCTCCACGAAAGCCGAAGGATTTACAGATACGGATATACCCTTGCAGTTGGTTTTCCACTTACCGCTCAGTTACCCGTCCTGTCTCCCTGGTGTTGTGGTGAACTCCAAGCACCTGACCAGGGCCCAGTGTGAAATCGTGAAGGAGAAGTTACTGGAGCAAGCAGAGACCCTTTTGTCAGAACCTATGGTTCATGAGCTGGTTCTCTGGATTCAGCAAAACCTCAGGCACATCCTCAAGCGCCCAGAAGCAGGAGGTGGCGGTGAAAAGTGCTCTTCTGCAGCAAGCATGACTGTGGATGATGGGTTGTGGATGACTCTCTTGCATTTAGATCACATGAGAGCGAAGGCTAAATATGTCAGAACTGTGGAGAAGTGGGCTTCTGATTTAAGGCTCACAGGAAGACTGATGTTCATGGGTAAAATCATACTGATTTTACTGCAGGGAGACAGAAATGACATCAAGGTGCCAAAACGTTTGATGTGGAATGTAAATTTGGCTGTTTTCTGCTAAAATGGTGTTTTATAGGAATGGGACAGATGAATCATTGAGATGTTTCTGTGTGCACTCTTACCATGTTAATAGGTCTTTATTTTCTTTTTAAAGACAATCCGTAACTTCTAATTACAACTACAGACTTGTAAAGCTTGAAGAATAAGTAGAAGCTTATGTTTTAAAAATCATGCCACTTAATGAAAGTGATAGGTTATTAAAAAAGAACTCTCTGTGGTACACAAATGTTTGTTTCTGTAATTAGCTTTGAGCCTAAACTTTATAAATTTGCACTAATTTTGTGCCTATTTATATTTCTTTCCTTGGTTAAGCACACAGCAATGTATGTATCTGTGGGTAAGCCTGCAAAATTTTAACTTGGCAGTTAAAGATACATTCTGAAGCTTGAATTTGGTATCTGTAGTACCTGGAAAGAGGAGCTGGTCCCTCTTAACCAGGATTTAGTGTGAGTGGAGGTAGAGTCATTAGGGCTGTCAGCTTGTCATCTCCTCCCTAACTTTTGCTTTCCACCTGACTTGTCTCAGCAGCTGCTTTCAAAACCATCATCTTCTTCAGATTTTTCAAGTTCTCATTCTATAAACATCTAACCTGCTTTCTGTGGGACCAGACAAGGAAAACTGCTTATTACATGTTAAATCTTAAAAGAGCTACAAATCACTTAATAGGTTTTATGCTTTTAAGTGGGTTGGGTCAAGAATAATTACAGTGGAATTTATTTAAAACAGATTTATCTTTCATAACTTATTGTCTTAAAGGTTTATAGGGTTACTACAAATTTGTAGGATTACATAGCTTTTTCATGATGGGATCTTAACACAAAACTTGGTAATTGATAACGTCAGTTAACCAGAGTAGTGCTAGGTTATAGTGTATAGGTACAACACATTTTTAGATTTAATACAGATCTTGAGTTGGGGTCTGACCAAGGAACCACATATTTTAAGGTGATGTATAGTATATCTTGGAGAAGGAAATGGCAACCTATTCCAGTATTCTTGACTGGAGAATTCCTTGGACAGAGGATCCTGGCAGGCTACAGTCAGTGGCGTTGCAAAGAGTCAGACATGACTGAGCCGACTATCACTCATTCACTCCTAGCATGTCTATAAAGCTGGACTCTTTTGGGTAAAATACTGGCTGACTAAATGAATGCTGATAATTTCTTTGCTCATATTTCCCCAAAGGGCTCAGATGTTTCTTTAAGCTAGCTCAGGCATATTAGGCTAAGTGCAGCTGTTTTGCAGATATTTTTACTCTGATTGGATCCATCAATTAATGAATATATATTTAATCATATGGGTAGACCAGAGAACTTTTATCTTTTTATTAACTTTCCCTAAAATGCTATTTAATGTAAATATCTCTGTTAAATTTTTAAAGATTGTTTATCGGGATTGAGAATTACAGATACGTATTTATGGATTCCATCAATTTGGAAAGTTTGGTGCTGTGTACCTATTAACTTCTCTCTGACCTTAAAGTAGTAATAAAGTGAAAGTGAAGTTGCTCAGTCATGTCCGACTCTTTGCAACCCCGTGGACTGTAGCCCACCAGGCTTCTCTGTCCGTGGGATTCTCCAGGCAAGAATACTGGATAATGACAGCAGCTGGTGCTGTATTAAGTGCTGTTGTGCCAGGCATTCCTGTAAGTGCAACATATTAGCTCATTTAACCATCACAGCTTCCTATAAGGTAGCTGTTAAGAGCAAGCATTTTATGGAGTAGGTTATTGAGGCACACAGGATTTAGGTAACTAACCCCAGAATCAGCTCTAGTAGGCTGACTAGTCTAGATTTAAGCCTCTGTAGTTAGATTAGAACCTTCTTTACTTCAGCATTCACCAGAATGTTACGCTTCCAAGTACATAAGAACAGTGTAACTCTCATATTGCTTAATTCAGAAAGCGAGTACTCTGTCAGCATGCAAACAGGCCAGCAGATTATTTCTCCTTTAAAAGTGAGACTTTGAGATTCAGAGTAAGATATGTATTTAACATACTGTTTTATCATTTAGGAGTACCTGATTCTTCAGAAAACCTGCAAAGTGGATGTGGACTCAAGTGGAAAGAAATGCAAAGAGAAAATGATGAGTGTACTGTTTGAAACAAATGTACAGACAGAACACAAAAGGTATAATTTAGTACTATTGCAGATGGAAAAGCAACTGAATCGATAATTATACTCTGACAAATTTAGGCATATTCATGAGTTTCTCTTGTATAATGCAGGTTTCTGGCATTTGAAGTCAAAGAGTATTCATCGTTGGATGAGTTACAAAAGGAATTTGAAACTGCAGGACTTAAGAAGCTTTTCTCTGAATTTGTACTTAGGCTGGTAAAATGAAGTTGAGGACAGGAATCTTTTAGTGAAACTACAGTTTTTTTTTTTCTCCCATTGGATTTTGAGAGTGGCTAATTGAAACTCATAAGGGAACAATTTTAGAGTTTCTCTGAAGCAGAATGACAGACACCATCATAACTTCAGGACAAAAGCCAATTCTGCTTATGGAATATTGAACAGTAAAAATACCCATGTATTCTAATTTTGCCAGTAGAAGCTGAGTTCAATAGATGGAATGTTATTTCAGAGATAAATATAAAAGATGATGGTAAATGAGCCCTTGTGTTTATACAGAGGATTTGTTTGGAACTGTGCAATTTTCTGGCTAATTTTCTTGTAATTAAATGAATTTTTAAAAGAGATTTGTTTTCATGTTTACTTTTTTCATGTTTACATTTTTAGCATTTGATAATGGTTTTCCCTCATTCAGCTTATTATGTCTAATGTTTTAAGTTGAATGTTAAGAAAAATATAACACTGATTTCTTTGTGGAATTGAATAAGTGGTTAGTTTAAATACAAACCAAAGAAGTTCTATAGAACTTGATTTACAATTGCTTTCTTTGGGGCCCCAGAATAGCTTGGTGCTTACTAGTTATAGGACTGAAGAGTCAGTTTAAAAGAAAATTCTTTTTTGAAAAATTTACAGTCTAGTTTTACAAGGGAAGAAATGTTTTACACAAAATGAACTTGACTTACCAGAGGGAGGAAGTTACATGGAGATATTTTTAATATCTGATGGAAAATTGGGTGAAGTCTGATAATCTCAAAATGTATTTGATATAAGGGGAGCAGGAATAAAATAAAAGCTTATGTTAAAATCTGTTCCAAAAGTACAGACAGGCATTTATGTTTAAGGAAGGGTATTTGTGTTCATGAATCCACCTGTGCTTTGAAATAAGGGGCCAAGTGATGGAAGAAAACTCGCTCACTGTAGTCTGCAGTGATGTCATGATCAATTGTAACTGATGGGAGGGATAAATAAGGAGACATGGCAGCCGCCCAGTGGTGCTTCCTGAGCATGCTGCTCTGACTGTGGCAGTCCAATCTGATTGTCTCATTTTCAGACACTCTTGTAATTAAATTAGACCTACCTATTGATCATTCTATGGGGCTGCTTTAATGAGGGGATTTTCGGTTCATTTTATCTCATTCTAGGGTGTTGGTGATGCTTTTCCTGGATAACTGGTAGATGTAGTGAGGTGGTTCTGTGGGAGGTTAGTATTCTCAGAGTTCAGAAACTGCTAGGAGTCTGTTCCCACCGCTGCACTATTGGAGGGTGTTGTAGTCGATCCTAGATCTGCTCAAATGGTACCGCCTGGACCAGAGCTGAGATTACTGACAGGTACTGTCTGTGGTCTGTTGGAGTTGAGAATCACTCTACCGCTGTTTCCCCTGAAACCACTGCCAGCAAATATCACGGTGCTGGGACCTGTGCTACCACTGACTTCTCAGCAGTGCTTCCTATTGACCAAACTTGACAGAAATCCAGTTGTCAAAAAGGAGTCTGGGAAATGTAGTCTGAATACCCTAGCCCCAGGAGAACAGAGCAGAATATGGGAGGGTGGGTGTGCCCGTGTGGAGTGAGGGAGAGGGAGCTGAGTGCCTATGGCAAGTAAGTTCCATCAGTTACTGCGCATGCGTGCTCGGTCGTGTCTGGACTCTCTGACCCCGTGGACTGCAGCCCACCAGGCTTCTCTGTCCGTGGGGTTCTCCAGGCAAGAATACTGGAGTGGGCAGCCATTTCTTCCTCCAGGGCATCTTCCCAACCCAGGGATGGAACCTGTGTCTCCTGGGTTGGCAGGTGGACCTGGGAAGTACCTACTGTTATTCTTAGAGGTGTTAGTTATTCTGGTTGAATCACCGGGATGATTAAACTGTCAACTGGACTACCACCCACATTTTTTATATAACTTGATAGGGAAAGGGGGAAGAAAAAGTAGTTAATATACACAAAAATATACAGAACAAACAAGTTGATTTGCTTAAGTACTTGTTTCTATAAGGACATGAAGTTGTAGTTGATATTTATAACTTCTTCCTCTACTTTTTTTTTTTTTTTCCGCTCCTGGCCAGCATGCTAGCTGGTCAAGGCTCTTTACCTAGTAAGGTAGCTGAATCTTAATTCTGATAGGTCTGAGTCCTTAGGAGTTGGTTGTGTATTAACTTTTACTGTTAAATACAAGAACATTAAGAGGCAACCCAGATAATCCCTGGGCTCTTGACATAATTCATACTGACCTCACTGTGTGGCAGTAGACCAATTTTCCTGTAATAATATGGATCAACCACCCCAGCCCTTATAGGGACCTCTTTTTTG
Source organism: Nanger dama (assembly GCA_917880005.1). Classification (NCBI taxonomy): domain Eukaryota; kingdom Metazoa; phylum Chordata; class Mammalia; order Artiodactyla; family Bovidae; genus Nanger; species Nanger dama. The sequence continues at coordinate 1,468,190 of CAKJTW010000059.1, forward strand.
CCCATTTGTAGGGATGGGAGTAAAAATTCTGTGAGTGGATTTTTAAACATAATAGAAAAATCCGTCCTAGTTTTTATTCCACAATTCCTCAAACTCTGTATTCTGGCAATGGGAGAAATAACATCATATTAATATGTCTCAGTAGATCATTATGTTACTTTATCAATCCAGCCACTTCTGGGTGATTTGGTACATGGGAAGTCCTATGAATTTCATAGTAGTGAGCCTTTTCTGAATGAATTTCTTGTTTAGAATTTGTTTTGAGAGATAACCATGTTGGTAAAATTATGGTTGGTAGTCTTACAGCAAGAGTCTTAGGATTCATATCCAGAATAAATGTTTTCATGACAGTTGCTGGCCCTTCCACCAGAGAAGGGATCCAATTGATTAACTAGTCACCAGATGGCTGGTGTCTCTCAGGACTGGTTCTTAGCAGGTTAGGTACTCGGCAGTGACAATAGTAAGATTAGTATTGGTGAGAAGAATTTCATGTTGCTGAGTCCATGTAAAGGGGTTCCCTGGTAGCTCAGTTGATCAAGAATCCTGCAATGCAGGAGACCCTGATTTGATTCTTGGGTTGGGAAGATCCCCTGGAGAAGGAATAGGCTCCCGACTCTAGTATTCTTGGGCTTCCCTGGTGGCTCAGATGGTTAAGAATTTGCCTGCCATGTGTGAGACTTGGGTTCGATCCCTGGGTTGATAACCTCTATTCCTGCTGCCATAGTTACTTGGTACATGAACCCACTGAGCAAGCACTGGTATACTAGGGGAAAGAGGATGACTGACATCCAGAGGATGCGTCATCCTGTCCACTTAAGGAAAACGTTCACCACAGTGGTTGCCCTATGAACATCACATGGGACAAATTTTACTACTAGCCTCAAATTTTCTCCTCATCCTGAGAGGTCCCTTCACATACTCCCTCCCCAGATTTCCTTGTCATTAGCCTTCTGATATTATTCTTTCAAAGTCCCTGACTACCTGACCAACCCATTAGCCCCTTGCCCATGAAACACTGTAGATCTACACCTGTGGACATCTCTTTCCTAGTTACAGTAGACAAGCAGAAGTACTGTTGAAAATTCTGCCCACTGAGATTTCTCTTCACCACCTTTCAGACACACACTAGATTGCAGTGGTAATTTCTGAAGCATATTGTGATGGAAAGAACCATTCTCAGAGTTTTTTCCTCCTCACTAAATAAACTATGTATATCACTACGACAGCCTAGGTGTGGACTGAGGAAGAAACAGCTGTGCAGGAGTAGTCACTACAACATCTGAGCCCCTTGAGCATGCAGTTTATTTGTGCCTTCAGACCTGCTTGAGCCTGGTCTTGTACATATCACTTCATTTGTACATGCTGAAGAACTGATGATTTTGAACTGTGGTGTTGAAGAAGACTCTTGAGAGTCGCTTGGACTGCAAGGAGATCCAACCAGTCCATTCTGAAGGAGATCGGCCCTGGGATTTCTTTGGAAAGAATGATGCTAAAGCTGAAACTCCAGTACTTTGGCCACCTCATGTGAAGAGTTGACTCATTGGAAAAGACTCTGATGCTGGGAGAGACTAGGGGGACGACAGAGGATGAGATGGCTGGATGGCATCATGGACTCGATGAATGTGAGTCTGAGTGAACTCTGGGAGATGGTGATGGACAGGGAGGCCTGGTGTGCTGCAATTCATGGAGTTGCAAAGAGTCGGACATGACTGAGCGACTGAACTGAACTGAACTGATGATGCTGAAGCTGAAGCTGCAATACTTTGGCCACCTGATATGAAGAGCTGACTCATTAGAAAAGACCCCGATGCTGGGAAAGATTGAAGGCAGGAGGAGAAGGGGATGACAGAAGACAAGATGGTTGGATGGCATCACTGACTCAATGGACATGAATTTGGGCAAGCTCTGGGAGTTGGTGATGGACAGGGAAGCCTGGCATGCTGCAGTCCATGGGGTCGTAAAGAATCAGACAGGACTGAGCAACTGAACAACAGCAACTACAACCTTCATGATTCCATGGATGAAATCATACCTCATTGGTAATGAGAAATGCAAGTCAAAATTCCAACAATATTACTCGCCACCCACTAGTATAGCTAAAATTTGAAAGATTGATTAATAGCAAAAGTCAACAAAGAAATGGAGAAATGGCAACACCAATATACTATTGGCAGCAGTATAAACTGACCCAAATGCTTTCAACAAGCAGTTTATCTAGAAAAACTGACAATTCCATAGCTTATAACCCAGTATTTCTACTTCTAGGCATATACCTTACAGAAATGTGTGCATATGTGTGAGGTTACCTGTATAAGAATGTTTATAACAATATTATTTTTAGCAGACCAAAGGAAGAAACTTAAACATCCACCAACATAGAATAAACAAGTAAATTGCAGTATATTCATGCAATGAAATACTACATGGCAAATTAAATGAATGAACTATAGTCATACAGAGCAACATGGCTCCATCTTTAAAAAAGCAACATTGAACACATTAAGTAAACCCACAAAAAAAATGTATACCGTATGTTTGTAAAAGTTCAAAAGCATACTCAAGTGCTGAAATTAAAAGACAAGCGAAGAAGTTGGTATAATAAAAGTCAGGATGGCAGTTACTTATAAAGTGAACAAATGTGGTTGTGGTTGGAAAAAGGGCTTTTGAGGGTGGGGAATGGCTATATTCCTGAACAGGGTACTGTTTCTCAGACCCTTGGGGTGATGTCTACAATATATTTGCACAGTGATAAGTTTGGAGACAGATGTAGGAACCAGATCCTTTTGAGTCTTAAAACCCAGTATAAGCCTTTAAAAAAATTGCAGTGGGAATTCATTGCACTGGAGACAGGTGTGATATCTGATTTACACTTTAATAAGATCGTCTGGCTGTTACAAAGCAAGTGAGCAGTCCTAGAGCCACAGTGGAAGAATGAACGCCAGTTAGGAGCCTGTTGCAGTGAGTGGTCCAGCTGAGGGATGATAATGGTTTGCTTATGATGGCATCAGAGCAAACTGCTCAGATAATGAGGTATATTTTGGAGATAGAGCCGAGCAGACCTTTAAAGAAACATTTATTTATTTTGGGCTGCATGGGTCTTGGTTGCTGCAGGTGGGCTTTCCCTAGCTGTGATGTGCAGGCTCTCATCGTGGTGGCTTCTCGTTGCAGAGCACAGGCTTTAGAGTGCATGGGCTCAGTAGCTGCGGCTCCTGGGCTTTAGAACCTGGGCTCAGTAGTTGTGGCTCACAGGCTTATTGCCTTGTGCCATGTGGGATCTTCCCAGACCAGGGATCAAATCTGTATATCCTGCTTTGGCAGGTGGATTCTTAATTACTCGACCACCAGGGAAGTCTGAGCTGAGCAGATTTGATGCCAGACTGAATGTAGAAGATGCAGAAGAAAGAAAGATGATATTTAGTTTTTTTTCTTTAATAGCTGGGTGAACGATGGTATCATTGTCTTAGGCAATGCCAAAGAATGCTCAAACTACCGCACAATTGCACTCATCTCACATGCTAGTAAAGTAATGCTCAAAATTCTCCAAGCCAGGCTTCAGCAATACGTGAACCATGAACTCCCTGATGTTCAAGCTGGTTTTAGAAAAGGCAGAGGAACCAGAAATCAAATTGCCAACATCCGCTGGATCATCGAAAAAGCAAGAGAGTTCCAGAAAAATATCTATTTCTGCTTTATTGACTATGTCAAAGCCTTTGACTGTGTGGATCACAATAAACTGTGGAAAATTCTTCAAGAGATGGGAATACCAGACCACCTAACCTGCGTCTTGAGAAATCTGTATGTAAGTCAGGAAGCAACAGTTAGAACTGGACATGGAACAACAGACTGGTTCCAAATAGGAAAAGGAGTATATCAAGGCTGTATATTGTCACCCTGCTTATTTAACTTCTATGCAGAGTACATCATGAAAAACGCTGGACTGGAAGAAACCCAAGGTGGAATCAAGATTGCCGGGAGAAATATCAGTAACCTCAGATATGCAGATGATACCACCCTTATGGAAGAAAGTGAAGAGGAACTAAAAAGCCTCTTGATGAAAGTGAGAGAGGAGAGTGAAAAAGTTGGCTTAAAGCTCAACATTCAGAAAACGAAGATCATGGCATCTGGTCCCATCACTTCATGGGAAATAGATGGGGAAACAGGGGAAACAGTGTCAGACTTTATTTTTGGGGGCTCCAAAATCACTGCAGATGGTGACTGCAGCCATGAAATTAAAAGACGCTTACTCCTTGGAAGAAAAGTTATGACTAACCTAGATAGTATATTCAAAAGCAGAGACATTACTTTGCCGACTAGGGTCCGTCTAGTCAAGGCTATGATTTTTCCTGTGGTCATGTATGGATGTGAGAGTTGGACTGTGAAGAAGGCTGAGCACCGAAGAATTGATGCTTTTGAACTGTGGTGTTGGAGGACTCTTGAGAGTCCCTTGGACTGCAAGGAGATCCAACCAGTCCATTCTGAAGGAGATCAGCCCTGGGATTTCTTTGGAAGGAATGATGTTAAAGCTGAAACTCCAGTACTTTGGCCACCTCATGCGAAGAGTTGACTCATTGGAAAAGACTCTGATGCTGGGAGGGATTGGGGGGCAGGAGGAGAAGGGGACGACCGAGGATGAGATGGCTGGATGGCATCACGGACTCGATGAATGTGAGTCTGAGTGAACTCTGGTAGATGGTGATGGACAGGGAGGCCTGGCTTGCTGCGATTCATGGGGTCGCAAAGAGTCGGACATGACTGAGCGACTGAACTGAACTGAGCTGAACTGAACTAAGGAGTCCTTTTGAGATGTATTAGAAAGTTGTTGTATTTCCTTGACTCTTCTTTGCTGCCATTATAGATCTATTGGGAAAAAAAAAGGAATTAAGAAAACTAATTCAACTAGTGTTGGAGGAGGTCATGGAGAGAATGTGAACTGCTGGTTGACCCAAGAGCTGGACTTGGGCAATCACAGGCTCCTCACCTCTCTCCTGTCCTTGGAACATATGTTTTGCCCACCATTTCCACACTAGGAGCCATTCAAGGATGCAGTCTTGAGACAGTAAGATGTGGTTGAGAACTCCTGAACTGAATACGTGACTGGACCTGATTAAGGTGCTTATAAATAAGCTTCTAAAATTCTGGTGGGGTGCGGAGATCTACTCATCTTGTGGCCATCCAACACAAGCCTCATCTGTAAGTTCGCTGGCTTATTAACCACCTACCAATCTGAAGTGGTCTGCCTGTTTCTTGGGTCTCTCTTTGCCCTCCATGAATGGGGGCCAAATTTAGAGCCGACCAGTTGACAAATGGAAATTTGGGCAACAAATGAAATAATTTAATATATTTTTTCTAAAAGCAGTTTGGAATTAAAAATTGGTTTAAATATCAATAGTTTTGATTGAGTAATAGCAGTTACTCATTTTTCATCTAGTGATAACTTTGGTGACCGTAGATGGGGTAATGTTTGCAATGGTTGTAAGCACCTTTTCGTGTGAGTCTCTTACAACCATGCTGCTCAAGGTGTGGTTCAGGGACATGATCTCACGCATTGCCCCAGACCAATGGAACTAGAATCTGTAATTGAACAAGATCCTAAGGTGATCTGCATGCACAGTGAGGTCTGAGAAGCTGTATCCTGTCAATGGGCTTCCCTGGTGGTTCAGTGGTAAAATATTCACCTGCCAAGTGGGAGATGGGCTCGATCCCTGGGTCAGGAAGATCCCCTGGAGAAGGAAATGGCAACCCTCTATAGTATATTATTTGGGAAATCCCATGGACAGAGGAGCCTGGTGGGCTAAAATACCCAGGGTCACAAAAGAGTTGGATACGACTGAGCAACTCAGTGACAACAGCAACCCTGGCAACATATCTATGCTCTTAAAAGATGTGAGGAGGCTGAGTGTGAAAAGTTGAACAATAGATATCCATGTTATAAGGGACATTCCAGTCCCAGAAAGCTAAAAATATTTTAAAATTCCTAATTACCTTTGTCTATCAAACAATATTTGATCATATATTTCTAGCATTTCTTACATATTCTTAATTTTGTTCTTTGTCTCATAATTACACTCAACTGAGTAAAGATTGTGTGGTAGAAGCTGTACATCCACCTTTCTTTGCATACCAAATGATCTCATCTTATCACAACTGTGTTAGCTTTATGAGACCTTTAACATTGTTTTTGGCCCTTTAATTGCCATTTTCCATTTATTTTTACACAAAAGGGAAACATATAACATTTAAATAATTGTACAAATACAACTGTAGAAAAAGATGCTGTTTAAATTTTGGAGTTGTCATAAAATAATTAACTCATTTTTGTCAGTTGAGGCACCAAAGTCTGAATTTGTTTGGGCAGAAAAATGAATTTGAAATTAAAAAAGTAAAAATAGGAGCAAATCCCCCATTTTTTGAAAAAGACAAAAATGTCTAAGGGTTGTAAAACTGCCAATGATGTGTGAAAATAACTGAGAAATAACCCTGATAGCTCAGTTGGTAAAGAATCTGCCTGCAATGCAGGAGACCCTGGTTTGATTCCTGGGTTGGGAAAATCCTCTGGAGAAGGTATAGGCTACCCACTCCAGTATTCTTGGGCTTCCCCTTGTGGCTCAGCTGGTAAAAAAATCCACCTGCAATGTGGGAGACCTGGGTTCAATCCCTGGGTTGGGTAGATTCCCGGGAAAAGAGAAAAGTTACCCACTCTAGTATTCTGGCCAGGAGAATTCCATGGACTGTATAGTCTATGGGGTTGCAAAGAGTTGGATGCGACTTTCACTTTCAAAGAAGTTGGGGAGTGGAGGAATGACATCTTTATTTTCAATCAGTTTTTTATTTCAACTAATCTAATGCCTTAATCAGTTCGCCTTTACCGTTTGGTTTTTGACTAGATTACTTTTATCCAAACAACCTGATCACAGATTTCAATTTCTCCAATTTCTTCAGATCACCTGATGCTATATAGCTTTATTCTTTTTTTCCCCTCTTGTACTAGTCAGGGTTTTCCAGAGAAACAGAATAGGATGTATGTTTATTTTAAGGAATTGGTTCAAGTGATTATAAATCCAAGAGTGGGCCAGCAGGCTCAGGAAGAGACCCTGCTGCAGTTCAAGTCATACAGCTGTCAGATGGGAGACCGAGGAAAGAGTCCACGCTGCAGTGCAAGTTTGGGGGCTGAGGCTGGAAGAACGCCCTCTTGCTCAGGGGAGGTCAGTCATTTGTTTGATTCGTATTTTCAACTGATTGTAGGAGATCCACCCAAGTTATGGAGGGCAATCTACCATAAAGTCCACCAATTTAAATGTGAATTCCATCTCCCAAACACCTTCACAGAAATATCCAGAATAGTGTTTGACCACAATTCTGGGCAATGTGGTCCAACCAAGGTGACACGTAAAATTAGCCATCATACTTCTAGAGAATTACCCCATCTGCAGTTTTGTTTTTAGAGGTGAGGAATGTAGCTTTCAGTTCCTATCTGTTTAACTCATTGCAGTCTCTTCCTATTATGTTTTCACTGCTACAAAACATTAAATATTGATATGACTCTGTGGCAGCATTGGTAAGAAAGATACCATTTTCAAAATAAGTTAACAACTTGACAAACTGTAGTTTACTTTGGCTTGATTGGTCCTGCTTGAGACAGAGCTGGTCATAGTAATAGACTCCATAGAAAGCTACATTCCTACTAGCCTGGGAGTATAAAAAATGTGGACTCAAGGACATATATTGATTTTAGGTAAAAGTGAACTCATCTGCCTTGGGGCATCTCAAAATGATGTTTGCTCAGTTCTTGGTCTGCAACAGATACACTGAAGTGTTAAGAGGGACTTCTGGAATTGCACTCCTTCCTGTATGAATCTGCTGCATTTCTGATATATCTGACAATGCTGCTTCTCCATCATTAAGAGATGATTAGCTTCTGATAATCTTTAGCAATAGACCTTTCGTGCAATTAAGAGAACTATGTTGTAAAGTGCTAGTGATTTCCCAAAATTCCACACATGTACTTTTTTTTTTCACTTCTTTGCTTCTTGGGAATTTCATCCATTGCTATAAATTTCATTATCTCCTCCATGTGGTTGAATCTCAGGTTTCCAACTCTGGTACTGATCTGTCTCCTGAACTCTAAACATCCATTTTTAACTCTGCCTGACATTACAACTTAGATAGATATTCTGCCAACATCTTAAGTCCAATGCAATTAGGACAAACTCATTAACAGGATATAAATAACAGAAGCTAAAAATTCTACCTTTCTTGTTGTTGATATTGTTATTGTAATTATCACTAGGTTCCCAGGATTTTCCTTGACTACTCCTTCACATCCATGCCTCCAGTTAGCTGCCAAATGTAGTTCTCAGTGATTCTTACATCCTCTCATCTTTTCCATCTTATGGCCACCATACTTTACTTGCTTTTGTCCAGCTGGGACTTTCGAAAGTATCCAGACTAGTCTTCTCACCTCTGTTTCTCTCATCCCATCCTATACATCAATACAGATGATAATAACTCATATTAAACTCTTGAGACCAGATGTATGTTATTTTAAATAATTAGTTTATTTTTAAGTTGTGTTTTAGAATATAGACCTTTTCTTGTTAATTCTGGAAGTTTTAGAAAGGTAATATGAAGAAAATACTCTGTATTACAAAATCCTCATAATGGAGACTGGGGAGCATCCTGTAATCAAACATTGCTATTTCTTCAGTGAAATACATGAATATTCACATTAAGTAATATAAATGATACAACTGGTATAAATAAATGGTCTCTCATTGTGCATGTTAAACTTTCATACATACCCAATGTATTCAGATCAGACTGGCTTTGATCTCCAAGTGCATTGTTAAAAAAACTCATATTCTGATTTTTGCAACTTTTGAACTTTGAAACTGTAGATATGGATTGGTAGAACTGAATTAGGTAAATATTTTTTTAAAATTTATTTATTTTTTAAATTACAATACTGTATTTGTTTTGCCATACATTGACATGAATCAGCCATAGGTGAACACAATCTAGATGTCCATCAGCAGATGATTGGATAAGAAAGCTGTGGTACATATACACAATGGAATACTACTCAGCCCTTAAAAAGAATAAATTTGGCTCAGTTCTAATGAGATGGATGAAATTGGAACCGATTATACAGAGTGAAGTAAGCCAGAAAGAAAAACACCAATACAGTATACTGACACATATATATGGAATTTAGAAGACAGTAATGATGACCCTATATGTGAGACAACAAAGAGACACAGAGGTATAGAGTGGACTTTTGAATTAGGTAAATCTTCAAGTAACCATATCACTTCTATTTTCTACTGGCTTAGTTGTGAACTCTTCACTCTGCTATTTTCAAATGCCTGCTCAATTTGATTACAATCTATTACTTCTGGATGTATCTTCCACTCATCCTCTGTATATTAGAGTTTTAAATATACCTTTATTGTCTGCATTACTAGAGAAAAGGTTTGTGAGGGTAGAACTTTGCTGATTAGAATCGCAGTCAAGATTGAGTTGTGTGAAATGAATACAAAGGGTGTTACAGCGAAATTCCAACTATCCCTCTGGGTTCTGGAAAGACTGGTTTGTGTACGTATGGGTATATATATATATACACACACACACACATATATATATAAATTCAAACAAAACAAAATCTATGATTACAGGACCCATGATGTTTAGTATCATAGTTTCTGCTTCAGGGGTCCTCTGAATATCCTGAGCCATTTAAGGGAGCTTGCCCACCCAGACCATGGCAAGTCTCAGAGCCTAGAGGAGCATTTTTTTTTCCTGGTGCATTAACAGGCCGTTGGACCTTGGGAAGCTCTGGCCAGAAGCCAGTGGCCAGGGTGGCTGACATAGCCCCTCTGCACTGCTGAGCTCCGGCAGGCGCATGGACCCTGGACAGGGGGAGAGCAGTGGCTGCCCCCCGCGCTCCCTGGGGCTCGCTGGTCTGCTCTGGGCTTACTCTGGGGCAGTCTATGAGTGCCACGTCTGCTTTTGCCCACTTGGTCCTTTCAGGTTGGTTCTGCTTATCTCCAGGCTCTGCTCTGTCTCTCACTTGAAACGTTTCCTCTAAAGCCCATTAATCTCTACCCTTATTACGTCCTCTGAAGTGAGAAAAACTAGTGGTGTTTTCCTAGGTCACTAAGTATTTACCTAATTTTCATCCTAACCTTCTTTATTAGTAGTGTTTCACTAGTAATTTTACAAGTAGTTTCTTAATAAACTACTTGGGTACATTGCTACGTAGAATAAAAACTGTACTTTGCACCTTTCCTTGAAGCTTGGCGTGGCCATAAGACTAAATTCTGGGTAAATGGAGGTACTATATGTGATTTGCAGAAGGGCTTCTTGAAGATGTTGACCAGCTGGGAGTGGCTACCTATTCCTCCCTTCTACTACCTGGAATGTGAACAGGATGGTTGAAGGCAAGCTTAGGTTATGCTTTATGTGAAAGAATATACCTTTGTGGCTTTAAGCCACATTTGAAGTTTTCTATCAGATATCATCAGGTCCAGTCCTGTTGGATATGAAGTTTGATACCTGATATAAATAACAGAAACTAAAAATGTGAGTAATTGTGAACTACTCCAGATCTATTATTTATGGGTTAAACTTTTGCTTGGAATTCTTATAAATCTAGATTTTCTTAATTGAAAGTAAACTTACAAAACATGTTGTTGGACTTTCTTGGTGGCCTAGTGGCTGAGAGTCTGTGCTCCCACTGAAGGAGGCATGGGTTCAATTCCTGCTTGGGGAACCAAGATCCTGCATGCCTCATGGTGCAGCCAAAAATACAATACAGTACAATATTCTTGTAAGATTAAAGAAGAATATTGTCTAAGAATTGAATTCTTTTGTTTACCTGTGTTCAGCTTCAGTGGCCATTCCCTATTGCAGAGAAAGTGGGACATGCTAATTGTTTGGACTGAGGAAAGGATACAAGAAATTGCCCAGGGAGAAGATGTGTACATTAGTATTTCTAAATACCATCCTATTATCATATCTTATACATAAGTATTCCTTTGACTCTTTGTAGGGAAATAGCAGCTTACTCTTAGTTTCTGTTCCAGTGTTTCTAATTAAGTAAAGCTGATTTGGCATGTTTTTATTTTTATTATTATAATCTTTCTGTTTTCCAGAATTATTACTAATAATTATTGGAAATTTGCATGGTGCTAAGATAGCCAGATGACATTAGGTGTTTTGCTCAGAATTCTCCTGAAGGCCCAGATTCCCATGAAAATAACACACAGGAAAAAAAATAGAGAAAAGTCTGCTGTGAATTTATGTGCACTTCCTGGTTTTCATTAAGTCCACTGCTGGATTTACATCGTCAGCCCCCACAAATGTGAATTCCCAAGAACTCCAAGTAGAAAGAGAACAGAGAGAAGAACAGAATATATACATATACACACATGTACATATATACATATATAAATGGTTAGAGCTTTGTTCTAGGCCCTCAAGTAAGCAGTTATTTATATCTACTTATAGATCATCCATGTATGCTAAGTCACTTCAGTCGTGTCCGACTCTGTGTGACCCCATAGATGGCAGCCCACCAGGCTCCCCCGTCCCTGGGATTCTCCAGGCAAGAACACTGGAGTGGGTTGCCATTTCCTTCTCCAATGCATGAACGTGAAAAGCAAAAGTGAAGTTGCTCAGTCGTGCCCGACCCTTAGCGACCCCATGGACTGCAGCCTTCCAGGCTCCTCCATCCATGGGATTTTCCAGGCAAGAGTACTGCCTTTTCATCCATGTATACCTATCCATAAATTCACTCCATGTACCAAGGAGCATCTCAGTTAACTTTGGATGAATGAGATTCCTCCCAATCCAAAGGTCAGTTCCTTAATTACAAGACTCTTTTGGAAACATTTTAGAGGTGAAAACATTTTAAAGATGTTATACACTCCTGTGATATGCAGAGTGGATTTGACACAGTCTAAGCTCAGTGCATCTAGACTGTCACTAATGGCCATGAGTCCACTCTGCTGTGGTAGAAGGAAGCCCACTCCTGGTCCATACAAGTGAACTGTCCAGCCTCAGTGGACCACACTGTTTCAAGCTCCAGCAAGTGTTTGTTCCTTTCTTTTCTTTTTTGTTCTCACAGCTCAATTCCCCTCCTCCTCTCTCTCTCTCTTTTTCCTGCTCACTATTTCTGATGCTCTTTTATAATCCTGCCATTGCAGAGATTGGCTGCTTATTGATTTCTTTCTTCTTGTCCCTCTTTTTGATTTTTTCTTCTTTGTGGCCTCCTCTCTCTCTTCCCACTTCTTCCAAATTTTATGACTTTAGGGTAACAGGGCTTAGATTTTATAGCCATGATCACCCAATAAGTGCATTTTCTTTCAATCAGTATGCCAGCTGATCACAATGTGTCTTCTATATCTTTTTTCTTTATGTTATTTCCATTGTCACTCACATTTACAGGCTTTAAAAAATGTTTTTAGGTTTATAGTTTGTTCCTAAAGGTCGACAGTGCTTGACTGCATAAGTAGGATATCATATATATAGAAGTCATAGACCTTAGAACCAGAAAGAATTAAAATGATGCTTTAATCCAACTGTTTTTTGAAGTGTGACATGGAAGTAAATTACTCACTGAAGGCCATGCATGTGGCAGCAAAACCAGGACTAGAACCTAGGTCTATAAACCTTCTGTGAAAGAGAAATATATTAGCTCTTTAGTCTTATATATGATCAAGGAGGATTCAGGGAGCCAAGTGAACCACTGTTCAATAATTACAGCTTATTCTGCTCCATCCTGTTCTAGCATGTTAGAGAGGAGAGAGAAAGGACTTTATTTTTGATTCATAAAATTATACTTAAATTTATACCTATTCATAGTAAATTTTATATGGCTTCCTCACAAATGAAAGATGTTTTCTTATGATTGCATTTATTTATCTGTGAATAGGATATAAGAGTCTGTTGTCCGAAACTTGTTATACTTCTTATTTCATGCATTGGATATTTTAAATGACCAAATGGCTCTTTTTGTTTGGAAGTAAGCATTCTGTGTATCATAGAATCTTAAATTTAAACACTTAATTGAGAATATTAACTATTATAGAAATGAGCATACAATAAAACTCTTATTTTGTATTGCATTTATGTATTTCATTTTATCAAGAAAAGTAAAATCTGAGACTTAGAAAGAAACTTAGAGATTTTTAGCCTAGTTCTCCACCTGGTACAGTAATTTTTAAAAATTATAACTCTGACAGACATTCAGTTTCTGCCTGAACACCTCCGGAGATCGGTGCCACCGTCTAGAGGCAGCTGTTATTGTTATTGGGCAGCACAAGTGGGTTATAAAGTTCTTTCTAGTTTCAGTCAGAATCTGCCTTCCTTACTTCCAGCTTTGTATCCTAATTCTGGCCTCTGGAGAAACACAGAATTAGTATACTCATCTCTCCATGACAGCCCTTCGAATATCTGAAAGCTGATATTATGCCTTTCCTTCTTCACTTCCCAAGTTGCTTGAATAATTTATCAAAAATTATGGCTTCTCCTAGTCATCTGGACATTTACATTTCATTACACTCTAATTAGTCAATGCCCCTCTGAAAACGTGGCAACCAGCATTGAATTCTATATTATTGATGCAGTTTAACCAGCTAGAAATACAATAGAACTGTCACAGGTAGTGATTTGTGGGTAGTAATGTCTCAGGGAAGCCTCTTTAAGTCTCTTGAAAATAGGTGGCTTGTATGGAAACACTTGGTAAACTGTAAAGTACTTTATACATGAAATACTTTGCTCTATTCCATTTAAAAACTGAAAATGCAAAAAATAATGAGAGAATGTTTTCCCCGCCCCCTGCCAATAACAGGACTGATTTTAACCTTTAGGTTAGCAACATTAGTGGAGTTAGCAAAAGGCTGGTGTTTTCCTCCTTGGCAAAAATATAAAAACCACTACAATATTGTAAAGTAATTAGCCTCCAATTAAATAAATTAAAAAGAAAAAAACAGTTTTAATCTCAGCCATTCTGTTGGAGTACTGGCCGTTTTTGAGTTGAACAAGTTTTAAATCATCTAGTCATTTTTGCAACATGCTTTATATTGACTTATATGTGTTCAGTTTAGTTCAGTTCAGTTGCTCAGTTGCTCAGTCCTGTCCGACTCTTTGCGACCCCATGAATTGCAGCATGCCAGGCCTCCCTGTCCATCACCATCTCCCGGAGTTCACTCAGACTCACGTCCATCGAGTCCGTGATGCCATCCAGCCATCTCATCCTCTGTTGTCCCCTTCTCCTTCTGCCCCCAATCCCTCCCAGCATCAGAGTCTCTTCCAATGAGTCAACTCTTCTCATGAGGTAGCTAAAGTACTGGAGTTTCAGCTTTAGCATCATGCCTTCCAAAGGAATCCCAGGGTTGATCTCCTTCAGAATGGACTGGTTGGATCTCCTTGCAGTCCAAGGGACTCTCAAGAGTCTTCTCCAACACCACAGTTCAAAAGCATCAATTCTTCGGCGTTCAGCCTTCTTCACAGTCCAACTCTCACATCCATACATGACCACAGGAAAAACCATAGCCTTGACTAGACGGACCTTAGTCGGCAAAGTAATGTCTCTGCTTTTGAATATACTATCTAGGTTGGTCATAACTTTTCTTCCAAGGAATAAGCATCTGTTAATTTCATGGCTGCAGTCACCATCTGCTAATGACATTTTATCATAGGATAAATGTCTGTTGTTGTTGTTTAGTTGCTAAGTTGTGTCTGACTCATTTGTGATGTCATGGTCTATAGCTCACCAGGCTCCTCTATCCATGGTTTTTTTCCAGGCAAGAATATTGGAGTGGGTTGTCATTTCCTTCTCCAGAGGATCTTCCTGACCCTGAGTCTCCTGTTTGGCAGGCGGATTTTTTTTTCCCCCACTGAGTCACCTGGGGCAGGAGGCCTGATACATGTCTGTCAGTCAGTCAGTCGGTCAGTCAGTTCAGTTGCTCAGTCATGTCCAACTCTTTGCAACCTCATGGACTGAAGCATGCCAGGCCTCCCTGTCTATCACCAGCTCCTGGAGTTAACTCAAACTCACGTCCATTGCATTTTTTTTTCCCTTGGGGATGGTCTAGATTCTTGTCTCTTGTACAATGTCACGAACCTCCATACATAGTTCATCAGACACTGTGTCTATCAGAGCTAGTCCCTTAAATCTATTTCTCACTTCCACTGTGTAGTCATAAGGGATTTGATTTAGGTCATACCTGAATGGTCTAGTGGTTTTCCCCACTTTAAGTCTGAATTTGGCAAAAGGAGTTTGTGATCTGACCCACAGTCAGCTCCCAGTCTTGTTTTTGCTGACTGTGTAGAGCTTCTCCATCTTTGGCTGCAAAGAATATAATCAATCTGATTTCAGTGTTGACCATCTGGTGATGTCCATGTGTAGAGTATTCTCTTGTGTTGTTTGCTGGAAGACAGTGTTTGCTATGACCAGTGTGTTTTCTTGGTAAAACTCTATTAGCCTTTGCCCTGCTCATTCTGTACTCCAAGGACAAATTTGCCTGTTACTCCAGATGTTTCTTGACTTCCTACTATAGCATTCAGCTCCTCTGTAATGAAAAGGATACCTTTTTGGGTGTTAATTCTAAAAGGTCTTATAGGTCGTTCAGCTTCTTCAGCATTACTGGTTGGGGCATAGACTTGGATTACCATGATATTGAATGGTTTGCCTTGGAAATGAACAAAGATTCTGTCGTTTTTGAGATGACATCCAAGTACTCCATTTCGGACTCTCTTGTTGACTGTGATGACTACTCCATTTCTTCTAAGGGATTCTTCTCCACAGGAGTAATGGTCATCTGAGTTAAATTCACCCATTCCAGTCCATCTTAGTTCACTGATTCCTAGAATGTCGATGTTCACTCTTGCCATCTCCTGTTTGACCACTTCCAATTTGCCTTGATTCATGGACCTAACATTCCAGGTTCCTATGTAATTTGCTCTTTACAGTATCAGACCTTCCTTCTATCACCAGTCCCATCCACACCTGGGTGTTGTTTTTGCTTTAGCTCCGTCCTTTCATTCTTTCTGGAGTTATTTCTCCACTGATCTCCATAGCATAATTGGGCTCCTATCAACCTGGGGAGTTCCTCTTTCAGTGTTCTATCTTTTTGCCTTTTCATACTGTTCATGGGGTTCTCAAGGCAAGAATACTGAAGTGATTTGCAATTCCCTTCTCCAGTGGACCATGTTCTGTCAGACCTCTCCATCATGAGCTGTCTGTCTTGGGTGGCCCCACATGCCATGGCTTAGTTTCACTGAGTTAGAGAAGGCTGTGGTCTGTGTGATCAGATTGGCTAGGTGTCTGTGATTGTGGTTTCAGTCTATCTGCCCTCTGATGCTCTTTCTCAGAGCCTACTGTCTTACTTGGGTTTCTCATACCTTGGATGTGGGGTCTCTCTTCATGACTGCTCCAGCAAAGTGCAGCCATTGCTCCTTACCTTGGACATTGCAGCCACCGCTCCTGACGGCCGACGGAGGTTCGTGACATTGTACAGGTGACAGGAATCAAGACCATCCCCAAGAAAAAGAAATGCAAAAAGCAAGATGGCTGTCTGAGGAGGCCTTACAAATAGCTGTGAAAAGAAGAGAAGAAAAAAGCAAAGGAGAAAAGGAAAGATATACCCTTTTGAATGCAGAGTTCCAAAGAATAGCAAGGAGAGATAAGAAGCCTTCCTCAGCGATCAATCCAAGAAATAGAGGAAAACAATAGATTGGGAAATACTAGAGATCGCTTCAAGAAAATTAGAGATACCAAAGAAACATTTCAAGCAAAGATGGGCACAATAAAGGACAGAAATGGTATGGACCTAATATACCATGTCAAGAACACACAGAAGAACTGTACAAAAAGATTTTCACCACCCAGATAGTCATGATCATGTGATCACTCATACTCACCTAGAGCCAGACATCCTGGAATGTGAAGTCAAGTGGGCCTTAGGAAGCATCACTATGAAAAAAGCTAGTGGAGGTGATGGAATTCCAGTTGAGCTATTTCACATCCTAAAAGATGATGCTGTGAAAGTGCTGCACTCAATATGTCAGCAATATGGAAAACTCAGCAGTGGCCACAGGACTGGAAAAGGTCAGTTTTCATTCCACTCCCAAAGAAAGGCAATGCCAAAGCATACTCAAACTACTGCACAGTTACACTCATCTCACATGCTAGTAAATAAAGCTCAAAATTCTCCAAGCCAGGCTTCAGTAATATGTGAACAGTGAACTTTCAGATGTTCAAGCTGGTTTTAAAAAGGCAGAGGAACCAGAGATCATTTTTCAAACATCTACTGGATCATCAAAATGCAAGAGAGTTCCAAAAACCCCCATCTATTTATGATTTATTGACTATGCCAAGCCTTTGACTGTGTGGATCACAATAAACTGTGGAAAATTCTTGAAGAGATAGAAATACCAAACTACCTCTCCTGCCTCTTGAGAAACCTGTGTGCAGATCAGGAGGCAACAGTTAGGACTGGACATGGAACAACAGACTGGTTCCAAATAGGAAAAGCAGTACATCAAGGCTGCATATTGTCACTCTGCTTATTTAACTTATATGCAGAAAATATATCATGAGAAACACTGGGCTGGGTGAAGACAAGTTGGGATCAAGGTTGCTCGGAGAAATATCAATAACCTCAGATACGCAGATGACACCACCCTTATGGCAGAAAGTAAAGAACTAAAGAACCTCTTGATGAAAGTGAAAGAGGAGAGTGAAAAAAGTTGGCTTAAAGTTCAACATTCAGAAACTAAGATCATAGATCCGGTCCCACCACTTCATGGCTAATAGATGGGGAATCAGTGGAAACAGTGTCAGACTTTATTTTTGGGGGCTCCAAAATCACTGCAGATGGTGACTGCAGCCATGAAGTTAAAAGATGCTTACTCCTTGGAAAGAAAGTTATGACCAACCTAGACAACATATTAGAAAGCAGAGACATTACTTTGCCAACAAAGGTCCGTCTAGTCAAGGCTATGGTTTTTCCAGTAGTCATGTATGGATGTGAGAGTTGGACTGTGAAGAAAGCTGAGCACCGAAGAATTGATGCTTTTGAACTGTGGTGTTGGAGACAAGGAGATCCAACCAGTCCATTCTGAAGATCAGTCCTGGGTGTTCTTTGGAAGGACTGATGTTGAAGCTGAAACTCCAATATTTGGCCACCTCATGTGAAGAGTTGACTCACTGGAAAAGACTCTGATGCTGGGAGGGTTTGGGGGCAGGAGGAGAAATGGACAACAGAGGATGAGATGGCTGGATGGCATCACTGATTCAATGGACATGAGTTTGAGTAAACTTCAGGAGTTGGTGTTGGACAGGAGGCCTGGCGTGCTGCGATTCATGGGGTTGCAAAGAATCGAACATGACTGAGCGACTGAACTGATAAATACCTACAAGACCTTCTAGAACTAATATCCCCCAAAGATGTCCTTTTCATTATAGGGGCTGGAATGCAAGTGTAGGAAGTCAAGAGATACCTGGAATAACAGAAGAATTTGGCCTTGGAATACAAAATGAAGCAGGTCAAAGGCTATCAGAGTTTTGCCAAGAGAGCACAGTGGTCATAGAAAACACCCTCTTCCAACAACACAAGAGAAGACATGGGCATCACCAGATGGTCAACACCAAAATCAGATTGATCATATTCTTTGCAGTCAAAGATGGAGAAGCTCTATACAGTCAGCAAAAACAAGACCGGGAGCTGACTGTGGCTCATATCATGAACTCCTTTTTGCCAAATTCAGACTTAAATTGAAGAAAGTGGGGAAAATCACTAGACCATTCAGGTATGACCTAAATCAAACTCCTTACGATTATATGGTAGAAGTGACAAATAGATTCAAGGGATTAGATATGATAGAGTGCCTGAAGAACTATTAACAGAAGTTCGTGACATTATACAGGAGGCAGTGATCAAGACTATACCCAAGGAAAAGAAATGCAAAAAGGTAAAATGGTTGTCTGAGGAGTCCTTAAAAATAGCTGAGAAAGGCAAAGGATAAAAGGAAATATATACTCATCTGTATGTAGTGTTCCAAAGAATAGCAAGGAAAAATAAGAGAGCCTTCCTTAGTGATCAATGTAAAGAAATAGAAGAAAACAATAGAATGGGAAAGACTAGAGATGTCTTCAAGAAAATTAGAGATACCAAGGGAACATTTCATGCAAAGATGGGCATAAAAAAGGGTAGAAATGTTATGGACCTAATAGAAGAAGAAGATATTAAGAAGAAGTGGTGAGAATACACAGAAGAACTATACAAAAATGGTCTTCATGACCCAGATTACCTTGATGGTGTGATCACTCACCTAGAGCCAGAACTGAAAGTCAAGTAGGCCTTAGTAAAGCTAGTGGAGGTGATGGAATTCAGTTGAGCTATTTCAAATCCTAAAAGATGACACTGTGAAAGTGCTTTACTCAATATGCCAGCAAATTTGGAAAACTCAGCAGTGGCCACAGGACTGGAAAAAATCATTTTTCAATCTAATCCCAAAGAAAGGCAATGCCAAAGAATGTTCAAACTACCGCACAATTGCACTCATCTCACATGCTAGCAAAGTAATGCTCAAAATTCTCCAAGCCAGGCTCAACAGTACATGAGCCGTGAAATCCCAGATGTTCAAGCTGGATTTGAAAAAGCAGAAGACCAGAGATCAAATTGCCAACATCCATTGGATCGTCAAAAAGTGAGAGAGTTCCAGAAAAACATCTACATCTACTTCTGCTTTATTGATTATGCCAAAACCTTTGACTGTGTAGATCATGATACACTGTGGAAAATTCTGAAAGAGATGGGAATACCAGACCACCTGACCTGCCTCTTGAGAAACCTGTATGCAGGTCAGGAAGCAACAGAACCAGACATGGAACAGCAGACTGGCCCATTGGGAAAGGAGTACATCTAGGCTGTATATTGTCACCCTGCTTATTTAACTTTTATGCAGAGTACATCATGAGAAATGCTGGGCTGGAAGAAGCACAAGCTGGAATCAAGATTTCCAGGAGAAATATCAATAACCTCAGATACGCAGATGACACCACTGTTATGGCAGAAACAAAAGAAGAACTAAAGAACCTCTTGATGAAAGTGAAAGAGGAGAGTGAAAAACTTGGCTGAAAGCTCAACATTCAGAAAACGAAGATCATGGCATCTGGTCCCATCACTTCATGGCAAATAGATGGGGAATCAATGGAAACAGTGAGAGACTTTATTTTTGGGGGCTCCAAAATCATTGCAGATGGTGACCACAGCCATGAAATTGAAGGACATTTGCTCCTCCGAAGAAAAACTGTGACCAACTTAGACAGTGTCACATGAGTGTATGTTCCTCAGTTCTTTGTCTCATCACAACGAAGATTTGGAGTGAAGGACATTAAAGCCCTCGGCTCATCACAGCTCTCGGGTCTTGGCCAAACCGTGTTATAGCTCTTAGGCAAATCAGTGTTACAGCTCTATTTTATTTAGAAGATAGCAGGAGAGTCCATCCTCGAAGCGTCAGAGCATGCCAACCCAAAGTCTTGGAGAGAAGAGAGTGGAGGAGCGCGTGGGGAAGGGGAGAGAGAGAGAGAGAGAGAGAGAGGGAGAGAGAGAGAAAGAGCGCATGCACGCAGGAGAGAAAGAGAGAGAAAGAGCTTCGGCTCTTCTTTGATATGTTTTCTTCCACCTGGGCCTGCCCTATGCAAATTGGGCTTAGCCAGGAGTGCTGTTTGTTCTACCTGAAGTTTTCACTCTGGTCCTAGGACCTTCTTTTGTTCTATTTTCACGGGCTTTTCCCTTCATGTCTTTTAGCCACTGCCATTTTGGACTCCTTTTCATATTAAAAATAAAAAATTTCAAAATAAAAAATTTCATATTAAAAAACAGAGACATCACTTTGCCAACAAAGGTATCCAGTCAAGCTATGGTTTTTCCTGTTGTCATGTATAGATGTGAGAGTTGGACTATAAAGAAACCTGAGCACTGAAGAACTGATGCTTTTGAACTGTGGTGTTGGAGAAGACTCTAGAGAGTCCCTTGGATGGCAAGGAGATCCAACCAGTACATTCTAAAGGAAATCAGTCCTGAATATTCATTGGAAGGACTAATGCTGAAGCTAAAACTCTAATATCATGGCCACCTGATGTGAAGAACTACTCTTTGGTAAAGACCCTGATGCTGGGAAAGATTGAAGTCAGAAGGAGAAGGGGATGACAGAAGATGAGATGGTTGGATGGCATCACTGACTTGATGGACATGAGTTTGAGTAGACTCCGGGAGTTGGTGATAGACAGGGAAGCCTGGCATGCTGCAGTACATGGGGTTGCTAAGAGTAGGACACAACTGAGTGCCTGAACTTAGCTGAACTGAATTTAAATGCATGTACTAGGTTTGGAAGTTGTCTTTCTATTGAATTTTCTTTTTAATACTTTTAAATAATTACTGAAACTCCAGTACTTTGGCCACTTGATGTGAAGAGCTGACTCACTGGAAAAGACCCTGATACTGGGAAAGATTAAAGGCAGGAGAAGGGGAGGACAGAGGATGAGATGACTAGATGGCATCACTGACTCAATGGAGATGAGTTTGAGTAAAGTCTGGTAGTTGGTTTTGGACAGGGATGCTTGGTATGCTGCTGTTAATGGGGTCGCAAAGAGCCGGACACAACTGAGCAACTAAACTGAACTTAACACGGGTAGGTAAACCTTTCTAGAGTAAGACAGTGTTTTTCATTTTTATTTTGTAAACTCTATTTTCCTAAGCTAGGCATTATTTGGTTAAACATACATTTTATAGTCATACACAGACTGAAGAAATATAAATATTCTAATAGCATCTAATTGTCATTGTTTTTGGCTACATAGATTTGAGGGCTTTTATATCAATATTAGTTAGTGTTTTCTAAACTTCATAGTAATTTCCTGCAGCAAAGAACTGTCTCTTCTGGAGAAGGGGGGAAAAACCCACTTATAAAATGAGGCCATTTTGCATATTAATCAGGAGGTCTTTAAACTCTAAGAATAAAACCCGTTAATGCTTTGGGTATGGAACAATTATGCATTCAAGGACTTTAACTTTATGCTAATAAAGCTACAAGCTTTACATTTTTCTTTGTTTTGTTTGCATTTCCTAAAGATAATTTAATGCAAATAATCCATTCATATACTGCATAGAGCATGTAGGATGCTTTCCCTATAGTTAAGATTGTATCAGCACTCCCATTATAAATCTCTATTACCCATGCTTTATAATTTAATTGAAAAAAACTCACTGCAGGCAGAAACTCAACACTTACGGTTTCAGGCTAAAACTAATATTTCTCTTTTTAAAAATTGCCTCCTCTATTTAATTTCATAGTTAATGGAAATATAAGAAGGATCATCCTGGAGCTGATTTTGAACAAAGCCAAACAGATCATTGTCTGTAACTAAAATAATTTCTGAGTTAAAGTAGTTGATATCTTATCACTGACCTAATACTACAACATTTAATCAAATGAGAAAAGACAATGGAATCTGTTTATCTTTTCTCTATACAAAAATACATACAAGGAGAACAAAACAGCTCTGTAAGGCCAGGCATCTATAAAATATACATTTGACATATTTTGTTAGGTGCTACACTTTATTTAAAAGTGCAAACCTTACTCCTCTCCGTGGGTATGGACTCAGGCCTGTAGAATCTACTTTTTATCAGACTGAGATAGGAAGGGACATAGGGTGGAAGAAGCATGCTCTGAAAGTCTTTACTTTATCTGCCATATAAATCTTAAGTTCATGCCTCAATTACCTTGATGGGGTTCAGGGGTTAATTAACAGGCAAAGCAGTCTCAACCTGTTACACAGTAGAATTGAAAAGATCAGATTTTAGACACATGGTGGTTTTGTCATCATCATTTGAACCCAAATCCTGCAGAAGAGAAAGGGTACGTGCCAGGTAATCTCCAATCAAGACTTCACCGTAGCTTTATCAAGCCCAGTGAGACAAAGAAAATATGAGTGAGTTAGAAAAATACATTCTTTATTTCTCTCAATCCATCAACTTTTTTCCTATTGAATTCCTACTTGTAATGCTGTGCATGAAATATATGCCAGGGTTTCTTAACCCTAAGCAGTCATTAGAAGCTTAAAAATGATCTATCTATGAAATATGTTGTATTTCTAAATCAGTTGTCTTTGAGATCCTAGGGACAATTATTAAGGACAATAATACAAACTGACATTTCTTATAGCACTTAGTAGTATACAAAGGGCTTTGATAGACATTAAGACACACAACCTCTCAACACTACCTAATGGCTCAGACAGTAAAGCATTTGTCTGCAGTGGAGGAAACCTGGGTTCAATCCATAGGTCGGGAAGATCCCCTGGAGAAGGGAATGGCAAACCCTCCATTATTCTTTCCTGGAGAATCCTGTGGACAGAGGAACCTGGCAGGCTATATAGTCCATGGGGTTGCAAAGAGTCGAACATGACTGAGCAACTAACACTTTCAGTTTTTCTCAACAGTGAAGAAAATAGATGCTAAGAGAATAAGTAACTTGCTTAAGATCACGCAACTAACAAGCAGCGGTCAGCACTCACATTGTATCTTTGGTCTAGTCCTCCTCTGATGGCCCACTGGCTCCTTAGTTCTTTTAGGGAACTCAGATTCTTAACTTTGAGAAATAGTCTAGTGAAACAATGATGACAACGCCTTGTATTTATCGTCAGAGACCATAAAAGGGAATTCATAACATTTCTAAGTCTGATTCTTTAAATATTCCATATTAGCTTAGATTCATAAATAAAGAACTGAGAGCCTGGGTAAAATTCCTATGACTCTAAACTACACAAAAAAATCATTGATAAAATAAAAGAAAGTCATGGATTTACTAGTCCATCTCTCTGATTAAAAATTACTCTTACTGGTCATGTTTTGGTTATATCAGAAACATCACTTATATATAAAGGTTATGAGAAAAGATTGTTTGAAAACATGTGCTTGTACAGCCTTAAGAGGTTTTTGTGAAAATAGCAGGTAATTATTTTCTAAGGATAGTGTAAATGTAGCACTGGTATAATGAAGCAGGGAATGTACTAGAAACTCCCTAGGATTGCTTTGAATCTGGAAGTCAATATTTTTGATGTTTAGTGAAAAATAGACTAGCTTCTGATATTTACAAACTGATTTTAATTTTTTTGTTTTGATTATAAGAATTTTAATACACCATTTCTTATCTCACCCCTTTAATTTTGTTGCTTTTGAGTAGTGTAAATTTATCATAGTGCAGGGTTTATGTCTAGATTAAGTCTCCGCCCCCCACTAGGTGCTGTGAGTAATGTGTGATATTGAGTTCAGGCTTTTGACAGTGTGCTGTCAGTGGGTGGTCACTCCTTGTGCCATGCGGGAATGAATAACTTTATTTCCTTCCCTTACTCTGTCCTGAGCAGATGTCATCATTTGGAACAGTAGTTTTCATCTCCCATCCAAGTACTAACAAGGCCCAATCTTGCTTAGCTTTTGAGAACAGACACATTTAGGGAGGTAAGACTGCAGATAATTTTTTGTTGTTGTTCTTTATCTCTCTGTGGCTTTCCCCAGTAGCTCAGCAGTAAAGTATCTGCCTGCAATTCAGGAGACTCAGGAGACATGGGTTTCATCCCTGGGTCAGGAAGTTTGCCTGGAAGAGGAAATGGCAACCCACTCCAGTATTCTTGCCTGGAAAATCCCATGGACAGAGGAGCCTGGCAGGCCACAGTCCTTGGGATCGCAAAGAGTCAGATACTACGGAGCATGCACGCTGGGAAATTTCTCTGCACTCCCCCAAGATGAACTTGCTCATGCTCTTCTGTCTTTTTGCACTGAATTTCTTTTGCTTGGGCAACCAGAGATTCCTAATTACAGCATCCAATAGATAATTTTGGGGCACTATCAAGGAGAGACAATGAGATGTACTTGGAAGATAATGGATTTTGGATTTAGACCAAGGTTGGAACACTTTTTCCTGTAAAGATGTATGTGTGTGTGTGTGTACTCAGTCCCTCAGTCATGTCTGACTGCTAGAGCAGCCATGGAGAGATGTAATAAAAATGGATTTGGCTGTGTTCCATCAAAACATTACTTATGGACGCTGCTGAACTTTGAAGTTCATTTAATTTGCGTATGTTATAAAGTATTTATTTCACTTGTTTTAACAATTAAAAAGTGTAAAGTGCTGGGAGCCAGCGTGAGGAATCCTGCCCGTGGCAATGGTCATGAGGAAGGAAGCCAGACAAAACACAAGGGCGTGATCTGGCTTCAGGGGTTCCCCCTGAGTTTTCTTGAACATCTACCCCCAAAATCAGAGTCAGCCTGGTTTTATTGTGCTTTGCTTTCCGTTCTTCTGACATTCTCTGGAAAATGTTAACTCAGGGCTTCAGTCTCCTGCATATGAAAAGAATGTCTCTGTCTGAATCCCCTTTGGATGGCTCGCTAACTTGCCTAACAGGTTCCCCTGGACTTTTTACAACTTGTGAATTGCTTACAGCCCCTCAACCTCGAGAGGCACAAAGCTTAAAGCATTTTAAAGATACAGAGCCTTTTCTAAAAGCTAAAAATCATATTGGTGATGGGTTTTCACTGTTGACTCAGTGACTGCTGCCAGGCCTCCATATTCTTTATCTTTTAGACATATAGAAATAGGAATGTAGTAGTTTTGATGTTAGCAACACTAGACTTCGGAGTTAATTACTTTTCTTTGTTATATATCACTGCACTCCTCTTGTGTCCTTGCTATGTAAAATGTAACTTTATTTAGTGATGAGAGTGGCACCAGACTTTGGGAAGATCAACACAAATAAGTCTTCTGGTTGACAAACCCTTATCAGAAAAAAGGCTGTAAAATGTTAATTGGCCTTCCGGCTAAAAGATAATGTAAATCACCTAAGACTTGTGTATACAATTAGGTATGCTGAGAGAAAGCCTGGTTTTGATAAGAGTCAGGGCTGCTGATGCTGTATAACTTTATATTACCCATTGATCTCTATGTACAATCAAAAAGGTATAAAAGGCCTTTCTAGACAATAGAGGCTGGGCCAGTCGCTGGACTGGTTTCCCCTGTGTCTTCTCTTTACTCTAATTTCTGGCTAAATTCCCATCTGGGGCATGGAGGCTCGCCATGTCTACTTACTTGCCCTGGCTTCTAAGATCCGTAAGAGAGGGAGCCCAAGGCGGGGCACCCTCCGATATTCAAATGGATGCCGGTGGCCTAACGTAGATGGAGCAAACTTCTTGTCTCAAAGTTTTATTGGTTTTCCATGTAAACCAAGTTATTCAGCATCTTTTCTCCACTTAATTTTCCTGCTACACTATTTCTTCCTAATCTAATCTTATATTTCTAATTAAATAAATAAGTTATTTCTTGCCTATGCCATTCACCCTTCAAATTACCCTGAATCTACTGGGGCTGGAGCCCAGCAGTAAAGCCCATTCTCAGTTCATGGGCTTTAGAAAAACAGAAGGCAGATGGGGTTTGGCTCACAGGTTGCACTTTGCAGATCCCTTTAGACAGAACTGAATTTACATAGCAGCTCTGTTAATTACTGTTTCTGTGTCCTTGGTATATGGTCAGGCCTCTCAAGATGGCTGCTCTCTTGCTCTCTGTATATCCCTTGCGAAACAATGCCTGCTTCAACCACACACTATGTACATGACTGACCTTCCTACGTACTTGTCCCAGGCCCCAGCTAGTGACTGTTCTTGTCAAATGGATGATGAGGGGCATGCTTTTCTAATGGTTTTCCCAGTAGCTGATGAGCCAACCTGATGTCAATCCCCCGTCACTGGTAACCTCCCCTCCCCCAAAGACTGCTGTCATGTCCTGAACACAGTCAGCTGCACACGATAAGGTGTAGCTCCAGGACCTTGCTTCAGATGTGTGAACTCCCCCATCCATTAGGGCTCGATAAAGGACAGAAATGGTCTGGACTTAACAGAAGCAGAAGATATTAAGAAGAGGTGGCAAGAATACATGGAAGAACTGTACAAAAAGATCTTCACGACCCAGATAATCATGATGATGTGATCACTCATCTAGAGCCAGACATCTTGGAATGTGAAGTCAAGTGGGCCTTAGAAAGCATCACTATGAACAAAGCTAGTGGAGGTGATGAAATTCCAGTTGAGCTATTTCAAATCCTGAAAGATGATGCTGTGAAAGTGCTGCACTCAATATGCCAGCAAATTGGGAAAACTCAGCAGTGGCCACAAGACTGGAAAAGGTCAGTTTTCATTCCAATTCCAAAGAAAGGCAATGCCAAAGAATGCTCAAACTACCACACAATTGCACTCATCTCACACGCTAGTAAAGTAATGCTCAAAATTCTCCAAGCCAGGCTTCAGCAATACGCGAACCGTGAACTCCCTGATGTTCAAGCTGGTTTTAGAAAAGGCAGAGGAACCAGAGATCAAATTGCCAACATCTTCTGGATCATTGAAAAAGCAAGAGAGTTCCAGAAAAACATCTCTTTCTGCTTTATTGACTATGCCAAAGACTTTGTGTGGATCACAGTAAACTCTGGAAAATTCTGAAAGAGATGGGAATACCAGACCACCTGATCTGCCTCTTGAGACACCTATATGCAGGTCAGGAAGCAACAGTTAGAACTGGACATGGAACAACAGACTGGTTCCAAATAGGAAAAGGAGTACGTCAAGGCTGTATATTGTCACCCTGCTTATTTAACTTCTATGCAGAGTACATCATGAGAAACACTGGGCTGGAAGAAATACAAGCTGGAATCAAGATTGCCAGGAGAAATATCAATAACCTCAGATATGCAGATGACACCACCCTTATAGCAGAAAGTGAAGAGGAGCTAAAAGCCTCTTGAAAGTGAAAGAGGAGAGTGAAAAAAGTTGGCTTAAAGCTCAACATTCAGAAAACGAAGATCATGGCATCCGGCCCCATCACTTCATGGGAAATAGATGGGGAAATAGTGGAAACAGTGTCAGACTTTTTGGGGGGCTCCAAAATCACTGCAGATCCTGACTGCAGCCATGAAATTAGAAGACGCTTACTCCTCGGAAGTGAAGTTATGACCAACCTAGATAGTATATTCAAAAGCACAGACATTACTTTGCCGACTAAGGTCCGTCTATTCAAGGCTATGGTTTTTCCTGTGGTCATGTATGGATGTGAAAGTTGGACTATGAAGAAGGCTGAGCACCAAAGAACTGATGCTTTTGAACTGTGGTTTTGGAGAAGACTCTTGAGCGTCCCTTGGACTGCAAGGAGATCCAGCCAGTCCATTCTGAAGGAGATCAGCCCTGGGATTTCTTTGGAAGTCATGATGCTAAAGCTGAAACTCCAGTACTTTGGCCACCTCATGTGAAGAGTTGACTCATTCGAAAAGACTCTGATGCTGGGAGGGATTGGAAGCAGGAGGAGAAGAGGACGACCGAGGATGAGATGGCTGGATGGCATCACAGACTTGATGGACGTGAGTCTGAGTGAACTCCGAGAGATAGTAATGAACAGGGAGGCCTGGCGTGCTGCGATTCATGGGTCTCAAAAAGTCGGACACGACTGAGTAACTGAACTGAACTGAACTGTCTCTGTTGCTGACTCCAAGCTCTTTCTTTGGTCTTGAAACTGGGCAAGCAGAGGCCTTATAGGCCTGTGGGGTTCAGAACAGCACTTGGGCAAGTTAGTTTACCTCTTTAAGTTTCATTTTGGTCAGTAAAATGGGAATTGCAAGTACCTGATGGAGTAATTGTGAAGATTTAACTTAAGCTCAGTACTCTTGCCTCGGCACTACTGAGCAACTTCACTTTCACTTTTCACTTTCATGCATTGGAGAAGAAAATGGCAACCTACTCCAGTATTCTTGCTTGGAGAATCCCAGGGACAGGGGAGCCTGGTGGGCTGCCGTCTATGGGGTCGCACAGAGTTGGACACGACTGAAGCGACCTAGCAGCAGCAGCAGCAGCAACAAAGCTCCCTTGTGGCTCAGCTGGTAAAGAGTGCGCCTGCATTGCGGAAGTCCTGGGTTGGATCCCTGGCTTGGGAAGATAGTCCACGGAATTGCATAGAGTTGGACATGACTGAGCGACTTTCACTTTCAACTTAATAACATATGTAGGGCTTCCCAGGTGGCTCAGTGGTGAAGAATCTGCCTGCAGGTTTGATCCCTGGGTTGGGAAGATACCCTAAAGGTGGAAATGGCCACCCATTCCAGCTTTCTTGCCTGGGAAATCTCATGGACAGAGAAGCCTGGTGTGCTAAACAGCAACAAACTATGGAAAACACAGAGTAATAACTGTGTGTTTCATCAGTAATGGTTACATTGTGAAATGAAGTGACGTTGCTTAGTAGTGTCCGACTCTTTGTGGCCTTATGGATTGTAGCCTACCAGGCTTCTCAGTCCATGGGATTTTCCAGGCATGAATACTGCATGAATACTGGAATGGGTTGCCATTTCCTTCTCCAGGGATCTTCCTGACCCAGGGATCTAACCAGATCTCCTGCATTGCAGGTAGACACTTTACCATCTGAGCTACCAGGGCAGCATAAAAATAACACAAATTTTAAATAATTAATGATTAACTTACCTGTTGGTTTTTCCTCAATTATGTTGTTAACCTCTTGTTTCTTCTCAAAATGGGAAAAGCTTTCTTATTCATGAATGAAAGTAATACATGTTCTTTTAAAAAAATAAAATAATATGGTAATGTAAAGATAAATAAAGAGAATGATAAAATAATAAGGATAAAATTAACCCATAATGTTAATCCCATAACAAATGTATGATTAGGTACCACCACCCCCTTCATTTTACACATGAGGAAATAGGTTCAGAGATGTTAAGTACTTTGTCCAAGGAATCTATGTATATTGTGTTCATTTACCTTTTTATTATCCAGAAGAATATTTCTCTTCTGGGGAGACTGTGTTTCCTCTATCTGATACCTGTGGTTGTATTAGGGGCCAAACAAAGTGCTCAGGTCCTTTGGCCAGAAAGGGGACATTTGTGCCAGAAAAGGGTGCCACCATGCTCTGCTGCCCTGGCTTGTCATATGAATTCACTGGTGGTTGGCTTGGGATCCAGGCATGTCCTACCAGTGCCGTTTCCTGAGACAGTTTCAATTTAAATGCCAGGAAGCTCTTTTGTCTCTGGTCATAATTCTTGAAAAATATATTTTTAGTATATTCTGTGGCCATGCATGGAGCTTATGGGAACAGAGGGCCTGAGAGAATGAAACCGATTGTGGAGAGCAGAGCCAGTAGACTCTTTGAGGAGAGGCTTGGTAGGTGAGGTAGAGAGAAAGAAAGCATCTAATAAAGTTCAAATTCCTGGATCCAGGTGTTTCTGAAGACTTCCTCACAGTTTGGTGGTGTAAACTTTGAGAAAATCTTTTCTCAGATCAGTTTGACTTTCTTTTTTTTTTTTTTTAGTCAAAAGAACACTGACTGAGCAGGTCAAGGGGATGGAAACGCAGACCCGGCTGAGTCTGAAGTCTAAGCTTCTTCCCATTGCTTCTCATAGAGAAAGACTGCTAATAGTTAGAATTTATTCTTACCAACTCTCCTTTAAAATGACTAAACAAACATGACTGTATGGGAATATTTATATATTTATTTTTAATTGAAATATAGTGAATGTAAAATATTTTATACATTTGGTTCAGTTGCTCAGTTGTGTCCGACTCTTTGCAACCCTGTGAACCACAGCATGCTAGGCCTCCCTGTCCATCACCAACTCCCAAAGTCCACCCAAACCCATGTACATCGAGTCAGTGATGCCATCCAGCCATCTCATCCTCTGTCATCCCCTTCTCCTCCTGTCCTCAATCTTTCCCAGCATCAGGGTCTTTTCAAATGAGTCAGCTCTTCACATCAGGTGGCCAAAATATTGTAGGTGTACAATACAGTGACAATTTTAAACAGTTATACTTCATTTTTAGTTATTATAAAATATTGGCTGTATTCCATGTGTTAAACAGTATTTCCTTGTAGCTTATTTTGTACATAATAATTTGTACCTCTTAGTCCCCTACCCCTATCTTGCTTCCCCTTTGCTTCCACCCCACAGTGGTAACCACTAGATTGTTCTCTGTATCTGTGAGCCTGGTGCTTTTTTGTTATATTCATTTGTTTGTTGTATTTTTTTAGATTAGTGGTACTGTACCGTACTTGTCTTTCTCTGTCTGACTTATTTTAGAGTGTAATTCCCTTAAGTCCATCCATATTGTTGCAAATGGCAAAATTTCATTCTTTTAATGGTTGAGTACTACACACACACACACACACACACACACACACACACGCACGCACGCACTCCATATCTTTATCCATTAATCTGTTGGGTAAACACTAGGTTGCTTCCCTATCTTGGCAATTGTAAATAATGCTACTATGAACATTGGGGTGCATGTATCTCTTTGAATTAGTCTTTTTATATTTTCAGATATATCCTCAGGAGTAGAATTGCTGGGTAATATGGTGTTTCTATTTTTAGCATTTTGAGAAAGCTCCATACTGTTCTTCCACACTGCCTATACCAATTTACATTTCCAACAAGAATGTATGAGGATTCCCTTTTCATTCTCGCCAATACTTATTTTTGTATTCTTTTGATGATATCTGACATGTGTGAGGTGATATCTCACTGTGGTTTTCATTTGTGTTTCCATGGTGGTTAGTGATGTTAAGTCTTCTCATTTGCCAGTTCATCTACAGATCCTCTTTGGTCAACTGTCTATTCAGGTCTTTGGCCAATTTTTTAATCAGGGAGGATGAGTTGTATGAGTTGTTTTTGTATTTCAGATATTAACTCCTTATTGGTCATATAACTTGCAAATAGTTTCTCCCATTCAGTAGGTTGTTTGTTTTGTCAATAGTTTTCTTTGCTTGTACAAAAGCTTTAAAGTTTAATTAGGTCCAATTTGTATGTTTTTATTTTTATTTCCTTTACTTTAAGAGACAGATCCAAAAATATTGCTATGACATATGTTAAAGAGTGTTCTGCCTATGTTTTCCTCTAAGAGTTTTATGGTTTCCAGTTTTACATTAAGGTATTTATTCTAGAAGAGAAGGGAAAGGCAAAGGAGAAAAGGAAAGACATACTTATTTGAATGCAGAGTTCCAAAGAATAGCAAGGAGAGATAAGAAAACCTTCCTCAGTGATCAATGCAAAGAAATAGAGGAAAACAACAGAATGGGAAAGACTAGAGATCTCTTCAAGAAAATTAGAGATACCATGGAAATATTTCATGCAAAGTTGGGCACAATAAAGGAAAGAAATGGTGTGGACCTAACAGAAGCAGAAGATGTTAAGAAGAGGTGGCAAGAATATACAGAAGAACTATACAAAAAGATTTTCATGACCTAGATAACCACAATGGTGTGATCACTCACCTAGAGCCAGACCTCCTGGAGTACAAAGTCAAGTAGGCCTTAGGAAGCATCACTATGAACAAAGCCAGTAGAGGTGATGGAATTCCAGTTGAGCTATTTCAAATCCAAATAGATGATGCTGTGAAAGTGCTGCACTCAATATGCCAGCAAATTGGGGAAACTCAGCAGTGGCCACAGGACTGGGAAAGGTCAGTTTTCATTCCAATCCCAAAGAAAGTTAATGCCAAAGAATGCTCAAACTACTGCACAATTGCACTCATCTCACATGCTAGCAAAGCAATGACAGTATGTGAACCATGAACTTCCAGATGTTTAAGCTGGATTTAGAAAAGGCAGAAGAACCAGAGATCAAATTGCCATCATCCATTGGATCAACAAAAGAGCGAGAGAATTCCACAAAAACATCTACTTCTGCTTCATTGGCTACACTAAAGCCTTTGATTGTGTGGATCACAACAAATTGTAGTAAATTCTTAAAGATATGGGAATACCAGCCCAGCTGACCTGCCTCCTGAAAAACCTGTATGCAGGTCAAGAAGCAAATTTTAGAACCAGACATGGAACAATGGACTTATTCCAAATTGAGAATGGAGAATGTCAAGGCTGTGTATTGTCACTGTGCTTATTTAACTTACACGGAGAGTACCTCACGTGAAATGCTGGGCTGGATGAAGCACAAGCTGGAATCATGATTGCTGGGAGAAATATCAATAACCTCAGATATGCAGATGACACCATCCTTATGGCAGAAAGTGAAGAAGAACTCTAGAGCCTCAGATGAAAGTGAAAGAGGAGAGTGAAAAAGCTGGCTTAAAATTCAACATTCACAAAACTAAGATCATGGCATCTGGTCCCATCACTTCATGGCAAATAGATGGGGAAACAATGGAAACAGAGAGACTTTATTTTTGGGCTCCAAAATTACTGCAGATGGTGACTGCAGCCATGAAGTTAAAAGGCACTTGCCCCTTGGAAGAAAAGCTGTGACCAACCTAGACAGAATATTAAAAAGCAGAGACATTACCAACAAAGGTTTGCATAGTCAAGCTATGGTTTTTCCAGTAGTCATGTTTCAGTTTAGTTCAGTTCAATTGCTCAGTTTCGTCTAACTCTTTGTGACCCCATGGACTGCCAGCATGCCAGCCCTCCCTGTCCATCACCAACTCCCGGAGTTTACTCAAACTCATTCCATTGAGTCAGTGATGCCATCCAACCATCTTACCCTCTGTCGTCCCCTTCTCCTCCTGCCTTCAATCTTTCCCAGTATCAGGGTCTTTTCCAATGAGTCAGTTCTTTGCATCAAAGCTTTAGCACTGAGCTTTCTTTATAGTCCAAATCTCACATCCATACATGACTACTCTTCAAGAGATGGGAATACCCAACCACCTGACCTGCCTCCTGGAGAAATCTGTGTGCAGGTCAAGAAGCAACAGTTAGAACTGGACATGGAACAATAGGCTGGTTCCAAATAGGAAAAGGAGTATGTCAAGGCTGTATATTGTCACCTGGCTTATTTAACTTATATGCAGAGGACATCATGAGAAATGCTAGATGGATGAAACGCAAGCTAGAATCAAGATTGCTGGGAGAAATATCAATAACTTAAGACATGCAGATGACACCACCCTTATGGCAGAAAATGAAGAACAAAAGAGCCTCTTGATGAAAGTGAAAGAGGAGAGTGGAAAAGCTGGCTTAAAGCTCAACATTCAGGAAAATAAGATCATGGCACCCAGCCCCATCAATCACTTCATGGGAAATAGATGGGGAAACAGTGGAAATAGTGGCTGACTTTATTTTGGGGGCTCCAAAATCACTGCATATGGTGATTGCAGCCATGAAATTAAAAGATGCTTACTCCTGGAAGGAAAGTTATGACCAACCTAGATAGCATATTAAAAAGCAGAGACATCACTTTGCCAACAAAGATCTGTCTAGTCAAGGCTATGGTTTTTCCAGTGG
Organism: Nanger dama; assembly: GCA_917880005.1. NCBI lineage: Eukaryota > Metazoa > Chordata > Mammalia > Artiodactyla > Bovidae > Nanger > Nanger dama. Next base: position 1,502,534 of record CAKJTW010000059.1, read on the forward strand.
TCATGTATGGATGTGAGAGTTGGACTGTGATTAAAGCTGAGTGCTGAAGAATTGATACTTTTGAACTGTGGTGTTGGAGAAGCTCTTGAGAGTCCCTTGGACTGCAAGGAGATCCAACCAGTTCATTCTAAAGGACATCAGTCCTGAATATTCATTAGAAGGACTGATGCTAAGTGGAAACTCCAATACTTTGGCCACCTGATGCAGGAACTGACTGATTGGGAAAGACTCTGATGCTGGGAAAAATTTAAGGCAGGAGGAGAAGGGGACAACAGAGGATGAGATGGCCCAGTGGCAACACTGACTTGATGGACATGAGTTTGAGCAAGCTGCAGGAATTGGTGAGGGACAGGGAAACCTGGCATGCCGCAGTCCACGGGGTCACCAAGAATTGGACACAACTGAGTGACTGAACTGAACTGACTGAATGCACTTTGAATTTATTTTTGTATATGGTGTTACAGAATGTTCTAATTTCATTCTCTTACATGTAGCTCTTCAGTTTTCCCAGCACCACTTCTTAAAGAGACTGCTTTTCTCCATTTTAAGTACTTGTTTCCTTTGATATATGCATGAGTATTTAAATGTATGTGCTGCTGAATTATCATACAATTTGTCTTTGCTAATATATATTTCCCTCAACACTCATATGCTAGGTATCTTCTATTGCTTCTTCAAGTGCACCCTCTTCTTTTCTCTTCCTTCTTTTGTGCCTGCAGAGGCTGATCTGGGAGTACCGTCCTTTGGCTTCTGGCTTCTGGTAGGGCTGGGCTACTATAGAAGGGTTGCAGTGTAGGTCACTGACAGGAGTTGAGGTGGAGGAGAGTTTGACTGAGGTACTGCTTCTCTTGGTTCTTCCTGTGGAGTTGCTGAGGGCTCGCTGACTCTGAACACCCAAGGTCACAGTTCTAATAGGTGAGATTCTCTGCACAGCTTTTCAGCCTTGGGTACTGCCTTATCCCTTTGGGTTCCCTTCACCCTTGCCCACACCCTCATGAATAATCCTTTTATTAAATGTTTAGATTTCCCAGTTTGAGTGTGTTTTTATTTCTTATGTGGATTCTGAATGATACTACTTGTATAACAGTGTCTTTTGCTTCCACATTTCATGTCAAGATAGGGTATTATCCATGTTTTTAATCATTTCAGTTCTCATAAGGAGAAAATGGTATCTTGTTTTAATTTATATATTTTTGATTATCATTGAGTTTGAACATCTGTTCACATGTTAATTGGCTATTTGCATATTTCTTTTAATTGCTTGTTAATATTCTTTACCCATTTTTCTTTTGGGTAATCTCTCTCTCTGCCCCCCCATCCCCCTTTAAATTCTTATTTTCAGTGGAGTATTTTTTCTATTATATTTCCCAACTGATTGTTGTTAGTATAAGTGAAAATTAATGGTTTGGTATTTTACCACTCCTCTGAACTCTTTTGTTGGTTTTAATAGATTTTAGTTGATTCTCTTGGATTTTCTAATATCATTTGCAAAGTATGGTGTTCTCTCTTCCTTTCTGATTTATGCCACATTTCTTTATCCTGGTTTACTGCACTGGCTAGATCCTCCAGAGCACTATTGAACAACATGGGTGGTGGTAGGAATTTCTGTCCGATTCCTGATTCTAACTTAGTGTGTTTCACAGAAGTCTAACACTGATGGATACCCACTGAGAAAAATTCAGACTCATGCAGGAAGGGCTATACATTCTTAGAGAATCCCGATACACTTGAATATGGTAAAGGCTCTGAATTTTTCTTGTTTTTGTTTCTTGCTTTTAGCTCTGGTACTGAATTTTATGCAGTTCATTATAAACTCAATAATTTGCATAGGTCCTGGAGGGCCAAAATACAAACAAAATATTTTATAATAATATAGTTAAACCACTGTGGTTTTATGTAAAAATTCTGAATTTTAAGTATTATTTTGGAGAAGGCAATGGCACCCCACTCCAGTACTCTTGCCTGGAAAATCCCAAGGGCAGAGGAGCCTGGTAGGCTGCAGTCGGACACAAGTGAGCAACTTCACTTTCACTTTTCACTTTCATGCATTGGAGAAGGAAATGGCAACCCACTCCAGCGTTCTTGCCTGGAGAATCCTAGGGATGGAGGAGCCTGGTGGGCTGCCATCTATGGGGTCACACAGAGTTGGACACGACTGAAGTGACTTAGAAGCAGCAAGTATTATTTATTATGACTCTTCTCAATGCTTATTAATCTAGATACATGAGCCACTATAGTTAAGCGATCATATGAATGGTCCACCACTTTGGCACGTTTTGCTCTCAAAAGAAACAACTGAGATTTAAAAAAAACTAACTTAAATGGAAGGATGGATGACAGGAAGTCATACTGTTCTTTCTCCCTCTCTTTCTGCCTGTTTTTTAATGCACAAACACACACACATACAATCAACCATAAGTTTCTTATGATGTCCATGCTTCTTTATTAGCTCCTTACCCAGGGTCTTTAATGTTTTTAACTGTTCCTCACTCCCTCCTTTCCTTTCTTCCAATGAAAGTATAATTATCTCCAGAAAAGTCTTTCTCCATCAGTGTTATTTTTCCATTCTGATTACCACTTAAAAATCACTGTTATCATTGTTGATAAAAATCAAGGTAATATTTAAAATATCTTAAATATATATATATATATATCTAAAAAAATTAAAAAATAAGAGAAGAAAGTTTCCAGTTAAGTTCAGTTCAGTCGCTCAGTCGTGTCCGACTCTTTGCGACCCCATGAATCGCAGCACGCCAGGCCTCCCTGTTCATCACCATCTCCCGGAGTTCACTCAGACTCACGTCCATCGGAGTCCGTGATGCCCTCCAGCCATCTCATCCTCGGTCGTCCCCTTCTCCTCCTGCCCCCAATCCCTCCCAGCATCAGAGTCTTTTCCAATGAGTCAACTCTTCACATCAGGTGGCCAGAGTACTGGAGTTTCAGCTTTAGCATCATTCCTTCCAAAGAAATCCCAGGGCTGATCTCCTTCAGAATGGACTGGTTGGATCTCCTTGCAGTCCAAGGGACTCTCAAGAGTCTTCTCCAACACCACAGTTCAAAAGCATCAATTCTTCGGTGCTCAGCCTTCTTCACAGTCCAACTCTCACATCCATACATGACCATAGGAAAAACCATAGCCTTGACTAGACGGGACCTTAGTCGGCAAAGTAATGTCTCTGCTTTTGAATATGCTATCTAGGTTGGTCATAACTTTTCTTCCAAGGAGTAAGTGTCTTTTAATTTCATGGCTGCAGTCACCATCTGCAGTGATTTTGGAGCCCCCCCAAAATAAAGTCTGACACTGTTTCCACTATTTCCCCATCTATTTCCCATGAGTGATGGGACCAGATGCCGTGATCTTCGTTTTCTGAATGTTGAGCTTTAAGCCAACTTTTTCACTCTACTCTTTCACCTTCATCAAAAGGCCCTTTAGCTCATCTTCACTTTCTGCCATAAGGGTGGTGTCATCTGCATATCTGAGGTTACTGATATTTCTCCCGGCAATCTTGATTCCAGCTTGTGTTTCTTCCAGCCCGGCATTTCTCATGATGTACTCTGCATAGAAGTTAAATAAGCAGGGTGACAATATACAGCCTTGATGAACTCCTTTTCCTATTTGGAACCAGTCTGTTGTTCCATGTCCAGTTCTAACTGTTGCTTCCTGACCTGCATACAGATTTCTCAAGAGGCAGGTTAGGTGGTCTGGTATTCCCATCTCTTTCAGAATTTTCCACAGTTTATTGTGATCCACACAGTCAAAGGCTTTGGCATAGTCAATAAAGCAGAAATAGATGTTTTTCTGGAACTCTCTTGCTTTTTCCATGATCCAGCGGATGTTGGCAATTTGATTTCTTGTTCCTCTTCCTTTTCTAAAACCAGCTTGAACATCAGGAGTTCATGGTTCACGTATTGCTGAAGCCTGGCTTGGAGAATTTTGAGCATTACTTTACTAGCATGTGAGATGAGCGCAATTGTGTGGTAGTTTGAGCATTCTTTGGCATTGCCTTTCTTTGGAATTGGAATGAAAACTGACCTTTTCCAGTCCTGTGGCCACTGCTGAGTTTTCCCAATTTGCTGGCATATTGAGTGCAGCACTTTCACAGCATCATCCTTCAGGATTTGAAACAGCTCAACTGGAATTCCATCACCTCCACTAGCTTTGTTCGTAATGATGCTTTCTAAGGCCCACTTGACTTCACATTCCAAGATGTCTGGCTCTAGGTGAGTGATCACATTTACCTTAACTGCACAAGTAACACGGGTTATTATGTGTGCCTATGAAATGAAGCCCTAAAACAGAATTGATGACAACAACCTTCAAAGACCTTGAAAAAGCTTAAAGTTCCCTTCAGGATTTTGACAAATGTCTTTTCTATATTTGTTTTCTCTTCAAATTAAATCTATTATTCCCAGAGCATTTAAGAATAATAAACTATCTTTTATTCAATTTAACTTTCCATTTTCTTTAATTACTGGTGTAGAAGCAGTTTTGCTTTCTGCTAAATTTCATTGTAAATCTTTCAGCTATGGTATAAGACTAAATTGAGCTTTTATAAATTTTTTTAGGGCCAACTTAATTCTTATTTATTGCTTCTAGGTTAATGCTCATCTTATGTTTAAAAAATCTGACATGCAAATAAAGTATTAGAAAATAACTCACTTATAATTTGACAATTATTGTGTGGTGAATTGGGGGGAAAAAAAGAAACAGAACCAAAAGATGGTCTCTCCTATTTTTACAAAATTTCTTCTGCTGGTTCAATAACAGAAAATTTTGGGGTTGTGAATCTAAATCACATTTCTAGTGTAATAGAGAACTACAGAAATTTGGTTGTGCTTCAACTTAGGTGCTACCCAACTAACAAATGGTATGACTATCATTTTAGTCATATATTTATTTTTCATTTTTAATAAAAAATCTTTAATTTCTGAAGTTGAAATTCCAGTGTTTAAAAGAATAGATCTGCGACTTGATGCTAATAGAATGGCATACATTTTTTTTTTTTTCGGACAGGGTAGAGGGTGGTGTCTGCAAAATGCCTTTTCCATTAAACAGATCTATAAGAAGAGAAATGTTATTATTGCTAATGAATTCAGGGATTTTACTTACTGGAAGTAGTCAAATAGTCTGCTACAAAATGCACATTGCATTATGAACCATAACATTGCAAGGTTTGTAATATAAGAGCTGCTAAATATATTTTGAGCATCACAAAGACTGTGTTTCTTGCCTGGAGCATGCTCTTTGTTATATCCTGCATCTCATATTCTTATCTTTTTCATGAGAAGCAGTCAATCTCAATAAAATCTATGGATTGTGTTATGTTTAAAGGCTACTTACTAAACCAATATTTTCACAGATAAGATCAATAATATATGTGTAAACCTTTGAAATTTAGATTGGAGAGGAAGCTGCCTAATAAAACTCCGGTACTGAATTTTATACAACATCCTACCAGTCTTTTAATTTTATATTCAAGTCCCGAAGGACGAAAAGACAAACTGAACACATCTGCAATTATCTGGATTAAACCATGATGGTTTTATGCAAAAACTCTAAATGCATTTAAGGTTTATGTATTGTGAAGGCATTGTGTAATGGTTATTCATTTCATTTCTTTGTTAAGAACCTTTGCCTGTTCAGAATTACAAGTTTTATGTTTATCCTATTTAGTTGGACCATTAGTTCAAGATGCAGAATAAGGAAGCACTATAGTTCTAAAGTATGATTCATCCAAAGATTTTTTTTTATGGAGTTGGTATTTAATGCTGTATTTGTAAGGCCATCAGTTATCAAACCATGTAAGTGCTAAATTCCTTTTGAAGCTTTCAAGAGGTATTTTAATTAAGTTTTTAAAATTGCTTTTGGATCATCTTCACAATTCTTTAGTGCTTTATTTCCATTAACAAAATAGTAATTAAAATTAAAATTTAAAGGAAATAACCACAGTAGGTCATACTTTTATTAACTTGAGGTAGATAATGAACCTGTCCTATATAAAGACTGAGTTAAATCTGCTGAGAGACTGGGGATAGTGTATTTTAATTAAGGAAATCCTTATTTGCATCTAACAAACAGCATTGCTACTCAGAAATTTAAGACCTTAGTGATGGATATTAGTATATTACCTCAACAAATCTAATAGAGATTTAATACTTGTGTTTTAAGTAGCAATTTGTCATAAATTAAGAGCATTTGCATAGTAAATTTCAAGGATGTTATTCTTTGCAGAGATTTCTATAATTAAGGAACACATTAAACATTAAAATTTTATAATTTTTGTAGTACTAGTAAAGCTTGCTTGTTATTAAACTGAGCCTCATTTTCAACTGCACATAACCCTATGGAAAAGTCCATCTTTAATAAAGACATAACAAATGTACTGTCACTAAGGCTTTTTTCCCTTGAATCTTGAGCAATGGCTTATGTGTTTAAATAATGTTTTAGCATGCAAAATGCAACTCTGAAGACATCTTTTCAGTTGGATGGAGAGTATTTAATCATTTAAAAAGTAGACCAAAGAGACTTACCCCAACCACTCTGCTAAGCAGTTACAAGCTGCATCATATATAAATTAAGTATTCTCTAATTGGGGGTTTGGGTAGAATCTTTCTTCAGTCAGTTAAGTGTTTATAGTATTAATATCTACTTTAGTTATTTAGAGTAAAGAAATTAAAAAGCTCATTTTAATTAAGAATGACAACTTTATTCTCAAGGTTCCTTTTATTTTGATGGTACTATAAGATAATTTTAAGATTTGCATTTTATTGATCCAGAGAGAGTATTTTTATGAAACATGGCTTAGAAAAAGGCACAATAAGCACAGTTCACCTCTGTCATATAGATTTTTGACTTGCGGTCAGAGTGTCTCTTAGGCATATGAAGAGTTGGGCTCCTCAGAAAATGAATGTATACTTCATTCAGTTTACCTTAGACTGCTATGTATCTTTATTATCTTAATTATCCTTATTCCATAAATTAAGTCCCTTTGTTTTTTCCAACCAAGAGGAAAGGATTAGCGAGTGTTCACCAAGAGTGAACAGAGTCCATTTGAGTGCTCTGAATTTCCTTCTTGGTAAAGTGGTAATGCTACTGTCTATGTGCTGTGATTGTCATTTCCCTTGGCAAGAAATGCAAGTGTTTATTCAACATTCATTCAATGAATATTGTATTTCAAAGGACTAATTCAGGTTATATGGGTGTGGGCATTGAAGGACTCATGATTTTTAATTCAGCATTGCATCAATTCTAATAAAAATTATAAAATACTTTAGGTACTTAGTTTATCATATATTGGAGCCTATATGGAAGGTGGCATTTCAAGCTATTCTCATCATTTAAAGATTTCTATGTTATAATATATTTTTATTATTTTTAATATAATCAGTTAAAAGAGTCAAATAATTATAATGTGTAAGATGAATTTTATCAAATAACAGAAATGAAAGAGGATATTTGAAGTTTTTTATTAGAAGACCAGGTTAAAGCTACAAAAATAGCAGGCATCTGTTGAGGGTTCAGTTTTCAAAATTGTAATTACTGTCTGGGTGATCTTGAACCCAAATTTCTACATTTGTACATTGGAAATAAGGTTGCAAGATTAACTATGACTTACCTATTTCCTCAATGTTAAAAGAATAGGTTAATTTGAAAGCTTTAGTGATTTAACAGGCAAAGCTTATGACAACTCTCTCCTCCTATTCTGTTTCACTACCACTTGCTCGTCTCTACCCCTTGTTATTATTTAATAGTTGAAAAATTAATCCCAGAAAGATGAAATCATTGATTTAGGTTAAACACTAAATAATTCAAAAATAAAAATGATCAGCAGATGCAGATCAGCTCATCTGTGTCACTCAGTCTTGGATGTGGATCAAGTGTTTCTCTGTGTGGTGGAACACAGTTATACCACACAGATTTAGGGAGGACTCGCCTAATTGTCCATTATGTCAAAACATTTACAACCTAACGTCTTGGATGAGGAGCTTCTCATGTAGCACAAGTGGTAAAGTATCCAACTGCCAATGCAGGAGACACAAGAGATGTGAATGCGATCCCTGGGTTGGGGGAGATCCTCTCGAGAAGGAAATGGCAACCAACTTAAATATTCTTGCCTGGCAAATCCCATGGATAGAGGAGCCTGGTGGGTTAGAGTCCATGGGGTCACAAACAGATGGACACAACTGAGCATGCATGTACATCTTGGATGAGAACTACTTTCAGGCTATTTGCTATTTAGTTTGCAATGTATTAGAGGCTCAATAAAACCTGGTGTTTGGAAGCTGATCAACTAACTTGCTGAGTTGTGGATAACCAAATCTTCATTGCAGTGTGGGCAAAAGAGCTAAAAATAACAGCCACCATTGCTCAGCATTTTTTCTATGAGTCAGGCACCAAGCGTTTCACATTTGGTAACTCATTTAATTATCACTCTAACCTCATAGTACTGGCATCATCATCACTTCCATTTTATTTAAGAGAAAACCACGGCACAAGGACTAAAATTCCCTGTGCGAGGAAGTCATAGAACAGAGAAGCTAATCTGAGTCATATGATTCCGTGACCTACACTGTGAGCTTCTTTGTTATCCTGCCACTTAGATTAAATTTTGTGGCCTGCCTAAGGGGAATTGGTATAGGGATATGTACGGGGCCCAGGTCTTTTCTCCAGGGATTAGTTTTTGGGTGTGAGGCAATGCTAGTGGAGGGCACACACGGGAAAGGATCTGAGAGAAGAGCAGCAGCCCAGAGCGTACTGTGTCACAGGGGCTTTGGAGTCAGGTGACTTTTTCAAGTAGCCAAGCAACGCCTAGCATGATCTCAGGTAAGCTGCTGAAGCACTTTGAATATCTTGCTTGGTAAAGTGGTGAAGCTAATATCTACATGATGGTGTTGCCATCTCATGTCGCCCACAAAGCAGATGCCCGGCCCAGAGCAAGGGCTTCCTCCACTGTAGCTAGCATTCTGATTTGCCCACTCATTTCACCTGAAAGAAACATGATATCTCTATAGAGCTCTTCTGCCCAAAGCTCTCCCACTCAGAAGCTAAGCTCTGTTTCATTTTTGTTAATCCACACTGTCCCTGGACTCAGTGCCATGGTTTTATCATTCAGTTTTCAAATAAATATTGCTTTCTCTTCAGGTGTATCCATTTTCCACATGAAAAAGCAATAAGCATCTGCGAGCCATTGGAGGCTCACTGCAAAAATATTTTTATAAGGCACTTATTTATAGTTAATCTCTATAATAGTATTTTGTAGGAATTAGTGGTGGTTAAACAGATTTTGGAATAACACTCCTGACATAGTATGTTTTCATTTGGAAAGAAGAGAGGGATTTTCATTTTTTCATCTCAGTAAATATTTATGGAGTACTTACTGTGTGCCAGGTACTGTACCTGGGTAGAGTGAATAATTTTCATTTTGCATGACCACCGAATGATGGATGGAGGCTGTTTGTAATGTTGGGTTAAGATAGATTGATTTTAAGCTGGCAGACAAGATTCCTGGGGGCTGAAAGAGGGGTATGACAAAACTGGACTGTGTACTTGCTGCTTAGGAGTCAGTATAGAATATAAGCAAAATCCAAATATGAATTATGTTGTATTAGACAGTCCCTGTACTTATATTTTGAATATGTTGACGGTTTTGGACTTTATTATATATGCATATAATAGTGTATTATATGTATATTATATGATCATTTGATATATTTTGTCTCACCCATGCCATCATTCTATACCACCTTGGTATGACTTCAAAGAGAAATTATTAATTATCTTTAGATACACAACAGAGACATAGTCCCTCCCCTTTAGGAATTTCGAGTTTAAAATAGATACTACTAAGACCAAAACACACTATAAATTATCAAGCAGGTACCTACACTGAATAAAACATTTCATTTTCCCAGAAATGTCACTTACTAACCTTAATCAGCATGTGTGCTAGTAAGTTTTGCTTCTGTTTCTGCAAAATCAGAAAGAACTAATGATTCGGTCCTAACGGGGAATGAGCAGAAATGTCACAAAATCATACAGTTCTTTAAATTAGTTTTCCCCATCCTTCTTATTATTGTTATGCTCTTTATGTTGTTGCTCTAAAATATTAACCTTTAAAAAATTCATTGCACAGTTGGTTGCAGCAATGTAATATGCCAAATTAGAGCGTTCCAAATATTTATATCTTTGGGAATCCCCAGCAGGCCTACCTAAATTCCCAGAAAGAGAGGAAAATTCAAATCATTGTTTTCCCTTCCCTGCTTTTGTTCACAGAAAGAACAGACCTGTTCACCAAGAGCAAAAGCTCGGAGGTGAGATCAGGAAATTGTCAGACGAGGCAACTGAGTTAGGCTTTGTGGAACATCATCAGGAGGGCGAGCCCTCCAGTCAGTTACCATGAGGTGTCTTGGTGTCTGAGGTGGATTCGTATGAACTGTCTGTTGAAAGCATTGACAGTGTTCCATTAGTAATGAATTATGGGAGTAATTTCATTAATTTCTTTACCTCAGTCAGTACCTGTTAGTGTAAGTTGCTCAACCAAACATCAAAAGAGCCACTGCATTTTAACCTTTTAGTCCTTTATCGTGTAACCAGGAACAGCAAAGAAATAAATTAGCGTAACTGTTCCTTAAAAAAATGACTGGAGATAAGCAGTGGACATAATTTTTCCTGTTTTTAATTTAATAGCAGGTTTATGGTTTTATGCAAAACCATTCACATTACATTTGACCCTCTGGGAGCTGCCTTTTTTTTCTGTGGGTATAATTTTGAGTCTTTAATAATCTGTTGTTAAAGCCAGTCTGAGTTTGATTAATGAATTGTGATGAGCCAGTGCATTAATTTGCAGGCTTGGTCTAATGCCCTAAAAGACTGCTTTGTTGTGGATGTTATTAATGCTAAACTCTTCAGGAGGAGCCATGGGATGGCAGTGTTCTCCAAATAATGGACGCACTACTTCTTTAGGAAATCCCAATGACAGATGTGTAGCTCTGAAAGTGACAATGGAGCCATGTGACTGAAAGGAGAAATCTGATTTAGTTTTATGTTCTAGAACATGGGGCTACAGTCTGCAAGGGGTCTGTGGATGGAATTCAGGGGAGTCTGTGAACTTAGAGAGTAAAAGATTTCTGTACTTTCATTAACTTCTAACTGAAACGTAACCTCCTGTTTGATTATGAATGTAGGCAACAGATCACAGTATTAATAACAGTATCTATGATTTTGTCATCAATAGAAATCACAGGTATTGTCATAACACATTACAGAGTTGCAAATACCTCAACGTGTCCTTTATGCTTCTCACTGCCTCAAAATTATAGTTGTTATTAGACAGTCACTCCATCTGGTTATTTACTGTGTTAGTAAAGTAGTACATATAATACTATACTTCAGACTTTAAAATAACTGTATTTTAATGTAATTGGTTTCATTTATAATCTTATTTTAGTTATGATTCTGAGAAAGCATCTATGGCCCTCAACTGACTAAGAACCCCCTTTTTGAGTGACTGTGTCTGTCCTGCCATCTTCTCCCTGGTGAGCTGACCCTTCTTCTCTTCCTCAGCCTCTGTTGTCGGAACAGGTCTAAGGGGATTTCCCTGGTGGGCCAGTAGCTAAGACTCTGTGCTCCCTATGCTGGAGGCTGGGGTTCGAGCCCTGGTTGGGGAACTAGATTCCACATGCCACAGCTAAGAGTTCGAATGCTGCAACAAACCTGACACAGCCCCCCAAAATGAACAGGTCCAAGGTTCAAACATGTTACTCGTATAGCCAGATGATAGCAGTGACAAGCTGCGCTAATGCCAATTCTCAGTTATTCCTCCGCTCTTCTCCCCTAGGCTTCTGGTAACTACAAACTGTTTGCCTTACGGATAATTTCCCAAGCCCATATTGTACTGTTTGATACACAGTAGGCACTTAGTGAGCATTTAATGAATGAATGATAGCTCAAGAGGAGATAATTTTTCATCCAATTTGAATGAATCTGGGTTATAAAATCATTTTTTAACTTAAAATAAAATCTGGTATACACATTCTAAAGAGTTTCCAGTTTAGTTGCTCAGTTCAGTTCAATTCAGTTCAGTTGCTTAGTCATGTCTGACTTTTGCAACTCCATGAATCGCAGCACGCCAGGCCTCCCTGTCCATCACCATCTCCCGGAGTTCACTGAGACTCATGTCCATCAAGTCCGTGATGCCCTCCAGCCATCTCATCCTCGGTCGTCCCCTTCTTCTCCTGCCCCCAATCCCTCCCAGCATCAGAGTCTTTTCCAATGAGTCAACTCTTCACATCAGGTGGCCAGAGTACTGGAGTTTCAGCTTTAGCATCATTCCTTCCAAAGAAATCCCAGGGCTGATCTCCATCAGAATGGACTGGTTGACTCTCCTTGCAGTCCAAGGGACTCTCAAGAGTCTTCTCCAACACCACAGTTCAAAAGCATCAATTCTTCGGTGCTCAGCCTTCTTCACAGTCCAACTCTCACATCCATACATGACCATGGGAAAAACCATGGCCTTGACTAGATGGACCTTAGTCGGCAAAGTAATGTCTCTGCTTTTGAATATGCTATCTAGGTTGGTCACAACTTTCCTTCCAAGGAGTAAGCGTCTTTTAATTTCATGGCTGCAGTCACCATCTGCAGTGATTTTGGAGCCCCCAAAATAAAGTCTGATACTGTTTCCACTGTTTCCCCATCTATTTCCCATGAAGTGATGGGACCGGATGCCGTGATCTTCGTTTTCTGAATGTTGAGCTTTATGTCAGCTTTTTCACTCTCCTCTTTCATTTTCATCAAGAGGCTTTTTAGCTCCTCTTCACTTTCTGCCATAAGGGTGGTATCATCTGCATATCTGAGGTTATTGATATTTCTCCTGGCAATCTTGATTCCAGCTTGTGTTTCTTCCAGTCCAGTGTTTCTCATGATGTACTCTGCATAGAAGTTAAATAAGCAGGGTGACAATATACAGCCTTGACGTACTTCTTTTCCTATTTGGAACCAGTCTGTGATTCCATGTCCAGTTCTAACTGTTGCTTCCTGACCTGTATATAGGTTTATCAAGAGGCAGGTCAGGTGGTCTGGTATTCCCATCTCTTTCAGAATTTTCTACAGTTTATTGTGATCCACACAGTCAAAGGCTTTGGCATAGTCAATAAAGCAGAAATAGATGTTTTTCTGGAACTCTCTTGCTTTTTCGATGATCCAGCGGATGTTGGCAATTTGATCTCTGGTTCCTCTGCCTTTTCTAAAACCAGCAGGAACATCTGGAAGTTCACAGTTCACGTATTGCTGAAGCCAGGCTTGGAGAATTTTGAGCATTACTTAACTATTGTGTGAGATGAGTGCAGTTGTGCAGTAGTTTGAGCATTCTTTGGCATTGCCTTTCTTTGGGATAGGAATGAAAATTGACTTTTTCCAGTCCTGTGGCCACTGCTGAGTTTTCTAAATTTGCTGGCATATTGAATGCAGCACTTTCACAGCATCACCTTTTAGGATTTGAAATAGCTCAACTGGAAATCCATCACCGCCACTAGCTTTGTTCATAGTGATGCTTTCTAAGGCCCACTTGACTTCACATTCTAGGATGTCTGGCTCTAGGTGAATGATCACATCATGGTGATTATCTTGGTCGTGAGGATCTTTTTTGTATAGTTCTTCTGTGTATTCTTGCCACCTCTTCTTAATATCTTTTGCTTCTGTTAGGTCCAGACCATTTCTGTCCTTTATTGAGCCCATCTTTGCATGAAATATTCCCTTGACATCTCTAATTTCCTTGAAGAGATCTCTAGTCATTCCCATTCTGTTGTTTTCCTCTATTTCTTTGCACTGATCGCTGAGGAAGGCTTTCTTATCTCTCCTTGCTATTCTTTGGAACTCTGCATTCAGATGATTCTATCTTTCCTTTTCTCCTTTGCTTTTCACTTCTCTTCTTTTTCACAGCCATTTGTAAGGCCTCCTCAGACAGCCATTTTGATTTTTTGCATTTCTTTTCCATGGGGATGATCTTGATCCCTGTCTCCTGTACAATGTCATGAACCTCTGTCCATAGTTCATCAGGCACTCTATCTATCAGATCTAGTCCTTTAAATCTATTTCTCACTTCCACTGTATAATCATAAGGGATTTGATTTAGGTCATACCTGAATGATCTAGTGGTTTTCCCTACTTTCTTCAATTTAAGTCTGAATTTGGCAATAAAGAGTTCATGATCTGAGCCACAGTCAGCTCCTGGTCTTGCTTCTGTTGACTGTATAGAGCTTCTCCATCTTTGGCTGAAAAGAATATAATCAATCTGATTTCGGTGTTGACCATCTGGTGATGTCCATGTGTAGAGTCTTCTCTTGTGTTGTTGGAAGAGGGTATTTGCTAGGACCAGTGCATTTTCTTGGCAAAACTCTATTAGTCTTTGCCCTGCTTCACTCTGTATTCCAAGGCCAAATTTGCCTGTTACTGCAGATGTTTCTTGACTTCCTCCTTTTGGATTCTTGTCCCCTATAATGAAAAGGACATCTTTTTTGGATGTTAGTTCTAAAAGGTCTTGTAGGTCTTCATAGAACTGTTCAGCTTCAGCTTCTTCAGTGTTATTGGTTGGGGACATAGACTTGGATTACTGTCATATTGAATTGTTTGCCTTGGAAATGAACAGAGATCATTCTGTTTTTTTTTGAGATTGCATCCAAGTACTGCATTTCAGACTTTTTTTTTTTTAACTACAATGGCTACTCCATTTCCTCTAAGGGATTTTTCCCCACAATAGTCGATACAATGGTCATCTGAGTTAAATTCACCCATTCCAGTCCATAGTTCACTGATTCTTAAAATGTCAGTATTCACTCTTGCCATGTCCTGTTTGACCACTTCCTATTTGCCTTGATTCATGGACCTAACATTCCAGATTTGTATGCAATATTGCTCTTTACAGCACTGGACTTTACTTCCATCATCAGTCGCATCCATAACTGGGTGTTGTTTTCGTTTTGGCTGTGTCTCTTCATTCTTTCTGAAGTTGTTTCTCCACTCATCTCCAGAAGCATATTGGCCACCTATTGACCTGGGGAGTTCATCTTTCAGTATCTTATCTTTTGCTTTTCATACTGTTCATGGGGTCTCAAGGCAAGAATACTGAAATGACTTGCCATTCCCTTTTCCAGCGGACCATGTTTTGTCAGAACTCTCCACCATGACCCGTTCATCTTGGGTGGCTCTACACGGCATCACTTATAGTTTCATTGAGTTACACAAGGCTGTGGTCTGTGTGGTCAGATTGGTTAGTTTTCTGTGGTTGTGGTTTTCAGCCTGTCTGCCCTGTGATTAAGAATGACAAGAGGCTATAGAAGCTTCCCTAATGGGAGAGACTGACTGAGGGGGAAACTGGGTCTTGTTCTGATGAGCAGGGCTTAGTAAATCTTTAATCCACTTGTCTGTCGGTGGGCGGGGCTGTGTTCCCTCCCTGCTTTTTCACCTGAGCTGAGCTTTGGTGGAGGTAAAGGTCCCATGCAGGCACTGCTGCACTCAGTGCCCCCAACTCTGCAGCTGGCCACCACCGACCCACGGCTCTGCCAGATACTCCTGGACACTCACGGGCAAGTCTGGGTCAGTCTCGTGTTCTCAAGAGTTTATTGCATTTGTAAAATGTATTTACAAGGCATTAGGAAGTTTACAGGAACTAATATTAGCCAGTTTATTGTCCAATATTTCAGCTTATTGGGGTACCGCAGACTTTCATTGCTGATTTTTAAAAGAATTGTTATAATTAAACAAAGAGAAATGAAATTCTCCAAAAGTGAGTGTAGCTGCAGCGAGATAGGAAAGTTTGATTAAAGAAAGAGATTATCACGTGCAATCAGAGTGTATAGAAGTATAGGGATGTGTTTTGTTTGTGCCTCTGTGTGTAGAGAGACTCAGACTCGGTGAGAGGGTTTTTAGAGCTGCAAGTTGCCTTTAGAGATTATTTTCCAATTTAATTTAACAAGTATTGAAACTGAAGCACAAAGAGGTTAAATGATCAGTGACCTCCTAATTGATGAATCCAATAAAGCCTGCCCAGACCTTATCTTACCCGGCCACTCTATTGTATTTTGGTTGCTTACCTTTTCCTTTTTCTTGAGGCCTATGCATAGGCACTTTCTGCCATCCAGAATGCTTTCCTTTCTGATCCTTTCTATTCTTGCCCTTTTTTTTTCCCTCTTTTTTCCAGAAGAACACATCTTTTAAGTCCTCCTAGTCTCTGTCTCTCAAGCAGAGCTTTGTTTTAATTCAGTGTTTATCATGAAAATAAAATTTCCAACTTTTAAAGTAGCCTTTTAAGGTTTTCCCCACTCTTCCCTGTTTCCACTCCCCATCCTTTGGTGCTTTTAGTATCATTGATAGACTGTCCATCTGTTTATGTATTGCAACTTTTAGGGGGCAGCAAATCATTGTGATATCTAAGATATTTTCACCCCAAGAACCAATTTCAGTTCTCTGGGGGTAAGGTCACACCTATTGAGAATGAATACTCTTGTAAAACTTGGATGTCACCAGACTCGCACTGTCTGTGGGTTCAAACAGGGTTACAAAGGGCAGTAACCTCCCATTCTGCTAACAGAAATCCCAAACTTTTCTATGCAATTTCTTCTCGCCTCAAACTCCTCAGGAAAGTTTACCTGTTTTTATGAAATTAGTCTTTGTTCAGTTTGACTATTTCTGGCTGTAGGCGAACTGGGAACAGAGACACTACCCTCATGGATGAACTGTGGAAGAGCCATCCTCCACGTTGCCGGGGTCCTGGTGGTCAAGTCTACTAAGCGCTGCTGGTGGGTAGTGAATCTCATAACCCTCTGCTGTCGCTGCCACCAGTCTGGGGTGGGGTGGGGGAGGAGACGGTGGCCGTTGCTGCTCTTGCTGCTGGCTGCAGGTGCCAGTGTTTGCTGGCCTTGGCCAGATTCTCTGGTAGAGTAATTTGCTCTACCAGTCAAGGGTGTTTTTTGGGAGCATGACTCTTTCAATTCTCTTTTTACACAGATAAGATCTCTAGGGTACAGCTAAGATACCAGGTGACTTTGCAACTTCCTGGGTGTTCCCTGGTCTCTCTGGCTTCTAAGCTTGGCTCATGCTATTCCATCTTCCTGAAATGCTCTTCTCTTTTCAAGTGAATAACAACTCTGGTAACAATATTACAATATTACTTCTTTTAGGAAACTCCTTGAATTCCCCTTCAGAAATGATGTGTGGTACTCCTCCTACGTATTCCCATGGTATCCCAGATTTCTAGAGTTATTGTATGCGGACTATTTATTTATCTATATCTCCCACTATGCTCTAAGCTCCTTACAGGTAGAAAACATGTAGGTCTAGCCTAGCACAATTCCAGTCATCTAGAAAGCAGTCCACAACTGCTTATGGAACAGCTAAATTTATTCTAAATACCTGTAATATAGCAGTGAACAAAATAAAGTCTTTACCCTCTTAGAGGTTACATTCCAGTGTGTAGAAGAGAGAAAATACAGATAGTAAACAAAATGTATATTATGTTGATAAGAACTAATGAGGAAAATTCAGCAGAAAAGAGGACATAGCATGCCTAACACCAAACTAATTTTTTTTCCTCTTTGAATTTGTGGTATGTTCAGTCTTTCTTATCTTAGCAGATACAACTCCATTCTTTTGGTTGTTTCGATCAAAACCCTGGAACTCGTCCTTCTTCTTTCTTCCTCTCCAACTGTTGTTGTCTCCTTCTGCTAGAAAGTAAATCTCACGAAGGGAATAATTCTTTCCTATTTTGTTTATTTTTTGTCCTGAGCACCATGTCAATAATTGCTCATATTGACATTGGGTACATATTTGGTGACTTGAACAGAAGAGAAATAGGAAGTTGTCAGTTACTGGAGGGAGTTGCAATGATAATGATCAGGACAAATGTGATTTTTACAGAGACCTGAAGAAAGTGAGGGAATAAGCTGTGTGACTCTAAGGGAAGAAACATCCAGGCAGTGTTGATGTCATGGGGCAGGAATATCCTTGGTGTGTTCTGTGATGCAAAGAGGCAGTAAGACTGGAGTAGAGTGAATCAGAAGCAAGAGTAGGAGAAGAAGTAACTAAGGAGATGGCAGTCCAGATCACTCAGAGACAAAGGTCATGACAATTATTTGACTTTTATTGTAGATGAAATGGAAACCAGCTGGACGATTGTGTGGGCAGTAACACTCTCCAGTTCAGCTTGAATAGCTCACTGTGGTGGCTATATTGACAATAGGCTACAGGGAGCCAGGGCAGAAACAGGAAGACTAATATGAAACTCTGAAATAAACTGAGAAAGATGCTGTTGGGTTTACACAAGAGTAGCAGCTGGGAGGTAGTAAGAAATGGCCAAATTTTGTATAAATTTTGAATTAAAGCCAATAGGAAACATTGATCTAGATATGAAATGTGAGAAAGAGAGGAACCAGGGATAATTACTGTTTTCCTTTTAAAGTAAAATTTTCTTCGAATATAGCAGGCATATAGAAAAATGCCCAAATCATAAGTGTACAGCTTGGTGACTTTTTCACAAAGTGACAGTGCAGTCACCTTCTCCAGTGAGACCTAGAAGATTACCAGCCCCCAGGAGGCTCCTACTGTGCGACTTCTCAGTCATTTCCTAATTCTCAACGTAACAGGTGACATTGATGTTCCAACTAAGCACAGCTGAACTTGTATTTATAGCTTTTGAAAGGTCATATCTTCATTATTATTTAGTTCAAAATATTTTCTAATTTCCATTTTGATTTCTTCTTTAATTAATTTCCAAATATTTGGTGGATGTCCTTGTTATTTTGTCATTGATTTCTAACTTAATTCTACTGGGGTCAGAGAATATGTTAATGGTTTCAGTATTTTGAATTTTGGGGGACTTGGGGACTTGTTTTATGGCCCAGCATACAGACAATTTTTGTAAATGTCTTATGTCCCTTTAATACATTAGAAGTTGAATTATGTTAATATGTTGAATATGTTAATTAAGGAAAGTTTGTTAATACATCATTTAGTCTGATAATTCAATTAGTAACTGAGAAAAATTTGTTAAAGTCTCCTACTATAATGTTGGACTCATTCTACTTTTAGTTGGGTCACTTTTTTGCTTTACTTAATGAGAGAAGATGAATTTAAAATTGCCACATCTTTCTGGTAGATTAAATTTTTTTACTATTTAAAAAGTGATTTTATTGTAAAATAAAACATACATACACAGAGAGATCATGTATCACCTATGTGTACAGTTTAAAGAATAAGAGAAAAATAAGCACTACACAACTTAAAGATACAGACTCTCCTAATCTCCTCATTTATATTGCTCCTTAGTCCACTCTCATACTTCTATCTGGAATTTTTTGTTAATCACCCTTGTTTTTAAAAGTAGTTTCTCATTATTATAAGAATTCCTGAATCATTGTTTAGTTTCATAAGTTTTTCATTTCCATATCTAGTATATTAATTTTTAAGAATCTAAAAATATCCTTTTTTTTTCTGTTTAATAATGGTATACCTGATATATCTCTACTGTTTTAGTGTCATGGTTTCTGTGTCATTTTATTTAAATGATTTTTTAATATTTAAATGTCCTTATTTAGGCTACATAAAATTAAAATTTTATCTTTTGAATCTAGTTAGATACACTCTGTCTTTTTATTTGAAAAATTTAGTCCATGTATATTTAAATATATTTGGAATTGTACAACAGATCCTTTACCTGCATGCATATGTGCTAAGTCACTTTAGTCATGTCTGAACTGAACTGACTGTGTGTGACACTATGGACTGTAGCCCACCAGGCTCCTCTGTCCATGGGATTCTCCAGGTAAGAACACTGTAGTGGGTTTCCATGTCTTTCTCCAATCCTTTACCTAATACAGACTAATATAAATTAATAGTTTTACCACTTCCTAGGATTTAAGAACATATTATATCTATTTTTCCTTTTCTATTTTTCCTGTTTGAATTATTGCTGTCATATATTTTAAATATACATGTATTTAAACTTCAGACTTAAACTGAACAAAGCAAGGAAAACCACTAGAACTTTCAGGTATGAGCTAAATCAAATCCCTTATGATTATATGGTGGAAGTGACAAATAGATTCAAGGGATTAGCTCTGATAGAGTGACTGAAGAACTATGAACGGAGGCTCGTGACATTGTACAGGGAAGTAGGGCTCAAGACCATCCACAAGAAAAAGAAATGCAAAAAGGCAAAATGGTTGTCTGAGGAGGCCTTACAAATAGCTGAGAAAAGAAGAGAAGCGAAAGGCAAAGGAGATAAGGAAAGATATACCCATTTGAATGCGGAGTTCCGAAGAACAGCAAGGAGAAATAAGAACGCCTTCCTCAGTAATCAATGCAAAGAAATAGAGGAAGACAATAGAATGAGAAAGACTAGAGATCTCTTCAAGAAAATCAGAGATACCAAGGGAACATTTCATGCAAAGATGGGCTCAATAAAGGACAGAAATGGTATGGACCTAACAGAAGCAGAAGATATTAAGAAGAGGTGGCAAGAATACATGGAAGAACTATACAAAAAAGATCATCACGTCCCAGATAAACATGATGGCATGATCACTCATCTAGAGTCAGACATCCTGGAATGTGAAGTCAAGTGGGCCTTAAGAAGCATCACTACGAACAAAGCTAGTGGAGGTGATGGATTTCCAGTTGAGCTATTTCAAATCCTAAAAGATGATGCTGTAAAAGTGCTGCACTCGATATGCCAGCAAATTTGGAAAACTCAGCAGGGGCCACAGGACTGGAAAAGTTCAGTTTTCATTCCAATCCCAAAGAAAGGAAATGCCAAAGAATTTTCAAACTACCACACAATTGCACTCATCTCACATGCTAGCAAAATAATGCTTAAAATTCTCCAAGTGAGGCTTCAACAGTACCTGAACCATGAACTTCCGGATGTTCAAGCTGGATTTAGAAAAGGCAGTGGAACCAGAGATCAAATTGCTGACATCCGTTTGATCATCAAAAAAGCAAGAAAGTTCTGGAAAATTCTGCTTCTGCTTTATTGACAGTGCTAAAGCCTTTGACTGTGTGGATTACAACAAACTGTGTAAAATTCTGAAAGAGATGGGACTACCAGACCACCTGACCTGCCTCCTGAGAAATCTGTATGCAGGTCAGGAAGCAACAGTTAGCACTGAACATGGAACAACAGGCTGGTTCCAACTGAGAAAGGAGTATTGTCATCCTGCTTATTTAACTGCTATGCAGAGTACCTCATACGAAATGCTGGGCTGGATGGAGCAGAAGCTGGAATGAAGATTTCTGGGAGAAATATCAATAACCTCAGATACACCACTGTTATGGCAGAAAGCAAAGAGGAACTCAAGAGCTTCCTGAAGAAAGCGAAAGGGAAGAGTGAAAATGTTGGCTTAAAACTCAGCATTCAGAAAACTAAGATCATGGCGTCTGGTCCCATAACTTCATGCAAATAGATGGGAATCAATGGAAACAATGAGAGACTTTATTTTCTTCGGGTTCAAAATTACTGCAGATGGTGACTGCAGCCAAGAAATTAAAAGACGCTTACTCCTTGGAAGAAGAGTTATGACCAACCTAGGCAGCATATTAAAAAGCAGAGACATTACTTTGCCAACAAAGGTCCATCTAGTCAAAGCTATGTTTTTTCTAGTAGTCATGTGTAGATGTGAGAGTTGAACTATAAAGAAAGCTGAACATTGAAAAATTGATGCTTCTAAACTGTGTTGTTGGAGAAGACTCTTGAGAGTCCCTTAGACTACAAGCAGATCAAACCTGTCAATCCTAAAGGAAATCAGTCCTGACTATTTATTGGAAGGACTGATACTGAAGCTGAAACTCTGAGATTTTGACTCTCTGATGAGAAGAACTGACTATTGGAAAAGTTCCTGATTCTGGGAAAGATTGAAGGCAAGAGGAAAAGGGGATGGCAGAGGATGAGATGGTTCAATGGCATCACTGACTCGATGGACATGAGTTTGAGCAAGCTCTGGGAGTTGGTGATAGACAGTGAAACCTGGCTTGCTGCAGTCCATGGGGTTGCAAAGAGTCAGACATGATTGAATGA
Organism: Nanger dama; assembly: GCA_917880005.1. Taxonomy (NCBI): domain Eukaryota; kingdom Metazoa; phylum Chordata; class Mammalia; order Artiodactyla; family Bovidae; genus Nanger; species Nanger dama. The sequence continues at coordinate 1,524,595 of CAKJTW010000059.1, forward strand.
CTAAACTTTAAACTTCACCACATGTTATTCTTGTCATTCATTATTTAACTCCTGTTGGCCTTCATTTTTCTTGCATTTCTGTCTTTCCATCTGGGATCATTTTCCTCTTGTCTAAAGAATCCCCTTCAGCATTTCTTTTAATATGAGTCTGCTAACAACAGTTTTTTTCTGATGCCTTTATGTTTGAAGGATATTTTCATTGTGTTTAGGCTTCTAAATTGTTGATAATTTCTTTCAGCACTTCAAGATGTCATTCTATTTTCTTCTTGCTTCTATGGTTTCTGTTGAGAACTTAGCTATCATTGTTGTAGTTCCTTTGAAGACACTATGCTTTTTTATCTGATCCTCTTTTGGCTTATTCTTTGTCATTCAGCAGTTTTACTATGATGTGACTAGTAATGTCTTTATCCCACTTGGGGTTTGATATTATTCATCTGTTTTGAAAAGTTCTCAGACATTAGCTGTTCACACAGTGCTTTTGCCTCCATTTCCTCTCTCATCTATTTCTGTGCTTCTGAACTCCCCGTTTCACTTAGAAATTTGCCAGCTCCCATGTGTCTCTTTCATTCTTTTCTCTAATTCCTTTTTACCTTTTGGTCCTTTAGTCTGAATATTCTCTGTGGCCCTATCTTACAGTAATAATCTTACTCATTTCTATTTAATCTGCTATTAAACTCAGCTGTTGAGTTTGTAATTTTGATTATTGTTATTTTTCAGTTCTGGAATTTATGCATAATTCTCGTTTTATGGATTTTATTTCTCTGGTAAGAGTATCTTTCCATCTTTGTGAAAAACATATTAATCCCTTATAGTATAACTCTAATAGTTGTGTCACCTATGATCTTATTTCTATTTTCTTTCTTTCTGTGATCTGATTCCTTGGTATATCTAGTAAGTTTTTATTGAATGCCAGACATTTTGTATGAAAAATTGTAGGGGCTGTGGATGATGCTATTCTTCTCTAGAGAAGTTACATTTTATATAATGGTAGGCAGCTTGAATAGCAACAGACAAATTCAATCCAATTCCTGTATGATGATAAAGAGTCTGGATTTCAGAATTTTTAAGGTTCTAGATTCATCTGCCTGGGTTCAACTTGTAGGCAGATAATCTTGGGCAAGTTAATAAGTATTTCAATTCATTAATTTTCTTGTTGATAGCACAGGAAAAATAGCAGTATTTTTCTCGCAGGACAGTTATGAAAATTAAATGAATTAATACTTGAAAAGTATTTAAATAAGGGACCAACATATGGAAAGTGACCATTAAATGTTTACTTTGTAGCTATTAATTTTTGCCTAAGGCCAAAGTCATCTCCTTCTGTTTCCGCAGTTAACAAATATTGATTTGGATGGCTACTGATAGAACTCAATACGTGGAGAAAGATTAGACCTTGTTAGAGGATAGGATCAGGAAATGGGGAGCGATTAAAAGGTCTTGGTATATTGAAAACAAAGTCAAAGAGGTAATGTAAGCACTTCGGTGTTTGTCCAAGGTTATCCCAGATAATTTCCTACATGTAATTCAGTTAATTCCCATAATGTTAGGTGGAGTTTCAAGGTGCAAGTATTCCAAGAATTTGTCATTTTCTTATTGCCTGTCTCTGAAGTGAACAGGAGGAGTGGTTAGAGGAAGCAAAGCTCAAGAAAAGGAAATGATTACCTTAAATGGAAGAAAGTAGGGAAAACCACTAGACCATTCAGGTATGACCTAAATCAAATCCCTTATGACTACACAGTGGAAGTGAGAAATAGATTTAAGGGCCTAGATCTGATAGACAGAGTGCCTGATGAACTATGGAATGAGGTTCATGACACTGTACAGGAGACAGGGATCAAGACTATCCCCATGGAAAAGAAATGCAAAAAAGCAAAATGGCTGTCTGAGGAGGCCTTACAAATAGCTGTGAAAAGAAGGGAAGAAAAAAGCAAAGGAGTAAAGGAAAGATATAACCATCTGAATGCAGAGTTCCAAAGAATAGCAAGAAGAGATAAGAAAGCCTTCCTCAGCGATGAATGCAAAGAAATAGAGGAAAACAATAGAATGGGAAAGACTAGAGATCTCTTCAAGAAAATTAGAGATACCAAGGGAACATTTCATGAAAAGATGGGCTCGATAAAGAGCAGAAATGGTATGGACCTAACAGAAGCAGAAGATATTAAGAAGAGGTGGCAAGAATATACAGAAGAACTGTACAGAAAAGATCTTCACAACCAAGGCAATCATGATGTATGATCACTCACCTAGAGCCAAACATCTTGGCATGTGAAGTCAAGTGGGCCTTAGAAAGCATGACTATGAACAAAGCTAGTGGAGGTGATGGCATTCCAGTTGAGCTATTTCAAATCATAAAACATGATGCTGTGAAAGTGCTGCACTCAATATGCCAGCAAATTTGGAAAACTCAGCAGTGTGTGGCCACTGGAAAAGGTCAGTTTTCATTTCAATCCCAAAGAAAGGCAATGCCAAAGAATTTTCAGACTACCACACAATTGCACTTATCTCACACGATAGTAAAGTAATGCTCAAAATTCTCCAAGCCAGGCTTCAGCAATATATGAACCACGAACTTCCAGATGTTCAAATTGGCTTTAGAAAAGGCAGAAAAACCATAGATCACATTGCCAACATTCGCTGGATCATGGAAAAAGCAGGTGAGTTCCAGGAAAATATCTATTTGTGCTTTATTGAGTATACTAAAGCCTTTGACTGTGGATCACAATAAACTGTGGAAAATTCTGAATACCAGACCACCTGACCTGCCTCTTGAGAAACCTATATGCAGATCAAGAAGCAACAGTTAGAACTGGACATGGAAGAACAGACTGGTTCCAAATAGGAAAAGAAGTACGTCAAGGCTGTATATTGTCACCCTGCTTATTTAACTTCTATGCAGAGTACATCATGAGAAATGCTGGACTGGAAGAAACACAAGCTGGAATCAAGATTTCCGGGAGAAATATCAATAACCTCAGATATGCAGATGAACCACCCTATGGCAGAAAGTGAAGAAGAACTAAAAAGCCTCTTGATGAAAGTAAAAGAGGAGAGTGAAAAAGTTGGCTTAAAGCTCAACATTCGGAAAACTAAGATCATGGCATCTGCTCTCATCAATTTAAGGGAAATAGATGGGGAAATAGTGGAAATAGTGTCAGACTTTATTTTTGGGGGCTCCAAAATCACTGCAGATGGTGACCGCAGCCATGAAATTAAAAGACGCTTACTCCTTAGAAGGAAACTTATGACCAACCTAGACAGAATATTAAAAAGCAGAGACATTACTTTGCCAACAAAGGTCTGTCTAGTCAAGAGTATGGTTTTACCAGTGGTCATGTATGGACGTGAGAGTTGGACTGTGAAGAAAGTTAAGTGCCAAAGAATTGATGCTTTGAATTGTGGTGTTGGAGAAGACTCCTGAGAGTCTGCAAGGAGATCTAACCAGTCCATTCTAAAGTAGATCAATCCTGGGTGTTCACTGGAAGGACTGATGCTAAAGCTGAAACTCTAATACTTTGGCCACCTGATGTGAAGAGTTGACTCTTTGGAAAAGACTCTGATGCTGGGAGGGATTGGGGGCAGGAGGAGAAGAGGATGACAGAGGATGAGATGGCTGGACGGCATCACCCTCTTGATAGACATGAGTTTGAGTGAACTCCTGGAGTTGGTGATGGTCAGGGAGGCCTGGCGTGCTGTGATTCATGGGGTTGCAAAGAGTCGACATGACTGAGCGACTGAACTGAATTGCACTGAACCGAACTGAATATTCTCCCTATTCTGCCTCTTAAACTTGGACTTTATTTCCTTTTGGAGTGGTGAATTCTTGATCTAGGATTTTGGAAAAATGTTCTCTCAAACAATGAATTTAGGGATAATTTCATTAGAGAAGTTCCTAACTGATGTTTTGTCTTTCATGTTACAAGAATCACTCTAGTAGGCTCATTGCAATTTGATCGGATTACAGGTACATGATTATGCCACAGACACTGTACATGAAGGAATCTGTGTTTTGACTGGTGATAAATTGATAATCACCTAGCTGGCTAAGCCAGTCCACAGAGAGGCCGTTAATATTGTGAAACTTCAATAAAGTCGGCTGTCAATGCAATAGATATTACAGGTGAACTCCTTGATCTCTCATTGTAATCCTTTGAATCTCTGTTATCCATCACTCTATAATACATTTGTTTAGCAGGGAAATAGGTTTCTCAAATCTCACCATCAAAGTAAGCCTCCACAATAACATTTTGAAATCTGACACACAAGTCTCAACACTGTCAGTACACTATTTAGCTATCAAATTTCGTGAGGTGATGTAAATTTACAGAAAGATGGCAAGAGATTCAAAACTGCTCCTCTTTGTTTTCTTGGATGATAAAAACAGTTTTAGAAGCTTGGCCTTCCCCAGTCACTTTACCAGTTGGACTTTTGAATAGCAGGTTTTGGTACGAAGTTTCTGAGATTTTCCTTTTGCTAAGTCTTAAGTGGGACAAAGTGAAGTAAATTAAGTTACAGAAGGTACAGTTTTATTATTATTAGTTTTTGAATAGAAGCAAAACTTTGAAGAAGCAAATAATACTGAAAGATATTTATTTCGGAAAAAGGACAAATTTTTTTATTATCCTGTATTTGGTTTCGTTGTCAACTTGAGGTGTCACCTCAGTAATTCTTCCTGGAGGACCTGCAACCCACAAAGACCAAAACTCAAGAGTAAAACCAGTCACGGCTCCACTTGGCATTTCTAGGCTGTTACTTTTCATGAAGAAGACATTAACTCTTCCCGTGGTATATTTTGAATTTATAGGAACATTCTAATGAATGATCTTATTGTGTGCAGTTCAATCTCCTGATGAAAGAATTTTCTTCTATTTAAACTCAGGAAATAGGATCAGCTTTGCCAAAGTATTATAGAGCCCAAGGAAACACTTCCTGTATTTAAATTAAGCAGCTTTACAATAGCTTAAAGCTGTCTTAACTAATTAGAATTCCAGTGGAGAAAGCTTGGGAAGGTTTCAGAGAGCTATATCTGAGTCCACTTCTCTTCTACTCCTGGTGGGAATTTTGAAGGGATTTTGCATAGTTTCCCTAGGTGATCAATTACAGACCTACTTTTCCTAATAATTTTTGAATTCATTTTTCTCAAATATCAAAATGCACAAAAGAAAATATATTCTTAAGCTATTGTATAAGACATGGTGATTCAACCAAAAGTTTCTTACAGTTAAAAAAAAATAGCTTTCCTCATCTTTATTCAGAATTATCTGGAAGAAGTGTGGAATCAAAACCTTGTGAATAAATGAACTTCTCTTCATGACAGCAGCTCCATGAGGGCAGGTACCCACACGGTACTTCCTGACTTCTCTCAGAGTAATGTGCATGATATCTTGTGCAAAATTAATGTTCAATGGATGTGTGGCCAAATCTACTTATATATATATTGCTTGGAGAAATACTTTTCAGGTATTCCAAAGCATTCTGATGATTTTGAATAGAGGTAGATTATTTCAAACAATCTTTAGGCTGATTTACTTGCACCTGATTTCTCATAGCAGTAGGACTTTCCAAGTGTCAATAGAACGCCACTAGCTAACAAGATATTTGCTTTGGTTTTTAACTCTATCCTAACTAAATTTAATGAAAGGCCTGGGACATAGGGGAGGCAAGAATAAGATAAAAATTTTTAAAAAAAAATACAATGCATTATTATGTCCAAAAGTGCAATTATATCTAACATGGTAATTAAAGTAAATTTTCACAGACTTATTGGAGGCATTGTATAATAGTTTTAATCATAGTAATAAACAATAAGTTGAAATGCTAAGAAGAGAAATGGTAATAACAGCTAATATTTATTGAATTCTCAGATGAGCCATATCTTAACTATGGGAAATATTCCCTTTTAAAGCTTGGTCACATTTTCCAATTTTTATTCAACAATTTGCTTTTCATAAGGTCAGGTATGTCTTAGGCTCAGCTTAATTTCTTTCTGTTCTAGGTATGTGGGCCTATGCTAATTTTCATAACCACCTGAATGGTTTTGGATCTTTTAATAGCATTTCATCAGATGCTTTCAAGGATATGCCAGAAAATTCTGTGTTCCTCTACCTTGTGTTTGTAAGCCACACTCAATTCTCCATTCCAGACACATTCAGTCATTGGACTCCAAGGAATTTGAAGAGCTCATCAAGGCACTTCATTTTGTTAAATGTTCCCAGTGAGCCTTCATGTACTATGTGGAATTTCATTAATTTGGAACTAAATGTCATTGCATTCAGACAGGGCCAGTCCAGAGGACAGTCAGAGGAATTCAAAGGAAGAAAGAAGCTAGAACACCCAAATACAGAGGAACATGGTGGTACTGAAACAATATTGTTCATTTACAAGAGAGGATAGGCTTAAAGAGATATTTAAACCATTTTAAACCTCTTTGTATGAAAAAGACAATAGATGAATTTATTGGATTTGGGGAAGAAATATGGTTCCTGCATCATGACTGCATAGTGACAAGGTGGTAAGCAGATAAGCAAGGGAGCAAAAAGTGTTCTTGGTACCTTCCTTCTAGGTCTGTTGTGTAGTGAGCTCCCATTAACTTCTCTTGAGTCAGTTGCTGTGAAAAGAGATTTTTCAGGACACCAGATCAAAACACCATAAACACGACTATCTCAGGAGAATGTTAACTCTGGATGTACTCGTGCAGATGAGAAGTGGGAGGTCAACAGGTAAATGTTTGCTCTGTCTGGATTCAGTGTGTCCACCCACGAACATGCTTTATAGCAGAAAGGAGGCTGCTATAAATGGGAGCCTGGGGAGTCAATTAGGCTTTTGTTTGTTTGATCCTTGAAACATTTTTGTTTGTTCTGTGCCCAGTGATACCACTGTTGGGGAACAGTGGCCTGGGATACTCTTGCACAAGTAACTTGACTAGGATTTTTCACCTGGAAAGCAATGCGGTTGTAACAACAGAGGCTTGAAATCTTTTGGAGCTATAATCTTGGATTTTCTCTTTTCTTTCCCTTTCTCTGTTGCTTACAATCCACCTCCACTAGCTGGATTTTGTGTATGTTGATGTATACAGAGTTTCTGATTTTTTTAAAAATTATTTATTTGGTTGTGTTAGATCTCAGGGCTTCCCAGTGGCGCTAGTGGTAAAGAATCTGCCTGCCAACACAGGAGAGGTGAGAGATGTGGACTCTGTCTCTGGGTCAGGAAGATCCCCTGGAGGAGAGAATGGCAAGCCACTCCATATTCTTGCCTGGAGAACTGTGGCAGGTGAGTTCTTCATTGCAGCACATGGCATCTAGAATGTGCGGACTTAGCTAACCCTCGGCATGTGAAATCTTATTTCCTCCATCAGGGATCAAACCCATGTCTCCTGCATTGGAAGGCAGATTCTTAACCACTGGACCACCAGGAAGTCCCCAGTTTCTGCCTTTAAAGTTATCTGCAAATGGGAGGAGTAGAGAAAGAAAATGAGAGCTCAGGGTGGAGTGGTGAAGTATAAAGAGGCAACTGAAGAAAGACTGATTCCCTGCTTCCTTATTTTAAGAAGTTTAATAAAGTGAAGGATGGATTCCTTCAGCAGGAGAAACAGAGCAGTGGTTTCTTTTCTGCCTCTGAGATCTTATAGGATGTTTCTGGAAAGGCCTGTGTGAATCTTATCTTCGGTAGACCATGAGTGGGAGGGTGTTCCCCAGCTGGCTCCTGTTTCTCCCTGCACTCACACACTTGACAGAGGGGCTGCTCACTACTCTCTCCTAGGAGTCCTGGGACGCGATTTTTAAGATGGGATGAGACCTTTTGAGAAAAATGTCAATAGGCTGCCATAACCCCTCAGCAAACATTTGCCTCCATTTATTTATTCCTCTGGTTGAACAAAGATTTGCTTTTCCTTGTATTAGGAATTGGGTCTTCCCCAGTGGCTCAGATGGTAAAGAATCTGCCCGCAGTGTGGGAGATCCCAGTTCAATCCCTGGGTCAGGAAGATCCCCTGGAAAAGTAAATGGCTACCCACTCCAATATTCTTGCCTGGAGTGTTCTTGTCCATGTAACTTGCATGGACAGAAGGTACAGTTCGTGGGGTCTCACCTTTTGGTCCTGAGTTAGTATGATGGAGAGGAAGGTTTATTAGATTTATTGGCTTGAATTCTCATTTTTAAAAAGCAAACTCTCTTGTGATTATTTCATGTATCTGTGAGTTTGGGGTCATTATTTCCAGTGAGCACTGGAATGTGTATGGAAAAATCAGTGTAACATCTGAAAAGAAATTCATTAAAAAGTATGACTAGTACCTTATTGTACTTCAGCAACTTCATGGATTTTAAAAAGTGGATTTAAAAACTTAGATTAAAAATGTAAATTAGCTATTACATTGCTAATAGTGATTCTCTGTGACTGCATGGACTGTAGCCCACCGGGTCCCTCTGTCCATAGAATTCTCCAGGCAAGAATACTGGAGTGGGTAGCCTTTCCCTTCTTCAGGGGATCATCCTGACCCAGGGACTGACCCCAGTTCTCCCGCACTGCAGGCAGATTCTTTACCATCTAAGCCACCAGGGAAGCCCAAATTAGCTATATCCTCCAGTAAATTAGGAAATGCATTCCTCTGATAATAATACTGTTTATTTGGGACTAAAATAACCCTAGTATACCAGGTCATGACCCATCCAGTCACAGCTGAATACCATTTGGGGACACTTAGAAATCTACCAAAGAATTCAAAGCTACAACTGGGGATCCAAACAAAAATGCACAGGTGATCTCAGTAAAAGAAGTTGCAGAAGGTGCTCAGTAAATATTTGCTGATAGAATAAAACTGAGGACCCTGCTAAAGGCATGGGGGAATAAGTTTTGTGATGCCAACTCTGTACAGCACCACAAAAGTAAACAACTACTCATGTAGTAAACCACAGCATAGAGGACATTTGGACTTGAACTATGTATCAGACATTAGCTCAGCCTCTGCTACCAACATGTGTCTGTAGACAAGTTAGTTCACCTCTGGGAGCCTCATTTTCCTCTCTGTAAAAAGGAAGAGGTTGTCCATGGTTTGTAATGTGCGGCTTTCTTTTTCAAACTGCCTCTTCTGGAGAATTCTAATATACACGTAGGTAGAAGTGGAACTTCTTGGGTTGGATCAGGGAAGGAAGGCTGGAGACGTGCCTGCTGTGCTGCCTCCAGGACCCCCACTGCACACAGTTTGAAAGCAAGTGGACCTAATAACCTGTGAGGTCCTGTCCAGCTGGGACATTTGCAGGCAGTATTAATAATCAATGTTACAAGGAGAGTGTAGAGGCCAGTGGAGGATATTGGAGGACAGATTTTGAGAAGTGCGTCTTCACCCTGTCATCATCTCTCTTCAGCCTATCCTGGCTCCAGAGTCTCTAGTTCACTTGGTGACCTCAGTCCGCGCCTCCTATACCTGAACCCTGGGAGTGATGCAGGCTGCCTTCTCACAGCTCAGAGCCAGTACGTCATTCACTGCCCTTTGTTGGGGCCTCTAACTGTTTCTGACACTTTCCTCTCCAACCTCATTTCCACCTCCAGGATTCAGGGAAAGCTATGGTTTTTTCCAAAGTAATGTATGGGTGTGAGAGTTGGACCATAAAGAAGGCTGAGCGACTGAGTGACTGAACTAAACTGATCCTATTTCTCAAGAGTAATTACAACAAATCCCTGACCAGTTTCATTCTTCTCCCAGCTACATCACTCTTTAAATAAGTCTTTTCATTGTTCCCTGTGGCCTATAGGACTATTCCAACCTCCTTAGAAGGACAGACAGTCTCTCCATGGCTGCCTTTCCCCTCCTCTGCGACCTCTACACTGTCATTCACCATCTTGCACTTTATGCTCTGGCAAGACCAAGCTGCCCAAGTGCTTTGGATATACTATGAAGCTTTACACTTTCACCCCTTGCATCAGAGTGATTCTCCTCCATAACTGGCCTCTCACCATCTTTTCTATAGTTAATTTTTAATATTTCTGTAAGACTTCATGCAAAGGCCATTCCTATAGGAAACCAGCCAAGTGCCCCACTGCGTCTTTTAGGACTCTGCATCTTATGCAGATGATACCGCATTAATGGCAGAAGACTAAGAGGAACAAAAGAGCCTCTTGATGAAGCTGAAGGAGGAGAGTGAGAAAGCTGGCTTAAAACTCAACATTCAAAAACTAAGATCGTGGCATCTGGTCCCATCACTTCATGGCAAATTGATGGGGAAAAGTGGAAACAGTCACAGATTTCATTTTCTTGGGTGCCAAAATCATTGCAGACATTGACTGCAGCCACAAAATTAAAAGATGCTTGTTCCTTGGAAGAATAGCTATGACAAACCTAGAAAGCAGAGACATCACTTTGCCAACAAAGGTCTGTATAGTCAAAGCTATGGTTTTTCTAGTAGTAGTTATCTATGGATGTGAGAGCTGGACCGTTAAGAAAACTGAGCACCGAAGAACTGATGCTTCAAACTGTGGTGCTGCAGAAGACTCTTGCAGTCCCTTGGACTGCAAGGAGGTCAAACCAGTTAATCCTAAAGGAAATCAACCCTGAATATTTGTTGGAAGGATTGAAGCTGAAGCTCCAGTACTTTGGCCACCTGATACAAAGAACTGACTCATTGGGAAAGACCCGGATGATGGGAAAGATTGAAGGCAGGAGGAGAAGGGGATGACAGAGGATGAGATGGTTAGATGACCTCATCAACTCGATGCATATGAATCTGAACAAGCTCTGGGAGTTGGTGATGGACAGGGAAGCCTGGTGTGCTGCAGTCTATGGGGCTACAAACAGTCGGACATGCCTGAGTGACTGAAGTGTACTGAGCTGAAGTGACTTATCATGGGGTAATCTCTAGTCTCAACACTTTAGCTCCCTGAATCAGTTTCACTTGAGATCAGTCAAGAGCTCCAAGGGAAGCTCATGGACAAGTCAGGGGCTAATGTGAAGTACAATATTTTCAATATTTAGAAATCAAATTTTCATATAAATTAATATTTATTCTATTCCCATATTTATCATAGAGCGATTTTAAGCTTTAAAAATACGATTTGTTTTTCCTGTTAATAAACTGCATCGTTTAGGAAGAGTAAATCTAAATATATAGGTGAAAGGTGTTGAATAAATTTATGCAAGTAAACCTTTGGGTCTTTTGGGGTAGTTTTCAGTTGTTCATTTGTCCTAACATGAGCCTCAGGGGTGAATGCTCACCAGGTCCCCCAGCCTTGGTGTGCTTGAGAATCTCAGCCAAGCAAACACACTTCTTCAGGATGTAGTTTTCCCTCAGCTTGCCATGAGGTGGCCATGAGGGCCACCTGGAACTGACATGGCGCCTTTGTGTGAATTAGGAAAAAGCAATCTCTTTGCTGTGATGCAGCCCCAAAGGTACAGGGCTTTAGCATCTGAGCCATGCCTTTATGCGGAAAAAAGGTGGCTTTGCTCTAGGCAGATGGCTCTACAGGAAGGGTAGCTGGATTTGAGCCTCTCTACCAGGCACCTTCATGAAACACGGACTTATCCTGCCTATGCAAGGAGCCACTAAGCTCCCCTTGGGCCCTAAATGATGATCTGGGTTGCCAACTAAGCAGGAAAGGAATATTGTGGTCTCGCTGAAGAGCATTTCTTGGGCTCTTTTGTAAATCCAGCTTGTGTTTTGGTGGGGCCAATCTTGGGTGCTTCCTAAGCTCTGACCTAGAGAACTCCTTCCTTTGAATAGAATTGTCACTTTGTGTAGCTTATTTTGCTAAGTGTGTAGCTTATTTTGCTAAGTGTGTAGCTTATTTTGTTAATCTGTCACAACAGGAGCCAAACAAAATGGTGATCACTGGCTCGCATGTGTGGAGCCTCTTCTTTTCTTGCACTCTGCAGTCAGCATTATTCGCAAGCAGTTAATTATTGGTCTTCATGCATAAAATGAATGTGACATTGGAGACAGATGTTTATTGTTTGTGACATATATATTTTTTTCAAAATTCCAGCTACTGAAATTGGCTGAAATTACCATCACAAAACACAGCATTTGTACATTCAGGGTCTTTTGATCTCTGACCTGTGGTAACAGCATGCAGATGTGGCAATATACACATGGATATACTTTTCTTTTATTGACAGGATGAATGGAGTTTCTCTAACTGTGCTCAGGCTGAAACGACTGCTGAACTCCACCAGGGGCTGCTGTTGAACTTCTTAAAAAAACCCATGTTTTGGAGGAGAAGGGGGATGGTGTTGGATGGGGAGGGAAGGATGGAAATGGGGGAAGAGGAATAGGAAAAAAACAAATCTTGGAAGAAAACCTGACATTTCTGTCTGAGGTGGAGCATGCTTTGTGATGCCACACATGGAATGTTTCGGAAGTGTCAGTAATAAATACTTCTCTCAGAAATCTTTATATTCTAAATCTCTGCATATCATACCCTAAGGAGAGTCGTACAAAGACATAGCTGTCAGGGTCTAATTTTGGATCTGAAAACTATGGCGGTTGTCAGGCATCTTTTCCCATGTGTGATATTTATCTTCTCTCACAAACAAACTGAGTGCAGGCTTTTTAATTAATTTCCAGTGTCTCCCGTGATAATTCCCCTAATATATTAATACGATGATTTAAACCTTCATTCAGAGGCAGACTTTCAGATGAAAATCACTAAAGGCTTAGATGGTGTTTAGTATTATCAATAAGCTACATGTTCGTTGGTTTGTAAGGAATCAATAAAGTTGCCCTTTCTTCCATTTTTATTTTTAGAGGCATCAGTGGGATTTTATCTCTTTTAAGTATATTAAGGAAATCATGAGTGAGTTGATTTTGTAATTTTTCTTCTTTTGATTGGAGGCAGTACTTAGTCTGTTTCTCTTATTGCTTCTGGAAGACTTACTTTTAGAGAACTTCTCAATTTGATGATGAGGGAGTGAATTTTCTTCTTTACAGTATTCTTTTCAGAGAAACTTAATTTCTTTTTTATACAAAGGAACCAGAAATAGGTCATTGAAGGGTATATCCCTGAAATATACAAATCAGATGGGGATAGCAAGTGAATTCATCTATTCGTTTCTTGTCCAATATCCCTCTTAATAGAAAATGTAGAATAAAAAGTATCACATCATAAAAGCCCTAAGGACAGTACTAAGTTGAAGTTAAATGCATGTTTCTTAAACAGCATATTTTTAGATAAATAGGAGTAAAATTTGCTCTTCCATAACAAGAAGTCATGTGGGATGGAATTTTATTTTTGGTAATGCTTATATCTTTGTTTAATATTATTATACTCTTAGATTAAAGGTTGCCTCAAATTTCATGAAGATTTTTTTCTCAATTCACCTTTAAGATATTTGATTACTGGGGTGATAGGTCAGTCCTTGAAGAAATATTTGTCTTTCTCTGGAAAGGACATTCGAACACCATTGGAAAAATCATGGCAATAAAAGGGAAATTCCTAGAGTCTTATATGAGGCTTTTAATTATTGGCAGTCAAAATATTAAATTCTTGGAAATGCGTGAAACTTCTTGTTCTTATAGGACTGGAGCTTACCTTTGTGACTTTTTTTTTTTTTATATATATGAGGATTTGTTTCTTGCCTTCTCTCTCCAAATCCCACCACCTGTCATATACATGCTTTCCCCAGATCTATTAGAAACATTTAATACCCAAATAACCATCTCATGAGAATGGAATTTTTAAGTTGAGATCTCTCTGTTAATAATTTGTATTTTTTTCCTGCCTTGCAAGTTGCATGTAAGCACCACAGAAATCAACCTTTAAACACAGATTGGTTCTGACAGCTTTTATTTTATGTGATTTCCAAGAATTGGTTTAGAAATGCTTCTTAATTGAAATAGTTCTCCTTTTTGGCTTTTATTTTATTGTCCTTTACTTCTTGACATCTTGTACATTAAATCAGAGGCTGTTTTAGAGACATGAAATGACAGCTTTTTCAGAGCCCGATTCTGGGTCCTGATAGATCTGCACTTCTCAGAGCAGACAGGCTGCTTGCCACAGCCTCCGAGAAGCTTCCTGCACGATGGGCACATCACCTGGAAACATAAGCATAAACTGCAGGTTAATCACCAAGGACTGCCTCGTGTCGATTCCCCATTGCCCTGCTCCCCATCTAAGAGACACAATGCCAAGAACTCTTTCTTCTCTACTATTTAATAACAGAATCTGGGCTCAAGTTTAGTTTGAAATTATATTTCCTCTTAGCCAGGTTGGAAAGGCTACTCATGTAATTTAGTAGTGTGTTGTAAAGAAAAATCAAAGCGTCCTCATGGAATATTTCTCCCCATTGTATCTTCCTGTGATGAGAGAACATAAAGTGAATGAGACGTGACACAGGCAAGCATGGAGTACACATTTGTTCCACTGAAATTCTGAGGGAAACGCTATCTGTGTTACTGTGATGTTTTAGAGTTAGAAAAGGGTTATTTGGGGAAAAATATGTATTTATATCAGAGTCGGGAGGAATAAAAATGAGACAGGATGCAAAAATATGATATCACAGTGAAGAATGGTGCGACCGACCAGACCAGTTCTTGTTTGAGGTGGAATGCAAACCTTTGATAATGGGAATGCTAACAAGATGAGTACTCTGGATTTGTTTTCCAGTTCTACCTAACTCTTTGTAACTTTACAATGTAAGAGTCAGAAATTGGAGCCAATTACCATAATATGTGGTGGTTTGGTGGGAGCATGTTCTACATCAGACAGTTAAAAGGTTTTATTGCTATTAGGAGCATGTTAATGCCCTTGATAATGTCTCTACTTGCATTGTAATGTCTCTTGTCGAAGTATGGAATTCTTTTATCTTCTTATTACATTATGCAAAAACTTGAATTGAAAAGATATTTGCAGGAACATTTAAAGTAGTGCATCAATCAGCTTCAAAGAAGAGAAAATGTTCTCGGAATAGCTTATAAAAGGATAACTGTCAGTTTTATTTTGGATGAACAAAGGCGGCAACGTAAAAAGCACTTTATTGTAAAAGCATAGTGTGCAATTCAATAAATATGCCAGATAAATATAAGAGAGTAGAAAGTTCGTAATTATCTGATGACTTAAATGTAATTTAAGTAATACTTTTAAAATGCATCTAGCAGTGCGGTACTCTTTTTCTTACAGGTTCCAAGTTCTAGCCTCAGAGGCCCCATTAGGTGATAATTTAACTCTCCCTGATAACGTAAGAATTTGAATGGATTAGTCATGGTCCTGTTTATAATTTATCTTGGGAAGATACAGGAAGGAGCGTGAGTGGAAAGCATTAGAAAAAATTTCAACAACAACTTAATGGTGCAAGCTCTTCAAAGTGATTTGTTCTTATCTGCACAGTGTTCAGTTATTTCTCATATAGTCTTTGCTGCTATAAGACAATTTTGAATTTGAATATAAAAGTATTGTGACTTGAAATAACATTTCCAAGCATTTTTTGTTTGGTGGGAAAATCCGTTTGCAGAGTAATTTCTGGAGTTTCTAAATTAGGGGTGCTTTGTTACTTTTTATATGAGGATGCTTATACCTTTTTGATTATTAGAAATACTTTTATTATGTTAGGTAGATGGATTTTAGCTGTAGAGGCTAAACTAAAAACTTTGTTTTCTAATGCGTTTCTCAGTTAATAAATTTTAACCTGATAAATGCTGCAGAGATGACTCTTTTAGATAAGGTTTGAGAATCTGCAGAGAGAACTGTCTAAAGAAAAACAGTCAGATCCAGCATATAGAAAACATAAATTTTTGGAGTAGGAAAAAAGCTATTTACAGAACTCAAGTTTTCTATGATTTGTTTCTATACATACTTACATGAAAATTCCAATCAGTCAAAATCTGTCTTTTGTTTTGTAACCTGACAAAAGGATGCTAATTCCTGATTAAATATAGTAATATAAATTTTTTCCCAGACTCAGGCCTTGAGATTCAGAAAACTTCATTTGAAGTCAGGCTAATTCACTCCCCACACCATTGCAGCTTATAAAACTATATTAATGCTTGTAACATTTCTAAGAAATAATCTTCATTTATTTAAAAACTGCAAATACAGCACCTTGTAATAAGAAGTCAGTTCATAACTTTATTCGTAACATCATTTGCTAGCGACTGATTTCTCATCGCTATTGTACATGACGCCTAATTAATTAAAATAATTTTCTCCTCCTTTCAGTGGGTTTCATCCAGACTCTGGAAAACAGTTCTCAGTCTGCTGCTGTTCTCTGATATGCCGCATTTTCTCATCCCTCCATTCTCTTGGCCTATTTGGGAACACTCTCATTTTGAAAGTACACAGAAAATTATCTCATAAGAGAAATTTAATAACAACAGAACTTCTGAGATTTCGAAAGTATAGAATTCTTAAGTTATTGAACTATGGGAAAAGCTGTAATTTATAACCAGCAAGTTAGTATGTTGTACACATCTGTGTACTGTTTCAGAAAATAAAGGTTGTTACCATAGCAACTGCCACATAATATGGAACATACGTTATTTGTGAGATGCCAGACTTCGTGTTAAAAAAAAAAAAAACCTAACTCCCTCCTCATGGCTGCTCTCTGATGTTTCAGGGATTTCTTTCTTTCTTTCTTACTTTTTTATTTTAAAAACTATTATAAAGGATTTTCTTCTTTCATGTCCTATTATTTTAAATATTTTTGTTATTTTCAGTTTTCCATATGTTTAGAGTTTATCTGCTAAATGGATAACTTTGCATAGTACGGCTATGATTTGGTGACCACAGCTGAGATATTTTCTTATCTAGCTTATTTTAATTTTAAAGAAATTCTAGCTACTTTTAGATATATCAACAGGTACATAGTAAAGACACATGTAGCTACTGTGAATACAACAAGTAAAGTAACATTTTGTTTGAGATGGCCCATTTAGGGTTTTATAATTTTGTATTGTAAAACCATCATGGTATTTAACCCCTCTTAAAAAATTAAAATGTCACAAAATGTGAACCTATTTATGGATGTCATATTTAATTTCACTTGAAGTAATTGTTTAGACAGTATCGATCATTTTATGATGAGAAAATTTAACTCCTTTATGAAAGGAAATTTTCCAGACTTTCTTCATAAATGGTAGTGTCAAAGAATAAAGAAAGTTGCAAAAAAATCTGAAATCTCAATTATAGGCAGAATAATGACTCAATAAAAGAAAAAAAGTAACAATAAAAATAAGGCTGGCTCAGGGATCAGAATGTCCAACTAGTTTGAAATAAATGTCTGAAAACAGTGTGATACTTTCAAACAATTCAGAGCTTTTTTATAAGCAGAAGCATCTGACATGATTGAATTTCTTGTGCAAAGTGACTTTTTAGTCTAGATTTAATATATAATTGTAATCGTTGACATATCTCATCATGTTAGAGGCTTCCTGGGGCACAGTATCTGAGTTTCCCTTTGCAATGGACAGGATGTGAGGTACTAGCTCTCCTTAGATACAACTGTCTCCGTATCTTCAGAATGATCCGTGTCATAAAAATGTGCCGCATCAATCCTAGAAATGAAACACTTCTGGTAAAAAATGGCAGAATGAAAAATACCTTTCCTTTCTTCAAAAAAACCTCAAACCTTAATAGTTAAATCAATATACATTTATTAAACATCCACCATGTGCCAGACACAGTTTTGGGAATATAAAGATGAATAACTACTTACCTGTCTCTGGGGAAAGCACCAGTCTGGTCAGAGAGAGAAGGGCGCTGCTCACACAATGAGGTACATGCTGTGACCTAGTTTTCCATGGGCCTCCCCTGTCAACAACACCAACAACAGCAACAATAACGGCCAACATTGATTGAACACATTTTTTGACAGATACCTCGGGTGCATTTTGTAATTTAATCCACACAATAGTGCTCTGAGGGTTTTACTCACAAGGAAGTGAGGCTGAAAGAGTTTGAGTAACTTGCCTAAGGTTGTACAACTGAGTTGGGATCCTCAAATTTGTTATACCTGAGATAATACATCTTGACTACATGTCCCCATCTGCACGGCTGCCATTCTCAGCCATGATAACTCGCTCCCTCCCTGGGCTGTACGGCATCTGTCCAGCTTGCCTCCCTGCTGCCATGTCTCTACAGTCCGCCTCCACGCAGCTCCAGAGTGGAGAATATTAATCAGCTCATGTGTCTCCCTTGCTTGGACCCTTCCAATGGTTTTTCATTAAGCGTAGAATGTAACCCAAGTTCTTTGCCACGGTTTATGGTATCCTGCAGTTTGCTGTCCCTCAGTACCCCCTAAATTTCTGTTCCCACTGCTCTCTCTCAAGCTCATTGGCTAGGCTTTAGACCAGTGATCAGTACACTTTTTTTCTGTAAAGGACCAGAGAGTAAATATTACAGGTTTTTCAAGCCACACAGTTTGTGTTGCAGCTACTCAGCGCTGCTATGACTGCACAAAAACAGCTACGGGTAATAGAAGAGCAAATGTTCCAATGGAACTTCATTTACGTACACAGGAGCAGGCTGGATTTGGCCCACTGAGCAGTCTGCTGACCTCTGTTGTGGACTTTGTTCTTTTGTTCCTCCAGTATGTCAAGTCTCCAAAACTTAGGGTCCCACTCAATGTCTCCAGAACCCCTGAGCTGCCATTCTGGCCATCTGTCCTCACTGTGAATGAGAGACTTTGACTGCTGTATTTAAGGAGGTCCCTCTATCCCACCTGAACACCAGATCACCAGCTTTACTGCCTTCACAGCTCTCAAACAGAAAAGATTTCATTAACTTGATTTCTTACTTTATTATCTGTGTCCCTGCTATAAGGTAGGCTGTGTGTGAGGAGGAATTTTTGCCTTGCTCACTGTGGTATTTCCACGAACAATAGCAGAGGCAGAGGCACAGAACAGATGCTCTGTAAATATCTTTGGGTTTCCCAGGTGGCACCAGTGGTAAAGAGCCTGTCTGCCAATGCAGGAGATGTAAGAGACATGTGTTCAATCCCTGGGTCAGGAAGATCCCTTGGAGGAGGACATGGCAACCCATTCCAGTATTCTTGCCTGAAGAATCCCATGGACAAAGGAGCCTGGCGGGCACATAGGGTTGCATAGAGTTGGACATGACTAAAGTGACTTAGCACACACACTCAAATATCTTCATTTGAATAGAGCACAGGTCTATCTGAAACCAAGGCATGTGCTTTTCATGGTGTCTCAATATTTTCCTTCTGAACAAAAGTGGTCCCACCAATGACAATTTGAGGGATTCATCACATTGGACTCTTAGAGAGCCTCCATACCCTGGCAAATCAAACCCCGTGTATTCCTGGTTGACCTCAGGGAATGTGTCCCACGGGCATGTGAGTTGGGCTGATGTCTCAGACTGTGGCGTCCACTGAGTATTGCCCCCTCGTTTGTTGTTATCAGCCTGCCCTGGTGGCTCAGATGGTAAAGAATCTGCCTGTAATGTAGGAGACTTGGGTTTGATCCCTGGGTCAGGGAAGATGCCCTGGAGAAGGGAAAGGCTACCCACTCCAGGATTCCAGACAAGAGGAGCTTGCCAGGCTACAGTCCATGGGGTTGCAAAGAGTCAGTATGACTGAGCAACTAAACAGCAACAACAAACGTCGTCATCACTGCCTATGCTGACCCTGTCACCATGCACACTGGGTGTCCTCACTTCATCCAGGCTCCTCTGTCACTTTTACTGCATTGCTCTGCACCCTCTGGACACTTTGGATATCTTGTACCACCACCTGTGGGTAACCATGGAGACCGCACGGTGACAGCCATTGCTCGTGCTGGGTCCTGCTGCGGATGGCTCTCTCTGACGGCTGCCGCCTCTGTGAAGCACCTAAGCCTTCTGCTGGGGCTATGATGACTGCTAGTCCTACTAGACGCCATTACTTCAGAGGGCCACCCTGCTTGTGGTCTATGGTGGTCCTCTGTTTTCTCTCAGCTCAGGGATTCTGGATTAGTGCTGTATGTGCCCCAAGGCCTTGCAGCTTTTTAATTTTTTACTTAATGGTCATCTCTCTTCCTAAGTATAGCAGCTGATGCTTGTTACATGATGGGTATGTTATATGACGCTTGTGTGGTGGGTCCTGCTGGAAAGCTTTATATATGCTAATATGTATAAGCCTCATGATAGTCTCATGAAGCAGGAACACAGTTATTATCATCTCCACTGAGCCTGGAGAGGTTAACTGCTTGCTCAAGGCAACTCACAAGTGACAGCACTGATATTTGCATCTAGGCACTGAGCTTCAGAATTAGTGCTCTTAAACCATCAGTCTGTAAAGATCTGACCATATGTTCATGGAGTTAGACTGGGGACAGATACAAGAGGCCAATACCACATGGTGCTCTAAATCTCCCCTCCCCTGCCACTGTGGGACTAGTTACCCAGTCGGCTACTCCTTCAGTGCCCCGTGTGCAGGGATCCCAGGAAGCACACTATTGGCTTTTTATGTCTGTGCAGGTGTGGCTGACCTCAGTCTCAGGGAGAAGCTGCTTTTCCCACACTCTTTTCTAAATAAGATGTTAAAGTAGATGCTTGGATAGTGTCTGTAACACAAAGGAAGAGTCACGAATTCTTTGGATTCTGAAAGATGAATATGATTCGCCACTCAGAGGTTTTGGATAAAAGAATATACCTAAATCAAAGGGCCAGTACAGACTGGCCTGTGAGACAGGGCACAGGTTAAGTTGCAATGAGAGGAAAGGCTGGGAAAGAATGGGTTGGATCCTAAAGGGCCTTGGTACATGTTAAGCAATTTTGTAGGCAAGGGTTGGGGGTGGAAGGGTGGAGGGAACTAGCAACAGCTCTAACATGTTAATCTAGACAGAAAAGAGCTGTCAAGTGGAGATTTTCAACCTGTGGTTCAAAGTCTACTTGATGTCTGCTTAGCCTCTGGGTATTTTGTGGACTAACTTCTTATAATATTGATAGGGACAGGACTCTATCTTCATGGTTCTAATGTAAAATAAATAGTTAAAAAGCCCTATATTAAAATAAGTTTCATTTTGATCATTATTTTTTAAGGTTGAACTATAGTTGATTTACAATATTGGTTTCAGGTATATAGCATAGTAATTCAGGATTTTTACAGATTATACTTCATTAAATGTTATTACAAGATAATGGCTATACTTCCCTGTACTATACAGTATATTTTGTTGCTTATCTAGTTTATACACAGTAGCTTGTATTTCTTAATCCCATATGCCCAACTTGCTTCTCCTCCTTTCAGTTGTCACTAGTTTGTTTTTTACATCAGTGAGTCTGTTTCTGTTTTGTATATACATTTATTTGTATTTTTTTAGATTCCACATGTATGTGATATCTTACAGTATTTGTCTTTCTCTGTCTTAGTTCACAATAAGCATAATATTCTCTAGGTCCATCTACATTGCTGCAAATGGCAGGATGTCATTCATTTTTAAGACTTAGTAGTATTCTATTCACACACACACATCTCACATCTTTATGCATTTGTCTGTTGAAGGACTCTTGGAGTGCTTTCATATCTTGGCTATTGTAAATAGTGCTGCTATAATCACTGGGGTGCTTGTACCTTTTCAAATCAGCGGAGAATTTTGGAATATATCCCCAGGAGTGGAATAAAAGATCTTCACGACCAAGATAATCACGATGGTGTGATCACTAATCTAGAGCCAAACACCCTGGAATGTGAAGTCAAGTGGGCCTTAGAAAGCATCAGTATGAACAAAGCTAGTGAAGGTGATGGAATTCCAGTGGAGCTGTTTCAAATCCTGAAAGATGATGCTGTGAAAGTG
This sequence comes from Nanger dama, assembly GCA_917880005.1. Taxonomy (NCBI): domain Eukaryota; kingdom Metazoa; phylum Chordata; class Mammalia; order Artiodactyla; family Bovidae; genus Nanger; species Nanger dama. The sequence continues at coordinate 1,546,302 of CAKJTW010000059.1, forward strand.
CTGCACTCAATATGCCAGCAATTTGAGAAAACTCAACAGTGGCCACAGGACTGGACAAGGTCAGTTTTCATTCCGATTCCAAAGAAAGGCAATGCTAAAGAATGCTCCAACTATCGCACAATTGCACTCATCTCACATGCTAGTAAAGTAATGCTCAAAATTCTCCAAGCCAGGCTTCAGCAATACGTGAACTGTGAACTTCCTGATGTTCAAGCTGGTTTTAGAAAAGGCAGAGGAACCAGAGATCAAATTGCCACATCTGCTGGATCATCGAAAAAGCAAGAGAGTTCCAGAAAAACATCTATTTCTGCTTTATTGACTATGCCAAAGCCTTTGACTGTGTGGATCACAGTAAACTGTGGGAAATTCTGAAAGAGATGGGAAAACCAGACCACCTAACCTGCGTCTTGAGAAATCTGTATGCAGGTCAGGAAGCAACAGTTAGAACTGGACATGGAACAACAGACTGGTTCCAAATAGGAAAAGGAGTAGGTCAATGCTGTATATTGTCACCCTGCTTATTTAACTTCTATGCAGAGTACATCATGAGAAACACTGGGCTGGAAGAAACCCAAGGTGGAATCAAGATTGCCAGGAGAAATATCAATAACCTCAGATATGCAGATGAACCACCCTATGGCAGAAAGTGAAGAAGAACTAAAAAGCCTCTTGATAAAAGTGAAAGAGGAGAGTGAAAAAGTTGGCTTAAAGCTCAACATTCAGAAAACGAAGATCTGGCATCTGGTTCCATCACTTCATGGGAAATAGATGGGGAAACAGCGGAAACAGTAGCAGATTTTATTTTTCTAGGCTCCAAAATCCCTGCAGATGGTGATTGCAGCATGAAATTAGAAGACGCTTACTCCTTGGAAGGAAAGTTATGACCAACCTAGATAGCATATTCAAAAGCAGAGACATTACTTTGCCGACTAAGGTCTGTCTAGTCAAGGCTATGGTTTTTCCAGTGGTCATGTGTGGATGTGAGAGTTGGACTGTGAAGAAGGCAGAGCGCCAAAGAATTGACGCTTTTGAACTGTGTGTGTTGGAGAAGACTCTTGAGAGTCCCTTGGACTGCAAGGAGATCCAACCAGTCCATTCTGAAGGAGGTCAGCCCTGGGATTTCTTTGGAAGGAATGATGCTAAAGGTGAAACTCCAGTACTTTGGCCACCTCATGAGAAGAGCTGACTCATTGGAAAAGACCCTGATGCTGGGAGTGATTGGGGGCAGGAGGAGAAGGGCATGGCAGAGGATGAGATGAGATGGCTGGAGGGCATCACGGACTTGATGAACATGAGTCTGAGTGAACTCCGGGAGTTGGTGATAGACAGGGAGGCCTGGTTTGCTGCGAGTCATGGGGTTGCAAAGAGGTGGACATGACTGAGCGACTGAACTGAACTGATGGTCAATCATGTCTGACCCTTTGCGACCCCATGGACTGCGGTATTTTTAGTGTTTTGGGAACCCTCCATACTGTTTTCCATAGTGGCTGCATCAACAATGCATTCCCACCAATACTGTTGGGGGATTAGATTTTCTCTACTTCCTCTCTAACATTTGTTATGTGTAGATTTTTAATGACAGCCATTCTGACAAGTGTGAGATGGTTTTCACTTCATTGCTGTTTTTGATTTATATCTCTTTAGTGATTAGTGATATTGAAAATCTTTCATTTGCCTGTTGTTGGCCTTCTGTATGTCTTGTTCAGAAAAATGTCTGTTCAGATCTTCTGCCCTTTTTTGATTGGGTTGTTTTAGGGTTTTTGCCTTTTTTGTGTGATATTGCGTTGTATGAGCTGTTTATGTATTTTGTACATTAACTCCATGTCAATCATAGCATTTACAAATATTTTCTCTCAATCTGCTGGTTATTTTTGATTTTGCTGGTGGTTCCTTTTGCTGTGCAAAAGCTTTAAAGTTTAATTAAGTCCCATTAGTTTATTTTAGCTTTTATTTATTTTGCCTTTGGAGACAGATCTAGAAAAAAAATCACTACTGTTTCTGTAAACAGTGTTCTATGTTCTCTTCTAGTTTTATGGTTTGAGATCTTACATTTAGGTCTTCAATCCACTTTGAGTTTATTTTTGTATATAGTGTGAAGGAATGTTCCAATCTCTTTGTTTTACATGCAGCTGTCCCGTTTTGTCACTCCTTTTGATAAAGTTGTCTCTGTCTATGCCTGCTCCCACCCCTGCTTCAGCATAAGTAGAGATGATTCCTAAATATTCTGTTCTCCTGGAGTGGCCCCTAGAAGTTGTAGAACTCTTGCTCTAGGGGACCTCAACCATGTGGATGAAGTCACTCCTGATTGTCTTGAACGCTTTGTCCACATCACCCTGTCTTCTGGGGACCTATGGAATCTCCCAGCCACCTTCCATCTATGACAGAAGGTCATGACAGCACTGACCCTCAGTCTAGAAAGCTGCCAGCCAAGCATGGTCATCTCTAATGACTCTAGAGACTCTCCAGTTTTCACGGACACCTAATTAAGAAGTTATTTACATTTTGTTTCACTTAACTCTCATGACTCCCTTCTAACAGGCACACTGATTAAATTCCTCTGTGACATCACAATGCTCCGATGATGATATATGCCTTCCCTTTGGGACTCAAATGCCCACTGAAATTCATGAGTTGCTTTCACCCCAACAGCTTTTGAATTTTGCCAGCTGTCTGTAAGAAATATTTAGACTTGTCTGGCTCTCGTTAGAACAGTGATCTTAGTTATTAATATTTGACAAATTTAAATAAAACTGTAAAGGGAGAGTAGCCCAATCAATTTGATCTATGTGACCCTCCTCCCCACAAGAAGTAGGAGATAGAGAGAGTAGGGACTAATTTCTAAAGTCACAAAAGAGCAAGATATAGTCTTTTAAAGATTTAAAATGGAGCTATTAGACTAAGGAAACATTCACCATCTGTGCATCTTTTTCCATCTTTCCAGGGTCAATTCAGGCACATGAACTTTTTTATTCCTATGACTTTCCAAATTTTAGAAACCATGGAACCCTTTTTAAAAAATGAAATCTGCAATGACGTCCATATATAAAATAGGTAGCAGTGGAGTTGCCATGGGCTGGTGGGGGTGGAGCATGGAGAGCTTTCAACATGATCCTGCTTTTCCTCCTCAACGGATTCTCACCCTGCACCCAAGCAGCTGCAGGGTTCTGAGGAATTTGGAATGAAAAGCCCTGTCTATCCACCCATTCATTCTGACACTTGCTGTAGGAGAAATAGTTTATATGAAAAAGGGGTATAAATAAACATTTTAAAAGAATGATCTATTTTCTCTTAATAGTGAATTACTCTAGGCTTTGATTTTATTGTTCAGAATGGCATAACTTCTTCAGGATGCTACAAAAAGCAACAAAGCACAAGGACTCTTCCACTCCATTGGTTATTCCTGTATTACATGTTTACTGTAATGACAGCCCACTCCTCTATTCTTGCCTAGGAAGTTCCATGGACAGAGGAACCTGGTGGGCTACAGTCCATGGGGTCACAAAGAGTTGGACACAACTTAGCTAATAAACAACAAGAGGTCTTCCTACCAAGAGAGGAAAATGGATCCTTTTGCTTCAGCTCTGATTATCACTCTGTTTTCAATCTTGGTGGTGGGCATGGGCACTGAATCATACAAACTATTTGTCTTAGAACAACATACAAGCGAAAACTAACTTAGGGCCATTTTTAAGCCTGATTGTAACCCTTTCGGAAAACTAGAAATATCAAAATTTGAAATCACACACATTTGAAACTCAAATGAAAACAGAAGGCTGTATATAAAGACATTCAATAATGAAAAAGCGTATTTTCGTGTTGTTACAGTTAGTTCGCAAAAGTTCGACATGACTGAGCAAATAACACTTTCATTTTTTTTTTAACAATTCAGTTGGTGAAGGGAGAAGAGATTAAGAAGGGCAGGGAAGAGAAGGAGTGAGACAAGAGGGGAAAAGCAGGGGCTGGGGAGCTGGGAGGGAAGGGGGGCTGGCAAGCTCCAATTCTCCTGTTTGCTTCCACCTCTGGGAGCTCTGCCCAGGGTCTCTTTCCAGGCAACCCTCACATGATGGTTAGCATCCCTTCCTTCCTGCCCTGACATGACTTTCTGAGGCACAAGAAGCAACCTGTACCATACCCACGACTTGGCAGAGGCTCTTTTTATCCCTTCCGGTCTTGGCCTGTTGTGAGGTGCCTTCTGGAAAAATTCCCGTATCTCACTGAGAAAGCTTGTTCCGAACTGACTCTACATTCAAGGAAAGTCACTGTGCCGCAGTTCTTTTACTCTTTTTGAGAGCTGTCTTCCACGAACCAAAGAGAAGAGTAAAATTTAAAAATAATTTGCTCTTCCTTGGGGTTTTAATCTCCTTCCAATTTTATTTTTGAAAAGATTTCTTTTTCCTAAAAAATTAAGAACTCAGTCCCTGATGGAGAAGTGATATTTTAGGATACTGTTTCCTAAGCTTCAGTCATTTCAGTACCTCTTTCGAGCCCCCTGGTGGCTCAGACAGTAAAGAGCTTCTTTCATGACTACTATGCCTGAATACCATCTGTGATATTTGTCCTCAATGTCATTCTAAGTAATAAAATTGGTGAAATCACAAGTTTGATGTAGTTATATTTAACAAAAATAAATAGCAGTGAAAATATTCGGATATTTGGCAACTAAAATGTTCTCACCAGTGTTAAAAATGTTCCACTGTTTGGGAAACACCATTTACTCTAGGAAATGGTCCACTTCTGGCTTATGATTTTGAATCTAAACTTAGGGTCTGAAACAATTATCTATAATGCATCAAAGAGAAAAGAGATGAGAACACTGGTGGGCCAGGAGGTTGACAGGATCTTAGAGGACAGGATAAAGCTTATTAAAATATTGGAAGTTTTTCAATATAATTAAGGTATATATTTATTAATCATATATATGTTTAATTTATATTCCACTTTTGAGTGATGAAGTTATTGTAATTTTGTTGCACAAAAGCTGACTGTGCAGAGGGTCATCATTTAGATAGTTTCCTTGTTAGTTTTAGCAAGTCATTTGGAGCAGCGGTGTGTCTTCCTGAAGGTGGTATGGTGCTTCTCATTGTCCTGAATTTGTTATTCCATAAATAAACAAGGTTTCTGTGATTAAAAAAATCTTACTATTTAATAATACTCTCAATCAAATGAGCACCTTTGTGGTTTCTCAGGAAAAAGATGAAATAAGGTTATATTATTACTTTATATTCCTTGGTTTCCCATAGAATTTCTTTTTCAGATTTCAGGGCAAATAGAACAAAGGATCAGTTTTTATAAATCATGTATTTCCAAGAGTATGTTCTGGTGTCTCATTATTTGGAGATAGCTGTGAAAAGATGGATCAGGAAAATAGAAAGGCATAGTTAATTTTATAATTTATAATAATAGCATTTTTTTCCATTTATATGTCTTTTTCAATCCATCTTTTTTTCTGAGAAAGATTGAATGGAATAATTTTCTCTTTTTGTCTCTTTTTCAAAATTCATTGATGCCACACAGTGGGTGTTACATAATAATCACAGTTATGACTTTGGGAAAGCAGGGTTTCAAGTAAATGTGTTATATAAGTATTTATGAAAATTTTGATTCTCATGTTTGAGGATAATAAAATAATTCCTTTGCTTCTTGAAAAGAAATTCTGAAAACAAATGAACAAATGGACTCGGTACATGGATGCCTAGACGAGCCTGGGTCTAAGAAGAATGACATGCCTTTCAGTATGAGATAGCTATGAGAAAAAGACATGTAATTAAGGAGGGAAAAAAAAATCAGAAACTGGAGCCATTAAAGAGACTGTGATATGAGGAAAACATTGTACAGGAGATGTGACCAAAGATCTCAGATCTGAGAGCTGAAAGGGAATGAAACTAGTTAAAATTCCACTGCTCATTCGCTCCACAGGAGAAATAACATTACTGTTGGATGCCACTTGCCACTTCATTTTTAGAAACAATTAAAAGATGCAAATATTTATGAATTGCTGTGTATGTTGTGTATGTTGTAATCCTATTCTGAAAACAAATAGCGCCTTGTTCCTTAGGTTCTCAATGTTGGTTACTGTTGGGATTCAGGGGTTAAAGCAAACCCTTCAAAATGAGTTCACTACTGATACCCAGACAAAGGGATGCAACTCCGAGAGTGTGTTCTGTTTGCCTGCAAGCTGTTGCCTATGCCAAATGAGCATTTTAAAAACCATTCAAATTAAGTTGAAAATTTGTAATTATATTTTCCCTTTTAATTGTAACTTATGCAAATGTTATATTCCAGCTGTACAAATAATTTTCGCTACAGACTACAACATCCGCATTAAATCTAGCACATAACGCCCTGATACGAGATTCTTCCCAAGCTTGCAGATTTAGAAGGCTGGTGCTGTTAGTTGTGGTTTCTATCACTGTTACCCTGCAGTTAAGTATAGATCAGAAAGTGGCAGTAGAGGAGGGAGACACCTTTGCCATAGTTTGCTAGAGACAATTGATGAATAAAATACATAGAAAAGAGGAAGGCAAACAAACAGAAATACACAAAGTCTAGGAAATCTGGGTGTTTGGTTGGATGGATATTGTATCCTTGCTGTAACTGATGAATCTGGCTTGCAGTGGATTAGTTACAGGAAGAGGCTGCCTGTGACTCATTTGTTAATTGTCATGCATTTTAAACCACTTTGTGAAAACAGAAGTTGAATATTTCCCATTTTCAATGGAAATTTCACTTGGGGAAATCATGTACAAAACCATTACAATTTTTAACCAAGAGCGAAAAAAACCATGGATTATTTTAAGTACACACAGAGAGACACAAAAGTGAGAAATAAAACAAAAGGAAAAAACCCCAAGTGCAGCATATTGTTTTGATTATTGAAATGTTTGTTTACATAAATTTGGAAAAGTTTTCATAATTTTTTGGAAGGCAAATGTGAGAGCCTTGATTTACTTCAATCCAGTTGACTGCTGATTAGCTTTCCGTATTTAGCAGTGTCTGGAAGCAATGGAAGAGATGAAAGAAGGAAGTTCATGGCACATCCTCAAGTAACTCACAATCTTGATGATAAACAAGGAAAACTTATGGACTAAGATGGACTATAATGAATAACGTGTGTGTTTATAGATTTGGCACAGAATTCAACACTTCATTTTTCAGTGGGATAAACAGATGTAGTGTGACTTAGTGATTTGTTCAAAGTCACATATCTAATAATGGTGACAACTTGTTTGAAACCTAGAAGGTCTAACTGTGTCCTGTGCCTTTTCCCATCTATCTACTGAAAGCTGCACAACTAAAGAAACTACTTATTAAAGATGGGCCCGTCCTACACTTGCCCATGAAATGAACTTTGACTCAGCTGGAAAATTGTATGGGCATTTTGATACTTTTGTAGGCCCTGGATAGAGACTGGAAGGTTTTGTTGATCTCAAATTAGCATCAGTTAGTTAAAATTGATTTTTAAACAATGGAAAAATCCAAGACAAAGATCCCATAGCTGTCAAAAGTATGCTGTAAATCCATACGCTGTAGGTCAAAGGGCAAGCGATTAAAAGTTCAGATTGATTCTTGTAGTAAACAAGCAGTGCAAAGAAATGCTAAAAACTAACACGCCTGGACAAAGCCCCTGGGGCTATGTGAGCCATCAGCCTGGGAATGAATACTCATGGCCTGATCTTCATTTATGTTTGCTTTTCTTGGCACAGTCTATTATATAAGCAGCTATGATAATGACTATACCCCCCTTTCCTTATGCAGAAGCTTGGGGACCAATGTCTGGCAAAAAGAGTTGATGATGGTGGGGTTGGTATACTTGTCTATGTGCAATGATTTTTATACAGGTGAATATGGGGATGCTTGTTTCTTTGAAAACCGATTCATCCATTCACTGGTTTCATATATTTATTTAGTCATTCATCAGGCATTTACTAGGCACTATCCAACCAGTCCATTCTGAAAGAGATCAACCCTGGGATTTCTTTGAAAGGAATGATGCTAAAGCTGAAACTCCAGTACTTTGGCCACCTTATGCGAAGAGTTGACTCATTGGAAAAGACTCTGATGCTGGGAGGGATTGGGGGCAGGAGGAGAAGGGGACGACAGAGGATGAGATGGCTGGATGGCATCACTGACTCAACGGACATGAATCTGAGTGAACTCTGGGAGTTGGTGATAGACAGGGAGGCCTGGCGTGCTGTGATTCATGGGGTCACAAAGCGTCGGACACGACTGAGCGACTGAACTGAACTGAACCATGTGCTAGGTAATACTGTGTTTAACATTGGGAATACAGATTGACAAAGTTGAAATTAAATAATTCATTGTTGTTGTTTAGTCACTCAGTTGTGTCTGACTCTGCAACCCCATGGACTATAGCCTGCCAGGCTCCTCTGTCCATGGGATTTCCCAGGCAAGAATACTGGAGTGGGTTGCCATTTCCTTCTCCAGGGGATCTTACTGACCCAGGGACTGAACCCAAATTCATTGAGTGAAAATGTGTTGTCTACATGTATGTCTGATGGAACTGGGAATTCTTGACCAGAAATCTCAGCCTTCATCCAGCAAGTCAGCTGTGCTGCCCATGTGCAAAGCCTTATTAATTTCCCTAGATGGCTCGGTGTCTCCATCTAGCCAAATCTAGTGTAGACTCATAGATACAGACTCTTTCTCCTGTGTATTTTATCAGAATGGCAGCTTTTGAGCCTAAAGGGACACAGTATCTTCCATAGTAGGATTGTGGCTTAAAGTAAGGACTTGGGAATTAGATGCCTATGGTTTATATTCTACCTGGCTCACTACATGAGTGTCCTTGATACATATTTAGTTTCCTGAGCAGTAAAATAAGTGTCATCTGGAAAGGTTGCAGTGAGGATTAAATTTAAATCAATAAATGCGTGACAATAAAGCCTGATACATTGTGGCTACTTCCTGAGCCACTTTAGTAACACTTTGCTGAATTTTTCTCTTCTCTCAATACCCATTTCCTTTTGCAAGTGATGCCTCTTGCCTGCCATGTATTAGCTCTGTGTGCCTGTGACATTTTGAACTTAGGCATCTGGATTTTGCAAGACTCCTCTGGCTTCCTTTGATAACTTTAATATACCACTAATTGTTTGATTTTCTAGTGATAACCATAGAAGGGCTTCCCTGATGGTTCAGTGGTAAAGAATCCACCTGCCAATGCAAGAGACATGGGTTCAGTCCATGGGTCAAGAAAATCCCCTGGAAAGGAAATAGGAACCCACTCTAGTATTCCTATCCTGAAAAATCCCATGGACAGAGGAACCTGGTGGACTACAGTTTGGGATCACAAAGAGTCAGACATGATGGAATGACTAAATACATGCTCACACACAACTATGGGCAGGGCTACTGAGAGGGGCTTCCCTCCACCCCAGCAGAATAATTTCTGGGATGTAAATTGTGTCCGAGTTCCTTGGTCTTTTCTTGGTCCCCTCCTGCATCTTCATTTTCTATATTCATTTTTCCCTCCCTCCCTCCTCTTTTGGTCTAGTCTTGAGACATTTGCAAATACACATTGACTCCACAGTTCCTGACTAGGGTATTTTCTTTATTAATGTTTGCAGTTTGTGTGGGTTATAGATCTTTTCATGACCCCTGCAATGCCCTCAGGATATGCCACTCTCATTTATCTGTATAGTCTTCTACTTTGATGAAATGCAGATAAATTGAAAAATCTGCCAAGACTCATTGTCCTCGGGATATTGGGAAGCAAACACTTCCACAGTTAATTGTGTGTGTGTTTTTAATCGCAGCCTAATAAATTGGCTTTTCTTTTTTATTCGTTTAGATTTGCTCTCAGAAAAATCTCAAAATATTAGCATTTTTGCTTCAAATGTGGTCGACTGATCATCCTCAGAGTACATGTTGGACCAGGCAGAGCAGTCAACAAACTCAAGTGAGGGAGGAAGAGATTCCTTTTGTAATTTAAAAGTAGGAGAAATTCTTTCCTTCAAGCCATGAAACCATATTAAACATGTGGGGTAAGGAAACTGTGTGTGTGCTCAATTGTATCTGACTTTTTGGGACCCCCTGGACTGTAGCCTACCAGGCTTCTCTGTCCATGAAATTTTCCAGGCAAGAATAGTGGAGTGGGTTGCTATATCCTTCTCCAGGGGGTCTTCCCTACTCAGGGATCAAACTCACATTTTCAGCATTGGCAGGTGAATTTTTTTTATCACTAGCACCACTGAAATCCACACACACAATGTTATAGACGTCCAGGGGACTGGGATTCACAGCATAACATTTTTCCAATCTTGCTGACTTTTCCTGGGCAAGAGGACTCCATTCAGAGCTTCTCAGTCTTTAGAGCACATAAGATACACTGGAATGCCTATCAAAATGGTGATTCCCAGGTGCCCTATACAGGGATTTTGATTCACCAGATGAGTTGGAGACTGGCACCTTGCATTTGGCCACCTGATGCGAAGAGCCAATTCATAAAAAGATCTCAATGCTGGGAAAGATTGAAGGCAGAAGGAGAAGGGAGTGACAGAGGATAAGATGGTTGGGTGGCATCATTGACTTAATGGATAGGAGTTTGAGCAAACTCCAGGAAATAGTGAAGGACACGGGAGCCTGGCATGCTGCAGTCCGTGGGGTTGCAAAGAGTTGGACCCAATTGAGCGACTGAACAACAAAAACAAATCTTTCATTTAAAATCATTGTGATTCAGGTGTCTTCTTTGGTTTCTACTCTTAATTCTGCCTGTTTTTCTAGGCGAGGCTAAGAAAGCTGGTGTAAGAGGAGGTGCCTGGCAAAACAGATGGAGCTGTGTCAGAGCTGTTTATTCAGAGCTCACGGCCCTGCCTAATACACAGTGCCATCAGGTTGTTGCTGAGGGAGACACCTATGATTCCATTAATTATTTAGGGATCCAAAGTAGCCATCATTAATGAATCTGAATGTATTACAATGATCCTAATCAGGGTAACAGATGCAAAATGACAATATGAGACACACAATTTTCCCCCAGCGAGTTACACACTATTAAGGTCTGTTGCAGTCAATGAATCCAGATGCTTCCGCACTCTTACTGACCATGAAAGATCCTGGTTTCATTACATGAAAGAAAATAAGTTCATCCTGTCATCTTGCAGAGTTAAAGCAGGATCCAATTCAGCAGCTGGTAAGGCATCACAAGTTGGTTTGCAATAATCCTGCTTCCATTTCAGGATTGACTGAGTGGAAGAATTCTATTGCTTCTGGGTTTATCATTCCCTTTACATTATTTTTATGCTTTCCCAGATGAGATGGTTTACTCTTGCTCAGAAAGCCTCCGATGGACTAAACACACACTGAGTGAGAAGAAAGTGAACTGTTTTTATAGAGAGTAAATTCATTAAAATCAGAGTAACAAAACCAAAGTCAGCCACAATAAAATGGGAGGCATAAAGCTTCTCAAGAGTGTCTCCTTAATAATGTTGTCAGACTTCTGGTATGCATGAGGCTATGCATGACAGCATTTCCCCTCCTCATGTCCTAGGGATCATATAAAAGGAAAAGAAAAAGGAAAGGAAGAATCTGTCATTTTCAGAAAAACCGGGAGACAAATATAAACCACAGAATCTGCAACACCTGTAAGAACTGCTTAGAGAAGCTGAAATTGTGTAGCAGCTGCAGAGGAGGAAACGAAAAGTAACACAGAGTGGGAGAGAGTTAGGGATGGCAGATCACGGGAGGTCCCCGCGAAAATAGCATCCTGAAGGGGAAGGGTTCACTGAAGTGCTAAAATGAACATAGCTGCCCAGGAGTTCAGGTTAGCAGGACTAGTGCAAGAGTGTGCCTTTCCTGGTTTGGCTCCAAGGAATACAGTAACCAGCAGCACCAAGAATCCAAAGGTGAGCTGTATTTGCAGGGAACAATCTAATTCAGGGGGTGTGTGTGCTAAGTCGCTTCAGCCGTGTCTGACTCTGCGAGTCTATGGACTGACAGGCTCCTCTGTCCATGGAATTCTCCAGGCAGGAATACTGGAGTGGGTTGCTGTGCCCTCCTCCAGAGGATCTTTTGACCCAGGGATCGAACCCGTGTGTCTTATGTCTCCTGCATTAGCAGATGAGCTTTCTCTCACTAGAGCCACTTGGGAAGCCCCAACCCTAGGGCAGCAGAGGAGAATATAGTCTGGAGGGCCACCTTGGCCTCTCTCCAGTCGGAGAACTTCATGTAAATAGCTGGTTTGGGAAAGTGCAACTCATTCAATGATGACAAGTTGAAAAAAGATGACATTGATAGATCCTATAGGAAGAAATGTAGAAAAGAGTAGCAAAACTGTCCTGCAGATGGAAAATACTCCTAAGCAGATGACATTCTGGTCCTGACAATTTGTCATGAATTAAAATAAAAATACACTAAGTGAAGCAATTAGCTTGATGAATGAAGACCACAAAGAAAAAAATCAAAGAACACAGAGGAGAGGTGGGGGATAAGGGGAAAATCTAAAAGATGAACTGAAATGCAGGAAATAAACATAGAATGAAGACACATTGGGAGAAATACGAAGAAAAGAGTCACCATAAAAACAGTGATAGAAGTAATGGACATTAAAGACAAGAAAAGGACATCCTGGATGCATTCATTGAGTAATAGGAGAAAAACATAAACAATGAAGGAAAACCCAAACATTTAAAGTTTGGGTTCAAGGAAACTTTCTGATAAGAAAACGTGAGTCTACAAAAACTGAAAAAACAATGTGTACCAAGGAATATTGACCCAGACCATCATAACAAGAGATTGAAATTGAACTCTAAAAATGAAGGAAGAATATTTTTGCACAGTAAAAGTCTGAAGTAACTTAGAGAGGGAAAAATATCAGGCTGACTTCATATTCATTCATATTCACAGCCACATTCAGCATTAGGAGTTGGAGAAATGGTGCTGCTCAGATTCTCAGGGAGAGAAAGTGTGAGCCAAGGACGTTTTATTCACTCCAACTACATGTGGAAAATCTCAGGGATGAGCATTGCCATGAGCCTTTAGAGAGTAAACTACTCATGGGACAAATTCTGCCATCAGGTGATGGCTTACTTGTCAGAGGAAAAAGAACTAGCAATGATCTTTATTTCTTTCTGAAACTGAATTTTTTTGTTAGGAAAAATTTCATAGTGTACAAAAATAGAGAGAATGGCATAATGAACTCCCGTGTAACCACTAACCATCTTCAACAGTGATCATGGCTAATCTATACCCTCAATCATTTTCTCCCTGTCCTCCAACTTGGAAATAATCCATTATGTCATTTCATCCATTAAGTTTTTGTAGTATCTCTAAAACAGAAGAGATATAAGGAATATTTTTAAAATACAATGCCTAGTACCATTATCACACCTAAAAATAAATGACAATAATTCTTTAATGCCATCAAATGTTGTGTTCATATTTTGTGATTGTCTCATAAATTTTCTAAATAGCTGATTTGTTCAAATTGAGCTCTAAATATGGACTATACATTGCTACTGATATGTCTTTGAGTTCCTTTTAATATACATTTTCCGCTCTCTTTGCAAAAGTTTTATTTTTGATTGTAAAATACACATAACATAAAAGGTATGATCTTAACTGTTTCTTAAAGTGGTGGTAAGTGTGTTCGTTCATATTGTTGTGCAACCAATCTCGAACTCTTTTCATCTTGTAAAACTAAAACTCCATACCCCTTAATAACAACTCTCCCTTTTCTTTTTCCCTTCATCCCCTGGCAACTACTTTCTGTCAGTATAAATTGGAACAGGTACCCTGTTTAAGTGGAATCATATAGTATTTGTCTTTTTGTGACTGGGTTATTTCACTGAGCATAGTAATTTTTTTGAACTTTAAATGCTTTGTTAAGCTTTATTGTAATAGACTAAATTTTTGGTTTCATAGAGTCAGTGATACCAAATTGGCTACTGGGTTTAGTGGCTTCTTGCATCAGTTCCTGCTATTGTCCAATTTGTTCAGTATGAAAGTCATTAAGATTTTCTTCTGGGAGGATGGTTCTAAAACATGCTTTTTCAGTTGAATTTTGTCTGTTTTCTTTAGCTCGTTGCCATAGCACTGCTGCATATGTCTCTCATTTCTGCAAGAAACACGGGCCTTGTCAGTTCCAAAGGTGTTATGTCTCCTAAATTCACCCTTCACATACTCCTTGCCCAGGGCTTTCAGGTCCAGGGGCAAACCCAGTGCAGCAACACGGGGCCCCGACTGGAAACACTCAGGCTGTCTAGCTAGTGCAGGCCTGGACTACAGACTTTGCCTTTGTAAAGGTTCATGCATGTCATGGTAGGTGTCAGAATTTCTTTCCTTTTGTAAGGCTGAATAATAAAGGCATATCTTGTTTTATTGTGCTTCACAGATAACTGCATTTTTTTACAGGTTGAAGATTTGTGGCAACCATGCACTGACTGAATCTATGGAAACCATTTTTCCAAGCAAGCAAGCATTCACTTGCATCATGTTCCCACGTGACTTTTTCATTATTATTGTATTTGTTATGGTGATCTGTAGTCAGTGATTTTTTTTTTTCCTTTAAAATTTTCATTTATTTACTTGGCTGTGCTGGAGGTTTATTGTGGCACATAGGATCTTTAGTTGCAGCACGCAAACACTTAGCTGCAACACATGGGATCTAGTTCCCTGACCAAGTATCGAACGTGGGTCCCCTGCACTGGGAGTGTAGAGTCTTAGCCACTGGGCCACCAAGGAAGTCTCTGTGATGAGTAATGTTTGATATTACTATCGTAATCACTTTGACATTTTTTAACAATGAAGTATTTTTAAATGAAAGCATGTATATTATTTTCCATATTATGGTGTTGCATACTTAATAGATTATAGTATGGTTTGAACTTGAGTTTGTATACACTGGGGAACCAAAAATTTCTTATGTCTCACTTATTGTGATATTCACTTCATTACAGGGGTCTGAAACCAAACCTGCCATGTCTCCAGGGCATGTCTGTCTTTCGTTATATGTATATGCCACATTTTGTTTATCCACTCATCCTCCAGTGAGGACTTGGATTACATCTTCCTTTTCTCGATTGTGAATAAAGCTGCTATGAATGTGGATATACAAATATGTCTAAGCCAAGTGGCTTTCAATTCTTTGGGAATATACCTGGAAGAGGAATTATTGGATCATATGGTAGTTCTCTTTTTAATTTTGTGCGGACCTGCCATACTGTTTTTCACAGTGGTTTCACCATTTTGCCTTCCCACCAACAGTGCATAGAGGTTCCAGATTCTTCTTGTCTTCACCAACACTTGTCATTTTCTTTCTTTGGTTTTTTAATAGTAACCATCCTAATGTATGTGAGGTGGTATCTCCTTGTGGTTTTGATTTGCATTTCCTTAGTGATTAGTAATGTTGAGTATCTTTTCATGTGTATCTTGAATACTGACCATTTATTTATCTTTTGAAGAATGTCTATCCAGATCCCTTGCTCATTTTAAAATTGGGTTTTTGTCGTTGCTATAGGTGGCAGTCCCCAAGCTTTTTGGCACCAGGGAGTAGTTTCATGGAAGACAATTTTTCCATGGCAGGGGGTTGGGAGAGGGATGGCTCAAGCAATAGTGAGAGTGTTGGGGAGTGGCAGATGAAGCTTCCTTCACTTCCCTGGCACTCACCTTCTGCTGTGTGGCATAGTTCCTAACAGGACATGGACTGGCACCTGTCTGCGTCCTGGGGGTTGGAGATCTATGATTGTAGGAGTTCCTCGTATGTCTGGATATCAATTCTTATATATGTGATGTGAAAATATTTTCTTTTATTCTGCTAATTATCTTTTTACATTATTGATTGTGTCTTTGATGCATAGTTTTAAATTATGATACAATCCAATTCATTTATTTTTCTTTGTTTCTTATGCTTTTTTGTTACAATAATTTATTGCCAAATCCAATGCTGTGAGGCTTTTCATCTATGTTTTCTTTGAAGAGTTTTATAATGTTAGCGTTTACATTTACCTTCCCTGTAGCTCAGCTGGTGAAGAATCTGCCTGCAATGCAGGAGACCCCAGTTCAATTCCTGGGTCAGGAAGATCCCCTAAAGAAGGGATAGGCCCCCAGTCCAAAATTCTTGGGCTTTCCTGGTGGCTCAGATGATTAAGAATCCACCTGCAATGTGGAAGACCTGGGTTTGATCACTGGGTTGGGAGGATTCCCAGGAGGAGGGCATGGTAACCCACTCCAGTATTTTTGCCTGGAGAATCCCCATGGACAGAGGAGCCAGGTGGGCTAGAGTCCATGGGGTTGCAAAGAGTCCAACATGACTAAGCACAGCACAGAAATTCATTTCCCGTGAATTTTTATATGTGTATAAGGTAAAGGTCCTACTTCATTCTTTTCTGGTAGTGAGTTTAAATTTATTGAAAAATGGAGCCAAGACTAATACAATTGTGGAAAAGAAAATGAGAGAAAAGAATGTGATATTTATACGCATGACAGTGCAGAGTGATACAAATACCTCTAGTGAAGGGATTGGGGGCAGGAGGAGAAGGGGACGATCGAGGATGAGACGGCTGGATGGCATCACTGACTCGATGGACTGAGTCCGAGTGAACTCCGGGAGTTGGTGATGGACAGGGAGGCCTGGTGTGCTGTGATTCATGGGGTCGCAAAGAGTCGGACATGACTGAGCGACTGAACTGAAGTGAGTGAAGAAGAAAGGGGAGGCAAAAAGAGTAGGAGGGAGAATAGGTCTGCTGAATCCTCATTAATACTGACTGACTGACTGGCAAACAATTTAATATAAAGCCACCAAATGAAGCAATGAAAATGAAATGCTTATACATCAGTACAAAGATAAAAATTAGATAATAACATACCATTGGATGATGGAGGAGAGAGAGAGAAAGAGATGAAGAGGAGGAGAAAGGGGAGAGAGAGAAAGAGGAAAAACTAATAGATATTGTTTAAAAACAGAAGACTGAGAGCATTTTATATAAAGTTGTAATTACAGATGTAACCTATAGAATACAGATGTAACCTGCAGAGTATATTATGTGAAATGCTGGGCTGGATGAAGCACAAGCTGGAATCAAGATTGTTGGGAGAAATATCAATAACTTCAGATTTTCAGATGACACCACCCTTATGAAAGAAAACGAAGAAGAACTAATGAGCCTCTTGAAAGTGAAAGAGGAAAAAGTTGGCTTAATACTCAACATTCAGGAAACTAAGATCATGGCATCCAGTCCTATCACTTCATGGCAAATAGATGGGGAAATAGTGGAAACAGTGACAGACTTTATCTTCTTGGGCTCAAAAATCACTGCAGATGGTGACTGCAGCCATGAAATTAAAAGATGCTTGCTCCTTGGAAGAAAAACTATGACCAATCTAGGCAGCATGTTAAAAAGCAGAGACATTAATTTGCCAACAAATGTCCATCTAGTCAAAGCTATGGTTTTTCCAGTGGTCATGTATGGATGTGAGTGTTGGACTATAAAGAAAGCTGAGCACTGAAGAATTGATGCCTTTGAACTGTGGTGTTGGAGAAGACTCTTGAGAGTCCCTTGGACTGCAAGGAGATCCAACCAGTCCATCCTAAAAGAAATCAGTCCTGAATATTCATTAGAAGGACTGAGGCTGAAGCTGAAACTCCAATACTTAGGCCACCTGATGTGAAGAACTGACTCATTTTGAAAAATCCTGATGCTGGGAAAGATTGAAGGCTGGAGGAGAAAGGGATGACAGAGGATGAGACTGTCAGAACGCATCACCGACTCGATGGACATGAGTTTGAGTAGGCTCTGGGAGTTGATGATGGACAGGGAAGCCTGGCGTGCTGCAGTCCATGCGGTTGCAAAGTCAGACATGACTGAGCGACTGAAATGAACTGAATTGAACTGACTGAACCTGTAGAATAAAAATTTAAACTTTTCTAAAGAGTAGAATAACTATGCATACATATACACATATCATCTTTATTTCTCTCCCTCTCAAGTTGACCACATAGTGAAAAGCTTCATTAAACTTAAAAGTTCAGTTCAGTTCAGTTCAGTCCAGCTGCTCAGTCGTGTCTGACTCTTGAAAATAGCAGGATGAGCTAAAGAGGGAAATGCAAACAAAAGAAATTCAGGGTTGTGATCTAAGTAACAAAGCCAAATTCAGCCAATTATCTATTGTTTCATAACTAACTGTATTAAACAGTGGTATTAAATAACCATTTTATCAAATTCTCAGATTTGTGGGAAATTTGACAGAGCATAGCAGAAGTGACTTGTCTCTGCTTCAAATTTAGGACCTCATCTAAATGGCTGAGAATGAGACCTATTTGGGAAATTCTTCATTCACATGGCTAGTGCATGGAGTGGAACGACTAAAGCTTGGATTCAACTGGACTGTTAACCAGAGCCCTTACATGTGATTTTCCATGCTGCCTGGGCTTCCTCACAGCATGGTGGCTTTAGCATCATCAGACTTCTTACAAGTGCAATCCAAGAGCAAGTGTGACAGCTGCCTGGTCTATCATGAACTAGCCTTGGAATTACAAAGCATCATTTCTGTTGTTTGCCCCAATTCTAGAGAGGAGACAGAGACCTCACTTCTCTAGGGGAGCAGTGGAGAATTTATGCCCATGCTTCAAATCTGCCACAGTGTTAACAAATCCAAATTCTCATCTAAAAAGCAGTTATTAATGTCTATGTACTCAGTTGGAATAGATGGATATTTCTTGAACATAAGATATATCAAGCTCAGCAGAAAAGCTTAATTAGCTTTAATGGCAAACAGTACAGGCATTCCTTTTAAAGGCAAGAGAAAGGTATAGATGTACATTATCACAGATATTATCTAAAGCTATTTGAGAGGTTTCCTGTGGTCATGTATGGATGTGAGAGTTGGACTGTGAAGAAGGCTGAGCACCGAAGAATTGATACTTTTGAACTGTGGTGTTGAAGAAGACTTTTGAGAGTCCCTTGGACTACAAGGAGATCCAGCCAGTCCATTCTGAAGGAGATCAGCCCTGGGATTTCTTTGGAGGGAATGATGCTAAAGCTGAAACTCCAGTACTTTGGCCACCTCATGCGAAGAGTTGACTCATTGGAAAAGACTCTGATGCTGGGAAGGATTGGGGGAAGGGGAAAAAGGGGACGACCGAGGATGAGATGGCTGGATGGCATCACGGACTTGATGGACGTGAATCTGAGTGAACTCTGGGAGTTGGTGATAGACAGGGAGGCCTGGCGTGCTGCGATTCATGGGGAAGCAAAGAGTCAGACATGACTGAGCAACTGAACTGAACTGATCTGAGCTAAAGCACACAAATTCTGTAACTTCTACTTGATTCTCATCGCCATGGCTAACAAAGGAGGAAAAAAACTCTCTACCTTCTTGAGTTTTTAGTATTTTTGAAGTCCAGCAAAGTTCCAGAGTTATTAGTAGCTTTTACATATGGTAATAAATTGTTTACTTAGTCATTACACTATAGTGGATAAGAACATTTAGTGGAGTAAATGTGACCCCAGCAAATTACTTAACTGCTCCGATCTCAGTTTTTTTTCATCCATGAACATAGTAACACCTACCTCATTAAGTTAGTGTTAAGAATGAGAGAGTTTTGACCCATGATAAGAATGGCATAAATGTTAGTAATATATTATTATTATTTCAAAATACATCTCAATAAAAGAGAGGGTTTTCTTTTGAGGGGTGGAGGGCAAAGTTTGGAACCTTATTAAAAACATCACGTAGAAGTTTTGCTTACAATGAGGACTAGTCTTTTCTTTTCAAAAATGTCTACTTAAATATTCTTTATCTGTTCTTTTTGTCATTTTCTTCTTTGGAGATTTTTTTTTGCCTTACAGTCTCAACTGAAATACCAGAAGATTCTCTATGAGGGATCAGCCTCTCTCTTTTAATATAAAACTGTAAACCCTTCAAGTTAGAGGCAGAAAGAAGAACTTTAAAAGATACAGTAGCCATACAAATATGCCTTACTCTTCTGGCTCTTCTTTTCCTGTTTTCTTTCTCTTAAGGATTTTCTAAATGTTTTCTTCTTCTTTACTCATACCTGTAACTGAGTTTGTCCATCATGGGGGGCATTTTCAAGAAAAAGTGCTTGCAAAGTTCCAATAATAAACAGAAAAAACCCAGAAACTTTGCATGGCACAAGAACAGTCAGTGTTAAAGAGACAGATTTTCAAATTTGACAATTATAGGAAAGAAATATATCCTTATGTAGGGTAGGTAGCCTTGGCTGAGATGCTGTGAATTAGCACTGAGGTAGTTAGAATGGCAATAGTGATGTATGGATGGATTCGTGAGATGGTTATTGGAGGTGGGCTGTGGTTGGGTGGCTATGCCAATGAAGGCCAGGGAGGAGTTGAAGATGACTCCAAGGTGACTCACTTGGGTGACTGAGTGAATGGTGATGATATTAATCAAAATGAAGGACATAATAAAGGGAACTGATGTTGCAGGGAGCATAATGAATTTGCTTTGGGACATTTTGAATTTAAGCTGCTAGGAGGATGTTTGGAAATGTGAATATAGGGACCACATGTCAATGTATGGCAAAACAAATACAGTATTGTAATTAAAAAAAAAAAATGAGTCTTGGCATTAAAAAAATTTTTTTCTCCTCATTGAGAGTAGGATAAGACTCTTTCATCTTCTTGGCTTCAACTGTCATCTATAACCATGATTCCTATGGCCATCATAAGTGCTATTCAACCAATGTTTCAGATTCTGCTTCCCAGACCCATGGCAGGATTGTTCTAGCTGCCTTTTTGAAGTTAGATGTGACCATGTGGTTTTCTTTGCTAATGAAGCATGAGAAGTGACATGTATAACTTCGTCTTGGCAGCTTAAGAGCTGCATGTTCCACATTAAGAGACAATGTGCTCCACATTCGCTCCCCAGTGCCACAGTGATTGTGAAAGTACTTTTGCAGGAAGAGCCAGGGACCTTAGTGGTTATAGTTTTGAGAACTTGAACTTGAATGGTTTTGAGAAATAGCCCTTGGTGATTTTAGGCTCAGTTCACTTTCAGTTCAGCTGCTCAGTCATGTCTGACTCTTTGTGACCCCATGAATTGCAGCACGCCAGGCCTCCTTGTCCATCACCATCTACCAGAGTTCACTCAGACTCACGTCCATTGAGTCCGTGATGCCATCCAGCCATCTCATCCTCGGTTGTCCCCTTCTCCTCCTGCCCCCAGTCCTTTCCAGCATCAGAGTCTTTTCCAATGAGTCAACTCTTCACATGAGGTGGCCAAAGTACTGGAGTTTCAGCTTTAGCATCATTGTTTCCAAAGAAATCCCAGGGCTGATCTCCTTCAGAATGGACTGGTTGGATCTCCTTGCAGTCCAAGGGACTCTCAAGAGTCTTCTCCAACACCACAGTTCATAAGCATCAATTCTTCGGTGCTCAGCTTTCTTCACAGTCCAACTCTCACATCCATACATGACCACAGGAAAACCATAGCCTTGACTAGACGGACCTTAGTCGGCAAAGTAATGTCTCTGCTTTTGAATATGCTATCTAGGTGGGTCATAACTTTTCTTCCAAGGAGTAAGCGTCTTTTAATTTCATGGCTGCAATCACCATCTGCAGTGATTTTGGAGCCCCTCAAAATAAAGCCTGACACTGTTTCCACTGTTTCCCCATCTATTTCCCATGAAGTGATGGGACCAGATGCCATGATCTTCATTTTCTGAATGTTGAGCTTTAAGCCAACTTTTTCTCTTTCCTCTTTCACGTTTATCAAGAGGCTTTTTAGTTCCTCTTCACTTTCTGCCATAAGCATGGTGTCATCTGTATATCTGAGGTTATTGATATTTCTCCCGGCAATCTTGATTCCAGCTTGGGTTTCTTCCAGTCCAGTGTTTCTCATGATATACTCTGCATATAAATTAAATAAGCAGGGTAACAATATACAGCCTTGATGTACTCCTTTTCCTATTTGGAACCAGTCTGTTGTTCCATGTCCAGTTCTAACTGTTGCTTCCTGACCTGCATACAGATTTCTCAAGAAGCAGGTCAGGTGGTCTGGTATTCCCATCTCTTTCAGAATTTTCCACAGTTTATTGTGATCCACACAGTCAAAGGCTTTGGCATAGTCAATAAAGCAGAAATAGATATTTTTCTGGAACTCTCTTGCTTTTTCGATGATCCAGCGGATGTTCACAATTTGATCTCTGGTTCCTCTGCCTTTTCTAAAACCAGCTTGAACATCAGGGAGTTCGTGGATCATATATTGTTGAAGCCTGGCTTGGAGAATTTTGAGCATTACTTTACTAGCGTGTGAGATGAGTGCAACTGTGCAGTAGTTTGAGCATTCTTTGACGTTGCCTTTCTTTGGGATTGGAATGAAAACTGACCTTTTCCAGTCCTGTGGCCACTGCTGAGTTTTCCCAATTTGCTGGCATACTGATTGCAGCACTTTCACAGCATCATCTTTCAGGATTTGAAACAGCTGAACTGGAATTCCATTAGCTCCACTAGCTTTGTTCGTAGTGATATTTGTTAGTGCATTGTAGCCTACTATTCTAACTGATATAATTCCTAAATCTATATCTCTGGTTCTCTCCTCCATGAAAACACTAAATTTTCAGGACAGAAGTGATTTTGGGTACTTTTATTATTTAAAAAAGGGTTAATTGCTAGATGTAAAACTAAATGTTACTTGCTTTTTATATACCTTTATAAGATCTCAGAACAATGACTTTAAAACTATTCAATCTTGATGCATAGTAAGAAACAATTTTACTTTGAACCCAGTAAACACATAAATCAGAAAAATCTCATGAAATAGTGTGTTTAGTGTTACTATAAGTGAAGGATGACCTTTTATTCCATTTTATCTTATCTCACTTAAAAATACTCATCATAAGCCACTGATTGGATGTTATGATTCAACCCAGTTCACATGATTAACTAGTCGCCAGGTCTTCTGAATCACAAAAATTAAAATAAACGTGTATATATATATATATATATATAACACCTGTATAAGTTAATTTTTGATTAATATTCAATCAAGTCATTTTTAATCTCAATAATTACAAAATAGGTAATCAGTTCAGTTCAGTCACTCAGTTGTGTCAGACTATTTGTGACCCTTTGGACTGTAGCCCACTGGGCTACAGTTTGCAAAACCATAACCCAGGGTGTAAACTTTGGGATTGGACACCTACTTTCAGTTCTGGATCCTCCACTTACTACCTGTATGTAACACTCAGTAAGATGTGCAATCACCAAGTCTCAGTTACCTCTTCTGTAAGTGAAGTCGCTCAGTCATGTCCAACTCTTTGTGACCCCATGGACTGTAGCCTACCAGGCTTCTCTGTCCATGGGATTTTCCAGGCAAGAATACTGGAGTGGGTTGCCATTTCCTTCTCCAAGGGATTGTCCCAACTCAGGGGCTGAACTTGGGTTTCCCACATTGCAGTCAGACACTTTACCATCTGAGCCACCAGGGAAGCTTTACCTCTTCTGTAAAATGGATAGTAATTCCTACCTAGTTACCTATTTTTTAATTAATGAGATTAAAAATAATTGAATTGAATTTTAATCTAAAATTAACTTATACTTATTCAGGTTCTCTTTCTCTCTATATATGTATTTATATTTATTTTAATTTTTGTGGTTAGAAAAATAACACCTACCATGTGGCATGACTGAAAGATGAGAGGATCTAACTTTTCAGGAGCTGCCATGGGGTAGATACATCACTGGCTGGTGTATCAAAGCCCCCTGGCCTACCTGTCCCCATGGCTTTGTGACTTCCCCATCACAGGCTCACCTGGCACATTCCTTCTAACGCCAGTTTCCTCTGTGTGTGAGGCTTGGACACAGGGATCCTGGTGTGATGGGACAGACTTTGTAGTGCATTTGGGAACAGTGTGCTCTCATTATCATAGTATATTGTTATTCAGCCTTCTTCTTGCTGGTCCGAGTGACTTTGTTATGGAAGAGAACCCCTTGCCTCAGAACCCAGTTCAGATGATTGACCCGACGCCAGTCAGCACTGTGTATGCTCTTACTGATGGCCTGCTGTCTTGTCTCCCATTATGATTATAAGCTTATAGAGGTTGCCCAATAAATATTTACTGATGGGTTGTGTGTGCATGCTCAGTCCTATCTGACTCTTGGTGATACTTTGGACAGTAGCCTGTCAGGCTCCTCTGTCCGTGGGATTTTCCAGGTGAGAATACTAGAGTGTGTTGCCATTTCCTCCTCCAGGGGATCTTCCTGACCCAGAGACTGAACCTGTATCCCCTGCTTTTCCTGCATTGCAAGTGCATACTTTACCACCGAGTCATCGGGAAAAGCCATTAGTGATGGGGTCTGCCTATAATACACTTTACTCTTTTTGTTTTCCTGGACATCTCCTATTAATCTTTCATTTCTTTACTTAAAAATCACTTCTTGAATGTGCTCCTCTCCCAGATGCCCAAGGTATCCCTTCATTTTCTCATTTTAATATTTCCAACTTACTACTTTTTAAGCAGTTACAAAATTTCTTATTTAATTGTCTGTCTTTCTTGCTAGAGTATGAGGTCTGAGAGGGCAGGAACTGTTCTGACTGATTGTAACGTAGGGCCAATCACAGTACTAAAGAGCAGTTCAGTATCCATCTTTTTAGACCAGACATCACATACCTGAATGTTTCTATAGACAAGACATCTTACATAAGTGAGTCAACTGAGCCAGATGGGGTTTGGGGAACTGGAGATTGCAGGCCTTACCAAAAGGGAAAGCTACTACTTAGCATTAGTAGGACATTACCCAAAGGAAGTGGCCTCTCATTGTTAAAGCTTCTGATATTTTCTTACATTTGAAGTCTCCTGAGTTTTAAATAGTAACAACCAATTTTTTTAAATTAGAAAATCCTATAGGCATCACTTAACAATCTTTATTCTGGATTATATATAATAAATGCATACATATATTTAGAATATATATATATATGTACACATATATTTATAATCTGGTATTTCTCATTTCCCCTTCATGGGTCACAGCTCTGTTGTGGCGAAATGGCTTGTGCCCAAAGAGACATCACTTTGAGGACAGAGGTCTGTATAGTCCTATGGTTTTTCCAGTAGTCATGTATGGAGAGTCATGTATGTGAGAGTTGGACCATATAGAAGGCCAAGCATGGAAGAACTGATGTTTTCAAATTGTAGTCCTAGAGAAGGCCTTTGAGAGTCCCTTGGGCTGCAGGAAGATCAAACCAGTCAATCCTAAAGGATATCAACCCTGAATATTCACTGGAAAGACCGATGCTGAAGCTCCAATTCTTTGGCCACCTGATGTGAAGAGTTGACTCATTGGTAAAGACTCTGATGCTGGGAAAGATTGAAGGCAAAAGGAGAAGGTGACGGAGGCCAAGGTGGGTAGACAGCATCACTGATTCAGTGGACACAAATCTGAGCAGAATCGGGGAGACAATGGAGGACAAAGAAGCCTGGCATGCTCTAGTCCACGGGGCTGCAAAGAGTCAGACATGACTTAGTGAGTGAACAGCAACAAAGTTTTCATTTATTTGTGAGCATCTTTCATAGTCAATTTTACATATATTTTTCAGTTCCTTATCTGCTAGATGGGGATAACAAGATATTATTTCACAGGATTGTTGTGATTGTTGTGAAGATTAAATGAAATTGTATGCAAAGCCCAGAGAGCATAGTTTGGCCACAGCAGGTGATCCATGAATGGAGTCCTTCTTCCCTCTCTGTCGTTTAACCTTCATGTGAGAGAGTCAGTAGCTCTCAAAGTAGTTAAAGAGAGTGTGTTCCCTGGAATGTTTTGTGATGTGTCAATCCAGGGTGGGGGGTGAACTCTGGGCAAATAAACCTGGATATTATGACTTAAACCAATTTAAGCATGTATTTTTATGAAAGGTTTCTTGGAGATTTTAATATGCTAGTATGCTTTGTGACTCTTCAACAAGGGGATAAAAATGCAATATTTCCAAAATTTAGTTGACCTGAATGAGTATTTCATAAAGCACACTTTGGAAAATGCTGACTATTAATACCTGAATCCATTGGACTTTGGTTTTAAACTTTCTTCAGAAGCAGTGGTCACAGCCCAGGAAACAAACTCCTGCCGTGAGAGCCTGTGTTTCCATGCTGACTACCTTACCAGCCCACATGGGGTTGGTTCTAGTAGTTGCAGAGGGTAGGAAGCCTAGGGCAACGTCACTGATCCTGTAGTGCTTCAGCAGCAAAGCCACAAACAAACGCACCCACTGAACAGCAGTAAGTTGATCCTGCCTAATGAAGCCACCCCTCTGCTAGCATTGATTTTTATCTTTAACTAGCTATTCTCCCAGAAGAACCAAGGGAGGCAGTTTTATTTCTGTTGATTCCATTCTTGAGATCATTATGTTGATTATGTGTATTCTTTTTTTTTTCATGTAGATGTTTGAAATTTCCCTAGGAAACATTTTCTTCTGCCTAAGATTGCATAGAGCATCATTTTAACACATAGTAAATGTTACTGGGTAGAAAAATGCCTGCATTACCACGTATTTTTGCAAAGTAAGAGGTTTATATCTTTGTAATTATTTTCAATGTGTGTTTATTGATTTTTATAATACAGGGATATTAACTTGAAAAGGAACAGATTACATACAACAAATTAAGCACTTGCATGGATTAGAAAACCGAGGTAGTGCACTCAAAGCATGGCTAATATGAGAGCGTTTGCACGATAGAACTGTGTGGTTTTACATCACATCTGGGAGAATTTCATCCAGCCACTTGTCTGAAAGAATCTGTAACTGAAATGCAGGTGTAGGATGGCATGCATTATAGAATTGTAGCATTTCAGAGAAGGAAACCTCATATAAGGGAGTGAAAGTGTTAGCAGCTTCAGTTGTGTCCGACTCTGCGACCATATGGACTGTAGCCACCAGGCTCAGCTGTCCATGGAATTCTCTAGGCAAGAATACCAGAGTGGGTTTCCATGCCTTTCTCCAGGGGACCTTCCCAACCCAGGGATCTGAACCTAGGTCTCCTACAATGCAGGCAGATTCTTTACCATCTGAGCTGCCAGTGAAACTCCTTATACATGGAAACAGAGGCCCAGAAGAATTAATAATCGTAGTCAAGGTCCAGAACATTAGAGGCATGGCCAGCGCTAGAACCTGGCTTCCTAGACACCAGTCCTATGTTGATTTCCCAACCATTCAATGTTTTCCTGAATTCCAGTGTTACCATGTATCAGCTTTGTGTCCTTGGCAAGTAATTCTTTCCTCATTCATGAAATAAGAAGGACATCAACTTGATAGACAGTGTGCGTGGACACAGCATTCGGTTTGGCACTAAGTAATGGTGGCGAAGTCACTAAATCATGTCTGATACTTGCGACTCCATGGAGCCCACCAGGCTTCTCTATTCATGGGATTTCGCTTGCAAGAATACTGGAGTGGGTTGCCATTTCCTTCTCTAGAGGATCACCCTGACCCAGCGATAGAACCCAGGTCTCCGGAATTGTAGGCAAATTCTTTACTGCTGAGCCCCCAGGCTTCCTTGGCGCTAATTAATGCTCTCTGAATAACACTTGGTTCATTCATTTGAAATGTATTTATTCAGTCCCTCCTAAGGATAAGGCATTCATTTCTTTGAGAACAGATTTTCCCTTCCAGTACAGATATGGTCATGTATGGATGTGAGAGTTGGATTATAAAGAAAGCTGCTGCTAAGCTGCTAAGTCACTTTAGTTGTATCTGACTCTGCGACCCCATGGACGGCAGCCCACCAAGCTCCCCATCCCTGGGATTCTCCAGGCAAGAACACTGGAGTGGGTTGCCATTTCCTTCTCCAATGTATGAAAGTGAAAAGTGAAAGTGAAGTCACTCAGTCGCGTCTGACTCTTAGCGACCCCATGGACTGCAGCCTACCAGGCTCCTCCATCCATGGGATTTTCCAGGCAAGAGTACTGGAGTGGGGTGTCATTGCCTTCTCCGAAAGAAAGCTGAGTGCCGAGGAATTGATGCTTTTGAACTGTGGTGTTGGAGAAGACTCTTGAGAGTCCCTTGGACTTCAGGGAGATCCAACAAGTTCATCTTGGTGGAGACCAATCCTGAATGTTCATTGAAAGGACTGATGTTGAAGCTGAAACCCCAATACTTTGGCCAGCTGATGCCAAGAGCTGACTCATTTGAAAAGACCCTGATGCTGGGAAAGATTGAGGGTGGGAGGAGATGGGGACAACAGAGGATAAGATGCTTGGATGGCATCACCGACTCAATGGACATGAGTCTGAGTTAACTCTGGGAGTTGGTGATGGACAGGGAGGCCTGGCTTGCTGCGGTTCATGGGATCGCAAAGAGTCAGACATGACTGAACGACTGGACTGAACTGAACAGATACTTACTTAAAGATTTCACATAATTTGTATGGCATACTTTTAAGTGTGTAGGCATAATACTTTATATTTGAATTAAACAAAACAAAAAACCCACAAAGCGGGTGGTGCAGGAGGGTGCAGATGTGCACCCCCTGGCTGACTCCCTGCGGGAGTCACAGCTGGATTGCACTTCCCGACACACAGGCGTGAAAACTGGTCTGGAAGGCTCATTCTGGTCTGGCCCTGGAAGACTGCGTTCCATTGTGCTCAGGCCGTCCTGGGCTCCTAGAGTGAGGCTGGCGGGGGAGGCTCCTAGAGTGGGTGGGTGGAGGGAGGCCTGCGGAGTCGGGAGGAGAGGGCGGGGTTGGGGGTTGAGGGCTGGGGGTTTGGGGAGGGACAGGCCCAGGGGCCTGGGCTTTGGGCTGGAGGCTTCATCAGCGGGCACCAGACACTGGGCCTTCTGAGATGCACCTGGTGGACTCCCGCCTCTTCCTTTCTGCCCCACAACTCCGTGTGCCGCTTGAAGTAGCTGTCTGAGAACACTTGACAGTTGGTTATGGAGTACTGGGGCTAGGAGGGTGGGAGTTGATGCTCTACTTTGCTCAATATAACATTAAAATGAAAAGTGAAAGTATCGTTCAGTCGTGTCCGAAGCTTTGCCACCCCGTGGTCTATACAGCTGATGGAATTCTCCAGGCCAGAATACTGGAGTGGGTAGCGGTTCCCTTCTCCAGGGGATCTTCCTATCCCAGGGATGGAACCCAAGTCTCCCACATTGCAGGCGATTCTTTACCAGCTGAGCCACAAGGGAAACCTATAACATTAAAAATGCCCTGTAATTTTGTAAAACAAAACAAAGGAATCCTCTCCTGCCCCTGCCCCCTCACCTCCCCTGGAGATAAAATGAATAATCTCTAAACTCTAAGATCTGGTGACTTATATGATCCTGGAACTCGTTGGGCTAAAGTTGCTGCATAAGTTAATCTCTTAGTGTGATTGCCTTGACCGTCCCCTAAAGTCTTTTTTTTTTTTAAGGGCAGTGATAAGTGATGAAAGGGTTTGGGCATCTCCTGCTTATCCTGTATTGTAGGTTTTTTCTTTTGATTTGCTTTCCTTGCTCTTTAGTGACCTTGTTTGATTTAAGCAGGAGGCTTTTGGGAAAGATGATTTCAAAATGGGTGATAGATATTCTTCTGGATCCTGGGAAGATTCAGTTTCTAGTGCCCATTCCTTGGTTTTGCTTCTCTCCAGATGTTGGAGTTGAAATTTGCAGAAATAGAAAGTATGGTTAGTAGTGATCATGCGTCATTTGTTGATCAATGCTGGACACAAAGATGTCTTTGGATGTGCTAGTAGTTTTTAAGAACTTGAAAGTGGGGTTGGAAGGAACAGAGTGTGGGAACCAGTCATAGATTTATTTCAACATCCTCTTCAGCAGGACCTGATATACCCTTTATTTCTAGTGTGACAGGTGGGTCCCTGACATATCCTGGCAAGCTCTGGGCAGGGAGAGGTCTGCTGTAGAACTACAAGAGTCTGAGATTCCTTGGAACTGCCTTATCATTTCAGATTGAGAACTGAAGTTTTCTGAGCAGACCATATCTACTCTTTAGGGGTTGCTTTCTTTTACCTTTCCTTTTGGTTGGTTGTCCTTCTTGATTCTAAATGCTACTGAAATAGTTAATAGAATATGTTTTTAAAAAGTTGTTTTGAATAATGGTCAACTTTTCTGAAAAAGTGAAAATGTCAGTTGCTGTCTGACTCTGCCAGTTCAGAGACTGTATTCTCCCTGCCAGGCTTCTCTGTTTATGGACTTTTCTGGACAAGAATGCTGGAGTGGGGTGCCATGCTTTCCTCCAGGAGATCCTCCCAATTCAGGGATCTAACTCGGGTCTCCTGCATTGCAGGTAGATTCTTTACCTTCTGAGCTACTAGGAAAGCTCAGATTTATTCTGCAGTTCATATTCTGCAGCCTCAAACTTGGAAACCCTGGCTTTATAATTATGTTTTCCACTTTTATGTAAAATCAATAATTATACATGGGTACTTGCTGTCATCTGACCCTTGTATGTCTCTCTCTCTTTGTAAAAACTTTTAAATTTAATTATATTGACTCAAATCTTAAATATTATGTTGGTAAGCAGGATGTTTTTTCCAGGATAGTCCCCAACTTACAGTTTACTTCTTCCCTATAAGTTTATTTATTAAAACATATATATTTGGAACTCATAAGGCACTTTTCCAAAAGAAATATTATGAAATAATTAGTTTTCCACATAACTCTTTTCGTCCATAATGTGCCTGAAATATTGTACATATATAAAAGTAAAGATAAAAACAATGCTGAAATTTTAGCAAATAAGACTAAATATGTGAAAACTGAAAAAGGAACCAATTTTATGTTAATTGCTAGATTTTATAAAAAGAATTTTCATTATTAGATAATTTTTAAAACTTTAGGGGAACATTTGAAAAGGTTTTCAGGATCATTAAAAGGGTCTGTTATGTGGATTCTTTAATACATCAAGCTTTGTTTTTCTATTCTTTTATACAAATATATGGTATCATTATTCATATATGTGTATATATAAAATCTCAGCTAGTACCAGGGCAATTCTTTGGCTTTATATACAAAGTTAAGAGAAGGAGTATGACAAGAATGAGCAAAATAATTGCTGTTGAGCATCGCTAAGGATATGCATCAAGTATTAGGAACCGGGCTGCTAGGGACTCAGTTTTACATCCCCTCCTCCCAAGGTTGTATGTTGAAGCCCCAACCTCCAATTTGATGGTATTTAGAGATGGAGTCTTTTGGAGGTAGTTAGGTTTAGATGAAGTGATGAAGATGGTTCTTCAGGATGGGATTAGGGCCTTTATAAGAAGATGAACAGACTCCAGAGCTTTGTGTCCTCTATGTGACGACAAAGTGAGAAGGGAACTATCTGAAAACTAGGAAGAGGGCCCTTACCTGAAACTGTATTATCCAGCACCTTGACCTTGGACTCCCCAGCTTCCATATCTGTGAGAAATAAATGTCTGCTGTGTATGCCACTTAGCCTGTGCTGTTTTGTTATAGCGGCATGAAGGGTCTAATACAATACACTGGCCAGTTTATGGATTTATGTGATCTTTTCCAGAGGTGAAAAATATGGATTATAGCATGGCTCCAGGGTTTAGTTTTTATAATATGGTCAAAGGTAAGGACAAGAGTGAAGTTGAAGGTAGGAAAGAGAAAATGATTTAGATACCAAATTTGGAGTCCAAGTTAAGGGGGAGGAAAAGAGTCAAGAAGAGCTCATCTTGGGAGGGAGTAGAGTCTTGGGAGAACTGGAGGCTGGTTATTGGATGTTCATGTCTGGGGCAGCTTGGTTTTGAGGAGGTTAAGTCTGTTAAATTGCATAGCATTGTGAACAAATGTGACTTTAATGTGATATTCAGATTTGGAATTTGAAGCTTTATGTCCCCTCCCCCACCTTAGGTAATACTCAAGGATTTTCATTTTCATTACTTTTTATGTTAGAATATTATGAAATAATTTTTAAGACCTCATAATAGGATACTATTCTTTGGTTTAATAAGTATGTCCAAGCTTTGGTTTCTTTTTCTGAATAATTTTCATATTTGGTGCTTAAATAAGGCATCACAGAGTCTTGTGCAGTTGCTTAATAAGCTAGCCTTAATTAATTTAACAAACTTGCTTATTTGTATTAAAAGAAAAAGTTCAAAAAGAGGGACTATATATTGCAGTAAAATGCAAATATGTTGAATTTAGGGCAAGATGTTGCTGAAGCACATTTCTCCCACATCTGCACTCTGATTTTGAAAGAGAGTGGATGTGGATGGGTTTTCAGACTTTTTCTAACATTTTACAGATGTTTCCAAATGTCTTTTTGCTACTGTAACACTGGAATGCGTTTCTCTGTTGGTCTCCTGAGGTTCCTTTAAGGATCAAGTGAGATAAAGCTCTTGTAAGCACCTTGTAAACGGTCAGGTTCTATGCATGTGTTAATTCTTTTCTGCCTTGTACTTAGATACAATGGCTGTACTCAAAGAAATGTATTGAGGGCAGCTTCCAGGACTAGATTCCAGCTCAGCACTCTTCCCTGCTACACTCTTGGGCTTACTTCTTAGAGAATGCTAAATGCATGTGGCAGGATCCTGACCCCAAATCATTACAATGGATAGACTGTGCGTGCAGAGCTTAAACTATACGTGTGCTTGCTGCAACATGATGGATATAACTGCTTGCTGAGAATTTGATTTATTTTCCAATAGTTTAGCATCCCTCTGCTTTTATCTGATATGACTATTTTACAAGCGTGTGTACCAAGCATGGCTTCAAAATTGCAGGTTATGAAATACAGAAAATGGAACAATTGCCGTACATAGCAGAAATCTTCCTGTTCAGTCTGTGTGCTGTATATTTTAAAGTAAGATGGACTGCTGAATGGTGATGGGGGCTTACCTTGGGCTTCATCATTTTTTTTTTTTCCCTACAGGTAAAAGGAAATGCAAGACTTTCTTCTTCATTTTCAACTTCATATTGTTAGTTGGCTTTTCACAGGCTGGTTTTGTGATGATGGGTTTTTGCCTTATCGTTTGTTGGCATAATAAAAATGACATGATGATGGGGAAGAGAGTAGTTCCCCTGAGGATGGAACAGTGCAGCTGATGCTAGTGATGAAAACACAGCAGGCTGATGTGAATGCCTCCCCATTTCACCTCAATCCAAGTCTCTATTTTTTTCAGTAATGCGCTTACTCGCTGAAAAATGCCCATCAGAAACTCACTGCCGTTAACGTGCATGCGTATGTTGGCGTGTAGAACAGACCAGCTAGTAGACAGTCTGTGTTGCTTGTGCCGTGTATATGTCTTTGCTCAGTTGTGTCCGACTCTGTGAAACCGTGGACTGTAATCCGCACCGTGCACCACCACCCCCCAGCCTGGCTTCTCTGTCCATAGAATTTTCTGGGCAGGAATACTGGAGCAGGTTGCCATTTCCTTTTCCAGGGGATCTTCTCAACCCAGGGATCAAAGCTGAGGCTCCTGCCTCATCTCCTGCATTGCAGGCAGGTTCTTTACTGCTGAGCCACCGGGGAAGCCCGTGTTGCTTACGTACCAGCATAGGAACATAATTCCTAGAATGACAGCTTGCTTCCTTGGAGAGTATATTCATTTCAGCTTTCTTACCTGAAATATCTGTTCTTACTCCTGGTCAAAATTGACTCTGGGTTGTGAGTAATTGACATCTAAGAACAGAGCAAATCGAGGGCTGGCTTGACTCTGATAGCATCTCTACTTTACTGGAGGTTTCCTTTAGCCCAGCTATGCGGAAGGGATTGCGAGGCAGTGTGGAACCTTGATTGTCATCATTCCAAGCAGACTTAGGCAGAAGTCAAGTGTAACAGACCTGGGAAGCTTGTGCTCCTGTAGCTGAGAGAAGGCATATTAATGGGACGTGGTGATGAAATGTGCACCTGTTCACTGAGTGTATCCAGGATGTGGTGTCAGTCATCTGGGACCTTCACCTGGACTAAGCATTCACCAGTGTGTTAAAATGCTTGCTGAAAACCCAGATTCAGACCTCATGAACAACTACTGCACCTTCATTGTTCGACAGCATCCTGTCAACTTACGTTCCTTCTATATGCCTTGGCATTCCTGAGGGTTTCCATTCTGGGGACACTTTGCATTATATGTTTCTTCCCATTGATCCACAGTTTATCTTGGATGATTGTTTGATTATTTTAAGTAAGTTAGGTCCTTAAAAACAAAGAATTTAGGAATTATCTCAGAAAAGCAGATGGTTTTCTATTTCTTCTTGATAATAGTTTCTTAAATGACTTTCCATGCAGGGTAAACACCTAAAATGTAGTGAGCATTTGCTACATTTCAGGGACCATGCTAAGCACTTTAGGTAGTCCTCCTAACACTTCTGTGAGGTAGATGCAATAGTTATCTCCATTTCTAGAAGGGAAACTAAGGTATGGAGAGGCTAAGTGACCTGTCTAGGTCACATAGCTGCCAATGGTGGAGAGGGATTTAAATCTAAGCATTTTGATCATGGAATTGGAGTTCTTTAATTTTTAAATCAATTTTTATTGGAGTATAGTTGCTTTACAGTGTTGTGTCTCTGCTGTACAGCAGAGTGAATCAACTGAACATGTACATATATCCCCTCTTTTTGATTTCCTTCCCACCTAGGTCACCTGGAGTCTGAGTTCTTAACCTCAGCTCAATACTCCTTGGCTTGGCATTTATCAGGCACAGGCTTATTCAGAAGCTATAACCCTAACTGATTTAGGTGTTAGTGACTGGTGGGAAGGAGAAAGAGTAGGTTAGGTGGTTACAGAAAGTCTCTCTCAGGAGATGGTATTTGAACTTGGACCTTTGAAGGAGCCAACCATGGAAATTTTGTGGGAAGAGCTAACTGCAAGGGCAGAGGCCTTGAGTGCAGATATGCGAGTTGTGTTCAAAGATCACAAAGTAGGTCACTGTGTGTGGAGTGGAGGATAGGTCACTGTGTGTGGAGTGGAGGGGAAGCGATGAGAGCCAAGAGCTGGGGGTGAGGGGAGCAGATCACACAGGGCTTTGCGGCATAAAAGTGTCTCCAAGAAGGACACGGAAGTGTGCCGCCTCTTCTGCCCCCATATGCAGTGGTGCTTTGCACTTGACACAGTGCTAGCTGCTTGTGGTCCCCTAGACCCTCAGCATCTTTCCTCTGTGCCTGGGCCTTTGCTGTTCTGGCCTGGAATATCCTTTCCCACTGTTGGTACCTGGCCAGCTTTTGGTCCTCCTTTGAAACTCAGCCCAGGGGTCATTTTCTATGGTGGAACTTCTCAAATCTCCTGGTCAGGCCCAATTTTTGCCCCATCCTGAATTTCCCTTGGTCCCCATCTGAACACTTAGCTTGCTTTCATAATTTTTTCATTTGTATGCCACACTGAAAGAATACGAGCTACATGAGAGCAAGGAGGATGTGGTGCTCATCCTTGTATCTCCAGTGCCCAGACCTGCATGTGCCTTACAGAAGGCAATCAATGTATGTTAAACTTACCTGAAAGCAAATTAAAGGAGAAGAATATCCCAGGGCAAACAGAAGCATAGAAAATTCTAAGCATAGCATACCATAGTAGAATGTGGAGTTCCTAGACTTGGGTGTTAGATTTGTTTGTTATTCTTCTATCCATTCTCCATTCTAGGGGTTGGTTGGGGGTTCCTACCTTCTTCATAACAACAGATAATATAATATATTAATAATACTAATCATACGGTTAATACAACATCTGTGTTATCTCACTTAATTCTCACAATAACCCATGGGAAAAGTACTTTTGTTTTTCCTTTTGATTACTGAGGAAACTACAGTTTGAAGAGATTTGGTGCTTTCCCCAAAGACGCACAGCTGTTTAGAGGTGTGACTGAGATTCAAGCTGAGGTTTGCCTCCCAAGCCCATGCTGTTGAGTGTTACCCTATGGTAGCCATTCTGGACAAAAGGTGATACAATCAGTGTTCTCATCATGCACAGCTGGATAGCTCTGGAGTTCCCTAAGATCACCTGGAGGGTTCATGAGGAGGCAACAGTAGTCAACAGCATCCATCAGAGAATTCTGAAGGGCAAGGATTCTGGCCCCATGAACACCTCTTCACTGCAGCCAAGTCACCATCCTCCTGATTTTCCACACTCTCCAGAATGTCCCCCACTTCCGCTTGCCTCTCCACAGTCCCCTTCCTCCTCTGAGGCATTGCTCACTTGTGATTTGAACTTCGTGTGGTTATTGAATTGAGACAATAATAATAACAACTAAAAAGAAGCTAAAATTTATAGAATTCTTAATACATGCAAGATATTATCTCAGTTAATTCTGCAGTACTTTGGGAGATTGGTACTATGATTACTGGGGGCTTCCCAGGAGGCTCAGTGATAAAGAATTTGCCTGCCAAGCAGGAGACTCTGGTTCAGTCCCTGCGTCGGGACGATCTCCTGAAGAAGGAAATGGCAACCCACTCCAGTATTTTTGCTGGGAAATGCTATGGACAGAGGAGCCTGGCAGGCTACAGCCCATGGAGTCATAGAGAGTCAGACGCAAGTTAGTGACTAACCAACAACAGCTATGATTATCTCTGTGTTACAGAGGTGGAAAAATAAACAGAGAGGCTATGGACTAGGAAGAAAGGACTACATATAGTTCAGGGGTCACCCCCCGCCCCCCACCCCCCTTCCTTCCCTCCTTCCTTTTCTCTCTGTTTTTCTCTGCTGAGCACCATTGCCCTTTTCTTCAGTTGATTGTCCTCTGATGGCATTTGGGAATTACCTTTTCCATGCTGGGTACAGTCTTTGTGGAAAACTAATTCTAAACTAATTATAGGGACCTTCCACCTCTCCTCCAATACTTCCACCTCCCCTTCCCGTACCCACCCCCTCCACCCACCGCCCAGCTAGGGCCAATGACATGGGACCCAACCAGGGCCAATCAGTTTTTCTCTTGAGACATTAAACTTGAGCAGAATAGCACCTGGAGAGAAGAGGAGCTAGAGATGATCCACCCAAGCTGTGCCCTGTAGGGACACCAATTTGCTGCTGCCACCTTGAGCCCTGTAGCAACCTTTATTCTTACACCTTCTGCATTCTTTTTTTAAGCTCAATTCTGTGAGCTGAGTTTTGATAAATCCCTTTTTGGTTAAGCAGATCAGAGTGAATTTCAATAGTTTGTAGCAGAAGAATCCTATCATGTATAACTAATAACACTGACATTCACCCATATTGTGTGACAGACCTTCCCAGATCACTTTGAGAATCCCTAAAATAACTCTTCCTAGAATTTTCACCGTAATTGTCAACTCTGTTTTCTATCAACTTAGGTTTTAGCTCTCTTAATAACCATTTAACAAATATATCATTGGAACCATATCTTTTGATTCTTTTTAGTCAATACAGTGGTTGACATGAGGGGGGCCATCCCCCACTGAGTGTGGGACCTAAAATCTTGAATCTTTAAGGAGATGTAACATCTGGGGCAAACTGCAGTGTTCATTTCTGCCTCCCTCAATTTTATACAGTGAGTAATCTGGATTA
Organism: Nanger dama; assembly: GCA_917880005.1. Taxonomy (NCBI): domain Eukaryota; kingdom Metazoa; phylum Chordata; class Mammalia; order Artiodactyla; family Bovidae; genus Nanger; species Nanger dama. The sequence goes on from CAKJTW010000059.1 coordinate 1,583,680, forward strand.
CCTATTGATTCTTGACTGGTGCTGGTGATCTTCACTCTGGTGCTGCTGACTTTCTTTTGACATGACTGGTTTCAGGTGTTTATTCTGTAGCTTTGAATTTAAAATTCTGTTAGTTATTGATATAGTCAAACTTGCCTGTGGTCTTGTTGATTGACCCAGAATCAATAAAGAGGGTTTATGTTAAAGGAATGTTAGACTTAGATAATCATCAAGGACAACTTATAAGGGATAAGAAAGTAGCAGTAAAAAAAACCCTACTCTGCAGCCTCAGGATGAGCAAGGGTGGCTGGAAGATGAAGAACAGCCATTTCACTTGACCTTCTGGGAAAGGTGGTAGGCTTCGGGGCTGGGTGTCAGATTGTGCTCCTCAACAAGGAATGCCCATTCTCCTATAATACTGTTTCCTTCCTCCATTTACCACCCAGTTTGGCACATCATCCAAAACACTGGATATGGAGTGCTTGACAAGTTCTAGGGTCAGCTGGAAGTCAGCAAATGCTTGTTTGTGGGCTGATTGTCTACCTTCATTCGTCTCCCCATAGTAGATTCTTGTCTTTGGATGTCCAGTGCCTCCTCACTCTTTTTCTGGTAACAACAACTTGATTTCATTTGGGAGCATTTTTCTATGATCCACAGTTTATGTGGTTTTTAGTCTATAACCTCAGTGTCAGCTCCTGGGTGGGCACGTGGTCAAGCCATGTTATCCTCTCAGGTAATGGCAATGAAATACCATTAAGATAGTATTACATTAAGATCTTCTTTGAAACTTAAGATTTCTTTGAAACTTTTGGGAAGAGACTGTCTTTCCAGTAGGTCTTATGAGATAATAGAAATGGCCGTGGAGCTGCTGGCAGCCTTCTTGCCATGCAGTGGGGAGACAGGGTTCGAGGCATCTTTCTGGCAGGTGCTCCATAGGGTTGGAGCACCTGAACCCAGCCTTGCCAGTCCAGAGCTATCTTGAACTTTTCATCAACACAGATCAATGTCTTTCCTCTTTGCCTTCATTTTGGTTTCTAACAGATCTATCCACCAGCTCTGATTAGCTCCAAGCTCATTGCACTCTGCAGAATAGAGAGCCAGTAAATTTCGGAGACAGGAACTCTCTCAGCCTCCAAAGTGTTTCTTGTGTTTTTCACTAGGCAACTCCAGTGGAGAATTGTCAGAGAAAGGATATGATGACTTCTCTGTCAACTTGAACTCAAATAGAAAACATCTGTGCAGATGATCAAGGTAAAAACCCCTGCAAAAATCTCCCCATGGTATGGGAGGAGATTCATGGCTTGGATTATGATAGCAGAGGATTGTCAACAACAGTTGTGTGGGGAAAAAGAAAAACACTCCTTTCCTCTTCCCATTTCTTCTTCTTTTTTAGATGCAAATATTAACTGGGCAAAGAAACTCTTAGAACAGATTTTTTCCCACCAAACAATAGGCATCAGAGTTATAGTATTTGATACTTTTATTTGGTGTGGGTGTAGAGATAACTGAGAGCTGCTGCTGCTGCTAAGTCGCTTCAAGACAGAGAGCTAGCCTAGGAAAAAGGGTTGCCCCTTTTCAGTTATCACTAATAGTGCCTTCAGTCTTTCCTTAATGGAATCTCCCAGATCCATGACTAAATTGTGGACAAGCTTCCTTGGAACCAGGGTCATGGAGTCCATCAGAGTGAGTGCTCTGGAACATGGTATGATGTCATTTGCCCCAAGGAATCAACTTGTCACAAACCTAAATTCTTTGCTGGTTAACTAAAATGACAGGCAACAGAACATTTGTCTATAGCCACTTGATTTTCTCTGGACTCACAGCATCAAAGAAGCAGAGCAAAGTTGGTCTGATTGAAGGTTGAGTCACATACAGAGGGTCTAAAGACTGGATGGAAATGAAGATGGAAACAAGAAACTGGAAACACAGAGAAGCCTTGATATCCTGGTGTACGGAGCCAGAGGCACTGACTGTGAGGTGAAATGGAAGACATCAAGGATATTATTGAAGAGAGGAGATAATGGAGAAGGTGGGAAAGTTCCAGGGAAATAAGACTTGACTTGCTTTCAGAATTCCTCCAGCGCTGAGTGTTGACTGGCTACAGTCATTCTGAAACCTTGGTGACATTTAAAATGAACCATGTTTGTGGCTTTCCTAGAGGAGAAAGAAACAGGAGAGCACATTGCCCTTTGGAGTTGCCTTAGGAAACTGCATGATATACTTAAAGTGGAATGATGTTCAGATTTGAAAATAGGCAGAAGCAAGTGGCGTGTTTTATATGCCATGATTTCCCTTCAGTTATTAACTCTCTACACTCTGACTATTAACTTTGCCTGTTTCTTTGCCAGATGTGATGTGTACAAATTTGCAGAAGTTTGTTTGCTATGATTCAAAATTACTGGATTTTGGGGATACATTTGAGTTTCTGTAGGTTCTTGCTTTAGGTGGAAGAGCGTAGTTCTAAAGTGGCAACAAAGCACTGTGTAGAGGACCTGCTTCCACTTGCCACTTCATGCAAGTAGGTGATGTATGGAATTAGAATGGATTTTGTGATTGGGATGAACTGAATCTGAGTACTGATTTCACCTATACTCATGGTAACTTGGACATCTCATTGTCTCAGTTTCCTCATCTGTAAGGCAGGTATAATAATGCTTTTTTTCAGGAGTGTTTTAAAGATTAAATGAGATGATGTGTGTGTAAACTGAGTGTCCCCAGTGAGGCTGCCATCTCACAGATACTGTTATGTGAATGGTGGCCCCTGGAGTTGTACAGTGAGACTGTCTGGTTCTTATCCCCTCTGGTTATCTGAGACCTACCTCAGCTTTAAGGTAAATGAAAGCAACTTGAGCTACTACCCTTTGGACTGAGGCTAGACCCATACCTTTCTCAATTTTGAATGGGGTTGGTGGGGACTTATATTTGCCTGATTGTCTCTTGTGTTCAACTCTGGTTTCTGCTAAGACCTTGTATGCCATCTTGCTTTCCTTAGCTACTGTTGCAAATGTAGTCCCTGATTTTTCAGTCTTTTAAGACAGTATCAGAAGACCTCTTTTACTGAAGACTTGGATAAAGGAGGAGAGACACAGCACGGAATAAAAATTACATTTAAAATGAAATATTTATTTTTACTTTTCTTAAACTCCTTGTCCATTCTGGCCCCAGGGATTCTCATTTGCTGTCTTGCTTCTTCAAGTCTGGCAGCCCCTCAGATCATCCACTCCCACAGTTCCTTTCACCTGCTTCAGATCCTCTTGTTTCCAGGTCATCTGAAACCCCAGATCTGCCACTGGAAACAGAAGCATTCTCTTAATTGATTATGTTGGGCATTTAACACTCCCATTTTACACTAGGTTCTGGAGTCCACCTTTGTTGAATGTAAAAATGCACTTAGGAATCTATCCTGGCATAAATACTGTCCCTCCTCTACTATGTAAAAGTGCTGTCAGTTCAGTTCAGTTCAGTTCAGTTGCTCAGTCGTGTCCAACTCTTTGCGACCCCATGAACCACAGCATGCCAGGCCTCTCTGTCCATCACCAACTCCCGGAGTTTACCCAAACTCATATCCATCGAGTTGGTGATGCCATCCAACCATCTCTTCCTTTGTCATCCCCTTCTCTTCCTGCCCTCAATCTTTCCCAGCATCAGGGTCTTTTCAAATGAGTCAGCTCTTTGCATCAGGTGGCCAAAGTACTGGAGTTTCAGCCTCAACATCAGTCCTTCCAATGAACCCTCAGGACTGATCTCCTTTAGGATGGACTGGCTGGATCTCCTTGCAGTCCAAGGGACTCTCAAGAGTCTTCTACAACACCACAGTTCAAAAGCATCAATTCTTCAACACTTAGCTTTCTTCACAGTCCAACTCACATCCATACATGACCACTGGAAAAACCATAGCCTTGCCTAGATGGACCTTTATTGACAAAAAGTAATATCTCTGCTTTTGAATATGCTATCTAGGTTGCTTATAACTTTCCTTCCAAGGAGTAAGTGTCTTTTAATTTCATGGCTGAAATCACCATCTGCAGTGATTTTGGAGCCCACAAAATAAAGTCTGACACTGTTTCCACTCTTTCCCCATCTATTTCCCATGAGATGATGGGACCAGATGCCATGATCTTCGTTTTCTGAATGTTGAGCTTTAAGCCAACTTTTTCGCTCTCCACTTTCACTTTCATCAAGAGGCTCTTCAGTTCTTCTTCACTTTCTGCATAAGGGTGGTGTCATCTGCATATCTGAGGTTATTGGTATTTCTCCTGGCAATCTTGATTCCGCTTTTGCTTCATCCACTCCAGCATTTCTCATGATGTACTCTGCATAGAAGTTAAGTAAGCAGGGTGACAATATACAGCCTTGACATACTCCTTTTCCTATTTGGAACAAGTCTGTTGTTCCATGTCCAGTTCCAACTGTTGCTTCCTGACCTACATACAAGTTTCTCAAGAGACAGGTCAGGTGGTCTGGTATTCCCATCTCTTTCAGAATTTTCCACAGTTTATTGTGATCCACACAGTCAAAGGCTTTGGCATAGTTAAGGCAGAAGTAGATGTTTTTCTGGAATTCTCTCACTTTTTTCCATGATCCAGCGGATGTTGGCAATTTTTCTGCCTTTTCTAAAACCAGCTTGAACATCTGGAAGTTCACAGTTCATGTATTGCTGAAGCCTGGCTTGGTGAATTTTAAGCATTACCTTACTAGCGTGTGAGATGAGTGCAATTGTGTGGTAGTTTGAGCATTCTTTGGCATTGCCTTTCTTTGAGATTGGAGTGAACACTGACCTTTTCCAGTCCTGTGGCCACTGCTGAGTTTTCCAAATTTGCTGGCATATTAAGTGCAGCACTTTCACAGCATCATCTTTCAGGATTTGAAATAGCTCACCTGGAATTCTATCACCTCCACTAGCTTTGTTCGTAGTCATGCTTTCTAAGGCCCACTTGACTTCACATTCCAGGATGTCTGGCTTTAGGTGAGTGATCACACCATTGTGATTATCTGCTATAGTAATTTCTAAAATAAGAATTATTCCTCTTTTCAATACAAGTGCAAAATACTGCCTGTAATAGGTGTTCAGCAGATTGTGAGCTAAATATAAAATGAAAATAGTTATATGAAAAAAAAAAAGACATGGAGTTTGTCTCTTATCCATAGAGTATGTGGCTCCCATTCTTACACTGAGGAAAAATTGCTTGATTCTGAAGTTTGCAAAGACATGTTCACTTAGCAACCAGGCGCTGTCCCAGACACCTCATAAACAGAATGTTCTTCAATAAGCGTTTACCTAGCTTGAGTTTGTATCTTTGTGTGAGTTACTCATGGCACAGATAATACTCAGCTTACCACGCCAAGTGATACAAGAGGGAAGAAATATTAACAAATAAGGAAAATTCTGCTAGCATTGTGAATGAATTACACATGTATAAAGGCCAACTAAGTCTAGAATTGGTCTGAACATGCTCTTTTCCCAAGGTGGACACCATCCGCTCCTTTTCTCAAATTTGGCTTCTCAGTAAGGAATCCTCATTTCTGACTTCATATCCCCTCACCCCCAACCCCACCCCCAGCTTCTCCCTCTTCCTTCTTTTCTTCTTTATTTTTCTTTAATGCAGTTATTATCATTTGACAGACTCTTTTTTAATTTAAGGGAATCTCTGGTGGCTCAGTGGTAAAGAATCCTCCTGCCAAGGAGGACGTACGGTTTGATCGCTGGGTCAGGAAGATGCCCTGGAGAAGGAACCTACTCCAGTGTTCTTGCTTGGGAAATCCCATGGACTGAGGAGCCTGGAGGGCTATAGTTCATGGGGTCGCAAAGAGTTGAACACGACTTAGTAACTAAAACAACAACGAACACTTTTTATTTATGTTTCCATTCTTTTCTCTCTATTTCCGTAATAGAATCCAAGTGCCACATGGGGTATGATTTTAGTCTGTCTTACTCATCCTGTGCCCTAGGGCTTAGCAGACAGTCTACATTGTAGACTTTGTATATATTTGTTGAATGTTTATTGACTGATTCAGAGACTGGATATGATGGCAATGTCCTATTTTCTTTTATGCTTCTTTATTTTTTTACAGAGAACTTTCATGTACATCATCTTGCTTAACCTCTCACCAACTTGGGGGCAGACAGGGAATGCAGGCTGGCGTGGTAATGCGAGTTCTCTGGGTCACCTAGCTTTATAAGTAGTAAACCTGGGCACTTGAGTCCTTCTCTATTGACTCCAAATTCAGCGTTTTCCCGGTTACCTATACCCAGCAGCAGCAAAAGAGTATTGTTTGCATAAAACCAAGCAAATACTTTGGGGTAGAAAGAGTGATGGAATGTTGTGGGCTAGTATCCCATAGCATCTCTGTTTTCTCATTATCCTAGTCTGAAATGCTTGGCTGAGAGGGTCTTGCCTGCCAAAGTGAGGACAGGTACCATATATATCGTAATGGTACTACACCAGCTGCAGTCTAAAGTGTTGGGGCTCCATGCCAGATTTAACAAAACCAGACCAGACTCACTGTAAGCCTTTCATGTAGGAGTCTTAACTTATCCAGCAGCACTGGTTGTGGGGGCTGGGCCACAGAAGAGAGCAAAGCCCTGAGGGTGGATGGGCTGGAGGCTCACTTTCATAGTAACAAAAACTCACATTTGTCAAGAGATTTACAGTCACTACATCTCTTTAACATTTAACATCAAATTTGATTTAAAACACTTCAAAAGGAAGTCTCTCATTAAAAGGTGACAGACATGAATTTATCTGCTTTACAGACGAGGAAAGCTGAGGCCTGGACAGATTGTGCAATTAGTTTAATGTTAGACTATTCCTAAGGAACAGAATTGAATTTTCAGCTGAGGATTTTTCAAGCTAAGATTGATGGGTTCTTCTTTTTATTACGAAGAGTGCTTCTCAAAGTGTCACATGAATAAGAGGCACACTGAGAGTTCAAATAGCCCCAGACATTCTGATTCAGTAGGTGTGGGATGACATCTGTGAATGTGTATTTCTGACAAGCTCTCAGGTGATACTGAGGCTGCTGGTCTACTGGCTACATGTTGCATAGTGCTGACATAGAAGTTCGAGCAGACTTTACAAAAATTTACGGTGACTTTACAATTTCCTGTGCGGCTGAACTTCCCTTCGGCTATCTCCCCCACGGTCACCTCCGCCATCCTGCACAGTACACGTCTGACGTCATTTCCTGCTACTTGCCCCTTGCTTATCTCATTCCGGCTTCACTGGCCTCCTTGCTGGTTTGAGCATTCTAGGCACACTCCCATCTCAGCGTCTTTGCACTCGCTTTCCCTTCTGCAAAGAATGGTTGTTTTTCGCAAGTGAGTAAGATTTGTTAGAAGGAAAGTACAAAGCTCTCAGCATAGACACTGAAAGGAGGTAGAGAGTTCCCCACAGAGGTGGGACTTACAGCATATCCTTACCAGTATCAATCTATACAGTTTTGGTTGGCTCCTGTCCTTAAAATACGTCATTTCTAAACAATCAGTTTGAAGGTCAAAATGTTTTACTTACATCTTTATGGCTTTTCCTGATGCTCTGCCTGGAATGTTTTGATTCCTAGATAGCCACAGGGCTCACACCTTCTCTTTCTCAGCCTCTCAGATGTTACCTTTGCAATGATGCCTTCTTGACCACCCCTACCTCTAGTGTGCTGTCTCTGTACCTTTCTATGGTATTTATCACTTTCTGAAATATCAGATCATTGCTTATTTAATTTTTCATTGTCAGTCTACCACTCTGGAGTGTAAACTGAAGATGGATCTTTGCCTTTACTAAGGCATTCACCAGCACCTAGGAAAGGATAGAAGGAGGGGAGCTGAATCAAGGGCTCTGCCATCTTGTGAACCCAGATTTTTTTTTATTTTGTATTGGGATATAGCTGATTAACAAACAATGTTGTGATAGTTTCTTTCGGGTGAACAGCAAAGGGACTCAGCCATACATGTCTATGTATTCATTCTCCCCCAGACTCCTCTCACGTCCAGGCTGCCGCATAACACTGAGCAGAGTTCCCCGTGCTTTACAGTAAACCCAGGTTTTCTTACAAAAAATAGGAAAATTTCACACCTATGAGCCCCACTGCTCTAGAGCCTATGCTCTGCAACAGGAAAACTCTCACACCATGACAAGAAGCCCATGGGCTGCCGCTGGAGTAAAGTTCACATGTCTCTGTGAAGAGCCCACACACAGCAGCAAAGACCCCAAGTAGCCCTGGCCCCTGGCCCTGCCCCCACCCCCCACCCCCGCCAAAAAAAAGATGAAAATTTTTTTATTAGGTAACAAAAGAAGAATGTGTTTTAAAATCTTTAGTATTGGGTTGGCGTTTTGTTCATTCTGGTTTTTCATAAGATGTTAGGGGAAAACTGGAATGAACTTTTCGGCTAACCCAGTGTATTTACTTAAATTTGAGAAAATTAAAAATTGCAGAAAAGCACAAGAAAGTAATCATCCACAATTAACAATTGTTGCCATTTTGTCAGGAATTGCAATACTTCAATATTTAATAGAGTGACAAGCCCCGCAAAACTCACAGCTCACATGCTTCTTGTCTGCCTCATCCTTTCTTTGTCCCTTTCTCAGCTCCCTAGAAACAACTTCTATCATGAATGTCCAAGGCTTTCTTTAAGTCAATGGCAATGGATCTGTCTATATGTACCCATATGCATCTCAAAAATCTCAACTTGACAAAAAGAAAGTTGCAGAATGACTTTCTATAGTATAATGTTTTTAATTGAAACCCACACCCACAAAGCAGTGCTATATATTGTTCATCCCTTCAATAAGAACTTTAAGTAGAAGAGAGCACTTGGAGAGTTTCAGGAAGATCAGTGCTATTTAAGAATCACTCTCCATAAAAGAAATCTTTATAAAAGAGGAGGGAATAACAATCTAATACTGTTTAAGATAATGTCAATTTCATTTTACACGTTCTCTTCACTTTGTAAGGATTTTAAAAAACTTTATAGTGATAAGATATAGAGAAATACTAACATAAATAGGTTTGATTTTACTCACTGAATAATCATACAGTTGAAAGAAGCTCTTGGAATGAATAGGATACATGATTGATTAGTGATGGGTTTCATTCATTCTTGGTGTATGGTAGTTGGGGATAAACTTTTTCATACTCTATTTGTTGGCAGAACTCTATTAAGCAAATCTTTGGTTTTGGCAACTATATAAATTGGCAATTACATGCACTTTAAGCAGAGGAATATTGTGCTGAATTAAATTGAACAGTGGTTTGGGTTGAACTTAGTTCATGCTAGCAAGTCTTTTGCTTATTAAATCTGTGCAATAGCTATAAAATCCTTACATTATCTGAAGAGTTTTACAAAACAATCACATTATCAGATGGTTCCTCAGAGTGTGAAGAGAATAAGATATTAAAATATATTTGAATCGTGAATCACATTTGATAGCACATGTTCTTTTCTCCTTGTTTGGTTTATGCATAGGGCTCAGTTTTGGGCAGTGCCTCTCAGAGCTTCTTTCAGTGTACCCCACATGTCAGGGGAGGGTGAAGATGGTGCAGGGCTGCTGGGGCTCTGCTCAAAGCTGCCTCCTGCAGCAGGAAATATTTTGAATGTTCGTGTTTTTCTTTGAATTTCATAAGTTTGCATTTTATTCTGAAATATTTTCTTTTAAAAAATATATATTTATTTAAATTTACTTACAAATTAAGTTACTTCATTTTTTGATCCCCGAATCTTGATGTAAAATTGGCACTTCAGCAAAGATGGACCCTACTTATTTTGGCATTTTCTGATTTTCCCTAGATCAAGGGAAACACAACTGTGATAAATATAACTATAAGGTATTATGTTAGACTTGTGGGAAAACTATATTTTCACTGCTTCATTGGGTTAATATTTCTTATATTTATCTTACAACAAATTTTTTTCCTCTGTGCCTTGGTTTGTCCGTTTATAAAATGGCATGAGAAAATTGCTGTGAGTTCTTCAGATTAAGGTAACCATGAGGGAAGTCACAAGGACCATAGCCAGCATTTACTGAGTGTTGACCAAATGTCAGGTACTGTTCAGTGTGCTGCCTGTGGATCATTTTCTTTAGTTCTTACAACTATTCTATGAGGGTTTTTTTAAATCATATACATGTTTAGATTAAGAGTCCACTGTGCTTGGAAATTAGAAGACCATTTCACTGCAGTTCAGAATTTCTCAGAAAATCTCATAATTAAAAGCAAATAAGTTCCAGAAACCCTACATATTATACAATATGGGGGAGTCACTGTGACAATATAACATAGATCCTGAGAAGTGTTACAGTGGGGAAAAAAAGCAAAGTAATTCTCCTTTAATTTTGTTTAATAAAAAATTTCCTAAAATATTTTAATCAAGGGGCCTCTTCCTCCTGCCTCCTCTTGCAGAAAAGTTTATTACTATCTCCCAGAAGTGGCATTCTTGGAGCAAACTTGGAGAATCACCTTAGACAGCCCCATGGTTGGGGACTCTGTGGTTGGGGACAGGAATTTTCAATTCTGATGCTCTGAAAACTGAAGAAGCAGTTTGCTGGATCTTTGGTGTAGCTCTTTGGAGAGAACTATGGTTAATTCAACACAGATGACAATCTATCCATAGAATGATAATAGCTGAGAATTAGTAGAGATTGTTCAGTTTAACCTAGTACACGCTGAGCACTTTCTGTGTGCCTGATGCTGGTCTAGACATTTGGGACATGACAGTGAGTAAAACAGACATGTATCCCTGTCTTTATGGAGGAGATAAACAGTACATAAAATAATCAAGTAAATTATCTACTATATAAAAAGTCAGTGATTCCATATCCACATTTCAAGATTTCTGATAGAACCCTTCAAGAATGCTCTGTTAAGTGAGAGCTGAGTCATCTCAAAGGCAAGGCAATGAGAAGATCCACCTTGGGCACAAGCAGTAAGGACTCTGACTGGAGACTTAGGAAACAGTGATAAATGCACAACAAGCTGATCTGCTTGTAGTCACCACGCGTGAGTGCATGCTCAGTCCCTCAGTCGTGTCCGACTCTTTGTGACATAGACTGTAGCCCACCAGGCTCCTTTGTCCATGGGATTTCCCAGGAAAGAATACTGAAGTGGGTAGCCATTTCCTCCTTCAAAAGATCTTCCCCCACCCAGGGACTGAACCCAAGTCTCTTGTGTCTATTTCATTGGAAGAAGGATTCTTTACCACTGCATCACCTGGGAAGCCCAAATAAATGTGGTCTACTTATAAAGTAGAATACTGTATAGCAGCGAAAATGAATCAACAGCTGCATGGATTGGTACTTTTAAACAGTGTCAGTGACAGAATATTCCTTCCTGGAGAAACCTGTTTTGGTTTAAGTTTGAACAGTTATCATGGTTATTGTTGATTTGTAATATATATGTAAGCTTCAGCGTGGAGTACGAAATGGCAACCTACTCCAGTGTTCTTGCCTGGGAAGTCCTATGGGGTTGCAAAGAGTCTGACACAACTGAGTACCTATACACACACACAAGCTCCAAATCATCACATTTTATTACCTGTCTTTTAAGAAACATTATTAAACAATGTTTCATATATTCTACATGAAAACTAACACAGATTATAAAGTGTCTTCCTCTGCTTATCACCTTCTGCCACCCAGGAAATTCAGAATTATTATAATTGGCTTCAAGAGCAGTATAGTCTCCTTTCTCTGGCTTAGTGTATGTGTTTGTGTTTAAATAGTAGCTTTGACATAAACAATAATATCAGAATAGTTGTAGAGACAAGGAAATAGAATTTGGGTTGTATTAGATTTGTCATTCTATATGTACTTGGAGATTTCATCTGTATTCGCAATTTAAAACAATGAAACACCCTGGCTGATTCGTGTCAATGTATGGCAAAACATACAGTATTGTAATTAAAAAAAAAAAAAAATGAAACACCCTGTGAATAGTGGAGTATCATATTTTTTGTTTGGTAAGTGAAAACTGTAGTTTATACCTGAGATATTTACTACTTTGAATGATATAGTCTTTAAAATAGACATTTGCTTTTAGAAAATTCTTATTAATTCAGTTCAGTTCAGTTCAGTCGCCCAGTCGTGTCCGATTCTTTGCGACCCCGTGAATCGCAGCACACCAGGCCTCCCTGTCCATCACCAACTCCTGGAGTTCACTCAAACTCATGTCCATCGAGTCGGTGATGCCATCCAGCCATCTCATCCTCAGTCGTCCCCTTCTCCTCCTGCCCCCAGTCCCTGCAGCATCAGAGTCTTTTCCAGTGAGTCAACTCTTTGCATCAGGTGGCTGAAGTATTGGAGTTTCAGCTTTAGCATCATGCCTTCCAAAGAAATTCCAGGGCTGATCTCCTTCAGAATGGACTGGTTGGATCTCCTTGCAGTCCAAGGGACTCTCAAGAGTCTTCTCCAACACCACAGTTCAAAAGCATCAATTCTTCAGCGCTCTGCCTTCTTCACAGTCCAACTCTCATATCCATACATGACCACTGGAAAACCCATAGGCTTGACTAGACGGACCTTTGTTGGCAAAGTAATGGCTCTGCTTTTCAATATGCTATCTAGGTTGGTCATAACTTTTCTTCCAAGGAGTAAGCCTCTTTTAATTTCATTTTCCTTAAATTGTTATTTGTTCATTTCTGAAGCAGTAGTTATATAAGTTTAGGTTTTTCTCTTTTTTCCCCCAAAATACATAAATTTGATGAAAATTATTAATCCATTACTTTTATTCCTTTTTCATAATATAATATTTATTATCCTTATTGTTAAATTTTTAGTGGTATGCATATATATATATAAATCAATTAAAATTGTTTACATTTTGAATCTCTTCTGGCCATTATTATTAATTTCATAATTATTCCTTAAACTACTTCTGTTTTAAGGAGGAGAGAGAAAAATAACCTGCCTTGAGTTTCAGATACACTGATTATGTCACTGGATTTGAAGAAGATTCTCTTTTGGGAAGTTAGATTTTTCTGCTGGGTAATCATCTGTCCTGTGACAGCCCTGAGAACTTTCTAACCAGACACCCTTTATTTCACCTAGTCTAACACTATTGTTTACTGAATAATAGTGAATCTTAAGTTGCCATTCATGGGCTTTCTATAGCTGCAGCCAGCTGGGGCTACTCTTCATTGCGGTGTGCGGGTATCTCACTGAGGTGGCCTCTCCTGTTGTGGAGCACAGGCTCTAGGTGTGAAGGCTTCAGTAATTGCAATACATTGAGCTCAATAACTGTGGCCCATGGGCTGTAGAGTGTAGGCTCAGTAGTTGTGGCACATGGGCTTGGTTGTTCCAAAGCATGTGGAATCTTCCTGCACCAGGAATTGAACCTCTGTTCCCTGCAGGTGAGGTCTTATTCACTAAACCACCAGGGAAGTCAGCTTTTTTTCTTGTTTTAAAATTTATATTAAAAATTATTTTTTGTTTTATTGAGGTATAATTGACAAAATTGTATATATTCAAGGTACAGTGTGATCAGTTCAGTTCAATTCAGTCACTCTGTCAAGTCTGACTCTCTGCGACACCGTGGACTGCAGCACACCAGGCTTCCCAGTCTGTCACCAACTCCTGGAGCCTGCTCAAACTCATGTCCATCGAGTCAGTGATGCCATCCAACCATCTCATCCTCTGTCGTCCCCTTCTCCTCCTGCCTTCAATCTTTCCCAGCATCAGAGTCTTTTCCAATGAGTTGGTTCTTTGCATCGGGTGGCCAAAGTATTAGAATTTCAGCTTCAGCATCAGTCCTTTCAATGAATATTCAGGACTGATTTCCTTTAGGTGGACTGATTGGATCTCCTTGCAGTCTAAGGGACTCTCAAGAGTACAATATGATAGTTTCCTATAAATTCATTGTTAAATGATTATTGCAATCTAGCATTCATTAACCAACATAATTGCTTTTTATTTTTCTTTTCATCTCCCCAGTCCTCTGAGCCCTTTAGGCAACCACCAATTTTTAGTTTTCACATATAAGTGAAATCATACAGTATTTATCTTTCTCTATCTGACTTATTTCACATAGTATAACACCTTCTAGGTTCATCCATGTTGTCACAAATGGCAAGATTTTATTTTTTTCTTCATATCTTCTTTCTCCATTCCTCTACTAATGGGCACTTAGGCTGCTTCCAGCTCTTGGTTATTGTGAATAATGCAGCCCCTTCACCTTTGACTAAGACTACTGTGAACTGCTGAAGGGGGCTGCCCTGGTAGTCCAATGGTCAAGACTCCACCTTTCCACTGCAGGGTGCAGTTGATCCCTGGTTGGGGAACCAAGATACCACATGCTGTGCGGTGCTACAAAAACAAACAAAGACAGTGCAAGATCTTTTTGAGCAGCCTAGGATGCGGCAGCCATGGGTCCCCTCACTGGGTGGGGCATGGTCACTAGCTTTGGCCCTTTTTGGCTTAATCCCTTCTTTCTCAATTGGGATGTCCTTTTCTATTCAATCAATAACTGATTGAATATTCAACTGGTTCTTCAGCAGTCTAACTCCAGCAGCTGAGTTATCTCAGGGGATATGGCATCCCTCTGGTCTTGGACATCTTTGGCCAGCAGTGGGATTTTTGTTCTGAGAGTGAGGAGTTTTGAATTTTCTCCCATGAATACTGGTGAAGTTCTTGTGAAGTTACTGAGGAACTTGAAATTATTTGAATGTATTGTTTTGGTTTAATAGATGTAAATGGGGTTACACTTAAACGCCTTTGTTAGTGTCACATGCTAAGTTGATGAGTACAGTGGAAGCAGACCTCCAGATTAATAACTTGGAGGGCACTGTCTGCCAGACTGTGCTAGCTAGCACGGAAACAGAGACCTTGATTTATAGCAACTGCAGATTTCTAGACTTTTGTGTTTAAAATGTGGAAAAGTAATGATGTCATTAATTTTGCTTATACGGTTAATTTTCTTGTCACTTTTGTGTGTGTGTGCACATGCGTGTATGTGCGAGTTTTTTTCTTTTGGAGTGAAAAAAGCAATCTTTATACGTGTGTAATATGCTTGACTTGAGGGTTTCACACTGAGTGCACTCATTTGAATGACTCCATAATTACTCTATCTATTAAGTGCTTTGAAGTTTTTATTTTGTTTTAATATTGAACACCCGTGACATCTTCCAGCCAACAATAGAAAATTATTTACTGTGTCATATATCTTAAAGTACTCTGAAGGCATTAACTTATTCTTCCCTCTCAGTGTTTAGGAATGTAAAGGAGTATCTCCATTGTGCTGTTGCTTCTTTTCTTATGAACAGTGGAGCAAGCCCAGGTAAAGAAAACACCTTGCCTGAACAGCCCAGGGAAGGGCCTGGCCAGTGCTTTGTAAGACCCAGGATGGAGTATTCTCTATCACGAAACATGCCATATGAGAGTTCTCTGGCTTTTTGTATCTAAAAGGCTATAAATTGAAGGAAACTGGGGTAAACAAGGGTAGAGAATCATCCAGAGACTCCCCCCTACCTGCTGGAGTCTGGGGGCCTCAGGCTGAACTGAAACCCTTCTGTCCCCTGCGTGAACAAGAGCATGTCTGATCACTCTTTGAAAAAGAATGCAATGTTTGGGGGACAGAAGGTTTTATCCAGGATTGCCTTCAAAGTGTTTTGGAACAGCCGAAGCTGCTCTGATGAAGATAAGATCTCCCAGCCAAGGGGCAGATGATTTAAATTCCACCTAAGAGCTGTACTCTTTAAATTTGAATTCAGCTTCTCCTGAACTCTCTGACTTGGATACTCGAGAAATATCTGTAGATTTATTCATTTCATTGGGTTAAGTGATTGCCCTCTCAATTTGGCCTCTTTAAAATGCAACTGCCTGAAGAGATAGCATATTAAGTTGTTAATATTTACACCTTAGAGTCAGGAGATTTATAACTTTCTTTCTTTCCCCTGATGAGAGGGCCCTTTGAAGGAGCACAAAAGGATTAAACTGATGCTTGCAGTGAGAAGTGTTGAAAATGGGGGAAAGCATTTCATCACATCCCCAGTTTGGGCCTGGGAGTGGGACGTTGATTGGTCAGGTGCACTGATGCTGAAGTTGGATACTGGGACCCCGAGGTCTGCAACATGAACTCAAGAGCAATCAGGTGAGAGAAAGAGCAAGAGCAAGGATGCTGTCCAGGGTGGGTCCTCTGAGATGCATATGCCATGCTGGAGTCGCCAAACTAGAGCTTTATTAGAGGAAGCACCTGTGAAAGGACACAAGGATGCAGCTGGGAGAACCCTGAGATCACAGTGCAGGTCTGACCTAAGTGAATGAGAGAAGGAAGGAAGGAAAGTTGGGTGGATGAATTTTAGGTTGATGAGGAGCCAGGAGTACCTGTCAGTCTCCTATTTTCCAAGAAATGCCCTGTCTTATGGGAGTGGGGAGTGTGGCCTCTGTGTAAATGTGATGATGAAGTTCAGAGAGTGGTCACTTGGGCTATTGCTCAAGTATGCACCTTGTCAGCAGAGATCTTGGGGACAGGGGAGCTCACTGTCAGGCCATTGTGTTACCTATAGACAGGGAAGCCAGCTTGGGGCCACATAGCAGGGGAGTGAAGCTTCCAGGGTACCAGTGTCTGCAGTAGCTTGGAGGATGAAGGGGAAAACAGAGATCCCTGAAGATATACACATTCTACTGTATAGAATCTCTAGTTTGGGCTGAATGGAAAAAATGTCAGTGCTTTACTGCTGATCCAGTTTTTAGCTTTGCTGTTACTGGCTGTGTGGCCTTGAGAAATATCCTTTAGATTGCTAAAACTGTTTTCCCATCAGTAAAATGGGGATGATAACACTCATCTTGCAGGATGCTGTGAGGATGGAATGAGATGGTATCTTGTCTTGCCTGCTACAGAGCAGATAATCCGTAAGGGGACACTTAGTGATTCTGTCTTAAGGTTGACTAGATTTTTTGATTTCTCAATACCTTGAATTTTAAAATGTGCTTACAATATGCTTCTGAAATAACAAAAGCATGCATTTAGATATATCAGTTGTCATAGTTTAGAAGCTGACCCCCAGTATGGCTGTACTGATGTGTCAGGCCTGGCTGAGAACTCTAACATGTGATCAAACTTACCTTCTATATCAGCATGCCCTAAGGCTTATTTAGTTTGGGACCATATGGAAATTTAGCAGAAGCTATTCTGTTTGGTGACTGCTTTCTTTGGACACATGTTCATGATGTCTTTTAACACATCAGAATGACCAGTTGTCCTCCTTAAGAGAAGTGGCAAGAGTAGCATAAAAGAGCAGGAATCAAAAGGTAATGACAAGTCATTTGTGTAAGTCGGAGGAGAAGGGGATGACAGAGGATGAGATGGCTTGATGGCATCATTGACTTGATGGATGTGAGTTTGAGCAAACTCTGGGAGTTGGTGATGGACAGGGAGGCTTGGTGTGCTGCAGTCCATGGGGTCGCAAAGAATCGGATACGACTGAGTGACTGAACTGAACTGATATCAGCATGCCTTAAGGCTTCTTTAGTTTGGGACCACATGGAAATTTAGCAAAAGCTATTCTGTTTGGTGACTGCTTTCTTTGGACACATGTTCATGATGTCTTTTAACACATCAGAATGACCATTTGTCCCTAGTAAGAGAAGTGGCAAGAGTAGCATAAAAGAGCAGAATCAAAAGGTAATGACAAGTCATTTGTGTAAAGTGCTTCACAGTTTGTAATGTACTTGAACAGAATTTGGGCTTCAGGGTATGGTAGGTAATAGCATTCCATTACACAGATATAGAAACTGAAATACAGGAGGTCTTAATATGCATAAGAATGTCTGTGTTATACGTGCCTTGAAGGCCACATGAAGAAATTAGAAACAGGTTAACTCCAGGAGACAGTCAGTGTACTTTGCAGCACTTCAAGGGAGTAAGAGGCTTGAGTCTTGGTATGGGGATGGAAGATGACATTCTTTCTTTGGGGACAGTCACTGCGCCCCCATCCTTGGACTAGTTTATGCACAAAATTTGCTTAAGAGGATGCTAAAAAGGTGACAGTGTGGAATACCCCCTACCATGGTCGCAGCAAATAATGAAGCTCTTTTAAAGAACTGTTTCTTTGGCAATAAGGATAATGGCTATGCCAATCATTTGCCCGTTTACCCTCAACTTCACTCTTTGCCCTTCCAAACCTTGGCCCATGCTGGAGGAAACTACGTTTTCCAGGTCCCCGTGCCTTTTAGTTTGAAAAGAGGTTTGGCCAGTGGGAGACACCAGCATAAGACTGGAGAACACACACACGCAGAAAAGCCAGTATCTCACCCCTTTCTGCTTTGGGCAGTTTCTCTGGCAGCAGCTGGGTCTTCTCTGTGGCTGGGACTCCTACTCACCCTCACTGTGGTTCTACCTTCTGCCATGCTGTCCTGTCTCCTCCCTTTGGATTGGAAGTGGTAGCCATTTCCCGTTGTGGCTTATCTCTGAGTTGCCTCTCTATCCCTCGCTGACTCCTCATCTCTTCTGTTGCTGCTGCTGCTAAGTCGCTTCAGTCGTGTCCGAGTCTGTGCGACCCCAGAGACCGCAGCCCACCAGGCTCCCCTGTCCCGGGGATTCTCCAGGCAAGAACACTGGAGTGGGTTGCCATTTCCTTTTCCAATGCATGAAAGTGAAAAGTGAAAGTGAAGTCGCTCAGTTGCGTTCACTCTTAGGGACCTCATGGACTGGAGCCTACCAGGCTCCTCCATCCATGGGATTTTCCAGGCAAGAGAACTGGAGTGGGGTGACATTGACTCCTCATCTCTTCTGTTATCTTCCATGTAATCAGTTCTCTGTATGATATGTCCTTTACTTGAAATACATAGAGTACTTTCTTCTTTCTGATAAGATCTTGGCTGATGCAGTACCTCGTCTTTACTAAGTTATTAGCGTGGACTATACATTGATCTCAGTTTTAAAATTTTTACTTAGTTCTTACAACTCATTTAACTCTATGAATAGGTATTATGATTATTTGTCCCAGTTTAAAGAGGAGAAATGAGAAATCTGAAGCTCTGAGGTGTGAAGCAACCAGTAGAAGGTCAAACAACCAGTGGGGGCTTGTCCTGGGTTTAAACCCAGGTTGGTGCTTGGGTTGGCCGCTTCACTGCACTGCCTTTTGCTACAGCCTTGGGGCGCTGCTCCCTGCCTGCCACTCCAGGGCTTTGGCCTGTTCTCTAGAAGGGGACATAGAAACACATACATCTCTTCTCTTGTTTTTAAATTTATCTTTCATTTTTAATTAGAAAAAGTAATCTAAACTCATGGCAGAGAATTCAGAGAGAATAAAAAATGGAAGCAGAAAAAAGATCCACACATCATAATACCTTCATCTAGAAATCATTATTAATTCTGGGCATTTTTTTCTTTCAGTCTTTTTTCCTATGGGAAAAATACCCTTGTAACTGTTTTTGCATTATTTAATTTGAAAGGAGAAAGCTCACTATGGTTCCAAGCATCTGAAAAGAGAAGCTAATATAATAGAAATGTTGTGTGTTGTTGACTATATTGTCGTGAAAGTTTGCTCGAATGAATCACTATAGATATTTGACCAGGTAGACCTGTGGTTAAAGAGGAAGTGTAAAATCAGCAACTTGCAGACTCTGTGCATACCCTGGAAGTGTGCCTACTAAATCTAATTCAGTGTATGTCAGACTCCTTACATTTCAGTTTTCCCAGAAGATGACTTTGGGATGAAATATTGGAGCTCTTTCAACTGGAACAAAACTTTCTCTATTTGTTATACCCATAATGCTTTAACTTCCTGCATTTTACTAGTGTTCTCCACTTGAGTTCTCCCTATCCACCTAAAAAGCAAAACCCAGCAATAATTCAGCTCCTAAGGTACATTATGAAAAACATGTGCGGTAGGATGACTGTATGCTAAGGTGGGTGCCAGGGGTAAAATCCCAAGTTTATTCCCCGAGGTCTCTCTGCTGCTCTGTCATGTGAAGGATGGTTCGCTCCACCTTTTACTATGCTTCAATGTTTCCAGTCAAGGAGAGGCAAGTGGCCAATGTGTCTGGCAGGTACTTTCATAAAGGCATTTTGGGAATGTAGAGGATTCTAGGAGGAAGGCTGCTTGATGCTTGCTGTGCCCTAGTTCAGCTTGGGCACAAACTCGAAAAGTCCTGATGATGAACTGTGACCTGGAGGCAGTGATTTGGGATGCTTTTGTGAGCTTACATGTTTGATTTGGGATTCTCCCTAAATTATAGATGTTTGTACCCATTCATCAGTCTTGAAAACATCCTTGGAGCTGCCACTGTTTGGGGGTCGACTTTCGTTCTGCTCTGAAGGTGTTGGCTTCCCCTGTGATTGTTCTGTTCTTTCACCTCACCCAACAAATATTTTGGAGTCGGGTAGGAGAGAAAAAGGTGATAAATGGCAACCAGCGGCACTGCCTGAATGAGGTATAGAATGGATTCTCATCAGTAACACAGGGAAATGTTAGAGTTGGTTGCTGTTCCATCAGAAGGAGAAGAGGACGATGAAGGACAGTGGGGCACAGAGGCATCACTGGAACCTGCAGGTCAGAGTCAGCCCTCTACCTGCAGGTAACTCTAAGTAAGACTGATAAAGACTGTGGCATGCTTTGTTCCAGGGGCTTCCCTGGTGACTCAGTGGTAGAGAATCTGCCTGCCAAGCTTTGATCCCTGGGTTGAGAAGATCCCCTGGAAAAGGAAATGGCAACCCACTCCAGTATTCTTGCCTGGGGAAATCCCATGGACAGAGGAGCCTGGCAAGCTACAGTCCATGGGGTTGAAAAAGAGTCAGACACAAATTAGCAAGTAAAACAATAGCAGTAGTGATTTGTTCCAAGAGGCTGCTTAATTGAAATAATGAAGTCAGAGCTGGAAAGGGGAAAGGATCTACTGCAGTCTCTTTCTGGCACACGATAACCCTGAATGCGAGACAGCAAAAGAGACACAGATGTATAGAACAGTCTTAGGGACTCTGTGGGAGAGGGTGAGGGTGGGATGATTTGGGAGAATGACACTGAAACATGTATAATATCATATGTGAAATGAATCACCAGTCCAGGTTCGATGCATGATACAGGATGCTCGGGGCTGGTGCATGGGATGACTCAGAGGGATGGGATGGGGAGGGAGGTGGGAGGGGGGTTTCAGGATGGGGAACACGTGTACACCCGTGGTGGATTCATGTTGAAATATAGCAAAACCAATTCAATATTGTAAAGTAATTAGCCTCCAATTAAAATAAATAAATTTATAAAAAAAAAAAGAATCCTGTGAGGAATCGCAGTTGAGCCTAGGGTCAGGGAATTGGAATAAGGAAAGGTCCCGATTCCAGTTTGTACTGTGTTAGCTGATTACAACCCCAGGAACCAGTGAAGTTCTCTGGAGGGAATATGTATACAAATAAAAGGAAATAGTAGAAGGGGAAACAAAAACTTACCACTTTGTAATTTTGTAAGATCTTCAAACAAGAACATTTCTTAGAACAGTCCATCTGAATGCATGAAACATTTTGTTGAAACGTCATTTTTCCTGTTTTCCTTGAGTTTTTTCACAATTTCATACTCAGTTTTGTTGTGTATCTGTATCTTTTTTCCCTGTTTGTAGGTTTTTCATAGATAATTGTTTTTTGGCAATTGTGTTAGGGACTGACATATTATGTCCAGTATGATGAACACACATGGTTGGGAGAAAAGAATCGCCTTACATACATCCCCTTCCCTAGGCAACAATGATACACCTCTGTCGTGGAGACTGTGTATGTCCACCGAAGCCTGTTTCCTATTCCTCCTGTGCTCCCCATGGTTACCTGACTAGAAGTGCGTCATGAGTGAGAAATAAACCTTTAAGTTGTATCACGTTAAACCACAGAGCTTTAGGGATTTATCAATTTCCAGTAAGTATTAACCTAAACAGTCTGTTCTGTGACCTATTTTTTCTCCTCCATTCAGGTTATGAAAGCCCCCCTCCTCATCCAGATCCCCAGATACACTTTACTGATTCAAGGCTGTCCTATGGTCTTAAACTAAGCCTCGGTTCGGTTCAGTTTGGTTCAGCCCCTCAGCTGTGTTCCACTCTTTGCGACCCCATGGATTGCAGCACACCAGGCTTCCCTGTCCATCACCAGCTTCCGGAGCTTACTCAAACTCATGTCCATCGAGTCGGTGATGCCATCCAACCATCTCATCCTCTATCACCCCCTTCTCCTCCCGCCTTCAATCTTTCCCAGCACCACGGTCTTTTCCAGTGAGTCATTTTTTTGCATCAAGTGGCCAAAGTACTGGAGTTTCAGCTTTAGCATCAGTCCTTCCAGTGAATATTCAGGACTGATTTCCTTTAGGATGGACTGGTTAGATCTCCTTGCAGTCCAAGGGACTCTCAAGAGTCTTCTTCAACACCACAGTTTTAAAGCATCAGTTCTTCAGTGCTCAGCTTTCTTTATAATCCAACTGTCACATCCATACATGAGTACTAGAAAAACCATAGCTTTGACTAGACAGACCTTTGTAGGCAAAGTAATGTCTCTGATTTTTAATATGCTGTCTAGCTTCTATAGAAGGCAGGGATCAATACCATCCCCAAGAAAAAGAAATACAAAAAGACAAAATGGTTGTCTGAGGAGGTCTTACAAATAGCTGAGAAAAGAAGAGAAGTGAAAGGCAAAGGAGAGAAGGAAAGATATACCCATTTGAATGCAGAGTTCCAAAGAATAGCAAGGAGCGATAAGAAAGCCTTCCTCAGTGATCAAAGCAAAGAAATAGGAAAACAATAAAATGGGAAAGACTAGAGATCTCTTCAAGAAAATTAGAGATACCAAGGGAACATTTCATGCAAAGACAGGCACAATAAAGGATGGAGATGGTAGGGACCTAACAAAAGAAGAAGATATTAAGAAGAGGTGGCAAGAATACACAGAACTATACAGAAAAGAACTTCACGACCCAAATAATCACAGTGTGATCACTCACCTAGAGCCAGACCTCCTGGAATGTGAAGTCAAGTGGGCCTTAAGAAGCATCACTACAAACAAAGCTAGAGGAGGTGATGGAATTTCAGTTGAGCTATATCAAATTCTAAAAGATGGTGCTGTGAAAGTGCTCCACTCAATATGACAGTAAATTTGGAAAGCTCAGCAGTGTCCACAGGACTGGGAAAATCAGTTTTCATTCCAATCCCAAAGAGAAGCAATGCCAAAGAATGCTCAGACTACCACACAATTGCACTCATCTCACATGCTAGTAAAGTAATGCTCAAAATTCACCAAGCCAGGCTTCAACAGTACATGAACTGTGAACTTCCTGATGTTCAAGCTGGTTTTAGAAAAGGCAGAGGAACAAGAGATCAGACTACCAGCATTTGTTGGATAATCAATAAAGCAAGAGAGTTCCAGAAAAGCATCTGCTTTATTGAGCATGCCAGAGCCTTTGATTGTGTTGATTATAGCAAACTGTGGAAAATTCTTAAAGAGATGGGAATATCAGACCCCCTTACCTGCCTCCTGAGAAATGTGTATGCAGGTTAGGAAGCAACAGTTAGAACTGGACATGGAAAAAGACTGGTTCAAAATTGGGAAAGGAGTACATCAAGGCTGTATATTGTCACCCTGCTTATTTAACATATGCAGAGTACATCATGTGAAATGCCTGGTCGGATGAAGTACAAGCTGGGATCAAGATTGGTGGGACCTGTTTTTCTCCTCAGAAATGCCAATGACACCACCCTTATGGCAGAAAGTGAAGAACTAAAGAGTCTCTTGATGAAAGTGAAAGAGAGTAAAAAAGTTGGCTTAAAACTCAACATTCAGAAACCTAAGATCATGGCATCTGGTTCTATTACTTCATTGCAAATAGATGGGGAAACAATGGAAGCAGTGAGAAACTTTATTTTGGGGGCTCCAAAACCACCACAGATGGTGACTGCAGCCATGAAACTAAATCTCCTACTGTCCTTTCCCTGGATTTCAAAACTCAAACCAAGAAAGTCAGTCAGGTCTGCTCCAGCAGTGGAAGATGTAGATGTTAAACTCAGGAACTCTCTGCAGTAAATGTGAGAGAAAACCAAGACAGAGAAAGTCAGAGGGGAGAGAGAGAGAGGGAGTGGGAAGGGAGAGAGAAGGAGGGGGAAGGAAGAGAGGGGCAGATGGAGATAAAGACTTTGAGTCCCCAAGTTCTCCTGACCTTTTACCCATCTCATATGTCTACCTTTTCCATGATTTAGATGTGATGTTCTCTAACATCTTTCTAATATTCTCAGTTTTTAGCCTAAACTAGTTTGAGTTGATTTCTACAGTCTGTATCCAAAAGAGTAGTGGCTAAAACATGTTATAGGAGGTTATTTATTGAATTGTAATAAAATGCCAAAGTCCATTGTAATAGATGCTCCCAAAACCAATCTCTAATGACTATTTAAATAATATGACAGTGAAGGAAACAGAGAAGCAAGAAAGTAACAGCAGCAGGTTTTGATATTTAAAAGCTTGGAAGCTAGTTTTGGAATTAAATATACACTATATAAATCAGTGGCATACTCCATGGTACAGATATGTAGAAAAAGACTACAAGAAATGACTAGATGTTTGGTGTAGAAAATACTAATAAAAATAACTGTCTTGAATAGGCAAAGAGTTCCTGCTAGGGTAAATAGGAAATGCTTGAGAAGAAAGGCTTGATTGAGTATTTCTTTCGTCCCCCTGCTGGAGACACCAGTCATTTGAAAATGTTTTTAAGTAATGGGGGAAAATATTAGTAAAATCTAAATCCTAAAAGATGATGCTGTGAAAGTGCCGCACTCAATATGCCAGCAAATTTGGAAAACTCAACAGTGGCCACGGGATTGGAAAAAGTCAGTTTTCCTTCTCCCCCCAAAGAAAAGCAATGCCAAAAAATGCTCAAACTACTGCACAATTGCACTTATTTCACAAGCTAGCAAAGTAATACTCAAAATTCTCCAAGTCAGGCTTCAGCAATACATGAATGGTGAGCTTCCAGATGCTCAAGCTGGTTTTAGAAAAGGCAGAGGAACGAGAGATCAAATTGCCAACATCAGCTGGATCACAGAAAAAGCAAGAGAGTTTCAGAAAAACATCTATTTCTGCTTTATTGACTATGCCAAAGCCTTTGACTGTGTGGATCACAATAAAGTGTGGAAAATTCTTAAAGGTATGGGAATACCAGATCACCTGACCTGTCTCTTGAGAAATCCGTATGCAGGTCAGGAAGCAACAGTTAAAACTGGACATGGAACAACAGACTTGTTCCAAATAGGAAAAGGAGTACGTCAAGGCTGTATACTGTCACCCTGCTTATATAACTTCTATGCAGAGTACATCATGAGAAACACTGGGCTGGAAGAAGCACAAGCTGGAATCAAGATTGTTGGGAGACCCACTCCAGTATTCTTGCCTGGAAAATCCCATGGACAGAGGAGCCTAGTGGGCTACAGTCTATGGGGTCTCAAGGAGTTGGACACGACTGAGTGACTTCACTTTCACAAAGCAGAAGAATCCAACACTAACAGCAAAAAAGGGTAAATACATGACTATATAATTCATAAAAGAGGAACTGTAACTGTTCGATAACATATGTAAAAACACAATTGCCAGCCTGAGAAACACACACACTTTTCCATTTACCACATGAGATAAATGTAAAAATCTATATACTACTTGTTGCTGAACATGTAGAGCACTGAGAACACAAACACAAATCCAGTCTATCTGGGAAATAAATTTGCATTATGTTATAAATTTGAAGATGAGTCTATGATCTAGCAATTCCATTTCTACATATAACTTAAATTTGTGCATATGGGTATAAGAAGACATATACAAGAATGTTCATAGAACATTTCTAATAGCAAAACACTGAGACAGCACTAATGTATACCAAAAGAAAAAGTAATTAATTTGCTGTATACTAATCTAATGGAATCCATGTAGCTCAGATGGTAAAGAATCTGCCTGCAATGCAGATGACCTGGGTTCAATCCCTGAGTCAGAAAGGTCCTCTGGAGAAGGGAATGGCAATCTGTTTCAGTATTCTTGCCTGGAGAATCCCATAGACAGAGGAGCCTAGCAGGCTACAGTCCATGGGTTTGCATAGAGTCAGACACGACTGAGAGACTAACATTATAGAATCTAACTTAATGGAATACCACCCTGCAGTGAAAATGAATTCTATAAATCTACATGTGTCAGCATGGATAAATATCTAATATATAGTGTTGAGCAAATCACAAGCTACAAGTTTTGCCATTTATATAAAGTTTTAAAATATTCAAAACAATACTATCATTATTTAATAGTAGGCATATGTAGTATAAAGACATGGATAGAAATAATATGCACTTAAATCAGAGTAATGGTTTTTCTGGAATGGAGGAGGAGAATCTAATTGGTAAAGGTGTAGAGGAACCTGTAGGGCTATAGCCTGTGAAGTCACAAAGAGTTGGACATGACTGAGCAACTGAGCACCTACACATTGAGTTCTTCACTGTATTTCACTAAGGTGGATAGAAAGGTATATATTTATGCTTGCTTTATTATGCTTTGCATGTTTATGCTTTATTATAAATTTTACTATATACAAACTAGTTCTTAATAAATTTAAAGAAAGGAAAAAAAAAGATTGTTGGGAGAAATATCAATAACCTCAGATATGCACTTGATATCACCCTTATGGCAGAAAGTGAAGAGGAACTAAAAAGCCTCTTGATGAAAGTGGAAGAGGAGAGTGAAAAAAGTTGGCTTAAAGCTCAACATTCAGAAAACGAAGATCATGGCATCTGGTCCCATCACTTCATGGGAAATAGATGGGGAAACAGTGGAAACAGTGTCTGACTTTATTTTTCTGGGTTCCAAAATCACTGCAGATGGTGATTGCAGCCATAAAATTAAGAGGCTTTCTCCTTGGAAGAAAAGTTATGACCAATCTAGACAGCATATTGAAAAGCAGAGACATTACTTTGCCAACAAAGGTCCATCTAGTCAAGGTTATAGTTTTTCCAGTGGTCATGTATGGATGTGAGAGTTGGACTGTGAAGAAAGCTGAGTGCCGAAGAATTGATGCTTTTGAACTGTCGTGTTGTAGAAGACTCTTGAGAGTCCCTTGGACTGCAAGGAGATCCAACCAGACCATCCTAAAGTAAATCAGTCCTGAATATTCTTTGGAAGGATTGATGCTGAAGCTGAAACTCCAGTACTTTGGCCACCTGATGCCACAAGCTGACTCATTTTAAAAGACCCTGATGTTGGGAAAGATTGAAGGCAGGAGGAGAAGATGAGATGGTTGGATGGCATCACTGACTCAATGGACATGAGTTTGGGTAAACTCTGGGAGTTGGTGACAGGGAGGCCTGGTGTGCTGCAGTCTATGGGGTAGAAAAGCATCGGACACGACTGAGTGACTGAACTGAATTTTAAAAAGCTTGAGAGTATATAAAAATATTTTATAATATTTAACACCAGACAACAATTTGCAGAGTGATATTTAGAAATACTAATTAGCTAGCAGGAAGCAAGACTGTTTTGCCCACTCTCTTCTTTGTTCTTTAATTTTTGGAATAGGGAGCAGCTGAGAGTTTCTCATCCTAGACAGAATTAATTTGGCTATTTCCTCTGCTTGGAGGTGCCTTCCATCCTTATATGCTGCTGTAGAAGTAGATCTCAGTAGCCATATCCATAAGTGAAACTCACCAACTGTGGCTGATTCGACCAGGGGTAATCACCTGACCCAAACTGAATCAATCATATGTTTTTTCTATATAAAGTTTGACCAATAAAGTGTTGAAAATGTAGGACTGTGGAAATAAGGAGAATGTTTCTAGGCAGTTCAACCTATGGGTTCATACTGTCAAAATTATATGAGAATAGGCATAAGTCAGCAGGCGGAGGGTGCTTTTTACTAGAAAGGAGAATGGGGCAGATGCTTGGGTTGGAGATTAGAGGTTGTGTTACTCTAGTTCTTGCCATTGCACACGTGTTAATGTCACTTTGGGTTTCCCTGGTGGCTCAGAGGGTAAGGCGTCTGCCCACAATGTGGAAGACCCAGGTTTGATCCCTGGGTTGAGAAGGTCCCCTGGAGAAGGAATTAGCAACCCACTCCAGTATTCTTGCCTGGAGAATCTCATGGATGTAGGAGCCTGGTAGGCTATAGCTCATGGGATCTCAAAGAGTCGGACACGACTGAGCAACTTCACTTTAACTTAACGTCACTTCAGGCATGTCTGATTCTCTGAGACCCTAAGGACTATATAGCCCCCAGCTTCCTCTGTCTGTGGGATTCTCCAGGCAAGAATACTGGGGTGGGTTGCCATGCCCCTCCTCTAAGTTCCTGGCATTGCTGCCTCAAATTGTTTTCCTTACTCTTCTGTTAAATACTATTACTAAGCTTCATTTTCACTAGAGCTTCTTAGAGTCTGCTTCATATAACTATAATTCCTGATCAGGATGTCAACAGGCCCTTTTCCTTTCTAGGTGCCTGTTTCTCCTAGGGACAATCCCTGGGTGTTCCCATCCTCTGAAGACCCAGCTCAGCAGCCATGCCCTTCTCAGGAGGGTTTTAAGCTGCTATTGAAGAGTGTATCGGTGATGGTGAGGACAGGGACTTTCAGGAGCCTAGCAACAGAGAAGGGGTGGGCAAAGTGGTAGGGCAGTGAGAACAAGGATCAAAGCAAAGGTTTTGCTCTGTTAAAGAATGGAGAGAAGAACAACTTTCAAGTATTTCTGTGGACAGAGATTTGTGATGATGGCGCCATTTTGTCTGAAGGCAGGGAGTTCACAACATGCCGCATACCACAGGGAGGTCAGTGTGAATTATTCCAGCCAAGAGACAAGCCGTAACTATTCCAGGGATCATAAATAACCCATTTCTGTAGCAGGGCAAGATTCAGCTCTGGACAGGGGACCACCCAGATGCACCTCAGATGTTGCTGCTAGAATTCAAATAAATCATATTTGAAGACACTACAGCACTTCACATCAGGGGTGAGAAGTGTATGTGCAAAATTGTGTAAGCTTTGAGGGGCCAGGAGGAGGCTATTGCTGAGGAAGGTGGTAATGAGGTGCCTTCCTGCTGAGAAGCACCAAATGCAGTTATTGATTGGAGGCGAAGACAGTGAATGTAAAGCTGGAGGTTTTTGCAGTTTAATCCGACATCTGTCATTCCTGGAAGGGTGAACAATTCAAAGTAAAATCTCGTCCATGTTGATATATGAGAAGAGCTGTGGGTTAGGAAAAATGGGGCCCAGGAGGTCAGGACTGGGAGAGCTAAGACAGAGCAAAGGTCTTGCTCACAGTTGTTCATAACACGCAGCCCTGTTGAAAGAATTAAGAAAGTGGCTAATAGAATTCTGGGCTTGAAATAGAGATTCAAAAACTCTGAGTTCTCTCTTCAAAGAGTATGAGAGGCTTTGAAAATGGACTCCTGACTCCTAGAAAGGAAAAATGTATTGAAACACCACAAGACGACTTGTTCTGGTATGCAGAGAAGTTAAATTTTTCTATTTTTCTTTTTCTTTTATTAAGGCAGAGAGCAAATACAGAGTGGTCGTGTTATTTTTTCCCTCAACTTTTCTGGGAGGGGGTGGTGGGAGCCTGGAGAGAATACCCAGGCCCAATCTTCTGTCATCTCCCTGCACCTCCATGATTTTCGTCAGTGTGGCCCACAGTCCAAATCCCCCTGCCGATGTGTCCAGCCCCTGGAAAGCTCGGTTGGTCTCAGGCGCTGTCTCAGGTAAGTAATGGGCACTTTGGGCTGCAATTTCTATTCCTGAATAGGCCTCCTATCTCAGAGTCATGCTTCAACAAACACTCAATTAAAAGGAAAAAACCTCTGGGTGATGGAAGGCACCCTATTACTGAGAAGCAGGGGATGTTTACTGAAGAAAGCGACTTCTCCCTAGTTACTAGTAGCCTAGCAAAGATTTATGAGCCAGTTTGTCTCACAGCGATCAGACCTGAGATGTGAAGTTAAAACCAATGCATTTTTAATCAACAAAACAAACTAGGTCATGAGATTGGCTTAGAATTAGAAGTTAGGCAAAGCAATAGTGTATTAGGGCCAAGAAGGAGCTAGGCTTGGAGTGGTTCTGTTAACAAAGTACACTAATTTTAGCATTAGAAACACCCGTAAATGAGAAGTCAATATTACCTTTTATTAAATGCCACTCACAGCTCATGACCCTGATCTAAAAAAGACATTTTCTCTTTGGAATGCAGAAGTAATCAGGATTTACTCAAATGGGTTGACTCAGAGTTTTGACATCAAAGGGCAACTCTGTCTGATGGATACCACTCAAAGGGCAATATCATTTGAAGAAATATAGTTAGAGAGATGGCAAATGTGAAGGCTGTAAAAAGTTACCAGCAAAGGGAGTGTAACATTCTGTACTCATTTCTGCCAGGTGATAGATGCTACATAGTACTGAAATGCCAGTAACTTGCCAGTTTGGTTTTCCAGAGGTTGAGTATCTGAAAGGAGAGGGAGGAGGGAATGTGGTTTTCTGTGCGTTAGAAACACTGACAGCCAACTGTTTTTATCCCTGTGCAGGACTCTTTGTTATAAATATGAGCTTTGGTATCAAAGACTCTGGAATGTTAACAAACCACAGTCATTCTTCCCACATGTGTTACCTTGAAAAACAGCCCTCTGTGAAAAACAGCCCCCTCCAGCCCCTGCCCCCTGTGAACAGGGACCTTAACGCAGACCTCTGTCCTCAGCCCCGGGAGGCTCTCAGGCTGTTCCTGGTCGCTGTGCTTGTCTCTGAGCCAGATATCGCTCTTCACTGCTCTGGCTCAAGAAAGCCATCATTGCCTGTGGCCTCAAGGGTTAAGAAATTACAAAAACGGAGCAGTGGGGCGATTAAAACTGGTTCAGTAACTTTTAAATTCTCCACATGTTTTCTCATTGCCAAATCAGGACAGGGGAATGTCTGGTAAGCAACCCACCTGTGGTTGTGCTGAGACTAAGGGCCCCAGATACCGCGCCCTTGAAGCAAGCAGGTCACACAGCAGGGCCGTTCCTGAGGTGCAGCCTGGGAGACTACGGGGAGGAGGCATGGAGGAGTGAAGCACAGCACAGCCTTCAGTGAGCGAGAGGCGTAGATACTGAAGGTGAAGTTGCCAATTGAAAGCAGTCTTGTGAGAAGGCCTGGTTGGGGGCACAGCTGGGAAATTAGTGCAGGAATGAAGAAGCCATCATTCTCCCTCCTTTCTCTCCCTCTCCTCTTCCACTGATCTTTTTGATCAACACACTGACCCAAGGTGCTGGGTTCCAGGGATAATATGGGAAACAGTAGACACCCAGTAGACAGCCCTTCCAGGCTGGTTGGAAAGAGAGATACATCCAAGTAGATGCACACAAATAAAATCATTTTAAATCATTACAAAATGCTATGAGAAAAAAATAAAAATTCTGAGTTAGAGGATAAAATAATGGTAAATTACCTCTCATGGGGTGGTGGTGGGGGGGCAGTGGTGGGCATTATATCCCTTTGTGGAGACTGGCATACAAATAGAGACCTTCCCTGTTAAGGAGAAGGCAGGACTGCAAAGTTTTCGGGGGGGTGGGGGAAGATTGGTGAAGTGTTGAGAGAAGGCAGTGTGGTTGGAGAAAGTACACAACTAGAATAATAAAATGGAACAAAATTCTAGGCACAGATGGTTGCTAGAGTTATCTTGGTGATCATTTTGTAGTGTATTTAAATGCTGAATCACTATGGTGTTCATCTGAAATCAGTAATATTGTATGTCAACTTTATTTCAATTTTTAAAAAGGAACAAAAGAAAAGAAAACCCAAGCTTGGTGACAGGTTCCCTCTTGGTCATTTACCCTTCTATCATTATTGTATCTTTCAGGCCTCCTAGGCTTTCTCTGGGAGACCTTTTAAGAAATATAAATTACAAATGACAGAAAACCAACCCAGGAAAGGGGGCTTACTGAACTGTGAGTAAGTCAGGGTGCAGCTGACCCCATGGGTGGCTGGAACCTGGGAATAAGGGTCACTGAGGCTCACTTGCTTCTTCTGGGACGTGGGTTTCCCTCATTTTCCTCATGCAGTCAGGCTTCCAAAAATGACCTATGGCAGGATTCCAACAGTGGCATGGCATGCATCTTCCCAAATTTTCCACCAGAGAGTAAGGGGGTTTTCCTCAGTTCCAGTTTGACTCCTCTTTGGTGAAGGGCCTGCTTTCCTTGGCTTAGGTCACATTGCTACCTAGGATGACAGTGTCCCTGGGAGGCAGAGTGAGAGGAAGGGCAGATCCCCTACAAAATGAGATCTGTGTGTAAGAAAGGGTGATCTGGATGTACAAGTGAAATACCTAAGTGTTTTCAAGAATATGTGAGTGTGTGTATGAGTATGAGTGTATGGGAGTGTTTGTATACATACGGATGTGTGTTAGAGTATGTGTAGTGAGTCTGTGTGTGAATGTGTGTGTATATATGTGATTGTGTATATGATGGGAATGTATGTACATATGAATTTGTCAAGTGTGTACATGTGGGTGTTATGGGTGGAAACATGTCTCCCTAGATTTATACTTTGCAGTCCTAACCCTTCAGTACATCAAAATGTGACCTTATTTGGAGATAAAGTCTTTACAGAGGTGATCAAGTTCAGATGAAGTCATCAGGGTAGACCCCTTCCAGTATGACTGGTGTCCTTATCAAAAGGGAACATTTTGACTCAGATAGCACTCATAGAAGGGAGACCTTGTGAAGAGACACAGAAATAAGATGGCTGTAGAACCACACGCTGGGGTCATAGGGCAGCATTTCCAGAACTGGCCAATTCCATGGCAGCCATTGTCAGGGACCGTCTTGTTTGTTATGAGCTATGCCATCCTGTTTGTCAAAAGCCATCCTATCCCTAACCAGGAAGCTTCCATCTCCATATTCAGCAAGGTGGGCAACCAAAAGACCCCCAACCAGTGGCTTAACGCCACCCCTTGCCATAGGAATCTTCTTTGTCCTGAGACTACAAAAATTGGCCGCAAGCCCATGAGAGGGGTGGGCTTTCTGTGGTCTATCAGGAAGTCAGCCTCTGTTTCTGCTGTGCCCCTCACAACCTCAGTCCTTTCTTCTCAGTAAATTCTCTCTTCTAAAATGCTCTTTGTTGGGAAATTCTTTTCCAGCCCACACTCAGTCGGCCCCGACGCTGGCCACCTACAAGCTACATGAGGGAGCCTAGAGCAGATCCTTCTCTCACAGCCCTCAGAAAGACAGCCCTGTGGCACCTTGATTTCCAATTCTGTCTTCCAGCATGCGAGACAGTACCAGCTTATATGTGGGTCTCTGTGATAGCAGCCCAGCCACCTAACACAGTGAGTGAGTGTGTGTGTGTCTGTGTGAGTGTGTGTGTGTGAGAGAGAGAGAGTGACTGAGGGCTTCTGAAGGTTAGTGTGTACACAGACTGGGAGGTGGCTTTAGTCACAGATCAGAAGGTATCCACAGTGCCTCTTCCTTTTCTTTGTTAATATTGTTCAGTCCCACTCGCATGGCCGGGCCATCACAAATCGCTGCCCACCGCACCCCCACTTCTGCCCTCTTTCTCAGCCTCTCGGTGCTCTGGAAGCAGTTCATGCTGCCGCAGGTCAATTGTCTGATGCACAGTAACCTGAGGCAAAGACGCTTCCTCATTAATTTTTGATTCCTGCTCTTTGTCATACAGCCTAGCATATAGTAGGTACTCAAATAATACTCATTTTGTTTACTTACTTAGCCTTCCATTTGAATTTTTACCATAAAATAAAAAAAATACGAGCAGTATACTAAGCAAGACTTTATAGCCCAGTGTCTTACCACAAAGGGAACATTGTGTAGCTACTGCAAAGAGCAGAAAGACAGTATTACCAGCGTTCATAAGGCCCCTCACTCTCTGCATGTCTTCTTCCAGTATTTTATCTTCCATTTACCTCAAGGGTAGCCATTCCTTTGATGTTTATGGTAATTCCTTTATTGGTTTTCTTTATAATCTAACTACCTGAGCTTGCATCCCTAAATACTATAGTTCTGTACATGATGAATCATTTGAAAAGTGTTCAATCTCATCAATAGTCAAGAAAATGCAAATAAAAAACATGACATCATAGCACTAAACACATAGCAGAGCGATGACAAGGATATTAGAAATAGGGAATTGTAAACACTGCTAGGAATATATAAAGGCTTTGGAGATGTTTGCCATTTTCTCAAGGTGAACTTCCGCAGGTCCTGTTACTGTTGTTCAGTCACTCAGTCATGTCTGACTCTTTGCGATCCCATGAACTGCAGCACGCCAGGCCTCCCTGTCCATCACCAACTCCCAGAGTTCACCCAAACTCATGTCCATTGAGTCGGTGATACCATCCAACCATCTCATCCTCTGTCTTTCCCTTCTCCTGTCTTCAATCTTTCCCAGCATCAGGCCTTATGACCCTTTAATTCCCAATAAAATTGTGTGTGCATGTGCATTGATGACATACACATAAATATTCGTAAGCAGCGCAGTTGCTAATAGTGATGTGATAGTAAAAGTGCATTGTGCTTTTTGTTTGTCACAACCCGACTGCTAGTGAAGTAAAGCATCTTCTCATGGTTATTCATTGTTGATGGCAAGGGATTCTTGGATTGTTTTTTATAAATTTTTATTGGAATACCGTTGGTTTACACTGTTGTGTTAGTTTCTGGTGTACAGCAAAGTGAATCGGCTACATATACACACACACATGTGTGCATGCTTAGTTGCTTCAGTTGTGTCTGACTCTTTGCCATGTTCCTCTGTCAATGGGATTCTCCAGGCAAGAATACTGGAGTGGGTTTCCATGCATTCCTCCAGGGGATCTTCCCAACCCAGGGATCAAACCTGGATCTCCTGCACTGCAGGCAGATTCCTTACCACTGAGCCACTGGGGAGGCCCACATATACGTATACCTTTTTTTTTTTTTAAGATTCTTTTCCCATATAGGCCATTACAGAGTATTAAGTAGAGTTCCATGTGCTGTACAGCAGTTTCTTATTATTTATCTATTTTATATATAGTAGTAGGTATACGTCAATCCCAGTCTCACAATTTATCCCTCCCCCACTTATCCCCTGATAACCATAAGTTTGTTTTCTACACCCCTGAGTCTACTTCTGTTTTGTGATTTTTACCCTTGTTTTAGATTCTCCATATTGCTATCATATAATATTTATCTTTCCGTGTCTGACTTTACTCAGCATGACAGGCTCTGGGTCCATCCATGTTGCTGCAAAGGTCATTAGTTTGTTCTTTTTAATGGCTGAGCAATATTACATTTTATATATGTACGGTATCTTCTCTACCCATTTCTCTGTTGATGGACATTGAGGTTGCTTTCATATGCTGGCTATTGTAAATAGTGCTGCAATGAACACTGGGGTAGACATATCGTTTTCAATTATGGTTTTCTCCTGGTATAAGCTCAAGAGTGGGATTGCTGGGACACTTTAAAACTCTTAGAAGAAAACATAGACAGACACTCTGATGTAAATTGCAGCAAGATCTTTTTGATACACCTCTTAGAGTAATGAAAATAAAAACAAAAATGAACAAATGAGATCTAATTAAACGTAAAAGCTGTTGCACAGAAAAAAAAACTCCATAAACAAAACAGACACCCCTCAGAATGGGAGAAAATATTTGCAAACGAAGCAACCAACAAAGGATTAATCTCCAAAATATAAAAACAGCTCATACAGCTCAATGTCAAAAAAACCAAACAATCCCATCAAAAAAGTGGATGTAAGGTCTAAACATACATTTCTCCAAAGAAGACAAATAGCCAAAAAGCACATGAAGAGATGCTAAACATAGCTAATTATTATTAGAGAAATGCAAATCAAAACTACGGTGAGGTATCACTTCACCTGGGTCATAATGGCCATCGTTAAAAAATCTACAAACAATAAACGGTGGTAAGAGTGTTGTTGAGAATATAAAGTGGTACAGCCACTATGGAGGGTAGTATGGAAGTTCCTTAAGAACTGAAAATAGAACTATCATATAACCCAGAAATTTTTGTTTGTTTTGAAGTACATCTGCAGAGATTCCTGTAGCACGGCCAAGTGGAGATGTCATGTAAGGAGTTGGATGCACATGTATGAAGTTTATGGGAGAAGAGGACAGAGATTTAAATTTGGGACATTCAACACACAGCATTGAAAGCAATGAAAGGATTAAGATACGAGCGCTGGGAGAGAAGTGGTCAAGGACTGAGTCTTGGATGGCAGGAAGAATCCAGGAAATGAGATTGAAAGTAACAGTGAGGTAAGAAGAAAACCAGAAATGTGATAGATATATCAAGTCCAAGGGGAAAAAAAGAAGTGTTCCAGGAAAGAAGGAAAGATAAGATATCAAATGATGCTGATGCTAGAAAAACAAATTAGATGATAACTAAGAAAAGATTTATCTTTGGCAGTTCAGAAGGTCTTTTGATACCTTGAAAGAAGCAGTTTTGGTGACATGGAGGGGATTTAACTTGAATGCCTGAATGGAAGAGTTTCAAGAAAGACTGAGAAATTGAATACAGACAGCATGGACACTTAAATGGTTTTCTTGTGAATTGGAGCCAAAAATGTAGAGGAAAGTTCATAGTAAGGGGAGAAAGATGTGGGGTCAATGGAAGGCTTTTTTTTTTTTTCTTCCAAAGGAGACTATTACAATCTGTTTGCTGATGTGTTATCTGGTAGCAAACCCCCAATGCTTATCAGAAAGAATGGAGATTCATGCTCTGCCAAAGTTCTCAAGCAGGTGAGAGGGGCTAGGTCCACTGTCTAAGGGCAG
The DNA here is from genome assembly GCA_917880005.1 of Nanger dama. Classification (NCBI taxonomy): domain Eukaryota; kingdom Metazoa; phylum Chordata; class Mammalia; order Artiodactyla; family Bovidae; genus Nanger; species Nanger dama. Next base: position 1,620,364 of record CAKJTW010000059.1, read on the forward strand.
GAGGTGGCCTCGGAAAGGACACAAAGCTCAGTTACCCACGATAAGAGGACATCCAGAATGTGGGCACAGCTGCAGATAGGATGCCAGACTTGGTTTCAGTATGAGAAAGTTCTCTTTTGCCTGTTCCTTTTAAATTTATGAAATAAGAAATGATCTTATCATTTGAGAGAGGAATATACAGAAAATGTTGGATTTCTGAGCAAAGAAGATATAAGACACACTTGTCTTAGAGGGCAGGAGGATGAACTGCCAGGACAATATGTTGAAATTCCTGGTTCCTATTGAGGACATGGTTGAATTTTGTGGTCATGATTTTAAAATGGGATTAGTCAGAAGGATTGAAAAATTTTCTCTAGCATTTAGTGTTGGTTCAGGTGTAGTCACAGAGTATGGGTACATGGTAAGTCACTTTAGTTGTGCCTGACTCTTTACGACCCTATGGACTATAACTCACCAGTCTCCTCTGTCCATGGGATTCCTGAAGCAAGAATACTGGAGTGGATTGCATGTGTAGTTGTAGCTTCATGAGCTGAATTCATGGTAGGAGAGACGAGCAGGAGGGCTGAGAGTATATATGAGGAAGTGACTTTATTTATTTAATTTTTACTACTTTTTATTTTATATTGGAGTATAGCCAATTAATAATGTTGTGATAGTTTCAGGTGGACAACAAAGGGACTCAGCTATACATATACATGTATCCATTGTCCCCTAAACTCCCTTCTCATCTAAGCTGCCACATTACATTGAACAGAGTTCCACTAGGTCCTTACTGCTTATCCACTTTAAATATAGCAATGTGTACATGTTGATCCCAAACTCATGAGGAAGTGATTTTAGAAGTGAAATTTAGGCTGAGAAAGTGAGGATGTGAGAGTTTGATGGACAGGCAGTACCAGAGTGGTAAGACCAAAGGATTTGGATATCCCGGGGGAGCCAAAGCTCTGTTGGAGTTGAAGTCAAAGAGAAGTTGAAAAGATCATGGGTTATGATTAGAGAGAGAGATACTTAAAACTGAAAATCTGAAGGAGTGAAATTACTCATGATGAAAAGAAAAAGGGTTTGATTATGAAAGTAAATAGCTAAGGTGGGATTCAGGATAATGTCAATGGCAGATGAAAAGATCAAGGATCTGACATATCTATGTAGCCATGAATCCACCAAAAATTGTTGGAGAAATATAGGTGGAGAGGAGGACAGTGAACAAGAGAGACATCCTTTCATTTAATGAGAGTGGTTGACAGGGAGGAAAACTAGATCATTGCATGGAGAAGTATGGGTGTTGTAGCATAAGTTTGCAGGGCAGAATCAGAGTACTTGTCTAGAAGTGGCAGTGAGAAATGAAGAGAATGAACCCCTCCTTCTGGACAAATGGTATCAGAGAACAAACACCACCACTTGGGAGAGCTGCAGCTGAAGCAGTGGCCTGAAGATCTACTTGAAATTTCAGTTGGATTGAGAAGTTAGTATATTCAGAGAAGTTGGCTAAAAGCTGTTTTTACTCCTGAGAGATGATGAGTTCCAAAGGACCCAGGGGAAGTGTTTGGAGGATGGAGAGGGGAAAGGAGATTGGGTAGACTGGGGATCAGTTCAGTTCAGTTCAGTTGCTCAGTCATGTCCGACTCTTTGTGACTCCATGGACTGCAGCACGCCAGGCTTCCCTGTACATTACCAATTGCTGGAGCTTACTCAAATTCATGTCCCTTGAGCTGGTGATGCCATCCAACTATCTCATCCTCTGTCATCCCCTTTTCTTCCTGCCTTCAATCTTTCTCAGCATCAGGGGCTTTTCCAATGAGCCAGTTCTTTGCACTGGGTGGCCAAAGTATTGGAGCTTCAGCTTCAGCATCAGTCTTTCCAGTGAATATTCAGGATTGATTTCCTTTAGGATACACTGTTGGATCTCCTTGCAGTCCAAGGGACTCTCAAGAGTCTTCTCCAACACCACAGTTCAAAAGCATCAATTCTTCTGTGCTCAGCTTTCTTCACAGTCCAACTCTCACATCCATACATGACTACTGAAAAAACTGTAGCTTGACTAGATGGACCATTGTTGAATGTCTCTGGTTTTTAATATGCTGTCTAGGTTGGTCATAGCTTTTCTTCAAAGGAGCAAGTGTCTTTTAATTTCATGGTTGCAGTCACCATCTTCAGTGATTTTGGAGCCCAGGAAAATAAAGTCTCTCACTGTTTCCACTGTTTCCCCATCTATTTGCCATGAAGTGATGGGACCAGATGCCATGATCTTAGTTTTTTTAATGTTGAGTTTTAAGCCAGTTTTTTTTTTTTTCACTCTCCTCTTTCACTTTCATCAAGAGGTTCTTTAGTTCCTCTTCACTTTCTGCCATAAGGGTGGTGTCATCTGCATATCTGAGGTTATTGATATTTCTCCCAGTTGAGCTATCTCAAATCCTAAAAGATTTTGCTGTTAAAGTGTGGCACTCAACTGCTAGCAAATTTGGAAAACTCAGCTGTGGCCACAGAACTGGAAAATGTCAGTTTTCATTGCAATCCCAAAGAAAGGCAGTGGCAAAGAATGTTCAAACTACTGCACAATTGTACTCATCTCACACGCTAGCAAAGTAATGCTCAAAATTCTCCAAACAATGCTTTAGCAGTATATGAACAGAGACTTCCAGATGTCCAGATGTTCAAGTTGGATTTAGAAAAGGCAGAGGAACCAGAGATCACATTACAACATCTGTTGGATCATAGAAAAAACAAGAGAGTTCCAGAAAAACATCTATTTCTGTTTGACTACACCAAAGGCTTTGACTGTGCAGATCACAACAAACTGTGGAAAATTCTTCAAGAGATGGGAATACCAGACCACCTTAACTACTCCTGAGGAATCGGTATTCAGGTCAAGAAGCAGCAGTTAGAACAGTCTGTAGTTTGAACCAGTCAAGAAGCAACAGTTTGAACCAGTCCATAGTTTGGAACAACAGACTGGTTCCAAATTGGGAAAGGAGTACATCAAAGCTATACATTGTCACCCTGCTTATTTAACTTATATGCAGAGTATATCATGTGAAATGGGCTGGATGAGACACAAGCTGGAATCAAGACTGCCAGGAGAAATATCAATAACCTCAGATATGCAGATTGGGGATAGAGAAAACTATATGAGGTTGAGTAGAACACAGCGATGAAAAGCATTGAAATTAGTCCCTAAGTCTTCTGAGGAAGGGATGGATAGTCAATTTTAAGAAGAGTCTCCTTGAACTGGTGTCTGTCAATGAGCAGTGGTTTGAGAGGAGGTGGTGAGTGGATGTGAGCATGAATATCACACCAGGAGCATGAGTGTCACACCAGGACTCACTTCGGTTCTGCTGTAAGTGGGTCCAGACCAGAGGAGGGGAATTTTTACCAGGGGCCCTTCAGTTCTGCTAGTGATGTCAAGGTCACTGGAGGGACCAGTCTTGCCAGTATGAAGCAATCTCTTAAAGACACAGTTATGGAGAAATAAGATCATTTAGGTAAAGAAGGCTCTGGGTCAGCATGCTTAACTGATTTTTGTTTGCTGAACTTTGAAGAAAATGCTAAGACAAGATGGGAAAAATAGTTTAAATCATAAGCAGATGAAAATGCTTGGATACTTAAAGAATATTCTCGTCCTTGATGTTTTTAGCAGCTTATATTTAACCAGCTCTAATTCTTCTTAAGCACCATTTTGTTCAGTCTTTTGAAACTGAAGATTAGTCTTTCAATGAGAAATCTGCATTTCATTGTAAAGATGGAGCACAATGCCTTCGGCTCACTATTCTGTGGAGGAGCAAGCTTATTTTGGTAATATATCTTTAGCATATTGTAAAAACAGTGATTGTAGCAAATTTATTTCAGGCAAGACAGACTGAGACATGCACATGTATGGCTCAAGGGGCATGAAGGATATATCCTTTATTCCCGATACTTCAGGTAATGAAAAATGCAGAGGTGACGTCAGTTATCTTTGATTTCAAATTGGGTGTCTGTGATAAAAGAACCAGTGAGGGGGAAAAAAAAAGTAATTTCAGAATGAGAGATTATTGTAATTAGAGTCAGCAGCAGATCTCTGTGCTATGAAGATGTTTCTTTACTTTCTACTTCCTTTGGGAAAATACAAAATCTTAAGAATTTTCCCACTAGGTTAGACCAGTTGTTCATTTCTGCCTTGGATTCTAAATATTGTATCTTAGTAAAAATTGTATGGAAAATGCTTCAGGTTCTCCCCATGGCCTTAGCCTCATTCCCAGTTTTCAGGCAAGAGGTATCCATAATTACACCCACCATCAGCCGGCCACCCAGCCTTGGTCATTTGACCACCATTATGGATTTTGAATCTATTCTGCTTTGTGCATCTCTGCTACCATTGTTCTGATTCAGACCTTCAGCACCTTTCAGCTGCATAATTACTGTAATTTGTGAAAAAGTGAATATGATGATGTCAGTGTGAGTAAGTTATATGAAAGGTTTTTTTGAGGAGATGGGGTTTGAATTGGGTATTAGAGGATAGTTAGAATTTTGAAGGGTGTTCTAGGTGGCAAGGATGTTTTGTGTGAAGGAATCATGATGAGAAAGCACAGGGCCTTTTGGATGGTACTGAGCTGGGCATTTGACCAGAATTCTCCATTAAGGCTTCCTTGTGGCTCAGATGGTAAAGAATCTGCCTGCAATGCAGGATACTTTGATTTGATCCCTGGGTCAGGAAGATCCTCTGGGTCATAAAGAGAATGGCTACCCACTCCAGTATTCTTGCCTCTGAGAATTCCATGGATAGAGAAGCCTGAAGGGCTACCGTCCATGGGGTCACAAAGAGTCAGACATGACTGAGCACCTAACACTTTCTTCCTTTGCACTTTCTTAGCTCCATTAAGGACGATGAAATGGGAAAGTTGGGTTAGGGCCTGATTTAGCAGCATCTGATCAGCCAGTGGAGGATATGAGGCTTTATTTGGAGTTGAGAACTACTTCCTTTCTTTGTTTTTGGTTAAAAGGAGCTAATTCTCAGTTCCTGGTGTCTTAGATCGCTCTGAGGAATAAATCAGGCAGGAGTTTTAGAGGATGGTAGTTACAGTAAAAATCTCTCCAGGAAAAGAATCCTGCACATTGCAGTGGTGAGGAGAGGGGACAATGGCCACAAAACCTGCCACGGAAACCTGCCAGCTGTACGGCTCCCAGTCAGTGCCATCGGGAAACATTCAGAAGTCAACTGAACACTCCCTCCATGTGCCATCAGCAGGACTTTGGAATATTTTCTGTTATAATAAACTTTTTGTTGTAATTGTGATTGCTGTAGAAGGATCTGGCCTGAGGACTCAATTTTGTTGCAATAAAATGTCACAATTTTTAAAAGCTGAAGTCTGATAGAAGCCTGGGTGGAAATGCAGGCTCTAACAGAAGTTCGAATTTTTGCCTAGAAATAGGACAGCAAAGCAATCTCTACAAAAAGACTTTATGCTAATGAAGGAGATTGTTTCACAAGGTGACGATGGCCAGTGGCACATTCAAAATGCTAGAATTTAAAAATCCATCATCCACTTGACTGTTCCTGTGTTGTGTCTGCCACAAAGCCTGGCAGAAAATAGGTGCTCAAGGAAGATCTCTTAAATGAATGAATATGAAATTGTAGGGGCTCTGGGAATGGTCCTTATAATATTCACTCAGCTTAAAATTGTTTTCTTTTTAGTTGTCATGTACTAGAATTATGCAATAGAGACAAAGTAAAAAAAAAAAAAATCCACTATCTCCTCCAACTTTTGAGATTCTCCAGACCAGGATGAAAAATAATTTGAAGAATCTACAGTGGACTCCCCAGGAAGAGCTAGTGATAAGAACACACTTGCTAGTGTAGGAGACATAAGAGATGCAGGTTTGATCCCTGGGTTGAGAGGAACCCCTGGAAGAGAGCATGGCAACCCACACCAGTATTCTTGCCTGGATCCCATGAACAGAAGAGCCTGGCGGGCTACAGTCCATCTGGCTGGAAAGAGTTGGACAAGATTGAATAACTGAGTTACTGAGTTACTGAGCACACACAAAGCAAATAGATTCTGGACACTTGGTTCTGACAAAACTATCACACGCTTGTTGAAGGTATCCCAGCAAAGGGATGAGATAAATTAATAATTTAGTGTTTCAAATTATTGGGAGAGTGTAGCTTACCAAAAAAGTTTGATTTGATTTTATAAATGTGAATATTAAGACAGTTATTTGCATGTCCCTGTTGGTCTTCCCTGGAACCCATTACCTTTTGACTTCCAAAGCCTTTTGCTTTGGGCAGTGTCAGTAGGGAATATAATGCTGGCCAGATGAGGATGGAATTATATAAATGAACAGCTCCAGGAGTTTGGGGGTTAGGAGGTCTCTAAAGCCACAATCCACACCTGAAGAAATGGAGTTTTGGATAAGGAATCAGCGGTGGCTGGCTTACTCTGTATATCCTGTGTTACTTTCAGGGGCCACAGTATTCTGACAGCATCCAGCACAGCCAGAGGGGTGTATGTACAGGTTTGGTCGAACAGAGGAGTGAACAGAGGCTCCTCTTCAGCAGGCTCAATTTGAACCTGCTAAAATCTGATTGAAAGAGGATAGGCAAAAGGGCTAAGGTGGAAGCATTTTCTCGCTTCAATGCTAGGAAGAGAAAACTGCTAGTGCCCTCCAGCATACTGGAGAATGGAATTTTTCTTAAAACCAAATTTGTAGTTGTTATAAAAAGAAGTGAAAATACTGTCACAGAAGGTAGGCTGGGGTTCTTCTCCTGGGAGAGAGTGCCCCTACTTAGGTGAGGAGTGTATCTGGGATTACAGGTTGAAGGTGAAAAATAAACCTTTATCTGGTGGTTTCTTTGTATCTTCTCCAGTGAATTCTGACTTTCGATCAGAAAGTGAGGATGGATTTTCTTGCCTTACAGCTTCCGGGGAGACATGCTGTGGGAGTCTCACTGCTTCGAAATAATTCGTGGATGTTTTGTGAAACCTTTTGACCTGGCTGGGAGCCTGGGGCTTTTGAGCATTCAAGAATAATAGGCAGCATTGAAAAGGAGTGGAGAGAATGTTTTATTAACTGTAGCTATTTTTATTAACTGCAGTCAGGGGAATATCAGAAAGGATCAGAATTTAGGAATTCTTTGAAAAGTCTTTATTTTACATGGTTTTATTTTACGTTGCTTCGATGCTTTACTCTCTGGTATAACAGACACTGAATTTTCAGCCCTAACAAATGAGAGGGCTAAGATGAGGCTTTGAAATTTTTATTTGTTGTTGAAAGTGGGAGGAATGTGAGTGGCAGAGAGATGGAAGGAGAGTGAGAGAAGCTAGGAGGTAACAGTAACTTTTTTGAGAGCAGTTTCTTTCCTTCAAAATTTATACTATTCACAATAAAGTTTCATCGCCATGTAGCTGCACCTACTTTATTGTAAATTTTTTCTATGATACAATTCAACAGATATATTTTGAGTATCAATTATGTATAAAGCATGTGTTGAGGTTTGTAAGGATTTAGAAATGAGTCATATGGAGTCTTGACTCATGGTCTCTTGGTTGAGCTTAGTTCTCTGCCAGTTTTTGGTTTATTACCCTCACCACGGTCCATCCCCTAACCCTCTCTACATTTTGATTTCTTTATCAGCAAAATCAGGGTAATAATATAATGATTTTATTATTCATTCATTGAGAGTGTTTATCGTTTATGCACTAAGTGCCAAATACAAGAGAAGAATGTGGAGAAAAATCCTTACCCTATAGAACTGTTCTGAATAATAAATGAAGCAAGGATTGTAAAGTGTTTTGCAAAAAGTAGGGCTCAATAAACATTAGTTGTCATTGTTAATCGGTAAGAGACACACCTGGTTGAGCTTGAGTTCAGCTGCTGCAGAAGAGGTGTGTCCTCCTGTAGTAGAATGGCTGAGATTCTGAGTACTGTTGTTAATGTGGGTTCAATAAGACTATCCACATGGCTTGAATATGCTCTTCTGTGTGTTCTTCACTCACCTCGGAGTCAGGCCCAACACTGTGGGGAACACGGCTGTATCAAGATAAATGGCATTATATTCCATAACTGAGATGGATAGGAATCATAGGGACTCATAACTGAGATGGATAGATAGACATAAACGCAGCTCTAATGCATCAGATCAGTGCTGTAATAAAGTTATGAACAGAGAGCTGTGGGAGCACAGAAAAGGAGATGAGCTCCGCTTCCAGGCTGGGAAAGGCTCAGAAAAGTAAGATTTGAGCTTTTCTCTCTTAATTTTCAGGTAAAAATTTAGGGCAGGGGGTGGGGGTATTTTAAGCAGAGGAAACAGTGTGACAAGGATGCACGCATGTACCTGGGGAAGGACAAGGAATCTGGAGTGACTGAAGCAAACCTGAATTCTGTCTTAGGAGATACAGAAAATAAACTATCAGGGGGTTTTAGCAGGAAAGTGTCCAGCAGTTGGAAGGACAGAGGCAGGCCTTCTAGCTAGGAGGCTGTTCTAAATCAGGGGAGAAAAGAGGCAGGCTGAGCAGCTGGCAGTGGGACAGAAGTAGACACATGTGAGAAACATTTAGATATTGAATTTATGGAACTCAGTGACCTAATGGATGTGGGGGATGAGACTGTTGGAGGAGTCAAGATGACTTGAAGATCTTTCACCTGTCATTGTGCATGCTGTCACTTCAGTCGTGTCTGACTCTTTGCCACCCTCTAAACTGTAGCCTGCCGCCTGTCCATGGGATTCTCCAGACAAGAACACTGGAGTTGGTTGTGATGCCCTATTCCAAGCGATCTTCCTGGCCCAGAGATTGAACACAAATCTCTTACGTCTCCTACATTGGCAGGTTCTTTACTGCTGCACCACCTGGGAAGCCCATTTTGGTAATCAGAAGGGCCATTATCTGAATGGGAAATTCAGATGCAAAAGTGAGTTTGGGGAAGATAATGAGTTCATGCTGGACTTGTTGAATCTAAGTTCTGTACATGGTTTGTGTACTCAGTAACTTTGTGGTGAAGAGGGAAGTAACCACAGACTGATTAATGATAGTGTATTCCATTTCAGTTAACTGCTAATAAACCCATTAACCCAGCTTCCAAAAAAAGTCATATTTGAAAAATTGAGTTTGGAAACTAATTTGAATGTCTGGCTGCAACTGAGTTGCCAACAAACTGGGAGGCTAGAACCTGCCATCTTGCTTGTTTCTGATAGCACACACAGTGTTTCTTTATTTAGAACCTCTTACCAGTATCAATTAAACCACAGTTAAATTTGACATCTCTTAACCTTGCATTGGATCAAATTCATTGCTACAGCAGAACCCATATGGCACGGAGACAGTTGTAGGCATTCGTTCATTGCTTATGTAGAGCTACTGGCCCCATGCCAACCAGTAATCACTGCTTTTTTGTTAATAGACATGTTTGCTGTACAGTCATTTCTATACACAGAGCTCTGGATTAATTAGATCAAAATCTGTCATCCATCTAAGAAACTATAAGAACTTGCTCTCTGTGCTTCTGAAGGAAAGGGGACAACAGATTTTGGAAAATTAAAAAAAAAAAGTGTTTGCTTGTTTCAGTAAGAACTTTGCAGGCTATCTAAATAACCAGTGCATAAATAAGTTTTGATAATTAATAAAGAACATAGAGTGAGTTGGGGAGTCAAATAGATGAGTCATCAAGCAATCATGGTGAGATCTTTCTCAGAATATGAATTAGTTGATTTTATTTTTTTAAAAAGCACATTTGGTTTTTATATTTGTTTCCCTGAAAGCTAACAGACAAATTTTGTTTGAATGTGAAGAGAGCCCCACTTGCCTTCTGGTCAAAGGTTTGTTTAAGTTGAAGAAATAGCCACTAGGTTTCTTTGCACTCAGGTTCGAGTGGGAAGAGGGCTGACCTTCTAGGCAATGCTTTGGCAGACCTCTGCTGTAACTCTGCCTTTGGGTCCACTGCCCTGAGCTGCCTCCGGCTGAGACCACCACACCTTGGCACCTTCCACTGTTTCACTAATGAAGCCCCCTTAGACGTGCCTTATGTTAAGACTCCTTCTCTGAATTCACTATTTCCAGACTGAGTTTCTTTGCAGTGATACAGATAATCTTTGCTGTTTCTTACATGGAAGCACACAAAGATTTAAATAGTATCACGAGGTTTCCACCCTGTGTATATGAGAAACTTAATCTAATGCCTGAAATGTGATTGCTGAATGAATGAAAGATGGAGGTAGGAAGTGGAGGAATGAAGCTCACACCTGTGTAATGATCTTTGATGTTTCTTTGATCCGTATTAACCTCAATTTGTTAAATACATTTGATTTCTGGATTAAAAAAGAATAAATCTGTGCCATCCAAGGTTTCCCTTGGGCTTTGCTGGTGGCTCAAATGGTAAAGAATCTGCCTGCAATGTGGGAGACCCGGGTTTGATTCCTGGGCCAAGAAGACCCCCTGGAGGAGGAAATGGCAACTCACTCCAGTGTTCTTACTGGGAAATTCCATGGACAGAGAGGAACCTGATGGGCTACAGTCTTTGGGGTCGCAAAAGAGTCAGACACAAGAGTCAGCAACTAAACAACAACAAATCCAAGGTTTAAAAAAATAAAAGTTTGACTAGCCCATTATTTAAATCATCCAGGTTGCTGTAGATGTGAATCTTGCATTTCTAACAGTTTCCCATTTCACTGTTTCCAACTACCACCTCTGTTTTTATTGATCTCTCAGTAAGTAGTTCACCATCTAGCCTTAGTGGGTACATAAAGAAAGACAAGTTGAAGTTAATAGATATTTCCTTGCTTTCCTAAGTGGTTTCCTTAAACAGATATGTAAAGATCACACAGTAACCAATCCAAGGTCAGTATTGTTAGGAAGTACTTCCAGGGACTTCAGTCTCTTTACCCATCTTGGTCATTGCTTCCTAACCTCTCCAACAAGAGAGAAAGGCCCAGTTTCTCTGTTCAAAGTGAAATGAGACCTTAATCTTAATTGTGGTATAAAGTTACCCAGTGAAACTGTCCAGGGAAAGAAAGCAGTAGATGTTGGACAGACAAGGCAGCTGCAGAATCAGTCAGCTCAGTTGCTCAGTCATGTCCAGCTCTTTGCGACCCCATGGACTGCAGCACAATGGGTTTCTCTGTCCATCATCAACTCCCAGAGTGTACCCAAACTCATGTCCATTGGGTCAGTGATGCCATCCAATCATCTCATCTTCTGTCATCCCCTTCTCCTTCCACCTTCAATCTTTCTCAGCATCAGGGTCTTTTCCAACGAGTCAGTTCTTCACATCAGGTGGCCAAAGTATGAGAGTTTCAGCTTCAGCATCAGTCCTTTCAAAGAATATTCAGGACTGACTTCCTTTAGAATGTACTGGTTGGATCTCCTTGCTGTCCAAGGGACTCTCAAGCATCTTCTCCAACACCACAGTTCAAAAGCACCAATTCTTTGGCGCTCAGCTTTCTTTATAGTCCAACTCTCACATGCATACATGACCACTGGAAAAATCATAGCCTTGACTAGATAGACCTTTGTTGGCAAAGTAATGTCTCTCCTTTTAACATGCTGTCTAGGTTGGTCATAACTGTTCTTCCAAGGAGCAAGCGTCTTAATTTCATGGCTGCAGCCACCATCTGCAGTGATTTAGCAGCCCCTCAAAATCAAGTCTCTCACTGTTTCCACTGTTTCCCCATCTATTTGCCATGAAGTGATGGGACCAGATGCCACGATCTTTCAGTCTTCTGAGTGTTGAATTTTAAGCCAACTTTTTCACTCTCCTCTTTCACTTTCATCAAGAGGTTCTTTAGTTCTTCTTCACTTTCTGTTATTAGGATGGTGTCATCTGCATATCTGAGGTTATTGATATTTCTCCTGGCAATCTTGATCTAAATTTAAAAATTAACTAGATTTAAAAATTAAAATTAGAGCTTAAGAATAGATGAGGGAAAAGTGGTCAAAGACTTTATTCTTGAGAGAAGGTAGAACAAAGAAGACATTGGGGCTTATCCCTTATCACAAGGGCTGTGGTTGCCTGCAGTGCATCAAGAAAGGTCAGGTAGAGCCAGTAGCGTAGGATGAGTGTACACTTGCACCTCGTACAACATTAAGGGAGTAGGGAGACCAACCCTCTGAACTATGGGCGATCCGAGTGTGATTTACATTGGGCCTTCTGTATCTGTGCTTCCTCTGTATAGGTGCTTCTCTATCCGAGGATTCATCAAACTGATGGTAACATTTACTATTGAAAAAAATCTGTGTATAAGTGGACCAGTACAAGGGTCAACTGAAACTGGGTACCTATTGCTGTATCTTTTGTCTGACTAGCAGATTGTCTTGCAGACCAGGGCAAATGGTCAAGTAGTATGCACACAAAGCTTCTTGGAGCAGTGTTATTGGGGAAAACTTTTCAAGCTGGAAATATATGCAGGTCCACCTGCACACTGTCCACTGAATTCTGGGGAAAACATAGAGATCCAGCAGGGCCAGCTGAGACTAGGGGCTGTTGGATTAAAAACTGCTTGGGCAGAGGAGCACTGGGCCCTCCTTTGGCAAAGTCAGTGATGTGGATATAATAGCACTATGACATGGCAGAACCCTGGCTTCGACCTTGTCTTGACAGCTCAGTGTAAGTGGTGGAGAGAGAGCCAGGCTTTCCCTTGTGGAGTCAGGAAGCTGAGTGCCAAGCCTTGCAGTTGGATCTATTAATATATATCAGGGAAATCTAGGGGAAGGATTGCACCACATCTGCTTCTTTGATGCTTCCTTTCCCTTGGCATATTGAGTGTGGGATGCAAGTGTTGAGTTGACCAGGATTGATTGTCTTAAAGTGGCTAAAGTACTGCACTCAATATGCCAGAAAATTTGGAAAATTCAGCAGTGGCCACAGGACTGGAAAAGGTCAGTTTTCATTCCAATCCAAAGAAAGGCAACGCCAAAGAATGTTCAAACTAGTGCACAATTGCACTCATCTCACATGCTAGCAAGGTAATGCTCAAAATTCTCCAAGTGAGCCTTCAACAGCACATGAACCAAGAGCTTCCAAATGGTCAAGCTGGATTTAGAAAAGGCAGAGGACTTAGAGAACAAATTGCCAACATTTGTTGGATCATTGAAAAAGCAAGGGGGTTCCAGAAAAACATCTACTTCTGCTTTATTGACTATGCCAAAGCCTTTGACTGTGTGGATCACAACAAATTGGAAAGTTCTTCAAGAGGTGGGAATACCAGATCAAGAGTTGAGAATACCAGGCCACCTTACCTGCCTCTTGAGAAATCTGTATGCAGGTCAGGAAGCAACAGTTAGAACTGGACATGGAAAGAGACTGGTTCCAAATTGGGAAAGGAGTACATCAAGGCTGTATATTGTTACTCTGCTTATTTAACTTATATGCAGAGAAATGCCAGGCTGGATGAAGCTCAAGCTGGAACCAAGATTGCTGGGAGATATATAAATAACATGAAATATGCAGATGACATCATCCTTATAGGGCAGAAAGCAAAGAAGAACTAAAGAACCTCTTGAGGAAAGTGAAAGAGGGGAATGAAAAAGTTTGCTTAAAGCTCAATATTCAGAAAACTAAGATCGTGGCATCTGGTCCCATTCAGTTCAGTTCAGTTCAGTTCAGTCGCTCAGTCATGTCCGACTCTTTGTGACCCCATGAATCGCAGCATACCAGGCCTTCCTGTCCATCGCCATCTCCCGGAGTTCACTCAGACTCACGTCCATCGAGTCAGTGATGCCATCCAGCCATCTCATCCTCTGTCGTCCCCTTCTCCTCCTGCCCCCAATCCCTCCCAGCATCAGAGTCTTTCCAATGAGTCAACTCTTCACATCAGGTGGCCAAAGTACTGGAGTTTCAGTTTTAGCATCATTCTTTCCAAAGAAATCCCAGGGCTGATCTCCTTCAGAATGGACTGGTTGGATCTTCTTGCAGTCCAAGGGACTCTCAAGAGTCTTCTCCAACACCACAGTTCAAAAGCATCAATTCTTCAGTGCTCTGCCTTCTTCACAGTCCAACTCTCACATCCATACATGACCACAGGAAAAACCATAGGCTTGACTAGATGGACCTTTGTTGGCAAAGTAATGTCTCTGCCTTTGAATATACTATCTAGGTTGGTCATAACTTTCCTTCCAAGGAGTAAGTGTCTTTTAATTTCATGGCTGCAGTCACCATCTGCAGTGATTTTGGAGCCCCCAAAATAAAGTCTGACACTGTTTCCACTGTTTCCCCATCTTTTCCCATGAAGTGATAGGACTGGATGCCATGATCTTCGTTTTCTGAATGTTCAGCTTTAAGCCAACTTTTTCACTCTCCACTTTCACTTTCATCAAGAGGCTTTTTAGCTCCTCTTCACTTTCTGCCATAAGGGTGGTGCCATCTGCATATCTGAGGTTATTGATATTTCTCCCAGCAATCTTGATTCCAGCTGTGTTTCTTCCAGTCCAGCGTTTCTCATGATGTACTCTGCATAGACGTTAAATAAGCAGGTTGACAATATACAGCCTTGATGTACTCCTTTTCCTATTTGGAACAAGTCTGTTGTTCCATGTCCAGTTCTAACTGCTGCTTCCTGACCTGTATACAGATTTCTCCAAGAGGCAGGTCAGGTGGTCTGGTATTCCCATCTCTTTCAGAATTTTCCATCACTTCATGGCAAATAGAAGGGAAACAGTGATAGACTTTATTTTTTAATTTATTTTAGATGCAGATTTAGATCAGCATCTAAATCACTGCAGATGGTGACTACAGCCATGAAATTAAAAGACACTTGCTCCTTGGAAGAAAAACTATGACAAACCTAGACAGCACATTAAAAGGCAGAGACATTACTTTGTCAACATAGGTCCATCTAGTCAAGGCTGTTGTTTTTCCAATAGTCATGTATGGTTGTGAGATTTGGACTATAAATAAGTCTGAGTACTGAAGAATTGATGCTTTTGAACTGTGGTGTTGCAGAAGATACTTGAGAGTCCCTTGGACTGCAAGGAGATCCAACCAGTCCATTCTAAAGGAAATCAGCCCTGAATATTCTTTGAAAGGACTGATGCCGAAGCTAAAACTCCAATACTTTGGCCACCTGATGCAAAAAGCTGACTCATTTGAAAAGACCCTGATGCTGGGAAAGATTGAAGGTGGAAGGAGAAGGGGATGACAGAGGATGAGATGGTTGGATGCCATCACTGATTCAATGGACATGAGTTTGAGCAAGCTCCAGGAGTTGGTGATGGACAGGTAAGCCTGGTGTGCTGCAGTCCATGTGGTTGCAAAAAGTCAGTCAAGACTGAGCAACTGAACTGACTGACTGATTGTTTTAAACACTAGGCCAATCTAGCATCCATGGAATGGCAGGAGCTAGATTCTTTTCTATGAGGCCAGAATGAATAAGGCAGGGTTCAGTTTTGGACAAGCCAACATTTATCTCTCACTAGCTGCTTTTGAACTGTGGTGTTGGAGAACACTCTTGAGAGTCCCTTGAACTACAAGGAGATCTAACCAGTCCTTTCTGAAAGAGATAAGCCCTGGGATTTCTTTGGAAGGAATGATGCTAAAGCTGAAATTCCAGTACTTTGGCCACCTGATGTGAAGAGTTGACTCATTGGAAAAGACTCTGATGCTGGAAGGGACTGGGGGCAGGAGCAGAAGGGGGACAACAGAGGATGAGATGGCTTGATGGCATCACTGACTCGATAGATGTGAGTCTGAGTGAACTCCAGGAGATGGTGATGGACAGGGAGGCCTGGTGTTCTGTGATTCATGGGGTGGCAAAGAGTTGGACATGACTGAGCGACTGAACTGAACTGAACCGAGCTGATCCATTCTTGTTGTCATAAGTTATCAATATGTTCTGAGAAAGACAGAGATGCAAAAATTATAAAAACTGCCATTTATTGAACACTTGGAATTGGAAGTGTTACTCACTTAGTTGTGTCTGACTCTTTGTGACCCTATGGACATGTGGTAAAGAACTCACCGGCCAGTACAGAAGACTTAAGAAACTTGGGTTCAATCCCTGGGTTGAGAAGATGCTGTGGAGAAGAGCATGGCAACTCACTCCAGTATTCTTGCCTGAAGAATCCCATGAACAAAGGATCCTGGAGGGCTACACATTCATAGGGTCACAAAACGCTGGACACAACTGAAGTGACCTAACACATGGACTATAGCTCACCAGGCTCCTCTGTTCATGGAATTCTCCAGGCAAGAATACTGGAGTGGGTTGCCATTTCCTTCTCCCTGGGATTTTCCTGACCCAGGGATCAAACTGGGTCTCCTGCCTTGCAGGCAGATTCTTGAGTGTTTGTTTGAGCCACCACTTACTATGTGATAGATACCTTATCAAGCACTTCATTTATGAAATACATCAATAATTGATTGCAACACTTAAAGTACAATAGCATTGTAAGTAAGGCACTTGAGATGATCAAAGATTAACTTACTGGCTCAAGATCATTCAGTTAATCAATGACAGAGCTAGAATTTATTCTCAGGAGATCCAGCTCCTAATCTTACACTTATATTGCCTCATTGCCTCTCATGGATTCAGTCCTAAGATTTGGAATTCATTTCATGTTCTAGTAGTTCTGTTTCTGGAGAGAAACCTGTAGTTATGAAGCTCAGTAATAAATACAGATTACATTAGGAGCATACAGGAATGTATGCTATATGAAATATAGATAATAACTAACCTTTTAGCAAACATTTTCTTTCTTTTGCTTCTGTGTAAAACAAGACTTTGCTTTTGCCTGATTATTCCTTTGTTATTTGTCTTTTAATTTTAGCATGAATGCTTAACAAATTCCAAAATAATCAACATCTTGTGAACCTCCTGAATAGTATATGGAATTTAGAATAGTATACAAAAGGCCTTTGCCATCCTAGTTACCATGTTATTGTTACCAAGTATTTTAATACTCTCATTTGTAAACTATATGATATTAGTCATTGTTTTGAATTTTTATTCTATTCCAATCAATGCTTATTTAGAATTACTGATACATTTGCCAGTTTCTTTGCTCACCATTGTTTCCTACAACACACTCTTTTCTTTGAGTCTAATTTCCTTCTTACTGAGGAGCTCACTTTAGTAGTTCTTTCACCAAAATCTTTTTCTTAATCTTGGCCTGAAATACTTTATTTGATTTTTTTTTGGCTATGCTGCATAGCATGTGGAATATTAGTTCCTCAACCTGGAATTGAACTTGTGACCCCTTCAGTGGAAGCATGGAGTCCAAACCACTGGAGCAGGGAATTCCCTTATCTTTATTTTCAATAATAGCTGGATATAAATCTTCTAAATTGACAATTATTTTCTCCTCAAAACTCCCCCAGATTTATTGATATATGATTAAAATATAACACTGTGTAAGTTTAAGAACCTACTCATTGGAAAAGATCTTGGTGTTGGGAAAGACTGAAGGCAAAAGGAGAATAGGACGACAGAGGAAAAGATGGTTAGATAGCATTACCAGCTCACTGGGAATGAATCTGAGGAAACTCAGGGAGATGGTGAAGGACAGGGAAGCCTGGTGTGCTGTAAGTCCATGGGGTTGCAAAGAGTTGGACATGACTTAGCGACTGAACAAGTTCAAGATGTACAGTGTGATGCTTTGATATACACATAGTGAAATGATTATCACAATAAAGTTAGTTAATACGTTCCTCACTTGCATAGTTCTAATTTATTTTTGTGTTGAAAACGTCAAAAATGTTAGCAACTTTCAAATATATAACTCAGTATTGCTAACCATAGTCACATTATATCCCTAGAACTTACTTGTTTCTCTCACTCCCCAATCCCCATCATCCCCAGGCAACTACTGTTTTGCTCTCTGTCCCTATAGGATATTCTCTATAACACTATATGGCAATGGCACCCCACTCTAGTACTCTTGCCTGGAAAATCCCATGGATGGAGGAGCCTTGTAGGCTGCAGTCCATGAGGTCGTGAAGAGTCGGACATGACTAAATGACTTCACTTTGACTTTTCACTTTCATGCATTGGAGAAGGAATTGGCAACCCACTCCAGTGTTCTTGCCTGGAGAATCCCAGGGATAGGGGAGCCTGGTGGGCTGCTGTCTATGGGGTTGCACAGAGTCGGACACAACTGAAGCAACTTAGCAGCAGCATATAAATAGAATTATACAATATATACTTTTTTCTGGCTTATTTCATTCAGTAAAATAATTTTGACCTATCCATGTTTTTGAGTGTATCAATAGTTTATTTTGTTGCTGAGTAGCATTCCATTGTATGATGTGATAGCTAATTTTATGCATTAACTTGACTGGATCAGAGGATGCTTAGAGATCTGATGGAACATTATTTCAAGGTGTGTCTGTGAGCCTGTTCCAGTTGAGATTAGCACTTGAACTGGTGGAGTCTGTCAAGTAGGTTGCCCTTCCCAATGTAGGTGGTATCATGCAATCTTTTGAGGGCCTAAATAGAACAAAAACATGCAGGAAGATGGCATTGTGTTGGAGGCACATTTGAGAGACCAGCTGTCAGTGCTACAAAGGGGAGGTTGGAACGACACAGGGAAGAGAGTGATGTTCATGTTCAGGAGGCATGGAGCTGGGACAAAGCAAGATTTGTTCCCATTATCCTCATAATTTTTATGTAGGCGAACTTTGGTTAAAATGAACACAGCCTCCATGGTGGGCTGTTGACACCTTAATTATCTTTCCCAAACCTCTTCCTCATCCCTGTCCCATTTCCATCAACAGTAGACACATCTTCATGGAAAAAATTGAAGCCATCTGGTGTAAACTCCCATAGTCTCTTTGTTCTAACTCCATCCATCCTCATCTTTCCTCTTGACTTGGGTGAGAGACTAAGGTCACCCTTCCCTATATCCTCTTGATCTGTCCCCTCACTCCCTAGTACATCCATTCACTACTACATCCACTGAAACTGGCTGGCCATTGTTGCTACTGACCTTATAGTTGCAAAAACCAATGGCTATTCTTTAGATCTTTTACTTAGTAATATTTTACATGATTGATTGTGTTCATAGTTCAGAATACCTCTTGCATTGGATGTCATGGCACAGATTTCTTCTAACTCACCTACTTATTACTTTTGATTAATCTGTTTCCTTTTTTTCTTCCTTTGACTGCTTTTCAATATCAGTATATTTAGCAATTTATTAATTACAAGGTGAAAAAGAGTAACTTCAGTGAAGAAGCCTAGCAGTTACCAACTTAATCAAGTAATCAAAATAAACATCATCAATGAGACAATTCAAAATTGTGTACAACCTGATAAGATGCAATGAGAAGAACACGACATTACTTCTGCAGTATGCCTCTCAAAGATGCATAACCTGCTTCATAAAAACAACAGAAAAAAAAATTTGAGGGTCATTTACTAAATAACTGGCCTGTAATTGTCAAAAATGTTGAGGTCATAAGTGTCAAAGACTGAGCTTTTCCAGACTGAAGGAGATAGGTGAGACATGAAAGTTAAAGGCCGTGTAATGAGCATGGCATCTTTCTGATCTAAAAGATGTTGTTGGGACAATTGGTGGAACGGAAGGGGTTTCTGAGAATTATATAGTAGTGATCTATCAATGTTGATATCTTGATTATGGTTGTGTGAGAGAGCGTGCTGGTAGGAAACATATATTAAAGTTATCTGGGGTGATAACTTTAATACATGAGCATTAGGTTAGCACTTTAAAATTATTCAAAGGGAAGATTCTCTGTGTTTGCACTCTTGTGTTTGCAATTCTTTTGCTAGTTTTAGGCTTTTTTTTCTAAAGTAGAAAATAATTATATAAAATATATAATCTGTGCTTTGAATTAGGACATCTAGTTCTGAAAAGAGAGTAGAAGAGATTAGTGTGTAGTGTGGGGCATGTAGGATGGGGCAAGGCTACTTAAATGGGTTGGATCCTGGACAGATTTCAAAACCTCGAATTGTAAAAAGTATGCACTGAGAAAAATGTAGAAGGAATCTTAGTGACTCTACACCCAACCACTGACAATCAACATAAAATCAAAGAAAAAGAGCAATCACGTGAAAATGGAGACTACCTTTCAATGGCAATGATTAGAAATAGACATCTCTATTTCTATCTCTTCTCTGTGTCCATCCATATCTGTCTGTGTCTATCTCTGTATTCCCTCTCTCCAATTTCTTACTGTTTTCTAAAATCTGATGTTAAAAAAATTTCTTAAGGGAGAGATCAAGATGGTATAGGAAGGGATGTGGAGCTCATCTACTCCTACAAATACATCAAAAATAACATCTACAACATGGAACAGTTCTCCCAGAATACCTACTGAAAGCTTGTAGACAATCTCATACCAGCAAGGCTGTCAGAAAGATCTCTATGAGAGCAGCACATCTGGTTCTGGCCATGTTGCCACATTTCTGAGCCTGAGATGTATACCTACTGCACTTAAGTGCAGAAACCTGGGCTTCAGTGCACAGGCCTGGGGAGAGTACTCAGTTTGACTGCACAGAGATAGTCCGAAGTGCTTGCAGTATGGCCTTGGTCGCAACTGGGAGCGTGTGCAGGACTGAGTGTGGGCCTGCCATAGGATCCCCACTGTCAGCATGAAAAAGGAAGGCTGTGAGTCCACCACGGCCACATTATCAGTGTGCTCAGAGTGGGGCATAGATCTGGCTGCTGTAGGTATCATGAACTTTGTGGGGTACACGTGCAGAGTGTTAGTTGTTCAGTCATGTCTGACTCTGCAACTCCGTGGACTATAGCCCACTAGGCTCCTCTGCTCATGGAAGTTTCCAGGCAAGAATACTGGAATGGGTAGCCATTCCCTTCTCCAGGGGATCTTCCTGACCCAGGGATCAAACCAGTGTCTCCTGCACTGCAGGAAGATTCTGTACCACCTGAGCCACTAGGACAGAGGTGGGGCTAAAGTCTGAGCTTGATAACTAGTGCTCCCACAGTGGGAGTGGAGGCATGGCTGTGGCAGGTCTTTGTGCCTATAACTTTGAGAGTGTGCATGTTTGCCTGAAAAATACCTGAGCTGATTATTGGTGCTCCTATAGAAGAGATGGGTCAAGGCACCTGCAGCAGTGGACTTCGTGCGTGTGCACACTGGGTGGCAGACAGCATCACAGAGTGATGGACAGCATCACATGTCCTGGTGGACAGCTCCTGGGGAAGAACATGCAGAGGCATCTTTCCCAGAGGGAGAGCTCCAGCTCAGCCTTCCTCATACCATGGCTTAGAACCAGATCTGGGAGCTTTTGCTCCAATAACTGGGGATCAGACTGTCCCATTACAGGGCTGTAACAACCACAGAGCAAAAGGAGACCCCACCCAACATCTATTGCTGGCTCTGGTTACTGCATCAGCAATCACACCTTATATCAAGGGGATAACAGCCTGCAGACCCTGAGAAAAGATGTGGCAGGCATCCATACCAAAAACAGTCCTTATACCCCAAATATTGGACTTATGCAAGCTACACACTGCCATATAAAAGAAGCCCTTTAAGACCACAGTATATAACTATTCCTCCTAAGTTCATAGTCAGAGAAATAGAAGTAAAATGAAAAAGAATAACTATTCCCAAGTAAAAGAACAAGAGAAGTCCTTGAAGAACAAACAATGAAGCAGACCTCTCCAGTCTACAAGATCCCAAGTTCAAAAAGGAGGTAATAAAAATGCTGAACAAATTATGAAAGACTATTGATAGGAATGCAGATCACTGTAAAAGGAGCTAGAAACTGTAAAGAGAAGCCAATCAAAATTCAACAGCTCCACTGCTGAGATGAAACTCAAATTAAAGACCATAAATATCAAACTGAATAATGCAGAACAAATAAGTGATCTGGAAAATAGAATAATGGAAATCATCCAATCAGAATGGCAGACAGAAAGACAAGTGTGGGAAAAAAAGCAACATATGAGATCCGTGGGATACTATAAAGTGTGCCAATCTACACATAATGGAATCCCAGAGGGAAAAAAAGAGAATTGGGAGTAAAAAATGTATTTGAATAAATTATGGCTGAAAACTTCCCAGACCTAAGGAGGGAAACAGTTATTCAGCTATAGAAAGCACAGAGTGTTTAAACCAGATGAACCCAAACAGACCTACTCTAAGACATATAACAATTAAAATGGCAAAAGTTAAAGAGAAGATTCTAAAGGCAGTGAGAGAAAAACACTCAGTTACAAGGGAGCCTTTTTAGGCTGTCAGTTGATTTTTTTACAAAAACTTTGCAGATCAGAAGGGAGTGGCAAGATATACTCAAAGTTCTGAAAGGGAAAAACCTGCATCCTAGAGAACTCTACCCAGCAAGATTTTCATTTAGAATAGAAGGAGAGATAAAGAATTTCTCAGATAAGCAAAAACTAAAAGAATACAGAAATACTAGACCTACCCGGAAAGAAATATTGAAAGTTCTTCTCTAAATAGAAAAGAAACAAGAATATATAGAAAGGGAATGTTACAATAGGAAAGGCAAATGTATAAAAAGATTGAAGATCACTTATATAAGCCAGTACACAGATTAAAATATAATCAAAAGATGGCCTGAAGTTATTATAACTACACTGAATAGCAAAAGGAAAAGCATGATGATGTAAAGTAGGACACCAAAATAAAAAACTGTGGGAGAGGGAAATAAGAAATTGTAGAGTTTTCAGAATCTGTTTGAGTTTATATGACTACCACTCTAAAGCAAGTAGATATAGTTATGGGCTAGCAAACTTGAAAACCAGGGTAACCACAAATCAAAAACATACAATAGATTTATTAGACCAGAAAGAAAGGAATTCAAGCATAATACAAAAGAAAACCATTAAACCACGAAAGGAAAAAGGTAAAAAGAAAGGAACAAAGAAGAAATTCACAATCAATTGGAAAATAAGGTTTCAAATGGCAATCAGTACATACTTATAATTACTTTTATGTCAATGGACTAAATGCTCTGGTCAAAAGAGAGAGAGTGGCAGGTTGGATAATAAAATAAGAACTTATAAAATGTGACTTACAAGAGACCACTTTAGGGAGAAATGCACTTATAGATTGCAAGTAAGGCGATGGAAAAAGATATATCATGCAAATAGAAATGATAAGAAAGCAGGAGTAGTGTATTCATATGAGACAAAATAGACTTTAAAGCAGAGGCCATAAAAAGGTAAGAATGACAGTATAATGATAAAAGTATCAATACAAGAAGAGGATATCAACTTGTTAATATATATGCACCCAGTTTCAATTCAGCTCAGTTTAGTCGCTCAGCCGTGTCCGACTCTTTATGATCCCATGAATCGCAGCACACCAGAGTTCCCTGTCCATCACCCTGTCCATCACCATCTTCCCTGTCTATCACCAACTCCCAGAGTTCACACAGACTCATGCCCATCAAGTCCGTGATGCCATTCAGCCATCTCATCCTCGGTCGTCCTGTTCTCCTCCTGCCCCCAATCTTTCCCAGCATCAGAGTCTTTTCCAATGAGTCAACTTTTCATATGAGGTGGCCAAAGTACTGGTGTTTCAGCTTTAGCATCATTCTTTCCAAAGAAATCCCAGGGCTGATCTCCTTCAGAATGGACTGGTTGGATCTCCTTGCAGTCCAAGGGACTCTCAAGAGTCTTCTCCAACACCATAGTTCAAAAGCATCAGTTTTTCAGCGCTCAGCCTTCTTCACAGTCCAACTCTCACATCCATACATGACCATTGGAAAAACGATAGCCTTGACTTGATGGACCTTAGTCAGCAAAGTAATGTTTCTGTTTTTCAATATGCTATCTAGGTTGGTCATAACTTTTCTTCCAAGGAGTAAGTGTCTTTTAATTTCATGGCTGCAGTCACCATCTGCAGTGATTTTGGAGCCCCCAAAATAAAGTCTGACACTGTTTCCACTGTTTCCCCATCTATTTCCCATGAAGTGATAGGACCTGATGCCATGATCTTCGTTTTCTGAATGTTGACCTTTAAGCCAACTTTTTCAATCTCCTCTTTCACTTTCATCAAGAGGCTTTTTAGTTCCTCTTCACTTTCTGCCATAAGGGTGGTGTCATCTGCATATCTGAGGTTATTGATATTTCTCCCTGCGATCTTGATTCCAGCTTGTGTTTCTTCTAGTCCAACGTTTCTCATGATGTACTCTGCGTGTAAGTTAAATAAGCAGGGTGACGGGAGCACCTAAATATATAAAACAAATACTACTGAGCGCAGGTGGCGGTGGCGAGCTGGCGCACTGAGCGCGGCCGATAGGAACTACCCCACGTCCGATATCAGGGGCAGCGGCCAAGAGTGCCAGGCTGAGACAGCAAAAGAATGGCCGAGAGGAGCTACCCTGCGTTTGCCGGGAGGAACTACCCCGCGTCTGAGGTCAGCGGTGACCGAGAGGAGCTACCCTGAGTCCGAGATCAGGGGCGGTGGCCGGGAGGAGACACCCCGAGTGTGAGGTCAGGGGCGGCTGGGAGAAGCCACCTCGAGCTAGAGGCCAGGGGCGTGACCCTGAAGAGCCACCCCCAGCTCGAGGCCAGGGGAGGCGGCTGGGAGGAGCCACTCATGCCCCAGGGCTGGGCCGGCAGCCTGGAGGCGCAACCCAAGGAACCCTGGCTGCGCAGGCGCAGGAAGGCCCAGAGGAGCTATCCAACATTGAAGGTCAGGAATGGCGGCGATAGCGAGATAACCCTCATCCAAGGTAAGGAGCAGCGGCTGTGCTTTGCTGGAGTAGCCGTGAGGCGATACCTCATGCCCAAGGTAAGAGAAACCTAAGTAGGATAGTAGGTGTTGAAAGAGGGCATCAGAGGGCAGACACACTGAAACCATACTCACAGAAAACTAGTCAGTCTAATCACACTAGGACCACAGCCTTGTCTAACTCAGTGAAACCAAGCCATGCCTGCGGGGCAACCAAAGATGGGCAGGTCATGGTGGAGAGGTCTGACAGAATGTGGTCCACTGGAGAAGGGAATGGCAAGCCACTTCAGTATTCTTGCCTTGAGAACCCTATGAACAGTATAAAAAGGCAAAATGATAGGATACCAAAAGAGGAACTCCCCAGGTTATTAGGTGCACAATATGCTACTGGAGATCAGTGGAGAAATAACTCCAGAAAAAACGAAGGGATGGAGCCAAAGCAGAAACAGTACCCAGCTGTGGCTGTGACTGGTGATAGAAGCAAGATCCGATGCTGGAAAGAGCAATATTGCATAGAAACCTAGAATGTCAGGTCCATGAAGCAAGGAAAATTGGAAGTGGTCAAAGAAGAGATGGCAAGGATGAACGTCAACATTCTAGGAATCAGCAAACTAAAATGGACTGGAATGGGTGAATTTACCTCAGATGACCATTATATCTACTACTGCGGGCAGGAATCCCTCAGAAGAAATGGAGTAGCCCTCATGGTCAACAAAGAGTCCGAAATGCAGTACTTAGATGCAACCTCAAAAACAACAGAATGATCTCTGTTCGTCTCCAAGGCAAACCATTCAATATCACAGTTATCCAGGTGTATGCCCCAACCAGTAATGCTGAAGAAGCTGAAGTTGAACGGTTTTATGAAGACCTACAAGAACTTTTAGAACTAACACCCCAAAAAGATGTCTTTTTCATTATAGGGGACTGGAATGCTAAAGTAGGAAGTCAAGAAACACCTGCAGTAACAGGCAAATTTGGCCTTGGAATGCGGAATGAGGCAGGGTGAAGACTAATAGAGTTTTGCCAAGAAAATGCACTGGTCATAGCAAACATCCTCTTCCAACAACACAAGAGAAGACTCTACACATGGACATCACCAGATGGTCAACACCGAAATCAGATTGATTATAGTCTATGCAGCCAAAGATGGAGAAGCTCTATATAGTCAACAAAAACAAGACCAGGAGCTGACTGTGGCTCAGATCATGAACTCCTTATTGCCAAATTCAGACTCAAATTGAAGAAAGTAGGGAAACCACTAGACCATTCAGGTATGACCTAAAGCAAATCCCTTATGATTATACAGTGGATGTGAGAAATAGATTTAAGGGCCTAGATCTGATACATAGAGTGCCCGATGAACTATGGAATGAGGTTCGTGACATTGTACAGGAGACAGGGATCAAGACCATCCCCATGGAAAAGAAAGGCAAAAAAGCAAAATGGCTCTCTGAGGAGGCCTTACAAAGAGCTGTGAAAAGAAGAGAGGCAAAAAGCAAAGGAGAAAAGGAAAGATATAAGTATCTGAATGCAGAGTTCCAAAGCATAGCAAGAAGAGATAAGAAAGCCTTCTTCAGCAATCAATGGAAAGAAATAGAGGACAAGAACAGAATGGGAAAGACTAGAGATCGCTTCAAGAAAATTAGAGATATCTAGGGAACATTTCATGCAAAGATGGGCTCGATAAAGGACAGAAATGGTCTGGACCTAAGAGAAGCAGAAGATATTAAGAAGAGATGGCAAGAATACACGGAAGAACTGTAAAAAAAGATCTTCACGACCCAGATAATCATGATGAGATCACTAATCTAGAGCCAGACATCTTGGAATATGAAGTCAAGTGGGCCTTAGAAAGCATCACTACAAACAAAGCTAGTGGAGGTGATGGAATTCCAGTGGAGCTGTTTCAAATTCTTAAAGATGATGCTGTGAAAGTGCTGCACTCAATATGCCAGCAAATTTGGAAAACTCAGGAGTGGCCACAGGACTGGGAAAGGTCAGTTTTCATTCTAATCCCAAAGAAAGGCAATGCCAAAGAATGCTCAAGCTACCGCACAATTGCACTCATCTCACACGCTAGTAAAGTAATGCTCAAAACTCTGCAAGCCAGGCTTCAGCAATAGGTGAACTGTGAACTCCCTGATGTTCAAGCTGGTTTTAGAAAAGGCAGAGGGACCAGAGATCAAATTGCCAACATTTGCTGGATCATGGAATAAGCAGGAGAGTTCCAGAAAAATATCTGCTTCTGCTTTATTGACTATGCCAAAGCCTTTGACCTCGTGGATCACAATAAACTGTGGAAAATTCTGAAAGAGATGGGAATACCAGACTACCTAACCTGCCTTTGAGAAATCTGTATGCAGGTCAGGAAGCAACAGTTAGAACTGGACATGGAATAACAGACTTGTTCCAAATAGGAAAAGGAGAATGTAAAGGCTGTATACTGTTACCCTGTTTATTTATCTTATATGCAGAGTATATCATGAGAAATGCTGGACTAGAAGAAACACAAGCTGCAATCAAGATTGCCGGGAGAAATATCAATAACCTCAGATATGCAGATGACACCACCCTTATGGCAGAAAGTGAAGAAGAACTAAAAAGCCTCTTGATGAAAGTGAAAGAGGAAAGTGAAAAAGTTGGTTTAAAGGTCAACATTCAGAAAACAAAGATCATGGCATCCGGTCCCATCACTTCATGGGAAATACATGGGGAAACAGTGGAAACAGTGTCAGACTTTATTTTTGCGGGGCTCCAAAATCACTGCAGATGGTGACTGCAGCCATGAAATTAAAAGATGCTTACTCCTTGGAAGAAAAGTTATGACCAACCTAGATAGTATATTCAAAGGCAGAGACATTACTTTGCCAACAAAGGTCCGTCTAGTCAAGGCCATGGTTTTTCCTGTGGTCATGTTCGATGTGAGAGTTGGACTGTGAAGAAGGCTGAGCACTGAAGAACTGATGCTTTTGAACTGTGGTGTTGGAGAAGACTCTTGAGAGTCCCTTGGACTGCAAGGAGATCCAACCAGTCCATTCTGAAGGAGATCAGCCCTGGAATTTCTTTGGAAGTAATGATGCTAAAGCTGAAACTCCCGTACTTTGGCCACCTCATATGAAGAGTTGACTCATTGGAAAAGACTCTGATGCTGGGAACGATTGGGGCAGGAGGAGAAGGGGACAACAGAGGATGAGATGGCTGGATGGCATCACTGACTCGATGGACATGAGTCTGTGTGAACTCTGGGAGATGGTGACGGATCGGGAAGCCTGGCATGCTGCAATTCATGGGGTTGCAAAGAGTCGGACACGACTGAGCGACTGAACTGAACTGAATAAGCATAAAGGGAAAAATTGATGAGAATATAATAGTAGTAGGAGATTTTAATGGGCTTCCCCGGTGTATCAGAGGTTAAAGCGTCTGCCTGGAATGCGGGAGACCTGGGTTCGATCCCTGGGTCAAGAAGATCCCCTGGAGAAGGAAATGGCAACCCACTCCAGTACTCTTGCCTGGAGAATCCCATCGAGGGAGGAGCCTGGTAGGCTACTAGTCCATGGGGTCGCAAAGAGTCGGGCACGACCGAGCAACTTCACTTTCACTTTCACTTTCGGGAGATTTTAACACCCTACTGACATCAATGGACAGATCTTGCAGACAGAAAATCAGTAAGGCAACAGAGATCCTAAATGACACAGTGGAACAGTTAGACAATTGATGTCCCCAGAACACTACATCCCCCAGTGCCACCCACAGAAACAAACAAACAAGAAAAGAACCGAGAATACACATTGTTTTCAAGTGCACTTGGAATATTCTCTAGGATAGACAACATGTAAGTACACAAAACAAGCTTCAACAAATTTAAGAGGACATAAATTATTTCAAGCATCTTTCCTGACCACCATGATATGAAACTCGACATTAACCACAGAAAGAGAAATGAGAAGAAAATGATTTCATGGAGACTAAACAGCATGCTACTAAAACCCAATGAATCAGTGATGAAATCAGAGAGGAAATTAAAAAAATCCTCAAGATATAAGACAATGAAAACCCAATGATACAAAGTTATGGAGTGAAACAAAGCAATCCTAAGAGGGACGTTCACAGCAATTCTTAAAAAACAAGGAAAGTCTCAATAAACAACCCAACCTAAGAGAATTAGAAGAACAAACAAAACCTAAAATCAGCAGAGGGAGGGAAACTATAATAAATATCAGGGAAGAAATAAAGAAAATAGAGATTTAAAAAAACAATAGAAGAAACCCCAATAAAACCATAAGGTGTTTTTTGTTTTGTTTTTTAAGAATGAAAATCAACAAACCTCTGGCCAAGTTCACCAGGAATAAAAGAGAGAAGACCCAAACAAATGAAATAAGAGATGCAAGAGAAGAAATAATAGCCAATACCACAGAATACAAAAAATTGTAAGAAAGTATTATGAACAATTATATGCCCACAAAACGGATGACTTTATGTTCTATGAACATACAGCCTGCCAAAACTGAATCAAGAAGAAATAGATGATTGGAATAGAGTAGTCACTAAAAGTGAAATAGAATCTGTAATAAAAAGATTTCTTGCAAACAAAAGTCCAGGGCAGGATGGTTTCACTGGGAAATCCTACTGAACATACGAAGAAGAACTTACATCTATCCTTCTCAAACTCCTCCAAAAGAGTGAAGAATAAACACAGTCAAGGTCATTCTATGAGGCCACCATCACCCTGATACCAAAACCAAACAAAGACACTAGGAAAAAAGAAAATTACAGGCCAATATCTTTGATGAAATTCTCAACAAAATATTAGTAAACTGAATCCAGCAACACATAAAACGTATCATACACCAGGATCAAGTTAGACTCATTCCAGGTCACAGGGATGATTCAACATATGGAAATCAATCATTGTGGCCCCACCACAGCAACAAAAGAACAGACAAAAACCACATGATCACCTCGATAGATGCAGAAAGAGCGTTTAATAAAGACCTAGAATTGCAAAAGCAATCCTGAGGAAATAGAACAAAACTGGAGGCATAATCCTTCCTGATTTCAGACAATATTACAAAGTTACAGTCATCAAAACAGGGTGGTATTGGCACAAAAATAGGCAAATGATTTAATGGAACAGAATAGAGTGCACAGAAATAAACCTACACACCTGTCAATTAATCTTTAACAAATGAGGCAAGAATATGCAATGGAGGAAAGACAATATTTTCAGTAAATGGTTTAGTAAAGCTGGATAGCCACATGTAAATCAATGAGGTTAGAACACACTCTCATACTATACTCTAAAATAAACTCAAAATGTCTTGAAGACTTAAATATAAGACCTGACACCATAAAACACCTGGAAGGGAACACAGGCTAAAAATTCTCTCACAAATTGTAGCAATATTTTCTTAGATTAATCTGCAAAGGCAAAAGAAATACAAGGAGAAATAAATGGGACATAATCAAACTTAGAAGCCTTTGCACAGCAAAGGAAATTTAAAGCAAAATGAAAAGATAACCTACAGACTGGGAGAAAATACTTGCAAGTGATGAGACTGACAAGGGCTTAATTTCTAAAATATACAAATAGCTCATATAGTTCAATATTTAAAAAAGCAAACCTATTCAAAAAATGGACAGAAGAACTAAATAGATGTTTCTCCAAATAAGACACACAGATGGGCAATAGGCACATAAAAAGATGCTCCACACAATTAATTGTTAGGAAATGCAAAGAAAAAGGACAATGGGGTATCACCTCCCTCTGAGCAGAATGGCCATCATCAAATAATCTACAAATAATAAATGCTGGAGAGGGTGTGAATGAAAGGGAGCCCTCCTACACTGTTGATGGGAATGTAAATAAATGTAAATAGATCAGTGTGGAAGTTCCTTAAAAACTGACCAGCAGAGTTACCACATGATCCAGCAATCCCACTCCTGGGCATATATCTGGAAAAGATGAAAACTCTAATTCAAAAGATACATGCACCCTAGTGTTCATAGCCTCAGTATTCGCAGTGTCAAGACTCGGAAACTACCCAAGTGTCCACCAACAGAAGAAAGTATAAAGAAGTCATCTCTAAGCTATCTGCCTCTAGTTATGGTGGAAAACATTTACTTCCGACCTTGCTTATATGCTTAATCCAGCTCTTACTAAACACATTTTTTCATTACTTACTGTATTTAGTTAATAGATATTTATTGAGCAATTATTATGTGCCTGGTACTATATCAAACTTTGTGCAGACAAAGATAAAAACAAGTTTTTAAGGAACTACTTAAGTCTCACAGAAAAGACAGATACAAGCACCCAGTTAAAATGTGTGATGAACACAACAGGGTAAGCATGTGCTTGTGGAGAAGCACATGGTCATACAAAGAAGGAATATTAGAGAAAGGGGTCATGGCAAACTAGAGCCTTGAGCTTCTTCACAAGAGATGGTAACCGTAATTAACGTCTGCTAAACATGTTATCCTGGATACTATGCTAAAAGCATAGTCTCATTCTAGTTAGTCTTTGGCATAGGTTATATTATTACTGTGCTCATCTTTCAGTTGAGTCAGCTGAGTTCTAGAGAAGTTAAACACGTTTCCCACAGTCTAGTAGGTCAGAAAGCTGGGATTTGAACCTGCAAAGTCAGACTCTGGAGCATACACGAGACACCTGTCCAGAGGATGTGTGAGCAGAGGGGTTTTGGAGAAAGCGTTTTAGGCAGTGAAAGCTGCTGTACACAGGCAGGAAGATAAGCGACAGTCTGGCAAGTCTGAGGAACCTTTGACAAGAGGCCTGAGGGAACATGGTAATCAGAGCGAGAAGAGATTGGAGATGAAAGCTGGCAGGGGGCCAGATCTGAGGTGAAGAGAAGTTGAATTTCCTAGGATAGCTTTTCAGTGGAGAGCATCTCTCCCTTTGCCCCGTCACCACATACCAAGCAATATTTAAAATGTTTCATCATGTTGTTGAATGAGCCATTTGGGCACAGTTGCCAAGTAACAGCATTCCAGTTTCCTCGAGTGGAGCAGTAAGAATTCCTTGCAAGTATGGGAGCAGACCCTGATTTCAGACATGATGGCTCCCGCAGTGCCTGCTTGCCCGGTGCGTTCTGTCGAATACACCCATCTGCTGGTGAGATGGCAGCTTTCAGATGAGCTCAGGACACTGTTCCCCAGCCCTCCCAAAGGGTCCAGTTATAAAAGGATAAAACCCACGCAGTGTTCCAATGTGTAGTGAAATGGGCGACGCCAGGTTTTGCTAAAATAGGATTAAGTTAAGAAATGCGCACTGAGAAGCATTTGTCTGGCTAAATAATTTAACAGGTCTTGCATTCCTGCTTCAGTTTCAACAGAAAACGCTTCTCTGGGGAGTTCTCCTTGTGAACATCATCAGGCTAATCATGTGGAAGCATAACTGGTGCCAGTTGGATTGGGGGAGAGTGGATGGGTGCTTGGTGGTCCCCATGATGATAGGAAAGGAGGCAACACAAAGTGTACCTTTGGGGAAAATGCAAACTTTCCCGCCTGCAGAGTGAGTGTGTGTTAGTATGCAGAGCCTGTTGGCCCATTGTTGGAGACTCCAGCTTTCTCAGCAGAATGCCTGGCAGATGGCTTGCATTTGCACTCGCCTTCTGGAGAAGGAATTTGCTACCAACAACATAAGCTGCAGCTTTTCTTTTCAGAATTTACAACAAATTGGCCAGAATGGCAATTAAAAAAAAAAAAAATTAGCATCACTATTTCCACATTCCCTTTCTGAATAGGGTAAATGATTCCCTCTCCAACTGTGTCATTTGCACTCCCCCCACAAATGTTTATTAAAATGATTTAGGTATTTCATTATGCAAAATGACTTTTATAAAAAGACCTTTCTTTTTGCCCCACAGTCACACATAATTTCTTTTGTCAGTTGTTATAGAGTGGAGTTATGTGAAGCTGGGACATATTATTTGTTCTAGTCTGTATTGGATAATTTATTACATTAAGAAACCAATAATTTTCAAATATAATCAGATTTAAGTTTTTAATAAGATTCATCTTCCCATTCACACTTGCTTAATTTAAAGATATTAAATCTGCTCAGGAATGAGCTGCCTCTCAAAGCCTTGTGTGCCCATTAAAGGGCTTTATTCTTGATGTGTTAATAGGATTTAATTACATTACCGTCTTCACGCAGAGACACAGTGTGATAGTTAACTGTGATAAGCCAAGCAAACAACAGCCTGAAAAGGAAGTGGTGTATAGTAGTTGGTTTATTGGCTTAGAAAATCAAGACGATTATTATTTTAAAATTGATGGTTGCATGCATTTGCATCATGTTTAGTTCAAATGCTGAAGAGAACAAACTTTCCTTTCTCCTTTAAAAAGAAAATCACTTAAAAGGCCACCCATATAAAAGGTGAACAATAAACACTTAACAGAAACTACTTAATTGCCATTTATCTTTTGAATTGCAATGAGATTTTTACTATCGATTACAAAGAGATTTGTTTCAACAATTTACCCTGCTATTCTTTTGTCTTTTTGACTATCACATCCGTGATTTGGGGTTCAGAATAATAGCTGTGTTCCTTGTTAAAGTAATGATTCTAAAATTGCTCTTTTATCTTGTCTTACTTTTTTTTTTTTTAACTTCTACTCCAGCTCTTACCCCTATACCCCTTCTCAAGTTTCCCAGTTAGTTTAATGACAGACAGCAGGGCTTCAGGCTTCTGTGACTCCACGAGAGTAGGAGATAGGATGCAGCCCTCCGTAAATCTTGTCAATTTGTCCATCAAGATCATTTGCATCGATTGGAAGTGTTGACTTCTGTGAATTTCCGTTTCACGTGAACGTGACAGAACTCAGTACTTTTACTCCATCACAGATGCCTGTGAAATAGAATGATTTTTAGAACATTCCAATGAATTTAAAAAGAAAAAAAAGGAAAAAGAAAAAGAATCCAGCAATATGTTATCTGGTTGAACTTTTCACTTACAAAGTGATTGACAACTTCTGACACATTTTCATGAGAGATCATAGACCTGGCAAACAAAATTTGAAATGATATACAGTCATGCTTTACTTTGTTAAAAGTTGATATGGGAGTAGGGAAAAAAAGTATGAAAAGGCTTCAGAGCTAATTTTTTATTTTTAGCAATCACTTTGCTTTCTACCTTGGTCTGTTAGGAGGATGTTTCTGATTTTTTTGTTTGTTTGTTTGCTGAGCCAAGTTGATGGGAGGTAGAGAGAATGGGACGAGATTGAGATGCCTGCACCCTTGTTCTGCTTTTCTCAGAGCCATTCCCTTTTCATCTTCTCTCTGTGTTGGGATTTTGAATATGTTTTTAAGTCTGTTCCATTTTTCAAAAAGTTTGAAAATCAAAGGACACCATTTGCTGTTGTCAAGGAGGAAGAAATTTTCCTCTGCCCTTCTAGGTTCTTCTGACTGGTCTAAGAATTAAATTGGCATGAGACAGATTAACAGGAGAAATTCACACAAAAGTTTAAAAACATGTATACATGGGAGAGACCAAAGAAAACTGAGTAGTTTACTGAGAATTCCAGATAAGGCTGAAACTCTCACCTTAACCACCATCTTCACCTAAAGACAAAAGATGGTGTTGGGGTTAGTGGCTTGGAGCTTCACAAAGGAAGAAGGCCGTTGACGTGGAGATAGAAGAGTAAATGTTTGACAAACAGATGTTTACTGGGCCATGCTGGGACAATGGGACTTAGAGTGGAATTTCAACAGACTTTGCTAAGTTTCCTTCGGTCTACTGCTAGTTCACACTGTATTTATGGTGATGACTCCCTCCCTGGAAGAGGTTCTCTATCAACATTCTTTAGGCAGTTAGCGGGAAGGTCAGAGATTTTTTTTTCAGAGTCTTTTGGGCTTTAAAATAATCAGCCTAAATGAATCCTCATAACAAAGGGCATGACAAAGTTTGCTCCCCTTCTCTGTCCATCCCTCAGCCTGCAGCTTTTGGTTCCCACCAAGACTCCAGTGTAGATTCTTCCAGAACTGGCTCTGAGCACAATAGAACTGGAAAGGCAGATGAGGCCTTTCCCTTAAGAGCTTTCCTCTGATGGCGCTCTATGCGCTTCTGGCCAGCTGCACCCTCAGGCCCATGTTAACTCACATCTGTGTTGCTGGCTCTCTGTTTGGGCAAATAGCACTGTACTTATTCTCTCTTTGTGGGTGTTAGTTGCTCAGTCATGTCCAGCTCTTTGTGACCGCATGGACTGTGGCCTGCCAGGCTCCTCTGACCATGGAATTTTCCAGGCAAGAGTACTGGAGTGAGTTGCCATTTCCTTCTCCTAAAGGTAGAATTCCAGATATGTATCTGAGTTTCAACATTACAGGTGGAGTTCTGCTGTCTAGAAAGGATGTGTTGAGTCACTTCAGTTGTGTCCAACACTTTGCAGCACTATGGACAGTAACCCGACAGGCTCCTCTGTCCATGGGATTCTCCAGGCAAGGATACTGGAGTGGGTTGCCATGCCCTCCAGGGGGTCTTCCCCTGGAATTGAACACTCATCTCCCATGTCTCCTACATTGAAGGTGGATTCTTTACCCACTGAGCCACCTGCAAAGTCCGAATTGTTCTATCTTTAATTTTTGCTTTTGCTTACCCTTCAAGCTGCAATTTTAATTTATCTTCTTCCTGTGCTGCCATCCTCCCTATGCTACACTTTACTGTCTCTACGTTCTACCTGTGATGCGGTCTGTCTTCTCCATTGGCTGAGTTCTTTTTTTTTTAGATTTATTTATTTACTTTATTTTTGGCTGTAGTGGGTCTTTGTTGTTGTGCACAAGCTCTCTCTAGTTGCGGTGAGTGGGGGCTGCTGCTCGTTGCAGTGTGCAGGCACATTGTGGAGCACAGGCTCTAAGTGTGCAGGCTTTAGCAGTTGCGGATCATGGGTTCTAGACTGCGGGCTCAGCAGTTGTGCACACAGGCTTAGTTGCTCTATAACATGTGGGCTCTTCCAGGACTGAGGACTGAACCAGCGTTTCCTGCATTGGCAGGCAGATCCTTATCCACTAGGTCACAGGGGAAGCCTGGTTGTTGAGTTCTTAAATCCAGAGACTGAGTCTCATTTATCTTTAAATGAAATATCAAATAAGATTAACCCAAGGGCTTCTCAGTGGTAAAGACTGTTCCTGCCAATGCAGGAGAAAGTGTTAGTTGCTCAGTCGTTTCTAGTTCTTTAGACTCCATGGACTGTAGCCCCCAAGCTCCTCTGTCCATGGAATTCTCCAGGTAAGAATATTGGAAAGGGTAACCATTCCCTTCTCCAGGAGACATTCCCAACCCCAGGACAGAACCTGGGTCTTCTGCATTGAAGGCATATTCTTTACCATTTGAGCCACCAGCAAGAGACCTAGGTTCAATCCCTGGTCAGGAAGATACCCTGGAGAAGGGAATGGCAACCCACTCCAATATTATTGCCTGGGAAGTCCCATTGACAGAGGAGCCTGGTGGTCTATAGTCCATGGGGTTGCAAAAGAATCAAGTTCAACTTAGTGACTAAACAGCAACAACAAATAAATTCTAGCATGCAGGTGCTCAACAAAGCTTATTCTTTTTTTCACCTTTGTGGTCCAGCAGATTTCTTATATGCTTAATATATTTGGAAAATCAAATATTTCACTTTTCCTTCTAGGTATTTGGACTTTGATTAGGAAATTGCCTTGTATTCTTTGGTACTTATGTATTTGTAATTTTTGTTTTGGTCAGATCTCTTATTATCATTTTGACATTGTATTATATTCTATTGCTCTTGACTTGTACTGATATAAATTCTCCCTTTCCTTTTCTGATTTTTCTACCTCTTCTCTTATCGCCTAATCTTTCCCTGCTACAGTGTAGGGGAAGAAAACTATTTTCCCCTTCTCTATTCATAGGTCAGAGAAGGCAACAGCACCCCACTGCAGTACTCTTGCCTGGAAAATCCCATGGATGGAGGAGCCTGGAAGGCTGCAGTCCATGGGGTCGCTAAGAGTCGGACACGACTGAGCAACTTCACTTTCACTTTTCACTTTCATGCATTGGAGAAGGAATTGGCAACCCACTCCAGTGTTCTTGCCTGGAGAATCCCAGGGATGGGGGAGCTTGGTGGGCTGCCGTTTATGGGGTCACACAGAGTCGGACACGACTGAAGCGACTTAGCAGTAGCAGTAGCAGTACTCATAGGTTCAATAAGAGAAAAAAGTTTTAATTATATACATATGAACAGAAGTTCACAAAGAAAAATGTGGCTCCAGGTGGTGACCAGATGATTGATGTTTAGATGCCATCATCTTAGGTTAAACAAAGAGGTGGGTTTTGGGCTTCTGGACAGGGGAGGTGAGTTAAGGAAAGGTGAAAGGAGAAAATATATGATAAATAAGGGTTTTCTTCTTATGCAGATAGGAGTCTCTCAGGTAATAAGAATTATCTCCATCAATGACTTTCTTCCTAGACATTTTTACAAATGGAAGTTCTCTTTATAAGTGTAAATTATTTTTAGGCAGTTAGGGAAAGGTAAAGAGCTTTACTCATATTTGCTTATTTTCAGGTGTCTTTAATTAAAAATAATTCATATACCAAAGTGGCATATTTTGGAGGGGCATATTCTAGTACCCTTAATTAGCATGTTCCTATTAATATTTATATTGACTCTAAATTATAATATGTAAGTGTGGCTCTCCTAGAATCTTGTGCTTACCCTATTTATGTAACATTCCTTCAATGGTCTATTCTTGAATATTCCTGCTATGTGCTCAGACGTTGAAGTCCACAGTAGAAAAACAAAAGTAAATAAGACATTTTGTTATCTTCAAAATTATATAACTAGATTATAACTGAATGGGAGAAACAGCAAATTTGAATGCAGAAAACTGTAATATTCCAAACTAAATGAAGTATACTTTCTAGCAGTTTAGCAGATATTACTAGTCCTTAATAAAATATTAATGTACTTTTAATTTACATAGTTAATTGTTAACACAACTAACATTATTTCTCAGAGTTCTTAATGAATCTAATTTGGATGAATCCATAAGAGGGCGATGACTATAGCCCACCAGGCTCCTCTGTCAATGGGACTTCCCAGGCAACTATGAGCAAATACTGTCAAAAGGTTATCCCTGTGACTTTGTATGTTAGTCACTCAGTTCTGTCCAACTCTTTGTGACCTTATGAACTGTAGCTGGCCAGGCTCCTTTGTCCATGGGGTTCTCCAGGCAAGAATACTGGAGTGGGTTGTGATTTACTTCTTCAGAGCATCTTCCTGACCCAGGCCTCCTGCATTGCAGGCAGATTCTTTACCATGTAAGCCACCAGGGAAACCCATCCCTGTGACTTTATGGTTACTGAAAAGGCAACCAAATAAAGACTGTCATCACAATCATCAAAGTTATAGATCACAGAAAATTAGAGATAGAACAAATAGCATATAGAATATGAGTCCAGTATACAAGTTCACTGCTGAGTAATCCTTTTTTCCCACTCTGAGTTCCTCCATGTAGATTACAGCTTGGTGATTATCATTATTTACATCCTATACATTTATTTGAATTATTACCTTCCAATATTTTCCTCTCTCATTTCGATTTCAGTATTAACCCCATTTTGATCATTCCTGTTTTTTCTATCCTTACTTCCCTGAAGCTTCACTTCAGTGTTGATCACATTTCTGCTGTTCAGGTAGCATTTCTCCTAAATTTCTCATAACAGACCATGTATGCATGCGCGCGTGCACGCGCGTACACACACACACACACACACACACACACACACACACACACACTCACTAACTTGAACAATGATAAAGAAAGGCTGTGGAAAGTTATTTGGTGTGGTTGAAATGCAACAGGGGCAGTTGGGGGAAAATGGTGGGTGGTGCATAGGGCATAGTACAGGTGATGAAGACCCAAGAGAGCTAGACTGAAGGCAGAAGGAAATTCTGGATTCACAGTATGGGAACAGAAACTACAACCAAGTGTTAACTTTTAGAATAGGCATGTTCTGCAAAAGTAAGGTGAATTTCTAAATCTCTTTTAATTTTTAAATGAAAAACATTAGACTAACGTCTTTGGAGAGGAATTTAGTCCTAATATCTTTTAGAAAATAATATTTAAAGTCTACTGGTGTCTGCTTGTCCCTTTCCTCTTTCAGGATCCAGTTCAAAATTTCCCCAGTGATCTATATTTCCTTTAAAGTTTTGTGGTGCCAGTTAGATGCCATCTTTGTAATTTTTTAATTTTAATTTTTCCAAAATCTGTAAATTAGACTTAAGAGGGCAACCACACATCCCTTCTAGGTTTATATACTTTTCTGAGAGAATGTGCCATTCACTGATTTGTTACTGATGGCCTGAAATAGACTGCCAGATATTTCTCCAGGAAAGATGGGTTTCTTTGGGATCAGCAGAGAATTGCAATTCAGAATGTGCAATCCTGGCAAGCCATGTGCAGGTTCCCCACAGCAGGGGAAGGAGAACTCTTTTATAGAGGGGAAAAGGGAGTGGGAGGGCCAGAGTCCATGATTTTTCACTGGCTTAGTATTTGCCAGGAAAGAAGAGGAGTCTTTCTTCTTCCTGCTGGACTCTGCTGTTGTAATGAGTTATGAGAGCTCCTCTTCTGGGCTCCTGACTCTATTTAAGTGAGGTTTCTGTTTTTAAAAAATTGTATACATTATCTACTGTGTTGATTCATACATTTTGTGTCTAGTTTTTTTCCTACAGAGATCATCTCATTTTAAACTGCATTTATTTTCGGTTGCCCTGGGGTTTTGCTGCTATGGGCTTTCTCTAGTTGCAGTGGGTGCATGGGCTTCTCTTCATGGGGGTGCATGGGCTTCTCTTCATGGGGGTGCATGGGCTTCTCACTGCAGGGGCTGCTCTTGTTGCGGAGCACAGGCTTCAGTAGCCGCAGCATGCAAGCTCAGCACTTGCGGCTCACAGACTCTAGAGGAGGGGCTCGCTAACTGTGGGGGTTGGGCTTTAACTGCTCTGTGGCAGGTGGCATTTGGAAGCTTCCTGGACCAGAGGTTGGACCTGTGTCCCCTGCATTGGCAGGCGGATTCTTATCTACTGTGCTACTAGGGAAGTCCTGTGTTTAGTTTTGATGGAAATTATTTTTTGTTCAGCAAGGAAGGTAACCAAAAGGTTTTGATTTATTGCCTTGGAGGATTCTAAACAGTTGTATCTAGTTTAGCAATCGTATTTTAACAGTCTTTGTGTATCATTTCTTTATAAATTTCCACCACTACTCTTTAAGTCAGTTTATCATCTTACTGTTTTCTTTATTAACTTATGAGTACAATATATTCTTTCACATGTGTTCATTTTATTTTGTATGAGAGTCAAGTTTTTGGATTTTGATGGGGAGAAGAGTATACTTTGATAATATAATTATAAATTCTTTATAGATGTTAAAAAACTAAAATACCAGAACTTGTATACCCAGACAGTCATCACAGATAGTTTATGAGCCACATGCAATTGATAGTTCTGATTCATTTTGATCTAAAATAGTACTTTACAGTTCGATTGTTCTCCTTGGTTAGTGGGTATCTTTGTATAGTATTTGTTTGTTTTTTACCTTCTAAATTCAAACCTTTGAAAAGGGTAGACATTTTTACCACTGAGTGTATGTAAGAATAGAACAGTGATGTAGGATCTGAGGGAAGTTATAAAACAGGACTTTCTTAAACACTTTCCTCAAAAGCAGTGTTTGGGAGTACATCTATAGCTTTCTAGGCAAATACTATAGGTTTAGTTCAGTTCAAATAACTTTTATGGACCATTTACCCTGGACCAGGCACTGTGAATGAGGATACAAAGATGAATGGGTGGTAGCTGTGCATTTGGATATTTATAGGAGAATGTAAGGGTGGCTTAGACAGTAAAGACTCTGCCTGCAATGCAGGAGACCTGGTTTGATCCCTGGGTGAGGAAGATCCCCTGGAGAAGGGAATGGTTACCCACTCCAGTATTCTTACCTGGAAAATTCCATGGACAGAGAAGTCTGGTGGGCTACAGTCCATGGGGTCACAAGAGTTGGACACAACTGAGTAACCTAGATAGCATATTCAAAAGCAGAGACATTACTTTGCCAACTAAGGTCCATCTAGTCAAGGCTATGGTTTTTCCAGTAGTCATGTATGGATGTGAGAGTTGGACTGTGAAGAAAGCTGAGCACCAAAGAATTGATGCTTTTAAACTGTTGTGTTGGAGAAGACTCTTGAGAGTCCCTTGGACTGCAAGGATATCCACCCAGTCCATTCTAAAGGAGATCAGCCCTCGGTATTCTTTGGAAGGAATGACGCTAAAGCTGAAATTCCAGTACTTTGGCCACCTCATGTGAAGAGGTGACTCACTGGAAAAGACTCTGATGCTGGGAGGCGTTGGGGGCAGGAGGAGAGGGGGATGACAGAGGATGAGATGGCTAGATGGCATCACCGTCTCAATGGACGTGAGTTTGGGTGAACTCCGGGAGTTGGTGATGGACAGGGAGGCCTGGCGTGCTGTGATTCATGGGGTAGCCAAGAGTCAGACATGACTGAGAAACTGAAGTGAACTGAACTGAGCCACTAACACTTTCACTTTTCAAGGCAAAGAAAGGTATGTGTGTAGATCCACATATGAGAGGTTGTTATTTAGTCTTCCACGCACAGTATTATCACAGATAGGGGAAACCGTTTGAAGATTGTGAACAGATACTATATTGACATAGTTGTTCTGAAAAGCAGCTGGAATGTTGCAAGTGATTCAGATCATTATCTCTGAGGTGAGTCTGGGAGCCTTTTTCTTAACAGTCATACAAGTGATTAGGATGCAGGTGGTTTTGGAATCACTCCTGGGAGACAGTTTTGACAGCCGGATGGATAAGCTGCTAGAGAGGGAGGAGCTTAGAGCCGA
The DNA here is from genome assembly GCA_917880005.1 of Nanger dama. Lineage (NCBI taxonomy): Eukaryota > Metazoa > Chordata > Mammalia > Artiodactyla > Bovidae > Nanger > Nanger dama. The sequence continues at coordinate 1,661,833 of CAKJTW010000059.1, forward strand.
CAAGATGTTGGCAGACTAATGAAGAAGCGCAAAGTGGAAGATAAATATTTGTTGATCAAGAAAATCTTCCAAAGCCTCTGAGAGATAATATAGTGTATTCATGAAGAGCATATATGATGTTTGCACGTTAATATATACACACGGGTCTTCCCTGATGGCTCAGCGGGTAAAGAATCTGCCTGCGATGCAGGAGACACAGGACATGCTGGTTTGATTCCTGTGTTCCAGTATTCTTGCCTGAAAAATCCTATAGATAAAGGAACCTGGTGGGCTGCAGTCCAGAGGGTTGCAAAGAGTCAGATATGACTAAGCAACTAAGCACACACACACACTTATACACACTTCAGTTCAGTTCAGTTGTTCAGTTGTATCTGACTCGTTGCGACCCCATGAGCCACAGCACGCAGGCCTCCCTGTTCATCACAGCATGCCAGGCCTCCCGGTGAATCTCCCAGAGTCCACCCAAACCCATGTCCATTGAGTCAGTGATACCATCCAACCATCTCATCCTCTGTCGTTGCCTTCTCCTTTTGCCCCCAATCTTTCCCAGCATCAGGATCTTTTCTGATGAGTCAGCTCTCTGCATCAGGTGACCAAAGTATTGGAGTTTCAGCTTCAGCATCAGTCCTTCCAAAAAACACCGAGAACTGATCTCCTTTAGGACGGACTGGTTGGATCTTCTTGCAGTCCAAGGGACTCTCAAGAGTCTTCTCCAACACCACAGTGCAAAAGCATCAATTCTTTGGCACTCAGCTTTCTTCACAGTCCAACTCTCACATCCATATATGACCACTGGAAAAACCATAGCCTTGACTAGATGGATCTTTGTTGGCAAAGTAATGTCTCTGCTTTTCAATATGCTATCTAGGTTGGTCATAACTTTCCTTCCAAGGAGTAAGTGTCTTTTAATTTCATGGCTGCAATCACCATCTGCAGTGATTTTGGAGCCCAAAAAAATAGAGTCAGCCACTGTTTCCACTGTTTCTCCATCTATTTTCCATGAAATGATGGGACCAGATGCCATGATCTTAGTTTTCTGAATGTTCAGCTTTAAGCCAACTTTTCCACTCTCCTCTTTCATCAAGAGGCTCATTCTTTAGTTCTTCTTCACTTTCTGCCATAAGGGTGGTGTCATCTGCATATCTGAGGTTATTGATATTTCTCCCGGCAATCTTGATTCCAGCTTGTGTTTCTTCCAGTCCAGTGTTTCTCATGATGCACTCTGCATATAAGTTAAATAAGCAAGGTGACAGTATACAGCCTTGACGCACTCCTTTTCCTATTTGGAACCAGTCTGTTGTTCCATGTCCAGTTCTAACTGTTGCTTCCTGATCTGCATACGGGTTTCTCAAGAGGCAGTTCAAGTGGTCTGGTATTCCCACCTCTTTCAGAATTTTCCACAGTTTATTGTGATCCACACAGTCAAAGGCTTTGGCATAGTGAATAAAGCAGAAATAGATGTTTTTCTGGAACGCTCTTGTGTTTTCGATGATCCAGTGGATGTTGGGAATGTGATCTCTGATTCCTCTGCCTTTCTAAAACCAGCTTGAACATCTGGAAGTTCACGCTTCACGTATTGCTGAAGCCTGGCTGTATATAAAATTGATAAAACAACAAAGACCTACTCTAGGGCACAGGGGGCTACACTCAATATTTTCTAATAACCAATAAGGGAAAAGAATTGAAAAAGTAGATATATATGTCTATATAACTGAATCACTTTGCTGTACACCATAAACTAACACAATAGTATAAATCAACTATATTTCAATAACAACTTAGAAAAGAGAGCAGCATATATTATGGAGTCAGACAGATTTAGTTTTAATTTTATCACTTATACCTGTCATCATGGCAAGTTGCTCCATTTCTCCAAGACTCAATTTTTTTTTTAATCTGAAAGTGGGAATAATAATATCTATCTTGTATGGTGGTTTTTGAGGATTAAATATGATGTGTCAGAAAAGCACTTGGCACAGTGCTTGGCAAATAGTAAGCACTCAAATAATGGGTACCACTTTAATATCATTATATCTAAAGGACAGAGGTTATTTTCTAGCAAAACGCTCAATTTAACTCTAAAATAAATGCAGAATATCTGTGAGATATTCCTGTGTTTGTCATACATTTACTTGAAGCTCTACCGAAAACAAGACAACAGCATGAAAACCTCAGAAGTGCCTCTGGAACACAGCACCAGCACACCTTGCTTCTTACCTGTAGGAAGCCATTCCTCAGGACGTGTGCCCCTTCGGGTCCTCAGGTCCTGTGTTCGGGTGCTTTGTGGGCCTGAAGTGGATGATCAGCCTAAAGCCAGAGGATGTAGAAAGAACAGAAGCCAGGCATCAAACGCAGCAGATAAGGAGGTAGCCCTTAGGAGACACCACTTGTTGGAACACGCATGTGGAAATAATGGAAAATCCTATCAGCCAAAATATTGCAGGCAAGAAAATTTGATAAAACAGGACTTTGGTTCAGAGACTCCTTTAGTTACAACTTACAGAGAATTTTAGGATTTTTCACAGAAATGAGATCAACATTTGTCTCAGAAGAAAGATATTCCAGCTTTTCTAGCTTGACCACTTTTGTGGTCACACGTGGGCATTACAACAAAAGGAAATAGTGTTTCTTTTTGTTTATGTATAAATAGGTTTAGGATTAGCCTTTCAGCACTAACTTGTGTTCAGGTGGAGCTTCTGCTTTGTGATACAGATGGATTCTGTTTTTATTAGTTAAGTGATGGAAAATCATCCGTAAGAAAGTTGCTATATAAAGAGGCAAGACGCTGCTGCAGAAGGTGGTTGGGGCAGTGATCGTGTGAGCCGGTGGGAGACAGGAGCAGAGTGAAGCAATTGGTGATGGGTGGCACCAACCCTGCCTTTCATTCCTGCTTGTTCATGTGTCCACTTAAATTGGGCAGCCCACTTGGTAGAATAGTATTTTTTAGGAGAGGGTAGTTGGAGAATCCCAGGGACGGGGGAGCCTGGTGGGCTGCTGTCTATGGGGTCACACAGAGTCGGACACGACTGAAGTGACTTAGCAGCAGCAGCAGTGAGCACCTATACCAAAATCCAAACGAAATGCTTAGCCTACTTAACATGAGGAATTGCGTTCAGGTATGAACTAGTACTCTTGCCTGGAAAATCCCATGGACGGAAAAGCTTGGTAGGCTACAGTCCATGGGGTCGCAAAGAGTCGGACACGACTGAGCGACTTCCCTTTCACTTTTCACTTTCATGCATTGGAGAAGGAAATGGCAACCCACTCCAGTGTTCTTGCCTGGAGAATCCCAGGGACGGGGGAGCCTGGTGGGCTGCCGACTATGGGGTCGCGAGTCGGACACGACTGAAGCAGCTTAGCAGCAGCAGCAGCAGCATGAACTATCTGTAAACATTCAAATAATTGCTATGCCCTGCTTATTGACAATCACGCTTAATTATTCATTAAAGTTACTCCTTAAAGGCCTGTACTTACCAATTTTTTGGTAAGTACAGATAGTAATAGTAATAGTTTAGTAATAGTTATAGTTAGTAATAGTTTATGAGACTGCATTCTGAACCATATCAAAGCTGTATTTTGAGCAAATATTTCACAGTTCCATTTGAAATTATGTGGTTGTACTGATTTATCCCATTTTGCAGATGAAGAAATTGAACAGACCCCATTTTACATTTGAGGTTAGTACTAGCCTGCTAGACATGGAAAAGCAGACTCACCCAAATAAAATGTGGCCCTGGGCATGTCAGAACATTAGCAGTGGGGTGGCCATCACAACATCATTAAAGCATAGCAGAAAAGTGGCTGTATCTATCTTTAATTAGCCAGTAAATACTCTTCAAAGATTTTAGGACACATTTATGGCACTGAACTCAGGCAAGAAATTCAGAAAGAGAACATTCGGCAAGATGTATCCTCAGTAAGAAGAGAGTACATTTCAGTTTTGCAAACTTGAACAGCTGGCTCATCAGGATTTCTGTTTCTGATAAATGGGTCAGCCTTTAACTGACCTCCTCTCTTTCTACTGCTGAGGGTGCTTTTTGTTTCTCTGTTCATTTATACCTCATCCCATCCAAAAGCAGAGAAGGAAGACAGGATGGACATCAGACTGGCCATGGGTTCAACCTCCAACTGCAGCTTTTGGAGGGACTGAGGGCAGGAGGGTAGAATGAAGTCTAGGTGTTGTTTGCTGCTCTGTGTCCCTGCTGCAGCCTCCAGCGCCATCTATCAAGTGTCCATGGGTTGGCCTCAAGGTCTCTCAAAGTGAGCTGTGCTGATCTAAAAAGTATACCGTACAGAGATGAGATGTCTCTTTTAGCTGGAATGGAAGACTGAATTTACATTGTGAAGAAAAAAATAGAATGTTTTAAACAGACATAATAGTATTGTTTTATCTTAGCAAATATTTTTGTGTTGTGTGTGTATGTATGTATACACTTGTAACATGTTCTCTAAATACACTTCAAGCAATTTAAATTTTAATTCCAAATAATTGTAGAAGAAGGAATAGTTATGAATTCGTTCTGTGAGGCCACCACTCTGCAAAGTCAGACAAAGATATCACACACACAGAATTTAGAGGCCAGTACCACTGTGAACACAGATGCAACAATCCTCAACAAAAACTAGCACACTGAGCCCAGCAATGCATGGAAAGGGTTACAAGCCTGGATCAAATGGGCTTTATCCCAGGGATGCAAGTATTCTTCAATATCTGCAAGTCAATCAATGTGATATATCACATTAACAAACTGAGTAATAAAAATCATACAATCATCTCAGTAGATGAGGCAATAGCTTTTCATAAAATTCAACATCCATTTATGATAAAAACTCTCCATAAAGTGGGCATAGAGGGACCCTACCTTAACCATAATAAAGGCCATATATAGCAGTCCACAGCTAACATCTTACTCAATGGTGAAATGCTGAAAGCATTTCCTCTAAAGTCAGGAACAAGACAAGGATGTCCATTCTCACCACTTTTATTCAAGATAGTATTAGAAGTCCTAGTCATAGCAATCAGAGAAGAAAGAGACATTAAAGGAATCCAAATTGGAAAAGAAGAAATAAAATTGTGTTTACTGATGACATAGTACTATGTATAGAACATCCTATAACACTATCAGAAAGCTACTAGAGCTTATCAATGAATTCAGTAAAGTTGTGGAATACAAAATTAATACACAGAAATCTGTTACATTTCTGTATACTGACAAAAAACTATCAGAAATGTCACAAAGAGAAATTAAGGAAACAATCCCATTTACCATTGCATCAAAGAGAATAAGAAAGCAATTTTGACCATCATCACCTTTTCTCCCAAATCATCATTAAGACGGGAGTCAAGAGATGGATGAGTAGTATTCTTACGCATAAAATCAGGAAATACTCAAAGATCTTGACCTCAATAAAGTCTTACCTGTTTGTATCATTACATGTGGACAGATGATACCAAACAATGTTAGTTAACAGTTTTTGTTGTCTGACAGTACAGTTTTAAGAAGTTTGATGGAAAATATAACTCACTCTTAATGCCTAAAATACCTGGAAAATAGCCATCTTTTCTTTCCTTCCTCTCTCCCTCCCCCCTTCCCTTTTCACTTCTCTCTCTCCTTTTCTTCTTTCCGCAGACATTTATTGAGTACCTATTAAATGCCAAGGGCTTTCCTGATAGCTCTGTTGGTAAAGAATCCACCTGCAATGCAGAAGACCCCAGTTTTATTCCTGGGTCGGGAAGATCTTCTGGAGAAGGGATAGGCTACCCACTCCAGTATTCTTGGGCTTTGCTTATGGTTCAGCTGGTAAAGAATCTCCCTGCAATGCAGGAGACCTGGGTTCTTGGGAAGACCCCTTGAAGAAGGGAAAGGCTACCCACTCTAGTATTCTGGTCTGGAGAACGGTTGCAAAGGGTAGGACATGACTGAGCAACTTTCACTTTCATTTTGATTAAATACCAAACATACATAGTATGCACTGGTGACGCAGTAATAAATAAGATAATTATGATTCCTACCATCCTGACACTCGCAAAAATTATTTTAAATATGTAAGTAGTCAGATAGAATTGTGATACTTGTTACGAGGAGAGTTTGGGTGCTGGAAGGGGTAACATAAGAGGGCAGTGTGGGGGCATCCTATCTAGTCTGGGAGATTTCTGAGAAAGTAACATTTAAACTGAATCTTAAGGAAAGAGAAGGACCCAGAGGAAAAAAACAATTAAAAACATACACACACCCCAGTGTTCATGTTGTTGTTGTTTAGTCACTCAGTTGTGTCTCAGCTCTTTGTGACCCCATGGACTGCAGCATGCCAAGCTTCCGTGTCCATTACCGTCCCCCAGAACTTGCTTCAGCTCATGTCCATTGAGTCTGTGATGCCATCCAACCATCTCATTCTCCGTCATCCCCTCTCCTCCTGCCTTCAATCCTTCCCAGCATCAGGATCTTTTCCAGTGAGTCAGTTCTTTGCATCAGGTGGCCAAAGTATTGGAGCTTCAGCATCAGTCCTTCCAATGAATATTCAGGATTGATTTCCTTTAGGATTGACTGGTTCTTGCAGTCCAAAGGACTCTCAAGAGTCTTCCTCAACACCACTGTTCAAAAGCATCAATTCTTTGGTGCTCAGCCTTCTTTATGGTCCAACTCTCACATCTGTACATGCCTACTGGAAAAACCGTAGCTTTGACTAGATGGACCTTTGTTGACAAAGTAATGTCTCTGCTTTTTAATATGCTGTCTAGGTTGGTCTTGGTCATAGCTTTTCTTCCAAGGGGCAAGCGTCTTTTAATTTCTTGTTTGTAATCACCATCTACAGTGATTTTTGGAGCCCAAGAAAATAAAGTCTCCCACTGTTTCCATTGTTTCCCCATCTATTTGCCATGAAGTGGTGGGACTGGTTGCCAATGTTCATAGCAGCACTAATTACAATAGCCAGGACATGAAGACAACTTATGTGTCTATCAACAGAGGAATGGATAGAGAAGATGTGGTACATATATACAATGGGATATTACTTAGCCATAAAAAGGAATGAAATTGGGACGTGTAGATTAGGAGATGTGGACGGACCTAGAGAGAGTCATCAGTTCAGTTCAGTTCAGTTCAGTTCAGTCGCTCAGTCGTGTCCGACTCTTTGCGACCGCATGAATCGCAGCACACCAGGCCTCCTTGTCCATCACCATTTCCTGGAGTTCACTCAAACTCACGACCATCGAGTCGGTGATGCCATCCAGCCATCTCATCCTCTGTCATCCCCCTTTTCCTCCTGCACCCAATCCCTCCCAGCATCAGAATCTTTTCCAATGAGTCAACTCTTTGCATGAGCTGGCCAAAGTACTGGAGTTTCAGCGTTAGCATCATTCCTTCCAAAGAACACTCAAGGCTGATCTCCTTTAGAATGGACTGGTTGGATCTCCTTGCAGTCATACAGAGTGCAATAACTGAGAAAGAGAAAAACAAATATCATGTATTAATCCATATATGTGAACTCTAGAAAAACTCTATTTGTAAAGCAGAAATGGAGAACACAGGCATAGAAAACAAATATATGGATATCAAGGTGGGAGGAATTTGGAGATTGGGATTGATGCATATACACTGTTGATACTATGTATAAAATAGATGGCTAGGGAGAATATACTGTACAGCACAGGGAACTCTATTTAATGCACTGTGGTGACCCGAATAGGAAGGAAGTCCAAAAGGAAGGGGATGTGTGTGTGTCCTTATGGCTGATTTACTTTGTTGTACAGTAGAAACTATCACAACATTTTAAAGCAACTACACTCCAATAAAAATACATTTAAAAATAAGAAAAAAAAGGGAAAGAATCTATGTAAAGAGTTGAGGATGGGGTCGGCCAGCAGGCTGTGTGTGAGAAAGAGATGTTCTGGGATAGCACATGCAGTCTCTGTGTGGAGAGGGCTTGGTGTGTCAAAGGGTCAGAAACAGGGTGCAGAGAGCAGAGGGGAGAGGAGTGGTCATCGGGACTGACTGGTTGGAGGTACCAGGTCACGTGGGCTGTCTTTGCTTGGGTCCTGTAAGGAGGTGTGTGCGATACGAGTGTGATAGGACACTTTTACATAGCAGTGTGATAGGACCAGCCTGGTACTTTTCAGAGATAGACCTGCTGCAGTGTGGAGAGCGAAATAAGGGGAAGAACAGGAGTCATTGTAGGGAGACCAGACAGGAGCCTTGCTAACTGGCTAAGGCACAAGAGTCTGGCTAAGGAGAGCTGTGGTGAAGGTGGGGGAAGAGCAGATGGCTAGCTACAAATCCACCTGGACCCTGTGGTTGAGGGGGCGAGTGGGTGAGGCAGAGCAGGGTGTGCCGGATAACTCCCAGCCTTGGTTGGGTGTCCTGTCTCTGGACCCAAGTGGCATTTGCAAGCCTCCTACCCATTCTGCTGTTTGTGGACTCTAAGGAGTGTGATGGCTTAGAGCTCTCTGGACAGTTGCCTGTCTTGGCTTCCACCTTCCTTGCTTGGATGACTAGGAGAGAGAGGACACCCACAGCTTCTTCATCTGGGTTTCCAGCTGTCACTGAGCAGCTTCCTGGCATCAGGTTGCCAGTTACCTTCTTCCTTTTCCCACCTGAGTCCCTTTCTCCAATGTGGGAGACAACTGCATTCATCTCTTCAGTCTGGATCATTCAAGTTGAGTCCTTCAGAGTCCCACAAGGTGCTTAGTTCAGTCCTTGCCATGGGTCAGGCCTTGAGACTTTGGCCTCCCCTTTGTCTCTGTTCTCCCTACAGCGACACAGTTTGCCTTCCAGAAGGTATGCATGCATCCCAGTTTTGGCCACTTTCATGTCTCTGGAAAGATGTGTGGAAAAAACTCTTGTCCATCACATCATTTTAGGTATTTATAAGTATATCTAATTTTGAGGCATCCTTGTAGGGAATCATTTTGTAAAATGAATAATCCTTCTGTCCAGACTCTGGTCTTTCCCACTCCCTCTGGCCCCTTTCTGTGTCCTGAGCATGAAGATGCTGTGCTCCGTGCTGTGCTGTGTGGAGGAGTCATTGATCTGCATCCACAAAGAGCTGGGGTCTAGAGCTGGCTTTCATCGTTTAGTAGTAGATCATCTTCATCATGCCCTGTGCCTCTGCATGGGCAAGCTTAGCCCCTGCATCAGAAGCAGGCACTGCTCCTGGAAGTTTTTTGGTGGCACAGTTGCCAACTTTGATGTATACAAAGGACATGGTCACAGAATGAGTGAGAAGGAAAATAGGGGCTACTAGACTCTAGGGCCCAGGTGAGACACATGCAGGGAAATCCCAGAAATACCTGGAAGGAACTTGAGGGGTAAAGAAGAGTGGGTTGGGGGTTGAGACAGAGATACAATTTACTGAATGATACCACCTCATTGTACCACCATGCTGATGAATCCAGAAAATGTAGTTTGTGGAAGATAAAATCACCAGGGGAAGAATATTAATAGTGAGAGAAGAGGCTAAAAACATGTTCTGAGGTTAGACTAGGCTAAAAAGATTTGAATGCTTAAAGGGTAATGACTCTGGAAATTCTGCATTATTTAAATGCAGATCCTTACTCAGTAGGGCTGGTGGGGTTCCTGAGGGTGTTGAGATTCTGCATTCTGACAAGTTGCCAGATAATGCCAGTGCTGCTGGGCCTTGCCACTCTGAGTAGCAAGGCTCTCTAGTCAAGGAATATAAATGGTATGTAGTGAGATTTGGTGGAAGTCTTTGATCAGAAGCCAGAGATAATATAAATTTCAAGAAAGTGTTTCTCAGTTTATGGTTCTGTAGGTTATCAAAAATGTTAAACTTTGCAGTCAGCCTCACTGGTTTCGAACCTCAGCGGTACCATTCAGTAACTGTGTGACCTTTGTGGATTATCAAATCTTGCATGTCCTCAGTTTTCTCATCTGTAAACTGGCAGTAATAATAGTACTTGCATGCTTGCACACTCAGCTGTGTCCAACTCTTTGCGGCCCCATGGACTGTGACCCACCAGGCTCCTCTATCCGTGGGATTTTCCAGGCACAAATACCAGAGTGGGTTGCCATTCCTTCTCCAGGGGATCTTCCTGACCCAGGGATTGAACCTGTGTTCCCTGCATCTCTTTCACTGTAGGTGGATTCTTTACCACTGAGCCATCTGGGAAGCCCCTGATAGTACTTACCTGTAGCTATAAATACTCAGTTTGAAGAACCTGGAGAAAATGTAGTTAAGCAGGGGTCTTTAATGTAAGACTTCCTGGGACCTTTAATTTGCTGATGTGATGCTCCAGAAAGGAGATATGATAAGTGATACATCTCACACTGATTTGACCACTGAACTTCTGATTTTCCTGGAGTGTCTGGTGGACCCATTATTCTTTGGAACCTCTGCTTTAGGAGGATTGAGCTGGTGGCAGACAGGAAGATGAGCTAATTGGGAAAACACCATAGCTGGGAAAATTCTCCAGGACACGAGTCTGGAAGGAAGGAAGGCAGTGAAATGTCCAGGTGTTGAGCCTGGAGGCAGTGGCATTGGGTAGAGAGGAGGGACTGGTCAGAGTAAACACTCTGAGGTTGGATCAGGCTGGAGACTCACTTGATGTGAGGGTTAGGAGAAAGAAGGAGTCATGTAAGATCCTTTCCCACCCAGAGAGAAACAGAAGGCCAGGGGAAAGTGCCATGTGTTTAATTTTCTGTTCTGTTTTAAATTCTGCTGCTTATTGCCCACAAACTAACAGCATGTCTCTTGAGTCTCTAGGGCATTTTACAGTAAAGCCACATATTTTCTGAAGTTGGGTCAGGATTGAGCATATGAAATTCCTCAAGTGTGAAATTCCACTTAACCCCATTAATGCTTGTAACCCCTGAGTAGGTATTGTTTATAATTCAGTTCTAGTTACCAGTGAATATTTGCATTTGTCAAATCTTTTCAGTTCTATCTCAAACTAAGTTTATTTTAGGGAAGAAAATTTGCCTTCTTGTCAAAAGATGAAAAGAACCACCCTCCCCGTCCCACTGCTATGGTTTGCACATTTGGCTGTAACTCTGTGTGTGTCTCTGTGTTTGTGTGTGTGTATGATGGTATTCTGAATTTCATAATACTTGGGATGGTAAAACCTTCATTTATAAGAGCCTCTACAGTTTACCAAAGGTTTTGATAATGATCTTATTTTATGCTGGTAAACCATGAGATGGGTATAATTTAGCATATCTATTTTTTTCTATTTTATGCAGAGTGAAGAAAGTGGAGAGGGTATACAGTTTCATATGCCGATCTATAGATACTTTCTTTCCCCCTGGGAACTTCCTACAGCTTTTACACAGAGCTTTCATACATGGTTGGTGCTGAAAATATGAAAGCAATTATTTGAATTACAAGGATAAACCCATTTGTGTGTAAGTGCAGTTACTGAACCATGTTCACAGCATAAAGAGCCTGGTTGAGATGCAGATGGAATAATTTTAGCCCCCTCGCTCCTGCACCCAAATTGAATTATACAGTGTAGCTTTATTTAAATAGCCTTACCCACGTACAAATTCACACGAACAATAAAGTCACATAATTCAGCATTTGCTTTAGGTTTAAAAATTTTTAATGGCTTTTGACTGTCTCTAAAGTAGTTACTCTAGTTAATATTTTAGAATCATTTGATAAAAGTCCAAGATATAAATCTTTTTGAGTGGCTGTTCAAGTGCACTAAAGGATGAATAGGATTCTCTACATTTTCTGCAGATGGGGAACTCTATTCTGGCCACCACCTAGATTTTAATTAGTGAAAGTCTCTCATGCACTTTACATTGCTGATTGGTTTAGAAATCAAGCTTTCAGATTGTGTTCATCAGTTATCAGCAAAAGCCACTACTTATGGAACATTTACTTTGTGATTAATCCTTTCAACTATTCAATGAGGCCAAGATTTGTGCCCCATTTTCAGAAGAAGAAACTATGGAAAGATTACACAAGAGACCAGGAATACATTTCCACTGACCCCAGAGCCTGCATCTCCCACTGCCTAAAAAGCCACTACTTGTAAGGCTGACACATGTTGTCTGAGATTTTGTTTAGAGAGTTTAGGTTGCCTAGACACTCAGATGGCACCCACTCCAGTGCTCTTGCCTGGAAAATCCCATGGACGGAGGAGCCTGGTAATCTGCAGTCCATGGGGTTGCTAAGAGTCAGACACGACTGAGAGACTTCACTTTCATTTTTCACTTTCATGCACTGGAGAAGGAAATGGCAATCTACTCCAGTGTTCTTGCCTGGAGAACCCCAGGGATGGGGGAGCCTGGTGGGCTGCCATCTATGGGGTGGCACAGAGTCAGACACGACTGAAGCGACTTAGCAGCAGCAGCAGCAGACACTCAGATATTGCCTAGTATCAAATTTATTTCAATCTTTACAATCTCTCCTTTTGTCTTTTACAAGGTGAGTGAAAACAGGTAGTGAAGTCGCTCAGTCGTGTCTGACTCTTTGCGACTCCATGAACGGTAGCCTACCAGGCTCCGCCGTCCATGGGATTTTCCAGGCAAGAAGACTGGAGTGGGCTGCCATTTCCTTCTCCAAGGTAATTAACAGCAACCACAAAAAGAACAGTGATGAATTGTTGATGATAACTTAATCTTTTAGGAAACGGGCTGTAACTTTTGAGTGGTAAATATAGTGAATGAATGCTCACACTCGGCAACCAGGATGTAGAACTGGAGGAAACCATGTCACAGTAGGTGCTTAGGTGTTGTGCCTAGAGCCCCTCTGCCTGCTGGTGAACTCACTTCTCACTTCTGAGGATGTTGGCTTCTAGTACTTACAGTTTTCCCTTCTCCAGAGATATGCTGTATCTGGTCTATCCCTCATTCTCAGGTTGGGGCCAATATCTGTTGTCTTATTAAGTGACTCAAATCCTAGTTTGCTTAGGACTGTCCCAGTTTTAGTGATGAATATCCCGTGTTTTTGGAACCCCCTCAATCCCAGGCAAACCAGAGTGATTGATCCCCCTCTTGCCCCAAGGGGCACCCCCAGCACTATGGTGCAACGAGTGGGCTCAAGGTTCATGCGGGACCAGGCTAAAGCTGGTCTCTAGGCAAGACCCATTCTTATGAAAGAGATCCTGAAGCTCCCTCTCCTTCTCTGCCATGTGAGGACCCAGGGAGGCGATGGCTGGTTTGTCTGTCCACCAGGAAGTGGATACTCACCAGGCACTGAATGTGCTTCCAGCCTCTAGAACTGTGAGAAATAAATATCAGTTGTTTATGAACCACCCAGTTTGTGGTATTTTTGTTATAGCAGCTTGAGCAGACTAAGAACACATGTCAAAACAGTCTCATTTTGATTTGAATTCTTCTCTTTTGATGCTTAAGTGTGATGTGAGAAAAGAATGTATGTCTCCATATATTTTCAAACCTGGCTTAGCTGTGTGGTGGTTAAACTACACTTTGTGTTGAGGAGTACTTCTGACTTGAAGAGTATAATGTCACATCTCTACACATGTGTGAGGGTGCGGCACGCGTGTTTGCATATGTTAGTGCAGTGAGGCTCGTTCTGTGTTCCGTGCTCTGAAGATGAGCAGAGTAATTCACATAGGCAGCGTGGAACAGGTAACACCATGCCTGGGAACCAGAAATACTTGCATTCAGACTGAGATGCTGGATTTATAGAGCTGTGTGATCTTGGGGAAATTGCTTAATATTTTGGAACATGTTGCTGGGACTACACATAATGTTCAGGTTTGAAGATCAAATATGTAAGTGCACAACGCCTGGCTGATAGCACACACTCCCTAAACATTTGCCACCATGAATTTTCCTTGGGGTATGCTGGATTGGCTGACTTCATTTTTAGACTGGTTTTGAAGTATTTTATGTAGATAAATCGAACACACTACTACATTTCCCACATTCTACCCCTGTAGAGCCTTTTGTTTCTCAGCAGCTTTGAATAAGCCATCTCAGCTGAAGTTGATAGTCTCTCCGTCAGGTCATCAGGAAGGCATTTTGTCCTTTTGGACCAGGCTACAGAGGTGGGATTTAAGTTACATCTCCATCTCCTTATTGGTGTTTCTTCCCAATGTAAGATGGGCTTTCCCCCTAAAAGGGATATTTCCTTTTCATCGAAAGACTGTGAGTATAGCAGTTTCTTATGTGTTTTTTTCAGAACCTTCTGAACCAAAATTAATCTAAACTTTTCCTCTGAAAGGAACAAAGGGGAAAAATACATGCTGTCTCGTTCAGAAGAATTGCCAGTGCTTTTTTCTTTTTAATTAAATGAGGATGGATACCTTCACTCATCCATCCTCTTTTTAATTTCCTATGTTCGATTTGATTAAGATGTGTTTCTTGAAGATATGTGCTATCTGGTTCTTGTTGTATAAAAAGTTTAATATCTTTCCCTTTTTTATTGGAGTAGTAAGGCATTTGACATTAAAAATAATAGCTTTGAATTTTCCTATTGCTGTCTACATTCAGTAGGGGAAATATTAAGAATAAATGGGAAAACTCATTTAGTTCTTTCTCTGAAGGGTCCTTGCAAAGCATTATACTTAACATGATCTAGTCCAGAATCCACCAATGCATAGAATAAATAAAATCAAATAATAGCATAAATTCCTTAGTGTCTAATCCAGGAAATGAATATTAAAGAAATATGGCCACTATCTTTTAAAAAGTTGCTGAACACTTATTTCTTCCCCTTTGTGTTTAGCTGAAGTGAGCATGTAAGTTTGTTTTTAAGGAAAGGGATTGTAAGAACCCTTAAAACAGCATTCAGTTTTCCTGTTTAAATCTGCAAAGTGAGTCCAACCTGAGTTTTATTCTATGCTCCATTCCCACATCTTTGTTTTTGGACAAAGACTTGGATCTGGGCTGAACTCCTTGACCATGGTAGTAGGAAGAAGAATAAGTAAACAGGCAGAGTGTCTTGCACTAACGTACACCAGTGTCCTGATGAGAGTTTCAGCCATCCTGGAGTCAGATGGAGTATGACCTTTCTGGTTAAAGCCGTTATGGGATGGCTTTTCAAATAAGAGTGGTGGTCTACTAAGTCTACATGTTTTTCTCCATAGTGGCTCCACAATAGCTTAATCATTCTAAAGGACTAGGGCTCCAAATAATAACAATCTGGGTATAAATCTTCATTTCTCCAGTACTAACTTGACTATTTGTGCATCAGTGTTTGTGGCAACCAGCTTCCAAGAATGTTCCCAATGATACCCACCTTCTGGTACTGACACTCTGGTGTAATCCCCTCTCATATTCACCAGTTGGCTTGTGTGATCAATAAAATATGGAGAAATAATGGTGTGTCACTTCTGGGGTTAGGTTATAAAACACTGAGACTTCCATCTTGGTGGCTCTCACACTTTTAGATTACTTATTCTGGGGGAATCCAGAAAAGCCTGCAGGGAGACTTGAGATATCTTGCCAGGAGCCATGTGAGCAAGCTTGACAGCAGATCCTCCAGCCGCAGTTGTATCTTCATATGACTGCAGCCCCGGTCAACATCCTGCTGCAGCCTCACCAGACCCCAGGTCAGAACTACCTAGCTAAGCTGCTCCTGGTTTTCTGACCTTAGTACTGTGTAAAATAATCTGTTTGCTGTTTTTAAGTTGCTTTTTAAGCTGAGGATAATTTGTTGTGGCAGGTAACTAATACAGTTGACCCTTGAAACAATGTGTGGGGTTAATTCTAGTATCATTTATCGTTGGTCCTCTGCGTCCATAGTTCCTCCGCAGCCTTGCATCCAAACCAACCGCCAACCGTAGAGTACTGCAGTTTTTACTGTTAAAAGTATCTGCAACTATTTGTACCCAGTCAAAACCCTTGTTGTTCAAGGTTCAACGGCACAGTTTTCTCCTTGGCAAAATGAGAATAATAATAATATTAGTACCTATTTAGGTGCTAAGTGAGATAGTATATGGAAAGAGCACAGAGTTAAATGTTCAATGTGTTACTAGCACTTATGAGTTGACTAGCTGACTCTTCTCTCAGATCTAGAAAGAGCATTTATATCCATTTAATGCTGTTTAATGCTGGTACTTTTGCTAGTGTCATTGTATAGATCTCCATTTAGCAAAGACTGTTTCCTCTCTTTTTGCCAGTCCTAGCCTGACTCATCACTGCTTGCAGTAGAGGGACAGAATTCAGCTAAGTCACCAAATACTGTTTGGTGTTCTTCCCTTGGTGTGTCTTTGACACTGGAACAAACCACCCTAGAAAATCAGCCTTGAGAACAAAAAGGATGTTTTGGAATGGAACTTTTGCAATAAAATTTTCTCTTTTGACAACTATGTCCATTTTGACAGAAGATGAAGAGTAAGCGGTAAGAGTCTTAGATACAGTAAGGGAGTAAATCTAAGCTTATTTTCAGTAAAAATGGAAGAAACTTGTTTGTTTGATGCTTTTCTACTTTATTTTAGTGTGAGTTAGTTTATATTTGTAACAAAGTGTTTGGATATTATTGACTTCCTTCTTTTGGTTGAGGAAAATGCAGCTACTCTCAGATATTTATCAGAGATCATTTCCTGTTGTTGTTTTTTTGGTTACAGTCTTCTTGGTTCTGGCTGATAGCTCTAGGAATTTAAGAGAAGAAAGGGGCATCTGCCTACCCAGTTAACTGGTTTTAGAGAACTGACCTTGGCAATCAGTGGGAGAAGTGGATGTCACATGTTACTCCCACAGCCTGATTCTGTTAACATTCACAGCTGCTTATGCTATAGATGGGTCGATACCCTTTTGAATAAATGTGTTATTTTCCTCCATAGTTACAAGTTTTGGTCAACAATGATCTTTGCTGTGAGGAGTATAGAGGATAAAATAACTTCTTTCACAGTGGGGTAAATTGAAGCATTGAATGATTACCCTATTTATCTCAAGATAGATAAAAACTAAAGCCCAGTACCTGACTTCCACGGTAATCTACATGTGGATACTGCTTCATTGTTATGAGTGCCATTATTTTTAAATCAATGCAGCAAGCATATGACAAATGCCATGGGTTGTGGAGATAGTAGATTGCTTTTTGTGAAAGTGACCTATTTTTGATTTATTTATTTCAATTAAATGTATTCAGATGTATTAGATGTGTGTGTAACTTACAGTTTCCTTTAGTCTCCAAATCTTTGTGTGCCAAAGATGCTGTATTACAGATGGACTATTCTGTAAATAAAAGAAAGCAACAGATTTATCAAGGATAGACTTAGAGGAAAGAGATATAAACTAGTGACCTAAGGAGGCAGGGTGGTTCTTTAACCTTTGTGTGGTGTTGTTGATCTTGATTGCTTGTTCTTGGAACAGTCTCAGATGTGTTTGAGCACAGCCAGGAAGCTCCTATTTCCTTTTTTCTCCTCTGACTCACTGCATAGTCATTAGCAGGGAGATGGTTGTCTCTGGGGCCTAGGGCAAACAAGGATGAGTAGTATGAACCTTTCAGTTGTATTAAGCAGAACACCTTATATTTAATTGTTCCTAAATCACGCTGTGCTATGGCACATTGATTTGCCAACTATAAGTTGAATATTATTTGAGAAATAGTATCCAGCTTCTTGTTTTACTTCTATCAGTAAATTTCTAGGTTATTTAATTAACAAATTCATATTTTTAATGCAGTGGGCTAAACTTTTCAAAGCATATTTGCATATATTACCTCACTGAATCTCACGTAACATTTCTGTTCATGTAGCTATATATGTAATTTAGGGTATTCCTGAAAAGTCTTCTGTCATTGTGGAGTCATTCACCTCTCTTGTTCAGGGATTTTCACATGAAATAATCTTGGAGACAGGCTTGTACTCTCGAATAAATTACCAAGACTGCTACCTCAAATGGTTCCTAGAAGGGGCAACTATATGGAAGTTGTGTTTTATAGAATAACTAGCAACTTCTAGAAACAACTGATGAAATAGATCAGACATGAATATCACAGAAATACAAAGGACTAGAAGAGACTACTATGAACAATTATACACAAATTGGACAACTTAGAAGAAACAATTCTTAGAAACATATAATCTACCAAGACTGAATCATGAAGAACTAGGTAATCTGAAGAGATCAATTGCTAGTGAGGCAATTGAGTCAGCAAAAATTAAAAACAACCCAGCAAATTAAACTGTGGGAACAGATGGCTTCACTGGTGAATTATACCAGATATTTGAAAAGTTAATATAAACACTTCTCAAACTGTTTGAAAAGTATAGGAAGAGGGAATACTCCCAAACTGATTTTTGAGGCCAACATTACCCTTATAGCAAAACAAGACAAAAACACTGCAAGAAAACTGTAGACTAATCTTTCTGATGAATTCAGGTACAAAAATCCTTATTATAAAACTGAATTCAACAACACATTAAAGACTTACACACTATGATCAAAAGGGATTTATTCCAGGGCTACAAAGATTGTTCAACATCCCCAAGATAAACATTGTGATACACTACATTAATTAAATGAAGTATGAAAGTCATATGATCATCTCACTAGATGCATAAAAAGCAATGGACAAAATTCAACATCATTTTATGATTAAAAACTCTCAACAAAGTAAGTATAGAGGGAACGTACATCAACATAATAAAGGCCATATATGGCAAACACATAGTTAATATCATACTCAACAGTGCAAAACTGAAAGCTTTTCCTTTAAGACAATAAGACAAAGATGCCCACTCTTACCACTTTTATTCAACATTGTATAGGAAGTCCCAGCCAAAGCAGTTAGATAAGAAAAAGAAATAGAAGTTATTCAAATTTAAACTAGTAAAACTGTTTCTATTTGCAGATGACATGATATAGAAAACCCTAAGTTCAGTTCAGTTCAGTCACTCAGTCATGTCTGACTCTTTGTGACCCCATGAATCGCAGCACACCAGGCCTCCCTGTCCATCACTAACTCCTGGAGTCCACCCAAACCCATGTCCATCGAGTCGGTGATGCCATCCAACCATCTCATCCTCTGTTGTCCCCTTCTCCTCCTGCCCTCAATCTTTCCTAGCATCAGGGTCTTTTCCAATGAGTCAGCTCTTTGCATCAGGTGGCCAAAGTATTGGAGTTTCAACTTCAACATCAGTCCTTCCAATGAACACCCAGGGCTGATCTCCTTTAGGATGGACTGGTTGGAAGTCTTTGCAGTCCAAAGATTCTACCAAAATACTTTTTAAACTAATAAATGAATTCAGTAAAGTTTCATAATGTAAAATCAAAATATAAAAATCAGTTGCATTTCTATACACTGGTAACAAAGTATCAGAAAGAGAAACTAAGAAAACAATTCCATATACAGCGGAATTAAAAGATTAAAATACCTATGATTAAACTTAATGAAGGCGGTGAAAGGCCTGTACTGCTGCTGCTGTTGCTGCTGCTGCTGCTAAGCCACTTCAGTCATGTCCAACTCTGTGCGACCACATAGACAGCAGCCCACCAGGCTCTCCCCGTCCGGGGATTCTCCAGGCAAGAACACTGGAGTGGGTTGCCATTTCTTTCTCCAATGCATAAAAGTCAAAAGTGACAGTTAAGTTGCTCAGTCATCTCCAACTCTTAGTGACCCCATGGACTGCAGCCTACCAGGCTCCTTTGCCCATGGGATTTTCCAGGCAAGAGTACTAGAGTGGGATGCCAAAGGCCTGTAAACTATACCATAAAACGTTGATGAAAGAAATTGAAGAGGGCAGAAACAAATGGAAAGATTATTCATGCTTATGGATAGGAAGAGTTAATATGTTAAAATGTCCATATTATTCAAAGCAATCTGAAGATTCAATGCAATCCCTATGAAAATGCCAACATTTTTTCACAGAAACAGAACAAGCTATCCTAAAATCTGTATATAACCACAGAATACCCTGGATAGCTAAATCAATTTGAGAAAGAACAACAAAGCTGGAGGCACTGCAATTCCTGATTTCAAACTGCAGTACAAAGTTGCGATATTCAGAAGAGTATGCTGCTGCTGCTAAGTCGCTTCAGTCGTGTTCAACTCTGTGCGACCCCATGGACTGCAGCCTACCAGGCTCCTCTGTCCACGGGATTTTCCAGGCAAGAGTACTGGAGTGGGGGTGCCACTGCCTTCTCTGCAGAAGAGTATAGTACTGATATAAAAGCAGATAGACACATAGCTGAAGCAAACAGAATAGAGAGCCAGGAAAAAACCCAAACGTTAGATGATACAATAGACCAGTTAGACCTAATTGATATCTATAGGACATTTCACCCCAAAACAATGAATTTCACCTTTTACTCAAGTGCACACGGAACCTTTTCCAGGATAGATCACATTCTGGGTCATAAATCTAACCCTGATAAATTCAAAAAAATCGAAATTATTCCAAGCATCTTCTCTGACCATAAGGCACTAAGGTTAGATCTCAATTATAGGAGAAAACTATTAAAAATTCCAACATTTGGAGGCTGAACAACACCCTTCTGAATAATCAACAAATCACAGAAGAAATCAAAAAGAAATCAAAATATGCATTGAAACGAATGAAAATGAAAACACAACTACACAGAACCTGTGGGACACTATAAAAGCAGTCCTAAGAGGAAAGTTCATAGCAATACAGGCATACCTCAAGAAACAAGAAAAAGTCAAATAAATATATGGCCAATTAATTTATGATCAAGGAGCCAATAATGTACAATGGGAGAAGAATAGTATAGTCTCTTCAATAAATGATGTTGGGAAAAGTGGACAGGTACTTGGAAAAGAATAAAACTGGGCCACATTCTTACACTGTACACAAAAACCAATTCAAAATGGAGTGAAGTCTTGAGTGAAAGACCTGAAACAGTAGAACTCCTAGAAGAAAACATAGAGGTTAATTTCTTTGAGCTATCTTATTAAAAATAATGATTTGTATGGTCTCCTTAATTACTGAGAATATAAACTTTTTATTGGCTACATGTGTTACAGAAATCGTTTCTTATTTGTTACTTGGTTACTTGCCTGTTCACTTTGTGGTGGTGTACTTGAGAGTCCCTTGGACTGCAAGGAGATCCAACCAGTCCATTCTGAAGGAGATCAGCCCTGGGATTTCTTTGGAGGGAATGATGTTAAAGCTGAAACTCCAGTACTTTGGCCACTTCATGCGAAGAGTTGACTCGTTGGAAAAGACTCTGATGCTGGGAGGGATTGGGGGCAGGAGGAGAAGGGGATGATAGAGGATGAGATGGCTGGATGGCATCACTGTTTTGATGGACATGAGTCTGAGTGAACTCTGGGAGTTGGTGATGGACAGGGAGGCCTGGCGTGCTGTGATTCATGGGGTCGCAGAGTCGGACATGACTGAGCAACTGAACTGAACTGAACTTTGGTAAATAATGTTCTTAATTTTAATGTAGTCAAATTTATTAACTTTTTTTTTTTTTAATGGTTAAAGCCTTTTAGTATCCTGCTTAAGGAATATTTACCTAACCTGAAGCTCATGGTGATAGTCTTTAGTTTTTCCTTCTAGGAAGGAAAGGTTTAATATTTTTCCATTTCACACTTAGATCTATGAAAAATTTAGAATTTTTGTGTGTGTATGGTATAAAGTGGGTTTCACAGGTGGTGTAGTGGTAGAGAATCCAATACCAATGCAGGAGAGGCAAGAGATATGGGCTTGATCCCTGGGTTTGGAAGATTCCTTGGAGCAGAAAATGGCAACCCACTCCAGTATTGTTGTCTGGATAATTCTATGGACAGAAGAGCCTGGTAGGCTACAGTCCACGGGGTTGTAAAGAGTTGGACACGACTGAGTGACTGAGCACACACATGGTATAAAGTAGCTTTTAAAGTGAATATCTACTTGACTCAGTCAGTTTCATTTATTGGCAAGAATATTCTTTCCTATTGAAAGAATATCACAATGATAGTGACAAACTTGATTGTAAATTAGGTGACCCTGTATGTTTGGTTATGTTTCTGGACTCTTTGGTGTTCCTTAGGTTTGTTTTTCTATTTTTGCACTAAATACCATACTGTCTTAGTGTAGCCTTAAGAATAAGTCTTGGTATCTGGGAAAGCAGATACTCATACTTTTTCTTCTTTTTCTACTCTGTGAGTCTTTGTCCATTGCATTTCCACATAAAAGTTAGAATTCTCTGGTCAACTTCCACAAAATATAACTTTTGGGAAATTGATAGAATTTGCATTAAACCCATATATAAGTTTCAGGAGAATTATTTTCAGTGTTGGGCTTTCTAATTCATTAATGTGGTAAATAGTTTCAGTTTTTAGATTTTCTTTACTTTTTCTAAGTAATGTTTTATAATTTTCTGTGTAGTAGTTTTGCAGATCTTTTGTTATTCATATTGGTTATATTTTGATGGAATTTTAATTATTATGCCATTTTCAAACTGTGACTAATACATGTAAGTAAAATTGATTTTAAAATATTGAGCTTTATCCAGAAAATGTGGTACATTCATTAATTAATTTACTCAAATGTTCTATTTAACATAAAATTTCATCTGTAAAACAATGAGAATTTTATTTTTTTTCCAATCCTGGTATATTTTGTTTGTTTTTCTTACCTTAGAAATACTTTCTAGGCTCCTGGTCTATACCAAATAGAAATAATGTTAGAGATTTTCTTGTCAGAGGGAAAATTTTCAACATTTAATATTTATGTATCACATTTGTTATATTTTCAGTGTAAAGTGTTATAAGATTAAGAAAGAGTTCTATTGCTTGTCTAGGAACTTTTTTTTAATAATTGTGAATGGGTGTTAAACTTTATCATTTTTTTTTCTGCATTTATCAACTGACCTTATGATTTTCTCCCTTATTATGCTTATCTGGTTGATTATATTCAGTGTTTTACATGTCTCTTGTAAACAGCATATACTTTAAAATAATTTAGCCTGACCACTTTTGTGCTTTAATTGGAAGATTAATCCCTTAATGTATGCTATAATTTCTAATATATCAAATTTAAATCAATAATTAAAATAAATTTTTGTCTTTCTGATCTACATTTTTTCTCCTTTCTTCTTTTATACTTATTATTTTTAATATTCTATTTCCCCCTCTACTCACTTAATAGTAATATTAATACACTCTTACTTTCTTATTCTTTTATGGTTACCCTAGAGATTGTAACATCACTGGCTTATTCTACTACTTCTTGGAACTTTTGCTTTTCCCCCAAAGCACAGGGTTCTTGGAATCTTGCTATTGAATGTGTGGCCCAAGGACCAGCATCATTGGCACCCCCTAGGGGTTTTTTATAAATGCTGACTATCCGGCCATCTTACTTACAAAATCTGCATTTTAATAAGATCCTTGAGTGTTTCATATATGTATTAAGATTGTGAAGTATTGCTCTAGAACAATAATGACGTAAACTCAATTTATATGCCATTAGCGCTATATATTTTAATTTTATAGATATCAAACCTCATAAGCATTATTATTATGTGATTAGTTTTCACATTTAGATTTATCCACTTCTTTACCATTTTCATTGCTTTTCATTAAGTCCTGCATCTCTTCCCATCCATTAGGGTTCATTTCCCTTCAGTGTGGAAAATTTTCTTTAATATTTCCACTCATATTTCTAGTCATACCATTGATTTTTTTCCCCTATTTTTAATTCATCTGAAAATATCTTTATTTCAGTCAGCCTAGAATTCTAGGTTGGCAATTATTTTTGTTTTGTCCTATTTTCCATCCTATTTTCCTGTTTCTGTTCTAATTATTTTCTTCTGATCCATGTACCTGGTCACTGTTCTTTTGACCATTTTCGCTCAAATATGGAGTTACTGGTTATTGTATTTTTCAGGTATAGAATTTTCATTTTTTTTTCCTTCTTTTATAGGCCCCAGTTCTCTACTGAAATTCTCAAACTTTCCTGGAACATACTATCGTAACTAAAGTTTTTGCCTGATAGTCCATATCAGATAGCCCCTGTATAGCTCTCTCTTGACTACCATTCTTGTTTTTTTTTTAATTTTGTCTGGTCTCCTTATGTTTCTCAGTGCTTTTTGACTGAGTGCTGGACATTGTTCAGAACAAATATAAACAATTAAGGCCTGAGCTGATACTATCCTCCTTCAGTGAGCATTTGCATTTATTTTTTATAGGAGCTGGGGCACTAGTAATCCTGAATCATTGACAACTAGCTTTAAGACTGAGATGACTGGAATTTGGCTTATGAAAGAGTCCGTGTATTTTTGATATATGAGATAAAGGGAAGAAGAGAAAATGGGAAAATGATATTCTAATAAGCTTGAGGCACTTATTTATTTATTGTTTATTTTTATTTAAGAGTTTCATGCATCTTAGCTTTCTACTCTTCACAACATTGCTAATTGTTTATGGCACAGATCATACAGTATTTATGTGTTGTCATCTTCTCTTCTCCTTACTCTCTTCCTAGTTCTTTTCTTGGAGTGTTTTCCTAGATTTGGCAGGGGCAAAGAACAGGAGGATTCACAGAAATGGTTGCTAATGTGAAATGTAAAAATTATGGTCCTGGTTAACAACTTTGGCTTCTAGTTTTAGGGTCCTGGGCCCCTATGGCTACAATTTGAGCCTTATGTGACTCCTCTAAAAAGCAAACTAAGAAAGAGTCCCCAAAGAGTCAACCAGACTCTTAAGTCATTAGTAGCTTTAACAAGCTGTGACTATTTAAGTATTGGTTTAGAGGTCATCAAATAGTATGGGGCAAGGGTACACTGTGTGAATTACATCTACCATCAGATATTTCCCATCTTGCACCCCATCTTCCTGTGTCATTCTTCTGTTGTGCTTAAAACACTTCAAAATATTTCACTGAAATGGCAAAAAGAATGCTGACATGGATAGCACGGTAAAGAATTTAAACTGCATGCAGCTCCTGAGAAGTGATTCTGCCTTTACTGTGCAGGCCAGGATGTTCTCAGCCTCTGTCTCCTAAATGTTGACCAGCAGGGGAGAGAATATGGAGGACAGTGCACTCCCCAGGGGCTGAGTGAGCATGAGTAACAGCCCATCACCATCTGCTGGGCTCTTCCTGTCTAAGAAAGAGCTTAGCCATTGCAAAGCATCACTCTCCTCACCCCTGCTGGGGCACCTGTCTCAGTTACGGCAAATGGTCCTTTTTGTCTCCGCTGTTCTGCCCCCTCATCCTCTGTTGAAGTTATATCTTTAATAAAGGAAAATGGAATTATGATTTTTTCCTTTACAACTTCTGCCAAGAATTTCACTCTTCTGAGTTATTCTGACAATATTTTCATTGGTATAGCTCTGCATCTTTACCTTTCACCTTTGAAAAGGGTAATTTTTATTATTTTAAATGTTTTCCAAAGGTATAACATGCCTTTAGGTGTTGAATTGAACTCTTAGAAGAGGAGGTAAAAGAGTCTCCTTAGGCAGTTCAGTCACGGACATATTTTATTTGGCCCACAGAACATTTTTGAGCATTATTTAGTGACTAGTGATTTAACAAAAGTCCCCTTCCTTTTCATCAGATGGGACCAAAGGAGGGTCACTTGTGCATATCTGAACTAATAATTCCCTCTAGCCTTTATTCAAATGCATCTTTTTAGTAAGGCCTTCCTGAGCATTTCATCTAAAATCCCAACCCCAACTTTGTTTCTAGTTCGTTTACCATCATCTCATTAGCCATGCATTTTACTCAGCTTTTCCTTTGTTTGTTTGCTTATTGTTCATGATCTTGGTGCAGAGATTTTGTCTGCTTTGTGTCTAGACCAGTACTTGACTTAGTAGTCCTCTAATATGTATTAATTTATTGGATAAACGAATGAAAGTAGCCAGGGAGATTTCATGGGACTGTTGGCTTTGACCTTTATAAGAAAGCTTTATAAGAAAGTCACTCAGTTGTGTCTGGCTCTTTGTGACCCCATGGACTGTAGCCTACCAGGATCCTCCATCCATGGGATTTTCCAGGCAAGAGTACTGGAGTGGGTTGCTGTTTCCTTCTCCAGGAGATCTTCCCAACCCAGGGATCAAACCCAGGTCTCCTGCATTGTAGGCAGACGCTTTACCATCTGAGCCACCAGGAAAGACTCATAAGAAAGTTTTGTTGAAATAAAATTCATGTACCATACAGTTAACACTTGAAGTGTACAATTCACTAGCTTTTAATATATTTTCAGATGTATCCATTACCACCGTCACTTTTGGAACATTTTCATTACTTGCCAAAAAACTCCATACCCTTTATCTCTTAGTATCCCCCAGGTCCTGTGTTACCCTCAGCCCTAGGAATCCACTAATCTACTTTCTAGATTTGCCTGTTCTAGACAGTTCACATAATGGAATGAAGTGGAATGGAATCAAATGATACATGGTTCTTTGTGACTGGCTTCTGGCTTCTTCACTAGCATGTTTTCAAGCTTCTTCTATGTTGTAGCATGTATCAGTACTTCATACTTTCATTGCTGAGTAATATTCCAGAGTGTGGTTATGTCACATTTTATGTATTCTTTTGTCAGTTGATGGACTGGTCTTGTTTTCTTAACCAGTCACTGTCAAGAGGGATGGCTTTGCCATGATTGACTTATAATGACACCTGGCCCAACTTGGTGTCAGTTCCTCCAACTAAAGTACTGACTCACCCCAAGAGAAGGACATAATGGATTCTGGTGGTCAACCACCATCAAATCAATATCATCTCATAGAAAGTTTCTTCTTTCTATCTTTGAATAGTCATTTTTCCTCCTTCCCAGTTATTATTATTATGTTTTTATATTGGAAGATCAATGGCTTGTGGCATTAAAACCATAGTAAGAAAGAAGGAAGGCCAGCAACAGAGCAAATGATATTAGCTCTGTCTTCAGTTTAATTTCCTCATAAAAAAAATTGCAAATTTTTCAGTGGACACTGAGGTGTTACTGTGGAAGACTGCCAAAAAAAAAAAAAAAGCCATTCACCTAGGATGTAAAATACTTTCCCAAGGCAGTCTCTTCTTAATTTCCTGTGTTCTGTCTGTTGGAAGGCTCACTGGTGCAAAGCCAATATGAGCTATGCTATATTTCAACCAAATGCCCTTTGTTCTGGAGGACTATGTTTTCTCCTCTTTTTTTCTTTTCCAAGTAATTAAGCCGGTCAGGGAGAAATGTCAAATGTCATCTTGCTCATTTTTTCTTTCCTTTTTCCACTCTGATCAAGGTTGGAACATTCTCTTCATTAAGAGTCTTCCCAAAGACAGCTCTGTAGTGAGTGAGGACATTGTCCACACTTTTTAATTCAGTGGCAGAGGCTTTGGGAAAGCAGCATGCTACTTGTACTCCAAGCAAAAAGGTGTAAATGGCTTTATTGAAAATCAATATGCTCTTGTGAAGTGCCACTCGTTTCTGTGTTTCTGAGTTCTTTGCCATTTGTCATTTTGCACAGATGAAAGATGCAAGGAGGTTTACAACTGTGGGTTTCTGTGTTTGAGCTTTTCTTTTTTCCTGTATTTTCATCCATAAGCGTAAGGTTAAAGGATCATTTGGTGTATTGTTTATTTTTTGGAAGAAGAGATGTGTAGGGTTTCTTTCTTTTTTTTTTTTGATGACAGAAATTGAACTGCCACTGAGGAGGATGGCTGTCACCCACATTGTGGTCTCATGCTGCTGCTGCTGCTTCTAAGTCGCTTCAGTCGTGTCTGACTGTGCGACCCCATAGACGGCAGCCCACCAGGCTCCCCATCTTTGGGATTCTCCAGGCAAGAACACTGCAGTGGGTTGCCATTTGTGGTCTCATAAGTGAGGTCACATTTGAGCAGACTTTGGCAGGGTGCTGGAGACTTCTTAAAAGTTCCCTCAGAATGCTGTAGAGAAAGCTCTCGCTTAATCCCAGAGAGTGAAAGTGGAGACGTGGTAGTGCTGAGTGCTGTCAGGGTGGGATGTCAGATGTCTTCATACTGTATATAGAGTGCCCAGACTGCCTCCAGAGTGAGGTCTAGTTCTGACCATTATTGTAAGAACAGACTGATTTTCATTGGTTACACTCTTGGTGAAAGATTAGCTGTGAGATTAGATTGATAAAAATTATGTGCCAGTTACAGCTAATGTGGCAGCATCTGAGGAGGGTCAGGGTCATTTGTGATGGCTTTATTTGATTTGTACAGATTTCAGTGAATTACACCATTTTTTCCTGTGCTGAGAAACTAGATATTTTGTCATAAATTTCCATCAACCCTTAAAAAAAAAGCTCGACCTTCATTTTAAGCCTAGAGATAGCATAAATCTGAACAGTGAGTTACGGGTGATGGTAGCTGTGTCACAGCAAAGTCTTAATGAAACAGGGCCTTGGAGGGGACTGTGGGAGAGATGGGACTGGGGTGTAGGCCCTGGGCCAATTTTCGAATGAATCGATGCCCAGAGGTCACTTACTTACTTGTTTATTTACAGTATTTTTTCAGTGATTTGCAATTACATGTTATTCAATGCATTTCATTGACCTGAATTGAATTCGATTCACAGAGAAAATGAGGCATGACCTCAAATTATTTTAACTTCCGATTGTGACTGAAGTGTTTTACTTTTCAAGAGTTTTAGGTAACTATAGAGGTGAGAATAAGACAGGGAGGAATGGACAGTCTTATTTCTTGGCTTCATACTTTTTCCCTGTAAAATTCCTACCTTTACTTAAGCAAATAATATTCAACTTTGGCCTCATTTGCCACAAACTTTATCCAGACTGGAGCCTCTGTTTCTTTTCAGTAAGTCCTAAAATCTTTAAGGCCCTTCCCTGAAGAACTTTAATAATCCCAACAAGGCTTGCTAAATCCTTCAAGAGGGGTTATGAGTACCAAGTGTTACTATTGTTTTATATTGTAATTTCAACATTGCCTATTGTACAATTTGATTACTGGTTAATTAGGATTCTGTTTAATTTGATCATTATCTCTGAAATTAAATCATTTTATATTAAACAAATTACCAAGTTTGATTGGTCCAAAAAGATTATTAGGGTGTCAATCAGGTGGTTAGAAAAATTGCCATCACATAATAAGACTAATTTATAAACTAATTGGAAAACAATCAGAAAATCCAGTCTAAGGTTCCTAAAATGTGCCTTCAGGCAACTGAAAGCCAGTTAGAATCTTCCTAATGGTCTCTTGGACTGACCTCTTGTAGCTCTGATGGTGGTAGTAAAACAATGGCTACATATTTATTGTTGTCATGGATTGAAAATTTACTTGTGATATTTAGTAAAATAAAACCTGAATGTAACCACCATTCTTCTGACTCATAAAATGATTTAATTCATTCACTTATTTGTATATATATGACTTGTTTTATTTTTGGTGGCCTGCTGAATTAGGTGAGATAACTCGATCACTTCTCAAGGGTTTTCTAGAATATACTCTCATGTGAAAAATCTAATCCTGCTGTTCATCTGCTGTTATTTGCAATCAGATCACCTATTTCTTTTCTTTTATTTGCTACTGTATGTCAGATTGTAGATTAGAGTTGATGCCATTTATTCTGAATGTGTTGAGGGGAAATGGCATTGGAAACATTCATTAGTGAGTTTTAAAATTGTTCCCTAGGAAATTTGCCTCACACTGTCTGGTCTGACCTGGTGAGGAAATGTAGTCCTCACCAAGAGGTTTTGTTGCCTTAGTCACTTAGATGGGACAGCTTCATGCCAAGATGACATGACTGGGAATCTACCTTTGTTTTCACAAAATATGACTGGTTAGGAGGCATTTAAATACATATTCAGTTCAGTTCAGTCGCTTAGTCGTGTCCGACTCTTTGCGACCCCATGAGTCGCAGCAAGCTAGCCTCCGTGTCCATCACCAACTCTCGGAGTTTACCCAAACTCATGTCCATCGAGTTGGTGATGCCATCCAGTCATCTCTTCCTTTGTCATCCCCTTCTCTTCCTGCCCTCAATTTTTCCCAGCATCAGAGTCTTTTCCAATGAGTCAACTCTTCACATGAGGTGGCCAAAGTACTGGAGTTTCAGCTTCAGCATCAGTCCTTCCAATGAACACACAGGACTGATCTCCTTTAGGACGGACTGGTTGGATCTTCTTGCAGTCCAAGGGACTCTCAAGAGTCTTCTCCAACACCACAGTTCAAAAGCATCAGTTCTTCAGTGCTCAGCTTTCTTCACAGTCCAACTCTCACAGCCGTACATGATCACTGGAAAAACCACAGCCTTGACTAGACGGACCTTTGTTGGCAAAGTAATGTCTCTGCTTTTGAATATGCTATTTAGGTTGGTCATAACTTTCCTTCCAAGGAGTGTCTTTTAATTTCATGGCTGCAGTCACCATCTCCAGTGATTTTGGAGCCCAGAAAAATAAAATCAGCCATTGTTTCCCCATCTATTTGCCACGAAGAGATGGGAACAGATGCCATGATCTTCGTTTTCTGAATGTTGAACTTCAAGCTAACTTTTTCACTCTTCCCTTTCCCTTTCATCAAGAGGCTGTTTAGTTCCTCCTCACTTTCTGCCATAAGGGTGGTGTCATCTGCATATCTAAGCTTGTTGACATTTCTCCTGGCGATCTTGACTATAGCTTGTGATTCTTCCAGCCCAGTGTTTCTCATGATGTACTCTGCATATAAGTTAAGTAAGCAGGGTGACAATATACAGCCTTGATGTTCTTAAATAAATGAGGAATGCTATGTGGAAGCTTTACAAAAATAATGAAGAAACCTAACTACTGAATAGTATTTTAAGTACTTCACCTTATGAGTTATGTTTAATTTTCATATGGAATTTCATAGATTTAGCCAATTTTGCTTATTCTCTTCCATATTTTTTTTTTTGTTGATTGGTTGGTTAGTTCGCTGTTTTTATGAACAAACATTTTATTTTAGATAAAGGCCCCTATAATTCAGAGAGAGGTTTTCTATTGCTTCAGTTCTCTCAATAGAATCTGACGTTTTCCCCACCTTTCAAAACCACACACTTTGTTTAGTTCCCTTTGCCATTATTTACCTAAATTTTATCTAAAGAAAATAGAAATGAAATAGGTATTTTTCATGGATATAGGACTAAGCTGAAGCTGAAACTCCAATACTTTGGCCACTTGATGCAACAAACTGTCTCATTGGAAAAAAACCTTGATGCTGGGAAAGATTAAAGACAGAAGAGAAGGGGACAACAGATAGATGATGAGATGGTTGGATGGCATAAAGGACTCGATAGACATGAGTTTGAGCAAGCTCTGGGAGTTGGTGATGGACAGGGAAGCCTGGCGTACTACAGTCCATGGGGTTGCAAAGAGTTGGACACCACTCAGTGACTGAACTGAACAGAAGATGAGATCTTGAAAATTCAACAGATTATTAAGAAATTAGTGTTATGAGTGTTTTTACTAGAATGAATAATACTTTGACTTTTCTGAGGGATGTATCTATCCCACTGGTTAGGTTTCAGAGAGAATAAATAGTTTTTGACTTAGTAGTGAAATATTGCTTGGGAGATATATCAATTGTTCTTAATTACTGGTTAGTTGCTAAGTCACGTCCAACTCTTTTGTGACCTCATGAACTGTATTTCCCAGGCAAGAATACTGGAGTGGATTGCCATTTCCTTCTCCAGGAGATCTTCCCAACCCAGGGACTGGACCTGCATCTCCTGCACTGGTAGGCAGATTCTTTACTACTGAGCCACCTAAGATGCCTGATGTATCAGTAACTGAGTATAAAAGGAAGTCCTCTCATGCAACAGTTTTCCTGAACTCTGTGATATGCAGTAAGTTTCTTTAATGCTAACACTGTATCAATAACAGTGATAAAATTTATTGAGTACTTACTATGTGCTAAGTATGTTATAAAGATTATACAGTTGAATCTTCAAGGTAACTTTATGTAAGTTATATATTATCCTCATTTTAGAGATGAAGTGACTTGGAGAAGTTAATCGATGTCTAAGATCATGGCAGTTTTTAAGTGAGGATAAGACTCCATATAGATCACATCCAGACTTTGAGGTATTTTATGTGTTGAATGTATAGAAACTTTTAAATTGTTAGTACCGCATTCACTGACTCAAAACTTAGATGTAAAGATCTTTACATCTCCACATGTTTGCCACTCCCTCCCCTCCAAACTGGTTGCTGCTACTGCTGCTAAGTCGCTCAGTCATGTCTGACTCCTAGCAGCCCCCTGGACTGCAGCTCCCAGGCTCCTCCATCCATGGGATTTTCCAGGCAAGAGTACTGGCATGGGTGCCATCACCTTCTCCACCAAACTGGTTACTAGTTTCCTTATAATCACCTGACATTTTTTAATGCATCTATGGACAAGTATGAGTATATATTACCTCGTTTTTAAAAACATAAACTGTATAATTTATATATACTAGATAGTGCATGTTTTTCTGCATCCTATAGAACCTGTTAACTCTTACTGCCTCCCTCACCCCACCATTCATGACGATCTTTGAACAGAACGGCTTGTTTATCTCTACAGAGACCAAGAACTCTTGTTGGATGGTTTAAGAACATTCAAAAGTAGAATGTCACATAAGACAGAGCTTATGACAGCCTCCTCAGAGACGGCTTTTCCTCCTACAGTCCAGTGCATATACCATTATCTTATGACGGCAGAAAGTAAAGAGGAACTAAAAGCCTATGATGAAAGTGAAAGAGGAGAGTGAAAAATTTGGCTTAAATCTAAACATTCAGAAAACTAAGATCATGGCATCTGTTTCCATCTCTTCATGGCAAATAGGGAAACAGTGAAAACAGTGACAGACTTTAGTTTTTTGGGCTCAAAAATCACTGTAGATGGTGACTGCAGCCATGAAATTAAAAGACGCTTACTCCTTGGAAGAAAAGTTATGACCAACCTAGATAGCATATTAAAAAGCAGAGACATTACTTTGCCAACAAAAGTCCGTCTAGTCAAGGCTATGGCTTTTCCGGTGGTCATGTACGGATGTGAGAGTTGGACTGTGAAGAAAGCTGAGCACTGAAGAATTGATGCTTTTGAACTGTAGTGTTGGAGAAGACTCTTGAGAGTCCCTTGGACTGCAAGGAGATCCAGCCAGTCCATCCTAAAGGAGATCAGTCCTGGGATTTCTTTGGAAGGACTGATGCTAAAGCTGAAACTCCAGTACTCTGGCCACCTCATGCAAAGAGTTGACTCATTGGAAAAGACTCTGATGCTGGGATTGGGGTCAGGAGGAGAAGGAACGACAGAGGATGAGATGGCTGGATGGCATCACTGACTCAATGGACGTGAGTTTGGGTGAACGCCGGGAGTTGGTGATGGACAGGGAAGCATGGAGTGCTTCAATTCATGAGGTCACAAAGAGTCGGACATGACTGAGTGACTGAAATGAGCTGAACTGATGATGTATGAACTGGTTCCTCCAGTGGAGTTAAGACTCTGGCTCCATCTGCATGGATGAAGGGCAATAAGTTGGAAACACTCTTCTCAGAAATTGTCTTTAAGTGAGGTGGGGGAGACTTCCTTGATTTCTCTGTATATTCTTTTAGTGTAGTGAGGGGAAAAAAAATATATATATATATATATATATATATATATATATATATACACATACACATACACACATATGTAAACTTTATTTTTAGAGCCATTTTATGTTCCCAGAAAGCATTGAGTAGCATATACAGAGAGCTCCTGTGTCCTCATACATGCACAACCTCCCCTACTACCAGCATCCCACCAGTGTTACCTCTGTTTCAATAGGTTATATTTTTTGCTTGCCTTTGAAATGTACTGACTTTAAACAGGGGGCTTTCCAGGTAGCTCCATGGTAAAGTATGTCTTCCAAGCAGAAGACTTAGGTTCAATTCCTGAGTCAGGAAGATCCCCTAAAGAAGGAAATGGCAACACACTCCAGTATTCTTGCCTGGGAAATCCCATGGACGGGGGTGCCTGGTGGGCTATGGTCCATGGGGTTGCAAAGAGTTGAACCCAATCTAGTGACTAAACAGCAGCAGACTTCAAACAGGGCTCATATTTAGTTGACAGTATGTTGAGAGAGCCTGATTTGCTTGAGGCTGCTTGTAGCCTGGGTCAGTAGTGGGTGAGGGGAGGGTAAGTAGATCCTAAAGGAAAGTGCATAGACCAGGCTCTCAGAAACCCAAGTCTAGTTGGGAAAACAGACTACAGACATCTCTGACCAGAGAATTTATTTCCTGAGAAATGATACAGTAATAAATAGAAAGTAATACACAATAAAAGGCACATTTACTACTTCAGCAATACAATTTTGAGATCATGGTGAGCATGGGTTGGTTTGAAACTTACCTTCTTTACTATTAAAACTTTAGATGAAAGGTAGTACATGCATGCTAAGTCGCTTCAGTGGTGTCTGACTCTTTGTGAACTATGGACTATAGCCCACCAAGCTCCTCTGTCTATGGGGATTCTCCAGGCAAGAATACTGGAGTGGGTTGCCATTAAGGTAGTACAGAAGAGTGTAAATCAGTTTACAGGGGACCATACTTAGTCTATTTAAGGCAGTGAATCGTTTTCTGGTTATTTTCTAAGCCATTTTAGCATCAACCACTTAAATGGCTCCAATGTGCTAATAATTATTATAAATGCTCCCAGTAATTTATTAACACAAGTCCAATGAAGCCTTACTTGACAATATTTGGCCTTGATTCAACACTTTGAGCCACTTCCCTGTGACTGTAGGAGACAGCAGGATGCCATGAAAAGAGCCTGTGCTTTGGTGACACAGTCTGGCATTTCCACTGCTCCTTAACTTCATACTAGCCTGTCACCTTGATCACATGACTTCCTCTTTCAAATCCTCAGCGCTTTGTAGTGTTAACATGGGAATGGCTGAGGCAACTCCTATCAAGTGCCTAGCTTCTTGACTGGTATGTGATGGCTTCATCATAAATATAAGACCACCCCCTACTTGATACTCTCTGGTGGTCCAGTGGCTGAGAATCCACCTGCCGATACAGGGGACGTGGGTTTGATCCCTACCCTGGGAAGATTCCATATGCTGAGGGGCAGCCAGTCCTGTGTGCCACAACTACCGAAGCCCGCGTGCTCTTGAGCCTGAGTGCTACAACTGCTGTGCCCATGGGCTGCAACTACTGAGGCCCGCGCACCCTGGAGCCTGTGCTCCACAACTAGGGATGCCACCACAATGAGAAGCCTGAACACTCCAACTAGAGAGTAACCCCAGCTTGCTGCAGTTAGAGAAAGCCCGTGTGTGGCGATGAAGACCCAGTGCAGCCTGAGTCTTTTAATAAATAAATACATATTAAAAAAATAAATATATGACCCTTTGTTTAAAAGGTTGGAGAAACCAGATTCTGTTTATAGAGCAAGATGACCAAATCTTAACCAACAGGGAACATAACAAAATGATTTTTAAATATACATAAGCGTTGCAGTTAACTTGCTCTAAACAACTGGACATTACTGTGGAGCGGAATTAATGAAAGTAACGGAAGAAGAATCAACCAGAGAATTCTGACATGTGGAAGTTACTCCATAGCGTGTGGGGCCACTTAGAAAGACGTGAGGAGTTTAGGTAAGAAGGTCTTAAATGCCTGCCACATTTTGAAGGCCTCAGAAGACTCCTCAGGTGAGCATATTCCCCATTTAGACATGCTGCGCTCTCCATCAAGTCTTAGGTAGCAGGTAGCAGTCCCAGTTGGGATGCAGTCTCTGAGTCACCTGGATCTTGGAAGATGTGGCTGTCTTCCAGCAGATAGGCAGTGGGCTCGGTTTTTTGATTGTTACCTCCAGTGAAGGACACTTGTCCAGGAGACAGCTGCCAAATTGCTTGCCAAGCTTATCTATCCTCAGGAACATTTTATTCACACGCTGCCTCCAATGTAACCTGTCTTCTAAAGAGGTTTCTGCCATTAGTTTTGGAGACAGGATTTCATGCCACCCTGCAGTCCCATTTTTTGACTGGTGGCCTTAAGAGGGTTATTATGTTGTTGGCGATAGAGTACTGAAATTTTATGACATGCCATATGGAACTAAAGAAATAAGGACGTGACCTCCTTCGTATGGTACCATTAGTTCTGAATATCACCCATTTCCTGCCTTCAGCCATTTTTTTTGGCCCCTAGATGAGGTCTGTACCCGTGGTCAGAATTAATGTTGTTTTGGCTTCTAAACGCTGCAATTTTCCTGAGGTGGCAGTTGTGGTAGAGCACTTTTTCCCTGTCTGCAATTTCCTAGACACATCCACACGTGGACCTGAAATGGCCTCTCTCTGCTTGCTGTGCGCATGGGACCTCTACACCTGCTCAGTCGTGAAACCACTAATGAGGCCTCTCCTGTCCTATTCAGGATTTCGACGGAATATGAAATCTCATTACCCAGAGTCAATGAATGACATCTGTTCCCCATCCCCCTCCTGGAGCCGGCATCCCAGCCGCTCGGTGCTGTGAAAAAGATGTGCCGCCTCAGAGTGAGAATTAGAGCCCAGAAAGAAGGTGGCCCTTCCTGGCCCAGGCAGAGGGCAGATGGAGCTTTCCAGTGTCCTGGCCCCCTTTTATACCTTTGTCCTCAAATAATTAGCAAAAAGGAAACTTCATTATTTCAGACTATGAAAAAGTTCTGACGATTTGCTTCTGAAACAAGTCAAAACCTGGAAGTGAGCAGTTTCCTTGATAAGGAAGAACGTTTTCAGATTAATTTGAAAACATCCAGATAAATGGATAAATGCTTAAATTGATTAAATGTTAAAGTGACTTAAAATGTGTTTGATGTAAAGGTTATTTTTATAGTTTGACTTCTTACAAATCTGTCATAAAGAGGAGAGCTTTAAATAAATAAACATGGATATACGAAATAAATATATATCAAAATTTTAGTTTAGGGAGTTTTCATGAGTAGTAATATATATGTAATATAATGGCAATCCACTCCAGTACTCTTGCCTGGCAAATGCCATGGATGGAGGAGCCTGGTAGGCTGCAGTCCATGGGGTCGCTAGGAGTCGGACACGACTTCACTTTCACTTTTCACTTTCATGCACTGGAGAAGGAAATGGCAACCCACTCCAGTGTTCTTGCCTGGAGAATCCCAGGGACGCGGGAGCCTGGTGGCTGCCGTCTCTGGGGTCGCACAGAGTCGGACACGACTGAAGCAACTTAGCAGTAGCGGCAGCAATGTATTATCATAGAGCTACTTTATCTAAAATATTCCATTGTTTTCATTTATTCACTTATGGAAGGGTCACTGAATAAGCATTTATTGAACATCTTCTATGTGTCAAGCACTATAATTGCTGCTATGATGCAAAGATGGATAAAAGCTCAGTGTTTAGAAAAGGCTAAAAGTAAGTCATTGTAGGCTGTGTGATAACTCTTACAGTGGGTGGGTTAGAGGAGCAGGGTCATCCTATCCTGAGGTGTGAAGGCTTCAGAAGGGAGGAAGCACTATCTGGGATCTTAGGATGGTCGAAAAGACACAGGCAGGATGCCATTTAAAGCAGGGGTTGGGGGCAGTGTGGGCAAAGTCAAGCAGAAAGGAAGCTTGCAAGTGTCTACCTTTGCTTTGGAGACTTGCAAGTTCTTTGACAAACTACAGAAGGAGGCTCTGAGAAGAGAGAGCATGTGGGATAGGTTTTCTTGGTCAGATCACGCAGAGCCTTTTATAGCAAGATAGAGTTTGGGCCTTTTACTGCAATAGGAAACTTATTCTTCATTGTCAGTAGACTCTCAATAAAAGTTTATTGAGCAAAGCTGAGTTGCACTGATTATTTTAAAAATTCTTATTTGTTTTGTGAAACTGTGTTAAGTGCACATGGTAACAAGTGAATTAAAACTGATTATTTTATTACAGAAACAAGTCTGCAGTTCTACTCTTTCCCCCGACATGAGGTCTCACTCTCCATAGGCGAGCTCTTTCTCGTCTATCTCCTCTTCTCTTTCATGTGGTTTTCTATATATTGCAGATAAGATGTTCAGGTTTTATTTTTGTTCGGCCACTGTTATGTAATACACAGAGTAACAGATAATTGTTTAATTTGCTTTTTGTTTGTCATTCCTCTTCTCTCAGTGTTTGGTTATTCTCAATGCTGTAATTATTTTGTTTCTTCTTAATTACTTCATTAATTACTGTCATAACTTTTAATACCATACTTACACCTCTGGCTTTTGTTCAGTCAGATTTGATAGTATCTGGTGAAGAATCTGTCTGCAACCTGGGAGACCTGGGTTTGATCCCTAGGTTGGGAAGACCCCCTGGAAAAGGGAATGGCTATGCACTCTAGTATTCTGGCCTGGTGGGCTGAAGTTCATGAGATCACAAAGAGCCAGACACGACTGAGTGATTAAAGCTTTTACTTTTTCACTTATCTTACTATTTTAAAAATGGTTACCTTTTCCTTATACTTTCTTCCAATGTTCCTCCCAGCTTTCCTCATCTATTTTTGTTGGGCACTGCCCTTTCATGTTTAACTTGTCAAGGGGTGTAAGGTTTACATCGTGTGTAGTGGTACCAGTCAGCACTAGTCAGTATCGGTCAATGTGAGGTCACAGAGTGCTAGATCACACGTGGATCTCTGTGTTGGATGATCTCTGAGCCACTCAGTACAGACTATTCCTAGCACGATGTATTCCCCTTTCTTTCATTCCGTGAATTGTTTGAAATGATGCATTTACATTTGGAGCTTCACTTCCATGTGTACCTTTTTTGTTTTCTTAGAGTTCTATATTCTGAAGGAGATCAGCCCTGGGATTTCTTTGGAAGGAATGATGCTAAGGCTGAAACTCCAGTACTTTGGCCACCTCATGAGAAGAGTTGACTCATTGGAAAAGACTGATGCTGGGAGGGATTGAGGGCAGGAGGAGAAGGGGATGACTGAGGATGAGATGGCTGGATGGCATCACTGACTCGATGAACGCAAGTCTGAGTGAACTCCGGGAGTTGGTGATGGACAGGGAGGCCTGGTATGCTGCAATTCATGGGGTCGCAAAGAGTCGGATATGACTGAGCGACTGAACTGAACTGAACTGATTTGCTTTCTGTTGTTCTTGTATTATTTTCCTTTAAGATAACTTCAGTTGCTTTTTAAAATCCTTAATGTTGCCTTCAGTACAATTGAGGGCTCATCTTAATTTTTCTGATCTTCCTTCTATAACCTTCTGTTCACCTATTCTAATCTGGACTCATCCTTTCCTAGGTTTGTTGCATAGCTATCATCCTGAAATCCTTCATCATTGTTCTCCCAGGTTATACTACTATTTTCTGTTTCCTATGTCATTCTTCTTCTTCTTGGTTTTTGTTTATATCATTGCTTTTCTGGAATATTTCCTTAAGAAAAATTACCCAAAGGTAACCTTCACTTATTTTTCAAATCCCTTTAGTCTTTATTGCCTTCTCCTATTCTGTTCCCTTTTCTTACTCGGGCAGTCATTTTAATGTGCTTAAAGTGCATGCTTTTGCATGTATATGTTTTTGCAATATGTGTATTCTTTTGTTTGCATACATTTTCTACCTTCATTTAAGTGAATAGCACTGTATTACTGTGTTGGTCATTTGCCTGTTTCCTCTCAGATCAATTCCTTGAATTTTTCTTGTTCTTTTTCATCTTACACAAAGGGACTATCCCTATACACTGCATTTCTCAGACTTGCCTGGCTTCTGGTTAGGTTTGGCCAGTGGGAGGCAGTGGTATGAAAATAGAGGAAAGAAAGAAGGGAAGAGTCGGGGTTTTCTGTCCTTTGTGGTGATGAAGAGTCAGTGTTTTCTAACCCTGGCCTGTGATGATGACTTTGACAGTGGCTACCACTGTGTCTCTAGCACCAGCCAGGTGGCCCTGGTGTCAAGGCTCCAGTGATATTTCTTTAGCACCTTTCCTCTTTATTGCTCTAGCACAGGGGCTTGCATGCTGGAGGGCATGGGGACCAAATGATGTGGGAACATAGCTCAGCTCTCAGGACAGAGAGAGTAGGGTAAAGACCAGGGGGCAACATGGAAGGGCAAATGCGAAGTATTCAGCACAACAGGTCTGCTTTATTTGAAGCCAACCTGTGGCTTCCAGATATTTGGAGAAGACTTGACACTGAAGCTACTTGTGCTTCTGAACTGGAGATAGAAATGAATCAAGCGGTCTTCTAGTTTGGGTGAATCGAAATCACACTTCATCATTATGCCACAAAGGTCACCTGTAGTGTGACTATAGCAGGTGAAATTAGTTGGATTTTAGGGCCCAAGTCCTTAAGTGAAACAAAGTTAGTAAGTAAGCATGACATCTTTCTCAGTTCAGTTCAGTCACTCAGTCGTGTCCGACTCTTTGCAACCCCATGGACAGCAGCACGCCAGGCTTCCCTTTCCATTACCAGCTCCTGGAGTTTACTTAACTCATGTCCATTGAGTTGGTGTTGCCATCCAACCATCTCATACTCTGCCATCCCCTTCTCCTCCCACCTCCAATCTTTCCAAGCATCTGGGTCTTTTCAAATGAGTCAGTTCTTCGCATCAGGTAGCCAAAGTTTCAGCTTCAGCATCAGCCCTTCCAATGAATATTCAGGACTGATTTCCTTTAGGATGGACTGATTGGATCTCCTTGCTGTCCAAGGGACTCTTAAGAGTCTTCTCCAACACCACAGTTCAAAAGCATCAATTCTTTGGTGCTCAGCTTTCTTTAAAGTCCAACTCTGACATCCATACATGACTTCTGGAAAAGACATAGCTTTGACAAGATGGACCTTTGTTGGCAAAGTAATGTTTCTGCTTTTTAATATGCTGTCTAGGTTGGTCATAACTTTACTTCTAAGAAACAAGTGTCTTAATTTCATGATTGCAGTCAACATCTGCCGTGATTTTGTAGCCCCCAAAATAAAGTCGGCACTATTTCCACTGTTCCCCATCTATTTCCCATGAAGTGATAGAACCAGATGCCATGATCTTCATTTTCTGAATGTTGAGTTTTAAGCCAACTTTTCCACTCTCCTCTTTCACTTTCATCAAGAGGCTCTTTAGTTCCTCTTTGCTTTCTGCCATAAGGGTAGTGTCATCTGCATATCTGAGGTTATTGCTATTTCTGCAGCAATCTTGATTCCAGCTTGTGCTTCTTCCAGCCCAGCGTTTCTCATGATGTACTCTGCATATAAGTTAAGTAAGCAGGGTGACAATATACAGCCTTGACATATTCCTGTCCCAATTTGGAACCAGTCTGCTGTTCCATGTCCAGTTCTAACTATTGCTTCTTGACCTGCATACAGACTTCTCAGGAGGCAGATCAGGTGGTCTGGTCTTCCCATCTCTTTCAGAATTTTCCACAGTTTGCTGCGATCCACACAAAGGGTTTGGTATGGTCAATAAAGCAGAAGTAGATCTCTTTCTGGAACTCTCTTGCTTTTTCACTGATCAGTGGATGTTGGCAATTTGATCTCTGATTCCTCTGCCTTTTCTAAATCCAGGTTGAACATTGGAAGTTTACAGTTCATGTACCATTGAAGCCTGGCTTGGAAAATTAAAATTTTGAACACTACTCAGCCCGCATGTGAGATGAGTGCAACTGTGCAGTAGTTTGAGTATGCTTTGGCATTGCCTTTCTTTGGGACTGGAATGAAATCTGACCTTTTCCAGTCCTGTGGCCACTGCTGAGCTTTCCAAATTTGCTGGCATATTGAGTGCAGCACTTTCACAGCATCATCTTTTGGGATTTGAAATAGTTCAACTGGAATTCCATCACCTCCACTAGCTTTGTTCATAGTGATGCTTTCTAAGGCCGACTTGACTTTGCATTCCAGGATGTCTGACTCTAGGTGAGTGATCACACCATTGTGGTTATCTGGGTCATGAAGATCTTTTTGTACAATTCTTCCGTGTATTCTTGCCACCTCTTAATATATTCTCTTCTGTTAGGTTGATACCATTTCTGTCCTTTATTGTGCACATATTTGCATGAAATGTTCCCTTGGTATCTCTAATTTTCTTGAAGAGATCTCTAGTCTTTCCCAGTCAATTGTTTTCCTCTATTTCTTTGTATTGATCACTGAGGAAGGCTTTTTTTTTTTTTTTTAATCTCTCCTTGCTATTCTTTGGAACTCTGCATTCATATGGGTATATCTTTCCTTTTCTCTTTTACCTTTTGCTGCTCTTCTTTTCATAGCTCTTTGTAAGGCCTTCTCAGACAATCACTTTGCCTTTTTGCATTTCTTTTTCTTGGGGATAGTTTTGAGCACTGCCTCCTGTACAGTGTCATGAACGTCCATCCATATTTCTTCAGGCACTCTGTCTATCAGATCTTATCCCTTGAATCTGTTTGTCACTTCCACTGTAAAATTGTAAGGGATTTGATTTAGGTCATACCTGAATGGTCTGGTGGTTTTCCCTACTTTCTTCAGTTTAAGTCTGAATTTGGCAATAAGGGGTTCATGGTCTGAGCCACAGTCAGCTCCAAGTCTTGTTTTTGGTCACTGTATAGAGCTTCTCAATCCTTGGCTGCAAAGAATATAATCAATCTGATTTCGGTGTTGACCATCTGGTGATGTCTATGTGTAGAGTCTTCTCTTGTGTTGTTGGAGGACAGTGTTTGCTATGACCAGTACATTCTCTTGGTCAAACTCTGTTAGTCTTTTCCCTGCTTCATTCTGTACTCCAAGGCCAAACTTGCCTGTTACTCCAGGTGTTTCTTGAATTCCTACTTTTACATTTCAGTCCTTTATAACGAAAAGAACATCTTTTGGGGGTGATAGTTCTAGAAGGTTTTGTAGTTCTTCACAGAACCGTTCAACTTCAGCTTTTTCAGCACTACTCATTGGGGCATAGACTTGGATTACTGTGATTTTGAATGGTTTGCCTTGCAAATGAACAGAGATCATTCTGTCATTTTGAGACTGCATCTGAGTACTGCATTTTGGACTCTTTCATTGATTATGATGGCTACTCCATTTCTTCTAAGGGATTCTTGCCCAGTAGTAGATATAATGGTTATCTGAGTTAAATTCACCCATTCCAGTCCATCTTAGTTTGCCGATTCTTAAAATGTTGATGTTCATTCTGCCATCTCCTGATTGACCACTTCCAATTTGCCTTGATTCATGTTCCTAACATTTCAGGTTCCTGTGCAATTTAATTCCATCACCAGTCACATCCAAAACTGAGTGTTGTTTTTGCTTTGGCTCTGTCTCTTCATTCTTTCTGGAGTTATTTATCCACTGGTCTCTAGTAGCATATTTGACACCTACCAACCTGGGGAGTTTATCTTCCAGTGTCCTATCTTTTGCCTTTTCATACTGTTCATGAGGTTCTCAAGGCAAGAATACTGAAGAGGTTTGCCATTCCCTTCTCCAGTGGACCAAGTTTTGTCAGAAATCTCCATCATGACCTATCTGTCTTGGGTGACCCTACACATCATGGCTCATAGTTTCATTGAGTTAGACAAGGCTGTGGTCCAAATGGTCAGATTGGTTAGTTTTCTGTGATTGTAGTTTTCAGTCTGCCTGCCATCTGATGGAGAAGTATAAGAGGCTTGTGAATGCTTCATGATGGGAAAGACTCACTGAGGGGGAAGCTGGGTCTTGTTTTGGTAGGCAAGACAGTAGGTGCTGGAGCAGCAGCTGTGGTGCTGGAGTGACTGTGAGGAGATACTCCACATCCAAGGGCAAAGGAGAGGCTGCAGCAAGATGGTAGGAGGGACGACATTGTGTTTAGAATCAAACCCCGTACCCGCGAGAGATGCTCTGAGGGTTCAAACATACCTATTGCGCACCAGGACCCAGAGACCCCACAGTGACTGAGACAGAGCTGTGAATGTCTCCTGTGGAGGTACAGGTCAGCAGTGGATTGCTGCAGGGGCAGGGGCTCTGGGTGCAGTAGAGTAGACCTGGGTATGGCAGCATAAGCCCTCTTGTAGGAGGTCACCACAGAGAAGGCAATGGCACCCCCACTCCAGTACTCTTGCTAGGGAAAATCCCATGGGCAGAGGAGCCTGGTAGGCTGTAGTCCATGGGGTCGCTGAGTCAGACATGACTGAACGACTTCACTTACTCTTTTCACTTTCATGCATTGGAGAAGGAAATGGCAACCCACTCCAGTGTTCTTGCCTGGAGAATCCCAGGGATGGTGGAGCCTGGTAGGCTGCCATCTCTGGGGTCGCACAGACTTGGCCACCACTGAAGCGACTTAGTAGCAGCAGCAGAGGGTCACTATTAATCCCACCATAGATCTGCCAGAACTTACATAGGACAGGGGAAACAGACTCTTGGAGGGCACAAATAGAACCTTCTATGCATGAGGACCCAGGAGAAAGGAGCAGTGGCTCCACAAGAGACTAAACCAGACTTGCCCATGAGTGTCCGGGAGTCTCTGGTGGAGGCGTGTGTCAGCGGCAGCCTGCTGCATTGTTGGGTGTGGCACTGAGTGTTGCAGTGCATGCATGGGATCTTTTGAAGGTAGTCATCATTATCTTCAATTTAAGTCTGAATTTGGCAATAAGGAGTTCATGATCTGAGCCACAGTCAGCTCCCAGTCTTATTTTTGCTGACTGTATAGAGCTTCTCCATCTTTGGCTGCAAAGAACATAATCAATCTGATTCAGTGTTGACCATCTGGTGATATCCATATGTAGAGTCTTCTGTTCTGTTGTTGGAAGAGGGTGTTTGCTATGACCAGTGCATTCTCTTGGCAAAACTCTATTAGCCTTTGTCCCACTTCATTCTGTACTCCAAGGCCAAATTTGCCTGATACTCCAGGTGTTTCTTGACTTCCTACTTTTGCATTCCAGTCCCCTATAATGAGAAGGACATCTTTTTGGGTGTTAGTTCTAAAAGGTCTTGTAGGTCTTCATAGAACCATTCAACTTCAGCTTCTTCAGCATTACTGGTTGGGGCATACGCTTCGATTGACGTGATATTGAATGGTTCACCTTGGAAATAAACAGAGATCATTTTGTTGTTTATGAGATTGCATTCAAATACTGCATTTCG
Source organism: Nanger dama (assembly GCA_917880005.1). Taxonomy (NCBI): domain Eukaryota; kingdom Metazoa; phylum Chordata; class Mammalia; order Artiodactyla; family Bovidae; genus Nanger; species Nanger dama. The sequence goes on from CAKJTW010000059.1 coordinate 1,706,560, forward strand.
GACTCTTTTGTTGACCATCATGGCTATTCCATTTCTTATAAGGGATTCCTGCCCATAGTAGTAGATATAATGGTCATCTGAGTTAAATTCACCCATTCCAGTCCATTTTAGTTCACCGATTCCTAGAATGTCAACGTTCACTCTTGCCATCTCCTGTTTGACCACTTCCAATTTGCCTTGATCCATGGACTTGACATTCCAGGTACCTATGCAATATTGCTCTTTATAGCATCAGACCTTGCTTTTATCACCAGTCACATCCACATCTGGGTGTTGTTTTTGCTTTGGTTCCATCCCTTCATTCTTTCTGGAGTTATTGCTCCACTGATCTCCAGTAGCATACTGAGCACTTACTGACCCGGGGAGCTCCTCTTTCAGTATTGTATCATTTTGCCTTTTCATACTGTTCATGGCATACTGTTCTCAAGGCAAGAATACTGAAGTGGTTTGCCATTCCCTTCTCCAGTGGACCACATTCTGTCAGACCTCTCCACCATGACCTGTTCATCTTGGGTGGCCCCACATGGCATGGTTCAGTATCACTGAGTTAGACAAGGCTGTGGTCCATATGATCAGATTGGTTAGTTTTCTGTGATTATGGTTTCAGTGTGTCTGCCCTCTGATGCCCTCTTGCACCACCTACCATCTTACCTGGCTTTCTCTTACCTTGGACAAGGGGTATCTCCTCAGGGCTGCGCCTCCTGACCTACGACATGTGGTAGCTGCTCTCAGCCAGAGAAGATTATACAATGGAAGTGAAAAATAGATTTAAGGGACTAGATATGATAGACAGAGTGCCTGCTGAACTATGGATAGAAGTTCATCCATTGTTCAGGAGACAGGGATCAAGACCATCCCCCAAAAAAGAAATGCAAAAAGCAAAATGGCTGTCTGAGGGGGACTTAAAAATAGCTGTGAAAAAAAGAGAAGCAAAAAGCAAAGGAGAAAATGAAAGATATAAGCATCTGAATTCAGAGTTCCAAAGAATAGCAAGGAGAGATAAAAAGGCTTCCTCAGTGATCAATGCAAAGAAACAGAGGAAAAGAACAGAATAGGAAAGACTAGAGATCTCTTCAAGAAAATTATAGATACCAAGGGAACATTTCATGCAAAGATGGGCTCAATAAAGGACAGAAAATGGACCTAACAGAAGCAGAAGATAATAAGAAGACGTGGCAAGAATACACAGAAGAACTGTACAAAAGATCTTCACAACCCAGATAATCACGATGTGTGATCACTCACCTAGAGCCAGACATCCTGGACTGTGAAGTCAAGTGGACCTTAGAAAGCATCACTACGAACAAAGCTAGTGGAGGTGATGGAATTCCAGTGGAGCTGTTTCAAGTCCTGAAAGATGAGGCTGTGAAAGTGCTGCACTCAATATCCCAGCAAATTTGGAAAGGTCAGCAGTTGCCACAGGACTGGAAAAGGTCAGTTTTTATCCAATCCAGAAGAAAGGCAGTGCCAAAGAACGCTCAAACTACTGCACAACTGCACTCATCTCACACAATAGTAAAGTAATGCTCAAAATTCTCCAAGCCAGGCTTCAGCAATACGTGAACTGTGAACTTCCAGATGTTCAAGCTGGTTTTAGAAAAGGCAGAGGAACCAGAGATCACATTGCCAACATCTGCTGGATCATGGAAAAAGGAAACGAGTTCCAGAAAAACATCTATTTCTTCTTTACTGACAATGCCAAAGCCTTTGACTGTGTGGATCACAATAAACTGTGGAAAACTCTGAAAGAGATGGGAATAACAGACCACCTAACCTGCCTCTTGAGAAATCCGTATGCAGATCAGGAAGCAACAGTTAGAACTGGACATGGAACAACAGACTGGTTCCAAATAGGAAAGGAGTACATCAAGGCTGTATATTGTAACCTTGCTTATTTAACTTATATGCAGAGTGCATCATGAGAAACACTGGACTGGAAGAAGCACAAGCTGGAATCAAGATTGTTGGGAGAAATATCAATAACCTCAGATATGCACATGACACCACCCTTATGGCAGAAACTGAAGAGGAACTAAAAAGCCTCTTGATGAAAGTGAAAGAGGAGAGTGAAAAAGTTGGCTTAAAGCTGAACATTCAGAAAACGAAGATCATGGCATCTGGTTCTATCACTCCATGGGAAATAGATGGGGAAATAGTGGAAACAGTGTCAGACTTTATTTTCGGGGCTCCAAAATCACTGCAGATAGTGACTGCAGCTATGAAATTAAAAGACACTTACTCCTTGGAAGGAAAGTTATGACCAACCTAGATAGCATATTGAAAAGTAGAGACCTTACTTTGCCAACAAAGGTCCATCTAGTCAAGGCTATGGTTTTTCCAGTGGTCATATGGATGTGAGAGTTGGACTGTGAAGAAAGCTGAGTGCTGAAGAACTGATGCTTTTGAACTGTGGTGTTGGAGAAGACTCTTGAGAGTCCCTTGGTTTGCAAGGAGATCCAGTTAGTCCATCCTAAAGGAGATCAGTCCTGGGTGTTCATTGGAAGGACTGATGCTGAAGCTGAAACTCTAATACTTTGGCCACCTCATGCAAAGAGTTGACTCTCTGTAAAAGACTCTGATGCTGGAAGGCATTGGGTGCAGGAGGAGAAGGGGACGGACAGAGGATGAGATGGCTGGATGGCATCACCAACTTGATGGATATGAGTTGCAGTAAACTCCGGGAGTTGGTGATGGACAGGGAGGACTGGTGTGATGCGATTCATGGGGTTGGAAAGACAGGACACGACTGAGCGACTGAACTGAACTGGACCATTATCTTCATTACCTCCACTGTAGTTTAGCCTCAGGTCAAATAATAGGGAGGAAACACAGCCTGGCCTCCAACAAAAAGCTGGATTAAAGGTTTACTTAAGCCCTGATTTATTTCTGAATGTCTGATCCATATAGGGTAGCTCTTGATTACATAATGGGCTCCTTAAAACTGTTCATACATTAGACTGTAAGTTCCTTGAGGGAAAAACTGTGCCCACTGCAGTAGAAATTCTTGGTGTTCACCTTATTTAATTGTGCTGTGGCTGATCATGGATGGTGAGGCAAAAGTTTCATAAACTCTAAACAATTAGAATGTCATTAAATATATTTTAAAGGTACATGAAACTTCTAGAAGGCATTTGATACTAGTCTAAATTAGGTTAGTTGGTAGAAAACTCTGCTTTCAACCAATCATCAGTTTTACCATTTTGGGAAATAATCATGCTCTACAGTATGTGCTGATGCATACTTTTCTCATGTCATAGTATTCAGAAGGTGATTCTTTAAAAAGTTTTCTAAGTGTCCCTTTCTTTGAAATCATTTGTCTTTCTCATTTGTATATTCTTTTGCTTGGCTTCCTTGGGTCTCAGGAAAATGCTTTGCATAACCGTCTGACCTTTTCACAAATCATGGCAGTGCTTCCGCACACTTTACTGAGCTTGGTCTTCTCCGTATGTGGAGATCTCCTGTCACAATCTGAGCCACTTCCTGGATCTGCCTATTGGGCTACAGAAGTAGGGGCAGTCATTGCTCTGGGTGTTTATAATGAAGCAAATGCAGACTGAATGCAGCAGAGCACATAAAAAGATAATTGCAAATTTATTTATACTAAGACACAGCCATGATGTTTTAAATCCATGGTGGATAAAACCACTGTATTTAGTGCTTATTGAAACTCCCCTTAATAGATACTGATAACAATAATAACAACAACAAAGAGAGCAGCTATCATTTGTTGAGTGCTTACTGTGTAGCAAATACTGTTCAGCACTTTCCATGGACTGATTCACTAATATCTTCACTCTGTGTGTGATGTAGTAACTGTTACTTTGCCCATTTTGCAAACAGGGAGTCAGTGCACAGGGAGGTTAAATTTCCTGGGTGTCTGAACTAGTCGGTGCCAAACTGGAATTCAGACCCCAAGCAGCACCGCTTTAGTGCCCTCACATGTTTCCATTACATGGTGCTGCTTCTAACACAAATGTGTTGGATTTAAATAATTATCTCTTCAGCGGCTTAGATATTACCAACAATAATAACCATTAGTAAAGTCAAGCAAATTCAAAATTGGTAGAAATCATATTTAATTGCTCCAGATGAGAAAGGGGAGGCCCAGCAGGTGGGAGGAGGAGCAGAATCACAGAGGGAGAAATGGACAGAGCCAGGAGTTGAAATCAGATCTTTTGCTTCCTAGGACATTGTCTTTTCAGCAATATATGTTCTCTCTTCTTGGTTTTTATCATGAATTGCTTTCTGTAGAAAATGGGAAATTTTACTATTCCTATTTTTAGTCTATAATTGTGCAAAAAGGGGTCAGGGACATGATATTTACTGAGCATCTGTTATGCACTGACTCCTAATAATTCTGGGGTACAGATGCCACTGTTCCTTTTATCCAGCTGAGGAGGTTGAGGCTCAGAGAAGTAAAATAACTTGCCCCGGATCTGGTAGATATCTGTAGATAGTAAACGGTGGAACCCCATTTTGGATTCTCATTCACCTGGCTTGGAAACCAACAGTCTTTGCTCTCACTAGGCTGTCCCTTGGTTAAAGACTTAAAAGAGAGAGAGACTTCATCAGCCATATATTTTAAGCTCTATCTATTTGTTCTTGCTGCATAAATCCTTGTGAATACTGGAAATGTGTCCACCTCCAATTTTGCAGATAGGCCTGCTTCAGCCACCAGTGACATGGTAAAAGAAGAGGTCTTATAGATCTCTCTGCCCTTTGGTGAAAAACTTCTTGACTGAGTGCCTCCTGAAAAAATTCTCCACTGCCGAGAAGTTTTTTATTTGTAATTGCTTCTTTGGTAAGACTATCAGAGATCTCTCTTCACTGCACAATCTGGGTTATAAATTGTCTGTACTTTGTCTTGCTGGGATTTTGTGGTTGAATTCTTTCATGCCACTAGCATGGAGCTACATTTACAGCCACAAAGAGGAGTGGGACTAATGTTTATCTGTCTTGCACTAGCTTGTACTTTGAATTATCTAGTATCAGGAAAAGTCTGTATTCCAAATAACCCTTCCTCTTGTTTCCTCTCTATGTTTTGACCTCCTCAAAAGCAGAAACATCACCTTGCATCTTAGGAAAAGCAGAGGACAGGAAGGATTTTTGACTCTCCAGGTAGAATAGCATCCCCAGTTCTGTACTTATCCTGTTCTGCATAAGAAAGGCCTCTTGGAACAATCTTTGCTTGTTGGTGCAGCCCAGATTCCAAATGTGTGGTGTTTCATATCATATCTGGCTCTCTGAAAGTAAATTAATTAAATAATTACATTTAGTGAATTCACTAAATTCATTAAATCATTTTATATACATGTGGTATCCAATACGTTAAATCATTTGATACAAATCTGTAAACAGTTGGTGAGAAATTTTATTGTTTTGTTGTTTTACTCCCCCAGTGGCCATTAAAATTCCTGGCTGGGGCTAAAAGCACTCCCCTTCCATATTAATTTTTACTGTGTCTTTACCTCTTTATGAAATCTGTTCTAGAAATCTCATGTGAAGAAGCACAAGGACCTTAGTTTCCATACCAGTGGTTGTGGTAATGGTGGTGGAGAGACCAAACTAGTGAGGGATAGGGTAAGAGTTTAGACCTAGGCTATTGATTTCCTTGTTTCCCTCATTTGTCAGTATCCATAAGGGCAGTGGATCAAGCAAGAGGGCCCCCAGTCTCTTCTCTTGCTTTCCTCATAAAGGCAAGCACAGGAGATGAGTAAGTAGCATAGCCCATTTTGCTGTCCCTGGTTCCATGTCATCTAGCTGGCCTCATCACAATAAGGGCGTTTCCACTGGAAGGGCCTAGGCAGGTCTTCACAATGCATCATTACAGCAGAACTGCTCCCCTGCACAGGTGGCAGCCCAAATTAACATAATAGTATCCTAACGGGCATGCCACTTTCAACTTGCCAAATACGTTTAAATGTATGTGTCTCAACAGCAGTGTCATACCCAGTCAATCAAGTAATCCATTTACCTGCTTGTTCCTGGCTGAAGGAAAGGTCATGTGTCTGTCTTATAAAACGAAAGAGAATTGTTACAAGACTGAGACCAATTGTAGCACGCCTCAAATGCTCTTTGACTCCTTGGGTAGCCTAACCTTGGCTAATTTCATGGTAGGGATGAGACCTACATAGCCCATTCTAGTAATGAAAAAATCCAGACAAAAGCAAAAGCCCTTCCACTCTGATTAAGCACAGTACTTCAGCTTTTGTTTAGAAGATGATTGGTATCCACGTTCAGGGAGCTTCTATGAGTTGTTGTTTACATGTGAAGTGGCCATAATCAAGAATGCCACGTGAAGGAATATTGGAAAAGTAATTAGATTTTCCTTGGGACATTGTCTAATTAGAGGGTATGTTAACATCCAAAGGAGTGAAATTAAACCTAACCTCTGTTAAGACTGTGATGTTTTCTTCTGGATGCCACCAGTGTACTTGGCATCACAGGGGACTCACGAGGACACATAGGCTGAGGAGTGGAAGGCTCCAAATAGGATGTGATGTGGTGTGATTTGTAACATGGAGGCTGAGAATGAATCTTCAAGATGTCAGAATGTAAGTATGAATCCTTTGTAGAAAAAAGAATAATACTAATATATAGACATCTCAGTGTGCTCTGCTTCCAGGTTATTTAAATATTGTTGTTGAGCTCAGTGAATGGTTATTTTTCTTTTGTTGATATATTTTTGCAGGACACGGGCCCACTGGTAGGAATCAGGGACTTATTAGTCACAGCTGGGTTCAGTGCACCTCTGGCAAATAATGAGATGTTGTGTACATTAATAACAAGCAAAGGGTCAGCACAGCTACCCTCCAAAGCCCCTGGACTGAGTTTGTTACATTCTTAATAGAAGAGAACTAAACCATGGGAGAAACACACTCACACACACTCTCAAGGTCTAGTGCAACTTCAGTTCATGGGCCTGATTCATGAGCCTCATCAGCCTTCATGCTCTCCCGTCTTCTACCTGGTCTGATTATTGACCAGTTTTTTTCATTTATCTTTTTCTTTTTGTCATTTTCACCATACTACTTTTACCTTCTCCTAGTCTTCCTTTCATCTTTTTTTAAATTTTCCATTCTTTTGCCTGGCTGTCTCCTCCTCCTCCACCACTTTCTTCCTTTATACATGCCCAGTTTATGTTATCACCATGCTCAAAAATGTCTTTCTTGATTTTATTACTTTTGTCCTTTTGATTTCTGCCTCTAGTTTCTAAATCAATGGGTTGCTTTGTTCCCACAACACTTTTATTTTCTATAATAATTATCTCCTGATTATTCCAGTCTGATTTTTACCCTCAGCATTCTTTGAAGGCTGCTCTTTTAGCTCTGTAAATACTCACAGGTAATTATTTGATGTCATAAATACAAGGACCTATACACTTCTCTGTTAGTTTGTCTACTATGCTCGGCTTCTCTTTTGTAGTTCTTGATGAACTTGGTTTGGGGGATGCCCCTCTTTGAGGGCAGAGGCACACTTGCCTATTTCTATATCCAGAATGAACACTCTTCCTGGTGGTAAGGATGCAAGATATCCATATTCCTGTTAAATACACACAGAGTGCATATTCGATTCTGGGGCAGGGTAGAAAATAGTTGTTCAGTCACTCAGTCATGCCCAACTCTTAGTGTCCCCATGGACTGCAGCATGTCAGGCTTCCCTGTCTTTCACCATCTTCCGGAGCTGGCTCAGACTCATGTCCATTTAGCCAGTGATGCCATCCAACAATCTCATCCTCTGTCATCCCCTTCTCCTCTTGCCTTCAGTCTTTTCCAGCATCAGGGTCTTTTCCAGTGAGTTGGCTCTTTATATCAGGTGGTCAAAGTAATGGAGCTTCAGCTTCAGCATCAGTCCTTCCAATGAATATTCAGGGTTGATTGCCTTTAAGATTAACTGGTTTAATCTCCTGAAAGTCCAAGGGGCTCTCAAGAGTCTTCTCCAACACCACAGTTCTAAAGTGTCAATTCTTTGGCACTCAGCCTACTTTATGTTCCAACTCTCACATCTGTACATGACTACTGGAAAAATCATAACTTTGTATGAACATTTGTCAGCAAAATGATGTCTCTGCTTTTTATTATGCTGTCTAGGTCTCTTATAGCTTTTCTTCCAAGGAGCAAGCAAGAGAAATTAATTAAAAATATTAATTTGAGAAAATTGTAAATGTAATGAGGAAATGAAAGTAGGAGGTTGTTAAAGAGAGTGATAAAGGAGGTCTGGGATTGGTGGGCTATTTTAGGTAAGTGGTCAGAGAAGTTACACTGAAGTAGCTATATTTAACCCATGATCCATTATGGCCAGGAGAAAGCAGCCCTGGAAAGATTCAGAGGAAGAACTTTCCAGGTAGAATATATAGTTTGTGCAAACATTTGAAGTGGGCTAAAGCTCCGTGCATTCAAGAAGTAAAAGGAAAGGCAGCATGCCTGGATTGTAATGAGTGAGAGAGATAAGCTCATTCAAGTCAGGATCCAAATCTTACACAGCTTTGAAGGCAATGTGAGGAGTTTGGATATTGCTCCAAGAATAGTAGAGAACCTTTGGAGAATTTTAAGCAGGGGAGGAGTATGATCTAATTAATATTTACATTTTTTTTTCTTGATAGCCAGAGGAACACTGAGGAGGCTGTTGCATAAGGTCAAGTGAGAGGCATATGTGTCTTGATGAGAGAAATAAGTTAAGAATGAATTGTAGGTGTTGGCTTTGAAACTGGCTCCATGATAATGCTGTCACTAATGAAAAGGATGGGAGGAGGGGCAGGATTAGAGGACAAAAGAAAGAGCTCTGTTTGACAAATGAATTTTGAGACCTCTATTAGCTCTTGATGAGGAAATGCCGATGAGGTATTTGGATTGCCAATTAGAATTTAGGGGGAATATTTGTACTGGAGGTGTCCCTTAGGAATCATCAGATAGGAATAGTATTTCAAGCCAGGGGACTGGACAAGAGCCCAAGGAGTAAGAAAAGACAGAAAGAAAGAGTCTTTTGGACCAGTGTGGGACATGCCAGAGTTCGGAGGGAAGCAGAAGATGATGAGCTAGCAAATGAGACTGAGAAGGAGACAGCTGTGTTTAGTAGAACAATCAGGAAACTGTGGTGTCATAAATGACAAAAGAAGAGAGCTTTCAGTGAGGTGGTGGTTGAGAAGGTGAGTTGAATGAGTGTAGAAAATGACCATTATATTAGTATTTGGCAACACTGAATTCGCTAGTGACCTTGGAAAATGCAGTTACTGTGCCTGATGGGAATAGATATCTGATTATGATGGAGTGAAGAGAAACTGGGAGATAAGGAAGCAAAGATGATGACTATCAGTAGCTTTCTAGATGTTCTGCTGTGAAATGGGTGTACTAGCTGGACAGAAACATGCAATCAGTGAGAGGTTGTTTTCATTAGTTAGTATGAAAGAATTGCACTCTTTCTGATGAAATTTATATTTCTTGGAGCCAGGAATAAATTGGTGGTAGGACAAAAATTCTTGAGCTGCCTCCTGATCTATTTATTTGTCTTTTCCAGGTATTTCTTCTCTCGTATAAGAAAGTAGTTAACCTGTTTTACAAAATGACTATGACATATGCTTCTTCTCCTCTTTCTAGAAATCCTTAAAATGTTTTCTGCCTCTCATGACAAGTTATAAGACTTTTAAAAGAAATATTTTCCTGCAATATTGTATCTTCTCTTCATAGCCAGCTCTGGAACCATGGAGCTTTGAGTGAAAGGGGTGATTCCATATCCTTTTGGAACTAAACTTGAGGTTGGAGGACTGTTTTAACGGTGGAATGTTGCTGGTTTCTGTCCATAAAATCCTGTTTCACTAGTAGTTACTGTGTCCAGCCACTGTAGGCTTCAAAATGGAAGACTATTGTATGATTTTTTTTTTAATGTAAGAATGCAAAGAATTAAATGTGATAGTGTGATTTTCACAGCATCTGTGACTTGAGTAATAGAAATGTCATAAAAATCTAGTTTTTTAAAGAGGAATTAGGGTGGGTTGATGAGTAGTTCATATATTTGAAGTAAGAGAAATGTACCAGTGGACTGGTGAGTGGTACCATGGTTTATCTTGGACAAGCCAAGGTGAACAGGTACTAATCTCATCTCTGCAGATCTGGGGTTTGTACAGCAAATTGGAATTACCCAAGTTCCTCTATACAGTCTGTGCAACATGAAAAGTCAGTATAGAAAATCTCTATTGACTTGATGATATGGCTGTGTGATGATGAAAGCAGTAATCGTGTTTAGACCAGCTATGAAACAAAATGCAATCCTCACTCACTCACTGCCCATGATAGGATTATATTCTGATTGACTGAAAATGTGGTCAGCAGGAGGATCATTTGGCAGCAGAAGAGGCCGATTTTTCTGATGATCCAGAAATCAGATTTTGATTCCGATGATTAGATATTTGGCTTATAGACTTCTCACTCCTCAAGAATGCTGCCAAGGTCAGTCTGTCTTATATACTTTAGAGAATGAATAAATAATGGTTTATTATACAACAAATAAGTCATCTAAAGCCTTGTGACTCTCCTGTTATTCTTCACCAAGCAAATGCAGTGCTCCTGTCTGGATGGCTAGTATGAGATTTACGGATGCTAAGAGATGCTATTTAGTTTTATTATTTGAAGAAAGATTATGACTTTTATTTTGAGGGACTTTAATCTGAGAATATGATGAATATTGAAATACCTGTGATTCACTCTTTTAAAATCAATTTATGTGATTCTTAAACTTGAAATTTAAATTAAGAATTTTTAATTTAAAAGAAATGATATGTTTGATGAAGAAAATCAGATGGTATAAAAAAGTATAAAAGTTCTATGCATACCCCAAACCTAGCCTCACATCCCAGAGATAACTACATGAATGGTTTGTTGTGTACAATGATATGTGTCATGTACTGTGTTAAACACTTTGCATGAATATTTCATTTATTCCTCACAGCAACTGTGTGAAGTACATACTGTTTTTATTCCCATTTTAAATCTGTGGAAAGTAAAGCACAGAGAGGTTAACTTTTCATTTAAAGTCATGGAGGTCTTGCTAGGATCCTGGTTACAAATGGGATTACAAAATGGAGTACTTTTCAGCCATCCTTCTATAGAAGTACATGTAGATCCCACATCATTCTTTTTCATGGTTGCATAATAGTCTATGGTACGGAATTAACCAGACAAATTGCTCCACCAACTAAGAATGCCAAGTACCACCACCCACAGAATCAAGAAAGAGCTATCAATCTGTATGGATCAATCTGTATGGTAAAGATGTGCTATAATGCACTTAACCTAATGCAGTATTGAAGATTTTTTTTTTTTTTACTATTACAAATATTCTTCTACAGATACCTTTAGATGTGTATCCAAATATTTCTGTAAAATAAATCCTTGTAGGTGGAATTCATTGGTCAAAGAGTATGTATAGCATTTCTAACTTGGATAAATATTGCCAAGTTGGCCCCCTAAGGTTTATACTAATTTGTAATCTTGTCAACAATGCATGAGATTCAAGATTAATTGTTATGAAACTATTAAAACCATTACTAATCTGTAAAATATGGTATCCCATTTTAAAGCATGCACTTATAATTAATAAGTTATATTAATTTATATTGAGTATCTTTTCATGTATTTATTGGCCATTTATGTTTCTTTTTATATAAATTGCTGGCTTATGTCTTTTCCCTACGTTTCTGTTAAATTGTTCTCTTTTTCATATGATTAGTCTTTTACATGTGTGTGTTATAACCTAAGATAGATATGCAGATGACACCATCCTTATGGCAGAAAGTGAAGAATTAAAGAGCCTCTTGATGAAAGTGAAAGAGGAGAGTGAAAAGGTTGGCTTAAAACTCAACATTCAGAAAACTAAGATTATGGCATCTGGTCCCATCACCTCATGGCAAATAGATGGAGAAACAGTGGAAACAGTGACAGACTTAGTTTTGGGGGCTCCAAAATCACTGCAGATGGTGACTACAATCATGAAACTAAAAGACGCTTACTCCTTGGAAGACAAGTTATGATAAACCTAGAAAGCATATTAAAAAGTAGAGATTTGACTTTTCCAACAAAGGTCTGTCTAATCAAAGCTATGGTTTTTCTAGTAGTCATGTATGGATGTAAGAATTGGACTCTAAAGAAAGGTGAGCACCCAAGAATTAATGCTTCTGAACTGTGGTGTTGGAGAAGACTCTTGAGAGTCCCTTGGACTGCAAGGAGATCCAACCAGTCCATCCTAAAGGAAATCAGTCCTGAATACTCAATTGGAAGGACTGATGCTGAAGCTGAAACTCCAGTACTTCAGCCACCTGATGGGAAGAACTGACTCATTTGAAAAGATCCTGATGCTGGGAAAGACTGAAGGTGGGAGTAGAAGAGAATGACAGGATGAAGTGGTTGGATGGCATCACTGACTCAATGGACATGAGTTAAGTAAAGGAAGTTGGTGATGGACAGGTTGCAAAGGGTCAAACACAACTGAGTGACAGAACGGCACATGTGCTGCAATTTTTTTCCTAGTTTTAAATTTTTTATTTTGGGAAATTCCCTGCTGTCCAGTGGTTAGGACTCTGCACTGCTGAGGGCCCCAGTTTAATCTCTGATCAGGGAAACTAATAAGATCACACAAGCTGTGTGGCACCACCAAAGGTAAAATATTTTTAAAAATTTTGCCTTTTGTCCAAAAGAACTAACAATTTCTTTTTGGTTTTGCATATTCAAATTTAGCAATCTCTTCATGGCTATTGGGTTTTGTTTTGCAGGTTTACAGTTACCTTTTCCATTCACCTAAGTATTATTTTAGTACCTTAGGGCTTTCATATTTATATATTTGAATTTTGTTTCATTTACAATTTAGTTTTGTATAAGAAGCAATTTGGTTTTGCAAATGAGTTTTCGACTGGCTCAGCACTATTAAATACTTTTTATAATATTTACTCAGTTTGATCAATGTACTATTAATATGTTATCTATTATTTACTTTATAATATACAAACATCGGTGTTTATTAGGGTCTGATTATACAAGTGTCAGTGGCAGACTTTCTAATTAGTATAGCTTTATAATATATTTTCAAATCTGGTAAAGCTATAACTCCTCTAGTTTTCCTCCAGCTGTTCTCAAATGTTTATTTTTGCTGATGAACTTGTGTATCGTTTTGTGAACTTGGAAATCATATTTCTATATTAATTCAGGGAAAACAGATATGTTTATAATACATTCTTTCTATCCAAGAATAATGTGCATTTTAAAAATTTATTTGGATCTTCTTTTAAGTCTCTCTAGAGAGTTTTTATGTTCCTTTGAACAGGTTCTGCTTATTTTCTATCACCTAAATTATATTTCTCAATGACGGTCATAATATGGAGCTTGTGGTGATGATCTGCTTTGCTTCCCTTCTGCCTCCTGTGTGTTCTCCACTTTGTTGTCCCTCCTCTGTACCATTTTCCTATATATTTGGCTCCCTATTTCTTGGGCTTCCCACTGCTCTTTCTGCTACTTGTTCTAGCCTAGAAGGAGAACATATTCCATGGTGGAGAGGCAGAATTAGAAGTTGGTTGTTTTTCCCCGAGCATCAGCTTCCTATAATAGAATGAAACTATTCTTTCCTGTGTTTCCTTCTCTTACTTCTTCAAAGATGCTGAAGGAATAAGAAATTGCTTTAACCATCGTTAAGGAAAATTTTGCGTTTGAGGGAATCAACTATACCAATTTTTTGGACAGTGTGATTCAGGAAACTCCAGAATAAATATCACCAGATACACTTGGTAAAAGTGTAGATTCCTGACCCATTCTTAGACTTGCAGAGTCAGAATCTTTAGAGACAGTGCCTTGGAATCTGTATTTTAAATAAGTACCCCAAGTCAGTGCTTTTACTGTGATAGGCAGGTGAATCATGCAGGCATCATGTTGCAGTATAGGTGATCCAATGAAGTTGGAGAGGAGGTGAGATTTTGTATTTCTAACCAGCTGTCAGGTGGCAATGAGCAACTGTCTGTGACCTCACCTTGAACGAGGCTGTAGAGACTTTTTGCTCTTTGAATGTGAGAACCAGTGAACTAACCTAGTATGGGGTACTGAGGACAGAAAGAAGACTTTCCCTTAGAAAAGAATTCTTTGGAAAGAGAATGTGCATTCTTCTTTGTGAGGACCTTTGTACATAGAACTTTGGTCCTGCCCCTCTTTCTTCTGCTTTATAAAGTATGATCTGTTCATCACTTCCACACTACTCTACACTGATTCCTAAGCAAGTTCTGACAGAGGCAAGGATTGTATTAACAGCCTTTTCCAAGCCCTTCCTGAGAAGCCCTGGTCATGACCCCTGGCATGATGGACTTCTACAGTGCCCTTTTAATTAGGTGTAATCTGAGGCTTGCAAAACATAAAAGACTTCTTCATAAGATACCAGTGATTGTAGAAGTTCTAACGCCCATCTCCTTTTCACACTGACAGACCCAATGGGGTGAATGTTGACAGACCACATTCATGATATCAATGAACTGAGAGACCACACTGGAGTCCAATGTGACTCAAGGGCCTCCAGAGCATGGGGTATGACTGGCAGATTGAATACCCTACTGCTAATAAGCAGAATCATAGAATGAAGATTAAGATTCTCTTCTGATCTCTACTGCTGACTCAGGAAAAGGAACCTGAATGACGTCTTAAACTCTCTTTGCTGTGACTCTGTCTAATCCTCAATGCCCTTCTTCCTTCCATAGTCCTGGCCAGCACTGTTTTGTTGCTGGCAACCCACATGTGAGATGGCTGGCCCATGCTGCCATGTCAGCAATTCTGTGGTCAGAGAACATGACTTTCTGTTCTTACGCAGCACACTGCTTTGTTTGGAGACCACATCTACCATTTTGCCCTCCAGAAGCTGAGTGCTAATATTGCTAAGTGAACAAGTCAGTCACACTCTGTTCAGCATGAAGAAATCCTTGATGACCATCATCAGCAAGGCTGCTGAATATGACCATGTATTACACAACTCCAGGGAATGGGCTTCACATTTGTAAATGGCACTCCTGAGATTCTTCAGTGTTTCTCTGATTCTAAGACACTCACAAACATCATGGAGTTGGGAGGTCAGTCTGGGTGGTAGGGAGGTGGTGGTCAGAGGAAAGACAGTGAGGAAGGAAAGAAACATATTGTGGCTATTCAGGTTTCTGTGTAAAAGAGAAAATGGTCCTCCCTTACAGATGGTCAAGAAATTGAGAGTGAAGGACAAGACTATAGTACAGAAGGATAAGGTGACAGAAACTTAAATCAAACCAATTTAGACTACAAGAGAGTTTAATGGCCTACGTAATCCAAGAAAGGATGGAGTAAGGCAATGCTCTAGCCGAGCCCAGGAGCTTCTGTAACTGGGGTTTCAAGGCTGTTCAAATTCTTCTTTTGTCTCTGAGTGTTGTTGTGATTCTTTCTCTGCAGGCTGCCTTCCTCTGAGTGGTAGAAAACATGGCTTGCTGATAGCTCCTGAGGTTTACACTTTAAATCTTCCAGTCCTAGACTCTGATGGTCTTTCTTGGTTCCAGTGTCCCTTCTCGAGGGAAGGCTCTGGTTGGCCTGGCCTGGACCAGCTGGCTGAGGCCAGGTAGGCGTGGTCATGTATCAGTAGAAAGATGGCAGCTCTCTGACAAGAGTGGACATCAATAGAAAGATGTTGCTCTGAAGCGCATCTGCCCTTCTACATACCCTGGAGCCTCAGGGGTTTCTACAGAGTACATGAGATCCCATCCATATTCAGCGAGAATGCAGCTTTCTTCCGGCCTGTGCTTCCACTGAAGCCTTTCCCCTAATTCTGTTATAAGGGCAGCTGTAACACAGCAATAGGTGCTTATTTATTCACTGTAGTGACAGTTACATTTCATGGAGCAGCTGCTGAAGCCAAAAACGTTCAGCAAGGGCAAAATGTGATAAAAGCGCAATGCAATTTGCTTGCACGTTATTAAGTTTTAATTTTTGGTTCAGGAATAACTTCTGTTTTCTGTAGCTATTTTCAACTTGTTTCTACAGTTGAAAAAAAGAAATGAATTACTCCCATCCTACCAATTAAACCAGTTAGAAAACCCTTTTGGATTTAAGACCTGACTTAACTCTGAGTTGAAACACAGGCAAAGTAAGGTTTATTCGGGGGTGGAATAGCGACCCACTTGTGCTAGGGAATGAATTTACAGAGGAGTTAACTTTTCTGCATCACTATTCCTTTGCCTACAGAATGAGAATAGAATTAACACTTTCTGGTGTAGATCAAATGACTTAATGAATCCACAGTATATAGAATGTACAGCACTAAATATTAGTGAATCTTTATATGTTAATATGCTTTTGAACTGTGGTTCTGGAGAAGACTCTTGAGAGTCTTGGACTGCAAGGAGAGCAAATCAGTCAATCCTAAAAGAAATCAACCATGAATATTCATTGAAAGAACTGATTCTGAAGCCCCCATCTCCTCCTGCCTTCAGTCTTTTCCTTATGCTGGGAAAGACTGAAGGCAGGAGAAGGGAATGACAGAGAATGAGATGGTTGCATGGCATCATCGATTCAATGGACATGAGTGTGCACAAATTCTGGGAGATAGCGAAGGACAGGGAAGCCTGGCGTGCTGCAGTCCATGGGGTCACAAAGAGTCAGGCACGACTAAGTGACTGAACAACAACAACAAATGCGTTGTTAATGCCATGTTTTGTGATAAATGAGTAATTTTTTTAGTCAGCATCTTTATTTGCAAGCAGCAGATAGCCTCTCAAAAATCAGGGTTTATTATAAGGCTACATTAAGCAATATTATGGCCAAAGAGGGCCGAGATAAGTATAGGTGGGCCTCAAAGGGACAGGGGTCAGGAATGGAAATGACCTCTCTTTAACCAGGGCCATGTGGTTTCTTACTCCTGTTTTTCTGTGTTTTTGTTCCACCCTCTTTTTTTCTCAGGCAAGCTCCTTCTCCCTATTCATGCATTTGAATCTCATGGCCTAAATTAGAACTTACTTGTTTCTTCGGTTTGTTTCCAACTCCAACCTCAAACCTATGTGGTTCTTAGTTCTCAAATTCATTACAAAGTGATGAATCCAGTATCTTAACTGGATTCTTTTCTTTTTTAAATTTTATTTTTACTTTATTCTATGTTACAATACTGTATTGGTTTTGCCATATATTGACATGAATCAGCCACAGGTGTACACGATCTCCCAATGCCGAAGCCCCCTCCCACCTCCCACCCTATATCATCTCTCTGGATCATCCCGTGCACCAGCCCCAAGCATCCTGTATCCTGTATTGAGCATAGACTGGCGCTTCGTTTCTTACATGATAGTATACATGTTTCAATGCCATTCTCTCAAATCATCCCACCCTCTCCCTCTCCCTAAGAGGCCAAAAGTCTATTCTATACCTCTGTGTCTCTTTTGTTGTCTCACATAGAGGGTCATCATTACTATCTTTCTAAATTCCATATATATGTGTCAGTATACTGTATTGGTGTTTTTCTTTCTGGCTTACTTCACTCTGTATAATCGGCTCCAGTTTCATCCATCTCATTAGGACTGATTCAAATTTATTCTTTCTAAGGGCTGAGTAATACTCCATTGTGCATATGTACCACAGCTTTCTTATCCATTCATCTGCTGATGGACATCTAGGTTGCTTCCATGTCCTGGCTATTATAAACTGTGCTGCAATGAACATTGGGGTACATGTGTCTCTTTCAATTCTGGTTTCCTCAGTGTGTATGCCCAGCAGGGGATTGCTGGGTCATAAGGCAGCTCTATTTGCAATTTTTAAAGGAATCTCCACACTGTTTTCCATAGTGGCTGTACTAGTTTGCATTCCCACCAGCAGTGTAAGAGGGTTCCCTTTTCTCCACATCCTCTCCAGCATTTATTGCTTGTAAACTTTTGGATCGCAGCCATTCTGACTGGTTTAACTGGATTCTTGATAGAGAATAGCTGGCCAGCCCTTGGCCTTGGATGAGATATTCCACCCTGGGATACCCAGTAGCTGTTATCAAAAGGCATAAAGGTCACATAAAACCACCTGGGCCTGCCCCTTTAGCAGGGGCTAAGGGTCAGGCATTATCAGACATAAAACTGTGGGCAAGAAAGGCATCATTGCTTTTCCATCATTGCTAAAGATACCATCATTGCTATTTCCCTTGTGATCTTCCAGTCTTTTCTCAGATGTCATCTTTTTGGTGTATCCTTCCCTGAACATTCTACTTTAAAAATATCTCCCCCTACCTCTGTATTTCTCAAGTTCCTTGCTATGTTTTTTTTTCCTCTTTCTTTTTTCCCCTCTATGACACTTACTACCATCTTATTGGGCTTACATATTATATTAGGACTTCCCAGGTGGAGCTAGTGGTAAAGAACCTGCCTGCCAATGCAGAAGATTTAAGACATGTGTGTTCTGTCCTTGGCTTGAGAAGATCCCCTGGAGGTGGGCATGGCAGTCCACTCCAGTATTTTTGCCTGGAGAATCCCATGGACAGAGAAGCATGGTGGGCTATGGTCCATAGGGTCATGCAGAGGCAGACATGACTGTAGTGACTTAGCATGCATATGTATTTATATTCGTCTTTATCTTCTCTGACTAGAATGTAAGCTACAGGAGGGCAGGACATTTTGTCTGTATAATTCTCATTGTGCCTGTCACTTCATATGAGCTTAATAAATATTTAAATGAATAGATTAATGAATAAAGAAATTTGCTCAGTGGTCAAAAAAAAAGAAAAACCATCTGAGATCATGTCTGCTCAAAGAGCTATGATGAAATGACGAGCTTCCAAGGACTTCCTGATGATAAATCCTGAGACTGGGATTGTTTAGTGCCCAGGGCTACCATGGTGGCAGGAACGCCAAACATAGTGCTCTAGCAGTTGGTGCCAGGCCAGCCTCCAGACATAACATTGTATGGTCGTTGTATCAAGGGATGATCTTTCGGGAGAACAGATCTTTAATTATTTTGAGCCTCAGTTTCATCTATAAAAAGGTGGCAACACCTAGCTTATAGGTTATCAGGATTAAGTGAGGAAAGGTATCTTACACTAAATCCAAGACAGCTGGCGCCTAGTTGCTAATCAGTAAATGTTATTACTTCTCTTTTCTTTCCTTCCTGTTTCTGCATTGCCCATGGTGGAAACACATCCATTTAGAAGAGAGGCAGTTGAAATGATTTTCCTATTTTGTTGTACTTGAAAATAAATTCAATTATTTTGTAGGTAATTGATTTAAGTGATGTCTATCCAAACAGCTTACTAGATTTTTCCTGTTTTTGATGGTAGAAGGAAAATCAGAGTCACTTAATACTTTTTATTGATTTCTTGAGATAAATGCTGGTGTGACTTTGCAAATACCGTTTGTGTATTGAATTTGTAATAACTATTTCAGTATCCTGTCTTCCTATATGGCTCTCTCTTTGTAAAATGGTGATGGTGCCTCTCAGATACAGCCCACCTGTGGGGGTGGGGGTATTTCATGAGCTGCTTCCTGATCCGCTTCAACATTGAGGAAAAGGATCCTGGGTAATCGTACGTTTCTAGCCCTGAGTGATACACACTCTCTTCTGGATGAAGCAGCCTTACGTCTTTCTTCCAAGGCTCACTTGTGCATCTCTTTCATGAAATCTCCCTCCTCCTTCCTCTCCTCTGGGCTTTCTTCTGTAGCTGTGCCCTTCCTTTCCTGAATCTTTGACCTCTCCCATGGTCCACAAAGAAGTTACGCTTTCCCTTACCTTAGAAAAGTCCTCTCCAACTTGCTCCCTTTCAAGCTAACCTCTCTTTCTCTCCTTCCCTGTCAGACTTTCAAAAGAGTAGTGTGGGCTGAGTTTTGCTGCTTCCTCATGCCCCAGTGATTCTTGAACCCTACGCCACAGATTTCTATCCCACCCCCTCTACAGACTCCACTCTTCAAAGCTGTGAATGGCCGCCTAATACTAAAACACAGCCTCCTACTATCTGTTACTGTTTACTGCCCCTTACTGAGATTCGCTGCTTCCTTGGTTCCTATGCCACAGGACATAACCATTGCTCATTTCCCTACTTCTC
This sequence comes from Nanger dama, assembly GCA_917880005.1. Classification (NCBI taxonomy): domain Eukaryota; kingdom Metazoa; phylum Chordata; class Mammalia; order Artiodactyla; family Bovidae; genus Nanger; species Nanger dama. The sequence goes on from CAKJTW010000059.1 coordinate 1,726,600, forward strand.
TGTAGACCTTTCTTCCTCTCCATTTCATATTCTATCTATTGGTTTCTTCTGTAGAACCTGACATGTTTGACTAGCTCACTTACTCACTGTGTGTCTCTACTAGACTATCAGCTGCAGGAAGGCAAGGCCCATGTCGTTCCTGTTCACCATTATAATCCAGTGATATCACCATTCTCCTGGTCTCTGAGGGTGCCATGGTCTCCTCTCTCCCTTCCGCTTTTCACCTAACTAGGCATAGAGACCAATTCTACTTCCAAAGTATCTCTCACCTTGATCTCAGCATTCCCATTCCCACTGCTCAGCTTGAAGCCCTCAGCATGGCTCCACAGAGCTGGCTGGGAGAGGAGTTGATGAATTGATACCTCTGCTTCAGCCTGTCCCTGCGCCACTCTGTCCCTTACCCTGCTGCCAGTTTGGCTTTCCTAGAACACAGCTTGAACTGGCTCACACCCTGCATAGGGACTTCCAGTTCTTCACAGTCATTACTGAATCAAGTTTATATTCAGTTCCCCTCTCATGCTGCTCTCAATATACCTGTTGAGTCTTCTCTCTTGTGGTTCTCTATCTATCCCGCTGACTTGTGTGAATGCAAGAAATCCAGCTGCCTTCAGGCTGCCAGAGAGGGACAAGAGAGTGGTGCTTATATCACTCTAGATCTTTAGTTCACGCCTGTTCAGTTGGGAAGGTGAGACAAATATAAAAAACAATAGCCATAGGACCAACAAACAACAGCTCAGCACAAGTAATATACTGCCTGTTTAGTTCAGCCTGTACTCAATATGCCTTGACTCTGGGAGCAGCTGGATCAAACCTAAATGTCTCATGATAGAAAGAGACAGTAAAGAATATGGGTAAACACATGGACTCTGAAGCTAAACTGATTGGATCTGAGAAGTAGTCCAGCCATTTACTAGACATGTGACTCTGAGCAAACCTAGTATCCCTATGACTTGGTTTCCTTATCTGTTAAGTGAAGGTGATGGACTTGTTGCAAAAACTACATGAGTGAATACACATAACATGTTTGGAAGAATACCTGTCATGAAGTAAACACTGTATAACTCTAAGTTACTATATAACTCCAGTGGTGTTGACTCAACAATATTCATAAATATTAAATATAGGTCAAGGGCAGGCACTGCATAACTATGGAATAAAATTCGAGGAAGGGAAGAAGGAAGGAGAAGGCACAAGCAGGAAAAGATATATCTAGGTTAATTCTCAGTTTTCTGACTTGCACAGACCCTCAGTGAAATGGATACAGTTCAATAAGGGAAATACAGTAAGAGAAGCAGGAAGTAAAATCCTGTGTGTTCAAGCTTTATGTTATAATTTTTACTGGTTTATTTCTAGACTTTTTCAACTAGTCATTGCCTCTAAGAATGTGGAGAACACAATATATATGTGTTATATATATATGTGTGTGTGTGTGTGTATATATATATATATATATGTATGAATCTATAAGGACCAAGAAGAACATATCTTTAGGGAGATTAGAAAAAGTTTTCAGAAAGTGAAAAAGTAAGTGATTAGGGGCCCTTTTCCAAATAATCCCTTAGAGAAACCACTGGTGAAATCAGAAAAGATGATATAAAAATGAGTCCCTCACTGCACTTTTGAGAAGTAAGGTAAGGATACGAACACCTGCTTCCCTTGTTTCTTCATGGACCCAACTGGGGCCACATTCGAGGTTTGAACTGCCCAGTGTTGTTTCTTTTTCCTTAAATTAAAATAACCAGTGTTCAAAGAATAATTGAGAGTATAACAGTGATTTATATGAGTTTATATTAATACTAATAATATTAACCATCACTTAGCACTTACATGGAAGACAGTATGTTAAGGACTTTACATGTAACATTTAATTAGGTGAAATTTAATCAATCTGTGAAATATTAGTGACAAGATGGGATCTTGGAGCTAATGTGGTCCAACCCCCTCATTTTACAAAGAGCATACTAGAGCCACGGAAAAGATTAGCTAGTTTGCCTAAGATCTCATAACAGTGATTGTTACTAACAAGCTGGCCATGTGACAAGGCTGATGCATATCCAGCTGGACACTATGAATCTACTCCAGTTCCTCAGTCTTTTTCAGTTATTGACAAAATGAGTAATTTCTGAAGCTTGTATGTTTACCTCACCATTTAACTCTGTACCTGGTGACCCTTTAAAGAGATAACATATAATTTTCAGAAACATAGAGTCATATTCTATTGTGTATTATGAACCCAACCGCTTTAGGTTTTTAAAGAAATGTGAATATTGCATGAAGCTGAATTATACTTTTTTTGTATTTTGCTTCTCATTTATGTCTTTTAATATTGTATTTAAAAATTTAGATAGAAAAGCTGTGATAGCATTTTGTCTGTGTGTGTGTTGAACAAAGGAATTTACCTAACATTTCTCTGAAATAAGTGAATCCATTTGTTCTGTACTATGAGCCTTTTCTTCCAACTAAAGTTAAAGAAAGAATAGTCATACAATTTGGGAGGTTATTTTCTCTCTGGCTAAAAATGACCTGGTAAGTACCCTGAATAAACTTTCCCTCTGCCTCTCTGAGTCCTCTCACATGCTCGGCGTTCTGCTTCTCAGAAAACCCAGATGCTCTGGGCTCCAGCTTGGTCTCTGCCTAACGTCTGATTTGAAACATTGCACTGAAGCCATCTGCCGTATTTGGGGAATAAAGGGCGGGTGAGCAAAGCTTTCTACAAATGTGTACAAATAGGGCAATCAAGAGGAGGATAATAAGACTCGGATGCCTGTTCGGTGCCGAGCCCCCTGGTCGGCTACTCAGCGGCGTCTTAGGGTATTTGTGCTCTCCGCCTCACATCAAGCCGGGCTCAGCCTGCACGTCTTACCATTCCTTGGCAGTGAGATATCTGTTATACCCTTTGACTAAACTGAACATTTTTAATGGGGAAGTGAGAATTCTGAAGTTCAAAAACAGACTGCGATGGATTGAAAAGTTGCTATTCTTGAAAGATGCGCTTGAGCTCCGCAGCATCCTCTGTGACAGGCGTTTCTGGAACAGCAATGACTCTTGTTTCTTTCCCTCACCATGGACCCATTTCCAGCTGAGCTGGAAGTGTGCCCTTTCCAGCTCTGTGCAGGGATTTTGGTGGGCTGTTTGCAGGTTTTATTGAACATCTGTAAATCCTCAGCTTGGGTATGCTTCCAGCTACTGCTTTCATCTGTTCCTGGGATATGGCGCTCTAGGTTTTTTAGCAAAGGGGCTGGGGAGACATCTGTTCGCTGCTGCAAGTAGAGGATTGAATAGTAAACTCAGTTTCCCAGGTGCTAAGGACATGATGAGGTGTTCCTGGGAGACCTCAGTTACCTTCTTTATCACAATGTGCGCCTTCCTTCCAGAGAAGTGAAATCTTTGAGAATCGTATTTTTCGCAGATGAAGCTCACAGGGCCGCATGGGGGAGGGAAATCATACATACATATATATATATATATATATATTTTTTTTTTCCAGTTATTTATTCTGAGAGAGGAGCACAAGGGAAGGGATGTGGTTGTGAGGCTTGCAGACATTAATGGAGGCGTGCGGAATCTGTAGTGAGAGGGAAGGCCGCTGACGGCACCTGGGGCAGAGGGTACCAGAGGACGGGGAGGACGGAACAACAGGAAGCCACGCCCACCAGCATCGTGCATGTGCTCTGCACCATCCCTTCCAGCTTCACGTTTCCTGGAGACTAGATCTGTATGCGCCCAAGACCTGTTGAGTTGCTGGCTTGTATGTGAATTTTACCAGGATCTGACTCACGTATACTTCAGCCTCTCCACAGAGATCACGGCTTTCATCCAGGAGAAAAGTGATTCAAAACGCTCCTGTCCCCGCGCTTCTCCCGGAAGCCGGCTGTGTCTCTGGTCTGCTTTGGATCTGTTGATTTCAGCCAGAGTTTTCAGCAAGTTTCAGTCTCTCAGGAGCCGGTCTTTGCTAAGATATTTTTTAAATCCATTCCAAAGAAATGTGAAATACGCCTACATTTTTTCACACAATATGGGAAGATCAAATATTCTCTAATCTTTGGAGATACTGATAGTCAATTTAGAACTTTAAACTCTCCAAATTTCAAGTCAATAGAAAAGTTTTTCTTTAAGTCAAAATAAATACCCATTAATTGAATTCTCTGAGCAGTTGAGCCTCCTCCCCCCTTTTAACCCACCCATGCTACCTCAAGACAGAGTAAACCGAAGCTATTTTGTGGTGACCCTGGAACTTTCTTGCTAGTATCTGAATGCTTTGAAATGCATATGTTAATAGGTTTAAATTGAGGACCTCTTCCTCTGGCTGGAGTACACTGAGGAACAGTCTTCCCTTTATAAGGGGAAAAAGTAATTCCAAAAAGTCCTCTCCTTCAAAGAGCCTCAGGCCGACAGTTCAACTTAATAAATAAAAAAATAACAGCAAATGCCATTTATTGACTATTTACCATGGGCCAGAATCCTGCCTTCAATCCCATAATATCCCTTCAAGCTTTTATTGTTCACCCAATTTTGAAGAAAATAAAATTGAGGCTCAGGGTTATGTGAGTTGATTAATCTGATGAGTGGTAGGGTTGTAATTTGAACACAACTCTGTCTGAACCCAAATCTTATGATCCTTATTTATGTTTCCCTCTCAAGTTAATTGCATTCTCTGAGAGGGCTAAGAATATTGAGCAAATTATAGTTCCGAGACATTGGTAATTAGAATAGTAGAGATAGTAATCATAGCATTTGCTTACTAATTGCATAGTAGTGGCTTACTAATTACAAGGGCCTTTACAATGCCTTATCTTACTTAGTTTTCAGGAGTCTGGAGCATGTCTTCCTTGACCTCAACCATGGATGAGTCACTCTAACCCAGTGATACACCTTGTAGTCATTGGTAAATGTCAGGACACTGCAAAGTCATCTCCTGCAGTTACCCAAGATCCAGGGATTAGGACATATTTCCTTCATCCCTCACCTACTTCTGCTTGGTTCCTGGTTCCCCAGTTTCAGTTTGTTAATTGCTGTTGTTTGTCTCAGACTTCCCTGGTGGCTCGGTGGTAAAGAATCTGCCTGCTGGTGCAGGAGTGTGGGTTCAGTCCCTGGACCAGGAAGGTCCCCTGGAAAGGGAAATGGCAACGCACTCCAGTACTCTTGCCTGGGAAACCCCATTGACAGAGGAGCCTGGTGGGCTACAGTTCATGGGGTCACAAGAGTCAGTCATGATTTAGTAGCTAAACAACAACAATAATTGTTTGTCCCAGCTGGACCCACAACACCAAACAACTCTGGTTGTGCTTCACTCTGTTGTTATTTGGTTGATCTGATAGGACAGGCAACTCAGAATCAATTAAATTGGATGGTCAGCTCAGCTGTGCTGTTGTCAAAGAGGAACCCCTACCCAAACTCAGCCTAAATTGGGAGGCTAGCCAGGTCATTACTTAGAGTGTCAATAATTCAGAGTACTCAAATACCCTTGGGGTTGAAACTATCCTTAGAAATATGATGGAGAAAAATATTTCTAGAGCGCCTCTCAAAGAGAATACTACATATATTACAAACAAACAAACACATAAATCTAATGGCTTTGAAGGGGTGATAAGACACCTGAGGTAAATTCTTGAGTAGTAGTTGGCAGGAGCTAAAATGATAAGAAAAAATGGAGGAGAAAGAATGTGGTTGCCAATAGCCCAAGCTGCTCTTTCTTATCTTAGCCCTCAACATCCCCTATAGATAATGCTGAACAGTATTAAAACAAAACAAACACCTGATTAAGGACTACTAAATTGTTAGCTTGCTGCTGCTGCTGCTAAGTTGCTTCAGTCGTGTCCGACTCTGTGCAGCCCCATAGACGGCAGCCCACTAGGCTCCTCTGTCCCTGAGATTCTCCAGGCAAGTGCATTGGAGTGCGTTGCCATTTCCTTGTCCAATGCATGAAAGTGAAAAGTGAAAGTGAAGTCACTCGCTCGTGTCTGACTCTTAGCGACCCCATGGACTGCAGCCCACCAGGCTCCTCCGTCCATGGGATTTTCCAGCCAAGAGTACTGGAGTGGGGTGCCATTAGGTAACCAGTACATCTTAGTATGACCCTGACCCCATCAGTCTCAGTACCTTGATGCTAAAAATAGGCTCCTTGACTAGTAATCTGGTACCAGCCCCTTCCACCTGTGGTGAAGTAGGTTTAAATTGGTTGTAGATATCATCATCATCATCATCATCATCATCATCATTACATTTTCTAATGAGGAGCTCTGAAAGTCTAGGTGAAATAAAAGTCATTCATCAAGGAAAAAGTGATGGCTTCTAACACTACACCAAGATCCTCCCGTGCAGGACACTTTGAAAGGGAAACAAATACTATTCCCAAGGTCTAACAATAGTCATAGAAAACTGAAACTCGTCTTTACATTTTTTTTTCAGTCAAATGCTACCTCTGCATCTCTTCCTATTATGAATGTTTGTTTCTGAAACACAGGATAAGCCAGAGAAGGTGAGCCATGTTAGCATTTGCCTCTTCTAGGACATGTTCTTAATGAACAACAATCACCAGTGTATCTTTAGTGACCACAGTTAAAGGGTTCTTTCATATTCTTTCTAATAGAGTACCACCATCATGACCCCAGCTGACCAAGAGTTGGGCTGACATCCCTTGATTCAAGAGCATTTGCATTAAAATATCTGAGGAGTTCTTTGGCTTAAGACTTTATAAACTCCTATAAGGTTGAGGTGGATAGGAAGTCAAAATGGCCTAGGAAATAAACCATACGCATTACATTCAAAGTGAACTTGAGTTTAAATATGTTTAAAAAATTCAAGCCACATACAGGCATCTCTGTGGTGTAAAAGTTCTGATCCACTGTCACCAGAGCATTCTTAAAGCTCTAAATCAGGAGTGGTCTGGGGGTACTGATACCCTTCTTCAGTCAGTCTCATATCTCTCCTTGGCTGCATTCACTACAGACTTCAACGGTGTGTGGTCCAGAGTCAGTGTCCTGAAACTGCCTCCTTTGTGAGTGCTGGTTCTGGTTGTTAACTGAGTCCTGCCCCTTGGTCATTATGTGAAATGCATGTGGACTGCAAGGCTGGTTGTGGTCACAGACCCATCAAAGGTAATGTCTTGTATTTCTTAACCAGAAAGTAAAGCGCATTTGGCTCTGGTAGATCTGGAGGCGATGGCTGTCTTTCCTTGTTCTACCTATTTAGAATTAATAATAAGTAATAATCTGGGGAAGACTCTTTAAAAAAAAATGAAAGGAAAGTGATGAAGCTGAGAAAGTAGGCCCAGACCTCCCACCCTTGCTCCAATCAGATCTGCTCTGTCATTATCCTTATTATTATTATTATTATTTTAATGTTCTGAAGTTCTGAATAAGATTTCCTTTGAAAAAGGAGTCTGCTATAAAGATAAAAAATTGAAAACCATTTATCTTGCTCAGTCTGTTCATTACACAGATGAATAAAATGTGCTATAAGCAGGTTTTAAAAGCTATAGGAGTATCAGAAATATTATGTATTTTCTTCCCTGTCCTTTTTTTTTTTTTTGATTAGTGAAAGATATCATGGAGTGTAATGATGACTGTTCCTCCTCGATATATTATGGTCACATATAATCTGTATTTATACAGTCTTTCCTGAAAATATTATTCCCATCTTTTCAGGGATGCTTGATCCATTTGAGAAGGATGAGAAAAATTCCTTGGGGATAGTATCTTCTCCCATAGAAGTGTTTCGTGTAACTGCAAAATTGCTGCCATATGGTTCCTGTAAAGGTTCTGCCAAATTCCCGTGGTTCTCATAAGAGCTCCTACCTCCTCTGTTCTTTTAATCTCCTGCTGCGGGTGGCAGACATGGGAGAGACAGACAAGCTGCAAAGGGAAGTCGACAGAACAAAATTAAAGCCCTACAACTGTGTTTATGCTGGTGTAGATGGGGGTTCCCCCGCCCTCGCCCCACATCAGCTTGCTCACAGAGGTGGGCGTTAGAGCCTATAGGAACGTCTGGAAGAGATCCTGGGGAAGTCATTTTGCTCAGAAGCTGGAGGAGAAGCAAAAGGCAAGTGTTAGGTCTCCACCACCTGGGTGGTGGGTGGGGTGGGGGGTGTTTCAGTTGCTAGAAGCTTTTGGATTTTTTTTTTTCCTCCAGAAGAAAGAGAAGACCTGGAGGCTGGTCTGCATTTATAAAACTACATAACAACATATAGAAAGACTACCTGGATTTATATTCTGGCAAGCAGGGGAGAAATAGGCTTGGTGCCCATGTAGGGACTGGTTTCTTTTCTCCCTTACATGATGGCTTTTGAGTCCCTTCTGTTTCTTGGTGAGCTATATTATAGTCTCTCTCCCAAAACCCACAAACTAGTTCTCTGTATTCAAGCAAATGACAGCTTCCTTCTTTAGAAAATCTCAAAATACTCTTGAAGGTAAAAGGCAGCATTTATGATAGGCTTGTAGATTCTGCAGTTGTGGAACATATGCTATTGCTTGCTAATTTTGACTGTACATTTTGAGATAGATTCCTTGGTATTAGTAAATAATTGTTAGCTGCAGAATGGTGCTTGCTAAGTTCATTTTGTATACCTGTGAATGTGTTGATTTTCAAAAATCTTTCATAATAACTTATGTGGATCACCAGTTTTTAATTTTATTACTGTTCAGAATAGGTAAGGTGAAAAGAGAATTTTGGCATCTGCAACTCATTCTAAATATTATACTAAAGAAACAACATTTCCGGTCCCAGTTTTGCTAGGCTTGGCGAGCCCAGTGGGCTTATATTTTTTACCTAATGTCATTTCTCCCCTAGGTTGTTTTAGTGGACTCATCAAGAGATTTGCCGCACGTGTTGGAGAGGAGTGAGATCAAATAGAGGTTGCCACTTGGTAGCATCCATACTAGTTTTCATGCTAGCCAGAGGTCTATTTGTGTAAGTCCTGTGGGCGAGCTCCCCCATCTCAGTAAATGTTTTCCATCACACTCTTTCCATGGCTCCCGCTCCTGCACCGGCTTGGACTATTGTTCCTCCGAGGTCACCGGTGGGCCTGGGGCTTCTGCTTGGTTTGACTGAGACACTAAACAGCTCCTATCCCTCATCTCCCTCTCCTCCTTGAAGATGAGGTAATTAAATACATCCTTGAAGGATATAGAAAACAATAACACTCTCCTTTTGCCTTATTCTGGGGAGTACAATCCCTTAAACTACCAGGTTGTCTTGTCAAACGAGTTATTGTTTTTCAAAATATAGCCTGAACAGCATCCTTTATAATTAAGGCTCCTGGCTTTCAGTTTAAAGCGATATTTGCCAGTAAAAGCCTGCCAAAAAATAAATAAATAAAAGCAGGCTTACCGTTAAATATTGATTTAAGCTCAGAAACTGGCTCCAAATTTTGTTATACCACTCTTGATCTCCACGGCCTCTGGGCATCTGTTTCAATTTGGTCAAATTGAAATGGGGAGGGACAGTGCCAGGCTAACAGCAAGGTGATCCAATATAGTAGGATGAGTTGTATTTGATGAAAAAGAGCCAGGCAGTCATTTACAGATCCTGGGGACAGGTGAACTAAGCTCAGGTAAAATAAGAGCTGATGGGCATCTTAACTTATCCCATGGGCTAACTTGAGCCAGTGATAATTTTTTTGAAATGTAAAAAGAAAAAAAAAGTTAGGTTATCTTTTGAGGGTGGTATGATTTTGTTTTGTTTTGTTTTTTGCCTTTCTGTGTATCCTGCTAAATATAAACTTTTCCTTCAACTGGTCTTGCTGGGAGCTTTCCCTGTGATCCTTTCATATCACTGGTAGAAATGTTAAAAGTCCAAATACAAAACTTTTCTGTTGAAACAGATTTCTCTGTCTTACTGGAGGTTTTCTCCTTTCTAGGGGAAAGATAAAGTTCTCAGAAGTTTTTCTTCTGGAATGTATATGCTTGAGACTTGTTATATTATTATCCTCTGTCTCTGAGAAAAAAGGCAGACAGGCAGGAGAGGGTTAAAAGTTCCTGAAAAAAAAAAGGGCCCCTGATGAATCTGAACTCTGTGGGTGCAAAGTGCCTGAGATCCATTAGTTTTGACAACCTCAGTTATTCCGGTGCCTCTCATCATCTGTAAAGTTAACAAGGGCTGATAAGACTTGGTGAGACTGGTACTAGTTTGTATTTCCAGACTCATCAATATTTCACAATACCATTTTCTTACAATCAGATACATTCATTTGCCAAGCATGGATGCCGCAGGATGTTCACCCAGTGCTGGTGTTTAACAAAAGCCCTGCTTTTAAATGAGCAGACACAGAGCCTTGAGATGCGCCTTGCTTACCACTGTACCTTGCTTTCAAATGCATGTTCTAATTCGGGTGAGGGAGTTGGTATTTGACCTCTAGAAACTGCTACTGTCTACCTTGAAAAATATATTGTTCTGCTCTACAGGCAAAAAAGCATCCATCTTAGCCACATTCTCATATTCTTTCTCGTTCTCCAGCCCAGACGATGCCCTTGTGTTTCTTTGTACTCACACTGTGGATGGTGGAATCAGGTGCCAAAGGGTGAATTTAATTTGAAATAGACCTCTGTCTTGATAGAACTGCTGTTACTCAGGCTCAAACGCAGCAACCTGCAGTTTCCCCACCTCGTGCTATCACAGGCTCTAAAAATTCAGTCCAGCCCGGACACCTCTCAGAGCTAACCCAGCTCCCAACAACAACACAGAGTGCTTGCAGATGCACAAGTCAGCCAAGCAGCAATGGTTTTCTCCCTGATGTAATCAAACAGAGTGCACGGATATCACTTGATTAACAGCTGCGGTATTAATTTCCCTTTTGGTTGCTTGACTCACAGCAAGAATCATGTCAAGGCAGCAGAGAAGCAATTAAATTGATTTTAATCTTTGTCAGGGAAGATAACATGCCTCTTTCTCTTCTCATTTAAATAATTAAAGTTTCAGGAGGTATTATTTCTGGCTTTAAAGAAATTGGTATCTTAATGTAATAGAATCCTTGTAATTATATACTTAATGGTTCTTAATAAGTTAATCACGGTTTTTCATTTAAAATGCATTTTTTTCTTATTAAACTTTTATTTGTTATAGTATCTTTGCTTTTAAGGAGAAAGAAGAAAACAGAGATAGATATAAAAAGTTCTGTCATTTCTCATTATTAATTCTTTCGACAACTTTCTCCTTCTTTTGTGATGTATTGGACTGGTATGTTGTTTGAAGTAATGTTTTTACATTTTAGTGCATTGAAAAGAAGCCCACTTCTTTAAATGACTTATTTTAATGATGATGGAGTTCTGGGCTTCTCTGCAAATTGCCTTATGTATTTAAGTTGTGTGGGATTCCTTTAAACTTAAAATGTCGTTAAGATCGTAGAGAAATATTGAAATGATATTGCAAGTAGTTTCATTCCTGTTTGGTATTCAGTCAAATATTATATAGTTATTTCACTCCTTACCCCAATATTATAAAATGTACCATAAACATTTTTTTTTAGAAAAGGAAATAGAGGCAGAATTCATAGATCAAGTGGCCTTTCTTACTAGATGCTGAATTTCAGTGGTAATGCTTGTGTAACCCACAGGATATTGAACATTACATAAGTTAACTGCCTTCATCCTGAGTCGCTACCACTGGGAAGAGTGACTCCTGAAACAGTGTTACCTTGGAGAGTGAGTAGTTCTCATTTCAGACCCCAATAAAGAAGTGTTTGAGCAAAAGCTTTAAAAATGCTTTCTCTTTGTGGATGGTAAACACTGATTAAGAGGCGAGAGCACACATCATGCAGAGACCATGGGCCCTGAACCAGACACACTGAGGTTAGAGAGAGGCAAGCCAGCATCCTGGACTCCACTCCTTTACCCAGGGTTTTAGAGGGATGCAGTCTTCTGTAGAAATTAATTGACAAAGATTGAATCTCCACTTGGTATTGTAAAAGAGACCTGCTGTAGCTTATATACTATGAACTGCGAAATGCCACTGCCTCTGGGTGGACAGATTACAAAAAGACACTTCTTTCTCTTAGTATGGCTAGCAGAGGATAGGCTGGGTTTTAGTCCCTACTCCTCCCCCTCTGCCTTGCCCCTGCCAAATGGGGTGCTTCTTGGCAGTATAGGCTTTGCACGACTATGCATGGTTTGATAACATGCATAAGCAGGATTGTGAACATCTGAAACAAACCCTGAAGAAAGGAGTAAATATATTAATGCAGATGACAGAGGAGGTGAGCAATGTGGGCTGAGAGAAGCATCACAGAGGCTGCAAGAATTGTTCTAGGGAATTCCGAGGCAGTCCAGTGGTTAGGACTTGGTGCTCACTGTGGGGGTCCAGGTTGGATTCCTGATTGGAGAACTAAGATCTACGATCTAGATCTAGGAAGCCATGCAGAGGCCACGCCCCTGCCCCCACACCACCCCTCTCCCCAAAAAGAATGCTTTAGATCAGCTAGCTCATAGTAGGCACTTTTACCTCTTGGCCATGCTGATTGAGAGTTAAACCTAAAAAAACAAAGATACAAATGAACTTATTTACAAAGATAAGCAAACTTACAGGCTTAGAGAATGAACTTATGGTTACCAGGGGTTAATGGTGGGGGAAACATAGTGACTGTTATGTGCACACTACTATATTTAATATGGATAGCCAACAAGGACCTGCTGTATAGCTCAGAAAACTCTTCTCAATATTCTGTAACAACCTAATTGGGAAAAGAGTTTGAAAAAGGGTAACGTCCGACTCTTTGTGACGCCATTAACTGCAGCACACCAGGCCTCCTTGTCCATCACCAACTCCCAGAGTTTACTTAACTCATGTCCATTGAGTTAGTTAAGCCATCTAACCATCTCATCCCCTGTCATCCCCTTCTCCTCTTGCCTTAAATCTTTCCCAACATCAGGGTCTTTTCAAATGAGTCAGCTCTTTGCATCAGGTGGCCAAAATATTAGAGTTTCAGCTTCAACATCAATCCCTCCAATGAACACCCAGAGTTGATTTCCTTTAGGATGGACTGGTTGGATCTCCTTGCATTCCAAAGGACTCTCTCAAGAGTGTTCTTCAACACCACAGTTCAAAAGCATCAATTCTTCTGCGCTCAGATTTCTTTATAGTCCAACTGTCACATCCATACATGACTACTGGAAAAACCATAACCTTGACTAGATGGACCTTTGTTGACAAAGTAATGCCTGTGCTTTTGAATATGCTGTCTAGGTTGGTCATCACTTTGCTTCCAAGGAGTAAGCGCCTTTTAATTTCATGGCTGCAATCACCATGTGCAGTGATTTTGGAACCCAGAAAATAAAGTCAGCCACTGTTTCCACATCTATTTGCCATGAAGTGATGGGATCAGATGCCATGATCTTGGTTTTCTGAATGTTGAGCTTTAAGCCAACCTTTTCACTCTCCACTTTCACTTTCATCAAGAGGCTCACTCTTTAGTTCTTCACTTTCTGCCATAAGAGTGGTGTCATCCATCCTTATTGGTTATTGATATTTCTCTTGGCAATCTTGATTCCAGCTTATGATTCTTCAAGCCCAACGTTCCTCATGATGTACACTGCACAGAAGTTAAATAAGCAGGGTGACAATATACAGCCTTCACTGTTTTTCCATGTCCAGTTCTAACTGTTGCTTCCTGACCTGCGTACAGGTTTCTCAGGAGGGGGTCAGGTGGTCTGGTATTTCCATGTCTTTCAGAATTTTCCACAGTTTATTGTGATCCACACAGTCAAAGGCTTTGGCATAGTCAATAAAGCAGAAATAGATGTTTTTCTGGAACTCTCTTGCTTTTTCCATGATCCAGCGGATGTTGGCAATTTGATCTCTGGTTCCTCTGCCTTTTCTAAAACCAGCTTGAACATCAGGACGTTCATGGTTCACGTATTGCTGAAGCCTAGCTTGGAAAATTTTGAGCATTACTTTACGAGTGTGTGAGATGAGTGAAATTGTGCAGTAGTTTGAGCATTCTTTGGCACTGCCTTTCTTTGGGATTGGAATGAAAACTGACCTTTTCCAGTCCTGTGGCCACTGCTGAGTTTTCCAAATTTGCTGGCATATTGAGTGCAGCACTTTCACAGCATCATCTTTCAGGATTTGAAACAGCTCAACTGGAATTCCATCACCTCCACTAGCTTTGTTCATAGTGATGCTTTCTAAGGCCCACTTGACTTCACATTCCAGGATATCTGGCTCTAGGTGAGTGATCACATCATCATGATCATCTGGGTCATGAAGATCTTTTTGTATAGTTCTTCTGTGTATTCTTGCCACCTCTTCTTAATATCTTCTGCTTTTTTAGGTCCATACCATTTCTGTCCTTTATCAAGCCCATCTTTGCATGAAATGTTCCCTTGGTATCTCTAATTTTCTTGAAGAGATCTCTAGTCTTTCCCATTCTATTGTTTTCCTCTGTGTCTTTGCATTGATTGCTGAGGAAGGCTTAGATACATGTATAACTTAATTATTTTATCATTCACCCGAAACCAACACAACATTGCTGGTTGACTATACTCCAGTATAAACTTAAAAAAAATAAAAAAAATTATCACTGGTTTCTTAGGACTTGGAAACACATTGTATGTGCTTTCTAGTTTGTCATAGAGTATGTGTGTATAGTCCTCACTGTACAGTGTATCTTCCATTGTTTTCTCTTAATCTTGAAGCTGTTGTTCCCTACATGATTGTCACCTTGAAGATTCTGGAGCCCAGAATAGGAATACTCAGAACCAGCATTCCTTGAAGTGGAAGGATATTCACAGTAATCCTGAGCTCTGGAAGGGAGTTGCGGAAAAAAAGGGAAGGAGCAGGACAGTTCAGGCTGAGGAGACCAGTTAGCCAAGAATGTGGAGGTGCACAAGGTGGATTCTCTTAGGAAATGTTTTGTACCTGACTAAATTGGGAGTCCCTGAAAATGCCAAGTTGATGATGACACATCCCTTCACTAGAAGAGCTAGAAATATTTTCACAGTTACCCTGCTTATCATCACACAAACTGCATAAGTTGGGTAGGAAAAATCTTAATCAACTGAAAATCACTGGAGTAGAAATTTAAGCCAAAAAGCCACACAAGAATTGAGGTTACCCACCTAGGTAAATTGGGACTGAAAGAAGGCCTGGGCCTTTTCAAATAGATCAGAAGAAGGAGATAGCTTTTCTGTCCCATCTCAGGCCAGAGAAGCAAACTTTTTCTAAAAGGCATAGTTATGAATATGGTTATTAATTATCAGCCAATGAGTTATGGAGGAAGAGAGCACAGTCAGACCGCTCATTTCTCTCTACTTGTAGAGAAAATGTGAAAAATTCTTGCAAGGTAAGTTAGTAAGAGCAAAATGCAAGGAAAAGTGTATGTGTGAACAGAATAAGGCTGATTAAAATAGTTCTGAGTATTTGCATGTCTAAGACAGTTTATTTAAAAATAAACAGTTAAAAATTAACTTATTCTATCACATGAGTTTCCTGCTAATAGCCATATACCTCCCCCAAGCGCAGTGCCAACAAGGCTTGCTTCTAAAGAATCATTACCCTTGTTTGGGAATCTGTCTTATTTACTTTTTGCCCCTAATCCCTGGCACAATGTCTGGACCAGAGGACTCATTCATTCATTCAACAAATATTTATTGAGCATCTACTATGTGACAGATATTCTTCTAGGAACTTAGGAAACAGCAATGAACAAAACAGATATGTTCCTACACTAAGAGATCTTATAGTCTGGTGGAATAATTTCATATTTATACAAGTAAATAAACAACCCAGACATGTGTTATGAGGAAAATTAAAAAGGGGATGTGATAGTGACTAGATGGGGTGTTACAGATGGGTAGTAGTGGGGTGCTTTTTAAGGAAAGGACATTTGAATTGATACATGAATGTCAGGATTCAAATCTAGGAAAAAGTTGGGTGTGTCTAAATGATAGAAAGATGGACAATGTGACTTGAAGCTGAATAGGCAAGAAGAGAGAAGTGGTGTGGAGATGAGAGGAAGGGTTCAGAGCTGGTCACGTCAGAGAGGGAGGTGAAGGAGTTAGGCAATGCTGATGCATGTTACAAAGGCACAACATGCTACAAAGATTCTCCAAAACTTCATTGTCACGAAAAATGTCACACCATCAAGAAGGTGGAAAGACCACCCGCAGGATGAGAAAAAGTGTTGACACGTCATATATCTAATAAGGGACCTAAACCAGAATATATAAAGAACTCTTACAACTCAATAATAAGAAGGCAAATAACCCAGTTAAAAAATAGGCAAAAGATCTGAATAGTCATTTCTCCAAGGGAAACATGTAACTAACGAAAAAGCAAAACAAATGATAAGATGCTTAGCATTATTAGTCATCAGAGAAATGCAAATCAAAATCATGGTATACCCCTTTATATAGTACACAGAATGACTAGAATAAAATGTCAGATAATAACTGCTGGGGTCCAGCCCCAGTGGACCCAGGGTAATTCGAAGGGGAGATGGAATCGGCGTCCTAGGAAAAAACTATTTAATTAGAAGTACAAAGAGAGATTAGAAAGGAACAGTGTAGTAGGAAAATTAGTGGAGAAAAAGATTCTGAATAATTTGGTTTATGTGGAATACCAATAAAACTCCAAGACAAGGAGTTTGCCAAATATCCATGCTCCAGATGGAAATTCAGCCAGAAGGGGAAGGAACGAATGACACGGGGGAATCAGTCTTTCCAGAAACTGATTCGTTTTATTTATTTTTAAGGTTTGCTTATATACCTTTTGTTACACATAGAGACAAATGGAAATTTTAAAGTCACGCAGGGGTCAGCAGTCCTGACCTTTATCAAAATCAGGTGCTTCATATAAAAGTATATATAAAGGTCTTTAGGGGTTTTACATCAATTTCTGGCCATGAGGCCTGCTGACATTTTATGATCCTTTCTTTCTGATAACGGTCAGTCAACCAAAAACTTATTTTCCAGGGGTGATTTTTCTTAAACCTGGCACCACCCTCCGAAGTTACCAGATAAAGCTGCATTCCTATAGGGTGAGGGTGTAGTGGGTTACAACTAAGAAAGGAATTTACTTAGCCTAAGGTTTAACATGATTAATCTTAAAAGTTATTACTTATTTCTCCTATATGCTAGTTATATTCGTTATAAGGGCAGGGAATATGAAGATTTAGCAGCAAATATTGGCTCAACAAATGAAAAACCCTTCACCAATATAATTTCTAATCAACCCACTATACTATACTAATAATTTTCTAACTTCTCAAAAGAGTCTGTATTTAGAAAGTTTTAAAGCATCTCGTGCCTCTCACAGTAAACAATCACATGTGGCCAGACAAACCTGCTCAGGCAGGCTAGAGAACCTTCAGAGGACTTTGTAAGTTGAAACACTCTTGTCACGCTCAGGAATTTTTATTAACTGGAGCTGCAAGTTAACTCCTCCGAGAGAGGTGGTGGGGGAACAGCCTCCCGTAAAGTCAGAGGTATAGGTGAGAGACTCTGGTTTTGGGGGTAGATGCTAGGGAACGGGATTTCCTGAGGCTCAATCCCACCTTTGCATATGACGAAGCCTCCTTCCTCATGACCTTTGCCATGGGCAGATTTCCTCACGCTGGCTCCCGGCAAATAACAAGTGTTGACAAGGATATGGAGAAATCAGAATCTTTATACACTTGTGGGACTGTGAATGGGATACTAAATGATGTAGGCACCTTGGAAAACAATCTGGCAATTCCTCAAATGATTAAACATAGAGTTATTGTATGTCCTAGCAATTCTACTAGGTATGTATCCAAGAGAAATGAAAGCATGTGTCCACACAAAGGCTTATACATGAATGTTTATAGTGGTATTATTCAATACACCAAAAGGCAGAAACAGTCTAAACATCTATCAACTGACAAATGGATAATAAAATGTGTTCTATTTGTACAATGGGATTTTATTTGGCCATAAAAAAGAATGAAGTATCAATACATGATGCAACATGGATGAACCTTAAAAACATTCCATTAAATTAAAGGCAGGACCACATGCTGTATGATTCTATTCATATTATATTTCTAGAACAAGGAAATCTACAGAGACAGAAAGTAGATTAGCAGTTGTTTAGGGGATGTGGGCAATAATATGATACGAGAGAGCTAAATGGTACAGGTTTTTCTTTTTCAAGGTGATGAAATGTTCTAAAATTGTGGAGATGGTTGTACATACCTGTGAATATACCCAGAACTATTGAATTGTACATTTGAAATGCATGGTATGTGAATTATATCTCAATAAAGCTGTTAAATAAAAATACCTCCCCACTCCAAAGGCTAAGGGTATACTTTATACTCCCTGAGAGTTTCAGGCTCTTCAGATAAAATTTACTAGTCCAGAATAGCTTTGTGCCCGAGGGAGAATCATCAATGAAGTTATTCTTAGAACACAAAGCTTTTCTTTCTAAAATACTGGAAAGGAGCAACACCTTGAACACCACAGGAAACCCATAAATATCTAATTTGCACCACTGCATGATAAAAGCAGCTTCTTCTTCCACTCATTAGCAACACTCAAAAATATTTTCTAGCTCTTTGCCTGCTAATAAGGATATTTACATTTGCTCTTTGCACTAACTAAGTAAGCCTTGTTTATTCCACAGTTTCTCTGCAACTCTGGTCCACCTGGACTGAGCTGGAAAGTGGTAGAGACCTGTTCTGGGAAAGATTCAGTGATAAAAGTGCAAGTGCCATTTGAGACTCATTTATTAATAAACTAATGCCTTTGAAATCATGGATTCCTTAGTGAGGCTGGGATTTGGAAGTTATTTCTGTTTCCTAGATGACAGGAAGTTAGCCATTATATTCTACTAACAGTAACATGCTCTTTGTCCTAGGAGATGACAGTCAAGTCATTACAGAGGCAACCTTTAAGCCCTTTTGTGTGTGTGTGTGTGTGTGTGTGTGTGTGTGTGCATGCTCAGTTTTGCCTGACTCTGGGACCCTGTAGCCTGCCGGGCTCCTCTGTCCATGGGATTTCCCAGGCAAAAATCCTAAATGGGTTGCTATTTCCTTCTCCAGTGGATCTTCCCAACCCAGGGTCCCAACATGTGGGTCTTGCATGTTCTGCACTGGCAGGTGGGCTCTTTACCACTAGTGCCAACTGGGAAGCCCATTAAGCCCTTTAAGATAGGAAAAATCTCACTCATCTTTGTACTCTGTAAGTTAATGCTTTCGTATACAATATGGATTTAGTACTTTTTAAATTTTAATTTGAAGTAATAGATCACTAGAGTTTAAGAATGAGATCAAAAGAGTTTTTAATGATCGAAACAAAATTGAACACATGATGTGCTGTATTAGCCAAATGTGGGTCTGACTCAATCTGGGAGCTGGTTTATAAATGTAACACTATTGAAACCAGAGAGTCTCCAGCTGTTAACAAGGAAGCCACGGAAGTGATGGTGCTATTGTAAGCTATTATAAAAAGGAAATGGGAAATAAGACTTTCCCAATATCTTTTGTTCAGTCAGAGAAAGCAAGACACTGCATCTGGTAGACACAAGCATTCAACTCTGTAAACTGAGGCTCTGTTTGGGTGGCAGTATAGTTTACTAGGTTTGCCACAGTTTAGGTGAGATATTTAATTTCCTCACTCTCATTATAAGACAAGATTCCAAGTAGCAGAATATACGGGATTGTGCATTTGCCAGTTATAGAAATCAAACTTGCCTCTTGTACTGACTGATCACCCATGTGTGTGAGGTCTAGTTTAAATGACCCCTTGGCCTCCCTTATGGAAAAAAATTAATAATGATTTCCATCAGTTTCTTTCTAACCTTTCCTTTTTCTACCATCTATCAGAATAGGACATGTTTTCTTATCTTCCCTCTGTCCATTAAAATTATGTGGATAAGTCTGAAATGTCCACATCTCCCAAATGCATTTTTGGGTATATGAAATATGCTTTGAAATCCTAGGTGTAGGATACTGATGCCATCTTTCCCACACATATGGTTCTTAGCACTTTATGGCTCAATTTTCTGCTTAAGAGGGTGCCGCTTATAAACCAGCAGATACACCAAGTGACTAATTAGCCAAATTAATGAGGGCTTGTTTACTTGAAGTCCCCAGTGCCCTTGGAACTTGGGATGTTTCATTATTACAGTCTGCAAGTGGTTTCCTCCAATTAATTTTTAACATACGGCTCTTGCCTCTTTCCAGTAATATGTAATATCCTAACTTCAGAGGGGTTTACAAGCATTAGCTCATTATTCCTTATAGGGAGCCACTGGAAGACTGGAACAAAAAGGAATCATAGTGCTTTTTGACATGCTTTGCAAATTGTAGTCTGTAGGTCTAGAGGAAAATTGGTAAAGAAGAATTATTAAGGCCTGTTCTGAGGAACAAATGGAAAGAAAAAATGTAGATATAAAAAGAATTAATTTTTTCCATAGAACAAAAGATAAGCAAGCTAGGAAAAGTCAGTCTTCTTACTTACAGCGCCTTGTGAGATGCTGTGATTGGAGACAAATTGGAATTGAATTATGTACATGAAAGCATGTGTGCACATTAAAATGTGATGTGTGCATCTAGAGCATATACAGAAGTGAGGTGTATGAGGGATGTCACAGAAATGAAGTAGAAAGCTTCAGGAATTGACTCCTCCACTGAAGCAGCCATTAAGCTTGTAAAAGCTTATAAAATCATGTTTTTAAAACTTTAGAATCTAATAAAAACTTGTAACGACTGAGGGAGAGCTTAAAGAGAAAGAAATTAGTAACTTTCAGAATTTAAGGAAGTCTCTATTAGATCACTGTCTGCTGAGAACAAAACAGAGACTTACTGTCTGCTGAGAACAAAACAGAGACTTAGAGAGTTCCAGAAAAACATCTGTTTCTGCTTTATTGACTATGCCAAAGCCTTTGACTGTGTGGATCACAATAAACTGTGGGAAATTCTGAAAGAGATGGGAATACCAGACCACCTGACCTGCCTCTTGAGAAATCTGTATGCAGGTCAGGAAGCAACAGTTAGAACTGGACATGGAACAACAGACTGGTTCCAAATAGGAAAAGGAGTAGGTCAACGCTGTATATTGTCACCCTGCTTATTTAACTTCTATGCAGAGTACATCATGAGAAATGCCGGGCTGGAAGAAACACAAGCTGGAATCAAGATTGCCGGGAGAAATATCAATAACCTCAGATATGCAGATGACACCACCCTTATGGCAGAAAGTGAAGAAAAGCTAAAGGGTCACTTGATGAAGGTGAAAGAGGAGAGTGAAAAAGCTGGCTTAAAACTCAACATTCAGAAAACGAAGATCATGGCATCTGGTCCCATCACTTCATGGGAAATAGATGGGGAAACATTGGAAACAGTGTCAGACTTTATTTTTTGGGCTCCAAAATCACTGCAGATGGTGACTGCAGCCATGAAATTAAAAGACGCTTACTCCTTGGAAGAAAAGTTATAACCAACGTAGATAGCATATTCAAAAGCAGAGACATTACTTTGCTGACTAAGGTCCGTCTAGTCAAGGCTATGGTTTTTCCTGTGGTCATGTATGTATGTGAGATGTATGTGAGCTGGACTGTGAAGAAGTCTGAGCACTGAAGAATTGATGCTTTTGAACTATGGTGTTGGAGAAGACTCTTGAGAGTTCCTTGGACTGCAAAGAGATCCAACCAGTCCATTCTGAAGGAGATCAACCCTGGGATTTCTTTGGAAGGAATGATGCTAAAGCTGAAACTTCAGTACTTTGGCCACCTCATGCGAAGAGTTGACTCACTGGAAAAGACTCTGATGCTGGGAGGGATTGGGGGCAGGAGGAGAAGGAGACAACCGAGGATGAGATGGCTGGATGGCATCACTGACTCGATGGACGTGAGTCTGAGTGAACTCCGAGAGATGGTGATCAACAGGGAGGCCTGGTGTGCTGCGATTCATGGGGTTGCAAAGAGTTGGACATGACTGAGCAACTGAACTGAACTGAACTGAACTGAACTGAACTGATATGACAACAAGTACAGTCTTTGCAAAAAAACAGTTTAGGAAAGTAACTTAATAAATGGATGACTGAAGTCCTCAACAATCAATAACAAAAACCTCTGGAGAAGGAGAGAATATGATTTCCAGAGTTATCACATTATAAAGTTCAAAATATCAATGAAAATTTTAACAGAAGTTATAAGACATACAGAAACACAGTAAAGTATGAATTATTCCCAGAAAATAAATTGACAGAAAACATTCTTGAGCTAGGTCAGACATTGGACTTACTAGACAAAGACTTTAAATCAAAGATTTAAGTAAAATTTTGAATGAAGACCTAGAAAACAACAGCAACAACACCAACAATAACTGGGAGGACAGTGTATAAACAGAGAATATCAATAAAACATTGACATCATAGAAAGGACCCAAAATAGAAATGCTAGAGCTGAAAAGTACAGCAGTTGAATAAAAATAATTGACTACAAGGATTCAACATCAGATTTGAGTAGGTAGAAGAAAGAACAGAAAACTTGAGGATAGTACAATTGAAATCAAACAGTCTGAGGAGCAGAAAGAGAAAAAGGTTAGAGAAAAAAGAACACATTTTAAAGGATTTGTGGGATTTCATCAAATATTCCAACATGCACTTTTTTTTTTTTTTTTTTTGAATTGCAGAAGGAGAATAGAGAAAGGGGAAGAAATTACATTTAAAGAAATAATGGCTGAAAATTTTCCCATTAGATGAAAGATATGAATATCCACATCTAAGAAGCTTAACAGACTTCAAGTAGGATAAACTCCAAAGAGATCTGCACTGAGAGACCTATTACTAAACTATCAAAGGAGAGAATCCTGAGAGTAACAAGATAAAAGCAATTCATTACATACAAATATCCTTACTAAGATTAACAGCTTTTTCCACATAAGAAGGTCTGGAGGGCATAAAGCACTGTGTGACATGGTTAAAGTGCTGGTAACAAAAATAATGCCAGCCAAGAATTTTATATCTGACAAAACTATTCTTCAAAAAATGAAAAAGAAATTAAGATATTCCCTGATCAAAAAAAGAAAAGCTGAAAGTGTTCATTGCTAGTGAAGCTGTGTTATTAGAATTGGTAAAATGAGTCTTTCAAGCTGAAATGAAAGGGAACTAGACAATGATTTGAAGCCATTCAAAGAACTGAGTGCAGGCGCCGGCGGTGAGCTGGTGCACAGAGCGCAGGCGGTGGCGGCCCAGAGTAGCTACCCCAAGTCCAAGGTCAGGAGCAGCGGCCTAGAGTGCCAGGCTGTGAGGGCACAGGAACTGCCGAGAGGAGCTACCCTGCGTCCGAGGTCAGGGGTGGCTGGGAGAAGCCACCTCGCACCGAAGCCAGGGGTGGTGACCCTGAAGAGCCACCGGAGCCCAAGGCCAGGGGAGGTGGCTGGGAGGAGCCATTCACACCCAAGGGCTGGGCTGGTGGACAGGAGGAGTTGTGGCTGCGAAGGCATAGAGGAGCTATCCAATGTTGAAGGTCAGGAATGGCGACGGTAAGGAGGTACCCCTCGTCCAAGGTAAGGAGCAGCAGCTTTGCTTTGCTGGAGCAGCCGTGAAGAGATACCCCACACCCAAGGTAAGAGAAACGCAAGTAAGATGGTAGGTGTTGCAAGAGGGCATCAGAGGGCAGACACACTGAAACCATACTCACAGAAAACTAGTCAATCTAATCACACTAGGACCACAGCCTTGTCTTAACTCAGTGAAACCAAGCCATGCCTGCAGGGCAACCCAAGATGGGCGGGTCATGGTGGAGAGGGCTGACAGAACATGGTCCACTGGAGAAGGGAATGGCAAGCCACTTCAGTATTCTTGCCTTGAGAACCCCATCAACAGTATGAAAAGGCCAAATGATAGGATACCAAAGAGGAACTCTCCAGGTTATTAGGTGCCCAATATGCTCCTGGAGATCAATGGAGAAATAACTCCAAAAAGAATGAAGGGATGGAGCCAAAGCAAAAATAATACCCAGCTGTGGATGTGACTGGTGATAGAAGCAAGATCCGATGCTGTAAAGAGCAATATTGCATAGGAACCTGGAATGTCAGGTCCATGAATCAAGGCAAATTGGAAGTGGTCAAACAAGAGATGGCAAGGGTGAATGTCGACATTCTAGGAATCAGCGAACTGAAATGGACTGGAATGGGTTAATTTACCTCAGATGACCATTATGTCTACTACTGTGGGCAGGAATCCCTCAGAAGAAATGGAGTAGCCATCATGGTCAACAAAAGAGTCCAAAATGCAGTACTTGGATGCAACCTCAAAAACAACAGAATGATATCTGTTTGTCTCCAAGGCAAACCATTCAATGTCACAGTTACCCAAGTCTATGCCCCAACTAGTAACACTGAAGAAGCTGAAGTTGAACGGTTTTATGAAGACCTACAAGAACTTTTAGAACTAACACCCCAAAAAGATGTCCTTTTCATTATAGGGGACTGGAATGCTAAAGTAGGAGTCAAGAAACACCTTGAATAACAGGCAAATTTGGCCTTGGAATGCGGAATGAAGCAGGGCAAAGACTAATAGAATTTTGCTAAGAAAATGCACTGGTCATAGCAAACATCCTCTTCCAACAACACAAGAGAAGACTCAACACATTGACATCACCAGATGGTCAACACCAAAATCAGATTGATTATATTCTATGCAGCCAAAGATGGAGAAGCTCTATACAGTCAATGAAAACAAGACTAGGACCTGACTGTGGCTCAGATCATGAACTCCTTATTACCAAATTCAGACTCAAATTGAAGAAAGTAGGGAAAACCACTAGACCATTCAGGTATGACCTAAATCAAATCGCTTATGATTATACAGTGGAAATAAGAAATAGATTTAAGGGCCTAGTTCTGATAGACAGAGTGCCTGATGAACTATGGAATGAGATTCGTAACACTGTACAGGAGACAGGGATCAAGACCATCCCCATGGAAAAGTAATGCAAAAAGCGAAATGGCTGTCTGGGGAGGCCTTACAAAGAGCTGTGAAAAGAAGAGAGGTGAAAAGCAAAGGAGAAAAGGAAAGATATAAGCATCTGAATACAGAGTTCCAAAGAATAGCAAGAAGAGATGAAAGCCTTCTTCAGCAATCAATGCAAAGAAATAGAGGACAAGAACAGAATGGGAAAGACCAGAGATCTCTTCAAGAAAATTAGAGATACCAAGGGAACATTTCATGCAAAGATGGGCTCGACAAAGGACAGAAATGGTCTGGACCTAAGAGAAGCAGAAGATATTAAGAAGAGGTGGCAAGAATACATGGAAGAACTGTACAAAAAAGATCTTCACAACCCAGATAATTATGATGATGTGATCACTCATCTAGAGCCAGACATCTTGGAATGTGAAGTCAAGTGGGCCTTAGGAAGCATCACTATGAACAAGGATACTGGAGGTGATGGAATTCCAGTTGAGCTGTTTCAAGTCCTGAAAGATGATGCTGTGAAAGTGCTGCACTCAATATGCCAGCAAATTTGGAAAACTCAGCAGTGGCCACAGGACTGAAAAGGTCAGTTTTCATTCCCATTCCAAAGAAATGCAATGCCAAAGAATGCTCAGACTACTGCACAGTTGCACTCATCTCACACCATAGTAAAGTAATGCTCAAAGTTCTCCAAGCCAGGCTTAAGCAATACATGAACCATGAACTCCCTGATGTTCAAGTTCGTTTTAGAAAAGGCAGAGGAACCAGAGATCAAATTGCCAACATCTGCTGGATCATGGAAAAAGCAAGAGAGTTCCAGAAAAACATCTACTTCTGCTTTATTGACTATGCCAAAGCCTTGACTGTGTGGATCAAAATAAACTGTGGAAAATTCTGAAAGCCATGGGAATACCAGACTACCTGACCTGCCTCTTGAGAAATCCGTATGCAGGTCAGGAAGCAATAGTTAGAACTGGACATGGAAGAACAGACTGGTTCCAAATAGGAAAAGGAGTATGTCAAGGCTGTATACTATCATCCTGTTTATTTAACTTCTATGCAGAGTACATCATGAGAAACGCTGGACTGGAAGAAACACAAGCTGGCATCAAGATTGCCAGGAAAAATATCAATAACCTCAGATATGCAGATGACACCACCCTTATGGCAGAAAGTGAAAAGGAACTGCAAAGCCTCTTGATGAAAGTGAAAGAGGAGAGTAAAAAAGTTGGCTTAAAGCTCAACATTCAGGAAATGAAGATCATGGCATCTGGTCTCATCACTTCATGGGAAATAGATGGGGAAACAGTGGAACAGTGTCAGACTTTATTTTTCAGGGCTCCAAAATCACTGCAGATGGTGACTGCAGCCATGAAATTAAAAGGCGCTCACTCCTTGGAAGAAAATTTATGACCAATGAGATAGTTTATTCAAAAGCAGAGACATTACTTTGCTGACTAAGGTCCGTCTAGTCAAGCCTTTGGTTTTTCCTGTGGTCATGTATGGATGTGAGAGTTGGACTGTGAAGAAGGCTGAGCACCAAAGAAATGATGGCTTTTGAGCTGTGGTGTTGGAGAAGACTCTTGAGAGTCCCTTGGACTGCAAGGAGATCCAACCAGTCCATTCTGAAGGAGATCAGCCCCGGGATTTCTTTGGAAGGAATGATGCTAAAGCTGAAGCTCCAGTACTTTGGCCACCTCATGCAAAGAGCTGACTCACTGGAAAAGACTCTGATGCTGGGAGGGATTTGGGGCAGGAGGAAAATGGGACGACAGAGGATCAGATGGCTGGACGGCATCACAGACTCGATGAACGTGAGTCTGAGTGAACCCCGGAAATGGTGATGAACAAGGCAGCCTGGTGTGCTGCGATTCATGGGGTCGCAAATTGTTGGCATGACTGAGCGACTGAACTGAATTGAACTGAACATAAAGGTAAAGTGTTAGGGAAATACAAAAGTCACTATTATTACATTTGGGGTTTGTAACTTTTTTCTATATGATTTCTTATTTTGATATGAAATTATGATTTGAAATGATATGAAATTTGATATGAAAATATGGTTTATATTTTTCTATATGATTTTTTCTATAAGTTTTCTATATGATTTAAAAGACATGCATAAAATATTAATTATAAATCTGTTAATGGGCACAGAATATATAAGTGTGTAAGTTTTAATAATAAATCTCTATGTACATGCAGAGATTAGGTACACATCTAGAACACACATAAAGCTGAAGTCCATCTGTAGAACATGTGCAGAAGGGAAGTAAGCATCTTTCACCTGTTCAGAAGGGAGAGTCAGGTGTTGATTCATTAATAAATCATTCAAGATGAGTTCTACGTATACTTGAAACTTAAAGTGCATTTATTCTACCTCTGTATTTTGAAAACAGGCAGTCTCATAAACAGGAGCTAAGCCACATATTGTACTAAGTTTGGAATGAATTTTTAAAAAGAAAGAAGAAATTTTTTTGTCAACAAGGTAGTATTTCTAAAAATTGCAACAACAAAATTGGAATAATTTATATTTGAATCAATGGAGGATATGGAAACTATAGTCAAAGCTATGGTTTTTCCAGTAGTCATGTGCAGATGTGAGAGTTGGGTCATAAAGAAGGTTGAGTGCTGAGGAATTGATGCTTTCAAATTGTGGTGCTGGAGGACTCCTGAGAGTCCCCTGGACTGCAAGGATATCAATCCATGAATCCTAAAGGAAATTAACCCTCAGTCTTCATTGTAAGGACTGATGGTGAAGCTGAAGCTCCAATAATTTGGCCACCTGATGTAAAGAGCTGACTCCTTGGAAAAGACCCTGATTCTGGGAAAGTTTGAAGGCAAAAGGAGAAGGACGTGGCACAAGATGAGATGGTTAGATAACATCACTAACTCAATCAACGTGAATTTGAGCAAACTCCAGGAGATAGTGGAGGACAGAGGAGCCTGGAGGGCTATAGTTCTTGAAGGCACAAAGAGCTGGACATGACTTAGAGACTGCAAAACAACAATAGGATGTATAATGAAAAAGAAGTTTTGGTGTCTCAAAATTAATTTAAAGGCTTCCTTGGTGGCTCAGATGGTAAGGAATCTGCCTGCAATGCAGAAACCTGGGTTCAATCCTGGGTCAGGAAAATCTCCTGGAGAAAGGAATGGCTACCCACTGCATTATTCTTGCCTGGAGAATTCCATGATGGGCTACAGTCCATGATACCACTCTAATGGCAGAAAGCGAAAAGGAACTAAATAGCCTCTTGATGAAGGTGAAAGAGAAGAGTGAAGAAACTGGCTTAAAGTTCAATATTCAAAAAAACTAAGATCATGGCATCTGGTCCCATCAACTTCATGGCAAATGGATTGGGAGAAAGTGAAAGAAGTCACAGATTTTATTTTGGGGGCTCCAAAATCGCAGCAGACAGTGACTGCAGCCATGAAATTAGAAGATGCTTGTTCCTTGGAAGGAAAGCTTTGACAAACCTAGACAGTGTATTAAAAAACAGAGACATCACTTTGCTGACAAAAATCGTATAGTGTAGTCAAAGCTATGGTTTTTCAGTAGTCATGTGAGAGCTTGACTGTAAAGGTAGCTGAGTGCCAAAGAGTTGATGCTTTCAAACTGTGGTGCTGGAGAAGACTCTTGAGAGTCCTTTAGCAGAGAGATCAAACCAGTCAGTCCTAAAGAAAATGTTCCCTGAACATTCATTGGAAGGACTGATGCTGAAGTTGAAGCTCCAATACCTTGGTCACCCGATGCAAAGAACTGACTCACTGGAAAAGACTCAGATGCTGGGAAAGATCGAGCATGGGAGGAAAAGGGAGCAATCAAGGATGAGATGGTTGAATGCCATCACCAATTCAACAGATACAAGATTGAGCAAACTCCCACAAATAGTGAAGGCCAGGGAAGCCTGGCATGCTGCAGTCTATGGGGGTCACAAAAAGTCAGATATGAGTTAGCAACTCTATGACAACAATTAATAAAAAGAGTGAAAACAAAGTAAACATTCAATGTCTGTACATGACAGTTATTCCTTAGAATGTGGGTTTTGAGGTTGCCTTTGATGAAAGGAAGCCTGGTTTCTTGACTTATAAGGAAGAAAGGGTGTTTCAGGTGTGCTGAGCAAGTAAAATGGGTGTTGAACAGAAAACAGATTTGGATGCTAGGAAAACAAGGGACACTTTGTTTATTTGTAATGAGTAATAAACTCAGGTTCTTAGGAGAAGAAATAATCATATCCTTAAATATGTAAAGTTATGACTAACACTAAGATAATAATTGACTGTCAGTGGTCTGAAAACTATGTTTCCTCCAATTATTTAATACATTACCTTCTTACCAAAACACTTGATGACTAACTCTCCATTGATAAGATTATAAATTCAAGCTTCTTAGCTTACGTTCATAGCCTCCCATGTCTGGTTTTCACCAGATTTTCTACCCTATTATTTTTTTAGCCTTCTAAAATTTCAGGAAGTGGTTTGGCTAGAAGACACGAGGTGTACATATTTTTGACAAATCCAGTGTTTTAGAAAAGTGAGTGTTTGGGTGTTGGGTGTTATGACAGTTTGAAGACAAAAATAATCTAAAACTATTCTCAGCCTTTTCCTTCCCCTAATTTGCGGGGGATGGGGGTGGGGGGGTGGGTCGGGGGTGGGGAAGCTTTGGCTTCCAGTTTCTTTACCTTTCTTGCTGCCCAAGGAGTGTTCTACTATTACCAGGACAGAAATTTTTGGATTTGTGATGCAAAGAAAGATAAGTGTGAAAGACTGAATAACCAAAGTACTCAGACTAGGTGTGGAGGAGGAGAGATTTTTAGAGAGTTTCTAGGAGAATGGCATGGAAAGTATTCCAGGGTATAAGAAAAATAAACAAGACAAAAAAATCAAAGTTTTAAAAAACATGTAACTGTGGATTTTATTTCCATTTCAAATACTGTCCAAGGGGTTGAGTGATTTTGAAGGTCCTCTGGTTGCTGAATGGTGGTTCATTGACTCTGCACTGTTGAAACAAATAGTGTGGCCCCTGCTTTCAACATGCTTACACATATAATAGTAAAGTTCTAGAAACCAAGTGAACATTAGGTAGAATTTGAATTAAAAGACACAGACACTAGTCTCTCTCCAATCTGATTTCTGAGACTTGTGTTTTTGGTTTTATTCAGCATTCTTTTGAAGTCACCTTTCAAGGCTCAGGTCCAACATGATCTTCTCTGTGAAGACTTTTCTGGATAGTCCTCATTTCTCTAATTGAATTGACTGACCACTCTTTGGGTCTTGTCTCTCCAACTGACTGAGATTTTTGAGTGCAGAAACCATCTTTGTTTGTCTGGAGCCTAGCACTGCACCTGATGCTTAATGCACACTTGTTGAGTACCCAGCTTAACAACCATTGCTCCTGCTTATTTTTCCTTCTCATTTCCATGCCTGTGTATCACTGATTAGTGAGTCTTTCTGAAGAACAATAAAACATACAGTGACTCCATACTTTTACAATGACAGTCCAACTTCATTAGTATAGCATAAGTTATTGATAATATGACTTAGGTTTCAGGCCTTCTCTCTCCTTAAAATCTCTATGTTCTATCCTAATTGAAGAACTCATGTGCTTCCTTTTTTTCCCAAAAGCTTTTTTTCAGTAAGAAGAACTTTATAAAATATCCAAGTATATCCTCTGCCAGCCCCAGAATTTCCTCTTGTCATGGTATAGTAAGGAGAGCTGATACAGAGAAACAAGAGATAAAGAATCACCCAGGAGTATGTAAGTTATTGTAAATGTTCTAACTTCTGTGTTAGGCTGTGGAGTCATTGGTGTGTGTTATATTTTAAATAAGCAAGCATACAAATAAATAAGTGAGTTACATGAGCCAATGATGAAAATATGCCATAAAAAAACCAAAGTATGATTAATTTAATTTTATGAACTTGAAATAAAACAAAAGAGCAGCTAAAAGAGACTACAAGTAATATACCCAAATTACTTATCTCCTGTCTTAGTGTCTTAGATCATTTGTGCTTCCTCCCTGCTGCCTTAACTTGTGGGATGTTCACAAAAAATAGTGGATAATTTTCAAGTTTTTCTTTTTCTATATAGGTACCTATACATATGTGCCTCAGTTCAGTTCAGTTCAGTTGCTCAATCGTGTCTGACTCTTTGCAACCCCACGGATGGCAGCATGCCAGGCCTCCCTGTCCCTCACCAACTCCCAGAGTTTACCCAAACTCATGTCCATTGAGTCAGTGATGCCATCCAGCCATCTCATCCTCTGTCGTCCCCCTTCTCCTCCTGCCCTCAATCTTTCCCAACATCAGGATCTTTCCAAATGAGTCAGCTCTTCGCATTAGGTGGCCAAAGTATTGGAGTATCAGCTTCAACATCAGTCCTTCCAATGAACACTCTGGACTGCTTTCTTTTAGCATTGACTGGTTTGATCTCCTTGCAATCCAAGGGACTCTCCAGAGTCTTCTCCAACACCACAGTTTAAAAGCATCAATTCTTCAGTGCTCAGACTTCTTTATGGTACAACTCTCACATCCATACATGACTACTGGAAAAATCATAGCTTTAACTAGATGGACCTTTGTCATCAAAGTAATGTCTCTGCTTTTTAATATGATGTCTAGGTTGATCATAACTTTCCTTCCAAGGAGTAAGCATCTTTTAATTTCATGGCTACAGTCGCCATCTGCAGTGATTTCAGAGCCCCCTCAAATAAAGTCAGCCAGTGTTTCTACTGTTTCCCCATCTGTTTGCCATGAAGTGATGGGACTAGATGCCATGATCTTAGTTTTCTGAATGTTGAGCTTTAAACCAACTTTTTCACTCTCCTCTTTCTCTTTCATCAAGAGGCTCTTTAGTTCTTCATTTTCTGCCATAGGGATGGTGTCACCTGCATATCTGAGGTTATTGATATTTCTGCTGGCAATCCTTGATTCCAGCTTGTGCTTCCTCCAGCCCAGCGTTTCTTGTGATGTACTCTGTATATAAGTTAAATAAGCAGGGTGACAATATACAGCCTTGATGTACTCCTTTTCCTATTTGGAAAAGGAACATGTTGTTCCATGTCCAGTTCTACCTGTTGCTTCCTGACCTGCATACAGGTTTCTCAAGAGGCAGGTCAGGTGGTCTGGTATTCCCACTGTACATGTATAGATGTACAGTGACCCTGAAGACACTCTCAAGAAGAGCGTCAGAAATGGTTAGAGTGATGGGAGCATTGATTTGAGACATTTTCCAGGTTTAAAGACATGAACGTGTCTAATCATTAAACTTCATTCAGCAAAAACTAATGGGAGATTTGATAATGCTCTACAAGTATTTGAACACCATAAACATCAAAGATAGAAAGAAATTATTTAGCTTGTTAGAAGATGGTATGATTAAGAGTAATTAAAAATGACCTCTGAGCTGAATTTAAGATTAGCATTCTGAAAGCAAAGTATTTAGATTTCAGGGTAGAGTCATGACAAAAGTGATAAATCAATAGAGAAATAATGTGGAAAATAACTGATTGGAAATGAGATGATTTTACTTTTATTTAAAAGCTGGAAATGATGGCATTGAAATTTCTTGTCTGTGTTTTTTACTGTAGTGCCTACCTGAACCTCTCTCTCATCTGCTCTTGTGCTTAGCTTTGGCCTCAGACGTTTTGATTGGTCCTTTGTCTTGCCTCTAGGGATGTTATAATGTTAGCCAGGCTTGATACTCCAAACCACAGTTCTCTATCTCTCTTCTTTCATTTAATTAATATTTGAGCACATACTGTTAAGCACTATTCAACTATCTTTTGAGCTTAGGGACTGGTTATCAAGACAAACAGAAATTTTGTCTTCAGGTAACTTTTATCCTTGAGGATTACTGATTATTATGGACTGAACATTTGTATACTCCAAAAATTCATATGTTGAAATCCAAAGCTCCCGGTGTGATAGTATTAGGAGATATGGCCTTTGGGAGATAATTAGGTAATAAGG
Source organism: Nanger dama (assembly GCA_917880005.1). Lineage (NCBI taxonomy): Eukaryota > Metazoa > Chordata > Mammalia > Artiodactyla > Bovidae > Nanger > Nanger dama. The sequence continues at coordinate 1,759,443 of CAKJTW010000059.1, forward strand.
GTAGAGCTCCCATGAATGGGATTCAGTTCAGTTCAGTTCAGTCGCTCAGTTGATTCCGACTCTTTGTGACCCCATGAATCATAGCATGCCAGGCCTCCCTGTCCATCACCAACTCCAAGAGTTCACTCAGACTCATGTCCATCGAGTCAGTGATGCCATCCAGCCATCTCATCCTTCTGTCATCCCCTTCTCCTCCTGCCCCCAATCCCTCCCAGCATCAGAGTCTTTTCCAATGAGTCAACTCTTTGCATGAGGTGGCCAAAGTACTGGAGCTTCAGCTTTAGCATCATTCCCTCCAAAGAAAGCCCAGGGCTGATCTCCTTCAAAATGGACTGGTTTAGTGCCCTTATAAAAGAGAATCAAGAGAGCTCTCTATCTATCTTTCAGCTTGTTGATGACACAGTGAGAAGTTGGTAATCTCCAATCAAGAAGCGGGCTCTCACTAGACACTGAATCTACTGGTACCTTGATCTAGGATTTCCTGCTTCCAGAACAGTGAGAATGAATGTCTGTTGTTTGTGCCACCTGGTCCATGATATTTTTCTTATAGCAGTCTGTACTGATGAATGTACTGATAGCACCCTGTTTGCCATGTTTCTAGTTGGAATTGGTTGAATTCTTTCTCCCATGAGCTCTGAGAAATACCATTTTGACAGAACAGGTTATGAGCCTTATCCCAATTCTTCTTTCTAACCCTATCAGACTCATCTCTTTTTGTATCTTCACAAAAGAGATGTGAAGAGACTCCATATCTTCAGTTGAGTCTGACCCTTTGCAACCCTATGGACTGTAGCCCACCAGGCTCCTCTGTCCATGGGATTCTCCAGGTAGGAATACTGGAGTGGGTTGCCATACCCTCCTCCTGGGAAATCTTCCCAACCTGGGGATCAGATCTATATTTCCTGCCAATCCTGTGTTGCAGGCAGATTCTTTGCCCACTGAACCCATCAGGGAAGTCCCATCTATTTCATAGGATTTTATTATTAACTCAGTTGAATTTGCCCCATTCACACTGACAGACATGCAGGATTTATGAATTCCCTTTATTCTGTCTGCATTGCTTCACCAGCAGAGAGGTCTTCAGGGCATGCAAAGCCGGGCCATTCCCTCAGGCTTGAGTCCTGTGTTCTGGTAATAGGTAACAGACAGGGAGTAGGAGATGATTTCCTTTCAGGTGAAGTACAAAGGAAAAATACAGCCACACATTTGTGGACTTAGTGCCACCTCCTAGCTAAAACATATGGGACAGTTCTTCCCTCTTCCAGACTTCCCTTCCTTTCCATCTCAGACTGCAAGTTTCTCTTCTTTTATTTGCTCTTTCAAGGCTGATATTTACTTGAAAACAAACATATGAACAACATCCCACCTAATTTCATCCATAAACAAGTGTTCCATGGACACATAATGGGCTAGGGGTTAGAGGCAGACAGCACCACATGTATCCACACTTAGAAACATTCTGCAGCTTAACCCAGCTTTCTGCTTCCTTGGGCTGTATTCGGGTTCTTCAGTGTCATGGTTTCTACCCTGTTACCTGGATCCAGTTAGATCTAGTGCTTGAAGGCAGGGACAGAACCTTCTTTTCCTTTGGTAATTCCTGACCAGGCCAACTCCAACAGACTCCAATGCTATTCACACATTTTTCTCCTTAATTTTCACTATGTGTGTGCGTCCTTAGTCACTCAGTCATGTCTGACTCTTTGTGACCCGATGGACTGTAGCCTGCCAGGCCCCTCTGTCCATGGGATTTACCAGGCAAGAACACTGGTATGGGTTGCCATTTCCTTCTCCAGGGCATCTTCCCGACCCAGGGATCGAACCCACATCTCCTGCACTGCAGGTGGATTCTCTACCTCTGTGCCACAATTGCCTGCAACACCTGCCTCCCACAGCTGGGTAAGGACATGGAACACTCCTCGTAGAGCTTTGTCTGCTCTGATCATTGGCTTTTCCTCCTTCCTATAGGCAAAGTATCCAAGACATAGTTTTGGACTCCAGGACTTTTAAGTTTTTTTTTTTTTAAAAACATCTATTTTCTGAGTTGAACTTAGAACTGTGATCATCTTGACTGGATGAAAGTACACAGCTGCCCTCTGTGAAGAAGACACATGCAGCTATTTCCAAGTGATTAGTGAGTTGTGGAGAGCCTTCCCAGAGTCATCTTCTATTAATATTTTTATAAAATGCATGGAAAGGACTAACTATAGTCCTAAATGTAACTAAGGGAAAAGTCTAGAACTTGGCTGTTCATTTTGGTAGCAACTAGCCATATGTGGCTATGAAGCACTCGAGATTCAGCTAGTCTGAACTGAGATGTATTGTAAGTGTAAAACACACCTCAAATTCAAAACATTTAATAGGACAAAGGAATGTATAATACTTCATTTATAAACTATTTTACTAATTGCTTGTTGAAACAATACTTTAGGTATCTTAACATTGGGTTAAGATATACTATTAAAATCAAGCTTCCATGCTTCTTTTTACTTTTTAGAAATGTGACTCCCAGGAAACTTAAAATTATATATGAGCTTGCATATATTTCTATTAAAGAATACTGGTCTAGAAGAAATATTTTTTTTCTGGGACTGCTTTTATCTAACCATTTAAACTAGCTTAGAATTAAACTGCCACTTTTGCTTTAAAAATATCTGGCATGTAACACCCAGGCATAATTATTTTTCTGCTTTGACCGTGTTACTATAGGAGCAAAGTTATGGTGTAATAAAGAACAACTTAAGCTAATAACTTGCATATGAATATAGTTACATCTTCATTGTGGGAACCACAAGGTACCCATACTGTTTCAATGCACACACAAATCCCCTTTATAATGATGCTTTTTCATTCATTTAGCATGCCTTTATTATTATTAATACAACAATGAAAATACCATATATATCAGGGTGAAAGCATCTATTCTGGATAATCAAACCTATAAATCTTGTGGCTGCTCAGATGTAGCCAATTAACTCCCTTTCCCAGAACTACAGTGTAGCAGATGGTGCAAAAAGGGTGGCCACAGAGTTCTTGTCATACTCTTGACTGAATGATGTAATCACAAGAGCCATGGAAACTAGTTGGGAGATTCAAGTTTTTCAGCCACAAAAAAATGCTCCTTTTAGGAGCATAAACATAAGAAATGTTTCTGTTCTTTAAAATGTTGACATCTTCATGAACTATGTAAAAGTTCTCATCAGTACATTAACAGAATCCTTCATGCTATATTAGCAGAGCCTTTCTTTATACCTCTGATTTCTCACTTTTGATAGCATGTCTCATCCTTTTTTTTAAAAAATTGAAATATAGTTGATTTACAATGTTGTGCTAATTTCTGTTATATAGCAAAGTGATTCAGTTATACATATATATATATATTTTTTCATAGTCTTTTCAACTATGGTCTATCACAGGATAGTAAATATAATTCCCTGCACTATACAGTAGGACCTTGTTGGTTATCCATCCTGTATATAATAGATTTTATCTGCTAACCCCAAACTCCCAATCCATCCCTTCCCCACCCTCCATCTCCTTGGCAACCACAAGTCTGTTCTCTATGTGAAGAGGTTTTGTTTTTAAATATAATTGTTTCACAATATTGTGTTAGTTTCTGCAATACAACACTGTGAGTTAGCCATGTGTATACATATATCCCCTCCCTCGTGAGCCTCCCCCACTCCGTTCTGTCTGTGTAGGTCATGATAGGGCACCTAGCTGAGCTTCCTGTGCTATGCAGCAGCTTCACGATAGCTATCTGTACGACATATAGTCGTGTATATAGTCAGTTCTACAATCTCAATAAACCAGAGATAAAGCTTTATAAAGAATTCTAGTCACATTTCATATCACTTTTTTGATTTGCCTGTAGCAGTAAGCTGTGTTGATGTTGTGTGTGTTGTGGGGGCAGCAGTGAGAAGGAAAAGCAATCTGTAGATAAAATGTGAGCAAAGTAGGATTGACATGGGTGATGATCTTTTGTTTTCATGTAGTTTTTAAGATCTTTGTATTAAAAATTCCTGGTTACAATGTTTAAATGGTTTGGGTGATGCTACCTAAATAGTAGTTGAATTGACTAGTTCATGGGGACATAGATGGGGAAACAGTGGAAACAGTGTCAGACTTTATTTTTGGGGCTCCAAAATCACTGCAGATGGTGACTGCAGCCATGAAATTAAAAGATGCTTAGTTCTTGGAAGAAAAGGTATGACCAACCTAGATAGCATATTCAAAGCAGAGACATTACTTTGCTGACTATGGTTCGTCTAGTCAAGGCTATGGTTTTTCCTGTGGTTATGTATGGATGTGAGAGTTGGACTGTGAAGAAGGCTGAGGACCGAAGAATTGTTGCTTTTGAACTGTGGTGTTGGAGATGACTCTTGAGAGTCCCTTGGACTGCAAGGAGATCCAACCAGTCCATTCTGAAGGAGATCACTTTGGAGGGAATGATGCTAAAGCTGAAACTCCAGTACTCTGGCCACCTGATGTGAAGAGTTGACTCATTGGAAAAGACTCTGATGCTGGAAAGATTGGGGGCAGGAGGAGAAGGGGACGACTGAGGATGAGATGGCTGGATGGCATCACTGACTCAATGGATGCGAGTCTGAGTGAACTCTGGGAGTTGGTGATGAACAGGGAGGCCTGGCGTGCTGCGATTCATGGGGTTGCAAAGAGTTGGACATGACTGAGTGACTGAAATGAACTGAACTGAACTGGACTGAACCACTAAGGTAAAATGTACACTTTGAAATTTCAAAGATTAGGAAACTACACTTCATGATCACATGAAATTTGACTTGAAGGAGGGTGTGTGTGTGTGTGTGTGTGTGTGTGTGTGTGTGTGTGTATTCCCTGGGCATAATTTCTTTTGGATATGTGGAATCTTGGTCTTATTGAATTAAAATTTGCCCCATGATTTTAATGTTTTTTTTTTTTTCATTAAGCTGTGTTTTTAGATAATAGTTCATACTGAATTTTTTAGAGCTTATTATGGCAGACTTTTGAAGTGCCTTGATATGGTTTAAAAACCTGAATAAAATAAAGCTTTCATATTCATACCCTTCTCATTCAATATTGTTTCTTGTCTCCAAACCTTCTTTATAAAATAGTGCAGATTTCAGTTTCTGTTTGAGGTGTTCATCATTTTTACAAACTATAGGTGACCTTTTCATAAATTTGTTTTTGGATAAAAATGATATCCAGAAGATATCATCAAAAGATATCCTAGAAGATATCTTACCAGGTAAAACCCTGTCGAAACCTGATAAGTGGGGTTGAAAAAAATCCTATTCTATAAAACGAAGGTTCAGGATATCGTGAGCTTAATAAAATGAGGGTGAAGGTCCTGTTCATCTAGCTACCACAGCATTTGTGGGGTTTAGCTGAGGAATCCAAATCTGAAATCTCTCTGCATCCCAGCTGCAGTGTGATGACACCTAGTGATGGTGATCCTCTCTCACTTAACCAGTATTACTGGCAGTGATCCAGCATCCTATGAAAGGCCAAGAGTTCTCTGACAGCAGCAGCAATTCTAGGAAATCTCCTGGTTAATTTGTGCCCATTTCATTGGCCTCATCTGGGGAGACTGAGCCAAGAGAACTCCAGGGATCCAGGAAACCCCTCCCTTCTTCCCTACTTTCCAAGAAGGGGCTGACTGCCACTTCCAACCACATTCCCTTCACGTTTCACTCCATTCCTTCCCTCCTCATAGTAAAACTGTAGCTCATCAGATCTAGAAACAGTTATTGGGTGGAGAGAAGAACTCAATTACATTGTATCCTTATTATGAGGCTTCTCTGGTGGCTCAGATGGTAAAGAATCTGCCCACAATGCTGGTGGACCTTTGTTCAATCCCAGGCTCAGGAAGATCCCTTAGAGAAGGGAAGAGCTACCCAATCTAGTATTGCCTGAAGAATTCCATGGACAGGGGAGCCTGGTGAGCCACAGTCCAGGGTGTCCCAAATAGCTGGACATGACTGAACAAACACTTTCACTTTTTATCCTTATTGTGAGGCCTGTTAGTGTGAGGTTTCACTAAAATTTTGTTACTTTCAGTGAAATACCATAGGAATGAATTTGGCAAAAACTGTACCATCTACCCAGCTTCCCCTCTAGGAGCTGTAGGAAACAGGTTCGATCCCTGTGAGTTGGGAAGATCCCTTGGAGGAGGGTATGGCAACCCACTCCAGTTTTCTTGCCTGGAAAATCTCATATACAGAAGAGGCTGGCAGGCTACAGTCCATATCATTGCAAAGAGCTGGACGTGACTGAAGTGACTTAGCATGCTTTCAGGTACCATCTCCTAAGGTGAGTATGTCTAGATTTTAGCTCCCATATAATTTCAGCTCATGCCTGTGGATAACTAGTAAATATGTAGAGTCTACTTATTTTCAATTTTTGGTTTATTTATTTGACTGAGGGATTATTAACTTCATTAGGATATCCAGATGATATTTTACTAAATTTTTTGTTTTATTGCTTTCCCCACCCTATCCCCACTTTTTATTGATAAAAAGAATTGGGGCAATTCAATTGCTAATCACAGGTGAAAGACTATTTAAGTTTCAAAGGTTAGGTAAATCCATGAAAGAATTCTCCTCCTGAATACCTATAGCATTTGACTGGAAACAATTATATTGCATCTGAGTATTATTTCCTCTTGTAGAATATAAAAATTATCATTCATGAACAGATTTAATTCATCTTTGAGTACCTGACATTGCAAAGATGAATGTTAAAAAAGTATGTGCACATACATATGGGCTTGCACAAAGTTCTGCAAAAACCAACAACAAAAAGACAAGGCATTACCCTTAATCATAGCTTCTCAATCTTCTCCAGCTTGAGTGAATAAGGAACCATGAGTGCAGCTCACTAAAACATTATGTAATCATGCTTAGCACACACGCTTCACAGAGAGCCAGAGTGTTTTCAGCCTCCTTTGTCACTTATTTGAATATCTGATCGAGGCACTGGGGATTGAAATCAGCTGTTTTTTTCATGCTGTAAAGAAATGGAGCTGTAGCCACAGTTTTAATAAGCTTTCACTCCAGCTGAATGATTCTATCCAGAGAGACAGATTTTTTGAAGGCATGTTTATCCAATTCTCAGTAATTAAAACCTCTTCTACTCCAACCAGCAGTAGAGGAGACACTTCAAACACTTTGAAGGTGCTGTGGGAAAGTCACTTAATGTACCAAGATATTTTAGATATGTGGGTTCTTGTTGCATGGTGAGAAAGGAAAAGCTCATTTTGCTTAGTATCTTCCGTGAAGAAGATTTAGGTTTCAGTGGTGGTCAACAAGTTAGAATCTTTTCTTAGAGCTAATAAAATTCTCTAAGTCCCAGTTGTACAATAATCATGAATTTAATTTTGTGTCTGGATCCTTAGCTTGAGAAAAATGGAGTAAATACGTTAGTGAGGTGGGGAGAGTGTGCTTTAGGAGACATTTAAATGGAAATATGGACTCTAAGCCTGGTTCCAGAGACGGACTTCAAAAAAAAAACATAGAACCCCCATACCTCATCCATTCTTTGTGGATGTGTATATATTCATTTTCTTTCATAACTTTCATCATATTCTCAGAGGAGTTCAAGGGTCCTCAAAGAATTAGAAACTCTAATTCAACGGACTCAGCTAAGCATATACATTCTAATGGTTGTTTGGAAACACTTGGGGCTCATATCCCTAGGATTCCTTATGGATGATTATAACAAATTCTTTAGCGTATTTGTGATTCATCTGGGAAAAAGGTAGCGCCCTAGGCCTTTGTGAATATTTGTGTCCTCTTAGACTTGTGCTGAATTCCTAACTGTCAAAAACAGAGCCTCAAGGGGACAGAAATTCTAGGGAACAAAGCTGGGGGTGGGGAAGAGACAGAACATTTATGAAACAGGTCAACAAAATGGAATCCAGTCAAATAATAGCAAATAATATGGTGGAGGGTATAGAAATTATGAAGCAGGATAAACATGAAAGAGTAGAGAAAATCTAAAGGCAATAAGACTTTGCCTGGGGGAGGGAACCTCACTATCTACCTTCACATATCCGTAGAAGAGAAGCTGGACTGTTTTTACTCTTGAGTGCTGGAGAAGGGTGGAATCGGGCAAGTATGGGATTTGTAGAGTTAGTATTAAAAAGCTCTCCTTTAGAAGCATTTAGCACTGGACTGAAATGCCTTATGGGAGGGAGTGTCCAAGATAAGTGCACAATCATCCATCGAGCAATCATCCATGGGGAAGGTGGTAGAAGAAACTCTTACAGTCAGAAGACTTATAGTAGATGATTTCCAACTTCATTAGTTCACTGTCAAGTTGTCATCTCTACTTAAATGTCCATGAGGCACCTGAGACTCATTTTTATCAATATTAAACTTTAAATGTGACCTTCTCTAGTTCTCCATTTCAGTGAGTGGCCCCACCATCCACCCAGTTATGCAAGCCTGAACTGTTTCTACTGCCTCTTCTTCAGTCTTCATTTCTGATCCATCACCAAGCCCCAATGATTTATCTCCTTGTGTGTATGTGTGCTAAGTTGCTTCAGTCATGTCTCCTCTTTGTGACGATCTGGGCTATAGCCCACCAGGCTCCTCTGTCCATGGGATTCTCCAGGCAAGAATACTGGAGTGGGTTGCCATGCTCTCCTCCAGAAGATCTTCCTGGATCGAAATGGGGTCTCTTATGTTTCCTGCATTAGCAGGTGTTTTTTTTTTTTTACCACTAGTACCACTTGGGAAGCCCTTTACCTCTTTAATCTATCTCAAAAATGTTCCTTTGCTCTAACCCTTTTGCTACCCTGAAATCATGCCATTAATATCTCTTCCAGGTCACTGCAGTAGCCCACCTGTTGCTTTGTCTGAACCCCCTCTTGCTCTTTCCAGCCATTTTTCACACTTTGGCCAGTGTAATCTTATTAACGCAAGTCTGATCAGGTTCTTACTTCACTCAGCTCTCTCCTGTCTGGTCACTCCTTAACACTTCAGTGGCTTCCCGCTGCTCTAGCCACAGGACCTTTGCAAAATGCAGTTGCCTCTGCCGGAATGCTCTTTTCCATCTCCAAGCCCCATTCTGCCCCTAGCCCTTCACTTCTGAATACTTGGTTTCTTTGAGAATTCAGTTCAGTCATCACCTGCTCAGCTCTCTCTGACCTTTATGTTAAGCACTTTCCTTATTGTGCTTCTTATGACCTCGTGCTCTTCACCCCCTTTTCCACAGGTGCCATGAAACATTAATTAGTGTAAGCCTTTGAGTAATGTTGTTTTCCTCAGTAGACAGAGATGAGGGATTAAACACTGGATTAAGGGATTACCAGAACCGTGGCCAATCTGAAATTGCCATTAGTGAGGATCCCTGTGAATCTGGGAAGTTCTCAGCTTCCTCAACTACTCAAGCCTTGGCACTCAGTGCATCATCCCTACCCCCATCAGGAGTTTATTTTACAGTAGAGGAGATGTTTCTTCTTACTAAAACAGAAAAGATGAAGCTGGGGAGAGAGCCCCTCCCCCTCTTACCCAGATTAACAGATAGTACAGTCCTCCCTTAAGCCTGCCCAGATCCCAAGGGGAGAGGGTCTTTGAACTGGCCTGCATCTTATTCTTGAATTGACTCCTCTAACCCAGTTGTAAGTCTCATAGCCCGTGGTTGCTTGTCCCAGTGCTTCTGCACCTGCCATATATCCCCCTGGACTCTTATGTTTCCTGTAGGCAGAACTTCTTGCTAATGCTCCAGTCTCATGGACAGGACCCAACAACATCCCACCAGGGTCTATCAACTTAGACCATTTCATCACATATCACAGAGAAAGACCCATGGTCGTCGACTCAGTACAACACATATAGCATGTTCATTTGGTAAAATATTACATTTGTTTACTTCATTACATTTGTTCACATTATTGCTTCACTAATAAAGAAAAAGAACCTGAATGGGAAACTGGATTTCTGGAGACAACCGGGAGTAGCAAAGTGCACTGGGTTCTATTTTTTGTTGTTGTTGTTACTACAGTAACAGAATTGTGGTAAACAGCAGTTACATTACTCACATTTTATTGTGCTTAGTTGCTCAGTCAACTCTAACTGTTTGTGACCCCATGGGCTGTACAGTCCATGGAATTCCTCAGGCTAGAATACTGGAGTGGGTAGCCTTTCCCTTCTTCAGGAGATCTTCCCAACCCAGGGATTGAACCCAGGTTCCTGCCTTGTAGGTGGATTCTTTACCAGCTGAGCCACCAAGGAAGCCAAAGAATTTTACTGGAGTGGGTAGACTATCCCTTCTCCAGAGCATCTGCCCAACCCAGGAATCAAACTGGAGTTTCCTGCATTGCAGGCAGATTCTTTACTAGCTTCCAGGGAAGCCCATTCACATCTTATATTCAGGCTTAAAGGAAATCTTATTGCAAATGTCCCAATGCAGTGAGCTCTAGTGCATCACACTGTAGGTCACTAGGCAGCATCTGTTGTTCCCCTCTGAGCGCAGTGAATTTTGGCTTACATCACCCAGGAGTGAAATGCCAGCACCGGTGCAAGGACCCAGAGGCATTGCCCTCCTAAGATAATGCTTTGGAGGGGCCCACTCTGCCTCAGCTGGCTGCAGTTTCCCCTTATCCCCTTGGTGGAACAATTGGCTCTGTCCTGGTAGAAATCACAGTTTTATTAATAAAGGGCACCCTTTGTGTCCTTTCCCGATCCGGGGATCGAACTCAGGTATCCTGCACTGCAGGCAGACGCGTTACCATCTGAGCCAGAAGGAAATGGCAACCCACTCCAGTACTCTTGCCTAGAAAATTCCATGGATGGAAGGAGCCTGGTGGGCTACAGTCCACGGGGTCGCAGAGTCGGACATGACTGAGAGACTTCACTTTCACTTCACTTTGTGTCCTTTGGAGATGTGAGATGGTTCTTTGGGATCAGGAGCTACTCTGGTTTGGGTGGGATGCAGCTGCAATGCCAAGGCTCTTAGATGGTGTTCCAGACCTGGAGACTGTGGTTTGAGTCAAGCAGTTTATTTAGGAAGTGATCTCAGGACATTCTGAGGCAAGACAGGAAAACTGAGAATGTTATTGCTGTGGGCCCTGCTGGGACCCAGAGTGCCCTTCAGAGCACCGAGGGCTGGGGCTGAGGAGACTGGTGTGGTTATCCTCTGACTGGTTCTCCCTATCTTGTGGGCCACTCCTAAAAGTTATGGCATGATCTGAGCCCAGACTAAGCTTGTTCCTCAGCCAGAGGACCACTGCCCACACCCCGCTGGCCTGACCTGCCCTGGTTAGAGATGCAAGAAGGTGTAGGCCTGTGTGGGAAGTGTCCCAGAAGACCCTTGGGATGGGCTGAAGGCATGTGGCATTGACACCATTTATAAGATCATGTGAAGGGAGAACCCCCACCAGCTGGCGCTCCTGTGCTCATTGGCTTTCTGCCTCTTTGGAAACTCACTAAGAAGCTAAGGGAGGAGGGGGATGCACCTCTGGGCTGTGGTTAACTGGGCCCAGTTAACACTGAGACCTAGGGCTCTGGGGCAGAAGCAGTAACTCGGGGAGCAGAAGGTAGGAGGAGAAACCGAGGTGGCAGCACCAGGGGATGCCAAAGCTGAGGCAGTGAATGGAGGTGGTGATTGGTCTTTGCATGCTGCTCGCAGGGATCAGTGAGGGACCGGTGGCCTGGGACTAGCTCCCTGGTAACAGCATCCTCTCGTACACATCTTCCTTAGGTTGTGCTTTTTGTGATATTGCCTTCCTTGCTAGGATGTTCTCTTCAACCAGATGCCCCACACTGTACCACTAAATATGGGTGATGAGGGTAGAGGCTGTTTTGTAATTTACTTGTGTTTGCCCTGCTGAGTCTGTATCTTGTCTGTGCTGTGTTCTCTGAACTGAAATGAATGGAATTTTATCCGGGTAGTTCCAGGGCAAGAAAACAGACTTTTGCTCACTTAGATTCTGGCTTATTCATGCAGGACGTCAGCTAACAGAGTTGATTCAAGCTCTTTAATAAATTGGTACTAACTCCCTTGTCTCCTAAAATTTGGACTAGGAATCAAAATGGATTAATGTGGGCATTGCCAGCATAGTTCATTTTTCTCATCATTTTGGGTTAAATGGATCAAGTGAATCAAGGAAGGGAGCTGATTATGCTGGTTTCTGTCATGTTTCATCATAACTACAGTTTATACTTTCCCCCTTTCCCACTCATTCCTCGCCTTTTCCTGCCCTTCCCTTTCTTCTATTCTTAATTTAGTGATCTTTTCAAATAAGATATTTAGAAAAAGCGCTGACCCATAAAACTGGACTTCTTTCCACAGAAAATGAGACTGTTCACATCTTTAAAATAAAGCTTAAAGCAGTTTAACACTAGGACAGAAGAAAAATATTTCTCAACTCAGCTTTAATTCAGGTGCACAATGCCCTGTGGAATGGTCTTAGAAAACCAGACAAAAATTAGAGTATTAAAGGCCAACCATGCCTTTGCTTGGTAAGGCATACACTATTAAGCCTTATAAATTTCAGTCCTTCTAACTAGCTTCATTTTAACTAGCTGAGAAAAATATAATCTGCCAAATATGGTTTCCAGTGTTCAAAGTCAACTGAGACTGAGCCGTGTTCAGTAATTACAGCCTCGCAATTTCTAGGAGGTTCAGTCCCCACCAGACCTGCTGTCTCATGTCCCCATTCGTAACATTGTTCATTATATTCAACCTGCTGCCATCACTCTGGAGCTTTCAAAGGTATTCTGGGGGCTATCTTGCTGTAGGACATGGATAATGAAATAGTTAGATGTGACTTGTATTATAATTGCCTCACCTAACCCCCATTTAGCTTGAAAAGTAGACTTAATAAAAGCAGGAGTGAAAGGCACTTTATGTTTTTAATAAGGAGTCTCATATGGTATTACCTGCTGTTTTTCATTGTGTGTCTTTTCTCATGGTTTTCCTTTGAGATACATGACAGAAGAAAGCCACGCACATCTCTTAATCTTAAAGCACTTTAAGAATCTATTGCAGTAATCTACCAAAATCAGTCAATAACTTCAGGCTAACAGGGCTGATTTCCAAAGTACATATGTGTACTTATGGAGACAGGCACATTCATTCACTAGCAAGGGATGGCCATCTTATGTCTGAGAAACTAGAGGATTTCACTGTTATAATAATTTAATGTTCTGTTTGCAAAAGGTAATTATAAAACCCTCATTCCATCTTCTGCTCTGATGGGCTCAGGATGAATTTAAAATGGATTAAGAGGAAATGGATAAGACGTTCTGTATTGCTGAACCCTGCCCGGATGCCATGATACACAAACAGTGAGCAGACTGCTGAAACTACTAAATACACACTGAAGAGATGACAGGCTCAAAGGCAAGAGTGCCTGGATCTGCTAGAGAAAAAGGCTCCTAAAAATAGTGCTAACAATTTACAGAAGAGAAAATCTGACTTTGCTGCAGAAATCTTTGAAGGCAGAACTGCTTGGAGCTGGGTGTTATAAACATATTCATGATGTTATATTTGGAGAGGCATCTATTTTCTATGCACTAATGTCAGATGAGAAAGGGTAACAGCATTTATAGACCTGTAATACGTGAAGAAGGAAGAATTCTGCTGGTAGTCGAAAGGCCTTATTTCCTGATGAGCCTCTGCCACCAATTAGCTCTGTGCTTTCAGCAAGGCATCCTGCCTCTTCAGGCCTTATCTGTAATATAAGTCTGTTAAACTGAGGCCGTTTGCCCTGTGCTCAAAGGTGCTGGCAGGTTGGATATACCAGGAATTTCCCTAATTCTAGCTTATCTACAATGCTAAATTGATTGTTAACACTTAGGGACTACATTTCTCTAAACCTGCTTGATACCTCTCTTTCTCTTTTATGTCATTACATGTTTTTAAGTAAAAAAGTAAGGTATGCTCAAGCTGCTGCTAAGTTGCTTCAGTCATGTCTGACTCTGTGTGACCCCAGAGATGGCAGCCCACCAGGCTCCCCCCGTCCCTGGGATTCTCCAGGCAACAACACTGGAGTGGGTTGCCATTTCCTTCTCCAATGCATGAAAGTGAAAAGTGAAAGTGAAGTCGCTCAGTCATGTCCGACTCGTAACAACCCCATGGACTGCAGCCTACCAGGCTCCTCTGTCCATGGTATTTTCCAGGCAAGAGTACTGGAGTGGCTTGCCATTGCCTTCTCCATAACAAGTCAAATAATATAGAGATTTAGAAAGAAAAGCCTTCAAATTTAAATCTCTCTCAAATCTCCATCTTAAAACTACTCATCTTAACCTACCTGAGGTGATTAGAGGTAACAGCTTGATATACATTATTCCTTTTTTTCCACTATACTTTTATTCATGTTTTTCCCCATTTTATTTTTTTAAAGCTTTTTAATTTGTATTGGGTATAGCTGATTAACAAATAGTGTTGTGATAGTTTCAGGTGAATAGCAAAGGGACGCAGCCATACGTATACATGTATCCATTCTCCCCCAAACTCCCCTCCTATCCAGGCTGCCACATAACATTGAGCAGAATTCCCTGTGTTCTATAGTATCCATGTAAATACAGCAGTTGTACCATACCTTTAATATACACTTATATACAGGTTGTTGTTTAAGTAAGTTCTTTGATTAAAATGACATCAGTTTTCTTGTGATGGTTTATCGTGGACATTCTCCTAAGCTAAGGGTAAGCAAGCTATGGTTCACAGGCCACATCTGGTCATGTGCAATGCCTTGCCTGTGATTATCTTGCATGACAAAGGCAGAGCTGAGTAGTTGTGACAGACTCCTTTTGTCGGCATAGCCAAAAACATTTACTATCTAGCTCTTTAAAGAAAAAAATTTGCCAATTCTTTTCAATACGTGTCGCTCTATTGCCTTGTTTCTAAAGAGCTGCATAATTCTCCGTAGAAAGGATACTCAATATCAATTCATCTCAAGTGGCTGAGGTAGTTGAAAAGTCCAGATAATCATGGGCTTCAAGTGCTGTTGGATCCAGGGACTGAAATCATGTCTTCAGGAGTTTGTCTCCCATTGGTTCTTATTTCAGCTTTCTTTCAGCTTTCTAAACTTTTATTCTCAGACAGTCCTTCTACTTTTACTGACAAAATAGCCATCATCAGTTTCAATCTTACATAGTATTCAGTGGTGCTAAGAAGCTTTCTGTTTTCAGTAGTTTTATCAGACTTTCTTTGGTCTGGTGGCTGATCCCTGAACCAGGCACAATGGTCAGGGGCCAGTATTCTAAGGCCAAGCATAGGCCACTTGCTCCCCCTCTGCATCTGAGGGTGAGACCACCTTACCAAACATCCTGGAATGAAAGTAAAGAAAGTGTGGTTACCCACAGGATAACTGGGATGCAGTTATCGACAAAGAAGAATGAATACCAGGAACTTGAAATGACAAGATACGCATTCCAAGTGCAGATTTCCCCAGGGTTGGATAATTGTACCTTGAAATTTTCAATAAATATTGCTGGTGTACTTTCCAAAAAGTATGTCGTAATTGATCATAGTTGGTCTCATCAGTGATTCTTGAGAGTGTTAGGTCTTCTGTATTGTATCACTTGCACTCGTTATTATAACACAATTTTCCTTTATTGATCTGATGTTTGAAAAATGGCATCTCATTGTTTCAGTTTGCATTTCAGTGACAGCTGGTAAGACTGAGTATCTTTTCTTAACTTTATTATTGGTAATGCGTGCTTATTCTTGTATTAAATATCACTTTACATCATTTGCCCCTTTTATTGTGTAACTTACATGTATAGAAGGTCTGAGTATATTAGAGATACTAGTCTTTTGTTCGCCATATGTGTTAAAAATATTTTTCATCAACTTTTGTCTCTTAATCTCATCCATGGCATCATGAATGAGATGTATATGTTAAACTCTATGACAGAAAGAAAGAGAGAGTGAAGTCACTTAGCCATGTCCGACTCTTTGTGACCTCATAGACTGTAGCCTGTCACGTTCCTCCATCCATGGGATTTTCCAGGCAAGAATACTGGAGTGGGTTGCCATTTCCTTCTCCAGGGCTCTTTCTGACCCAGGGATCGAACCTAGGTCTTCCACACTGCAGGCAGACTCTTTACCATCTGAGCCACCAGGAAGCCCAAAATCTATTAGAGAGTCTTTCTAAATGTGGAAATAAATCTCAATCTCGTTGGCCTGAGAGAACTGGGTAAAAGCATTCTTGAAAGTTACATTTATCTCTATAGGTATATTTAAAATTCTCTTTAGAGTTAAATGATTTATGTGTATAAATAGACCACCATTCAGGCTTCTCTATTGCTATGGGTGTACAGTGAGAGATCTGGGCTCAGATACCTAATTCAGTTCTCTTCACCTATGAGAGATTGTCTGTAACTGGTATGGCTCATCTCCACCACTTAGATCAATTAATAGAAGCCAAGGACTGCTTTCATTTGAAAATAAAGATGCTGGATTCATAACTCTCATTCATATTTAAGTCTACTGAAATTACTTCAAATTATGCCAAATTCTTGCCAAATCATGTTATAAGATATTTTTGTTAAAATTTTTTTCATATAATTTTCAAAAGGAAAATTGTAGAGAGAAGTGTTTGTGGATATGAGTAGAACAATTTTTAAATCAGTACCATAAAGATATGATTACAGCATTTCTGTGTGCAGAGTATGTATATGATAAAACAGGATTTATTTTTTAATCTGGATTTTTAAATCTACTTTTAAATCTATTCACTTCAAATCTGGATTGAGCAATTGACATAATCACACAGCAAACTGACAGAACAAAAAAAAATGTAGGTTATGTTATTTTTCTGTTCTTATTAACTTAAATATCAAGAGTCTTATCATAGTTTTAATTACCCAACACAGTCCTAGCACTTCATATTAGATTATGATCTTTTAGAGGTATGACATGAAATTGTTGGAGATTTTTTTTTCTTAAGCCATGCATATTCATAGCTTTTTAATAAATACATCAAAAGATTTCGTTTTCCCCAAATAAATAAAGCCTTTTTATATTGGGTGTTGTTTTCTTTAACTGGTTTTCGCATTTGGCAACTGGTCAGAATTGTGGGCAGGCATTTTCTCTACTGAAATAAGAGACTGTGGGGGCACTGGTCACAAAGCAACGAAGGGCAGTTGGATGAAGGCCAGGCCTCACTACTCTGGATCTGTAGTCAGCCTTTGCTTAATGAAGTGATATTTATTATACACTAAGTGATCTTTATTGCATATTATGACTAGAAATTTATGTCCTACTTAATATAATATCTTATAAGGAAAGAACTGTTGTATAAAATAAACATAGGTCACCAGTCGTAAAGAATTAAGACAGCTAAATTCTACGTATTTGATCTAAGTAAATGTAGTTTGCATGATTCATACCTGAGGGTCTCAGAGTCATCGTCAGCATAAATATCTACAATTAGCCTGTGTTGCCAATGCTTCTGAAGAGAGAATTCTGAATTTTAGAGTGTAAAGCTACATCAATTAATCTCATCCAAGATGCATTCCCCAACTCATATGCCTTCGGATTGAGCTATAATAATAGTAGGAACAAACACAAGAGTATCCCACCTTCCTTCTTCCCTTTACCCTGCCATTAAACCTATTAATCCTCTCAACAAGGTAAGCAGCATGAATTCTCCCTTTTTACAGATGAAGAAATGGAAGAACAGGTAGATTAAGCACCTTGTCTAAAGATACAGAGAAACACAAAGAAGAGACAGGATTCAAGCCCAGGCAGTTTAGCCCAGGGGCTATTTAATTTGTACATCAGGACTGCAGGAAGTTACTGTGATGGTCTAGAATGGGGATTTAGGCTTGGTGACTTTAGGAAACTTCCCTCCCTCCTTCCAAGACACTCATTGTTTTAGCTTGGGTGGTGGTGACACGTTTACCTGCATCATTGCTCTGCTTCACAGATTGTGTGGATTGAAATATCATAACTGGTTGCTGTATACACTGCTGCTCCTGACTTGCCAACTTGTTGGCAGCCTTAACCCTCATTTTTAGTTCCACCTGTTTTCTTATTCTGCTTAGAGTGGAGATGAAAATCAGCTGAGTTTCTATTTTAGTCTATTAATCGATCTTATTACTTGGAAGCCATTTTTAAAATAGAGCTCCCACCTTTTCCAACTTTAGCAATCTGCTTATTTCTTCCTTAGTCGAACCCTTTAATCATTGTGAGGGCTCACCTCCCAACTCTCTCCAACATCTCTGTATTCCTGTGGAGCCCAGGATGGAAGGAATATTTCAATATGGGTTAGGCCACAGAGAAGGGAAAGAACTTTTGGCCTTCATGTACTATATGATTCTTTGCCGTATCCAAGTTTCCATTTTATGTTATCACATGCCTCTGTCCTTTGTATCCTGGCATTTTTATTCAACATCATCCCTTTCATAATGAAAGGATGCAAGTTTCACTGCGCAGACAGAGAAGTTGCTCTGTTCCTTTATCCCTTACACACACCAAGTGCAAACAGTGCCTTGATTATATTTGAATCTTGTTAAGGGCTTCCCTGGTGGCTCAGAGGTTAAAGTGTCTGCCTCCAATGCGGGAGACCCAGGTTCAATGAATCCCATGGACGGAGAAGCCTGGTGGGCTACAGTTCATGGGGTTGCAAAGAGTCGGACACGACTGAGCAACTTCACTTTACTTCTTCAAAGAGGTTATTGGCAGAACATGTTTCACAACAAGACTCAGAACCACATGTATTCTAAAAGTCACAATCTAGATAGTCAAGAATTCAGTCTCTGTTAGGATTTTTGAGATTTTAAAATTTGAAATAATTTGGAAGAAACAATGGCCAAATATATGTGATTTATTTTTGCTTAAATTATTTAGTTTGATAGCTGGTAGTTATTTAAAAGAACCAAACATTAACAAGATTCTGCTACTAAGTTACTCAGTTAAGTTCTTTTGTTTTAGTTTATAGGTGGAGGGTGGTTCACTGTTTTGTTAAAGTGATGAAACATTAGATCTATCCTTGTGTACTCAGGACAAAATAATTAGCTTCAAATCATTTCAGAAAAAAAAATGCCCCTTTTAAACAAATAGCTACTTGTCTTAATTAAACAGATTTTTAATACCAGAGAAAGTTGAATGGAGAGTCTTAGAAATTTAAAAGAGAGTTTACAAAATCCTATGCTGCAAGCTGAATCTGTAACTGTGGATGATAGAATCTTCAGTACAGAACTAAGAGAACAGATTAAGGGATGATCATCAATCCACATAATTTAATATGATTCCCCATTTACTGTCACCAATTTTCATTAATCATCCTATATTTCATTTGAGAAATGGAAATTATATACTTTTCTTCTCACATCTACATCCTTCTTGGTTGAAGGATCTGGAATTTGTAATATCAAGTACTTAGAGATTAATGATCAGTGTAAGATATATGGATCATTTAAAATATCAAAGATAATCTCTTTGTAACTTATTACTTATTTGGCAGCTCTCTTATAGATGACAATAGATTGTGAATTTTTACAGAGTAAAATAATTCAACATGAAGGGCAACTACAATGTTTTCTGTCTTTAAAATACTATTTATTTTGAAAAATTTGCCTGCATACTCTGAAGATTCAGTTAAATGAATCAATTCAGTTAGTGTATTTGTGTTAGTTTAATTTAAAGTATAATGCATTGAAACAAAATTAAAATAATACATAGGTAAAATTAAAAAAATAAAATAGAAATTACCCTTTCTTATTCTTTTAATTTTCAAAAAGGAAAAAAAAACCTCAAAAAGATTGATAGTATCCTTTGTAAGAGAAAATAAGGATTGTGCACTATTGGTGGGAATATAAATTGAAAAAAATGGAGAAGAATTTGGCCAAAAACATCATCAAAACTTTAAATTTGTATACTATTTGACCCAGAAATTTCATCTTAATAATAAATCGTATAGAAAATTTCAGTTGTCCTATAAGAAATTTCAAAGATGTTCATTCCAATATTATTTGTAATAGAAAAAACAGATAACTGAAATATTGATCATTAGGCAGGGTGTTACATGAATTATTATGTATTCTTCTGAAGGATATATGGCTTTACAAAATGTGGTCAATACAGATATGATAAATTGTCAAGAAAAATGTAGAATAGTACCTTATTCAGGTAATATGCTATAATTATTTTTTTTTTTTTGCTTAATTTTTTTGCTTTCCCCTTAAGTTTATAATTATCTTGTTATTTTATTTTCTTAGCTTTCTATGTACTTATCCCTTATTTATCTTTAATGTCTCAATTTTATTAATTTCCTATGATGAAACATATCAGATAAAATAGCATATCAGCTTGTGTCCTTGAGGACATCTGTCCTGGAGTTCACTGATCCCCTCAATTCTTAGCTGGTTGCTGTCTAGTTACCATCTTGATCTCCATATATCATCATCCAAGGGGGACTCTTCACCTTTCTCCTGAGTTGTATCCTCTGTTTCCTGCATGCAGTGCCTTTCTTTTTCTGGTGTACTCCATCATTTTGCCAAAGTACTTCCTTCTATAACTTCATGAGAAAGTAAGTGTTTTGCAACCTTTAGCAGATGTTGTTGGTGCCATCTTTGGATTTTTCTGACATTCGAAATTCTGTATCTGTTGCTGGGTATGACTGCAAGCACTTCTGGCTCTCCATCTGAGGGTTTCTCTTTGCTCATATGTGGGAGAGCTTGTCATATGCAGACAATGGTGGAACTGCTTTCCACCCCTTGGCAAGGATGGTTAAAATGTATGTTCTCCCTGTCTCCTGCTGTTCTCAGGAGGAGTGATTCTCAGTTGTCCATAGACGGGATCTTCTCAATAAAGTATCCTCCCCCGCCATCTCCTCTCTTCCTTGTCTGAACTCTCCATTCTCCAACTAGTGCTCCCTGGGATAACCTGCAAATAAACTATTTGCACTAAAAAAACCCTCATTCCAGGAATTGTTTCTGAGGGAACACAAGCCAGGCATATCTCTCATACCTGAAAAGAACTTTAGAATTGACCCTCATATTTATATGTTATTTTAGCTAGATATAGAATTTTAGGTTGGAATCATCTTCTGAAATTTGAAGCTATTGCTCCAGTATGTTTCAACTTCTACGGTTTTTGAAAAGTTGAATGCCATTCGGATTCCTGATCTTTTGCATGTAACTTGATTTTTTTTCCTCTCTCTAGCACTTTTAGTTTAGTTTTTTTTTTTTTTCTCTTTAGTAATAATGTGCTGTACTTCAAGTCCATTATCTTTTATTGAGATGTACCCTGGATCAGCTCTTTCAATTCATGAAATGCCTACCTTTCAAATCTGGGACATTTTGTGACTTTTAAAATAATATTTCTCCCTCATTTTCTCTGTCCTCTATCTGTGGAACTTTTATTATCTGATGTCAGATCTCCTGAACTGTCCTCTAACTTTCTTAATGTTTTCTACTATTTTTTACCCACCTCTATCTTTTTACTATACCTTTGGGAGATTTTATTATTTTTCCATTTTATTTTTATATTCAATTGAGTTTGTTCTGCAACCTTAAAATTTAATTTCAAGATTTTTGAACTAATTTTTCCTTTAAGGTTTTACAATGTTATTTATTCTTATTTTTGAATGCTATTATCTTTCCATATTTCACTGAATATGTGAATAATAGCTTTTATATGAAATTTTACTCTTCCATAATCTCTTTTCTCCAAGTAGTTTTTCCCTCTCTTTGTTTTGAGCTACACTGTTTATGTTAGAAAATTTTCTCAGTCATCTGGTGATCCTTGGTTGACTCCCCAAGAACACTCAAAAGTTGATTGAAAACTCTGTGGGTATGAACGGAATTGCCACCTGTGTGTTTCACTGCAATATCACATGATCAGGGTACTATATAATCTCTATGTTTGCTACTTTTAATAATCCTTTATAGAGTAAATATAATAAGGAAATTACTAGTATTAAGCTACTGATTAATGTTGAGTATGAATTTAAAGTTCTGCTACTAGAAACAATTCTCAGATGGACATCATTTTATACATGTTATTTCCTTGGAAGAGAGTTATTTTTCTATGCTTGTCAGGAACATGCAATGGAGCAGGAAGTAGTCCAGTTAGGCCTCTATGATGGCAACATTGTGATAAGTTTATTGCTTTACCTCAGAATAAACCTCTTTGTGAGCCTAGATCAATGGGTGAATGAGTTTAAGTCTCTTTAGACTCTCTCAGATGCAAAGCCAAGTTCATCTTAATTTTATACATTGGAGTATCATTCTGTTGTTCAGCTTTAGAGAGGGAATATTTTTCTAGAGGTGGTACTTTCTTAGAAAGCCTAAGAATGTCATCGACAGAGAGATTTACATGTAGAACTCAATGGTTCCATAATGCTAAGAACTTAAATATTTGGTGATTGTAATGGGGATGTGATGTAGGATAGGTAGACATGTAGACAGATTATCTTTTTCCTAGTTAGCTTTACTGAGGTAAAGATAATGTGATTATAAAAAAATTGCCTTTTAATACTTTTGAACAGATTGGCATGCCCATCTATTTCTCTCAGAAACTGAGATCTCTAATAAAATATCTCTATTTTTCTCTGTTTTATCTTAAAACCTGGGGATAGTTGACAGCAAATAACAAGTTAATTGATGGGCTTATAACCCTTCATTTACTCTCTTCAAAGCGTTATTTTAACCATTGTTAAATGGTTGGAATCCTACCCCCAGTACCTTAATATATGACCATATTTGGAGATAGGTCTTTTCAGAGTTAACACAAAGCATTAGGGTGGGCCTTAACCCAGTATAACTGGTGTCTTTATAAGAAGGTAGTGTTTGGATACAGATACAGTCACAGAGGGCAGATTATGTGAAGAGACAGAGGAGAGATGCATCACCTCTAAACCAAGGAGTAGTGCCTGGAGCAGATCCCTCCCTTGTAGGTCTCAGAAGGAGCTGACCTGCTGGCACCCTTGATTTTGTATTGTTAGCCTCCATTAACCGTGAGATGAAAAATTTCTGTCGTTTAAGCCACTTGTTTGTGGTATTTCATTAGGGAAACCCCAGTAAATTAAAACAATCATTTATTCTATACTAGCGTGTTAATCTAACTCTTTGTGCCCTATCCTCCAAGTACTTTTTCACTGAAGAAAATCGTAGTTTTAGGAAAATGTTAAACTGAGTTATGCTGAATAGGTAATAGTTTTCTAACCTCCCAATACTAAGATATTTTGAAATATAACTGTTTTTTTCCTCTCATTATTTCTGAATTTGGATTAAAAACTCA
Organism: Nanger dama; assembly: GCA_917880005.1. Classification (NCBI taxonomy): domain Eukaryota; kingdom Metazoa; phylum Chordata; class Mammalia; order Artiodactyla; family Bovidae; genus Nanger; species Nanger dama. The sequence goes on from CAKJTW010000059.1 coordinate 1,782,642, forward strand.
TTAGAAATATTGTTTTCAAATATATTAGCAGCCCAATTAAAGTAGAGACTTCTGGGTTTTGCCCAGATTGTAGTGATAAAGCAAATTTGAACTCAGCACTTAAACTTTCTAAGTTTCTTTTTCTGTTCAGATCATGCTGGCGGGCCTGTTATTGTAAAAGCACTAAATGGTCATTACTAGTGTGTGATGAAATCACTGATGAACAATACAGCTTGTAAAATATAGTAACATTGCTTAGATGTTTTGTTTTCTCTTTGTGACATGGACAGGATAGTAATTACAGCATATTTCAAATCATTGCTTACAGGGAAATGACTCACTCCATTATACATGACTTAGCTGGGGACCTGGCCATGGATATAGACAAATATCTTTCTATTTATGGCTTTTCCTGAGAGATGAGAAATCAGACAGAGGCTTATGTTCTTTAGAAAGTTTACAGTATATTTTTCATTTTTAATGAGATGCTTGTTTATATTCAAAACTAATATTTTACACTGACACTTTGTATGCGCTGACATGTCATCATGTCATACACATGCTAGCCACAACTTATAAACTAAAACACCAGAGCAGTCCCAGGAGTCTCCAAATAACTGTGGAATGAGTATTATGCATGAATAGGCGGAGTCTCTTTGCTTTGCACTTGCCATTTTTTACTGACCTTGTTTGGAGCTGAAGATTGCTGCAGGCGCTCTTAAATTGATGCCTTATGACAGGTTCTCAGTTGAGTAGTCAACAGCCAAATTTACTATAAGTTTATTTTTCTGTTCTTTCTGGCCCATTTGGCCAACTGATAATAGTTACTGTTATTCTTGACTGTACTAGTAACTGAACAGTCACTTTTTTTATCTACTTTTTTAAATAATAAAACCAGTCCTATTTATGGGAAAAATGATTATGTGAAGAAAGAAACTCCAAATTGACATTTTTATTATTCATTATGGTCAAAGACCTATCATCATGTATGTCCTCATTAAGTGTTATTTATAATGGAGTTGAAATTGACCATTTATTGAGGCTGTTAAAGTTTTTCAGTTGGTTTCCATTTTTGCCAGCTTGTCAGTTTTCAGTTCTTTTAACACATAGATACATGTCAGGCATTGTGAAATCTTTTCGTCCTTCAGCAGGTCTTCCGTTTCAGAGGCTACCTCCGTTTCAGTCATCTACCTCCACACAACAGCATCTTAGAGGTCAGACTTTCCCAAGATGTTTCCTTTTTCTTCTTGTCTTTCCATTTTTCTTTCCTACCTGAGCAATTACCATCCATTCCCTTGGCTATAATAGATGTTGCTGACTTTCATGACCATGTCTCCTGTTTCCAACCTCTCTCCTAAACTCCAGACATACCTTATGATTACAGAAATATTATTGAGTGCTTTCTGTGTCCCACGAGTATGTCAGACTTAATGTATCCTAAGCCAATAATTTACTTTTCTCTAGAACTCCTCTTCTCAAAGAGCAACCCTCCATCCATAGAACTGTCACTTCTATGGTCTTCCAGACTAGAACATCTGCTGGTCTTCAGTGTCTGTCTTCCCCTTACCTCCTCATATGTGATTGCTGTCAAAATCTGTTGATGCTTTCCTCCTGAGCTCTGTTTGTTCCTTCTTTTGGAACCCCACCATGACAGATTTAACTTATGACCTTATTATTGCTTACCTGGACACTTGAAGAAGCTCCTATTTTGTCTTTAACTATTTTAGTCCTCCATCCACACTATCTCCAGGGTTATCTTTCTACCTGAAATCTGATCATTTCAGTTCCAGCTCAGAATCTGACAAATTCTGCCTTTCAGTCTGCTGCTTTCATACCGACACTGAAAGGGATATGCAATCGCAAACCGAATATCAGAGCTCAAGGTAAAGCTTCATTTCTTACTCTGCTGAGCGAGTCTGGTTCCCTACATTTGTGATTCTTTTTAATTCTCAATGATTTTGCACAGCCAGTGTCCTCTGCCTCCCAAAATGGCACTACTTGTTCTCTATTTGCCAGAACTGGAAGCCAGAAGCTTTCACAATGATCTTCATTCTTTCTTCATATATATCTCTAAACCAGACTATATAATTATCTTAGATATTGTCAACTTTTTCACTCTCCTCTTTCAAATTTATCAAGAGGTTTTTACTTCCTCTTCACTTTCTGCCATAAGAGTGTGTCATCTGCATATCTGAGGTTATTGATATTTTTCCTGGCAATCTTGATTCCCACTTGTGTTTCTTCCAGTCCAGTGTTTCTCATGATGTACGCTGCATAGAAGTTAAATAAGCAGGGTGACAATATACAGCCTTGACGTACTCCTTTTCCTGTTTGGAACCAGTCTGTTGTTTCATGTCCAGTTTTAACTGCTGCTTCTTGACCTGCATACAGATTTTTCAAGAGACAGGTCAGGTTGATCTGGTATTCCCATCTCTTGAAGAATTTTCCACAGTTTATTGTGATCCACACAGTCAAAGGCTTGGGCACAGTCAATAAAGCAGAGACATATATTTTTCTGAAACTCTCTTGCTTTTTTGATGATTAAGAGAATGTTGGCAATTCGATCTCTGGTTCCTCTGCCTTTTCTAAAACACGCTTGAACATCTGGAAGTTCACGGTTCACATATTGCTAAAGCCTGGCTTGGAGAATTTTGAGCATTACTTTACTAGCATGTGAGATGAGTGCAATTGTGTGGTAGTTTGAGCATTCTTTGGCATTGCCTTTCTTTCGGATTGGAATGAAAACTGACCTTTTCCAGTCCTGTGGCCACTGCTGAGTTTTCCAAATTTGCTGGCATATTGAGTGCAGCACTTTTACAGTATCATCTTTCAGGATTTGAAACAGCTCAACTGGGATTCCATCTCCTCCACTAGCTTTGTTTGTAGTAATGCTTTCTAAGGCCCACTTGACTTCACATTCCAGGATGTTTGGCTCTAGATGAGTGATCACACCATTGTGATATCTGGGTCATGAAGATCTTTTTGTACAGTTCTTCCATGTATTCTTGCCACCTCTTCTTAATATCTTCTGCTTCTGTTAGGACCATACTATTTCTGTCCTTTATCAAGTCCATCTTTGCATGAAATGTTCCCTTGGTATCTCTAATTTTCTTGAAGAGATCTCTAGTCTTTCTCATTCTGTTCTTTTCCTCTATTTCTTTGCATTGATCGCTGAAGAAGGCTTTCTTTTCTCTTCTTGCTATTCTTTGGAACTCTGCATTCAGATGCTTATATCTTTCCTTTTCTCCTTTGCTTTTCATCTCTCTTCTTTCACAGCTATTTGTAAGGCCTCCCCAGACAGACATTTTGCTTTTTGCATTTCTTTTCCATGGGGATGGTCTTGATCCCTGTCTCTTGTACAATGTTATGAACCTCATTCCATATTTCATCAGGCACTCTATCTATCAGATCGAGGCCCTTAAATCTATTTCTCACTTCCACTGTATAATCATAAGCGGTTTGATTTAGGTCACATTCAGTCTGAATTTGGATATAAGGAGTTTATGGTCTGAGCCACAGTCAGCTCCTGGTCTTGTTTTTGTTGACTGTATAGAGCTTCTCCATCTTTGGCTGCAAAGAATCAATCTGATTTCGGTGTTGACCATCTGGTGATGTTCATGTGTAGAGTCTTCTCTTGTGTTGTTGGAAGAGGGTGTTTGCTATGACCAGTGCACTTTCTTGGCAAAACTTTATTAGTCTTTGCCCTGCTTCATTCTGCTTTCCAAGGCCAAATTTGCCTGTTACTCCAAGTGTTTCTTGACTTCCTACTTTAGCATTCCAGTCCCCTATAATGAAAAGGACATCTTTTCTGGGTGTTAGTTCTAATAGGTCTTGTAGGTCTTCATAGAACCATTCAACTTCCACTTTTTCAGTGTTACTAGTTGGGGCATAAACTTGGATTACCGTGATATTGAATGGTTTGCCTTGGAAACAAGCATAGATCATTCTGTCATTTTTGAGATTGCATCCAAGTATTGCATTTTGGACTCTTGTTGACCATGATGGCTACTCCATTTCTTCTGAGGGATTCCTGCCTGCAGTAGTAAATATAATGGTCATCTGAGTTAAATTCACCCATTCCAGTCCATTTTAGTTCGCTGATTCCTAGAATTTTGATGTTCACTCTTGCCATCTCCTGTTTGACCACTTCCAATTTGCCTTGATTCATGGACTTGACATTCCAGGTTCTTATGCAATATTGCTCTTTACAGCATCGGACCTTGTTTCTATAACCAGTCACATCCACAGCTGGGTATTGTTTTTGCTTTGGCTTCATCCCTGCATTCTTTCTGGAGTTATTTCTCCACTGATCTCCAGTAGCATGTTGGGCACCTACTGACCTGGGGAGTTCCTCTTTCATTATCCTATCATTTTGCCTTTTCATACTGTACATGGGGTTCTCAAGGCAAGAATACTGAAGTGGTTTGCCATTCCCTTCTCCAGTGGACCACATACTGTCAGACCTCTCCCTCATGACCCACCCATCTTGGGTTGCTCCAAGGGCATGGCTTGGTTTCATCCAGTTAGACAAGGCTGTGGTCCTAGTGTGATTAGATTGACTAGATTTCCGTGAGTAGGGTTTCAGTGTGTCTGCCCTCTGGTGCCCTCTGGCAACACTTATCATCTTACTTGGGTTTTCTTACCTTTGGTGGGGGTATCTCTTCACAGCTGCTCCAGCAAAGCTCAGTGGCTGGAGATGAGATTAAGATTACACTAACAGATTACTCGGAGAAAAATCAGCAACCTCAGATATGCAGATACCACTCCAATGGCAGAAAGTAAAGGTGAAATAAAGAACACCTTGAGGGTGAGGAGAGTGAAAAAGGTGACTTTATTATTATTATTATTTTTTTAAATTTATTTTTTAATTACAATACTGTATTTGTTTTGCCATACATTGACATGAATCAGCCACAGGTGTCCTCGATCTCCCAATGCCAAAGCCCCCTCCCACCTCCCACCCCACATCCTCTCCCTGAATCATCCCGTGCACCAGCCCCATGCATCCTGCATCCTGCATTGAACATAGACTGGCGCTTCATTCTTACAAGATAGTATACATGTTTCAATGCCGTTCTCCCAAATCATCCCACCCTCTCCCTCTCCCTCAGAGTCCAAAGTCTGTTCTATACCTCTGAGTCTCTTTTGTTGTCTCACATAGAGGGTCTTCATTACTATCCTTTTAAATTCCATATATGTGTGTCAGTATACTGTATTTGTGTTTTTCTTCCTGGCTTACTTCACTCTGTATAATCGGCTCCAATTTCATCCATCTCATTAGAACTGAGTCGAATTTATTCTTTTTAAGGGCTGAGTAGTACTCCATTGTGTATATGTACCACAGCTTTCTTATCTATTCATCTGCTGATGGACATCTAGGTTGTTCCCATGTCCTGGCTATTATAAACAGTGCTGCAGTGAACATTGGGGTACATGTGTCTCTTTCAATTCTGGTTTCCTCGGTGTGTATGCCCAGCAGTGGGATTGCTGGATCATAAGGAAGTTCTATTTGCAATTTTTAAAGGAATCTCCACACTGTTTTCCATAATGGCTGTACTAGTTTGCGTTCCCACCAGCAGTGTAAGAGGGTTCCCTTTTCTCCACATCCTCTCCAGCATGAAAAAGGTGACTTTAAAGTCAACATTCTAAAAACTAAGATCATGGCATCTGGTCCCATCACTTCTTGGCAAATAGAAGGAGGAAAAAGTGGAAGCAGTGACAGATTTCATTTTGGGGTTCTCCAAAATCAGTGAGGACAGTGATTGCTGCCATGAATTTAAAAGACACTTGCTCCTTAGAAGGAAAACTATGGCAAATCTAGACAGTGTATTAAAAAGCACAGACATCATTTTGCTGACAAAGGTCCACATAGTCAAAGCTATGGTTTTTCCAATAGTCATGTACAAATGTAAGAGTTGGACCATAAAGAAGGCTGAGCACTGAAGAATTGATGCTTTTGAATTGTGGTACTGGAGAAGACTCTTGAGAGTCCCTTGAACAGCAAGGTCAAGCCAGTCAGTCCTAAAGGAAATCAACCCTGAATATTCATTGGAAGGATTGATGCTAAAGTTGAAGCTCCAATACTTTGGCTACCTGATGTGAAGAGCTGACTCATTGGAAAAGACCCTGATGCTGGGAAAGATTGAAAGCAAAAGAAGACAGTGGCAGAGGATTAGATGGTTAGATAGCATCACCAACTCAATGGACATGAAAGTGAGCAAACTCTGGGAGATAGTGAAGGACAAGGTTACCTATCATGTTGCAGTTGATGGAGTCATAAAGAGATGGACATGATTTATTGACTGAATAGCAAAAACAAATGTTTTTGTTGATGGAATCTTTAGGAATTTCTATAAATAGTATCATGTCATCTGGAAACAGTGACAGTTTTACTTCTTCCTTTCTGAATGAATGTTTTTATTTCTTTTTCTTGCTTAATTGCTGTGACTAGAAATCCCAGTACTGTTCTGAATACAGGTAGTGAGAATGGGCATCCTTTGCCTTTTTTATGATCTTAGTGGAAAGCTTTTACGATTTATTATGATGAAAAGCTTTTTTACCATTTATTATAATGTTAGCTGTGAGTTTATCATATATGGCCTTTATTATACTGAGCTATTTCCTTTATACTCACTCTATTGAGAGACTTTATTAATATTATAATGGGATTTTGACTTTTGTCAAATGCTTCTTCTATTTCCATTTCATCTATTGAGATGATCATATGATTTTTATCCTTCATTTTGTTAAAGTGATATATTGCACTGTGGATATTAAATCATCCTTAATCATGGGGTGATAAATTCCACTTGATTGCAGTGTATGATCTTTTGAATATATTGTTGAATTTGTTAATATTTTGTTGAGAATTTTTGCATCTATATTCACCTGAGATATTGGACTATACTTTTGTTTTTGTGATTTCCTTATTTGGTTTTGGTGTCAGGATGATACTGGCCTCAAAAAATGAGTTTGCAAGTGTTTTTTTTTTTTTTTTCTCTTTCATGTTTTTGGCATGAGTTTGTAAAGTACAGGTATTAAATCTTTGAATGTTTGGCAGAAGTCACCAGTGAAGCCATTTGATCATAGAATTTTATTTGATGGCAGGCGTTTGCTTACTGATTCAATCTCCTTACTTTTACTCAGTTTGTTCAAAATTTCTATTTCTCCCTGGTTAATTCTTGGAAGATTGTGTTTCTAATTTGTCCATTTCATCCAGATTATCCAATCTGTTGTTATACAACTGCTCATAGTTGACTCTTATGATCTCTTGCATTTCCACAGTATCAGTTGCAATTTCTCCTCTTTCATTTCTCATTTTATATATTTGAGCCCACTTTTTTATTGGTGAGTTAAGGTAAAGGTTTGTCAATTTGTTTATCTTTTCAAATAATCAGTTTATTTATTAAAAATTTTAGTTTTCATTTCACTTATTTCTAGTCTTATTGTTATTTTATTACCTCTACTAGCTTTTCTTTTCATACTCAACTGAACTAGCATTTCTAGTTTCTTTAGGTATAAAATTAAATTATTTATTTGAGATTTTCCTTGTTCTTGAAGTAGGCCTATATTGCTATGAACTACCCTATTATAACTGCTTTTGCTACATTCTATAGATTTTGAAAATTTCTATTTCAATTGTTATTGTCTCAAGGTATTTTTTGATTTCCAGTTTCTTTTCTTCATTGACCTATTGATTATTAAAAAGCATATGGTTTAATCTAGACATGTTAATGTTTTTTCAGGTTTTTAATAATTAATTTCCAATTTCATAATACTGACATCTTCAGTTCAGTTCAGTTCAGTTCAACCTCTCAGTCGTGTCCGACTCTTCGTGACCCCATGAATCGCAGCACGCCAGGCCTCGCTGTCCATCACCAACTGCCGGAGTTCACTCAGACTCGTGTCCATCAAGTCAGTGGTGCCATCCAGCCATCTCATCCTCAGTCATCCCCTTTCTCTCCTGCCCCCAATCCCTCCCAGCATCAAAGTCTTTTCCAATGAGTCAACTCTTCACATGAGGTGGCTAAAGTACTGAAGTTTCAGCTTTAGCATCATTCCTTCCAAAGAAATCCCAGGGCTGATCCCCTTCAGAATGGACTGGTTGGATCTCCTTGCAGTCCAAGGGACTCTCAAGAATCTTCTCCAACACCACAGTTCAAAAGCATCAATTCTTCAGCGTTCAGCCTTCTTCACAGTCCAACTCTCACATCCATACATGACTACTGGACAAACCATAGCCTTGACTAGACGGACTTTAGTCAGCAAAGTAATGTCTCTGCTTTTGAATATGCTATCTAGGTTGGTCATACCTTTTCTTCCAAGGAGTAAACATCTTTTAATTTCATGGCTGCAGTCACCATCTGCAGTGATTTTGGAGTCCTCCAAAAATAAAGTCTTGATCTTCATTTTCTGAATGTTGAGCTTTAAGCCATCTTAAAAGATGCTTAACATGATTCAGCCTTCTCAAATTTATTAAGACTTTTGTGGTCTAAAATATGATCTATCCTGGAGAACGTTTCACATGCATGTGAGATGAATGTATGTTCTGCTGCATTTGGATGGAATGTTTATATATATCTACTATTGTGGGCAGGAATCTCCTAGAAGAAATGGAGTAGCCATCATAGTCAACAAAAGACTCTGAAATGCAGTAGCTGGATGCCATCTAAAAGATGACAGAATGATCTCTGTTGATTTACAACACAAACCATTTAGCATCATGGTAATCCAAGTCTATACCCACCAGTAAGGCTGAAGAAACTGAAGTTGAAGGTTCTATGAAGACCTACAAGACATTCAGAATTAACACCCCAAAAGATGTCCCTTTTATTATAGTGTACAAAAATGATCTTCATGACCCAGATAATTATAACAGTGTGATCGTTCACCTAGAGCCAGATATCCTGGAATGTGAAGTCAAGTGGGCCTTAGAAAGCATCACTACAAACAAAGCTAGTGGAGGTGATGGAATTCCAGTTGAGCTGTTTCAAATCCTGAAAGATGATGCTGTGAAAGTGTTGCATTCAATATGTCAACAAATTTGGAATATTCAGCAGTGGCCACAGGACTGGAAAAGCCAGTTTTCATTCCAATTTCAAAGAAAAGGTAATGCCAAAGAATGCTCAAGCTACTGCACAATTGCACTGATCTTACATGCTAGTAAAGAAATGCTCAAAATTTTCCAACCTAGGCTTCAGCAATATGTGAACCGTGAACTTCCAGATGTTCAAGCTTGTTTTAGAAAAGGCAGAGGAACCAGAGATCAAATTGCCAACATTCTCTTGATCATCAAAAAAGCAAGATAGTTTCAGAAAGATATCTGTTTCTGCTTTATTGACTGTGCCCAAGCCTTTGACTGTGTGGATCACAATAAACTGTGGAAAATTCTTCAAGAGATGGGAATACCAGATCACCTGACCTGCCTCTTGAGATTTCTGTATGCAGGTCAGGAAGCAATAGTTAGAACTGGACATGGAACAACAGACTGGTTCCAAACAGGAAAGGAGTATGTCAAGGCTATATATTGTCATCCTGCTTATTTAATTTATATGCAGAGTACATTATGAGAAATGCTGGGCTGGAGGAAGCACAAGCTGGAATCAAGATTGCCAGGAGAAATATCAATAACCTCAGATATGCAGATGACATCACCTTTATGGCAGAAAGTGAATAAGAACTGAAGAGCCTCTTGATAAAAGTGACTGAGGAGAGTGAAAATGTCTTAAAACTCAACATTCAAAAAGCTAAGATCATGGCATCCATTTTCATCACTCCATGGGAAATAGATGGGGAAACAGTGGAAACTGTGTCAGACTTTTTTTTGGGCTCCAAAATCACTGCAGATGGTGACTGCAGCCATGAAATTAAAAGACACTTACTCCTTGGAAGGAAAGTTATGACCAACCTAGATGGCATATTGAAAAGCAGAGACATTACTTTGCCAACAAAGGTCTGTCTAGTCAAGGCTATGGTTTTTCCAGTAATCATGTATGGATATGAGAGTTGGACTGTGAAGAAAGCTGAGTGCCGAAGAATTGATGCTTCTGAAGTGTGTTCTTGGAGAAGACTCTTGAGAATCCCTTGGACTACAAGGAGATCCAACTAGTCAGTCCTAAAAGTGATCAGTCCTGGGTGTTCGTTGGAAGGACTGATGTTGAGGCTGAAACTCTAGTACTTTGGCCACCTCATGCCAAGAGCTGACTCATTGGAAAAGACCCTGATGCTGGGAAAGACTGAGGGCAGGAGGAGAAGGGAACGACAGAGGATGAGATGGTTAGATGGCATCACCGACATAATGGAGATGAGTTTGGGTAAACTCTGGAAGTTGGTGATGCTAGGGAGGCCTGGAGTGATGTCATTCATGGGGTTGCAAAGAGTCTGACATGACTGAGTGACTGAATTGAACTGAAGAATACCTGGCTTAATATATTATTTAAGGTGGATATTTCCTTTTGATTTTCTGAATGATCTGTCCATTGATGTAAGTGGAATATTAAAGTTCCCTAATATTGCATTGCTATTGATTTCTCCCTTTAGGTCTGTTAATATTTGCTTTATATATTTAGGTGCTCCTATGTTTGTTACATGCATATTATTTACACATGTATCTTCTTTTTGGATTGACCTCTCTATCACGTAATGCCTATCTTTATTTTTTATTGTAGTTTTTGTTTTAAGGTTTAGTTTGTCTGATATACGTGTAATACCTCAAGCTTTCTTTTGATTTCCATTTACATAAAACTTCTTCTTCCAGCCCCTTCTTAATTTGTGTATACCTTTAGACCTGAAGTAAGCCTCTTGTTGGCAGCAAATTGATAAGTCATATCTCTTTATTCATTCAGCCATTATGTTTTTTGATTGGAGAATTTAGTCTATTTTCATTTAAAATAATTATAGATAAATATCCACTTACTGTCATTATGTTGATTTTTTTTCTGGCTATTTTGCTGTTATTTTGTGTTGCCTTTTCTCTTCTTGCTCTCTTTCTGTGTGGCTTGATAGATTTCTTTACTGTTATGTTTAGATTCCCTTCTTTTTATTTTTTGTGTTTCTACTATGCATTTTTGCTTTGTGGTTATCATGAGACTCACATATATCAATCTATATCAGTCAGCTTTAAGTTGATAGTAAGCTGAGATTGAAGACATTATAAAAATCCATATTTTTACTCCTCCTTCCCATATTGTTTGCCTTTGATGTTACATTTTACATCTTCTAATTTTGGGCATCCCTTTGTTAACTATTTTAGTTTTAATTTTTTTTTAACTACTTTTTCATTTAACCTTCACATTAGCTTTATAATTGATTAACCCATTACCATTATTATATATGTACTGTTAACAGTGATATTTTTACTTTCATTCTTTTTCTGTTGTTATTGTTACTAACTAGTGCCTTTTTAAGCTTAGAGAAGTTCCTTCAACATTTCTTGTAAGTCCAGTTTAGTGATGGTGAAGTCCCTTAATTTTTGCTTATCTTAAAAATTCTGTATGGGTCCTTTGATTCTGAATGATAGCCTTACAAGGTGAAGTATTGTTGGTTGGAAATTTTTTGCCTTTGGCACTTTGAATGTATCATGCCACTCTTTTCTGGCCTTCAAAGTTTTTGCTGAAAAAATCTGTTGATGGTCTTATTGTTGATACCTTATATGTAACAAGTTGATTTTCTCTTGATGATTTTAGGATTCTCTCTTTCTCTTTATCTCTTGCCACTTTGATTATAATGTATTTTGGTGTAAAACTCTTTCAGTACAGTTCAGTCACTCAGTCACATCCGACTGAGACCTTATGGACTGCAGCAGTCCTCCTTCTCCTCCTGCCCTCAATCTTTCCAGCATCAAGGTCTTTTCAAATGAGTCAGTTCTTTGCATCAGGTGGCCAAAGTATTGGAGTTTCGGCTTCAGCATCAGTCCTTCCAATGAGTATTCAGAACTGCTTTCCTTTAGGATGGACTGGTTTTATCTCCTTGCAGTCCAAGGGACTGTCACAAGTCCTCTCCAATACCACGGGTGAAAAGCATCAATTCTTTGGTGCTCAGCTTTCTTTATGGTCCAACTGTCACCTCCACACATAACTACTGGAGAAACCATAGTTTTGACTATATGGACCTTTGTTGGCAAAGTAATATCTCTGCTTTTTAATATGCTGTCTATGTTGGTCATAGTTTTTCTTCCAAGGTGCAAGCATCTTTTAATTTCATGGCTGCAGTTACCATCTGCAGTGATTTTGGAGCCCCCCAAAATAAAGTATGTCACGGTTTCCATTGTTTCCCCATCTGTTTGCTATGAAGTGATGGGACTGGATACCATGATCTTTGTTTTTAAATGTAGAGTTTTAAGCCAACATTTTCACTCTCCTCTTTCACTTTTATCAAGAGGCTCTTTAGTTCCTCTTCACTTTGTGCCATAGGGTGGTGTCATCTGATTATGTCAGATTATTGATATTTCTCCTGGCAATCTTGATTCCAGCTTATGCTTCTTCCAGTCCAGCATTTCAAAGGATGTATTCTGCATATATGTTGAATAAGCAGTGTGACAATATATAGCCTTGATGTACTCCTTTCCCGATTTGGAACCAGTCTGTTGTTCCATGTCCAGTTCTGGCTGTTGCTTCTTGACCTGCATACAGATTTCTCAAGAGGCAGGTCAGGTGGTCTGGTATTCCTGTCTTTTGAAGAATTTTCCACAATTTTTGTGATCCACACAGTCAAAGGCTTTGTGTAGTCAATGAAGCAGAAGTAGACTTTGTTTTGGAACTCTCTTGCTTTCTCTAAGATCCAAAGGATGCTGGCAATTTGATCTCTGGTTCCTCTGCCTTTTCTAAAACCAGCTTGAACATCTGGAAGTTCATGGTTCATGGACTGTTGAAGCCTATCTTAGAGAATTTGGAGCTTTACTTTGTTAGCATGTGAGATGAGTGCAATTGTGTAGTAGTTTAAGCATTCTTTGACATTGCCTTTCTTTGGGATTGGAATGAAAGCTGACCTTTTCCAGTCCTGCACCCACTGCCGAGTTTTCCAAATTTGCTGGCATGTTGAGTGCAGCACTTTCACAACATCATCTTTCAGGATTTGAAATAGCTCAACTGGAGTTCCATTACCTCCACTAGTTTTGTTCTTAGTGATTTTTCTAAGGCCCACTTGTCTTTGCACTCCAGGATGTCTGGCTCTAGGTGAGTGGTCACAGCATCATGATTATCTGAGTCATGAATATCTTTTTGTATGGCTCTTCTGTGTATTCTTGCCACCTCTTCTTAATATCTTCTGCTTCTGTTAGGTCCCTACCATTTCTGTCCTTAATTGTGGACATCTTTGCATGAAATATTTCCTTGGTATCTCTAATTTTCTTGAAAAGACCAGTAGTCTTTCCTGTTCTGTTGTCTTCTTCTATTTTTTTGCATTGTTCCCTTAGGAAGGCTTTCTTATCTCTCCTTGCTATTCTTTGGCACTCTGCATTCAAATGAGTATATCTTTCCTTTTCTCCTTTGCCTTTTGCTTCTCTTCTTTTCTCAATTATTTGTAAGGCTTCCTCAGAAAACTATTTTGCCCCCATTTTTTTTTCTTTCTTGGACATGGTCTTGATCACTGCCTCCTGTACAATGTTTTGAATCTCCATCCATAGTTCTTCGGGGACTCTGTGTATCAGATACAATCCCTTGAATCTATTTGTCACTTCCACTGTATAATTGTAAGGGATTTGACTTAGGTCATAGCTGAATGGTCTAGTGTTTCTCCCTACTTCAATTTAAATCTGAATTTGGTAATAAGGAGTTCATGATATGAATCAGAGTCAGCTTCCATTTTGTTTTTGCTGACTGTGTAGAGCATCTCCATCTTTGGCTGCAAAGAATATAGTTAATCTGATTTCAGTATTGACCATTTGGTGATGTCTATGTGTATAGTCTTCTCTTGTGTTGTTGGAAGAGAGTGTTTGTTAATACCAGTGTGTTCTCTTGGAAGAACACTATTAGCCTTTGCTCTGCTTCATTTTGTACTCCAAGACCAAAGTTGCATGTTACTCCAGTTACTGCCTGTATCTCTTGACTTCCTACTTTTGTATTCCAGTTCCCTATGATGAAAAGGACATATCTTTTGGGTGTTAGTTCTAGAGGGTCTTGTATGTCTTCATAGAACCATTCAATATCAGCTTCTTTGGCATTAGTGGTTGGGACATAGACTTGGATTACTATGATACTGAATGGTTTGCCTTGGAAACAAACAGAGATCATTCTGTTGTTTTTCAGACTGCACCCAAAGTAATGCATTTCAGACTCTTTTGTTGACTATTATGGCTACTCCATTTCTTCTAAGGGATTCTTGCCCACAGTAGTAGATATAATGGTCATCTGAATCCAAGGCAAATCATTCAGTATCAGAGTTATCCAAGTCTATGCCCCAATGAGTAACACAGAGGAAGTTGAAGTTGAATGGTTCTATGAAGACCTACAAGACCTTTTAGAACTAACACCCCAAAAAGATGTCCTTTTCATTATAGGGGACTGGAATGCTAAAGTAGGAAGTCAAGAAACACCTTGAATAACAGGCAACTTTGGCCTTGGAATGCAGAATGAAGCAGGGCAAAGACTAATAAAGTTTTGCCAAGAAAATGCACTGGTCATAGCAAACACTCTCTTCCAACACAAGAGAAGACTCTACACATGGACATCACCAGATGGTCAACACTGAAACCAGATTGATTATATTCTTTGCAGCCAAAGATGGAGAAGCACTATACAGTCAACAAAAACAAGACAAGGAGCTGACTGTGACTCAGATCATGAACTCCTTATATCCAAATTCAGACTGAAATTGAAGAAAGTAGGGAAAACTGCTAGACCATTCAGGTATGACCTAAATTAAATCGCTTATGATTATACAGTGGAAGTGAGAAATAGATTTAAGGGCCTAGATCTGATAGATATAGTGTCTGATGAAGTATGGAATGAGGTTCGTGACATTATTCAGGAGACAGGGATCAAGACCATCCCCATGGAAAAGAAATGCAAAAAAGCAAAATGGCTATCTGAGGAGGCCTTACAAATAGCTGTGAAAAGAAGAGAAGTGAAAAGCAAAGGAGAAAAGGAAAGATATAAGCATATGAATGCAGAGTTCCAAAGAATAGCAAGAAGAGATAAGAAAGTCTTCTTCAGCAATCAATGCAAAGAAATAGAGGAAAAGAATAGAATGGGAAAGACTTCAAATTCATGGCTGCAGTCACTATCTACAGTGATTTTGGACCCCCCAAAATAAAGTCTGACACTGTTTCTACTGTTTCCCCATCTATTTCCCATGAAGTGAAGGGACCAGAGGCCATTTCTCTTCAAGAAAATTAGAGATACCAAGGGAACATCTCATGCAAAGATGGGCTCAATAAAGGACAGAAATGGTATGGACCTAACAGAAGCAGAAGATATTAAGAAGAGGTGGCAAGAATACATAGAAGAACTGTACAAAAAGAGCTTCACAACCCAGATAGTCACAACAATGTGATCACTCATCTAGAGCCAGACATCTTGGAATGTGAAGTCAAGTGGGCTTTAGAAAACATCACTATGAACAAAGCTAGTGGAGGTGATGGAATTCCAGTTGAGCTGTTTCAAATCCTGAAAGATGATGCTGTGAAAGTGCTGCACTCAGTGTGCCAGCAAATTTGGAAAACTCAGCAGGTGCCACAGGACTGGAAAAGGTCAGTTTTCATTCCAATCCCAAAGAAAGGCAATGCCAAAGAATGCTCAAACTACCGCACAATTGCACTCATCTCACATACTAGTAAAGTAATGCTCAAAATTCTCCAAGCCAGGCTTCAGCAATACGTGAACTGTGAACTTCAGATGTTCAAGCTTGTTTTAGAAAAGGCAGAGGAACGAGAGGTGAAATTGCCAACATCCACTGGATCATGGAAAAAGCAAGAGAGTTCCAGAAAACTATCTATTTCTGCTTTATTGACTATGCCAAAGCCTTTGACTGTGTGAATCACAATAAACTGTGAAAAATTCTGAAAGAGATGGGAATACCTGACCTGCCTCTTGAGAAATCTGTATGCAGGTCAGGAAGCAACAGTTAGAACTGGACATGGAACAACAGACTGGTTCCAAATAGGAAAAGGAGTACGTCAAGGCTGTATATTGTCACCCTGCTTATTTAACTTCTATGCAGAGTACATCATGAATAACAATAGACTGGAAGAAACACAAGCTGGAATCAAGACTGCCGGGAGAAATATCAATAACCTCAGATATGCAGATGACACCCCTTACGGCAGAAAGTGAAGAGGAACTAAAAGGCCTCTTGGTGAAAGTGAAAAAGGAGAGTGAAAAAGTTGGCTTAAAGCTCAACATTCAGAAAACTACGATCATGGCATCTGGTTCCATCACTTCATGGGAAATAGATGGGGAAACAGTGGAAACAGTGTCAGACTTTATTTTTTTGGGCTCCAAAATCACTTAGATAGTGACTGCAGCCATGAACTTGAAGACGCTTACTCCTTGGAAGAAAACTTATGACCAATCTAGATAGTGTATTCAAAACAGAGACATTACTTTGCCAACTAATGTCTGTCTAGTCAAGGCTATGGTTTTTCCTGTGGTCATGTATGGATGTGAGAGTTGGACTGTGAAGAAGGCTGAGAGCCGAAGAATTGATGCTTTTGAACTGTGGTGTTGGAGAAGACTCTTGAGAGTCCCTTGGACTGCAAGGAGATCCAACCAGTCCATTCTGAAGGAGATCAGCCCTGGGATTTCTTTGGAAGGAATTATGCTAAAGCTGAAGCTCCAGTACTTTGGCCACCTCATGTGAAGAGTTGAATCATTGGAAAAGACTCTGATGCTGGGAGGGATTGGGGGCAGGAGAAGAAGGGGATGACAGAGGATGAGATGGCTGAGTGGCATCACAGACTCGATGGACATGAGTCTGAGTGAACTCCGGGAGTTTGTGATGGACAGAGGGTCCTGGCATGCTGTGATTCATGGCGTCACAGAGAGTTGGACACGGCTGAGCAACTGAACTGAAGTGAATTAAATTCACCAGTTACAGTCCACTTAATTCACTGATTCCTAAAATGTCAGTGTTCACTCTTGCTGTCTCCTGTTTGAGTACTTTCAATTTACCTAGCTTCATGGACCCAACATACAAGTTCCTATGCAATATTGTTCTTTACAGTGAGTGTCTTTGATTTCATCTTATTTGAAACTGTCTGGGTTTAGAGAGGGAAGTGTCTCTTGATTCTTGTTAGGAAAGTTTTCAGCCACTATTTATTCAAATAAGTTTTCTGTCTTTCTTTCTCTCTCTCTTCTCCTTCTGGGGCCCATTTTAATGCAAGTAAAATCCACTTTATTTTCCACAAGCTTTTTTCACTATTTAAGATTCTTTTTGTTGCTTTATTTGTGTGAGTTCCACTACTCTGCCTTCCAGGTCACTGATTCTTATGCTTCATCTAGTCTGCTATTGAACCCTTCTAGTATATTTTTCAACTCATTTACTGTATTCTTTATTTCTGTGTCTTCTGTTTGATACTTCTCTTTGAAGTTGTGTGTTCATCTATTATTTTTCCAACATTGGTTAGCATCTTTATGACTGTTACTTTGAACTCATGTTCAGGTAAATTACTTTTTCTGTTTTGTTAAGTTTCCTTCTGGGGTATTATTTTGTCTTGTCATTTGGAACAGATTTCTCTGTTTCCCTATTTTTCTTTACTCTCTGTGTTTGTTTTTTTGTATTAGGCAAAACAGTTTCCTATCCCATCTTGAAGAAGTGGTCAGTGGGAGAGGGTATATTTGAGTCTGCTGTCTGTTCAGTGTCCTGGGGATGACAGCCTGCCAAGAACCCATCTCTTTGACTGTTTCAGTGCTGTGGGGCCCAGAAATGCAAGACCTCCTGACCACCATGGCAAAGTACCCAAAAGGTGCCTCTATGTGCCATGAATGCACCTTCTGGCTCTGGCAAGGCAGGCACTGTGGTAGAGAAGAGTCAGGCGAGGGAAAGCCCTCCCACTGGGACCAGTGGCATGGGAACCATGGTGGGGAAGCACCAGACCAGGGTACACAATGCATGAGGGCCATGTGGAAAATGCCTTCTGGGTTAGAGGCACCAGGAGAATGCCAGGGTGGGCCAAGTGACTTTGGTGAGGCATATAGAAAATGCCAAAAATGGTGTGTACCAACATTAGGCTAAGAAAGCAGAAGAAGAAGAAAAAAGGTACTCACCAGCATCTTTATCCCAGAGGGAATTCCAAGGCCTCTGTCCCTCTGGTATATGCCCTAAGATTTGTTAGTGAATTTCCTTTGCATATGGCCCAGTCTCTTTTCAAATTGCTGCTTCTACTGGGACTCAGGGCAAATGTGTCTACGCACGAAGCTGTTGACAATAAAGTCTGTTTCCTATAGCCCCATGGTTCTGCCAGGTGCAAGCTCCACTGGTTTTCAATGCCAAATGTTTTGGGAGCTGTGTTTCTGGTGCAGGTCCCAGGGTCTGATGCGGCACTCAGATACCTTGCTCCTCAGGTGGGAGCTCTGTGTTTGTGATGTCCCTCTTGTTTGTGGGTCACAGTACCAGGAATGGTCTGACAAGACTACATTTCTGTTTCTCCTGCCCATCTCAGGCTGGCTTTTCTTTTGTCATTTGCTGTGGAAGAGCTGTTTTTCTAGTCTTCAGGTACTTTTCAGAGAGAATTGTTCTATATGTAGTTGAGCTTCAGTGTATCCGTGGGAGGTAGTGAGCTTAGGACCTTTCTATGCTGTCATCTTCAACCTCTGCATCTCAGTGTGTTTTTAAAGGTGTTTTAAAATCTCTTCAAAGATTTTAAGTTTGCCAAGCATTGGAGAAAGCTGTATATGTCAAGACGCAGTTCCCAAAATTCTGTGACTAAATGCAAAAAGATTTCTTTTTAAAAAGAAAAATCATTCATTCCATATATCTGTTGTGGGTTATTTTGGATTTTCTTCAACTTTCTTTTAGTTTTCGACCCAAACTGATAGAACAACTACTATTTGGATTATTGCTGATCAGCATAGCAGAGGAGAAGAGTTCACAGACAATTACACACTAACTCTTAAAGTTTTACCTAGAAGTGACACTGCTCATCTATGAAGCAAGTCATTTTACCACACCTAACTCCAAGGGTTGGAGAAATGCAGTGTTACTGTACACCTGGAAAGAGTCCAGGTCTTTAAGGGATAGCACTAATGATCATGTAAGGCATCTATGCCATTTGAAGATTTGTACGGATTCTAATCTTGATTCTAGCTTGTGCTTCATCCAGCCCAGCATTTTGTGTGATATACTCTACATATAAGTTAAATAAGAAGGGTGACAATATTGATTGACATACTCCTTGACATACTCCTTTCTTAATTTGGAACCCGTCTATTGTTCCACATGCAGTTCTAATTGTTGTTTCTTGATCTGCATACAGATCTCTCAGGAGGCAGGTCAAGTTGTGGAAATCTGCATACAGGTCAGGTGGTGGAAATCTTCATACAGATTTCTCAGGAAGCAGGTCAGGTCATGGCATCTGGTTTCATTACTTCATGGCAAATAGATGGGGAAAACTGGAAACAGTGAGAGACTTTATTTTCTTGGGCTCTAAAATCACTCTAGATGGTGACTGCAGCCATGAAATTAAAAGACGCTTGCTCCTTGGAAGAAAAGCTATGACCAACCTAGACAGCATATTAAAAAGCAGAGACATTACTTTGCCAACAAATGTCCATCTACTCAAAGCTATGGTTTTTCCAGTAGTCATGTATGGGTGTGAGAGTTGGACTATAAAGAAAGCTGAGCACTGAAAAATTGATGCTCTTGAAGTGTGGTGTTGGAGAAGACTCTTGAGAGTCCCTTGAACTGCAAAGAGACACGACCAGTACATTCTAAAGGAAATCAGTCCTGAATACTCATTGGAAGGACTGATGCTGAAGCTGAAGCACCAATACTTTGGTCACGTGATGTAAAAAACTGACTCATTTGGAAAGACCTGATGCTGGCAAAGACTGAAGGCAGGAGGAGAAGGGGATGACAGAGGGTGAGATAGTTGGATGGCATCACTGACTCAATGGATATGAGTTTGAGTAGGCAATTGGGAGTTGGTAATGGACAGGGATGGAAAAGGCAATGGCACCCACTCCAGTACTCTTGCCTGGAAAATCCCATGGACAGAGGAGCCTGGTAGGCTGCAGTCCATGGGGTCGCTGAGGGTTGGACATGACTGAGCGACTTCACTTTCACTTTTCACTTTCATGCACTGGAGAAGGAAATGGCAACCCACTCCAGTGTTGTTGCCTGGAGAATCCCAGGGATGGGGGAGCCTGGCAGGCTGCCATCCATGGGGTTGCAAAAAGTCAGACATGACTGAGCGACTGAACTGACTGACAGATTCTAATACAGAGTTTTGAACATAGAGGAATTAATAAATACTGGCTAACTCTTTGCTTGACCTAAGGTATATTCATTCCACAGTTCTGTCTTGACTTGATTTTGAACAGTAGTTCTCTTGGAGATGACATCCAAGCTCTGAAAAGGCGAGAAAATGAACTGCGCCCAAAATACAAAGGCAAAAACAGTTTAAGTACTTTAGCACTTTCTGAACTTGGCAGTGATAAAGACCTCACTAATAGTGTAGATGAACTTGATATTGTGGCCCTATTTAAGAAAGCATTAAATCCTTCCAGCTGGAGATAATTGATGAAATGGCTATATCTCAGAGTTTCTCTGGCTGCCACTAACAATGTTAAATTAGATAAGTAGCAGCAGCATTTTGAGGAGATGGAAGCCATCTGATATCAGAGAATAGAAAATAGAAACAGAGAAAAACATCAGAATCCTGAGAGCTATTTGTGAGTTTCCTGAAGTTCAAGCTGTACAAACTTAAAAAGTTGAATTGTAAGATAATGAACATGGGAAATGTGACCTATATTGTATGGTCCTTTAATTGTAGTTTATGTGGAAGGATAACCATAGTGTGAATAGATATCCTCAAAGGTATCTGTCCTGTCTTGTTCCCTCTTATGTCCATTAGTAGCCAGTAAATTGTGATAAGGAAAATAGGGCTGTGTGGACAATATAGTGTAATATATGGTTAATACCTTCAATTCCATTATTGTAGAATAGTGATGATACCTTGGAAAATGTATGTAGCTCACAGGGCTGCAGTTATGGTTCAATAAGATAATGAATACAAAGAATTTAGCTCTTTGCCCAGAATTTATTAAATGTTAAATGTTATTCAAGAAATAAACATTCTTGAATAGAAACATGAGAGTGTATTTGATGTTCAAGAACAAATATTTTTCCATGAAAATTTTATTTTATGTATGTAATATATGGCTTTGTTAATGTGTATTTATACTGGGTTAAAACACAAAATGCATTTCTAAATCTTATATGTGGTCATAAAACCTGAAGGTCTTAATTCGAAATAATGGATATGGGTCTTAGTTTATGAGACCTATAGACCTCATGTTACCTTAGTCAAAGACCTCATGTTTCAAGGAATGCCTGAATTTCTCTTTGAGATAATTTTCTTTAAAAAAAAGTTCTAATTATTATTATTTCATACAGTTTCTGGGATTAAAGAAAAGTAATGGCTTAAAGCTCAACATTCAGAAAATGAAGATCATGGCATCCGGTCCCATCACTTCATGGGAAATAGATGGAGAAACAGTGGAAACAGTGTCAGACTTTATTTTGGGGGCTCCAAAATCACTGCAGATGGTGACTGCAGCCATGAAATTAAAAGAGGCCTACTCCTTGGAAGAAAAGTTACGACCAACCTAGATAGTATATTCAAAAGCAGAGACATTACTTTGCCAACCAAGGTCCGTCTAGTCAAGGCTATGGTTTTTCCTGTGGTCATGTATGGATGTGGGAGTTGGACTGTGAAGGCTGAGTGCCAAAGAATTGATGCTTTTGAACTGTGGTGTTAGAGAAGACTCTTGAGAGTCCCTTGGACTACAAGGAGATCCAACCAGTCCATTCTGAAAGAGATCAGCCCTGAGATTCCTTTGGAAGAAATGATGCTAAAGCTGAAACTCCAGTACTTTGGCCACCTCATGTGAAGGGTTGACTCATTGGAAAAGACTCTGATGCTGGGAGGGATTGGGGGCAGGAGGAGAAGGGGATGATAGAGGATGAGATGGCTGGGTGGCATCACAGACTCGATGGATGTGAGTCTGAGTGAACTCCGGGGGATGGTGATGATCAGGGAGGCCTGGCGAGCTGCGATTCATGGGGTCGCAAAGAGTCGGACATGACTGAGCGGCTGAACTGAACTGAACTGAATGGGTTGTGTACTTTTCTCATCCCCAAATGAGATCTCTTTTGTAACAATGCAAACTATATAGCACATTTCAAACGTATGAATGTGAGCATTATTCTGAAATCCTAATGAAATCTGCCTTAAGATTTAAAACCTTGGTCTAGCTGTACAGCCAGTATGCTGATCTATTCAGCTTTCATCATTGAATGGCCTGAGCACTACTGGAGCTCCAAGCCTCCATTTTAACAAACTAAGCACTTCTCAAATATAAAAAAAAAGCAAATGAAATAAAGAAGTTATATATTACAGTTGACCCATGAAGTGCAGGGGTTTTTCTCTAGGCTAATAAGGCTGAATGTTTAGCCTTCAAATTTTCCGTAGTTTCTCTTCTCAGAGTATGAAGCACATGAGAACAGAACAAAAACTCTAAGCAGTTTTCAGTTTTTTAGCACTTTTGAATGATATTGCTCAGTCAAGGAAGCCATCGTGAGGCACCATTTTGTGAAGACGTTGGGCCAGCTCATGGAAAGCTCTTGATATGGAGGAAACACAGGAGACTATCACTAGTGAAGTCTATTATATTTCCCTGGCTTTTCCCTGAAGATACTTTTTCCCTTGCAACTCCATTATTTGGTGTCTGTTTCTCTCACACACCTTTCCTGCCTCTTTGTATTTTCATTGCTGTTTGCAAACCGTTTTGACTCTTCCCTAAAAGAAAACCGAGCTTTGTGTCTCATGTCAGCGGTCTGTTGAGCACATCCTGCCTCTCTGTGCTGCGGTCATCTGCTG
Organism: Nanger dama; assembly: GCA_917880005.1. NCBI lineage: Eukaryota > Metazoa > Chordata > Mammalia > Artiodactyla > Bovidae > Nanger > Nanger dama. Next base: position 1,805,656 of record CAKJTW010000059.1, read on the forward strand.
AGCCCTGCGGCCTGCGTCTTGCAGGTTTTGGCTCCCGACTCACTGTGAGTCTCTTAGTACCACTGCATCCATCCTTCTTGATAAATGGTTTATTTGTGTATGTAATCCCTTTAGTCAGCTGGCTTCTCCCCCAGTCATATGGTCCTAACTGATCTCTCAGCCACTCACCCCATGATCTTGTTGTAGACCTTATCTTTACAACTGTGTCCTTCCACCACCACAGATTTCCCCCAGATTTTTTGAGGAACAGTTGACACAGAGAAGTTGTATATATCTAAAGTGTACGATACAATGATTTGATATACATATACATCGTGAAAAGATTATTACAAACAAATTTATTCATCCATCACATCACACATTCTGTGTGTGTGTGCGCGTGTACACACAGGTGCACACTTGCTGAGACCACTTAAGGTCTCTGATAGTAAATCTCACAAACTCATTTTAAAATGGTGCACTCCCTGAACCACACTTGATATTTGCTTCATCCTGTTCATGTTTAAGTAATCTCAGTAGGATAAAAGGTGTTTGTTTTACAGATCTATCAAACATAATTTTTTGTACTTACATACTTCTTCACATCACATTTTTGCTCTTCTTCTTCTTTGGTTATTTTAAATAAATATAGTAATGGCTCATAATTAAACTGTGGAAAGTGATGAATGTTTTCTGGGATCTTTTGCATCTTTCTCACCAGTTTGAGTCACAAACTCTGCCCCTTTTTACAGAATTTCTTATTCCTGTATTTGAAGTTTGGCTCTTATCAGTTACTATCCTTCTTTCATTCATTCATTGAATGCTGTGAACTGAAAATTGAGGTTAACTTATAATAGGTGCTATAGTTTAGGGCTTATTTGGTTAATTTATGGGATTTGAGTCTATTACTGATTTCTTATCACATGTAAACATCACCTGATGAATGCTTCTTTTCTATCAAATTAGGAAACTGCCAATTCACTGTAATATTAAACACTTCCTGCATGTTTTTGTTCTCTTAAAAATTAGAGAATACTTACTTTTTATATCATAATAAAGCAGTCTTTATCATGGCTTTTGCATTCAATAAGAAAACAAATATTAAAATTCACAAACTCAGCTATTATTTGGAATAACCAATTATGGGTTTATTGTAGTTATTTTAATAAAAATATAATCGGTTCAAAAATACTTGGCTTGATCTTTTCATTGAGGAAGGAGGTTATTTTTCACTCTAGTAGCTGCATTAATTTACTTTTGCTACTAGAATATAATTAAGTAAATTAATTCCTTCAAGATTTTTTTCAAACACCTCTTGTGCAAGAGAAGGTACTAAGAAAGCAAAGATGTTTAAGCCACGTTTCCTAATCTAGAGCTACTTGCAAACTAAATGATGAGACAGTGCATAGCCAGTGGTTAACCACATGGTAAACATTTCAGAATTTTTGTCCTTAACAAACTTTAAATGACAGTCTACATGTAGCAGGCTGTTTACTAGACCAGTGGCCCCACCCTCCTTGACAATTAGCTAGATCGTATTTCCCAGATTCCCTTGCAAATAGGTGTGTACATATGATAATACCTTAGCCAATGAAATGTAGACAAAAGTGATGAATCTCATTTTAATTCTGTCCCATGAAATGGCTATACAACCCTTTATTCTCTCTCGTATTAATACTGTCTGCTGGCTGTTCATCTACTCCTGAAGCTGTCAAAAGATGGCATGCAGTCTCTGCTGGTTTAGGTTCCTTAATGATGCTGCTGGACAAAAAATAAATCTATCTGTTAAGTCTATGAGATTACAAGGTTTGTCTGTTACAAATTCTAGAGTTGCAAATAAATAATATACTAATGAACTTAAAAAGTGATCCTGTTCGTTAGAGTCGAGAGTGTACTTTATGGGTAAATAAGGCTCACAATGTGCTTGAGATTCATTATGGAAGCTAAGTATGGACTTGCTTGTACAGTGGGAAACTGTTATGAAATCTAGGAATCACAAATTGTTTTCCATTGCTTAACTAGAGTCTATGAGAAAAAGGAAAAGGGAGTGAGGCCCTGGAAGAATCTTGGGAATGGATGAGAGCATTAGAGGTATAATAAGTTATTGTCTATAATGACATCTTTATACATTCAAATACCTATTGATAGGGCTTCTTGATGTCTTGTATCTTGTATCTTGACTGTCTTTATTCATTGCCAAGGAGAGTGGAACTTAATTAAATAAATGTCATTGCTAGGCTCCAGCTGACTCTATTTCTAAACTCTGACCTCTGGACTTCTGTATTACTTTTATACATTAAGATTTTAAAACATTTACTTTTTCGGCCTATAACTACAATTAATCTTCTATGTGCTGTATATAAGCACATAGAAAATTGTAAAAGCTAAATATCCTCAAATAGCATTCACAGTTTTATTATTAGATACTTGTTATTCACTGAAGAACGAAGTAGTCTGATTTTACTCTAAAAGAGGAAAATGTAATCCTGTGTCATTAAACATGTGACATTTAATGGAAAGTGTTCCAAATATCAAGGAAAAGTGGCATCTCTTTTCTTAAACTCAGGCAATAACTTGAAATCATGCTACATTATAATTTTATTCATACTTGAATGACTTTTTGATAAAGCATTTTATTTCTTCTTCTGAGTTCCTAACTGCTCTCCTTTTTTGTTTATTGACAGAAGATCCATATGCTTTTACTGTGGCATATTTTTATAGAAATACATATGCAAGTAATTTTTGTGAAAAAGAGTATATGTGGGAGCAAGCTTTTAAGTTTTTTTCATATCATAAAATGCCTTGATTAATAATTAACTGATAATAGAAATACAGTTTCAAAATAATTTTCCCTAGGAATCTCAAAAGAATTGTGACATTTTTTGGAAGCATTCAGAGCATCATGCATACATTAAGCACACAGCATTATGTAAAGAAATCTGCCCCCTCTTCACAAATTTTAGATTTTCTCTTTGTATTTGAATTTATAAAACTTTATGAGAATATTTCTAAGTGTAGGTCTTTACTCTTTGTGCCTGGCACTCAAATAGTATTTTTGAAATGAAAGCTTAAGTGTGTGTGTGCATGTGTGTGTGTGTGTGTGTGTGTGTTTAAGCTCAAAAAAATTGTCTTATTTCAATACCTTTCTCCTCCTTATTTATTTATTGCCTTGAATTTCTCTTTTTATGACTGGCTTTAAATAGTTCTTGGATTTTCTGGGCTTGTCCTTATTTCTTGATGTATTTTTTGTTATATTTTTCCATTTTTGTCATATTTTTCCATTTTTGTCTTTTTGCTTAATATTCTGGGAGATTTCCTTCTCTTTATCTTCTGTCATTCATAACCAGTCTCTTATATATATGCTTTTGATGAGCTAGTATCACTACCCCTAATATTCACATCTGAGCATATCAGATTGTATTTTATCTATATGCATGCTTTGTGGTGTAAATTCAAGATCTCAGGCATTTGGTAGAATATTCTGTCTCTCGAGCTCTGTTTATGACAACCATTTTAAGAGTTTATGCCAGAGTGGACCTTCTACATCTGTGTCAGACTTTCTATTCTTTTAAACAATACAAGACTTTTCTAATCACAGATATTTCTGTCAATATAGCATCAATTAACTGACACTGCAGCATGGTAGTGATTCATCCACCAAGGTGTAACCACAGGAATCACAGCCTTGTTTCCCCACAGTTTTGAAGTGGGTCATACCAAGCCACAGTCTCTGGGGAGATGGTAATTAGGGTTATAGATATGATGCCTACCAGTGCTTGGTTTTCTAGTAACAACTTGTGCATGCACACTGTTTCAGTCATGTCCAACTCTTTGCAATCCTATGGACTGTAGCATGCCAGGCTCCTCTGTTCATGGGATTCTCCAGGCAAGAACACTAGAGTGGTTGCTAGGCTTTCCTCCAGGGGATCTTCCCAACCCAGGGGTCGAACCTGCATCTCTTATGTCTCCTGCACTGGCAGGCAGGCTCTTTACCACTGGCACCATCTGGGAAGCCCAGTTTTTCTCTAATAATTGCTATAGTTTAAGTGGCTGGAGAAGCCCCAGTGCCTCCTGTGATGGGTCTCACTCTCAGAAGGCAGAGTGTAGTGGATTGAAGCAAGCTGCTCATTTGGAACTCTCGTATGTATTTGACAACATATGTGTTGTTAGACCCCATGAACTAGTCCATGGAATTCTCCACATCAGAATACTGGAGTGGGTAGCCTTTCCCTTCTTCAGGGGATCTTCCCAACCCAGGGATCGAACCCATGTTTCCTTCATTGAGGGTGGATCTTTACCAGCTGAGCCACAAGGAAAGTCTGAAATTGAAGAAATAAGCATTAGAAGTTTTTTTTTTTTAAATAAAAAACAAAGTAAAGTCTGGATTCTAAATCTATGTAGCTGACTCAGACTTTCTTGACAAGTAAAATTAGTTTTTGAGGAGAAGGTAGGTAAAAATCTCTTTTTGTGATTATTAAAGATTGAATTATATATGAAGTGATTCACCTTGGAATCAAACTTTATTCCCAGGTCATCTAAACCACTATCTGAAATTGCCAAAGAAACACCATGAAACAAGTTCTTAGAGAGTGTCACTTGGAAAACTGATCAATAAATAAAATTTTAGGAGTTTAGAGCAATAGAAAGGATTGGAGTATACTCTAGGTTGTATAGAATCTTGCCAGGAATTTTTACTGGACAGAAGCCAAAGCTGAGAAAGCAGCACAGTGACAAGGGAGCACAATGTCTCCTAAAGACAGAAAAACAGGATTGGTACTAAGAAGTCCCAAATGTCTTCAAAAAACTCAATAACTCTAGTGTAGATGTATTTTCAGGATTTAAAGGCAATCAGAAGGTCTGTAAAACATTCCTTTATGGTTTCTTACAGGCTACTGAGTTCTGTGCCAGTTGCGCACTTCTTCATTCACTTATTTCTTTGTTTATTACATTTCTATTATGTTTTAGGGACTATGACAGGCATTAGTGATTCATAATCCTGGTAATCAAGGGGTCTAAAGTGTTGTACAGAAGATATACAAATTATGCTTTTTTCGTATTTTTTTGAGGTATAATCTCTGTAAGATAAAATTCGCCAAAGACAGCATAAGCTGATGAATGTATGCAGCTGTGTAACCATCAGTGTGGTCACTCTATGAGTCACATTTCCATCCTTTTAAAAGCCTCCTCGTTACTCTTCATTGTCATTTCTGCCCCATCTCCCCATGCAATCTCTGTTCACCTTTTTCTCATAATAGTTTTTTTTTCTTTCTGGAATTTAATGTAAATGAAATGAAACAGTACATAGTATTCTGTGTCTGATATGTTTGACTTAGCATGATACTTTCGAGATTTATCAATTTTATTGAAAATATTGTTAGTTATTTTATTTATTGAAGAGCGGTGTTAGTTGAATGGATGTACAATAATTTGTTTATCTGTTCATTAGATATTAGTGGTATTTCCAGTTTGAGCTCTTAAAAATGCAGCTGTTAGGAAACATTCACTTTTGTGTCTTTGTGTGAATGTATGTTTTCAATTTTGGGGGTAAAAACCTAGGAGTAATAATTTCTAGAAATTTGGATAGTTGTTTAACTTAAGAAATTGCCAAACCACTATTTCAAAGTAAGAATTGTAATAACTTTACATTTTCACCATCAATATATGAGAATTCCAGGGATCCTTAATCTTGCCAACATAATGCTGTCACATTTAATGGATGTGTATTGATTTCTCATTGTTATTTTACCTTACATTTTCCTGGTGACTAATTATACTGACTATTAATGGGTTTATCTGCCATTCATGTCTTCCTTGTGGAAATCTCCTTTCAAATCTTTTTTTTTTCAAGTGAGGTTGTGTTTGTTTGTTGTTGTTGTTATTGAGTTGTGAGTTATTCACATATTCTGGTTAAAAGTTCTTTATCAGATATATGTTTTACAAATACTTTCTTCTGCACCACTTGACATTTTACTTTCTTGACAATGTCTTTTGAAGACCAAATGTTTTCATTTTGATGAAATCCAATATATAAACTCTTTCTTATGAAGTATGCTTTTTGAGTTCTTTATAAGAATTTTTTCCCTAACTCATGGTTACATAGATTTTTCTCTTAAAGTTTGTCATTTAGAAACTTTATAGTTGTAGTTTTTACATTAGGTCTATAGCCCATTTCTAGTTAAATGTTTTTTGTATGATGTAAAATATAAATCAAGGTTTATTATCATTTATTCTTGCCCATAGATATTTCATTGTTTTAGCCTAATTTGTTGAGAAGATGATCCTTTTCTTACTGAGTTACTTTATTACCTTTGTCAAAAGTCAGTTGACCATATACGTGTAGGTCTATTTCTGCTCATTCTAATTGATTTCTTTGATCTGTATGTCTATCTCTACTGCTACTATACTGTTTTGATTATAGTAGTTTGAAATTAGATATTGAAATCAGGTAGTGTGATTCTGCAACTTGTTCTTTTAAAAATTGGTTTGGTGATTCTTTATCTTTACATTTTCCATCTAAGTTTTAGAGAAACCTTGTCAATTTCCATAGAAAAAGCCAATTGAAATTTTGACTGATATTGTTTTGACTCTATAGATCAGTTTGTGGAGAACTGACATTTTAATGATATCCATAAACATGGTATCACTCTCCATTTACCTAGGTCACTTTCATTTCAGCAGTTTTATATTTATCAGTGCACATCTCTTATATGTATGTTTTTAAATGTATCCCCAAGTACATCATAACTTTAAAGCTACTATACATGGCAGTGTTTCTTAAAATTTAAATTTCTAATGATTTTATGCTAGAATATATAAATTCAATTAATTATATACTATTTTTATATGCTAAGAACTTAGTAAATTCACCCCTTTCAATCTATTTGCTTAGGACTTTCTACAGGGATTCTCATATCATTTGTGCAAAAATCAGAGTTTAATTTTTTTTTCAAAATTTTCTCACTTTTTATTTCCTTAATACATAATCTAGGGCCTTCAGTAAAACATAAATAAAATAATATTTCTAAGACTATCGTCACTGAGAATGGACATACTTTCCTTGCTCCTGATTATGAGAGGAAGTAATTTAGTCTTTCGTCACTAAGCACAATGCTATCTGTATTTTTTTTAATGTATGCTTTTTTAAAAAAATTTATTTATTTATTTATTTTTTAAAAAATTACAATACTGTATTTGTTTTGCCATACATTGACACGAATCAGCCATAGGTGAACACAATCTCCCAATGCCGAAGCCCCCTCCCACCTCCCACCCCACATCCTCTACTTGAATCATCCTGTGCATCAGCCCCATGCATCCTGCATCCTACATTGAACATAGATTGGCGCTTCGTTTCTTACAGGAAAATATACATGTTTCATTGCCATTCTCCCAAACTATCCCACCCTTTCCCTCTCCCTCAGAGTACAAAAGTCCACTCTATAACTCTGTGTCTCTTTGTTGTCTCACATATAGGGTCATCACCACTGCCTTCTAAATTCCATATATATGTGTCAGTATACTGTATTGGTGTTTTTCTTTCTGGCTTACTTCACTCTGTATAATTGGTTCCAATTTCATCCATCTCATTAGAATTGAGTCAAATTTATTCTTTTTAAGGGCTGAGTAGTACTCCATTGTGTATATGTACCACAGCTTTCTTATCCATTCATCTGCTGATGGACATCTAGGTTGCTTCCATGTCCTGGCTATTATAAACAGCGCTGCAATGAACATTGGGGTACATGTGTCTCTTTCAATTCTGGTTTCCTCGGTGTGTATGCCCAGCAGGGGGATTGCTGGGTCATAAGGCAGTTCTATTTGCAATTTTTAAGGAATCTCCACACTGTTTTCCATAATGGCTGTACTAGTTTGCATTCCCACCAGCAGTGTAAGAGGGTTCCCTTTTCTCCACATCCTCTCCAGCATTTATTGCTTGTAGACTTTTGGATCGCAGCTATTCTGACTGGTGTGAAATGGTACCTCATTGAGGTCTTGATTTGCATTTCTTTTTTTTTAAATTAAATTTATTTATTTTTTAAATTACAATACTGTATTTGTTTTGCCATACATTGACACGAATCAGCCATAGGTGAACACAATCTCCCAATGCCGAATCCCCCTCCCACCTCCCATCCCCCACCCCCCACCTGAATCATCCTGTGCATCAGCCCCATGCCTCCTGCATCCTACATTGAACATAGACTAGCGCCTCGTTTCTTACAGGAAAATATACATGTTTCATTGCCATTCTCCCATACCATCCCACCCTTTCCCTCTCCCTCAGAGTCCAAAAGCCCACTCTATACCTCTGTGTCTCTTGTTGTCTCACATGTAGGGTCATCATTACTGTCTTCTAAATTCCATATATATGTGTCAGTATACTGTATTGGTGTTTTTCTTTCTGGCTTACTTCACTCTGTATAATCGGTTCCAATTCCATCCATCTCATTAAAACTGAGTCAAATTTATTCTTTTTAAGGGCTGAGTAGTATTCCATAGTGTATATGAACCACAGCTTTCTTATCCATTCATAATGAGTGATGTTGAACATCTTTTCATGTGTTGACTTCAGGCTCTACTACAAAGCCACAGTCATTAAGACAGTATGGTACTGGCACAAAGACAGAAATATAGATCAATGGAACAAAATAGAAAGCTCTGAGATTAACCCACACACCTATGGACACCTTATCTTCGACAAAGGAGGCAAGAATATACAATGGAGTAAAGACAGCCTCTTTAACAGGTGGTGCTGGGAAAACTGGTCAACCACTTGTAAAAGAATGAAACTAGACCCCTTTCTAACACCATACACAAAAATAAACTCAAAATGGATTAAAGATCTAAATGTAAGACCAGAAACTATAAAACTCCTAGAGGAGAACATAGGCAAAACACTCTCCGACATAAATCACAGCAGGATCCTCTATGATCCAACTCCCAGTATACTGGAAATAAAAGCAAAGATAAACAAATGGGATCTAATTAAAATTAAAAGCTTCTGCACAACAAAGGAAACTACAAGCAAGGTGAAAAGACAGCCTTCTGAATGGGAGAAAACAATAGCAAATGAAACAACTGACAAACAACTAATCTCAAAGATATATAAGCAACTTATGCAGCTCAACTCCAGAAAAATAAATGATCCAATAAAAAAATGGGCCAAAGAACTAAATAGACATTTCTCCAAAGAAGACATATGGATGGCTAATGTATGCTTTTTATTAGGTGGTATAAGTTCCCATCTCTTTGTATAGAATGCTGAGAATTTTTATCATAAATATGTGTAGGATTTTGTCAAACACTTTTATTACACTTATTGAGACAGTTGCATTGCTATTTCTTTTTGGTTGGTTAATATAGTAAATTACTTTAATTGAATTTTTAAATATTAAAACAGTCTTGCATTCTTGGGATGAAATTCTCTTGGTTACAGTGTATTATCTTTTCATATGCTGCTAAATTTAATTTGTTAAAATTATGTTTAGGATTTTTATACCTATGTTCATGAGATACATTGTTTGGCAGTCTTCTTAAAATACCATTTTCTGGTTTTGGTATTAGTGACCTCATAAAATGAGTTGTATTCTTTCCTATTTTTCTAGAAGAGTTTGTATAGAATAATTATTTCTTCCACAAATAATTGATAGAATTCAACAGGGAAGACATCTAGGCCCTGTTATGTCTTTGTGGGAAGAGTTTTAAGTATAACACTTTAATATGCATATAAGGCTATTCAGATAATGTATTTCTTTTTTTTCTACTTTAGTTTTTTAATTAAGGATATTTGCTTTATAGAATTTTGTGTTTCTCTGTTGTACATCAATAAGAATCAGCCATAGGTACACTCACGTCCCCTCCCACCTGAACCTCTCTTCCATCTCCCTCCCCATCTCCCCCTTCTAGATCATCAGAGTCCCTGTTTGAGTTCCCCAAGTCATATGGCAAATTCCCTTTTGCTATCTATTTTACTATTCAGATGATCTATTTCTTCTTGGGGAAACTTTGGTAAATTAGGTCTTTTATCCATTTCATCTTCAATGTTAAGTTTATTTGCTTACATTTGTCTGAATGGGTATTTATTTTGCTACTATTTTTGGAAAATAATTGACTTAGGAAAAAATTTAAATTGACAGGGATTTTTGTTTTTGTTTTGTTTTTTTCTCTTTTCAGTAACATGAAAGAACTCTCCACTATCTTCTAGCTTGTAAAATTCCTGGTGAGATGTGAGCTGTCATTCATGTCTTTCTATCATTATACAATTTTCTTCCTCTGGCTGTTCTTATGACTTTCTCTATAATCCTAGTTTTCAGCAACTTGATCATGGTGTGTCCTAGTGTGGTTTTCTTCATGTTTCTCCTGCATTGCTTTTGTTGAGGTTCTTGGGTCTGTGGATTTATGGTTATTGACAAGTTTAGAAAAAATATAACCATTATTTTTATCTGGGATTTTTAGAATTGATTATACTGTCTCCTGGGTTTCACATAATCTCCATGTTTTTATCCATGTTTTATATGTGACCTTCCTCATACTTGCCATGTCTGTATATTAGGCCTCTCTAGACCTCTGCAGAGCAGATCAGCTCTTTACCTGTAACTTCCTCCATGCATATTCTGTGATATGGCTTCGTTGGCTCCTTTTTCTCAGTGATCACTTCTTCATAACCTTTCCATATTCTTATGCAGGAATTAATTGAAATGTTTTGTCTGTTAATTTCTCCTTTCCCATGGTCCTGAAGGACTAAACTCAAATGGCCTTCTTTTATTACTTTATTTGGCATTAAACTTTTCTAAGATTAACATGATTTATGTCTTTTTAAAACACTTATAGTTTTCTAAATGGTCTTATTTGTTCACTTGTTTCATATCTATCACACCAGAATGTAAAATTCATGAGGGCAGAAACTTTATTTTGTTTATGTCATGATCCCCAGAACCTAGTACAGTTCCTCAGTTCAGTTCAGTCCAGTCGCTCAGCTGTGTCTGACTCTTTGCAACCCCATGAATTGCAGCATGCCAGGCCTCCCTGTCCATCACCAACTCCCGGAGTTCACTCAAACTCATGTCCATCGAGTTGGTGATGCCATCCAGCCATCTCATCATCTGTCGTCCCCTTTTCCTCCTGCCCCAAATCCCTCTCAATATTAGAGTCTTTTCCAATGAGTCAGCTCTTCGCATGAGGTGGCCATAGTGTTGGAGTTTCTGCTTTAGCATCATTCCTTCCAAAGAAATCCCAGGGCTAATCTCCTTCAGAATGGACTGGTTGGATCTCCTTGCAGTCCAAGGGACTCGCAAGAGTCTTCTCCAACACCACAGTTCAAAAGCATCAATTCTTCGGCGCTCAGCCTTCTTCACAGTCCAACTGTCACATCCATACATGACCACAGGAAAAACCATAGCCTTGACTAGATGGACCTTAGTCAGCAAAGTAATGTCTCTGCTTTTGAATATACTATCTAGGTTAGTCATAACTTTTCTTCCAAGGACTAAGCGTCTTTTAATTTCATGGCTGCAGTCACCATCTGCAGTGATTTTGGAGCCCAAAAAATATCCTTCAAGGCCTGATTCAAATCATCTTTATCATGAAGCTTTCCATGAAGATCACTTTATTCTTCCTGTAAAGCTGTAGACAATTCAGTTTCATGGTTTATTTTGTATTACTTTACTCTATAATTATTTCATGGTAGAGTCTTTTCAGCCTAACAGACTTTTAAGCTCCTCAAAGCCAGGATCCCCTTTTATATGTGCTATGAAGAGTCTAAATTAAACATTTAAGAAAAATCTTAAAAAGCTCAGTTTTATATAGATGTATCAAGATTATGGAATTGTTTTTCTAGGTATATATACACATGTAGGGAGCTACTTTAAGAGCGTTATTCATTTATTTATTCATTTCATAAATATTTTTGAGTGCCTTCCTCATGCCAGGTACTGCTATAGGTGCTAAAGATATATAAGTGAATAAAACAAAAATAAAAGAAAAATCCCTGATCTTTAAAAAATTTATTTTTTTAATTGAAGTATAATTGCCATATAACCTTATTCTAGTTTCAAGTATATAACATAATGATTTGACATTTTATACACTGCAAAATGATCACCACAATGTCAATCATCACCATCCATAGTTAGAAAATGTTTTCTCATGCATGACAAAAACTGTTAAAATCTGCTCTCTTCAGTTTAGTTCAGTTCAGTTGCTGAGTCGTGTCCGACTCTTTGCGACCCCATGAATTGCAGCACACCAGGCCTCCCTGTCCATCACCATCTCCTGGAGTTCACTCAGACTCACGTTCATCAAGTCTGTGATAACTTTCAAATAGGCAATACACTATTGTTAACTATACATATAATAGTATATTACATCCCAATGATTTACTTATTTTATATCTGAAAATTTGCACCTTTTGATCTTCTTCACCCATATTGCCTTTCCATCCCTGACCTATCTGAGCCAATGTTTTTTAGGAGTTGACAGACAAGAACAATTTGGTAAATAGAATATATTATATCTTAAGTAACCATGTGTAATGCAAGTACTTCACATTTGAAGGAGTAAAAAAATCTTGTTTAATTAAAATGTAAGTATTAAGTCCTCAAAATTTTATAAAAGACATTTGCCATATCTTCTGTTTAGATATAGATTATATGATCTGTTTTCAAACAATGAATATCTACGTGAGTTGAAGGGAAAGACTATTACTGTATTTGCTTCATTGTGGAGTAATTAGCAAACAATGAGTATAGTCTTCTAACTTGATCTGAATTTTCTATGCTTTATTGTGAGTCCCCGAAGTTGACTTAATGTGTCCTTGAAAATGACTAAAGTGGAAATTTCATTCCTGAGTTGAAATCAACACATTATCAGGAGGGAATGTTTGTACCTTGGATTACTTGGGGTATGTTCCTTGTGATTATTGCTTGCTGTTCCACTCTTTCTATTTTCTCCTAAAACCCTAAGTGTGAAGTTTAAAAATGGTCCTCTCACTGTCCTCTTTTCCAAGAATCCATTCCAAATAGTGCACATGAGCAGACCTCTTTGTGGAAATTTTATCTCCATCTCTTCTCAGGACGTTTGTTCACAAAAGCCTCACAACAGGCATGTAGCCAGTGGGCATGAAGGTAAAACTTTTGTTTCAGCAGCTATGTTTACTGGAATTATATATTTTTGATCATTTACATTGTTTAAATATCCTCCAACTTCTCTAATCCTACTCTTCCAACAGCTTGCTTTTATTTCCTGGATTATGTAGCCCAGTTTCAAAAAGCCCTTGAAAAATGGTTAAAAATAGAGTATTAAAAATATTTTTATAGTTCCAGGAAAGAATAAATATTATTAGATAAGCATTATTGGTTGCAGAAATATTGACTATTAAAAATAAATATCTATTAATATTAAAACTCTAAATTGTGAAGTAATAAAGGCTTTTAAAGCTAAATATTATACTAACTTTCAAATGTGTGATGTAAATATCCAATAACATTTATAAGTTTCATATTTTAAATATGAGATTAATTTCTATTTGTTTTTCATATTTATAAATGTCAAAGTATAATGTATTATGAACAACACAGGTAATATAATTTTTGAAATTTCTTAAGGCCCTCATAATTTATCAATACTGTCTGTCTTTTCCCAAAACAGCTTGGTGTTTTTAGAGTAAAATTATGAAATAGAGTGTGTTTCACTCAGGTAAAAGGTTGCATGAGCCTAGGAAAAAGAGAAGATTTGAAGGCTATATACCACTTTTCCCTTCCATTTTTCATGTCATTTTTAAAATACATCTGCATGTCCATTTAGTCATTCAACAGATATTTATTGCTCTATGTGTCAGATATCATTTAAAGGCTGAAGATACCATAGTGAAAAACTCATGGAGTTGATGATCCAGCAGATAGATATGCAATGGAATAAAAAAGCAAAGAACATGATATGTCAGATAGCAATATATACTGAGGCAAAACACATAAATCAAGAAAGGTGGTTGAACTTTTAAATAGGATGACCAGGAAGGGCTTCTATGAGAAAGCGAGTTGGAGTAAAGATTTAAAGGGGTTAGACAGCAAGCCATATGCTTACCTGAGGAAAGAATGATTGAAGTTGAGGAAACAGTAAATGTAAAAATCTTAGGTAGGGATGTGTTTGGTGTGGAGAGGACAGAATGATACAGTAAACTGAAAGAGTGATGGAGTCAATGAACCTGTTGACCTCCCTCTGCCTGTATGAATGCTGGAATACATGTTGTATAACAAGTAATGTTTGCTTACTGTTCATTAGTGGTTACAGATCTAGTGAAAATAATGCAAGCTATATTAACTTAGGACAGTGATTATTTACTTCTATATATTTTTAAAAAACTTTATATTAGGGAGAGCTGATTTAGGTTTACAACAAAACTGAGAGGGAGATAGATTCCTCACATATCCCCTATCTCCACAGATGCACATCTTTCCCTGTTGTCAACAGGGAAACAACATCACTCATCAGAATGGTACATTATCTTTTTTTTAACCAAGGATGAGCATACATTTAACACATCATAAATACTCAAATTCCATATTTACCATGAGGTTCTATCTTTGTTGTTGTACATTGTACAATATTGCATATTTTATGAGTTTTGAACATATGTATAATTACAAATATCCATTATTACAATTTCTAATTTTCTTGAAGAAGTCTCTAGTCTTTCCCATTTTATTATGTTCCTCTATTTCTTTGCATTGATCACTGAGAAAGGCTTTCTTATCTTTCCTTGTTATTCTTTGGAACTCTGCATTAAATGGGTATATCTTTCCTTTTCTCTTTTGCCTTTCACTTCTCTTCTTTTCTCAGCTATTTGTAAGGCCTCCACAGACAACTATTTTGCCTTTTTGCAATTCTTTTTCTTAGGGATGGTCTTGATTACTGCTTCTTGTACAGTTTCACAAACCTCTGTCCATAGTTCTTCAGGCACTCTGTATATCAGATCTAATCCCTAGTATCTAATTGTCACTTCCACAGTATAATTGTAAGGGATTTGATTGAAGTCATACTTGAATGATCTAGTGATTTCCCCTACTTTCTAAAATTTAAGTCTGAATTCGGCAGTAAGGAGTTCATGATATGAGCCACAATAGCTCCTGGTCTTGTTTTTGCTGACTGTATAGGGCTTCTCCACCCTTGCCTGCAAAGAACATACTCAATCTAATTTCAGTATTGACCATCTGGTGATGTCCACGTGTAGAGACTTTTCTAGTGCTGTTGAAAGTGGCTGTCTGCTTTAACCAGTGCATTCCCTTGGCAAAACTCTGTTAGCCTTTGACCTGCTTCATTTTGTACTTCAAGGCCAAATTTGCCTGTTACTGCAGGTATCTCCTGACTTCCTGTGTTTGCATTCCAGTCCCCTATAATGAAAAAGACATCTTTTGGGGTGTTAGTTCTAGAAGGTCTTGTAGGTCTTCATAGAATTATGTGACTTCAGATTCTTCAACATTACTGGTCGGGGATAGATTTGGATTACTTTGATATTGAATGGTTTGCCTTCAAAATGAACAGTATGTGAGCCATGAACTTTAACACGTTTAAACTGGATTTGGAAAAGGCAGAGAAACCAGAGATCAAATTGCCAACATCTGTTGGATCATTGAAAAAGCAAGAGAGTTCCAGAAAAAACATCCACTTCTACTTTATTGACTATGCCAAAACCTTTGACTGTGTGGATCACAACAACCTGCAAAATTCTTAAAGCAATGGGAATAACAGACCACCAGACATGCCTCCTAAGATATGTATGCAGATGAGGAAGTAACAGTTAGAACTGGACATGGAATGACAGACTGGTTCCAAATCAGGAAAGGAGTATGTGAAGGCTGTATTTAACTTATATGCGGAGTACATCATATGAAATGCTGGGCTGGATGAAGCACAAGCTGGAATCAAGGTTGCTGGAAGAAATTATCAATAACCTCAGATATGCAGACAATAATACCCTTATGGCACAAAGCAAAGAAGAACTAAAGAGCTTTTTGATGAAAGTGAAAAAGAAGAGTGAAAAAGTTGGTTTAAAATTCAGCATTCAGAAAACTAAGATCATTGCATCTGGTCCTATCAGTTTTAGAATGGACTGGTTGGATGTCCTTGCAGTCCAAGGGACTCTCAAGAGTCTTCTCCAACACACCACAGTTCAAAAGCATTAGTTCTTCGGTGCTCAGCCGTCTTCACAGTACAACTCTCACATCCATACATGACCACAGGAAAAAACATAGCCTTGACTAGACGGACCTTTGTTGGCAAAGTAATGTCTGCTTTTGAATATACTGTCTAGGTTGGTCATAACTTTTCTTCCAAGGACTAAGTGTCTTTTAATTACATGGCTGCAGTCACCATCTGCAGTGATTTTAGAGCCCCCAAAATAGTCAGACACTGTTTCCATGTTTCTCCACCTATTTCCAATGAAATGATGGGACCAGATGCCATGATCTTTGTTTTCTGAATGTTGAGCTTTAAACCAACTTTTTCGCTTTCCTCTTTCACTTTCATCAAGAGCCTCTTTAGTTCTTCTTCACTTTCTGCCATAAAGGTGGTGTCATCTGCATATCTGAGGTTATTGATATTTCTCCCGGCAATCTTGATCCCAGCTTGTGTTTCTTCTAGTCTAGCATTTCTCATGATGTACTTTGCATATAAGTTAAATAAACAGGGTGACAGTATACAACCTTGATGTACTCCTTTTCCTATTTGGAACCAGTCTGTTCCATGTCCAGTTCTAACTGTTGCTTCCTGACCTGCATACAGATTTCTCAAGAGGCAGGTTAGGTGGTCTTGTATTCCCATCTCTTTCAGAATTTTCCACAATTTATTGTGATCCACACAGTCAAAGGCTTTGGCATAGTCAATAAAGCAGAAGTAGATGTTTTTCTGGAACTCTCTTGCTTTTTCCATGATCCAGCGGACGTTGGCAATTTGATCTCTGGTTCCTCTGCTTTTTCTAAAACCAGCTTGAACATCAGGGAGTTCACAGTTCATGTATTACTGAAGCCTGGCTTGGAGAACTTTGAGCATTACTTTACTAGCATGTGAGATGAGTGCAATTGTGCGGTAGTTTCAGCATTCTTTGACATTGTCTTTCTTTGGGATTGGAATGAAAACTGACATTTTCCAGTCCTGTGGCCACTGCTGAGTTTTCCCAGTTTGCTGGCATATTGAGTGCAGCACTTTCACAGCATCATCTTTCAGGATTTGAAACAGCTCAACTGGAATTCCATCACCTCCACTAGCTTTGTTCGTAGTGATGCTTTCTAAGGCCCACTTGACTTCACATTCCAAGATGTCTGGCTCTAGATTAGTGATCACATCATCATGATTATCTGCGTTGTGAAGATCTTTTTGTACAGTTCTTCTATGTATTCTTGCCACCTCTTCTTAATATCTTCTGCTTCTGTTAGGTTCACACCATTCTGTCCTTTATCGAGCCCATCTTTGCATGAAATGTTCCCTTGGTATCTCTAATTTTCTTGAAAAGATCTCTAGTCTTTTCCATTCTGTTCTTGTCCTCTATTTCTTTGCATTGATTGCTGAAGACAGCTTTCTTATCTCTTCTTGCTATTCTCTGGAACTGTGCATTCAGATGCTTATATCTTTCCTTTTCTCCTTTGCTTTTCACCTCTCTTCTTTTCACATCTATTTGTAAGGCCTCCCCAGACAGCCATTTTGCTTTTTTGCATTTCTTTTCCATGGGGATGGTCTTGATCCCTGTCTCATGTACAATGTCATGAACCTTTGTTCATAGTTCATCAGGCACCCTATGTATCAGATCTAGGCCCTTAAATCTATTTCTCACTTCCACTGTATAATCATAAGGGATTTGATTTAGGTCATACCTGAATGGTCTAGTGGTTTTCCCTACTTTCTTCAATTTGAGTCTGAATTTGGTAATAAGGAGTTAATGATCTGAGCCACAGTCAGCTCCTGGTCTTGTTTTCGTCGACTGTATAGAGCTTCTCCATCTTTGGCTGCAAAGAATATAATCAATCTGATTTTGGTGTTGACCATCTGGTGATGTCCATGTGTAGAGTCTTCTCTTGTGTTGTTGGAAGAAGGTGTTTGCTATGCATTTTCTTGGCAAAACTCTATTAGTCTTCACCCTGCCTCACTCCGCATTCCAAGGCCAAATTTGCCTGTTACTCCAGGTGTTTCTTGATTCCTACTTTTGCATTCCAGTCCCCTATAATGAAAAGGACATCTTTTTTGGGTGTTAGTTCTAAAAGGTTTTGTAGGTCTTCATAAAACTGTTCAACTTCAGCTTCTTCAGCGTTACTGGTTGGGGTATAGACTTGGATAACTGTGATATTGAATGGTTTGCCTTGGAGACGAACAGAGATCATCCTGTCGTTTTTAAGGTTGCATCCAAGTACTGCATTTCGGACTCTTTTGTTGACCATGATGGCTACTTCATTTCTTCTGAGGGATTCCTGCCTGCAGTAGTAGATATAATGGTCATCTGAGGTAAATTCACCCATTCCAGTCCATTTTAGGTTGCTGATTCCTAGAACGTAGATGTTCACTCTTGCCATCTCTTGTTTGACCCCTTCCAATTTGCCTTGATTCATGGACCTGACATTCCAGGTTCCTATGCAATATTGCTCTTTACAGTATCGGATCTTGCTTCTATGACCAGTCACAGCCACAGCTGGGTACTGTTTTTGCTTTGGCTCCATCCCTTCATTTTTCTGGAGTTATTTCTCCACTGATCTCCAGTAGCATATTGTGCACCTAATAACCTGGGGAGTTTCTCTTTTGGTATCCTATCATTTTGCCTTATCATAATGTTCATGGGGTTCAGTCCTGAATATTCATTGGAAGGACTGATGCTGAAGCTGAAACTCCAATTCTTTGGTCGCCTGATGCAAAGAAGTAACTCATTTGAAAAGACCCTGATGCTGGGAAAGATTGAAGGCAGGAGGAGAGGGGATGAAAGAAGATAAAATGGTTGGATGGCATCACTGACTCAATGGACATGAGTTTGAGTAAGCTCTGCATGAGTTGGTGATGGACAGGGAAGCCTGGCCTGCTGTAGTCCATAGAGTCGAAAGGAGTCGGACATGACTGAACAACTAAACTGATACGGATGCTGATCTAAATTACAGTATTGTACAGAGTATTTTCACTGCCCTAAAATTTCTCTTTGCTTCATTTATTCATCCCTTCCCCTCCTTTCTGCAAGCACTGTTTTTTTTTTTTAAATTGTCTCCATATTTTTGCCTTTTCTAGAATGTTGTATAGTTGGAATCTATCAGTGTATACCTTTTCAGATTGACTTCTTTCACTTAGTGACATGCATTTAAGGTTCCTTCATGTGTTTTTTTTTGGCTTGAAAGCTCATTTCTTTTTAATGCTGAATCAGTCCTGAGTGTTCATTGGAAGGACTGAAGCTGAAGCTGAAACTGCAATACTTTGGCCACCTGATGCAAAGAGCTGACTCATTTGAAAATACCCTGATGCTGGGGAAGACTGAGGGCAGGAGGAGAAGGGGACGACAGAAGAGGAGATGGTTGTATGGCATCACTGACTCAATGGACATGGGTTTGGGGGACTCTGGGAGTTCATGATGGACTGAGAGGCCTGGCGTGCTGCGATTCATGGGGTCGCAAAAAGTCGGACATGACTGAGCAAATGAACTGAACTGAACTGATTCCATTATTTGGATGTACGACAGATGTTTCTTTCTTTCTTTTTTTTTTTCAATCTATTTACCTCCTGAAGGACATCTTAGTTACTTCCAAGTTTTGCAGTTATATACAGAATTACTATAAACATCTGGGTGCAGGTTTTTGTGTGAACATAAACGTTCAGTTCCTTTGGGTAAATAATAAGAAAGGAGATTGCTGGACCACGTGGTAAGAATATGTTTAGTTTTCTAAGAAACCACCAAACTTTCTTCCAAAGTGATTGCATTTTATATTTCCATAGCAATATATGAGCTTCTCTGGTGGCTCAGAGGGTAAAGCATCAGCCCACAATGTGGGAGACCCAGGTTTGATCCCTGAGTCAGGAAGATCTGCTGAAGAAGGCAATGGCAACACACTCCAGTATTCTTGCCTGGAGAATCCCATGGATGGAGGGGCCTGGTAGGCTATAATCCACAGGGTCACAAAGAGTCGGACACGTCTTGTGACCGCACCTCCACTTTTTCACTTTCAGCAATATATGAGAGTTCTTTTGCTTTATATCCTTATCAGCATTGTGTTGCTTACTTTTCACTTTTAAGAGAAGTGTTGTTTCTGACATGAATTAGAATAGAATTAACTGGCCAGTGTATGCTTTGCCTTTGACTGAAGAGAGGATTGGGGTAATGAAAAGATCTAATACCTTGGTTAAATTGAAACATCTTCAAATTTAAAAAGCAAAACAGAAAAATTAAGATTTTAGAATTTATATTTTTCCAACTCCAATTTAATTCATAAGACATTTTATGAGGTTTTCCAAAGTAGAATGTTTTGCCGCTTCTGGGAATATGATGAGGAAAAAAAAAAAAAAAATGGTGAACTACAACTTTCTCAATTCCAGGGGTTTTCAACAAAGAGTCTAATCATCTTTCCCAGTAAAACTTTTCCATTTATTCATTACTTTGCTCTCAGGGTTTTGCTTAACTTGCTTGCAAGAAATTTTTTAAGCTTTTAAGATTTTATGTCGGAGTATACCCAGTTAACAATGTTGTGATAGTTTCAGGTGAACAGCAAAGGGACTCAGCCATGCAGATTCATGTATCCATTCTCTCCCAGATGCCCCTCCCATCCAGGCTGCCACATATCCTTGAGTAGAGTTCCTGTGCTCTACAGCAGAACCTTGTTTGTTATACGGTTTAAATATAGCAGTGTGTACATATTGATTCCAAACCCACTAACTAGCCCTTCCCCCATTCTTCCCCAATGGCAACCGTAAAGTTGTTTTCTAAGTTTGTGAGTCTCTTTCCGTTTTTGTAAATAAGTTCATTTGTATAACTTCCTTTTCAGTTCAGTTCAGTTCAGTTCAGTCACTCCGCCATGTCCGATTCTTTGCGACCCCATGAATCGCAGCACATCAGGCCTCCTTGTCCATCACCAACTCCCGGAGTTCACTCAGACTCATGTCCATTGAGTTAGTGATGCCATCCAGCCATCTCATCCTCTGTCGTCCCTTTCTCCTCCTGCCCCCAATCCCTGCCAGCATCAGAGTCTTTTCCAATGATTCAGCTCTTTGCATGAGGTGGCCAAAGTACTGGAGTTTCAGCTTTATCATTAAAGTCTGCATATAAGGAATATCATATGATATTTCTCCTCTGTATGACTTACTTCCCTCAGTATAACAGTCTCTAGGTTGATTCATACTGCTGCAAATGGTGTCATTTCATTCTTTTTAATGGCTGAGTAATATTCCATAGTGTATGCGTATCACATCCTTTTTTATCCATTTCTTTGTTGATGGATATTTAGGTTGCTTCTGTATCTAGGAAGCTAGATATGGAACAGTGTATCCATATCTGTAATACACTGTGAACAGTGCTTCAGTGAACATTAGTACAGCCAACTGGTAGAATATACTGGAGAACAGTATGGAGGCTCCTTAAAAAAACTAAAAATAGACCTATCGTATGAACCTGCAATTCTACTCCTAGGCATATATCCAGAGAAAAGTGTGGTTCAAAATGATTTCTTAATAAAGAATCTTACTATGCCTCTGTGAATTAGATATTAATACTATTCTTGATTTTTGCATAATAGTAGAGAGTGTTCCAGTGTTTGTCCTTAGATGCCCATGCACTTTTTGTGTACTCTGTCGCCGAGTGGATGTTGGTAGAGAACCACTTTGCACCTGTAGCCATTAGCAGACTGAAGCATAGCTCACATGTAACTTCAGAACTTGGTTTTTCTATCCCAGAAGTGGTGTCTCATTATGCAATAGACTTCCTTTGGAAGAAATTTTTTCATTCACTGTCAGAGCTAATAGGTATATGTGGTAGATCTCTTCCTGCCAACACTAGATACTGTGGATCTTTTCTGTTTTACCCCAATATAATAACATTTCTTCCAGTTCACACCCTTTACTTTGCTCCCTCTGCTCAGTCAAGTTTTGTGGTTCTCATCCAAAGGCTGTGTACCTGGATTCACTCTATTTTGACAGATGGTTTTATTTCTCATGGTGGACTGGTAAAGCTTATTTGGTACACTGTGTTGGAAGGATTCTGAGACTGAGTCCAGATTCAGGAAGAAAGAGTGTGGGAATTAATTAGTAGTGAGAGAGTTGGGGGAAATTGTGGTTGTATCAGGACCTCTAGATGTACAAGCTGGATTTAGAAAAGACAGAGGAACCAGAGATCAAATTGCCAACATCTGCTGGATCATAGGAAAAGCAGAAGAATTCCAGAAAAGCATCTACTTCTGCTTCATTGACTACGCTAAAGACTTTGACTGTGTAAATCACAACAAACTGTGGGAAATTCTTAAAGAGATATACCAGACTGCCTTCCCTGACTCCTGAGAAACCTGTATGCAGGTCAAGAAGCAACAGTTAGAACCAGATTTGGAATGACAGATTGGTTCAAAATTGGGAAAGGAGTATGTCAAGGCCTGTATATTGTCATCCTGCTTATTTAATTGAAATGCAGAGTACCTAATGCAAAATGCCAGGCTGGATGAAGCTCAAGCTGGAAACAAGATTGCTGGGAGAAATATCAATGACAGATACCACTCTAATGGCAGAAAGCAAAGAGAAACTAAAGAGCTTCTTAATGAAAGTGAAAGAGGAGAGTGAAAAAGCTGGCTTAAAACTCAACATTCGATAAACTAAGATCATGGCATCTGGTCTTATCACCTCATAGAAAATAGATGGGGAAACAATGGAAACAGTGAGAGACTTTATTTTCTTGGGGTTCAAAATCACTGCAGATGGTGGTACCAGCCATTAAATTAAAAGACACTTGCTCCTTGGAAAAAAATCTATGGTAGACCTAGATAGTGAAGGACATGAAAACCTGGCATGCTACAGTCCATGGAGTCATACAAGCTGGACACTGCTAAGTGATAAAACTGGTGGCTCAGATGGTAAAGAGTCTACCTGCAATGCGGGAGACCTGGGTTTGATCCCTGGGTCAGGAAGATCCCCTGGGGAAGGAAATGGCAACCCACTTCAGTATTCTTTTTTTTTTTTTTTCACATTTATCATCTTTATTTTTTTTTAATACTTTATTCTACATTACAATACTGTATTTGTTTTGCCATACATTGACATGAATCAGCCACATGTGTACACGATCTCCCAATGCCGAAGCCCCCTCCCACCTCCCACCCCATATCATCTCCTTGGATCATCCCATGCACCAGCCCCAAGCATCCTGTATCCTGTATTGAACATAGACTGGCACTTCGTTTCTTACATGATAGTATACATGTTTCAGTGCCATTCTCCCAAATCATCCCACCCTCTCCCTCTCCCTCAGAGTCCAAAAGTCCATTCTATACTTCTGTGTCTCTTTTGTTGTCTCACATAGAGGGTCATCATTACTATCTTTCTAAATTCCATATATATGTGTCAGTATACGGTACTGGTGTTTTTCTTTCTGGCTTACTTCACTCTGTATAATTGGCTCCAGTTCCATCCATCTCATTAGAACTGAGTCAAATTTATTCTTTTTAAGGGCTGAGTAGTAATCCATTGTGCATATGTACCACAGCTTTCTTATCCATTCATCTGCTGATGGACATCTAGGTTGTTTCCATGTCCTGGCTATTATAAACAGTGCTGCAATGAACATTGGGGCACATGTGTCTCTTTCAGTTCTGGTTTCCTCAGTGTGTATGCCCAGCAGGGGGATTGCTGGGTCATAAGGCAGTTCTATTTGCAATTTTTTAAGGAATCTCCACACTGTTTTCCATAATGGCTGTACTAGTTTGCATTCCCACCAGCAGTGTAAGAGGGTTCCCTTTTTCTCCACATCCTCTCCAGCATTTATTGCTTGTAGACTTTTGGATCGCAGCCATTCTGACTGGTGTGAAATGGTACCTCATTGTGGTCTTGATTTGCATTTCTCTGATAATGAGTGATGTTGAGCATCTTTTCATGTGTTTGTTAGCCATCCGTATGTCTTCTTTGGAGAAATGCCTATTTAGTTCTTTGGCCCATTGTTTGATTGGTTCGTTTATTTTTCTGGAGTTGAGCTGCATAAGTTGCTTGTATATCTTTGAGATTGGTTGTTTGTCAGTTGTTTCATTTGCTATTGTTTTCTCCCATTCAGAAGGCTGTCTTTTCACCTTGCTTATATTTTCCTTTGTTGTGCAGAAGCTTTTAATTTTAATTAGATCCCATTTGTTTAGTTTTGCTTTTATTTCCATTATACTGGGAGGTGGATCATAGAGGATCCAGCTGTGAATTATGTCGGAGAGTGTTTTGCCTATGTTCTCTACGAGTTTTATAGTTTCTGGTCTTACATTTAGATCTTTAATCCATTTTGAGTTTATTTTTGTGTATGGTGTTAGAAAGAGGTCTAGTTTCATTCTTTTACAAGTGGTTGACCAGTTTTCCCAGCACCACCTGTTAAAGAGACTGTCTTTGTTCCACTGTATATTCTTGCTTCCTTTGTCGAAGATAAGGTGTCCATAGGTGTGTGGATTTATCTCAGGGCTTTCTATTTTGTTCCATTGATCTATATTTCTGTCTTTGTGCCAGTACCATACAGTCTTAATGACTGTGGCTTTGTAGTAGAGCCTGAAGTCAGGCAAGTTGATTCCTCCAGTTCCATTCTTCTTTCTCAAGATTGCTTTTGCTATCCCACTCCAGTATTCTTGCCTGAAAAATCCTGTGGATGGAGGAGGCTGGCAGGCTATAGTCCATGGGGATCACAAAGAGTTGGACATGACTAAGCAACTTCACCTTCACCTTCAGGTAATTAAACAACAACCTCAGGACCTCACTGTCTGTGCTACTGACTCCCATGGATGCTGCAAAGTCCCTCCCCACAGCCTACTGTTCAATTCACCTTCTTTAATCCCATAATTGCAACACAAGGGCAAATCATGCTCGATTAAGGCTGTTGAGCTACCATATGACAGCAAATGTTTGAGATATGGAAGAAAGTCATTACTGTATATTGAGGATACCCCACATCTGAAGATTTATGATACATAGACTGTAAAGAGGTGAAGTCTTGAATAGCTGAAATCACCTGGGATCTTCTGTTTCAGACCTTCTCGTTCATGGATTGGCTATGATCAATGGTATCAACAGGCAGACTGAATATCTAAAAGATTCGCTGAAATTTCAGGTTTCTGAAAATTTGTGGGTTTTATTTCCCACTCTCTGGAATACATGTTACTTTATTTAAAGCTCCCATCAGTTCCTGTTCATAAGGCCCAATAAACTTGTAGTTTATAGGCTGTTCTGTGAAATGTCAGGATAATCAAGTTCTCTGTGTGCTAGGTTATATCAGACAATGGATGAACTGAACAAGAAGTTGAAGTGCATGTCTGTCCTTGCTAGGTGAGAAAAAGTTGGCTATGGTAGGACTTGAAATCTGGTATAGATAAAAAGGCATTTGCTGCATTAATAATTATATACCAGGATCTAGAAGTTGAAATAATTTTCCCCTTTAAAGATGCTATTATGAGGAGTAGCTGCTGAAATTAGAATTATCAATAATTTTACAATAACCCATGATCTATCTGTCTCTTACATAAGGTAAAAGAGAATTACATTGGAATATTATAAGAAGAATTATCTTTTCACCTTGAATTTCTGAGGAAGGCAGTTATCTCTGTAATTCCATCAGGGATCAGTTGGGGCTTACTACTCTGGTTGGCAGAGGAAATTTCAGAGGCTGCTACCTCACCATTATGGGGACTCCCAGGTGGTGCAGTGAGTAAAGGACCCACTTGCTAATGCAGCAGACTTAGGAGCCACAGATTTGATCTCTGGTTTGGGGAGATGCAGAATGTGGTCCACTGGAGAAGGGTGTGGCAATACCCAGTTGTGGATATGACTGGTGATAGAAGCAAGGTCTGATGCTGTAAAGAGCAATACTGCATAGGAACCTGGAATGTCAGGTCCATGAATCAAGGCAAGTTGGAAGTGGTCAAACAGGAGATGGCAAGACTGAACGTCAACATTCTAGGAATCAGTGAACTAAAGTGGACTGGAATGGGTGAATTTAACTCAGATGACCTTAATATCTACTACTGCAGACAATAATCCCTCAGAAGAAAGGAGTAGCCATCATGGTCAACAAAAGAGTCCAAAATGCAGTACTTGGATGTAATCTCAAAAATGACAGAAGGATTTCTATTTGTTTCCAAGGCAAACCATTCAATATCACAGTAATCCAAGTCTAAGCCCCAACCAGTAATGCTGAAGAAGCTGAAGTTGGATGGTTCTATGAAGACCTACAAGACCTTTTAGAACTAACACCCAAAAAGAGGTCCTTTCATTATAGGGGATTGGAACGCAAAAGTAGGAAGTCAAGAAACACCTGGAGTAACAGGCAAATTTGGCCTTGGAATGCAGAATGAAGCAGGGCAAAGACAAATAGAGTTTTGCCAAGAAAATGCACTGGTCATAGCAAACACCCTCTTCCAACAACACAAGAGAAGACTCTACACATGGACATCACCAGATGGTCAACACCAAAATCAGATTGACTATATTCTTTGCAGCCAAAGATGGAGAAGATCTATACAGTCAACAAACCAAGACCAGGAGCTGACTGTGGCTCAGATCATGAACTACTTATTGCCAAATTCAGATTTAAATTGAAGACAGTAGGGAAAACCAATAGACCATTCAGGTATGACCTAAATCAAATCCTTATTATTACACAGTGGAAGTGAGAAACAGATTTAAGGGCCTAGATCTGATAGATAGAGTGCCTGATGAACTATGGAATGAGGTTCCTGACATTGTACACGAGACAGAGATCAAGATCATATCCATGGAAAGAAATGCAAAAGAGCAAAATGGCTGACTGGAGAGGCCTTACAAATAGCTGTGAAAAGAAGAGAGGTGAAAAGCAAAGGAGAAAAAGAAAGATATAAGCATCTGAAGGCAGAGTTCCAAAGAATGGCAAGAAGAGATAAGAAAGCCTTCCTCAGTGATCAATGCAAAGAAATAGAGGAGGAAAACAACAGAATGGGAAAGACTAGAGATCTCTTCAAGAAAATTAGAGATACCAAGGGAACATTTCATGCAAAGATGGGCTTGATAAAGGACAGAAATGGTACGGTCTAAAGAAGCAGAAGATATTAAGAAGAGGTGGCAAGAATACACGGAAGAACTGTACAAAAAGATCGTCAAGACCAAGATAAACATGATGGTGTAATCACTAATCTAGAGCCAGACGTCCTGGAATGTGAAGTCAAGTGAGCCTTAGGAAGCATCACTATGAACAAAGCTAGTGGAGGTGATGGAATTCCAGTTGAGCTGTTTCAAATCCTGAAAGATGATGCTGTGAAAGTGCTGCACTCAATATGCCAGCAAATTTGGAAAACTCAGCAGTGGCCACAGGACTGGAAAAGGTCAGTGTTCATGCCAATCCCAAAGAAAGGCAATGCCAAAGAATGCTCAAACTACCACACAATTGCACTCATCTCACATGCTAGTAAAGTAATGCTCAAAATTCTCCAAGCCAGGCTTCAGCAATACATGAACTGTGAACTCCCTGATGTTCAAGCTGCTTTTAGAAAAGGCAGAGAAACCGTATATCAAATTGCCAACATCCACTGGATCATGGAAAAAGCAAGAGATTTCAAGAAAAACATTTATTTCTGCTTTATTGACTATGCCAAAGCCTTTGACTGTGTGGATCACAATAAACTGTAGAAAATTCTGAGAGAGATGGGAATACCAGACCACCTGACCTGCCTCTTGAGAAATCTGTATGCAGTTCAGGAAGCAATGGTTAGAACTGGACATGGAACAACACACTAATTCCAAATAGGAAAAGGAGTTAATCAAAACTGTATTTTGTCACCCTGCTTATTCAACTTACATGCAGAGTGCATCATGAGAAACGCTGGGCTGGAAGAAGTACAAGCTGGAATCAAGATTGCTGGGAGAAATATCAATAACCTGAGATGCAGATGACACCAGCCTTATGGCAGAAAGTGAAGAGGAGCTAAAAGCCTCTTGATGAAAGTGAAAGAGGAGAGTGAAAAAGTTGGCTTAAAGCTCAACATTCAGAAAATGAAGATCATGGCATCCAGTCCCATCACTTCATGGGAAATAGATGGGGAAACAGTGGAAACAGTGTCAGACTTAATTTTGCGGGACTCCAAAATCACTGCAGATGATGACTGCAGCCATGAAATTAAAAGACGCTTACTCCTTGGAAGAAAAGTTCTGACCAATCTAGATAGCACATTCAAAAGCAGAGACATTACTTTGCCAACTAAAGTTGTCTTGTCAAGGCTATGGTTTTTCCAGTAGTCATGTATGGATGTGAAGTTGGACTGTGAAGAAGGCTGAGTGCTGAAGACTTGATGCTTTTGAACTGTGGTGTTGGAGAAGATTCTTAAGAGTCCCTTGGACTGCAAGGAGATCCAACCAGTCCACTCTGGAGGAGATCAGCCCTGGGATTTCTTTGGAAGGAATGATGCTAAAGCTGAAGCTCCAGTGCTTTGGCTACCTCATGCAAAGAGCTGACTCACTGGAAAAGACTTTGATGCTGGGAAGAATTGGGGGCAGGAGGATAAGGGGACGACTGAGGATGAGATGTCTGGATGGCATCACTGACTTGATGGATGTGAGTTTGAGTGAACTCCGGGAGTTGGTGATGGGAGGCCTGGCGTGCTGCGATTCATGGGGTCGCAAAGAGTCGGACACGACTGAGTGACTGAACTGAACTGAACTTGGGGCGATGTCTGGAAGCGGAAATGGCAACCCCCTCCAGTATTCTCACCTAGAGGATCCTATGGACATAGGAGCTTGGCAGGCTATAGTCCTTGGAGTCACAAAGAGCTGGACATGACTGAATGCCTGAGCACAGACACACACCTCACCATTATACCGTAGTAGCTCTACTTGCAGGCAAGAGAGCTCAAATGGTGATTTTGTGAGTTTGACTCACAAGAATGTTTTTTCCAATTATATGTCCAAAAATTCATTTTTATCAGTTGACCTCCATAATCTTCATATTTACTAGCAATCCACATAACATTATGAGTTAGCATCAACAGAGTTAGAAAGTAGTAATTTTGAGAGAGACTGAGTGTCTCAGGGTGTGATCACCATAAATGAGAATCCTTGTGGAACTTTAGAAGAATATTCCAGGAAATAATTATGGCGGTGTTGAGTGAACCTTCTGCATAGGGTCCAAGGCCTCAGAGCTTTCGAACATTCACTGAGTGAGAAGATGTGCTTCATCATTGTGGTGATCCAAGTCAGAGTCCTACTTGCTTGATACCTAGGATTTTTCTGACTATAATTTTATAACATATATAATGATTTTGTGGGCTGCCTATCTGTTTTACACTTGATCTTAGCCAAAAGACTAAGAAGCAATTGCCTATCTGTTTTATCAAAACATCATGATCAAGTCACTACTACTGAAGATATCTACAGGTCAAACTGTAATTAAGCCTACCTTGCCTTTAGTAGTTAAGTGATCGGTTCAGTTCAGTTCATTTCAGTCACTCAGTCGTATCTGACTCTTTGTGACCTCACGAATCGCAGCATGCCAGGCTTTCCTGTCCATCACCAAGTCCTGGAGTTCACTCAGACTCACGTACATCGAGTCAGGGATGCCATCCAGCCATCTCAAGCTCTGTCATCACCTTCTCCTCCTGCCCTCAAGCCCTCCCAGCATGAAAGTCTTTTCCAATGAGGTGGCCAAAGTACTGGAGTTTCAGCTTTAGCATCATTCTTTCCAAAGAAATCCCAGGGTTGATCTCCTTCAGAATGGACTGGTTGGATCTCCTTGCAGTCCAAGGGACTCTCAGAGTCTTCTCCAACACCACAGTTCAAAAGCATCATTTCTTTGGTGCTCAGCCTTCTTCACAATCCAACTCTCACATCCATACATGACTACTGGAAAAACCATAGCCTTAACTAGATGGACCTTAGTTGGCAAAGTAATGTATCTATTTTGAATATGCTATCTAGGCTGCTTGTAACTTTTCTTCCAAGGAGTTAGCGTCTTTTAATTTCATGGCTGCAGTCACCAACTGCAGTGATTTTGGAGCTCAAAAAAAAAAAAAGAGTCTGACACTGTTTCCACTGTTTCCCCATCTATTTACCATGAAGTGATGGGACCAGATACCATGATCTTCATTTTCTGAATGTTGAGCTTTAAGCCAACTTTTTCACTCTCCTCTTTTACTTTCATCAAGAGGTTTTTAGTTCCTCTTCACTTTCTGCCATAAGGCTGGTATCATCTGCATATCTGAGGTTATTGATATTTCTCCCAGCAATCTTGATTCCAGCTTGTGTTACTTCCAGCCCAGCGTTTCTCATGATGTACTCTGCATAGAAGTTAAATAAGCAGGGTGACAATATACAGCCTTGACGTACTCCTTTTCCTATTTTGAACCAGTCTGTTGTTCCATGTCCAGTTCTAACCATTGCTTCCTGGCCTGCATACAGATTTCTCACGAGGCAGGTCAGGTGGTCTTGTATTCCCATCTCTTGCAGAATTTTCCACAGTTTATTGTGATCCACAGATTCAAAGGCTTTGGCATAGTCAATAAAGCAGAAATAGATGTTTTTCTGGAACTCTCTTGTATTTTCCATGATCCAGCAGATGTTGGCAATTTGATCTCTGGTTCCTCTGCCTTTTCTAAAACCAGCTTGAACATCAGGGAGTTCACAGTTCACGTATTGCTGATGCCTGGCTTGGAGAATTTTGAGCATTACTTTACTAGCATGTGAGATGAGTGCAATTGTGTGGTAGTTTGAGCATTCTTTAGCATTGCCTTTCTTTGGGATTGGCATGAACACTGACCTTTTCCAGTCCTGTGGCCACTGCTGAGTTTTCCAAATTTGCTGGCATATTGAGTGCAGCACTTTCACAGCATCATCTTTCAGGACTTGAAACAGCTCAACTGGAATTCCATCACCTCCACTAGCTTTGTTTATAGTAATGCTTTCTCAGGCCCACTTGACTTCACATTCCAAGATGTCTGGCTCTAGATGAATGATCACATCATCATGATTATCTGGGTTGTGAAGATCTTTTTGTACAGTTCTTCCGTGTATTCTTGCCACCTCTTCTTTTTTTTTTTTTTTTTTTGCCGCCTCTTCTTAATATCTTCTGCTTCTTTAGGACCATACCATTTCTGTCCTTTATCGAGACCGTCTTTGCCTGAAATGTTCCCTTGGTATCTCTAATTTTCCTGAAGAGATCTCTAGTCGTCCCCATTCTGTTTTTTCCTTCTATTTCTTTGCATTGATTACTGAAGAATGCTTTCTTATCTCTTCTTGCTATTCTCTGGAACTCTGCCTTCAGATGCTTATATCTTTCCTTTTCTCCTTTGCTTTTCGCCTCTCTTATTTGTAAGGCCTCCCCAGACAGCCATTTTGCTTTTTTGCATTTCTTTTCTATGGGGATGGTCTTGATCCCTGTCTCCTGTACAATGTCATGAACCTCATTCATACGTCATCAGGCACTCTACCTATCAGATCTAGTCCCTTAAATCTATTTCTCACTTCCACTGTATGAAGTGAAGTGAAGTGAAGTCGCTCAGTCGTGTCCGACTCTTTGTGACCCCACGGACTGTAGCCTACCAGGCTCCTCTGTCCGTGGGATTTTCCAGGCAATACTGGAGTGGATTGCCATTTCCTTCTCAGGGCATCTTCCCAACCCAGGGATCGAACCCGGATCTCCCGCATTGTAGACAGACAGTTTATTTGATTTAGATCATACCTGAATAGTCTAGGAGCTGACTGTGGCTCAGATCATGAACTCCTCATTACCAAATTCAGTTAAATGATACTATCTGGCTCTGAATGTTCCGGAATCCCACTTTACAAATAGGAAGTCTTTTCAGGATATCAGTTCTCACTATCATCCCTAGCTCGAAAAAGACAGCTACTCACCACAGAACCTCTCCAGGAGGATGTTGACCCCTCACTAATGCCTTTCACAGTGCATTAGTGAAGGGATTATACCCTGCATTCTCTCAGGGAACATGGTATGGTGGGGTATTCAATTCACTCTAGTGTTCTGATCTTTCTAAACCTTTCAGTTTTTGCTCTGTTTTATGTCAGATAGGTTTTGGCATCTCATTGAAAGATTGTTGCTGAACCAGGAAAAGACACTGGGATTCTTGGCCTCCAGAGGAGAATTCAATCCGGGGCCAGTGATAAGGCTTGATCGCTCAGAGTTTTTGTGTAATAAAGTTTTATTAAAGTATAAAGGAGATAGAGAAAGTTTTTGACATAGGCATCAGAAGGGGGCAGAAAGAGTACCCACTTGCTAGTGTTAGCAATGGAGTTTTTGCTCTCCAGTGAATCCAATGAATCAAAAGAATGTCTGGAGGTTGTAAAGACCTCACCAGGCCTACTTCCACAATTTGCATTTTAAAATAACAGAATTAGCCAGAAGGTTTAATCCAGAGACTGTCCTCAGGCAGGATACATTATTATTATATAATCCTTGTAAAGACCTCATCAGACCTACTCCCATAATTTACATTTTAAGATAACAGAATTAGCCAGAAGGTTTAATCCAGAGACTGTCTTCAGGCAGGATACATTATTGTTATATAGTCCTAAGGAATGTAGAGGGAATACAAGTTTGTCCTTTCTTCCTCCTTGAGAATTCCAGACCCCTCTTTCCTTGGGGACCCCTAGACTTCTTATCAGCCTGCCTAGGAAATGACTCTTTCATCATCCTGTTTGAATTAGGTGACTTTGGAGTTCATAATCACTCAAGCAAACTGTTGGAACCTCTCACATTTACTTAATTCTCTAAGTTAAGCCATTGTTTCACTTTCACTTAAACCATCATAATACATTTGATTAGATACAAAATTATATTTCATCCTTCTGGGTTAACAACCTTAGAATCTACTACCATATTGATTCTCCAGGTTTCTGCCAGTGTGTATTTGCAAAATCTTGCTGTTCATTTGGAATGTGAACTCTCTTCTCCCAAATATGACTTGGCACTTGCCTTCCTAGAGTGTGTTGAGAACTGACTAGTCAAGAGGCAACAAGAGGTGATGAGGAGAAAAGACATCCTTTTGGAAGACGTCAGCCATGGAAAATGTTATCACAGGGTCTTTAAGTAAGATAAGGCTACCCTCTTCAAAATGTGGGGAATGGCTTTTGCTGGCAAGTGAAGCTCAGGGATATTAGACTAAAAGTTTAACTCAATCTTGTTTAAGTTGAACACAGTTTCTTCCTTCCAGATGTCAGGCATCAGTTTCCTCCAAAGAATTTCTAAAATTTCATATAAAAATTTTGTTTCTAAATTAATTTCATATTGTAATTCTGCAACTCACAAAATTAAATTTTGTTTAGTTGTATCTGCTTTATGGGCTTCCCAGGTGGCTCACCGGTAAAGAATCTGCATACGAGTGCAGGAGATACAGGAGACACAGGTTCCATCCCTGAGTCAGGAAGATCTCCTAGAGGAGGAAGTGGCAGCATACTCCAGTATTCTTGCCTGGAAATTCTATGGACAGAATGGCCCAGCAGGCTACAGTCCATGGGGTCTCAAAGAGTCAGACATGACTGAGCCACTGAGCACACACATCTGCCTTATGACTCCAAGAAATAAGAGGTTCTTTTATGGCCACCAAAGACAATTTCTGGTCTCTTATGTCTTGATGTCAAAAAAGCTCATTCCTAGCTCTTGAAGTTACAATTATTACTGTAACTGTCAAATTCCTGAGCAGTTTTGTCACTCAAAGTCTTGCCTTCATTAGAAAGTTCATCCTAAATGGCCATAGGTAGTAATTTAAGTCATTTTGATACTGTTGCCTGATGCAGATTATCAGTCTCCCATTTGCCATTGACAAGAGGATTACCACTTGTGTTCAAAGTTAAAGATGTACGTAATCCAACTACAGAATTCTATCTTTGAGGGTTAGTTTCTGGAGTCCACTTATGTTACCAAGTACTGTATCAGTCAAGGTTCAGAAATAAACAATGACAGATATTTCATGAGGAGGGCAATGTAAGGAATTGGTTACTTGGTGTCTTAGTTATTTGATGTGGCATAACCAATTACCTCAAAATTTAATGGTTTAAAGCAATGAGCATTTATTATCTCACACAGTTCTGAGCTTCAGAAATCCAGGAGCAGCTGAGGTCTATCATAAATTTTTAGTCCCATTGTTGGATGGGATGTTGGTTACTTGAAGGCTCAACTGGGGATGGAGGCTCTGCTTCCAAGATGGCATGCTTTCATAGCTATTGGCAGGAGGCCTCAGCTTTTCACTGACAGTTGGCAAAAGGCCTCAGTTCCTCACTGCATGGACCTCCCCACGAGGCTGTTTGACTGTCCTTGTGACATGGCAGAGAGAGTGATCTGACAGAAAGAACAGGAGGAAGCCATGATACCTTTCGTGACCTAGCCACATAGCATCGTTTCTGTTATATTCTGCTCATCACCTGAGACCACTAACGAAGTCCAGCCCACAGTCAAGGGGAGATGAATTAGGGTCCACCTTTTGAAGAGAGTAGTGTTCAAGAAAGTGTGACAAATGTTATACCATCACACACTGACATTAGCAGACTGAAAGAGCAGGAAGGGAATACCAAAGTAAGCCCCATATTAGTACTGTAGAAAGCTGCTGCTATATCTGGGACTGAAGGGACAAAAGAGCACTGGTATTTGTGGGCAGCACACTGCCTTTGAGTGATGGATGTTCTGTTGTGGTTGTGCGAAATCTCTAAAGAGGCTACCACTTGTCTAATCTTCAGCTTTCTGAGGAAGAGATGCCGTGAGGCTGGTGTCCTCTGAGAAGTGCATGCTGACCTCTGGTACTCCGTCACTGGAGGGCTTGCGGTTGTGCTGCTGAGTGGTGTAGCATTGTTGGTATTGTTCAGTTGCTCTGTCATGTCCAATTTGTTGCAAGCCCATGGACTATAGCACAGCAGGCTTCCCTATTCTTCACCATGTCCCAGAGCTTACTCACACTCATGCCCATTGAGTCAGTGATGCATCCAACCATCTTGTCCTCTGTTGGTATGTTTGCTGTTTTCTGCTGCTGGAGAAAAACTTATAGGAACCATAAATAGAAAAGAATTTGTTCTTCCCTCCTCCTGTCTTTCAGTTTCACACTAATCTCTTTTCACTGACAGAAATGAAACAGGGGTCCACCTGGGAAGAGAGTATTGAAATTATAGTGCAAAGAAGCAGAGTATGGATAGGTTATTTGACACAGAAAAACAATAGGTAACTAACTGGCACAGCTTGATTTTGGTTTATGTTTTTCCTGCAGGTACCACCTCTCAAATCTTCCTGCTGAATTCTTTGTGCTCAACTATGAAGATCATCTTATGTGGTCCAGATAGATCCCTGTTACCTCTTTACAGTATGTGGCTGGTGCCTGATATTAATTGGATATGCTGTGTTTGAAAAGTACTCAAGATAAACAGATTTGTAATAGATGGATTTCAATGGGATAAAGGTTTGGCAAGTTGAAATCATTTGGAGTCATCATGTATTTCAGATGTCCAATGACCCATTGGATATATGGGAACAGAGGATGTACAGAGGTTGGATACCAGGAAATCTCCATCAGGCCAGTCAATAATGGCTCAGTTTCTCTCCCTTCTCCTCCACCATGTTGTTTGGAAAATCTGGTAATTATTCTCCAGTTTATACTTGTTCTATAAGGCTTACTCTCGTCAGAGCTGGACCAAGTGACTTCCTGAGTGTTTGCAGCTTTTTTTTTAATATCAAGATTTTATTTGTTTATTTAATGTGTATTATTTAAGAATGTATTCATTTGGCTATGCCAGACCTTAGTGTGGCATGTGGCATCTTCAGTTTTGTGGCATTCAGAATCCTTATTTGCAGGATGTGAACTCTTCACTGTGGCCCGTGGGATCTGATTCCCCAGCCAGGGACTGAACTTCAGGCTCCTTGAATTGGGAGCATGGAGTTTTAACCACTGTACCACCAAGGAAGTCCAAGGTTTACAGCTTTGAGGAAGGTTATGAATTGTGCACTCTTCAGAATCTCTTTGGCCTCACAGGAATAGTCTGGAACCTTAGTCTTTGAACAAGGAGCCCCTGTGGTCAGTTTCTTCTCACTCCTGTCTTCAAAGCCCTCATCCAATCCTAGCTGCTTTGCAATTCTTAAACAGGTTTTGTTCTAGTCTAAGTTCTGGGACCTGCTACCAGGAGCTCTAACTTGCTCTGGTATTTGGTTTCCAGGAAAGATCTGTATCCCAAGTAGGTAGAGCAGCTCAAATATATTTCTGCCATTTTAGCTCATACCTATGCTCTCTTTACACCCTTTAAGGGATGGATGCTTAATGATAAAGCAAATTCAGGAGATACGATCAGGAATTTAATGGAAAAATGAACATTAAAAACTAGTGATTGGATAAGATTTTCTAATTCCTCTTCTGATTGAAGAGCGTTTATCTGGTTTGACTACCCACTTCCTGGCCAAACAGTGAGGAGGGCTGAACTTACCTTTATGTCTATCCTGCTTTCCTTGTAGGGATCTCCTTCTTCTGCTTCCCCAGGTGCTGTTTTGTGTCCTGCTCTAACGGGGCCTTTGTGATTGGATAACATGATATAATTCACAACTTCTCTGTGTGTCCATTTTCTCTACTCTTTGGGTATCTAATTTATACTTCACATATAATATTCCCCAAACTAAGATCCTGATTCGTATAACTTGCCCAAGCTTTTAGTTCCCTTCATCTTTCCATTTCAGTTGATGAAAACCCCATCCTTCCAGTTGCTTAGGCCAAAACTCCTGAGTTATTCTGGTCCTTTTCTTTTCTTATTCCTCTCTATCAATCTGTTAGCAAATTTCATTGGCTCTACTGTTAGAATCTGCCCACTTCTCACCATCTACTGCTGCTGCTATCCTAGTCATCTCTCAGCTTGATCTAAGGAATATACTCCCACCTGATTTATCTGCTTCCATCCTTGTCCCACTCCTGTCTCTTTGTAATATGATCCTTTAAGAATAAAGTCAGAACATGCCACTCTTCTGCCCCAAACTCTCCAATTGCCCCTTGCCTCACTCAGAGCAAAAACCTAAGTCTTTAAAATATTTACAAAAGATCTTTGATGATCAGACTTCTCACTCATCCTCTGAACCTCATCTTTTAATTCTTTTCCCTTTGTCTTCTCCATGTTGTCCTCTTTGGTTGTTTTTCTTTTAGCAGATCAGACAGATTCCTCCCTCATGATTTTTGGATTAGCTTTCCCCTCTGCTTACGATAGCCTTCTTGCTCACACATTTGCATTGTGTGTTCCTTCCCCCTCTTTCAAGTCTTCTCTCAAATGCCACCTTCTCAGTGAGGACTTCCCTGATAATTGAATTTAAAACTGGAGCCCCCTTGACTTAGTGCCTGGCATGTTCTATCACTCTTCTCTGTTTTATCTTTATTCAGAACAATAATTATCATTGGACAAACCGAAGCAGCCAGGAGAAAAACACATTTTACATACGTATTGTTGATCATCTTTCTCTCCTCAGTATAATATAAACCATATGAGTGCATGGATTGTTGTCTGTTTTGTTCATCCCTGTGTCCTGAGTCCCTAGAGGAGTGCTTGGCCAAACTTTAGCAAATACTGGTTGAATGAATGAATGTATGAATATATGCATAAAATAAATCTCTTAAATGTAATGTAGACGGTACTGGATGATTTATAAAGCACATCCATTTCTAAATCTAGGAAAGTGAGGCTCAGGCTGAGGTTCCTTCTGGGCTGCAGTAATAGCCTATACGTTTAACAGCTGGTAATAGACTAGCACTGAGTCATCAGAATTTTTGCCACCCATAAACAACTACCCTGGCCTTACTGATAGTACATATAGGCAAAATACCAACCCTGCTTCTATCCAGGACTTTCTGAATTTTAAAAGGATTCTCTGGAAGATTTAGAAGCCAAAGGTTATCATTTTGTAATAGTAATCTCAGCATTCTTGCATGCCAGTAGTAGGAAATAGTTGACAGTTCATCTCACCTCTAGAAAGTGTCTATTCTGCATACTTATAAAGTTAACCCTGAATTTTTATGTAAATCTCAGAGATCTAAACATACTAGGAATAGAATATGTGTTTATGTTTTCTCCTGGGTTAGCAGAATTTTCCCTGCTTTGGTTAAGCTGTTCAGCTGTCGAGTGGAGAAACACAGGAGTTCTTAGAAATATACTTGAGAAGGTTGACACTAAGAAACAAGCCCTCAAGGAGCTTTCAGTATTGACACAATTAGCTTGCAAGGCCATCTCCAATCAGTGTCAGCATTTAATATAGGCACAATGCACACTACCTTAGCCTACTGTGGGCATTGTTACATGACAGAAAAAAATATATGGAGAACGATTATGTAGAAAACAGTGACCTGATTGTCAGTTTACTGACAAAATTAAAAATGATTCATTCATTTTCTTGATCATTCACTCAAGAATTTTTATTGAGTGTTTACTATTTACCAGCCACTTTTCAGGCATATGTAATACATGAAACTTCTTTTCCTGGAATGGGTGGCATATTTTATTCATTTTTTCATTCAGCATTGATTGAGTGCCAAACGTGTGCTGGATACTGTACTAGGTTCTGGGGAAACAAAGTAAGTTGGTGTGGACCTTGTTATTGGAGAACTTTCTCTCGAGGAGAAGGGAGACATGTTTTAGATATGTGGGCAAGGTGCAAGGGGAGGGCACGAAGGAAGAGGTGGTTTATTCTACCTCAGAGCTCTGGTAAGATAAACACAGATTCCTAGAAAGGAGTGTCTAGAATGAGCCTTGGCAAATGAGTAGGTGTTTGTTAGGGCAGGCTTTGCAGGCAAAGGGATTCAGTAAGAGCAGAGGCAAGGGTTATGAAAGCACATAGGAGAGTCAAGGAGTTATAAAAAACTTTGAAGTCAAGACAAGCATAGATAATTTAGGGTCTTCTGTGTCATTTTAAGAATATGGCTTTGTGTTCTGTAAACTGTGGAGAGTCTTTGAAGGATTTGAAGAAGGAGGGCTACATGATCTTTCTTGGCTTTTAAAGGTCACTGTCATTTTGGGAGCATTTGGAGAAAGAATTATAGGAAGTGAGATTAGAGACAGGGAGTTAGGGGGTATTTCTGATTTGATATAAAAAGTGATGCAGGCTGAACTCTGGCAATCAAAGAAGGAAGGAGGAAAGGGTATAGGTATAAAAAATGGTAAGGCCATGGAACTGACAAGGCTTATAAGCATCTGAATGCAGAGTTCCAGAGAATAGCAGGAAGAGATAAGAAAGCCTTCTTCAGCAATCAATGCAAAGAAATAGAGGAAAAGAACAGAATGGGAAAGACTAGAGATGTCTTCAAGAAAATTAGAGATACCAAGGGAATATTTCATGCAAAGACCATCTCGATAAAGGACAGACATGGTATGGACCTCACAGAAGCAGAAGATATTAAGAAGAGGTGGCAAGAATACATAGAAGAACTGTACAAAAAGATCTTCCTGACCCAGATAATCATGATGGTGTGATCACTCATCTAGAGCCAGACATCCTGGAATGTGAAGTCAAGTGGACCTTAGAAAGCATCACTATGAACAAAGCTAGTGGATGTGATGAAATTCCAGTGGAGCTGTTTCAAATCCTGAAAGATGATGCAGTGAAAGTGCTGCACTCAGTGTGCCAGCAAATTGGGAAAACTCAGCAGTGGCCACAGGACTGGAAAAGGTCAGTTTT
Organism: Nanger dama; assembly: GCA_917880005.1. Classification (NCBI taxonomy): domain Eukaryota; kingdom Metazoa; phylum Chordata; class Mammalia; order Artiodactyla; family Bovidae; genus Nanger; species Nanger dama. Next base: position 1,845,449 of record CAKJTW010000059.1, read on the forward strand.
CATTCCAATCTCAAAGAAAGGCAATGCCAAAGAATGCTCCAACTACTGCACAATTGCACTCATCTCACATGCTAGTAAAGTAATGCTCAAAGTTCTCCAAGCCAGGCTTCAGCAATACGTGAACTGTGAACTCCCTGATGTTCAAGCTGGTTTTAGAAAAGGCAAAGGAACCAGAGATCAAATTGTGAACATCCGCTGGATCATGGAAAACACAAGAGAGTTCCAGAAAAACATCTACTTCTGCTTTATTGACTATGCCAAAGCCTTTGAATCTGTGGATCACAATAAACTGTGGAAAATTCTTCAAGAGATGGGAATACCAGACCACCTGACCTGCCTCTTGAGAAACCTATATGCAGGTCAGAAAGCAACAGTTAGAACTGGACATGGAACAACAGACTGGTTCCAAATAGGAAAAAGGAGAACATCAAGGCTGTATTTTGTCACCCTGCTTATTTAACTTTTATGCAGAGTACATCATGAGAAATGCTGGACTGGAAGAAACACAAGCTGGAATCAAGATTGCTGGGAGAAATATCAATAACCTCAGATATGCAGATGACACCACCCTCATGGCAGAAAGTGAAGAGGAACTAAAAAGCCTCTTGATGAAAGTGAAAGAGGAGAGTGAAAAAGTTGGCTTAAAGCTCAACATTCAGAAAACAAAGATCATGGCATCCGGTCCCATCACTTCATGGGAAATAGATGGGGAAACAGTGGAAACAGTGTCAGACTTTATTTTCTGGGGCTCCAAAATCACTGCAGATAGTGACTGCAGCCATGAAATTAAAAGACGCTTAGTCCTTGGAAGAAAAGTTATGACCAACCTAGATAGTATATTCAAAAGCAGAGACATTACTTTGCCGACTAAGGTCCGTCTAGTCAAGGCTATGGTTTTTCCTGTGGTCATGTATGGATGTGAGAGTTGGACTGTGAAGAAGGCAGAACGCCAAAGAATTGATGCTTTTGAACTGTGGTGTTGGAGATGACTCTTGAGAGTCCCTTGGACTGCAAGGAGATTCAACCAGTCCATTCTGAAGGAGATCAGCCCTGGGATTACTTTGAAAGGAATGGTGCTAAAGCTGAAACTCCAGTACTTTGGCCACCTGATGTGAAGAGTTGACTCATTGGAAAAGACTTTGATGCTGGGAGGGATTGGGGGCAGGAGGAGAAGGGGATGACAGAGGATGAGATGGCTGAATGGCATCACTGACTCAATGGATGTGAGTTTGAGTGAACTCCAGGAGTTGGTGATGGACAGGGAGGCCTGGCATGCTGCAGTTCATGGTGTTGCAAAGAGCTGGACATGACTAAGCGACTGAACTGAACTGAAACTGAAGGGAGCTGGGATACCGAGGGAGATAAGGTAAAGGGAAGAGTGAAGAAGTAATTCTTGCTTTCTTGCTTGAGTAATGGAGTAAATGGTGGTATCTTCTCAGAGGTAAGAAACTCAGGATGAGAGCAGTTTCTTAATCTTGGAGACGAGTCTGGTTTTGGAGTTGACTGTGTGGTCTGGCTAGAGACCCATCCATTGCATCCACCAGTAGGAACTGGCAGGCTCACTGTAAAGAGGTTTGTAGCTGAGATGAGTTTGGGGATTACCAAAATGGGAGTGTTAACTGAGGAAGAGTCTGCACAAATACCTTCTCTGCAGGACTTCCCAACCCCTTAATCATAAATAGTTTCATCATCTGAAGTGGTTGTTTTTTTTTTCAGGTTAACGTATTTTCATCAAGATCCCAAAAATGTAGGTGATGGAGAATTGTGTAAGATGACTTAAGATGGTTCTAACCATTCAGTTCCACAATTAAAAGCAGGGAGAATCTACCTTAACTGAAGTGATGATTTCCATGTGACTTGGAGGCACTGGTATGAGCTGACTGGGTCCAGGTGATCCTTTTCCACTTCCCCTCATTGCTGGTTAAGACTTAAAGTGGAAGTGTTAGAACTGGGTTTAACGCTTTTAAAATCTATTCTCCCTTGCTAAGAGCTGAGCCTTAACATTTGCCTATTTTACATATAATATATATAATGTATATAAAATTACTTGTATATATGGTAATAATAACAAAATTTCCATGATTTGCTTCCAAAATATATCTTTGGCCCCATAGCACTTGATCAATACCTCTATTACAGTTCTAATCAAATACTATTAACACTATTTTTCCATGACTCTATTAGTCTGTCTCTAAGGACAGAGACATCATCATTTTCATCACTGTATGCAGCATAAAACACTAAATATTCAGTTAAATCGAGTGAATGAATAATCATTTATGGAAGTAGCACCTGATTGGCCCTTTAAGTTTCAAAGCTCTTTAATCTAGGTTATTATTATTATTATTTGTAGTTGTAACGTCTCCTCTATGGGAAGCAAATGATTTTATTATCCCTATTTTCTACATGAAGAATGCAAGCTGAAGAGGTAAAGTGGCTTGAACATGTCACACAGCCATGAAGAGATGGCACATGAACCTGGGTTTTCTTATCCCAGTTCCTTCTCATTTCTCTCTGCACTGCTGAGCGTTCCCAAGAAAGGGGAGGAGACTGAGAGCACTGAGCCCTCTAGAGAAGTGTGGAGTAAATGAGATTTTGTCTCAGAACATGGAAGCTGGGAATAGAGGTGAAAAACTACATCCACTGCCAATTTTGTCTAAAGTAGCGTTGAAAGCTAACATTTTATAAAGACACCACTGAGCTCAGATATCCACGAAGGGCAGGTCAGCAGTAATCCTGGCATTATGTGCTCTCAGGTCTGTGACCACAACATAAATGCCAGTGAAAGAAATCTCATAGTCAGTTGGTGAACTCCAACTGAAAATGCAGGTGTGGTTGTAAAGAGCTAGGAATACGGTGATTGTGAGTTACAAGGGCAGATGTTAAATATTCATCTCAGGAAAGGATCATTGGGGTTTATAATAGTATTGACTCCACTCTAGTTTTATTTTCTTGGTTCAAAACAAGAAAAAAAAAGCCTTCTGTTGCTACAGATTTCAAGTGTGATTTTTTTTTTTTTTTTATTGCATGTTTAGGGGAAATAGATTCATTGAGGCAGAATTCAGTATGTTTTCAATAATGGGCAGGTAAAGTGAATTCTTAGGAGATGCCCCTCTACCATTTTGGGGGTAAAGTGAAAGTGTTAGTCACTCAGTCATGTTCAACTCTTTGCGACCCCATGGACTGCAGCCCTCCATGCCCTGCTGCCTGTGGAATTCTCCATGCAAGAATGCTGGAGCTGGTTGCCATCAGCTTCTCCAGGGTATCTTCCTGATGCAGGGGTCCCACCCAGGTCTCCTGCATTGCTCGCAGATTCTTTACCGTCTGAGCCACCAAGGAAGAGGTTTTTTTAGGGTAAGAGCTCTTTTACTTAGAATCTGTGGGGTGGTACATAAAGGTCAGGTTAAGAAGAAAAAGAGGAGGAAAGAATGAAAGAAAGTAGTGGGGATAAGACTTCTACCCACTTTTAAATATATAGAACTTTAGTTTTCCCACCTTCTCCCTGCCCTCTCAGGTAACATTGATTGAATGTCTCTGGATTATTCCTTCTGGCCCTACAGTGAGCTGGCATACATAGTCTGTTAGAGTTGGAGCTTATACGGTGGCGAGCAAATGTCAATGCCTTCTTTTCTTACCACACCTAAAGAAGCGGAATGTGCTGCTCTGCTTTCTGATATTTACATGTGCATGGGGGTTTCTGACAGGGTTTCTGTGATTTCTCAGTGTGCATGCAGAGAAATTTATTTCAAAAACCTTGCATTCAGTTGTTTAATCACATCTTCTGCTACAGACACTTCCTTTCAAAGATCTTTGAGAAAGGGAGTGCTACTATATACGGTCCTTATCCCCATAAAAGAAGTCACTTCATCTCCCTGACTAGGGCTTCTAGGTGTACCCCTCAACTCTGTTTTTTTTTTTTTTTTTCCCTCTGTCATTCAGTCTTTCATCAACAAGAAACAATAGCAAAAACAAAATCCAGATGTTTGAACACATGACATTTACATTGTCTTATCTTTTGGTCTGGTTCCATTCTATGCTGCTGCTGCTAAGCTGCTTCAGTCGTGTCTGACTCTGTGCGACCCCATAGACGGCAGCCCACCAGGCTCCCCCGTCCCTATGATGAGAGAATGGCAAATCCTTGAAGGCAGATGCCATACATATCCATAATTTACCTTCAAGGACAAGTATTTTTAAGACATCTGTTAAATTTTATATAGGACACATTATGAAACTTTGATGAAATGACCCCAGACATACTTTATTCTCTCTTTTGTTTTATTTTTCTTTTTAGTGGCTGGTGAAAATAGGAAAAGGTGGGGGTAGGCATTTAGATGGGGAAAGACATTTCTCTAAATGTCAATACTTATGAAACGCCATTTTAAACCTTTATAAATGATTATCTTCTTCTGTACTGATGAGGCAGTTTCACATTGCTGCTCAATTTATTTACTCAGGAGACCAATTTATTTCACTACCTCTGTACTAACTGTTTGCATTGACATCTAGGTCTGCTTTGAGCAAGCAACTGTGACAAGTTGTTTATTGAACTGTAAACAGGTATTGTCTGAATCTAAACAATGGCTTTATCTAATTAGGAGACCCTGGGCATCATCTCAGCCCCATGTGGCTGTGCTACCCAGTCGAGCATCTCCTACAGATTTCCCATGGTTTTTGAAACCTTCTTGCTCACATTTAGACTTCATCACAAAGTAAAGAATATCCTTATTTTGTCCTATAACTTTACATACTGGATTTTTATGCAAAAAGGACTGACTGTAATAAACTGAGCAAAGGTGGCCCAATTTAGCATGTTTAAATAAGAAAATGAAAACATGAATGAGATATAAAAAGAAAAGAAGAATGAATAAAGATGAAGTGAGTCTGCTGCTTAGGCTATAAAAATGTCTTGTATAAATTAGAAGACAGTTTCTTTCCAAAAGGGAACTCAATGAAATGATAGGCTAGTTTTCAGACATGAAATGTACAGGTATCATTATGGAAAGCATAACAGGAGAGCGGAGGGGTGAAAAGTTAATTTTCTGGACTCAGATTGAAAGAGAACTTGTTCGAAAGCACTGGGGAGCCCTCGTCTTACCTGCTACCGCCTTGTGTCTAAAGATGCTAATTGGGCAGAACAATCAATGCCTTTTGTTTTCAGCTGTCAGCACATTTCTGAAAGGCCTTTGCCCAGTACCAGAAGAGAGGAACTCTTAAGGAAGCTTCACTTTTGGTAGCTATCATTATTACTATTCTCTTTTGGAAGAAGAGAATTAATTACAGTTTTGAAAAAAACAGGCACTGCAGTGAGGTTTTCAAACATGAGGCCAAACATAGATATTTTTCTTAAAAATTGGTAGGGGGATACCCCACTGGCATACATGAAAAGAGAAACCTATATCAAAGCAAGCAGAGTGAGGAGGTGTTTTTGATTTTTTTTTTTTTTTTTTGGTCACTATATACCTCTCTGTTTATTTTATCCTAAAGGCAGATTTTCTCACTCTTTTTGTCTCTTCCTAGGCATTGAGAGTTGCTTTCTTGGTTGCCTCCTTAACGATTTGTGTAATTGGTTTCACTTGCTGAGGCCCAATTGGTAGGTTCATTGTGAGTGCCTCATGAAATATGAATCTATTTAAAAATTAATCATAAATCAATATTAATTCAATAAAATATTTTAATCTGAGGTATGAATATTTTATACCGTCACACAGACATGCCGATTTCAAAAGCCATTTTCATGTTTCTGACAGGCTGTCCAGTTTTGCCAGGACGACATTCAAATATTCCTTCTTGCACTGCACCATGCAGGCTGTGGGTGCTCGAGATGCCCAGGTCAATGGTCCTGTTTATTCACACTGCTGAAGGAATGCAAATGAAATGCACACTGCCCAGGAACGCAGAAAAGTTTACCTTGTTTAATCGAGTTTATAGTTTTCTCCAGTCTCTGCTTGGAATACACTTAAAGGGAGTCTCAGACAATCGTATAGGTTAATCCTTGTTCACACTGAGTTTGACTCATATCAGACCTGGCATGCCAAGACACCTGAAGTCTGTCCCTGACAAGGGGCTGTAAAAAGATGGACTGCCACTGATCTAGGCGAAATGAGCCAGTTGCTCCCAGCTGATAAAACTGGAGATTTACTGGAGCAGACAGGCCGGAGCTTAAACAGGCTTCTCTCTCTATTGAAACCCTGTCTGTCACTTGAATCAGTCATCTCCCCTGTCAGGCATCATCAGCTTAAACAATGGAGTGGTGTCTGAGTTTAGCAGAAAAGAGGGTGATGTCAGATAACAGATAGGAATGTGTTATTCTGATCAGAAGGGCTGGGTCTCCTCTTGTGTTTTCTGGTCTGAATTTTGAGAGGATGGTTGCTACTCCAGGTGCAGGATAAAGCCATAAAGACTGTAGAACCGAGGTAATGACAATGAATTAGGAGTGGGGGAGACGGTTTCAGTCCCGATTTAAGACAAGAAGTGGTAGGTAATGGCTAAAACAATAATTTTTCCTCCTGTTGGGGTTTCCACCTTCATTTGTCTTTGATGTGTCTATACTACCTGATGCTACACTATTTTGGTGGACAGAAATAGGCTCCCAAGGAAGAAAATATAAACTGAACATATTAAAAATTCATCTGCTATGGTTTCTTCTTAAGGGAACAGTGGTAAATGAGGCAATTGAATTACTGAATGTTTTCTGTGCAAGGCCCAAGCCCTAGAGAACAAGTCTATATAGGCTAGAATAGCCCCAAACTAGGAAGTGGATATTATGAACACAGTGGAGGATTTAAATAAGATGCCTAACAGAAAAGAACAGAGTCCTTTGCATCTCTGTGGGTCCCCAGAGCCATTCGCAGAGCCTGGTGTGTAGGAGGCCCCCGGTAGACATTTTGCTGAAGAAATGAAGAATATATACATATATATATTCATATGTATATTCATATATACATATATATACTCATTTTTGACAGTTATTTAATTTGCTTTGCAGTATTCTCTGGACACAAAACAAAGCTCTAGAATGATATATATGCTTAACGTTTTCAGTAATTTATTATTGTATTTTCCTTTTAGAGGAGAAGGTTGCAGCTTTGTAAAAATGTATTGCTGCTGTATACTGAAGCTCAGGGAATGTCGCCACATCAATCAGGTCCCATGACAGGGCTCTCTTCTGTGCGTGGGAGGCGCTGGCGGTAAATGCTCCCTCTGACGTGCCCCCGGCTCCGATATTGCTCTCCTCTTCCATTTCCCCTTATTTGGTCAGCTGGTTTATTTCTTAGTGTGCCTGAGTGGGTTCCCTGGTCCTCTTTCATAAACCTGTTGAGTGGGAGGTATGGGTCAGTGCACCCGGAAGGAGTCTGCTGCTGAATCAAGAGATTACCAGGATAGGCTGACCAGCAGTTTGGCGTCACTGAAGACCGTGCCAGTTTCAGCACCAAAGGTCCCACATCCTGGGAAACCCCTCAGTCCCAGGCAAGGAGAGATATTTGGCCATTCTAGACTCGGCCTTGTGATAGCAAGTCTTGAGCTTTATGCCGTGGGTTTCAGGTGGATGCTGAACTTCTGGAAGTTACATAGGCTTGAATACTGAGAAAGACTGTGATGTTTCATGATTCTGCCAATAATAATAACATGTGGAAATAATAGTCATATAGAATAGAAATCACCCACTTGGTGATTTTATTAATTCAGACTCATTGACCACATTTCGTATCAGTGTACAAAAAGGATCTGGCATAGGAACCGCAGCTTTTTAGCAGCATAGGGTTAGCTTTGGCCCTCCATGGAGGATCTGACAGGCCCACTAGTAGACCACTGATGACATTCAACCTCCCTGCTTCTGACCTCTCTACTGTAGTCCACAGAGATTACAGATAGGAACTGCAGCAGGTGCACTGCCGGTGGGGCTCTTTATTGGTGTTTGCCCAGAAGCTCATAACTTTAGGGGCAAGGATATGGCCTTACTCAGCCATACATTCTCCCCCAGGCCTTGGGGCCTGGTGTGGTGGGGCACTCTTGGTTTTTTGGATACTGCTACTCCTTTGGCAGTAGTGTTGGAACACAGGGGCTTCCCAGGTGGTGCTAGTGGTAAGGAACCTGCCTGCCAATGCACGAGATCTAAGAGAGAATCGGGTTTGATCCCTGGGTTGGGAATATCCTCTGGAGGAGGGCATGGTAACTCACTCCAGTCTTCTTACCTGGAGAAACCCATGGGCAGAGGAGCTTAGTGGGCTACAGGCCATAGGGCTGCACAGAGCCTGGCACGACTGAAACTGCTGACATGCATGCACTGGTCTATGAGCCTCACATCTGCAGTTCTTTTCTCTCGCTTTCCCCTCTTCTCCATCTTCCCCAGCCTACCAACACCACTGGAGTTTACTGTGGCTCCTTCCCATGGGAAGTGGGTGGGAGAAACCTCAATCATTTATGTAGGGATGACAAATCAGGTTTTCCTGATTCCTGTGTATATAGGTACATGTATGTGTGCGCGCACATATTTATATACAGATGAGACGAAAGATACATGGTGGATTCGTTCATATTCATGTATCTTTTCATTTGGGCAGATTTTAATATCCAGGCACTTGTCTATTTCTTCCAAACTGGGAGAAAAGAAAATATATCATTGTTCTGTTGCCTGACAGCAGCTGTTCCAGCTGTTTGGAGAAAGGCCATATGTAAATGCCCCAAAGGTATGCCATTTTAAAGGATGATACTTTATTTAATAGTTAATGTTTGGATTTCCTATAATTTAATTGCTTTGTTGCGGAAAGCAGTATGGCATATTAGGGAAAACCACATTGAGTGCAAATGCTAGTGTTACTATGATCTTAAGCAGGTCACTTAAATTTTCTGAGCTTTATTTTCCTCAACTTGAAAGTGGGATAACATCTGCCTTGTAGGGTTTTTTTTTTTGACATTTAATTAGAAGTCTTGTATGAAGAACTGATCACTGGTACATCATGATGACTGTATAAATGGCAGCTATTTAAAAATAAGGTAGAAAATTCAATCCAGCCTAAGAATGTGCTTTCATATATTAACTCAGTCTCTCCAGGAATTGGGCTGTTTGGGGAGTTAGTGAGCTTCACATCATTCAGTTCAGTCACTCAGTCATGTCTGACTCTTTGCAACCCCATGGACTGCAGCATACCAGGCCTCCCTGTCCATCACCAACTCCCACAGCCCACTCAAACTCATGTCCATTGAGTCGGTGATGCCATACAACCATTTCATCCTCTATTGTTCCCTTCTCCTCCCACCTTCAGTCTTTCCCAGCATCAGAGTCTTTTCAAATTAGTCAGTTCTTCACATCAGGTGGCCAAAGTATTGGAGTTTCAGCTTCAACATCAGTCCTTCCAATAAACATTCAGGACCGATCTCCTTTAGGATGGACTGATTGGATCTCCTTGCAGTCCAAGGGACTCTCAAGAGTCTTCTCCAACATCGCCGTTCAAAAGCATCAATTCTTTGCCACTCAGCTTTCTTGATAGTCCAACTCTCACATCTATACATGACTACTGGGAAACCATAGCTTTGACTAGATGGACCTTTATTGGCAAAGTAATGTCTGCTTTTCAGTATGCTCTCTATGTTGGTCATAGTTTTCCTTCCAAGGAGCAAGCATCTTTAATTTCATGGCTGCAGTCATCATCTGCAGTGATTTTGAAGCCCCTCAAAATAAAGTCTGTCACTGTTTTCATTGTTTCCCCATCTATTTGGCATGATGTGATCGGACTGGATGCCATGATCTTAGTTTTCTGAATGTTGAGTTTTAAGTCAACCTTTTCGCTCTCCTCTTTTACTTTCATCAAGAGGCTCTATAGTTCTTCGTTTTTGCCAAAAGGGTAGTGTCATCTGCATATCTGAGGTTATTGATATTTCTCCTGGCAATCTTGATTCCAGCTTGTGCTTCATCCAGCCCAGCATTTCTCATGATGTACTCTACATATAAGTTAAATAAACAGGTGACAATATACAGCCTTGTCATACTCCTTTTCCTATTTGGAACCAGTCTATGTTTCTTCCAAAGACCATGTCCAAAGACATGGACCAGTCTTCCATGTCCACTTCTCACTGTTGTTTTCTGACTTGCATACAGATTTCTCAGGAGATATATCACGTGGTCTGGTATTCCCATCTCTTTAAGAATTTTGCTCAGTTTGTTGTGATCCACACAGTCAAAGGTTTTGGTGTAGTCAGTAAAACAGAAGTGGATGTTTTTCTTGAACTCTTGCTTTTTCGATGATCCAGCAGATGTTGGCAATGTGATCTCTGCTTCCTTTGCCTTTTCTAAATCCACCTTGAACATTTGAAGGTTCATGATTTATGTACTGTTTAAGCCTGGCTTGGAGAATTTTGAGCATAACTTTGTTAGCTTGTGAGTTGAGTGCAATTCTACAGTAGCTTGAACATTCTTTGGCATTGCCTTTCTTTAGGATTGGAATGCAAACTGACCTATCCCAGTCCTGTAGCCACTGCTAAGTTTCCACATTTGCTGGCATATTGAGTGCAGCATTTTCACAGCATCATCTTTCAGGATCTGAAATAGCTCAGCTGGAATTCCATCACCTCCACATCACTGGAGGCACTTAAAACAAGGCTGGATTTTTATCTTTCTGGAATATAATAAAGGGAATTTCTATACAATGTAGATTTCTATTTTTAATAAACCATATTGGTTTGGTAATTAAAAGAAACACTTCCTGATCATTTGTAAGGTAAATAGTAATATATGAAGGTTGTAGACTCAAGTGCAGACAAGAACTTGCTTCCAGAGTGGGGAAGCCAGGAGTAGTCTTCCTTTTAGAATGATCTTTTATATCTCTCTTGTCCAGGCTATTCTAGAAAGAACTGAAGAACAGAGGACTAAGGAACGTGGGATGTCTTACTTCCACTTTATCCTCATGGCCCCCTGATTCCTTCATTTCTATACTTAGGATTCCCTTAACTGTCAGAGGGCTAGTGAGGGACCTTCAGAGAGGAAGTCCCCAAGAAGGGTGTGGTCACTTAGTCTCATAGCGCAGAAAGCCCCTGGTGAAGTGAGTCTGGGAAGATTGAGAGAGAAAGTTTGAGAGTGAGTGAATTATTTCCAATGTTTCTGTGCACTGTGAATTCCTGTGCATTAACATAACAGTGTTTGAGGAAGCTTCTAAAAATACTCCTCTTGTAAGGGGTTCAAGATGACTCCATTTTTGGTGACTCTTGAGTGTTTGTATATGACGTGAGAAAAAAGAGTGATGGCATTGCTGAAGTTTTTAAGAACAATGTTTTACTAATTTTAGTATTCTGGGCCCCTTGGACTGTAAGCAATGGGGCTGTTGGTTCTATGTTATCAGCAGTTTTCTTTGTGTTCTTAGTACTAGGAAATGTAATTTTCCTTTAAGTAGTGATGCTTTAAAATTTGTTAAGGAAATTAAAACATCAGATTCTTTACAAAAAAATATTACATTTTAAAAATTGGTGTATAGTTGACAGACAGCATTATATTAGCAGATGTACAACATAGTGATTCAATATTTATATATACTGAGATTAAATTTTTAACTTAAAAGTTTGAGATATACAGCATTTTCTTTAAATCATATGGATTCTTAGATATTCAGAAAAGACTTTAGGGGAAAACATTTTTTCACTACTAGGCTGACTCAAGTTATTCGAAAATTGCTCAGGACCATTTGGAAAATGTCTAATTACTCTCTACTTGAAACAATGTTTTAGTGTCTCTGATGTTAAGAAGTTACAGAGTCTTCAGTTCAGTTCAGTTGCTCAGTCATGTCCGACTCTTTGCGACCCCATGAATCGCAGCACACCAGGCCTCCTGTTCATCACCAACTCCCGGACTTCACTCAGACTCACGTCCATTGAGTCAGTGATGCCATCCAGCCATCTCATCCTCTGTCATCCCCTTCTCCTCCTGCCCCCAATCCCTCCCAGCATCAGAGTCTTTCCCAATGAGTCAACTCTTCACATGAGGTGGCCAAAGTACTGGAGTTTCAGCTTTAGCATCATTCCTTCCAAAGAAATCCCAGGGCTGATCTCTTTCAGAATGGACTGGTTGGATCTCCTTGCAGTCCAAGGGACTCTCAAGAGTCTTCTCCAACACCACAGTTCAAAAGCATCAATTCTTTGGCACTCAGCGTTCTTCAAAGTCCAACTCTCACATCCATACAGAGTCTTAAGTCTGGGCTTTCCAGTTTACCCTCAGACTCTTCTTCCTATTAATCCTGTGACTTCCACATTAAGCTTTCAAGTTTTTAATGGAATTTTTAAAATGAACTAGAACTACTTTTCTGTCACATTTTTAACTGAAAAATGTACAGAAATGAAACTCCAAATAAATACTTCATGTTGGGTGTAGGTAGAAGATAAACATTATCCATTGTTTATAGTTACTTTACATCAAAGACTTAAGATGTTTAAGATACTATATACTCTAAAATATTTATTGGTTGGGCATTTTGGATATTTTGCGGATGTGACAGTTAGGTTCCCATCGGGGAAAAGCCATTCTCTCTAGGTGTTTCAACAGAGAAAATTTAATATTTAAAATTGCTTTCTCAGGTGATAGAGAGGTCCAAAAGTCCCATAGTGTGTGATACAGTATCCCAGATGACAGTGAGAACAGGAAGTCACCACTGTTCCTAGTGCTAGAATAATAAAGGAAGTTGGTGTTATCAGAATCCAGAAGCTGGGCCATGGGTGGGTGATGTAACCACAGCATAAAAAGAAAATTCTAAAAAGAATTTTATGAAAATTCATAAAAAGAATTCTCTAAAAAAATAGTAGCGCCTAGCTTCTCTGGAGTCACAGAGAAGACTTAGTTCCTGACATTATCCCAAGGAGTCTAGGAAATATGGTTTGCTATGGTTCAGAGCAAAGTGAGACAAAGATGGTGAATTTATTTAAGAATGTATAGGAACAAACGACTGAGGTACTGGGAATCAGTGTCGATGTTGTTTGATGCACAAAGATATACATTAGTTTTGGCATCAGAGGTGAGGTAGCCATCCTTTCATCATCCTGCATCTTGGATAGCATCTCCAGAATGCTGGCTGATTTGCATGATTATTCCTTCCTCACTACTTATTTTGTAAAGGTGCAACATAACGCATCCATGGTGGGCATGAAATAATTAAATAGTTTAAGCCCAGGTGGCGGTAGCCAAGGTATGATGATTAAAACTGTGAGACACCAAGTGTTATGCTCAGTTTATATAATGCTCTCTTTATTCCAGTGTTGTGGGAACTGAAGAATCTACTGACTGGCAAGTGTATTCATTTCTCTAAGACACAGACCAGATGGACTCAACAGAGAGATGTGGCTCAAAGAAAATGGCAAAATCCACGTGTAGTTAAAAAGGCAACAGTCATCCTGAAGAGAGAGAGGAGAGGAGTTCTCATGTTTTAGCACTTGTGTGGGTCTCAACAATAGCAGATAGGAATAAGATGTGCAAAAGCTATAGAGATACAGTTATTAAAGACTTGACACTTCAAATATAAACCTTGAGCAATTGCTAACAGGGGGCTGAGAAGTCCTTTTCATGGAAATAAAAACGGAGATGAAAAAAACAGCAGTTTCAATTTTCGATAGGATAGGATGCAGAAGAAGATCTGTGGATGATTTTTTTAAATGATGAAAGAAAAAGGATCCAGACAGTATCAGAACATCCACATTTCCCTTGCAGATTGATTAGTTCCCTAGTGAGAAGAGATAGCAAGGCAATGCCTGAACAATGCAGCATATTTTGTTTATATTTTTAAAGATGGTCTAACTATTTAGTTTGTTCTTGTTTTTGACATCTATTACATGACCATTATGTGCCAGGATAAAAAGATACACTGTGCTGGATGTTGTCCATGACCCTGACAACTTAAGAGTTTAGAAGAAAATATTAATTATTGACCAAAAGCTCCAGAAAAATTTGAATTGTCATTATAGAGGAAGTGAGGGTCCTGGGGCAGTACCTTAGAGGAGTACCTAACTTAGATGAGGTGCAAAGGAGCACAGGGGAAAGATTAGAGGAAAAACACAACTAAATTGAGCCTTTGAGGATGAGTAGGAGTTGTTCAGCGGAAGAGTATTTAGGGAGAGCATTCCAGGCAAGAGAATAGCATGCATTCCAGGCAAGAGAATAGCATACATAGATTCCTGTGGACAAGAAAAGCATGATGTTTTTTAAGGATCTGAAATAAATTCAAAATGGCTGGTGGGTAGATGGTTCTGTATTAAGTGACAAGATAAGAGGTGACATAGGTAGGCAGGATTCAGCTCCTTGTAAGTCATATTGAGAAGTTAAGGTTTAGCTCATTCATTCATTTATCCATTTATTCATCCCTTCAAAACAGTTTTTAGCTAATCCTAGGGACCACATGCCAGATTCTTGGCACAAAACATAAAAAGACATGTCTTCTACACATAAAGAACCTAATAGTCTATACAGAGAGAAAAAGAGGAGGAAAAAAAAAAACAGTTTCAATAAAGCATGAAAAGTCCTATGATAAGACCTCTCTGCTAACACTTGGTTGCCATGCAAACATGCAATAGAGGCACTCACTTGGGTTTCATCTGTGGAGCTAGTGGTGGTTGAGGACATAAGAATGATGTTCCAGAAGAAATGGCATTCAGCATGAAATCTAAACCATTATTGGGAATTAGGAGAAAAGATAGAGGTAGCAGTGTTCTAAGCATATGAAAGTGCATGCACAAAGAGCTGAAAGCAAGAAACAGCATGCTCCATCTGAAGACATGAAAGCACTTAAGTGTGGCAAAAGAATACAGGTATTCCTCATTTTACTGTGCTCTGCAAATACTGTTTTGTTTTGTTTTTACAAAGTGAAGGTTTGTGGCGTATTGATGGTTAGCATTTTTAGCAATACAACATTTTTTTTTACTTTATTTTACTTTACAGTACAGTATTGGTTTTGGCATACATCCGCCACGGGTGTACATGAGCTCCCAACATGAACCCCCTCCCACCTCTCACCCCTCATCATCCCTCCGGATCATCCTTGTGCACCAGCCCCAAGCATCCTGCATCGAACATAGACTGGCGATTCCTTTCTTACATGATAGTATACATGTTTCAATACAACATTTTTAAATGAAGATAGATATACTGTTCTTTTAGACATAATGCTGCTGCTGCTGCTGCTGCTAAGTCGCTTCAGTCATGTCCGACTCTACGTGACCCCATAGACGGCAGCCCACCAGGCTCCCCCAACCCTGGGATTCTCCAGGCAAGAACACTGGAGTGGGTTGCTATTTCCTTCTCCAGTGTGTGAAAGTGAAGTCACTCAGTTGTGTCCAACTCCTCGTGACCCCCTATGGACTGCACCCCTCCACACTTAATAGACTATACTAGAGTGTAAACATAACTTTCATATGCATTGGGAAACCAGAAAATTCTTGTGACTTGCTTAACTGTGTTATTTGCTTTGTTGGGTGATCTGGAACTGAAGCTGCAAAACCTTTGAAGTCTGCCTGTAAAGGTTTGAAACAGTGTTAGGGAGTTTGGATACATCCTAAGAGCACTGAGAAGAAACACTTGAGATGGTTATTCAGTACAATTACTAAACAGAAGTATAAAGTAATCAATGGATTTCCTATATATTAGCCATAATCATTTAAAATGTAATTTAAATATTGTAAATATTGTAATTTAAATAATATAAATCATTTAAAATGTAATTCTGAACAAAAGGTATGAACAGTATTATTGCTAGTAATGGCAAATCCATGTGAAGTGCTGTGAGTGGCACCAGGACCTCTGTCTGAGGCCCTCTGTGGAACCTACATCTCCTGGTTCAGTGTTCTTCAGGGTACTATCAGTTCAGTTCAGTTCAGTCGCTCAGTAGTATCCGACTCTTTGCGACCCCATGAATCGTAGCATGCCAGGCCTCGCTGTCCATCACCAACTCCCGGACTTCACTCAGACTCACATCCATTGAGTAAGTGATGCCATCCAGCCATCTCATCCTCTGTCATCCCCTTCTCCTCCTGCTCCCAATCCTTCCCAGCATCAGAGTCTTTTCCAATGAGTCAACACTTCCATGAGGTGGCCAAAGTACTGAAATTTCAGCTTTAGCATCATTCCTTCCAAAGAAATCCCAAGGTTGATCTCCTTCAGAATGGACTGGTTGGATCTCCTTGCAGTCCAAGGGACTCTCAAGAGTCTTCTCCAACACCACAGTTCAAAAGCATCAATTCTTTGTGCTCAGCCTTCTTCACAGTCCAACTCTCACATCCATACATGACCACAGGAAAAACCATAGCCTTGACTAGACGGACCTTAGTCGGCAAAGCAATGTCTCTGCTTTTGAATATGCTACCTAGGTTGGTTATAACTTTTCTTCCAAGGAGTAAGTGTCTTTTAATTTCATGGCTGCAATCACAGTCTGTAGTGATTTTGGACCCCCTCAAAATAAAGTCTGACACTGTTTCCACTGTTTCCCCATCTATTTCCCATGAAGTGTTGGGACCAGATGTCATGATCTTCATTTTCTGAATGTTGAGCTTTAGGTCAACTTTTTCACTCTCCACTTTCACTTTCATCAAGAGGCTTTTAGTTCCTCTTCACTTTCTGCCATAACAGTGGTGTCATCGCATATCTGAGGTTATTGATATTTCTCCCGGCAATCTTGATTCCAGCTTGTGTTTCTTCCGGTTCAGCATTTCTCATGAGGTACTCTGTATAGAAGTTAAATAAGCAGGGTGACAATATACAGCCTTGACGTACTCCTTTTCCTATTTAGAACCAGTCTGTTGTTCCATGTCCAGTTCTAACTGTTGCTTCCTGATCTGCACACAGATTTCTCAGGAGGCAGGTCAGGTGGTCTGGTATTCCCATCTCTTTCAGAATTTTCCACAGTTTATTGTGATCCACAGAGTCAAAGGCTTTCACATAGTCAATAAAGCAGAAATAGATGGTTTTCTGGAACTCTCTTGTGTTTTCTATGATCCAGCAGATGTTGGCAATTTGATCTCTGGTTCCTCTGCCTTTTCTAAAACCAGCTTGAACATCAAGAAGTTCACAGTTCACATATTGCTGATGCCTGGCTTAGAGAATTTTGAGCATTACTTTACTAGCATGTGAGATGAGTGCAACTGTGCAGTAGCTGGAGCATTCTTTGCCATTGCCTTTCTTTGGGATTGGAATGAAAACTGACCTTTTCCAGTCCTGTGGCCACTGCTGAGTTTTCTAAATTTGCTGGCATATTGAGTGGAGCACTTTCACAGCATCATCTTTCAGGACTTGAAACAGCTCAACTGGAATTCCATCACCTCCACTAGCTTTGTTCGTAGCGATGCTTTCCAAGGCCCACTTGACTTCACGTTCCAGGATGTCTGGCTCTAGATGAGTGATCACACCATCATGATTGTCTGGGTCGTGAAGATCTTTTTGTACAGTTCTTCTATGTATTCTTGCCACCTCTTTTTAATATCTTCTGCTTCTGTTAGGTCCATACCATTTCTGTCCTTTATCGAGCCCATCTTTGCATGAAATGTTCCCTTGGTATCTCTAATTTTCTTGAAGAGATCTCTAGTCTTTCCCATTCTGTTCTTTTCCTCTATTTCTTTGCATTGATTGCTGAAGAAGGCTTTCTTATCTCTCCTTGCTATTCTTTGGAACTCTGCATTCAGATGCTTATATCTTTCCTTTTCTCCTTTGCTTTTCGCCTCTCTTCCTTTCACAGCTCTTTGTGAGGTCTCCCCAGACAGCCATTTTGCTTTTTTGCATTTCTTTTCCATGGGGATGGTCTTGATCCCTGTCTCCTGGACAGTGTCATGAACCTCATTCCATAGTTCATCAGGCACTCTATCAGATGTAGGCCCTTAAATCTATTTCTCACTTCCACTGTATAATCATAAGGGATTTGATTTAGGTCATACCTGAATGGTCTAGTGGTTTTCCCTACTTTCTTCAATTTGAGTCTGAATTTGGTGATAAGGAGTTCATGATCTGAGCCACAGTCAGCTCCTGGTCTTGTTTTTGTTGACTGTATAGAGCTTTGGCTGCATAGAATATAATCAGTCTGATTTCAGTGTTGACCACCTGGTGATTCCATGTGTAGAGTCTTCTCTTGTGTTGTTGGGAGAGGGTGTTTGCTATGACCAGTGCATTTTCTTGGCAAACTCTATTAGTCTTTGCCCTGCTTCTGTTCCAGAAACTCCACTCTGCAATTTCTGTCTCTGCTGAAATGTTTTCTCCTCCGCTAGGCTTCTGAGTCCCCTTTCACTCCAGTTACAGTAAGGGGGCAAGCCTTCAGCTCTGTACCTGCCTGGAGGCTGCCTGGGGATATGCAGTCTGCATGGGGCTCCCCAGGCTAGACCTTGCCACCTCAGTGAGTGGAGAAGGGCAGTGGCTTCTGAGTCTGGGTTCTGCCCTGATGCCCTGTCCTTAATCTCACTGGCTTCATCTTCCACATATTCTTTTTCTAACCTGCCCTCATTCTTGGTTTTGAAAGTTCTTCCTCGTCAAAACTTATTTGCTTTCTAGTGTTTCTGTTCTGCACCCACTGTTTTGGATAACATATTGCCATTTTTTAAATGCCATTTTATGATTCTATGGCCATGTACAGAAGTTTCCAGCATGCTGACCACAATGAACACATTACTATTGGTAAAGGCAAGGGGCATGGACAGCCCAGATGTTAACTGGTTGAAGAGTCTCTCTCTAAACCCTAGTTAAATGACCTAAACCTGCTACTTTGAAATTAGCATAAAGCCTTTGGAAAAGCCATTTACCTGGCCATGTTTAATTTTCTAAGGCAACTGATTCAAGGGAAGGAAAAAAACCTGAGGAGGATTTATTTGCTCAATACTCTCTGTGGTGATATTTTTATTTTGCATTAAACATACATAATATATAAATCCAGTCCTTCCACTTTATCATAGTTAAGGTATATTTAAAATATCACATGCTATCAGCATAAGAGTGAAACTTGTTTACTGAATTTCTTCCTGAACTGAGTCCAGATACTCCTTAACTTAGAACAAATCACACATATGAAATGAAGATAAAATGCCAACATCCAGAGCGAGGCAAGTAAATATTGTCATGAGCACTGCTGGAACAGAGGAATGATCATTGGTCTTAGAGTAAGAAAAACTGGGTTTGCAACTCAACTTTTCTAAATAGCAGCAGTGGGACTGCAGATAAACCTGAGCCTTGATTTTCTCATGTGAAATTAGGACAATGAAGCCTTCCTTACTCTCTCTTCTCTGTTCACTTATGAATTCATCACTCTTACTGAACATCTAATATGGGGTAGATGTTTTGATAGATAAACAGACACTTACAGCCTCTGCTTTCATAGATTGTTATAAAAGTCAAATGAGACAATCATAGCAAGTGCTACCATTTATCAAATGCCTACTATGTACCACAGACTTCGCATTATTCCCTCTGTTATACTGTGTGCCAGGGACTTACATACATTACCTGTCATCATCCTCACTTAAACTTCAGGGCTTGTGAGGTAACTGAAGCTCAACCAAGAAATGTGTCTAAAGTCAGGTGACTTCTACACAGTCAAGGTGGATCTCACCACCTAGAACCAAGGTGGATCTCATTCAAATGACCCTGGTTTTCCAATACAGCCTGTGAATATGAAAGTTCTTTACAAACATAAAGCACCAAATAAAAAGAAATATTATTTACTATTATCATTATCTATACCCATGTTTGATGCTGTAAAAACACATCAAAACCAAAACCAAAATGGGCAGTGGATTTAGTTGTGTTACTGTAGGTAGTCTCATGAAAAAGCTTAGATTCCTGGTTTTATAGTTTGAGATTCCTATTCTCTTTTTCCCCAGTGGGTACATGTTGCTGCCATCCTTTTTTGTCTACAGATCATGGCTGGGCTCTTGGTAAACACATTATTTAAAAGAAGAAAATTGGAGTGTTTTTGAGGGAGAATCACTGTGTCAAGGAGGTTGTGTATCTCCTTGATGATGAAAATGCCAGTTTCTCATAAAAAAGCAAAAACTCTCATTTCAAAAGGTTGAATATCATCTTACTTAACTAATTTCAAATGGCTACTTTTAGGTTACTGAAAAATTCCAAGTATAAGTAAGGACAGTCTCTGAGGTCTGTAACATTTTCACTTGATTTAAGAAAGGATAAATTTTAATTCATTTTAACCTCTTGCCTTTTGATATTTGGCTCTCCTGACAGGAAGAATTTGTCTACTGTAAGGTTTGTCCTAGTACTATAGCCTGCCTTAACCACGAGAATGTATTCACATAGTCATGAAAGCTAAATAAGGTCACAAGTCTTTTGACACAAAGTACATGTACTGTTTCAATAGCTTTATTGAAATTTAGTTGAAATATAACATGCATAGAAAATTATAAACACTAGAAGTGTATTTTCACCAAATAGGCTATTATGAGTCCCCCAAAGCCTTGCTCTTGCTGTTACTCAAGTGTGCTAAGCCCAAAGGTAACCATTGTTCAGATTTCTAGTATAAGAAATTAGTGTTTTGAACTTTATATGAATGGCAATAGCATCCTATAATATGTACCTTTTGGTGTCTGGCTTAATTCTTGCAACATTAGGTTTGTGAGATTCATCCATTCTATTCTGTGCAGAAGTTCATCCATCTTTAAGGCTGTGTAATGATCCATTGTATGAGTATGCCACAATTTATTTCTTTTTCATTCCACTTTTTGTAGGCATTTCAGTAGCTGTTAAAATGACTACTGCTTTGAATATTTGTGTATATGTCATTTGGTGCACATATATATACACTTCTTATGGGTATAGACATGGTGATGAAATTGCTGGGTGTCAAGAGTTTTAAAATTTTATGCTTGAGTAGATACCACTAGCTTTCCAAAGCGGTTATGAATCTGCAAACCAGCCCCATGACCCTGTCGTCTGAAGTAAAAGGCTCTGGCTTTAGTCTCCCAGGACTCCCCTGAGTCTTAAAAGTCTGGCTCAAGGGTTATTGATTAGGAAATGTGAATATATAGAAGCAAAGAATGGCTCTTGGGCCAGGAAAATGATTACGATTTAAACTATAAACCAGAGTCACCTAACTCCTAGTTCCCTGAAAAATAGCGATAAAGGTCTGATACACCTTCCTAGGTTGTTTTTACAGGAAACAGATCCCACCAGATGAAAACTGACTGCGAGCGTGCACACTGCAGACTGAATGAAACCAGAAAGTTCGTGATGCTCAAAACTTCAGTTTGATGCCAACTAATCTGAGAATTGTGCACAAGCTGCTCACAGCCCCTGCAGCCTCCCTCCCTCACACTACCTTGAAGAAAGTCCGCGGCCTGCCCTGAGATGTTAAGATGCTTTTCACAGACAGTGGCCCCCTATCTTCTCAGTCAGCTGGCTTTCCTTGCCTTAACACCTGTCACTTGACTTATTGGCTTGTCAGGCAGCCAGTAGCTGAAACTGAGCGCGGTAACAGTTGCACCAATTTAAGAGTTTCACCAGAAGTATATGAGAATTCTGATTGTTCTACAGTCTCACCAGACGTTTTAATAGTAACTATTCTGGAGGGGTATAATGATATATCCTGTAACCTTAGTTTACATTTCCTAATGACTACTGAGAAGGGGTGACGGAGGATGAGATGGTTGGATGGCATCACTGACTCAAAGGACATGAGTTTGAAGAAACTCAGAGGTAGTAATGGACAGAGAAACCTGGCATGTTGTAGTTCATGGGGTTGTAAAGAGTCAGACACAACATAGCAACTGAACAACAAACAGCAACAACAGTGATTACTGAGGTTGTAAATTTTTTCATAGTTTTATTGGCTATGTCTATACCTTCTCTTGTGATATGTCTTTTAGTAGGTAGAAAAATGTCTCTCCTAAGATGTCCATGTCCTAATTCCTGGAAACTGTGAATATTTTAGGTTACATGGCAAAGGGGAATTAAGGTTGCTAATCAGCTGACTTTAAAACAAGGAGATTATCTTGAATTGCTGAGGGAGACCCAGTGTAATCCCAAGAAGGAATTAGAAGAGAGAACGAGGGATGGCAGTGTGAGAAAGACTCATTCAGTGTTGCTGGCTTTGAAGATGGAAGAATGGGGCCACAGACCAAAGAATGCTGGCAGGTATTAGAAGGTGGAAAAGGCAAGGGGATAGATTTTGTCCTAGAACCTCCAGAAGAGGTGCAGCCCTGCTAGCATCTTGGTTTTAGCACAGTAAGACCCATTTCCACTGCTAAACTATAGACAATACATCTGTATTGTTTTTATCCACTAACTTTGTCATAATTTGTTAACAAGTGTAGTAGGAAATTGATACATGTGCCTTTCAGTATTCTGCCCATGTATCTATTGGGTCTGTATTTTTATTTGTAGAGGTTATTGATAAGTGTTTTGTTGAGTTTGTTTAGGATTTTACATCTATTTTCTTAATAGAAGTTCACATAATTTTCCTTTTTTGCAATATCATTATTAGTTTTGGTAACAAGTTTTTGCTAACCAAATTGCAACCACTTTGGGGTGTGGTTCTTTTTTCACTCTCTCATAAAGCAAATATAAGATTACTGTTATTTGTTTCTTAGATGGTGGAATTTATCAAAGAAACTATATGGGTCTGGAGTTTTCTTTTTAAGAATTTTTAATTAAATAATTTAATTTGCTGAGTAGACATAGGATGATTCAGATTTTCTATTTTTCTTTTTTTAAATTCTGGCCTTGATAACCTGTATTTTTTCAAGGAAGATCTCTTTTACATTTTCAAATATATTTGATTAAATTTGCTTATAATATTTTTAAAAATGTTTATATAAGCTTTTAAAAATGGTTATATAAATGTTATAAAATTCCCTCTTTCCATTCTTGAATTTGGTATGTTTACATTCTCTCTCTATTTTGTTTTGATGTGTCTTGCTTGAAATTTATTAATTTTAACTTTTTTAGAGGACAAAATTTTGGCTTTGTTGATTTACTCTATAATGTGTGAATTTTCTAATTTCATTATTTTTCTTGTTCTTGCCTTTAATATTTCCTTTCTTCTAATTTCTCTGCATTTAACTTGCTGGTTTTCGAAAAGCAATACTTAAGCACATAGTATTTTTAGTCTTTATTTATTCTGTAACATATATGGATTTTAACACTAAACGTACGTCAAGGCTGTATATTGTCACCCTGCTTATTTAACTTATATGCAGAGTACATAATGAAAAGCTCTGGACTGCGAGAAACACAAGCTGGAATCAAGATTGCCGGAAGAAAAATCAATAACCTCAGATATGCAGAAGACACCACCCTTATGGCAGAAAGTGAAGAGGAGCTAAAAAGCCTCTTGATGAAAGTGAAAGAGGAGAGTGAAAAAGTTGGCTTAAAGCTCAACATTCAGAAAATGATCATGGCATCTGGTCCCATCACTTCATGGGAAATAGATGGGAAACAGTGGAAGCAGTGTCAGACTTTATTTTTTGGGCTCCAAAATCACTGCAGATTGTGATTGCAGCCATGAAATTAAAAGACACTTACTCCTTGGAAGAAAAGTTATGACCAACCTAGATAGCACATTCAAAAGTAGAGACATTACTTTGCCGACTAAGGTCCGTCTAATCAAAGCTATAGTTTTTCCAGTAGTCATGTATGGATGTGAGAGTTGGACTGTGAAGAAGGCTGAGCACCAAAGAATTGATGCTTTTGAACTGTGGTGTTGGAGAAGACTCATGAGAGTCCCTTGGACTGCGTGGAGATCCAACCAGTCCATCTTAAAGGAGATTAGCCCTGAATGTTCTTTGGAAGGAATGATGCTAAAGCTGAAACTCCAGGACTTTGGCCACCTCATGAGAAGAGTTGACTCATTGGAAAAGACTTTGATGCTGGGAGGGATTGGGGGCAGGAGGAGAAGGGGACGACAGAGGATGAGATGGCTGGATGGCATCATTGACTGGATGGAAGCGAGTCTGAGTGAACTCCGGGAGTTAGTGATAGACAGGGAGGCCTGGCGTGCTGCGATTCATGGGGTTTCAAAGGGTCGGGCGCTACTGATCGACTGAACTGAACTGAACTGATATCTGTCTTAGGACTGCTTCTGCTAAAAATCACAAATTTTGATATTTTTGTTTTGCTCAGTTAAAAATATTTTTCATTTCCTTTTTACTTCTTCTTTCACCTACGGGTCATTAAGAAGTACACTGCTTAATTTCCAAGTATTTGAGAATTTTCTAATAATGCTTTTCTTATTTCTAGATTAATTCTGCTATAGTCAGGATACACAATCTCTTTGATTTCAGTCCTTTGAAATGTGTTGAGATATGCTTTATAGCTAAACCTATTGTCAGTTTTGGTAAATGTTCATTTTGCATTAAAAAGATATTCATTTTTAGTTGTTGTGAGCAGTGTTCTACGTCTCAAATAGATTTAGTTTGTTAATCATGTTGCTTAAATCTTTTGTATCTCTATGGTATCTTAATATTTACTTGTTCAATCAGATATTGAAAGTAGTGTGTTAAGATCAACCCTGATAGTGGATCTCTTTTCATTCTCTTAGTTTTTGAGGCTATGTTATTAAATATGTACAACTATAGAATTACATTATTTTCCTTGGGGACTGACCTTTGTTAACACACAAAATGTCCCTCTTTATTATTAATAATCCTTCTTACTTTAAACCTGCTTTGGCTGGTGTTAGTTTCACTATGTTTGTTTTCTTTGACCAACGTTTACATGGTATATGGGACACCTCTTGTTGCACTGTCTCACATTCTCTTGGCCTTACATGTGATTCCAGAGCTAATTTTGATTCCAGAAATAATTATACAGAAGTAAGAATTTTTAATTATTCGTAATATAAAGATTTATATCAATATGTCAACTGGCTTCATATACCAGAGAGGCGTTACTAGAGTAATCAGTACCTGTATGTATCTTAGTGAAGTACTGAACCTGAATATTTAAATAAATAAATAAATGGACATCAAGGCAAAACTCAAGCTTTGTATCAAGGGGGAAATATCAATGTGGTGGTATTAGATTTGCCATAATACACTCAATGCTAGAAAATAGTATCTATTGCCTTCTTGGGAAATCTGTACCCCAATAATTTTCACATAGGCAAGCAGTCCCTCAAGCCTAACAATCAAACATGTCTGTGTTCAAGAATTTTAGGAATAGAATTTAGAAGACAAATAATCTAAATTTAACTGGATGGCATAATCCAGCCCACCTAGAGATAAATAAAAATAAAAAATTTTTAAATGATGAAAATACAACAAATATATGAGTCGAGCATTTACTGTATCTAAATATATAAATAAAATTTGAAATCTGCCTCAATTAACAGAATGTAAATGTTATAAATATTAACAATGTACAAATAAAATAATCAGAAGAGGGAGAAAGTCTATCAATGCCATGCTTTGTTATAGCAGAGAATCAATAAGTAAATTCCACTTAAAATTAAAACATTTAATTTAATAATATACAGCCTTCCAGCATTTTTTATAATGCTTTTAATTAGCTTGAGTGAGATTTTTTAAAATTCTTATTCAGTTAATTCAAGTATAATCAGATTTATCACTATGTATGAAGAAAGAGATGCCCGAAACAGTGGTCTCTAGTTGTTAACCATGACTTTTGGAGGTGGTAGATTTCTGGTCATTTTTTTCCACTTTTTCATTGTTCTGTTTCTTATTGCTTGACTTTTCTTATAATGAACTTGCATCATTTTTTACAAAATCCATAAAGTCATTTTTCTAAAAAAAATAGAGATAGCAATAGAGCCATCTTTAGTTAGATGAATGTTTTTCTCACCTTGTTCTAAATTACTTTTTGGAAGAAACTTGATATTTTATCTTAAAAGACACTAGTGATTGAATTATTCTTTGTCATGGTGAGCTTAATGTGATCAATTTTTATTTGGGTATCACTAATGAAGAGTGAAATTCTTTTCCTCTGCAACTCCCAGCATTCTCTATCATTCAGTATAACCTTTCATATTCCAGCCTTCCCTGTTTCAAGTCAAGTCTGTCATCTCTTCTTCTTAGATCTATGAACAGACAGTGTCACCCAAAAGGACACTCTCTGAGGAGCAGGATGGCAGTGGGGTGCTACTGGTTTGAAAGCTCGTCAGATTGACAGCCATTCTGCTGTATACCACAGTAGAGTCAAAGAATTAAAATCCAGAGTACTCTCTTTTAGTATCGGAGATGGGGAGGACAGGTAAATTGGTTCACAATTATTGAGCGCCTGATGTATGCCAAGGAGGATCACAGCAACCGTACTTGGGGAAGGTAGATGGATTGCCTGTGGTCACGAGGATGACAAGGAATGCTTGTGTTCCACTGTGCCTTCCTCTCTGTTTCTGTTATTGCTGTGGAAATATTCCCGTCTGCTTTTGAAAACCTTTTACGATTTTGTTTACTGCACTAAAAAAAAAAACAACTTCAAGTTTTACCTTTGATGCATTTTGGTCCAAGTTGTTTACAGTTTAAGAATTTCCATAAAGACAATAGAAGCAGATGATTCCAGCCAGAATCAAAATTTAATGGTGAAATGAGAGCAAACCCACAAAGAGTTAATTACTCTAGCTCTAATTAAGTGTAGTCTTCTTAAAAGGAAAAAAAAAAAAAAAGCCTGCTTTTATCCTGGCAAGAAGCCGGTAAAAAGGGCCGATCTGTCACAGACTCACAGAACACAGTAATTAAGGTCTGAAATGCTTCCCAATCAAAGAACAGGAAGAGTTCACTCAGAGTTAACTGTTTAAACAGCGTCCCTTGTGAAATCGCATTGCCACTGTATGTTTTTAGATTGAATTGATTTAATTTCTCACTGTTTGCTTCTAAGTAGGAATTAGAGCCTCCATTAGGAATTGCTAACGTGCCCATCCTGGACTCTCTCAGCCCAGGAAGGACAGGGGAAGAAGGAAGGATGAATGCGATATGCACGTTATGGATGCTGCAGCCAGAGCCTTGTCACAGGGCTAATGTTTGCAGCAGGCAGGAATAATGAACAGCTAATGAACCCACATTGTGTTTACACGTCTCATTTTGAAACTAATCATTTATATGCTCTAAGTAAGATGTCATGCTTTCACAAAAGCATTGAAATTCACAAGTCAGTGAAAATATGTACATTATTCCAAAAGTATGCTTTATTTTTAAAAATGTTTTTGAACTTTATTTATTTATGTGTTCTAGGTCTTCGTGGCTGTGTGGGCTTTTCTCCAGTTGCAGTGAGTGGGAGCCACTCTCTAGCTGTGGTGCACAGGCTCCTCGTTGTGGTGGCTCTCCTGTTGTGGAGCACCGGGCTCGAAGGGTGCGTGGGCTTCAGTAGTCGCAGCGCACAGGTTTAGTTGCCCCTTAGCACACGGGATCTTCCTGAATCAGGGACTGATCCCATGTCTCCTGTCTTGGCAGGCAGATTCTTTACCACTGAGCCACTGGGGAGGCCCCTTTTGCTTGTATAATTTCCACAGCAGAGCCCCAGCAGTCAGTCAGCACACTCATATGGTGACACCTGTAACTCACACATGGTGGTGTAATTTAGTAACAGTTGATTTCCTTTCATAACAAAACAGTCACCTGAACTCTGCTTCATGGACTGGCCCATTGTTCTTCCTTGCCATCACTGAACCAGCATTTAGACTTCACCCAGGATGCTGGCTCCAATTATACAGCACAACAAATGAGCAAAACTGTAGGAACTGACATTTTACTCTTACGAAGCCTGTGAGGACAGCCATTTTTCTCAGCTCACTGGGAATGTGTTTTTAGATGCACATCACACAGTCATTTGTTGTTTATACTAGGGGACTGATTTGGTAAATCACATTTACTTCGTGTGGCTTGTTAACAGAAATGTGTTTCTCACTTTTTAAAAACATTAACTCTTTCACTTAACCTGATAAAAATAATGGCTAATATTTGTTGAGATTTTCTGTTTTGCGAGGCAGTAGACTGTTTCATGCATTGTTCTTTTAATATTTTCAACAACCCTGTAGAGAAAGTATTATCATTATCCCTGTTTTACATGTGGAAATCTGAGATTAGGTTAAATAATGTGCCTAAGGTCTCATAGATCAGGGTTTCACCAGTTGGGGTCCCCAGTGGCTCAGCAGGTAATTTAGGAGACATAGGAGACTCAGTTTTGATTCCTGGCTTGGGAAAATCCCCTGGAGAAGGAATTGACAACTCACTCCAGCATGCTTGCCTAAAAGATGCCAAGGACAGAGGATCTGATGGGTCACAGTCTATGGGGTCATAAAGAGACGGACATGACTGAATGATTAAGCACAAGGTCACATAGAGCAGGATTTCACACCCAGATCGTTTAACCATGAAGTCTTGCTCATTGTACTATATGTCCTCTTTAGAGAAATTAATGGCAGCTGCACTCAGTCTGTGCACCAGAATTGAAAGAAGTAGGGAAACTTTTAATTGTCTAATGTTATGTGATAGTGGCAGATTAACTAGGGATGTATGTCTCATGTCTATACTGGCAGAATTCTAGGTTATTTGAATCAGGGAAATGATGGAAGGATGCCTTGGGTTTTCACACTTAGTCTTATCATTTCTGACTACAGGATGCCACGTAGAAGCCAAGCAAATGAAAAAGTCTTCCATTTATGAAACTAGAGGGATATCCTCTTCCTCCTTTTTCCTTCCATGGTCTGCTACTCTTTTAAAATCCCATTACCTAACTATGAATGTACCATGTTACTAACTCATGCAATCTGTTACCCATTCAAAAAGGCATCTCACATTGGAGAAATTGTGATATCTAATGAACCAAGACCATGAAACATTTTCTACTTCTAAGTATGATCCAAAGTCTTTGGAGAAACTCTGACCTCTGGCACAATATTTTCACAGTCATAAGAGTTTAGTTTCCTATGAGCTCAGTGGTATTTAACAATAAATCCTGAACTACATGTTTAGCAAAAGCAGTGGGAAAATGGATGTTAAGTCCATTAATAATAGATGAAAAAAAAATCTCTGGGTTGGAATGTCAACCAGGCATAAGCTGTGCCTTGCACTGAAAAATCTATTCAAATGACCTCCTGATTAGGTCAGTTTGTCCTTCTGCCCTGAGATATTTAAAAAACAGAAACTGGCAGTTAGAGATATAATCCTTATGATGCTTTAGACTGTGTGCTGTAGCTATTTGGTCTCAGGGGCTGCTATAAGCAACTCCTGTGTAGCATTTTGCTCAGAGCTGGCAGCTGGACCGCATCACATACAAAATTGATATAAAGCTGACTGTTCTGCAAAGTAAATATATCCATTAGATGAGAAGTGTTGCAGGGTAATTTTAAATAGTCTGAAAATATGCACTTGTAACTGAAAGATTTTTTTAAAGTCAATTTGGGGGAAAAGTAAAAGTCAGGAAAACGGTGTTTACTCCTATTCTAGATAAAAGGACGCACTAAGAAAAGAAATCTGAATTGCACCTAACAGAATTGATATGGTAGAGAATGTGATGTTGGCATTTGTGACTATATTAGAAATGGGGTGATATTAACTGCAAACCATCTGAAAGTTGAAAACACCCATTTATGAATTCCTGGTGTAAATGCACAGCCGCACAATCAAGTGCATTTTACAACCTGTGAATCACTAAAGACTTGGGAGGCAGCACCTTGTCCCTGGCAGATGCTCTCCACATTCCTTAGCTCTCCCGGTGGTGTTCAGAAACAGCGGCTGCTTCTGGAAAGAAGAAGACTCCAAAAAGCTTAAATTAGAGTGGCTTTGAAATGAAGTCATCTTAAAAACGTGCTTTATTGCTTCTGTAAAATGATGGTATTGTTGTGTTTGTTATACTTCTGTTAAAAATGAGGCCATTTACACAAGGATATAAACAGTGAGCTGAGAGAGAGAACTGGGAGATGTTGGAATGTTTGATGATATTCTTTTCCTTCTTGGGCACTGGGAAATTCTGTAATTGTCATTCACATTAGCAGAATGTTGCATATTAGCTGAGCAATGCCAGGATACCCTCGTGGGGAGAACCAAGACTATTTTGCCCATCATGTTAACCTCTTGAGTGCCACATTACTAGAGGATTTAACATGTATGGAGGGGTTAGAGGAAATCATTTAGTGGGAAACAGGATTCTATAAAACATGATTAGTAAATCCAAATGATGGGGATGGTATAATGTCTTGGGACAGCCTCTGCTGTCCAACAGTACTGGTACCCAGGGGAACATCCTTTTCACTCCCTGCTTTGTACATTCCAGTGTGAAAATGAGACTGCCCACCCTCCCATCACTCCCTTTCCTCTCATACTCTACCCTCTTCTACATGTACTCTTGAAAGGAATCTTTGGGAGATAGAGAACTTGAAAAATTATGTCCATTCGCAGCTATCCTATTCTGATCTGGGCATCCAATGAATGTAGCTTCACTGTTTAAGACACTTTTAAAAAAACAAAACTTTTTCTTAATTCTTAGATTTTATTCTATATATGTCCCAAAGTTTTAAGTTCAAACATGGATTTATGAATTCATTCTTGGGGACATATGATGATTTGCTTGTACTTCCAAAGAAAAATTATTGGGCTTCTCCAATAATGAACCAAGAGCTTTGTGTGTAGTACAAAATAATAATAAAAAAACAAACTACATTTTCTGTCCTCCAAGATTTTACCCTTCAGGGCCACAGTAAGCACATTTGTTCGCAAAGCAGTATGCACAATTCTTGCTTCCTCTTCCCAAAAATTGGCAGAAAAAAAAAATATGTAGACCACTCTACCCACCACCCCAAGGATCATACGTACACGTATTTAAATATAAAATTTTGATTAGGAATTGGGAACAGAAAGTCCTCCTACAAACAATAGCTCATAATAAAATGAAATCTTATTCTGTTTATCTTAGGAGAAAATTCAGGTTTAAAGAATAACCAACCTGCTCATTTTCTGTATTCTTTCTATGTCTTTAATTCCCCACTGTTTAGTTCATACATACATTTACTTATTTATCAAGTTTTCTTGAATTTTTCTAGTCTTCCCCAAATCAAGAAGCTACTGTCTAAGGGAGGAAAAAGATATATCTAAACAGAAAGTTTTAACACCTAATTAATCTCTTAAAAAAATATTGTGGTTGATTTACAATGTTGTGTTAGTTTCAGGTGTATAGCAAAGTGATTCAGATATATTTATACTCTTTTCCAGATTCTTTTTCATTATAGGTTATTACAAGATGTTTAATATAATCAATATATATTCCCTACACTCTATAGTAGGTCCTTGTTGCTTATTTATTTTATTTTTAACTAGATGATAATTACTTTATAATATTGTGATGGTTTCTGCCATACATCAACATGAATCAGCCATAGGTAGACATATGTCACCTCCCTCTTGAACGTCACTCCCCTAATTGATTTCTACTGGAGAAGTATGAAGATAGTTCTGTAGGAACAAAGAAGAGGCAAACTCTAATATGACTTGGTGAGGAAGTGACAGTAGTCTTTTGGAGGTGATAAGATTTTTCCAAGGACAGAGTCCCCAAGGCAGCAGAGTAACATATACAAAGACACAGAGACTTTAAGTGTGAGGAAATGTGGTTATTCCGAGGTTTCTTGAGAATCAGGCTACAGTGAGATAGAGGAGGGAGGTGGAGAAGTAGGTAGGAATGTGAAGTGAGGAGTCTTAGATGGCAGATAAATGAAGCTGGGTGTTCTTTTGGGCAGAAGGTGTTGTATATGGCAGGTCTTTGAACAGGAGCATTGGGATGGCGTTAGAATGAGATAAAAAGAGATGTTGTCTTAGTGACATGTGAGAAATCATGGATGACCTATGATTCCATGAGGGTAACCTGGAGAAGAGATTCCAGGAACCCGAACAGGACAATGGTAGTGAGGCTGCAGAAGAAGGAACGCGCTGTGGAGGCTGTCAATAAATATATTAAGCAGAAGATGGTGACAAATTAAATATGAGGTGAAGGAGAGTGAAAATGCAAGAATAACTCTAGATTTATCATATTACCTAATCAGTGGTTGGTGGCACAAGGCAGTTAAAAGGAGCATGCGTTAGGGGCAAGGTAAAGAGTTTGTTTTGGGATATGTTGAATTCCAGGTGTCTGTTGGGAGTCAACACATCTATCCAAACTAAACTCTAAATAGGGGGCCTCTCACTGATCCCCCTAATCTTGTTCCTGGCAATTGAGAATTCTCCTGCTTTCTGCATGCTTCTCTATTTCTCCAGCTCCAGAACCAGGTAGCAAGATCTGAGAGGAGGAGTAAGAGCATCAGGCGAGGGGAGGGAGAAAAAAGGCTGGCCATGGACTCTCTTGCTTTCCAATTACACTAAATCTCAGCTCAGAGAAGTGAAGAACAGCAGCTCTAAGCTGAGTTAGGAGCATCAAACAGTAGACCGTATTAGGTATTTTAATTACAGATATTGCTGAGTTTTTCTATGTCAGTGACTTTGGGACTTTCTCTTAGCTAAGAGTAACAAGAGAATAGCTGGCATAGTCATCCAGTGGCAGAGGAAAAACAGGTGATAGCAGAGGAAGTTTGAAGAGACATTAAATGATCAAAATAAAGTGTGTTTTAATCACCATCAGAAATCTATATGGAAGAATAAAAGGACCTTAGACTGACACTTGGGCACGCCGACATTTAAAGAGCTGGCAGAGTACAGTCCAGCTCCTGCTATCCTGCATCGTGTCATGCCCTCCTCATGCCCCCTTCCACTGCAGCCACTCTCATCTTCCCTCAGTTATTCCTGCATATTAGGCAACCTCCCACCACGGGGCTGACTCGTGGGCTCTCATTTTTGCCTGGCAAGTTTTTCTGTTTGCATTCTTCAGAGCTCTGCTCAAAGATATCAGATTCCGAGAAGGAGAAAATTTCCCTGACCTCCTTGACCACCACTCGATTAATTTCCACTTTTCTTGGAACTCTACTGGTACCTCTCCTTGACATCTTTTGACACTATTGTAGGTTTACAATTGTTTATGTGATTACTTCATTATAATCACACAAGCTTGCTGCTGCTGCTGCTGTTAAGTCGCTTCAGTCGTGTCTGACTCTGTGTGACCCCATAAACGGCAGCCCACCAGGATCCCCCATCCCTGGGATTCTCCAGGCAACAACACTGGAGTGGGTTACCATTTCCTTCTCCAATGCATGAAAGTGAAAAGTGAAAGTAAAGTCACTGAGTCGTGTCCAACTCTCAGCGACCCCATGGACTGCAGCCCACCAGGCTCCTTCACCCATAGGATTTTCCAGGCAAGAGTACTGGAGTGGGGTGCCATTGCCTTCTCTGCACACAAGCTTAGACAGGGAAATATTACTCCCAAGGTCACGTAACTAAGTATGTGGTAGAATCTGATGGTATTGATCTCAAAACCATTGTGCTAATCATTCTCTTAGAAAATCACTAATTTAAAATTTATAAGAAAAATATGAATAAAGAACTGAGCAATAATAGAATAATGTTGAACATTTCAAAGGCAGGATTGGTAAGAATTATGATGCTGATTCAAAATATCACAAATAAAATTGGCATGTGATTAAGGATACTGCAAATCTTCAATAACAAATGGTAAACCTTCATGGAAAACTTGTACCTTCTCCCTGATGTGGGCTGATGCTTAACTCCATTCAATGATCAAGGTCAGCTGGAGACCTTGATCAGCATCAGCAACCTGCTTATTTCTGCAGTGGCCCAATTTCTGGAGGAAGCCCAAGGAAACCTTCATTGTTTCTACCCTCTTGTACCTATGTCTCGTTTATAGGATTTTTTTAGTTATGACTCATTCTTATGAAAAAACTGTCCTAAAAATAATGTTACATTTGGGTTTCAATTATGTACTGAATAAAGATATTTAAACATTATACTCATTAAAAAATGAAAATATGGCCTTTTACGAGTTACTTCACCTGCTTAAAAACATGCTTGTAAAGGAATGCCTAAGCTGGTTCAAAAGTATAAGACTCTGTGAGGGACAGATTGGGAGTTTGAGATTGACTTGTTTATTTAAAGTAGATAACCAACAAGAACCTATGTGTATAGCATAGGGAACTCTGTGCAATACTCTGTAGTAACCTATATGGGAAAAGAATTTGAAAAAGAATAGATACATGTGTATGTACAACTGATCACTTTGCTGTACACTTGAAACTAACATAGCACTGTTACTCTATGCGCCAATATAAAATAAAAATTAAAAAAGAAGCATAAGACTTATCATTTGATTTTTAACTAATAAGGATATATAATAAGAATAAGGACATACACTTAACTGAAAATAAGTGCTGGTGAGATGAGATGTGATTGTAGAAACAGGAGCTCTAGTGTACAGACAGGGGTGGGAGCCACTGTGGGACATTTTTTCTTAAAGACCTTCTTCTTGTTTGACCCAGTCTTCATTTGAGTTTTAATTTTGGAATTTTTCTCTGATAGAGACATCTTACAGAGCAATGAAAGTAAGGTTAAGTTGTTCCTTTTGAAGAAAGACTGATTACTGAGGTGTGAGAGGCCAGTCACAACCACAAACAACACAGAATTTGTACTGTTCGTGAAAAAGAAAAGTCTGCAGCAACCTGATTTTCTGATCTCTAAGTATTATATGCCTATTTTTCTACTCTTATAGCCTTGCACATGCCATCGTCTTCTAAAGAGTGCCTTATTGATATTGCAATTTTTAAGCATACTGAAATCTTTTTCTTTCAGTCCCCAAACACACACTGTCTTTCTGCCTCTGTCTCTCTCTCACAACACACAATAAAATTAATAGTAATGTTACATGCCATTTGCCCCATGTATAGACCAGACCAGCAAAGAAAGACTCTATCTTAACCCTAGTGATACTTGTTATTTGATTTCTTAAATTATTTATTTTTAAATTTGTAATATTAGGTTTTATTGACCTTGGAGAACCCTCTGAAAGAGCAATCTGAGAACTGATTTCAGTGTGTAGACAGGCATATGGAGAATAAGAAATAATAGTATAGTCATATAGGGAAAATTTTGGATCTGTTTTATTTCAAAGATCAGAAGTGTCCATTAAAGTTGTACTTTGATAAAAATTTCTTTTAAATCAGTTTTTTTAATCTTTACTTTGAAAATCCATTAAATAATTTTTGATCCAGGATATCTTCTATATTGGGGAAAAAACTGAATTGTGAAAATAAATATCATGACAACTAAAAATAATATCTTGTTACAATGAATCTCCATTGATTTCAATATGAAACAGGATTCAGAGGTGACTGGACAAATTTGTGATTGAAAATACTCCTTTAGAAAAAATGAAGATCATACTATCACTAACAGAATTTCTGTTGGAGTCTTAAAGTGATAGACTGGTTTGACTCTAGGCAAACTCTAAGGGGTGGATGTGAATTGGCTAAGAGAGCCTTGCAGGTTGAATAGTAGCTGTTTTAGCTTTTCAGTCCTTAGCATTCTGTCCCTGACACCCCCTCCTCTAAGTTCATGTCCTACTTTCATGCAAAATCCATCCCTGCATTTCAGCATCAAATCTAAAGTCCAGAGTCTCTTCCAAATCAGATATGGGTGAGACCTCTGGGATGAATCATCCTGAGGCAAAATTCCTCTGCAGTTTGAACCTGAGAAGTCAGGCAAGTTATGTGTGAAATAGGCATAAAATCGATATTCCCATTCCAAAAGGGAGCGATTGTAAAGAAGAAAAGGATGAGGGATCCCTCCCAAGTTCAAAATCTAGCGAGGCAAATTCCACTGGATCCTAAAGCTTGAGAATAACCTTTTGCTTGGTATTTCCCCTTCCAGTTGACCAGGGTAGCAACCGGGGTAGTGCCCACAGCTCTGTGGGGTGGCTCTGCCCTTTGGCTTGGTGGGACACCACTCTTGAGGCGCTGGATGAGGGAAATCCTAGTATCAGAAATGTGAGAAGTGGTTCTACCCTTTGAAACCCAGGAGAAACCAGCCCTGCTCCTTGGTGGGAGAATCAACCTGTAGATCAATTAGTGGCTTTTAGGGTTATTCCTCCCTTCCTCAAGGAGTACTGCTAATTTGAAGCTGAATAGCTTTATGGCCCCATGCTATAAAATCCATGGCTGTTGGGCAGTCTTCCTTCATTCTGTCCCATTCTCCCTCTCTCTCTCTCTCTCTCTCTGTCTCTCTCTCTCTCAGTTCAAATCCAGCAGTGTCTTATCTGGTATGATCCTGTCTTCTTTTATTGAACCATATTGTTGCTACTCTTTTCTGAACATACTTTCTTATTTTGTATATGGACAGGTTGAGATTTTTCTAAATCTCTAAGTTCTGGTTGCTTTCTGCTTAATAATTCCTTCTTCAATTCTTATTTTTGTTCTCACCTTTTACTATAAGCAGTGAGGGGCTCCAAGCTGCTCCTTCAGCACTTTTTTTTTTTTCATTTTAACAGTTTTTAATGAAAGCTGTAGACAAGATGACTTTATTCTTGCATCTTCTCAGTTGTTTCTTCCTTATATTTGCCCTTTTCCTTTCCTACTTGGCGAGATTTGGCTTTACGTTTGAGGATCTTTTTGCGGTCTTTGTCCAGTTTTAGTCTGGTGATAACCACCTTGCTGGGGTGAATGCCCACATGGACAGTTGTGCCATTAGCCTTCTCCCGCTGCACTCGTTCAATGTAGATGACGTATTTCTTCCTGTAAACCTGGACTACTTTGCCAATTTGCTGCCCTTTGTAGTGCCCTCGTACAGCCTGAACTTCATCATCCTTTCGGATGGGCATGGATCGAACGTTGTACTTCTGTATTAGCTCTTTAGAAAGAGGAGAAGACATAATTTTCCTGCAAATGTGGGAAGGCACATTGAATTGCCTTTTTCGATTCTTGCTTTGGTCAGAAGTCACAAACGGATTGAACTTCATTTTGGCCGCTAGCGCCTCAGCGATGGCCCCAGAAGAGAAGAGCTCCTTCAGCACTTTGTTTAGAAATCTCAATTAAATATCCTGTTTCATCACTTACAAATTCTATCTTGTACAAAACATTAGAACTCAGTTCAACCAAGTTCTTTGCTACATTGCAACTAGGCCCTCCTTTCCTCCAGTTAGGCATGTTCCTCATTTCCATTTGAGATCTCATCAAATTTGCCCTTAAATATCCATATTCTAGCACATACATCAAAACTCTTCGAGTCTCTACCATTACCCAGTCTCAAAGCTGCTTCCACATGTTTATGTGTTTGTTACAGCAGCATTCTACTTCTTGGTATCTAAATGTATCTTAGTTGACTCAGCCCACTATGACAAAATAGCATAGACTTGCTGGCTAAACAAAACACATTTGTTTTTCATTATTCTGGAGGCTGGAAAGCCAAGATCAAAGTGCCAATAATTTGGTTCCCTGGTGAGAGCCCTGTTCCTGGCCTGCAGATGGATGGGTGTCTTCTCCCTATGTCCTCACATGGTAGAGGGCAAAGCCAAGTTCTCTGCTGTGTTTTCTTATGAGGGCACTAATCCCTCCAGAAAGGCCTCATCCTCATGACCTTGTCTAAATCTAATTACCTTTCAAAGGTCTACCTCCAAATACCATCACGTTGAGGGTTAGGGTTTCACCGTATGAATGTAGGGGAGGGGGACATGATTCAGTCCATGGCCATAGAGAGAAGGAATAAAGAGAAGTGTTTTCCTTTGACTGTAACTCTCCTGCCTCAGCTCTAGCTAACTCATATTATCTGTGAACTAGGAAGAGACTGAGTTCTGTTTTCACCCATCTCCATACTTGTCCCTATAAATGCAAGCTTTATTAATTCTATCATACTATGATCTTTTAAGATATCATTTATTTATTTGGTCTTATTTGTGGCACACAGGATCTTCAATTTTCATTACAGCATGTAGGATCTTTTACTGTGGCATGTGGGATCTAGTCCCCTGACCAGGGATCAAACTCAGGCCCCTTGCACTGTGAGCACAGAGTCTTAGGAACTGGACCACCAGGGAAGTCCTCTCATACTATGATTCTGAGCAAGGTTTTTAATGTTCCTAGGGCTCCGTTTTCTGATTTTCTTAGGGCCGGGAGAAATCAAACAAGTAGTGCATGTGTGTGTGTGTGTGTGTGTGTGAGGGGTGGGGTGATGACTAGAGCAGACAGGAAATTCCATGTTAGCATCTTAACTATGACCTCCTGGGGGCAGGGGTTGTGCTTCTCAGTCATTTGGTTGCTTGGATTTGTTGATGATTTAATGATGGGCCTACTGTTCCCCCTCCCCACCCCCGCCCCCTGGGTTACAGTTGAATCTAGCAGAAAGGATACACTTAGGAAAAGGGGATCCAAAGTCTCTGGCTCATATTCCTTAATCACAGACTTGCTGGGCCCCAGCTCCATGAATCCCTTTTCTGGTACAACCATCCCTGGAGAGTTCTCACAGGACCCAGTGACCACTGTTGTCAGGGAGCTTCCTCCTACCTCTGCTCCTGCTCTGGCACACTTCCAACTCCCTCTGGCCCCTTGCTGCCTGTCACAAGGGCCCCAGCCCTCTGGCCTTGGCTGTTAATCCTGAATGGCTTTGTGAAGGCACTGGCTACCAGGAGTTTACTACTTTCTATTCCAATTATCACCTACTGAAGGGAGAAACAGCTTCTTTTCTCTTTAGTGTTTCCAGTTTCTTAAGCTAGAGTACAGAGAAACCATATTCACTGAGTTCTAGTCACTGGCCCTAACAGAATATTACTTCAGTTTGTTTGGAATTGGGCAAAATTTCCCTTCACTGACTTTGGGAGGCAGATAAAGAGATTTTGTGTAGTACTATGCACAAATCATTCTTCCCAACCAGTGTCCCTTACAGGGTCCTTGGTGGAGTGGAAAACCCCTAAGTCTCTCTTTCCTCAAGTTGATTTATGGGCCTATTCAGTTTCTCTTCCTCCCTCCTTCTTTCTTTTCTTCCTTTCTTTCTGCTCTTCCACCTCCCGTTTCCTTCTTCCATTCCCTCATTCTCTCCTGATGATTAATAGATATGTGGAGGCAAGACCTTGAAGAAACAGTTGCGAACCCACCACTTGGTTGGGGGCATGGGGAAAGCTAAGATCGGGAAGGTACAAAGAAATGTTGACAGACTTTCTTCCAAAGGCTGCCTCTGTGAGGGCTGCTCCTTAATCTCCCTCCTGCTGATAAGCATTTGGCTCTGTCCCTCCTTGCCTTGGGGGACTGGGAGGCTTGGAGGTAGTTTTCTTGCTTACCCAGACATGATACTTTTGAAACACCAACTTGAGGGCCAAGCCATCAGTAGTAGAGAGGGTTTGGGCAAAAACTATTTAATTGTTTTCTACTGAAAATATCCCAGAATGAGGCCTGTAATATAAGATGAGGAGCTAAGAACAAACTGTAAACTATTTAATTTACCTGTTTGTCTTTGTGGGTTTAACCCTTTTCTCTATATATTGTTTTCTAATTAAAAATATATACCTAATGAGTTTTCAGAATAATAAGCATTCGTAATACTCTAATGGAGGGCTTTCTTTTCATCTTTATTTACTTAGCAGCATAATCAGGACCAACTTAGAAAGGTTAGATGTGGTCAAAAGAAATTTATGAAGAGTGGCTATTAAGAGATGAAGCATATGTATGCAGACTGTGGTTAAATAATGGTAAGTAGGACGTGTTTATTAAAATGATGCAGGGATTTTATCCCATCATTCTTGATGTCTCTTAGTACCTGACATTATACTGCTCTGGTTTCCATGGAAACAGCACACACTCTTCCTTTCAGCTGACCTAAAGTTCAAGCCCTGCTGTTGCAATAGAAATTCTCAGAAACACCTCCACTTTTATTAAAAACAAAAATACTAAATCTATGCAAAAAGTAAAAGCAAGAAAATCCATTGAATGTGTTGCAGAAAAGAAAAGCGAATGTGCAATATTTTCATTAAGAGGGAATCAAGAAACAATTTACTATGCTGGAGGTTGACAGCGTCTGTCATTTCCTTCTCCTAAATTACCTTAGAATTGATCCTCCTGAGCCTGCCTTAACATCTGCACCTTTCATTTCTAATTCAATATGTTATACTATTTTTAGTTTTCTAGAAGTATCTCTTTTACTGATTTAAGAACTTGTTTCTCAGTGACTCACACAAAAAAATTGTGATTTGTTCTGTAAATTTGTGGCTTTTACAAACAGAGATTAAATTAAGGTGAGATTACTGGGATAAGACATTTCACATGAGTTTACAAGGCAGATCTTGTCCATGGCTTCCTTTTGTTTGGTTTAAGATACTTTGGGTTGCAAGTAACAAAAATTTAACTTCCATTGATCTATATAAGAACACAGACTCATTGGTTTATATCACCAAAGGGTCCAGAGGCACAGTTTAATCTGGGCTCCAGGTCTGTTCCTCCAATGTTTTCTTGGTCCTGACCTCTATGTACTAACAGAGTCTGAAGGCCAGCAGCTTTGCTTAGGAAGATGTCTGAAGCAGCTACATTAGATGCTATTCAAGAACGAGAAAACTGGGACATCTTTCCAGGATTCCCTATCAAATAGTTTCTTCAGCTCTATTGTCCTGGTTGAGTCAAGGGCACATCTATGGGTCAGTCACTGGGCAGGACATAGGATAATGTTGTTGGCATTTAGCCCAAGGTAGATACATGTTCCATGACTAGGTTCTGGTGGAGTCAATCTCTCAAAGCATATGGGTGGCACGGTAGAGATATGGACATCAACAAAAAAACTGGAGGAAATTATCAAGAGAAGAATGAATGGATGGTAGGGGAACAGTAACTGTCTACTATACTGGGTTAAAATTCAAGAACCATGAGTCTCAGACCATATTATCCATGGTGCCCATAATCTGTATATCTCTATTGTACATGTGAATCTCTTTGTAATTCCAACTCATGTCTCACATTTAAAAGAGAGCTGTTGGTTAGAGTGCAATCCTATATTTTTCCGAGTCGTGATTCAGCCTTCTCATTTAATCCTATTTAATATCACAGCCTACCCTTCTAATCACATTATCTTGCCTCATTCTATTTTTTATTTTCTCCATAGTACTGAGCACTTTCACTATGTGATGAAATGAATGTCTATGCTTGCTGTTTATTATGTTCATTGATGTATCCCAGGCACTTAATGAATGACGTGTAGATGCTTAGTGGAACGAAGTCAGTGCTCAGTCATTCTGAATCTTTGTGACTCCATGGACTGTAGCCCACCAGACTCCTCTGTCCATGGAGTTTTTCAGGCAAAAATACTGGAGTGGGTTTCCATTTCCTCCTTCATGGGTAGATGCTCAGTAAATATTTGTTAAATAAATGAATGGATTGAATAAATGAATAATTGAATCTAGTCAGAGACTTTTTGGTTGTTTTACTAAGGCATTTTGATTGTTGACAGTTGGAAATATTGCCCTAAGAGACCATTCCCCAGGGTTTTTTGTCCCTGCAGGTTATGCTCTTGTAGACAGGTGATGCTCTTGTAGACAGGTGACAATGGTCAAGCCTGACTTGACCATTCTGAGAGAAATTTTTTTCTTGGTCTTTGAAATTTGCTTGTTTCCTTGTTTGGGAAAGAAAATGGTGGGCTAGAAAAAGGCTGATTCAAGCAACCAAGATCATTCTGGGCTTGGAGGAGTTAAGTATACTTTAGTGAAACTCTCTCCTGGCCTCTTAAAATGCCAGTAGGGATCTAGAAACACCTGCCTTCATGCCTCTCAGGACAATGTAAAATCTAATGTCAATTTGAAAGCAAAATATTTTCTTCAGTTCAGAGTAAAATCCACTTTTCTTTACAGTGTCTATTGAGTCTGGACAGCCTGGCTCATGAACCACCGGAGCAGATTCTTCACAAAGCTAATCTTGAGACAAAGGCCAAATTGGGGATAGCACCCTGATAGCACTCTACTGTCTACTCTCAGTAGCCTGGGAACCAACATCACAAAGGTCCATACAGGCAAAGCTATGATTTTTCCAGTAGTCATATATGATTGAGAGAGTTGGACCCTAAAGAAAAATTCAAGAACATTCAGAAAATAAAGATGATGGCATCTGGTCCCATCACTTTAGATGTGGAAAAAGTAGAAACAGTGACAGATTTTATTTTCTTTGTACTCCAAAATCACTGTGGACAGTGACTGTAGCCACAAAATTAAAAGATGTTTGCTCCTGGAAGGAGAACTATGACAAACTGAGGCAGCATATTAAAAAACAGAGATATCACTTTACCAACAAAGGTCTGTATAGTCAGAGCTATGGTTTTTCAGGAGTCATGTACAGATGTGAGAGTTGGACCATAAAGAAGGCTGAGCACCAAAGAACTGATGCTTTCAAACTGTGGTGCTGGAGAAGACTCTTGAGACTCCCTTGGACAGCAAGAACAACAAACCAGTCACTCCTAAAGGAAATAAACCCTGAATATTCATTGGAAGGACAATACTGAAGCTGAAGCTCCAATACTTCGGCAGTCTGACGTGAAGATCTGACTCGTTGGAAAAGACTCTGATGCTGGGAAAGATTTGGGGCAAAAGGTGAAGGGGACGACAGAGGATTAGATGGTGGATGGCATAACTGACTCAGTGGACATGAATTTGAGCAAATTCCACGAAGGACAGAAAAGCCTGGCATGCTGCTGTTCATGGAGTTGCAAAGAGTTGGACATGACTTAATGACTGAACAACAGTGGCCTGGGAGGAGACAGGACAAGTCCTAACTGCTCTCCCAAGAGAGGCTGGTATTCCCTGGCCACTTAGCTTGCTGCTGACTTGCTGCTCAGAGTGTTTTGATTGCCAAGGGCACATGATAACCTGTGGTCCAGTGTCAGCTGGGCTATCAGCTGATCCCAGGAGTCATACAGTGGGTTCCTCTTGAGTACTGTGGTGCCTTTCTCCGCCACTGAGGTGTCAGAGTGAAGGACTAGTGAGACCACACTCTGGAGAGCATATCCCCAGCTTCATCTCATCATTGCACACATAGGCACAGATGCCTATCCTGTGGGCTTTCTCACCCTACACCTGAAATCGACAGGACTTCCTGGGATGATAGCCACACTAAACAATACCCCTGTTGTATTGTGTGTAGCACTCCCAGTCAGAAATCAGCTTCACTGTGATGATTGTATAAAAATTCTGCTTATATGGTCTTCTAGCCACAGTCCTTGACTCTAAGATTGAGCAGTTCACCCTGTTAGAGTCAGTTATATGGGAGAACCATCAGAGGCTGGGGCAATATTAAAATATTTAATAACCTTATGGCACCAACTTGGAACACTGCAAGTGGAGGCTGGCCAGCAAGCTGAATCTATCAGCCCTGCCTAGAAAATCACCTGTATGAGCTGTGACTTCAGCCTCTATTTCCCTTTCACCATCTATGGATTAAATGGTCACTTTTTAGAGTTTTCACATGTCATCTCACCGTTGGTTTCTCCAGATGGGAAGTTTTTTTAAGGGAGGTAAGTGAGAGAGTTGCTTAAGGCCATAGATAATCCAAATGTAACCCAAATAAACCCTGGAACCCCGCTGATCTAAACTTTCTGTATTGTCTCATGCAGGCAAACACAACCTGGAAATCCAAAATAATGACATATATTTTGCATCTTTTTCTAGTCTTTCAAGGAAATGACAAAGAACAAAGTACACTCTTAATTAAATGGCTAAAGTCAGCTTTTCTTTCCACTGCTTCCTTTCTTAGTGTATTTCACATGGTCTGCGGCTGCTACTCCACGTGCTTCTTTATTTTTCTCTTATCAGCCTCTTAAAATGTCTTCCAGAAACCCTACATACATGGGTTAAATGATCCTCTTTCTACTGCTGAAGGGAGGGTCATGAGTGAGGTCTTGTATAAACCACTGGCCTGGCCAGGCTGCAGGAGGAGGGAGAGCAGTAAGAAACTGACCTCACCTTGACCTCACCAGCCTAGACCTGATTCCCTACAAAAAGGAAATACCTGGAGCCCACTGAGAA
Source organism: Nanger dama (assembly GCA_917880005.1). Classification (NCBI taxonomy): domain Eukaryota; kingdom Metazoa; phylum Chordata; class Mammalia; order Artiodactyla; family Bovidae; genus Nanger; species Nanger dama. Next base: position 1,889,250 of record CAKJTW010000059.1, read on the forward strand.
ATATAGTGCTCCTTGTGGTCTGACAGCTCTCCTAGTGAGAAATCATTTTGGGAAATTTCAGTTGAATAAAATTCTGCACCTTATTATACATATTAGCTATAAGTGCTAGGACTGAGACCAAAACCCAGGATTTCTTGGGTCTGTGCACACTGAGGGTGTGTCTCATTTATACTCAGCACACAGTATATAGGGCGTCCTTGGTGGCTCAGATGGTAAAAATCTGCCTGCAGTGCAGGAGACCCGGGTTCAATCCCTGAGTCAAGATCCCCTGGGGAAGGGAATGGCAAACCACTCCAGTATTCTTGCCTGAAAAATTCTGTGGACAGAGGATCCTGGCAGGCTTCAATCCATGGGGTTGCAGGGAGTCAGATCCACACGACAGAACAACTAACACTGACTGACTGACACAGTCTATGCACAGCTGGGTATTTATTAAATAAGTGAATAAACCTGGGATGAACTGAGGCCATTTAGGAAGAAAAAGGCATGGAATAGTTCCTTCCTTCTTTCTTTACTAGGATGATTTGAATTGGCCATCTCCCTTGAAGAAATTCATCAGTTGATGGATCCATTGTTCTATTCACTCTCTGCAGACTCTTTGTAATTGACTTTTATGTTCTGTTTTCTCTTATCACTTTTCCCTCTCTTTTTACTGTATCCACATGAGTAATTTTCCATTATATTGTTACATCCAAAGACCTCTGACAGGGTGGCAGTAAAATGACACAGCTAAGTGATACAGATTTTAATGACTTAATGCTGTAATAATTTCTGATCGAAACATAAGGAGAGACAGAGCTGTTATTTCAAGACATAAAAATGGAAAGTGGACCATGGAAAAACCGTTTCTGAAAATTTATTGTGGCAGGGAAGAGAGTAAGAGAGGTAAGGGCAAAGTTGTTAAAGAAAGGTCCGTAAAAGATGTGCTATTAGTAAAGGGGGAAAAAAAAGTTAAGGAGAGAAAAATAACATTTCAGAAGTATGCAAGAAAGAAGAAAAAAGAGATGACAAAGTGAAAAAGATAGACTGGCTTCTGTAAGAGGGAAAAAGAGCAAATAGGAGATTATAGAAAAGGAGGAAGGCTTGTCTTGTCTTATGAGCCAGGCTTGGTGACAAAAGGTAATAGCAAAAAGAATACTTAAGGTAATAATAGTCGATGAGCAAAGACAGTGCCGATAAGCAGTGTGTTTCCCAGGAGCACCCAGGGTAGGAAAATCACTGCAGAGCACAAGAGCAGAGAATGGAAGCAGTGAAGGCCCTGCAGTTATTTTTGAAATCTTACACAGTACTATTAGGTTCCTAGGAATTTGAAAACGGAAAGGCACAAAATTTGCCTTTTTATATAGCATGATGAAAATGTAGGTTACAGAGAATTTGTGGATTTGGTAGGTTTCCTTGCTACCAAAGTAAACTTTCAGTAAAAGTAGTAAAATGGCTAAATGACAAAATGCAGTTTGCTCCTCTATGGGCCTCTAAGGGCTCTGGGTCAGATGTCACCTATTTCCATGCTCTCCTCCCATCCCAGTCTCACTCTCAAGCTGGTTCCAGACCCATCAGTGGCAGTCATTTACTTTGTTCACAAATGTTTCCCATTCTCTCCCTTCTGCACCCCAGGGAGGACTGCTCCTCCTCATCCTGGTACAGATGGGCATGAACTTTTCTGGTTGGAAACATTCAAAGGCAAAGGTGTGATTCTCTATCTTCTTTCTTCCTCTGTGTTTTAAAATATACTGTATTAATAGAAGAGTTGATGCCCCAAGAGAAGGGAACACTTGTCATTGAAAAGGCAGTTTCCCAGAAAAAAAAAGCACATGGTGGCTGGTGGGGAGTGGGGAGAGGGAGTCACACAGAAAGCACCAGGGAGAGGGGAAGGAACTGTGGGCAAGACTTTTTATGGTGGTTTCTGCAGGAAGGAGTGCGCAAGGCTGGGAAGGCAGGCTTCAGGTTGGCTAGCTGGAATGATTTCAGCAGACTTTAAGGCTTAGAGGCAGCCCCTAGCTGTCTGGTACCTGGCCACAGCATGATTAGGGCAAATGGATAGTGGAACAGGGCACACAAGCCCAATAGAAGAGGTGGTTGGGGGTGTAGGCTCTGGGTTGACTGTTTGGAAGTGTACCCTCATGAGAAAGGTTCTTCCTTCAGAGTAGGGTAGGGGTGGGAGGCAACCAAAGAGGCAGAAAGCCAAAGAAAGGTGACAGGTATGTCGTAGAGTTGTTCAAGCAAAGCATGTTCAACATATGGCTATAGGGAAGATGTTAAAGCATCAAGATTACAGAGATAGAAGCATGGGTAATATACGAGCCCCTGGTGCTCATGGTTGTATGTGCTGATGAGCAGATGCATTCACGTGTGCTCAGTCACTCAGTCCCATGGGACTCTTTGCGACCCTATGGACTGTAGCCCACTAGGCTTCTTCTGTCCATGGGCTTTTCCAGGCAAGAATACTGGAGTTAGGTTGCTTGTCTTCCTCCATGGGATCTTCCTGACCCAGGGATTGAACCCTCATCTCCTGTGTCTCCTGCATTGCAGGCAGATTCTTTACCACTGAGCCATTGGGGAAGCCCGATAAGGAGATGGCAAACATTCAAAACACCTGGAGTTCTGCTGCAAAGGTCTCATACATGCCACATGATGCTGCATGAGGGAGAAACTGAGATTTGGGAGTTATTTTTACCAGAGCATAATCTAACTTACCGTCAGTAATGTGCTGCCCCCACAATGGTTGTGGGAATTCAGTGAAATCACAAAAGTAGAACGCTTCCTGACACATGATATAGTCTCACTAGTGTTAGCTCGGAGAAGGCAATGGCACCTCACTCCAGTACTCTTGCCTGGAAAATCCCATGGACGGAGGATCCTGGTAGGCTGCAGTCCATGGGGTCGCTGAGAGTTGGACACAACTCAGTGACTTCACTTTCACTTTGCACTTTCATGCACTGGAAGAAGGAAATGGCAACCCACTCCAGTGTTCTTGCCTGGAGAATCCCAGGGATGGGGGAGCCTGGTGGGCTGCCGTCTATGGGGTCGCACAGAGTCAGACACGACTGAAGCGACTCAGCAGTAGCAGCAGCAGTGTTAGCTACTGTTATCATTATTTGCTAATATTATTCTTCTGCTTAGACTGTTCTCTTTTTCTCTGACATCTGATAAGTTCCATATCCATCTCAAATAAGATCAGCTGACCTATATTATGTAGCTATGTGCTCTACACTCATGATCATATTTATCTTCAGAACAAAAGAGTAAGGTAGTTATTAATATAACACTAACAGTAATAATACTAACAATTATTGTTTATATTATTAACACATCCTTTGACTGTGTGGATCACAAGAAACTGTGGAAAATTCGGAAAGAGATGGGAATACCAGACCACCTGACCTGCCTCTTGACAAATTTATATGCAGGTCAGGAAGCAACAGTTAGAACTGGACATGGAAAAACAGACTGGTTCCAAATAGGAAAAGGAGTACATCAAAGCTGTATATTGTCACCCTGCTTATTTAACTTCTATGCAGAGTAAGTACATCATGAGAAATGCTGAGCTGGAAGCAAATGATAAGCTGGAATCAAGACTGCTGGGAGGAATATCAATAACCTCAAATATGCAGATGACACCACCCTTATGGCAGAAAGAGAAGAGAAACTAAAGAGCCTCTTGATGAAAGTGAAAGTGGAGAGTGAAAAAGTTGGCTTAAAGCATTCAGAAAATGAAGATCATGGCATCTGGTCCCATCACTTTATGGGAAATAGATGGGGAAACAGTGGAAACAGTGCCAGACTTTATTTTGGGGTTCCAAAATCACTGTAGATGGTGACTGCAGCCATGAAATTAAAAGACACTTACTCCTTGGAAGGAAAGTTATGACCTACCTAGATAGCATATTAAAAAGCAGAGACATCACTTTGCCAACAAAGGTCTGTCTAGTCAAGGCTATGGTTTTTCCTGTGGTCATGTATGGATGTGAATGTTGGACTGTGAAGAAAGCTGAGCACCAAAGAATTGGTGCTTTTGAACTGTGGTGTTGGAGAAGACTCTTGAGAGTCCCTTGGACTGCAAGGAGATCCAACCAGTCCATTCTAAAGGAGATCAGTCTTGGGTGTTCTTTGTTTATTATTTATTTATTTATTTTTTCTACTTTATTTTGCTTTACAATACTGTATTGGTTTTGCCATACATTGACATGAATCAGCCACAGGTGTACATGAGTTCCCAATCTTGAACCCCCTCCCACCTCCCATCCCATATCATCTCTCTGGATCATCCCGTGCACTTTTGGAAGGAATGCTGCTAAAGCTGAAACTCCAGTACTTTGGCCACCTCATGCAAAGAGTTGACTCATTGGAAAAAACTCTGATGCTGGGAGGGATTGGGGGCAGGAGGAGAAGGAGACGACAGATGAGATGGCTGGATGGCATCACTGACTCTTTGGACATAAGTTTGAGTGAACTCCAGGAGTTGGTGATGGACAGGGAGGCCTGGCGTGCTGCAATTCATGGGGTCACAAAGAGTCGGACATGACTGAGTGACTGAACTGATTGACTGAATATATTGTAAATAAAATGTAACAAGATAATATACATTATTAATATATAGTAATTATTGTAATTATTATTTTTACTTTTAAAAGATGAAACTGAAATTCAGAGAAGTTGTATAACTTGTCCAAGCTCATACAGATAATAAGTGGCTCAGATGGGATTTGACTCTAAGAAGCTGGACTCCAGTGCTTAGATCTCAACACCATACTGTACCATATATCACTTCCAGGATACCTCACAGATTGGAGAGATTCAGTACAGTGAGAGAGTCAGTACAGTGAGGTATTTTGCTGAATTTTTTTTTTTTTATAAGAATATCTTAGCACTGGAAACAGCCTTCCATCAGCTTGACTGCTCAGTTTGCATTCAAAGATTCCCTTAGGCAGCCTACTCACCAGCTCCCAGCCTTGGGAGAAAGCTAACATGGTCCAGGACACTGGGACAGGATTGTGAAGTCACCCTCAGCCACTCACTGCCACGTTTCAATGTGGCTGGCTTCAGCCTCTTTCGCCTTCTGATCCTCCCTCCCACCTGTTTCAGTCACCCCTTGCATGCTCCTGACTGGCTACAGCCTTCTGCCATTACTGCTTCCAACTCAGAGGTGGGAGAGCCAGACAAGCACAGGCTCCACCTCCAGAAATCTGCCATGAGAAGCAGCTCTGAACCATGAGGCCCATATGGGATCCTCTGGGAAATACCTTTCACTTTCTGATGGAAGAGACAAATTCAAGGGAAGATAGCTCTGGTATCACCATTTCCCCCTCTTTCCCCTGAAAACAGATGTGACACTTGAGTCACAGCAGTCATCTTGCTACAGTGAGGCAATCAGCATGAGCATGAAAAGCCAAGGGCTGCCAGTGACAGAGTGAACCAGCTGAAAGAGCCCCAGCTCCGAGGTTATCACAGAGCGGCTGCGTGGAAAACAGTAGCCACCGGCCCCCTGAATTCTTGTTATGTAAGAAAAACAAGATCTCTTTGTTAAATCTATTGTTGGTCAGGTTTTCCCCTTATTGGCAGCTAAGTGTGTTCCTAAATTATATACCATATCATTATAAATCTTCACATATGTCATAATATACCATAATTGAGATTTATGCTAATTTACATATCTAGTTTTCAATTTTGGATAATTTAGATGACACCATTTTAACTACTTTAAATAATCCCATGTAGGACATTTTTGTGTATAAAGCCTTTTCCATATTTATGATTATTTTCTTTACTCAAGATAGATCTTTCTATAGTAACTTAAAGCTCTTGACACATATTAACAAAAGCTTTACAAAAAATTTTGCACCAATTCTCAACATTTTGCCTTTTTAAAACAATGTATATATGGACTCTGTCTTTGTTTCACAAATAAAGAATGTGAACTTGATCTAAGCAAACAAAATTAAATTCTCCAGTCTAAATTTTGTTCATCTTCATCTTAGCAAAAACCTGCCTTGATGTATGTTTCAAATGGTTTGAAACATGTAAAAGAATAAAACCTTGTATAAAATATAAAATTCACATTATATACAAATTCTATGAATTCATATGAATATATATTTATATTATATATATATTCATATTATATATAGTGGTTATATATACTAGTTATATATAAATTCTTAAATTTATCAAGGTTTTTCTTAAATTTATCAAGCTGGATGTTCTGGGTGAGGGGTTGCAGATGTGTTAATTTGAGTAAAAGTCTATAGTTTCTTATATGGGAACAGAGCTTGGTATGCAGTTTGCAGCATACATGTAGAGAAGTGGAAGGGGGCAGTCAGGGGACATGACCTGGTGCATGTGCCTTCAAGGGTGCTTCCCATATATAATCTTATTTTAGTGCTTAAATAATCTCATTACAGATTCTGTTCTACAGATAAAGAAGCCATACTTGGCAAACTCAAATACCTTTCCTAAGGTTGTGGGAATAGTTAGTGGCATTGCTAGGATCCTAGCATAAGGCTGTCTGATCCCCAGATTTCCCCACTTCCTATAAAAACGGGGAGGACAGTGCCCAGAGAGGTGACATGACTAACCCAGTGCAGAGATGGGTCTTGAATCCAGTACTCCATGCAATTTACATTCCGTGCTTTGATTTCTCAAGGGAAGCAGTTAAAACACAGTGAATGAGACTGAGCAAAGGTAGCTTTCACTGCCAAGTGACACTGATGCTGTTGGACTGTGGCAGTTAGATCACATGTCCTTTACCCAGTTTAGGGGATAGAGTTAATCAGATGAAGCATCATCATTTGTGATGATGAAGGATCTTCTCAGGGAAAAGATATCTGAAGGAGCCAGTACTGTGATGCTGAGGAAATTAAAAGTGCTGTTTCAAGTCCAACAGTTCAGGTCTAGCTGTGTTATCTATATGACCCTGGACAAGTTATTTAAATCTGTGTCTCAGTTTTCCCAGGTTAAAAATTGGCAAAAATATTGACATAACCCATAGGAATTTTTTTTAATTTAATTTAAATTTATTTATTTTAATTGGAGGCTAATTACTTTACAATATTGTATTGGTTTTGCTAAACATCAACATGAATCTGCCATGACTGTACACGTGTTCCCAATCCTAACCCCCCCTCCCTCCTCCCTCCCCATACCATCCCTCTGGGTCATCCCAGTGCACCAGCCCCAAGCATCCTGTATCATGCAGCAAACCTGGACTGGCGATTTGTTTCATATATAATATTATACATGTTTCAATGCCTTTCTCCCAAATCACCCCACCATCTCCCTCTCCCACAGAGTCCAAAAGACTATTCTATACATCTGTGTCTCTTTTGCTGTCTTGCATACAGGGTTATGTTACCATCTTTCTAAATTCCATATATATGTGTTAGTATACTATATTGGTGTTTTTCTTTCTGGCTTACTTCACTCTGTATAATAGGCTCCAGTTTCATCCATCTCATTAGAAATGATTCAAATGTATTCTTTTTCATAGGAATTTTAAATGAATAAATGTGACCAAAATGCATCCTCTGGCAAATATATTTATTCAGACAAGTTTAGATTGTAATGATTTGATAAGTGGATACATTAAATTCTTTATTTTCTTAGAGGACTTAAACTCTATGTTAAATTTGTCTGCCATCTCTCTCCTGGCCACTGCTTGGCTAAATGCCTCAGATCTAGGTTCTGCTCATGTGACTGAATAAAACTTAAAAGCTCTGATTCCAAATACTATGCTTAGAGAAGGGCGTTTCCTGAAGAAGCTTTAATGGAGGTCAGTATGATGGACTTCCAATTTGCCAGTCCTCCTCTCAGTGGGTTGGGGCCATGTGACTGCTTCTGGCAATTGAACTGTGGATGGAAGTGATGTATGCTTCTGGTTCAGAGCAGTTTGGAGACAGCTAGGTCCCTCTTCCATCTGCCTCTTTCCTTGTCGAAATGAGGCCACATGTTCTAGATGGTGAAGCTATAAGATCCATAGAGCCTGTTGAGTCCACAATGAACTTTATGTGAGCCAAACATAAATCTTCCTTGTGTTAAGTCACTGAGAATTTTCAGTTTATTAGTTATTAAATAAAGGTGAGGTGAGTGGTTCTCCATGTGTGGTCCAGGAATTGTAGGTTTTCCTAAGACCTTTTCAAGGATGCTGGTAGTTGAAAACAATTTTCATAATAAAGCTCAGCTGTTATATGCCTTTTTCACTCTCATTCTCTCATGATCAAATGGCAGAGTTTTCCATATGCTATATGTTTTGTGATGGTGCCATTGATCTGATATTTAACGGAATGTATCTTTGTGTATTTTTCTGTTTAAAAGTATTTATTTCAATTTCTAAGGTGGTGAATTTTGATAGATGTAACCCACACAAACAATAAGTTCTTTGGGGATCCTTAATAGTCTTTAAGTATGTAAAGAGGTCCCTATAACCAAACTGTTTGAGAACCACTGGATTAATCTATATTGCCTAATATAGAAAATACATGGGCAATGTGGAGTGGGATGTGGTGGTGACCACAATCTCTTTTATACTTAAATTTAACATGAAAGCCTTCTTTATGAAGGAAGTACAGAATAAAAGGTGAGTGAAGTTTAACTCAATAAAGTAGTAATAAAATAATTTTTTAAGGGACTAGAGATTGGGCATTGTTGGAATAGTCAGAGATGGGGGCAAAATTTAAAAGACTAGATCATAGAAGAACTAATGATACATAGAAGAGGGAATTGTGTAGCAGGCACATTTTATTATTGAGTACATTAGTCAAATATTGGTTGATAGTTTCTACCCATAACATTAGCAAGAATTTTGTAAATAAATCTATGGAAGGATAGGCAAATAAGTTTAAGAGACTAGCTGTACTCTGTCTTTCCTAATCATTAAAAAAAGAAACTTAAAATTTAATGTCATATAAACAATATTTATAAAGCTGTTATATATTACTAATTAATGTTCTTATAACCTATAAATTTTTTCCATTAAAACATTCATTTTAGAGATGAAACTGACATTCACTATTAGAATGAGAACTTTAACTTTGGTATATTTTTACTCCAATGTCTTTACTTTATATATAATGCCAAGCTGGCTTGATGAAATTTTTAAGGCAGAAATAGAAACACAGATATGGTTATTATAGGGTAGGGGAAGAAGTCATGACATTTTCCCTGACAGTTTGTTTTTGCCTACTTGCCCCGAAATACCATTTCTACCCAAGACACAGTGCAAATTTTTGGCAGGGCCTTATTTCTTCAGACTCAATTCAAACATCTTCAGTGGTTCCTAACTGTTTGAAACCATTTAAGACTCTTGGAGAAGGAAATGCAACCCACTCCAGTATTCTTGCCTAGGTAATCCCATGGACAGAAGAGCCTGGTGGGCTACAGTCCATGGATTGCAAAGAGTCAGACACAACTGGGCGACTGAGCACAGAGTTAAGATTCTTCTCCGTACATTCAATTGTGAAATAGTTATTAAGTTCCTATTGCCTAGGAGACACTGCCCAGGATGCTGGAGGTGAGGCAGTGAACAATATCCACAAATATCCCTGCCCTCCTGGAGCGTACATCAAAGAAGGAACTGAGACTAAACTGGAGAAATATTTAAATAGACATATGTTAGACCATGAGAAGTGCAAGGAGAGAAATAAATCACAGGGGACTTGTGGGAGCTGAGGAGGGTGCAGTTCTCAAGAGGGTGGCCAGAGGAGCCCTCAGTGGGAAGGGGCGTGTAGGGAAAGGCATGAGCAAGTGAGGGAGCTTTGTGGATATCCAGAGGAAGAGCCACCAAGACAAAGCAAATGATGAGACAAAGGCTGTGCAGTGGGACCTGGGAAAGCAGGAAAGAGACCACTGAGTGAAGCTGAGTGAATGAGAGCTTGCCCAGCCATTGGAAGGATTCAGCCTTTCCTGTGTTACCACATTTTAAAAACAACTCATGTGTTGCAATTCCACATTCCTTTTATTAGTGTCTTTTGTGTATGTGTATGTTCCTTCTCCAGCCTATAAGATTTTTGTAGGTAAGGGCTATTCACCTTGCCAAATACCTTCCCCACTATTTAAGCAAGATTGAATTTTACTGAACAATCAATCACTGGGCAGGTATGGACAGAAGGAAGATGCAAAGAAGCATTAGACCTTTTCACTAAATAACTTCATTTTGTCAGTATGTGTTGCTGTGGGAACAAAGAGATTACGTTTCTTTAATAAAAATATAAGTAGTGATTCATCTGTTTGGGGTATAGAATGGACTTTACTGCTGTACTGCCTTTTGATTTTAAATTTCTCCTTGAAATCAGCTAATTAAAAGAGAATCAAACTTTTTAAAATCCCTCAGACATAACTGTGGAGTCTAATATTTTTAATAAAAGAGGAGGTATAATTAATTTTTCCATAGATAAGTATTTTCTTAAAATAATTCTAGAATGCTATAATTTTTGTCCAGAGTTGCCTTGCACATCGACTTTACCTGAGGTAGTAGCCCTGGGTTTTCCAGCTCCATTTGGTTATTATGCCCAGTCTACCATTAATGTGGATGCAGAATGAGTGAATGGTGCCTTGGAGTTGTTTGGTAGACTATCCTGAAGGCATATGAGTGGGTGACCTTTGTTCAAGTAAATAAATAACGTAGAACTATTAATATTTAATCATTTTTATCAAGTCCTACCATTACCTGGTAAATAATGTACCTTAAATATTAGGTGTCTTATGAAAACCACGTGAAACAAACAACAGGAAGATTCTGACCAGATATATGTAGATCCAAAACAACTAAATATAACAGGCAAATGTAAAACTTCAAAAAAAAAAAAAAGGCATTATGCCAAAGTAAAATAAGTCAAACAAAGAAAGACACTTATCACTTGTATGTGGAATCTAAAAAATACAACAAACTATCTGTTGGATCATAGGAAAAGCAAGAGAGTTCCAGAAAAACATCTACTTCTGCTTTACTGACTGCTCCAAGACCTTTGACTGTGTGGATCACAACAAACTGTGAAAAATTCTTAAAAGGTGAGAATACCAGACCACCTGAGAAATCAGGCCTCCTGAGAAATCTGTATGCAGGTCAAGAAGCAACAGTTAGAACTGGATGTGGAACAACAGACTGGTTCCAAACTGGGAAAGAAGTATATCAAGGCTGTATACTGTCACTCTGCTTATTTAACTTATATGCAGAGTACATCATGAAAAATGCTGGGTTGGATGAAGTACAAGCTGAATCAAGATTGCTGGGAGAAATATCAGTAACCTCAGATAAGCATATGACACCATCCTTATGGCAGAAAGTGAAGAAGAACTAAAGAGCCTCTTGATGAAAGTGAAAGAGAAGAGTGAAAAAGCTGGCTTAAATCTCAACATTCAGAAAACTAAGATCATGGCATCTTATAAAACTAAGATCATGGTCCCATCACTTCATGGCAAATAGACGGGAAACAATGGAAACAGTGAGAGATTTTATTTTCTTGAGCTCCAAAATCACTGCAGATGGTGATTGCAGCCATGAAATTAAAACATGCTTTGCTCCTTGGAAGAAAAGCTATGACCAACCTAGACAGCATATTAAAAACCAGAGACATCACTTTGCTGACAAAGGTCTGTATAGTCAAAGCTATGGTTTTTCCAGTAGTCATGTATGGATGTGAGAGTTGGATTGTAAAGAAAGCTGAGCACCAAAATATTGATGCTTTTGAACTGTGGTGTTTGAGAAGACTCTTGAGAGTCCCTTGGACTGCAAGGAGATCAAACCAGTAAATCCTAAAAGAAATCAGTCCTGCATATTCATTGGAAGGACTGATGCTGAAGCTAAACCTCCAATACTTCCACCACCTGGTGAGAAGAACTGACTCATTGGAAAAGACCCTGATGCTGGGAAAGATTGAAGTCAGGAAAAGAAGGGGACAACAGAGGATGAGATGGTTGGATGGCATCACCAACTCGAATGACATGAGTTTGAGCAGGCTCCAGGAGTTGGTGATGGACAGGGAAGCCTGGCGTGCTGCAGTCCATGGGGTCTCAAAGAGTCAGGCGCAACAGTGTGATTGAACTGACTGACTGAGTGAGAATTTTAAAGAAGAAACAGACCCACAGAGAAAAACTAGTGGTTACCAGTGGGAAGGGAGAGGAGCAATAAAGAGGTTGTTGATTAAGAGGTACAAACTACTAGGTATAAAATAAGCTACATGGATATAATGTACAGCACAGAGAGTATAACAAATATTTTATTTAAAAAGCCTTATTCAGGAATGGATGGTTTTTTTTTTTGATCTTCATTATTGACTTGGCTTGATTTCCTTATTTCCACTATTTCCACTCTAAGTTCTTTCTTGCCCTGAAGACTCAATGCTTTTATGTCTTGTGGTTCAAAAGTCACAAGATATCTGGAATTAGGTAGTATGTATTTTTCTTTCTTTAGTGTGAGCCTATAAAACCTCAGCAGTTTGTATTTTAAGGCAATCAAAACTAAATGGAGTCTTACATAACTGGTTCTCTCTTTCTAATGTTTCCATTAAAACAAAATATTATAGACAACCCCTGCAAATTTAGAAATGTAGAGACTTTTTTTCTTCCTGAATATAGATGGAATGAACAATCATATATATATATATATATATATATATATACACATATATATGTATATAATTATGTTTCTCAACATATTTGGGCCTTATGCATATACTATAGAATGATAAAAATTTGGGGAATAATTGGAGTAATTACTCTTAAAGATGAAGTGCCAATAGAAAAACTTTTCGATAACTGGAGCTTTCAGAACACCAAACTGATGACAGATGACAGATTGTTACTATTGTGTGAACTCCCTTCAAAATCTCTCTGAAAATAAAAAGGGATGGGAGATAAGACCAGTGAAGCCTAAGAACTTTTATTAAATTGCCCATCTTTTCATTTCTATATCTTAAGAATAGTCAACCCTTTTGCTGCTAGCACAAAATGACCCATATGATGTGTGCAATGGATTTTCTTATCCTTTTATTATAAGAAATATCTCTCCTTCCTTTTCACCTTCTGGCAGACTTTTGGCCCTAGATCTCCTAGAAAACTTGAAAAAAAAAAAAATATCCAAAAGAACAATGGAAGCTGACTTGGCAGATCTGGCCATGGGTTAGGTGACAGGCTCTGACACTGAGTTCAGGATTATTATTTTGATGGGAGATATTATTTTGAGAACCAAACATGGTATTTTAAAAGTAATAGAAACAGATAGTGTCTTTCTCCTAAAATGCTGGCACTTTGATTTGGCCAGGGCAGCATTCATAAGAATGAGTCCTGAAAAATGCAGCTGACAGAGAAGTCAGCATAATAAGGCTTCAGGGTAGAAGTGGACCTTAAGAAGCTAGTTGAGGATGAAGGCAGAGGGTAGACATAGGGAAGTGGCCCAAAAGAAGGCATAGAGTAGAGACCTGGAGACTAACAGAAGTTGCTCTTGTAAAATAAAAGTGATAGAAAGGAAGGTCAGGTATAATATTGTATGAGAGAAAAGAAGGACAAGGTTGAAAGTGAGCAGGAATTTAAAGTCCGAGGAGAAGGCCAAACAGAATTAAGTGAGCTGGGAAAATAACTAGCATATCCTAATGGAACTGTTACTGCTTGATGCACCATATCTATATTTTCTAGATTTTCTGCTGTGCAAAGAAGGAAGAATATAAATTAGGCTAACACATCTCTTCTTGGTTAGTTATTATCCAAAATGATTGCTCAGAAGTCTTTATCTGCAAGTGAAGTGACTAGTCAGGGGAACTCTAAGGTTATCTTCTAAAGTATAGATTTTGTATCACAAAGATTAAGAAGAGGATTCTTGTGAAACGATTAACATGTGAAAATAAACCCAATTAATTTATGGGTTAAATATGTGGAATATATATGGGGTATGCGTATGCTCAGTTGTGTCTGACTCTTTGTGACCCCATGGACTGTAGCCTGCCAGGCTCCTCAATGCATGAAATTTTCCAGGCAAGAATACTGAAGAGGGTTGCCATTTCCTACTCCAGGGGATCTTCCTGACCCAGGGACCAAATCTATGTCTCCTGTGGCTCCTGCATTGGCAAGGAGACTCTTTGCCAATAGCATCACCTGGGAAGCTCAGATGAGAGATTTATAAACTCATGAAAGAAGAAATACTATTGGAATAGAGATGACGAGTTCCTCATCTATATTTCTTAAAGTAATTGTTATTAGTACTGGGAAAGACCAAGAAGATACTAAAGGCAGAACAAGGGAAGAGAAAGTTATGTATGATTTTAAGTCTCACAGGTACATGTATGGTTTGGCTCTTAGGGCAGAAATTGATAAAATTCAATAATTTGTCTGTAACAGAAATAATATAGCAAATAGGACTTAATTGGCCTAGTTTAAAAGGTTCAAATGGACACTGTCGAACACTTTGTAAAATGAGTAAATTTACCATAATTTCATATATTAACTCAAAGAATTGAAAACTAACTAAAATGTGACTTGCAAGGTCCTCAAAACACATTATTCCATTTGCTAATTACAATCAGTAGAGAGAATCCCTGTCTAAATGCAGGATGGGTCTGGAAAATATAAAGCCCATGAAGCCAATAGGTGGCATTTTAACTGTATCACGTCTGTTTGAATACAAGAGACCACCTGCGTTTGCAGCATGTTGAAACAAATCCATATAATATTTGAAAAACCCTTGGCATTGGGTAGCTTTTTTCCTCCCTTTCCATTTTAGTAATGTTTCTAGAAAATATTTTCAGATTAGAAGGATAGAATATAAAGCTAAAAATTTTAAATGAAGGCTTTACATTTAAATTGATGAATATTAACATTTGGACACAGTCACAGTGATATATTGAGAGATGATACGTCATTCAATACTTTAGAATATAATAGAAGATGTTTGTTGTCATACTGCCATAAAATAATTGAAATTTTCAACAATATTAACTTTTAGGTGAATAAACATTTACTAGATAAAATGAGGTAAATAATTCTCCGCCTCTCTTCAAAGTAGTTTTTTCAGTGATTTGTTAGTTGTTACTGTGAAGAGGTTGCAAGCTCTCTGACGCTCTCTGGAGCTGCTATCGAAGAGTCAGATACTTTTATTCTCCTCAGCATCCCCAAGATAGCACTCACCACATCCTGAGCTCACCAGTCCCTTATCTTTAGTCCTAAACACCTGCTACGGACCTTCTTATTCTGTCCCTGAAATCCAAAGGTGGAAGCAAATACACCCAACACTTCTTAAACCTAGTGATGGGACCTCCTTGGATGGTGTGAAAGATGGAGTCCACTTTAATTCTGAAAGAATATCAGAGAAGAAAGGTAAATAAAAATGAGAAAGAATGAAAAGGGTGGTGATGAGTAGAGAAGTTCCAGTCCTGCTAATTCCCATTTTATCCACATTATGTCTCTGTCCCTTCACTCAGCTTTCCTTCCCCTCATTGTGCTTACTTCCACCTGATATCATATATATAATATTCATTATTGTCTCTGCCTCCATAAGACATTGTCTTGTTTAGTGTCCTGTGGGGAGAGCTTAAAGAGTGCCTGGCACATAGTAGATGCTCAATAAATATTTTTGGCTAAACGAATGACTGAAGGAATTAGCTGCCATCGGATCTCAAAGTGGATAGTGGCTTCCCTGCTTTAAAGATTAGGGTCTTAAATATATTGTCAAAAGAATTAAAACCTTGAGCATCTGTAATGAGAGATCTTAACTAGACATTGTGGTGATCATTGTACAGTGTCTGTATACATGGAATCATTGTTGTGAACCAACTAATATAATGTTATATGTCAATTATATTTCAGTTGCACCTGTGGGTGATTCATGTCAATGTATGGCAAAACAAATGCAGTATTGTAATGTAGAATAAAGTATTAAAAAAAAACTGTTAAAAGAATGAAAGAAGAAAGAAAGGAAAGTGAAGTCACTCAGTCGTGTCTGACTCTTTGCAACCCCATGGACTGTAGCCTGCCAGGCCCCTCTGTTGACGGGATTTTCCAGGCAAGAATGCTGGAATGGGTTGCCATTTCCTCCTCCAGGGGATTTGCCGGACCCGGGGACTGAATCTGGGTCTTCCACACTGCAGGCAGACTCTTTACCAAATGAACCACCAGGAAAGCCCAAAATAATGAAGTGAAATGTCACAACAACAACAAAAAGATAGAACATCCCTTTTCACTGCCTACCAAAGTATCTCAATACTATAAAATAATATATGCTCAAACATATTAATGTGTTTGAATAAATTTATTGAAGATGAAAAATTAAAGGAGGAATAGAAGGAGGCATGAAGGATATAAGAAAAAGTGGAAATAATTGTGTGAAATTGAAGGAGCTGCAGCTAGGAGCTGCAGCTAGAGAAAGTGAGTGAGAGGAGCAGGCTGTGGAACTGTAATGCATTTCTACCTCTAGGTGGATCTGGGCTGAGACTGTCCCAGCTGGCAAGTATTCGTTACTCCTCCAAATGAAATTTTCATGTGTGTGTTTCATATCTACTTGGAAGCCAGGCTAGTGATGGAAGGACTGGGAAGAAGGTGTGACCTTGGTGGCAACTTTTGGATGTCCTCTGCTGTCCAGACTTGCATCCTCATAAAATACGGGCTCTGAGCACCCATCGGCTTCGGAAGGAAGCTTAATGAGGCCACATGGTCATCTCACCTCCCTATGTCTGCCCACCTCTCATTCCAAGTAACCTATTAAGATGTCTGCAAAAACACACTGTCCTGCCATTTGGCTATCCCTCCAGTGATATTGTAGGCCTCACTACCAGTTGGGTTATCAAGCAGCTTTCTGGGTTACATTCATCCTCTCTTTGAACTTAGCAATGCCTTTAAGAGTTGTGTGGAAAATGAGCTAGCTACAAATATTTGAGGATAGGTTACAGCAGCATTAGTTTAAATAAAATATCACTATGAGTGGTTATGAGCTATGTAATATAGAGTTGACAAAAAAGTAAGCTTTATATATTTAGAATCTGACTGTAGCAGCCATTGGGATTAACACATAATGCACATTAATTGCCTCATTTTATCCTTATGACCACCTGAGGTAGGAACAGAATTCATGTTATGCATGAAACAGTGATAGTTTAGAGAACGTTAAATAATTTTATCAAAGTTATAGTGCTGGTTAGTGAAGGAGTCAAAACTTAAACCAAGACCCATGCTCTTGCCATTGGCCAAGGCTGTCCTAGTAAGAGTTTATTCTCAGTGGTGGTGGTGGTTGTTTTTCAGCTACTTAGTCATAAATGACTATGACCCCATGGCCTGTAGCATGCCAGGCTTCCCTGTCCTTCACCATTTCCCAGAGCTTGCTCAAACTCATGTCCATTGAGTCAGTGATGTCATCCAACCATCTTGTCCTTTGTCATCCCCTTCTTCTCCTGTCTTCAATCTTTCCTAGCATCAGGGTCTTGTCAGTGAGTCAGCTCTTCACATCACATGGCCAAAGTATTGGTGCTTCAGCTTCAGCATCAGTCGTTCCAATGAATATTCAAGGTTGGTTTCCTTTAGCATTGACTGGTTTGATCTCCCTGCAGTTTAAGAGACTCTCAAGAGTCTTCTCCAACACCACAGTTCAAAAGCATCAATTCTTCAGTGCTCAACTTTTTTATGGTCCAAATCTCATATCCATACATGACTATTGGAAAACCATAGCTTTGACTATATGGACCTTTGTTAGCAAAGTAATGTCTCTGCCTTTTAATATGCTGTCTAGGTTGGTCATAGCTTTTCTTTCAAGGAGCAAGAATCTTTAATTTCATGGCTGCAGTCACCATCTGCAGTGATTTTGGAGCTCAAGAAAATAAAATCTCTCACTGTTTCCATTGTTTCCCCATCTATTTGCCATGAAGTGATGGGACCAGATGCTATGATCATAGTTTTCTGAATGTTGAGTTTTAAGCCAGCTTTTTCACTCTCCTCTTTCACCTTCATCAAGAGGCTCTTTAGTTCCTCTTCACTTTTGCCATAAGGATGGTGTCATCCGCATATCTGAGGTTTTCATATTTCTCCTGGAAATCTTGATTCCAGCTTGTGTTTCATCCTGCATATAAATTAAATAAGCAGGGTGACAATATATAGCCTTGACATACTCCTTTCCCAATTTTGAACCATCTGTTGTTCCACATCTAGTTCTAACTGTTGCTTCTTGACCTGCATACAGGTTTCTCAGGAGCAGTTAAGGTAGTCTGGTGTTCCATCTCTTTAATTTAGAAAGATGATAACGATAACCCTGTATGTGAGACAGCAAAGAGACACAGATGTATAGAACAGTTTTTTGGACTCTGTGGGAGAGGGAGAGGGTGAGATGATTTGGGAGAATGGCATTGAAACATGTGTAATATCATATAAGAAACGAATCGCCAGTCTAGGTTAGATGCAGGATACAGGATGCTTGGGGCTGGTGCACTGGGATGACCCAGACAGATGGTATGGGGAGGGGAAATGGGAGGGGGTTCAGGATTGGGAACACGTGTACACCCGTGGCGGATTCATGTTGATGTATGGCAAAACCAGTACAGTTTTGTAAAGTAAAATAAAAAGTAAAAAAAAAAAATTTCCAGTTTGTTGTGATACCACAACAAAGGGTTTAGTTGTCAAAGGGTTTAGTGTAGTCAATGAAGTAAAAGTAGATGTTTTTCTGAAATTCTTTGCTTTTTCTATGATCCAGCAAATGTTGGCAATTCTCATTGGTAGAAAGGATTAATAAAAAGTAAGGATATTGTTGAGGAACATAGACTGATGCAAATAGTTATAGAAGTACAGTAAAGAAATGTATGACAGAGACATGTCTCTGCCTTGTTTCTGCCAGTAGTTTACATGCCATACCCTAGACTCATATATTCTCAAACATTGCATGTTTATTATATCTGAACATGGGATACAGTGGTGAAGAAAATAGAACTGTTGTCTTTATTCCTAGAACCTCAGCCCTGCAACCCTCTTGGGAAACAGAATCTTTAAGTGTCCTTCAGCCTTAACCTTACCCCCTTCTTGGACCTATAAGCACACCCCCACACCGTTGTTGCTGCTGTTGTTTTTCAGTCGCTATGTCATGTCCAACTCTTTGTGACCCCATGGACTGCAGCACGCCAGGCTTCCCTGTCCTTCACCACCTCCTGGAGTTTGCTCAACCTTACATTCATTGAATTGATGATGCCATCCAACCATCTCATCTTTGTCTCCCCCTTCTCCTCCTGCCTTCAGTCTTTCCCAGCATCAGGGTCTTTATACCCTTTATTCCTCTTTATCCAACCTGCCTTCTTCCATCTTTTCTCCAACATTCATCTGGCTCCTGCCATTCACCAATGTGGCTTACCTTGTGGAGGTGAGAGTAAGTTCATGAGTCTTAGGTGCTTCTGCCTTCGTGGGCCCTAACCTTCTTTAAAAATAAAGGTAAATGTATTTTATGACCACTTTGGCATTGAAATGAGTGTAATAATATAACACATTAAAATTTTTCTTTCACCTAAAAGTTTGTATTTTTTCTCTTATGCTTTTAAAATAAATGAAAGTATTTCCATAGGCCCGTAAAAGAATCATGAGCTGTAGGTTCTATGCCCAGTGTAACCAATGTTTATATTGACGGTGGGTCTAGTCATCATTTAGCAAAAGCTGATGCTTACCTATTGCTTCCTAGTAAGTCAGGCATAACTGAGCAAGAAATACCCTGTTTGGTTTATTGAGATCTATCTGTGAGGCACTTTTCTGGGAGCTTAAGACTTCTGCCCTTTGTTTTGATGCTCTAGTCATCACTCAGTTGTCATCTGGTAATTGCCTAATTATATTATTTGGTGATAAGTGAGGTTTTTAAGTGATAAACTTTTCCAAACAGCTGTGATGGGATTTGGATTTGGTTTCAATATTTTAATTTACAGTTGCATTTGTAAAATTATAATTAGCCTTAATTCATTTAATGACCTCCATCACAGGCTGTAGAATATGTAGAATGTTTTTAATTACACATGAATTGAATCAACATCACAGTTTTAGAAGGGTCCAGTGAAGTTGACATTCACATAATTCCTGCCATTGGTCCTTAGCAAAAGATTTAGTAATTTTTCCGCTAACAGTAAAATGGTTTTTAATGAATACAAAATGTTTTTTTCTGAAAGGTTGAATTCACTTAGTAATTTAGAGATATATCTTTCTCTTTTAGATTTTGGAATCTCCTTCCTGACCTTTTCTGTTCTGTGCCCAGGATAAATATATGTCTTTGGATAAAGTTAATGATGTTATAACCAATCCTGAACAAAAGGTTAACTTCTAATCAGGACCACAATTGAATTTAATCTGTCAAAAGTGGTTTTATGTGTGTTTGTGTTTTTCCCTCTCAGTTTAGGTGTGTCTCTTAATTAATCTTGCCTTAGAACGAATTTGTGTTATTTTCACTTTTAGGGAGACTGTAATGGTAACATTCTGAAGAATGGTAAGTAGGGACTGGTAAAACTCAATTATTTGTGCCTACTTTGCTAACAACAGTTCTGGAAAATCTGGATTGCACTATGAAAAGTCTGTGTGCCTAGTGTAATGTTATCCAGTTGGCCAATCCGCTTGGTTTTGGGAAATGTCCTAGAAGCTTGGCAAGAAGAAGTTCTCAAGAGAGCATGAGTCCTGCCAATTTCCAACTGGCCAAGACTCATTACAAGGACTACCTTCCCTCCAAGCAACCTGGCATTTCCACTCCAATTGCTATCTGCAACACAAAGATGCGCTTGGGAGGAAGACTAAACAAACCTCTTCAGATTTCTGCTCCAGGTGAATCTTTCATTCTGGTCTATCTGCTGAATCTTTCATTTCCTATCTGGTCTGCTCCAATCTTCTTTTGATCACTGACCGTTTCAAATATTAGGGAATAGTGGGCACATGACAGGTTGGTTTCAGAACCGAGAAAGAGCCAGGACAGATGAAAGATGAATGAACAGATCTATTTATACGTATGTATGTGTCACACACACACACACACACACACACACACACACACAAGGCATTAACCTGCCTGAATTGTTCAAGTTGTCGTTAATGAAACTGTAGATTTTCTGTGTTAGGAAACCTTTGCTGGCCTTTGCTCCAGGGGCTCCCAGCCTGCATGCCTGTTGGAGGAACAGTGACAGCTGTGCTCTTTGCCTGGCTACTTCCATTTGTGAAAACATGTGGGTGAATGGTAGGTCTCCTCACTGTGAATCTTCTTTTCTAGTCATAGCCAAGAGTAAAAGCTCCCAACAGAACTGAATAACATTCAGGGCCTATATCAAATAAGCTTAATTTGCTTTTTATAATTAAAAAAAAAAAACCTCAGAAAACTGAAATAAGATAGTTACCCAATTAGAATTTCTAGACAATTATTTTGTTTCAAAAATAACAGTCATTTTAATGTTATTTTGCTGTTGTTCAGTCATGTCTGAATCTTTGCAACCCTATGGACTGCAGCATGCCAAGCTTCCCTGGCCTTCACTATCTCCTGGAGTTTGCTCAAACTGATGTCCATTGAGTCGGTGATCCCATCCTACCATCTTATCTTCTGTCACCCCCTTGTCATGCTGCCCTCAATCTTTCCAGCATCAGAGTCTTTTCCAGTGAGTTGGCTCTTCACATCAGGTGGCCAAAGTATTGGAGCTTCAGCTTCAGCATCCATCCTTTCAAAGAATATTCAAGATTGATTTCCTTTAGGATTGACTGATTTGATCTCCTTGCTTCAATCATGTCTGACTCTTTGTGACCCTATGGACTGTAGCCCACTTGGCTCCTCTGTCCATGGGATTCTCTAGGCAAGAGCACTGGAGAGGGTTGCCATGCCCTCCTTCAGGGGATCTTCCCAACCCAGGGATCAAAACTAAAGTCTCTTATGTCTCCTGCATTGACAGGTTTTTTTATCATTAGCGCCACCTGGGAAGCCCCGATATGTTATTTTAACACAGCCATTTCTGATAGTCTAGATAAGCAAGACAGAGATATCCAATATATGAAGTGAAGTTTATTGGCTGGGTGTGGCTGAGAGAGTTTGGAAGACTTGGAGCCCATACGTATCCCTTTGGCAGATCTGGCTTCATTTTACCTATAAACATTGTCAACACTTATCTCTGAGAAAAGAGCCTTGAAGCAGATTAGTTGAGATTATTCCTTCAGTGGGTTAATGTATCCTTGTCCCAAGAGCTCTGGTTTCCCTTTTCACTGTGCTCCTCAGTCCCCATGGATTTTAAAGTGCATCTTGGTTCTTGTGCATGCCTGCGGGCTCTTATCTGTCTGACCATCAGAGCAGGTTGGTGTGATCCCTGCCCTGCTTCATGCAGATGGCACAGAAGGGAGCTGGGGCACTCAGGAGCGAGCCTAGCCCCATTCCCCATATTCTTCTCCTCTTGGTGTTTGTTCCTATATTGTGAAGCCATGTTTGGGAAACCTCCTCCCCACTTGCCTCTTCAGTTTCTGTTACAGTCACACCACTGTAAATCTCTTGGCTATGAGAAGAACTCCAGCCTAGAAGGGCTTAAGCTGGTGACAATCTCTTGAAATCAGCAGAGATTGGTGTATGGCTCCACTAGGTCTCGTTGCTCTATTGCCAAATGTTTAACTCTTTGTATGGAATGATGACTGTATGAGTGAAAGAAGAATCTTGAGGGATGTATCCCTATCAACTTTCACTAGACCTTCCTAGATTGTCCCCCACGTGTCCAATTCAATGTTTTATCACTTTTAAAATGTACATCAATACATATTTTTGCACCATTCCTGGGTGCGACACATTGTGTTACAAAGGTAACCTATAGTCTGATAATTCAGTGTCATGGGCAACAGCAGTCAAGCTGGAGGGGTGGCATCTCAGCACATCATTCTGAAGGGGTAGAAAGAGCATTGATAGAGACATCTGTGGGATATGGAGAGAGATTGGGAAGTGCACCTGACCTTTACTGTGTAGTTAGGGAAGTCTGCCTAGAAAAGCTGTCACTCTAAATGGAAAAATTAGTTGGCATTAGTGCAGCAATGCAAGGAAAGAAAGAGGTAGTAGAAGGAAGAGAAAGAGAAATGTTTTGAATGTATAGAGATCTAGAGCTTGAGAAACTGAGAGTAAATTCACAAGTTCTCCATTGTATTAAAATATCCATTTCCTTTCATTAAATTATCTTTGGAGATGAAGACTTCCTCTAACCCATAGGATGTGCAAGATATTTTCATTCACCTTTGGCACACTCCTGTAAAACCTTTACAGTACTTACAAATTCTTTTAAATGTATGTCTTCCCAAATCCAAAACTCTAAGACCAAGCATTTCACTTCACTCTAGCCCATAACTCTCTGGGTGTCTGTTCTGACAGTGAGCAAAAGCCTCTCTGGATGCTCCATGGAAACTGATTGTCAGTTTCTGAATCTGTGAAATGGAGCAATTAACAACACAGGTTCAGGGACAGAGTTACTGAGAAATAAAGATGCTTCACCTCTGTGCTCCTCTCACTCTCTCTGGGCTTCTTCCAAAATCTAGGCAGACAATTGCCAGATTAAGCAAATGAGAAATACAGGACACGCAGTAATAAATTTGAATTTCAGATAATAAAAAAGCGTAATTTGTTAGTATGTGTGTGTCTCAACTTCTGCATGGCACATATTTATAATAAAAGTGCTTCATCATCTATCTGAAATTCAAACTTGACCAAGACTCCTATATTTTATCTGGCAATCCCACCCAGGATGTGGCCTAGAAAGAGTATACGAGTAATGTATTCTTCTTCTCAAAGAGAGTCCAAATTGTATAAGCCATGCAAAACCAGGATTCTCTCCCAAATGGTTCAGTTTGTTATCATGATTAGCTTAAAGCACTTAACACTGCCATTAGTAAAACTATTTTGGTTATTGTTGTTACTTTGGTAGAAATAAGCCTTGCTCAAGAAAGGTCATGGCCTTTACTGACATATTTAGCTTGCGATGAACTAAGATCATCACTTCTTACTCTTTTTACTCTTGTTTACTTTTTCCTATGTTGAAAATTCCATTTGCACCAAGCACTGTCTATTCACAGCATTTGGATTAATGAATAGCCTGATGTTAACCATATTGCTAGCCACTACTTCTCTTACCGTACTTGAAAAGAAGGCAGGTAACCTGAGGTCAGAAACAGGATTCTCTCACTTGTGCAGAATCTTATGAAAAGATGAGTGAATCCCCTCACCACAGGGGGCTAGAAGGAAATTTTCTTCTGAGGCCAGTTGTCTGCTTTTTTTAGAGCTCAGTGCTTATTTTCATGGTTTTGGAGTCATCAGTGAGGTCCTTCTCTTTCCCTAGCCGTCATTGGTGAGATTTGCGTCAGCTCATCTCACCATGGTCTTCCCTGGAGGCTTTAGTGGTAAAGATTGCTGCTGCTGCTGCTAAGTCACTTCAGTCGAGTCCGACTCTATGCGACCCCGTAGACGGCAGCCTACCAGGCTCCCTCGTCCCTGGGCTTGTCCAGGCAAGAACACTGGAGTAGTGGTAAAGAATCTGCCTTCAGTTAATCTGCCTACAATCTGCCTTACCCTTCCTGGGTCAGGAAGATCCCCTGGAGAAGGGAATGGCTACCCACTCCAGTATTCTTGCCTGCAGAATTCTGTGGATGGAGGGAGCCTGGTGGGCTACAGCCCATGGAGTCACAGAGTTGGACATGACTGAGTGACTAACTCTTTCACTTCACTTTCACCTCACCCTAGGCCATAACTCTCTGGTTGTCCATTCTGACAGTGAGCAAAAGCCTCTCTGTATGCGCCATGGAAATTGATTGTCACACAGACACAGAAGAAGTTTATTTTGGCCACGCCTGTGCTTGCCTAGATCTGCTCCCCCCACCCAAGTTTTGGGTATTCTCCCACCCCTGACCAATCTAATGAGTACTCGCCAGGACACTGCCAGCATCTCAGGGCTCCTAGGGCTTTGTGAGCACATGAGGAGGAACTGGTCCTGCTCCACAGAATCTAGAATATAAAGGGCCCTCACTATGCTTAAAAAAGTATATATTTTCTTATCAGTTTCTTAAGGTTGCTTTCGCAAGCAACTAGGGAGCAAGCTTGTAATATTTCTTACATACTATGTTTGAAGCCACTAATGCAAAATCAATTATCCTACCATTTTCATCACTATGTGAAAAGTAAGGAGTTATACTAATTGTTCAGAGAATATAGCTGACCCCCGTGGAAGTTGCTCTGCTTTATCACAGATAGTTCTTACCCCATGCTTAACCTTGAATGAATTGCCTTTTCCAGTCAGTGTCCCAGTACCATCTAATTTAATTTTGTATCCATATGAGATATGTGTATTCTGTGATAATCATTTCATGATGTATATGTCATTATAATGTACATCTTAAATTTATGTAGTGCTGTGTATCAATTATATTGGAATACAACTGGAAGAAAAAATAAAACTTGGTCTCATTCTTTATGAAAAGTGGAAGAGCACTAAATGATTACTAATTTATTACAAGCTCCAAAAGAATTGATGCTTTTGAACTGTGGTGATGGAGAAGACTCTTGAGAGTCCCTTGGACTGCCAGGAGATCCAACCAGTCCATTCTGAAGGAGATCAGCCCTGGGATTTCTTTGGAAGGAATGATGCTAAAGCTGAAACTCCAGTACTTTGGCCACCTCATTCGAAGAGTTGACTCATTGGAAAAGTCTTTGATGCTGGGAGGGATTAGGGGCAGGAGGAGAAGGGGACGACAGAGGATGAGATGGCTGGATAACATCACTGACTTGATGGACGTGAATCTGAGTGAACTCCAGGAGTTGGTGATGGACAGGAGGCCTGGCGTGCTGCGATTCATGGGGTTGCAAAGAGTCGGACATGACTGAGCGACTGAACTGAACTGAACTGAAGCACTAATCTTCAGTGTTTTTACTAATGATGTTCATCATGGTTGCTAACATATTTTCAGGGCTATGTGCCAGGCTCTGTGATATAGACTTTATTGCATAATCTCATTATATCCTAACCTCTTGGTGAAGCATCAATATTATTTTCCCATTATACAGATTCAACATTGAATGCTTAAGGAATGTCCCACACTCATAGAGCCAGTTCATTTTGGAAAGGATAGATTGAGATAGATTTGGTAGTCTTTGGCTTTCAGCAATTATCCAAGTTTGGACCAAGTTCAAGTGAACTTGAATCCTGGATCCACTGTTCACTTAGACTCTTTTAAATCAGTGTGTGGATCATGATAAACTGTGGAAAATTCTGAAAGAGATGGGAATACCAGACCACCTGACTTGCCTCTTGAGAAACCTATATGTAGGTCAGGAAGCAACAGTTAGAACTGGACATGGAACAATGGACTGGAGTTCCAGATAGGAAAAGGAGTACATCAAGGCTGTATATTGTCACTCTGCTTATTTAACTTATATGCAGAGTACATCATGAGAAATGCTGGGCTGGAGGAAGCACAAGCTGGAATCAAGTTTGTCGGGAGAAATATCAATAACCTCGGATATTCAGATGACACCACCCTTATGGCAGAAAGTGAAGAACTAAAGAGCCTCCTGATGAAAGTGAAAGAGGAGAGTGAAAAGGCTGGCTTAAAACTCAACATTCAGAAAACGAAGATCATGGCATCTGGTCCCATCCCTTCATGGCAAATAGATGGAGAAACAGTGGAAACAGTGGCTGACTATTTTTCTGGGCTCCAAAATCACTGCAGATGGTGATTGCAGCCATGAAATTAAAAGATGCTTACTCCTTGGAAGGAAAGTTATGACCAACCTAGACAACATATTCAAAAGCAGAGACATAACTTTGTCAACAAAAGTCCATCTCATCAAGGCTATGGTTTTTCCAGTGGTCATGTATGGATGTGAGAGTTGGATCTGTGAAGGAAGCAGAGCACCAAAGAATTAATGCTTTTGAACTCTGGTGCTGGGGAAGACTCTTGAGAGTCCCTTGGACTGCAAGGAGATCCAACCAGTCCATCCTAAAGGAAATCAGTCCTGGGGGTTCATTGGAAGGACTGATGTTGAAGCTGAAACTCCAGTACTTTGGCCACCTGATGTGAAGAGCTGACTCATTTGAAAATACCCTAATGCTGGGAAAGATTGAGGGCTGGAGGAGAAGGGGACGACAGAGGATGAGATGGTTGGATGGCATCACCGACTCAATGGACATGGGTTTGGGTGGACTCCGGGAGTTGGTGATGGACAGGGAGGCCTGGAGTTCTGTGGTTCATGGGGTCGCAAAGAGTCGGAAACAACTGAGCGACTGAACTGAACTGAACTTTGTTCACAAAATGGATCTAATAAAGCATCTACAATAAAGAGTTGTAAAAATTAATGGGGCACTGATAATGCTGATGAAAACTTATGAATGCTTACCAGGTGCCAGGCCCTGTTTTGGAGTTCATTGGCTGTATCTTCTTATTTATTTCTGACCGCAAAAATGGGGAGCCGTTCATACTGTCCAATTTTAGAGATGGGGAAGATGAAGCCCGCAGAATATAAGTAACTTTCTCAAATTTATGTAAAAAGTAAGTGATGGAGGTGGGATATGAGTCCAGCTGTTTGTATTTGGAATCACTTCACTCCATCGCCTTCAATAATGGAACCAGAGCACTCAGCACAGTGCCCACCCAATGGTAACCACTCAATAAATGGTCATCTTTTAAGACCATGACTCAGTGCCAGGTGCTATGCTGACACTTGTTTAAGTTATTTCAAAAATTCTTATGACCGCCTTAATAAAGTAACAATGAACCCATTTTTGCATATGTGGGCACTAAGTTACACATGAAATATGTGAACTTTATGTGAAATATATGAACTTTATGTGAAATATATGAACTTTCCAGCATCACAGTCATAGTGAGTAACCACATTAAGACACAGACTCTTTGCCTCTTAAATCCCCAAGCCTGTGGTTTTGGCCATAGTCAAATAGACAGACCACTGTTGCTATTCTGAGAAAAGACAATCCCAAATAGTAGCTTATTTTTATGTGAGTCTTTTACATTTTCTATAGCTCTCAAATTACCCCCGTGTAATCTTTTTGATGCTTATTTAGGTTTGGTTTTTGGAGCTGTGAAATTGATTATGATTTATGATAACTTCTGTTTTCTTTCTTCCCTCTGTTCCAACATATAATCTCCACATGCAGTGTTTCCCATCTCACTAGGAGAACAGGCACTGCAGGAACCATTTAGCATTCTAGGGCTTTGCTAAACTTCACTTTGGGGTGATGTATCAAGCAGTCAGTCACAGCAAGATGCTAAATGCCAGATGTTGCGTTGTTGGCTAGGATCATCCTTTGAACATCTGTCTCTAATCCTGAAAGGAGAAATGCCCTAATGCACAGAAAACATGGCTATTTGTAAGGAGGTGTCTGGCTGCTAATGAGTCACTAGGAGCGATCCAAGGGAATAAAGTTACCTCAGAGGAGACTGGCCACATTCAGTAAACTCAATGCTATTTTCAGTGAGTGAAGATTCAAGGGGTATTGGCATAATCTAAGGAAGAACTTATTTGGTTCCTTTTTTCAGTTCTATTGTCTAGCAGCTGGAAGCTTGGTGGTTTAAAACCAAGAAGTGTTTCACACTTCTGGAAGCTAGAGAGCCAAATCAAGTGTCAACAAAGCCGTGTTCGTTCTGAGGCTCTTGAGGGGACGCGTCCTTGCCTCTTTCTAGCTTCTGGAGGTGGCTACTGCCCTCAGTATTCTCTGGCAAATGGCTGCCTCACTCTAGTCTCTGCCTCTGTGGGCACAGGCATTCTGCTGCATTTCTTTGCCTTCCCATGGCACTTCTTCTTATGGAGACACTAGTCATATTGGATTAGGACTCACTTTCATGACCTCATCTTAATTTGATGACCCTATTTTTCAAATAAGGTTGTGTTCATAGACACAGGGTGGGGTGGGGGGCTAGGATTTCCAATGTGTCTTTTGGAGGTCACAATTCAACCCATAAAACCATGTAAAATCATCACAAGTTCCAGGAATTAGGACATAAATATATTTGAGGGGACCATTACACAGTCTACCCTATATTCTAAGTGACAGTTAATAAGATCAAATATCCCAGAGCATAGCAGTGTTACCCGGGTTCCCAGAGAAGGTCTGAGCTGAGTCTGGAATCCAGGTCTGTGAACCTTCTGGCTTTGCAGCTTCTATTTGAGTAGGCAAGTTCTTGGTTGGGTGTTACAAATAAAGAGTCCTTGGGTATAAATTCACAGAACTTGTGTTCGAATTGTTGACTGGGACAAAGATTTAGAAGTTTCACTGGCTATTTTAGGGAATGCAGTGGCCTGGTTTTACAGCTTTGAGGAAATCACCTTTTAAATTGGACCTTAGTTACATGAGCTTTGGAAACAGGATTATCATAGAAACTTAAAATTGGCTGATGACTAATTAAAGCATCGTAACAAACCAAATGAGAAGGGTGAGTCTTGGAAAGAAGGAACAGTACTTGATGTTAAGAGCCCGCCCACTGGTCGACATAAGCATGGGTGTGGGATCAAACAGGTATCAGGACAAAGTTATTGCCGGCCCGACCCCTTCCTCTGCGTGTCAAAACACTCAGAAGCTAGCTCCTTCCCTCCAACGATAGCTCTTAAAATCTAAAGCCCACGCTCTTTCTTTAACACCAGTTATTAAAAAGAAAAAAATAGAACGTTTCAGCTATTTTAGCCCTCCCTGCCTTTTCTCTACTTTTAATTTTCTCTTAAAACCCTGAGATGAAACCTTTTTCTTTAATTAATAAAGACTGCATGAAATGCTTCAGCAAATTCACACACTGCATTGTCAAACTTCGAGTTTCACTTGGAAAGATGAAGAAAAGTGAGATTTGAATCTCCCCAAACTGCAATTAGGTCAAGTGGAACTATATTTGAGAGAGAGAATCAGGAAAAACCTTCTTCACGGATTCTGTATCTCTAAATAGATGTGGGGATGTGCTAAGGCTCCGGGTTAATCGTGATGAGAGGAGAAATGGTTGCCCTTGCTGTCACTTCATACATGGGCAGCAGGAAGAGTTTGGAAACATGGATGAGAGATTTTCCCATTGCTATGGAATATGTCTCTGATATAAGGGGCACACGTTTTCTGAGCAGCCACCTTTCCTGTTGAAAGGTTTTTCTGTTTAAAGCGGGAGATCGATGCCCTGAATTCACAGGTACCATCCCGCTCAGCTATGGCTCCCCTCTCCCCAGGTGACTTAGGGAATTAGTTGACCTCTGTTGCTCTTAGATTCCTGACCTGTAAGTAAGGGAGTGGATGAATCTTTAAGGGATCTATCATTTTACAGTGTTAAAATAGTGATCTCTTCATTACATTTGTTGTTATGCTGAGGATATCTGTGAAAACTTTCACCTCTTTGTGCTCAGTGGTTCACTACAGCTTTACACTGCCTCATAGGTCTTAATAAAAAATGTGTCTATTGTATGAGAAATGATGAAGGAAGCAAGTCTAGATCCTCTGAATGGTACCCTAGGTGGAACCTACCTTCTAAATGTTTCGTGTTGATAGGGAGCATGACAGTGAGAATCTTCAGAATTTCCTGAAGTGTGCCCCCTAGAAGAATTCCAGAGGAGGAGTCAACACTTATGACAGTGTTTTGCTGCAAAGAACACAAAACTCTATTACTTTGCTACTCGACATGTGATTCGTGAACCAGCATTTGCATCACCTGGGAGGTGGGCAGCAGATCCAGCCCAGATCTGCCAAATCAAAATTTGCATTGCAACAAATCCCAGGGGATTCATTTACATATTAAAGCTTGAGAAGCACTTTCCTCTTGATTACACAGCCATAAATAGAAAGTATTTAATTCAGTAAGAAGTCCAGGAGTAGGCAGTCGTGGCTCAGTTTGGTGCCTCAGTGTGCAGTTGGGCATGCAGGCATTAGCCATCTTTTGCTCTACCTTCCTCAGCATCTAGAGTTAATGATAGAGTACAAGGTGGCATTCAGCCCTACTCAGGGCTCACCAAGAAGAAAGAAAGGCAAAGGCAACCAGGAAAGGATGGGGTGAAAGTGAAAGTCACTCAGTCATGTCCGACTCTTTGCAACCCCTGCGGGCTATACAGTCTATGGAATTCTCCAGGCCAGAATACTGGAGTGGGTAGCCTTTTCCTTCTCCAGGGGATCTTCCCAAGCCAGGGATAGAATTCAGGTCTCCTGCATTGCAGGCAGATTCTTTACCAGCTGAGCCACAAGGGAAGCCCAAGAACACTAGAGTAGGTAGCCTATCCTTTCTCCCATGGATCTTCCTGACCCATGAATCAAACCAGGGTCTCCTGCATTGCAGGTGGATTCTTTACCAACTGAGCTACCAGGGAAGCCCAAAGATGGGGGTGGGGCCTTGCTTATAGGTTCTGGAAGTGGCTGCCTCAAGGGTCTCCACCTCTTACTGGCCACAACTGTGATATACAGGCCAGATTAGACACAAGGCAGGGCAAACACAAGAAGGGATTTATTGTGCCAGCTTCTGTACTACAGAAGGCACAGGAGAAGTGGACTCTGAGTTACTCGTGGGTAACAGATCTAATGTGTTTGCTGTATTCATGTTCATATTCATGGAGGAAAAAATATAGCCAATTATGTTTAGGAAATAAATCTAAATAGATTTCTTTTGCACAGGACTTCTTAAAGCTTTTAATATACCAAGGTGCATTTTAAATCTTCCAGAGGGAAATACAATATATAATGTTTTCTACTCATCTGGTTATAGAACTTCTTTTCCTAAAAATCAGTTTTCTGCCAGAGGGGGAAAAACAAAAATAACTGGAAAATGTAGATCGATATCATGTGATTATGTGTTTTTGAGCAGGGGTCATCAAACTTCTCTGTGGAGGGCCATATGGTAAATATTTTGGGTTCTTCAGCTCGTCTGTCCCTGACCAGCTACTCAGCCTACCGTCAGGGTGCAATATGTCAGCAGACTGGCTTGTGTTGACCAGCATTGTGCCCACCGGCCATAACTTGCTGTCTCTATTTTAGAGTTCAGTTCAGTTCAGTTGTTCAGTTGAGTCCAGCTGGACTGCAACATGCCAGGCCTCCCTGTCCATCACCAACTCTTAGAGTTTACTCAAACTCATGTCCATTGAGTTGGTGATGCCATCCAACCATCTCATCCTTTGTTGTCCCCTTCTCCCTCCTGCCTTCAATCTTTCCCAGCATCAGGGGCTTTTCAAATGGGTCAGGTCTTCACATCAGGTGGCCAAAGTATTGGAGTTTCATTTTCAACATCAGTCCTTCCAATGAATATTTAGGGTTGATTTCCTTTAGGATTGGCAGGTTGGGTCTTCTTGTAGTCCAAAGGACTCTCAAGAGTCTTCCCCAACACCACAGTTCAAAAGCATCAATTCTTCAGCTCTCAGCCTTCTTTATTGTCCAACTGTACCGTGCATACATGACTACTGGAAAAACCATAGCTTAGACTAGATGGACCTTTGTTGACAAAGTAATGTCTTTGCTTTTAATAGGCTGTCTATGTTGGTCATAGCTTTTCTTCCAAAGAGTAGGCATCTTTTAATTTCATGGCTGCAGTCACTATCTGCAGTAATTTTGGAGCCCCCCAAAATTAAGTCAGGACTGTTTCCACTCTTTTGCCATCTATTTGCCATCAAGTGATGGGATCAGATGCCATGATCTTAGTTTTCTGAACACTGAGTTTTAAGCCAGCTTTTCACTCTCTTCTTTCACTTTCATCAAGAGGCTTTTCAGTTTTTCACTTTCTGCCATAAGGGTGGTATCATCTGCATATCTGAGGTTATTAATATTTCTCCTTGAAATATCTTGATTCCAATTTGTGTTTTAATTAGAGTTAGCCACAGCAAAAACTTCCATGGTAGCTCAGATGTTAAAGCGTCTGCCTACAATGTGGGAGACCTGGGTTCAGTCCCTGAGTTGGGAAGGTCTCCTGGAGAAGGAAATGGCAATCCACTCCAGTATTCTTGCCTGGAAAATCCCATGGACAGAGCAACCTGGTAGGCTACAGTCCATGGGGTTGCAAAGTGTCGGACCCAACTGTGACTTCACTCCACAGCAAAAACAAGATGAAAGAGAAACAACCACAACAAGATGGACTAACATTTTGATTGTGCCCTAAATTCTATAAAATATTTTAATATGAATTCATATTTATATTGTATTTTTATATTCAATATAAATATATTTACACAGATATAAAATGTTACACACATGAAATCCCCTCTGATTTTTTTTTTTACCCATGAAAATGACTATCATTCTTGTGTAGTTTCTTGGAAAAAAAAAAAAAAAAAAAAGTACTGTGCTCTAAGTTTCCCTAAGAAACGAGGGACTTTGGATATTATTCATCAGGACTCTGGATATTATATTTGATCATTTGTCCAAAATTATAAAGTTTTGAATTTATATATATTTTCTTCCCAACATGCTTTGAGAATTTCTTAAATTTAACTGTCATATTCATTCTTTGAGGGAGGCCACAGTCCAACCAGTTATTCACAGGGTCTTGTGGAAAGCATTGCAAGTATTTGGGATTTACTATGGCAGCAGAAGATGAAATGGTTAGATAGCATCACCAACTCAATAGACATGAACTTGAGCCAGCTCTGGGAAATAGTAGAGGACAGGGAAGCCTGGTGTAGTGCAACCCATGAGGTCACAAAGTCAGACACAACTTAGTGACTGATCAACAATTTAGGGCTCTTTGCTTTCTAGACCTTAAATTCCTCTGTGCAACTCTCTTTCCAATCATATCAGGTTTTTAGGCTCCTCAGGCCCACTGCTATTATGTGCTACCATCATACTAGGTACATGGCCCTGTTATAATGGCATCTGTGGTGTCTGGGGCTTCCCAGGTGACTCAGTGGTAAAGAATGCACCTGTATTGCAGGAGATGTGGGTTTAATCCCTGGGTTGGGAAGATCCCCTGGAGAAGGAAATGGCAACCTATTCCAATATTCCTGCCTGGGAAATCCCATGGACAGAGGAGTCTGACGGGTTACAGTCCATGGGGTCACAAAAGAGTAGGACATATCTTAGCTACTAAACAACACTTACGGTGTTTTAGTGCACCTGCTTATTTAAACTCTTTATGTGTCTTTGCTTCAGAAATAACCTGCTTGAGGGCCAGGCTGGTGTATGTTCTGTTTGTCCCAGGGCCCTCGGTGCTGAGCAGAGTGTGATGGATGAACACTGTTGAGTGAAGTGTCCTGTGTCAACCGTAGGGGTGGGATGTGAGGGAGCTGTGAGGGTGACTTCAGGGCTGCTGGGTCACCTTGGGGTTTCAAAGCATGTCTTTTGTACACACTGACATGCCATCTCCACCTGCAGGTGGCCATCTATTCTAACTCTGCTGGCATTTTCTGTCATGTCACAGCAATGGGAACAGATCCCAAGGTGACCACAATGATGTACCTGTGGATTGAGTTCAGGCCATTAAATTGCCATCATGCCACCTATCTAATGTCATTATAGCCCAGTTCCAAAAAAGCAGAGAAATAAGAAAAAAAAAATGACTCAATTACCAATGTACATGTTGTCAGACTTTCAAAAGAGCCCGAAGGAAGAAGTGTCTGTAGTAGATGGAATGGTGTACACCCACCCCACCCCTGCCCCCACACACACACACACACACACACACATACACACACAGAGCCATCCCTTCCAAGGGTAAGTTTGCAAACTATAGGAGGAGGACAATTACTAAACTAAAGCTTTATTTGGATGTGAGCCCAGTTCACTCACTCTAGAATACTCTTCAGCCAAATCTGTTTCCAGGGGCTTATGGAAGAAATTTTACAAATTCTAAATCGGAAGTTTTGAAAAGCTAAGATCCTTAAATCATACATGGTATGCACCGAGTGACATAGGTTGCCTTGTATGTTACTTTGGGATTGAAGAAAAGAAAAAACAGCATTGCTGGACCACGAAAGTGAGTGAAAGCATAGAGTCAGTGGCAAATGGCACTGACACCCCCTGCATCTTGGGTTTGCTATCACATGACTGACAGAGACATTGTTATGGTATTTTGGTTTGAAATCTTTCCCTGGAAAAGTTGCTTTAGGAGCCCTTCAGACATTTTCTCGCGTTAACTGAGTTCATCAGTGTTAACCTTGCATGGGATACTGTGCTGCTGTCCTGCCTTGGAGTCATACACTTTCTTTTTCTTTGTTTTGTTGTTATATTTGGCTTCTTAGGGGAAATACCCGAGCAAAATGTCCACCTCTCTTGGCTTCTTATAATTTTATTATCAGTCTTTCTTGTCACTTGCTCTTGCAAATAGGCCCAGGAACTTTGGGCATCCTTGTGCCTTAATAGTATTTTCAAAATGCCTCCCACCTCCTCTTTAATTAACTGTAACCAGGAAGGCTAGTTGGTGGACACATGGTGTCATCACTCTGTGAAATGCTGCCTGATGGCTATAAACATGGCCATATGCTCTCTGTGAAATATGACTGCAATCACCAGTAACAGGAATAGCTGATGGGAGAAGACTCGGCTTCTCACTTTCTTCTGGTTTATTCTCCAAACCTGGGAGGCACTTTGCAGGTCAGTTGAATATTTTCTCTCAGCCACTGCTGCTTCTGCTAAATTTCCTTTTATTTTAGTTTTAGTTCTCTCCAAGACATATTTGAGCTAGAAATGGCAATTATTAATGGAATATATTTGGTACCTTCCTGTTTAACATCACAACACTTTAATTAGGCTGGCCTCTCTTTAAATCCTGCACTACACACGTAACATGGGTTTCTCCAACTAAGTGGTTATCAAGAAAGAGGATAAAACCATCAAAATTTTCACAGTGAATGAACAAGAATTTCTCAGCAAAGTTCAATAGATTTGCCCTGAACCGGTGCGGCTTATAAAACCCTTGAGCCTAATTGCTTTCCTGCATTTTGGAAAGAAAAATAGCTGACTTGCAATGGAGTAGAAAGAAGAGGTTTGGAAGAAAGTGTCTTTTAAGAAAAGCTTCCAATGAAAATTTCAATCAATATTTTTAATCCCAGGAGACTAGATAAAATATGATATTATGTCCCTTGCACTGAGAGATTGTGACGAGGGTTGTTTTTCAGTGTAGGCAGGAGAGCAGTGTGCCTCTTACACTGCAGTGTGGACAGAGAGCTATACTCTGGCTTTTCAACAGAGCCTCATACCTAAGGTGGTGGCCCTTGGATGCCACATTCTTACTGAACCAGGTGGACTCCTGGTTTCACAGCTATGCTTGGAGACACAAATGTCTGCCTTCCCCATTGTGAAAGTCAGTGAGAGGAGCTGAGTATGAAACAAGTAATATACTCCACGTCCCTCCACTAAGCATCATTTGACTGCTTATTGAAATAACCAGGCAAAATTGAGTGCAGAGGAGAAACACTGATTGCTTTGAAGCCTTCACTTTCCCATTTAGAAATGTCTTAGGTTACTAATTTTGATATCAAGTTTTCTACCTCTAGGAGTATATATGTATACATACGTATTATTGAAAGCTTATTTTATTGCTTCTTTTATGCTTTCAGGGCTTTGTTAAAACAGGGCTCTCACCCTTTACCCTTTTTCGCTTTTTTCCCCACCTTGTATGTACTGCACAGGCTATTAAACTGTGTGCAGGTGATTGATCTCTTTAATAAAAGCAAGTTCTTTAGTAAGCAAAGAGTGATAAAGATAAACAAATGTACTGGTTTGTCCAGTGCTTTGGAGATTATGGTAACACGGGGGCATCAGGAAAGCCTATTAACAGATAAGTTAGATGAAACACATCCATTCTGATCTCAGTAAGTCAGGAAACCATTCGCTTTAAGTTAATTTTATCCATGTTTTCTCTTCATTTGTAATACTTTGTGGGTTTTAACAGAAAATATTTAATAGTGTGCAGTGCAGTCCGTAGATAAACGATCTTGGCAATTTCTCTACATAACTGCTTGTCAAGCCCTTTAGCAAGGTACACAACGCCCTGCAGTTTATCACCTCGCTTTCTAGATTGTTTCAAAAGATCACTGAGAGGGCCGAGACTCCCTAGAGTACTGTGCTCTGATCCTGTCATATGTTTTAAAATGCTGGAAAGTGTAAGGTTACATGGTAAGATGGTTTTACATAGGCATTTCTTGAGCTCGTCACCATGGCGCACTCTTTCCATGGTAACCACTGTTTCCATGGCACGTGCCGTAAGCTTCTCCGGAGCAGCTGAGGGGTTTATGAAGATGCTTACCCACCCACAAGTGTGCGCACACACACTTGCCTTCTTTCTCTCTCTCAGGCACAGATTCA
The DNA here is from genome assembly GCA_917880005.1 of Nanger dama. Lineage (NCBI taxonomy): Eukaryota > Metazoa > Chordata > Mammalia > Artiodactyla > Bovidae > Nanger > Nanger dama. The sequence continues at coordinate 1,926,410 of CAKJTW010000059.1, forward strand.
TCCCACCATTTATGTGAATTTAGGCACATTTTCTGACAAATTCTGACATTTCTGACTAAACGGAGCAAAATTAATTCTAAAATAAAATCTGCTTTTCTTCCTATTATGTGATGAGACAAATAACCACTGATGCAGCCTTTTTGAATGATGCAGAAATGTAACAAAAACTGGTGTTGTTCTCAGTGACATGGATTAACAGGATACAATCTCAGAGGCAAAAATTGACAGGAAAACAGTCAGCCCTGGACCATATTTTCTAAATGTATCTCCCTTTCTTAGACTCTGAGCTAAGTCTGTACTCAGCATCATGTTAGATGCTATAGCACATAAAAGAAATTTATTCCCACAGGATCCTTGCATTTTCTGCAGGCTTGGGGGAATGAAGTTTAGACATATATAATAATTAGAAAACAATATAACATTGTACATAATCAAAATAAATTGTTATAACGCCAGAATTTTTAGGCTTAGAGGCAAATAATATAGCTGTTACTTATTTAGAAATATTTTTTTCTACCACTTTTATCCTTAGGACTGGAGAAACCAGAACACTTTAGGAAAATGCTGGTTTAGGTAGAGATAATCGTTCATGACTTTTTGAGGTGCTGATTAAAATCCCAAGATTTAACAACAGTTGTTGTTCTTTCGTTATTGATTTCAAAATTGATAGCTTATCCTTTTATAGTATAGGTGGTTCCTTTGGAAATTAACTTCCAAATACTTTAAGTGTAGTGATGATAAGAGAATGGGGTCTCTGAAAACCATGGGTTATACCTAGTGTCCCAGCAGCTATTTTGGCATAAGAGACAGAAATCAGCAGTTCAGGCATCCAAATCTTTCCCTCCTAAAGCTAAATCAAACGATCTCTTAAAATAAGCCCTATGTGAGCATGGTTCTTGGAAACTGATCTTGAAAGGAAAGTGTACATAGACATAGCCAATTCATTACTTTTTCAAGGAACATTTATTTTGTTCCCAAATGTGTCTAACACTTTCTGTAAAGAGTTTTTATTTTTTTCAGCAAGAAAAATAAGATAACTGTGTGAAACAACTAAGGGAACTCAAGCCTAGAGGTCCCAGGGAGATTCAGAATAAAGATGATAGAAATTCTGAATTGAAATGAATCTATGATGACATTATAAAAGTGTTATATACCTCAAAACAGAATAGTCAACAATAATAAGGATTTGAGTCAGTGTAAAGGAAAGAAGAAGGTATGAGAGAGAACCTGCAAAAGATGAAGGCAGAAATGAGTCTGGTATATTATGTTAAATGAAAGAATCCAAACACAAAAGACTGCATGTTTTATGATTCTATTTATATTAAACGTCCAGAGAAGTCAAGTCTGTGGAGACAGAGAATGGAGATGCAGATGGGAATGGGGTTAACTGTAAATGAGCATGAAGGATCTTCTTGGGGTGATGAAAATTTTCTAAGACCACATTAAGGTGATGGTTGCACAACTAGGGAAGCTTACTGAAAAATGAATAATAAACTTAAAGTAGGTGAATTTTATGTTATGCATATTATGCTTTACAATGTCTAAAAAAAACAGAAATGAGTCTAGTATGAGTAAGGGATGGCAAGAAAATTGACATGGTTGTAGTACAATAATAAGAATAGTCTCAGAGCAGGGAAATAAATTGATCAAAGTCATACAGCTGATAAAATGTAGAACTTGTTAAGAGGTAGAACTGTCTGACTACAAGTAAGACTAGATAAGTGAAGTGATGCCAATTAGGATACAATACTGGATTAATTGGGAGAAGAGAATGGGTTTTACTTGAAAAGTTACTTGGAATATTTTTGACTCTTCAGCAGAAAGAGGCATGCTTACTGAGAGTGGTGTTTTAAGAAGCTTAATTTTAGAAGTGGCATTTTAAGAAGCAGGATCCATAGGTGAAACCCTGTGTTAAATGTTCTGGCATTGGGAGGATCTATGTGTTATTTTTCTTGAGGATTTGCCTGGGTCTCCATCTTGGGATTTACCTTGGCTGTTCTTGGGAGGACAATTATGGGCTTTATATGTATAGATGACAGTGCCCTACCAGTAAACAGTCACTCTTTTGTTTTCCTTGATCTTATAAATATCTAATCACTATACTTAAGAAGAAGGAACCATATCCACTTAAAAATCTTTCTTCTACTTGACCTCCAGTCTATATTGACTGTGACTTATGTGGATACAAAGAGAACAACAGTCATTGAGTTTTATTATCAATTGTTGATTGATTGATTCAACAGAACTTTTGAAACTTTCAATATGCAAACCATTACTAGGTACAATAAGAAACGCACATGAGAAGATTACATGTTCCAAGGCCTGAAAGATGTCACAGTCTGGAATCCTGCCTGTGAGATATCAGGCCTTGTAGAGTCCCCCAGCTGAGTGTTTCTCCCTTCACCTGAGTCTGCTGTGTACATGGAACAATCCTAATAGTTCTTTTCTTAATCATTTTGAGAAGAAAAAAAGTCAACAGGGCCTTTCCTTTCTTTGATATTTGAGATATTCTTGGAATGGTATTTCGTTGCCCTTTGGTAGAATAGCTCATGAAAACCAAATAATACTTTGTGTAAACTACAGACTTCCCTGAAAGTGTGTGCTTGAAATTTTGATTCACCTAACTTTCTGTCAAGTTAAACATACAAGGTCAGGAAGGAATTTGAGAATTTGTAGAAAATTCTAACATGCTCTTATAAATTAAGAAAGAGTTAAGGAAAATCCATTATAGTTAGGTTTGTAGGATCTTTGTTTTGTGAAATGTATCCCCCAAACTAATTTCTTCCAGTATTATTTAGATATGATTGATGTACAGCTTCGACTTGTATAAATATTGTGAGACTCTCACCACAGTAAGTTTAGTTAGCATCCGTAACCTCATATGGTTGTAAATTTTTTTTTCCTTGTAATGAGAATGTTTAGAATTTATTCTCTAAGCAGACTTCAAACAGACCATGCCGCATTGTTAATTAGTCATCATGTTGTACATTACATCCATATTGAACTTACTTATAACTGGAAGTGTGTATCTTTCGATCACCTTCACCCAATTCCCCCATCCCTCACCCATGCCTCTGGAAACCACAAATCTGATCTCTTTTTCTATGTTTGTTTCAGATTCCACATGCAAGATCATACAGTATTTGTCTTCTTTTGACTTACTTCACTTAGCATTGGGCTTCCCTTGTGGCTCAGCTGGTAAAGAATCCACCTGTAATGCAGAAGACCTGGGTTCAATTCTGGGTTGGAAAGATCCCCTGGAGAAAGGAAAGGCTACCCACTCCAGTATTCTGGCCTGGAGAATTCCATGGAATGTATAGTCCATGAGGTCACTAAGAGTTGGACACAACTGAGTGACTTTCACTTCATTTAGCATTATGACCTCCTGATCCATCTATATTGTCACAAATGATAAGATTACCTTCTCTTTATGACTGAATAGTACTCCAGTGTGGTGAGTGTACACATTCTGTTGTTCACTCACTCGGTTTTGTCCAATTCTTTGTGCCCCCATGGACTGTAGCACACCAGGCTTCCCCATCCTTCACTCTCTGAGTTTGCCCAAACTCATATCCATTGAGTGGGTGATGCCATCCAACCATCTCATCCTCTGTTGTCCCAATCTCCTCCTGCCTCAATCTTTCCCAGCATCAGGGTCTTTTCCAGTTAGTATATATCAGTTCACGCTCAGTCGAGTCTGACTCTTTGCGACCCCATGAATCACAGCATGCCAGGTATCCCTGTTCATTACCATCTCTTGGAGTTCACTCAGACTCACGTCCAGCGAGTCCGTGATGCCATATGTATATATGCACTCACTTGTAAATTTATATCTATATATAGATATATAAATTTTTTCTTTATACATTCATTTAGCATTTTGTTTAACACTTACCTGTAAATGACACTTAACAGGTTTCCTTCTCTTGACTGTTATAAGCAGTGCTATAATGAACATGGCAGTACAGATATCTCTTTGACAGAGGGATTTCATTTCTTTCAATTATACTCAGCAGTGGAATTGTAGATCATATATTAGTGCTATTTTTAAATTTGTGAGAAAGATCCTTACTATTTTCCATAGTGGCTACAGCAATTTACATTCCTTCTAACAGTATACAAAGATTCTCTTTCTGTACTTCCTTCTCAGCATTTGTCTCCTGTCTTTTCACACTAGCTCTTCTCACAGATGTGAGGTGATACCTCATTGTGGTTTTCATTTTTATTTTCTAATGCAAGGAGATCAAACCAATCAATCCTAAAGGAAATCAGTCCTGAATATTCATTAGAAGGACTGATGCTAAAATTAAAACGCCAGTACTTGGCCACCTGATGAGAAGAACTGACTCATTGTAAAAGACCCTGGTACTAGGAAAGACTGAAGGCAGGAGGAGAAGGGGAAAACAGAGGATGAGCACTTTTTCAGATACCTATTAGCCATTTGATTATCTTCTTCGGGAAATGTTTATTCAGGCTCTTTTTCTATTTTTTAATTCCTCATTTTTTTTTTTTTGCTATGAGCTGTATGAGTTCTTTATGTATTTTGAATATCCAATCTGATTTTTAAATAATTATTACTGATTTAAAGTAGTTGGTGCTCACCCCAATTTTGCATTTCTAGCTACCTACATACATGGAGGCATGGTGGGATGAGGCTCCTTTCAAAGTTCTCTCAAATCAGCCTAAAGGGCTTATTAAAAGCATGGAGTTCAAGTGCACTAGGTATAGGTACCATCCCTTATTTCTCAGTGGAGGAAGCTGAGGCTTGAACAGACCAGAAACCATACTGAGGCCACCTATTCAAGCCGTGGCGGTACTGCTACTATCAGTACAGTACCAGAGACGAAGCCAGGTCCCTGAAATAATTATTATTGGAAATTCTTGGATCATTTGTTTTGACTTCCTAGCAATTCACAGTCATTGAATTACGCCCTACAAAATACTAAGAGTAGAGCCTATTTTTCCCATTCTCCTACCTTCCCACCAGTCACTCAGTATATACAGATTATTTTAGAAATATATTTCTAAAAGTTTAGATTTAAGTGTCACCAGATTTCCACCAATTCCTTTCAGTCCCTCTGAATGAGTCAGAATACTGTAAAAGTTTAGAAAGAAAAAGAAAGTGAAGTCACTCAGTCATGCCGGACTCTTTGTACCCCCCATGGACAGTAGCCTGCACCAGACTCCTCTGTCCATGGGATTATCTAGGCAAGAATATTGGAGTGGGTTGCCATTTCCTTCTCCAGGGAATCTTTCTAACCCAGGGATCGAACCAAGGTCTCCCACATTGTAGACAGATGCTTTACTGTCTGAGCCACGAGGGAAGTCTTGGTGAAAGTTTAGAGCAGGGGTTAAAAAAAAAAAAAAGGATTTTGGTCTTGTTCTACCATTTATTAATGACCAGAGCAACTTATTTCAATGTTGCTGATAGATTACATTCAGTTCAGTTCAGTTCAGTAGCTCAGTAGCTCAGTCGTGTCCGACTCTTTGCGACCCCATGAATCGCAGCATGCCAGGCCTCCCTGTCCATCACCAACAACTCCCAGAGTTCACTCAGACTCACGTCCATCTAGTCAGTAATGCCATCCAGCCATCTCATCCTCTGTCATCCCCTTCTCCTCCTGCCCCCAATCCCTCCCAGCATCAGAGTATTTTCCAGTGAGACAACTCTTTGCATGAGGTGGCCAAACTACTGGAGTTTCAGCTTTAGCATCATTCCTTCCAAAGAACACCCAGGACTGATCTTCTTCAGACTGGACTGGTTGTATCTCCTTGCAGTCTAAGGGACTCTCAAGAGTCTTCTCCAACACCACAGTTCAAAAGCATCAATTCTTCGGCACTCAGCCTTCTTCACAGTCCAACTCTCACATCCATACATGACCACTGGAAAAACCATAGCCTTGACTAGACGGACCTTTGTTGGCAAAGTAATGTCTCTGCTTTTGAATATACTGTCTAGGTTGGTGATAACTTTCTTTCCAAGGAGTAAGCGTCTTTTAATTTCATGGCTGCAGTTACCATCTGCAGTGATTTTGGAGCCCAAAAAAGTCTGCCACTGTTTCCACTGTTTCCCAATCTATTTCCCATGAAGTGATGGGAAAAGATGCCATGATCTTCGTTTTCTGAATGTTGAGCTTTAAGCCAACCTTTTCACTCTCCTCTTTGTTCTACAAAGTTTCACGTTGTTTCAGCTCCTCCTTGGCTGGGGAGGAGGGTCCCATATTTTTCTGCTCCAGTGATGTCAGGTTTGGCTGTGTCCCCTACTCTGTTCAAGATATTAAGAGGAAGCTTTGATCAGAATGTTAATAGCACAGAATACCAAGGTTAAATGATGTGGTTTGGTCTCTCATGCTTCTGCTATTAGCCATGAGAAGAACATGCTCTGAGTTCAGTTTGCAGCTTGGAGTCAAACCATATTTGCAGCCTGGAGCCTGATCAACGAATCCCAATTTAGTTCACAGAGCCTTCCTAGACAACCCATAAACTAATTAGTGAGAAAAAGAAATCTTTGTTCTTGTAAGTCACTGAGATTTTGTATTGTTTGTTGTGCAGCATTGTCATAACAATAACTGACTAAAAACAATGTCTCTGTGCCTCAAATGCCTGATCTGTAATGTGAAGTAATATTTGTACTAAACTCATTTCCAGCGTTTGAGATTCATTTAAATGATATATGTAACATATTTAGAACATTGTCACCTTGTAGAAAATTATGTCATCCACTATCATGTGTTATTATTTAGTGAACCATACTCTCCTCAAAGTAAGCACATAAATAAACACTTGTTAGTGTGCTTATATCACCTCCATAAAACAGTAAAACCTGGCAGTGGAGGAGAAGCACAGGCAAACCCTATGAGAACGGCACTTGTGGTGACTCTTCTCTTGGTTATTCTTCTCCCCCAACTCTCCAGGTTCACGCTATGATAATGGGCTGCAAGAGCTCCTTGACTGGTATGGGTCTCTTCATTCTGTAAAGCTCCTTAGCTCTTCTGCCCTTGCCTTTCATCTCTAGAGTAAATTTGAATGTAGTGTTGGTGGCTGGAGCAGATATCTGACTGATATCCCCTAGACCAATGAACTCAGCATGAAAGTACTGAATGTTTTCTACCTCAGACGCTTGTATATCTCCATTTTTGAAGTTTGTTTAGCAAGGTAGCCAGGAAGTGCCTCTGGGGCAACCCTCAAGCCATGAGAATTGAGTTGGCAGATTAGTACTCTAAATTTCTCACCCCTCTGTGAGACATTTTGAGAAATATTCTACTAGATTCCAGCAGAACTGAGTCCTGTGCCTGCCCAGGTGCTAAGTTGTGTCTGACTCTTGGCAACCCCCCATAGACTGTAGCTCACCAGGCCCGTCTGTCCATGGGATTTTCCCGGGAAGAACACTGGAGTGGGTTGACATGCCCTCCTCCGGGGGATCTTCCCGACTCAGAGATGGAACATCTACTGGCACATGGTCTCCTGCATTGGCAGGCAGATTCTCTACCACTGGAGCCACCAGGGAAGCCATTCCAATGGAACTGAGCCCCAGTTTCCCACAGGGATAACTTGTTCATTGACCTATCATTTACTGAGTTTTCTCCCTTTTCTGTCCCCAACTTGTACTTCCTTGAATCATATCCCCCTAAAATGCCTGAATTCAAGGCTCTTTCTCAAGACCTATGTTTGGGCCCACAAACTCAGTGAATTAACCTATCTTTACCCCTTTTACTTACACTGTCTGCTTGTGGGCCAGGAGTACCATGGCAGACATCTACACTTGTGTTGATAAACTGGTAGCAAATTTTCAGTATTTTTTCCTTTGATTCTGCAGGTAACAAGGCCAGTGTTTTTATTTGGACAGGATTGTCGTCAGTGGAGGGGAGCTTCTTCACCCCAGAAGGGTTATGTACCCTTCTCAGAGGCAGCCCACAGCAAGCAACTGATTGCTTCAGGGGTCCCAAAGCTTGGCCTCCCTTGCCTCAGTTTGATATACCTCTGAAGGGGATTCCCAGATTCCTAGCTAACCACAGAGCTGGAATGGCTGAGGCCTCTGCACTGTAGTTTAGCTCCTCTTTCTGTCCATTCCTGCTTCTCTTTCTTCCCTGCCCCCTTCAGCCATCATTCCTAAGAGTACTTCCCAATAAGCCTAGTAGATGCAAGTCTCTGTTTGAATGTCTGTCCAGTTAGTTCCAGGAGTAGTCCTAGGAAGTAAGCTTTAAAATGGGATTTTGGAGCTGGAGCATCTACTGGCAGATAGTAATGAGGACTCCATCACAGGTAGTGGGTAGAGTCCTGATTGCCCTTGGCTTGCTCCTGTGGTACAGTTGATGAATGGGTGATGAGCTGTGATGGAATCCCAGTGGAAAGGAATTCCTTGACTGGTGCAGTTGGAGAGGTATGTAGGAGTGGGGCTATGGAATCAGATAGCTGTTGCTTGGAACTGTTCATGAGTTAGTCAATGGAAAAGAGACTCCAGGAATAGGCCTGCACTTATAAATGAATAAATTTTTTTAAAAAAAAGTGCCAAAGCAATTAATATAAAAATTGGTCAAAAAAAAAAAAACTAGTTTTGAAACACCTAGAAATTAATATGGATAATCATATACTTTGGCCTTATTTCATACCCTATACAAAAATTAATCCAATATTAATCTTAGATTTTAATGTAAAGTTTGAAACTACAAAGCTTAACAATAGTTTGGGATAAACAAAGTTTTTATAAACAGGATAAACAAGCAAGAAATTTTTTTATAATGATAAAATATACTTTGTAAAATGAAAAACTTTTGCTCATGAAAAGGAAACTGGTGTGAAAATGATTAGATAAGCCACAGACTATAATAAAATATAATACATTTAATATGTGTGCTGTGCTTAGTCACTCAGTCATGTCCAACTCTCTACCGCCCCATGGACTGTGGCCCACCAGGCTCCTCTGTCCATGGGGATTCTCCAGGCAGGAATACTGGAGTGGGTTGCCAGGTACTCCTCCAGGGGATCTTCCCAACCCAGTAATTGAACCCAGGTCTCCCGCATTGCAGGTGGATTCTTTATTGTCTGAGCCACCAGGGAAGCCGAAAAATACCAGAGTGGGTAGCCATCCCTTCTCCAGGGGATCTTCCTGACCCAGGAATCAAACTGCATTGCAGGCAGATTCTTTACTAGCTGAGTTACCAGGGAGCCCCATTTAATATATATTATATGTTAAATATTTAATAAAATAAATATGCATATTAAAGACCTCAAATCCAGCTATATTAAAACATTTCTTCCATTCAGTAATAAAAAAAAATTGGCAAAGTTTTGAACAGTTCAGACTCTTCACAAGAAAACATGGTAAATTAGTATATTAAAAAAACTGGGAAATTAAAATACAGTCAGAATTAGACACCACTTTATAGGTACTAGAATGGCTGAAATTAAAAAGCCTGTGAATAGTAAATGTTGGTTAGAAGATAGAGAAACTGAAGTTGTAAACATTGCTGGAGGGAGTGTAAAGTGGTACAACTGCCTAGAATATAGTTTGGCAATTTCTTATAAAGTTAAGCGTAACCTACCTTATGACCCAGAAATTGTAATCCTAGCTATGTACCCAAGAAAAATGAAGTCATATGTCTAAAGAGAATTTTAGAGCAGCTATAGCTGTCCCTCACAGGAAACAACCCAAATTTCCACCAGCAAGAGAATGAACAGACCAATTTAGTATAGTCATACCTTACTAGTCAACAGTAAAAACATACATACACTACCGAGTGTAAAATAAATAGCTAATTGGAACCTGCTGCTCAGCTTGATACTCTTTGATGACCTAGATGAGTTGGATAGGTTGTGGGCAGGAGTAGAGAGGTCCAAGAAGGAGGGGATATATGTACATATATAGCTGGTTCACTTCATTGTACAGCAGAAACTTAACACAACTTTTTAAAGCAATTACAGTCTAATAAAAATTGTAAAAAAAAATTAAAATTTTAAGCCACTTAAAATAAAGTCATCTATTTGTAAAAAAAGAAAACAATGGAAAGGAACTAAATACTGATATATGCAGCAATATGAATGAATCTCAAAAACATTATGCTGAAGGAAAGAAATAAGACACATAAGAAAACGCTGTGTATAAAGATCTAAAACAGGCAAAACTAATCTATAGTAAAACAAACCACAGTAATTTCTTCTGGGTATGGAGGTTGACAGAGAAGGGGCACTTGAGAACTTTCTAGGGTGATGGAAATATGCTATATATTGATAGGGATATGGTTATGTGGGTATATATGCGGCCACAGTTACATGGATTATTTATTTGTCAAAACTCATCAAACTTAAAGTCTGAACTTTTCATTGTACACAAATTATACTTGAATGAAAGAAAGGGTTAAAAAAATAAAAGCAAGTACACTAAGGCATAAATGCCACCAAGGCATTTTGCCATAAATTTGGGCACAAGCTTTTTCTGAGCTTGACTAGATTTAATATTCTTTTCCTTTAAATTATTTATTGAGCAAATGATCATTTTGGAGACTGTCTTTATCAAAATAAATTGTGGTTATATATTCTTAACTTAGAAATCCTTTCTAAGACAACAGAAGTAATAAAATGTATATGCAAAGTTGTTTATTGAAGAATTTTATATTATTTTTAAAGATAAAACATTAAATGAAGGCAAAATGGTCAAGAAATTGTGGTACATTTGTATGATGAATTATTTCATAGATAAAGACATCAAATAATTGTTATACAATAAGGAAATGGAGTAATAATATTAGTGAACATGACAGTATATAGAATTGTATAGATAGCATGATTTCTATTCACATAGAAAACACTGGACAAAGAAGCACTAGGTTGTTAGGAGTTGTTATTCTGGGATTGTGAATGACTTTTATTTTCTTCTTTTCAGACTTCAATTTCTGCATTTTTATTTCTTTTATAATCTGACATAAACCATAAGACTTATACAGTTTTACAGTAAAATGAAAGTTAAACCTGTGGAAGCCCTGAGCCTGGCTTTCTTTGCCCTTCTGCAGCCACTCAGCTATGGGCAAATCATCCATAGAAGTGCATGGGAAACCCCTGAAGCTTTCTCAGAAATCAACTGCTTGGTTCTTGCAGAAATAGGATATGAATTAGATTTTTTTAAAACCCTTCCTGATGAAACCAGCTCTCCTTCCCCTCTGGTCCTCTTGCTTGTCTCTCCTCTCCATCCTGCTCCAATTCTGCTAGTCTCTGAACCATGAAGAGCAGTGATGCTCTTTAGGAAATTCTAGCAAACAGTGATATCACTAACTTCCATGCCATTCTAAAAATACATTTAATTTGGCTCCATTTCCTAGTCTGCAAACTTGTTTTAATCAAAATTGAAATCAGTGCAATAAGAAGTCATGTACATCTCAGCCCCACTGTTTGGTATTTTGCTGAGATTAAGTGAGCTCAGGACTCTGTAAGAGATCACCCTACACCAGAAGGGTTTCTACAGGCTTGCAGTCATGGGGCACAGTGATTAACATAGGAAAGCAATTTTTAACAATAAACCAGCTCATTAAAACCAAGGCAATGAGAAGTTGCATATGAAGAGGAGAAAAGGAGTGAGGAAAGAAGAAGGACTATCAAAAATCTCTTCATGATGTTTTATTTTATCTATCCAAAAGCTAATCCAAAGGTTGCTACAGGACTGTGCTCATAAAACAGGTCTGCAAAGGGAGTCTCTACAGAAAAAGCCGCCTTGCCCGCTTCACTGGCAGTTGAGTTCACAGTAGAAATACATTCAATTCCACATAGTAATAGTGCTTTAATAACAGATGAAAATATGTTTTATGGTGTGTGTTGATAACTAAATGCTTATCCTATATATAGAAATTCAAATAATTGGAATTTCTCATAGCCAGCATCCAGTTGAGACCACTGGAGAATACCTTGATATAGAAGGTTAAAATCAATAGACTGTGTTTTGGTTATTTTTCCAAAGATGTCTGCTGTATGTTTAATATACTATATTTGTATTATGGGCTCTGGTTCCTGTAAATCTGAGGTCTCTCTTTCTTGAATGAATGAGGAGATAAGCAATTGAATTTGAAAGATACTTTATGCAACAGAAAAGCAATTTTGTTCCTGGTTATCAGAGGGTAAGAAGTGAACTAGCAATTGAATGCTAAATATTTTTAACCCTTGGGATTCTGGTTTACTCTCTGGGCTCAATCCATCTCAGCTGTAATGCTCCATATACCGGAGAAGCATTTTGCTAGAAGTTTAGTCGATTTGAAGTAATTAATTATCTTTTACTATTAATGAATGTCAGTTTATACTACAAAATCTCCTATTTCCATCTTTATAGAAGGAAAGGAGGAAGATTCCCACTTCTTACTACGAAGACACACGAATACTGTTTAGCTCTGACTAGGTCCCTTTGTGATAAACTTGTGTTGGTTTTAGCCATGGTTCACAATGGGTCTCTGAAATTCTTGGTGCTCCCAACTCAGCAAAGGAGGCTGACATTTTCTCACCACATTTTCTGGTGAAAACTTTATTGTCCACTCCACTGGTTCTTCTCAAATAACTTTTTAAAGAATTTGATGACTTAAAATTACTTAGTTCAAATTCTTTACTCACTAGTCTTTGAGAATAATATTACAGATATAGCTAAAGCACTATTTTTAGACACTATTTTAACTGAATATTTCTGAAAAATATACGTTGCCAAAAAGTGCCTTTTTTTTTTTTTTTTTGCTTAACGGTTTATATCACATCAGAGATAGCTGGCCTCCAAAATGGGCCCCCAGTGATCTTCCCTGCCTGGTAATGATGTTTCTATATAGTCCTTATCCACATTGTATTAGTGTTGCATTTATGGGCAATAGTGTGCAGCGGAAGTGAAGGTGTATGCCTTCTGAAATACATCACATGAGACATTGCCACTCTGCCCTGTTCTCTTGAATTGCTTGCCATGTTCTAAGGACTCTCTAGTGTTCCCATGTTGGAAAGGCCCATATAGCAATATGAGACATCTGCAACCAGCACTTATTTGCCAGCCTTGAGAGTGAGACATCTTAGAGGTGGATGCACCAACCCGAGTCAAAACTCTGATGACAGCTGCCCTGGCCAACGTCATGACTGCCACCTCATAAGAGATCCTCAGTCAGACCACTCAGCTAAGCCATGCTCAGATTCTGGACCCACAGAAACTTAGAGATAACAAATATAGACTGTTATTCTAAGCTACTAATTTTTGGGTAGCAATTTGTATGCAATAACACATAACACTGGAAAAAGCCATCAAAACGCAATAACAGATTTCTCACTTAAATCGAATTTTACAAAGGCATGCTAGCATGAGAGTAACTTTGGGAACTGCACATTGTAGATTGTAACAATACAATCTATTTTTGAAAACAACTTTCTGCAATTAAATTTTTTGTTACCAACAAGTGTGATCATTGCTTTTAGTACATTGCTTCCTTAGGTAAAAATTCTCCATGGGTCTGCTGACATGCATCTGCTACTCAGTCTATTTGCCTCAACATTTTAATAACCATCAGAGTGTGTTCCATGATTCCAGAAGTCATTAGAGACAACTAAGTCTTGAACTGAGTGGTGAATTCCTAACATATAAGTTAAAGAAGGAGGAACTGCAAATGATAGACTACCAGGAATTGTGCCATAGTGAGGGTAGGATGTGGTATGCATTTCTGCTTCCCACGTTGGATTCTTTTCACACTGACAAAAGCTTTTCCTGCCTGAATCAGGTTGACCTGTCAACCTTAGAATAAATAGTAAACCTTGACATGGTAATACAAATGTATACACACACACAAAATAATGTCTATACCTCAGTAACTCAACTGAGTACATGTCTATTGAGTCCTTGCTGTAAGCAGTCCACTTTGCTGGAATTTCAGTTATAGAAAACACAGATTCTACTTCCTGACCCATTCTATTCCATGATCTTTAATACTATGACAAGCAGTCCTGGATGGAAGTCCTTCAAATCTCTCCTGCCCAAAACACTTTGTCATTCAATTGACTCTTAGATCTCTGAATTCTTTCCACTTAGGTCTGAAGCCATTTGTTTGGAGATTTGAACTAAGCATTTATCATTTGTCTTGCCACGTGACTACTTTTTTGTTTCCAGAATTTCTTTCCTTGTTTACTTAGTCCTATCTTCCTAGTACTTACTGTTGGCATGCTTTACTATCTACTCTGGTTTCTAAATTACTGGTTGACCACCTTCCTCCTTATTCCATTATTTATGGGTTAATTCAGTGAAATACATTCTATTAATAAAACCAGGTCTCTACTTTTAAGAAACTTACAATTAAGTAGAACAACACATGTGGCAGAGGAATGAATGAACTCTCCATTCTGCTCCCTGCTCCCGGGAGACACTAATTGTCCATGAATCACCTCTGTTTCCTAATATTCTGCCACCAGGGACTTACACTGTCGAAGGGGCTCTTGATTGTACCCTGTGCAAATTAACTGTTTGGGTTCTCAGTCCTGATCTCATGAGATTCATAGTTCAGTTATGGAGGTAAGGCCTGGTGGGAAGAATTCAAATAATGTGAATGGTCATTGATTTGTCATAGTACACACAAGAAGGTGAGATTCCTCCAGGTGGCTCACCTGGGAGAAGGCTTTTCAGAAGTAGTATTATCAGCTTGATCTTAGAGGTCAAATAAGTTTTGGATGGGTCAATGGCAAGAGGAAATTTGAAATGCATAAACATGAGAATCACAGTGAACACTTAAAGATGAGGGCTTAAAGATAATACTGTGTTGGATCTGGTCAGAGGACCCTGAGCTAGGTGGAGAAAGGATTAGAGAGAAGCTCACAAAGGAGTTTGGGGCAGGTTGTGACCAGCAAATGAAATAATATATGGGAAAGAGCTTTGTAAACTTCAAACCAGCATAGAAATTTAACAAAAATATTTATTACAATAGCATAAACTGTGGTGGTTGCCAGTGAAATAATATTTGACTTAGGGCTTTGTTATCTCTTTCAAAGAGATGTTTGAAGATCATTGCTTTGAATAGCTCTTCTCCATGTTCTGTTGCCGGTAGCTATCTTTCTCTCTTATTGACTTCTTTTCAGCCATCTTTAGTACAAATGGTGAAACTGCAGAAAAACTTCAAGGCTTTGCTCTTCACTTCCTTTAAAGGTTCTTCATCTCTTTAAGAGTTTAGACTTCTTTTTATAACTGTGGCAGCTGCAACTCCCAGAGGTCCCTCTAGCCTCGAGGTTTGTTTACCACTCAGCAGGGATTTGTTTACCACCTGGTAGGAGAAGAGTCAAGAAGATAAAAGCCAATCAGGGAAGTAGAAAGACAGAACCAGACAGAAAATACCAAGAAAATAAGATTAGAAACACCAGGCTCAAGTAGAGTTAACTTTAGCAATATGGTGACCCTGGCAAGCCCACTGAATGAACGTTAAATCACTTCATCCTGTGGGTTGTTAGAGATCTATTACATCTTCTAAGATTACTTTGTGCCTACTGAACATGCCCCACCATTTTAAATTTTTTATGTTTTAAAAAAATCTCTAATCACTTCATTTTAAGTTCCCAAATAAATATATTTCTGCCTCTCACGTTGTTAATTGGCTAGTCAGTTTGTATTTGGGGTGAAGTCTGATTTGGGCTGATGAATAGTTAATAAGAATAGTTAATAAAATACCATTAATTTTGAAATATGAAGAGAACAAATCTCTTCTTTAGCATAATTCTTCAATAGCTAAAGTTTATATTGAAAAGTTTGACATACCACAATGCCTTCAAGTAACATTTGAATCCACAAGTCAAATTATTTTAAGTCAACCATAAGTACACTTTATTACCTTTCTTTGAAAATTGGTGACCTGGTTATGGTGGAGGTATAGTTATTTTTCATTAATTATAACAGCCAGTAAACCAGAAATTATGATTATCAAAGAATCTGGAAATTCAGGATTTTAGTGTAGGAGTATTTTATTTGTTAATGTATAGTATTTATAATTTTAAAGATAAAAAAGAATGTTGAATTATTTTGCTCACATTGCCATCTAATATGTAGGCTTTTATTATCTATTTTTATTCACTTACAGACTCTAAATATAACTTTGATCTTGGTAATTCACTTGAATATAGGGTAAGATAAGTGATTTTTGAGTATTTAAAAGATTCCATTTAAAATCACTGATTGAACTGGTTTACAGCTGGAAGCAACTATTTCTTAGATATTGGGGATTTATTGTATATGACATATTAAGGGATAAATAAGGACTATAACTCAAAATGTCTTCAATCTGAGACCAACTTATATCATTAAAATATACTAATGTCATTCATTCAATACATTTGTTGAGCACCTACAAATGTTCTGATAACTTTGTTAGAGTTGTTTTTCAAATGTCAACATCTAGAGATTCTGTGGAACAATTGTTACATTTTGAGCAGCAGGTTGATAATTATCTTTTTAGAAAAGTCTTGCATTGTTATTTGTATTGATGAAGACAACACCTCTTTCTATTGGGAGTTCCCAATAAATATCATTCAGAATAATGTGTTGAGAGCAGTCTAGGGCAGTTCACGGGAAAGGTAAGTATGCCTGAAAATCAAGGAGGAGGTGAACACTTAGTAACTGTTCCTGGGCTATTTTAAAACCTGACAGCCCATAGGCAAGCTGTGGATATTTCAGAGACTCCAGGTAGAACTGGCAGGATAGTAATTGCATCCTGTGGAGCTTGTGGGCGAAGATTGGAAGGATTATTAGAGTTTATTAACCATCCTAAGGGCTTTCCTACACACCTTTCTTAGGAACTCTGAAGTTTGCCATTTACTCCTCACTGACCCCTTTAACCTTTAGCCTTTTCTTCCTTCCAATTAATTTGAAGCGTTACTACAAGAAATCATATTACAAACCAAGTTTCTGCTTTGACTAATATATTGAAATGACTTCTCAGTACATTGTGCATTTGACCCTAGGCATCTGGGCTTTTTCCAACCAATTTTCATTACTTGCTAGGAATGTCTACTGCTGTTGATTGGAGAGGATGTGCTTTTCCTTTACATAGCTACTTGCTCTTCTACCTGGGGAGTCATTCATTTATTTTAGTTCGTGGCTACCTACTTTGTGTACCATGCTGGGTGCTGGCAGTTCCAAAAATTATTTAGATTGCAGCAGTCTCTCAAGGGAGCTGATAGCCTAGAGAGAACCCCGGCGCCTAAGTAATCACAGAACAAACGAAGAAGTGCTGTCATGCCATCGTGATAAATAAGGGCATGAGAGCATGGAGGAGCTACTCACTTCCTCTGGAGGATCTCAGCTGAGGCTTCGCAGGAAAGGCAGTGCCTGCACAGTTTTGTGAAAGATGAACATCTATTTGTTGTATGTAAAGAATGGAGAAATAAATCACAGCAACAACAAAATAAAAGCATGCTTTGGGAAACAGTAAAGAGTATATTTGGAGTGCTTGTGGTAAGAAATGAGACATGGAGAAGTAAATAATCAAATCACACTTAGGCATACTTTTAAATTGTAATTAATTCAGAGATTCTCTTCAAGATGGCAGAATGAGCTGATGTAGGGCAAGTTCTCCATCCAAGATAAATAAATGAAAGGTTTTTTAAAGTACTTTTCTTGAGAACTTGTTTAGAGATTTATATACCTTAGATTGAAGAGTGGTCCTCCTGTATCAGGTCAAGGTTTCCTCTTCAACTGAGCATTCACCTCAAGGAGGGACGCACGTGCAGTGGTGGGGGGCAGGGGGACACCAGCCTAGCTGAGATCAACCCTGGTGACCGGTGAGGTGACAGATGTCATAGTCAGATTGCCCTCAGACTCTGAAAGTACTCATCTGAGCACAATAACAAGAAAGGGCATCTCTAGTGCCAGGAATTTTGTAAAGGGACCCCAAAATGGTATGTGGAACTTGAAGGCCTATTTACCTATGCAGGTGCCTCATCATAAAACCTGAATTTGAGATCTACATCATTTGTCTGTCATAGAAATACAAACAGGATCACAGGATCAGGAGAAATTGCATGCACTAATTTTAGAATGACACACAGCAGCATCCCGCAGATGTTGCTATGTAGTGCTGTTGTTGACATTGTTTCCCACGTTGTCTGTATTTTCAGTTTTGATTTCCTCTTTAACCCACAATTTGTTTAGAAAAAGAGCTCACATGCTGTTGGGAGGGCTTTGCTGTGGGTGTGATGGGTGTTTGCCTCCGGCTGCAGGGGGCATCCCAGTTCTTCCTCGTGGTTGCCATAACAAGGGCATTTGTTTTCAGTCACAGACTCTCCTCTGACAGCCTTTGGTATGGGACGTCTCCTGCTGGTATCTCTTCCTCAGCGGGTGCAGGTGTGAGCAGGTCTGTTCCCATGTTGCATGGCAGCCATAGGTGGCCCTTCAGCCAGTTCTCCCTGGAGTCTTTCAGACATCCACTCAGTTTTCTGGAAGGCTCCCCGTCATCCTCTCTTTAGCCTTTGTGCCTTTTGTTGTCAGTCTGTCCCACTTGGTTTATTTCTTATGTCTTCTACACATTCCTCACTCTATATTTTTCTGGCAGCTTCACTCTCTTCACCCTGTGTATCCTATTTTCCAGCGCCTTTTAGGATTTATTTGCCTATTTATTCTGTGATGTCATTGATATTCTGCAAGGGAGGACAGGTGACCTTAAGTGTTTACTCAGCTATTCTGAAGAAGAAAACTATGTATTCTTTCTGTCGTCTAGTTCATATCCCTGGTTCTTTAAACCCCAAGGAAACTGTATTATTTATTAAGATTGCTCCATAACCACCAAAGAAAAGTAAAATTGCTTTAACTGCTGAAAGGATAGGAAGCTGTTGTTTCCTATACTTACTTGGTATTTCAAGATAGCACTAGTCCCACAGGAACAAACTCTGGAATATCACAGTGTCCCTTTGTCTAACAGATTCCATCTGCTAAAACACTACGTCTTCTCACACCTGCCGTCTTAGTGAGCTACTCAAGGATGGCGTGACTGATGGGTAATTTTGTCAGTTTAGCAAAGGGAGGGCTTTCACAGTAGCCTATGAGACAGCTTCGATTTATGTGGCTGTGTAACACTAGGTTTAAATATAACCCTTTCTGTCTAAGTCCAGAGGAAAAAAAAAAAAAAAAAAGGCAATTCAAAGATGTTACTTAAAGAGATTTCAAAGTGGTTCCTGGAATCTGGGAGCCTGGTATATTTGTTTCAAACCTAAAGAAAACCTCTACAGATTGAAGGCCAGCTAACGTGACCATGGCAGCTGAGCCTAGGGTGCATCTGAGAAGGGACCACATTCCCCTGATGGCAGGTCAGGGGTTTCCCTTTCCCACAGACCAGATAAGGGATCTGTAGTAGGAACATCTGCCGGTCATTTACAAATGAAGCCCCGGAGGGCTCTCTGCACGGACTGAAGGAACCTCAGCCAGCACAGGCTGCCATGTTCTGCTCAGTCGCGGGAGCTGAGGGGGAATCACGAGCCAGAGCTAAGGGAAAGGGGCTGCCCGTGTGACATGTCCTACCCGAGTATGAGGGAGAGAAGTGTTAGAACACTAGCCTGGGCGGAGGAAGCCAGCACAGATCACATGAGTGTCAGGAAAGTAAAGTTTCCTGCCCCATACTCCTTTCCTTCCTCTAGGACCTCTTCAACCCTGGGGGTGTCACTGGCCACCCACTCAGCGGGTGGTGGTGGTGGTGGGGGTGGGGGAAGAATCGAATTTCTAGGTAGGGGAATAGGAAAGACAAATATACGTCTTCCCATCACTGTAGACTGCTAACCAGAAGCAAGCCTGAACTGGGGAAATGGGGAGAAATTGGAAATCTAAATGCAGTGTTGAGCTTGGAAATGATCAAGTATATTACATGGACTTGGTAATTTAAATATTGATGGGAGACATCCTGGAGATTAACATGTCCAGAGGCCATCTTAATAGCCAAGAGTGTTCAGGGAATTCATGAGACCAGGCTGAAATTTCCCCAGGGCAAAGAAGAAAAAAACCACAGGTTACTTCGTGAGTGCACCTTTCTTATTATCTCAGTGTCTTACTTGTTGAAAGTGACATTATTACAGGCACGACCCCCAACCTGCCTCAGGGCTAGTGCTAACACTGTGGACTAGGCATGATCTCTCTATGGCAAAGAGTTCTTTTAAACAAAGTCTGGGGCATGGTAGTCTTGAGTCTGAGAATCCTAGTCCCACCATGACATGTTGTCACAGTTCTGAATTTTTGTTCTGTTAACTGATGTCTTATCAACCCCATTTATTTGGGAATCTGAGCTTTTTTTGTTTGTTTTCATTTTTCTAACATTAAACCCTAGATAGGAGGGAAGAATAAAAAGACCTCCAGATCACTGATTTTTAAAGAGCAGTATTAACATCATCTGGGAATTTTTTATAATTGCAAATTCACAAATTCTGGACCTGAAATCCAGCAATCTGTATTTTTAAAAGCTCACAAGAAGGTTCTGATCCAGACTACAACTTGAGTACCATAGATGCTCAATAGAACCTCACTTTACTAAGCTGTTTTACAACTTCATTATTTCTAAATGTTTTTTGCACCTTTTAAAACTGAGGGACATTGCCTGGCACAGTATAAATCATTTGGGAAAACTCTGTTGCATATGATTGCTCTCTCATTTTGGAAGATGTTGCTCAAAAAGCTCCAATACTTTGGCTACCTGACACAAAGAGCCAACTCATTAGGAAAAAACCCTGATGCTGGGAAAGACTGAAGGCAGGAGGAGAAGGTAACAACAGAGGACAGGATGGTTGGATGGCATGACCGACTCAATGGACATGAGCTTTAGCAAGCTGTGGGAGATGGTGAAGGACAGGGAAGCCTGGTGTGCTGCAGTCAATGGGGTGTCAAAGAGTTGGACTCGACTGAGTGACTGAACAGCAAATTTTAATACCACTTGAGTTCACTGAGTACAGAATTTCTGAAACACGTTGCTTGAACAGAGGTGATTCTCTAACACTTTGAATTCCAGATAAAGTGTCTCAGTGATTAAGCTGGAACCCTGGCAACAGAAATATCTAGGTTTGAATGATGTTATTTGTTTACTAATTTTATTTTTTTTTTTTTTTTTTGGACAATACCACATGTCTTGCTGGATCTTAGTTCCCCAACCAAGGATTGAACCCAGGGCCTCGGCAGTGAAAGCACTGAGTCTTAACTACTGAACTTCCAGGGAATTCCTAATCTTGAGTAAATTGTTTAGAATTTCTAGACCTCAGTTTCATAAATTTTGACACCAGAATGACAGTAATCTTAAAGGACTGTGAAAGTGCTAGTCACTCAGTCGTGTCCTATTCTTTGTGACTCCATGGACTAGCCTCTTAGGCACCTCTGTCCATGGAATTCTCCAGGCAACAATACTGGAGTGAGTAGGCATTCCCTTCTCCAGGGGATCTTCCTGACCCAGGAATGAAACCCCGGTCTCATGCATAGCAGGCAGATTTTTTTTTTAAAACATCTGAGCCACCAGGGAAGCCCCTGTTAGGACTGTAGAAAGGATTAAATATTATACTGCATATGTGATGTGAGCAAAACACTTAATTGAGTACCTGATGAACAAATATGCTTTACACTAGATGGTGGTGGTTATTATTGTAGCTGGATGTCCTTCACTCAGTTTGGACTGCACCTCAGGTACCCTAGTCTGTCTCCAGGAAAGAGAGTCTACCACAGATCTGTGACAATCCAAAAGCCCGGTAGTTGAATCCTCCTGAAGGCCACAACTATCCAAGACTTCCCCAGAACCCATGAGGAGCCTCATTCAGAAGTTGATGCAATTTTTTCAGTGTTTTTTTCTTTTTGGGGGATTGAGTAGAAGCCAGCCTAAATGCAGTGTCTGAAGCCTGGAACTTGGACAACCTACTTGGTTTTCCTGGTGGCCATGAACATTGGAGGGCCAGGGGGTCTGGCTAAGGCATTTTATGCTTTCTGAGAACTGGGAGGCCCATCAGCATAGCATTAACTGATTCCGTGGAGGGAGGGGCAGGATCTGGAGGATCTTTTCCAACCAAAAATGTGAGTTTTAGTAATTAATCATTTGAATATAAGAGTGTCTCTTCTATTGAAAGCAATCAAACTCATCACCCAGTGAGAAGGGTGAAGTTCTAAAGACTTCATTTATCTCAGCTCCTTTGTACTCAGCAGTGTCTGTGCAAATTGCTTATAAAGTGAAAAGCATGGGGGAAAAGGCACAGAGAAGGCTTCAAGGAAAGCTTTATTTTAACTCTAGGCATGATTCTCCATTTATTATCAGAGGGAACTATATCAAATATTCCTGTGCAGGAACCAATGATTAAAAGCACCTTTTCATTTGATTCTAAAAACCCAAAACAAACAAACAAACAAAAAAACCCCAAAAAACCAAAAGCATGTAAGCTATTACAAAAAGAAATCAGCCAGTGCCTGATCTTCTAGCTCTGAACCAATGAATGACACAGTACAAGACAGTGTGACTCTAGGTGCCCACTGGGGTTTTATGTGGCACAGACACCCAGAACAGGTTCACCTGTGATGGGTTCACACCATGGTGATGAATTAGTTAATCGTCTACATAATCTTCATGTGCTGCAGCTAAGATTTCAGGTATTTTAAATCTAAATGAAGGCACTTTGCTTATCCTGTGTAAATGGAACTTACAAACAGAACTGCAATTTCATTTAATAGCTATAAACCATTACTCTAATGGTTTGACAAATACCTATGAGGATAGACTGCAATATTTCATCCAAGAAAGGACTGAATATTAAATAAATGTAACCTCCCAATGGGTTCTACTTTAACCCCCTACTAATTTTGGAGGGTGGATTTAAAAGCTGAAAGCATTTCAGAGTAAATGTTAGGGGTGGATGCAGCAGATTCTGTGGTGCAGATTAGCACTTTATCCCAGTAATCACAAATCCTTTTCATCTTCCATTATCACTTCAAACTCATCACTGTAAAGTGCAGAACTTAACTCAGAAGTTGGAAACGCCATTGCCTCCTGTCTAACATCCTGCTGGGGGATTTAAGCCATTAACTAATTTCTCTGCTCATGCTTATTATTTTTTGGAAACAAAATTGAACAACAAACATCTAGAGATCTCTTCCAGGTTAGTATCAATGAAGTCAAAAGTGCACACCCGATAAATGGAAAGATGAATCATCATTCTGTAGTTAGAGAATATATCAAAGGCACCATCTCTTGATTCAAAGAATAAATGTCATCAAGGGACTTTCAAATAAGAGGCCTCATCAGTTGGAAAATTTTGAATGGTGTCTAGAACCTGAAAAAAATGGTTTCTATACTTCTGTAATTAAAGATATTTTTGATGTTGGCTGTTTATAGAGTGAGAGAAAACAGGACAAAACCCCAAGGACAGAAGTGTTCAAGGTGAAATTTGTTAAGGAAAGAGACAGTTTCCTTGTGGAGCTTAATAAAAATTTAGTTTCATTTGATTCATAAACTTTTTCCTCCTGAAGACATATCACTTATATGTACTACAAAAAGACATTTAATGATCAGACAAAAAAGGAGGGGGTGACATAAAATTGATCACATCTGTAATGACCAGAGCAAAATAACAGCAGCTACAAACCCTTTAATTATAACTGACTTAAAAAAAAGAAAAAGAAAAAAAAAAACCTGAAACTGCGTGTAATGGCTGCTTTCATTCTGTAGTTTTGCTTTGTGTTTGACAAGAGGAAAAACGTGCTGAAAGCTTCCGATAACCCTATAGCAATTACCAGAAAACCAATCAAAAGGCAATTTAGATTTTTCGAAAAGTGTGACTTATCAATTTACCCAATAGAGTTTTTCTTTTTTTCTTTGTACGCTAATTAGATGGTGGTTTAAAAACATCGCCTTTCACAGGGACACAGATTTTGACTAATAGCATAGACCAATAAACCAGACCATTGTCACATCTTTCACTGTTGGAAAGATTGTCCCTGTCACTACACCTATTCATTTCCTAAGCCTCTTCTCGGTTTCCAGATTTTCCTATATTCAGCTGCCGCACCTGCAGCATACCCAGAAACTGCTGGGAGGAGACCCTGTTTCTGACAACAAAGCAGGCGTGGGGCGCAGCACTGCGTTCTGATGAAAAATAACATCCCTATGAATTTTCTAAATTGCATAATCTTTCTTCAAATGACAGGAAAAGGATACAAATACATATAATGAACTGATGTGAGGCGTAAATTAGTCCCCTTTGTAGCGTGATGGGAGTTAAAAAAAAAAAAAAGAAAGAGTACGTGATGCATAAATCTCCATCTTCCTCTCACCTCTCCTACCCATTCCCAGACACCACCTCCCCCAACCTGGTTCGGCAGCACATCTCATTTTTCTACAGATGGAACAGCCGCTACCCTCCAGAATCCGTGAGTATACGTATCCACTAGTGTTGAAACCGTTTTCCTCCCACAGAGAGCTTGAGAAGCTTGTGAGCCCAGGCATACACTCGTGCACGCCCACACAAAGAGAAATGGGAAAAGAGTGTTGGAGATTGAGAGTAAGTGTTCCTTTCCATTTTTGGAATGGGCCAGCTATAGACAAGTTCCTTTATTTTTTTTATCATTGTGTTCATAGGTATAACTCCTAATGGCAATTTTTTTCAAGAGAGGTTTGTGTGATACCTGAAAGTTGAACTAGCCCTGCATTCAGGGGGAAAAAGCAAAAGCAAAAGCAGCCTCTGCTATAAAGCAGCTTGCTTTTCACTGGGAAGATGCTGAAGGCAGAAGTATACAACTGCCTGCCTTTCAATATTCCATTTGCAAGAACATCTTTTCATTGATCTCTGTCTATACATCCTGAAAGTGTGTGGTGTTAATTTGTTTTTTGAGATATAGATCACATAGTATTGCCAACACTTACGCTTCCCATTAAGATTCTTTGTCGTGTGGTTTATTTCAACTTCTGCAGCAAACTCAAACATCTACTATTAAAGACAGAACTCTATACAAATCCAAACAAACGAAACAAAGCTGAACTAAACCAGTTCCTCTGAAGGCTGAAGTCCAAGTAACTCCAGTGGCAGTTTATTTCACAGTGGAAATGTGTTTTGTTCTGACATGTATGAGTGCTTTAGTTATCACTGAAAGTTAGCTTCATAGACAAAATAACTTCATGGTGACAAATTCTTCTCTCATCTATAGAACTCAAAAGAAAAATAAAATTTTCACATTGATGTGCTTTGCTGAATTTTAAACTGGGAGGAAATTTTTGAAATTAAAATTCTAACCTCCATTTATTCAAATATAACAAGAATTTTAATAGATCAAGATTTTTCAAATTATTTTATTAATGCTATTATTTTTGAGTACTACCAATGTGCTGCTGGCCCCTGCTTCAGGAAATTTATTAACGCTGTTGCATTTTGCCTTCTCAATAGCTCATCCAATTATGCATTTACCCCATTTCACAGATGCAGAAACTAAGGCTCAGAGAATTTTGATGGTTCACCTATAGTCAAGGTAGATTACAATCCCTGCCCATCATTTTAGCATTTATTCAGAATGATTCTGAATGCTTCAGGTAAAAGAAGGTCATGATTTTAAATCTCATCAGAATGATAAAACAGGCATTACACTGAGGGTTTATATTACTATTTCCATGGCCCTGGAACTTCATATGCATAAAGTGTTATTTTCTGACATTATGTAGCTTGATTTATTTTTATGGTAAATCCATTGTAGAGTTTGATACATATTTAAACAAGAAAAAGGATATTAAATCTTAAAAGATCATTTATATAAGATTAGAAAAGCTATCCTAAATACACACATGTGGATAAGGAAAATGTTAACTAAACTGAAATTCATACCTGAATCATATTCTCTTCCTGCTTTTCTCTGTCTGAAAAGTTTTTCAATCACCATTCTTTCACTGACAGAAAAAGGCATCTGGCTCATTCTTTTCAATAGGTCCTGAAATACCAGTCTAACAGTGATGTTAGACTAAATGCAAAACAGGTAGTTTATTTAAAGATGTTCAAGGAAGATCCAAGCAAGAGCTGCCTCACTGGAAAAGACCCTGATGCTGGGAAAGATTGAGGGCAAGAGGAGAAGGGAACAACAGAGGATAGATGGTGGGATGGCATCACCGACTCAATGGACATGAGTTCGAGCAAACTCTGGGAGATGGTGAAGGACAGGGAAGCCTGGCGTACTGCAACCCATGGGGTCACAAAGAGTCAGACACAACTTAGTGACTGAACAACAACAACAAGGAAAGTCTTGTTGTTTAACAGCTTTAGGTGTAGCTGATGGATATGGGCACATAGCAAAGACTTTTTAAAAATCTTTTATCTAGGCAAGTGTAACTGAGTGGGACTCTATGAGGCTTTTCCAAAACAGAACTCTCCCTATATCCTCTACTTTAGCTCCTCTCTGAAGGACCTAGCTAATAGTATGTGATACCCATGTTCTGAAATGTTTTGTAGATGCTAAAAAAAAACCTCACCAAATAAAAGAAATTAACTACCTGATGGCCATGAGCACATAGCCCCTAGACCTACTGGAGCCTGAGGAGGGATAATGTGACACCATCCTGTTACTTCACCATCAACCAGAGAATTGCGCGTGAGCTAATCACATGCTCTGTGGCTTTCTTCCTTCATAAATCCTTTAAAAATGCTTTCCTGGAACCCATCGGGGAATCTGGGTGATTTGAGCACTGAAGTGAAGTTGCTCAGTCGTGTCCCACCTTTGCAACCCCATGGACTGTAGCCTACCAGGCTCCTCTGTCCATGGGATTTTCCAGGCAATAGTCCTGGAGTGGCTTGCCATTTCCTTCTCCAGGGGATCTTCCCAACCCAGGGATCGAACCCAGGTCTCCCGCATTGTAGACAGACGCTAACTCCTTGCTTAGTGTCCTGCAGTAGACACTGCACTTTCTTTCACCACAATCCTGTGTCAGTAGATTGGCTTTATTGCCTAAGTTTGGTTCAGTGACACAAATACATCTCAAATCTTTATAGCAAGGCCTACAGGGAAAATGGTTCTCTTTTGCCCCACTGCTTTAACTCTGGGTCTTGCCTGGCTGCCCTCAGGACATATGGCATCTCAGCATATATACAACCCACATTCTGTGGCCCATGCAAGACTGGTTGAAAAGCTCCTAATCCTGTTCAAGAAGGAGGACTCATTTCCTGGAGAGAATTCTGGGAGGTGCCTACATAGCAACTTGACACTTTTCAGGGTCCAAATTTACAGGGATTTCACTCAGATTTATCCAGATTACTCCTATTGTTTCAATCCCCACTTCTCTTTCCCCCTCCTGTTAGGGTCCTAATAAAAGCATTTAGTGATCCTCAGGTGGAGAAGTATATAGACTATAATCTGAGATGAGAAAGGGAAATCTCACCTGGGCTTCCTTTAAAATAACTACTACTTGACTCTCTTTGGACTCTTTGTCTATATGTAACTGAACAATGAAATTCATTTTTTCATTTCACTATTTTAACCATGTCATGGGCGTACGTGAACAATTCTCGAGAAGGAAACAGCAGTAATAGGAGAAAATTCATTCATTCCTGATTTTAATTTCTTTTTATGTTTGGTAATTCATTTATATTTGCAGTAAAGAATTCCAGACTAGAGGTAACAGAGTTGTGGCAGAAAAGTTAGCACAATCAAGTTGGAATTAAGTGATCAAAAATATTTTTTCTGTGAATGTTAAGGGTGTACATTGACTATAGAAAACTTTTAGTAAGTTATAAAGACTAAAATTATTTATTTTTTCTATACCAGTTATTGTGGGCTTCCCTGGTGGCTCAGAGGTTAAAGCGTCTGCCTGGAATGCAGGAGACCAGGGTTTGATCCCTGAGTCGGGAAGATCCCCTGGAGAAGGAAATGGCAACCCACTCCAGTACTCTTGCCTGGAGAATTCCCTGGAGGGAGGAGCCCGGTAGGCTACAGTCCATGGGGTCGCAAAGAGTCAGACACGACTGAGCGACTTCACTTTCACATACCAGTTGTTATTTTAGCTGTGAGGATACTGCATGTAGATTGAGTATCAAGTAATAAAATGGTCTCTAGACTATTCTAAATACATTTTCTTGATTCTCGTTCTTGTCTTTGCAGACTTACATTATTCTGTTCCTTTAACTGCTGATGTTTGTTTAGCTGGTTTTAACTAGAAATTATTCTATCTCCCCCATAAGAAATATGAATATATGTGTGTGTGTGAAGTAGGGTCAGGGATGGGTATCAGGAAAGCCTGTAACTGTGAAGCAGAGCTACCTGAGAATAAGGTAGAGTCCTCTGTTGTAGATGTTCATTTCCCTTCTATCAACAGATAATTCTGACTCAGACTCAAACCCAAACCCAAACATTGTGCTCAATGTTCAGAAAGGACCAAGAATTGAGATATACAGATGCCAGTCCAAATGCCACAAATGTTCAACATAAGGAAATAAGAGGAGACCATCCAGGACTTTTATTTGATGGTAAGGACAAAGGTAGAGTCATAATCTGATTCTATCCTTAACAGACTTTTATTTATAATAAAAATGAAAAGACTAAGCTGCATTATGAATGTTGCAGTTTTCTACTTTTGTGTAAATAAGAGCTATCCAAACCCTGGCTTTCATGATATGGTAGACAAGACATTAAAAAAAAAAAAATCCCTTGAGATAGTTAAGCTAGATTACTTTGTATTTTATTTAAACACTACTTGTTATTAGTATTATATACCAGGCTTCAGGGTAGATTTTGAAATTGTTAAGAACCAATCTTGTAGCAATTAGCCACACACAGCTATTTAAATTTAACTTGAAGAAAATAAATAAGTTAAATTTAAAATATCCTTAATCACACAAGCCACATTTCAAAGGTTGAGTCATTGGAACATGGACTGGTTCAAAACTGGGAAAGGAGTATGACAAAGCTGTATTTTGTCACTCTGCTTTTTTAACTTATATGCAGAGTACATCATGCAAAATGCTAGGCTGGATGAAGCACAAGCTGGAATCAAGATTGCCAGGAGAAGTATCAATAATCTCAGATATGCAGATGATACCACTCTAATGGCAGAAAATGAAGAGGAACTAAAGAGCCTCCTCATGAGGGTGAAAGAAGAAAGTGATAAAGTTGGCTTAAAAACTCGACATTCAAAAACTAGATCATGGCATCTAGTTCCATCACTTCATGGCAAATAGAACAGGAAAAAGTGGAAACAGTGACAGATTTTATTTTCTTGTATTCCAAAATCACTGCATATTGTGACTGCAGCCATGAAATTAAAAGTCATTTGCTCCTTGGAAGGAAAGGTATGACAACCCTAGACAAGTGTATTAAAAAGCAGAAGCATCACTTTGCTGACAAAGGTCCAGATAGTCAAAGCCATTAGTTTTCCAATAGTCATGTAGTGGTAAAGAATCCTGCCGATGCAGGAGACACAATAGACTTGGGTTCAGTCCTTTGGTTGGGAAGATCCCCTGGAGGAGGAAATGGCACCCCACTCCAGTATTCCTGCATGGAAAATTCCATGGGCAGAAGAGCCTGGTGGGTTACAATCCATGGGGTCACAAAGAGTCAGACATGACTGAGCACACACACACACACACACACACACACACACACACACACACACACACACACCATGATCAGGTCATATGCTACAAGCTGGGGACATACACAGACAGGCACAATTTCTGCTCCCGGAAGCTTGTTATTAATTCTCTTCCTTCTGCTAGTCTCAACCCAATTCACACAGTTTACCTACAGGAAGACTTCACTGCCTTCCCTCTCCCAGCTTATAGTAGATAACCTTTCTGTGAATTTCCTTAGCATTTACTGTTCTTATTTTGACAATTGGCTCATTCAGTTGGCACACGTTTTGAAAAGTACTCATTACATGCCAGAGACTTTGCTATTTTCTATGGAGAATATAGCATGGCAAAATAAGAAATTTCCTCCTTTGAACTACTGCTTATGATATTTATAAAGCTGACAATAGTAACAAGTGGGCTCCATGTAAAAGGGGACCAGAGGACCTGTCACACTGGTTATCATTTTAGTTCTACCAAGGGACACACAGTAGGCAACAGAGCTCAGCTCTGAACTGTGTCTACTGAACTCCAAAGTCTAACTTCCCCTGTGACACATTCAGGAGCAGTCAGGGACTACATCATCTCTCAGTATCCTCTGAGTGCCTAGCATGTGCTGACTCTTGAAAAATATTTGTTAAATAGAATAATTAATCTTGACTTCATAGTGTCTTGGTCCAAACATCAGATAAGCACTTTTCCTGAGAGTGGAGGAGGGAACTGGTCTCCAGAAGGTGCAGTGGTGTCTGAGGTGCTATGTGGAACTTTGTCAGGGCAGACACGTCTCATCTGCTTAGTAAAGAGATATGGTAAAGAAACAGTCAGAAAACACTACATTCAGCTCCAATTGATCTTGCTGAGCTGGTGAGATCTTACTGTAATATGATAATAAATTTAGAGATTCTTCTGAGCTGAGACCTGCTTAAAAGGGTAGAGTCAAGAGGTGAAGCTCAAACAATCTGAGTTTTGAAAATGCTTTTTTTGGGTTGCTTAGGATGTAAAATTTTACAGAGATCATCTTACTCAATGAAACAGACACAGAGACAGCACCTACTGAATGTGCACACATGTGCAAACACACACCCTTTGAGGTGCTAGGAGGGGGTAAAAAATAATAACAATTAAGTATACACCAGCATTATAAAGGTGACACCTATTGACAAAAAGGCTGATAATCATCTAAAAATATAATGGTAATTGAGCTCTAATGGAAATACAAAGATGCTATGAGAGTACTGTGGAGTAAGAAACTCATTCCAGCCGAGGAAGCTTGGATGGGCAGGGTAGGTTTTAAGTGAGCAAGAAATATAATAATTATTGATGGCAAGCTCAATGTTAAAAACTAAGATCATGGCATCTGGTCCCATCATTTCATGGCAAATGGAAGAAGAAAAAGTGGAAGCAGTGACAGATTTTATTTTCTTTGATTCTAAAATTACTATGGACAGTGACTGCAGTCATAAAATTAAAAGACACTTGTTCCTTGAAAGGAAAGCTATGACAAACCAGGAAAGTTCAGTAAAAACAGAGACCTCACTTTGCCAACAAAGGTCTGTAAAGTCAAAACTATGGTTTTTCCACTAGTCATGTGCAGGTGTGAGAGCTGAACCATAAAGAAGTCTGAGCACCACAGAATTGATCCTTTCAAATTGGGGTGTTAAGAGAAGACTCTTGAGAGTCCCCTGGATTGCAAGAAGATCAAAACAATCATTCCTAAAGGCAATCAACCCTGAATATTATTGAAAGGACTGATACTGAAGTAGAAGCTCCAAAGTTTGGCCACCTGATACAAAAAGCCAATTCACTGGAAAAGACCCTGATGCTGGGAATGATGGAAGACAAAAGGAGAAGGGGCAACAGAAGATGAAAGGGTTGGATATAGTAACCGACTCAGTGGCCATGAGTTTGAGTTAGCTCCAGGGAATAGTAAAGGACCGAGAAGCCTGGTGTGCTGCAGTCCACAGAGTTGCACAGTCAGACATGGCTTAGTAACCGAACAACAACAAATAAATTAAAATATGCTTAATCACATAAGCCACATTTCAAAGGTTAAACCATCACTATTTCTACTGGCTACCATATTGGACAGCACAGACACGGAACATTTCTACCACTGCAGTAGTTTCTATCCATTGGGCCAAAGATTTAATGATAAATAAGAAAACTATGCCCCAACAAGTAATGCTGAAGAAGCTGAAGTTAAATGGTTCTATGAAGACCTACAAGACCTTTTAGAACTAACATCCAAAAAAGATGTCCTTTTAATTATAGGGGACTGGAATGCAAAAGTAAGAAGTCAAGAAACACCTGTAGTAACAGGCAAATTTGGCCTTGGACTACAGAGTGAAGCAGGGAAAAGACTAATAGAATTTTGCCAAGAAAATGCACTGGTCATAGCAAACACCCTCTCCCAAGAACACAAGAGAAGACTCTACACATGGACATCACCAGATGGTCAACACCGAATTCAGATTGATTATATTCTTTGCAGCCAAAGATGGAGAAGCTCTATACAGTCAACAAAACCAAGACCAGGAGCTGACTGTGGCTCAGATCATGAGCTCCTTATTGCCAAATTCAGACTTAAATTGAAGAAAGTAGGGAAAACCACTGATCATTCAAATATGACCTAAATAAAATTCCTTATGATTATACAGTGAAAGTGAGAAAGAGACTTATTAAAGGGCCTAGATCTGATAGATAGAGTGCCTGATGAACTATGGAATGAGGTTCATGACACTGTATAGGAGATAGGGATAAGGACCATCCCTATGGAAAAGAAATGCAAAAAAGCTCAATGACTGTCTGAGGAGGCCTTACAAATAGCTATGAAAAGAAGAGAGGCAAAAAGCAAAGGAGAAAAGGAAAGATACAAGCATCTGAATGCAGAGTTCCAAAGAATAGCAAGAGATAAGAAAGCCTTCCTCAGTGAGTAATGTAAAGAAATAGAGGAAAACAACAGAATGCGAAAGACTAGAGATCTAGAAGACTAGAGATCTCTTCACCCACTCCAGTGTTCTTGCCTGGAGAATCCCAGGGATGGGGGATTCTGGTGGGTTCCATCTATGGGGTCGCACAGAGTCGGACATGACTGAAGTGACTTAACAGCAGAGATCTCTTCAAGAAAATTAGAGATACCAAGGGGACAT
Organism: Nanger dama; assembly: GCA_917880005.1. Classification (NCBI taxonomy): domain Eukaryota; kingdom Metazoa; phylum Chordata; class Mammalia; order Artiodactyla; family Bovidae; genus Nanger; species Nanger dama. The sequence continues at coordinate 1,959,067 of CAKJTW010000059.1, forward strand.
TTCATGTAAAGATAGGCTTGATAAAAGACAGATGGTATGACTCATTGAAAAGACTCTGATGCTGGGAGGCATTGGGGGCAGGAGGAGAAGGGGACGACTGAGGATGAGATGGCTGGATAGCATCATGGACTCGATGGACGTGAGTCTGAGTGAACTCCAAGAGATGGTGATGAACAGGGAGGGCTAGTGTGCTGCGATTCATGGGGTCACAAAGAGTAGGACACAACTGAGTGACTGAACTGAACTGAACTGACTGATGGACCTAATAGAAGCAGAAGATATTAAGAAGAGGTGGTAAGAATACACAGAAGAACTGTACAAAAAAGATCTTCAAAACCAAGATAATCATGATGGCGTGATCACTCACCTAGAGCCAAACATCCTGGAATGTGAAGTCAAGTGGGCCTTAGGAATCATCACTACGAACAAAGCTATTGGAGGTGATGGAATTCCAGCTGAGTTATTTCAAATCCTGAAAGATGATGCTGTGAAAGTGCTGCACTCAATATGTCAACAAATTTGGAAAATTCAGCAGTGGCCACAGGTGGAAAAGGTCAGTTTTCATTCCAATCCCAAAGAAAGGCAATGCCAAAGAATGCTCAAAATACCACACAATTGCACTCATCTCACACGCTAGTAAAGTAATGCTCAAAATTCTCCAAGCCAGGCTTCAGCAATACATGAACGGTGAACTTCAATATGTTCAAGCTGGTTTTAGAAAAGGCAGAGGAACCAGAGAAAAAATTGCCAACATCCACTGGATCATCGAAAAAGCAAGAGAGTTCCAGAAAAACATTTATTTCTGCTTTATTGACTATGCCAAAGCCTTTGACTGTGTGGATCACAATAAACTGTGGAAAATTCTAAAAGAGGTAGGAATACCAGACCACCTGACCTGCCTCTTGAGAAACCTGTATGCAGGTCAGGAAGCAACAGTTAGAACTGGACATGGAACCACAGACTGGTTCCAAATAGGAAAAGGAGTACGTCAAGGCTGTATATTGTCACCCTGCTTATTTATCTTATATGCAGAGTACATCATGAGAAATGCTGGACTGGAAGAAACACAAGCTGGAATCAAGATTGCTGGGAGAAATATCAATAATCTCAGATATGCATTTGACACCACCCTTATGGCAGAAAGTGAAGAGGAACTAAAAGCCTCTTGATGAAAGTAAAAGTGGAGAGTGAAAAAGTTGGCTTAAAGCTCAACATTCAGAAAACGAAGATCATGGCATCTGGTCCCATCACTTCATGGGAAATAGATGGGGAAACATTGGAAACAGTGTCAGACTTTATTTTTTTGGGCTCCAAAATCACTGCAGATGGTGATTGCAGCCATGAAATTAAAAGATGTTTACTCCTTGGAAGGAAAGTTATGACCAACCTAGGTAGCTTATTGAAAAGCAGAAACGTTACTTTTTCAACGAAGGTCAGTCTAATCAAGGCTTTGGTTTTCCAGTGGCCATGTATGGATGTGAGAGTTGGACTTTGAAGAAGGCTGAGCACCAAAGAATTGATGCTTTTGAACTGTGGTGTTGGAGAAGACTCTTGAGAGTCCCTTGGACTGCAAGAAGATCCAACCAGTCCATTCTGAAGGAGATCAGCCCTGGGATTTCTTTGGAAGGAATGATGCTAAAGCTGCAACTCCAGTACATTGGCCACTTCATGGGAAGCGTTGACTCATTGAAAAGACCCTGATGCTGGGAGGGATTGGGGGCAGGAGGAGAAGGGGACGACAGAGGATGAGATGGCTCGATGGCATCACTCACTCGATGGGTGTGAGTCTGGAGTGAACTCCAGGAGTTGGTGATGGTCCAGGAGGCCTGGCGTGCTGCAATTCATGGCGTCTCAAAGAGTCAGACACGACTGAGCAGTTCAACTGAACTGAACTGAAGAAAACTATGATCCTTGCTGACAGTTATGGTGGTCAAAGTGTTAGTCACTCAGCTGTGTCTGACTCTTTCCAACACTATGGACTGTAGCCCATCAGGCTCCTGTGTCCATGGGTTTCTCCAAGCAAGAATATTGGAGTGGGTTGTCATTCCTTTCTCCAGGGAATCATCCTGACCTGAGGATCAAACTCAGATTTCCAGCGCTGCAGGCAGATTCTTTACCGCCTGAGCCACCAGGGAATTATATAATTATATACCACTTGTAAGTATAGTGGTAGTTGAAGCCCTTTTCTCCCCAAAGACCTGAAAACTCTGTTCTATGCTATAATAACAAGAAAATGCATGTATCTGAAGTAGCATAAAGTGGTAGAAGAAGAGAGCCTTTTTCAGGGACTGTTTGAGCTAAGACATGAAGGGGGAAAAGAAGATAGTTATGCACAGAGTGATACTCCATGGTCCTATTAGGCCACAACTTTGGAACAACTTGCTGTGTTTTCTGTTCATTGCCCTCTGCTTCTTCTCTCTACTGTTTTATCTTGGGGGCTGGATCTAACTTCTGATAAGGATCTAGCTGTGACAAATCATCTGAAACTTGAATTCTGAGCTTGAAGCTCCAGGGCTAAGAAATATCATCACTTATTTGTCCATCTGAAAGCAAGGTTTGTCCTCCTCTTTGGCATACTCAGAGGCATTCAGGGACTATATCATCACTCTGTTGTCCTTCTGAGACTCCCAAACATATGGACACTTGAAAAATATTTTTCCGAGTAAGACAAAAATGCCCCGGGTGCCCTCCATCAGCTCAGATGCAACAGACAAGAAGAGACATATCATGTTTCCTTGGAAATCATCCCAACCTCTCAAATTCCCATTTTGGGGGCACTACTATTCTCTCAATGTTGATGAGTTAAAAAAAAACATATTCATTCTTGACTTTCATCCTCCTCCTCCTTACACCATCAGCCACTGAGCCTACTGATCCTTTCTATTCTCTGTGCCAACACTCAGTCTGTTCATCACCTCCTGCCACCCAAGGCTCTAGTTTTCCAACTCCTTCCAGTTCTGTACATAATGCTCCTGCACACAACCCCAAGATGGCTCTCCATTCCTTACATTCAACTTAATATTCAAGGCTCTTCAGGAACTGCTTCATTTTTCTCTTGCTGGCCATATCTCTCTACTGCCTGCCCATCTGGTCACTGGACTGCCTCCTCATTCCATTTTTTCCCTTAATACATACTCGTGGTCAATCCTGATTTATTGCCACTAAAATCTTCCTTACACATAGAAACCATTTTCATTAATTGGCATTTATTAAATTCTTACTATGATCAGGCCATGACCTTCCAGGTAAAGAAACTCCAGGAGATCGTGGAGGCCCGAGGAATCTGGTATGCTGTAATCCATGAAATTGCAAAGAGTCAGATACAAGTTAGTGACTGAACAGCAACATTGATGGCAAACATTACATGAAAAGGCATGTCAGGCAGAGAAAACCACCCGAGCAAAAGCCAGAACAATAAGGTTCATGAAAGAAACAATGTGCATTTGGGAAAGACATCTGCAAAGGTCAGTAGAAAGTTCACCAGGGAGGGCCTTGTACCATAGAGCCAGGAAACGGGATCATATTCTCTTTGCGGGATGAGTATAGGGGCCATCTGAAATTTGAGGACCAAAACCAAAGTGATGTAACATGGGTTAACACTGATGAGCCATCAAGGCAGTGTCCTTTGCATTTAGGGAGTGGAAGACCTCTGAAACCTCCACGTCAGCAAGGTTACAGCACAAATGGCCAAATTTCTAAGATGATGGCCGGGTATTCAATGCACTCCTAGCTAACTCTATTATTACTGATGTTAGGATTAAAATATGACATGCATTTTCCAAAGTAATTTATGAGATCCTCTCAACTTAAACTCTTCCATTACTCTCTATATTTCCTTCTAGCACCACTAAAACTGTGAGAGATGGGCTTTATTGTATTTGTTCATATTTTAATTGCATTTTGGACTTTCTAAATGATTTACAACCACTAATACTTTGTGATGAATAAGTAGTCATTTGTAACCACTGTTTATGTTTAGCAAAGCATCACAAAATCAAGAGAGCAATTTTTGCATTGAACCAAAATATTCCTATACATAGAAACCTCTTTAGGAAAGCAACAGGATGTCAGAATACAAATCATGCTTTATTTCAGGAAAATAAAAGGGGAGGTGGCTTTATGTATGGATGCCTCTCCTACTAGCTAGCTGTTTGGCTAGTATATGTGTTTTTTAATCTGTAAAAATGACGAGAGTTGGTTTTAACTGCTGTCTGTGACCTCCCCTATCTCTAAAATGGGTTCCTAGCACATATAAAAACACTCAAGGTTTAAAATTCAATATCACATATGTTCTTACTTCATGCAACTTTTTCAGTTAAGTCTTATATTAACAATATTTGAAGGATGCTTACAAAACACAATAGCTCTAGCACAGCTTATTTCAAGATAGAGAAATACTCAGGGTTTATCTTCACAACATGAACTGAAATGAAATCTCTCACAATACAGTGAGCCTGTGGAGTTAGTCCAACTTGAGTTTGTGTCTCTAACCTGCCATTTAACTAGTTTTGCAATTTGGAACAAGACTCTCAACTCCTTTAAATCACAATTTTTTCATCTACAAAATGGAGATAATAATCAGGCTATATAAAGACTTATTAAATTAATTAAAATAAAAATATGCCAAGTCTTAACACAGTGTTTTCATATGTAATAGGGACTGTAATATTATCTGCTATTCTAATAATTACCTGACAATGCTGGAAAAATGAATTAGGCATGGTCCTAGCTCTTGAGAAAAACAGGTTGGAAAGGGAGATGAGGCATATTAACAATGCTATTATACAGGAAAGAAAAGTGTCATTGCCATGAAAGCAGACCAGAAAGAAGACTGGAAATTCAGAAGGCATATCTGCATGTTTTCTGCTTAGTATTTGTACCACAGAACTTTGGCCAGTGGCCTAATCGTCTTTCTGATGGCTTTGTATTGTCTCTTACTCCTTGTTCACAAAATACACATGAGGAGATTCTCCTTGGAGCATGCTTCAGGGTTAGGGTGCAGAAAAAACTCTTCCTATAGCTTTGCTGGTAGTTCCCCGTGGCTTTAGGAGGTGATGGAGCCAGTGGGACTTAGAAGAGCTTAGATTATATCCTCCCTACTTCAGAGGGCACAAGGGCTCCTCCATTGAAAGAGGGAGCTCTTTGAAATAAGACTTGGCACCACTGAAAATCTTTCCTGCTATATAGAAAACATCAGTTCAGTTCAGTTCAGTCGCTCAGTCACGTCCGACTCTTTGCGACCCCACAAATCGCAGCACATCAGGCCTCCCTGTCCATCACCAACTCCCGGAGTTCACTCAGACTCACGTCCATCGAGTCCGTGATGCCATCCAGCCATCTCATCCTCTATCGTCCCCTTCTCCTCCTGCCCCCAACCCCTCCCAGCATCAGAGTCTTTTCCAATGAGTCAACTCTTCACAAGAGGTGGCCAAAGTGCTGGAGTTTCAGCTGGGAGAAATATAACCTCAGATATGCAGACGACACCATGCTTTTGGCAGAAAGTGAAGAGGAATTAAAAAGCCTCTTGATGAAAGTGAAAGAGGAGAGTGAAAAAATTGGCTTAAAGCTCAACATTCAGAAAATGAAGATCATGGCATCTGGTCCCATCACTTCATGGGAAGTAGATGGGGAAACAGTGGAAACGGTGGCTGACTTTATTTTTTCGGGCTCCAAAATCACTGCGGATGGTGACTGCAGCCATGAAATTAAAAGACGCTTCCTCCTTGGAAGAAAAGTTGTGACCAACCTAGATAGCATATTCAAAAGCAGAGACATTACTTTGCCAACAAAGGTCCATCTAGTCAAGGCTATGGTTTTTCCAGTGGTCATGTATTATGTGAGAGTTGGACTGTGAAGAAAGCTGAGTGCCGAAGAATTGATGCTTTTGAACTGTGGTGTTGAGAAGATCTTGAGAATTCCTTGGACTGCCAGGAGATCCCACCCGTCCATTCTGAAAGCATACCCTTATTTTAATAGCAACATATAGTGTGTGGCAGAGTGGAAGCTGGGAAAACCATTATGTTAGGTATTTAACATAATTGTGCATCTAAAAATTGAAGAAGTGTAATCACTTTTAGAGAAGCAATGAGAACGTACCACATCTAAGTCCAGAGTAAATACAGCTTTTTTTCGGGCGCACATCCCTCATTCAGCAGGTCTTCCTTGAGTCTTTGGTATATGATCTTCAGGGCTGTGAATGAGTTAAGACATTATGACATAAGTGGTTTAAGACATGTTTCACACTGAACAGGAGCTCTGAATTTAGATAGAGATACAGGATTACACTGTGGTGAGGTAAGTGTTGACAGAGATGGATACAAAGTGATCTAGGCTAGGGCTGACCAAAAAGTTCCTTAAGTTTTAAAGTAAAAATAACAAACACATTTTTCAACTTCAGCAAAACTTTATTGAGTGACATATTCGTGGTTTTGTTCCACTACATTCTGTCATTTTTCAGCATGTGTGCGTGCTAAGTTGCTTCAGTCATGTCCAACTCTGTGATGCCACTGACTGTAGCCCACTAGATGCTCCTCTGTCCATGGGATTCTCCAGGCGAGAATACTGGAGCGGGTTAGCCATTCTTCAGACACATTTATAATTCCATCTTCACCATTAAAAAAATCTTTTGACGGAAGAACTGCTACAAGTGCCTTTTGCAGTCTTGCAGGGAATTGAAACATTTTCCATTAAGAGAATTTTGTAAAGATGGAAATAAATGGAAATTCAAAGTTGCAATGTCTGGTGAATGTGATAAATGAATCTGAACCTCCCAGCCAAGTTGTAACAGTTTTTGCCTGGTGTTCAAAGAAACAAAGGAAACAAATGATCTTGCATTATCCTGATGGAAGATGATGCATTTTCTGCTGACTAATTCCAGATGCTTTTCATTGAGGGCTGATTTCAGTTGGTCTAAATGGCAGCAGTACTTGTTGGAATGAATCATTTGGGTTAGCTCAGTAGAGAGGATGCCCTTCCATATACACAACATTAACTTCTTTGGATGAAGACTGGCCTTTGGTGTGGTTGGTGGTGGATGGTTCATTTCACTTGCCCCATGATCTTTTCCATTCCACACGATTGTACAGTACTCAGTTTTCATTACCCAACAGAATTTTTTCTAAAAATGGATTTTTCGTTATGTTTCAGTAGAGAATTTGATGCAGAAATACAGTCAAGAAGGTTTTTTTTTTTCACTTATGTGGAACCCAAACATCAAAGTGATGAACATGACCAAGCTGCTGCAAATGATTTTCAACACTTGATTAGGATATTTTGGGTGTATTGGCTATCTTCTGTATGGTATAACATTGGTTGTTTTCAATTAATGTCTTGATTTGATCACTATCAACTTCAACTGGTCTACCTGATTGTGGAGCATCATCCAGTGAGGAATCTCCAGCACAAAACTTCAAAACAATAAAGCATAAATGCCCAAAATGTTGCTTTTTTTTTTTCCATTTTCACTATTAAAATGGCTACACAAAAATTCATCAATTTTGATAAGTTTTTTAAAAACTTCACACTGATATGAAAGCTGTCACAATAGAGTCTAACAAAATTGTTTTGAATGAAATTAAGGACAGCTAAATGCTAACACAGCTATCTTACAGGGAACACGACGTGAACTTTTTGGCCAACCCTCTACCATCAAGGATGTGTTGATTAATGGCCTGGACCACAGGAGTAGGGGACTTTGGGGATCTTCAGAGAAGAAGTGATTAGTGAAGGATGAGTGGTCTGCATGTCACACCTTCAGCCTTTTCAGAGTGAACCCACACAAACAAGGACAAGGACCACAGCTGCACTTTGGGAGGCATGTGTGATGGCCCCATGTCAAGAATCTGTCTGAATCAATCCCCATTTCAGTCATTCTCACCTGCAGGTCTTTGCTCTTGTGTCCATGACCTGCTTCTACTGTTTTAACTCTCAAAGCTCATCTCAGACTTCTTTCCAGACACCACTGTGAACCATAGTTTCTTGCTTCAACTTTAGCTTTCCCCTTAGCCTCCTTTATTCTCTAATCCCATTCACTGTCTGCCAGCAGAAAACAAATGCTGTCTGCCTAATGCCAAAGTGATCCAGCATCACTCATCTCTCTTGTAATAGGATAAGAATAGAAAAAGAAAACATTCCAGTTTGGAAGGAAACGAGGAAAGAATTCCAAGCATAGGGGAAAAGCTTCAAGAGCTTTACTTGACCTGTAACATGGGGATGATTATACCTACTTTATGGGCTTCCCTGGTGGCTCAGATGGTAAAGAAACTGCCTGTAATGCAGGAGATCTAGGTTCAATCCCTGGGTTGGGAAGATTCCCTGGAGAAGGGATTGTCAACCCACTCCAGTATTCTTGCCTGGGGAATCTCATGGACAGAAGAGCCTGGTGGGTTACAGTCCATGGCGTTACAAAGAGTTGGACATGACTGAGGGAGTAACACTATATTTAATTTTTAAAGTATAGTGAGATATAAATAAATGAGAGTGTACATGTATGTCCAGGACATTAATGGCACACAGTAGATACTCAGTGCATGTTTCTTTTCTTCTTATGCCCATTTGATGGGCAGCTTCTGTCAGAGAAAGTCCACTGTGTCCAGTGGAAGCCAGAGGAGACTCCTTCCACAAGTACGTTCAGAACTGGCCTCCAGAATGTTACCTGGATAACTGGACCAATGGTAACTGAAAAGTTTTTGATGATTTCGTTAGTTTCTGATTTAACTACTACCTCCCACTTCTCCTGTCATGTACCTTGGCAAGGGTCAGTCCTGACACTTGTTCAGACAAGCTCAAGTTACATGGAGAGCTGCTGCAATCTCTGGCAGATCAAATCTTTGGGACTGAGAATTCTTACTAAAAAAATTGTGTTTTCAGTATGCCTCTGTGTGCATGTGTGCATGTATGTGTGCATGCCTGTGTGTTAGTAAAGTATCTGGGTAAGGGGAAGCCAAAAAAGAAGGAAGATAAAGAATGATTGTCATCAGAATTTCTGTGTCGTTTAGGTCAGGGCTAAATAGAATATATGATATTTGAATATTTATTGCTGTTGTTCAGTTGCTAAGTTGTGTCTGATTCTTTTGCAACCCCATTGACTTCAGCATGCCAAGCTTCACCATCTCCCAGAGTTTGCTCAAATTCATGTCCATTGAGTCTGTGATGTTATCTAGCCGTATCATCCTCTGCTGCCCTCTTCTTTTGCCTTCAATCTTTCCCAGCATCAGGGTCTTTTCCAGACAGTCAGTTCTACACATCAGGTAGCCAAAGTATTGGAGCTTCAGCTTCAATATCAGTCCTTCTAATGCATATTCACGGTTGATTTCCTTTAAGATTGACTGGTTTGATCTCTCAGTCCAAGGGACTGTCAAGGGTCATCTCCTCCTCCACAATTCAAAAGCATCAATTCTTTTGCCACTCAGCCTTCTTTCTGGTCCAACTCTCATATCTACTAGGAGTAGATACGACTACTGGAAAAACCATAGCTTTGACTATATGGACCTTTGTTGGCAAAAGGATGTCTTTGCTTTTAAATACGCTGTCTAGGTTTATCATAGCTGTCCTTCCAGTGTTTTACTGTTATTTAAATATTGTTTAATATCTGTAGAACTTTTTGCTGAAATAAATCTTGTCTAAATTAGAGGATACATAAGTTCTTACTCTAATACGCAGTTTATAGGCCCAGGAGAAGCACTGACCTCACATGGACTGTAGTGAGGTCAATTGCTGTCCACAAGAATACATTCATTGGTATATTTCCCCAAGGCAGCCAGAAGGAGACATAATTCAAGGAATAAGCTCATGTTGTAATCAAGAATGGAAGCTAAGGTTAGTATCAAGGAGAAAGCACAAGGTGTCAGGTCTAGTGATGTGCACAAGACAATAAAGAGCAGAAAAAGGCAAGAAGCCAAGAGCTGGGGGCATCAGAGACAGTTAGGAAAGCAGAAATCAGGTTATAATTTTGTTATTTCAAGCAAGTGTCAGGAAACTAGCAAGGCATATAGTTCTTAATTAACTACAGTTTCAGAATGTTTTCTCTGGCATTTTGGAAATGACACAAATACTTTGCTTGAATAGAAATGGCCTTGATTTATTTTGAACCAAAGAATAATGGAATTGTAGATCTCCAGGGTTTGAAGAAGGGGCATTCGAATTCAATTAATAAAACTATTGCTAATGTTCAATCTACACTTGTGCATCCAAACAATTGACGAATTTGTACAACAGGAAGACTCCCTCCCTCTTGAAATAAACAATGTTTCCTATTTCAGACTCTGGAGGGATGTGAGAATATTCCATGCCCCATTGCATCTAATTCCACCAACTTCATATTTCTGTTTATCCTAGATTATCTTCCTGAGTTGTGAGAAGAAATCTTGTTATCTTGAATGAAAACTAAAGAATACATAATCTGTCAGGTAATTTCATTAAATTTATCAAAATATCTCAAGTAGAGCTTTGGGGAGACGTAGGGGAAATTTAGTGAAAATTCAAAGTTCATTCACCCATGGCTGTGTATGCAGAATGCCTATCAGACTCCTCTGTCCATGGATTTCTCCAGGCAAGAATACTGGAGTGAGTAGCCATTCCTTTCTCCAGGAGATTTTCCCAACCCAGGGACTGAACCCAGGTCTCCTGCATTGTAGGCAGATTCTTTGTCTTTTGAGTCACCTGGGAAGCCCTAATTAAGGATACTGGGTGCTTACTAAGGATTAGTCTTGTTAGTTCAGCATGATTCTGTATATATATAACAAATTCACAGGGAGATGGAAATTTCATTTTTGACGGAACCGTCTTGAAAAATCCTGAATCAAAACCAAATGTCATTTCTGAGTTAACGAATGCATACAATTTCCAAGCTGAGATAACTTCTTTGGATTATAGTTTCCATAGGCAGTATTTACATTTGCCTTGACCTAAATTTGGAAGTGGCTAATTGTAACTGGATCGACTATGTCCATTTTGAATACTTTCATCTACAAATCTCTGTGATGAGCCAGGTACCTCTCCTAAATAATTCCATATGCAGAGGGATGTATTAGAAACAGCTTGTCAAGCTGACTAAGAGAGAAACTCAGTGTTGCCTGGTCCATCTCCCTACACAGACACATTTTGACACAGTGTATTTGAGTGCTAATAATGACATTAGAAGATGTTGGAAAGAGATCTAATTCAGCATGCAGAAGTGACTTTGCTGTCATCTCCTATTTTCTGCGCAATTGACAGCAGATACTTGGGGCTGAATTTTTATTTCAGGTCAAATTTCCAAGGCATGAGGCTGTCTGTTAGAAATAGATAAGACCAAAACCAATACGAAAGCACTTGTTGAAAGTGTCAGTGGTGCTGAGAATTTGAAAGGGATGCTTCAGTTTTCTGTTTAGGACATGACACAACAACATATGTTTTAGCAGCAAGAAAAACCAACCAGCAGCTCCCTGTCATTTTTCCATGGTTCCTACTGGGAAGATTTCAGAAGAGAAGTCTGATTTCTTCAGGGGATGTGATGATTTTTTTTTTTTTTAAAGCATAGTCTCTTTGGTCATTTTATTTCCCCGTAGCCAATATTTCCCAGAATATTTTATACAAATTCAACTAACACCAGTATTTTATTTTATTTTTTGAGAACAGGGTCCGATATGCCATACTTTAAGAATTATAAAATCAAACAACAAGTAGTGCTGCATCACTATGAGGATGGGCACTAATAAGAAAAATGTTGGACATCAATAAGGTTGAAGGTTTATAAAATCATTCAGATGTGTCAGCTCACTGAATTGAATAGGAAAACCCAGGAGTGTTTTAAAAGTTGCTTTGTCCATGTTTTAGATTAGACTCTTAAATTTCCCTGGCTGGCAGACAAGCTCTGGCTTCCTTCTGGTTGTGCATGCTAAGTTAATATTCACCTAGTCAAGTTATAGTTAACAATATCATTTTATTGTTAAGAGGCCTGGATGATCTTTTGTCACTTTAAGTTTAATTTGAACCACTTATCCAAAAGTGAGAAGTTTGTTAATGGAACAGAAGCTTCAACAACAAAGTTAAAATCTGAACACATTCACAAGCCTAAACTGACAAAATTCTCTCTTTCCTGAATGGAGTGCCTTGTACCCAAAGGCACTGTGTATTTCTTCCACACCCCCTAAACTTGAAGGCAAGAGCATGTTCCTCTTTTCCATTTTGTGCCCGTTTTATTTTTATTAGTATTACTATTTAAACATTTCCTGTGGCATTGAATTCAAATTTGTCATTTTATTTTTCTCCTCCAGAAAGAGTAATTTAAAACCCAACCAGGCACATAAAGGTAATTTGATGTGGTACCCTCAACCATTTGTCATCATCGATGGTTTGCTCTTTGAAATAGAAGCCTTGGGGAACCCTTAAATTCCAAACCTCATGGGAGACCTGCTTTGCAGTTTGTAACACAAGTGAACCCTCCTGGACTCATAAATCTCAGGAGACTCACGCCTCATATTGTTCCCATTTTCCAGCAGCGGTGCCTCAGGGGCAAGCACTCTCCTTCTTTTGCCTTTCTTCCATGTAGCTGAATTTCTTTGCAGTACCCTCCATAAACAATGGCTTTTACCACACTATTGCCACAAGCTCTTTCCGTGCACAGATCTCTTTCAAGAGTCTGTGAAATTGTCATTGCTTTGGTCTGTATTTAATCAGCTTGCATAAAACCATAAAGCTATGGGCCTTTTTTACTTTTAAATAGCTGTCATTTTCCTACACCAACAACATTTCTAAATGTTGCCTTTTAAAAATTATCTCTTTTGGAAGCTATGTACTGAGAACTCTGCCATTGCTTAAACTTTTTCAGAAAGTTCTCTATTTGAATTTCATCTGGAATCAGTGTGCAATTTCCATGGAAATATTTCATTGGCATTTAAATTGTCAGCTCATAATTTATAGTCTTCTACAATCTAGCTTTGCCAATAATGTTATTAACCTTTTCAATTAATTATCTGATTATAAGAATTGACTGCAAGTGACCATTTCTAACAATGAATCTGTCATCAAAGGAAGAAGAACTATACTTTTGTGGAGAGTTAAGAGAATGAATCCTGTTTCCAAACACAGTTCTGAAAAAGAAATTCAAAATTATCTTAATCTATGGGGTCATCATCAGGATAAGTGACTTGGCTCTCATAGTCCTATGTAAGTCTAATTATGTATATTAATTAGATAAGCTTTGTATATTCATTTAATAATATAACTACACTTTGTTCACAATATAACAGCGTTACCTTGATTGATCATTTTTATTTTTAACTTTTCAGCAAGTAACTTGTATCTGTTGGAGCACTGCAACTTACCTGGTTTTCTCTGTTTTACTGGATGCATTTCCCATGAACTGGTTATTTCATAAGTTGGCCCAGATGAAAATGCACATACACATACATACACACACATCTCAAAAACATTTCTTTCATCAAGAAATGCTTCAAAGTCTTTTAACCTAATTTCTGTATATACATGTAGCTGATACTTGATATCTCCTGTTTAACATGGTTCTTTTACTATAGCTCCTACATCACTATATAGTGCGAGGCCACCTCCATGTATGTATAGAAAGTGGTAATCTACTAGAGGACATTTATCACTGGAAGATTTCTTTTATTCTAGGAGATTGGTATAAGCCTTTAAATGATGATTCTCTATCTTTAAGTTATTCCATGTGCCCTTTTATAAGATGGTAACTTGAAGACAGGAAAATATACTCTTTTGAATAAGAGCAAGAAGGAACAAACTTGGTTATGTGAAGCAATGGCTTACAAAGCATTCTGCAAATAGTTAATAGACTGTCTTAGCCATGGCATAAAGTATAACATGACCTCCTTCCATCTTTTTCTTCCAGACTCTGGTGAGGGAGGAGGAGAAGATTAATTATTTATTCTAGTATGAATTCCACTCTGCCAAGCCTTAAGAGACAAGCAGGAGCAAACAGTATATAGATGATTTGAAGGCATTGCCAAGTCATCTTCTGGTTAAAAGTATTTGAGAATTTCTGTATGTCTTAAACACTGCTGAGCCAGAGATTAAGTCAGGAGGGATTTCTGTGTCTGAGATTCAATACTTGTAGGCACAGAAGGGATAAACACAACGAGTAGAGAAGTATAGCCATGTAGAAAGAGGCCAAATACCCCTGAATGAATCCCTTCTGTACCACACATTGTCCCTGGATACTAAGAAATCCCTTTATATTAAGTAGAGAATCTGATACTTTTACCCCAATATTAAAGCCACAAGAAAATCTGATTTAGTTCAAGAAACTCTCTTGTCCCTGGAGACACTATGAAAGTGTAAACTTTTAACAACTGATGTCATTTGTGATTTTTAACCAGCTAGAGTAGTTTCTTTCAAAAGTTAATATTTATCTTGCCATAATATTTACCTTCACACAGTAAGTGCTGCTATTTTCCCATGACTGCAATGAAGAATTGTGGTAAAATAAACTCACCTCTATAAGACAAATGTCAGATGTTTAATGAAAATCAGTGGATGAGAATCCCTGGTTTACGTTGAATTTGCTGATCTTCTGGATTTCCAGTAAGATTTAGCTCATAGAATTTTCCCAATATGAGCCTCTATGTTCAAAATGAGGGACTGCAAGTAATTAATTCTGAGAGTGCAGAATCATCTGGCTTGGGGTTGCAGAAATGTGAATTCTCTTTACTGTTCAGACACTGATTAACTGGAAGATTCTCTTGCTGTTAGTTTACAATAGTGGATTTTACTAGATGATCTCTAAGGTCCTGCCCTTTTCTGAGAATCTATGATTCTATGCTAGTATATGACCAGTGTATGATTATCCATCAAAAATTTCAAACTCCCATATTTGGGGCATAAGACTCTGGATGTGAGTTTGAAGATAAGAGAGATGTGAAGTGTATCATCAACCAGCAAGAAATCACACCATGTTTGAGAGAAGGGGATAGACATATGAAAAGCTAAGTAGGAGTCTACTCTTAGTTAAATTTAAGTATTTTTCTGGAAGAAATTGAAAAAATATGGATGCTTGATTGGTCCTGGAAAATTTGATTTATGATTACAAATAGTTAGGGCTGTTTTCCATAAAGTGCTCTATCGAACCTCTCATGGTTCTCTTTAAGAATGTAGTGAGGAGCTGAAGTTCTGGAGTGGAGTGAAGAGCCACTCACCTCAGCTTTGAGGAGAACTTATCTGCTTAAGAGTATTGGGCTTCCTTGTCAAATCTAATGTGAAGGTAAGAGTCTACTTCTCTAAAAAGTTTGAGAGCCTTTGGTTTAGTCAATCCATTTTCTCAGGGTAGTAAACATATCTCACCTCGCACTTAATCAAAATCATTCCTTCCTCTATTCCAAACCTTCCACAAAGCACACTCCTTGTAGAACTGCTATGGACTGAATTATGTTTCTCTCAGATTCATGTGTTGAAGCCCTAAACCCAATGCAACAGTTTGGAGATGGCGTTTTTAGGCAGTAATTAAGTTTGCATGTATGTTAAGTCGCTTCAGTCGCATCCGACTCTGTGCGATCCCTTGGACTGTAGCTCACCAGGCTGCTTTGTCCATGGGATTCTCCAGGCAAGAATACTGAGAGCGTTGCCATTCCCTTCTCCGGGGGAATCTGAGCCAGGGTTCAAACCTGGGTCTCTTGCATTGCAGGGAGATTCTTTATCATCTGAGGGAAAGAATTAAGGCTAAATGAAGTCATAAGGATAAGACCTTGATCCAAAATAGGATTAGTGTCCTTATAAAAAGAGATAAAAGCGAGCTGTCTCTCCCTCCCCAGGAGATCACACCTAGAACAGCTATGTAAGGGCATGGCGGAGTCTGCAAGCCAGGCAGAGAGTTCTCACCAGAAATGGAATAAGCCAGGTCTTGGACTTCTTGGCTCCAGAACTGTGAGGAAGTAAAGTTCTGTTGTAGAAGACACCCGTTCTATGTTATTTTGTTGTGCAGCCTGAGCAGACTAAGAATACTAACCCAGGCCAAACAAGGAGCAGAGATTTCTCTTTAAATCTCTTTCTTGAGAGTAGGTCTTTAAGTAGATCAATATAAAAACTGAACTAAAAACCAAATGCAATACGTCACTAACTTTGAGCAACTGTTGCTGTGTGTGTGCATAGTATTTATAGTCTGTTGTGCTAAAGAATGAATTGCTAAATGGCAGCTCTAGGAATATGAGCTCTGTAATCATGAACAGTCACACAAAAACTATGATGTATATGTGTTGTGCATATTAGCTCACCTATGAATTTAACCTCTGGAGAGAATTGTAACTCACCAGCACTTTGTGGGAATGCAAAAAAAAAAAAAAAAGAAAAACAGAAATAACAAAATTGCTAAGAGGTAGGTGGCAAAATGTTATTATTATCATTTTATAGAGGAGAAAAATGTGCAGCTGAAAGGTCAAGTATCTTGTTCAAAGTGACACAGAATAGTAGAGTTGAGCCCTGGAATTATTAACTTCTGTTTTCTAATCTAGTGGACCTGAGGTTATAGAATCCAACTAGGAAGGTCAAAAATATCAGTTTTATGATATGAGGCAGTTATGCTACACGGTTGCTCCTGTTCTTTTGTCCCCTCACCTGGGAGCCACTTGATGACTTTAGTCTCAGCAACTTCCCCCATCCTGGGGAGCTGAACCTGAAACAAGAGACCATATTAACAGCCAGTACCTCCCACTGACTGTGAATTTCAGATCCTCTGCTCTCTCGGCCATTCAATAGCTGTAGCTAATCAGAATCTCTTTTTGTTAAATCTGTGTTTCTTTTGTTGGGGAATAGCCTGGTGATCTCTTGAGAGGGGATTCTGGTGGGGAACACCTGGGAAAGCTGTTTAATGCTAAATATTAGAAGCAGTCAGCTTGGCCTCTGAAGGGCATGCTTGGTCCTCACACTCTGCCGTGAGCCCACAGCTTCTGGGATATTGTGTTAATGTCTATCTAGATCTCCATTCAAAGAAGAGATTTGCTAAAATGCCTCTGAAAAAGGACTTTGTAATAGTCAATCAATAGTTCTTTTCTTTAGCCTCCCCCAAAGTTTTGGCACCTTTGCTTTCCCTTAAATTCTCTTTTCCTGGCTCAGGAATGACAATAGCCACTCCCTTTCTTTATTGGCTTTGTGTAATACCCACCAAATACGGCGGGGACTCTCCAATTCAGGGATTTATGAAAATTTCAAAGTTATGCTGAGAGCAACAGAACTCACATCCTAGATTCAGGACTCCTTGCTATGTTGCTATCTGGTTAATTCAGGCATAAATATATCCAACAAAAAGTGAAAGGTACATAGTAGAGTTCTGGTTTCAACTCTCAGTTCCTTCTCATGGGAAATCTGGCTAAAAACTCTAGCCTTTGTGACTAAAGAAAGGTGATGTTGGTTCAGTTTGTGATTATTATTCTTACAGATTTTGATAATCTTTTCTTTGTGTACCTTTATATATTTTGCTGGAATTTTTGCCTCTTAGTTTCAATGTCTTTATTACTACTTTCACATTATTCTGAAACCCTATATTAGTGAAGTGAAAGTGAAGTTGCTCAGTCGTGTCCAACTCTTTGTGACCCCGTGGACTGTAGCCTACCAGGCTTCTCTGTCCATGGGATTCTCCAGGCAAGAGTACTGGAGTGGGTTACCATTTCCTTCTCCAGGGGATCTTCCCAACCCAGGGATTGAACCCTGGTCTCCCGCATTAGAGGCAGATGCTTTAACCTCTGAGCCACCAGGGAACCCTATATTAGGATTCTTAAAAGTTAATCAAAGATCTAAATCTATTTTTTTTTTTTTTCTGTTTTCAACATCAATTCTCTGACATCAACTTTGTGCCCTACAATTCAATTCACTTCTAACATTAACTACCTGTCTGGCCTAGGTTAAGAGAGTCTGTATCACAAAATGGACCCTATTTTAGATGCCCTGTAAGCCCCAGGTGTCCCCAAGACACCCTCATTTTTGTTCAGTTGTTTACAGATTTGAGGGGTGCCCACAACTGTCTCTCAAGTTTGATAATTTGCTAGAATGACTAAGTTCAGAAATGAATAATACTTAAAATTATGTTTTTATTATAAAGGATGCAACTCAGAAATAGCCAAATGGAAGACACACAGAGCAAGGTATGAAGGGGTGGGGCCCTTCTTAGGTCTGTCACACCCCTAGCACATCTTGTGTCCAACACAGGCACTACCCAACCTCAGTGTTAGAGAGTTTGTATCCAGGTTTTATTGCAGAGGCATGATTGATTAAATCACTGGTCATGGATGTCTAAACTCAATCTCTAATCACCCACTGTTCCCCAGAGGCTATCTAAGGGTCCTCACCCAGAGATCTCATTAGCATAACAAAAGCATGCCTGCTGTTCAACAAATTCCAAGTATTTTCCAAGCTCTAGTGGCAAGAATAGGTACAAAGGTCAAATATATATTTATTTTTTATTATACAGTAGTCCCCTAGTTCAGTGATAAAGAATCTGCCTGCCAATGCAGAAGACACAGCTTCAGTCTCTGGCCCCAGAAGACCCCTGGAGAAGGAAATGTCAACCCACTCCATGTCTTAGTGACTAAATATCAGAAGTTCACCCTTATCCATGGTTTCCCTTTCCATGGTTTTGGTCACAGGCTTCAATCATGGCCCCAAAATATGAAATTGAAAATTCCAGAAATAACCAAAGCATGCTTTAAATTGTGTGTCATTAGGAATAGCATAATAAAACCGTGTGCTTTTCTACTTCATCCCACCTGGCATCTCCAAGTGTCAACATCATCTGCTCTTGACAACCAGCCATCAACATTGTCATGGCTCAATGGTCCAAGATTACCCAAAGCAGATGATTCTCTCTTTTGACATAATGTAGAGCATCAGTAGTCGCCTAACTCTACATCGCCATAATTATGTCATTCATTTACCTCGTCTCATCATGTGGGCATTTTATCATCTCATATCACCACAAGAAGGGTGAATATAGTACAATAAGATGTTTTTGAGAAAAAGAGAGATTATATTCAAAATTTGTATTGCAGTACAAGTGACTCTTGAACAACACAGCCATTAATTTGCACTTTATAGTTTGCTCTTCACATCCAGGGTTTCTCTGCATCCACAGAATCAACCAACCACAGATTATATAGTACTATAGAATTTATTATTGAAAAAAATCCACACATAAGGTGGACCTGCAAAGTTCAAATTCATGTTTTTTGAGGGTCTACTGTATCATGTTATTATTGTTCTATTTTACTACTATCAGTTGTTTTTAGTCTGTTACTGTGCCTAAACTATAAATTAAACTTTATTGGAAGTATGTATGTATGTATGGGGGAAAAAAAAGTACATGTAGGATTTGTTGCTATGTGCAATTTCAGGCATCTCTTGGGGGTCTTGGAATGTATCCTTCATGGATAAGGGGGATTGCAAGGAGATCCAGTCCATTTTTAAAGGAGATCAGCCTTGGGTATTCTTTGGAAGGAATGATGCTGAAGCTGAAACTCCAGTACTTTGGCCACCTCATGCAAAGAGTTGACTCATTGGAAAAGACTCTGATGCTGGGAGGGATTGGGGGCAGGAGGAGAAGGGGACGACCAAGGATGAGATGGATGGATGGCATCACCAACTCGATGGACATGAGTTTGAGTGAACTCTGGGAGTTGGCGATGGACAGGGAGGCCTGGCGTGCTGCAATTCATGGGGTCACAAAGACTTGGACACGGCTGAGCGACTGAACTGAACTGAACTATACAATACTATCAATAGTTTTTTTTCCCCCTTTCTTATTTCTAATTTACTGAATTATTTAGTGAGGGAAGCAGAATTCTAAAGTATCCTTAATATTCCTGGTTCCTATGGTACATTCCCTTCATGGCTCACTGCCTTGCTATGGTGAAGAGGCTTGCATAACTCAGTGAAGCTGTGAGCCATGCCGTGCAGGGTCACCCAAGACAGATAGGTCATAGTGAAGAATTCTGACAAATGTGACCCCACTGGAGAAGGGAATGGCAACCCACTCCCATATTCTTGCCAGGAGAACCATATGAACAGTATGAAAAGACAAACACAAATGAAACTAAAAGATGAAACCCCTAAGTCAGAATGTATCTAATATGCTACTGAAGAAGAGCAGAGGGCAATTGCTAATAGCTCCAGAAAGAATGAAGCAGCTGGGCAGAAGCAGAAGCGACACTCAGTGTGGTTGTGTCTGGTGGTGAAGGTAAAGTTCAATGCTGTAAAGAACAATCTTACATGGGAACCTGGAACGTTAAGCCCATGAATCAAGGTAAATTGGATGTCATCAAGCAGGAGATGGCAAGACTGATTATTGACATGTGAGGAATCAGTGAACTAGAATGGATGGGAAAGGGTGAATTTAATTCCAATGACCAGGGGTGGGAGGTGGGAGGAGGATTCAGGATTGGGAGCTCGTATACACCTATGGCGGATTCATGTCAATGTACAGCAAAACCAATAGAGTATTGTAAAGTTGAATAAAGTAAAATAAAATTTAAAAAAAAACAAACAAAAAAAAATTATTCCAATGACCATTATATCTACTACTGTAGGCAAGAATCCCTTAGAAGAAATAGAGTAGCACTCAGAGTCAACAAAAGACTCAGAAATGCAGGTCAGTTCAGTTCAGTCACTCAGTCATGTCTGACTCTTTGCAACCCCATGAATTGCAGCATGCCAGGCTTCCCTGTCCATCACCAACTCCTGGACTTCACTCACACTCACGTCCATTGAGTCAGTGATGCCATCCAGCCATCCCATCTTCTGTCGTTCCCTTCTCCTCCTGCCCCCAATCCCTCCCAGCATCAGAGTCTTTTCCAGTGAGTCAACTCTTCATATGAGGTGGTCAAAGTACTGGAGTTTCAGCTTCAACATCAGTCCTTTCACAGAAAACCCAGCACTGATCTCCTTTAGGATGGACTGGTTGGATCTCCTTGCAGTCCAAGGCACTCTCAAGAGTCCTCTCCAACACCACAGTTCAAAAGCATCAATTCTTTGGCGTTCTGCCTTCTTCACAGTCCAACTCTCACATCCATACATGACTACTGGAAAAACCATAGCCTTGACTAGACGGACCTTTGTTGACAAAGTAATGTCTCTGCTTTTGAATATGCTATCTAGGTTGGTCATAACTTTCCTTCCAAGGAGTAAGCGTCTTTTAATTTCATGGTTGCAATCACCATCTGCAGTGATTTTGGAGACCAAAATAAATAAATAAATAAGTAACTAAGTCTGACACTGTTTCCACTATTTCCCCATTTATTTGCCATGAAGAGATGGGACCAGATGCCATGAAGGGATGGGACCACATGCCATGATCTTCTTTTTCTGAATGCTGAGCTTTAAGCCAACTTTTCCCTCTCCTCTTTCACTTTTATCAAGAGGCTCACTCTTTAGCTCCTCTTCACTTTCTGCCATAAGGGTGGTGTCATCTGCATATTGAGGTTATTGATATTTCTCCCAGAAATCTTGATTCCAGCTTGTGCTTCCTCCTGCCCAGGTTTTCTCATGATGTACTCTGCATTAAGTTAAATAAGCAGGGTAACAATATACAGCCTTTTCCTATTTGGAACCAGTCTGTGGTTCCATGTCCAGTTCTAACTGTTGCTTCCTGACCTACATGCAGGTTTCTCAAGAGGCAGGTCAGGTGGTCTGGTATTCCTATCTCTTTCAGAATTTTCCACAGTTTACTGTGATCCACATAGTCAAAGGCTTTGGCATTGTTAAGAAAGCAGAAATAGATGTTTTTCTGGAACTCTCTTGCTTTTTTCAATGATCCAACGGATGTTCGCAATTTGATCTCTGGTTCCTCTGCCTTTTCTAAAACCAGCTTGAACATCTGGAAGTTCATGGTTCACGTATTGCTGAAGCCTGACTTGAAGGATTTTGAGCATTACTTTACTAACGTGTGAGATGAGTGCAATTGTGCAGTAGTTGGAGCATTCTTTGGCATTACCTTTCTTTGGGATTGGAATGAAAACTGACCTTTTCCAGTCCTGTGGCCACTGCTGAGTTTTCCAAATTTGCTAGCATATTGAGTGCAGCATTTTGAAGATGTCATCTTTCAGGATTTGAAACAGCTCAACTGGAATTCCATCACCTCCACTAGCTTTGTTCATAGTAATGTTTTCTAAGGCTCATTTGAGTTCATATTCCAGGATGTCTGGCTCTAGGTGAGTGATCAGACCATTGTGATTATCTTGGTGTTGAAGATCTTTTTTGTACAGTTCTTCTGTGTATTCTTGCCACCTCTTCCTAATATCTTCTGCTTCTTTTATGTATTTACTGTTTCTGTCCTTTATCGAGCCCATCTTTGCATGAAATGTTCCCTTGGTATTTCTAATTTTCTTGAAGAGATCTCTAGTCTTTCCCATTCTGTTGTTTTCCTCTGTTTCTTTGCATTAATCGCTGAGGAAGGCTTTCTTATCTCTTCTTGCTATTCTCTGGAACTCTGCATTCAGATGCTTATATCTTTCCTTTTCTCCTTTGCTTTTCACCTCTCTTCTTTTCACAGCTATTTGTAAGGCCTCTGCAGAGAGCCATTTTGCTTTTTTGTATTTCTTTTCCATGGGGATGTTCTTGATCCCTGTCTCCTATACAATGTCATGAATCTCATTCCATAGTTCATCAGGAACTCTATCTATCAGATATAGTCCTTTAAATCTATTTCTCACTTCCACTGTATAATCATAAAGGACTTGATTTAGGTCATTCCTGAATGGTGTATTGGCTTTCCCTACTTTCTTCAATTTAAGTCTTAATTTGGCAATAAGGAATTCATGATCTGAGCAACAGTCAGCCCCTGGCCTTTGTTGTTGTTGTTGTTGTTGACTCTATAGAGCTTCTCCATCTTTGGTTGCAAAGAATATAATTAATCTGGTTTTGGTGTTGACCATCTGGTGATGTGCACATGTAGAGTCTTCTCTTGTGTTACTTGAGTGCAATTTCAAAAACAACCGAATGATCTTGGTTCATTCCAAAGCAAATCATTCAACATCATGGTAATCCAAGTCTATACCCCAACCACTAATGCCAAAGAAGCTGAAATTGACAGGTTCTATGAAAAACTATAACACCTTCTACAACTAACACCAAAAAAGAAGTCCTTTTCATCATAGGGGGTTTGAATACAAAAATAAGAATTCAAGAGATACCCAAAATAATAGGCAATTTTAGCCTTGAAGTACAAAATGAAGCTAACAAAAATTAAAGTACAAAAAGGCTAACAGAGTTTTGTCAAGAGAACATGCTGGTCATAATAAGCACCCTTTTCCAACAACCTAAGAGATGAATCTACACTTGAACATCACAAGATGGTCCACACCAAAATCAGTTTTTGCAGCCAGTGTTGAAGAAGCTGTATACAGTCAGCAAAAACAAGACCAGGAACTGACTATTGCTCAGATCATGAGCTTCTTATTGCAAAATTCAGGCTTAAATTGAAGAAAGTAGGGGAAAACAACTAGACTATTCAGGTATGACTTAAGTCAAATCTCTTATGATTATACAGAGGAGCTGATGAATAGATTCAAGGGAGTATATCTGGTAGATGGAGTGCCTGAAGAACTATGAATGGAAGTTCATAACATTGTACAGGATACAGTGACCAAAACTACCCCAAAGAAAAATGCCGGGAGCCACACGAGGAATTCCGCCCGTGGCAAAGGTCATGAGGTTAAGGGGTCTGACAGGCAAAGGCAAGTCTGGCCTTAAGGGAGCCTCACTGGATTTTCTTGAGCATCTGCCCCCAAAACCAGAGTCTGCCTGCAGTACTGCATTATGCTTTTTGCTTACGCTTCTGACATTAACAGGGGCTGTCTCCCACCACCTTCCTCTAAAAGGATTAATTTAGAGCTCCAGTTCATAAGCCTCCTGGGCATAAAAAGAATGTCTCGGCTTAAATCCCTCTGATAGCTTTCTAACTTACCTGACCAGTTTGTCCGGATTTTTACAACTGCTCATGTGAATTGTTTACAGCCTCCCAACCACAAGAGACACTGATAGCTTAAGAAATTCTAGGAAAAATTATTAGAATATAACTGATTAAGGGTTTCATTGTTTAGCCAATACTTGCTGCCAAGTTTTCATATCTTTTTATGTAACTTTATTTAGTACTTTCAAGGTGATGCAGATTAAGGAAAAACACTGCAGGGAAAATGAGATTAACATTCATTAAGGAAGAGAGCTATAAAATGTTAACAGGCCTTTTGGCCAGAAGACAATGTAAATCACCTGAGACCCTTTGTATACGGAAAGATTTGCAAAAAGAAAGCCTGGTCTTGATAAGGGTCAGGGCTGCTGACCCTGCATAACTTTGTATTATCTATTGATCTCTATGTACAACCAAAAGTATAAAAATCTTTCCTGGAAAATAAAGGATGGACCAGATCCTGGAAAGACTGGTTTCGCCCGTGTGGTCTTTTCACGTTCTCTTCTTTTCTGGCTGAATTCCCATCTAGAACGTGGAGGCTCGCCATGTCTACTTACTTATCCTGGCTTCTAAGACCCGCATGAGAGGAAGCCCAAGGTGGGGCACCCTCCGCTATTGAAGTGGGCGCCGGTGGCCTACGTAGGTGGTGCAAACTCCTTGTCTTGGAGTTGTATTGGTTCTCCACGTAAACCAAGTTATTCAGCCTCTTTTCTTCACTAAATTTTCCTACTACACTATTTTTTCCTAATCTCTCTTTTCTAATTAAATAGTTCTTTCTTAGGATGCCGACTCCGTCCCCGCTTTGAATTCCTGGATCCACCAGGGCTGGTCCCTGGCAGAAAAAGAAATGTAAGGCAAACTGATTGTCTGAGGAGGCTTTACAAATAGCTGAGAAATGAAGAGATGTGAAAGGCAAGGGAGAAAGGGAAAGATATATCCGATTGAATGCAGAGTTCCAAAGAATAACAAGGAGAGATAAGAAAGCCTTCTTAAGTGAACAATGCAGAGAAACAGGAAAACAATAGAATGGGAAAGACTAGAGATCTCTTAAAGAAAATTGAACATATCAAGGAAACATTTCATGTAAGGATGGG
Organism: Nanger dama; assembly: GCA_917880005.1. Lineage (NCBI taxonomy): Eukaryota > Metazoa > Chordata > Mammalia > Artiodactyla > Bovidae > Nanger > Nanger dama. The sequence continues at coordinate 1,984,057 of CAKJTW010000059.1, forward strand.
CATGATAAAAGACAGAAATGGTAAGGACCTAACAGAAGCAAAAGAGATTAAGAAGAGGTGGCAAGAATACACAAAAGAGCCATACAAAAAGATCTTAATGATCTAGATAACCACAATGGTGTAGTCACTCACCTAGAGCCATACATCCTGGAATGTGAAGTCAAGTGGGCTTTAGGAAACATTACTATAAACAAAGCAAGTGGAGATAATGGAATTCTAGCTGACCTATTCAAAATCCTAACAGATGATGCTGTTAAAGTGCTACATCCAATACATCAGCAAATTTGGGAAACTCAGCAGTGGCCACAGGACTGGAAAAGGTCAGTTTTCATTCCAATCCCAAGGAAGATTAGTGCCAAAGAATGTTCAAACTACCATACAATTGCACTCATTTCACTTGCTAGCAAAGTAATGCTCAAAATCCTTCAAACAAGGCTTCAACAGTATGTGAACTGAAAACTTCCAGATGTACAAGCTAGGTTTCAAAGAGGCAGAGGAACCAGAGATCAAATCGCCAGCATTCATTGGACCATGGAAAAGCAAGGGAATTAAAAAAAAATTGCTTCATTGACTGTGCTAATGCTTTTAACTGTGTGGATCACAACAAACTGGAAAATTCTTAAAGAGATGAGGTACCAGACCATGTTTCCTGCCTTCTGAGAAACCTGTATGCAGTTTAAGAAGCAACAGTTAGAATCAGACGTGGAACAGCTGACTGGTTCCAAATTGGAAAAGAAGTACAACGATATTGTTACCCTGCTTATTCAACTTCTATGTTGGTGATGAGAGTATGTCATGAGAAATGCCAGGATGAATAAATCACAACCTGGAATCAAGATTGTTGGGAGAAATACCAAGAGCCTCAGATATGCAGATGATGCCACTCTGATGACAGAAAGTGAAGAACTAGAGAGTCTCTTATTGAGTGCAAAAGAGGAGAAGGAAAACCTGACCTGAAGCTCAGCATTAACCAGCTAAGATTCTGGCATCTAGTCCTATCACTTTATAGCAAATAGATGGGAAAAAGTGGAAGTAGTGACAGATTTTATTTTCTTTGGCTCCAAAATCACTATAGACGGTGGCCACAGCCATGAATCTTTGCTGTAGCCCATTCAACTGCATGAATACAGGGCTGAGGTAAGAGGGGAGTTGACTTTAAACAGGAGCCTATCAAAGCAACAAGTGTCTGAAGCAGAAGTGTTCACGTGATTTGCAATGGCATGGGGATGAGGGAGTTTAAAGTGGATAAGGAGGGAAGTGAAGGCATAAAGTGTTGAAATTTATTGAAAGGTTGTAGTTTCGGCACCATTAGAGATACTGACAAGGTCAAAAATTTGTTAAGATGGGCGTGTAAAAGCAATGAACTGGAAAGATTGGAGATAGTAGAGTAAGGGGCATGAGACTGGGATTAGAGAAAGATTTTATTATTGGTGATGATAGGGTTTAGGGCACTACCATTTAGAGAAAGTAGTAAGTTAGGGGAAAATACAAGACCGATGGAAGAAAAACCCTAAATCATTGAGAGATCGACTTGTTACGGGGTCATTTACACACTTACCAAAAAAGAAAGTCAGCCTAAGTACCAGTATGAGTGTGAGCCAGGAATTAAAATGAGAAGAAATGACCAAGCTGTGAGTGGGGACAAGGACTGCCATAGAATGACAGCAATAACGAACAGTAGAGTGACGCAGTCTGCTGAGATTCAAACCTTTCTTTTTTTTTCCTTTATGAGAAAAGGAAGGGAGGATGGTCTGAGAGCTGCAAAGAAGATCATAGAGATCATTTACCCATGTACAACCCAGTAGCACAAGAGCTGTATGAGAAAAGTATTGTCCCCATTTGAGAAAGTTTCAGTGACCCCTGGGGGAAGAGCCAGATTCTAGTTAGTACTCAGAGAATACGTTCTGATTACTAATTGGACTTCCCAGTGACCTTTCTTAGAGAATCCAAGTAGAGAGGCCAGCATACTCCATGTATTTTGAAGGCTATCATCGAAAAAAACGGTATTTAACCTATTTTTTTGGTTAGTTCCATAATACTACATACAAGAGAAAATTTGTCCTTGGGATATTTTCTTCTTACACGTTCTGACAGAAATGGGCCATGGAAATTCTGATTATTTAGCTAAGGTTTGGACTGAGCAAAAATCTTTAACTACATAATTGCCTTTGATAGATCAAAAGTAGGAAAAGCAATCTGCATGCTGGGCTGTGACTGCATAGGCTTACATATTTGAAAGGTGTTAAGAGGGTAAAAACTAAAGCTTATAGATTTCTTACTATTATAAAGGTCAGAAATAGAAATTGTGCAGGAGGAATAGTCTTGTAAAACTTTCCTGAGCTATTGAAAGTGGTTTACAAACGTACAATGTTAAAGGAAAGGCTCACTTTGTAAAATGTATTTGCTTATTTTTGTTAATTTCCTCTATGTAATAAAATGCCTTTTATTTTGTTAGCCAGTATTTAAAGTTTTAACTTTCTTCCAATTGACATGCCATGAGCAATAAATTATGCATAGTGCTGCTAAAAACAAGCCTGTTTAAGGGGTAAAATCTAATGATTACCAAAGACCAGAATTACAGTCAACATTTAAACAGAAAATGTTAGCCCACAATTCTTCACCTGTTTCTGTTACTACCAGGATGGCAATTGGTATTATAAGCTGCAGAACATACCCCAAATTGTTGGCACCGATGTGCTAAGAACACTGGAGAAAGCACAAGACTAGAGTAAACCTTACTTTTCCCTCATGCCTTTCCATGCCTTATAACTCAGGGTCCTGACTGTCCTTCATATGGTTTCTCTACCTACTTCAACACATTTGTCTTTTATTGCTCCTCTAATTGGAATATATCTAATTCCACTTTCCAAATGCTACTTGAGGTAATGCCCTAAAAACTTCCTTTCAACCTTTATTCTGTTGAGAAGTTCTAAATGGGGAATATGAAAATAAAATAGGAGTAAGTTATAAGGGAGAAATTGACTTTGGGGTACTGGATAGTCTAAACTTGACCCACTAGTTATTTTGCTTTCTACTGTTTTTGTGTGTTTGTGCCTTGGGTAGAAGGTAGCTAATAATGTCTTCACTCCCATCTAGCATTCACTCATCTAAGATGGAGTCAGCTGGTGGTGGTCCACATTTCCTCTTGTTTCAGGGAACGTTTACGGCTCCACCATGGTTAGGGTATAGCTGGGTCTTTAGAGATGAGGTTCTTTGCCTTTCATTCCTTTGGTAAATGAGTATATACACTATTTTTGCTCATCTTACTCTGCCAAGTATGAATACATACATGTATAAATGATATTTTTAGCACCAAGTATTTGAGATAACTTACATCCATTTAGCTATTTCAAATCCTAAATGGTGTCTGGGACAGTGCCTGATTGCTAAGTGAACATGTCTTTGCAAACTCCAGAATCTAGCAATTTTTCCTCATTGCAAGAATGGGAGCCACACTCTATGGATCAGAGACAAGCTCCATGTATGTCTTTTTTTTTTTCATATAATTATTTTCATTGTATATTTAGCTCCCAATTTGCTGAACACCTATTACAGACAGTATTTTGTACTTGTATTGAGAAGAGGAATAATTATTGTTCTAGAAATTGCTAGAGCAGATAATCATGATGGTGTGATCACTCACCTAGAGCCAGACATCCTGGAATGTGAAGTCAAGTGGGCCTTAGAAAGCATCACTACAAACAAAGCTAGTGGAGGTGATGGAATTCCAGTTGAGCTATTTCAAATCCTGAAAGATGACACTGTGAAAGTGATGCACTCAATATGCCAGCAAATTTTAAAAACTCAGCAGTGGCCATGGGACTGGAAAAGGTCAGTTTTCACTCCAATCCCCAAAAAGGCAATGCCAAAGAATGCTCTAACTACTGCACAATTGCACTCATCTCACATGCTAGTAAAGTAATGCTTAAAATTCTCCAAGCCAGGCTTCAGCAATACATGAACCGTGAACTTCCATATATTCAAGCTCGTTTTAGAAAAGGCAGAGGAACCAGAGATCAAATTGCCAACATCCGTTGGATCATGGAAAAAGCAAGAGAGTTCCAGAAAAACATCTATTTCTGCTTTATTGACTATGCCAAAGCCTTTGACTGTGTGGATCACAATAAACTTTGGAAAATTCTAAAAGAGTTAGGAATATCAGACCACCTGACCTGCCTCTTGAGAAACCTGCATGCAGGTCAGGAAGCAACAGTTAGAACTGGACATGGAACAACAGACTGGTTCCAAATAGGAAAAGGAATACGTCAAGGCTGTATACTGTCACCCTGCTTATTTAACTTCCATGCAGAGTACATCATGAGAAACATTAGGCTGGAGGAAGAAGAACAAGCTGGAATCAAGATTGCCAGGAGAAATATCAGTAACCTCAGATATGCACATGACACCACTCTTATGTCAGAAAGTGAAGAAGAACTAAAAAGCCTCTTGATGAAAGTGAAAGTGGAGAGTGAAAAAGTTGGCTTAAAGCTCAACATTCAGAAAATGAAGATCATGGCATCTGGTCCCATCACTTCATGGCAAATAGATGGGAAAACTGTGAAAACAGAGTCAGACTTTATTTTTGGGGGCTCCAAAATCACTGCAGATGGTGATTGCAGCCATGAAATTAAAAGACACTTACTCCTTGGAAGGAAAGTTATGACCAACCTAGATAGCATATTCAAAAGCAGAGACATTACTTTGTCAACAAAGGTCCATCTAGTCAAGGCTATGGTTTTTCCAGTAGTCATGTATGGATGTGAGAGTTGGACTGTGAAGAAGGCTGAGTGCCGAAGAATTGATGCTTTTGAACTGTTGTGTTGGAGAAGACTCTTGAGAGTCCCTTGGACTGCAAGGAGATCCAACCAATCCATTCTAAAGGAAATCAGTCCTGGTGTTCATTTGGAGGGACTGATGTTGAAGCTGAAACTCCAATACTTCTGCCATCTGATGCAAAGAACTGACTCATTTGGAAAGACCTTGATACTGGGAAAGATTGAGGGCGAGAGAAGGGGATGACAGAAGATGAGATGATTGAAAGGCATCACTGACTCAATGGACATAGGTTTGAGTGGACTCCAGCAGTTGGTGATGGACAGGGAGGCCTGGCGTGCTGCGGTTCATGGGGTTGTGAGTTCGACACAATTTAGTGACTGAAAAGAACTGAACTGATATCCATTCAGAAATATTTATAGAGAAACGCTTTTATGGCTGTAGCTCACAGAAGGAATATATGGGACCCCATAAAGAGGATTATCAAATTCTCCCTCTGCCTACCTCCTCACTTTCTTTTTCTTGCACTGATGAGGGAATGAGGTAGCATTACACCAAAAGAAAGAGTCTTTACCTTTATGTATTTCTGGGAGAGTTTCAAAAAGTTAGAATGCTTGTCCTCATAGTTCCAGTGGAAACTGTGAGGTAGTAGAATATTTCTGAACCATTTTCATCTCTACTCAGCAAACAATATGGGTATCTCTGTTACATTTTCTTGACATAGTAGGTAAATTACAGTAACTAGTATAAGATTTATGGTGACACATTATAGAGTAATTTAAAATTTAATGGTTTGGAGATTGAACAACAATGATAACCATAGACCAAAACTAGTTTTGAGGTTCTCTGCAAGGTCTCACTTCAGAATGATACTAACATAGAAAATTTAAATATAAAATTCTGGACTATATTATCTCTGGAAGGATCTGGAACCCAACTTGGGAGACCTTTTGATGAAAAACCTCAAAAATAGAATGCTCAGAGAACAAGGGTATTCCAGCCGATTTAATTTGAAATGAGTCAGTTTTCACCACTATTTAAAACATACAGTAGGTGACTTTCTTTCTTGATGATTAATTGTGGACAAAGTCTCAAGGTCACCATTCTGAAGAAGAATTTTTCATTGGCAATACTATAGATATGTTATTTTTAATCCTCTTAAATAGGACTTACATCTTCTATCTCATGCAAGTGTCATAGCACAGAAATTTATGGCTACAAAGTAAACGTAGACATTGTAGAGAATTGCACTGCATATTGGGGCTTCCCTGGTGGCTCAAATGGTAAAGAATTCACCTGCAATGAAGGAGACCCAGACTTGATTCCTGGGTTGGGAAATCCCTGGAGAAGGAACCCCATCTCTATCTTCCCCTCTTCCATCCTTTCTTTAAAAATTCACTGTTATCAACATATTTTATGATCATATACACTAGGCACATGAGCAACTGAAATTGTGTTTATAATTACTCCAGGTTTTAATCTACATTTGTATAATGATTTTCTTATTTCTAAGAAGGGAGCCTCAGATGGAAACTTGAAGAAAGGAAGAATATATAATAACTTTATTCTTCATGACACTTCCAGTATAGAGAAGTCAGCTGTGGCTTGTAGATTTTAGTAAATCCTCTACTTCTTCAAAGTTTATTTCAGGATACAGATATGGAATATGTAAATGAACTGAACACTATAATTAAGCTATTATAGTTTCCATTTATTTCCATTTGAAGATTTGAGTCACCATCTTGCAAATATTTTTGAACACATTAAAATTTAGATGCTTACTCCTTGGAAGAAAAGTTATGACCACCCTAGATAGTATATTCAAAAGCAGAGACATTACTTTGCCGACTAAGGTCCGTCTAGTCAAGGCTATGGTTTTTCCTGTGGTCATGTATGGATGTGAGAGTTGGACTGTGAAGAAGGCTGAGTGCCGAAGAATTGATGCTTTTGAACTGTGGTGTTGGAGAAGACTCTTGAGAGTCTCTTGGACTGCAAGGAGATCCAACCAGTCCATTCTGAAGGAGGTCAGCCCTGGGATTTCTTTGGAAGGAATGATGCTAAAGCTGAAACTCCAGGACCTCATGAGAAGAATTGACTCATTGGAAAAGACTCTGATGCTGGGAGGGATTGGGGGCAGGAGGAGAAGGGGATGACAGAAGATGATATGGCTGGAGGACATCACAGACTTGATGGACATGAGTCTGAGTGAACTCTGAGAGATGGTAATAACAGGGAGGCCTGGCGTGCTGCGATTCACGGGGTCACAAAGAGTCAGACACAACTGAGCGACTGAACTGAACTGAACTGAAGAATTGATATGGAAAATGGTAGAAATATCTGACTTCATAAAGAATAATTTTTAAATTGTCAAGTAATTTATTCAATGTCCCTTAGGTGTCTACTTCTCTTATAGGGAATGTGATAATTATACAAGAAATATAAATTATTGCCTTTACTCCAAAAATGCATCTTGTTGAGATGTAATATGTATATTGTTATGCTGAAGATGTCAAAATTAGTGGTATAAACCACTAGTCAGTTAGGGATTCTGAGACTCTGCATTTATAACAAACTCCCAGGTGAAATGATACAGGACCATGGACCACATTCTGAATTGGAAAGGTATAGTTCAACATTGTCCAAGAGAAGTATAATTTGAACTAGAAGTGTAAGCCACATATGTGACTAACTTTCATAGTGGTCATATGAAAAAGTTAAAATAAATAGTTGAAATGAGTATTATTTTGATTTAATCCAAGGTACTTTTTGATTTAATCTCTGTGTTGGGAAGACCCTGGAGAAGGAAATGGCAACCAACTCCACTATCTTTGCTTAGAAAATTCTGGACAGAGGAGCTTGGCAGGCTACAGTCCATGGAATCACAAAGAGTAGGACATGACTGAGTGACTAACACATCTAATGTATAAAAACAATCATCACTTTAATAAGTAGTCAAAATTATTGTGTATTAATATATATTATTGATTGATTTTACATTCATTTTTCACTTTGTCTTCAAAATCCAGTGTATGGTTTCTGCTCACAGAACATCTCTGTTCAATGCAACCACATTTCAAGTGCCCCATAGCCATATGTGGCTGGACAGAGAAAATAGAGATAATATGTGCCATGGTACTGCAATTAGAAAAAAAGGAAAATCAATGGACAGAGAGGAGGAAATGGCAGGAAGTTTGACATTGAAGGCTAGATACAATTTGTAAAAAAGCTGGTGGGGTTTACAGTAGGACAACTTCAAATAGAGAATATCTGATGGATTTAGCTCATTCAGAAGTTTAATGATATCCAGACCTCAAAGTTTTGAAGAGAAGTGAATAGAATTTATGTTCTAGCCAAAATCTTAGTAAGACAAATAGATTCTCACCTTACATCTGCCTTGAACTGTGAGCAAGACATTAAAAACAGTGGTGTCCAATTTGTTGGACTTGAGAGAACTTGTATCTATTTGGCAAGAAGGTCCACCTCACTGGGTGTTTAAATAAAACCAATCAGTCCTCAAAAGATGTCACTGAGATCCTTCTCTGTGTTGCATGAGGCTCTTTAGGTGTCCACCACTTCTGTTAAATTTCCTTTCCATTTTCAATGTGTATGCTTTTAGAAAGAAATTTGTCAGAAAGAAGAGTTGATATATCTTGGCTTTTGTGGCTATCAATGAAGGTGATATCATTTAAACTAAGGATTCTTGTGAGAATAGAATATTATAAGGAATATAAAGCTTGGCTCATTACAGATAACCAGTGGGTGATTGCTTCTATGACTATGATACTCATCAGTATCAATGTTGATGTTACTATCTTTTAAACCCACCTCCATTAAATGGAAGCATTGCCTGGGTATACAGTCTATACTGAAAATTACACTTGAGGGCTACAGCCTTATCTACACCAGCAAAGCTTTCTCTCACTCTCTCACTCTCATTTACAAAGTTACTGAAACTATGGAACCCCATATTCTTGTTACTCTAAATCCATGAAGATTATCAACATAGTTAGCTCTTCTTTTTCAGAAGCTGTTCCTGGGCTTCAAGACATGCAAGCTGACTCACTAACAGACTTCCCAGCAGGGTTTACCACTCCAAGGGCAATTGCTTTGAGACTAATAAGTTTTTTTTTTTTTCCTTTCCTAATAAGATTTTAATGACAGTTCAGATTTATGGTCAGTTTCTCACTTACTGTTGATCACTCCTGCTGCTGCTGCTGCTGCTGCTGCTGCTAAGTTGCTTCAGTTGTGTGTGACTCTGTGTGACCCCATAGTAGGCAGCCCACCAGGCTCCCACATCCCTGGGATTCTCCAGGCAAGAACACTGGAGTTGGTTGCCATTTCCTTCTCCAATGCATGAAAGTGAAAAGGGAAAGTGAAGTTGCTCAGTCGTGTCCAACTCTTGGCAACCCATGGACTGAAGCCCACCAGGCTCCTCCATCCATGGGATTTTCCAGGGAAGAGTACTGGAGTGGGGTGTCATTGCCTTCTCTGATTGATCACTCCCGGGAATATGTTTTTTGAAGAAAAGCCATTGTTAAAAATCTTCATAAAATACTTTTTGCTCTCTTTTCTTAAAGAATAGAGTAAGTCACTTTACTTGAAAGTACAAACTTTCAAGTTGCAAACTTCACAGTTGTGCACCTATGTTAACATGTCCAATTATGTAAATTAGTTTACCTGTCTGTTGTATTTTATCAAGTGCATGCATCTGCTACAAGTGGTTGTGCTTTTGTGTATTTTATTGATCAGTACTATATATAGTACAATAGTATAGTATCTTTTTTTCAAGCCCAGGATGTCCAGAAACAAGCATAAAAGCAACAGTAATGTAGTTGGTACCGCTGAGAAGTCTCAGCTGTTTGTTGCACTGTATTACTGTACTTTTCCAGGTACTGTACCATAAGATTAAAATGTTTATTTTTGTGTTTTTTTTTATATATTGTGGGAAAAGTATTATAAACCTATTATAGGCCAATTGTATTAGTTGGTACCTAGGCTAACCTAGGCTAACTTTGATGGACATACAAACAAATTGGACTTATAAATACACTCTAGGAACTGAATTCATTCGTCTTACTGTACTCATTTCCTTATACCTACAGAGATGTTAGATTTGATGCAGCTTAATGAATTTCTTTACACAAAACTGGAAGGAGTTTCTTACTTGACTAGTGTTCTCACCATCTGTAGCTGGTGTGTCATATTTTCAGGCCTCAGAGCTAACACTCTTAAGTCTCCAGCTGATGCTAAGAGTGACTTACTTTTATTATTGCTATGAGTCATAGGAAAAGGAGTACATCAAGGCTATATATTGTCACCCTACTTATTTAACTTATATGCAGAGTACATCATGAGAAAGGCTGGTCTGGAAGAAGCACAAGCTGGAATCAAGATTGCCGGGAGGAATATCAATAACCTCAGATATGCAGATGACACCATACTTATAGCAGAAAGTGAAGAAGAACTAAAAAGCCTCTTGATGAAAGTGAAAGAGGAGAGTGAAAAAGTTGGCTTAAAGCTCAACATTCAGAAAATGAAGATCATGGCATCTGGTCCCATCACTTTGTGGCAAATAGATGGGGAAACAGTGGAAACAGTGTCAGACTTTATTTTTGGGGCTCCAAAATCACTGCACATGGTGACTGCACCCATGAAATTAAAAGACACTCCTTGGAGGAAAGTTATGACCAACCTAGATAGCATATTGAAAAGCAGATACATAACTTTGCCAACAAAGGTCTGTCTAGTCAAGGCTATGGTTTTTCCAGTGGTCATGTATGGATGTGAGCGTTGGACTGTGAAGAAAGCTGAGCACCGAAGAATTGAAGCTTTTATTTATTTATTTTTGCTCTTTTTTAAAAATACTTTATTCTGCATTACAATACTGTATTTGTTTTGCCATACATTGACATGAATCAGCCACAGGTGTACACGATCTCCCAATGCCGAAGCCCCCTCCCACCTCCCACCCCATATCATCTCCCTGGGTCATCCGGTGCACCAGCCCCAAGCATCCTGTATCCTGTATTGAACATAGACTGGCGCTTCGTTTCTTACATGATAGTATACATGTCTCAATGCCATTCTCCCAAATCATCCCACCCTCTCCCTCTCCCTCAGAGTCCAAAAGTCCATTCTATACCTCTGTGTCTCTTTTGTTGTCTCACATAGAGGGTCATCATTACTATCTTTCTAAATTCCATATATATGTGTCAGTATACAGTACTGGTGTTTTTCTTTCTGGCTTACTTCACTCTGTATAATCGGCTCCAGTTTCATCCATCTCATTAGAACTGAGTCAAATTTATTCTTTCTAAGGGCTGAGTAATACTCCATTGTGTATATGTACCACAGCTTTCTTATCCATTTATCTGCTGATAGACATCTAGATTGTTTCCATGTCCTGGCTATTATGAACAGTGCTGCAATGAACATTGGGGTACATGTGTCTCTTTCAATTCTGGTTTCCTCCGTGTGTATGCCCAGCAAGGGGATTGCTGGGTCATAAGGCAGTTCTATTTGCAATTTTTAAAGGAGTCTCCACACTGTTTTCCATAATGGCTGTACTAGTTTGCATTCCCACCAGCAGTGTAGGAGGGTTCCCTTTTCTCCACATCCTCTCCAGCATTTATTGCTTGTAGACTTTTGGATCGCAGCCATTCTGACTGGTGTGAAATGGTACCTCATTGTGGTCTTGATTTGCATTTCTCTGATAATGAGTGATGTTGAGCATCTTTTCATGTGTTTGTTAGCCATCCGTATGTCTTCTTTGGAGAAACGCCTATTTAGTTCTTTGGCCCATTTTTTGATTGGTTCGTTTATTTTTCTGGAGTTGAGCTGCATAAGTTGCTTGTATATCTTTGAGATGAGGTGTTTGTCAGTTGCTTCATTTGCTATTGTTTTCTCCCATTCAGAAGGCTGTCTTTTCACCTTGCTTATAGTTTCCTTTGTTGTGCAGAAGCTTTTAATTTTAATTAGATCCCATTTGTTTATTTTTGCTTTTATTGCCAGTATACTGGGAGGTGGATCATAGAGGATCCTGCTGCGATTTATGTCGGAGAGTGTTTTGCCTATGTTTTCCTCTAGGAGTTTTATACTTTCTGGTCTTACATTTAGATCTTTTTTTTTTTTTTTCTGCTTCATTTTGTCCATTTATTTCATTCATTTATTGAAACAGAGGATATCATTCTCTTAATCCAATGAGAACTCACTGAGACATGTAGGCCTGCTGAGAGGACACTGCAAAAGGAGAAGCCAAAGACCACAAGCTCGTGGGTGGGGACTGGGAAAAAGAGGAAAATAGGATGACACTGGGGCTTCTGGCTTCAGTATTGATTACGATGCCTTTTTAAAAAAATTTTTTAATGTTATTTTTTTATTATTAAATTTATTTATTTTTTAAATTACAATACTATATTTGTTTTGCCATACATTGACACGAATCAGCCATAGGTGGACACAATCTCCCAATGCCAAAGCCCCCTCCCACCTCCCACCCCACATCCTCTACTTGAATCATCCTGTGCATCAGCCCCATGCATCCTGCATCCTACATTGAACATAGATTGGTGCTTCGTTTCTTACAAGAAAATATACACGTTTCATTGCCATTCTTTAATCCATTTTGAGTTTATTTTTGTGTATGGTGTTAGAAAGAGGTCTAGTTTCATTCTTTTATAAGTGGTTGACCAGTTTTCCCAGCACCACCTGTTAAAGAGACTGTCTTTGTTCCATTGTATATTCTTGCTTCCTTTGTCGAAGATAAGGTGTCCATACGTGTGTGGATTTATCTCAGGGCTTTCTATTTCGTTCCATTGATCTATATTTCTGTCTTTGTGCCAGTACCATACTGTCTTAATGACTGTGGCTTTGTAGTAGAGCCTGAAGTCAGGCAAGTTGATTCCTCCAGTTCCATCCTTCTTTCTCAAGATTGCTTTGGCTATTCGAGGTTTTTTGTATTTCCATACAAATCTTGAGCTTATTTGATCTAGTTCTGTGAAAAATACTGCTGGTAGCTTGATAGGAATTGCATTGAATCTGTAGATTGCTTTGGGTAGTATACTCATTTTCACTACATTAACTCTTCCAACCCATGAGCATGGTATATTTCTCCATCTATTAGTGTCCTCTTTGATTTATTTTATCAGTGTTTTATAGTTTTCGATATATAGGTCTTTAGTTTCTTTAGGTAGGTATATTCCTAAGTATTTTATTCTTTTCGTTGTAATGGTGAATGGAATTGTTTCCTTAACTTCTTTTTCTACTTTCTCATTATTAGTGTATAGGAATGCAAGGGATTTCTGAGTGTTGATTTCATATCCTGCAACTTTACTATATTCATTGATTAGCTCTAGTAGTTTTCTGGTCGAGTCTTTAGGATTTTCTATGTAGAGGATCATGTCATTTGCAAACAGTGAGAGTTTTACTTCTTTTAAACTGTGGTGCTGGAGAAGACTCTTGAGAGTCCCTTGGACTGCAAGGAGATCCAACCAGTCCATCCTAAAGGAGATCAGCTCTGGGTGTTCTTTGGAAGGACTAATGCTAAAGCTGAAACTCCAGTACTTTGGCTACTTCATGCAAAGAGTTGACTCATTGGAAAAGACTCTGATGTTGGGAGGGATTGGGGGCAGGAGGAGAAGGGGATGACCGAGGATGAGATGGCTGGATGGCATCACCAACTCGATGGACATGAGCTTGTGTGAACTCTGGGAGTTGGTGATGGACAGGGAGGTCTGTCGTGCTGCGATTCATGGGGTCACAAAGAGTCGAACACGACTGAGTGACTGAACTGAACTGATGAGTCACTGAAGAGAAGTTCAAGTTACCTATTAAATCAGAGGACTATTTGAAGGAAAATAAGAATTTTATACCTCATTGAAGAACTGACTTACAAAACCATCACTTCTGTTTACTCCATTGAACTGCTTTAGGAAATGTCACTAGGGCACCAGAATTGGGCAATTCATGGCACTCACGCAGGACAAAATTCGTTTCTTCAGCATTGTTTCTATAGAGTTTCAAGCAGCCAGCCAAATGTCAACTGCTATCATCATCTCTGTGGAATGTTTTAATTACCCCCTTCATTGGTGACAGACTAGCCCTTTCACCTAACTGCCTGGGCAGTGTTTCTCTATGTGATGAAATTGCCCACTTTGTTTCCTGAGCTGTCAGAGGTGCTTGCTCTGCATGTAAAGGGCTGCCTCCATCCAAGTTCATGTGCAGACTATGATCTGTTACCCTCTTTGTTTTTGTTAAAAAGCTTGACTACCTGCCTCCTCATTTCTTGCTGGCAAACATTTCCTTCTCTGATTACTTTCTGAGCTAATAGACTTCAAATGTTTATGAATTTCTAAATCACAATGATGACAAAGAATTGAATAGGAAGGTCTTCTTATCTGGCAGTGAAGATGTGTAGGGGGATGAGCTTGTTTTGTCTATTTACTTGCATTTCCCTTTTAGATTTATATTTAGAACAACCAGAAACAAAGTGTGTTGAAGGCAGGTTTGAATGAAAAAGTGAAGAAGAACATTTCCCCCTAGTTAGTTTGAAACTATTCATTACTCAACTATGAACAACTCTGCTCACAGAGTTAGTTGTACTGTGGAGAATCTAAAAGGACTATAAAAGGAAGTGACGGGACAGGTCAACAGTTTTAAGTACTCAGTGTGTAGAGCTCTGCAAGAGATAAAGGTAAAGCACAAAAATATATGAATATTGTTTATTTCTAAAATGCCATTTTGAGGATATCAGCCTATCCCATCCCACTGAAAATCCCTTCAGGGAATCGGTGATTTTTCCAGGTCCTCCTTCTGTCACCTTATCTCTTAGGCTTTCTCTCTAGAACTTAAGGCTCCAACCATATTGAAAATGAATCTCAGTTTCTGGAATGTTCTACTTTTTTAATGCCTCAGAATTTTCTCTTATGCTTTCCTTCTGCCTGGGGCACTTACAAAATTTCTCTTGCCTTGCTAATTCTCAGAGTGTTTCTGAGACATTCTGTTGGTCCTGTAGCTAACCATAGGTTAGAGTCTTCCCTTTCATCCTCTGTCTACTTTATGTAATTATTGCTGTTTCTTTTTCTCTCTTGCTAGACTCTATGCTTGGTGAGAGGTGAGAACCCCATTAGATGTTTCAAGTTTGTGCCCAAGACAGTGTTTGTGGTCTAGCAGAACAGAGCTTCGGCTGCTGTGAGATTCTTACAGACAGAGAGAAGAGAGAAGGGCTGGAGGAAGGCTGAGGGTGATGGACAACTTCCCAACACCTTCTTTGGTCTTGTGTCAGGGCAAGGATAATAGCCCTGAAGGCATCACCTCTTTGTATCTTTTTGTTAGCTTCATGAAATCAGTATTTTCAATCCTCATTTTAAAGAAGGAGCTGAGCATCAAAACATTTAACTAACGAAATTACATAGCTGGTCAGTTATGGAGTTAGAATTTAAGTTCAAGTCTCTTGGGTCCTAAAGGTTTAGGGGAAGGTTTGCTTCTTTATTTAAACAAATGAATAATATTGATACTTATAATAGTAATCCAGGGAATTGAAGTTGGTGCATTGCTAAGCACTTTCTTTGATTATATATACACAAATATTGGGTTAGCCACAAAGTTCGTTCAAGTATTTCCAAAACAGCTTACAGAAAAACCAGAACAAGCTTTGTAGCCAACCCAGTACTATGAAGAAGTACCTAAATTATACTTATCTCATACGCTTGTCTTAGGAAACTTAGTTTCATCAGCACAAAGTCACCCATTTACCCAGAAGGGTGAGAGTGCATAGGGCATGAATCTTGGCAACCTGACCTGGGGGTGCAGGTATTAAAGATGTGTCCCTCACTCAGGCTCTCAGGTCAGCCTCCTGGATTCCAGTCTTGCCAATTTACAATTCGTCCAACTGTGGAAGGCATTTTTCTTTATTTCTTTCATCCTCTGTGTCTTTGTTTGTGGTTCTGAGGACTAAATGTAAAATCCTTAGGATGCACTCTGGCATAAAGACTCAATAAATATTAGCTGCTAATATTCTTCTTATTGACAAGGTCTCATTTCATCAGTCAAAGAACAAATACTTATTGCCTCTTTGATATAATCCAATCTTTTTTTTTCTTGGTGACTTTATTATTTTAAAATGTTTTAAGTTAAATTTAATGAAAAATTGTTCCAGGGAGTCATAACTTGCAACAACCATTACTCAACTTGGTGATGAATTGCATTTCCAGTGAAATTTCAGAAGCTGTGTATTTTGACAATAGAGATAATGGGAAAGAAATATGTTTTACCCAATTAGGGAATATATTAACAGGTTTACATGAAGGCTTGGAGAAAATTCTAGGTAACTGCTGTGGGGATAAGGAGCGGAGTTAAGGGCCTGCGTCTCTCTTTTCTCACAATTGAATTTTTGCATACATGTTAGTGAGACTATTCAACTAGCTTCATAATCTTGTCTGTCACAATTTCAGCATTGGCCTACCCTAATTCTTCATTTAACTTAATGAGATGCCTTTTGGATTTTTCTGTTTGGTCTTGAGGCTGTGCATACCACATCAGTACAAACTAGGTAAGGGAGATAAGTCTCAGTTCAAAATTAGCCTTTATTGGGCAAAAAGACCTATAAGGGACTATCACAGTTTCAAGTCTTGAAAGTCCCTTGGACTGCAAGGAGATCCAACCAGTCTATCCTAAAGGAAATCAGTCCTGAATATTCATTGGAAGGACTGATGCTGAAACTGAAACTCTAATACTTTGACCACCTGATACGAAGAACTGACTCACTAGAAAAGACCCCGATGCTGAGAAAGATTGAAGGCAGGGAGGAGAAGGGGATGATAGAGGATGAGATGGTTGGATGGTATCACTGACTTGATGGACATGAGTTTGAGTAAGCTCCGGGAGTTGGTGATGCACAGGGAAGCCTGGTGTGCTGCAGTCCATGGGGTCACAAAGAGTTGGACATGACTGAGTGACTGACATGAACTAAATTGAACATTTTCAAGTGACTGTTGTTTTTGTTTTAATATAGGATATTATAACATCCTATGATAGGATATTATAACATTTAGTTATAGGATATCCTATAATAGGATATTACCATATTAATTGGTGAAACCTCTTGAATTTGGTATACTGGAAAGATTATAAGACTAAGACCCACCAGACCTTTCATCTTGTTTCTAATAAGCAGCAGTATAAATACTCTTACCCTTTGGGCCTCAGTTTTCTCAAATATAAAATGGGTGATGTTGGCTGGATGAGGAATCCTCAAACTAAACAGCCTGTGGGCTAGGGTCCAGACCACAACCTCTTCTGGACATATTGCAGGACAGCCCTTCCCACTTGTGTGTGTGTGTATTTGTCATGGCTCCTTTTATGCTGTGACAGCAGAATGCAACAGTTACAACACAAAGCCTGACGTTCTTATGATATGGTCCTTTACAGAACAAATTTACGGAGGCTGTGTTTGAGGATCTCTTCCCTGGTGGCTCAGATGTTAAAGATCTGCCTTTAATGCAGGAGAGCCAAGTTCTATCCCTGGGTCAGGAAGATCCCTCGGGTCAGGAAGAGCCCCTGGGAAAGGGAATGGCTCCCCACTTTAGTATTCTTGCCTGGGAAATCTCATGGACAGAGGAGCCTGGCAGGCTACAATCCAAAGAGTTGGACATGGCTGAGCAACTAACACAAGATTGTTTCTAGCTCTAAATTAGAAACACAACTCTACCATTTACCAGTTAGGTGACCTTGGGCAAGTCAGTTAACATCTCAAGGCCTCAGTTTCTTTATCTATAAAAGAAGGACAATAAAAGAAACTACTCCATAGGCTTGTTGGTAAGACTGAATGAGATAATTCATTGACAGAACATAGTACAGTCCAAGAGCGTCCTAGAGAGGTACCAAATTTTAGCTATCATCATCATCATTATTTTTTAGTAATGGTGCTTATCATATTCTGTCTTACTAAAAATAATAATATTCCTAAAGTTATATAAAATCAACATAGTTTAACTTTTAAATAATTTTTGGGCTTGTAACTCATGGAAGATTTAAAACTAATGATCAAGAAATTCTGGAGTCTGATGGGCTCCTCTTCCACTGACAGTTCTGCAGGTTCCTCCAGTCTGTAAAGGATAGCTAGAGAGAGGATCTGCAACTTTCTCTATTTTCTGTAGGAATGAGGCAGAGGAGTAATCTTGAGTCTTAGGCTAACACAGAACATAGTTAGGGTGAAAATTTAAAAACATCACCCTATGGGTCTGAGCAGGGAAATGCTATGTTCACAGCTTCTGGTACAGATATTAAATCTATAAGCCTCTGTATACAGATAGGGAGGATGCTACTCAAACAGTTCAGATGTCTCTGAGCTTATTCTTGGATGCAACGAATCTCATTGTCCTGTAGAGTAAGATTCATTTTTCCCAAACACAAAGATGAGCGATTATTTTTGGCTCTATTTAAGCTTCTTTGCTCAAACATCGCCAAGGATCTCTGGGGGTTAGAATCTGTTCCTTGACTCAAGAAACCAGGAGTCTGGTAGCTGCAATATTTTCTC
This sequence comes from Nanger dama, assembly GCA_917880005.1. Lineage (NCBI taxonomy): Eukaryota > Metazoa > Chordata > Mammalia > Artiodactyla > Bovidae > Nanger > Nanger dama. The sequence continues at coordinate 2,002,364 of CAKJTW010000059.1, forward strand.
TATGAGCCCCAGGTCTGAAGAGAGGCAAAACCTGCTCTGGCAGTATTCCAGGGAAAAGCTCATCTGCTCTCAAAGAGGAAAGCTAGACCCTCCCTTGATATCCTTCCATGGCAAAGCCAACTGCTGAATGCTAGTCAAGGTTCACCTCCAGAGCTCTGTTGAATCTGCCTCAATAGCCAGAGTCACCATTTGCATTAGAATAGATGCTGAAAATCTTTTCCAAAAGAGCAAAATAATGATGAGTTCAGACACAAATGAAGTGCGGTATCCAACACATGCCCCTATGTCAGTGTTACTCAGTTATTAGACTGTCAAAAGGTAAACTCTGTTGCTGTGAATGACAACATTACACTGAAGTTTCAAAAATTCACGGCTTTCGAAGTGTTTCAAGTCATAGGGAATAGAAGCGGAAATTTCCCGTAGCTTGTCTTTGCAAAGAGGAAGTGGAAATTGAAATAAAGAGGGCAGGCAATTGGGTCGCCTAAAGCAAGCAGGCTTATGTTCCTGATTTTCAGTGCCTTATTCAATTGTAATCAGACAAAACAAGTTCTTCAAATATGAGTCAATAGCATTATTTTCTTAATTGCCTCTAAATTAATTTTCTTTTTCTCCTATTTGATGTCATGTTGAACTATAGTTTTTTGGTTTTTTTAGAAATATTTTTATGTAGACAGCTCACCACAGTGGTGCAAAGAATGCTTGGAGCACAAACATTGGGTCTCTAGGTATATACATACCTATATTATAGGTATATTATAGGTATGTAGAATTTGATCTCCTGCTGAATGAATGAGCACTTTTATCTGATATATGGAAACTAGAGATGATTCTCATGTGAATGAAACAAGTGAGATCCAAGTATTGTTGTTATTGTTCAGTCACTAAGTCTTGTCCAAATCTTTGCAGCCCCATAAACTGCAGCACACCAGGCTTCCCTGTTCTTCACCATCTTCCAGGGTTTCTCAAACTCATGTCCATTGAGCTGGTGATTCTTAGTCTAATCTCTGATCTGCAATGGATACTCTCTTCAATGCCTGTTGGCTAATTCCTTTTATTGTGGCCAATCTTCATAATGCCAAGTGATAAGACCTTGGCACCCTATAGTAAAAACAAAGCAAAACAAATAGACAAAGAAGATACAGAAGGATGATACTGTTTAATATCCAGTAGGCTTGAGAATACTTTCCTTCTTTTTATTTCTGATGATAGTCATACCTCTGCTTGAAACTTTAATTTAGTCATTTACCCTTTTTTCAACAGAGTTTTAGGATGGCCTATTTTGTTCTAACATTGTCCTAATCATTCGGGATACAGGGATTTGATAGATCCATTTCTCTATCCTCAAGATTTTATAGGTCAGGAATAAAAGACATAGAAACAGATGCTTGCTAAATAAAGAAAGAAGATTCAAGGCTGAAATAAACTGTTTCTGCAAATATATTTTCTAAAGATAGAATGTAATATAATGTGATTTCAAGTACCCTTCCCTCTTTCCCCAGCCTTCAGCACTACATACATGATAGTTTTGCTATTTCTTTTCAATACCTGATTCTACCAAAAGTGTTTTTTTTTAATCACCGTAGCTTCTACCATAAGAGTTTTATTGCTTTAGCTTATAGCTTTATGCTGCATATCTCAGTGTATGTGTATATAAGAGAGACTGCTCATGTTATATTACTTTTAGGTATGAGTGAATTCTAATTCCTTTTTCAGAGAAGACTTAAACTAGAAAACAGGAAAGAGAGCAATACTATATGTGATTTGGGAGGAAGAGGTAGAGAAGGAGAATATCAAACTCTCCTCTAGAACTTGGCCTGGGGATTTCTACATCCTATATGCTCTATCCTTTGCTTCTCTATTCCCAGGATTTTCCCATGAACAATTAAGGGCCCATAAGAAAGTTTTCTTCACATCTGTAAAGATTCATTCCTAGCATTTCCTAGCATAGAATTTAGATTCTGGAATGATTAGATTATTGCCTTAATCACATTAGCCACTGTGGCTTCTTGCCTCAGAGTTAGAGAGCCCTGAAACTTATTCCATAGATTTCCCAGGTTTCAACCCTGCTTCTTTCTAGTTTAATTGTCAAGGGAAAATGGTGACTCAGGTATTATTCGTACATTCTCCAGGAGACAAAAGAGTTTGCTGTGAATCATATTGCTTTACCATGCTATAAAGCTGGCTATGTGATGCTAGCCCATGGCTAGTCTAAACAGAGCTTTTTTTTTTTTTTTAATAGGTAAGAGATAGATTTATTAACCTAGGACATTTGTGAGGGATACAAGTATGCAAGCAAGGGCTCTCTTCCCTGAGAACTAAGTGAGAAAGCAGGTTTACCTAGGGAGATACACATGCTGTAGATAATGTGTGGGCCATCTCAGAGGGTGAGAGGCCCTGGGAGATACACATTTCATAGACAGGATGCAGTCCATCTCAAAAGGTAAGAGTATCCCTAATAAGAGATTTAATTGGGAGCCATTGTCACAGTTTCTTTCCCTGGACTGTCTCCTTCCAGTCAGGGTTCACCAGGCTGCTCCCTGCACACAGCTGTTTTCAGGAAACCAGCTTTAGAACTCATTGGACATGGCTGCAGCACCATTTTTCCCTCTTATCCTTAGGAGCATTTCTAGAAGGAAAGCAGAGATAGGTAGTTGTCTCAGCTATACTCAAGGTAACTGGGTAAGTAATTGTAGGACCATAGAAACCTTGAGACTACTGGTAGCCTTTTGTTGTTGTTGCTGAGTCACTAACTAAGTTGTGTCAGACTCTGACGCCATGGATTGTACCCCGCCAGGGTACAAACCCTCTGTCCATTGGATTTCTCAGGCAAAAATACTGAAACAGGTTGCCATGTCCTTCTCCAGGGGATCAAGCCTGCATCTCCTGTACTGGCAGGCTGATTCTCTACCAAGGAGCCACGGGAAGCAGTGGCAGTATACTGTAGTCCGAAGAAGTCACTTCTGACAGGTAATTTACTAAAATGTACAGTATTATTTTCATATGTTTAATCAGAGTTACAGAAAAATTTGTTTCTTTAGAGAAGCTTTCAACTGGGTTGTGGGTGGTGAGAAGTGTTGCATCATAACGCTAAGAAAAAAGGAGTATCATTGAGAGCAGCCTTGACCACAGTATGCCCATCACAGGGATGATTTCACCTCTCTGTGACCTCTGGAAGCTGTTATTAGAAAGTGGCTAGTTTCACCAGTCACTTTTGTGTGTTATATCTGAGGAGAGATAAAGTGGAACAATCTTTTGCTTTTGTGGATTGCAACCATTGATATCTGGAGTAAATATTACCTTATGCCCCGAGTGAATCACATTTTGCACATGGTACTTGTGGCTGCTTGTCTCTTGAACTTCTTCATAACAATGCTTAGCCCCAGGGCCTTAGGCCAAAAGGTCAGCAGAGAAGAAAGCATAGAATTCATCTTGAAATACCTATGGCTTCTGATACAGATTTTTTTTTAATGTTTGAAAATTTCAGGTGTTAGTAGTTATGGTCTTGTTGAATCTACCTCAGAAAAGTACTTGACTTGGATGGATGACTGAAATAAGAAACATGGCAATTCAGTTCAAAAGCTAATGAAATAGAAGGATGAAAAATATATCCAAAAGCTATAATAAGTAAAGCTAAAATAAATAATACATTAAAACGTTGTTAGACTTCCATACATTTAAGCATCTGAACAACAGAAAAATCAGCAACTTTATCCTTTAATGGCATGTGATATTACAAGATTTCCTCTAAATAGATAGTTGCTAGCATTAATGGCAAGAACAAAATACCTGGTGCAGAAGGAACTGGTATACATTTATTTTTCTTAAGTGTTTAAGTCAACGAGCTTGAAATACAAAGAGAAGTACTAATACTTTAACAATCTGCACATTTACATAACACAAATGGGAACAAATTAGATTCTCCTTCATATAGGTATCTAGGGAAAATTATTTGCAAATCACTTTCTGAGGAACTTAGAGATATTGTTTTATGAGTTGAGTCTTTCTGGAAGCAACACTTTCATAAACAATTTTGAGTAACTGAATATTGCTTCATAATGGAAATCAGTGTGAAAATCAACTTCTAAGAGCCCACCATGGGTATATAAGTCTTTGCAGAAAAAGAGATAGCTCCTCCCTCAAGCTTTGCTGAATTAGTGTGTTTTCTCCACCACATGCATTTTATATTGGTCTCTCTTTATTATTATAAATCTTGCTACTAGTTCTAGTGTCAATGACACTTTCAGCTGCCTCCATTTGTGGCCTCAACTTCTTAGCAACATCCACCCACCCCCATTTTGTCTTGACACTCTCTTAGAGGTCACAAGTGCTGAAGGAAAAGTTGAGGTTAGGGTACTGACTGGAGATAACTGAGTTCAAGTCCCAGCTCTGGAACTTGCTATTTATATGACTTTGCAGAATCTGTGCCACTGCTTCCTTCCTTATAAAATGGAGATAAGAAATCTTCCCCAAGGCTTGTGACACCTGAATGAAGTAACAAATATATATAAAGTACTTGGCACTATGTCTACAAAGAAACAAAACTTAGTAAAGAATAGGGAGATTAGATGCTTTTATTATTCTTGATATTCTCATAGACTACCTGAATTCCCAAAACTTCCCTTTCATATTCTTTTCCTTGTTCTACCCAAGTCTAGCTGATACGATCTTATCACAGAGCCTTTAAATCCACAGACCCTAGGATGTCCCAGCCTAACACAAGAAAATAGTTCATAACCACCTTGGCATTTTTCACTTGGTAAAAATTCATACAGAAGAAAACTCCAACCCCAAGTTGAAGAGATAAATGTCAAGTTGCTGAATCTTGGGGCAGTACCTCTTGTATCCTTCAGCATAAGGGACATTCCAAGGTTGCAACTGGATCATCTGTATCAACATGTTTTACTGGTAACCTAATCAATTTCTTGGAGAAGGCCATGGCACTCCACTCCAGTACTCTTGCCTGGAAAAATCCCATGGATGGAGGAGCCTGGTAGGCTGCAGTCCATGGAGTCGCAAAGAGTCAGACACAACTGAGCGACTTCACTTTCACTTTTCACTTTCATGCATTGGAGAAGGAAATGGCAACCCACTCCAGTGTTCTTGCCTGGAGAATCTTGGGGATGGCGGAGCGTGGTGGGCTGTTGTCTATGGGGTCGCATAGAGTTACACACGACAAGCAATTTAGCAGCAACAGCAGCAAGCAATTTCTACTCTCTCTAATCCATACTCACCTTCTCCAATATCCACACACCTGCTAAGGATTAAGCACTGTGGGCCTTATCCTCAAACTTAGGATTTGAGAAGTTGACTATATTTTGAAAGACAGCCTGATTCTAATATTAGAGGGTGGGATCCTGGGGAAAAATTGAGAAAGATCTAGGCAATGGCACCCCGCTCCAGTGTTCTTGCCTAGAGAATCCCAGGGATGGGGGGCCTGGTGGGCTGCCGTCTATGGGGTCGCACAGAGTTGAACACAACTGAAGTGACTTAGCAGCAGCAGCAGCAGCAGCAAGCAAATTAAAAAATGTTATCCTTTCATTAATTTCTTTGTGAATCTCCTGATCTCACTTTCATCTGTCACTTTTCCTCATTAACTATAATCAGGTCAATATACTACCTATTTGTTTCTAAAGGTTCCAATTTTATTAGGGAGGTGGTGGTCCATCATACAGATTACTTTACCAGTGCTAATCATGTAAATCTAGATTAATTGATTAAAGTTCACATTCCTAGCAGAGGCTTTAACTACACTTCAGTTCAGCTCAGTTCAGCTGCTCAGTCATGTCTGACTCTTTGTGACCCCACGAATTGCAGCACGCCAGGCCTCCCTGTCCATCACCAACTCCCAGAGTTCACTCAGACTCACGTCCATCGAGTCAGTGATGCCATCCAGCCATCTCATCCTCTGTCGTCCCCTTCTCCTCCTGCCCCCAATCCCTCCCAGCATCAGTCTTTTCCAATGAGTCAACTCTTCTCATGAGGTGGCGGAAAGTCCTGGAGTTTCAGCTTTAGCATCATTCCTTCCAAAGAAATCCCAGGACTGATCTCCTTCACAATGGACTGATTGGATCTCCTTGCAGTCCAAGGGACTCTCAAGAGTCTTCTCCAACACCACAGTTCAAAAGCATCAATTCTTCAGTGCTCAGCTTTCTTCACAGTCCAACTCTCACATCCATACATGACCACTGGAAAAACCATAGCCTTGACTAGACGGACCTTTGTTGGCAAAGTAATGTCTCTACTTTTCAATATGCTATCTAGGTTGGTCATAACTACACTTAGATTAGATGTTAAGTCTGACATGGGGCTTAGCATAAGAGATTCCATTTGGGTTTGTTGTTTCTTTTTTAAACAATACTTATGGTCATTTACAAAGTCTACACCAAGTAGATCTGTTAGAATCTTATGGGGAGATTTCGTTTTTCTCCAGCAGTGTCTCCCTGCCAACAAAATCTGGGAAGTAGGAACTGCTTCTGATTTTCCAATGAGCAGAGGTTTAAAAATCAGATAAGGGCTTCCTAAGTGACGTTAGTGGTAAATAACCTACCTGCCAATGGAGGCAGGTGTAAGAGACACTGTTTTGTTCCCTGGATCAGGAAGATCCCCTGGAGTAGAGCATGGCAACCCACTCCAGCATTCTTGCCTGGAGAATCCCCTGCCAGAGGAGCCTGATGGGCTACAGTCCAAGGAGTCACGAAGACTCCAACAAGTCTTAGCTACTAAGCACAAGGCAGCCATAGGGGAGAAAGAGGTGGATTGCTCATGGTGCTGTTTCTAAATTGAGTGTTGATAGGGGATCCTCCCATTCTGGCTTGGACCCCAGCATACTCAAATAGGCTTATGGCTTGGATAGGCTAGAATATATAGTGATGGAGCCTTGATCATGTACTAGCAAAGCCTCAAAATTAAAGGCCCTAGACCACTTTGGGCCTTAGATTCACTCAGGACTGGTAATCATGAGCATAGTTCCACACTATCTTTGAATCACAGGATCATTTACAGCAGACAAAAGATACAATGCTAAATCATGCTCTTGAATGCACCTGTAATTACATTACCACAGGTGTTAACTATTTCACTTACTTAGATAATCAACATGATTAAAATAGATACATTTTCTTCCTAATGCTATTTTAATCATAGACAATAGCTTGAAATAAAATATCACAGCTAATATTTGACCTGAGTCTACTTTTAAACAGTCATACTGAACTCCTCTACATATGAACTCAATAGCCTTCCAGACTTTGCTTTCACTATTGAATTGGGAACAGTATGACTTTGCCATTGTATATATATATTTCTGAATGATGTTATATATTGCTTTAACGTCGTATCTAAGAAACTGGAAATCTTTTGTAGCTTGCTCTTTTGCTTTTTTGGCATTTTGACATTTTTGCAGATGAACAATTGCTCAATATGTAAAGACTAAATGGCTCTCTTTATTCAATAAAGTATTGTATTATTGAATGAATTACAAAGAGGCAGTATCCTTAGCACATTAACTTTGAATCTGCTGCTTAGAGCAAAATCCTGGCTTTCTTTCAGATGCTAATAACGTACTGCTCCAGGCAAAGGTTACTTTCTAAAAGGATTTGGTAAAACTTGGTTTACTTTCATTATTTGTTTTGCTTAATAATGGTTTCTTACAATATCAGAGTAACTTTTTTTCCTTACTGTCCATTATGGTAATTTTGACTTAGTAGACATTTTTTTTCTGCTTTTGGTAAATGAAGATATTATCAATTAAGAAATAATTCAGTGAAGAATACAATCATCTTCTGATGGCTACTGTTAAGTGTTGGTGGATGTTTTATTTTTATAAAAAGAATGAAATTAGTTGCCAGTACATTAATTTTAGCATGAATATACATGATAGTAACTAGCAGTTTAATATAATAGAAATTATTGGATTGGGAACAGATAAAACCATTGTTTCTTATATGGGTTGGTGTCTACTTATTACTGCGTGATCTTGAGTCACTTTAACCTCTTGTAATGTCAGTTTCTGTAAATGAAGATAACAGTTCTACATTGTATGCATCCTAGAGCTGAGACATAAACTCAATGGAATAGAGGTGTGAAAGCACATTAGTAACTACACAGTACCATGTACATGCAAATTAATATAACCAAATATTTATACTGAAATTTGTTCTCAAATTGTCAAGAATAAAATTCAAAGAGATCTGAATCTGTTAGTTGTGAACCTTAATAATTTGGAATAATAATGCTGGTAAGTGTTGCTATTTTTGTTCAGTTGCTCAGCTCAGTTGTGTCCAACTCTAGATTGCAGCACACCAGGCTCCTCTGTCCTCCACTATCTTTTGGAGTTTGCTCAAATTCATGTCCATTGAGTCTATGATGCTAACTAACCATCTCATCCTTTGCTGTCTCTTTCTCCTTTTGCCTTCAAACTTTCCCAGCATCAGGGACTTTTCCAATAAATCGGCTCTTTGAGACAGTGGCCAAAGTATTGGAGTTTTAGCATGGAGTCCTTCCAATCAATATTCAGGACTGATCTCCTTTAGGACTGACTGGTGTGATCTCCTTGCTGTCCGAGGGACTCTCAAGAGTCTTCTTCTCCAGAACCACAGTCAAAGCATCAATTCTTGGGCACTCAGTCTTCTTTATGTTCCAGTTTTCACTACTGGAAAAACCATAGCTTTGACTGTACGGACCTTTGTCGGCAAAGCGATGTTTCTGCTTTTTAATATGCTGTCTAGTTTTGTCGTAGCTTTGCTTACAAGAAGCAAGCGTCTTTTAATTTCATGACTGCAGTCATGGTCTTCAGTGATTTTGGAGACCAAGAAAAGAAAATCTACCACTGCTTCCATTTTCCCCCATTTATTTACCTATTTATCAATTTTTTTTTGGTCACATAGGCATGTGGGGTCTTAATTGCTAGACCAGGGACAGAACCTGATAAACAAATAACTAGTCCATAATGGTTTTATAGAGCAGTGGCTGTTTATGATCTCTGGCATGTGGTAATAAATAAATAGTTTGTTCCTGATGGGGAAGAATGAGAAATGGAAGAGTGGCTGTAGCCTCCTCATTTTCTCCTTGTTGTGGCAGTGATGATAACTTCCCATACAATGGACCCAATCAAATGTGATTCAGCCATGAAGCTGCAAATACATAAAAGAACATCCAAGTCCCCTCCCCTGAGTTTCCCGTTCCTTTTAGTCTTTGATTTTCTCATATTCTTATTCTCTCAGAAGACTGTGAAAAAAATGCAAGGGGAAACAGGTGAATTTCTAAAATTATATTAAATTTGCCTTCTGCTTTCCAGCAGTTTTGTGCCTTGGTTCTCTGTTGATGTTGTCCAAAAATAAAAGAATTTTAGGACTAGAGGTGACCTAAAGGTTTAGAGCAGACATTTTTACAGATGTAAAAACCAAGTGTTAAAGAAGGTAAGTGACCTGGCCTAGGATACATTGGTAACAAACTTGGTATTGGCTTCTGGGATTCCCTAATTCTCAGGTCTGACTCATTCTACCATACTGCACTGCTCTCTGATTAGCTGTTTCATACATGTTTGTTACTGTGAAGTCACAAACAACTGCATGATTATCATGTCCCGTGGTACTGGTTACTGTCATTACCAAAGATGTTATCAAACCCAGACCTATGTTCCTTTGTCATGTCATCACGTCCTTACTTTTGGCCATGAATATTATTGGATTCCAGGTTTCTAGTGTAAGTAAAATTATGTGTTGGGCCTCATAGCTGGCCAACCCAGTACTGCTTCTGTCCTAAATATTAAAAAGAATATGACTGGACAAGACTACATTTTGCAAATGTGTGATTATTTTCTGTATAGCTATTTTGCTAGCAGTGTTTTTATAATGTATATTTAGAAAATTTTTTTGTTCTTACTAATAAACACATACTTTCATAAACAATAGAAGAAAACTATAAATCGCATCAGTTCAGTTCAGTCCCTCAGTCGTGTCCGACTCTTTGTGACCCCATGAATTGCAGCACGCCAGGCCTCCCTGTCCATCACCAACTCCCAGAGTCCACTCAGACTCACGTCTATTGAGTCAGTGATGCCATCCAGCCATCTCATCCTCTGTCATCCCCTTCTCCTCCTGCCCCCAATCCTCCCAGCATCAGAATCTTTTCCAATGAGTCAACTCTTCACACGAGGTGGCCAACGTACTGGAGTTTCAGGTTAAAATTTTGTTTTCTGGATATTCAGTACAACACCATGAACATTCATTTTAATGCAGATTCTACCAGTAAGCTTTTAAAAGCCTAACTTAATTCAATCCAGTTAATTACCAAATTGATAACATGGAACTTTATTATTGACAAAATTGCAGAAGTATGATGGTTTATACTCCTTTAGCTCAAAAATTATTTACTTTAGAATACACATTAAGTTAATGAGCTAGGGGCTTAAATAAAATTATTGTATCCATGAAAGTAAAAAGTCTTGTGTATTATCTTCTTAAGGTGTAATTTTATTAATTATCCTCGGAGATACCAGGTTTATACTCAGCATGAAAAAAACTTTAGTTCTACTGAAAACATAAAATTATCTTTAAAAAGAAAATTCGGTCTATTGAATGTATTCAGATAGGATAGATATATTTATTTAAGGCAAGCCATTTTGTTCTAAAATTTTGAAGGGTAGAGGCAGATAGATTAGGTCAGAAAGGAAATAAGCTTTTTAAAAGCCAAATAAACAAGAATTTATTTTTTGAACAGGAAATCCTCAAGGTACAAAGAAGACATTTTGAAACCAACCTGTTTACATCAGAAGTGTTGAACAAGCTTGTTATAAAGGTAAGAGAAAAATTGCTTATTTTATCTTGACTGTATATCACCACCAAATACAAATATGATCAGTCCTGTTAGACAGACTAAGAATCGTGCGATTATGTATTTAAATTCCAAAATAAACCAAGCTTCCCAATCCCCACGAGACAGTCAATTTTTGACTTCTAAAATAAGTGAAACAAAGAATTTGTGAGTAGATACATTAATAATTATGACAAAGCAAATAATTTTTAAAAATCTAGAATATTAACACATGCTTTTGTTTTTACAGATTTTTTTTTATCTCATAGAATTCAAAACATACCTCTAAATATAATTTGAGGTAAAAATTAAGTCTGTGAAACAAAGATGCTTTCCTTAGTTGTTATCCATTTGTCTGCCTTTAGTTTTATTGTGCTCATGTCTGTTATGTACTCATGTCTGCTATGTACTCATGGAAAAAAAACCCTTTGAGCCACATTTTACTTTATATGCCGGCTTCAAAATAAAGGAAAAAGTTATTGGCATATGACTTGACAAGGAAGAGCCATATTGTTTTATTGTAGCAAAGCTCACTTGTGTCCTGATGGCTTGAGTACCAATGGTGATTCCATTAGAAAGTTTCATATTTTTTAGTAAGTTTTAAACTCCATAGTCATACTTTACATCATCTTTATTAAGAATTAATAACCTAACAGTCACACAAATGACATCCTCAAATCTTGAAAAAGACATATATTTTGCCATGATATGAGAACTAAAATATCAGGCTATCCATTTATGATATTACATATATTAAGAAAAATACAATAATAAAATTCTATATTGTGGGCAATGTTATCATTCACTCATGCATTTATTTACTAAATGTGTACAATGAGCCACTTTTCAGGGTGTTGAAAATACAGCAGTGAACAAAATAAGGGGAAAAATCCCTGAAATAATGGAGTTTACATTTCAGAGGGTGGAGATAAATAATAAATGAAACAAGGAAATTGAAAAATATATTAGAAGATGTAAAATGCTTGGAAAGAACTAAAATAAGAGTGAAAGAGTGTGTACTTTGGGTTTGAGAAAGCTTGGGTCTGACTCTAGTTTTAGACAGAGACTGCAGGAAAGGCCTGGCTGAGAAGATTTTTTTAAAGGAATATTTTGCTTATTTATTGGCTAAGTTAGGTTTTAGTTGCTGCACATGGGAAATTTGTTGAGGCATGTGGGATCTAGTTTCCTGACCAATAATCAAACCTGAAGCCCCTGGATTAGAAGCATAGAGCCTTAGCCACTGGACCACCAGAGAAGTCCGTGACTGAGAAGATTTGATTAAGAAGGAGATAAGGGAGCAAAAATGAAGGAATGGAGCCAAAAAAACAAAAACAAAAACAAAAAAACAATACCCAGTAGTGCATGTGACTGGTGATAGAAGCAAGATCCGATGCTGTAAAGAGCAATATTGCATAGGAACCTGGAATGTCAGGTCCATGAATCAAGGCAAATTGGAAGTGGTCAAACAAGAGATGGCAAGGGTGAAAGTTGACATTCTAGGCATCAGTGAACTAAAATGGACTGGAATGGGTGAATTTAACTCAGATGACTATTATATCTACTACTGCAGGCAGGAATCCCTCAGAAGAAATGGAGTTGCCATCATGGTCAACAAAAGAGTCCGAAATGCAGTACTTGAATGCAATCTCAAAAACAACAGAGTGATCTCTATTCGTTTCCAAGGCAAACCATTCAATATCACAGTTACCCAAGTCTATGCCCCAACCAATAACACTGAAGAAGCCGAAGTTGAATGGTTTTATGAAGACCTACAAGACCTTTTAGAACTAACACCCAAAAAAGATGTCCTTTTCATTATAGGGGACTGGAAGGCAAAAGTAGGAAGTCAAGAAACACCTGGAGTAACAGGCAAATTTGGCCTTGGAATGCAGAATGAAGTAGGGCAAAAAGACTAATAGAGTTTTGCCAAGAAAATGCACTGGTCATAGCAAACATCCTCTTCCAACAACACAAGAGAAGACTCTACACATGGACATCACCAGACGGTCAACACCAAAATCAGACTGATAATATTCTTTATAGCCGAAGATGGAGAAGCTCTATACAGTCAACAAAAACAAGATCAGGAGCTGACTGTGGTTCAGATCATGAACTCCTTATTGCCAAATTCAGACTGAAATTGAAAAAAGTAGGGAAAACCGCTAGACCATTCAGGTATGACCTAAATCAAATCCCTTATGATTATACAGTGGAAGTGAGAAATAGATTTAAGGGCCTACATCTGATAGATAGAGTGCCTAATGAACTATGGAATGAGGTTCGTGACATTGTACAGGAAACAGGGATCAAGACCATCCCCATGGAAAAGAAATGCAAAACAGCAAAATGGCTGTCTGGGGAGGCCTTACAAATAGCTGTGAAAAGAAGAGAGGTGAAAAGCAAAGGAGAAAAGGAAAGATATAAGCATCTGAAGGCAGAGTTCCAGAGAATAGCAAGAAGTGATAAGAAAGCCTTCTTCAGCGATCAATGCAAAGAAATAGAGGAAAAGAACAGAATGGGAAAGACTAGAGATCTCTTCAAGAAAATTAGAGATATCAAGGGAACATTTCATGCAAAGATGGGCTCGATAAAGGACAGAAATGGCCTGGACCTAACAGAAACAAAAGATGTTAAGAAGAGGTGGCAAGAATACATGGAAGAACTGTACAAAAAGAGCTTCACAACCTAGATAATCATGATGATGTGATCACTCATCTAGAGCCAGACATCTTGGAATGTGAAGTCAAGTGGACCTTGGAAAGCATCACTATGAACAAAGCTAGTGGAGGTGATGGAATTCCAGTGGAACTGTTTCAAATCCTGAAAGATGATGCAGTGAAAGTGCTGCACTCAATATGCCAGCAAATTTGGAAAACTCAGCAGTGGCCATGGGACTGGAAAAGGTTAGTTTTCATTCCAATTCCAAAGAAAGACAATGCCAAAGAATGCTCAAACTACCACACAATTGCACTCATCTCACATGCTAGTAAAGTAATGCTCAAAATTCTCCAAGCCAGGCTTCAGCAATACATGAACCATGAACTTCAGTATGTTCAAGCTGGTTTTAGAAAAGGCAGAGGAACCAGAGATCAAATTGCCAGCATTCGTTGGATCATGGAAAAAGCAAGAGAGTTCCAGAAAAACATCTATTTCTGCTTTATTGACTATGCCAAAGCCTTTGACTGTGTGGATCACAATAAACTATGGAAAATTCTTCAAGAGATGGGAATACCAGACCACCTGACCTGCCTCTTGAGAAATCTGTATGCAGGTCAGGAAGCAACAGTTAGAATTGGACATGGAACAACGGACTGGTTCCAAATAGGAAAGGGAGTGCATCGAGGCGGTATATTGTCACCCAGCTTATTTAACTTATATGCAGAGTACATCATGAGAAATGCTGGGCTGGAAGAAACACAAGCTGGAATCAAGACTGCAGGGAGAAATATGAATAACCTCAGATATGCAGATGACACCACCCTTATGGCAGAAAGTGAAGAGGAGCTAAAGGGCCTCTTGATGAAGGTGAAATAGGAGAGTGAAAAAGTTGACTTAAAGCTCAACATTCAGGAAATGAAGATCATGGCATCTGGTCCCATCACTTCATGGGAAATAGATGGGAAAACAGTGGAAACAGTGTCAGACTTTATTTTTTGGGGCTCCAAAATCACTGCAGATGGTGACTGCAGCCATGAAATTAAAAGACGCTTCCTCCTTGGAAGAAAAGTTATGACCAACTTAGATAGCATATTCAAAAGCAGAGCCATTACTTTGCCAACTAAGGTCCGTCTAGTCAAGGCTATGGTTTTTCCTGTGGTCATGTATGGATGTGAGAGTTGGACTGTGAAGAAGGCTGAGTGCCAAAGAATTGATGCTTTTGAACTGTGGTGTTGGAGAACTCTTGAGAGTCCCTTGGACTGCAAGGAGATCCAGCCAGTCCATTCTGAAGGAGATCAGCCCTGGGATTTCTTTGGAAGGAATAATGCTAAAGCTGAAACTTCAGTCCTTTGGCCACCTGATGTGAAGAGTTGACTCGTTGGAAAAGACTCTGATGCTTGGAAGGATTAGGGGCAGGAGGAGAAGGGGACGACCAAGGATGAGATGGCTGGATGGCATCACAGACTCGATGGACGTGAATCTGAGTGAACTACGAGACATGGTGATGAACAGGGAGGCCTGGCGTGCTGCGATTCATGGGGTCGCAAAGAGACGGACACGACTGAGTGACTGAACTGAACTGAACTACATGGAACAACTGACTGGTTCAAAATTGGGAAAGGAGAAAAACAGGCTGTTTATTGTCACCTGGTTTATTTAACTTACATGAAGAGTCAGTATCAGTACCAGTTCAGTCGCTCAGTCTTGTCTGACTCTTTGCGACCCCATGAATCGCAGCACACCAAGCCTCCCTGTCCATCACCAACTCCCAGAGTTCACTCAGATTCATGTCCATGGAGTCAGTGATGCCATCCAGCCATCTCATCCTCAGTCGTCCCCTTATCCTCTTGCCCCCAATCCCTCCCAACATTAAAGTCTTTTCCAATGAGTCAACTCTTCACATGAGGTGGCCAAAGTACTATAGTTTCAGCTCTAGCATCATTCCTTCCAAAGAAATCCCAGGGCTGATCTCCTTCAGAATGGACTGGCTGGATTTTTTTGTAGTCCAAGGGACTCTCAAGAGTCTTCCCCCACACTACAGCTCAAAGGCATCAATTCTTTGGCGCTCAGCCTTCTTCACTGTCAAACTCTCACATCCATACATGACTGCTGGAAAACCGTAGCCTTGACTAGATGGACCTTAGTCGAGTACATCATGCAAAATTCCCTGGGTGGATGAATAACATGCTGAAGTCAAGATTGCCAGGAGAAATATCAGCAGGAGAAATATCAGCAACTGCAAAATTGCAGATGATACCACTCTAAAGGCAGACAATGAAGAGGAACTAAAGAGCCTCTAGATGAGGGTGGAAGAGGAGAGTGAAAAAGTTGTCTTGAAATTCAGCATCCAGATAACTAAGATCATGGCATCCTGTCCCATTACTTCATGGCAAATAAAAGGAGAAAAAGTGAAAGCAGTGACAGATTTTCTTTTTGGGGCTTCCAAACCACTGCCGATGGTGACTGCAGCCGTGAAATTAAAAGATGCTTGCTCCTTGAAAGGAAAACTATGACAAACCTAGACAACATGTTAAAAGCAGAGACATCACTTTGCCTACAAACGTCCGTATAGTCAAAGCTAAGATTTTTCCAGTAGTCATGTACAGAAGTAAGAGCTGGACCATGAAGAAGACATGCCACAGAATTGATGCTTTTGAATTGTGCTGGAGAAGATTCTCGAGAGTCCATTGGACCACAAGGAGATCAAACCAGTAGTCAGTCTTAAAGGAAATCAATCTTGAATATTCATTGGAAGGACTGATGCGGAAACTGATGCTCCCGTATTTTGGCCAGCTGATGCGAAGAGTCAACTCATGGGAAAAGACCACGATGCTAAGAAAAATTGAAGGCAGGCATAGAAGAGGATGACAGAGAATGAGATGATTGGATGGCATCACTGATTCAATGGACTTGAGTTTGAGCAAACTCTGGGATACAGTGAAGGACAGGGAAGCCTGGTGTGCTGTAGTCCATGGGGTCGCAAAGTGTTGGACACTACTAAGCAACTGAACAACAGCAATGTTTTTCTATAAATCCTTGGACATATTTATAATAATTACTTAATGTCCTTATTAACTCCATCTGTTGTCATTTTGGAATCTGAACGTTTTGACTGATTTTTTTCTCACTTATTATTGGACATTTTTCTCTTTCTTTATGTATCTAATTTTGTTTTCAGTCAGATGCTATACATTGTGAATGTTAGATTGTTTTGAACCTGGATTTTTTCTTCCCTTAAAGAATGTGAAATTTATTTTTATAGTCTGTTTCTTATAAATCAGCTTCATCTTTGGTATATTATTATTATTTGCTTACTTAGGATAAGATTGCAGTAACTTTAGTAAAGTTCTGGTTTAACCACCACATTAAAGTGTGACTACTGTGAGATCTCGCCTGAGAGTCCTGGTAGTTTAGTAAAGTTTTCTCTTCTATGACTGATCTAAATTTAAATGTCTCCCAGCCTTTGTGAGTTTAAAGAATTGTTCAGCTTCTCTTTGTTGGGCCTCACGGAGCTTTACCTTACACACATACAGCTTTGAGCTAAGTAACAAACTCAGGTGAACTCTATGTATGTTTATGAAGTGCTTTCTCCTGTAGCTTCCTCATCTCCATTACTTTTCTCTGCAATTCTGACTGCTTCAAGCTTCTCAAACTGACAAATTTCAGTTCAGCGATCCTGTCACACTGTGCCTAGGTCCTTCATTCTTTCACTGTGGTCCTGAAAGCACCTCTTGGCAGAGAACTAAGACAATCTTAGCATTTACCTCATTTGTTTCTCTTCTTTCTAGGATCAGAGACCTTCTCTGCCTGTTGTCTAAAATAGTTACTTTGCATATTTTGTTTACTTTTATAGTTGTTTATCGTGAGAAAGCAAGTCCAGCAGAAGTTAACCTGTATGAACAGAAGTGGAAATTTCAATTGTCTCTCTTTTAAAATAAATGGCTAGCATTAGTTTAAATTTACATTTGAAGTAGATCTTATAACTAATATAGTGTATCTTTCCTAATATCTCAATTCAGATTTTAATCCATTTTTTAAATTAATAAACTTTATTTTTAGAGCCATCTTAATTTTATAGAAATCTTGAGCAGAAAGTACAAAGTTATCATATATCCTCTCCTCTTTTCTTATCAAAGATCGGTTGACTGTATTTGTGTGGGTCTGTTTTCAAGCTATCCATTCTGCTCCATTGATCTATTTATATATGTTCCACTTATCTATTCATTTTGTAATACCACTATATATACAAGGTGAAAGAGAGAGACATAGAAGGGCAGGGAGGTACATATCCAGGTAATACCTGGCCTCCAAATTTGTTCTCATTTAATATTGTGTTGGCTTTTTCTGGGATTTTTTTTTTTTTTGCCTTTTCATATAAACCTTAGAAACAGCTAACTCACAAAATGCTGAGATTTTGATTGAGATTATGTTGAATCTCTGAATCAAACTGGGAAGAACTGATATCTTAACACTATTGAGTCTTCCTATCAATGAGCATGGAATATCTCTCCATTTATTTAGATTATCTTTGATTTATTTCAACAGAGTTTTACAGTTTTCATTATACAAATCTTGTACATATTTTTAGATATATATATATATAAATATTTTAGTTTTATCATAATGTATATGATGTATTTTTAATTTCAAATTCCAATTTTTCTTTACAGACATGCATGAAAGTATTGTTTTTTTTTTATAAATAAATGTTTTTAGCATGTTAAAATACACATAACCTAGTTTACCATCTGAACCATTTTTAAGTGTACAGTTCAGTTCAATAGCTTAGTCGTGTCCGACTCTTTGCGATCCCATAAATTGCAGCACGCCAGGCCTCCCTGTCCATCACCAACTCCCAGAGTTTACTCAGACTCATGACTATCAAGTCAATGAAGTCATCCAGCCATCTCATCCTTGGTCATCCCCTTCCCTTCCTGCCCCCAGTCCCTCCCAGCATCAGAGTCTTTTCCAATGAGTCAACTCTTCGCATGAGGTGGCCAAAGGACTGGAGTTTCAGCTTTAGCATCAGTCTTTCCAAAGATATCCCAGGGCTGATATCCTTCAGAATGGACTGGTTGGATCTCCTTGCAGTCCAAGGGACTCTCAAGAGTCTTCTCCAACACCACAGTTCAAAAGCATCAATTCTTCGGCACTCAGCCTTCTTCACAGTCCAACTCTCACATCCATACATGACCACAGGAAAAACCATAGCCTTGACTAGACGGACCTTAGTCGGCAAAGTAATGTCTCTGCTTTTGAATATACTTTCCAGGTTGGTAATAACTTTTCCTCCAAGGAGTAAGTGTCTTTTAATTTTATGGGTGCAATCACCATCTGCAGTGATTTTGGAGACCCCCAAAATGAAGTCTGACACTGTTTCCACTGTTTCCCCATCTATTTCCCATGAAGTGATGGGACCGGATGCCATGATCTTCATTTTCTGAATGTTGAGCTTTAGGCCAACTCTTCCACTCTCCACTTTCACTTTCATCCAGAGGTTTTTAGTTCCTCTTCACTCTCTGCCATAAGGGTGGTATCATCTGCATATCTGAGGTTATTGATATTTCTCCTGGCAATCTTGATTCCAGCTTGTGTTTCTTCCAGTCCAGCAGAACATGATGTACTCTGCATGTAAGTTAAATAAGCAGGGTGACAGTATACAGCCTTGACACACTCCTTTTCCTATTTGGAACCAGTCTGTTGTTCCATGTCCGATTTTAACTGTTGCTTTCACCTGAATACAGATTTCTCAAGAGGCAGGTCAGGTGGTCTGGTATTCCCATCTCTTGAAGAATTTTCCACAGTTTATTGTGATCCACACAGTCAAAGGCTTTGGCATAGTCAATAATGCAGAAATAGATGGTTTTCTGGAACTCTCTTGCTTTTCCCTTGATCCAGCAGATATTGGCAATTTGATCTCTGATTCCTCTGCCTTTTCTAAAACCAGCTTTAACATCAGGGAGTTCACGGTTCACGTATAGCTGAAGCTTGGCTTGGAGAATTTTGAGCATTACTTTACTAGCATGTCAGATGAATGCAACTGTGTGATAGTTTGAGCATTCTTTGGCATTGCCTTTCTTTGAGATTGAAATGAAAACGGACCTTTTCCATTCCTGTGGCCACTGCTGAGTTTTCCAAATTTGCTGGCATATTGAGTGCAGCACTTTCACAGCATCATCTTTCAGGATTTGAAACAGCTCAACTGGAATTCCATCACCTCCACTAGCTTTGTTCATAGTGATGCTTTCCAAGGCCCACATGACTTCACATTCCAGGATGTCTGGCTCTAGATTAGTGATCATACCATCATGATTATCTGAGTCATAAAAATCTTTTTGTACAGTTCTTCTGTGTGAAAATTCTTGCCACCTCTTCTTAATATCTTCTGCTTCTGTTAAGTCCATACCATTTCTGTCCTTTATCGAGGCCATCTTTGCATGAAATGTTCCTTTGTATCTCTAGTTTTCTTGAAGAGATCTGTGCTGCTGCTGCTGCTAAGTTGCTTAGGTCGTGTCCAACTCTATGTGACCCCATAGATGGCAGCCCGCCAGGCTCCCCTATCCCTGAGATTCTCCAGGCAAGAATACTGGAGTAGGTTGCCATTTCCTTCTCCAGTGCATGAAAGTGAAAAGTGAAAGTTAAATCACTCAGTCGTGTCCCACTCTTAGCGACCCCATGGACTGCAGCCCATCAGGCTCCTCTATCCATGGGATTTTCCAGGCAAGAGTACTGGAGTGGGTTGCCATTTCTTTCTCCGGAAGAGATCTCTAGTCTTTCCCATTCTGTTCTTGTCCTCTATTTCTTTGCATTGATTGCTGAAGAAGGCTTTCTTATCTCTTCTTGCTATGCTTTGGAACTCTGCCTTCAGATGCTTATATCTTTCCTTTTCTCCTTTGCTTTTCACCTCTCTTCTTTTTCACAGCTATTTGTAAGGCCTCCCCAGACAGCCATTTTGCTGTTTTGCATTTCTTTTCCATGGGGATGTTCTTGATCCCTGTCTCCTGTACAATGTCACGAACCATAGTTCATCAGGCACTCTATCTATCAGATCTAGGCCCTTAAATCTATTTCTCACTTCCACTGTATAATCATAAGGGATTTGATTTAGGTCATACCTAAATGGTCTAGTGGTTTTCCCTACTTTCTTCAATTTAAGTCTGAATTTGGCAATAAGGAATTCATGATCTGAGCCACAGTCAGCTCCTGGTCTTGTTTTTGTTGATTGTATAGAGCTTCTCCATCTTTGGCTACAAAGAATATAATCAATCTGATTTCAGTGTTGACCGTCTGGTGATGTCCATGTGTAGAGTCTTCTCTTGCGTTGGAAGAGGGTGTTTGCTATGACCCATGCGTTCTCTTGGCAAAATTATATTAGTCTTTGCCCTGCTTCATTTTGTAGTCCAAGGCCAAATTTGCCTGTTACTCCAGGTGTTTCTTGACTTCCTACTTTAGCATTCCAGTCCCCTATAATGAAAAGGACATCTTTTTTGGGTGTTAGTTCTAAAAGGTCTTGTAGGTCTTCATAGAACTGTTCAACTTCAGCTTCTTCGGCATTACTGGTTGGGGCATAGACTTGGATAACTGTGATATTGAATGGTTTGCCTTGGAGATGAACAGAGATCATTCTGTCGTTTTTGAGACTGCATCCAAGTACTGCATTTCGGACTCTTTTGTTGACCATGATGGCGACTCCATTTCTTCTCAGGGATTCCTGCCTGTAGTAGTAGATATAATGGGCATCTGAGTTAAATTCACCCATTCCAGTCCATTTTAGTTCGCTGATTCCTAGAATTTCAACTTTCACTCTTGCCATCTCTTGTTTGACCACTTCCAATTTGCCTTGATTCATGGACCTGACATTCCAGGTTCCTGTGCAATTGCTTTTTACAGCATCGGATCTTGTTTCTATCACCAGTCACATCCACAGCTGGGTATTGTTTTTGCTTTGGCTTCATCCCTTCATTCTTTCTGGAGTTATTTCTCCACTCATCTCCAGTAGCATATTGGGCACCTACTGACCTGGGGAGTTCCTCTTTCATTTTACCTTTTCATACTGTTCATGGAATTCTCAAGGCAAGAGTACTGAAGTGGTTTGCCATTCCCTTCTCCAGTGGACCACATTCTGTCAGACCTCTCCACCATGACCCGCCCATCTAGGGTTGCCCAGCACGCATGGATTGGTTTCATTGAGCTAGACAAGGCTGTGATCCTAGTGTGATTGGTATTACATACATTTGTTCACATTATTTTGCAGCCTTATAACTTTTTCATCTTATAAAATTGAAACTCTATACCTAAACAATAACTCCCTTTTCTATCATGTTGCTCACCTCTGGCAACAACCATTCTGTCTCTACAATTTTGACTACTTTAAGTACCTCATATAAGGAAAAGCAATTAACTTTTGGATATTAATCTTTGATCTTGCAATGCTCTAATCATTTATTAGTTCAAGAATTTTTTTTGTTGTTGCTTCTTTGGGTTTTTTTTCTACAAAGACAGTCATATCTGTGAACAAAGACAGATTTATTTCTTCCTTTCCAATTTGTATACCTTTATTTCCTTTTCTTATTATATTAATTAGATGTCAGTCGTGGAGATGAGGCACAACCTTGCCTTTTTCCTGATATTAGGAGTAGAATATCTAGTTTCTTATCACTAACTGTGATGCTAGCTTTAGATTTTTTGTAGATGTTCTGAATCAAGTTGAGGAAATTCCTATAAACTCCTAGTTTGCTAAGATTTTTTTATCAAGAATGGATGCTGGTTTTGTCAAATGCTTTTTCTGCATTTGTATACTGATTACATGATTTTTCTTCTTTAAGGTGTGGATGTGATAGATCACACTGATTGTTTTCATTAATCCTGTCTTTATACATGAAGCCTTGATTTCCTCACTTACTTTGGAAATTAATCCATACTCTGTAATCAGTAATCTCTCACACTTAAATTTTAAATTACTTTTCATTTAGTGAGTATATTTTCTATTATTTTGTGGTTCTATATGGTATGCACCATATTTTAAACAGTCTCTTATTGTTGGACTTTACAGCTTAAAAATTTTTTTTTATTTGTTGTTAATAATACTGAACTGAACATCCTTACACATTTGCCATAGTCTGTTAATTTTCCAGAAATATATTTATAATTTTTACATAAAAGATAGAAATAATTTTAAGTTTTGAGTCATACTGGCAAAAATTTTCTTCTAGAAATGATGCATAAATTTGGATCTCATGACCTGACTTCTTTTATAAGGGATGAATTGAACATTCCAATTATTGTTGCTAACCCACCTTCATTGTCTCCTAAGCATGTGTCTAGTAACAAACATTTTAAGTTATCTACTATGTAGAGAACATTGTGGCAAATTTGAATAAAATTTAATCCTTATCTTAAAATTTTATCCTTGTCTTCCAATGGTTTACATTTTCTTGGATATTTTATATATATATATATATATATATATATATATATATATATAGTTGTTGCTGTTCAGTTGCTAAGTCATGTCAGACTCTTTGTGACTCCATGGACTGCAACACACCAGACTTCTCTGTCCTTCATTATCTCCCGGAGTTTGCTCAAATTCATGTCCATTGAATCCGCAGTCTCACCCTCTTGTGCCCTCTTCTCCTTTTGCCTTCAATCTTTCCCAGTAGCAGGGTCCTTTCCAATACACAAACATATAATCTCAAAGTGTACCGACCGTCAAAGATCCCAAGAATTCTCTTTGAATGTAGAACTATTATAATAATCATAATATGGTATATTCAAAAGCAGAGACATTACTTTGCCAACTAAGGTCCGTCTAGTCAAGGCTATGGTTTTTCCTGTGGTCATGTATGGATGTGAGATTTGCACTGTGCACTGTGAAGAAGGCTGAGTGCTGAAGAATTGATGCTTTTGAACTGTGGTGTTGGAGAAGACTCTTGAGAGTCCCTTGGACTGCAAGGAGATCCAACCAGTCCATTCTGAAAGATATCAGCCCTGGGATATCTTTGGAAAGACTGATGCTAAAGCTGAAACTCCAGTCCTTTGGCTACCTCATGCGAAGAGTTGACTCATTGGAAAAGACTCTGATGCTGGGAGGGATTGGGGTCAGGAGGAGAAGGGGATGACAGAGGATGAGATGGCTGAATAGCATCACGAACTCGATAGACGTGAGTCTGAGTGAACTCTGGGAGATGGTGATGAACAGGGGAGGCCTGGCGTGCTGCAGTTCATGGTGTCACAAAGAGTCGGACACGACTGAGTGACTGAACTGAACTGAACTGAACTGAATAATACCATTTACTAAAGATATAGAAGTTTCTAACTAGGAGGATTAGGAAGGCTGATCCTAGTGACCTGTGTGAGATTGGTCCAGGGCAGTGAAACTCACTTCCAATAGATAGGCAGTGGGGCCTTCACATATCAATAATGGAAGAAAAGACAAAAACGTGCCTGTTTTATAAAATCAGACTTGTTTACACTTGAGTTCTGGGCACTCTGAGTTCTAGGAAAGATGAGAAATCTATAATCAGAGTCATTTTAGGTAATCCAAGAAACTTAAGCCATAAAATGTATTTGTCAAATTTTTTATTAATATAAAGATACCAAAGTAAAAACATTTCTTTCCTAAATAACTCTGCTTATACAGCTTGTTATCAACTTCTAATGATAAACAGCTTTACCTATAAACTGAAAATTGTACAGCAGAAACTTACAACCCAGTGAGTTAAATGTATTTCATTTATAACTGCTCAGTGAGCAAAGAAAAAGACCCAGGGGCATTTAGGAGCCAGAAAGCCTGCCTTTCTCCTGGATGTCGTAATTGTAACTACAGTACAAAGAATAAATGATAAATGAGACAATGATAGATGAGTATGGTATGAATTATATTTAGAAACTCAAATATAAACACATCATATTATTTTGTGCCAGGATTTTCCCCCAGCCCAGAGAAGGAAGCCTATTCTTATAAAGCAAATTGAAGAAGAAAAATTTGAGACACTCACAAATGAATAAAAATGCATGTGGAATTCAAATATGCAAATGATAACGATTCCTTTTGTATACACTGTCGATGGAAGATCAGAGTACGTGATCACAGCTGGAATTCACGCTGGGATCTTATACAATGTAATGTTAGCAGCCACCTTCAGATCAGGCTCACCCCAGCTGTTCACTTTACAGAGCCTGCCTCCTCCTTTTCCTTTCCCTTCCCTCCAGTAACCCTTCCTACTAGCTTTCCTCATTTAAAAAAAAAAAAGCAGAAACTAAGCCGAAACCTTTTTTGTAAGTAAAAAAAAAAAACAAAAACAAAACAATAAAACAAAAACTATAAAGCAAAAGGCAAACAATAAGCAGTTATTTTTTAAAAAAGATTTTGCTTTAATAATTAGAAATTCTTTCCTCCAAACCAGTACCACTTCAAAACACTTATTCTGCATTTCAAAGGCTGTCATTGTCTTCTGTGTATGCTGGAGCAGTTGATATGACCCTATTGTTTAAGCAGATGAATAACAGGATAAAAACTTTTTATTGTTTAATCTTTACTCTCTTGTGCTTGATTTTTGCCTTTTTTGGATAAATGTATATCTAATTATGCTGTCATATGAGCTCCATGTTGTGCATAATTTACAAAAAGTATTTGGTATAGAAAAATACTTCCATTTCCTAAAATGTAATTGATTTGTGACTATAAGTAAATTTTTTTCATGTTGTAGTGAGTGAATTATACCCTCCAAAAAGATACGTCCAGTTCCTAATTCCTGGACTCGGTAATATTACCTTATATGGTAAAGGATGCGATCCAGTTAAGGATGTTGTATGTGTGTGTGCTCAGTCATGTTTGACTCTTTGCAGCCTCATGGACTGTAGCCCACCAGGCTCCTCTGTCCATGGAACTTTCCAGGCAAGAATACTGGAATGAGTTGCAATTTCCTATTCAGGGTATCTTCCCAATCTAGGGATCGAATCTGCGTCTCTTGAGTCTCCTGCATTGGCAGGAGGGTTCGTTACCACTATCGCCACCTGGGAAGCCCCTTAAGGATCTTGTGTTAGTCGCTTACTTGCTTCCGACTCTTTGCACGCCATGAACTATAGCCCACCAAGTTCCTCTGTCCATGGAATTCTCCAAGCAAGGATAGTGGAGTGGGTTGCCATTTCCTTCTCCAGGGGATCTTCCCAACCCAGGTACTGAAGTCAGATCTCCTGCACTGCAGGCAGATTCTTTACAGTCTGAGACATCAGGGAAGCCTGAAGAACCTTGAGATGAGCCTAATCTTGGTTTATGCAGGTGGGCTGTAAATGTAGTCACATGTATCTTTACAAGACAGAGGTAGAGGAGTTTTTGAACAGAAGGAGGCATTGTGACCAGGGAAGCAAAGATTAGAGTGATATGGCTACAATCCCAGGAACTCTTGCAGCCACCAAAATCTGGAAAAGGTAAGGAAGAGATTGTCTCCTAGAGCCTTCAGAGGGAATGCAAACTTACTGATACGTCAATTTTAGATTTCTGGCCTCCCAAGCTGTGAGAGAGAATATTTCTAGTGTTTAAGAAGAAAAAGAAAACACTCAATTTGTGATAATTTGCTAAAACAGCCACAGGAAACTAAATACATCTGGATTTCTGAAAATCAACATTATTAGTTTGCTAAAGTTTTGTGTCTTAGATTGGATTCTCTAGAAAACAGATCATAAGAAAAAGATTAAAGTATGAATACTCATGTAGGACAAACAAGCAGGGTAAAGAAAAAAACATGTAACATGGAAGAATGTAAAGCAGTGTTGTATGATTTGTTACCATACCAGCTACTGCTTATGATTAACTGCTGAGAGATATAATATGTTGCTTGGCAAGTGTATCAGCTCAACATTTAGACTTCTCTGGAAAGCTGCAAGGAGGGACCTAGTAGCACTTCATCAAAAAGGTGAAAAGGAGGAAAATTTATTTGCCCAAATCCATTCCATCTTCTCTTTCCAATGGTTAAAGTTCATTGACATCAACTCATTGTTGAACTGAGTGATGCAACCCCTCAGGGATGGCTCAGGAAAGCAGATCCTATAGTAGGTGGTATGGTATTTCATGCATGTACACAAGCATAGGGGCATCTTGACATAGACTTTGCAAGGGAGCATGAAGGCTATTCAGGCTGGAGTTTCAATTTGGAGAGATGATGGATGGCTGTGGATGGCTGGTGGTTGTGGTGGCCTTGAACCTAGAGACAGAGAACAACATCTGAGGAACACATGAGGCTTGTGTCTGATATTCTCTCTGACACCTGGGACAAACTGCTGAGACTCATGATTACTATGGAAAGTAATAGACAAATAATTTGGATGTATTCAACTTTGAACGGGGGTCTGAGAAATGTATGGGCTTCCCTCATAGCTCAGGGGTGAAAAAAAATCCACCTGCCAATGCAGATGTAGGTTTGATTAGGAAGATCCCTGGAGGAGGAAATAGGAAATGGCAACCTGCTCTACTATTCTTGCCTGGAAAATCCCATGCACAGAGGAGCTTGGTGGGTTATAGTCCATGGCATCACAAAGACTCAGACATGACTTAGTGGCTAAACAACAATAAATAATAACAACTGAGAAATGTATATACTTCAGGATGCTTTCCAGCATGACAGGGCATTGAGTAAAAATAAAGCCGTTAATTCATAGAGGTCATCAGTCAACATGAATTGTTTTTCTGTTTACTTTTTCTGAGTGTTACCATATTATTGTTATTGTATGATGCTGGTGTGCCAATGAATTTTTATTTTATTTTATTTTTACTTTATTCTACATTACAATACTGTATTGGTTTTGCCACACATTGACATGAATCAGCCACAGGTGTACACGATCTCCCAATGCTGAAGCCCTCTCCCACCTGACACCTCATATCATCTCTCTGGATCATCCCATGCACCAGCCCCAAGCATCCTGTGTCCTGTATTGAATGTAGACTGGTGCTTCGTTTCTTACATGATAGTATACATGTTTCAATGCTATTCTCCGAAATCATCCCACCCTCTCCCTCTCCCTCAGAGGCCGAAAGTCCATTCTGTACCTCTTTATCTCTTTTGCTGTCTCACATATAGGGTCATCATTACTATCTTTCTAAATTCCATATATATGTGTCAGTATACTGTATTGGTGTTTTTCTTTCTGGCTTACTTCATTTTGAATTTTTAATACCTAACTCTTTACCAAGCTGGGCCGGCGCACTAAGCGTGGCCGAGAGGAGCTACCCCACTTCCGAGGCCAGGGACAGCAGCCTAGAGTGTCAGGCTGTGACGGCGCAGAAATAGCCGAGAGGAGCTACCCCGCGACTGAGGTCAGTGGCAGCCGGGAGGAGATACCCCACGTCCGAGGTTAGGGGTGTCAGCTGGGTGGAGCTGCCCGTGTCCGAGGCCAGTGGCGGCTGGGAGGAGACACCCTGCGACCAAGGTCAAGGGTGGCCGGAAGAAGCCACCTCGCGTTTGAGGCCAGGGGCAGTGACTCTGGGTCAAGGTGGAGAGAGCTGGTCATAGTGGAGAGGGCTGACAGAACGTGGTCCACTGAAAAAGGGAATGGCAAGCCACTTGAGTATTCTTGCCTTGAGAACACCATGAACAGTATGAAAAGGCAAAATGATAGGATACTGAAAGAGGAACTCCCCAGGTCATTAGGTGCCCAATATGCTACTGGAGATCAGTGGAGAAATAACTCCAGAAAAAATGAAGGGATGGAGCCAAAGCAAAAGCATTACCCAGTTGTGCATGTGACTGGTGACAGAAACAAGATCCAATGCTGTAAAAGCAATATTGCACAGGAACCTGGAATGTCAGGTCCATGAATCAAGGCAAATTGGAAGTGGTCAAACAAGAGATGGCAAGAGTGAAAGTTGAAATTCTAGGAATCAGCGAACTAAAATGGACTGGAATGGGTGAATTTAACTCAGATGCCCATTATATCTACTACTACAGGCAGGAATCCCTCAGAAGAAATGGAGTCACCATCATGGTCAACAGAAGAGTCTGAAATGCAGTACTTGGATGCAATCTCAAAAATGACAGAATGATCTCTGTTCATCTCCAAGGCAAACCAGTCAATGTTATCCAAGTCTATGCCCCAACCAGTAATGCCGAAGAAGCTGAAGTTGAACAGTTCTATGAAGACCTACAAGAACTTTTGGACTAACACCCAAAGAAGATGTCCTTTTCATTTTAGGGGACTGGAATGCTAAAGTAGGAAGTCAAGAAACACCTGGAGTAACAGGCAAATTTGGCCTTGGAATGCAGAATGAAGCAGGGCAAAAAAACTAATAGAGTTTTGCCAAGAAAATGCACAGGTCATAGCAAACACCCTCTTCCAACACAAGAGAAGACTCTACACATGGACATCACCAGACGGTCAACACCGAAATCAGAATGATTTTATTCTATGCAGCCAAAGATGGAGAAGCTCTATACAGTCAACAAAAACAAGACCAGGAGCTGACTGTGGCTCAGATCGTGAACTCCTTATTGCCAAATTCAGACTCAAAGAAAGTAGGGAAAACCACTAGACCATTTAGGTATGACCTAAATCAAATCCCTTATGATTATACAGTGGAGGTGAGAAATAGATTGAAGGGCCTAGATCTGATCGATACAGTGCCGAATGAACTATGAAATGAGGTCTGTGACATTGTACAGGAGACAGGGATCAAGAACATCCCCATGGAAAAGAAATGCAAAACAGCAAAATGGCTGTCTGGGGAGGCCTTACAAATAGCTGTGAAAAGAAGAGAGGTGAAAAGCAAAGGAGAAAAGGAAAGATATAAGTATCTGAAGGCAGAGTTCCAAAGCATAGCAAGAAGAGATAAGAAAGCCTTCTTCAGCAATCAATGCAAAGAAATAGAGGACATGAACAGAATGGTAAAGAATAGAGATCTCTTCAAGAAAATTAGAGAGATCAAGGGAACATTTCATCTAAAGATGGGCTCAATAAAGGACAAAAATGGTATGAACCTAACAGAAGAAGAAGATATTAAGAAGAGGTGGTAAGAATACACGGAAGAACTGTACAAAAAAATCTTCACGACCCAGATAATCATGATGATGTGATCACTCATCTAGAGCCAGACATCTTGGAATGTGAAGTCAAGTGGGCCTTAGAAAGCATTACTATGAACAAAGCTAATGGAGGTGATGGAATTCCAGTGGAGCTATTTCAAATCCTGAAAGATGATGCTGTGAAAGTGCTGCACTCAATATGCCAGCAAATTTGGAAAACTCAGCAGTGGCCACAGGACTAGTAAAGGTCAGTGTTCATTCCAATCCCAAAGAAAGGCAATGCCAAAGAATGCTCAAACTACCACACAATTGCACTCATCTCACATGCTAGTAAAGTAATGCTCAAAATTCTCCAAGCAGGCTTCAGCAATACATGAACCGTGAACTTCCTGATGTTCAAGCTGGTTTTAGAAAAGTCAGAGGAACCAGAGATCAAATTGCGAACATCCGTTGGATCATGGAAAAAGCAAGAGAGTTCCAGAAAAACATCTATTTCTGCTTTATTGACTATGCCAAAGCCTTTGACTGTGTGGATCACAATAAACTGTGGGAAATTCTGAAAGACATGTGAATACCAGACCGCCTGACCTGCCTCTTGAGAAATCTGTATGCAGGTCAGGAAGCAACAGTTAGAACTGGACATGGAACAACAGAGTGGTTCCAAATAGGAAAAGGAGTACGTCAAGGCTGTATGTATATTGTCACCCTGCTTATTTAACTTATATGCAGAGTACCTCATGAGAAATGCTGGGCTGGAAGAAGCACAAGCTGAAATCAAGATTGCCGGGAGAAATATGAATAACCTCAGACATGCAGATGACATCACCCTTATGGCAGAAAGTGCAGAGTAGCTAAAAAGCCTCTTGATGAAAGTGAAAGAAGAGAGTGAAAAAGTTGGCTTAAAGCTCAACAATAAGAAAACAAAGATCATGGCATCCGGTCCCATCACTTCATGGGAAATAGATGGGAAAATAGTGGAAACAGTGCCAGACTTTATTTTTTGGGGCTCCAAAATCACTGCAGATGGTTACTCCTTGGAAGAAAAGTTATGACCAACCTAGACGACATATTGAAAAGCAGAGACATTACTTTGCCGACGAAGGTCCATCTAGTCAAGGCTATGGTTTTTCCAGTGGTCATGTATGGATGTGAGAGTTGGACTGTGAAGAAGGCTGAGTGCCGAAGAATTGATGCTTTTGAACTGTGGTGTTGGAGAAGACTCTTGAGAGTCCCTTGGACTGCAAGGAGATCCAACCAGTCCATTCTGAAGGAGATCAGCCCTGGGATTTCTTTAGAAGGAATGATGCTAAAGCTGAAACTCCAGGACCTCATGAGAAGAATTGACTCATTGGTAAAGACTCTGATGCTGGGAGTGATTGGGGGCAGGAGGGGAAGTGGATGGCCAAGGATGAGATGGCTGGATGGCATCACAGACTTGATGGACGTGAGTCTGAGTGAACTCCGAGAGATCGTAATGAACAGGGACGCCTGGCATACTGCGATTCATGGGGTCGCAAAGAGTCAGACACTACTGAGCATCTGAACTGAACTGAACTGAACTGAACTCTTTCCCAAAATGTATGAATATCTATATATCCCTGAATTTATGGTAAATATTACTGATATAAAAGAATGCATAGCACATGATTTACAAGTAATTATTACATGTACTCTTTAGAATAAATTCCGTACAGCCAATTGATTCTCATAGAAGGATTTATTTGATTTTTGCCCACTCTTGTTAAAGTAGCCAAATTAAGGTTGCAATTGATGAATGAGTGTAGCGTTGACTTCAAATATTAGCTAATATTTTCATTCATGTCAATGAGTAAGACAAAAATGAAAACATATGTTAGGACTTTCCCCATTTATCAATGACATGAGTGACTTCTTCAGTGAGTGGGCTAATAGCTTCCAAATACTGGAGGAATATTTTCTCAATGTCTGGTGCAATTCCTAGCATAATGGCTATAGGCATGGCATCAGTTCAGTTCAGTCGTTCAGGAGTGTCTGACTTTTTGTGATCCCATGGACTCGGCATGCCAGGATTCCCTGTCCATCTCCAACTCCTGGAGCTTGCTCAAATTCATGTCTATCGAGTTGGTGATGCCACACAAACATCACATCCTGCGTTGTCCCCTTTTCCTTCTGCCCTCAATATTTTCCAGCATCAAGGTCTCTTCCAGTGACTCATTTCTTTGCATCAGATGGCCGAAATACTAGCGTTTCAGTTTCAGCATCAGTCCTTCCAATGAATATTCAGGACTGATTTCCTTTAGGATGGACTCTTTGGATCTTCTTGCAGTCCAAGGAACTCTCAAGAGTCTTCTCCAACACCACAGTTCAAAAGCTTCAGTTCTTCAGTGCTCAGCTTTCTTTAGAGTCCAATTCTCACATCCATACATGACTACTGGAAAAATCAAAGCTTTGACTAGACAGACATTTGTTGACAAAGTAATATCTCTACTTTTTAATATGCTGTTTAAGTTGGCTATAACTTTTCTTCCAAGGGACAAGTGTCTTTTAATTTCATGGCTGCATCACCACCTGCAGTGATTTTGGAGCCCCCCAATCAAGTCTCTGTTTCTACTGTTTCATCATCTATTTGCTATGAAGTGATGGGACCAGATGTCATGATCTTAGTTTTGTGAATGTTGAGCTTTAAGCCAACTTTTTCACTCTCCTCTTTCACTTTCATCAAGAGGCTCTTAGTTCTTCACTTCCTGCCATAAGGGTGGTGTCATCTGCATATCTGAGGTTATTGATATTTCTCCTAGCAATCTTGATTCCAGTTTGTGCTTCATCCAGCCTGGCATTTCATATGATGTACTCTGCATATAAGTTAAATAAACAAGGGGACAATATACAGCCTTGATGTATTCCTTTCCTGATTTGGAACCAGTCTGTTGTTCCTTGTCCAGTTCTAACTATTGCTCCTTGACCTGCATACAGATTTCTCAGGAGGCAGGTAAGGTGGTTTGGTATTCCCATCTCTTGAATAATTTTCCACAGTTTGTTTTGATACACATAGTCAAAGGCTATTGTCAAAGGCTAATGTTGGCTAATTGCCAACATTTGTTGGATCATCAAAAAGCAAGAGAGTTCCAGAAAAATATCTACTTCTGCTTTATTGACTATGTTTTTCTGGAATTCTCTTGCTTTTTTGATGATCCAACAAATGTTGAAAATTTGATTTCTGGTTTCTCTGCCTTTTCTAAATCTAGCTTAAACATCTGAAAGTTCACAAACACATATTGTTGACATCTGGCTTAGAGAATTTTGAGTATTACTCTGCTAGTGTATGAGATGAGTGCAGATGTGTGGTAGTTTGAATGCTCTTCAGCATTGCCTTTCTTTGGGATTGGAATGAAAACTGACCTTTTCCAGTCCTGTGGCCACTGCTGTTTTCCCAATTTGCTGGCATATTGAGTGCAGCATTTTCACAGCATCATCTTTTAGGATTTGAAACAACTCAGCTGGAATTCCATAACTTCCACTAGCTTTGTTTGTAGCAATGCTTCTTGAGGCCCACTTGACTTTGCAATCCAGGATGTTTGGATCTAGGTGAGTGATCACAGCATCATAGTTATCTGGATCATTAAGATCTTTTTTGTATAGTGCTATGTATTTTTGTCACCTCTTCTTAATATTTTCTGCTTGTGATAGGTTCATACCATTTTTGTCCTTTATTGTGCCCATTTTTGCATGGAATGTTCCCTTGGTATCTCTAATTTTCTTGAAGAGATTTCTAGTCTTTCCCATTCTATTGTTTTCCTCCATTTATTTGCATTGATCAGTGAGGAAGGCTTTCTTATCTCTCCTTGCTATTCTTTGAAACTCTGCATTTAGATAGGTATATCTTGCCTTTTCTTCTTTGCCTTTAGCTTCTCTTCTTTTCATAGCTATTTGTAAGGCCTCCTCAGAAAACCATTTTTCATTTCTTCTTCTCAGGGATGGTCTTGATCCCTGCCTCCTGTACAATGTCATGAACCTCTGCCCATTGTTCTTCAGGCACTCTGTCTATCAGATCTAATCTCTTGCATCTGATTGTCACTTCTACTGTATAATCATAAGGGGTTTGATTCAGGTTATACCTGAATGGTCTAGTGTATCTCCCTACTTTCTTCAATTTAAGTCTGAATCTGAGCAATAGTCCACTCCCGGTCTTGTTTTTGCTGACTGTATAGAGCTTTTCTATCTTTGGCTGCAAAGAATATAATCCACCTGATTTAGGTACTGACCATCTGGTGATGTCTATGTGTAGAGTCTTCTCTTGTGTTGCTGGAAGAGGGTGTTTGCTATGACCAGTGCGTTCTCTTGGCAAAACTCTGTTAGTCATTTTCCTGTTTCATTCTGTACTCCAAGGCTAAATTTGCCTGTTACTCCAGGTATCTCTTGAATTCCTACTTTGCATTCCAGTACCCTATAATGAAAAGGACATCTTTTGGGAGTGTTAGTTCTACAAGGGCTTGTAGGTCTTCACAGAACTGTTTGACTTCAGCTTCTTCAGCCTTACTGGTGAGGGCATAGATTTGAATTACTGTGATCTTGAGTGATTTGTTTTGGAAATGAACAGAGATCATTCTGTCTTTTTGAGATTGCATCCAAGTACTGTATTTTGGGCTCTTTTGCTAACTATGATGGCTACTCCATTTCTTCTAAGGGATTCTTGCCCACAGTAGTAGATATAATGGTCATCTGTGTTAAATTCACCCATTCCAGCCCATTTCAATTCATTGATTCCTAAAATGTTGATGTTCAATCTTGCCATCTCCTGTTTGACCACTTTCAATTTACCTTGATTCATGGGCCTCACATCCCAGGTTCCTGTGCAATATTCTTTACAGCATCAGACCTTACTTCCATCACCAGTCACATCCACAAATGTGTGCTGTTTTGCTTTGGCTCCGTCTCTTCATTCTCTCTGGAGTTATTTCTCCAGTCTTGTCCAGTAGCGTGTTGGTCACCTACTAAGCTGCAGAATTCATTTTTCAGTGTCATTTCTTCATCAGGAGAGACTGACTGAGGGAGAAACTGGGTCCTGTTCTGATGGGTGGGGCCGTGCTCAGTAAATCTTTAATCCAATTTTCTGTTGATGGGCGGGGCTGTGTTCCTCCTTGTTGGTTGACCTGAGGCCAAACTATGGTGGAGGTAAGGAAGATAATGGAGACCTCCTTCAAAAGGTCCTGTGCTTGCACTGCCACACTCAATGCCCCTGGTCCTGCAGCAGGCCACCAGGAACCCATGCCTCCACCAGAGACTCCTGGACACTCATGGGCAAGTCTGGTCAGTCTCTTGTGAGGTTAGTGCTTCTTTCTCCTGAGTCCTGGTGTGCACAAGGTTTGGTTGGTGCCCTCCAAGAGTCTGTTTTCCCAGTCTTGTGTAAGCTCTGGCGGCTCTGTGGTGGGATTAATGGGGACCTTCTCCAAGAGGGCTTATGCCATATCCAGGTCTGCTGCACCCAGAGCCCTGGCCTCTGTGGCAGGCCACTGCTGACCCGGCACCTCTGCAGGAAACACTCAGACACTCAAAGGCAGGTCTAGTTCAATCTCTGTGGATTCTCCTGGTGTGCACAAGGTTTTGTTTGATCCCTCCAAGCATTTCTGGTGAGTATAGGGTTTGATTCTAAACACAATTTTGCCCCTCTTACCATCTTGTTGGGGTTTCTTCTTTACCCTTGGACGTGAGGTTTCTGTTTTTGGTGGGATCCAACATTCTCCTGTAGATGTTTGTTCAGCAGTGAGTTGTAATTTTGGAGTTATCATAGGAGAAGATGAGTGCACATCCTTCTGTTCCACCCTCTAGGATATGATAGACATGGCATACATCTAAGTTTAATCTTCATTAATAACATTTTTTTCCACCATTTTCTTAAGTTTAGATATTCAACCCAACAATAAATCAGGTTTTGATTTGTAATGTTTACCAATTTTAGTGGTGTAAGTATTCCTATTATGGATGATTTCAAGCTACCAGTGTGATGTCATTGAATGCAGATTTGGCAACACATTATATTATATATCTGCCACAGAGATTCAATAGGCCCAAATAAACTCAAGGGCATAATAGTAAGATGTAATAAAACAATTAGAAAGTGATGAATTTTAAGTATTGATGAAACTATTTAAATATAATTTATTTTATTATATCTGTCATACATGCAATTAGGGCTTCCCAAGTGGCACTAGTGGTGAAGGATGCACCTACCAATGCAAGAGATGTCGGATTACAGGTTTGATCCCTGGGTCAAGAAGATTACTTCAGGAAAACTGAAAATGTCTAATGTCTTCCCTGGGTTGGGAAGATCCCCTGGTAAAGGAAATCGCAACCCACTACCACATTCTTGCCTGGAAAATTCCATGGACAGAGGAGCCTGGCAGGCTACAGTCCACAGCTTCACAAAGAGTCAGACATGACTGAGCACACACACACACACACACACACACACACACACACACACACACACATTACTACATAAGCTTATAAAGCTTAGTTTTTAATGTTATCGGTGCTTATCAACCAGCTTGCAAAATCTGCCCCCCCTCAAATTTATGGTTCAGTTCAGTTCAGTCGCTCAGTAGTGTCCGACTCTTTGTGACCCTATGAACTGCAGCATGCCAGACCTCCCTGTCCATCACCAGCTCCCAGAGTTCACTCAGACTCACGTCCATCGAGTCTGTGATGACATCCAGCCATCTCATCCTTGGTCGTCCCCCTTCCTCCTCCTGCCCCCAATCCTTCCCAGCATCAGAGTCTTTTCCAATGAGTCAACTCTTTGCATGAGGTGGCCAAAGGACTGGAGTTTCAGCTTTAGCATCATTCCTTCTAAAGAAATCCCAGGGTTGATCTTCAGAGTGGACTGGTTGGATCTCCTTGCAGTCCAAGGGACTCTCAAGAGTCTTCTCCAACACCACAGTTCAAAAGCATCAATTCTTCGGCGCTCAGCCTTCTTCACAGTCCAACTCTCACATCCATACATGACCACAGGAAAAACCATAGCCTTGACTAGACGGACCTTAGTCGGCAAAGTAATGTCTTTGTTTTTGAATATACTATCTAGGTGGTCATAACTTTCTTCCAAGCAGTAACCATCTGCAGTGATTTTGGAGCCCCCTAAAATAAAGTCTGATACTGTTTCCACTGTTTCCCCATGTATTTCCCATGAAGTAATGAGACCGGATGCCATGATATTCATTTTCTGAATGTTGACCTTTAAGCCAACTTTTTGCTTTCCTCTTTCACTTTCATCAAGAGGCTTTATAGTTCCTCTTCACTTTCTGCCATAAGGGTGGTGTCATCTGCACATCTGAGGTTATTGATATTTCTCCCGGCAATCTTGATTCCAGCTTGTGTTTCTTCCAGTCCAGCATTTCTCATGATGTATTCTGCATATAAGTTAAATAAGTACGGTTGGGGTTTGCTAAGTGTTATGAGTGGGTTCTAGTAGACTACTGGGGATCCCACTGAATTAAAGGAAAACTGCTAATGGCACCTCCTTGGGTGGTTGTGAGAATCAGATAAGATATTTTAAGTGAAAATATTTTCACACATGTAAAGGTGCTAAATAAATGCAATCTATTCTTATTGAGAATAATGATCAAGGGATCCAATACATGTGTGTTAAGAAGCAAATATTTGGTTTTGGCACTTCAGGGGAATAATATAGATCAAATTGATAAAAATTTTTGAATGAATTCTACTTGCTCCATATACACAGAGAAAATTTGATAGCTGGAATTTCCTTTATCTATTGAAAAACACAATATTAGACATTTTCATTTTTCCTGAAGTAAAGTTTTTATTCACTAAATTTACTGAGTGTTCATTTATTATAGAAGTGACAAAAAAGGATGGGAAGATCAAATCATAGTTTTCGGTTTTGGAAGCGCAAATATGAATCACCTAGTTGTACCATACTTTTGCTTAAGTTTTAATATCTATTTATTATTATTTTGGTTAAAACTTATAATAGTTGCTCATATTCCTACATCTCTTTGACATATTAAAATACTCCATTTACTTGAGTTGTATTGTTTGAACACTAAGTATTTCATTTAGGAATCACAATAACTTTTGTGGAATAGACAGAAATTGTTAATCTCCTTTACAGCTGAGGAAACCAAGGCTCAAAGGGTCTAAGTGATTTTCTCCAAAGTCAGACCAAAATTTAAGAAGAGCGCTGGTAACCAGTCTTCTTATCCTGTTATTCTAATACTGGAATTCAGTGTTATAGTAAGGTAGGTTGCGTTGAATTGAAGATAGTTTTTAATGATAATATGAAATTTTTCTTATTAAGTCTAACTGAATCATTTTTCTAATTAGGAAACCATACCATATAGCCATGATATAGAATTTTATAAGTGTATAAGACATTAATAACATAAACAAAAACAAATAAACTTTTTACCCTAATATACATAAGTAATCCATTGATAGCTTTTTAATGTTTTCTTTCACACAAATATATACATATAAGTTATGTAATCAACATCATTGTAAAAGTTATTTATCTACCACTTTATATAATCAATATAAAACATAAGTATTTTCTGATTTCAGAATCCATGCATGCTAAGTCACTTCAGCTGTGTCTGACTCTTTGCGACTCCATGGACTATAGTCCACCAGGCTCCTCTCTCCATGGGGATTCTTGAGGCAAGAATACTGGGGTGGGTTGCCATTTCCTACTCCAGGGGATTTTCCTGACCTAGGGGTTGAACCCATGTCTCTCGTGTCTCCTGCATTAAAAGGCAGGCTCTTTACTACTAGTGCCACCTGGGAAGCCCTAATGTCAGCATATATGCTTGAAAACGAGTTAATGAACTTGTATACTGTTTCATTGTGTCAGTTCAGTTCAGTTGCTCAGTCATGTCCCACTCTTTGCAGTCCCATGAACCGCAGCACGCCAGGCCCCCTGTCCCTCATCAACTCTCGGAGTTCACCCAAACCCACGCCCACTGAGTCGGTGATGCCATTCAGCCATCTCATCCTCTGTCGTCCCCTTCTCCTCCTGCCCTCAGTCTTTCCCAGTATCAGGATCTTTTCAAATGAGTCAGTTCTTCACATCAGGTGGCCAAAGTATTGGAGTTTCAGCTTCAACATCAGTCCTTCCAGTGAACACCCAGGACTGATCTCCTTTAGGATGGACTGATTGGATCTCCTTGCAGTCCAAGGGACTCTCAAGAGTCTTCTCCAACACCACAGTTCGAAAGCATCAATTTTTCAGTGCTCAGCTTTCTTTATAGTCCAATTCTCATATCCATACATAACCACAGGAAAAAACATAGCCTTGACTAGATGGACCTTTGCTGACAAAGTAATGTCTCTGCTTTTCAATATGCTGTCTAGGTTGGTCATAACTTTCCTTCCAAGGAGTAAGTGTCTTTCAATTTCATGGCTGCAATCACCATCTGCAGTGATTTTGGAGCCCAGAAAAATAAAGTCAGCCACTGTTTTCACTGTTTCCCATCTATTTCCCATGAAGTGATGGGACCAGATGCCATGATCTTCGTTTTCTGAATGTTGAGCTTTAAGCCAACTTTTTCACTCTCCTCTTTCACTTTCATCAAGAGGCTCTTTCATTGTGTAGCTGTAACAAATTAATTTAGCTGAATATTAGATTATTTCTGTTTCATTATTATAAGTAATACTATTATAGAAATCTGTATTAAAATTTGTTGAGTTTTCTGATTATTGTCTTATACTATTGAAGGGAAAGAGATTTTAAGTCCATAAAGTATATAATTGTTAAAGGTTGTTGGTACCTATTTCTAA
Source organism: Nanger dama (assembly GCA_917880005.1). Lineage (NCBI taxonomy): Eukaryota > Metazoa > Chordata > Mammalia > Artiodactyla > Bovidae > Nanger > Nanger dama. The sequence goes on from CAKJTW010000059.1 coordinate 2,041,627, forward strand.
TTTTGTTTCTCAGTATTTGAATCAATACTCAGCAGTGCTGTGTAGAAATATGTATATCCTTGCATTCTTTCCAACACTGAATATTCATGTTTTAATCCTACTTTTAAAAGTTGAAAGATTCACTTTGGATTTGATTTTATTTTCTTTAATTACTAATAAGCTTGATTTTTATGATTATTTGTTTTTTTTAATAGATATTTTCCAGTTATTGTTTCATTACTTTTGTTCATTTTGCTTCTTTTGAGGGTGTGTTGAGATATATCACTTTTTTCCCCTACTCTGAGATCTATAGAAAAATTTTGAGCAAGGAGGAGATGTATAATCAGATCTGTTTTCTTTTTCTACTGAACAGTGTAAAACATTTTGAACAAAACATATGGGTATAGATTTAAGCAGATTTACATAGTACTAATCTCACATGTACTGCATTTCTCCCTTTAAATTAAATTAAATTAAAAATTTTCAAGCTGCCAAGTGGCACAGACTGGCAATATACATACTCCTTAAGTTACACAACAGTCAAGCATCTAAAGTCACGATTTATGTGTGTGTGCCCAATTAGAAAAGAGGCTAGCGCCAAGATAATCACAAATTTGCCATAAACTAAAGTTTATTATGGTTCCCTGAGAAGATATATTGGAAGAACTTCTTCTATTTGTTCCAGTTGTCCTTAAAAAAGAAAACAAAAGATTATGAGAAACACACTCAGATAAATGACAGGTGGTATTTATTGAATGTTGACCAGGCATGAAAGCACTTCTAAATATTTTATGTATATTAAGTAATTTAATCTTTACAACAACCTATGGGTTAGCCTATATCTTCAACTCCATTTTTAGATCAGGAAACTGAGGTACAAATTCAAGGGATTTCCCCAAGATTTTTCATTAAGTGTGTAGCAGTACTGAGATATGATGCTGAGCACTCAGTCCTTGGAGTTTTTGTATGTAACCTTCTCTGTTGGAAGTGGAAAAACTTTTAAATTCCATGTAACTACATTTACCTGCACTATCCTAAATATCGTATACTCAATTTATGAAGATATATTGTGACTTTCAATTTAGAGAAAAAAAAAAGGTATAACTTCTGCCTTTTAAAAGTATAGAGATAAATGATGGTAACTTGCCCATGAAGAGTGACAAACCTTGTGAAAAAGGCGAAGAATTCTATGGAAGCACAAGGGAAGTATATTTAGCTCTGTCTCTTGAGTTGTTATTTGAACTTGGACTTCCAAAATGAGTAGAAGTTAACCAGGTGAAAGAAGAGGGAGGAGCCATCTGAGTTGATAGAACAGCTCCAACAATGGTCCAGAGGCGTAAAATAGCTCCAGTTATTCCCTTTAGCATTTGGTGACATTATGAGATGTTTGGTATGACTGGGATACAAAGTACAAGGTGTACAGGGCTGGTAAATGAGCCTATAAAGGTAGGTGACTAACATTTCATCAGCACCTCTTACGAATTAGCTTTGTGCTGAAATACATCACTGAACCAATAAGAAAAGTTTTTTGTACAAGACAGCAATGTATTGGTCATATGATGAATAAGAAATGAGCAAAATATAGATTGTTAAAGATACTTGGCAGAAGCATTTAAAGAAATTAGGTGCTGGAGAAAGAACAATGGGCATGTGTTTTAAGTGGGGTGTGGTCAGGGAAGGACTTTCTCAGAACTGGTCATATGAAGATCAGCAGGAAAATCTTCCAAATGGAAAGACAGCAAGTACAAAAGCCCTGAGGTCGGAAGGAACCAAATGTATTCCAGAGGCTTAATGAAAACCCAAATGGCTACAACATAGTGAGCAAAAAGAAAGTGGCAGACTATAAGTTTGAGATGTCAGCAAAGTCAGATCTTAAAGCTCTTGTAGTTCATGATATGGCAACTGTACTTTTCCTGTGGGCAACAGAAAGTCAAACATGGGCTTTTAAATCAGAGTGAAGCATCTTTTCCTTTTTCACTCAGGCAGTTTTGGAGAGAATGGTTTAAGAAGGGGATGGGAAGAAGATGGGAGACCCTTAAGGAGGATCTGGGCTTTCCAGGTGGCTCAGTGGTAAGGCCAGCCAATGCGGAAGACGTGGGTTTGATCCCCAAGTCAAAGAGATTCCCCGGAGGAGAAAATGACAGCCTGCTTCAGTATTCTTGCTTAGAAAATCGCGTGACAGAGGAGCTACTATGTCAGATACAGCTGAGGGACTAAGCACTCAGGCATGCAAGGAGGCTCTGGCTAGTGGTCTAGTAGAGAGATGAAGAGGGATTAGATACCATGGTAAGCACCTTGGGCTTTCTCCTCCAGAGAGTAGAAGAAGCTCTCAGAAAAGTATGTTAGCCAGGGAGTTGTGTGGTGAAATTTGGGACTTAAATGTATCATTTTATTAAAGTTACAGAAAATAGAGAAGCCAGATCACTTGTCAGGAATTTTTTTTCAATATATTGTGTGTAAATATAAATTTACATTTGATTGTAAATATGTATATTCTTTTCCTAAGTGTAAATTTCTTCCTGGAAATGCAGAGAACTCTCAAAAGACATTATAAACTGTTATATTTTTTGGCTTCTTTGTCTTTTCATGAAGGTTCAGGGGCTCCACACAATACTTCCGAATAGGACTTTTGATCATTTTTACATTCAACAACCAAATTTCTCCTCCAGATAGGAGCTACTGTGATCTCCATAGTAGGAAAACAGTGAAGGATGGGTGTTTTATATTTGTTTTCTTCCTGATTAGTGGACAATTGTCAATGATCCTCCTGGGCAGGGTTCATGAGGCCCTTGACAATCTGGTCACCATTATCTTTCACCTGGCAATTGGATTCCCACAACTGCCCTGCTATTCATGGAGCCCTGACTTAGACCCCTGTTTATAGGACTCCACATGTTAAATTTCTCAGAGCAATCCATGCAGATATCACAAATGCGGTAGAATCTTCCATTATAAAGTATTCTTTCCCAGGAGTTCCAAGCATCTGTTTTCCTGCTTCTCTTTGTGGGGCAGATTGTAATTCTATAAGCACTCACAAGAAATAATGTTGTATTCAATACATTGTACCTGGCAGTCAAAGAGCATTTTGCAAGGTTAAACAATTTACATAACCCTTACATTTGTTACATGTAGGTTTACATGTAGTATGCATGAAGCATGATGCTATTTTTTTGCATTGACAAATAGATGGATGTGGATACTAAAAATGTGGATAGTTTCCTTTCTGTGAAAATACTTAATAAGAATTATTATTAAAATTGAAAAGTATTTTTATACTTAAAATGATTAATTTCAATTAAAAGTCAATTTTAATTGATTTTAATTTGTATTCATTTTTGATTGCATATTCTTTAAATCAAGTAAAAATTTCAATTTTATTTAACTATTTTGATTAAAAATTTGATATTTCAGATGCACAACAAAGTGACTCAGCCTTACATATACATGTATCCTGTGAAGTGAAGTGAAGTCGTTCAGTCGTGTCTGACTCTTTGTGACCGCATGGACACCAAGCTCCCTCTGCCCATGGGATTTTCTAGGCAAGAGTACTGAAGTGGGTTGCCATTTCCTTCTCCAGGGAACTTCCCAACCCAGGGATCGAACCCAGGTCTCCCACATTGTAGACAGACGTTTTACTGTCTGAGCCACCAAGGAAGTCTTTAGACTTATGAGATAGGCACCTCCCTCTGTACTCTTGCCTTAGGTCCTGCAAGTGTCAGAGGAGGACCTACTGATTCCCACATACATCCCTGCTCAGTGGAGACATCCCAGCTGCCTGCACACCCTGTTGTCCTCTGCTTGGCTCAGTCCTTCAAGGTTTGGCCCTAATGTTAATATTAATATTCTTTGTTTCCTCTGTCTAGACTTAGTCACTTCCTCCTCAGGGTTCCTCTACACATTTTTTTTTTTTACTATAATTGTTCATCTACGTGGGTCTGTCTCCTCTATTGTAAGATCTTTGAGGCCAGGGATTCCTCATTTCTCTCAGTAATGTTTGTAATAAAGCTGGGTCCTAGCTCACATCCTCTATAACTGTTTGAGGAGGAAATGAACACTCATCCCCACTCTGCATCTTCAGAGAAGTGCTTGTTTTCACACACTATGTTTTCTCACATGTGACAGGACATATGGGCACACACCCAACTTCATATGCTCTCTCTCACATATACAGATATTTTGGAACCTGCTTGCAGGATCATAATTTTAAATATCTCTATAACACAAATATGTGATCTTATATCTTTTGTAAGTCAAATGTAAACTTTTCTCTTCCTACTTTTTGAGTGACAAATATAAAGCTGGCATTATTATATTTTTTTTTTTTTAAAAACTAATTTTTGTCTTTTTATTTCTTATTTTTCTTTATCAAATATTTATCTATTTACTTTACTGCTTGGGGACTTAGCAGTACTCAGTACTTTGTAGTACTCAGAATCGTTAGCTGTGGCATGTGGGATCTAGTTGCCTGACCAGGGAGTGAACACAGTCCCCCTGCATTGGGAGCACAGAGTCTTAGCTATTGTACCACCAGGGAAATTCCTTTATCATGCGTTCTTAAGGTTGAAAGCACTTGTCTCCTTTTTTGCTATTTTTGTTATTATTATGATGATGATTTTAATAGCCTAAACAACCCCCCACACACACACACTTTTTTTTTTTTTTGGCTTGTGACTCAATTTGTTAATCCTATAAAATAAAAATGTCAAAAGAAGCAGTTGGCCATTTTGGTTAAATTTTGTTGAAAGACATTTATCAAGAAAGAATCTTCAAGTGTAAATATTCCAGAATATCAGTGAATGCTAAGACCAAATCTACCTTGCTTCCCAGTGCTAAACAAGTCTTTGACCAAGCTTACTCTCCTATTTTTCCATGCCAAACAATACTGGGGTCAGACAAAAATAATTTAACTTATTGCTCCAAGATATACCTGATCCTGGAAGATAAGGCTTAAACCAACTGAAAGAGACTACTTATCAAGGCTAACAGCTTGCCCATTAGGACCTGTTTTAAAACTCTCACCTCACGTGCACACCAATCTAACTCTATTATATCATAAAATTTTCAAATTCCCAACTAATATGCCTCCTTGCAAAACTCCACTTTAAATCATCTTAAAAGTCTTACAAATGTGCTTTTCTGACACCAACCTTCTCCTCTCAGACATTATTAAGACTCTATCAATAGCAAGGAGAGATAAGAAAGTCTTCTTAAATGAACACTGCAAAGAAATAGAGGAAAACAATAGAATGGGAAAGACCAGAGATCTCTTCAAGAAAAATGGAGGTATCAAAGGAACACTTCATGCAAAGGTGGGCACAGAAAAGGACAGAAACTGTAAGCACCTAACAGAAGCAGAAGAGGTTAGGAAGAGCGGGCAAGAATACACAAAAGAACAACACCAAAAATGTCTTAATAACCCAGATAACCACAATGGTGTGGTCACTCACCTAGAGCCAGATGTCCTGGAGTGTGAAGTCAAGTGGGCCTTAGAAAGCGTTACTACAAACAAAGCTAATGGAGATGACAGACTTCTAGCAGAACTATTGAAAACCCTTGATGATGCTGGTAAAGTGCTGCCCTCAATATGCCAGCAAATTTGGAAACTCAGTAGTTACAACAGGACTGGAAAGGGTCAATTTTCATTCCAGTCCTAAAGAAGGGAAGTGATAAAGAATGTTCAAACTACCATACAATTTGCACATTTCATATGCTAATAAGGTTATGCTCAAAATCCTTCAAGCTAGGCTTCAGCAGTAGGTGAACTGAGAACTTCCAAATGTACAGGCTGGATTTAGAAAAGGCAAAGAAACCGGAGATCACTTTGCCAACATTTGCTGGATCATAGAAAACACGGGAATTAAAAAAATCTACTTCTGCTTCATTGATTACAGTAAAGCTTTTCACTGTGTGGATTACAACAAACTGGAAAATTGTTAAAGAGATGGGAATACCAGACCACCTTACCTGCCTCTTGAAAAACCTGTTTGCAGGTCAAGAAGCAATAGTTGGAAATGGAACAACTGACTGGTTCAAAACTGGGAAAAGAGTACAACAAGGCTAAATACCATATATGCAGAGTACATCATGAGAAATGCCAAGCCACATGAATCACACATTGGAATCAAGATTGCTAGGAAAAATGTCAACAACCTCTGATGTGCAGATGATACCACCCTTAATGGTGGAAAGTGAAGAGAGAGGATCTAAAGAGCCCCTTGATGATAATGAAAGAGGAGAGTGAAAAAGCTGGCTTAAATCTCAACATTAACAAACTAAGGTTATGGCATCTGGTCCCATCACTTCATGGCAAATAGAAAGGAAAAAAAGTAGAAACAGTAACAGATTTTCTTTTCTTGGCTCCAAAATCACTGCAGACAGTGACTGCAGCCATGAAATTAAAAGACTCTTGCTCCTTGGAAGAAGAAAGCTAAGACAAACCTAGACAGCATGTTAAAAAGCAGATACACCACTTTGTTGACAAATGTTCATATAGCCATAGCTATGATTTTCCCAGTATTCACATATAGATGTGAGAGTTGGACCATAAAGAAGGCTGAGCATCAAAAAATTGATGCTTTTGAACTGCGGTGTTGCAGGAGACTCTTGAGAGTCCCTTGGACTGCAGGGAGATCAAACCAGGCAATTCTAAAGGAGACCAATCCTGAAGGACTAGAAGGACTGATGCTGAATCTCAATATTTTGGCCACCTGTTGCAAAGAACCGACTCATTGTAAAAGACCCTGATGCTGAGAAAGATTGAAAGCAAAAGGTGAAGGAGGTGGCAGAGGATGAGATGGTTGGATAGCATCACCAACTCAATGGACACGAATTTGATCAAACTCTGGGAGATGGTGAAGGACAGTGGAGCCTGGCGTGGTACAATCCATGGGGTCAAAAAGAGTGGGACACAACTAAAGGACGGGACAACAAAACAAAGCAAGGATGTGGTCTTCACTGCATTACATCCAGTAGATTTAGTTTTGCTTTATCAACAGGTTTTTCCATCTGAGCCAGCAGGGAAGCAGATGAGCAGAGGAGCAAACTGACTCTAGGTCTGATATAACCATATCTTGAGGAATTCAGAAGGCATTCTCATACTGGTCTCCTTATGGGACAAACTTTATCTTACGTCACCTGCTAAAGTTTATGAGTTCTCTTCTCAGCCTGTCCTGTTTTATTCATGAGTGTATGGTTCAAGGCAAGTGCTCTAGTCCAAATCTTCCATCTGCATTCAGTTCAGTTCAGTTCAATCGCTCAGTTGTGTCTGACTCTTTGTGACTCCATGAATCACAGCACGCCCGGCCTCACTATCCATCACCATCTCCCGGAGTTCACTCAAACTCACGACCATCGAGTCGGTGATGCCATCCAGCCATCTCATCCTCTGTCATCCCCTTTTCCTCCTGCCCCCAATTCTTCCCAGCATCAGAGTCTTTTCCAATGAGTCAACTCTTCACATCAGGTGGCCAAAGTACTGGAGTTTCAGCTTTAGCATCAGTCCTTCCAAAGATCACCCAGGACTGATCTCCTTTAGAATGGACTGGTTGGAACTCCTTATAGTCCAAGGGACTCTCAATATTGTCTTCTCCAACACTATAGTTCAAAAGCATCAATTCTTCGGCACTCAGCTTTCTTCACAGTCCATCTCTCACATCCACACATGACCACTGGAAAACCATAGCCTTGACTAGATGGACCTTTGTTGGCAAAGTGATATCTTTGCTTTTCTTTTTTATTATTTTTTTATTTTTAATCTTTACTTTTCAATATGCTGTCTAGGTTGGTCTAGGTTACTCCTTCCAAGGAGTAAGTGTCTTTTAATTTCATGGTTGCAATCACCATCTGCAGTGGTTTTGGAGCCCCAAAAAATAAAGTCTGATACTGTTTCCACTATTTCCTCATCTATTTGCCATGAAGTGATGGCACCAGATGCCATGATCTTTGTTTTCTGAATGCTGAGCTTTAAGCCAACTTTTTCACTCTCTTCTTTCACTTTCATCAAGAGGCTTTTTAATCATTAAAAAACCTATTGCATCACTTGGTGATGGACAAGAGTTTGTCCAGTGTGCTGCAATTCATGGGGTCGTGGAGAGTCGGACATGACTGAGTGACTGAACTGAACTGAACGGAACGATTAGGTTGGGGCTGCAATGGACTGAATGCTTGTGTTACTCCAAAATTAGCATGGCACCTTGATCTTGAACTTCCTACTCTCCAGGACTGTGAGAAAATATATTTGTGTTGTTTAAGCTGCTGAATCTGCTGTATTTTATTGTGGCAGCTTGAGCTGATTAATGCAGGAGCCTAAGATAAGAAAGGGCATAAGCAAAACCATTGCTTTTATCTTGGTCTAAGCTCACATGGTCTAAGCTACCACATGGGAGACCCAGGTTCAATCCCTGGGTTGGTAAGATCCCCTGGAGAAGGAAATGGCAACCCACTCCAGTACTCTTGCCTGGAGAATCTCATGGATGGAGGAGCCTGGTAGGTTACAGTCCGTGGGATTGCAAAGAAATGGACACGACTGAGTCACTTCACTTTCACTTTCAAGCTCACTTGTGGTGAGACCTCAGAGTGACAGGACCATGTGACCTCAGAGGAGAATCCTATTCCAAGTCAAGGTCTTTGAACTCCGGAATCACAGCAGAACTTTGGTAAGTTTGTTTCTAACATATATATATATATATATGCTACAATTTATGTATTTATCTTAGTGCCATAAAAGTGCTTATTTGGGGAAACTTTCAATCTGAAAAAAATCTTTCATTTAAGAGGCATTTTGGAAAGGAAATGGTCTGCATTTTTCATTTGTATAAGAAAATTTTCAAAGGAAATCTTGTTTTCAAAATTAATGCTTTCAAAAGATTCCTTACTTAAAGCAAATGAGAAAAGTAAAAACAAACAAACAAAAAACAAATCCCTTAGAACTATCTTTCTTTGATCCTCTTGAACTGCAATCTGACTCTAACTGCCTCAGTTCCTTTATTGCTTCTCCTTCTTCCTAGGTTCCTATAATACAGACACTTTCTGTTCCAGCCAAGGATAAACTCTAAACTCTCATTTATCTGTTTATTTTTCTTTTTGGTTGCACTTAATCTTCTTTGCGGTACAGTGCAGTCTTTCTCTAGTTGCAGTGAGCGAGGGCTGCTCCTCACGGTGAGGAATCTAGAGCACTGGTCAGTAGCTGTAGTTCATGGACTTAGTCGCCCTGAAACATGTGGAATCCTCCTGGATCAGCGATTGAACCCATGTCCACTGCACTGGGAGGCAGACTCTTAACCACTGGACCACCACGGAAGTCCCTCAAATGTTTTTCTTAAACCCACTTCAAAACAAATCACATTGTGTTGTGATTGATTTTAAATCTGACCTTTGAATTGAGAGTCATTTTCTAAAGCCTACACATACATTACAGACAGAAATTTGCAATGACATTTAGAGTTGTTCTAGGGACAGATAATTCGAGGATCCCAGATTTTAATCAGTTGGATGTAAAAGAAAAACTGGATGGAATATTCAGAGTGAAAAGATTTTGAGAGTGATCTAATAGATCCTGAATTGCAGAGGTTAGAGGAGTTAGAAAAGCTGTAGAAGTGGAGCAAGAGCTGTAAGATTCCATCTTCAAAGTCTGTTCTGTGAAAACAGATTGCCCTTTAATCTTGTCCTACAAGCAAAGAAAGGATGGGTCTATCAGTGACTTTTGGAATAGGCTCTTTAACACCTCTGACAGCATTCAGGGATAGATCCTGAGGCAAGTGTGACCTCAACTCTTCACTTTCCTTTGAACAGCCATAAGCTCGAGCCAGAGGATTTAATAGGAAGGCAAAACCAGGAATGAGAAATACCTCTGTTGCCAGGTCTCCAACTATTGTTTGAAAGTGTATGTGTTGTTTGCTTAGTCGTGTCTGACTCTTTTCTACCCCGTGGGCTATAGCCTGTCAGGCTTCTCTGTCCTTGGAATTCTCCAGGCAAAACTACTGGAGTGGGTTGCCATTCCTTTCTCCAGGAATTGAATGTGGGTCTACCACATTGCAAGCATATTCTTTACTGTCTGAGCCACTAGGGAAGCCCCTAAAGATCTTGAAATAGCCAAAAGCAAAATTAGAAAAAAATCTAGAATAAGTCAGTGGTCTTTCAGTTAAAGCAATTAGAATTTCCCACTCTAATCACAAGAATTTGGGAAAGGAGTTTGTTGATAAAGACACCTATATTCAATGTAAGCAGAAAGGACCATGAAAAATTAATTGAACTCTGCTAGTAAAAAAGGTAAAGGAAAAATTTAAGTGGGTAGGCAATGACAAAATTTCCAAAGGGAAATTCAAGCGTGTATTTTCTAATTGTCACCCTCAAATTCACATAGAAAAATCTCTGCAAATATTAAAGAACAGTCTGCCAAGTTGTTTATTGATACCACAAATCTTGCCACCATAACACAATATTTCTCTGAAAGTCAAGAAACTAATAATCTCTAGACATTCTTTCTTCACAGTGTATAACTATCCATTGACTTTTAAGCAAAGAACATTTTTCCCCCTCTTTTGTGATATTATACCTACAAACTTAATAGGAGGGTTGTAGTGGTCAAATGCATTTTTTTAGATTAGATAGCCTATTGCTGGCCTCTTTCTTAAATCCTGAGGACTATCCTACTTATAATCAGATACAAATTTGGGTATTGATATATTGGTACTTTAGCATCTTGAGTAAAGTTCTAATAAAAATCTCAAGATGTAGGGTTACTTGTGTTAAAACAACAACAACAACAACAAAAATCCTACATATCCTACTTATTAATGTCAAAGTCATTGAGGCTCATAGTGACTCATATAGATCTCTATTCAAACTGGCACAATACTGTTTAAAATGGGAAAATAAGAGATATAAGTAGGAACGCTACTAGAGAAAGGACTCATCATACCTGATACCAGTACTTGTAATTCTTCTAACCTCCCAGACAATAAATCCAGCAGGAAAGAATATAGATTCAATCAGGGCTTCATGACAGTAAAAAAAAATAAACCTTCCCTCTTTTTCCCCTTGTGGTATAAAAACCATTTATTATATCTTACTATTACATGAGGCTACAGTTTTTTGTTTCTTTGTTTGCTTGTTTGTTACATTTGTAGATCCGTGTCCTGCTTTCTTTATTGTCTTTAGCTCAAGATAGTTAATATTTGCTTGCCTCTTCCTGGAGAGTAAAGATATGCTTGGACTTCTCCATTTTTGGTGAAGATAAGGTAGCTCAATTCCTCTCAGGTCTTTCTTACAACTGAAAAACCATTGACATTACAAAACAAACATAGGGAGACTCTGAAATGTGGAAAGGAGACGGTGGATTGTGCAGGGGCATCTGGGTTTGAGAAATGACATGGAGGCTGTCACCTGGGTTTCCTGTCACATGGAAAGCCCCAAAAACCTCCAACTGAGGACCATTCCCAGGCACAGACCAGACAACTCCCAGAAAAGCCCGCTGCCCTGAGCCAAAGACCATGAAAAAGGTAGCCTGATCAAAAATCTTTTGGCTAAACCAGACAAACACCAACAAGAAAAAGTCACCTTCTTCCACCACAGTTTTACTAGGAATGAGCAGAGATCTTTCATGCCACCTTCCCACCAGATGTGATATTCAGATTCCTCTATGAGGGGTATAAGCAGACCAAGGGGGAATATGGTGATGGAAGAGGGGTTTGTTAACATAAATGGATGTAGTCTGCACCAGTAACTTTTGGAGTGGCTTATTATACAACAGTGAAAAACTGAAGTAGAATTTGAACACCCAAAGTCCCATGAAGCACCAGAAAGAAGAGGAAGAAAAAAAATTTTTTGAGACCCAGAAGAAGAGTGCTCCTACAGTGAATCCTAAAATACGTGGCACTGATTTTATGAATTGGGTTAGGCCAAAGGCTAGGAGTACTTAAGGAGGGTTCCAGTGAGGGCATGAAGGCATGAAGATATTGGCAAGACACTTCTCTCTGCAGTAACATAGAAAGTAGGAAGTTCACCTACTGTACTCCATGGAGTAGGTAAGGAGACAGTCATAGTTGAAAGCACTGTGTGGCTTTTTGAAGTTGCTTATCACAAAAATGTGACAGGAGAGAGATGATGATTCAACTGTTATTTCCAAGTGGGAATACTCCAACTCCAATACTTTGGCCACATGATGCGAAGAGCTGAATTATTTGAAAAGACCCTTATGCTGGGAAAAGATTGAGGGCAGGAGGAGAAGGGGACGACAGAGGATGAGATGGTTGGGTGGCATCACCAACTCAATGGACGTAGCTTTGGGTGGACTCCGGGAGTTGGTGATGGACAGAGAGGCCTGGCGTGCTGCAGTTCATGAGGTTGCAAAGGGTCGGACATGACTGAGCAACTGAACTGAACTGAAATATTCTTTAGAGGCAGCAGAAGGTTCTCAAAATAAGATATAGCCTATGGAAACCCTTTTGGCTCAGCTGGTAAAGAATCCACCTGTAATGTGGGAGACCTTGATTTGATCCCTGGGTTGGGAAGATCCTCCTGGAGAAGGGAAAGGCTACCCACTTCAGTATTCTGGCCTGGAGAATTCCATGGACTGTATAGTCCATGGGGTTGCAAAGAGTTGGACACGACTGAGCAACATTCACTTTCACGGAAAATGATTTCAGCATGTTCTTAGGAAGAGATAAAGCCAAGAATGTGGCTAGCAAAACCCCTTGTTAGCAATGGACGTGAGTCTGAGTGAACTCTGGGAGTTGGTGATGGACAGGGAGGCCTGGCTGCTGCGATTCATGGGGTCACAGAGAGTCGGACATGACTGAGCGACTGAACTGAACTGAGACCTCAGAAACCTTTAAGTCAGCAAATCGAAGGCCCTTTCCATAAGACGACATGTCTTTTAAGGATCTTAAGCATATGCCTTGCACACCATCTGCATTAAACTATGGGGCTGCTAAGTGTCTCAAGGGCATTATTTTATGGGAGTTTCAAAGAAGACCTGGGGAGAGAAAATCTTTGAAAAGATTTGTGGGTGTGCTTTTATCAAATGGTGTGGCACACTGATAGGTAAGAAACCTGCAAGAGTTGGGTTTTTTGGTATTTATTTATTTATTTGGCTGCATTGGGCCCTAGTTGCAGCCTGCAGAGGCTTTAGTTGTGGCATGTGGAATCTAATTACCTGACCAGGGATGGAACCCAGGCACCCAGCACTGGGAGTCCTAGCTACCGGACCACCAGGGAACTCCACCCACAGGATTTAGTGAGTGGGCCTCAGGGTGCTGGCAGAGGCTACATGGGCCGCCCTGACCACCTGTCCCTCTAAGGTCCCCATCAGCCACACTGTCCCCCATGCCCTGTTACTGAAGGTCAGGGGCTCAGTGGACCTGTGTAAACTAGTGCTCCTCAACAAGAAGCAGGATTCTTGCATTCATTGTTAAAAACACAGCCAAAAACCAATAATCACTTACTTAGCTCTCTCTACTTGTATGTAGTCATAGTCACCTTTCATTTAGCTTGATTTATCCAATTTATTCATATCAATTAATGGGATAATGAGTCACCAGCAGTCTTTAGATTTTGCAGAAACATTATCCTCATTTCCTAATTTATTTCCAGGGAAATGATGTATGTAAACATTTTCTTCAACTGTTAGAAATTGAAAATATCCATATTTCAGTACACATAAATGGTTACTTTTTCATTTCAACTACCTTCTCAAAGTACACAGAAATTCTTTGTGGATTTTTTGTGAAATTCTTTGAGTTTTCTCTCTAGATCCAGCTTCTCAGAGGCAGTTCCTGATAAACTCTTTTTCCATCTTTCCTGGTATTCTAAGGGTCCCTCTCCTGTGGTCCTCTCTCAGGGTTGCCACACTCCTTTGTGTGCTGCTGTATGCTTAGTAGTTCAGTCATGTTTGGCTCTTTGAGACCCCATAGACTGAAACCTGCCATGCTCCTCTGTCCGTTGGATTCTCTGCACAAGAATACTGGAGTGGGTTGCTATTTCCTCCTCCAGGGCAATCTACCAGATCCAGGGATCAAACCCGTTTCTCTTGAGTCTCCTGCACTGCAGGTGGATTCTTTACCCACTGAGTCATGGGGGAAGCCTGCTCATTGGCTTAATTGTCTCCTCTCTCCTGCTTCACAGGAGGCTCTTTGAGAACCAGGACTGCCTTTCATTTGTGAATGCTTAGCTCTCTGACCAGTGCCAGGCATATAGGGGACTCTGTTTCTTTGTTGAGTGAACAGAATGAATGTATGAAGGGTTCTAGAGAAGTGTGCAAAATTTCACAGTGATGTCCTTTGGTAGACGGGTGGAGTTGCCATCATTCTACTTTCAGGGAAACCTCCATGTCATCAGCTTCAAATATTTCAAAGTCAGAGATTTTAGGAAAAAATACCCCAGTGGAGCCCTAAAGGCTGCAAGTGGTAATAGGACTGCAAAAGAAAGATTGCCTTTCTGGGTGATCATCACTGACTCCTTGGTAAAGGGGCACAAAATGACTATCCCTTTAATTCTTTTTCAGTGAATGTTCATCAATTTAACAAATATATTTTGGGCAGTAACTATGTGCCTGGCACTGGGGATTCCATAATGAACAAAATATACATAACAAAAGCTATTCTCATCAAACTGAAATGGATCATGGTAGACAGATATTAAACAAATTCATAAATGACTATTGAATTTGCGTCGCTCGTGACAAAGGCTATGAAGGATGATGGGGAGTACTTTGAGAGGCTGCAGATTTTAAATTTTGTAGAAACATTAGTGATATACCTTTATTCCAAAAGAACACTTATATACTTTCACTTGATCTGTAGAGGTGGTAAAAACTTTCCCAAGAAAAGCCTAAGAGTTTAGGGATTACCGGAAGTGGGGGGGTTGGAGTATCGTTGAAAAAATGAATCAGAAACAGCTTTCACAGGAAACCGGCAAGAGAGATAAGGATGGAAAGAATGACAATACCAGTGAAGTGTGGGGAGTAAGGAGCAGAGCAACATGGGGCAATTTGGGAAGGGAACTTAGGTGGATGATGTCCTTTGCAATTGCTTGAGTAACAAAGCCTGGTCTTTGTGCTTTTGGTGCCTTTGCAACAGCCTTGCAAATTCAATCCCCAGAGGAAACAGAAAGTCTCTGAAGATTGTAGGCAGATGAGTTCCAAGTTCACATTTAGGCTCATATCAAAGTATTATTCTGGCTATTGTGTGGAGGAGTTTGCAGTGGAGCAGCAGTGCATTTGAGCAACTCAAATGGTAGAAAATGTATCTAGGCAGAATCTGTGAACGTTGCTGTGACTGCTTGTCCGTGGCAGAACACTTTGTCCAGGCTTCCTTAGGGATTTTCTATCTGTTTCTTGTGCTAGAGGCAATTCAATAGCTGAGTAATGAGTACCAGGACCCTTTGAGTGGAAGTGAATACATCTTATAGTTGAATTTCCTGTTACTCAAGACTTCATCCTTCATCTAATAGCCCCAGCATTATTCACCAGAAAGGGTCATAGGAAGAAGAGCCACATCACTGAGCTAACTCACTCACAATGAACAGCCATTTAGAGATTCTAGAATCCATGATATCTACCAACAATATGGGTTTCCCCTCTGGCTCAGCTGGTAAAGAATACACCTGCAATGTGGGAGACATGGGTTCAGTCCCTGGGTTGGGACAATCCCCTGGAGAAGGGAAAGGCTACCCACTCCAGGATGCTGGCCTGGAGAATTGCATGGACTGTATAGTCCACGGGGTCCAAAAGAGTCTATATGCAGAGTACATCATGAGAAACGCTGGGCTGGAAGAAACACAAGCTGGAATCAAGATTGCCGGGAGAAATATCAATAACCTCAGATATGCAGATGACACCACCCTTATGGCAGAAAGTGAAGAGGAACTAAAAGCCTCTTGATTAATGTGAAAGAGGAGAGTGAAAAACTTGGCTTAAAGCTCAACATTCAGAAAACAAAAATCATGGCATCTTGTCCCATCACTTCATGGGAAATAGATGGGGAAACAGTGTCAGACTTTACTTTTTGGGCTCCAAAATCACTGCAGATGATGACTGCAGCCATGAAATTAAAAGACGCTTACTCCATGGAAGAAAAGTTATGATCAACCTAGATAGCATATTCAAAATCAGAGACATTACTTTGCCGACTAAGGTCCATCTAGTCAAGGCTATGGTTTTTCCAGTGGTCATGTATGGATGTGAAAGTTGGACTGTGAAGAAAGCTGAGCACCAAAGAATTGATGCTTTTGAACTGTGGTGTTGGAGAAGACTCTTGAGAGTCCCTTTGCCTGCAAGGAGATCCAACAAGCCCATCCTAAAGGATTAGCCCTGGGATTTCTTTGGAAGAACTGATGCTGAAGCTGAAACTTCAATACTTTGGCCACCTGATGCGAAGAGCTGACTCACTGGAAAAGACCATGGTGCTGGGAGGGATTGGGTGCAGGAAGAGAAGGGGATGACAGATGAGATGGCTGGATGGCATCACTGACTTGATGGACATGAGTCTGAGTGAACTCTGGGAGTTGGTGATGGACAGGCAGGCCTGGCGTGCTGCTATTCATGGGGTCGCAAAGAGTCGGACACGACTGAGTGACTGAACTGAACTGAACTGAACCAATAATATGGTGCTAATAATGAAGTCAAATTCTTCCTTGGAAAATTAGACTTGATTAAATACCCTTCCTTAACATTTAAGTGCTTATCTAGTTTTAGTGAAACCTTAGGAATTGCTTGGAAAGGATATCATTGAATGATCCCTGATACTTACAAATTTCTCAAAGAAAAAGATAATATGTTTTTAATCTCCTGCATGGCAAGATTCATCTTTGTATACCCCAACACCTAGAAATGGCTGACACTTAAAAGTCCTAATAAAATAGAAAGCCTTATAGCATAGTTAAAAGCTTGGCTTAACTGGCAAATGAAAATTGGAGTCATGAATCCACTACTTCTCAACAGTTTTTTGGACAAGTTAATTGACCTTTCCAAGTCTCAAACTCTTTATTAGCAAAATAATGATTAAGTGTTAAATCTCTAGCCTTGGCCCAGCTATAGTAAGTAATTTTATTAATATTCATTGAATTAATGGATGAATTCATAATAAACTGTTTATGAAACTGATGAAGAGCAACATGCTAAATTTATGGGCTTATATTCAAATCTTTTTTTTTTAAATGTCTGCAGTTGTAGACACAATTTGATGTGTTTAAGTGTTAATTCACATAATAATAGGTCTCTTTATGTTTAGTCACTCAGTACTCAGTAGTGTTCAACTCTTTGTGGTCCCATGGACTGTAGCCCACCAGGCTCCTGTGTTCATGAAATTTTCCAGGCAAGAATAGTGAAGTGGGTTGCCATTTGGAGGAAAACCCAAATATGTGAGTTCAGTTCAGTTCAGTTGCTCAGTCATGTCCAACTCTTTGCAACCCCATGAATCGCAGCACGCCAGGCCTCCTTGTCCATCACCAACTCCCAGAGTTCACTCAGACTCATGTCCATCGAGTCAATGATGCCATTCAGTCATCTCATCCTCTGTTGTCCCCTTCTCCTCCTGCCCCCAGTCCTTCCCAGCATCAGAGTCTTTTCCAATGAGTCAACTCTTCACATGAAGTGGCCAAAGTACTGGAGTTTCAGCTTTAGCATTATTCCTTCCATAGAAATCCCAGGGTTGATCTCCTTCAGAATGGACTAGTTGGATCTCCTTGTAGTCCAAGGGACTCTCAAGAGTCTTCTCCGACACCATAGTTCAAAAGCATCAATTCTTCAATTCTTCGGTGCTCAGCTTTCTTCACAGTCCAACTCTCACATCCATACATGACCACTGGAAAAACCAAAGCCTTGACTAGACAGACCTTTGTTGGCAAAGTAATGTCTCTGCTTTTGAATATGCTATCTAGGTTGGTCATAACTTTTCTTCCAAGGAGTAAGTGTCTTTTAATTTCATGGCTACAGTCACTATCTGCAGTTATTTTGGAGCCCCCAAAAGTCTGACACTGTTTCCACTCTTTCCCCATCTATTTCCCATTAAGTGATGGGACCAGATGCCATGCCTTTCAAAATTTAGCTGGGGAGCCAAACTTCTACTGCTTAGATCCAGGTATGAGATACTGGTGTTGCTAATGCTTTGGGTTAATGGCATGATCTAATTGAAACAGTGAGAGACTTTATATTTTGGGCTCCCAAATCACTGCAGACGGTGACTGCAGCCATGAAGTTAAGAAATGCTTGCTCTTTGCAAGAAAAGCTACGACCAAACTAGACAGCAGATTAAAAAGCAGAGACATTACTTTGCCAACAAAGGTCCATCTTCCAACAAAGGTCCATCTTGTCAAAGCTATGGTTTTTCCAGCAGTCACGTATGGATGTGAGAGCTGGACTATAAAGAAGGCTGAGCACCAAAGAATTGATGCTTTTGAACTGTGGTGTTAGAGAAGACTCTTGAGAGTCCCTCAGATTGCAAGGAGATCCAACCAGTCCATCCTAAAAGAAATCAGTCTTGAATAATCATTGGAAGGACTGATGCTGAAGCTAAAACTCCAATACTTTGGCCATCTGTTGTGAAGAACCAACTCATTGGAAAAGACTCTGATGCTCGGAAAGATTGAAGGCAGGAGGAGAAGGGCACGACAGAGGATGAGATGGTTGGATAACATCACTGACTCAATGGACATGAGTTTGAGTAGGCTCCAGGAGTTGGTGACAGACGGGTAAGCCTAGGGTGCTGCAGTCCATGGGATCACAAAGAGTTGAACACGACTCTGTGACTGAACTGAACTGAACTGAATAGCGTTCCAATCAGGCAGGAAAGGGAATTAACCTTCATAGTGTGGTGAGTTGGGGAAGTACTTATGCATGTCTGCCTGAAATGCTTTGAGGAAGTATTTGAAGGGCAAATACAAAAATTGTACATAACTTATTTTCTACACTGGTATAGATACAGAAATGAAACAGTGAAACAATTTAACTTGAAGTCCCTGAAGAGAAAATATGTCACTAAAATCTGAGATTATTACAGAATTCTTACATCTGAATAATTCCTAAAATGGATTTTGGTTATAGCAACTGTGTACATTGTGCTATCAATGTTTTATATCTGCTTTTTCATAGGTTTCTAAAACCATACATTTACAAATTTTACAACCTAAAGTAAATAATATTAAATAAACATAACTCCATAATCTTAACATAATTACCCTGGCCAATATTAACATATGGTATATCTATTTAAAACATTTTCTTTCTATCTATCCTTTTTATTTATTGTAATCATTATCTTAAAAGTTTTATCTTCTATCATTTTACTTATTTTTTATTATAAAATTTTTCTCACAAGCATCATTTTTTGTTATTCTTATAAAAACTTATTCCCACTAAAAATGCACATTGTGAAAAAATAGTTTTAGAAAGTTAAATCTTGTACAAGCTTAAATTATAAGGTCAGCATACAAGTCAAAAATTATGTTTAGATAAAGACTTCTCTGGGGGTCCAGTGGCTAACACTTCACACTTCCGATGCAGGGATCCAGGTTCAATCCTTGGTCAGGGAACTAGATCCCACATGCCACAAAGTTTGCATGCCAAAAAGAAGATCCAGTATGCCACAACTAAGACTCGGCACAGCCAAAAAAATAAATAAAAGTAAATATTTTAAAAATTACTTTTAGATGAATTCCTCTTGGGACTTAATATTTCTCTATAGAGTGAGCGTCTGAAACACCAACTCCCTTTGTGCGTGTATGTGTGTGCTCAGTCATGTCTGACTCTTTGTGACCCCACAGGCTCTAGCTTGTCAGGCTTCTCTGCCCATGGGATTTCCAAGGCAAGAAGACTGGAATGGGTTGTCATTTCCTCCTCCAGGGAATCTTCCCAACCCAGGGATCAAACCCACATATCCTATGTCTCCTGCTCTGCAGGCAGATTCTTTACCTGCTGAGCCACCAGTACAGAGTGAGCATCTGAAACACCAGCTCCTCCTTAGTGAATGTTTTCTGTAACATCCAAGTAAACCTTCAATTTCTTCCCCAAGGATGTTGAAAAGTCATACCACTTATTTACCTGATTATAGAAATATTTCAAATTAAAGTCACAGAAGAAATCTTAAAAACATGCATATGTTTTTGACACAAGTTTCCATCAAGCAATTGGCTATTTCAGGCATGATTGCGACTACTGCCTAAAGCAAAGGATCATTGAAAGTGATGACTGGTAGAATTGTCAATATTATTTAAATCAGTCTCTCTCTTTCTCTCTCCTTACTGCCCCATACCCACAAAGTTGATTTTACGTGAGTTTCATTGAGTGTTCTGCAGCTCCCTCACTGAAAATAGTACCTATCTTTCTACCCTCTCTCTCTATCCAAATCCCAGAAGTAGCCATCTTTGAGTATTTTTTAGTGTACAGGCCTGTCATTTAAAGCTCTGACATTCATTTCATAGATATTCAAGGGTCTAACAAATAATTGAATAACTTGATATACTCTTCATATAGTATTTTTGCACAAGAAATGAATGGCTTCCAAAGATTAGCAATAAGGACTGTAACAGTAATGCACAGTTCCCAAGGACTTACTGTCAGGTTCTGGGTTAATTGCTTGCATTGTCTTTCATAATCTTCATAATCATGTACAGAGATAGATACTATCATGAGAGGTTGGTACCTTGCTTAACATCATGGAGATGAATCTATATGCATCCCAGGTCTGTCTGACTTTGAAGAGCTATGTACTAACCACTGTGATTAATGTCACTGTACCCTTAATATGCTGATACCTTTATTTCTTTTTCAATTATTTTTGTTTATTTGTTTTATTTGAGATAAAATTGACATATGACACTATCAATTTTAGGTGTATAATGTAATGATATAATAAATATGGTGAAATGATTATACAAAAAGCTTAGTTAACATCCATTATCAAACATAGTTACAAATTGCTTTTCTTGTGATAAGTGATTTAAGATCGACTTTCAGCAACTTTCAAATATGCAGCACAGTATTACTTTGGGATTCTCTGGTGGCTCAGATGATAAAGTCTGCCTACAATGTGGGAGACCCATGTTCAATCCCTGGGTCAGGAAGACTCCCCGGAGGAGGAAATGGCAACCCGCTCCAGTATTCATGCCTGGAAAATCCAGAGGAGCCTGGCTGGCTACAGTCCATGGGGTTGCAAAGAGTCGGACAAGACTGAGTAACTTCACTTTCACTTTCCACAGTATTACCTTAGTAACTCTGCTGTAATTACATTCCCAGGACTTGCTTTTCTTATAACTGGAAGTTCAAAACTGTTGCCCCCTCAACCCCCACCTCTGGAAACCAGCAAGTTACTCTTTGTGTCTATGAGTTCGGGTTTTTTTTAGATTCTACATATAACTAAGATTATTGTCTTTCTCTGATTTGTTTCATACCCTCAAGGTCCATCCAATAGATACATGTATTTCTTGATTCTTATATTTTCTATTGATTCCCCACTATTACATCTGACAGATTTAGCTTATGGCAACCCACTCCAGTACTTTTGCCTGGAGAATCCCATGGAGGGAGGAGCCTGGTAGGCTACAGTCCATGGGGACACAAAGAGTCGGACACGACTGAGCGACAAACAAACTGTACTTCTAGGGTGAGCAACTTTCCCAAGTTTATCTGGGACTTTCTCTGCGACTCAGCAAATCCACTGGTCTAGGGCAAACTGCCTCTTGGAACATCTGCTTCACATTCTAAGTCATTTCAATTCTGTTTTGTTGTTCAGTTGTTAATCATATCCTAATCTTTGCAACCCCGTGGACTAAACATGTCAGACTCCTCTGTCTTACACTGTCTCCCAGAGTTGGCCTAAGTTCATGTCCATTGAATCGATGATGCTATATAACGATCTTGTTCTCTGCCATCCCCTTCTTGTTTTGCCTTCAATCTTTTCCAGCATCAGGGTCTTTCCCAAAGAGCTGGCTCTTCGAATCAAGTGGTCAAAATATTGGAGAATCAGTATCAGGCCTTCCAATGAATATTTGGGTTGATTTCCTTTAAGACTGACTGGTTTAATCTCCTTGAAGTTGAAGGGACTCTCAAGAGCCTTCTCCAGCACCACAATTCAAAAGCATCAATTCTTTGTTGCTCAACCTTCTTTATGGTCCAACTCACACATCTGTACGTGAATACTGGAAAAAACTATGACTGTATGGACCTTTGTCAGCAGAGTCGTGTCTCTGCTTTTTAATATGCTATCTAGGTTTGAAATAACATTTTCTTCCATGGAGTAGTTCAGTTCAGTTCAGTTCAGTCACTCAGTTGTGTCCGACTCTTTATGACCCCATGAACTGCAGCACACCAGGCCTCCCTTTCCATCACCAACTCCTGGAGTTCTCTCAAACTCATGTCCATCAAGTCGGTGATGCCATCTAGCCATCTCATCCTCTGTTGTTCCCTTCTCCTCCTGCCCTCAATCCCTCCCAGCATCAGGGTCTTTTCCAGTGAGTCAACTCTTTGCATCAGGTGGCCAAAGTATTGAAGTTTCAGCTTTAGCATCAGTCCTTCCAAAGAACACCCAGGACTGATCTCCTTTAGGATGGACTGGTTGGATCTCCTTGCAGTCCAAGGGACTCTCAGGTCTTCTCCAACACCACAGTTCAAAAGCATCAATTCTTTGGTGCTCAGCTTTCTTCACAGTCCAACTTTCACATCCACACATGACCACTGGAAAAACCATAGCCTTGACTAGATGAACCTTTGTTGACAAAGTAATGTCTCTGCTTTTGAATATGCTATCTAGGTTGGTCATAACTTTCCTTCCATGGAGCAAGCCTCCTTTAATTTCATGGCTGCAGTCACCGTCCACAGTGATTTTGGAGCCTAGCTGTGTGTCCTGTACATTCTGTTCTTATAACTCAATATTCAGCCTTCTGTTCTTTGTTGAGCAGTTGATTCTAAAAGTGGGAAAATTTTTAAATAGCATTTGGTACCTTTTGATTAAGTAAATACAAGAAGCCCTCTGTATCACCAGGTCCCATCAACCTCTGATCTGACCAACTCTGGATCAATTGATGATCCAGGGTTGGTTGAAACCCAGGATGTGGAACCAGCCAGTAAGGAGATCCAAGGTACCACACCATAGCATATACTCAGGGGCTTGAGTATCCATGAATTTTGGTATTTTGAATTTTTGATTCTTGAGCATTATTTTGCTAGCATGTGAGATTAGTGCAATTGTGTGGTGGTTTGAACATTCTTTGGCATTGCCTTTCTTTGGGATTGGAATGAAAATTTACCTTTTCCAGTCCTGTGGCCACTGCTGTGTTTTCCAAATGCTGGCACATTGAGTGCAGCACTTTCACAGCATCATCTTTTAGGATTTGAAGTAGCTCAGCTGGAATTCTATCACCTCCACTAGCTTTGTTCCTAGTGATGCTTCTTAAGGCCCACTTGACTTTACATTCCAGATGTCTGGCTCTAGGAGAGTGATCATGCCATCATGGTTATCTGGGTCATGAAGATCTTTTTGTATAGTTCTTCTGTGCATTCTTGCCACCTGTTTTTAACATCTTCTGCTTATGTTAGGCCCCTACTATTTATTGTGTGCATCTTTGCATGAAATTTTCCCTTGATATCTCTAATTTTTGAACATATCTCTAGACTTTCCCATTCTATTATTCTCCTCTATTTCTTTGCACTGATCGTTGAGGAAGGCTTTCTTATCTCTACTTTCTCTTTATGTAACTCTGCACTCAAATCGGTATATCTTTCCTTTTCTCCTTTGCCTTTCACTTCTCTTCATTTCACTGCTATTTGTAAGGCCTCTTCAGACAACCATTTTGCCTTTTGCATTTCTTTTTCTTGGGGAATGTCTTGATCACTGCCTCCTATACACTGTCATGTCTCCAGGTGCTGACTCACACCCACCTCTGGACATCTAGACTACTACCCAAGTTGAAACCCTGCATTTCTCTGCTGTTCTAGGCTTCCTGGCCCTTGGACTTCTAAGTCTTGCTATAAATCATTTTATTAGGGGAAAAATATATTTTTCTAGCAAAATTCTCTTGTGAACTAATTGGGCAAATAGTGATCATTCGCAAATGACACAGTAGTGTTCATGAGCTCAGGTGGTCCAATTTGAATCACTACTACATCACTTATTAACTGTGACTTGGGCAAGTATGTTGAGGTCTCTAGATCATGTTTTCTCTGTAAGTGGAGACCATAATAATTATTAACCCCAAAATGTTATTGTAAGAATTCTTTAAAATAATATATGTTTTTAGCATTACTGCTGCACACAGAACTGTTCAATGGAGTGAACCATTACTATTGCTATGATTATTATCGCTATAAGTTACTGTTTTTGTTATTTTTATTGTTTGATGTATCAGACTTCTCCTCATCTCAGGACAGCTACTGACATTGTTCCTGTCCTAGCCTCTTAGAGAAATTTCATGGATTTAGCATTAGCAGATGCCAATCTCCAATTCAAGTACAGAATTGGAGAACAGCCACAGTTCAAGTACACAGTCTCCTGACTGGGAGAAAGCTCGGTGCTCTCTCAGAGCGTCTACCTCAAACATATCTTTGGAGAGGGACTATCACTTGCCTGGTTCTTCAAAGACCAATGCCTGTGGCAGCCTCATGCCCACCAGGGCAGTGTTCAGGGAATAAGAAGAAAGACAGTCAAAAAGAAGACTGTCTTCTCTCAAAGTCCTCGACACCTTTTCTTTAATACCTTTCAGTTTATGAGATTTGACAAGGAAATACAGGCATTGCTTCGGGCCATTCCAATCTCACAATGTAAGTATTCTCTTAAAATTGCCACATCTAAGAGTGCCTTTATATCCATGTCATTACTCAAGGAAAAATTGTGAAGATACAGGCATGAGAGTGGGAGAGATCTTAATAAAACATTCACACACACATACAAAAATAACCCCCCTACCTCTCAATTTGAAAGACATCTCTTTCTGCTTACTTTGTATCACTCATCAAAAATGTCTTAAGAAGCTGAAGGATTAGTATCCTTCCAAATACTTTGAACAAGCATGGCACATAAAGGGAAGAAAAATAGAGCACTTCGTCAGTTGTAGTGTTATAGTCATGAAATATATATTGAAGTATGAGTGTATGATAAACCCACAAGGGTATGTAGATGAAAGAATAGAAGATGAAGGCATAGATTTGATTTAGAATAGCATCTGAAGCCAAGAATGGGAACAGTCTTCTGAAACTAGATCTCACTAAAAGAAAACTTTACTGAACATTTCATGCTAGTTGAAAGGAAAAAAAAAAAATGCATGTGAAAGCATAAAGGTCTGTGTGTGTATATACATATATATACTCTTCAAGCTCTTTAAGTAAAATGATACTTAAAAATGCAGAAAACATAAACATCTTGAAAGATCAAACAAAAATTACATTAAATGAAAATAATATCAAAGTGGAAGGGTGAAAAGTTAAGAGAAACAAAGCTATTTAGAAAAGAATCATTATATTTGGGATCTTATCAGCAATGATGAATTAATACCTTCACAGTTCTAGAGGAAAATGTTGTTAAGTTTGGATTTCACTCTTATTCATACTGTCAGTTAAGGAGGGACGGGGGTGGTAAAAAAACAAACAAACAAACAAACAACTTTTAAGCTATCCAAGGAATAAGAGATTCTTCTCCCAGTGTACATGTTCTAAAATATTACCTAAAGACAGCCTCTAGCAAAATGAAAAAAAAAAAAAAAGATGAAATGTAGAGGCAAAAGTAAAATGAATAAATAAACAAATAGTGAACAGATCCAGTAGAACTTCAAAACACAATTCCAGGAGAGTGGCACAGCATACCCAGAACACGATCAACACAACAGGACTGGAAAGTAACCATGATTATGGTTACATAATGGATTCCATTCAGCAGGCTGTCTGTTTAAAAGAGACAAGATCTTAAGGATAGCTTGAGAAAGGTATATGTTTCTTTGGCAACAATGACGAAGAAAGACAATTAGAAATGCAAGAGAAAAAAAAATTTGAGCAGTAAAATTATTTTCCAATATGAAAAATGTGGAAATATAGCATGAATTGAAAAAAATCAATGCTGCAGAGAAAATCAGCTTCACTTGACTTTGATGCTTTAAGAAACAAATTTGTTGATGAACACACTCCCACTGAGTGACACAGACCTAACAACAGTGACACTTCATTAGCTAGGGGTCCAATCAATTACTTGAATAAAAAGGAATATTATAATCATCCCTCCGTATTCCCAGAGATATTCACTCCTGGACCCTAGGAAATACCAAAATTCATGGATACTCAAGTCTCTTATGTGCTATGGTGTGGTACCTTGGGTCTCCTTACTGGCTGGTTCCACATGCTGGGTTTCAGCCAACCCTGGATCATCAATTGATCCAGAGTTGGTCAGATCAGAGGTTGATGGGACCTGGTGGTACAGTGGGCTTCTTGTATTTACTTAATCATAAGGTCAGTTCCGTTCAGTTCAGCTCAGTTGCTCAGTCGTGTCTGACTTTTTCCGAGCCCATGAATCGCAGCACACCAGGCCTCCCTGTCCATCACCAGCTCCCAGAGTTCACTCAGACTCATATCTATCGAGTCATTGATGCCATCCAGCCATCTCATCCTCGGTTGTCCCCTTCTCCTCCTGCCCCCAATCCCTCCCAGTATCAGAGTCTTTTCCAATGAGTCAACTCTTCACATGAGGTGGCCAAAGTACTGGAGCTTCAGCTTTAGCATCATTCCTTCCAAAGAACACCCAGGACTGACCTCCTTCAGAATGGACTGGTTGGATCTCCTTGCAGTCCAAGGGACTCTCAAGAGTCTTCTCCAACACCACAGTTCAAAAGCATCAATTATTCAGCGCTCAGCTTTCTTCACAGTCTAACTCTCACATCCATAAATGACCACAGGAAAAACCGTAGACTTGACTAGATGGACCTTAGTCAGCAGAGTAATGTCTCTGCTTTTGAATATGCTATCTAGGTTGGTCATAACTTTTCTTCATAAGGTACCAAATGCTATTTAAAATTTTCCCACTTTTAGAATCAACTGCTCAACAAAGAACAGAAGGCTGAATATTGAGCTATGAGAACAGCAAGTACAGGACACACAGCTAGGCTCCAAAATCACTGTGAAGAGTGACTGCAGCCATGAAATTAAAGGAGGCTTGCTCCATGGAAGGAAAGTTATGACCAACCTAGATAGCATATTCAAAAGCAAAGACATTACTTTGCCAACAAAGGTCTGTCTAGTCAAGGCTATGGTTTTTCCAGTAGTCATGTATGGATGTGAGAGATAGACCATAAAGAAAGCTGAGCACCAAAGAATTGATGCTTTTGAACTGTGGTGTTGGAGAAGACTCTTGAAAGTCCCTTGGACTGCAAGGAAATCCAACTTGTCAGTCCTAAAGGAAATCAGTCCTGAATATTCACTGGAAGGACTGATGCTGAAGCTGATGGTGGGAGAGATTGAGGGCAGGAGGAGAAGGGGATGACAGAGGATGAGATAGTTGGATGGCATCACCAACATGATGGACATGAGTTTGAGCAGGCTCCAGGAGTTGATGGACAAGGAAGCCTGGCATGCTGCAGTCCATGGGGTCGCAAAAGAGTTGGACATGACTGAGCTACTGAACTGAACTAAACTTAGAAATCCAAGCCATCAGATTTTGATCACTTTCCTCTAAAAGCCCCCCACCCCCACCCCACCCCCACCCTCAATTTTCCTCAGAGCTATTTTGATGTAAAATGTAGCAACCACTGTTATTCCTCTAACCTTTGAGTGTCTTAACAGGCAAGTGGTTCTAGGCAGTTTTACTTTTGAAACTCTCTCTGTTCCTAATCACATCAAATGTATTTTGATCAAATGTACTCACATCCCAGGCTTAATTTAATTTCTCTATATAAAATAAGATGAGTTGAGGAGCAGTTGAACAACGGGATGAGTGAGTAGTTGACATGCTACATTTCTTAGTTCTTTAATTAGATTAATTTTCATTTTGCTCAGGGATTTTTTTAAGCTAAAATTTCTAAGCAATACAGCTTTTTCAGAATAGAATGCTTTCAGATATTCATAGGATCAAGGCTATAGAAGAGATACAGCAGGCACTTTGGTAGAGGGTGGGGTTGAGTGCTGTGGGTGACAACCTGCTATAGTTGGAAGAGCGCTAGCTCTCCTAGCTGGAGCTGTAGGAAACCAATTTAACATCTCTAGGCCTCAGTTCCTCTGCTTAAAATAAAAGGCAGACACTAATGCTATTAGAATTATAGTTATATTTATAACTTAAAACTATTTTTCTGTTTAAAACAGTTTTCATGATGTACCAGATGCTACTTAAAGGTTGGGATGAAGGAGCTGTCAATGACAAGTGACTTTGAACCACCAAGAGCCTGCTCTCTTAGATGTTATATTCAGGAGAGGAGGCATTAGTCATCATTGCAGGCTCACTCGGGTAGTAATGAGCCCCAAGAAGAAAAGTCAAGTCAGTGAAAGTGATAGAGTGGAAGGAGCCTTTTTCTCAGATAGATGGTCATGGGAGTTCTCTTGAAGGAGGTGACATTTGAGCAAAGACATTTAGTAAAACTCTGTGTGCCTAACATTTCCTAGAGGACCAGGAAAGATATAAATATTGGAAATAGTAGGAGGGGCATCATGGCAGCATGACCCAGACATGACACAGATGTTTCTAGAACTTCACACCATTTTCCTGATGCCCCAGGCTGGTTCTATTCTGAGTGTTTAGCAACTAAAATAGTACCGAATTCCAGTTGGTGTCCATAGTCTCTTCAAAAAATGTGTTAGAAAATTACAGAATTGCAATCCTGTGCAGAAGAGTTTTATTTTTTTTTAAAGTTTACCTGATGCAAATTTAAGTCTGTGAATTTACAGTAAATGCTAATCTAAGTTTATAAGAAATTATTATGGAAGACATAAAGTAATGCATGATAAGTCTGAAAAAGACATGAAGTGATGATTTAATTTACCTCTGCTATACAGTGGTGCAGTAGATAAAATGTCATCAATCCTATTTACATATGATGCCCCAGGTGGTGTGGATAACAAGTGAAAGACAATGAGTCATTATCCTGGTCTCACAGTGTTCAACCTTGCACCATAGCTGCTTTTCAAAAGATATGCATTGGTCTTATATACAGCCTTAAAAAAAAACCTGAGCATCATTATGAATGTGGGTCACTTACCCTCATAGAGATAATTCCCTAAGGGTATCCAAATAATGTTTCAGCTAATAAATGCTTATATGAGAATTCCAGCCAATGAATAGAGACGGCAGAGATATGGAAAGAAAAAGCTGAGGTCTTCAGGGAGCAAAGTAGAGAAGGAAAGTATACAATGACAAAAATCACACATAAATAAATATCCAGAGTATGTTTCTTTTCTCATTCCCCCTAATGGAATTTCCAGCATTGAACACTGAAATTTCTCACTTCCAGCTCCTGAATTTTGTCATGATCTTCAGTGTGGGAAGAAAGAGAGAATCTAGAAGATTTACACTGGAGAAAGGATAACCAGTAGCTCTTAACACTAGTTGGACATTAGAATCACTCAGGGAATTTTGAAAAATACCAATTCCTGGGCAACATCCATGTTCTATTGCTTCAGGATTTCTGGGATAGGTCCACAGCATCAGTATTTTTAAAGCACTTACCTGTATTTCCAATTTGCATCTATGTTTGAGAACTAGACAAACAAAGGGAAAACAAAAATGTGAAAAGAGGGAGAAGGGTTGGACTCATGGAATGAAAACTTTGTAGTTTAGGCTCAAGGAACTCTGAC
This sequence comes from Nanger dama, assembly GCA_917880005.1. Taxonomy (NCBI): domain Eukaryota; kingdom Metazoa; phylum Chordata; class Mammalia; order Artiodactyla; family Bovidae; genus Nanger; species Nanger dama. The sequence goes on from CAKJTW010000059.1 coordinate 2,071,352, forward strand.
GATAGAAGGAATGCAATGGTAAAGAGAAAAAGCTTATGAGAGCATCTTTTATCCATAGGCATGATCTTGGGAATAGCAGAGTTGGAGAGAAAGGACTTTTAAGATATTTTGCTCTGCAGTAATAACATATTCCCTTTTGTAAATCCAAGTTCTCCAGTGTTTTTTCAATAACCAAAGTAAAAATCAGAATTCTTTTCAAGTTTTTTTTTTTTTCCCATCTGAAAGAGTGCTTTTCTTTTGTTTATCTCATGCAGAGGACCCATGGAGCCTCATTTATTTAGGAGTTACAGAAGTTTGACAGGGTGAATTAAAATGAATTTCCTGATTATGAGAAGGTATTCGTGATAATCATAGATACATAATTACTGAACAGTGAGCATATGCCAATGTTCTTCTATTAGATGTATTAAATTATGTAATTGTTCCAGTCACATGAGGTGAGCACTATTAATATATCAGTTCTCTCTTCAAATGAGAAAATGAAGCATAGGAAGATTAAAGAAACATCTCCAGCTCATATATTACTATTTAGAAAATATGCATGTGTCTATGTGTGTGCTCAGTCATGTCTGACTCTTTGAAGCCCCATGGACTGTAGCCCACTAGTCTCCTCTGTCCATGGAATTTTCCAGGCAAGGATATTAGAACGGGTTTCCATTTTCTGTTCCAGTGGATCTTCCCAACTCAGGAATTGAACACACATCTCTTATATCTCCTTCATTGGCAGGCAGATACTTTTACCACTGCATCACCTGGGAAGCAATATTTAGAAAGTGATATAGAAACCTATATGCAGGTCAGGAAGCAACAGTTAGAACTGGACATGGAACAACAGACTGGTTCCAAATAGGAAAAGGAGTACGTCAAGGCTATATATTGTCACCCTGCTTATTTAACTTATATGCAGAGTACATCATGAGAAATGCTGGGCTGGATGAAGCACAAGCTAGAATCAAGATTGCTGGGAGAAATATCAATAACCTCAGATATTCAGATGATACCACCCTTATGGCAGAAAGTGAAGAAGAACTAAAAAGCCTCTTGATGAAAGTGAAAGAGGAGAGTGAAAAAGTTGGCTTAAAGCTCAACATTCAGAAAATTCATGGTATCTGGTCCCATCACTTCATGGGAGATAGATGGGGAAACAGTGGAAACAGTGTCAGACTTTATTTTGGGGGCTCCAAAATCACTGCAGATGGTGATTGCAGCCATAAAATTAAAAGATGCTTACTCCATGGAAGAAAAGTTATGACTAACCTAGATAGCACATTCAAAAGCAGAGACATTACTTTGCCAACAAAGGTCCATCTAGTCAAGGCTATGTTTTTTCCAGTGGTCATGTATGGATGTGAGAGTTGGACTGTGAAGAAAGCTGAGCACTGAAGAATTGATGCTTTTGAACTGTGGTGTTGGAGAAGACTCTTGAGAGTTCCTTGGACTGCAAGGAGATCCAACCAGTCCATGCTGAAGGAGATCAACCCTGGGATTTCTTTGGAAGGCATGATGCTAAAGCTGAAACTCCAGTACTTTGGCTACCTCATGCGAAGAGTTGACTCATTGGAAAAGACTTTGATGCTGGAGAAGGGGACGACAGAGGATGAGATGGCTGGATGGTATCACTGACTCGATGGTCGTGAGTTTGAGTGAATTCTCGGAGTTGGTGATGGACAGGGAGGCCTGGTGTGCTGCAATTCATGGGGTTGCAAAGAGTCAGACACAACTGAGTGACTAAACTGAACTGAACTGAACTGAGAGCCTAAATTTAAGTTCAGACAGTTTTATCCCCAGGGTCTGACTTTTAAACACTAAGCTATCCTGCCATGAAGAAAGAGAACAGTAATAACTCAGGAAAAGAGTATTATTGGAGAATAGATAGGAGACATTTAAGAAAAAGAATTTCAAAGGACTGCAAGGGAATGGACCTCAAGAGTGAGAGGATCAAGGGTTTGGAGGCAGCGAATGTCAGTAGAGGAGAGAAGAGCAATACAATGTAAGACTTCTGACAATGGCTGAGACTCAGTGCTTTATATATCAGGAGAGACTAAACAGAGAAACTGAAAGTTGTTCTTTCCTCTGTCATGAGTCATTGATTCCATCCACTTTAGTTATTGAAAAGAGTAACCTTCATTCCAAGAAGTTTAAGAATTAAAAATATAGAACAAAACATAACAAAATAAAGAAATTAAGTAAAAGAGAAATAATGGAGAATGATGCTCAGTTGGTTTTATTACAATGGCCATCACTACAGAGATATTGTTGATAACACTAAAAAGATGTGTCATAAATGTGTGTGTTACTCTTCCATCTATCATTCAGGGGAGATAGGAATGTGGAAATTTATCTGCTGTACTCAGAAATTTAATTGATATTAGAAATAACTAAGCTATTTAATTATCAGTAATACTCGGTTTATTTTTTTAAAGATAAATGCTTTATGAAAACTTTGAAATTAATTTTAGTATAAAGAAAAGTGTGTGTTATGGTGGGTTCCTTTTCAAATTGACTTAGGATTCATCTTGTTTGCTTCTAAGTGGCATAAGTGGAAAAGAATTCCCCTGCCAAGGCAGGAGACTCAAAAGATGGACGTTCAATCCCTGGGTTGGGAATATCCCTTGGAGTAGGAAGTGGCAACCCACTCCAGTATTCTTGCCTCAAAAATTTCATGGACAGAGGAGCCTGGCATGCTACAGTCCAGGGGGCAACAAAAATCTCTCTCACACACATCATCTTGTTTACACTGTCTCTAAACAAAATGAATGAGACAAATGGATTCATGCCTCCACCCCTTGGAGGTGATGTACTGAAGGCCCATGCTCCCTCCTGGACTGTCCCCCGAACCTCCTCCCATACCAAGCTTCCTACACTCTCCTTTGCTGGTGGAACTCCACAGTGCCCTCTGGAAATATGTCAGTCACAACTTGCCTGCCCCGATCCCCCAGCCCCCTTGCCCCCTTTACAAATTGGGGACACAGTCTAACTGTTTGATAATCCCCAGGGTGACCTAACCCCAAAATGGCAGGAACCATTCAGAATTATCCTCCTTACCCCAACTGCAGCCAAACTTGAGAAGGCCACCTCCTGGATACACCTCTCTTGCCTAAAATGGGTCATCTCTGATCCTGCGCTGCCCTCCTTAACTGACCCCGATCAGTTCCCCCATCGCAGCACCTACCTCCTTAAAAATCACCCGGTGACAACCTCTGTCAACCACCCAACACAACACTGAATGACCTGGACTCTCTTCAACAGATCCTGACCCAACTGCTATAAACTACAAGACCTCTGGACCAGCGCCCTGACGGGAACCTCCTTCGAAGACCTGACCACACTGGTGTCTCAACTATGGCTTCAGGGAACCTTCTAAAACCTGATTCCAGATGCAATTGATTTCTTTACTTTCATTCCCTATGTCATTCTTCATCCTAATGAACACTGTTCCTCCTCAGATTCAAGCAACCACCAACTTGGGGACTTTCTTCCCTCAGGACTGGCCGCCTATCTGCTGTCTCTTTGTCAGTATCGCCTACGTTGTTGGCTGTGATCTACCCCTAGGGTGCTATTTCCTCCACACTGTCTGACAGACCCACGGCTCCCCTGTTCCTTATCCTTGCTGTACTCTCCAGTCTTCTGGCTAGTCCCTGCCCCTGCTCAGACATTTATTCCTATGTTCATTCCTCATGTTATAATACGCTCTAAGACCTTGCACCATGAACCTCGGGACAGAGGGGGAGTACAAATCCCTACTCACTGTTAAAGTACAAAAGAGAGAGTTTCGTGAGCATCTGCCATAAGCCAAATGGAAGAAACATGTTTCTATCCCATTACCCACTGGGGGTTCTCAGATGCGGACAGGGTACTAGATCAAAATCGTGAAAAGAAACAAGAGCAAGTTATAAAGAACATAATTTCCTGGTTACAGGTGACTCCTGAGCTTTATAAACACCTATTCCCCCTTTCCCAATTATGGTTTTTCCTAAAGCCTCCCTCTGGCAATCAATACCTTACCTGCCTTCTCAACTTATCTTTCCAATTCTTCCAGTACACACAGCACACATCCCAGTGTTGGATATACATGTCACGGTCTTCCTCACCACACATAGCAATTTCTTAACCTTCAACCTGGCTGTTACAGGAAAACTATACCTCCCCTTCCCAACAAAAAACTACACAAGTCATTGGGCCAGTCTATGACAATGTCCTACTCTCAGCCTCTTCAAACCTAACCTGTATCAACTACTCTAGTCCCAACTACACTGGTCTTACAAATTCCACTCCCTCCTTCTGCTCCACTTGGGTTCTCTGGAACAGCACAAATAATCGCACCAACCAAAAGTCTTCATTCTCTGTGGGACCCATACATACTCATGTCTCCTCCTGGATCCCCCGGACCTTGCATCTTGGTCTTCCTGACCCCAGGTCTAACATTCCTCAAAGAAGAAGAGGTAGAACAAATAGTCTACCCCCAAGGGGAGTTTTCCCACAGAAAAAGACGAGCTGTCATAGCCCCCTCCTGATTGGGACTGGCATAGCAGCAGCCCTAGGCACCGGAATTGGGGACATCTCAACCTCTGCCCATTTTTACTGCAAGCTGTCCCAAAGACTTAATGAGGGTATGGAGCAGGTAGTGGAGTCCTTCGTTTCAGTCTGAAGACACATTGACTCATTTTCTTCTGTGGCCCTACAAAATAGGCGAGCCCTGGACCTTCTCACCACAGAAAAGGGAGGGACCTGCCTCTTCCTAGGAGAGGACTGCTGCTATTTTGTTAATGAAATGGACATAGTCCAGCGCAGAGTCAAAGAACCTAGAGACAAAACTGAACACCACACAAAAAAGTTACAAAACCTTTACATTTCCCCAAACCTGTTCCAACAGGCCCTCCCTTGGTTGCTTCCTTTCTTGGGACCATTGGGACTTACCATTTTATTCCTCTTATTTGGACCCTGTCTCTTCAATCTCTTTCAAAGGTTTCTCCAAGAACGGATTCGGGCCATCTCCTGAGACCAAGTCAAGACTGTTCTTTTGCTTGAGACCCTGATGGCTAGAATAGAAAATCAACACTACAGGCCTTAGACTTCCTTCCTCCCAGACCGCAAACCCCTGACCCTCATTTATCAGCATGAAGAAGCCCGGAACATGAACAATGTCCACCTCTCTTTCTCTTTTTATATATATTCCTTAGGGTCTGGAATGAAGGAAAGTTACAGGGCTCAAAAACAGCCTGGAGTGAAAACTCCCCTCCAGGTTCTCCCCACCATTCTGTGCAAAACAAAGAACTTTCTTACCCGGCGGGGGGAGGACAGTAAAGTTGATTACGTACAGCTCCCAGCCGGTCCAGCCTCTGGCCAATCTCCAAAATTCCTTGCTCTAGCCATTTAAGAGATAACTACTCTCAACAACCTTGGAGAAGAACAGGCCCCCTTAAGACAGTAGCTTTCCACATATATGCCTATACATACTTATTCTTTTCTTGGGTTAGTGCAGCAGCTCACTAATCTGACTGCTGCCCCTTCTTGCCTCAGTAAAGAAGATCTGTTCTTGAAAAGTGCCAGTCTTGTTCTTTTTCCAAACCTCACCTTCTCTAATTTCCTTACCCTACAATCTGTGTATCTGAAGTTGTTGATATTTCTCCTAGCAATCTTGATTCCAGCTTGTGCTTCATCCAGCTTGGCATTTTGCATGATGTACTCTGCATGTAAGTTAAATAAGCAGGGTGACAATATATAGCCTCGACATATTCCTTTTCTGGTATGGAACCAGTCTGTTGTTCCATGTACAGTTCTAACTGTTGCTTCTTGATCTGTATATAGATTTCTTAGGAGGCAAGTCAGGTGGTCTGGTATTTCCATCTCTTTAAGAAATTTCCACAGTTTGTGGTGATTCATACAGTCAAAGGCTTTGGCATAGTCAATAAAACAGAAGTAGATGTTTTTCTGGAACTCTTCTTGCTTTTTTGATGATCCAGCAGATGTTGGCAATTTGATCTCTGGTTCCTCAGCTTTTTCTAAATCCAGCTTGAACATTTGGAAGTTCACATATTGCTGAAGCCTGGCTTGGAGGATTTTGAATACTACTTTGCTAGTACATGAGATGAGTGCAATTGTGCAGTAGTTTGAGCATTATTTGGCATTGCCTTTCTTTGGGATTGGAATGAAAACTGGCCTCTTCCCATCCTGTGGCCACTGCTGAGTTTTCCAGATTTGCTGGCATATTGAGTGCAGCACTTTCACAGCATCATTTGAGAGTTATAGAAGTAGCATCAAAGATCACTGATCACAAATCACCATAGCAAATACAAAAGTAAGGAAACAGGTTAAATGTTGAAACTCTGTACAAAACTGAAAATTGAATTTGAAAGAATCATCAAAATTAGCTGAGATCCAGAGATGAAGGGTGCAGATACTGTTGGAAGCAGTGGCACCGATAGACTTGTTCCATGCAGGGTTGCCACAAACCTTCAATTTGTAAAACATGAGATGTCTGCAAAATGCAGTAAAAGAAAGCACAATTAAAGGAGGTATGCCTCTCGTTCTCTTTCTGGTCTAAAATGTTCTTTCTTTGGTATATCAGTATCTTTTGCCTTTATTGTTTACAACTGAAAATATCATGAGCCACATAAAAGCAAAACACAAGTCAATATGTGATCAAATGGTTTTTTATTTAAAGGAGGCAGGTTTTGATTTTCCAATTTTATCCGGGGTGCTTCAGAGATTCTTCACATAATTTAATTTTCATTGTTTTAATAGATATTCTTTTAAAAAAATACAACAAAGTAACTTGATGACCAGGTTAACCAACTAGTCCTCTGTCCTTGGCTAAAGTGCCTCATGGCATTTTTGTGCGTGTATTCTAACTTTCATTGAGTCACTGTTGAGATGATTACACTTCAGCTTATCTGTGGTTCCTCACATTACACTGTCCATTACAGGGAGCCAGACAGTCCTTGTTCCTCCCTGCTTTTGGAAATGTTCCCCAAGGCTCAGGTGCTTGACCTCTCTGCTGGTGCCTCTCTAGATGTGCATGGCTTGGGAAGGGGGAGGGAATAAAAGTGAGCACTAACATCATAACACAACTTCCCTATGAAGTGTGTCAGCGCTTGTGCTCAGTTTTGAGGGCTTTTTGCATGATTTTTATGTTACTAAGCATGAAAAATGAGAGTACATAGAGAATCTTTGTGACTGGGCTTTAGAATCAGTCACACCTAGGATTGAACCCCAGTTTCTGGCAAATAAGTTCTGTGACCTCAGGCAATCTTATATAACCTCTTCTACATAATACAGATAGTAGCAGTGTTTTCATATTTTAAGAGACAGAGATGTAGAAAATAAACTTATAGTTACTAGGGGGCTTTGGGGGATTGACATGTACACATTACTATTTATTAAATGGATAACTAATAAGGACCTACTGTATAGCACAGAGAACTCTACTCAATACTTTGCAATGGTCTATATGGGAAAAGAATCTAAAAATGAGTGGATATCTGTATTTATATATACATATGATCACTCATCTACAGCCAGACATCCTGGAATGTGAAGTCAAGTGGGCCTTAGAAAGCATCACTACGAACAAAGCTAGTGGAGGTGATGGAATTCCAGTTGAGCTGTTTCAAATCCTGAAAGATGATGCTGTGAAAGTGCTGCACTCAATATGCCAGCAAATTTGGAAAACTCAGCAGTGGCCACAGCACTGGAAAAGGTCCGTGTTCATTCCAATTCCAAAGAAAGGGAATGCCAAAGAATGCTCAAACTACCACACAAGTGCACTCATCTCACATGCTAGTAAAGTAATGCTCAAAATTCTCCAAGCTAGGCTTCAGCAATACATGAACCGTGAACTCCCTGATGTTCAAGCTTGTTTTAGAAAAGGCAGAGGAACCAGAGATCAAATTGCCAACATCCGCTGGATCATCGAAAAAGCAAGAGAGTTTCAGAAAAATATCTATTTCTGCTTTATTGACTAGGCCAAAGCCTTTGACTGTGTGGATCACAATAAACTGTGGAAAATTCTAAAATAGATGGGAATACCAGACCACCTAACCCGCCTCTTGAGAAATCTGTATGCAGGTCAGGAAGCAGCAGTTAGAACAAGACATGGAACAACAGACTGGTTCCAAATAGGAAAAGGAGTATGTCAAGGCTGTATATTGTCACCCTGCTTATTTAACTTATATGCAGAGTACATCATGAGAAATGCTGGACTGGAAGAAACACAAGCTGGAATCAAGATTGATGGGAGAAATATCAATAACCTCACATATCACCCTTATGGCAGAAAGTGAAGAGGAACTAAAAAGCCTCTTGATGAAAGTGAAAGAAGAGAGTGAAAAAGTTGGCTTAAAGCTCAACATTCAGAAAATGAAGATCATGGCATCCAGTCCCATCACTTCATGGGAAATAGATGGGGATACAGTGGAAACAGTATCAGACTTTATTTTTGAGGGGCTCCAAAATCACTGCAGATGGTGACTGCATTCATGAAATTAAAAGACACTCCTTGGAAGAAAAGTTATGACCAACCTAGATAGCATATTCAAAAGTAGAGACTTTACTTTGCCGACTAAGGTCCATCTAGTCAAGGCTATGGTTTTTCCTGTGGTCATGTATGGATGTGAGAGTTGGACTGTGAAGAAGGCTGAGTGCCGAAGATTTGATGCTTTTGAACTGTGGTGTTGGAGAAGACTCTTGAGAGTCCCTTTGCCTGCAAGGAGATCCAACCAGTCCATTCTGAAGGAGATCAGCCCTGGGATTTCTTTGGAAGGAATGATGCTAAAGCTGAAACTCCAGTACTTTGGCCACCTCATGCGAAGAGTTGACTCATTGGAAAAACTCTGATGCTGGGAGGGATTGGGGGCAGGAGGAGAAGGGGATGACAGAGGATGAGATGGCTGGATGGCATCATGTACTCGATGAATGTGAATCTGAGTGAACTCCGGGAATTGGTGATGGACAGGGAGGCCTGGCGTGCTGCGATTCATGGGGTCACAAAGAGTCGGACACGACTGAGTGACTGAACTGAACTGAACCGATGGGTGTATATACATATATATATATATATATATATATATATATATATATACACGTATATCCCTGATTCAATTTGCTGCACACCTGAAACTAACACAACACTGTAAATCAACTGCATTCTAATAAAAATTAAAAGGAAAAAGAAGCAAAGTTCATAGCACAAGGAAAACACCCCCCAAACCCAAACAAACATCTCCTCGGTTCCGTGAGTCGGCTACTCTTCGGAGCAGGAGCAGTCAGGGGAGCTACTTCTATGATCAGCATTCATCAGGATTTTATGGGTGTACAGGGTCCAATCTGAAGCCCTTTGTTTGAAGCAAGATGTAGAAAACTTGGAGAAAGCTCAAAAGAGAGTGACTAAAAATGATTAGTTTAGGAAATGGGTCCTTGGAGGAAAAGCTAAAGAAGTTTGGATTATTTCACATGAAGAAAAGTATTGTGGGAGGTGGGGAGATAGAGAGGAAATGTGAACATGGTGGATTTTATTTAAATTTCAGTTTAAATCATTAGGCACAAAAATTGCACTTTAAGATGTGGTTCTTAGGAAAAGCCCCCTTCTGTAAGCTATGTTGTTTATAATACAGGTAGATATCTAGATGCTGGGTTTCTTTATTCCCCCTCAGAAGTTATTTCCTATACATTTTAAAGCAGCAATTTATTTTTTTTCACATTATCGATGCAGTTACAGAAGAAAATGAGCGTGCTTTTTGTTTTGTTTTGAGGAATTATTAAGATCAATTGAAGCAGAAACTTTTTAATTCTTTGGGAGGAAAGGCGAGTTAACTCTTAATTCAAAGATGACTTTCCCCTGATGTACTAAGACAACAACAATCTCCTGAAGTAACGCATGCAAAACATTTTATTTAACCAAAATAGCAAGCTTTATATACAAGGTGTGCATTTGTTTTTGTCAGCAAATGACATCTTTAATTACTTTTTAGCAAAGTAAGTGAGCATATTTGTTATTTTAGCCACACCTGTGAACTGTGCTTTTAAAAAACAAAGACATCATTTACTCAAGTCAGTGGAGAAAAAATTGAAGTAGTGAGCTTTATGGTCTAGTCTCCTTCTCCTTTTCCTTTTTATTCCTGTCCTGGGAAAACAAGAGCCTCTTAGTTTTTTTCAGTTCCTAAATGTTTTCTCAATTTAGAATAAATTAGTTCAATGGAAGTAAACATTCTTCCTACACCTGTGAAAAAGCTACTGTTGCTAAAAATTAGATCATTGCTTTAAAAATCTAGGGTGAATTCAGGTGTTTAAATATGTTTCTCTAATCTGACTGTATAAATTTCTTTCTAGTCTGATCAACAAATGCTGGTTTTGAGTGGTTCAACCTCTGTCTTTTAGACACTTGTCTTTGGCTTGGAGGGGTCTGGGCAGCTCTTCTTGGGAGGGAGCCTAGCAGGAAATCAGCAAGAAAAGAGCCAAAGGCCATGTCAGGAGCCTTAAGACCTATTTACATATTTTTCTTAAAAGATACATGAATAAATTAGATTTTGTAATCCCAGTTCTGTGTTGCTATTGTTCAGTTGCTCAGTTGTGTCCAACTCTTTGTGACACCGTACACAGCAACACAGCAGGGTTCCCTGTCCTTCACCATCTCCTGGAGTTTGCTTAATCTCATGTCCATTGAGTTGGTGATGCCATCTAACCATCTCATCCTTTGTCACCCCCTTCTCCTCCTTCCCTCAATCCTTCCCAACATCAAGGTCTTTTCCAATGAGTTGTATAGTTCTGTAATAATAATCTAAATTATGACTGACCTTAAATAAAAAGTGATTTGACATAGGTTTTATTTTATTTATTTACATCTTAAAAAACATTTTTATTAGTAAAGTAAATTAATATATTTTTGAAGAACAATAAAAATCCAAAAATTTCAAATCATAAAAAATTTTAATTTATCCTGAGTTTTAATAATGAGAAAGGATAAAATTCATAATAAATATGATAAAGTTTTGGTTTACTGGTCCCTAGTGAAGATAATAAAAATGAGCAATTATATTCAAAAGCTTAATTAGTTCTTAGCTAGAGTCACCCTATCACCCAGTTTAGTGTGTTAGAAGGAGAGAGTGTTCCACCTGAGGAAGTGCTCCATCTAAGTGCACTCTTTGAGCAGGTGACCCAGCGAAGGAAAGGGATTCTCACAGAGTTTTTCAGCAAGTTAGAGGGAGGGCAGGGATGAGAACACAGAGTGGTGGGAATTCACCAGGGAGTGTTTTCTGCTACTCAACACCATCACTCCAAGAGAAACAGGTTGTTTTTTTTTATTTTTTGTAAACTCAAGATTTGAAAAACTAAGATCATAGCATCCAGTCCCATCACTTCATGGCAAAAAGAAGGGGGGAAAAGCAGAAGCAGTGACAGATTTTTTTCTTGGGCTCCAAAATCACTTTAGATGGTGACTGCAGCCATGAAATTAAAGGCACTTGCTTCTTGGAAGGAAAGCTATGATAAACCTAGAGAGCATATTAAAAAGCAGAGACATCACTTTGCTGACAAAGGTCCTATAGTCAAAGTTATGATTTTTCAGTAGTCCTGTAGAGATGTGAGAGTTGGACCATAAAGAAGGTTGAGTGCCAAAGAACTGATGTTTTCTAACTGTAGTGCTGGAGAAGACTCTTGAGAGTCCCTTAGACTGCAAGGAGATCAAACCAGTCCATCCTAAAGGAAATAAAACCTGAATATTCATTGGAAGGCCTGATGCTGAAGCTGAAACTCCAATACTTTGGCCACCTTATGCGAAGAGCTGACTCACTGGCAAAGACCCTGATGCTGGAAAAGGTTGAAGGCAAAAGGAGAAGGGGGTGGCAGAGGATGTGATGGTTAGATAGCATCACTGACTCATTAGACCTGAGACTGAGCAAACTCTAGGAGACAGGAGGAAGACAGAGGAGCCTGGCGTGCTGCAGTCTATATCACAAAGACTGGGACATGACTTAGAAACTGAACAACAACAGTGAGGGTGGGAACAGGAATGAGAATTCAGAAGTGGTGGGAATTCACCGGTGGCTGTTTCTGGCAAACCAACACCATCACTCCAAGAGAGATGGTTTTTCTCCAGGAGAGAAAAAATATTTAATCTTTTTCTCACTAGATTTGAAAGAAAATGAGGGATGCTCTGTCTTATGTGCTATCCTTAGAAAGCATTTTTTGTGCTTGACCAAGGTCAATGATACAAGCTTCTTGGTAATAACTTTTAAAAAGCTTAGGTGGTAGTTTCTCTAAGGGGCCCAGAATTGTACTCAACTGGGACCTGAAGCTTCTGGAATTTTCCTCCCATTTCTGTGCTGGGAAACTGAAGCTGTTCTTTAGAGAACAAGCTTTAACTTGTTAATGCTGCAAGGAATACCCTGTCCATGGAGTTCCAGAACCAGCTGCCACTATAACAGAGGGTTTTAGTGATTGAATGAGGGGTAAAAAAATGAATGATTTCTGGTATCCACCCATACTGTTTTGAATTCACAGAAACATGAATTAAAATATCCCCTTGAAGGAAATAATTAAATAAGGATTATGATCTGAAACCTCCAAAATCATACAGGTGGCACATTTGCAAATTGGTAAATTGGGCTGACTTTGTTAAATTCTACTAAATGGCGATGTCCAATGAGGTGAGATTGTATACTGCATTAGTCAGGATTCTCCAGAGAAACAGAAGATATTTATACATACATATATATGTATGTACACATGAAGTGAATAATTATGAGGACCTGGCTCACACAATTATGGAGGCTGAGAAGTCCAACAATGAGGTCTGAATGTTGGAGACCCAGGAAAGCAGGTGCTATAATTTAGTTCAAATTCAGAGGCCTGAGAACTAGAAAATGCAATGGTTTGAATCCCAGTACACAGACAGAAGAGCACAGATGTCCCAGCTAAACAAGTAAAGGTGCAAATTCCTTCTTCCTCTGCCTGTGTACTCTCTTCAGACCCTCTACAGACTGGAAGACACAGCCCACAGAGGGGGAGGGCTGTCTGCTTTCCTGAGTTCATTGATTCAATGGAAGTACTCTGGCAAACACTCCCAGAAATTAGAGAAATAATGTCTAATCTGGGTACCATTCTGCCTAAAATTAACCATCTCCTGCAGCAAGAAAACCGATGTCAAGGATGGAATCTTGGGGAGAAAGAAAGATTTCTATCTTAAAGTTTTCATGTTAGTGATAAAAATGTAAAGAATCTTCAAATCAATTAAGTGAACTTAAGTAAGTATGATGAACATTAATTATATGTTTTGCCATGTTAAATATTATTTTATTTTAAAATTAGAATGTTTATGGCTTAGGCTAACATTGTTAGTCTTATTTAGTTTCACAGTCAGGCTTTCCCCTCCTCTAGTTTCTTTCCTCACACATACTATCCAATTAATAAGCCTGTATTTTTGAATATTTGGATTTCCCAGGTCACCCAGTGATAAAGAATCTGCCTGCCAATGCAGGAGATGCAAGGGATTGGAGTTCTCGATCCTTGAGTTGGGAAGATCCCCTGAAGTAGGAAATGGCAACCCACTCCAGTGTATTTGCCTGGAAAATTCCATGGGTAGAGGAGCCTGGTGGGCTACCGTCCATCCATGGGGTTTCGAAGAGTCGGATACCACTGAGAACACTGCACACTGAATATTTATATCCCCCATACTAAGAAATTTATCATTTAAGTATTTGATTTAAGCCTATAAAAGAGCATTAAAAGTTCACCAGTACTGTTATCTATTTCTGAAGTATATATTAGTATATATATTGCAGGGTGCATTTTACCATTAGTATATACAAGTTTCCTCTCATCTTTCATTGAGTTACCATACCCACATAAAATGAAAAAGACCCTAAACTGTGTAGTTTTGGAAACTTTATCCTTTCTCTTGAGTTAACAAAGATTGCTTTATAAGATGGAATCAAACTATCATAAGAGGCTGCTCATATTTTTATTTTAAAACCTTTATATTTTTACTACAGTTTCAATTATTTAAGAAAAAATACTCTCCTTCAAAATCTTTGCTTTCTTATTCAAAATGAAAGACATTTTTTCTTCATTGATTCTATTGTTTCAAGCCTAAAGCCATTTAAATTAATTTTTATATACTGTACTCAGTTTAGTAAAATATTTAGGGCTTTCATAATAGTGTAAATCATTAGACTGTAATTACACTAACTTGGTACAGAGACTAATAGTTCTGTTGAAATACAACAGTGATGCATGATGGCCTTATTAATATAATGGTCCTGAAACACTAAGAATATTAAAAAAAAATTAATCATAGTTACAGTCTGTATTTAGTTACAGGTTATCAAGAAAACTACTTATAATTTTACTACTGTTCTTACAGCCTCTTGGAGAGGCCCTAAACAATTTCAATAAAGGTTTAGAAAGTTTTGAGCATGGTTTCAGTACTCCTTGATGATCTGCCTGTAATTTAGTGAATGTTAAAATAAGAGCCAGGCTACTTTAATTCCTTAAGCTTGATCTATTTGTTCAAATCCATCACTTCATGGCTACTAAATGCCCCCCAAAAAGGCAGAGAGGTGTCAGAGGAAGCTGGATTCTATATCCTGCCTTGTTCACTTTTCCCACTAGATTATAAGCTTGATAAATTCAGAGTACTTTGTATATCTTCTTCATCTTGAGCATATGTTACATGGATGGGGCTTAATAAACAAATGCTGTATGAATTGATGAAAAAATGAATGCCCAGAATCCAATACATTAATTAGGCCATATTTGATCACTATATGTTCGGTGTCTTCAGCTCTTTTTGCTTTCTACCTCTTACACTCTGCAGATCAGCCACCTGAAAATTCCTTTCTCTTAACATTTTTCTCTCCAGTCAGAGAGTGAACATGGCAAAACTCCAAGATTTATATTTTGGATAATGAGGGAAGTATGTGCACTCATTTTAATTTATAAGAACTCTTTACTGGAATGTCAGCATTCTTGAAGCCAATAATAAAGTAGACTTTAATGATTAGTTTTAAGTTTGAGTACTCTTTGCAGAGAGCCAGGCTCCACTCGGCAGATCATCTACGATTTTGCTAAACCATCTGCCTGTTGAACAATTTTTGGAGCCCCTATCACCATCATATCAACACAGATGACCCACTTGCTTCTGTAAAAGTCTCCTTATCCAAATATCATAACCTGGCTACAAAATTTGCCACTCCAAATTATCTTTTTGGCATGAAGACTATTTTGAGCTAAAACAATCAAAGCCCTGAAGACCAAACAAAATACTTTGATTTTCCCCTTAACTGTCTAAAACAATGTACATGAAAGACCTGTTCAGGAAGGGAGCGTTACCATAAATAACTATAGCATGAACCAGGTGGGAGGGACCTAGTAAAGTATTCCTCTGCAGTCCCTTTGTCTCTGCACTGCCCAGCAAACATTTGTTTACCAAACGTTTGCTTTTTCATCTCTATATCAATTGCCTTTCTCCCCTTTGAAGTCTCAAGTCACTGCCCTCAATATCCTCTTTTGTCTTCACCTGAAAGTATTTAAGGTGGCAGTTTTTTGGCCTTTGACAAGTTCCTCGGTTTTTCTGTGTCTCTTCCATGCATGTGCTGTGCTGTTCTCAGTTACTCAGTCATGTCCAGCTCTTTGCAGCCCCATGGACAATGGCCGGCTAGGCTCTTCTGTCAGTGGGGATTCTCCAAGGCAAGAATACTGGAGTGGGTTGCCATGCCCTCTTCCAGGGGATCTTCCCAACCCAGGGATTGAACCCAGGTCTCCCACATTGCAGGGGAATTTTTTACCATCTGAGCCACCAGGGAAGGCCAAGAACACTGGAGTGGGTAGCCTATCCCTTCTCCAGAGGATCTTCCTGACCCAGGAATCAAACCAGGGTCTCCTGCATTGCAGGCAGATTCTTTACCAGCTGAGTTGCCAAGGAAGCCCCTCTTCCATGCATATATGCTATTAAACTTTAGTTGATTTTTTTCCTACTAATCAATGTAATTTTTAGACCAGCCAGAAGGACTTAGGAAGGTAGAGGAAAATTTCTTCCTCCCAGACACTTTATATTTTCACTAATCTCACTATGCTTTGGCAATTTTAACTCACAAGATTAGGGAGCCTCTGTTTTTCTAGGGGGCTTGACTGGTGGCTCAGTGGTAAAAATCTTCCTGCCAACACAGGAGGCATGGGTTCCATCCTTGGGTCAGGAAGATTCCCCTGGAAAAGGAAATGGCAGCCCACTCCAGTATTCTATCCTGGGAAATCTCATGGACAGAGGAGCCTGACAGGTTACAGCCCGTGGAGTTGCAGAGTCAGATATGACTTAGCAATGAAACAACAGCAACAGTTCTTCTAGGGATGAGAAACGACGCTTATTTCCTCCTTTCTGCATTAGTGTATACAGTAAATAGTGCTGTTGGTTTTTTTTTTTTCCTTTTTCTGATTTTAGCTTTTAGAAGTCAAGAAAAATTTTGAGAAAAGTTTCAATAATCTGGGTTCCACCAGTGGTTGTGCTGAGCATCTATCATTCTGAGTTAACTTCTCTAAAATACACGTGTAAAATTTATCTACTAACTGCTAGTAGTATGGCATAAAATATAACCAGTCCCATGATTACCTCAGGGACACCTGACATAAAGGCTTGACCGGATAATTTTTGGAAAAGAACATACCAGTGAGTATAGAAATGTATGTTTAATTATTTAAACACAGACTATTGAGCCCCTGCTGTGTATAAGGGGCTAATTTGCTAAGAACAAGATAAATAATGATGGATCTGATAGTGATCTCACCATTAAGAGAAGGAAGGAGGTATATTTATTAATGTATAAAATGTGTACACTGTGAGAAATTGAAGAATCTAAGCTACTCCATTTTGTAAGCTTCAAGGAAAAGAGCCTTTAGAAATCCCTTAATCCTACCCCACCACCCGCAGACCAATCAGAACCCGTGGCCAGCCTGGGAAATGGGAACCAATCAGAACCCAACACCTAATCCTTCCACAGAAGGTAACCAATTAGACATCTCCCAACCCGGAAACTCCCATTTTTCAAATTTTGACACGAGAATACCCTATATAAGCAATCTAACCCAGAGCTCAGGGCTCCCTCCCTATAGCCGCTGCGTTGGTATCGGTGGGAGCCCCAGCTCTAGCTTGGTAATAAAAACTCTCTTGCTTTTGCATCAGATGTTGGCTCCCTGGTGCTCAATGGGAGATTTTGCAACTTGGGCATAACAAAATAAAGCCCTATAGGTGACAGCAGTTACATTTAGGTGGAATATAGACGTTTATGATGAAAAAGAAATTTAAAATTTAGCACGTCCACTCTACCCTTAACCTCCCCATCATGTGGCTATCTGGCCTAGACTGAAAAATCACAGGAGATAGGAAATACACTACACCCCTCAAGGCAGCCTGTTTCAGTTTTATGAATCAGAGCTTAAAGCTGTCTTCCTACAATTTCATCTCTCCGTTGTCCAATTTTTGGAAGAATCCTGTCCAGCCACTTTTGCTGTCCTTGATACTTGATTGAATTTCTCATCCTTCACCACCCTTGATCGTGTGTGATCAGCCTGACCTGCTAAAGCAAGAATCCCCGCTAGGTTGCTTTAGCCAGAATGTCTCCTCACCCCTGATATTTTCTCTTAGCAATTCTCCATCCACCAACCCTCCCAACACCCATCCCATAGCTATAAACTCTGACTTTTTTCTTCTGCTCAGAGTTGAATGATCACTTCAGGATAGGTGATAGTTAGTCCCTTTATCTATTACAACAATCCCCTGTTGAGTGATTCTTCAGTACTGCCTTTAATGAGTCACGAATTATTTTTAATCTAACAGCTAAAAGAGGAAAATTTTTATTCCTGTGTTTCTTTTTATATATTCTTCAGATTGTCCCATCTTTCACAGCACAAATCATGGCTAAATAAGCCTCATTTTGCTAACGGCATAGTTTAAAATCTAAGGACTAATTTTTACATGATTTTCCTTAGAAAGTTCCAAAATGTATTTAAAATACAAAAGCTTCTCTTTGAAGCTATGATTAACTACATATATACCTTTGGATGAGGCTAGGGTTCTGATCAATATTTAATAATGATTTCATGGTAAATGGGTGGGTATGCTCATTACAACAGTGAGAAAAGGATGCATTTTAATGGAGAATTAACAAATGTAGCTCCAGGCAGGGGATATTTGCTTTAGAGATTTGTTGTAATTTAAAATAAGGTGTTTCGAATATAGCATTCCATGCATTTCTTTTAAATGACAAATTGTGTCCTAGATCTAAGAATGTTAGCATTATTATGATGGATGTGATCTGAGATGAGGTCTGAACAGCTTAAATAAATTAACATTGTGAAAACATGGCTCAAAACAATTTGGAATGGCTTCAGCTTTTAATTCATTCTGACACAAGATGTATTTTCTAGGCTCCTAAATTCAGTAACATAAGTTAAAAGTCTAAAATTTTAAATAAAACTTTTTGTAAGTCCTCTACTTTTTCCCCTTTCCATGGGATAGCAGTTGGTCCAAGATTTCTTTCCCTTTGGCTAAAAGTTTAAATTCAACCTTAAGAAAATCTTCTTAGGTCTAAAGAAGATTTCTAGGGTTCAAAAAATTAATAACAATAAACGAATAAAGATTTAATAGCAACTATTGTAATCCTGAGGCAAACTGAAAGAGGAAACATGACCAGTCATTTACTACATAACACAACAGCAGGTATAGAATATGCAACATCAGATCTGAAGACAGAAAACTGACATTTCATCACAAAGAGAATGAAAGGGAAGATAGCAGGTTTATAATGACCATTGAGAACTTGAATTAGGATCTATTTATTAATATTTGCAGATAAGTATGTGATTAAAATGGAGATCTTTGAAGGTAAAAAAATCTATTTCCCATATAGAGCTAATCAGTCTTGAGGGATAGCCAGAGATAAAATAGATCTTCACCCCATGATGGAGACTATTTTAGGAGGTCAGGCTAATTACTGAACTTTGAGTAGGCTTTCTTCTTTCCACTGGACTTTCTCATGGGATAGTCCAAACAAACCACTGCTGTAGCTGAGGTGGTATTTGTTACCAAGGTAATTAATTGTCCCAGAATCATACCCTGCCCCTTCCTCAAGTGGAAACCAACTGCTCTTATCTAAATTTCCAGAGGAAGCTGCAAAGAGAAAAACAAGAACTGGTCAGAACCAACTAGCCACAGATGGCAGAAAATTTTGACTTCTAGTAGACCTTGAATCTCATTATGCGCTCACTGTAAAGTATTAACGTGGGTTTCCCAGGTCATGCTAGTGGTAAAGAATCCACCTGCCAGTGCAGCAGATGCAACAGACCCAGGTTCAATTCCTGGGCTGGGAAGATACCCAGAGAAGGAAATGGCAACCCACTGCAATATTTTTGCCTAGAGAATCACATGGACAGTGGAGCCTGGTGGGCCCACAGTCCATGGGTTCCAAAAAGAATCAGACAGGACTGAGCACTTGTCAGTAGAACACATTAGCATGCTAAATGACACACTCATCATCTACATGACTGTTGACAGTTTCCATGACAACAAAAGGAAAAGTCCATCAGTCAGTCAGTTCAGTTATTCAGTCGTGTCTGACTCTTTGTGACCCCATGAACCACAGCACGCCAGGCCTCCCTGTCCATCACCATCTCCTGGAGTTCACTCAGACTCATGTTCATCGAGTCCGTGATGTCATCCAGCCATCTCATCCTCTGTCATCCCCTTCTCCTCCTGCCTCCAATCCTTCCCAGCATCAGAGTCTTTTCCAATGAGTCAACTCTTCAAATGAGGTGGCCAAAGTACTGGAGTTTCAGCTTTAGCATCATTCCTTCCAAAGAAATCCCAGGGCTGACCTCCTTCAGAATGGACTGGTTGGGTCTCCTTGAAGTCCAAGGGACTCTCAAGAGTCTTCTCCAACACCACAGTTCAAAAGCATCAATTCTTTGGTGCTCAGCCTTCTTCACAGTCCAACTCTCATATCCATACATGACCACACAGGGACTTAAAAGGATTTTTGTATGAAACACACACCAAGCCACACCCCTGTTCTTGGATGCAAATATCCGTCCCACTCTTTCCAATTCCCTCCCTTTAACCTTGACCCTCTTATGAATGGTATCTCCTCCAGAACCAAGTTGTGAAGTTGATTTGTGAACTATGTTCCCTGATCTCCATTCTTTGGTCATTGAATAAAGCTTATGCTGTACCAGTCTCAACATCAGTTTTGTTATTGTCTCTGTGTTATTGTGGGTGGGGAGATAGAGGGAAGAAGAACATCCTTGCCTGACTACAGAGGTTTTGATTGGACTAGAATCCTGGAATGGGTTTACTCAGTATATTGAGTGGGTCAAAAAAGTTTGTTTGGGTTTTTCTATAACATCTTACAGGATACTTTCTTAGTAAGATTTGAGCTGGAGGATCTAAATAAATAATCAAGTGTGTTGTGTGCATGCGTGCTTAGTCACTTTAGTCATGTCCAACTCTTTGTGACCTCTTGATTGTAGCCCACCAGCCTCCTCTGTCCATAGCCTTCTCCAGGCAGGGATACTGGAGTGGGTTGCCATGCTCTCCTCCAGGGGATCTTCCCAACATAGTGACTGGACCCATGGGTTTTTGTCTCTTGCACTGATAGGCAGGTTCTTTATCACTAGTTCCACCTGGGGGTGTGTTGCAAGGTGTGTAATTAGCACCTGTGAATGTAAGTGTATGATAATAATTCCACTGAAAGTTGAAATTCTGTGTTCTTATTAGTTTTGTTCCAGCATCCTTCTATATCTCATTTGTAGAAATAATCTTCAACTCTTTGACGATTTTCCTATAAGTATTTGGAGAGAATTGAGAGAACTGAAATAGTAACATAGCTGACTATCCTCCAAGCCAGTAACTCAGTTTCTCCCAGCCAAAATTAGTGATATTCCAAGAAAGAACAACAAAAAAACTATGCTGTCAATAAATTTTTCTAAGACTTGTGGCTCAGACAGTAAGGCATCTGCCGACAATGTGGGAGACCCGGGTTTGATCCTGGGTTGGGAAGTTCCCTGGAGAAGGAAATGGCAACCCACTCCAGTATTCATGCCTGGGAAAATCCCATGGACAGAGGAGCCCAGTAGGCTACAGTCCATGGGGTCGCTAAGAGTTGGACACGACTGAGTGACTTCACTTCAAGACTTGTATACACATTTATACCACATTGTTCTTCTTATTATTCATTCAAAATTTACCTTTAAGGAATGGTGTTTCCTATACACCATTGAGATGAGACCTGATGTAAAAATGCAGTCTTCATTTCATCTTCTACTTAGTGTGAATTCCACACTGGTGTTTTATGTTTATTTGATTATTGCTGATCCATGTCACATATTTTCTCATATTTTTGAAATGTATTTGTGATGTTAAATATTTTTTAAAAGATAATTTTGAAACAAAATCTTTCAGTTTTTAATGCTGAGTCAAATAAGTAGTATGTTTGGATATTGTTACAGCTTTTGGATTCTGAAGAAAAGAGGAAATAAGCTATTCAAGATGAAGTGATGGATGGTGTTTAGAGCTTTATAATATGTTACAGGCTATGGCATATATGTAGTTTGCATTCTTCTTATTGAAATTGAGTCCTCCTAAAACCCAGTTCCCATGCCAAGCGTATGATTAACTATCCAAAACTTTGTTCTATTTCTTGCCGTGCCCCTGTTCCCTTCAAGATTGAAGAATATCAAAGAAAAGAGGGAACTGAAATTGAACAGGACCCTGTGGGATCCTCCCAGTACAAAAGCTCCTCCATATCACCTATTTCTTGTTTGTGGAGAAAAAGCTTTAGTCTCCGAGGTTTCCTTTGAGTTGCAAAGAGCAGATTCAAGCAGTTACTAATTAGGGAAACGAAGGAAAAAGGAAAAGCAGGTAAACAAGAAAAGTAATGAGAATAGTTCAGTGATAGAGTCCTGATTCCTCCTCAAGAGATGTACATAACAAATTGACACATACCTTTGAGTTGTTTTTCAGAAACTAAGACCACCAACCAGGTGGAGGATGATGACTACATGCTGACCACGAGGAGCATGAAAAACCCAGACTGGATGCAACTAGAAGGTTGGTGATTAAGATTCCTGAAACATCAGCCCGGTATCATGCCGTCAAACAATCAGAAGAAAGGCATGCACCCTGCTATCTTCACTCTAAATGCTGCCTTTAAAAACCTTTCCCTGAAAGCCATCTGGGAGCTCAGATCTTTTGAGCATAAACTGCCCATTTTCCTTGCTTAGAGCTTTGCAAATAAAGGCTGTACACAAATTCATCACAACCCAATGCCAGGAAACTAGCTTTACTATAAAGCAGGTGAGCAGACCGAAGTTCATTTTGGCAACATTATCATTGTAGAATAACTGAGAAATTAGTTTTCCTACAAATGCTTTTTAACTATTTTGCAGAGAAAACAAAATACAAGAATGTACTCGGTGCTATACTTGATAAGAGAATCTGGTTCAGGCACATTCACTTTAAGAAAGAATTTGCAAAAGGAAAAGTAGGAGGGAGAGGAGAAGTAAGAGTGGAAGTGCTTCTAGGAGAAGGCAGCAAAGTAGAAATTGGAAAATAAGAGGGAAAGGGTTAGTAGCCAAGTAAGGAGGGAATCCCAGGCCAAGTGCTGTGGAGGGTTGCTTCTTCCTTATCCGGAGATGGTTTCTCTGAAGCGTAAGTTATGCATCAGAGTTATCCCTTGGCAGTACCAAGAAGCGGGAATTTCTCCTGCCCTCTCAGGTCAGTTGCTGGCTAAGAACCTTTTCGTGGTCATAAACTCCTAGTACTCCTGCTCCCTGAGTCTGTGAACAAAACTACTTCAGTTGCATGAGAAGTCCTCTCAAAGAAGGAAAGAACAGAGGGATGGCCAAAGGGAGGCTCCTGAAAATGGTGGAAAAGTTCAGAGATCTGGGAGCATCATCGACAGAGCTTTCTTCATCCTGAAGTAAGCACCTAGTGGTAAGGTTAATCAAAATGGGAGTGTCAGGTACTCTCCCTATGAAAAAAATATTCATATAAATGTTCAGACTCACTAGGTAATGGCTTCCTAGGAAAGTTAGCTTAAATTTTATGGCATGAATCACTGTCAATTTATAATAATTGCATTTTATATCATGCTTTTAATATGAATTTTGCATTCCTATTTCTTTTCTTATATGTTGTTAATCATAATAACCATAACTTCTGTACTTCAGTGGGATTAGCATTCCCTTATGAACTAAAACTATTAAATCATTAATAGTCTCTCTATGATTTTTCTACTCGACTTATTATGACACTTTAATAATTTCATCAGAGTTTAGGTATTGTAAAATGTTATAATTTATACTGCTAGGCTCCAAACACAATGCATTAATAAAGCAAAACCCTTCAGTTAAAATATTAAATAAGTTAATACTACATGGAAAACAACCACATGAATTACTGTCAATATTACCTATTTAATCTTTAATTTTAATTTTCCTTTTACTTGATTATACAGAAATTGCAAAAATATCAAGATGCTTTTTGCAAAATTACTCATGAATCTTATATTTTATGAAGACATATTTTTGTGGCTCTGACCAGTTCTTACTTGCCTCAAATATTAGATAAGTTGAAAATTTTACAAGCCATGTGTCTTTCAGTGTTGACTCTGTCATTTGTAACACTTTACACATAGGAACAAAAATTTTGGCCTATACAGCCATACAAGTTTCAGAATAGCCAGATTATCTACTACTTACTGAAGGCCATAGGCAAGAAGCACTTCTCTTCTTTCCCCAGATTTCTGTTCTTCTCCATCTCTACTTGCAGACTGAATAAGCCTGTATCTCTCTTTTATAGAACTTTGTTAAGTGAGAAGTAATCGTTGCACACCACCATTTGGAGTTTTCCCTACATTTCTTCCTATTGCTACACCTTTCAGGAAATTGCTTTCTAAACATGGGCTGAAGTGTAAACACTTGTTTAAACAACAAAACACTTATCACCTTTCAGGATTCTGATATTTGAAATTCTGATTTTGATATTTGAAACTTCTGATCATCTTGTATTTTAGGACAAACACCCTTTTCCAACAACACAAGAGAAGACTCTACACATGGACATCACCAGATGGTCAACACCGAAATCAGATTGATTATATTCTATGCAGCCAAAGATGGAGAAGCTCTATACAGACAACAAAAACAAGACCAGGAGCTGACTGTGACTCAGATCATGAACTCCTTAGAGCCAAATTCAGACTCAAATTGAAGAAAGTAGGGAAAACCACTAGACCATTCAGGTATGACCTAAATCAAATCCCTTATGATTATACAGTGGAAGTGAGAAATAGATTGAAGGGCCTACATCTGGATAGAGTGCCTGATGAACTATGGAATGAGGTTCGTGACATTGTACAGGAGACAGGGATCAAGGCCATCCCCATGGAAAAGAAATGCAAAAAAGCAAAGTGGCTGTCTGGGGAGGCCTTACAAATAGCTGTGAAAAGAAGAGAGGTGAAAAGCAAAGGAGAAAAAGAAAGATATAAGCATCTGAATGCAGAGTTCCAAAGAATAGCAAGAAGAGATAAGAAAGCCTTCTTCAGTGATCAGTGCAAAGAAATAGAGGACAAGAACAGAATGGGAAAGACTAGAGATCTCTTCAGTAACATTAGAGAGACCAAGGGAACATTTCATGCAAAGATGGGCTCAATAAAGGACAGAAATGGTATGGACCTAACAGAAGCAGAAGATACTAAGAAGAGGTGGCAAGAATACACAGAAGAACTGTACAAAAGAGATCTTCATGACCCAGATAATCATGATGATGTGATCACTCATCTAGAGCCAGACATCTTGGAATGTGAAGTCAAGTGGGCCTTAGAAAGCATTACTATGAACAAAGCTAGTGGAGGTGATGGAATTCCAGTAGAGCTGTTTCAAATCCTGAAAGATGATGCTGTGAAAGTGCTGCACTCAATATGCCAGCAAATTTGGAAAACTCAGCAGTGGTCACAGGACTGGAAAAGGGCAGTTTTCATTCCAATCCCAAAGAAAGGCAATGCCAAAGAATGCCCAAACTACCGCACAATTGCACTCATCTCATGTACTAGTAAAGTAATGCTTAAGTTCTCCAAGCCAGGCTTCAGCAATACGTGAACCATGAACTTCCAGATGTTCAAGCTGGTTTTAGAAAAGGCAGAGGAACCAGAGATCAAATTGCCAACATTCGTTGGATCATGGAAAAAGCAAGAGAGTTCCAGAAAACCATCTATTTCTGCTTTATTGACAGTGCCAAAGCATTTGACTGTGTGGATCACAATAAACTGTGAAAATTCTGAAAGAAATGGGAATACCAGACCACCTGACCTGCTTCTTGAGAAATCTGTATGTAGGTCAGGAAGCAACAGTTAGAACTGGACATGGAACAACAGAGTGGTTCCAAATAGGAAATGGAGTATGTCAAGGCTGTATATTGTCACCCTGCTTATTTAACTTATATGCAGAGTACATCATGAGAAACACTGGACTGGAAGAAACACAAGCTGGAATCAAGATTGCAGGGAGAAATATCAATAACCTCAGATACGCAGAAGATATGCAGATGACACCACCCTTATGGCAGAAAGTGAAGAGGAGCTAAAAAGCCTCTTGATGAAAGTGAAAGAGGAGAGTGAAAAAGTTGGCTTAAAGTTCAAAATTCAGAAAATGAAGATCATGGCATCCAGTCCCATCACTTCATGGGAAATAGTTGGGGAAACAGTGGAAACAGTGTCAGACTTTATTTTGGGGGCTCCAAAATCACTGCAGATGGTGACTGCAGCCATGAAATTAGAAGACTCTTACTCCTTGGAAGAAAAGTTATGACCAACCTAGATAGTATATTCAAAAACAGAGACATTACTTTGCCAACTAAGGTCCATCTAGTCAAGGCTATGGTTTTTCCAGTGGTCATGTATGGATGTGAGAGTTGGACTATGAAGAAGGCTGAGCACCAAAGAATTGATGCTTTTGAACTGTGGTGTTGGAGAAGACTCTTGAGAGTCCCTTGGACTGCAAGGAGATCCAACTAGTCCATTCTGAAGGAGATCAACCCTGGGATTTCTTTGGAAGGAATGATGCTAAACCTGAAACTCCAGTCCTTTGGCCACCTCATGTGAAGAGTTGACTCATTGGAAAAGACTCTGATGCTGGGAGGGATTGGGGGCAGGAGGAGAAGGGGACAACAAAGGATGAGATGGCTGGATGACATCACGGACTCGAAGGACACGAGTCTGAGTTAACTCTGGGAGTTGGTGATGGACAGGGAGGCCTGGCGTGCTGCGATTCATGGGGTCGCAAAGAATCGGACATGACTGAGCGACTGAACTGAACTGAACTGAACTGCTTGTGGAAGCTACTTCCAGTACAGGTGCCAAATTCTATGACAGTTAGAATGTAGGTTTTCCAGAAAATAGAGACCAAAATCACAGTGGTATGGACAATATGTAAGTATATTTGTTTCTCTTTCTCTGATAACAATATGGAGGTAGAAATTCCAGAGCTAATGTGAAAGCTTTGTTCCACTGAGATGTATAAGGATCCAAGGTTCTCCCATCTTGTTGCCCTCTCGACCATATAGTGCAAAACTATTTGACACCAACTATCCTTTCAGATAACAATGTGTTAGAAAGGAGGAAATAAATACAGCATTTCTCTTTAAAGAAAAAGTTATAGGCTTTATTTGCATTCACACCCATTTGTCACTCCTTTATTAAACAGCCACACCTGAAGCTGAAAAGAAGCTGGGAGATGTGTTCTTTACTCTGGGAAGCCATACACCACGCTAAATATCCTGTTACAGTGGAAGAACTGAGCTATTGATCTTTATGGACCTTTGTCAGGCCCTGCGCACTGCAGCACACTGAATAACAATGTATAGTTCAATCAAACAGGAGGACCTAATAATTATCAACTGTGCAATGAATCATGGCTTCTAAACATACAATGGAAAGTTTAAGGGAACTAGGATGATAGACGGAAGAATAAATATCTTCATAATGGAGACAAATACACTCTCAAAATGGGAGCTGTTTTATTAGCAGCTTCACTAAGGATTAATTTACATACAACCAATGGCACAGGTATAAAGTTTAGAATTTGATAAGTTTTGATGCATACATATTCCATGAAGGCATCATCATGATCAAGATAATAAAGATATCCTTCACTGCCAATGTTTTCCTCCTGTTCCTGCCCGCCACTTCTCTTGTCTGTTACCTACTCACCCTAGTGCAAACAACAGCTGATCTGCTTGATGTCACTATAAATTAGCTTCTATTTAATAGAATTTTAAGTAATAAAATATATAATATCTAGGACTATGAAACTGAAAAACTGTTTTCCAAAGTAGTTTTATATCATTTTAAAACAACAAGTGCTTAATGGCCATCATATACTCCCTATTAAAGTGTCTGTTCAAATGCCTAACAATTTTTTTTAGATTGTTTTCTTTCTTCTTGAGTTTTGAAAAAATCTTATCTATTCCAGATAAAAGTTCTTTATTAGATATGTGATTTGTAAATATTTTCTGCAAAACTGTCTTGTATTTTCATTCTTTTAACAGAGTCTTTTGATGAGTGAATTTAAAATTTGGTGAAACTCAGTTTATCAAAGTTCTCTTTTATATACTTGTTTTTTGAGTATATTTAAGAAATATTTGCCTAATCCAACATCACAAATATTGTCTAGATTTTTTTTTTTCCTGGAAGGATTATGGCTTTAGTTTTTTCATCTTGGTCTAAAATTAATTTTGAGTTTTTTTTTTTTAATATGCTGTGTGGTATGGATTAGGAGGATGTGGCAGTCTACTCTAGTATTTTTGCCTGGAAAATCCCACAGACAGAGCAGCCTGGCAGGTTGCTGTCCATGGGGTCGCACAGAGTCAGACACAACAGAGGCGACTAAGCAGCAGCAGCAGAGGTGGGGACCGAACTTTTCCTGTGGCAGATATTATTCTCCGCTCCCTGCCCTCCCCTTTCCTTCTCCTTCTTCTTCTTTTTCCATATGTATATCTAATATTTGTGGAACCAATTTTTGAAAAGATGTTTTCCCGCTGATTTTCCTTTGATTGTGTTCAGAAATCAGTTGGCTCGATTGTGACTCTTTTTCTGGACTCTGTTTTGTCTCTTTGATCTGTTTGTTTATCTTGACTCCAAGGCTACTCTGTCTTTATTACTGTAGCTTTATAAGCAAGTAATCTACAGTAAATAACCTTTATGTGTAAGTGTTTCAAGACTTTAAAAAGTCCTTTTTTTCCAGCTTACTTAGGGTTTCATTCGGAGAAGACGATGACACCCCACTCCAGTATTCTTGCCAGGAAAATCCCATGGACGGAGGAGCCTGGTAGGCTGCAGTCCATGGGGTCGCTAAGAGTAGGACACGACTGAGCGACTTCACTTTCGCTTTTCACTTTCATGCACTGGAGAAGGAAATGGCAGCCCACTCCAGTGCGGAGAATCCCAGGGACACGGGAGCCTGGTGGGCTGCCGTGGACACGATGGAAGCGACTCAGCAGCAGCAGAGCTTCATTGCCCCTTTTAAAGAAGTCTTTTTAGGTAAAACTGAAACAGCTAAGTTTAGACTTTCCTTTTTGCTCGCATAGTGGTATAAGTTTCCTCTTGGTACTTTAACTATATCTTACAAGTTTTGATATGCTGTTTTCTCATTTTCATTGTTAAAATACAATCCATTTAAAATCAGTTTATGGTATGTGTACTGTAAGGGTTAATGCTCATGTATTTTTTTAAATAAAGTTAAGAAGTCAATTTAAAAATTCTAGAAATAGTTTTGGATACAATAGAATGATAGTAAAGAGAAAGCAAGGTAACAATTAATACAGGTAACAATCA
This sequence comes from Nanger dama, assembly GCA_917880005.1. NCBI lineage: Eukaryota > Metazoa > Chordata > Mammalia > Artiodactyla > Bovidae > Nanger > Nanger dama. The sequence goes on from CAKJTW010000059.1 coordinate 2,100,220, forward strand.
AGATGGATGATTATGCTGAGGTAAGACTTCCTTAAAAAGAGGTAAGACTTCCTTAAAAAAAAAGTTAAAAGCATGACCCCATTGACATAAAGTACTAAAATTTGCAGAAAAATAATATATATTCTTGAACAATAAACATCTATATTAAAAGGAAAATAAATAGATAAACACAAATTCAGGAGGGTAGTTTTATCTACTGAAGAGAGGGGAAGGAGAAGAAGAAGGAAACTCAGAAGGCATGAACCATTTGGTTATAATTTGTTTCTTAAACTTGGTGGTTCTTGCTTAGATGAACAAAGAGGGCCTGGAAGATGACTCCTAAAACCACTTCCCCTTCCTGCCACTGCCCATTCGAGGCTGCACTGGACTGCTCCCCAGCACCACTGCTGGGGATCTTTGACTTTCAATGACCTTATGAAGAGGAGCTCTTATCTCCTGGACATCCAGTGATCTAACCCCTGTTTATTTCAGTCCTGCTGTTCTGGGTCTCTCAGTCTCTCCACTGATCTCCCTGCCTTCAGCTTGTCCAGTCTCCAGAATTGTCTCCATATTTCCATCAGTGTTAGTGATTGTGCTACTTTTCTTTTGAGAATTTGAACCTGCTTCTTTCTGTATAACTCAGTGCACGCTGTGCAGTGCTCAGTTGCTCAATCATGTCTGACTCTTTGCAACTCCATGAACAGTAGCCCGCCAGGCTCCTCTGTCCATGAACATGCTCCAGGCAAGAATACTAAAGTGAGTGGCCTTGCCCTCCTCCAGGGGATCGGAGTTTCCAACCTAGGGATTGAACCCAGTTCTCACACATTGCTCGTGGATTCTTTACCATCTGGGCCACCAGGGAAGCCCAAGACTACTGGAGTGGGTAGCCTATCCCTTCTCCAGGGATCTTCCCGACCCAGGAATTGAAGTGGTGTCTCCTGCATTGCAGAAGGATTCATTACCAGTTGAGCTACCAGGGAAGCTCAATATAGCGCATACTTTTCATTATAACATACAGTGTGGCATTCACAAATTATACAGAATTTAACCTTTCCAAAGAAGGAAATGGCAACCCACTCCAGTATTCTTGCCTGGAGAATCCCATGGATGGAGGAGCCTGGTGGGCTACAGTCCATGGGGTCGCAAAAAGTCAGACATGACTGAGCGACTTAACTAACTAATTTTATCTCTTACTTCTCAATGCCATGCACACTCCACTGTAGTCACTTCAAATTTCTTACCCATATACTTTCATGAATCCATATGCTTATATATACTGAGACGTACTTTTTTCACATACAATGAAGTCAAATTTAATTTTTAATTTTTTTACATATGTAAGTTTTTTCATATTCTTTGTTTTTAAGTGTTATCAGCTTTTATTTATTTATTTAAAAATTTTATTGGGGTATATAGTTGATTTACAATATTGCATTAGTTTCAAGTGTACAACAAAGTAAATCTGTTATAAATATATTTATAGCCACTCTTTTTAGGTTCTTTTCCCATATAGGTCATTACAGAGTACTGAGTAGAGTTCCCTGAGCTATACAGTAGGTCCTTATTTGTTACCTATGTTATTTATAGTTGTGTGTATGTGCCAATCCCAGTCTTCCAGTTTATCTCTCCCTTTCTACTCCTCAGTAACCATAAGCTTATTTTCTACATCTGTAATTTTCTGTTTTGTAGATGAGTTCATTTGGAGCCTTTTTTTCACTTAGTGCTGCCCTATATAGCACATATTCATTATAGTGCTCTTTATCTCAAAAATATATGTTCACACATCTATGCTATCTATCCATCTATCTAATGTATTAATATAGTGCGATGGATCAGCCAGTTCAACAGACTGATGATCAGTCTGGACTCTTAGCGAGTGAGCAGTAAGGAGCCTTTCAGAGGTTGTTTCAGTTTTCATGGTGCTGTACTTCATTTTTAATTCCACTTTTACTCTTCCTTGGCCTCTCTTGGTAAACAACTTTGACCCTTCATAGCTGACAAATGAATACAAGTGATGTTATTGGGGGTGCTGCAAAATTGCCAAGAAACTACACCATGAAGTACGTTCAGGGTAATAGTCAATGAATTAGAAAGTACAGACCCATAGCTAGATTAGAAGTACTTTTATCTTATTTCTATCTTAAAGATCCTTACGGCTCAGTAAGATTGATTTGCTGTTGTAGGAACTGCATGTGAATGAAATTATGTCTTGCAACTTGTCATGCTTGAGGGAATTTAAAGAGAATTCCACAGCTGGTTTAGTGTATGATGCTTGGTATGCAGTTCCATGGGGACGATGTCACAAAGACAGCTCTTATTATTTAATCATTCATTAGTTTGTGCATTTACAGAAACGTACACCCTGCCCTAAACAGACGTATGCCCATATCATCTCATCACTTCTTCAATGTCCTGTTAAAACTGCCCTTTCTTCTCTGCAAACTCCATTCCCAACTAACTTGGGCAAAATCAATGATTTATCTTTTGTGTTACCGTAGCTTCTATACATACCTTTAGTATAGCACTTACCATATTGAAGTGTGTATTTGAGTCTCCCTAAATATATTTTGAATCCCCTGGGGGTAGGGATCATGGCTTATTCATCTTTGTGTCTGTAACTCCTAGCACAAAACTTGACACATAACAGATGCTTGATAAATATTTGTTGAAACAAAATAAAATATTTACTATAGTTCTTCATTGAAACTCATAAAATTTGCACTTCCTTCCTCCCCAGATATTTAACCATCTATGTGAAGGGAAAACTTGATTCAGAATAATGAATACACTATATAGGACTGGCCCTGAAATAAAAGGTTTTCTAGCTTCTATTTTTCTCACTCCTCTCAATGGCTCTAGTCCAAATCACCTATGACCTACATTCTAAATATAGTAACAAGGATTTTTCAGCCCTGGTCTTACCTTTCTGCTCTGCCATACTGACACAGTTAAGTGTTTGTTCTTGTACTCTGTCTTTGGAAATTCTTTCATGGATTTTCGTGATATTGCTCTGTTGCTTTTTCCCCTAACTCTGTGATTGTTCCTTATCTTCTTAGCAACTGTCTTCTTCTTTCTTTGGCACTCTTATTTTTGATTCTACACGTGGTTTTTGGGGAAATCATTCCTGCTCAGGTTTTAATTATTATCTATATATTGATCACTCTTCAATCTCTTTACTGAACTCAGAATTATATAATGCCATCCTCCTACATGTTCAAAGAGAACCTCAATATAATCTCCTCCCCAAGAAACAGAATAGCTTCCTATGGTACTTGTTATATCACAATTTTAGTTCTGCCAATTGCCCCAGCTAGAAATCTGGGAGGTGATGATGAATCCTTGTGTCTCCCAGATATGATCATTATTACTTGTTGAAAAACCCTTTCCTTTCTACACTCACATTCATCACCTTTATGCACCATAATAGCTTCTATTTGACCCTCCTCCCTCCCATATTCCACAGTCTTGCCAGCCCAGTCCCTCCAAGATATGAGTTGATGATGTCATTCTCATTCTTGAAATTTGTTAACAGGTTGGTACTCTTCATAATGATAAGGAAATCTAAATTCCTTAGCACAATGTAAAAGGCTCTTCATAATCCAGACCATTTCCTGTTCAGCCTTATGTCTTGGCCTCTGCAAATTTCAGCTCTAAGTTCCTTCCAAGCTGAAACACTGGTGGCTCCCTTAACATCCTGCCCCTTCACATGTTGCTTGTCCACCTGGAGCATCCTTATCCCATTTATGTTTCATATGGCTAAAGTGCCCTTCAAAAGTTGGTAATCAATCATTCACATTGATTCAACACATTTATTATGTGTTTGAGATGCCGTCTGGGCTCTGGACATAATTGCTGAACAGATTTAGCCCTTTTTCTCATGAAACTTATATTTTAACAGAGGAGAGAGTAATTAAGCAGATAATTATGCTAATAAATCTATAATTATAAGCTTAGGCAAAGGTCCTAAGGAAAAATAAAGAGTGTACTGAAAAGTGTAGATTTGTCAAGCTCCCTAACTAGGCTGTGAGTTACCTTAAGGGCATGAACTTCTTCATTATTCCTCTTTATATTTTTAGTGCTCAAAAGGGATTTGAGTTCCAGAAGGTGATGAGTGGATATTTCTAGACAAGTACAAGTTTTATTTCATTAGCTCAAAAAATGGTATAGGTGAATAGCCTGTTGCTTATAATTCAGTGGAGTAAATTCTCATTTTTAATTTTTTTAACTTTTAGAAAAAAAATTAAATTTTATTTTTGACTACTGAGTCTTCATAGGGGTGTGCAGGCTTCTCATTGCAGAGGCGCCTCTTGCTACAAAGCTTGGGCTCTAAAGCAGAAACTCAATAATTTTGGTGCACAGGTTTAGTTGCTCAGTGGAATGTGAGATCTTCCTGGACCAGGGACTGAACCTGTGTCCCCTGCATCAGCAGATGGATTCTTAACCACTGGACCACCAGGGAAGTTCTATTCTCATTTTTTAGAAGTAAATCAATTAATCTCTAAGCTTTTTTCTAACTTTGTTATTTGTAATATTTACTTAATTCATGAATCTCAACCACCAAATAGGTGATACTTTACATGGTATAAAACATTAGAACAAAAAAGAGGAAAATTTCACTTTTCTGGGCAGATACTTAAGTGCAAAACTAGACAACATTTCACAGCTAGCCCTTTACTGCTTCCCTCACTATGGAATCAGAGGCCTCCTTTCTGAAACTGACAAGAACTGAAAACCCTTTGTTACAGCAAGTGATGCCTGATCCTATTCCAAGGTTTTTCTGTCTTGATGCCCATCATACCTACCCCTCTTTTCTTTGAATGGAGCTCAACACAAAGCATTGATGATGTACCATGTTCTGGCTTGGAAATGACTATTGCCTCGTGGAGGAAAAATTACTTTTTAGTGGTTTTTGTTTTTACTTGTTATGGCTCTGATTTTTCCTGCTTTGACATGACGGCTAAAATGTGCACAGCATTTCCGTGCCACCGGCAAACATATTTTCAGCATGCCTGTTTTCATGAAGAAAGTGAAGGAAGCATAAGCTTGGCACGACAGTGAGTATAGGGTGTGTTCATGGAAACCATCTGTTCCACATAAACTCTGCTCTGACATGCAGGAGAAAAGGAATTTGGGAAATCAGAAGGTGGATTTTTTTTTTTTTTTTTAAGGTGTAGACTCCCAAGTAGCTTGGATAATGGATTTAGGGGCACCACCTTTGCTATTTATTGAGACTTCTTCCCAACCCCCATTTCAACTCACACTTCAGTTGACATGATCAGACCAATATTTACTTATTAGGTCAATGCTTCATTAAAAAATATCTGTATCATTATTTTTATGTTGGGATTGGAAGAAGGAGGAATACAGTCAGCTGGCAACATTTCAATTGAAAAATGTGTCTGTTAGCCATGCCATTAGGGAGAGATGCTGCTGCTTTCCTGACACTTCTTGAGCTGGATGAGCTGGAAAAGGAGAAAACTGAGACTCTGGGGCCTGCCAGGCTGCAGAACCATCTTCGTTAGTTTCTGATTAGAGACTGGAATTCTGGGGACTGCTGCCAGATGTCACTAGAAATGACCGCTTTATTTCACTGACCTCATCCTTTGAATGGAGAAGGCAATGGCAACCCACTCCAGTACTCTTGCCTGGAAAATCCCATGGACGGAGGAGCTTGGTGGGCTGCAGTCCATGGGGTCGCTGAGAGTCGGACACAACTGAGCAACTTCACTTTCACTTTTCACTTTCATGCATTGGAGAAGGAAATGGCAACCCACTCCAGTGTTCTTGCCTGGAGAATCCCAGGGATGGGGGAGCCTGATGGGCTGCCGTCTATGGGGTCGCACAGGGTTGGACACGACTGAAGCGACTTCGCAGCAGCAGCATCCTGTGGAGAATCCATGCTCATTCCATGAAACAATAGCGCTGGTCCCAGCTATGCCAAGGAAGGTTTGTTTCCTGAGGCATTTTTGTTCAGTCCTGTCTGACTCTCTGTGACCCCCTTGGTTTGTAGCCCTTCAGGCTCCTCTGCCCATGAAATTTTCCAAGCAAGAATACTGGAGTGTATTGTTACTTGCTCATATTAAACATGGTGAGGAGCCAAATGCCAGATTTTTCAGACACTGGCTTCTCCAAGCATTGGCTTAATATTAGTCATCTTGATTTAACGTGTTTGATTCAAATGAAAATACTTATTCTCCTGGGCTAATTCTTGATCCAGATGAAAAATAAAACTGATGCTCAATGAAAGAGAGAAAAAAAGAGAGAGAAAATTGCAGCCCCATGAGGCTCTTGTATAATGTAAATGGAGGCATGATTAAAACCTTTTTCCCTTTGTTTTCCACAGAAAGGAAACAGTGGAATGAAAATCAAACTGACCCCATCAGACTTCCTGCACAGAAATGATAATCTGATGGTAACCAGGCTGCATCACTTTCCCTGGGGGTCAGTGTTTAGGAGACTGAGAGCTGGATGATTTGAAGGACCCTAGACTAAAGCAAGCACAGATTTGGATTGTCCTCTTTGGGGGGTCAGATCCACTGCTCTGGACTGGACATTGCAGAACAGACAATGACATTATTAACACCTCAAAGACAGGACACTATTTTGTGGCTTCACTTGAAGGCTTTCTTTTTCTGTAGGAATGAGATTTTTGTTACTTTCGTGAGCCCAGGCCACAGCTCTTCTTTGAGGAAAAATATGATTTAAATACAATGAGACAAATTGGTAAGTCAGAGTCTGTCCCAAAAAACACATCATCTGGAAAATTATCCTGAACTATTATCAAAAGCTATTTCTACAATCTTAACATAGGTAGAGAACTTACCAAGTTAAACATCAGGGGTGAAGAATGGGTTCTATCAATTGGATTTAATCAACAAGCATTTTTTTTTTAAGCTGAGAAGAGAGCTGATATCAACAATAACCTAAAAGGAGGGAAAAGTAACTTTTAGTTCTCTGAAAAATGTATGTTTTGGAGTACGTATTACGTGTTTTTCATTCAGAATAAAAGATGAACAGATTAAAGTTGTCTACAAGTCACTTATGGCCTTTTGAGAAAAAGCCTAGTAAGCCGACCTGTGAAACTGCTCGAATCAATGCATTCTCAAAAGGCTAAAGACGCAGAGAGGAGAGTGCACAGTAGTCTTCTTGTGTGCAGGGAGTTTTCTAGAATCTTCTCAGAAGCGTAGTGTGGCAGGATAGAGGGTGAGAGGCAGGATAGAGGGTGAGAGGCAGGATAGAGGGTAAGAGGCAGGTTTTCTCAGAGGTCAGTAAATGCCCAAACAGAAGAGATGGAGTGGATTTCAGAGAAAAGCAAAGAGTTTGGTCTGCTGGAATTCTGGAGGCTAGTGATGGAGAGAAAGATGAAACTGAATAAAGATACCAAGCGACCGCATCATAACAAGCCTCTCCTGGCTATTCCAAGCTCAGTTCTTCCTTTCAAAAGGAACACAACAAAGATACATATACATGCAGAGACACTGGTCTGCCTACTAAGTACTTCTTGAGCCCGTGGCTTTTTCCTACTTCATTCAAACAGCTTAGATTGATAAAAGAAGGCAGAAAGAAAAGGAGAGCTATATCCAGATTCCCCTTCCCTTCTCTTCTGAATGGTCCCCCTGAGAACTAATCCTGGAATGGCCTTTCAGTGCTCTGATTTTTACATAGCACTTCAATATCCATCAGCTGTGACTGGGAAGAGGGAGGGATGGCATCTTTGGAGCAAATACGCTTAAGAATGTGAATCCACAGAAGGAACAGCTCAGAAGGACCATCCTTTGGATTGGGTGAAGAAGAATAACACAGAAGTGGCAGCTTTCTCGGTGGCGCTAGTGGTCAAGTACCTGCCTGCCAGTGCAGAAGATGTAAGACGTGGGTTTGATTCCTGGGTTGGGAAGACCCCCTGGGGGAAGGAAATGGCAACCCACTCCAGTACTGTTGCCTGGAGAATCCCATGGACAGAAGAGCCAGTCCATAACGCTCAGAAAGAGTCAGACATGACTGAACAGATTTAGCCTGCTCCACAGCTTTCCACAGGCAGTGCAGAAAGGCCTGGGAGAGTCTCTTATTATGCATACCACCATCTCCTTCCCCTGCCTCGGTGTTTCATCATTCAGGGATTCCAGATAAAGTAAGTTTTTGTTTCATTTTCCCAGTTGTTCCCTAACTGCCACTGGGGAGGCAGATCGAGCCAGAAGGAGGGCTTCTTCTGCCTCCTTCCTCTCCACCATCAGGACCTGCTATTCTCTTTAAAGGAAAAACAAAAAAGACTTCTTTGATGAGGTACTTGCCTTCTATCTCTCTGGCACAGGACAAGTAAACCCTCTATTTTTCTAGCAGATTAATGAAAAGGAAGCCTTGTGTTCAGCAGGCGTCCACGATTGGAGGCTGGTTCCCGAATGTGCTTACGCACATTTTCCCTGTGCTGGTGGGGCTGCCTGCTGGCCTATATTCTGCTTTTATCACTAGTTTCTTTTTGCTTTTAGCTCCTTCATTTGGCCTTATCTGTCTATTTTAGCTGTTATCTACTCCCCCTGGATCTCTAGTATAGATTGCAAATTATATTTGTGATGAAGAGAGTTTCATTTTGATGGTTTTGATTTTATTTCACAGCAGAACTAAAGCAAAATAGGTTTTACTCTCTCCCCACTATCCCCGAGTTTTTGGATTATTGATTCAAACTAATTTCAGAAGTAACCTATTTGGTATGATCCAGCCACATCATACATTCTAGCTTATCAGGATTCAAGTCTCATTACTAAATGCAATAAAAATGTTCAAATATATCCAAACAGAGTTAGGTTTTTGAATTTAGATGAAAACCTTATGGTATCAGTCAAATATACATGATATATGTAACTTAGATTCTGAGCTGTTTCAGTTTCTTCAAGAAAAAAATAAAGGATCAAGTTGGTTTTTACTGGCCTATTCTTGAAGTGAGGTTTATAAGCCCTGTAACTGCATTACTCATGTTTCTATCATGAAGTGGAAGGACATAGTTTTCTGAACAAAGGCATTGCATCCATGATCTAGAATTATTTAGTAGGTTTCAATAGGCATAGAATATTTCCAGGGTTTCACATGGTTTCACATCATTTCTCTTTATATGTGAGGTGGGGTTAATCATGTGTTAATATTCAATGAAAATTCACTGGTGGAAAGAAATCTTTACCAATTAATGACTAAGCTAATGATTTCCTAATCTCTACTGTGAATACAAGAAAGGCATGGAAAAAGTGCACAATTAGGGCTTACAGGAGAACCTGTAATACTCTGAAGACAAGTTAATTGTATCTTACATACGCCTAAATTTTACTAACCATTTGATATTGATGTTTTGAGCTTTTGATATATGGATAACCTTTTCAAAAGCATTTCATCTTTAATTACTTTAGAAAATTTTCTTTTGTTCATTCACCAAGGGTATAGATCCTAATCTTAAAGCATCTTTTGTTTCTTTGAATATAGTAAAAACTTAAATTTAATCAATTTAATTCAAGGATTAATGCCTTTATTTTTAGGTTTTAATAAAGGTTTTGGGGGATTTGATAGTGATATTACTATATAATGATGATTTTGGTAACTGAGATTAGCTACACTAATAAGCTTAACATGGAGACTCTAGGTCATAGTATATCTTGACTTTTCCTTTTGACTTATGTAAGTACAACAGAGAGAGACTTACAAATACTGCAAGGAACAGAGGATTGATTTAAGGATGAGGCTCTTTTCCAGATATAACCGGGAGCCAGGAAAACAGGGTGCTGCGTACACTGGTTCAGAAGCTCAATGATGGCAGAATCAGTCTTTCTATACATTTCTTATTTTTTTCTTTATATGTCAACTCAAGTCACAAAAATGCCCACTGTACTTCTGTCTGCCACAATGCTGTTTATATTTTACACAGGAAGGGAGTGGCTGAAGGGTCATACCATCTGAGTATTTTTATTTTAAAAATGTGTCTTAACCTCCCTGCATCCAGATATTTTGACTTTCACATCTTTATTGGCGATAGCTAGGACTCAAGTATCCACTGAAATTAACTTGGAAGAAGGAGCTGTGTGGGTGGGGACCAGAATACGGAACCAACAGTGTCTCTCATAGAATGCTCTGAGCACAAGCACAGTGGTATGATTTATTGATTTATTTTTAATAGTGTACTAAACAAAAGTTATATGATAGAAAAGACAGTAGGAGTCATCTAGCTGGTTTCACAGTTTCCTGTGATGGTTCTTTGGTATCTGGGTTGAGCTTAATTAAATATTCAATAAATGAAGAATAGAAACCAACATAAGTTGTGCTACATGGTGCAATGTGACATGGTGTGACTATTAAGTCAGCAATTGCTGCATGCCAAAGAATGCTGCACAGCAAACTGTAAACACTCAGTGGATTAAGACAATAATCACTATTCTCCAGTATCTATGGGCAGCTGATTGGCCTGTATTACCCTGGACCTCTGCTATGCTCCAACTCTTATCCTTCTGTGGGAGCTAACAGGCAATCCCAGGCATGTTTGCCCAGGGTAAATGCTGTATGTGACAGAGCAAGCCCCCAGTGAAAGCTTGCTTCAAGCCTTTGCTCCTACTGTGCCTTCCAACATGCTGCTGCCGTTTAGCTGCTTCAGTCATATCTGACTCTGTGAGACCCTATAAACTGCAGCCTGCCAGGCTCCTCTATCCATGGGATTCTTCAGGTAAGAGTACTCGAGTGGGTTGCCATGTTCTCCTCCAGGGGATCTTCCCGACCCAGGGATCAAACCAGGGTCTCCTGCATTATAGGCAGAGTCTTTACTGCTGAGCTGCCAGGGAACCCCCGCCTCCCAACATAGCACTGACCAAAGTAAGCCCCACAGCCAAGTACAGTACCAAGAAGACTGGAAAATAAATCTGACCAAGGGTGAACATTTTTGAAAATTAACCTAGTCTGCCGCAATCTTTATACCAGCTTTGGACATGTCTACTGAAAAATAATGATTGCTCTAGTGTCTCTAAAATTACATAGCACTATCTTCACCACATGCTTGAAAACCATGATATAGAGATGGACACATATTTTAGCCTTGTACTCTTAATATATATATCTTTTAAATAATATATATTGATAATAATATATATAATTATATATATCTTTATATATACATATATATATATATTTTAAATACTGTGGGAGAAAAAGAAAATTTGCTCTTGTACGCCAAGAAAAATTACAGTGGAAACCTGCCAAACTGATATACACTGACTTCAGTGAGTCCCTTTTAAGGGAATGCCCCTAGAAATGGTACTTTTGAAAGTGAAAGTGTTAGTCCCTCAGTCATGTGCGACTCTTTGTGACCCCATGAACGCCTCTCCAGGCTCCTCTGTCCATGGGATTTTCCAGGCAAGCATACTGGAGTGGGTCACCCTTTCCTTCTCAGAGGATCTTTCTGATCCAGGGGTCAAATCAGGATCTCCTTCATTCCAGGCAGAGTCTTTACCATCTGAGCCACCAGGGAAGCCAGAAATGCTACTTTTAAGGCAGATGCACATTTACAAATCTTTATGCAGGAAAAATGTGCTGAGAAATATAGATCTGCAAGAGTCGTGAGGAGTCCCTGCTTTTCCCGAGGTAGGGCACATGTCTAAGGAGGGGGTGGCCCCCAAACCGTGTGCTTGCTCCGCTGACAAGACCTAAGATACACTGTGGGCCCCTCATTAGGAGCTCTGTCCTGTGCACTACGCTTCTTGCTTTCCTGTGTCATCAGCCTCGTGTGCGGCCTGTGCCCATCACTGCAGCCACAGTGACCCCTGAGCACCTGGTCTACAGCCTCCTCATCGTCTCCTCCTGCAGAGCAGAGCTTGGTAGCACATTTCAGGCCATACAAATAGAGTGATAACAGTACAAATAAGAATATAGGTAACATTTATCCAACACTTCTGGCACCTTACTACATGGAATAAATGGTATTGTTTCACACTTATAACAGACAAAGGAATAACCACTTCGAACATTCAAGCAATTTGCCTAAGACCCTATATGTATGTGTGCTTAGTCACTCAGTCATCATCAGCTCTTTTTGACCCTATGCACTGTAGCCCACCAGGCTCTCTATCCATGGGATTTCCCAGGCAAGACTACTCAAGTGGGTTGACATTCTCTTCTCCAAGGGATTTTCCTGACCCAAGGGTTGAACACAGATCTACATTGCAGGCAGATTATTTACCATCTGAGCCCCCAGAGAAGCCCTCCTAAGACCCTACAGCAAGGTCTATAGAGAGTCTATAGAGACTAAAGAGAGTCTATAGTTTTAAAGTTCAGTATATAAATAAAAGATAATTAATGTGCTTGACTGTGTATTGAATAGAACTGAGGATGAAGGACATGTTCTTTATTACAAATAGATTAACTACCTTTTGTACATAATTGCACCTAAAACCACAAATACAAGGGGAAAATATCATTGACCTTTGTGGTGCTTTGAGAAAGATAAATGCCAGTGGAGAGGTCTAAACTGTGATCCTGAAAGAAGATGAACAATTCTAGAAAGGAAATGTAGCCCAGAAACACTTTGAAAAGGCTGCAATGCAAATTCACAGTACAGGTTCCTATATTCCTTTGAGGAAGAGGTAGACTCTGAAAGATGATAGGATTGACCTGTAGAATTATGACAGAAAGAGTTCATCACATTAAACTACTTCTGTAAGTGGAAGAGAGACAGAACTCTGTGTTCTAAAGGATGGATGTGCACAGTGAACTGAGTGAATATCATCCATAAAGTCAAGAGGAGCTGAGCTGGTTGAATGGATAGGGCACATATTAAATTGATAGTGATTAATTAGTTTTATGCCACGTTGGTGCTTTTAGACTTGTTCATGGTGTGGTTTTCAATTATTTTAGTATTATTGGAAGAGCCAAGATTAGACCATAGTTATTAGAATTAGATGAGTTACCTTATTTGCAGAGTAGGATAACCTTTGCTATTTTCCTTACACGTGACAAGTGCCATTTACGAAGAAAAGAAAATGAGGCAGTGTGAATATCTACAAAGGCTTAGAGTAGGCTAGATATTGTTTTTAAATAGAATCAGATACACTATATGCCCAAGATTCAAAAAGATATTTGGATAGATTTCTTGAATTCTTATTGTCACTTGCTGTCAGTTTTCAGTCAATCACAGTAACATGCAAAAAGACAAGAGGGAACTGGACTCCTCAACTTCTGAGAAACACTTAGAAAATGAAAATATTCTGAAATCCTCACATTTAATTCAGAAAACATTTTTCCTGGGATGTCATACAAGAGAACATGCTTGCGGATCTATCTATGTACCTATCTAGAGACTCTTAATGAAACTCTGAATTAAGTATGATTTTTTGCAAACCACAGAAATCAAAGGGAGCACAAAGCTGGTTGCTAAATTTGTTACAGTTTTATTCTATTGCATTGTTAGACAAGAAAGGGGTTCAGAAAGCTCAACAGTCCTTTAGATGTTATTAGCAGATGTGGCAACATAATAACATAGTCTCTATAGGCAGAAGATCCAAGTGATTCTGTGTGTGCCTGTGCATGGGTGTGCATGTATGTGTGTGTGTGAAAGCGAGAGAGATGAGAGATATCTGGAAAGTGACTACTATAAAAATTCTTCTTTCATATTAAACTCCTGATGAGGGACAATTCAACTTTCTACTAAGAATTCTAACCCCTTCTGGACACTGGTTCTTCTAATTGACCTATTCTGTTTTGTATCTTCAAACTCTTCCCCCTTTAGAATATAAACAAAGAACAATATCTCTTATTTTAGAGAAAACTAAAGACCTGTCATTGACCTCATGACTTGTATCTCCCTTCTTTTTAGAGCCACTTTTCCAGAAAGAATATTCTCTGCTTCCACGTTTTCATCCAGTGAAAACTGAGTATATGTTCCAATTAATGTCATTGTTGACATTTAAATCTGTGGCTCAGACGGTAAAGCGTCTGCCCGCAATATGGAAGATCCAGGTTTGATCCCTGGGTCGGGAAGATCCTCTGGAGAAGGAAATGGCAACCCACTCCAGTACCCTTGCCTGGAAAGTCCCGTGGATGGAGGAGCCTGGTATGCTACATTCCACGCAGTCACAAAGAGTCGGACATGACTGAGTGACTTCACTTTCCTTTTAGCATCATATATAATTTACTTACTGTGTTTATTGTCTGCTTTTCTTTTGTTTCAATGTAAGCTCCAAGAGACAAGCTGTCTTTATTTGTTTTGTTCACTGATGTATCCCCAGATTTTAGACTGGTAGCTGGCACTTATGGTACTCAAACCAAATCTACTGAATAAGTTAATGAGAAGGGGGAGTGCCTGTTGATGCTGCGATTGTATCCCTTTTCCATCTGTTGCATTCTAAGTGGCAAATGTCTAACAATTAGTTCTTTCTCTCCTAAAGTGCTTTTGAAGGATTTTTATAGATCTAACCATCAGAAAGACTCTGAAATACTGAGAAAGGTAAGAAACACCAGTCTTTGAGTCAGACTTTGGAAGAAAGCTATATACAAATAGACCCATTATACCTCTTGTTACTGTGGTAAGTCACTGAAATTTTGGAATTTTTCTTGCAGCTGTTAGGTCAACCTAGATATGAAAATTGTTACCTCAAAGCAAAATATTAATATAAAAAAAGCCTTAAGATTCATGCATTAGCTTAGCATTAGGCAGCAAAAACAGAGTTGGAAAAAGTTGGAAAGATGGCAATTCATGTCTTGCAATGGCAAAACATTTCATAATACTATCACCTATCATAAACAAGAAGATGGACTATGTATTCTTTGAGCCTGTATCTCTAGATTAGGATCTCTCAGAAGAAGTACAATTGACATTTTAAATTTATTTGTTTATTTCTGGCTGTACTCTTGAGAAACCTATATGCAGGTCAGGAAGCAACAGTTAGAACTGGACATGGAACAACAGACTGGTTCCAAATAGGAAAAGGAGTATGTCAAGGCTGTATGTTGTCACCCTGCTTATTTAACTTATATGCAGAGTAAATCATGACATGTACTGGGCTGGAAGAAGCACAAGCTGGAACCAAGATTGCAGGGAGAAATATCAATAACCTCAGATATGCAGATGACACCACCCTTATGGCAGAAAGTGAAGAGTAACTAAAGAGCCTCTTGATGAAAGTGAAAGAGGAGAGTGAAAAAGTTGGCTTAAAGCTCAACATTCAGAAAACGAAGATCATGGCATCTGGTCCCATCACTTCATGGGAAATAGATGGGAAAACCATGGAAACAGTGTCACTTTATTTTGGGGGCTCCAAAATCACTGCAGATGGTGACTGCAGCCATGAAATTAAAAGACACTTACTCCTTGGAAGAAAAGTTATGACCAACCTAGATAGCATATTGAAAAGCAGAGACATTACTTTGCCAACAAAGGTCTAGTCAGGGCTATGGTTTTTCCAGTGGTCATGTATGGATGTGAGAGTTGGACTGTGAAGAAAGCTGAGCGCCCAAGAATTGATACTTTTGAACTGTGGTGTTGGAGAAGACTCTTGAAAGTCCCTTGGACTGCAAGGAGATCCAACCAGTCCATTCTGAAAGAGATCAGCCCTGGGATTTCTTTGGAAGGAATGATTCTAAAGCTGAAACTCCAGTACTTTGGCCATCTCATGCAAAGAGTTGACTCATTGGAAAAGACTCTGATGCTGGGAGGGATTAGAGGCAGGAGGAGAAGGGGACAACAGAGGATGAGATGGCTGGATGGCATCACCGACTTGAAGGACGTGAGTCTGAGTGAACTCCGGGAGATGGTGATGGACAGGGAGGCCTGGCATGCTGTGATTCATGGGGTCGCAAATAGTCGGACACGAACTGAGCGACTGAACTGAACTATGCTGGGTTTATTGCTGCGTGGGTTTTTCTCTAGTTGTGGCAGTGGGGGATACCCTCTAGTTATGATGTAAAGGCTGCTCACTGTGACACCTTCTCTTGTCTCTGACGCTCTTGCTCCAGAGCATGGGCTGTGGAGCAAAGGGGCTTCAGTAGTTTGGCGCGTGGGCACAGTGGCTGTGGCTCCTGAGCTCTGGAGCACAGGCTCAGTAGCTGTGCAGCGTGAGCTTAGTTACTCTGCAGCATATGGGATCTTCCCAGATTGGAGATGGAAACTCTGTCTCATGCATTATTGGCAAGTGAGTTCTTTATCACTGAGCCACCAAAGAAGCATAACTGATATTTTAGACCAGATAATTCTTTCTTGTGGGAGGGTGCCTGTGAATTGTAGTATGTTTAGCAGCATGGCTGCTAAATGCCTTTGCTCTTTCCTAGTCACATCAATATAAAATGTTTTGAAACACTGTAACAATGTCTGCCCCTCTGGGGGTAAAATGTCATCAGTAGAGAACTACTTCTTTAGAAACAGTGATGGAAAATGATATTGTTTATATTGGCCACTATTGACTGCCTTTAACTAAGCATTAAAATAGATCAAACTCAAGGAAGAATTGACTGATTTAGAAGCAGAAATAGGAGGGAATAGAGAAGGATATATTTGGCGGTTTCCAAAACTAAGAAAAGGTGAATCGTTCCTAGACTTCAGACAGTAAGAGATAAGTTTGAAACACACTTTGAGCATGAAAGTCTCAGTAAAACTTCTCAGAGAACAAAGAGATTCAGTCTACAAAAGAGATCAGATAGAGTGTGATCTTTCCACAGGCTAGTTTCAGATAGCCTAAAGGTATTCATCATTATACTAAAGAGGGGAAGGGAGCTAGAAGAAAATAAATCAATTTGATTTTCAGAATTATGTTTAAGCACAAATTTTGCTTATGCTTACTGGCACTTGAAGTTGATTAAAAGTGAATAGATCATACATCTACTAAGTTTTTGGGGAGTTCTGGCTATATGAAGATCATATTTTAGTGGAAGAAAGTTGATAATTAGTTATCAAATAGTAAATAAGTAATAAATTATTATCAAAATAATAAGCCAATATTAAATACCATTTTACATCCATTTGTTTGGCAAATATGAAAATGTCTTGTAAAACCATTAGAGATGATGAAAGCTGGAAGAATATCTTAAACATGACTGATAGGAGTGTAAATGGAAAGAAATTGTTTTTTTGTGTTGTAAAGTTGTACATAGCCCAAGACCCTTGCTAGCAAGTCTGTTCCTAGGTACATACTGGAGAGAAGCTCTTCCATATTTGTACCAGGCGATACATACAGAAATATATCTGACAATATTGTTAACATTAGTAAAAAATTGGAACCTATGATAGACTGGAAAGAATGGAAAACTGATATATTTATAATATAAAACATTACATAGTATAGGAAACAAACAACTAAGGATACCTATAACAATATAAGAAGTACATTATTATAAGTATACTTATAGTATAAGAAGTGGGCCACAGACGTTTACATTCAGCATAAAGACTTTTTATAAAAATTAAAAACAGTTTTAATTAAAAAATCATTGTTTAAGTACATATATGTGTGCATGTATATGTGTGTTTAGACAAGAAAAACAGAATTTAGCATAGTGGTTAACTGCCTCTGATTGAGACAAGAGGATGGATAGAGAAAGAGCATATTTGTGGAACTTACTTTTAATGTTTTAAATCTAGGAATTAGATGTTAGATTTAGAGATGTTCATTATATCATTGGAAGGACTGATGCTGAGGCTGAAGCTCCAATATTTTGGCCACCTGAGGCAAAGAGCTGACTCATTAGAAAAGGCCCTGACACTGGGAAAGGTTGACAGCAGGAGGAGAAGGGGAAGACAAAGAATAAGATGGTTAGCTAGCATCACTGACTCAACAGACATGAGTCTGAGCAAACTCCAGAAGACAGGAAAGGACAGGGAAGCCTGGTGTGCTGCAGTCCTTGGGACTGTAAAGTTGCATATGACTTAGCAATTGAACAACATCATATCTTGAATGAATAAATGAATGAACAGAAACCTACTCAGTGGTGATTGAATTGAATTGTCAAAAACCCACAAGTTAAACTAAAACAGACTGCTGGCTCCCAAGCTCTTTCCAGCAGAAAGCAGGTTGTGCCCAGAGAAGGCACACTCCCCACCATTCATTTCGGATATAACCAAGAAGAATGCCAGGCAAGGAAGAATAATGATAATGATGGACACAGACGAAATTAGAGCCAGGAACAATGGAGAATCACAGACAAGAATGTCCAGAATGTGGAATCATTAACTGAGGATGGATTTCTTACTGCATTTTCATATAAAAATTCAATTTCACATAAAAACATACTGATATTAGACACATACACACCATGTACATGTACACATGTAAACACTGGCACATACATACTGACTTGTGTACTTCTGAATTTAAATTTAGCAACTGTCAAAGATAATAACAATATTCTATTTTTTTTTCCTTAAAAAAAAAAAAAACTATGTATTTGACTGTGCTGGGCCTTCATGGTGGCATGTGTGATCTGTAGGTGCAGCACATAAACTGTTAGTAAGGCACGCAGGATCCAGTTCCCTGACCAGGGATGGAACCCAGGCCTCCTGCATTGGGAGTGTGGAATCGTAGCCACTGGACCACCAGGAAGTGCCGGTAACCATGATTCCTAAGGGTATGGGCACATAGCCCTACACAGATGGCTTCAGAGGTCATGGATCACACCTTTAAGTTCAGTCATGATGCCATTTGTTAGTCTGTGGCCTGTTTGTTCTGTTTAAAGCAGTTTTGATGTGGAAACAGTGGAAACAGTGTCAGACTTTATTTTAGGGAGGCTCCAAAATTGCTGTGGATGGTGACTGCAGCCATGAAATTAAAAGACACTTATTCCTTGGAAGAAAAGTTATGACCAACCTAGACAGCATGTTCAAAAGCAGAGACATTACTTTGCCGACTAAGTTCTATCTAGTCCAGGCTATGGTTTTTCCTGTGGTCATGTATGGATGTAAGAGTTGGACTGTGAAGAAACTGAGCAACGAAGAATTGATGCTTTTGAACTGTGATGTTGGAGAAGACTCTTGAGAGTCCCTTGGACTGCAAGGAGATCCAACCAGTCCAATCTGAAGGAGATCAGCCCTGGGATTTCTTTGGAAGGAATGATGCTAAAGCTGAAACTCCAGTACTTTGGCCACCTCATGTGAAGAGTTGACTCACTGGAAAAGACCCTGATGCTGGGAGGGATTGGGGGCAGGAGAAGGGGACAACAGAGGATAAGATGGCTGGATGGCATCACTGACTCAATGGACGTGAGTCTGAGTGAACTCCAGGAGTTGGTGATGGACAGGGAAGCCTGGCGTGCTGCAATTCATGGGGTTGCAAAGAGTCAGACACAACTGAGTGACTGAATTGACCAATTGTCAATTTAATTCTGATGAAAAGAAGAAAACTAAGATGAAAATAGTTTTGAAAAAGTTTTGAGAACTAATAGAAACAAGACAAATCATTACCATCAATGCTTACAGTTTTTATGAAACGTAATTTTACAGGCATGTTTGCTGCTTCTGCTAAGTCGCTTCAGTCGTGTCCAACTCTGCGCGACCCCATAGATGGCAGCCCATCAGGCTCCCCCATCCCTGAGATTCTCCAGGCAAGAACACTGGGGTGGGTTGCCATTTCCTTCTCCAATGCATGAGGGTGAAAAGAGAAAGTGAAGTCACTCAGTCGTGTCTGACTCTCAGCGACCCCATGGACTGCAGCCTACCAGGCTCCTCCATCCATGGGATTTTCCAGGCAAGAGTACTGGAGTGGGGGTGCCATCACCTTCTCCATGTTTAAAAGGTGGTAATTTGTATAATGCTGCTTTATTTCAGTGTGTGTTCATAAAATCCAATGAATACATGCACACTGAATCTAATGAAATCATATAAATATATAGAAGTGAAGATACATCTCTCCCCACCTTCTCTTAAAGCCTTATGTTTCTTATTTAAGTCAATGTCAAATATCCTGTATTATTCTCGTTATTTCTTCAGGTTCATAAAAACATAGTAAGACAATTGAAGAAATGAGTCAGAGAGAGCACGCATGAGAGAGATTTCTGGTGTTTCATTTTCTGCTTTGTTACGTTTGTGTGTTTGTGTTTTGACAGAATGGTGTCTGGGCTGATAGTTTTAGACTTGTCCCTGCGTTGCTTGCACATTCTTCAGTTTTACGCTCAGTGGCCTGGGAGGCTGATCTGTGCTGACTACACGGATTGCTTTTCTAGGGTTTGGCTTGTGAGAGGCATTGGAAGAATATCCGAAGAAGAGAGAGAGGTTATGCCCCTCTGTTCCCCTTCTCTCAGCCCGTAGTCCATTGCTGCCAGGCTGGATCAGGTTGTTTCCCTGGTTTCTACCTTTCACAAGGAGGGTTGGCAGTGGCTTACTATTGTTGCTGGCCCAGGTGCCTTAGCATCTTTTGCTGGCTCCCTTACCCCCTGCCCCACCTGGTCCCTCACTCCATGCTCATCAGTCAGGTCTCACCAGTGTGCTCTTTCTTGTGTGGTCCCTGGCTAATACGTGTAAACACTATATCCTGGGACACCTTTTTTCCCCACTTAACGGTTTAATTCATTCTTTATAATAGCTTTATTTTGTTAATATTTGTCTTCTATGTGTTATTTTGGTTATTCCTTCAAACATTTCTAAATTGTCTAGTTTTGGAAATGTCAGTTTTAAATAGCATATCATGAATTTAAAAAATTAATCTGACATTCTTTGTTTTTCATTGGAGCACTTAGTCAATTTACATTTCATTTTTGAAATCGACTTCATTGAGGTATGGTGGTGGTGGTGGTGGTTTAATCATGAAGTCGTGTCCGACTCTTGTGACCCCGTGGACTATAGCCTGCCGGGCTCCTCTGTCCATGGGATTCTCCAGGCAAGATTACTGGAGTGGGTTACCGTTTCCTTCTCCATCATTGAGGTATAATTGATAATAAATAAAGTGGACATATTTTAAGTATCTAGTTCAACAAGAGCACACACTCATTTAATCACCACCATGATCAGGATAAATCATTTCCATCATCCCCAAAGATTCCTTTGTGCCCCTGCCTGGTCAGTCTTCACCCTGCTCCCAACCCAAACCCAGGAAATCCCTGATCCATCAGCTTTCTCTCACTGTATATGAGATTCGCCTTTCCTTGTATTTAGAACAAGTGAGATCATAAACAGCATTCTCTTTCATGTCTGGTCTGTTTTTGTTTGGCATAATGCTTTTGAGATTCATCCATATTTGAAGGTGTTTTAGCAGTTCATTACTTTTATGGTAAGATTCCATTTTATAGATAGACTTTGATTTATTTTCTTTTCACCTACTGGTGAAAGCTAGGTTGCGTTCGGGTTTGGGCTAACAGGAATGAACCTCTGTCTGACAGAAAGATCCAGCTGCCAATAGCAGGTGAGGATTCCTGCCACGTGAGGACAGCAGAGATGTAACCCTGCCAGCTGCCAGAAGTAGGAGTCCACAAACCTGACCTATGCATAACTTTCTTTGGCACCACCCAGGAGGATTTTCATCCCAGACCCTAGTTGGGATATGGTTTACTCACAGAAATGAGAAGAGCGGCAATATGATCAGCAACTGTAGAGTGCAGTGGCCGCTGGGTCCTTCCTGACAGCTGAATGCAGTCAAAGACCAGTTTCCTTCCTCGTGGGACAGATACGCTGTGTGGTTGGCCAGGAGCCGATGAGGTGCATGCTTGAATAGCACAAGAAAGTTCACTGCACACCCGAAGTAAGGGAAAGCTTTCTCCTAATAAGGAAGAAGAATCCAGGGCAGAGCAGCACCTGGCAGGCCCAGGTCACTGATTTGGGCAATCGACAAGAAAGGCAGTGGGTGAGGAATGGCTGCCTCCCCGGTACTGCCTCTGAACATTCTTGTGCAAGTCTTTGTGTGGACATATACTTTATCTTCAGTATACATCTCGGAAAGCTGCTGCGTTATATGCTAAGTGTATATTCAACACCATCTGAACCTGCCAAATTGTTTTCCAAAGTATAGGTGTCATACTATTAACATTTCTACCAAAAGTGTCCGAGGAGTCTAGTTCCTCTTCCTTATTGTCAGTGTTTTAAATTTTGGTCATTCTTCTGTGTGTGTGTAATTATACCTAATTACAGTTTTAATTTGCTTTTGTATGAGTGCGTCCTAAGTCGTTTCAGTTGCGTTTGACTCTATGCAACCCTATGGACTGTAGCCCACCAGGCTCCTCTGTCCATGGGGATTTTCCAGGCAAGAATACTGGAATGGCTTGCCATGCCCTACTCCAGGGGATCTTTCTGACCCAGGGATCAAACCCATGTCTCTCATATCTCCTGCACTGGCAGATGGGTTCTTTGCTGTGAGCACCAACTGGAAAGTCCAATTTGCTTTTGCCTAATGATTAATAATGTTAGTCATCCTAACATTATTTATCGGCTTTTCATATATATTATTTTGTATAGCATCTGTTCAAATCTCCTGTTCATTTTAGGTGGATTTTTAAAATTATTAAATTATAAGAAGCATAGCATACTTAGAGCCAAGATCATTGTCATACATGTGTATAGCAGATATATTTTTTCTTGCCTAATCTTTGCCTTTTCATTTCCTTAAGGAGACTTTTAAAGAATGGCAGTTTCAAATGTGATGATTCTATTAATTTTTTTTCTTCTATAGTTCATACTTTTAAAATATCCAATTAAAATGTATTTCTTCTCTATGATTGCATATTGTTTCTCTACATTTTCTTTTAGAAGTATTACAACTTATCTTTTCATTTAATTCAATGCTCTGAGAGTGACAGTGAAAGTCACTCAGCCATGTTCGACTCTGCGACCCTATAGACTATACACTCCATGGAATTCTCCAGGCCAGAATACTGGAGCGGGTAACCTTTCCCTTTTCCAGATGATCTTCCTAACCCAGGGACTGAACCCAGGTCAATTGAATTACACACATATTCTTTACCAGCTAAGCCACAAGGGAAACCCAAGAATACTGGAATATGTAGCCTATCCCTTCTCCAGTGGATCTTCCCAACCCAGGAATTGAACTAGGGTCTCCAGCATTGCAGGCAGATTCTTTACTAACTGAGCTATCAATGCTCTACTTTGAGTTTATTTTGTGAAGAGGATGAGGTAAAATTTATTTTTTGTGTGTGTGGATATATGCGTGATCCAGCACCATATGTTAAAAAGATTTTCATTTCTTCATGGAATTACTTTAGCATCTTTGTCAAAAAATCGTCTGCATATTGAGCCCCAAAATGCCTGCAGCTCTGGCCAATATCTAGCTAACAGTCTTTGAGAAGGCCATTGTAAGCCAGAAACACTCAACTAAGCTTCTTTTGAATTCCTGACCCAGAGAAATTATGAAATAGTGTTTTTTCCATACTTTAAATTTGGGGAAATTTGTTATGCAGTGATAGACACCTAATATACTAACCTAATAAAATAAATAGATAAGTGTTTCCTCATTTTCTGTTTTCTAAAAGAGTTTTCATAGGATTAAATAACTGATAGAATTCACTGGTAAAGTCATTGGGCCTAGAATGTTCTTAACATAAAGGTTTTTAACAGCAAATTCAATTCATTTAATATATATAGCATTACCCAGGCTTTCTATTTTTTTCATGAATCAGACTTGGTAATTTGTGTCATATAAAAAAATTGGTGTACTTTAAATTTCCTGATACATGGACACAAATTTATTCATAATATTTCTTTATTATTCATTTAATATATGTAGCTTCTATATTGATGATATTATTTATAAGAAGAGAAATCAGAGAGTTGGCTAAACATTCCTCTTTCCATCATGTGAGGACACAGTGAGAGGAGGCTGTCTCCAAGCTTGGAAGAATGTTCCTACCAGGAAACAAACATGCCCATGCTGGAAGCCTGACCTTAGACTTCCCAGCCCCCACAGCTGTGAAAAATCATCTCTCATTCTTTAAAGGAACTAGCTTATAATATTTTGTTATGGCAGCCCAAGCTAACTATACAGATTTCAGAATAACTGTGAAAGCCAATTCATTTTAATAGATCTCTTTATCTCTCTTTCTTTGTGTGTCTCTATCTTCCTCTCTCTATATATACATACCTTATGTATTTTTAGTTCTATTTCTCTGGAGAACTCCAACTTATACAGATTTTGGTATTGAGAAGTAGGGAACTGTAGTAACAAATATTTAAACATTGGAAGTGGCTTTGGAACTGGGTAATGGGTAGAGGCTGGAAGAGTTTTTCAGTGTGTGCTATGGATGTTAATAGTGACTCTGGTGTGAATTCTGAAAGAAACAAGGAGAGTTGGAGAAAAACCTCCAACTTATCAGAGAATACATAACCTATTGTGAACAGAATGCTGATAGGAATATGGAATTTAGAAGTCATTTTAGTGAAGTCTTAGACTGGTGGCCTGCAGTCCATAGGGTTGCAGAGAGTTGGACATGACTTGAAGCAAATTAGCATGCAGACTTTCACTTTAGGCTTTCGAGTTGATGGTAGAATGAACTGACTTTGGGGCCTGATGGGGAAATGAGGAACATGTTATTAGAAACTGGAAGAAAGGCAATTCTTGTTATAAAGTGATAGAGAATTGGAAAATTTTCAGCTTGTCCATGTTGTAAGGAGTGATAAAGCATGCTTGAAAAAGGATAAGAAGCTTCTGGATGGACTATCACTTGATAAAGAGATTACATATAAGGTTTTATGAATATAGACACTGCCAGTTTGAACTGAAGAGGATGGAGAATTCATCCTGATGAAATAAAGAAAAGCTTGCTGGAATTTTTAGATCCTGCAGGACCAGGCCAAAGTTATGCTACTGTGAACATGCGCTATTTTTCAAGAAGAGGCAAAAATGACCTTAGGGTAACTCAGAGATCTCAGAGCCACTGTCTTCCTTTCTCAGTCTCTTCAAACTTTGTTCTGTGGCCTTGTAGTGAGCTTTGTAATTTTTTGTTGAAAGGTGGAAATGATACATTGAATAAAAGGAACTGTGCTGAATAGGGCTTAGTAATATAATGCTGTCAAGTAAAGAGAAATATTCTATAGTTTTATCACTACGTTTCCATCTTTTAGTGAGTTTATGACCTTGGGCTGTGAATTTCACATGTGGTTCTATGGTTTCTTTCTCCTTTCCTTTAGGTGGTACAGGATGGATGGAGAGTGTTGGAGTTGGGGTATTTCCCTTTCTTTAGGTTAGGTGGACTCTGATAAAGCCCCCAAAAGTTCGGTTTTGGTATAATACAGCCTCTTCAGATTAGACCTTGCGAAGTAGAACAGAATCTCTGTCATTCTCATGTCCAAAATTTACATTAGTATCCACTCTTTGTATTGTACCTTCTGTGGATTTGGACAAACGTGCACCAACATTTACTGTGCACCATTACAGTATTATAGAGAAGGGTCCCACTGCCTTAAAGTCCCCTGTGCTCCACTGTTTATTTCTCTCTCCCTCTCCTCAAGCCCCTGGCAACCAGAGGTATTTTTATTGTTTCCACAATTTTTCTTTTTCCAGGTTGTCTTATAGTTGGATTCATCTGGGATTATGGCGCTACAGATTGGCACATTTCACTTAGCAATATGTATTTAAGATTTCTCCATGTCTTATCATGGCTTGATATCTCATTTCTTTTTCTCACTGAATATTATTTCCCATGTATGGATGTACCAAGTGTGTTTATCAGCCCACCTATTGAAGGATATCTTGGGGCTTCCAAGTTTTGACAGTTATAGAGAAAGCTACTATAAACATTTATGTGCAGGTTTCTGTGTGAGCATAAGTTTCTTAATTCATGTGGGTAAATACCAAGGAGAATGATTGCTGGATTGCATGGCAAGAGTATATTTAATTTGGTAAAACACTGCCAAGCTATCTTCCAAAGTGGCTGTATCCTTTTGCATGCCCACCAGCAATAAATTAGAGCTTCTGTTGCCCCACAACCTTGACAGGACTTGGTGTTGTTGTTGTTTTGGATTTTATCAGTCTAAAAGATGTGCAGTGATAGATCACTGTCATTTTAATTTGTAATCCTTTAATGACATATGATGGTGAGCATATTTTTCTATGCTTATTTGCTCTTTGTGTATCTTCTTTGTTGGGTGTCTGTTTAGACCACTGCCTACTTTTTAATTATTCTTATTGATGAGTTTAAAATAGTTTTTTGTTTATTTCAGTTACTAGTCTTTATCAAATTATCAGATACATGTTTTTTCAAATATTTTCTCTCAGACTATGGTTTGTACTATTCCCTTAATATAATGTATTTTTGACACATATTTCCAACTCTCCAAGAAAGAAAAGGTCTGGAAAAAATACTGCAATGAAGGAGAAATGGAGCATAATTTCATGGAGTTAGCTCTGTAGCTGATTCTGCTGCTGCTACTGTTGACATTAGTTCAGTTTTGTCCAACTCTTTGCAGCCCCATGGACTGTAGTCCAGCAGGCTCCCCCTGTCCGTGGAGTTTTCCAGGCAAGATACTAGAGCCAGTTGCCTTTTCCTTCTCCAGGGGATCTTCCTGACCCAGTGATCAGAGTCTCCAGCATTGGCATGAGCATTCTTTATCACTAGTGTCTCCTGGAAATGTCAACTAATCAGAGAGAATCTGCAAACCAATGGTTCTTACCAAAACAACTGGTTCACCCTCAAGAACACTTTCTTCTGTTTCTCAGCAGTGTACAAAGCCAGATGAAAACTGGTGATACATGTTTAGAGAAAAGTTGTTTGGAGTCAAAGTACTATAACTGCTCTCTTATCTAGCCAGTTCCTCTCAGACAGCTAAATATCCACACAAGTAATACAAATCAGAAATATTTGACCATTAGAATGTCCTGGTTCACCATGATGCAAAAGAAATGGATTCCATCTACACTTGATTGAAGCAAAATAATAGACCAGGAATACCTGTGGTCACTCAGAAGTAAAGAAGGAAATAACAAAAATGTACGCAAAATTCTGAAAAAAATGGGTGCTGAAAAATAATACAGCATAGAAAATTTAGGGGACAAGTACATTTTAGGAAATGACATAGGAAATAGAAGACATTTTAAGGAACTCCTTTCTACTGTTAATATGCATTCTCTGAAACAAGAGAAAAAGAGGAGATACTCTATGTGAACAGAATATAATAGAAAGGGAGCTGCTAAAATTAAGGAAAAAAAAATAGCAAAGAGGGGAGTGATCACAAAGATGTAAATAGTCTTATTATGTGTCAGGTAAACTTTATACATTATATCTGATATTATTCTTATAATAACCCTAAGAATTAGCTACTATTATTATCTCAATTTTACTAATTGAACAAGCTTACTAAGTAAGTGACTTGCCAAAGGTCATATAAGTGGTAAATCTTAAAGCTAGGATATGAATGCAGGCAGCACTGCTCCAGAATCCATATGTTACCTAATGTATCAGTAAGGTTAGGCTAAGTTATGCTATACTAGCAAATAGCCCTAAAAAGTATCAGTGGTTCCAAGCACAGTCTCTCTCTCTCACACACACACTACTTGTGCAGAGCAGATCAGCAGGGAGACCCAAGTCATCGGAGTCATTCAAGGACGTGGGCTAAGAGAGGCTCCATGTGGATTCATGCTTCCATGATCCCCAATACAAGTGTTAACAACCATGTGGAGTCTTATACCAGCAAGAAAATGCTCTTGCCAACACGTGATACATGCCACTCATGCTCAGATTTTTTGGCCAAATATTAAGGAGTGGCGTGGAGAAATGCAATCTTACCATATTCATGGAAGTAAGAGAAAAGTCAGAATATTTGTAAATAAACTACCGTGATAGCTTTGCTATAGTGCCACTCCATATGTTATCCTGCCTTTGTATTAGGCCACTACAGAATGTAGGGAAGACCACCACTTCATGGTGGTTTGGTGGCCAAGTCTCTGCACTCCTAATGCAAGGGCTCAATCCCTGGTCAGGGAGCTAAATCCCACATGCCACAGCTAAACCCTGCATGCCACAGCTAAACCCTGCATGCCACAGCTAAATCCTACATGCCACAACTAAAAAAAAATGATCTGGCACAGCCAAATCAATAAGTTTTTTTAAAAGGTGATATGGGAAGAGGATTTGAGTAAACATAAAAAATAAAAGACTCTGAGAAAAAATATTGACAAAATATAGAAGACATAAATGTAGAAAAATAGATATCTAAAATGCAGATAACTTGTTCATATAGGTTTTAAAGGAAAGAAAAACTATTAAAGAAAGCTTTTTTGTGGAACTAAAAGAACACTGGAATCTTCAGATCTTAAGAACTCCATATTCCAATAAATTCCACGGAGTTATGTGTTTAATTTCTTAATAGTCAAAGAAAAGTAAATAATATATAAGTATCACTATATAAGAAGGAATCAACATAATCTGGAAATTCTCAGCAGTTTTAGAAGACATGGAGCTATGAAATTATCTATAGAGCTCTGAGGAGAGACACAGTCAAGACAACTATTTCCCACCAGAGTCCAGACAAATATAAAGATAACATGGAGGCACTGAAGGCCCGGTAGGCCTTCCTGGTGATTTAACACCCCCGCCCCCCCCGCAACTTTGTGTCCTCCGCTTCTTGTTTGTAGGAAAAGTGTTGGTCTCCATGTCCTTCTCTGAGTTTCAAAGAGCAGGGTCAAAGAAGTTAATGATTAGAGAAATGGAGGAAGAGAAAGGAAAGGCAGTCAAGCAAGAAAAGTAATAGTAACTTACACCATAGACTCAAGGTGCGTGTCCTCAGTAGACACATCTGAAGACATGGGAATAGAAGTCAAGGAACAGATCAAAATATGGTGAGGAAATAGGTAATGTGAATATGCTCATTTCCTCTAATCATTCACGATAGTAACTATTGTCCTGCTAAGGAGTACAAAGTAGATGTATAATCTAAAATTATAAATGATATTCCATTAAAAGCAAACTCAAAATATTTTTGATTGATTTAACGAAGAAAATGTATCCGAATGCAAAAGATTAAGACCAAACAAAGAGCAAGAAAAGGACTTCCCTAGCAGTCCAGTGGTTAAGAATCTGCCTGCCAATGCAGGGGGCACAGATTCAATCCCTGGTTTGGGAGCATACCACATGCCATGGAGCAACTAAGCCCATGTTCCACAACTACTGAAACCCACACCTAGAGCCTGTGCTCTGCAACATAGTCACCATAATGAGAAGCCCACACACTGTAATGAAGAGCTGTGCCACCTCACCCATGCACAGCAATGACCCAGTGCAGCCAAAAATAGACAAATAAATAAAAATTTAAAAGCAGCAAGAAAACCTAGAAAAGCAAGCCAGACAATTGTGAAAGAGAACACATAAGAGAACAAAAGGCCTAATGTATTTTCTATAAGGCTAATAAATAAAAAATCATACAAAATAATGTATTAAAACGGAATGACTTTTGGGTCAAAATAAATAAGTAGAAAAAAGTATATATTTATGTATCATAATTTATAAAAAATAGTCATCTTAAATAAAGGGAGAGAAAAAAACAATTATAGGCTTTCCTGGTTCCTCATTCGAGGATCATATCTTACTGAGAACATTTTAATTTTTCAGGCATTTTTTTGGTCAGGTTCACCTCTTACACTGAAGTTAGCAATGTGTGCATATTATAATTGTACCATTCCAGGTAAAGACTATGACTTTTGCTAAGTCTATAGCCATACATTTTTGCAAAGCAATGGGCTTTGATGCCTCAGGGTTTCATTTGTTTGCTTTTCTTTAAAATTTCGAGAGTTTAGGATGATAATGTGTTCTTCTCTCACTTACAGACCAAAGCTCATGATGGAGTGATGTTGAGGCTCACTGTCAAAGAAAGGGGCTCAGCTTGCCTTTGATGTAAGTAGAGCTCTTTTTTGGAATGGTATTAGTTCTCTTAATACATAGAAAAAGAGAGCATGAAGAAGCCAAGTTTCATTTCTAGAGCAGAGGGTAGTGGATTTAAGTTTCAAAGGGGAAATCTTAAACCCAGATGAGAAGAGGAGAGGCAGCAGGGAAGGTGAGTGGACCCAAGTGCTTAGATATGACAACAGTCAGGGATAAATTGTTCAGTGCTCTGAAAAAATTTTCCTTATGATTTTTCTATATATAAATGTTCAAACCACAGCCTGCAGTGTCTGATAGAAAACCGACTGGACTTTAAGTTAGAAGACTGAATTCCAAGAGTGGATTTGTGATGAACTGCGTGATATGAAGGAAGTCAATTAGCTTGAGTGTGCCTCTAAAACGGAGATACTGACTGTTGCCCCATCTCTGCCCTACTGGTTAAATGAGAGCCTCAGACGCAAGATGCTGGTTCTTTTGAAGAAGGCAGCGTAGACATTGTATAACAGTGTAGGCAGTGTATAACATTTATGAACTGGACTTCTCAATAGAATAATCTTTTGAATATACCAAATAAACTCAGAGGTTTCTTCCACATGAAATGTGACAATCATTTAAATCTTTGAGGAGTAAAGCAATGTCTGCCAAGAAATGTCCATAAAATAATGTAGTTCACTGTCAGGAAAACTTTAAGAAAAAAACATTATCATGCCAATCCTGGCCTTTTGTAAGTCCAGCAAACAGGCTATCATGTTGAAAGTGTTACTGAGCAGAAATATTAAAACAGTATCTAGACTGAATATTATACTCTCAAAAATTGTATTTTCTCTCTTTGGATCTTTAGATCTCACTTTACTTTGCCTGTTTGCTGATTCCCTTTCATCTGGATTATCTCTTTTCTAAGTTATAACTGATCCAGAAAGTGTCAAGTTAAGTTTACTGGAATTAGAAAAGGAGATAGGAGAATTTTGTAACAGTTTTGCAAATGCACATTTATTCCATGTAATGAGAAGGTTTATCATATCAAATCTTTAATAGACCAATTTATTAAACTTTAATGTTGCAAAATGTAAGTAAAGCCGTAGAAGTTAGTTTAGTCTGTATGCCTCCACCCCTACTCCCCCGATTTCCACACACCCAAACCCTAGTCAGATATAAATTCCAGTCCAAGAGCAATCTCTTCCGCTAAACCTTTCCAGATCACTCTCTGACCAAGCTAATCCTTAACCCCCATGAGACTAATCTCTCATATAGCACTTGCCACCTTTTAACTTGTATTTCATTTATATCTTCCCTTCTTTGCCCAGCTTTCAGAAAGCATGGCATTTTATCAATTTTCCCCTTTAATCCCTTAAATTCAGTGTTTGGCGTATACTAGGTGAGTAGGTATCCACTAAGTGATTTTTAATAAATAATTTAGTCCATCTAATTTGATTTAACTGATGCCTGTTGGACTTCCCAGGAGATGCAAGAGACGTGGGTTTCATCCTTGGCTCGGAAGATCCCTAGATTAGGAAATGGTAACCCACTCCAGTATTCTTGCCTGGAAAATTTCATGGACAGAGGAGCCTGGTGGGCTACAGTCCATAGGGTCACAGAGTCGAACATAACTGAGCATGCACACTCATTTACTACAAATAGCTGCACATGGTTAATGCA
Organism: Nanger dama; assembly: GCA_917880005.1. Lineage (NCBI taxonomy): Eukaryota > Metazoa > Chordata > Mammalia > Artiodactyla > Bovidae > Nanger > Nanger dama. The sequence continues at coordinate 2,131,606 of CAKJTW010000059.1, forward strand.
TATAATTTGCTGAGTTTGGATATCTGCATATCTGTGTGATTCTATCACCATTATCAAGATAATAAAAATATCCGAACCTTTGAAAATTTCCTTGTTTCTATCCCTTTACGTGTATGTATATGTGAGAACACTTAACATGAGATCCACCCTCTTAACACATTTTTAAGTGCATGATGCCATGTTGTTAACTCTAGGTGCTGTATTGCACATTGAGGTCTCTAGAGCTCATTCATCTTGTATGACAGAAACTTTATACCCATTGAACAGCAGCTCTTTATTTCTCCCTGTCCCCAGGCCCTGGTAACCACCATCCTATTCAGTTTGAGTTTGACTATTTTATACACTTCATAAACAGAAATCATACAGTATTTGTCCTTTTGAGACTAGCTTATTTTTCTTAGCATAATGTCCTCCAGGTTCATCCATGTTGCCATAAACAGTAGGATTTCCTTTTTAAGATTGACTAATATTCCTTCATATGTATATACCATTCTTTTTTATCCCTTCACCTGTGGATGGACATTAAATTTGTTTCTGTATCTTGGTTATTGTGAATAATTCTGCAATGAAAAGAAGAATGCAGATATTTCTTCAAGATCCTGATTTCTTCTTTACAAATTTATCTATTTTTAATTGGAGGATAATTGTTTTACAATATTGTATTGGATTCTGCTGTACATCAACATGAATCATCCATGGGTATACATATGTTCCCTCCCTCCAGAACCTCCCTCCCTCCTCCCGCCCCATCCCACCCCTCTAGGGTTGTCACAGAGCACCTGCTCTGAGTTTGCTGCATCTTGCAGCAAATTCCCACTGGTTGTCTATTTTACATATGGCAGTGTTCATGTTTCTATGCTACTCTTTCAATTTGTCCCACCCTCTCCTTCCCTAATGTGTCCACATTTCTGATCTCTAGGTCTGTGTCTCTGTGCCCTGTGAATAGCTTTATCAGTACCATCGTTCTAGATTATATGTGTTAATAGGTGATTTTTTTTCCTCTTTCTGACTTACTTCATTCTGTATAATAGGCTCTAGGTTCATCCACCTTATCAAATGTGTTCTTTTTATGGCTGAGTAATAGTCCATTGTATATATGTACTGAAACTTCTATATCCATTTATCTTTTGGTGGACATCTATGTTGCTTCCATGTCCTAGCTATTATAAACAGTGCTGCAGTAAATATTGGGGTATATGTGTCTTTTTGATTATGGTTTCCTCAGATCCTGATTTCAATTCTTATGGGTATATACCCAGGAGTAGAATAGCTCAACATGTAATTTTTCCCATACTATGTTCCATAGCAACATATCATTTTACATTCTTGCCAACAGTGTTCAAGGATATCAGTTTCTCCATATCTTCATCAATGCTTGTAATTTTTTTGTTTTTCAATAATAACCATTCTAACAGGTGTGAGATGATAAGTCATTGTGGTTTGAATTTGTATTTCTCTGATGATTAGTGATGTTGAACACATTTTCATATACCTTTGCATTTCTGTTTTGAAAAGTAGCTATTCAGGTACTTTGCCTATTTTGAAATCTATTTATTTAATTATTTATGCATCATATTTACTTGCTGTTGGCTTGTAGGTGTTTTTTCTTAATATATTTTGGATATTAACCTCTTATCAGATAAAGATTTGTAAATATTTCATCTTAGTTCATAAGTTGCCTTCTCACTTCTTTGTTTCCTTTGCTTTGCCTTTATTTTTTTCTAAAAAATGTTTCTGTGACATTTTCTCTTTTCAAAATCTGCAATATGTGATGCTTCTTTATATTGTAGCAATTTATCTTGTTTTTAATTTTTTAAATTCTTCTTTCATTTTTAAAAATTTATTTTAATTTATAATTCTCTAGCTATCATTTTCAGTAATAAAATAGTATCTTTCAGTCCTTCTGTGGTGGCCACTCATATTTGCTGTCATCATTCACATATTTAATGTACATTTTTGACCCATTAACTTTTTGGTTAAAATGCATATAATCTGACATTTTTCTATTTTTATTTTTATTAATTTTATATTTTCCCAATTTACTTTTGAAGTTTTATTTACTTTTAATTAAGTTTTATTCCTTGAAAAACATTAAAAATATTTTATGCTTGAATTTTACACTTAAATGGCTACATGATGAGCCACCGTTAGCACAGCAATTCTTATTTTGTTTTTGATTTATTTATTTTGATTAATCTCTTTATTGGCTGGAACATGTATTCAACAAGTTTTCCATATCTAGGAATATATTTATACATGAGGACAATTTGACCTATTTTATGTTAATTTGTAACTGTTACTCCCAGGTGGCTCTAGTTGTAGAGAACCTTTCTGCCAATGCAGGAGATATAAGAGATGGGGGTTGGATCCTTTGGTCAGGAAGATCCTCTGGAAGAGGAAATAGCAACTCATTCCAGTATTCTTGGCTGAAAAATCTCATGGACACAGAATTGTGGAGGGCCACAGTCCATAGGGTCACAAAGAGTCAGACATGACTGAAGTGGCTTAGCAAGAATGCCTTTTAAAATGTAAAGTTTTATAGATACTTCCCTTTCTGTTCAGGCCACCAATATAAAAACTCCAGATTTCACAGGATTTCTCTAAGTGGTTTCATACTGAAACAGTATCTTTGTGGAGTATATTTTAGAAATATTGATCTAATTAATGGCTTCAACTCAAGTAAAAATTACATTTGCATGAATCATCAGCAGTTGTACATGCAAACTGATCTGATTTGAGTAACAATATGGTTGGTTCAATCAAATGGACATAGTAGTAGTTTTGGACTGACTTCAGTTGTTCCATCACCAATTCTTTGGGATCACCAAATGAACTTCAGAAAGCATTTTCTAATATTTATTCTGTTTTTGAGGGAGCTGGCAGTTGTCTACAACTACGATATCTTAGAGAAACAAGAAAGTGCAGATTAAACATTTCTTGTGGATTAGTGTGTATATGCCCATACATATATACATATGTATATGTGTGTAGCAACTGTAAACCTTTCTCAACAAGATTTTAGAAATATCTGTCTTTAAGTCAAGAAGCATTAGCAGCCACTACCAAGGGTGTAGTGCCTATGTGAAATATCTGTTCCAGACATATCACTGTGAATATGACTAGAAATGTTCAGAGTATATTAAAATAAAAAGAAAATGGAAGATGGTAGTATCTTCAGTTCAGTTCAGTCGCTCAGTCATGTCCGACTCTTTGCGACTCCATGAATCGCAGCTCGCCAGGCCTCCCTGTCCATCACCATCTCCCAGAGTTCACTCAGACGCACATTCATCGAGTCCGTGATGCCATCCAGCCATCTCATCCTCTCTCGTCCCCTTCTTCTCCTGCCCCCAATCCCTCCCAGCATCAGAGTCTTTTCCAATGAGTCAACTCTTCTCATGAGGTGGCCAAAGTACTGGAATTTCAGCTTTAGCATCATTCCTTCCAAAGAAATCCCAGGGTTGATCTCCTTCAGAATGGACTAGATGGATCTCCTTGCAGACCAAGGGACTCCCAAGAGTCTTCTCCAACACCACAGTTCAAAAGCATCAATTCTTCAGCACTCAGCCTTCTTCACAGTCCAACTCTCACATCCATACATGACCACAGGAACAACCATAGCCTTGACTAGATGGACCTTAGTTGGCAAAGTAATGTCTCTGTTTTGAATATACTATCTAGGTTGGTCATAACTTTTCTTCCAAGGAGTAAGCGTCTTCTAATTTCATGGCTGCAGTCACCATCTGCAGTGATTTTGGGGCCCCCAAAATAGTCTGACACTGTTTCCCCATCTATTTCCCATGAAGTGATGGGACTGGATGCCATGATCTTCATTTTCTGAATGTTGAGCTTTAAGCAAAAGCATATTTATAGTGAATCATCATGTTTTTCAACTCTTAATTAATTTTCCTCTTTTTTCTGTGTTGAGAATGCACATTGCTCCACAAGTTACAAGTCTCAGAGAGTTTTCTTTGCTTGTTTTCCTCATATTCTTGGTGAGCCATGAGCACTGAATCAATCCTTGTAAAACAGTCAACCAGTTTGGTAGTAAACACTCAGCTTCAAATTTGTAGATTTAATTATTTGGTTATTTGTCTTCCTTTCAGATGGTATAAACAGATGGTAGCATCTTATTGTATAAGACATATATTTATTATGTAAAAAGTATTTCTAAATGTTGTCACGCGAGTGTATGTTCCTTGATTCTTTGTGTCGTCACAACAAAGATTTGGAGTGATGGACATTAAAGCCCCCTCAGCGTGTCACAGCTCTCAGGTCTTGGCTAGACCATGTTATAGCTCTCAGGTCTCGAATGGACCATGTTATAGCTCTTAGACAAATCAGTGTTACAGCTCAGTGTTACAACTCTATTTTATTTAGAAGATAGCAGGAAAATCCATCTTCGAGGTGTGAGGGCTCGTGGATCCAAAGTCACAAGGAGAAGAGCACCTCAGCGCGGGAGAGAGAGAGGGAGAGCTACCTTTGACTCCTCTATTTATATGTTTATCCCTCCCTGGGCCTGTCTTATGTAAATTGGGCCAGCAAGGAGTGTTGTTTGTTTTACCTGAGGTCCTCACTCTGGTCCTTGGAACTTGTTTTGTTCCATTTTTGCGGGCTTTTCCCTCCTTGTCTTGTAACCACCGCCATTTTGGACTCCTTTTCCCTGTTCTACCCACCTAAGATTCCCCCCTCAAGAGATGGGAGGCCCAATTCTTTGGGAATAGGGGCATCGAGTTCTTTCTGGCTATCTCCTGCTGAACTGGGGCAGCGAGGGATATTGGGCCTCCCCCTCTTGTTAGTCTCAAGTCTCAGAGTCCTTCTAGTGGTGTCCATCTAAGGGCGTGTGATATTTTTCGTGGTCGGCTGTAGTTTTACATCTTTGTTGAACTGGCACTGCTTGTTGTAGCTTGTTGTCCTGGGCAGAGACAGAACAGGTTAGACAACTGACAGTACATGGAACAATCATAAGCATCATCAGTATAGCATAACAAGGACTAGTAGGGGCATTAGTCAATTTTAAATTTACATTGCCAGGATGGCTCAAGTCCCTCCTTGTTCAGAGATCAGAAGATCTACTCCTGTCTGTTTTGAAGTACAGTCTCTGTCAAGCTGTGTTGGCTGTTTAGAGCTATCCTGAGAAATCTTATCCCCAGAAACTAGATTTTGGGGGTGTTCATTAGAATGGCACTCATTGGTAGTCTTGAATAGGTATCTGAGATCTCCCAGGGGCTCACAGGTGTACTGAATGTCCTTTTCTGTTTTTTTTTTTTTTTTTTTCCCCACAGCTTGACTCGTGAGAAGTGAATGCAAGAGTCATGTCCTGGTACCTTGACTGCTGTGGGGGTAGAAAGTATTACAGGGTAGGGGCCCTTCCATGTCGGCTGGAGTTGAGCCTTTGGGGACCCATCTTTCCAGACTTTAATTAGGACTTGAGTCCCTAGAGCATATAGTGGTGACTCCTTAGAATCTTTTGGGTCCTGGTTCATACCCCCAAGAGTATATCCTGTTGGAATTGCCCAGTGGCCATGGTATAAGCCTGGAGGGTCTGAGCCTCTGGATCTAGGAAGAGGTCACTGACATAAATGAAAGGTCTCCCATGTAGCATCTCATAAGGACTAAGACCAAGCTGTTCCTCAGGGGCAATGCGGATGCAGAGAAGAGCTATCTGTAAAGCCTCCTTCCATCCCAGGGAGGTCTCCTGGATTATCTTTTTATCGCTGCTTTTAAGAATTGATTGGCTCTTTCTACTTTTCCTGAAGATTGAGGCCTCCAGGCACAATGGAGATAATAAGTAATGCCCAATGCTTTTGAGACCCCTTGGGTGACCTTGGAAGTAAATGATGTCTCTTTGTCACTTTGTAATGATGTGGGCAGACCAAATCTTGGAATGATTTCATGGAGCAGTTTTTTTTCCACTTCCTCAGCCTTCTCAGTCTGGGTGGGAAAGCCTTTAATCCATCCTGTGAATGTATCTATCATGACTAATAGGTATTTATACCCTTGAGAAACTGGCATCTGGGTGAAGTCCATCTACCAGTCCTCTCCTGGGTAGGCCCCACATCGTTGGGTGGGCCGGGCCAGCTGGGTCTTCGAGCTTCTTGGGGGTTGTTTAACTGGCAAGTGGGACAAGAGGAGACCACCTGTCTTATCGTTGTTTGGAAGCCTGGTCCTCTGAAGGACCTTTCTAGTAATCTTTGGAGGGCTTTTTCTCCTAAATGAGTAATGGCATGTAAGGAATTAACCAACTTCTATTGGAGGTTCCCAAGCAGAAAAAGGAGTCCCTCCTCTTGGAACCACCCCATATGATCTTGAAAGCCCTCGCTCTTAGCTTTAAGAGTCTCACCTTCAGTATGTGAAGGAGTTTCTGGCAAATTAGTCTGTGGAACTAAGGTGGCAACCCCTATTAGGTCATGGTTCTGTTATGCTGCTCTCCTAGCTGCCTGATCAGCTGCTTGGTTCCCTCGTGCCACTTCTGTGCTCCCTTCTTGGTGTCCTTTACAGTGGGAGACTGAAACCTGGGTGGGCAGATGGACTGTTCCAAGAGTTGAAGAATCTGATCACCATATTCGATTGGGGACCCTCGGCTCCTTTCTTTCCAAATAGCCGCATGTGCATGTAGCACCAGAAAGGCATACTTGGAATCAGTGTAACTGGCTATTCTTTTTCCTTTTCCCAGCTCTAAAGCTAGAGTCAGGGCTATGAGCTCAGCAAATTGGGCTGAAGTATCTGGTGGCAGGGGCTTAGCCTCTATGGTCTTAAAATTGGAGACTACTGCATACCCGGCTCTTTTTTTTTTCTTCCTTTTTTTTTTTCCATCCAAGACAAAGCTGCTTCCATCAGTGTACCAGATTTCCTTAGGATTGGTCAGAGGATCTTCTGACAATCCCTCTCGGGGTTTTGTCCAGTGGTCCAAGGTTTCTAAACAAGATTGAAAGGGGAGAGAGCCCTCGGGGGTAGGCAGGAGGGTGGCTGGGTTAAGAACCTCACAAGGGGGTATAGTGAGGCCTGGATTTTCCATCAGCATTACTTGATATCTGAGGATTCTTTGATCAGACATCCATAAATGGCCTCTCCCATTTAGGAGTTGTTTTACTTGGTGGCTGGTAAAAATAGTTAGTTTGCCCCCAAAGGAGAGTTTTAAAGCATCTTCTATCATGATTGCAATAGCTGAAAGATTTCAAAGGCAGTGGGGCCAGACTTGGGTAGTTGGATTCAGCTTTTTGGATAAGTAAGCTACAGGCTTACTTTGAGTTAACACTCCCAAGGCTGTTCCTTCTCTTTCATGGACATAAAGTTGGAATGCTTTTTCTGGGTCTGGCAACCTCAAGGCTGGTGCTTGAGTTAACCTGTTTTAGTGTAGCCTCTGCCTTCTTTTGAGGAGTTCCCCATATCAGTGGGATTGAATCATCTCATCCCTTTAAGCTTTCTTATTAGGACTGGGCAATTAGACCATAGTTGGGTATCCAGATTCTACAATATCCAGTTAGCCCCAGGAAAGCTCGCAATTGTTTTCGAGTCGTGGGGGAGGGCAACTGGAGGAGTCCTTTGTACCCGATCAGAGGACAGCCTCCTGGACCCGTGTGTAATCTGAACTCCCAGGTAAATGACTCAACAATCTGTGCCTTAGCACGGGAGACCTTATATCCTCTTTCTGCCAAGAAGTTTAGAACCTGAATTGCATGTTGTTGGGCACTTTTTTTCATCTGAAGAGCAGATTAGTAGGTCATCTACATATTGTAATATTTTCCAAGTAGGTCCCAGGTCCAGATCTAGGAGATCCTGGCTAAGGGCCTGTCCAAACAGGTGGGGGCTATCTCTGAACCCCTGAGGTAATACTGTCCAAGTCATCTGTTGACGTTTTTCTCCTGGGGCCTCCCACTTAAAAGCAAAAAAATATTGGGATTTTTAGCCAGTGGTATGCAAAAAAATATATCTTTGTGATACAAAACTGTAAACCACTTGGCACTGGGTGGGATTTCTCCCACGATTACATAGGGATTGGGTACTGTGGGATGGAGGGGATTACAGCTTCATTTATGATCTGGAGATCTTGAACCATTTCGCCAGGTTGTCTTTCTTTCTTTCTTTCTTTTTATTTTACTGAGAGGATTGGGGTGTGACATGGTGAACTGGTGGGGACCAATAGCCCACAAGCAAGGAATTTATTTATTAAAGGCTGTAGTCCTTCCTCAGCTTCTCTTTTGAGAGGGTATTGTTTCCCGTTAGGAAACCGAGTGGGATCTCGGAGGACAATGATGACCAGTTCAGCTTGGTGGGCTCATCCAGGAATCCCCTGGTCCCACATTTGGTCCCTCTCTATTGAAGTTGTAATGAGTTCTTCAGTAGTAACCAGGAGCTGCAGGGCTCTAGGGGCTGAAAAACTTCCTATCACAAGGGTGGTCCCCAGTTTAGTGAGTATATCACTTCCCAATAAGGGAGTAGGACACTCAGGGACCACCAGAAACTGGTGGGAAAATATTTGTCCATCCCAGCAATAAAGAAGTGCTCGGGTGAATCTTTTAGTAGTAGCTTTTCCTGTAGCACACAAAATGGTACAGGTTTGATCTCCGGAGTAGGAGATCAAGACAGAGTATGTAACCTCTGTGTCAACCAAGAAATTCTCGGACCTACCTGCCACATCCAGTTGCACCCTTGGCTCCAGCCCCATGATGGTTATCTGTGACAGGCGGGCTGGCTGGAGTGGGCCACTTCAGTCCTCTTGAACTGAGGATAGGCTTGGCGCTTGACCTTGAGGCTCTTGGGTCCTTAGGGCAGAGTGCCACCCAATATCCCAGTTGATGGCATTTGTGGCAAGCCATTCTAGGAGACTTGTCATGGTTTGGACACTCTTTGGCCCAATGCCCCACCTATCTACAGATCAGGCATTTGTCTCATGCCTTGTCCTTTAAGGACTCAGGGTTTGCCATAGGGGTTTTTTGGAGGGTGGCCAGCATCTGGGCATGCCTTGTCTCTTTCTTTCTCTCCCTCTCCTGGGCCTTGGCCTCCATCTCCTGTTCTTTGTTATAAAAGGGTATTGGTGGTTGTCTGGACCATCTCAACTAAAGAGGCAGCAGGGTCCTGCTGTTGTAGTCTTTGTAACTTAATTCTGATATCTGATGCACACTGGGACAGGAATTTGCCCTTTAAAATCACCTGTCCCTCGTAAGAGTCTAAGTCCAGATTGGTAAACTTAGAGTGCCTCTTTTAGCTTTTCCAGAAAAGCAATGGGGTTCTCATTGGGCTCCTGAGTTATTGCTGAGACCCGGGCATAGCTAATTACATTTTGCTGGGCTGCTTTCAGTCCTGCCTTCACACAGATTAGAAAATGATCTTTTCCCCAGATGTTCTCAGGGTCATTATAATTCCAGTGAGGATCAGAGGAGGGGCCTGCAGTTTCCCCTGCTGGGTATCTATCACTGGACATGTGAAGCCCTGTTGCACACCTCTGGGCCTCCTTTAAGACCCTAGTATGTTCAAGGTCACATAAAGTTTGACTAAATATGACCATGATGTCTTTTCACGTCAAGTCAAAGGCCAAGGTAATATGTTGGAATGTATCTATATATTTGCCTGGATCATCGGTATAGCTTCCCAGGTCTTGTTTGATCTGTCTTAGTTCTAAGGAGGAGAAGGGCTTATGGATCCGGGTTGGTCCGAATTCTCCTCCAGTTTCAACTAAGGGACATACTTGACCTGGCTGGCTTTTGCAGAGGGGGTGCTCCCATATATGGGGGCACGTTTGGATACAAGAAAAAGCACCAGGCAACTCGGGAGCTGTGGGAGGTGAGCCTTCACGAGGGGATTCCTTTTCTTGGTTGCCTGTGCCTAACACCATTTGCCTAGTGGGCTCACTTTTAAGGCATACAAAAATCCCATACTTAAGACAGAGTTCCTTCATATCTCTTAGTCAGAAGAAAATTTGGACATAGGGGATTTCTGCCATTTCCTTTGTCTTTTACAGAATAATTCTAATTGCAGGATGGTACTGTAATTTAAAGTCCCATCCTCAGACCAGTGTTCCTTGTCCCCCAGTGGATGCTGTGGCCAAGCAGTGGCACAAAAGAATTTCAAGCGACTTCTCCTTAGAGCTAGAGGGTCGAACAGCTTCCAGTTATTAAGGTTGCATCTCAAGGGCGTCTGCTGGGAAGTGGATTGGTTATTTCCCATTTGAAAGACAGTCATGACAGGGAGAAAAGAAAAAGACCTCTTTCGATTTTTTGAGTGGACTTCCTTAGGGGTGAGTCTTTTGAAGCTTATCCTACCCAGAACTGTTGCAACCTGGGAGCCAGGCATCCCTGGGTCAGGGTGCAGATCCCCAGACAGGCTGAGGCATGACAGCCTCCTAGAGATCGAATCCCCGGGCAGGCCGAGGCATGACGGCCTCCCTAGAATTGGGTCCCCGAGCAGGTTGAGGCATGACAACCTTTTGAGGACCAGATCCCTAGGCAGGTCAAGGCGTGATGACCTCCTGGGACCCCCCAGACTGGAGTTTGGGCGTCCCCAAAGTCTCCAGAGTGACCAGTGCTGGGTAGGATTAGGGGGTTGAATATTATAGAGTATTTCCCTCCCAAGGCCAACTATTTTCTGGTTGTCTTTCTGGAAGATTGTAGAGGCAACCTTGTGGGTCTGGATGGGGCTAAGGAAAAGAGCATGAAACAGGAGGGAAGGGGGCAGAGCACAACCTTTGAAAGAATGATATAGCACAAGAGTATAATGTAAACCAATTAAATTCAATTGGGTCTAAGATGACAAGTCAAAATCAAGTAAACTTTAATCCCCAATCTAGAAGCCAACAGACACACCCAGAGGTGGCAGGACAGCTCCAAGGCACTGTGAAAGAGATGGAGGAGGGGGTGGTTCCCCAATGGCTGGGATGATCCTCCCACTCATTAGCATATGAATTCACCCCCCTCAACAAAACCTAGCCAGGCCGCATTCCATGGCCAGTACCCTGAAGGGTGCAGCACTTTTCTCTGAATCTTAACAAGTCTACCTCTTATCTATCGCTTTGCCTCTCAATGAATTTTTGTAATGAGACCTCAGAGCCTGAGCTTTATTAGTTTTGGCCGGGCTTGAGTTTTGGGAGAGAGGTGAAGGACAGGAGGGAAAAAGCAGTGGGAAAAACGTGCCGAGGAATCCCCCTTCATAGCCCACCAGAAAATTTGCTAAATATCTGACAGGTGCTCACTGTTTCTTTGGTCTGATCCTTGGCACAGAGAAGAGAAAGGACAGAAGAACCCCCACCGGCTTGTGTAGCAGCTGCTGGGGCTCAGCAGATAGCACTTTGGGACATGCTGAGGAGCAGCCTCTCCAGAGGCCCTCAGTTGTGCCCCCTGCCACCCACCTGTTCGCAGGAGGTTCGTGGAAACAAGAAACGAGACATTGTAAAGGAATTAAGATTTCCTTAGGCATGTCCCTCCAGCCAGAGGAGCAAGGACCTCTTACCTTAACTGGAGGTCTTCTGGGATCTAAGACTGGGTCACGTGGGCTTTTCGCTGTCCCCATTTCCAGCTTGATGGGCCTTCCCCAAAGCTGGATTTTCTTCATGTTCCACCTCTATCGCAGGAGCTTTGCTGAGTTGGGCTCCAGCTGTGCTTGGCCTGTTCCACGTGGACGTTGTTTCATCCAGGTTAAATCCGAGCTGCAGCACCATAGATGTCTCGTGAGTGTATGTTCCTCGATTCTTTGTCTCATCACAACAAAGATTTGGAGTGACGGACATTAAAGCCCCCTTGGCTTGTCACAGCTCTCAGGTCTTGGATAGACCGTGTTACAGCTCTCAGGTATCGAATGGACCATGTTATAGCTCTTAGACAAATCAGTGTTACAGCTCAGTGTTACAGCTCTATTTTATTTAGAAGATAGCAGGAAAATCCATCTTCGAGGCGTGAGGACTCGGAGATCCAAAGTCACGAGAAGAGTGCCCCAGCTCGAGGGAGAGAGGGAGAGCTACCTTTGGCTCCTCTATTTATATGTTTATCTCTCCCTGGGCCTGTCTTATGTAAATTGGGCCAGCCAGGAGTGTTGTTTGTTTTACCTGAGGTCCTCACTCTGGTCCTTGGACCTTCTTTTGTTCCATTTTTGTGGGCTTTTCCCTCCTTGTCTTGTAACCACCGCCATTTTGGACTCCTTTTCCCTGTTCTACCTACCTAACAATGTAAAGAAATGAAATACATAATCCTAGGACAAAATATGTAGCTCAGCTGATAAAGAATCTGCCTGCAACACAAGATACCTAGGTTCAATTCCTGGGTTGGGAATATTCCCCTGGAGAAGGAATTGAGCCTGGAGAATTCCATTAACAGAGGAACCTGGCAGACTACAGTCCATGGGGTCACAAAGAGTTGGACATGATTGAGAGACTTTCACACAGAACAAAATATCTTACATTCTTTCTTCTTTGCAATTCCCTTCACTTTTTCTTTTGAATTTTATTTTTCTGTGAACTTAATGATTTCCTCTCCCCACACCCAATATTCTGCTTCCCTTTCTTCTCTTTCTTATTCTCATTCTTTCTATTCTCCAGCCAGGTTCCCCTCCCTCTGGCATTTTTTGCAATTGTTTACTAAGTATGAAGTAAGTTCTCTCTCCTGCTGCAGCTGCTACTCTATCCCCTGCTGCACTAAATTGACACTTGGGCAAGCAATGGCTCTCGTCAGTCACTTCGAAGCTGCTACTTCCAGAAGTGTCGATTTAGTGCAGCAGGGGATGAGCTGCCAGCTGCAGAAGTAGGGCACAGAAAAACTCAACAGAAATCTCTGTCTCCCCTCACTCTATGTGATATTTAGTAGGAGGAAGGGGAGGAAAAGACCACAAGAATCAGGGATTAAAAAATGTGCAATAATAAGAAAGCACCAGGACAAATGCTGGGATTGAAAAACAAGCAGTTTAGTGTAACTTGTAGCAGATTTATGGATGAGCTAGAAGAAGACAAAGTGTAAATGGAGGTTACCTTCTATTTACTTGGTTTAAAAACTAGCTGAAAATATTGAAAAATCTGAATGTCTTATCCTTTTTGGATGATGTGTATTTGTCAGTCGTGGTGATTTCCTTAAACAACCCCCGATTACATAAATATCCTACTGATTTGGGTGAGAAATAACAATCTACAATAGGAAACATGTGTAAGCTCTTAACTTTCCTTGGCAAGTCTTGCATTTCCTTTCCTGTTGACATAAATACCTACTCTGCTTAATTAAAAGTCCTCTGCGTACATTAACACTCCAGGCATCCCAGTTAACTGTAAACTCCATAGGTAACACTTCCACACCTCCAATAAAAGTGTAGCTATACGTAAGTATACATATTCTAAAGAGAGAGAGGGAGGTTTATTATTTCGGAATATTCCCATCTCTGTTCCCCTCTATTAATTCAGATATTTTTCTCTATTTTTGTGAATATAGGATCTGTTCTACCATGACCAGAGATAGAATATAAAGGATGAACTCCAAAATGCTACGTGCAAGGTATTTTTATTGCATACATTGAGATTTTTTTTTTTTTTAGTAACCATTGTCAAGAAAGGTTTGTTTCAAATGTGACACTATAGAAGCAAAAAATGCAAGTGTTACTTATGCTGGATTTTGACCATTGTATTCATTATGCGCTCTTTGAGGTCAATTGCTACAGTAATTTGCTTTTCATATGAAATGTAAAATTGAAGTGTCTTTTGTGTCAGGGAGTTCTGATATAGCTCCTTTAGAAGAACCTAGTATCTAGGTCAGTTGGCTTTCTTAAACTTGAAATATATGAGATCTTTGATAGTGTAGTATCATGACTGCAGGACATAGATTAAAGGAGAAAGGGGCTTTTACTGAGACAACTGGAAGAGAAAAACTTAATATATTGACTTAGTTTTATCTCCTAATACTAGGAAAGACCCAGAATATGATTTTACCAATGTGTTCCTTTTCCTCCTCTATGACTCCTTTTGTTGTAGCCACACATTCCAGGAAACAAACTCACTCAGAGGGCAATGCAGATAGTGGGGTGCAGTTTATTACACCGGCGGGCCCAAGGCAGAGTCTCCTCTTAGCCAAGGACCCCGACCAGCATTTGTGAAAATCCTTTATACCCCATGTGTACGTGTCTGAACCCACCACTCCAAATTCCTTGAGACTTACATAACCAAGGAAAATACAATCCCAATAACCCCATGATTCACATGCTATGTGCTCATGTGCTCAAACAGTGAAACAGTTATCCAATAATCAATAAACCTGAGGTTACTCTCCGATTGATACAGAAAAAATTATGGCCTGTCTGGAAGAAGGGGTGATTAGTGTATGTTTTCTCTTAGGCGATGAGTAACCTAGATATGATATTCAAGGTTCCCCTGTCTGGAGGGGGTCTTATCCTTCTGTTGTTGTTTTCATAGGCATTAAACACAGAGTTCAGAGTCCATTGGAAAAGTAGCTGAGTACGATCAGCATGAACAGGCCTGAGATGGAGTCCAGGCCCTATGAATTCCTTCTTCACTTTGTTTATTAAATATACTTTAAAATATATCTTAGATACCTATTAAGTGTTTATTTAAATCTACTTAAATAGACACTATTACTAGGGCCTAACAGAATATAAAAGAAAGTGGTGATATGTCTATCAATTGAGGAAGGTACCTAATTATCTGATCAGTGAAGGGATAGTGTTGATTAGGAAATGCTTCTTGGAATAGGTGGACTCTGGAGAATGCTTTGGATTTAAAAGAGAAAATGTTAGATTCAGGAGAAAAAGAAAATATGAGCAGTGGAAATTCAAAATCAAGTGTGAGGGGACTGGCAAACTATCTAACTTCCCAGAAATGGAGAGACAAGAAAGATGAAGATGATAGCTGCTGTGGGAATAAGAAAGGACTTAGACAAACTGATAAAGTCCTTAAAATTAGGTTGCATAATTTGAAGAGGAAAAATTAAAATTTTACTTCCTTCTCCTGCCTCTGTAACTCAGCTTGCTCCTTGCAAAGTCTAGATCATGTAGGTCTCAGAAAGTGGGGACTCACAATACTAGGAACTGGAGCTTATCTCACTCACCCTTGTCCTGCTCTTTGCAATTGCCCTAGGCCCTGCAAACCCACAAACCCACTTAATCATGCCTGTCCATGTATAAAAACTCTGTAACCCCCCTTGTTCGGGGCTCAGAGCTTGGAGTGCTAACTCCTCTGGGCCCGCCAGTGTAATAATAATATAATAATAAACCAAGTAAACCAAGAGTTCTCCAGCTCTCCGAGTGTGGTGTTTGGTTTCTTGAGTACTGATTTCTGCAACATTTCTGGAGGCCCCAGCGAGATTCCAACCATGCCAGCCCTTTGAGCCACCAGACTGGTGGCTTAGCCAGGTCAGAGCAGAGGAGCCCCAAGACGAACGAGGAGGCATACCACTTGATGGTATTCTGGGTTCTCTTTCAGACCAGCATTCCCACTCTCTGGACAGCTGAACCCCAGCTAATTAAAGGGACAGACCAACTCACCAGGAATGGCCCTGGATAGGGTAAGGCCTTGGGCTGGTCTGCAGTCAGGAAATCCTACCCCAACTGGATCCCTCCCTGCAAGGCTGGTCCAGGTTGGGGGTTTATACCGACTTCCCAATGCTAAGACATGTCTTAAATCTCTCTTGGGAGAGTGGCCAGGCAGAAGAAAAATGAATGTGAATGAGTGTGTGGCCTGATTCGCTTGTGCTTCAGGATCAATTGTGTGGCTACATGGCCTTCATGGCTACGGAGTCCGAGTGGGCCCTAGCTTGCGGTTCCATGGTGACCTCATACAGCTCAAGGTAGTGTCTGCCTCTGGGGGACTCAGTTCCTCCCTGTGAGACAGATTCAGATCAAGAGTTTATACTGATCCACCAATGCTAGGAGGCACCTAAGTTTCCCCCAGGGATGTGGTCAAACAGGCATCTGGAAGTCTCTTCTCTTCAGGGGGCACCCACTCTTGTTTGTCTTTGTGCCACTGACTCAGGGCAGGATACACAGGGAGGGAAAAATTATTGGTTACCAGTTATTCTTCTGTTGACTGACTCCTTGAGTTGACATCTAAGAGATTAGGTTTTCCTCAAAACCCTGCCAAGTAGATTACATTTGTCAACATGGGAAGAATTTCCCCTAAGCCAACAGCTTTCGATTGCATCATAAAGAACTTTAAAAAGGGCTTTGTAGGAGACTTCGGAGTCAAGATGACCCCCAGGAAGCTTCATGATTTCTGTGAACTCGATTGGCCATCGTTTGAATTTGGATGGCCACCAGAGGAAGCCCACTGTCCAAGCAGTACACCAGATAGACACTGGACTTCAGGACATCCAGATCAGTTTCCATTCATAGACTCCTAGCTTCTAATAGCACAGACCCTGCCCCCATGGGCAAGATTTTGCGGGAACAAACAGAACCAGAGTAGAGTATTTGTGGCACAACCACTCAGATAAAAGAAAGAAGGGAAAAAAACTATATTCCAGGGAAATGCAGTGGAAGACCCTCTATTGCCCCTGAAATACATTCCCCTGACTCCACAAGCCCCTGCAGAGCCAGCGCTGGACCCATTGCCAGACAGTCCACCTCCCTCCATGTCCCCCACACAACCTCATAGCAAGACTCCAGCCCCAAGCCAGTAGGGAATAGCTCTGCTCAGCCAAAAAGTCTAGCCAGCTGGCTGTGGCCCATCAGATGTCACTGTGAGAAACTCAAGGTCCTCAACAAGTGAACAAGGATGGCAACACCATAACCCAGCATATTCTGATAAATCACAGGCTATGATTGACCTCCCAGAGTTCATTTTCTACACCCATCAGCTGACAACTGGGATGACTGTTGCCAGCTCCTTATGTCTTTCTTTACCATTGAGGAAAGATGATGTATCTCGACAGAAGCCCAAATATGGCTCTGAAGACAAGCCCCTGCAGAGTACTTAGATGTAGAGGGATGGGCGTGAGAAGCAGTGCCAGAGATGGGACCTAACTGGGATTTCAGTATCAGAGAAGGACAAGAAATTCTGGGTTTCTACCATGATGCCCATCTCCATAGACTTCGAGTGGGAGCCAAAAAGCCCACCAATATGTCCAAAATTACAATAATAATAAACAAATGAGACCCCCACCAATTTCTATGAAAGACTGTGTGAAGCATTCTGTACATACATCCTGTTTGACCCAGAGACAGTCGAGAATCAATAGATGATTAAGGCTGCCTTTGTGGCTTAATCCTGTGCATACAGCCAATGAAAGCTCCAAAACCTGAAAGGCTTCCCTGGGATGAATACCACACAGCTCCTGGAAGTAGCAAATAAAGACTTTGTGAACTGAGACTGTGAAGCCCAATGAGAAGCAGATTAAAAATGAAACAGAAAGCAGCCCTGCTAGCAGCAGCACTGAGGAGCTCAGATCCAGTGAAACAGGCGGTTCCCTGGTGGAAAGTGGAAACCAAGAAGAGACCATCACTATGCGAGGACCAGTGGGCCCATTGAAAGAAGACCGAACGCTGGAGGAATGAGTGCCCCATCGCAGAGGGACATCTAAAGGGTCAAAGAAGTTCAGTCAACCCAACAAAGAAAGGTACCAGCCTGAGCTGGCTGTCCAAAACCTTATCGGCCTGGCTGGAACGGAATCAGACTAGAGAAGACCGGGCTCCTGATCCTCGGCCCCTGGGAGCCCACGGTCACGATGAAAGTAGAGGGCCAATCTATGACTTTTATGGTGGATGCTGGAGCTGAACATTCCATAGTAACCATACCTGCGGCTCCCCTCACAGGCTGAATAGCAACTATTGTTGGGGCCACAGGGGACATGGCAGCCCGCGCATTTTGCAAGGTCCGTTTGTGTCAGCTAGGGGGCCATCTGGTGATGTATGAATTTCTGTACTTACTGCAATGCCCCATTCCCCTGCTAGGTAGAGACTTACTGACAAAGCGGGGGCACAAATCACCTTTGTCCCCAGAAAGCCTGCGAGCCTCACCTTGGGGAGCCAATTGGCTCTGATGATGGCCGTGACAGTGCCCAGGGAAGATGAATGACATCTCTATTCCTCAAGGAGGGAACAAATAAATTCCCCCAGACTAGTAAAAATTCCCTGATGTCTGGGCAGAGAAGGGGTTCCCAGGTTTGGCCAAAAACCATGACCCCTTTGTAGTGGACCTGAGGCCAGGAGCCACTCCTGTTAGAAAAAAATAATATCCAGTACCATGGGAGGCATGCCTGGGAATTTGGGACCACATCCAGTAGCTTCAAGATGCCGAGATCATAACTGAATGTCAGTCTCCCTGGAACACTCCACTCTCTAGTCAAAAAGTCTGGAGGGAATGACGACTGCCCTGTCCAGGACCTCCACGCCACCAACAGTGCAATGATCACCATCCATTCAGTGGTCCCAAATTTTTACACTCTCCTGAGTCTCTTACCTGCTCAGGCAAGTTGGTTCACTTGCCCCGATCTCAAGGACACATTCTTCCACCTCCAGCTGTCACCAGCCAGCCAGCCCTTGTTTGCCTTTGAATGGGAAGACCCATACAGCAGGAAAAAGACACAAATGATTTGGACTTGACTGTCACAAGGCTTCAAAAACTCACCTACCCTGTCTGGTGAAGCCCTGGATGCAGACCTTGCTGCCTTTTCCAGAGAAACTTTAAACTGCACCCTACTCCAGTAGTGGATGACCTGTTACTAGCCAGTACCACCCAAGGGGACTGCTGGAGAGGCACCAAAGCCCTGTTGGCTCTACTCTACAACACAGGGCAAGAGGTGTCATGGAAAAGGCTCAGATCTGCAGACAGGAGGCCAAATACCTGAGGTTTGTCAACTTAAAAGAGCATCAGGTGCTTGGAAATGAGAGGAAGCAAGCCATTCTGTTCAATACCTCTGCTGAACACCAAGAAAGAAGTCCGTGGGTTCCTCAGGGCTGCTGGATGTTGCCAGATCTGGATACCAGGTTTCTCTGAAATGGCCAAGTCTTTGTTTAAAGACACAGCAGGGTCTAATAAGGACCTCCTAGAATGGGGACCTGAATAGGAAAAAAGCCTTTGAGGGGATAAAGAGACTTTTGACCAGAGCTCCAGCATTAGGGCTGCCAGATGTGATATGGGACTTTAACCTCTTTGCACATGAGAAAAATCACACTGCACTGGGGGTCCTCACACACACAAAAGCAACTGATCTGAACTGAATATCCAGTTACATACCTGTCCACATGACGATCCAGTGGCACAGGGTGGCCACCATGCCTCCGGGCATTAGCTGCCACTGTGATTTTGATCAGAGAAGCAGATAAGCTTACTCTAGGACGAAATATAAATGCACAGATTCCCCATGCTGTTACTGCCCTGATGAACAGTATAAGTGGCTGACCAACTCCAGGATGATTCACTATCAAGGACTGCTTTGCAAAAACCCATGGGTCCAACTAGAGACTATGCGGACGCTGAACCCCACCACCTTTTTACTATAGAAGCGGGAATGCCCGATCATAACTGTGAGGAGGTCATAGATGAAATTTACTTGAGCAGGCTGGACCTGATGGATGTTCCCCTCCAGAACCCAGAACTGGAATTGTTAATTGATGGAAGCAGTTTCGTCCAAGATAGGCAGTGCAAAGCAGGCTCTGCCATAGCAACAACTGATAAGACAGTGAAGGCTGAGGCTTTGCCACAAGGGTGGTCAGCACAGCAGGCTGAGCTATGGGCACTTGCCCAGGCCCTATGGCACACCAAAGGAAAACGACTCGACATCTATACTGATTCATTATGTCATTGCTACTTTTCATGCACATGGAGCCATTTATAAAGAAAGGGGACCATTGACAGTGGAGTGAGGGGAGATTAAAAACAAAAAGAAATCCTTCAGCTGTTGCAAGCAGTCTGGAAGCCTTCCCAAGTGGCAGTCATCCATTGTAAAGGCCATCAGTGAGGAACTGATCCAATCAGCAAAGGAAATCGGTTGGCTGACCAGCAGTCAAGGAGGTGGCTACCCAACCAAGCCCCACAGTGGGCCCTGAGTCAATCTTTAAGGTCCTCTTGGCACCAGAATTGCCTCCATCCCTGAGATACTCCAAGGAAGAAGATCAATGGGCTCTAAATGAGGGAGGAATAAAAGAAAAGGAGGGCCGGAGGAAGCTCCCAGACCAAAGATTCTTTATCCCTAGCAATATAGCAATCCAGCTGGTAAAACAACATCATGAGACAAATCATTTAGGAAAAACTGGTCTGGAGAATTTACTCAGCCACTACTATCTCATTCCTAAGCTCTCAACCCTGTGTGCCCAGATCAGGGCTAGATGTGTGACTTGTGTGCAAAACAATGCCAGCCAAGGACCAAGACCCAACCCAGGAGTGCAGACAGCTGGGACACTGCTCTTTGAAGACCTTGTAATGGACTTTATTGAAGTCAAGCCCTATAGGGGCTATAGTCTCAAGCTACAAGGGCTATAAGTATTTACTTGTGGTAGTCTGCACCTACTCGGGATGGGCTGAAGCCTACCCCCCACCCCCCCACGGAACAAGCAGAAGAAGTGGCCAAAGCCCTACTAAGAGACATACTCCCAAGATTTGGGCTGCCTCTCTCTATAGGGTCTGACAATGGGCCAGCTTTTGTGTCTGAGATAATCCAAACTTTATCCAGGACACTGGATCAAGCTTCACACTGCTTACAAGCCACAGAGCTCAGGAAATGTTGAACACATGAATTGGGGCCTCAAGACTACATTAGCTAAACTCTGCCAGGAGACCCAGTTATCTTGGGTCAATATGTTACCCCCAGCCTTACTCTGAGCCTGATGTACCCCGAGACCCTCAGGCTATTCTCCCTTTGAGACCTTTTATGGGAGAATGCCCCCAGTGATAGGGAAACTCAAGGGAACCCCCCGAAACTAGCTACTAGGTGTCCCGACACCTCCAGGCCCTGGGAAAAGTCTTCCAATGTATCTCCTGAGAAACTTTAGAAAGGACACCGATTCCTTTGGACTATTGGGTTCATCCCTATCAGCCAGGAGGTATGGGTTAAAGATGCGAAAAAGAACCACTTTAGCCAGTTTGGACAGGCCTTCACATGGTCGTCCTGGCAAGCCCTATTGCTGTTAAAGTTACAGGCATCATCCTTTGAATCCACCATGCCAGAGTCAAGAAGGCAGTGGTTTCCTATAATGAGGATACTTGGAAAAGAGTTTGGGACCCCCAAAACCCCCTCAAGTTCTGGTTCCAAAAACAGTGGCCCTCATCCACAAAAGACGCTGAGCCTTGCTCTAGTCATTCTGGAAGCTGACTAGTCCATGCATGGCAGAAGCCTGAGTATTTTTCAATCTTGCTCCAGCCACACTCCGGCAGCTGGCTGGTCAATGCACAGTGGAAGCTTGAGGATCTGGCAATCAAAATATCAATGGATTTTCACTATCAACCCTGAACTCTATCCCTGATTGGTATTATTACTGTGCTCTTTGCTATAGGACTAGCTTCATTCACAACCCAGGACTGGGAGTTGGTTCAGAAGCTGGGGTTAGCTGTCTGTTATCTCACTGTAGTGGGAAGCCTCATTCTTATTAGGTGTCTCTTATGATCAATTCTCCCTATTAACTAAATTGCTCCATGGTATAACTGACCCCCTTCACAATAGGCTCAGTTGCTATAACCGTGACAGTTCAAAGATGGGGAGAAAACCTTTTGCTAGTGTTCAGTTATCTGTTATGTGCAGGCTGCTCTGCAGTCTTTTGGTGTCCCTCGCTCTAACAGGTGGTGCCATTCCTTATCCATCATGCACCTGTCAACATTACAGTCAACCCTTAGAAAATCGCTTACTTTACCATCAGCTAGAACAATGTATAGATAGCCAGTCCTACAAGCTGACCACCTACTGCCTTCATGACCATGAGATGCATATCCAGGGGCCTGGGTGCCAAATATGTTTTCTAGTCATGCCCCCCACTGCCCCTCCAAAGCCCGGGTGGTATCCTGACACCATGGCATTGCCATCATGCCCCTGTATGTCTGTTTACATGCCATGCAGATGTTGTAACCCAGAACAGGTGTCTGTCTGTCAAATGGAGAATCCTACTGGAAAGGGACAATAATGCAGACAAAATTATGGACCAACTTTGCCCTAAAAATCAGGCTCTGCCTGTTGGCAGCATGGCTCAGGTTACAGAGTTAACTCCTTCTTAGACTCTCATCTGTACCAGGTTCTCAACACAACTCATCACCTTCTTAATAACACCAACTCCCAACTGGCCAGGAATTGCTGGTTTTGCTTATCCTTAGGGGCTCCATGGTACTTAGCTACATCAGTGCCATTGAATAACGCAACAGCCATGGGAACTCCTATAGACCCACCCTTACTTGGGCCAGTCTTAAGGGCAATTGAGTCAAGGCTCCAGAATGCTTTACAAATGATGGAGGAACTGAACCTATAGGCAGTTTAATCAAACTTTAAAAGGTGAGTGGCCCACTTATCCTCTCACAAGCACAATATGGTGCCACCCCCCATGAAGGCCTTTCCTATATTTGTGGGCCAGATGCTTACTTATGTCTACCAGTCAGTTGGGTGGGTATCTGTAACTTAGCTCTCCTCACTCCCCAGATGAATATTGTCCCTAACAACCAGACTCTCACTGTACCTCTGGCAGGACATACACAGTCAAAAAGAGTCGTGCAATTTATACTCCTTCTAGTTGTCTAGGAGTCATGGCTGGAATAGGTATGGGAATAGGAGGAATTGCTTCGTCAATCACTTTTACCATACACTATCCAAAGACTTCGCAGATGACATTGAGAAAGTCGCCAATTCTTTAGTGGCCTTATAAGGCCAATCAGACTGCCTGGCTGAGGGGATTTTACGGAACAGGAGAGGGCTAGACCTCCTGAGAGCTGCAAACGGAGGACTCTGCCTCTTCTTACATGCAGAAAGTTGCTTCTATGCAAATCAATCAGGAATAGTCAGAGGCATGGCCCAACAGCTAAGGGAACCAATCATAAAAAGGAGAGAGGAACTAGCAAATTCTTAGGGTAACTAGGACAATATCTGGAGCTGGGCATCGTGGCTTCTCCTTTTTAACTTGTCATGTTCTTTGTGGAGCTCTTATTTTGCCCTTGTATTCTCAATGCAGTTATCAAGTTAATAACCTCTCGGATTAAATCCATAAAGTGACAAATGGTAATAGCTCAATATAGCACCCTAAATGATGGGGACAAAACGTGGTCCACTGGAAAAGGGAATCGCAAACCACTTCAGTGTTCTTATCTTGAAAATCCTAAGAACAGTATGAAAAGTCAAAAAGATAGGACGCTGAAAGATGAACTCCCCAGGTTGATAAGTGCCCAATATGCTACTGGAGATCAGTGGAGAAATAACTCCAGAAAGAATGAAAGAATGGAGCAAAGCAAAAACAGCACCCAGTTGTGGATGTAACTGGTGATGGAAGTAAAGTCTGATGCTGTAAAGAGCACTATTGCATAAGAACCTGGGATATTAGGTCCATGAATCAAGGCAAATTGGAAGTGGTCAAACAGGAGATGGCAAGAGTGAACATCGACATTTTAGGAATCAACGAACTCAAATGGATTGAAATGGGTGAATTTAACTCAGGTGACCATTATATCTACTACTGTGGGCAAGAATCCCTTAGAAGAAATGGAGTAGCCCTCATAGTAAACAAAAGGGTCTGAAATGCAGTACTTGGATGCAATCTCAAAAATGACAGAATGATCTCTATTCATTTCCAAGACAAATCATTCAATATTACAGTAATCCAAGTCTGTGCCCAGGCCAGTAATAGTGAAGAAGCTGAAGTAGAACAGTTCTATGAAGACATACAAGACCTTTTAGAACTAACACCCAATAAAAGATGTCCTTTTCATTATAGGGGACTGGAATGCAAATGTAGGAAATCAAGTAATACCAGGAGTAACAGGCAAATTTGGTGTTGGAGTACAGAATGAAGCAGGTCAAAGACTAATAGAGTTTTGCCAAGAAACTGTACTGGTCTTAGCAAACACCCTCTTCAAACAACACAAGAGAAGGCTCTATACATGGACATCACTAGATGGTTAATAGCAAAATCAGATTGATTATATTATTTGCAGCCAAAGATGGAGAGGCTCTAAACAGTCACTAAAAACAAGACTGGGAGCTGACTGTGGCTCAGATCGTGAACTCTTTATTGCCAAATTCAGGCTTAAATTGATGAAAATAGGGAAAACCACTAGACCATTCAGGTATGACCTATATCAAATCCCTTACAATTATACAATGAAAGTGAGTAATAGATTCAAGGGATTAGATCTGATAGAGTGACTGAAGAACTATGAACAGAGGTTCATGACATTGTACTGGAGGCACAGATCAAGATAATCCCCCAAGAAAATGAAATGCAAAAAGGGAAAATAGTTGCCTGAGGAGGCCTTACAAATAGCTATGAAAATAAGAGAAGCAAAAGCCAAAAGGAGAAAAGAAAATATATACCCATTTGAATGCAGAGTTCCAGAGAAGATCAAGGAGAGATAAGAAAGCCTTCCTCAGTGATCAAAGCAAAGAAATAGAGGAAAACAATAGAATGGGAAAGACTAGAAACCTCTTCAAGAAAATTGAAGACATCAAGGAAACATTTCATGCAAAGATGTGCACAATAGAAAACAGAAATGGTATGGACCTAACAGAAGCAGAAGAGATTAAGAAGAGGTGGCAAGAGTACACAGAAACACCATCCATAAAAAAATAAATCTTCATGACCCAGATAATCACGATGGTGTAATCACTCACCTAGAGTCTGACATCCTGGAATGCATCACTATGAACAAAGCTTTTAGAGGTGATGGAATTCCAGCTGAGTTATTTCAAATCCTAAAAGATGATGCTATGAAAGTGTTGCACTCAATATGCCAGCAATTTTGGAAAACTCTGCAGTAGCCACAGGACTTGAAATGGTCAGTTTTCATTCCAATCTCAAAGAAAGGCAATGCCAAAGACTGCTCAAACTGCCACACAATTACACTCGTCTCACATGCTAGTAAAGTAATGCTCAAAATTCTCCAAGCCAGGCTTCAACAGTACATGAACTGTGAACTTCTAGATGTTCAAGCTGGATTTAGAAAAGACAGAGGAATCAGAGATCCAGTTGCCAACATTCTTTGGATCACCAAAAAAGCAAGAGAGTTCCAGAAAAACATCTGCTTTATTGACTGTGCCAAAGCTTTTGACTCTGTGGATCACAACAAACTGTGGAAAATTCTGAAAGAGATGGGAATACCAGACCACCTGACCTGTCTCTTGAGAAATCTGTATGCAGGTCACGAAGCAACAGTTAGAACTGGACATGGAACAACTGACTGGTTCCAAATTGGGAAAGGAATACATCAAGGCTGTATATTGTCACCCTACTTATTTAACTTATGTGCAGGGTACATAATGAGAAATGCTGGGCTGGATGAAGCACGAGCTGGAATCAATATTTCCAGGAGAAATATCAATAACCTCAGATATGCAGATGACACCATCGTTATAGAAGAAAGTGAAGAAGAACTAAAGAGTCTCTTGATGAAAGTGAAAGAGGAGAGTGAAAAAATTGGCTTAAAGCTCAACATTCAGAAAACTAAGGTTATGGCATCTGGTCCCACCACTTCATGGCAAATAGATGGGGAAACAATCGAAACAGTGACAGATTTCTTTTCTTTGGGTTCCAAAATCACTGCAGATGTTGGTTGCAGCCATGAAATTAAAAGACATTTGCTCCTTGGAAGAAAAGTTATGACCAACCTAGACAGCATATTAAAAAGCAGAGACATTACTTTGCCAGCAAAGATCCATCTAGTGAAAGCTATGGCTTTTGCAGTAGTCATTTATGGATGTGAGAGTTGGACTGTGAAGAAAGCTGAGCTCTGAAGAACTGATGCTTTTGAACTGTAGTGTCGGAGAAGACTCTTGAGAGTTCCTTGGACTACAAGGAGATCCAACCAGTCCATCGTAAAGGAAATCAGTTGAATATTCATTGGAAAGACTAATGCTGAAGCTGAAACTCCAACACTTTGACCACCTGATGAGAAGAACTGACTCATTTGAAAAGACCCTGATGCTGGGAAAGATTGAAGGTGGGAGGAGAAGGGGATGACAGAGGACGAGATGGTTGGATGGTATCACCAACTCAATGAACATGAGTTTGAGTAGGCTCTGGGACTTGGTGTTGGATAGGGAGGTCTGACGTGCTGCAGTCCATGGGGCTGCAAAAAGTTGGACACAACTGAATGACTGAACTAAACTGAACCGAAACGATGGGGAGCTCTGAATGTCCTAACAAAACATGAGATGATGCTTTCTACAATGAGGGATAGAAGCATCAAGAGAGGAGAATAGGAGGAAAGGTTAAAATTTTACCTCCTTTTCCTTCTGCCTCTGTAACTCAACTAGTTCCTTGCAAAGTCTAGGTCTCAGAAAGTGGGGACTCATAATACCAGAAACTGGAGCTTATCTCACTCACCCTTATCCTGCTCTTTGCAATCACCCTAGCACCTGAAAACCGCAAACCTGCTTAATCATGCCTGTCCATGTATAAAAGCTCTGTAACCCCTTTGTTATGGGCTCAGAGTTTGGAGGGTTAACTCCTCTGGGCCCGCTGGAGTAATAAACCTGAGTTCTCCAAACCTCTGAGCATGGTGCGTGGTTTCTCGAGAACTGGTTTCTGCAACAAGTTGACATGTTTAGGCAAAGATAAACTCTATAGAGGGATATGGATAAAACCAAAGGAAATCATCATCCAAGAGCACAATCTTCATTTTTCTACCTATTCAGTGATTTGGGGTTTCTATGGGATTCCATTGGTTCCATTCTTGGCCTTGTTTTCTCCTTCCTCTACATTAAGAACATTTAACTTGCTTCCATGGGTAGGCTTCTGGAGATTTATCAGCCTCTTAACTACTCTTGAATTGTGTATGAGTTATCTCATGGGAGAAAGTAAATGGTCTGCTTCAGGTTAAACAGAATTTAGTCATAACACTTAACATTCATTAAGTGCTTCTGAGACAGGAGGTAGATGGACCCCCCTCCAGGGTAAAGAAATTGGAGATTCATTCTCTGTGGACTGAAACTCCAAGCCCAGAATAGCAGGAAATTTAAAGGGGGAGGCTGGGCCCTGCCCAGACTATATATTTCTCATTCCTGAATCCGGAGACCTCCCTGGCCATATATATGCAGAACGGCTCCTTGGATTTCAAAGGGGGAGGAATTTCAAAGGGGGAGGAATGTCAAAGGATGCTCTACCCATATGCCTCTTTGGTAGAATTCATCTTGGCTAAGAGATGCCTGTGCAACATGGAAATATACCAAATATATATATATATATATATATATATATATATATATACCTGAAATATACCAAATATGGACTGTGAACCAACCAATACAAATGATTGGCCAAAGGAAAAATGGGAGAAATGTCCCATATAAGTGATTTTAAACCATATGAGGGCACGTCTCAGAGGCTGTCCCTCTGAGTCTGCCTGTATGTTTATCCACATGTACTGTACTCTTTTAACTCTTAATAAATACTTTGCCTTGCTTCTCTACTTTCTGTCTTTGTGGAAATTTTTTCCACAAAGCTAAATGGTCAGGGCCTTTGTTCACCGACCAGTGGTCTGGTGGCTAGGATCTGGTGCTTCCACTGCTGGGACAGGCCTCATATCTGGCTGGGAAGCCAAGCCCTGCTCCAAGCCACTGCAGGTGGAAGCCACCAGAGATCATATCTATATGAAAGGAAAAGTTCTAAGTGATTTGCATGTATTAACTCACTAAGTCTCAAGAGATGCATATTAGGCACCATTGTTTTATCATTTATAGATAAGACAACTGAGGCAAAAATAGGTCCTTTATGCCTGAAGTCAGAAGCTAATAATAGGTAGCTGCATGTTTAGTTGTGTCCAGCTCTTGTCACCCCATGGAGTGTAGCCCCACAAGCTTTCTCTGTCCATGGATTTCCCAGCAAGAATACTGGAGTTGGTTGCCATTTCCTTCTTCAGGGGATCTTCCTGACCCGGGGATCAAATCCTGGTCTCTTGAATTGCAGGCAGATTCTTTACCAACTGAGCCACCAGAGAAGCCCAAAATCAGGGTACTAGGAGTCATTTCTCTGAACAGCCTTCCTGGAAAATCTCGTTGGATTTTAGAGTTAGAGTTGCAGCTGTGTCTGATAATCCTCACATTTGCAGCATCAGTGTTACTGCGCTAATGTTAGAGCATTAGTTCCACATTAGTTCCGATTGTGGAAGGCTCCACCTGGTCATTGCACAGGTACATCAGACTCAGCACGATTAACTTGTCTGTTCTCTTATCTTCTTCATAAATGGCCACTTTTTCTGTCTTCCTGAGGGGCTAAAATCATGGCAAAAACACATGGACCAATAGTCTCACTAAAAATTTCTCTCTTTGCACTTCCATACAGTTACTGAATTCTATTGAAGCTACCTGTTTAATAATTCCTTCACTCCATCTTCATCTTCACTGTGTCAATTAAAATATTTCGATCTTTCTTTTCTCCTACTGTCCCCTCTCCTTCTTTCCTTTCTTCTTCCTTTCCCTTTTGCCTTCTTTGCCTCCTTTCTCTCTTCCTGTCCCACTTCCTCCTTGTATTTCTTCCCTTTTGTTGTTTCATCTTTTGAGACTTGAAAAATACAAAACGACCTAAAGACAAAATAAGGGTAACCTATAACTTTACCTCAGAAGTAACCACTGTTAATATTTAAATATATCTGCTTCCATTTTAAATTTTTTTTTTGTACATAGTCTCAGATGTCTATACAAAAAGGAAACACCTCAACCTCAATGCAAAGAAACAGGAAAACAATAGAATGGCAAAGACTAGAAATCTCTTTAAGAAAATTGGACATAATAGAGAAGTATTTCACAAAAAGATTGACATGATAAAGGAGAGAAAGGGTAAGGAGCGAACAGAAGCAGAAGACACTAAGAAGCGGTGGAAAGAATACACAGAAAGTGAAAGTGAAGTTGCTCAGTCGTGTCTGACTCTTTGCGATCCGTGGACTGTACACCAAGCTCCTCCGTCCATGGGATTCTCCAGGCAAGAATACTGGAGTGGGTTGCCATTTCCTTCTCCAGGGGATCTTCCCCACCCAGGGATTGAACCCAAGTCTCCCACATTGCAGACAGACACTTTAACCTCTGCTCCACAGAAAGACTGTATGAAAAAGTCTTAAGGATCCGGATAACCACTATTATGTGATCACTGACCTAGAGGCAGACATCCTGGAATGTGAAATCAAGCAGACCTTAGGAAGCAAAACTACCAGCAAACCTAGTGGAGGTGATGAAATCCCAGCTGAGCTTCTTAAAATCCTAAAAGATGATGCTGTTAAAGTGCTGAACTCAACATGTTAGCAAATCTGGAAAACTCAGCAGTGGCACCAGGATTGGAAAAAGTCAGATTTCATTCTAATCCCAAAGAAGGGCAATACCAAAGAAAGTCTAAAATATTGAACAATTGCACTCATTTCTCATGCTAGCAAGGTTATTCTCAAAATCTCTCAAGCTGGGCTTCAGCAGAATGTGAACTGAGAACTTCCAGATGTACAAGCTGGGTTTAGAAAAGGCAGAGGAACGAGAGATCAAATTGCCAACATTTCTTGGATCTTCTAGAAAGCAAAGGAATTCCAGAAAAACTTCTGCTTCATTGACTACACTAAAACCCTTGACTGTGTGGATCACAAAAACTGAATACCAGACCACCTTACCTGTCTCCTAAGAATCCTGTATACTGGTCAAGAAACAACAGTTAAAACCGGACATAGAAAGACTGGCTAAAAAGGGAAAGGAGTACAAGTCATTATATTGTCCTCTGTTTATTTAACTTATATGTGGAGTAGATCATGAGAAACGCTGGGCTGGATGAATCACAAGCTGGAATCAAGACTGCCAGAAGAAATATCAACAATCTCAGATATCCATGAGACAACTTTAATTGCAGAAAGTGAAGAGAAACTAAAGAGTCTCTTGATAAGGGTGAAAGGAGAGTGAAATAGCTGGCTTAAAACTCAGCATTCAAAAGACTAAGGTTATGGCATCCTGTCCCATCACTTCAGAGCAAATAGAATGGGGAAAAGTGGAAGCAGTGACAGATTTTATTTTCTTGGGTTCCAAAATCACTACAGACAATGAGTGCAGCCATGAAATTTAAAAAGATGCTAGCTCCTTGGAGGAAAAACTATGACAAATCTAGACAACATATTAAAAAAACAGACATCACTTTGCTGACGAAAGTCTGTATAGTCAAAATTATGGTTTTCCAGTAGTCATGTACATATGTGAGAGTTGGACCTTAAAGAAGGCTGATCACCAAAGAACTGATGCTTTTGAGTTGTGGTGCTGGAGAAGACTGAGAGTCCCTTGGACTGCAAGGAGATCAAAGCAGTCAATACTAAAGGAAGTCAACCCTGAATATTCATTGGAAGGACTGATGCTGAAACTCAAGCTCCAATAGCTTGTCAGCTCATGTGAAGAGCTGACACTTTGGAAAAGACTCATGCTGGGAAAGATTGGAGGCAAAAGGAGAAGAGGGTTGCCAGAAGATGAGAGCGTTAGAGAGTATTGCTGACTCAGTGGACATGAATTTGAGCAAACTCTGGAAGACAGTGAAGGACAGGGAAGCCTGGTGTGCTGTAGTCCATGGGGGGTCACAAAGAGTGGGACACGATTTAGCAGCTGAGCAACAATAGCCTCAGATATCCTTCTTCGTGTCATGGTCTCCTGCCATTGGTAGAGTTCTAGCTGTCACCAGTTTTCTCCAAACTTTGTCTGCTTTTAAAATTTCTCTTCTAAATCTCTTCTTGGTAACACATTCATTGTTTAACAGAATATTTTCAAAAATTTTCCAGTGCATGGATAGTTGTTTATTTTTGTCGTTGCTGTTTTGTATAATCTCTATGGGCATTAACTGGTATATTTGTAAAGGAAATTGTAAGTCACATGATGAAGAAAATAGTGATTTAAAATTGTAAAGTAAATGTAAAATTTAAAGAAGAGAGAGTTTAAAAAATTATCTGAGAATGGAGTAATGGCAATGACAGTTATGGGGAAGATGTAAGAAGTGGTCAGAAGGAAGAGAAGAATGAGGGGCATGTTAAATCGAGTCTTAACTCTTCACAAAATAGTGGCTAGTAGATAAAATACTTGAGAAATTATGAATACACTGGAGAAAATATGAAAAAACTTATAGATATTGCAGGTGAGAGATTGAGATGTATTTATTAGATATGAATGTATTGTGATAGATATTTAACAAATATTAGAAATTACATATGCAAATATAATGTTTTATCCCCTCTGTGTTGAATTTTAATTTTAATTTATCTTTTCAAAAGCTTGAGTCTTCTACTCACCTGAGTTCTTCAATGTCTGGAATAGTACCAAAATATTCTTATTGGCACCTAAACTAATGCTCAAATATTATTCAGTAAAGACAGAGAGATAAAATAGGAGAGGGAGTGAAGAAAAAGGAGGGAATTAGGATCATACTTTTTAAAGAATTATACTGTGGGTTTACACAGGCATTTGAATGTTGCTGTGTTGTTCAGAACATTTGGGGAACTTTCTTTGGAGACTGCCTTAAAAACTTAAGGGTTTCTAAAAATTCTTAGTGACAGTACAATTTTATCTTTTGAGTCTGGATTTACTTTTGTAAAACTCAGAATTTAACTGTAGTGAAGTGTTTAGAAAAAGTAGAATCCCTTTTTTCAATAATAAGATGGAATTAGAATATTTGGGCTTCCCTGATGGCTCAGCTGGTAAAGAATCTGCCTGCAATGCAGGAGACCTGAGTTCAATCCCTGAATTGGGAAGAACCCCTGGAGAAGGGAATGGCTAATCACTCCAGTATTCTGGCCTAGAGAATTCCATATACTGTATAGTCTATGGGGTCCCAAAGAGTAGGAAATGACTGAGTGACTTTCACTAGAATATTAGGTGTGGCTAAAAGATAAGAATGCTGACTTCCCTCTCTGGTTTATAAGTTGTTTCCTGAAGGCAAAACTAAAAGTAGAGTCACGAGCAAATTATTTATTTATTTAATTTAGCACATGACATAAAATCGGAGTAACGCATAGATTCTCAGGGTCCTTATTTCAAAGATAAATATTTATTTATAGACATGAATTTTGGCATGTTTTAAGTTATTCTTATTTATTTTTGGGATTTTATTTGAAAAATTTTAAGCACACAGAAATTGTAAAAGAATTAAATGTGATATTCTTCACCTAGATTCTATCATTAACATTTATCTTGTATGCTTGTTACATATCTATTCATGTAATAGTGTAATAGTCCATTTGTCTATAAATCCACTTTATTTTTTGACATATTTCACAGTAACTTTCCGGCATCAGTACAGGTCCTCCAAAATACTTCAATGTGCATGTGATTAATTTCAACATTTTCAGTTTTTTCTTCTGGTGTAAAATTTACATAAAATGAAATCACAAATAGTGTATTTCATATAGCACAAAGTCACTGTTTTGACAAAATGTATACATTTGTGAAAGCCAAATCACTCCAAAGAATATATTGACAAGCCCCAAAAGTTTTCTAATGTCAGCTGCAAATCTGCATACTCAACCCTAGCCCCTGCACCCTGAAGCACTTCTGATTTTTTTCCTACCATAGGTTACTTCAGGCTTTGGGCTTGCAGGAAGAATCCACCTGCAACGCAGGAGACATGGAGACACAGATCCGATCCTAGTTCAGAAAGTTACCCTAAAGGAGGGGATGGCAACCTGCTCCAGTATGCATGCTTGGAGAATTCCGTGGACAGAGGAGCCTGGTGGGCTACGGTCCAAGAGATCTCAAAGAGATGGACACCACTGAGCGACTAAACATAGGTTACGTTTACTTGTTTTAGACTTTCATGTAAATGAAATAATAAATTTTTAATTTTTGTGTAAGTTTTCTTTCACTTGCCATATTTTTGACTCATGCTATAAGTTGTGTGAATAGTAATTTTTTTTCTTACAAATTGTTCAGTATTATTCCATTCTATAATTATGTAACAATTTATCTATTTGGTTTATAAACAATTGTCTTATTTTAAGTTCTGCCCATTATGAATATAGCTGCTACATGAAGTTTTGTATCTCTTGACTAACTACCTAGAAGTGAAATTTCTAAGTTATTGTAGAGGTATGTTGAGTTTTGTAACAACTTATCAGAACTTTTTGTGTGTGTATGTGTGAGATAATACAATTTTCTTAATTGTATCATTTTATATGACCACTTAAACATATGAATTCTAGTTACCTCTGCCACCTTAGTTTTGTTGTCCACTCTATCACATTAGTTTTTATGTCAGGCTTTTCACTTTTTGTTTTGATTTGGTCTACAGTAATTTTTTCATTATAGTTTTATTTGTTTTCCCTGTTGAAAAATGCTATTGAACACACTTTCATGTGCTTCTAATTATTTCATATATAGTCAATTCTTGTTACAAGTGGTCATTGTGCTCTATAAAGTCACTCCAAACACTAAATTAGTGAATACTGAGCCATTGCTCCTAGAAGAAATAAAGTACTAGATTCCTGCAAGCCTCTGGTCACATTTTCACCTGCTAATCAATAAACTCTATTTTTATGTTTCTGTTAAAAGACATTTTATTTAATAAGTATTGCTGGTTAATTAACATTGAATCATGCTGACAGTACTATAACTCATGTCCAAATGAAGCTTATCTAAAACATCTATCTTTTTCCGTAAGGCACCATGATCAATATTACATGAATATACACACATCACGTGTAATTGAAAATTATCTGCATTTTCCAGTTGTAGGCGACAGTGTTATATAAATATCAAATAAATCAGGGTGGTAGATAAGTATTTTTCAGATCATTTATGGCTTTATTAAATTTTTGTTTAGTTGTACAATTAATTGCCAAGAGAAAATGTTAAAATCTTCAATTATATTGGCATTTTCTACTTTTCTCTTTAGAGCTGTCAATTTTTGATTCATTTATTTTGATTTATGATTGTACATCCTCTCAATAAATTCATACTTTATCATTTTGAAGTACTCATTATGTCTGTGTTGGGGTCCGGAGCAGGCTACCCTAAAATATGCCTCAGTGGTGTATTGATTATTTTGAATCAAAGTCACTTGAATAGCAACCAATACAAGGACACCTTGACCCTCCTTTGTCTCCCTGAATGCGGGAAATAAATCTGCATGAAGAGCACCCTCACGGCACCATGAGACTATTGAGAGGAATCATTACCGGAGACAGGCTTCATGGCTTCAGTTCAGTCGCTCAGTCGCTCAGTCATGTCCGACTCTTTGCGACCTCATGAATCGCAGCACGCCAGGCCTCCCTGTCCATCACCAACTCCAGGAGTTCACTCAGACTCACGTCCATCGAGTCAGTGATGCCATCCAGCCATCTCATCCTCTGTCGTCCCCTTCTCCTCCTGCCCCCAATCCCTCCCAGCATCAGTCTTTTCCAATGAGTCAACTCTTTGCATGAGGTGGCCAAAGTACTGGAGTTTCAGCTTTAGCATCATTCCTTCCAAAGAACACCCAGGGCTGATCTCCTTTAAACAAACCTTGTTACTTCTTTACTAGTTTACTACCCAAGGTCAAAGTTTCCTTAAATTGTTTATTAATTAAACACCTAATCTCAAGTCCCTTTGCCCTTTCAACTTCTCACAAATTTGTTGTCTTTTATATAAAAAGATACAAAAGTTCCCTTCTTTGGGTCCTTCTCTGAGCATCATTTTCATGGTTTCTAGTATATACAAGGACTTCCCTGGTGGCTCAGACAGTAAAGCGTCTGTCTACAATGCGGGAGATCCAGGTTCGATCCCTGGGCCAGGAAGATCCCCTGGAGAAGGAAATGGCAATCCACTCCAGGACTATTGCCTGGAAAATCCCATGGACAGAGGAACCTGGTAGGCTACAGTCCATGGGGTCGCAAAGAGTCGGACACAACTGAGCGACTTCACGACGAACCATCACGAGTATATACAAAATTAAGTTTTTGATCTTTAACAAGATCTTTCTCTTGTTAATCTGTTTCATGTCTATGTAATTCTTAGGCCAGTCAGAATAATTTAAGAGAGTAGAGGAAAAATTTTCCTCTCCAACATATACTATTCTTCATTTTTAAGTCTTATTTCTTCTGATATTTATATAGTCATTTCAGCTATTTTAGGGGTAACTATTTGCATGGCATATCTTTTTTCTGACCTTTTTCTTTTCAACTATCTGTGTCTTTCTATTCTAAATACATTTCCTTTCGACAGTATTTAGTTAGGTTTTATATTTTCATTCATTCTGACAATCTGCATCTTAATTGAAATATATATTCCATAAATATTATTGTAATTTATACTATAAACAAATTTATATGTTTATTATTTATAGTAATGTTTTAGAGTTCTAGTATTATTAGTATCTATTTGTATATTGTGTTTCCTCAGCACTCATAAAATCTATTTTAGTGGGACATGTGCTTTATGGGACATAAGCATTATATGCTTAATGCTTTACAGCTTCTTTACTATCCAAATCAGATGTCACTCTCTCCAAGATTTCCTTTGCTACTCCCATCACTTTGCTCTGCTTCCATGTGACATTATTAGTATATCTCATAGTATTCATCTGTCCATGCTCAGTCTCTAAATCATGTCTGACTCTTTGCGACCCCATGGACTGTAGCCCACCAGGCTCCTCTATTCATGGGATTCTCCAGGCAAGCATACTGGAGTGGGTTGCCATTTCTTTCTCCAGGGGATCTTCTTAACCCAGGGATTGAGCCCGCATCTTCTGCATTCCAGGAAGAATTCTTTACCACTGCACCACCTGGGAAGACCATCTTATAGTATACTCCTTCACTTACAAATGAGTATATACAGTAATTTACTGCAGGGTGTTGCACTGATGAAGTTATGCATCATTTCTTCCACTAGTCTGAGAAGTCCTTGAGGAAGAATGCTATGTCTCTATTGCCAGGGTGCTGCCAGGCATAATGAATGCGTGTTGGACTGTGCTTTGCAGTTTAAATGGCATCCAGTATCTTTCCCAACAGAACTCTGATGCAGGGTGCATGTTATCTTTATTTACAGATGAGGATAATGAGACTTTAGCCATTTAGGGATTTGATCAAGGTCATACAGCAGAGCTAAATCTCCATTTTGTGCTCAGAGCTCAAAATAAGTTGTTCTCGTTGAACTCTAACTCATACAAAATATTTTTCTTGCTTCCTAAGAAACTTTGTCATTAAAAATTAAATATTAATATAACTAGAGCTAAACACTAACACACATATGTGTTAATTGATCTAAATATAGACTGTTTGCTTTAAGTAAAAATAAATGCCTGCATGTGTGCTTTTCAAACATTTGATTATTCTTCCTGTATCTTGTTGGATGAAGCACAAGCTTTGAGATTAAATAAATGTGTTAAAATGATGCTATAGATTGCATATATATCATCTAATTTTTTTCTTGGGACTTTGTTTATTTCTGCCTCTCAATATTCAGAGTCTAGTTTTTCATTTCTACTAATACTGGAGAGAATCGAGTCCACCCAGGAATACTCTCTCCATCTGTTCCTAACATATGTTATTAAATGGGAGGCAACTAGAAGGTAGGTGAGCACTTACCAGATGCAAACTAAATTCTCCAGAGCTTTATCTATACATTTTCTAGGGTTCATTGCCAGCTTTTGACTGTAGGGAATTTTAGGCTTGGGATATTTGTGTGTCGAAAAGTTGCATCAAAATTCACAACCCTTTCATTATCCTCAGTTTGTAATCTTTGGATACAGTTTCCTAAATCCCTGGAGTTTTATAAACCACATGGAATTTTCTTTTTGTATTCAGTCTTTCTAGCTCTACTTGTTTTCTGACAAACAAATAAGGCACTTTACCTGTGAACAGGACAATGGGGTCCTGATGAGTATCCTTGCATGTATTTTCGGAGCCCACAGGAATTAGTTTGACTATTTACAGATTACAACAGTTGGTAGTTGAGTGTTTTATTTTCATTCCCAGTTGGTACAATATGTTCACAGCTGATGCAATGGCTGGCCCACTTGATTTCACATATGGTCCACTACTGGGGGCCCTCTAAGGCTTTCTGAAGTAGTTAGTCTTCTCTAAAGCTATCATGTCTTTAGCTTTGCTTTTGTCTGCTGGTCAAATGAAGGGGGAAAAAACCTCTGAACTCTGGCAGCTGCAGAGGGTATCAGCAAGTCAGTTGTTAAAGATTCAAAGAGCTAGGTCAAAATGTCCCAGGAAAAAGATTTTCGTTAACCACTGCAAACAAACAAAACGCTTCTCTACATAGCATGAGCAGAGAATACACATACACAGACAATGTTCTCTTTTGTTTTACTTTCACTCTGAAGCTCTGACTAAGCTGTTCAAGTGTTTTCAGCACACAGTGTTTTAGAGTATTTCCAGCCAGAGAGATCACACTGTCCCGGGCACCCATTTGCATTGAAAAATACTGTATCACAAGTCCTTTAGATAATAGTTCCTTTTCTACAACTTCATTTCTTGGTGCTAAAAGTCACTAAGGAAGATAGTATTAAAAGTGAGCTGGAGTCTCTTTGCCAAGACTGATTTCACAAAGACTATTAGACAAGAAGAACAGAATTGCAAAGTTAATAACTGAAAACCCAAATGCAAGCACCCTCCAGCAGTCATTATAACGCGATACAGAATCAGTGTTTATCCTGACTTTAAACTATAACTGATAAAGCCACAATCTCATAAAAGATTATTTTCAAGACTATTGCATTACCCTCTGAGAGCTAAAATACTCATTTATTCATAGCAGCAGATTGTAATAGCTCTAATTCCCCGAGAAGTGGGCATTGTATGATAATTGAGTGGGCTGGGATGTTAATTGTCTTCCACTTCACCTCTAGATGTTTAACTGCTTATCTCTTCAACCAGCAAACAGTAATGCTCACTTATTTGTGCGTTACTGTTCAGATAATTTTGTGAGCTAATTTATTTGTAATAAGGAGAAAAAAGTATCTGTGCAGACAAAATATTTAAATTGTGGCACATTTACATATTAAAACCAATTGAAGGCAGTGTTGTATTCTTCTGGAGCTTTCCAACAGAGTTGCTTTTGCAGTACTTAGGGAGTAATTGGAAGTGCAGGAATATGACCAACAAACAGAACAACGTTAATAGGCATCACTAAATCAATACTACTTGGTGAGTTTACCACGCTATTTTCTATTAAGAGCAACTTGTCTCAAACCACACGGCAAAGGTAGCCACTTGCTGTTCACGGAGTCATGCTGGTGTTCCGTGCTGCTTCTGTCAGCTATTGCGAGGCGGATGGCTGAGCCTACACCCCATTTTGTATTCTACTTGATCTTGCTGCATTGCTGCTGCTTTCACAAGCCAAACTCTAATTCAATCCTTATATTTTGTTAATTGTGCACAAAGAAAAAAAAAGTTGTTGCTTGCCATCCCAGTAAATAGAAAATCTTATCCACTCTGAAGACATCAGCCACTAAAGTCTTAGGAGAATTTAGTATGGAGAAAAAAAAAAAAAAAGGGATGCCTACCATAGATGATTAAGATGCATGCGTGCATGTGCTCAGGCGTTTCAGTTGTGTCCAACTCTGCGACTCCATGGACAGTAGATCACGAGGCTCCTGTGTCCGTGGGGTTCTTCAGGCAAGAATACTAGAGTGGGTATCCATTTCCTTCTCCAGGGGATCTTCCTGATCCAGGGATCAAACCTATGTTTCTTGAACCTCCTGAATTGGCAGGTGGATCCTTTGTCACTGTGCCACCTACATATCTAAGGAATAATTTCCATGAGCCCAGACTCTTGCATCTTCCCATACATAGAAAAGTACTAAAATCATTACCTTGAGGTGTTTATTTTTTGTGATGAGCAATAATCTTTTGATGTTTGACTTTTTTCCCCCCAGCAAAAACGCCTATATATCCTAACTCCTTTCTTACTTCTTTGTAACAGTTGCTCAGAGTTATATGAAAGTGGTCTCCCAGCCTGCAGTCCTCAATAAAGCCTCTGAATAAAACATAACTTGCAACCTTTAAGTCTGCATTTTTCTCAGTCAACAGTTATGATGGTCAACAAAGGGAACCAGAACAGACTTCTCTCCTTTGCCTGAACTCTGTGAAGTTTTAGAGCCTTCATACCAGCAGAGGCCCCTTGTGCCCACTTGCCTTCTAGGAAAGTCCAGTTGAAATTAGGTTAGTCTCTTCCAGGTCTTCAGTCTCTCATTATTGGTGGATGGTCTAAGTTTTGTTTGGTATGTTAAACTACTTACTGGAGTTTAACAAGTTCATTTTTTCTTGAACTTAGTTTCAAAAAGAGGTGCCCGGGTTGTCCTCAGTTAAAAGACAGTGGGAAGATTTTATTATGTAGGTAGAGAATTTATATTTATAAGTACTCACTTATTTTTCCTGGAGAAATATAAATAACCTCAGATACACAGATGACACCACCCTTATGGCAGGAAGTGAAGAACTGAAGAGCCTCTTGATGAAAGTGAAAGAGGAGAGTGAAAATGTTGGCTTAAAGCTCAAAATTCAGAAAACTAAGATCATGGCATATGGTCCCATCACCTCATGGCAAATAGATGAGGAAAGAGTGGAAACGGTGGCTGACTTTATTTTGGGGGGCTCCAAAATCACTGAAGATGTTCATTGCAGCCATGAAATTAAAAGACACTTACTCCTTGGAAGGAAAGTTATGACCAACCTAGACAGCATATTAAAAGCAGAGACATTACTTTGCCAACGAAGGTCCGTCTAGTCAAGGCTATGGTTTTCCTGTGGTCATGTATGGATGTGAGGGTGGGACTATAAAGGAAGCTGAGCACCGAAGAATTGATGCTTTTGAACTGTGGTATTGGAGAAGACTCTTGAGAGTCCCTTGGACTGCAAGGAGATCCAAACAGTTCATCCTAAAGGAGATTGGTCCTGGGTGTTCATTGGAAGGACTGATGTTGAAGCTGAAACTCCAATGCTTTGGCTACCTGATGCGAAGAGCTGACTCATTTGAAAAGACACTGATGCTGGGAAAGATTGAGGGAAGGAGGAGAAGGGGATGACAGAGGATGAGATGGTTGGATGGCATCACCAACTCAATGGACATGGGTTTGAGTGGACTCTGGGAGCTGGTGATGCACAGGGAGGCCTGGTGTGATGCGGTTCACAAGGAGTCGGACATGACTGAGTGACTGAACTGAACTGAACTCACTTATTTGGGAATTAAAGGAAATTTTGCTGCAAAAATGGCCAACCTGGGATTCTTTTTTTTTAATTTTATTTTATTTTTTAATTTATTTATTTTTTAAATTACAATACTGTATTTGTTTTGCCATACATTGACACAAATCAGCCATAGGTGAACACAATCTCCCAATGCCAAAGCCCCTCCCAACCTCCCACCCCACATCCTCTACCTGAATCATCCTGTGCATCATCCCCATTCATCCTGCATCCTACATTGAACATAGATTGGCGCTTCGTTTCTTACAAGAAAGTATACATGTTTCAATGCCATTCTCCCAAACCATCCCACCCTTTCCCTCTCCCTCAGAGTCCAAAAGTCCGTTCTATACTTCTGTGTCTCTTTTGTTGTCTCACATATAGGGTCATCATTACTATCTTCTAAATTCCATATATATGTGTCAGTATACTGTATTGGTGTTTTTCTTTCTGGCTTACTTCACTCTGTATAATCGGTTCCAATTTCATCCATCTCATTAGAACTGAGTCAAATTTCTTCTTTTTAAGGGCTGAGTAGTACTCCATTGTATATATGTACCACAGCTTTCTTATCCAGTCATCTGCTGATGGACATCTAGGTTGCTTCCATGTCCTGGCTATTATAAACAGCGCTGCAATGAACATTGGGGTACATGTGTCTCTTTCAATTCTGGTTTCCTTGGTGTGTATGCCCAGCAGTGGGATTGCTGGGTCATAAGGCAGTTCTATTTGCAATTTTTAAGGAATCTCCACACTGTTTTCCATAGTGGCTGTACTAGTTTGCATTCCCACCAGCAGTGTAAGAGGGTTCCCTTTTCTCCACATCCTCTCCAGCATTTATTGCTTGTAGACTTTTGGATCGCAGCCATTCTGACTGGTGTGAAATGGTACCTCATTGTGGTCTTGATTTGCATTTCTCTGATAATGAGTGATGGTGAACATCTTTTCATGTGTTTGTTAGCCATCCGTATGTCTTCTTTGGAGAAACGCCTATTTAGTTCTTTGGCCCATTTTTGATTGGATCATTTATTTTTCTGGAGTTGAGCTGCATAAGTTGCTTATATATCTTTGAGATTAGTTGTTTGTCAGTTGTTTCATTTGCTATTGTTTTCTCCCATGCAGAAGGCTGTCTTTTCACCTTGCTTATAGTTTCCTTTGTTGTGCAGAAGCTTTTAATTTTAATTAGATCCCATTTGTTTATCTTTGCTTTTATTTCCAGTATACTGAGAGGTGGATCATAGAGAATCCTGCTGTGATTTATGTCGGAGAGTGTTTTGCCTATGTTCTCCTCTAGGAGTTTTATAGTTTCTGGTCTTACATTTAGATCTTTAATCCATTTTGAGTTTATTTTTGTGTATGGTGTTAGAAAGAGGTGTAGTTTCATTCTTTTACAAGTGGTTGACCAGTTTTCCCAGCACCACCTGTTAAAGAGACTGTCTTTACTCCATTGTATATTCTTGCTTCCTTTGTCGAAGATAAGGTGTCCATAGGTGTGTGGGTTAATCTCAGGGCTTTCTATTTTGTTCCATTGATCTATATTTCTGTCTTTGTGCCAGTACCATACTGTCTTAATGACTGTGGCTTTGTAGTAGAGCCTGAAGTCAGGCAAGTTGATTCCTCCAGTTCCATTCTTCTTTCTCAAGATTGCTTTGGCTATTCGAGGTTTTTTGTATTTCCATACAAATATTGAGATTATTTGATCTAGTTCTGTGAAAAATACTGCTGGTAGCTTGATGGGAATTGCATTGAATCTGTAGATTGCTTTAGGTAGTATACTCATTTTCACTATATTGACTCTTCCGACCCATGAGCATTGTATATTTTTCCATCTATTAGTGACCTCTTTGATTTCTTTCATCAGTGTTTTATAGTTTTTGATATATAGGTCTTTAGTTTCTTTAGGTAGGAATATTCCTAAGTATTTTATTCTTTTCGTTGCAATGGTGAATGGAATTGTTTCTTTAACTTCTTTTTCTACTTTCTCATTATTAGTGTATAGGAATGCAAGGGATTTCTGAGTGTTGATTTTATATCCTGCAACTTTACTATATTCGTTGATTAGCTCTAGTAGTTTTCTGGTCGAGTCTTTAGGATTTTCTATGTAGAGGATCCATGTCATCTGCAAACAGTGAGAGTTTTACTTCTTTTCCAATTTGGATTCCTTTTATTTCTTTTTCTGCTCTGATTGCTGTGGCCAAAACTTCCAGTACGATGTTGAAGAGTAGTGGTGAAAGTGGACACCCTTGTCTTGTTCCTGACTTTGGGGGAAATGGTTTCAATTTTCACCATTGAGGATAATGTTTGCTGTGGGTTTGTCATATATAGCTTTTATTATGTTGAGGTATGTTCCTTCTATTCCTGCTTTCTGGAGAGTTTTTATCATAAATGGATGCTGAATTTTGTCAAAGGCTTTTTCTGCATCTATTGAGATAATCATATGATTTTTATTTCTCAGTTTGTTAATGTGATGAATTACATTTATTGACTTGCGGATACTGAGGAATCCTT
This sequence comes from Nanger dama, assembly GCA_917880005.1. Taxonomy (NCBI): domain Eukaryota; kingdom Metazoa; phylum Chordata; class Mammalia; order Artiodactyla; family Bovidae; genus Nanger; species Nanger dama. The sequence goes on from CAKJTW010000059.1 coordinate 2,174,315, forward strand.
GCATCCCTGGGATAAAGCCCACTTGGTCATGGTGTATGATCTTTTAATGTGTTGCTGGATTCTGATCGCTAGGATTTTGTTGAGGATTTTTGCATCTATGTTCATCAGTGATATTGGCCTGTAGTTTTCTTTTTTTGTGGTGTCTTTGTCAGGTTTTGGTATTAGGGTGATGGTGGCCTCATAGAATGAGTTTGGCAGTTTACCTTCCTCTGCAATTTTCTGGAATAGTTTCAGTAAGATAGGTGTTAGCTCTTCTCGAAATTTTTGGTAGAATTCAGCTGTGAAGCCGTCTGGACCTGGGCTTTTGTTTGCTGGATTACAGTTTCAATTTCCATGCTTGTGATGGGTCTGTTAAGATTTTCTATTTCTTCCTGGTTCAGTTTTGGAAAGTTGTACTTTTCTAAGAATTTGTCCATTTCTTCCAAGTTGTCCATTTTATTGGCATATAATTGCTAATAGTAGTCTCTTATGATTTCTTTGTATTTCTGAGTTGTCTGTCGTGATCTCTCCATTTACATTTCTAATTTTGTTGATTTGATTTTTTTTCTTTGTTTCTTGATGAATCTGGCTAATGGTTTGTCAATTTTATTTATCCTTTCAAAGAATCAGCTTTTGCATTGTTGATTTTTGCTATGGTCTCTTTTGTTTCTTTTGCATTTATTTCTGCCCTAATTTTTAGGATTTCTTTCCTTCTACTAACTCTGGGGTTCTCTATTTCTTCCTTTTCTAGTTGCTTTAGGTATAGAGTTAGGTTATTTATTTGACTTTTTTCTTGTTTCTTGAGGTATGCCTGTATTGCTATGAACTTTCCTCTTACGACTGCTTTTACAGTGTCCCAAAGGTTCTGTGTAGTTGTGTTTTCATTTTCATTCGTTTTGATGCATATTTTGATTTCTTTTTTCATTTTTTCTGTGATTTGTTGATTATTCAGAAGGGTGTTGTTCAGCCTCCAAATGTTGGAATTTTTAATAGTTTTTCTCCTATAATTGAGATCTAACCTTAGTGCATTATGGTCAGAGAAGATGCTTGGAATAATTTCGATTTGTTTGAATTTATCAAGGTTAGATTTATGACCCAGAATGTGATCTATCCTGGAAAAGGTTCCATGTGCCCTTGAGTAAACTGGGATTCTTTTGACATTCCAAAATTATTTTTTTGCATGTGCAGCTAAAAAAGCCAGTCTGATAAAACATTTGTACAGAAGTTTGACTTTAAAGGAACAAATGCCCTTCTAAAGGCAACTGGAATTTCTCTCCCTGTGTCTTTGAAATGTGAATATTCTACCTGAACTTATTGATGGCTTTTTCCCAGTGTTTTGAAAGCTTGGTCTGTGCCATCAGGAAGGTACATATATGGTGTGCATTTGACAGCCAGTTAAATAGCCTGGAATTCTAAGCAGTCTTTTTCTGATCATGCCAACTCCCAGAGAATTTTTGTAAGGGGTCTCAGTCCATAAGAATCTTTTGTCATCTTAACCTTTGTTGCATCTGCCTGTCCAATGAAGGACTTTCCTTTCTTAGACTATTTTAGGAGTACATTTTTTAAATCTTTTGAAGGCTATGTTCTTTGCACTCTTGTGGAGACCTGTTGCATCCTGTCATTTTGGGTCTCTATGAAACTACCACTCAACAATGGTGAAGGATTCTTTAAACTGGAGAACTTTAAACTTTCATTATATGTTTGTTCTCCTAAAAACAGTCTAAGAAAGAAAAGTCCTTCATTGGGCAGACAGATGCAACATAGGTTAAGATAGCTTGAGTGACTGAGTGACTTATTATTATTATCTTACTGGTACCTATACTAGAAAAAAGTTAGAGGGTGGATAAAAAATATATAATGTCTAATCTAAGAACTCCGTTACGTAAAAAAAAACCACAGAGTTTCCAAATGCTGATTTGTGGTCTCAGCTTTCCTTCAGTGAGTCTGACAGATGCCAATGAAATATTAGATTAATTAAGAGGGAAATAAGATGAAGCTGAGGGAAAGTCCAGAGACTTCTTCCCAAGAAGGTGGACATTTTAAATGGACTCATGCCAAAAGAATAGAAAGCTTAGATGGTTATTAACAAATGGGAAAAATAAAATTAATATTAATGGATTAAAACAAAGATTTTGACACAAGATATCTAAGATCACATGGGCCAAAGAGACCCTCTCTTGATTCTCAACTTAAAGTGCCCCATAACACATCTATTCTAGTTATCTCAGTATGTGTGTGTATATACATATATATATATATATATATATATATATATATCAGTTCAGTTCAGTTCAGTCATTCAGTCGTGTCAGACTCTTTGCGACCTCATGAATCACAGCATGCCAGGCCTCCCTGTTCACTCCCAGAGTTCACTCAGACTCACGTCCATCGAGTCCATGATGTCATCTAGCCATCTCATCCTCTGTCGTCCCCTTCTCCTCCTGCCCCCAATCCCTCCCAGCATCAGAGTCTTTTCCAATGAGTCAACTCTTCTCGTGAGGTGGCCAAAGTACTGGAGTTTCAGCTTTAGCATCATTCCTTCCAAAGAAATCCCAGGGCTGATCTCCTTTAGAATGGACTGGTTGGATCTCCTTGCAGTCCAAGGGACTCTCAAGAGTCTTCTCCAACACCACAGTTCAAAAGCATCAATTCTTCGGTGCTCAGCCTTCTTCACAGTCCAACTCTCACATCCATACATGCCCCTGGAAAAACCATAGCCTTGACTAGACGGACCTTAGTTGGCTAAGTAATGTCTCTATTTTGAATATACTATCCAGGTTGGTCACAACTTTTCTTCCAAGGAGTAAGAATCTTCTCATTTCATGGCTACAATCACCATCTGCAGTGATTTTGGAGCCCAAAACAATAAAGTCTGACACTGTTTCCACTGTTTCCCCATCTATTTCCCATGAAGTGATGGGGCCAGATGCCATAATCTTTGTATTCTGAATGTTGAGCTTTAAGCTAACTTTTTACTCTCCTCTTTCACTTTCATCAAGAGGCTTTTAGTTCCTCTTCACTTTGTGCCATAACGGTGGTGTCATCTGCATATCTGAGGTTATTGATATTTCTCCCGGCAGTCTTGATTCCAACTTGTGTTTCTTCCAGTCCAGTGTTTCTCATGAGGTACTCTGTATATAAGTTAAATAAGCATGGTGACAATATACAGCCTTGATGTACTCCTTTTCCTATTTGGAGCCAGTCTGTTGTTCCATGTCCAGTTCTAACTGTTGCTTCCTGACCAGCATACAGATTTCTCAAGAGGCAGGTTAGGTGGTCTGGTATTCCCATCTCTTTCAGAATTTTCCACAGTTTATTGTGATCCACAGAGTCAAAGGCTTTGGCATAGTCAATAAAGCAGAAATAGATGTTTTTCTGGAACTCTCTTGCTTTTTCCATGATCCAGCGGATGTTGGCAATTTGATCTCTGGTTCCTCTGCCTTTGTGTATATATATATAAAGAAAACCAACAAAAGCTAGTTTTTGGCTTTATTTTATCTTTATTTCCGTTGGTATTTTTGGGGTTCACAAGTAGGAAACTATTGCAGAAAAGTGGACTTGATATTAAAGATTTATATGTGAGTCAAAAAAAAAATATATATATATATATACACACACACACACTATATTTCAGAGAAGGCAATGGCACCCTACTCCAGTACTCTTGCCTGGAAAATCCCATGGGCAGAGGAGCCTGGTAGGCTGCAGTCCATGGGGTCGCTAAGAGTCGGATATGACTGAGCGACTTCACTTTCACTTTTCACTTCCATGCTTTGGAGAAGGAAATAGCAACCCACTCCAGTGTTCTTGACTGGAGAATCCCAGGGACGGGGGAGCCTGGTGGTCTGCGGTCTATGGGATCACACAGAGTCGGACACGACTAAAGTGACTTAGCAGCAGCAGCAGCACACACACATATTTACATATGAAATGCACGAATTTTATACATTTTATAAATGTTATATATAAAATATATGTGTATATAAATGTATAATTTTCATTTATGTATATACATTATATAAATGTATATATTTGTGTTAAAGATTGGAAGAAAATTACACTGAGATACTTGATCAAATAATTGCTTGGGGCAACAGTTAAGTCAATTAATCAAGTTTAAGATCTGAGTCCCTGGGCTCAATTTGTCACTGGGATACCACAGTCTTTATAAAAAATAGATACAATGGCTGGGGGATAGAAAGGAAAGTTTCTGGGACTCCTTGTAAGACCTAGGATTGTTGATGTCGTCCTAACTAAGACTAAAGTTAAAAGTATCAAAATTTGTAGAACTGAGATGAAAGTTTATAAAAATTGACGTATTTAAATGGGGTTTATATAAGGTGATCAGATTTGTCCAATTTTATTGTGGGATAGATATTATATCTCACTGGGGAATGTTTCCCCTCCTGGCGTTATAAGATAGGGCATATAAATCTGCCCCTCAGGCAATACTAATTAAACATGTGAAGAATAGGCTTTCCTGAGCCCACTCAATATAAAATAAAAACTTCGGCCTAATTTCAGAGGCTAACAAAAAGTGAATTAAAAATATATTTGATAAAAGCAATGTTTTAATATAATTTAGTCAGCAGACTAGTTCTTTGAAGAAATAAATGAGACAATCTTTTTCTTGCAAATTTCTACAAATCAGAAATATAAATGCAGCCCACAATGACCTGAGTCTGAGCCTAATTAGCTCAATCAAGTAGAAACTGAAACCAAAAAAATAAAAGTGTGGAGGAAAGTGTGTGTGTGTGTGTACGTGTGTGTGCTTAGTTGCTCAATTATGGGAAGAGGTTTTTTGAAACACAAACTGCTGGAAAGGCTCCCTCACCCAGAAGCTAATTTAGCCTCCTTAAGAATTTATTAAGGATGAATACAAATCTTAAAAGTCTTTTCTATAAATAATAAAATGCTTTAGGCATCTGAGCAAATAAATATTACTATTCTGTTATTTATGAGCTAATAAACTTATAGTGTAATACTTGATTCATGATTAAGTTTTGAAATGAAGCCATAAGATCTCTAGTTATGTTTGTTTTTATGTCTATGTATACATTATACATATAACATGTCTCTTTTTTGATTAATATTTTCAAATTTAAATTTATGAAAGCTCTAATTGACTTGAAAATAAGTGCTGGGAAATATTCACTCTTAAATGAATATTTCATATTAAAGTTACATTAGGCTTGTTGGTTTAATTGTTTCAGACTTGTCTTTGAAGTCATCAGTATTGAATACGGTACTTTTATTGTGCCTAAGTTAACTGAAAGTCAGTTGTTGTTCCGCTGCTTAGCTGTGTCGGACTATTTGTAACCCAAAGGACTGCAACTCTCCAGGCTTCCCCGTCCTTCACTATCTTCCGGAGTTTGCTCAAATTCATGTCCATTGAGTCGGTGATGCAATCTAACCTTCTCATCCTCTGCCACCCTCTTCCTCTTCTGCTTTCAATCTTTCCCAGCAACAGGATCCTTTCCAATGAGTAGACTCTTCACATCAGGTGGCTAAAGTATTGGAGTTTCAGTTTCAGCACTAGTCCTTCCAATGAATATTCAGGGTTGCTTTCTTTAGGATTGACTGGTTTGATATCCTTGTGGTCCAAAGGACTCTCAAGCGTCTTCTCCAGCACCACAATTCAAAAGCATCAATTCTTCGGTGCTCGGCCTTTTTATGGTCCAACTTTCACATCTGTACATGACTACTGGAAAAACCATAGTTTTTACTATATGGACCTTTGTCAGCAAAGTAATGTCTCTGCTTTTCAATATGTTGTCTAGATTTGTCATAGCTTCCCTTCCAAGGAGGAAGGAGCAAGTGTCTTTTAATTTCATGCCTGCAGTCACTGTCCACAGTGATCTTGGAGCCCAAGAAAATAAAATCTGCTACAGCTTCCACTTTTCCTCCTTCTATTTGCCTCAAAGTGATGGGATTGGATGCCATGTTCTTAGTTCACTGGAAGTCAGTAAGTTCATGTTATTTCTGTTGCAGAGCTTGTCAGCAAGAAAAACTAGCTTCCATGATATTTTTATAAGTTATAAAATAGAGTTTATGAGATAAGATTTTCAGGTGAATTCTTTGGGAATAATTGTGTTTTGTGTTTATCTATCTAAAATGGATGTTCCAGACTGCTTTGTAGCATGAAAGTTTAGAACTTTGCTAAATTAAGTTAAATCATGGAAATTCACTAAATATTTAGATCATTTCAAATAAAATAAAATGCTTGATCATTGATTGCTAAACAGGTCTGAGTTTACCTACTTTTGTCTTCTTATGAGAGAAAAACTTAAAAGTTTGAGTTTATTAGCTAAACATTTTATACCACACTGAAGAAAGAAAGTATGCTATGAGAAAATGTGTGATTCTAGAGGCTATGAAATATGTTCATAGTTTGCTAATCAGAAAATGTTTGCATGACAAACAGTTCAAAATTACTTGCTTCTTGAATTTGCACTAGAGATAAAGGTTTTTAAGGGTTAAAATTGAAGTACATGCATTAAAGCTTATTGCAGCATTTCAGTGTGCAAGGCATTAGGATATGTGTTTTCAGTTTGCAATAAAAGAGCATAAAGAATGGAAATGCAACTTGTTAGGGATAAAGAAAGTGATTTTGTCCTTGAGAGAGAAAGAAAGAAAAATAATGGGACAAAATCTAAAAGTAAAAAGAAAGCTATAGAAGATTTGTGAAAAAAGAACCCTGAGAAAAGAGTTTTATATATCATCAAGACCTGCTAAGATTAAAATAAAATTTAATTGAGTATACAAAATTTAACAATAAAAGGAAGCTGTCATAAAACTAGAATTTGGTTTTCTCTCCTGTGATAGGAAAATCAAATTTTCTTAGAGTAGTGAACTGCTTTTAATGACAGATTGTAAAATTTCTCTTCTTCTTTTAAAAATTTCTTTACCTCCTTAATATGTTGCAACTTTTTGTATTTGTCATTAAAAATTTTATTGTCATTTTGGTTAAATGAATAAGTATTGTTTCACATGGCCTGTGATCCTATTTGACCAAGTTATAAAGTTTTTAAATCTTTTTTATATCTTTGATAAACGTCCCCATGTCAAATTTTAAATGAAGTACTTTTGACCTCTAGCTAACTTTGGAATGCTTTAAGCAGCCCCTGAAACATCCCACAGAGTGGTATTAAACTAATTAGTTTTATTTGGTGTGTTAGATTATATGATGAGTATTGCAAACAAATGGTGGTAGAACCTTCTTGGGTTCTATTGTATGGATAAAAGTTATTAACACAGATATTCCAAAATTTACATGAAATTCCTAAAAATCCAGTATGTCCTGGTAGAATGTTATTAGTCACTATTCTAGTTACTATCTTAAAAATGTATGTTGTAGAAATAACCAAGTTTCTTGTCAATTACTTTGTAATCAGATCTTACATCATTTTAAATCTTTTGTCATTTATAGACAGTCATTATTTTATTCTGAAGAAGATTCATAAAAAACTTTTTGAAAATATATGTTTCTGATGAATTTTAGGTCATACCACTGAAAGGGGTGATAAATTATAAAACTCTAATGGAAAAATTGATCATTTCATCCAGATCAACAGGAATTAATTAAATGGATGAACTGATAAATATGACATAATTTTAGACATTTTTCCTGAAATATTACTAGATTTTAATTTTCTTCCAGAAAAACTTTCCTCTTTTGCTATGACCTATAACAATTTGATAAAGTATAACTTTGTAAATGAAAATAAAACAGTTTGCTTCTTTCTCTCTACTTGATCCCTCCAGAATCTGACTTCTCCAGCTGGCTCCCCTTTGACTTGATGTCTTACTGTGGTCAGATTAAAACTAGTTATGCTTATCATTATTCTAATTTCTTCTTTCTTTGTTGTTTTCAAAGTCTGTATGTCTTATGTCTCTCTCTACTACAGCCTTATTAATGTTACTAGCTATATTACTTATATCTTGTCTATTTTTATAAGATTTTTGTCTCTTGTATTACCCAATGTATAACCAGGCCTCTGACAAAATTAACTATAGCTAAGCATCTTGAGGCAATTGACCAAATATATATATACATAGATAATTGTCTATAAAATAATCCTAGTAATACAACTCTAGATATAGGAAGAAGTAACAAGTGAAAACATTTCCTGATTGTTTTATACTAGTAAGACAGATGATCCAGAGAATTTCAGGTTATAAACAGAGCCTGATCCAAAAATTGCACATTGAGTGGCCTATCAACGAAATCCTCATCTGACCTAGAAATGAGAATTCCTAGTGTAGTGGGACAGATAGTCATGAAATGCCATTCAAACTTTGGTCAAATTTATGATTAAGAGAGGGTGTTGAGAACAAAAAATGTTGCCTGCCATTTCAATAAGCAAGGCAATTCATGTGAAGATGGAAAAGCATATGTTTTATAAACAAATGTTTTCTGGGCCATGCAGAGACAATGAGACAGAGGATGGACTCTGATCTTTAGGCTCTGCCATTGCCTAGCCCAGATGTTTCTGGTGATAGCTCTCTCCCAGTAACAGGTTCTCTATCTAAGCTCTTTTAAGAATTTGGGGAGAAGGTCAAAGTGTTTCCCTGAGTTTTGGGGGGTCTTGATTGTTTTGGTTCAAAATAATCTGCATGCCAAAAAGTCATTTTGGGATGGCAAGTTTTTCAGTACACATTTCCTTCACACTTTCTGGAGCAACTTTGCCTTACACACAGAGACAAATTTCCTCCTCCTTTTTCTGGATATAGTATATTTTTGACTCATTAACATTGAACTCATGGCCAAGAGTCTTATAGCCCATGCCTGAATAAAGTCTCTCTAGCCTATGCGTGTTCTCTGAAAAGGCAAATTACAACTATCTTCCACCTGGGGACACCAGGCAACACTTCATCAATATTACACTTGGAAGCCATCTTAAACATCAAATTACTACTAACAAAAATCACAAAATGTTAAAAACATGGCATTGAGTATACAGAGAAAATGACACTTCTTTAAGAAGACTGAAAGAAAAGGCAGAGTATTGCATAGCAAGACTTTAGCTAGGAATGTGTGTCAATGACTTAAATTTTTTGCAACTCTGTGCATGTTCATGAATGACCATGAGCAAAAAGAAAGAAATTATTTAGACTTTACAAGTAAATTTTAAGGAATAAGTGAATTCACAAAAACAGGATCTTTGAATAATTCAGGTCTACTTAATGAGTTCTTAAATGTATTGTAGTGCATTGTTTTGAAGAAGAGGAAATAATTAAACAAAAGTCTGAAGTTCCTAGAAAAACCAGTTGCTGTTATAAATTAGAGCAATAGATTTTAGATTAAAAAAGCAAAAAATGTTCTCTTAGAGAGTGTTTCTTAAATTTTAGTGAGTGAAAATTAACAAGGTATCTTAGTGCAACACATATTTTGCTTCAATAGTTTTCCAAAGGCTTGAATTCTGAATTTTTCATAAACTTTCAAACAATGCCAAGGCTGCTAGACCGTGAGCATGCTGCATAGCAAGGCTTGATTGCCATTTACTAACTTCCTATCTTAGACAATACACTTAATCTTTGTGTCTCATTTGCTACATCTATAAAATGAATATGTTAATATTTCCACTGGTTCATTTTAAGAGTAAATAAAACAATATGTATAAAGTGCTTGAAACTGTGTATGCCACATAGTAAGCCTCCAATAAAGGTTACTAATGATAATGGTGATGCAAATGTATGTTCCCATTTCTCACATTCTGAAAAACAAGTATACACTCATGCCACTAAACTGATCATTTAATTTTGCTTCTTTTGATATCTAGTCTTAAGAGAGTAATTTAATTCCATTCTCTCAGTTTCTGATTCTGCTCTTTATTCCTTAGCTTCTGTCCTTACCCCTCTTGAAAATGCACTCCCATGGGCATTGTCAATTGTCAATGATCCTTTCAGATCAGTGTGTTGGAGTCTGTTTACTTTTCATGTTATCAAATATCTTTGTAAAACAACTGCCCCTGTTGATCTCTTGCTCCTTCTTAAAACTGTCTATCTCCTTGATGTGGTAGATTAGATCATTACGCCTAATTATTCCTTCCTCCCTTGAATTGGAAGCAATATTTATATCTTGTGACTTTGCAGAACCTCCTTCTAGAATGGACAAAATATACTTCCCATCCATTGACATTGGGCTGGATCAATTTTCTTTCTCTAATGGAATATCAGTGGAGTGAGAATGTGCCATTTCTAAGTCAAGATCTTAAGAGGAAACAAATATTTCGAATCACTTCCTTGAGTCCTCTGCTGTTAGAAAGTATTGTAGAGGCAGCTGCTGAAACTTCATGACCATGAGCAAGACAGTACAGGTACAGTCAACCTGAAGACCCATCAGCATAAAAATAAATTCTGTTTTAAGATTTTGCTATTGCTGTACAGGAAAATAACATCAGCAACAAAAACCTATAACTACACTTGACTTTTGTTGGCTTGCCCTTTCTTAATCCTTAGATTTTTTTCCCAGTCTCTCTTTTGGATGTGCTTCCCTCTAAAAATACTAAAAATATTTCCGACCCTTAAAGTTTATTGTTAGGCCAAGTCTTTTCACTCTTTAAATTATCCTGGACAATCTCAGTCACTCTTATGTTCAAAATCTCCACCCACAGTGTTATAGTCAAGGTTTTTAATCTCTTGCCTACCAATGCCTGTCTTCAGGGACTTCAGACTCCTGCCTGGTATTTTTAGATGGATATCTCCCCCTCAATATCTTATGGAGATCACAAATTAAAGACTTCCATAGCCACACATGTGTTTTCCACCACTTCCTTACCACTCTTCCTTTTTAAGCATGAACCTCAGAAATGAAAACTAAGCTCTGTTCTGCCTTGAGGACTTTTTGTCATCACTATTCATTTTTGTGAGAGAACAGTGCATCTCCCTTAAGCAACTCATTCTTATCCATCAGGCTTCAGTCCAGACACTTTCTAAAAGAGCCCTTGACCAACCCCACAGTGTAGAGGACCCACTATTCCATTAGCTTCTTTAAAAATTACATCTCTATCATTTGTCTAATTATCCATTTCAGAAATCTGAGAGCCATCTTTGACTTTTTCTCATTGCTGCCCTACCAGTCAATCATCAAGCCTAGTCTGCAAACCTAATATACTTATTATCTTTGCCTCTCTCCTCTTTCTCCTCATCTCTACTATTACTGCTAAGTTCTAGCCTTGCTTGTCTTTTTCCTAAGCTGTAGCCTCTACCTCCTGATTGATCATCCTGTGTTTTTTCTCCCTTCATTAATCTGATTTTACTTGTTAAAATAATGTTGCATAACAAATGACCTCTAAATCTCAGTGATTTGAGTAACAGATATGTATTTCATGCTTATTAATCTGTAGGTCTGCTTCAGTTCAGCAAGGCTTGGGTTGCTTTCAGGCTTTGGATCAGTTCCAAAGCTGAGTTCAGAAATCTGGAACTCAGATTTAAGGAGGAATGGCTGACTGGTACCTGTTCTCAAAACAGAGGAGAAAATCTAAAAAGTGCTAGAGAAAACTTGCAAAACTTCATAGTCTCAGATGGAAATTGAAACACTGTAATTCCTGGCAATGATCCATTGGTCAAACCCAAGCCCAGTGTCAATGGGTTGGGAAAATTACCCTATGGACTCCAGTAGGAGGCACTGCAATTCACACAGAAAAAGGTATGAGTATATAATCCTATTAAGGGGAATGAAGGAAGAGTTAATAATAATAGTCTGATCAATCATACTCAGTGTCTTTTCTGTATATGATTCCCCAGGAGACCTGGGGGAAAGCAAAACTTCATGTTACTCCTTTTCCTAAAACCCTTTAATTATCTCATACTGGAAGGTACAATCCAAACCATTTCTACGTACTGCTCAGGACTTCTTTCCTCTTCACATTTTATGCTCCAGCAACAGCAAACTGTTTGTAGTTCTCAGCTGTTCACACCGAACTCTTTCATGCCTCTCTGCCTTTGCTCATGACATTTCTGCATGGAAATGCTTTTCTCATCCTTCATTCCTTTTCCTGCTGGTTAATCCCTTCTCATTCTTCAAGACTCAGCTCATGCATGACTTGCTGGATAAGTCTTTCCTGACCCCACGCCCACCTCATTATATCCATAACACCTTGCATAGATTCTATCATAGCATTTATCAAGTTGAATAAAATTATCCATTTGTGTATGTCTTCTTTGAGGTAATAATTTTTCCAAGGGTGAGAAGCAATTTTTTAAAATAGAGAATAATGTTTATGTTTCCAACATCTAGAACCAGTAAAGGACATGTAACTGGCACTCTATATGCTTTGTAGAATGTTGTTGTTGTTGTTTAGTTACTAAGTCCTGTCTGACTCTTTCGTGACCCCATGGACTGTAGCCTGCCGGGCTCCTCTGTCCATGGAATTTTCCTCTGTCCATGGAATACTGGTGTCGGTTGTCATTTCCTTCTCCAGGGGATATTCCTGACCCTGGGATTGAACCCATGTCACTTGCACAACAGGTGAATTCTTTACTGCTGAGCCACCAGGGAAGCCCCGCTCTGTAGAGTCAGTTCAGTTCAGTTCAGTTGCTCAGCCATGTCTTTGCGACCCCATGGACTGCAGCATGCCAGGCTTCCCTGTCCATCACCAGCTCCCGAAGCCTACTCAGACTCATATCCATTGAGTCGGTAATGTCATCCAACTATCTCATCCTCTGTCATCTCCTTCTCCTCCCACCTTCAATCTTTCCCAGTATCAGAGTCTTTTCAAATGAGTCAGCTCTTCGCATCAGGTGGCCAAAGTATTGGAGTTTCAGGTTCAACATCAGTCCTTCCAATGAATACTCAGGACTGATCTCCTTTAGGATAGAGTGATTGTATTTCCTTGCTGTCCAAGGGACTCTCAGGAGTCTTCTCCAACACCACAGTTCAAAAGCATCAGTTCTTCAGCGCTCAGCTTTCTTTATAGTCCAACTCTCACATCCATACATGACTACTGGAAAAACCATAGCTTTGATTAGATGAACCTTTGTTGGCAAAGTAATGTCTCTGCTTTTTAATATGCTGTCTAGGTTGGTCATAACTTTTCTTCCAGGGGAGTAAACATCTTGTAATTTCATGGCTGCAGTCACTATATTCAGTGATTTTGGAGCCCTCCAAAATAAAGTCTGTCACTGTTTCAATTGTTTCCCCATCTATTTGCCATGAAGTGTTGGCACCAGATGCCATGATCATAGTTTTCCAAATGTTGAATTTTAAGCCAACTTTTTCACTCTCCACTTTCACCTTCATCAAGAGGTTCTTTAGCTTTGTAGAATAGGGCTACTGTAATTCCTCTTTTGTTGCATCAAAGTAATTATCTTAAGCTTTAAAAAAAAAATTCCACTTCATGTTGAACAAATCTGTTCACCTAGGCTGTATGCTTTGTAATTGCAAAGAATTAAGCTATGCTTCTCTTAGGTTTCAACCTCTCAAACATCCTCATCAATATAAGACCTGCTATCAATATGTCTTAGGTCTTAGAATATTATATTTACCTCAGTGAATTATAAAAAGTACCTTTTTGCTTGATTTTCTTTTGGCTGAACTTTGAGCATTAACAGTCAAGAAAGTTGTGAAAGATGGAATACCTTACCCCTTCATGAAGGGGTCAATTGAAAAGGACAAATGTGGCTTTGGGGTTGGAAAGAGGAAAATGAGGAAATATGAAAGAGAAGGAAAACCCCTCTGTTTCCAGGAACCTGATTATGTTGCAATAGTTGAAGGATGAAAGGACCTTGTCTTTTGTTTTGTTTTACATTCTTTCTTTCTGGGATGAGACATGGCAGGCAGAATTTAAACTAAAGACTGATAGCAGCTGCCATGGCATATCGATGACTTCAAGTAATCATTGGAAAGGCAGCATTGAGGAAAAGTCTAATCATTTTATGGGTGGGAGTCATAAGTGAAAATAAAGAACACTTCCTTAACTGACATTATTACATTCAGTCAGTCAGTTCAGTCACTCAGTCTTGTCTGACTCTGCAACCCCATGGACTGCAGCACACCAGGCCTCCCTGTCCATCACCAACTCAAGGAGTTTACTCAAACTCATGTCCACTGAGTCAGTGATACCATCCAACCACCTCATCCTCTGTCCATCCTCCTTTTCTCCCACCTTCAAACTTTCCTATAATCAAGGTCATTTCCAATGAGTCAGTTCTTCGCATGAGGTGGCCAAGGTATTGGAGTTTCAGCTTCAGCATCAGTCTCTTCCAATGAATATTCAGGACTGATCTCCTTTAGGATGGACTGGTTGGATATCCTTGCAGTCCAAGGGACTCTCAAGAGTCTTCTCCAACACCACAGTTCAAAAACATCAATTCTGCAGTGCTCAGTTTTCTTTATAGTCCAACTCTCACATCCATACACGACTACTGGAAAAACCATAGCTTTGACTAGAAGGACTTTTATTACATTACCCACTTTTGTAAGGCAACAGGTAAGCAAGCCTTACATTGTTGCTTTTTTTTTTTCTTTTAATTTTTCTTTGTTAATTTATTTGGTTCATAACTTATCCAGTAGCAGTAAAGAGAATAATTGTTACATTTTTGTTTTATTTGGTTTAAGTGGCAGAACCCCAAACTGACATTTCCTGATGAAGGCTATTGTAACAGCCAATGTGTTCTTATTTCTGGTGACATTCTCTTATTAAGGCTCAGGGGAAATGGCTACTTGCACCTGTAGAGTTTTTTTGAGTTGTTCTCATTTTGTGTCATGGAGTGATGACTGATTTTTTAACTTCTTGAGCTATTATTGTTAGCTTAAGATATTGATACTGGTTCTCCAATATTGTGATTGTTATTATAGATATATTATTCTTTTAAGTTTTTCCTACCTATGTCCTTGAAAAGTGAAAGTGAAAGTTGCTCAGTCGTGTCCAACTCTTTGCAACCCCATGGACTGTCCATGGAATTCTCAAGGCCAGAATGCTGGAGATGGGTAGCCTTTCTCTTCTCCAGGGGACCTTCCCAACCCAGGGATTGACCCAGGTCTCCTGCATTGCAGGCGAATTCTTTACCAGCTGAGCCACAACTGAAGCCAGATAATACTGGACTGGGTGCTCAGTCACGTCAGTTGTGTCCAACTCTCTGCAACCCCATGGACCACGGCTTGCCAGGCTCCTTTGTCCATGGGATTCTCCAGGCAAAAATACTGGAGTGTGTTGCCATTTCCTTATCCAGAGATAAAGTGTGAAGTGAGCGAAGTGAATTTGCTCAGTCATGTCCAACTCTTTGTGTCCTCATGGATTGTAGCCCACCAGGCTCCTCTGTCCATGGGATTTTCCAGGCAAGAATACTGGAGTGGGTTGCCATTTCCTTCTCTGCTGGAGTGGGTAGCCTATCTCTTCTCCAGGGGATCTTCCCTATCCAGGTATCAAAATGGGTTCTCCTGTATTGCAGGTGGATTCTTTACCAACTGAGCTATCAGGGAAGCCCAATTAACCTATGTCCTTACTGTTTATTTATAACATATGTTCTCTAATACTTCTTCTTTTTTATTTCCATATTTGCCAGATGTCCCGCTGGTTTGTGGGGAGTTTTAATTCTAATGCAAGCTGGTGTTCAGGTCACATCAAGTTTTTACTACAATTTTTCTTACGGTTTCCTAAATCTAGCCCTACCCTAATCTATCATGCTCATTCTCTCTTCTAATTTCTGAGACACTTTCTTAAGATTCTTCCATCTTACCTAGTGACATTCTAAGCCAATTCCCACCAAGTTACCAGAAACACTTGGCTCCTATGTTTGCCACCTTTCTCTTGTCAATATTTCTCCTCACCTTGTTACATTCTCACAAATATCCCTCTTGTCATCACCCCTCAACTTTGGATCTTACTTCTTGCCACCTCTTCTTGTGGAGCATTTCCTCAATAGGGTAAGTACCCTTCTTGTTCTTATCCAAGTGTCTCCTCAGTTCTTCCTCTTGACCCCAAGACTATATTATTTTTAGAGGCAATATCTCTGAGATTCATTCTTTTTAAACTTTCCATCTGGCAAAGAGGCTAATTAAACTCTCTGTGACAATGCAACAAAACATTAAGGCATAGAAGTTATAATGGTTATTATTTATTAGGCCTTTATCATGAGTTAGGTGCTGATCTCAGAGCATTATTTCATTTAATCCCCATAACAGTTCTGGACAGTGAGTATTGTATTATCCCCATTTGTCTGATGATAAAACTGAGACACGACTCGGTCAATGACATCTAATAAAGGGTGGAGCCAAATAACAATTTTACTTTTAAAAAGTTAGTTTTCATGCAGACAGAATATGGGAAATGGCTATTCACTAAAATCAAATTTCTAAGACATCATTTGAACTACCCAGAGGATCTATGTGGGAGATAGGAAGGGGAACAGAGCCCTCAGTTTAGAGATAAGTGAAAAAATACGCCAGCTTCTAGGGCAGATTTGACCCAGCTACACAAGTAGATTGAATAGAACTTTAAAAACTGTGGAGAAGAGTCAAATCACGATGTGATGTCCAAATACTGCTAAGATACCTGCCACAGTTCATATAGGCTGCTATAATATAAATAATATAGACTGAGTGCCTCAGAAACAACATTTATTTCTCATAGTTCTATAGCACTACCGCTGCTGCTGCTAAGTCACTTCAGTCATGTCCGACTCTGTGTGACCCCGTAGATGGCAGCCCACCAGGCTCCCCCGTCCTTGGGATTCTCCAGGCTAGAACACTGGAGTGGGTTGCCATCCCACTTTCCAATGCATGAAAGTGAAAAATGAAAGTGAAGTCGCTCAGTCATGTCCGACTCTTAGCGACCCCATGGACTGCAGCCCACCAGGCTCCTCCATCCATGGGATTTTCCAGGCAAGAGTTCTATAGCACATGAAGTCCAAATTCAAGGTGCCAGCAGATTCAGTCTGGTGAATGCTCATTTCTTAGTCCAAAGACAACTGTCTTTTTACTATAATCTAACATGGAAGAAAAAATGAGGAATCTCTCTGGGGTTTCTTTTATAATGGGACTAACCCATTCATGAGGGCTCTGCCCTCATCACCGAAGTACTCTCCCAAATTCCTACACCAAATACCATCATTTTGTGGATAAAAATTCACCTAATGAATTTGGGAGGGAACCTTTCAGTGTATAGCAATGCTTCTGGGATCAGGGTTCATTTTATGATAAAACCTAAGCACTGAAGAGATTATTATACATATTTCCTTATGTGGCTAGTGTTTTGAAATAATAGTTCTGAATTAAGTCTAAGGAATTTAACAAGTTTCTCCTTTTTTTCACAATGATTATTGGTTTCTTTTAAGAAATATCTGATTCTTATTTTTAAAAAGTCAATTGTTTGGTGCCCCTGCATTGGATAATACCCTAAATGTATGCTTATTCAGACTATTAAGTAATATACCACTTTACCAGCAGTATGAAAAATATCAATGAGGAGTCACATTGTTATTACTAATAAGTCATTGAGCTCAAAATCAAGGTAGTTTCCTGGAAAAGTGTGAGCCACAGATCTTTAGCCAAAATAGAAGGGAAAAAGTGGAAACAGTGACAGATTTTATTTTCTTGGGCTCCAAAATCACAGTGGACAGTGACTGTAGGGATGAAATTAAAGACGCTTGCTCCTTGGAAAAAAAGCTGTGACAAACTTACCTTATTAAAAAGCAGAGACATCACTTTGCCAGCAAAGGTCCAATTAGTCAAAGCTATGGTTTTTCCTCGTAGCTTGGTTGGTAGAAGAATCTTCCTGCAATGCAGGAGATCCAGGTTAAATTTCTGGGTTAGGAAGATCCCCTGGAGAAGGATATAGCAACCCACTCCAGTATACTTGCCTGGAGAATCCCATGGACAGAGGAGCCTGGCAGGTTACAGTCCACAGGATCTTAAGAATCACACACGACTTAATGACTAAACCTCCACCACTGTGGTTTTTCCTGTAGTCAAGTATGGATGTGAGAGTTGAACCATAAAAAGGCTGAGCACCAAAGAATTGATACTTTTAAACTGTGGTGTTGAAGAAGACTCTTGAGAGTCACTTGGACTGCTAGGAGTTCAAACCAGTCAATCCTAAAGGAGATCAACCCTGAATATTCATTGGAGGGACTAATGCTGAAACTGAAGCTCCAATACTTGGGCTACCTGATGAGAAAAGCTGACTCATTAGAAAAGACTCTGATACTGGGAAAGATTGAGGGCAGTAGGAGATGGGAGCAAAAGAGTATGAGATGGTTTGATGGCATCATCGATTCAATGAACATAAACTTGGGGAGGCTCCGGGAGATGAAGGACAGCAAAGACTGGCAGTTCCAGAAAGAAGGTGATGCCTCTCTCTTGGACCTAATTTTAGCCTACTGACTTTCCCAGAGCAAGGAGTTCCTCAAAACAGTAGTAGTCCCTTATCTCCTTTAAAGTACCAACCTCAGGTTTCATAGAGCCAGTTCAGGAAAGAGTGTGGTCCAAGATACAAACCAAGGAGCACACTCAAAAACCATTCTTTCAAATAGATTCACAACAGCTCTCAGATACTGCCTAACCGTGCAAGGGTTTATGGTAATACAAGTGGAGTGGTTTGTGATTCTCTTCTCCAGTGGACCACATTCTATCAATCAGACCTCTCCACCATGACCCACTCTTCTTGGGGATTCCCACATGGCATGGCTTAGTTTCATTGAGTTAGACAAGGCTGTGGTCTGTGTGATTGGATTAACTAGTTTTCTGTGATTATGGTTTCAGTTTGTCTACCTTCTGATGCTCTCTCGTAACACCTACCGTCTTACTTGGGTTTCTCTTACCTTGGACATGGGGTATCTCTTCAGAGCTGCTCCAGCAAAGCACAGCTGCTGCCACCGCCCCTGACCTCAAACATGGGATAGCTCCTCCCAGCCGCCTGCCCTGACCTCAGATGTGGGATAGCTCCTCTCGGCCACTCCTGCTTGCTAAAAGTTATTTCCTCCATGTCCAAGGAGCAGTGGCTGTATGGGAGCAGGAGGGCAGAGAGGAGCTACTCCACGTTCAAGGTCAGGAGGGATGGCAGTGAGGAAATACCCTTCTCCCAAGGTAAGAGAAGCCCAAGTAAGATGGTAGGTGTTGCAAGAGGGCATCAGAGGGCAGACACACTGAAACCATAATGACAGAAAACTAGTCAATCTAATCACACTAGGACCACAGCCTTGTCCAACTCAATGAAACAAAGTCATGCCTTGTGGGCCCACCCAAGATGGGCGGGTCATGGTGGAGAGGTCTGACAGAATGTGGTCCACTGGAGAAGGGGAATGACAAACCACTTCAGTGTTCTTCCCTTGAGAACCCCATGAACAGTATGAAAAGGCAAAATGATAGGATACTGAAAGAGGAACTCCCCAGGTCGGTAGGTGCCCAATATGCTACTGGAGATCAGTGGAGAAATAACTCCAGAAAGAATGAAGGGATGGAGCCAAAGCAAAAACAGCACTCAGTTGTGGATGTGACTGGTGATAGAAGCAAAGTCTGATGCTGTAAAGAGCAATATTGCATAGGAACCTGGAATGTCAGGTCCATGAATCAAGGCAAATTGGAAGTGGTCAAACAGGAGATAGTAAGAGTGAACATTGACATTCTAGGAATCAGTGAACTAAAATGGACTGGAATGGGTGAATTTAACTCAGATGACCATTATATCTACTACTGTAGGCAGGAATCCCTTAGAAGAAATGGAGTAGCCATCATGGTCAACAAAAGAGTCTGAAATGCAGTACTTGGATGCAATCTCAAAAATGACAGAATCATCTCTGTTCATTTCCAAGGAAACCATTCAATATCACAGTAATCCATGTCTATGCCCCAACCAGTAAAGCTAAAGAAGCTGAAAGTGAACAGTTCTATGAAGACCTACAAGACCTTTTAGAACTAACACACAAAAAAGATGTCTTTTTCATTATAGGGGACTGGAATACAAAAGTAGGAAGTCAAGAAACACCTAGGGTAACAGGCAAATTTGGCCTTGGAATATGGAATGAAGCAGGGCAAAGGCTAACAGAGTTTTGCCAAGAGAATGCACTGGTCATAGCAAACACCCTCTTCCAACAACACAAGAGAAGACTCTACACATGGACATCACCAGATGGTCAACACCAAAATCAGATTGATTATACTCTATGTGGCCAAAGATGGAGAAGCTCTATACAGTCAACAAAAACAAGATCAGGAGCTGACTGTGACTCAGATCATGAACTGCTTATTGCCAAATTCAGACTAAAATTGAAGAAAGTAGTGAAAACCACTAGACCATTCACATATGACCTAAATCAAATCCCTTATGATTATACAGTGGAAGTGAGAAATAGATTTAAGGGCCTAGATCTGATACATAGAGTGCCTGATGAACTATGGATGGAGGTTCGTGACATTGTACAGGAGACGGGGATCAAGAACATCCCCATGGAAAAGAAAGGCAAAAAAGCAAAATGGCTGTCTGAGGAGGCCTTACAATAGTTGTGAAAAAAGAAAAGCAAAAAGCAAAGGAGAAAAGGAAAGATATAAGCATCTGAATGCAGAGTTCCAAAGAATAGCAAAGAGAGATAAGAAAGCCTTTTTAGCGATCAATGCTAAGAAATGGAGGAAAACAACAGAATGGGAAAGACTAGAAATCTCTTCAAGAAATTTAGAGATACCAAGGGAACATTTCATGCAAAGATGGGCTTGATAAAGGACAGAAATGGTATGGACCTAACAGAAGCAGAATATATTAAGAAGAGGTGGCAAGAATACACCGAAGAATTGTACAAAAAGATCTCATGACCAAGATAATCATGATGGTGTGATCACTCACTTAGAGCCAGATATCCTGGAATGTGAAGTCAAGTGGGCCTTAGGAAGCATCACTACAAACAAAGCTGGTGGAGGTGATGGAATTCCAGTTCAGCTATTTCAAATCCTGAAAGATGATGCTGTGAAAGTGCTGCACTCAGTAGGCCAGCAAATTTCAACTGCCAGAAAACTCAGCAGTGGCCATAGGACTGGAAAAGGTCAGTTTTCATTCCAATTCCAAAGAAAGGCAATGCCAAAGAATGCTCAAACTACCACACAATTGCACTCATCTCAAATGCTAGTAAAGTAATATTCAAAATTCTCCAAGACAGGCTTCAGCAATACATGAACTGTGAAATTCCAGACGTTCAAGCTGGTTTTAGAAAAGGCAGAGGAACCAGAGATCAAATTGCCAACATCTGCTAGATCATGGAAAAAGCAAGAGAGTGACAGAAACCATCTATTTCTGCTTCATGGACTATGCCAAAGTCTTTGACTGTGTGGATCACAATAAACTGCGGGAAATTCTTCAAGAGATGGGAATACCAGACCACCTAACCTGCCTCTTGAGAAATCTGTATGCTGGTCAGGAAGCACCAATTAGAACTGGACATGGAACAACAGACTGGCTCCAAATAGGAAAAGGAGTACATCAAGGCTGTATATTGTCACCCTGCTTATTTAACTTCTATGCAGAGTACATCATGAGAAACGCTGGACTGGAAGAAACACAAGCTGGAATCAAGATTGCCGGGAGAAATATCAATAACATCAGATATGCAGATGACACCACCCTTATGGCAGAAAGTGAAGAAGAACTAAAAAGCCTCTTGATGAATGTAAAAGAGGAGAGTGAAAAAGTTGGCTTAAAGCTCAAGATTCAGAAAATGAAGATCATGGCATCCATTCCCATCACTTCATGGGAAATAGATGGGAAAACAGTGTCAGACTTTATTTTTTGGGTCTCCAAAATCACTGCAGATGGTGACTACAGCTATGAAATTAAAAGACACTTACTCCTTGGAAGGAAAGTTATGACCAACTGGGACAGCATATTAAAAGCAGAGACATTACTTTGCCTACAAAGGTCCGTCTAGTCAAGGCTATGGTTTTTCCATTGTCATGTATGGATGTGAGAGTTGGTCTGTGAAGATAGCTGAGCACCGAAGAATTGATGCTTTTAAACTGTGGTATTGGAGAAGACTCTTGAGAGTCCCTTGGACAGCAGCGAGATCCAACCAGTCCATCCTAAAGGAGATCAGTCCTGGGTGTTTTTGGAAGGAGTGATGCTGAAGCTGAAACTCCAACACTTTGGCCACCTCATGGGAAGTGTTGACTCATTGGAAAAGACTCTGATGCTGGGAGGGATTGGGGGCAGGAGGAGAAGGGGATGACAGAGGATGAGATGGCTGGATGGCATCACTGACTCGATGGACATGAGTTTGAGTGAACTCTGGGTGTTGGTGATGAACAGGGAGGCCTGGCATGCTGCAATTCATGGGGTCGCAATGAGTCGGACATGACTGAGCGACTGAACTGAAGTGTTAACTAACTGCTAGTATCTTGACCTTGATCTTGACCCTGACCCACATCAATTTCCTATGGTTCAGAGGTGAAACAAGCCCAATAGGACAACTTGAACTTCCTTTCCGGTGGAATTTGCATAATTTGGTTTTTGCACTGTGTGTGTGCATATAACTTTCTTAAAGGGAAAGAATCTCAAACCCAAAAGCATTTTAAGCCATTGTTTATTTTCAGCCATTTGTTGTAAAATATTGGATTAAAAACTGCTCCTTCTTATTTTAATTTAGCTGGTTACATAGATTTCAGAAGTTCTATCTCTTATTTCTTATTCAAAATCTGTCCTGAAGGCTCAAAATAGAAACAAAAGTCAAGACTTCTGCATGGAGCATTTTATCGGCTAAGTTTTAATAAGAAGGAACTGTTTGTTTGTTTTCTTCCCCCTGCAGTTTAGTATACCTAATTGTGTTTTCAGAGTGAGTGGTTGTAAATTTGAGTAAATTATATCCCTAAATTGTCTGCCTTCCTCTTTATAATGCTTCAAAGAATCAGGTGAAGGAGTCTCCATTAAGAAGTAGAATCAAATTTAGGATAACATACTGTTTTTTTCATAAAAATCTAAACCTGTGTTTAATTTTATTAACAAGAGGCCTGAGAGAACCTTGATATGAAGCTCTTACATATTATGAAGCAATTGCAATTTACTCTAAATATGCTGATCATAAAAACCCAAGCTTCAATGATTTCTTCAAATCTTAGGTGCAATCAAATATTGTAAATGATGTTCATAAGGTGGAACTCATTTAACACTCTCAATTGAGCCTGTTCTTCATAGCCTGTAAGGTAGAAAATCTTTCACGTGCAGTAAAATATCATTCGTTGATTGTTTTCATTCACTTAATAGGAACTCCACTCAATTCAACTAATATTATTTGTTCTAATATGTGATAAGTTAAAAATATATTGCTATAGGGATTTAAAGATTTGTATAAAAAGAACTTCATTATCAAAGAGTTTATATATAGTAGCAGTTTTAAGCAAGCACATAAATTCTTCTTATAAAAGTTGAATGGTATAATATTTTTTAACACAAATAAGTCCTTTCAGGTTCAGAGTAATATGAGATTATCTTTGAATGGAGGCCCAAGAAGATTTCTTGGAGAATTGTCAATTTAAGCCAGATAAGATTTAGCCAAGTGGAGACAGGGGAATAAAATAATTTTGTTCTATGTTAAAAGCCACTTTCATTTATCTTTTCTTCATATGCAAGTATGCAACTATATGTTTACATTATATATTCTCTTCTGTTTTTTTAAAACTTAACAACATACCTCAGAATTAGTTCAAAATAGGTACAGAGATCCAGTTTATAAAAATTACATATAATATGTACCATAATTCATTACTTTTTATCTTATTAAATTTATTTTCAATTAAAGCCATTTTATTATTGTGTTAAAATTTAGTTTCAGAATTTATTTAACCAATATACCATAAATGGTCTTAGATTATTTCTGTTCTTTTGCTAGTTAAAAAAATTATTTTACCAGTTCCTTATTTGGAGAATTTAGGTTATTTCAAGTCATTGTTAATATAAGATTAGAGCCACAGATATTTCTGCTCACATGTAGGAATCTTTGTGTAGATTAATTTATACATAAAAGAATTGCAATGTCATGAGATAGGTGCATTTTAATTTTGATAGATATCATCAGATTGTACCATATGATGATCAGTTTTTATTCCCACAGTAATGCATGAAATTATTGGTCACCCCAAACAGTCTCTACAAAGGATCTACAAAGGATCACCAAATTTTGATCTTTATCTATTTGATATGTGAATGGTGGTATTACAGTGTAGTTATAATATACACTTTTTATTACAAGGGAGACTAGACATCTTTTTGTACTTAAAAGTTGATGACTGATTCCAGCAATGGCAGCAATGCTTATTGCAGATACCTCTTGCATGCACAGCAACTATAAATATTGCTTTCCCTCATTCTCTTTCTTCACCTTTTCTCTTCTATACAGCAAAAAGAAAGAAAGTGGGAAATCATGAAAAAAGTAAATCGAAAATATAGGGCTGAAAAACAAAATAAGTGAAAATAAGATCTCATAGAAGGATTCAACAGAAGATTAGATAAATAACAGTGTAGAAAAAATAGTTAAGGAGATATGGCCAAAATATTTGAAAATCGATGAAAGATACCAAGTTATAGACTGAAAAATTGATATAAACTTTCAAGCCATAAATCACAAAGAAAATCATATGAAGGAACAATAAAGTAAAACTGCTGAAAAGCAAAGAAAAAGGAAATATAATGAGAAAATAATCCATTGTCTTTATTAAACCAATAATGCAATTGACATCTGATTTCTTAAGAAAAGTAAAGAGCCAAGAAGACATCAGAATGATATTAAAAGTAGAGAATAAAAATAATTAACACTCTAGAATTCAATACTCTAAAATATCCTTCATAAGCAGAGAAAAGGTAAGGACATTTCAGATAATTGAAACAGAATATTTCCCACAAGCAAAAATATACTAAGGAATCATTAAAAGGAGCTATTCTAACAGAAGGAAAATAATCTCAGATAAAGCAGGAGGAAATAAAGGCCATTTGGAGGAAGAAATATGTTGGTAAATCTAGATGAGTATTGATTATATAGGAAAACAACAATAATAATAACAGCATGCAAGATTTTAAGATATATAGGATTAAAAATTTTAGTAACATCAAAAAAGAGAGAAAGAGTAAATGAATATAATTAAATTGTTTTAAGTTTATTCTTTGGAAAATGGGAAAATTTTCCCATTTATATTAATCTTTAATTAGTCAAAGATGTGTGTTTTCATTTCTAGTGTAACTACTGGAAGAGAAGTCAAAAATGTGAAATCAATGTGTGCTGTGCTTAGTTGCTTGGTCGTGTTTGACTCTGTGATCCCATGGACTATAGCCTGCCAGGCTCCTCTGTCCAATGGGGATTGTCCAGGCAAGAGCATAGCAAGGAGTGGGTTGCCATGCCCTCTTCCAGGGGTTCTTCTAAACCCAGGGAATGAACACAGGTCTCCTGCACTATAAGTAGATTCTTTACCATATCAACCACCAGGCTTCTGACAATTAAAACTAGAAGAGCGAAAAATATTTTTTTCAAAAAGAAATCAGAAGAGAAGGAAAAAAAGTGGGGCAAAAAGAAAAATAAACATTAAATGGTATATTTAAACCAAAATGTATCTCTAATTTGATTGAATGTGTATAACCAAATAGTATAATTAAAAATAAAGCTTGTAAAATGATAATTAAAAACTACTAACATGATAAGCTAAAGAATTATATCTTAATTATAAAATTATTTAAAAAGTTGAAGTAAAAGCACAGAAACAATGTCCCATTCAAATACGAAGCAAATAAAGTTTGTGTACTTGTACCAAGATCAGACAATGCCTAGTTTAAGGTAAGAAACATATTAAAGAAAAATGAGGACTGTGTCATGACAATAATAAAAGAAAATTCACAAGAAAAGCCCAATAGTTCTTAATTTATATAAACCAAATTATAACTTTAATATCTATGTGATTAAATATTGATAAAACTTTAAAGAGAAATAGACAAATCAAAAATGATAAAGTTTTAACTTACCTCAGTTGGTAAGTTGGTAATGAGTTAAACAGGCTAACTGAAATCATTACTAAAGCTGTAGAACATTTTAACAGCATGACTAAAAAATAACCTAAATAAGCTTTTATAAAATGCTTCACACAATATCTGCAGAATCTACAGATTAGATTCTAAAAAGTCTAATCTATTTTTAGTGCACATTAATAACTTACCAAAGCTGTCTGTATGTTGAACTTTAAAACATTTTGCAATAAAATTGAAGTACTGAAATCATTCTGAAAATTGTGGGGTATTTAAGCTAGAAAAAAATAAAAGAATAAATTACATAAAATTAGAAAATTTCCAAATATCTGATATTTTATAGAAATGTATATATATATGCTAAAAAAGATTAAAAATAGATTAAATTTATTCCAGGAATGCACTGTTGGGTTCTTATTATTTTAAAAATCCACTTTAATCCATTATATTAACCAAATGGAGAAGTAAATCATATGATCTTGATACTTAGTTCTACTAAATATTTACTAGCTACCCTACATAAGGCAACAAGGCAAGAAAGGGAAATAAAAGTTAAAGGCATTGAAAATATCACTGCAGATGACATGAATTGTATATTTAAAAATCAAAAGGAATTACACATTTACTATAATTAGGTTTAATTAGAATTAATGTGTGGATTCAACAACATGTCTAGAAATAATACAAAATTATCGCTATTTCTATATACAAGCAAAACAGCATGAGTCTATGAATATTTCAGATGAAACCATTTTTAGTTGCAATACAAGCTCAAACACTTTGGGATACATATAATAAAAGCTAAACCAGAGCTCTGCACTCAAAATTTTGAAAACTTAATGAGAAAATTAAAGATAATCTACACAAATGTGGGATGTATTCTCTGCATCCATTGGAAATGCAGCGTTTTAAAGATAGCTTCTCTACAAACTCATCTGTGCTTTCACTGCAGTTCTGCCAATTCAATACAATATCAGTCAAAGTCTTAACAATTTTTTCTTTTTAGTGGAAATTAACAAACTATTTCTAAATTTCATGTAACAAGGTAAATAGTTAAGAAAAACCAAGACAGTATTGAAGAAAAATAATAATACTGGAGGCTTTCCTACCAGATATCAAGACACTATAAAGCTACATAATAAGCTAGAGGGATATTGATCCAAGGATAGATAGATGTACTAAAAAGTACAAAGGCAAATCTCTACTTTACATGCTACTCAAAAATTACATGAAAGTAAATTATAGATTAAAATGTAAAAGATAAAATGATAAAACTCCTATCATAAAATTTTGGAGAATATTTTCATGAATTTGGTATGGGTGATCATTTCTTAGATAAGATTAAAAGTCAATATGTCCATACTCTATGACCCAGAAATTTTACTGTTAGGTATGCACCCAGTAAAGGTGGTTGCATTTATATTCAAAAGTAAAAGACAAGAATATTAATAAGATTATTGGTAATAGCCAAAATTTGGAATCAATTCAATTGCTTATCAAGAGTAGAATGAAATGATTTGTGGCATATTCATAAACTGTATATAATTCTGGCAATGCAGATCCACACAATAGTGTGAATAGATCTCTGTCACATAATGATAATGGAAAAAAGCCAGATTTATAAGTATACATACTATGTGATGCTATTCATATAAATTCAAAAATTAGGCAAAATTGATGAAAATCAGGGTGATTGCTGTAGGACATAATAGACAGCAGTCTTCCATTTTGCTGGTAATGTTCCATGTCCTCACCTGATTACACAGGTATGCTCACTTTTGGCAGTTCATGGAGCTGTACACTTGTGTGCACTTCTTAGTAAGCACACTGCAACTCAATAAACATGTTTCCTTAGTCTTTCCCTCTCCTCCTTCCAGTTTTCTTTCTTTCTTTCTTTCTTTTCTTTTCAAATTGTTGACACCAGAAGCAGCAAGTGGGACAGGTAGCTGCCTAGAAAATAGAAGGTCTGGGTTATAGTCTTGGTGTACATTGGTGCTAATTTACTCTTTAACTTTGGACAATTCACTTAACCTTGTGTTTTTCTTCTATCTGTTAAAAATGAAAAAGTAATATATTTGCTTTGTTTACATTACAAGTTAATTATAGAATTAAATAAAATAATAAATGTAAAAGTGTTAGAAAATCTAATAGCATGTATGTTAGATTGTTCTACCTAGAAATCTATGTTATCTGTAACTTTATATTTCTTTAGGTACAGTAGAGAATAATTTGCCAAGATTTGTGAAGTTGGCTCAGATAGTAAAGAAAATGCTTCGATGTGGGTTACCCAAATTTGAGCCCTGGGTTGGGAAGGTCCCCTGGAAAGGGAATGGCTACCCACTCAAGTAACCTTGGTTGGAGAACTTGAGGAACAGAAGAACCTGGTGGGGTCATGGGGTCACAAAGAGTCTGACACGACTGAGCGACTAACACTTCCACTACTTTCTCCTACTGAGTACTATTGTAACTAATCTCCTAATTTCTATCTCAAATATCTAACTTTAGATGTTTGGAATGCATGGACGTGGAGGTCATTTTTTTATAATTTTAATCAGCTAACTAATTTGATTTGTAAACTTTATCTGATAATTTGGCTCTACTCAGCACCCTGTGGTGACCTAAATGAGAAGGAAATTCAAAAATGAGGGAATATACGTATACATATGGGCTTCCCCAGGGTTTCAGAGATAAAGAATCCACCTACAACGCAGGAGCCATGGCAGGAGCCATGGGTTCAATTCCTACCTCGGAATATCCCATGGAGGAAATGGCATTCTCTGGTATTCTTGCCTGGAAAATCCCATGGACAGAGGGGCCTGGAAGACTATAGTCCATGGGGTCACAAAGGAATTGGACATGACTTAGAGACTAAGCAATAGCAACAAGGTAGACATATGGCTGATTCACTTTGCTGTACAGTAGAAAATACCACAACATTGTAAAGCAGCTATATTCCCATAAATTTTTTTTTTTAATGAGGATAAAGATGTTTTCCTGATACGTGGCATTTCTGTAACTTTAAATTACACAATCTCTAAAATACTTAGCAAACTGCCTAAAAAGTCTTTCATTCATCTATTCACTCATTAGAAAATTTTCAGTTGTCCAAAATGCTAAAGATGATGAGCCGTCCTTGCTTCTGTGAGTGTTATAATCTAGTGGCAAGTCATACATCAGTTCAGTTCAGTTCAGTCGCTCAATCGTGTCTGACTCTTTAAACCCCATGGACTGCAGCACTCCAGGCTTCCCTGTCCATCACAAACTCCCAGAATCTCCTCAAACTCATGTCCATCGAGTCAGTGATGCCATCCAACCATCTCATCCTCTCTCATCCCCTTCTCCTCCTGCCTTAAATCCTTCCCAGCATCAGACTTTTTTTTTCCAGAGTCAGTTCTTCGCATCAGGTGGCCAAAGTATTGGAACTTCAGCTTCAGCATGAGTTCTTCCAATGATTACTGATTGTAATTAATTATTAATAATTGTTTTTGTGTTAGTATCTATGACTTAGGAACCATCACTACGAACAAAGCTAGTGGAGGTGATGGAATTCCAGTTGAGCTGTTTCAAATCCTAAAAGATAATGCTGTGAAAGTGCTGCACTCTGTACCAATTTCACAAACATAAATTTGGTTTAATGGTTAACTGCAAAGAAAAGAAACCTCAGGTTATCACTCTATATAACATAGCAGTTGAAAACAAGAGTTTCCAATTCAGAGAACCTGGTTTCAAATCCTGACTACTATATTCTAGGTAAGCTTGAGTGTCTTACTTAACATCTCCCTCGGGGGGGTGTGTGTGTGTGTGTGTGTGTGTGTGTGTGCTCAGTTGCTCAGTCATGTCCAACTCTTTGCCACATCATGGACTACATAGCCCATCTCTGTCCTTGGGATTTTTCAGGCAAGAATACTGGAGTGGGTTGCCATTTCTTCCTCCAGGGGATCTTCCTGACCCAGGGATCAAAGCTGCATCTCTTGCATTTTCCTGCACTGAAGGCAGATTCTTTACCACTGAGCCACCTGGGACTCCCAACATCTCCCTACCTCCACCATTTCTTCTGTAAAACATAGATAACTTTCCTGCTTATGACACTGTTATATAAGAACAGAACTATATTTTAATTTCAATAGATATCCTTTGTTTAATACATCATAATTTAGTTCATTGTAACTTTCTTATGAAATCTTGTCCCTCTCCTTAATTCCACTGTTAAAGTCTTATCTACTTCCTGGTTCTACCTTAAATACCTTCTATTTAAAAAAAAATACATCTTTGACATCCAAAAATCTATTCTCAGGTATACAAAGAAGCAAGAAACTATTACCCATAAGATGGAGAAATAAAAATCAATGGAAACAGACACATGATAGAAATAATAGAATTATCAGGAAAAAGAACATAGCTATTCATGTTTCATATTTTAAAAAATGTAGTGAAAGCATAACAAGATGAAATGAAAACATGTACATCTAGTAAAGTATACACAAATCTTAATTATGTTGAATTGGTTCACAGTGCTTTTCAGGTCTTCTTTTCTGTCTATTTATTCCATCAATTTTTGAGAGTTTGATATTGAAACTCCAAATAAAAATATTTATTTATCTACTTAAACAATAATTGTAATATATAGTGGAACTATATGTAACTTTTTTCTATATTTTCCAAGTCTCCTGTATATTATCATATTTTCATAATATAAAAATAAAGAAAAATTAAATAAAAAGAAAGTATACACAAAAGTGAACATATTGTATAATCTAATTAATATGAAAATCCAAAAAGTAAAACTAATCTATGGTGGGGCTCAGTGGTAAAGAATCTGCCTTGACAATGCAGTTGATGCATGTTCAATCCCTGGGTAGAGAAGAGCCCCTGAAGGAGGAATGGCAACCCAGACCAATATTTTTGTCTGGGAAATCCCATAGACAGAGGAGCCTGAGGGCTACAGTCCATGGGGTCACAAAAGAGTCGAACACAACTTAGTGACTAAACAACCACAACAAGAATCTATGCTGACACAAGCAGTTATTTATTTACTGAATTTAGTAATAGGAATGCAATGACTCAATTTTTCTGTATGTGTATGTGTGAGGAAAATGATCCATTCCTTAACTGGAGTGGAATTTACATGGAGTATGCATTTGTTTGGAGAAGGCGATGGCACCCCACTCCAGTACTCTTGCCGGAAAATCCCATGGACGGAGGAGCCTGGTGGGCTGCAGTCCATGGAGTCGCCAAGAGTTGGACACGACTGAGTGACTTCCCTTTCACGTTTCACTTTCATGCATTGGAGAAGGAAATGGCAACCCACTCCAGTGTTCTTGCCTGGAGAATCCCAGGGATGGGGGAGCCTGGTGGGCTGCTGTCTATGGGGTCACACAGAGTTGGACACGACTGAAGAGACTTAGCAGCAGCAGCATACATTTGTTAGGTCTCATTGCATTGTACTCTTAAAATGGATGCACTGTCTGGTATATAATTTTTATGTCAAAAATTTGATATGAGGAAAAGAATACATTTTGCCCTAATGAAGTTTATTTTTTAAAATATAATTATGGTTAATATTAGATAAACTATCCATTTCTCATGAAATATCATTAAGCCAGAAATAGAAGAAAATGTCCTTATCAAGTGATAAAGATTAATAAAACAAATAATATGAAATATATAAATGAAGAAACTGTAGAGGTATTTTCCATAAAAGTAAGATCAAGGCAAGGATGCCCACTAGGCTTCCCTGGTGGCTCAGACGGTAAAGCGTCTGCCTGCAATGCAGGAGACCCGGGTTCGATTCCTGGGTGGAGAAGATCCCCTGGAGAAGGAAATGGCAATCCACTCCAGCACTCTTGCCTGGAAAATCCCATGGATGGAGGAGCCCAATAGGCTGCAGTCCATGGGGTGGCAAAGAATCGGACACGACTGAGCGACTTCATTTTTTTTTTATTGATATCACTTAATGCATTGATGATCATAGCAATTTTCTAATTAGGGAAAAAGAAATAAAAGTTAAGTAATCGAAAACAAAGAGATAAATAGTCATTATTTACGGATAGTATGTTTATCAATATTTTAAAAACACTACATTTATTTATTCCAATTAGAGGGTTCAGCAAATTTACTGCATAAATGATTAGTACTGATTTTCTATAGCAAGAGACTGACAAACTATTGCCTGCTAGCCAAATCAGACCCTCACCTGTTTTGTAAATAGAATTTTATTGGAACATAGCCATGGTCATTTTTTTATACATTGTCTCAGGCTTTCTTGCTAATATGGCAGAATTGAATATTTACAACAGAGACTGTCTGGCCATCAAAGCCCAAATTATTTACTATCCAGTCTTTACAGGAACAAACTTGCTGATCCCTGCCCTATAGCAGCAATAACCAAATGAAAAATGCAATAAATTAAATAAGGTGCAGTTTACAAAAGTAACAATAATTGTTACAAATCTATAAATTAACCTAACAAAGGATGAACACTGATTTGACGATATCAGTAATTAATGCCCTTATTACAGGATTTAAAAACAGATTTAACTGTATGGGAAGATTATCCATATTTATGGATGGAGCAACTTATCACTATAAACAGGGGTCTCCAGCTACCAGGGCCACGGACTAGTACTGGTCTGTGGCCTGTGAGCAAACCAGCTGCACAGTAAAATATGAGCAAAGGGTAAAACTAAAACCATCCAAAACCATCTCCCCTCCCTACTCTGTCCCCTGTTCCTGGAAAAAGTATCTTCCATGAAACCAGTGCCTAGTGGCAAAAAGATTGGTGACTGCTGATTATAACATATAAATTTTCTTTAAATGAATTTTTTAAATCAAGGCAATCAAATAAAAACAGAAGAACATTTTTAGGAACTGGTAAACTCCTTTTAGCCTTTAGATGGTAAAATAATGATCCATAAAAGGGAGAGTGAAGAGGGAGTCTCTCTTCCAAATATTTAGGTAAACTTCAAAACTATTTTGTAAAAACAGCAAGTTGTTTTCTGAGGAATAAACATACTAGAGGAAGAGAAGTCACAATAAGATCCACTTATATGTGAGAAAAAATGATGATAAATATAGCACAAGTGCGTGTATGTGTTATTTAGAAATGTGTGTTTAGAAACTGCTTACTGTTTATTAAAAATAAACAAGCTTGGATCACTAATTTACACTGTATAAAAAAAAAAAAAACCAGTTCTGATGTTGTACATATCTATGTGCAAAAGATAAACTATGAAACTATTGTACTAAAAGGAGGAATACTCCTGTAACTTGGAGCATAGATAGCAAAAGTCTTGGATAAAATTCCCAAAAGAAAAATCATGGTGCAAAACAATGAATGGATTTTACTGTATGTAATTAATTATCCCTATGCATGAAGAATGACATATTATGTATTATGTGATATATGCTGCTGCTGCTGCTAAGTTGCTTCAGTCATGTCCGACTCTGTGCGACCCAATAGATGGCGGCCCACCAGGCTCCCCCGTCCCCGGGATTCTCCAGGCAAGAACACTGGAGTGGGTTGCCATTTCCTTCTCCAATGCATGAAAATGAAAAGTGAAAGTGAGGTCGCTCAGTCGTGTCCGACTAGTAGTGACTCCACGGACTGTAGCCCACCAGGCTCCTCTGTCCATGGGATTTTCCAGGCAAGAGTACTGGAGTGGGGTGCCATTGCCTTCTCCAGTATGTGATATATAGTATGCTGTATTTCTATATAATTATATAACAATATATCTTTGCATGCTTGCTAAGTCATTTTGGAGGCTTCCCTGGTAGCTCAGATGGTAAAGTGTCTGCCTGCAATGCAGGAGACCTGGGTTCGATCCCTGGGTAGGGAAGATCCCCTGGAGAAGGAAATGGCAACCCACACCAGTACTCTTGCCTGGAAAATTCCATGGAGAGAGGAGCCTTGTAAGATACAGTCTATGGGGTCGCAAAGAGTCAGACATGTCTGAGTGACTTCATTTAAGTCACTTCAGTCATGTCCAACTCTTTGTGACCCTATTGACCATGGCCCCCACGCTCCTCTGTCCATGAGATTCTCCAGGGAAGAGTACTGGAGGGAGTTGCCATGCTCTCTTCCAGGGGATTTTCTCAATCCAGGGATCAGACCCATGTCTCTGACATCTCCTGCATTGGTAGCAGATTCCTTTCCACTAGCGCCCCTTGGGAAGCCCATAATAAAACATATTCGGAAGGAATTCCTGAAATCACAACCAAAAAATGACAGGAAAGCAATTCAAATGTGCAAATGTTTTATACTTATAATTCACAGAAAGGGAAGCCCAAACTGATTGCAAGTATCATAAAAATACTCGAACTCATCAGAAATATGATAAATACAATAAAAATAAAATATTGGTTTATTCATGTTAAAAGCAAAATGAAATGATCAGTAGAGCATAACTTGTAGCGATTATGAGGAGATAAGAACATGCGCTGCTGGTAAGATTATACCTATTCTAAACAACAACCTTACCAGCAGTTATGTACATCTACACACTTCATTACATCTGTACACTCAGTCATCTGTACCGAGTGTACACTTGGTCATCTGTACTAAGTGTAGGTGCATTCTGAGTGTATGTACTGTGTATTAGGCCATCTTGATTTAAGAATGTGTTTACCATTGCCCATCCTTAGCATGTTCTTAACAAGTCTTCATCCTTCTTCAGTTCTGTGCACCTCTCCATAACCTCGCTGTGAATGTATACACACTCATGAGCATGGATTCATCCTTAGTGCTATGTGTTCATCCTCGCTGAACATATGCACATGCTATCTGAGTGGGTCTCAGGAAGCTCACCTCTGCAATATAACCCAGAGAAATTCTTTCATAGGTTTATAAAAAGACTTATGAAGGTATTCATTATCTAGCATAGCAGGGAGTTGGAAGGAATCTATTTGGGGAATACTTAAGGAAATGTGGAAGCTGCAGTTAGAAGCCACAAACTCACGGTATAAGAGATAAACGGATGCTTATAAAAATTGTATTGAAGGAATAAAGTAAGAAACAGACCAATATTGTTTATATAAACTCCAAACACATACATAGTCACAAAAGCACTATATTTGAAAACAATGCATGCATAAAGATATATCTAAATACATCAAAACAGGTATTTAGTAGGGTACAAGAACATCAGAGAGAATCAGGATCTAGGGTGAAGGAAGAGGGGACTAAATAAGAGACGGACCTCATATCAACATGATGGCTTGTGCATATATATGAAAGAGATCTGCACAGGCAATAAGGGGGATTGTTGTCACTTGTTTGCTAAGTCATGTCGGACTCTTTGTGACCTCATGTACTGCAGCCCACCAGGCTCCTCTCTCCAAGAGATTTCCCAGGCAAGAATACT
Source organism: Nanger dama (assembly GCA_917880005.1). Lineage (NCBI taxonomy): Eukaryota > Metazoa > Chordata > Mammalia > Artiodactyla > Bovidae > Nanger > Nanger dama. Next base: position 2,209,575 of record CAKJTW010000059.1, read on the forward strand.
GGAGTTAGTTGCCATTTCCTTCTCCAGGAGACCTTCCCAACACAGGGATCTAATCCAAGTGTCTCCCATTGGAGGTGGATTCTTTACCACTGAGCCACCTAGGAAGCCCAATAAGGTGGATATACCCACTCACTTTTGAAGTGTTATAGCCCTGATCATGAGGGATATACTACTAACTCAACCTTTTGTAACTTAGAGTGAGAAGTGAAAATTAAGATGAATGAGAGAGCATCATACTGAATTGATAAAACAGACATTCACAAGTAGTATACATTGAGCATAGATAGCTGAGCATATAATATAAAGCTTTCTGAAGGTATTTTAGCACATCTTCACCAAAAATTGTATGAGATAATTCATTCTATCCTGGCTAAAGACTTTATTTGTATTTAGTTGGAATGATCTAATCATACTTTCTAATCTTATTTAAATATATTTTTTCCAAATTGCAGTAACTACACTTTGCAAAGTCATTGTTCCTAGATGGAATTAAATTACTTACCTTGGTAATGGAGAGTCACCAGAAGGATGTAAATGAGTTGTTAACACGGCACTTCATTGCCACAATAATTTAGAGCCTCTAGTTAGCTTGATGTGTCTGCAATAAATGTTTTATTATTTAGGAAAAATACACTATACAAGTTGCAATGTGCCATGCTCATTCATGCTGTAAATCAACAAAGATCAGCAGACTGAATAGAAAAATGAAAAGCTTATTTAGAAACTGACATAAGCTTTTAGATGAGCAGGGATGGTTGAAGTTAACTACATTCATTTTTCTTTGCTTGTCATAGTTGCCACTTGAATTTCACTGCTAAAGATAGAAGATAGTTTTTCTTTATGAAATTATATCCACAGAAACAGTGTTTGCATTTATAGAGATATAGTCATAATAAAGTGGAATATAAAGAAGCCACACTAAAGTAACAGTAGCCCCAAATTTATGAAGTGTGAAGTGGGATTTGCTTCCCCACATCTCTAAATTCAGTGAAATCATTCTATGGAGATCATCAGGTTGGAAACCAGGGTGTGACTTTATGCCCCGGGACTGTATAGTAATTGCCAGATAATACAGTAAGACACCATATACTTTAGCATTTGTAAAAAGTCTGGCAATTTTTTTCTTTATTTGCTTTGTTCTCATTTTGGCAAACTCAAACCCCTAGAAAAAACGTTACTGCTCACATAATGCCAGGCACTGTGGCAAGACTGACATCAATGACTTAAGCGTGGATGCTGCTCTGCTTAACCGCTCAGTCGTGTAAGTTTCTGACCCCATGGGATGGAGCCCACCAGGTTCCTCTGCCCACGGGATTCTCCAGGCAAGAATACTGGAGTGGGTAATCCCCTTCTCCAGGCCATCTACCCCACCAGGGATGGACCCACGTCTCCCGCATTGCAGGCATATTCTTTACCATCTGAGCCCCCAGGAACCTAGAAAGTGCCAAAGTTGACTGCAGGTGCCTTCTTGGTACTGGACCAGTGAAGAGCAAACTCCTAGCTGTCACAGGAAAGCATTTTCCAGGGCTACAAATGACAAATTCTTTGGTGTAGAAGAGACACAAATAAATGTCATCCACCTGTCTTAGTGTTACTTCCTTCATAATAGCATCATAGCTCACCAATGAAGTCCCTAATTCTCACACATTACTTTATAAAATGGGTTTTCCTGGTGGCTCAGAGGTTAAAGCGTCTGCCTCCAATGCAGGAGACCTGGGTTCGATCCCTAGGTCGGGAAGATCCCCTGGAGAAGGAAACGGCAACCCACTCCAGTATTCTTGCCTGGAGAATCCCATGGACCGAGGAGCCTGGTGGGCTACAGTCCACGGGGTCGCAAAGAGTCAGACACGACTGAGCGACTTCACACACTCACACACACACACACACACTTTATAAAACACATACTATATGGTGATCCTTCTCTGCTTAACGTCTCTTAAGGGTGTTGGTAACCTACTAACCATCATGTTACTGAGAAGACATGTGCCTGGGCCCAGCACACACAGACCGACTTCATTCCTTTGCTCAGGCCCTCAGGTGCTCCATCTGGGCTTCCTGGTGGGCACCAGAACCGAGCGCTGGTCTGGGCTCCAGATTTACAAGACTCCTCTTTCAGGACCCTCGTGGGAGGGCTCTGGTGACATTCAGCAGGCTTGAGCAGGCACAATCACACTCTCAGTTTCCCAAGCCTGTGCTCACCCTGCGTCTGTTCACCAGCACAGCCAGCTGCGTGGGACTGAGCGTGATCCAGGTTCCTTGCTAAAGGAAGCAGGTAGCAAGAAAAGTAAGCTCTCAAATCGTGGACCAAGTGTCTCCAGAGACTGGGTTCTCCACTCCAGCCTTGATCTGCCTCTGTCCTCGGAGGCTGACTGTCCTGAAGCTGAGTTCAAAAGCCCACTGATGCTTAGCGCAGCTGGTGTGACTTCTATTGAAGGTGACCGCTTGTGAAGCAGACCTGCTTGGGGCCAGGCCTGTGGCCACACAGTGCAAAAACTGAGAGGGAGAGGCCAGACACTTGAGCTGATGTGTGCAGTGCTGAGTGGGCTCCCAGGTGGCAGTAGCCAAAGCAGGAGACAGGAGACACAAGTTTGATTCCTGTGTGGGGAAGATCTCCTGGAGGAGGGCAGGGCAACGTACTCCAGTGTTCCTTTTATTTTTTTAAGTTGGAGGTTAGATAATTGGTTTACAATATTGTGTTGGCCTCTGCCAGATTCCAGTTTTCTTGCTTGGAGAATCCCATGGACAAAGAAGCCTGGTGGGCTACAGTTCATGAGGTGGGACAGAGTCAAACACAACTGAAGCAACCACCATACTGAAACGAGCTTTTTTGAAGGTAGACTTGTCACAGTCATCAAGACCTGAAGCCTCAAAAATAAGTTTTAATATTGATTTATTTATGATGGTGAAAACAAATTAGAATCCCAGAAAGGGATCACTTAAGTTATAAGGGAGGTGAGTTCACAGGAGGCTCTTATGGAAACCCAGGGAAAGGTTTCAGACGTCAAGGTGAGGTGTGAGAGGACACAAGAAAACCCTAATGATGAGAGAATGCAGAAGCAGAACTGAAGCCATACTGGAGGCAAGGGTGTTGGTGTAATTTATACACAGTGAAATGCACAGGTCTTAAAAGTATATAGTTCAACAAACCAAGACAAATAATATTAATCCATGTAACTTACACCTGCAACAAAACCTAGAACATTTCTAAAACCACAGGAAGGTCTCTGGACCTCTTTCCTAATAAAATCACTCTCTACCATAGGCAACCAATATTTGACTTCCATCACCAAAGGTTACTTTTTATGTTTCTGAACTTTACATTGATAAGATAATATATTATGCATGTTCATGTCCAGCTTTTTTACTCAAGTTAATGCTTTTGAGAGTCATCTCTGCTGTTGGCTGTATCGGTAGTCCATTCTTTTGTATACGGAGAAGTATTATATTGTGTGTAAACAGTAATAATTTATTTGCTTTTTTTTAGTTGATGAATACTTGACTTGTTTCATTTTGGGGCTATTATGAATAAAACTGCTATGAATATTCTTATATAGTTCTTTATGTGGACATGTGTTTTTATTTCTCTGAGTAAACCCCTAGGAATGTAACTGATGAACAAATATATATGTTTAACTGTTGAATTATTCCTCATTGGGTGCACCATTTTACGCCCCCATCAACAATGTATGAGAGTTCTGATTGCTTTAAATCCTCACCAGCATTTAGTATTGCTAAAGTTGTACATTTTAACTTAAAGAAAATTTGAGACAGAAATCATTCAAGATGTAAAATTATGCACAAATATTCACATTGTGCTGGTAGGAATCAAAGCATCATTGCAAGGTATAAATGTAGAGGCATGCCCTACAAAATTAGTATTCATCATACAAATAAAATGGATTTCATTGGCATTCATCCTTATCTTCCTTTGATAAATCAGTGTATATATTCCCATTACCTCAATGAAATATCATGAATTGATATTAGCTTGCTAGGATGAATACTAACATTTTTAGAATGCTTAACTATAAGTGGCTTTGGAATTAATATAGAGCCTGGAAATATCCATCATTGTCTACTATTTGTTGTAGTCAATCCCTTAGATCTTGAAAGTCTGGAGACATGAAAAATAAAGAGATGCACATCTCTTCAGTGTGGAATAATTGTGAAAGAACTTACCCTTGCTGCACTGTAATTTTCCTTTTTAAAACTAGAAATAAAGTTATAAAGAGGAAAAGGGTAAGGGAGAGGGAAAGAGAAGAGGTGGAGAGAGAGACAAAGAGAGAGAGAAATGAATCTGGGATTCATGGCACTCTAGAGAGTCTGTGTAGGGCAACTTGCACCTTGGCACTTTCTGGATGGGTCTGCTAAGAAAGGCTCTGCTTGCTCTCTGCAATTAACCGCTCTGGCTGAGTGAGTCCAGCTGCTGTGAAGCTATGCTACTGGAAACAGCTCATGAGTGTGTAACCAAAGGCGTAACTTTATTACTTTCATATGATTTTAGTAAAAAGAAATTGAAAATCTTTTTTGTGTGTGTGAACAGAATAGACTCAACAAAGTGGATGAAGCTGTTGATACTTATTAAGAAGAAGGAAAAGTGAAGTCTATCTTCACTTTGGCAATAAAAGACAGAGTCTTCCTGCCACAACTATTTTGTCAAAATAAAGTTGAATGCCTAAACATACATCAGAGAACACTCTCAGGTAAGGTTTATGAACCATGACTAACCTTGTCTCCGTGAATTTTAGCACCTCTTCCCAAGATGACCCAGCATGCACGCTGCCCCAGTTTAACCTGGAATTAGCCTTCACCACGCCTTTTCCTGTGCGCAGCCTGCCTTTGAGCGGTGTCGTTGTCACACAGTGATGTGGTTCACTAGTTCACGGTGTTGATTTGGACGAGTTACCACTAATGTGTCTATGCTTCAGTATCCTCAACTGTGAAGGAGAAATGACCCTGGTAACGGCGTGCTCCCCTGAGGTGCTGTGATGGACAGCCAATACAATTATTGTGGAGCATTTTACCTGATGCAAAAAAAGGGATTTTTATGGGAAAGTTATATGACCTTCTCTCTGGCATTACATGATGGTTCAGAGAGCCCGGTTATTGCTTTTGAAAACATTTATTTAGAAAATGTCTTGACAAGCTTAAACCACCACTGCCTTACAGTATACAATATTAAGACTAGTTTTATAACTTTTGCTGTCATCAATTATTATTATTATTACCACTGGAAAAATGTGAAAGAAGACCCACAGTTATGGACAGAATAAGATCTTGAAAAGTACAACCAGATGAGCCATAATATATTATTACAGACCTCCAATTAGTTCAATCATCTAGAAACCCCTATAGAGGCTTATGATAAATGTGGAAATAATACCTAAGAATCTCCATAACTTCATAAGAATAAAGGACAATTAAATAAAAGCTATGAATTTGATTTTAGCCTAAAATGCATTAGAGAACTGTTTTACAGTCCAATAACCCTACTGAAACAGCAATGTGATGCTATTGTCCAAAGCACAATAAGACTTTGGCTAACTAGAAATGACTGAGACTGAAACCTCATTAATCAGCCTCCCCCACTCCCTTTTAGAGCAGAAGGGGTACACTTTTTTAAAAGAATTCATAAACAATTTAGGGTAAAATTAAATAAATAAGCAAATTCAAATTCCAGAATTTCTGGAAAGAAAGCCACATAAGGGTAATGATGATGATGTTGATAAATTGAGGCTAAATTAGAATTCTGGGGAGTCTGCTCTCCATTTGGCACTATGTTAGATGCTTTATAGACAATGCTTATAATTCTTATAAGAACACAGGGTGACAAATCTGAGCCCTGGAAGATTCAGTATTAATGAAAACAAAATTTAAATACATTCCTTATCAATGTACTTAATTAGGAAAGAAAGATTCTTGTGTCTAAAAGTTTTTATGAAACTAAACAAAGTACTTTTATAGTTAACTAAATGCATCATGCTTTGACTATTTGAACTAGCTTATCCTGAGAAAACTTGATACTCCTAGTATATTAAGAATTATTCTGCTTTATATTTAAAATTTAGAGTGAACCTGTTGATTGAATTACTCAGTAGCCATTCCCAGTTCTCACCCGGCTTGCCCCTTTCTATCACAGAGAATGAAACAAAATCCCACTTTTCATATTCATTTTCCTAGTCTTTGTTGAAACTAACGATGGATAGCACATATTAGATACTGAGGCCAAACTGCAAAGCTTGAAAGTGAGTTCAGTGGAGGACTAAAGATATGTAAATAAAAAGCCTAAATGATACTTTTTTGGACATATGGTCAGTTTTTTAAGTAAACTATCAAATTATCATTAATATTCAATGAATTTCATCCATTTAGGTGAACACACAATTTGATGAACTTTGAAAAAATGTACATACTCAAATATAACCACCAAAACAAAGACAGAATGTTCATATCATCCCCCAAATTCTCTTATGCAGAAAAATTTCTTTCCTCACCCTTAGCCATTTTCCAGCACTGATCTACATTCTTTCACTGTATCTTGACTTTTTAAAGAATCTTATATAAATGAAATTGTATAGAATGTAGTCTTTGGTTCTAGTGTCTTACCCCTCACATGATGTTTTTGAGATTCATACATGCCTTTTGTGTATATCCATAGTTGCTTTCTTACGTTTCTTTTTGGTATGGTATTTCATTGTATGGATAGACCACAATTATTTCATCTGTTCATCAGTTGATGGTCATTGTTTGGTTGTATTGAATAAAGCTGCTGTGACCATTCAAGAACGGATCTTTGTGTAGATGTGTGTTTTTATTTCTCTTTGGTAAAATATCTCATAGTTAAATTATCTGGGATCATTTTGAAACTTTCAAAGAATATTTTAAAATCAATACTGTGCTAAGGACTCTGCCCAATGTCCTCTTGTATTATGAGGTCACTCCCTTTTGGCTGATGGGGCTACAAACATTTCCAGCTTTGTGTGAACTCTAGATGTGTTTTGGCATACCGTCTCCTAGAAGTTCTTATCTCAGCTTTGTAGATGTTTCCCCCTAATGTCAGAGAAGGCAATGGCACCCCACTCCAGTGCTTTTGCCTGGAAAATCCCATGGACAGAGGAGCCTGGTAGGCTGCAGTCCATGGGGTCGCTGAGAGTCGGACATGACTGAACGACTTCACTTTCACTTTTCACTTTCATGCCTTGGAGAAGGAAATAGCAACCCACTCCGGTGTTCTTGCCTGGAGAATCCCAGGGACGGGGGAGCCTGGTGGGCTGCCGTCTATGGGGTCACACAGAGTCGGACACGACTGAAGCGACTTAGCAGCAGCAGCCACCTAATGTATAGATCTGTGTTGAACTAAAGGTTGAAGGGGACCTATATGCAGTTCTCCAGGACAACCTCTCAGTTCAGCTCCCTTTTCACTCATGTCCCACCTACCAACCTAAGTGACCCTGTGTTCATGAACTCAGATCTCTGTATCCTCAAGTCACTGAGACTGTCACGCTTTGTGTGGGTCCCCTCACTCTCTGTTGTGGTCTGTAAACTGCTTCCAGGCAGCAAATTGTGCAGTTATGCGGGTCACTTTGTTTACTTTCTCTCAGGATCACAGTCTTGTGTTTCCTGTTGTTTAATGCCTTGCTATTTGCAGTGAGAGCATATTTTTTTTTGACAGTTAAGCATGCATAATAGAAGTGTAAGTTCATCTGTCAGTTTTTAATTAACTTTGATAACATGGTAAAGAGGGGCTTCCCTGACAGCTTAGTTGGTAAAAAAATCTGCCTGCAGTGTGGGAGACCTGGGTTTGATGCCTGGGTTGGGAAGAACCCCTGGAAAAGGGAAAGGCTACCCACTCCAGTATTCTGGCCTGAAGAATTCTATGGACTGTATAGTTCATGAGGTTGCAGAGTTGGACACAACTGAATAACTTTCACTTTACTTCAATGGAGTAGAGAAATGATGTATAATAAAAATATTATCTTTATAAAATATGCAATAGTATTAGATTTACTTCCTAATGATATTTCTGGATGCTGAGTAATTTGTAGGGAGAAGAGTTCCTAAAACATCCTGGGTAGAAATGAAATCAAAGTGTCACAATTAATTAAAAATCGATGTTTTATACATGTTAAAATAGTTCATAGTATATATGTAATAATAATACCATATATTTTATCTGCATTATCTTGACTGAGCTTCATCACAACCTTAGGTTCATCTCAGTCCTGAGCTCCACTTTGCATATATGGAGAATGACGTTCAAAGATAGGTGACTTACTAGGATTACAAGCCAGCAGATAGTGGAAGCAGTTTAATTAACTCAGTTAACACATAATTACTAAGCATCTAGTATGTGCCAGACACTGGCTTAAGTTGAACATGCAGATTTGTAAAATTCCTGTGCTTAGTTGCTCAGTCGTGTCTGACTCTTTACAATCCCATGGACTGTAGCCTGCCAGGTTCCCTGTCCATGTGGATTCTCCAGGCAAGAATACTGGAGTGGGTTGCCTTGCCCTCCTCCAGGGGATCTTCCCAACCCAGTGATGGAACCTAGATCTCCCGCACTGCAGGCAGATTCTCTACCATCTGAGCCACCAGGAAAATTCCTACTCTAAAGAAATCCTCATCTTGCAGAGAAACGATGTTCCACACAGGCCTGGAGGAGCCTAAGAGAAAGTAACATCTGCATCATTTTGGGAGTTGAGGAGAATTAGATAAAGAAAAAAGAGAAAAAGCATTTCAAGCGAAAAGAGCTCCATGTGTGGCTCCTCCTTAGCTCTTTCCAACGTAACTTCAAATCTGGTTCTCTCCTGCTTGCCACATAACGAGAATAAGGAATCCTCTATGTCCTGCTGCTGCTGCTAAGTCACTTCAGTCGTGTCCGACTCTGTGTGACCCTATAGATGGCAGCCCACCAGGCTCCCCTGTCCCTGAGATTCTCCAGACAAGAACAGTGGAGTGGGCCGATGGCAACCTGGAAAATCCCATGGATGGAGGAGCCTGGTGGGCTGCAGTCTGTGGGGTCGCTAGGAGTCGGACATGATGGAGCGACTTCACTTTCACTTTTCTCTATATCCTAGTAACTGCCAACTCTGGGTTAATACTAAAATTTAGTTCTTTATTCCTCTCTCCTTTGTTTCTAAAATAGTGTTCACTTTGCTTGATTTTTGATACTTAAATAATTGGATGTTGTATTATATTTTGCTGCTAATTTTTAAATTTATTGTTTATTGAAGTATAGTTGAATTACAGTATTGTGTCACACTGCTATTTTTTCCCCAGAAATAATCTTACATTTTTTTCCAAGTCCCTGTCCAGGTTTAACAATTTTTATGATCCAACTTCATAAACATTCTTGAATTCTCTTTTGATACTAAACATTTTGCAAAGTGCTGCAGGGGATATGAATATGATTAAAATACATTTCCTCTCCATAAAGCACTGATAATCTAGCAGTATGACTTAGACAAGTACATGACTGGATATACTACAAGTAAAGGTGAGTCTGCTAAGAAAAACACAATGTTTAAAAGGGAGTTCAAAAGAAAGAGATATTAAAACTGTTTAGTAAAGATTTAAAAAGTCTTTAACAAGAAGGAGCTTTACTGAGCTTTGAAGAATGGGCAGTCTTGATAGGGAGAGAAAGAGGGAGAACATTCCAAATGTGATAAATATGTAAATCAAGCATAAATGGTAAGGACTGAATGTTTGTGTCTCCCATGAATTCATTTGTTGATGTCCCAACCCCCCACAGCGATGGTATTTGAAGGTGGGGCCTTTAGGCTGAGATGAGAACATGAAGGTAGAGCCCCACGATGGGATTCATGTCCTTATATTAAAGTAACCTGGGGTTTCTCTAGTGGCTCAGATGGTAAAGAATCTGCCTGCAATGCAGATACCCAGGTTCAATCCCTGGGTGGGACGATCCCCTGGAAGAAGGGAATGGCAACCTACTCCAGTATTCTTGCCTGGGAAATCCCATGGACAGAGGAATCTGGCAGGTTACAGTCCTTGGGGTCAGAAAGAGTCAGACATTACTGAGCAACTAACACTTTCACTTTTGAAAGACACTAGGCAACTGTTTTTCCACTATGTAATGCCGCAGTAGGAAGATGGCCTTTCGCAAGCCAGAAAGAAGACTCTCACTGGGGAGCTAGATTTCTCAGCAACAGTTCTGCTCATCAGTCCTGCACCTGCCCTCTCAATCTAATTTGATCCTGAACTTCCCAGCCTCCAAAACAGTGATAAATTTACATATCTATTGTTTAAGATACCCAGTCTCTGGTATTTTGTTAAAGCAACCTGGTTCAACTATGACAATAGATTATATGTGGAAGAGTGTTGGGAGATGAGGCCAGAAAATGTTACAACTAGCTTTTTCTACTAGTGACAAAGTATATAAATGTAAATATTGTCACTAATTTTAACTGACTGTTCGTTCTTCTACATTAAGAAAAAAATACCCTGTTATTTTGTGGGTATTATAATAACCTTTTAACTTAGGAGTATGAGATGATTTGGAAATTTTGGGTGATTATACTGCAAATGAAAGTTAAATATTTTACTACACTATTCCATCCATTTGGAGATATAAACCATGTGGAGAAATAATTGCTTTGTTTTTAATCATGTGCTATTTATAAGACTGCATAACGTGTCTAACAATGTAAATTGAAATGTGTGTAAAGAAGTGGAAAGATAAGTGCATATGTATATATCTATATGTACAAATGGGAAACTAAGTCAACTCATGCATACAAAGCAATGCAAATGGTATTTTTCTGGAAGAAAATATCCTACTTAACATTATCCTCTTGAGTGCTGCTATTGTTGTCATAGGAAATTATTGAACATATAGTAGTGCACTCTATGCTTGGGAGAATAAACATTAAATGTTCCCCAAAGGTATTCTCCAATTATCAATCAATATATTTAAAACAAGAACATAATCTTTTACATTCATACACAAGGTTTTGTTCAGAGGTTAAGGAAAAATGAAGTATATAACAACCAAAAGACACGTTGCCTTCAAAAAGTGATTCATGACTTTGGAGAATGTATAATTGATGTGTGCTTGTCTGGATGGTAAAATAACAATGCCATCCACTAAAGATGCGAGCTCTAACAGCTCAGTCAGGGAGGGAGGATGTATTTTATAGGTCACCTGGGTCCCATTTGGATCTACAGGTTGCTATTCCTTCTCCATACTTGAAAGCATTTAATGGATTATTATAAAAGGAAAAAGATGGTATGCAATAATGGTTTAAATTGAAGCTCTGTGTGTATATCACCACTATGTGACTCCTAAATGAGAGCTTCATTTTTAAAATTCTCATATGGCATGCTTGAGAGTTTGCCTGAGCATGGAGGAATCAAAACAATAAATTCAGCCGTGAGAAAGAAGGACATAGAGTGCTGGGGAGAAGCGGGGTTTTTCCTTTCCTTCTATCTTTCTCCATTTTGGCATTCACGACTGTAAATAGTGAAAATCTTATCAGAAAAAAAAATTGCAATTTTTTTCTGAACTCCAAATGAACAGTAATCGGGTCATGTTTTTAAAAAAACACATTGATTTGGAAAATGGGTTATAAGATGAAGTGTAAAAATATCATAAAAGAAGCTGGGGGAAAATCTTGATAGTAATTGTGAGTGAAAATCAAATCAAACAGTAACTCATCTGGAAAATACCTCCTCCTCTCTGAAACTGAGATAAGCTGCAGGGTGGAGACTCTTTTCTGCATTGTTAGCCATGAGTATAAAAGTTTATTTCTGCTTTTAATGAGTAGTATTTTAGAAATGTAATGAAAGATAATTTTACTGAATTTCCCCGAGGAAAAGCCTTAGCCCAATTACATAGGCTACTCCAGCCATTCTAGTATAATGCATACAATATACATGCATAGGTGTGAGTATTTCCAGTTAAAATAAAATGCAATGGAATTTGAATAATCAAAGGCAGTGAAAGCACAGAAGGTGGATCAGGAATGATGAAGTATTATTAAGATACTTTCAGCTAATGGTGATGTGTGTTCTGAAATGAGAACAAACTTACCTTGCCAGGACTTAGAAGTGGATGGTGGAGTGTAGGAAAGAGAGAGTAGTGTTGTTCTCAATTTCCTTAGTTCACCTTTCCACTATGCTTCTTGCAAAATATCATCTATTAAATTGTGGTGTTGTCATATTCTGTATTTAGCTATTATAGATTAGTAAGTTAATACTTAAGATCAAAACAGGGAAGACTAATTACCAGTCTTCTAGGTAAGTTTCTGCCTTTCAGAGGTAATTAATGATTCTTAGAAGATTCTTGGTTGAAGAGCTTATTTTTTCTATTTCAATTGGGTGTGATATTTATGATTTTTTTAAAATAAGTATTTAATGATCTCACATCCTGAAATAAGCACTGTAACCAGATACCGAAAATGGAAAGATGAAGAGTTCTGTCTTATGCTCAAGGAGTTCAGAGCCTAGGAAAGACTGAGACGTTACCGAATGCGTTAATATCTCTGTGGAGAAACACAAATGCGTGCTTGCTAAGTTATGTCTGACTGTTTGCAACCCTATGGACTGCAGCATGCCAGACTCCTCTATCTATGGAATTCTCCAGGCAGGAATACTGGAGTGGGTTGCCAGGGATCGAACCCACATTTCTTATGTCTTCTGCATTGGCAGGAGGGTTCTTTACCACTAGTACCACATGGCAAACCCCAAAACATAGGAATACTCATGTTAATTGGTGAAAATGAAATCTATGAATAGTCTCCTCTCAATTAAGATCAGGCTTTAAAGCCAAAATTTGAGCCAAATTCATTCAAAGTCTTAGTTTGTAGAACTTTGGGGGATTCAGGAATTCAGAAAAAGAATTGTAGACCTTATTTCACTCTCCCATCTGGTTAGCCTAACAACTTTCAACTTGTGGAATAGAAAGTTACCAAAACAAAAGCAGTTCAGTATCTAGAAACTCCTTGGAGCTGGAAATTTTGATGGGGGTACTAGAACTACATATCTATCTAGAAATTCTCATTAACCAATGCCAGAAGTTTAAAAAGCAAATATACTGGAACCTGGGTGTGAATTCTATGGCTGTAGTCTTGCCCAGGAAGTTATAATTAACTGCATATGTGGACATTTTGCCCTGTACTTAAAATTTCTGAAATGTTCCTGGGTCAGAGGAATAATTGTGGCTAATCCACCCAAGCCCCTGGATAAAATTGTCGCAGGAGCTAAAGGAAGATCAGTTGTCATTTAGAAACAATTCTGTGGGAAGAAAAGAGCAATGAATATTGAAGAGGTAGAAATAATAGTAATATATAGCTAAGAATCGGAGAAGGCAATGGCATCCCACTCCAATATCTTGCCTGGAAAATCCCATGGACAGAGGAGCCTCGTTGGCTGCAGTCCATGGGGTCGCTGAGAGTTGGACACGACTGAGCGACTTCACTTTCACTTTTCTCTTTCATGCACTGGAGAAGGAAATGGCAACCCACTCCAGTATTCTTGCCTGGAGAATCCCAGGAACAGCGGAGCTTGGTCGGCTGCCGCCTATGGGGTCACACAGAGTCAGACACGACTGAAGCAACTTAGCAGCAGCAGCACAGCTAAGAATAGAAATGTTGGTGTAAAATAAACTGGGTCAAATAGGAATAAATCAAGGATCGTATTAGCCATATCTAAATTCATCTGGCATCTAGCATATCTGAGTATATGTGTATATGTATATGCATATATCCTCCTATGCTCATACATGCACAGTTTTCCCAATTATCACATATCAGATTTGCTAGTTCTTAAATTAACTCAGTGTTCTTGAACTTCAGATTCCAGAGGAAATGACAAATGCTATTCAAAATGAACCCAAGTTTTTGGGCAATACAATGTAGTCTGGTCACATGAATTCTTTTCATGTATATGTGGACTTTGAGTGTATTCCTTTCAAGTTTTCTTTGAAATAAATGGGTACATTGGGAACAAGACAGACACCTACTAGATTTTTCCATAAGATGCAATCCAATTGTCTCGTTTTTTTATTAGCCTAGTCTTAGAGAAAAACATTTCTATTGAGGATTCTATTCAGATCTGATATCAATGGAATATACTGGAACATAAATCTTTGAGAGTCAGAGTACCCCCACCAGTATGATGCATTTGAAAGTAATACAGAGAAGGTTGAAATATGGCATCTCCCTTCAGAATTCTCATGTGATCATATCACTTCCCTCTCACAGACTGGTGTCTATGTTCAGCAGGCATTGGTTCAAAGGAAACTGAGTTCTGTGTAATTTAAAAATATCCTTATCTCTAAATATTCCTAGAGATAGGCTGAACTGCTGAGAAGCTTTCACATTCCTCTTTCTCTGCAATACTGAATGGATAGCAAACAAAATGGAAATTCCTTTTGATTTTTGGTCCAGTCCCAGTGATGAATTTGAACCTAGATATTCTACATGTTCATTTGATTCTCTAAGTCAGCTTTAGTACAGAAACCTGAGCCCATGAAATCATGGCAGGTGAAAGGACAAAAGGGAGTTGTTTCCAGAGCTTTCAGGAGGCAGTCTCATGTGGGGAGAGGAGTCTTCCTGTTATGTGCCATGTTTTCAGAACAGCTGCCTTATCAGATATCAGCTTTCCTGATGATGCAGATAGTGCTAGGATCAAGGGGGACAGGACCCACTTGTCTTTAAGGAATCTGATTATTAGTTCTGTTTTTTTGGAAGGTAAGAGAACAATGGATGGGAAGACAGAAATGATTATGAGAGAGCATAAATTCAAACACTATATAACACAAAGGTTCAGCAACTGTCCCATTCACTCACTATGGCTCAGTCCCTTGTTGCTTCTCACCACACTTCCCAGTTTTACTCATTACCATCTTTTACCATTTTTGGACCTCCTTAATTATCAATTTTCTCCTTTATAACTTAAAGGACTGAGTGTGTGTGCATGCTCAGTCGTGTCTGACTCTTTGCCATTCCATGAACCATAGCTTGCTAGGCTCCTCTGTCCATGGAGTTTTCCAGGCAAGAATACTGGAGTGGGTCGGCATTTCCTTCTCCAGGGGATCTTCCTGACCCAGGGATCGAATCTGCACCTCCTGCATTGGCAGGCAGATTCTTTACCACGGTGTCATCTGGGAATCCCCATAACTCACAGAAGTTTCAGGTATTTGCCTCTTCTCTTTGTGCTTGAAGTAAAACTGAGTACAGTTATTGATCTGAAAATAGCATATAATTAGACCTTTGGCCCTGGACTTTCAGTGATACTACATGTGTATTTTGTGAATATATACAATGTATTGCCAAATAATCACCACTCCATTTCTTTTCTGCTGAAGTCTTTTCAGAGGGCCTATTATAATATGTCTAAATCTTGTTGTTTTAAAATACTTTGAAGTAATTGACACTGCTATTAATCTATATCTGGATTAATGCATATATAGCTCATTATTTATCATTACCCATAAAATGGAAGGTTTGGAAAATCTGTAGATAATTCCTAATTATATTTCATACAGTTTCAGCTTCTTCCTCTACCAAACCAATCTTGGAGTTTTTCTTTTACTTCTTCCATACTCCCAGTGCCAGAGTTAGATTGGGGAAGAATTTACCAAGAGAAAACACTATGATTTGTGCCTAAGGGAATAAAAATTACAAGATCTTTTGAGCAGGCTTTGCATGCAGGAGGCACTTAATAAATGCAAGAGATAGCAACACATTCAGCAGGAGAGCTTAGATATTTTGACTTGGGGGAACTATTTTATGTGGTTTCTTTGCCCACATATTTTCAGATCAGTGCATTCTGGCTGAATCTATACCAAATCACTTTATTTTATCTGTACAATGATAATTGAATGTGGAATGGTAGGATTATACACAGACAATAGCAACAACACCTACACTGAGGACAGGAAGCCTTTTCTGAGATATATGCATTCTTCTTTCCCTGTAGCTGCCTGAGTTCTATGGCAGAATATGTAATATTTGTCACCTGTAAGGGTTAATAACTGTGCTTAGTAGACGTGTACTGATTTGTACATGTCAGCTAGAGCTACAATTGGATCCCAAGACACATTTAGAACCGTGGTTCACAAACTTTAATGTATACAAAAGTAACCTGGTTTGCTTGCTAAAAACACCCCTCAGACCCTACCTAGGCACAAACTAGGACTTCGGCAGAAATTCTGATTCACTGGGTCTTCAGCCACCCCCACATTTGCATTTTAATAGACATCTTCAGGTAATCTGATGTAGTTTGTCCTTGGATAATTCTCTGTGAAACGCTTCTTTAACACTCATATGCTGCAAATAATCGTTTGATTCTTTATCCTTTCAAGTAGGCTTTTATATTTGTATTTGAATCTTTATGTATGTATGTATTCATAACCAATATAAAGGCATCCCTGTATGATAGAGGTATGAGAGGGCTCTGGAACCTGAAGAAATAAATTAACTTTACCCAAATAGACATCCAACTCCAAACAACTTTAATGCTCACGTAGCTACTTTCAAGTTCAAAACGATATAAATGTTTGTTTTCAATATATTTTAACATGTTTGAATGAAAGACTGTTTACCCAACACCAGGAAATTTTAAACTATTGCTAATCATTTTTAAAAGGTAAACAGCACTAGTCAGTGTCCACTGAAGAGAGAGACACTGTACTGGTTTTGCTTTCCTTGGAGAACAAGCCCTCCACTTTCCTACTCTGCTTGGGAATGGACAATAATCTTCTTTGTGATTTAATAAAAACTGCCCTCAGTCAAAGCATAACAGGATGTAATCATACATTTACTTGATTTGCTCATTAGTTTTTCACTCGAGAGCCTCAGGTTCTATCATTCCAAATGTGTAAGAGTAGTTTTTCTTTCTGCCTCTTCCCCCTTCCCTTGACTTAGAAAGCCTAGAGTTTTTTCAACTCACTTGGATTCCAAAAGAGTTCCTGTAAGATGTAGCATGAGATTATCTTTCTAGCCTTGATAAGTCCCTTAGTTAACCCTTATTCCCCTTTTCCTTATCTCTTTCTCTGACTACTTCCTTCTTTTTTTCCTATCATTCTCACTACAGAAGCTGTATTTGAAAGAAAGATAAAAAAACAAACATCTTGTAAATTCAACGATAGATTCATTATCTCCCTCACAGTCAGGAATTTACACCAGATGGAGCCTAGCACCTCTGTGAATATTTCCTTCTTACTATCATGAGTAGAGATTTTCGCATGCCTAGCTTTAATGTGTGAAGTACCACTGAACTTTTGCAGGCTTTCCTAGAGAGATGAAGCAAAGTCCCACCTAAAAAAGTCTTCGCTACGAGTGCAAACAAAAAATCATTTTAAAATAAATCAAAGAGAAATGTGAAGTGGGTTAGAGAGGAAGTAAGCTTGTTTAGTAATGACATCTTCTTTGTATAATTTTCAACAGTGGTATTAAAATTCAAAGATTCTTCACAAGAGATTGTATTATTGTATGATTTCTATTTTCAAAGGTAACAACAAGCTGAGAAAGGATGGGAGAGATAGAAAATTCCTAAAGAATAGAATTTTTTATCACAGAGTAAATATATAATATTTTTAAAGTTCAACTATTTTCTTTGTAATCATAGAAGTTTTGCATCCTGGGGAGAAAGGCTGCAAGATTTCCCACAGAAGTCACACTGCAGTGAAAACAAACTTGAAGGCATTAAATTTCTCTGTATTTTGTTTTACTAATGGTACTTGCACAGGGATGCATAGTTTGGCTACATATTATCATTGTGTCTTTGGTCCTGAGAATAATGCCTGAAATCAGGCATTTTTCTGGGAGCAGTAGGTTTGACCCCTGAGTCAGGAAGATCCCCAGTACATGGAAATGGCAATCCGCTTCAGTATTCTTGCCTGGAAAATTCCAGGGACAGAGGAGCCTAGTGGGCTACATACAGTCCATGGGGTCTCAGAGTTGGACATGGTAGAACACACACAACATAGTAATCTAATGACAATGAATAATGCTATTTTATGATTAAATTAGATCTTTTTTCAAGGAGCTCAAAAAGTTCAGCAACACATTTCATTTTACTTAAACTCACGTCTTTAATAAATTAGCTATCCTTCCATTTAGACAATCATCCTCAATCACGTCCTATAAATCTCTTATAGTTCTCAAAATAAGTTAATGAGTTGGTTATTAATATTCCCATTATAGGTATGAGGTAACTAAGTTTCAAAATATGCAGGAAATGGAAAACTTGTCCTCTGCTCTCCTAAGTTCCTATTGTTTTGGATGTTGCAAATTAAACTGATGAAAGAGATTAACAGAAGAAAAACACTTTATTTGCTCATGCAACTTACACATGGAAGAATGAACTCACAATAAGAAAGTAAGAGGGGTGATCCAAATTTGAAGCATACAAACCACCTTAAAAAGGAAAAAGGAGGAAGCAGAAAGATACTTAATGGGAAAACAAAATATTTTTTGGCAAATAGATTTTCAGGAGAACAAACAGGAGATAAAAAAGCTTGTGATACTGTTTTGTCTATAAAATTATGAGTTGCCTTTCTGTCTCCTTCAGGGCCATAAAATTCCCCTGGGGAACAATTTGCTGCTCTTTAGTCTTTAAGTTGAGTCCAACTTTTTGGGGCCCCATGGACTGTAACCCATCAAGCTACTCCATCCATAGTACTTCCCAGGCAAGAATGGATTGCCATTTCCTTCTCCAGAGAATCTTCCCAATCCAGGGGCTGAACCCAAGTCTCTACTTGGCAGGCAGATTCTTTACCACTGAGCCATCTGAGAAGCAGAGGAAGGATTTTGGGGTAGGGATTTTTTTTTTTCCCCATGTCCTGTTCTCTCTTTGGGGAATAGATTTGCCCTTAAGGAGAATTTATGGCAGTGTTACTTTCCAGAAGTTGAAGCTTTCAGTCAGATAAGGGAAACTTTATCTGACTTTGAAAGGTTTTTCTTTCTTTCGTTCTATCTTTCTTCCTTCCTTTCTTCCTCCATTCTTTTTTTCTTTCTCCTTCTTTCTTTTCATTTTGCTTGTTTCTGTTGAATTTTAAATGTCTTCATCTTAAAATAATCTGTACCCAGTGGAATATTTTGGGGGTGGCATATTCTGATGTCCTTTGGAGGTTAAGTGGTTTGCCTGAGATTAAAAATCTAATTTAAAACAAAAGAAACCACAGATGGGTCTACTGACTTCCCATCTAAAACCCTTTCTGCATCATAAACAGCAAGAAAAAAAGGAGTAAAGAGAAAGGACCAGAGTGTAGGTAGCAGCAATTTTGTTAGCATAGGAACAAACAAGAAAACATCCTCATAAGAATGAAAATTACAGACAACCTCTCAATTCATGAATGTACTTCTGAACATTTGTTCAAATATTGATGACTCAGATTTTAAAAATAGTTATTCGTGTTGTAAGGTGGTGTTCTTTTCCCAGAGAGACACAGCATAATGCCCAAAGTTGCAATTATGAAATGTCTCCTTAGTTCCAAGCAACCAGACAGATAAGTAAAAGCTTTCAAGAGTTTCTGAGACTATGATCGTAACCTTCTGGTACTTTCCTCATTGGACATGAAAAATCCCGAGAAGTTGTATCAGAAAAACTGGAGTACAACCACCATGTTTAAAACACTCCCTGAAGAGCCTTACTTACCTAGAAAATAGGAGTAAGTAGACTTTTAAAATCCTTTCAGAGTGAACCAAAAGATTCCTCATATCTGCGCAGCTCCGTTGTTGGCTTCTCCCCTCGCCCCCACCTACAGAGATACTGAACAAGAAAGACTTCAGAGTGGTTGGATCTGCAGAGTGGCTTTCATTGGTCCTGAGGCTGAGCTTGGTAGGCAGATTCTTGGAGCCCAGTTATCCAAGGGCCTCTGGAAGACACTCATGACCAAGGTCACACTGTGTGAGCAGTCACATTGCAAACGCTCTTCCAAGAGTGTAAGCCACAAAGTGACACCATGTTATAGATAAATATCATCACTGATAAGCTGGTGAAAAAAATATTCAATTTCATCCAGGAAGAATCGATCAGGGATGTTATTTCTATCACTCCATTCCATTCCTGCCTTTTCCATCAGCTATTAACTTCTGTCTAGAATGCTCTTCTCCCAGACATTCACTTTTATAATTACATAACCTGTTCCAAGGCTTTGTTCAGCTCTTACAGTCTCAGTAAGGTCTACCCAATCACTCTATTTAAAATTCTAATTCCCTCTTGCCTACCTCAGGACTCTCAGTTATTCCTAACTTTATCTACTTTTTCCTTTTTAATACTAACCTCCATGCTGCTGCTAAGTTGCTTCAGTCGTGTCTGACTCCTTGTGACCCCATGGACTGCAGCTTACCAGGCTCCTCCATCCATAGGATTTTCCAGGCAAGAGTACTGGAGTGGGTTGCCATTGCCTTCTCCATCTAACCTCCATATAACATACTGTATGTTGTTGTTTAGTCGCTAAGTCATGTCTGAATCTTTTGTGACCCTGTGAACTGTAGCCTGCCAGACTCCTCTGTCCATGGGATTCTCCAGGCAAGAATACTGGAGTGGGTTGCTATTTCCTTCTCCAGGGGGTCTTCCTGATCTAGGAATTGCACCTGCATCTCTTGTTTGGCTTGTGAACTCTTTGCCACTGAGCCACTAGGGAAGACTTTTATATGCTTATTTTTAAGATTTTTTTTTCCTTAATGTCTGTATCCCCTAGGGAAACAGGAAATAAGCTAAATGAGAATAGGGATTGTTGCTTTTTACTGTTCATTGCTGCATTATAAGTACCATTAAGTGCTCAATGAGTATTTTGTTGAATTAGTCCATGAACAAAGAAGTGAATTTGATAGTTTTAAGAAATATTAAATGTTCGAAAGACTAAGATCACATGTATACAGTTACACAATAATAATTAATGTTTATAAGGCTAATTCTAAATCATGTGAATGCTTCATAGGTTTGAAATTTTATTTTTTCATAAAATGTCTAACATTTTAAAAGTTGGCATTGCACTTTATCTGGAAAAACAACTTTCCTATCATAATTGCAGCATATCCTTTGACAATTCTGTTGGCTTATAAAAACACACTGATAATGTGATATGTTGGAGTATGAACTAAAATTAAAGAAAGAACTATGTTTAAATTTATCCTCTATTACTTTATAGATGGGGCTTCCCAGGTGGCGCTAGTGGTAAAAACCCACCTGCCAATGCAGGAGACATAAGAGATAAGAGTCCAGTCCATGAGTCAGGAAGATCCCCTAGAGGAAAGCATGGCAACTCACTCCAGGATTCTCCCTGGGGATCCCACGGACAGAGGAGCCTGGCAGGCTATAGTCCATAGACTTGCACAGAGTCAAATACAACTGAAGCAACTTAGCACTCACAGGCTTTATAGATAACTAACTTTAGACAAATCTTCTTTTCTCTCTTTTTCTGCCAGTCTTTTATGCCTCTCTTCCTTTTCCTTTTTAACCTATTTCATTTCTTAAAAAATTTATAGTTGCTTACAAAAATACATAGAATTTAATAAGGTTGTATCTCATTAGATCAATTATAAATAGAAGACAAATCAGTGCAAACATTTGTTTTAAAGAACAATGGAAAAATCAACTTAGGATAGTCCAGCAAAATAAGGCAGAAAATCACTGCACAGAGAGATAGGTTTATGATCTCATTCTTACTGAGATTAGGCATCACAAAATTAGATTTGAGTTGCCAAATACTGGAAGCATGATCAGATTTATATTGTGCATAGGCTAAGAGAGCAGACGGTACTCTAACATTTGTGAATTCCAGGGCAAGACAACATATGGAAGCTCATACATGACCAGCTATTTTAAGGTTAAAATTAATCCCACATTTAAAATAAACTATATCCTAACTTGACAAAATACTTTCAAAATGATAAAACATAAAAATTTTATTGAAAAAATATTCCTGAGCCACCAGATACAGCAGCTGTGAATACTCCACTAGTTCATGCATTTCTCCAGAGCTATGAATTGGAATATTCTTTAAGAAATTTAACTTTGTGTTGAGAAATGCAGAGCCCACTAGAGCATAGGGCTCAGAGTCCAGGCCCCTCATGGTAGGTTTAATGAACATACTCGCTTAAAGATATCAAAATCTCAGGAAAGAAAAATCTAGAAAAGAGAAAGATTTCTACTTTATGCCTTTAAAAGAACATCCTGAGTGATACTGTCCAGTGATTCCCAGCCTAACCATTCAAATAACCTAGGTGATTCAGATCCACTAAGTCTGAGGTAGGCGGGTTGAGGAATCAGTGGTTTTAAACACCTTCAGGGATGATTCTGGTAAATTGTTGAAGCAGGAATGGACAGTCTCCTTCAAGATATTCCTGTATGGTGATGGACAGGGAGGTCTGGCATGCTGTGATTCATGGGGTCATGAAGAGTCGGACACGACTGAGCGACAGAACTGAACTGAACTGATAGTCAATAGTCACTCTGATACAGCCTTTTTTTTTCCTCAGTCAGAATTTAAGAATAATAATTCTACTTATGTGTTAAGGCTTTAATAAATACATTCACAAAAGAAGTATAACCAAAAAAGCAAGTATTCCACAAAAGCTAGTTGAATTTGTGTATCTCAAGCATATGAATCTCATTGAATTTTAGGATATGGATTATGTATATTTCACCTTTTCTTTCAGTGACTATGAAAAATAATGCTAGACTTTTGTTTACATCTTCTGCTTACAGGAAAATTTCTTCTTTTGAAAGGTTAACTAGAACACCAAAATTCTAACTTAGAACACTTTTCCTTTAGTTCTTTTATTGAATTATTATTTAATCTTAGTTACTTGCTACAAAACCCATTGTAAACATATAACTTTATAATTGAATCTGAAATTGAATTTGATTTTTAAATGTTCAATAGAAATGTTTTTGTTATAAATCCTACTCATATTTGTTGTTGAAACTTATATGATACAGGTAATCAAAAAGAAGAAAGGACATATCATAAATAATTTTACTCTTCAGACATAGTCACTGAAATATTTGGGGAAATCATCCCAGGTTCTTTTCTGTAAAAGACATATCACATAGACATCTTTTTTTTAAAATGGATCATACTGAACATATTTTTGAAAAATGTGTTCTACTTTATAGTACGTTAGGCCATATTCCTATTTGTATTCATGTAAATTGTTTTATCATTTTTGCAGTAGTCATGTATGGATGAGAGTTGGACTGTGAAGAAAGCTGAGCACTGAAGAATTGATGCTTTTGAACTGTGGTGTTGGAGAAGACTCTTGAGAGTCCCTTGGACTGCAAGGAGATCCAACCAGTCCATTCTAAAGGAGATCAACCCTAGGATTTCTTTGGAAGGCATGATGCTAAAGCTGAAACTCCAGTCCTTTGGCCACCTCATGTGAAGAGTTGACTCATTGGAAAAGACTCTGAGGCTGGGAGGATTTGGGAGCAGGAGGAAAAGGGGACGACAGAGGTTGAGAGGGCTGGATGGCATCACCAACTTGATGGAGGTGAGTTTGAGTGAACTCCTGGAGTTGGTGATGGACAGGGAAGCCTGGCGTGCTGCAATTCATGGCGTCACAAAGAGTCAGACAAGACTGAGCGACTGAACTGAACTGAACTTGTTTTCATGATCATTTTTAATGCCTACATGATAATCTAAATATATTCAACTCTAAATGCTCCAAAATGTATTCAACTAACACTAACTGTTAGACATTTAGATATTTCTTTTACAAACATTGTTGGTTGAACATATGGATACATACACATTTGCCTATTTGTTAAATTATTTTAAACTAACAGCAAGAGAAATTGCTGCCCAATTGTTAACAAAAAGTCATGCTTACTTAAATTTGAAATGCATGAATTGCCCATTTGATTTTCATTTCCTTAATGGCTAGGGAAGCAATATTTTTCTAAATTCATAAACAATTATTATATTTTTTCCTTTTGTGAATTAAGTAATTTTTTGTTCATTAAAAATTATTGTTCAACTTATCTTTTAAATTTCTGTGTTAGTTTCATAATTAAAATACTTAATATTTAAAAATGAACTATGAAAGTGAAAGTGAAAATGAAGTCGCTCAGTCGTGTCCAACTCTTTGCGACCCCATGGACTGTAGCCTACCAGGCTTCTCAGTCCATGGGATTTTCCAGGCAAGAGTACTGGATGGGTTGTCATTTCCTTCTTCAGGGGATCGTCCCAACCCAGGGATCGAACCCAGGTCTCCCGCATTGTAGGCAGACACTTTACCCTCTGAGTAGTAAAGTGATTCAACTATATATATATATATATATATATATATATATATATATACACACACACACACACACACACATATACATATACATATTCTTTTTTGTGTTATTTTCTATTATGGTTTATTACAGAACATTAAATATAGTTACCTGTGCTATAAAGTAGGACCATCTTGTGTATCTGTTTTATGTACAATAGTTTGTTTCTGCTAGCCCCAAATTCTTAATTTATCCCCTCCCCCAACCCCTTTCTCTTCCTATAACCATAAACTTGTTTTCTGTGTCTGTGAGTCTATTTCTCTTTTATGAATAAATTAATTGATTTCATATTTAGATTCTACATGTAAGTGGTATCATGTGGTATTTGGCTCTCATTTTCTGACTTAACTGCACTTAGTATGATAATCTCTAGGTTTATCCAAGTTGCTGCCAATGTAAAGTGTGTAAATTTTGATGAATGACAAACTCTAGGTAGATTTAAGTATCAGGAATCCAAGCAATATGTTGCCTCAGGGCTTTTTCTTCAATTAGGTAATCTCCCCACCAAACCCACCTATTGCTTACCTAGTTGCCCAAACCCTTGCATAGCAAGATTCACTGATGTAGCCCTTAACTTGCGCTTGGTTGGTTTTCCTTTGGACTTTGCCTGTATTCCCCCACAGAAATTAGAATCTAAAATGAGCTCCCTACTGAACAGTTTACAGGTAAAAGTTTATATGCTAGTAAAACAAAATTTTTGTTTCACTGGTATAGCTCCTGTTGTGATTAATAGACATGTTAAACCTGAGTCCACTTGACCAATGCTGAAAAATTTATTTGTTTTGATCAGTCAAGGATGGCCAGACATAACCACATCACCTGGGTGGTGGGTCTCCAGTGTTCCTACGGCATGATTTGGCCAGACAAATTTGACAAGACCAATTTCACAGGAGTAATCTAATCTGACACAGACTCTAAGATTAAATTTCAAGATAAGAAAGCTTAAATTGGTTTTAAAAGTAGACAATATTTTCAATCTAGTAGATATTAACTGAATATGTCATCCAGACTTTACTTGCTATTTTAGTCCCATTATTTACTATTAATTTTCCTTCAAATATAGTAATTAGCTGTGCTAAGCAGCTTTAGTTTCCTCATCTATAATATGGGGATGATAAAATTTAACTAATAGAAAATTTTGTGATATTACATTAAATTTTATATTTAAAGTATTTAAAAAACTGTGCCTAACATATTTATATTTTAGTAAATGAAAGTTGTCTCCATTGAATTTCAGGATCTGATTTTAGGCTCTAATATAAAATATAAAGTCTTTGATGTCTTTTAAAACTTTCTCTGATATCTTTATTAGAGATTGGAGATTAGGGCACATATCAAAATTTCTTAATTACTTCTTCTAGCAGGGCTCCCCAGGTGGCTCAGTGATAAAGTATCTGCTTGCCAGTGCAGGAGACATAGCAGATGCGGGTTCAATCCCTGGAATGAAAAGACACCTGGAGGAGGAAATGGCAACTCACTCCAGTATTCTTGTCTGCGAAATCCCATGTACAGAGGAGCCTGAAGGGCTGCATCCTTTGGGTCGCAAAGAACTGGACCTGACTGAACATGCATGTGCTCAAACACTTCTTTTTCTTCTTCACACACCTTTTTATACAAGAAATTTCTTTATGCCTTTGTTAAAGAAAACAATAGCCTTTTGTATAAACTATGTATAGATTAGGGAAACAGGAAAAGAGGAAAATCTTGCCATTTAATCCTAACAAGTGGTGTCATATTTAATTGGCCATGAACTATGTCACATTGATAACATTGTTTCATCACCTGAATAACAAAACCTTTCAAAAAGATTCTTTTCACTTAAATCTGTCTTTTGAATGGTCTGCTCAAATATATGTTAGATTGTCATAAAATAAAATTACTACATATTGCATATGCAAGCAATTTAAAAAATATAAACTTGCACATTTAAGGTGGCATAGTGTTGAACTAATGACTGGCAACTTAATATACAGCCATATTTTAAGTGGATGTTTTAAACTGAAACCTGTAGTTATGGATATCTAGAGTTCCGAAAACTCAGCTTTAATCAATTACTTTCTTGTTATTCAGTTTAGTCCATTATTCCAGTTTCCTCTTTCTTTTACATTTAACATTCCCATAGCTTATTCATCCTGTGATAGTTCTGCTGACTCAGTACCACTCTCAGCAGTTCTTGTTGTCAATCATTGACACTTTCAAAGAAAAGCTGACTTGGTGGAAGATAAAAATGCTTTCTTAGATGGTTAGATCTCACTACAATGTAGGGAGACTGAAATCAATTAGAATATGTACACAAAATAAAATGGAAGTAGTGAAAATTAAATGAGTCATGGAAAAAGAAGATCTGCCATCTGAAGAGAAGGAAAATTAAGATGAGGAATAATTGTTAAATAGGAGAAAAAATAAAGTTAATTAAAACTAGGATAATAAAAGGAACAAACAACAGGAAAAAAGAAATCCTATTGTCAATGCTGTAATGCAGAATGAGAGATTTTTAAGGTTTTCGGAGGGGACTGAGGTGAACCTAACCTTTATGAGGTTTTGTTTCTATGTAGAAATAAAGTCATTGGAACTCTTTGTTCCAAGTAAAAATAGCACCAAAAGCTTGTAACCTCTTTAATCAATAGAAAACAATTTTTTTCTTAAAGCAGGATTTCTACTGATTGGTGACATTATTTTCATTAATGAATAAGCAGAATGTTTACTCAGTGAGCATCAACATATACTCACAGTGTTTTTTTTTTTTTTTTTAGTATCCGTTCAGTTCATTTCAGTCGCTCAGTCGTGTCCGACTCTTTGCGACCCCATGAAGTGGAACACACCAGGCCTCCCTGTCCATCACCAACTAAGTGGAAGCACTTAGTGGAAGCACTCCTTTGCTTCAGTAAGTTTCACAGGAAGACAGTTGTCCAGTAAAGCCCAAGAATCTTGTTAGTGCTTAAGAATGCACATTAGTAATTGTAATGCAGAATAAACTCTGTTTCTAATTTGCTCCAGGATAACTCACACTTAGGTGTAACAATATTTTCTGCCCTTTGGCTCTCGACACAGAAGGTAGGAATAATTTTATAATAATTGACTCGATGGCATATCTGGGTTTAGTGTAAAAACAATCTTTTATATGTGTTTGTGTTGACCATGCTTCTTGGTAACTGATATCAAGAACAATCCTAATATGGATATTTGGGAAAATAACAATTATTAGTGACTTTGGTAGGAAGCAAATGCAATATGGACATATCATTTCTCATTTATTAAAGTATAAGGCACAATCATGCATAATCTTCTTTGCAGCATCCCACATCTAGTAGAAGTATGGAGAAAAACAGAAATTAAAGAAGTACTTTGACACAAAGCTTGATGTATGCATGCTTAAATGCTGCATGCTTTGTTTTTAAGTGGATATTGCTTATTCCTTTCTAAACTAGAAAGATCTCTGCTCCAGGATTACTTTGGATGGAGTAGACCAGGTGGAAAAGTCTCCTGCTATGGTTTTAGCCTCAAATGCTACTGAACATATTGCATGGAATCATGCAAAGAGCTGGCAGCAAATATTTATCTGCAAATTTAATAATATATTGTATGTACGCCAAACTTTCATTACAAGAAAGCAGTTGGAGGAGAAATGGCTTCTAAGCAGTTTTCTAACCTGACCTTAGATCCCAACTGTATTGCAGTGTCTTTATAAAATTTGCATTGTTCTTGTTAGGCCTGTTGTTGACACCATCCCTGATGTTTTCATTTTTAATCCTTGAGTAATGCTAACAAAATGAAAGTGAAAGTTGCTCAGTAGTGTCCAACTTTTTGTGACCCCATGAACTATACAGTCTATGGAATTCTCCAGGCCAGAATACTAGAATGGGTAACCATTCCCTTCTCTAGGGATCTTTGCAACCCAAGGATCAAACCCAGGTCTCTCTCATTGCAGGTAGATTCTTTACCAGCTAAGCTACCAGGGAAGCCTAATGCTAGTAAAGTAGTCCTAAAAGTAAATACCCCAGATATTGTTTTGTTAGTCAGTTATATTTCAAGTGTTATAGTTTAGTGTCTTGGTGACATGAAAAATTTCATTATAGTGTTGATCTATATCTTTAAGGAACTCAACTTCCTCGTGAATTTAAGTGAAATGACCAAGCAAGGAGCAGGTGGCCACCACTCCAGAGAGTCTGAGATACAGGCAACACCAGAGAAAGAATAATTCACAATCTACTAAATCTTAAGTTGTAGCCATTTCACATACAAGGACCACTTACAAAGATTGAGTGTGGTCCTAGCAAAGTGTTATGTGATTACATATTGTAAAATTTGCAAAAGCAGATTTAAAAATTATTTTTAATTTAAAAGAAGGAAAGTGAAAAGGTTAGTTGCTCAGTCGTGTCTGATTCTTTGCAACCCCATGGACTGTAGCCCATCAGGCTCCTATGTCCATGGAATTTTCCAGGCAAGAATTCTGAAGTGGGTTGTCATTACCTTCTCCAGGGGATTTTCCTGACCCAGGGATCAAACCCAGCTCTCCTGCCTTGTAGGCAGTTTCAGGGAACCCCTAATAACTTGGGCTGTTTGGAGATGCTGGGGACTTTTCCTTTAAAGTGTTCCCTAAATTGTATAAACCCCAAGCCTTACAAGACCTGTATCTACTGATATGCTGAAGGCAGATTTTCTTCTCTGTCCCAGGGAAGGTAGGTTGTTTGTATAGGTTTGTATCAGAGTTCTTCAGAGAAACAGAATCAATAGCATCTATAAAAGGAGATTTATTATGAGGAATTGGCTCAAAGAGTTATGGAGGCTGAGAAGTTCCATGATCTGCCATCTGCCATCTGAAGACCCAGGAAAACTAATGGTGTGAACATAGCCTGAGTCCAAAGATCTGAGAACCAGAGGAGCTGACGGCGCAAATCCCAGCTCAAGCAGCAGGCAGCAAGGGAATAAATTCTCCCTCCCTCCACTGTTTGTTCTATTTGGGCCCTCAGTGGATTGTGTGATGTGCACTCACACTGAGGAGAGCAAGACAAAGTCATCTGGAAACCCCTTCACAGACACATGCACAAGTAACATTTAAGTGGGCATCCTGTAGCCTACTCAACTTGATATACACAATTAACCATAACAAAAGCTGTAGAGGAAGTGAAAAAAAAATTAGCAAGGGTTAATAAACCTTTCCAAACCCTCAGGTTGTTTCCAAGATTTTCAAGCTTCTGGAATTATCATTTTAATGGTTTGCTGAGGCTTCTGTTTTAAACTTTCAGTTCCATTCATTATTCCCTATTTTCAAGTGATTAATTTTGACTAAATTGAAATTTGTACTGTTTGTCTTGGTGATAGCCACACTGAGTTGAATTAACTTAGAAATATCATTAATGATGAACTTGTATCAGATATTTGCATGCATGCTTCAAAGGCACTTCAAGTCACTTCAGTCATGTTCGACTCTGTGTGCCTCTATGGACTGCAGCCCTCCAGGTTCCTCTGTTCATGGAATTCTTCAGGCAAGAATACTGCAGTGGGTTGCCGTGCCCTCCCTCCAGGGGATCTTCCTGACCCAGGGATGGAACCAGCATCTCCTGCAGCTCCTCCATTGCAGGCATATTCTTTACCACTGAGCCATTGGGGAAATCTGTCCTAGATGTTTACTGTACTTTAATAGCTGTGAAAGGCTTTCAGTTCAGTTCAGTCGCTCAGTCGTGTCTGGCTCTTTGCGACCCCATGAATCACAGCATGCCAGGCCTCCCTGTCCATCACCAACTCCTGGAGTTCACTCAGATTCACATCCATTGGGTCAGTGATGCCATCCAGCCATCTCATCCTCTGTCGTCCCCTTCTCCTCCTGCCCCCAATCCTTTCCAGCATCAGAGTCTTTACCAATGAGTCAGCTCTTCTCATGAGGTGGCCAAAGTACTGGAGTTTCAGCTTTAGCATCATTCCTTCCAAAGAAATCCCAGGATTGATCTCCTTCAGAATGGACTGGTTGGATCTCCTTGCAGTCCAAGGGACTCTCAAGAGTCTTCTCCAACACCACAGTTCAAAAGCATCAATTCTTCGGTGCTCAGCCTTCTTCACAATCCAACTCTCACATCCATACATGACCACAGGAAAAACCATAGCCTTGACTAGATGGACCTTTGTTGGCAAAGTAATGTCTCTGCTTTTTAATAGGCTATCTAGGTCGGTCATAACTTTCCTTCCAAGGAGTAAGAGTCTTCTAATTTCATGGCTGCAGTCACCATCTGCAGTGATTTGGGAGCCCAAAAAATAAAGTCTGACACTGTTTCCACTGTTTCCCCATCTATTTCCCATGAAATGATGAGACCAGATGCCATGATCTTCGTTTTCTGAATGTTGAGCTTTAAGCCAACTTTTTCACTCTCTTTTTCACTTTCATCAAGAGGCTTTTTAGTTCCTCTTCACTTTCTGCCATAAGGGTGGTGTCATCTGCATATCTGAGGTTATTGATATTTCTCCCAGCAATCTTGATTCCAGCTTGTGTTTCTTCCAGTCCAGCGTTTCTCATGATGTAATCTGCATATAAGTTGAATAAGCAGGGTGACAATATACAGCCTTGACATACTCTTTTTTTTCTATTTGGAACCACTCTGTTGTTCCATGTCCAGTTCTAACTGTTGCTTCCTGACCTGCATACTGATTTCTCAAGAGCCAGGTCAGGTGGTCTGGTATTCCCATCTCTTTCAGAATTTTCCACAGTTTATTGTGACCCACACAGTCAAAGGCTTTGGCATAGTTAATAAAGCAGAAATAGATGTTTTTCTGGAATTCTCTTGCTTTTTCCATGATCCAGTGGATGTTGGCAATTTGATCTCTGGTTCCTCTGCCTTTTCTAAAACCAGCTTGAACATCAGGAAGTTCATGGTTCATGTATTGCTGAAGCCTGGCTTGGAGAATTTTAATAATTTAGGAGATTCATGCATCTACACTGGGGAATAATAATCAAATTGTTTGTACTGATTATCAAAGAGGCTGGAAACTGGTGAGCTACTGGATCTGGATAAAGCCCAAATATTTTCCCATAACTAGTCATTTCCTCCAGGCTCTGGAATTTGTCTGCCTCTTCAGTTTCATCTTTGGTCACTTCATTTCTTTATATGTTATGCATCAGTGATACCAAACAGCTTACATTTGCCTGAAAGTGCCAAGGCATTTTATTCCTTCATTGCTTTACCACTGTGGTGTTTTTCTTTGCCTCAAATCCCTTTTGCTTTCTGTTTTGGCTGGTAATCTTCCATTCATCTTGCTTTCAAAAATTTCTCTTACTCTTTCTTTAGCCCTCAGGA
This sequence comes from Nanger dama, assembly GCA_917880005.1. NCBI lineage: Eukaryota > Metazoa > Chordata > Mammalia > Artiodactyla > Bovidae > Nanger > Nanger dama. Next base: position 2,241,113 of record CAKJTW010000059.1, read on the forward strand.
CATCAGGACAGAGTTAATAACTCTGTATGCTCTTTATACTTCTGATGCTGCCAATATTGATATTATTTATTTATGTACTCTCCACCTGTTGACCGAAAACTCCTTGAGGACAGGCCCAGAGTATTATTCATCAGCTTCACCCCAGCCAGTCGGACACTCTAATATATACTTACTGTAGAAATCACTTTAAAAAGGTGTTCATAAAACAAACTGCTCTCCTCTTTTTCTCTGTTTCTTCACTTCAAAAATTAGGATCTGAAGGCTTCAGTTTCTAGGAGTGGAAAGAAATGATTTTATCACCTTTTAAAGATGATCTGAATTTAAAGATTATCAGTTGGGTTCAGAGAAGCATCTTGGATGGTGTTAAAAAGAATTTTTCACCATTATCTAAATAACTAGAGCTGTTGTTAATATAAATTGAAGGTTTTGTAGTAAAGTAATTCCTTTTTAAAAAATGTTTGGTTGCTGACAACTTTTGAGCCTCACTCTTCCTTTTTTCACCTTCTGCTCTACTCTTGGGCAAACTGATAAGAAAGTACCAGTGTTTTTTCCTTTGGCACCTGTGGGAAGGTCAAACCCTGTGCTGGAACCCTCCTCCTGGCTGCATATACGAAACACCAAAAACTCCAGATTTTATAATGTTCAAAAGATGCAGTTAGGTTGAACGTTCTAGCACATGGATTTTCCCTGATTTTTCAAGCTTATGTTAAGAGCTAGTTGGAAGCCACCTTGCTTTCTCCAGAAAGCCTCATGATGTGATAGTAAACTTTTTCACATCTTCTTGATGTGTATGTGGCATTATGTTTCAACATTCAAACCAACTCTTTGGTGGGAGTCACCCTGATTCTGCGGGGAATTCACACAAAAGAATCTCTTTAAATTATAATAAATTTCAAAGGCAAAAGCCCTGGTAAATGATACCCACCAATTATATGTATTAGTTCCTATCATTCTTTTCATTTCCTTCCTTTATGTGTCTGTTGAGCAGGGTAATAGAGTTGTGTGCTTTAGATGCAATTCCAAATAATGACATGGATTATAACAACTTCCTGTCTGTCAAGCAGGGTCACACAATTGACCATATGCTCTCGGATTAAGTCATGTGGTCATGTTGCCACACATTACAGCTCTTAACTGTCTTTCATAATGATTTTTATTTCTGAGGGAGAAATATATATATCACTAAACAAGCACCCAGTAAACATTTTTATGCTTGAATTAATAACCTTTATAAAATGATTTTGGTAAAATCTGACCTTTCTGGTACTATATATTAAGATAAATAAATCATTCTTCTCTCATTCTTGCTTTCAAATATTTTATCTAATGCTTGAAATATATGTTTTCTGAGGTTAATTTTTCCCTCAAATTACAATTCTTAATCTGATATTTCAATTGCTTGGATTTGATTCACATCTCATTTACATTTATTGAGTGCATATGTTTTGCTGTGCTATATTATACATACACTATTTTATTAATTTCCTTGTTTGAAATTGAGTTCAATGCGATGTGGATATTAAGTAGTGATATTAACTAATCTCCACATCCATCTCCAATGTCCTCTCCTTTCCACCTCACTTTTTAGAAATGTGAATCCACAGTGGAATTTTTTTTTTTTTTTGATAATACATAATATCCTTAAGAGGGCCATCTTTTAAATTTAAATGATTCTTTTGGCTAGAATGAGATCTTTTAAGGTCAAAGAGTCCAGATAATTTGGAGGAAAAAATGTAGCCAGGAAGCTGGCTTCAGCAGTCCAAATCTGCAGACTATCAGCCTGCCTTGTTTCAAATTAAGAGACAGTCCTTTTAGTTATAAGCTCTAATCAGGACCTGACATACAGCCAGAGCAACAAGCTCTATTTCCAAGTAGAAAATTATAAACCAGCAGCAGAGAGCAGTATGGAGCCATTTTTAAAACCAGAGAACTAGGAAGGTGTACCATAGAGCCCAGAAGAGCTGGGGGAGGGGGAAGAAAAGGTCCAAAAGCTGTTCAAGGTCCTGATGACAGTTTCCTCTTTATATATACTTTTTTCCTATACAAACAGCTGGTCCACGCTTCATATAAAGATATATATATATATATATATATTTTTTTTTTCTCCTCCTTTTCTTCCCCTTGGATGCTTTGGTTATGTGTCTTTTGAAGGAATATACATATATGCATATATATATATATATATATATATAGCCACTTAAAAATAGTCCTCAACCTTATTTAGAAAATATGTATTTCAAACTAGGTTGTAATGACTCCAGTGCAATTCCATGCAGGATATATTAATCTACATTTCATATGCAGCCTGAATATCCAAAGCTTTCATATTCTTAGACAAGCTTATAGATACAGTGTATCTACATGCTGATTTCCTCTAATATTTTCTCTTCAATTCCCCTTGGTAACTCTTTGAGTTAGAGAATGTTATTATATTGTTGATCTCAGTTTGGTTAAATTTCTATCCAATTTAAGTCAGGATCAAATGCAGTGTTTGAAGAGGAAGCAGCGCATGTGAGCACAGAAAGCACTCTCCCAGGCCCTGTCATATTGTCTGTAGCTGAATGTGCCTTCATTTAATTAAATGTTCTTTTTAATATATAAACAGAAACATTTATTTATGCCAGTGCCCTGTCTGCAAATGACACAATCTGCCGCTCTTGTTTCCCCGCCATCATCGTGAAATGCCAACCTTTGAGTCACATTAGCCTTGGGCATTCAATATAGGTGATCTTTGCAAAAAGCCAGGGCTTTTCTTTCCTGTTTTCAAAGTCTGTCTGGGTGATTGCCTCTGTGAGCTGTGTGTGTGTGTACAGACATGGAGGGTTCCTGTCAAAAGAAAGAGGGCCCTGGAGAAATTAGATTAAGCATTTTTCCTAATGGAGCTCGCCTGTCTGGCCTTCAGTTTAATGCACCCTAACTTACCGGGCATTGTTTGGTAAGGGATGGGTTGAGAGAGTTGTGGGGCTCCTCATTTCCACAGGAGAATCTTAAATAACAGCTCAAATTTGTTAGTGATGGGAGTGAATTAAAAGGTTATGCCACTCCTTTAGGCCACCTTCTGATCTTGTAAGCACTGGACATCTTTTCTGACAATAAGTGAATTTTCAGAACAAAAACTGATCATCTCCTCAGGCACATATACTTGAATTTTCAAAAAAGATGCCATGGCATTTTTCTATCAAGAAGGTTAAACTCACAGAATTATATGAAAACACTCATTTTTACCCCTGCTAACCTGTAAAGATTCCATTTGCTTCATTTATCTTCTCTCTTACCCTATGCTAAACCATCCCTGGCTTCGATGAAAGAATCATGTCTCCATTCATTTCCTATCTTGCTGAATTGCCTTCACATTTCCTATCATCTGCACATAATCCTATTCTCTCCATTATTGTCTTAATACCAAGAACAGCACAAGATAATGGATAGGCACTGTAATAACAGCGTGGCCTGTAGGAGCCCCTCGAGGGAAATATCTTTGATGCTGGTGGAATATTAATGCATCCTAGGTCCCAGATCTTCCTCTTTCACTTCATCTTCTGTTTTCTAAACTACATAATGACTTTCATATACATGACAAAAGCATTAGAACAGAAAAAGCCTCATTGATGAGCAGCAGGGCTGTGTGATATTAAGGAGTCCTATTCTTACTTCTTTGTACAATTTTTGACCACCATCTGAGACTGTATGTGCAGGTAATTTCTAATTTGAATAGATACCAGTGTAAAGAAGCATAATCATATTGTGTTAATGCAAATGCCCATCAAAAGCACGGTGTGAAGATAAATTAAAATATAATTCTTCAATAATGCATTCGTCCATAGGAAGATTTTGGACAGATTAAAAACAAACACCTTGATATCACTTAGACAAATGAGTGGATTGTTTCCAGGGAGGCTAATCACCAGCAGATTATGAATGGGCCAGTAAATCAAAGCTGCCTACATTAAACCTTGTAGATTAGGTTATAGTTACAATTTGTTGTGCATTATTTTTCAATAAAAGCGAAAGAACTGGTGTGTGTGTGTGTGTGTGTGTGTGTGTGTGTGTGTGTAAGCATAAAAAGAGCTGCCTAGTAAAATGCAGTAGCAAGTAATAAAAATAAAGTGGGGGCGGAGCCTAGTAGCAGAGTAGCAATAGCCTTGATCATTTTGGGTGAAGCGTTGTCAACAACTTGTAAGAAACACTTAACTTTCAAAACTCTCCCTTCTTTGCTATTTTGTTTACTGTTTCTCCTCTGTACTAGTGGTCATTGTAGTTCCTGCAAACATGTTTAAATATTTTTGAGTTAAGTTAAGAAGCTTATACAAAAAGTATGTGCATCCAAGATAGCTTAAAAGATCACAGGTTTTCGTATGAAGAAAATGAAAAAGTTGTTATAGAGGCTTTTTCTTTTGTGGTTGATTTTCTTCCTACTTCTGTAGCATAATAAGGGCTAATATCTGAATTTCTGACTGTGGAACATATTATTTTTAGTAATTCTGTAAAAGGTCAGTGGATAGACTGCAAGTTTTTTGTTTTTGAGTCAGAAAACATTTATGAAGCATTATTTTGTTTCAGGCAGCTGGTTAAAAAGATGATCTATCTATCTATCTATCCGTCTTTCTATGTATAGGCATGTTTCTCCTGTTCCCAGCTCACAGTCTAGCGTCTAATGGATGAAAGCTATATTCACAGATTTATTGGAGGAGAAATGGACCACGTGGCAGGAACTTGTGTTAAACAGCAGTGAAAGACATCAAGATAAGCAGGACATGGTCCCTATTCCCAAAGAACTTCAGTTGGTAAGAGGTACTTGTGTACACCTACAGTCTTAATGAGATTAAATATAAGATGTGTTATAAAGAAAGACACAAATAAAATGCTAAAAGGTTAAGAGGAGAATAAAACAATACCAGGCTTAAGGAATTGGTGGTAAGGAAAATTTTTAGAAAGATGTTACTAGAAGGATCTGTAGAATTTAAACAAAAGTCTGTCAGTGAGGAGATAGAAAGAAATTTAGGGAAAGGAAACAATATGAACAATGACATGAAGTTCCTGTTTCAGAAACTGATCTAAATGTGTAAGGAGGTAGAAGATAGTGGGAGATACCACTGTTTGATGCCGGATGATAGAACATCAAAGATTTGATATATTTTCAGACTGTGAAGGCAAATTATTGAAAAAGAAAGATTTTGTCCTCTGGAATGTGATTAGCAGATGATTGATCTCACGGTGCTGTGTAGTTTGCAGAGAGAGAGAGACCTGAGCTGGAATAACAAATTAGGAGGTCTCCAAAATAAAGCAGGCGGGAAACTTAAAAGGTTCGTCTAATAACTGTGATCCAGTCAAAGATTTAAATAAAATAATGCCAAAATAATAATCACAAAAATTCTTCACTATTTTGTGATGCAACTGTGGTGAAAAAAGTGAGGGCACCAGACCTGAAGTAAAATGCTACTGAAGACAATAGTCCTGGACTTTGTTCACGAGTTGCTCTTGAAAGTGTGAAAATCAGCATTGAGGTGAGCAGAGTTTGAGCCTTCAGAGAGCACTGTAGCAGATTTTCTCACCAGCAGGTTATATATCTCTTGGCAAAAGAAGAAACGTTTCTTTTCCCAGGGGTGCTGGTCTCAGAAAAGCTGTGTCTTAATTCAGTTTACAAGACTGTATCAACCCAGTCTTGGTAGCCATGAAAGAAGCCCTGACTCCAGGAAGCAGACTAGAACATTTATTCTAAAATGTTCAGGTCTGAATAGAAAACTAATCCCAGTGCAAGCCTATCACATAGCACTCTGACCATTTTAACTTGATTTTAAAATAGTGCAATGGTTGCTATTTACTAGGTTTGGCGTGTGGAAGAAGTTAATGATGAATTGGGCTAGTGAGGCTTCTTTAAAACCTGTTTTACAAAAGAAACAATATTTAACATGCCAACTGCATGGTGCTTAACTTTAGAAACTGGAGTCCACCTCATTAAAATCTATGAGGGACAATATTATTGCATATACTTGATACTTTTTTTTTTCCTGTACAAGTCCTGCTAGGCAAATATCATTTGTAATGTGATAATGGAGCTAAGTGCTTAATACTGTAGACATGGTATTGTCAACTAGTTTTAATGACAAAAGTATTCTAAAATAATTTCATTTTCAGTGTCCAGTGCTTTATTTTTCAGGTAGATTGGTTTCTCCTGATTTCTCAGAGTAAGAGTAATATAATAAAGAGAGCTGGCCATTCCCTCTTGAGGGGAGAGGACACCAGCCTGTCTTCCCTTCTTCTTTTTCTCTCTTTCTTGCTTTGAGTCAAGGGAGGTGAGGCAAGGCCTGGAGCCTGCTGCCTGGAGAGAAGACCTATTCTTTCTTCTTTCTCTCCTTCTCTTTTTTGGAGTTATCCTCTTCTCCCATTGGGCAGTTGACATTGGAGAGTACACTGTTCAAAGTTCCTGTGGAAATCTTTAATCTGCATGATAATTCTATTAGGTAACTAATATTATCATTATTCTCTTTTAAAGATGATAAACACGAGGTAAAAAGGTGAAGGGACTTGGCCGTTAACAAGCGACTGAACGTATATGATCCAGAATCATCTGGCATCACTGACCATAGCTAAGCCACAACACTTTACTAACTCCCCAGATTGAACCACATTTATTCAATAAACCACTCTACAGTCATGACCTTCAGTTTGAAAAATAATGAAACAGAATATATCCAAGGGGAGGTGACAGAAAAGATGTGTGAAGTGATTAGAATCCACGTCATTTGAGACTGACCAAAGGAAGCGATGACATTAACTAAGGAGTGATTTGTGTTTCTTTCAAATGTCTGAAGGATTGTTTGGGTGAGAGGGGATGTTTAGAATTGTTCTCTGTGACTTAGAAGGCAGGACCAGGTCTATAGGTCTATAGGTAGAAAATGTCCATATAATGCAGCAAGTTTTAGCTTGCATTATAAATAAGGTTCTAATCATCATTGTTTAGTAGCTAAGTCATGTCTGACTCTTTGTGACCCCTTGGACTGTAGCCCACCAGGTTTCTCTGTCCACAACATTTCCCTGGCAGAAATACTGGAGTGGATTACCATTTCCTCACCTAGGTATTGAACCCATATCTCCTGCACTGGCAAGCAGGTTCTTTACGGCTGGGCCACCAGGGGAGCCTATTCTAAATGTTATACCTATCTAAAAGGACGCATAGATTCAAATAACAGGTTATGAGTTCTCTTGTCATTCAATCATTAATTACTGGACATCAAATCTCATAGGAGTCACTTTTCTAGGATACAGCCATGTGTAAACAGAGTAGACAAATCTTGTGCCCTCATGGAATTTCCATTCTAGTGGAGTGAGACAGATAATAAATATTATTAAGTATAAGTATATAAATAATATTGCTACACTGTGATAAAATGCCATGAAGAACAGTAAAGAAACATCTGGTGAAAGTGTTCAAGAGGAGTGGGAATTTATGACAAGTTTAATAAAAACTTCTTGTTAAGATGACATTTGAGCAGAATCCTTATAAAAGTGAGGACAGAATCTTGTGTTAATAGGGAGGAGAGTATTACAGGCAAACGGAATAGCAAGTATAAAATATTTGGACTACATGCACTTGTAGATTTGAAGAAAGCGAAAAAGTTGGCTTAAAGCTCAACATTAAGAAAACGAAGATCATGGCATCCGGTCCCATCACTTCATGGGAAATAGATGGGGAAACAGTGGAAACAGTGGCAGACTTTATTTTGGGGGCTCCAAAATCACTGCAGATGGTGACTGCAGCATGAAATTAAAAGACGCTTCCTCCTTGGAAGAAAAGTTATGACCAACCTAGATAGTATATTCAAAAGCAGAGACATTACTTTGCCAACTAAGGTCTGTCTAGTCAATGCTATGGTTTTTTCCTGTGGTCATGTATGAATGTGAGAGTTGGACTGTGAAGAAGGCTGAGTGCCCAAGAATTGATACTTTTGAACTGTGGTGTTGGAGAAGACTCTTGAGAGTCCCTTGGACTGCAAGGAGATCCAACCAGTCCATTCTGAAGGAGATCAACCCTGGGATTTCTTTGGAAGGAATGATGCTAAAGCTGAAACTCCAGTACTTTGGCCACTCATGTAAAGAGTTGACTCATTGGAAAAGACTCTGATGCTGGGAGGGATTGGGGGCAGGAGGAAAAGGGGATGAGTGAGGATGAGATGGCTGTATGGCATCATGGACTCGATGGATGTGAGTCTGAGTGAACTCCGGTAGATGGTGATGAACAGGGAAGCCTGGTGTGCTGCGATTCATGGGGTTGCAAAGAGTCGGATATGACTGAGTGACTGAACTGAACTGAAGTGGCCAGTAGCTAGACTGGCATGAGGAAGATGAAAAGTTGTAGAAGGTGAAATCTGAGAAGTTGGAACTGGGAAAGGAGGGAGGCATGGCAGATTGAGTAGGGACTTCTAGGGGAAGGATTCAAGATTACTTGAGTAAGAAGAGAAGGAGTTTAGGCAGAGGAACGACTTGATTTAACTAGATTTTTGAAAGAATCACTCTGCCATGTAGAAACCTGTAGAGCAGCAGGCTAATGAGGACATATTGTTACACTACAGATATGCAAAACATCCTTGGATCATTACCTATTTGGGATGTGAAGGAAGCAACCCACTGCCTCGTATAGTATAGATTAGACTGGAGCCCGCATAAGGTCTCATCTGACTATAGGGCTCGTGATTCTGTATTTTATTTTACTTTTCAAATTCTCACTGGTGCTTAAAGGCTGGGAGGGATTGGGGGCAGGAGGAGAAGGGGATGACCGAGGATGAGATGGCTGGATGGCATCACAGACTCAATGGACGTGAGTCTGAGTGAACTCCAGGAGATGGTGATGAACAGGGAGGCCTGGTGTGCTGCGATTCATGGGGTCGCCAAGAGTCGGACACAACTGAGCGACTGAACTGACTGACTGAGCTACCAGGGAAGCCCCAGTATAAAGCCATAGCCAGAACCAAAGCTGAAGCTCCAATACTTTGGCCACCTGGCAAAGAGCTAACTCATTGGGAAAGACCCTGATGCTGGGAAAGATTGAGGGCAGGAGGAGAAGGGGGCAACAGAGAACAGGATGGTTGGATAGCATCACTGACTCAATGGATATGAGTCTGAGCAAACTCCAGAAGATAGTGAAGGACAGGGAAGCCTGGCATGCTGTAGTCCATGGAGTCGCAAAAAGTTAGATATGACTTAAACTGCAGGTCAGGAAGCAACAGTTAGAATTGGACATGGAACAACAGACTGGTTTCAAATAGGAAAAGGAGTGCATCAAGGCTGTATATTGTCACCCTGCTTATTCAACTTATATGCAGAATATATCATGAGAAACGTTGGACTGAAAGAAACACAAGCTGGAATCAAGATTTCCAGGAGAAATATCAATAACTTCAGATATGCAGATGACACCACCCTCATGGTAGAAAGTGAAAAAGAACTAAAAAGCCTCTTGATGAAAGTGAAAAAGGAGAGTGAAAAAGTTGGCTTAAAGCTCAACACTCAGAAAACAAAGATCGTGGCATCTGGTCCCATCACTTCATGGGAAATAGATGGGGAAACAGTGGAAACAGTGTCAGACTTTATTTTGGGGGGCTCTAAAATCACTGCAGATGGTGACTGCAGCCATGAAATTAAAAGACGTTTGCTCCTTGGAAGGAAAGTTATGACCAATCCTAGATAGCATATTCAAAAGCAGAGATAATACTTTGCCTACTAAGGCCCGTCTAGTCAAGGCTATGGTTTTTCCAGTAGTCATGTATGGATGTGAGAGTTGGACTCTGAAGAAGGCTGAGCGCAGAAGAATTGATGCGTTTGAAGTGTGGTATTGGAGAAGACTCTTGAGAGTCCCTTGGACTGCAAGGAGATCCAACCAGTCCATTCTGAAGGAGATCAACCATGAGATTTCTTTGGAAGGACTGATGCTAAAGCTGAAACTCCAGTACTTTGGCCACCTCATGCGAAGAGTTGACTCATTGGAAAAGACTCTGATGCTGGGAGGGATAGAGGGCAGGAGGAGAAGGGGACAACCGAGGATGAGATGGCTGGATGGCATCACGGACTCGATGGACATGAGTCTGAGTGAACTCTGGGAGTTGGTGATGCACAAGAAGCCCTGGCGTGCTGCAATTCATGGGGTCGCAGAGAGTCAGACACGACTGAGCGACTGAACTGAACTGAACTGAACTGACATAATATCCAACGATGTTAGAAAGATATCTTGAAGCTAAGCTCTGCACTTTGTAATCCAGTGTGTGTTAATGGATTTGAACTGATTGGTCACTACCATCTAATTCATAAGTAGTCAAGTCTCTGGAAGCATTTAGATCCACCTCTTTATTTATCATTACTAAGTTACATCCCTACTCTCTCTTGAGTGAGAAACAAGGTTACATTCTTTGGGGATTATGCGAGGTTTAAAAGAATATTTTAAGTTAACTGAAAATATTTTCAGAGCTTTATAAAAAATAAAATTAGGCAAATTATGTATACTCTGATTTGGCCATTTTCAGCTTAGTCTTCAGGTCTTTAATTTCTATGATGGCATTTATAAAAGTCTATATCTATTTGAAGAAATAGGAATTCTGTATATTTATTTTATAAAAATGTGACATGACACCAGCAATTATTTGCAATGTGTAGTTTATAACTTCATGATTTTAATTGCTTTCTCGTTTTTCCAGTTTTCAGAGCAATATCATAAATTAGGCAGAGCAGCTAACAATTTTCCCATTTTTTAGAAGAAAATTTGGGCATTCTATCTTAAAATTATTTACCATATCTTTATTCACATTTTGACTAAGTGATCTCCTACAGATAAGGTCCATATCCAAATATATTTAGTATATCTTTCTCAGAACTAGCCATCATGTACTAAATATTTTGATAGAAGCCTAGGAAGAATGGTTTCTTTCCTGTTGCCAGCCTGTTTTCCCATTATATTAAAAACTCACTATTCCATACTTGTTATTTTGTAATTTCCTGGCTTGAACTCTGAATACTCAATAGCAAATATATAAAGAAGAAAGAATAGTGACTTTTTCTACCTAAGAAAGGGCCAATTGGGAGTTTGCAATGGGCCAGATGTCCCAGGTCAAAGAGGAATTCATGGAAATGAAAGGTGATTTGCTTATTTTAGTAGGTATGTAGATTCAATTGGGCTCTTAAAGGTCACAACGAATTTAATTCATTAATTTCTTCTTTTATTTTTCAGTGTATAGTGATATGGTAGGGGTGAGTTTTCATTCTCTCCCTTCCTGGTTCTTTGCTGCTGCTGCTAAGGTGCTTCAATCGTGTCCGACTCTGTGCGGCCCCAGAGATGGCAGCCCACCAGGCTCCCCTGTCCCTGAGATTCTCCAGGCAAGAACACTGGAGTGGGTTGCCATTTCCTTCTCCAATGCATGAAAGTGAAAAGTGAAAGTGAAGTCACTCAGCAGTATCTGACTCTTAGTGACCGCATGGACTGCAGCCCACCAGGCTCCTCTGTCCATGGGATATTCTAGGCAAGAGTACTGGAGTGGGGGTGCCATTGCCTTCTCCCTGGTTCTTTTGGCTAGTAATTAAAATGATATAAAGCAGATGGAGAGGAGGGAATCAGATTTACTACTTGTGCATAGAGAATCCACATAAGTGTGAAGAATTTCAAAAACAGCAAGGCAAAATGAGGTATATAGTCACACTAGTGGTAAAGAACCTGCCTCTCAATGCCCAAGACTTAAGAGACTCGTATTTGATCCCTGGGTCAGGAAGATCCCCTTGAGGAGGGTATGACAACCCACCACATCATTCTTGGTTGGAGAATCCCATGAACAGAGGAGCCTGACAGGCTATGTTCCATAGGGTTATAAAGAGTCAGACATGGCTCAAGAGACTTCCACAGTGGCACCAAGGAGGAGGCGGAGGTCTGAGGCTTTAAAGGGAGGTGAAGTAATTCACAGGAAGATGAAATGAGTCAATATTTATTAAACAGATGTTTACTAGGCCACTCAAAGACAATGAGACACAGAGAGGACTTTGATCAAATGGGCTTTGCTGGGTTCCTTACTGTCTATCATACCTACTATTTCACTGAAGTAATCTATGTTCACAGCTCCTTCCTGGGACAGGGCTTCTATCTTAAATTCTTGTAGCTAGTAAGAGAGGACAAAGGTTCCTCCTGAGTCTTTTGGGCCTTGACTGTTTTAATGCAGAAGTAATTTGAGTGTCTGAGTCCCATCAGTGTAAGGAAACCAAAACAGTACATGATACAGTTTTTTTTCCTACAAAAAATCTTTCATGTTAGATGGGAAGACAAAGTACAAACACATGAAAGGTGTGAATACAGCTTCAGTAGTGTGAGGCAGAAAGAAGCCAGTTTCTTTCCGAAACGTGAGTTGCGTATATGAGCTGTGTAGAGGTTGATAACTCCTTCAAGATCTTTTGACAGGAAACAAATGACCGAGAAGTTTTTCAGAGTTAGGAGTTAGGTTCAGGCTTTCTTAAGACTGGAAATGGGCATTTTGGAAGCAGAGGGAAAACAGTAGGGAAGTACTGGAGAAGAATATTAATATAGGAGCAAAAGAGCTCCCAAACTGAAAAGCACCTGGATCTACATGCCACCTTGCAGAAAAGGAGGGCATGTTTTCTTTTGAGAAGAAAAAGTGTGCTGCAAAGAGCATGAATCTTTTCTCAAATGAAAACTGTCTCTTGCTCCCTGAAAACACAATGCAAATGTATGACTTTCTAATCTATGAAAAGTACTCATCCCTTCTGAAGTTGGAAATGGCATTCCATTCCAGTATTCTTGTCTGGAAAATTCCATGGACAGAGGAGCCTGTTGGGGCGACAGTCCATGGGGTCACAAAGAATCCGACATGACTGAGCAACTAAGCATATACACACTCATTCCTTTATCATTGATATTCTCTTATAACTTTAAAGACATTTCCAATTTGAAAGCAAAACAATTGTATTTACAATCCATGTTTCTCATATGTATTGTCTTACCATAAAATCTGTACAGTAGGTGACTCTTCTATTTCACTCGTCAGTGTTAGTGCGGTCTCAGTTCAGTTCAGTCGCTCAGTCGTGTCCGACTCTTTGCGACCTCATGAATAGCAGCACGCCAGGCCTCCCCTGTCCATCACCAACTCCCAGAGTTCACTCAGACTCACGTCCATCAAGTCAGTGATGCCATCCAGCCATCTCATCCTCTGTTGTCCCCTTCTCCTCCCAGCATCAGGGTCTTTTCAAATGAGTCAACTCTTTGCATGAGGTGGCCAAAGTATTGGAGTTTCAGCTTCAGCATCAGTCCTTCCAATGAACACCCAGCACTGATCTCCTTTAGGATGGACTGGCTGGATCTTCCTGCAGTCCAAGGGACTCTCGAGAGTCTTCTCCAGCACCACAGTTCAAACAGTTCAAAAGCATCAATTCTTCAGCGCTCAGCTTTCTTCATAGTCCAACACTCACATCCATACATGACCACTGGAAAGACCATAGCCTTGACTAGACGGACCTTTGTTTGCAAAGTAATATCTCTGCCTTTCAATATGCAATCTAGGTTGGTCATAACTTTCCTTCCAAGGAGTAAGCGTCTACTGCAAATTTTTTCAAGAGATGCAAACTTGTTTACTAAATTTCAAAAATATGTGTGACTTTTGTAGTGTGATTTGGTGGAGGCAGGCATGATGAGAGGAAAAATGCTCACAGGTTAAAGCGTTACTTCTCACTCACATTTTCCCTTCATCATTTTTCTTTCCTTAATGAATCCCCAGAGCCGCTGATGCATTCAAGAAAACTTAAAAAAATAACTTATGTTTCTGATAACCCTGCTGGATTCCTTAGTACTTTTAGCATATTTTCCTTGTAACTATTGCTGCAACATTTGAAATTCACTGATATGCTACTTAGCTGATGCTTCCAGTGTCTATTCACAATCACAACATCACAGCTCATCATCAATGAGGAATCTTATGAAAAAAAAAAAAAACTGATTATGTAATTGTCTTATCAGGGCCAAGAAAGGAGCTAACTGTGGAGTAGAATTTTTCTCCTAATATATACATTTACCATCAGAATGGACAAGAAAAGACAAAAAGTTATACAAATTCTGGCTAAATAAGAATGTGGTTTGAAAGTTCTCCATCTTCCCTAGGCTGTCTTAAAATGATTTTCTGCTATTTCTGTAGGTAGGTCACATATTAACTCATTTTACTTTCAGATGTGTAAAAGAATTATGCATGAACTAGACTTCTAGGTTATAGAGAATATAACATAACAATTGAAAGATAGTGTATTTTAAATGGATAATGAAAGTCTTTCTTTTCAAACAAACTCTTCAACCATCCAGTTTTATACTGCTGATAGAGGGAAGCTCTAGAGTAGAGAATATCCAAGTGCACAGTGATAAACCTTTCTTGGCCTCCAATATTCTTTCAGTGAACAGTCATCCCATCAAGAAGTGTTTTTGAAAACGTCTAGTTAACACCCAGCGCTGTGCTAGGTGACAGTATATCTAGGACACTTAAAAATCTAACTAAGAAGACTACTGAATAATTCAAAATGGTATATAACCAAGTAATTGATGAGTGACATAAAAATTATGGATTTTCTAGAGTTTGGAAATTTTCTATTCTCCTCCACTTTCTTGAATTATGGAAGAAGAAACTAAACTTCCATGATAGGACCTTCTCGTATTCACACCTTATTGGAGGTAAATGCTGAATTAGAATTCATTACTTTTTAATCCATTGTACAGTGCTTACCTCTAAAATTCAAAGACAGGAAATATAGGTGTTGCTAAAGTTAGCTGAAATATATATATATATATATATATATATATACGCGCCTAAAAGTTGAAACGAAATAATTGTGTTCAATACTCCAAACTGGAAATGGCATTTTATTCATGAATGCTCTCCAAGTTTTGATGACTACATGGTGCAAGGTACAGTATTTGACAATTAATGCATTTACATTGCTGCATTCACCTGGGTTTATAAGAAAATGAATGAGGAAACAGCTCTGTTGCTCTAGAGTGCTTTCATTTATCATCTTACGGATTTATCTCTTTATTTCTGTTTCTTTCTACTTTTAGAAAAATAATCTTTCAAACTGCATCATCTATATTCTAAGAACATTTGCTCTTCTTTGATTATTTTGTCCTTTCATTTCTACAGGGCATATTCAACTTCAGAGTGATCATATATGTCTCTGATAATATTCTTTCAGATTCTGATGCGTGGTTTTAAAATTTCACATGGGAATATAATTTCAAAATTATTTTCATGTAAAATGCTGTCCTTTGAATTATCACATGTTAAAATTAGCTGCTCTTGCTGCTAAGTCACTTCAGTCATGTCCGACTCTGTGCAGCCCCATAGATGGCAGCCCACCAGGCTCCTCCATCCCTGGGATTCTCCAGGCAAGAACACTGGAGTGGGTTGCCATTTCCTTCTCCAAGGTATGAAAGTGAAAAGTGAAAAGTGAAAGTAAAGTCGCTCAGTCAAGTCTGACCCTTAGCGACCCCATGG
The DNA here is from genome assembly GCA_917880005.1 of Nanger dama. NCBI lineage: Eukaryota > Metazoa > Chordata > Mammalia > Artiodactyla > Bovidae > Nanger > Nanger dama. The sequence goes on from CAKJTW010000059.1 coordinate 2,256,628, forward strand.
ACTGCAGCCCACCAGGCTCCTATGCCCATGAGAGTTTCCAGGCAAGAGTACTGGAGTACAGCCACCTTTAAATACAAGATGCTTTCTGCTACATGTTTTTTATTTTTTTTCCAGCCAACATTCTAATTTAGCACTCATTAAGTTACTTTAAAACATAATAAACTGATATTTATTTAGAACAATCCTCATATACATTTTAGTTTATTACTCTCTGCTTTGCCAAAATACACTGAAAGATCCTCCTTATAAAGTCTTTCATGTTCAGTCTTATACCATGTTATTGTGAATAACATTTATGCTATAAACACGTTTGTAAACATAGAACTTTTGGTAATGTCTATTTTATTGTCCAAAAGAGTTTTCCACGAGCCTGTTCTTACGTTTCTTTCAGACACATGACTTCATTTAAATGACTCCAACAATATTTTGTAACTAATTGTCTGAAGACACTGTGTGACAGTCTGTTCCTGTAGCCTCTAACCTTGTAATTAAATTTACCCTTTGTCTTCAACATTGCCTTGCTTCTCTTCCTAGATTCTTTACTTACCCAATTCAATTAGATATTTTTCCTTCCAGAAAGGTTTGCTCCACACTCAAAGAAGAAGAGGATGAGACTCATTTTAAGGTCAAATTTAAACCCCAGGATAGGACTTTGGTATCACTTTAGTGTCTCCAATGAGATATTGGAATTGTTACTTTCTTTGGTCTCTGTTTTTGATTTCTTGTCACAAAATTTCAGTCATGCCAAACGCTCTACGTGGTACTGAAATTATCCTTTGAGAGAACATGGCATTTGGAGTCAGGGATTTCCACATGTAAATCTTGCCTGAGTGCCCTGAAGGTCCTGAATTAAGATGTCCCCTTCTATAGCCCCTAGAATAGTAATTGTAAATAAAAAGGGCTTTGTGATTATTATGGTTCTGATGTGTTGACACAGTTTATGCAAAAATAGAAAATAATTCTACCAACGCTACCAATAGTTTTGATGCTATCTTGCAACAGTAACTAGAACAACAACAAAAAGTTGTTCAAATATCCAAATAGTGCACAAGGGTCCTAACTTAGCTAAAGAACATAACGTTGTTGTTGTTTAGTCGTTATGTCCAACTCTTTTGTGACTCCATGGACTGTAGCCCGCCAGGTTCCATGGGGTTTCCCAGCCAAGAATACTGGAGTGGGTTGTCATTTCCTTCTCCAGGGGATCTTCTCTACCCAGGGATGGAACCTGCATCTCCGGCATTGGCGGGGATTCTTTACCACTGAACTACTAGGGAAGCCCAGACAAAGAATGGAATATCCATACACAGTAGCCACTGTATCTGGCTTCCTTCCTCCCCCAAATGCTGAATACCTACTCTAACTGAGTCCTTATGTGAGAATTTTAATACTGTTTGAAATTTCTGCAAGCTTCACATGACTGCTTAGCCCTTTCAGTAATTAAGGTCAATTTTAAAAATCTTGTTATGGACTTGTGTGGGCCTGACCCCACACACCCCATTTGCTTTGGCAAAGGTCTTGATGAGGCATCTCCTTTTGTGAACATTCTCTCAGTGACTTGGGCTCTATCAAATTATACGGGGAGGAAATAGAGTGTTCATAAAATTTTTTTAATACTTTGTTTTTGTCTCAATCAAGTATTTTTATTTCTGAGGATAAAAGCAGAGCTTGTCTCAATTATGTATTTTCATTTATTTTTGAAGAGAAAAATAGAAAAGAGACAGAATATTACCATTTCGAAACAGTCTCTAAATTTCAGTACTTTATTAATATTTGGAAAGGAAACCAATTCTAAAATAATTCTAACTGGGCAAAAGTGCACACATTGTTTTTTAAAAAGCCAAACATTATATACTGAATATATACCTCTTAAGAATCCAAGCCCTCCTTTCTGCTTCGTATCCTGCTGTTTGAGGTCTCAGATCTTCTTGTAAACATATACTTGTTAGTTTACCCTCAAGCCCTTTAAATCTCATTCCTATTTTCTTCTTGCACAAACTTTTCTCCTGTTTCCTCCTTCTTCTTACCTTAAACTGAACTTTTTTTCCTCCTGTCAGAGAAGTACTGGCACTGAGAAGGATTCAAATATTAATCTTCTTTCACTGAGTTTCAGCACAATCTTTTTCAATCCATCATAAATTTCTTTTTCTTCTCAGAATAAAAAGCAGCCAAGGAACACTTGTCAGTGACCCCTCTAGACCGTGGTTACAGTATTATTATTTTTAAGAAGAAAAAGTGACATAAAATTTATCTGGTCCACTGGGTTAAAAATAACAGAACATCAGCTGTGCTCTTACGGTTTATTCCATATGACGTATTTCAATATGTCTCCCATTGGAGTATTGGCTGTGTCCATCCTTTTTATTTTGCTTTTATTGATTTTTAGCATGTATTGATTGGAAAAAAAAAACAAAAACAAAAACAAAATTTCAACACGAAAAAGAACATTCCTTCAGCAGTTAGTTTTGATGTTACATTCCAGTTTGAGTACATGTGCTGCTGAAGCGAGCACGACGCTACATTCCTAAATTGCGCAATTGTAAAAAACAGATTGACAAGAGTATTAGAGTGTAAGACAGAAAACAAACCTATAGACCTGCGAAGTGAATTACAAGATGAGCTTTCTGCATTCCCAAAGGCAAATGATACTGAGGAATTTTCCTCAGATCGAAATTACCCTTAAATAATTCACATTATCTGCTTTTAGGGGGATACAGCTCAGGTATAAAAGTATTAATTTTTGATGCTTTCAGTTGTATGTCTATGTATCATATTGTGACATAAACTGTTGTTTTCTAGCCTTTGAGGTAGATTCATACTGTTTTTAAGTATTAGGTTGAGTGGAGAAATTTCTTTAGTGATTTCTCACTTCATAATAATAAAACTAAATTTCTTTATTGCCGATGAAAAACTTTCACCAAGAAATTTGTGTTATCATTGCCAAGTACATGGGTTTCAAAATAGCTATTTATACCCTTATTCTAGGTTAGATAATGACCTTTATGACTGTCAATGATATGTTTGAGGCAACATTGCAATATAGAAAAATCATTGAATCCTCCTCCTCATAAAGCCAGAGTTTTATTCTAGATTCTCTTTTTCATATGAGAAACCAAAAGCAAGTTGTTTAACATGTTTCTTTCTTCATTTTTAGTTCATTTCAGTTCAGTATCTCAGGCATATCCTATTCTTTGCAACCCCATGGACTGCAGCACACCAGGCTTCCCTGTCCATCACCAACTTCCACACTTGCTCAGACTCATGTCAATCAAATCACTGATACCATTGAGGCATCTCATTCTCTGTCAATCCCTTCTCCTGCCTTCAATCTTTCCCAGCATCAGGGTCTTTTCCAGTGAGTCAGTTCTTCGCATCAGGTGGCCAAAAAAATGGAGTTTCAGCTTCAGCTTCAGCATCAGTCCTTCCAATGAATATTCAAGACTGAATTCCTTTAGCATGGACTGGTTGGATCTCCTTGCAGTCCAAGGGACTCTCAAGTCTTCTCGAGCACCACAGTTCAAAACCATTATTTCTTTGGTGCTCAGCTTTCTTTATAGTCCAACTCTCACATCCATACATGACTACTGGAAAAAATATAGCTTTGACCAGATGGACCTTTGTTGCAAAGTAATGTCTCTGCTTTTTAATATGCTGCCTAGGTATCTTGTAGCTTTTCTTCCAGGAGTAAGCATCTTTTAATTTCATGGCTACAGTCACCATCTGCAGGGATTCTGGAGCCCAAGAAAATAAAGTCTGTCACTGTTTCCATTGTTTCCCCATCTATTTGCCATGAACTGTTGGAAAAGAAATGCAAAAAGTAAAATGGCTGTCTGGGGAGGCCTTACAAATAGCTGTGAAAAGAAGAGAGGCGAAAAGCAAAGGAGAAAAAGAAAGATATAAGCATCTGAATGCAGAGTTCCAAAGAATAGCAAGAAGAGATAAGAAAGAGTTCTTCAGTGATCAATGCAAAGAAATAGAGGAAAAGAACAGAATGGGAAAGACTAGAGATCTCTTCAAGAAAATTAGAGATACCAAGGGAATATTTCATGCCAAGATGGGCTCGATAAAGGACAGAAATGGTATGGACCTAACAGAAGCAGAATATATTGAGAAGAGGTGGCAAGAATACACCGAAGAACTATACAGAAAAGATCTTCACGACGCACATAATCATGATGATGTGATCACTTATCTAGAGCCAGACATCTTGGAATGTGAAGTCAAGTGGGCCTAAGAAAGCATCACTATAAACAAGGCAAGTGGAGGTGATGGAATTCCAGTGGAGCTGTTTCAAATCCTGAAAGATGATGCAGTGAAAGTGCTGCACTCAATATGCCAGCAAATTTGGAAAACTCAGCAGTGGCCACAGGACTGGAAAAGGTCAGTTTTCATTCCAATCCCAAAGAAAGGCAATGCTAAAGAATACTCAGACTACCGCACAATTGCACTCATCTCACATGCTAGTAAAGTAATGCTCAGAATTCTCCAAGCCAGGCTTCAGCAATACATGAACCATGAACTCCCTGATGTTCAAGATGGTTTTAGAAAAGGCAGAGGAACCAGAGATCAAATTGCCAACATCTGCTGGATCATGGAAAAAGCAAGAGATTTCCAGGAAAACATCTATTTCTGCTTTATTGACTATGCCAAAGCCTTTGACTGTGTGGATCACAATAAACTGCGGGAAATTCTGAAAGAGATGCAAATACCAGACCACCTGACCTGCCTCTTGAGAAATCTGTATGCAGGTCATGAAGCAACAGTTAGAACTGGACATGGAACAACAGACTGGTTCCAAATAGGAAAAGGAGTACATCAAGGCTGTATATTGTCACCCTGCTTATTTAACTTATATGCAGATTACATCATGAGAAACACTGGACTGGAAGAAACACAAGCTGGAATCAAGATTGCCGGGAGAAATATCAATAACCTCAGATATGCAGATGACACCACATTTATGGCAGAAAGTGAAGAGGAGCTAAAAGCCTCTTGATGAAAGTGAAAAAGGAGAGTGAAAAGGTTGGCTTAAAGCGCAACATTTAGAAAATGATGATCATGGCATCCGGTCCCATCACTTCATGGGAAATAGATGAGGAAACAGTGGAAACAGTGGCAGACTTTATTTTGGGGGGCTCCAAAATCACTGCAGATAGTGACTGCAGCCATGAAATTAGAAGAAGCTTACTCCTTGGAAGAAAAGTTATGACCAACCTAGATAGCATATTCAAAAGCAGAGACATTACTTTGCCAACTAAGGTCTATCTAGTCAAGGCTATGGTTTTTCCTGTGGTCATGTATGGATGTGAGAGTTGGACTGTGAAGAAGGCTGAGCACCGAAGAATTGATGCTTTTGAACTGTGGTGTTGGAGAAGACTCTTGAGAGTCCCTTGGACTGCAAGGAGATCCAACCAGTCCATTCTGAAGGAGATCAATCCTGGGATTTCTTTGGAAGGAATGATGCTAAAGCTGAAACTCCAGTACTTTGGCCATCTCATGCGAAGAGTTGACTCATTGGAAAAGACTCTGATACTGGAAGGGATTGGGGGCAGGAGGAGAAGGGGACAACCGAGGATGAGATGGCTGGATGGCATCACAGACTCTATGGACGTGAGTTTGAGTGAACCCCAGTAGATGGTAATGAACAGGGGGCCTGGCGTGCTGTGATTCATGGGGTTGCAAAGAGTCAGACATGACTGAGCGACTGAACTGAACGGAACTGAACTGATGGGACCAGATGCCATGATCTTCATTTTCTGAGTGTTGAGTTTTAAGCCAGCTTTGTCACTCTCCTCTTTCACTTTTATCAATAGGCTCTTTCCTTCCTCTTTGCTTTCTGCCCTAAGGGTGGTGTCATCTGTATGTCTGAGATTATTAATATTTCTTTCTGCAGTCTTGCTTTCAGCTTGTGCTTCATCCAGTCTGGGATTTTGCATGATGTACTCTGCATATAAGTTAAATAAGCAGGGTGACAATATACAGCCTTGATATACTCCTTTCCCAATTTGGACCATTCCATTTTCCATGTTCAATTCTAAACGTTGCTTCTTGACCTGCATACAGAATCTCAGGAGGCAGGTAAGGTGGTCTGGTATTCCCATCTCTTGAAGAATTTTCCACAGTTTGTTGTAATCTATGCAGTCAAAGTCTTTGCTGCTGCTGCTGCTAAGTTTCTTCAGTAGTGTCCAGCTCTGTGCGACCCCACAGATGGCAGCCCATCAGTCTCCCCACTCCCTGGGATTCTCCATGCAAGAACACTGTAGTGGGTTGCCATTTCCTTCTCCACTGCATGAAAGTGAAAGTGAAGTCGCTCAGTCGCGTCCGACTCTTTGTGACCCCAGGGACTGTAGCCTACCAGGCTCCTCAGTCCATGGGATTTTTCAGGCAAGAGTATTGGAGTGGGTTGCCATTTCCTTCTCCAGCAATGCAGGAGACCCGGGTTCAATCCCTTGGTTGGGAAGATTCCCTGGAGAAGGGTGTTTTTCTGGAGCTATCTTGCTTTTTCTATGAGTCAACAGATGTTGGCAATTTGATTCAATGGATGTCCTTCATTTTATGCTGAAATATTGTTTTGAATTTTAAAATAACTTGATTCACAGAGTATTCCTCATTTCACCTGACCTAAAAATATAGCAAAATCATCTCAACCAGCTTTGCTATCTTTTTACATGTCATCAGTTCTATCAACTTAACTTCCAGATAATATAATATTCTCTAAAGCATCATATATCAAATGTTGACCACCCCAAATTTCTCCTGCCATTTTTATTCCCACTGCCAAATCCTTCTTCACTTCTTTCCAAAGGCAAAGGGTTGGATTTTATACCAAATATTAACTGCTTCCCAGGGACTAAGTTTAATTTCGGTTTTGTGACTGATCCAAATGTGCATCTCATATTAACCATTGGATTCAACAAAGGGAGAATGTCCTGAGCTCTTTCTGTGAATCTGCCCTTACACCTTACATTTACATCATTTTTTTTAAATAACACAATCACATCTGTTTTGTTGTATTCACATATTTACCTTCACTTTTTTCATGATGAAACTTCACAAATCTAGATAACTAGGACATAGATTACTATATATCTTTTAGATGTGGAAAATTATAAATTGTAAAATATTGCCAATTCTTACTGAAAAAGAAAGAGGAAGCAGAACTGGGAAGTTGGCTGTTTACCAAGCAATTAATGAGGAACATGTCAGTAGCATTAAGCAAAAATTCATAAACCTCATATGCATTCTTATCCATTCTGCAGACTAAGAAATTTCTTCCAGTAACTAAGGAAGACGCCTACTTAGCCTGTTCATGTTCTGTTTCCTTTTAATCAATTTCACTGAGATATAGTTTTAAAAAAATTAGGCCCATTATATGCGTACTGTTTGCTTTTTGACAAATAGACATTCTTGTGTATTTACCACCACAGTCAAAAAAAAAAAAAAAAAAACAGCTTTCTCATCACTCCCTAAAATTCACTTCTGCTTCTGTCTACCCAGTCAGTCCCTTCTCCCTACCCTGATGCAGGCAGCCAGCTCCAATTAAGAACTTAATTTGCCTTTCTTAGAATTTGTTATAAATAGAGTGAGACAGTGTATGATTTTTATGTGTCTAGATTCTTTTGCTCAGCGTAATGTTTTGAGATTCATACATGCTGTTGCATTTATTAATAATTTCTTTCTTTCAGTGCTAAGTAGCATGCCATTGTATAGACATACCACAACATGTTGATACATTTACCAGTTGATGGATACAAAAGTTGTTTCCAGTATTAATGCTATTGGGAAAAAAGCTTCTATGAACGTTCATGCACAAGTCCTTGTATGAACACTCTTTCATTTATCTTGGGCTAATAACTTAGGGCAGGATTGCTAGATTATAAGCAATCACACATTTAACTTTATAAGAAAGTGCCAAAATTCCATCTGGTTTTCAAAAATATCCAGTACCATTAACACCCACCAGCAGTATATAAAAGTTACAATTATCCCACATCCTCATTAACACTTGGTATTATCCATCTTTTTATTTGCAGCCATTCCAATAGGTATAGTTTAAATTTGCGTTTCTCTAAGGACAGATAATGTTGAGCATCTTATGGTGTACTTACTGGCTCTTTGTATATCTTCTTTTGTGAATTATCTGTTCAAATATTTTATCCATTTTCCATTAGATTATTGCTCTTCTTGTTATTGAATTGAAGAATCCTCTTTTTATTCTGAAAAAAGCCAAAGTCTATATATCTATATATTATGAATATAAAAATCTATAAATTTTTCATATCTATATATTATGAATATTTTATCCCTATGTCTTGCCACCTCATCTTTTTAAATACTGGCATTCAAAGAGCTTCCCAGGTGACAAGGTAGTAAAGAATCCACCTGCCAATGCAGGAGGCACAGGAGATCGAGGTTCGATCCCAGGATCCAGAAGATCCCCTGGTGTAGGAAACGGCAACTCACTCCAGTATTCTTGCTGGGAAATTTCCTGGACGGTGGAGACTGGTGAGCTACAGTCCACAGGGCTGAAAGGAGTCAGACACAAATAAACACTCACTCAATATGCAGGAAGTTTTCATTTTGATGAAATAGATTTCCTAATATTTCTAAATGCTTTTGACTTTTTGCATTTATCTAGAGAGTATTTAATTTCCTTAAGATTGCAAGGATTTTATTCCACGTTTTCTTATAGAGTTTTTATTGTGGTACTATTTTTTATATCACTGTCAATATTCTATTTTGATTTAACTTTGTGTGTGCTGTGAGGTAAGGGGAGAGATTTCTTTGTGTTTTGCTTCGTTTTGGTTCATTTAGCGAAGGCCAATTCTGCTTACTCCTTCTTCGTCTTCCTCCTGTGCCTCTTTCTCCTTCTCCTCCTCTTTCTTCTTTGGTGTATAGATGCCCAGTTGTTCTGGGGCTACTTGTGGCAAAAAAAAAAAAAAAAAAAAATCTATTACTTATTGGATTATCTTGTGATCTAAGTTAAAAAAAATCAATAGACATTGTATGTGTGAGTTTATTATTTTCATTACTGTTCCATTGTCTGTTGCTGTTGTTTAATCACTAAATTGTATCTGACTTTCTGTGACTCTGTGAATTGTAGTCCACTAGGCTCCTCTCTCCATAGAATTTCCCATGCAAGAATACTGGAGTGGGTTGCCATTTCTTTCTCCAGGCAATCTTGACCCAGGGATTGCACCTACATCTCCTACTTGGCAGGTGGATTCTTTAGTACTGAGTCACCTGGGAAGTCCAATTTCATTGTTTATATTTATGTCAATACTAAAATGTCTTGATTGCTTTAGTTTTATAATAAGTGTTAAAATCAAATTGTCCTCCAGCTTTATTTTTACTTCTCAAAATTGTTTTGGCTGTTCTAGTTCTTTACCAATAATAAACTTTAGAATTAACTCATCAATTTCTATAAAATATCATGATATAATTTTGATTGAGACTGCATCGAATATATAGATCATTTAGGGAAAATTGCCATCTTAATGTCTTACTGTCTTCTGATGCATCAGTGAAAATCCATCTATTCCTTTATATTATCTTTAATTTATCTAAGCATCGTTCTGTAGTTCTCATTATACAGATACTGAATATACTTTAAATTTATCCCTTAGTAGTTCTTGGCTTTTGCAGTTTCTGTAAATAACATTTAAAGATTTTTAAATTTCCACTTTTTTGTCAATATATTGATCAAATACAAAGGACTTTTGCATATGGTCCTGTGTCCTGAGACCTAACTTAATTCCCTTTATAATTTTACTAGTTTCTCCCTTGGAGAAGGCAATGGCAACCCACTCCAGTGTTCTTGCCGGGAGAATCCCGGGGATGGAGGAGCCTACTGGGCTGCCAGCTCTGGAGTCGCACAGAGTCGGACACGACTGAAGCGACCAGCTTCTCCCCGTGACTTTGCACATAATCAGTTACTTGCAAATAGAAGCAGTTTTACTACTTTTGTAAATATATATGCTTTATATTAATTTTTCTAGGCTCTTTACATGGCTGCTTCCACTGTAATGGGAGTGGTAAGAATCAACTTTTTTGTTATATACTCAATTCTTTCCCGGGAAGCATAGTATGAGATGTAGATTTTGCACTAGTGTCTGTTATGAAGTTGAGAAGTTTCATTCAGGTTTGCTGAGGATTTGTTTTTTCAATTTATGAGTATATGCTAAAATTATCAATTGCTTTTATGTATTTATTGAAATGATCATTTTTAATTCTGCTTTGGTCTATTGATGTGGTGAATTGCATTCATTGTTTTTTTAATTGAGATATAATTGACATACAACATTATGTTAATTTCAAGTATACACCAAATAGTAATCTGATACTTGTATGTATTGCAAAATGGTCATCACAGTAAGTCTCGTCAACATTCATTACCAACCATGGTGAAAAGTGGAAAGGACATCAGCATAGAACTTACAAATATCCAAAGCTTAATGAGGAAATATTATGAGTGCCTTCTTTCAGTAAATTTGATAAATGAAATATACCAGTTTATCGAATGGCACAAATATAAACACTACATACATGAAGCAACCTTACACGGGCATGATGCACTTTTCATTTTACATATTACTAGATTTAAATTGCTAATATTTTGTTCAAGATTTTTGCATCTGTGTTAAGGACATTAAAAGAGATATTGATCTATACTTAAATATTCAATAGAATTCACCAGGAAATTCATCTTGACTTGGAATTTGAGCTCAAATGTGTATGTCATTGTTTAGAAAGTTTTTATCTATACACTTAAGTTAATCAATATGGGTAACTTAGGTTATCTGTTACTTTCTAAAGTGGACTTTGGCAATTTGTGTCATTCAAGAAGTTGTTCTTTTGTATTTATTATTAAATTTATTAAAGTAAAATATTTATAGTATTTCCTTATTAAGTTTTCAGTGTTTTAAGTTCTATAGTAATTCTCCCCTTCCTATTTATTCCTGATATTTGTTATTTGCCTTTTTTTCTTTTTTTCTCATGATCATTCCAACTAGTTGTTTATCAATTTTACTTATCTTGTTGAAGAGCTATCATTTGGTTGTGAAGAGTTTTCTTAGTGTTTTCTCTGTATTCAATTGGATGTCTGCATTTACTATTTTATTCTTTTTACTCACTTTGGATTAATTTTCTCTTTGTTTCTTCTTAAAGTGGAAAGTTAGCTCACTGATTTGGGAACTTTCTTCTTTTCTCATATGAGAATTTTAATACTCTAATATTTTCCTCTAATCATTGTTTTGTTTGCATCCTAAATTTTTTTGTTACGTTGCTTTCATCCATTCAGTTAAAAGTATTCTTCAATTTTTCTTGTGATTTTTTTTTCTTTGAATCTTTCGTTACATAAAAATCTGTTATTTAATTTCTAAATTTTTGTGTAAAGAGGACAGAGTTTGTATTATTTTAGTCTTTTTAATTTTAATAAGATTTATTTTCATTGATTCAGAATGTGTTTTATACTGGTGAATGTTCCATGAACATTTGAAAGAATCTATATTCTTGTGTAGTTGAGTGGAGAAGTTCTATAAATATCATGTTGGTTATGTTGGTTGACAGTGGTTCCCAAGTTCTTTTCATTACCAAGATAGTTATAACTTTAGATTTGTCTTTTTATCCTTTTAGTTCTATTAGCTGGTCTCTATATAGAAAATATAGAAACAAAGTAAACCATATTATAAAGCTCATAATGACTTTATATTTGTTACAAAATACATGATAAATACAAAATACACACACTTTTTCCACAAGTGCTTTGAAAAAACTGCTTTCCCATTAGTCAGTAAATTACATGCTTCTTAAGACGTATTCCACAGTTCAATTCAGTTCAGTTGCTCAGTGGTGTCCGACTCTTTGTGACCCCATGAATTGCAGCACACCAGGTCTCCCTGTCCATCACCAACTCCCAGAATTTACTCAGATTCATGTCTATTGGGTCAGTGATGCCATCCAGCCATCTCATCCTCTGTCATTCCCTTCTCCTCCTACACCTAATCCCTCCCAGCATCAGGGTCTTTTCTAATGAGTCAACTCTTTGCATAAGGTGGCCAAAGTATTGGAGTTTCAGCTTTAGCATCAGTCCTTCCAATGAACACCCAGGACCAATCTCCTTTAGAGATTGGTCTGGATCTCTAGACTGGTTGGATCTCCTTGCAGTCCAAGGGACTCTCAAGAGTCTTCTCCAACACCAGTTCAAAAGCATCAATTCTTTGGTGCTCAGCTTTCTTCACAGGCCAACTCTCACATCCATACATGACCACAGGAAAAACCATAGCCTTGACTAGACAGACCTTTGTTGCCAAAGTAATACTCTGCTTTTTAATATGCTGTCCTAGTTGGTCATAACTTTTCTTCCAAGGAGTAAGTGTCTTTTAATTTCATGGCTGCAATCACCATCTACAGTGATTTTTGAGCTCAAAAAAATAAAGTCTGACACTGTTTCCACTGTTTCCCCATCTATTTCCCATGAAGTGATGAGACAGATGCCATGATCTTTGTTTTCTTAATGTTGAGCTTTAAGCCAACTTTTTCACTCTCCACTTTCACTTTCATCAAGAGGCTTTTAGTTCCTCTTCACTTTCTGCCATAAGGGTGGTGTCATCTGCATATCTGAGGTTACTGATATTTCTCCTGGCAATCTTGATTCCAGCTTGTGCTTCTTCCAGCCCAGTGTTTCGCATGATGTACTCTGCATATAAGTTAAATAAGCAGGGTGACAGTATATAGCCTTGATGTATTCCTTTTCTTATTTGGAGCCAGTCTGTTGTTCCATGTCCAGTTCTAACTGTTGCTTCCTGACCTGCATACAGGTTTCTCAAGAGGCAGGTCAGGTGGTCTGGTATTCCCATCTCTTTCAGAATTTTCCACAGTTTATTGTGATCCACACAGTCAAAGGCTTTGGCATAGTCAATAAAGCAGGGATAGATATTTTTCTGGAACTCTCTTGCTTTTTTTCGATGATCCAGCGGATGTTGGCATTTGATCTCTGGTTCCTCTACCTTTTCTAAAAACAGCTTGAAGTTGACACATTGCTGAAGCCTGGCTTGGAGAATTTTGAGCATTACTCCATAGAGGGGTACAAATATTTTCATTTTAGTAAATGTGATTATTTAAAATATGCTTACACTCTTATAGCTTGGTTAATATAAGTATAAAAATCTTTTCCCTTAAGTATCAAAATATAGTACAAATAAAGAATCCTATCTGGGTTTTGGTGGAAATGAAACATGTCTAATAGGGAAAATTCATTATTTTATGTTCAAAATAATCACATTTAAGGCCTTAGGTATATCTGGGTCATTCATAATTCGCCATGAAAAAGTCACAGCAGCATTCCATCTATGAGGATGAGCGCATCACAGGGAGGGACGCTGCCAGTTGTTTTCACTGTTTTCTCCTTAGTGGCTGAGCTGTAAACATGTATCTGTTCAAAAATGAATCCAAAGGTCAGTTTTCCAACAGTCCTCCAACTTTTATTTAAGAATCTTGAAACAAATAATTTGATCTCACTTGTATTCCAAATGGTGTTCTAAGTGCTGAGGAAACAGTGGTATATGTCAATATATTTTCTTACCTCACAGAGCTTATGTTCTAATAATGAGAACACAAAGCTAACCAAACAGAAAGTGCTAAGTGTTCTAAGGAAAAAAAAATTTAAAGTTAACAGAAAGCAGACTATCACAGATGAGTAGGGAAGAGGATTAAAATATAGTTTGGTGAGTAAAATTCTCTTTTAATAAATACGACATCTGAGCAGATAGACCTGGGGTAGAAAGGAAACTCTCCCCATGAGGCTTCCTCAGGGAGGAGCCTTCCAGAAAGAGGGAACAGCACATGGACAGGCTCTGATGTCAATGTGTGCTTACAGATTCCAGTACTGACAAGGGGGCCTGGAGTGAAAGGAAATGAGTGGGAGAGGTATGGAGGCTTTTTAGCCTTTGTTATTCCTTTATTTTGCTTTGGGTAAAATAAAAAGCCACTAGAGGTTTTTGAGCAGAGGGAGATGACCTGATAAAACAAATGATACTATCTGATTCAGTTTTTGTTTAGGCCTCAATTTCAGATTATATATATATGTGAGGACTCTCTTACCAAAAAGTACTCAAGAATATTATATTAGGAATGGTATGAAAGTTTACGACCACGTGACCACATTACTTCAACTTGGACCCCTCTCAGGGTCTTGGAAGGGACCTATGCCAGGAGAGGGAACTTGAAGCTAAAACTTCTTTAGTTTCACAATGATGCTGCCTTGGGATCTCATTTGTCTTAATGGGCTCACTCTGTGGTTATTTTAAGAACAGTTTATAGAGGTCAAGGGTAGATGAAAGGAATCTTGTTAGACTATTGGAATAATCCAGGCAAGAGATGATAGTGGCTCAAGCCAGATGAGAGTGGTAACAATAGATGCAGTAAAAATTAGATGGATATTGGATATATGTTGGACATGAAAAGTAAGGTTTATAAAATTTGCTGATTGACTGAATATAGTTTGTGGGAGAAAAGACATTCAAAAATGACAATGGGGATTTGGGCCTGAATAACTAGAAAATGGAGTTGCTGTTTATTCAGGAAGAAGTGAAAAAGCTTTAAAATAGTAAAGCTGTGAGTTAGTGCTAAAAACTCTCTTGAGGTTGATTATCTCAAATTTTTAATGACAGTAACAATGTAATTGTATGGGGGTTTTCCCACGAATAGCCAGCTAACCCTAGTGTATATTCAGAGTTGGCAAAGAGCTTTATTTAACTAAGATTTTTAATTTTGTAGATTAAGATGAAGGAGAGAAGCAAATACTGGGAATTAAGAATGTGGTAAAGAAAAACAAACAAACAAACAGTGAAAAGATAGGGTACCTGATGGCAGTTCCAGTGAAAGCAATGAATGTGAGAGTACATTATATGAAGGAGTGAAGCTGGAAACACAGGAGGTGTTAGCTGGGGGAGCAGTTAGAATTGCTAGATTTTAAATCGTGGAACAAGTGTACTTACTGCGGCTGCAAAGCTCATGGTCAAACCCTACATTTGGCATCATTAATATTTATACCTATACTGTGATTGGAAAGGTTGTCGATTTAAGATGGAGAACTGGGATATAAGAGAAGATATCAAGGAATTGCAAGATCAATGCAAATTACAAGCAGAATTTCAATCATCTGAATCCAGATTCTTCCTAGGTATAGTCAATGGCTTCAAAGACAGAATTAACCAAGTGTTTGGTAATCATCACACAAATGACAACCCATTCCAGTATCCCACGGATAGAGGAGCCTGATGGGCTACTGTTCACGGGGTCACAAAGAGTTGGGCACGACAGTGATTAAGCTCAAGCACACGCATTTTTTGCTTTGTTTTCACACTGAAGAAGAATGGTTATCAGTTAACCTGTACTGATTATTTGTGGAAAAGAACTAAAAAGGAAAGTAATTTGCAATCACATTTATAATGCAAACACATTTTGGAGAAAAGAAAACTTGGGGCATCTAACTGGAGTATTTCAAGGGCAGAGAAATAACGTGGCTTCCGTAACTGCACATTTCTATATGATTTATCTTTGATAAACCTTAAATTATTTTCACCCATGATATTCCTTGAAGCTGTTACCTGGAGAATTTGATGCACAGAGCTTTCTCACAAATAGTGGTCCAAGTAGAGGACACTAGAGTACATCACTGTCATTCCTTAGTTCATATTTGTATATGTGATGCTAAAGCTGAAACTCCAGTACTTTGGCCATCTCATGCGAAGAGTTGACTCATTGGAAAAGACTCTGATGCTGGGAGGGATTGGGGGCAGGAGGAGAAGGGGACGACAGAGGATGAGATGGCTGGATGGCATCACTGGCTCAATGGACATGAATCTGAGTGAACTCCTGGAGTTGGTGATGGACAGGGAGGCCTGGCGTGCTGCGATTCAGGGGGTCGCAAAGAATTGGACACGACTGAGCGACTGAACTGAACTGAGCACTTTTTATGTGTCAGGAATTTTATTATGCTTTACGAATGTAAGATCTTACCCTTGAGAAATTCCTGGGCCAACAAAAGAAATTTTAAACTTATAATTCCAGGTTAATGGAATGACTACTGTGAAAGAAGAATGTATACAGTGCTCTGTGTACACTGGGCACCGAAAGTGGTGCCTAAGATTTCCCAGAGATTAAGAAGGGAAGGGTTCATTTGCACTGGATCTTAAAGGAGTAGGAGGCGTTTTCCAGGGTAGATAGAACTTAATAGACAAGCATTCCCTAAGAGAGCAACAGCAGCATGTTCTAAGGCATGGGAGCACTAAAAAGCATGGCAGCAGAGTATAGAGATAGGGAGTTGTCAGAGGTTGAAGGGGTGAAAAACTAAGGGGAGAAAAGGGTCGGTAGATGAGGCTGAAAGATGAGAGGGAACAGATAATGGTGCATCTGAAAGACTCTGGGATGGATTTTATTAAGCAGATGAAGAATATGATTTTTAAGAAGATATTTTTTTGTGCCATGTGG
Organism: Nanger dama; assembly: GCA_917880005.1. Lineage (NCBI taxonomy): Eukaryota > Metazoa > Chordata > Mammalia > Artiodactyla > Bovidae > Nanger > Nanger dama. Next base: position 2,273,116 of record CAKJTW010000059.1, read on the forward strand.
AGGAAACAAGAAAATGAATAAAAGTAGGTTGCTCCCCTAGCCCTCTTTTCATTTTAATTCATCTCCTTCATTTAAGATAGAAACTTCCTTTTTGGAAATAAGGAATAATTAGAAATACCTCTTTTCCAATTATTGGTTGAGAGAGACTTTTCTTTGTGTCCAGTATTCCACAGCACTGCTGTGCACTGCAGCAGACCACAGTCTCTGGTCAATATGTGTCGGTGCATGATGAAAAACACAAATTTCAAGCCAACACAGCAGAAGGTAGCTATTAACAATCTAGAAACTGTTGAGGCAAGTACTGATTCTGAAAGCCATTCACTTCTCTACATATTATCCCCTCACTATTTCTCAGGAACTGGAGATTTCTTTTCCTCTAAAGAGAGAGTCTTTGAAAGCTCCCCAGCTTTCTAAGAGTCATTTCTGCGATGACATTTGTTTTAGTTAGAGTAGAGAAGCTGCCTCTCAGACCTTGGGAAGTGTTCATTACACTCTCTGGTTGATCCTAAGCTACCTTGAACTTCATATTTTATTCTTTAGTAACAACTTTCCTTCTCATGAGAGTGGAACACAGGAAGGCTCACTAGTTTCAATGATCAGATAATTGAACCGTCAGGAGCTCTGTTTTGCATGATGCGCTGGCTTGGAGAATGTGTGATCGTTGGCAAATTTGCTTCTGCTAAAAGAAATTGAAGTGATTCATAAAATGAAATTCAGAAGGGTCATGCATAGAGGCCAAAGTGGTTGTGCTTCTCTGTTTTTCCTCTCCCAGGTATATTAGCAAACATTGTTGACAAAAAGTGAACACTTCAACCAGAAAGGAAATTTAATATGAAGCTGTTTTAGGTGCAAAGGCACAATAGCTGAATAATATCTTGTGAAGCCATAGGTTTTTCTTTAACACAGTCCTCTTTATTGGAAAGAATCAAATATTTTTCTCTAGCTATGTATGAATACTGTATTGTGTGCTGCATTTAGGTCACACCATAAATTAATATTTTATTCTGAAAATGAAAACCAAATGAATGTCAGCTAACCATTTGTGTAAGAAGAAAACAAAGTACAAAATTTTGTATCCTTTTAATGGAAAATGCCCCACCATCAATTTGTCTTCAGAATATATGTACTAGTTTATTACTTGTATGCTTCTAAGAGCAGATGAGTGAATGAAAAATTTGATAGCTCAACTTTATGTGAACGAGTCTGGCTTGTCTGGACAGAAGGAAGCAGAGTTTTATAGGATTTTCCATGGTCTGCTACCAACTAGAGTCACTCAGGAGCCCTTTCTGACCTGTAATAATTTATGAAATTTACTATGCTACTTAAGCTTGTCTGGATAATATTGGCCATTAGAAAAGTAAATACTTTATTTGCCGATTGTACCAGGGTGATCTTAAATACTTCATCAGAAGAAAAGGAGGTGATTGCATCATCTCTCTGACCTAACTGCACATGCACCATAGATGAGGCAGGAGCCTCTTCCAGAGAGGGCTGCATCCGGCTGTGTAAGTGATGCAGGCGGAGCTGAATAGACCTTGTTATGGGCTTCCCTGGGGACTCAGTGGTAACGAATCCGCCTGTAATGCAGAAGACATGTGTTCGATCCCTGGGTCAGGGAGATCCCTGCAGGAGGAGATGGCTCTCCACTCCAGTACTCTTGCCTGGAGAATCCCATGGAGAGAGGAGCTTGGTGGACTACAGTCCATAGTCACAAAGGGTCAGATGTGCTGAGCAACTGAGCATGCACGCAGACCAGGTTATGCCATTAACCAGATGATATCAGTGACTGTGTGAGAGCACAGTCTTTCTCTGCTGGGTAGCATTATCTAGACATCTTCTGTTAGGAACAAATTGTCCTTAGGCTGAATCAAAACTTTATCTCTCCTATGGTTTGGCTTGGGGTAAAGTTGCAACCATGTAAGATGAAGAAAAAGCCTGAAAATAAAGGGAACATAGGAAAATCCACAGCAAACCGGGGAAGTCTCCTTCTGAGAGAGAGAGGTCAAACTGAGGAGCAAAATCAAGGTTCTGTGTGCTGGGAAGTAAAACAGGAACCACTTTGGAGATCCTGTGGCATGAAGGTGTACCAGCTTCTTTAAAATGAATCTTAGAAAGCAATAGTTGAGGAGGCAGCTGCCGTTTTTAGCTGCCCCCTGCAAGACCCTACAATTATAAACTGGTTTCAGCAAATACTGGTGATAGTTGGCTTTATTTGTTTGGAAGGTAACTACATTCTTTTGACACAGCTTAAATCATGAGAGGGGTTTATGTCCTATCACTTTTCTTATGTCTCAGCAGTTCCCTAACGCTGGACTTTAGCTGCAGAAGCACCGGTGGCTCAGGAAATTCATCATTTTCTTTCAGTAACAGGTGCGGATTATTCTGTGGGTTCATAGACAAGTTTAATAGTTTCTATCTGAACTTTTCTTATTGTTCTTTACTTTTATTACTTACGTGCTAAGTTATAATTTTCTTCACATTATTCACAACCTCTTCTTACCCTTCATTTAACATAACATCACATTTCTTGAGGTATAGAAATTCAGAAACTACTAAAATTATATCGTTTGAATCTAATATCACTGCTGTATATGTTGACAGTATATCAAAATTTAGTTTGAATTAAAATCAGCAATTTTAATTTAATCTCTGGGTTTTAGAAATAATTTGTTAGAGATGGAAACACATATTTCCACATTTGATCAAAAAATACTAGCACAAAGAATCAGTTAATACTCCTTGAAACTATACTCTGTTACTTTACTTATGTAATTAAATTCATATTTATTTTAATTCATTTATTCAACAAGCATTTATTAAACCCCTACTGTGTGCTTTGTCCTCTGCTAGGCACTGAGCTGGTTTAAAATTATGCATGATAATCCTATCAAGAAATTTAGCTTATTAGAGGGTTGTAAGACATGAGCATAATTAATTTTGAGACAAATTAGAAAGTGATGGATTATAAGCAAGGATAAGTAAGTAGCAATGGGAATCCAGAGAGAGAATATTTGCAGCCAGAAAACTTCATAGAAGATGTAAGCTTGAATCAGATTTTGAAGGATGAACAAAGGCAAAGTCATTCCAGGTAAAGGGATGAACATGAAGAAAAACGCAGAAGTGGGAAATCACTATGTTTTTGCTAGGGTAGAAAGTAAGATAGTTTTTTTTTTTTTAAGGTACACACCATTGTAATGGGATGCGTTTCTTCTGCTTTTGGTAAATTGTTTTTATTATGCAAGTTAGAGGTAAAACTTAAGATGGTAGCCATATATTAAATTATTTTCTCATTGAAATATTAATTTATAAGATCAATTAATTAATTGAAAAGATCTGTGATCAGATCTTGTAGTGTTTTGATTTCACAAAGAGACTTTGGTTGCATAAAGTAGGGAGCTGAGCTGCCATGGATAAAGGAAGACAGGATAGCATATAAAAATAGGGGGAAAGTGTGACATTATAAACAATGCAGAAGGCTTGTTTTTGCCTTTTTGTGATATGCAGAGAAGCACACGCATTTTAAACATAAAATTTAGTTCCGCTCTAATGCTGACACTTTGTACTGATGTGTTTTATTTTCTAGAGTGATTCTTTATAGGATTTCTATTTGTCTATTCAGCTTGATAACACCAAACTCTTTTGAGGCTTCCAAGTTTTAGAAAGTTTTATTTTCCCTGTAGAAATAAATTTTTCTAGGAAAAATGAGAACTTAGAATAATTCTGATGTTTTATTTTTTGTTCAAAAGCACATTAAAAAATATATATAGCTCTCATGAAATTAGGATAAAGATGGCTTGCATCTCATCCACTGGCTTTTGGTGCATAAGTTGTTCAAGTCAGAATCAATTTGGTATAGAATTTCTAAAGATTTTATTACAAATTCATTTTGCAGGAAAGATTCTCTTAGACAATAATCTTTTGTATAACATGAATCACCACCATTAGCAACAGCAAATGCAATAAATTATAATACATAAATTAAAGATATGAGCAGATATTTCTAGCGAAAAGGTAACAATGGCCACTAATAAAAATCCTTAAGACAAATCAGTAATGTAACATATGAATAATAACTAGACAGTATCCAATTAAAATGTTTTAAAGCCAAACAGAAATGTGCTTAAATGAAGAAATGGATTTAAATACTCCTTTAGCCAAAACTTACGGAAGAGTCTCATAGAAAGATGTTTGTGTAATATCAATATAATGCAGGGCATTAAGTAGCAATAGGATGAACTTCTGAAGGGGTTCAGAATGAGCCTCCCTAAAATGTGCCACTTTGGCATATGGACTAATTGGCATGAGGATAATTGAAATCCAACTGACTTAAGAAAAACTTATTCCTCCCTAATTACTAACAGAATTTAGATAAGGGGTCCGGTCCAGAAAGAGAGAGAACATTTTGTCTGAATGAACTATCTGGATGGCAGAACAAGCAACTTATTACTAAACACCTGCTCTTCTTATTGTCCAATGAATCACCTTCCTCCCCTTTGAACTTCCAGGTCCTTATTCCTGTTTCTTAGTTCAGAATAGCACAGAAGTTTTGTTGACTGGAAAAAAAAATTGCACCATGTGAAAGTTGTGAGTTAAGTTTTATTTGGGGCAGAATAAAGACTATGGGCCAGGAGACAGCATTTCAGACAGCTCTGAGAAACTGCTCCAAAGATAGGAGGGAAGGTCAGTATATATGAGATTTTGGTGAAGGAGGAGTATATGCAATCAAGCACATATTTTTTGAAGAAAGTTGCTGTTAGTTTCATGAAAGCTACTGCCAGTCATGAGGAGCAGATGTCACTGTGAAGGATTTTAGTGCTTTTCTAAACACAAGGAGATGCCAGACTTAGGCTCATAAAATTTTCTTCTGAAAATATCTAACCATCTGAAGACCTATTCTTCCAGATTTTCCAAGAGCACAGAATGCTTCATTCTTGATCTTGATTCTGCACACTTTCCAGGAGAAGTTGAAGGTCAGCAGCTGCAGTGGCTCATAATTTAATCTTTGTACAGAGGTAGATGACAAGTGCCAGTTTGTAGTTGGCAGTCACAACTACATGACTTATCCTTGGGTCTCATTGTCTGTGTGGGACCCTTAATAGTACATAATTAAATTTGTTTTTCTCCTGTCAATTTGTCTTATGTCAATTTTATTATTATACAAGCCAGAGAATCTAGAAGGGCAGAGAGATCTTTTTACCTGCCCAACACTGTGCTTTCTTATCAAAAAATGTCCTCAATCTAGTTACCAAAGTTGACAGGTTTTCTTGCAATTCTAGTTTGCGTTAGGAAATCTGATTTTAACTTTCTCTCCCATTTCTATGATGTTTCTCCTCTTACAAATCTGTTTCTTGGGTTTTCTTCCCTTCTGTAATATTCAAACTCATTATCTTAGGTCATCACTCTCACAAAGGAAATTAGGTGAAAACCTATTTCATTTAATGTCTCTGAGTATTCTTCCTAGGAATGTTTGTATTCTGTGTGTATACTGATAACTGTCTGAACACAGAAATGTATATTGTTATATTTTGGAACTTTAACCAATGATGCAGCTATTCATCTATCAGCAGTCTTCCCTCTGCTTTCAAACGAACTCTATAGGTAGTGCTTTGCCTATTTGATGAATGAGGCTAATTGTTCTCGTGTGTGGCAATAATTTTAAGGAAGATAGGTGAGAACAGACAAAATGTCAATCAAGTAGAATTTTTGTTCAGCATCATCTATGAGGAAAATTCTGTATTTCCTGTGGGAGGAAAGACACTATCCATCCTAAAACATTCCCTTGAGACTTTCATCAATGACAGTTTTCTTTGGGAAAACACAAATTAGAGTACTTCCACCCCCTACAACTGCACCATCTCATTCGGTTTACACCCAGCCTCCAAAGGCAAATACCCATTGCTTGGTGCAGTTTCTAAGCTGCACTGGCAGCCAGTGAGGGTGCAGTTTTCTCAAGAGGAACACTAACAGCATAGTGGTTTTAATGATGACGCGATATTTCAGGCCAGTGCACTTTGACCTGTCATCCCTGCTTCAATTTAAGGAACAATTTGATAAAATATTTGTGGACACCAGTGGGAATAGCCCTGGTAATTTCAGCTTTTGAAAGTGAAGCTTTGGCATTAGATTTAGTCAGAATATGTAGAACACTTATTTTATAAATGTCAAAGAGAAGTAAAATAGGAAGGAAATGGAGCTGGCTCTCAATAACAAGCAATTGTGTCCTGGCTAGCCAGGAAGACCCCCTGGAGAAGGAAATGGTAACCCACTCCAGTATTCTTGCCGGGAGAATCCCATGGACGTAGAAGCCTGGTAGGCTACGTCCATGGGGTCGCAAAGAGTCGGACATGGCTGAGAGACTTCACTTTCACTTTCACTTTAGCAGCAAAAAGCGAGGTAGTATGTGTATTATGAATAAGACCTTAGTTCTCATTGCCTCATTTAGTTCTCACTTGTTAGCTATTGATATTCAATAAGTGGGTGCTGCTGTGAGGATTAATTATATAAACATATCAGATATTAAATTCCTAGCGTGCAGTAGGCATTCAGTAAATGGTGCTTTATCACAGTGTTCTTTTACATTTTGTAAACTGCTTTTAATACAACTGTTCTTAACATGGTTTAGGAAAAATACTCTACGACAATCTAATGAAAACTCTGGACTCTTACCTCTCAAAAAGGTGATGTACCTTAAATCCGACATTTTTCAGCAGTTTCATAAACTTTCCTAAATGTATCAAATGTAACGGTTAAATGTATGTGCTAACTTGGTTAGGCTCTGGTGCCTACCTGTTCCATCAAACAGTGGTCTGTCTACATGTTGCTGTGAAGGTATTTTTTTTAAGTGTGTGAAGGAATTTCCAGCCTGCCACACTGCCCTGTGGATTTTGACTTTCCAGGTCCCATGATTGTATGAGCCAGTTCCTTAAACTACATGTGTTTATTCCTCTATCCTGTATCTATTGATATCCTGTTAGTTCTATTTCTTTGAAAAACTCTGACTAACACACCTAGAACTTCGTATGGAATTCAGGGACACACACACACTCCACTCGGAATCCTCCGGAGAAGATACTCTGGAAGCAACTGGGCCTAACTGCCTCATCATTAAGCTGTTTTATTTCTCACAGAATGATTCTATCACTCTTCTAGTGGTAGTTAATCAGGAAACAGAAAGCAACCTATTCAGCGTTAAAGAACAAAGTAAACATTTCAAGTAGGCATTGAATAAGTGCTTCCCATTGTACTATATTTCAATTCCAGAGGTGACTGAAAAGTCAGTAATGTTCTTGGAGGTACCTACTAACAAGGATCAAAATCCCTTCCCCTGCTGGTTGGGACAGGGCTCCTTTGTTGCTGCCCCTGAGGTTCCCCATTGTCTGGAGAATTGCTATGCTACTAACTATCTCAAGTTTGCAGGTAAGAATATCTTGTCAGAGCTGTGAAAAGAAGTCTAAGTAAAGGAAATATGAAAATAAAATATTCTCCATATGCACACACATTTTAACGGTTGTCTGAATTTCTCATTTTTGAAAGGGTTATGTGGCTTTTGGTGAAAATCAGGATGAAACATTTGCAGATACTTTGAAGCAACTATGGGCTTTCCCCATGGCTCAGTGCTAAAGAATTTGCCTGCCAAAACAGGAGCCACAGGAGATATGGGTTTGATCCCTGGGTTGGAAAGATCGCCTGGAGGAGGGCATGGCAACCCACTCAAGTATTCTTGCCTGGGAAATCCCATGGACAGAGGAGCCTGGTAGGCAATAGTCCAAAGCCTGTTGCAAAGAGCTGGACATGACTGAAGTGACTAAGCATACACACAGAAGCAACTATGCATGAGAGTCCCTAAAAGCTTCAATAATAAAGGAGAAAAAGTAGAAAAGTTGGGAATTAACTATGGATGAAATTGCCGGTCACTGTCAGCTGCAAGTTAGTTTACTACTTGCCTAGTTTTGTACGAAGAATCTGCAAGACCTATATAATCTCCTGTGCAGGGACCTTACGCAGAGTGGTTATTAGAGTATTGTTACTTTACCAGGTAAATGATAACTGGATAGCTATGCTTTTTCCAGTTCTTTGGAAGGACAATATCACTAAACTCTATGCAGTAAAGGATGGTCTTACCGACAGTGTGTTGGTCAAAGAGAAGAAAATCCCCACCCAGGCACTATTTTTTCACTCTTCATCTAACATTGCCTCTGACATACTTCATAGCCAATTTATGATGGTTTTTATCTGCAAAGCGGAAATAATATCTGATTTTCTCGTAGGAACATGGTGAGAATAAATAAGACTAATCATTTGAAGTGTTTTGGGGTCCTCCAATGATGAGTGTTATGTTATTACAAAGCATTATTTACTTCACAAGTGACTTGTCACCATTCCTAATCTGTGTAAAGCATTTTGAATTCCTTGGAGAAAAACTTGATATTGAGTAAAATTTTAATATCAGTGGATAATATATACCACATAGAATCTCTTCTGTTAGAGGTCCTGTTTCTGCTGCTTGGGGAAAATAATGCACTTATAGCACAGCAGACAAAAAGAAATTCAGGGTGTACTTGGTCTTTTAAACTTGCTTTCTGATCATTTCCCCAAACTAGCTCAAGAAGCTTACTTAGGTCAGAAACAAGGCATACACGTGTACGCTTGGTCACAAGGACACATTGAGAAACAGGACTCTACCACCGAACCAGCGGCGAAGTCCCAGTACTAGAATGTATCCACTGTCAAATGTTAAGGGACCTTCCCTGATGGTTCAGATGATAAAGAATCTCTTGCAATTCAGGAGACCCAGGTTTGATCCCTGGGTCAGGAAGATCCCCGGAGAAGGAAATGGCAACCCAGTATTCTTGCCTGGAGAATTCCATGGACTGAAAAGTCTAGTGGGCTACAGTCCCTTTGGTCAAAAAGAGTTGGACGTGACTGGGTGATTAATTTTAAGGGCACCACTAGGACCAAGACTGTGGTCTCTAATGCTGGTCTCCACTGCAAAACACCAGCTCTGCTTGGAGGGGAGCTACTTCCATGTCTCAGTTCAGGAAAAAGTATAATGTACCTGGAAATTTTGTTTTTGCCATTCATTAAGAATGCTCTCAAGGGCAGCAGAAGCAATATTAAAAAGGACAAAAGAGTAAAGTTAAAGGGAACTCCAACTGACCAATTTGATAATTTGAGTATGTACTGAAAATTATAGTAATAACACCATTAATTTGAGCAAACTGAATTTGTGAAAGGTCAGAAATTCTTACTGATATCCAAATTTAAATGCTGTACCTTTAAATATAATTCTTGTATTTATTTATTGTATTTATCCAACTTGTATTTATTGAGTACCTAGTATGGGGAAGTCACTAGAGCTTGCCTTCTGGTGGAAAGAGAAAGATAAGCAACTAGGATAAACACATAAATAAGCAAAATATTCTATGTCATTGGTGATGAGTACTAGAAAGAGAAATAAATCAGAGAAAGAGGCTAAAATATGCCAGAGAGGAGAAGCTGCAGAAAAGAAATAGTGAACCAAGAGGTTATAGTTTAGACAGAGGAGTGGTCTAGGCAGAGGAAAATAATGTTGGAGATAGGTCAGCTGTCTAGAAAGTATACTCGTGTAGAGACTTATAGGCCAGTGGGGAGAGTTTGAATCTTCCCTGAGTCAAATGGGCAGCCACTTGTGGCTGTGTGGGCAATGGACACAGATAGGGCAAGAGCAGAAGTGAGGTACCACCTAGGAGGCTATGCAGTCATATAGAGAGAGTGCATTGACTTGAAAAGTGGTCAGATCCCAATATATTTCCAAGTCAATACTAATGAGATTTTCTAAAGCATTTGATGTGAGGTATGTGAGAAAGATGTTGAAGATAGTGACCTAATTGTTGTTTGAAGAACAGAAAGAATGGAGCTGGTTTTATGGTATTGGGAAGGCATGTAAGAGAAGCAGGTTAGGGAGGAAGACTAAAAGCATATCAGTTTGGGCTGCCTACTAGGCATTTAAGAGATGCAGAATAGGCAGAGGAAACGAGGCCAGAGGTCTGGGAGCACTGAACTGCTGATGTCAGTTTGTTAGTCGTCTGTGTATGTTTGCATGTGTATGTGAAAATGCAGTCGAGAAAATGAGGCAGAAAAGAAGAAATTAGTAGAGGAGATTAAGAAAGATGGTCAGAATTATCATGAAAGTGTTATCCTGGAATTCATGAAAGGACTGTTTCAAAGGTGACTTGCGATAATGAAGGGTGAAAACAAGAGGTGTATAGTTTTTAAGGATGCTAATAAAACAGTTGGTTATATAGATATATTTGAGTTTTTATAATTATGTCATTATTTATAAACTTTCTTTGCATCTAACTCAAGTCATCCTGGAAAATATAGCTGTATACCAAGTATAGAAAGTTTTGATGAATACTCATGGTCACTCATAACAACCGGAGAGAAAGCAGCTCTAATTATCCTTACTGTGTGGCTACAGAGAAAAGCCAAGTGAAAACAAAGGTTCTGCAGCATTTGAAAATGGTTAGTTAGCGAAAGAACAGAAGAGGAGTGCTAATAGTTCAGCCTCAGTCCCTCATCTCCCAGGAGATAAAAACTCTAGATGGGCTTTTGAGTCAAAATGAAATACTAATGAGAAATTCATGATATCAGAACAGGTTACTGTACTGCAAAGATATTTCAATGAGTTAAATATTGCAGACCATTTGAAATTTAATTTATTGGAAAGACAACAACTTACAGAAATGAAAGTGTGTAACAGAGAGAGGGAAGGGGTAGGGAGAGAGACATCAAAATATTTAACAACAAAATATATTAAAGGAACTCAGCCAAATAGTATATCACTAGAATTTAATTCCCATGAATTATAGGGTCAGAAAAGGTCCCTAGGAACTGATTGATTACCTAGAGTCTACAGAATCTGCTGTTCTGAGGGGGAGGGGAATCTGTAAAGTTCAATAAAATTCCCAGAAAGAATTAATTCAATAGCTTCTGAAACCACAGGAAAACATCAAAAGAAGTATTGAAATAACTGAGAAGGTCTACCAAATGGTACAGAAATAAGGAATAACTAAAGTGCCTCTATAAAGTTGATCCTTTTAGACTAGAATTTAAATGTGAGTGAATTTAAATTTCATAACAAAATTTGTAATTATTGCAATTGTTCATATTTATCTGTTCTTTAAGATGCTTGTAAATGTGTAATGACCATGTAAGTTATTTGAGGAAAATTAGTCACAATCAATACTGATGCTTACATGTTTAAGAAAATTAATTTTCATAGTTTTATCTTTTAGATGAAAGCTTAATATATTGAACATTAAATTACAAAAAGAAGTGTGTATTCCTTTTCTCTATAAAAGTTCCTTGAATGCTGAAGAATTAAATATGAAGCTAAATAAAAAACAGACTAGTCTTTAAAGATTTAAATGCAGGACTGTGGAGACACATCAACATATATTTATAAGGTGATGTAGTCCATAAAATTAAGCCATGCATTAGGGAAACAGTTCTTTAAATTTTGATCTCAGGACACTTTTAAACTCTTAAAACATTAAGGCCTTGTACAGATTTCATTTATGTGTGTTAAATCTATCGATACTTATTAAACATTAAAAGACATTTTAAAATAATTATTAATTAAAAATTAATAAATCCTTTACATGTTAACATAACATATTTTTATAAAATGTGTGCTCCAAAACACAAATTTTGGTGAGAATAACAGTACTGCATTAAATTTTTGCAAATCTATTTAATGTCTAGTTTAAAAGGAGGTACATGAATTTACATCTGCTTTTGTACTTAATCTCTTGCAATGTGTTGTTTTGGTTTCTGTTTTTGAAGACTATATGGCCTCAAATTGATACATAATCAGAAATGGGAAGGGAATCTTAATAGCCTTCTAAGATAATTATTTTAGACTACACCAAAACTCAACATGAAGCTTTTTAAAGGTTAGTACTAAAATGGAATCTGAAATGATATAAACTTTTCAATTTTACATAAACTCCTTCATCTATCTTGCATATGTGTGGATCTCCTCCAAGGAATAGCTTTATAACATCATCTTTGATCATTTGAAAAAATAATGATTCACTAAGTTATACAAATTCTACAAAAATTGACACATTTTATTATACAATATAAAAACTTCATGTTTTTAACATCACCACCAAATGGTTAATATTATCATCAATTTCATCAAGAAAAGATTTTGAGTATTAGGAGAGATACCAAATTCAAAATGGCTGACAAATGCTTTCCAGAATTCTAATTTTCACTCAAAAGTGTGCATTTTCTTATAACTACAAATACTTCAGCTTTTTTTTTTTTGAAAAGACATTCTATTCATTTTTAGAAAAATGTCTGCCAAATAGCCAGGACTAAATAGATATCATTTTTAGTTTCCTGTCAAGTAAAAATAGTATTCCACTTAAAAAGAATGAACTAAGTTTGCAGCAAAATGCTTTACGTGTACTTTTGATTTCATTACATAAAATGTTAAAAAGATATATACTTAAGTGTTAAGATAAAGTAAAATTATTTTTTTGTTGTTTTATACAGAAAATTCTTAAATGGGCTTTTTCCCCCCTTTCCAAATGTATAGCTGTGGAATATACAATTACTTCTAATATCTTTCCGTGTTCCTGCTTTAGTTTTTGCTAAGGAGCTAGCAGTTAAAACCACAACTGCTTTTGCATCCTTTGTTGAAATGTTAATACAGTCAACAAGGCACATGCCATCTTAGCATTATTGTAAAAATAGTTTTGAACTAACAGAGCACCTAAAAAGATTTTGGAAACCCCCAAAATCTGTAAATCACGTTTTGACAACCACTATCATGGGAGCACAGAGAAGTTGTACCTCCCAAAAAAAGGTATTAAGAATTAGAAGGGTATTAGGGAAGACTTCTTACAGAAAAAAACACCTTTGCTGGGTCTAAAGGAGAATTAATGAGTATTTAGATTGGAGAAAGAAATGGCAACCCACTCCAGTACTCTTGCCTGGAAAATCCCGTGGATGGAGGAGCCTGGTAGGCTACAGTTCATGGGGTCACAAAGAATCAGACACGACTGAGTGACTTCGTTTCTTCTTCACTTCTTAGATGGGAGAAAATACATGGTGTGGATAAGACCTGCAGTAATTTGATGATGCTCCAGATCCCTTGGAGAAGGGAAAGGTTACCCAGAATTCTGGCATGGAGAATTCCATGGACTATACAGTCCATGGGGTCGCAAAGACTCAGACACAACTGAGCGACTTTTACTCACTGACAGGTAGGCTGCCGTCTATGGGGTCGCACAGTTGGACATGACTGAAGTGACTTAGCAGCAGCAGCAGCAGCAGTATCAAACCCAAGGCAAAACAGGAAGCGCCAGTAAAACTAGACAAGTAGGGAAGTGTTGGATCCAAGAAGGAGAAAAGTGCTACATTAAAATTTTAGCTTTTTTCCTTTGGTCAAAAGAAAGTTTTAAGAATAAGAGTGGAATTTTTAGATTTGTATTGTAGAAAGATCACTTGTGTGAAGTATAGGTTTGAGGAGGTCAAAATGGGATGCAGGGAGATCAGGTGTAGAAGCTATTTCTTCTTGTGATAAACTACTTATTCCTCCCCAAATTTATAAGTTGAAACTCTAATCTCCTATGTGATAGTATTTGAAGGCTAGGCTCCTAAGAGGTGATTAGATCATGAGGGTGAAGCCCTCATAAATGGGATTTGTGCCCTTAAGAAAGAGACCCCAGAGAGCTCCCTTCCTTTTCCACCTGAGAGGACACAAGAAGATGGCCCTCTATGAACCAGGAGTGAGTCCTCACCAGATGCTGTATCTACCCGCACCTAAGACTTCCCAGGCTCCAGGACTGTGAGAAATAAAGCTTGGTTGTTTAAGCCACTCAGTCTACAGTATTCTATAATGGCAGCCTAGAGTGATTAAAACCCTCCCATCTCCTTCTTCATCTCCCTTTGGTAATATTGAAAATATGAACATATTTGTTATAAAAGTGAAGTAAAATAGAAAATGATACAGATAATAGAAAAACAAAACTAATCTCTCTGTCTCCCTTCACTTACATTCCCCCTGAGATAACTATACATAAGATGGTATGTATCCTTCAAAGAATAAATAATTCTTACAGTGGCAGAAAGCAAAGAGTAACTAAAGAGCCTCTTTTTAAAAAATATATAAATTAGTTTATTTTAATTGGAGGTTAATTACTTTACAATATCGTATTGGTTTTGCTATACATCAACATGAATTCGCCACAGGTATACACGTACTCCCCATCCTGAATCCCCCTGCTTCCTCCCTCCTTGCACCATCCCTCTGGGTCACCTCAGTGCACCAGCCCCAAGCATCTAGTATCATGCATTGAACCTGAACTAGCAATTCATTTCACATATGATATTATACATGTTTCAATACCACTTTCCCAAATCATCCCACCCTCACCCTCTCCCACAGAGTCCAAAAGACTGTTCTATACATCTGTGTCTCTTTTGCTGTCTCGCATACAGGATTATCGTTACCATCTTTCTAAATTCCATATATATGTGTTAGTATACTGTATTGGTATTTTTCTTTCTGGCTTACTTCCAGTTTCATCCACCTCATTAGAACTGATTCAGATGTATTCTTTCTAATGGCTGAGTAATAATACTCCATTGTGTGTATGTACCACAGTTTTCTTATCCATTCATCTGCTGATGGACATCTAGGTTGCTTTCATGTCTTGGCTATTATAAACAGTGCTGCAATGAACATTAGGGTGCACGTGTCTCTTTCAATTCTGGTTTCCTCGGTGTGTATGCCCAGCAGTGAGATTGCTGGGTCATAAGGCAGTTCTATTTCCAGTTTTTTAAGGAATCTCCACACTGTTCTCCATAGTGACAAACAACTAATCTCAAAAATAGACAAGCAACTCCTACAGCTCAATTTCAGAAAAATAAATGACCCAATCAAAAAATGGGCCAAAGAACTAAATAGACATTTCTCCAAAGAAGACATATAGATGGCTAACAAACACATGAAAAGATGCTCAACATCACTCATGATCAGAGAAATGCAAATCAAAACCACAATGAGGTACCGTTTCACGCCCGTCAGAATGGCTGCGATCCAAAAGTCGACAAGCAATAAATGACAGAGAGGGTGTGGAGAAAAGGGAACCCTCTTACACAGTTGGTGGGAATGCAAACTAGTAAAGAGCCTCTTGAAGAAAATGAAAGGAGAGTAAAAAAGCTGGCTGAAAACTCAACATTTAAAAAAGATCATGGCATCCAGTTCCATCACTTCATGACAAATAGAAGGGAAAAAGTGGAAGTAGTAGATTTTATTCTCTTAGGCTCCAAAATCACTGCAGACAGTGACTGCAGCCATGAAATTAAAAGACACTTGCTCTTTGGAAGGAAAGCTATGACAAATCTAGACAGTATGTTAAAAAGCAGACATCACTTTGCTGACAAAGGTCAATACAGGCAAAGCTATGGTTTTCCCAATAGTCATGTTCATATATGAGAAAGTGAATGCTCAGTTGTGTCCGACTCTTTCCGACCCCTTGGACTGTAGAATACCAGGCTTCTCTGTCCATGGAATTTGCCAGGCCAGAGTACTGGAGTGGATAGCTGTTCCCTTCTCAAGGGTATCTTCCCCAACCCAGGGGTCGAACCCAGGTCTCTCTCATTGCAGGCGGTTTCTTTACCATCTGTACCACCAGGGAAGCCCATAGATATGAGAGTTGAACCATAAAGAAGGCTAAGCACCAAAGAATTGATGTTTTTGAACTGTGGTGCTGGAGACAACTCTTGAGAGTCCTTTGGACAGCAGCGAGATTAAATGAGTCAATTCTAAAGGAAATCAACTCTGAATATTCATCGAAAGGATTGATGCTGAAGCTGAAGCTCCAATACATTGGGCACTTGATGCAAAGAACTGACACACTGGAAAAGATCCTGATGCTGGAAAAGACTGAAGGCAAAAGAAAAAGCGGGAAGCAGAGGATGAGATGGTTAGATAGCTTTACTGATTCAATGAACATAAATCTGAGGAAACTCCAGGAGATAGTGAAGGACAGGGAAGCCTGGCATGCTGCAGTCCATGGGGTCTCAAAGAGTCGGAGATGACTGAGTGACTGAACTGAACTGAATTAGCGACTGAACAGGCTTCCCAGGTGGGCTAGTAATAAAGAACCTGCCTCCCAATGCAGGAGATTTAAGAGATGTGGTTTCCATACCTAGCTGGGGAAGATCCACTGGAGGAGGAAATGGCAACACACTCCATTCTTGCCTGGGAAATCTCATGAACAGAGGAGCCTGGCAGGCCACCGTCCATGGAGTTGCAGAGTTGAACAGGACCTGAGCGCATACACGACTGAGCGCATGCACACAAACCTTTCCTAGCAAATGAACAACACCACCATAGTTTCCCTATGACTTTGAGATAACTTTGTTAAGTATTCCTATGAATGCGATGTTGATTTCTATAGAAAGGTCAACCCTGAACATGTGGTGTGCCATCAACATATGGCTGTGGTTAAAACCATGAGTGTGGATAAGATCCACTCAAGGAGGTAACATGAAAAAAAAACATCAGTGCACAGCCTGACATGTGAAGATCACCAAAAGACAGAAGCATGCAAATGTTCACAAGGGAAAGAGAGAGGGGGAAAAAGAAGGGTTGTGAGGGAAAATTCTGATAATAATTTTAGTTTAAAGCATTGAGGATGTGACTTATATGAGAGTATGGTGAATAAATATTATGAATGAATTTTGTGAATTTTAATAAAAATTAAAAGGAGACTTTATTAAGCTAAAATAAAATTTCTGTGATATTGTACATTATATACATATGATACAATTTATCTTCAATCAGGACTGCATGGACATTCTTGCCAAGAAACTTGGATCCAGAGAAATAAGTACAGAATGGAGTTTACTCTAAATTCAATATTAAACCAGGCTTCTCTGGTGGTTCAGATGATAAAGAATCCGCCTGCAATGTGACAGACCTGTGTTCGATCCCTTGGTTGGGAAGATCCCCTGGAGGAGGTCATGGCAACCCATTCCAGTACTCTTGCCTGGAGAATCCCCATGAACAGAGGAGCCTGGAGGACTATCGTCCATGGTGTCACAAAGAGTCAGACAGGACTGTGCAACTAAGCACAGCACAATTATATGTAGGTCTTATTACCTGATGGCTCAGTTGGTAAAGAATCTGCCAGTAATGCAGGAGACCACCTGCAATGCAGGAGACATGGGTTTGATCCCTGGGTTGGGAAGACACCCTGGAGAAGGAAATGGCAACACACTCCAGAATTTTTGCCTGGGAAATCCCATGGACAAAGGAGCCTGGTAGACTATAGTCCATGGAGTCACAAGAGTAGGACATGACTTGATGAGTATACCACCACTAGAGAAAAAAAAAAAGGAGAGAGAATAGAGAGGATTATTTACTGATTCACTTAATGAAATATTAATGGATGCTGCAAAATTTTCAGGAAATATTAGGAAGAGTAAGACACTGAAAAACAGTCAGTTTGGAAAGGGGGAAGGAAATATCCCATAAAAATATGAGATAAAATTGGAAAGATGAGGTCTGTGTTCATTCATCTCTAGGAGTAGGCCTTGGACAAGAGAAAATAACTTTCTTATATCTGATCTGAATATCTCCTAGGTTGTAAAATTTGAGTTGTTTCCCAAAGATACTTGGTACAGTTGAGCATCTTATGCCTTTTTAATCTATGAGATGGAATCTCAGACTTTTAGCCAAATTTTGCACGTATACAGAAATGTACTATCTGTTAAGTGGCTAGGTCGGAGTTCTCTACAGTGGGTGGATTCCACAGGCTGGCTTCATTTGAAATGCTAATTATCTTAGAGCAGTTTTTTTCCCCCCATATAGATTTGTATTATTTCAGGACACATGATTTGAAGCGTAATTATTAGCCATTCTGGAAAAAAAAAATGTGAGGCATAAAATGGGACAGCAGAGGAGTGACTGAATGGGAAGACCTGGAACCAAGAATGTCTTCCTCTAGAATATGACACAAGACTAAAAATAGAAGTGGAAATGATGAAAAAGATGCTTAGGTATTCAAGAGTGGGGAGGCAAGGCAAATATATAGTACACTGAAAAGTAGAACAATCTGTCTTCATATCATAGTAGAATTAAACCAGAAATCAATAACAGAAAGATAATTGGAAACTCATCAAAACAACACACTCCTAAATCACACAGGGATCAAAGCAGAAATCTCAGGAGAAATATAAAAAAGTTTGACGCAAATTAAAACACAACTTATCAAAATTTGTGGGATGCATAAAAATTAATGTTTTGATCTAAATTTATAGCATTGAATAAATGTATTAGAAAAGAAGAAAAATTTAAACACAAGAATCAAGTTTCCATTTCAGGAAACTACAAAAATAAAGCAAATTTAATCTAAAGTAAACAGAAGAAAATAAATAAAATTGGACTAGAAATCAATGAAATTGAAAACAAGAAATTAATGGAGAAAATCAACCAAATCAAAGGCTGATATTTGAGAAAAATAGTAAGACTGGTAAGTTTTTAACCAGGCTTTCTAAGAAAAAAAAAAGACACAAATTTCTAACATCAGAAATGAAAGAGAGGACATCGTTTGTAATGTTCATTATGAATCCAATGAACATTATTAAAAGATGGTAAAGAATACAAACCTAAGCCCACAGATTTGATAGCTTGGAGGAAATGGACCAATTTTTTGAAAGACACAATATGCAAATCTCACACAGTAAGGGAAAAACAATTAAACAAAAGAATTAAATAAAAAATATTTTAAAATTAAATAGTCATAATACAAACACATTTTGGGAAGGCACAGAATCATAGTAATGATAGTGTTCTTACTAAGTTAGGAAACTATGGAGCAGAAATATATTTGGAACTGGTTGTATGCATGTATAATTCACAATTGTGTGTTCAAAGAAGCTGTAGTATTCTACCGATAAAAATAAAAATTTTAGTTGTTAAAAAAATAAATAAAATTAAATTAAATATCTATTAATTAAATTGAATCAATAATTAATAATCTTCCAAAGCAGAAATCACCAGGGCCAAATGGCTTCACTGATGAATTCTACCAAATATTTAAGAAAGAAATATATTGATTTTCAACAATTCTTTTAGAAGATAGAAACAGAGGGAATATTTCATAACTCATTCTATGAGGCCAGAATTGTTCTAATACCAAAACCAGTCAAAGATATTATAAGAAGCTGAAACTATAGACCAATATCTCTCATAAACATATCTCCCACCTTGGAAGCCCCACTGTCATTATACATTTCTCAAAATCATAGAAAATATATCACCAAGAGTGAACTCTAATGTAAACTATAGACTCTGGGTGATAAAGATGTATCAATGTATGTTTGTTGATTGTATCAAATGTCCTCTACTGGTTCCAAATATTGATAGCAAGGGGGGCCGGGTATGTGTGGAGATAAGGAGCTATAGGAACTCACTGTACTTCATATTTAATTTTGCTAAAACCCTGAAATTGCTCTAAATATTTAAAAAAATTTTAAGTGAGTTTTTTTTC
This sequence comes from Nanger dama, assembly GCA_917880005.1. Lineage (NCBI taxonomy): Eukaryota > Metazoa > Chordata > Mammalia > Artiodactyla > Bovidae > Nanger > Nanger dama. The sequence goes on from CAKJTW010000059.1 coordinate 2,292,675, forward strand.
TTGGGAAGATTATCACATATTAATAGGAAGAATGAAATTTGAAAGTTTTATGAAAGAATGAGATCTATATACTCTTCATACAAAATCTAGCTTCTTTGGTTTTTAATGAGGAGCTACAGTACACAGTATTGCAACTTAACACACATGAAGGAGGTAGAAAACAACCCTGATTAAAGAATAATGCAATGAGTTAAAATATTGCTTGCAACCATCATGGTCAGTGTTTATTTTCAAGGTAACCATATGGGGTAAGATTGTTACGATTATTTTCTCTGTTAACATCTAGTTAATAACATTTTCATAGTGACCTAGCACAATACCCTATAATATCCTGTCATTCTAATTTTATAGAAGATATTGAAGAAATCCAAAAACTGTGCTAAAGTTTAGACAGCAGAAAAGCCTTGATTTAGCTAAGATTTGAATTTTCACAGCTGGGCTTTCCAAAGAGCCTTTTGCCCACCTCTCCTAATAAACCTAAGGAAGGGTCACTTGTATGCATGATGCCCATCTCCTTATTCTTGTAGCTGATTCCTGCTTTGCCTAGCCTGAGAGAATGGTGAAAACACTTGCCTTTTCTTAAGTAGTATGCTAAGGCTGTCAGTGCTGAGAGTTGTTAATTTTTGGTGTGAGTGTTCATGATTTTAGATTTTTTTCTGTATGCTGTTCCATCAGTGAACAGGCTCTTAACAAATCTCCAAAATAAACTCATTTACCAAGGCTTTCTCATATTTGTCATTTTGAAAGACTGAGCAAACATCAGTAAAGAAGCAATCCAAGTTCTCATGCCAAATATGTGTATGTCCAAGACTAGGATTTTCTTCATGTTTAAATGTGGATATGGAGCCTAAAGTGCTAGGAATTTTTAATCTTCTTTCTAACTTATTTTTATTTCTCTTCCTTAGGTCTGATGAGCCTTATATGTAGAGCTGCTTGCCACTTACAAAAAGATGTGCTCTAGCAGATGAAAAGACTGCCTATCTTTTATTTCATTTGGAAGATTTGATTTCAGATCAATGAATTACTAATTGTGGCTCAGAAAATCCTTTCCAGATGACTGTAGGTTGGTCCAAAATACAAAAGGACTCAATTGGTTTAAAGTCTGAATAAGAGTCCCAGAGAGAGTTGGATAAAGGTTGGAGGGAGTTATTTGTATTGCTGGAAACTTATCTATAGTATCTGTAGAGCTCTTCTAAACTGAGTGGGTAGAGTACAGAGTTCATCTTTTTGGTTACCTTTCCACCCTTTCTATTCTTTTTAAAAATGAAACACTATGAAAATGTACTTCATTCTTTTTACTGTAACAATTTATTAGTGGAAATATGTGGTTGGCCATTTTGCTCAGGCCGGTTTCTTTATCATCCACTTCTCATCTGTGTGCTTTTTCATAGTTCCTTCTTTTTTTCTCATTTTTGGACTCTTTGATTTCTCTTATTTCCATTGCTCTCATATTCCAACCTTTTATTTTATTTTCTTTCTGCAAAACCCAAACACTTTCAGAGGCCAGACAAATAATCTAAATATGTTAAGTGACAGATCAATGCATCAAAGAGTTGTGAAGGCTCAACAAATTGAAATTCATGGCACATCCAAAGGTGATCAATTCCCTTGGGATTTTATTGACTAATAAACAAAATCAGGGTGCCAGGTTCTCTTCACTGCTCATCACTTTGCAGCTGCTACTCTATTTCATTCATATTCCCTCATTTTTCTTCCATCTTTCTAAGAAATTCACAGGATGGGTTTACCATCTTCAAAAATCTGGTTTTGCCTTATTTTGTGAAGGGGACAGATTATTAATAATCATTCTGTACCTTAGTTTTCTCATCTGAGAAAAGGAATTATTACTTACCCATTGAGTTGTTATGAAGATTACATGAAATAATACTTATAAAGCATTGAAAATACTGCTTTATATTAATAGAACACAGATATACCACATGAGTGTTTCAAACATAAGTATTAGATTTTATTATTGCCAAGTAGTCTGTTCAGATCTTCCTAAACTTCACTTTTTGCCCTCTTTCATCCTCTCATTTACCTCTTTGTTCCTGAGAGAAAGGTACACATTAAATTAATATACACAAGGAGATAAATGAGACCCAGATTACCATTTGATTATTAACTGGGACAATATTGACTTGCCAGTGATTGTTTATCTGGTTGAAATGGGCTACTTAGGCTTATAGCCTAGAGGATTTCCTTACTACTTTTAAATCCAAATGTAAATCTCGGTATCTTAATACAGTTCTCAGGTCAAAAGGTAAGATTCCATCCAGACTGAGAAGTGTACAAAACACACTTAGTTAATGGCCTCCCATATCCATTTCAGGGGTCTTTCTTAGCAGTACTGGCTCCATTTTGATTTTCCTTTCACAATTGCCAGCTGATTAAGAAAGGTTATAATTCAGAAATAGCCAAATGGAAGGGGTGCCTAGGAAAAGACGTGGGGAAAGGGCACAGAGCTTTTATGCTATGCTCTTTGGGCAATTTGTTCTTCCTGGCATTTACATATATTCACCAACCTGAAAAGTCTTAAATCCCATTCTTTTAGGATTTTATGGAGGTTTCATTATATAGATGTACTTGATTAAATTATTGCTTTTGGGGACTAATTTAACCTCCAGTCTCTCTCCTCTTCCCAGAAGTCAGGGAGACAGGACTGATAGTTCCAGTCCTCTAAAACTTGGTCTTTCCTGAGACCAGCCCATCCCCAGGGTGTTTGGGAGCAAGCAAGTGTTAGTTGCTCAGTGTCCTTCTCTTTGCCCAGTGTCTGACTCTTTGTGACCCCATGGATGGTAGCCTGCCAGGCTCCTCTGTCCATGGGATTTCCCAGGCAAGAGCACTGGAGTGAATTACCATTACCTTCTCCAGGGGATCTCCCTGACCCAGGGATGGAACCTGGGTTTCCTGCATTTCAGACAAATTCTTTACCACCTGAGCTGCCAGGGAAGCCCCACCCTAATTAATTTCATTATCATAAACTCAAGTGTACGCAAAAGGGACTCCTAATGAACGGCAGAAGATATTCCTATCACTTAGGAAATTCCAAGGATGTTAGGACTTCAGTGCCAGAAACTAGAGACAGAAACCATATATTTCTTATACCTCCATTTTTATTTCATCTGCTGTTTTCCTTATGATTAGACCAGGGTTATGTGTTGTCAGTGACTCAATGGTAAAGAATCTGCCTACTAATGTAGATGCGGGTTTGATCCCTGAGTCCAAAAGATTCCTTGGAGAAGGAAATGGCAACCCACTCTAGTATTCTTGCCTAGGAAATCCCATGAGCAGAGGAACTTGGTAGGTTACAGTCCATGGGGGGTTGCAAGAGAGTCAGACAGAATTTAGCAGCTAAACAATAACAATGTGTTGTTGAAAGAATATCGAAGTGGTAAAAGCTCTTTTCATCACACGTATCCACAGGTACTGGAGGTGGCTACAGCACCACTGGTCAATGATCATCACTTGGTTGAGGTAATGTGGCCAGGCTTTTTCAGAACTATTTTTCCTTATTGACACACTAACCTTTGAAAGTCTAGTCCATTCTCAAGGGGAAAGAACAGTAGTGAGGGGATCATGTTCCAGCTTCTGATGAAGATTATTTGGGATAACTAAGTGTAATTATTTATAATTTTAAGGAATATTAGTATTCATTTTTATATATCAGTATGGACGTCAAGGCTATGGTTTTTCCTGTGGTCATGTATGGATGTGAGAGTTGGACTATGAAGAAGGCTGAGCACCGAAGAATTGATGCTTTTGAACTGTGGGGTTGGAGAAGACTCTTGAGAGTCCCTTGGACTGCAAGGAGATCCAACCAGTCCATTCTGAAGGAGATCAGCCCTGGGATTTCTTTGGAAGGAATGATGCTCAAGCTGAAACTCCAGTACTTTGGCCACCTCATGCGAAGAGTTGACTCATTGGAAAAGACTCTGATGCTGGGAAGGATTGGGGGCAGAAGGAAAAGGGGATGACCGAGGATGAGATGGCTGGATGGCACCACAGACTCGATGAACGTGAGTCTGAGTGAACTCTGGGAGTCGGTGATGGACAGGGAGGCCTGGCGTGCTGCGATTCATGGGGTCGCAAAGAGTCAGACATGACTGAGCAACTGAACTGAACTGATGGACTCATGAATATTTATTTTATTTATCTTGTAGTTTAAATTGTCCTAGCTTTTGTGATTAGGAGCTCTTTCAGTTGGCTTCTTTTTACATGATTTTTTTTTTTACAATGTATCCCTTTTACATGATTTTTTTCTCTCTTACCTTCTGACCCTGCTACATATTTGAGGTTCATCTTATATTTATCCTGCTCCAAACTTGAAATCAATTTTTTCTCTCAAAACCCACTGTTACTTTGATTAAAAAGTATTTAGAAACCAAGATCTGGGTGCTATGAGTGCTCATTGATGGTGGGATGTTATTGCTTCTAGGATCTCTCAAGAAACAGAGTGATGTAATACATGTATAAATACTAATTTATGTATATACATATTCCTCTGATTGTTTCTATATTTAATATCTTTATCATTATTAAGCTAAACATGAGCTCACACTGATGTCTCCAACTCTGACCTATACCATGGAGTTTATTTTAGCCTTCTCATCTTGCTTATCTGTATCTTCTTTCTCCAACAGTAAAAAAACTAGCACTCACTATCCAAACTTACTTATTTATCCAACCCAAATATATGCACATAAAACCTTTTTAGAATTGCTAACTTAAATTCCCATGAGGGAAAAAAAAAGTCACCAACTAGAGTAAGGTATATTTGAACAATTCCTTTTTGTTTTCAGCATTAGAGTCGCTTTAGTTCTTTCTTTCTTTCTTTTAGCTTAGCTTTAGATCTGAAACACTGTTTTCTGATTTTACATAGGTCAGCTTCATTTTAGGAGAAGGCAATGGCACCCCACTCCAATACTCTTGCCTGGAATATCCCGTGGACAGAGGAGCCTGGTGGGCTGCAGTCCATGGGGTCGCTAAGAGTTGGACATGACTGAGTGACTTCCCTTTCATTTTTCACTTTCATGCACTGGAGAAGGAAATGGCAACCCAGTCCAGTGTTCTTGCCTGGAGAATCGCAGGGACGGCGGATCCTGTTGGGCTGCCGTCTATGGGGTCGCACAGAGTCGGACACGACTGAAGCGACTTAGCAGCAGCAGCTTCATTTTACCCTCTCTCTTTCAGTGCAGATAGCTATACATTTGTAACAAAGTTTAATCTATTTGCCCTTCAACATACTGATTGATGTTTTCCTTTAGTTTGCCTCCACTAAAGTTTACTCTTTTTGACGTAGAAGTCGGACTTCCCTAGTGGCTCAGATGGTAAAGCCTCTGTCTACAATGCAGGAGACCCAGGTTCAATCCCTGGGTTGGGAAGATCCACTGGAGAAGGGAAATGGCAATCCACTCTAATATTGCCTGGAAAATCCCACAGACAGAGGAGCCTGTTAGGCTACAGCCCATGGGGTCTCAAAGAATCAGACACGACTGAGCAACTTCACTTCACTCTTTGACATAGATGTAGAACCATGTATTTGCCAGTCAGTTCAACTCCTTTTGGACTTCCCTGGTGGTTCAGACTGTAAATCGTGTGCCTACAATGTGGGAGACCCGAGTTCAATCTCTGGGTCGGAAAGATCTCCTTAAGAAGGATACTGCAACCCACTCCAGTATTCTTGCCTGGAAAATCCCATGGACAGAGGAGCCTGGTAGGCTACAGTCCACTGGGTCACAAAGAGAGGGACATGGCTAAATGAGTTCGTTCATTCACTCACTCAACTCCTTTTGAACTCAGAAAGGTACGTTCAGGTCCTGTTCTCCATACAGAAGTTCTGCAATAAGAGCACATCTCATTGTTTCCTATTCACACAACCGATGCCTATCAAGTTACTGCCTCAATGTTCTCCAAGTTCAGAATGGAAGCAGTTCTGCCATTTACTTCAAATATTCCAACTGAAGATATGTTGAGTGGTTATGTTACAAAAGACTGGAAACTTGGAGAAATCTGTGTAATATAAAATATTATGTATACATATGAAATATTTTTGTATCTTAAGAAAGAAAAAAAGCAAAAACTAATGTTAACATATAATGTTGTGTACACTTTTTCCATCTTTATTTTCTCTAGTTTCAGTTCAATCACTTCAATAGCTCAGTCGTTTCTGACTCTTTGCAACCCCACGGGCTGTAGCACACCAAGCCTTCCTGTCCATCACCAGCTCTCGGAGTTTACCCAGACTCATGTCCATTGAGTCACTGATGCCATCCAACCATTTCATCCTCTGTCATCCCTTTCTGCTCCCTCCCTCAATCTTTCCCAGCATCAGGGCCTTTTCCAATGAGTTAGTTCTTGGCATCAGGTGGCCAAAGTATTGGAGTTTCAGCTTCAGCATCAGTCCTTGAAATGAATATTCAGGACGGATTTCCTTTAGGATGGACTGGTTGAATCTCCTTGCAGTCCAAGGGACTCTCAACAGTATTCTCCAACACCACAGTCCAAAAGCATCAATTCTTCAGTGCTAGTTTTCTTTAGAATCCAACTCTCACATCCATACATAACTCCTGGAAAAACCATAGCCTTGACTAGACAGACCTTTGTTGAGAAAGTAATGTCTCTGCTTTTTAATATGCTGTCTAGGTTGGTCATAACTTTTCTTCTAAGGAACAAACGTTTTTTAACTTCAGGGCTTCAATGAAAATTTGCAGTGATTTTGGAGCCACCAAAATAAAGTCTGTCACTGTTTTCATTGTTTCCCCATCTATTTGCCATGAAGTGTTGAGACCAGATGTCATGATCTTAGTTTTCTAAATAGTGAGTTTTAAGCCAACTTTTTACTCTCCTCTTTCACTTTCATCAAGAGGCTCTTTAGTTCTTCTTCACTTTCTGCCATAAGGGTGGTATCATCTGCATATCTGAGGTTATTGACATTTTCCCCAGCAATCTTGATTCCAGCTTGTGCTTCATCTTGCCTGGGATTTCTTGTGATGTACTCTGCACACAAGTTAAATATGCAGGATGACAATATACAACCTTGACATACTCCTTTCCAGATTTGGAACCAGTCTGTTGTTCCATGTCCAGTTCTAACTGTTGCTTCCAGACCTGCATACAGATTTCTCAAGAGGCAGGTGAGGTGGTCTTACTATTCCCATCTCTTGCACAGTTTCCCACAGTTTGTTGTGACACACAGTCAAAGGATTTGGCATGGTCAATAAAGCAGAAATAGATGTTTTTCTGGAACTCTCTTGCTTTTGCAATCATCCAACAGATGTTGACAATTTGATCTTTGATGTCTCTGCCTTTTCTAAATCCAGCTTGAACATCTGGAAATTCACAGCTCATGTGTTGAAGCCTGGCTTGGAGAATTTTGAGCATTATTTTACTAGTGTGTGAAATGGGTGCAACTGTGTGGTAGTTTGAGCATTCTTTGGCATTGCCTTTCTTAGGGATTGGAATGAAAACTGACCTTTTCCAGTCCTGTGGCCACTACTGAGTTTTCCAAATTTGCTGGCATATTGAGTGCAGCACTTTCATAGCATCATCTTTTAGGATTTGATATAGCTCAGCTGGAATTCCATCACCTCCACTAGCGTTGTTCATAGTGATGCTTCCTAAGACCCACGTGACTTCACATTTCAGGATGTCTGGCTCTAGGTGAATGATCACACCATCATGATTACCTGGGTCATGAAGATCTTTTTTGTATAGTTCTTCTGTGTATTCTTGCCACCTTTTCTTAATTTCTTCTGCTTCTGTTAGGTCCATACCATTTCTGTCCTTTATCGAGCCCATCTTTGCATGAAATGTTCCCTTGGTATCTCTAATTTTTTTTGAAGACCTCTCTAGTCTTTCTCATTCTATTGTTTTCCTCTGTTTCTTTGCTTTGATCACTGAGGAAGGCTTTCTTATCTCTCCTTGCATTTCTTTGGAACTCTGCATTCACATGGGTATATCTTTCCTCCTCTTTAGACAACCATTTTGCCTTTTTGCATTTCTTTTTCTTGGGGGGTGATCTTGATCCCTATCTACTATACAATGCCATGAACCTCCATCTATAGTTCATCAGGCACTCTGTCTATCAGATCTAATCCTTAGAATCTATTTTTACTTCCACTGTATAATTGTAGGGTTTTAATTTAGGTCATACCTGAATGGTCTAATATTTTTTCCTACTTTCTTCAATTTAAGTCTGAATTTGGCAATAAGGAGGTCATGATTTGAGCCACAGTCAGCTTCTGGTCTTGTTTTTGCTGACTGGAGATGGGAATACCAGACCACCTAACCTGCCTCTTGAGAAATCTGTATGCAGGTCAGGAAGCAACAGTTATAACTGGACATGGAACAAGAGACTGGTTCCAAATAGGAAAAGGAGTACGTCAAAGCTGTATATTGTCACCCTGCTTATTTAACTTCTATGCAGAGTACATCATGAGAAATGCTGGACTGGAAGAAACACAAGCTGGAATCAAGATTGCTGGGAGAAATATCAATAACCTCAGATATGCACATGACACCACCCTTATGGTAGAAAGTGAAGAGGAGCCAAAAAGCCTCTTGATGAAAGTGAAAGAGGAGAGTGAAAAGGTTGGCTTAAAGCTCAACATTCAGAAAACGAAGATCATGGCATCCAGTCCCATCACTTCATGGGAAATAGATGGGGAAACCGTGTCAGACTTTATTTTTGGGGGCTCCAAAATCACTGCAGATGGTGACTGCAGCCATGAAATTAAAAGACTCTTGCTCCTTGGGAGAAAAGTTATGACCAACCTAGATAGTATATTCAAAAGCAGAGACATTACTTTGCCGACTATGGTCCGTCTAGTCAAGGCTATAGTTTTTCCTGTGGTCATGTATGGATGTGAGAGTTAGACTGTGAACAGAGCTGAGTGCCGAAGAACTGATGCATTTGAACTGTGGTGTTGGAGAAGACTTTTGAGAGTCCCTTGGACTGCAAGGAGATCGAACTAGTCCATTCTGAAGGATATCAACCCTGGGATATCTTTGGAAGGAATGATGCTGAAGCTGAAACTCCAGTACTTTGGCCACCTCATGTGAAGAGTTGACTCATTGGAAAAGACTTTGATGCTGGGAGGGATTGGGGGCAGGAGGAGAAAGAGATGACTGAGGATGAGATGGCTGGATGGCATCATGGACTAGATGGATGTGAGTCTGAGTGAACTCCGGGAGTTGGTGATGAAGAGGGAGCCCTGGCTTGCTGCAATTCATGGGGTCACAGAGAGTCGGACATGACTGAGCGACTGAACTGAACTGATAGAGCTTCTCCATTTTTGGCTGCAAAGAATATAATCAATCTGATTTTGGTATTAAGCATCTGGTGACGTCCATGTGTTGAGTGTTCTCTTGTGTTGTTGGAAGAGGGTGTTTGCTATGACCAATGCATTCTCTTGGCAAAACTCTAGTAGCCTTTCCCTGCTTCATTCTGTTCTCCAAGGCCAAATTTGCCTGTTACTCCAGGTATCTCTTAACTTCTTATTTTCACATTCCAGTCCCCTATAATGAAAAGGACATCTTTTTGCGGTGTTAATTCTGAAGGTCTTGTAGTTCTTCATAGAACCATTCAACTTCTTCAGCATTACTGGTCAGGGCATGGACTTGGATTACTGTGATATAGAATGGTTTGCCTTGGACATGAACAGAGATCATTCTGTCAATTTTGAGATTGTATCCAAGTATTGCATTTTGGACTCTTTTGTTGACTATGATGGGTACTCCATTTCTTCTAACAGAATCTTGCCCACAGTAGTATATTTAATTTTTATTATTTATTGATATTTATATATTTATTAAATTAGTATTAATAGATCTCAAATTGTTTTTATTAATACAATGATAATCTAGATTCTACTATCACAATTTAAAGTTTGCAGATTCAAAAGAATTTAATTTCACAGATAATACACCATTAATAGTGCATCTCATTATTATCTGTGTAAACAATTTAATATTTCAGTAGTATTGTCTTGACCAATCTTTTCAGTATGTAATTCCTGTGTTATTTTTCTGCTAATAATATGTTTCTGATCATCGAGTTTTGTCTTGCCTTCTCTAACATATTCATTGCTGTATATTAAATTTTTCCTTGAAGATATAAAATATATGATTGTAACATTTTATAAATCTATTTTCAAATTAATAAAAATTATCTTTTCCTAGCTTTTATGGAGATTAACAGAAGATGCTTGAAAATATATTTTCTGAAAGGTGACCTAAAACACAGAGTTCTCAGATCTGCATGTTTAAGTATTTTGCTTTGCATTCAAGGTTGTCAACATGATGTGTGGGCTTCTGCTTTTGCAGTTATTTCAAATATGGTTATTAATTCCCTTTGGGAAATTGTTCTCCAGTTGTTGCATTTTCTTATGTACCCTTCTTTTATTTATTCAAGGTGTTATTAAAGAACATCTCTTTTGAGAAATATGCTTGCTCTTCATCAAAAAATGAAAAGAGTTGAGTGCAGAGAGGCTAGCAGAAGAAAGAAAATAGTGCTCATAGAAGAGAGAAACTATGATGGTTAGCCCAACTTTCAACTTTAGATGAAGTCTTGAAGGTTAGAAGAAATACATTACTGTTTAGCCCGAAAGTAAAATTTAAGATAAGCCCAACTTTAACTAAGGAAAAATATTTGGTCATTTATCTGCAGAATTAATTTCTAATTTCTAGATTCAAAGTAAGATTGAAGTGCTCATGCTTGAGCTCCTCCTCATTTATTCAGTCATCTCCAACTCTTTGCAGCCCCATGGACTGTAGCCCACCATGCTCCTCTGTCCACGAGATTCTCCAGGCAAAAACACTGGAATGGGTGGCCATACCCTTCTCCAGAGGATCCTCCCAATCCCGGAATAAAACCCATGTCTCCTGCATTGCAGGTGGATACTTTACTACTGAGGCACTCGAGGAGCCATTTGCCAAATTAAAGGTAATCAACAATGAGATTAAGAATTTTAAATTTATTATCACCAAAGATATAAGCCAAAATTGGCCAATATATATCACAAACAGCAGCACTCCACCCAGACAGACAGCACAATCAATCACAGTGACTTCTCCCACTATGTCAAGAAAAGATTCTGTATCCTTACCATAGACTGCTAAGCATCCAATGCCAAATATATAAATACAATGTAGCAATTAAACTCATGTGTTGTTCTCCATATAAATGTAAACTTTTCACCTCCTTGAGCTATCAAATGCCTGGGAAATCATTCTTATATGCAGGTAGTTGTATAATTACTTTTGATCGATTCCAATAAAACTCATTAAATATCATGCAATTTCCCAGGATTTATTTTAGTAGATGTTATTTCCACATAATAGTATAAGTTAATAAAAAGTATTACTCTAGAACACGAAAATTTTTCAAAAGTTAACTGTAGATATTCTTTCTATATGCTTACTGCCAAGGACATGAAGATTAAGTGATAAAATCCCTCAACAAGCAGTCAAATACACAACATCTATTTTAATGAAACTCAGAGAATATGAGGATTATGACTGGAATTAATACAGTAAAATAATGAGCAGAATTTACATTTACTGGGATCTATATAAAAAACAACAAATCAATCTGCACCAATTTCATTTAGCCTCAGTTTTACACCTCCTAAGACAGGAATTGTGTAGCCTACAAAACAATTTATATTTTATCTGTACCATCTAATTAATTAAATGGCCCCAGAGTACCAGACTCACAAATCTCGTTAATAGCTGAATACTGAAATAAAGGCTGTTCACCCCTACTAGAATAATATTTGCATATCCCCACCTGTGATGAGTAATAAGTACCTGCCACAAATCAGAATTATGAATTTTGTACGCCTAACAAAACCGCAGGGGAAATTATACCTCAGACATTCCATAATAATTGCAGCTAAGCTGTTTAGTGCCATCCACTTATTCTGCCTGAAGTGTTTAAAGCAGCAACAGTTGTAAATGAATTCAGGCACATATTCAAGGGAATTTTTTTTTTCAAAAAGTTTTTCTGTCTTGTCATATGTAATTATCTTTACGGAAGTATTCAGCTGCAAGTTACAAATGCTTTCACATTTTAAAAAGCAAATTAGAAAAAATAGAGTTCCTTTCATCAGCCTCTTAGGTGTACATAAGAATTCTGTTATAGAAACTTTGGAGTATAGCTCAAGATGGATTCTGAAGTATTGACATTTTGAAAGTTAGGTTGGCTAGATGGAGTGAGATTCTAATTTTGTAATCTGTAAGTTGATAAAATGGTAACTAGTGTAGAAGGTCCAGGAAACTGTGATATTGTGATGGAGCACATGCTGGACCGGTAAACCTTAGTTTCAAGATTGCACGAGGTGACCCATCTCTCAAAAGGCTTGTCTGAGCTCTAGGATGGGGTTGTGGAATCCGTAGACTCCTGGGAGGAATCTAACATAAGACCATCATGATTCAGGGCCACTGTCTGGGAACAAGGTGAGTTGCAAAGGGCACGTCTCTTTGGGGAGTTAAGTTCCTATGTTGAAAGGAAGATGACAGTATTTGGCAGAGCGTGCCACCCAGGAGGAAGTAACAAACACCTTAGTATGAACTGTTCAGTAGCAACGACCAAGTTAACTGCATGACTGGATTAAATGAGAAGTAGCTCCAGTAGGGGAAAGATATGACCTGTGTACGAGATAAGAAAATTATTTAACAATTTAAACAGCAGTGAAGTATACTGGGGAGATGTTAACTATATAACGGAAGACCCAATGTCAATTCTTGCCAAGAATCAGCCTTGAGATCTTGAGTAATATCAGTTTCTCTAAGTTTCTCTGACCTCGTTTACAAAATGTTAACAAAAATCTATCTAGCAACTGACTAACCAAATTACCTACTATTTGGGAGGGTTGTGTGACCTGGTGGACACACTGGGCATACATTATTGCTGTTTAGACACTAAGTTGTGTCCGATTCTTTGTGACCCCATGGACTCTAGTCTGCCAGGGTCCCCTGTCCATGGGATTTCCCTGGCAAAAATTTTGGATTGGGTTGCCATTTCCTTCTCCAGGGCATCTTCCTGACCCAGGGATCAAACCCGCTTCTCCTGCATTGGCTGGTGAATTGTTTACCACTGAGCCACCAGGGAATCTTGTACATACATAAGCATCATGCTATAAGCAATTGTCACTGTTTCTTTTCTCCATTAAGAATATGGCTGATCGGCTGCCTTCCTGTAAGTTTCTCTATATCAGAGGATTTACTGCAAAAGAGGAGGAGGAGCACAGGAGAGGAGGTATAAAAGAATCCAGTCCTTCAGAGACAAAGAATCTCTTCCTACTTATTTTTTTCTGTGTATGCTCAGCCTGTGTGTGTACAAGAAATCAACCTCATTTCCAAGAAAAGAGCTTTAAAAATAATTAGGATTTATATATTTTCACAAGAGTGGGAAGGTTGCAATGAGTCACCAAGATATGATTAAGTCAGGTTGTTGGAGGCTCCCTAAGGTGACAGGATGGTCTGCAGGCTTTAGAAAGGAAGCTTATATAGCCTATTACCATGATGAAGTGAAATTTAAAATTACATTTTATATTTGTAAAGGACTAACAGGCAAGGTCCCTATGGATTGGCAAATACTACATAAAATGCTATAAAAACCAGACCATAATCTCTCACTAACTTACACATTAGCCACAGGCAGTAAAGATGGTTTTTATTGGAACCAGATTTTGTGAAGAGAAAAAAAAAGTTATGCACAGTTTATCCTGGCTTTTCAAGCACTTTGGTTTTTTCCTTGAGTTAACATGACGTATTCCAAGTGATTAAATAAACTTGTCTAGCAGCTCTTCTCATGTACTTGAAAGGAGGCAAAGTAAAGAAGGATTTACTCTGAAGAGAGATCTTAATTCTATCACTAAAAATGTCCCTGTTTTATTCTAATCATTACACCAGAAACCAAGAAAGGCAAGAAAAATTAGAGCTTCCAAAATAACCTATTGTAGAAACCCACTTATACTCCATGTACTATTTTACTTAACACTTCATACCTTTGAAAATCAAAAGTAGTATGTGCATTTAGATACATTTGGTTAAATAAAATATATTACTTTATACACAAAATAAACTCAAAATGGATTAAAGATCTAAATGTAAGACCAGAAACTATAAAACTCCTAGAGGAGAACATAGGCAAAACACTCTCTGACATACATCACAGCAGGATCCTCTATGACCCACCTCCCAGAATATTGGAAATAAAAGCAAAAATAAACAAATGGGACCTAATTAAACTTAAAAGCTTCTGCACAACAAAGGAAACTCTAAGCAAGGTGAAAAGACAGCCTTCAGAATGGGAGAAAATAATAGCAAATGAAGCAACTGAGAAACAACTAATCTCAAAAATATACAAGTAACTCCTACAGATCAATTCCAGAAAAATAAACAACCCAATCAAAAAAATAGGCCAAAGAACTAAATAGACATTTCTCCAAAGAAGACATACATGAAAAGATGCTCAACATCACTCATTATCAGAGAAATGCAAATCAAAACCACAATGATGTACCACTTCATGCCAGTCAGAATGGCTGCAATCCAAAAGTCTACAAGCAATAAATGCTGGAGAGGGTGTGGAGAAAAGAGAACCCTCTTACACTGTTGGTGGGAATGCAAACTAGTACAGCCACTATGAAGAACAGTGTGGAGATTCCTTAAAAAACTGGGAATAGAACTGCCTTATGACCCAGCAATCCCACTGCTAGGCATACACACCAAGGAAACCAGAATTGAAAGAGACACATATACCTCAATGTTCATCACAGCACTGTTTATAATAGCCAGGACATGGAAGCAACCTAGACGTCCATCAGCAGATGAATGGATAAGAAAGTTGTGGTACATATATACAATGGAGTATTACTCAGCCATTAAAAGAATACATTTGAATCAGTTCAAATGAGGTGGATGAAACTGGAGCCTATTATACAGAGTGAAGTAAGCCAGAAAGAAAAACACGAATATAGTATACTAATGCATATATATGAAATTTAGAAAGATAGTAATGATAACCCTGTATGCAAGACAGCAAAAGAGACACAGATGTATAGAACAGTTTTTTGGATTCTGTGGGAGAGGGCTAGGGTAGGATGATTTTGGGAAATGGCGTTGAAACACGTATAATATCATATATGAAATGAATCACCAGTCCAGGTTTGATGCATGATACTGGATGCTTGGGACTGGTGCACTGAGATGACCCAGAGGGATGGTTGGGGAGGGAGAAGGGAGGGCAGTTCAGGATGGGGAGCACGTGTATACTTGTGGTGGATTCATGTTGATATATGGCAAAACCAATACAATATTGTAAAGTAATTAACCTCCAATTAAAATAAATAAATTTATATTAAAAAAATTTTAAAGTAATATCTAACTAATATATGTGGGAAGAATGCAGGAGCTAGAGGAGGTATTATTGCCAACACCCTGGGTGCACATGGTGACCCAAGGAGGTAACAGCTTGGATTTTAGTTCATTTATTATCATTGAGGAGACTGGGCAAGGCTGATGAAATATTTTGATTAACTGGTAATTTTTTTCCTCTTCAAGAGTAACATTGAGCAGCTTATGGTAAGATTTACAACATGTGGCAGATTTATAACTGAGTCTTTTTCAGCACATCTTCTTTCTTTTTAAGATATTTATTTATTTTATGTGTTTATCTGGCTGCACTCAATCTTAGTTGCAACTCGCAGGATCTAGTTCCTTTACCAGATATTGAACCCTGGCCCCCTGCATTGGGAACGTGAAGTCTTAGCCATTGGACTACCAGGGAAGTCCCTATATGTGAGTTTTAGATTCAGTAGTCAAGCCCAAGCATATCAATGTCTTTGTTTCATTCTCCTTTCAAGAGTTAAAGATATGCAGTTGTCTGGAAGCCAGGTCTAAGCTCTTATGTGGGAATAAACTGCTGGCTATTTAAATTTGGCTCTTAATTCAATCTCTGTTAACTTTAGCTATTTCCAGGGCTAGCTTGAGCAGAAATTCAAAAAAAAGTTCTGACTCCTCCATCCCCTCGTGTATATATATAGAGAGAATGTGCCAACTGAGGTCTAACCTTCTCTAATTTGGAGAGGTAAAATGTAGAGTCCAGTACTCTTGCCTGGAAAATCTCATGGATAGAGGAGCCTGGTGGGCTGCCATCTATGGGATCGCACAGAGTTGGACACGACTGAAGCGACTTCACTTTGACTTTTCACTTTCATGCATTGGAGAAGGAAATGGCAACCCACTCCAGTGTTCTTGCCTGGAGAAGCCCAGGGACGGGGAGCCTGGTGGGCTGCTGTCTATGGGGTCGCACAGAGTCGGACACGACTGAAGCGACTCAGCAGCAGCAGCAGCAGCAGCAGAGAGCAGCATAAACATGAAAAATCTCAAGTAGATGATCCATGTCTAATCTCATGCCTTAAGAACTGAAAATACAGTTGAGTAGAAAGTATGTCATGAGCTTTGCTGTCAGAATGATCTTTGTCCTAACCCTATACCCATTACTTACCTGTATGACTTTGGGTAGGTAAATTACTTTTTCTGAGCTCCAGGGCCTTTTTTCCCTCCATCTGTAAAATGGGGATAACGACAACTGTCTCAAAACATTTTTGGGAAGATTAAATAAGATCTCATATAGGGCTGAGGTTAAGTCATTTTACTGGATCAAAAATTCAAAGGTATCCTAAAACCCTAGCATTTAAAGGATAAGCAGCAAAGAGGAGCCCTCAGAGTCTGGAATATAATGTTCAAAGAAAAACAAATGTGTGTAAAGAGGAAGAAGAGATGAGTGTCCATTGTGATAGAGAAAGCCAATAAAATAGAGACTAAAACAATATCTTCCCCAACTTTATACCTTTTCCAAATATTGTATCCATTCTCTCCTTCACTAGCATCTTATTTCACCTTAGTTAACTATTCTCATCAAGATCACCAAGAAATTCCTTGTTGTTAAATCAGAGATAATTTTCTGCTCCTTATTTTAATAGAGTGAAACTAGTACGGTTAGAGATTTGGTAGGGGAAAAAACACTGTAGGTGGAAAGAGCTTGGGTTTAGAGTGAGAGTTTAAGTGATGAATTGCTATCATAGTAAATGCACAAACTTGAGCAAGTTACTTGAGCTAGTTTCCCTTCTCAATTATTAGAGGGAAAAAAAATCTACTTACAAAGTTGTAATAAGGAACTAAGATCTGATAACAATGCACAACAGCATGCAGTGCCTTGCTTGGAATATGAAAGCTACCCAATAAAAATTTTGCTTTTCCTTTTCCTGGTACAAAATAACATATAGCAACCATTTCATTTCTTCTACCCCCTTGTCATGAAAACTCCTCCAGGTTAGAAGATAAATTTTAATTATCTGTACATCCATAATGCCTAGTATAGTATCTGAAACAGTGCATAGTTAGTAAATTATTGTTGAGAGAAAATGGAAACTAGAATAAGTGATGACATCGGAGAGTTACAGTAGAAGAAATGTTTGGTGGTGGTGATACCAGTTTCCTTTTAGTGAAAGTTTCTATACTGAGAGATACATTCGTGAAAGATGTTTTTGAATGTATCATGGGAGTTTGACATCAGATCAAGTGTAATGAAAGACTAAGCAATAATCAGTAACATGTTATAACGTGTAGTTGTTCAGTCGCTACTTCATGTCCCACTTTAGCGACCTCATGGACTGCAGCACTCCTGCCTCCTCTGTCCTCTACTATCTCCTGGAGTTTGCTCAGATTCATGTCCACTGAGTCATGAGTATTCAAGTCCATTGAGGATTATGTATACCTTGTGATAAATCCTTAAACCCATTTTAGAAAGATGCTCTGTGTCCATTTTATAGAAGGAGGTATTGCTTATCCAATAAGGTAACTTTCCAAGATTGCACAGCCAGTCTAGAGGGATGCTGGGTTTCAAATTGAGATCTGGCTGTTGGCAGAGGCTATGATCGTAATTGCTATGCTGGTGCCTAACTCACCACCAAACAATGTTCTGAATGCATGACTGACCAAGCTCTCCTCGAGGTGGCTGCTGTCCACTCTCCAAGCGTCACCCATGTTTGCTCCTCCTCCTTTTCAGCCATACTATGCCTCTTTCATTTTTTGAACATTCCATGATCTCTCTCATCAGCAGGCTTTCTACAAAGCTCCCCCATCTCTTCCTGTTAAATCCCTTCTACTCAAGCTGTCTTGAGTGTAGTACTTTTCCTTCCTTGCACCTGAATAATCCCTGATGATGGGAGGCACTCTGGCTATGGGTTGAATAGTAAATGAGCTTGAAGCCAGATGAAAAAACCAGGTTACAATATGGGTTACTTTGGGCAACTTAGTATTTTGAAGGAGGTAATAACTATATTTACTTCACATGATTGTTTTAAGGAATAATTGAGAATGCAAGCAAAACACCGAGTAAGTGCTTAATAAATGGCATCTGTTATTGAAACAATAAATGATGATGTTAATCAGTCATATCCAACTCTTTGTGACCTCATTGGCTGTAGCCCACCAGGTTTCTCTGTCCATGGAAGTTTTGAGGAAAGAATACTGGAGTGGGTAGCCATTCCCTTCTCCAGAGGATCTTCCTGACCCAAGGATTGAACCCAGATCTCTGGCACTGCAGGCAGATTCTTCACCATCTGAGCCACCCCGGAAGCCCCCAAATGATGACTACTTATATTCTAATATCAAGATTCCTTAGTGAAATCATGGTCTAAAAGTTTCTCAAGATTTTTAATGTTCTTTTCAGTTTTACCTAAAATAAGAGCTTATTAGTATATTTCCTTAGATATTGAATCTTCAAAAGGGAAACAAGACTGCATCTGGTATGTGAGTGAAGAGAGCTTTTTCAGGGGTTTCTAAGTGCAAAGTCATCATATGAAACATTGATTCATCTGCTTTTGTGTGAGACCAGAGAAATTAGGTAATACTTTTTGAGATTAAAATCAAAATAGATATTAAATTATATTTGATCATGATTTTGACTACACTGAAATTATTTTGACTATTCCAGTTTTACATTAGGTAATACATTTCTTTCACTGCTTTCTAATTAGAGACAAACAGCATGCATTTTATATATCTGTACATATGTGCCATGTGTGCTATCAAACTTTGGAGAATATTATGAATTTTTAGTGAAGATTATTTTAAACTACAATAAAAATATTGTTTTCTATTCCTCAAACCTACAGTTTATGAAATATGACTGCTTTAATAAATGCTAGAATTCTCCCCTAATTCCTTTGAGTGATTTGTTTACCCAAGGTTTTCATATGCTTATGACTGAATCAGAAATTATTAGAACCAAACAGCATTAAAAAAATTCATAACCAATTGGGCTATGCTGATTTCTGCAACAGGTTTGCCAGTGCACATTCTCAAAGCTATGATAAAGATTGGCCAAAGCTATGTTAAAGAATATACGAAGGATGATTTTTATGTCTATGTGTAATCTAAGTAGACCTTGGGGAGGTTAATCTTCTGTTTTGTTTACTGTTAAAATCTGTCCTTCACATCTCTCCCAAACCCTTGCTCTCCTTCCTCTGTTTCCCAAGATTCATTCTCAATGGTATCATTTTTGTTCTCGAAGATCTTTAGTGTTCCATTAGGATTTATTACCAAATTAAAGTAATTAGTACAGCCTTTTTGTCCTGGTATTTAAAAACACCCAGAAATGATTCTTCAAGGTGCCATAGCAAAAACATGGACATTTATCCATGGCTACTAGGATTATCAGTTTGCATCATCACCTGGCATAAGTAAATTTCATCTTTCTGGGCCTTTGTTATCTCAACTGTAGGGGAAATTAATTAAACTCATTCTCAGCTGAGCCACAAGGGAAGCCCAGTTAAACTCCAGGGTCCCTAAAATCTATTATAGACCTAGAAGTCCATGTGTCTCAGATTTAACCCTTCCTTTACCTTATTTAACCCTTCTTATATATTATTTTGGAGAAGGCAATGGCACCCTACTCCAGTACTCTTGCCTGGAAAATCCTATGGATGGAGGAGCCTGATAGGTTGCAGTCCATGGGGTTGCTAAGAGTCGGACATGACTGAGCGACTTCACTTTCACTTCTCACTTTCATGCATTGGAGAAGAAAGTGGCACCCCACTCCAGTGTTCTTGCCTGGAGAATCCCAGGGACGAGGGAGCCTGGTGGGCTGCCGTCTATGGGGTCGCACAGAGTCGGACACAACTGAAGTGACTTAGCAGCAGTAGCAGTACATATTATTTTTGTGAGTTACATACAGTTTCATTTAATTTCAGCTAAACCAAACTACATACGGATCTGTGCATATGTTCAACTGTATCTTGGTTTTTATTCCCTTGTTATGACTGACTTATTTTTACAAAAGTTTCTCTTCTGTTTCTGTCAGTTCAAATGTTTCCATTTCTTCAAGATTCTTTTTCATTATTACCCTCTCCATCAAATCCTCCCTGACATCTTCCAACTCATGCTGATATAGTCTCTAACTCTTTTATATGTGCCATATACAGACTTTTATTATATTGTTTTTTATTTTATCTTAACTACTAAACTCAGAACAAAAGCATTCTCTTATTGACTTGTGCATGTATCCAGAGCACCTAAACAGTGCATATGGTAGGCGCTCAATAAAACACCTGTGTAATGAGAAGTCTGGTCTATCATTCTGATACATTGTAAATGGCAAAATTATCTCCTGTTACAGAAAGAGCTGTTAGCCTTTTATCTGGATTCCATTTTGTGTGTTATTTTTGATTGTTCAAAGATGCAGTTTAATACTGTTTTTTATTATCCTGTACGAGTATTAGCTCTCCCTTGACAGTAAGACAGGCAGTAAGTGATGTAGTTTGGCTCTTTCTTTCCTCCAAGCTATTATGCAGAGAATTAGCTCTGTGTGATGAGGTCATATCCCTGACTCAAACAAAGAAACAGGTTGCTTCTTAGAGTTAAACATCTCAGACCATTCCCTGTAATCAGTTAACAATTTCCACTTGATTACAATGGGCACGATTTTCCATTTGCTTAATTTTGTTAATTTAAATTTTGGGATCAAACTATTTCAGAAATTTTGTATGTCTTTCTTTTCCTTCAAAAACATTTTTTTTAATCATAAATGAATCTATAATTGGAATTTAAAAGGTCATTCCCCAGTGATAAATGCCATGTGGATGTTGAAGTAAAGACATATTTCCTACAATCCTTTCACCCTCATTTTTCTCCATAAGATCCCATAGAATTTGGCAGGTAAATTCTAGCTGAATCATCTCAAATCCCTGGAGTTTGGGGCCTCTGGCTATCATGGCTGAGTAGCTGTGACTATGCAGAAATTGTTGCTTTGTTTGCCCTGAATCCCTGAGCCATCTGCAGTGCCCAGAAAGCACTTCAAATTCAGTCGTCCAAAATGAATATTTAGAAATTCACTTTTGACATGCTTTTTGTTTGTGTTAGCTTTTGTTTGTGGCTTCTTAAATCTCTTGATCCAAGCTGTCCTGTCTCTCATTGTGCTAGCATCATTCTGCATTTTGCTTTGTAGGATCAGAGATTGTAGATTATCAAAGAGGAGCCATCTTTTAACCCGTGAATGATTTTTATGGTAAACAATCATGACAATCTCGAATTCCTTCAAGACCTTCAAGATTTGTTCATTTGTATTCACTAAAAAATATTGGGGTTGAGATAAACATATGAGAAGTATTTTTATGCTGTCTTCTTCTTGTTTTTGTGTACTTTAAACCATTTAAGTTTTCAGATCATTGTAGCCAAGTGATGAGTTAAAATTAATATCCTTTCATAGAGTGTTTAATAAAAATTCCAAACTACTCCCAAAATGATAGCATGCATGAAATCTCTTAAGGTATTCCAGACTGGAGGCATTTGTAGGCAACAAAATGATTACAGTATTTCTATGAGCAATTTTTACTAAAGTAAAAGTGAAAGTCACTCAGTAGTGTCTGGCTCTTTGTGACTCCATGGACTATACAGTCTATGGAATTCTCCAGGCCAGAATACTAGAGTGGGTAGCCTTTCCCTACTCCAGGGAGTCTTCCCAACCCAGGGGTTGAACCCAGGTCTCCCGCATTGCAGGTGAACTCTTTACCAGCTGAGCCAAAAGGGAAGCCCAGGGAATATTTACTAAATTTTTAAATTTACAAGGGAAATACTAAAGTCAGTGGCTATTGCTTGTCTTAAGGTCAGGAAATTCTTAGAAGCTAGTCTCTATAGAGAAAATTCACGGTAGTATAATCTGTTAAAGTTCTACACATTAAAATCCAGAATTTAGAGGCTTAAATTTTTGAAAACTTGGTAGAAGACAAATAGGGAGGCATCAGAGAGAGATCTGTTCACACTTTTAACACTGTATGTGACTCTATATGATCTGGTCTTGCTCAACGATGAAGAGTCTAATTCTCTAGCTATAATAGTTGAAAATGACTTTAGTCTAGGATTTCTCTGCATTATTTTACTGATATTTAGTGCTAGGTCATTTTGTTCTGTGGTCTCATGCCTTGTGTATCGTAGGATATCCAGCAGTATCCTTGGCCTCTACCCATTAGATGCCAGATGCTAGTAGCATCATCTACCTGATTTATGACAAAAAAAAATGTCTATAGACATAGGAGGATGTTCCCTGTATGGGGTGGGGTGGGTAGAGATGGGGAACAAAGTTCCCTACCCATCCCTGCAACTGGGAGAACCAGTATATTGCAATCCCGTTTAACCTTAAGTCCCTGTAAATATCATGCTCATAAGTCAGAATTCAGTGTACTTTTCAGGTTGTTTTTTTTTTTTAATAGTGTTTGCAACACTAGGAAGAACAAAAGGAGAGGAATCTGGGGAACTCCATCAGGCTGTAGAATTTTCAGTGTGTACTGTCAGGATAAGGAAGGTGCTGCTAGCCCTGCATTGCCGCAGCTGCTGCTCATACCCAGGAAACTTCCGAACAGACTCGGGATTCAGAACACATTTCTTTCCACCTTAATTACCAAGACCAGTAGAAGCAATGATATGCCTAATCACACATTATCCTTTCAAACCTCATGTACTCATATGTCATTCATTTCAGTTCAGTGACCCAGACGTGTCTGACTCTTTGTGACCCCATGGACTGTAGCACGCCAGGCTTCCCTGTCCATCACCAACTCCCGGAGCTTACTTAAACTCATGTCCATCGAGCTGGTGATGCCATCCAAATATCTCATCCTTTCTCATCCCCGTCTCCTCCTGCCTTCAATCTTTCCCAGCATCAGGGTCTTTTCAAATGTCAGTTCTTCACATCAGGTGGCCAAAATACTGGAGCTTCAGCTTCAGCATCAGTCCTTCCAATGAATATTCAGGACTGATTTCCTTTTAGATGGACTGGTTGCCAGGCTTCAACAGTACATGAGCCATGAACTTCCAGATGTTCAAGCTGGATTTAGAAAAGGCAGCAGAACTAGAGATCAAATTGCCAAGATCCGCTGGGTCATTTAAAAAGCAAGAGAGTTCCTGAAAAACATCTACTTCTGCTTTATTGACTACACCAAAGCCTTTACTGTGTGGATCACAACAAACTGTGGAAAATTCTTCAAGAGATGGGAATACCAGATCACCTGACCTGCCTCTTGAAAAATCTGTATACAGGTCAAGAAGCGACAGTTAGAACTGGATGTGGAACGACAGACTGCTTCCAAATTGGGAAAGGAGTATGTCAAGGCTGTAAACAATCTTCCAGCTTCAAGGAACTTTGGGAAATGCTGCTTATCACTTTCTGACTCTTGCAATGCATGTAAGAAGATAAAAAATGAGCTGTGGGCTAAAATACCATATCCAGTAAGCCCTGTTTTGGTGCATCAGCTTATTGTACCCTCTGTAGAAATGTGCTTTATCTGTTCACTTATTAATTCATTTATTCAATCATCAGCTAGAAAATCTTTCAACAAGGGCTTACTGAATACTGTGTTAGACTCTCCCAGGTGCCAATAATGTGCAGTAGTTTATTGAAACATGTTAATGAAGAAGGCAAAAAGTTGAGTGGGCGTAGAGATTGCAGAATCGGACTTGAGATGCCTTTAGACCTTCTTTCCTTGTTCATACTTTCCCTCTGCGTCTCAACATCCTTTTTATAGAGTGTGCTTTTTCACAATGTGTAGAACCATATTCTTAGAAGTTCCAGAATTATACCCTGCCACTTCACAACCATTCAATCTTTCTTTCAATAAATATATATGGAGGACTCATTAAATGTTTATCACTATGTTAGGTACAGGTATGGGCTGTGAGGAACCTGAAAGGAAAGGGCTTCCTTCTTCCAACGAAAGTTAAAAAGGTAAATAAATAAATGAGTAATAGGAACAGAGGGGCTTCCTAGGTGGCTCAGTGGTAAAGAATCCTACTGCAAAGCAGGAGACTTGGCTTCTATCCCTGGGTTGGGAATATCCCCTGGAGAAGGAAATGGCAACCCACTCCAGTATTCTTGCCTGGGAAAACCCATGGACAGAGGAACTTGTCATACTATAGTCCATGGGGTCACAAGAGTCAGATACAATTAGCCACTAAACAACAGCAATAGAGAAGGAACTTAGTTTTTTCAGCTTGAGTCTTATACTTCTTCCTGAACCAAGAGGTGGATAGAGTACTATGTCTGACTCAGTAGGGATAAAGTGTTTATACATTGGATCATTCAGCTAATGAAGAAGGAGAAGGTGGTAGTCAAGGTAGGACCCAAGCATAACATAGCTGCTAGTAGAAAGCCTGTGAGACAGAAAGCTTCTACATTTGTGTCAACGACAAATCTCTGTTACGAATTCATCACTAGGCTAGCTGCTGAGAATACTGCAGCAAAGAAGACATCCCTGGGAAGACTTTGCTGTGACACTGGAGCTGATCACCACTCCCTCCTCAGAAGCAGGTCTGATCACTACCTCTCTTCTAGGTGACCAGTTTGCATATAATACTCCTGTTGCTATTTTTGTATTTATCCTTCTTGGTAGACTGTGAAAACCTTAAAATAGAAGCCTCTGGCATCTTCCTATAGAACCATGCCTGGCATGTAGATGTGATTCTGTGTATGTTTGCTGGCTAAATGTTGAGTGAAAAAACACTTGATTGATTGGTTAAATAAATGAATGAATGTCTTCTTTTCATACTGAGACAGTTGTAGATGGGTTTCTAAAGCAACCCTATTGGAGGAGCGAATCCGATTCACTGGAAGGGTGATGGAGGGGCCTTTGATCTACTCTGACATGTTTCAATTTCGGCTTATCTTTCCTTTGCTCCTTTGCTATAAGTCTGTCTTCTTGGCTATGAGATTTTTATTGCATTTCTGATATGTGAATGAATCACCACGTAAAACGTAAGCTCTTTGTTGAATAAAATTACACAAACAAAATACTCCTGGAAAAATGAGGCAAATAAGTCTCTTCAGCGGTGGTTATTTATAAGAACCCCTCCACCTTTAAAATGTTCTCATTTCAATAGCAGTCAGTGTTTCTGGTTCGAATTTTAGTGAGAAAGACATATGATCTGTGAGAAGTGGCATTTTATCTTGGTTGGCTATGAAACTGATAATGACTAAAAGTAGTTTAAGTCCCCGTATAAAATGCCTTCAGATTTCTTTTATCTTTACGTGTAGGGGGACAGGGAGAATGAGATGGTTATGACTTTGATTAAAATCAATGAAGATCATTGCTAGTTTTAACACATGGTGACGATATTGTACACCACAGTGGCACATAAATGATATCACCTATAAATCCTTTGCCCTTTCAGATGCATCTAAGAAAACACATGAAATCATTTTGACTGATTAACAAGGCTATACTCAGCAGGCACTACTGACCCTGCAGTTATCGGTATTACGTAAAGCATCTGAAGCCGTAAATCAGGAGCAGTTTGCATTATTAACAGCAGAAAGATGTTTCATAAGAAGAAAGAGAAAGGCAACAGTTATTTAGGATTATTTATGGTGTGTTTCCACCTTATTGTGGTTTGGATGATATTAAAAAATCTGTGATATTCAATTCTTGCAAATGGGGCTATGAAGATTAAATGAGGCATCCCAGAGTCAGAGAAAGGCAAATAGCTCAACACACATATTATTTTTACCTTTCGGAAGGGCTGCTTATAGTTCCTTGTATACAATAGATATGATCAAATGTGTTATTGATTCTCTATGCTTCCTATTTTCATCCAAAGTCGCCTATTTTGCTCTTATCCTCCAATTAAAATACTCAACTTTTGCTCATAAATTTGTGGTAATAGTGCAATACTGGGAGAGAATGGAGAAATATTGAATAGTTTGTGACGTAAACATGGACAAAAATAAAACAGTAGAGCATTTGTCAAAATAAAATGAATAAAAATCAGCAAATATTCTATGCACTATGGCTGCTATTTGGATCAATAGCCTTTGCATTACATTAACTGGAGAGTAGAAAGGCCCATCCTTATCACTAATCATATATATATATATATGATACATATATACACCCCTGAAGAGTATTTACAGAAATATAAACATATACCCTTCCAGGGTACTTTTCATCACTCTGTCAAAATCTTCTGAGACAGAAGCAAACACAAACTGGGCTTGTTGGTTCCAATACTACAGTTGATGTAAATTTAGCATCACTAAAGTATTGTACCAGCATCATTTTATATAATATCTGTAGTTGATAAACATGGTAATAAATTTTAGATGAAAGTTTACCTTTATTAGATCTATTTGGTATTATTTTACTTAATTTTATTATCAGAAATTGTTTTGGTTGCAAACAACAGCAATGGACTCAGTAATTGATTTAAAATACTAGATTTTTAGCTTCATCTGAATTGATCTCCAGGATATATATATATATTTTTTACTTTCAATAAATTTTCCAAGCCAGCTGGTTTGACTTGACAAAAGGAATGTGGAACTAGTTTTCTATAATGGGTTTTGAAGCTTATTGGGCACATGATTATTGCTATTTTAAGTATTCATTTATTTATCTGTATAACAAAATTAATAATATCTGTATCTCCTAGGATTCTTGAAAGAATGAAATAGTGAGATGAAAGCATTTTGTAAACTGTAGGACACTGAACCAGTGTAAGACATTTATGCTTCCTTTGTTTCAATCTAAATAATTGCACTTTAGAACTTTCAAGAAATTGGATTTGAGGAAGGATATAGTTGAACTCAGAGAACCAAAGGAAAAAGGGGACAGTGTCACATCAGGAAAGGGTGGGATCAAGGTGACCGTAGGGACTTAAACTCTGAAAAATAGGTAATAGACAGAGCTCTATCTATACAAGAGTTAAAGAAGCTCAGCAAAATTTTCACTTTTTTTGCTATTATCTTGATTTTTGAAAATATAAAGATTTTAAATGTCTAATGTTTTCATTGACTTTGATGTGCAACATCACATTTTCCCCCAATTTTTCACTACCTCTGTTTTGCTGGTACCCTAAGCAGATGCTTAATCTGTCACTAGGTACTGCCATTAATATGACTTGGCTCCAGTGACTTTCAGATTCCCTGTCTCTGCCTTCATGTTTCAAATAGGCCACAGAGAGGATCTGAATAGTTCATCTTTGGTTAATTAAAATACCTCCCTGATGGCTCAGACAGTAAAGAATCTGCCTGCAATTTAGGAGTCCTGGGTTCGACCACTGGATCAGGAAGATGCCTTGGAAAAGGGAATTGCAATCCACTCCAGTATCCTTGCCTGGAGAATTCCATGTGTAGAGGAGGCTGGTGGGCTACAGTCCATGGGATCACAAAGGGCCAGACATGATTGAGTGACCAACACAACGGAGCAAAGAATACAGGGCCAATACTTTGGCATCATAGACATGGCTATTGAGGCCCTACCCTTTTCATGAAGGACATTTCCAGAGAAGATAGATTACCCTAATCTGGAAATTCATTCTCTCTCATTTTGAATTCTATCTGCTTTATGTTTTACCCGCAAGTTGGGTCGCAAAGATTTAGACATGACAGAGCAACTAACGCTTTCACTGGGGTTGTTTATGTTCTCATCTCTGACTACCTAGTCCCTCATTACTTAAAACTTCCTACTTGAAAACTAAAACCACAAAATATATAATAATCAACAAATTACATGAAAACTGGATTAAACATTCATTATGCTACATAGTCAATGCAAAAGTTTACAGAAAAAAATTCACAAAACGGAGAAGAAAGAAGTCTTCACCTAGGAGAAAGAAGACACAAGAAATACCCTCATCTCAAAGAAGAGTGTGACTTCTATTTCATTTTTAATTCACACTTCAGCTCCCACAAATAATTCTTGAGACAAGACTTAACATCTACTCAAAAGTGAGCCAGTAACTTTTGTTGTGACATCTGCCATTTGCCTCTCTTCCTCAAAAGCTCTAGTGTTTTCCATCTTCCATGCTCTTGTTATGGTGAGAATGTGAAGATTCTTCACTCTTGCTCAAGTGTTTGCACACTAGCTTTATTTGCTATGTAGTATTTTCCATTGGCCCTACTAACCATACCCTTACCCCTAGAAGCTGCCATTGCTGATGTTTTAGGCAATGAAAGAGATAAAGTGATGGAGACCTCTCTACATAAAATGCCCCAGTGGCTATTTTATGCCTAAAGAAAAGAAGAATATTCCTTTTTTCTTGCTCAGTTTAGTTCAGCCTCTCAGTCATGTCTGACTCTTTGTGACACCATGAACTGCAGCACACCAGGCTCCTTTATCCATCACCAACACCTGGAGCTTGCCCAAACTCACGTCCATGGAGTTATTGATGCATCCAACCATCTCATCTTCTCAACAGAATCCCCTTCTCCTCCTGCCTTCAATCTTTCTCAGCATCAGGATTTTTTCCAATGAGTCAGTTCTTCACATCAGATGGTACATGCTGCTGCTGCTGCTAAGTCGCTTCAGTCATGTCGGATTCTGTGTGATCCCATAGACGGCAGCCCACCAGGCTCCTCTGTCCCTGGGATTCTCCAGGCAAGAATACTGGAGTGGTTGCCATTTCCTTCTCCAATGCATGCATGTGTGCTAAATCGTTTCAGTCGTGTCCGACTCTGTGTGACCCCATGGACACAGCCCACCAGATGGTACATTCCCATATGCATATGAAAACAGGGTTGTTTGTGTCATATCATCTTCTCACTCATACACCATCCTTTCCATTTCTTTTCAGTTCAGTTCAGTTCAGTCGATCAGTTGTGTCCAACTTTTTGCGACCCCATGAACCGCAGCATGCCAGGCCTCCCTGTCCATCACCAACTCCCGGAGTTCACCCAAACCCATGTCCACTGAGTTGGTGATGCCATCCAACCATCTCATCCTCTGTCGTCCCGTTCTCCTCCCGCCTTCAATCTTTCCCAGCATTAGGGTCTCTTCAAATGAGTCAGCTCTTTGATTCAGGTGGCCAAAGTATTGCAGTTTCAATTTCAGCATCAGTCCTTCCAATGAATATTCAGGACTGATTTCCTTTAGGATGGACTGGTTGGATCTCCTTGCAGTCCAAGGGACTCTCAAGAGTTTTCTCCAACACCACAGTTCAAAGGTATCAATTCATCTGTGCTCAGTTTTCTTTATAGTCAACTCTCACATTCATACATGACCACTGGAAAAACCATAGCCTTGACTAGATGGACCTTTGTTGACAAAGTGATGTCTCTGCTTTACAATATGCTGTTGATGTTGGTCATAACTTTCCTTCCAAGGAGTAAGCGTCTTTGAATTTCATGGCTTCAAGCACCATCTGCAGTGATTTTGGAGCCCAGAAAAATAAAGCCAGACATTCTTTCCACTGTTTCCCCATCTATTTGCCATGAATTGATGGCACTGGATGCCATGATCTTAGCTTTCTGAATGTTGACCTTTAAGCCAACTTTTTCACTTTCACCTTCATCAAGAGGCTCTTTTGTTCTTCATGAATGTTGAAAATCTTAGTTAGGAGACCAAATGTGTTACATAAGAAATAGCTCACCTTCTACTTGCCATTGTCCTATCTTCATGTGATGAGAGGAGCTTGTCCCCTTAGGAATAGATAAGCTCATACTCTGAGAAAGATTGGAAACAATGTGGGTTCTTAAAGCCATTAATGACCTGGAGGATTCACCAAGTGTGAAGACTTCCCACTCATGGACCTCTTGGTTTTTGAGATAATGCATATTCTTTGTTTTTTAAGGCCAGTAAGAATGATTTTCACATAAAACTGGAAAGACTGAGTGGTAATCACATAGTAAAAATGCACAATCAGGATGGGAATTAGAAGGTTCCTTATATTAACAGTTTTTGTTTTTCTCTTCATGCTTTCATCTCAACAGAACCAGCTTGTCACTGGATAATTTACCATCCTCTGTCTGATGGTCTCTAGCTTTTTGATATAGTTTTAATTTTAGTTGTAAGAATGTATATGTACTTGACTTATGGTAACAATTCTACCTCCATCTAAATGTTTCTTGAAAACTTTTCATAAGGTACATTTAAAATTTTTCATGTCCAGTGCATTAAAATATCTTAAAAGAAATGGAAAGACAAGGCACCTTTCAAGCAAATCTGATTTTGTTTCCCAAAGCTATATAAGAATTGGATGAAATTGTTTTTATATTCTGTAGGTTCTTCTTTAGTTAAATAGTCTCTGAATGACCCTTTCTTCTCACTCTTCTAAGAAGAGAAGTATTTGATTACAGCTAAGATGAAATTATATCATTGCAATCTAATTTTATTGTTTAATAAAAAGGAATTAAAAAAACACATCTCTTTCAAGGCAGCAGAGTGAATATCTGTTTCTCTTCTTTCTCTCTACTGACATGACTTCAAATAAAACAAAATGGACATATAAAGGCATTTATTCCCCCAAAGTAGGGATGATGGAAGTATGTATCATTCTAGTTGCTCTATAGACCTTTTCTTTCTGGAACACATCACTTACCCACACACAGACACATGTGCAAACAGACACATATACACAAACAACAACATAGAAACATTGGGGACTGGTAGCCAACAAGGCAGAAATGAAAAGAAAAAGTCAAGGATACTTTAGAAAATTTACAACCAAGGATTAAACAAACTTTATCTTCAGAAACTCAGTAGGGCTTGGAAGTTGGAAATATGTCTACAAAAAGTAGAAATGGATGTCTGTAGAAGGAATAGTTAGCCTCTCTACTGCTCTCCTATGTCTGTGCACAAATTGCCTGGAAGAAAGGAATTTAGCCCACATGGAGAAAGCTGAAATGGTAGAAAGCAATCAAATACTTCTCTTCAAATAAGCTAAACCATCTTTGTGGAGGGGGAGGGGAACTAAGATAGTCAATGGGAGAGATAACACTCCAGAGTTAAATGATGCATATTCTGTTATTTAGGGATCTGAAAACTCAACTGTCAGCTTTTTACCCAGTCATATTAGAGTCTGCCAAGTCCTCTACAGAGTTCACAGTCAGATTTGCTGTAGTCCCTTAATTAAATGGATAATAAGCCTCTCTAGACATCAGGGAAAATTCTCACTGCAAAAGATAACAGCTCAAATATTTTTTAAAAAGAGCAAGAAAAATCCTTCCCATGGGAAAAGACATATTTTGAAGGATCGAAGATAATCTAATGAGTGTTCTGAGAGAGATTGGGAAAATACTTCCTTAATAAAATGAGAACAGCCTTACTGGAAAAGGAAGAAATAACAAACAAACAAGGAAGCACATGAGTTTGAAAAAAAGAAAATATGGTCAAGGAAAATCACCTAGAAAATAATAGATAGAAATAGTTAAAAAAATAAAAAATTGTCTCCTTTTTAACACTTTTAGAGAACAGAAGACATAAAGAAGTCTAAAGGAACTGTATCTTGACAAGACATTTCTAAGGACCAGGTGATTTTCCTTTCTGGATGGTCTGAAAGTCCAGGTATAGGCAAGTTGAAAATTAAGCCTGACAAAGGCAAAAGCACCTTTCTGGGATAAGGAGATGCAAGAGATTTAATAACATTGTTAGCTGACATTTTAGATCTACAGAACCCCTAGATACAAAACTCATTCTCTCTGCTTGCTGATTCCCTCCCCCAGCAGGACTTTTGTTGAATGTTTGGCAGTGACAGCATGGAAGACAAGAGTTCTGGCTAGAAAGCAAAAGGAACTCTGTAGTCTCACAGTTCTTAGATCTTGCAAGAAGGAAGAGATTGCAACATATCCCGGGAAAATCTCACCCAGAAGATATTTGAAATAAGAGGTAGATGGAAATTAACTAAAGTTGCAATCTAGTCCCAACCTAGGTCAGCTACCTTCAGATTGAAATGATCATTTTCTTACACCAGTTACCAAGTTACTGAATTCCCATCTGGCAAGCATTTTATTCAATTTATAAGCCTCTTTTAAATATATGTTTGCTGCTGCTGCTAAGTCGCTTCAGACGTGTCTGACTCTGTGCGACCCCATAGATGGCAGCCCACCAGGCTCCCCCATCTAGGGTATAATAAATAATTAAGAGCTATAGAAGATAAAATAAATACTAATCAATAGAAAAGGTAGCCAGAGAAATAGACTCAGACATTAGAATTAGTAGACAGGAACACTGAATAGGTATCACAAATATGATAGAAGAATACATGAACAAGGGACAGAGATGCAGGATTTGAACAGAGAAGCTGAGTTTACAAAAGGAAGTAAAACGGACATTTTAGAAAGAGAAAATCTAAAACCTTAAATTAAAATTTAATTGTATGGTTAAACTTCCAGGGAAATGAAGTAGAAATAAATTCTTTGTTGGTGTGAAACTAATAATGATGATAAAAACTATTTGGGTTGTTGGTAAATTAGTAAAATTAGGGAGTAGTATCTATGAACTAATTTTTCATCTATTACTAAAGTAAACAGACAGACGTTTCTAAAACTGCAAAGTAAGAATGGGGGATGTGGAATAAAAACGGAAATAGCAATGATAAAAGTTAAGAGGAATTGCTCTAGGGACTAAAACTTGAGGTGAGGAGAGACAAAAATTACGTGGCTTTAATTCTTATGTCTTACTACGATAAAACTTAAAAATATTAATTTACAAATTTAAAAGCAAATTACTTAAATTCAAAATATGATACCCAAACGAAGAAAGTACATTAAAATGAGCTCTGTCCTGCAGCTTAAGTAGACAATGACCAGTTAAGTCATCTTGGGCTATAAAGAGAAAGGGACTTTGATATTTAGGGCCCCTTGAATGGCTTTCTTTTTTTTTAACTTGTTTCTTCTTTTTGTTTCCAGGGGAATAATTATATTGCTGAATGAAAAATGATATATATATTTATTATAAAAATCTACTAGAAAAGTATAGGGATAAAGTAAACTATTTCTAATTCTATCTTTCTCTATGACAGGCATTATCCTTAGTCAACAACTCCATAAGTTATTGCTATAAGGTTGGATGGTTCAGGCAAATAAATAAAGAGAAAAACTTTTGAAGCAACATTAAATATTACTACTATTTTAAACAGGCTTCCCTGGGGGCTCAGTGGTAAAGAATCTATCTGCCAGTGCAGGAGGCAAGAGTTCAGTCCCTGAGTCAAGAAGATCCGCTGGAGAAGGAAATGCTTACCCACTCCAGCATTCTTGCTTCGGAAATCCCATGGACAGAGGAGCCTGGAGGGCTACAGTCCACAGGGCCGCAAAGAGTTGGACACAAGTTAGCAACTAAACAACAAACAATTATTTTAAATAAAACAATTATTTCCTTTAACAGAGAAGAATTTTCTAAGAAACAAAAGGATTTTTGAACTCCAACAGAATATTTCTTTACCCCAAAGATACTGTTTCATAACAGAGTCCTCTAATCCTAAAAACTTATGAAAAACATTGCATATAAGTTGCCATTTTAATAACATGTTTCAACCTTCATCAGTAACAATCTCTGCTGTGAGAGATGAAGGTATTAGCACTTTATACTTGCTATATTTTATAGAAAGTATAAAATTAAATGGCTTCTTAATTTTTAATAGCCATATAGATTTAGTATCTATTAAAACTGTGTATTATGGTTTTGTTATTCAGCTTACATTTACCTTACGTTTTTAACCACAGTCACTGTAGGAATAATCTTAGTTTTATTCTGATGGTTTCCTTTCCAGTTATTTTGCAGTAGCTTCTCCATTTTGAGGGATTTAACTCTTGAGTTTTGAGTAGTTTTCATATGAAATGTTCATCAGGTCTGTACAGAGAATATGGGAGTCTGATTTTGTTTTTCTTTGTAGAAGAGATCCAGATACATGTTTGAGAATATTTCGGGTTGCCATTTCTCTTGACTTGTATTTTGTCTGGGTAGAATGTTTTGAGCCACACGATCCCTGAGAATCTTGTAGAAATAGCTCCTTTTCTTCTGCCAGTGAATGTGGCTTTGAAGAAGTCTGAAGTCAGCCTAAACTCTTTCCTGCCTGAATTTAATGTGTTATTTAAACCAGAATCACTGAAGACTGCTTTCTTTAGTGCTTTTTGTTTGTTTGTTTTTTGGATAATCAGAATTTGTTCAGTAAATGGGTCTTTGTCAAGGATTTGTCTTTGCAAAGCAGGTCATTTCTTCTGTATTCTACCACAGTTTTCTCTTCATGCTCCACACACTCATTTATTTATTTTTTTCCTTTCACCAAATTAGACCATCTGTATGTATAAACCTTTGAAATAGCTTCTTTCACAGTTCTAATCTAATTTTGCACTAAATGTATGTTAGCCAATGCCTGGTCAATGTAGGATAGGATGTTAAATCATAAACATCAGAAAAGCTTTCCTAAACAAAAGACCAGTCCCATTAATTATAGTGATTTAAATAAATGGTTAAATAAACACACACAGAGTGGGAAGGGCACTGGCCCTTCCTGTAAGAATATATGGTAGCAGAGTAGGTGCAGATTGAACACAAAAGAGCACATTACTTTTAGGAAACACCACAAATTTAGAAGTAAACACACAAATCAGTGGCTGCCTTCATGTACAGCAGCCTCTTAAAAGCAGACCCTCTGTGGCATTGCATCTGGGATATGCAGGAGCTTGTCTAATTGTGAGATATATGGTTGCCCTCTGACTATCACCCAGCAGTAAGGAGAATTTCAATTGTGAATTAAGGCTAATCTGTTCAGACTTTTTTAAGTAGAAAAAATACAATCTCTTAGAATATACTGGATGGTTTATTTAACCATTTATTGAAACCACTAAAACTAATGGGGCTGGTCTTTTGTTTAGGAAAACTTCTCTAATGTTTATGATTTAACACCCTATCCTACATTGACCATGCATTGGCTGACATAAATTTAGTGCAAAATTGCCAGTTATTTTAATTTATGAATTGCTAGTACTAGCAGAATGTGTAGCACAGCTGTTACTCAATATTAGAAGGACATTTTTAACATAATTTTTCTACATGATTAAAGACTACTGCAGAAGCAGAAGCTGCAAACTCAGTCCCACAGCTATTTTGCATCCTCCTTGTTACACTATGATCTGCAAAAAAGGCGATCTGAAGGTGTAAGATATGCACTGGTCTCTAACTTTTCTTCTTAAAAGCAATAGTGCATTCTAACACGTTGGAACTAGGGTTTATCTTATTATTTTTGAACTATTTGTTGTAGATTCAGTACAACAACAAAAATATACTACACATTTACACTGTTCTGAGAACAAGACTGGGCACTGGTATCGTAGGTAACTCAGTTTGGAATGGGACTACAGTTTATTTTTAAGTGAATTTGTAAGATCACAGACAATAATTAGACATGAAAGTGAATCTAGCACAAGTCTCCTTTTTACAACAGGTAAAATGTGAATATATTTTTCTTAGTACTACAGAATTTATAAAACAAATTTTTTTTTTTTCCAGAAACTGATCCGATTTCTTTATTTTTCAGGTTTGTTTTTATACCTTTTGTTATACATAGGGATGAATACAGAGTCATGCGGGGGTCAGCAGACCTGACCCTTGTCACAATCAGGTGCTTCATATAAAATTATACAAAGGTCTTATGGGTTTTACATCATCTTCTGGCCATGAGGCCTGCTGATATTTTATGGCCCTTTCTGATACCGGTCAGTTAACCAGAAAACTTATTTTCCCAGAGGTAATTTTTTTCTTAAACCAGGCGCCACCCTCCAAATAAAGTTGCATTCCTATAGGGTGAGGGTGTAGTGAGTTACAACTAGGAAAGGAATTTACTTAACCTAAGGTTAACATGATTAATCTTAAAGGTTAATACTTATTTCTCCTATATGCTAGTTATATTCATTATAAGGGCAAGAAATATGGAGATTTAGCAGCAAACATCAGCCCAACAAATGAAAACCCTTCACCAATGTTCCCCTTAAGATCTATTTAGTCTTTTTGGGTGTGTGTGTGTGTGTGTGTGTGTTTTTATAATTAAATTTATTTATTTTTTAAATTACAATACTGTATTTGTTTTGCCATACATTGACACGAATCAGCCATAGGTGAACACAATCGCCCAATGCCGAAGCCCCTCCCACCTCCCACCCCACATCCTCTACCTGAATCATCCTGTGCATCAGCCCCATGCATCCTGCATCCTACACCAAACATAGATTAGTGCTTCATTTCTTACAGGAAAATATACATGCTTCACTGCCATTCTCCCAAACCATCCTACCCTTTCCCTCTCCCTCAGAGTCCAAAAGTCCACTCTATACCTCTGTGTCTCTTGTTGTCTCACATATAGGGTCATCATTACTGTCTTCTAAATTCCATATATATGTGTCAGTATACTGTATCGGTGTTTTTCTTTCTGGCTTACTTCACTCTGTATAATCGGTTCCAATTTCATCCATCTCATTAGAACTGAGTCAAATTTATTCTTTTTAAGGGCTGAGTAGTATTCCATAGTGTATATGAACCACAGCTTTCTTATCCATTCATCTGCTGATGGACATCTAGGTTGCTTCCATGTCCTGGCTATTATAAACAGCGCTGCAATGAACATTGGGGTACATGTGTCTCTTTCAATTCTGGTTTCCTCAGTGTGTATACCCAGCAGTGGGATTGCTGGGTCATAAGGCAGTTCTATTTGCAATTTTTTAAGGAATCTCCACACTGTTCTCCATAGTGGCTGTACTAGTTTGCATTCCCACCAGCAGTGTAAGAGGGTTCCCTTTTCTCCACACCCTCTCCAGCATTTATTGCTTGTAGACTTTTGGATCGCAGCCATTCTGACTGGTGTGAAATGATACCTCATTGTGGTCTTGATTTGCATTTCTCTGATAATGAGTGATGTTGAGCATCTTTTCATGTGTTTGTTAGCCATCCGTATGTCTTCTTTGGAGAAATGCCTATTTAGTTCTTTGGCCCATTTTTTTTATTGGATCATTTATTTTTCTGGAGTTGAGCTGCATAAGTTGCTTATATATCTTTGAGATTAGTTGTCTGTCAGTTGTTTCATTTGCTATTGTTTTCTCCCATTCAGAAGGCTGTCTTTTCACCTTGCTTATAGTTTCCTTTGTTGTGCAGAAGCTTTTAATTTTAATTAGATCCCATTTGTTTATCTTTGCTTTTATTTCCAGTATACTGGGAGATGGATCATAGAGGATCCTGCTGTGACTTATGTCGGAGAGTGTTTTGCCTATGTTCTCCTCTAGGAGTTTTATAGTTTCTGGTCTTACATTTAGATCTTTAATCCATTTTGAGTTTATTTTTGTGTATGGTGTTAGAGAGGGGTCTAATTTCATTCTTTTACAAGTGGTTGACCAGTTTTCCCAGCACCACCTGTTAAAGAGACTGTCTTTACTCCATTGTATATTCTTGCCTCCTTTGTCGAAGATAAGGTGTCCATAGGTATGTGGGTTAATTGAAACTGTAATCAGAAATCTTCCAGCAAACAAAAGCCCAGGTCCAGACGGCTTCACAGCTGAATTCTACCAAAAATTTCGAGAAGAGCTAACACCTATCTTACTGAAACTATTCCAGAAAATTGCAGAGGAAGGTAAACTGCCAAACTCATTCTATGAGGCCACCATCACCCTAATACCAAAACCTGACAAAGACACCACAAAAAAGAAAACTACAGGCCAATATCACTGATGAACATAGATGCAAAAATCCTCAACAAAATCCTAGTGATCAGAATCCAGCAACACATTAAAAAGATCATACACCATGACCAAGTGGGCTTTATCCCAGGGATGCAAGGATTCTTCAATATCCGCAAGTCAATCAATGTAATTCATCACATTAACAAACTGAGAAATAAAAATCATATGATTATCTCAATAGATGCAGAAAAAGCCTTTGACAAAATTCAGCATCCATTTATGATAAAAACTCTCCAGAAAGCAGGAATAGAAGGAACATACCTCAACATAATAAAAGCTATATATGACAAACCCACAGCTAACATTATCCTCAATGGCGAAAAACTGAAACCATTTCCCCTAAAGTCAGGAACAAGACAAGGGTGTCCACTTTCACCACTACTCTTCAGCA
Source organism: Nanger dama (assembly GCA_917880005.1). Classification (NCBI taxonomy): domain Eukaryota; kingdom Metazoa; phylum Chordata; class Mammalia; order Artiodactyla; family Bovidae; genus Nanger; species Nanger dama. The sequence continues at coordinate 2,331,065 of CAKJTW010000059.1, forward strand.
TCGTACTGGAAGTTTTGGCCACAGCAATCAGAGCAGAAAAAGAAATACAAGGAATCCAAATTGGAAAAGAAGAAGTAAAACTCTCACTGTTTGCAGATGACATGATCCTCTACATAGAAAATCCTAAAGACTCGACCAGAAAACTACTAGAGCTAATCAGTGAATATAGTAAAGTTGCAGGATATAAAATCAACACTCAGAAATCCCTTGCATTCCTATATACTAATAATGAGAAAGTAGAAAAAGAAGTTAAGGAAACAATTCCATTCACCACTGCAACGAAAAGAATAAAATACTTAGGAATATTCCTACCTAAAGAAACTAAAGACCTATATATCGAAAACTATAAAACACTGATGAAAGAAATCAAAGAAGACACTAATAGATGGAGGAATATACCATGCTCATGGGTTGGAAGAATCAATATAGTGAAAATGAGTATACTACCCAAAGCAATCTACAGATTCAATGCAATTCCCATCAAGCTACCAGCAGTATTTTTCTCAGAACTAGATCAAATAATCTCAAGATTTGTATGGAAATACAAAAAACCTCGAATAGCCAAAGCAATCTTGAGAAAGAAAAATGGAACTGGAGGAATCAACTTGCCTGACTTCAGGCTCTACTACAAAGCCACAGTCATTAAGACAGTATGGTACTGGCACAAAGACAGAAATATAGATCAATGGAACAAAATCGAAAGCCCTGAGATTAAAACAAATTTTTACAATTGAACAAAAGCAGTGAATATCTGTGACCTTTTTCAATAGGTTGAAAACATTAATTGGTCATACAACAAAATAGTAACCTAGCTCCTTATCTTATTTTTTTTTTTTTTTACTTTATGCTTAAGTTTCTATATCTGTGGCTTATAATAGCATTTATCAGATGCTTCAGGGACATAATAGCAACACTATCTCGATGTAAGGTATTATATCAGAAAGCTTGTCATCATATTTAACAGACTCATTAAGAGGCCAGATTTGAGTTTGGTGTCTTCATTTATTAGGATTTTCTTCAGTTCAGTTCAGTTCAGTTCAGTCGCTCAGTCATGTCCAACTCTTTGTGACCCCATGGACTACAGCACGCCAGAACCCCTATCTATCACCAACTCCCAGAATTTACACAAACTCATGTCCACTGCGTCGGAGATGTCATCCAAACATCTCCTCCTCTGTTGTCCCCTTCTCCTCCTGCCTTCAATCTTTCCCAGCATCAGGGTCTTTCCCAGTGAGTCAGTTATTTGCATCAGATGGCCAAGTATTGGAGTTTCAGCTTCAGCATCAGTCCTTCCAATGAATATTCAGGACTGATCTCCTTGAGGATGTACTGGCTCGATCTCCTTGTAGTCCAAGGAACTCCCAAGAGTCTTCTCCAACACCACAGTTCAAAAGCATCAATTCTTCTGTGCTCAGCTTTCTTTATAGTCCAACTCTCACATCCATACATGACCACTAGAAAAACCATAGCCTTGACTAGACGGACCTTTGTTGGCAAAGTAATGTCTCTGCTTTTTAATATGCTGTCTAAGTTTGTCATAACTTTCCTTCCAAGGAGTAAATGTCTTTTAATTTCATGGCTGCAGTCAGCATCTGCAATGATTTAGGAGCCCAAAAATAAAGCCAGCCTCTGTTTCCAATTTTTCCCCATCTATTTGCCATGAAGTGATGGGACCGGATGCCATGATCTTCGTTTTCTGAATGTTGAGCTTTAAGCCAACTTTTTCACTCTCCTCTTTCACTTTCATCAAGAGGCTTTTTAGTTTCTCTTCATTTTCTGCCATAAGGGTGGTGTCATCTGCATATCTGAGGTTATTGATATTTCTCCCAGCAATCTTGATTCCAGCTTGTTCTTCTTCTAGCCCAGCGTTTCTCATGATATACTCTGCATATAAATTAAATAAGTAGGGTGACAATATACAGCCTTGACGTACTCCTTTTCCTATTTGGAACCAGTCTGTTGGTCCATGTCCAGTTCTAACTGTTGCTTCCTTACCTGCATACAGATTTCTCAAGAGGCAGGTCAGGTGGTCTGGTATTCCCATCTCTTTCAGAATTTTCCACAGTTTATTATGATCCACACAGTCAAAGGATTTGGCATAGTCAATAAAGCAGAAATAGATATTTTTCTGGAACATTTTTGCTCTTATGATGATCCTCTGGTTGATCTCTGGTTCCTCTGTCTTTTCTAAAACAAGCTTGGACATCTGGAATTTCATGGTTCATGTATTGCTGAAGCCTGGCTTGGAGAATTTTGAGCATTACTTTACTAGCGTGTGAGATGAGTGCAATTGTGTGGTAGTTTGAGCATTCTTTGGCATTGCCTTTCTTTGGAATTGGAATGAAAACTGACCTTTTCCAGTCCTGTGGCCACTGCTGAGTTTTCCAAATTTGCTGGCATATTCAGTGCAGCACTTTCACTGCATCATCTTTTAGAATTTGAGAGTTCAACTAGAATTCCATCAACTCCACCAGCTTTGTTCATAGTGATGCTTCCCAAGACCCACTTGACTTCACATTCCAGGATGTTTGGCTGTAGGTGAGTGATCACCATAGTGATTATCTGGGTCGTGAAGGTCTTTTTGTATGGTTTTTCTGTGTATTCTTGCTACCTCTTCTTAATATCTTCTGCTTATTTTAGGTCCATACAATTTCTGTCCATTGTTGAGCCGATCTTTGCATGAAATGTTCCCTTGGTATCTCTAATTTTTTTTGAGGACCTCTCTAGTCTTTCTCATTCTATTGTTTTCCTCTATTTCTTTGCATTGATCACTGAGGAAGGCTTTCTTATCTCTCCTTGATATTCTTTGGAACTCTGCATTCAAATGGGTATATATTTCCTTTCTTCCTTTGCTTTTGGCTTCTCTTCGTTTCATAGCTATTTGTAAGTCCTTCTCAGACAACCATTTTTCCTTTTTGCATTTCATTTTCTTGGGGGATTATCTTGATCCCTGCCTCCTGTACAATGTCACGAACCTCTGTCCATAGTTCTTCAATCACTCTGTCTATCAGATCTAATCCTTTGAATCTATTACTCACTTCCACTGTATAATTGTAAGGGATTTGATTTAGGTCATACCTGAATGGTCTAGTGGTTTTCCCTATTTTCATCAATTTAAGTCTGAATTTGGCAATAAAGAGTTCATGATGTGAGCCACAGTCAGCTCCCAGTCCTGTTTTTGCTGACTCTATAGAGCTTCTCTATCTTTGGCTGCAAAGAATATAATCAATCTGATTTTGGTGTTGGCCATCTGGTAACATCCATGTGTAGAATCTTCTCTTGTTTTGTTGGAAGAGAGTGTTTTCTATGTCTAGTGAATTCACTTGGCAAAAATCTGTTAGCCTTTGCCCTCCTTCATTCTGTACTCCAAGGCCAGTTTTGCCTGTTACTCTAGGTGTTTCTTGACTTCCTACTTTTGCATTCCAGTCCCCCATAATGAAAAGGACATCTTTTGGGGGTATTAATTCTAGAAGGTCTTGTAGGTCTTCATAGAACCATTCAACTTCAGCTTCTTCAGCATTACTGGTTTGGACATAGACTTGGATTACTGTGATATTGAATGGTTTGCTTTAGAAAGGGAGAGAGATCATTCTGTCATTTTTGTGATTGCATCCAAGTACTGCATTTTGGAGAGAAGGCAATGGCACCCCCACTCCAGTACTCTTGCCTGGAAAATCCCATGGGTGGAGGAGCCTAGTGGGCTGCCGTCCATGGGGTTGCTAAGAGTCGGACAGGACTGAGCGACTTCGCTTTCACTTTTCACTTTCATGCATTGGAGAAGGAAATGGCAACCCAGTCCAGTGTTCTTGCCTGGAGGATCCCAGGGACGGGGGAGCCTGGTGGGCTGCCATCTATGAGGTCGCACAGAGTCGGACACGATGAGCGACTTAGCACTGCATTTTGGACTCTTTTGTTGAACATGATGGCTACTCCATTTTTTCTAAGGAATTCTTGCCCACATTGGTAGATATAATGGTCACTGAGTGAAATTCACCCATTCAAGTCCATTTTAGTTAGCTGATTCCTAAAATGTCAATCTTCACTCTTACCATCTCCTGTTTGACCACTACCAATTTGCCTTGGTTCCAGGTTCCTATGCAATATTGCTCTTTACAGCATTGGACCTTGCATCTATCACCAGTCACATCCACAACTGGGTGTTGTTTTTATTTGACTCCACCTCTTCATTCTTTCTGGAGTTATTTCTCCACTGATTTTCAGTAGCATAATGGGTACCTACCAACCTGGGGAGTTCCTCTTTCAGTGTCCTATCTTTTTGCCTTTTCATACTGTTCATGGGGTTCTCAAGGCAGGAATACTTAAGTGGTTTGCCATTCCCTTCTCCAGTAGATTGTATTTTTCAGAACTCTCCACCATGACCTGTCCTTCTTGGGTGTCTTTACATGGCATGGCTTAGTTTCACTTAGTTAGACAAATATGTGGTCCATGTGTTTAGACTGGTTAGTTTTCTGTGATTTTGGTTTCAGTCTGTCTGCCCTCTGATGCCCTCTCCCAGTGCCTACTGTCTTACTGGCGTTTTAGGGAAGTCTATTGCAGCAGCAAGTCGAGGAAATAATTTCTCACTGATAAGCTTTTTTATGTTTGCTTTTGTTTTAAAGAGAAACAGAATATTCTTTCTAGGATTCTGAAAAGTCTAAAATGTAGCAAGTTCCCTCCAGGGCCTCAATTCTATTCTTTGTAGTTTTGAGTGAAAAGTTACTGGTTATGTGGTCGAAAAAATATATATGTATGTGTGTATGTGTGTGTGTGTGTGTATATACAGTCTGTAGGAAATTTGCCTGTTGACAAATAAGCTTAAGTCAAACAGTGTCATTTGGGTTGACATCTTTATAAGGATGAGGAAGAGTCCCCACTGGAAGGCAATACACTGATGGCTAAAGATGATATGGATTTTGCAAGACATCAAATTTGACTACTGCTTAGAATCATACTTTCTACAAGCTCTTTCATGTTTCAAAAATAAACTTGTTCAGATGCATTAATTTGGTAAAGTCTCTTGATCTTGTTTCTAGGACAATGAAAAATTTTAAAGGAGAGGTGAGCTCCTGTTTATTCTAATCTCCGCCTTAAAAGATAATATTCTCGACCACAACACTAATTTAGAGCATGTAGAAGAAGGTAGCAATGTACACTCACCCATTCATTCTTTGTTCTTTCAACAAATATGTATTAACTGTTTATTATTTACCAGGCATATTCAGCATAAATAAATTAAAATATGTTCCTTGCACTCAAGCAAGTCAAAGTCTAGTCTATGTGTAATTGACTCTAAGAAATAGGCACTGAGAGAATGCTTTTTAAAAGAAGTCTTTATCATGACTGTATATGATCTTTACAGTAAAAAAAAAATGATACCTTTGGAACTAAGAAGATGATATAGGTTATGTGTGTGTGTGTGTGTGTGTGTGTGTGTGTATGTGTGTGTGTGTGTGCGCGCCAGTGTGTGCACATGCTTAGTTGCTTAGTCATGTCCAACTTTTTGTGGGCCCATGGGCTGTAACCTGCCAGGCTCCTTTGTCTATGGGATTTTTCAGGCATGAATACAGGAGTGGGTTGCCATTTCCTTCTCCAGATACATAGGGTAGTGTTGACTGAAAAAAATGCTTAAAGGCATTTTTTAGCCTAAAGGCTAAAATGTATTTAGCTTGTTTCTGTATTCCTTTAAGACTCAATATACAGGAGCAGGCAGCAGGACAACCAATTTTTAGGGACAACCTAAAAATTGCGAATTATGTTTTATTTGGTAGACTTGTTGAGGACTTAAGCCTGGGAAGCAGCCTGTCAGATAGCTCTGAGGGACATCTCTGAAGAGGTAGAGGAGGGGTCAGGATGCTTAGGAGTTTTTGAAACAACAACCAAGTAATTGAAATATCAAAAGATTACTGTTAAAGAAAACCAGACATCTGAACTGAATGAATTTAGCATCACTTTGCTACATATGGGAAGATGGAAGAAACTGGGCGTATTGAAATCATTCCCTTGCTATGCACGTTAATATCTCAGGCAAGTATCCTGTTTTCCCCATCCTGAATCCCTTCAGGATGCACAGTTAGGGGCAGTTGCAGTGGTTAATAACTTGATATGGTAGAAGACATTTTTCATCCACAGTAGTCATCCTTTCAGTTCCTCTAAGAGACTGGACAGCCTACAGTTTTGGAATGTTCTCAATTCAGCATGTAGTAGCATCTAACTAGTAGTATCTAATTAGTAGTAGGCTCACATGTGAATGGGATTTATATATTGAGAGGCATCTATGAGAATGAGGTTCACCACAAAGACCTTTTGCAAACCTTAGTTTCAAACTTGGTTTAAAAGTCAAGAAAAAAAAATTACCTGGATTAGTGCCAGCAGGTACTGTGCTCTTTCAGAAACTCAGAAAATGGATTTAACAACTTAATTAAGCCCTCACAGGAGAGTACAGCCAAACTAGGCAATTTCTGGACAGGAAGATTTCCTTCCTGCTTGGGTTCTAACTCATTTCAATGTCTTAGGCTACTTCAGTAGCAGAAGGATGAAAATTCGGTACTTTTGGCTCCTATTTAAGTGTTTTAGGCAGACAGCAAAGTGAGGTAGCTGTTTTTTGGGGGAAAAATCATTTCCAGGACACACAAGAGAAAAATTGTCATTTCTCAAAAATCTAAAAGGAAGTCTGCTAACACAGAGTTTTAAAGGGAAAAAGAAGCAAAATCAATGAGGAGAAAGAATTCCGAGATTACTGTTTGAGTGAAGTGCTCTGATTAACACTAAAAATGTAATCCACCATACACTCACATTTCAGACCCTAGGGTGATTTCAACAGAGGGTTTCTAAAGCATGAAGTGAGGAAGGCAATCATTTTTTTTTAAATTCTCAAAATATAAAAATGAAATTTTAATCTGGAAGTTTATTATCTCTCTTGAATTTCACAACACAACAGCAGCCAACTTGTGTTCTGATTGCTGAGACGCAGTTATAATAGCGGTGAAATTTCATTATCTCCCCAAACCTTGCATGCATCCTTCAAACACCATTCATTCAGACCAGCCTGCGTTTGCATGCAGCTCCTTAATTTAGCAATTCCAGTGCTAGTCTTGGTTTTGTTTTGCTGCCCGGTATCTGACGATGATGTCTTCTTCACTGAAATGTCTCCACTTTACATTGTCCAGGTCAAAGCTATTTTGTATGCACAGGTACTTGCTTCAGAACTTTAAACTATTTTCTATTCTACAGTGGTTAATTTTTCATTTTATGTAGCACCTTACTGAAGAGTAGTCAACACAGCTAACAATACATTGTGCAACAATAAATATTTTACTGGGTATCTAATCTCCACAAGTTAAAAGTTTTATTTTCGGTGTGGATCTGTATACAGTGAGAATTGTTAACATTTTGTGAAAGCACATTTTTAATAATATGCTCGATAATCACTATCAGACAAATAACCTGCACTTTAATAGGTACTCCAAGCATTAGCTGCCATTTCTGCTCAACTCGGTAAACTCTAATAAAAGTATTTTATGGGCAGAGGTTTATTTTCCTTAACTTGATATATTATGTAGGTTTCATCAGTACATAAAAATGTTATCTTGGAAACACTGGATGATTCATCTATTTCTAAATTATAGCACATTCCTGTCACTTTCACATGAGATCATTCTAATTTTTAAATATATGTATATATAATAGTTTGGAGTGAGTCATGTTTCACACTTTATTCCATTTGAATTAATGATGTTATTTACTTGGAACTTGATTGTATACTTGCCTCGCATTCTACGAGGTAGTTCATAAGAGGCAGCCAACATAATAAAGAAGGAAAATGTTATTTACTCTCTTTCTCAATTCTCAGGAGCTTGGTGGAAATTCTACCCAATAAAATGTGTTTAGCTTGTTTCTGTATTCCTTTAAGGCTCAATATACAGGAGCAGGCAGCAGGAGTGCCTGAGAGCAACAGCCTTTGTAGGATTTTAGTCCTGCATACCCACAGTGCTTGCCCTTGATGTGGGAAACAAACGCACCCTTAGTTCTGAAACTCACTGATCCCAGAGACAAAACTGTCGCCTACCATGGACCTCCAGCTTCAGGAGTCCTGCTCTTGCCTTCCTAGCCCTGGGAGAGGCCCAAAATATCACATAGTAAGCACTCGAGTTCTTTACAATAAATATTTTCTCAGAGCAGCTCTATGCATTAAATGAGCAATAAGTCCAAGACAGAAAAAAATCCCCCTAATTTTAAAAATAATCAATTTGGCATTCATCAACTTAATCTAAGCCTCACCAGGAGTCTAGTGCAAGGCCATAGTACCAACGTTGTCTGATGGAAGTGGTCGTGTACTCCAAGGGTTAGAAGGAAAAGCAAGACTGGCATCAGAGCAGCAAGGGCATAGGAAAGAGTCAGTCTTCTCTTGGTGTCCATTTCTCACTTAAGAGATTCCTGCCACATGCTTGCCATTAAAGGGAACAGTGTGAAGTTAAGCAGCAAGGGTAGTAAGTCAGGCACCTCAGGCCATGGTAATTTAAATTGTTTGTAGTTTGTAGATCTGTGGTTGCCATGGCTCAGGGGTGGAAGGAAGGAAGTTTTCCAAGATTCTTGGGCTTTGTCTTGATTCTGGGTCCCCAACAGCACTTTAAGCTAAAATTTCAAATACCCAAGAGCCATATGCAGGTAGCTGTACTCCAGAGGCTGCAATTAACTCATTTGCGGTTTGAAATGAGCTTCTTTTAAATGGAGGAAAGGCAGGAGAATCAGCAGACCTTAACTGTGCTAGGAAATCCTAGGTAAGCCGCTTGAACAATGTGGGTGACATATGGTAAAACAGGGCTTACTATGATCTGACTCTTTATGTCCCTCTCAAATTCATTTGTTGAAATCCTAATGCCCAAGGTGATGGTGTCAGGAGTTGGGGCCTTTGGGAAGTGATTAGAGCATGAAGGTGGAGCTCTTATGATGGATTAGTGCCCTTACAAAAAGTGGCCCAGAGAACTAGCTAATCCCTTCCACTGTATGGGGATACAATGTGTGGCCCTCACATGACCACGCTTGCATCCTGGTCTTGCACTTCCCAAGATCCAGAACTAAAATAAATTTCTGCTGTTAATAAACTAAACAATCTTGTGTTATTTAGCACATATGGACTAAGATAGGGCTCTTCCAAGCCTATTTTTCTGTCATTCTTTATTAAGATTTCAGGGAGGATAGAGTAGCTTGCATTGTCCTTCAAACCCTGCTTAACTGGTTGTCTGTAATTATCCACCACTCATCTGAGCTGTCACTGTTCTGTATTGAAACTGACATAGAATTCAGCCCCTTTGTCTTTTTATCCACAAAATATCCATAATTACAGTCTAACAAGATAAAGATAATTAAACAATTACCACCCCTCAGAAAAAATAAAAATAAATGCAAACAAAAGTAAGCACTCTAAGGCCGTTTTGTGTAGAGCAAAATATAATGGCTATTTTGGGAAATAGAGAGGACTTACATTTCAGCAACACACACAACTTTAGATTGATTGTGGGGTCTTCTTGTCCTTAAGAAATCCCTCAGTGGTCATTTATGCCAGTCTGAGTTTCAGCTCTGGCAATATTGCTCTCTCTTTCCTCAATCCATCTTGTCCCTGGTTGCTCAAGAAGCCAAGTTTTTTCTTTTATAATTTTTAATTTAAAATTAACTTATTCATTTTAATTAAAGGATAATTACTTTACAATATTGTGATGGTTTTTGCATACATCAACATGAATCAGCCACAGGTATACTTACTCATAACTGAAGCTCAGCATCCTGTGGGACATCTGAAAACTTCAAAGTATTTTCCTCCAAACAATGGTGCATATGTTCCAGGCCTCACTATTTCTTCTTCTTCAACTGGAAAAAAAAAAAAGAGAGAGAGAGATTTCTTTCTTTCTTTCTACATAACTTGTACTGAGCAACTGAACTGAACTGAACTGAACTACTCTCTTTTCCTAGCTCATGTAACATGAGAATCTGAACTGGAATTATTTTCAAGATTAATACCTATATTAGAAAGAAAAGAAATACCTTAACATTGTATTAACTTGAAAATACTTGTGAATTTATCAAATTTTGATGCTTATGATGAAGACATGTTAACAGTTCCAAGGGCCAGGAGAAAAGTGAATGGGGAATGATGAAGATTTGAAATGTGTATGTAGCCATGTAGTGGGGAGGGAAAGGGTCAAAAGGCCCTCTGTATGCTGGCATTTAAGGTTTGGAGATAAAGGGCAATGAGTGGTGGGATTGATGCTGGGTACTTCTCCAGTGATCATTGAAAGATATTTTTCTCCTCACTTATGGATGAAGATCAAATTAGGTGTCACAGTGCAAAAATTCAAGAGCCCCTTTAGCCTATCCTTATTTTGCTGAATTTGTCATGATTCAGTTCAGTTCAGTCACTCAGTCGTGTCCAACTCTTTGTGATCCCATGAATCGTAGCACGCCAGGCCTCCCTGTCCATCACCAACTCCCAGAGTTCACTCAAATTCATGTCCATCAAGTCGGTGATGCCATCCAGCCATCTCATCCTCGGTCATTCCCTTCTCTTCCTGCCCCCAATCCCTCCCAGCATCAAAGTCTTTTCCAATGAGTCAACTCTTTGCATGAGGTGGCCAAAGTACTGGAGTTTCAGCTTCAGCATCATTCCTTCCAAAGAAATCCCAGGGCTGATCTCCTTCAGAATGGACTGGTTGGATCTCCTTGCAGTCCAAGGGACTCTCAAGAGTCTTCTCCAACACCACAGTTCAAAAGCATCAATTCTTCAGTGCTCAGCTCTCTTCACAATCCAACTCTCTCATCCATACATGACCACTGGAAAAACCATAGCCTTGACTAGATGGACCTTTGTTGGCAAAGTAATGTCTCTGCTTTTCAATATGTTATCTAGGTTGGTCATAACTTTTCTTCCAAGGAGTAAGCGTCTTTTAATTTCATGGTTGCAGTCACCATCTGCAGTGATTTTGGAGCCCCCAAAAATAAAGTCTGACACTGTTTCCACCGTTTCTCCCTCTATGTCCCATGAAGTGATGGGACTGGATGCCATGATCTTCGTTTTCTGAATGTTGAGCTTTAAGCCAACTTTTGCACTCTCCACTTTCACTTTCCTCAAGAAACTTTTAGTTCCTCTTCACTTTCTGCTATAAGGGTGGTGTCATCTGCATATCTGAGGTTATTGATATTTCTCCTGGCAATCTTGATTCCAGCTTGTGCTTCTTCCAGCCCAGCGTTTCTCATGATGTACTCTGCATACAAGTTAAATAAGCAGGGTGTCATAATTAAGTATTTGATAATCAGTTTTACATATCTATAGCTAGAAATACTCAGAATTGTTGTTGTTTAGTTGCTAACTCGTGCCTGACTCTTCTGGAAACCCATAGACTGTAGCCCAACAGTTTCCTCTGTCCACTGGATTCCCAGCAAGAATACTGCAATGTGTTGTCATTCCCTTCTCCAGGGGATCTTCCCAACCTGGGGATTGAACTCATGTCTCCTGCATTGGCAGGTGGATTTTTCACCACTGAGTCACCAGGGAAGCCCAATATTCAGGACTGAATAAGCTAATTCCCATAATGCTTAAGAATAACCCCAAGTACCAATTTGTGAAATAACAAGGGAAATCCTTTGTCTTCAGATGCTATGTGGGTCTTTGCTCTTAGAGTATGATGGTTTTAAAGTGTCATCCTTAGAGGCAACATTATTTATCTTATTTGCAGCTACTTCAGGGCTAGCTAAATATAACTCATTATTTATAAAAGAAAAAAAATCAAAGATCAGAGAGGTATGATAAACTCGGGTTTAATTTAATTGTGTTGACTGCAAATTTAGCTTGCTAAGATGTAAGAGTTTTTTTGTTGTTGTTGTTTTAGTTACAAAAGTTCGAACACAACAAATAAACAGAAAAAAATTTTGCATTGTAACAGAACAGTATGTTCTTAAAATTCTTTTGTTCTTTCTATTGTGAAATAGAGACTGTGCCTAAAAATAGTTTAAAATATACTAAAATTTAAATACCACTATTTTATATTTCTTCTTTAAAATACACTTTTAAAGTAACTTGGATATTGGAATGCCTGCACTTTGAAATTATGTTAACATTTGATTCATTAAGGATTTCTTTAGTCCAACATCAATAAAACCACTGGGACAAAGTGTTGTAAGTAAGAGTGACAGTTGGAGGCAGCTTGATATATTTAAAAAAATCATTCCTTAATAAAATACAAACTTTTAAAATTCTGGATTTGACCGTTAAAAGCACCAAATATGACCATAAAGAATAGCATTAAGTCATCAAGTCTTCCTTCTCAGTTTTGTCTGTTTTTTTCTTATAATAAGCTTCTAGGTTTATTTTCTCCCTTGTTTTAAATATTTCAAGGGGTTGTACTTCAAATTTTGTTAAAGAGATACTTCCACAAGCTAATGGATTTCACTGCCAGGATTTTTTTTTTTTCCCATGAAATTTAGCTTGAATTTCCTTTTCTTTTTCTTTTTAAAATTTCACCCTATTACTCATAGTCATATTAACTTGTAATTTGATAAATATTTCTCTTCTGTTTAGATGTTTACATCATCAGATATCAGTAGGCAGTTATCTTGTCCTTCTGGTAGTCTTTCCCAACCCATCCATGCACATTTAACTCTGTTATTCTCTCCTTTTGAATCAATCTCTCAGGCGACCATCATTCTTTGAGCATTTTCCAATGTGTCTATTTATTCCAAAAATAGGGCATATGGAATGAAACACTATTTCACTGTGTCTTAGGTTGGATATAGAGAAACCAATTATTTTTGCTTTCAATAATGTACTCACTTTATATAAATTGGATGATTTCCTGGTAAATTGTATAAATCAGATGGTTGTACATTAAATGGTTTTTTAAATGCAGTTGTTCTTCAGTGTTATTTTTTTTTAAGCAAAGGCAAATAAAAATTTTTTGTGTGTATATATAGAGGAGACACTTGGAAATCTTCCTTAGATAAACATTTCTGAAATCAGATATGGTTAACATCATTGAACTTTGACAACACCCATGATTTGTTACAATATTTAACATTTGTAGAGTTTTCAAGGTATTTTTATATACTTTATCTCATTTTACCTTCTCAATCCCTATATAAGGTGTATAATACTCTTTCCATTTTATGACAAGGAAAGCCAAATATCAGAGAGTCTCATGGACTTGTACTGAATGATACATAGGACAATGGCAGAACCAGATCCTATTGAGGTATTTTGCTTCTAAATTTAGCAATTTTTTAAAAAGAAAGCCTGATGTAAAAGATTGGGGACAGAATTTGTGGTAACTTGGGGTAAAACAGGTTGGAGTCTTGGTTCTTCCATTGACTCTTGGAATCATTGTTGCCAAAATTCAGCTTCTGTATACCAGTGCAGGATTAAGTCTCAGAGACAGAATTAGGGGTGAAGTAGAAAGAAATAGCTTTATTGCTTTGCCAGGTAAAGGGATCTGCCATGGGCTAATGTCCTCAAAAGTGTGTGTTCCCCTCTGCAGAAGTCTGTGGGAAATCGTATAGTGTCCAAGGGTAGGATTGGCTCATGGACATTCTTTTGATTTGTAGGTGGTGAAGTAATTGGGAGTCAGCATCATCAACCTTCTGGTTCCAATCTGTCTGTGGGCTATGTGCTTTGTGGGTAGCATATAGTTAACTTATTCCAGCTAGTGGGGGTTTCAGTATCTGCAAAATAGCTCAAAGAACATAGCTGAATATTATCTATAGACCTTAAGGAAGAACCAAAGGTCCTTTGTTTAAAGGCTAAAGTATTATTATTTTATCTTGCTTGACTTTTTTTCTTCTCTGCCTTTTCTCACTTTTCTGATTAAGTTTATTCTCTAAAGTTTTTCTGCAGACAAAAAGCAGACAAAGGATATGGGTGGGGATCTATCATGTGAAAGCTTGTGGGGAACTGCTTGGTTACACCATAAGCGAATTGAACAACCTATTTATTATTAAAAATAATAATTATTATTGACCTGACCCTGAATTTTCTCATTCAAAAATGGACAGAATATTCTGTACTTCCAAAGGAGAATGTTGACTGTTAGAGAAGATAACCAATGAAAAATTTAACTAGCTAGGTAGAAACGGGTGAATTTAACTCAGATGACCATTATATCGATTACTGTGGGCAGGAATCCCTTAGAAGAAATGGAGTAGCCATCATGGTCCAAAAAGAGTCTGAAATGCAGTACTTCGATGCAATCTCAAAAAACAACAGAATGATCTCCATTCGTTTCCAAGGCAAATCATTCAATATCATGGTAATCCAAGTCTATGCCCCAACCAGAAATGCTGAAGAAGCTGAAGTTGAATGGTTCTATGAAGACCTACAAGACCTTCTAGAAATAACACCCAAAAAAGATGTCCTTTTCATTATAGGGGACTGGAATGCTAAAGTAGGAAGTCAAGAAACACCTGGAGTAACAGGCAAATTTGGCCTTGGAATGTGGAATGAAGCAGGGCAAAGACTAATAGAATTTTCCCAATAGAACACACTGGTCATAGAAAACACCCTCTACCAACAACACAAGAGAAGACTCTATACATGGACATCACCAGATGGTCAACACCAAAATCAGATTGATTATATTTTTGCAGCCAAAGATGGAGAAGCTCTATACAGTCAACAAAAACAAGACCAGGAGCTAACTGTGGCTCAGATCATGAACTCCTTATTGCCAAATTCAGACTTAAATTGAAGAAAGTAGGGAAAGCTACTAGACCATTCAGGTATGACCTAAATCAAATTCCTAATGATTATACAGTGGAAGTGAGAAATAGATTTAAGGTACCAGATCTGATAGATGTGTGACTGATGAACTATGGACTGAGGTTCGTGACACTGTACAGGAGACAGGGATCAAGACCATCCCCATGGAAAAGAAATGCATAAAAGCAAAATGGCTGTCTGGGGAGGCCTTACAAATAGCTGTGAAAGAAGGAAAGTGAAAAGCAAAGGAGAAAAGGAAAGATATAAGTATCTGAATGCAGAGTTCCAAAGAATAGCAAGAAGAGATAAGAAAGCCTTCCTCAGCCATCAGTGCAAAGAATTAAAAGAAAACAACAGAATGGGAAAGACTAGAGAGCTCGTCAAGAAAATCAGAGATACCAAGGGAACATTTCATGCAAAGATGGGCTTGATAAAGGACAGAAATGATATGGACCTAACAGAAGCAGAAGATATTAAGGAGAGGTGGCAAGAATACACTGAAGAACTGTACAAAAAGATCTTCATGACCAAGATAATCATGATGGTGTGATCACTCATCTAAAGCCAGACATCCTGGAATGTGAAGTCAAGTGGGCCTTAGAAAGCATCACTATGAACAAAGCTGGTGGAGGTGATGGAATTCCAGTAGAGCTATTTCAAATCCTGAAAGATGGTGTTGTGAAAGTGCTGCACTAAATATGCCAGCAAATTTGGAAAACTCAGCAGTGGCCACAGGACTGGAAAAGGTCAGTTTTCCTTCCAGTCCCAGAAAGGCAATGCCAAAGAAATGCTCAAACTACCTCACAACTGCACTCATCTCATAAGCTAGTAAAGTAATGCTCAAAATTCTCCAAGCCAGGCTTCAGCAATATGTGAACCGTGAACTTCCAGATGTTCAAGCTAGTTTTAGAAAAGGCAGAGGAACCAGAGATCAAATTGCCAACATCTATAGGGTCATCGGAGAAGGCAATGGCACCCCACTCAAGTACTCGTGCTTGGAAAATATCATGGGCGGAGGAGCCTTTTAGGCTACAGTCCATGGGGTCGCTAAGAGTCGGACACGACTGAGCAACTTCACTTTCACTTCTCACTTTCATGCCTTGGAGAAGGAAATGGCAACCCACTCCAGTGTTCTTGCCTGGAGAATCCCAGGGACAGGGGAGCCTGGTGGGCTACCGTCTATGAGGTTGCACAGTGTTGGTCACGACTGGAGAGACTTAGCAGCAGCAGCAGCAGTTGGATCATCAAAAAAGCAAGAGAGTTCCAGAAAAACATCTATTTCTGCTTTATTGACTATGCCGAAGCCTTTGACTGTGTGGATCACAATAAACTGTGGAAAATTCTGAAAGAGATGGGAATACCAGACCACCTGACCTGCCTCTTGAGAAATCTATATGCAGGTCAGGAAGCAACAGTTAGAACTAGACATGGAACCACAGATTGGTTCCAAATAGAAAAAGGAGCACATCAGGGCTGTATATTGTCACCCTACTTATTTAACTTATATGCAGAGTACATCATGAGAAACGCTGGGCTGGAAGAAGCACCAGCTGGAATCAAGATTGCCGGGAGAAATATCAATAACCTCAGATATGCACATGACACCACCCTTATGGCAGAAAGTGAAGAGGAATTAAAAGCCTCTTGATGAAAGTGAAAGTGGAGAGTGAAAAAGTTGGCTTAAAGCTCAACATTCAGAAAACAAAGATCATGGCATCTGGTCCCATCACCTCATGGGAAATAGATGGGGAAACAGTGGAAACAGTGTCAGACTTTATTTTGGGGGCTCCAAAATCACTGCAGATGGTGACTGCAGCCATGAAATTAAGACACTCCTTGGAAGAAAAGTTATGACTAACCTAGATAACATATTGAAAAGCAGAGACATTACTTTGCCAACAAAGGTCCGTCTAGTCAAGGCTATGGTTTTTCCATTGGTCATGTATGGATGTGAGAGTTAGACTGTGAAGAGAGCTGAGTGCTGAAGAATTGATGCTTTTGAACTGTGGTGTTGGAGAAGACTCTTGAGAGTCCCTTGGACTGCAAGGAGATCCAACCAGTCCATTCTGAAGGATATCAACCCTGGGATTTCTTTGGAAGGAATGATGCTGAAGCTGAAACTCCAGTATTTTGACCACCTCGTGTGAGGAGCTGACTCATTGGAAAAGACTCTGATGCCGAGAGGGATTGAGGGCAGGAGGAGAAGGGGACAGCAGAGGATGAGATGGCTGGATAGCATCACTGACTCGATGGATGTGAGTCTGAGTAAACTCCAGGAGTCGATGATGGACAGGGAGGCCTGGCGTGCTGCGATTCATGGGGCTGCAAAGAGTCGGACATGACTGAGCAACTGAAGTGAACTGATTGCATTAATTGACATTTTTGACATTTCATGTATACTAACAAAAATATCAGCTAAAATTTCCTGGCAGAAACCACTGGTAGACTAGAATAGTGTTTATTACTCTAACAGACAGTTATGCAAAAACTTTCCTGGGCTACTCTGGGCAAGAATAACTTTACATAGTTCTCTTACTTCATAGAAGGAAGGCAGAGGCTGGATGCATTCTTAATCATACTGTGGTGAATTGTCATGGAGAATGAAACCACCCAGAGCCCCAGTGAGACACATGGAAACACTGGCTAGGAAAAACTGGCTACACCCCTTCAATACAACTCAGGGAACCTTAAACACATAGCACTGCCTGGATTTCCTTCAGGATGCATTGGCCCATTTAGGAGCACTCTGAATTCAGAATATATGGAACAGTATAGGTTAGTGACATTTACTCTTATTAATATAATAAAATGAAGTCGCTCAATCATGTCCGACTCTTTGGGACCTCATGGACAGTAGCCTACCAGGCTCCTCCGTCCATGGGATTTTCCATTCAAGAACACTGGAGTGGGTTGCCATTTCCTTCTCCAGAAGATCTTCCTGACCCAGGGATTGAACCCAGGTCTCCCGCATTGTAGGCAGATGCTTTACCATCTGAGCTATGAGGGAAGTCCTGTTATTAATATAATAGGAATATTTTATAGAAAACTTTGAACTTTACCTGAGATCTGCAATTCTGGAAATCAGCTACAGTTAAAGAAACCTCCCGCTTCCTTTGTATTCTGGGAAAGGGCTTACTGCAAAGAACCAGTCTTCCTCATACAACTGAGATAAGTGATATGGATAATCTCCTTGTATTCCTAACAAGAGCCAGATACGGACCCTTCAAATTTCCATTCTTTCTCTCATAAATGACTAGATGAACTTTTAATCTCCACTGAAAAATCAGAACAAAATTCTTGTTCGCCTGACTTGTCCCAACTTTGTAGTTCAAATTTTCCTCTTCTCACTTGACCTTGAACATTGACCCACCCTCACCCTGAGCCAATATCAGAATAAGGAATGGTTTCTTTTAATGACCCCCCATTCCCAAAACTGACCACAAAAAGCAGCATTCCCTGATCACTTATCTAATTCAAGTTCTTTTCAGCCTTGTTTACACCTTCCTGTGAAGAAAGCCCTCTTTAGCCTGACTCTAGAGATGCTTGTCATCTTGCATTCTGAAAGTTCTTTCTGTTGCAATAGTCTTTTCAAATGGTCTGTCCTTTCATAAGTCCAGATTTGTCTTTATTTGACAATACATTGAATAAAACAGATAAAATTTTATGAGATTTCTGTCAGACTTGGTGAGCTCTATTTAATGAGATAGTTAATATATATTTTATTGAATTATATTAAGAAATATTTATTCCAGTTACAGTGAATTCACACTATTCACAAGAAATGAACTTATTTCAAACTTAGATGAAAAATTTGAGATGTCAGCTTAAAATGGGCAAGAGGGTACATTGTTGTTGTTTTTTTTTTTTTTCAAAATTATTGTAGGAACTACACAAGGCAAAGAATCTGAGGACTTTAGCTCTAACAGATGAAATCTAGGGAAGTAAGTCATCAAGAAGATATGGTTTTTATTTTAGGTTTGCTCCCTGAAACCCTTTGATTTATGACTTCTCCCCTGAAAAACGAGAAGAACATTTGTGCTCACACTTTTTGAATACATTTCTTAAAATGAGTTATTTGAAATTCTTTTCTTGGTGAGTCAGTTGTGTGTATATATGGGGGACACCATACATGCTGGCGAGGTTAGGGTTCTGGGAGCTGGGGGCCGAGCAGTGGGCAGGACAGTCCAGTAGCTTCAGAGCACAGAGGAAAACAGAACTCGAAACAGAGACCTGTACTAACAGGGTCTGGGTAAGATCAGGGACACCCTAAATAAAACAGGTTGTGCCATCCCATGGTGGAAATAAAAGCCAGAGATAGTGACAGACTCAGGAGACATGGTTTGGTCAGCAGGAGGGGCCAGGTTTTGGTGGAGAGTTGGGATCTTGTCCAAGGACAGAGAGAAATTTGTTAAGAGCCTTGAGCTAATTAAGATCCTTGGACTTCCCTGGTAGCTCAGCTGGTAAAGAATCCGCGTGCAATGCAGGAGACCCTAGTTTGATTCCTGGGTCAGGAAGATCCGCTGGAGACGGGATAGGTTACCCACTCCAGTATTCTTGGGCTTCCGTAGTGGCTCAGCTGGTAAAGAATCTGCCAGCAATGTGGGAGATCTTGGTTCAATACCTGGGTTGGAAAGATCCCTTGGAGAAGGGAAAGGCTACCCCCTCCAGTATTCTGGCCTGAAGAATTCCATGGACTATATTGTCCATGGGGTGGCAAAGAGTGGGACAGGACTGAACAATTTTCACTTTCACTTGAGCTGATTAGGATATGTCTGAGGCCAAAGGATAGAATAAAATGTTTAGAATTGCCTTTATGTATTATCTGCTCATGCATAATATGATTCTCCTTATGCAAACCCTGCAGCCTCATTTTTACCAAATATACATTCAAGCAGTTGTTACTATTACTTTCTAGGGTTTTTGTTTTGTTCCCAGTTAAATTATTTCTCCAAGTGAAATTTTGCAACATATTAACTCGAAATGCATTTATTAATGTTTATTACCTTCTTACCTTTCTCTAAATTTTGCTCTAGCTAAAATACTGTTATCCTTATTATCCTTATAGACTATAGTGAAGTCACTCATTCGTGTCCGATTCTTTGTGACCCCATGGACTGTAGCCTACCAGACTCCTCTGTCCATGGGATTTTCCAGGCAATACTCCCGGAGTGGATTGCCGTTTCCTTCTCCAGGGGATCTTCCCAACCCAGGGATCGAACCTGGGTCTCTTGCATTGTAGACAGACACCTTACCATCTGAGCCACCAGGAAGTCCTGTATTGCTGCTGCTGCTGCTGCTAAGTCACTTCAGTCATGTCCGACTCTGTGCGACCCCATAGACGGAAGCCTGCCAGGCTCCTCTGTCCCTGGGATTCTCCAGGCAAGAATACTGGAGTGGGTTGCCATTTCCTTCTCCAATGCATGAAAGAGAAAAGTGAAAGTGAAGTCGCTCAGTCATGTCTGACTCTTAGCGACCCCATAAGGTCTTTTTGTATTGGTCAGAGCTAGGAGATGTTGGTTAAAAAAAAAAAAAAAAAAAAAACTACTCACAGAGATGTGGGCAGTGTAAGGGAAGAAACAAGGAATGTTGAGGTACCAAGGGACTGGCAGCAGCAGAAAGCTGATGCCATCCTTAAGTCTGGGGTAAAGGGGTAGGGAAGAGCAGGATGGGTACCCCAGTGAGAGCAGAGGCCTGGAGGGGGTGCTGTGGGACCCTAGCATAAGATCCAGTAGCTGTGGGGGTGGTGGCTATGATACACCAGAGATGCACTACAAAGGACATACTCTGGCCTCTCTCTCTTCCAAGCACTTTTGACTTCCTGCTGGCATACCCACTCTCAGTGGTCCCATAAACCAGAGGCCAGCAGGCATGGGAGCCCGGAGCAAGCCATCCACAAGAGGCTGACATCCCGCTTATACAGCAGAGCAGAGAGAGTGGAGAGTGCGTAGGGAGGCAAACAAAGGGCGATGAATCATCACCAGCACTTCTTACGGTTGAATGCCATATATATTTTACTAACTTACTTTACACATATGAATGTGTGTGTGTGTGTGTGTGTGTGTGTGTGTGTGATGGAAAATGGGAACGATTCTCATTTAAAAATACCAAATCTTCTTCACTGAATGTGATTTGAATGTTCTCATCTTGTTTCCCTTTAATGTAGCAAGCTTTTGTGTATACCAATTTTTATTAATTTGGTGAGATGTAATGCTGAATATAAATAACAATTATAACTAAATATCAACATTTTTATTAAAATAAATATAGAAATTGATTTGTTAGACCTACTCATCTACTAATCTTTTAGTTTTATTAAATAATCAAAAATTCTGGCATTGATTTGTTCTTTAAAAATTATATTTATTAGATTAACTTATTGGTATTTCAATTTTTTTTTAAATGATAAATTTCCAGAATTGATTTTGTTTACTCCCATGAAATTAAGCACTGGCTTTTCCTGCCTCCTATCTCCCCCTTCATATCTGTATTCTATATCTTTTCAAAAACAGCTTTTGCTATTCAAAATGATAATAGACAATTTAAATTGCTATAGATATTTATATTTGTAAGCATGCCTTTTGTTAACATATTTTAATAAATATTTTTTAATATTCAGTATCTTCAAATAACATTGATCCGTTACAGATAAACTTGAAACATGAATTTAATATCTCACTGTGAACTTATTTAACAAATATCTGTCTATTGAGCATGGTGCTGTAAAAGATATTAATGGCTAACATTTACTGAGCATTTAACATGTATCAGTGTATTAAAAGAATTATTTCACTTGACCCTAATAAGTCTGTGAAGCAGCTTTCATTATTATCATAGTTTTTCATAATTTGAAACTGAGGCACAGAGCAGTAAAATGGTTTGCCCAGGGTCCCAAAGCTAAACAGTTGGTATTTTAACCTAACTGTTAAAATACCAGGTTTTTAATCATTGTTATCAAACATGATATGATTTACAAAGAATAATAAAGCCTTCAATGAGTTTACAGACTATTGGCATAGGCCAGTGATCAACAGTTGCTCATGGGCCAAATCTGATTCATTACCTGTTTTCATAAATAAACTTTTATTGAGTCAGAGCCTCAATTACATGTTTGTATATTTTCCATGGCTGCTTTTGTGTTACAAAGCAGAGTTGAGTAATTATAACAAAGACCATACACCTGCAAGACCTAAAATATTTATTATCTGGCCCTTTACAGAAAAGTTTGCTAACTTCTGGCATAGATATATACATAATTAACTATAGTAGAGGCTGTATGTGTTAAGCAAGCTTCCCCGGTGGCTCAGTGGTAGAGAACCTGCCTGCCAATGCCAGTGACTCAGGTTCTATCCCTGGGTAGGGAAGATCTCCTGAAGAAGGAAATGGCAACCCACTCCAGTATTCATGCCTGAGAAATCTCATGGACAGAGGAGCCTGGCAGGATACAGTTCATGGGGTAGCAAAAGTGTCAGACACAACTAAACAACAACCTGTTAAGCATTATTTAAAAAAAGAAAAAGTGCAGTTGGACTACAAAGAATGAATGATTAATTGCAGCTTGAAAACATGAGGAATGGAAAGTGGAAAGTTTTTATAAAATTGACATGATGACTTTATGATTGAAAAGTGGGAGACACCCTAGGCCAGTGCCCTGTAGGAAAGAACAGGTACCATCAATGTCTTCCCCATCAAAGAAAATTAGGGCAGTTGGTTTTTAATTTCTCCCTATCACTGCTTTTGCTAGACCAATATTCCCAAAGTATTTCCAGCTCTTTCTCTCAAAGGCCCAGCATGTGCTTGCCTGCTCAGTCGTGTCAGACTCTTTGCAACACCAAGGGCTGTAGCCCACCAGCCTCCTCTGTCTATGGGATTTCCCAGGCAAGAATACTGGAGTGGGCTGCCATTTCCGTCTCCAGGGCTCAAAGACCTGGAAATTCCACTAAGACAACGTCCTGTTTTTTTTTTCACCAGAGTGTTCCAGTCAGATAGGGCTCTTCTCCCTCTACTGGCCTCTGAATGCTAACATGGAGACGGAATAACCTTGCTGTTCCCAAGGCTGTGTTTTTGTCTAATTCTGTGTTGCTAATCACATTTCTAGGATACGCACATCTGCTTTTTCCTGTACTGCAGCTTGGGGCCCTACTGTTGGCTGAGCCTCAGACTGACTTTTCTTTTCCTGAGAATTAGTAACAGTCCAGCTGTTTTTGGTTAACTGGAAAGTCCTTTTTAAATTCAGGTTGTTTCTTAAGGAACAGGTCTCTTTGAAAACTTTTCAAACATTTATGAACATATGATGCAAGATGAAGTGGATAGTGGGGACACTCAGAAAAGTCATAGCAGAGTCATTCTTCCTGAGTAGCCCCAGAGAGTCAAATGTCAGAATAAGAAGGAAATAAAGTGGAGCACCAAAGAGACACAGAAAGGAATGAATCTCTGTAATTCCCGCAAGCTCTTATTTGGAATGCTTACTTGCTCAGCGTGAAGGCCTGACATATGCAACTTTGATCTTTTCCATTTGTTTTATTATGTGTGCATTTCCAGGTTATCATCAGAGGTTGCTAAATATACAAGATAACTCTGATTTTTAAAAGTTATTACTCTATTTTTAATAGCATACTATTTTTAATAACATTAGAAAGGAAAAAATTGAAACGCACATTGTTCTAGAATTCTTTGTTAAATAAATAGGCTTCTGGCTCTTTTCAGCCTACTTAGATTTTGAAAAAGAAGAAAATGATTAAAAAAAAAAAGATATTTGCTTCAATTGGCTATATTAAGTATGCACCAGGGTTTCCCAGGTGAAAAGTAAAAGGTGGTTCAGTGGCAAAGAATCTCCTTGCCAATGCAAGAGGCACGGTTTCAACCCCTGGGTCAAGAAGATCCCCCAGAGAAGGGAATATCAACCCACTCCAGCATTCCTGCCTGGAGAATCCCATGGATAGAGGAGCCCAGCAGGCCGCAGTCCACATGGGCCCAAAGAACTGGACACAACTGAGCAATCGAGCCCACATGAACATTAAACATGCACATTTTAATATTTTTCTTCACAGTTTTTGACTGTTCATCATTCACACTAATTGTTATCAAGTGTTGAACATACTCACATTGCCCTTATCACCTTACCTCTTAATTTTCATTTAAAACATTAAGTGGAAAAAATGCTACTCTCACTTTAAATCAAAGCTATGTGAAACCCAAAAGTAAATTCTTTGTTGAGTAGGGATGAAAGTTAACAGGATCTGGAAGAAGGAAAAAGCTGAATTTTCAGCAGGAGGGCACTTTGTCTCTAAGTTCAATCACATCTTACTTCTCTGGAAATAAACAAGGGATTGACAGAAAGGCAGGTTCAGTTAGTGATAAAGCATAGAAACGTATGGCCTAACCCTGGATTCCTGCCAGGACACAAAAGATTTGAGGAATTAAAATACATTTTCTAGACTTATATATCCTTGTTCAATAAATCAAGTAAACCCAAGTTACTGATGGGCACTATGGAAGTGTACGTATAATTGTTATTCTCAAATTTATTACTTGTTAGGTCTTGCCATAAGTCTAGTTTTGATTCTTTGCCATTAATTATATGCAAGTCAATGAAAGATGACTTTTATTACAGGCATCAGAATTTAAATCAAAGAAGAATAAAACAAAATGGACCACATGCTTGTTTGGTGGGGCTGAGAATATAGGAAGCAATTATAGACCTTGAAGCAAAAACCCAGGCTGTCTCCTTGGATTTCCAGCATAACCTCTGACAAAATACTGGGTAGTGAAATAGCTTGGCTTCCCCCAAGTTGTCTTTCTATCCATCTCTGTGTCTCTTTGCTGCTGCTGCTGCTAAGTCATTTCATTTGTGTCTGACTCTGTGCGACCCCACAGATGGCAGACCATTGCGCTCCACCATCCCTGGGATTCTCCAGGCAAGAACACTGGAGTGGGTTGCCATTTCCTTCTCCAATGCATGAAAGTGAAAAGTGAAAGTGAAGTCCCTCAGTCGTGTCTGACTCAGCGACCCCATGGACTGCAGCCCACCAGGCTCCTCCATCCATGGGAGTGTCCAGGCAAGAGTACTGGAGTGGGGTGCCATTGCCTTCTATGTCTCTTTACCACTTTCTAAGCTAAGTCTAAAAGATCTGGGAAAAAGAGAGAAAGTAAAAGCTTTGATCATCCTAAAATGTGAGAGTCCAAATTTGTATTTTTCACTTATAGTTGCTATGTTTGGCTGGGAAATTTTATAAAGTTAAGCTTGAAATTAAATACTTCTTCATAATTTGATTCCGTGTAACTTGGAGGTTCTTCGTTTTCTACCATATTTTATGCCTTGTGTCTCCCACAGCAAACAGATTATGCCCGGGCATTTGGGGGCCTGCAGAGGGATTACATTCCCCAGAGCCCCTTTTCCTGTGTGGGTCATCAGGGGGCTGAGCTGCCAACAGAATGTGGGCACAACTGATGTGAAGATGATTCTTGCCTCATTTCTCTCTCTGGCCCTGAACTCCAACCCTTTGCCCTTCCTGCCAGCTGGAACAGTGATGACAAGAACAAACATGGCAGCCATGCACTTTTTAGATGGCAAAGATGCTGTCAGCCAGGGTTCATGAGCGACTACACAGCTACCCGCCAATATGGCGCATTCGCCTCAGCCTGCTGGGGAGAGACAACAAGCAGCTTAAGACTTATTCTTAAGTCACTTTTTTTTAGGTCTTGTGGTAGCAGCTTAACCTTTTACCCTAACTTATACTATTAAACAAGATATAGTAAAAAAAAATTTATATTATATATTAAAATATATAAATATATTTTAAGATTTTTTTTAAACTTAAATGTAGTATCAATTATTACTCAGTAAAATAGATACCTTCGGGACAGTAGAACAGAAGGTAAAGTACCTATTTCCCTCTCGAAACTTAGTTTCTCTCTCAAGCTTTCCAAAACTTACATCCTACACTTAGCCTGTAATAATGATCTTTATATATCTTTATTCAAGTTTTTTCCAATCTCAATATACAGTCAAGTTTGTCTATGGCCTCTGGCTTTGGCTCTCCTGTGCGAGGATCCATATGAATATCTACAGCTTCCTATGATTCCTTGATTCTTACATGACCCATCTGTAGTACCCCAGAAGTCATCAATTATTCAGCTTGTCAAAGTGAACTTCCTCTATTCCCCTTGTTATTAAATTCTTAACAAGCAATAGAAATAGGTTTCTTTTTAAAATAAAAGTTTAAAAAATTTAAAAACCGTTTTATAAAGGTGGTTTTTTTTTCATAATTGAATTACAGAAATAACAAAATTCGCAACTTATCAGCCACATTGGTGTTCTTAGTAGTCACAGAAGACCATTCCCTTTATTCATGTCTTTCAAGGCAAACTTCCTGAAGTTAGGAACTAGTTCTGTCCTGTTTACAACAGACTCCCAAGCCCCTAGCACAGACCCTGGCCATTATACATAGTCATTAAATATTTATTAGAAGGGTAAATGCTGATTTTATTTCTCAATAACAAAGCTTAGTAACCATTCTTATTCACGCTCAGTCCTTGAGAAGGTGTTCAGTTCGTGTTTCTTTGTCCTGGCAACAGACAACAGGCATATGATAATGGATATGATATGAATATAGAGTGTGCTTTGTACTGTTTATTCTTGAGTGCTCATGCAACAACAATGGTACTTGTGCTTCCTTAGCTTTTTTACCTGGCCTGATGCAGTCAATTCAATCTCCAGGCTTAGATCAGATGTTTAACATACCGATAGAAAGGTCAAAGATAGGACCAGTATCTCTTCAAAGTTATGGATTTTTTTCCCTTTCCAAATACAACCAAAATGTGCCCAACTATTTGACACAACATCGTGTTCCATAGGGAAATGGACTAGAAATGGACTAGAAATCAATAAACTCTGTGTTAACTAATATCACAATAACAGTGGTTCCAATAAATTTAGCTCCTTTAAAAAATTAAAAGACTGTTTTAAATTGGTTCCGCCTAGTTATGATCTATATTTTGCCTTTTGATTTCTCTCTCTCTCCTACCCTTGACTCCCAGAGACAGAGTGAAGTTAAAGGTCTGTAACATGCAAAAAGGAAGTGGACAAGAGCTGAGATAAAGTACTCCCCATAAAGCAGAGGCCAGGCTAGGACACCGACTGGCAGATGAGACCACACTACTGATAACAGTTCCTGGTTTGGGCTGGTGGCCTTGAATTTCTCCAGTCATTTCCTGATGTTACACAGCTGCCTGTCATCGACTAGGCAAATAATTGAATTTGAAGTAAGTGATTCATCTCCACTTGCCATCTTGGAACTGTTTGCTACAACATCATGACCAAGGCAAAAGATAGTGGTTTAAGAAAGCCCAACCACATCAAAGGAGTTAAAACAGAAGATTAGCAGAGAAGCACCTCAGACTAGTTGGAAATCAAAGCTTATTGATGCTGAAGCCTTTGTTGAAACAGCTCTGTCAAGAGGAAGCAGGTAGGGTCTTTCCAGCTCATTTCCAGAAAGCAAATATCAGAGTGGCTTAACAATCTTGTAGTTCAAAAGCTCCTTACTCTTCTTCTTCCCAAATTTATATTGCCATCAAATTTGCCCTGACACTGGAGATAGTACTTCCTACCTGAATGTGATTATCTGCAAAAGCTTTATAATGGTGCAGGTCACTCAGTGAAAGATAGTTATTATCATCAGGGCTATTATTAATTTTAGACAGGTTTTCCCTTACATACTCAGAGGAAGCAATTTTTGGCTGAAATCCTAATACCAATTGTGACCATCACCGGACACAAAATATGATAGCCAGTGTACAAGACAACCTTTAAAATGAGTTGAATCTAAATTTCATTTATGTTGTCATTTCCATCAGATAGTCTAATTCTCTGTGCCCAGTTTAGAGAAGGGGCTTCCCTCATAGCTCAGTTGTTAAATAATCCACCTGCAATGCAGGAGATCCCAGTTCGATTCCTGGGTTGGGAAGATCCTGTGGAGAAGGGATAGTCTACCCACTCCAGTATCCTTGGGCTTTCCTTGTGGCTCAGCTGGTAAAAATGTGCCTGCAGTGTGGGAGACCTGGGTTCAATCCCTTGGTCAGGAAGATTTTCCCTGGAGAAGGGAAAGGCTACTCACTCCAGTATTCTGGCCTGGAGAATTCCATGGATTGTATTATAAATACAAGAATTGCATGTTATTAATTTAATAATAATAAATCTGTTCTTAAAAAGCTTAGTGGTATTCAGATGCATTTAGGGATTTTATCTTTCATCTACATTTTGTTAGAAGCTGTCTTCATAAAATCAGATGATTCAG
Source organism: Nanger dama (assembly GCA_917880005.1). Classification (NCBI taxonomy): domain Eukaryota; kingdom Metazoa; phylum Chordata; class Mammalia; order Artiodactyla; family Bovidae; genus Nanger; species Nanger dama. Next base: position 2,359,094 of record CAKJTW010000059.1, read on the forward strand.
AAACTGTATGCAGATGGGGAAAAAGAAGAAAGAAAAATAACTTTAAGCATGTACAAGTAGGTACTCAACTCATTAGCAAGTAATATCCAGAAAAGACAGTTACCATATGGAATGCTGGTGTTGGAAATCTTGCTTCCATCAGGGGAGGGGCTGCTAAGAGGCTCAGGGATGGTTGTTAGGATGAAACCTCCCACTTAATGCTTCTCTCTTGAGCAAGTTTTCCCCCTCTGGCTGACAGAGGTTGTTGTCTTTAGGCTTCATTTTCTTTGTGAGCCTTTTTGGATGTTAATATCTTTGTGACTCATTAACCTGGGGTAGTTGTTTTGCACTCTGAGCACCAAGACATCTCCTCCAGGATGAACTGGGGCAAGGCAGCCTCCAAAACACACCTGGGTCTCTGGGCAGTCATCTGCAGGCGATTGCCTCCAGGTGTTTGCCAGTGGGAGCCCATTGAAAGTCAATGCAATTTAGAGCAATTTCTCTGGCAGTGGAAATTAACCTGCAGGAATCTGCTGGCAACAGGTGTATTTTAGGGCATCCATACCAGCGTCCTGCATCGCGGAGACAGGACCTTGACTACCAGGTGTGATGTGGGAGGCTGAATAATTGGAGGAGGCAGGAAATCAGTGCAGGGAGGGTGGCCAAATTGCCGGTCCATATGGGTTGGTATAATTATTGGTTAACCCTCTCCTGGCTGTTAACTAAAAGCTACTTGTATACTCAAGGAGCCAGGAAATCTTCACTGAAGGGAAAAAATTATCACTCACTGCTCAAGCAAGCTTAATTTTTTTCATGAATGAGGTTTTCTGCAAAGTATCATCACTTTTATGTCTGATACTTAGAACAGATGATTGCCGGGAGCCCACAGATCTTCAGGAAGGCACAAGGGGAAGTAAATTTTAAGTGCTGAAAGTTTACTTCTTCAGAAACAAATATAATTTTTCCTGGTGTGTTTGTCCTGGTCCACTTCTTTTGAAAGACATATAGAGAGGAATATTCAGATTCAGGAAACAGCAATTGTATTCTATACTTTCATTTCTTCTCAATTTGTATTTCTACCTCTGTTTTATCTTCATATGGTCTATTTTGCCTCCTTGATATAATTCTCTTTCCTTGGTTTGTTAATGTCTATTGTTTCTTCCAAGCAACTTAATTGGCTTAAATTAAGCAAATCCAACGTCCTGATCTATTCAAAATTCCAATCATGGAATAAACTTTTACCCAAATCTTAATAGTCATATAATATCCATGACATACACTGATGAAAGTTATGTGCCAAAGGCTTTTAGTTTTCTTATATAACATGTATGACACTCTTAAGAATCAAGTATTGGATAAAAATGTATTAATTTTTGCCAAAGCAATGTGCTGCTATCAGTAATTATTATTGTGAAAGTAATTGATTTTATTAAAAAATAATTATTTGGTGTTTTCAAATAATCAAATAGAGAAATTGGTGGTTCTTAGGAATACTAATGGGCTTCCCAGGTGGCACTAGTGGTAAAGAGCCCTCCTGTCAATGCAGGAGAAGCAAGCAGCTTGGGTTCCTTCCCTTGGTCAGGAAGAACCCCTAGAGGAGGGCATGGCAACCCACTCCAGTATTCTTGCCTAGAGAATCCCATGGACAGAGGAGCCTAGTAGGCTATGGTCCAAAGGGTTGCAAAGAGTTGGACACAACTGAAGTGACTTAGCATGCACACATGCACATGAGTACTAATAAAGAATTGGATAGATAATTTTGTAACATATCCTTTTTTGAGATAACTCATGTTTACAAAATATAAATAATAAAAGAATAATTAAGATTTGAATAAATCATAATTTTAGTTCTTACAAAGTTGTTTGACATAGTAGTATTGAAAGCAGTAGACAAAATTGTACTTGAGTACCATATTTAGTATTTAGCTACATAATTCTATTTATGCCAAGATTTCTTTCAAAAAAAAAATTCCTAGTTTGAATTTTTCATGATTTTGTCAATTTTTCTACCTCAAAATGTTCATAAGGAGGAAAATTTCCCATCATTTCAATAGTACCTAGCATAAGTATTTGATACAAATAAAATAAAGAAAATGACACTAAGGAAATAAGAAAGTACTTCACACATTTTATTTTTACTAACCAAGATTCAAATCAACAGACATTGCAAGACAAGTTTAAGAAAATTACTTGTAATTTTGGAGTCTATGGAGGTTAAATATGGGATTTGAATTTTGTCAAATAGAGTGTTCTGGTCTGCTGCTGCTGCTAAGTCACACAGTCATGTCCGACTCCATATGACCCCATAGATGGCAGCCCACCAGGCTCCCCTGTCCCTGGGATTCTCCAGGCAAGAACACTGCAGTGGGTGGCCATTTCCTTCTCCAATGCATGAAAGTGAAAAGTGAAAGTGAAGTCGTTCAGTTGTGTCCAACTCATAGTGACCCCACGGATTGCAGCCCACCAGGCTCCTCCATCCATGGGATTTTCCAGTCAAGAGTATTGGAGTGTAGCACTTCTCAAACTGTGGTCCCCGAATCAGCAGGTCAGGATCAGCTGTGGGTTCAGGGCCCACAGAGGGTATTATTCGGAGACCTCCAAATGGCAACCCACTCCAGTATTCTTGCCTTGAGAATCCCATGGGCGGAGGAGCCTGGTGGGCTACAGTCCATGGGGTTGCAAAGAGTTGGACACGACTGAGAGACTTCACTTTCACTTTCTAATGATCCAAGAGTGCTCCAGAGTATGAGAACCTCTACTCTAGAATGCTAACCATTTTCAGTAGTTGAAAAAGACGAATTTTTGAAAGTTCCCCAAACTATAAAATCTAAGGCACAAAATTTCTTCTAGGAGAGAGATGACTGAAAAACATGCTTCTGAATTTCTTTCTATTGGACACAAAAAGTCGACTGGCATTAGTAATCGAAAACAAGCACATTTTCGTGTCACATATGGGCAGTGTAGTGATGGTGCACATACTTTAGCAGCTGATAGTTCTTAAAAATTACTGTGCTTGTATGATAATTTCAAGTTTTGTAAAATTTGACTATCAAAGTTTTAGTAATAAAATCATAGTCCTAATTAAAATTTTGATATAATTTTAAATGTATTTTTTTCTTCCATGAGTTATCTTTATTATGGTGACCTTCACTGTTAGTTGACTGTTACTTTTAACAACCAACCAATCTCTGTTAGACCAAAAGGTATATTTGGTTCACTAGATATATGAAGATATATTGATAGTTCCCTTGAAATCTAATTAGGAAGATGTCCTTTTGTTTTTCAATCATTTATGTAGCTGCCTTTGTTTCTCTATCATGCCTCCTTGTTTCCTTCATAGCACATTCTGCAATTTAAAATCAATTTATTTATTCATTTGCTTAATGAGTTGTATCTCTTTCCTACTTGACTGTCAACCTCATAAGGCAAAGATATGGCATTTAATCCCTAATGTGTAGAATAGCACCTGGTTCAAACTCAGCACTTAATGTTGTAAAATGAATGGATACATATGTGAATGTATTAATATACTCAATTGCAGTGAACTGAGTGCTTGATATATGAATGAAATCAAACAATTTAAATGTTCTCCATCATAGTAATTAGTTACTATAGTTCTTCAAAATGTAAAATGAAGGGTTAAAGTAGCTCTAAAATGTACAGATTGAAGGATTTTTACATGAAGTTCTCCAGGCCTCTGTGACACATGCCATTCATTTGTGTTCCATGTACATTAACAAGTGAAGTGAAGTCGCTCAGTCATGTCTGACTCTTTGCGACCCCATGGACTGTAGCCTGCCAGGCTCCTCCATCCACAGGATTTTCCAGGCAAGAATACTGGAGTGGGTTGCTATTTCCTTCTTCAGGGGATTTTCCTGACTCAGAGATAGAACCCAGATCTCCTGCACTGCAGGCAGACTCTTTATCATCTGTGCCACCAGGAAAGCCCAAACATTAATAATGGCATTTAATATTTAAGATTGCTTCTATTCTTACTCCAACTGCCTTCTCTCTTATTATCTTAAAATAAAACACACCCAAGCCAGCTCCCCTCAAAATAACTTTGTTTGTATTATTTCTAAGAAAGTGTATGATATAGCCTTGTAAAATAGCAGAGTATCATAGCCAACTATTTCTTTCTCCCTTAAATTATAAGTTATTGCACTCATCTCACACGCTAGTAAAGTGATGCTTAAAATTCTCCAAGTCAGGCTTCAGCATTACGTGAACTGTGAAATTCCAGATGTTAATGCTGGTTTTAGAAAAGGCAGAGGAACCAGAGATCAAATTGCCAACATCTGCTGGATCATGGAAAAAGCAAGAGAGTTCCAGAAAAACATTTATTTCTGCTTTATTGATTATGCCAAAGTCTTTGACTGTGTGGATCACAATAAACTGTGGAAAATTCTGAAAGAGATGAGTTAGGAAGCAACAGTTAGAACTGGACACGGGACCACAGACTGTTTCCAAATAGGAAAAGGAGTACATCAAGGCTGTATATTATCACCCTGCTTATTTAACTTATATGCAGAGTACATCATGAGAAACCCTGGGCTGGAGGAAGCACAAGCTGGAATCAAGATTGCTGGGAGAAATATCAATAACCTCAGATATGCAGATGACACCACCCTTATGGCAAAAGGAGAAGAAGAACTAAAGAGCCTCTTGATGAAAGTGAAAGAGGAGAGTGAAGAAGTTGGCTTAAAGCTCAACATTCAGAAAATGAAGATCATGGCATCCAGTCCCATCACTTCATGGGAAATAGATGGGGAAACAGTGGAAACAGTGGCTGACTTTATTTTTGGGGGCTCCAAAATCACTGCAGATGGTGATTGTAGCCATGAAATTAAAAGATGCTTACTCCTTGGAAGAAAAGTTATAACCAACCTAGACAGCATGTTAAAAGGAGAGACGTTACTTTGTCAAGACCGGTCTGTCTAGTCAAAGTTAGGTTTTTCTAGTGGTCATGTATGGATGTGAGAGTTGGACTGTGAAGAAAGCTGAGTCCCGAAGAATTGAAGCTTTTGAACTGTGGTGTTAGAGAAGACTCTTGAGAGTCCCTTGGACAGCAAGGAGATCCAACCAGTCCATCCTGAAGGAGATCAATCCTGAGTGTTCACTGGAAGGAAGGACTGATATTGAAGCTGAAACTCCAATACTTTGGCCACTTGATGGAAAGATCTCACTCATTTGAAAAGACCCTGATGCTGGGAAAGATTAAGGGCAGGAGGAGAAGGGGATGACAGAGGATGCGATGGTTGGATGGCATCACCAACTCAATGGACATGGGTTTGGGTGGACTCTGAGAGTTGCTGATGGACGGAGAGGCCTGGCGTGCTGTGGTTCATAGTATCACAGGGAGTTGGACATGACTGAGAGACTGAACTGAAACTGAAAAACTGGAACTGAGAACAAAGGAAGTTCTATTTTACTTTTTTTTTTTTTTTTTCATCCTTTGGTGTCTGGTACATTGTCATGCTATATACATAGGAAGGAAGAATTAAATGTGACCACTTTAAGAATCTATGCCACCCTTTACCTCCTCTTCTGCCTGTAGCCTCATTGTTGCTGGCTCTGGTGAGCAGAGTGAATCATGACGCAAAGGCATCTGGGCCTATGAAGAACTGGGTTCTGACACCTGGGAGAGCACAGACAACAGTGAGACTTCAGCATCCCCAGACAGAAAAGGAATCAGTGAAGCCTGAGTCACTGAACTAATAATAAGTGGGCCTCTTCTGGGATCAGGGAAATGTCCAATGAAAGCTCCCAGAACTGTCTTTCAAAAATATCTATAGCCAGTTAGAAGCATAAAACTGCAGGCTTACTATAATCAGGAAAAGATAATGAAGAGTTATGTACAGTGTAAGCCCCCTTTGATGTGTTCTTCATAATTTGCTGTGAGGGCGTGGGCAGGCAAGTCTTCTAGTCTGCACTGGGACACTTATTAGCTGTGAGAGTTTATTTGATATTATTTAGGCTCACGAAGTGAAGGTTCTTATGTATCATATCCCCAGTGTTCTCATTTGACTTTGTTAGGACCTAAATTTTTTGAAAGGTTTATTCTAAGTTTCCTTTCCCTTATTCATTTCGCAAACTTCCTTGAACCTCTGTGAAAAACATCCTAATCTAGATCAGTGGTTAAGATCATGTGCTCTGGTGTCAGAATGCATGGGTTTAAACCTCCCTGGTGGCTGAGATGGTAAAGTGTCTGCCTGCAATGTGGGAGACCTGGGTTGGATCCCTGGGTTGGGAAGATCTCCTGGAGAAGGAAACAGCAATCCACTCCAGTACTCTTGCCTGGAAAATCCCACAGATGGGGGAGCCTGGTAGGCTACAGTCCATGAGGTCGCAAAGAGTCAGACACGACTGAGCAACTTCACTTTTACTTTCCCTTCTTATTATGTGAACTTGAGCAATCAATATACTTCCGATACTTCAATGCTGTGCTTAGTCACTCAGCTGTGTACAACTCTTTGCAATCCCATGCACTGGAGCCTGTCAGGCTCCACTGTTCATAGGGATTCTCCAGTCAAGAATACTGGAGTGGGTTGCCATGCCCTCCTGCATGATTCTCCCAACCCAGGGATCTAACCCGTCTCTTATATCTCCTACATTGGTAGGTGGGCTCATCATTAGTGCCACCTGGGATACCCCATGCAAAGTCTCAAGAGTCTAGATGAGGGCATCAGATTCTAGCTTATAAAGATCAACACTTTTTTCCAAGAAGAGCAGCCACTTAGCTCTTGAAGGACATGTTTTTGTAGATCGGGCATGAGGGAGGGAAGGTAATCACTGACACAGGAACTGACTTCACTAACGGAGACTCAGGAGTCCCTCAAGTTCCTCTGCCTTGAGAGGCCGCCCCTAACTTGTTTTAGTTTGAGTCTCTGTGCTTTGGTCCCCAACCTGTAAAAAGGGCTTCATAACCTTGTATTCACATCACTGTAATTTCTTAAATATTAGTGAAAAAAGTATTTATACACACTCATGGAGTAAGACATGTTTTAGAAGGAATGGGAATTCAGGATTTAGATCTGGGTTCAAATTATGGCTCTGTGTCTTCAAATTTGAGCTAGATAACTGGTCTCCCAGAGCCTCTTTCTCTTTTAATAAAATCAAACATAATAACACCCGCCTCATGAGTTACATGAGTTTCACAGGACCACCTGTGAAAGCACCTGGCACCTAGTGGTGGCCCTTCATCATTGCCTTTACTCTTTTCTGTTGAAAGTTTGCAAAAGCAGGAGTCTTTAAAATGCAAAAGAGCTATAAAGATTGTTTATCAATACAATCATTTATCTTTTCTTGGTAATAATTACTTGAAAATAGGATTCATAAAGACCTTTCTTATAGTATCTTAATCACAGTCATTTGAATTTAAATATTAAAAACCATTCAAAAAAGGGGGAGGGAGAGGGAGAGGCAAAGGATAAGGAAGAGCAAGAGACAACAAATCTTGTCCAACTTTTGCTTAGGTAATAACTTTTCCTGACATTTCATCACATTGTAATTATCTTAATTTTCAGCTTTGGAGGCTCTTGCAAGTCTACATGGACCCCAGTCAAAATAGATCCTCTTCCATTTTGATCACTTCTCACCTACTTTTGGAAAACTCTGACAGCAACTGTCTGCCAGAAGCAAGCCCAGAGTTCTTTATAAATACGAAGTTTCACTGAAAGGAAATTATAACCTAAACTGAAAGAAGCTGCAAAACATATAACCTTTAGTACAACTGCCCTGCCCTATTTTCTGACACCCTGATACAGTGTCTTATAGGCTCTGGGACCATGAAAAGGGCCTAACTCTCTGTGTCCCTTTAATTAGACTATTATTCTCATTACAATGAAGTTAATTGCTGAAGTAGAAGTGGTAGACAGCCCAGCTGTGATCTGCTCTCTTGCTAGAGGAAGCCAGTTTTAGGAATATCTCTCAGTGGCTAAAGCATTTTCTTTCACTTCTTGCTTCCAATCCAGTCCTTAGTCTTTCCCAAGCTCTGCCAGAGACATTTGCATCACAGGATAGCAGCCTCACTGTGGGAACTTGCTACAATACTTTCATTTTTATCATGGCAGTGATTTCTGCAGCCCCTCTTTCCTGGAAGTGTGCACAATCTCAGCATTGTGCTTAGTTAAAAATAATTGTGGAGTGAGCTTCAAGTAAAGAAAGTGGAAGGTGTGATCTGCATGCACAAAAATTCCTCTTAGAAGCATCAAAACTTGTGGAGGAAGAGTGCACTCCTTCTATCAAGTGTTTCTCTTCATGCATGAGTGCGTGGTAAGTTTCTTCAGTTGCGTCTGCTTCTTTGCGACCCTATGGACCATAGCCTGCCAGGCTCCTCTGCCCATGGGATTCTCCAGGCAACAATACTGGAGTGGGTTGCCGTACTATCCTCCAGGGGATCTTCCTGACCCAGGGATTGAACCCACGGTTCCTAAGCATTGGCAGACAGGTTCTTTACCACTAGCACCACCTGGGAAGTCCATTTCTCTTCATACCAGTTCAATAAACTAGAAATTGTAGTAACCTTTCAAAACTAATAGTAGCGAGAATAAGGATACATTTTTTTAAAGAATGAAAGAAAGCCCTGACTTTATCTCTTTCTTTGGCTATATTTGTCAGTTTTCTGACCAACCTCAGTGGCAGACAATTAGCACAAAGCACTTCCCATTTAGATGAGATATTGCTGTAGTGAAAGATACGAGGAAAGCTGAAAAGTGTTAGACAGTGTTGGGCTTGTAGGCTGAACTGCTGCAGATGGCACAGCCCAGGTAGCTTGTTATTATGAGATGTCCCTGGTTGCAACAGAACAGTCAAATGAAGGGAATTCCTTTTCTTTCTTCATTAACAACTTGAAGATAAATCATTAAATCATTTTCCTCATAAACTCAAATCAGGATTTGATTTGAGCTTCCCAAAACTGCTACATAAGGCATCACAGACAGCCTTTAAGGGGAAAAAAATCTCCTTCTGATTTATTAGCTTAAGATAAATGGCTCTGCTATCATAACCTGTCAGTACCATGCAATGAAAAGGAACCAGTGGCGGTAAGCATGTGTGAAGCCGCTCAGTGCAACCAGCCTCAGACACAGGAGTCGAACTTTCACTAACTCCACCACCTTCCCCTACAGGAAACAGCCCACCAGCACATTCCTCATTCATTAACTTTCCAAAGACATCTGTCTTTGCAGAATCACAGAGGCAGCCAAACATGATGTGTGAAATAAAGAATCCTGCCCACCTCATGCTCCAAGCACTTGGAAAAAGTAGTGCTTGGTGGAAACCATCATGCTACATATGGCTGCTGCAGGAGACTCAATTGCAAAAGCTGCCCCTCAAGATTCGAGTAAAGGAGTTTCTATCCCTGTTTCTCAGTTCTTGGCATTTGGCTTATTTCCTTTGAATTGTGAGTCACCTCTGGAGGCAGCCAATGAGGCACAACTGATTATCAATACCAATAACAAAAAATCAGGAAACTCTCTCTCAAGGGTGTCAGATCCTCTATGTCAAGTCTCATCCTCTTCTGTCAACAAGCTTGGAGACATATTTATGTAATCAACACATGTGTTAGTCTCCTTTTGGATTCAGTAAGAACAAGACCCCAAAGGGGTACCATGAAGGTACTTAGGCAAACATAGATGATTTTGTTAGAACTTTCATTCAGCTGTGTAGATCCGCCTGTAAGCCCATGGATGCCATTTGCGACATTTATAACAACATTTGTAGTAAAACAGTCTCAATGATGAGCTTCCCTAGTGGCTCTGTGGCAAGAATCCACCTGCCAAGGCAGGAAATGCTGGTTTGATCCCTGGGTCAGAAAGATCCTCATGAGAAGGAAATGGCAATCCTCTATAGTATTCTTGCCTGGAAAATCCCATGGACAGAGGAGCCTGGCAGGGCTATAGTCCATGCAGTTGCAAAAGAGTCGGACACAACTTAGTGTCTGAACAACAGCAGTCTCAAGAGTATGCATGTGGAGATCTTTTCACTTTCTGGAGAGTTTGGTCTTTCTTCTTGTCTGTCATAACTGGATAGCATGAAATGTTACCTATAAAACTGAACTACCACGCTACACAAGAATATTTTTTTTCCTTTATTATCTGCAATTTCTGAGGTCTACCAAGAAAGAGGCTAGCCAGAAACTTTTAGCTTACCTAAGGGTAGTATGTAAAGGGACCTATGTTCCCTTTTAAGAAAATTATCCCTTCTTCAGAGTAGTGGCTGCCATCCATAGTGAATGCCTTCATAATGAAAATTTCATGGTCCATGCTCACCTCTGGCAACTTCTAAAATTTGTCACCAAAATGATCTAGGAAGTGAACATGGGGAGAAACAACCCACTCTGGCTTATCTGACCTCTCAGATTAGGACCGATCCTATCTCAGACTTCCCTGATGGTTTCCCTGATGGCTTAATGGGTAAAGAATGTGCCTGCAGTGCAGGAGACACAGGAGACATGGGTTCAATCCCTGGGTCAGGAGGATCCCCTGGAGTAGGAAATGGTAACCCACTCCAGTATTCTTGCCTGGAAAATCCCATGGACAGAGAAGCCTGGCAGGCTATAGCCCATGGGGTCCCAAAGAGTCAGCACACGACTGAGGGACTAAGTGTGCACATTCTTTTTTTTTTTTTTTTAGGAGTTTTATTTTATTTTATTTTATTTTAAATTAAATTTATTTATTTTTTTAAATTACAATACTGTATTTGTTTTGCCATATGTTGACACGAATCAGCCATAGGTGAACACAATCGCCCAATGCCGAAGCCCCCTCTCACCTCCCACCCCACATCCTCTGCCTGAATCATCCTGTGCATCAGCCCCATGCATCCTGCATCCTACACCAAACATAGATTAGCGCTTCGTTTCTTACAGGAAAATATACATGCTTCACTGCCATTCTCCCAAACCATCCCACCCTTTCCCTCTCCCTCAGAGTCCAAAAGTCCACTCTATACCTCTGTGTCTCTTGTTGTCTCACATATAGGGTCATCATTACTGTCTTCTAAATTCCATATATATGTGTCAATTCACATCAAGAAGATACACAGCATTTTTTTCTAAGGCAGTAAAAGCAGCAGAAAGAACTAAGTTTTACCTGCAGCACAGATTTCCAAACATGTCATAATTTTTATTGATGTTAGTTGCACTGAATACTTCCTAGGTTTGTAATGAAATTTCGATGCCAAAAAAATCTGTCTTTGAGCTCCTACTTGAGTCATTAGCATGATGCCCATTACATGCCTCTATGTTTGACCAGGGCAGTGAAGTCCAAATTAGAAGTCCTCTCGTAGTCACTTGCTTTTTTTCTTGAGTCTGTCTTTATGATTAGCATAATAAATGACCAGGTTCTTGACTCACCTTAAGTCCATACTCCTCTTCTGTTAAATGGAAGAAGTATTTGTGTGTATTGAATGAAGAAACATGTGCAAAGTATTTAAAATGCTATACACTGTCTTATAAGTAACAGGCACTGTAGATGTTTATTTGAGAAAAAAACAGGGCATTCCTCAAATTTCAGATAATCACAATACTGGTTACTATGCTAAGGATAGTATAATCATAATTTAGGTTAAGAGCATTGCCTCTGGAGCCAGACTCCCTAGGTCAAATTCTGGCTACTCTACTTCAGATGGTAACATTGGGCAATTTTCTTAACCTCTCTGGGTGTCAGTCTTCTGACTGTAAACTGATGTTAATTAAAGTGCTTCTCTCAGAGACAGTTTAGAGGACTTAATGTATCTAGAGGACTTAGGATATTTTATGGCGTAGAATAAGTGTTCATTGAAAAAGTGAAAGTGTTAGTTGCTCAGTCATGTCTGATTCTTTGCCAACCCATGGACTATAGCCTGCCAGGCTTCTCTGTCCATAGGATTCTCCAGGCAAGAATACTGGAGTGGGTTGCCATTCCTTTCTCCAAGGGATCTTCCCAACCTAGGGATTGAATCCAGGTCTCCAGCATTACAGGCAGATTCTTTACTGTCTGAGTCATCAGGGAAGCCCAAATATTCATTAAAAGTTAGCTAGTCTCTTGCTTCTTGGAAGAAAAGCTATGACAAACCTAGACAGTATATTAGAAAGCAGAGATATCACTTTGCCAACAAATGTCTGGATAGTCAAAGATATGGTTTTTCCAGTAGTCATGTACTGATATGAGAGTTGGACCATAAAGAAGGCTGAGGGCCAAAGAATTGATGCTTTTGGACTGTGGTGCTGGAGAAGACTCTTGAGAGTCCCTTGGGCAACAAAGAGATCAAACCAGTCAATCCTGAAGGAAATCAGTCCTGACTCTTCATTGGAAGGACTGAAGTTGAAGTGCCAATACTTAGGCCACCTGATGCAAAGAGGCAACTCACTGGAAAAGATGTTGATGCTGAGAAAGATTGAGGAAAAGAGGACAAGGGGATGACAGAGGATGAGATGGTTAGATGGCATTGCCAACTCAATGGATATGGGTTTGAGCAAGCTCTGGGAGATGGCGAAGGACAGGGAAGCCTAGCACGCTGCATTTCTTGGGGTCACAAAGAGCTGGACGTGACTTATTGACCGAGTGACAGATTGTCATTGTCGTCACCCGGGGCGATAGCCAAAGTGTGACTGTGAGTGATTAAGTTCTTTATGGGGCAGCACCGCTTTTACCTTGGGGTGTATTCCTCTATGCTTTCTGGAATAGAGTAGCTGCATGTACTATTACAGATCTATTATGTTTATTAACTATTAATCATTACCCCTAATGAGACATCTGAGGCTTAGACATGAATTCAGAATGTCTTTTTACTAATAATGTAAATCTTTCTTTTCAAAATGGATTAACTAATTACCTTAAATATGAATCTTCTGTAGGCCTGTATACCCTAGTCAAGTTTACTAATTTCAGTAGGACTGTGTGTGTGTGTGTGTGTGTGTGTGTGTGTGTGTGTGTGTGTGTGTTTAGTTGTTCAGTCATGACTGACTCTTTGCAACTCCATGGACATAGCTCACCAGGCTCCTCTGTTCATGGCATTTTCCAGACCAGAACACTGGAGCAGGTTGCCATTTCTTACTCCAGGGGCTATTCCTGACTCAGGTATCAAACACATGTCTTTTGTGTCTCCTGCATTGACAGGAGGATTCTTTGCCTCTGTGCCACCTCAGCAGGACTAAATTCTCCCAAATTTAGGTATTGAAATCTCTATCTCTGACCTTGTATTCTGTGGTTAAAACAATGTAGCTTGTTTAGGCATTAAAGTCTTCACAATGTTCAGTAAATACCACCCCTAAATAATTATTATACCATAATAATTATGTGTTTTTTTTCAATATATAATTACCCAATTCAGGAATATGTTAGAAATTTTCCTAAACCTAAGTTCAGCTTCAGTTCAGTTCAGTTCAGTTCAGTTGCTCAGTTGTGTCCGACTCTTTGCAGCCCCATGAATTGCAGCATGCCAGGCCTCCCTATCCATCACCAACTCCTGGAGTTCACCCAGATTCACATCCATTGAGTCAGTGATGCCATCCAGCCATCTCATCCTCGGTCTTCCCCTTCTCCTTCTGCCCCTAAACCCTCTCAGCATCAAAGCCTTTTCCAACGAGTCAGCTCCTCACATGAGGTGGCCAAAGTACTGGAGTTTTGGCTTTAGCATCATTCCCTCCAAAGAAATCCCAGGGCTGATCTCCTTCACAATGGACTGGTTGGATCTCCTTGCAGTCCAAGGGACTCTCAAGAGTCTTCTCCAACACCACAGTTCAAAAGCATCAATTCTTCGGCTCTCACCCTTCTTCACAGTCCAACTCTCACATCCATACATGACCACAGGAAAAACCACAGCCTTGACTAAACGGACCTTAGTCAGCAAAGTAATGTCTCTGCTTTTGAATATGCTATCTAGGTTGGTCATAACTTTTCTTCCAAGGAGTAAGTGTCTTTTAATTTCATGGCTGCTGACCTAAATCATGAATGTCTTTTCTTCATTTCTCTATGATCCAATCAAAATGTAATTCAGAGAAGATATTAATATATATTTGCATTCCTTATAGTATATGAATAAGATAGAAAACTAAGCTGATTTATAAATCTGGCTTTTGAAGACCATTCAAAGCTCTAAAACATGTCCACAGTGTGGAATTAAATATAAAATATAAAGTGAAAAATGTAATATTGTAAACATTATTTTAATGGAAAAAGGACTGAAGCTAGACATTAAAGTGACAGTGGTGACTGGCTGAGTTCTAAGGTATGGATCATTTTTTATTCTTTCCCTTGCATATGAAAATATTTTCATATTTTCCTTTAAAAGATATAAATTACTATTATTATCTTAAACAAGAAACACACATATGATAACAACAGCAATAAAACATTTTTCTTCTCTGGCTCAGAGAGGAACAAACAAAAACTCCACAAGACACAAAGGGTGCTGAGGAGATAAGGATTTTCAAAGGAATGTTATTGGAGAAAGTTCCACTCAGAATTTGGTGGGAGCTTTGGGGTATGCAATTAAATGCATGCTAAGTCACTTCAGTCTTAACAACTCTTTGCGATCCCATAGACTATAGCCGGCCATGCTCCTCTGTCCATGGGATTCTTCAGGCTGGAATACTGAAGTGGATTGCCGTTCCCTTCTCCAGAGGCTCTTCCTGACCCAGGGATCAAGTCTGTGCCGCGTCTCTTACATCTCCTGAACTGGCAGGCAGGTTCTCTACAACCAGTGCCACCTGCAAAGCCCATGTAATTGAATATGGAGGAGGAAAACATAGGACAGAGGAAATGTAAAAGGGAGAGAAGTTAGAGGGGTATAAATATAACCAGAGACAGACTTGGCCCACCTCAGTCTTCCAAGATTTCCTCTTATGCTCCCTCATCACGTGTAACACTAACACACTTTCTAAAACATAAAATTGTCAACCCCCAGGCTCTGACCCCTCCTTCCCTCTGTCCCACCACCAGAGCTGGGCTCTGGCTCCCTGTTTCCTTACCTCTTCTGGATGTACAAAAGTCCTCCCTAGATCAAGCTCCTGAAAGGCAGAAGAATCTTTATCTTTCTCAATCTCTTCTGGCTGCTATTGAAGAGTTTCAGTTAATAGAAATTCTGAGCTTTAATCGGTGGATTATACATCTGGAGGGAAAAAAGGTGTAAGGTACCATTTCACACCAGTCAGAATGGCTGCGATCCAAAAGTCTACAAACAATAAATGCTGGAGAGGGAGTGGAGAAAAGGGAACCCTCTTACACTGTTGGTAGGAATGCAAACTACTACTATGGAGATCAGTGTGGAGATTCCTTAAAAAATTGCAAATAGAACTGCCTTATGGCCCAGCAATCCCACTGCTGGGCATGCACAGCGAGGAAACCAGAATTGAGAGACACATGCACCCCAGTGTTCATTGCAGCACTGTTTATAATAGCCAGGACACGGAAACAACCTAGATGTCTATCAGCAGATGAATGGATAAGAAAGCTGTGGTACATATACACAATGGAGTATTACTCAGCCATTAAAAAGAATACATTTGAATCAGTTCTAATGAGATGGATGAAACTGGAGCCGATTATACAGAGTGAAGTAAGCCAGAAAGAAAAACACCAATACAGTATACTGACACATATATATGGAATTTAGAAAGATGGTAATGATAACCCTGTATGCAAGACAGCAAAAGAGACACAGATGTATAGAACGGACTTTTGGACTCTGAGGGAGAGGAAGAGGGTGGGATGATTTGGGAGAATGGCATTGAAACATGTATACTATCATGTAAGAAACGAATCACCAGTCTATGTTCGATACAGGATACAGGATGCTTGGGGCTGATGCATGGGGATGATCCAGAGAGATGATATGGGGTGGGAGGTGGGAGGGGGTTCAGGATTGGAAGCTCGTATACACCTGTGGTGGATTCATGTCAATGTATGGCAAAACCAATACAGTATTGTAAAGTAAAATAAAGTAAAAATAAAATTTAAAAAAAATTTTAAAGAAGAAAAAAAAAGAAAAGTAATTTGGAAATTTATTTTATGAGGCTAACAAAATTTCATAAAATTTAATTCAGTAAGATTACTCACAGGAATACCTTAATAAAAGAATAAAGTATGTGAAACTAAAAAAAAAAAAAGAATGATGTAAAATGGAGGGAAGAAAAGCAATGCTAATTGCTAATCATTAATCCCTTCTTCCATCTAACTGAGTCCCTAGTTTGTGCAAAGCATCGTGGTCATGGTTCAAGGGGTATAAGATAGATAAGGGGCAGTTCTGTTTTGGAGAGGTAAAATCAGCTCCCAGAGGATCAGTCTATCATAGATACCAACTATACTCTGTGGATAAAAATTATAAAAAGCAACTTCATGAAGTTTCTAGAATGTGAACAAAAGCGGGAAATTTGGGAGAAGGAGCAAAGCATAAAAAAGAAACCACAAGGACGCATTTCTCACTTCTGCAATTTCCCCCAGAGTGTAGTCTACAGTCTTGAGCTGGTATGGAGATGAAGCTGAAGTTCCAATAGAGGCTGCTCAGCTTTCTGACCAGAAAAGTTCAGAGCTGCAGCTGCTTGTAGTTGAGGGTGTATTCTTCCAAGGGGACCTCTGGAGTAGGGCAGGTCCTGATTCTGTGTACAAACCCTCCAAACTCACTGTTTGAACCCTGGGCCCAGCAAACACAGAGCAGATTGCAGACTGCGCAGTTAAGAGACCAATAAAAACAGCCTTAAGTGAAATTTGAGCTCCTAGCTAAAGCAAGATAGACACAGAAGGTGAGTAAAAAGGCTGTGGCCTTTCTTTTCCCATCTCTGGGCAGGCAGAGGTGGAGGAGAATCCCTTATTCCAGGAGAAGAGATGAATTCCAAGAGACACAGTTCCAGGGACTGCACTGTAGCAAGCAGCCTGAAGACAGAAGTGATAGCCACACCCAGCTAAATATCTGCCTATGAAATGGATTTTCTCATTGCCCTTCTATGTCTATTTGAGCAAAGGAAATGAAGTTGGAAAGAACAGACCAGTAGCGAAAGAAGGCTGTGTGCAAACAACTTCTCTGTGGCATAATGAGGCTGAATGAATTTCCTGAGAAGTGATGGCAAGGGGGGGCACTCTTTTGCTGGTATCATGCCCAAGAAGGCTGCTGTTGGCGCAGAGGCCGAGGTGGGTGCGTGGAATGTCAGGAACTAAGAAGGGTATTAACAAGTGGTCACCTTGGAGAACATCTTATGCCTCAAGAAGAAGCCAGTGTTAAATGCCTGACATGTACCACATGTCATCAGCCCATGGAGGCCTTAGAGCAGCATCAGTTAAGAAAAAGCTCTTAAACCCAATTCTCTTTCCCAACCTAAGCTTCCTTTCACCTAAAGATCACGGGTCAAAAGCACCAAAAATCAGCAGGTGCATAAGAATAGCCTGTGCAGTTTCTCCCCATTGCAGACCCTTGAGCCAAGAACTGGATCTGAGTTCTAAGGAGGACAAGAGCATTTGGAAAGATATGCAGGGGTTCCCAGTCACTTAAATCATCCTGAAAATAGTTTGAGAGTCACTTGATAAAGAGCCAGTAGGTATCAGATTTCCCCTCTCCACCTCCCAAGGAAAAATTGCCCTCCAGCTCAGCTTCTCTTGAGCGCAGGGCTCCTGAGGTCTCCAGGTGCAGGGCAGTTGACATTTTCTAGCACTTCCCTAAACACCTGGCATCAAAGCTAAGAATACTTGGTGCCTGAGCCCCAAATGTTTATGTATGCCTGCAAAGCTCCTTGTACAACTATGCTTTCACAGAGGATCCCTCCCTTTTCGGAGAAGATCCTCAGGTAAATCTAGCAGTGCTCTTCATTAAACATGCTTTCTTCCCCCAACAAGATGCTGAAAAAAAGGGGACCCATGCATCTGCTAAAACTGTCTCTGAGTTTATACATGAACCAAGTGACACTTTGTCATTCCAAACCACACTAAAATAAACATGAGATCCAAATTTTAAATTAGGCTATACTATACTTTGGCCACCTGATGTGAAGAACTGATTCATTTGAAAAGACCCTGATGCTGGGAAAGATTGAGGGCAGGAGGAAAAGGGGACGACAGAGGATGAGATGACTGGATGGCATCACATGAGTTTGAGTAAACTCTGGGAGTTGGTGATGGACAGGGAGGCTTGGCATGCTGCAGTCCATGGGGTCGCAAAGAGTAGGACACGACTGAATGACTGAACTGAACTGAACTGAACTGATACTGTAAGGAATTGAACTTCACTGAGATTTTTTTTTAAATAACAGAATATGACTAGAAAGCTAGGGGATCCACCCAATATGTCAAGACTTGACAAATTCAGCGCAATAAACAGTTGGAGACAAAAGCATTTTGCGTTTGTGCTCTACCATGTGCAATGCACTGATTCCACAAATACCGTCACATTTCATGCTAACAATAACCATAAGAAGTAGGTACTAGTATTATAAATAGTTTATTTAACATACATATTATATGTAATATACATAATAAATTATAACATGAAATATTATAAATTATATATAATATTTTTTTGTCCTTTGCTACAGTTCATGAAGTTCTCATGGCAAGAATACGAGGGTGGTTTGCCATCCCTTCCCCCCTCATTGGAAAAGTCCCTGATTCTGGGAAAGATTGAGGGCAGAAGGAGAAGAGGGCATCAGAGGATGAGATGGCTAGGTGGCATCACCAATACAATGGACATAAACTCAGGCAAACTTCAGGAGGTGAAGAGGGACAGAGAGACCTGGCATACTGCAGTTCATGAGGTCCCAAAGAGCTGGACACAACTGGGTGTCTGAACAACAACATATAATAAATATGTTTATATATATATAGTGACTTAGAATTAGAGGACATATTATATATTCCCATATTTTTTGGCTGGCTGGCATCTAAGCATTTTTCTATATTTATGGCATGCCCAGCCTCATGAGTGTGTTTTTCTGGGAGGAAGACACTAACTTCAATGTAGAAGTTGAAAATACAAACTACTCATTTTTCCCATTTTCCCTGATGGCTGTAACATTGATGTCGGAAGGCTCTCCACCCACAGAGGTGCCTGTGTCAGATTCTGACCCAGACTCCAAATCCACTAAGAGGATTTGTGTGACACGCCATCCTGATGGGAGCAGCAGCAGAATGCTGCCCAGTTTCCAGAGGCAGGAATCATGGTGATCCCTGTAGACATGCCGGGATCTCAGTGACTGTGAGGTTAGGGATGTGTGTAAAGCAACCAGAGCACTGGTGATGGGAGAGAGAGGTGTGTGTGTTCAGTGCTATGTCTTGATTCGTAATATAGGGTGTATCTGGTCATCTCCAAGCTGGTTCTTTGGCCTTCTTGGAGTTTCTGCTAGACACTGATAGCTTTAATAAATTTGTTTTTTGATTGAATTAGCTAGCATTAATTTTTGTTGCTCAACACACACACACACAAACCCATCTGACAGTGTTAAGTAACTGCTTTCTGATCACACATAATACAAATAGTAGAGCTAGATGCCAGTCCTCACTAGGTCACACTGAAGTTGAAGTTCTAACCCCCAGGACCTCTGAATGTGACTATATTTAGAGATATGTCTTTAAAGTGATCATTAAATTTAAAGGAGGTTATGAGAGGAGGAGCCCTACCCCAATATGACTGATATCTGTCTAAGAACAGGAAATTTGGATTCAGATCCATATGGAGGGAAGATGGTATAAAGACACAGGGAGAAGATGACCATCAACAAACCAAGGAGAGACGGGCTTCAAAAGAAGCCAGTTTTGCAAACACCAGAATCTGTGACTTCTAGCCTCCAGAAATGTGAGACAATAAATTTCTAGTTGAAGCCACCCAATCTGTGTGATTTTGTTATGGTAGCCCTGGTGAACTAATACAGGGAGTGAAGAATCAGGAAAAATTCAAGATGATCTCAAAGTTGCTCATTTAGAAAATCTGAAGAAAGATGTAAGTAAGGTTTGGAGGAATCTTCACTGGAGGGAGAGGACAAGATTATAAATTCAAATTTTTTTAATTTTTATATTTACTTTATTTTGCTTTACAATACTGTACTGGCTTTGCCATACATTGACATGAATCCACCACGGGTGTACATGAGTTCCAAATCCTGAGCCCCCTCCCACCTCCTACCCCATATCATCTCTCTGGATCTTCCCTGTGCACCAGCCACAAACATCCTGTATCCTGTATTGAACATAGACTGGCAATTGTTTCTTACATGATAGTATACATATTTCAATGCCGTTCTCCCAAATCATCCCACCCTCTCCCTCTCCCTCTCCCACAGAGTCCAAAAGACTGTTCTATACATCTGTGTCTCTTTTGCTGTCTCACATACAGGGTTATCATTACCATCTTTCTAAATTCCATATAGTCACTGAGATCCCGGCATGTCTACAGGAACCACTATGATTCCTGCCTCTGGAAACTGGGCAGCATTCTGCTGCTGCTCCCATCAGGATGGCATGTCACACAAATCCTCTTAGTGGATTTAGAATCTGGGTCAGAATCTGACACAGGCACCTCTGTGGGTGGAGAGCCTTCCGACATCAATGTTGCAGCTATCAGGGAAAATGGGAAAAATGAGTATTTCATCAATGTTTTATAGTTTTCTATATATAGGTCTTTAGTTTCTTTAGGTAGATATATTCCTAAGTATTTTATTCTTTTTGTTGCAGTGGTGAATGGAATTGTTTCCTTAATTTCTTTTTCTACTTTCTCATTATTAGTGTATAGGAATGCAAGGGATTTCTGTGTGTTGATTTAATATCCTGCAACTTTACTATATTCATTGATTACCTCTAGTAATTTTCTGGTGGAGTCTTTAGGGTTTTTAGGTAGAGGATCATGTCATCTGCAAACAGAAGAGTTAAGTTTGAGATTTCTGCAGGAAAGCATAATAGAAATCTTTAAAGCCTTAGCTTCTTTCTGAATCCTGCAAGAGACTTAAGCTCCAGGAAGAGAGAGAAAAGACACTTTTGGATATGTTTACTCTGTTTGAACCAGCTCTGAACTGCCTGCTTTGTGAGCTTTAAAATGACAAAGGCAGGTTTATGCATGAAGTTTTCCAGTCCAAGTCCCTGCTGAAGAGTGGCATGCTTCTTTCAGCAGCTGAAGGAACCTCCATTGTAACACAAGGCCATACCATGGAGAATCATTCACTAGAGTGGTGACACCACTTGGTTGGGAGATGAGATTTTAGTCCAGCACTGAGCCCATGGCTTCATTTCAGTGACCAGTCAAGAGTACATGCACTTTGTAACCTGGAGGCAAATGAACCAGACACATTGAATTCTACCTTAATATGGTGTTTAAATTTCCTTTGTAGCATTTCTTGAATTTCACCTGAAATGTCTGTGTAGACCATCACCCATTGACTTCAGTTCAGTTCACTTGCTCAGTTGTGTCCAACTCTTTGCGACCCCATGAATCGCAGCACGCCAGGCCTCCCTGTCCATCACCAACTCCTGGAGTTCACTCAGACTCACATCCATCGAGTCCGTGATGCCATCCAGCCATCTCATCCTCTGTCGTCCCCTTCTCCTCCTGCCCCCAATCCCTCCCAGCATCAAAGCCTTTTCCAATGAGTCAACTCTTCACATGAGGTGGCCAAAGTATTGGAGTTTCAGCTTTAGCATCATTCCTTCCAAAGAATCCCAGGGTTGAACTCCTTCAGAATGGACTGGTTGGAGCTCCTTACAGTCCAAGGGACTCTCAAGAATCTTCACCAATACCACAGTTCAAAAGCATCAGTTCTTCAGTGCTCAGCCTTCTTCACAGTCTAACTCTCACATCCATACATGACCACAGGAAAAACCATAGCCTTAACTAGATGGACTTTAGTCGGCAAAGTAATGTCTCTGCTTTTGAATATGCTGTCTAGGTTGGTCATAACTTTTCTTCCAAGGAGTAAATGTCTTTTAATTTCATGGCTGCAGTCACCATCTGCAGTGATTTTGGAGCCCCCAAAATAAAGTCTGACACTGTTTCCACTGTTTCCCCATCTATTTCCCATGAAGTGATGGGACCAGATGTTATGATCTTCGTTTTCTGAATGTTGAGCTTTAAGCCAACTTTTTCACTCTCCTCTTTCACTTTCATCAAGAGGCTCTTTAGTTCCTCTTCACTTTCTGCCATAAGGGTGGTGTCATCTGCATATCTGAGGTTATTGATATTTCACCCATTGACTTACTATGTAACATTAAGCAGCTATAATCACTGCAGTGGTAACTACAGCCATGAAATTAAAAGATGCTTGCTTCTTGGAAGAAAAGTTATGACCAACATAGACAGCATATTAAAAAGCAGAGACGTTACTTTGCCAACAAAGGTCTGTCTAGTCAAAGCTACAGTTTTTCCAGTAGTCATGTGTGGATGTGAAATTTGGGCTATAAAGAAAGCTGAACACTGAAGAATTGATGATTTTGAACTGTGGTGTTGGATAAGACTCTTGAGAGTCCCTTAGACTGCAAGAAGATCCAACAAGTTTATCCTAAAAGAAATCAGTCCTGAATATTCACTGGAAGGACTGATGCTGAAGCTGAAACTCCAATACTTGGCTACCTGATGCGAAGAACTGACTCACTGGAAAAGACCCTGATGATGGGAAAGATTGAAGGCAGGAAGAGAAGGGGACAATAGAAGATGGGATGGTTGGATGGCATCACCGACTCAATGGATATAAGTTTGACTAAAGTTGGTGATAGACAGGGAAGCCTGGCGTGCTGCAGTCCATGGGGTCGCAAAGAGTCGGACACGACTGAGCGACTGAACTAAACCAACCATGTCAGAACTCTTCCCTCCACTGCAGATAAATGGAGGAGGATTAATCTAAACCTTGGCCTGGTTTCCAACAGCTTACCTTTTAGTTGGAACTGGGCAACAAAGAGAAGGCGAACATGAGAAGGAGGCTGTCCACCTGAAGAAACAGGGGGCTGGTGGGCAGTCACAGGTTACTCCTGGCCTGTCTGCCAGGGGACTCAGCTGGCTAGCTACATATGAAGTTGCCATAGACGGTTTCAGGATTCAAGAAGTCCTGATCATGCAAATAATAAACCTCGAAAATATGCATCTGCAGGCAAGGGACTGAAACTTCCATGTAAATAAGTTTTAGTAAAAACAACAGATAATATTAGAATTATGCCTGTTTCAGTGTTCACAGTGGTAGTAATGGAACGTGGAGGGCAGAGAAAACAGAGCAAGGAGAATGATGGTAAGAGTGAAGAAGACCTGAAAGATATGAGTTTGGATAGTGTGACCATCTATGGAGAGTACAAGCAGGAGAGGCTATGGTGATCTAGGTCTAACTGGCTGATTTCATGAGCTCTACTCAGTTTACCTCCATCTCCAACCTACTCCCATTCCCAAATAGAAGATGCAGACATAAATCTATTTGGCACTTCCAAAAGGCAAAATGATAGGATACTGAAAGAGGAACTCCCCAGGTCAGTAGGTGCCCAATATGCTACTGGAGATCAGTGGAGAAATAACT
The DNA here is from genome assembly GCA_917880005.1 of Nanger dama. NCBI lineage: Eukaryota > Metazoa > Chordata > Mammalia > Artiodactyla > Bovidae > Nanger > Nanger dama. The sequence continues at coordinate 2,382,519 of CAKJTW010000059.1, forward strand.
CCACAAAGAATGAAGGGATGGAGCCAAAGAAACTCCAGTACTTTGGCCACCTCATGCGAAGAGTTGACTCACTGGAAAAGACCCTGATGCTGGGAGGGATTGGAGGCAGGAGGAGAAGGGGACGACCGAGGATGAGATGGCTGGATGGCATCACGGACTCGATGGATGTGTCTGAGTGAACTCCAGGAGCTGGTGATGGAGAGGGAGGCCTGGCATGCTGCGACTCATGGGGTCGCAAAGAGTCGGACACAACTGAGAGACTGAACTGAACTGACACTCCATTTTCTCTTTTAAATGGCTACCATGATCTCAGGAAAAGAATTTACTTAACCATATTAGTAGCATCTTAAATAATGCAATTTTATCTTGTCAGTGAAATAGCTATAATTAAAACAAATTATCTCTTTCCATTCATAGCTTACTTCCGATAGCACATCTGATAGATTCTTAAAAAATGTTAACTTGTCTTATTTCAAAATTAATTCATGTTAGAGAACAGCATTTAGAAAACTCTGGTGTAGGGCAAGTCCATGAGTGTTTAGCTGCCCAGGGTGTCTCCAGAGTCCAGTTTAATGCTAGCAGAGAGGATGTTGAATCAGTACTACATGTAGTGAACTATCCCACCCAGGAGACCACCCATAATTTCAATACCAAGAGCTAGCTTGTTCAGTTGCTAAGTCGTGTCTGACACTTTGAGACCCCATGGACTGCAGCACACCAGCTCTTCCTGTCCTTCGCTATCTCCTGGAGTTTGCCCAGACTCATGCCCATTGTGCCAATAATGCCATCCAACCATCTTATCCCTTCTCCTCCTGCCCTCAATCTTTCCCAGCATTTAGAGTTTTTTCTGTCTACTTTTTGATACCTATTTTTCCAATCATGCATGTGCAAGCATACATAAACAAGTATATACATGTGTAAAACTATATGTTTACACAGTTAGTTTTACAAAGCTCAAAGTTGGGTGGCTCTTATAGGGCATCTGTGAGAAATGCCATGTGGCAATGTGATGAAAGCACTGGGCCTATTGCTCTTAATGGTCCCAAGAGCTGGCCTTTTCACAGCAGCCCTGAGGTAGAGCATCAATTTCTGCCAAACACTGAGTTAAATTTCCCCTCCTTCTTTGGAGTACTTGCTTCTTTGCTCTAATTTATGTGTGTAAATTAGAGAGGAACATTGCTCCCTTAAATAAGATTAAAGGGAGCTGTAATTACATTTCCCCACGTCCCCTGAATTCTTCCACCTGGGAAAGTAAGGAAAAATCAAAATGCCTCTTCCTCTTACTAGGCTATTCACTAAACAATCTTTACATTTCTTAGAGGCAGCAGATGAGATCTATTACTAATGGTGAAAACATCTACTGGGGTTCAGGATATTCAGGCAATTGAAGGTTTCCACTTTCAAGGACAGCAGTTCATCAATCTAAGTATCTAGGGAAATAATGAATACATTGTTGTACATTTATACACTGGGCTACTCAGTTACAAAAGAAAACAGTTAAGTTACATGGATGAGTTTCAAAAGAAAACTGTTAAAAGTAAAGTTGCAGAATTAGAGGTACGGTATAATATCATGCATATAAAATTTAAAACAAAAATGTTTTTCTGAAGTATCAGAATTTTTATTTTATTTTTTTAAAACTTTTATTGAAATGTAATTGATTTACAATGTTGTTTTAGTTTCAAGGGTACAAAAAACGTATTATGTTATACATATATATACTTATATATAAATATATTCTGATTTTACATTCCCTATTATAGGTTATTATGAGATATTGAGTATAATTCTGTGCTATACACCTTGTTGGTTACCTATTTTACATTTAATAGTATGTGCATTTTAATCCCAACTCCTAAAAATGTGAAACATACCTTTTATGGAGTCATCTGTGTGTAGTAACTTGAGAATAATACAGGCAAATTTCATATTTATTATGTCATTGTTGTTGTTGTTTGGTCAGTAAGTCATGTCTAGCTCTTGCGACCACGTGGACTGTAGCCTGCCAGCCTCCTCTGTTCATAGGATTCTCCAGGCAAGCAATTCTGGAGTGGGCTGCCATTTCCTTCTCCAGGGAATCCTCCTGCCTCAGAGATCAGACCCATGGGCATGCAGCTTCTTTACCACTGAGTCACTATGGAAGCCCATTCGTTACATTGGGGAGAAAAATGACAGCACAAGGGGTACAAAATTTTTTGTTTTAATCTATAAGGTTTGTTTCTTAAGCTGAGTAGAGAGTATGTAAGGGTTCATATACTTAAAAGCATATTTTGGTGCCTGAAATATTTCACAATTCAAAAAAAAATCATGATGTAACTGATATCTTCAGATTATTAAAGGTCTGGCATGTTAATGGTGGGCAGTATCCCATGACCTATGACCAAAGCTATTGTTATAAAGGTGATTTTAGGTCATTCTTTGGAAAAACCTAAAAGGGTTGTGTAAAAAAATGAATGGTTTCTCATATATGGCTAAGGAGCTAAGGTCTTCAGGAATAGCAAACCACAATGGAAGCAGTTGATGTTGTATTAAGAATAAGGATTTCTTTTTTCCTACAAAATTCCCAAGATAGCCCCCTTTACATTATGCAGCATCAGTTTGAATACTCTTCCTTCTGTTTGTGTCCCTCAAAGCACCTCAGCCCTACTGAACTTCAGCTTCGCAGGCCGGTACTTCCTGCCATTTGTGCCTTTGACACTGCTGTCTGGCATTGCCCTGGCTAAATGGAACCTGTTTCCATTGCCAGAAGCACTATCACCACTCTGTGTCAGCCATAAGGACTCATTGGCACCCTGAAAGACCAGGAGTTTCTCATGTCTGGACATAGTTAAAAAGAGGTAGATGGTCACAGGTATTATAAAAGGGATTCTAGTAGCCTCTGGTATATTCGACCTAATAACTTCTGAATATTTATCTCTATATATTCATCTATACAAGAAATACTGAGTACTAATTTTGTACACAGCACCTTGCCTGTTCAGTTTCTATAGTTCTGGGCTTTGATTCTGCAAACGTGTCTGTTTTCACAAAATGGAAACTGGGACACAAAGGGAGAGGAAACTTATTTTAAGTAAACAATCAGTGGGCAGACAGGCTGTGGTTTGCAAACCTATCAGGTTGAGTCTTGTTGTTGAGAACAGTGCAAGTCACAGGAATATTTCAGAGATAAAAGCCACATTCACAAACTTACAGATATCTCACCACAGAAGAGACCCCGTAGGACGCTGAATACAAACACCTCATTTTACAGATGAGGAAACAAAAGCCTAGGGAGAATTTGGTGGCTAACTAATGGCAGAACCTATTCTTAGATACAGTATTTCCCTCTTAATCTTGAAGGTTATGGTCCTGAAAATCCCTGTGGAATGGAGAAATTATGTTTGAGGAATTTATGACCTTGAAAAGAAAACAGAGTTTGGGAAGTTAGTGGATGAATTGAAGAAAGTTATCATAATTGTCTATTTCCTAACATAAACTATTACATATGCCATTTATATTCACTTCATTTGATAAATAAATTTTTAACGATGAATCTCTCAGAACTGATTTTGATTTACTCTTTAGAATTCCTTTTTACCAACTGCAGAGTTTCTCTCTTTGCACAGTATTTAAAAACATCTCGTCACTTGTTTTCATTTTGCAAGTGATGGTTCCGGTGTATAGTTTTGTTTCCTGTCCTATGGTCCTACGTTTTTTTGTGTGTGTGCCTTCGATATAATCCTTCTTCCTTAAAATTCTCACTTCCTTTGACTCTGTGACAACTCCATTCTTACCATGTCTTCTCCCACATCCCTAGCTGTCTCTTCTCTACTGCACTTTAACCGTAGCTGCTCACCAGGATTATGCCCTTAATTTTCACCTCCTCCCGCTATCTCCCTATATAATCATCACTATTTGATAATGAGGCCCCGTCAAATAAAACTGTCTAGTATCTTTCTAATCTGTGTTTTCCCCTCTATTCCTCCTGTTAATGCAACCTCTCTTACTTGGGCCGCTGCCGTAACGTCTTTGTCACTGGTTTCACATCTCTCAAATGCATTATCGGCATTGTGGTCTGAATAACATTCTTCTTTTGACTGTTTATAGCTTTCAGTGGCTCCATGTTACCTACTGAACACTGTTCAAACTCATAAGCATTTCATTTCATCCAAGGCCCTCCATCTTAGCCCTTTCATCCTTTGCTCCAGGTACATTAATCTAGTGAATATATTCAATAGAATGCAGCAGGCTGTTAACTTGTTCTGTGACTTGGTCATTTGGTCAAGAGACTGTTCTTCATTGGGCACACCCTGCTGTCTGCCCTCTTCACTCTACCCATTTCTCCTCCCATGTGCCTGCCTACATCTCTTTGAAGACTCTTCTCAATCAGCATCTAGTGCTTGAGGGTACTACCTCCTACTGTCTTTCTGCTCACCTAGCATTTTGTTGAGACTAATAGGAGCTTTCTACCACAAAATCTGAATTCCTCTGTGCATGGTTCTTATTGTCTCTGTCCCTCTTTTAGTTGAGTGTGTTCCCTTTTAATCAAAAGCCTGTCTTTCAACCATGTTTGAGATCCCATTCTTCTCATCTTCTCAGGAATTTCAATGTTTTTGGCATTCCTCTACTGAATTATTCCCACCAGTATATGCACCTAATCAAGTATTATTATCCTAAAAACTAAAATTAAAAGCTCTGTATCAATCCACATCTCCTTCTAGCTACCATATCATTCTTCTATTTCCCTATGAAACTCCATAAAATAAATGTGTATATATATTATAGTACCCTCACTTTTATACTTCACATTCACTTTGTAATTTACTTGAAACTGACATTCACCCTCACAACCTAGTTGGTCACTAACAACCTCTGTATTGCAAAATCAACATTAAAATATTCAATAATTGACCATTCTTCTCCCAATATTCTATTTTTGGCTTATAAGGTTTCATATTTTCCCAGTTTCCCCCTGCTTCTCTACATGTTCCTCCTAAGTCTCCTTGGCATCTCCTTTGAATATCATATCTCTAAGCATTAAATTTCCTCAATATTCTAATCTAAGCCACAAGTCTCATGTTTCCATAAAATGACCTTCTCCATCCTTGTGTCTTAAAATACCATTTTCAGGTCAACAATTCCTACATATGTGCTTCTAGTCCTAACCTTCCCTCTCACCTTCTAACTTATATACCTTTGTTTTCCATTCTGTCATAGATACTTCCCTGTGGCGCAGAGGTTAAAGTGTATGTGTCCAATGCATGAGACCCGGATTTGATGCCTGAGTCGAGAAGATACTCTGGAGAAGGAAATGGTAACCTACTGCAGTATTCTTGCCTGGAGAAATCCCATGGGTGGAGAAGCTTGGTAGGCTACAGTCCACGGGGTCGCAAAGAGTCAGACATGACTGAGCGACTTCACTTTCACTTTCATAGATGTTTCAGGATCATTTCACACAAATAGATCCAAGACACAGTTTTTATTTTCCTCTAAAAACCTTCTTCCAACTTCCTTTCCTTTGGTACTACCATCTACCCAGTTTCTTATGAAACCTGGGAAATACTCATAATTCCTCCCTGTCTCTCTTCCTCTTCATCTAGCTAATCACTAAGTCCAATCATCTGTTTCTCCTAAATGTATATCAAGGTGATTGACTTCTCTCTATCATCACTGCCACATTCTAGTCCAAGTTATCAAGATTTTAAACCCAATTACCAGAATACCTCCATACACATGACACACAGCCATTCCCATTCCTAAGTGATTCTGTACACAGGCACAGAAATAGTCTTTCTTGAAACATAAATCTATCATGACACTCTCTGACAATTTAAAATCTCTCTTTGCACATGTCCAGGCACATGGATGTGGCTTCTCTGCCAGTCAACCTCTTACTCAGATCCCCAAGATTATTTTACATAGTATTCCCTCAGCCTCCACAGTCTAGATTCACTAACTCCTGACATTTTCTCAAGCAAGTTAGTTTCTTTCTTATTTCAACCCATCACATGGTGTTCTCCTTAAAACTACACTTACTCTGATGTTTTAATATTCTAATGTATCTTTAGCTTTTGGCTTAATATCATCTTTTCAGAGCCATCTTGGTGGTTTTATCTTTATCAGTCTTCCATCCATTCTTTATCTATGGATCTGCCTTGTTGCCCTAATCTGTAATTATATGTTTATTTATTTATTTTGTTGCTCTTTGTTTCTTTCTATTTCTTCCATTAGATTCTATAGAAGACTATGCATAATTGACCAAAATATATCTAGTCCCTATCAGAGTGCTTATTATCTAGTAACACTAAGTAATTATTTGGTGAATCACTTAATCATATTTGCAGTCATATGTGTGCTTTTTAATTGATTGAAAATAGATTTCCTAAGCTGATATGCAGCATCAAGGAATGAAGAGTAGAAGATAGTACCATTTTGTAATAAAGTTTCACTTCAAATTCAACAACTCTTCAAGAAACAGTTAGAAGCATTCCTGGGATTAAGAAGCTGTTATCCACTCTAGTCTACTTGGGCACATTAATGTCTCTACTTACTGACCTTTTGCATAACAGTAAAATAGAAAGTTTTCAAAACCATGAATACCTAGAGTTTGACATTTACAAATACACCCTCAGAAGAAATAATATCCTGATAAACTTTGATTGTACTAAAAGGTTATTTTTAGCACTTTATTTTATTTTGACTATTTTATTAGTGTTTTTTAAAGAAACAGAATTAACAGGATATATATACATATATATATATAGATTCTCTCCAGTGGCTTAGTGATAAAGAAACTGCATGCCAATGCAGGAGCTACAGAAGATGTGGGTTTGATCCCTGGGTCAGAAAGATCCCCTCATGAAGGAAATGGCAACCCACTGCAGTATTCTTGCCTGAAAAATTCTATGAACATAGGAGCCTGGTGAGCTACAGTCCATGGGGTTGCAGAGAGTTGGACACGACTGCGCAGACATACACTATGCATCCAATGAAAAACATGTATATGAAGAAATTTATTATAAGAAATTGTCTCATGTGATTATAGAGGGTAAAGTCCCAAAATCAACAGTTGGTGAACTGGAGACCCAAAAGTGCTGACATGTAGTTTTAGTCCAAGTCCTAAGACCTGATAACCAGGAGAGCTGATGGTGTAAGTTCCAGTTCAAGAGATGGAAGGCTTGAGACCAAGAGGAGCAATGTTTCAGTTTGAGTACAAAGGCAGTTTCTCAGTCATGTCTGACTCTTTGTGACACAGTGGAGTGCAGCACGCCAGGCTTCCCTGTCCATCACCAACTCCTGGAGCTTGCCCAAACTCATGTCCATTGAGTTGGTATTGCCATCCAACCATCTCATCCTCTGTCATCCCTTTCTGCTCCCTCCCTCAATCTTTCCCAGCATCAGAGACTTTTCGAATGAGTCAGTTCTTCGCATCAGGTGGCCAAAATATTGGAGCTTCAGCTTCAGCATCAGTTCTTCCAATGAATATTCAGGACTGACTTCCTTTCAGATGGACTGGTTTGATCTCCTTGCTGTCCAAGGGACTCTGAAAAGTCAAGAAAGATTCCAAAATGCAGCACTTGGATTCAGTCTCAAAAATGACAGGATGATCTTTGTCCATTTCCAAGGCAAACCATACAATATCACAGTAATCTAAGTCTACACCCTAACCACTAATGCCAAAGAAAATGAAGTTGAACAGTTTTGTGATGACCTACAAGGCCTTCTAGAACTAATGCCAAAAAGATGTCCCTTCCATCATAGGGGACTGGAATGCAAAAGTAGGAAGTGAAGAGATAGAGCAACAAGCAAGTTTGGCCTTGGAGTACAAAATGAAGCAGGGCAAAGGCTAACAGAGTTTTGCCAAGAGACTGAACTAGTTGTAACAAACACCCTCTTCCAACAAAACAAGAAGTGACTTTACACAGGAACATCACCAGTTGGTCAATACCAAAATCAGATTGATTATAGATTGGTTATATTCTTTGCAGTCAAAGATGGAGAAGCTCTATAGAGTCTGCAAAAACAACACTGGGAGCTGACTGTGGCTCAGATCATGAACTCCTTATTGTGAAATTCAGACTTAAATTGAAGAAAGTGGGAAAACCACTAGACCATTCAGGTATGACCTAAATCAAATCCCTTACAATTATACAGTGGAAGTGACAAATAGATTCAAGGGATTAGATGATAGACAGAGTGCCTGAAGAACTATGGATGGAGGTTTGTGACATTGTACAGGAGGTAGTGATCAAGATATTCTCAAAAAAAGAAATGCAAAAAGGTAAAATAGTTGTCTGAGGAGGCCTTATAAATGGCTAAGGAGAGAAGTGAAAGACAAAGGATAAAAGGAAAGGTATATCTATTAGTATTCAGATGTTAATCTCATCCAGAAACATTCTCATAGACACACCCAGAATAATGTGTGGACCCTGTGGTCCAGTCAGTTGAAACACAAAATTAACCACTATAAATACATGGTAAGTTGGCAATGGATTCATGAGGTTTAAACTTAAAAGTTTACATTGTGTGTTTATCAAATGAGTTTTACAGTTTTCCTCATATAGATTGTCTACATTTTCTAGTTAAATTTTTCATAGATATTTTATGTCTTTTCTATTATTAATGAAGCTTTAATGTTTTAAAATATCTTCTACCCTGTGGTTGTCTATATATCAGTTCAGTTCAGTTTAGTCTCTCAGTCGTGTCCAACTCTTTGAGACCCCATGAATCGCAGCACGCCAGGCCCCCTTGTCCATCACCAACTCCTGGAGTTCACTCAAACTCACGTCCATCGAGTCAGTGATGCCAGCCATCTCATCCTCTGTTGTCCCCTTTTCCTCCTGCCCCCAGTCCCTCCCAGCATCAGTCTCTTCCAATGAGTCAGCTCTTCTCATGAGGTGGCCAAAGTACTGGAGTTTCAGCTTTAGCATCATTCCTTGCAAAGAACACCCAGGACTGATCTCCTTTAGAATGGACAGGTTGGATCTCCTTGCAGTCCAAGGGACTCTCAAGAGTCTTCTCCAACACCACAGTTCAAAAGCATCAATTCTTCGGCTCTCACCCTTCTTCACAGTCCAACTCTCACATCCATACATGACCACTGGAAAAACTATAGCCTTGACTAGACAGACCTTTGTTGACAAAGTAATGTCTCTGCTTTTGAATATGCTATCTAGGTTGGTCATAACTTTCCTTCCAAGGAGTAAGCGTCTTTTAATTTCATGGCTGCAAGCACCATCTGTAGTGATTTTGGAGCCCCCCAAAATAAAGTCTGACACTGTTTCCACTGTTTCCCCATCTATTTCCTATGAAGTGATGGGGCTTATATATATATATATATATATATATGTTTATAACTAAATTCAATAACTAATTTTTAAATTTTACTAGTGAATACATCTCATATATTTAATAATAGACATGTTAGAGGGAATGGTTGAAAGGCATATTACGTTCTTGACATTGAGGGAAGTGGTTCTATGGTCCCCCGTTAACAACCATGGGAGTCTGTAATGATGTCAGAGAAGAGTTTTAGTAAGGGTAGAATGATTGCGTGCATGCATGCTCAATTGCTTCAGTCGTGTCAGACTCTTTTTGACCCAACGGACTTAGCCTGCCAGGCTCCTCTATCCATAGGATTCTCCAGGCAAGAATATTGGAGTGGGTTGCCCTTTCTCCTTCAGGGGATCTTCCTGACCTAGGGATTGAACCCTCATCTCCTGTGACTACTGCGTTGCAGGTGGATTCTTTACCCTGAGCCAGCAGGGAAACCCCATAGAATGATTATGCTCTGGTAATAACCTAAAATTCTCAATTACATAAACAAATATTTTCTACCTTGTTTATTATGTTGTTTGAGTCCTCTCTCTCCTTACTTATTTTTAGTTCACTTGATCTGTTTTGGACCACAAGTGGTAAACGGAAGCTTCTGACAACTTGTACCTTTCTGTTTCTCCATGAATTTCTGCAGTCTCCTTTGTCATTTGCTTTGCTCTTTTAGCTGCTAAGTCGTGTCTGACTCTTCTGCAACCCTTGGACTGTAACCTGCCAAGCTTCTTTGTCCATGGGATTTCCCAAGCAGGAATATTGGAGTGGGTTGCATTTCCTTCTCCAGGGGATCTTCCTCAACCAAGGACTGAACCAGTATCTCCTGCATTGAAGGTGGATTCTTTACCACTGAGCCCCCAGGGAAGCCCTCTACTTTGTTATAGGTGCTGCCATTTTTAAGCACATGTCATCAAAATTTCATTGTCCTCTTTAACATTATAAATTTTGTTCTTTTCTGTTATGCTTATTAGCCAGAGCTCACCTTGGATACTGAAATTATACAGCCTATTTAACACGAATAAGTGTCATTTTTTTATCATTTGGAGTCAGTTTTCCTGATGCTCTTTTATCATGTCGACACAAGTCTTCTTCCATTTCAGGAAAGGTTTCTTAAATTATATTTAATTGTTTTTTGTTTTACTGTATGGTTTTCTTTGGAGGGAAATATACCAATGCACAAATTGAATCTTCTTTGTCTTCTATAGTTGTTTCTTTCTCTATGATTAAAAAAAAAAAAATCTTTCTTCATTTTTGTTTCATTTCATTTGCTTTTCGAGTTTCTATCCTGTCTTTTACTCTCTGTAGTGTCTATTTTTCTAAGTGCTAATAATTAATCTTCATTTCTGAAATAATTTGATTTTATCCATTTTCTGCCTGAGTTCTGCTAGTAACTGGTTTACTTTCTCTTATTTTTGACAGCTTTGACCTAAGCAACACTTCCATAATTTCTTACATTTCTGTTTTGTGGTTTTCTTTTGTAAGAGTAAGTGCTTCAGTATTGTTTTAATGTTAGGTTATAACTTTTATCTGCCTTGCAGATATTTTTCCACTGAAATTTCTCCATTTGTAGAATAGTTTTGCTTATGTTTAGTAGTATTTTTCTTGTGATGTCTTTGTATGTGTGCTGCATGTATTCTTTTCTTGATACTCATAATCAATGAGCTGAATTTTTCTGAACTTGTTATTAATAACAGCCAGAGTGAGTAGGGGCAATGTATCCTTCAAAACATTATAGGTCAATGGCACTTTTGTTATTACAGAAATAAATACTGTGTTTTCCTTAAAATGTGCTCTTTCTCTAGAACCTGATTTAACTCAGAAGGATTTATTCAGCTTACATTTGCCTGTTTTCCTTCACCAGCTCTCCACACCTTCAGGGTGCTTTTATTGGTTCACTTATTTATTTACTATTTGTTTGTTTGTTTGTTTTTGGTAGATTCCAGGATCTACCTTGGGCCCCACCAGGCACTTTCTTCACCTCTCATTTTGTCTTTCCCACCATTTGATTCCTGTAAGAACTCAGTCTAGCTCCCAACAGCTCCTGCTCAGGTTGGCACTCTTCTCTTTTAGCAGTGTATGCTTTCTGCGTGTTTCTAAGGTCTGTACCCACTCCACCCCTTAGGCTGCCCACACCTCCTCACCATTCGGTCTCAGTGTTCTCTAGAGCAACCTGCCTCTTGGAAGATTACAAATGTTTTTCTGTTCTCTAGTTTCAGTGAAAAATAGAATTTGCAGCTATTTTTGTACTGTCTCTTGTTGCTCTTGTTTATTTTCCATGGAGAAACATGGAAGTCCTGAGAACTAAACTACCACTGCTTTCTTGCTGGAAACCCTACTAAACACGTTCTTTATTGCCATCAGGCCTGTCCCCAACGTTTACTGCTCTAGGAGCTCAATTACATATGTAGGCCAATATACCATATATGAAATCTTTGAGGATTTTAAATCAAGCTAACACAGCTATTGAGACATGTCCTAGTCTCCTTCTTTGATAATATCTTCTTAATTACCTATAAGGTCAGATTCAAATATATCTTTTTCAGAATCTACTGAGTTTCTAGTCCCTATCATGCTGCCCACCCTATTTGCTAACCTTAAACTGCATCTTTATGTCATCTATACTCAGCTACCCCTGGGATATCCTGTAGATACAAAGGTGTAGCCAACTGCAGTATAGCTCACCCTTGGAATACCCAGGGAAAAGGTGAAGGCCTTGGAGATGAACCTCTGGGGCAGAGAATGTGTGGCCCTGGCTCCCCAGAGCATATTGCATGAGTCGTCTGGAGGCACTCTCCCTTAATCCTGTGAAATCCTTACTCAGAGGATAAAAAGTGAAAGTGAAAGTCGCTCAGTTGTGTCCTACTCTTTGCAACCCCATGGACTGTATAGTCCATGGAATTCTCCAGGCCAGAATATTGAAGTGGGTAGCCTTTTTCTTCTCCAGGGTATCTTCCCAATCCAGGGTTCGAACCGAGGTCTCCCACATTGCATGTGGATTCTTCACCAGCTGAGCCACAGAAGTATCAGCCAAATGAGCCCAGAAGAGGATTGTTAGAAGTGTGGGCACCATATATTTCACCAGTGCTTGTTGAATTGTTACCATTAACGTTTGTTTACTTTATTATATAAAGTTAAATTTTTAAAAGAAGAGTTCTAAATGAATCAAAAGTTGTGTTTTTTTTTTCCATTTAAGAAATATCTTGTAGCTTTTTTCATGGGAAATTTAAGATCTAAGTAAGTGAATAGTGGGAATGCTGATTATTTTAATTTTCTTCTTTGCCTTTTCCCATAGGCTATGAATTTTTCACTCCACGTATGCACTATTTTTACAATTAGAAAAGAAACATTAAAAATGAAAAAGACTACAAACATAGATGGTGAACCCACTAAAAGGGAGTATAATACTAATATTTAGGTTAAAAAAAAGGATTTTCATCTTTTTATAGTGAGCCATGGCATATTTCCAAGTGCTTTTACACATACACACACACACACACACACACACACACATTCATATATGCACACATTGCAGGTCTTAAGAAAGGAGTGTCAGTCAAAACTTACAGCTGATTTGACTTTGGATCTTTGGACACAGGTCTAAGATATAAGGGGCTTTCCAGGTGGTGCTAGTAGTAAAGAACCAACCTGACAATACAGGGGATATAAAAGATGCAGGTTTGACCTCTGGGTGGGGAAGATCACCTGGAGGAATCCATGGCAATCCACTCAAGTATTATTGCCTGGAGAATCTCATGCAAGAGGAGCCTTGAAGAGTCGTGCATGACTGAAGCGACTTAGCACACAGACATGCTAAGATACAAGATGTCCTTGGGTGGTGTCTGTAGCTATCGTCCTTGTGCACTGTTGTCTCTGATGTTCAAGTCCATGGGCAGCATATAGCACCCACAGAGAACAGCCAGCTCCTGTCAGAAGCCCTCTTTCACCTGCAAGAGTGCCTATGTGGCCATTTCAGTTTGCGTGAATAGAGCTCCCTGCAGTGGGTTTCAGACAGGAACCGGTGAGTGGAGCTGCCAAAATGTCAAAGGAGCGCTAGGTCTAGAATTTCCCAGAACCACTTTCAAAGTGTAGGATATTCTAGTGTTTATGTCTGGCTCATTTTGGTACACAGGTTTCTTACTTTGCAAAGCTCTTAGAACTTTTCCTCGGAACAGTTCCCCTCTCGCCAGGGCACCTCTAATTGGACAAAACTGGTAGCATTATTGAACCTTTATTTTGTTAGTTCCAAATGATTGTTACAGAATGTATACATAAGACTTGATTTCTTCTGTTTATAATACTAAATCTGTGATTAAAATAATATTGCAATTTTTTTTTTGGAATTAGCAGTAAGAACCGTTTCATTTATTTCAACTTCTCTGTTTCCCAAAGTCCCTCATTCACCACATATTCTTCATCTAGAGAATTTCTTTTCTTAAGTCAGTCCTCGTTGGGGACTCACATAGCAAAAGAACTTTATGAGAACATTTGGATTTTTAAATAATTCTTATGGGCCCTGAATTAATGGAACTCTAATGAAGAGATCATTTCTCCCTTTTGAGAAGGGCACTTCCATTTCTGACACTAAAAACTTTATGATCTGTAGCTTAATTTCACCAATAGCCAAACAGCATCATCACCTTCATGACTAGATAGTTTCTATTCACCCCACAAGTGTGTCTTCTACTCTCCTGAGTGCTCTGCAAAGCGCATTAGAAGTTTGTTTTTCATGTTAGTATATTTTGTGTGTTCTCTTCATTCTGTTTTCCTCTAAGACCAGTTTTTTTTTTTAAGTAGGTCTCTAACTTTTATATTTATATTGTTTAACTTTTTATTTTATATCATTTATAAAGGTAGATTACATAAAAATTAGGAAGATTATTTCAGGGAAAAAACCATAAAGAAGAAAAGAAAAGAAAAATCATGTATAATTCCACTATCCAAGGCAATCATTGTTACTACCTTCATTTCAGTGCACAATGAAAAATAGAGTGGTTTTTTTTTTCATTTCTTTCTTGTTTTCCAAATCTACTGCTAGATAAAATGGAAGCCTCTCCAAGGATAACCCTATTCATGAGCAATTATTCTAAAGTGTTGCATTTCTAAATATAGAATCTAGAATCTGAGAATTTACTAAATGCAAGGATGACATCATATAAACAGATATCCAAACCTCTTATCCCACATTCATGAAAGTGCTCATTTCTGTGTTTGAAGATGTGTGGCTGTTATCTTTTATACCATGCTTTGCCTGAATTTTATTTCTCCTTTCTACATGATCCAGCCAGCCATACTGCCTGTGTAAATACAACTCAGGCTTTCTTCTTTCTGATACTAGAAAATCTATCTTCAACATTTTTGATCAGTGTGCAGTGCATTAAATACTACAGCAGATGGTGCTTTTTGATGATGTGTTTCTACATGAAACCACATTTTGTCCTGTATGCTGCATTATCAAAAATCAAACATGTAATTATGCAAATATGTATGCCTTTATAATAATCAAGTTTTATTGTAAATGGTTGATGCACATCAATTTGATCCTGTAGTGCTGTTTTAAGTGCGGTTTAAGTGGCTTTTCAGTGTACCCAGAGGCAACACAAATGCATCTCTGGAATATTAATAAAATCCTGAATCTTTGAGACCCCAACTGGAATCTCATTGCTTGCACTGATTGAAACAAAATGCTAATCCTTTCCTTTAAAAAAATCCCTTTGTTATTTAAAACACAGATATTAGTATGATATGAAGGGCCATTTTATTTTAAATTGTATTTTAATGTAGTTGTTAAAATAATGCCTAATCATACTATATTCAGTCTTCACAATGTAAATTTGATGAGACATGAAGCCAATCATTTTGCAACAATGAATGCAGTCATGTATTTTAACCAGTCCGGTTTTTCTAATTCCATAAATTTCTATTGCCAGTGGCTGTTTACCGGTTTCTCTTTTGGATGCGTTAGCTGTCCTTTGTGGGGACATGTATTGTGAATATTCATGGCAGGAACAATTGACTTCTTTAAAAAAAAAAAGAAGAGGAATTCTTTAAGTTGAATTCCTGTGAGCATTTTCAAGCAGGATTATACATAGACAGTAGAATTTATTAGTGAACGGAATCCGGGATTTATACATTAGATTGTTTCATTGGTACATAATAGTGCCTGCTCGTCTCTCCCCAAATACAAACACTCTTACACATTCTGCTGTGGTTAAGCTAAACAGATGGACTGTGGATACTGATAATCTATGGTTGTAAATTATTTCTGCTTGTTTCTTCCTCTTGAAGAGAAATAAAAGGATGAGAAAAGTAGAATACAAAAGGAAGAGTAATGTAGCTTTAGAGGGAAGAAAATGACCGTATGATTTTTTTTTCTATTTCCAGTTCTCCTTCTCTTTATGTTTACTTTGTTTATTGGGTTTACTATAATTACGGGTTGTGTTTTCAGTGGGCACCACTCCTTCGCAAGATGAAATATGCAGTTTTTTTCCTTTGGTCTCATGCCTGCTTCCCTTTGCACTATCCTTCATCTTACCATCAGGCATTTCTTTCTTCCCAATATACGGATTCATTTGATGTGTTCTTTCATTTTCATCTATTGTGCACACTGTGCCATTGAATCTCAGGCTATTTTTATTTGCCTTGTGCTCAACTTTCTCATTCAATGTCCCTTAATGCACCACTGTCCATATTCACTGATTCCTCCTTATTCTGATCTCTTTGGTGGTTGCCTATTTGCTGTCTTATCTGTTGTGAGCATTTGTCAAAATTTCATCATTTTATCTCTTTAAGATTTTTGTATCTCCATTTATTCATTTCTCTGACTCATCATTATCAAGAGCTACAGGTATATAGATTTTTTTGGGGGAGGGTAGGGAGGAAGGCATACTGGACTAAAATTCTTTTATGGCTTAGAGGTTTATCAGTATAACCACATGATTAAACAAACCTCAAGGAATCATATCAATAGTTTAATTTTTACATGCTCTCGCTCTCTGAGATGTTCTAGGAGTTTAAAACTTTCCTATAATTGCTGTCATGGATATTAATTATCCATGTCCATTTTGCTTCCTCCAGGCACATTAGTGTTTTCTTGATACTTGAAGCTGCTATTTGGGTAAGTCATTAAAAATGCTATGGGTTTTTTTTACTTGTGACTAATACTACTGAGAGATTTTCAGAATAAAAATGGCAGAGTCCAAGGACTATTTAAATTGCATACACACATATACACAGACATCCACATTTATATAGCTGTTAAGTAATGTTAGTGGCCATGTGTAAAGATCAAGGTAAGCTCTGGTTGGTTTTCAGATTCCAATCCACATGATTTCCTTCTCTGTTAATAATCAGAGCCCTAGTGATGAGCTTGCATGTATGTTTAAGTGTCCATTATATCTGGGATTTTACTAATTACCGTAGTCTGAATGGGTTAAGGCTGATCTGAGAACCCAAAAAATTCATATCCTTAAAACTATGTATGAATAAAATGTTGATTTCATTCAGACTTTATAATCTTATAGGTAACTCTTATAGAAACATAAGAACAAGGTCCAGTTAGTATTTTTTCCCCAGTAGCCATTTTTAGTTTGGCAAAGTGGGATTCATATATTATCTGAAGTATTTGTTGATACAGTAAAAATCAATAGTATCTCTGGTCTTTTGATTGACTTTTACATATGCAATATAATGCCTTTTTTTTCAGTTTTTGAATTTAACTTTAGACAACATGACATTTCAAGCTGTTTAGAGATAAAAACATGACAGTAATATATACAACTGTAGAATTGATTTTAATAGAGTAACAAGAAATGTAGTCACTTATTCTGTTTAAGTTTCCCCAGCAGAAATTGCTTCTGCATCAGAGCCTATTACAAATGCAATTCACTAAGGTCTTATGGGTGACAAAGCTTTAATTAGCATCACATTGTTTTCTAATGTGATTTTGCACTTGTAAAAACAGGATTAGGAATCAAAATATACTTTTATAAATGCCAGTTTTAATTGCATTACTCTTGGTGTGCATGTCTTTAAGCACCCCACGCAGCTTCTCGCATAATACTTCTCTATTTGAAGGATTAAGTGTGAAACATAAAGATGGCATATATTGCCTAATAAAACACCTTTAAATCAGAAAAGGAAATACAGTCATTTATGGTATACAAGACTTCATCCAACATCAGCACCTTCTGAAGTCCATGCCCCCACAGCAGTCAGTGCCATAAAAGAGGCAATGCTTAGCAATTGTCTGCTGTTTTATCCCATAGCAGGAAATTAGAACAGCAGTGCACGAGTGTGCCTGCCTGCTTGAGAATAAAACTTAAGTCCCACTTCCTTCTTTCTAGGCCCTTTGCTAGAAGACACCTGCATTGTTTTTTCCATTTATCTTCCTTGCCATTTTTATTTCACATTTGTGTTTGTTGTTGTGCATGATCCATTTAAGGAAAAGATCATCTTTTTTTCCTCAAAGAAATTTTTCTAGATGATCATGATGAGTAGGTCAGATCCTGAATTAAAGATTTGCTTTAAAAATTACACTATTTCATCATTATATTATGTCTCTATTCTTAGCCCTTAATAGACTTACTTGGGCTCACTCATCTTCAACACGTGCGTAGGTAAGCAATAACTTTCCTCACCTTTTAAACAGAAGTGAATCCAGAGACACAATGGAGTTAAACAATTTATCAAAGGTTAGCCAACATTTCAGCTGGAGAAAAATATACCAAAGCAGATATTCCTATTTCACAGCTTTTGCAACTATGATTACTAGGGCTGAGAAAGATGAAAGCTGGACACCATATTAAGACTTCTTTAAAAAAAAAAAAGAAAAACTTTTTGTTTTGGTGGATGAAATGAATAATGCTGGTTATTTGGAAAGGAGTTGGCACTGAAATGATCTTAGTTGAAAGTGACAGTTTTAATTTTGGAATGTTGCCTCTGTGCTACAGATGAAATGATTATTTGGGAAACTGATTCTTATTCTATAGCATCTCTGCATAGTCACAGCTATTTCCATAAAATGTGTTTGTGTCCATTTAGCTATTGGCTTAAGTCATTGGGAAGAGAAGACATTTTAGTTTCCAATATTATGTAATTTGTTGTCTGAGTTCTAAAACTTAAAGTTCTCTATCTTTTTTACTGTATTTTTCACTAACTTGATATTTAAAAATTTTCCAAACCAACAGATAGAATGCAAGAAGAGTACAATGGATTTGATTGTATTTAAATCTTGATTTTTCTAGGAGGAAAAAAATCTAACTGCCAGATCAATGTAAATTTTTAAGTTTTTTTCATTTCTCTTTAATTGCTTCTTAATTTCTTATTGATCCACTAACTAAAGGATTATTGTTTGATCCACTGAGTGAGCTGGCAAGATTGTCTTGGTAAAATTAAATCAGTTGACCTAGGCGTTCTTTGCTGGAAATTGGGCTGTGTAATTGTAATAGCTCCATGCACTCAATAAAGTGGAGAGAGAAAAGACAGCCCAGCCAGAAAGCTCTCTCACCTGCCTCCTATTTTAATTCATTTCCATGCTTTGGCTGTACTGGTTAGCCCGAGGACTTTACAGGAAGAAACATCACCCTGCTCCATGTTGACAGTCTTGAGTTCTTCCCAAAGCCGAACTGTTGCTCAGTTGTCATGAGTTTTTATCTCTTTTATTTTCTTCTTAGATTATGATATGGGATAACTAAATAGAAAGATCGGTCATTAAACTGCTCCATACACCCTGTCTAACTTTAAGCTGTACTTTTCAGGCTCAGCTTTTGGCTCAGTCTCAGCTCTGTCCTTCCTGTCCCTCTTTCTTTTCTTCACCCCTTCCCTATGCTCACTGTTGTCTTTCTGTCTTAATTCACATTGTTTCTTTCACTTGTATTTCATTCAACTAAGGCAGAACACCTCAGTTTTTCTGTCTTTCTAGTGACTTTGAGCACTTTTGGATATCAGCACAGGTCCTGTAGTCCCCGGAAAGTACATCCTGATGTGGGTACCAGGTATCTAGCACTCTCTCCTGTAACTCTATTGCTTAGATGTCATCTTATGCAACTGAACAGCTATAACCTGCCTGATTATCTGATTATTTCATGTCAGTTTGTCATATATGCCTTATGTCAATAGGACTTATTTTTATGTTTTGGTGTTACCTTCTGACCACTTTTTATAGGAATAGATCTTATCACTCAGGCACATGGAGAAGTGAGGCATGGCTTGAAATCTCAGAAAACAGCAAGTAAGTTCAAGAGGGCCAGATCCTCAAAAGGAAGAGTTTCCATGAGGAAAGTGAGAAAGGGTCAAGGAACCAGTCTAAAAATACAACATGAAGAAACTGAGGATCTGAATAGGGTCACATGCAAAATGTTCCAGCATCAAAAATGGGTAAGTACTATACATATAGCAGAATATCACTAAGCTGTAAAAAGAATGAAATAAAGCTGGGCTTCCCTGATGGCTCAGTTGGTAAAGAATCTGCCTGCAATGCAGGAGATCTGTGTTTGATCCTTGGGTTGGGAAGATCCCCTGGAGAAGGGAATAGCTACCCACTCCAGTATTCTGGCCTAGAGAATTCCATTGACTATTCCATGGGGTCGAAAAGAGTCAGATATGACTGAGCCACTTTCACTTTTCAATGCCATTTGCAGCAACATGGATGAACTTAGTCATTATCATACTAAATGAAGTAAGTTAGAAAAAGAAAGACAAATACCATATGATATCACTTATATGTGAAATCTAAAATATGACACAAATGAACTTATCTCAAAACAGAAACAGACTCTCAGACACAGAGAACAGAATTGTGGTTGCCAAGGGGAAGCAGGGTTGTGGGAGAGATGGGTTGAAAGTTTGGAATCAGCATATGTAAACAATTACATATAGTCAATAGAACGGATAAACAACAAAGTCTTACTGTATAGAACAGGAGACTATTCAGTATCCTGTGACAAACTATATTTAAAAGAATATGAAAAAGAATGTATATATATATAACTGAATCTTTTTGCTGTACAGCAGAAATGAACACATTGTAAATCAGCTATACTTCAATAAAATAAGTTTTTTTTTAAATAGGCAAGTACTGAGAGGTGACTCTTTTAGTACTTACAAATATATAAGGGTCAGCATCTAGATTGATCTCAGGGTATGAGCAGATCTTTACGGCTGTTTGGAACCAGGTGGGAACATATGCAGAGCAGAGGGAAACGAGGAAACGAGAGCCTATTAGTTTCTGACAGATCCCCAAAGAGCGCTTAGTAAATATACATGATATATACATGCTTACACTCAGTTGTGTCTGGTTCTTTTGTGACCCTGTGAACTGTAGACCACCAGCCTCCTCTGTCCATGGGATTTCCCAGGCAAGAATACTGAAACAGGTTACCATTTGCTTTTCCAGGGGACCTTCCTGATCTAGGGATTGAACATGCATCTCCTGCATTAGTAGGCAGATTCTTTACCACCCAACAAGCCTTTAAGTCCATTTAAAAGGGCACTAATGATGTTCCTAGCTCAGGCTATGACAAGTAGATAATATTCAAGTTAAAATCTGCTAGCATATAATTGGAGAAGGCAATGGCACCCCACTCCAGCACTCTTGCCTGGAAAATGCCATGGACAGAGGAGCCTGGTAGGCTGCGTTCCATGGGGTCACTAAGAGTCGGACACTACTGACAGACTTCACTTTCACTTTTCCCTTTCATGCATTGGAGAAGGAAATGGCAACCCACTCCAGTGTTCTTGCCTGGAGAATCCCAGGGACAGGGAAGCCTGGTGGGCTGCTGTCTATGGGGTCGCACAGAGTCGGACATGACTGAAGCAACTTAGCAGCAGCAGCAGCAGCAGCAGCAGCAGCATATAATTCCCTGAAAACTACCAATCTAAAGGTTTTTTTCCTACTTGGTAAGTGTTCAAGCATTGTATATTAAGGACCACTGACCTCCTATCTTCAAGTCACAGGAATAAAATTTTTATATGCATATTCTTATAGTAGATTATCCCCAATTTTTTAATTGCTAAATTTCTTTTCTCATCTCCCTGCTATCTTTTTGAGGACTGTAAGTGTGTTCTTGTAATCGTAATATGTTTAAGGTCATGTATTTATGCATATGCTTGGTTGCTCAGTTGTGTCTGACACGCTAGAGTATCATGAACTGTAGCCTATCAGGCTCTTCTGTCCATGGAATTTTCCAGGCAAGAATACTGGAATAGGTTGCCATTTCCTACTCCAGGGGATCTTCCTGACCCAGGGATAGAACCGGTCTCCTGTGTCTCCTGCATTGGCAGGAAAATTCTTTACCCCTAGTGCCATTTAGGAAGCCCTTAAGGTATGATAATCTTTTAATCACTTTTATGAGTTCTTACTGGCCCCTATGTGCCTCCCTTTCAAATATTCATGGTTGTTCCTGATATCTGTACAGAAAAATATACTTCAAATATCCCACACATGTTGCCTGCACTCAAGAACTTTCAGTCAATGCTCAATTCTAAGATGCCTGACTCTGATGTAAAGACAAGTTCTAGAACTCATTTTTACCTCCATTTCTCATCCATAGAGATTAGTGGTAGAGGTAAATAATGGAGAGAATATTAGTGTAGTTGCTAAGAGAAGAGACCTCAGTTTAATTCTGCCGCTGTCTCCAGCTTTAGTCTTGAATGTGTTGTTCCTTTAACTCCTGTGGTCTTTAGTGCTCTCCTCTGAAACAGAGGCGAGTCAGTCTCTATTGACTAGGCTTTGTGCTTTGTGTTGGACTTTGTGCTTTCTTTTCTGGAGGGAATCCAAAATTTTAAGTGTTGACAATTGTGTATGAATATACAGATTCGTAAGAATAAATCATACACAGGCATTTGTTATATCTTTGTAGTTTTGAAACTGAGTAGGTAATTTTTCTCATACTGTCTGTGGTCTCCTGATGGCTAGATTACTCCTCATTACAGAACCTTCCTTTTTGCCTACTTAATCCTTGACCGTTTGAGGTTATGCTTAACAGGCCTTCATTTTCATTCTCATTACTTAGTGATAACAATATTGATCCAAGTTAACATTTTTGAGCACTTATTATGTATCAAGCAGCAGTCTTTGTCTTTAAATCTAGTTATTCATTTAATCCTGTTAAAACAAGTTACTCTTATTATCTCCATCCTCAGACCAGGACACAGAGGCACATAAGACTTGAAAACATCACCTGAGTTACCTGGGGAGAAGTTAGGGATCTTCATTCGGAAACCAGGCAGCACAGGCCAGAATAAATCCATGTTTTTAATGGTTATACTACATTGAACACTTATGCTTAAGGTGCCTGGAAAGAAAGCATAACCTTGGCTAATGCTTTCAGACTAGGTGAAACTTTTCACATATGCTGTGTAATCACCATTTATTGCAGAGTAGCTGTTACCACTACAAAACATTCGGTTGAATTTTCATCCTTCACAATGTGTGCTAACCAGGCATGACTGAATGAAGAAAGCTGCTCTGAGAATGCCACCCCATTTGGAATTCTAGAGAAGGAACCATAACAATCAACAGGGACACAGAACATCTCCACATCAAAGAGGGGAAGTTAGTCACAAGTGACAATCCGATGTTAAATAATTAAATTGTTTTAGCTGTTAGCTGTAAGTGAATGTTGTTTTTAATTGCACTTTAATAATGCCATGCCCTTTATAACCAAAATTAATGTTTTCTGTCGCTCTGTTTTTGAAGTATGTGTCAGTTTAATTAAACTATTAATGGTAGATGGATTTTAAATACTTTATATTTTTCATTAAATTGTATCTGTTCAACAAGCATCAACAGGAAAATGGAGCCAGCAAGGAATAGATTCACGTTCTGCCTGATAAATTACTCATCCTCAGGTAAGACGAGGCAGCAGACTCTTTAGGTGCTTGCTCTGTGGTAAACAAATCCAAATATTCATTGAGCTTGTTCAAAAATAAAAGTGGGTACTCCTTCAAAATATGTGGATAGTGCAAAAGGGTTTGTTGAGTTTCTTTGAGTCAGACAATGAAAAATGCAGGACTTGAAAAACTATGGTGACGGTGACTTCAGTTGACTTGGGGTTGCAGGCACCCTTCTGCCATCTAACTCTGACCATTCAGGGAAGAGAGACTGCGAGATGGGGTTGGTTTCCTGTCCTCTTCCTTTTTGGATTGTCTAATTATAGCTGAACATGTGAAAGCAACCTAACACAAAGCAGCCATTTATTTTTATTGCCAGAAATGGCAATTGATAAAGTAGAAACTGTGCACATCCCAAGCATCTCCTGGATTCAATTCAAGAGAATCGATTAAGTCT
The DNA here is from genome assembly GCA_917880005.1 of Nanger dama. Taxonomy (NCBI): domain Eukaryota; kingdom Metazoa; phylum Chordata; class Mammalia; order Artiodactyla; family Bovidae; genus Nanger; species Nanger dama. The sequence goes on from CAKJTW010000059.1 coordinate 2,406,112, forward strand.
GGCTTAAAGATCAGGAAGAACTAGAACAGGAGAATTTCTTGTCTCTTCAGCCCATTGATGACATATGCAAATAGGAAGGGGAGCCTAATTGGCAAACGCTGAAAGAAGCAGGGCAGTATCTAAATGACACTTCCCTAAGAAAAGGAATGGCAGGGTTACATCTGCTGCTTAGAGTCTAAGATGTAACATGTTATAATAGAGACAAGTGTGTCCTTCCTTTGTGTGGCAGATCAATCAATAGCTTTTCATGTGATCTTGTTCACTATTATGTTAGTAATGAAACCCTCGTGTGATGTGACAACTGTGGAATAACATTTGGTCACAAAGCTGGTGTTAACAAGCACAACTGGCATTCTGGTAATTAGACTGATTTCTGGTCTTTTCTTTCACAAATTGTCGATAAGTGCAGTAAACAGGCCGTTGATTCCTATCTGAACTGCCATATTAAACTTCATATTCTTAGAAATTTATCTGCTAGGTTTGTTTGTAGGAGTGAAGCCCTGGAAGAGAAAGATTATGTGACAATCTTTCTTTCTTGGCCAGCCCGTGCATATATATAAACATATATATTTGTGTATATTTCTGTTTATCCATCTACTTACCTATTTATCTATCTCTACTATCAAAATTTTTAGTAAAATTTAAGGCATATGTTAATACTTTAAGTTTTAATTAACCAGTTGGCCAAGAACAAAAGCCAAACAAACAAGGACCTAATACAGATACCTGGCTTTAAATTTTATCTTTAAAAAGTGGAAAAATAGAAATACACACTAAAATAAAAGCAAGTCACAGGAAAACTAACCATCTCTTTTACACTTTTGTACAAGAAGAGGTCTGTTTGAAACTGTAATTAACTTGAAGCTTTACCCAGAGAAGTTTAAGTATATAAAATCTAATATCTTCCTTTTCTGACAATTATTTTTGGCCTTGGTGTTTTTTTTTCTTTCCTTTCCCCTTCTCTATGGATTTTCTGGCAGGAAGAAGCTTTTAAATGTTAAGCAAAATGAAATCTGATCCATCTATAGACCATCAATGGGCTTTTCTTCGAAAACTTCTTCCATTGTCATCAAAAGATGCTAATTTCATTTGAATGTGAGAGACACCAAGTGCTGGGTGAGGAAGTTTACCCAGTTTACTCATGCTTTATGGAAGTTGTGATCTGAGCAGGCAACTCTGAGAAATTCTATCATGCCTTCAGCCAGTCAAAAGACAACTTTGTTTAAGTAAATCACCATTTGGAAGCCAAAATGAAAACCCGATGGAATCAGGTTCTTTGTGAAAATTCTGTTTTAAGCCCCTCTGTGTTTCAGTCCATTCCTGTCCCAGACATTTGTTTGCTGCTTGATTCACAGATGCTTAGAGACAAAAATACATTTTTGTCACAAGTTTTTTTTTTTTTTTTTCCCCTCCTGGACTTGGAATTTCATTCTCTGACAGGTTTTTAGATATCATTTGTCGCTGTTGTTGAGTCTGAGTGGAAATTGAAATATTGCAATGTAGAATGTTATCTCCTTCCACGAAGACTTATTCTTGCTTTAGTCCCCATGGGCAGTTTTTCCTAGTTTTCCACTTTTTAAGTAGTGGCACAGGAGTTGGAGCACCATCTCTGTATATGAATTGTGTGTACCTGCACACTCAGTCATGTCTCTGCAAAACCCAGAGACAGACAGTAGCCCCCAGGTTCCTCTGTCCATGGAATTTTCCAGGCAAGAGTACTGGAACGGGTTACCATTTCTTACTCAGGGGATCTTTGCAACCCAGGGACTGAACCTGCATTTCTTGCTTCTCCTGCCTTGACAGGCAGATTCTTTACCACTATGCCAACTGGTTATCAGTATGACAGGCTAGAAAGCCTTCCCGGCAGGCACGTCCAAGCCAACAGCCTCATGAACACAACTATCTGACCACATGTACTCATAGGCTTATTATCACATGAGGGAGTTCTCCAGTTTATGCAAAACACTTCTATACATTGTTACTGAATGATTAACGATCTGACAGTGAGGGTACAGAGATGACAGGATACAACCCCTAGAATTCTTTGCCAATGTATAGATGTATATCAAATCATCATCATGTATACTTTAAATATCATGCAACTTTGTCAATTATACCTTGATAGGAGGATTTTTCATATAGTGAGGTAGAAGAAAGTTATTCTGATTTATATATGATTTAACTTAAACTTTAGGCTAAATAAAACAGCTTGTTTGTGGCCTATTAAATATCTGCTTCAACCATTAAAGAAAAAAACACATTTAAAAATCAGAACGGAGTAACTGTGGTTCAGGCATCCAAAATGGAGTGAGGTAGCCATTTTGGATGTGGCTTCAGACACATTCCTGCACTACTGAGAACTTGAATTTTCTAAACTCTTACAGGCTTAAGGGTACTACTAGCCTTTTCCAAAACAGTATCTGCTAATGGCTGTCCATTGCAGCCTTATGATCTCAAGGTTTCTCCTTGTAATTCTGCAACAATTTCAGACTCTTACACCCAGCAAGATCCAGTCCTAATTCTTATAAAACAATTTATGTAACTTTGCCAATATTTCCTTTATAAGTCTCCCCCATTTTGTAGACTGACTCAACACAATTCAGGTGGTTCTTGAATCTGTATCTCCTGGGCTATAGTCCTCTGCTTGACAAAAAACTGTTTTCTGTCCCTATTATAGATGGGCTTATTTAATATTTCTGTAGATAATTTCATTAGTCCTGGGGAAAAAAAAGATGTACCCCTCACAGTCTGTGTTCATAGTCATAATGAGAGCTTTTCGGTAAGTTATTCTGGGAGATTTGTCTTCATTTAGAAAGTACTGAGGAGACACTGAAGGGATTAAACCAGGAGAAATAAATGAGTCTGAAGGATAGTAGAGTGGGAAATCCACAGTTTTGATACCCAATGGATATATTAACTAGACAAAAATTTAAAATCCTTTCTGCTGCTGCTAAGTTGCTTCAGTCGTGTCCGACTCTGTGCGACCCCATAGATGGCAGCCCATCAGGCTCCCCTGTCCCTGGGATTCTCCAGGCAAGAACACTGGGGTGGGTTGCCATTTCCTTCTCCAATGCATGAAAGTGAAAAATGAAAGTGAATTCACTCAGTTGTGTCCAACTCTTCACGACCCCATGGACTGCAACCTACCAGGCTCTTCCGTCCATGGGATTTTCTAGGCAAAAGTACTGGAGTGGGGTGCCATCACCTTCTCTGAAAATCTTTCCCATGTTTCCCATTTTTCTAAGCAGTGGGGGTAAAAATGAGAATAAGACAAGGTTTACTTCAAATGTATTTTACTGGTATGGTCTAGGTCATGCAGAAAAACACAGGAAGACCACACTACAGAGCAACAGAGGCTATTAGAGAATAAGTGTGTGCAAATAAGTAAAGAGGGTGTGCTATCCATTTATCCCTTAAAGGTTAGTGTCCTGGGACACTCTGAATCCATGTCCAATATTTTCATTGTAAGCATCTTTGCCACAGACATCTTTGTCACAAGCATTTTTGTTACATAACTGATTGTCTGTAAGACAATTTTATTATTAAAGATAAAACAACTGGCTGACAGTTTGGATTCATTTCTCCATTGACACATTACCCCCATTTTTATACGTTTAATTTTCCTACTCATTTCTCATATTTCATTATGTCCTTTTCAATGTCCCTCATATTTATTATTATTTCATCTTTTATGGCAAAAGTGAGCTACTGTAAATTAGTTATTTGGTGAAAATGCTTGCTGAAAAGATGTCTATGGAAAAGAAGCTTACAATGGATGTACCTAGAACCCCTTGGATCCATGCTCCTGCAGGATGTCTGTTAGATTGATGCAAACGTAATTGCAATTTTGGACTATGAATTTTAAATCATTATAACAGGCTCAAACACATCTTTCTTAATCAAAATAGGAGCCATTACAATCAACACATTTTTGCCAATGAGAAATAAGTTTGTTTATTCCTATAGCATAAAAATCTGTGCTTTGGAATTTGATGAACTCTTCGAAAGCATTTTCTGCATCCTGCTCATTGTGGAAGCTATTTCCTTGCAAAAGTTGTTGAGATGCTTGAAGAAGCAATAGTCTGTCAGCGAGAAGTCAGGTGAATATGGCAGGTAATGCAAAACTTCATAGTACCATTCATTCAACTTTTGAAGCATTGGTGGTGCCATGTACAGTCAGGCATTTTCATGGAGAAGTATTGGAGCCTTTCTGTTGACCAATGCTGGCTGCAGGCCCTGCAGTTTTTGGTGCATCTCATTGATTTACTGAGCATAATTCTCAGATGTAATGGTTTCGTTGGGATTCAAAAAGCTGTAGTGGATCAGACAGGGAGCAGACCACTAAAGGGTGACCATGACCTTTTTTGGTGCAAGTTTACATTTTTGAAGTGCTTTGGAATTTTTCTCAGTCCAGCCATTGAGTTGATCATTGCCAGTTGTATATAATCCACTTTTCATCACACATCACAATCTATGAACAACAGTTCATTTTTCATAGAATAAGAGAAGATGACAGTTCAAAACACAGAGTTTTCTGATTTTTGATCAGCTCATGAGGCACCTACTTATCGAACTTTTTCACCTTTTAAATTTGCCTCAAATGCCAAAGAACTGTAGAATGGTTGTTGTTGAGTTCTTCAACAACTTCCCATGTAGTTGTAAGAGGATCGACTTTGATAATTGCTCTTAGCTGGTTGTTCTCAACTTCTAATGGCCAGCCACTACACTTCTTACCTTCCAGATTCTCATCTCCTTTGCAAAATTTCTTGAACCATCTTTGCACTATATGTTTGTTAGCAGTTCCTGTGCCAAATGTGTTGTTGATGTTTTGAGTTGTCCTTGTTGCTTTATGACCCATCCTGAACTTAAGTAAGAAAATAGTTGGAGTTTACTTTTTGTTTAACGTCATTTCCATAGTGTAAAATGAATACAAAATAAACAGCACATAATAAGTCATTGGCAAAAAACATAAGGTGAGAAATGCATGTTAAAATGATGTATAATATAACCACATTTATTTAAGAATGTATTCCAATATCAAATATGAAATTTCAACAATGCAAAAACTGCAGTTACTTTTGCACCAACCAAATAGATGAAATTTTATTAACTTTAGCAGCAGTATTTTGAGGTAAGTGTCATTGTCCCATTTAAGGGATAAAAAAAGAAAAATTAAGGAGGATGTAATATAACTGCTTAGAGTCATATACCTCATAAGAAATGGGTATAAGATTAGGACAAAAGTCAGTCAACAGCAAAGCCCAAACATGTGTTCCACCATACCAAGATTTTCAGGGATTCATAAAAATGTGGTATCTTCCACTTCTCTGGGATTCTTGAGACACAGACTGGCCTCCACCCTCTACATTTCAATTGTGTAAGTCATGGAAGGTTAGGCCTCCATTGACACAATCTGGGCACTAGGAGATGTCAGAACTTTGAATTTCTGCTCAAGAAAATAACCTACATTCATGGATATTACAGAGAAGGCAATGGCAACCCACTCCAGTACTCCTGCCTGGAAAATCTCATGGATGGAGGAGCCTGGTAGGCTGCAGTCCATGGGTCACTAAGAGTTGGACACGACTGAGCGACTTCACTTTCACTTTTCACTTTCATGCACTGGAGAAGCAAATGGCAACCCACTCCAGTGTTTTTGCCTGGAGAATCCCAGGGACATGGGAGCCTGGTGGGCTGCCGTCTATGGGGTCGCACAGAGTGAGACACGACTGAAATGACTTAGCAGCAGCAGCATGGATATTAAATTAAGAAGTGAAACAGCCAAATCAAAATAGCCAGCAGCATATTCCCACATAAAACCTTATACCTGGCTTCCAGGCAACTGCGAATCCCTAACTCTTAAAAGGAGAATGAAACAAAAGATGCCAATAAGCTCATTGCTTGTCTGTTGAATCTAGAGATCATTTATAAATGTGCCACATATTGTAAATCTGACTGTAAAGGCCCATTGTTTTGAAGAGTTGGAACTTCTTGTTGAAATAAATGAACATATTTTGTCCACATCATTCATGGCCCTTTACCCATAGTTGTCTCTCTTATGCTCTCCAAATAGTCATTATTAGCCACAATTCGAATCTGTCTTATGCTAGGCAGAGTACTTATTCCTGAAGCTACCCAATGAATTTATCAAAGGGAAAGATGAGCCAGTGTTCTAGGCACTGTTGCTGCATGTGCTGGAATCAGAATTCAAACCCAGCCCCTCTACCTCCTCTCACTCTTCTATTCACCATCTTAGGGATGAGAAAAGCCAGCAGGAAATAACAGATGTTGTCCCAGGATATTAGCCAGAAATACTCTCCATATCTTCTCAGCCATCATTTGATGCTCATCTCGTTGTGCCCCATCCTGTGGCTTTGGACATCTGTTCTTAATTCCTGAATTTGTTGGCCACATAGACCTTCCTTGTATGTCTCCCACTTGTATCTGTTTTCTACACACTCTGATTTCATAATTGACTCTGGAAAACTGTATTAGACTCACGGCCACAGAGCTGGAGTGTCTATGCCTTCATATACACTCCTTGAAAAGGGAGAAAAAATTGCATGCAATGTAAAGATTCTAATAAGGTTGTGATGAGACTGAAGATTAACTTAAAAAATAATTTTGGTTACAGAATGGAGAATGGATTGTAGGGAGGCAAATGTAGACACAGGGAAGACAATTAAATGGCTATTGCTGTAATGTAAGTTAAGAAATGATTTTAGCATACACCAGCAAAATTCCATTAGGGCGGAATGATGAAGAGTACAGATTCTGGAGGCAGACTGCCCAAGTCTGATTCCCAGTTTTGCTATTCTCTAACTGTGTGGTCTTAGGCAAGTTGCCCAACATCTCTGCATCTCACTTCTTTCACTTAAAAATTAAGTTAATAATAATAATAGTGATACATACCTCCTAAGGTTAAGAATGTTAAATGAATGAACATAGGTGAAAGTGGGCTGGCACATAGTGAGGGCTATGAAGGTGACAGCCTGATTGAAGACAATGGAAATGGAGTAAAGGGAAATAAAATTAAGGGAGAGGGGCGGATATGTCATTTAGTTGATTTACTATGGGAGATAAATTATTTTAGGTTTTTATTTTGAGGCATTGCCTCCTGAGATTTCAGTCTCCCCAGAAGTGCAGTTTTGCAAGGAGGGAACATTATGCTAGGAAAAGCCTGAGTGTGGGTGGCTGGAGGTGTATGTGTGCTTACGGCTCAGCAAGCACACGCACCAGGTAAGATCCTCCCAAGTTAGTGCAAGTCCAGACCCTAAGAGAAACTTCCTCTCCGTAGAAACCATCAGTGTGAAATCTAAGACTTGCCTGTGTTTATTGTGGCATTCTCATTTTCCAATTGAGGACACTGCAATTCAGAGATATGACTTGTCAAGTTCAAGCTGCTAGAAAGAGAAGGCACACACTTTGCCCTGGCTCTAGAATCTGCATTGTTTTGTGCTGGTCCACTGCCCCATGGCCATCAAGCGCCACCCAGATGTAGGGGTCTGGAGACTGCGAATGAAGAAGCCTCGAGTTAGGGCTGCAAGATGATAGTTGATGATGATGAGCATAGCTCAGAGTGTGCATTTTAATGTATAAAGGGCTAATTTGGTTCTGTATACTTGAGGCATTTAATTATTTTTTTCTTACTCTTCTACAGTATAAATAAATTTATCAGATAATGCTTACTAGAACCATTCTATCTTCAGAATATTGGGTTTCCCAGGTGGCTCTGTGGTAAAGAATTTGCTTGCAAAGCAGAAGACTTGAGTTTGATCCCTGGATTGGGAAGATCCCCTGGGATAGGAAATGGTAACCAACTCCAGTATTCTTGCCTAGGAAATCGCATGGACAGGCAAGTCTGACAGGCTAAAGTCCATGGGGTCACAAGAGCTGGAGAAACAACTTAGTGATTAAACCACCACCAAAAATACTGAGATATACAAAGATACAGAACATTATAAACATACTGTAAGTTCTAAGGTCTTGTTAGTGGGTGAGCATGTTTCCTTTTTCAGTTTTAAAATAATGTTTTATTAATTACCATCACCCTTTAGATAGTCATTTTTACATCTTGTTGAGGATGGTTCTATCTTAAAATATCTGTCTCAGTTCAGTTCGTTTAATTGCTCAGTTGTGTCTGACTCTTTGTGACCTGATAGACTGCAGCACACCAGGCTTCCCTGTCCATCACCAACTCCTGGAGCCTACTCTAACTCATTTCCATCGAGTCAGTGATGCCATCCAACCATCTCATCCTCTGTCGTCATGCTTTCAATCTTTCCTAGCATCAGAGTCTTTTCAAATGAGTCAGTTCTTCACATCAGGTGGCCAAAGTACTGGAGCTTCAGTTTCAGCATCAGTCCTTCCAATGAATATTCAGGACTGATTTCTTTTAGGATGGACTGGTTGGATCTCCATGCAGTCCACAGGAATCTCAAGAGTCCTCTTCAGCATCACAGTTCAAAAGCATCAATTTTTCAGCACTCAGCTTTCTTTATAGTCCAACTCTCACATCCATATATGACTACTGAAAAAACCATAGCTTTGACTAGATGGGCCTTTGTTGGCAAAGTAATGTCTCTGCTTTTTAATATGTTGTCTAGGTTGGTCATAACTTTTCCTCCAAGGAGTAAGCATTTTTAAATTTCATGGCTGCAGTCACCATCAGCAGTGATTTTGGAGCACCACCCCCCACCAAAAAAATAAACTCTTATTGTTTCCATTATTTCCCCATCTATTTGCCATGAAGTGATGGGACCAGATGCCATGATCTGAATGTTGAGCTTTAGGCCAACTTTTTCACTTTTATCAAGAGGCTCTTTAGTTCTTCTTCACTTTCTGCCATAAGGGTGGTATCATTTGCATAACACCAATAACTGAAGTTATTGATATTTCTCCCAGCAATCTTGATTCCAGCTTGTGCTTCATACAGCCCAGCATTTCTCCTGATGTACTCTGCATATAAGTTAAATAAGCAGGGTGACAATATACAGCTTTGATGTACTCCTTTCCAGATTTGGAATCAGTCTGTTGTTCCATGTCCAATTTTAACTGTTTCTTCTTGACCTGCATACAGATTTTTCAGGAGGCAGGTCAGGTTGTCTGGTATTCTTATCTCTTTCAGAATTTTTCATAGTTTGTTGTGATCCACACAGTCAAAGGCTTTGGCATAGTCAATAAAGCAGAAGTAGATGTTTTTTCTGGAACTCTCATGCTTTTTCAATGATCCAACAGATGTTGGCAATTTGATCTTGGTTACTCTGTCTTTTCTATATCTAGCTTGAACATCCGGAAGTTCCTGGTCCACATACTATTGAAGCCTGGCTTGGAGAATTTTGAGCGATTGTGTGGTAGTTTGAACATTCTTTGGCGTTGCCTTTCTTTGAGATTGGATTGAAAACTGACCTTTTCCAGTCCTGTGGCCATTGCTGAGTTTTCCAATTGCTGGCACTTTGAGTGCAGCACTTTCACAGCATCATCTTTCAGGATTTGAAACAGCTCAATAGGAATTCCATCACCTCCACCAGCTTTTGTTTGTAGTGATGCTTCCTAAGGCCCAGCTGACTTGGCATTCCAGGATGTCTGGCTCTAGATGATCTCACCATCGTGGTTTCTGGACCATGAAGATCTTTTTGTATAGCTCTTCCATGTATTCTTTCCACCTCTTAGTATCTTTTGCTTCTTTTAGGTCCATACCATTTCTGTCCTTAATTGTGCCCATCTTTGCATGAAACATTCCTGTGGTATCTCTAATTTTCTTGAAGAGATCTCTAGTCTTTCCCATTCTATTGTTTTCCTCTATTTCTCTGCATTGATCACTAAGGAATGTTTCTTATCACTCTGTGCTATTCTTTGGAACTCTGCATTCAAATGAGTATATCTTTCCTTTACTCCTTTGCCTTTAGCTTCTCTTCTTTTTTGGTGCTTCCCTGGTGGCTCAAACAGTAAAGCATCTGCCTGCAATGCAGGAGATACATGTTCAATCCCTGGGTCAGAAAGATCCCCTGGAGAAGGAAATGGCAACCCACTCCAGTACTCTTGCCTGGAAAATTTGATGGATGGAGGAACCTGGTGGGCTATAGTCCATGGGGTCAGTCGCAAAGAGTTGGGTGACTGAGCAACTTCACTTCCACTTTTTCTTTTCTCAACTATTTGTAAGGCATCATCAGACAACCATTTTGCCTTTTTGGATTTCTTTTTCTTGGGGATGGTCTTGATCACTCTCTCTTGTACAATGTCATGAACCTCTGTCCATAGTTCTTCAGGCACTCTGCCTATCAGATCTAATCCCTGGAGTCTATTTGTCACTTCCAGTGTATAATCATAATGTATTTTATTTAGGTCATACCTGAATGGTCTAGTGGGTTTTCCTACTTTCTTCAATTTGAATGTGAATTTTGCAATAAGGAATTATAGTCAGCTCCCAGTATTGTTTTTGCTGACTTTGTTGTTTTACTTCTCCATCTTTGACTGCAAATAATATAATCCATCTGATTTTGGTATTGACCATCTGGTGATGTCCCTGTGTAGAGTCTTCTCTTGTGTTGTTGAAAGAGGATGTTTGCTATGACCAGTGCGTTCTCTTGGCAAAACTCTTTTAGCCTTTGACCTGCTTTGTTTTGTACTCTAAGGCCGAATTTGCCTGTAACCGCAGGTATCTCTTGACTTCCTACTTTTGCATTCCAGTCCCCTATAATGAAAAGGATCTCTTTTCGGGGTATTAAATCTAGAAGGTCTTTGTAGGTCTTCATAGAACCATTCAACTTCAGCTTTTTCAGCATTACTGGCTGGGACATAAACTTGGATTACTGCAATATTGAATGGTTTGCCTTGGAAACAAACAGAAATCATTCTGTTATTTTTGAAATTGCATCCGAGTACTGCATTTTGGACTCTTTTTGTTGACTATGATGGCTATTCCATTTCTTCTAATGGATTCTTGCCCACAGTAGTAGATATAATGGTCATCTGAGTTAAGTTCACCCATTCCAGTCTATTCCTAAAATATTGATGTTCACTCTTGCCATTTCCTGTTTGACCACTTCCAGTTTACCTGGATTTCATGGACCTGGTTGGACTGTGAAGAAGGCTGAGTACCGAAGAATTGATGCTTTTGAACTGTGGTGTTGGAGAAGACTTTTGAGAGTCCCTTGGACTGCAAGGAGATCCAACCAGTCCATTCTGAAGGAGATCAACCCTGGGATTTCTTTGGAAGGAATGATGCTAAAGCTGAAACTCCAGTACTTTGGCCACCTCATGCCAAGAGCTGACTCATTGGAAAAGACTCTGATGCTGGGAGGGATTGGGGGCAGGAGGAGAAGGGGACGACAGAGGATGAGATGGCTGGATGGCATCACAGACTCGATGAACATGAGTCTGAGTGAACTCTGGGAGTTGGTGATGGACAGGGAGGCCTGGCGTGCTGCAATTCATGGGGTTGCAAAGAGTCAGACACGACCGAGCAACTGAACTGAACTGAACATTCCAGGTTCCTATGCATTGCTGTTTTTTACAGCATCGGACTTTACTTCCATCACTAGTCACAGCCACTACTGTGTGTTGTTTTTGCTTTGGCTTCAGCTCTTCATTCTTTCTGGAGTTATTTCTCCACTGATCTCCAGTAGCATAATGAGCACCTACTGACCTGGGGAGTTCATCTTTCAGTGTCCTATACTTTTTCTTTTCATACTGTTCATGGGGTTCTCAAGGCAAGAATACTGAAGTGGTTTGCCAGGCCCCACCAATCTATGGCTCATAGATTCATTGAGTTAGACAAGGCTGTGCAGTCCAAGTAATCAGTTTGACTAGTTTTCTGTGATTATGATTTTCATTCTGTTGGCCCTCTGATGGGTGAGGATAAGAAGCTTATGGAAGCTTCCTGAAACTAAGTCTTGTTTTGAAGGGCAGGGTCATGCTTCAATTCAGTTCAGTTCAGTTCAGTCGTTCAGTCATGTCCGACTCTTTGTGACCCCATGAATCGCAGCACACCAGGCCTCCATGTCCATCACCAACACCTGGAGTTCACTCAAACTCATGTTCATCGAGTCGGTGATGCCATCCAGCCATCTAACCCTCTGTCATCCCAGTCTCCTCCTGCCCCCAATCCCTCCCAGCATCAGAGTCTTTTCCAATGAGTCAACTCTTTGCATGAGGTGGCCAGTGTATTGGAGTTTCAGCTTTAGCATCAGTTCTTCCAGTGAACACCCAGGACTGATCTCCTTTAGGGTGGACTGCAGCCCAAGGGACTCTCAAGAGTCTCCTCCAAAACCACAGTTCAAAAACATCAATTCTTTGGCACTCAGCTTTCTTTATAGTCCAAATCTCACATCCGTACATGACTACTGGAAAAACCATAGCCTTGACTAAACAGACTTTTGTTGGCAAAGTAATGTCTTTGCTTTTCAATAAGCTATCTAGGTTGGTCATAAGTTTCCTTCCAAGGAATAAGCATCTTTTAATTTCATGGCTGCAGTCACCATCTGCAGTGATTTTGGAGCCCCCCCAAATAAACGCTGATACTGTTTTGACTGTTTCCCCATCTATTTCCCATGGAGTGATAGGACCAAATGCCATAATCTTAGTTTTCTGAAGATTGAGCTTTAAGCCAACTTTTTCACTGTCTACTTTCACTTTCACCAAGAGGCTTTTAGTTCCTCTTCACTTTCTGCCATAAGGGTGGTGTCACCTGCATATCTGAGGTTATTGATATTTCTCCCAGCAATCTTGATTCCAGCTTGTGCTTCATCCAGCCCCGCGTTTCTCATGATGTACTCTGCATATAAGTTAAATAAGCAGGGTGACACTATGCAGCCTTTATGTACTCCTTTTCCTATTTGGAACCAGTCTGTTGTTCCATGTCCAGTTCTAGGGGTCATGCTTAGTAAATCTTTAATCCAATTTTCTGTTGATGACAGGGGCTGTGTTCCTTTCCTGTTGTTTGACCTGAGGCCCAACTATGGTGGAGTTAATGAAGATAAAGTCCCATGCATGCACCTCTGCACTGAGTGCCCCCAACCCTGCAGCAGGGCACTGCCAACCCACACCTCTGCCAAAGACTCCTGGACACTCATGGGCAAGTCTGGGTCAGTCACTTTTGTGGTCACTGTTCCTTTCTCCTGGGTCCTGGTGTGCACGAGTTTTTGTTTGTGCCCGCCAAGGGTCTGTTTCCCCAGTCCTATGTAAGTTCTGGTGGCTCTATTGGTGGAATAAATCTGGTGGGATTGATGGTGACCTCCTCCAAGAGGGCTTATGCCGTACCCACGTCTGCTGCACTCAGAGCTCCTACCTGTGGCAGGGCCACTGCAGACCCATACCTCCACAGGAGATACTCAAACAGTTTTGGCTCAGTTTCTGTTGGGTCTCTGAGTCCTGGTGCACACAAGGTTTGTTTGAGCCCTCCAAGTGTCTCTGGTGGGTATGGGGTTTGATTCTAAATGTAATTTTTCCCCTCCTACAATCTTGCTAGGGCTTCTCCTTTTCTGTTGGATGTGGGGTATGTTTTTTGGTGGGATCCAACATTCTCCTGTCAAACGTTGTTCAGCAGCGAGTTGTAATTTTGGTGATGGAGGAAGATGGAGGATTAGAAGAACATGTGCTCATCTTCTCCTGCGAGATCTAAAAAAAAAAAAAAAAAAAAGTCTGCTGTACTATAAAAATAGATATAATTCCTTCATTTATAGACCACACACTCTCTTCTAGGTAGAAATCCAAACACTGAGATGCAATAATGAAGTAAATCAGGTCCCTGTTGTCAATAGTATTTGTTCTAGTGTGGACACAAATAGCTAAATAAATAAGATAATGATACCATATTTCTGTATGTAACAACTTCAGTAAGACCCCACAATAACTTCCCACCTTCATATAGAAAATACTTTAAATTAGGTGTCTCACAGTAATCCAAGATGCTTGGTGGACAAGCAACTCAACCCTGTGCACATGAAGGGATTAGAGCTCCTTCTAGATATCTGCTCTACCATCTCCTAGGGCACTGTTGTTGTCAAGCTGGGTCACCATTACATCCAGATGTCAGCTGGTAGGAAAGTCTTTAGACACCAGTCGCTTTACTGTATATCCTGTTGGAGAGAACTTTGAAACTAAGGGAAGCAGAGATGTGTGTGGTTGGGCATCCATGGGGTTGGCTTGAGTTCTGCTATTCTGCAAAGGCAGGAAGAGGATTTCAAGAAATATCTAGTCATCTCTGCATAATTCTGTGCTTTATTTATCTTATAGAGGACATGCTGATAGTAAATTGACTTAAAATTTTTTCACAAACCTTGATTAACCACTCTCCTATGGTATGTGGTTCATTGCCAATTTTTATTACTAGAAACAGCAACAGTTAATAATTTGTAGTTAACTTTTTAGATTATCTCCTTCATATATATTCCTAGAAATATAATTACTGATAATACTTGAAAACTTTTGTTATTTTTTTAAAAATTATCTTTCCAAAGCACTATAGCCATGTTGCATTTACGTACAGAATACCTTTCTCTTGCTGGAAATAAATTTAGAACTCAAAACTTTTATATGAGGGAGAAAAACCCTACCTTGCTGTTTTAACAGGCATTTCTTTATTATTTAAACATGCTTTTCCCCTAATTATTTTTAGCTAATTGCATTTCTTGCATTTACCTCTAAGAGTATTTGTATTGAACTGAATATGTTTATGTATATTAAGTATTAATCTGTTGTCATATTTAGTTACCAGCATGTGTTCTTCTTAAGTTTTTCAGATATTGTTATTAGAAGATATTAGTGATTGGTATATTGATTGTGCAAAATTATATTCCAATAATAACCCTCATCAAAATTTTTTGCTTCTCTGGGCAATATTATTGAGCCGTCAATCTTCTTATTGCTTGTCCTTAGAACTTTTAGACATATATAACTCAGTATAAACTTGAGCAACTTGATATTGTTTGTTCTCTTTAGTGAGGCTGAGTCATAGTTTGGGGTGTTACAGAGTCTAGGGAAAATGTCTCCTGTTTTCTGCATTTCCTTCAGAATATAAACTCAAGTATCTGATCTGGGGTAATGTTGATCCTTTGTATTCATTTTGTCCTTTGAAAGGAATTTGAAAGAGGAAGTTGCAAGGTCAATGAGATCTCTTCTCATTGTTCAGCTTTCTTGCATAGTGGGTTGAATCTTTCTTTCTCCCCAAAATGGCACGGTCTCAAACAACTTTCTTTCAATACATCCTATGACCTACTGATGTGTTCTTACATACTTTCTTTGGTTCGTACTCAATAGGTATGCATGAAAACATGTGAAAGTTTGATCTCTCAAAATATATAATTGCATTGTGCAATAAAGACAATTTAAGAATAAAAGTCATCTTTCAGTAAGACCTACTCTGATCATCCTATTTAAAACGGAAACCCTTACTACCATCTCTACCCATTCTTCTTTTCTGATTAATTTTTTTCTCCACCATATTATTTCTTTCTAACATACTATAATATTTAATTTTTTAAATTGTCTTTCTCCAACAGAGTAGAAATAAGTCCCACAAGGACAAAATTTTTGTCTGCTTTGTTCACTCATGCAGCCCCAGTGTCTAGAACAGTCCCTGGCACATAGCACATCTTAAAAAATAATTGTTAAGTGAATGGGGAAACATTACAGTGACTTACAACAACAAAAATTTTCTTCACTCATGTAACACATCTTTCAAGGTTTAGAGGCATCCTTGCTCCATGACCTTTTAATTCTGAGACTCAGCTGACAAAATAGCCATAATCTTGGCTATTTTGAGGAAATTAAAATTGATGAGGGAACTCAGGGCAGCTGTTGCATCTTCAGTTGACAGCACCGATCCCTTTCATAAACACTCCCATGGCCAAGGCAATTAATTGGGCCAGATAGGATATCAGCGGGTTGGGGACGTATGATCATCTCACCTGGATGGGCAGTGGACATTTGAAACAGTTACACAGTCTAGCACACTTATCTTCTCCTCATTTGCCTTCCTATAACACACATGAGAAAGTCATCTGAAGGCAGAGAAAGACCTCAACAGCGTATTTATGTTCACTTAAAATATGACAGTGCAAAATGAAGTAATCATAGATTCTCATCGGCAGTTTGTGGGTACCTAGGTGAGAATAATTGTTCTAAAAGAGATCACAATTAGAAGTAAATTTGAGTTCTTCCAACTACACATTCCCGAGTGCTCTCTCTCTCCTTTTCTTTCTTGTGTTACAAGACATTCCATCCAAGGGCTATAACTTTTTGAAGATGCAGTAACTATAATATTGCCTGCCTTAGACACTAAGCAGAATTCTCACTGCAATATTCAAAATGAGAATGGGTTATATATGTAACCACTCTATGAAGCTTAAGAAATCCCAAACCAAACATATTGCAAAACTTAATTGAAAAAGAAGAAAAAACTTTTATAGTGACAAAGGCAAAAACTATAAACCTCCACAAAAGTTTAGGATCATTCCTCAAAATTAAAGTAATTTTGAATATCAGTAGAGAATACCTGGCAGAATTTCAAACCAAGATGTAGATAGATTCCCCAGAGGTGTCAGAGATTAGCTGAGGTACGGAACGGAAGGATAAATCCATGTATACAACTCACAGCACAGATAACAAACTTACATAAACAATTTATTTGTACTAAGTTGATTTTGAGACTGCATGGAACAACCAAAAATATACTTCTTATTAACCTTCCCTGAATGTTGCCAGTTAATAATGGCTGTAAATGCCCTCCCATAAATGTATTCATTAACAGTATTATTTAATAAGCCACTTTTTGTTCTGAGTTTCTCCTTTCATCCTTGTTGTTTTGCTTTCCTCTTTCCTTTGAATTTGACTCCAATACACCAGGAAGTATGCTGAGAGCTAAGGATATATAAAATACGTTTCATTCCCATAAGGAGTTTACAGTCTGGTAGCACAAACAGTTTTGCTGTTGCTGCTGTTTACTTGCTAAGTCATGTCTGACTCTTTTGTGACCCCATAGACTGTAGCCAGTCAGGCTACTCTGTCCATATTTATCAGGCAGGAATATAGAGTGGGTTGCCATTTCCTTCTCCAGAGGATCTTCCCAACCCAGGGATCAAACCCGCATCTCCTACATTGGCAGGCAGCTTCTCTACCACTGAGCCACCACGGAAGCCCCACACAAACAAGTCAGCCAGTCAATAATCAAAAAGAGACCAAGTGCTTCCATAAAGATATTTGTGTGGGAATTCAGGGACTAAGCACCAGCTCAGTACAGAGCTGACAGAAACCCAAGTGTGAAGGATGAATAGGTGGGCTTGGGAGTGAGAGGAATGGCAGTTAGATGGAGCAAAGTATGCAAACTGAAAAGATCTGGGAGAGTCCAGACGAGGGGCCCTGAAGTATGAGCTTGCCTAGGAAAGCAGTGGGTGATGGGACCACAGCCATGGTTCTTGATGGAGGATGGAGGGATGGGGAGAAAGGTGAGAGATTTTGCTACCCAAGGGACTCTCTGCAACGTCTGGAGACGTTTTTTGATTGCTACAACTTGAGAGGCTTTCTACTGGCCTCTAGTGGGTAGAATCCAGGAATGCTGCTAAACATCCTGCAATGCACAGGACTATCCTTATAACAAAAAAAAACTGTTTAGGCTACAAGATCAGTAGTGCCAAGGTTGAGAAATCCTGGGCTAGAGAATAGTAGAAGCCATGATCCTCCTACATACTCCCGATTTTTAGGAACAGAGAGCCTGAAACAAAGGAAAGAAAAAACTTTTTAATACCATTGTTGCTCTCAGCATTTGGTTGGCAGTGATGTTCTTGCTTGAAGAGGTAAGTCATCGAGAATATGATTATCTCATTCTGTTGATTCTGTTGGGCTGCCGTCTCTGGGGTCGCACAGAGTTGGACACGACTGACGCAACTTAGCAGCAGCAGCAGCAGCAGGGTCTATCAAGGAATTTTTGAATTATACACAGATCCTACCATAAGAAAGAAAGAGAAAAAGTGAAGTCTCTCTGCAACCCCATGGAATAGGGTTATTTAGCCTACTAGGTTCCTCCATCCATGGAATTTTCCAGGCAAGAGTACTGGAGTGGGTTGCCATTTACTTCTCCAGGGGATCTTCGCAACCCAGGAATCAAACTTGGGCCTCCCACATTGCAGGCAGATGCTTTACCATCTAAACCACCATGGATGCCCATAGACCATCATTTATTTGGAAAAGAATCCATGATGACTATATCTGTAATGGATCAAATCAGTGATTTTATCCTGAATTAAACACTTTAGTAGAACAGGTTTTTTGTGAATTCCAAACAAAGAGCTCTGCTCTGCAGTGACACAGAATAAATCCACCAGGCTCAGTAGACCCATTGGGATTTATCCTTAATCTTACCTTTTTTCCTAGCATTGTATATTTGAATTCTTTCTTCCATTCTAAAAGAGAAAAAAAGCCTTCTTTCTAGAACTAAAGAAGAAAAGTTCATTTTGAGAAGGAGAGTCCTTGCCCCATAAAATCTAGTGACTTTCCCCATTTCCACTACAGCAAAGTCCTATTTCCCTTGCAGGATTTTTGTCTAAAATTGTGATGCACATTGAATATACAAATGAATAAATTAATTGCATAAAAGTAAGAATGAAAAACATTCTAATTATACTGGAGTTTTGTATCAGCCGTTTAATCCTCAAGTGGTTTGGTCAATAGGTAAAACTATTCAAAGGTTCTCTTGGTTACTGGAGTCAAAGTTATATTATTAACTCTTAATTAAATTATAAGGTTATTTTAATTTAAAAATTAAACTATAGTTACTATATGTTACATATAACATATCTATTGTATTCATTTATATAATCACAGGTCTCATAAAGCAGGCAGTGGAAAATCCCTTTTATTGGAGTCTGTTTTCTGTTCATTGTCAGGATTAACATTCAAACTCTGAGATACTTCAGGTCATCTGAAATAATCCAGTGCATTTATCATTTGTTCACATGCCCTCTTTCTACCTTAGTTATGATTCCCTTCTTTCCTGTTGAAACTCAAGACAAAGTAAGATGATAATACAATTATGTGTGCAGTTTTCCAGCAAAATTTTCCTTTCTAGTATAAAGAAAATCTGTTTTTCCAATATTTCTATTAGAATTGGTTAAATTTACCCCCAATTGTTGTTTGTGGTTTGCCGATTAGTTTTGCTAATGAATTAACTAGTGCAGCCGACCACTTGCAGAGCTATTCTCAGTATAATGAATGTAATTATTTAGCACTAAACCAGGACAGCATCTTTCTTCTTCTGTGACAAGCATAATTCTTTATTCTCCCATTAGCCAGGTGCCCTGGTCTCTGTAAACTAGTTATTGACCTGCTCATTTAAGGAGCTTCACTCTAAATGCTTCTTCCCTTATTTAAGCTCCTATAATTTCTCTTCACCATACGGGGTTAGCATGTAAAGAGTTCATTGTTCATTTATTGTGAGTAAAGCAAGGCGTCAGGGAGCTATTCTTAGATAGATGCTCAGACTCCTGAGCCCTGCTTACTTGTCCCTGGTTATAATGGATACAAAACCGTATGGGGCTGAGCGAGCATCATGTAAGCTCCATAGGAAATCTGAGGCAATGAATCATGGAGCTGGACTCCTGCTGGGGACTGTGTGCCTGAACAGACTACAAATAGACAGAAAAGCAGCTTAAGCAAGAGGCTTTCTATGACAGGAATGCATATATTAGGCATAAGAGGAGACTATTTGGATAAGGATGTTTATATATAAAGGACAATAATAATTCCTCTAGCCAGACTCTGAGCGAGCAAACTGTTAGTGAAGAACAATGCCCCTGGGCCCACGTTGACGTGTTTCAGGCATATCTTCTGCCACCATTTAATATCCTTAAAGGAAAAAAAATGTCACACGATATTGGATCACCTTGGCCATGATGTATTGTGTCAGGGCACATGCAGTGAGACATAGTGAGATGTGACTGGCAAAGCCCAAAGTAAAGATTAGATGTCAGAAATTAAAGAAAAAGCCATGGCCATCATTCATGTTTGAGCTTTCCTTTGAAACTGGGGAAAAATTAAAAGAGATTTTAAAATTACATAGGAAAGAAAGTGGCATATACAACATTTGGAGGAGTACGTTCTTTTCCCTCCACATTTTCTTTAATAGCAGGTGCTATAAGTTATACCTGACCTCTATCTATAGAAATGTAATTGTGTTGTTAAAAAAAAAATGTAAGCAATAAACACCCCCACCTTGGGGAAACCTTGTTAACATTTTTATTAAATTTTTATGTTTGAATAATGATACTTTAATATATCTTTCTCTTGACTGCAATTCCCAGAGTCCTTTTAAGACTAACTTGGCTTGACAGCCCCGGAATTTTGAGATAAAGAAAAGACAAATTAGGACCATGTCTATAGGGGGAAACAAGATTATATTGGAAAGTTTACCTCGTTCCAGGGAGCAGGCACAGAATCTATCGGTTTTCATTCAAAGCTGTTTATGTATATGTATGGTAAGTGAGAACCGTCATTTAAACATATACATCAACATGTTTACATTCTCCCCCATGCATGCTCCCTGGGCTTTTAAGCTAACCAGACATGTACAAACATGGATGGAAATAATCAGTTTCTTTCAGAATAACAAATGTGACTCAAGCTGGGAATTTGCCCAATGAAAGAAAACACTCAATTAGGAAGATTACCGAAGAAGAGAATGAGCTAAATAAGCAAAGGATAGACTTATAGTAAATTACCTTGGAGGTGTTTTGAATTTTGATAAAGCTGATCTGTTGTGAGTTTGGTGAGCAGGTGCTATTATGGGCATTCTAAATAAAATAATGCTTCCATCAAATAAAAATTAGACAGCACCTCATCACGTTCTCAAGACACAAATTGAGCTCCTGAACTCAAGGATCTGAAGTCAAAACTCCCTTGCTGAAGCCTTTAAAATAAGAATTTAAAGCTTCAGAAATATTCTACATCCTTGAGGATAACTGTAACCACTAATGGCAATAGGCTGGGTGGGAGGCTGCGTAAATAAGATTTGTTAGGGCACTGCAGTCTATGTGCCACAAAGCCTCTGGCATAGAATATGTTCAAAAAATAAAATGGAATTTTAAATGACATTATATTGTGTATTAGCTGTCTTGTGTTACTGGCTTGATAGTAAAACAGTGCAAGAAGTAAAGATTCAGAAATTCTCAGGTAGATAGTGAAAGCTAAACACATTTTTTTATTATGTTGTGAATATCATTTCATGCATAAATATTTTAAATTTATATGTAATCAAATGTGTGTTTTTCTCCCTTCATGGCTTATACATCTATGCCTTCCCTGAGATTACTTATGATCTTATACTATTTTCTTCTTTTTAAAATGATGCTTTTGACATTTAGATCTTAAAGTCACTTGAAATTGATTTTTACAGTTTATGTGAGGTAGGGATATAGCTGATGCAAAATCATTTGTCCTATTTGTTAATTCCTTTCTGTGGTACAGTATCACCACTGGAATATAGTAGTTGGCCATTACTAAGTTATTATAATAAGTTGTAGGGTCCTGTTTTTAAGCAATCTATTTTATTTCAGAATTTTTTTACTCTAATACAATGTATTTGTAATTATAGTTTTGTAGTAATATTTCTGGACTCTTGATACGGTAAATCTTCCTACCTTCTACTTCCTCAAAATTTTTTGGCCAATATATTTGGCCAATTGACTTTCATATTTCCATAAGAATTTTAGTTCATGAAAGTTCATGAAGTCAAAGTTCATGAAAAATCTTTTTAAAAAATTAGATTTGCATTTAATTAGTATATTAATTTAGAAAAATGGTTTAAATATTGTTGAGTCTTTCCACCTGTGAACACATTCCATTGCTTCATTTGTGTGGTGTTCATTATGTCTCCCAATATAGTTTTAATATTTTCCATATGAAATTTGAATGTCTTTTGTGAAATTTATGACTGTGTTGATTCCAGTCTTTGTGTCCCTTTTAAATGAAGATTTTTTTTATTACACTTTCTATTATTTTTGTATATTGAATTTGTGTCCAGAATACTTCCTTACTAGTTTGTAAATTTTCTTGGGTTTCCTATGCAGACAATCATATTGTCCCTGAAAATGAGATTTTTTAAATTTCTTTTTTCTATCCAAATAGATTTTATTTCCTTTTATAATTTATTTGTATTAGCTACACCCTCCAAGCAATGAATTAAAAGCAGTGATAGTAAGCACTCTTGTCTTGATCCTGACTTAGGAAATAAAAAGCTTCTATGTTTCATCCTTAAAAATAATATTATTGTTGGTTTAGTTAATATAACTTTGTTAGGCTAAGAAATTGTCCTTTTATTCCTATTTTGATTATAGTTTTATTTTGTTATTAATGTATGTTGGAGTTTTCTGTGTCTATTGATGTGGTTATGTTTCTTTCATCTTTAATTTATCATCAGAGATTGCATGCAAAGTCGCTCAGTTGTGTCCAACTCTTTGCGACCCTATGGACTGTAGACTGCAGGCTCCTCTGTCCATGGGATTCTCCAGGCAAAAATACTGGAGTGGGTTGCCATTTCCTTCTCCAAAGGATCTTCCTCACCCAAGGATCAAACCCATGTCTCTAATGTCTCCTGCACTAGCAGGCACGTTCTTTACCACTAGCACTACCTGGGAAGCCCATGAGAAATTACATTAATGTATATTGTCCAGTATCAAAACTTGGGTACACCCAACTTGATGGCAATGTATAATTTTTTCTTCTAGTAGCCTTTTAAAAATACTTGAGAAATTTGTCTCTTTTCTATTTTTGGAATATTTTACATAAATTGATATTATCTGTATTTAAAACATTAAGAGAATTATGTTTAACTGCCAAAGTCTGTCATTT
The DNA here is from genome assembly GCA_917880005.1 of Nanger dama. Classification (NCBI taxonomy): domain Eukaryota; kingdom Metazoa; phylum Chordata; class Mammalia; order Artiodactyla; family Bovidae; genus Nanger; species Nanger dama. Next base: position 2,428,951 of record CAKJTW010000059.1, read on the forward strand.
GAGGATATGTGGACAGAATATATTTTAAACTAGTGATTAAATTTTAAGTTTTAAGTCTAATCAAGTGAGTCAGGCACCTTATCAAGTGAGAAGGTATGTTATCTTCTTTTGGTAAATTATTTTTGCAAGCCTTCAAATTTATAAATTTGTAAGTAGATTTATAAGCATTCCAAATTCAAAGTTTTCATAGTATTATACTATTTTTTTTAATAACTCTATCTGTAGTTATGGATTCTGGCTGCTGTGGATTTATGCTTTGATGGACCTCCCTGGTGGTTCAGATGGTAAAGAATCTGCCTGTAACACAAGAGATCCAGGTTCACTCCCTGAGTCAGGATGCTCTCCTGGAGAAAGGAATGGCTACTCACTGCAGAATTCTTGACAGGAGAATGGACAGAGGAGACTGGTAGGCAACAGTGCATGGGGTCACAAAGAGTTGGACACAGCTGAGCAACTAACACTTTCACTTTTTACTGAGTTAGAAGTGACACATTTTTTTCTATGCTTTTAGTAATTAGCCTTCAAATTTTAATATAACGAGTAACTTTTAAATTTAATCATGTTCCCTATCTACTCTGAAACTTGCACAGATCTTAATGCAGTAACTCAGAACTCATTCAGTTTTATGTGTGTTGCTTGATATTTTATTTTCACAAAAGCAATTACTTTAATTACCTCATGCCATCAATAATTGTTTGAATGTGCCTGTATTTAAGTTATCTGCCTCATACTGTTTCTAATATTTCACTCCTTTAGATTTTTAAATTTTCTTCTTCCTGTTTCTCACATCTCACTCCTGCCATTTCAGTTTCTTCTTCGTAAAAGTACTTTTTTTTCTTAGGATCTCTTTTTGTGAGGATTTCTGAATGAAATAATACCTAACAACCTTTATCAAACAATGCTTTATGTTATACTGACTCTTTGATGAGAACTTAACCATGTAAAGTTTATAGTGCCAGCTAGCTTTTTCTCTAAATTTTAGAGTTATTATTCTGACATCTTCTGAATATTATTAATGCTTTTTATTTAGGATATTACAGTTTTACTCTAACTGTATCTACTGTGGATTTATTTATTTACTACTTAATATATTGCTTTATTTAATTCCACTTTGGTAATATGTTTATTACACTGACATTGAAATTAAAGTGTTAGTTGCTCAGTCGTGTCCAACTATTTGAGACCCCATGGACTGTAGCCTGTCAGGCTCCTCTGTCCATGGAATTCTCCAGACAAGAATACTGAAGTGAGTAGCCATTCTCTCCTCCAGGGGATCTTCCTGACTCAAGAATCAAACCCAGGTCTCCTGCATTGCAGGCAGATTCTTCACCATCTGAGGCACTAGGTAAATTAGAAACAAAAATTAAATTAAAAGATAAATTTATTAATTAAACAAATTTAAATAAATAAAATTAAAGTGATTAAAAAGATTATCTTTAATGAAGAATTACCTATTATCTATAATTTTCCTCTCATAATGTTGTCAATACACTAATAACAATAGATTCATTTTAGAAATAATGATCTAAAACAAAGTTAGTAGCTCATGGATTGACTATAAATTAGAAATAATCATAATGTATTTATTGAAAATTGATTCAGTCTCTGAGCTAAACTTTTTTTGCTTCTGTTATTTTTGCTCATTTTTTCCTAATAAAGGATTATAATTATAATCCATGTGGATATTTAAAAAATAACAATCATTCATATGCTGCTATCTATTAAGTGATTACCCTGGACAGACATTGCTATAAATGTCCCATGTATGTTATCTAATTCAATTACAGAATTCTCCTATATTATTAGCATTAATTGCACCAGTTTTTTAGACAAGAGAACTACACTGTGACTTGCCCAAGGTCACACTGTAAGTAAGCAATGGATCCAGGATTTGAGTACAGGTTTATCTGAATTAAAACATGTGCTCTTAAACCTATGGGAGCATATAGCCTACAAAGGACATATTAAAAAAACACAGTAAATTCTATCTATCATATAAAGGCCTTCCCTGGTGGCTCAGAGGATAAAGCATCTGCCTGCAATGCAGGAGAGCCGGATTCGATCCCTGGGTTGGGAAGATCCCCTGGAGAAGGAAATGGCAACCCACTCCAGTGTGTAATTAAAAAAATGTAACTTTGTGTAAAAATAGGTCTGGCTTTTCTATTTGGCTTCTGGGAGGTAATCTCTCAGGCTTTGGAATGCCGAATCTGATACGGTTGTTTTTGTTTGCTTGCGGTCATGCTGCATAGATCAGCAGTCTCATTCAGCTAGGTACTTGGGTTAATCAGTCACCTGGAGACTGAGAGACACCATTTTGGCAATCAGTCAGTCAATCATGCCTACATGATGGAGCCCCAATAACCACTCTGGACCATAGTCCTGGGGGAGCTTTCTTGGTTGGCATGCATACTATCTCATGCTGATGCCAAGAAATTAACATACCCTGACTCCATGAGGAGGGGACAACGGAAGTTCCATATTTAATACTTAAATACTTTTTAATGTAAGTGAAAGTTGCTCAGTTGTGTCTGACTCTTTGCAACCCCAAATATATTGTATGTGTATGTTTGGGCTAAGTGGCTTCAGCTAAGCCAAACTCTTGAGAACCTGTGGACTGTAGCCCACCAGGCCCTCATCCGTGGATTCTCCAGGCAAGAATACTGGAGTAGATTGCCATGCCCTCCTCCAAGGATGTTCCCGACCCAAGGGTGGAACCTGCGTCTCTTAAGTCTCCTGCACTGGCAGGCGCCTCTTCACCACTAGCACCACCTGGGAAGACACTGCATGCAATGTATGAGTGACACCAAACAAAACAGCTGCCAATTACATGCGCCATTAATTGGATGCCACATCCTAAAGTTAGAGACATGAACATTATCTTAGGAGGAAGAAAATGTGATAGAGTGTTTAGGAAAAGGTCCTAAACTAAGTGTGGTCAATGTGTTAAAAATTTCAAGTGAAGAAAAAAATATAAATGACAGAAATGGCAAGAAACAATATCAGAGAAGTAACTTGAAAGAAAGTGAAAATGTTAGTCTCAGTTGTGTCTGTGTGTCCACCAAGCTCCTCTGTCCATGGGATTCTTCTGGCAAGAATACTGGAATTGGTTGCCACTACCTTCTCCAGGGGATATTCCTGACCCTGAGATCAAATCTGGATCTTCTGTGTTACAGGCAGATTCTTTACCATCTGAGCCACCAGGGAAGTCCTGAAGTAACTAGAAAGTGAAAGTCACTCAGTCATGTCTGACTCTTTGCCACCCCATGAACTGTACAGTCCATGGAACTCTCTAGGCTAGAATACTAGAGTGGATAGCCTTTCCCTTTTCCAGGGGATCTTCCCAACCCAGGGACTGAACCCAGGTCTCCTGCATTGCAGGCAGATTCTTTACCAGGTAAGCCACGAGGGAAGCCCAAGGGAAGTAACTAGAGGTGAGCATTAAATATTCACTATGGACCATGCCTTCTGATAAGAGCCTTATATAAAATATGTCTCCTGAACTATAAGGGAATAAATTTGTGTTATTTTAACTCTTCCCACCCCACCCCCACCAAAGTATGTCTTTCAGTGATCAGAGCAACTTCAAAGTATACTATAGCATAGAGAAATTGAGAAACTATATATAGAGAAACATATTGAAATACAAAGAATATACACAATTCCCCAAGGTCAGAGATTTATTAATTTGGGAGACTAAAATATTAAAGTAGGTCTTTCTGATACTAACATACATATTAAAGTGTTTATTTATATAGAGACTGTAAGGTGTTATTTCTCTTTATGTTAACATAAGTCTTGCAGTACTGGAAAAGACTGGGAATAAAGAGACTGGTGGTTTTTCTATTGGCCTGAGCTGCTGTTTTTCAGCCTTAAACTAAGAAAGGATGTAAGTTTAGACGTGAAAAAAATTTAGGGAAATAACAACGATGACTCCAAGGTTTCTAAATTCTTAATTATGATGATTAGAGTCACAAAACATTTAGATTGAAGATGAATTATGACTTAAAGTTCAAACATTTTATTTCAGTTGAGCTAGCTCAAATATGTCAGGGCCTAATGGATGTACATTCAGATATCATCAGTGTATAAAGCAAGGGAATTCCAAAAAAGATCTATTTCTGCTTCATGGACTGTGGACTGTGTGGATTACAACAAACTGGAAAATTCTTAAACAGATGGGAAAACCAGACCACTTTACCTGCCTCCTGAGAAAGCTGTATGCAGGAAAAGAAGCAACAGCTAGAACTGGACATGGAACAATGAACTGTTTCAAAATTGGCAAAGGAGTTCCTCAAAGCTATATATTGTCACCCTGCTTATTTAACTTACATGCAGAGTGCATCATGTGAAATGCCAGGTTAGATGAATTACTAGCTGAATCAAGATTGCTGAGAGAAGTATCAACAGCCTCAGATATGCAGAAGATACCACTTTAATGGCAGAAAGTGAAGAGAAACTAAAGAGCCCCTTAATGAAAGTAAAAGAGGAAAGTGAAAAAGCTGGCTTAAAACTCAACATTCAAAAAACTAAGATCATGGCATCCGGTCCTGTCGCTGCATGGGAAATAGATGGGGAAAATGTGGAAAGTGTCAGATTTAATTTTCTTGGGCTCCAAAATCGATGTGGTTGGTGACAGCAGCTGTGAAAGTAAAAGACACTTGTTTCTTGGAAGAAAAGCTATGACCAGCCTAGACAACATATTAAAATGCAGAGACATTACTTTGCCAACAAAGATCCATCTAGTCAAAGCTATGGTTTTTTCCAGTAGTCATGTATGGATATGAGAGTTGTATCATAAAGTAGGTTGAGCACCAAATAATTGACACTTCTGAACTGTAGTGCTAGAGAAGACTCTTGAGAGTCCCTTGGAAGGCAAGGAGATCAAATCAGTCAATCCTAAAGGAAATAAATCCTGAATATTCATTGGAAGGACTGATGCTGAAGCTGAAGCTCCAATACTTTGGCCCCCTGATGCAAAGAGCTGACTCATTGAAAAGATCCTAGTGCTGGGGAAAATTGAGGGCAAGAAGAAAAGGGGGCAACAGAGGATGAGATGGTTGGATGGCATCACTGACTCAATGCACATGAGTTTGAGCACACTCAGGGAGATAGTGATGGACAGAGAAGCCTGGCCTGCTACAGTCTATGAGGTTGCAAAGAGTCAGACACAACTTAGCGACTGAACAACAAGAAGTATGTGTGCAGGTTGAGGATATCCAAATGAGTGAAACCACAAGGACAACATTTAGAGACAGAGACAAAGATTAAGGTCAGATCCCTAAAGAACACCAACATGCAAGAGGCAAACATAAGACACTACTATAACTGTCAGTAGAGAGGTAGAAAGAAGACTGTCCTGCTGACACACAAGAAAAGGGAAACCAACGGTAATGGTGCTACAGTGGAGGGATTTAGGGCAAGAATCACAACTGTGTCATTAAACTTGGCAACAGTATTCACTAATTAGTGACCATAATGAGATGAGTTCGTGATGAAGACCAAAAATACATTATAATGAGTTTAAAAGGGTGCGTCAGTTTTTGTTGTGCTTTAAAACAATATCTGTTTATGGCTCACAGTTCTGTGGGACAGTCATTTACACCAGGCTCAGAGGGGATTTTCCAGGGCTCCGGTGGACCCATGCTGGGTTTAGTCAGCTTCTCGTCAGCTTCCGGTGGCTATTAGCTGGGAATACGATGGCGGCTGGCCATGTGTTTCTCAACACCCAGCAGGCCAGCCTAGATTCACTGACACAGCTGCTCTGAAAGGACCCAAGACAGTGAGCAGATGCAGGAAAGGACGTGAGGCCCGGGTGTGGGTAGCACGCTGTCATAACTGTGCTGCTCTACTGGCCAGTCTCAAGGGCAGCCGCATTTCAGAATAGAGGAAATGCATCTGACCTCTTAATGGGAAGAGCGACAAAACCACTGCAAAAGGAGACAGAGCTAGAGGTAGAGCTGTGGCCAGTTTTACAAGCTACTACAGAGAAGGAGATGAGGAAGTCAGACAAATATTGCCTCTCCCTGTCAGTTAAGTGATGATGAGGAAATAGTGCAGAACCTTGAAGGAAAAGGAAGCATATGGCAAGGCTTTTATTCTATAATCAGGAAAATTAAGTTTTTAACTTCTAGATCTTTTTGTCTCTAGCTTCTTTTGGCACTTGAGCTCATCATTCTCATCCATCTTGCTTTTAGCTGCAAGTTACCACAAACACTATCTCTTCCTGGGTTTGGAAATTACTGAATATGAATACCGATTTGAAGAAATAAATCAGAATGAGGCATTTTATTTGACCTGGTAAGACTTATTTCTGCCAAGTGCCATTTTCCAGTTTGCCACTGGAGTAATTTTTCTGAACTGCCTTTTTGACTTTGTTGGTTTAGGTCCTTAGAGAAACTAAATCACTAAAGGATTGTAAGTGCAAGAAAATTATTGGGGAAACACTAAACTTAGGATTTTCTACATATAATTTAGTAAATGATCACAGAGATTTAAACAGTGTCCGATCAGCATTTCAATTTGATCACTATAGGCATTTAAACTAGCCATTGGCACAAAGATTATCTGCTATAAGTCTTGATTTTGGGGAGCACTATTTTACAAACTGGCCAGGGATGCAAGATTAGAGTCCCCATGCAATAAGAATCCATTTCTTTCTACATATCACTAGTTAGTATTCAAGCACAGGGCTTCTTTGTTTATGATGTCATCATAAAGTACCATTTTCTGGTAGAAGAATTTAATGATACTTGTTGAGATACAAATTTAATGACACATTGAAAAATGAGAATTTTGTATCAGTAAGAGGTTGCACTCTCTCATGAAGGCTAGTACCATATTGCTAGTGATAATAACAACAGCAAAGGACAAGCAGTTGTATCTGTTATAACTGTTAATATGGTGTGTTTTGCTCCAATAGTCATCAAGCAGAAGGAAAAATTGGTCTCGGCATGCTATAAGATGACCATTAATTTTTAATAGTGTCAATGTTTATTAGTGACAGGTAATTGGCTTTAAGTGTCTTATGAATAATAAATAAAGCAGGTGAGTGTCTGGTGTCTGCCACAAATGTATGTTCAAGGCCAATGGAGCTTCCCTTGATTTGATGTTGAAGACTTTGCATGCACAGAGAATAAAAGGTTAGACCTGCAGGAACTGGGGCTGACTTTTCACATTTTAGCACTGAAAACAGTGCTTGGCACTTTCTCAAGTCTGAAATTCTACTGAAGTCCAGAGATGTAGGAAAGTTCATCTTGGATGTTTTAGCAAATAGAAAACTGCTGGAAAATGTTTCTCTTGTTCCCCAGCCCTGTTGAATTCATAACACTTAAAACACCTGTGTCCATCAAGTAGAACACACAGGATCACAGCTAGAGCTGTTCTTGACTTTGCAATTTCATTGACTGACAGTTTAATATCTATTTATTTTCACATCTGACACCAGTAAAGACAGGCTGGCATCATGAATGTCAAGACATTATGCTGACAACTGTATTTTTTTTCATTGTTTGGGGGGGTGTGGAGGAAGGTTCAACATTCCCAAGAAAGTGTTCTTTTGAAGCTCTGCAGCTCCAATAAAGACCAAATTATAGTTCGGATATAATTGCCAGTAACTATCGATAGGTTACCTGTACATGTTTATATAGGAACGGGTACATTCAATTCAAGATTTACAAGTAAACTAACTGTTACTGTTATACTCTGGAATGAAATGTGTAATTATACTATTTAAATAGCTGAAACAGCTGCCATTACTGTGGACTGTGTAAACAGTATTTTCCATGCTAAAATTGAATGTTTAGAATATGGTCCCTTATTTTCAGCAGCTCTTGTTTAGTCTTTGAAATGCAAACAAGGGGTCTAGCTTCATTCCAATTCCATAATATCAGAATGATACTCTAGATAAGAATCATTCACAAAATGAAAGAGAGATAATACTCTAGATAAGAAACATTCACAAAATGAAAGAGAGATGATGGAGTTTTAAAACCTTAAGCAAGATCACACTGTTGCTCAAATTTAGCCACAAAGTAGAGAACATAACATTCATGTTAGCTACTGTGCAAAATGCATTTCATTTCCATATGCTGAAGCAAATCAGGAAAAGATCCTTTGTCTCTTACATTTACGACCTAAACAGAAAATAATTCAGTTTTACTGTATCTCCGTGTATGGTTGAGAAAATATTATGATGCTCAGATCACTGAACTTTTCAGTCTACTACCTTGACAATGGTCTCTGGCTAGATGTAAGGTCTGGTGATTCACAGAACCAGTTTCACTGCACGGCCATAAAGGAGATGTCATATGATCAGGCAGTACTGAATGGAATGACTTCGTTGTTTCTCTAGGTTAAGATTGAAGACTACTATTACATCTTGCAATTCTCCTCTCCAGTGTCATTTTGCCAAGTGCTCTAAGAATGAAATATGCTCTCTAAACTGAAATTTTGTTCAGAGTGCATTCATTCACAGAAATTAGGCCTGAGATTGATTGTAGATTTCCACAAAATCACATTAATTTCAGTTCTTGGCAATTACAGTATAATTAGTGTTATTGATGTAGCAGTCTCATAAATAAATATTTGTCACCATATAGGGGATTTTTATTTGCTGCTTGTTTGTTTAGGCTTCATTTTTGGATGAAATTAGGCCTGAATGTCTTCTCTCTTTCTTGCAGAGGAATCATATGGGGAGGGGTAAAGAGAAAAGATAAATCAGGACACTTTCTTCCAGATTTCCTGCATTGCAGGCAGATTCTTTACCATCTGAGACACTAGGGAAGGTCACAAAGAGAAAGGATGAATCAGGACACTTTCTTCCAGTTTACTGAGTCCATCTTGATGACTCATTTCTACAAGCTTAACCCTGACTTTTAATTCCTAACTCTAACCCCCTCTCCCCAACCTACTCTCAATTGCTCTGTTCCTATCACGATCAACCAAAGTAGGCCTTGCGTGACAGCAAGCTGAATTTTTTTTTCTGATAGGCAAAACAAAAGTAAGAGCAATTGCTTTCTTAGTATCACTGGAAGAAAGGCAATGCCCAAGAATGCTCAAACTACTGCACAATTGCACTCATCTCACACGTTAGTAAAGTAATGCCCTAAATTCTCCATGCCAGGCTTCAGCAATATGGGAACCGTGAACTTCCAGGAGTTCAAGCTAACTTTAGAAAAGGCAGAGGAACCAGAGATCAAATTACCAACATCCTCTGGATCATCAAAAAAGCAAGAGAATTCCAGAAAAACATATATTTCTGCTTTATTGTCTATGCCAAAGCATTTGACTGTGTGGATCACAACAAACTGTGGAAAATTCTGAAAGAGATGGGAATAGCAGACCACCTGACCTGCCTCTTGAGAAACCTGTATGCAGGTCAGGAGGCAACAGTTAGAACTGGACATGGAACAACAGACTGGTTCCAAGTAGGAAAAGGAGTCTGTCAAGGCTGTATATTGTCACCCTGCTTATTTAACTTATATGCAGAGTACATCATGAGAAACACTGGGCTGGAAGAGACACAAGCTGGAATCAAGATTGCCAGGAGAAATATCAATAATCTCAGATATGCAGATGACACCACCCTTATGGTAGAAAGTGAAGAACTAAAGAGCTTCTTGATGAAAGTGAAAGAGGAGAGTGAAAAAGTTGGCTTAAAGTTCAACATTCAGAAAACTAAGATCATGGTATCTGGTCCCATCCCTTCATGGCAAATAGATGGGGAAACAGTGGAAACAGAGTCAGACTTTATTTTTGGGGCTCCAAAATCACTGCAGATGGTGACTGCGGCCATGAAATTAAAAGACACTTACTCCTTGGAAGGAAAGTTATGACCAACCTAAGTAGCATATTCAAAAGCAGAGACATTACTTTGCCAACAAAGGTCCATCTAGTCAAGGATATGGTTTTCCAGTAGTCATGTATGGATGTGAGAGTTGGACTGTGAAGAAGGCTGAGCACTGAAGAATTGATGCTTTTGACCTGTGGTGTTGGAGAAGACTCTTGAGAGTCCCTCGGACTGCAAGGAGATCCAACCAGTCCATCCTAAAGGAGATCAGTCCTGGGTGTTCATTGGAAAGGCTGATATTGAAGCTGAAACTCCAATACTTTGGCCATGTGATGTGAAAAACTGACTCATTTGAAAAGACCCTGATTCTGGCAAAGATTGAGGGCAGGAGGAGAGGGGGACGACAGAGGATGAGATGGTTGGATGGCATCACAGACTCAATGGACATGGGTTTGGGTAGACTCCGGCAGTTGTTGATGGACTGGGGAGGCCTGGCATGCTGTGATTCATGGAGTCGCAAAGAGTTGGAGAGGATGAGATGGTTGGATGGCATCACAGATTCAATGGACATGGGTTTGGGTAGACTCCGGCAGTTGTTGATGGACCGGGGAGGCCTGGCATGCTGTGATTCATGGAGTCGCAAAGAGTCGGACATGACTGAGTGACTGAACTGAATTGAACTGAATAATGTAACAGATATGCTATATTTTATGACAAACTTTCACATATATTTTCTGTTTAATACTTGAAAGATACATAATTCTAGAAAGTAAGGCCCAGACCCTCCTTCATGGGAGGTATTTGCTCACTTTAAAAATTTGCGATAAAATACATGTAACAAAATTTATCATCTTAACTATTTTTAAATATACAGTTCTGAAGGTTAATTCCATTCACGTAATTATGCTAGCTTCATGGCGACAGATACTGTCTCTTTATTATAAAAATTGATAGAAATTTAATCTAATGAATACTCAATCTTTGGATTTTTTAAGAAAGTATATTTTATCTATATATGTATAGTTTTCACCTATGTAAGTTTTGACTAAGGAAAATAACACTAAAATAAATTTCTGTAGTCATTAAATGCAATGCAAATTCCTTTCTTATACTTGTCCTGAAGGTGTTCTTGATATTTTGTTTTCTGTTTTCTGAGAATCTATAAAGGAATTAAGATAGTTTTAGATTTTTACCCAAATTTAATAGTAGACTTTACAAATAAATAGAGAGCAATGGGTTCCCATATCTGTGATATGCAGCAAGGAAAACTTAGACCTCTTCTGACTCCATGTCACATCCCCTCTGTCCTCCCCCCTCCCCCAAAAAAAACAAGAAAAGTTTGATCTATTAATACAGAGAGACATTATATTCCAGAAATAATGAAATTTAAGAAAACAATATTTCACATGTTAAGCCCCGTGGAAAGATCCTTATCTTTACTGGGTGGAAGAAAACTTAGACGGGCGACATCAAGTGCCCAAACACTGAACCCACCACCACTGTCTATAGAGACTGCTTCTGCTCTTTTTCACAAGCAGATCCTACCATTTCTCAAACTCACTATTCCAGGCCACACCCTTGGTTTTCTCACAGCCTTGAGTCTTGACTGCTGCTGCCATCTAGCCCACTGACAGGACAGTGTCTCAGTAGAACAGGAAGAAGACGGGACCATCGCATGATTATAGTGTCATTGTTTATAGGCCCATTTAAAAAAGAAAATAACAGTTTTAAAGGCTAATGTAAGTTTCCATTATTATGTCACCCTTAATAACAATACTATTTTGCTGAAACGAGATAAGCAAATGGAATTGAAAATAAGGCAAAGTCATAACACCAGTGCTCTATTTGGGCACTCAAAAATATTGCCAGGCAATATCTGTTCACTTTTCAACCATTTAACACATCTACTCCTTTGGATATGAAGTTTGTCAGTTTCTTATAACTCTCCCTGCACAACCAGTGTTCAGTGTAATCCGTGTAAGAAACAAAACTCAGAGACTGGCAAGTTCTTCTCAAAGCAGCAAGAAAACAAAAGGTCCAACTTAGAGTTTCTCTGTGAAAAGCCTACATGGCCATTCAATCAATAGCTCAGCACAAGTGTACTCAATTAATTTTTAAATTACCACCTCTTTTTATTTGGGGAATGGAAAATTTGCCACCAGGCTTATCATTATATTTGTAAGTGATACCCATCACTGTGTTGTATTTGTGAGTATTTTATTTGTCTTTGTGAACACAATTCCTAATACTGTCATAATATAATAATAATAATAGTGCTTTTTCACTTACAAAGCATTTACACGCTCAATGTCCTGCTGCCCACATGATGTTTTATACTACCGACAAAAAGCTGTTAGACTAGCAGTCAAGTAATAAGTATCCCAAACACAGCCCTTTGGAATGTACAATGATCTGGAAATATCCTCATAAATTCAAGATGGCTCATTTGTTAATCAAATTTCAAATTTGATCATTGCTTGACAAATTGATAATGAAGAACTAGTAATTCTGAAAACCTGTAGGACAGATTCATCTACCTTTCTTTTGAGAGGTTACAAGTGATCATTCTTTAGCTCTCAAAAATAATTACCAAAATCTTGTGCTTAGTTTTTTCATTTGTGATATATTTCTGAAGGTGGCTCCTGGTCTCAGGATTATGGAATCAATTCAGGCCATTCAGGTGGTAGGTATAGCAGCAGATATTCTTTGAAAGTAACTGGATGTTGTTCTCTAATTAGCTTATGAATCGTAGAGTCAGATCAAAAGCGATCTGTTGGCAGATGAGGACCACCTGTTCTTGTTGTTTAGTTGCTAAGTCATGTCCAACTCTTTGTGACGCCATGGACTATAGCACACCAGGCTCCTCTGTCTATGCGATTTCCCTGGCAAGAATACTGGAGTGGGTTGCCATTTCCTTCTCCAGGGGATCTACCTGACCCAGAGGTCAAACTTGCATCTCCTGCATTGGCAGGTGGATTCTCTACCACTGAGCCACCAGGGAAGCTCCAAGCACCACCTAGGGAGGCCTGAGTATTTGGGGTACCAATTAAATTACATATTTAGCTTGGTTATTTCAAGTAGTTTCTTTTAAAATGACATTGAAAAGCACACTGTTTAGCCAAAACAGGTTTTGGGTACCTAGCATTTCAATACCTGCATTCATTTTCAGAGCTGATATGAAAGAGTGTTAATGGAAAGAATGTGTTTTTGTGTGATTTTAAATTTCCCACACACTGAGAAGAGCTGTAGACTGGTGTGACATCTGCTGTCGGGTGTAAAAGGGTCTCAACTGCAGAGCCACTTGAAAGCCTCCTTTCTAAAATATATTTTACAAGGAATGTTTATCTCCAACTTAGTTTAGGGACTGACTGAAAAGCGAACACTTAAATAGGGAAGCCTGCAAACAATTAGAAATATTTAAGTATATGCTAAATTCTGACCCTCTGATATAACACAAATTTAAATTCAACTCAATTGGCAGGTGTGCATAGCTTAAGTGTTGCCTTTCTGGGTTATATTCCCTGGTAAAACTGGCTTGTCTCTTTCTTTGAGGGCCATAATGCATAATATTATTTGTATGGTAGTATAAAATCAATACATTTTTCCTTTACAAAAGAAGTAAATACACTTATCAGAATTTTAGCCTTAAATTAGACTGAAATATTAGGTTCATATTTTCATTTCCAAATAATGAAGAATATCATATCTGAAAGGTGAAAAATAGTGAAAGAACTTGGTTGATTTTTATTTTTTAAAAGCATCTTTGCCAAACTTGTTTCCTTAGATATTTGTTGCAGTTATAAATGGAGTGTTAAAGAATAAGCATGTTTTCTTTACAACTAACAAAGGGCTGCATTTTCAAATTGGTGTGTTTCCAAATCTTGCTCATGTGCTATGTATCTTCCCAAAGTCAAGGAAGAACAAAAAAATCATAGAATCAGAATCACAGAAAAATCATAGATGTGAAAATAGTTTTGAATCTCTCTCAACTGAGGAAACAGTTCATATTGTTAAATAACTCACCTCTGCTGCTGCTGCTGTTAAGTCGCTTCAGTCGTGTCCTGCTCTTAGCGACCCCATGGACTGCAGCCCACCAGGCTCCTCTGTCCATGGGATTTTCCAGGCAAGAGTACTGGAGTGGGGCGCCACTGCGTTCTCCAAACTCACCTCTAGTCTCCTCCAAAGCCAGCAGCAGTTTTATTTAAATACTATGATCCTGTGTGGTCAATTTGTACGTTCTCTATCACATCTTTCTGCTTATTCTTTAAAATGACACTTTGTTTTTCTGTTTATTAAGTTAATACAAGCACAGTGTTGAAAACACAGTGAAGGCAAGTAATAATGGAAAACACCATTTCCTTTGCCTTCACCCCTCTCCACACTCTTTTCTTGTATACGGAGAGTCTCCATATAAAACCATTTCTGGTTTTGTTCTCCTGATGTTTACACTTCTCTCCCATCCCCTTAAATAGAGCACTTATCCTGACATTTTCCACTTACCTACTTTAAATATTATCTCTTATCTTAGACTATGATGGATGAGAATTTAATTAATTTATAAAATTTTCCCCTTTCTCCTCAATCTTGCAAAACATTTAAAACTTTATTCTCAGTTCCTCTACTGGTCATCCTTGTAATTTCAAACCATATTTTTAATCTCCTTTTCTTAACCCATAGCAGTAACTCTTCATTCTAAACTTTTAGAACAATGACAACCTTCCCACACTTTCTTCCACTTCTCCTTCTCATTTCTAAACATCTTTTCCAGTCTATCTTTACCTTTTCATTGTCAAGGTGGATTTCATTTACATTCCGTTTTTACCCACAAGAAAGCCTTTTGCTATTTGTCTGTGAATTAATCCTAATGAAAACTATTCATCATCATTTATAGGAGTTTACAGCAATTACATTTCCTCCTCCACAAATTTAATGACACAAATCATTTGACACTCAAAGTGAATTTTACTTGAGTCAAATCTGAATGGATTCTTCTTTTCCTGTGTTTCCCAGATGCCTGTACTTAGTCATTCATTTGCTCATGCAATAAATATTTAGCAAGCATCTGCTGTATGGAAGCTCAGCCTCCTTGCTTTCAAGGAGTTTATACTGGGAGCAGGGGACAGAGAGGACCATAAATAAATACACAATAAGCATATCAACATGTTAAGTAGTAATGAGTGTTATCAAGAAAAACACTGGGTCAAGAGAATAATAATAATTTCTATTAAAAATTTATATTAAATAAGGTAGTCACGTGAGACATGTAATAAAGTAACATTTGAATAAGCAGGTTTGCTTTGTTTCATTTTGTTTTGTTTTATAATTTCTACAGTTTTTGTGTGTCCGTCCTCCAGTAATTTCCCAAGAATGTGTGACATCAAGTTTTCTGTGTCCTTGCATGTGTGAAAATATCTGATTAATAGAGGATACAGAAGGAGAAGGGCTTTCCAGGCAGGCTAGTGGTAAAGAACCTGGAGGGCCACAGTCTATGGAGTTGCACAGAGTCTGACAGAATTTAGCACACACAGAAAGAAAGAACAGAATTAATTGGTAGAGAGAAAATTATTAAAAAAAAAAAAAATTTACTTGAGAAAAAGCACTCATGTCCTCAGACTAAAAGGTAACACTGAGTACTCAGCACAAGTAATAAAGACCTAAACCCAAGAACAGCATTTTGATAATTTTCACTCTACCAGTTAACTTTATTGTCTTTCTGTAACTTCTATTAATCAGATCATTAACCATATGAGATTGATCTTCTATGTCTCTTATGTTTTCTCAGGTATTTTATGCTTCTTTTTCTCATTCTATGTTCTGCAGCAATAATGCGTATTTAAATCCTAATGTTGAATTTTGTATTTCAGTGTCATATATTTATTTTCCAAGAGATTTCTCACTTTCTGATTATTTCTTTGCTTAGTAGAAATCTTTTGTTTGTTTTATTTTGCTTTGAAATTTCTTTTTGAATGTCTTTGAGTTCTAATTAGAAGGGTTATTTGTGGAGGCTTTATTGTATTTTTAAGGGGTAATTTTTTTTTCTGGGTGTGTGTTTGGGTCTTTTGCTTCCATGTGACTGGCTTTCCTAAAACAACGACCTTTACTTTTTCTGAACAATGATGGTTAAAAACAATGCTCTCAGTACTATAAATAAATAAATATATATATATGGAGAGGGAGAGACAGTATCTGATGACTTGTCTGTTAACAATGACTTCCCATTGTTAACATTGGGAACCCCAAACTCCAGGACTTTCTCTGGTGTTCTAATGTCACATTAGTTCTCTTCAAATAGCTCATTTTATTTCCTTTGAGAAAAAGCCTCCAATCCCTGCTTAGGAAAAACATTTACCAAGCATTTTATGCAATGCCTGAATGTGGCGCTGGTGATGGAGTTCAAATGCTCTGTAGACAGCTTTAATTAACACCTCTGCTCTCTGTTTGACTTCCCTTCACATCTGATATTTCTTAGTCATAAGCTATTTGGGGTGTACAAGGCAAGTAAGCCTCTCTATGGCCCAGTTCTCTTTTCTGTTTTCATTCTTTCAGCTTCTTTTTTTTTCTCTCAGAATTTGTTTTTGCCCTGAGAATCTCCATCTTATTTGGGAGTTTGAGAATGGAGAAACAGGTTGGAATTGAAAAACAAATGTGAACAATGCATTTTTTGAATCAAGATATTTCTGAAGTGCATCCTAACCCCAGGTGTCTCCCCATCCTTACAGTATGTTCTCCTCTAAATAGTAGGCACCATGGACTACATTACTATGAAAGACAAATCAGTGTTGGACTCAGCCAATCATTGATGATGTGCTTCTTGAATGCATAGAACATTTCCATAAAAAGACTAATCTGCGCACTAATCCCAATCAACCACCCACTGCAAAGTGACGGAAATGAAATGACAGGTATTTAATGCCACTAAGCTTAATCCCACAGTGTCCTGTTGGATAATGCTCTACTGCAAGTAATTCTTATTGTGCCTGTTGTTATTATGCTGTTAATATTGCTGAATTTAATATCAATACCCACAGAGAGGCAATAGTTATTCTTCATGAAAACTCCATGGTTCCAATTTTTATCAATTGGATATTAAATAACACAAAAATAACTCATAACAAAAGACAATTTATATATCATAAATTGGATAATATGTTATGATGAAAGCCAGAAACAGTTGCATATGCTTAATGTTTATGAAAAATAAGTCTTGTCCCTGAATTCAACTAGTTTAACTAAATTCAGTAAAAAAAAAAAAAAAAGTGGAGATGAGGGGATAGAAATAAAATTTAACAAATATCTGAGTATTTGTCTTCAAAAAAATGGATTTGACTGAAGTATCTCTTTTCAAGCAGTTGTGTATCTAAAAATAATCTTACCTTTAAGAAGGCCTCCATATATAGTTGTTCTGTAGGAAGCCCTGGAGGCAAAGAGAAGACCTTTACTTAAGTGAAAAGCTAGCCTGAGAATTGCCTCTAGGCAAAAGCCATTATACACTTCTCTTCCATCCTTTAGACAAGCAAAAAGCAGAGTTTCCCACTGACACAAAACAGCCCACAACTTGGCTCTCATTAGCTCTAAGTCTATGGAAATCTTTAGAAGCTTGGATCACCCCACCAAGCTCATTACGTGTTTAAAATTAGGCATTCTTTTCATAAGAAGCAACAGGAGTTCTTCCTGTAACACAGGTATATATTTATACAGCCCCCAGGCTTTGTTAGGTTAACAAAGTGCATTGAAAGTGCTCACTAGGCCTGCTTGGCTATACTTGTTAGCCTAGGTTTCATACTTAGCAGTAAAATAGAGCAGTGATTGGTATACTCTAATCCCTTTAGATTCTAGGGACTGGATATTGGATCTTTTTCATATACTTTTAATCCTAAGTATATCTGTTTGTTTGTTTCCTATTTCTGCAATTGTTTGGGTGGGAAAACCCATTCAGTTACTAGTGTCAAGTATATTAAAATCATGTAGGAAAGTATTTCTCCAAGGGATAAAAGATTCAGTAATACATCTTCAATTGAATTCTGCTTTATAACTGAGGCCCCTATACTTTTCAACCTGCATGAGACTAGAAAGTGAAATTGCATATCCTCTCTTTGATGTAATTATAGCCATGAGGTATCCGAAGTCTTTTTATTTATGTCAAATTAAGGCAGCTATCCAAGGTACTGAAGCTTGCTGAAACGGTTTTGTTTCATGTGTTCCCTATGACTTATAAGATTCTGGAAAGCAGTTTGGGGCCAACTGGAGAGGCAAGATGTGTTTCTGTACAGTGAAAAGACATCCTGAAGAGAAAATCTAGCTGGCAGATTGCAGCTCTGGATCACAGGTCAGCCAGTGTCTGCAACCTCGATAACTCTCTTGCTGCTTTGCTACTGCTGTTTCCCAAATCATCAAGACAACGTAGAAAAGCATTTCTCCTTATCATAAAACAATGCTGCCATACCTAAAATATCAGTCTGCTGCCCCATTACCTCATACAATACAGGTGAAAATCTTGAAGAGGGCATAGAGTTTAACTTGCCTTCAGCATGGCAAAGAAGCAATTACTTAGCTGTTAAGAAAAATCCTAATATCATTATCAGATAACCCTAATAGCTACCTGATATCTGGCTATTATTTTAAATGGGGTTAGAACACATTTTAAAATCTCAAATTCAAATTATATGGAAATAATAACATAAGTTATCATAAAGGTATTTTGAGATAATTCTAAATGTCAATTTAGCATATTTTCCCATGTTATAGGTTTTCTAGAGTGAATGAATAGCTTCTTTTATGAGGTAAATGTCCTTTGGGCAAATGAAAGGGACAATCACATTTAAAGGTCAGTTAATATAGTGAGGCAGACGTAGTTCTTAGTGTTCAAATCTCACTATGTTATCTTTAAACTAGTATGCCCACTATTTTGACTAAAATGATGCACAGTAGCTTGACTGTTTACCTCCTTTGTTCCCATTTGTCCTACCATGTTGATCTCCTAGTGTTTCTTTCTTAGCTCAAACCCTTTTGTTTGGTGTATCTCACAATCCAGGGACAATACTCCAATTATCTCTCTCTCTCTCTTTTTTTTTTCTTAATACAGTAAAGCCTAAAACCAGTATATTTCAATGGCAGCTTTTTCTGTGATTCAAAAGAATGGAATTCTTTTTCTTTTTCATAAAGATAAGAATTCTTATAGAATCAGAAAACTAAGCCTTCCTGAAAAATGGAAAATTCCACAATTCAGACATATACCACCATTCCATAAACTATGTTTCTTAAGACTTTACCTTTGTAGAGGCACTGTAATGACCATTTAAATGGAACAAACCAGTTTGTTTACAAAACAAAATACCACTGGAGTAAAATGTAATTTGTCTTTTCTCCCCACCCTACCCTTAATTCATACACACACACACACATAACTTTGACTAGTCATTAGCCTAAATTGTTTATAGGACACCTCTATAGCTATATAAGACTGATCTCAGGAAAAAAAAATTCAGCTATTTTATATTTAAAACAAAATTTTTTTTTAAAAGTTAATTTAATGTAACTTTTTTTGACTACTAAAACCATGAAGTTATAGTTACTAAGAATTTATTTAGGTTCTCTTCCCTTATGTAAAGCTCTCTACAAGATTAACAGCTACTACCATCATGAGGGCTTCCCTTGTGGCTCAGATGGTAAAGCATCTGCCTACAATGCAGGAGACCCGGGTTCGATCCCTGGGTCGGGAAGTTCTCCTGGAGAAGGAAATGGCAGCCCACTCCAGTACTCTTGCCTGGAAAATCCCATGGACAGAGGAGCCCGGTAGGCTACAGTCCATGGGGTCACAAACAGTCAGACACGACTGAGCAACTTCACTTCACTTCACCATCATGAGAGAGTTATTAATAAAGTGAAACATTCAAGTACAGTGGTCATTTGCTCTAGAATTTATTTAGTGTAACATTTATGTGTTTAAATATTTGAGTTAATGAGATGTCATTTCAGCTTTGAATATCCCAATTCACATGTACTAACCAACCAGAAGGAACCAGAAAGACTAAAGGTCACAATGTGTTTTTAATAAATATTTGAAGTCAAAGAGACATTTAAAATAGCAACACTTATCATAATTATATATACTTCATTGTGATAGTCTCCTCTACAACTATTCTTTTAGGATTGACACTCAAGTATAGGAAAATGTTCTAAATTTTCAGCTTTTGAGTAATCCAAGTCAAGTTACAGTACAGTTGCTTAAATAAGTATTAATAAGAATTGATATAAGGCTTTGTTTCACTGATGGGTATGGTTTTAGGTTTCTATAATTGAAGTTTAGTCATAGTAGACTAAAAAGTAAAACCTTTTATTTTTTTCAAGGAACAAATAAAGTTTACACTGAAAAGGAAAACTTGCTTTGGGTTGATGAGACAGACATATCCTGAGGTGACCCCAGAGAGACACAGCTTTGTCAAATCCCTTCCCCTTAAGTTCAGGAAGAACCCAGGACTTGCTTCTGGCCAATAGAATGTAGCAAATGTGAGGGGACTTTCCAGATGTAGTTAAGTCCCAAATGTGTTGATTGTAAGCTCATCAAAGGGAGATTGTCCTGTGTGATCCTGACTTTATCATGTGAAAGATGTTAAAAAGGGACTGAGTCTCCATAATTTTAGAGTCTCTCTCCTGCTTTGGAGAAACAAGTCATCACACGTTGTAGAGCGACAGGGAAATAAATTCTGCTAGCAGTCACAAGAAACTGGAAGAAGACTGCAGGCTTCAGGTGAGAACACAGCCCCAGTTAACTTCTGAACTGCAGACTGATAAGATACTGATGAAAAGAACTTAATAATGCCTGGGTATATGATCCACAGAGATTGTGAGATAATGCATGTGTTTTATTTTAAACCACTAAGTTTGTGGAAACTTAGATAATTTTTTTTTCCATTATGTTTGTGGAAACTAGAAAGGTTCACTTTCATTCCAATCCCAAAGACAGGCAATGCCAAAGAATATCCAAACTACCATACAACTGCACTCATTTCACATGCTAGCAAGGTGATGCTCAAAATCCTCAAGCTAGCTTCAGCAGTTTGTCAACTGAGAACTTCCTAGAAGTACAAGTTGGATTTAGAAAAGGTAAAGGAACCAGAGATCAAATTGCCAACATCCATTGGATCATTAAAAAAAAAAAAAAAAAAAAAAGGGAATTCCAGAAAAGCATCTACTACCGCTTCATTGACTACTCAAAAGCTTTTGACTGTGTGGATCACACAAACTGTGGAAACCTTACCTGCCTCCTGAGAAATCTATATGCAGGTCAAGAAGCAAACCTGCCATGGTACAACAGACTGGTTTCAAATTGAGAAAGGAATACATCAAGGCTGTTTATTGTCACCTTGCTTATGTAACATCTGTGCAGAGTACATTATGCAAAATGCTGCTCTGGATGAAGCACAAGCTGGAATCAAGATTGTCAGGAGAAATATTGACAATGTCAGATATGCAGATGATGCCACTCTAATGGCAGAAAGTGAAGAGGGACTAAAGAGCCTCTTGATGAAGGTAAAAGAGGGAAGTGAAAAAGCTGGCTTAAAACTCAACATTTAGGGAACTCACACCAGGACTCTAGCAACCTAGAGGGGTGGGATAAGGTGGGAGGTGGGAGGGAGGTTTAAGAAGGAGGGTACATATATATACCTATGGCTGATTCACGTTTTTGTATGGCAGAAGCGAACACAATATTGTAAAGCAATTATTCAATTAAAAATTAATAAATTTTTAGAAAAACCTCAACATTCAAAAAAACTAGGATTATGGCATCTGGTCCCATCACTTCATGGCTAACAAATGGGGGAAAAGTGGAAAGAGTGGCGATTTTAATTTCTTGGGCTCCAAAATCACCATGAACAGTGACTGCACCTATGAAATTAAAGGATGCTTGCTCCTTGGAGGAAAAGCTTGACAAACCTAGACAGTGTGTTAAAAAGCAGAGACGTCACTTTGCTGACAAAAGTCCATATAGTCAAAGCTATGATTTTTCCCAGTAGTAATGTACAAATGTGGGAGTTGGACCATAAAAAAGGCTGAATGCTGAGCATTTGATGCTTTTGAACTGTGGTACTGGAGATTTTTGAGAGTCCCTTGGACATTAAGGAGATCAAATATGTCATTCCTAAAGGAAATAAACCTTGAATATTCGTTGAAAGGACTGATGCTAAAGCTGAAGCTCCAATACTTTGGCCACCCAATGTGAAGAGCTGACTCATTGGAAAAGATCTTGATGCTCAGAAAGACTGAGGGCGGGAGAAGAAGAGGAAAACAGGATGAGATGGTTGGCTGGCATCACCATATCAATGGTCATGAGTCTGATCAAAGTCCAGGAGATAGTGAAGGACAGGGAAGCCTGGCAGGCTATAGTCCATGGAGTTGCGAAGAGTCAGACATGACTTAGCAACTGAACAACCACAAGTTTTTGGCAATTTGTTATACAGCAAGAGAAAACTGATACAGCTGAAGAATAAATTTTCACATGAACTAAACATAGGAGGGCCATTGTATTATAAATGAGGCTGGGGATAGGAATGAATTTGGGAATTTTTAGTTCTTTCTCAAACTTTTGAACCTTACTGCTGCTACTGCTAAATCACTTCAGTTGTGTTCGACTCCATGTGACCCCATAGACAGCAGCCCACCAGGCTCCCCTGTTCCTGGGATTCTCCAGGCAAGAACACTGGAGTGGGTTGCCATTTCCTTCTCCAATGCATGAAAGTGAAAAGTGAAAGTGGAGTCACTCAGTCGTGTCCTACTCTTAGTGACCCCATGGACTACAGCCTATCAGACTCCTCGGTCCATAGGATTTTTCAGGCAAGAGTACTGGAGTGGGGTGCCATTGCCTTCTCTGTCTGAACCTTAAACCTCCCTTAAAAGTTGAAGAAATAGGAGACAATAGACCACATTTCCCCAAACAGGGCTGAAGGAACACTGCTGTCTTACAACTTCTTCCACCTTATTTTCATCAAAATGATCATGAAAACTCTATGGTCAAATCTTTTAAAAGATATTATATAGATCCCACTCACCTCCATCACTGTCTCTCAGAACCAATACTAGAAGACCACCCTTGAGATCCCCAAACCCAAAGTTTCTCAAATAGCCTACAGTAGTAAAAGATAGCCTCTTTTTTTTTTTTTTTTAAGTTGACCATCAAAATGTATAACAGAGTTCAGAACACCACACTAGAAAGCATTATGATGGGGAGTCCTGGTGAGCAGAGGCTGTGCTAACTGGGAACTGCAATGACATGAGTGAGAATCACCATTATTACCCTTGAGAGGAACAAGATTTTCAGAGAAGTGGTGTCTCAAGTGGAGAATGGCTCAAGTAGAAGCTGACAGTAGGAAACAGAAGTTATTTCAGATAGGAGAGGCTTTCAAGGTCATGACCTTGCCATTCAAAGCTCCTTCATAAAGTGGTGATTATTTGATTGTACAACTATTTCTTCATCTTTTTAAAAAAAATCACTTCAGAGCAAAACTGGATAATCTGATTACAAAAAGAACCAGACTAGTGGGGATGAGGAGATTGCTTCTTATATCAATATTGTTTTATTTTGACCCTGAATTAGCAAGCTCATCCCCGAGCAGAAAATTAGACTTCTGACCTGGGCCTCAGACCCCGGGTTTCTCCACAATGGCTCTGCCACAGGCACCCTGTCTTGTTGTATTATATTGTCTCCTCCACTCTTCCTAGACTCACAACCACTTCTTCCTTCATAGGTCTTTTCTCTCAAATTTCATGAGCCTCTCCCTGTCTTAACTGACTTCTTATGAACATTTGGCTCTAAAAAAATCATGTTCTTGTTTGAAAAATCATCAAATATATGTGTTAATAGCTATTTTAAAAATACCATTGCTTTGTTAACTCCAGTCATGGCTGTGCAACCACAAAGCAGTAACAAGAAGAATTATGGACGAGGTTCAAATATAAAACCAAATTATCTTTAATGGAAAAACTTAAATATCACTATGAAAATGGAGGAAGAAAATATCCTAGTAGTCTGAGAGTCTCTTTTTATTTCTCTTTCACCTGTCCTTTCTTGATAGTTACAGGCCTTTTTCTCCTCCCTTTCTAACCATTTCATCGGCCTCATCTCATATGTCTAGCACATTAGGATCCTTCTGTAATTACCTAGTCCTACATACTTAATAAGTATTGCAGCTGCTCAGGAGCATCACACTCTTGTCATGAGCATTTACGTCATCTCTGTGGCCTTGTCAGTAGACCAGTAGATAACCAGCCAGTACTGATAATCAGTAATGAAAGGACAGAACTATTAAAGCCCTACAGAAGACAGCTAATCAAGGGCAGGTACCTGAAATTAGGCTCTCTGTTCTTTATCTGCTCTCTGTACTCTTTTATTCAGCAGACAAACTGTATCAGGTGTTATAACATCAAACATCACTTTAACTAATAGGTATGTGTTGTACAACATTAAAAAAATCTCTAATCAAATAGGGAAAAGGAATCTGTCTGTTTAACTAGATGAATGGATATTTGTTTACGGTTAGCTGGTCAAGATTGCAAACAAATTGTGTAGTAAGTTTAGGGTATGAAAGCATTATTTGTAGTTGTCAGCCAGTCTGGGCCTAGGGCCAGGTGAGTGAGATGAATGAGGCACTTGCCTCAAAGCAAAATTTAAGGGTAGAGGGATACCATAATCAAAATAAATGTACTTAAATGCATTATTTTTTAAAAATTTCAAAAACTTATGATAAACAATGTACTGAAATGATTAATAAAGATAACATTAGTAACAGTGTTGTGCCAAGCCATTTTTAAGCCTGAGGCAAAAGGAATAAAGAGTAATGATGATCCTGTCTGTATTTAAAATTTTGCTCATCACATATTTCTTTCCTGTCACTTTGGATTTTTAAAAATATTGCATTTGATACCTCCTTAAATTTTGTGCCTGAAGCAAGTGACTTACTTGCCTTACTTTAGTCCTGGCCTTTTGTTAGATCTATTGCTTTTTAGTGTTCTGGCTAACATAGAAAATATTTTTCTCATTCTTTTTAGTCTCTCATAATTTGAGGTCAGAAGAACATATCATACATTTATGGTCAATTAGTTTTCAACTAAGTTGCCGAGAATCTTCAGTGGAGAAAGATTAGTCTTTTAAATAAATAGTACTGGAATAATTGAATATCCACATTCAGAAGAATAAAGTTGGACATTGTCCTTATACCACACACATAAGTTAACTCAAAATGGGTTGCAGACTTAAATTAAGAGCCAAAAACTCTTGGATGAAGACATAGGAGTAAATCTTGGTGACCTTAAATTAGGCAAATGCTTCTTCAATTTGACATCAAAGATTAAAGTGACAAAAGAATAGATAAATTAGTCTTTATTCAAATTAAAACCGTTTGTGCTCCAAAAGAAACTATCAAGAAAGTAAAAAGACAACCTACAAAATGGGGGTGGGGAGAAATTGCAAATTATAAATTTAGTAAGAGTCTAGGCTTCATGAGAAATAGATGGGAAAACAGTGGAAACAGTGTCACACTTTATTTTGGGGGCTCCAAAATCACTGCAGATGGTGACTGCAGTCATGAAATTAAAAGACGCTTACTCCTTGAAAGAAAAGTTATGACCAACCTAGATAGTATATTCAAAAGCAGAGACATTGCTTTGCCAACTAAAGTCCATCTAGGCAAGGCTATGGTTTTTCCAGTGGTCAGGTATGGATGTGAGAGTTGGACTGTGAAGAAAGCTGAGCTCCGAAGAATTGATGCTTATGAACTGTGGTGTTGGAGAAGACTCTTGAAAGTCCCTTGGACTGCCAGGAGATCCAACCAGCCCATTCTGAAGGAGATCAACTTTGAGATTTCTTTGGAAGAAATGATGCTAAAGCTGAAACTCCAATACTTTGGCCACCTCATGTGAAGAGTTGACTCATTGGAAGAGATGTTGATGCTGGGAGGGATTGGGGGCAGGAGGAGAAGGGGACAACCGAGGATGAGATGACTGGATGGCATCACTAACTCGATGGACGGGAGTCTGAGTGAACTCCGGGAGTCACTGATGGACAGGGAGGCCTGGTGGGCTATTATTCATGGGGTCGCAAAGAGTCAGACATGACTGAGCGACTGAACTGAACTGAGGATCTAGAATGTATAAATAACTCTTACAACTCAAAAATTAAAATGTAAATAATCCACCTAGAAAATGATTTGAACAGTCATGTCTATGAAGAAGATATATGAATGGCCAGTAATCACATGAGACGATGCTCAATGTCATTAGTCATTTGGAAAATATAAATCAAACCACAATGAGATACCACTTTATACCCAGTAAGATACTGTAATCAAAAGGCAAAATAAATGTTAGCATTAATTAGAAGATTTGGAACTTTCATACATTGCTAGTGGAAATGTAAAATATTGCAGCCATATTGGAAATTGTTAGGCAGTTCTTCAAAAATTTTGAAGTTAACATGTGACCCAGTAATTCTCAAGAAGAGAAATGAAAATATGTATTCATAAAAACTTGTATTTTTATAGCAGTATGATTCAGATAGCCAAAAGTAGAAATAACCAAAATGTACATCAACTGATGACTGCATAAGCAAATGTAATATATCCATAAAATGGAACATTATTTGGTACCACAAAAGAATGAAGAACTGATACATGCAATAGCATGTATCTCAAAAACAGTATGCTAAGTGAGGAAAAAAAAAAAAAAAAAACTAGGCAAAAGAGACCACGTTATATGATTTCAGTATATGGAGTCACATATGATTCTACTTACAGAAGTGTCCAGAATAACTAAACTTAAAGCTATAGAGACAGGAATTAGGTTAGTGGTTTCCAGGGACAGAAGTGAGGAAAGAATGGGGTATATACACTGTTAATGAGTACAAAATTTCTTTGAGGGAGTTGAAAATGTTCTAAAACTGATTTCTGAAAATAGCGGTGCAACTCTGTGAATATACTAAGCACCAATGAATTATAAACTTTAAATAGATGAATTGTATGGCATGTGAATTGTATCTCAATAAAGCTGTGTTTTAAAAAGTGCATATCAGAGAGATTAAGAGACATTCTTTCCCAGCCTCCATTTCCCTCCCCTATAGTTGAGCTCCCAGGAAAAGTTTTCACAAAGAATTATCTTCCCTAATACAGACTTCCTTAATACAGAATCCACCTGCAGTGTGAGAGACCTGGGTTTGATTCCTGGTTGGGAAGACCCTCTAGAGAAGGGAACTGTTACCCACTCCAGCATTCTGGCCTGGAGAATACAATGGACTGTATGGTCCATGGGTTGCAAAGAGTTGGACACAACTGAGTGATTTTAACTTTCACTATAGACTTAGTAAATGATTCCTCTGTTATAATAAAGTTGAATTTTCCTGCTAAAAAGTAAATGAAAAACCATCACTAGGTAAATTTTACATCATTTCAGGAGGTCTCTTCACACCCCTCCTTTGATTCATCTGACTTGGGCTGATTGGAAATCACATCAAGAAACTCACCTAAAACCAAAGGCTGGAGACTCATACACAGAAGGACTTTCTTGATCGCTCGCTTTGAACCTTTGATTCATTTTGCTTGTTTGTTTTAGTTTCAGAAAGGAGAAGTGTGCTTTTTATTAATTAGAAAACATATTTTGCTTTAATAAGAAAGATTCCAGCCTCTGCCTTATTCAAAGGGCAGAATGTATTTTCTGACATGATCTCATGTGACTTTGAGTAGATATTTTTGCGGGCATCCCATGTCATGGTTTCTTTATACACATCTCAACACAAGGAGTAGTCTAGTTCTAGATACTCAAAGAAAACAGGCAGCAACTGATTGGAAGTTTAAATAGTTTAGAATTCTTCATATTACTCTCACAAAATTCAGCATTCGTTGAAAACAATAAAAACCACATAAAAGTACAAAAATGCTAGTATTACCATAGTAGTATATCCATGGGGTTACAAAGAGTTAGGCATGACTTAGTGACTGAACGATGACAAACATAGTGATGGGGAGAAGGGATAAGTTGTATGACTTAAAAAATATAAAGTTCTCTAAACACTTTCAACTTTATATTTCTTGAATGTTTTCAAGGTTAAACTTCTCAACTGGGGAGTGGAAATGTGGCCAGTGCCTTCAAATTTTGCAAGGTGCTAGGCAGGAAGGCAGAGAAGGCCATGGCACCCCACTCCAGTACTCTTACTCTTGCCTGGAAAATGCCATGGACGGAGGAGCCAGGTGGGCTGCAGTCCATGGGGTCGCTAAGAGTCAGACACGACTGAGCGACTTCACTTTCACTTTTCACTTTCATGCATTGGAGAAGGAAATGGCAGCCCACTCCAGTGTTCTTGCCTGGAAAAAATCAGGGACGGGGGAGCCTGATGGACTGCCATCGATGGGGTCAGACAGAGTCGGACATGACTGAAGTGACTTAGCAGCAGCAGCAGATAGGAAAGCAAATATTCCTTGCAGCTCTTAAAGGAACAGTTCAGTCGACTCTCTGCGACCCCGTGAATTGCAGCATGCCAGGCCTCCCTGTTCATTACCATCTCTCGGAGGTCTGTGATGCCATCCAGCCATC
The DNA here is from genome assembly GCA_917880005.1 of Nanger dama. Taxonomy (NCBI): domain Eukaryota; kingdom Metazoa; phylum Chordata; class Mammalia; order Artiodactyla; family Bovidae; genus Nanger; species Nanger dama. Next base: position 2,457,311 of record CAKJTW010000059.1, read on the forward strand.
TCATCCTCTGTCGTCCCCTACTCCTCCTGCCCCCAATCCCTCCCAGCATCAAAGTCTTTTCCAGTGAGTCAATTCTTCTCATGAGGTGGCCAAAGTACTGGAGTTTCAGCTTCACCATCATTCCTTCCAAAGAAATCCCAGGGTTGATCTCCTTCAGAATGGACTGATTGGATCTCCTTGCAGTCCAAGGGACTCTCAAGAGTCTTCTCCAACACTGCAGTTCAAAAGCATCAATTCTTCAGTGCTCAGCCTTCTTCAAAGTCCAACTCTCACATCCATATATGACCACAGGAAAAACCATAGCCTTGACTAGGTGGAACTTAGTCTGCAAAGTAATGTCTCTGCTTTTGAATATACTATCTAGATTGGTCATAACTTTTCTTCCAAGGAGTAAGTGTCTTTTTTTTTTTTTTTAATTATCTCCCAATTACCACCAGGGAGCTGACTGATGCAAAAGCAAGAGTTTTTATTACCAAGCTCGAGCTGGGGCTCCCACCAATACCAAAGCAGCGGCTATAGGGAGGAGCCAGGAGTAAGTGTCTTAAAGGAACAACTGGTATCAAAAGGTAAATGTTATCAATGCCATTTTTGTTTGTTTGTTTGTTTTACCTTATTATGAAGAACTCTTTTAGTATTCAATGGACGGAAGATAACCTGTCTGAAGGTATCACATTCCCAAGCACTAGAGTTGTTCACAGGGAAAATGATAAACTTTATTTCTTAAATGATGTAGAAAGACATTAAAATCTATCCCACCTGAAGCAACCTAAGATCAATCAACAGAGTAATGGATAAAGAAAACGCAGACACACTGAAACCATACTCACAGAAAACTAGTCAATCTAATCACACTAGGACCACAGCCTTGTCTAACTCAATGAAACATAGCCATGCCCATGGGGGCAACCCAAGATGGGAGGGTCATGGTGGAGAGGTCTGAGAGAATGTGGTCCACTGGAGAAGGGAATGGCAAACCACTTCAGTATTCTTGCCTTGTGAACCCCATGAACAGTATAAAAGGCAAAATGATAGGATACTGAAAGAGGAACTCCTCAGGTCAGTAGGTGCCCAATATGCTACAGGAGATCAGTGGAGAAATAATTCCAGAAAGAATGAAGGGATGGAGCCAAAGCAAAAACAATACCTAGCTGTGGATGTGACTGGTGATAGAAGCAAGGTCTGATGCTGTAAAGAGCAATATTGCATAGGAACCTGGAATATCAGGTCCATGAATCAAGGCAAATTGGAAGTGGTCAAACAGGAGATGGCAAGTGTGAACGTTGACATTCTAGGAATTAGCAAACTAAAATGGACTGGAATGGGTGAATTTAACTCAGATGACGACTGTGGGCAGGAATCCCTCAGAAGAAATGGCATAGCCACCATGGTCAACAAAAGAGTCTGAACTGCAGCACTTGGATGCAATCTCAAAAACAACAGAATGATCTCTGTTCCTTGCCAAGGCAAACCATTCAATATCACGGTAATCCAAGTCTATGCCCCAACCAGTAATGCTGAAGAAGCTGAAGTTGAATGGTTCTATGAAGACCTACAAGACCTTTTAGAACTAACACCCAAAAAAGCTGTCCTTTTCATTACAGGGGATTGGAATGCAAAAGTAGGAAGTCAAGAAACACCTGGAGTAACAGGCAAATTTGGCCTTGGTATGCAGAATGAAGCAGGGCAAAGGCTAATAGACTTTTGCCAAGAAAATGCACTGGTCATAGCAAACACTATCTTCCAACAACACAAGAGAAGACTACACATGGACATCACCAGATGGTCAACACTGAAATCAGATTGATTATATTCTTTGCAGCCAAAGATGGAGAAGTTCTATACAGTAAAAATAAAAAAATAAAAAAAATAAAAACAAGACCAGGAGCTGACTGCAGCTCAGATCATGAACTCCTTATTACCAAATTCATACTCAAATTGAAGACAGTAGGGAAAACAACTAGACCATTCAGGTATGACATAAATCAAATCCCTTATGATTATACAGAGGAGGTGAGAAATAGATTTAAGGGACTAGATTTGATAGAGTGCCTGATGACGTATTGAATGAGGTTCGTGACATTTTACAGGTGACAGGGACCAAACCATCCCCAAGGAAAAGAAATGCAAAAAAGCAAAATGGCTGTCTGGGGAGGCCTACAAATAGCTGTGAAAGAAGAGAGGTGAAAAGCAAAGGAGAAAAGGAAAGATATAAGCATCTGAATGCAGAGTTCCAGAGAATAGCAAGAAGAGATAAGAAAGCCTTCTTCAGTGATCAATGCAAAGAAATAGAGAAAAACAACAGAATGGGAAAGACTAGAGATCTCTTCAAGAAAATTAGAGATACCAAGGGAACATTCCATGCAAAGATGGGCTCGATAAAGGACAGAAATGGTATGGACCTAACAGAAGCAGAAGATATTAAGAAGAGGTGGCAAGAATACACAGAACTGTACAAAAAAGATCTTCACAACCCAGATAATCACAATGATGTGATCACTCACCTAGAGTCAGACATCCTGTAATTCGAAGTCAACTGGGCCTTAGAAAGCATCACTACAAACAAAGCTGGTGGAGGTGATGGAATTCCAGTTGAGCTATTTCAAATCCTGAAAGATGATGCTGTGAAAGTGCTGCACTCAATATGCAAGCACATTTGGAAAACTCAGCAGTGGCCACAGGACTGGAAAAGGTCAGTGTTCATGCCAATACCAAAGAAAGACAATGCCAAAGATTGCTCAAACTACCACACAATTGCACTCATCTCATGTGTTAGCAAAGTAATGCTCAAAATTCTCCAAGCCAGGCTTCAGCAATACGTGAACCATGAACTTCCTGATGTTACTTGGTTTTTTAAAAGGCAGAGGAACCAGAGATCAAATGCCAACATCTGCTGGATCATGGAAAAAGCAAGAGAGTTCCAGAAAAACATCTACTTCTGCTTTACTGACTATGCCAAGCCTTTGACGGTGTGGATCACAATAAACTGTGGAAAATTCTAAAGAGATGTGAATACCAGACCATCTGACCTGCCTCCTGAGAAACCTATATGCAGGTCAGGAAACAACAGTTAGAACTGGACATGGAACAACAGACTGGTTCCAAATAGGAAGAGGAGTACATCAAAGCTGTATATTGTCATCCTGCTTATTTAACTTATATGCAGAGTACATCATGAGAAACACTGGACTGAAAGAAGAACAAGCTGGACTCAAGATTGCCAGGAGAAATATCAATAACCTCAGATATTCAGAAGACACCACCTTTAAAACAGAAAGTGAAGAGAAACTAAAACACCTATTGATGAAAGTGAAAGAGGAGAGTGAAAAAGTTGGCTTAAAGCTCAGCACTCAGAAAACTAAGATCATGGCATCTGGTCCCATCACTTCATGGCAAATAGATGGGGAAACAGTGGAAACAGTGTCAGACTTTATTTATTTATTTTTTTTTGGGGGAGCTCCAAAATCACTGCAGATCGTGACTGCAGCCATATAATTAAAAGATGCTTACTCCTTGGAAGAAAAGTTATGACCAACCTAGATAGCATATTCAAAAGCAGAGACATTACTTTGCTGACTAAGATCCGTCTAGTTAAGGCTATGGTTTGTCATGTGGTCATATATGGATGTGAGAGTTGGACTGTGAAGAAGGCTGAGTACCAAAGAATTGATGCTTATGAACTGTGGTGTTGGATAAGACTCTTGAGAGTCCCTTGGACTGCAAGGAGATCCAACTAGTTCACTCTGAAGGAGATCAGCCCTTGGATTTCTTTGGAAGGAATGATGCTGAAGGTGAAACTCTAGTACTTTGGCCACCTCATGAGAAGAGTTGATTCATTGGAAAAGACTCTGATGCTGGGAGGGATTGGGGGCAGGAGGAGAAGGGGACGACAGAGGATGAGATGGCTGGATGGCATCACTAACTCGATGGACGTGAGTCTGAGTGAACTCTGGGAGCTGGTGATGGACAGGGAGGCCCTAATGTGCTGTGATACATGGGGTCACAAAGCGTCAAACACGACTGGGTGACTGAAGTGAACTGATTGTATTCAGTGCCCTGACTCCAAAGCAGACCACTGTTGACCCTAGCCTCTGCTGGAAACTCCTGAACACTCACAGGCAAGTCTGGCTCAGTCTCTTGTGGGTCACTGCTCCTTCCTCCTTGGTCCAGGTGCATACAAAGTTTTGTTTGTGCCCTCTGAAAATCTGTTTTCCCAGTCTTGTGAAAGTTCTGTAATCAAATGCTACTGGCCTCCAAAGTCAAATTCCTGTGGGTTCTTAGTGCCATTAGTGGATCCCTGAGTTGGGAAGTCTATTATGAGTCCTAGAACTTATGTAACAGTGCAAGAACACTGGGAGAAATGGAATAACCCTCACAGTCAACCAGAGAATCTGAAATTCAGTACTTGGACTCAGTCTCAAAAAGGACAGAATGATCTCTGTTCATTTCTAAGGCAAAACTTTCTATATCACAGTAATCCAAGTCTATGCCCCAACCACTAACGCTAAAGGAGCTGAAGTTGAACAGTTCTATAATCACATACAAGACCTTCTAGAACTAATATCAAAAAGAAAGCCTTTTTCATCACAGGGGACTGGAAGGCAAAAGTAGAAAATCAAGAGATACCTGGAATAACAGGCAAGTTTGGCCTTGGAGTACAAAATGAATTGGGGCAGAAGCTAACAGAGTTTTGCCAAGAGAATCAATTCAGTTCAGTTCAGTCACTCAGTCGTGTCCTACTCTTTGCGACCCCATGAATCACAGCATGCCAGGTCTCCCGTCCATCACCAGATCCCAGAGTTCACACAGACTCGTGTCCATCGAGTTGGTGATGCCATCCAGTCATCTCATCCTCTGTCGTCCCCTTCTCCTCCCTGCCCCCAATCCCTCCTACCATTAAAGTCTTTTCCAATGAGTCAACTCTTCACATCAGGTGGCCAAAGTATGGGAGTTTCAGCTTTAGCATCATTCCTTCCAAAGAAATCTCCTTCAGAATGGACTGGTTGGATCTCCTTGCAGTCCAAGGGACTCTTGAGTCTTCTCCAACACCACAGTTCATAAGCATCAATTCTTTGGCACTCAGCCTTCTGCACAGTCCAACTCACATCCATACATGACCACAGAAAACACCATAGCCTTCACTAGGAAGACCTTTGTTGGAAAAGTAATGTCTCTGCTTTTCAATATGCTATCTAGGTTGGTCATAATTTTTGTTCCAAGGAGTAAGCGTCTTCTAATTTCATGGCTGCAGTCACCATCTGCAGTGATTTTGGAGCCTAAAAATAAAGTCTGACACTGCTTCCACTGTTTCCCCATCTATTTGCCATGAAGTGATGGGGACAGAGGCTATGATCCTCATTTTCTGAATGTTGAACTTTAAGCCTTTTAACTTTTTCACTCTCCTCTTCAAGAAGCTTTTGAGTTCCTCTTCACTTTCTGCCATAAAGATGGTGTCATCTGCATATCTGAGGTTGCTGATATTTCTCCCGGCAATCTTGATTCCAGCTTGTCGTGTCTCACTCTTTCCAGGCCAGAATACTTGAGTGGGTAGTCTTTCCCTTTGATCTGTGGCTTGCCCTCGAGGTAACTCAGGGCTGTCACACATGCCAGCGTGGCGTGAGTCGATCCTTGGGTGACAGTCGAGGCAGTGCAGGAAGTCGAGGAAGTGCATATAAGTTAAATAAGCAGGGTGACAATATACAGCCTTGATGTACTCCTCTTCCTATTTGGAACCAGTCTGTTGTTTCATGTCCAGTTCTAACTGTTGCTTTCTGACCTGCATACAGATTTCTCAAGAGGAGGTCAGGTGGTCTGGAATTCCCATATATCTCAGAATTTTTCACAGTTTTTTTGTGATCTACACAGTCAAAGGCTTTGGCATAGTCAATAAAGCAGAAATAGATGCTTTTCTGGAACTCTCTTGCTTTTTCCATGATCCAGCAGATGTTGGCAATTTTATCTCTGGTTCTTCTGCCTTTTCTAAAACCAGCTTGAACATCAGCAAGTTCACAGTTCACGTATTGCTGAAGCCTGGCTTGGAGAATTTTGAGCAATACTTTACTAACATGTGAGATGAGTGCAATTGTGTGGTAGTTTGAGCATTCTTTGGCATTGTCTTTCTTTGGTATTGGCATGAACACTGACATTTTCCAGCCCTGTGGCCACTGCTGAGTTTTCCAAATGTGCTTGCATATTGAGTGCAGCACTTTCACAGCATCATCTTTCAGGATTTGAAATAGCTCAACTGGAATTCCATCACCTCCACCAGCTTTGTTCATAGTGATGCTTTCTAAGGCCCAGTTGACTTCGCATTACAGGATGTTTGGCTCTAGGTGAGTGATCACATCATTGTGATTATCTGGGTTGTGAAGATCTTTTTGTACAGTTCTTCTGTGTATTCTTGCCACCTCTTTTTAATATCTTCTGCTTCTGTTAGGTCCATACGATTTCTGTCCTTTATTGAGCCCATCTTTGCATGGAATGTTCCCTTGGTATCTCTAATTTTCTTGAAGAGATCTCTAGTCTTTCCCATTCTGTTGTTTTCCTCTATTTCTTTGCACTTATCACTGAGGAAGGCTTTCTTATCTCTTCTTGCCAAGAGAATACACTGGTCATAACAAACACCCTCTTCCAACAACACAAGAGGCAACTCTACACATGGACATCTCCAGATGGTCAATGCAAAATCAAATTAATTATGTTCTTTGCAACCAAATATGAAGAAGTTATACACAGTCAGCAAAAACAAGACTGGAAGTTGATTGTGGCTCAGATCATGAACTCCATATTGCCAAATTCAGATTTAAATTGAAGAAAGTAAGGAAAATCAATAAACCATTCAGGTATGACCCTAAGTCAAATCCTTTACAATTACACAATAGAAGTGACAAATAGATTCCAGGGATTAGATCTGATAGAATGCCTGAAGAACTATAGAGGGTCATTCATGACATTTTACAGGAGGCGGTGATCAAAAACATTCCCAAGAAAAACAAACACAAAAGGAAATGTTTGTCTGAGGAGGCCTTACAAATAGCTATGAAAAGAAGTGAAAGGCAAAGGAAAAAAAGGAAAGATATACCCATCTGAATGTAGAGATCCAAAGAATAGCAAGGAAAGACAAGAAAGCTTTCCTCAGTGATCAAGGAAATGAAATAGAAGAAAACAATAGAATGAGAAAGAGTAGAAATCTCTTAAATTAGAGATACCAAAGGAACATTTCATGCAAAGATGGGTACAATAAAGGACAGAAATGTTATGGACCTTATAGAAACAAAATATTAATAAGAAGTGGAAAGAATACACAGAAAAACTATACAAAAAGATCTTCATGACCCAGATAATCATGGTGGTATGATCACTCACCTCGAGCCAGACATCCTGAAATGCAAAGTCAAGTGGGCCTTAGGAAGCATCATTATGAACAAAGCTAGTGGGCTAAGGTCCATCTAGTTAAGGCTATGGTTTTTCCAGTGGTCATGTATGGATGTGAGAGTTGGACTGTGAAGAAGGCTGAGTGCCAAAGAATTGATGCTTTTGAACTGTGGTGTTGGAGAAGACTCTTGAGAGTCCCTTGGACTGCAAGGAGATTCAACCAGTCCATTCTGAAGGAGATCAGCCCTGGGATTTCTTTGGAAGGAATGATGCTAAAGCTGAAACTCTAGTACTTTGGCCACAGATGTGAAGAGCTGACTCACTGGAAAAGACTCTGATGCTGGGAGGGATTAGGAGCAAGAGGAGAAGGGGATGACCGAGGATGAGATGGCTGGATGGCATCACTGACCTGATGGACATGTGTCTGAGTGAACTCCAGGAGTTGGTGATGAACAGGGAGGCCTGGTGTGCTGTGATTGATGTGGTTGCAAAGAGTTGGACACGACTGAGCGACTGAACTGAACTGAGTGGAGGTGATGGAATTCCAGCTGAGCTATTTCAAATCCTAAAAGATGATGGTGTTACAGTGCTGCACTCAATATTCCAGCAAATTTGGAAAACTCAGCATTAGCCACAGGACTGGAAAAAGTCAGTTTTCATTCCAATCCCAAAGAAAGGCAATGCCAAAGAATGTTCAAACTACTACACAACTGCACTCATCTCACATGCTAGCAAAGTAATGCTCAAAATTCTCAAAGCTAGGCTTCAACAATATGTGAACCAAGAACTCACAGAAATTCAAGCTGGTTTTAGAGAAGGCAGAGGAATCAAGAACAAATTGCTAACATCCATTGGATCATCAAAAAAACAAGACAGTTCCAGGAAATCATCTCCATCTGCTACACTGACTACACTAAAGCCTTTGACTGTGTAGATGACAACAAACTGAGGAAAATTCTGAAAGAGATGGGAATACCAGACCACCTGACCTGCCTCCTGAGAAATCTGTATGCAGGTCAAGAAGCAACAGTTAGAACTGGACATGGATCAATGGATTGTTTCCAAATTGGGAAAAGAGTACATCAAAGCTGTATATTGTCACCCTGTTTATTTAACTTATATGCAGAGTATATCATGAGAAATGCTGGACTGTAATGCCAGATGAAGTACAAGCTGGAATCAAGATTGCCGGAAGAAATATCAGTAACCTCAGAGGCAGATTATACCACCTTTATGGCAGAAAGTAAAGCGGAACTAAAGAGCCTCTTGATGAAAGTGAAAGAGGAGAGTGAAAAAGCTGGCTTAAAACTTAGCATTCAAAAACGAAGGTCATCTGGTACCATCACTCTATGGCTGATAATTGGGGAAACAATGAAAACAGTGACAGACTATTTTGGGAGCTCCAAAATCACTGCAGATGGTGACTGCAGCCATGAAATTAAAAGACATTTGCTTCTTGGAAAAAAGCTATGACAAACCTAGACAGCACATTAAAAAGCAGAGACATTACTTTGCCAACAAAGGTCTGTCTAGTCAAGCTATGGTTTTTCCAGTAGTCATGTATGGATGTGAAAATTTGACCATAAAGATTGCTGAGGACCAAAGAATTGATGCTTTTGAACTGTGGTGTTGGAGAAGACTGTTAAGAGTCCCTTGGACTGCAGAGAGATCAAACCAGTCAATCCTGGAGGAAATCAGTCCTGAATATTCATTGGAAGGACTTATTTTGAATCTGAAGTTCCAGTACTTTGGCCACTTGATAAGAAGAACTGACTATTTAGCAAACACCCTCATGTTGGGAAAGACTGAAGGCAGAAGTACAAGGGGATGACAGAGGTTGAGATGGTTGGATGGCATCATTGACTTGATGCACATGAGTTTGAGCAAGCTCCAGGAACTGGTGATGGACAGGAAGCCTGGCATGGTGCAGTCCATGGGGCTGCAAAGAGTCGGACATGACTGAGTAACTGAACCCCTGAAACTAACACAATGTTGTAAATTGACTATACTCTAATAAAAATTTTTTTAGAAAATCTATCCCACCTAAGATTCCGTAATTCATTTTATCACCCAGTCTGTAAACACTTGTTGAGTTTAGCAAACATTCCTTTACAATGTGCAAATAAATAATGAAAATGACCTCCCACTCATCAACACCATAGTACATGTTAGGTTGTTGTTTTGTTTGTTTTCATACTCAATTGAAATAAACTGTTCTGAAGAGTTATGTTAGAGTTTGTTTTGTTTTCCAAGGATGGAGAAGATGATCTGTAAATGGAGTACTTTAGGTTATGTTTAGAAGCCTGATGGAGAGACTCTTTGTTAGTTAGCAACCAGCAGGAGTCAAGCAGTCTCTAATGAAGTGGGATGTTACCATTCTCAAAAGTTACCTCCCTTTCTCAGAGAAAGGGACAAGATCCACTAAAATGATAAGACTTTCCTCTTATAGTGATTGCCCAGCATTAATGAATGTTTAGTTGAGAGTCCTTTGGACTGCAAAGAGATCAAACCAGTCAATCCTAAAGGAAATCAGTCCTGAATATTCACTGGAGGGACTGATGCTGAAGCTGAAATTCCAATATACTTTGGCTACCTGATGCAAATGACTGACTCATTGGAAAGACCCTGATGCTGGGAAAGACTGAAGGCAGGAGGAGAAGGGGACGACAGAGGATGTGATGGTTGCACGGCATTGCTGACTCGAAGGGCATGAGTTTGAGCAGGCCCCAGGAGTTGGTGATGGACAGGGAAACCTGGTGTGCTACAGTGCATGGGTCACAAATTGTTGGACATGACTGAGCGACTGAACTGAACTGAATGAATGTTGCTGTGTCACCCAGGTCTCAATGCTATTTCCCCTAGGCAAAGAAGGATGGTTTAGACGGTTTCTATGCTGGAAACCATACTTTTAAAAAAGGTCATTATTATTCACTTTTTTTAAATTTAAATTTATTTATTTTAATTCAAATGCTGAGCAAGATAAAGTATGAGGATTCTCTAATAAATTACACAATGCTTAATCAGTCCATTCTAAAGGAGATTGGTTCTGGGTGCTCTTTGGAAGGAATGATGCTAAAGCTGAAACTCCAGTACTCTGGCCACCTCATGTGAAGAGTTGACTTATTGGAAAAGACTCTGATGCTGGGAATGATTGGGGGCAGGAGGAGAAGGGGATGACAGAGGATGAGATGGCTGGATGGGATCACCAGCTCGATGGATGTGAGTCTGAGTGAACTCTGGGAGTTGGTGATGGAGAGAGGAGGCCTGGCGTGCTGCAATTCATGGGGTCACAAAGAGTCTGACACGACAGAGACTGAACTGAACTGAACTGAACTGAACTGAACTGAATGAGTACCAAGTCATTGCTACCTGTTATTCTATCTAAATTTTTTTTTTTAATGCTCTCAATAGGTAAGGATGCTTCAGAAGGTAGAAGATTTCATAGCCATTCCTACCAGCTATAAATAAAATAGCAGTGGGCAGGTCTGAAGTTGAATCTGAGATGTTGTTAAAGGAAAAAAAGCAAAGTCCAAACATCAGGGATCCAACAGGATTGTTGTTTTGCAGCTCAACATAAGGGAAAGCAGAACTAAGAAACATCTATATTCATTACCCCTTCTATAACCATCATGCCACATATTCCAAAATGGCTCCACAGAAAATATACTGAAGGAGACAGCCAAACGTTCATTGGTAAGTTATTGACTTTGTATAATATACATTTAAAGGGAGCTACAAATATAAAGGCAGATGTGTAATATATGGCTGGCACAGTTTTTATTTTCTTATACATCTTGCTACTGTCTGGGGGCAATGCTCTAGCGACTACTGAAATATAATAACTGCTTTCTCTCTCAGTACACAATTTGACAGCATTTATTCTTTCCTTCAGTGAACATAATTACTTCACATATGGAACCTGTGATAGCCTACAGGCATCTGAAAGAAACCAGAATCATGCAATCTGTCCCCTTTGTGAGCTTAATTTACATTCACAAGTGTCATTTTATTAGAGCTGGCATCGTGCAGGATAAAAATTACAGGTCAGCTATATGGCATGCCATTGGAAAGTGTGCTTAAGTCAATAATGTCGTATTATTACATTTTGGGATAATTTTACAAGTGAGATCTCACAGGAGGAATCTGACCCTTATTTCTTAGTTTTCAGCTTTACTACTACCCACAAGGTAATTCATTTAGAAATGAGTATTGTAACAAATAGTTTAGCCTGCTGTAAATATTTGTGCTGTGTGTTATACCCTTCAATATAACTTTGCAGTATCATCTACAGTCTTAAAGGACATGGAAGATTTACTTTGCTAACTATTAAAAGTTGGCATGTTCAGATCCATGTAATTAAATTGGCGTCAGACAGAAGCCTGTGCCCTTTATTTTGGCCTCATTAAGAGGAATTTAAGAAGATTGTGCTACTGACCCTTTCCATCAAAACTAAAACAACATTGTTGGTTTAATACATGTTACCTGAGAACGGGAGGTGTAAGGCAAGCTGTAGGAACTGTAATTGGTTATGGTTTCTCTGTTTGAACAATGGAATGATCTTGAGGTAATGCTTCCTGTTTAGCTCCTTTCTGTGTTGATGAGGTCAGAAGTTATTTTAACATGAGAAGTTAGAAATGGTCAGTAAAGGCTAAACCATTTTCTTCATGATTCCATATTAGTTTATGAATTATAATAGCCTACCTAATGAGTAACTAATCATAAGTCTCAGATGGTAAGGATGGTGCACACTGAGAAGAATGAGGCAGAACAAGCCTTTAGCACAGTTGCTGAAGACTTTGCTTCATCCGCTAGGCAAGGCCACAGTGAAGAGATCAGTGGAGAACTAAAGCTGAGTCTATGAAAGGGCAAAACTAAGAACTAAGGTTCAGACACTGAACTAAGAGTAGAGTCACTGAAGTCCAGGCAGGCAAGAGAAAGAAATCATGTAATGTGGCTGAAAAATTTTTAAAGGGATAAAAGGGCTGTGCAGATCAAAATAAGTATTTACAAATATATGGTCATTGGAATCTGTGTTTGTCAAAATACTTCTTATTAAGACCGATTTAGACCTCTTTGATTCTTTAAAATTAGTTTCTTAAATACATTTATCTTTTAAATTGTCTTATCTTCAATCAAATTAGTTGCTGTTGTTTAGTGCTAAGTCTTGTCTGACTCGTTTATGATCCCATGGAGGGTAGCCTGTGAGGCTTCTCTGTCTCCGGGATTTTTCAGGCAAGAATACTGGAGTGGGTTGCTCTTTCCTTCTCCAGGGGATCTTCTCAACTGAGGGATCAAACCTGCATCTCCTGCTTTGGCAGGCAGATGCCTTTATCACTGAGCCACAGGAAATTCTATGACCGAGAAGAGCTAACTTTGAGAAACTAGTATCCTATGTCCCAGATCTTCACACTCTTACTATCCAGAGTAACTCCTTTTAATCTTCAGTTTTATTTGTAGTCTTAATCTCCATATTATTTAAATGGATGCCTATGCTTATAGTAAAAGAGAAGAGTGAAAAAGTTGGCTTAAAGCTCAACATTCAGAAAACAAAGATCATGGTATCTGCTCCCATCACTTCATGAGAAATAGATGGGGAAACAGTGGAAACAGTGTCACACTATTTTTTGAGCTCCAAAATCACTGCAGATGGTGATAGCAGCCATGAAATTAAAAGATGCTTACTCCTTGGAAGAAAAGTTATGACCAACCTAGATAGTATATTCAAAAGCAGAGACATTACTTTGCCGACTATGGTCCATCTAGTTAAGGCTATGGTTTTTCCAGTAGTCATGTATGGATGTGAGAGTTGGACTGTGAAGAAGGCTGAGCACTGAAGAATTGATTCTTTTGAACTGTGATGTTGGAGAAGACTCTTGAGAGTCCCTTGGACTGCAAGGAGATCCAACCAGTTCATTCTGAAGGAGATCAGCCCTTGGATTTCTTTAGAAGGAATGATGCTAAAGCTGAAATTCCAGTACTTTGGCCACCTAATGTGAAGAGTTGACTCATTGGAAAAAACTTTGATGCTGGGAGGGATTGGGGGCAGGTGGAAAAGGGGACGACAGAGGATGAGATGGCTGAATGGCATCACTGACTCGATGGATGTGAGTCTGATTGAACTCTGGGAGCTGGTGATGAACAGGGAGGCCTGGCATGCTGCGATTCATGGGGTGGCAAAGAATCGGACACGACTGAGTGACTGAACTGAACTGATGCTTATATTTCCCTCCAGCTTTGTTGGACTATCATTGACAAAACTGTAAGTTGTTTAAAGTGCACATATTGATTTGATATATGTCTACATTGTGAAAAGATACCCCTCATTGAGTTAGTGAACACATCCATCACCTCACATATTTACCTTTGTGTGTGTGTATGAACACATCCAAGTTTCACTCTCTTAGCAAACTGCAGTTATACAATACAGGTTAACTATGGTCAACCTTGTTAAATATTAGATTTTTCAGTCTTATTCATCTTATAACTGAAATTTTGTATCCTTTTATATTCTTATTCTTCTCATTACCCCATCCTAGTAACTACTTTTTTTTTTTCTTACTTTCTGTTTCTATGAGATTGACTTTATTTTTAGTTTCTACATATAGCGAAAATGAAATATTTTTCTTCTCTGGCTTATTTCACTTGACATTATTCTCTCAATTTCAATCATGTTGTTGCAATAACAGGAATTTCTTTCTAAGGCTGAATAATATCCATATATATGTGAGATGGATAGACATTATGTATATATATATATATATATGGATCAATAATATAGTTATATATATATACATATGATATTAATTAATTTGCTGATGAACACTTTGGTTTACAAACCTTGGTTATTATGAATAATGCTGCATAAACATGGGAGTATAAATACCTCTTTGAGATAATTATTTTGTTTTCTTTGGATATATATTCCGTAAGTGTGATTGCTGGATCATATAACATATGATCATATAAACATATTCTTTATATGTTTAATTTATTGAAAAACCTCCATAATGTTTTCCATAGTGGCTACACTAGCTTACATACCCATTAACAGTGCACAAGTGTTCCCTTTTCTGCAAATTCTCACCAATATATGTTACCTCTTGTCTTTTTGATAATAGCTACCCTAAAAGTGTGAGGTAACATCCCACTGTGCTTTCGATTTGCATTTCTCTGAGGATTACTGATGTCGAACACTTTTTTACATATCTGTAAGCCATTTATATGATGTCTCTCTTTGGAACAATGTTTATTTAGGCCCTAGTAAAGAGTCTGAGTGAACTCCGGGAGTTAGTGAGGGACAGGGAGGCCTGGTGTGCTGCAATTCATGGGGTCGCAAAGAGTTGGACACAACTGAGTGACTGAACTGAACTGAACTGAACTGAAAGGAGATCAGTCCTGAATGTTCATTAGAAGGACTGATGCTGAAGCTGAAACTCCAGTACTTTGGCCAGCTAATGTGAAGAGCTGACTCATTTGAAAAGACCCTGATGCTGGGAAAGACTGAAGGCAGGAGGCGAAGGGGATGGCAGAGGATGAGATGGTTGGATGGTATCACCAACTCAATGGACATGAGTTTGGGGAACTCCGGGAGTTGGTGATGGACAAGGAGGCCTGGCGTGCTACAATCCATGGGGTCACAAAGATTTGGACACGACTGAGTGACTAAACTGAGCTGAATTCTTGCCTGGAAAATTCTATGGACAGGGGAACCTGGCAGGCTACAGTCCATGGGGTCACAAAAGAGTCGGACATGACTGAGTGAACACACACGCATTCCCATCTTTAAACTGAGTTGTTTTTTGTGCTATTGAGTTGATTGAGTTCCTTGTATATTTTGGATATTAACACCTTATCAGATGTGTGATTTGCAAATATTTTCGCCTATTCAGGGCTGTCTTTCCTTTTTTTTCTTTCCCAATGCTTTCTTTTGCTGTGTAGAATTTTTTAGTTTGATGAAGTTACACTTATCTATTTTTGCTTCATTGCCTTTCCTCTTGGTGTCAAATCCAAAAATATCATTGCCAGGACCAATATCAAGGAGCTCACTTCTAGTTTTATGATTTCAGGTCTTTGCTTCATGTCTTTGATCCATTTTGAGTTGATTTTTGTGCATGGTGAAGATAATAGTCCATTTTATTCTTTAGCACATAGCTAAAGCATATGTCCAGCTTTCCCAGTACCATTATTGAAGAGATTATCCCTTTCCCATTGCATATTCTCATCTCCTTTGCAGTTAATTAACTGACCATGCATGTGTGGGTTTATTTCTGAGTTCTCTAATCTGTTTCATTACTCTATGTGTGTTCTTATACCAGTATCATATTATTTTGATTGCCATTAGCTTTGTAATGTAGTTTGAAATCAGGATATGTGTGATGTGTTCAGATTTATTCTTCTTTCTCAAGCATGTCTCAAGATTGGCTTCTCAAGATCTTTTATTGCCTCTACAAATTTTAGGATTATTTTTGTTGTATACCTGTGAAAAAAGACACTGGATTTAAATAGGGATTGCATTTAATCTGTACATTACTCTGGGTAGTATGGACATTTTGACAATATTAATTCTTACTTTTGTGAGCAAAGAATGTTTTATTTATTTATGTCCTTTTCAATTTCTTTGCTAATTGCTATTGCTAAGTTGCCTCAGTTGTGTCCAACTCTTTGCAATACCATGGGCTGTAGCCCACCAGGCTCCTCTGTCCATGGAGTTCTTCAGGGGGAATACTGGAGTGGGTTTCCATTTCCTTCTCCAGAGGATCTTTCAACACAGGAATTGAGATTGCCTCTCTTAAGTCTCTTGCATTGGCTGGTGGGTTCTTTACCACTAGCACCACCTAGGAAGCCCCTCAGTTTCTTTAATCAATGTCTAATAGTTTTTAGTGTACAGGTCATTCACTTCCTTGGTTAAATTTATGACTAGATATTTTATTCTTTTGATGCAATTATAAATGATATCGTTTTCTTAAGTTCTCTGATAATTCATAGTAGTGTTTAAAAATGGCACTAATTTTTATAGATTGAATTTGTATCCTGCAATTTTGAGTATGATTATTAGTTCTAATAGTGTTTTGGTGGAGCCTTCAGGGTTTCCTGTATATAATACCATGTAGTCTGCAAATAGACACAGTTTACTCTTTCTTTTCAATCTGGATGGTTTTGTGTTTTTTTTTTCTTGACTATTTGCTGTGGCTAGGAATTCCAGTACTATGTTGAATGCAAGTGATGACAGTCTTCTCATATCCTTGTCTTCTTCCTATTTTTAGAGAGAAAACTTTCAGCTTTGTGGCATTGAGGGCTACCCTAAAGGCTCAGATGGTGAAGAGTCTCCCTGCAGTGCAGGAGACCCAGGTTCAGTTGCTGGGTCAGGAAGATCCCCTGGAGAATGGAATGGCTACGCAGTCCTGTATTCTTGCCTGGAGAATTCCATGCACAGAGGAGCCTGGCAGGCAACAGTCCGTGGGGTCTCAAAGAGTTTGGCATGACTGATCCACTAGCACACACATGCATCATTAGCCATAGGTTAGCCATAGGTTTGTTAGCCATAGGTTTCTTGTTGATGCCCTTATTTTAGGTTGAGGTATGTTCTCTCATATATATAATATACATATATGACTTCTAATACTATGTTGAACGAAAGTGATGACAATGGGAATCCTTGTATATATACAACTTTATTTTTTAATTAATTAATTAATTTTTGGCTGCATTGGGTCTTCATTGCTTTGCACAGGCTTTCTCTAGTTAGGTCTGTCTTTGATTTCTGCTAGCCACATGACACTTTGACATTAGCGGTTACAAAAATTTTATGTAGGTATTTGATTCCAGAATTATTTTTTAATTTACTCCAGTGTCTGCTGCCTAGTATGGTGTTTAGTCCTCAGGCTTTTACTCTTCCTTTATATTAAATAAATATGGCACCACTGAACATTTTCAGTGCTAAAGGTCTTGATATATTATGAGCTTCTAGAGCTCTCTGCTGAATTAGGTTGAAAACATTTACACAATAGTTTTTCCACACTACTCAACAGAGCCATAATATTCACATTTCATTGATTTAGAGACTGATTATGTGTGTGGTACAACTTTATCTCCCAGTCAGTCTTGAGACCAGTGGGCTGACTGATAATAAATGGGTCATTTTGGCATTAATAACCCATATTTAGCTTGTTTGATCCAGTTCCCACCTGCTATTAGAGAGCTCTCAAGCATTATAAACATTTTCCCCACCACTTAATTTCTGAAACTCCCCAAGGTTTCCTCACATGTATTCAGAAATAAGATCATCAAGTACAACATGGCCTCTGACAGGCACAGCTCACATTCCCTGAGCCCCTGTTTAAGGAATATTGTCCCAGCCAGTTTAAGCCAGTTTACTGTTTAAGCCAGTTCAGCATGGATGCTATCCAGGCTTTCGTGCTTCATCCTCCAAAACTGTTGCCACCTCTTTTTCAGGGTCTCATAACTCAGAAAGTTTATGCTGCTGAAGCACCAATGAGTCCTGTGGCAAAATAGAGAGGAGTATTTCTTCCTTTCCTTCCATCTTTTCCTCTCTCTCTCTCTCTTTTTTTAAACTAGATCTCTGGTTTATTATAAAGTAACAGGAATAACCAAGTGGATGAGAGGCAGAGGGCAAAGTATAGGGAAAGAACATAAAACTTCTGAGTCCTCATCAGTGGCCACTCTCCCATCACTTTTACATGTTCACTAACCCAGAAGCCCTCCCAATACCATCCTTTGGGATTCTTACTGAGGTTTTCTTATACAAGCATGATCGGTTAACTCACTGGACATTAGTGCTGATTCAACTTCTAGCCCTCATCCCCTCCCTGGAAATCAATGAGTGGGACTGACAATTCCAACCCTCTATTCAGGGTTTTGCACTGGTCACTGGAAGGCTTTCTTATCTCTCCTTGCTATTCTTTGGAACTCTGCATTCAAATGGGTATATCTTTCCTTTTCTCCTTTGCCTTTCACTTCTTTTCTTTTCACAGCTATTTGTAAGGTCTCCTCAGACAGCCATTTTGCTTTTTGCATTTCTTTTTTGGGGAATGGTTTCACTCCCTATCTCCTGTACAATGCCACGAACCTCTGTTCATATTTCATCAGGCACTCTGTCTATCAGATGTAGTCCCTTAAATCTAACTCATTTCTACTGTATAATAGTAAGGGATTTTATTTAGGCCATACCTGAATGGTCTAGTGGTTTTCCCTACTTTCTTCAATTTAAGTCTGAATTTGGCAATAAGAGGTTCATGATCTGAGCCACAGTCAGCTCCCAGTCTTGTTTTTGCTAACTGTATAGAGCATCTCCATCTTTGGCTGAAAGAATATAATCAATCTGATTTCAGTGTTGATCATCTGGTTATGTCCACGCGTAGAGTCTTTTCTTGCGTTGTTGGAAGAGGGTGTTTGCTATGACCAGTGCATTCTCTTGGCAGAACTCTATTAGCCTTTGCCGTGCTTCATTCTGTACTCCAAGGCCAAATTTGCCCGTTACTCTAGATGTTTCTTGACTTCCTACTTTTGCATTCCAGTCCCCTATAATGAAAAGGACATCTTTGGGGGTGTTAATTCTAGAAGGTCTTGTAGGTCTTCATAAAACTGTTCAACTTCAGCTTCTTCAGCATTACTGGTCGGGGCATGAACTTGGATTACTGTGATACTGAATGGTTTGCCTTGGCAACAAACAGATCATTCTGTCATTTTTGAGACTGCATCCAAGTACTGCATTTCAGACTCTTTTGTTGACTATGATGGCTACTCCATTTCTTCTAAGGGATTCTTGCCCACATTAGTAATATAACGATCATCTGAGTTAAATTCACCCATTCAGTCCATTTTAGTTTGCTGATTCCTACAATATCAATATTCACTCTTGCCATCGCCTGTTTGATCACTTCCAATTTGCCTTGATTCATGGATCTAACATTCCAGGTTCCTATGCAGTATTGCTCTTTACAGTACTGGACTTTGCTTCCAACACCAGTCACATCTACAACTGGGTGTTGTATTTGCTTTGGCTTCATCTCTTCATTCTGGTGACCTCCCTCAAAGGTCCCAAGCATGCACTGCTGCAGTCTATGTCCCCAACCTTGCAGCAGGCCTCCACGGACCCATGCCTTCACCAGAGACTCCCGAACACCCACAGGCAAGTCTCCTGTGGGGTCACTGTTCATTTCTCCTGGATCCTGGTGCACAAGGTTCTGTTGTGCCCTCCAAGAGTTCTTTCCCCAGTCCTATGTAAGTTCCAGCAGCTCTATAGTGGGGTTAATGGTGACCTCCTCCAAGAGGATTTATGCCATACTTACAGCCAGAACCCCTGTCCCTGAGGCAGACCTCTGCTGACCCATACCTCCACAGGAAATGCTCAAACACAGTTCTGCCTCAGTCTCTGTGGGTTCCCTGGGTCCTGGTGCACACAAGGTTATTTGAGCACTCTGAGCATCTCTGGCAGGAATGGGGTTTGATTCTAAACATGAATTCACCCCTCCTACCATCTTGCTGGGGCTCTCCTTTGCCCTTGGATGTGGGGTAGCTCTTCACAGCCACTCCAGTGCCTACTATCTCACTGGGGTTTTTCTGACCTTGGATGTGGGTCCAAATAGGAAAAGGAGTACAACAAGGTTATATACTGTCACCATGCTTATTTAACTTATATGCAGAGTACATCATAAGAAACGCTGGGCTGGAGGAAGCACAAGCTGCAATCAAGATTGTCAGGAGAAATATCAATAAGCTCAGATACGCAGATGACACCACCCTTATGGTAAAGAGTGAAGAAGAACAAAAGATCCCCTTGATGGAAGTGGAAGAAGAGAAAGAAAAGCTGGCTCAAAGCTCAGCATTCAGAAAACAAAGATCATGGCATCCGGTCCCAACACTTCATGACAAATAGATGGAGAAACAGTGGAAACAATGGCAGACTTTATTTTGGGGGCTCCAAAATCACTGCAGATGGTGACTGCAGCCATGAAATAAAAAGACACTTACTCCTTGGAAGAAAAGTTATGACCAATCTAGACAGCATATTAAAAAGCAGAGACATTACTTTGCCAACAGAGGTCTATCTAGTCAAGGCTATGGTTTTTCCAGTGGTCATATATGGATGTGAGAGTTGGACTGTGAAGAAAGCTGAGAGCTGAAGAATTGATGCTTTTGAACTGTGGTGTTGGAGAAGACAATCACCTTGAGCGTCCCTTGGACTGCAAGGAGATCCAACCAGTCCATCCTAAAGGAGATCAGTCCTGGGTGTTCATTGGAGGGATTGATGCTAAAGCTGAAACTCCAATACTTTGGCCACCTCATGCAAAGAGATGACTCATTGGAAAAGACCCTTATGCTGGGAGGGATTGGGGGCAGGAGGAGAAGGGGACAGCAGAGGATGAGATGGCTGGATGGCATCTCTGACTCGGTGGACATGAGTTTGAGTGAACTCCCAGAGTTGGTGATGGACAAGGAGGTCTGGCATGCTGCAATCCATGGGGGTCACAAAGAGCTGGACATGACTGAGTGACTGAACTGAAGTCTGAACTGAATCAGGCTTGGTTCCTGTGGCAACGAGCCCCTATCCTTAGATTCTTCCCAAAAGTCACCTCACTAACATAAACCCAGTTGTGGCAAACAGGGATTTGTTATGAATAATAAGATACCCATTTCACCTTTATAGCTCTGAAAGGACTTCAGAAATTGAGGACAGGAGACCAAATATTATAACAAAAGTTTTTCCCATTGCTCTTTTCACTCAGAAAAGTCCAAGAATTTTAGAAGATAAGCACCAGAAATCATGGAGGAAAACTAAATCTATATGAGAAATATATTTTCATCATCTAAATGACCAAATAGATATATTTTTCATTAAAATTTTTAATTAAAATTGGTATTTCTCTCTCTTTATTTCCTCCTTCCTTTCTTATTGAAATAGGCACCAATCTTGTTTGTTTCTTAATTTATGACAAAGTTTCTAGTGAACTTGGATCTTTCAGTTTTTATTCACAATTTTTATTCTCTCTAGGTCTCCTGTATGAAACTGAATAAATGACAGACTTTTCTGTAGTTTGAATCCTTCCGTCAACTGATAGGATGGTAATTGGGCAAATCCAGGCTACCTGACACCCTCTTCCCATAGGAGGTATTGGTTTCTACCAGTCTTTTCAGCCTCTGAAATCAAAAGACTTATTTTGCCTGACTCAGATCAGGAGACCTGCCCTTAAGAATCTTGCTATCAGCAGCAGCTAGTATTTCGGCAAAAATAGGACCATCACCCTCCAAGACAATCCAGGCTTTTATCTTCTGGCTTCCTGTCTTTTGACCACTATTTTCGGTTTTGACTACTTCACAGTTTTAGATTTTCTACTTCTTGTTAATCATATAGATGACAATTCTCCAATGCAGTAATTTTGCTACTTAGTTAATTCCAAGAAAGATTATGTTGAAAGAAAGAAAAGTTGTTTGACATCTATTGATATCCGTAACCCATGCTACTCATTTCTTCCATTTCAAATTTAATGAATAATTGACTTAGTTGGCAATTAAATCTGAATTATACTACTTGTTTATTATTGAACAATACTTTGTTTTGGAGAGTCAATGTGTTTCCAAAATGAAATTGCATTCTATTATACCCAATCGGTTTTATTATTTTCAGACTTAAAAATAAATCATCACAAAGAGAAACTCAGCTAAAAATGTGTTCACGTGCTAACCTTTTTCCTCTGATGTATCTCCACAGTCTAACACGGTGCCTAGAATATGTGCAAAACCAGTTGGATGACTGACTTTTCCTGGAATGCAATATAATGCTGTCAATTCAGTTTCCTTCCATCTCCATGATTTATTCAGATCTCTGTTCAGTTTACTAAATTCTACAAAGGACTACTCCAGCATCTTTAACCATTACTTTCCTTTAGTGCGTAGGGACTGTCCTCCACTCTCTGGTGCCATTTTGTGTGCCCAGAGATGTTCAAAAAAAGAGTCAGTTGCCTGACGTCTTTCAGCACCATTCTACCCTGACTTCTCCTTTGCTACCATTTGCTCACTTTTGATGCTGAAAACTCAGCCTCTAGGCAGCAGTGTTGAATTCAATCTCAGAGACAAGAGTTTTGGTTGTGTAGGAAAGAATAGCTTTATTTCTTTGGTAGGCAAAGGGGACACAGTGAGGTCATGCCTTCAAAAACTTTCCCCATCCAGAAGGGATTTGGTGAGGAGCTTTACAACAATGGTTGAAGGGAAGAGTAACTGATAAGGATCAAGATATGTGCAGAGCTGGCATTCCTTTGATCTGGACTCTGGTGGTCTCTGATGACCAATGTGGTTCTCAAGGTAATCAAACTATGACCTTCTCTCTAGAATGAAGAATGCTTGGTCAAGTTTTCATCTTCCATTTGTTGGGAGTTTTAGTTCTGCAGAACTAACCAGGCTTCCTTGGTGGCTTAGATGGTAAAGAATCTGCCTGCCATGTAGGAGACCCAGGTTCAGTCCTGGAGTCAGAAAGATACTGTGGAGGAAGGAATAGCAACCCTCCCTAGTATTCTTGTGAAGTCTCTCAGTTGTGTCCGACTCTTTGTGACTCCATACACTAGGTTTCCTCCACCCATGGGATTTTCTAGGCAAGAGTACTGGAGTGGGTTGCCATTTCCTTCTCCAGGGAACTTCCCAACCCAGGGATTGATCCAGGTCTCCCACACTGTAGAAAGATTCTTTACCGTCTGAGCCACCAGGGAAGTGGGTGGCGGCCGAGAGTGCCATGCTGTGATAGCACAGGAACAGCTGAGAAGAACTACCCCACACCCGAGGCCAAGGGCGGCGGCAGGGAGGCGCAACCCCACATCCAAGGAGCGGTGGCTGCTAGGCACAGAAGGGCCTAGAGGAGCTATTCCACGTTCAAGGTCAGGAGGGGTGGCAATGAGGAAATACCCCTCATCCAAGGTAAAAGAAGCCCAAATAAGACAGTAGGTGTTGCAAGAGGGCATCAGAGGGCAGACACACTGAAATCATACTCACAGAAAACTAGTCAATCTAATCACACTAAGACCACAGCCTTGTCTAACTCAATGAAACTAAGCCATGCCCATGGGACACCCAAGATGGGCGGGTCATGGTGGAGAGGTCTGACAGAATGTGGTCCACTGGAGAAAGGAATGGCAAACCACTTCAGTATTCTTGCCTTGGAGAACCCCATGAACAGTATGAAAAGGCAAAATGATAGGATACTGAAAGAGGAACTCTCCTGGTCGGTAGGTGCCCAATATGCTACTAGAGATCAGGGGAGAAATAACTCCAGAAAGAATGAAGGGATGGAGCCAAAGCAAAAACAATACCCAGCTGTGGATGTGACTGGTGATAGAAGCAAGGTCCGATGCTGTAAAGAGCAATATTGCATAGTGTAACGCAAATGTATGTTCCCCAGTTCTTTGTCTTGTTACAACAAAGATTTGGAGCAACGGACATTAGAGCCCTTGGCGCCTCACAGCTCTCAGGTCTTGGACAAACCATTTTACAGCTCTTAGGCAAATCAATGTTACAGCTCTATTTTATTTAGAAGGTAGCAGGAGAATGGGAGAGAGAGAAAGAGAGCATGCACGCAGGAGAGAAAGAGAGAGAGACAGCGAGAGCACTTTGGCTCTTCCTTTTATATGTTTTCTTCCACCTGGGCCCGCCTATGCAAATTGTGCTTAGCCAGGAGTGCTGTTTGTTCTACCTGAAGTCTTCACTCTGGTCCTTGGACTTTCCTTTGACTATCCTTGTTTTTTTTTAGCCACCGCCATTTTGGACTCCATTTCCTATTCTACCTACCTAACAATAGGAACCTGGAATGATAGGGCCATGATTCAAGGATAATTGGAAGTGGTCAAACAGAAGATGGCACGAGTGAATGTCGACATTCTAGGAATCAGTGAACTAAAATGGACCGGAATAGGTGAATTTACCTCAGATGACCATTATATCTGCTACTGCGGGCAGGAATCACTTAGAAGAAATGGAGTAGCCATTGTGGTCAACAAAAGAGTTTGAAATGCAGTACTTGGATGCAATCTCAAAATGACAGAATGATCTCTATTCATCTCCAAGGCAAACCATTCAATATCACAGGAATCCAAGTCTATGCCCCAACCAGTAACGCTGAAGAAGCTGAAGTTGAATGGTTCTATGAAGACCTACAAGACCTTTTAGAACTAACACCCAGAAAAGATATCCTTTTCATTATAAGGGACTGGAATACTAAAGTAGGAAGTCAAGAAACACCTGGAGTAACAGGCAAATTTGGCCTTGGAGTACAGAATGAAGAAGGGCAAAGACTAATATAATTTTGCCAAGAAAATGCACTGGTCATACCAAACACCCTCTTTCAACAACATAAGAGAAGACCCTACACATGGAAATCACCAGATGGCAACACCAAAATCAGAATGATTGCATTCTTTGCAGCCAAAGATGGAGAAGCTCTATTCAGCAAAAAAAGACCAGCAGCTGACTGTGGCTCAGATCATGAACTGTTTATTGCCAAATTCAGACTTAAATTGAAGAAAGTAGGGAAAACCACTAGACCATTCAGGTATGACCTAGATCAAATCCCTCATGATTATATAGTGGAAGTGAGAAATACATTTAAGGGACTAGATCTGATAGATAGAATGCCTGATGAACTATGGATGGAGGTTCATGACATTGTACAGGGGACAAGGATCAAGACCATCCCCATGGAAAAGAAATGCAAAAAAGCAAAATGGCTGTCTGGGGAGGCCTACAAATAGCTGTGAAAAGAAGAGAGGTGAAAAGCAAAGGAGAAAAAGAAAGATATAAGCATTGGAATGCAGAGTTCCAAGGAATAGTAAGAAGAGATAAGAAAGCCTTCCTCAGTGATCAGTGCAAAGAAATAGAGGAAAACAACAGAATGGGAAAGACTAGAGATCTCAAGAAAATTAGAGATACAAGGAAGCATTTCATGCAAAGATGGGCTTGATAAAGGACAGAAATGGTATGGACCTAACAGAAGCAGAAGATATTAAGAAGAGGTGGCAAGAATACACAGAAGAATGGTACAAAAAAATTCTTCATGACCCAGACAATCATGATGGTGTGATGATTCACCTAGAGCCAGACATCTTGGAAAGTGAAGTCAAGTGGGCCTTAGAAAGCATCACTATGAACAAAGATAGTGGAGGTGATAGAATTCCAGTTGAGCTATTTCAAATCCTGAAAGAGGATGCTGTGAAAGTGCTGCATACAATATGCCAGCAAATTTGGAAAACCAGCAGTGGCCACAGGACTGGAAAGAGTCAGTGTTCATTCCAATCCCAAAGAAAGACAATGCCAAAGAATGCTCAAACTACCAGACAATTGCACTCATCTCACATGTTAGTAAAGTAATGCTCAAAATTCTGCAAGCCAGGCTTCAGCAATACGTGAACCATGAACTTCCTGATGTTCAAGCTAGATTTAGAAAAGGCAAAGGAACCAGAGATCAAATTGCCAACATCTGCTGGATCATAGGAAAAGCAAGAGAATTCCAGAAAAACATCTACTTCTGCTTTATTGACTATGCCAAAGCCTTTGACTATGTGGATCACAATAAACTGTGGAAAATTCTGAAAGAGATGCGAATACCAGACCACCTGACCTGCCTCTTGAGAAACCTATATGCAGGTCAGGAAGCAACAGTTAGAACTGGACATGGAACAACAGACTGGTTCCAAATAGGAAAAGGAGTATGTCAAGGCTGTATATTGTCACCCTGCTTATTTAACTTATATGCAGAGTACATCATGAGAAACGCTGGACTGGAAGAAGCACAAGCTGGAATCAAGATTGTTGGAGGAATATCAGTAACCTCAGATAGGCAGATGACACCACTCTTATGGCAGAAAATGAAGAGGAACTAAAAAGCCTCTTGATGAAAGTGAAGGAGGAGAGTGAAAAAGTTGGCTTAAGGCTCTAACATTCAGAAAATGAAGATCATGGCATCTGGTCCCATCACTTTACGGGAAATAGATGAGAAAACAGTGGAAGCAGTGTCAGACTTTATTTTTTGGGCTCCAAAATCACTGCAGATGGTGACTGCAGCCATGAAATTAAAAGACACTTACTCCTTGGAAGAAAAGTTATGACCAACATATAGAGCATATTGAAAAGCAGAGACATTACTTTGCCAACAAAAGTCCGTCTGGTCAAGGCTATGGTTTTTCCTATGGTCATGTATGGATGTGAGAGTTGGACTGTGAAGAAAGCTGAGTGCCAAAGAATTGATGCTTTTGAACAATGGTGTGGAGAAGACTCTTGAGAGTCCCTTGGACTACAAGGAGATCCAACCAGTCCATTCTGAAGGAGATCAGCCCTGGGATTTCTTTGGAAGGAATGATGTTGAAGCTGAAACTCCAGTACTTTGGCCATATCATGCAAAGAGTTGATTCATTGGAGAAGACTCTGATGCTGGGAGGGATTGCGGGCAGTTGGAGAAGGGGACGACAGGATGAGATGGCTGGATGTCATCACTGACTCAATGATGTGAGTTTGAGTGAACTCTGGGAGTTGGTGATGAACAGGGTGACCTGGCGTGCTGCGATTCATGGGGTTGCAAAGAGTCTGACACGACTGAGCGACTGAAGTGAACTGTACTGAACTGAACTAGTATTCTTGCCTGGAGAATTCCATGGACAGAGGCACCTGGTGGGCTAAGAGTCATACATGACTGAGCGACTCTTTCTTTCACTTTAGTTCTGCCACCATCTGGTCTCTACAATGAGGGAGGCCTGGGTTCAATCCCTGGGTCAAGAAGATCCCCTGGAGAAGGAAATGGCAATCCACTCTAGTACTCTTGCCTGGAAAATCCCATGTACTGAGGAGCCTGGTAGGCTACAGCCCAAGGGGTCACAAGGAGTCGGACATGACTGAGCAACTTCACTTTCACCTTCTTTAGTTCTGCAGAAGATCTCAAAGATAGTGTTTTGTGAATCCCTTGAGGTAGAACCAGGACCCTGCCCTAAGGCTATACTATTATTTCTTGACTGCCCCTCCCTTGTCTCTTCATCTCCTTCTCTAATTAGCAACTGTTTGAATCTACCCTTCAGAAAATACAGAAGGTCATTGGGGGTGGAGCCTATCCGGTACAAATAAGAAATGGGGAAAAGTCAGTCTTCCATGCCCAGAAGCCCCAAAGGGTCCTGCCTGATTTTACTCTTTCTTCAACAAGTATCTCTCATCTGGCTCTCTACTTCCTTCTCTGCCTCCTATATTCGTTTCTCATGGCCATTTACTACTCTGAACACTAAGACCTAACTTTTGAATTTTTAGTATAAATTCTCTCCTTCTGATGGAATTCTTCCTCAGACACATCTACACAAGCTAGGTAAAAGTCTGAGATTGCCTTACTTTATCTGCTGCCCTGTTTGGCCAGCTTCAGTCCCAGAGGCAGAGATTGAGGCTATGGAGCACTGTTTCTTATTGGGAGATCTCCTGATTTAGAATCACCTGCAGTGATTTAAAAATGAAGACTTCCATCCAACACTGCCCAAGAAATATGTAACTGTTAAAAGTAAAGATGATATCTACATGCCTGAGAACACAGCATTTTTTTATGTAAACTATGGTTTGGCCTGATTGAGTTGGATATAAAATACCTGATATTCCTACAGAGCTAGTACTGAGTGAGTGAGTGAAGTCACTCAGTTGTGTCCGACTCTTTGTGACCTCTTGGGTGTAGCCTACCAGGCTTCTCTGTCCATAGGATTCTCCTGGCAAGAATACTGGAGTGGGTTACCATTTCCTTCTCCAGGGGATCTCCCCAACCCAGGGATCGAACCCGGGTCTCCCGCATCGGAGGCAGACACTTTAACCTCTGAGCCACCTGAGCTAGTACTAGTAGGATTAATTTCAACTTGCATGTAAGAAGGCAATCCAGATGAAATAATTGACTTATTTTGTAAAGCCCACCTCCACATATATGAATTGCTCTTGAACAAAATGTGAGAATTTTCTCTTTGTGTATCTTGGGTGATGGGTTACAGTCATGTGTATAAACCATTCTTGGGTTTCCCAAGTGGCACTAGTGGTAAAGAACCTGCCTGCCAATGCAGGAGACATAAGAGACATGGATTTGATTCCTGGGTCAGGAAGTTCCCCTGGAGGAGGGCATGGCAACCCAGTCCAGTATTATTGCCTAGAGAATCCCACGGACAGAGGAGCCTGGTGGGCTATGGTCCCAAAGAGTTGGACACGACTGAAGTGACAGAGCATGCACACACATGCATGCATAAACCATTCTCAAGCTATCAAAGAGCTCTGTGTCAGAATTTTCTGTAGGTTTATGAAAGCTCCTCCCCTAAATAACTAGAGGCAGCTTTTTGCTAACATATTGTGGATTCACAGATTTAAATTCTTATGTCATTATATATCTTGAATCGGGTGTTCCCAGATATCCCTGAGAGTGGCATTTTCCAGTCCCAAACCCCATAGCATTCTGTTTATCTATCTCTAATGGCACTTATCATGTTGTATCTTGAATTACATTTGTTTTCATTTATTTTATCTTGATGGCATTTCAGGGCAAACCGCTACCACCTGTCAGCAAAATGTGAGGGTAATGAAGCTGAAAATCAGGGAGGGTCAGGAATTGGATACTGAAGAGTTATTATCAAAATGCAAAGCTACACTCGTGTTCCTTTCATGGAAGCAGAGTTGAAGATGTGGCTAATGGAACAAGACACATTAAATCCATATAGGGCATGTGTGAAAATCAAAGTCCAAGGGGAAACACGAGGTCACAGTGGGAGGAAGCTAATAAAAAGGCACGCATGGGAAGTAATGGTGATGTCCACTTATTCTACGTGGGTTCGTTATCATAGATGGACTGCCATTACCATTCTTAGTCCTCTTTCTGATGTCCAGGGCCTCTTATTCTTTTGTTAGTCTCAACGAAGTAGTCTGTTCTAAATGACAAGTAAAGAATCCTACTTCTGATGCTGCTCTAACTTCACTAGTTGTGCCTATTTTTCTCTCTCATGCATTTAACACACATAGGATGTAATAAATCAAATTTGAATGAATGAACAAATAAGTGAATAAATGTAGTATTCATTCTTCTTTTCAGTTTGAAGGATTAACTGTTTAAAAATTTTTGAACAGACACTGATACTTGGTTATGCATACTGGTATAATTTTCTGCAGTTGAGGTAGCAGTTTCTCCAATTATACTTTCTATTGCCTCATTAGTCTCCACATATTACAAGTAAGTTTTCCTTAATGGGGTATTTAGGATCATTTTAGTGATGGTCATTTATTTAAAAAGCCAAGACGACAGTAAACTTCTACACTGAGCTCTAATGTATTGTTTAATTCTACTTCATCTGCAAGTGTTTATTTTCTTTTTATTAACTGTATTAGAAGAGGCTAATTTGTATAGCATTTACATGTTATTTTCCCCAGTGAGGTGTCAGCTGTCATGCTTCTATGGCTCTATTATACCAGAAAATGATATTGCATTGCTTTCAATTGCTTTATTATAAAAATCAATAAAAGAAATTGTATGGGGAAATCCCCTACAACTGAAAATATACAATAAACAGAAGTGAAGGGAAATTTTTAAAAAGATCTTGAATATATTTGGTCAAACTCTTTTCTTCTTTAAAATAAACTTTAAAATAACTTTTCTTCTTAGAAATAAAAGCAATCAATTCCATGAGTCTCAGGGCCACAGCTGAGTTACTCGTGCGCCGCTGCTGAGTCATCTGTGGCAGTCACTGTGCGCCAGTTAATTTTGCACAGTGCAGGGTAAGACAAGGACCCGCCAGAGCTTCCACCACATAATTAAGAAACACGCTTCTCATCTCTCTGCTCCCCGTTATCTTTTCTTCTCACCTTGCCCTGCATTTTTCTTCTTTGTGAAATGGCAGTAGTTTTTCAGTCTTGGTGAGAAAATAACAATCCAGCTAACCCCAAATGATAGGAAAACTTGTACACTGAGTCATAGGTATGTGGCCCAAGCGAGCAATCTAGCCTAGTCATTTTCAGGCCAAATTTGAGGCAGATAAAACAAAACTAGAAAAATGGCAGAAGTAAGAAATTGTTAAAGAAAGAGCTGACTTTGTTAAAGAAACTGGATGCTATTAACTGAAGTCCTTTTATTCCAAGATTTTTTTTTTCACTGACATTGGAGATTTTGTCTTCATAAACCAATTACTTTTTGTAAAGCATTTCTTGTAGAGCCTCTTTTTTTTTTTTTTTTGGTAATACCCACATTGAACAGTCATGACTTGATGTGAAGTGAGAATAGACCTCATTTAAACCTCACTTTGCTTCAGACTCTCTCAATTAGCAATTAATCAGATTACCAACACATGACAGATACTTTCTCAATAGATAGGTAAGAGAAATAGATATGGATGTATAATAACAAAGACTTTCAAGGCTGACATGACTAATAAAGCAAGGATCATTAAAGAAAATCAAGTATGTGAAAGAGCATTATAAGCTATAATGTATATAGAATATGAAGTATTGATAACATACTTTTTGTTTGAAACAGAACATACACTTGTGGTGTTTTCTTCCCTTATTTTCTGTGTATCAAATGAACTCTTTTTTCTGGTCTTCATGGCCAATAATGAGTAGGATAATTTTTCAAGATAGATCTGAGAGAAGACAGCAGAAAGATTT
This sequence comes from Nanger dama, assembly GCA_917880005.1. Taxonomy (NCBI): domain Eukaryota; kingdom Metazoa; phylum Chordata; class Mammalia; order Artiodactyla; family Bovidae; genus Nanger; species Nanger dama. The sequence continues at coordinate 2,488,328 of CAKJTW010000059.1, forward strand.
TGTCATACTCTAAATAAGCAGAAAATTCACATGTAGCTAAAAAAAAAAAATCAGGACAGCTCAAAAAAATTTTTTTAACTGGGAGAGGGAGCTTGTGCTAAGGTCACTTGGGAGCCATTCATGTGGGTGGTGGCCATTTACTTTTCAATAAAACATAACTACTTACCATAGCAACCAGAATAGAGGATGGTACATGTGCTGCCTCCAAGATTCAGTGCTTTAATAAAGAAATACTTGCAGTGAAGAATGAACAAACACAGGGGCACATTTTTATAATCTCATAATAGAAAACAATATCTTTTGCAAAGGCATTTATATTTTCCCAATTTTTAATACCCAGCTACTGTGGGATAATCAATACAATCTGCTATAAGCCATTTGTCTTTCTTTGTGACTGGCTTGCCTTTAATGTGATGATTTTTATTTGAGAGCTTGTTTTAACAGGATGAATGTTGCATTTCAGAAAGCACATGCTGCAGTGAGAAGGTAGCCTTTTTTTTTTTCCAGAGAGGGGAGTACAAAGTGACTGAAGTCTCTGCTGGGGGATACACATGTTTGTGTGATTCTCTAAGACCGGCTCACATATTGTTTCCTAATTTTCTTCAAGTTTCATGCAGGAAGGAGGGGCATGAGGGGTTTTAATGAACGAATGAGCTAGGCTGCAGTGCTCTGCTGAGGAAGCTGTTCATTACTTTAAGGTACAAATTAGATCCCCATGCTTTTTCTAAGCTCATTTATATCCTTTGGCTGCAAGTGTAGAGTTTACTGCATCCTAAGCTTTGCATCTGAAAGAGTCTTGAATTATCTTGTTATGATACTAGTCCCTGTGAGCTGCTTCAAATTTTTACAATAATATTTATTTTGTATGGGTGGGATTATTCATATGTAATGACTACTGGCAGGTATATTTCATATGTTATAAAAGTTAATTTTTTTCTTGGAAATCATAGCCAAGGAACACTTTTTTTCCCAACGAAAGTAATTTAAATTGAAGTAAGACCCTCTAATACCACCATCTGTACAAGTAAATTACTTTCAGAGTAATTAAATATGCATATCTGATCCATGTTCTGTACAGATGAACCAAGTTTTATTGAAACAATATGCTTATAAATCCCCTAGGTGTTAAAGATGAAGAACCAATGGCATTTTATAGTCACACAGATACATATAAGCACAAAGATATTTGAGCAGTTTCTTTTCTAGAAGTACATTTTATCAATTTTTCCTAATTAATATGTTTCATCAAGTAGTGTGACCAATATTTTCACCAGTCTAACATCTGCATTGATTTAAATCTTCACTGACTATTTTCATGTTGCATGTATGTCTGGATTTATGATAGGTGCCCCCTCACTTGTCTTCTGCAGGTTCCCAGGGAGCAGAGCAATGCAGTGAAACTGAAATCATTTTGTCATCTGAATTCATTACAGTTGGACTTGCCCCTCCATGAAATAGCAATGCACAGCCAATTGGAATTCATGGCCCCAGCCCTTTATTGCAACATCATGGTTTATAGTCCATAACAAATACAAATACAGAAAGAAACCATAACAATAGGATACATTAGACCTGCCAGCCTACCTTCTAGGGCTTTGCCTGATGAACTTGCACTTTCACTGCATGGGGCAGAAGCAAAGGCAACACGCTGCGTTGTTACCTTTTCTAAGGTCAGATCTTGAGTCCCTGGTCCACATCTTTACCATGTTTTTACAACCAACTATCATCACAGCCAATCTCAGTTGGGAAAAGCAGTCATTTATGTAAGGTCTTGCAGAAACAAGGCTTGGTGAGTATTTATTGATGAGACTTTAAAAGTGGCTTCCCGCTGTGGTGAGACACTCCAGTTGCTTGTATATTGTATTGCTGTCTTTCTTACTGGAGCTGACAAGTGAGCTGGGCCCAAGACATGGTTAGATAAATTGAAGGCTATCAAAGGAAAGTTCTGTCCAGGACTTTTTCATCCCAGATCCATAAAAAAGGAGTGTCTTTTTCTCAGATTATTCTTAATCCTTGGGAACTTGGTAATCAATCTTCATTTACTTCACATCAATATTTTCCATTGAAGTACAATTAAATGTTTATTGGAAAGTGTTGATGCTTTTCTTCTCTTTAGCATCCTCTCATCTCTGTAACCATACTCAAAGTGGATAAAAACTTCAAGTGATAAAAGGAACAGGTTCCTTTTATTATTCATACTTAGCTGCCCTTTAACAAACAATTCAAGTAAATGAGCAAATACTTTCTTAAAGAAAGGAAATTCCAAATTACCTTTGGAATAGAAGCTCTACTTATCTTATCCTGTTATCTTTTGCTTTGGGGCATTTTACTATTTTGTTTACAGTAAGTTGTAAAATGTAATACCTTAAAAGTCAGATTAAGGTCCACATATTATTATTGATTAATCAAGATTGCCAGGAGAAATATCAATAACCTCAGATATCCAGATAACACCATCCTTATGGCAGAAAGTGAAGAACTAAAGAGCCTCTTGATGAAAGTGAAGCAGAGTGAAAAATTTGGCTTAAAACTCAACATTCAGAAAACTAAGATCATGGCATCTGGTCCCATTCCTTCATGCAAATAGATGGGGAAACAGTGGAAATAGTGACAGACTTTAACCCTTGGGACTGCAAGAAGATCCAAGCAGTCCATCCTAAAGGAGATCAGTCCTGGGTGTTCATTGGAAGGGCTGATGCTGAAGCTGAAACTCCAATACTTTGGCCATCTGATGCAGAGAGTTGACTCATTTGAAAAGCCCCCGATGCTGGGAAAGATTGAAGGCAGAAGGAGAAGGGGACAACAGAGGATGAGATGGTTGGATGGCATCACCAACTCAATGAACATGGGTTTGAGTGGACTCCGGGAGTTGGTGATGAACAGGGAGGCCTGACGTGCTGTGGTTCATGGGGTCGCAAAGAGTTGGATACAACTGAGCAACTGAACTGAACTGATTATTATTGAAAATGCATTTAAAACTATGGTATCAGAAACATGGAATTGTCCTTTAAATTCAGTCTAGTCTTTTTCCTTTTGGGGCGTAAAATCATGTTAAACCATTTCATTCAGTCCATCTTCATTCGAAAAGCCATCTTTGAGGGTGGATTTCCTTTACTGGTTCACAAGTAGTCCTGGTCTTGGGTTTTACCATTCTGCTACTTAAAAGGATAAAGTTAGAGGCAATGTAGTAATATTTACATAAAGCTGAATTTATAAAAATTATGAAAACTGTTCTTCAGTCAGGCTGTATCACTGACAAGCTATAAAATTAGGGCAAGTTAAGTAATCTCTCTGTATCTCAATGTCCACATCCTTAGAATAAGGATATAAAAGTACCTCATAGATGTCATACATATACATGGCTCAGAACAGTGCCTTACCCCAACCAAATTATAAAATCCTGAGGAAGAAGACTAACCATTCTATCCCCAGATTTTAACTTAGTGCTTTTTCATGAATAGAGTTTCAATAAGTATTTTTTGAATAACTAGGTTTTCCTTTTATTTAGCATACTTATTTATAAAAACAACAACAAAGAACTGGAAACTATGTTAGTCCCATATTTTCAAAATATTTACTAGTATGTAAGGTCTTAACTGTTTTAGAAATCATCATCTTACTAGAAGCTTCCACCATACTCTTAAAAAGCTCAATTTACTCTTCAGTCACAAAAGTTTTCCCTCTTTTATTAAATAAATCCCTCTACTATTGAAGTCCATAGTTGTTAATATAAAGAGGAGAAAAGCAGCCCACAACACTCTATAGCAATTTTCAATCAGAGGCTTAAATAGAGTGATTGTTTTTTCTTTGCCAATGAATGTGTTATTCAAAACTGACTACTGATTAAAAATCAATGGTAGTAATGAGAGTTATAGCTTAGAGAATTTTAACCAAAGAGTCTTATAAAATGTATCTTCTATAGCTTGTTTACCCTCATCTAATCTGGAGAAATGTGGTTTTCTCTCAATGTCTATTATTAGGGCTCCAGAAACTGCAGGGTTTCAGCTCTGGTTTTTATTGGGGAATGTTGGTAAGGCTCCAGATCCACCCTCATTGACGTGACCATGTTTGTCACTTCTGCTACATAATAGTACATATTCAGTTAGTTCAGTTGCTCAGTCATGTCCGACTCTTTGTGACCCCCATGGACTGCAGCACACCAGGCCTCTCTATCCGTCACCAACTCCTGGAGTTTACTCAAACTCATGTCCATTGAATCGGTGATACCATTCAACCATCTCATCCTGCCTTCAATCTTTCCCAACATCAGGGTCTTTTCAAATGAGTCAGTTCTTCACATCAGGTGGCCAATAATACATAGAGGTTCCCTAAAGCCTAAAAGACTATATTGTAAAGATAACTGGTGAGTCTATATGCCATCACATCTTAATTGGAGAAAGTTAAGCTAGACTGGAAACAGTTAATTCTGAATTTCCATATTCTCTGCATTTTTCCCCCAGTGATTATATATTATCTATCTCAGGTGAAATAATGCAGTTCTGAAAACAGTTGACCTCAGCTTTAGGCTAAATCTCTGTGTTATAATCTTAGAAATCTAAGATATGCTATAAAGCACGTGCTAACCCACCCTGATCCTCCAGTCAGTGTAATACAATCATGGAAGCAATCATTTTAATTACACAGTGAGAGAGGCTCACACAAGAGTTGTTTTTTTGGAGCTGTCTAGTGGTCTGTGACTGGGAGGATTAGTACGGATGGGTAAGGGTATGGGAATGGAGTATCTGTTGGAAGAAATTAAAAGCCAAACTATTATAGAAGGGTCAAGCTAGTTGAAATAAGCAGCAGATAAGCAGCTCTCTTAAAAATGTTTGCTTTCTCAAGGCATTTCAACCAAATATGAAAGCAGCTCATACTACCTTTAGTCTGTAAATATAGATGAGCGAGAGAATGAACATATCTCTAGTTTGCACATTTTCTGCCATCACATTTCAAAATACTTCTCAGTGAAAATCTCAAGGGTAGAAACCTTACCTGAAAACTTTGTCCCTTCAGAAAGTACATACTTTCTTATCATGAATTTTGAATACATAGTTTTGAACGCTATTTGAAGAAATCTTCAAATTCTGTGTGCTACTTTTAGGGCTATCCATCACAATACACTTTTCTATATTCACATATATAAGCCTATGCTGCTTCTGAGCACACCTTTCCCTTCCAGCATTACCCCAAAATCACAGACCTAGCTGAAAACAAATTAGTAACCAACATTATTGTGAAACTAAAAAAATTACTACAGGGATCAAAAGAAATTTACAATTTAATGTAGAAAATTATTTCAACTCTCAGCTGCTTACTTAGTGCATTTTCTGTGTTAGTTTTTGTTTGTTTGTTTGTTTGTATGGTTGGTTAATTTTTTTGTATTTGTGGAGTTACTGTTCCTTCTTTTTCCTTTCTCCTCCACATTCCCTTCCCTCTCCTCTTTGCCTTCTTCCTTTTCGTCTTAATTTCTTGCTGGACTATGGTTTTTGTTACTGAAGGGAATTGAGAGACTAGATTCAAATGATCCCTCTTAATGAAAAAAATGGTCTTTTGCTACTGAGTCCAAAAAGCATACAATAGCATCTGCTCCCATCATCCTTCAACACAACTAAGGTTTCACCTCTTCATTTTTGAACACAATTAACATAACCTGAATACTGTCTATTTTGCTCTACTTCAGGAAATGAGCAGCTACTTGAAGTTCTTAGATGTACTTTAGTTTTCTTCTTAAAGGAGGATCATGTCATATGGGGAAGATTGTCACTAAGCATGACTGAAAAGTTTTCTTATACTAAAATGGGTACAATTATACTTGCTCATGACCTTTGAAAGCAAAACTATGTATATTTTCTAAAATTATTTCAGGGCCTAAAGAAACTATATATTTAAAACAATGCTTTTTAAATGGCAAAGAAAATAACAGAATGACCTTGTGTTTACAATTTTGCCTCAGTTGTTTTACAGGTAGAGTTTTTCACAGGTTTTTGTCTATGAAAGACAGTTTTCATTTTAACTGTACTAACATGAGATTATGCCACAAGATATTATCCTCTATTTAAAATGGTTTTTACTATTTTGAGATGTTTATTTGAAATGGTTACACTAAGCTAGAGTTTCTACTAGGGAAACATTGAAACTCCAGAATTATTTTTTTAACTCAACATTCTGCAAGGCAAAAGAAAATTTATATGTTTATAGAAATAGCATAAGCCACATATTCTCAGACACTGAGGCACCATTTGGTTCTTAAATCCCAGTACCAACTATGGAGTTGAAACTGCATTTGCTTTTAGATCTGGCAATAAAGGCCAGATGTAAAAGAGTATCGCTCAGTTAATTCTTGATTTTCTCATTCTGGGAGTTAGAATTAGAGTAAAAAACTACATATATGACAGTACACAGACATTCAATTAAGAAGGAAGCTTGAAAATCAGTTAAGGTACATCCCAAAATAGACATTATTTACTCTCCCTAGATAAAAGTCTTGTTAGGATTAATCACAAATCCACAATAGAGGGAAAAATATCTCACAAAATACTTCAGAATTTTTAGCTAAAACTAACCATGGTGGAGAGGTCTGAGAGAATGTGGTCCACTGGAGAAGGGAATGGCAAACCACTTCAGTATTCTTGCCTTGAAAACCCCATGAACAGTATGAAAAGGCAAAAGTATAGGACACTGAAAGATGAACTCCCCAGGTCACTAGGGGCCCAATATGCTACAGGAGATCAGTGGAGAAATAACTCCAGAAAGAATGAAGGGATGGAGCCAAAGCAAAAACAATATCCAGTTGTGGATGTGACTGGTGATAGAAGCAAGGTCCGATACTGTAAAGAGCAATATTGCATAGGAACCTGGAATATCAGGTCCATGAATCAAGGCAAATTGGAAGTGGTCAAACAGGAGAAGGCAAGAGTGAATGTCGACATTTTAGGAATCAGCAAGCTAAAATGGACTGGAATGGGTGAATTTACCTCAGATGACCATTATATCTATTACTGTGGGCAGGAATCTTTCAGAAGAAATGGAGTAACCATCATGGTCAACAAAAGAGTCCGAAATGCAGTATTTGGATGTAATCTCAAAAATGACAGAATCATCTCTGTTTGTTTCCAAGGTAAATCATTCAATCACAGTGATCCAAACCTATGCCTCAACCAATAATGCTGAAGAAGCTGAAGTAGAACAGTTCTATGAAGACCTACAAGACCTTTTAGAACTAACACCCCAAAAAGATGTTATTTTCATTATAGGGGACTAGAATGTAAGAGTAGGAAGTCAAGAAACACCTGGAGTAACAGGCAAATTTAGCCTTGGAATATGGAATGAAGCAGGGCAAAGACTAATAGAGTTTAGCCAAGAAAATGCAGTGGTCATAGCAAACACCCTCTTCCAACAACCCAAGAGAAGACTCTACACATGGACATCACCATATGGTCAACACCAAAAATCAGGTTGATTATATTCTTTGCAGCCAAAGATGGAGAAGCTCTATACAGTCAGCAAAAACAAGACCAGGAGCTAACTGTGGCTCAGATCATGAACTGTTTATTGCCAAATTCAGACTTAAATTGAAGAAAGTAGGAAAACCACTAGACCATTCAGGTATGATCTAAATCAAATCCCTTATGATTATACAGTGGAAGTGAGAAATAGATTTAAGGGTCTAGATCTGATAGACAAATTACCTGATGAACTATGGACTGAGGTACATGACATTGTACAGGAGACAGGGATCAAGACCATCCCCATAGAAAAGAAATGCAAAAAAGCAAAATGGCTGTCTGGGGAGGCCTTACAAATAGCTGTGAAAAGAAGAGAAGCAAAAAGCAGAGGAGAAAAGGAAAGATATTCTTTCTTATTTAAATGCAGAGTTCCAAAGAATAGCAAGGAGAGATAAAAAAGCCTTCCTCAGTGATCAATGCAAAGAAATAGAGGAAAACAACAGAACGGGAAAGACTGGAGATCTCTTCAAGACAATTAGAGATACCAAGGGAACATTTATGCAAAGATCGCTTGATAAAGGACAGAAATGGTATGGACCTAACAGAAGAAGAAGATATTAAGAAGAGATGGCAAGAATACACAGAAGAATTATACAAAAAGATCTTCATGACCCAGATAATCACAATGCTGTGATCACTCACCTTGAGCCAGATATCCTGGAATGTGAAGTCAAGTGGGCCTTAGGAAGCATTGCTATGAACAAAGCTAGTGGAGGTGATGGCATTCCAGTTGAGCTGTTTCAAATCCTGAAAGATGATGCTGTGAAAGTGCTGCACTCAATATGCCAGCAAATTTGGAAAAACTCAGCAGTGGCCACAGGACTGGAAAAGGTCAATTTTCATTCCAATCTCAAAGAAAGGCAATGCCAAAAAATGCTCAAACTACTGCACAATTGCACTTATCTCACACACTAGTAAAGTAATGCTCAAGATTCTCTAAATCAGGCTTCATTCAGCAATACGTGAACTGTGAACTTCCGGATGTTCAAGCTGGCTTTAAGAAAGGCAGAGGAACCAGAGATCAAATTGCCAACATCTGCTGGATAATCAAAAAAGCAAGAGAGTTCCAGAGAAAGATCTTTTTCTGCGTTATTGCCTGTGCCAAAGCCTTTGACTGTGTGTATCGCAATAAATTGTGAAAAATTCTGAAAGAGATGGGAATACCAGACCACCTGACCTGCCTCTTGAGAAATCTGTATGCAGGTCAGGAAGCAACAGTTAGAACTGGACATGGAAAACAGACTGGTTCCAAATAGGAAAAAGAGTACATCAAGGCTGTATATTGTCACCCTGTTTATTTAACTTATATGCAGAGTACATCATGAGAAATGCTGGGCTGGAAAAACCACAAGTTGGAATGAAGATTTCCAGGAGAAATATCAATAACCTCAGATACACAGATGACAGAAAGTGAAGAGGAACTAAAAAGCCTCTTGATGAAAGTGAAAGAAGAGAGTGAAAAAGTTGGCTTAAAGTTCAACATTCAGAAAACGACGATCATGGCATCTGGTCCCATCACTTCAGGGCAAATAGATGGAGAAACAGTGGAAACAGTGTCAGACTTCATTTTTCTGGGCTCCAAAATTAATGCAGGTGGTAACTGCAACCATGAAATTAAAGACACTTACTTCTGGGAAGGAAACTTATGACCAACCTAGATAGCTGATTGAAACGCAGAGATATTACTTTGCCAGCAAAGGTCTGTGTAGTCAAGGTGGTGGTTTTTCCTGTGGTCATGTATGGATGTGAGAGTTGGACTGTGAAGAAAGCTGAGTGCCGAAGAATTGATGCTTTTGAACTGTGGTGTTGGAGAAGATTCTTGTGAGTCCCTTGGACTGCAAGGAGATCCAACCAGTCCATTCTGAAGGAGATCAGTCCTGGGTGTTCATTGGAAGGACTGATGCTGAGGCTGAAACTTCAATACTTTGGCCACCTCATGCGAAGAGTTGTCTCATTGGAAAAAACCCTGATGGTAGGAAAGATTGAGGACAGGAGGAGACAGGTCGACTGAGGATGAGATGGCTGGATCACATCACTGACCAGATGCACATGAGTTTGGGTGAATTCCGGGAGTTGGTGATGGACAAGTAGGCCTGGCATGCTGTGATTGATGGGGTTGCAAAGAGTCAGACAAGACTGAGAGACTGAACTGAACTGAACATTTTTATTGAATTATCAAACACAGAATATAACTGAGATCAGAAAAATCATATCTAAACTGTCCATGACAGCAATGTTGATAAACATAGCAAAAATAAATTGTAAGAAGTAGTATTTCACTCTGACCCTGAGAGAGGAGGTGGGCCTAAACTCAGTACCTAGAAAACTGACAAAATATATAACAATAGATTTTAGAAACTGAAGACTGAGCAACACAGGACTTTTATTCCTGAGAAGAAGAAAATGAAATGAGATGTATGATGACCTCAGGTTTTTACCTGGAAAGTTTCCAGATTATTGTGCAGGGGAAGAGAGAAGGAGACACTAGCATTCGCACACAAAGGGAAAGATAGGTAGCAGCATTTAGGGATTCCAAAGAAATGAGAACTTTCAAGGCATAGTACGAAAAAAGGAGGGATATACAGAGTTTCAGGAATCTCCAGTCCTTTTGAGTACTTAAGGCTTCCCTGGTAGCTCAGTTGGTAAAGAATCCACTTGCAATGCAGGAGACCCCAGTTTGATTCCTGGGTTAGGAAGGATCCCTGGAGAAGAGAATGGCTGCACACTCCAGTATTCTGGCCTAGAGAATTCTGTAGACTGTATAGTCCATGGAGTCACAAAGAGTTGGACATGAATGAATGACTTTCATAATGAATACCAGCTTCACATGGACTTCCCAGGTGGCTCAGTGGTAAAGAATCTGCCTGCCAGTGCAGGAAACACAGGACACTCAAGTTCAGTCTTTGCGAGGGGAAGATTCCTTGAAGGAGAAGATGGCAGCCCACTCCAGTATTTTTGCCTGGAGAACACCACGGACAGAGGAGCCTGGGGGCTACAGTCCATAGAGTAGCAAAGTGTCTGACATGACTGAGCACACAAGCAATTTTCACACGTAGAAACTATATGAAGTCAAGAAAAAAACAGCCTTTATAAAAATAATTAGAGAGCAGATGCAAAACAAATAACTCCTAGAGCTCATACAAAGCAAGAAACCACTCAAATCTCCACAGGCCAGTCTGAGGAGATCTCACTGACTATATGGGACATTCACTTGAGAACTCAGAATGACAATTTATTAGCAGGGCTAAACTTGGTGAAGAATAAACACTATTCTAGGCCTACACTAAAATAAAAACAAGACTCAAAAAAAAATCAAACTAATTTCAGGTAACTTGCTTGTTCTTAAAAAGAAATACAATATTCAGCTGCAATAACACGAGAGTCACAATGTTTGACTTTCAACCAAACATTACTAGACATAAGGAGTAACAGAAAAAAATGACTCATAACCAGGAAAGACATAGACTGATGAACATGTAATCAGAAATGAAAAGAGATAATTGAAGTAGCCCAAAAGAAATTGATCAATATGCTCAAAGAATTAAAGAAAAACACAATGTGGAGAAAAATAGTTTTTACAAAGACCCAAATGGAGCTACTAGAGATGGAATATAAAATCTGAATTAAAATGTCTCTATTCTTCAGAACACAACAGAAGAAGAAAACAATCAGTGAACTTAAAAAAAAGTAGCAATAGAAACTTTTCAAATGAGTATCAAAATTTTAAAACTTTGAACAATGACAATGACAACAAACCCCAAGTTCAAGACCCTATGAGACAATATGCTCTAACGTAAATATAACTTGTCAAAGGAAAAGAGAATGTGAGGACAGAAAAAAAGAAATCGAAGTAGTGGCTAAAACTTTTTCAAGTTTTATGACAAGATCAACTTAGAAATTCATTGGACTTGGAGGGTATTATGCTAAGTGAAGTAAGTCAGAGAAAGACAAATACTGTATGATATCACTTGTAGTATCTAAAAATAAAACAAACTAGTGACTATAACAAAAATGAAGCAGATCCACAGATATAGAGAATAAACTCGTGGTTATCAGTGGGGTGAGGGAAGAAGAAAGGAGTAAGAAAGGGGTAGGGATTAAGAATTACAAACTATTATATATAAAATAAATAAACTACAAGGATATATTGTACACTATAGAATACAAATAATATTTTATAATAACTATAAGTGGAATATAGCCTTTTAAGATTATTAATCACTATGTTATCTACTTGAAACATATAGTATTGTACATCAACTATAACTCAAAAAAAAAAAAATTAAGATCCAAGAGGCATATTGAACTCTAAGAATGAACACAAAGAAAAACAAACTAAGTGACACATAATCAAATTCCTGAAAACCATTAATAAGAGGAAACTCTTAAAATGACCAATAAAAAAGATATGCTATATACAGAGGAAAAAAATATTTCTTAGAATCTCAGCAATCCAGAAAAAAATGAAATTGCATCTTTAAATTACTAAATAATAAAAGCTAATGTATGGATATAATATTGAATAAAACTTTTAAAATATTTGAAAGTAAAGATGAAATAAAGAATTTTTCAGATAAACAAAAGCTGAGACAATTTGTCAACAGAGCTTCACTTCAAAAACTATTACAGAAGTTTCTTGAAACTGAAAGCAAGTATTACCAGATGGAAAACTGGAGCTACAAAGTGGAATAAAGAGAGACAGAAATAGTAATCATGTGGGCAAACACAGAAGACTCTTATTTCCTTATTTAAAAAATTTGTCCAAAAGGTAACTGATTAATTAAAGCCAAAAATAATACCAATGCTTTTGTGGAATTGTGACAAATTTTAAAAATATGAGAAAAACAGCATAAAAGCATACAAAGAAGAGATGATATTAAACTATTGTAAGATTTCTATATTCCACATAATGAGGTATCATATTTGAAGGTAGACTTTAACAAATTAAATATAAACCTTTTAAATCCTAGAGGAACAACTAAAAGTATAAAACAAAGAGATACATCTGATGAACCAGTAGTGGAAATAAGATTTTCATAAAAATGCTCAAACTAAAACAAAAGACAGAAAAAGAAATATATATATAAGTAGAACAAACAAAAGAAGTAATAAGTTTGCAGATTTAAACATAGCCATGTCAATCATATTTTCACTAAATGTAAAAGGAAAAAAAACATTGCAATGAAAAGAAAGTGGTTGTTAGACTTAAACGAAAGCACAGCCCATCTATATGCAGTCTATAGAGCCCGACTTGAAGTATAGATTCAGATATAGATAGAAAGAGATACAGACACAACTGCAAAGAGATATACTCTGTAAGCATTCATCATAAGAAAACTAGAGTGGCTATATTAAAACATTCAATGTATACTTCAGGATAAGTAATAATATTACAGAGAAAGATATTTTATAATAATAAGACATTAACAATCTTAAATTTACATTTGAACACTGTGCTTCAAATATCTGAAGAAAAACTTGACAAAAGTGAAGAAAGGAATAAATAAATCCACAATTGTAGTAGACATTTCAACATTCTTACTCAGTAACTGATAAAACAAATAGAAAATCAATAGAATTGTAAATGATTTAAAAACATTGTCAAACAGTTTAGTTAAGTGTCATTCATAGAACACTTCACCAGCAGCTGATAAGTTTAGATTTTTTTTCTCAAGAGCACATAGAATATTTCCCCAAATAGAACTATGCTAGGCTATAAAACAAGTCTCAGTTATTAAAGTAGTGGAATAATATTGATTATGTTCCCTTACCATGATGCAATTAATTTACAAATTAATATCAGCAAGTTATCTCTAAAACCCCAAAACAAGAGAAAATTAAATACCACACTTGAATATTGTACCTGAAATCCTAGTTAATGCAACAAAATATAAATAAATAAATATTACATGGGTACTAGACAAAACCAAATTGTCATTATTTATAAACCATATGATTGGAAACAGATAACCTTAGATAAATTAATTGTTAGAATAATATAAAAATTCATCAAGATTTCTGTTTAGAATGTTAACATACAAAATTCAAAAGCATTTCTTTGCAGTCATGAACAATTATAATATTTAATAAAAATAAAGAGTTTCATAAAAAAAAAAAAAAACAAGAAATCAAATATTTTCATGTTAATTTCCAGGTAAGGAATCATAGAATTAAAAAGCTATTGCTAAAATTCATTTGTGTGAGGAAAGGACCAAGAATAGCTAAGACAATATGAAGAACAAACTATAGTTACTTGGTTACTATAAACAAACCTATTATATTTCATTAATAATTCAGCAAATATAATATTGAGACAATGATAAATAGACAAATTGAATAGAAAAGAAAGCCAAGAAACAGATCTATGTATATACAAAAATTAATATATATTTGTGATGACATTGCAAATACTAACAAAAGGATTGCCTGTTATATATATATCATACAATATGCAAACTATAATTGGATCACTGACTTCTATTACACACAAAAATTCAAGCTGAAATTAATAATTTCCTAATTTGTATTTGGGAGCAGAGTGGCACAGCAGAAGAGAGTTCAGTTCAGTTCAGTTGCTCAGTCGTGTCCAACTCTTTGCAACTCCATGTATTGTAGCACACCAGGTCTCCCTGTTCATCACCATCTCCGGAAGTTCACTCAGACTCACGTTCATCGAGTCCATGATGCCATCCAGCCATCTCATCCTCGGTCATCCCCTTCTCCTCCTGCCCCCAATCCCTTCCAGAGTCTTTTCCAATGAGTCAACTCTTCGCATGAGGTGGCCAAAGTACTGGAGTTTCAGCTTCAGCATCATTCCTTCCAAAGAAATTCCAGGGCTGATCTCCTTTAGAATGGACTGGTTGGATCTCCTTGCAGTCCAAGGGACTCTCAAGAGTCTTCTCCAACACCACAGTTCAAAAGCATCAATTCTTCAGCACTCAGCCTTCTTCACAGTCTAACTCTCACATCCATACATGACCACTGGAAAAACCATAGCCTTGACTAGACGGACCTTAGTCGAGAAAGTAATGTCTCTGCTTTTGAATACGCTATCTAGGTTGGTCATAACTTTTCTTCCAAGGAGTAAACGTCTTTTAATTTCACGGCTACAGTCACCATCTGCAGTGATTGTTTCCACTGTCTCCCCATCTATTTCTCGTGAAGTGATGGGACTGATGCCACGATCTTTGTTTCCTGAATGTTGAGCTTTAAGCCAGCTTTTTCACTCTCCTCTTTCACTTTCATCAAGAGGCTTTTTAGCTCCTCTTCACTTTCTGTCAAAAGGGTGGTGTCATCTGCATATCTGAGATTATTGATATTTCTCCTGACAATCTTGATTCCAGCTTCTGTTTCTTCTAGTCCAGCGTTTCTCATGATGTACTCTGCATATAAGTTAAATAAGCAGGGTGACAATATACAGCCTTGACGCACTCCTTTTCCTATTTGGAACCACTCTGTTGTTCCTTGTCCAGTTCTAACTGTTGCTTCCTGACCTGCATGCAGTTTTCTCAAGAGGCAGGTCAGGTGGTCTGGTATTCCCATGTCTCTCAGAATTTCCCACAGTTTATTGTGATCCACACAGTCAAAGGCTTTGGCATAGTCAATAAAGCAGAAAAAGATGTTTTTCTGGAACTCTCTTGCTTTTCCCATGATCCAGCGGATGTTGGCAATTTGATCTCTGCTTCCTCTGCCTTTTCTAAAACTAGCTTGAACATCCGGGAGTTCATGGTTTACGTTTTGCTGACGCCTGGCATGGAGAATTTTGAGCATTACTTTACTAGTGTTTGAGATGAGTGCAATTGTGCAGTAGTTTGAGCATTCTTCGGCATTGCCTTTCTTTGGGATTGGCATGAACACTGACCTTTTCCAGTCCTGTGGCCATGCTGAGTTTTCCAAATTTGCTGGCATATTGAGTGCAGCACTTTCACAGCATCATCTTTCAGGATTGGAAATAGCTCAACTGGAATTCCATCACCTCCACTAGCTTTGTTCATAGTGATGCTTTCTAAGGCCCACTTGACTTCACAATCCAAGATGTTTGGCTCTAGATTAGTGATCACAGCATCATGATTATCTGGGTTGTGAAGATCTTTTTGTACAGTTCTGTGTATTCTTGCCACTTCTTCTTAATATCTTCTGCTTCTGTTAGGTCATACCATTTTTGTCCTTTATTGAGCCCATTTTTGCATGAAATGTTCCCTTGGTATCTCTAATTTTCTTGAAGAGATCTCTAGTCTTTCCCATTCCGTTGTTTTCCTCTGTTTCTTTGCATTGATCACTGAAAAAGGCTTTCTTGTCTTTTCTTGCTATTCTTTGGAACTCTGCATTCAGATGCTTATATCTTTCCTTTTCTCCTTTGCTTTTCGCCTCTCTTCTTTTCACAGCTATTTGCAAGGCCTCCCCGGACAGCCATTTTGCTTTTTTGCATTTCTTTTCCATGGGGATGGTCTTGATCCCTGTCTCCTGTACAATGTTATGAACCTCATTCCATAGTTCATCAGGCCCTCAGAAGTGAGAACAAAAAAACATCTACTTCAGCTTTATTGACTATACCAAAGCCTTTGACTGTGGGGATCACAACAAACTGTGGAAAATTCTTAAAGAGATGGTAATACCAGACCACTTGACCTGCCTCTTGAGAAATCTGTATGCAGCCAGGAATCAATAGTTAGAACTGGACATGGAACAATAGACTGGTTCCAAATAGGGAAAGAAGTATATCAAGGGTATATGCTGTCATCCTGTTTATGTAATTTATATGCAGAGCACATCATGAGAAATGCTGGGCTGGATGAATCACAAGCTAGAATCAAGAGATTCCAGGAGATTGCCAGGAGAAAGATCAATAACCTCAGTTAAGAATATGACACCACCCTTATGGCAGAAAGCAAGGAAGAACAAAAGAGCTCTTGATGAAAGTGAAAGAGGAGAGTGAAAGAGTTGGCTTAAAACTCAACATTCAGAAAACTAAGATCATGGCATCTGGTTCCATCACATCATGGCAAATAGATGGGGAAACAGTGGAAATAGTGACAGACTTTATTTCGGGGGCTCCAAAATCACTGCAGATGGTGACTGCAGTCAGGAAATTAAAAGAGTCTTGCTCTTTGGAAGAAAAGTTATGACCAACTGAGACAGCATATTAAAAAGCAGAGACATCACTTTGCCAACAAAGGTCCATCAAGTCAAAGCTATGGTGTTTTCTAATAGTCATATATGGATGTGAGCGTTGGACTTAAAGAAAGCTGAGTGCTGAAGAATTGATTCTTTTGAACTGTGGTGTTGGAGAAGACTCTTGCGACTCCCTTGGACAGCAAGGAGACCCAACTAGTCCATCCTAATGGAAATCAGTCCTGAATATTCATTGGAAGGACTGATGCTGAAGCTGAAACTCCAATACTTTGGCCACCTGATGAGAAGAGATGACTCATTAGAAAAGACCCTGATGCTGGGAAAGATTGAAGGTGAGAGGAGAAGGGGATGACAGAAGATGAGATGGTTGGATGGCATCACCAACTCAATGGACATGAGTTTGAGTAAACTCCAGGAGTTGGTGATGGAGAGACTGAATTGAACTGAATATTTATTTGATTTGCAAAATATTACATATTTAGAACAAGATAGGACTGGACAGAATTTCTTAAACATGATGTAAGATAATACAAACCATGAAAAGAAGTATTAACAAACGTGATCATATTAATTTGTTTCAAGTGTTTATGTGAGACAACAAGAGACACAGAGGTATAGAGTGGACTTTTGGACTCTGAGGGAGAGGGAAAGGGTGGGATGGTATGGGAGAATGGCAATGAAACATGTATATTTTCCTGTAAGAAACGAAACGCTAATCTATGTTCAATGTAGGATGCAGGAGGCATGGGGCTGATGCACAGGATGATTCAAGTAGAGGATGGGGGGTGGGAGGTGGGAGGGGATTCGGCATTGGGAGATTGTGTTCACCTATGGCTGATTCGTGTCAATGTATGGCAAAACAAATACAGTATTGTAATTAAAAAAATAAATAAATTTAATTAAAAAAAGAATAAAAATAAAAAAATAAAAATAAAAATAAAAATCCTCGAGTAAATTAAAAAGATTCCTAACCAAAGTTAGAACCATTTGAGCTATAAAATAAAGTAACATTGAATTATAATCTAAATTATAATGTTAATATTCATAAATCCATCTGATATTAAAAATAAATTAAATAAATAAATGCATAGGGGAGAATAGACAACTATCCATTGCAAAAGAATTTCACATTATTTATGTATAAATTCTGTCCTTTCAGAGATATAATCTAACCTCCCACTTAATCTAACCTCCCACTTCTTAAGTGTTGACTGCCTATAGTGACTTCCTTCCAAACAAGAGAGAGCATGGAAATGGAAAAAAACGAATTACTTGACAATGGACAACCTGACACATACCGCCTTAGTCAGATGATTGGCGCTGACATTAACAATTATAAGTTATGTTGATAGTATGCAACTTTTGCATGTGATGTGATGAGAATGGTACTTTTTGTGATTTTCCTGCCTAGTATAACCATTTGCAAAATATCATGTAAATTCCAATTGACAAACGCTTGATGAGTACTCAAAACTATTATGGTCATCAAAAACAAACCACCACCACTACCAACAAAAAGCCCTGGGAAATCATAATAGCCAAGACAATCCTAAAATTTAGCAATGGCTAAATTAACATCTTGGATGGGATCCTGGAACTGAAAAAGGACATTAGTGAGAAATTTGAATTTGCTTAATGATTACATGCAGAATTAGTTCATTAATTTTGACAAGGGTACCATATTAATATAATAAGAGAAACTGGTTGTGAGATATAAAGGAATTTTCTATACAATATTTACAACTTTTTTGTGAGCCTGAAACTGTTCTTATATAAAAATTTTCCTAAAGAAAGAAGATAGCCATACTCTAGGAGAAAATTTTCACAACATGTAAAATAGATAAAAATTAATATTGAGGCTATGTAAAACATGTGATGAATCAATAAGTAAAAAGCATAAAATCCAAGAGTAAAATTGGCAAAAAATATAAACTGTCAATTCACAGAATAGGAAACCCTAATGGCCATGTACTTAAAAAAACCTCAACCTCATAATTCAAAAGGGTAATACAAATTTAAATTACAATGTGATTAAATTGTACATGCACCAAATGATTTAAAATTTAAAAATCTGACAATGCAGAAAAGGAGACAGAAGGATAGTGAGTCTCATGTTCTAACTATAGAGTGAAAATTGGGTCACATATTCTGGAAATCTACTTAATAATATTTAACAATGCTGAAGATACATCATACTGTGCAACTCAAGTATTTACCTTAAAGTACATATGGTAGTGCAGTTTTCTTCCCACTGAAGTATTCATACAGCTAGGGCTATATAATGACATCATGAGGAATATGTAGGCATAGATAGTTTTATGGGAGCCAACATTAACACCTTCAGTATCTATGGCACCCTTTTTAGAAATAGGTGTCCTCAGAAGAGAGGTCTGCCTATTCTCTTTAAATACCCCTAGGTTCCTACATACTTTTTCTTTTCAATAAGAAAGAATACCTGTCTCTTTTTGAACCTTACAGTGGTGGATTGCCCAAAAGACATTTCAAGAATGCATAGCTCATAAGCAAAAGTCCTGGGACTGCAAGCAGTAACCTTGGTTAAAAAACTTTGAAGGGGGTGATGGCTTTTTATCCTAGTAACCAAACAAGGCAAAGCCCTTTGCCTTTATATTTTCCTCTATTCTTTTTCTTTTCACCTATCTTAGAAATAGAACTCCAAAGTGAACTGGTTGTCATGGAGATGAGTATAAAGCATGTTTATTTGAATAGAAAAATAAAGTCATATATTTCTGACAGAACACAGTCTGATAACTGTTTGTTTTGACAACAAAGACCCATTTGCCTTTTTAGTTAAATAATAAACAATTCTTACAAATCAGATTAGCCAAATCTGCTCCAAGGTTTTGACCAAAATGTATTTAAAGCACAAACACAACTTAGAGTATGATGAAATTTATATATCCTCTGTAATTAAATTTGTATTTAAAAAAATAGATGTTCACTAAAAATGTACTGAGTGATATATATTTTTCAAACAAACTAAGTGTCTATCAAAAGAAAACCAGATCAATGAATTCTGGCATATTCACACAAGGTATAATAAAAAGTTAAAATGAATGAATAGATTTACAAGTATCTTCAGCTGCATCCAAAATGTGACTTGGAAGGATAAATAAAGCTACAAAATATATTCTTTGAATATCCTGTCAATTAGTATTTATTGAGAAGTTGTTATATTAAGGGCATCATTTCAAGTGCTAGGGATAGGGTATCAAGAGAACAAAAATTTCTACTCTTAATAAGACTCGCATTCTCTTTGAGGAGGAAGACAAACAAAAAATTAGTAAGCAAAAAAACATGTCAGCAAATACACATGATTCTAGAACTATCAAAAGATAGGAAGGCTGGAAGTAGAATAGGGAGTACTAGCATAGACAGAATGAGTTAAGGCACCAGGGGAGTAAATCAGTTCAGTTCAGTCGCTCAGTCATGTCCGACCCTTTGCGACCCCATGGACTGCAGCACGCCAGGCTTCCCTGTCCACCACCAACTCCTGGAACCTATTCAAACTCATGTCCATTGAGTCGGTGATGCCTTCCAGCCATCCCATCCTCTGTCGGCCCCTTCTCCTCCTGGCTTCAATCTTCCCCAGCATTAGGGTGTTTTCAAATGAGTCAGTTCTTCCTCTCAGGTGTCCAAAGATTTGGAGCTTCAGCTTCAGAATCAGACCTTCCAATGAATATTCAGGACTGATTTCCTTTAGGATGGACTGATTGGATCTCCTTGCAGTCCAAGGGACTCTAAAGTCTTCTCCAACACCACAGTTCAAAAGCATCAGTTCTTCAGAGCTCAGCTTTCTTTATAGTCCAACTTTCACATGTATACATGACTATTGGAAAAACTATAGCCTTGACTGGATGGACATTTGTTGGCAAAGTGATGTCTCTGCTTTTTAATATACTGTCTAGTTTGGTCATAGCTTTTCTTCTAAGGAGCAAGAATCTTTTAATTTCATGGCTGCAGTCACCATCTTCAGTGATTCTGGAGCCCAAAAACATGTCAACTATAAATGCCTGAAATTAGAAAGCTTCTAAATTAAACAACAAAAAGCTATAGATGTATAGGCAGGCTTACCAGATGGCTCAGTGTAAAGAATCCACCTGCTATGCAGAAGACCCCAGTTCAATTCCTAGTTTGAGAAGAGACCCTGGAG
This sequence comes from Nanger dama, assembly GCA_917880005.1. Classification (NCBI taxonomy): domain Eukaryota; kingdom Metazoa; phylum Chordata; class Mammalia; order Artiodactyla; family Bovidae; genus Nanger; species Nanger dama. Next base: position 2,509,136 of record CAKJTW010000059.1, read on the forward strand.
AAGGGATAGGCTACCCACTCCAGTATTCTTGGGCTTCCCTGGTGGTTTAGATGGTAAAGAAGCCACCTGCAATGTGGGATACATGGGTTTCATCCTTGGGTGGGGAGGTCCCCTGGAGGAAGGCATGGCAACCCACTCTTGTATTCTTCCCTGGAGAATCCCATGGACAGAAGAACCTGGTGGACTACAGTCCACAGAGTCACAAAGAGTTGAACATGGCTGAGTGACTAACCACAGCACAGCACACACATTTGTGAATATAATTTAATGTATGAAAATATGCGTATAAAAGATTACCAAATTCATAATTGTAGTAATCAATGAGTAGACAGATAGGCGGCTTCAACTGTATGCATATTTTAATTTAAACAAAAGATGAAATATTGAGGGAACTTCCCTGGTGGTCCAGTGGTTAAGACTCCACACTCCCAATGCAGGGAGCATAGGTTCAATTCCTGGTGGGGGAACTAAGACGCTACATGCTGCATGACATGGCCTAAATAAATAGATGTTTCCAAAAAACATGGGCAGAATTTAAAAAGAAAGTTACAACATTGTTTCTGCCTTCAAGAAACTTTCAATTCACTCATGACAAAGACTGGCATACATTAGCAAGTAAAGATACTTTAGACTGAGAATGTACTGGATTTTGTTGTTGTTCAGTTACTAAGTCCTGTCCAACATTTTGCAACCCCATGAACTACAACACTCCAAGCTCCTCTGACTTCCACTATTTCCTGAAGTTTGCTCAAATTCATGTTGCTGAGCCACTGATGTCACCCAATCATCTCACCCTCTGTCACCCCCTTCTTCTGCCCTCAGTGTTTCCCAGCACCAGTCTTTTCCAGTGAGTCACCTCTTCATATCAGGTAGCCAAAGTATTTGAACTTCAGTTTTAGCATTAGTCCTTCCACTGAATATTCAGGACTGATTTCTTTTAAGATTGACTGGTTTGATTGCCTTACAGTCCAAGGGACTCTGAAGAGTCTTCTCCAGCACCACAGTTTGAAAGCATCATTTCTTTGCCACACAGCCTTCCTTATGGTCCAACTTTCACATCCATACATGACTATTGGAAAAACCATAGCCTTGACTATATGTACCTTTGTCAATCAAGTAAAGTCTGTGCTTTTAAAAAAAAAATTATTTATTTTTTAATATAGGATAATCACTTTACAGAATTTTGTTGTGTTCTGTCAAACCTCAACATGAATCAGCCATAGGTATACTTATATTCCCTCCCTTTTGAACCTCCCTCCCATCTCCCTCCCCATCTCACTCCTCTAGGTTGATACAGAGTCCCCATTTGAGTTTCCTGGGCCAAACAGCAAATTCCCACTGGCTATCTATTTTACATATGGTAATGTAAGTTTCCATTTTACTCTTTTGATACATCTCACCCTCTCCTCATGTCCATAAGTCTATTCTCTATGTCTCTTTCCCCATTGCTGCCCTGTAAATAAATTCTTCAGTACCATTTTTTAGATTCTGTATATATGTGTTAGAATATGATATCTATCTTTCTCTTTCTGAAACTTACTTCACTCTGTATAATAGGTCCTAGGTTCATCCATCTCATCAGAACTGACTCAAATGCTTTCCTTTTTATGGCTGAGTATAATGCTCAAAATTCTCCAAGCCAGGCTTCAGCAATACGTGAACTGTGAAATTCCAGATGTTCAAGCTGGTTTTAGGAAAGGCAGAGGAACCAGAGATCAAATTGCCAACATCTGCTGGATCATCAAAAAAGCAAGAGAGTTCCGTAAAGACATCTATTTCTGCTTTATTGACTATGCCAAAGCCTTTGACTGTATGGATCACAATAAACTGTGGAAAATTCTGAGAGAGATGAGAATACCAGACCACCTGACCTGCCTCTTGAGAAACCTATATGCAGGTCAGGAAGCAATAGTTAGAACTGGACATGAAACAACAGACTGGTTCCAAATAGGAAAAGGAGTACATCAATGCTGTGTATTGTCACCCTGCTTATTTGACTTATATGCAGAGTACATCATGAGAAACGCTGGGCTGGAAGAAGCATAAGCTGGACTCAAGACTGTCAGGAGAAATATCAATAACCTCAGATATGCAGATGACACCACCCTTATGGCAAAAAGTGAAGAGGAACTAAAAAGTCTTTTGATGAAAGTGAAAGAGGAGAGTGAAAAATTTGGCCTAAAGCTCAACATTCAGAAAACAAAGATCATGGCATCCGGTCCCTTCACTTCACGGGAAATAGATGGAGAAACAGTGGAAACAGTGGCAGACTTTATTTTTCTGGGCTCCAAAATCACTACAGGTGATAATTGCAGCTATGAAATTAAAAGACGCTTACTCCTTGGAAGGAAAGTTATGACCAACCTATAGAGCATGTTGAAAAGCAGAGACATTACTTTGCCAACTAAGGTCCATCTAGTCAAGGTTATGATTTTTCCAATGGTCATGTATGGATGTGAGAGTTGGACTGTGAAGAAGGGTGAGCGCCGAAGAATTGATGCTTCTGAACTGTGGTGTTGGAGAAGACTCTTGAGAGTCTCTTGGAGTGCAAGGAGATCCAACCAGTCCATCCTAAAGGAGACCAGTCCTAGGTGTTCATTGGAAGGACTGATGCTGAGGCTGAAACTCCAATACTTTCGTCACCTCATGCAAAGCGTTCACTCATTGGAAAAGACCCTGGTGCTGGCAGAGATTGAAGGCAGGAGGAGAAGGGGACGACAGAGGATGAGATACCTGGATGGCATCTCCAACTCAATGGACATTAGTTTGGGTGAACTCTTGGAGTTGGTGATGGACAGGGAGGCCTGGAGTGCTGCAACTGATGGGGTCACAAAGAGTCGTACATGACTGAGCGACTGAACTGAACTGAACTGAATATTCCATTGTGTATATGTACCACTACTTTATCCATTCATCTGTGGACATTTAGGTTTCTCCAAAGAAAACATACAGATGGCTAACAAACACACAAATGACTGTTCAACAGTGCTCATCATTAGAGCAATGCTAATCAAATCTACAGTGAGTTAACACCTCACACGGGTCAGAATGGCCATCATCAAAAAGGTTACAAACAATAAATTCTGGAGATGGTGTGGAGAAAGGGAACATTCTTGTACTTTTGGTGGGAATGTAAACTGATACAGCCACTATGGAAGACAGTATGGAGATTCCTTTAAAAACTAGGGATAAAATGACCCAGCAATTCTACCTTTAGGCATATACCCGGGGAAACAAAAATTGGAAAAGAAATATGTATGCTATTGTTTATTGCAGCACTATTTACAATGTCTCTGCTTTGTAACAGACTAAGTTTATCCTAGCTTGTCTTCCAAAGAGCAAGGATCTTTTAATTTCACAGCCGCAGCCACTGTCCACAGCAATTTTCAGTTCAGTTCAGTCGCTCAGTCATGTACGACTCTTTGTGACCCCATGAACTGCAACACGCCAGGCCTCCTTGTCCATCACCAACTCCCAAAGTTCACCCAAACCCATGTGCATTGAGTCGGTGATGCCATCCAGCCATCTCATCCTCGGTCATCCCCTTCTCCTCCTGCCCTTAATCCCTCCCAGCATCAGAGTCTTTTCCAATGAGTCAACTCTTCGCATGAGGTGGCCAAAGTATTGGAGTTTCAGCTTTAGTATCATTCCTTCCAAACAACACCCAGGACTGATTTCCTTTAAATGGACTGTGGTTGGATCTCCTTGCAGTCCAACGGAATCTCAAGAGTCTTCTCCAACACCACAGTTCAGAAGCATCAATTCTTCGGCACTCAACTTTGTTCACAGTCCAACTTTGGCATCCATACATGGCCACTGGAAAAACTGTAGCCTTAACTAGACATCAATTTTGAAGCCCAAGAAAATAAAATCTGTCAATGTTTCCACTTTTTCCCCATCTACTTGCCATGAAGTGATGGGACTGGATGCCATGATCTTAGTTGAGTTTCAAGCCAGCTTTTTCACTTTCCTCTTTCACCCTCATCAAGAGGCTCTTTAGTTCCTTTTCACTTTCTACCATTAGAGTGGTATCATCTGCATATCTGAGTTTATTGATATTTCTCCTGGAAATCTTGATTCCAGCTTGTGATTCATCCAGCCCAGCATTTTGCATGATTTATTCTGCATATAATTTAAATAAGCAGGGTGAAAACATACAGTCTGATTATTTGGTATTAATTTAAAATACCAAGGAATCCAAAGAGTGAAATTATATGTGTTGACATTGTCTAGTATACAAACTATGTCCACAAACTCTTTCTTATGCCTTGAGATTTATTTGAATGCCTGGATTTGCCTTAGGAGAGTTACACTGGGGTGAGATTGAGGAGATAGAAGTAACAGCCAACACAACACTAAAGTTCATAATCATCCAGGTTGACGTGTGTGATGGCTGAGGTTAGAGTAACAAACTTGGGGTGAGATTGAGGAGATAGAAGTAACATGTCAACAATAACAACACTAAAGTTCATAATCCTACCAGGTTGACTGTGTGTGTGATGGCTGAGGGCAACAGAATCAGATTTTTTAAATAAAAAGCACAGTTTTAAACAAACTTTTCCAGAAAACAGAAAATTCTTCCCAGATTATTTTATGAAACCAGATAACATTGACAATGAAATCTAACAGTGACATTACAAGACAGGAAAATTTGGACCAATCTCTCTAATAACATACTTTGAAAGATTTTTAAATAACTTATCAGCTAAGTGGATCTAGCAATATGTAGAAAGGATTATTTACCCCAACAAGAATGTGGGAAAGATTTAATATTAAAAATTCATATATATAACTCACCTTCTTCAGAGAAAAAGATCAATTGTGAACATCTTAATAGATGTAGAAAATGTACTTGATAGAGTTGAATATCTATTTATAGTTTAAAAAAGTTAAAAATTAGATGTAGAATGGTCCTCTCTGAATTTAATATGTACTATCAACCAAAAACCCTACAGAAAACACCATAACTTGATGGCTTTGACACTTTAGTGATTCTGTGATAATTGAAAATATCAAAGATCAGCAGTGATAGTTGTACCTTGACTTCATTCAAAATGACATGCTGGTTTCAGAAGTTCTGATCACAAGTTCTAAAAGAAAATAAAAATCCTGATGGAAATATTTCCTGGGAGAGCAGGAATTGTAAACAGCGCATAAAAAGATGGGAGGAAGTTGGATCAGTCAAAGACAGAAGGGAAAATAATAAAGATACAGTTTTAAATAGAGAGGTGAGGAGAGGAGAAAGAGCAAAAATAGTAGCTGTCTTTAATACGATATTCTGGATAATTTTCTTAAAAATATTAATGGAGCTTGTTGATCATCCTTACACAATATTTTTAACTAGTATACACTCACCAAATATTTGCTAAATAAGTAAACTGACCAATGAACATGCTAGTAACTGATTTTGATCATCAGAAACACATCTCATAATTCTCAAGTTGTTATTTTACTTTCTTGAAAATAATTTCATAAGAGCATTATCGGGCTATCCCAATTGGATAATTATAAATAGGGGTTGACCAGCTCTTTCAAATTCACAAATAAGTCAATAAAGTGTTGTAACTACTACCTGCAAGTACAATGTAAGGGATGAGGAAGATTTGACCAGATCAGCTTATTTCAGGCTAGAAATTCCCCTAAGAACTACAATACATGTTTCACTGTTCTACTCCTTTCTCCACACCTACCTTTCCCTCTTCTATTTATTCTTCTTTCCTATCTGTATCTGCCAATTACTTTCTCCTTTTTCTTATGTTTCTTAATGAGTATTCCCATTATTCTGGGTATGTTTCTTCTCCCACCCTCCCCCCTCCCCAACCTTTCTGTCTCTCTTGCTTTCTTTTCTGTTTCTCTACTGTCTCTTTCTTTCTCTCTTTTAACAATATACTCCTTTCCCCATTTAGACCAGTCATTATGTAGAAACCAAGTGGATATTTTAAAAAGAAGCTGTATTTTTAAAGTAGAGTTTATGTTACTTCTGGATTTAAGAGCAGCCCAAATATTTTATATGATTTTAAGAGAAAGTATAAATTAGTTTTATTTCAAGAGCCAAAGGAATGGCCTTCTCAATATCAGAGTCAGCACTTCTTCAGGAAACTCCTTGACCTCTAGATAGAGTTAATATCCTCTCTTTACATAGCATATACTATGAAGCAAAATTCAGTTATTAGTTTCATTGTTATCTTTTTGTATGTAGTGACTTTTTTTCTGCTAATATGTAAATTCTTTGAAGTCAGGGACTATATTATTTTGTACACCCTACAAGCCCTAGTACCTAGCTTAGTGTCTGGAGCATAGAAGGCACTTAGACTATGTTTGTTAAATGAACGAAGTAATGAATAAAAAATTTCATTACTTTATTCATTTTTTAACAAACATATGGTAATGTATATGCTTCAGTGCTCACCTCTCAGTTCATACCACCCTCTCCTTCTGCCACTAATGTCTGCATCTCTATTTCTGCTCTGCAATTGAATTCATCCGTACCATTTTTCTAGATTCCATACATTACTATATGCATTCATATACAAAATTTGTTTTTTTCTTTCTGACATGATAGCTAATAGGAAGTTGCTGTATATCACAGGGAGCTCAACTCAGTGCCCTGTGACAACCTAGAGGGGTAGGATAGAAGTTCAAGAGGGATGGGACATATGTATTCTTACGGCTGATTCCTGTTGCTGAATAGCAGAAGCCACCACAATACTGTAAAGCAATTATCCTCCAAATAAAAATAAACGAATTCCAGCCCATCTCCATTTTCATGTCTTCAAAAATAGCCCTCCTTCCTCATTCCTTGTAACTCATCTAAAACTTTTCTACTCATTCCACTGTTCCCTGAAAACGTGAAGACCGGAATTGGGCTGTGGCAAGTGGGATAATGAAACTATTCCCATGGGCAGTGAGTTCTGAAATAAATTCTATAAATTTTAAGTTTATTGCTGTGATCTCATTTTTAAACTATAATGTGCTACACACTCCTCTATCTTCCCGTCACCTCTTGATGCTCCAGGAATACCTTCTCTATCATTGCTTAACACATTTAGGTCTCCTAGACTTTCCACCCTGTGAACCATGATGGGCCTCTTTGACTCACAGTTTAGTGCCTAGTGTCGTTAGTGCCTAGTATTTCTCATTCCCATCCTGCAATGTGTATTGTTTTTATTTTTTTCCTGAAAGGGTAAAATACCAATAAGTGAAGATAAGTCGTTGGCTTTGTTCCAAAACAAGCTTGTTGTTTTAAGACCCCAAACAGTCTGAAACACCATTAAGATGCTGCAGGCCACCCAAGTTGTGCATCAGTTAGCAATTAGGTCACATATTGGGTAGTTGAAGCCACTCAGCCTTTGGCCTTGTTCCTCACAGCACACCCAAGCAGGGCACGGTTATCCAAACAATGCCCACTCTGCTGTCTCTTGTTCCTTAATTGGGATGACTTAGAGATGCTAATGTGCACAGGCAGACCCTGTCGCCCCAATTAGGCCTCATTAGTGGCTCTGCCAGTGGTGACCACTGCAAAATAATATTTGCTCTTGGGAAGGCTTTGTGAGATGCTCTCAGTTCCTGCAGAGAAGGAAAAAGTTCATGCTTTACACCTGCCCCAGCAGCAAACTCCTTCCCTCCATCTTCCACGGCCACTGTCAGTTTGGATAGTGTTACCCTCCGGGTCTCAGCTATAACACCTTGACTACGGAGGCTAGGGTGGTAGACGGAAATTCTTACAGACACTCGCTGGTTTATGAGAAGGCTGGTTTATGAGAAGCCTGGTTTATGTCTCCTCCCTCCTCCCGCATAGATTTTCCCATGGAATGCAGAAAATGTGTTCAGAGACAGGCTTCTGGAGCCCAGAGACAACACCATCCTGAACTCTGAGGTGTCCCCTAAATGATTTTAGCTGACTAAAATATGAAAAATAGAAAACAACAATCTTGAAAAATGCATAGGGAATGAAGAATGCAATTGTTTGCTATTTTTTAAGACAGGCATAGTTCAAAAAGGCAGGTTCTGAAAATATTGCCATTAACTCTTCACAAGGGAAAAGTGTTTGTTGGTCTCAGAAAATTGAGGAAAGATGTTCCTGTCCAACTAGCAGAGGACTTTCTGTAGGTGTTCTAGGCCCTGCACATTTAGCTTAAAGAGAGACACATGTGATGCTTCATTGGGGCCACTGGCACAAACCCATCTGGGTTATATCAGAGTTGACCTCACAATCCTCACAGACAAGAGTTCTGTAAAGGCCAGGCAGCCAAGGCAATACCCCGTCCATTGGGATGGGGCCAGGGTTGAAAGGGATGTTATTAGATGCTCCTGCTGCTGTCCCCTCAGTTCACTCAAAGGTCATTGGAGTGCTTGTTTTAGTATTTTCATTTTTTTCCCATAAGAATTGGAGGGAATGAAATAAATATTACATTTGAATGATTAAGACTGGAGATAAACAGAATGATCAATAATAGAAGACATTAAAAAATGTTGAATCAGAGTGTCACTTGCTTGCAATTAGTTCTTTAAAAAAATCCTTTTTCTATTTTTTTGTTTTTGATCATTCATGTTCCAACAGCTGCCTACATGCTTGGAATTGTGGTATGTATCCAGACATGTTAGATGTACCCCATCTAATGAGACTTTAGGAGAATAATAAGAGCAGGGCTTTCCTAGTGCCCATTTCCATCATGTGATTTCCCATCCCCGCCCCCCGCCCCCACCCCTTGCACCCTTGCATCCTTCTTCCTGCCCTTTGACTTGTGTGAGCAGTAGCTGCAGAGATGGCAGGATGTCAATGCCCCCAAAATTGAACCTGTGATTTGTTTTTCTTTGATTTATGTTCTTGTAGTCAATAAACTTTATAAAGGAAAGTATCAGACTGAACAATCAATCAAAGATAAACAGATTCCTGTCCTTTAAAAGCATTTCAGCCCAGTAGGTGAATGCCTCATTCATCTTTTGCAGGCAGGCTTTCGGCCTTTCCACTGAGACACAACTGACTGCTCACTACAGGCAGTTTTCCACCAAAGGGCTGCTGCAGTGGAGCCGAGATTTATCAATTTCATGGCACCAGTGGTCCTGATATGGTATCATTTTCAGGATCTAAATGGTTAAGCATGCTGTTTGCATGCTGACTTGGGCTTTCCAATCTACCAGAAAGGAGAGAGGGACAAGGAGTTTCAAACACTTTGGGTTTACACTGGATAGTTCTATAAAAATTCATATGGTGCACTTTTTTTTTTTAATTCTAAAAAGCCAACTCCCTTTCTTGCAAAAGAGAATTCCCTCTTTGTTTTATTAGTAGGTTTCTGAATCTTCCTTCGAATAAGGCAAATGTCATCCTGCATTTTTTGCTTCTCTGCAGCACAGATGGTGTGCATATGCAGATTGGTGAGTTTCTAATCAATACAGTGGCACTTGGGAATATCTGTAAGTATTGTAATAATGCATTAGTCAGGAATGATGTTGTAACACACTGAGATCATACACATAAATCTAAGACACCATGTCTAGACACTCCAGGGAAGATGGCATGGCATGGGTTAGAGCAGGCATTAAGGGAGGGCAATATTTCAAATATGATGGGAAAATAATGCAATTTGCAGACTTTAATAAAACCATCGGGGAATTAATTTCAGTAGGGGTACATTCTCTCCCCAAACATTCTCGTTCTTCTGTTTGCTTCCTAGACACTTGTAATGAGATACTTTTCACCTGTTATCTCAGGCATAAACACAGAATGGGATCTGTGAATTGAGCTAGATTTTTAATGTGCTGCATATGAAAATAATCCCTTTATAGGTAGCGCTTTAGCTGTACAAAAGTGCATTATGCAAACAACACAGAGGCAGAACAAACCTTGGAGATTCAGAGTTAGAAGAGCTTATAAATTAATCTCTTAAGCATACGCTGAGCATGCTCAGAGAGCCCACTCACACATAAAATGACCAGCCAAACCTGCAAAGTTTTAATAGGGATGGGGTTGATAACTAAATATTTAAATGATATTAAACGTATGACCATTTTAACACCACCCAAAAGTTACAGGCTGGTTTATTCTCTGCTGCCTCCAATGCTATTTTCGCTTTGAGCCTTTTCTTCTAATCAACCAGACTCAGTTTAAATTGTTCAGGCTGAGAGCAGTCCTGTCTTCAGGTACTCACACCTGTGATAAAAATGTTAAATTAAAAGGAGCCAGAAATGAAATCTGTAAGTATACTCAAGCAAACAAAACAAAACAAAACCAGGTACAGAATGCGCCACCCCTGCCCCCTTGCTGGTCAGTTTCCAGCAGCCGCATAACAGGCTCCTGGTCCCACGCACTGCTTAGGCTGTCTTCTGGTTGTCATTTTGGTCCATTGCTGCCTAAGTGAAATATCCTCATGTCTCAGGCCAGCTCTGTGCTTCTAACACTCCGGAGGCTTTTCAATTAAAATGCGAGAGAAGCAGAAGGCTAGATGGAATCAACCCAATTATCTCTGTAGCCATAGAAATGCACATGATAAATGAACTCCAACCTTTTCCTTTCCGATGACAACTTGGGCTCTGAATAGAGGTGTGATTTTTTGTGTGTGAGTATGAGGAAGAATGTGGCTTTCTTTAGTATAAAATGAAGCACCACTGCCTTGGCAAAATATCTCAAGGCATAATGCTTCCAGCACCTGTACAGTCAGTTCCATGAAGGCTTAGACTCAGAGGAAAAAAAAAAATTCTCAGACTGCTGTCTAGAGGAAAACTATATTGCAGCATCTACATTGCAGCATCTCATTCCTCATTCACAGAAGTCTTTTCCTGCAGCTTTAGTGATCCGCTTCCTTATTACATTAATTTTTAAATTTGTATTTCTACATATTCTGCTCTCTTTCTTTCAAACGTTGCTTTTGAAGGAGAAATAAGTATATATACTGGACTTCCTAGGTGGCACTAGTGGTAAAGAGACTGCCTGCCAAAACAGGAGACATAAGAACAGGGGGTCGATCCCTGGATTGGGAAGATCCCCTGGAGGAGGGCATGGCAACCGACTCCATTATTCTTGCATGGAGAATTCCATGGACAGAGGATACCGGTGGGCAGCAGTCCATGGAGTTGCAAAGAGTTGGACATGACTGAAGCACCTTAGCATGCATGCAAGTACATACACAGAATGTATTAAATCTCTTTTATTTCATAAACCCCTCAACTACCCCCTCTTCATGAAAGGACATTTTATCAGCATTACTAATACTGGATACACCTGTTATGAGGAAAACTGGAGAGCTCAACAAAAGCAGAGGGCACTCTATAGTTTTTCACATTCTTCCAGCAGGCAGTGCTCACTCAAAGCACATTGCCCTCTCTTTCAAATTGCAGAAAAATAAAAAATTCTGGCTTATATTACTTCTATCATTCCTATTCAGTGCCATTGTACTTTTTCTTAATTTCAGCAATCTTTCTGCCAAATGCAAAGTATGTGAGTTGGTGTGTCCTTTTTATTTTGTTAGTCTACCATAGTCTACAGTACTACTGGAGTTTCAGTTCAGTTCAGTCGCTCAGTCATGTCCAACTCTTTGTGACCCCATGAATTGTAGCATGCCAGGCCTCCCTGTCCATAACCAATTCCCGGAGTTTACCCAAACTCACATCCATTGAGTCAGTGATGCCATCCAACCATCTCATCCTCTGTCATCCCCTTCTCCTCCTGCCCCCAATCCCTCCCAGCATCAGAGTCATTTCAAATGAGTTATCTTTTTTTTTCGCATCAGGTGGCCAAAGTATTGGAGTTTCAGCTACAACATCAGTCCTTCCAATGAACACCCAGGACTGATTGTTAGGATGGACTGGTTGGATCTTCTTGCAGTCCAAGAGACTCTCAAGAGTCTTTTCCAACACCACAGTTCAAAGCATTAATTCTTCTGCGCTCAGCTTTCCTTATACACTGGAGTTTATCCTGTTTGAATTCTTCGTCATACAATAAACAAAATCATGTTCCTTTTGCTATTTTTTTCCTTGTCTTATTCTTAGGGCCATTTGAAATCCCTAATTAGAAATTTGAACATTTTATGACAGTGATCACCAAAATGTGTGTTTAAGCATATATCCTCTGCAAACAGTAACAATTTGACTCATATTTTATAATTCACTCTACCATAATCTGTTTACCTAAGGTTAGTTTCTCCTGGCTCCAGAAAAACTTGAAATGACAATATGATCTTGGAGATAATGTGCATTCACTTTTATTTAATACTTTGTAGTTTACAAATTACATTTGGGAACATGATAAATAGAGCCTGTTTGGGAAGAAAGGGTAGAAAAAGGGAAAAATATTAAAACAGCATTTAAGAGTGATCTTTCTGATAACTCAATGCTCTGAGATTCAGCCTGAAAATAGAGGATGAAATGTCTGTGTGGGGAGTTGAGCGTCAAGTTATTGGAAGGACAGAATCTTGAAAAAGAGGTCATACCCCTCAGCCTGGGGTCAATGAGGAATCTTTCAAGCAGAAAACAAAGTTAAAGAGTTTTCCTATCAAGAGAAATAAACAATTATTTTTCAAGTGATGAATTTGCTTCTACATTTATGATGGAATCTCTCATGACCATTTCCTCCCCAAGTCCATTAAAGCTGTCTGATTTACATGATGACAGTCTTTCAGTTTATACTTTACTATCTTCCCCTCTAGGAAGACTGGATCCTGAGTATGATAGAAGTTCAGAAAGAAGTTTAGTGAAGACTAAAAAATACTTGTGTCACCAGCACAACTCCCAAACTCATATTCCGGGTTGGGGTGGGGAAAATGCAGATATCCCAGTGGAAGGTAACATTTATAAGTCACTTCTATTTCAACATTAATGGTATTATTGGGTCTTTACCTGATAGCAAATTTTAATACATGAGGTCCCAGAGGCCCATGGCAGAGGCGATTCCTCTTCCTTCTCAGAGGAATGAAGAGTGTGTCTGTCCCCAAACTTGGAGAGTGAGGTAAAGGGAAGGGGAGAGGGAGATGGAGAAGCAGAGGATGGGGAGGAAGTGAAAAAAATAGAAAGCTGTTGATGCTGGAAACTCACTCTTTGCTTACTAGTGGTATCAGGACAATCCCTACCTGAAGCTGAAACCATTTAACGTGTATTTCTAAAATAAGAAAGAGGTATTGCTAAAACAAACCATCCTTTGTGTATACTCCCCATTGACTCAAAACTGAAAACAGTATGAAGGACCATTTCCCTGATGTGGGACAACATGCCCAGAGGTACACAGAGAGAAAGTGCTGATTTGCTGTCTTGTGATATTTAACAGGAATGTGTATGCCCTCTGTTCCCTAGTTCTCAGCCTTCTATTTTCTCTTGAGAGTCCCTTGGGACTACAAGGAGATCAAACCAGTCAATCCTAAAGGAAATCAACCTTGAATATTCATTGGAAGGACTGATGCTGAAACTGAAGCTCCAATACTTTGGCCACCTGATGTGAAGAGCCGACTCATTAGAAAAGACCTTGATGCTGGGAAAGATTGAAGGTATAAGGAGAAGAGGGCAGCAGAGGATGAGGTGGTTAGATAGCATCACTGATTCAATGAACATGAATTTGAGCAAACTGTGGGCGATAGTGAAGGACAAGGAAGTCTAGTGTCCATGGGGTCACAAAGAGTCAGACATGACTTAACAACTGAACAACAACAAATTTTCTACAGTAGATCTATTCATCATCAGATGATAGACAGATTACTGATTAAACCAGTCTAAGACTTGGGAATATACACACTGAGTGCTCTAGAGACAGAATCTGCTATTTCACAAGCTATAGGTCTCATTCTCTCTCACCTCTCCCCAACTATTTTAAACACTTGAGATTATGAAGTGCTAGAACAATGATGATATTAATTTGATTGTTTACAAAACAGTATTTCCTATGCTGTATCTGCTTTTTTGAAACTCTTTGCAATTCTGTTTGATAAATAGAATTTTATCACTGTTTTTTTAATCCCTATTTTTTATCCCCGGTTTCTCTTCTGACATTATTGGGATAGATAATGATTATATTATATTCTATATCAATAACACCATGCAAAAAAAATGGCATTTTAAAGGATCTGCATTTAATTAAATTGCTTAAACAATGAGCATTGAAAACTAGTACAGCCACTATGAAGAACAGTGTGGAGATTTCTTAAAAACCTGGGAATAGAACTGCCATACGTCCCTGGGCATACACATCCAGGAAACAAGAATTTAAAGAGACACGTGTACCCCAGTGTTCATAGCAGCACTGTTTACAATTGCCAGGATATGGAAGCAACCTCCTAGATGTCCATCAGGAGATGAATGGATAAGAAAGTAGTGGTACATATACACAGTGGAATATTACTTAGCTATTAAAAAGAATGCATTTGAATCAGTTCTAATGGAGTGGATGAAACTGGAGCCTATTATACAGAGCAAAGTAAGTCAGAAAGAAGAACACCAATATAGTGCATTTATGGCAGAAAGTGAAGAGGAACTAAAAAGCCTCTTGATGAAAGTGAAAGAAGAGAGGGGAAAAGTTGGCTTAAAGCTCAACATTCAGAAAACGAAGATCATGGCATCTGGTCCTATCACTTATTGGCAGATAGATGGGGAAACAGTGGAAACAGTGTTGAACTTTATTTTGGGGGGCTCCAAAATCACTGCAGATGGTGACTGCAGCCATGAAATTTAAAGACTCTTACTCCTTGGAAGAAAAGTTCTGACCAACCTAGATAGCATATTGAAAAGCAGAGACATTACTTTGCCGACTAAGGTCTGTCTAGTCAAGGCTATGGTTTTTCCAGTGGTCATATATGAATGCGAGAGTTGGACTGTGAAGAAAGCCAAGCGTCAAAGAGTTTTTGCTTTTGAACTGTGGTGTTGGAGAAGACTCTTGAGAGTCCCCTGGACTGCAAGGAGATCCAACCAGTCCATTCTGAAGGAGATCAGCCCTGGAATTTCTTTGGAAGGAATGATGCTAAAGCTGAAACTCCAGTACTTTGGCCACCGCATGTGAAGAGTTGACTCATTAGAAAAGACTCTGATGCTGGGAGGGATTGGGGGCAGGAGGAGAAGGGGATGACTGAGGATGAGATGACTGAATGCATCACCAACTCAGTGGACGTGAGTCTGAGTGAACTCCAGGAGTTGGTGATGAACAAGGAAGACTGGCGTGCTGCGATTCATGGGGTCACAAAGAGTCAGACACGACTGAGCGACTGAACTGAACTGAACTGAACTGAACGCATATATATGGGATTTAGAAAGATGGTAACGATGACCCTATATGAGAGACAGCAAAAGAGACACAGATGTAAAGAACAGACTTGTTGGACTCTGTTGAGAAGGCAAGGGTGGGATGATTTGAGAGAATAGTGTTGAAACATGTTTATTATCATATGTGAAATAGATCGCCAGTCCAGGTTTGAGGCATGAAGCAGGGTGCTCAGGGCTGGTGCACTGGGATGACCCTGAGGGATGGGATGGGGAGGGAGGTGGGAGGGCGAGTCAGGATGGGGAACACATGTATACCCATGGCTGATTTATGTGAATGTATGGTAAAAACCACGACAATATTGTAAAGTAATTAGCCTCTAATTAAAATTTTAAAAAATTAAAAAAGAATAGATGAGCATTGGATTTGTCAGTCAAAGAAGACCCACTCCTGATTTCTGCCTTACCTTGACAAGTCCTACACCTTACTAGGACTCAGTATTCTCTTCTTTATGATAAAGAGGTTGGACATTCAACAACAGCCCGACTGTTTCATCTTCTCTGTCAGCTCAGACCAGTTGCCAATGATTATCTGAACTGCTGTGTTCAGGGCTGTCACTCGCAGCCCTGGCTCTTCAGAAGAGACTTCCATTGTTCAGCAACATCTGCCGTAGGTAAAAATTTAGGGATTGGAAAGATCTGAACCAGACTCTACTAGCCTAGAACTAGGTGATCTCAAAATGCTCCTCCTAGTTCTGGAAACTTCATCCTCAACTGCAGAATAATTTACTTTTGTTATTTAAAACAAACAAAAAAACCTAAACATACACATGTAAAAAGTGAAAATTATCAATTACTTGATATTCTTTTAAAAAGCTGAAAATTATCAATATATTATGTATTTACAACTAAACATGTCATTAATAAGGCCAGGTAAGCTTTATTGTAGCTTGAAGCACATAGTTTATTTAAATATATATATTTTTAATATCTGCAGATTTCTGTCCCAGTATTTTACCCATTTGTCAATCCCCAGTGATTACAGTTGAAAAAAATCATATAGTTCATTTTTCTTTCTTAGCACTGATGGTACTATGATGAAGTAATTCCATCTGAAAGAAAAAAACAAGCATATTTTGAGGATTTCAGATAGTCTTACGTGTTTTCAGATGAACTATACTTTTCACCTACAAGTTCATGTTAAGTGTCAGGAATTGTGACAGGCAGTATGTAAGTTTCATTTTATACCAGCATATTCAATATGAAAGACAATCATTGTGTGGTTGATATTAAATTAGTAAATCCCAAGAGATTGCACCATATCACAAGCTGGAAATGCTGTGTGTTTAAGGAACTTAATTATCATCTTGTCTCTTTTTAAAAGAAAAAAAAAAGTGTTTCTTTTCCTTAATCGGCAATATACCCTGTAAATAATGCTGTTCCCTTCGCACTGAAAACCATTTAATTCCCCATTATCTCACTTCATTAGCCAAATGTCCTGTTTAGGCAAACTCTGAATATGAAACACATTATAATGTGGTAGGCAAATAATATTTAGAAACATCTTTGAATTGGAAAGAAAAACCCAGCAAAACAGAAGTCAACACAGATGATATGTATTCATCGTTATTCTGGGCTATTTCAGGGATCTAGTTCCTATTATGATTGACCTTGAACATCAACTAGGAGCAATTTTCATGCACTGTAGTAAGAAAACAATGACTTCTGGGACATATAGAACAGTAACAAAAGTTAGAAATTGATTTTTCAACAAGGAGTTTGAATATATGTAAAACCTTAAGCCAAACCAGAAGGGCCTAAGGGACCAGGAAATCCTGTTTATCACCAGCCCATGTCTCCATCCACTGTTGCCCTCTTCCCTAGCAAAATATCCCTTGAAATGTGTGAAATATGAACCAAGAGTGCCTTTATTTTTTTTAATACTTTATTCTACATTACAATACTGTATTTGTTTAGCCATACATTGACATGAATCAGCCACAGGTGTACACGATCTCCCAATGCTGAAGCCCCCCTCCCACCTCCCACCCCACATCATCTCCCTGGATCATCCCGTGCACCAGCCCCATGCATCCTGTATCCTGTATTGAACATAGACTGGCACTTTGTTTCTTACATGATAATATGCATGTTTCAATGCCATTCTCCCAAATCATCCCACCCTCTCCCTCACCCTCAGAGTCCAAAAGTCCGTTCTATACCTCTGTGTCTCTTTTGTTGTCTCACATAGAGGGTCATCATTACTATCTTTCTAAATTCCATATATATGTGTCAGTATACTGTATTGGTGTTTTTCTTTCTGGCTTACTTCACTCTGTATAATCGGCTCCAGTTTCATCCATCTCATTAGAACTGAGTCAAATTTATTCTTTTTAAGGGCTGAGTAGTACTCCACTGTGTATATGTACCACTGCTTTCTTATCCATTCATCTGCTGATGGACATCTAGGTTGCTTCCATGTCCTGGCAATTATAAACAGTGCTGCAATGAACATTGGGGTACATGTGTCTCTTTCAATTCTGGTTTCCTTGGTGTGTATGCCCAGCAGGGGGATTGCTGGGTCATAAGGCAGTTCTATTTTCAATTTTTAAAGGAATCTCCACACTGTTTTCCATAGTGGCTGTACTAGTTTGCATTCCCACCAGCAGTGTAGGAGGGTTCCCTTTTCTCCACATCCTCTCCAGCATTTATTGCTTGTAGACTTTTGGATCGCAGCCATTCTGACTGGTGTGAAATGGTACCTCATTGTGGTCTTGATTTGCATTTCTCTGATAATGAGTGATGTTGAGCAGCTTTTCATGTGTTTGTTAGCCATCCGTATGTCTTCTTTGGAGAAACGCCTATTTAGTTCTTTGGCCCATTTTTTGATTGGTTCATTTATTTTTCTGGAGTTGAGCTGCATAAGTTGCTTGTATATCTTTGAGATGAGTTGTTTGTCAGTTGTTTCATTTGCTATTGTTTTCTCCCATTCAGAAGGCTGTCTTTTCACCTTGCTTATAGTTTCCTTTGTTGTGCAGAAGCTTTTAATTTTAATTAGATCCCATTTGTTTATTTTTGCTTTTATTTCCATTATACTGGGAGGTGGATCATAGAGGATCCTGCTGTGATTTATGTCGGAGAGTGTTTTGCCTATGTTTTCCTCTAGGAGTTTTATAGTTTCTGGTCTTACATTTAGATCTTTAATCCATTTTGAGTTTATTTTTGTGTATGGTGTTAGAAAGAGGTCTAGTTTCATTTTTTACAAGTGGTTGACCAGTTTTCCCAGCACCACCTGTTAAAGAGACTGTCTTTACTCCATTGTATATTCTTGCCTCCTTTGTTGAAGATAAGGTGTCCATAGGTGTGTGGGTTTATCTCAGGACTTTCTATTTTGTTCCATTGATCTATATTTCTGTCTTTGTGCCAGTACCATACTGTCTTAATGACTGTGGCTTTGTAGTAGAGCCTGAAGTCAGGCAAGTTGATTCCTCCAGTTCCATTCTTCTTTCTCAAGATTGCTTTTGCTATTCAAGGTTTTTTGTATTTCCATACAAATCTTGAGATTATTTGATCTAGTTCTGAGAAAAATACTGCTGGTAGCTTGATAGGAATTGCATTGAATCAGTATATTGCTTTGGGTAGTATACTCATTTTCACTATATTGACTCCTCCGACCCATGAACATGGTATATTTCTCCATCTATTAGTGTCCTCTTTGATTTCTTTCATCAGTGTTTTATAGTTTTCAATATATAGGTCTTTAGTTTCTTTAGGTAGGTATATTCCTAAGTATTTTATTCTTTTCATTGCAATGGTGAATGGAATTGTTTCCTTAACTTCTTTTTCTACTTTCTCATTATTAGTGTATAGGAATGCAAGGGATTTCTGAGTGTTGATTTTATATCCTGCAACTTTACTATATTCATTGATTAGCTCTAGTAGTTTTCTGGTTGAGTCTTTAGGATTTTCCATGTAGAGGATCATGTCATCTGCAAACAGTGAGAGTTTTACTTCTTCTTTTCCAGTTTGGATTCCTTTTATTTCTTTTTCTGCTCTGATTGCTGTGGCCAAAACTTCCAGAACTATATTGAATAGTAGTGGTGAAAATGGACACCCTTGTTTTGTTCCTGACTTTAGGGGAAATGCTTTCAATTTTTCACCATTGAGGATAATGTTAGCTGTGGGTGTGTCATATATAGCTTTTATTATGTTGAGGTATGTTCCTTCTATTCCTGCTTTCTGGAGAGTTTTTATCATAAATGGATGTTGAATTATAGGGAAGAAAGAGGAATGGGTACAGAAGGAAGGCCATCTCAAAGGAAGAGATGTGGAAGAGGCCGTGGGCCACAAGCAAACACCAGCACTGCAGAGATGAGACTTTCCTGGCACTAGAGTGGTTAAGACTCATGCTTTCACTGCCTTGGGCCCCAGTTCTATCCCTGGTTGATATATCCTACAAGCTGCATGGCATGGCTTAAAAAAAAAAAAAAAACACTTTAGAAGTGTATTGTTCTCTGCTAGCAAAATGGTTCCCTTCTCCCTCTCAGGTTCCATTCTCAGTTCACAGCTCACTCACTTGTATCAGGTGCATGCTGTCCAGTTGCTTCAGTCATGTCAGACTGTTTGCAACCCCATAGACTGTGTTCCATAAGGCTCCTCTGTCTGTGGGATTCTTCAGGTCAGAATACTGGAGTGGGTCACCAAGCCCACCTCCAGGGATCTTCTCAACCCAGGGAATGAACTCACGTCTGCCTGCTTCTCCTGCATTGCAGGCAGATTCTTTACCCTCTGAGCACCTGGGAAGCCAATTAACTAGTATCAGGAGGCTCACCCTAAAACAAAGAAGCCTAAGAAGCCATTCTAATAGTAATGGCCACTCATTGTCAACTCAAGCAGTTCCTTCAACTAGGAGCAGAGCAGCAAGAACTGTTCTGGAAGCTCAGAGAAGGAGAGACAGAATGTCAGCGACACCTTCCTGCTCCAGCTATTTCCCCTTAACACAATTGTAGGAATTGTTTTAGCTTCTTTTCAGAGGTGAAAACAAGACCATTGAAAAGTGCTGCGCCCACTTCCCCACAAACACATACTATTGATGAACTTTCTATTTCTTACTCAGTCTTGTAGTAGATGACATTACAATCATAATCCTGCTGCTCCTTCCTTGTTAGATCTGTCTCTAAGAGAGAATTCCATCTCTTATCCCACCAATGGCAGAATTAGTAATGTGACTTTTTAGTCAATGTATGATGAAAGTGAAAGAGGAGAGTGAAAAAGTTGACTTAAAGCTCAACATTCAGAAAACGAAGATCATGGCATCCAGTCCCATCACTTCATGGGAAATAGATGGGGAAACAGTGGAAACAGTGTCAGACTTTATTTTTGGGGGCTCCAAAATCACTACAGATGGTGACTGCAGCCATGAAATTAGAAGACTCTTACTCCTTGGAAGAAAAGTTATGAGTAACTTAGATAGTATATTCAAAAGCAGAGACATTACTTTGCCGACAAATGTCCTTTTAGTCAAGGCTATGGTTTTTCCTGTGGTCATGTATGGATGTGAGAGTTGGACTGTGAAGAAGGCTGAGTGCCGAAGAATTGATGCTTTTGAACTGTGGTGTTGGAGAAGACTCTTGAGAGTCCCTTGGACTGCAAGGAGATCCAACTAGTCCATTCTGAAGGAGATCAGTCCTGGGATTTCTTTGGAAGGAATGATGCTAAAGCTGAAACTCCAGTACTTTGGCCACCTCATGAGAAGAGTTGACTCATTGGAAAAGACTTTGATGCTGGGAGGCATTGGGGGCAGGAGGAGAAGGGGATGGCCGAGGATGAGATGGCTGGATGGCATCACTGACTCAATGGATGTGAGTCTGAGTGAACTCCGAGAGATGGTGATGAACAGGGAGGCCTGGCGTGCTGCGTTCATGGGGTCGCAAAGAGTTGGACACGACTGAGCAACTGAACTGAACTGAACTGATGAAAAGTAGAAATGTCAAATGCCACTTCTAAGCAGAAGATTTAAAAGCCTTCATGAAGTCACGTCATTTTTTCTTTTTCTTTATTCATGAGTCTAGCAAAGAGTTACCAGAAAACAAATAGGACACGCATTGAAATCTGAATCAGATAAATTGCAAAGAAATTTTTGGTGTAATTATGTCCCAAATATTGCATAGGATATACTTACACTGAATAATAATAATAATTTGTTATTTATCTGATATTTAAACCTAATGGGAAGTTTTATATTTTTATTGGCTATGTTTGGCAATACTAGTTTTGCAGGATCTCATATAATAGTTTCTCCTTTGATCTGTGTTCCAGAAAAGAAAAACATATGGATAAGACCTCAGTGGACTTGCAGCCAACTTGAAATGTGATCAAGCTTTGTGGTCTCAAGCCACTTAGACTACTCGGAGGTCATCTCTAAGTGAGACCTAGAGAAAGATGACTGATAAAATCAGCATCTGTTTCTCCCTGAGATGCTCATGAAGCCTTTAACTAGAAGAAGCTGGTGAACATCCTTCTGGTTTTAGCTGAGTCCTTTCTCTGCTGCTTGTCACATCGGCTTCTACATACTCTGCTTTCTGCACTGGTCCAATCTCACACTGTCTGTGCTGGTTCGATCACTCCTTTTACCAACGTCCTTTGTTTGTGGCAGCTGTCAGTCTTCCAGCCTGCAACTAATGAGAATTTAGTGTCCAGGGCACAGAGGTTTTACTTCCCTGACCATATACATTTCATCAATGATATTTCTAATACTTTGCTTATGTCAATTAGTCCCTGAATGCCACTGCAGAATTTGGGTCCATATTCTGGAAACTCTAGAAAGACATATGACCTCTACAGAAATACTTACTACAAAATGTATTCTGATTATGCAGTTCACTCATTCCAGAAATGTTCATTGAATCCCACTAGATTGAGGTGGCTGTACTATGATGAACAGAGCAGGTGTGATAAATGGTTTGGTGGAGTTTACAGTCTAGAAGATGAGGAGGGTACATGGATAGCCCTAGATTTAGAAAAAAAATAATTAAGTAGGGCTTGGTTATTTTTCCCTTTTCTTTAGCCATCATGCCTTCTGATTTATTCATATACTTGTTTCCTTTAAGATTTATATCTATCATTCATCCTCAAATGTCCCTGTATCTGTAGCAGCTGTTAGTTAAACTTTTTATCTTCTGCCAATCTGAGCTTTTTCATTTAACTTTTAACGCCCCTTTATACAAAATTTATAATTGGTTCCCTTAGGGAATATACCATATTTTACTCTTGTATGTGTTAATTCAAATAAAACACTACCAAATGCTCACTCTTAGTAGACTCAGGACAGGAGGAGGGTATAGTAAAAATAAGTAAAGGCATGGTCTTTACCCTCAAACAGCTTTTATATATTCCTCTAGGAGGAATTAAAACCAACATCTCTGAAATAGTAAATTAACTATATATGTCATAAATAGTAACTGGGGTTAGCAAGATGTAAGGTAATATATATAAAATGGATAAACAACAAGGTCCTACTATATAGCACAGAGAACTATATTTAAAATCCTATGATAAACTATAATGGAAAAGAATATTAAAAAGTATGTGTGTGGGTGTGTGAATAACAAAACGACTCTGATGTGCAGCAGAAATTAATGCAGCAGTGCAAATCAACTGTACTTCAAAAAAAAAAATAGTAGCTGGTCAGGGATGCAGATGGGCTCAGGAACTACCAGAAATACCAGGGAATATGAGTCTCAGGATTCACTTTGTCTCTACTCAAGGTAACCACTTATTCATCTGTTCCATTTTTCTTTCTCTTTGTGTAAACCAGTTGGTTCCATTTCATGGCTTAAAACTGGCTGATGAGGAGCTCCCAGGTTAATTGACATTTGGCATCTTTAATTACAAATGAGCAAGTGAGTGAAGTTGCTCAGTCATGTCCAACTCTTTGCAATCCCATGGACTGTAGCCTACTAGGCTCCTTCATCCATGGAATTTTCCAAGCAAGAGTACTGGAGTGGGTTGCCATTTCCTTCTCCAGGGGATCTTCCTGACCCAAGGATCAAACCCAAGGCTCCCACATTGCAGGTAGACACTTTACCATCTGAGCCACCAGAGACTGCCAAAATTCCCACTCTGAAGTTCAAACTCTCAAGGAAGGAGTTCAGAGGCCCAGTTTGGATCAGACTGTCACTACTGAGTCAATCAACTGCAATCTAGGGGAAATTTTATATTGTATACAATAGGTTTTTGCATGATAACAATGTGGATATGAAGAGTGGATGTCCCTAGAAAAGTTAGGGGTAGGCCACATACAAAATATGTGTCTTATATACAGAGTGACATTTGCAACCACATATATTGATGCTTTTGGACTGTGGTGTTGGAGAAGACTCTTGAGAGTCTCTTGGACTCCAAGGAGATCCAACCAGTCAATCCTAAACGAAATCAATCCTGAATATTCATTGGAAGAACTGATGCTGAAGTTGAAACTCCAGTACTTTGGCCACCTGATGCAAAGAACTGACTCATTGGAAAAGCCCCTGATCCTGTGAAAGATTGAAGGCGGGAGGGGAAGGGGATGACAGAGGATGAGATGGTTGGATGGCATCACCAACTCAATGAAAGTGAGTTTGAGCAAACTCCGCGTGTTGGTGATGGACAGGGAAGCCTAGCATGATGCAGTCCATGGGGTCACAAAGAGTCGGACATGATTGAGCAACAGGGCTGAACTGAGTGAAGTTTTGTACAGTTTTTTGTGTTGGTTTCTGCCATACAACAATGTGAACCAGCCAAAGTTAAATGTACATCCCTGTCCTTCTGTCTCCTCCTTCTCCTCCCCCATCTCATCCCTCCAGGTCATCATAGAGCAGCAGACTTGGCTCCCTGTGCTACGTAACAACTTCTCACCAGCTATCCATCTCACACATAATAGTGTGTATACATGTTGATGCTACTATTTCCATTCATCCACTCTCTCCATCCTCCCTTGTGCCCACAAGTCCATTCTCTACATCTGCATCTCCATTCCTTACCTGAAAATAGATTCCTCAATACCATCTTTCTAGAGTCCATATATATGCGTTAATATATGATACTTGTTTTTCTCTTTCTGATTTACTTCACTCTGTATAACAGGCTCTAGGTTCATCCACCTCCCTAGAACTGACTCAAACATGTTGTTTTTATGGCTGAGTAATATTCCATTATATATGTATGTGTGTGTGTGTATCAGGTCAGTTCACTTCAGTTGCACAGACGTGTCCCACTCTTTGTGACCCCATGAATCACAGCATGCCAGGCCTCCCTGTTCATCACCAACTCCTGGAGTTCACTCAAACTCACGTCCATCGAATCAGTAATGCCATCCAGCCATTTCATTCTCTGTTATCTCCTTCTTCTCCTGCCTCCAATACCTCCCAGCATCAAAGTCTTTTCCAATGAGTCAACTCTTCATGTCAGGTGGCCAAAGTACTGGAGTTTCAGCTTCAGCATCATTCCTTCCAAAGAAATCCCAGGGCTGATCTCCTTCAGAATGGACTGGTTGGATCTCCTTGCAGTCCAAGGGACTCTCAAGAGTCTTCTCCAACACCACACTTCAAAAGCATCAATTCTTCGACACTCTGCCTTCTTCACAGTCCAACTCTCACATCCATACATGACCACTGGAAAAACCATAGCCCTAACTAGATGGACCTTAGCCGGCAAAGTAATTTCTCTGCTTTTCAATAAGCTATCTAGGTTGGTCATAACTTTCCTGCCAAGGAGTAAGCGTCTTTTAATTTCATGATGGCAGTCACCATCTGCAGTGATTTTGGAGCCCCCAAAATAAAGTCTGACACTGTTTCCACTATTTCCTCATCTATTTCCCATGAAGTGATGGGACCAGATGCCATGATCTTCGTTTTCTGAATGTTGAGCTTTAAGCCAACTTTTTCACTCTCCTCTTTCACTTTCATCAAGAGGCTTTTAGTTCCTCTTCACTTTCTGCCATAAGGGTGGTGTCATGTGCATATCTGAGGTTATTGGTATTTCTCCTGGCAATTTTGATTCCAGCTTATGCTTCTTCCAGTCCAGCATTTCTCATGATGTACTCTGCATGTAAGTTAAATAAGCAGGGTGATAATATATAGCCTTGACGCACTCCTTTTCCTATTTGGAACCAGTCTGTTGTTCCATGTCCAGTTCTAACTGTTGCTTCCTGACCTGCATACAGATTTCTCAAGAGGCAGGTCAGGTGGTCTGGTATTCCCATGTCTCTCAGAATTTTCCACAGTTTATTGTGATCCACATAGTCAAAGTCTTTGGCATAGTCAATAAAGTAGAAATAAATGTTTTTCTGGAACTCTCTTGCTGTTTCCATTATCCAGCCGATGTTGGCAATTTGATCTCTTGTTCCTCTGCCTTTTCTAAAACTAGCTTGAACATCAGGAAGTTCACAGTTCACGTATTGCTGAAGCCTGGCTTGGAGAATTTTGAGCATTACTTTATTAGCATGTGAGATGAGTGCAATTGTGCGGTCTTTTGAACATTCTTTTGCATTGCCTTTCTTTGGGATTGGCATGAACACTGACCTTTTCCAGTCCTGTGGCCACTGCTGAGTTTTCCCAATTTGCTGGCATATTGAGTGCAGCACTTTCACAGCATCATCTTTCAGGATTGGAAATAGCTCAACTGGAATCCCATCACCTCCACTAGCTTTGTCATAGTGATGCTTTCTAAGGCCCACTTGACTTCACATTCCAGGATGTCTGGCTCTAGATGAGTGATCACACCATCATGATTATCTGGGTCATGAAGATCATTTTTGTACAGTTTTTCTGTGTATTCTTGCCACCTCTTCTTAATATCTTCTTCTTCTGTTAGGTCCATACCATTTCTGTCCTTTATTGTGTGTGTATGTATGTATATATTTTATATATATACATATACACATACATACATATATATATATATATATATATATATATATATACACACACATCTTCTTTATCTGTTCAGTTGTCAGTGAACATCTATGTTGCCTCCATGTCTCGACTATTATAAATAGTTCTGCAGTGAACATTGGGATACATGTATCTTTTAGAATTGTGGTTTTCTCAGGGTATATGCCCAATAGTGAAGTTGCTGGGTCATATGGTAGATTTATTCCTAGTTCTTTAAAGAATCTCCTTACTATTCTCCATAATGGCACTATCAGTTTACATTCCCACCAACAATGTAGAAGTGTTTCCTTTTCTCTGCAACCTCTCCAGCATTTATTGTTCATAGATTTTTTTTCATGATGGCCATTCTGACTAGTGTGAGATGATACCTCATTGATTTGATTTGCATTTCTCTAACAGTTAGTGATTTTGAACATCTTTTCATGTGTCTGTTGGCAATCTGTATGTCTTCTTTGGAGAAATGACTATTAGCTCTTTTGCCTATTTTTGATTGGGGTGTTTGTTTTTCTACTATTGAGCTGTATGAGCTGCTTATGTATTCTGGAGGTTAATGATTTGTTAGTTGCTTTGCTTTACCATTATTTTCTTCCATTCTGAGGATCATCTTTCGTTCTTGTTTATGTTTCCTTCTTTGTGCAAAAGCTTTTAAGATTGATTAGGTCCCATTTGTTTATTTTTGTTTTAATTTCCACTACTCTAGACCAACTGTATTTTAAATAGAGAGATTATATAACTTTAACTGAAAGGATAATTCTTACACATGAATGGTAAATCACTATCCAAATCTTAGATCAAACTGAGGCAGTTCTGATAAAAGATTCATAGTCACTCATCTTTCAGTCCTGCTACTGTACATTTAATGGTCTGAGTTTCATTTCTAACATGAGGACAAAAGATTCACCAAAGATTCATAGTCTCCCATCTTTTAGTCCTGCTGCTGCTGCTGCTGCTAAGTCATTTCAGTTGTGTCCAACTCTGTGCAACCCCATATATGGCAGCCCACCAGGCTCCGCTGTCCCTGGATTCTCCAGGCAAGAACGCTGGAGTGGGTTGCCATTTCCTTCTCCAATGCATGAAAGTGAAAAGTGAAAGTGAAGTTACTCAGTCGTGTCTGACTCTTCTGTACATTAAATGGTCTGCGTTTCATTTCTAACATGAAGACAAACATGTAAACCGAGAACACAGACACTGGTGGAAAGATGACTTATGAACAAATGCATTCAGTTGCTAAGTCATGTCCGACTCTTTGCGACCCCATGGACTATATCCCAGCAGGTTCAGACTTTGTCCATGGGATTTCCTAGGCAAGAATACTGGAGTGGGCTGCCATTTCCTTCTCCAAGTATGAATAAATAACCCTGAGTAAGTATTAGTCTGAGCCAATTGCTTCTGAAAAACTAGAAGGGTCCCTTTGAACTGGTTCTAGCCTAGTGTTCACTGGCCAGTCTGAGCATGTGATATAATTGCCTTTCAGGCTTTCAGAGAACCAATGGTAACTGTGAAAGTGCTGCACTCAATACGCCAGCAAATTTGGAAAACTCAGCAGTGGCCACAGGACTGGAAAGTCAATTTTCATTCCAGTCCCTAAGAAAGGCAATGTCAAAGAATGCTCAAACTAGCGCACAATTGCACTCATCTGACATGCTAGTAAAGTAATGCTCAAAATTCTCCAAGCCAGGCTTCAACGATAAGTGAACCATGAACTTCTAGATGTTCAAGATGGTTTTAGAAAGGCAGAGGAACCAGAGATCAAATTGCCAACATCTGCTGGATCATGGAAAAAGCAAGAGAGTTCCAGAAAAATATCTATTTCTGCTTTATTGACTATGCCAAAGCCTTTGACTGTGTGGATCACAATAAACTGTGGAAAATTTTGAAAGAGATGGGAATGCCAGACCACCTGGCCTGTCTCTTTGAGAAATCTGTAGGAATGTCAGGAAGCAACAGTTAGAACTGGACATGGAACAACAGACTGGTTCCAAATAGGAAAAGGAGTATGTCAAGGCTGTATATTGTCACCCTGCTTATTTAACTTATATGCAGATTACATCATGAAAAATGCTGGTCTGGATGAAGCCCAAGCTGGAATCAAGATTGCCGAAAGAAACATCAATAAGCTCAGATGTGCAGATGTCACTACCTTTATGGCAGAAAGTGAAGAGCCTCTTGATTAAAGTGAATGAGGAGAGCGAAAATGTTGGCGTAAAGCTCAACATTCAGAAAACGAAGATCATGGCATCTGGTCCCATCACTTCATGGGAAATAGATGAGGAAAAAGTGGAAATGGTGTCAGACTTTATTTTTGGGCTCCAAAATCACTGCAGATGGTGACTGCCATCATGAAATTAAAGACGCTTACTCCTTGGAAGGAAAGTTATGACCAAACTAGATAGCTTATTAAAAAGCAGAGACATTACTTTGCCAACAAAGGTCCGTCTAGTCAAGGCTATGGTTTTTCCAGTGGTCATGTATGGATGTGAGAGTTGAAGTATAAAGAAAGCTGAGCCCTGAAAAATTAATGCTTTTGAAGTGTGGTGTTGGAGAAGACTCTTGAGAGTCCCTTGAACTGTAGGCAGATCAAACCAGTCAATCCTAAAGGAAATCAGTCCTGAAAATTCATTGGAAGGACTGATGCTGAATCTGAAACTCCAGTACTTTGGCCACCTAATGCAAAGAGCTGACTCATTGGAAAAGACGCTGATGCTGGGAAAGACTGAAGGCAGGAGGAGAAGGGGACGACAGAGGATGAGATTGTTGGATGGCATCACCAATTCAATGGATATGAGTTTGGGTAAACTCCGAGAATTGGTGATGGACAAGGAGGCCTGGCATGCTGCAGACCATGGGGTCGCAAAGAGTCAGACTCAACTGAGCGACTGAACTGAACTGAATGGTGACTTCAGCTGCTATGGCACATTGGTTGATAGCATTGCAAAACTGGTTTTATAACCGGCACATATGGAAAAGAATAGTGTGGAGATGATCACAAATGGGATTTTAGGGTCTTCACAAACTATCATTAAGATTTATCTTTAAACCAAAATTTTTCAAAGATTAATCATCTCAGGAGTTTGAAACAGAAAATGACAAGTTTCTGTACTTACCTATTTGCATGTATGTGTGCTCTTGCACTAAGACTTTAGTTAACTGCAATGTACATTTCAACTGAAACATAAATTCAGAAAGTAAGGACCTGATCTAAGACTTCTTTAGCCACAAATTCTTCCCTCTCCATGACACACCTCACTACTTCCACCTAGCAATTATGCCTACAACATTTCCTTAACTCGGGAATTGTTCCATGAATATTTATTGATAGGTCCATGATATAAAACTCTGCAGGAGGAATCCTCAGGTGGTCATCTGCAAGGTGGGTTTGGTAGTAGATGTAAAAGGAGTAAATATGGCAAAATAAATTTGGTATCACTTGTTAGTCTACATACATATTTATAGGGACCATTATGGTGTGCTAACAATGAATATGAAAAGAAAGAATTGTTTTCCAAAAATATTACAAAGAAAAGGAGTAAATGGGATGTTGAAATTGTTTAGAAAACAAACAATAAGAAATAAAAAGGTAAGAAAAGGTAATGTTAGTTTTTCAACTAGGTGGCTTACAGAGATGAAAATCTGGAGGTAAATTTGAAGAAGAGATAAGTTTCAGGAGATGAAGAAATATTTAAGTGAAAATATCTAGTAACATTTGATTAGTTATGCCAAGGCATCTTCCAAAATAATACAATAAAGTACTTTAAAGTAGATTTCAACTTGAATATGCTTAGTACTAAATTTAAGATCAAATCTAGGTGAACTATCATCTGAGATGATAAAGTTATAAGGTTTTGTGCTTAAAAATTTGAAGCAAATTTTATTTATACTATCACCATCTTTTAAATTTACATATAAGAATGGGGCTGGAAAAAGTTCCATGAGTAACCTGCAATCTACCATAGTCAGTAGATTTACATTTTAGTATACAGAGAATTTAGAATCAGAGTTCAAAGATATGGTTTCTTGTTTCTGTTACCAAATAGCTGTGTGAATTGGGCAAGTCATATATCCTTACTAGGTTCACTGTCCAGCTATAAAGAGAATGCTTTTGTAGATGCACTCCAAGTTTCCTTCTAGCTCTAAAATTCTAAGGTTGTACTCTCAAGACTTAGAGACTTCGCTTTTAAGGGATTCTATTTTGTGTTTTCACTTAGTAAAAATCTGAGAATGTCAGAACTAAGGCTCAGTTAATAAGCAGAGTGAACATCTTTGGCGGCTATGATATAATAATCTTTTTTTTTTTTTGCATACAGTAATCCAAAATGGCCGTTGATTTGGTCAGTCTGTCATGAGTATAGTGGTAGATGATTTTGCAATATTTCTTGATGCTTTACCGACAATGATGTATCTTGGTATGACAATCCGTTCCTCATGAGACATTTGGCAGTCTCTGAAGGTATTTTTCTTGTCACAACTGGGTAGGGGGTACTACTAGCATCTTGTGGGGCAGAGGCCAGGGAATCTGCTAAATATCCTATAATTCACAGGGGTACCCCTCCCCCTCCAACAAAGAATTTCCCTTCCAAACTATTAGTAGTGCTGAACTTGAGAAACCATCTCTCTTATTTCATATTTCCTAAGTCCATTACAAATTAACCTTAAAAACATCACACAATGCAGCCTTGTCACAGATGTCCTTTTCACAGTCCCTTTTAAGATCTGCCTGGGAAAACTGAATGACAAGGTACATGACCCTGTTTTGTAATTCTTGGAAGCAAAGAGGGAAAATTGGGAAATGAGCCTGAAGATGAATTTACAGATATGTCTAAACTTACAAACTAAGTGCTTAAATTACCTTTTCAAAAGGAGTTTGAAGTTGATAAAACAGCAGGCTTCTTTTTCCCTACCACATTTTTCACTTTTGAGCTGCTTATTTTGGAAAAATAACAACTAAGACTTGTAGGGGAAGTTAATGAATTTATTCAGGAAACATAATGTGAAATTAGTGGCTCAGTTTTTTGAGATTAACTCTCTTAGACAAAACTTATAAAAACTGGTTAACAAGCTAGTAGCAGCTATTCAAAGAATATGCACGCTTTCACATCTTTTAGAAAACCGCTTTAAATTATTATGAAAGCTTATATGTATTCTAAATTAACACACGTCTAAGTATTTAAGTGTTTTTTTCTTCTATGTTCCATTTTCAGTTTATTTTCACTTTTGATTCACTATTATAATAATCTGAAAGAGAAGGAACTCGCAGCAGCAAACTTCAGCTAGTGATAAAGTGATCTGTGTTACCTGCTCCATTTGTCTTTTTTCTTTCTTCCCTTTTTGTTATTATTTATTGGCATTTTGCCTGTGGCAAGACAGAGGTTTTAAATGTGGACCTTATGATGTTTGTGAGTCAATCTAGAGAAGGCAGAGTATTTCAAGGACAGCACAAAAGATAAGTATTCTTGAATTTTAATTTGAAGCATTTTAGCATACATATGCAATGGAGGTTTATTTATTGAATTTGAAAAATTAATTCCTTACAGCCCTGAGTGTATTTTTGTTTTGTCTGCCTCTGGGTTTGTACATATTGGTATTTTTTTTCCTTTTTAATATTTCAACAGGTGAGGTTAGCAAGACAGCTGATGATGCTGTTTTACACCTAGAGGTCTTATGGAACCAGGACTGCATTCGTAAGCGGAACAAACAACTTTGGGGGATGGTTTAATAATTGCCTTTGGTAGAACTTGTCTCACATTCATTAAAAAGCCCTGGCAAGGCTGCTTCCTTGATCTTCATTTCTTTTCAGTTGCCAAGCAAACAAACAAAAATCCCTTCCTGAAAGCTGCTTAGTTATCTAACCTAGAATATCTTTGACTATGATG
This sequence comes from Nanger dama, assembly GCA_917880005.1. Classification (NCBI taxonomy): domain Eukaryota; kingdom Metazoa; phylum Chordata; class Mammalia; order Artiodactyla; family Bovidae; genus Nanger; species Nanger dama. The sequence goes on from CAKJTW010000059.1 coordinate 2,541,108, forward strand.
AAAGTTATATATCTCAACTATCTCACCATTTAGATGTTGGAGCTTGGCAGACATTTGGATAATTGCTGGAATGTATGACTTGTCTGCTTTTCAAGCATTTAAAATAGCCTAGAATTTTAAACTTTATTTACTGTCAGATTAAGATTTTCACTCTCAAAAATATTGTTTTTGTGATCATGTCTAATCATCTCTGATGTAGGAAATGACTTGAGACTAATTAATACAAAAAACATGATTTTATTTTTTGGGAAATTATAAATGAATACTAAACCTCTGTCTAGCTTACAGTTACAGATTACTGAAACCTATCTATCTTTTTCTTCATTTAGTTTTATAACTAGATCTGAACTTAGGCTTGTAAAAGTGGCATTATGCACGAACATCACAGAAATGTATTTTGTATAGAAGAGATAGTGAGTATTCACTTTTGCCTGTCAAGGATGCCCATAAGAATTGTTGGTAGGCGTCTAAATGTGGAGGTAAGTAATAAGCAGGTATTGACTTCTGTTGGGATCAATATCAAGATTTGTTGACCCAAAGAGGTTAAAATTGACTGAAGAGTGGGACAATAAATCTTGTTATTGACTAGAAAGCAGAAGTCAATATACGTATTATTATAAACATTTTTCTTTTAGTGTAGATGATAGGGGTGGAGTCATTTTTAAGACATTAAGTATATATAGCCACATGCTCTTTATATCGTGGTGGTGGCCATATAGGCTCCTTGACTTACTAAAAGTGTGCTTATTCACATGACATCAATAACAACACTCCTAGGTCATTGTTTCTGATGGCAACTATCCTTCTTCCTATACTTTGGGTCTCTTATTCTGCTTTTCACTGAAATGTGGAATACCCAAACTTGCATAGTGAAACTTTATTTGAAAGGAAAAAGGCAGAAAAGATACAGTCTATTTCCCTAGAGTGTGCTTCAGATCTCTTTGCAGATCTCTGAATGCTGCTCTAGTTGTGTGTGTGTGTGTGTGTGTGTGCGTGTGTGTGCACGAGTGTGTGTGCACATGCATGTGTATTTTCATGTATACATGCCTATGTTCTCTGGGCTGGGTCAACATGCTTCCATTTTGGGGCAAAAGAGAGACTTTCAGGTTTCCAACTGCTATGACTCTGCTCTTCACTTGAGGTATCACATTTACTGTATAGTCTTAAAAGCATATCTAGATTAAAATACTTTTAAAATGTATATTTTAAATTGTTTTTCCCAAACCACAAAATACATGCAAGCTGGGTGTTAACTAGGTCACTTCAGAGTTTTTCTCTTCACTGCCAACCACCCAATTGTGCACAAGTCAAACGGATTTTATTATATCATAGTTGAGAGAAATGGAAATGGAAAATGATTTTCCATTGTCCCAAATAGCTCTCATGTTGATAAGAAATCAAACTCTGTATAGCCAAGCTGAACAGAACTTGCTGGGTTACACCAAGTCTCTATCTGTTCAGTAGCTTTGCCCAAACTGAGGTCTGTACACATGGATCAGGAATGCATGAAATCCTGGAGGAATAGTCAGCCAGGACATGGATATTTCAGATTACTCACCCCAAATTCTTTTATGTGATATGAATTCACCCTGTACCTTCATCCCCAGCCTTGTTGCAATAAGGAAGGAAAAACACTGAAGTTTCTTTTCTTCCTAACTGTATTCCCAAAGATGGTACTTTACAAGGAATATTCAAATCCATAAATGTTCTGAAATCTGCAAGTAAGGGATGAAACATAAACAATGCCTTCAAGACTCAGACTACAGGGTATCTCCAATTCCTCAGTACACTCCATTGTGCTTCACAGCTAGAGAAAGCGCTGTACAACACATTTCCTCCTTTAACTGTGAATTTCCTCGCTTTTATGGGTTTAGATTTTAAGGGCTGAATTACATTTACATCTACTTGTCCATTTGCCATCAGCAGCCAAGTTCCTGCCTAAAATCTTTACTAACTTTGAGAACAAGTTTCTCATAAACAGCCTCATTTGGTCTCTCTATATAAATTCATACAATGGCTCTTAACTCTTAGGAAGCTCCAGAGATAACTCTTGGTATACAAAATGGCAGCTTATCCTGGCTATCTGTTGTTGCTGGTGTGTTTTTTTTTTTCAGGGGGGTGTGGGGGGTACAGATAGGGCGAATTCTTTGGTTGTTTTTTCAATAATAGCTAAACTCTTGTTTTTTAAATTGAAGTACAGTTGATGGCCAGTATAAGTTGCAATCATACAATGTAGTAATTCATAACTTTTTAAAAATATTTATTTTACTTGGCTGTGTTGGGTCTTAGTTGCAGCACTCAGGATCTTCAAGGCATCCCATGGGATCTCTCCTTACTGGTGGAGGCCCTCTAGTTGAGACACATGGGTTTAGTTGATCAGCAGCAAATGGGATCATAGTTCCCCAACCAGGGATTGAGTCTCTGTCCCTTGCATTGCAGAGAAGATTCTTAACCACTGGACCACGAGAGATATCCTAATTCATACTTTTTAAAGGTTACAGTCCATCTATGTGTGTATGTGTAGTCACTCAGTAGTCAATCAGACATGATTCTTTGGAACCCCATGGACTGTAGCCCACTAGGCTCCTCTGTCCATGGGGATTCTCCCACAAGCATACTGGAGTGGATTGCCATGCCCTTCTCCAGGGGATCTTCCAAATCCAGGGATTGAACCCAGGTCTCCCACATTGTAAGCAGATTCTTTACAGTCTGTGACTGCAGGGGAAGCACATACTCCATCTATATTTATTATAAAATATTGGCCATATTACTTTATTATACAATATATCTTTGTAGCTTAGTTAGTGCATAAGAGTTTGTACCTTTCAATCACCTGCCTCTGTGTGGCCCTTCCCCTCCCCTCTCCCTGCTGATAACCACTAGTTTGTTTTCTCTATCTGTAAGTTGTCTTCTTTTTTGTTGTATTCACTATTTGTTGATTTTTAGATTCCATATATAAGTGATATTGTAGAGTATTTGTCTTTATCTGACTTATCTCACTTAACATAATGCCCTCCAAATCCATCCATGGTGCTGCAAATGTCATTATTCATTCTTCTTTATGACTGAGTAGTATTCTATTGTGTATGTACCACATCTTCTTTATCCATTCGTGTTAATATACATGCACCTCAGTGTTCATAGCATTGTGTGTGCTAAGTCACTTCAGTCACTTCCAACTCTTTGCAACCCCAAGAAGTATAGCCCACCTGGCTCCTCAGTCAATGGGATTTTCCAGGCAAGAATACTGGAATGGGTTGCCATTTCCTTCTCCAGAAATTTATGTTTTTAATCTAACTCACCCTGTAATGAAATTTCTATTATCTCCATATATGTATATGAATTTCTCACAAAAAGTTAAGAAATTTCCACTTGAATCTTGAGTATTTGCGATTATTGCCAGTATATAGTTTTATGCCTCATGTGTATTCTGTATGCAAAGATAAGAAAAGGACACAATCTAAGTCCTTTGTTTTTTTTTTTTTATTATTTTATTTTTACTTTATTCTACTTTACAATACTGTATTGGTTTTTCCATACATTGACATGGCAGATCCATGGTGATAGGCTTATAAGAGGAGCACAAACTTTCTCATTCGTTGTACTGTCTAGCTGGGCAAAGTCTGTCATGGATGTCTGATGGTAGTGCATTCACCACTGGAAAATCACAGAAGATGGACACAATAATGCCCACAGATGTGAAAAGGGCATTGCCTCAAAAAATTTTTTAATAATTGCAGACATGATTTCATACCTTTCTGAAACTATCTAATTGCCAAAAAAGGCATTTATTATGGCATAAAACCAAGTATGGGGTGGCTTGGAGAGAAGACAGCAGAAAAACATGAAATCTTAGTCTCTTTATAACAGCCATTTTTAAAGGTGAGTCATTAAAGATTATTAGACAATGGAACATTGTAGGAAAATGTGTATTCTAAAACAAAGTTGGAAACTATTTAGAGGAAACAGACACTGGAAACTTAGAAGAACTTGAAGAGAAAATATATTCCAGTTACCGCTGCATATAATTTTAATGTATGCACATTAATGTAAAGTATACCATTTGATCAATTTTGACATATATATGGACCAATGAAACCACTGCAATAAGATAATGAGAACATTCAATCACTCTCAAAGTTTCCTTTTGCCTTTTGTAATCCCCTCCACTTATCCCTTCCTTATTCCTTTCCCCTAAGCCTGATGAAATTCCAGGTGAGTTATTTAAAATCCTAAGCGATGATGTTGTTAAAGTGCTGCACTCAATACACAAGCAAATTTGGAAAACTCAGCAGTGGCCACAGGACTGGAAAAGGTCAGTTTTCATTCCAGTCCCTAAGAAAGGCAATGCCAAAGAATGCTCAGACTATCGCAAAAATGTACTCATCTCACATGCTAGTAAAGTAATGATCAATTTTTCCAATCCAGGCTTTAACAATACGTGAACTATGAACTTCCAGATGTTCAAGCTGGATTTAGAAAATGCAGAGGAACCAGTTAGCAAATTGCAAACATCTGCAGGATCATCAAAAAAGCAGAAATTTCCAGAAAAACATCTACTTCTGCTTTATTGACTATGCCAAAGCCTTTGTGTTAATCACAACAAACTGGAAAATTCTTAAAGAGATGGGAATGCCAGACCACCTGACCAGCCTCCTGAGAAATCTTTATGCAGGTCAAGAAGCAACAGTTAGACATGGAACAACAGACTAGTTCAAATAGGAAAAGGAGTATGTCAAGGCTGTATATTGTCACCCTGCTATTTAATTTATATGACGAGTACACCATGAGAAACACTGGGTTGGGAGAAGCACAAGCTGGAATCAAGATTGTAGGGGAAATACCAATAACCTCAGATGTGCAGATGACACCACCCTTATGGCAGAAAGTGAAGAGGAGCTATAAACACCTCTTGATGAAAGTGAAAGAGGAGACTGAAAAAGCTGGCTTAAAACTCAATATTCAAGAAATGAAAATCTTGGCATCTGGTCCCATCACTTCATGGCAAATAGATGGGGAAACAGTGGGAACAGTGACAAACTTTCTTTTCTTGGGCTCCTAAATCACTGCAGATGGTGACTGCAGTCATGAAATTAAAAGACACTTGCTCCTTGGAAGAAAAGTTAGTACCAAACAAGACAAAATATTAAAGAGCAGAGATATTACTTTGCCAACAAAGATCCATCTAGTCAACGTTTTGGTTTTTCCAGTGGTCATGTATGGATGTGAGAGTTGGACTATAAAGAAAGCTGAGCACCACAGAATTGATACTTTTGAACTGTGGTGTTGGAGAAGACTCTTGAGAATCCCTTGGACTTCAGAGTGATCAAACCAGTCCATTGGAAGGACTGATGCTGAAGCCAAAACTCCAGTACTTTGGCCACCTGATGGAAAGAACTGACTCATTTGAAAACTTTGATGCTGGGATCTCTAGTCTTTCCCATTCTGTTCTTTTCCTCTATTTCTTTGCATTGATCACTGAAGAAGGCTTTCTTATCTCTTCTTGCTATTCTTTGGAACTCTGCATTCAGATGCTTATATCTTTTCTTTTCTTTTCTCCTCCCTTCTTTTCACACCTATTTGTAAGGCCTCCCCAGACAGCCATTTTGCTTTTTTGCATTTCTTTTCCATGGGGATAGTCTTGATCCCTGTCTCCTGTACAATGTCATGAACCTCAGTCCATAGTTCATCAAGCACTCTGTCTATCAGATCTAGTCCCTTAAATCTATTTCTCACTTCCACTGCATAATTATAAGGGATTTGATTTAGGTCTTACCTGAATGGTCTAGTGGCTTTCCCTACTTTGTTCAATTTAAGTCTGAATTTGGCAATAAGGCTTCATGATCTGAGCCACAGTCAGCTCCCCGGTCTTGTTTTTGTTGACTGTATATAGCTTCTCTATCTTTGGCTGCAGAGACCATCTGATGATGTCCATGTGTAGAGTCTTCTCTTGTGTTGTTGGAAGAGGGTGTTTGCTATGACCAGTGCATTTTCTTAGCAAAACTCTATTCATCTTTGCCCTGCTTCATTCTGCATTCCAAGGCCAAATTGGCCTGTTACTCCAGGTGTTTCTTGACTTCCTACTTTTGCATTCTAGTCCCTTATAATGAATAGGACATCTTTTGGGGTGTTAGTTCTAAAAGGTCTTGTATAGAATCGTTCAACTTCAGCTTCTTCAGCATTACTGGTTGGGGCATAGACTTGGATCACCGTAATACTGAATGGTTTGCCTTGGAAAGGAACAGAGATCATTCTGTCATTTTTGAGACTGCATCCAAGTGCTGCATTTCAGACTCTTTTGTTGACCATGATGGCTACTCCATTTCTTCTGAAAGATCCTGCCCACAGAAGTAGATATAATGGTTATCTGAGGTAAATTCACCCATTCCAGTCCATTTTAGTTTTCTGATTCCTAGAATGTTGATGTTCACTTTTGCCATCTCCTGTTTGACCACTTCCAATTTGCCTTGATTCATGGACGTGACATTCCAGGTTCCTATGCAATATTGCTCTTTACAGCATCGGACCTTGTTTCTATCACCAGTCACATCCACAGCTGATATTGTTTTTGCTTTGGCTCCATCCCTTTATTCTTTCTAGAGTTATTTCTCCACTGATCTCCAGTAGCATATTGGGCACCTAATGACCTGGGGAGTTCCTCTTTTGGTATCCTATATTTTTGCCTTTTCATACTGTTCATGGGGTTCTCAAGACAAGAATACTGAAGTTGTTTGCTATTCCTTTCTCCAGTGGACCACATTCTGTCAGACCTCTCCACCATGACCTGCTCATCTTGGGTTGCCCCATGGGTTGAGTTAGACAAGGCTGTGGTCCTAGTGTGATTAGATTGACTAGTTTTCTGTGAGTATGGTTTCAGTGTGTTTGCCCTCTGATGCCCTCTTGCAACACCTACCATCTTACTTGGGTTTCTCTTATCTTGGGCGTGGGGATATCTCTTCATGGCTGCTCCAGCAAAGGGCAGCTGGTGATCCTTACCTTGGACAAAAGCTATCTCCTCACCGCCACCCTTCCTGAACTGCAACATGGGATAGCTCCTCTAGGCCGTCCTGCTCCTGTGCAGCCACCTCTCCTTGGAAAGAATGGGAAAGACTAGAGATCTCTTCAAGAAAATTAGAGATACCAAGGGAACATTTCATGCACAGATGGGCTCAATAAAGGACAGAAATTGTATGGACCTAACAGAAGGAGAAGATGTTAAGAAGGGGTGGCAAGAATAGATGGAAGAACTGTACAAAAAAGATCTTCACGACCCAGATAATCACAATGGTATGATCACTCACCTAGAGCCAGACATCCTGGAATGTGAAGTCAAGTGAGCCTTAGAAAGCATCACTATGAACAAAGCTAGTGGAAGTGATGGAATTCCAGTTGAGCTATTTCTAATCCTGAAAGAGGATGCTGTGAAAGTGCTGCACTCAATATGCCAGCAAATTTGGAAAACTCAGCAGTGGCCACAGGACTGGAAAAGGTCAGTGTTCATTTCAGTCCCAAAGAAAGGCAATGCAAAGAATGCTCAAACTACCACACAATTGCACTCATCTCACATGCTATTAAAGCAGTCCTCAAAATTCTGCAAGCCAGGCTTCAGCAATACATGAACCGTGAACTCCATGATGTTCAAGCTGCTTTTAGGAAAGGCAGAGGAACCAGAGATCAAATTGCCAACATCTGCTGGAACATGGGAAAAGCAAAAGAGTTCCAGAAAAACATCTATTTCTGCTTTATTGACTATCCCAAAGTCTTTGACTTGTGGATCACAATAAACTGTGGAAAAATCTGAAAGAGATGGGAGTACCAGGCCACCTGAACTGTCTCTTGAGAAATCTGTATGCAGATCAGGAAGCAAGAGTTAGAACTGGACGTGGAACAACAGACTGGTTTCAAATGGGAAAAGGAGTACGTCAAGGCTGTATATTGTTACCCTGCTTATTTAACTTATATGCAGAGTACATCCTGAGAAACACTGGACTGGAAGAAACACAAGCTAGAATCAAGATTGCTGGGAGAAATATTAATCACCTCAGATATGCAGATGACACCACCCTTATGGCAGAAAGTGAAGAGGAACTATAAAGCCTCTTGATGAAAGTGAAAGAGGAGAGTGAAAAAGTTGGCTTAAAGCTCAACATTTAGAAAACGATGAACATGGCATCTGGTCCCATCATTTCATGGGAAATAGATGGGGAAACAGTGGAAACAGTGTCAGAATTTATTTTGGGGGCTCCAAAATCACTGCAGATGGTGATTGCAGCCATGAAATTAAAAGATGCTTAGTCCTTGGAAGAAAAGTTATGACCAACCTAGATAACATATTCTAAAGCAGAGACATTACTTTGCCAACTAAGGCTATGGTTTTTCCTGTGGTCATGTGAGAGTTGGACTGTGAAGAAGCCTGAGCGCAGAAGAATTGATGCTTTTGAACTGTGGTGTTGGAGAAGACTCTTGAGAGTCCCCTGGACTGCAAGGAGATCCAACCAGACCATTCTGAAGGAGATCAACCCTGGGATTTCTTTGGAAAGAATGATGCTAAAGCTGAAACTCCAGTACTTTGGCCACCTCATGCGAAGAGTTGACTCATTGGAAAAGACTTTGATGCTGGGAGGGATTGGGGGCAGGAGGAGAAGGGGACGACAGAGGATGAGATGGCTGGATGGCATCACTGACTTGATGGACACGAGTCTGAGTGAACTCCAGGAGTTGGTGATGGACAGGGAGGCCTGGCCTGCTGCGATTCATGGGGTCGCAAAGAGTTGACAGAACTGAGCAACTGAACTGAACTGAACTGATGCTGGGAAAGATTGAAGGAGTGAGGAGAAGGGGATGACAGAGGTGGATATGATTGGATGGCATCACTGACTATGGACATGAGTTTGAGTAAGCTCCAGGAGTTGGTGATGGACAGGGAAGCCTGAGGTGCTGCAGTCCACAGGGTCGCAAAGAGGGGACACAACTCAGCAACTGAATTGAACTGACTCTAACCTGCTTTCTGTCACTATAGTTTGCAACTATTTTCTAGAGTTTTATATTAAATAGATTCACATAGTGTTCCTTTTTGTCAGGATTCTTTCATTCAGCATAACTTAGATTCATCCATGTTGTGTGTATCAACAGTTCATTCTTTTTAATGTTGAGTTGTATTTCATTGTATGTATACACCATAATCTATTGAGTGGTATTTGGGTTGTTACCAGTTCAAGGCTACTACAAATAAGGTTGCTATGAGCATCTTGTATAAGTTTGTACTAGTATGCTTTCATTCTGGTGTGTAATATCTGCACATGGAATGACTATACTGTATTGTAGGAGTATAATTGATGTTCTGAGAAACTATCATATTATTATCTAGAGTGGCTATAGCATTTTACACTCCAACCAGCAATATATGAGAATTCCAGCTGTTCCCATTCTTGTGACACTTTTTCATATTAGCCTTTGACTATTAGTCATTTACTGGATCTTTTCAAATTTCCAAAGAAATGCAGTTTTCTTATAACTTGCACACTGTTGACTACCCACCCAAGGGTTATGTCCTGCTTGTCCCTCCACTTATGATGCTAACTTTCCCATTCACCCTTGTAATTGGAACATGCTAGAAAAACAAATCTATGAGAAAATCTGAGAAGCTTCTGAGAAAGGTTGCTTTCTTTCTAAAATAATAATAATAGAGAAAAATGAAGAGAGGAACTCATTCTCATGCTAGAAGTGGTTATGTGAGGATCTATGAGGCTTAAAGCATGACAGCTGTGCTGCTTATTATCTGTTTACACTTCTAGAAAAATTCTCTTTCCTTCCCTATTCTGCTTACTGGGAGAGTGGCCTATCAGAACAAGTTAAATTATTCCCTTTCTCTCTGATTTCCTACTGGGTTTAACCAGAGAGCACATCTGCAGGATTGGAGGAAGAGAGGACAGTCAGGAACACAATAATTCCTTTATTTCCCTCTCTACATGGTCTCCTGGTGATTGTGTCTTCATGCTGAAAGTCACAGCTCTTTTCAGGCTAGCTTCTCTACACCTCTCCTTCCTGGCTCTAGCAGCTGCTCTGTCCCCTTGCCCCTTCATGCTTAGGGATGGTGGCTGTTCTCCTGCTATTACCAACCAGCCCCTTGGCTACCAATACCATCCCTTGTGGTTGTCTACAATCTTCCTGCATTTTTGCAAATAATCTTGCTTCTGCTGCTGCTGCTGCTAAGTCGCTCAGTCATGTCCGACTCTGTGCGACCCCACAGATGGCAGCCCATCAGGCTCCACGGTCCCTGGGATTCTCCAGACAGGAACACTGGAGTGGGTTGCCATTTCCTTCTCCAAATAATCTTGAGTTATGCTAATTTAAAGTTCATCTATTTTCCTTGAGACCCTTTCTGACTCAAAATCCATACTGAGTCAAGGCAAAAGTCTGAATTTAAAGGCCAACAATGAATGAGAAAAAAATTGGAAATCACCTGAGCTATATTTTTGCATCTTTTAAATTAAGCAATACTGAAACTTCTTAAACCAAACTACTTATTTGCTATATATGATATAATTATAAGTACAATTAAAAACATTATAAATACCTTCTTAATTTTATCACTTTTCCTAATTAGAAGACTGATTTGCATTTTGTGACTTGGACATCTCACTCACCTCTCTGTAGACCCAGCCAATCTACAGTGGTAGGTCTTTCATGGATACCTTTCTCATCTTCCTTTGTTCTCATCTCCCTTCTATTCTCCTAAAACTGGAATCCTAGATTCTGACCACTTGACTGTGGATTGTTCCAAAATGTCAGTGCTATTAGACTCCTCTTTAGTGAAAAGGAGCTTCTTGAGCAATATAGCGTGTTTCAGTTCAGTTCAGTTCAGTTCAGTCACTCAGTCGTGTCCGACTCTTTGTGACCCCATGAATCGCAGCATGCCAGGCCTCCCTGTCCATCACCAACTCCCCGAATTCACTCAGACTCACATCCATCGAGTCCGTGATGCCATCCAGCCATCTCATCCTCTGTTGTCCCCTTCTCCTCCTGCCCCCAACCCCTCCCAGCATCAGAGTCTTTTCCAATGAGTCAACTCTTCGCATGAGGTGGCCAAAGTACTGGAGTTTCAGCTTTAGCATCATTCCTTCCAAAGAAATCCAAGGGCTGATCTCCTTTAGAATGGACTGGTTGGATCTCCTTGCAGTCCAAGGGACTCTCAAGAGTCTTCTCCAACACCACAGTTCAAAAACATCAATTCTTCGGTGTTCACCCTTCTTCACAGTCCACTTTTCCTTCCTTGGGAATTTCTAGGTGGTAATGTTACAGTTACTTTTCTTCTCCTTATAGGCAACCTCTACTATTTTTCCCTGGCCACCATCACAATTAATTTAACTGGCTAGTTAAATTAAATACCTCTACTAAATGAAATACGTACCTTCACATGAGGTCGGAGCTCAAGTTGGGTAACAGGCTTCCTTGAGTAGATGGAAGTCAAGGATACTTAGGTTATGAGATCAACATTTTCTTTTGTTTTTTAATGTTTTCATTCCTGTGACATAATCACTATGAATAAGGCTCTACATATCCCATCAGTTCACTAGTAATAATTCATTCATCATGTTATCCTTATCTCCTGATATACATTCATCTGACTCATCTGTAAGAAATTATCTCCAACAATTGCTTAGGATAAAATGTTTCATTGGTAGCATTTTATTGAACTGAAAGTTTAGAATTAACTACAGATATAGTTAAAATAATCAAATACATAGTGTTAATATTTAAGAACTAAGGATATATGCTTCACTTTTGAGTATTTATAATGTATAAAATATTTTAGTTTATTAAAGAATAGGTAAAACTTATGATCCAACCTAAAATGTATAATTAGCAGTTGGTTTAGGCCTGTGTGGTTAAGCAGAAATTTTATTTAGCTTAAATAGTAATTACAGTAAGTGAATAAAATATTAAAATATTTTAGAAAACTTAAGGTCCATATTATTTCTAGGTTTAATTTATCAGAGTCATTAGAGGTATTTTAAGTATTCTGGAAAATTTGTTTTTAAATCACCTATTTGAAGTGTCTAAATAAGAAATCAAATATATTTAACTTATAAATTTAGTTTAAAATGTTCAAAGGAGTTTAATTAACTTAGTTTGTAAATTCGACTAAACATTAATCAAAGACCTCATAAAAGTGATTGCTAAATTTGCCAGACTTATAAATATAAGATTATAGAAGAGCTAAGTTTTCAAATTTTTGCATTTAATGACTCAAAAATACTTTTAACTAAACTCAACCTCTGAATAATCTTTCCTGTGTACAAATCTGCCCTCAAAAATATTGACATTAACAAAGCAAAACAGGCCAGAAGAAGAAAAAAATTGACATTGACAAAGTTGACATGTAGCAAGATAAGAAGCATTAAATTACTGTGATAGTAAAGACCTTACAAGAATATTGCATACCACAAATATCTTCAAATACTCTTAACTTCAAGAAAGCTTCATAGCATTAGTTTTGACAGTAGAGAATGTAGTAGTCACAAACTGATTCTTTGGAGTCAGACCCATGTGGTTTGTGCTCCATATATAGCTGCAGGATTCTGGATGAGCACTAAGGTTTCTAAGATGCATTTTCCATATTTGAAAACTGGAAATATCAATAGTTCATAAATTGTAGAGTGACTTGATAATGCTTACAAAGTACTCAATGCAATACCTGGCATCAAAGTAAAGGCTAAATAAATGTGAACTAGTGGTAGGAAGAGGAGAAATCTCCTACAGGAACTACTCTCACCTTGTTTTCAAACAGATGCCTAGAAACACTGCATAATTTTTAGAAACACTACATAATTATTGCAAATTCAATGAAATCTTGTCTAGAAAGTTATGAACTTGTTAGTGGGTGGAGAGAGAAAAGAACAGCTTTGTTTTCTGGTGAAGAGAACCCACAATAATCAAAGATTTAAAAAAGGAAATTGTTTATCAACATTATCAACTCTTATATGTCTTCTGATAAAAACTCTTACATATCCATTCTCAAAGAAATTATAGTTTCATAAGTGCATTCAACAAGTCCATGACTTATTTAGCTTAGTTCCTGCCCAAGTGTATTACTATAAAATGAAGTGAGAAAAGAATCATAATATCAGTCCTCAAAACTGTACATTTTAAAATACTTAGTGCTTTATCTTTATAATAATAGAAAAAAGGGAAGCCAACTTACATTAATAACAATAACTTATTTATTAAGTAAACAATGATACATTTATAAATGAGTATGCTATTCAGCCATTAGGATGAATTATTATAGAAATTTATATATGTTATCAGAAAAATTCATTTACAATATGTGTGCATAATATGCTGATGAATAAATTTCAAAACTGTTGCAAAGGTTATAAATAAAACATGCTATTTTTTGTTTAAAAATGGTAGAACATATCCTATTTTACCTATGTATACCAGCTATCTATAGGGTATATAAGTACATAGGAATAACCTAGATAATTATATGTGGTTATGTGCATTGTTGGCAAAAAATTTAACATCCATATCTATAAGGTTATAAAGAGAGATCTCCCCAACATTCATTTGCTAATAAAGGAATTGCTACACCAGCTTGAAAAATAATGTAACAGTTTTCTATTGAAATGTCATATGAGAAATACTACTTTTGGCAATTGACATAAATAAAAATGTCAGCACACACACAGGTAATTTTTATCACCTTTGTGTGTTAGCAAAGAGGAGAACAACTTAGATGCTTCTTAACAGCACCATGGAAATGATGTTATGAAACTTCTAGGGATAGATCATAAAAACACAGATTTATTCACCTCATTCTCTGTTGGATTAATTACCCAGGGGAAAGCCAGACACTCAAGCAGCCCTATGTAGGGATCTACACATAAAAAAATAGATATGGTCTTCCAACAACTGGCAAGGAAGTGAAAACTCCAGCCAACAGCCATATGAGTAAGCTGCTTTGGGAACAGATCTTCCCATCCCAGTGAAACCTTCAGGTGACTGCAAACCTAGCCAACACCTTGACTGCAGCCCCAAGAGAAACTCAAAGCCAGAACAGCCAAACTGAACTTCTCCCAGATTCCTGACACAGAAGTCATGGGATAATAAATGCTCACTGTTTTGAGTCACTGCAAAAACTGTGCACACTCATACAACCAAACATTATACTTCTAACTGAAAAAGTATTATGTAAATACATACTTACTAAATTTAACAGTAATAGTATCAAAATATGATTACAGAATAATGTATATAATATGATTCAACTTTTGCTTAAAAATGGAAAATTATCTATCTGTTTACATATATATTTTGAGAGTAAGGAAAGTGCTAAATGATTTACTGCTGTTGTTTAGCTACTAAGTCGTGTCCAGCTCTTTTGCAGCCCCATGGACTGTAGCCCACCAGGCTCTTCTGTCCATGGGATTTCCCCAAGCAAGACTACTGGAGTGGGTTACCATTTCATTCTCCAGGGGATCTTCCTGACCCGAGGATCAAACCCACATCTCCTGCTTTGGCAGCAAATTCTTTAACATTGAGCCAAGAAGGAAACAGAAGTGATTCATGGTGGTGATGGTTTAGGCTGAGTCATGTCCGACTCGTGACTCTATGTAGCCTGCCAGGCTCCTCTGTCCATGGGATTCTCTAGGTACGAATACTGGAGTGGGTTGCCATTTCCTTCTCCAAGGGATCTTACTGACCCAGGAATCAAACCTGGGTCTTCTTTACATTGCAGGTAGATTCTCTGTGGACTGAGCTATGAGGGAAGCCCAAACTGCTAATTTTGGTTACCTCAGTAATGTGGGAAAATTATAAGCTTTTTCTTAAATACCTTATAACTATTTATATCATATTAAGAGGAGGTATTATTTTTTATAATTTAAAAATACTTGTTGAATAAAGTGAAAAAGATTGGTAGCTTTATCTGGATTTCAAGATTTTTAACTTTTTTAAAATTTACTTTTTTCTTTCTTTTATATCTAATTTTTTCAATGGCTATAAATAAATTAGATAAACTTAGATTTTAAATGTTTTCAATAAATTTTAAAAATTGAAAAGTAAACTATAAAAGACCCTTCAGACTGTAAACAAAGAACCATTGTTCTCAGTGGAGCCTCACTCACCAACCTGATTGTAAAATTTGCTGAGAGTGCTATTTAAAATGTGAAACATGTCCAGATTCTTTACATCAGAATAGAGCAGAACATTTTTTTAGTGTATGAAATGATTAGTATTTAAAGCATTCTTTATATTTTGATGGGAAAGATGACAGTCAAGTCCTATCCCTGGGAAGTGCAGCCAAAAAAAAGCAAAGAGGACCACCCAGGGTTATCCAGCAGTAAACTAGGATCAGGGCACATCGCTCACCTCTGTGCCAGTTCACTGACATCTTATTCCCATCAACATAAACTGGTAGAACTGAAAGAATTATTTGTACACTTAAAAGTATCTGCATGAAACAAACACCCAACCTCTTTGTTTGGTCATTTTAAATCAGTCATTTTTTTGTCCCCATGATGGACCATGTGTACAAAACCCAAAGGCCATGGCTTTGACCCCAGGCTGATGAGCTGGAATTCTACTTAACTTCTATGGCAAACTACAGCTTTTACCTAGTAAATATACACGATGGAATTTAATTGTCTCATGTTTCCATTTTCTCTCTGCCTTGACAAAGTTAAAGTCATCAAGTCAACATAATGTACCAAATTGAACTATAAAGATGTAAGTTGCCCTGCTTTTCTTAAAAGAAAAATTTGTTTTGAAGAAGGCAGGAGGGAAAAATCACCAATCTTGATCATCTCTCCTGAGCTAAGATGTTTGAGTCACAGCAGCAGCCTTTAAAGTGAGGGGAAAGTGATGAGTATGAAGAAATGTACACTTGCTAACCTCACTTTAAAAATATTCTCGAAGTATCATGTTCCTAACAGATAAACACACGTTTAAAAAGAAATAAATTTGCTTTGTTTTTTCTTTTTAATGGGTTCACTGCTGGGACTGATTCAAACTCATGTCTTTCTTAGGCTTCAAATGGCAATGTGTTATTTGCTTTAAAAGATAAATCATTTCCATATTTGGGATCTATTTAACTCTCACAACAACATTTTAAGGCCGGTTATCAGTCCTGTTTAACAAAGCCAATAGCTCAAGTGCAAAGAAATTGAATAATTAACTTGTAGCCATTAAGTGGCATAAACAGGACTCAAAGTTAGATCTGTTTTCAATCTTTAAATGCTATATATTTTTTTCTTCTTTGCATCTGCCTCCTATGCTACTGCCTCGTTTACAAGGTTTGAATGCTTCATAGGAATACCTCAGCCGTGCTTCACCTCTGAATACCACTCTCAAAGCCTACAATGGAAAAGCCAACACATTAGAATTGGTGATTCAAATAAACATTGAACTATTGCTCTAATTATTGGCAACTTGCCTACACATTTGATATGTGAGCAATTATTCAGTCTACACCCATGACCTAAGAGAAGGGCTCTTGGGAAAAGGGTGACTCATTCCATGTCTTGTTTGGGTAAACAGAAAGGCCGAAGAGGCACATGCATAGAGTAATCAGGAGGTATTGACTTCTGCTGAGATCAGGAGCAAGATTTATTAACCTAAGAGGTAAATATTGACTGAAAATTTGGACAGTTACTCTTTTTCTTCCCAGAGACCTGGTAAATTACTCAGACGGCCATTCAGACACTAGAAACTCAGAATTTCCTTCCCAATTTTATATCCATCTCTAGTTATAGACCTCCTGAGGGAGGAAAATCTTGGTAGTCTATTTTAGAGGGATATTTAAAATGCTGCTAATTATTGCTTCATTTTTATCTATTCTAAGACTCACTGGCCAGAAGCCTTTTATTATACAGTAATAGGTTTCCACATCCTTAGGGCTTCTCACCCACCCCCCACCTCTGGTCTGCAGTGTCTGGCTGTGAGTCTTAAATTCAGTTCAGCTCATGTGACAGCTTCAGTTCTCCTTCCCCTCCCCGAAGTTCTCTCTCCTCTTTAAAAAGTGGTTTGCCTCCTTTGGAAACCCTTCTTATGCTGCCAGGGCTTCCCTGGTAGCTCAGCTGGTGAAGAATTTGCCTGCAATGCAGGAGATCTGAGTTCAATTCCTGGGCCAAGAAGATCTCCCGGAGGAGGAAATGGCTACCCACTCCAGTATTCTTGCCTGGAGAATCCCACGGACAGAGGAGTCTGGCGGGCTATGGTCCATGGGGTTTTAAGAGTCGAATGCAAACAACTTAAACCACTACGTATGCTTGCAACTGTGCAAGAGACGCCTTAGGAACGTTAAGTTCTAAAAGTTCCTTGTAGTGACATGTTATCACTCAGGCATAGTAAGTTCTGTTCTCCTCAGATAAGTTCACAGATTTCCCACTCCTGAGGCCTGGCTTGGATTGTCAGACATCCAGATCTCCGTCCTTCTGTCCTCAAGGTTTGAAAGGGTTTAAATGTGTCTTCAGTTCAGCTCAGTCACTCAGTCGTGTCCGACTCTTTGCGACCCCATGAATCACAGCACACCAGGCCTCCCTGTCCATCACCAGCTCCCGGAGTTCACTCAGACTCGCGTCCATCGAGTCGGTGATGCCATCCAGCCATCTCATCCTCTGTCGTCCCCTTTCTCCTCCTGCCTCCAATCCTTCCCAGCATCAGAGTCTTTTCCAATGAGTCAACTCTTCGCATGAGGTGGCCAAAGTACTGGAGTGTCAGCTTTGGCATCATTCCTTCCAAAGAAATCCCAGGGCTGATCTCCTTCAGAATGGACTGGTTGGATCTCCTTGCAGTCCAAGGGACTCTCAAGAGTCTTCTCCAACACCACAGTTCAAAAGCATCAATTCTTTGGCGCTCAGCTTTCTTCACAGTCTAACTCTCACATCCATATATGACCACAGGAAAAACCATAGCCTTGACTAGAAGGACCTTAGTTGGCAAAGTAATGTCTCTGCTTTTGAATATGCTATCTAGGTTGGTCATAACTTTTCTTCCAAGGAGTAAGCATCTTTAATTTCATGGCTGCAATCACCATCTGCAGTGATTTTGGAGCCCCCCAAAATAAAGTCTGACACTGTTTCCCCATCTATTTCCCATGAAGTGATGGGACCAGATGCCATGATCTTTGTTTGTTAGTAGAGTTTACTCTCTTCTTGGTCTTGATGATACTTGACAATCGCCTCAGATAACACGCTTTCCTTTTCAGGCTTCTTTCCTCAGTATTTCTTTTCTGGGAGCTCATCTCCTCTCAGTAAATTTAGAGGTGCATCCCCAAATTACCTTAATAGCTTCACAACTGTAAATCTGTGACGCTTCATAACTGTACTCTTCATTTTAAACATACTTCTCCATGATCAGAACAATCAACACCTTCCACAGCCTGTTCCTGCTGAGAACGAGTGTTTTCAAGGCTCTTATCTCTTTGACGCCAATAAATTACTCAAAATATTCATTCTAGTTACTCTCAAATACCTTAGAAACATTTGTGGCATTAACACAATGTATTGCATCTTTTGAAGTTTTATTACTTTTCAGTTCTTTTTTCTTAGGTATTTAAACCCTAATCCCCTTTCTTTTCTTGAGATGATTGTGTTTGCCAGAGACCTCCTTGGAAAAACTCTGCCTATACGTACATGCATTTTTTATCCTTCAGTCTTGTTCCTTTGGAGGTTGTTAGGGATTTATAATTACAGAGGTTATTACTATCTTTTCTCATTCTTTCTGAGAGTTACAACCATGCTTTGACATGACTGTAGTAACTACAAGGTGCTGTGTTCAGTGTGTTGCCTAGGGAACAGGTGGGAAGTCTTGTTAGAAATGCTGAATTGCGACTTCAGTAAGCAAGACCCATTTTCTATTAGTAACACATTTTCTTAGCAAGTAATATCTGAGGACACGATAACTGTGCCGTGTCCTAAAATGCGTTCTAGACTGTGTTGAGCTGAAGTTTGTACAGCATTCCTTCTGCTTCAACACTTTACATTGTGTTGATGGCCACTAAGTTCGGGAGAGCAGAGTTGAAAAATGGGGTAAGCCTGGCCATGAGGAATGACAGGCTGAACAGGCCATGCAACTTGTGAATGGAAAACATCCCAGACACACACACACAGAGGCTGATTCTCAGGGCTAAGTTTACATCAGCATCTTTGCCACAGAAAAGAGCTGGATATTATCAACGCCCAAGAAGCCCTTGAAATTCTCCATAAACAGAGATCCAAAGAGGCTGAAAATCAATCATCTGCCACAAGGTGGTGTAATCACATTGATGTCCTTACTGCTCCATCTCCCCATAGAAACCTTTTAATGTCAACTATTTGAGGACAGAGGTATCATTTTTACATTTAGATAAAAACTACTTATCACTAAGATTTACAAAGCATTTCAGTGCATCCAGACATCCATTTGCATATACTGGATAGTACCTAAAGAGGAAAGTTTACAGCTGCTGAATAAGAAAGCACAAAGTTATATTTTGTTTACTCAGCTTCCTGTGGGAACCTGCGCTCTCCCACATTTGATGACCCTTTTCTTTCTGGACTTAGTCATGATACGGCATCTCTTAAAAACATAATTTAAAGATTAAGACTAGAAAACATTTAGAATATATTTTATAGTATATCATAAAACTTTTGCGAAGTTCAGTTTACCTTAGGTATGGGGGGTGGTATGAACAAGGATGTAAATAATATAGAAAATATTTTAAGTGTCATCATAGGAGAAAAAGGGGTAGCTTCTAGATGCAGTCATGGCACAGATCTTGCTGCTACTGTTCACTGGGGTGTGGGTTTTGCTCTGACTGCAGTTTTCAAATCCTGGCACAGTCACTTGTATTCTTGGGGATTTCATTAAACTCTCTGGGTATTAATTGCCTCATATTTGAAAGTATTTGAAAACAATACTCCAAAGAACTGTTGTGGGGATGAAATAGATGAGTTCATATAAGCATATCGGCTAACGGCTTGCAGCACATTGTGGAAGTTAGACAAAGGGGCCCTTCCAGGGTGGACACACATCCCCTCTGTAGGGTAGACAGCATGGCAAGCAAAGCTACCCGCCTAGATTTCAGCCCATTCACCTCCTCCCCTTACCAGGTCACCCTTGCTCAGGGAACACCCTGCACAATTGTCTGTCTAGGTTTTACATGGAAAACACTTAAACCAGAGTTGGCACAAGTCAGATGAGCCTTCTAAAAATGTTTGCTGGCATCATCCTCTTCATTGTCATCCTCATCATGTCCTCTCATCATGCCCTCATCTCAACTGTGTCTGGTGTATTCTTACAGAGATGTCAGAATTGGTACTTGTAGGTGGAGTAAGGTGAAGCAAGGGCTTCTCTGGTGGCTCAGATGGTAAAGAATCCTCCTGCAAGGCGGGAGACCTGTGTTCAGTCGCTGGGTTGGGAAGATCTCCTGGGGGAGAACTTGGCAACCCACTCCAGTATTCTTACCTGGAGAATCCCCGTGGATAGAGGAGCCTGGCGGGTTATGGAGTCACAAACAGTTGGACATAACTGAGGGACTAAGCACAGTACAAAGTGAAGCAACATTTACTTTAAAAACTTTATAAATTAACATATTGACTTGATGGTAAAAAATTATGATGAAAACTTGTTCACGGAAGGAGTATGGAGAAAGACCATGAAAGAAGCAGAGAAGTCGTAAACAATGGGACCAAGTTCCCCCTTGTACAAGGTCTCCCTGGTAGCCTGAGCTCCCTGCCTAGCCCAGGGCTTCTTGGCACTGAGATTGGGACTGGTTATACTTTTTAAAACAGATGTTTAACTTTGTTTAGAGATTTGGGCCCTCATACTATCATCCCAGGTGACGACAATTCTGCAGGGTCCCAAGGTATCAGCCAGCTCCAGTCAACTCAGAAAGACCAGTGTACTAATTGGTCAAAGGCCCCGTGGCTCCCTTGCCCATCATTAGTTAGTGTGAAGAGGAGACCTGGGCAGGGAACCAGTTGGCACAATCAAGCTCTGACAAGCCACAGCGTTTCAAGGTGCCTTTTTATTAAAAGAGCATCATTATTTGCTTCAGTTGTGGCAACAGGAGCAATGCCAATACTTTGCATTTGAGAGAGTACATAACATAGGCAAAGTGTCTGACCAGGGATCTTTCAGTCTGAGTAAAACAAATATTAATATAGGAATGGTGATCGGTGAGACAGGTTTGCTCTTACAGTTTGCATCTAGTTCAGGGGAACTTGAATCCCTGTCAAAAGAGGAATAAAGAGTATTCATGCCATACTTGGCCACTAGATACAAGTCCTGTTTTACCAATTTAACCTCAGAATGCAGTTGGCGACAAATATGCATGTTTATTTCACATAATGAAAATTTCTAAGCTACTGGTAGAACTTTTATGGGGGAAGACCTTAGAACTTTAACATAAATTATATGTCTTAATGATATAGCAATTAAGTCAGTTTTGTTGTTTTGGAACTGCTAATTTTGTACTCAATCAAGGGAGAAGGGGCCTTTGTTTTCTAAGATAAAAATATTCAAACTGTTAGGTTTTATACTCCAGGCCTCAAGCCCTTTGACATCATATTTCTGTGAGACACTTTTGAAGTAAATGTGTTATTAGTACAAGAAAATTATGACTCTTGTAAACAAACAATAACTACTTCTTTCAGTTGCATCTGTTTGACATATGGTTATGGAACTGTTAAAGTGCTTAAGCCACTTGAAAAGTCATTGATCCAAAACACAGTATTTTGGAGGAATCTATTGTAAATTCTTCTATAACCGAATCATATTGGGTAGTTTATGACAAGCTCTGAAGCAGTCACTGGTAATAACCTGGAAAATTCACAGAGCAAAGGAAAGAATATTATTTCGGGCTGCAGTAGAAGTAGGAGCCCCATCCACAGGGACAGCTTGGGACCAAGCTGAAGGTGGACTAAGGGGACCTCCCGTAGGAATAAGGGGACCCCCTTCCAGCCTGGGGAACTACTGACATGGTGTCTTTGTGACATAGTGTTCATTCTACCTTGCCCTGACGGAATGGCAGCTCAAAGAGGAGAAAGGAGTGTAAAATTGGGTGAGAATGGAGTAGTCATTGTGGGAAGGGTGACATTTCAGTATGTCTATCCAACTTTAGAGCAGAGCTGAACATCCATTTTACACATCAAGCTTCAGAGAAAGATTCTGCTTGAAAGAGTCTTGTTGTTTAGTTGCTAAGTCATGTTTGACTTTTTGCAGCCCCATGGACTGTATCTCGCCAGGATCCTCTGTCCGTGGGATTTCCCAGGCAAGCACACTGGAGTGGGTTACCATTTTCTTTTCCAGGGAATCTTCTCCAGGGATCGAACTCTCATCTCCTGCATTGCAGGCAGATTCTTACCACTGAGCCACCAGGGAAGGCTACTACTTACAAACAGAAAAATTTTAAACTGATGTTATAGGAGAAGTTAGTGATGGAAAAACAGAAAAATGAAGATGAAGGGAGAATGAAACAAAGTCAAAACAAAAAGCCTGATTAACAAGGTCCTAGGAGCATCGTTCCTGAGAAGTAGATGAGGATGGGATATGGAAGCCAGGTTAGAATGTCCTGACTACTTTACTGGTTCTGAGGATAGAATTAATTTGAAAGATAAGGAGCAGGAATAGAAACAAAGACCAAAAAAACAGAAACAACTTTCTGTCAAATGGAATTTTTTATCCTAGATGTAACAAGCTAAGAATTTAGATTGCTATTTTATCTATTTTTATTTTTAACTTTTCTTGAGAGCATTTATTTTTTTGCCATGGTTAATTTTCTGTGTCACATTGGCTAGGCTATGATGCCCTGTCGGTTGGTCATATGCTAGTCTGGATGTTACTGTAAAGGTATTCTATGGATGGGATTAACATTCACAACCAGTTGACTTTAAGTAAAGCAGAACAGTGTCCATAATATAGGTAGGTCTCATCCAGTTAGTTAAAGGCCTCAAGAGAAGCACACACAAAAAAAAAAAAAGAAAAAAAAGAAAGAAAGAAAGAAAACTAAGGTTTTCAGAAAAAGAAGAGGAAATTCTGCCTTAGCAATACTGAAATCCTGCCTGAGTTTCCAGTCTTCGGGCCTGGCCTATAAATTTCAGAGTTGCCAGTCCTCATTACAGATAGATAGATAACATAAATAAATATCCTATTGATACTGTTTCACTGGAAAACCTTAATAGTCATCCCAGGGAGGTTCTAGTCAACATCCTAGTCTTATACTAGAAGAAAGGACATGAATTCAGGGGCCACACAGCTCAGATACAAACCCAAGCCCTACCACTCACTAACCAGGTTGTATGTAAGTTACTCAATTTCCTTGATTTCTGATTTCCTCAAAAATAAATGGAAGTCATGTTATTTGTCTTTCTGGGGTTGCTCCTTTGATCATTAGTTGGGAAAAATATGTATGAAAATAGATGATACAAAATTTGCCATTTAGTAGTAGATCATCACAAATGACAAAAATTGTAGCTTATCTGTTATACTGAAAAAGTTCAGACTGCATTACCAGCCATTCAAGTCTGTGAACAACAATCCAACAATCCTTTCTCAGTTCCTATTTATAAACACAGTCAATTAAAAATAGCCTTAAGGGTATATAAAAATTCCTAATTTGGATTCCACGTAATGGTACTGTAGATTATTGAAGGAAAAAAAAAATGGTCCAAGATTCAGAAAAGAATGACAGTCTTCCTACTATAACATCTTCTGGGAGATTTGTATTTTACATCAATATGTTAAAGAATGAGAAATTCTGTAGTCTCATTTTGATTGTGTCATCTAAGTATGGTAGTCGTTGGGCTTGTTTACAAATATCCAAGTTTTCCTCCCCATCCCCAGGCACATAGTAAGTTTTCTTTCCTCACATTTGAAATTAGATGTGGTCCTATGACTTGCTCTGGACAAAAAGAGTGTGAATGAAGTGCTACGCAGCCTTTCTTGGGGAACCATGAAAGTCATCCTTCCCTCCTTGGCCACTGCAGAAGCGTGACTTAGACAGAACTTCCATCTGTCTGTCGCTGAGTAACTACAGAGAGCAGCATCCCCCCTCCGCCAGGGTTCTGGACACGGTTCACATGACTGAGAAATCAATTTTTCATTATTCTAAGCCAGATTTTGTGGTGGTTGCTGCAGCATAACTTGGCCTAGCTTGTGTCATACAAGATGTTTTTTTTTGTTTGGGGGAGGTGGGGTGGGAAGCCATACTGTAAGAAAATCCTAAAGTATATGACATGCGTTAGTAGTTAGGTTGCAAACTTTAAGAAAACTATTAGAATATTAGTAGAATCTGAAAGGATAGAACAATGTTTTGCAATAGCAATACTTATAGGACTACTAATACCAGGAATCCCTATCAGTAACATATTCTGGAAAATGCTGATCCAGGACAGTTTACTGCAATCCTTTCCTTTTTCTGCGTGTAAGTTATTGCCAAAACAAGTTATTGGCTAACTATCTAAGTAAATAAATAGATAAATATACAATAAAATATTAAATGAATGGGAAATAATCATCCAATATTTCTTTCATAAGCTATTTATTTTTATGTCTTCTACTATTTAGTCAAACTGCAGTACTCTTCCCTCCTTACAGTCTCATTTGTCCTGTCTTGGCAGTTGAGTTCAAATAGCACCTTTTCAATAAAGCCTTACCAGATTCAACCATTCATGATTAATTGCTCATGATTAATTAATTTTGGTTTGTACTTCATGTCTAGCATTTACCACCTTCTGCCTAATAATATGGTTAGTTGGCATAAGTATCTCATTCCCATCAGATTCTACTCTCCTTTAAGCTTCATACCTTATCTTATTCATCTTAATATTTTCTATAGGACTTAGCATGGGATTTTACACTTGAATTCAGCCAGCATTCACGGAACAGGGTTATGTTAAGTAATGATATATTCACTAATAATAACAACAATAATAACTAAGTAAAAGTTATTCATTTCTATTAAATAAAATAAACTTCTTTAGCATTGGCAATGTGACAGAAATAGTAATAAGATGCTTATACAATTATCAATTTAATTTTCATATTGTATCTATGTGGTGTGTGTGTACATGTTAAGTCATTTCAGTGGTGTCCGACTCTGTGTGACCCCATGCATTGTAACCCTCCTGGCACCTCTGTCCATGGGATTCTCCAGGCAATAAGATTGAAGTGGGTTGTCATGCTCTCCTCCAGGGGATCTTCCTGACTCAGGCATTGAACCTGCATCTCTTAACTCTCCTGCATCAGCAGGCGGGTTCTTTTCTACCAGTACCACCTGGGAAGCCAATTTATGTGGTATGTACTGTTATTCTCATTTTATAGACAAGAAAATTGATACTGAAAGAAATTAAGTAACTTGACCAAGTTCACACATCCAATAAGCTACTTCCATATTCAGCAAATGTCACCTTGCTATCGGTTTCAGGTACAGAAAGTTAGATATTTACAGTTACACATGCTGTATCAACACATGCCAGCAATCTGTTTTCCAGTTTAGGGTAGTCAGCCCCATAGTTTGGCAGATTTAGCTTAGAATGACACAAAAATAGGATTTGGGCTGCAGATAAAGAAAGGAATGAGGGAAATTGTAAAAGACAAAGGTGCATACTCTGTAGAAACAGATAATAAGGCCATGATAGCCACCGCTCACCCTTCCCCTCTCATAAATATGGAGGAGGGGCAAAGAGCAGCAGAAGAGGGAATAGAGGGAGGAAGGAGAGAAGATGTGTGTGGTGTGTGCTGCACATTGTCCTGGGCCAGAGATGAGAGTGAACCTCAGTGAGCCCCTGGCTTCAAAACCTTAGAGATACTGGTGGGGGAAATATTCAAATAGTATCTTTGGATATTCAATATCAAAAGAACTAAGATAAGCTGCAGATTACTTTTTAATAAAAGTAGCTTTGGATGTTGTCTTTGTCTCTTATCCTTCTTATTTGCTGTATTCTTTGGAAACCCTGCCATTAGCATTAATTGAAAGAAAGCACCCAGTGTGCTTAAATCTTTGTCAGGGGGAAAAAAGGCTCCACCGATGAAAGAACCAAAATTATGCTCTGATGAAAAAATAATCCTATTTCTGAGACTTGCCACAAGTGATTTCTCTGTGGACCAAACTGACAATCCCATTCACACGTAACAGTTGCTGCTCAATGTTATTGTGTTACAGCAAATGTTTAATGAATGCCTACTATGTGCTAGCTCAGGTCAAGCATTGTAGGGAACATGAGAACCAAAGAAAAAGTATCCCTTCCCTTTGAGAGTATGGAAAGATAAAATGCAGACATCTGATACATTTGAGACAGTAGGGGTAACAGGATATATTGCTGTTGTTTACTCACCAAGTCATATCTCATCTCTTGTGACCCCATGGACTGTATTTCACAAGGCTCCTCTGTCCATGGAATTCTCCAGGCAAGAATGCAGGAATGGGTTGCCATTTCCTTCTCCAGGGGATCTTCCAGGGATTGAACCTGAGTCCCCTGCATTGGCAGCCAATTCTTTAACACTGAACCATCTGGGAAGCCCATGGGATACATATGGAATCTCACAACAGAGCAGAGTAAGTTGGTCCAAAGTAATGTTGGTATAGTTAATGTGGGAAGATCCACAAGAGCAAATTACAGAACTGTAAATGAGAGATTATCAGCATGGGCAGAGAAAATTCAGTTTATTTAAAAAAAAAAAAAGAAAGAAAGAAAAGAAAATTAAACTACAAGCCATACATACAAGAGCCAACTTATTGGAAAAGACCCCAATGCTGGGAAAGGAGAAGAGGGCAACAGAGGCTAAGATGGTTGGATGACGTCATCACCTCAATGGACATGAGTTTGAGCAAACTCCAGGGGATAGTGAAGGACAGGGAGGCCTGGCATTCTGAAGTTCATGGGGTTACAAAAAGTCAGACATGGTTTAGGGGCTGAACAACAACAAGCCACTCATGCTACGGTGCAAAATATTGACTCTGCATTCACGTCCAAGGTTGTCTCTCCTGTTTCTCACAGAGAGTACATAGATCTAGGAGGAATAGAGAAAGGGAATTTAGATACGTAAGGTAAGCCTTATTAACAAGCATTGCTTCCTAAGGCCCAGTTGATGTCACACTCCAGAATGTATGGCTCTGGGTGACTGACCACATCATTGTAGCTATCTGGCTAATTAAGATCTTTTTGTAAAGTTTTTCCGTGCATTCTTTCTATCTCTTCTAGATCTCTTCAGTGTCTATTAGATCTCTACTCTTTCTGTCCTTTATTGTGCCCATTTTTGGATGAAATACTCCCTTGATACTTCCAGTTCTCCCGAAGAGATCTCTAGTCTTTCCCCTTCTGTTGTTTGCCTCAGTTTTTATACACTGTTCATTGAAGAAGGCTTTTTTTTATCTCTCTTTGCTATTCTTTGGAACTCTGTTCAGTTGGATGGAGAAAGCAATGGCACCCCACTCCAGTACTCTTGCCTGGAAAATCCCATGGACGGAGAAGCCTGGTGGGCTGCAGTCCATGGGGTTGCTAGGAGTTGGACACAACTGAACAACTTCACTTTCAATTTTCACTTTCATGCATTGGAGAAGGAATTGGCAACCCACTCCAGTATTCTTGCCCGGAGACTCCCAGGGATGGGGGAGCCTGGTGGGCTGCCGTCTATGGGGTCGCACAGAGTCGGACATGACTGGAGCGACTTAGCAGCAGCAGCAGCAGCAGTTCAGTTGGATGTACCTTTGGAAGGATTGATGCTGAAGCTGAAGCTCCAGTATTTTGGTCACTTAATGCATACAGCTGACTCATTGGGAAAGTCACTGATGTTGGGAAAGATTGAGGGCAAGAGGAAAAGGGGGCATTTGAGGGTGAGATGGTTGATGGCATGGCATCATCAATGCAATGGGCATGAACTTGGGCAAACTCTGAGAGATGGTGAGGGACAGGGAGGTCTGGAGTGCTGAAGTCCATGAGGTTGCAAAGAGTTGGACATGACTGTGCAACTGAACAACAACAAGGTAAGCCTGAGTATGCCTTATCCAAAGATTATGAATCTCGTTTTATAGATATAGCTTGGTTTCAAGGGTATTAGCGAGTTTGTCAGTTATTACACAGATGAACAAGCTGAAATTCAAGCAGAGACCATCAAAGCCCTAAAATTGTTTTGTTTTGTTCATTTTTCTCTACTCAGCTTTTCCTGACATAATCAGGGAAATGGCTAAGATTGTATGCAGGAAAGACAGAATAGTATACAGCTACTAGGCTGTCCCACCTGGATTCTCATGATCTCTCTGAGTAGCCCATAGGGCTCTCACATCTACATGGTAACATCAGTTTTCTCCTTTGGACGTTTTACCCCGGTAACCCTCTCCTTGCAGCTAAGATTGACCAGGTCAGAAATGGCACAGGATTTCATTTGGGACAATCAGTGACCTTTTTCTCTATTTCATCTTTTGACTCTACTTGATTTCCTCAGAGATGTTTGGCCCTTGAACCAAACTGAGTAAGAAAAAGAAAGTCAGTCAAAGTGACAGGCCTTTATTATATAACTAGGAACAGTCAGCTCTATGTCTTAGTAAAAGTCTATCTGTAGATAGAAAATACAGACTAGAAAGGACTCAGAGCCCCTGGAGTCCCAGCTGTGTCCCTAACTTGGACACCACGAGACACTCCATAAGTACTGTGAATTCCCTCTTTCTTCTAAAGCCAAGCTGGTGGATTTCAGTCAAATAAAAATAATTTGACCCAAGATCATAGTGGATATTATTGGTGAAGTGAGGATACAATATTGAGAAAAGAAAATCAGCTGATAACCAAAGTGATTTAGAGAAACAGGACAAATGGTGAGATACTGAAAGAGTAACATGGCTTAGGAAGTTATGGTCCAAACACAAAATAAGCATCTTTTTTCTACTGCACCTATCACATGATGAAAGCTTTTCTGAGCAGGTAGAGTCATTAGAAAATGTGGTTCTAAACTATCAATAGTAGATGATTTGTTGTTGTGCTCATAGAGGGTCTCCTCTGGCTTGAGAGACAGATGGAATAGATGTTTACCACAGCAGCCAACAACATAAATGGTGAAGGGTAGCAGAATATTCCATCCCCAAATACACAGTTTTAGACTAAGGATTATTCTGAGCTGAAGGTAATTTCAAAAGGGGTAAGAAAAGCTCTCTGCCTTTCTCCTACTTGCCTAAAAGCAAGACATAATTTTGTAAAGTTTTCTAATCCCTCCTTTGAGATACTCTATGTGCTGTCACATGTATGAACAATGCACATGTTAATAAGCACCTGTTTCTTTTTCTCCTGTTGATCTGTTTTATTGTCAATCAGATTCAGAAGACCCCAGTCTGAGAACTTAAAATGGGTAGAGGCAAAGGATTTTAGACAAACTTTGAGCCATGGTTGAGAAAAAGTATTCAGTTAAGTGGAATGGAGATGAGGTGAGGCAATAAATGAAAAAATGAATCACAGACTTAAATCTGAAAGTGGGAAGAGATGGGAAGTTTTTGTTTCATTTTGTTACTATAAACAATTCAAGACTATTGGGATGGATGGCGGATGGCATATTGTTGGCTGTTCATCTTTATGAAGTCATGTGCTTCACACTTGCCAATTTTTAATGGAATAATGGCATAAGAGCATGGAGGATATAGTCGCAGAGTGAATGCTAAATCACTTCAGTTGTGTCCAGCTCTGCGAACCTACGAAATGTAGCCCGCCAGGCTCCTCTGTCCGTGGGAATTCTCCAGGCAAGAACACTGGAGGGAGTTACCAGGCCCTTCTCCAGGGGATCTTTCTGACCCAAGGATCACACCTGCATCTCTTATGTCTCCTGCACTGGCAGGCAGGCTCTTTACCACTAGTGCCACCTGGGGCTTCCCTGGTGGCTCAGATGGTGAAGTCCCAGTGCCTAGGTTCGAATCCCACGTCTGCTACATTTATCTTTGGAACTGTGAGCCAGTACACACCACTCAATACCTCAGTCCCTTATTTATAAAACTGAGTGTATAAATTAATTTAGTTATCATTATGTCATATAACAAACCTTAAACTCTTCAGTTTAAAACAAAGAGCATTTATTCTTGCTTCAGTTATATTGAGGCAGGGGTAGATGCTCCCCTCCCCCACCACAGGATGGATATGCCAAGACAAAAATAGCAGGACAATCGAGGAAAGAACCTGGGTCCTGCCCAGACTGAAGATAAGAGACGACATATTTCTCATTCTCGAAGTCAGGAGACCTCCCTGACTACACATTCACAGAAGACTCACTCCTTGGAGGTCAAAAGAGAAGTGATGCTAAGTTCCCGTAGGCTTCTTCAGTAATCCATCTTGAGCAGGAGATGTGTGTGCACATACAGGAGGATCCTGAGATATAACAATTACAGACTTTGAACCAGGTAAATCAAACTGATTGGCCAAAAGAAACCCGGAAGATATGCCCCATATAAGTGATTTAAACTGCCACAAGGATGCGACTCTGTCTCTGAGCCCAGCCATGTGCCTCTCCACATGTGTTGTACTCTTTCTCCTCCTAATAAACACTTTACTTATTTCACTACTTTCTGTCTCTGGGAGAATTCTTTATCTGCAAAGCTGAAGAGCCAGGACCTTATCACTGACCAGGGGTCTAGTGGCTGGGATTCAGTGCAACTGCTGAATGCAGCCTCAGCCTCTCACTAGAAACTGAAGCCCCCTTCAATCTGTGTAGGCCGAGGCCACCTGAGATCAATATGATTCGATTAGACGGAGCTTTTATGGGCTCAAATCCAGTATTTCTTTTGGTTTCAAGTGGACTTGTTTGTGACTCTGGCATTCATGAACTTGAACCAGTGTGCTATGTAGCTTCACAACCGTAAACTATATAGCCCGCAATCTTGTTTTGAATCTCTCACAAATTTTGGATATAGTCTCTCCCCATAAGGGCTTCCCAGGTGGCACAGTAGTAAAGAATCCATCTGCCAATGCAGGAGACAAGAAATATGGATTTGATCCCTGGATCAGGAAGATCCCCTGGAGTAGGAAATGGTAACCCACTTCAGTATTCTTGCCTGGAAAATTCCATGGACAGAGGATCTTGGTGGGCTACAGTCCATGGGATCACAAAGAATCAGACATGACTGAGCAGACATGCACACACTCTCCCCTCAAGCAGGTTCTCAGGCTCAGGCATACGGTGGTGACAGGTTTCTAAGCACAAAAGCACAGAAAAGCACAAGGCCTTTGTGTCCTGGACTCAGAACTGCCACGACATCACTCTCATTGCATCCTATTAGCCAATACAAATCACAAGCTCAACTCAAAAAAGACCTTACTCTTTTTTTTTTTTTTTACATAGATTGGCGCTTCGTTTCTTACAAGAAAATATACATGTTTCATTGCCATTCTCCCAAACCATCCCACCCTTTCCCTCTCCCTCAGAGTCCAAGCATCTGCAATGTCATGTTACAAGGGCTGTGGTTACAGGGAAGGACTATCTAGTGGGAGGGTATTTAATCTCTCACTTGGGGGATGGCGGTGTCTCCTACACAGTATTATTGTGAGGATTAAATGATTTCAACACAGTGCTAGGCTGGTTGTCAGAGCTGCATATAAGTTTTCAATTTTATTATTATCCTAATGCCCAAAAGGAACCAAATAGAATAGCACATTATCCACCTTCTTAGCATGGAGCAACAATGTTAAAATCATGTTTTTTAAAGTCAGATTTTAAAACTTAAGCCAAAGAATGGAGTAATTCTCATTCAGCATTTAAAATTATAGGAGAAGATGAGGTCTAATCTCCAGTTTTTTCCTTATGGCCTTTGTTTTAAGGCCAAAGGCCTTACATGTAATCTAAAAAAATGTACTTATCTATGAAATACTGGTAGACATAGAGAACAAATTAATGGTTACCAATTGCGAGGGACATGGAAGAGGGACAGAATAGGAGTTTAGGATTTGCAAATGCAAGCTATTATATATTGAAAGGATAAACAAAGTCCTACTGTATAGCACAGGGAACTATATTCAATATTCTGTGATAAATTTGAGAAGGTCATGTATACACTGCTATATTCAAAATGAATAGCCAATAAGAATCTATTGTATAGCACATAGAATTGTACTTAATGTTATGTGCCAGCCTAGATGGGAGGGAGGTTTGAGGGAGAATGGATACATGTATACGTATGGCTGAGTCCCTTTGCTGTTCATCTGAAACTACCACAACATTTTTAATCACTATACATCATACAAAATAAAAAGGTTAAAGTTTAGAAAAAGAAAAGAGTATGAAAAATGTGTGTGTATATATATATATATATTTATATGTATAACTGAATCACTTTACTGTATAGCAGAAATTAACACATTATAAATAGACCACATTTGAATTAAGTAAGCTTTGAAAAGTCTCCAGTTCCACTTTTGCATTTGGTTTACAGTGACTTTTGTCAGGATATCACAAATGTCCAGACTTCTCTGTTTTCTCAGTTGAAAAGGGAGGGGCTTGAACTGAATGATTTTAAGTGTCTCCCAGCTGTTAACTGTTGATGAATTCTTGTAAGAATTTTCTTCCCTATTTTATTCCAGCAACTAACGGGAAAGTCTTCCTATTGAATCGATGGCTTTTAACAAGAGAGAATGCCAGAGGGAAATGGATTGCTGAGAAAACCGAGAATTTAAAGTGTATTGTCAAAAATAAATTGACCTAAGACAATTTTCTTGAAGTCAAATTGTTGGAAAGGATAAATTGGTCAAAAATATCATCTGATATAGATTTTTCATCTTAGTAATTTCAATGCAATT
Organism: Nanger dama; assembly: GCA_917880005.1. Classification (NCBI taxonomy): domain Eukaryota; kingdom Metazoa; phylum Chordata; class Mammalia; order Artiodactyla; family Bovidae; genus Nanger; species Nanger dama. The sequence goes on from CAKJTW010000059.1 coordinate 2,573,855, forward strand.
GAAGAAGATTTGTGAGATTTCATGAGCCATTAAGCTTTTTTGTCATTTTTCCAGAATTTTTTGGGGGAGGGACAAAGTTTTTCTTTTCTTCCTCATTCTTAATTTATATACAGGCAATTACATCTGTTCTGCTCATTTGTCCAAAAGGTAATTATTCTAAAATCAATGTTTTCAACCACCAGTTAACATTATTTTGTAATTTTTTGAATCTTGGTGTAATTTCCATAACTTTTAGTCATACTTGTAATAAAAATTTTACTAGCTGTGTAATTTTGCTCATTAAAATGGTTAGATTCATTTTTAACCAGTGATGTTAACTTCATTTACTTAACCTTATTTTATGTTTTATTTTGGTTGAACATTTCTTGTGCATTTCAGCAAATTTTACAGAGAAGTGTTTTTACTATTCAGTGTTACTGTCAGAATAGAAGCTATAATGAAAAACAGATACAGTCACAATGTGGCTTCTCACATTAAGCTTAGGTTTAAATTTGTCAACCTAACAATGTATGGAAAAATTCCTGATAGCAGATGACTCTGAACCACTGATATTTTCACTAAAGAAAGGGAAGATGAAAACTTTATGTCAGATTTTCTGACTCAGCGAATCCTTACATTATTTTGATAATGGAAAGACTTGAAGATAGAAATGAAAAATGCAGAATGTTCAAAGTAATCGTAGTAATTAACCAACTTCAACAATTTCCAATGACTTCATTCTTCACAACCACCTTTTATCACATCATGTCTTTAATTCTGCAGATTCCTTAGAATATACACTAATCATAAGACTAATCAAAACAGATGTTAGTTTGTTTCTGGTGAGTTTGTACAAAACCATAAAAAAGTATTGCTAAATAAGACAAGCAAGTGTGATAGGATGAAAGTCTATCATAAATTGAAAATAAAATTTCAAAGAACTGGAGAAAACCGCTAAAATTCTAAAAATGAAAAAATAAAGCATTGATATTCTAAACACCTTCTCCAATGCTTCAACATTAATAACACATAAACAAAAAATTACAAAAGAAGAGTCATAGTAATTATTTTTACCAGTTTGGATTTAGGCAAATTGTTTTCAGCCAAATAGACTGCAAGCAAATAGAAGTAGTGATACACAGCAAGACACTTTAAGTGTGGCTAGGGCCAGCACAGGTGCTAGTTTCAACAAGACAGAATTCAATCTGGATTTTTGACACAGTTTCTCCCCAGTGCCTCAAATTCTTCTCCTCTGATTCATAGCGTTTCTTTCCTGTTCTGATTTCCCTGTTATCTTTCTGATCTTGGGATTCTGATCCCTCACTTCTGCCTTAATTTACATCTACTGAGAGCTAGTTCTCAGCTTTCTGCTTTCATCCTTTTGTATGCTAACTCCTTTTCCTTTTAGAGGAACTAAAATGGGTTGAGATGCTTAGCAAGACTTCTCCTGGTTATTGCTAGTAACCCTCTCTCTACGTGAGACTGTTGTCTCAGGGGTTACCTTAGTTCCCTCTGACTCCTGTAATCAAACAAGTATCTAGGGTTCAGTTCAGTTCAGTCATTCAGTCGTGTCTGACTCTTTGAGACCCCATGGAAGCACACCAGGCTTCCCTGTCAATCATCAACTCCCGGAGCTTGCTCAAACTCATGTCCATTGAATCAGTGATGCCATCCAACCATCTCATCCTCCATCGTGCCCATCTCCTCCTGTGTCCATCTTTCCCAGCATCAGGGTCTTTTCCAATGAGTCAGTTCTTCACATCAGGTAGCCGAAGTTTTGGAGTTTCAGCTTCAACATCAGTCCTTCCAATGAATATTCAGGGCTTATTTCCTTTAGAATTGATCAGTTTGATCTCCTTGCAGTCCAAGGGACTCTCAAGAGTTCTCCAACACCACAGTTCAAAAGCATCAATTCTGCCACGCTCATCTTTCTGTATAGCCCAACTCTTGCATCCATACATGACTACTGGAAAAACCACAGCTTTGACTAGATGGACATTTGTCGGCAAAGTAACGTCTCTGCTTTTTAATATGCTGTCTAAGTTGGTCATAGCTTTTCTTTCAAGGAGCAAGTGTCTTTGACTCTAAGATATGTTCCCAGCTTCCTGTGGGGCTGACATTCTTACACTTTCCCCACAGGGTGAGCCAACTAGCAGACATACCTATATTAGATGAAACATCCTTCATGATCATACCTTATTGGACCATGAGTAAGCTCTTGAAAAACTGGATCAGATTTCTAGAATTTTAAAGACTATTGTAGTCTTTAAATGGCTAAAAATGTACTATAAAGTCAGATGCTAAGGAGAAGAAGGCATTTTCCATTATGTCAACCAGTAAATCAGAGAAAGCCAGGGTTTTTAATTATTTTTTTACCATAGAAAGGTATTAAATTCCTTATTAATCTGTATTCTTTCACCAAAAATCAATGGTGAACAGTTTGACATTTATTGTTACCCACCAGAGGCTGATTCTCATCCAATAGAACATGGTATGTGCCCATAACTTAGCAACATTTTCTGGTTTAATAAATCCATGCACAGATTTGTTACCAGACAAATTTAATTATCTACAATCATTTATCTCCCTTTTTAACTGTGACAAAATTCACAGAATAGAAAATTTATCATCTTAACTATTTTAAGTGTACAATTCAGTAGTGTTAAGTACATGCACATTGTTATGGATGGAGCCAAACTCCAGAACTCTTTTCATGTTGCAAAATGGAAACTTCACACCCATTAAACAGCAACTCCCTATCCTCCCCCACCCACCAACCCTGGCAACACCATTTTACTTTCTGCTTCTATGAATTTGACTGCTCTAGGTAACATATAAGTGGGAGCATTCAGTCTTTATTTTTGACTGGCTTATTTCACTTAGCATAATGTTCTTAAGTTTCCTCCATGTTGTACCATGTCAGAATCCCCTTCCATTTTAAGGCTGAATAATATTCTATTGTTTGTATATACTGATAGTATACCACATTTTGTTTATCCCTTTATCTGTCAATAGACACAGGTTTCTTCTGGCTATTGTGAATAATGCTGCTATGAACTTGGTGTAAAAATAGAAAGTAAGTTTTTAAATAGAGAGAATAAAAAATGCACAAAAACTAGAAACAATAGACAAAGAGAGGTTTCTTATACCTTTTCTGTTCCTGGTTCTCATTATCTATTAAGATCCACATGTATTTCTGTTTTGGGTCATATAAGTCACTGCTGTATCCTTACACGTAAATTTTCCTTTTTAGTTTAAGATGGCTAATGCTACTTTCTGTTACTGACAGCCAAAAGGTCCTGACTAATATATGAAGACAAGTTCAAGTCATGAAAATCATCTCTTTTATTCTGTAAATAAGAAATAGGAGAAAATTTCAGTTTCAACAAAGAAATTAAAAACTCCAAGTATCAGTATGAGTCAAAACATCTGAGAACTTCCAGACCTTTAGCAAACAGCTGAGAAATAGAGGAAGCGTTTCTAGATGAAACCTAGGATGGAAGGTCAATGAAATTTTAGATTTGATTATTAGTTTTTGTTGTATTTTTAATGTTTTTGCTGTCTCTCTGCAGAGCCTGAATGGTCCAAAATGGATGGAATTCTCTGTGAATAGTTTGTCTTTCATGAGCTTCACAGATAAATGAGCCATCAAGGGAAAAATAGATAAGGCTATCACTTTATCAAGTTCAAAATATCTCTCCCAAATATTTATTGTACGCTCAACATTTTTCAGTCTTATAGTTTCATGGACTTTGAAACTGCTTCTATAAAAGTTAAGATAATAATACATATCGCTAGTGTGCATGGTGTCCAAAAGAAGAGAAGTTCTCATCTCACATCTCATAGAAACAGCTGAAACAGACACAAATTCTAACATAGACTTTCCCTTAGTCCTGCCTTGTGGTTTTGATAGCTGCATTAGCTTGGAAATTTCATTGAGACTGAAAACTGCTGAGTGATGTTCTCTTTCCCCAAAATGGCAGTGAATATTCTTCAAAAGAAAATTTATTTCTGTATTTATTTGGCATAGTCGTCTACCCATTTTCTTCAAAGTAGTTTCAGTATGTATACCTTAACTCCCAGCCCCCATGAAATCCTTTGTGTTTCTCTTTTCCTTTCCCATCACTCTTCTCACTAATTTTCTCAGGTGACCTGCTTCTTTTTCTCATCATACTTTGGACATGTATTTTCTTTAGCTTTTCTTTCTTCTCTTTTTCTTTTTAATAGTGTTTGGATAGTTTCCTTTTACAGACTTGATTTCTAAGAGACAGTGCTAACAAAAGTATATACGATGAAGAGGGGGAAAGAGATAATTTCAATATTTCTAAGTGCTCTCATTGGTATTTTCCCTCTGTGCTGAGGCATAGTAGCCTGAATTTATGCCATGTCTAGAACTTTGTATTGAGAAAGTATAAAGACCTATAGAATATCTTCCTACAAGCCTCCCTGAGAAGTCTACACATCAGCATAATTGAGCAGCCAATTCATACATTAGAAAAGAAATTAGCATTTAAGTAATTTAAACAACTAGGAGGACTAGACCCTTGCCAACTTTCTTCAAGTTGGACTTTGACTAAATTTTTTATATTAAATCAATGTTGGAAAATACAAGAATAAAATCTTCTGTTAAGTGACTTTCCCCCAAAATACCTACTAAAGAAGTATTAAGTTTAAATCTACCTTTGGCTTTATACAGTTTACTTTATTCAACAATAAAATGTCCTACTTAGTTATATATATATATGTGCATGTGTGTGTGTATTCAAGCTCTCTGAAGACCAGAAAAAAAATGTTGTATAGATTAAAAAAACAGCAGCCTAAACAAAAGCAAAATAAACAAATGGGAATACATCAAACTAAAAAGTTTCAGCTGAGCAAAGAAAGCCATCAACAAAATGAAAAGGCAACCTACCCAAAAGACTAAAAATTTTGCAAACCATGTATTCAATAAAGTGTTAACGTTAAAAATATACAAAAAACTCATGCAAATTAATGACATAACCCATTTCAAAATGGGTAAAGGACCAAGAGAGACATTTTTCTAAAGAAGATGTAATAAATGGCCAACAAATACATGCAAAGGTGTTCAACATTACTAATCATCAAGAAAGCGCAAATTAAAGTAACAAGGAGATACCACCTCATACCTGCTAGGAAGTCTATTATGAAAAGACAAAAGATGACACATGCTGTCAAGGATGTGGAAAAAGAGAGCTCTTGTACCCTATTGGTACAGCCATTATGAAAAAATAATGAGGTTAAATAATGCAGTTTCCTCAAGAACTTAAAAATAGTACTGTCATATGATCCAGCAACCCTACATTTGGGTGTGTGTATTTCCAAAGGAAACAAAACCATTATCTCAAAAAAATAGCTGTAGTTCCATTATCACTGCAACGTTACTTGCAATAAGCCAAAATATAGAAACAATCTAAGTGTCCGTCGGCTGACAAATGGAAAAAGAAAATGTGATACATATATCAAAACTTCAAACCCACACAATGGAACACTAGGCACCTTTTAAAAAGGAAATCTTGTCATGTGACAACATGAAAGAACTCAGAGGACATTATGCTAAGTGAAATAAGTCAGATAAAGAAAGATAAATACTGCATGGTTTCACTTACATGTATAATGTAAAAACAAAAAACAGTCAAACTCATAGAAACAGAGAATAGAAAAGTAGTTGCCAGGGGCTGGGACATGAAGGTGGGGAGAAAGTGAGGAGAGGTTGATAAAAGGATACAAACTTTCAGTTATGTGATGAATAAGTTCTAAGGAGCTAATGTATACCATGGTGACTATAGTTGAAAATAGCGTATTATATAATTAAAATTTGCTGAGAGTAGAACATAAATGTTCTCACCAAAAAGAAAGAGATATCTGCCTAACAAAAGCAATTTTAATGACTTCCAGAAAATATTCCAGTCACTTCCGTGTTTACAGGCAGCTTCCAAGTTGAGCAGTCATTTAATGGCAAAAGCATTTAGAAAAAATAAAATAAAGCAAATACCTCTATAATATAACTGCAGCTATTTTCTAGGGTTTCATTTGATTCTTTTTAAACAAAAAATTGAGATTTGTGAGTAGTGCTTTACAGTTTAAAAATCAAGGAGCAAAATTTAATCAGTAAGAAAATTGAAAAATATTTCTTTGTGCGCCTTCATTAATGATTAGGCATAAGACTATCCTTACAGAGCATACCGAAGCATATTTCCTGGGACTGATATACTTTATTCTCTTAGAGATCTTCTCTGACTCGATTATGTGTATACCTAAAGGTACCTGGTTGTGTGTTGGGTGAATGATGCCATTTCTATGCAGCATGTCTTCCTAAAGTAACAATTTTATCTGATAATTTGGAGGCAGAGTAAGCTGAGTAATTAAATAGTAAGTAATTGAAAACTTTATACTAAAGCATATATAGAAAAATTATAGTGTAAAATGCTCCCAAAATTTCATGAAAAAGTTTGATGCTTCAAATAAATTTCATCCATGGTTGATGGTGTAATCTATTTCCCCAAAGAGCAGAAGAACAAGGAAGCTACTTAGATGGCTTAGATCATGTTTACTCCCCTTAGAGCTACTTTGGGAGAAATGTTTACAGTACCATTTCTCTAGAAGATTCTTTATTTCTCCCATACCTCTGTATCCTGCTTTTACATAATCTGATAATTGGAAGAGTAGAAAGATGATTCCAAGTAAAGCTGTTATCCATGATTTAAGAACAAGTGCAGTAACCCATTCTAAATTTTGGCAAGGCCCTTTAGTTCTTTTTGGATAGTTTCTGAGGCTGGAGGCTGGTGAAAATACCTCCAACCCCATCTCTGTTCTGTTGAGTTGGTCCTGAATCCCAACCATTGTTCCCTAGGGCTGTGGGTAATGCCAGACAATCAGTTCAGCCTGCACCATTAACCTCCAGGGATTAGTAGCTCTCTGTGCAACTGAATGTTCCCAGATTAGTCCCTGCAGTGAGCCACCTGCCAGGACTCAGCACACGACAGGCAAGCTAAGAAGCTAGTAAAAGATTTAAAGCTCAAACTTGGACTGAGCAATCAGGATATTTTTCTTCCACAATTTATAGCTACTGTGTCATGACCTAATTTTTCATTCCTGTTTTTTTTTTTCTTTAAATCTTGTGGCCTGATTTACCTGATAGAATTTTTTTTTACAAAAAATTAATGGAAGTAATTTCAATTTTTTTCATCATACAATTGGAAAGTATACTGCAATCCAACATATTTTTTAAACTTTCATTAAGTTCCCATTGTGAACACTTGATATGTATTGAAATAGGAGTTCCTGTCCTCAAGCATGTAGGGACTAGCCTCTTTTGTATATGATAGAGACACTCTACCAGTAATAGGAAAGCCTGCAGGGAGCTCCAGCTCTATACAGAATTTACCCAAAGTATACAGATCATAAAACCCAGGTTTGACTTGCCATATTTAGTGTATTGATGTATATAGAGTGACATAAGGTTATTGCTTTGCATGTTTCGAAGAAGTTATACTAAGGAACATATGCATTCTGCTTCTACCTGAAACAACCAAAGATAAACAGGCAAAATATATGATAAAACAGTTTTCAGGACTCTGAATATCAGCCAAGAAAGGGCAGTAAATCCTGAGATAGGAAGCAAGGAAGGTGTTTTGATTTCCCCAGCTTACTGTCTAAAGCACTGTAAGTTTACAGCACACAGAAAGAAACCTCACGAAAAGCCCTTCAACTCTCCAGATTGGGTAGGCAGAGCTGAAAATATGGGGAGAACAACATGGTTAGATTTTGCCAGATAGAATCTTGGAGAAGAGAGAGCTAGCTACACAGAGACAAAGTTTCAGAGACTTCAGAGGGTCCTTCTCAGATACTGAGCAGAGTACTTACTGACCACGTGTAAGAGAAAAAAACCCCAAAGCTGGTTAGAACCGTCTCAGAATAGAGGGACCCATGCTCAGCGTTCACACTGGAATAGGAATAGTGCATATTGCCATAACCTAGAGAAGAAAACCTCACAATTCATGGCATGCTGGCAGACTGCTCAGAAGGGTTTTGCCTCAGCAGTAGGAAATAATTAGCCTTAGACTAAAAACTGCTTTGTCCCTACATCCAGTGGGCTATAAATCTTTTTAAAAATCTTAAAAATAAAGCCTAATGGATCAAGCTATCTTTTAGTAGCCAAACTTACTTAAGAATAAAGCTCACGTATGAATAATTCTAGGAATACAAAAATATTCAGGAGTAAACAAAATAATAGTCACATCATCTTGTATCCAATCAAAGATTATTAGACAAGACAAGAGGAAGATCAATAAAATCCATACTGAGGACAAAAATCAATCAAAACTAATCTAAAATCAATAGATAATAAGATTAGCAAATAATGATATTAAAATAGTAATTAAAACTACATTCCAGATATTTATAAATATACAAATTTGACTTCTAAAGATAAAAACTATAACATTTGATCTGAACAATACTCTGGATGAAATTAATTTCAGACTAGATATCGAAGAAGAAAATATTCATGAACTTGAAGATATAGCAATAAAAACCAAGAAAACTATAACAGTATCAGTGATTGGTGCAACAACTTCTAGAATGTTATTGGGCCTCCCAGAACATAATAAAATATTTGAAGAAATAATCGTTAGAATTTTTTCAAAGTAATTTTTTAAAAGCCTATAAATCTTTAGATTCAATAAGTTCTATCTATGTATCCCAATAATAAGACATTTGAAGAAAACCATTTAAAAATTATTCATAGCAATAGCACAATAGCACAGTGAAAGTCATTCAGTCGTGTCTGACTCTGCAACGCCATGGACCATACAGTCCATGGAAGTCTCCAGGCCAGAATACTGGAGTGGGTAGCTGTTCCCTTCTCCAGGGGATCTTTCCAACCCAGGGATAGAACCCAGGTTTCCTGAATTGCAGGCAGATTCTTTTACCAGCTGAGCCACTAGGGAAGCCCAAGATTATTGGAGTGGGTAGCCTATCCCTTCTCCAGCTTATCTTCTTGACCCAAGAATCGAACTGGAGTCTTCTGAATTGCAGGCGGATCCTCTACCAACTGAGTTATCATAAGAAAGTTATTCATAATAAAATTATACAAGAAACTTGATAAAGAAAAATATCTTAATAGTAACTAGTGAAAAAAACATACATACTGAGAAAGAAAAGGATAATGGCAGTTTTCTCAACAGAAATAATGCAAAAAAGAGGAGAGTATAACATCATTAAAATATTCACAGAAAAAAGAAACCTGAAAACCAAGAATTCTCTACTTAGGAAGAAAATAACTGTCAGAAACAAACATGAAAAAGAGGTCTTTTTAGCCATACAAAAGATTTATCAATATGGCTCAGATGGTAAGGCGTCTGTCTACAATGCAGGAGACCCAGGTTCGATCCCTGGGTTGGGAAGATACCCTGGAGAAGGAAATGGCAATCCACTCTAGGACTATTGCCTGGAAAATCCCATAGACAGAGGAGTCTGGTAGGCTACAGTCCATGGGGTCACAAAGAGTCAGACACGACTGAGCGACTTCACTTCACTAAGGTACTACCAAAAAATGTTAAAGAAAGTATTTTAGGAAGAAAAATAATAACATCAGCTTAAAATGTTGATATATCCAAAAGAATGAAGAACACTAGTAGCAATAATTACATGGATAAATGTACAAGTTTGTTTAATATTTAAATCTCTTTTAAAGATAAATATGAAAGCAAAAATAATAACATTGCTTTGAAAGTTTATAACAAGTATTAATAAGCTACTTTATTAACATAATTAATTAGTGGTAGCATACAACAGCATAGGGGAACAGTCAGTCAGTTCAGTCGCTCAGTCGTGTCCTACTCTTTGCGACCCCATGAATCGCAGCATGCCAGGCCTCCCTGTTCATCAGTAGCCCAGGGTAAATAGAAGTATGCTGTTATAAATTCTTAGGGATGAAGTATAATCTCACTTGTAGGTGTATTAAAGATATATGATACAGAGTTATGATTATAAGCCAACATAGGAGATAAAATAAAATAAAGATATTCATTTCTAAAAGGAGGTTGAAAATGAAAAAATAAATAACAAAGGGAACAAATAAAAATCAAATAGTACATAATAAATTTAAACCTAACCATATCAATAACCACATTACAATAGTCAAGTTAAAAGGCAGACATTATCAAATTAGGGGAAAAAATGAAGAGAAAGGAGTACTTCCCAATTCACTCAATGAGGACAGCATTATTCTGATACCAAACTCAGACAAAAACATTAGAAAAAATTACAAAGTAATATTTCTTTTGAGTGGCTTTTCAGGTGGCTCAGTGATAAAGAATACACCTGCCAATGCAGAAGGTGCAGGTTGAAGGCCTGGACTGAAAAGATCCCCTCGAGAGGGAAATGGCACTCCACCACTCCAGCATTCTTGCATGGGAAAGCCCATGGACAGAGTAGCCTTGTGGGCTACAGTCCATAGGATCACAAAGAATTGGATATGACTTAGTGACTGAGCAAGTACATATGCATTTCTTCTGAGTAAAGTTTTAGTAAATCAAATTATAAAATGCATAAAAAGGAATTATGGGGTTAATGCCAAGAAAGCAAGTTTTATTTAATATTCAATAATCAATGTAATTCTCCACATTAATAAATTTAAAAGGTAAAATCAGGAACTTCCCTGGTGGTCCACGGGCTAAGACCCCGAACTTCCAAATCAGGTGGCTTAAGTTCAGTCTCTGGTCAGAGAACTAGATCTCATATGCCACAGTTAAGAGTTTGCATGCTGCAACCAAGACCTGGCAAAGCCACATAAATACATATTTTTCCAAAAGTAAAACAATATGATCACTATAGATGAGGAAAAATCATTTAACTACACCAAAGAAACATACCTAATAAATGCTATCAGCAAACTAAGAATCGAGTAATACTTTTTAAAACTTTTTGAAGAACAAAGGCATACTGTTAACTTCATACTTCATGCTGAAAGATAAAATGATTTCTCCCTAAAATCAGAAACCAGACAAGGTTATCCACTCTCAATACTTCTATTCAACAAGGAGTTTGGAAGTCCTAGGTAGTGGAATAAGGTAAGAAAAGAAGATTGAAAAGAAGATCAGAAAGGAGGATAAAAGCTGTCCTTGTTTATAGATGACACCAGAAAATACTATGTTGGAAATACTATGTTCCAATACTAGTTGGAAAATACTATGAGATTTACATCTAAGCTGCTAGAACTAATAAGTGAGTTTGATGATTTTGGAGTCTACAAGATCAAACTAAAATATCATTTATAACTATCAGAAATTAAAAATAAAAGATTATTTATTAATATAACATTATAAACATACTAAGGGATAAATCTGACAACAAAATATGCAACATTTGACAGTGGAAACTACAAAACTTTGCCAAAATAAATTAAAAATCTAAATAAATGCTCATGGATCAGAAGGTTCAGTATTAGCATGATACTGTGCCTGTGTGCTCAGGTGCTTCAGTCATGTTCGACTCTGTGTGACGCTACGGACTGTAGCCCATCAGGTTCCTCTGTCCATGAGATTCTCTTGGCAAGAATACTGGACTGGGTTGCTATGCCCTCCTCTAGGGGATCTTCCCAACTCAGGGATCGAGCCCTGCATCTTTTAGGTCTCCTGCTTGTCAGGCAGGTTCTTTACCACTAACGCCACCTGGGAAGCCCTAGCATAATATCAAGTCCCTCCAAAATGATCTCAAAGTTCAAAGTATCCTTTGCACTATAGAAAGAATTTTTTTCTTTTAGAACTTGAGAAACTGATTCTATAAATGATATTAAAATGTAAATGAGTCATGATAGGTAAAACATCTTTGAAAAAGTACTATGTTGAGGTTAACACTATCTGATTTCAAGACTTATAAAGTGTTACAGTAACAAAAACAGTGTGGTATCCGTGGCACAAGAAACAAATATATGAAACACAATTGAGAATACAAAAACAGACCCACACAGAGACGAACAGCTTATTTCTGACAAAAATATTTAATACAACAAAAATTCAGTGGAAAGGGGATACTGTTTTCCACAAATGATGCTGTCATTACTGGTTATCCACACTAAATAAATAAATAAGGGCTTCACTTAGAAGGTACTCCTTTTAGTCAAACTTTGTTCAGTCAGCCTATTACTGAGTAGTATTGCAAGATTATACCATGATTGCAAGGTTATACCATGATTGCAAGGTTATACCATGATTTGTTTGTCCATCTGTTTTTTGATGGATGTTAGACTTCTTTATTCATGTACAAGTCATTGTAATGACATATACCTTCTTTTCTCTTGGATGACTACCATGGACTCTAGGATAGCTGGGGGGTAAGGAATGGGGAGAGATAAACTGGGAGATTGGGATTGATATATACACACTACTATAAATAAAATAGATAATTTAAAAGGGCCTACCATACAGCACAGGGAGATTTACTCAATACTGTATAATGACCTTGGTAGGAAAAGAATCTAAAAAGAGTGGCAGGACTTCCCTGGGGGTCCAGTGGTTAAGAATCTGCCTTCTAATACAGGGGACATGAGTTCGATTCCTGGTCCGGAAACTAAGACCTCACAGCCTCAGGGCAATTAAACCCAGGCACCACAGAGCCCATGTGCCTGAGACCCTGTGCTCCATAACGAGAGAAGCCTCCACAGTGAGAAGCCTGCACACCTCAGCTGGAGAGCAGCCTCCGCTGGTGGCAACTAGAGAAAAGCTGAAGCTATGAAGAATCTCATGTTTATCTGACTAGCTTTTGGTTCCAGAGTCTTTGAATTCTTCTATTATCCTTGTTTTTCTCTCCTTTGTTGACCTTGGAATTCACCAAGAACTTCTTCTCAGAGAGAGTCTGTGTCTTATAGCTCTATCATCTCTAAGCCACAGTTACACAGCAGCCTTATTTTGAGTGGTGGGAAGGGAAGCATTCTGTAATTTTGTGATAAAATCTCAGTTGGCCTATGTCCTTGGGTTGTGATGCAGTTGTTTCTTAGACATTTTTCCTTTCCTAAATTAGACAAGGGGGCCACAGTGGGCTGGAATGAAAAAAAAAACAAAATGCCCTTCCTTCCAGTGGGATGATGCTCTGGTGAAGTCTTTTCCTTGAAAAATAACTCTTTGTCATGGAGAACACTTTGTATATATTATACAACTGTTACTCAGACCTGCCGAGTCATAAGGAGATCTTCAGATCTTCAGTGTGAGAACTCGATCGGGTCTCAGGAAGTAAAACCCATGAAAAAAATTTGGGGCTTCCCAAAGACTGTGATCCCCAGGAATGTATTATTCTCATACTTGTCCACACTTAACCTCCAACAATTTGTCAAAATACTGTTCCAGTGGCTTCTGCTCCCAGTAGAGAAATCTCAGCTCTAATTCTCCAATTTTACCTATCTTACCAGGTTTCAAGGTTGTAATTTGCCCTGAGACCTCATATCTTTGATGTATCAATAAAAGTCATTAATTTTTATTTTGTTCAACCTCTTCTTTTAAGAATGGGAGTGACTATTTCTAACCTCTTTACATATTTGAATAGATTATGGAAGTTTACACAGGGTAATATTTTTCAAGAGTGTTCTAGAAAAATTAGAAAAAAATCCTTATCCTTACTGGGCATTGTATTGTGTCCATTATATATAGTCTCATTTAAAGGATGCAACAATTCTGTGAGACAGTTGACAGAAGATCCAGTTTCTAACACTATGCGCTTCTCACTAATTCACATAGCCTCCTGTTTCAGAAACCTCGGTTTCACATCTAAATGGGAAAAAATGAAGGAAAATATTTTATTCAACAGAAAAATTTTGTTCAGCAGGATTAAACTGTATTAATTACTGATACACTCTTTGACAAGCAGACTCCATGCTGAGAAAAGGCCTTGAGGCTTCAATCAAACCCTCTTTTTTCTTCTATTTTGTCTTTAAATGAATTACATTTTATGCTTACACCTCTAGAATAAGAATCGGACATCTCCCTAAAAGTGAAATGGCAGTTTATTTTCCAAAAGGTCAATGCTGAGCAACCAGCAAAACTTGCTATTTTAGAAATAAATTTCAAATAGAGGCACTTGATAGGGCAATTTCTGGGTCAGAGGGAACTTCAACGACACATGAGAACTGTAAAAAAATATTGCAACATATGGCACTGTATTTTCTTCAGGAAAGCAAGCCTCCTGGGACCCAATTCTTTGATGCTAATCACAGCAGTAATTAGAGATGATGTTGGTTGGCATTCATGACTGCTCTCCATGTTGAGTGCAAATACACCACCAGAGTATCTCCCTTCTTCCACCCAGCCAGGGGCCTGACAAGTTCATCTCTTAGACTGGTTTCACTACTGCTGACTCCAGAGATATGTCACACACATTTTTAAGATGAAATCTGAGAACTGCTTATTTGGAGGCACATGAAAGCTTCTCTTTAACTATTCTTACTTCGCCTTTAAATAATAGTTCTGAGGTCTGAGGAAAGTAAAGTAAATAGGAGGTTGTCCTAAAGCAAGGGCTTCCTAAGCGGTGCAGTGATAAAGAACCCATCTGCCAATGCAGAATACACACGAGATGTGGGTTTGATCCGAGTCAGGAAGATGCACTGGAAAAGAAAATGGCAACCACTCTGGTATTCTTGCCTGGAAAATTCTCTGGACAGAGAAGCCTGGTAGGCTAAAGTCCATGGGACCACAAAAAGTCAGACATGAGTGAGCACACACTCACGCACCCTAAAGCAAATGTGAGCATGTACAATTAGGTTAAACAAGTAAGCATTTAAGCAAGACAATGAACATAGAGCCCCACCAAATTTTTTACCATCAGATTTATGTAAATTGCATCACAGATTTAAGACACAATGTGAAATAAACCTACATTGTGTCCAGGCTATTCATGAGTGCAACAGAAAGATTTTACTCAAGAGAATGCGGACAGTGTGGATGGCAGAATTTTGTTTTGTAAATACAGAGGCTGGTCTAAGGAGGCTGATAGCACAACATGGGGAGATCAATCAGGAATAAGGAAAGAATCAGAGGCAACTTCTCCAATATTTCTAACAGAGAATGAGAGCAGGGAGAGGAAGTGGCATTAGATGACAAAGTTTTCTATTTTTAATTATAAAGTTTATTTGTAGTAATTTCTTTTGGGGCCTGTACTCTTCTTACCACTGTCATTATTGGTCTGGGAGAAAGTTAAGGTCGCTCTCAGTTTTACATGGAAAGCTGGAGCCTCAGAAAATCTCCATGCGTAATGCAACTCAGCCCAGCAAGTCATAGGGAAGTTCACCAGGAGGGTAGCAAAGAAGATTCAGGGGCCACTCTGGCCAATGGGTTGAGCAGTCTCCTAGGAACAGGACCAAGAACACAAGCAAAACAGAGCCCTGTTGGATTGATTGTTTGGGGAAAGCTGCCAGGGGGACAGACTGAATGCTACTAGGAAGGACAAAGCCTTATGGAAAAGGTGTACATCAAAACTTCGAAAGGTTGCCTGAAGAAGTCAAGCTTCTAACGTTTAGAGAAGTTGACATTTTAGCCGGGTTAAATACACTTTGGCTCTTTTCTCTCTTTACTATAACTAGGCATTTATAACTAGCATCAAAACAAAATAAGTTCATGACTGATTTTCTGAAATATCTCTTATTATGGATGTTTTTCAGAAGGCTGATTATACTGAAGCCAAAAATGTACTCAAGTTGATTCTTGACTATATGCGCCAACACAGAGGAGAAAGTGCCAAATAATGTAAACCATAGAAATGCCTTCTATGATGTTTCTCCAGAATATGTACTTTCATAATCTTGCATCATCTCCCTTTTAAAATCGCTTTAATTCTTCCAATCACCTATAAGGTCAAGTCTGTAGCTTTCATTTCTATGAGCTAAAGTATGACTGAAATTCCCCACTCCCATTTTCTACCTGGCCAAATTTTACTCTTTCATCCATAATAACCAGCTTCTCCACTGTAAATATTTTTCCTCCCTCTGGTTGAATTTGCTGGACATATGAATCATTTATACTCTATATTCTTTGAGAGGTTGGTCCATACCTTTGTCTCAGGACTCACAGCACCTCATGCAGGTATAAGTATGAGTTACTTGAGGCCAGGAAGCAGTCAGAATTCCTAGGGATCCCAAAGAGCAGCATAATGAATGGTAAATGAGCAAGCAACTGAGTTAGAAAGAGAAAAGGTGGACCAGAAGGTTGTAAGAAGAAATATACTCTGGGGTGTATCTTTTATAAGAGATAATCCACTCAGTATAGATCTCCCCAGAATGAATTTATAACTCAGATTTAATATTTGTGTTTCCACCTCCCTCTGCCCCAGAGTCACAGAGACCAGAGAAGACATTTATTTGAAAGCTATCCTTCTCAAACAGGAGACCTGGGTTTGACCCCTGGGTTGAGAAGATCCCCTGCAGGAGGGCATGGCAACCCACCCTACTCTTGCTTGGAGAATCCATGGACAGAAGAGCTTGGTGGGCTGCAGTTCATGGGGTCGCAAAGAGTTGGACACAACTGAGAGACTTCACTTTCTTTCTGTTTCTTTTAACAAATATTTCAGCAAAACCATTATAGCCTCAATCTCACAGGGTTATACTGATATGAAGCAATGAAATGTAATACAGTTAAAAAGAGCTATTATGACATTGTTGTTATTATTGTTTAAATATTCCTATTACACTCCCTTCTCTCTCTCCTGAGTATTTCACCTGTTAATCATTTAAAGTTTTCTCCAACATCCTGACTGCTGTCTTGCTGATGCAGTCCAGATTGTCAAAATCCCTCGGTACTGGTGTCCATGACAGTACACATTGTAACAAATGAGGAATCACCATTCCATAGTGAGACATTCCTAGTGAGACACCAGTTGCTCTTCCATTAGAGCAACAATATTTGTGTTAGTTTTTTTTCCTGGCAGCTCCATAACACTTTTGATATATGTTGAGTTTACATGCATGTGTGCGAAGTTGCTTCAGTCGTGTCCAACTCTTTGCAACCCCACGAGCTATAGCCCACCTGGCTATATATAGAATTATCTGTCCATGGAATTATCCAGGCAAGAATACTGGAGTGAGTTGCTATGCCCTCCTTCAGGGGATCCTCCTTACCCAGGGATCAAACCCGTGTCTCCTGTGGCTCCTTCATTGCAGGGGATTCTTTACTGCTGAGCCATCAGGGAATCCCCATTTTGTGTTTACAGGTAACTAAATCTCCTTGGTTATTTGTGAGTGAAAGACTATAATCCATATCTCTACTATTCTAATCTTACACAATCATTCATTTTGAACAAATGTGCCAAATTTAAATCTTAACCTAATTACATTTCTTTCCCTTTGTTAACTTTCACAAAGTACAACAGAACATTAGTAATCATTTTATGCTTTGTGTGAGAATATAAAATATAAAATAAAGACAATAAATTTTGACCTGGGTTGTAGAAAGGATTCAACAGAACATATATAAAATTGCAAACATATTACCTAGAACATAGAGAGTGCTCAATAAAATATACTTCCACTTTACATGATATTAAAATTTGATAGTCAACATCTTATGTATTCTAGAATACTGTCCAGGTAGACTACTTGTCAGTAATAGAAATAAAACAGAAATCAGTCAACTATTAATATTGTTCAGGTATGGCTTTCTAATCAGCTATGAATCCATTTAATTATGCTATTATATATACATCCTGATTACCTTATATTGATACTAAAATGGGCTGACACATTAAGGTATGTTTTATAAGGTCTCTTACTTTGATTGCTCTGCGTGTGTGTGTGTGTGTGTGTGTGTGTGTGTGTATGCTCACCAAATGACTGTCTATGGCTACAAGCATAGGACGAGTGTATTCCTAGAAAGAATTAGTTTTTAACAGATTTCTCTCCTCTCTGCAGGGCCCTGTTTTCTCAAGGTGTTTAACCGGTACTACTTTTCCATAAGGTACTGCCTAGAGCTACATATTCTAAGTCTGCTAAAACATTAGTAAAAGATTCAAGTTGTACTCTCCTGTAAATATTTTCATTCTAATAAAAGACAATTAAATCTTCCATAATTTAAAAGAATGACCATATCTGATAAGATTCCAAGTGGCTTAATTTGGTGAATTCTTCCTAGCCATATCCAAAATATCACCATGGATTTAGCAGTCCATTGACAAAGCAGGTATAGTAGACTGTCTACCATGTTAATTTACACATTTGACAAATGTTTACTTGGGACATTTCTGGTGATCCAGTGGTTAAGACTTTCACTGTAAGACTACACTTTCACTGTAGAAGGCACGGGTTCAATCCCTGTCAGGGAATTAAGATCCCAAATGCCACCCTGTGCGGCCAAAGAAATAAACAAACACCAATTGTTTATTTATAGCACATTCCATGTGCCAAATACTAAAGATGACCAAATGATGACCAAAACAGATATGGTCCCTCCCTTCATGATACTCCCAGCCTATTGAGGAAGTTAGGCAATAAACGAATTAGCCCAAGGTAACACCCAATAGGTAGCCCATACCTTGTAGGACATTTTTAAGTTATTAGTTTAGTTCTTTTTTTTTAGTCCCCTTTTTTGCTTTTCAGTGTTCAGAGCAATTAATGATAGGAACAAAAAGCTAGAACTAAGCTAACATGCTGTTCTTTTCCTAGGTTTTGTTTCCAAATGCCAAAAGTAATTGAGGAAATTATGCTAGGTATTCTCACAGGGAAGAGGAAAGGATGTGTCTCTGGGAAAAGAAAGAGGGAAAGTCTATGTGAATAAAAGCAGTAGCAGAATTTAGAAGGAGAGAAGACTACAGGCTCCAGGAGAAGTAAAGACGGGAACCTCCTCCTGGCAACACCGTGGGGAGAAAGCTGGTCCTCAAAGAGAAGAGACCACTGAGTCATCACAGCTGTGGAATGGATCTGGAGGAGTTTTGAGCCGCAATGACAGTACCGTCAGAGTATCCTGGATCTTTTCATTAACCGGAGTGGGGAAAGCCCCAAGATTGACTGAGTTTAAATCCACTTTATCTTAGGAAGACAAAACATTGAATTTAAAGTGCATACCACAGGTATACTTGAGTTCTTTTAACAAAATTAATGATTATTTAATACAATGAATAAAATAGATAGGATAGGCTAGATGACCTACTGTATGTAAAGTGTCTAAAATTATACTGGTACATGATAAATTCTCAATAAATGTACTAATTAATATTAAAAATGGCACAAGGAGATATTAGTCAGGTGAAGAGGAACTAAAAGCCTCTTATGAAAGTAAAAGAGGAGAGTGAAAAAGTTGGCTTAAAGCTCAACATTGTGAAAATGAAGATAATGGCATCTGGTCCCATCACTCCATGGGAAATAGATGGGGAAACCATGGAAACAGTGTCAGACTTTATTTTGGGAGGCTCCAAAATCACTGCAGATGGTGACTGCAGCCATGAAATTAAAAGACGCTTACTCTTTGGAAGAAAAGTTATGACCAACCTAGATAGCATATTCAAAAGCAGAGACATTACTTTCCCGACTAAGGTCCGTCTAGTCAAGGCCATGGTTTTTCCAGTGGTCATGTATGGATGTGAGAGCTGGACTGTGAAGAAGGCTGAGTGCCGAAGAATTGATGCTTTTGAAATGTAGCATTGGAGAAGACTCTTGAGAGTCCCTTGGACTGCAAGGAGATACAACCAGTCCATTCTGAAGGAGATCAGCACTGGTATTTCTTTGGAAGGACTGATGCTAAAGCTGAAACTCCAGTACTTTGGCCACCTCATGTGAAGAGTTGACTCGTTGGAAAAGACTCTGATGTTGGGAGGGATTGGGGTCTGGAGGAGAAGGGGATGACAGAGGATGAGATGGCTGGATGGCATCACAGACTCGATGGACGTGAGTCTGAGTGAACTCCGGGAGTTGGTGATGGACAGGGAGGCCTGATGTGCTGTGATTCATGGGGTCGCAAAGAGTCGGACACGACTGAGTGACTGAACTGAACTGAACTGAATACAATATTGTGGGTATATGAGAGATGACTATCAGAATTTTGAAGAGCCCTAAATGTTGAAGCTGAAACTCCAATACTTTGGCCATCGAATACGAAGAACTGACTCACTGGAAAAGACCCTGATGCTGGGAAAGATTGAAGGAAGGAGGAGAAGGGGACAACAGACCATGAGATGGTTAAATGGCATCACTGACTCAATGGACATGAGTTTGAGTAAACTCCAGGAGTTGGTGATGTACAGGGAGGCCTGGCATGCTGCAGTCCATGGGGTTGCAGAGTCAGACACAACTGAGTGACTGAACTGAACTGATGGAAATGCAAGAACACTTTTTGACCAAAAATTTGTCTGCCATCATACCCCATTCACAAATTTGTACAGAGAAAATATCAGTGGATAAAGGGCTACAAATGTAGTCCTGCACATTTATATGGTGATTCTATTCCAAGGTTCTAATGGGGTTGAATGTAAAAGTGAATCAAAAATATTTGAAATAGCAGCCCAACTCCCCAGTTCAAATACTGATATATATATTTTTTAAGGTTTAGGAAATTAGGAGTTTAACTATTAGTATGAGAACTCAGTTTAATTAAGACAGCTGAGACACAAACCAATTCAACTCTGTAATGAATCTGAATGTTCAACCCTCATTCTAACCCTAAAACTCTGAAAGTGCTTGCATATCTGGAAAATGAAGAATAACACAAAGGCAATAATTTTATTTGTAACCCACTTTTATACACAATGAATGAATGAATGCAAAATTATGATGAAAATAAAATGAAAATAAGTGGAAAATATAATCTGTAGTCAAGAGTACAGAGTGCTACAGAAACAAACTCAGATGTATCCAAGTCATGGGAATTGTTAGACAATAATTTTAACCAAATTAAGCATATTAAATGCTTTGCAAGAAAGGACTGATAGAATGGATAAGAAGATGAAGTCATTCAAGAGAGAAATATAAAGTCAAAGAAAAAAGAAATACAAGTGTTAGAATTGAAAATTCACTGGATGGGGTCGACAGAAGTTCAGACACTGTAGATAAAAGAATTAATGAACTTGAAGTATTGAGGAGAAGAACTTAGAATTAATTTTTCAATATTCCTGCCAAAAGTTCACAACTTGAATCTAATCATTAGAAAATACCAGACAATTTCAAATTAAGCAATATTCTACCAATTTTTTTAAAGGGTATGTCTGTTCTCTTCAAAAACATATTATGAAAGACAAAGAAAAACTGAGCACTATTCCAGATTTTTGAAAAACAGAACAAAAAATAATACATGCAATAGACTCTGGATTAGAAAAATGTTTTCTTTTTCTATACAATGTGCTTGCAATATTTGAATAACACTATACATACTATTGTTAACTTCTTATTTATGACAGTTGTACTATAGTTATATGAAAATGTCCTTGTTTTTAGAAAATGCACACTGAATTATTTGTGCATCAATTTCCCCTCAAATGGTAAACTTTTAATACATATGCTACACTAAAATCTAGAGTCAAAATTGCTATGTTCATGCTCGTGGATGCTCAGTAGCTTCAGTTGTGTCTGACTCTTTGTGACCCTATGGACTGTAGCCCACCAGACTCCTCTGTCCAAGGGATTCTCAAGGCAAAAACACTGGAGTGAGTTGCCATGCCCCCTCCAGGGGATCTTCCTGACCCAAGGATTGAATCCGCATCTCCTGTGTTGCCAGCATTGCAGACAGATTCTTTATAGCTGAGCCACCTGGGCCTAAGAAGCCCTAAAAATACTATATTTATGAATGATACAGCTATTTCAGAATTCTTTAACTCCAGTAATTCCAATTCCATCTTTTTTCATTGCTAGTCACTATCCCACAAAGTAAAGGCTAACATTGCTATTTATATAGCCATAATTTTTAGAATAACCTGTTTGTTTTAAATTTACTTACCATTATTTCTCATATTTTATCATGTTTCCTGGATTTTTAAAATCAACTACCACCTTAAGAATTTCCTTTCATTAATATTTGGCAAATTCTTATCTGAAAATATCTTCGTGTCAACCACATTCTGGAATAATAATTTTGCAGGGTTCAGAATTTTGCATTGATAATAATTGTCTCTTCAATGGTATTCTCCTTTCTTACAGCTTTTATGATAACTGTTGGAAAGTCAGCTCTTAGCATTAATTTTTCTTCCTTGTTGGATTATTTCTATTTTTCCCAATGGCTAATTTTAAGATTTTCTAATTGTCTTTGATCTTCTATAGATTTATTCCAATGTATTTAAATGTAAATCTCTAGATTTCATTTTTGTTTCTTGTAGCTGATCATTCTTATATTTAATCAGTCTGGAATGAGCCCCTATATCTTTGATTATTAATTATCTTGCCACTTTTTTTCTCTATTCTTTTCTTTTAGAAGTCTGAATAGATGCATCTCAAAATAATTATTCTTGTCTCCATAACTCTTCTATCCTTTTCATATTTTGCACCTCTATTTCTGTACTTGACATTTTTCTGGATCAATTTATATTTAAATAATTTGTTTTTCAACTATTTCTAATTGCTGTCAAAAGCACCAACGTCATGTTCAGTTTCTATTATAAATATGTGTGTGTGTGTGTGTGCGCGGCTAAGTGTGTGTGTGTGTGTGTGTGTGTGTTTGTATTATTTCTAAGAGTTCCGTTTGGTACTTTTCCTGTGAGTACTGTCTAGACATTTTTATGGTATTTTTAATCTTTACCAATATCTGGGGCCCACATTTTATCTCATTAATAGTCTTTAATATAATCATTTTATATTCTTTAATTATTCCAAAATCTGAACGTTGAGGTGGGGGTTAATTCTCTTTTACATGATTTTTCTTGAACTCTTTTTTCTTACCTGGTTACTCCATGTGATTTTAATGTTGGTTTGTGTAAATAACCTATTGATATGACTATCCAGAGGAATGTGAATTGAAGTGCAAACCAGAGAGCTACAATCAAAGGTACAGTCAGAGAGGATATGTGTTTATTTATGCCAGGCACTCTAGGCATGACAAACCTAAGACCATCTTAAATTATTTTTCCACTTAAGATTTCTTATATCACCCAAGCAGGGTAAATTCAAATGTAATGCTTGCATAAGGAAAGGGACTATAGGTAAAAAATTCTTCATTTGCTGGTAGATAAAGATTTGTAGTCTTCACTCTCACCAAAGTTGTTGGCATCCAAAGGTTTTGATCTCAAGAGTTCCAACAACATATATAAGCGGGTCCGAGGCCTTGTTTCCTTCTCAAATGGCCATTATATTTTTTTAAGCCTCAAAATGCTTGTCAAAGTAGGCCTATAATCAGATTATATTCATCACACTGGTAGTCATTTCCTTCTTCAGAATTTGCCTGCTTTTTTTTTTGCAAACTCATCTAGAGTATTTGACTTTTCAGTCTAGCATTTTTAGCTGCCCAGTCGCTTCAGTCATGTCTGACTCTTTGCAACCGTATAGACCATAGCCCACCAGGCTTCTCTGTCCATGGGATTCTCCAGACAAGAATGTTGGAGTGGGTTGCCATGCCCTCCTCCAGGAGATCTTCCTGGACCAGGGACCAAACCCCATGTCTCCTGCATATCCTACATTGCAGGCTGATTCTTTATTGCTGAGCCATCAGGGAAGCCCAGCATTTTTAGCTATTTGAGAGTAACACATATAAAAAATATCTAGACCACTGATTTATAAGAAGAATGACATAATTGTTTTAATTTCAGTTATATTCATAGTAGGTGTAGAGAATTTACTGTTTAATTAGTTAACGATTGTCTTGATCAGTTCAGGATGCAATAACAAATTACCACAGACTAGAGGGCTTAAACAATAAATAGTTTATTTCTCATGGTTTTGGAGGCTGGACATTTGAGATCAGGGTGCCAGTATGGTTAGTTTCTTGATGAGGACCTTCTTCCTGGCTATGGTTTCATATGGTAGAGAGATCATGTCTCTTCTTATAAGGGCACTAACCCCACTCATAAGGGTTCCAACCTCAAAATGTTATTGTATTACAAATTTTTCCTTCCAAATGCCATTACAGTGGAGATTAGGAGTCTAAAATATAAATTTGGGGAGGCGACACAAGCATTCAGTCCACAGCAATGATCCAGTACCATGATTTTCCAGCAAAAGACCCTCTTTAGAGGTCCTTATTTATTTATTCTTTTTTATTTGTTTGTTTAATTTATCTCCTTACATTCTCATTCTGCGCTTCGATTTTTTTCTCTCCTAATGGTCATTCTTCGTAAAATGTCAAAGTATTTTTTTTCATCTTTAGGTGCCCTTGTATAACATGCAATATTATTTTATACACATATGTTTTTAATTGACATTAATGTTCTGAAAGAGATGGGAATACCAGAGCACCTGGCATGCCTCTTGAGAAACCTATATGAAGGTCAGGAAGCAACAGTTAGAACTGGACATGGAACAACAGACTGGTTCCAAATAGGAAAAGGAGTACGTCAAGGCTGTATATTGTCACACTGCTTATTTAATTATATGCAGAGTACATCATGAGAAACACTGGGCTGGAAGAAGCACAAGCTGGAATCAAAATTGCTGGGAGAAATATCAATAACCTCAGATATGCAGATGACACCACCCTTATGGCAGAAAGTGAAGAGGAACTAAAATGCCTCTTGATGAAAGTGAAAGAGGAGAGTGAAAAAGTTGGCTTAAAGCTCAACATTCAGAAAACGAAGATCATGGCATCTGGTCCATCACTTCATGGGAAATAGATGGGGAAACAGTGGAAACAGTGTCAGACTTTATTTTTTGGGCTCCAAAATCACTGCAGATGGTGACTGCAGCCATGAAATTAAAAGACGCTTACTCTTTGGAAGAAAAGTTATGACCAATCTAGACAGCATATTCAAAAGCAGAGACATTACTTTGCCATCTAAGGTCTGTCTAGTCAAGGCTATGGTTTTTCCAGTTGTCATGTATGGATGTGAGAGCTGGACTTATAAAGAAAGTGAGCACCAAAGAATTGATGCTTTTGAACTGTTGTGTTGGAGAAGACTCTTGAGAGTCCCTTGGACTGCAAGGAGATCCAACCAGTCCATTCTGAAGGAGATCAACCCTGAGATTCCTTTGGAGGAAATGATGCTGAAGCTGAAACTCCAGTACTTTGGCCACCTCATGGGAAAGTTGACTCACTGGAAAAGACTTTGATGCTGGGAGGGATTGGGGGTAGGAGGAGAAGGGGATGACAGAGGATGAGATGGCTGGATGGCATCACTGACTCAATGGACATGAGTCTGAGTGAACTCCGGGAATTGGTGATGGACAGGGAGGCCTGGCGTGCTGCGATGCATGGGGTCGCAAAGAGTTGGACACGACTGAGCAACTAAACTGAACTGACCTGAATGCTATTTTATTCATCACCGACTTGATTTTTCACTCTATCAACTGGGTCTGTTTTTATGGCCTATCACGTTGACATACTTCTATATGTCCGTTTGTCTCCAGTTGCTGGATATTTTTTATAATGCACATCCACTATTAAGAGCAGTTAACCTAGATTGTCTCCAACTTCCTGTTACCACAAGTCATACTGTAGTAAATACTTGTCTGGTCAGGCCACCCAAGATGGTTGCTCCCTTGCTCTCTCTATGTAACTTACACA
The DNA here is from genome assembly GCA_917880005.1 of Nanger dama. Taxonomy (NCBI): domain Eukaryota; kingdom Metazoa; phylum Chordata; class Mammalia; order Artiodactyla; family Bovidae; genus Nanger; species Nanger dama. The sequence continues at coordinate 2,599,459 of CAKJTW010000059.1, forward strand.
TCCAGACCTTGCTTCATCTATACCCAGTTGGTATGACTGACCTTTGTTCTTAATCATAAAGCCTAGTCAGTAAATGCCTATATATTTGCCCCTGACCCCAGCTAGTGATTGTTCCAATCCTTAGATGAAAACTATCTCTACAAGGATAGTTTATCAAAGAGCAGTGAGGGGTGTGCTCCTCTGCTGGTTTCCTGGTAACCAATGAGCCAACCCCAGTCAACTTCCTCTATAACGGGTAATCTCCTAGCTTTGGTAGCGAAGACTACTGCCTGCTGTCTGCCACACATAACAGGGTGTCACTCCAGGACCTTGCTTCAGACCTGTAAGCTCTCCCATCCATTAAGCTATTGGTGTCTCTGTCACTGACACTAGACCCTTTCTATGATCCTGTGGCTAAGTACAGGTCTTGTAAGCCTGAGGCTGCAGCCCAACAATACTCTAATGTTCTTTAATGGACATGTGAGTATTTCCCTGAAACTTATACCTAGGAGGAAACTGCTGGGTGCCACTGTATTTATATTTCCCACGCACTAACTATGACAAACTGTTCTTTGGAATGCTCGCACCAGTCAACACTTCCACAATGTGTATCAGCACACATCTAAAAGATCTGAAGGAAGCATCTTATCTGACTCATCTTTCTCTTATAATTTGCTCAGCACCTGTCATATAGTCCTAGTTCAATACATTTATAAACTTCAGTCAGAAAACCTGGTCCATAGAAATAAGAAAAAAATTGCTTCTAATACCAAACAAGCACTTTTCACAAAATAAGAATGTACATTACTAAAGTTACTTTCCTTTTTAAGCTTAATAACTTCATTTTAGTTCACATTCGAATGCAGAAAAATTACTATCACTATTGTTTTCTTTCCTCTGTTGAATTTCTCCGGGTGAATTATTGACATAACAAAAATCTATTTCATATTATATCGTGTTAAAAAATAGTTTAAAGTCAATGACTCAGCTCAGTTTTCAAATTACCCTTGCCTCCTACTTATCTTTATGTTTCATTATGATGACTTGGTTCGTCAAAGAACTTTGTTTTCTTCACTAGAATCAGGTATATTGAAGATGAAATTGTGTTGTTATATAAGAAGAAATCTCTTAAATTCAACCTATTAACAATGTAACCTCTAGTCTTAACAGAAGTTTTCGATACATTGTACTTTGGAAAATTTATAGTTTCTACTAAAAAAGCTAATCTTTTTTCCCTTTCCCTCTAAATTGGTACCTGTCTCAGAACTAAGGCAATAAACATAAACATTTTTCCAAAGACCTTGTTGCTCTTTCAAATTGATGAAGATGTTCTGTATCAAATACTTTATTTTATGAAGTTTGAGACCATAATACTTCCAAACAATACTATGGGACTTTGAGATACATGGAATAATTTGTAGAAACAGTAGTTTGTCATTCACTTCTATTTCCTTTAAGATATATATATATATATACTTTTTCTTTATTTCTAGATGACTTTTTCTGCATAATTGCTATAGTCATCTTCAGTTTTACAATCTTTGTCACAAAGTAAATGCATTAAGATACATTGTTCTTTTATCTCTGTGACATTTCAGAGTTTTTCATAAACATGAACTAATCTATACCCCTTATGATGCAGTATAACAACAGTTTGTTCTCATTCAAATTACTTGATTCTCTGTTGAAAAATATTTTTGTTGATAATGACCTTATCCTCACGTTCATAATAATAATCATTTAAATAAAGTCAAAAGGTCAAACATGTTGCTTAAAATTATTAAAACAAAATTTTTCCAGTAGAAGAATGGATCCATCCTTACCTTGTTGATACTATTTTAAGAATATCAGAATACAAAATGATATCACTGAAAAAGATTTGATGAACCAACTAAATTATGAGTCAGTTGCTGGACTAAATGAAAAATAAAAGTTATTTAAATATGACAGAACTTTATTTCTCTCTCATGTAACAAACTATATTGAAGAAGCCCAGGGCTGATATGAAGGCTCAACAATGTCAAGGACCATACTTTTTCTATCTTGTTTCTCTGCCATCCTAATATCTTGATTTCATCCATGTGATCTAAAAGTAATCACCACCATATTCACTTTCCATTTGGAAGAAGGGGGAAGGAGGAAAAAGGAGACCAGAGGCATTTGTCTTCTTTTGAAGGTCATGAATCAGAAATGGAAAGTATCATTTATAATGAAATCCCTTTGATCAAAATTTCACGTGGGCCTACATAATTCCAAGAAAGAACTGAAAATATAATATTTATTCTAGGTGGCTCTCTACCCAGCTAAAATTCAGGAGCTCTATTAAAATAGAAAAGGAGAAGAACTGATATTAGAAAATAAGTAGTCATATGCTCCATGCATTATAGTTTAATTTCAATTTATTTTCCCCATCCAGAATAGATGCCACTTAAAAATGTATGAAAATAATCCTAACATTTTATTCACAGATAAGGAGGTGGCAAGCCTGAATAAATAGTGAGATTTTCATTTCTGTGACTATTCTGTCAGCCACAAAGCTCCCAGACTTCCAGAGTAATAGTAAACAAAAACACAAGAGTCCTGTAAGTGGAGGAATGATTCAAGTGGATTCAAAACTCTCCACGTTTATCTTTCAATGTTATTTTCACATTGTATCAAAGGGAGTCTCTATATTTAAAGTATAATTGCTGTGCACTTCCTTATCTGTGAGTGAAACAGCTGCTACTTTGTGCCTGAAAAAGAAGTCTAGGTGTTTCTAGACAAGTTTTGATCAGGAGCAAAACTCAGAAATGCAACTGGCATGATGGGAGAGGTGAGCTATATTCTACCTATATGGCTTAATGTAGTCAATAGAATGGATAATTAAAATTCTCCCCACACTTTTTGTATACCTACTGCTGTTAGTGCACATCAAGATTATTTTTAGGGCCCTAAGAAGTTCATCGGAGAAGGTAATGGCACCCCACTCCAGTACTCTTGCCTGGAAAATCCCATGGATGGAGGAGCCTGGCAGGCTGCAGTCCACGGGGTCGTGAAGAGTCGGACACGACTGATCGACTTCACTTTCAATTTTCACTTTGATGCACTGGAGAAGGAATGGCAACCCACTCCAGTGTTCTTGCCTGGAGAATCTCAGGGACGCGGAGCCTGATGGGCTGCCGTCTATGGGGTCGCACAGAGTCGGACACGACTGAAGCGACTTAGCTGCAAGTTCATACCCTAAGTGCTACAGGCACTGGAGCTTACATCTGCTCCATTTCCAGGCGATAACCTTTAGTTGACAGCAGCTGCCTTGCTTGGATATGCCTACATTTTACCCTGATCCATAGCCAACAACTGCTGCTGCTGCTGCTGCTGCTAAGCCGCTTCAGTCGTGTCCGACTCTGTGCGACCCCATAGACGGCAGCCCACCAGGCTCCCCCGTCCCTGGGATTCTCCAGGCAAGAACATCCAGTGGGTTGCCATTCCTTCTCCAGTGCATAAAAGTGAAAAGTGAAAGGAAGTCGCTCAGTCGTGTCCGACTCTTGGCGACTCCAAGGACTGCAGCCCACCAGGCTCCTCCAGCCATGGGATTTTCCAGGCAAGAGTACTGGAGTGGGGGTGCCATTGCCTTCTCTGAGCCAAAAACTAGCAGTGTATTATTTAAAAGCTAACACCGTTGCCTCCAGTTGGATCGAACTCCCCAACACTTCCGGTAAGATCAAATTGCCTGTAGATTCTCTCCTAGAGCCACACTTTTGTTTACCTTCTTCCCTTCCCTTATCTTCTTTCCCTCAATAAATCCCTGAGGCTCTGCTTCTAAAGAAATAAAACTAAGATGTTTTCCTTTAAGTAGACTTAGTTTCTGTTAACATGAAGAGTAATGAGACAGACAGATACCACACTCAATCCATGTCATCAACTATCAATTTGATTAGGAACATCCAAATATTTTCACTAATGATTCACTTAAGCAGAAAATACTACATGTGGACTTCAGGGCACAAATTAATATTGCATGTTCAATCTATTCAACACTAAATACTTTAAGCCATAAAAGATATAGGGTTATAGACTTGATGCTAGTCAATAAATAACATTATTGTACAGTACATGTACAAAAATGTATAGTAAGGTTCTACCATAATGTAATGAGAAAAATACTAATTACATAAAATGAAGTCTTGTTATTATGAACTAATGAAATAGTCTAGGTAAGCCTACTGAAAAGAACAGGAGTCAGTCTCCAATTATGAAAATACTAATTACATAAAATGAAGTCTTGTTATTATGAACTAATGGAAATAGTCTAGGTAAGCCTACTGAAAAGAACAGGAGTCAGTCTCCAATTATGCTACCATGTACCCAGATTTACACTGTAGTAGTTTGTCTCTCAGTCGTGTCTGACTCTTTGCGACCCCGTGGACTATAGCCTACCAGGCTCCTCCCTCCATGGGATTCTCCAGGCAAGAGTACTGGAGTGAGTTGCCATTTCTTTCTCCAGGGTATCTTCCTGACCCAGGGATTGAACCCAGGTCTCCCGCATTGTGGGCAGATGCTTTAACCCCTGAGCCACCAGGGAAGCCACAAGGCTATTATTACAGGATATCCTCTATATGATTACTTGAACATTCTTGAGATCTACAAAGTGTATTGTATCCTGGGACATCTCAATTCTGACTCTGCCTTGCATCTAATTCAGTGTTAATAGTTTATGGGAAAAATTTTTTCAAAATTACATAAGATGTAAAAGTTCCCAAAGCTTAATTACATGATCCCAAATCTCAGGATATTTCTAAGTATATATGGATTTATAAAATATTTTTTTCACACTTTTTACTAAGCATTTTTATATTTAACCTTATCAGTTTCACTTAAAACTGTCATACTGATTGAACAGTTACCTGCTAATTCTTGAGATTTGCAGCTCAAAGTCGACCACAAGAATTTAAAATGATTCTGATTCCTACTACTGTTTCCAGGAAAAGGGACTACTTCTAGATTAACATTCCTGATATCTTCCCTCATCTTCTTACTCATTCTTCTCATGGAGAGAAAGTGAAATAACTGATTGAGGTTCCACATTTAATGAATGAGTGGGGACAATCTATTAAAAATGACTAAGGAATCATTTTCTTTTCTTCCATCTCCAACCGTGACCAGTGTAACTCAACAATGAAAATAAGTGTGTCAGCTCTTCCAATCCAAACTTCAGTTCAGTTCAGTCACTCAGTCATGTCCAACTCTTTGCAACCCTATGAACCACAGCATGCCAGACCTCCCTGTCCACTACTAACTCCTGGAGTTTACCCAAACTCATGTCCATTGAGTATCCTCCTGCCCTCAATCTTTCCCAGCATCAGAGTCTTTTCAAATGAGTCAGCTCTTTACATCAGGTGGCCAAAGTATTGAAGTTTCAGCTTCAACATCAGTCCTTTCAATGAACACCCAGGACTGATTCTTTTAGGATGGACTGTTTGGATCTCCTTGCAGTCCAAGGGACTCTCAAGAGTCTTCTCCAACATCACAGTTCAAAAGCATCAATTCTTCAGCACTCAGCTTTCTTCACAGTCCAACTCTCACATCCATACATGACTACTGGAAAAACCATAGCCTTGACTAGATGGACCTTTGTTGACAAAGTAATGTCTCTGCTTTTTAATATGCTGCCTAGGTTGGTCATAACTTTCCTTCCAAGGAGTAGGTGAGGTGAGGTGAAGTCGCTCAGTCATGTCCGACTCTTTGCAACCCCATGGACTGTAACCTACTAGGCTTCTCTGTCCATGGGATTCTCCAGGCAAGAATACTGGAGTGGATGCCATTTCCTTCTCCAGGGGATCTTCCCTGACCCAGGGATTGAACCCAGGTCTCCTGCATTGAAGGCAGACACTTTAACCTCTGAGCCACCAGGGAAGCTCTTCCAAGGAGTAAGCATATTTTAATTTCATGGCTGTAATCACCATCTGCCATGATGTTGGAGCCAAAAAAAAAAAAATAGTCTGCCAGTGTTTCCCCATCTATTTGCCATGAAGTGATGGGACCAGATGCCATGTTCTTCATTTTCTGAATGTTGAGCTTTAAGCCAACTTTTTCACTCTCCTCTTTCACTTTCATCAAGAGGCTCTTTCATTCATCTTCACTTTCTGCTATAAGGGTGGTGCCATCTGCACATCTGAGGTTATTCTTAGACAATTGTCTAGACTGGCAGTAAGTGAATGTGCCAGCAAGCCCATTTACCTACAATTAGATCATTACTTTCAATCAAATGTTTACCAATAATTAGGGAGCAATATTTATCTACTTTTTGGGTGTTTCTCTTTATCTTTTTCTTTTTTTTTTAACAAAATTAGGACAGAAAAGAGAAGATGGTTATTCAGTGATCATGTAAAATCTAGTTCACTCTTATTCATCAAAATCTATTTGTCCCTGCTGTTATGGTGACTCATTTCCATGAAATAGTCTGATAACCTCGCAAAATGTATAACTGCACTCAGCTCAGGGCACTTAAGTACAAGCAAACCTGCTCTCTGTATTTGCAATTAAGCCAACGGACCTATCCTTTTGAAGGCTAATATGAGCTTTTACCTTTGAAGAAATCATTAATATTCTTTATTCATATTTTTAAAGTTGGTTTATCTTTCAAAGTTAGGTTCTCAGAAGTCTATACTTGAACAACAACAGCAAAAACTTTGCTGAACAATCAGCACAATGTAAACAAAAAATATTTATAACAAAACCTTGAACTACCATTCTCTTTTTTTTCCTATATTTCAAAAGATCACCTGATCATTGTTAAAGTGTTTCTTTAACATTTTTTGAAAAGTCATTTTGTTGTATGTAATACAACATTTATTCAACTTTGACAAGAGACAAAGAAACAAAAAGAGCACATTTTGTGTTTCTCATATGTTACAAACTGCTGAAATGGGGAAAAGATTTCATTTCTCTTAAAATCGTCTTTCCCTCTCACTACACACTGGGAAATCTCATGCATTAATACTTCATGACTTTGCATTCCATCTCTATATTTTTGACTGTCATTTTTTTGTGTGTCCAGCATTTACACATTTACTCATTTGCTCAATCCTATAATACATAAAAAATAATTTTGGAATTGCTTTATCCATATCACTACCAAAACAAACTTTATAAGAAAAGTTCATAATTTTTTTCAGCTCTCTTTATTCTCAGAATGCATCTCTTTGAGGATACAGAATATAGCATTTCAAAGTGGCATGGATTAATTTCAATGAGGTATGACATTAAATTTCTTTGGTTTTGCTTTTTTCAGTATGAGGTTCTTTTTGTCTCCATCTTTGTTGATTTATTTAAATTTTTTTTTTTTTAGTAAAACACATGGCTCAGAATCAAAACTTCTAAATAAATACTCAGAAAAATCATAGTCACATCTGTCAGTTCAGTTCAGTTCAGTCTCTCAGTCGTGTCCGACTCATTGCGACCCCATGAATTGCAGCACGCCAGGCCTCCCTGTCCATCACCAACTCCCGGAGTTCCCTCAGACTCACATCCATCGAGTCAGTGATGCCATCCAGCCATCTTATCCTCGGTCATCTCCTTCTTCTCCTGCCCCTAATCCCTCCCAGCATCAGAGTCTTTTCCAATGAGTCAGCTCTTCACATGAGGTGGCCAAAGTACTGGAGTTTCAGCTTTAGCATCATTCCTTTGAAAGAAATCCCAGGGCTGATCTCCTTCAGAATGGACTGGCTGGATCTCCTTGCAGTCCAAGGGACTCTCAAGAGTCTTCTCCAACTATTCCCACCTAATTCACATGATAATCAACTAAACTCCTTTCCCTAGTAAAAGTTTATTTGTTTCAGCAAAATTAAGCAACTATTATATAGTATAAATTCTTGTTATTTCTTAGAGGAAAGACAGCACATTAAATGTATACGTTTGCACTGAGCTTTTTCCATACAATAGCATATCCTAGAAATTGCTCCATGTCATCTTCAAGATATCTCTGTTGTTATTTGTATTTATTTGTTTTTTAACAGCTACAAAATACTTCAAAGTGTGAATGTACCTGAACATATTAAATTTTCTACATGATATTTAAGTTTTTTTTTCAGTTTTTTGCTAATGCCACAATGAATAATCTTACACATATTTTTACTTGTATTTTTACAGATTGCATCTTCAGACTAACTTTCTGCAGGTGGGATTGCTGGGTCAAAGAGTAAATGAAACAAAACTATAATTGCATAGCACAGGGAATTATAGTCATTACCTGTCATTCCTAACATTTGTGATTTTTTCTATTGGATTTCATTTTGGTTAGTCTTACTATTTGCTAGTTTTTGTCTTTTAAATAACTAGTTTTGATTTTACTGATTTTTACCTATTGTGTGTTTTCATTAAATTCTGTTCTTTATTGTTTCCCCTCACTGTACTTTATTTAGGTTTAAACTGCTGCTCTTTTGCTAACTTCTTCAGATTGATACATATAGATCATTTATTGCCAGGAGCCAGCGTGAGGAACTCCACCCATGGCAAAGGTCATGAAGAAGGAGGCTTCGGCATACGCAAGGCGGGATTGAACAAGAATCCCCCTGTTCCCGAGCATCTACCCGCCCAAACCAGAGTCTGCCTACTTTACTTATGCTCTCACCTACACCTCTGACTTTATGGGGGTCTCTCCCCCATCACCATTTCTCTCGGAGAAGGAGTTAACTTGCAGCTCCAGTTAATAAAAATTTCTGGGCATGACAAGAGTGTTTCAACTTACAAAGTCCTCCGAAGCTTCTCTAGCCTGCCTGAACAGGTTCATCCAGCCACATGTGATTGTTTACAGCCTCCCAACCGTGAGAGGCACGAGATGCTTTAAAACTTTCTAAATACAGACTGTTTTCAGAAGTTAGAAAATTATTAGTATAGTATAGTGGGTTGATTAGAAATTATATTGGTGAAGGGTTTTTCATTTGTTGAGCCAATATTTGCTGCTAAATCTCCACATTCCCTGCCCTTATAATAAATATAACTAGCATATAGGAGAAATAAATATTAACCTTTAAGATTAATCATGTTAAACCTTAGGCTAAGTAAATTCCTGTCTTGATTGTAACCCACTACACCCTCACCCTATAGGAATGCAACATTATTTGGTGGGTGGCGCCTGGTTTAAGAAAAAAATCACCTCTGGAAAAAATAAGTTTTCTGGTTGACTGACCATTATCAGAAAGGGCCGTAAAATGTCAGCAGGCCTCATGGCCAGATGATGATGTAAAACCCATAAGACCTTTGTATAAAGCACCTGATTTTGACAAGGGTCAGGTCTGCTGACCCCCCCACGTGACTCTGTATTCATCCCTATGTGTAACAAAAAGTATATAAGCAAACCTGAAAAATAAAGAAATCGGATCAGTTTCTGGAAAGACTGATTTCCCGTGTCGTTCCTTCTTTCCTCTTCTGGCTGAATTCCCATCTGCAACGTGGGTACTCACCAAGCCTGCCAATTTTGCCTGGGCTTCTAAGATCGGACCAGGGATGCCTCAGTGCCTCCTCTCCTTCGGGAGAATGGAAAGATGCCTGTGGCCTACGTAGGTGGTGATTGGTATTCCATGTAAACCAAGTTATTCAGCCAGTTTTTCTCCACTAATCTTCCTACTACACTATTCCTTTCTAATCTCTCTTTATATCTGTAATTAAATAAGTTGTTTCCTAGAATGCTGATTCTGTCTCCCTTCGAATTACCCTGGATCCACTGGGGCTGGACCCCAGCAATTTATTTTCAGGATTTTTCTTCTCATATGTACTTTGAGGGCTATTTTTTTTTTCTGAAGATGTATTCAGTCCCATACCACAAATGTTATATATTCTCTTTTCATTATACTTAAACACAAAACATTTTCTATTAACAATATTTTATTAATAATTCTTCTTTTACGTATGGGTTAGTTCATTTTCAAGCTTTAGGAGGTTTTTTACTTACTTTCTTATTTACTGATTTCAAATTCAAATCTATTATAGTCAGAACATATTCTGTATTATTTCAGTTATATGAAGTATGCTGAGATTTGCTTTTTGTATGTGTAGTCCACCGTATATGAAAATTTGGGGAAATATTCCAAGTACGCTCATGTATATTGATTACTTGGATCCAGTGCTCTATATTGTAAATTAGAGTTAAGTTGATTAATCTTTCTTTTCAATTATTCTGTACTTTTACTGATTTTTTTCTGCTTTATTCATAGCTTTCTGGAAATTTTGTATTAAAAATCTTTCCTTATGATCATGGATTTATATATTTATTAATTCTTTCAGTGTTTACTCTATATGTAATTAGATACATATAAATTTAAAATTATTATATATCCTGATGAATTGACCCTTTTATCATTATTAAATGGCCCTCTTCACCTCCAGTAATGCTTCCTGTCTTAAAATCTATTATATCTAATATGGGCATAGTTACGTAAAATTTATGCTGGTTGCTGTTTGAATGTTACACCTTTTTTTCTTTTATAAGTAAAAGAAAGTTAAGACTTTCCACTTTTATGTGGGTCCTTTAAGATTTAAGATTTTCTCTCCTGTCTGCAGCATATAATTGTCTTGTCTGGTAATCTTTGACTATTAGTTATAGAGTTTAATAATCTTATTATGAATTTAATCAAGTATTGATACATTTGGATTTACTACTATCTTAATATTTTATTCTATTTACTCCACTTCTTTTAGCTTTCCTTTTCTCTCCCTTCCTAACTTCTTTTGGGTTTATCAAGTATTTTTCATTGTATTTTTGTCTTCTGTTACCTTTTAAGTTATACATTCACTAACTTTTAAAATTTTATTATACTTGTGTTTTGGGTGATTCTTCTAAGAATCTTTCAATTCCTAAATCTTATATAAATGTGTGTGTGTGTGTATTTATATATATTAGCATTCCTAGATGGTAAAAAGATATTAAAATACTTTAACTTTAATTACCCCTTTTTATTTTTGTGCTATTCTTGTCATGTATTTTGATTAAATACTACAGTGCATTATTATTGATCTTTATAGTCACTATTATTTGAACATATTCTCAACTTCACCATTTACATTGTTAGTCTTCTCCTCTCTGCTTTCATTCTTTCCTATGAGGTGATGTTCATTCTGTTGAAACAAATATTTCCTTTTAGAAGTTTTTGCTTGTATCAAATATTCCTGTCTTGCCTTTTTTTAATAAAGAAATTTCTTTGTCTTTATTTTTGATAGATATTTCCACTAAGAGGAGAATTTTAAGATAACCATCTTTTTTTTTTTTTTTTACCATTTATGGTTTTCATATAGGTTTCTTCTGGCTTCCACTTTTTGTGTAAGAAATAAGTTAAGAATTGTAGAACTGTTACTTTGTCTTTTTTTTTCCTCCAAGACTTTTCCCTTTGTCATTACTTTATATTAATTTTACTATAATGTGCCTAGGTGTCATTTTCTTTGTCTCCATCCTGCTTTGTCTTCTAGTGTTTCTTGAATCTGTAGCTTAATATCTTTCATCAATTTTGGATAATTTGGGGCCTTTATTCAGGTCTCTCTTACTGTCTTAAAAGTCTATGGATCACATATATAAATTAGATGCCTCTTACGCTCTTTTCTTTACTCTTAATCTTTATGAATATTTTTTACTAATTTATCTATCTTATTCACTAATCTTCTTTCTTGTAACTCTGTGATTGCCTGTTAGCAAGGAAGCTGATCTCCTTAATGCAGTCAGGGATTAAGCTACTTGTAACTGGTTTTAGGCTTGGTCTTCTAATTTGCTATTATTCCCAGTGTATACTTCTCCAGAAGGCTTAACTAAATACCTAGAAGATTTGATGTAGTCAAATCTTGCTAGACTTTGAACTCAGTTTTTAATCTCCAAACGGCACTGTAATTCTCTGCCTCTTTTCAACTGTCTGCTTTTAGCTTCTGAGCCTTTCCACCCACACTGCATATGCACTAACAAATGACTCAAAGAGAAAAGCTGCCAAGAATAACACACTTAACTAGTTTTCCTCCTCTCTGGAATCCAGGGTCTCCAAGTTTTTGTTTCCTTGATTGCTTTCTGGTGTGTTCTGACAATTTTTAAATCAAATCCAGCTTTATTTTTGCTCTCAGTGGGAGGGTGGTCTGCTACAAACCAGTTCTTCCTAGCTGGAGTATGAAATTTTAGATATTTTTATAAATATATGTTAATGATAACTCCTCCATGAAACTTTTTCTTATCATCTTATCAGAAATGACTTCTTCCTCTGCTAAATTCCTATAAATATAGAGATTAATAGGATAGAACCTGGAGCCATTTGACTCAACCACGACTTTGGACAAGTTATTTAATTTTCTTTTTCCTCATTTTTCTTTTTAATAAGATGGAGATAAAATGTGCACTTATGTCACTGTGCTGTTAGAAAGATTAAATAAGATGATATATGTAAAACACATAGTAAGCATTATGTAAGTGTTAGATATTCTTAGTAATATTATTAGTAATATGATAGCACCTTTCATTAAATATTTTCTTATTTGAGCATATATTAATATAGATCTGACAACTGTACATTCTCTGAGAGGAAATGTCTTTTTCATCTTTATTTCTAATCTTTGAGTGCTGTCACACATGTCTATTCATCACATTAATAAATGAATATAAAATTAACTATATATATTCAGATTGGTTAATTTAATGAAATGAAATGGCAATTTGTTTTGAAAGACCCATAGCAAAGAAAAGAAGTTTATTTTTTTGCAAATGAGAACTGGATCTGTAGATTTCCCATATCCATTTTAACACTATTTAGCTCTTAAAAGAAGAAGTTGGGTTTTTGTGATGTCTTTATTTCAGCCCAGCCAGTTCTTGGTTAATGATAGATGATCAACTAGTGTTTGTTGAGTGACTGAAGCAATGCTCATTCTATCTTATTTATTACTAGATACTGATGATCTAAAGTGGTTTTATTGAAACTTCTTATTTATCTAGGTTTCAACTTATCAAATCTCCAAAATTAAAAAAGCTGCAATTTTCCTTTGAAGAGTCAGTTTTTTTTTTTTAAGAGTCAGTTTTATTTCTCCTTTAGTATTATGTATTCCACTGACTATTTTAAATGCTTCTTTTAAATAATTTGCATCAGGCAGTTATGCTTCTATTATGCTAAACTCTTATCACACAAGTGTGGCCCAGATGTCCATAGACCAAATAACTTAAACATCTTCTCACATGCTACAGAAGACAAAGAGAAATTTTCTATATTTTTAAAGCCAAGATTGCCCTTTTAAATTTTTTTGATCCTTATCTTTTTTTTTTTTTCCATAACATTAGCCAAAGTCTCATGGATCTTATTTTCTATATGTTGCCCTTCAGAGATGTCCTTTGATGACAAGAAGAAAATGTTCAAAGATTTGATCTGGACAACAGAGAACCACAGAGCTGTGCTACTTCTTTTTCTTTGCCTTGACCTTACCCTGAAGAAAGCACTCCTTCAGGCTCAAACTCTTGAAAATGATTGAAGTCTCTCTTAGGATGTGCTTAGGTCATAGAAAAAGAAAAAATCATTTAAGTTCCATTCCAGGTACAGCCTCCCTTTACTGTATAGATTAAATTGGAAAGTACTATTGGCAAGGGAAAGAGGATCATGAGTATTTAAAGTTTATCATAAATGAGAAGTTTGTGAACAAAGCCTGCCCATGAGACTGAGGACTGTGTCACATTACTTCTTAAAATCAAATCTGCAAAAAGAGTACTCACCATACAATCACACCAAAGAACAAAAATCCAGTACATGTCTCATTATCACTCTGAGAAACACCAGTACCAATGGTCTTTCTTAAGCTCTTGACCACCTTTTGACATTTTTCCTTTAAGTTACATCATCTTTGGCAGCTCACACAGCAACGAAAAAATTTTGTTTCTTGTCAATTATAAGTCCTTTTATGTTTTCTTTCTCACAGATTTTTGAAATGAGGAAAATACATGAGAAAGACATTTCTTAAATGAAGAGAGAATGGAAATATTTGCCATAAAATGATTCACTGCCAAAGTTACTATTTTACTAGACAAGAGAACCAGCAGTCTTGGAATAAGTGTTTAAAATAACAGTGTTAAGTATTCATTTATCTATTTGACCATGTTAATTTAAAACGCTATGTACCAGACACTGCAAAATGGCAAGTGAATTTGTACTTGATGCCAGTTTGAATTTATACATGATGCCGATTTGATCCAAGTTTTCTATACTCAGCGTATAGATTGTAAAACAATGCTATTGGGTGAGATTATATAAACACTATAGTATAGCTTTAAAGGTAAATAGAACAACTCCACTCCAAATTATTTCTCACTCCAACTGCTTTTACTGTACTATACTCCATATCATAGAGTCCACTGGTAAATAAATAATGTGCAATCCATTGTCCTTATTGCCACTGAAAACATAATATTCATTCAGTGATTCTTTTACTAAACAGACATTCTGATTCTATTGTATGCAAGAACAAACTATCCATACGCCAATTCAGTGTATTCCATATTGTTGAGATTTTAGGGTCTAAGACAGGGATCAGTACTTTTATCTATAAAAGACCAGAAAATAAATATCTTACAACTGTAAAAAAGAATGAATTTGAACCAGTTGAGATGAGGTGGATGAACCAGAGCCAGTTATACAGAATGAAGTAAGTCAGAAAAAGGAAAATAAATATCATATGTTGATGCATATATATGGATTCTAGAAAAATGGTACTGATGAACCTATTTACAGGAATAGAGATGCTGACGTAAAGCATGGTCTTGTGGACATAATGGGGGAAGGAGAGGGTGGGAGGAATCGAGAGAACAGCACTGACGTGTATACTATCATGTGTAAAACAATTAATCAGAAGCTGCTCTACAATACAGGGAGCCCAGCCTAATGCTCTCTGATACCCAGAGGGGTGGGATGGAGCATGGGAGGAAGGCTCAAGAGAGAGTGGATATACAGATACATATGGCTGACTCATGTTATTATACGACAGAAGCCAACATAACATTGTAAAGCAACTATCCTTCAATTAAAAAAAGAAAGAAAAAGAAAATAAATAAATATCTTAGACATTGCAGATCATGGAGCACTCTCCTGGAGATGCTGCTGTTGCTTTTTCTTCTTCTCCTCTTTCTCTGTTCCTGCCTCTTCTTTCTGCTCTTCAACCATTTAAAAAGGTAAAAATCATTTTTTAGCTTATGGACTGTGCAAAAACAGGCCTTGGGCTGGATTTGGCCAGCAAACCATCATTTGCCAGCCCTTGGTCTAAGGGCATGTCTTTATCAAAATATGTTGAGTTTAAAACACTCTCATCCTCTTTAGCGTTTCCCTGCCACCATAATAGGAATACTGAGCTTCATGATTCTCTTCCCATCATTCAATTTCTGCTTCAGTCTCCAGAGGGTAACTGATTAAACTAGGGAACACATACATTTCATTTAGGAACCACTTTTGCTATAAAACATAATGGTTGTAACTCAACCCAAACTGAAGACCCCTTCAATATTGCTATATAGAATAATTTTTCTCTCAATGATTTAAAATCTCTTGACCAAAACCTAAGATTTTTATTTCCTTCTCAGATACAAAAATCCAACCAGATGATCTTTCATATGAAAGGAACAATGTGTTTTAAAATACAATTCTTAAAGAATAAAAGTACTGTTCTTTTAAATTGCTAATACCTAAACTCTAGAATCTGTCCTCAAGGATTCCAAGGCTTAGAGAAGAGAAATGGTCATACACACAGATGGTCAGGCACACACACACAGATGTGGGAAACATACCGACACTGATCAACACATGTGGCAATGAAGACAGTAGACTGAATTTTGTATTATGGTTCTTGGAATCAATATCACTTGCTTAGTGTTCTACCTGATATGTGTATATACGGGTTGTTGTTGTTCAGTTGGTAAGTTATGTCCCACTCTTTGTGACTCCATGGGCTGTAACCTGCCAGGCCCCTCTGTCCATTGCCTGGGATTCTCCAGGCAAGAAGACTGGAGTGGGTTGCCATTTCGTATTCCAGGGGATCTTTCTGACCCAGAGGTCGAAGCAGGATCTCCTATGACTCTTGCATTTGCAGGCAGATTCTTTACCATTGAACCACCTGGGAAGTGGTAGACGTAGATACAGATGATATAGATGTAGATATAAAAATAGGTTAAACATAAATATATAGTAAACACCCCCAAATAATGACGGTTTAAACAAGTTAGGTATTTGTCACTTAGAAGTCCTGATGTAGTTAATTCAAGGCTTGTATGGCAACTCCATAGTCTTCTGGGGACCAGACAGTATCTGTCCTGCTGCTTTTTTTCCAGACAGTATCTGTCCTTCGGTTTTTTTTTAATCCCCAAGTCCCTCAATCTCATGCTCTGAGGTATGGCTTTAGCTCACAAAGGGCAGAGGATGGATCTCTTTCATCAAAAAGAATTTCCAGAAGCAGCACATCACCTTAGCTAGAAAAGTCTCAAATTACAGCAGGCTGCAGGATTAAGAAATGCACTCTTCTAGGAGACGTGAAAATCATGTGTTCAAGCGAACAGATATTGAGAAGCAAACAACTTTTTCCCTATAGCGATCAGAATGTTCTGAGATCATTCAGTGACATTGAAAACTAATAGAATTATCTATAAAGGAGAAAGCCTTAGAGGTACTTCTGACACAATAAATAGAACAAATAAGCATACCATTTAAAGTTACTTGAAAATATTCAGTGAAGTCTTAAGCAACCTAATTCAAAGACATTAGATGACAAAATCAATATAATACACTTTTTATATTAGCACTACTTGTGATATTTCTAACTGACAATAAGAATGAGAGGGAACATTTGCAGCTTGGAGTGTCCCTTATCCAACTTGTGTCAGAATTTATCTTTTTGGGTTCCAAAATCACTGCAGATGGTGATTGCAGCCATGAAATTAAAAGACACTTACTCCTTGGAAGGAAAGTTATGACCAACGTAGATAGCATATTCAAAAGCAGAAACATTATTTTGCCAACAAAGGTCTTAGTTAAGGCTATGGTTTTTCCTGTGGTCATGTATGGATGCAAGAGTTGGACTGTGAAGAAAGCTGAGTGCCAAAGAATTGATGCTTTTGAACTGTGGTGTTGGAGAAGACTCTTGAGAGTCCCTTGGATTACAAGGAGATCCAACCAGTCCATTCTAAAGGAGATTGGTCCTGGGTGTTCTTTGGAAGGAATGATGCTGAAGCTGAAACTCCAGTACTTTGCCCACCTCATAAGAAGAGTTGACTCACTGGAAAAGACTCTGATGCTGGGAAGGATTGGGGGCAGGAGGAGAAGGGGATGACAGAGGATGAGATGGCTGGATGGCATCACGGACTCAATGAACACGAGTTTGAGTGAACTCTGGGAGATGGTGATGCACAGGGAGGCCTGGCGTGCTGCGATTCATGGGGTCACAAAGAGTCGGACATGACTGAGCGACTGAACTGAACTGAACTTATCCAACTTCTTTGTTTTTGGTTAGTTCTGTACCCAGTTTTCTTCAGAAGATTCACCTCTCCTCCTCCTGTACAGTCTTGGTGAAAATATCAATAGATACTCTGCTCAACTGACGGTCTTGAGAATTAAGGTAAACCAATAAGGTTCTCTTTGGATACACTAAAACCAAATCAAAATGACATCAAGTTGCAGTGGTTCAGCCTGTGCCTTTCTGATGAACTGTCAAACACATAACATCCTCAATTCCCATTCTATTTGAAATATACATCTATATACACGTTTCTTTATTTCATTGAAACAGCCCAAATTATTCCAATGAATTCTCTTTCAGTTTGTTTTAGGAAGCATATCTTCCTACTTACAAACAACAACAAAAATCTGGCGATATCTGGATAATAAATTGTGTACCGGGGTAAATATAAGATATATAAACGTACACACATACACATACACACCAATAGGACTCATGAAAAAGAGAACAGAATTTTACTATATTGCTTTCTCTTTTGTGTATACTTGTTTTGTTTTGGTTTCTTACATGTATATGCTGAAAGGTGAAATATCCTACTCTAATTGCTTGAGAAACAATGGGAGGAAGTGATAGCTGGAGAAAAAGCACATGATTTGGTAGATGGGGAAAGGTAAAATGAAACATTTTTAGGCCAGATGGAGTATGTACCCAGCAGCCTAATGATATTAAGAAAGTGATTTTTCTGGGTTATACACAAGTCTAATATTTTTAAAGCCCTTGTTCCTAAGGATAAAATCATGCAATACAAATGAAAACACAATGTGTGAATTAAATGCCTCTGGTTATATGAATACTGAGGGCTTTTTTAATGTATGTGTGTGTCTTTATTATTGCTCTTCTATTGTCATTTCAAAAAATGAATTTCTAAGACAGCCCTTCTAAAAGGTACTTTAGGCTTAATGGCTACAGCATTTCTGAAAGTGTTCAGAGGGTCAAATTGATTCAATTATTTTCGTTTGGATAAAAGGAACAAACATTTTTGAGAGTCTACTATGTTGGTTCTTAACCCCATTTGAATATTAGATTCATGAGAGAGCTCTTTAAAATGCAGATTTCCAGAACATTTAAAGTCTTCCTCCTCATCACTGTGATTTTGATATATCTAGTAAGTGCTAAGGATTGTACCTTATATTCTTTATATATAAGATCATACAGGGTAGTGGAGCAATTAAGAGGTCAGGCTCTGGACCCAGATTTCATTCAAATCCTGCGTGAGCACAAATTGGCTAGATAACTTTGGGCAATTTACTTAACCTTATTGCATTTTGTATTCTTCTGCTATAAAATGAGGACAGCATTCGTGTTTGCTTCATTCTATTGTAATTTCTGGGTGGTTAGCATTCATTATTGTGGATTGCATAATAATTGATTTTAAATCCTTATAAAAATCCATTGAAGTTACTGTTATTTTCATTTTAAATATAGGGAAACTTAGAGATGAAAAATTATTTTCCCAAGGTCATCTAAGCTAAGATGTGGTACATTAGCAATGATGAAGATTATATGAAAAACAATTACTGGAGTGAGTTTTGGTCATGGTGACCTCGGAATTGTTATGGAGTGCCAAAGTAGAGAAGTAAAGTCAATTGTGTCCTGTGGCTCTATGTCTCAGCAGAGTGATCCTGGCATAGGGATATTCATTCAGGGTCTGTGACTTGTAAATTGTGACTGAATGTCTGTGACTGAATATGGGAGTAAGAATGAGTTCGTGGAGGAATCCCATACAGAAGATAGCAGAAGGCTATTACAGGTCTTGAGAATGTCAACATTTTATAGGACACATAGTCAAAGTGGAGATTGAAACAAGACTAAGAAACCAGAGGCAATAGTAAGCTCTGAGAAAGTGCTAACATAGAAAATTAGAGTGTGGCGTTTCACTAGGGAATGTTACTTAAAAGTGTTAAATAAACCCAAAGGTTTTAGGAAAAAGTTGTCACATGGTTTGAGAAAATTAAAGGTGATCTGGGTCCTAAGGCACAACAGTTAACTAGACTAAATATGTGAGCATAGCAAGTATGAACATCACTGCAAGAAGTTTGGTGCTAAAGGGAAGGAAAGAGTTATAGATAGGAAAAGATAATGGTAGGGGTTAAACAAAATAATGGAAAATGAAGGTAATAGATTTGTGGCTCAGTAACAACTTTTTCTGACCACTTTTTTGAACTGAACCACTTCTGAATGAGTATATTATATGTGTGTCTGTTCAGGCATGAATGTAAATCAGAAGTGTAAACATTTTGAAGACTTAGCTCAGTGAGCTTATGAAACTTAACCCCTTGAGTAGTAAAGTGAAGCTACAAGTCAATACTGAGTAGAAAGATTCTTAAGATGTGACAAATATTACCAAGTAAAGAGAAGGAAGCTTATATTTTATTTTAAAGTTAATTGCATACAGGAGAAAATTGAAGTTATTGTTTTTATTTAATTCCCAATAGTCTAGGATCCAACAAATTTTGGCAAAACATTGCTATCATACTACAATGGTTTCAAGTTTGTTTTCTTCATGTTAT
Source organism: Nanger dama (assembly GCA_917880005.1). NCBI lineage: Eukaryota > Metazoa > Chordata > Mammalia > Artiodactyla > Bovidae > Nanger > Nanger dama. The sequence continues at coordinate 2,619,426 of CAKJTW010000059.1, forward strand.
TGGAGATGGTTTTAAAATTCAATAATTTTATGTTAATATGACAAACACTCAAAATTTTTGAATAGAATTAATGACATTTTCTAAAATGAATGCATGGACATGAAAGCAAAAGCAATTTGTGTTTGAGAGAAAATTGTGAAGTTTTACAGATCATTTACCATACCACAAAGAGACCATGACTTACTTTTATAGTATCAAAGTATCACATGTAAGCAATTTACTTTACACTTTTCCCTTTTTATTTTAGAAGTATATCTATATGACATGTGCCTTAGTGGAACTATAACTCAACATAGAGTTACACTGATGATGAGTTAATTCATTTATTTTATGATGTATTAGAATCATTCTACTTTCTTTCAGTTCTGTGAACAACAATCTTACTCCAAATGTGGTGACACTAGATTTGCTGTTGATTTTGAGCTATTTCATCAACTGAACATTTTAGCAGGGGTCCAGATATGCTGCTCACTCAATGGATGCAGTGAAAAACATAACACCCAAAGACAGAGGAGTGAAAATAACACAGGAGTCAAGTATGCGTGTTAGTCGCTCAGTCGTGTCCAAATCTCTATGACCCCACGGACTGCAGCCCGCCAGACTCCCTCTCCATCGTATTCTCCAGGCAAGAATACTGGGGTAGGTTACCATTTCCTAGTCCAAGGGGTTCTTCCCCACCCCAGCCTATTACTAAATGCTGGGAGATAGTGGGGCAGTGGGATGTAGGGAGAGGCCTCTGGAACAACGTCACAGAGCAGAAACTGATCACCTCCCCAAACGAGATTACACTGAAGTTACAAATAGGAAAATAAAGCCATCTACCAAAATAGATGAAACTACATCTTAAAGAATATGTGTGTAAAAGAAAATCTTTTATGTAGGAATATTTGAATGATTGGATCAAGTCAGTATTTGTCAGTGGTCTCTTACTCAAGGACAAAGGTTGTGACTCAGTACTTGATAGAGAAATACAAAAGTAAGATTTTGGCATCTTTTTGTTGAGTTGTATGATTGGTGTGCATATCCTCTAAGGGCAGGAACTGACATATTTTTGTATTCCCTGCTCAGAAAGTCCCTTGCCAGTATTCCATGCTAAATACCCATTTGGTATTTGGGGGAAATATGGACATTATAAGCATACAGACTTGAGTGCCTACCCTGACCTCAGTCAGCACTAGACATATCCATATTTGCAAGTTCCTTAAGCATTCTGAGGTTGATTTCCTTCATTTCTGAATAATCATCTATAGGTTGAAGGTCTGTTGCAAGGAGTAAATGATGTGGCAATTGTGCAATAATGCTTTGGTGTCTCTTAATATAATGCTTAAGATTGATGATATTGAATAAATATTAGTTCTATTCTTTTCTTCCCTTTATGATTCCTATTTATACTTTATTCTTGATTTCCTGTGAAAACTCAGTGACTTGCATTAACGTCCCAGATTTTGGCCCAGGACAGTCCTCCATTACTGATTCCTGGTTCCTGACTCTAGGCCTCACATACTTGCTCTATAGCCATGATCCCTTCCCCTCCCTACCCCACCTCAGACTCCCTCATTTCCAGGACATATACTCTAGAAGTTCTTCCACCACTCTGTCCATCCTTACTTGTTCCATGTTCCTCTCCATTTTTGGTCCAACCATCTGGGTACTGACACTATGACAGGTCCTGGCCTTTAACTTCCCATTTCTCACAGTGCTTAGTGTCTTTATGACCTGCTCTGGGAATATCTTCCTTCATCAACTCCATTCCACATTCGAAACTGTCTTTAAAGTGCAGTTCAAATATCACTTCTTCCAGAAAGGCAACTCTCATCTTAGAAACAAAGAACGACTTAATCCTAAATTGACATCTGAAAGCGATCCATTCCCAAGTCTTGGGTGTGTCATTGTTACTGATGTGCTTGTTGCCTTGCACTAGGTAGGCAGCATCACCCAGACCTCTGCAGACTGTGGCGCTTGGATGATTAGAGATTAAATCCAGAATCAGTAATCCTGTGTAACACTGGGCTAGTCACTTCACTTCCTTGTGACTTAATTTCCTTGCAACTGAAATTGAAAGAACGCTTACCTTAGAGTGTCTCTCTGAGGATTAGAGATGATACAGATGAACCATCTAGAGTTCCTGAGATAAAATAAGTCCCTATTCAATGATGATTGCTGTTAATGGATCTGTGTGTGTGTTTTATTACTTCTCATATTACCTTGCATTTGTCCATAATGTTTAATCAATGTTGAATTTGTTATAATTTCTCAGAGTGAGACTTTTATTTGTATCCTTTTTGTAAATGCAACTCTTGTCTTCCCTGATTAAATACCTAATATATTGTTGCTATGCATATATTAGGCCTGAATAATTTCAAAACAGATAGATGAATGATCCAGTTTATATCTATGAATGAAATCACTATTTTTATTGTCATGTCTAAGTACTAACAATTCGAGCTCATAAAATATAGAACTACTAAAATTAAGCAGCTGAATCTTGAGACAATATGAAGATGGCCTTTGGAATTAAGATTTGTTTAGTAATAAGTCACTCAGTCATGTCTGACTCTTTGCAACCCCATGGCCTGTAGCCCACCAGGCTCCTCCGTCCATGGGATTCTCCAGGCAAGAATACTGGAGTGGGTTGCCATTTCCTTCTCCAAGGAATCTTCCCGACCCAGGGATCGAACCCAGGTCTCCCACATTAGAGGCAGATGCTTTAACCTCTAAGCCACCAGGGAAGCCCAAGATTTGTTTACATCTAATATTATTTTATTTTGATATTGTCTGCATTTATTTACTAATATTTTATTTGTTGATATTTTATACTACTTCATAAAATTTTTAGCAACCAATTTTTAAATGTATGAGTAGCATTATATGTATGAGACTATATGTATGACTATATATGTATTTAGTATATGTATGCACATATATACATATATATTTATAACAATGATATTTAAAATAACTTATTCAGATTTTTTAATTTGTTCATTTGAACCCAGCTTCATCCAAACACCTGATAAAAATACCAAAGGACATCACCACATACATATATCATGGAGATAAATAGAAATATCAAAGGTGTGATAATTCCCCTCATATACTCTAATGCTGAGGTTATAGTAAGGAAAATTATACATTTCCTGACACAGAAAGTAGAGCTAGTGAGTTTTCTACATAGTACATCTCTATGTATTAATGGCATGTATATCTTAGCTTTGTGTATTGTCCGTAGCTCTTGGGTGAGTTGTTAGGAAATAACTACATGCCTCTTATCTATTTTTACTAGATTAATATCTCCTATGTCACACTTTGACCTCTTAGAGGAAATAGCATTGAACCTATATGACAGGTAATAATGGAATACTGTTCACTGCAAAGAAAAAGAAAAAGAAATACTAAAGGGATTAATACATAGTGCAATTGCTTAATAAGTGACTAAAAATCACTTGATAGGTACAGTACAAATCACTTATGGTAGATATTGTGTAAGGGGTGTATGTGCTCAGCTGTGTCTGATTCTTTGAGACTCCATAGACTGTAGCCTGCCAGGCTCTTTTGTGCCCCTGAGGTTTCCCAGGCAAGAATACTGGAGTGGGCTGCCATTCTCTTCTCCGAGGACTGAACCCATGTCTCTTATGTCTCTTGCGCTGGCAAGGGGGTTCTTCACCAACAGCACCGCCTGGGAAGCCCTAGTAGACTATAGGATAATGTAAGCATGGGGCTTCCTAGGTGGCGGTAGTGGTAAAGAACCCGCTTGCCAATGCAGGAGATGTAAGAGACTTGGGTCAGTCCCTGGGTTGGGAAGATCCCCTGGAGAAGGGACTGGCAACCTGCTCCAGCGTTCTTGCCTGGGAAATCCCACGGAGAGAGGAGCCTGGTGGGTTACAGTCCATAGGGTCACAAAGAGCCGGACACGACTGAAGCGATTTGGCATGTACACATCCATAGTCTATTAAGCATATGATAGCATCTGTCTAAAATATATATACATACATACATTTATACCTTAATTTAAAAATGACTTATTGCTAAAACATGAAAACCATCATGAGCCTCCAGCAAGTTGAAAATATTTTTGCCAGAGGATTTGAAATATTGTGAGAATTACCAAAATGTGACAGAGACATGAAGCAAGCAAATGCTTTTGGAAAAACAACACCCATAGACTTGCTAGACATAGGGTTGTCACAGACCATTAATATCTAAAAACTGTAATACAGTGAAACAAGCTGTGTCTGTATTCATTCAATGGAATAGTACACAGCAATGAGATGAACAAATTGTAAGTACATGGATAAATTTACAAACATAAAATTGAGCAACAGAAGCCAAGAGCATATTCTGTATGATTTCATTCCTGTGAAATTCAGAAGACACTTAAAACTATAGTGTTTAAGAATACAAGCTTAAGGAAGTGTTTACCATACAAGGCATGATAATGATTACGTTTTGGGGATACTAATTAAAAGGTAGTAAATGACAACCCACTCCAGTGTTCTTGCCTGGAGAATCCCAGGGATGGGGGAGCCTGGTGGGCTGCCAACTATGGGGTCGCATAGAGTCAGGCATGACTGAAGCAACTTAGCAGGAGCAGCAACTGTTACCAAACTTGCAAAAATAAAAGTATAACAGGAAATACTGTAAACAATTGTATGCCAACAAATTAGATAATTTAGAGTAAATGACCCAATGCCTAGAAATACAAGTTACCAAAACTGACTCAAGAAAAAAATAGAAAATTTGAGTAGACCTATAACAAAAGAATGAAAGAGTAATTTAAAGACTTCCCACAAAGCAAAGCTCAGAATTAGATAAGTTGACGGGTGACTTTTATCAAACATTTAAATAGGAATTAATAGCAACCCTTCACAAACTTTTCCAAAAATAAAGGGAGAGGGAAGTCATTCTATTGGGTCAGTGTTACCCCAGATACCAAAATCAGTCAAAGATATCAAAAGAAAAGTCCGATGTCCCATATACTTCCCTAATCCACATCAGAAGTACAGCTAGCAGGTCACACAACCAGAATCTAGAGCACAAAGTGCATAAGTCAGAGCATAATTTCTGGCTCTGCCCTGCCCCCCACAGACCTCCCCTCATCCTTCTACAGTCTAGGGGCTGAAACCGCACCTTGAGAACTCCAACAGCCATGGAGAACCTCTACTACCTTGGGAACCTGTATAAGAAAGCCATATTGAGCAATAACATGCAGAACTGGGAGGGGCAGAGGACAAATAAAGGTACTTATCAAGCTCACTATGTTGACAGAAACAAGGGCCAGGTGGTAGAAACCAGAGGAGGCTTTTGTGGTAGCAGAATTTCACTGACAGGCTTATCTGGAGCGGGAAAGACCACAGTAAGCACGGTTTTGGAGGAGTACTTGGCTTGCCAGGATAACATGCTACACTTTGGATGGTGACAACATTCATCAAGGTCTCAATAAAAACCTTGGCTTCAGTCTTGAACAGAGATGGGAATGTTTGATGAGTTGCAGAAGTTACTAAGCTGTTTACAGATGCTGGCTTAGTGTGCATCACATATTTTATATTACCTTATACTTGAGATCTTGGGCTCCAAAATCACTGCAGATGGTGAATCACTGCAGTTACGAAATTAAAAGACACTTGCTCCTTGGAAGGAAAGCTATGACAAACCTAGACAGTATATTAAAAAGTAGAGACATCACTTTGCCAACAAAGATCTGTATTGTCAAAGCTACGGTTTTTCCAGTACCCATGTACCAATGTGACAGTTGGACCATACAGAAAGCTAAGAGCTGAAGAATTGATGCTTTCCAATTGTAGTGCTAGAGAAGATGCTAGAGTCCCTTGGACAAGAAGAAGATCAAGTAAGCCAATCCTAAAGGAAATCAACCCTGAACATTCATTGGAAGGACTGATGCTGAAGCTGAAGCTCCAGTACTTGGACCACCTGATGCCAAGAGCTGACTCACTGGAAAATATCCTGATGCTGGGAAACATTGAAGGCAAAAGGAGAAGAGAGTGGCAGCGGATTAGATGGTTATATAGTATTACCAACTCAATGGACATGGATTTGGGCGGACTTCAGGAGATAGTGGGACAGGGGAACTTCGTGAGCTACAGTCCATGAGATAGCAAAGAGTCAGACACATCTTAGCAACTGAACAACAACAGCAACAGTACTCAAGATCACCACAAGTGAAGTCACTCAGTCGTGTCCGACTCTTTGTGACCCATGTACTGTAGTCTACCAGGCTCTCCATCCATGGGATTTTCCAGGCAAGAATACTGGAGTGGGTTGCCATTTCCTCCTCCAGGAGATCTTCCCAACCCAGGGACTGAGCCCTGGTCTCCCGCATTGCAGGCAGATGCTTTACCGCCTTAGCCACCAGGGAAGTCAGCCTCGGTAGGGGCGTCCTGTGTTGGCTTGAGCTGTCAAGGTCAGAATCCAAAGGTGGATTCTTGGCTGGAGGGAGCATCTTGTCCTCAGTCCTGCCCTAGGAAAATCACCAGGAAAGTGAGGACCCTCTCAGCTGCAGGGCCCCTGGACTCCTAAGGCTGCTTGGTGCTGGCTTCTGGGGTTCCCTTCTAACCAGTCGATCTGGGCCACCACAGACTAGCTGAGGGCAGCTGCCAACATTTCCAGCAACAAGAAACAGGTGGGCCACACCCTGGCTAGAAAGAAAGAAAGTGCAGTTGCTCAGTTGTGCCCAGCTCTTTGCAACCCTATGGACTGTAGCCTACCAAGCTCCTCTGTCCATGGAATTTTCCAGGCAAGAGTACTGTAGTAGGTTGCCATTTCCTTCTCCAGGGGATCATCCCGACCCAGGGATCAAATCTGGGTCTCCAGCATTGTAAGCAGACACTTTACCATCTGAGCCACCAGGGAAGGTGTTCTTTTACAAGATCACCATATTACATGGCAAATTCCTGAGGGTGTGTTCTGCGTTTTTTTTTTTTTTAAGCATTTGTTGATGCTTCCCTGTATGTTTGTGAACAGAGCTATTAAAGGACTCTAACAAAAACCACAGGCTAGAGAATTAAAGATTTCATTTGAATCAGTTCTGAATATAAAAAACCAAAGACCCCTGAACTGATGCTGAAAACAGACTTGTGATAGAAATGATTGTATGCAGTAAGAGTTATGGAACTTCTCTGGGAACAGGGTGTTGTACCTGTGACATCCTGTGTGTGCCAGAAAATAAACTTCATTTGGCAAAAACAGATGGAGAAAAATTACAGCATTAAAAATTAATAAAGTGGATATGCAGTAACTACAGGTTTTGGCAGAAGGTTGGCCCAGCCCATTGAATGGTTTTGTGAGAGAGAGGCAGAACTTGCAATACCTTCATTTTGATTGTCTTCTGGATGGGGGTGTCATTTTAATTTGTCATCGCCTATAGTTCTGACAGGCTACTCAAAAGATAAATGCTGGACATCTGGACAGCATTTTCCCTGATGTAGAAAGGTCACTGTTTGGCTCTTCTTTACAATACTGAGCCTTTTTTTTTTAAACACAGGAAGAAAGATCACTGTGTTAGACAGGAAGGAACAGCATTCAGGACCACCCCTACATCAAGATTGTTTTACAGAAAGGAGATTGGCTGATAGAAGGAGACCTTCAAGTCTCTGACCAAATTTATTGGAATGAATGATCTTGATCAGTATTCCACTCTTACTGAGCTAAAGCAGATGTTTAAAGACATGAATGCTGATGCTGTCTTTGTATTTAATTACAAAACCTAGTGTACAATGGAAATGCTCTTTTAATGCGAGATACTCAAAAGCAACTTCTAAGGAGGGCCTACAAGTACCCTGTCTTTCTCCTTCACCCTGTTGGTGGCTGGACAAAAGACATTAATGTTCCTTTGATGTGGCACATGAAGCAGCAAGCTGAACTGCTGGAAGAAAAAATCATGAATTCTAAAACAGCAGTGGTGACCATCTTCCATCAAGCATGTTGGACCCAATGTGGTCCAATAGCATTGCAGATTCTATTCTGCAATCTGGAATCAAGATTGCCAGAAGAAATATTAATAACTTCAGATATGCAGATGACACCACCCTTATGGCAGAAAGTGAGGAGGAGCTAAAAGTCTCCTGATGAAAATGAAAGAGGAGAGTGAAAAAGTTGGCTTAAAGCTCAACATTCAGAAAACGAAGATCATGGCATCTGGTCCCATCACTTCATGGCAAATAGATTGAGAAACAGTGGAAACAGTGTAAAACTTTATTTTGGGGGAGCTCCAAAATCACTGCAGATGGTGATTGCAGCCATGAAATTAAAAGACACTTACTCCTTGGAAGGAAGGTTATGACCAACCTAGATAGCATATTCAAAAGCAGAGACACTACTTTGCCAACCAAGGTCCATCTAGTCAAGGCTATGGTTTTTCCTGTGGTCATGTATGGATGTGAGAGTTGGATTGCAAAGAAGGGTGAGCACCGAAGAATTGATGCTTTTGAACTGTGGTGTTGGAGAAGACTCTTGAGAGCCCCTTGGACTGCAAGGAGATCCAACCAGTCCATTCTGAAGGAGATCAGCCCTGGGATTTCTTTGGAAGGACTGATGCCAAAGCTGAAACTCCAGTACTTTGGCCACCTCATGGGAAGAGTTGACTCACTGGAAAAGACTCTGATGCTGGGAGGGATTGGGGGCAGGAGGAGATGGGGACAACAGAGGATGAGATGGCTGGATGGTATCACCGACTCTATGGACGTAAGTTTGAGTAAACTCCGGGAGTTGGTGATGGACAGGAAGGTATGGCGTGTTGCAATTCAAGGGGTTGCAAAGAGTCAGACATGACTGAGTGACTGAACTGAACTGAACTGAGCATTGCAGAACACCGATGGTTTCGACTCAGTGTTTATAATGTTGAATGAGACTGCTGGCATATCTCATCCAGAAAACAGGGAGGGTCTTTAAGAGCCAACTCACTGTAGCAACTGTAGCAAGAAAAAGAAATGCAATAAGGCAAAATGGTTGTCTGAGGAGACAAATAGCTAAGAAAAGAGAAGCTAAAGGTAAAAGATAAAGGGAAAGATAAACCCAGCTGAATGCAATGTTCCAAAGAATTTCAAGGAGAGATAAGAAAGCCTTCCTAAGTGAACAATGCAAAGAAATAGAAGAAAACAATAGAATGGGAAAGACTAGAGATCTCTTCAAGAAAATTAGAGATACCAAGGAAACATTTCATGCAAAGATGGGCACAATAATGGACAGAAGTAGCAAGGACCTAACAAGCAAAAAGAGTGTGAGAAAAGGTGCAAGAATACACAGAAGAACTATACAAAAAAGTCTTAATGACCCAGATAACCATGATAGTATGGTCACTCACCTAGAGGCAGACATGCTGGAGTGTGAAACTAAGTGGGCTTTAGGAAGCATTACTCAAACAAAACTACTAGTGGAGGTGATGGAATTCCAGCTGAGCTATTTCACATTCTAAAAGATGATGCTGTGAAAGTGCTGCACTCAACATGCCAACAAATTTGGAAAACTTAGCAGTGGCCACAGGACTGGAAAAGTTCAGTTTTCACCCCAATCCTAAAGAAGGGCAATGCCAAAGAATGTTCAACTACTGCAGAGTTGCACTCATTTCACAAGCTAGCAAAGCAGTTCTCAAAATCCTTCAAACTAGGCTTCAACAGTACATGAACCAAAAACTTCCAAATGACAAGTTGGATTTAGAAAAGGCAGAGGAACCAAAGATCAAATTGCCAGCTTCCTCTGGATCATGGAAAAAGCCAGGGAATTCCTGAAAAACATCTACTTCTGGTTCATTGTCTACACTAAAGACTTTGTGTGGATCACAACAAAGTGGAAATTTGAACAACAGAATGGGTCAAAACTGGGCAAGGAGTATATCAAGGCTGTATATTGTCACGATTCTTATTTAACTTCTATGCAGGGTACATCATGAAAATGCTGAGATGGCTGAAGCTCAAGCTGGAATCAAGATTGGCAGGAGAAATATCAAGAACTTCAGATAAGCAGATGAGGATGCCACCACCCTAATGGAAGAAAGTGAAGAGGAACCAAAGAGCCCTCTATATGAAGGAGAAAGGAAAGTGAGAAAGCTGGCTTAAGATTCAAACTAAGATCATTAGTATCTTGATCCATCTCATCGTGGCAAATAGATGGGAGAAAATGGAAACAGTGACACACTTTGTTTTCTTGGGCTCTAAAATCACTGGACTGCAGCCACAAAATTAAAAGATGCTTGCTCCTTGGAAGAAAAGCTATGACAAACCTAGACAGCATATTAAAAAGCAGAGACATCATTTTTCCAACAAAGATCTGTATCGTCAAAGCCATGGTTTTTCCAGTAGCCATGTATGGATGTGAGAGTTGGACCATAAAGGCTGAGGACTGAAGAACCGGTGCTTTTGAGCTGTGGTGCTGGAGAAGACTCTTGAGAGTCCCTTGGACTGCAAAGAGATCAGACCAATCAATCCTAAATGGAGTTAATCCTGAATATTCATTGAAGGACTGATGCTGAAGCTGAAGCTCCTATATTTTGGCAACCTGAAGAGAAGACCTGACTCACTGGAAAAGATCCTGATGTTGGAAAAGACTGAGGGCAGGAGAAGGGGACAACAGAGAATGAAATGTTTGGATGGCATCATCAACTGAATGGACATGAGTTTGAGCAAACTCCAGGAGACAGTAAAGGACAGGGAAGCCTGGCATGTTGCAGTCCATGGAATTGCAGAGTTGGATATGACTGAGCGACTGAAGAACAACAATGTGGAAAATGGATTGGAGAGTACAAAGAGAGGAAATTAAAATGGAAAGGAAGCAATGCAACAGATAAGACTCCAGATGATAAGTGGTAGTAATGACATAGAAACAAGTTAATTTGGCAATTATTTTGGAGGCAGGACTCATAGAGCTTCATAATGTATTGCATGTCGGTTACGTAAAGATAAGGGAAAGGTGAGAAAAATGACTTTACGTATTCTGATTAGTAAACAAGATGGATAGTTGATTCAACAACAAGAAAGAGAACACTGGAGAAGAAACTATTTGCAGAGGAGGGTTTGGAGAAAGACGGATCACAGTATACAACTAAGTCTATTGAATTTAAGTACCAAAGATGAAACAGACCTGTCAAGAGACAGGAGATGAGTTTATGTGCAAGCAAGAAACAGAGACCGACAGAAACTGGAGGTCCTATTGAGTAAGGTGAAAAGGTTTTGTTTTTTTCCTAGTAGTTTGGTTCCACTTCTACAGATCTGTCTGATCATTCTCATTCTGCAATTGTATCTTTCTGTTCCTTGAAATCAAAAAATCTTTGAATAATAGTCAAGATATCTTTCCCTCTTCAGTCTCTCAGATCAAAATATCTATGCAGTATTTGTGGTAGAAATGTTTCAGTAACAGGTGACAATAAAATAAAAGCCTCTAAACTCAAAATTACTTAAACAACAAAGAGGGTTACTGACTTAAGTAACTGAAAAGTCAGAATAAGTCTTGATCTCCCACTTCAAATGAACTCTCCAAGGATCTTCTTTCTCATATCCTCTCTACTCTGGTCCTCTGGTGGCTGTATCCCAGTTCTGCCTGGTAGCCCTCTGGGAGTTCGAGGTTCTTCTGACAGTTTCAGCAGAATGTTTGCAGCAGTTCTTCATCATCAGGGAAGCAAGAATCCTCTTACAGTAGCTGTTGTACATCAGTTTCCTTTCATTGGCCTGAACATTTATTGGTTTCTCTGGTGGCTAGATGACAAAGAACCTGCCTGACAATGTCGGAGATGTGGGTTCAATCTCTGGGTCAGGAAGATCTTCTGGAGAAGGAAATGGCAACCAACTCCAGTATTCTTGTCTGGGTAATCGGCAGGCTTTAGTGATTGGGTTCACAAAAGAGTCAAACATAATTTACCGACTAAACAACAACTACTCCAATCACTGTGACAAAATTAACAAATATTCCTTATTTTGTAATGGTATTACATCTCATGCATCATACACTGACAATATCAAAGTTGAAATGCATTTAATACACCTAGTATAAGGAAAACCATATCTTAGCTTCAGTTCAGTTTAGTTGCTCAGTTGTGTCCGACTATGTGTGACCAGATGAATCACAGCACGCCATGCCTCCCTGTCCACCAACTCCCGGAGTCCACTCAAACTCATGTCCATTGAGTCAGTGATGCCATCCAGCCATCTCATCCTCTGTCATCCCCTTCTCCTGCCCCCAATCCCTCCCAGTATCAGAGTCTTTTCCAATGAGTCAACTCTTTGCATGAGGTGGCCAAAGTATTAGAGTTTCAGTTTTAGCATCAGTCCTTCCAATGAACACCCAGGACTGATCTCCTTTAGGATGAACTAGTTGGATCTCTTTGCAGTCCAAGGGACTCTCAAGAGTCTTCTCCAACACCACAATTTGATCTCTGGTTCCTCTGCTTTTTCTAAAACCAGCTTGAACATCTGGAAGTTCACGGTTCACATACACTGAAGCCTGGCTTGGAGGATTTTGAGCATTACTTTACTAGCATGTCAGATGAGTGCAATTGTGCGGTAGTTTGAGCATTCTTTGGCATTGCCTTTCTTTGGGATTGGAATGAACACTGACCTTTTCCAGTCCTGTGGCCACTGTTGAGTTTTCCAAATTTGCTGGCATATTGAGTGCAGGACTTTCACAGCATCATCTTTCAGGATTTGAAATAGCTCAACTGGAATTCCATCATCTCCACTAGCTTTGTTCATAGTGATGCTTTCTAAGGCCCACTTGACTTCACATTCCAGGATGTCTGGCTCTAGATGAGTGATCACACAATCATGATTATCTTGGTCATGAAGATCTTTTTGTACAGTTCTTCTGTGTGTTCTTAGCTTAGCTTAGCATAGTTTAAACAAGGTCAGAAATCATATATAAAAACTAATAAACAGAAACTTCAATTAAATAGAGTTGGGAGACCAGAAAAGTGATCTCTTGACTTAAGATCCTAGCCAGGTACAAAAAGTTGACTTCTCCTATTTCCTGGAAAGGACTCAGCCACTAAAAATCAAAGACTCTTTGTTTACTATAGCCCTCCCAACTTCCTCTTTGAAATTATAAAGATAGTGTCTTACAGTTCCTCCATACATTTTAATTATATTTAGATCTTTAATCTACATGAAATTAATTATGGTCTTTCGTTAGAGACATTTTCTTTTTGCTATATTAATAATAAAATGTCTGAATACTATTTAATCAGTAGCCTATCCTCCACTGGTAGGCATTGGTTCCTCTGCCATACATAAGCTTTCCATTCAAACACTGACCTATTTCAAGTCTCTGTTCAATTCCATTGGTGTATTTATCTTTCCCAGAACAATGCATACTGCCAGTATTGTTTATAGCTTTATAACTTATATTAAGTATTTTTATATGGAAGGAGATCTCCTTGTATTGTACTTCTTCCAAATTATTGTGGATATTTTCATCTTTGAGATTTCCATATACATGCTTTATAATCATCTTGTCAATTTCCATGTAGATTAAAAAATTTTTTTAATTGTAATTTTTTATTTCACTGGCTCAAATATACAGTTTTGGTAGCGGTGGAGAGGGTAGGCTTAGATATTAATTATTGATTCATTTTTTTAATCACTAAGGATTAGTCAGGATTTTAATTCTTCTGAATCACTATTGGCTAGTTACATTTCTCTAGAAAATTGAACAGTTTGTCTTAAGTTTTCAAACTTAATGACATAAGATCTTTTAAAAATATCTTCTCTTTCTGTTTACATGGTTAGGACTTTTTCTCTTCATGTGCTTCTTTGATGGATTCTCTCTCTTTCTTTCTTGCTCAGTCTTGCCAGAAGATGTCTATTTTATTAGATTTTTCAAAAAATGAGTGTTTGGCTCTGTGGATCCTCTCTATTTTATCTTTTTCTATTCAATTAATTTATCCTCTTATTATTTCATTTTTCCAACTTCCTTTCATTTTATTGTGCTGTTCTTTTTCTAACTGCTTTGAATTGAATACTTAAGTCATCAATTTTCAAACTTTATAAGTAATAAGAGTGTTAAAGGCAGGAGGAGAAAGGAGCAGCAGAGGTGAGATGGTTGAATGGCATACTGATTCAATGAACATGAGTCTGAGCAAATTCCAGGAGATGGTGAAGGACAGGGAGCCTGGTGTGCTTCAGTTCATGGGGTCACAAAGAGTTGAACCCAACTTACAACTGAACAACAATGAGTAATAATGTTAAAATTATTTTAAGTAATGCTTTTCCTACATCTCCTAACTTTTAGATATTTCATCAATTTTCAATCCTAAATATTTTCTAATGTTCATCATTATTCCTGTTTAGAAATAATTATTTGAAAGGGTCTTTTGTTACAATTTCCAAGTTCAGTTCAGTCCAATCGCTCAGTTGTGTCTGACTCTTTGCGACCCCATGCACCACAGCATGCCAGGCCTCCTTGTCCATCAACCAACTCCCAGAGTCCACCCAAATCCATGTCCATTGAGTCGGTGATGCCATCCAACCATCTCATCCTCTGTCATCCCCTTCTCCTCCTGCTCTCAATCTTTCCCAGCATCAGGGTCTTTTCAAATGAGTCAGCTCTTACATCAGGTGGCCAAAGTATTGGTGTTTCAGCTTCAACATCAGTCCTACCAATGAACACCCAGGACTGATCTCCTTTAGGATGGACTGGTTAGGTTGCTTTGCAGTCCAAGGGACTCTCAAGAGTCTTCTCCAACACCATAGTTCAAAAGTATCAGTTCTTCAGCACACAGCTTTCTTTATACTCCAACTCTCACATCCACACATGACAACTGGAAAAACCATAGCCTTGACTAGACGGACTTTTGTTGACAAAGTAATGTCTCTGCTTTTTAATATGTTGTCTATGTTGGTCATAACTTTCCTTCCAAGGAGTAAGCATCTTTTGCTTTCATGGCTGCAGTCACTGTCTGCAGTGATTTTAGAGCCCCCCAAAATAAAGTCTGACACTGTTTCCACTGTTTCCCCATCAATTTGCCATGAAGTGATGAGACCAGATGCCATGATCTTCATTTTCTGAATGTTGAGCTTTAAGCCAACATTTTCACTCTCGACTTTCACTTTCATCAAGAGGCTCTTTAGTTCGTCTTCACCTTCTGCCATAAGCGTGGTGCTATCTGCATATCTCAGGTTACTGATATTTCTCCTGGCAATCTTGATTCCAGCTTGTGCTTCTTCCAGTCCAGCATTTCTCATGATATACTCTGCATATAAGTTAAACAAGCAGGGTAACAATATACAGCCTTGACGTATCCCTTTTCCTATTTGGAACCAGTCTGTTGTTCCATGTCCAGTTCTAACTGTTGCTTCCTGACCTGTATATAGGTTTCTCAAAAGGCAGGTCAGGTGGTCTGGAATTCCCATCTCTTTCAGAATTTTCCACTGTTTATTGTGATCCACACAGTCAAAGGCTTTGGCATAGTCAATAAAGCAGAAATAGATGCTTTTCTGGAACTCTCTTGCTTTTTCGATGATCCAGCGGATGTTGGCAATTTGATGTCTGGTTCCTTTGCCTTTTGTAAAACCAGCTTGAACATCTGGAAGTTCGCGGTTCACGTACACTGAAGCCTGGCTTGGAGAATTTTGAGCATTACTTTACTAGCATGTCAGATGAGTGCAATTGTGCAGTAGCTTGAGCATTCTTTGGCATTGCCTTTCTTTGGGATTGGAATGAACACTGACCTTTTCCAGTCCTGTGGCCACTGCTGAATTTTCCAAATTTGCTGGCATATTGAGTGCAGCACTTTTACAGCATCATCTTTCAGGATTTGAAGCAGCTCAGTTGGAATGCCATCACCTACACTAGCTTTGTTTGGAGTGATGCTTCCTGAGGCCCACTTGACTTCACATTCCAGAATGTCTGGCTCTAGGTGAGTGATCACACAATCGTGATTATCTTGGTCATGAAGATCTTTTTGTACAGTTCTTCTGTGTATTCTTGCCACCTCTTAATATCTTCTGCTTCAGTTAGGTCCTTACCATTTCTGCCCTTTATTGAGCCTACCTTTGCATGAAATGTTCCCTTGGTATCTCTAATTTTCTTGAAGAGAACCCTAGTCTTTCCCATTCTATTGTTTTCCTCTATTTCTTTGCATTGATCGCTGAGGAAGGCTTATCTCTCCTTGCTCTTCTTTGGAACTCTTCATTCAAATGGTTGTATCTCTCCTTTTCTCTTTTGCTTTTCACTTCCCTTCTTGTCACAGGTATTTGTAATGCCTCCTCAGACAGCCATTTTGCTTTTTCACATTTCTTTTCCATGGGGATGGTCTTGATTCCTGTCTCCTGTACAATGTCATGAAGCTCCATTCAAATTAGCATTTTAACAGTTTCTAAAGTAAATACATTTCATACAGAAATGATCACCTGTTTGACAACAATTCTTTGTGTTTTTGTGTTTTGTTTTTTTTTTCGCAAGAACCTGCTTTAATTATGTAGAATGCAGAAATCTCTTATATACGTTCTGTGCATATTTGTGAAGAATGTGCACTCTCTAATTGTTGGATACTCAGTCCAAGCTTGGACTGCTCGCCAAATAACAGGTCAATAAATCGAGAGATGAGTTTTGGGTCAAGAAATAACAACCTTAATCAGAAACTCAGCAAACCAAGAAGATGGTAGACTGGTGTCCCAAAAACTATCTTCCTGAAGTTTGTATGCTAGTTTCTTTCATAGAACAAAGAGTGGGGAGATGAGGATGCAAAGTAAAAAGGCAATAAGTCATTGCAAACATTTCCTGGTTTTGCCCAGACACTGGAAGAGATATGTAACTGCTTCTTTCCTACAGCCATTCACAGGTGGGCCTTGTTAGGATGTTTCCTGTGAGCTGAACAGAGGTATTTTAGTTCAGGCATGGGAGGCAGGGTTCCTAGAGATGGGCTTATGTGTATACTTTGTTATAAGCAACATCCCTTTAGTGATTAATTTGTAGCAAAGCAATAGAATACAAAAGTTAAGGTAAAAGAAACAAATTTAATATGGAGTCAGACTTGTTCCTCCCTATTACAGAGTTGTAGATATTCTCATTATGTCAGACTTGCTAATTATGTCGTTAAAATTCTCAGTGGTTCTGTCTGCTGTCTCTATCAAGCCTTATGAATGAGCTTAAAACTTCCTATTATGAATGTTCATGTATGAATTTCTCTTTAAAATTCTGTCAGTTTTGCTATATATGCATTAAAATATATATAAAGATTATAAAATTGGGTGCTTATAAATTTAGATTTATCTTTCTGAAAGAATCTTACCTGTTATTAAACATTAATATTCTTTATCTGCCAAACATATTTTTACTTTGAAGTCAATTTTGTCTAATAGAGAGAGAGAGGTGGATATATTTACAAAGCTATGCCAGATTACTTTGTTCAGTATTTGCCTAATATTTATCCTTTAACTTTTCATTATTATATGTCTAAAATGTTTAAGGTTGTGTTTTGAAAAAGTGTATATATGAGAGAGATTTTGTCATTTATCCTAATTTGAAAACATTCTTATTTTGACTTGCACGTTTACTCTACTGACATTTATTGTGATCACTAGTATATTTTGAATTAGTTCTTCTACTTTGCATTTATTCTGCTTTTTCTTTGCTTCATTTTATTTTTTACCTTTCCTGTTTTCCTTTTGAATCCATCAGGACTTTTTACATACTATTTTCCTCCACCAATGGTGAGAAAATTGTAAGCATTTAGGTAAGATAAAGCTATCTTTTGTAACTAGTCCTCATGTATAATATTAGTGACTTTATGCTACATTGCTTATGGGCTTCCGAGGTGGTGATAATGGTAAAAATCTGCCTGCTAATGCAGGAAATATAAGAGATGCAGATTCAGTCTCTGGGTGGGGAAGATTCCCTGAAAGAGCATATGGCAACCCACTCCATTATTCTTGTGTGGAGAATCCCATGGACAGAGGAGCATGGAGGGTTACAGTCCACAGGGTCGCAAAGATGCAGGCAGACTAAAGTGAATTAACAAGCATGCATGCAAAACTTACCAGGAGCTGGAGCCAGTAATTGGTAGGAACAATCGATCAGTTGCTGAAGGCTGAGTGTGGACTAGCTTGAGGCTTAAAACTCCTAAAGGACCCATCATAGGGAGGCCCCTGTACTTTCATGAGTTCCAGTTCCAAGAGCTCATATCTGAGGAAAAATTCCCTCTTGTTCTGGAAAGGAGGAAGAGAAAAGTAGCAATGTTGAAATACACTCAGAGCCTTCTGTTCTGCATAAGAAAACCCTGTCCTCAAAGGAAACTACCATACCAGGAATAAACAGGGATCTATTTTCAAAGAAGACATAACAATCAGTAATGTGGGCGTGCGTGTCTTGTGAAGGTGTGCACCTACTAATATCTGTGTGTGTACTTATGTTTATATGTATGTATGCATAAATAATACATCAATATTTATTTATTGTCTTGACATATGTAACATACTATTGCAAGATGTTAGTAGTAAAGGAAACTGGAATGAAAGTGGGGAAGAGTAGTATAAATGGAACCTGTGTACTCTCTGCTCAATTTTTCTGTAAATCTAAAACTGTTATAAATCTATTTTAAAAAAAAAAAAACATGGGGCTTGCCTAACTGCTCAGTGGCAAAGAATCCATCTGCCAGTGCAGACGACATGAGTCCAGTCCCTGATTCAGGAAGATCCCACAAGCCATGTAGCAGCTAGGCTGTGCTCCTGCTCACCACGATACTGAGTCCTGCTCTAGGGCCCAGGAGCAGAAACGGCCGAGCCCACATGCCGCGGCCACGGAAGCCCAAGCGCCCCAGAGCCAGTGCTGCATAGGAGCAGCCTCTGCAGTGAGAGGCCAGGAACTACAATTAGAAAGCAGTCCCGACTCACCACGACTAGAAAGAAGCCTGAGCACTAACAAAGACGCAGCACAGCCAAAAATAGACGAATCAATAAATAAAATTATTGTTTAAACTGTTTTCAAAAAAAAAATAATTCTTAGCTCTCAGAACTTATAAAAACAGGCTACAGGCTATATTTAGATGGCAGGCCTTAAATTTCTTAATCTTTGGTTAAAAAAACCTTCATTCTGGGATCTATTTCCGTCTTCTTGGAGTCTTTTAGAAATGTCTTTGGTGAAGTATACCAACTCTGTTGGTGATAAACTCATTTTTGTTTGTCTGAAAACATCCTGATTTTTCTTTTTAAATAAGAGTTCAGCTGATAATTCAATTTTAGGCCACTAGCAAGTTCTCCAAGCATTTTGAAAATAGTATACTTCTGTCGTTTTTGGCTCTTGAGAAATCTACTCTAGTTTTTCTTCCTCTCTCTGACTGCCTGTAACTGGTGCTACTGGTAAAGAACCCACCTGCCAATGCAGGAGACATAAAAGGCGTGAGTTCAGTCCTTGGGTGGGGAAGATCTCCTGGAGGAGGACGTGACAACCCACTCCAGTATTCTCGCCTGGAAAATTCCATTGACAGAGAAGCCTGGCAGGCTACATTCCATGGACTGTGGGATCCAGTGCTCCTTTCTCTCTCTAGCTGGTGACTCTACTCTCCAAGCTAGGACCTCCAGCCTGAACTTTGGAACCATCCCAGTCCTGCTCTAGCCCAGCCTAGGTCCCATGGCCCAGGTCAAGAAGCCAGGCTCCTTTCTTGCTCCCATACCTTAACCTCCATCTTAGCCTCTTATTCAAGGAAACTGGTTTCTGTTATCATCTCTTCAGATCAATTTCCTGCCTTAATTACCAGGACTCCACCTGAGCTCCTTCATATTGGGGCTGTTTCCCTCTTGCTGGGTCCCTTGAGGATTCCAACAGTGTAGTCATGAAGAGTTCTAGGTTCTGAAGCTTGCACACCTTGAGTTTCAGTCTCAGTCTGGCCAAATACTGGGATTAGTTTTAAAAAAGTAGCTCTGTCTCTGTCCGTAGAAGAGCAATGGCGGTAGTGGCTACAGTGGAGCGCTAACGTGATAATGAACGTCCATGTTCTATAACGTCCGGAAGGCAGTAAACTCATTTCATTACTGATGATATTATTATTATTATTTAGCGTCCCTTGCAGAAATTTGATTTCTTCTGCTACAGCACCTAAGTCAGGGTAACTTTCAGTCCCGTCACTGTCTAATGCCTGATTCAAGGCACTCCAACACTATCCTCCCCTTGCCTTCATCTGGCATCGGTGGGTACTCCTGACTTAGATAGCTCTTTCATTTATTTGCTCTATATTTACTGAGTGCCTAATGTATGCTGGAGCTTCCTTCGTGGCTCAGATGGTAAAGAATCTGCCTGCAGTGCAGGAGATCCAGATTTGATCCCTGGGTCAGGAAGATTCACTGGAGAAGGAAACTGCAACCCACTCCAGTATTCTTGCCTGGAGAATTCCATGGACAGAGGAACCTAGCTAGGACCTTTGCTGAAGCTGGGAATACACCAAGAAGCAGAAACTGTCATATCCTGGAATGTTATGCCCCACATTTCACTGTATGTTCTGCAAAAAGACAGAAATATGTGAATTTTGAAAATGTCCTCCAGCTACTGCTGAGTCATGCTTGCTGACTTCATCCGTCATCCACACACACACACACACACACACACACACACACACACACACACTCATACACACATCTTGTTCCAACTGAACATTTGTGTCTATTTTCTTTGCTAACTTAGCTCCCAAATGCTGGTTAAGCTGTACTGAATAAGTCTTTCTTTACCATTCTCACCAGACCCTTTTAAGATCTAAGATTCTAGGCATATAATGGACATAATACAAACATGTTAAAATATGCTCACTTCATAATAAAGGTGTGATATAGTAACTCCAGGTAAGCTGGGCTGAGCTGAAGTTAGACCAAAATTATTTTTTCGTGTCTCAAACTATACAATAGTTCTTGCATTCCTATACACCCAAGACCTTGAGCCTATATGCCATAATCTTTGCCCCATTCACTTCATCATCCTCTCATTTCACCTCTGTTCTGACCTGGTTCTCTGGATAACAGAGGAATAAAGAATCAAATGGATAAGGTTTTCATATGGAAACTAGGAAGATGCAAATTTTGCCTCCTTTGCAATTTTGTCCAAGACCCTGATAGCTGCTGCTGCTGCCAAGTTGCTTCAGTCGTGTCCAACTCTGTGCAACCCCATAGATGGCAGCCCATCAGGCTACCCCGTCCCTGGGATTCTCCAGGCAAGAACACTGGAGTGGGTTGCCATTTTCTTCTCCAATGCATGAAAGTGAAAAGTGAAAGTGAAGTCACTCAGTTGTGTTCAACTCTTAGCGACCCCATGGACTGCAGCCTACCAGGCTCCTCCACTCATGAGATTTTCCAGGCAAGAGTACTGGAGTGGGGGTGCCATTGCCTTCTCCAACCCTGACAGCAACTGATAAAATGCCTGTGAGACTATCAATGTATATTTAGAAGGGGGAAAACTATGTTCCCTTTAATAACTTCAACATAGTAGGTGCAATTAAGGGCATTTACATAGTACTCGATATTGACAAAACATCTTAAAATTCTTTCATTCAACCCCCTAATCTTATAAACTAAATATAATTATAATCCCATATAAATGGCAAAATTAAAAATCAGAGAAAGAATATAACATGCCTAGAATAACACAGACAGTAAGGGGGCAGAGGCAAGACCTGGATGCACACAATGTCTTGATATCTTAATTTTTTTTTCTTCCAGGTTTATTGAGATATAATTGACATATACCACTGTACTATCTGAGCTACAAGGCTTTCCTTGTGGCTCAGACGGTAAAGAATCTGCCTGCAGTGTTGGAGACCTGGGTTCAATCTCTGGGTCAGGAAGATCCCCTGGACAAGGGCAGGGTAACCCATTCCAGTATTCTTATCTGGAGAATCCCATGGACAGAGGGAGCCTGGTGGGCTAGAGTCTGCAGGGTCCCAAAAGAATGAGACATGACTGAAGTGACTTAGCACACAATAATTGTGCAGGTTAAAGGTGTGTAGCATAATGATTTGACTCACATACATCATGAAATGACTATCACAATAAGATTAGTGAACATTCATCATCTCATACAGATACCAAATTAAAGAAACAGAAAAATATTCCTTGTGATAACACTTAAGATTTACTCTCTTAACTTGCGTATGTAACATACAGCAGGGTTAATTTTATTTATCATGTACATTACATCTCTAGTATTTATTTATCTTATAACTGGAAGTATGTACCTTTGGACTGCTTCATCCAACTTTCCCTCCCACCCACACTCCCCCTCCTCTAACTACAAATCTGATCTCTTCCTGTGAGATTGTTTTTGAAATATAACTGACCTACAAAATTATGTTAGTTCCTGCTACACAACATAGTGATTCAATACATTTACACACTTCAAGGGCTTCCTGGTGGCTCAGACGGTAAAGAATCTGTCTGCAGTGCAGGAGACCTGGGTTCGATCCCTGGGTTGGGAAGATCCCCTGGAAGAGGGCATGGCATCCCACTTCAATATTCTTGCCTGGAGAATCCCCATGGACAGAGGAGCCTGGCGGGCTACAATCCACAGGGTCGAGAGTCAGACATGACTGAATGGCTCAGCATGGCACAGCACATACACTTCACAATGATTACCATGATAAGTCTAATAAGATATGTCACCATAGTTACTGACTGTATTCCCTACATTGTACATTTCATACCTGCAGCATTTATTTTGCACCTTAAAGTTGTTACCTCTTAATCTCACTCGTCTATTTCTCACTTCCACCCATCCCCTCCCTTCTGGCAACCACCTGTTTATTCTCTGTATCCATAACTGCTTCTGTTTTGTTATGTTTGCTCATTTTTGTTGTTGTTTTTTTAGATTCCATACATAAGCAAATTTTTGTCTTTCTGTATGTAAAAGACATACATTATTTGTCTTTCTCTAATTTATTTCACTTAGCATAAAACCCTCTAGGTCTATCCAGGTTCTCTATTCTACAACCAGATTCCTGTCTAATGCAATGTTTCCCAGATGGAAGAGGTCACCTCCCTCAGTGAGACCAGGAACATATGTATATATTCTCTCAGAGTGCCATTTCTTTTTAGAGCTTTTCAAATATAGCCCTAAAATGCGAGCGTCTGTTGGTTCTAAGTTTTGAGTGGATGGAATTGCACACACATATGCCTATTCAGTGCCAGGACATTCTTTTACTGTTGCTCCCCTGTCTTTAGCAACAATCCAAGAACAAGGACCTCTAATCCCATTTCAATTTTTCACTGCATCAGGGTCAGCCTCTCTTTCTTTCTCTCTCTCTTCTCTTTTTAAACCAAAGTCATAAATGCATTCTGCGCAGTCTTAAAGCAAATATATCCATCCGATACAGACTGGGTCTGACTTCACCATTATCACTTTTTTTTTAAGGCCCATAACTGTCTTAAATTACTGTTCCCTCCACCATCAGCAATGCTGTAAGATTTTCAGGGGCAGACTTTACTGCCTGCCACTGCTTCCTGCTTTACTGCCAGTGGCAGTTTCAATCCATTTCATTTCCTTGTCACTGTCACTCCAACTTCCATCTTCAGCTCTGTGTGGTGTCCTGAAGTTCAGAGTTAATGTATAAACCTTTGCTTTAATACAAAAATAATGTTCTTTGACTTTTTCTCTAACATGAATAGAGAGCCAGGCAAGGCCAATCTCAAAATTTAGCAAAAATAAGGCTCTTCACTCTTTGTGTGAGTTATAGGAGGGAAGGATTATCATCTCCCTACCACATAATAGGAAAACAGAATAGTTAGGAAATGAGTGGATTAGGGTTTTTTGTTTTGTTCTGTTTTTGAGGGCAGACTTCAGCTTCTTGTCTTTTTATTGATTGGATGGACTTATGACTTCAGGTTAAGGTTTTACTCTCTCTAAGTTCATTCCTCCCCTCTCCCTCCATGCCCATGTAAAAACTGAGATACAGCTATTGCCATTTATTTTCCGCTCAGGGATGCTTTAAGTTTGAGCCCAATGGAAAAGAACATAGTACAAATTGTTACTGCTGACAATGGATCTGATCTTGTATTGAGCTAAGATGAACAAAACGGTCTCTAGGGAAGAGAAAGGTTCACCTATGTGAAGTAAATGAATTTCTCCATGGCTCTAGGGAATGGTGAGATTGTTGTATGGTATACTGATGCCCCCAAAAGTTTATTATCTTCAGTCCATTTGTGGATAACTTGCCTGACTTGGATATAGAACCCAGTCAATAATAATGTCTTTTGGATTTACACAGGAACATTGGATAATATGTGTAATCCTTTGTTTTTGCTTTAATATCAGTAACAATCTTGTACCAGAGTCTTAGTAGGAAAGGTGGCTATTTCTTAGAGTCAGCGCACTTTGCTCTCCTCCTTGGTCTAGGCTTGTGGGAGGACAGAACCTGAGTTGACACCTAAAAGTGAAAATAAGGGGTGAAGAGGAGGGAAACAGAAGGCAACAAAAACATAAATGTTTTTGATAGCAGAACTTTCCTATCTCTCAGTGTCTGTTCCAAGCTTTCTCTCTTCAAGGAAAATGCACTAAAAGAAAAGAAGAAATCAATCATAAAGAACTTTGGGGAGAGTAAGAGATTTAACACTATAGTTCTTTCTGGGCAACTGATAGAGTTTCTGGAAATAAGCCATGGATAGGATGAGTCATATGACTTATGGTCTTTACACTCTGTAATACTTGAGTCACTGACATACAACTGAATGAATCAATCCATGTTAGAAATAGGATCTTTCCTGGAAAACCCAACTGTATGACTTTATTATTTCTGCCTGTATCTGAGAATGAAAACTTATCACTTGCAGCTTCTACCTCTCTTTTCATGCAGAAAATATATTAAACAAATATTTATATCATGATAATAATGAGCCTGGAATTTTCTCAAGCACTTGGAAAATTACAAGTTAGTCATTGGTAGAATGTCTTTTATTACAGGTTACCTGAGTCTTCAAAATTGTCCATTCTTTATTTAACTTATAAGGAAATAGCTTTTCCTTTTCAGGCTATATAATTTGCACAATAAAATTGAAAATTTAAGAAAGCATAATGGCATTTTTTCCTTTAATTTTATAGATGCTGCTTTACAGTTTGTTCTCAATATATGTTAAAATTTAAATTTTCCCAGTTCCTACTCCTTTCATTTCAAAAGTGTGCCATTCTCAGATGATACAGAACTTTATATTGCTAGACATATTTATCTTATGGAGATTTGTTTTCTCTTATTATCTGGTCTTAACTTTACAGTAAGTGAAATGCAAAAAAATAGCAGCTACTGAACACTTGGAATAATTATTTTTCTATCAACAAGATTCTTTGCACTAATGGTAAACAAGTGTGCACACTGATAGGGATTAATCAATCAAGACTTTTTTCGGCTATTAGTAACATAAGACTCCAATTGAAGTTATTTAAATTATAAAAATAAGTTGCATCACATATCAAGTGTTTGGCAATAGGCTGTTCTGGACTTAATTCAGCAGCTCAGTGATGTCAGTTTTCTCTGCAGTTCTCTTGGATTTTGCTCATGATCACTATATGGCTGCAGTGGAACCAAGTATTAATAGCAACAATATTCAAAGGTAAAAATGCTGCATTTTTATCAGGCATCCTTTTAAAGTCAAGAAAACCTTTCCAAGGTGATCTCAGAAGACTTCATCTTCTATTTAATTGACTGGCATATTATCACATGTTCATGTCTTTTGCTAACATGGGGATGAAATTATCATGATTGGCTTCAACATTCCTTTAAGTTTAGAAAATAAGCCATGAAGCACTTGAGGACCTAATGATCACAAAAATCAGGATTCTATCAGGAAGAATGCAGGTGGAAGCTATTTACCAACAGTGTGGATCATATTGAGGAAATGCATAAAAAGATAGGGGCCGTAAGGCTAGGAAAAGTGGGAGGTGTTACCATGCCTACCGTGAAGAGTCAAGGGCAGAGAGGAAAGACTCTATAGCCTGGGCTACCTGTTAGGAGTTGTTCCCTTTCATCCAGCAAGGTAGCCAGTCCACTGAAGTTCTGTGGAGAGGAGCCAGGGAAATAAATCCCTCAGCCTAACTCCCCTTCTTCTCTCTAGTCTCCTCTATTGATAGAACCCACCCAGGAGACAGAGCATGGAAACCAATAACTCATTCAATGCATCTGCCTCCAGAGACACTGAGTAGGAGTGTAGAGTTTGAGGAAGACAGAAGTTATCTATCAAAACTCTTGGTTTTTTTTTTTTTTCTTTAAATATGAATTTATTTAATTGGAGGCTAATTACTTTACAATACTGTAGTGGTTTTGCCTTACATTGACATGAATCTGCCATGGGTGTACATGTGTTCCCCATCCTGACCCCCTTCCCACCTCCCTACCCCTCCCATCCCTCTGGGTCATCCCAGTGCACCGGCCCTAAGCACTCTGTCTCGTACATCAAACCTGGATTGGTGATCCATTTCACATATGATAATGTACATGTTTCAATGCCATTCTCCCAAATCATCCCTCTATCGCCCTCTCCCACAGAGTCCAAAAGATTGTTCTATACACCTGTGTCTCTTTTGCTGTTTCACATATAGGGTCATCGTTACCATCTTTCTAAATTCCATATATATGCATCAGTATACTGTATTGGTGTTTTTCTTTAAGACTTACTTCACTCTGTGTAATAGGCTCCAGTTTCATCCACCTCATTAGAATTGATTCAAATGTATTCTTTTTAATGGCTGAGTAATATTCCATTGTGTATATGTACCACAATTTTCTTATCCACTCGTCTACTGATGAACATCTAGGTTGCTTCCATGTCCTGGCTATTATAAACAGTGCTGCGATGAACATTGGGGTACATGTGTCTCTTTCAATTCTGGTTTCTCAGCCGTAAGATTGCTGGGTCATATAGCAGTTCTATTTCCAGTGTTTTAAGGAATCTCCACACTGTTCTCCATAGTGGCTGTACTAGTTTGCATTCCCACCAACAGTGTAAGAAGGTTCCCTTTTCTCGACACCCTCTCCAGCATTTATTGCTTGTAGACTTTTGGATAGCAGCCATTCTGACTGGCATGAAATGGTACCTCATTGTGGTTTTGATTTGCATTTCTCTGATAATGAGTGATGTTGAGAGTCTTTTCATGTATTTGTTAGCCATCTGTATGTCTTCTTTGAAGAAATGTCTGTTTAGTTCTTTGGCCCATATTTTGATTGGGTCTTTTGTTTTTGTGGAATTGAGCTGCAGGAGTTGCTTGTATATTTTTGAGATTAATTATTTGTCAGTTGCTTCATTTACTATTATTTTCTCCCATTCTGGAGGCTGTCTTTTCACCTTGCTTAGTTTCCTTTGTTGTGCAGAAGCTTTTAAATTTAATTAGATCCCATTTGTTTATTTTTGCTTTTATTTCCAATACTCTGGGAGGTGGGTCACAGAGGATCCTGCTGTGATTTGTGTCGGAGAGTGTTTTGCCTATGTTTTCCTCTAGGAGTTTTATAGTTTCTGGTCTTACATTTAGATCTTTAATCTATTTTGAGTTTATTTCATGTATTGTGTTAGAAAGTGTCCTAGTTTCATTCTTTTACAAGTGGGTGACCAGTTTTTCCAGCACCGCTTGTTAAAGAGATTGTGTCTACTCCATTGTATATTCTTGCCTCCTTTGTCAAAGATAAAGTGTCCATAGGTGTGTGAATTTATCTCTGGGCTTTCTATTTTGTTCCATTGATCTATATTTCTGTCTTTGTACCAGTACCATACTGTCTTGATGACTGTGGCTTTGTAGTAGAGCCTGAAGTCAGGCAGGTTGATTCCTCCAGTTCTATTCTTCTTTTTCAAGATTGCTTTGGCTATTTAGGTGTTTTTTTGTTTTTGTTTGTTTGTTTGTTTTGTATTTCCATACAAATTTTGAAATTATTTGTTCTAGTTCTCTGAAAAATACCATTAGTAGCTTTGCATTGAGTCTATAGATTGCTTTGGGTAGTATACTCATTTTCACTATATTGATTCTTTGGATCAATGAACATGGTATATTTCTCCATCTATTTGTATATAGGTCTTTTGTTTCTTTAGATAGATATATTCCTAAGTATTTTATTCTTTTCTTTGCAATGGTGAATGGGATTGTTTCCTTAACTTCTCTTTCTGTTTTCTCACTGTTAGTGTATAGGTATGCAAGGGATTTCTGTGTATTAATTTTATATCCTGCAACTTTACTATATTCATTGATTAGCTATAGTAATTTTCTGGTGGAGTCTTTAGGGTTTTCTATGTAGAAGATCATATCATAGGCAAACAGTGAGAGTTTTACTTCTTCTTTTCCAATCTGGATTCCTTTTATTTTCTGCTCTGATTGCTGTGGCCAAAACTTCCAAAACTATGTTGAAAAGTAGTGGTGAGAGTGGACCCCTTGTCTTGTTCCTTACTTTAGGGGAGATGCTTTCAATTTTTCACCATAGAGGATAATGTTTGCTGTGGGTTTGTCATATACAGCTTTTATTAAGTTGAGGTATGTTCCTTCTATTCCTGCTTTCTGGAGGGTTTTTATCATAAATGGATGTTGAATTTTTTCAAAGGCTTTCTCTGTATCTATTGAAATAATCATATGGTTTTTATCTTTCAATTTGTTAATGTGGTGTATTGCATTGATTGATTTGTGAATATTGAAGAATTCTTGAGATGAAGCCCACTTGGTCATGATGTAGGATCTTTTAATATGTTGTCCGATTCTGTTTGCCAGAATTTTGTTAAGGATTTTTGCATCTGTGTTCATCAGTGATATTGGCCTGCAGTTTTCTTTTTCTTTCTTTCTCCTTCCTTTCTTTCTTTCTTTCTTTCTTTTTCTTTTTTTTTTTTTTGTGGCATCTTTGTCAGGTTTGGGTATTAGGGTGACTGTGGCCTCATAGAATGAGTTTGGAAGTTTACCCTCCTCTGCAGTTTTCTGGAAGAGTTTGAGTAGGATAGGTGTTAGCTCTTCTCTACATTTTTGGTAGAATTCAACTGTGAAGCTGTCTGGTACTGGGCTTTTGTTTGCTGGAAGAT
Source organism: Nanger dama (assembly GCA_917880005.1). NCBI lineage: Eukaryota > Metazoa > Chordata > Mammalia > Artiodactyla > Bovidae > Nanger > Nanger dama. The sequence continues at coordinate 2,648,369 of CAKJTW010000059.1, forward strand.
TTCTGATCACAGTTTCTATTTCTGTGTTTGTGATGGATCTGTTAAGATTTCTTCCTGGTTCAGTTTTGGAAAGTTGTACTTTTCTAAGAATATGTCCATTTCTCCCAAGTTGTCAATTTTATTGGCATATAGTTGCTGATAGTAGTCTCTTATGTTCCTTTGTATTTCTGTTTTGTCTGTTGTGATTTCTCCATTTTCATTTCTAATTTTGTTGAGTTGATTCTTCTTCCTTTGTTTCTTGATGAGTCTGGCTAACGGCTTGTCAATTTTATTTAACTTCTCAAAGAACCAGCTTTTGGCTTTGTTGATTTTTGCTATAGTCCCTTTTGTTTCTTTTGCATTTATTTCTGCCCTAATTTTTAACATTTCTTTCCTTTACTAACCCTGGAATTCTTCATTTCTTCCTTTTCTAGTGCTTTAGGTGTAGAGTTAGGTTATTTATTTGACTTTTTTCTTGTTTCTTGAAGTATACCTGTATTGCTATGAATCTTTCCCTTAGCACTGCTTTTACAGTGTCCCATAGGTTTTGGGTTGTTGTGTTTTCAATTGAAGAAGATATAACAATTATTAATATATATGGACCCAACATGGGAGCACCACAATATGTAAGGCAAATGATAACAAGCATGAAATGGGAAATTAACAATAACACAATAATAATGAGAGATTTTAATACCCCACTCATACCTATGGATAGATAAACTAAACAGAAAATTAACAAGGACACACAAACTTTAAATGATACTATAGACCAGTTAGACCTAATTGATATCTATAGATCATTTCACCCCCAAAACAATGAATTTCACCTTTTTCTCAAGTGCACATGGATCCTTCTCCAGGATAGATCACATCCTGAGCCATAAATCTAGCCTTCATAAATTCAAAAAAATTGAAATCATTCCAAGCATCTTTTCTGATCACAATGCAGTAAGATTAGATGTCAATTACAGGAGAAAAACTATTAAAAATTCCAACATATGGAGGCTGAACAACACGCTGCTGAATATCACAACTCTTGTTAACTTAGCACCTATCCTGTTCCAAGCAGTATAATAAGCAATTGGCATTAATCAAACAGGGACTCAGTATGGCAACAATGGAATGAACATATTTTCCATTACACACCCAGAAAGAGATAGCAGCACTATTTGTAAATATGCTGTGAGGTAAAATGATATGGGAAATGCCCAAGATTGAGTGGAGGAAGCATGGAGTAATAGTGGTCAAATGCCATGAATTCAAAGGAGAGATTCCCCACACCTGTGAAGGGGGTGGAGGCTTCATTTGTTTTTGTAAATTATAAAGATCCACACCCAACCCAGTTTTAGCTCTGTCAGGAAACGTATTATACATTTATTAGCCCTGTCTCAGGATGGGGAGGGGAACACTGCATGCTGTACCTTAAGTTGTTGATGCTTAAGCTCCCAGCCATCACAAAGACCCCTGCACCCAAGCTTGACACATAAATAGCAGGGCTGCTCATGTTTGAATGGATCATATGGACTTAAACATTGAGCATCTAAATAACACTACAATGAGTTTAGGAGTTAAGGTCTTCTTTCTTTCCAGCCACAAAATTAAACTCAGACTCTTGGGGAACATTTATCTGTGACCAGAGGCAGAGAAGAACAAATATGAAGGAAAATGACTGCCTCAGTATTCTAGAGGATGACTGTTAGTAGACTGAGATTAATTTTTATTTAGAAAAATAATATGACATTTCTTATACCCAAGTGTGAGGGAATAAATCAATATCCGCAATACTTAGATCATTTCTTTTATCATATCAACTTTGTGAAGGAAGAATTGCTATCTCTCTTTTTATCAATAATGAAAGTATGTTTAAAGAATTCCCACGATTTGGCTGTGATCATGGGACTTGTACTTGGGACAATGTGCCCCAGGGTCTCTGCTCTCAATCACTTTCCTATTTTACTCAGAATTGACTTGGATAGGGGTTTCTTCTCCAGACAACACAGAGCACTCTGCACAACACACCTCATAATTCCACTGGATAGTATTTGCTGCTACTGGTATTTGCTGCTTTAAATAAATAGCAACATAACAGAATTTATAGCCACCATCCCAGGATCACCCCAGCTGATGCTTATATTTGATTTCTGCAACATAGCCAAAGCATTACTGCCACAACCACTCCCCATTACCATTTTCTAGACAAGAAAACCAAATTTTAAAGGAAGACAGAAAGAAGGAAGGTAAAAAGAAAAGTTACCTAACTTAAGGAACCAGGACAAGGGCCAAAAGACTCTTCAACTCCTAGTTCAGTATTCCAACCTCTCTTTGCTTTACACACAATAATTTTTTAATCACAAACCAAAACATTGGTTTCTTATTTCTAGAGCACAGACAGTGATCCAGTGTTTGTGTAATGAGATTGAAAAGGCAAAGAGCTCTGTATGTATCAGTGTGAGAATGCCAACACACCACTAATGGACGCTAGAAAATGGGCAAATGTCAGATAGGGATCAGTGACTTTGAGGATCACTTACCTTTTCAATATGGATCCAAATCCTTAGTACAAACTTCTATTATGCCATGTCTGTCATAACACTGCTCAATTCCATCAACAAAGTGAAGGAATGGCAAGATTTCTAGTTCCTACTAAGACCACAATTCCCACCTTAACTGCTACATCTGTAACATAAGACCTTTCTTCTGGTCTGTATTATTACAGCCTGAAGACCCTTCTCTTTTCACCTTCTCTGATCTGCCTCTTCTTGGGTTACTTATTTTAATTGATGCCATTGTTAATCCCTCAGTTTCCCAAGAACAAAATTTGAGTAGTCACCCTTGAAACTTATTTTCCATGACCCTTCAGAGCCGTTGTCAGCTCTAGTCTATTTTTGAAATGACCATTAAATCAGACCCTTCTATCCTTTTCCCACCATCATCATTGTAGGTAGCACTAGTGATAAACCTGCCTGTCCAATACAGGAGCTGAAGGAGACGTGGGCTCATTCTCTGGATTGGGAAGACCCCCTGGAGAAGGGCATGGCAACCAGCTCTAGTATTCTTGCTTGGAGAATCAAGAGGAGCCTGATGGGCTACTGTTTATAGCATCACAAAGAGTCTGACATGGCTACTTAGCATGCATGCACAATCCAATATTAGATCTTCTCTCACTTGACCTTAGCTCACTCTGTTTGTTCTCTTTACCTAAGTCCCACTCTAATTTATTATATATGCTCCTACCAGAGTTACTTTCATAAAACAAAATTTTGATGACATCAACTTTCTTGCTTAAAAATGTGTTCAGTGATATTCACCTATTTGTTAAAACCTAGGTTCTTTGGAATAGCCCACAAGCCCTTCACAATCTGATGCCAACTTCCCTTACCAGCCCTATTTCTTCCTATCCTCTGTCCTCTGCTTATATTCTCATCCTAATAACTTCCCGTAAGTCCCTGATTGCATAATTCTGTGCTTTTGCACATCCATTCACTCTGCCTTCACTTTTTTCTCTGCCTAAATTCTCCAAAATTTTCTTTGAAACAAGTTGCAATATCATCTCCCTGGTGAAATTTTCTGACTCTGTAAGTATGTTAGTCAGTCCTGTGTCAGGATTATAGCAGTACTTTGGCATGCAACTAGGGGTAACAGCTGGAATTTAACCCATGTTTATGGTGAGATCCAGCTATATCTTGGCAAGCCTGGAAGCCTGGAGAGGAAAATCTATGGAAGCTGTTTGCAGGTAAGGCCAGGTGCCTTATAAGTGTCAAACTGAGTCTGACTAGATCCAATTTGAGGATCAGGGGTGGGCAGTGATGTGAACACAGCATTGTTGTGTTTCTCAGGCTTCTCCTGGTTCATCACTACTGTAAACTGCTGTCTAAATCTTTAGAAATTAAAGTTGCATGAGGTGAGGTGAGGTGAAGTTGCTCAGTCATGTCCAACTCTTTGAAACCCTCTTTGAACCCTACCAGGCTTCTCCATCCATGGGGTTCTCCAAGCAAGAATACTGGAGTAGGTTACCATTTCCTTCTCCAGGGGATCTTCCTGATCCAGGGATTGAACCCTGGTTTCCCACATTGGAAGCAGTTGCATAGAAAAATACAAAGTTATCTCGTTGACAGTTATGTGGGCCATCAAAATCATGGCTCACAGATGGTTTGATCTTAACCACCAAAAGCAAAGTCATTTTCCTTAGAATTGTATAGAAGCAGCTGTATGGTTCACTGATTTGACTCTAGAAGCTAGAAGCAGCTTTAGAAGTTGCAGTGCTAAGAGTGTCCATTTCCTGTCTCTCTGTGGTAGTAATGGGGGGCAGAGGAAGAGAAAGATAGAACTCAAAAACCCATCCCATGGGGCTGTAGGACAAGAAGAGGTTTCAGCTGAAATTACCCCTGAAGGGTACTGAAGCAAGAAAAAGTGAGGACTGCCAGAGTATAGTTCCAAAAGACTATCGAGAAACCTAAATAAGATACACCTTAGGCAATTTCATCCCTTACCTTAACACTTGTTCACATGTCTGCTCTGTGCATTCAGCATTCCAGATGCCAAGGACATGGTAGAGCACAAAAGGTGAAGATGAGTAATAACTCCACAAGGACAGAAAAATTCCATTTCTGATGTCATTGGGTGCAATGAAAAAACAAAGGGTCTGCTGTATTAGAGAACAGGAACAGAATGTGTCTTGTTGAGGAGAGGTCATTTGAGCTCAAACCTGAAAAAAGTAAAAAAATCAACCATGTGACTAACTTGGGAGAAGAACATTCCAAGTATAGAGAACAGTAAAGTTCAAAGACCTTAAGATAACAGTAAGCTTGACATTTCATAGACTAGAAAGAAGGTCATTGTAGAAACTAGTGGTCAGGTGAGAGTTGTATGGGATGATTCATGGAGATAAACAGATGTTGAGTCATGTAGGAACTTTCAGAGCATGTTCAGGACCTTGGACTGCATTCTGGGTATAATGGGAAGCTGGGAATGGACATGATCTGAATTTTGTTCTTAAAGATTCACTATAACATTTCAGCAGAGAGTGGAATATGGAGGGAAGAGGCAGCAGAAGGGGAAGCAGAGACAGTGTAGAGGCCACTGCAGTATTTCAGGCAGACAATGGTGTGTGTTCGGATAGAGACAGCAGTGGGAAAGGGAGACAAACATGGTGGACTTGAAACATATTTTGCAGATACGATAGACAGGATTGGCAGGTTCACTGGATGTCAGGGTGGAAAAGACTGCAGAATAATAAAGCATAGCATGGTTTATGGCTAGAGCAACTTTGAGAGAAATGACTGTTGGAAAGGGAAGAACTGGAAGCAACAGTGTATTGGAAGAGGAGGAAAACTGGGCTGTTAATTTTGTGACCTATTAGAAATCCAGAGGACTTTTCAGGTAGGCAATTGGATTAAAAAAAAAAAAATTCTGAAGGAACAGGATAAAGCTTCATGGGTGCAAAGTTTAGGAGCCATCAGATGATCATGGGTATTTAGTGAGAATAGTTCCAGAACTAAGTAAGGGATAACTGGGGAAGTAAACAGGTTCCACAACCACATATGGGAGTGTTATTTGTCAGATAACATTAATGGTTCTTGAAGTGAAAGATGCTCAGTTGTGTCCATCTCTTTGCCACCCCATGAGCTGTATAGACCATGGAATTCTCTAGGCCAGAATACTAGAATGGGTAGCCTTCCCCTTGTCCAGGGGATCTTCCCAACCCAGGGATCAAACCCAGGCCTTCCACATTGCAGGCAGCTGCTTTACTAGGTGAGCCACAGGGAAGCCCTAATGTTTCCTAGAGATGTTTAACAGGGAATGATCATTAAGAACATTGTATGTGGCACCAAGCCATAAAGAACGGAGGACCAGAGCCAGAAAACGTGATCGAATCTATTTCCTTTTTGCTTCCCTAACTTGTGACTTTATAGCTCTCGAATATTCCACCTGCTTTTCCTTGAAGATGCAACATTTTGTTCAGTCTTTGAACGTCTATGGCATCTCCGTTTGTGATTACAGTAACACTATCTAGGCAGAACCAGAAAAAATTCAACAGTTATTTAATGAGCAACCTGTGATTCAAGAAGGATACATATAGAACAGTAAAATTTCTTGTTAAGATATTAATTTCTAAAGCCAAAAAGGCAAAATTTCAATAACCAAAAATTATTCTTGAAAATCTCCTAAATTGCCCATATGAAACAGAATAAATGGTTTTAGATACCAATACTGTACAGATCCCCATATAGTCCAAAGCAGAATATGTTTCCTCTGACACTAACAGACTGATATGGTTATACCAGATGAAGCTGTACAGTGTACCCCAAAACAGCAGAGGTAGAATTAAACTCATAAATGTTCAAAGGATGTATGAAATGATTCCAATTATCTAGTCCTGGTTTAAGAGCCTTTGTGGTCAGATATTCAGACAATAAAGGAGATTTTTCCAGTAATGATGGGGAGGAGCTTTATATATAGTAAGCTGTCAAGAATCATAACACACAGAAATGAGGCTGCTGAGAATATGTGTCTGGTTCAGGACCAAATATTGAATTTGCATATTATTGAACTTGCTTCATGCTCAGTCGTTCAGTCATGTCTGACTCTTTGAGACCCAGTGGACTGTAGCCCACCAGACTCCTCTGTCTTTGGGATATTTCCAGGCAAGAATATCTCTTAGAGTGGGTCACCATACCATACTCCAGGGGATCTTTCTGACTCAGGGATCAAACCCATATCTCTTGGGCCTCCTGCATTGATAGGCAGATTCTTTACCACCGTGCCACCTGGGAAGCTGTGAATTTGATGAATAACAGAATGCTTTCTAGTCTGCAAGCAGTCTGATAAGAAAGACAGATTTGCAGCTAGCACAGTTAGTGAGCTGCTGCATATTTTATCTGTCTGAAAATCTATCTGCCCTACGAGACTACTACTTCCTGTCCACTTACACTAAAAGCTCAGCATACAGAGAACATTCAGTAAGTAAATTATACTCCCATGGCTGTGGAAGGACTTTCCCACTTCAGTTTATTTGTCATGACTCCCTCTATAACTTGAGGCCCTTGCTTATTTCTTATACTCTGATTCATTTGCTGCTTGGTCTGGTGGGCCAATATCCTCGGAGCTCTCCATGACAAAGTTAGCCAGGCCTCAGCCCCTTGGCCTTTCTCCCTGCAGGCTAGTCCAGAAGCTACAGAGGGTTCTTTTTATCTTAAGCCCACTGTTGCTCTTGGCTTAACTCTGGTTTAAGAATGTTTCTATAATCCCTTTGGATCAGATTTTCTCCCTCTATTCCTTATTACTAATCACTGTTAGATGGAAAAGAGAAATCCCATCATTTTGGTTAACTGGGTCACTAAGAACGGAAGTATTCCTATGTTCCTACCCTGCAAGCATAATTAGAGCCTTGACTAATTACTGTTAAAGTAACCTTAATTAACTAACCTAACTTAACCACTAATCAAGAGAATGGGTCTTCTAACGGACTGTGAATCATTTTCTAGTTACTATATAACATAAGGTAATATACACCTATATCCCTAAGGATACACTCATTAAGAATAAATTAAAACCCTTCATTATTAGGAGATAAAGTTGGAGGTTGCTTGTTTACTTGTTTATTTATTTACACAAAGGATTGGACTCAGGACTTTGTCTTGCATTTTTACTACAGAGCTTTTGCCATGTTTATGAGATAAGTAGGGATTTGGCATCTTCCTTACTTACTCTGGGTTGTCAACCCATGATAGTTATTTTAGCAGTGTTATGCAGAGGCTGCTATATCTGATCGCCACATCATGCGGTGTGTGTGGGGGCATGCACGCTCAGTCATGTCTGATTCTTCGTGACGACATGGATGGTAGCCCATCAGGCTCTTCTGGCCATGGAATTTTCCAGGCAAGAATACTGAAGTGGGTTTCCATTTCCTCCTTCAGGGGATCTTCCTGACCCACAGTTCAAACCAGTGTCTCTTATGTCTTCGGCACTGGCAGGTGGATTCTTTACCTCTGTGCCACTTGGGAAGCCCCTGTCACATTATAGTCACTTGTTATCTGTGTGACTTACTATATGTCAGTTCGCCTCCCTGGACTCTAGCCTCCTTGCCTATAAAATGAGGCCAGTATATCAAAGCTCTTTCCAACTTTAACATGCTCTATTCTATGGCAGTAAAGTTACTTTTGATGTCTAGGTACTCTGTCTTGAAAGTCAAATTGATATGATGTTATTCTGTAACACTAAGAATTATTTTCTATGACTACTCAAAATATTAACCCTTCTCTTTGAAAGTTTTAATTATATAATTTCCAAAACTGCCTGATGAGAAGACAAATTAATAAACTGCGTCAATGCAATAATTTCAACACAAGAAAGGTTCCACCAAAATACCTATCATAGCTCTGATATCTGGAGTTCCCCCATTTTATTTCTACAGTGTAAGGCACCATCCATATATCAATCATTTGGCATCAATATTAATGAGTTTATATAAGATCATTTCCTTGGCACAAGTTTTGAGTTAGACAGGAGTAGGAAAAAAAAAAAAACGAAAAGCAAACATTGCGATACTGATGTGAAGATACCAGCGAAAGACATCAGAGTAAACACAATGGGAACCATCATCATTAGTTTCTTAATATTTCTCTGGTGGGTACCATGGCCTCAGGCCATCCCTGATTTTTCTGTAATAAGAATTCGTGTCTATTGTTGACACTCAGGAACCTGGAGTGGAAAAAAGTGGTGCTGAACACTAGAACTAATGCATGAAGGAGGCTTTATGCAAAATTCCCTTTCCGGAACAGGCTTAAAACTAAGTTAGCTTTCTTTTAGTTTGGGATTGTTTAAAGACATCTGCAAAAAGCCTGGGGTTGGAGATGCCTGTAGGCATCCCTTCCATCACAGCGTTGCTCTGTTTGCCAACTGCTGGGAGCATCCGCAGCCAATTTATCACCTGAAAGCCACAAATACCTGGAGAACACATTCTGTCTGTAAAAACAGATTTCACAGATTCTTCAGGTTGTGCCATTATGTTTTAGTCTTTACTGCCTATTTACAGTAAATGAATGAGTGAATGAGAAAGTGAGTGAATAAATGAATAGCCAGGTAAAGTGTTTTCTTCCTTTCCACCTAAATAATTGAATGGGTTTTAATCATGTGTGAAAAAATAGACTGGGAAGGGTTTGTTTGTTTTTTTTTCAGGGATTGTTGTCTCAGTGATTATCAAACTTTAGTGTCAATAAAAATAAATAAATTTATATCAAAAAAATCACAGAAAACATACTAAATATTCAGATTTGGGGCCTTTGCACCTAGAGATTCTGAGTCAGTAGATCAGGCACAAGCATAGAAGTGTGAGCATTAATAGCCAAGTGCACACACACACGTGCAAATACACATTCTTCAAAGCTGATTCTAATGTGGATGGTTCACAGACCACATTCAGTGAAAAACTACTATATAATGACTATTGATTTTCTGGTCTGTCACTCTGATATCAGAATCTTCAAAATATTATGGCTTGTACCCATCTCACCTTTGGACCAGAGTAAGTCAAATGAAAGCAAGCAACACCCAAATAAGAGAATTCCAAAAAGAATGCCAAAAAAGTACAAAGGGGACTTAAAATATCTCAGTTGAAGATTTACTATAAAAATAATTAAGACAAGATGATATTGACACAAAAAGGATAGATTAATAGATCAATGAAAAAGAATGAAGAGTCAAGAAATAAAAAACATTATATGTAAGAAATTAATTTTCAGCAAAGGTGGAATGAATTCATTGGTGAATAAGTAGTCTGTTCAATAAATGGTGCTTGAACAACTGGATATCCACATAAAGAAAAAAAGTGCTTCTCTTTACCAAATTCAAAAAACAAATAAAAATGGGTAATAAAACCAAATGTTAAGCTAAAAGCTTTACAATTTCTAGAAGAAAAGATAGAGGAAAATTTTTGTGATCTTGCTTTAAGATAAGAATTTTTAGATTTATAGTAAACCCACAATCCAAAAACAGTAAAAGTTGGTACAGTGGTGTTTTCCAAAATTAAGAACTCTTCACAGTAAAAAGACAAGACACTGACTGAAAAATTATCCTTGCAAATCACAAATAAAATGGTGTTTGCAAATCACTTATTTGATAAAGAACTTGTATCCACATTATACAAATAGCTCCTAAAACTCTATAATAAAATGTGAAAGTGAAAGTCACTCAGTCATATCCAACTTTTTGTGGCCCCATGGACTATACAGTCCATGGAATCCTCCAGGCCAGAATACTGGTGTGGGTAGCCATTCCCTTCTCCACGGGATCTTCCCAACCCAGGGATCTAACCCAGGTCTCCTGCATTACAGGCAAATTCTTTATCAGCTGAGCCACCAGGGAAGCCCAAGAATACTGGAGTGGGTAGCCTTTTCCTTCTCCAGTCGATCTTCCCGACTCAGGAAATGAACTGGGGTCTGCTGCATTGCAGGTGGATTCTTTACCAGCTGAGTTACCAGGGAAGCCCATAATAAAACATGTTAATGGGTAAAGAATTTAACATAGACAGTTCACCAGCAAATATGTATGGATAACAAATAAGCACATGAAAAGATGCTCAACCTCATTAATCATTAAGAAAATGCAGATCAGCGATACCACTACAAATCTGTTGGAAAAATTATAGTTTAAAAGACTGATGAAAATATTTAGGAAACTGAAACATTACTCCACAACAAAAGGAATGAACCGTTAACACACGCAGCATGGATGAGTCACAGACTATTTACGCTGAGTGACAAGGGGCGGACAGAACTAGAGATCCTAGGGTTCTATTTGTATGAATCCTAGAAAATAAAATCTGATCCAAACTGACAGAAAGCAGATTAGTGGTCTCCTGAGAAAGGGGAAAGGTAAAAATGGGAAGAAGAAAGGGATTAAAGGAGACCCAGGCGGTCCTTGTGGTAGCTGTATTATAATGTTCATTGTGTTTACTTTGGCCACCTCACACGAAGAGTTGACTCATTGGGAAAGACTCTGATGCTGGGAGGGACTGGGGGCAGGAGGAGAAGGGGACGACAGAGGATGAGATGGCTGGATGGCAGCACGGACTCGATGGACGTGAGTCTGAGTGAACTCCAAGAGATGATGATGAACAGGGAGGCCTGGCGTGCTGCGATTCATGGGGTCGCAAAGAGTCGGACACGACTGAGTGACGGAACTGAACCGAACTGAACTGTATTGTGGCCAAAGTTTCATAGGCTTATATCAATACATATGTCAAAGCTTATCAAATTATATACTTCACATGCAAATTATTGTATGCCATTTGTATCTTAAGAAGATTGCTTAAAAATTCATATGGGCCTCACTGAGTTGCCTTGTGGGAAACTGAGGTATGGATAGCCATCTTCATGGATAATAGTATTTGTATTCATATCTCTGGATGAAAGAACACCCATACACACACAGAGAGAGAAATATTATATGCATATATATGTGAATATACATATTCATGAATGAAGCTATGGTAGGAAAGTTTCTTAGCTTTAAAGTGTAACATCTTATATCCTTGATAGTTTTAGGAACTAATAACATGAAAGTATTATTTCTAAAGAGTAACTAGAACAATTTTAATTTAAACATTACCTGTTAGGCAAATTTTTAAAAAATAAAAAGCCAGAATATAGCAGTAATGATGTGAAACACTAGAATTCTCATTTCTCTCATTTTCTTCTGGTTGGAATACACACTCATAATTACTTTAGTTATCTTTTAAAAGTCATCTTGAGTGTGCATGCATGTATGCTAAAGTTGCTTCAATCATGTCTGACTCTTTGTGATCCTATGGACTGTAGCCTGCTAGGCTTGTCTGTCCATGGGATTCTCCAGGCAAGAATAATGGAGTGGGTTTGCCATGCCCTCCTGCAGGGGACCTTCCCAACCCAGGGATTGAAACCATATCTCCTGTGTTGGCAGGAGGGTTCTTTATCACTCGTGCCACCTGGGGAAGCCCCAAAAGTCATCTAATAAAATATAAAATGTATATAACCTGTGTATTAGTTTTCTATTACTGTGAAATATATTAACACAAATTTACCACCTTTAAATAACACAAATGTATCATCTCTTACTTTCTATGGATCAAAATCTAGGTATGGGTCAGCTGGGTCGTCTGCTCAAGGTCTCACCAAGCTAAGATCAAGACGTCACTGGGGCTACAGTTTTTATCTGAGGTTCAAGATCTTTCAAGGTCACTGTTGTTGGCAGCACTGAATATCTTGTGTGTCTGAAGCCACATATTCTCAATGATTATTGGTCAGAAACTGCCATCGCTTTCTAGGAGTTGTTCCCAATTTCTTCCTACTTGACTTCCTCCATGAGCACTTCACAATGGAGAATTTGCTTCTTTAAGACTAGTGAGAGGATCTTTCTCATGCTTCACATATGTTTTTTTGCAGAATGGGCCCAGCCCTTTTGAAGGATTCACCTGATTGAATTAAGTCCACCCAGGATAATCTCTTCTGATTCACTCAACTTCAACTGATTTTGGATATTGAAAATCATCTCATCTTTGTCATGTAATGTATCCTAATCGTGGGAATAAAGTTCATCATATTCATGTCCTTGTCTATACTCAAAAGGATAGATTTATTTATGCTGCCTACGTTAGGGGACAAAAAAATTAGGAGTCATCTTAAAATTTGGTGTACCACATTAGGACCCAAAGTATCTAAACACAGGTACCCAAGGAGGCAAGTGTAAGGACGCACATCCCAGCATTGCTGAGAACATGAGAACATTTTAGCTACCATTCAAAAGTGCAAAATGGGAAATGGATAAAGAAAATGAGGAATGTTCTTAAGTTGGAATATAAAACAAAATTTGAGCAGTAAAAAAGTGACTAACTAGTTAAAATATATGGGGCCTTCTGGGACAGACCCTCCACTTATTCTCTGCAGTGGTTCTTCTCTGAAGTATCTAGATAATAGTATCTGATGCACATTTCCTGAGTTGTCTTACAGATGCTAACCCCATCAACAAATGAAAGAAATTAACTTCTTGATGACCATGTGCAGTAGCCCCCAGCCTGCTCCTAAGGATTGATAATGTTAACTGCTGTGACACCACCCCTTACTTCATCATCAACTAACCAGAGAACTGTGTATGAGCTGGTCACATACCCTCAGACACCCCTCCCTTGCCTTGTCTTTTTAAGTCTTTATTGAATTTGTTACAATATTACTTCTGTTTTATGTTTTGTTTTCTTGGCTATGAGGCATATGGAATCTTAGCACCCTGACCAGTTATCGAACCCGTACCCCTTGCATTGGAAGGCAGTGCCTTAACCAAGGGACCACCAGGGAAGCCCATCGCCTTGCCTTTAGAAAATGCTTTGCTGGGACTCCCTGGTGATATAGTGGATCAGAGTCTGCCTGCCAATGCAGGGGACACAGGTTGGATCCCTAGTCTTGGAAGATCCCAAATGCTATGGAGCAACTAAGTCCTCAGGCCACAACTACTGAAGACAGAGCACCTAGAGCCCATGCTCCGCAGCCAGTGAAGATGTCGCAGTGAGAAGGGCGTGCACGGCAACAAAGGGTAGCGCCTGCTTGCCGCAACGAGAGAAAGCCCTGCCAAAGCAATGGAGACTCAACACAACCAAAACATAAATACTTCTTTTAAACATCTATATATTTCCATGTAAAATGTTACAACTTAAAAATTGCCCAGTGTTGACAAGTTTCAGAAATCTGACCTTTGCTGATGCTGCAATAAAATGTTGCAATTGAAAAAAAAAAAAAAAAACAATATTAAAAAAATACTTTTCTAAAACTCATCGGAGAGTCCAGACTTTTTGAGCGCCAGCTGTCCCAGATTCCTTGTCTGGAGCTTTACAGTGAACGCTGTGCTCTCCGTCACCACAACCTGGCATCAGTAGGCTGGCTTTACTGTGTGAGGGCTAGCAGCCCCAGCTTTGGTTCGGTAACAAGGCTGTTATTTCAGCATTTGCTTTACCTACATGAGAAACATAAACCCCTACTTGTTTATATCCACACAATCAGGTTTCTGTCATATGCAACCAAATGCAAATCTAAATAATATGTGGGTTCTAAGAATCTCTGCGTAAAGAAATCTATCTTTCCTAAACTTATTTGTAAAAATAAATAGTTTAAAAATTGTACATTTTAAAACTATTTATTTTTAATTCATTTGATATAAAATTCCACAAAACAATGTTCCATTGGATATCTATTTGGATAATGAAGTTTTATTTCCTGTTTTAAAAAACTTTTATAATTACCAGTCTGTTTTGCTGGCTAAAGTACTGAATTAATGAGATCAAGGCATGAAAACTGGTCTTCATATGAACAAACTGATTTCACCTTATAAGATAAGCTATCTTAGAAAAGACATTATGGAATTATCCATGAGTCCACTGATCCTAAAAATATTTATTTGCCACCCAATCAATTACAAGCTCTCAGCCAAATTCTGGGGATACAAAGATAATTTAATCATATGTGCAAGTCTCAGTTATCTTAAACTAAGTGTGACAAAATAATTCATTATAATGTAATATATCTAACATTCCATTACGACAATTTAAGGACAATTCAAAACATTCAGGCCATTCATAACTTTCCTGAATCAAGAGTATTGCCTATACACTGTCAGGCTCTTAGGAAAAACTGGGTTCCTTAACAAGAAAGAGAGCTAAGTTAACCAGCTAGCATTGGCATCTCAATTTTGACTTTCTTTAATTATCCTTGTACACATAATGACATATGTCAAAGGACACAGATATCAATTCTTTGTGAAAACTGTAAATTAACAGTCAACACTGCTGATAGAATGGACAGAACTGATGTGGAAAGAAGAGGGGAAATATTTAATTATAACTAAAGGGAAAGAGGCTTCAGGTTAAGAAGACAGACACCTTCAAGAGGATGAAAGGCATGAACATGTTTGCAGATAGCAGGGGAGTTGTCAGTGGAAACACAGAAGATGAATGTGCTGAAAAGAAGAGTTAGTTGATGGAGCAAAGTCTCAGAAGAGAAAGGAGGAGTTGGAATAAAGTACATCATATTAAACTGAACAGAAATAAAGCCTTAGCCTCTGATTCAAAAGGAGGGGAATAATATGCAGGTAGATGTAGAAGGGATTAATGTGAATTGACTTGTGTCACAAAAATATAGGCAGAAGTCCTTACCCTACTACCGAAGAGTGTGGCCTTATTTAGAAATAGAACCACTGCATATGTAATCAACGAACAAGAGATCCGCTGGAGTAGAA
Source organism: Nanger dama (assembly GCA_917880005.1). Classification (NCBI taxonomy): domain Eukaryota; kingdom Metazoa; phylum Chordata; class Mammalia; order Artiodactyla; family Bovidae; genus Nanger; species Nanger dama. The sequence continues at coordinate 2,663,606 of CAKJTW010000059.1, forward strand.
TAGACCTCTAATCCTGTATAGCTGAAGTCCTTATAAAACTGGGACATTTAGAGACAGACACTCAGAGAAGGAAGACAACGTTAAGACACATGAGGAATGATTGCCATATGACAATCTAAACAAAAACTTGAGTGATTCATCTTCAAGTCACAGAATACCAAGGATTGCTGCAAACTCCCAGAAGCTAGGAAGGGGCAAAGAAGAATGCTCTTCTACAGATTTCACGGGGAACATAGTCCTGCTATGTTCTGATTTCAGACTTCTAGTCTCCAGGACTGAGATAATAAATTTTTGTTTTCATAAGCCACTCAGTTTCTGGCACTTTGTTATGGCAGCCTTAAAACACTAATGGAGGGATGTTGTGGAAAATCACACTGGTAGACGTATCTTATAGATGAAGAAGGGTTCAGGAATAGCAGGATGGGTTAGAAGGGAGTGCTGAGCTGTAGTAAAGTTCAAAACTAATCCCCGAAGGGAATGGAAATGGTAGCCAAGCATGAAGATGGAAGATATAAAAATGAGTAATGAGAACTTGACTGAAGTCAGTGACTATGAATTTATAGCAACAGTAATATGATAAAAATCCTAGACACAAATATGAATTTAGTACATGATAAAGGTGGTATTTCAAGTTAATGGATAAATGACAGATTCAATACAATACACTTGACAATGTGTAGGAAATAAATAAGGTTAAATATCTATGGACAGAACACTCTGTCTCTTTAAATCTATTGTTCATAATAATGGCAAAAAGTTTTAAAATCTAAATATTAAATAATTGGAAATAACATGATATTTGGTTGCTAACACATTTTACATAGTGAGAATATATAATTTTTAAATTTAAAAAATGTCAATATATATTATTTTTGACTGTTATTACAGTCTTCTTGTGAAATAAATACACATACATAGTGTATATATATCTCTAGAGAAACCAAATGATGAAATTCTATCAAAAAATCAATGGTCATTTGAAGTAAGTCAGAAAGAGAAAAATTGTATATTACTGTGTATATGTGGAATCTAGAAAAATGGTACTGATTAACCTATTGGCAGGGCAGAATAGAGACACAGATGTAGAGGACATGTGGACACATACGGGGTTGGGAAGGAAAGGGTGGGACAAAGTGGGAGATTAGGATTGACATATATACACTGCCACAGGTATATAAAACAGGTAGCTAGTGGGAAACTCCTCCACAGCACAGGGAGCTCTGCTCAGTGCCCTGTGGTGACCTGGAGTGGTGGCTGGGGGGAGGTTCCAGAGGGGATATATGTATACAAATAGCTGGTTCACTTTGTTATACAGCAGAAACTAATACAACATTGCAAAGCAACTGCACTCCAATTTTAACAAAAAGGAAAAAAAGAAATACAAGTAGAACCCCTCCCTACAAATGATAGAATACAATATATACAGTACACACAATACATACAATATAATAGATACAGTAAGTCAGCATTCTGCTTTAAGTGTTAGAGAGCCACGGTCAAGAGCATTTCTGGAGGAGGTTAAAAAAAAAAAAAAAAACTGCCCACCAGCTAGGACTGGGAGTGGGTTACAGGATTCCTGGAAAGATGATGCCCAAAACCAGTGCCATGATCTATGTGGGACTAACTATTAATCCAAAGATCCCATGTGGATGGGCCTGAGTAGGAAGGGACAGTGCAATGTTCTGCCGAGATGCCATCTTGAAAGAAGTGGGACTGTTTTACAAACAATCCCAGAAACATTTGGATTCTTACAGGTTTATTAGGGATACAAGGGTTTACTTGAGTGTTTGTCTGTGGCAGCCATTCCTTAATCATTTATAACTTTATTTAGAAAACAAAGTGCTATAACTATCGTGACTCCAGAATTTCAGTCTTATACAGAACTGTGTACTTATTTGTGTTCATGAGACCTCATAGCTTCCTTAAAAAATGGTGGCTTCCACTTCCTCTGCATAACATGGAATCCTTGAGAAAAGTGAATATGAAAAATAATCTGCCTAAAAGGAATGTGGTGTTCTCAGATGGCACTAGTGGTAAAGAACCCGCCTGCCAACACAGGAGAGGTAAGAGATGCAGGTTCAGTCTGGCTTGGGAAGATCCCCGGAAGAGGCCTGGCAATCCACTCCAGTATTCTTGCCTGGAGAATCCCATGGCCAGTGGAGCCTGGTGGGCTATAGTCCATAAGGTTGCAAAGAGTCAGACACAACTGAAGCGACTTAGCATGCATGCAGAAGGAATGTATAAATGTGTGTATGTCTCTATATATGTACACCTATGCATATATTTTCAAGGGCAATATCTGTTCTATTAGATTTTTTTTTAATCTTTGCATCTATGCTATTTGCACATTCCCAGATTTAATGAAAATGGGAGTTCTGCTGAAAATAAAATGATCTGAAAAAAGAAGAAGCAGGTCAGCTTAGGAACAATTAGGCTCAAAAACAGTTTGAGTATTATCTTCCTGGTGGGTTTAGTTGTGTAATATAATCCAGAAAAAGCACAAGTTTGTAGAATCTTCTCCAAGATGAGGTTCTGAGATGTTTTATTTTAGTGCTTTCATTTTCTATAATGAAATGAGATAATAAATCTCTATTTGTGTCTGAATATCCCAAAATAACTTGTAAGAATAGAAAAATCTGACAGTTGCTGAGGAAAAAGAAAAAAAAAGTGAAAATAGCTGAATCTGTCCAATCTTGTACTTATCCATTCAGGCTAAAAATGGTGTTATTGTTGAAAAGAAGTTAAGAAATTTTCTTCAGAAAAAAAAAAAAAACCTTTGTGGAGAAAAAATGTCATTTGTTGCTCTCTAAATGCAAATGTGCAAAATTAATTTAATTCTTTTATTGGTAACTAAGTAAAAACATAATAGAGAACTGTCTTTCTTTCATTCTGCAAACAGATAGAAGTCCCAGGCTGGGCATTCACTGACAGAGATGGACTCCAGCAGGAATAAAATGTAGTCTCTACTCTCAAAGAATCTTATAATCTTCATGAATTAAAATCATGATGAAGGGCACAAATAGGCAATTCACAAAGAGGAGAAAAGCTAATTTTCTAGAAACATACATAAAATATTCATCTTCAATGGTAATCAAGCAATGCAACTTTGAAATAGCAATACTGTATTGTTTTTCATCAACAACTTAGAAAAGAATGTTTAAGAATAATACATGACTGACACATAAAATTAGGACCTCTAATTAATTATTGTTTTTGATGTTGTTTAGTCTCTAAGTTGTGTCTGACTCTTATGTGACCCCATGGAGCTCCTCTGTCCATGGGATATTCCAGACAAAAATACTAGAGGGGGTTGCCATTTTCTTTAATCCAGAGATTAAACCTATGTCTCTTGCATTGGCAGGTGGAGTCTTTCCCACTGAGTCATCAAGGAAGCCAATTTATTATTAGTTGAACATAAATTAGAAAATCTTTCTGGAATATAATCTCACAGCATGTATCAAAAGTATTAAAATTATTCACATAGTATGGTACAAATCCACATCCAAGAATTTCAACTGAGAAAATAAATGATTGAAGTTCTCATAAATGGAGCAATGAGAATGTTCATCACACAGTTTTTAGTAGTTTTAATAGCTCAAAATAAATGTTAACAACCAATGTACCATGAAATGGAAGATTTGTCAAAAATATGGCACATTTTTATAAAACGATGTTGCTAGTAAGACTTAAACAGTAAAATAATACTAAATAATATCAAGAATTTTATGATATAATTAGTGAAAGATAAAATTTAAAAACTGGGTTCAGCAGGATGCCATTGTAAATAAGTCATGTGTCTATATTGTAAAAAGCTATATACACAAATGGTAAATACATACAAAAGAGTTAAAATTGTTTCAATAGAAAAATAAGATTAGAGGGAATATTCTTCTTATTTCTATTACTTAAATTTTTAAATACTGAGCATGTGGCATTTCTTCTGTTAAAAATTAACTATTAATTAACCACCTTTAAGGCTTAGACACAGTCCTTGCCTGCTTTCTCAGATTCCATTGACTGTCTCCTTCCTCTCAGTTGACTATCTGCCTTCCTCAAATACCCCTCTACTCTTACACTTTGATGTAGCACCATGTGTGGGAGTGTGGGATTTGGCTTCCTCAGAAGCTCCTGTGGAGCCAGATGAAAAATTAATTTCCCATAAGGTAGACCTTGCCCCCTAAGAAACAGGAGATGAGAGAAAGTCAGACAGGTTGATTTCCCCTCCTTTCTCTCATTTATACATTACTGAGATGTGGATCTTTGTAATCTGGTGAAGTCTCACGCCTGAGTACACATGTGCGCTGAGAGATATCAGCGTCTCAAGGGCACTGGTTCCAGGACCCCACCACAAACGGAGATGCTCAGGGCTTCCCCAGTGGGTCAGATGGTTTAAAAAAAAAAAAAAAAATCTGCCTTCAATGCAGGTGATCCTGGTTCGATTCCTGGATCTGGAAATCCCCTGGAGAAGGCAATGGCAGCCAACTCCAGTTTTCTTGCCTGGAGAATTCCATGAACAGAGGTGCCTGGCAGGCTATAGTTCATGGGGTGGCAAAGAGTCAGACACGACTGAGCAACTACAATTTCTTTTCTTTCTTTCAAGTCCCTTACATAAAATGCTGTCATATTTGCATGTAACCTACGCGCAGATTCTCCCATACACTTTAAATTATCTCCAGATTATTTATATCTAGTATAATGTAAATATAATGCAAATAGCTGCAAATTCAGTGTAAATACTATGCAAATAGTTGCTGGTGTGAGGTAAATTCAAGGTCTTTTGGAATTTTCTGGAGTTTTTTAAAATATTTTTGATTCAAGATTGGTTGACTGTACAGATGTGAAAGCTTGGATACAAATGTAAAGCAAAAGTGAAAGTCACTCTTGTGTCCAACTCTTTGCAACCTCAATTCTCCTGGCCAGAATACTGGAGTGGGTAGCCATTCCCTTCCCCACGAGATCTTCCATACCTAGAGATTGAACCCAAGTCTTTTGCATTGCAGGCAGATTCTTTACCAGCTGAGCTACAAGGGAAGCCCTGACCAACTGTAATAGACTTGAATTAATGTCGCATATCTTGATTCTCTTCTTTTTCTTCTTTATTGCCTTAGGCTTGCACCACCCAGATAAAATGTCAATACCTTAAATTTTCCTCCAGATTCTCTAAGGCTAAAATTGGAAAAGGAGACCTGCACAGATATCCATATTGCAAATATGTTACAAATTCCAAGTGAGAGATACAAATTGAGTACTAGAGCGAATTCAGAAAGAGGTCACTTTCCATAACGTTTTGTGGAAATTCTCTTTAGAAAGGTCACCTAAGTTGGACCTCACAATCTGAATATGACTTTTGACAATGGAAATGTAAGGTTAATTCCATTGACCTGAAGGCTCATTAAAATTAGAAATTTGCATTCAGCGACATAAGAAAAGCAAAATGGCATCTCTTAATTACAAAGCAATACATGATTCTTATTAAGTTTGCTTCCTCAATAGCTCAGCACGTAAAGAATCAACCTGCAATGTAGGAAACACAGGAAATGCAAGTTTGATCCCTGGGTCAGGAAGATTCCCCGGAGAAACAAATGGCAACTCAATCCATTATTCTTGCCTGGAAAATCCCATGGACAGAAGAGCCTGGTGGGCTACAGTCCAAAACATCGCAAAGACTCGGACATTTCTGAGCAACTAACCACATGCACATGGCATCTAATAACACTCAAGTTTCTTTTGGTGCCTTTGAAACACAAGGCCCTTGTATGTGCTAGAGATGTTTGCAAGTAGACAGCTTCTGGAATTGTTTGAGTAATTCAAGAATGAAGGGTTACAATATCTGCAAGTATCCTGGCCTTTTCTTCAGAGTGAAAAGATGGTGACTATCAGTTCAGTTCAGTGCAGTGCAGTTGCTCAGTTGTGTCTGACTCTTCGATTGCATGAACTGCAGCACACCAGGCCTCCCTGTCCATCACCAGCTCCCGGAGTCCACCCAAACCCATGTCCATTGAGTCAGTGATGCCATCCAACCATCTTATCTTCTGTCGTCCCCTTCTCCTCCTGCCCTCAATCTTTCCCGGCATCAGGGTCTTTTCCAGTGAGTCAGCTCTTTACATCAGGTGGCCGAAGTATTGGAGTTTCAGCTTCAACATCAGTCCCTCCAATGAATACCCAGGACTGATTTCCTTTAGGATGGACTGGTTGGATCTCCTTGCTGTCCAAGGGACTCTCAAGAGTCTTCTCCAACACCACAGTTCAAAAGCATCAATTCTTTGGTGCTCAGCTTTCTTTGTATTCCAACTCTCACATCCATACATGACCACTGGAAAAACCATAACCTTGACTAGATGGACGTTTGTTGACAAAGTAATGTCTCTGCTTTTTAATATGCTGTCTAGGTTGGTCATAACTTTCCTTCCGAGGAGTAAGTGTCTTTAATTTCATGGCTGCAATCACTGTCTGCAGTGATTTTGGAGCCTAGAAAAATAAAGTCAGCCACTGTTTCCACTGTTTCCCCATCTATTTCCCATGAAGTGATGGGACCAGATGCCATGATCTTCGTTTTCTGAATGTTGAGCTTTAAGTCAACTTTTTCACTCTCCTCTTTCACTTTCATCAAGAGGCTCTTTAGTTCTTCTTCACTTTCTGCCATAAGGGTGGCGTCATCTGCATATCTGAGGTTATTGATGTTTCTCCCGGCAATCTTGATTCCAGCTTGTTCTTCCTCCAGCCCAGCATTTCTCATGATGTACTCTGCATAGAAGTTAAATAAGCAGAGTGACAATATATAGCCTTGACATACTCCTTTTCCTATTTGGAACCAGTCTATTGTTCCATGTCCAGTTCTAACTGTTGCTTCCTGACCTGCATATAGGTTTCTCAAGAGGCAGGTCAGGTGGTCTGGAATTCCCATCTCTTTCAGAATTTCCCACAGTTTATTGTGATCCACACAGTCAAAGGCTTTGGCAAAGTTAAAGCAGAAATAGATGTTTTTCTGGAACTCTCTTGCTTTTTCGATGATCCAGCAGATGTTGGCAATTTGATGTCTGGTTCCTCTGCCTTTTCTAAAACCAGCTTGAACATCTAGCTGTAGCTATTAGTCATGTTACAGGAAAGTGAGGGCATGGGGAGGACATAATGTCTCACCCTAACCAAAATGTTCATGTTTTTAAAACCTCATTTTTACTCAGAGATCCACCTAACAACATTATATTTATTTCTAATTGACCAGGAATGTTACATATGGCCACTGGAAATTTCATTATGGAAATGAAACTAAGGAAAGAAATTTTCAGCTATGCACCTTGAAACCAATAATCAAGTCAAGGGAAGAAGGAGAAAATGCATAGTTGGTAATCAATTAGTACTATCCACCACATTATATAAAGCCTTAAGGATGGAAATCAGTGAGCCAAAGGAAGACTCATAGCATGTGGAGGCTTACTTGTTATAGAGTGCCAAAGAAAGGGAGCAGTCAAAGATGACTGAAGTTTCCTGACTGTGAGGATGATTATCCAAAAGCACTGGTTTGCCATTTGACCCTGAGTTAGTTATTTTACTTTGACAAGTCTGCTTCCTCAACTTAAGATACTGTAGAAGAGTGTTTTGAAGTCTTTATAGATAGATATAGATATAGATATATAGAGATGTCCAAGTAAATAAGAAATCTATGTCCACATATAAAAACCTGTATATGAATGTTTATAGAGGCATTATTCATAGCAGTCAAAAAGTAGAAACAACTCACATGTTCACCAATCAATGAACAGATAAACAAAATATGGTAAACCATACAATGGATTATTACTTGACCATAAAAAGGAAGGAAGTACCAGTACATATCAAAACAATGACACAGCTTAAAAGCATTATGCTAGGTGAATGAAGCAAGTCATAAAAGATGGGGTATTATATGATTCCATTTACATGAAATGGAAAGAATTAGAAAATCCGTAGGAGTAAGATTAGGAATTGTCAGGGGTTAGGAGAAGGTGAGCCTATGGAGTGACTACAAATAGATGCAGGGTTTCTTTTGGGGGTAATGAAAATATTCAGAAATTACATGGTGGCAATGGCTCTATGTGAATATACTAAGTAAAAATCCCCTGCCTTCTGTACTTTAAAGGGTAAATTTTGTGATACGTAAATTATTTCTCCATAAATGTTTAAAAATATTTCATAGAGGTCAAACATGAAAAGTTGTCACTCAACAATAAATATCAGCTATTATTATTCATATTAGTTCAATTTATGAAGCTCTGCATGCTGATAAAGTCACTGAGAAAAAAACGGATGAGTGTTAGGCTGAAACTGCAGGATTACAAGGCCTATACTTGCCGTTTTAGGACTCAAGAAAGAGCCCAGAGTCAGTAACAAAGACATCAATGGTTTAATGAATGTGGGGGCTTACACATCTGAAACGAGGTTCTGGAGGGACAAAACCCTACCCGGTGCAGCGGTGGTGGGCAGAATGTAGTAGCAGTCTTCACTCTCGATGTGAGGAGATTATCAGTTTATATGGGGAGTTACCAGAGAAATCAGCAGAGGGGTACATCCCTCACCATGCTTTTTGATAAGAACAATCACTAACTGGGGCCTGAACAAATATGTAGGAAGAGCCATCATGTGTGTAGAGTGTGGGTGAAGCAGGCACTGGTCAGGCAGGGAATGTACAGAGAGCAGCCATCCTGAGTGGCCTGATGATACAATGAGAGAGTAATCACAAATCATGGCATGGGGTCCCTGGTTCCATTGTGACATCCCTTTCTCCTGCGGCCAGCTGAGAGGGGCACTATCTTGGTGACAGAGGACAACACAGGGTCAGTACACACACCTGGAACATTTCTGGCTGATGTTTGTCGGATATGGACAGAACTTCCCATTGCCCTAAGGCTGGGCCAGAAAAATGCAGTGACAATCATCAGAGACAATCTTGATGATACGAAACTACCAATAAGAGGGAAATTTCCCACAGAATGTCAGATGTTTTAACCAATGTCATGAACACAATTTCTGCTACCAAGAGAGGAAGGTGGGATATGAGCAGAGAACTACTTTCAAGCTGAGCTTTTCACACACTCTGGATCTGTGTAATCCAATAAAAGGGCTTAATGCTTTTGCAGTATGTTCTGAAGGAGCCACTTTACTGTGACAAGATGGTCTATTACATACATAGGGCCCTGAAGGGGCATACTGGGATTAGTTAGTCATTAGATGTGTTCTCTTACCTACTTTTCCTGTTAAAAAAGGGGAGAATACATCAAGAAAGACTTGTAAGAGATAGAGAAAATTACCAAAAGTGTACTTTTTTTTCCTGAGAAGCTCCAAGTCACTCTTTCAAATGCCCTGTTGCATTCTAACATTTAAAAATCCAATTTTAAATACTTAACCAGCACATTCTGGAAGCATTTTTGTTGTTTAGTTACTAAGTCATGTCAGATTCTTTCACGACCCCACAGACTGTAGCCTGCCAGGGTCCTCTGTCCATAGCATTTCCTAGGCAAGAATACTAGAATGGGTTGCCATTTATGCCATTTACTCCAAGGGATCTTCTCTACCCAGGGGTCAAACCTGCATCTCCTGCCCTGCAAGCGGATTCTTTACTGCTGAGCCACTGGGGAAGCCCAACCAGCACAATAAGGGCTAAATATTTATCTAGAATTGCCAATGCTCTTTTTCCAAAGAAAATCCTTAAAAATACGGACAAATTAATTCTTAAAAGTATTTTTTTTAAATCAGTTCTATTACTTGACCATAAAAAGAAAGGAAGTACCAGTGCATATCAAAACAATGAAACACCTTAAAAACATTATGCTAAGTGAATGAGGCAAGTCACAAAAGATGCAGTATTATATGATTCCATTTACATGAAATGGAAAGAATTGGAAAATCCATACGAATAAGATTAGGAATTGTCAGGGGTCAGGAGAAGGAAAGACTCTGTAGTGACCATTAACAGATTTTTCTCAATCTGAATCTCTCTTTACTCAGTTGAAACAATGATAAGCATTATGCTAAAATATGTTATAAAGAGCAGACAATAAATTTCAAAAGACTCTAATGGTAAGGATTATTAGCATGATAATAACAAAAAGCAGTTTATCTTTTCACTCTTTGAGTTTTGATAAGTAACCGTGATGCTCATCAAGGTAACATAACACTTGAGTTCTAAATAGAGATCATTGAACTTGCACTGGTCACACACATACATATTACTTATGAATTCAACACTAGCATATACTTTCAACTGTTAACACTCTTTTTTCTATTCAGCCAACCTTTACAGAAGCCTGCTCTATACTTGTTACCATGCTAGGGAACCGCAGGTAACTGAGCATATGGTGCCAGCTGTCAAGAGCTCGCAATCTCATAGAGAAGTTACAAAAGAGCACTAACCTTCCCATTCTGAGACCCAATGCCAGAACCCATAATAAAAGGAAAAGCTATAAGATCACTGACAAAGACTGGTGGTTGGAGGGGAGGTAAGTGAAGAGTTCATAGGTAAAAGGGCATTTAGGATATCTCTGTCATAGCAGAAAGGACAGTGAACTGGGAGAACAAAAATAGCTCCAGTTTTGATATTGTGCTCTGTATGTTCTTAGGAGTGTCACTGAACCTCCCTGAGTTTCCTCGCTTATAAACTAAGAAACGTAAACGAGGTAACGCTGAGGGCACATCAAACCTTAACATACACCTCTTATCAGTAATACCTGTGGTCATGCTTTCAACAAGAAAAATTTTTTTAGTTATTTGAAGCTCTTACTAGCATAATAAGATGAAGAAGTCCACTTCATATTCATGTGGGAGTATCTTTGCTAAAACTTTCTAGACTTAACATCATGTTGGATGTGGCAAGGCTAACCTGTAGGGGTGTTGTTCTCAAAGGAAGAGCAGCAAGAAAGTTTTCCTAAGAAAGTCAAGCATGAATGAAATTTTGAAGGCTAAGTAGAAGCTGTCCAATGAAGAGGAAGACAAAAGGAAAGTTTTGCAGATCACTGCAGATGGTGACTGCAGCCATGAAATTAAAAGACACTTACTCCTTGGAAGAAAAGTTATGACCAACCTAGATAGTATATTCAAAAGCAGAGACATTACTTTGTCGACTAAGATCCGTCTAGTCAAGGCTATGGTTTCACCTGTGGTCATGTATGGATGTGAGAGTTGGACTGTGAAGAGGGATGAGCGCCGAAGAATTGATGCTTTTGAACTGTGTTGTTGGAGAAGACTCTTGAGAGTCCCTTGGACTGCAAGGAGATCCAACCAGTCTATTCTAAAGGAGATCAGTCCTGGGTGTTCATTGAAAGGAATGATGCTAAAGTTGAAACTCCAGTACTTCGGCCACCTCATGAGAAGAGTTGACTCATTGAAAAGACCCTGATGCTGGGAGGGATTGGGGGCAGGAGAAGAAGGGGACGACCGAGGATGAGATGGCTGGATGGCATCACTGACTCGATGGACGTGAGTCTGAGTGAACTCTGGGAGATGGTGATGAACAGGGAGGCCTGGTGTGCTGCGATTCATGGGGTTGAAAAGAGTCAGACATGACTGAGTGATTGAATTGAACTGATAGAGAACAGTATGAAGTTTCCTTTAAGAATGAAAAATAAAGTTACCATATGATCCACTTCCACTCCTGAATATGTATCTGGAAAAAAAAAATGTAATTTGAAAATTAACCCCAAAGTTCATAGCAGCACCATTCACAATAGGCAAAATATGGAAGCAACCTAAATGTCCATTGACAGATGAATGGATAGGCAAGTTGTAGTTTATATATGCAATGGAGTATTACTCAGCCTTACTAACTCATGTTACTCAGCACTTTTCACAATGGTTATACTTATCTGCTATCCTTGGCTCCAGACTTACCACTTCAAATTCATCTGTATACAAAACTAAAATCATTACACTGCAGTTTGAATCAGTTCACATCTCCCTTGCTTAATAGCCTCAGTGAGTCCTCTTACTGGCTCCAGGATGAAATCTTATGCCTTCCTGGTATATAAAGCCCATCATGATGTCACTGGTGCTTAGCTGTCCAGCCTCATTTCTTGTCATTTACTTTCCCTGATCTCATTTCTGCCTTTGGAAATTTCTCTTGTTGGGCACTGATATAATATATTCTTCCCTCTTACTTCACTCTACTTTCTGCTTATCCTCCAGTTGTCAGTTTGGACATTTCTTCCTGTGAGACTATCCTTTGATTCTACAAGATTTATCTGTATTCTCTCAGTTCAGTTCTGTCACTCAGTCATGTGTGACTCTTCAGAATCCTGTAGACTTCAGCGCACCAGGCTTCCCTGTCCCTCACTACCTCCAAGAGCTTGCTCAAATTCATGTCCATCGAGTTGGTGATGTCATCCAGTCATCTCATCCTCTGTAATCCCCTTCTCCTCCTGCCTTCAATCTTTCACAGCATCAGGGTCTTTTCCAGTGAATCAGTTATTTGCATCAGGTGGCCAAAGTATTGGAGTTTCAGCTTCAGCATTGATCCTTCCAATGAATATTCAGGACTGATTTCCTTTAGGATGGACTGATTGGATCTCCTTGCATTCCTAGGGACTCTCAAGAGTCTTTTCCAACACCACAATTCAAAAGCATCAATTCTAATGCACTAAGCTTTCTTTGCAATCCAACACTCACATCCATACATGACTCCTGGAAAAACCATAGCTTTAATTTGATGGACCATTGTCAGCAAAGTAATGTCTCTGCTTTTAATATGCTGTCTAGTTTTGTCATAGCTTTTCTCCCAAGGTCCCATCACTTCATGGCAAATAGATAGGGAAACAATGAAAAGAGCGACAGACTTTATTTTCTTGGGCTCCAAAATCACTGCAGATGATGACTGTAGCCATGAAATTAAAAGATACGCTTGCTCTTTGGTAGAAAAGCTATGACCAACCTAGACAGCATATTAAAAAGCAGAGACATTACTTTGCCAACAAAGTTTCATCTAGTCAAAGCCATGGTTTTTCCAGGAGTCATGTATGAATGTGAGAGTTGGACAATAAAAAAAGCTAAGTGCCAAAAATTGATGCTTTTGAACTGTGGTGTTAGAGAAGACTCTTGAGAGTCCCTTGGACTGCAAGGAGATCCAACCAGTCAATCCTAAAGGAAATTAGTCCTGAATATTCATTGGAAGGACTGATGCTGAAGTTGAAACTCCAGTACTTTGGCCACTACTGATTCACTGGAAAAGACCCTGATGCTGTGAAAGACTGAAGGCAGGAGGAGAAGGGGACAACAAAGGATGCGATGGTTGGATAAAATCATCAGCTTGATGGATATGAGTCTGAGCAAGCTCCAGGAGTTGGTGATGAGCAGGGAAGCCTGGTGTGCTGAAGTCCATGGGGTTACAAAGAGTAGGACACTACTGAGAAACTGAACTGAACTGATTCTTCCAAGGAGCAAGAGTCTTTTAATTTCATGGCTGCAGTTACCATCTGCAAAGAGTTTGGAGCCCAAGAAAATACAGTCTGTCATGGTTTCCATTGTTTCCTCATCTATTTGCCATGAAGTGATAGGACCAGATGCCATGATCTTCATTTCTTGAATATTGAGTTTTAAGTCAGCTTTCTCACTCACTTGTTTTACTTTCATCAAGAGAGGCTTTAGTTCTTCACTTTCTGCCATAAGGGTGGTGTCATCTGCATATCTGAGGTTATTGGTATTTCTCTTGGCAATCTTGATTCCAGCTTGTGCTTCATCCAACCTGGCATTTCCCATGATTGTCTCTACATATAAGTTAAATAATCAGAGTGACAATATACAGGCTTGATGTACTCCTTTCCCAAGTTGTAACCAGCCCATTGTTCCACGTCTGGTTCTAACTGTTGCTATTCTCTACTATAGTGTAAGTAACTCAATTTTAAGCAAAGTAACTCATTCACCATCCTGTTTTCAATAATTAATATAGTGCATGGCACCATTTTTAAGTGAATAAATGGATGGATAATGAATGCAACTTTGCACTGAAAATTAATATAACTTTGTAGTACAAGAAGCCAGTTGGAATATAGGAAATTATGTCCAAGAAAAGGCCAACAATGACGCCAGATTAATGTATCTAAAAGTGAGCTGTCAACCCAAGTATCAAGTCAGTGTGAGGGTCAAGCAAGGAGCTGAGTTTTCAGAAAATCTAAAAAGGCAGGTGCAAGGAGATACTGAACAAGGATTCACAAGGTACAATAGAACAACTCATAGTGACTTTTCATGGAATCCCTGAGCTAGCTTGACTGGCATGTGGAATTTCATTTAAAGGACAGTATATAGTAAACAATAAGCAGTGGGGAGATACTGAAAAATTTTAAAAGGAAAAATGACATAATCAGCTTTGTTTTGGATGGCATTTGCAACATTATAAAAGGTGGTTTGAAGGGGCAAGACTATTGGTAGAGAAACTAGTTAAGAGACCTGTCAAAACCCCAGTAAAAGTTAGTAACATTCTTAACCAAGGCAATAAGGAGAGGGGAAAAGAGAACAGACTAAAGCAAATATAATCCAACACACATTTGAATGGTGTCACTGATTCAACAGACATGAACTTGGGCAAACCCTGGATGGTAGTGAGGGACAGGGAGGCCTGGCATGCAGCAGTCCATGGGGTTGCAAAGAGTCGGACCAAGATGGCATTAGCGACTAAGCAACAATGACTTAGTGACTGAATAACAACAGCAATACGGAGGTTTCATTTGCAGAGGAAATTACAGAAACTCCTTTTAGAAAAGTAAAGCAAACGTAAGAAAGTATAGGGCAATTGTGCCTCATCCTATTAGTCTTGAATTTAGACTTGAAACAAGAGAAGCTAACCATCACCTCTTCAGCCTTGTGGAACTACAATGACAGTATGTTTATATAAAAATAAATAAATAAATAAAAGAATTGACTGTAGATGAATTCACAATTAAGGTTTTTCAAGTCCTGGATCAGGCATAGGACAATGGATGGAACATATATTTAGTCTGAGACTTTCTCCCCTAAGCTTTCCTTCCAGCCCTCTCCAATAGTCAGTTTCTGATGATTACGGGCGCCTGTTTGAAGCACAGCAGCTCTGTCACCCACATGAGTATCACCCAGGACAGAGCCTGAAAGCTGCCAGCTG
This sequence comes from Nanger dama, assembly GCA_917880005.1. Classification (NCBI taxonomy): domain Eukaryota; kingdom Metazoa; phylum Chordata; class Mammalia; order Artiodactyla; family Bovidae; genus Nanger; species Nanger dama. The sequence goes on from CAKJTW010000059.1 coordinate 2,678,700, forward strand.
CCCATTTCACCTGAAGTCAGCATGCTTTTCATCCTTCCTGACAATGGTGCTGCCGTTACGCCTTGGGTGAGGAGACACCTTTCCCTGGAAAGTGATCAGTACAAGAAAAATGTGTTTCAGTTCTCTCTAAAGAACAAGGAGCTAATTCAGCTTGCTTTCATGGCCCTTTCCTTGTCTAATGTTTAAACAAATGGTTTTTGACGGAAACATCAGTTAAGGTTTCACAGTTAAGATTCTTCCCCAAATTATCTAACACTTGTTGGGGAAATTATCGCAGAAGGTTACACAGCGAGACTTGAATATAAAATATCATAGGACAGCTCACATGTCCAGTTTTCTACCTCATCCTCTGTCCTCTCCTTGAAAAATAAAAAATGTCTAGAGGCTAGAACAGGGTAATTACAGTTTCCACACCAGGGAGAGAGGGTGCTGAGAAGGGGGAGCATGTTAGGTAGCCTGAGCCCCCCAGGATGTCACAGGGCTTCTGCGAGGTGAGAAGCTGAGTGGTGAGAGCTTGTGCTAACCTGCCTGACAGCCAAGGTCTTGTTCCTTTCAAAGTAATCTCCCTGAGCGCTCCATGACAGGCTGGCTTAGGCGGGTTCAATCCAATTTAATGGATGATTTGACAATGGAAAATTGAGGAAAGAGGGAAATGATACATGCCAGATATCAGCCCAGGCAAAGCTGAGAGGGTGTAATGCTTGTCATTCATTCACCAAGTGGGAAATGTCTGAATGAATAAGTGCTCAGTACCAGGGGCAAATTCTAGCAGAGTCTCCAGGGAGAAGGAATGTCCATCTATGCTCTAATCCTCCTGCATAGTAACCAGACTTGGGGGCGGGGGGCCTTATTTGGACAGTCTGTCTCTGCCCAGTTTGGCACATTTCTTTGAGGATCTGCCTTTCCCCAAGCAGGTTTGAGAGTATCCATATGCATGGCCTCAGCTCTTACCTGTTCTCATTGCCAGAGGTCTCTGTTGTTAACACCCCTACTACTTCCATATCTCAGCTTATGCTTATCGCCACCCAGCTCTAATTCACAGGTTCCATCAGTAGTAAATGACCCTTAATTTGGGTGCCTTGAAACCTCTATTTTCATGAAGCACTCTCATAGGTCTCCCTTCTGGGCATCACACGATCCAGAGGGTACAAGCCCCTCTTGAGATCCAGAGGACTCAAGCCAATCCCTTTCCTAAAGCATGCTCCTTCCTATCCACATATCAGCAGGCTTTCCAGTCTGCAAAAACATATTAACATGAATAGAAGAGGAAATGCTTTAACTCGTTGTAGCTACAGCTGTTCTTTATCACTTTTATGTGATTGCTTACTGTCATTCTACAAGGGTAGAACAGATGTTGGTGTTCGCTCTTAAGAACCAGATCTCCCAGAGAAGGTCAGCATAGTGCCCTGGGAAGCCTCCAGATTCATTGTAGAGGTCCTAATAACTCTTTTTGTCATGCTTTAAAATTACTCATCTCAAGCCTATCATTATATACCTCTTGTTCTCATTGGTGGCATTGGAGACCCTCTTGGCATTATTTATTAGGCTTCAGTGGTATCAGCAGGGGGAGGATCCAATTTCTCTTCAGAAAGGCCGTCATTCATCTTTTTCTGCCCTAAGGCTTGTGTTTGAGCAACTATATTCTCCATCTACAGTTGGAATGCTGGTTAGAAAAAGATTCTGTTATAGTCTAGCTGAGAATATACTCAAAAGAACAACTCCCCCACTCCCTTTATAGGATGCAATTTATAGAATTGTTAATAACAGTATATAACATTAGTGAACACCTACTATACACTAGATTGGCTGGATGGTTTACATGGATTATCCCATTTAATCCTCACAATTAAATTACTAAGTAGGTGTTATCATCATCCCTCACTCAGACTTAAAGAAACAAACAGCTAAATAATTTTCCCAAGATCAGACAGCAAGAAAGTGAGGGAATCAGGACCAAACGTAACTTATCTGTTCTTATAGTCTCGGTTATACTTCCCACAAAGTATCCTTTTCTGTCTAGGAGACAAAAGATGCTTTCCACATAGTCTTTGCCCCTTTGAAGCCTCAGCCACCATCCCTGGGGCTTGCATTCCTGGTCCCTGACTCTAGTAAGTTCGCTCATTCCTACTGCTAGTGCCAAACTTATCTCAGAAACTGTAGTTGCCTATTTCCCAAGAAGTTTCTGTGGAGCTGGAAAAATCAGACTTTTAAATAAGATTGCCAGCTTTCCAAAAGCAATGAATCAGACCTAGAAATCATGTAAAAAGTGGCATTTCTATTTGGCAATCACTATTAGACAGTTTTCTATTTTTACACCGTGTTTCACTCAGTTCCCAGCAGTATCATGGATTGTGACCTCAAAGCAAGAAAAACTTCTTCAAATATTTCTTTTGTTGTTGTTACCTGGAAGCAGGGATAAGACATAAATAAAAAATGATTTTTAGTGTCTAATTTAGCATGGTTCAACTCAGCCTCTATTTTTCCTCTGTGTCTGTGAGATGCAAGATCTAGTGTTTGATTCTGGGCCAAATCCACAGAGGACAAGAACACACAGTGCTTTGGCTTGTAGCAGCTGAGGCTATATTAGGAAAAATATATATTCACATATACAATTAAAAGTTATCTTTGGCAGGTTGCTCCACAATAAGTTATCAATTTACCTATGAGATAAATATGGAAAAGTGTGCAAGTGACACACTCTCCACTTTTAATAATTCTTATTTTCCTACAGTAAGATAGACTGAATAGAAAAAAATTGTCAGAGGAAAAGCTATCCAAGTTCAACATGGTAGTTTATATTTGTCTTCTCAAGTAAATAATACCCATCTCTAATGCAAACTCCTCAGTCACATTAAGCAAACACAAAGACTTTATTAATAAACTACAGAGAAATCTATTTAATTATGTTATCTCACTTGTGATTTCTTGCTAATGACCAATTCTAAATGTTTTGTAAACTGTGTTATTCATGGGCATGGCAATTTGAGTCCTGAACATCTCTTTGCAAGAGTCACTGTAATTCATTAGTCTTTACATTATAGTTTAACCACTAAAATTCTCATGTTTGAATGTTTTGGTGTTTCAGAAAACATGTCTTCTTGAACACTATCAGTCTGAGTTGAAGATGAACTCCACTTAACTGCAGGAATAATAATTTTCTTGCAGAGATCAAATCTAGTACATGATGTAACTTTTTATATAACAGTAATGATAATGTTTATAAATACATTATATAAACCAAGGATTTTTTTTAATGCAGGGAGATATGGAGCACCCCAAGACTTAACATTAAATGATTCAGTGGTGTAGGTAACTGTGTACAGGTTTCCCTTGCTATCCAAAGAGACAGCATTTCTATGAAACCTTTTGTAAACTGAAGAAGCAATTACCCCAGGGCACATCTTGCTAACTGTACAGAAAATAAATGGAGATAAAGCACTGATAGATGCTTACAGACACAGTTCAGAGCCATGGGTCTTGATGCTAAGATGCTGAGTGCAGTTCCTGGGAAAGGAGCTTGGCGATGCCACTCTTGCTGCTCCAGGTGAGCTCTGCCTCTGAAGTGGCTGGCTGCAAAAGTAGTGCTGAAGGCTACTGTGCCTTTTGTTTTTTTCCATAAAAGTGAAAAATCCTCTCTGGATTCTTTTCATTAGCAAAAACAGTTACAGCCTACCCTTCGTATCTGCAAGTGTACATCCACATATTCAACTATGATCAAAAATATTTTTTTAATAATCCAGAAAATTTCAAAAGCAAAATGTGAATTTGAAGCATACCAGCAGCTATGTACATAGCATTTACATTGTATTTACAACTATTTATGTAGCATTTCTTTTTCATTAGGTATTAAAATCTATCTAGAGATGACTTAAAGAATGTATGAAGTTGTGCATAGAATATAAGCTAATAATACACCACTTTACTTAAGGGTCTTGAGCATCCATGGGTTTCTGTTTCCTCAAGGGTCTTGGAATCAATCCTCTTCCAATACTAAGGAACAGTTATACTAATGTAGGTCTTAAAAGTGAAGTGGTGTAAAGTGAAATTTCAAAGCATGGGGTAATCCCTGTATAGTGGGCAACCATTTATTTAAATAAAAGAATATATATACATTTACTGAGTGCTACATATATAATTTCTTCAGTAGCAGCTAGTAACATTTCTGTAATCACATTCTGAGGATTTTTTTTTTTTTACTTAAGAATTTTGCTAGAAAGACAGCTTCTCCTGCTTCAGTTAGCACCTGTCCTTTGTTTCGATAGCTTTGGGTGAGTTTTCAAGCCTTTGCTTAGTGGTTTTCATCAGAAGAGATCTGCTAAGCCTTAGCTGCAGGGAATGAAATACTTTGGCATATTGAGAAGTGTCCCTTCCAACAGCTCAGCGGCCAGAGTCAATGCAGAAGGGCCCTCTCACATCACTCTTCAAAACATGAAGAAATACTTCAGGGCAATAACACAGACATCAGTAGGTGTTGACGGATGTTTGGCAGTTTACCCTCAAAATTGTGATCTCCATTCAACTTACTCATTATCATGGGTCCTGGAGAAGGTGAGCTGAGAGGTGAGGGCTGTACTGCCTTATGTATCTGAAGGACAAAGATCTGCTATCACCTGCTTCTGTGGAAAATGTAAAGGATTACATTATCTTCTCCTGGCCTGAATCCTATGGGGCTGGTTTTTCACTCTGACAACTGTCTAGTGACAAGGAAAGGCATGGGAAATGTGGCTTCCATAAAGGCACAGAGTGAGGCAGTCAAGTGAAGGGGAAGAGGCAGTTGAAGGCACAGAGATCTTGGGAAGGGCATGAGTCAAGGTAAGACATACTCATGCCACTCACTCTGTTTGTTCCTAGAGCTGAAGCAGCTCCAAAATCTCTAATTAGGAAGGCTGTGGTGGCAGCAATTTGATAGAAAGTGGATGGAGAGGAGAGCTTGGGCTGACACCGCAGGGTAGAGTAAGGCTGATGTTTTTACTTAATCTTTATTTTGTGCTTATGTCAATTGACTTGAAGATGTGTTATCCTAGCAAGCTCACAGTTGTTACTAAGATTACTAGGATTACTAAGATGCTTGTTTAGGGGTGATAAGGCAGTTGCTAGAACTTTTAGGAAAGACAAAACTCCTGCTCAGTCACACTGGCATATCCACTGGGCAGTAAAGTGTACATAAATAAACAGGAACATATTAGAGCAGAGGTGGAAGTGCAATGCCATTTCTGGGGCAGCTGCCAGGTCATTGCACCTGCTAGGTGCAGGTAACTGGAATTGGGTGCAGGTAATTTTGAACACAAAGAAGACTCTACACGTGGACACCACCAGATGGCCAACACCAAAATCAGATTGATTATATTCTATGCAGCCAAAGATGGAGAAACTCTATACAGTCAACAAAAACAAGACCAGGAGCTGACTGTGGCTCAGGTCATGAACTCCTTATTACCAAATTCAGACTCAAATTGAAGAAAGTAGGGAAAACTGCTAGACCATTCAGGTATGACCTAAATCAAATCCCTTATGATTATACAGTGGAAGTGAGAAAGAGATTTAAGGGCCTAGATCTGATAGATAGAGTGCCTGATGAACTATGGAATGAGGCTCGTGACATTGTACGGGAGACAAGGATTAAGAACATCCCCATGGAAAAGAAATGCAAAAAAGCAAAATGGCTGTCTGGGGAGGCCTTACAAATAGCTGTGAAAAGAAGAGAAGCGAAAAGCAAAGGAGAAAAGGAAAGATATAAGCATCTGAATGCAGAGTTCCAAAGAATAGCAAGAAGAGATAAGAAAGCCTTCTTCAGCGATCAATGCAAACAAATAGAGGAAAAGAACAGAATGGGAAAGAGTAGAGATCTCTTCAAGAAAATCAGAGATACCAAGGGAATATTTCATGCAAAGATGGGCTCGATAAAGGACAGAAATGGTATGGACCTAACAGAAGCAGGAGATATTAAGAAGAGGTGGCAACAATACACGGAAGAGCTGTACAAAAAGATCTTCACGACCCAGATAATCACGATGCTGTGATCACTAATACAGAGCCGGACATCTTGGAATGTGAAGTCAAGTGGGCCTTAGAAAGCATCACTATGAACAAAGCTAGTGAAGGAGATGGAATTCCAGTTGAGCTGTTTCAAATTCTGAAACATGATGCTGTGAAAGTGCTGCATTCAATATGCCAGCAAATTTGGAAAACTCAGCAGTGGCCACAGGACTGGAAAAGGTCAGTGTTCATGCCAATCCCAAAGAAAGGCAATGCCAAAGAATGCTCAAACTATCCCACAATTGCACTCATCTCACATGCCAGTAATGCTCAAAATTCTCCAAGCCAGGCTTCAGCAATACGTGAACCGTGAACTCCCTGATGTTCAAGGTGGTTTTAGAAAAGGCAGAGGAACCAGAGGTCAAATTGCCAACATCCGCTGGATCATCAAAAGAGCAAGAGAGTTCCAGAAAAACATTTATTTCTGTTCTATTGACTATGCCAAAGCCTTTGACTGTGTGGATCACAATAAACTGTGGAAAATTCTGAAAGAGATGGGAATACCAGACCACCTAACCTGCCTCTTGAGAAATCTGTATGCAGGTCAAGAAGCAACAGTTAGAACTGGACATGGAACAACAGACTTGTTCCAAATAGGAAAAGAGTATGTCAAGGCTGTATATTGTCACCCTGCTTTATTTAACTTATATGCAGAGTACATCATGAGAAATGCTGGACTGGAAGAAACACAAGCTGAAATCAAGATTGCAGGAGAAATATCAATAACCTCAGATATGCAGATGACACCACCCTTGAAGAGGAGCTAAAAAGCCTCTTGATGAAAGTGAAAGAGGAGAGTGAAAATGTTGGCTTAAAGCTCAACATTCAGAAAATGAAGATCATGGCATCCGGTCCCATCACTTCATGGGAAATAGATGGGGAAATAGTGGAAACAGTGTCAGACTTCACTTTTCTGGGCTCCAAAATCACTGCAGATGGTGACTGCAGCCTTGAAATTAAAAGACGCTTACTTCTTGGAAGAAAAGTTATGACCAACCTAGATAGTATATTCAAAATCAGAGACATTACTTTGCCAAAAAGGTCCATCTAGTCAAGGCTATGGTTTTTCCAGTGGTCATGTATGGATGTGAGAGTTGGACTGTGAAGAAGGCTGAGCACTGAAGAACTGATGCTTTTGAAGTGTGGTGTTGGAGAAGACTCTTGAGAGTCCCTTGGACTGCAAGGAGATCCCACCAGTCCATTCTGAAGGAGATCAGCCCTGGGATTTCTTTGGAAGGAATGATGCTAAAGCTGAAGCTCCAGTACTTTGGCCACCTCAAGCGAAGAGTTGACTCATTGGAAAAGACGCTGATGCTGGGAGGGATTGAGGGAAGGAGGAGAAGGGACGACCGAGGATGAGATGGCTGGATAGCGTCACAGACTCGATGGACGTGAGTCTGAGTGAACTCTGAGAGATGATGATGAACAGGGAGGCCTGGCATGCTGCTATTCATGGGGTCACAAAGAGTCGGACATGACTGAGCGACTGAACTGAACTGAATTTTGAATGGAAATTTTCAACCCCAACTACAGAGTGGCATAATGTCCTTCTGGTATTAGTAGCATATCTGAAAAAGTGCAGATGAATCCTTAAAAATGAATGAGAGTAGAGGAGAGAGATGGACTCATCATATTTTCTGGAAGTTGCTTCAACTGGATAAAATGCATTGGTGATTAGTTTTGCAGTGTTTTAGTACTCCAAAAAAATTTATTTTATGATTGGCAAATTTAGCTGGCTTTAATTCAATTAAAAGTTGTTTGAGGAAAAAATGTTATTTGACATCTGCTACTTAGCAAAGTATAATTCACTACATCAGAGGTCAGCCACTACAACTGATTTCAGCTCAGTTCAGTCGCTCAGTTGTGTCTAACTCTTTTGTGACTCCATAGACGGTAGCAAGCCAAGCTTCCCTGTCCACCAACTCCCAGAGCTTGCTCAAACTCATGTCCATTGAGTTGGTGATGCCATCCAACCATCTTAACCTCTGTTACCTGCTTCTCCTCCTGCCTTTCAATGTTTCCCAGCATCAGGGATTAAAGCCAAACATTCTAACTGATTGCACCACAGAGATACCACATTATTGATTTACTGATTCTCAAAAACAGCTGACATAAGCATCTGCAAAATGAAACATGGTATTGTTTAGAAACGAGTTGAATGCAAGTGGTTAATGTGAGTGTTAATCCTAGGAAACTGTTTTAAGAGAATGGGGATGTGAAGAGACAGAAGACCATGAAGTGTGCATTATAGCTGAGTGGCAACTGGAATATGGTCCCAATAAGGAAATGTAGGAGATGATGTAGGGAATACCACAGAGTTAGCTTCTTGTTGGGGGTGGGAGGCAAGATGCTGGGTTATTTATGCCTTGTGTACCATCTCTCACAGTCTGAAGTCTGCCCCCTGAAGGCAATTCAGACCTGCTAAGATGAAAGCCTCACAAGGAGAGCAGAAGAAGCTTAGACTAGAAACCACTGACCAGCACCAGGAATGGTGAGAGCTAAAGGAGAATAGATGGGGCCACAAAAACATCCACCATAGCTGGGGTCTCAGAGTGGTCCAAATATTGTCATCCCAGTACCTCCAGAAGTGGAGCCCAGAGAACAGAAGCTTAACCAGCATTTAAACGTCTGTGCCACAATCTCTGCTTCCCCTCAGTCTGGCCAGACAGGCAGCTTGGGACAAGTTATCTTCTTAAAATTCCTACATAAATCTTCTTTAAAATATCTGTTGATTTATTTATTTGGCTGTGCCAGTTCTTAGTTGCAGCATGTGGGGTTTTCAGTCTTTGTTGAAGCATGCAAGATTTTTTTTTTTTTAGTTGCAGTATGCAGGATCTTTAGTTGCAGCATCTGAACTCTTAGTTGTGGCATGTGGCCTCTAGTTCTCTGACCAAGGATGGAACCCAAGCGTGTTGCATTGGGAACGCAGAGTCCTAGCCTCTGGACCAACTTTATGCTGAAGATGGGAAAAGTGGAAAATAAGATGTCGGTTGGCTCTATGTGTCTGATCTCATTTCCTCTCTGCAAAACTGGCTGGAGGGTCAGTCACATGCTAGACCTGGTTGGCCAGTGAGGATAGGGAAGGGTACAAGAGAAAGCCAGTGACAAATATTTATCCATCTAGGCCTGTGGTTTAGTGCTTGCAAGTTCAAGGTGGAAGAGTAGTTTCTTTAAAGCCCAATTATACACAAAATCAAAAGCTAAGGAGATCAGTTAAGAAGTAAGGTCACTAAAGCTAATAGGCCAAATGGCAGCCATAAAACTATCTGCCTCCATCAAAGTGAAGCTAGATGCTGTCCCCAGCAAACCCCCAATTCCCAGTGGCTTCAAACAAGTGAGAACCATTTCTCCTTGTAAAGTGTAAAATCCACTGTTCTTTTCAAGCATGACTCTTGTTGCTCCTTTTGTGGCTCCACCTTTTATAATGACCTTGGATCTGCTGCATCCTCTGACTCTTGCTCACAGATTAGGAAAACAGAGAGTGAAAGACTGAGTGGGAGAGTATTATGGGATAAGACTGAGAATGGCCTGCATTAATTTGGCTCAGAAACAATTGTCAAGAACTTGGTCACATTTCTCCCAGTAAAATGCAGGGGAACTGGGAAAACATAGTTCCTGATTTAGACAGCATTTCCTAGCAAGTTGTCTACATTATAGAAGGGGAGCATGCCTCTTCTTAGAGAGTTAGTCAACTTTGCCAGATAAGCCAAACAAAAACAGCTTGATAAGGCATCACTGAAAGTGGAATTCAATGAACTTGGGCAAAATGAACCATGTGCCAGTCCTGAAACCCACCAGAAACCAAATGCCTCTGGTATAAATATCCCTGCCAATAAGGGTATGACCCTGTTGATAAAATAAGTAACAGGGTAGAATGAACAATGTGGAAAAACTAATCAGAGAACAAACTCCAGCATAAAACCCAGGATTTCTTTTTCCTTTCTTCCTCTCATCCAAAGATGGGCTGCCTAGCACAAAATTCAATCCAAAAGTGAATTCTACTTAATATCACCAATACAATTTTTCACTGGGCTTGTTCTGCATTCGGTGATAAAAGTAGCACACAATTATTTTCGATTGGACCAATGAGATTGTACCAAGAAGTCTCTGAAGATTGTCTGCTGAGTGCCAGTTGTTAATGAATCCCATTTGTCTTTCTTGATTAAGTCTGCTATTACCCCCGTTTAGTCCTGTCACCAACCCTTTAGCAAGAATTTTCATATCACTGTTTAGATGAGAAATTAGCCTATGAGAACAGCACTCATCAATCAGAAGGCAGTTTATTTAATACAGTTTACAGTTTATGAGTTCAAAAACTCTAGCCTCAGACATTAGAAATGGATCACTGTCCCAGGCAGAGACAATCAGAGGGTTCAATTCACTTGACAAGGATGGAGAAATGACTTTGAATTTAACAGACACACTCAGGGCAGGCCTGCCGTATCTCAAGCCTGCAGCTGATATCAGGAAGCTTTTTCTTCTGATTAGGAAATCCCCCTTGGTTTTAGTAAGTGCTCCATTCTGGGCACTTAACCATACCTTTCTACAACACTGCAACCAGAAAAATTCAAAATGAAAATTTAAAATAGCATCACTTCTGTGACCAAATCTTTTTCCTTCTGTGCAATATTTTGAATAAAGCTCCTATAGAATGTTTATTTGTTCTTTGAAATTATAAAGAACAAGATGTCCATGAAAATCTTAATTTTGCAAAAGGTAGCACTATTCAGTAGCCATGTGTAAACAGCACAAAAGAAAATGAAGCTTTGGCACTTCTAGAACAGAGCTGGATAGCTATGTGACTATACACACGTAGATGATTCTGGGCCCCAAGAGGATCTTAGGAAACCCAGGTTGGCAGAATGTATTGATTATTTAATGGTATCAGAGATTTTAGTTATTTTAAGAATTCTATTTCACATCACCATGTAACAAGCCAGACTTAGAGAACTGCTTCCTATATTATTTCATTTAGAGCTATAGTTCCAAATTTATTTTACCCAAGACTCCCTTTATGTATTTTCTAAATCAATGCTTTAACAAAAAGACTGTGATTTGTATACTTGGTTAAGTTTAGAGAAGGAAAAACTGGCAAATCTGTTCTAAGAATCCTCAGTTTTTATCTTCCACTTTCTCTGTTGGCCTTAAATCTTAGAAAGAGAAATTTCTTAGAAGGACTTTAGGCAGAGAACACTAGCTACTATCAGAGCATGTAAACTTTGCCATCAATGACACACCTTGGTGACCCTTTGGAGACATAACTCCAACTTTTGTGACCTCTTTCAAATTCTTAATGACCTTATCTGACACTGTTTTCTTTTTTAAAGAATAGTCTAATCTTCTCCTTAGAATAATGTCTTTTATATTTAGATTGGGTATGTATGTCAAAGAGTATTTCACTGTAGTTAGCCATCAAGTATTATTTCAGTCTCTATTATAATTGTTTTAGCTGTAATTTGTTGTCTCAGGTAAAGAATATATATGTTCACTGTAAAACAGAAATGAGACAACATAGAATTATTTGAAGTAAAAGAAAAGAAAAAATCAGTCTCCTTATCAAGTCCTCATTTCCTCTTGCCAAGTATAACCACTTTTAAGGTTGATGTGTATGTTTTAAACCATTTTTATGCATGCATGCCAAAACATTATAATTTTAGCAGAAAAACAAGATTATACTATATATGCTGTCCTACAACTTGTTTGCTTTATTCATAAAACATGTGTTAATTAGGATTCTCCAGAAGAAAATAATATATTAATAATGAGATTTATTATAAGAAATTGCCTCATGCAATTATGGAAGTTGAGAAGTCCCCACAATCTGCACAAGTTGGAGACTCAGGAAAGTCAGTGGTATAAATTCAAGTCCGAGTTCAAAGGTCAATGAACCAGGAATACCAGTGGTGTAAGTCCTAGTTTAAGGACAGAAAAGACTGATATTTCCACTCAACAGTCAGGCAGAGAGAAGGAAATCAACTTTCCTCCACCATTTTGTTCTATTCATGCCCCCAGCAAATCAAATGCTCACCCAACCGGAACAGGCAAGATGGTTTACTGAGTCCACCAATTCAAATGAGAACCTTGTCTGGAAACAGCCTCAAGACACACCCCAAAACAATGTTAATCTGACCATTCAGTGTCCCACTCAAGTTGACACATAAAAATGACCATCACATGTACCACGAGCAACCTTCCATTTCAGTGCATTCATCTAAATCATGTTACTACTGGCCGCTAAACAGATGTACAAATGTAACTGAAACATTCCTCTATTAAAAGGCGTTTAAGTAGTCTCCAATATTTTGACTAGAACAAAACAAAAACTGGACATCTTTAAACTTTTTCCCCTAACCATTTATGGGCAATTCAGACTAGTTGAGTTAAAATTTATGTTGTTTTTTTTTCAACTTTATGTACTACTGGAAAATCTCTGCAAGATAAATTAAGATTTATCACCTTTTAAGTTCTCACACATTATAAAATTCAAACTTTTACAAGCTGATGTTCTTGAACTAGATTCATCTAACTCACAGTGACAAAGATTTGAATACAGCACAAAACAAAAAAACATAAGTAAAAATATGTGCTGTAATTCAACATATTACAGCACATACTGCTACATATTTCTACTGTGCTAAACTAAGCTATTCTGTGGCTGTCTGAATCTCAGAATAATTTATATCAGTGTTTCATGAGATGTGACAATGTTCACAGTATTTTGGAAAATGCACAGAAGTAAATCAGAATATATTTGGTTTTAAAACTACCTGTCAGTATAGGGTAAGTTATGCCACAATAACAAATTAACCTAAAATCTCATTGATTTAACACAATGATGTGTTTCTTATTTACACTGCATGTTTATTGTATGCTCATAGTACTGCTCAGGTCAGTAGGGGTCTCTGTTCTCCATAGTCTCTTGGGGACTCAACTGATGGAGGCTCCTCTTCTAATTGTATTTCCTGGAGCGCAGGACTGAAGAACTGTGCAGGGACATATCTGGTTCCATAGAATCACTACAAAGTAATAGCCTAATTTGCTTTAATACAAGAATTGCAGTTCTGAAAGCTCCCCGTCAGCGGCCATTGTCTCGAGTACTGCTTCTTCCATGCCAGTGATGGATCATCCGTGTCTGACAACACTGCTGAAACTCAGCCGTGTGCAAAAATGGGATCTGACTGGGCCACTCCCAGTCTTTTCTTGTCTTCTCTTGCCATCATCTCTGCTGACCGCAAGCCACTGACCAAGGTCCCATTTGTTCCTCTAGATATAAGAGAGTATCATTCCTCTCTCAGAATCACTTAGAAAGGGTTTTCTACAGCAGCCTATCTATTATCATTCTTGGGAAATAAAGCTCTTTCAGGTCAATTCACAGGATGACTTGGCTTGTAGAAGATTCCTGCCCGCTCCAAAGACCTATGACTTAGAGTTAAGCCCATAAATCTCCTCTCCCTTATAACGAGTTCCTTCTCAGGACTCCCTATCACCCCTCCATGCCTCCAACATCAGTGAGTCTGGCAGAAGGGAAAAAAAGGAGCAATACTCCTTTCCTTTTTCTCTTAAGAGGCTCCTCACTATTGTGAAAAAAATCCCTGAAATCAAATACACGTGAAAGGGCTCTGCCTACCTCCACACTACATTATCCAAAGACCAAATGTCACAGCCTTTCCTCAACTAAATATGTTAAATGTATTGCTGTTAATATCAAAATAGCTCTCTTCAATCCTTTATTCTCATTGACTTTGACTCCTGCACAGCCACAGAGGTCAACCACTGAGATCACAATAAACTGTGGAAAATTCTGAAAGAGATGAGAATACCAGACCACCTGACTTGCCTCTTGAGAAACATATACGCAGGTCAGGAAGTAACAGTTAGAATTGGACATGGAACCACAAACTGGTTCCAAATAGGAAAAGGAGTACGTCAAGGCTGTATATTGTCACCCTGCTTATTTAACTTCTATGCAGAGTACATCATGAGAAATGCTGGGCTGGAAGAAGCACAAGCTGGAATCAAGATTGCCAGGAGAAATATCAGTAACCTCAGATATGCAGATGACACCATCCTTATGGCAGAAAGTGAAGAGGAACTAAAAGCTTCTTGAAAGAGGAGAGTGAAAAAGTTGGCTTAAAGCTCAACATTCAGAAAATGAAGATCATGGCATCTGGTCCCATCACTTCATGGCAAATAGATGGGGAAACAGTGGAAACAGTGTCAGACTTTACTTTTTGGGGTTTCAAAATTACTGCAGATGGTGATTGCAGCCATGAAATTAAAAGAGGCTTACTCCTTGGAAGGAAATTTTTGACCAACCTAGACAGCATATTCAAAAGCAGAGACATTACTTTGCCAACAAAGGTCCATCTGGTCAAGGCTATGGTTTTTCCTGTGGTCATGTATGGATGTGAGAATTGGACTGTGAAGAAGGCTGAGTGCCGAAGAATTGATGCTTTTGAACCGTGGTGTTGGAGAAGACTCCTGAGAGTCCCTTGGACTGCAAGGAGCTCCAACCAGTCCATTCTAAAGGAGATCAGTCCTGGGATTTCTTTGGAAGGACTGATGTTAAAGCTGAAACTCCAGTACTTTGGCCACCTCATGCGAAGAGTTGACTCATTGGAAAAGACTCTGATGCTGAGAAGGGATTGAGGGCAGGAGGAGAAGGGGATGACAGAAGATGAGATGGCTGAATGACATCACCGACTCGATGGATATGAGTTTGAATGAACTCTGGGTGTTGGTGATGGACAGGGAAGCCTGGCATGCTGCAATGCATGGGTTCACAAAGAGTCAGACATGACTGAGGGACTAAACTGAACTGAACACTCTGAAGGCAAATCCTTAGACAGTGTTTGTTAGGGTCATAATTGTATGCAGATTGATACATCATAAAGAACTGTCATTTTTTTCTGTCTTCATATTAGAAATACCTTAATATTTCAGATCAAGAAATTAGAAATTGATAATTCTACATGATTTATTAAAATAATCATAAGGAGTACTTTTATTTTGAATATTTCTCCAACTTTACCAGCTTCTGTAGTTCATCATGTATCTTACTATAATATGTTGTGTAATTAAAAAAAAACCTTTTATAAGCCATTTGATGCATTTCAAAGTCAGGGGCAGGTGTTGCATTCATGATAAGATTTATTCAAAAATTTATGATTGTGTTTCTCTTGTTTTTGTTGTTCAGTCACTAAGTCCTGACCATTTGCAGCCCCGTGGACTATAGCATGGCAGGCTCCTCTGTTCTGCACTATCTCCGAGAGTTTATTCAAATTCATCTCCATTAGGTCAATGATGGTACCTAGTTATCTTATCCTCTATAGTCCCCTTCTCCTTTTGCCTTTAATCTCTCCCAGCATCAGAATTTCTCCCAATGAGTTGGCTCTTTGCATCAGTTGGCCAAAGTATTGGAGCTTCTGCTTCAGCATCAGTCCTTCCAATGAATATTCTGGGCAGATTTCCTTTAGGATTGACTGGTTGGAACTTCTTGCAGTCCAAGGGACTCTCAAGAGTCTTCTCTAACACCACAGTTCAAAGCATTATTTCTTTACACTCAGCCTTCTTTATGATACAACTCGCACATCCATATATAACTACCAGAAAAACCGTAGCTTTGACTATATGAACCTTTGTCAGAAAAGTGATGTCTCTCCTTTTTAATATACTGTCTAGGTTTGTCAGCTCAGTGAAACAATGAGCCATGTAGTACAAGGCCACCCAAGATGGTCATGGTGGAGAGTTCTGATAAAACGTGGTCCACTGGAGAAAGGAATGGCAAACCACTTCAGCCTTCTTGCCTTGAGAACCTCATGAGCAGTATGAAAAGGAAAAAAGATATGACACTGAAAGATGAACTCCCCAGGTTGATAGGAGAAGAGTGGAGAAATAGTTCCAGAAGGAATAAAGAGGCTGAGCCAATGCAGAAACAAGGCCCATTTGTGGATGTGTCTGGCTGTGAAAGTAAAGTCCAATGCTGTAAGAATGATATTGCATAGCAACCTGAAATGTTAGGTCCACGAATCAAGGTAAATTGGAAGTGGTCAAACAGGATATGGCAAGAGTGAGCATCAACATTTTAAGAATCAGTGAACTAAAATGAACTGGAATAGGAGAATTTAATAATTCAGATGACCATTGTATCACTACTGTAGGCAAGAATCCCTCAGAGGAGATGGAGTAGTCCTCATAGTTAACAAAAGAATCCCAAATGTAGTAAGTACTTGGGTGCAGTCTCAAAATGACAGAATGATCTCTGTTTGTTTCCAAGGCAAACCATTCAATATCGCAGTAATCCAAGTCTATGTCCCAACCAATTCTTCAGCCAAAGAAGCTGAAGTTGAACAGTTCTATGAAGACCTACAAGACCTTCTAGAACTAACACCAAAAGAAGGTGTCCGTTTTATCATAGATGACTGAAATGCAAAAATAAGAAGTCAAGAAATACCTGGAGTAACAAGTAAGTTTGGCCTTGGAATACAATATGAAGCAGGGCAAAGGCTAACAGAGTTTTGTGAAGAGAATGCACTGATCATAGCAAACATCCTCTTCCAACAGCACAAGAGATGACTCTACACATGGACACCACCAGATGGTCAACACCAAAGTCAGACTGATTATGTTCTTTGCAGCCAGAGATAGAGAAGCTTTCTACAGCCAGCAAAAAGAAGACCAGGAGCTGACTGTGGCTCAGATCATGAACTCCTTATTGTAAAATTCAGACTTAAATTGAAAAAGTAGAGAAAAACACTAGATCATTCAGATATGACCTAAATCAAATCCCTTATGATTATACAGTGGAAGTGACAAATATATTCAAAGGATTAGATTTGATAGACAGAGTGCCTGAAGAACTATGGCAGAGGTTCATAACATTGTACAGGAGGCAGTGATCAAAACCATCCCCAAGAAAAAGAAATGCAAAAGGCAAAATAGCTGTCTGAAGAGGCCCTACAAATAGCTGAGAAAAGAAGAGAAGTGAAAGACAAAGGAAAAAAAGAAAGATACACCCGTTTGAATGCAGAGTTCCAAAGAATAGCAAGGAGAAATAAGTAAGCCTTCATAAGTGAACAATGCAAAGAAATGGAGGAAAACAATAAAATGGGAAAGACTAGAGATCTCTTCAAGAAAATTAGAGACACCAAGGGAACATTTCATGCAAATATGGGCACAATAAAGGACAAAATCAGTATGGATGTACAGAGGCAGAAGATATTAAGAAGAGGTGGCAAGAATACACAGAACTATACAAAAAAAATCTTAATGACCTAGAAAACTATGATGGTGTGGTCATTCACCTAGAGCCAAACATTCTGGAGTGTGAAGTCAAGAGGGTCTCAGGAACAAATCTAGTAGGTGAGGTGAGGTGAGGTGAAGTCACTCAGTCATGTCCGACTTTTGCGACCCCTACTAGGCTTCTCTGTCCATGGGATTCTCCAGGCAAGAATACTGGAGTGGATTGCCATTTCCTTCTTCAGGGGATCTTCCCGACCCAGGGATCAAACCCGGGTCTCCCACATTGGAGGCAGACGCTTTAACCTCTGAGGAATTCCAGCTGAGCTATTTTAAATTCTAAAAGAAGATGCTGTGAGAAGCTACACTCAATATGCCAGCAAATTTGGAAATCTTAGCAGTGGCCACAGAACTAGGAAAGGTCAGTTTTCATTCTAATTCCAAAGAAAGGCAATGCCAAAGAATGTGCAAACTACTGCACAGTTGCACTCATTTCACATGTTAGCAAAGTATTGCTCAAAATTCTCCAAGCCAGGCTTCAACAGTATGTGAATGGAGAACTCCCCGCTGTTCAAGCTGGATTTAGGAAAGGCAGAGGAAAGTGAAAAGTGAAGTGAAAGTGAAAGTCCTGTCTGACTCTTGTAACCCCATGGACTATATAGTCCATGGAATTCCCCATGCCAGAATACTGGAGTGGGTAGCCTTTCCCTTCTCCAGGGAATCTTTGCAATCCATGGATCAAAACCAGGTCTACCACATTGCAGACAGATTCTTTACCAGCTGAGCCACAAGGGAAGCCCAAGAATACTGGAGTGGGTAACCTGTCCCTTCTTCAGTGGATCTTCTTGACCCAGGAATCAAACTGGGATCTCCTGCATTACAAAGATCAATATGAGATCAAATTGCCAACATCCCATTGGATCATAGAAAAAGCAAGAAAATTCCAGAAAAGTATCTATTTCTTCATTGAGTATGCTAAAGCCTTTGATTGCATGGATCGCAATGAACTGTGGGAAATGTTTAAAGAAATAGGAATACCAGACAACCTTACCTGCCTCCTCAGAAAGTTGTATGCAGGAAAAGAAGCAACAGTTAGAGTTGGACATGGAACAATGGACTGTCTCAAAATTGGAAAAGTATACGTCAAGGCTATATATTGTCACCCTGCTTATTTAAGTTACATGCAGAGTACATCAGGTAAAATGTCAGGCTAGATGAATTACTAGCTGGAATCAAGATTGCTGAGAGAAATATCAACAGCCTCAGGTATACAGATGATACCACTTTAATGGCAGAGAGTGAAGAGGAACTAAAGAGCCTCTTGATGAAAGTGAAAGGGGAGAGTGAAAAAGCTGGCTTAAAATTCAACATTCAAAAAACTAAGATCATGGCATCTGGTCCTCTCACTTCATGGGAAGTAGATGGGGAAAATGTGGAAAGTGTCAGATTTAATTTTCTTGGGCTCCAAAATCAATGTGGATGGTGACCCCAGCCATGAAATTTAAAGATACTTGCTTCTTGGAAGAATAGCTATATCAGACCTAGACAATGTTTTAAAAGCAGAGACCTTACTTTGCTGACAAAGGTCCACATAGTCAAGGCTATGGTTTTTCCAGTAGTCATGTATGGATGTGAGAGCTAGACCATAAAGAAAACTTAGCACCAAAGAATTGATGCTTTTGCACTGTGGTGTTGGAGAAGACTCTTAAGAGTCCATTGGACTGCAAGGAGATCAAATCAGTTAATCCTAAAGGAAATCAATCCTGAATATCATTGGAAGGATTGATGCTGAAGCTGAAGCTCCAGTACTTTGGCCACCTGATGTGTAGAGCTGATTCATTAGAAAAGACCCTGATGCTGGAAAGATTGAAGGCCAGAGAAGAAGGGAATGACAGAGAACGAGATGGTTGGAGGGCATCACCAACCAATGGACATGAGTTTGATCAAGCTCCAGGAGATGGTAGAGGACAGGGTTGCCTGGCATGCTGCAGCCCATGTGTTGCAGAGTCAGATACGTTTGAGCAACTGAACAACAACAACAAGGTTTATCATAGGTTTCCTTCCAGGGAACAAACATCTCAGTTTTATGGCTGCAGTCATGATCTGCAGTGATTTTGGAGCCCAAGTAATAAAAATCTGTCACTGATTCCACATTTTCCCCCTTCTATTTGTCATGAAGTGATGGCACCAGAGAGACTTATTGCTACCTAAATAAAAGGAAACAAATTTTGAAATTTTAAATAGCAAACAGTAGGTTGAAGTAGATATAGGTTTCCCCTCTAGTAAGAAAGTCCGGTTGCTGGCCAGGCTCTGCTACAGATATTCAGACTTACCACAGAGGCTCTTGCAATCGGGTACCAAAAATCTGATGGGAAAGAGAAAGTGAAATTTATGCTCAACATTCCCAAAGATGCCTCATCATCCAGGATTCTGGACAACTGCATCATTTCATTACTCACATCTCCTTAATATTTGTTAATAAGTAATTTTGCATGATATTAGCTATCTCATTCAGTGTTTGGCAATAGATTCTCAAAATTACCACTAACTGTGAATCCTGTCTATAGGAAGCTCACACTTGCTTCAAAACAACAAGCATCAACTATTTTTTTTAAAAATAAATGAAAGTTAAAAAGTAAAAGGAACTGATCTCTCAAGATTAACTCTTGACCTTTCCGATGCTACTTCTATGGCAGATGTTCCTCCACGCTGTGAAGGTCGCTGTTGTTCATTATGAGAACTCGACAGTGCATATGGGCCAGCGGCAGAATTTGTTGATGCATCAGGAGATGAATGACTTGCTGAACAGGACTCTATTGAGGTAGAAAGGACTGTGAAAAGTCTCATGCTGGGATGCTCAAGAGGAAAGCCAAAGAGCAGATAAAACTAGACAGGCGAGGAGACAGGGCAAAAAGTCAGGGATTTCTGAGGGTACAGCATGGGTGGGGCAGGCATGCAGTGCAGGCTTTCATTAGGATTGCTGGTGGAGTTTAGTGGCCTGGTGAACTTTAGTGCTGGTTTATATATTGAGAGGAAAATGTGAGTTTAAGGGGTGACTCTGAGACTTCAAGTTTTTTGAGAAACTAGTCATAGAATATTCAGAATATGGATGTTTAGCCACGGTATAGCATTTATTTATTGAGATAGCCACCTTTATATCATAGTCATTTCCCTCTTTCCCTGTTCAGTTCAGTTGAGTTCAGTCACTCAGTCGTGTCCGACTCTTTGTGACCCCATGAATCGCAGCATGTCGGGCCTCGCTGTCCACACCAACTCTCGGAGTTCACTCAGACTCACGTCCATCGAGTCCGTGCTGCCATCCAGCCATCTCATCCTCGGTTGTCCCCCTTCTCCTCCTGCCCCCAATCCCTCCCAGCATCAGAGTCTTTTCCAGTGAGTCAACTCTTTGCATGAGGTGGCCAAAGTACTGGAGTTTCTGCTTTAGCATCATTCCTTCCAAAGAAATCCCAGGGCTGATCTCCTTCAGAATGGACTGGTTGGATCTCCTTGCAGTCCAAGGGACTCTCAAGAGTCTTCTCCAACACCACAGTTCAAAAGCACCAATTCTTTGGCACTCAGCCTTCTTCACAGTCCAACTCTCATATCCATACATGACCACTGGAAAAACCGTAGCTTTCCCTGTAGAACCTTCCAATTGCTTCCTAAATTCAAAATTCACAAGATCTGACCATCAGTCTATTTGAGCTAATGAAGCTCAGGATAGGACAAAGAGCAACAGACAGAAAGTCAGAAGTCACAGATGCTGACTTTGGTTCTGTTTGTAATTAGCAGGGTACCCTAATCGACAGCACTTAACATCTTTGGGCCACAGAGTTCTCAGAAGTATTTCCATGACCCTTCCCAGTTCTACTATTTCTGCTAGTTTCTGTGGTTCTATTTTACCAATTTCATCTGCCAACAAAGTAAAAACCAAAATTTACCTGCTGGTATTGTTATACTCTGCTAGTTACATTTTCTGAATATTTGATTGTTAATGTACAGGAAGAAAGAAAATTGTAGAAGATTTCTTATTTAAAGTTATTTGAATATCATTACTAAATCTTCAGTTGTTATCAAGGCAAAACATGACCCTAGGCCTTCCTTTTGGAGTCATTCACAAATGAACACGTTTTATTTTAATAGAAAACAAGAGCATTTTAATTGCTTAGGCTAGGTACTTTTATTTTGTTTTATGTGTGCAGTCAGAACCAGACCCTTGTGGATAATGTTAAAAGATGGATATTCTTTTCCCTTTGCTTTTTCTTTTTGTGTGTAAATTACAGCAATTGCTTGGGGGATTGGGCATTTGGACAAGCCATAAAATAATCAAAAATTTAATATTGTTTGGTAGCAGCCTAGGACTCTTTGAATTAGTGGTTAGATTAACCATTCACAGGTATAAGCACTTCACTCCTAGCTGGATTTAATAGTTCTGTTCATCGGGGGAATAAATTCTCTTGGTTGGTTTGAGGGCTTAACAAAATAATTTATTGAATGTAAGGAAGTGACCTCAGCATTCATAACTAGGTTTCCTTTGGTCTAATACTATTTCTACACTCTGACAAAATAATAATCTGAAAGTGAATTACTCATCATCCATTACTTCAAAAGAACCAAGTCAAGAACCAGTCCGACCTCAAATCATTTAGCTGCATTTGCCAAACTGTGTGTGCCTGTGTACGTTCTAGGCAGTCTGAAGTCTGTTTATACAGTGAAGTCTTCTAGACAGCTGTTAAAAACCACAGTCTCAAAAAACTACCTTTAGAAATATCTACAAATACTAGAGCTCATTCAAAAATATGCATCTTAGATTTTCTCTTGGTTACTGTTGGAGAGTTTCAAAGGAAATCTCCGATAGGACAGTCTCAGCTCGGTTTTGAGCGTAATTAGTTTCTCTCTCTCTCTTGTCTTAATTACTTTCAATCTATTCTGTCACTTGAAGATTTCAAACTCAACTGTTTTATGACTGTGAAATATTGTCACAATTTATGCTAATCAACCTAATTAATTCCCAGGGCAACCTTCCTGTGGATTGTGCTAGAGTATATGACAAAGTCACTAGTTCTCAGTGGTGAATAGATTGTTTGTGCCAATTTGATGTTTACACTGTTGCTGTGTGATTCGTTTTCCTGTATCAGAAAGCTAGTGAGCATATTTCAGCGGCTCCAGTGTATCTGTATTCTTCATCATGCTGCTGTTTACCAAAGTGCAAGCTATCACCTGCTTAACAACCAGGCAAGTATGAGAAACTCAGTAATTAATTCTTATAACTGTCCGTCTGTCCAGACTTCCAACTGCTATGAAAGAAACAGCTATTGAAAGTCAGAAAATCCACACCCTGCCTACTCAGATTTCCCAGCTTAAGGTGCTCAAAACAGAGAAATTTGGAAAGAGATGGAAGAGTGAAGGAGCGTAATATTCAACTTGAAACTCTTTATAATAAATACTTCTTTTTCCCCAAAAGTGGAATGCAAAGTGTGATTCTGAGCTTTGCCAATTCCTACCATCCTCTAATAAAGGTATCAGATAGACTATGTACTGTAGGGCTGTACTTAGTCACTCAGTCATGTCCAATTCTTTGCAACCCAATGGACTATAGCCTGCCAGGCTCCTCTGTCCATGGGAATTCTCCAGGCAAGAATACTGGAGTGAGATGCCGTGCCCTTCTCAAGGGCAACTTCTCAACCCAAGGATCAAACCTAGGTCTCCTGCATTGCAAGCCGATTCTTTACTGTCTGAACCACTTTGAATCCAAGCAGCTTGAGCAAATGGGTAGGTTAAATTGCCCCAAGAATATAATAAGCTCTAGGATGTCTACAGAATGCCACATGGTGTGACCAAAATGTCACTGGACTGGGTGCCAGGAGATTTGCCTCTGAATCCTGGCTCTGGCATTTAATGAGTATAGACTCTTTAATCTTGTTTGCTCTTGTTTTCTAAATTGGATATAATATCTACTCCTACCAAACAAAAGCTTAAAAATATATGGTATAAAGTAGAAACTTCCTATTATATTCATCTTCTCCAAAAAGCCTTTCTGCCCCTCCACGTCATAGGGCCTTTCCCTTCTTTGTGCTTAGTAGAATGTCTTATTTGCACATCACCTTTGGGCACAGCATCAGGCACTGCCTGATAGCAATAGCCCTTCATTTTACATGACTGTATATCTTCTCTCTCTGAAAATTTGTTAATTTCCTTGAGGTCAGGAAATGTACTGATAAATACTTATTGAATTGAATTTTGTTCCTCGTCCTGTACTACCCTTCCTCTTACTAGTTTTTAAATATGAGTTTATACATGCATTTATAAACAAGATTAAGTTTTGAAATATATGGCATAGCTTTGTCTAATTATAAGTTGAAGATTTATATCTACAATTGCATATGTTATATATGTTACAGACAATTGAGCATCACTAAATTAAAGCAGCAATAATATATTTGCAATAAAATACATTAAGTGCTTTGAGCAGCAATAATAGCCTATAGGACGTCCAATACCAGCAGCACAATTACCACCTTTTCAATAGACTTTTACTTTACTCTTCGCTAAAAGAATACAGTATTCAATTTTTCAGGATTGGTTAACAGAAGTACCTAAAAAGATGAGTGTGTATATGTAGCATCAATCAGCTCAGTTCAGTCACTCAGTTGTGTCCGAATCTCTGGAACCCCATGAATCGCAGCACGCCAGGCCTCCCTGTCCATCACCAACTCCCAGAGTTCACTCAGACTCACGTCCATAGAGTCCGTGATGCCATCAAGTCATCTCATCCTCTGTCGTCCCCTTCTCCTCCTGCCCCCAATCCCTCCCAGCATCAGAGTCTTTCCCAGTGACTCAACTCTTCGCATGAGGTGGCCAAAGTACTGGAGTTTCAGCTTTAGCATCGTTCCTTCCAAAGAAATCCCAGGGCTGATCTCCTTCAGAATGGACTCTGTATCTCCTTGCAGTCCAAGGGACTCTCAAGAATCTTCTCCAACACCACAGTTCAAAAGCCTTCTTCACAGTCCAACTCTCACATCCATACATGACCACAGGAAAAACCATAGCCTTGGCTAGACGGACCTTAGTCGGCAAAGTAATGTCTCTGTTTTTGAATATACTATCTAGGTTGGTCATAACTTTTCTTCCAAAGAGTAAGCATCTTTTAATTTAATGGCTGCAGTCACTATCTGCAGTGATTTTGGAGCCCAGAAAAATAAAGTTTGACACTGCTTCCACTGTTTCCCCATTTGCCATGAAATGATGGGACCAGATGCCATGATCGTTTTCTGAATGTTGAGCTTTAAGCCAACTTTTTCACTCTCCACTTTCACTTTCATCAAGAGGCTTTTTAGTTCCTTTTCACTTTCTGCCATAAGGGTGGTGTCATCTGCATATCTGAGGTTATTGATATTTCTCCCAGCAATCTTGATTCCAGCTTGTGTTTCTTCCAGCCCAGCGTTTCTCATGATGTACTCTGCATAGAAGTTAAATAAGCAGGGTGACAGTATACAGCCTCAACGCACTCTTTTTCCTATTTGGAACCAGTCTGTTGTTCCATGTCCAGTTCTAACTGTTGCTTCCTGACCTGCATACAGATTTCTCAAGAGGCAGGTCAGGTGGTCTGGTATTCTCATCTCTTAAAGAATTTTCCACAGTTTATTGTGATCCACACAGTCAAAGGCTTTGGCATAGTCAATAAAGCAAAAATAGATGTTTTTTGGCAACTCTCTTGCTTTTTCCATGATCTAGCAGATGTTGGCAATTTGACCTCTGGTTCCTCTGCCTTTTCTAAAACTAGCTTGAACATCAGGAAGTTCACAGTTCACGTATTGCTGAAGCCTGGCTTGCAGAATTTTGAGCCTTGCTTTACTAGCATGTGAGATGAGTGCAATTGTGCAGTAGTTTGAGCATTCTTTGGCATCACCTTTCTTTGGGATTGGAATGAAAACTGACCTTTTCCAGTCCTGTGGCCACTGCTGAGTTTTCCAGATTTGCTGGCATATTGAGTGCAGCACTTTCACAGCCTCATCTTTCAGGATTTGAAACAGCTCAGTTGGAATGTCATCACCTCCACTAGCTTTGTTCGTAGCGATGCTTTCTAAGGCCAACTTGACTTCACATTCCAGGATGTCTGACTCTAGATTAGTGATCACACCATCATGATTATCTGGGTCATGAAGATCTTTTTGCATAGTTCTGTGTATTCTTGCCACCTCTTCTTAATATCTTCTGCTTCTGTTAGGTCTATACCATTTCTGTCCTTTATCGAGCCCATCTTTGCATGAAATATTCCCTTGGTATTTCTAATTTTCTTGAAGAGATCTCTAGTCTTTCCCATTTTATTCTTTTCCTCTATTTCTTTGCATTGATCACTGAAGAAGGCTTTCTTACCTCTTCTTGCTATTCTTTGGAACTCTGCATTCAGATGCTTATATCTTTCCTTTCCTCCTTTGCTTTTTGCCTCTCTTCTTTTTACAGCTATTTGTAAGGCCTACCCAGACAGCCATTTAGCTTTTTTGTTTTTCTTTTCCATGGGGATGATCTTGATCCCTGTCTCCTGTACAATGTCACAAACCTCATTCCATAGTTCATTCAGCACTCTATCTATCAGATCTAGGCCCTTAAATCTATTTCTCACTTCCACTGTTTAATCTTAAGGGATCTGATTTAGGTCATTCCTGAATGGTCTAGCGGTTTTCCCTACTTTCTTCAATTTCAGTCTGAATTTGGCAATAAGGAACTTCATGATCTGAGCCACAGTCAGCTCCTGGTCTTGTTTTTGCTGGCTGTATAGAGCTTCTCCATCTTTGGCTGCAAAGAATATAATCAGTCTGATTTTGGTGTTGACCATCTGGTGATGTCCATGTGTAGAGTCTTCTCTTGTGTTGTTGGAAGAGGGTGTTTGCTATGACCAGTGCATTTTCTTGGCAAAACTCTATTAGTCTTTGCCCTGCTTCATTCTGCATTCCAAGGCCAAATTTGCCTGTTACTCCAGGTGTTTCTTGACTTCCTACTTTAGCATTCCAGTCCCCTATAATGAAAAGGACCTCTTTTTGGGGTGTTAGTTCTAAAAGGTCTTGTAGGTCTTCAAAGAACTGTTCAACTTCAGCTTCTTCTGTGTTACTGGTTGGGGCATAGACTTGGATAACTGTGATATTGAATGGTTTGCCTTGGAGACAAACAGAGATCATTCTGTCGTTTTTGAGATTGCATCCAAGTACTGCATTTCAGGCTCTTTTGTTGACTATGATGGCTACTCCATTTCTTCTGCGGGATTCCTGCCTGCAGTAGTAGATATAATGGTCATCTGAGTTAAATTCATCCAGTCCAGTCCATTTAGTTTGCTGATTCCTAGAATGTTGACGTTCACTTTTGTCATCTCCTGTTTGACCATTTCCAATTTGCCTTGATTCATGGACCTGACATTCCAGGTTCCTATGCAATATTGCTCTTTACAGCATCGGACCTTGCTTCTATCACCAGTCACATCCACAGCTGGGTATTGTTTTTGCTTTGGCTCCATCACTTCATTCTTTCTGGAGTTATTTTTCCACTGATCTCCAGTAGCATATTGGGCACCTACTGACCTGGAGATTTCCTCTTTCAGTATTCTATCATTTTGCCTTTTCATACTGTTCATGGGATTCTCAAGGCAAGAATACTGAAGTGGTTTGCCATCCCCTTCTCCAGTGGACCACATTCTGTCATGACCACCCCCAACTACTTCATTTAAATAAAAAGCAACCATAAAAATTAGTTTTCCATCACTCATCTTATATTGCTGGTACATTTACTTAGACAGTCTGACACTGAACAGGAATGCTGAAACCAGGCTCTGTAATTTGGGTGACTGAATCTAATTTGGGAACCTACATTATGTGCAGCAAGTAGCTTAGCTGGGACAACAAATTGGGCCCACATATGGGCAGACTGAAGCAAAGGCCAGTTAGGGATTATTTTAAAAATAGATTTACCTATAGAAGATGTTCCCATTCCCAACACATGTTTGGGACCACCAATAACCTTCACATTTCCCATTTGAATAGACACTTCAGTTTGAATCTTACTCTAGTAAAGATGACTGTCCACTGAAAAGTGTTTTCTCTCTCTTCCAGAGTTTAGAGTGCTTTGGGAGAAGTCAAGAACTACATAGATCAGCCTCCCTTGTATCTAAGTGAACCCATATGATTAGCTCTTTTCTGTGCAATTTGAGCAGAAATGTGTGTGATGTATCCGGCAAATGTAGTTAAGAAACAAGTGCATATCATCTTCTTTTGGCTACCTGTTAGATGGACACCAAGGATTTCAAGATGCTAGGGAATGGCCATGCCATATAAAGGATCAAGTTTGCATTTCTGAATCACCAAGTGGAAGAAAGTTGCCTGATAACTAAGATTATCCACTATGAATGAATAGGTATTAACTTATTGTGTTAGGTTATTAAAGTTTGAGTATTTATTTGTTATGGCACTTTACATTACTCTAACATTAAATCAACTACATTTTACATGGACGATGGTGTATTTCTTGATATTTGCTACTGTCTATAGGAATTCCATGTTCTCCTTGATCATCCAACAATCCTGAATCTTTTTTCTCTATCTGTACCTTTTAAAGCTGGCATTCTAAGCCCACTGCTTGTATTTGCCCCACCCCTGCCCCAGGCAATGTTATTATACCTTTAGGGTATATTGTTGATTTCTAAATTTTACCTCTAGCCTAATTTTTAGCCTGGCATGGTCAAATACCTATGAAACTTCTCTTCTTGGGTGTTCCACTGACATGTCAAACTTAATTTGTCTGAAACTGGAATCAACATGTTCCTCCCTTCCTTCTCCTATCCCTAGAGTACCTCCCCTACTACATTCTCTATCTCAGTAAATGGCACCAGCCTTATCTCAGAAAAAAAGCACTGCAAATTATCCCAGACTCCTCTATTCTCCTCATTTTCCATATTTGGCGCATTATGAAGTCCAGCAAATTTTACCAACTAAGTACTTAGGGAATCAGTCCTGTCATCCCCACCCTAAATAACACTCTCCTGGCTCAAGGTCCCATTATTTTTCATGTAGGCCATGCCAGAACACTGTAGCTAAGCACATGGACTTTGGAATCAGGCAGATCTTTGCTAAAGTCTCAACTCTGCAACTATTTCTCAGCTGTCTGATCTGGGGAAATTAACTATCGATTTAAACCCATTTCTTCCCATCTGTGAAGTAAGAGATACTAATAGTACTTTCCAAATGGGGCTGTTATAATCAATGAAGGAAATTAGGTACAGAGGGGCCTTAAAACAGCCTGCATGGAGTAAGGGCACCATAATGCTGGCTACTGTGATTGGGTAGTCTGCTTCCATACTCACCGCCAGGAACTTGCTCTCCTTATGAAGTAACTTCTCTAAAATAGAAATTCTGCCATCTGTGACTCCTGTGTTACAGAAAGGAAAAGATCAAGGATGAGAAATATTCAGAGACAGAATTGATAGGAATTGGAAACTGATTAGGATAATTGATAGACATCTTACTAGAAATGTCTATCACAAATTATCTAAATTGGATAAATTTGCTTTTGTGAGTAAATTAAATGTAAGTTTAAGATCCTCTGTTTCCTTTTTTTTTAATTGAATCTGCATTTTAAAAACTTAACAACCAAATTAGTGATTATCCAAGTTTAGCATAAACGATACTCACTGAATAATGGCCAACTCATTTGTTTACTTACAGAACATGCATGACAGCTGAAAAACAGGAAATTCAAATTAACCAAAAGTTCTATCTGAGAAAACAAAATACAAGGAAAGCTCTAAGAATAGTATATTTTAATCCTCATTACTATTCTTTTCACACATCTCTTTCCAGTAATACTTTTCTCTCCTTTCTAAAAATCTCATCCCCAAGGTATCCTAACAGACAATGACAGCATTTGGAAGATAAGAGTGGAAATAACTAAGGAGGAGTAAAACCAAGAATCACTGTACATCTACTAAGTGCAAAACAACAAGGATGTTCTTCACATATGTTGTCTCAGTTCTCAAAGTAAAACCAAAAAAAATTAATTAATTAATTAATTAAAAACCCATAACTTATATATGTAGCTTCCTGGTCGCTCAAATGATAAAGAATCTGCCTGCTCAGATGATAAAGAATCTTCCTGGGACAGGAAGATATCCTGAAGAAGTACATGGTAACCCACTCCGTATTCTCGCCTGGAGAATCCCATGGACAGAGGTGCATGGTGGACTGCAATCCAAAGGGTTGCAAAGAGTCAAACACGACTAAGTCACTAACACTTTCACTTTTCATGCACCATTAAGAACATATAATTTCTATTTTACAGAAAAAGGTCTCAGTAGAGTTAAGCTACCTGCCTGAAAAGGTATTTATCTGCCAGGATTTGAATCTATTTTCATCCTACATAAAGGTCACTAGCTTTATTTTATATTACAATATCTTAGATATCCAACCTATGAAGAGTCTACAACTATGTATTTGACTATTCTGCACCTCTTTAGTGTGTATGTGAACAACAACAACAACAAAATATAGATTGTGGGTAAGAACTTCTCACATTGTTACACTGTTTGTATCCACATAGGAACTGAGTCTGTGAAGCACAGAAACATCCCTGAGGAGAAGCCAGTCACAGAAGCCATGACAAGCCCCAGTAATAGGCAAGCACGCAAGTCCTGGTGGGATCATCCTCCATTCCTCATGCCCTTCCCACTTGATGCAATAAACATCCCCTAGTTTCCTATAATTTGGGCTTCAGACTCCTTGGAGAGTAAATTCACATACTTTTCTGTGTCGTAGTGGGAAGGAGTCCTATAAAATAGCAGAAAACAAATGATTGGTGAACAATTTTTTAATCAGATTCTTTCTGAGAAACTGATTTCATTATTTGTTCACTAGACAAGCTCCCATTAAATCTATTCACAATTTAAAAAAAAAAATTACCTAGCTAGTAGTATTGAACTGTGCTTTAATTAGAGCAGCCAAGAATGTCTTGTATAATTAACTGGGCTTTGTTTATAATTATTTCCTTGTGGTTAGGACTGTTTTCTGCTTGTAACTGGGGCGATGCTAATAGCAACACTAACCTTTGATTTTCATGTGAGAGTAACTGAAGGACAGGCAGAGGAAACAGACCAGACCTAGGAAAGTGAGACGAAAGGAAATGAAACACTGGGATTCCTTTCGACCTTCTGTTTTGCCTCAGGATGAACACAATCTCCCTAACCTCTGCCCCAATCTAAAGTCTAGATGCTGACATATGGGTTCCTTTATCATCCTGTCAAGTAAAAGAAATTTTTCCTTTACTTTTGGAAAATGGAGTGAAGCCTTTTCTCTTTGAGGTCCGTGTGCTAGTTTTTGCCTCCAGATCCACTCTCATCTTCTGGACCCAGCTCTGCGCCCCGTTGCATGACATCAACAGCCTTTGACTTTCCATTAGGTTTGGCCAACAAGAAACCCTAGGAGACATGTAGAAGGAGAAAGGATGGGAGGGATGGAGGAGGGAAAGATAAAAAGTAGAACTCTGTTATACTTGCCCTGATGGCTCAGACAGTAAGAGCGTCTGCCTACAATGCGGGGGACCTGGGTTTGATCCCTGGGTTGGGAAGATCCCCTGGAGAAAGAAATGGCAGCCCACTCCAGTATTCTTGCCTGGAAAACCCCATGGACAGAAGAGCCTGACAGGTTATAGTCCAAGGGGGTCGCAAAGAGTCCAGACATGACTGAGCGACTTCACTTTCACATTCTTTAAAAACTATATTATCTACTGTGGTTTCCCTACACCCTACCAAAACCTTGTTAATAGTCCTAATCAAACTCCCTAAATCTGCATCCAATGCAAGACACTTGGGTTCAATCCCTGGGTCAGGAAGATCCCCTGGAAAAGGGCATGGCAACCTACTCAGTGTTCTTGCCTGGAGAATTCCATGGAGAGCGGAGTCTGGTGGGCTCCAGTCCATGGGGTTGCAAACAGTGGAACACAACTGAGTGACTACTATTCCCTACTCTTCTATTCTTGGCTAGTAAAATAGACACAGCTTGGACTTGTAACACCATGTATCCCCACTCATGCACATCCTCTTACCTTCTAGAAGACTACAGGAATAATAGAATTCTTAGTTGTAAGGAATGTGGAAATTCCCCAAATGAGTAATCAACAGTACTAGAATGTGGCTGGGTGGACTCAGAGGCCCTTAGCCAAATAAGACTGTCCAGGTCCTGCTGAATAACAATAGGAATTTAGACACTGACAAAGTAGGAATTATTTTTATTTTTTCTATAAATCTTGTTAATTTGTGGTTAGTGTGGAATAAAAATTCTATAAATTCTTATCACATTCCTTCTGCTTGATGCTTAAGGTACACTTTCTTAGAAAGAGAGGTAAAGGAAAAAGATATATAATAGAAGCTCTTTAAAATATATCATATTTTTAAATCTCTATGGGGTGTGGGGCAATGTATTAGGTATCTCAGTTTCTTCCTTCAGGTATTTTGCAGCACAATAAGAGAGACATATTGCTATAGGGTATAAAAGAGAGGGGAGAGAGAGAGAGAGAAGAAAAAAAGATTGAGTAGTAAAAGTAGTTTTAAATAGCCTCACAGAAAGGGAAACAATGAAGGGAAATCTAGAGGGATCCCGCCAGGTAGAAGTAAAGAATGGAAATTACAGACAGAAGAGCAGGGCCAAAGGCAATGAGGCATAATAAAATAACTGGAATGTACAAGAATTGTGAGTAGTGTGTTACACAAAAATGATAGGGGTTTCAGCAGTGAAAATTTAGCGCATAAGGTTCAAGAAGGGCTTCCCTGGTGGCTCACTGGTACAGAATCTGCCTGCAGTGTGGGAGACAGGTTTGATCCCTGGATTGGGAAGA
Organism: Nanger dama; assembly: GCA_917880005.1. NCBI lineage: Eukaryota > Metazoa > Chordata > Mammalia > Artiodactyla > Bovidae > Nanger > Nanger dama. Next base: position 2,710,842 of record CAKJTW010000059.1, read on the forward strand.
TCCCCCAGAGAAGAGAAAGGCAACCCACTCCAGTATTCTTGTCTGGAGAATACCATGGACAGAGAAGCCTGGCAGGCTACAGTCCACGGGGATCACAGAAAATCCAACACAACTTAGCAACTAAGCAGCAGCAGCAGCAAGGTTCAAGAGGGAAAATATCTAGGAATGAGACTAGAAAGCTCAGAGCTGGTGAAATAATAAAGTTCCTACCTAATCTTCACAGCTTAAGAAAGCCTTCAAATGGATTTGGAGTTTATTCTATAGATAATGATGAACCTGTGAGGTTATAATTAACAAAAGAGTGATGTGACTAAATCTGTTTTTAAGAAATATAATTTCAGGGGGAGTATATGAGAACCAAGAAAACAACTGGAAATCTAATTAAAGTCTTCTAGCCTATACTAAGTCAAAATCAAAGTAAGTTGTGCTTGTCCTCCCCCCCCCCCCGCCCCGCCCTCGTCTGTGCTAGGTCTTCCTCGCTGCACGTGGCTTTCTCTAATTGCAGTGAGCGGGGGCTACCCTTCATGCGGTGCACAGGCTTCTCACTGTGGTGGCTTCTCTTGTCTGGAGCACAGGTTTTAGATGCAGGGGCTTCAGTAGTTGCAACACGTGGGCTCAGTAGTGCAGCATGCAGGCTCTAGAGCTCGGGTTCAGTAGTAGCACACAGGCTTAGTTGCTTCACGGCATGTTTGGCTGGCAGTCAGGCAGACTGGCAGGCAGATTCCTATCTACTGTGCCACCAAGGAAGTCCTAAGTAAGTTATTTGGAAGGACTAAATAAGTTGGCAAGCATCTGGAAAATGAACCAATAGAAAAATGAGATTAAACAATAAAACAAATTATCAGTATCAGCAATGAAAAAGGAGACACAACTAAAATTTCTCCACAGAGATTAAAAAGATCAGAGAAGATATTGTTAACATCTCTATACAATAAATTTGATGATTTGTATGAAGTAAACAAAGTACTTGATAAACACAATTTACAAAAATGCTACAAGAAGAAATAGAAAATTTTAATAGCCTCATTCTAAGAAATTAATTTCATATTTGAAGATTTTCCCACAGGGAAATCTTCAAGTCAAGACAGCTTTTACTGGTGAATATTTCCAGAGAGTTAATTAATAAAAGATAATTCAAATTTCATATATTATATATATGATTTTTGACTGGGGAATAGCTGCAGTCAAGTGTACTTCTTGCTGAAAGATTACTGCTAGTCACAAAGAATATATATCACAAGTTAATGATTTTCTTGCCTTTCAATATATTGGAAGAAGCAAGAATTTGTTTTCATTCAAATTCTTCCTGAGATAAACATCTAACTATCTAAGGGGGCTTGTTTGTCCAAAGCACAGAAAGCTTCATTCTGTAATTATCTAATTTCCTCTCAAAGTACACTGTCAGGCAGTGACTGTAGTAGGTTATGACTGAATCCTTATAGAATTGGGTGGTGAGCAGTCCTCTTTGTTCTTCTTTGTTTACAAGTGGAAAAATAAATTGTGACATATTCTTACAATGGAACAGTAGAAAGAAATGAAAATAAATGAAATATTCCCTCATGTACCAATGTAGACAAATTTCACAAACATAAAACTGATCAAACAAGCTAAACAGCAAAGAGAACATTGCATTATTCCACTATATAAAGTTTAAAAAATAGGCAAAACTAATCTATGGTGATAAAAGGATAGTAGTTTCTTTTGGAGGAGTATTTAGAAAGGATGCAAGGAGTCCTTCCTTTCTGAGTTCAGTTAAGTTTAGTCGCTCAGTCATGTCCAGCTGTTTTGCGACCCCATGAACCACAGCATGCCAGGCCTCCCTATCCATCACCAACTCCCAGAGTTAACCCAAACTCATGTCCACTGAGTCAGTGATGCCATCCCACCATCTCATCCTCTGTCGTCCCCTTCTCCTCCTGCTTCCAATCCCTCCCAGCATCAGAGTCTTTTCAAATGAGTCAGCTTCAACATCAGTCCTTGCAATGAACATCCAGGACTGATTTCCTTTAGGATGAACTAGTTGGATCTCCTTGCAGTCCAAGGGAGTCGCAAGAGTCTTCTCCAACACCTCAGTTCAAAAGTATCAATTTTTCTGCACTCAGCTTTCTTTATAGTCCAACACTCACTTCCATATATGACCATTGGAAAAACCATAGCCCTGACTAGATGGACCTTTGTTGGCAAAGTAATGTCTCTGCTTTTGAATATGCTGTCTAGGTTGGTCAAAACTTTCTTTCCAAAGAGTAAGCGTCTTTTAATTTCATGGCTGCAATCACCTTTGTGAGTAGTCATGGATTATTTCCTGATATCGATAGTTTTGTGAATTTGTTCACTTTATAAAAAGCCATTAATCTTTGAATTCAGGATTCACTCACTTTACTGTATGTATGTAATACTTCTGTAAAACTGTTTGTTAAACAGACGCATGAATTGACCTATCACCATGTAGATAAAATTAGCTTAGCAAAAGGAGAACCTATAGTAATCGGTAACAGTGTCAGACTTTATTTTATTGCACTCCAAAATCACTGCAGGTGGTGATTGCAGCCATCAGTTCCTTAGACAAGAAGATCCTCTGGAGAAGGAGTAAGCTGTCCAGTCCAGTATTCTTGCCTAGATAATTCCACAGACTATACCTATGGGGTCACAGAGTTGCACCGACTGAGCAACTTTCACTTTCACTTTTTACTTTTGTGTAAACTACTCAGCATCTCAAAGACTCAATATTTTATATGCTAAATGGGAATAACAACTATTTTAAAAGTTGTTATGAGAAATTCACAATATTAGGTGTAAAAGCTTTTAGCAAAGTATCCAAAATGTAATAAATACTAAATAAATGGAAGCTATTCATGAGATTTGAAAATTTATCTTCAGATACTTGCAATGTTAATAAATATTTCTTTCCCGAGACTAACCATCTATAAATTAATTCTATATAAAGAGTCAAGACTGAGCTCAAGGATCCTCTTCTAAAAGATAAGTAACTGATTAAAAAAAATTGAATATCCAGAAAATGACATTTAAGTACAGCTTACTGCTGCTGCTGCTACTGCTGCTAAGTCACTTCAGTCGTGTCCGACTCTGTGCGACCCCATAGACGACAGCCCACCAGGATCCCAAGTCCCTGGGATTCTCCAGGCAAGAACACTGGAGTGGGTAATACAGCTTACTAGACAACATCTATGAGTAACCCTAGACCAGAGCATTTCTTGATAATGCTCACAATTTATGAAAAAGAAATTCAGATATGTTTCAGCTGTTTTTCATCTTTATTCCCTTCCATGATTTTGAAAGCTCATGTGAGTTCTAATTATTTGTTGACAATTTCTCATGGAGGCAAAAAGAGACAGAATGAAAGAAAAAAGTAAGAGCTTTCAGGCTTAACCCAACCTGCCTCTATGTGACATTAGCATCTCATCACTTCACAGTGTTATAACTCTGTGTCCACATCTACTGATGTCTAAACAGAGTCCGATGTCCAAGAAATGCCAGTTTCATGAGAACATAGGTGGTATAACCTCACTATATTTAGAACAAAGATTGGGTGCAATGAAAGAGGAAGTATCCTGGAGGAGATGTAGAAGTGCAATGCTCATTTGATTTATTCTGTGTTATCTCATTCACTTCTTGCATCAATTTACTTAATTTTACCTTATAATGATATTCACAGAAAGACTATTACAGCTATTGTTCCTTTAGATTCATATCCAAATTACTTATAAGTGTTCACTTTAGATTTTGCTGATGTTCTGTAGAAAAGAAATAGTCAGGGGATGCTTTCTGTGTTTAAAAGAAATTGATTCACATACAAAAGAATAAATTTTCCCCACAAATATGCAACATTTGAAAAAAATAGCTAAGAAAATTAAATGAAATCTACTTTGGTGCCACTAAGGATTTGAGGTAAAACTGAATCAAATGACTTGCAGTTGAAAAACAAGCTAAACTTAAATAGGTATTACTTTCAGAAACTCACATAATTGTTTGGAGTCAACAAAATTGATAGAAAATTAAAAGAAGGAGCCCTACATATATTTGTAGGCACTGACCAGTATCCACACATCACAGCTCATGAGAACCCATTGCTTTTCATGTTAAATCTTTTTTGTTTTTGGTAACTGTTGTTTATTCTTTGCTATATTCATTTAATGTTGCAACAAAAAATTTGAAAATAAAGCAGCTTAACAAATAATCTATTATGTCACAAAAAATAGTTTGAGTGTTTCTCTAATGTGACTGATCTGATGGATGCTTTGTCATTAGACAACCATAACCCACATAGAGTAGATTGTAACAGCTGATTGTCAACTTCTTAATCATTTAATAAGGTATTCTTATGGGATCTAGACTAGTTTTTTAACAAATTATCCTGATGACTAGGGACAAAATCATTCACCATTTATTTATTCAACAAATGTTAAGTGCCTAGGTATACCATGCCTTGTGGAAATTTGGTATGAAAGTTCCTTGAGAGAAGAAACTTTTTCCACCTTGATATTCCTGGTACTCTGTTCATAACATTATCCTGGCAATGGTTAAAGATTTACCATGGGCTTCCCAGGTGGTGCTTGTTGTGAAGAACTTGCCTGCCAATACAGGAGACAAGGCGCTTATCCAGTTTCTGTTGGGAAGATCCCCTGGAGGAGGAAATGGCAACCCACTCCAGTATTTTTGTCTGGAGAATCCCATGGACAAAGGAGCCTGGCGGACTACAGTCCATAGGGTCGCAAAGAGTTGGACATGACTGAATTGACTTAGCATGTGCACAAAGATTTAATATTATTGCTCTCATAATTGCTTTTTATTACCATTAATCATTGTAAAATAGGAAAGTAGCACAACAATGGAATTCATCAAATCTCTATATATTTATGTAATTTGGGAGAATCTGTCTCTAAATGGAGTTCCTTGTCCCAGTGGCAGAGGAAAATCCAAATAAGAAAAGTCCTTAAGGTAGCAATGTTTCACTAGGAAGAGGCTACATCATTTTCTAAGTTAAAGAAAAATTATTATCTCCACATTCTGGAAATACTGACTAGTTAATTATATCAAACAATGTATGGTCCTTTTCATCACTGCTAAAATACTAAGTGCTCTCTTTAATGCCTAGTCAATAAGCAGATTAAAACATAAATGCCACTAAATATGCTTTAAATATCAGCTCCATTGAAATATTTCTAACTTCTGTATCCTCTTAAAATAATCCCCATTTGAAATTGAGAGGAAATGTCACCCATATGAGTTTCTTCAGAATTTAAGCTCTGATTATACAAGGAATTATGTACTATATAGCTTTGGAAATCGGATAATTGAAGAAGTACCAGACTCTTTGTTGATGACATTTTTAAGCTTAGAAAGTTTTTATCAACGCTACAGTCAAATTTCATTTTTCAAACAGTGTTTTACACACTGAGTACATGTCTAACTCCAATTAAAGCCAGCTACCTTAGGAAGAAACTGTGAAGAAAGGCAAAGTTGCACAATCACACCAGACAAGTGAAGCCTTTCACTACTAGAACCTACAGAACTGCAGAAAGGCCATCTGCTTTGATCAGGTCTCAGTAGGGGAAAGGAAGGTGAGCACAAAATTATAAAGGAGTAACTCGAACTTTCAAAAAATAATGGTCTGCTAGAGAAACTGAACTAGTTCAAATGTGACTTGATTGACCCTCTTCAAATTTTATTATTTTAGTCTCCATTTTCAAATGATGTACAAACAGGAAGTCTTTCATAAGACAAATCTGATTCTTCCTTGGGTGAATGTAAAGTGACCAAAATATAAGTTCACACCTGATTCAGGGTAAGGAGATTTTGTCATCATTTTCCGTTTATCAGAGGACTTAGGAATACTTTCTAAGTATTCAACTAAAAGGATCCCTCTTTTTCCTCTTACCAGTCTAATCATGGTATTTAATTCCAATAACCAGGGACTATAGTAAATGTTCTTGAAATATACATTTTGCCTAGGTCTTTCAAATGTTGCATATTTGACTTCAGCTTAATAATCGATCTATGTGTAATGTGTATAATACATCTACATTTTTCTTTGTAACTTTCTTTGTTAAGGAAACATAATATACACATAATCCAATTAAAAGCCCAGAATCTAAACCCTAATATTTAAATCATCCACATTACTTTCCTTTTGGGGTTATGTCTTTTTTTTCTCTTATACTATCCTCACTTGCCAATCAAATGTGTGAAAATGGTAAGATTTCTCATTATTCAGTCACAGACTATAGTTGGGAGTTGAAGATCATCAGAGATTATCTATTCTTTCATTTTGCAAAAGAAGAAACTGAGCCACAGACATGTTAAGCCACACAGTTAATGTCAGAACTTGGATTGCTTATTGTATGACTTCAGACCACCATTTAAATACAAACTTTCCCATTCAGAGGTGTTCTCAAAAGAGAAGGTGAAAATATTGTTGGAACTGCAATCCGGAAGAACCGCTACAGGAGCAAGAGAAAGAAATCCAACCCAGTATCACTTGCCATACCATTTCCTGAGAGGTTATCTTGTTCCAAACAGGCACTTTTGTTAACTTGCACCAAAAGGTACCATACAGTTGGGCTTCCCTAGTGGCTCAGATGGTAAAGAGTCTGCCTGCAATGCAGGAGACCTGAGTTCGATCATCCCTGAGTTGGGAAGATCTCCTGGAGAAGGGAAGGGTTACTCACTCCAGTATTCTTGCCTGGAGAATTCCATGGACAGAGGAGCCTTGTGGATTCCAGTCCATGGAGTTGCAAAGAGTCAGACATGACTGAGTGACTAACACTTTTCATTTTTCACCATACAGTTGGGTGGTGGCCCTGATCATAATTAAGGTAACTTTTGGAGTTATTTGATGGAAAGGGTAAGAGGGGGCTTTAGAGATCTCCTGAGAGTGCTGACATCTAGGATTTCTGAAACTGAATTAGTTGAACCTAATAGCAACTCAAGAGGAAAGGTCACACAGGTTTGGGTGAGAAATTCATGATTTGTAAATGTCAGCTAAGATTTGGATAAGCATCTGGCTTTTGGTTATACATCTGAAAATGAATAAACACTGAAATCTGGAGGATTCATACTCACTGGACCTAATCCACCCAGGATTTAACAGCCAGAAAAGAAATGTTGGTTATGGCAAGGATTCCACCAACTTTTAAATCAATTTACACACAAAAACAAAGAAGCACATATGTAGATGTCTGTATACATATGTAAACATGTCTATACATAACCCACACACACAAATATGTGTATATTTCTACGCATTTCATGTATATATGCATGTAGGCTTGCATGTGTGTGTGTGTGAGTGAGTGCGTGTGTGTGTTTAAATATTCCAAAACATTGGGCCAGTTGGCCATGCATCTAGTTTCTCTTGGAAAAGATTTACTTCATATCTAATAGAAATATACAATCTGGTTAAATGTTGCTGGTAAAATGTCTAACACATGGGTGGATTGAGATTGTGAACAAGTAGAGAATACTAAAGCAGCCTGTTGGAGATAGACCCTTTGAAAGGAGGCCAGAAAACATTTCATTCCAAAGAGAGAGGATACGCATCTATTGTTTCTCCAGCTGGCTAAGCAAAGGCAGGGATGTTTCCTACTAAACAGCCTCATTAACATAAGCATAACTACAGGGTAAGTTTTCAAGCTCATTCCAAGTGAATTCAAAGGGGTGGGGGAAGAAAGATGCCATTAATATGCGCAACTCATGCAGACAATGATATGAAGCTAATTCATTTCATCATATTATCACCATAGCATATTAACTTAAAAGAAATAATAAGACAACATGGAAATGTTTGCATATTAGAGAGAATTCTCGTTGTACCCTATTAGCACCATATCCTATTAGTATTGCATTAGGCTACCATGCTGCAATGCTAAAATGATGAAATCCCACTGTGAAAACTGATATTGAATTCTTGTAATGTTTCAGAATCATTTTTAGCACTGCATATAAATAATTCATGTGAGCAGATCTAATGAATTGATGGAAGAAAAAAAAACATCCCTTGGCATTGTGAGCATATTTATGAATGTAAAGTCACGAGCAAGTCGCTTTCTCATAGAAGGTGGGCAGGGGCTGAAATGTGACATCTACTCCAGAGCTGGTTATTAATATAACTAGGAATTCTAGGTCAAGTCCTGTTGAAATATTCCTGAAAGTGTATTTTCTTCGAAGAAAGGTGGTACAATATTGATTGGCACTCTCCTGTCCTTTTGAATCTAGACTGTGGATCAACTGAGGCAGGCACCCTCACTTAGAGACACTTGCTATACAGAAACCAAATTTAATTAACTGAGAACCCGAGTGAACTAGTATCTTTTTATTCTCAAAGTCTTCGTCCAAGACTTACCCAACTGTCATCATTATCTGATTCTTCATCTGTCTGGAACACTAGCCTGTATGCTCCTTGAAATCATGGATCATTATTTATATCTATTACCCTAATCCTTAGCACAATGCCTGGCCCTGACTAGGTGCTCAATAAACATTTGACTGAGTGGATGGATGAATGAATTAATGAATTTATTCAATTCCAAAGACTCCAATTAAAAATTTGGAATAAAAGCAGAGGTCATTTACATTTAACTCTGAGTGTTTTACTAAACTAAATCTTTATTTGTAATGTTGAGTTTAGTCAAAGCAGTTTCAGTTCAGAAAGTGAACTGAATTAAATTTTAATTTAATGGAATTCTTCCAGAGTTAGACACAGTTGTTTAAATTCCTGCCTTAGATTAATGGTTTTTGGTTTCTCATACCACATATTGCATATTGGTGTCAGTGCGCTTGCAGAGAAGTAATCCTAATGCAATTTCAACTCCCCAGGATGGAGATTTCCTGCAAGGAGAGCTGTCGTGTAAAGCGTGTTCCCCTATGTAGAAATATTGCTGGCAGTTACTGTGAATTGCAGGGCAGAAGCCAATGACCTGTTTTTGGTTCGCTGTGTAGCTTCCTTGTGGGCACTGCGATTCTTTGCTACTACTCTCTGGAGTTCACTACACTTAAGCTCCAGTTCCCTCAAGGCCTATTTCCCGCATTCTACTCAGTGGACAGATTATACAACGCCCCTAGTTGCAGGCCTTCTTTCTACACAGTGACTTGTTTCAAAGCTAAAGAAACTGGAAAAGAATAATAGATTTTTCTGGAAGACAACACTGGATTTTTTTCTCTTTATCATACCCCAGAGAATATTCTAATGTGGAATTGAAAGAGATCACTTCACCTTTCTGTTGGGTAAGGGAGTTAGAGAACATGAGGTTCCGAAAGAATGAGACCGGCATTTTACAGGAACAGATCACCTTTAATAAGGCGAGAAGGGGCAGCAGTCAGATTAGTGAGTGGCTGCACTAACCCAAGAAAAAGTAAGTGTATATGGGCATATATGTCGAAAGCTACTGTCTTAAGGGGGCCTGTTCTTCTCCAGGGTTGTTTGGAGTAATCTCTTACAAGACTGGGACAAGGATTTCTGGAGATCGGCCAGAGGCTGGACAAGCTGGGAACTGGGCGTAATCGACCTTAATGTCCATTTTTTTTTAATGTCCATTTTTTTTCCTTCGGGTGAGAGAGTTCTTTGTTTTGCATAGAATGGTGGGGAGGACCTGGAGGGGAGTTTTAACTCCAGGTTATTTTGAGTCATGTAACTTTCCTTCACTTTCAATACCTGCCCTCCTGTATTCACGTGCATACACACACACTGATGCACACATTGGCTCTTTAACTATGGTTGAGTGTTCATCCAAGTCTCAGAGTCATTTACCCAGAAAAGTAGCTTTTTCTTTAGGCCAAAAGGCCAGAGTGAGAAATGTGGGCCTCCTAAGCCATGTCTCTGAGGAGAAAAATGAAAGGTCATTTATTGTATGGTAAAGTATACTGGTATATATTGTATGGTAAAGTATAGTGGAGAAGGCAATGGCACCCCCACTCCAGTACCCTTGCCTGGAAAATACCAAGGATGGAGGAGTCTGGTAGGCTGCAGTCCATGGGGTTGTGAAGAATCAGACACGACTGAGCGACTTCACTTTCACTTTTCACTTTCATGCATTGGAGAAGGAAATGGCAACCCACTTCCAGTGTTCTTGCCTGGAGAATCCCAAGGATGAGGGAGCCTGGTGGGCTGCTGTCTATGGGGTCGCACAGAGTTGGACACGACTGAAGCGACTCAGTAGTAAAGCATACTAGGGGCATTGCTGGTGGCTCAGACAGTAAAGAATCTGCCTAAAATGCAGGAGATCTAGGTTCAATCCCTGGATCAGGAAGATCCCCTGGAGAAAGGAATAGCAACCCACTCCAGTATTCTTGCCTGGAGAATTCCCTGGAGAGAGGAGCCCGAACGGTCTACAGTTCATGGGGCCAGAAACAGTTGGGCACAGTTAAGCCACTAACACTTTCACCTTCAACAACACAAGCAATTCACTCCAGCAAAGCTAGGTGAGCCAGCCACTAAAGAGAGGCTCCCTAGGTGCTTTCTCATGCTTCTCTTGCCTTTGACTTCCCAAGAGTTTCCTAGGGTAGACTGAGTAGTCAACTCACGGAAGTAAAGGGTCCTTTGTGTAGGTTGACTGTCATGGTTGGAAACAGAAGTCTGAATGGAGGGCAAGTGTTCCCATTTCTTTGGATGGGTTAACAAAACAAGTATGTTTTCACTCTCTTCCCTGTGCACTGAGGAGTCATACTTAAGTTGACAGGTCAAGTTTGACCATACAGTAATATATGAGTTGCAGTGATATTTGTTTATAAGGCATTAAGACACAAAATGAAAACTCAATCTTTTTTTTTCCCCACCAGTTAAAAGGCAATTTTAACTAACTATGCACCTCAAAATGCAACTGGAAATGGAATGGAGAATGTGAAATGTTGTTGAATTTGAACCAGTTTGGATTAAGGAAATGATAGATGAGGTGATATCCATATGCAGCAATTTGTTCTGTTTTGCTGGTGAATAGATTTTAATTACTCTGCTGTCCTTTTGCAGCTCCCAGATTACTGCAGGTAATCTGCTAAACTCATTTCTAGGTTAATAAAACACAGGTCAAAAAATCTAATTGTGAGTTTTAAAAGGCTCATATTTTGTCCATTTTTGCTTGGACAAATAATGTTGTCAAGGCATTTTCTCCTATTTTTCATTTCTATGCATTTGTTAAGAACGTGCCATGTATACTTTGCATTCATTATTTTATTTTAATTCCATTTTAAAGTTTATGAAACTGAGACTCAGAGAGATTAAGTAACTTCCTCAGGGTAGCAGAGCTTTGTGAGTAGAGAATAGATACTAATCAAGGTTTATCTGATTCCAGAACCCAGGTTCTTAACTCTTTTCTCAGAATACTAACAAACAAGGCCTAAGCAAGCATCAGCAGATTTGAAGTCTAAAGCATATCTAACATTGATAAAATAAATACCAGTTCCTCATTAGGTTGCTACAAATGAATAGTCTGAGCCTAAACTGTTTCCATCATACCGTGACTATTAAATATATATAATAGGTCTGAGGCCTTTCTAGGTGTTAAGAAATTCAGGTGGATCTCAATAAATCTACTTCCTAGTGGTCTGCTATGGATGAAAGAGCAGATTTACTGACTCAGATAAAAACTGCTCTATGTATCAACTTTGGTGATTACTAATCGTATGATTTTCAACAGGTGTCTTAGTTTCTTTAAATTCTTCATCTAAAACAAAGACAATACCTAATTTGTGGAACTGTGAGAAGTAAATGAGATCACTCAGTGACTGGCACATATGATACACAGCAATTGTTACTTCTCTTCTATCACTTTCCTAGAAGCTGACCTAGGTCCAAGCACAGGAGATGCATTTTTATGAGTCAGTAAATCTATGCTTTCTTCCATAGTAGGCCACTTCTTAAGAAGTAAAAATGTGAAAGTGTTAGTCACTTCAGTCAAGTCCAACTCTTTGTGACCCCATGACAATAGCCCACCAGGCTCCTCTATTCATGGAATTCTCCAAGCAAGAATACTGGAGTGGGTAGCCATTCCCTTCTCCAGAGGATCAGCCGGACCCAAGGATCTTACCCAGGTCTCCTGCATTGCAGGCAGATTCTTTACTGTCTGATCCACTAGGGAAGCCCCTTAAATTCTTAATCTCTGAAACAAAGATAATTTTTAGAGCTGTGAAAAGTGAATGAGATCATCCCAGTGGCTGGTATATAATGGTATGAGCAAGAGTGACTTCTCTTTCTCACTTTGCTGTTAATAGAAGCTGACCTGGGTCTAAGCATAGGACTACTTTGCACGCTTCACAGTCGTGCCCACAAACTTTCAAATAGCCACAGGTCTCAAATTCATTTTTTTTCAATCCAAAATTAGTCTCCAAAGATGGTGTTAGGATTCCTATAGGATTCAGAACAAGGTTCAAAATGTAGACTTTCACTGTCAAGTGGTATCATGTGCCCAGCCAAAGGACCTCACTTATGTGATTCTTAACAGTAAGAGATTCATGTAAAAAATACCTCACCAGGAGATATAAATCCCAATGGTATTTTTTCTCAATGTACCTGTCCCATTTTCGCTGATTTCAGTTTTTCCAGTGTAGAAATAAATCTCATACTGAACAAAATCCATAAATCCTGAACCCTGATCACCTCAGCAAGATTTCCTAGCTGTCTGAAAGGCTAGTTTGATTATGGGTCAGTCAATGCCATGCATTTCAGGTCATTCTGGTCCTAGTCAACACGGAACTGATTTCAAGAGTCCAGGAAAGTATGAGTCAGTGTGGAAGTTCAAGCAGGAACCAACAGGGTCTCACAATTCAACAGGAATTCCAACCTAGCCTCAGTCTTGAGAGGACTCCTGGGGAGTGTTCAGTATGCCTTGCCTTCACTGCACAAGCCAGGTCTCACCAAGTACTGAGTGTGTATTTCAGTGGAGGGCTGATCTGCTCCGTATCCCTGAAATCCAAAAATGTACTAAGGAAATTTCACAAAGGCTGTAAGGCAGTTGACAGTGCCAGCCTCCCTCCTGGATTTTTAGCTTGCCAAAAATGTAATCTAAAAATCACACACTAACCCTTAAACCAAGACTATCTGAGAATTATGCATAACATAATTCCATACCATCATGGCAACCACAAAGTTTTAAAATGCCTTTCTTAAAGGCTTATTAAATCTCTCTTCTTAATTAAGCCTTTCCTCAAAGAAAACTAGTAGCCTCCTTTGTTTCTATGTGCTAATAAAATATTCAGGACACTTTTCTTATAAATTCAAGACATAGAAAGGTGACCTCACACATCATCACAATTTTACCTTTCAATTAACCAAGACAGATCTAGGTTCACCACAGCAAGAAATTCTGCTTTTAATTGGCTACAAGAGTAATACAGTAGTGCAGAATTATTGCTCTAGGTTTTTTACGTTTGCAATAAGTTTCAACTAAACGTCTTCACCAAAATGTCAAATTTATTCCTGACGTAACAAAATACATTCAATGGCTGATCATGTATTCATTAATATCTTGTGTTGCCATCATGCCATTATTGGTTCTAATAATACCTAATTGCAATAATAAATACCTAATTTGGGGGATTTGTTTATTTTCTAATTAGACATTTTTCACATTTATATTATGTAATTGTTCATGAATAATTATTGTTAGTCACAAAATAGAAGTATCATTAAGCCTGTATAAACTGAAGCCAGCTTCTTTTTGAAAAAAGAATTAAACTTTTCCTGCTTTATGTTCTAATTACTTTTTCCTCTATTTTGTGGAACTCCTTGAAACAATGTTGAGGGAAACTGTAAAGTGGATGCTGATAACTGAAGACATTTTTATAATTACAAATTCACTAAAGGGAGGTTTAAAGAATCATATTCCTATAATCGGTGTTTTCTTCCCATACCCCTGCTTGGAACAAAGTGAGCTTTCTTCAAGAGACTTTTGTCAGGAGCTTACTGCCGGATGACCCAAGGCCTCATTCTCCTGTGTTAAAAGTGTGTGTGAAATCACTCAGTTGTGTCCGACTCTTTGTGACCCCATGGACTCTACAGTCCATGGAATTCTCCAGGCCAGAATACTGGAGTGGGTGGCTCTTCCCTCCTATGCTAAGGTACTAAGCAAATAGCAACAGCACCTTTCTGCATCTGCATTTCAGTTTCACCCTTTCACCATCTCTTCATGGACCATAAAAACATAATATTCACTTGTACAAAATGTCTGCTGCTGCTGCTGAGTCGCTTCAGTCGTGTCCGACTCTGTGCGACCCCATAGACGGCAGCCCACCAGGCTCCCCTGTCCCTGGGATTCTCCAGGCAGGAACACTGGAGTGGGTTGCCATTCCAATAAGTCATTCTACTTTCTTGTCTGAGTATATGTTTGTCTTTATTCTTGGAATGACTTTTTTTTTTCCTAGTCTCTTAAGAGACTCATGCTCATCAGTTCGATAACCAGTTTCTCCATGAAGCTTTCCCCATGTCCTTATGCAAACTTTCTTATGTTTTCTTTACATTACAAGCTTACCTCTAGCATTACCACTTACCACCCTGGATTTTAATTATGGAATTTCTTGACTATGTCTCCCACTAAATTCTGTCCCCCAATGGAGTCTACAAATGTATTTTTTAAGTCCTTCTCTTGAAAGTGAGACAGAATGGGATCTGGGACCCTTTACTGCATGCACCTGGACAAATGTCTTCTCAAGCAACAGAAGACAAAGAAGCAATAAGGGACTAAAAGTAACTGCAGGCGTGCAAAATTGGAACAAACTACAAGCAAGAGAGAAAAAGACTGAAATGCAACTGACACTTCTGAGGTACCGGCAGAAAAAGTAGGGTCTGCACATGATCTCTGCACGTAGCACCACGAAGGGTTTAGGCAGACCACCTAATAGACCCCTCGGGCCCAAGTCATGAATCTGCTCCTACCCTCACCCCATTTAAGGGACCAGCTTAGCCCACCCCAGGAAGAAAGCAAGGGGATTGCAACCTTGTTTTCACTCTCTCATACTATTGCACTAGTCCCCATAAGACCCTATCTGAATTTCTTATCTGGCTTCTTATCAATTTTTATTGATTAACACTCCAAGAATCCAAGTCAGTAAAAACTACAAGGAAGTTAATACTGCCTTCAAGGCTTAACCAGTGAGGATGGAAGCTGGTGGGTGATTGCTTTTTATTCCATGTCTTGGGCAGACTTAGCATTGTAGGTGACTCCTCAGAGGGTCCCCACTGGGACTGAGTCCCACGTGCCCACAGGGGTAACCAGTTTAATAATATGCCTTACTTTTCTGATTCTTGTTTTATTCTTCCCAATCATCAGTTCCTTTGCCATTCCTTTTTAATTGCTGTTGTAACAAGCTGTCACAAGTTTAACAGTTTAAAACAATACTAATTTATTTTCTTATCACTCTAGAGATCAAAAATTGTAAATCTATTTCACTGAACTAGAGCCAAGCAGTCAGCAGGCTTGGTTTCTTCAGGAGACACTTAAGGGATAATGCATTTTCCAGTTTCTGGAGGCCACCTGCATCCCTTGGCTCATGACCCTTCTTCACATGACTCCAACTTCTTGCTTCTGCTATCACATCTCCTGCGTGTGTTTGTGTGTGGGTGTATGTGTGCGTGCTCAGTCATGTCCATCTCTGCAACTCCATGAACTATAGTCTCAGGTCCTCTGTCCATGGAATTCTCCAGGCAAGAATACTAGAGTGAGTAGCCATTCCCTTCAGGGGAATCTTCCCAATCCAGGGATTGAACCCAGGTCTCCTGCCTTACATGTGGATTCTTTATCATCTGAGCCACCAGCAAAGTCCAGGAGACATTAAGGGCGATTGTATTTTCTAGCTTCTGGAGGCCACCTGTGTTCCTTGACTCATGACTCTTCCTTACATTATTTCAATTTCTTGCTTCCACTAACATATCTCCTACTTCTTTTGACCTTCTTGCCTCCCTCATAAATAACCCTGTGAGTTTGTGATGGTGTTCAAGGCCCACTCAAATAATGTAGGATAATCTACCCATCTCAAGATTTTTAATTGATTCACACCTGCAATGTTCCTTTGTCATATAAGATAACAGATTCTGGGGATTAGGACCTTTGGTGAGAAGGTGGGAGGACAGGAGGACAATTATTCAGTCTACCACACTTTCAAAACTGACCACACGCCACAAGCATGCTGATATTTCAAGCTCTCCATTTGAGGAAACTTCCCTGGTGGCTCAGATGGTAAAGCGTCTGCCTGCAATGAGGGAGACCCGGGTTCGATCCCTGGGTTGGGAAGATCTCCTAGAGAAGGAAATGGCAACCTACTCCAGTACTCTTGCCCAGAGAATCCCACGGACGGAGGAGCCTGGTGGGCTACAGTCCATGGCGTCGCAAAGAGTTGGACACGACTGAGCAACTTCACTTTCACTTTCACTTTCAAGGTAAGACAAAATGCAAAAGAAATTAGAACGTCAGGAAGGGAATAGCCTTAACTATTAAACACTGCAGATCAACAAATAAATTGTGACTTAGAAAGACAATAGACCTCCTTCGCAATAAGGAGGTCGTTGGTAGACTTGGTGAGAACGGTTTCAAAGGGTAATTGCTAAATTGCACGTGGATTGAGTTAAGTCTCAAAGTTGTCTGAAAATATAAAGGCAGAGAGGGCTCAATCAGCCAGTTCTCTTCCATAAATAATCAGTATTTATAAATATGAAAACAGCTCAATATTTTCACAAGAAGCAGTAGTTATGAAGCTTAAACTTAATTTTTCAGGAAGGTCTTCATGGCCTAGCCAATCTCTTTACTGACTACTGGGTATTTTCGTAGTTTCCAATATTTTCTCTATTCCCACATACAACACTTTATGTGATAACTTAGTTAGGCTCTGGCTTCCCCCAGTGATTGAAGTTCTGTGGTGGTAGATACCATCTCTTTCCTGCTTGCTTTTCATTCTCAGCCTCTCATATGGTTCCTGCCACAAAGTAGATACTCACAAAAAATTATTAAACAAAGTGCCAGCGAAAGCTATACATATGATTTAAGTGAAATCACAATCCATATTTTTATGGGGCAGAGCTGAAAGAAAGTATGGAGACCTCTCTTTCAGGCTTGAATTTGTGGACAAGAAAATGCTTTTTTTTTAGTCATCAAATTCCTATACAGATCACTTGGAAATGCTGCTAAAATGCAGATTCAGCTATGTGTATGAGGCCCTAGATTTTGTATTTCGATTCAAGTTCCCAGGTGATGTCAACACAGCTGGTCCTTAGGCACATACTTAATGAAGATCCAAATTGAGTGGTTCTAAATCTACCCGCATGTTAGAAAGCATTTTGAAAGACTTAAAAATGCATCCCAGTATCATTTTTCTAGAAATTATATACATGCATTAATATATAATTTTTGTTTCTCTTTTCTGACTTACTTCACAATGTATAATGGCTCTAGGTTCATCCACCTCACTAGAACTGACTCAAATTTGTTCTTTTTATGGCTGAGTACTGTTCCAGTGTGTGTGTGTGGTGTGTGTGTGTGTGTGTGTGTGTGTGTGTAATGACAAAACCCAGCACAAACAACATTGCAAAACAATTTTTTAATTAAAAAAAATGAAGGATGGGATTATATGTATACCCGTGGCTGATTCATGTTGATGGCAGAAACCAACACAATAAAAAACCCTATTACCCTAGGTCTATAGAGACTAAAATATGGGGATTGTTAGTTACCCAGAAAATGTAATGTCTAGTTATTTATTTACATGTATTTTTATACGTCAACCAGAAATAATAATGATATGTTTAAAGTGACTATAATATGTGAATAAAAATTTTGTTTAAATTTTAAAAAAATGCATCCCAGTGCCAGAACCCTGGGCACAGATTTTGATCTATTTCTGGGGGTGAAACCCCAGCATTCATTGTTTGTTTTGTTTTGTTTTGTTTTAAGATTCCCAGATTATTCTCACAGGCAGCCATGGCTAAGAACCACTGGTTTTCAGCCAAGGTCTGCTTTAACAGATAAAGAAACTGAGGTAGGGAAAGAGTAAGTTAAATGTCAAAGCCAAAAGGGATAGACTTGTCAAAGGGAGGGAGTGACTCCCCGCCTCCTGAGTCCCATGGCCAGGCTCTCCTGAACAATGAATTCAAGGAAAATGGAGAGATGCTTTTGCATTTAGACACAGCCTCGGTGATCCCTGGGAGTGAAGCAGGTGAGAGATGACTCAGACGTGAATTCCCTGCTGGCTTCCATTTTCATCCCCTTGGGCAGTGTGTAGGAGAAGTATAAACTGCGTGAAGAGAGCATTGTCAAAGAAAATATCCCGGCTGATCTATTTTAGTTGAAACAGCTTTTTCCCCCAGGTACTGTGAGATTGCTTGTCTGTCAGGGTGTTGGCCTTGAGCAGGAGCTGGGCACCAGGGAAGGTGAATTTAGTGAAGGGAGAAAATAGAAATAAAAAGGAGGGCTGAGCCACAGGGTGCAGCGAGCGGAGGGAGCCAGCGCTGTCTGCGCAGTGCCTGGCTCTTCTTCGCAAATATCTCTGGGCTAAAGCCGAGCCTCATCTTTCACAGCACAGCTGCAATTAGCATTTCTCGCGTCCCAGGATGTGTCTACCAACCTCCGTAGCGTCGCAATAAACGCATCCAGTTCTTCCTAATTCTGTCATACATTTATGCTCTTTGGAAACTTCAGGCTGCTAGATGCGGAGTGGCTGGATCTGAATAACAAATAGTGTATGCGGAGCCCAGATGTCAAGACCAGGCCGCGTCCCCTAACGAGCAAAGGCTAACGTGGGGAGCAAGGGCCTCTGCAGCGTTTAAGGGCAGCAAACGTCTAAGAATTCTGGATGTCAAGGTGGCAGGGTGTGGAGAAAGTTCTAACCAGGGGCCTCGGGGACCAGAAAGGGAAAATTGTCAGTTATCTTTGATAAAGATGCTAAAGTTTTCAAAATGGTTCAAAATTCTTAACCTGAGGAAGATGGCTTGTTTCTCAAGTTAATAACTCTTGGCTCATGCCACCTTGGGTATGGGCATACCACTGATTTCTTTGTTTTTCTCTCTTAATGCTAGGTGTCACCTCCAGCTGGGAAGCCCCAACAATTCTCTCAGGAGATGCTAATACTGAACTCAAAGCAGCTAGGTGCCATTTTGCCTCAGTGCTTCCAGCCTTCCTCCTTTCTAAGTCACATGCAGTACTGGGTATGGAGTGGAGAGGTGGGAATAACTCAGGCAGACATGGGGAGGGCACCATGGACGTCTGCCCCCAGGGGCTGCTCTTTGCCACAGTTTGCACTAAGGGACACATCATTTCTGCTTTTGGTCACACTCTCTCCCAACACACAAGGGACTTACTGAAATCAAAACTCAGAAAGGAAGAGAGCCTCTGCTGTCCACAGCTTCCTCTTCCCACCCTTAAACACACCTGATCCCAGGGACACAGTGCCCCTCAGGGTGACTGAACGTTAGACAGGCTTCTAGACTCTAGGCCTTGATGTTGCTTTCCTTAGAACATTTGCTCTAGGAAACTTGTCCCTGGAAATTCTTTCTCGACTCCTTGGAGACATAAATCTTTTAAAAAGACTCTTCCCAATCTTACAGAACAAAAATGTGTTTCTTAAGGACCTGGGAGCCATCTCTTTGAAAAGTATCAAGGAAAACAGCTCCTTTCTTTCCCAGTCTCTATGGTAGGGAAGGAGCCTAACTTTGGGGATGTCTTTCTCCAGGTTGTGAAATTACCTCCTGTCATAAAGATACAAGTTTATTATTTCATTTGATAAAGCCAATAAGCAAACAAAGGCCTATGATGACCCTCACCCTAACTCGTAAATCTCTCCCACCTTTTTGTTTCAGCAGAGCTGAGTTCAGATTACATTCTGGTCTCTCGCTCTTACTGCTGCAGCCCTGAACAAAAAGTTTTCCTTGACTGTTAAACTTCTTAGGGATTTGGTGGTAGATTTTCCATTAAATATTGTTTTTTCCTTGGTTTGATTGTTCCCAAGACCTGAGGATAAAATAGCCTGATTACTGTCTCCACTATTCAGTGATGAAGACTTAGTGAAAAAGAGTGTAACTCTTAATATATACTCCAAGGATTTTATACTAAAATATAAAGAATATATACAGCAGAATATGAACAATATATACAGCATAAAATAATATATACAGCATAAGACTCATATTTAAATTGAGAGACAGTGAAACTGCCATCACCATTCTCAATCCTCTTTTCACCAGTTACAGTTTAATGCACATTTGTATGCATTTCCTTTTTTCCTGTGTCCCTAATAATCCTTTGTATGGAGGAACCTGTTAGTTTGTCTAAAGAGAACTTAGAAAATTATTCTTAAAAGGGTACTTGAGGAGGGTGAACACTGGGGGAGACATATCCAATTGTACAAGGAAATGTTGAGTTCAGGGTTGGTGTGTTGGACAAATGAGAAGAGAAAAAAAAGATGTTGACTTAACAGAGGAATATTTAAGAATAGATATCCATATACTGATTGGAAGATTTAGTTATATTTTACGTGACTGAAAATAGAATCTAAATATGACTGGGTGAAAGAGATCGAAATAACCACAACAAGTGAGCTTTGGAGGAAAGCAGGCATATTAATAGAGGCAGATATATTCGTACATGCGACAACCTGTTGGAATGTGCACGATGGCTTGTGTGTCTAGCACATGTATGGATGATCACTGCCCACATGTTGAGAGCTTCAAAACTAGCAATTGAAATACCAGCACACTTTCAAAAATATTTTAATGATGCAAATTCAAATTTCCCCCAACTTCCTCTGCTACTGCTGCTAAGTCACTTCAGTCGTGTCTGACTCTGTGCGACCCCATAGACGGCAGCCCACCAGGCTCCCTCGTCCTGGGATTCTCCAGGCAAGAACACTGGAAGTGGGTTGCCATTTCCTTCTCCAATGCATGAAAGTGAAAAGTGAAAGTGAGGTCGCTCAGTCATATCCGACTCTTCATGACCCCATGGACCACAGCCTACCAGGCTCCTCCGTCCATGGGATTTTCCAGGCAAGAGTACTGGAGTGGAGTGCCACTGCCTTCTCTGCAACTTCCTCTAAGCAGAATAAATAAAGCAATAAACACACTAGAAGGCACTTACGAGACATTTTGGTTTTAAGAGTCTTACTCTGATGACCAGGAAAATAGAACTAGCTCCCACTTAGAAAGAGTTTTTGTTATTATGTTTAGCTTAAGGCATAGCTCACAGTCCTATTGGCTTTGAAACAATCACAATCATTCCCTGTTTTCCATAGGACCCAGACTTTTCCGAATAAGGATGTTCAAGGGTTGATCTGCAAATGGGAAGATACATTTATGAAAGGTAATGTGTGTCACTTTAGTGTACATGTTCATGTGTAACTTTGCTATTTGGTTTGCTCTTCTCATGCAAACTATCAGAATTCAGACAGCAAGCCTACCATCTCCTCCAAGCTCCATATCAAGTGTGTTGATATTTCCCGTGAATGTTGATTGTACTCTCAAGAGTTCAGAAAACAAAAGTTTGGAATTCCCCATCCTCTTCAACTTGAAAGCCCACACAGTTGCCCTTCCCCTGTAGTCCCAACGTGTGATGTGTGTGTGTGTGAAGTGAAAGTGTTAGTCCCTGTGAGTCATGTCCAACTCTTTGTGACCCCATGGACTGTAGCCCTCCAGGCACCTCTGTCCATAGACTTCTCCAGGCAAGAATACTGAAGCAGGTTGCCATTCCCTTCTCCAGGGAATCTTCCCGAACCAGGGATTGAACCTAGGTCTCCTGCACTGCAGGTAGATTCTTTACCATCTGAGCTACCAGGGACGTCAAACACACACACACACACACACACACACACATATATAATCAAAACAAGTTTAAGAAATCATTTTCTACTTTCTGAGCTGTGTCACACTCTATGACCATTGTTTTGTCAGCAGATGACTCAACCTTCCATGGCAAAGAGATGTTGAATTAATATATTGATATTAAGTGCTTTGGAAAACTGAAAGTGCAGGGTAATGACATTGCTGGGATGCCTCAGTTTCTCTGTTTGTATCTGTAGGAGGTTGATATCTACCTCAATGAATCACTGTGGGAATAAAATGAGATACAGAGTCTATAGAGTTCTTAACACGCTGCCTTGAACATGGCTAAGCGCTCAATAAGTCTAAGTTGCAAAACAAAAAGCAGAATTTCCACCACAGCATTTAATAGGCCAGTGTCAATCTGTGGCGTTGCCTCAATACACTTAAATTAAGTGTAAACTATGCTGTCCTTTGGCTTTCGGGTCTTACAACACTCCTTGGATAGGCTCTAGCTCAACAGCGAGATTCCAGGGTGAAAACCTTCTAGAAGCTATGCACCCTTGAGGGCGACAAGTCAGTTACAGTAATCATCCTTGTCAGCGCAGCAGGATCCCTGTCTCACGCATCTGCCTGAGCGCAACACCCAGGACAGCGTTAGACAAGTATCATTTTGTCAATTAACCTTTCTCCATTCTTAGTTTGTTAGAACCTAAGCAAATGCATTGACTAAACTGAGAGGGGCTTTTATTTCTTGACGTGGTACTTGCTGCTTTAAACACAGACTACCTGCACTTTCCCCTTATAAAAGAGTCCCAGTTGCACCTCTCTGGCAAATTGGATAACCCTGTGTCATTCTGCATAAGAAAATCATTTTAATTTATGGGAGGCCTTGGTTTATTTAACATAAAGAGCTGTAGATGTCACGGTGTTTAACACTGCTTTTCATATCCAATGGTCTAAGAAAGCAGAGGATGTAGACTCTGCCTGTGATCGGTGACTGCTCTCTTCCTGTATCCCCTTCCATGACATGCACATGTGTATGATGCTACTTGACACAAAAAGTAAAATAAATCATAATCTCCTACCTGCATTTTTCTATATAAACATGAAACCCAGGAAATCAATCCTGAATATTCATTGGAAGGAATGATGCTGACGCTCAAGCTTCAATACTTTGGCTGCCTGATGTGAAGAGCAGACTCATTTAAAAAGATCCTGATGCTGCGAAAGATTGAAGGCAGAAGGAGAAGAGGGCGACGGACGGTAGGATGCCGTCACTGATGCAATGGAGATGAACTTGGCCAAACTCTGGGAAACGGTGAGGGACAGAGAAGCCTGGAAGCCACTGGGGTCTTGAAGAGTCAGACACAATTCGGTGACTGAACAACAATACAATCGTCTAAGGAATATATAATAACGATAGCATTTTGCTAGCCCTTTAAAAGGTGCTAAGTTGTATTAAGTGCTTTGCATTCACTATTGCATTTTAATCCCCAAAGTAACCCTATAAGGCACATATTATTACTTTCATTGTTCAAATGAGGGAACTGTTGAAAGTACTATAACCAGTGATCAAGGCAATGTGGGAACCATGCTGTCCTAACTGCCTCCAACTCATGTAGTGGCTTGAATCATAACTCCCAGGTTATACAAGTATAAATAAGAAGTGGGTTCCTTCTAGCAATAACTGACTCTCAATTGAATGTGATACGAACTAAGAGGTGAAGCCATAGTTAACAGAAATAGTTAAGAATAAGTTTGATTTTTCAGTGCTACTTGGCAGCACGCGGCAGCACTGGGCCTAAAGCTAGACTGTGGGAAATTTCTCAAAGACACATTTACTTAGGTAAGGAAATGGAAATTATTTTATATGTATGATTAATGCAAGAGGAAAAAAGCTGAATTAAAGCAAGTAAATATTTGCTAATTCAGTGCTCTGATTATGAAGGATGATGTCAGCTTAAAATTCCTCTCTAGACTGGCAAGGCTAGAAAGCCCCCTTTCTCCTCTTTCTCTTTTCTTTTCTCCCTACATGTAATTCCCCTTCACATTACCAGAGCCCATTCTTGTCCACTTCTATTCTCTACCTTCTCCCTAGGTTAGACTTGAATCATCTCCCTATCGCTGTGGCTACTTGGAATCTGCCTCTTTCTGTCTCCTGCTTCCCATGGCTCTCTCTCACCTTATCACCATGGTTTCCCTCCCCTGTCCTGCTGTCACAATCATCCTTGGGCATCCCTGCCCTCCAGCTGGTAGGTAGTTACTTCTCTCAGTCTCACTTATATTTACGTCACTGTAGAGTTAAAGCCTCAACTTGAA
Organism: Nanger dama; assembly: GCA_917880005.1. NCBI lineage: Eukaryota > Metazoa > Chordata > Mammalia > Artiodactyla > Bovidae > Nanger > Nanger dama. The sequence goes on from CAKJTW010000059.1 coordinate 2,734,900, forward strand.
ATTACAAAATTTGATAGAGTCTGCTAAGAAAGCACACACTGATTTTTTTAAAAAAAAAAAAACCTTTTGGAGTTTGCTTCTATTTTTAATTTTAAAATTAAACTCATCACTGAGAATTTGGGAAAATTAAGGTGAAGTGTGCTGTTGTTATAGAAACATACATATGTACACAAATATGTCTATAAAATGATTGTCTACGCGAGTCTGTGCTCTCTCCATGACTTCTGAAGCAATAGTTAACAATTAAATCTCCCTGCCCTAGCTATGTTGACCTCATCGATGATTCTGGTAAGAAGAACAAGGAGATAAATGCAAAGGCATTTAGTTTGGGGGTCCATGAGGAAAAAAAAAACGCAGAAACATTGTTTGCCAAATAGACTCAATCAGAAGGGGAGTAGGGAGTGTATTTTCAAGACTGGAAGAAGTATAAACCATGGGGAGTAAAAGCAGAAGCTAAAGAAAAAGAGTACTTATAATCTTAGCCTTGGATGTGACTGCAAAAGATTCTAATCATCGTTATCATTATTAGTGTTATTATTGTTATTACCGATAATAAACATATGCTGGCTGCCAACAGGATGCCAGGCATTGCACGAGAGAGAATTTTGCTCTGTCCCTGCAGTGCTGGCTTACAACAGATTATAATTGCAAGAGAAAATCATATTAATAGAGATTCAATATCTTGTTAGAAAAATAACATTGTATTTCTCCTCTCTCTGGGTTTTCTACCACCAAGTAGAATACTGACTCTAAGAGTGATGGTTCTTGGACCATAAAGCTAATAAATCTCCCACCAAGAATTTATTCTCTGCAATTTCTCAACATCGAACATTTCTTTGCTTCTGCTTTCATACGATCCAGTGAAGTCATCCTGCTTCTGTTTAGTTTTCTACCTTCTAGATCAATGGATTCTCTGGTTTAAGTCGAGCTTACTGATTTTACAGTAGTCATCTTAAGCAGTGATTTTCAAACTGCTAGTGGCAGCCCGTTAGTGGGTCTTGGACTCTGTTTAGAGACTCACACCAGGATCCTAATAAAAATGATAGAATGTAAAAGCATAGAATAAAAAAGAATCCAAATATATTACATTTTATGAGTATTTTTTTCCTGAAACTTCTGTTTCACTTTTGTACATGTATGTGTGTGTGAGTGTGTAGTGAGTGGTTAAAATTAATAGTCAGAAAAAGTTGAAAAAGTACTAAAAGTATGAAGTTAAACTTTCCACTTAATTTGAAGTTCACAATCCATGGGGTCGCAGAGTCGGTCGTGACTGAGTGACTCACCCACACGACCACTCAAACAGTAAGCATGCCAGACAGTGAACTCAATTTCCAGTTATTCATTGTACTTCAAAAATCTACTAATATTTATTATGGTTATAATCGTCTTATGTCCCAGAATTAGTTCTAATTCCAAACATCCCTTTCCATTGCCACCATAAATACACCCAGGCATGTTAGACTCCAGGTCCTGATGGTTGGTATATTAAAAACTCTCACCTTATGATATCATTTATAAAGCTGTTCATTCATTCTCTATTTTCTGTGGGTGTCATAGGCCTATTTTTTCATACACCTTTTTGATGCCATTCACTGAAATAGCCCATCCCTTCTAACATATACCTTGTTAAACCTGCAGTGGAACTCATTTCCCACCCACCCATCCCTTCTTTCAACAAAGAGACAGTTTACCAATGTTAGGGCGTCCCAGGCAGCACTAGTGATAAAGATCCCACAGCCAGTGCAGCAGATGTAGGAGACACGAGTTCGATCCCTGGGTTGGAAAGATCCCCTGCAGGAGAACACGGCAGCCCACTCCAGTATTCTTGCCTGGAGAATCCCAAGGACAGAGGCTACTGGAGGGCTACAGTCCATGGGGTGATAAAGAGTCAGACATGACTGAAGTGACCTAGCACACAGACATGTCGCAATCTTAACTGTGGCATTTAACCATATAACTAATATATTACAAGAAAGTTCCCATGTGCCTCCAGCAGATAAGACACATATTTATCCCATCGTGGTAAGACAGATTTCCCTTTGCCTTCGTTCTAGCTAGAATCGCTATGCTTTTCCTGTACTTGTATTGTTAGATCTTTTAAGTTTGTATAATTTAAAGACTAGATTTATATGCTTTCACACACTTTCTTCTGATTTTTTAATTTAATCCAAGTAAAAATATTTGAACTGGAGGTGGAGGGAAGGAAGCATGACTGAATTATCAAGGTAATCTTTAAGTAAAGGCTCCGCCGGAGACTACAGAAGCTGGGATAACAAGATGTGTAGCAAGTGCCATTAGTGTGAAGAGGCTTGCCGGGTGGTGTTTCAAACAAAGGCAAACACAGTACTGAGAGAGCTTTTACGTCCAAAATTCCAAGGATGTTTCCAATTCTTTATCCTAAATAGACGTTTTCTACTGCTCATAGAAAAGTCCCCTGAAATTTTTATATTCCAAGTTTACAAAAATCTCATAATGATTCCAACACTGATCATTGACGGGAATTACAGAGGTGTATCCCTGTTTAGAAGGAAACTAATTGTTGATAAATCTATTTATATGTATACATTCTCACCAGTATCCGAAAGGACATAAAGGCAGACATGAGGGCAGTTTAAAATGTAATACAAGATAAGGTATTCAGGGCTAAAACAGAACAAAGCTCTTCTTATAGAAGAAGGAAGAAGAGGGGCTTTAAGTCATTTGAGTTGAGCAAATTATAATACTTGAATAGTAAGTTTGGATGTACAGTTTCTGGCAGCATAGGTAAAGTGGAAAGATAAAAATTATCTGAATAGACATAATCTTTCCTAGAATTGAACCCCAAATTGTCCTTGGTTAAGGAGCATTGAATGCAATGGCCTAGGTGTTGTCTGGTTCTAGTCACAACCCTGCTTCAGATTCACTATTTTGTCTTTCAATTATTTATCTACCTGATGGGACAGTGAGGAAAAAAGAGACTGCTTAGAACTACAGAACTGCTAAAGTCTGTTTAAGCATTAAAATTCTGATTTTATGACATGATAGATTTGAAGAAATAGGAATATTTTAAGTCAAAGCTGTATTAACCCCTGAAAGTGCAAAAGGTGAAAAATACCATGTGTGTAAAATTACCCAGTTATTTTTCCACAGGGCAGTAGCAGGGTCATTCTTTCACGCCCAAATCCAAAATCCATTGTTGCGTTTCAGAATGCAGCGTAGTCACTTCCAGCATCTCATCAGCCATAGGCCCTATTTGCTCTGCCTCTTGCATGAATCCACTTGTTTCTCTCCCTGTTGCAAACATTCATTATCCGTCCATTGACTTGTCTCCCACAGCTTTAGCCCCCTTTTTACCCTATCACACAGCTATTAGAGTGATTTCTAAAAAATTAATATCTTTCATTCTTTTGATCCCTGGGTCGGGAAGATCCCCTGGAGTAGGAAATGGCAGCCCACTTCAGTATTCTTGCCTGGAAAGTCCCATGGGCAGAGGATCCTGGTGGGCTGCGGTCCATGGGGTCGCAAAGAGTTGGACATGATGGAGCACTTAGCACTGCTGTAGTATTCTTTATGACTACTCAGTACCGGGAGAATAGAGTCCAAACTTCTTACCTCCCCATATGAAACCCCTATGACCTTGCTTACTTCTGTAGGCTTACATTTCTGCACAGGCCCCTTGAATCCTAAAACTTCTTCCAACCATTCAAAACTACTCACAGATTCCCTAAGGACTCATGTCTTTATGATCTCACATGTCTTGTTTCTTCCCCTAAATATTTTTCTCTCCCCCCTCTCACTACCCTGGTTCACTTGGCAAAATTTTCTTTATCTTTCAAGAGTCTATTAAATTGTTTCCTCTTTTATGAAACCTCAATTCGCATTCTCTTCTCTAGAATTTTAACTACTCTTTCCTCTTGGCTACACTGTGTCTTGCACAAATTCTATCAGAATGCTCATGACATTTTATTGCTTATAGGTCTGTTTTCCTTCCTCAATCTTTAGCACCAGGAGGCATGAAACATTTACTAATTTTATCCCTGGCACTCAAGTAATGTTTATGAGACAAGTGAATGCGGGGATGTTGGGTCCTCTCCCTAATTTCTAACTCTTAAAAAGCTGAAAAAAATCCATCCTTGTCTCTTTCCTGTTATTCACCATTTCAATTTAACCCCATATCCACTCCTGTATAATGATATCTTTTGTTTTTCTTGGCTTACTCAGTGAGCTTGTTACCCAGGACAGCCTGTGTGATTCAATAACTTACTTCACTTCACCTTCTTTAGACTTCTTTCTTCATCTAATTTGCCCATATTCTGTGGTCCTACGTCTTAACTTTCTCCTTGCCAGATTCCTCTTAGCAATTTTTGCCTGTTTCTGCTGCTGCTGCTGCTAAGTCACTTCAGTCGTGTCCAACTCTGTGCGACCCCATAGACGGCAGCCCACCAGGCTCCCTGGTCCCTGGGATTCTCCAGGCAAGAACACCAGAGTGGGTTGCCATTTCCTTCTCCAGTGCCCATTTCTACCATGTCATGGATACTAAGTATGCTTGTTAAAAAGTAATAATGTTGTTTGAATGGACTGTTGCTGTTAAGCTATATCTAGAAGTATTGCCTTTAAAAACAAAACCAATGCAGTATAACATTGTGGTTAACACAGGCAGCCCAGTAGAGCAGAGTTGTCTTGGTTCTATAGTCAGACAGTCCTGGGTTTGAGCCCTGCCTGGTCTGCAAGGAGATCAAACCAGTCAATCCTAAAGGAATTCAGTCCTGAATATTCATTGGAAGGACTGATGCGGAAGCTGAAGCTCCAATACTGTGGCCAAGACTTTGTCTTTGGATGCAAAGAACTGACTCATTGGAAAAGACCCTGATGCTGAGAAAGAAAGGCAAGAGGGGAAGGGGATGACCGAGGATGAAATGGTTAGATGGCATCACCAACTCGATGAACATGAGTTTGAGCAAGCACTGGGAGTTGGTGATGGACAAGGAAGCCTGTTGTGCTGCAGTCCATGGGGTCTCAAAGAGTCAACACAACTGAGCAACTGAATTGAACTGAACTGCAGTGGGTTAGCTAGCTGGGTGATCTTGGCCAAGTCTACCTTCTGAATTGGTTTGTTTCTCCATGAAAAAGAATAAGCACACCTCCATGTTTGCAGCATAGTGAGGACTAAATAATATAATTCAGCAGAATGTATAGCTAACAGCAGTTAATGAATAAAGGACAGTCTACTACAATAATAATTACTGATTATTAATGATGATGGTGGTAACTGATTTGGTGCAACACTAAAGAACATGTAGGGTTATTTCCCCATTGGGTTTGGGGGCATGACCTAAAGTATATTTATAAACTGGTTTTTATTTTTTGGTATTAAGAAATTTTGCTGCCTGTTTGTTTTTTAACCAGGGCTTATGCTAATAGATAATTGTTCCCATCTGGCGTTGAAATTGAGTGCAAATCCAGAACCAGCAGCTCTAGTGCAAACCTTGGTCTCCAAAGCTATGCTCCAGAGAGAATGTGACACCCTGAAAGGCCCAATCGGCTTTTCTGCCTGCCTTTTCTGTGATTGTTCTGTTGTTATGGTTGTTATTTTTATTATTACTCTCCAACTCTTTTTCCAGCGAAGAACTGAGAACCACTAAAAAAAAAAAAGAAGAAGAAGAAAGAAAGAAAAATTCAGTAGCCTCACTAATGTGATGAAATGTCATTGGCAGCAGGAATTTGCACGATCTCGCTGCCGACCCAGGTAACAGCTGGTGACTTCGTCTTGCACAAAGGAAATCACTCTCTTTGATGAATACTTCGGGATGATTTTCAGCTCTGATCTTCACTTGCTTTTAGACAGCTACTGTAACAAAAGCCTGTAGGGAGAGCTAAAGCTTCGCCTATTTACAATAACCACATGCTGACTCTCTATTTAATTTTAAAAACAAACTCAGAGCTCCGAATTACTCTCATATTTAATATTTTGTCCTAAAATAACTCTCTATTTTATTTTGCTTTTTTAAAATTAAAACAGCTTTATATAACGGACAGCAAGGAAAAAAAGAAAGAGAAAGGAAGAGGAAAAAAACAAATAGTGACAACAGGAGTGGCTTTAACAACAGAAACTCATTTCTTCCTCTTTTGAGGCAACGAAGAAGGCAACAGCTCTGCCGTTGTTATTTCTTGCATGCCAGCTAGAGCCCAGAATGACTACATGCCATCATTTTCAATAATGCCTGTGTGTTTTTGAGGAAATACACACACATATGCACACATAGAGCCTCACTTTAAATAAATTCTACAATGTGCCACCTGTCCATTAAATATGATTACACAGATGTGATTTAAGATGTCTTCTGAGCTTTCCTTTCAATTCCCTCCATATAGACAAATTGGAAGCCACCTGTGGATTCCAGACCATGTTTTGACCTCTTTCCTTGCTTCTTTCCAAACTCAAAATCAGTAACATAATTGCCAATCTGAGTTTAATCCTTTGCCACCTCCTGAATAAGTTACCGACCAGGGAAAGGGTACACAAAAACACCTGTAAATCATATAACTTGGTCAATCACTTCACAACCTCTCCCTGGCTATCGCAGGCTGGGCTTCACAATGCCTGATACAGCATATTATGCAATGATGTTCCATGTTGCCAGTAAACCATGGCTTTATGCCACCGTTCCATACAGCAGCTCTATTTCGCTTTATTTATTGGATTTTTAAATCCTCTTGTACAGTAGGCATTGATCTCTCCTGAGGTTGTGATTATAGTTTTAACTATTGACACTTCCATCAGAGCCAACCTCAATTCCTTCGCCTTCTGCTGACAAGAAATGGTAATCATTCCAACATTGCAATCTCTGAATCTTGAACCCCTGTCCCACATACTTTGCCCTGCATAAAGAGTACACAGGTGTTGGTTAGCTGGTTTCCTCAGCAAAATGTAGTCTTCAAATTGCCTTCCCTTTCTGTATTACTTTAAAGAGTAAAGGTAAATCTGTAAGGGTAAGTCTGACTGGAAGCACTGAAAATGCTCTGAGACACATATGCATGTAAAGAGCTGCCTTCTTCCCACTCAGAAATTTCATGTTTGCCATTATCTACCTGGAACACTGTCTGTCAAGTTATTGAAGTAATTGACAGTGAGCACTTTCTTAGAAGAGATTCTACCTTTCTGTTTGCTGATGAATCTCAGAAATAAAGTAAATTCCATCATTCCAGGTATAATTAGCAAAGTGTAGCTACTTTGGAAATCAAAGCATAGAATATAAAATATCAGTTCAGCCAGTAATTAGTTGTGGGACTGAGTAAGTAGCTCAACCTCTCTTAGCCTCATCTAGAAAATGAGAATACCTCAGCCTTCCTCCTAGTTTAAGTGTGAGACTTAAGTGAAAAAGTGTGCATAAATATCTGGCATATGGTGGATTGCCAGCAACTTTTCATTGAACATCCCATTTTGCCCTTTACCACTTCTCAAGACAAATTGTTGCTTGTGAAAAACTAGTCAATCATTCTGTTATAGTTCTTCACCCTAGTATAAGTAAGATTAAGAATTTGATTTTATCATTTGAGCTAGTCCAACTTGTATTATCTCTATGGTCTTGCCTTGGTGCCTGGGATTTTGCTAGTGTTTACTCCTTTTGGTGGAAGCAGTGATACAATAATATGGTGATGCAATGAGCCTTGATGGGTTTTGAACGTCTTACTTAGTTGATCAGGGAACTTCCAGTTCTAACATTTATTTACATTGGTTTTAAAATAGATTGTCTCAAGTAGGTCTAGGATCTTAGAATTCTCCTTCTAAATTCTTACTGTAGAAATATGTAATCCTTGCATACAAATTTCTTATGCCTTTGGCAAAGGAAGTCCTATTCAGTGTACCATAATTTCAAGAAGAAAATCCCTAGAAGACTAAAGGGAGATACTGTAGTTTTATTCTCCTTTAAGAGTTAAGTAGATAATCATTTCTTCATTCAAGAGGTTCGACTTAGTGGAAGACAGTTTGTACACTGGTTATAGAAAGACTTAAATTTACTGTCCTTTTCTCTTGCTTTTGAAATGAGAAAAAGGACAAGGAACTATTTAAAAAGAAAGAAAGAATGTACAGGAATTTAGCTACATAACAGATTGTCAGTCAATTGCTGTAACTTTCCTAAACACCAAAAGTGTTGGAAGTGTCTAAAATTTTGATGAAGTCTAAGTGCCTCTTCAGTGATAGTGTTTGCAAAACCAGGTATGTTAGATTTGGAAGTCACCTCAGAAACGACCCCTTGTATGAATCTCTGTTGCTGTCCCAGAAAAATGAACATCAGTCTCTGTTCAGACATCACAGTGTAGAGAACCCACTCTCTGGCAAGAAATTTCATTCCACTTCGAGCAGATCTGACTCTAAGGAAATTAGATCTGTTCCTTATTTTGAATCAGATCTCTCTCTATCATTTCTATGCATATGTTCTTATTTTACCATCTGGAGTCACAAAGATAAATCTGACTCTTCTAAAGGCAGTTAAAGGCAGTTATTCTCTCCCACAGGTGTGTTCTTCTCTAGCCTAATTATTCCTAGTTTCTGTAACCATTCTCCTAGTAACAGAGTTTTGTTCTCCTCAATACTCTGATCACTCTCTTTGAATATATTATGGTTTTCAATGTTTATATAAATTACAATACCTTGGGGAAGGAAATGGCAACCCACTCCACTATTCATGGACGGAGGAGCTTGGCAGGTATAGTCCATGGAGCCACAAAGTCAGACACAACTGAGCAACTTCATTTCATTTCACTTCAAAACTGAACACAATATTTGGCGTGTGTTTTCTGTGACCATTTGAAAGAGCGATAAACGCCATACCATTTTTCTCAACACTCCGTATATATGAAGATGTATTTAGCATTTGCTCTGTTAGACACTGTTCAACATGCTGTACATAGATTAGCACATTTCATCTCACAGCAAACCTATGAGATAGGTACTTTGATTATTCTCATTTTTTTAAATGAGGAGACTGCAGTATAGTCTATGTCAGTACTTCTCAAGCTTTATTATGCATAAAAATCATATAGGGTTTTTATTAAAATTCATATTCTAATTTAGTAGGATTTCTGTGGATCCTGAAATTCTACGTGTCTAACAAGCCCCTGGGTGATATTGGTACTGCTAGTCCAGGGAACATAATTAAAGTAGGAAGGGTCTATATAACATGGTGAAATGATATGAAATGATAAAACAGAAAAACCTTAAGCTGCAGTAGCTAGAGGTATCTTTAACAGCATTATAGGAAGTTTCAGATAATTTATGTTTATTTAATTGGAGAACTGCTTTCATCTCACTCCATAATTTGTAAGATGTTCTTCCTATCAGCAAGAACTGGTTTATAAAACCCTTTCTACCATTTAAATATGGAATCACAACAAAAGCATTTAGGAAACACTTGCCATAAGTCGGATCCTATTCTATGAAACCTACACATCCTATCACTTAGTGTTTCCAACAGTCCTATAAGGAAAATCCAATCATTATACTGTTTTGAAGATGAGAAAACACCAGCAAACATGAGAGCAAAGCTAACATCTTTAAGTTCCTGGTCAATGGCAGGATCTACCACAAAGATCTGGTAGATCACTGTGATCATTCAATTAGGAAGAGGCAGAGCTGGGATGCAACTCTACCTGACATCACAGTATGCCTGTCTAACTAAGAAGCTATACATCTGCCTGTGCCCATCTCATAGAGAGCAAAGGCAGCGGTCCAAGAGACTGAGGGGCAAAGAAATTTCAGAGGCCAGCAAGTGGAAAGTGCTCCATTCCCAGGTAAGGTAGCAGCTGTAGAGAAAAGACAGTTCTCTAATATTGAAGTAGCTCAATGTGCTAAATTCTATGATAAAAACTGTAATCAGAGTGAACGTTGATCAAGTTCATAAACAGAGACCACAAATTTTCTATAATTAATAACAAGGATGTTAGATTTCTTTATTTATTGATGAAGTCTTTTTTAATTTTTATTTTTAACTGGAGGATAATTGCTTTAGAATGTTGTATTGGTCTCTACCATACAACAGTGTGAATCAGCCATAAGTGTGTGTGTGTGTGAAAGGAAGGGGATATATATATATATATATATCCTTTTATATATATATATATATATATATATCCTTTTATATATATATATATATCCTTTATATATATATATATCCTTTATATATATATATATATATATATATCCTTTCGAGCTTCCCTCCCAACCACTCCCACCATTCTACCCCTCTAAGTCATCACAGAACAGTCAAGCTGGGCTCCCTGTTTTATATAGCAAATTCCCACTAGCCATCTATTTTACACATGATACTTTATAAATACATGTAAATGCTACCCTCTCAACTCATCCCACCCTCTCTTCCCCTCACTGTGTCCAAAAGTCCTTTCTCTATGTCTGCATCTCTATTTCTGTCCTGCAAATAGGCTCATCAGTACCATTTTTTTCTAAAATTACCAGATCTAGCTCAGATCCTGTGCCAGGTGCAAATGTACTCATGTGAGTACTGTCCACAGTGAGCTCATAGTCTAGTTGGGGAATCATTTATAAAAATATGACTAATAGAATGTAAAAGCCACTGTGATTATAAAGGAATAGGATGACGTAATGAAGAAAAGACAACAGTCAGAAATTCATGGGAAGAGATTGGTGCTAAAGAGCAACCTAGCAGAGAAAACCAGAAGAGCCAAGATAGACACAACCTAATCTTCATTTTTCTCAGGTTGTAGTATGGTATATCAAATTTTTTGATATTTAAGTGTTTGCACCAAAAGGGTGGTTAATTTTCATGGTTCTCAAAGGATGCACCCCAAAAAGATGGCTCTTATGTAAAAATGACAGAATCTCTCCATTATAAATTTGATTTTTCTTATATTTTTTTCTTCAACCTGTTGGTAACTGCTTTTGTCAGCTATTTAGAAATATCTAGCAGATATTAAAGAAATCATTAACATCAGATGTTTGTGCCTGGTTTGAGTCATAAATTTGAATAGAAAATTATCCCTAGATTTTTTCTATTAAAGAATTAATATAAATTCATTTCCATGTTATCGCCAAACATCATAGTTTTCAGGGGCTCTGCTGGGTGAACAAGTGTACTTTGCCTGTTAAGAATTATCAGATTTACCCATGCTGATCAGATTTATATTTTATGTTTCATAACTTTATGATGTGTCTTAGACCAGCAGACATGACACAACAAAGGTGAACTTACTGTACATATCAGTAACGCTAGCAAGTTTAAGTCCTCTGACTTTTTATGGGATACATGAGAGCATAAATAATGCACACATACAAAATCATTTAAGAAACTTTATTATTGAAAGTATACAAGAGAAATGATTAAGAAACCCCATGTGGTCTGCAGGCACAGCATATGGCTTATGGTTTTGACACTGTGACCAAGCCATTTACCACCAACTGGTACCAGTGTAACTAGCTGCAAGAAAACATCCAGGAGTAGCAGAAGCACTTCCACTGCTGAAAGTTCTAGAGTACTTATTTGGCTAAGATATAGCAAATGCCAGGCTTCCCAGGTGGCGCTAGTAGCAAAGAACCTGTCTGCCAAAGCAGGAGATATATAAGAGACACGGGTTCCATCCTGGGTCGGGAAGATCCCCTGGAGGAAGGCATGGCAACCCACTCCAGTATTCTTGCCTAGAGAATCCCATGGACAGAGAAGCCTGGTGGGCCACAGTCCATGGGGTCACAAAGAGTCAGACAGGACTGAAGCAACTTAGAATGCATGCATGACAAATGTTATTTGGATAGAAATTTTATACCTATTTGGGGAGGAAGGAGAGCAATATAATGGAAAAGAATAAGCAAAAAGGTTAGCCCCATCTAACCACTTTCCAGGAACAGAACCCTAGAAACTCTTTTAGGGGCGCTGCTTCAGGGCTACAATACAGGTGAGCATGAAGTTTGAAGATGTCTATTTATTCATCCAGTAGGATTCCCTGAGTTCATAGACTGTCACTCTACTAGGGGCTAGAGAAATACATGCCTCATGCCTACTATCAGAGCACAAACAGTGTAGGAGAGAGACAGGCCCGCAGGGAAAGAGGGCTCGTAGAGCATTAGGTGCTGCACTGGGTACAGAGGGGACAAAGGAGCAGCCATTTCTACCTAAACCAGGTAAAGAGAGAAAGGAGAATGTGAGAAGGAGAAATGTTCATTTGGCAGAGAAAGGACGTCTGATCAGAGTGTGAAAAACAAAGAATTTCAAGATTAAAATGAAAGAGCTTTATGGAGAGAGAAAGCAGGATAAGCAAAGCCGTGTAGATCTGAAGAAATGGGACCCATAGGAAACTGCAATTAACTTGATATGGCTGGAGCTTTGGGTGAAATCCATACTACACATCTATTTTCTGTGTGGATCTGAGAGCTTGGACACTAATGTAATCACTGAAACAGAAGATGAAAGTTTGAACGGAATGGAGAGATGGCAGTACATTTAAATGACTAATGACCAGAACTGAGTCAGTGTTCACCACTGATGGTACTGGGAGTGAGGGAAAAAGACACCGTGACAGTGATTCCTGGATCCAGTTTTGGGGTGTGTATTAAAAGTCCTACACTTCTCCTCTTGAACACTTCACTTCTGACATCTCTGCCAAATGCATGGGAGATCTTCCACCACCAAGCCTTTCTCTGATGCACCTGGATATCCTACAATTTAACTCAGTTATGACACTAACTACCTGGAGATAGTGTCAGATCCCACAAGTGAAGTCTCACAAGGCTGCCCCCGCTTGAGCTGCCAATCACAAATATTAAACCCACGGGTTACCCACAACTTCTGTCCAACTTGGCTGCAAACTGGAGTTTCCTATGACCTCCTCCCCTTAGATTCAATTATTTGCTAGAGAGGCTCACAGAACTCAAGGAAACACTTGCTTATGTTTAGCAGATATTAAAGGATATGATAAAGAACAAAGGTGAGCAGTCAAACTGTGCAAGGTCTGGGATGGGGCTTGAGCACAAGAACTTCTGTCCCTGGTGAGTTGGGATAAGTCACCTTCCGGGTTCATGAGTGTGTTCACCTACCTAGAATCTCCCCAAACCCCATATTATTGGGATATTTATGCAGATTTCTTCATGTGCACATAATTATCAACTCCATTTCCAGCCCCTCTCCAGAGTATGGGGTGGGTAGAAGAAGCTGTAAATTCCAAGCTTCCAGCCACGGCATGGTCTTTGTGGAGACAGCCCCCATCCAGGAGCACACCCAGAATCATCTCATTAGAACAAAAGATGCTCCTAGTGCTCTCTTATCACTTAAGAATTTACAAGGGATTTAGGAACTCTGTGTCAGGTGCCAGAGACAAAGAGCAATATATGTATTTTCTATCATCTCACTAGTTGCATGAATGGTGATTCCATTTGATACATATGAGGGGTATATATCAAATTTTAGAAACTTCTGCTATAGATCTTTTAATTCCTTCTATAAAGAAAGAGCACTGATTAGGAAAGAATTCATTGAATCATTTTATCTAAGTCCTGTGCCTAGTCTAACAATCCCACATGGTCTTTGGGCTAAAATGAGACACTATATGTTATTTGCACCACATTATTCTAATATTCCTTTTCATCTGGGACATAGCAATCCCTCCGGAAACAGCCTGGAAAAAATGAATCACAAGCAGTTAAAAATGTAAGTGAGAAGCATCAAGTTATTAGGCAAGGCTTTGAAAAGATAAATGGTTTGTGAAAGAAAATGTAATTAACAGGTTACACTGTATATGTTTGCAAAATGCCAATGATGCATGAAAATGTTTTTGTCTACTTAATTTTCCTCAGATTGTATGTTTATATTTAAATTAATTAAAGGCAAACAGTCTTGTGTTCTTAAATAACTTTGTGGTGACTGATATATGTAGCAGCCAAATTGATAGCATGTAATGAAAACTAGCTAACCCAAATGCTTGCAGTCCAAGAAGCCACAGAGTAAGCTGCTGTCCTTAAGGGGAAAGAAGTTGAAAGCCTAGTGTGCAGCAGACAGTCTTCCCATCCAACGGTAGATTTTCCACTCATGAAGGGAAAGCTGAGAGCATAAGCACCTGAGAGCAGACATCTTTGTTCATTGAGTTCAGTGACATATCCCAAATGTTTAGAACAGCCTACGTGTTCAATAAGTATTTTCTTAATTAATGAGTTACTGAAAACTTAATTAATGAATTTCCACAGCAACTTGGCAGCATGATGTGGGAGCAAAGATTTGGCATCAGAAGTCCTAGATATTAACCCTCATCAGTCGTATGATCCTGAGCAATTCATTTGCTTCTGAATTTCAGTTTTCTCCTCAGTAAAATGGAGACAATATTTATGAAAATCATGTCATAAGAGATAGTTTATATGAAATCATGTTATAAGCTTTAAAGGACTGATGTGTTCATTTATTTCCTTGAAGGCAGAATTTCTACTTATGCACTACTCAGTAATTTCTGATCCTCACTGTTTATGTATTACTAATTTTTTTAAACTCCTGACACACAGTCTAGTGGGCTTCCCAGGTGGCTCAGATAAAGAATTCGCCTGCCAGTGCTGGAGACGTAGGTGATGCAGGTTTGATCCCTGGATCAAGAAGATCCCCCAGAGGAGGAAATGGCAACCCACTCCAGAATTCGTGCCTCAAGAATCCCATGGACAGAGGAGTCTGACAGGCTACAGTCCATAGGTCTGTGAAGAGTCGGACAGGACTGAGTGAGCACACATGACACATAGTCCAAAATAACTGTTTATTAAAATGAATTGAAGTCACCATGGCTGGCACATTTTGCATTGGGAATTGGAAGAGGAAGTGGTTGACAAAATGATAACTCATTGCAAAAAAAAAAAAATCAACATTTGGTTTATTGGACTATCTAAGATCTGCATTTCTTATCAAGTCTGAAGACTCTCTCAGCCTGATTTCTAGGATTACTTTGAACATGACAGTTACTCCCCCACATCCATACAGAATTATTACTTTATATGATAGAGCAAGCTATATCTATTTGCTCTTTACAGTACAGATCTATTTCTGACTAAAGGCACTTCATTTGAAATTGTCCAGATCTACAAATACCATATGTGGCTATGTCAATACGTATGGTCTATGCCCAGGAAAACTTTCTCAGAGTATATGTATATTTAAATAAGTTCTTATCTCATGGACAGATTTGTTTTCAAAATTTCACTTGTAACAACTTTATTCAAGGATTTCTTCAACAAACATTACATCCTTATTGTTCGGAGCTCAGTGTTAAGCACTGGGAAACGAAGATGCCTAATGCCATCCTTTGGCCACCTGATGTGAAGAACAGATTCATTTGAGAAAAGACCCTGATGCTGGGAAAGATTGAAGGCGGGAAGAGAAGCAGCCAACAGAGTATGAGATGGTTGGACGGCATCACCGACTCACTGGACATGAGTTTGAGTAAACTCTGGAAGTTGATGATGGACAGGGAGGCCTGGAGTGCTGCAGTTCATGGGGTCGCAAAGAGTCAGACACAACTGAGTGACTGAACTGAACTGAATGCCATTCTTACCATGTCTGGCTACTTCTCATTTTCTAAAGGCATGGAGACCAGGGACAAACGTGTAAGATAATATGAGAAAATATGAAAATTGGTGCAGTAGGTATAATCTAAGATGGATCTTTGGATTTATGACTTCAGAGAATGGGTGAATGGTTCTACTACTGTTTTCCAGAGAGACACCCAAAGAATAAGCAGTTTTAAGGCAGAAAATATTTAGCCTAATTATGTATAGTACTTAACATGACTCTAAAATACAACCAATAGTGCCTCACCGGTGTCTGGCCCACGTGAGGCACTCGGTAAGCATTATTTGAATCAATCAATGAATCCCTGTGCTGACATTTACTAGTTGTGTGACTTTGGGCAAGTCATTTACCTAAGTCTCCATTGTTTCAGTTGTGCAAATAGCAGTAGCTACTTAAAAAAGTAAATAATTATTTTTTAAAAATAGAATGAAAAGCTGTGTATAAAGTAACATGATACTGGGTAACTAACAAGTTTTCAATAAATAGTAACCATTTGTATTCATCTTTGTGGCTCAGGGATTTTGTCTTTCAGATAGGTCAGAAAAAGAAAATAGATGTGAATAATCATTAATTTTACTAATATTATTTCACACATTTTTTTTACAGGTATTGATTGAGCCTTTCTCTGATGCCAAACACATAGTCTCCTATGATTTTGTGAGAATATGGTGCCCTCATCACCTGAGTCCAGTGCTCTCCCACCTAGGATCTGGTTGAAATCCCTATCAGCACTTAGCCCTCAGCCACCCAGTCACTATGCACCTCAGCTGTCCTCTCCCACGAGATGGCTAGATCAGTGACAGAGGATGCATAAGAAGAAAGAGGGCAAGAAAAAGTAAGAACTAATTCCCTCCAGCCTACTAAAAGTTTAATATCATGTGTAAGGGCAGATCTTACAGTCAACATAATCATATGCATAATATGTGTGGAAATGCAAGAACTTGTAAAACATACAGCTTTAAATGCAAATATATACATGGTCTTTTTGATTATCTATGCCACATGGATTTGAACCTCAGGATAACCTTAGTGGAAACTACTGCCCTAGGTACCTTTTTTTTTTTAACTGAAATCAGGGATCAGTTTTTTTTTAACTGAAATCAGGTTTTTTAAAAGGAATTCAGGAATGAAAAAGAAATATGCTTTACAGTTCACATCTGCGTGGGCTAAACCACCTGCTATGATTCTGTGGATTGCATTCCTTTTACCGCTTGGAGTATTAGTTAATGTTATGTGTACATGTTTTCTCTTCCACCACCCCCAATCCCAGATTGCCAGTTCCTTGAAAGAAAAGCACTGTGTATTATAATCTATCATGTCCCTTTGTAACCCTGGCAAATCAGGTCTTTAAAAATGGAGGGAATGCTCTGTCATATGAGGCAACACCATCTTATCTGTTCTTCACTCCTCATTCCATTCTCAATCCTCTAGCTTTTGTATTTTTACCCTTTTCTCACTTTGCTGGTCCTTCTTGTTTTCCTACCCTCTCTTCTCTCTGGACTGTAATTTTGTCTTTGCTCTTTATATCAGTATAATTTGCCATTATAGCAATTCTCTCACTTTACCTGGATCCCCAAAAGTTCCCTTTTGGGAACTTTTCCTCCTCTTTAAAGCAAATTTCCACCACTCTTCTCCCCTCTCATGTTGGAACATACTTATCTATGGTTTTTAATCCTCTTTTTCAGATGTTACATGAAGAATCTTTATATCTGGTTTGAAACTATCCAGAGCATTTGAGGTTGTTAAAAAAACAAAATTCAACTGAGTACATTTTAAAAGCATTTCTGGCTTTATTCAGAGTCATGAATTGGGCAGCATCCAATTTAACAAATAAAAAGGAGTTCTGAGGAGCTGTACAAAATGAAAGACTTTTATAGACAGAAGGGAGCGGGAACAAGGAAGTTATTCTAGACCAAAAAAAAGTGAGTTATTACAAGGTCATTTTCCTTTAGAGGATGACAAGGATCTCAAGTAGATTACCTAACTATAGCTTATTACATGATTCCTTATTGATGATTGACTGTTTTAAGGTTCCATTTTGGGGAGAGCTGAAACTGTAATTAACTCTCAGTCTGGTGATCTTGTGCTTAATGTAAGTGACTTCATCTTGGCCTGTTGTCTTGTTATTGTATTTACAGATGTGAATAATACTATGTCTCTGTATAGTTACTATTGTTTTCTCCTATAGTGAGACAAAATTGTCTGCTCAGGTGGGGCTTCCAAGGTGGTGCTAATGTTAAAGAACCCACCTGACAATGCAGGAGATGTAAGAGACATGAGTTCAATCCCTGAGTCAGGGAGATCCCCTGAAGAAGGGGATGGCAACCCATTCCAATTCTTGCTTGGAGAGTGCCTTGGACAGAGGATCCTGGAAGGCTACAGTCCATAGGGTCCCAAAGAGTGGGACACAACTGAAGCAACTTAGCCCATAGCGCTCCTCAAGGATACTCTAAAGAAAAAGGCTTCCACAACTTTTTCTGACAGTCATATCTCACATTGTAGAAGGATGGGGTATAACCCTATAAGTAACAAAAAACTGATAAGTGTAATGACCCATTCAGGAGCTTCTTAAGCTGTTTCTGGTGCAGACATCTTTATTTCCCCATTCATTTAGTGTTTGGAAGTTCCCAGTTCATTCCCGGATTCTCCAGAACCAAGTTCGTGTCTGTTGACCACTACTTTCATCATTCCTACATACCTACCTAAGTCCCAAATCTGTCTGCTCTAGACTTGTCAATGATTTTCACTGGGATTAGGTGTATATTACCTGCTTAAATAGCTTCTAAGGTCCACTGGTAAATGAACAATTCACTGTTGCTCAGCACCACCCCATAGAAGATAGCTCATGATTATGTCTTTGCTTTTTAAGAAAATAGCTTTTAGCATTGAAATATATACACTACCATCTATAAAATAGATAGCCAGTGGGAATTTGCTATATGACACGGAGTTCAAACCCAGTGCTCTGTGACAACCTAGAGGGGTGTGAATGGACTGGGAGGTGTGAGGGAGGTTCAAAAGGGAGGGAGACACCTATGACTGAGTCATGGTGATGTATGGCAGAAACCAATATTGTAAAGCAATTCTCTTCCAATTAAAGATATGATCAAACAACAACAACAAAAAATAACACTTCTGTTATGTAAACCGGAGAGATCCAATGTCTTTGTAATTTTTATTTCCTCAAAAAATAAAAATCAAGGTGATTTGAAGCAATTAAAAAGTCTTTCAGAAAGTCTGCTCATTTCAGAAAGTCTTTCTCATTACTTTGGTAATCCTTTCCTATACAGTAGGCATCAGCAAACTTTATCCATACAAGTTAGTTTGTCAATATTTTAGACATGCTGGCTAACTCAGTTCAGTTCAGTTCAGTTCAGTTGCTCAGTCATGTCCGACTGTTTGCGACTCCATGAAATCTCACCACACCAAGCCTCCCTGTCCATCACCAACTCCCGGAGCTCACTCAGACTCACGTCCGTCGAGTCAGTGATGCCATCCAGCCATCTCATCCTCTGTCATCCCCTTCTCCTCCTGCCCCCAATCCCTCCCAGCATCAGAGTCTTTTCCAATGAGTCAACTCTTCGCATGACGTGGCCAAAGTACTGGAGTTTCAGCTTTAGCATCATTCCTTCCAAAGAACACCCAGGACTGATCTCTTTTAGAATGGACTGGTTGGATCTCCTTGCAGTCCAAGGGACTCTCAAGAGTCTTCTCTAACACCACATTCAAAAACATCAATTCTTTGGTGCTCAGCTTTCTTCACAGTCAAACTCTCACATCCATATATGACCACAGGAAAAACCATAGCCTTGACTAGACGGACCTTTGTTGGCAAAGTAATATCTCTTCTTTTGAATATGCTATCTAGGTTGGTCATAACTTTCCTTCCAAGGAGTAAGTGTCTTTTTACAAGGCTGCAATCACCATCTGGCTAATTGGCCTCACCCAAAAAGATGGATAACACCCAAAAAGATGTCCTTTACATCACACGGGACTGGAATGCAAAAGCAGGAAGTCAAGAGGATACCTGAAGTAACAGGCAAATTTGGCCTTGGAGCGCAAAATGAAGCAGGGCAAAGGCTAACAGAGTTTTCCCAAGAGAGAACACTGGTCATAGCAAACACCCTCTTTCAATAACACAAGACAAGACCCTACACATGGACATCACCAGATGGTCAGTACCAAAATCAGATTGATTATATTATTTGCAGCCAAAGATGGAGAAGTGATATCTTATAGTGAATGGTGTCAGATTTGTGATCTCAGATGAAGATTTAGCTTCAGGACCAGGGACCAGGCTTGATCACTCAAGAGTTTATGTGTATTAGAGTTTTATTGAAGTATGAAAAGGGACAGAGAGAGCTTCCGACACAGACATCAGAAGGAGGACAGAGAGTACCCCCACCCCCCACCCCCTGATAGTTTTAGCAAAGGAGCTATATACTTTTTAATTGATTATTACAAGAAATCAAAAGAATGTCTCAGGGTTGCAAGGAGTTTATTAGATCCACTCCCACAATTTACTTTTTAAGATGACAGGATTGTAACTAACAATAGAAAGATCTTACCAGACCCACTCTCATAATATACATTTTAAGATAACAGGATTAGTCAGAAGGCTTTCAAGGAGAAGTAGTCCTCATGCAGGATACATTGTTGTTATATAATCCTTGAAAGAGTGAAGTCTCTCAGTCGTGTCCAACTCTTTGTGACCCCATGGGCTGGAGTCTGTAGACTGTAACCTCGCTCTCCATCCATAGGATTTTCCAGGCAAGAATACTGGAGTGGGTTGCCATTTCCTTCTCCAGGAGATCTTCCCAACCAAGGGACTGAACCCGGTCTCCAGCATTATCAGTTCAGTTCAGTCACTCAGTCGTTTCTGACTCTTCGCGACCCCATGAATTGCAGCACGCCAGGCCTCCCTGTCCATCACCATCTCCCAGAGTTCACTCAGACCCACATCCATCAAGTCCGTGATGCCATCCAGCCATCTCATCCTCTGTCATCCCCTTCTCCTCCTGCCCCCAATCCTTCCCAGCATCAGAGTCTTTTCCAATGAGTCAACCCTTCGCATGAGGTGGCCAAAGTACTGGAGTTTCAGCTTTAGCATCATTCCTTCCAAAGAAATCTCAGGGCTGATCTCCTTTAGAATGGACTGGTTGGATCTCCTTACAGTCCAAGGGATTCTCAAGAGTCTTCTCCAACACCACAGTTCAAAAGCATCAATTCTTTGGTGCTCAGCTTTCTTCACAGTCCAACTCTCACATCCATACATGACCACTGGAAAAACCATAGCCTTGACTAGATGGACCTTAGTCGGCAAAGGAATGTCTCTGCTTTTGAATATGCTATCTAGGTTGGTCATAACTTTTCTTCCAAGAACTAAGCGTCTTTTAATTTCATGGCTGCAGTCACCATCTGCAGTGATTTTGGAGCCCCCAAAAATAAAGTCTAACACTGTTTCCACTGTTTCTCCATCTATTTCCCATGAAGTGATGGGACTGGATGCCATGATCTTTGTTTTCTGAATGTTGAGTTTTAAACCAACTTTTTGCTTTCCTCTTTCACTTTCATCAAGAGGCTCTTTAGTTTTTCTTCAATTTCTGCCATAAGGGTGGTATCATCTGCATATCTGAGGTTATTGATATTTCTCCCTGCAATCTTGATTCCAGCTTGTGTTTCTTCTAGTCCAGCATTTCTCATGATGTACTCTGCATATAAGTTAAATACACAGGGTAACAGTATACAGCCTTGACGCACTCCTTTTCCTATTTGGAACCAGTCTGTTGTTCCATGTCCAGTTCTAACTGTTGCTTCCTGACCTGCATACAGATTTCTCAAAAGGCAGGTCAGGTGGTCTGGTATTCCCATCTCTTTCAGAATTTTCCACATTTTATTGTGATCCACACAGTCAAAGGCTTTGGCATAGTCAATAAAGCAGAAGTAGATGTTTATCTAGAACACTCTTGCTTTTTCCATGATCCAGCAGATGTTGGCAATTTGATCTCTGGTTCCTCTGCCTTTTCTAAAACCAGCTTGAACATCAGGGAGTTCATGGTTCACGTATTGCTGAAGCCTGGCTTGGAGAATTATGAGCATTACTTCACTAGCATGTGAGATGAGTGCAATTGTGCAGTAGTTTGAGCATTGTTTGGCATTGCCTTTCTTTGGAATTGGAATGAAAACTGACCTTTTCTGGTCCTGTGGCCACTGCTGAGTTTTCCAAATTTGCTGGCATATTGAGTGCAGCACTTTCACAGCATCATATTTCAGGACGTTTTACCATCTGAGTCACCAGGGAATCCTTAGTACAGAGTTTAAGCTGAGCTGTTTTGTTGTGTAATCATCAGCTCTGGGCCTCAATAAAAAAATGTTTTTGTGACTAAGACTAAGTAATGTAGAATAAAAAGTTTGTCCTTTTCTCCTCCTTGAGAACTCCAGACCCCTATCTACTCTTGAAGAGCCCCAGACCCCACTCTCCTCCTTGGGGACCCCAGACTTCTTATCAACCTACCTAGAAACTGACTCTCTCAGAAGCTTTAGAAAGTCAGCAAAAACAAGACTGGGAGCTGACTGTGGCTCAGCTCATGAACTCCTTATTGCCAAATTCAGGCTTAAATTGAAGAAAGTAGGGAAAACCACTAGACCATTCAGATATGACCTAATCAAATCCCTTATGATTATACAGTGGAAGTGACAAAAAGATTCAAAGGATTAGATCTCATCTGAGTGCCTGAAGAACTATGGACGGAAGTTCCTGACATTGTACAGCAGGCAGTGATCAAGACCGTCCCCAAGAGAAAGAAATGCCAAGAGGCAAAATGGTTGTCTGAGGAGGCCTTACAAATAGCTGAGAAAAGAAGAGAGGCTAAAGGAAAAGGAAAAAAGGAAAGATATATCCATTTGAATGTAGAGTTCGAAAGAATAGCAAAGAGAGATAAGAAAGCCTTTTTCAGCGATAAATGCAAAGAAGTAGAGGAAATCAATAGAATTGGGAAGACTAGAGATCTCATCAAGAAAATTAGAAATACTGTCGGGGAGTTTGTGATTTCTTCAGTTCTGTCTCATCACAGCAAAAATTTGAAGCGAGGGACAAACCAACATTACAGCCCTTGGACGACCAGTGTTATAGCTCTCGGATTGACCAGTGCCACAGCTCTGTGTTTCAACTCAATTTTATTTAGAAAGTAAAGGAAAATACATCCTTGAGGCATAACAGCATGCCATCCCAAAAGACGCACAGAGATGAGAGGCCCCCAGCCCAGTTTTGGCTCCTCTTTTTATGTTTTTTTCTCCTCCCCCTGGGCCTGCCCTATGTAAATTCGGTTGGTCAGGAGTGCTGTTTGTTTTACCTGAGGTCCTCACTCCGGTCCTCAGACCTTACTTAGTTCTTTTTCTGTGGGTTTTCCTTTCTTTTTCTTTTAGCCATTGCCATTTTGGACTCCTTTTTCCTACTCCCTCAAGAGATGGGAGGCCCAATCTTTGGAAATAGGGACATCGAGGTCTCTCTGGCTACTTCCTGCTGAACTGGGATGGCAAGGGGCTTTGGGCCTCCCCTCTTGCTAGTCTCAAGCCTCAGAGTCCTTGTAGCAGTGTCCATCTAAGGGTGAGTGATATCTTTTCTGTGGTTGGCTATAGTTTTATATATCCTTGTTCAACTGGCACTACGTGTTGTAGCTTGCTGACCTGGGCAGAGACAAAATGTATTAGACAATTGATAATACATGGAGCAATCACAAGCAGCATCAATATGGTGATGACAAGGACTAGTAGGGGCATTAGCCAACTCCAAATTTCCCATCACCAGAAGGATCCCCCAAAGAGAGACTGTAGCCACCTGGAGAACTCTCCAGCTTGTTCTTTGAGAGCCTGTGGGGTCTAAATGTTTTTATTGAGGACTGTGAGATTTTCTTTAACTTAACTAGAGGTGTTTACCCAGAAACAACATGTCTCACTCAAGATGGCTCAAGTCCCTCCTTGTTCAGGGATCAGGAGATCTATCTCTTGTCTGTTTTGGAGTACAAACCCTGCCAAGCTATGTTAGCTCTTTAGAGCTGTCCTGGAAAATCTTATCCCCTGAAACTTAATTTTGGCGGTGTTCATTAGAACGGCACTCATTTGTAGTCCTGAATAGGTATCTGAGTTCTCCCAGGGGTTCACAGGTGTATTGAATGTCCTCTTCTGTTTTCTTCCATGGCTTGACTCATGAGTAGTGAATCCAGGAGTCATGTCCTGGAATCTTGACTCCTGTGAGGGTAGAAAGTATTACAGGGTAAGGGACCTTCCATGTGGGCTGGAGTTAAGCCTTTGGGGAAACTATCTTTCCAGACTTTAATTAGGACTTGTGCCCCCGGAGCAAATAGTGATGACTTTAGAATCTTTGGGGTCCTGGTTGACACCCCACAAGTGTATATCTGTTGGAATTGCCCAATGGCCATGGTATAAGACTGGAGGGTCTGAGCCTCTGGCTCTAGGAAGAAGTCATTGGCATTAAAAAAAAAAAAAAATTTCCCATAGCATCTCATAAGGACTAAGACCAACCTGTTCCTTAGGGACAATATGGGTGCAGAGGAGGGATATTGGTAAAGCCTCTTTCCATCCCAGGGAGGTCTCCTGGGTTATCTTTTTGATTATTGATTTTAAGAATTGGTTGGCACTTTCTCCTTTTCCTGAAGACTAAGACCTCCAGGCACAATGGAGATAATAAGTAAAGACCAATGCTTTAGAGACCCCTTTGGGTGACCTTAGAAGTAAATGATGTTCCATTGTCAATTTCTAATGACCTGGGCAGACCAAATCTTGGAATGATTTCATAGAACAGTTTTGTTTGTTTGTTTGTTTGTTTGTTTGTTTTACCACCTCCTCAACCTTCTCAGTCCAGGTAGGAAAACCTTCAACCCATCCTATGAATGTATCTATCATGACTAATAGGTATTTATAGCCTTGAGAAACTGGCATCTGAGCGAAGTTCATCTGCCAGTCCTCTCCTGGGTAGGTCCCACATCATTGGACAGGCTGGGCCAGCTCAGGTCTTCCAACTCCTTGGGAGTTGTTTAATTGGCAAGTGGGACAAGAGGTGACCACTTGCCTTATAGTCATTTGAAGACCTGTTCCTCTGAAGGATCTTTCTAGTAATCTCCGGAGGGCCTTTCCCCCTAAATGAGTGGTGGCACGTAAGGAGTTAACCAACTTCCATTGGAGATTCCCAGGCAGAAAAAGGAGTCCCTCCCATGGAACCACCCCATATGATCTTGAAAGCCCTCACTCTTAGGTTTAAGAGTCTCACCTTCAGCATATGAAGGAGTTTCTGGCAAATTAGTCCATGGAACTAAGGTGGCAACCCCTATTAAATCATTGTTCTGTAATGCTATCTCTTAGCTGCCTGATGGGCTGTTTGGTTCCCTTGTGCCACTTCCGTGCTCCCTTTTGTGTCCTTTACAATGGGAGACTAAAATCTCAGTGGGCAGATGAAGTGCCTCCAAGAACCTAAGGCTTTGATCACCATGTTTGATTGGGGACCCTTGGGTAGTCAAGTGGCCTCTTTCTTTCCAAATAGCCACATGTGCATGTAGCATCAGAAAGGCATACTTGGAGTCAGTGTAAATGGTTACTCTTTTTCCTTTTCCCAGTTTTAAAGCTTGAGTCAGGACTGTAAACTCAGCTAATTGGGCTGAAGTACCTGGGGGCAAAGGTTTAGCCTCTATGGCCTCAAAATTAGAGACTACTGCATATCCAGCTTTTCTTTTTCCATCCAAGACAAAGCTGCTTCCATCAGTGTACCAGATTTCTTCAGGATTGGTCAGAGGATCTTCTGACAATCCTTCTTAGGGTTTTGTCCAGTGGTCCAAAGTTTCTAGGCAAGAGTGAAAGGGGAGAGAGCCCTTGGGGGTAGGCAGGAGGGTGGCTGGGTTAAGAGCCTCACAAGGCCTGGATTTTCCATCAGCACTACTTGATATCTGAAGATTCTTTGATCAGACATCCATAAATGGTGTCTACCATTTAGGAGTTATTTGTGGCTGGTGAAAATAGTTAGTTTGCCCCCAAAAGAGAGTTGTAAAGCATCTTCTATCAGGATCCCAATAGCTGCAAGATTTTGAAGGCAGGCAGGCCAGCCTCAGGTGGTTAGGCTGAGCCTCTTGGATAAGTAAGCTACAGGCTGGGGGCTCAGATCCCAACCTTTGAGTTAACATTCCCAAGGCTATTTCTTCTTTTTTGTGGACATAAAGTTGGAATACTTTTTCTGGGTCTTGCAACCTGAAGGCAGGTGCTTGAGTTAAGGGGGTTAATTTTGTTCTCCCATAGATTTTGGTCCCTCTCTACTGGAGAAGGTGCAATGGGTTCCTCAGTGGTAACCAGGAGCTGTAGGGCTCTAGGGGCTGAAAAGCCTCCCATCACAAGGGTGGTCCACAGTTTAGTGAGTATCTCTTCCCAGTAAGGGAGTAGGACACTCAGGGACCACCAGAAACTGGTGGGAAAATATTTGTCCCTCCCAGCAACAAAGAAGTGCTCAGGTGAATCTTTTAGTAATTGTGTTTCCTGTAGCACCCCAAATGGTACAGGTTTGGGAGGAGAAGGCTCCAGAGTAGGAAGTCAGGACAGACTAGGTAGCCCCTGTGTCAACCAAGAAATTCTCAGACCTATCTACCACATCCAGCTGCACCCTCGGCTCCAGCCCCGTGATGGTTATCTGTGACAGGCGAGCTGGCTGGAGCAGGCTGCTTCAGTCCTGTTGAACCATCGTGAGGGAAGCATTGGCAGTTGACCTTGAAGCGCTTGGATCCCAAGGCTCTTGAGGCCCAATGTCCCAACTGATGACACTTGTAGCAAGCTGTTTTAGGAGACTTGTCATGGTTTGGACACTATTTGGCCCAATGCCTCACCTGTCTACAGATTAAGCATTTGTCTCCTGCCTTGTCCTTTAAAGACTCGGGGTTTGCTTTTCTGGAAGGATGCCAGCGTCTGTGTATAGCTTGTCTCTTTCCTATTCTCCCTTTCCTGGGCCTTGGTCTCCCTTTCTTGTTCTCTGTTATAAAAGGTATTGGTGGCTGTCTGGACCATCTCATCTAAAGAGGCAGCAGGATCCTGTTGCTGTTGTAACTTTATCCTGATGTCTGATGCACACTGGGACAGGGATTTGTCCTTTAAAATCACCTGCCCCTGATGATAGTCTAAGTCCAGATTGGTAAACTTTTAGAGGGCCTTTTGTAGCCTTTCCAGAAAGGCAATGGGGTTCTCATTGGGTTCCTGAGTTATTGCTGAGACTGGGCACAGTCCCACAAGTAATAGGCTTCCTTTAATCTCCATAGGTGGACTTCCTTAGGGATGAGACTTTCTGAAGTTTATCTTACCCAGTACTGTTGCAACCTGAGAGCCAGGCATCCCCGGGTTGGAGTGCAGATCCCCAGGTAAGCTGAGGCATGACAGCTTCCTGGAGATCAAATCCCTGGGCAGGTCAAGGCATGTCAACCTCCTAGGACCCCTGGACTGGCAGATTCTTGAGCAGTTTGAGGCTTGACAACCTCCCAGTGGCCAGTACCCTAGGCAGGTCAAGGTAGGCCAACCTCCTGGGACCCTGGGGCTGGAGTTGGGAATCCCCAAAGTCTCCAGACTGACACGTGCTGGGTAGGATTAAGGGGTTGTAATTTTAATTTATTGCCAGTTTGTTCACCACAGATGGAAATAGATATCATGATATGAAATAATCCAAGCCATGCCCTGAGACTGGGAACCTGTTGAAACAGCCATAAGCCTTATTCTCTTACTGCTCTGAGAGAATGTAAGTCACTGATTTCCTCTTCTAGTCCTCCATAAGAGCAGGTTAGGGTGTCTCCAATGGTAAACATTTCATTGTCATAGACCCCCTTTAGGTAATAACAGAAGTAATGAGAAAGGAGTGGATTATCTGGCCCTGTTAGCATTAAATATATCTTAATAATAAGCAGGGTGGAGCAATGTTGCCTACAAGGGGGCAGGGTCCTGGTTATAGGAGTTAGTAAGTGGCTTAAGAACAAATTCATAAGAAGCAACAGACCAGATGTTCCATAAAAGTGGAGGGGAAATTTGATCTGGGGGTATGTTTGTAGCTTTTAGAAGAAGGGTGGTAAGGATTTGGGTCCAAACAGCCTGCAGGGCTAACTCCCAAAGAGGCAAATATTATCCCTGGAAGCACAGTTGCCTTTGAAGGGATGCCAACAGATGGACTTCTAGCAAACACTGTGTGCCTGTCACCCACACTAGCAGGGCCACTAGAAATGCTGTTGTTGCACAAGTTGTAGAATGGTAGATGAAGGCCTGAATAGATGGATTGGATGTTAAACAGTATTTCCCTCCCAAGGGACAGCTATTTTCTGGTTGTCCTTCCAGAAGATTATAGAGGCAACATTTTGGGCCTGGACAGGGCTCAGGAGAAGAGCAAGAAACAGGAAGGAAGAGAGCAGGGCACAACTTTTGAAAGAATGACATAGCCCAAGGGCATAACAGAAACCAATTAAAGCCAAATGGATCCAAGGTGACAAGTCAAATTCAACTAAACCTTGATCCCCAATCTGCAAGTTAAATGACACATCCAAAGAAGGAAGGACTGTTCCAAGTCACCATCTAAAAAGGAGGAGTGGGTGGGTCTCCAATAGTTGGGATGATCCTCCCACTCATTAGCATATGAATTCACCCACACCACATTCCGTGGCCCACACCCTGTGGAGTGTGGCTCTCTATGAATCTGAAAAACATCCACCTCTTACCTACGGCAGTGTCTCTAACTGAATTTTTGCAATGAGATATCAGAACCTAAGTTTCATTGGGTCCTGAAGCCAGGCTCCATAGGTTTTGGCTGGGCTCAAGTCCCAGGAAAGAGGAGCTGAGAACAGGAGGAAAAAGTGGTGGGAAAAACATTCTGGAAATCCTCTTCATAACCTGCCAGAAAAATCTGCTCCTGTGCTCACTGTTTTCATTGGCCTGATCCTGGCCTGATCCAGAAGAACTCCCATGGCATGGGTAACAGCTACTGGGGCCCAGGAGATAATGGAGCCCTTGGGACATACTGAGGAAAAGCCCTTGCCAAAGTCCCTCAATTGCACCCACTGCTGCTCGCCTGTTCACGGGGGTTTAAGGAAACAAGAAACGAGAGATTGTAAAGGAATGAAGATTTTGTTAGGCATACATCCTTCCAACCATAGGAGCGAGGATCTCCTACCTTAATCAGAGGTCTTCTGGAATCTGAAACTGAGCCGCTTGAGCTTTCTGCTGAATTAGTTTTTCACTGTCCACATTTCCAGCACATTGGGCTTATTGTCACTTTCTCTGCACTGGGTTTTCTTTGCATTCAGCTTCCACTGCAGGAGCTTTCCGCCCAGCTGGGCTCCTGCTCTGCTTGGCTTCCTCTTTGCAGGGGGCCAAGCTGAGGTTGCTTCAGCTGGGTTAAATCCAAGAAACAGCACCATAGATGTCAGGGGAGTATGTAATTTCCTTGGTTCTGTCTCATAGCAACAAAATTTGAAGTGAGGGACTGACCAGCCTTATAGCCCTCGGACAGACCACTGTTACAGCTCTGTGTTACAGCTAAGTTTTATTTAGAAAGTAAAGGAAAATACATCCTCAAGGTATGACGGCATGCTGAACCAAAAGACACAAAGATGGTCCTCGGCCCAATTTTCACTCCTCTTTTATATGTTATTTCTCCTCCCCTGGGCCTGCCCTGTGTAAATTGGGCTAACCAGGAGTGCTGTATGTTTTACCTGAGGTCCTTTTTCCCGTCCTCAAGCCCTCCTTTGTTCTATTTTCAAGGACTTTTCCCTTCTTTGTCTTTTAACCACCGCCATTTTGACTCCTTTTTCCTATTCTAACTACCCAACATTAATGTTCCCTTGGTATTTCTAATTTTCTTAAAGAGATCTCTACCCTTTCCCATTCTGTTCCTCTATTTCTCTGCACTGATCACTGAGAAAAGGCTTTTCATCTCTCCTTGCTGTTCTTTGGAACTCAACATTCAAATGGGTATATCTTTCCTTTTCTCCTTTTCCTTTAGCCTTTCTTCTTTTCTCAGCTATTTGTAAGACCTCCTCAGACAACCATTTTGCTTTTTGCATTTCTTTCTCTTGGGGATGGTCTTGATCACTGCCTCCTATACAATGTCGGGAACTTCCACAATAAGTGGTAAGATTCACATGCCCACTTCTTATATTATTATCAACTTCAATTAATGATCTGGCCCCTCAAAAAATGGAAAGCTGAATGTTTTGTGACCTAAACAATGGGAATAATTGTAACCTCACTGCTGTTGCTGTTTAGTCAATAAGTCATGTCCAACTCTTTTGGGATCCTATGGACTGTAGCCCTCTAAGCTCCTCTGTCCTTGAGATTTCCCAGACAAGAATACTTGGGTGGTTAGCCATTTCCTTCTCCAGGGCATTGAAAATGTGAAAATGTCAGTCACTCAGTCATAACCCATTATTTGGGACCCCATGCACTGAAGCCCACCAGGCTCCTCTGTCCATGAAATTCTCCAGGCAAGAATACTGGAATGGGTTGCCATTTCCTTCTCCAGGGGATCTTCCTAACCCAGGGATCGAACCCGGGTCTACCGCACTGGAGGCAAATGCTTTACCCACTCAGCCACCAGGGAAGCCCTCTATAGGGATTACTGGTGTTTAATTAAACAAAGAAACCATGAGACTGAGTTGGCTCTAATGCTAGGATGACGTACTTAAGCAGACCAAAATCTAATCCTGATACAAAATCATTTGTAACAGGTTACAAGGTTACAAAATCTAAACCCAAAGACAACTGATCACAGATAGGTAACTAGGCTTTAACCTATTAAATGGCTGTGTAGCACTGGAGCAGCCGAGAGCAGATACCTCATGTCCTAGGTCAGTAGCTGCGGCCATGTCCTGGGTGTTCACTGGAAGGACTGATGTTGAAGCTGGGCCATGTCCATGTCCTGGGTGTTCATTGGAAAGACTGATGTTGAAGCTGAAACTCCAATACTTTGGCCACCTGATGTGAAGAGCTGACTCATTTGAAAAGACGCTAATGCTGGGAAAGACTGAAGGCAAGAGAAGGGGATGACAGAGGATGAAATGTTTGGATGGTATCACCAGCCCAATGGACGTGAGTTTGAGCAAGCTCCAGGAGATGGAGGTAGACAGGGAAGCCTGGTGTGCTGTAGTCCATGGAGTGAAAAAGTCTGACACGACTGAGTGACTGAACTGAAACTGAAAATAGATTAACAGGAGAAAATATATAATTGGGGACTAACAGAGGCTCTGCACAGACAATGAGACCTAAGGAAGAACAGCATGGTAGAGCTTTAAATGCCATCATAAGCTAAGGAATGGGGTGGAGGTCCTGGGTTTCAAAGGGATGCAGGGTGATTCACAGAACAATAAGAAAAGCTAATGTTTGGTAATTAGATGTTTGTCCTGCCAAACAGATAGATCATTTAGATAGAAAGTCTCTTTTAGTAATTTGGGCCCACACCTCTATCTAAATTCTTTTAGATAGTTAAAGGAGAAGTAAAAGTTTTTCTTGAGCCTGCTGGGTCATCCACTGAACACAGTCCACATGCCAAAGTGGCATATCTTGGGAAGCTCATTCTAAACCCCTTCATAGTCTAATTAGAAAGTTTCAAATGTGAACTTTCTCACTATTATCATTCAGATACTTAAAATCTCCAATAAAATAATCAGCCTTATGAAAGCATCATCTTTTCTGGCAAAGATACCATTTGGCCCATCACTGAAATTTAAGGAACTTGTTTGGTGACATATTTACTAGGGGAAACATTCACATTTACTATGAATCACATGGTACATGTGCTTGTAATGTATTTTTATTTGACATTTTCTTTTTAACTTTACTTCTATAAATTAACATATTAACAGTTTATTTTTATACATTTTATATAATCAAATCAGTCACTGTCTTATAGTTTCTATCTTTATTTTTATGCTTAAGTATATCGCACATCTTGCTTTTTAGATTTCTGTTTTATCCAACTTGAATTTATCTCATCATGGGGTGTGACATAAGAATTTAACTTTTAGCTGCAAAATAGTTAAATTTCCCCAAACTATTGATATATTACTTTTAATCATACTTTTACATGCACGAATAAGAGCACAGATATCTAAGGTTGTATAACAGGGCTTTCCCATAGTTAGCGTGTCCTTGTACTACAATCACTTTGTTTTAATTACTGTAGTTTTGGATACAAACTCCAAAAGATGGTGAAGGACAGGGAAGCCTGGACTGCTGCAGTTCCTGGGATTGCAAAGAGTCAGACATGACTGGACTGGACAACAAAGCTTATCTAATAGTACAAGTTCCTCCTTGTTAATCTTCTGCAAAAATTTTGTGGTTGTTCTTATGCAGCTTTTAATAGTGCATCATCTTGGAGTTAGTTACAGTCAAAAATCATTATCACCCTTAGATCTACGGGCTGAGAGAGAGCTGTGTCAAGATCTTGACATCGCCTCATCTGGTTCACAGTGATCTGGAGCAAGGAGGCATGGGTCAAAATAAACACTGCTCCCCACCAATAACCCACCTCCTACCCTTGATCTATTGCAAGACAAACTCAACTTGAAACCAGAAGGTAAGAGAAGCCTGTAATGCAGCCTCTTTAAGTCATACCTGCAGGATACAGAGCAGTAGGAAAAGAGTAAGGGAGTTAAAAATGAAGCCATCTAGCACCTAATCACCACATTTAGTCACAAAAGCAATATCCAAAAATTCTTACTGGAATTGAATGACATTTAAGGCTATTTTCTGAAAATTGACATAGCTATAATTCTGAACTTTCAAATCTGAGAATGTGGCATGCATTTTCTTTTAGTAACATCCTTCTTTCAGTCCTTCAAAAAACATCCTACTGTATTTAAGCTAACTAGTTCCTTTTCTTCCTTTCTTTCTTTCCTCTTTTTAATTCTTTTACACTGCTGTGCAAGAATCTGTTTATTTATTCCTTTTGACCTCTATTCCCCACTCCCATTTCTTACCTAGCCTTAAAAAAAAATCTTACCTCAAATATAACAATTTTCATTTGTTTTTATATCTTTTCAAGTCCTCTGTGTGTTTGTGTAAAATGTGTGTTTGTGTACATGAATTGATAATTTACACAAATGTTATTGTGTGTTGTAGATTTTATTGTTTTTTGCCTTTTTCCACCTAAGGTTTTTAAATTTTGGCTGTGTTCCTCTGAGTATACATCTAAATGTTGCTCATTAGTCTTAACCAGTATGGATTGCCATAGAATGCATTCACAATATTTATATATTCATTCCACCAGCAAAGAATAGCTGGGTTGCCTCCAACTTTCTGCCAACACAAACAATGTTTCAAGGAACATTCTCATTCACTTCCATTTATGGTTTTATAAGGAGAGGAATCACTTGTCATACGGCATACCTTTATTTAATTTGGTTAGGTATTGCCAGTTTGTTGCTGCTGCTGCTGCTGCTAAGTTGCTTCAGTCGTGTCTGACTGTGCAACCATATAGACAGCAGCCCATCAGGCTCCCCTGTCCCTGGGATTCTCCAAGCAAGAACACTGGAGTGGGTTGCCATTTCCTTCTCCAATGCATGAACGTGAAAGGTGAAAGTGAAGTCAGTCAGTCAGTTGTGTCCGACTCTTGGAAACCCCATGGACTGCAGCCTACCAGGCTCCTCCACCCATGGGATTTTCCAGGCAAGAGTACTGGAGTGGGGGTGCCATTGCCTTCTCCATGCCAGTTTGCTACAGGTTGTCTATTTTATTCTATATTCCAACCAGCAGTGCCTGAGTATTCCTACGTTTCCTCCACCTACCAGTACTTAGCAGTATCAGCTAATATTTTATCTATCTGACAGATCTTCAGGGATATTCATTGTTATTTTAATTTGCATTCATCTAATTACTAATGATTTTGAGTATCACTTTGTAAGGTTATCAGTCCCTTAGGTGTTCTCTTTGATGAACTGCCTCTGCATATACTCTGGGATCATTTTTCTATTGGAGTTCATATCTGCTTCTTATTTGTTCATATAGGCTCATGTATAGTCTAGATATTAGTCCTAATGGTGTCCAACATTGAATAAAAATCTTTAGTATGATATAATCAAGTCGAGCAATTTTCTATTTCATGATCCTGAAGTGTTTTACTTTTCCACAATTAGGATACCAAGATATTCTTCTGTTATTTTTTTTATTAGCTTTATGGTTTTACCTTCAAATTTAGATACCTTATCCATCTGGAATCTTTCTCTATGCCTCATATTTTATTTTTTTATATAGTAAGACATTTTTCTCAACACCATCTACTAAACAATCTGTCTCTTTTCTATTAATACCTTCAGTTCAGTTCAGTCGCTCAGTCGTGTCCGACTCTTTGCAATCCTATGAATTGCAGCATGCCAAGCCTCCCTGTCCATCACCGACTCCTGGAGTTCACTCAAACTCACGTCCATCGAGTCTGTGATGCCATCCAGCGATCTCATCCTCTGTCGTCCCCTTCTCCTCTTGCCCCCAGTCCCTCCCAGCATCAGAGTCTTTTCCAATGAGTCAACTCTTTGCATGAGGTGGCCAAAGTATTGGAGTTTCAGCTTTAGCATCATTCCTTCCAAAGAGCACTCAGGACTGATCTCCTTTAGAATGGACTGGTTGAATCTCCTTACAGTTCAAGGGACTCTCAAGAGTCTTCTCTAACACCACAGTTCAAAAGCATCAATTCTTCAGTGCTCAGCCTTCTTTACAGTCCAATTCTCACATCCATACATGACCACTGGAAAAACCACAGCCTTGATTAGACAGACCTTTGTTGAAAGAGTAATGTCTCTGCTTTTGAATATGCTATCCAGGTTGGTCATAACTTTCCTTCCAAGGAGTAAGCGTCCTTTAATTTCATGGCTGAAGTCTCCATCTGCAGTGATTTTGGAGCTCAAAAAATAAAGCCTGACACTGTTTCCACTGTTTCTCCATCTATTTGCCATGAAGTGATGGGACCAGATGAAATGATCTTAGTTTTCTGAATGTTGAGCTTTAAGCCAACTTTTTCACTCTCCTCTTTCACTTTCATCAAGAGGCTTTTTAGTTCCTCTTCACTTTCTGCCACAAAGGGTCACGCCATCTGCATATCTGAGGTTATTTCTATTTCTCCTGGCAATCTTGATTCCAGCTTGTGCTTCTTCCAGCCCAGCATTTCTCATGATGTACTCTGCATAGAAGTTAAATAAGCTGGGTAACAATATATAGCCTTGACGTACTCCTTTTCCTATTTGTAACCAGTCTGTTGTTCCATATCCAGTTCTAACTGTTGCTTCCTGACCTGCATATAGGTTTCTCAAGCTCCCTCTATTGTATGTTCATTTTCCACATAAACATGTGTCTGCTTTTGAGGTCTCTAGACTAATCTGTTTGTCTAACTTTTTAGTGACAGAATTTATAACTATAGCTTTATAATGATTCTTTCATAAAAAATTAAAAACAAGTTTAATGAGTTTCTTTCTTGTTAAGTTTATTCAAGAACTCATATAAATTTTGTATTTCTAAAGTGACTAGTGCTTCATTTACATTTCTTTCTGATTATTGATAATATACAGATGTATTATTAATTTTTCTATACTTTATTTGCATTTCACCTTTTTATTGAATAATATTTTATTTATTTCCCACTTGGAAAATTCACGTCATGTAAATCTCTTATAATATTTATTATCTGAATTCTTTTTCTTTACATGTTGCATTGGCTAGAAATTCTTCAAGAATGTTGAATAATAGCAATAATATCAGACAAGTCTGCTGTATTTAATGGGAATGATTGTAACATATTAAAATACATTTTTTACAGAAATCATTAAAGTATATTGATTTTGCCTGTGATTACAGTTTTGACTGGATCCTTCATGTTTTGATATGTGCTGTTCTCAGTTTCCCTATTTTCTTATCATTGAAACTGCAGTTTTGAATCCTGCTTTAATCTAATAATTATTTAGGGAAATTGTGGTGATTGTTTAATTCCTGAACAGCTGGAGTAAGGGAGTTTTAAGATGTATTTTCTTATACTGTGTTCAAACAATGAGTCCTGCATACTTTTGCTATTTTGCATTTATATATTAAAGAGTTTTTTAATGTAATATATTTGAAGTTTAAAAAATATTTATTACATGCATGAATAAAATATATTATCTCTGATTTAAGAAAAAGAGTATTAGTTAAATGTGTTAAATCTGTTTCAAAACCATCTAAATCTGTTAGATCCTTATTTGTTTCTTGCTATTAATCTTTGACATATAGAAGGATATTTCTATTTCCCACAGCGATTGTATATTGTATATTGCTTTAAGATACTGATAACTTTTTGATTTGAAATTAGCCTCTTTATTCATTTAAAGATATTGTTCATTAAAGCTTTTTTTATTAACTGTGTTTGTCTATTTACCTTTTCTTTTAATTTGTTTTAAATACTTTTACATATCCTGTTGCTTTCAAATGTTCTAAATTACTTGAGGCAGGAGGAAAGCATAGAAGCATAGTATTTATAGACAGCATAGAATTGTGTTTGATTTTTGGTTATATTTAGTTTACTCAATGTAAGTCATTTTTTAATAGGGAATTTAACTTAATTGTATTTATTATCATAGTTAATCTGGCTAGTCTTACTTAAGCCACCATCTTATATTTTGTACCTTTTATGGTTCATGGTACTGTATTTTGTATTCTGTTATTATTTTTAAGTTTTTTTTATTGTTTTAGGCATATTAAAAATGTGCTATGTGCTAAGTCACTTCAGTCTTG
Source organism: Nanger dama (assembly GCA_917880005.1). Taxonomy (NCBI): domain Eukaryota; kingdom Metazoa; phylum Chordata; class Mammalia; order Artiodactyla; family Bovidae; genus Nanger; species Nanger dama. The sequence continues at coordinate 2,771,214 of CAKJTW010000059.1, forward strand.
TCCAACTCTTTGCAACCCTATGGACCGTAGCCTACCAGGCTCCTCTGTCATTGGATTCTCCAGGCAAGAATACTGGAGTGAGTTGTCACGACCTCCTCCAGAGTATCTTCCCAAGCAGGGATCAAACCCACATCACTTACATCTCCTGCATTGGCAGGTGGGCTCTTAGCACTAGTACCACCTAAGAAGCCCATATTAAAAATATTATTCTACAAAATGAAAAGATTATAAACACTTAAGCCTTAAACTAGTTGTGAGGTTTTAATTACCTAGCTTGTAAAAGCATAGCCAGTAATAACTGATGTATTTAAATGCTCAGGAAGTCTTTGTTATTATTTTTGTCACTCTTCATCATCGTCGTTATGGTTATTCTGATTTTTAGAGTTGTCAAAGGAAACTCAGGGACCCCTTGACTTTTATCTTTTTAAGTATTTGTCAAGATGATTATGAAAATTATTGTGAAATTCATAAATGCCCCTATAATGTGTCTAGCTTTTCTCTCCTATTAGTTTTGCTGGGCACATGGTAAGGTCTTTGAATCCGCTAATTTCCTTCTCAAATCTCGAATAGGTATTTCTATTCTGCAATCAAGAAATAACTTCATTGATTCTTCTTTCTGCTTTGTTTCTCTCTTTTTCAGAAGCATATAATGTCTGTGTATTGGATTTCCTCACTGAGTTTCACAAGTCTCCTAAATTTTTCCTTTCTTCTTAATTTTGTAAACTCTCCTTAATTTCCTTCCATATCTGACTTTATTCAGTTTTCATTTCCGTATCTGATTTTATTCGGTTCTGATTTTGCCTCCTTTTAATACATATTTTGCCTTTTCTATTTCAGAACTATTATTTCCTCATCTTTCTGTTTGTGCATTAATACAGTTCTTATCTCTCTCTCTTTTGTCTCTCATTTCATCTTTCATATCATCCTAAAGTCCATGTATTCTGGAATTTGATGGGATGTGTAGATAGAGAAGTAGAAGTGTAGAAGTAGATAGTGTAAATTTACTTCTGCGTCATTTCAAAAGCTTGTTTTTAAATGATGTCTTTCTACTCTAAATAACCATATTTTCCTTGCTCCTTGAGACTGAAAAATCTTTTTTGTTGCTCCGTGTTATTATTTATCTTTGAGTGAGAATTTGGATCTCGTGGCCTCACACTTGCTTAGAAGCACAAGAGTACATTACTCCCAACCTCCATTTTACCTTCCTGGTGAGAAACCATTTCCCAGACCTCATTTAGAAGGGCAGATAAAATGCACTGTGTACAAGACCGAACCAGCTTGAGGGATGGGAGAAAAGAGCCCAGGCCCTGGGAAGGCCATGTCATGGTCTCCAAGCAGATGTTGAAGGGAGTGGCCACAGTTACCCCCAGCTTCCTAGTGTCCTCTTCTCCACACTATTTACCTTGTGTGTCTGTCCAGGCCTCCTTTCTGATGCTGCTCCCTGGTAAGGGAAAGTAGCCACTTGTATTCAGCTAGAATTCTATTTACTATTCCAGTACATGGAGAAAGCAATGGCACCCCCACTCCAGTACTCTTGCCTGGAAAATTCCATGGGCGGAGGAGCCTGGAAGGCTGCAGTCCATGGGGTCGCTGAGGGTCGGACACAACTGAGCGACTTCACTTTCACTTTTCACTTTCATGCATTGGAAAAGGAAATGGCAACCCACTCCAGTGTGCTTGCCTGGAGAATCCCAGGGACGGGGGAGCCTGGTGGGCTGCCATCTGTGGGGTCACACAGAGCTGGACACGACTGAAGTGACTTAGCAGCATTCTAGTACAATATTTTACTACTGCATTTTCTATAGTGTGCTTGTTTACATAAACTTTACAACTTCCCAGTGAAGCCATAACTCAGTGTATCAGTCTTCAAAGAAAAAGAATTCTAATGAGAATATTTCTGTCTGTCCTATGGCTCATTGCATTTGTTGTTGTTCAGTCACCCAGTCATGTACAACTCTTTGTGACCCCATGGCCTGCAGCATGACAGGCTTCCCTGTCCCTCACCATCTCGTGGAGTTTGCCCAAGTTCATGTTCGTTGCATCAGTGATGCTGTCTAGCCATCTCATCCGCTGACGCTGTCTTCTCCTTCTGCCCTCAATTCTTCCCAGCATCAGGGACTTTTCCAATGAATCTTTTGTGCTCATCAGATGATCAGCTTCAGTATCAGTCCTTCCAGTGAATATTCAGGATTGATCTCCTTTAATATTAACTGGTCTGATCTTCATGGTGTCCAAGGGACTTTCAGGAATTTTCTCCAGCAACACAGTTCCAAGGCAATCAGTTCTTCGATACAACTCGCACAGCCATACATGACCACTGGGAAGACCGTTCAGTTCAGTTCAGTTCAGTCACCCAGTTGTGTCTGACTCTTTGCAATCCCATGAATCACAGCACGCCAGGCCTCCCTGTCCGTCACCAACTCCTGGAGTTCACTCAAACTCATGTCCATCAAGTCAGTGATGCAGTCCAGCCATCTCATCCTCTGTCGTCCCCTTCTCCTCCTGCCCCCAATCCCTCCCAGCACCAGAGTCTTTTCCAATGAGTCAACTCTTCACATGAGGTGGCCAAAGTACTGGAGTTTCAGCTTCAGCATCAGTCCTTCCAATGAACACCCAGGACTGATCTCCTTTATAGCCTTAACTACATAGACCTTTGTTGGTAGAGTAATGTCTCTGTTTTTCAACCTACTGTCTAGATTTGTCATCGCTTTCCTGCTAAGAAGCAATCATTTTCTGATTTCATAGCTACAGTCACTGTCTGCAGTGATTTTGGAGCCCAAGAAGAGGAAAGCTCTCACTAGTTCCACCTTTCCCCTTCTATTTGCCATGCAATAATGGGGCCAGATGCCATGATCTTAGGTTTTTAAATACTTAGTCATAAGCCATTGCATTTAGTAGGTGTCAGTTGGGTTCTACCATCTACTTCGCTCTTTTCCTGCTATGTTTTTACTACTGTGTTAGGGAAAGAGTGTATACCAAGCTGCAGTGATTTCTTTCAACTTATTCCATCTGTATTATAGTTAATTCAGTCAAAATAGCAGTCAGGAGAATGGTAATGCTCCCAAATTTCCCATTTTGATACAGATTTTCCTTGCTTTTTCTTCATTGTATTTTATTTTTTGATCATTTCAACTTCCTAGGTTGAGTTGTGAGAGCAATTAGAGAAGAAAGTTTCATGCATGTGTTGTTATTGAAACGGAAAATACAGAGAAGCAAATATATTTCTGTCCATATTGCAAAAGTCTATGAATCCTACTATTACCAGAATGCATGCTTTTGAACCTACACTTCCATTCATAATATCACTGATGTTTAGAGTATAAAAGGTAGCACTGTCATAAAAGAATATTCAGAAAACTTCAAAATAAATTTTACTAAAGGGCATAGCAGTCACATCGTTTGGTATTGGAGAGTTTACATCACAGCCATGACAAAGTCTGAGAATTCATGGGAAGTTTCAGGGGGTTCATGGGAAGATATCTGAGGATACTGCAGCACTTTTCACAGAATTAGAAAATGGCCCAAGAGGGCCAGATGGCAGCCACTACCAGCTCGTCTGTGTCAGTAGGTAAGATGTCAACATGAGGCTTTTTGCCAGGATGTGGAGGCCACCGTGCACTTCTCAAGATTGTCATCATTACACAGATGGTATTCCCAGAAGCTACAGGCTGAATACGCTGCATAGCTCCTTGAGAGAGAAATCTGACATCAACTCTGAAAGAGCTTTAGAACCCTCTCTGTTGAGGAACTAAGCTCTACCACAAGAAGCTGTGTCCAAAGCGTTTGTAGCCACTAGAACAGCCTGGCTGCCAGAATTTGTCAACGCTGAGATACTCTCCATGGGTCCATCCTGAAATCACTCACTAAGATCCTTTTTGTCCTAAGGAAATATTTTTTAATATTTAAGTATATAGTCATAAAAGAGGTTCTTGAAACAATTACAAATAGGCTCTTGAAAGGAACATAAATACTTTGACTACATTAGCAAAGAAATGAGTCAATCTATTCAAAACTTTGAAAGGTTAGCACCCCTTCCCCATTGTGCTTAACTCACACCGAGGAAACAATTTTCTCATCTGATAGAAGTTGGCCTAACTATTTTGGACAGGTACAGCAGCTGGTCAAAATGCTGAACTGTTGCTGCCCAGCAATTCTTTTGGCTTCATTCTCTGTAAAAAGCTTTAGCATTGTGAAGGGAACAAACAAAATGATATATGACAATCTTATAAATAGATTCATAACTCTAAAATATATCCAAGGCTGAATATTTCAAATGGCCTAGCTCCTATTAGTCCATTGCCTTAGCACCTCAAGTGTATGACAGCCTCACATTTCTTTCAGCATCATCTATTATTTCACTTCTCATTGACATGAAATTACCTTTGCAGAATTCAACTCATGAACATTCTAGTTTATTTTCAAATGGAATGTGTTTGCTGGATGTAGTGTTGAATATGACTCATACTTTAAACTCTTTCACAATTTGTTGTATTCAACAAGTTGAATGAGTGCTAAAATAGTATATGTAGACCTTGACCAACTATGCTGCTTGGGAGTCCAAAAAAAAAAATCAAAATCATGCAACCTCAAAGGATTAGCTGGGCTGTTGGCTCCCTCATGGGGAAGGGAGTGATTTCTTTGCACCCTGCCATGAAACAGACTGCCACATACACCCCACTCCAAGCTAAGGACAGAATGCAAACGGAAGGCTCCTCCAGTTACAGTCCTCATTAGTGCTGTTGGTTGTTTACGTGTTTGTTTGTTTTTTCTGTTTAGTTGACATATAGCATTATTTTGTTTCAGGTATACTACCTAATCATATTTGTATATACTGCTAAATGATCACCAGCGTCAGTTTGGTTCCCATCTGTCACCATACCTAGTTATTAACCCCATTAGTTATTATTGCTCTCTCTTTAGTTCTGTGCAGAACATCCAGAGGTGACTGAAAGCAGGGAAACACACTCTCCTTTCTTATGTTAACAGAGACCTTTAATATCAATAAGAACATTATCTCATTTAATCCTCATAGAAACTTAGAGAAGTAGATTCTATTATTGTTGCTGTTACACAGATGAAGAAACTGAGGTATGCAGAGATGAAACAACTTATTCAAGCTTACAAAGCCCATAATTGGTAGAGCGAGAGTTCAAACCAAAGCCTTGAGCCTAAAGCCCACTGGTGACCCCTCTGCTCAGCTCTGCTGCCATCTGATGTAATACACATATAGCTGATGAAGGGCCCTCCTGCAGGAGGGACTTCTGAGACACAAATCAGTAGATATCAAGGATCTGTAAGTTACAGTTAATGGGATCCTTTCTTGGCTCCTCTGGCGTGAGTTTGAATTCAACAGTCTGTCCCTGGTGTGTGTTCTTACTGCTCCTCCTAAGACCTAGTCTTGGGTTTCCTTTAGCTCTTCCCTGGTATCTCTGCCAGGCACTTGTCAAGGCCCCTCCTTGATCTATGAATAGAGACATCTTTTCCTGTCTAGGCCCAGACCCTTTTGACTTTGGGAAAGCCTGTATGAGGATGGTTGCTTCCTGTACTGGAGACCTTCCTGGTTCAACCCACTGAATGTTTCTTTTAACTCTGAAGTTTCATATGTTACTTACTCTCCTTAAATTGAATTCCAATATAATCAGCTCTTCTTGCCTCTGTTGTCTCTCCTCCCATCCTTCACCCCACCCTTCTGCCCTCCCTGTCACCACCTAATCTTATTTCTTTTCTATTTATCTCTTCTTTCCTTCATCCTAATCATTTTCAAATTGTTGTTTCTTAGGCCCTTAACCTCCATTCATCTCTGCTCGTATAAGCCTCTTTCTCACTTCTTTCTGTCAACACACAGGTTCCCTGAAAGTGCACTTTCCCTTCTGCCTCTGTTTCAGCAACCCCCTGACGCCTGACCAACCAGGTATTTCATTCTCTCCCCTCTCCTCCCTGCAGGAGCATTCACATCTCCATTTCAAGGTTTCCTGTCACTTAATAAATACCCCTTGGCATGTTGAAAGACAGCTATCATCTGGCTCTGGTATAAAGGCCATCAGCACACATCCTTGGAAATATTAAAATTATTTATGTTTGATATTGTTTACTTCCCATTTCCAGCACTTTAATCCACACTCACTGTTTTAGATAAAGATGCTATTTCGTTTGCTCAGGGCCATCATCTCACAAGCTTGAGCTTTTTATACAAATATTCTCAGTGTTGCAGTGTTTCATAAGCAATATATTCCATAGCCAGGGCTTGGTAGAGAAAAAGACAAATTAAATATCTATCTTGGTTTTTGAATGTTTTGCATATTCATCGGTAGCAAACTATGTTCTAAGCATAGTTTCAGACAGAGGGCAGAACACAACCCCAGCAGCAGGAAATAGACAGGAGAAAGTCTAGGCAGATGGCGAATGTGCATCAGGGGAACATCAGGAGTGAGCAACAGGTGTGCTGGCAAGGAAGGCAAATGCAGCATCAGGAGCCGGGTTGGCAGCAGGCAGTCAATATTGGGGAAATCTGGCAACAGGTAAGAGAAGCCAACCACAAACACTAAAAGTTCAAGTTCATAAAAAGTTCATTAGATGACTCAGGTGGCAGGACAGGATCATAGCAGTGGAGGATACAGAATTCTAGGCAGAGGCAGAAACATGGGGGTACCAAGGATTTATCCCATGGGAGTACCAAGGATTTATCCCAGTTATTGGAACTGAGATTCAAGATAGAATTTTCTTCACAGAGAAGGTGATGGTTGGATGGAAAGTCAACAAGCCTGACCTAGGGATGAACCACTGAATCACTGCCTCTTCTCAATTCACCTGTCCAAAGACTGAAAATGGAATCCGACTTCCAGGTGGAAGCCAAGTAGCTTAGCTCTCCAGTTCAAGGCAAATGAGCCCACCAGACAGTTACCTAGTGAAGCAAGTAGTTGGAAGGTTACACAGAGGGTGATATTAGGAACACAGGCAGCTTTTGGGACTGCTGGGTTGCCCCAAATCCTAATCTCTTATAAGAGATTTTCTGGCCCAGACTCCAGCCTCCCAGTGGAGATCTGCCTTCCTGTCTTTAGGATATCTCCTAGAGCCACCTGCTCAACAAATCCATACATCCAAGGCTTAAGATAACTACTTCTGTTTGGCAGTAGAAGAGCTTCCCAGGTGGCACTCGTGGTGAAGAACCCACCTCCCAGTGCAGGAGATGTAAGAGACATGGATTCAATCCCTGGGTCAGGAAGATCCCCTGGAGGAGGGCATGGCAACCCAATCCAGTATTCTTGCCCAGAGAATCTCATGGACAGAGGAGCCTGGCAGGCTACAGGCCTTTGGCTCGCACAGAATCGGACGCAACTGAAGCAACTTATCACACATGCACGCATAGGCACTGGAAAGAAAATTTGCCTTGGCAGGATCATCTTACATGCCTTTGACAGATAAGTTACAGTTATGGAACCTATCAGGCATACAGTTCATAGATAATAACAAGACTTCCAATGTACCTTGTGGTCAGAGTGGATGCTTGGTAAATATTGATTGATCTTGTCATTATCCTTAGGTTTCCAAAGAAGAAGTAGCTTGATTCTAACCAGGTCCCTGGCTACTGTCATTTATCCAATAGAAATATAAAGTGATCTTGACCTCAGTCTATTCCTTATTAATATTCAAGCATTGAGTATTACATAAAGGAATAATTCCCTGAAAGCAGGGAGACCTGCCATAGAGGTTTGCTGACTGTAATGTCTACAACTCAAAATGCAAAATATCTACTGTCTGGGAAGTTGTCCAGCTTTTCAGTGCTGGCAAGTTGCTGAGTTATCCAGGTAAATACTGTTATTTAAATACAAAGAACGGTGTGTCTGTGCACCAGCTATTTGAATGTTAATTGTTTCAAAATTAAATGAACTTTAAATGACTCTTATTTGTATGTTTCTCTGTAAAGTCGTTTCTGCCAAATAAATCATGCCCAATTGAGCACGACAGAAACTTACACTTTTTGCCGTCATGAGCCGCCTGGAGACCCTCATTTCCACTGCCACGGAGCAAATATTGGTGCTTCTCTGCCATTCAGGCATACCCAAGGTGACCAATAAATGCTTGAAATGCCTCTACTTTATCCAAGCAGGAGATAGAAAGAAGCAATCCATTTCATTTAGAGTTGTGAGCATCACTTTGGCATCAAAATGACAGATGATCCTTCTCCATGTGTGAAGCATGCTGGAGTTAGCGGGCTATGTACCAGGGCTATAAAAACTTGGAAATGTCAATGGCATTTCCAAGCATCTGCTTGCTCTAGCCCCACATTTCTGGGCAACAGCAAAAATTCTCCAGGATGATACATTCAAGCTCCAGTCTTCCAGCATAAACTGTCAGGAGAAATTTTAAATTTACATCAAAGAAATTAGGTGAATCATCCTCCTCTCTCCTGTTACTGCTCCACGGGGGTCTCCGGGATGAAATGAAATTGTGGTTACATTTCCAAATGGGTTATAAACCCAATACAACTCTCCTAGGAGACTCACAACTTATACTTCCCCATTCCCTGATACACTGCTGCATCGCTAAAGCTACTCCGTATACATTCAGCGTAGCAGGAGCCTTGGGAAAAAGCAAAAATAAAGGAGGAGAATGCTGTTGATGGATGGTTGAGAGTTTAGTGGACTTTATTAAACACATATACATTCACACACACACACATACACATACAAACACACAAACACAGACTCTCCAATCCAGCGTCACCATTTCCTGAATCATTCTGTCCCATTATATGCTGATATAATGGCATAGTAGTATATAGCTAAATAACAGCTCTCCACTTCTGACAGTGAAATTACACCCTGTGAAGCCTTCTTTATTTTGTGACTACTGAGTTTTCAATGGGTCTTCCCTTCACAGCTTTCAAAGATGGGAGTTTTTTGGTAGTGATAATCCTAAATCTATCTAGACTTTGTAACCAAAGTTTTTAAGTAGATACTTATGTTAGCCAGAGGAGAATTTCCAACTGGAGTCAGAATCACTTCCTTTTGATAAGACCTACTCCTTGCTTCATGCCAGAAACAATGACAGGAACCCCCAAATGACTCCCAAGTGACGGTCTCTGTCATGTCCTGGTTCAGTGTCCAGGGAATTACCTAGATACACATAGCCGTCTCTAGCTATTTTTAGAAAACAGACAATAACCACAACATAAACTACATTAAACATGGCACGTCACTGAGATGACTGCTAATTTAAAAACACACATTTAAATAGAAATTCATTTTCTCCTACTGTTTCCAGGCAGAGGACCAGGAAGAAATTAATTACTTCGGAGAAGAAAGAGTGTAAGCAAAATAAAGTCATAAAATCAAGCTTCTCTTTTAAAAAATAACGACATATGAATTTTGAAAAACATTTTCAGGTTGCCCAGTTAACTGAGTACTCAGTTTCCTCTACAGTTGTCTGAAACAGCAGTCAAGACACAAAACACACTTTTCCAGTCATGATGGCACACTTCCCTGACCATTTCTGTGATGTATGCACACTTCTACTCATCATGAAGTTTTTGATTAATGTGCAGTTAATCTTTCTTCTTGCTAATAGACTAAAATATTTCTCATCAAGGAATAAATGATCAGACTACTGATACAAGGGGTTTTTGAGAAGTCCATTTATAATGCAACACCTTCAGCAAAAATTCTCGATTTCTAAAGAAGAAGAAAAACTAAAATTGGTATCTTTAATCTAACAACTCTCTCCCACTCCTTCTCTTGGAGCAGGGGCCTCTGGGTGGCAAAAGTGAAAAGAGGAGGCTGGGAAAGAAAGCAAAGTAGAGTTTATAGGGGACACCAAAGGGGCCATACTCCATACTTGTTGTTGTTTAATCACTAAGTCATGCCCAACTCTTTTGTGATCCCATGAGCTGTAGCCAGGCTCCTCTGTCGATGGGATTTCCCAGGCAAGAATACTGGAGTGGGTTGCCATTTCCCTCTCAGGGGACTCTTCCTGACCCAGGGATCGAATCTGCGTCTCCTGCATTGGCTGACAGATTCTTTACCACTGAGGTACCAGGGAAACCATGCTCCATATTAGGCCCTGGATTAACTCATATATCATTTAATTCCCATAGCAGCCTTTCAGAACAAGTATCATAATCCTGATTTAACTGTTGAGAAAACTGAGCTTTATTTACTTAAGGTCATGCAGCTAGCAAGTGGTGAGAGCTGGTGTCAAAGCGTTATTTATCTAATAGTAAACGCCATGCTATTGCCACCCCATATATGGTATTGTGCATTCACATCTTGAGCATGCTTTAAGAAAAGCATGCCATTAAAGATGTTAACTTGAGACTAACTCCTATAAAAATGTACGATGTTTTCTGGGTAGCTGAATTAAGGGTGTAAGGTATTCATACAGATATTAAAACAGAAAATAACGTTCAGGGCTTATCTTTCCATGAGATCTTTAAAGCCCCAAAGACATAAAGGTCATCAGTCAGAGGATCAGAAGTGTTTTACTCGCAGGACCAATGCTGACACTTAAATAGATACCTTGAAAACCCATCGTTTATGTCCACTTCAATCCACGGTAAGGAGTAATCACTAATTCTTGGCCAGATGATACAAGCAGCAATAATTCTTAGTGTGAATGGCAAAATTGGGGGCCAAGTCTATGAGGGATGTAGGCTGACAGTGGCCAACGTATCCTTGAGGAGAGCTTCAAACCCCGAGAGGATGACAGGCGCTCTGAAACGACACAGCATTGAGAGTCAGGCAGTATGAATTCTAATCCTTGTTTGCCATAAGACTCTAGACAATTCATTTAACCTCTCTAGGCTTTGTTTCCTCATCTCTTAAATAAGGGTCTTATATCAACTGTCTTTAAGGTTTCCTGCAGATGGTTTTATGCTTTGAAGTCTGTGTTTGACAAAGTGGAACTAGGAAAGAGTTCAGAGTTGGGGCACAGAGAAGGCTGTGCTGAAGTTCAGACTTGCATCACAGCAAAGAGCAAAGACAGAACTTCAAAGTCTCATTGTTCCAGGCCAAGAGATCAAAGCAAAGAAGCCAAAACCAAAGCAAAAGCAAGCGGTACAGTGACAAGATACCAGCAGTAAGAAGGATATAAGGAACAATTTGCTAAAGTTTTATCCCGAGCTTTCTTTCCTCACAAACTTAAAAACTAATCCCTAATGAGGGCTAATGTGAGGATGGCAGGTGGAAGTAACAGGTAGATCTAGTTAGAAGGAGTCTCAAAGAAACGTTTCTAATTCCTTCATATTGACACACTACTTTGATTGTCTCTAAATACAATTATGAGGGTGATTTCCAAGCATTCGGTATCAGTCTCTGCTCTGCAATCCCCATTTTCTTAAAGGAACAGAACTAAAGAAATCAATAAACCACAGAGACATTTTAATAAATCCTTCTAATAAAGGAGTCTGGGTCCTTAGATTTTTCCTTGAGGGAGATTGGTTTAACTAACTTAAAGTAGTAGCAACTTGATTTATGAAGAATTTTTTTAATCTATACTGCATTTTAAATCAGTTTTGTTAAGAACCACCATCTCACTTACCCAGTTTTAAACAACAGAGCCCAGCCAAGTGGTATAGAATGTGGATTTATTCATTTTACAATGGCATGATTTGTTGAGGAAGAAGAATAGATAATTTGGGCTTTTCTTTGGGTTTGCTAACTACCTTCAAAGTTACAGGATAGAGTTCTTTGACTATGAGAAGAAATTTGTGCATACATACATAAAATATATATTAATATATATTAACAATAATAAATATATTGAATATTTTAAAATATAACTATATAACAATAATTTATTATTATTAAATTCTATATACTATAATATGAATTATGTTAATATAATACATTATGTATGTGTGTGTGTGTGTGTATCAGACACTGTGCTTTGACTTTTATGTCTAAAAAGCAAAACAAGGAATTCTAGGTTAATAAGCATAGTTCACAAATAAATATATGCAAAAATGAACTTTGTAACATTCATTTTGATAGAGTAGTAGTTAATAACCCAAATATTAATTAAGTATAAATTGGTAATGAATAAAGCATTGTCCAACCTTACAGCAAATCCTATTAGCTGTTGAAAAATATAGACATGAATTTGGATGTCTGGACTTGCACAAACAACCAAACTACAAGACTAAGAGACTGAACTATTGCAACACGTGCATGTGTCCCCATGTTGGTATATACATAAGAAATTTAGAACAGTATGTATCATCATGGTAATAGTTCTTTCTGGGGATGCCTGTTTAGTTGCTTCAGTCTTGTCCAACTCTTTGCGACCCTAGGGACTGTAGCCCTCCAGGTTCCTCTGTCCATGAAATTCTCCAGGCAAGAATACTGGAGTGGGTTGCCATGCCCTCCTCCAGAGAATCTTCCTTGACCCAGGGAATGAACCCCCATCTCTAAAGTCTCCTGCATCAGGAGGTGGGTTCTTTACCACTAGAGCCATCTGGGAAGATCTATGGGGATGCAGCTTTATTTTCTATATGATATATTTTCTGTTACATGCAAATTAGCTACAACTTCATATTACTATTCAAATCAGAAAAAAAAATTGAAAGAAAAAAAGGTGCAAGAAGGCTACCCATACATTTGAACTTCCCAGGTGTCACAGTGGTAAAGAAGCCACCTGCCAACGCAAGAGACACCAGAGATGCTGGTTCTATCCATGGGTTGGGAAGGTCCTTTGGAGAAGGAAACAGCAACCCATTCCGATATTCTTGCCTGAAAAATTTCAGGGACAGAGGAGCTTGGTGAGTTACAGTCCATGAGGTCACCAAGAGTCAAACATGACTGAGCTTGCACACACTACTCTTCACTACTATAGTGGCTATTCATAGAGGTATATGCTTCTTGACATCTAAATCTAAGTTAAGTACTAGAGAAGAGTTTGGCAGCATGCTATTTGTCTCATTTCAGAGGATTGATTATTTTTTAAATTTTCATATAAGGTATCTAACATGTGTATCACTCAGTAGTCTCTTAAAGATGACAGCGGTGATTGATAATGAGAGTAATTTTGGCTTTTAAAAACCTATTTGAACACATTCCCTAGGAGGGGAGTTAAGCTAGAGAACTATTATTGATAAAATCTTATAGGTGATTAAACTTCAGCAGTACCAAATATTTCAGGACCTATAACTCAAACCAAACCCCAATTTTTCAATCCATTAATGAATACAAACAGATAGAGGGATGGAGGAGATGTTAGAAACATATATGGCCATTCAAAATGAGGTTGAACTTGAACAATTACTTGACATAGTGTTTCCAGATCAATTGATATAGTTATCTAGAACTGCACAAGCTGTTTCAGCTCATAAGTTGTTGCCAGTTTAATTGCTTTAAACATATTCCACAAATGATCAAGAGGAACGGTGCATTAAGAGTCTGGCCTGGAAGCCAGGAGACCTGAACTCCAGACCCAGCTCCACCAGGGATAAGCCAACTGTGTGATGATGACCAATCCACTTTCCCTTCCCTCTCTGGTTTCAGTTTCCTACACTGCCTTTTGTCTACATTATCTTCCACTGAGTCTATTTCACATCACGATGAGTCTGAACTGCCTACCTTGCTGATTGCTGTATCTTCAGCATTGAGAATGGTGTTTAGCTATATGGAAGATGCTTAACAAATACATGTTTCAAAGGCAAATTCTTTAGTTGTGCACTCTAAGGCTTTTTATGAATGACTTTTCTTTCAGCATGACTCAGAGTAAAAGGGAGGGACAGTGAATCAAGACCAGGCTCTGTTTCTTGGACTAGAGAATTTCTTTACCTAAAAACCAAAACCAAACAAACTAAACCAAAAACCTATGGCAAAGCCAACATGCAGTCTCATTCTGCACCAGAAACCTCACTGCAAGCCCTGCAAAGTGTCTGATGAGAAGGTTATACAAACAAAGCCAAGCCCACTCAGAGTCTCACTCAGAGCTCCAATAATTGGACTCCCTCCTCTTTGCATTTCTTTTCTCCTTTTTTTCCACTGTCGCTGAAACCTGCCCTATAAATCAGATTTAATTATCTATAAAATTTGGTGTAGAAAAGGATTTACTCATTAAAAATGTTCATCAACTTGCTACCCACGTTCCAGACTAATAGAAGCGGAAAAGGAACACCATGGAAACACCAGACGGGCTGGGGAGATAAGCGAGCTTTGAAATACCTGAACCTCAATTAAATAGCAAGTGCCAGTTTCTGTATTTGCCTTTTCAAATATCATATCAGGAATAAGTAAATGTCACCAAATCATCAGCCTGTTTTCCTCTCTTTTCTTTTTAGGCTACTTGCTGCAACAGGTTTTTTTTAAATGGGTTTTCTGAGTTAACCTCCTTTGCCTGTGTGTTCCCTAAGATAGCCTCCCTGGGTTGTGTGTGTGTGTGTGTGTGTGTGTGTGTGTGTGTGTGTTTGCAAAATGTCATAATACTCACTACAGTCAAACACAAGGACTCATGTCTAGTCAAAGAGTGAAGAGCAGTTAATTAACCAGAGCTGAGGGAGGCAGTGAGGTAACTGGAGAGAAACACTGCCAATAGAAGATCAAAGGGGAAATGTCTCAAATCCATTCTTGATAATCAACAGTCCTTAGAGGTAGCAGCCCTGGGGTAGATGATGCTGGCTGCCAACAAACTTAGATTCCGTGTGGGTGGCCGGGGCAGTGGGGGGGCAGGGGGCAGGGGAGGGAGTGGTCTGTTTCCTTTGTTAAGGTAGTTGAAGCAAGGCGTGTGGGAACTTGGAGAGAATGTTAGAGTGACTTTAACAAGGCAAAGCTCCTATCTCAAACTGCACATCAGTTTCCAAGAAACTCTCCATTTGTGAAAAGGCAGAGATCTAAAACTTTTTTCTCCTTTTCTCGCACATGACAGGATTTTGTCGTGACTTTCCTAAATCCTCCCTGAGCCAAGAAAGAAAGTGCCCACAGAAGTGGGAGGGAAAAGACACATGGAGGGCGAGAAGGAAGCCTGCCTGCGGCAGCCAGCCTTCCCTTCTGGCCCCTCACTTCCTTCCAGAGAGAATGTCTTTCCTTGACAGGGCCTGCCTCCTGTCATTTCTTCCCCAACCCTAGAAATCTGGATTTTCTTTTTAAAGAAAGATGTCTAGAGAGAAAAATAGACCAGGAACAGCCAACAGAAAATACATCACAGCTTGTTGATACAGTCGTGTCAGATATGTCAAGTGTCAGTGGTGAGGCTCACTTTTTATGTCTAAGGGTTGGTTTCCTTTCATTTCACTTTGTATGTTCGTCGTGTTTGTCCCTGGTGAATGTCTTCTTTTGTTACCTGCCCCAACAATCTCTTGCTGAGTCATCCATTCTGTGATTTATCTCATCTCATGAACTCACCCAAATTGGCCCAAAAGAAGTTTATGGATGTTTTAGGAAAAGCAGATTTGCTCCAATTGCTGTCTACTCACTAACAGGATGGGTCTGTGCTCTCAACTCACATAGAGTATTTGAATATTCATTATCTTGACCATAAAACTAGAGGATTCCACAGCCATTCCACCCAAACTGATTGTCTGACTGAGTGAGTGGGCTTGGTGTTGGCTGAGTTTTTGCCCCACGAACACGGAAATGAAAAAATAAAGGATGCTATAGCAACGACTTTTCTCTGCAGGCTATTGTTTGGGGAGTACATTGCATGCATCGCTCCACAAGATGATGAGAAACACACACACGGGAATCTTATTTTATTCATTTCATATCATTAACACCTGGGGCTTTCCAGGTGGTGTTAGTCATGCCAGTGCAGATGTAAGGGATGAACGTTCGATCCCTGGGTCAGGAAGATTCTCTAGAGGACTGCACAGCAACCCACTCCAGTATTCTTGCCTCGTGAGTCCCATGGACAGAGGAGCCTGGCAGGCTACAGTCCATAGGTTCACAAAGAGTCAGATATGACTGAGGCAACTATGCATGCATGCATGCATCATTAATGCCTAAGAACCAGAGATCAAACTGCCAACATCTGTTGGATCATAGAAAAAAGCAAAAGAGTTCCAGAAAAACATCTACTTCTATTTTATTGACTATGCCAAAGCCTTTGACTATGGATCACAGCAAACTGTACAAAATTCTTA
The DNA here is from genome assembly GCA_917880005.1 of Nanger dama. NCBI lineage: Eukaryota > Metazoa > Chordata > Mammalia > Artiodactyla > Bovidae > Nanger > Nanger dama. The sequence continues at coordinate 2,787,292 of CAKJTW010000059.1, forward strand.
AAGAGAATACCAGACCACCTGACCTGCCTCCTGAGAAATCTGTATGCAGGTCAAGAAGCAACAGTTAGAACCAGACATGGAACAACAGATTGGTTCCAAATAGGGAAAGGAGTACGTCAAGGTTGTATATTGTCACCCTGTTTATTTAACTTATATGCAGAGTATATCATGTGAAAGGCTCGGCTGGATGAAGCACAAGCTGGAATCAAGATTGCCAGGAGAAATATCAATAACCTCAGATACACAGATGACAACATTCTAATGGAAGAAGGCAAAGAAGAACTTAAGAGCCTCTTGATGAAAGTGAAAGGATAGTGAAAAAAATGGCTTAAAACTCAACATTCAAGAAGCTAGGATCATGGCATCTGATCCCATCACTTTATGGCAAATAGATGGGAAAACAATGGAAACAGTGGGAGATTTTATTTTGGGGGCTCAAGAATCACTGCAGATGGTGACAGCAGCTATGAAATTAAAAGATACTTGCTCCTTGGAAGAAAAGCTATGACCAACCTAGACAGCATATTAAAATACAGGGACATTACTTTGCCGACAAAGGTCCATCTAGTCAAAGCTATGGTTTTTCCAGTAGTCATGTATGGATGTGAGAGTTGGACTATAAAGAAAGCTGAGCACAGAAGAATTGATGCTTTTGAACTGTGGTGTTGGAGAAGACTCTTGAGAGTCCCTTGGACTGCAAGGAATTCAAACCAGTCAATCCTAAAGGAAATCAGTCCTGAATATTCATTGGAAGGACTGAAGCTGGAACTCTAGTGCTTTGGCTACCTGATTCAAAGAACTGACTCACTGGAAAAACCCAGATGCTGGGAAAGATCAAAGGCAGGATAAGGGGACGACAGAGGATGGTTGGATGGCATCACTGACTCAACCTGAATTTGAACAAGCTCCAGGAGTTGGTGATGGACAGGGAAGCCTGGCATGCTGCAGTCCATGGGGTTGCAAAGCAACCATGACTGAGCAACAGAACTGAACTGAGTATTTAGAAAGATTTTAATACCTTGAATAAATGAGTAAATGAACAAATCACCTTTATGATGTAAGAGCTGTGGAACCATCTTACTCAGATGCAAAAACTAAAACTTTAACATCCTCAGCCTTTTGGCCTTCTGGGTCCCATCTCATTACTTAAAATGCAAGACACTATATGTGATGACTCGGGCATATTTGATAAGCCCTCTGCTCTCTATTCTTTGCTGTTACTATTTTGTTGTTATCCTTCCTTCTGTTGCAAGTAGCCATAAGAAAGCAACTATTCAATTCACTGTGCTGTCAGTAAAGAGAATCTTTGGGTTTCATTCAGTCATGAGTATCTGCTAAACCTGAAAATTCGTGGCACTCAATTTTTGCTGACACTTAATGTGAGTGCATGCACTGGGAGTAGGGTAGAGCAAAAAGTTGCAAATGAAAGAAAGGAGGATGGTAAAATGATAAGAATCAAAGAGAGTGAGGAAAGCTTGCTGTTCATTCAATAACTGTTTATCATTTATTTATTCTAGACCCAAACTGTGCTATTCTCTTGCAATGCAATGGTAAACAGAACAGAATCCTTGTTCTCTGAGACTTAATAATCTAGTGGGGGCCCCCACACCAATATTCTTGCCTGGAGAATTCCATGGATAGAGGAGCCTGGTGGGCTACAGACCATGAGGTCACAAAGACTCTGGACACAACTGAGTGACTAAAGCTTTCTCTTTTATTGTATGTGACCCATGTAGCCTTACTGATTCCACTGCCCTGAAAATCATACCCTACAAGTAGTTATTAGACCCCAAACTTTCTCCTAGTGTCAAGGATAACTGGTAATAGATGAAATCTCCCAGAACTTGAGCCATGAGCTTGGCTTTGTTATGCAGTGTTGAGCTCTATGATTATTATTCCATGCCAATAGGCTCGCCGTCACTGCCCAAGTGAATTCTGAACATACTCCTTAGGAGTGGCAGAATCTGATGAATTCCAGCACAGGACCAGTTAAAAGCAGTTGGCAGCCATCATTGTCTTTCCAAATTATGCAAATATGACAGTTGGCCTTCATTGGCAGAGAAGACTGACACCTCCATCAAATGACTGAAGGAGTTTCAAAGCCCATCCTTTCCTAAAAATATCCACTTCAAATTATTGAATGTAAAATAAGCTACATGTTATATTGTACAGCATGGAGAATATTGTAAATATTTTACAATGACGATAGAGTATAATTTTCAAAAATTGTGAATCACTCCATTGTACACCTGTCACTTACATAATGTGGTACAGCAATGATATTTCAATATATATTCCCTTCAAACCAGCCACAAAATTCTTTTTTATTTTTCAGGTATAATTGATTTTACAGCATTGTGTTAATTTATGCTGTACAGCAAAGCAATTTAGTTATTTATATATATACATTGTTTTTCATATTCTTCTCTGTTATGGTTTGTCACAGGATATTTTTTTCCCCAGATGTCTCAGGGGTAAAGAATCTGCCTGCCAAGCAGGAGATGAGAGTTTGACCCCTGAGTTAGGAAGATCCACTGGAAAAGGAAATGGCAACCCACTCCCATATTCTTGCCAGAAAACGCTATGGATAGAAGAGCCTGGTAGGTTACAGTATATAGGGTCTCAAAGAACTGGACATGGCTTAGCGACTAAACAACAATAACATTTTTTTTTTTTTTTTGGTTACTCTGGGTCTTCACTGTGCCTGCATGCTTTCTCTAGTTGTGGCTCATGGGCTTCTCATTTGGGTGGCCTCTTTTGCTGAGGAGCACAGGCTCTAGGCACATGGGCTCAGTAGTTGCAATACACTAGCTTAGTTGCTCCTCAGCATGTGGATCTTCCTAGACCAGGACCAAGCCCGTGTCCCCTGCACTGACAGGCAAACTCTTATCCACTAAACCACCAAGGAAGTCCTGTCGTAGGATACAGACATAGTTCCTTATGCTATACAGTAGGACCCGATTGTTTATCCAGCCTATGGGCTTCCCTGGTGGCTCAGAGGTTAAACGTCTGCCTCCAATGCGGGAGACCTGGGTTCGATCCCTGGGTTGGGAAGAGCCCCTGGAGAAGGAAATGGTGACCCACTCCAGTATTCTTGCCTGGAAAATCCCATGGACGGAGAAGCCTGGTAGGCAACAGTCCATGGGGTCACAAAGAGTTGGACATGACTAAGCGACTTCACAGACACACACACACATATAGGTAATAGTCTGCATCTGCTAATCCCAAACTCCCAATTTATCTTTCTCCCACCTACCCTCCCCTTGCCAGCCACAACATTCTCGATGCCCCTCCAGGAAAGGCACTTTGTCCATATTAAGTCATCAGATGCCTGGAAAGAAATTTCATGATCAGATTTTACCCTTTATCAGGAATTAGCTTATTTAATTAACCCACTACACTCTCTCCTCCTGACTGCCTACCTTCATCCCCACCCATTCCCACCTCAGTTTTGCTCAAGTAGCTCCAAGTCCAAAACTTGGGATCGGAGTCTGGTGGCCATGATTAATCCTTGGTGGAAGAAGGACATCTGTTTATTTTAGAGTGCTTATATGTATCTCAGCGGGGAGTTTTACTTTGGCTATGGGGATATTTAAAGAAAATGCAAAGAAAGAAGAATTGCTGAAAACAAATTTTCCCCATATCACAGTTGCATGAGCTACCTCCCTGATCTGCCTGTGATAGCTCTTCTCCTACTCAAATCTCAGGGCTGGTTCAGAGCTCTCTAGAATGTCTGCTACAGGCACAAAAGCCCCATTAAGAGTCTTGACAATCTAACCCATGCAGTTTCTCTCTCACTAGCAGCTACACTAAGTGACATCCAAACGCTGGTAATGAAGAGACATCTGCATACACACTGGTTTCAAAACATAAAGCACTGGAGGAGTTATGAGCTGTCAATCATTTTCATCTGTTCTCAGTCCTGTGTTTATTCAGAAATAATTTTTGAGGCTGAAGGAAGTGTTGTTTCTAACTGATGAGCAAGTTTGAACACTAAGAATGAAGAATGATTGATGTTCTCTGAGGTAAGCTGGGAAACTCTCCATCCACTAGAGGCAGCCACAGCTCAGGATGCTGATAAGGTTCTGACACAGAGAGTGAGTGATGAGTGGTGTGTAATGGATGCTGAAAATGAGAAGCCATGACAACAGTGTGAAGAGGGATCCTCTAAACACAAATACTAGGGCCCCACACAAGCAAGTGAATAGCCCTGATATCTAACTTGATCTATGGCAGAAACCCTTTGTCAGGATCACTCTTTCTCTTTTGTTGAAAGAGACTGTAAAGGTAAAAACTCATTAATTGGTAATAAAACCCCCTTTGGTTTACTGATTGGTTGGTAATTTGAGGATTTTTAAAATTTGGAATATTTAATTCAGTGTATTTTCCAACTGGTTGTATGTTCCAATTTACTAGAGAAAAGGACAAGAACTTGTACAATGCTAAAACTATTAGAATCTAGGAAATGAGGATTCTATCTTGGAATTCATACTGGGAAGAAAACAACACTGAGATACGATCCAGCCAGCTTTCCTGAGCCCTGATCTCAGGATTCAGGTTGCTGATTTATTACAAACCCATCCTTTCTGACAACTACAGAATTCTCTCATTCATTGTCCATTGATAGCCCGCTAGCTGGCTATCTCTGGCAATGCCTTATCATTTCTCTCCACAAACTCTCTGCCCTTATGTGCAACAGTTGTATGATGTACACATTCAATAACACTGGGTTGGGACATCTTCCATGCCAGGCATGGTATTGGCTCCAATTATAGAGTGGTCGACAAGACAAAAATGCTCTCTGTCTGCAAGGAGTTTACAGTCCAGAAGAAGTCAGAGGCACTGAATATAAAATATACATTTCAATCTGAAAGACCAGATGCACAAAAGAGAACAATGAGAAGAATCTAAAGGACTCATGAAAGATCTCTCTGGGGAAGTTATATTTTTAGTTGAGGCATGAAACTTGAATAGGAGAAGGCCAGGCCAAAGACAGGTGAATGAGTGTTTGGAAACATTCTAGGCAGAGGGCACTGCATGTGATATGAACCTGTGGCAGATTATAGAGGTTACATTGATGTAACCTGTATTCCTTAGACAACTGAGATCATTCACATTCAATGAATACCATCTTTATAAATAAATAATGAAATTTATTATAAGGAATTATTATAAATCCTGTTGCCCTCTGGAGAAGGAAACAGCAATCCACTCAAGTATTCTTGCCTGGGAAATCCCATAGACAGAAGAGCCTGGTGGGCTACTAAAAGAGTTGCCTAACAAAAGAGGTAGGCACGACTGAGCAACTAAACAACAACGCCCCCTCTCACTGACTTTGGATTCTCAGTACTTATTAACCAGCATCTTTGGGTTCCTTCCTCTGGCCTCATCCTCACTCCTTCAAAAATGGATATATCTTTTCAGTAACAGTGATAATGAGACAGGACAATCTGTTGGGGTATGAACATATGACTTGAACTTACTGCTATGAAAGACAAGAAGGATTAGAAAGATGCTGGAGGCAGGGCATGTGGGTACTGGGAGAGAATGTTAGCGTACTTATGACAAGGCAGAGCTTCTGGCTCCCTTTCTCCCCTTCATGAGAAGCACGGCCAGCCTTTGTCTTTTAAGGTCTCTCTCTCTCTCTTTTCTGTTAGAAGGGAATTAACAGCTTACTTTTGTATCAGAGACCCCCTGAAAGACTGCTGCTGTGCAAAATGTCAGTGAATCAAAATGCCCATCAAGAGGAAAAAAGTATTGTTGGTTAAAGAGAAAGGATGATTTGCCTTGTTGGCAACTGATAAAGACATCTTTGGCATTCTCCCATTCAGGAACCTATAACCAGGTACCATGGTCTATAAAATTCAGTCTAAAATGAGTTCAACTCATATCTTCTGCTAAACTGAACCTTCAATCTCCTCCCTGACCATTCCTCTCTGTGGCCAAACTCATTGCCAACATCAAGGCCTACAACACAAATTCAGTTCAAGTCTCTTATCCCCCATGTTTTCTCCTATATCCACTTTTTTCACTCCACCTTTATTTCAATCCCTCATTTTCCTGACAAGGCATTAATACTTACTGTCTCTACTACACATGCATTAATTAATTATATCCCCTTGTGTATAAAACAATTCAAGAACAGTGTGTGTAATTTTTCCTCCTCAACTAATTTGTAGAATCTTTGATTACAGAGATAAAGTCTTACACTCCCTTGAATCTCTTCCAGTGCCTAGTGCAAAGCTGGATCTGTGGCAAGCTCTCAACAATGAAAAACTTAGATAAAGTCAAATCACTCGGCATCCAATCTATGTATAATGCCATTCTGAGTGCTATAAGGATTTTTAAAGGACTTATCAGCCTGGCCAACTATTTCTCATCTTTCCAGCCTCAGTTTACATACACTACTTTTTTTCCTGGTAGGTTCTTCAACTCCAAGTACAGATTAGATGCTCCTTCAGTATGTTGCTAAAGTAACCCATGCTTCCCATCGTACACCACTTAACACAGTGAGCCACTTTACACAACGGTTCCTTTGCTAGACTTCCTTCCAGGCTGAATGCACCATGAGAAAGGGGGCCACACATCATTTAGCCCCAGTGCTTCGTGGTCCCATGGTAGAAGTTCAGTAAATATTTGTTGAATAAATAAATGCAAAATTTACTGACTTCAAGGCACAGATGATCTCATTATCTAGAAATGCTTAAATACATATATGATGTGCTATATACTAATTATAGGTGTTTGCCTATTCTAATGAATCTGTTGACTCACTTGCTTTTAAGGCTAACTATTGTGGTTAGAATTTACTTTTGGAATGGTAAGTGCTCCTCATAATGACAGTTGATAAACTGTGAGCCTGAAAACAGCAGTTCTTAACCCAACGTACACCTTTGTGGATTTTCCACATATAATATCAGGTCAGAAAACTTAGCCAGGTACTCGCTTCATGTTCCCACGCAAACACTCATCCTTCATTCTTTTGTCTTCCTTGATTCTTTATTCCTCATTAAGGCCACCTTTCAAATGAAATATATTTACTCTTAAAACATACATGAGATTTTCCTCTTAATGTTTCTTCAAGTCCAGAGAATTTTATAAAGACTGACTTAAGATTGGAGGAGGCTTTATGAAGTGCCATGACCTTTCCTCTACCTCAAAACCAGATTTCATCAGAATCTGCAATCCAAAAGCAAAATACTGAATGCAGTTTACATTTTTTGTAGTAACTTTATTGCTGAATAAACTCTTTCCATTACTTGACTTTAATATACTTTCTTCTTTATATTTTGAATATTGTTACTAATCATTATTGAACATGACCTAACACTTCCTAGCTGTCTATCAAAGTAGTTATCATTTGAAATTCACTAATTCCCCCTAGGGGCTGCAAGGGCAGATAACAGATTTCAGTACCATAGTATTTTCTTCATTTATTCTTTCACTGAACAAGTATTTAAGGAGCATCAACTATGTACCAAGCACTATCCTAAGTGCCAAAGATTCAGAAGAAGGCAAAAAAGTGTATTTAACCCTGAGGTCTCTACTCGAAGGTAGACTTCAGTTTCTCTTTGCTTAGCATCTGTAGCAGGCACAGCTGCCCAAGTTCCTTGGTGAACATGAGACTTCAGGTGCCAAGTTAAATGACATCATTATGTTGGAATTCCTCCAGCTTACTTTCTGTATCACTAATTTGTAATATCTTACATGTTACCTGTACTGTTAGTAGTAACTTTTGCACATTCTATCTGCCTGAAGAGATTGTAAACTCCTGAAGGACAGGGACCTTGACTAAGACCTCATTGTGTTACAAAGGCAGGGAGGCATTTCCACACAAGGAAACTGTTGCTTCTCTTGCAGACTTTTCATTCTGGACTTCCTTCTAGGAACCAGTCTGAAAACACCTGCTGCAACAGTAATATATCAATAGGATTTCTCCCTAATTGAATGAATAATTTTTGTGAACCATTTAAAATAAAGATGAAGGAAACTTTTTCCAACTGATCCTATTGAATCCAACTCCTGGAATTTCAACACATTTCAACATTAAGTGAAAATTTAAAAGCTATCCTTATCATAGTATCAATGAAGATAAAAGAAAATAGAAAATGAGAAATAATCATAATCCAATGGAAAATTTTCAGTAAAATGGAGAGGAAAATTCATAAGCCAGAGATCAGACCTCGGAAAATTATTATTATTTTTCATTCAACAAGGTACTGTGTTTGGTACCAGGCTACAAGGAAGATCAAGATGAGGTCTCTGCCCTCTCTGAACTAAGTTTAGTGAGTTACTCCCAGGGCCACACTATTCTAATGGGGGCACATGGGCAATGGCACCAGTGCCACAAAACAAGAAACCCTTGGCTCTGGGCGCTCAGGACTCTTCTTGGTCAGTCCCGTGAGGAGAGTGTGCTCTTTACTGTCTATTCTGTTAGAGGATAGTCCCACCCACAACTTGGTTGGGAAATGAGTGCTGTTGGCAGTAAAGGAAGGATTGAATTAATTATTTATTGTTAACATTAGTGTATCCAGAAGGTCAGTTTTACTGGTTGTTTTCTCTTTTATTGTGGAAAAATTGTTAAAGCATTATTTCAACATATGATCAGTTTAAATTGTAGTTTTTGAACTCTGCTCCTGAAAGCCTAAGATTCTATGAATGTGCCCCCCAAGGACCCTGCTGGTGACCTTAAAGAGGTGTCTAAGTGATTTTTATGTCTCTCTATTTTCACTTCTACTTGAGAAACTCCATTTCATGTTTTATTTCTTTTAAAAAAAATTTTTTAATTTAGTAGAAAGTGGTTTCTTGAGGGAAAGAGGGACAGAGGATCCTATAGCTTTATACAGTATATAAACCAATGATTCAAAAATGAAAAACTACAGTATATACACATGATTTGTATTTTTTCTGTTAAAGAAGCATATTGAACTTTAGCAAGCACAGCACAGATCGGGATGTAAGGGAAAGTTCTTTGTTTGTTTGGGCCTTTATTTATGCAAGCTAGTGTCACAAAGATGACTCCTCTAGTAGGTCAGAGTGCTAAGTAATAGTGTGGAATAAACATTCTGCAAATGCAAAGCTACTTGTCAAAACAACTTAATATCTTACATAGTTTTCTCCAAGAAGATCCCAAAACACTGGACATCGCTGTCAAATGCTGTTTCCTAGCACCAGAAACCAAGTCCACATTGAAATAAAACATATACTTATATCAACTTTGACAGGATGCCTAAATATATAGACTGTTTATGTAAGATAAAGATGTGCTCATTTCCAAAGGTAGTTTAAAATTCCACTGAACTAAAATACCATACTATTCATTATTTAAATCCTCTCCTGCATTTTTACATCTTCCTAGTGCCCACTATGAACTCCTACTACAGGGAAATCTAGATGTATAATCCCCATTAACAATATGACAGAAACAGCAACTGTGTAACTAATTTCCCACACTGTGTGTCTTCTGCTCACACTACGTTGAACATACGCCTTCATGAGTCTAGAAGGAAGCCCACAACACACCACCACTTTGAAGAGCAGAACAAATTCAAAAACTCCCATGACTGTTTTGGGCATAAGAGAGTCCAGTCTTGGACATGGAGTGTGCTGTGTGCTGGAGCCATTATTTCCATGCATGCATAGAACACTAATGCTAACACCTAATTAGCATCATGAAACTGATTAACTCTCAATAAGGTCAGTACAAAGCAGAGAAATACTGTCTTGATGCCACCTATTAGGTCATTTATTTAATAAATTAAAATACTTAAGGAAGAAAAGTCAGTCTGGCATTTTCTCCAGTCTATTCTCTCTGGTGGGTGACTGAATGGCAGAGAAAATTCAAAGAGTGGATGCAACACTACATTAAAAGCTCCGTAATCAAAATAGAGAGTATAAAAACACTTGAGCATCGTCTAATGCACAATTTATCATCCAAACAGATGCATTCATTAAGGGGAAAAATTACCTTCAAATATCAGTAAAATAAATTGGGTCTATTCTGATTTCTTATTTCTGCAGCAAGAGTGTTCCAAGCTATAGAAACAAGTATATAAAGGATGCTTCGGTGCACGAGCAGGACATTTTATTGGGTAAAGCTGTTTGAACTGCTTGAAGATGGTAAATCAAGCAAATGTGGAACATTCCAACTGATAATGTCTTTCTGGGCCAATTATTTCTCTCCTATATTTCAAAGACAGAGACTGTTTTGTTACTATGTGGCTATTGTTATTATTAATGGGACAACTACTACTAATAAGAAATCATTTTCTGTTGTGCCTTAGCAGTGTGGACCCCAATCACTCACAACAGTTTCCCTTTCTGTGGCAGGAACCACATCTCTCAAGCACAGAGCAGAAGACCAGCCCCCTCACACCCCTCTCTCCTTCTGTGATTTCTGGGTACTGAGCTCACAGTCAGATGGCAGAGGGAATCATTCTGTACAGCTGGTGGCCTGAGCTGCCTGCTCCATCAGCTTGCTGCATTGCTATGAAATTAACACTTGGAAGCAGCGCTATAGTTGCCCTAAGGCCACAATTCAGCCACTAAATGGGATAAAGAACTTTCATAAATAAACAGGCTAAGCAGTAGCTCACTGAGCTGTGGCCTCGGGCGTGTGGAAAGCTCCACTTTGCCCTGTAAGTGAATGGAGAGCTGGTCTAGACTAGCTGGCAGTGAGGGTAGCCGTGGTGAGGATGGCTGTGGCTCACACCACCCCTACTGTGAGCAAGCTTCTTGCGCCGCGCAGCAGTCCTGCCCGGGGCATTGCTGCCATCTTACAGATGAGGAAACTGAGGTTCAGCGTCAGATACCAAAGTCTTTCTACTACATATACGGCCTCTGTGCTTACCGATTCCTGACTACAGAAAATGTTTAAATGCTGATAACAGTCTAATGAACATTTGGGTCACATTATTTGTGCATATGAGAAAATAAAGGAGCAGAAGGGAAAAGTGCACACCATTTGTTTGTGTCTAACCAGGCTACATTTGAATAAACCACCTGTCTAGAGCCAGTCTGTCGAGAGACAGAGAGCGGGGCACTACAGTGACAAGGACGAGGACCTGAGGTTGTCTCTGGCTGTGTGATCTCTGGCAAGATAATTAACTTTTCTGATCTTCATTTCTTCATTTGTGAAATAGTAGTAGTAGTCAAAATGGATTGATCACTTACTAGGAGTGAAATGCTTTTCTAAACCCTTTGTAATATACAAACTCATTTAATCCTCAGAACAATTGTATTATTAACTCCAAATGATAAACGTGAATTTCAGAAAGCTGAAATGATTTATCCAGGGAGATAATAGCTAAGAAGTGCAACAACAGATGTTCTAACTCGTGTATTCTGTCTCCAGATCTTGGGACTGTAGTTAAATTATGCTTCCTTGTCTCCCATAGCTCTTTTAAGGATCAGAGCATATGTATATAACAGCATATGAACTACATGGTCACATGTAACATGGCCTCTTAAGATTATGGTGGTATTTTAGAGTATTAAATGCTGACGTGTCACACTTAATGAGAGCCACATTATTTTAATTGTTTAGGTCAAACTGACTTTGTAAATGAGGCCCAGTATATGCAATAGAAACTTATTATTAAGAAACAAGTTCCCCAGAAATCTTTATTTAAAGTATATATGTAAATGAGATAAAATGGTAAATTTGGGAGAGAAAACGCAATGTATTAGGTATTTTGTTGGCCTAGAAAGTAGTGCTTTGCATTTAGAAAAGACTCACCAAATGACACAAATTATGCAACAGTAAAAAAAATAAATGTAGCCATTCTGTTTACATTTTAGTCATTCCTTCTTTCAACAATGCAATGCGACCTCATCAAAACCCTGGGGCTGCAAAAATGCTTTTGACATGACTTCTGCACCTGAAAATAACAAAATAAATCTCTAAAATATATGAAGACTTGAATAGTCTCTAAGCTATGCTATGGTAATGACCAACTTCAGAATCTTAGTGATAACAAACAAAAAAACTTTCCTTCTCACATTCAGCTACATGTCCTCCATGAGTAATCTTTGAAGACTCTTTTTCAACAAAGTTTCTGGGACCCAGGCTAATAACAGTTTCGTGATTTATAGCTGTACCATCTGGAACATGTGCCCTCCCATCACCAAAGTAGAGCAAGAGGATGCATAAGGATATCATCCATCCTTTCCTCTCCCAGCCCCTGCCACCAAATCAGTCAACAGAGCTCACTTTCTTGCAAGAGAGCAAAAGTGTGGTGCTTCCCTGTGCTCCAAACAAGGAAAGAAGAGGAAATGGACAAGCACTTAGAGTTTGCAATATCTGGGCAAGCAGAAGGAGCTCCATCCCTGTATCTGGAAGAACATTCTATGCTCCTAGCCTTTCTGATGGAGGGATTGTAGAGTGGGTGCACAGTGCCGGCTAGCAAGGGAAATTGAAAAGAATCTGTTTTTCTTCTCCATATCTTCTTAAGGGAAAAAATCCAAACCATCTGAAATAATCACAGCTCTAATTCTTGGTCTGGTTACCAGCCCCATATTTGGTTTGTTTTAGAGGGTTTGTTCTTTAAAATGAGTGAGTAATTTCAATGAGTGAGGTTTTTTTGTTGTTGTTCAGGTTCTTTACATGTAAAGTCCATTTCTAAACCTGAAGCTTTGACTCAACAAGAGAGCCAAATCACATCTTATCAATAACTACATTGCATAACATGGAAAGCTTTGATTTCTCTCATCTTCATTGAAAAAGTTGCCACAAAACACCAACAAATTCAAAACAGCTCTCAAAATGACTTTTGTTAAAGGCAGATTCCTGAACTATTCATCTGTGTTAAAATGCATTTTGCCTTGAATCACATGTCATGTTGCCAGCAAAGAGTTGTTTCCATGCCAACTCATTTGCAACACAGGGGAAAAAAATCAAAGCTACTAACATCTGGAAGATGTCAGTACTGATGTAAGCCGCTTGCAATGAAAAACACAGGATGGCAAGTGTCTGCCAAAGAGATCCTATATATGGCGTAATGATTTATGATATAATTACTTAACAATGCACTATCATTCCTTTTTGTCTGTTTTCATGATCTAAATTCTATTTTAGAAAAGATTTGCAGAAAAAAAAGTAATATGGTTTGTATGCAGTGTTTTTGTGTTTTCTTATAAAGCCAGCACATTTTCCTCACATGAGCCTTTTAACAAGCCACTTAATTTCAGGCATAGTCTTAAAAGTGGAACAAGAAACAATTATCTCACTTTCTACATCTTTTCCTTTCCATTTCTGGTCCTGCAGAGTCCCTTTTCAAGTAAAGACTATCAGGAAGATAAATGTGAACTGGTGTCTCACACCATGAATTTCATGACCAACAGTTCTATGTACTCACTTCTCTTTCTACATACTTCTCTGTTTTTCTGTATCTGTGTGTGTGTGCACAGGCTTGTGTGCTTCCACCCACATGTCTCTATCCATCAGTGTCTTTCAATAAAGCAGATTATTTTCCAGGTAATAAAGACTGTCACAATCCAGAGTGGCTTTTTGGAAATAGTATTCTACGGTCAAAGAACCTCAGGACACTACATTTTGAGATGATGCCTAATGCTGTCAGAACTGCTCAAGTCTTTTCACATGTTAAAAGGATTTACTGACTATGCTTAACTGATAGTGGACAAGCACAGGCAATTCCTGTTCTGACTTAAAAATGGAACACAAGTTTGTACTAAGCTGTAGCAGATTGTAAGCACACAGGAAAGGGGTCATGTTCATAGAAACAGTTTATGTTCCTTACTCAAGTAGGACCTCAGATTCTTCTCTCAGCTCAGTTCAGTTCAGTCGCTCAGTTGTGTCTGACTCTTTGCAACCTCATGAATCGCAGCATGCCAGGCCTCCCTGTCCATCACCAACTCCCCGGAGTTCATTCAGACTCACGTCCATCGAGTCAGTGATGCCATCCAGCCGTCTCATCCTCTGTCGTCCCCTTCTCCTCCTGCCCCAAAGTCCTTCTTATTCCCTGAATATTTCTAGGTGTCTACAGAACATGCTTCATCCATGCACTCAAGAAAACTCCATGAAGCTTTACTGCCACAGTGTCGTCTGGCGCTCTGCTTGCCTTCACCCCAAGTGCCTGGTGGCAGACACCAGGCGTTGCTGTCTAAAGGTTACAATATAGGAAAGTTTCACCACTGTCTATCAGAAGATAAGAATGAGTTTCCTTGTTAGCATCTTCATTGCTGGGTGCATACACAACAGTGTTATTTGTGGCCAGAATGTTTGGTGAAACAATTGTTAAGGGTTTTTTCCTAAAATATTTCAGCTTTCTATGGGACTCGTACATGATTCCAGTGAGATCGGGGCCAGTGCTATAATCCCTAAGACAAAGTCTCATTCATCATCACTGTATTGTGTCTTCCTCCTTCTGGTGGCATTCAGATTCTCTTACTGAGTCAAACTAGTTTTGTCTGGCTCCTGTCCATCTAGAATGAATTCTTTCTCAAGAAGCTCATTAGTCCCACTTACAGAAAGATACCTGGCAGGTCCATGCCATCAGTTCCCCAGGTAGGTCTAAGTGCCAGAATAATGCTAGGTGGGAATCCACTGCAAAGTGGTTGGGATGTCTATTGCTTGTCAAAGACACATGGTCTCTTGAGTCATTTTCAGAAAGGACTCTTCTTCAGTGTCAGCTCTGAGACAGTTACTCCAGGCATCTCCCTCAGACTTTCACAATCACTTTAGTGGATTGTGGATACAGTTCCCGATCTTCTCAATGTGAATATGCTCTTCTCTCTCTGGGGGAAAAAAAAAAAAATCAATGGCCTCTTGAGCCATCCTGCACCATACTTGACATATTGACCCCCTGATTCCTTGTTCACAGCTGAACTTTAGGCAGAGTTCTAGCTAGTTCTAGGGCCTTCCTGAACTTTCAGTTTCATTCCTTTTTAGGATTTGGAGCTCAGCCTGCTCTTATTGATGAGTGAGGAGGGAGCCTTCAATCAGTGATCCAAGAGGCTCTGCACCATGCATCCATCTATTCTGCATCTGAAACAAGTCCCCCCCCGGCCCTGCATTTCTAGTCCACATCTCTCTTCATCCTCTCAATCCCCTTTTCCCTCCAGAACCTTACAGCTAAGCAAGTGTGATCAGGCCTTAGGGACAGACATCTATTCTCTCCTTCCACTGCAAGGTTCTCCATCCACTGTCTGCTCCTTCACTGTTTCCCATATGTTGGAAACTCCTAACATGCCCTGAATGACTCCATCTGGAAATTTTGCTCCCCCCACCGACCCTCACTACTCAGATTGCACCGACCCTCAAGACTTTGCTACTTTCTAGTTCTCAACCCCAATATCTAATCAGTCCACTCCCTACTGAGCTCAGAATACAGGTTCTGACAATGGAATCACTCAGATTCCAACCTAGGGATTTGGAGAATCAATCTCAGCTGATGAAGGCAATGGGGCACCTCAGAGAAACCAGAACTAGAGGAGAGATCACACAAACCTCTGGGCCCAGTGGCCCCCAACATTTTTGGCACCAAGGATCAGTTTTGTGGAAGACAATTTTTCCATGGACCAGACCAGAAGGATGGTTTCAGGATGACTCAACCACATTACATTTATTGTGCACTTGATTTCTATTATCATTACACCAGCTCCACCTCAGATCATTAGGCATTAGACCCCAGACGTGGAGGACCCCTGACTGGGCCACATTCACCTGGCAAACAGACTTGTTTTCATTCATCTTAGTAATACTTGTGTCAGTCTTAAAATTTGCTAAATCTCACACAAAACCCTGATTTCCAATTTTTCTGAAATATCAGAAGTTCTCGCAGTATTGTCTCAAATTTCCACATGGTAATAATCAACAGGAATGGTTGACTTCCCCAAAGGACAGTACATGACAGTAATCAGTGTTCCCTGTGACACTGATTTAATATTACCTTGGCACTGATGGTTTTCTAGTAGTCAAGAACCATTTCTTGTATCCCTGCTGCTATCAAGAGTAGAAAATGAACAAAAGAAAGGGAAATCCATATATTTGAAGAAATATACAAGAGAGATCGCTGAGGCTCTGTGTATATATAGGTGCATGTGTAAGAAAAGAATAGTCTTAACATGTTTAATAAGTAGAATACATAATTGTTAATATTTCTTATACACCCTCTGTGTTACCCATTTACAGTTTTCTTGATTCAGCCCCTGGCCTGAAAGATTAATAGAGTACTTCCCACCCTGTCTAGCTATAGAAATAGTTCAAATAAATAACTACCTATATATTATGACTTAAGAACCAAAGAAAGTTGGCCTTATTCAGCAAGAATCTCTTGAACATGCATTACCCCCATTCCCTTAGCACCAATGGCACAGATGCAATGCCCACTATTAGCACTATCGAACTTATTCAACTAACATGTAGTAAGCTCCTCTACGTGCTTGGCACAGAATCTGCAACTTTGCATAATTACATTTACTGTCATTCACAGAGGGTCTACTGGGTACAGTACCAATGCATTCCCAGGTACTGTAAAATATAATTCTCCAAAGCAGCAATTATCCCCATGTCATAGTCAGGAAGCTACAAAGCAGCTACAAAGTAGCCCACAGGCCCACATTAAAAATGGGGTGCCAATGGCCCAAGTTTAAATGTCATTATCTTTCAGGACAATGTACATTTGCTTGGATTACTAAGTGTCTCTACATTGCTCAAAGATGAATACTTTAAAACTTGTACAGAAGAGATGACTTATGATTCTGAGCACTGTCTCTCCTTATATAACCCAGAAAAGACTCGTCTATAGACATGAGTACTCGACTCACCCAACAGGACTCAGCCTGGTTGTTAAAAAGGTTTTATTGTTAATTTCTAAAATAAACTCAGTCTGTGACAATATTGAAAAGAAACTGGGATTCTTAATTTTTAATTTGACATCAACTGCATTCTCCACTGCAGGGTGGCACTTAGCATTCCATGATGTTATGATTGGCATTTTAGGCAAACTTTAACCCCTACATGTTAATAAATGGCAGCAGAATCCCATAGGTAGTCGTACAATGAAACAAAGAGAGAAAGCTGTTCATTACCCTTAACTCTTCTGCTCCTTTGCCCTTGTTTTCCCTCTGCACGTGGTCAGAAATTAAATTGATATTGAATTTGCTTCACTTGTGTAATACTATTCATACATGCTTTTGTAATTCATTCACTTCATTCACATTTCACCTTTTGTCATTTCGAACACTTTAATCTGCTATGGTCTTTTTCACATTTCATCTGCTAAGTTCCTGGGCATGAGTAGATTTATTAATTTTACTTTCTGGGCTTCTGGTTGCAGTAGGAATGATCCCATCAGGACACGGGTTTAGGTACTGCTAGGCCTGAAGTAAGGCTAAAGAGTAGGCAGATACCAGCATTCACAGCAGGTACTCATCAGGAAGGGGGCCTGCAGGTCATTGAAACAGTATCACGAAGTAACTAAATGTGTAGGCAGAGTTCACATCCTGGAGTGCTGTTGTTTGCTCTCAAAACTTTTGCAGGTTCCTTAGCCTCTGCATGCCTCAGTTTCCACATCTGCACAATGCATCTAACAATATTATTGACCATATAGAATTATTAGGATGAAATGAGAAAATCTCCACCAGGCACTCAGCTCACAATACGTACGCAATGAATATGAATTGTTATTATTATGGTGAAGCTACAAAGACGCAGCCTGGAGAAAGAAATGGCAACCCACTCCAGTACTCTTGCTGGGAAGATCACATGGACAAAGGAGCATGGTAGGCTACAGTCCGTGGGCCTGCAAAGTCAGATATGACTGAGCAACTGAGCTGAGCACAAGAAGATGTATAGTTAATCACTTTTCTTTGGGAATGGGCTGATGAAAATATTAAAAAGACCTAAAAACACACCACTTCAACAGTGTGATGAACATAAAAATGACAAGAAAAATGTCTCATTTAAAACAATTGCTCATTCAATCTGATGTCAACAGCTGCATCTCGTGAACAAGCCTGGTGGTCCCTCAATATCATTTTCCAGTGTTATAAACACTCTTCTAGTAAAATAATGGATCAGTCTTTTCTTAACTGATTCAAGCTCTTTGGAGGACTCTATATTCCTGGTATGCAAACTCTGGGGATAATATTTCTTAAATGTGCTTCCTGCTATGAAAGGGGGATAATTTCACTACCCTAGTTCTTAAACTTTACAAACTTGGTTAATGAATCACAATTTTATAGGCTAATCAATAATTTACTTTCCATTTCTCTTTGCAAAGAAGAGAGTATTCATTTCTCTGTCTTAAATGTAAAGATACTGAGTGATCAGAGACACCAATGGACCAAAGCAGATAGATCAAGGCCAAGGTTGTGTCATAGGAAAGACATGGATGACTTCATGACATCAACATTGACAAGGGTGTGATTGACCCAGGAAATGCTTTCAGCTGGAAGAACACATGAGGAGACATTGAGTCTAAACATAAGTATATTTCAGAATTAAGCCTGGTTTAGCAGACTGGGTAGATTAAAAGTATCTGAGTGGAAAACTTGAAAGTCATCTTGTGTCTCTAACAGAGATGAGAGGTAAAAAATGATTTAATTATTTGGAGACAATTTAAGTCTTTTCCATCTTAAGAAATCAGAATCTGTTACTGCAAGCTTGCTACTGACTCTTTCAGGGCAGAAATGATCTCCTCATTAATTCAGGGTCACTGATGACTTTATCTGTGGATAAAACCACATGAGACGACTAGACCCAGGGATCCTTTGCCAACCAGACCCAAGGATCTCTCAGGAATCTAGTTTAATAGAGGTCATCTCTTTGGAGTTCTCATGTTCCATTTAACAGAATTTTCTTTCCTTATATATTATTACAGATGTTTTTTTGGTAGCAAAGGCTTCTAAACAGCCATGATACTGATCATTTTAATTTGTTTTATTGAAGCTATTCCAGCATTTTTATCAACCCAAAACTGCCAATCTCTGGCCCCTTTCCCAGTCAGTTATAGCTTTCTGGAAGTGTAGTGACCAGAACATGTTCTTCCTCAAGGGTAACATTATACTTTCTATTTTCATTCTAATAAACTTCTTGGTGATGCCAAGAACACTCTGGCCTTTTTTCCTCTGCAGCTACATATAGAGTCTTCAAGACCTGAGACTCCATGGTCCCTTAGAAGCAGTTCAATTCAGCCACTATTTATTGAACTCTCAGGATACAAAAGAAGCAAAAGGCTCAGTTTAGTCCTCAAGTAGCTACAATCCTTCTAAAGACATAAATTCATGAATATATTGAATAATAACCAGTGCAATGCATTACTAAGTATCATAGGTTAGATTGCAAGTATAGAAATTCAAAAGGATCCCAGTACTTTATTTTAAAACAAATATATTGATGGGTTATAGTAAAGGTAATGCAATTATTCAATAAATGTAATTATTGAATAATAAATTATGGCACTGAAGAGATAAGGCTATCTAACATGTGAGCCAGAAGAATTTCTTTTACATTTAAGCTCACACCAGAGATGACAAATACAAAGCATGTGTATTTCTCTGCCTTATAAAATAAATACTATATCACAGCCTCTTCTTCCTCACTGAAATTTTCTCAGTTCAGTCCTAATGGCCATCACCATCTATCAGAAATTAACATTGAAAACTGCTCTTTGTCAACCTGATCTCAGGTCTCACCAGGGTGGTTGTTGTTCAGTCACTCAGTCTTGTCCCACTCTTTGTGACCCCAGGGACTGCAACATGCCAAGCTTCCCTGTCCTTCACTGTCTCCCAGAGATTGCTCAAATCCATGTGCACTGAGTCAGTGATGCTATCTAATCATCTCATCCTCTGCTACCCCTTCTCCTCTTGCCTTCAGTCTTTCTCAGCATCAATCAGGGCCTTTCACAGCCTGGATAAACCATGTGGAAGAAATTCTTGGGATGCCTCCATCTTTATGATTCTAATGAGCTCAAATCAGAAATCATTACAACTATGGAAGAAGACCTTCATTTCCAAACAGAAGTGGAAGACATGAGTATAGTCTCAGTACAATGTGCCAGCTGTGACCAAAAAAAAAAAAAAAGCATAATGTATTCTGGTAATGGGAAAGCTGTTTACTTAAGTAATCATGTATTAAAAAGCATTGTGTAAGTGTTTTTCAGAGAAATGGAGAAAATAGGCTGTGTATGGTTTTCCAGTGGTCATGTATGGATGTGAGAGTTGGACTGTGAAGGAAGCTGAGCGCTGAAGAATTGATGCTTTTGAACTGTGGTGTTGGAGAAGACTCTTGAGAGTCCCTTGGACTGCAAGGAGATCCAACCAATCTATTCTAAAGGAGATTGGTCCTGGGTGTTCTTTGGAAGGAATGATGCTAAAGCTGTAACTCCAGTACTTTGGCCACCTTATATAAAGAGTTGACTCACTGGAAAAGACTCTGATGCTGGGAAGGACTAAAGGCAGGAGGAGAAGGGGATGACAGAGGTTGACTGGATGGCATCACTGACTCGATGGACGTGAGTCTGAGTGAACTACGGGAGTTGGTGATGGACAGAGAGGCCTGGCGTGCTGCGATTCTTGGGGTCTCAAAGAGTCAGACACGACTGCGCAACTGAATTGAACTGAACTGAACTGATACAGCAACTTGTTAAATGGACTCAATCCATCTGTCAATACATTTTAACCTCAAAAATAATATGTTAATTTAAAAAGCATTTTCAAAAGAAATATTCTTAATATGTACAACTTTATGCACTGTATAAGCAAAAAGCAAAGGAGAAAAGGAAAGATATATCCATTTGAATGCAGAGTTCCAAAGAATAGCAAGGAGAGATGAGAAAGCCTTCCTCAGTAATCAGTGCAAAGAAATAGAGGAAACCAATAGAATGGGAAAGATTATAGAAATCTCTTTAAGAAAATTAGAGATATTCAGGGACATTTCATGCAAAGATAGACACAGTGAAGGACAGAAACAGTGTATGGACCCAACAAAAGCAGAAGATAGTAAGAAGAGGTGGCAAGAACACACAGAAAACTGTACAAAAAAAGATCTTCATGACCCAGATAATCACGAAAGTGTGATCACTCAACTAGAGCCAGACATCTTGGAATGTGAAGTCAAGTGGGCCTTAGGAAGCATCACTATGAACAAAGCTAGTGAAGGTGATAGAATTCCAGTTGAGCTATTTCAAATCCCAAAAGATGCTGCTGTGAAAGTGCTGTACGCAATATGTCAGCAAATTTGGAAAACACAGCAGTGGCCAAAAGGACTGGAAAAGGTCAATTTTCATTCCAATCCCAAAGAAAAACAATGCCAAAGAATGTTCAAACTACCGTACAATTGCACTCATCTCACATGCTAGTAAAGTAATGCTCAAAATTATCCAAGATAGACCTCAACAATACGTGAACCATAAACTTCCAGATGTTCAAGACGGTTTTAGAAAAGGCAGAAGAAGCAAAATCAAATTGCCAGCATCCACTGGATCATCAAAAAAGTGAGAAAGTTCCAGAAAAAAATCTATTTCTGCTCTATTGACTATGCCAAAGCCTTTGACTGTGTGGATCACCACAAACTGTGGAAAATTCTGAAAGAGATGAGAATGCCAGACCAGCTGGCCTGCCTCTTGAGAAATCTGTATGCAGGTCAGGAAGCAACAGTTAGAACTGGATATGGAACAACAGACTGGTTCCAAATAGGAGAAGAAGTACATCAAGGCTATATATTGTCACTCTGCTTATTTAACTTCTGTGCAGAGTACATCATGAGAAACGTTGGACTGGAAGAACACAAGCTGGAATCAAGATGGCCAGGAGAAATCAATAACCTCAGATATGCAGATGACACCATCCTTATGGCAGAAAGTGAAGAACTAAAAAGCCTCTTGATGAAAGTGAAAGAGGAGAGTGAAAAAGTTGGCTTAAAGCTCAACATTCAGAAAACGAAGATCATGGCATCCAGTCTCACCACTTCATGGCAAATAGATGGGGAAATAGTGCAAACGAGTGAGTGAGTGAGTGAAGTCGCTCAGTCATGTCCAACTCTTTCCAATCCCATGGATTTTAGCCTACCAGGCTCCTCTATCCATGGGATTTTCCAGGCAAGAATACTGGAGTTGGTTGCCATTTCCTTCTCCAGGTCTTCCCTACCCAGGGATTGAACCCAGGTCTCCCGCATTGTAGGCAGACACTTTACCATCTGAGCCACCAGGGAAGTCCTAAATGGAAACAGTGGCTGACTTTATTTTGGGGGCTCCAAAATCACCGCAAATGGTGACTGCAGCCATAAAATTAAAAGACACTTACTCCTTGGAAGGAAAGTTATGACCAACCTAGACAGCATATTAAAAAGCAGAGACATTGCTTTGCCAACAATGGTCCATCTAGTCAAGGCTATGGTTTTTTCAGTAGTCATGTATGTATGTGAGAGTTGGACTATAAAGAAAGCTGAGCACCAGAGAATTGATGCTTTTGAACTGTGGTGTTGGAGAAGACTCTTGAGTCCCTTGGACTGCAAGGAGATCCAACCAGTCCATCCTAAAGGAGATCAGTCCTGAATATTCACTGGAAGGACTGATGTTAAAGCTGAAACTCCAATACCTTTGCCACCAATTTGAAAAACTGACTCACTGGAAAAGACCCTGATGCTGGGAAAGATTAAAGGCAGGAGAAGAAAGGGACAACGGAGAATGAGATGGTTGGATGGCATCACTGACTCAATGGGCATGAGTTTGAGTAAACTCTGGGAGTTGGTCATGGACAGGGAGGGCTGGCATGCTGCAGTCCATGGGGTTGAAAAGAACTAGACTCAATCAAGTGACTGAACTGAGTTAAACTGATGCACTGTATTCACTGTAGGTGGAGAAATAATAAACATTTGATTATCTGAGGGAGAGAAAGGGAATGAGATTAGGTTAGGATTTAAAGAAGTTTCAACTAAAACTGGGATTTTCTTCTTTATTTTAAAAGAGAAGTGAAGAAAAATGTGGTAAAATGCTAACATATGCTGAATCTGAGTAGTGAGTACACATGTGATTATTCAGATATTCTATATGTTTTTCTAATATCTGAAACATTTAATTTTTATTTTATTTCCCAAATAATATTTAAGGTATAAAACTTTTCCTCAGGGTTCATCTGTTGGTCTGCTTTTAATTGCCAAGACAACTTTTAGCAAATAGAGGTAAATACAGAAAAAACTTTCTTTGGGAATTTTGCCAATCAACCCATAGGTCTAGACAGATAAGGCCATTTCTGTCCTTCTCATAGCTGGGCAATGGTAATTTTCTTTTCTTCAGAACTCCCTTCCTACCAGAACCAAGGACATATTTTTGTATTTATTTAAGTTGTTGCAAGTGTCTCCTTCTATATTCATTTGTTCTGTTTTGTTTTTTTCACTGAACCAACAGTGATTATGTTTTTTACATCCCTACCACAGTTCCCTGGAGTTCCTTTCAAGTCCGTCAGTGTTGGGTGGATACCAAGGCTCGAGGTTTGACTAGATAGGCAGTAATAAAACTTGGATTCCAGTCTTAGGTTTATCAATTTGCATATTATTTACTTAGCTATTCATAGCCTTGGGTTATGATTAAGTGCCTCAGTTTCAACAAGCATAATATGGAAATAATGCCATTTCTAATTGTGTAGGATTGCTGGGGGCATTAAAACAATTTTTTTAAAGAAATTCGTTGTAAAAACACCAAACAAAGCAATCTCCATCTTCTCAATAATCCCTGACTTTGTTCACTCCATCCCATTGATTCATTCAAATCATTCAATAAACAGATATTCATTCTGTACATGCAAAACGCAGAAAACTGTGAAGAACTCAGGTACTCTACAACATGCTAAGTCATTCTTTTCCACACAACATATAAGCTAAGGGGAAAAAATAATTTCAGTAGAAATAAAAGATGTTTTATCCAAGAGAACATTTCAAACAACAAAGTTGACTCTAAGCCCACATGGGGTTATAGATGAGCAAAAACTTTAAAAGCTAATAGCAAGTATAGTCCAAAGAATTAAACAGGACAAAAATGATACTATGTGATAACAGAGGACCTTATGTTGCATTCTTCGACACAATCAGACTTTGTGATTAAATACACTAATGAAATTCCTCTCCCAAATTTTACATGATGGCCAAATTCTCTTTTCCAAATAAAATCATTAAACTTACAGACAAATAAATCCTCCCACAGTCTATTACCAAATTTAATTAGAAGTACATAATTTATGTCTTAGTTCATAACGACTACTGTAACAAAATACCATAGACTGGGTTGCTTAGAAACAGCAGAACTTCCTCACAGTCTGGAGGCTGGATGTCTGAGATCAGAGTGCCCACATGGTCAAATGCAGATCCTTTTCCAGGATGCAGATTTCTTTTGCATCCTCACTTCATAGAACTGATGATTAATTTAGTTTAAAATACAAAATTTGTTTTTCACATTGAATCACAAAATCTTCTTCTAAAAATACATACAGATCTTCAATGAAGCAAACAAACCTGTCCATGTTTGTAAAATACAAAGGATTTACTAAAAGGAAACTGAAGATTTATTTCAAAATTAGGCAGAAAATTTAAAGCTGAAGATACTGAACTACATTCAGTTGACTGAATATAAAAATTGAAGTTTGTTTTTATAATTAAAACCTGGATTGTTTTCATTTCCTTTTATATTTAACATGCATATTTCTACATGAGCAGTTTTAATGACTCAATTGTTATTCGTATCTCTATTGAATTGAGATAGGTCAATTTCTGAGATACCTCCATGAACAAAATATATTTTTTCATAATTATTATTACTTCATATTTTGGTCAAATTGGATTGTTTTCTAGTCAGTTCTCTAAGTTAATATTATCTGACTGTCTTCATATAGATTTCATTTTCACAAGCATTATTGAGTCAACTTATGCCTTGACTAAAAATTATTGTTAAGATGTCAAGAATACATCTAGATATTTAGCAATCCTTGAGATTTCACCTTACAGTTGCCGTCAAGAAAGATTTTTCCATCTATACTTTATTTAAAGGAGATATCTCTATCTCTCTAGTGAAATTTTTGATACTTTTACTTTAGACTTAAGCCAGAGATAAGTAGCTAAATTCCTAAGGCAGCCAGAAAGGTGAGAGAAATAAGCGGTTCATGAATTTAGTCTATAAGAAAGTAGGAAATTATGAGGGGCTACAGTAGAGCCAGAATGTGTTCTAAAGGCATTTAAATATGCACCATTTATCTGTGCATGACTGAGTCAAACATGCCTGAAGGTACAGCTTGCAGATCTGCAGTTTATTGACTGCTTGCCTAGATTACTATAATGTTCTTGGCATACATTAGCTTGACACAAATCTTCAGATTCCATTATTGTTATAAAAGAGGTGGGGAAAAAGTGAAAGTGTTAGCCGCTCTATCCTGTCTGACTTTTCGCGACCCTATGGACTGTAGTCTACCAGGCTCCTCTGCCCATGAAATTCTCCAGGAAAGAATATTAGAGTAGGTAGCCATTCCCTTTTCCAGGGGATCTTTCTGACCCAGGGATTGAAGCTGGGGCTCCTGCATTGTAGGCAGAATCTTACTATCTGAGCCACCAGGGAAATGCAAAAATGGTGAGTACCACTAAATAACTAATAAAAATATATTTTGCAGATGATCAAAACCAAAATCAGACTGATTATATTCTTTGCAGCCAAAAATGGAGATGCTCTATACAGTCAACAAAAACAAGACCAAGAGCTGACTGTGGCTCAGATCATGAACTCCTTATTGCCAAATTCAGACATAAATTGAAGAAAGCAGGGAAAACCACTAGACCATTTAGGTATGGCCTAAATAAAATCCCTTATGATTATACAGTGGAAGTGAGAAATAGATTTAAGGGCCTAGATCTGGTAGATAGAGTACCTGATGAACTATGGACGGAGGTTCATGACAATGTCTGAGGAGGCCTTACAAATAGCTTTGAAAAGAAGAGAAGTGAAAAGCAAAGGAGAAAAGGAAAGATAAAAGCATTTGAATGCAGAATTCCAAAGAATAGCAAGGAGAGATAAGAAAGACTTCCTCAGTGATCAATGCAAAGAAATAGAGGAAAACAACAGAATGGGAAAGACTAGAGATCTCTTCAAGAAAATTATACATACCAAGGGAACATTGCATACAAAGATGGGCCCAATAAAGGACAGAAATGGTAGGGACCTAACAGAAGAAGAAGATATTAAGAAGAGGTTGCAAGAAAATACAGAAGAACTGTACAAAAAGATCTTCACAACCCAGGAAACCACAATAGTATGATCACCCACCTAAAGCCAGACACCTGGAATGTGAAGTCAAGTGGGCCTTAGGAAGCATCACTACGAACAAAGCTAGTGGAGGTGATGGAATTCCAGTTGAGCTATTTCAAATCCTGCAAGATGCTGCTGTGAAAGTGCTGCACTCAGTATGTCAGCAAATTTGGAAACCTCAGCAGTGGCCAAAAGGACTGGAAAAGGTCAGTTATCATTCCAATCCCAAGAAAGGCAATGCCAAAGAATGCTCAAACTACTGCACAATTGCACACATCTCACACACTAGGAAAGTAATGCTCAAAATTCTCCAAGCCAGGCTTCAGCAATACATGTACCGTGAACTTCCAGATGTACAAGCTAGTTTTAGAAAAGACAGAGGAGCCAAATATCAAATTGCCAACATCCGCTGGATCATCAAAAAATCAAGAGAGTTCCAGAAAAACATCTATTTCTACTTTATTGACTATGCCAAAGCCTTTGAAATTCTGAAAGAGATGGGAATACCAGAACACCTGATCTGCCTCTTAAGACCTATATGCACGTCAGGAAGCAGCAGTTAGAGCTAGACATGGAACAAACTGTCCAAATAGGAAAAGGAGACCGTCAAGGCTGTATATTGTCACCCCACTTATTTAACTTCTATGCAGAGTACATCAAGAGAAATGCTGGGCTGGAATCAAGATTGCCAGGAGAAATCTCAATAACCTCAGATATGCAGATGACACCACCCTTATGGCAGAAAGTAAAGAACTAAAGAACCTCTTGATGAAAGTGAAGAGGAGAGTGAAAAAGTTGGCCTAAAGCTCTACATTCCAAAAACTAAGATCATGATATTTGGTCCCATGACTTCATGGCAAATAGATGGGGAAACAGTGGAAACCATGTTAGACTTTATTCTTTTGGGCTCCAAAAGCACTGCAGAAGGTGATTGCAGCCATGAAATTAAAAGACGCTTGCTCCTTGGAAGAAATGTTATGACCAACCTAGACAGAATATTAAAAAAGCAGAGACATTACTTTGTCAACAAAGGTCTGTCTAGTCAAGGCTATGGTTTTTCCAGTGGTCATGCATGGATGTGAGAATTGACTGAGAAGAAAGCTTAGTGCCGAAGAATTGATGCCTTTGAACTGTGGTGCTGAAGAAGACTCTTGACTGCAAGGAGATCCAACCAGTCCATCCTAAAGGAGATCAGTCCTGAGTGTTCATTTGTAGGACTGATGTTGAAGCTGAAATTCCAATACTTTGGCCACCTGATGCAAAGAGCTGACTCACTGGAAAAGATCCTGATGCTGGGTCTTTTCCGAAGACTGAGGGCAGGAGGAGAAGGGATTGACAGAGGATGAGATGGTTGGATGGCATCACCGATGCAATACACATGGGTTTGGGTGGACTCTGGGATTGGTGATGGACAGGGAGGCCTGGCGTGCTGCAATTCATGTCATAGGGTCACGAAGAATCGGACAAGACTGAGCAACTGAACTGAATTGAACTTGCTGTTCTACTATTATGCTATTTATTATAATTAATCAAAAGAAGTATAAGGTATAGCTTCCTTTTAAGGAATGAGAAGAGAAAGAAGCAGTCATTTGGCACCTGCTATGTGCAAAACATTATGTAAAAAAAAATAGAAATCAGATCAGTTCAGTCGCTCAGTCATGTTCAACTCTTTGTGACCCGATGAATCGTAGCACACCAGGCCTCCTTGTTCATCACCATCTCCCTGAGTTCACTCAGACCCACGTCCATCAAGTCCGTGATGCCATCCAGCCATCTCATCCTCTGTCATCCCCTTCTCCTCAGCCCCCAATATCTCCCAGCATCAGAGTCCTTTCCAATGAGTCAACTCTTCACATGAGGTGGCCAAAGTACTGGAGTTTCAGCTTTAGCATCATTCCTTCCAAAGAAATCCCAGGGCTGATCTCCTTCAGAATGGACTGGTGGGATCTCCTTGCAGTCCAAGGGACTCTCAAGAGTCTTCTCCAACACCACAGTTCAAAAGCATCAATTCTTCGGTGCTTAGCCTTCTTCACAGTCCAACTCTCACATCCATACATGACCACAGGAAAAACCATAGCCTTGACTAGACGGACCTTTGTTGGCAAAGTAATGTCTCTGCTTTTGAATATACTGTCTAGGTTGGTCATAACTTTTTTCCAAGGAATAAGCGTCTTCTAATTTCATGGCTGCAGTCACCATCTGCCGTGATTTTGGAGCCCAAAAAAGAAAGTCTGACACTGTTTCCACTGTTTCCTCATCTATTTCCCATGAAGTGACAGGACCGGATGCCATGATCTTCATTTTCTGAATGTTGAGCTTTAAGCCAACTTTTTCACTCTCCTCTTTCACTTTCACAAAGAGGCTTTTTAGCTTCTCTTCACTTTCTGCCATAAGGGTTGTGTCATCTGCATATCTGAGGTTATTGATATTTCTCCCAGCAATCTTGATTCCAGCTTGTGCTTCTTCCAGCCCAGAGTTTTCTCATGATGTACTCTGCATATAAGTTAAATAAGCAGAGTGACAATATACAGCCTTGACGTACTCCTTTTCCTATTTGAAACCAGTCTGTTGTTCCATGTCCAGTTCAAACTGTTGCTTCCTGACCTGCATACAGATTTCTCAAGAGGCAGGTCAGGTGTTCTGGTATTCCCATCTCTTTCAGAATTTTCCACAGTTTATTGTGATCCACACAGTCAAAGGCTTTAGTATAGTCAACAGAGCAGAAATAGATGGTTTTCTGGAGCTCTCTTGCTTTTTCCATGATCCAGCGGATGTTGGCAATTTGATCTCTGGTTCCTCTTTTCGAAAACCAGCTTGAACATCAGGGAGTTCACGGTTCACATATTGCTGAAGCCTGGATTGGAGAATTTTGAGCATTACTTTACTAGCATGTGAGATGAGTGCAATTGTGTGGTAGTCTGAACATTCTTTGGCATTGCTTTTCTTTGGAATTGGAATGAAAACTGACCTTTTCCAGTCCTGTGGCCACTGCTGAGTTTTCCCAATTTCATGGCATATTGAGCGCAGCACTTTCACAGCATCATCTTTCAGGATTTGAAACAGCTCAACTGGAATTCCATCACCTCCACTAGCTTTGTTCGTAATGATGCTTTCTAAGGCCCACTTGACTTCACATTCCAAGATGTCTGGCTCTAGATGAGTGATCACACCATCATGATTATCTGGGTCTTGAAGATCTTTTTGTACAGTTCTTCAGTGTATTCTTGCCACGTCTTCTTAATATCTTCTGCCTCTGTTAGGTCCAGACCATTTCTGTCCTTTATTGAGCCCATCTTTGCATGAAATGTTCCCTTGGTATCTCTAATTTTCTTGAAGAGATCTCTAGTCTTTCCCATTCTGTTGTTTTCCTCTAGTTCTTTGCATTGATGGCTGAAGAAGGCTTTCTTATCTCTCCTTGCTACTCTTTGGAACTCTGCATTCAGATGCTTATATCTTTCCTTTTCTCCTTTGCTTTTCACTTCTTTTCTTTTCACAGCTATTTGTAAGGCCTCCCCAGACAGCCATTTTGCTTTTTTGCATTTCTTTTCCACGGGGATGGTCTTGATCCCTGTCTCCTGTACAATGTCACGAACCTCCATCCATAGTTCATCAGGCACTGTATCTATCAGATCTAGGCCCTTAAATCTCTTTCTCACTTCCACTGTATAATCATAAGGGATTTGATTTAGGTCATACCTGAATGGTATAGTGGTTTTCCCTACTTTCTTCAGTTTAAGTCTGAAAACAGAAATAGTATATCTTTAACCATTACAAATTCATAGTTAACTATTATTTGTTTTATTCATTCATTCAACAAACATTTATTAAGAGCATCTACATATCGGATACTTCCCTAGAGAGGAAAATTTTAGAGGTGAAGAAAATTAAAGGCAGAAATATAGGAAATTTGCTCAAAGCCTAGGGTTCAACCTCATACCTTTTTCAGCCCATGGTCTTTTCCCCAAAGGAAAGTGCAGAGGAAGAGGATGAGAATAGAGTGAATCTGACATGACTTTGAATTCTACACTTGCACTTTGGAGCTACAGTCTTTTTTTCTGTGTTGCGCTTCTTACTGTCTCTCTTAAGAGTATTGTGGCAACAGGAAGGGCTTTATAACCAGTCCTGGCTTTTTGATGGATAGAGAAAAACTTCCAAGCTGAATTCTACCTGAAATTGTTTTCCCACTGTGCAAACTCATTGATTCTGTGATACTTCCTGTGTAGCCATATCAAAGAACTTCCTGCCTTCAGAGACAAAGGTTTTGCTATTTAACTGTTCCTAGCATATGTGGCAATGGCACCCCACTCCAGTACTCTTACCTGAAAAATCCCATGGACAGAGGAGCCTGTAGGCTGCAGTCCATGGGGTCGCGAAGAGTTGAACACGACTGAGCGACTTCACTTTCATTTTTCACTTTCATGCACTGGAGAAGGAAATGGCAACCCACTCCAGCGTTCTTGCCTGGAGAATCCCAGGGACGGGGGGAGCCTAGTGGGCTGCCGTCTATGGGGTCACAGAGTTGGACACGACTGAAGTCACTTAGCAGCAGCAGCATATGTGGATTAAGCTGATAAAGCTGTAACCTTGCCCTTCCTCCTATATTTACATATATATAGACATACATAGCGGAGAAGGCAATGGCACTCCATTCCAGTACTCTTGCCTGGAAAATCCCATGGGCAGAGGAGCCTGGTAGGCTGCAGTCCACGGGGTTGCAAAGAGTCGGACACGACTGAGCAACTTGACTTTCACTTTTCACTTTCATGCATTGGAGAAGAAAATGGCAACCCACTCCAGTGTTCTTGCCTGGAGAATCCCAGGGACAGGGGAGCCTGGTTGGCTGCCATCTATGGGGTTGCACAGAGTCGGACACGACTGAAGTGACTTAGTAGCAGCAGCAGATATACATATATGTTATTACCAGCAATGAGTAGACCACTGTTCAAAATGAGTAATAGTTTTGGCTTTGAGGTTGTTATTTCATGACTAACATAATAGATTCAGTTGTTTTTATCTGAGCTGTTGGCATATATTGGAGTACACTAACAATTAACCATCAATCGAACAGTTCCTTTCTACCTTGTACTGGCAGGATGTTAACTAAAGACCAAAAGTTCTTTAAGGACAGAGGCTAGAACTCCTTTCATTTATTTACTTATTTTAATCCCTCACAGCACAGGAAGAGCTGCTGATGAATGAGCTAGTGGGGGCGTAGATAAAGAGGCTAGTCCTTCTCCAGATGGTCTCTAAATTCGAACAAGTCATTTTTAAGGGAAGCCCATATCTCAGGGATTCATTTTCCCTCCTGTTTGACAAATTTCAAATGTTTCAGGACATGATGCAGTGCCCTGGCATTCAATCAAGGTTTGATGGATGGGGAGAGGTGAGTATATGTTTGGAATAGGAACACTTGTAATTGAATGTTGTGTTACTGTTAGTCAAGTTCGGTGGCTTAGGCATAAAAGAAACTAAATAAAAATCTTAACACCAAAGTGTCAGTTTAGGAAATTATCTAAAAACTTTTTCTAGGAGAAAGGAAGATACACTGCTATTTCTCTCACCAGGGGAATTTGTTAACACACTTCAGTTTCTATCAATCATTACTTTCTTGATCATACTTATATTTCTTAATGTAGCATCCAGTTTATATCCTCAAGGGTACATTTCATCTGGTTTATATTGAGCTAATTGGCAATTTTACTCTGTGTTGACCTTATTTCTCATTTGTAGCTATTATTTGCAACTACCTCTTTGAACACTAAGCTCTTTGGATAGTGACCCTGATTTTGTCTATTAGCCTTTCACATAGAGAAGAATTGACATTATTGCATTGGAGAAAGCATAACTGCCCTCTGCCTGTTGTTTTTCCTGTGGGTATCATACGATGCACTTGACTCATTTTTGTTCTGGCTTTGCCTCTCCAGAGAGAACCCATAAGAGCTGATTTGCCCTGAGCTAATAGAGTACTAACATTGCTGGAACCTTCACATCTTCAATTCCATTTAGCTTTAGCTTCACAGCAGGCTTTAAGTCTTCTCTTCCTATATGTATACTGCAGCCATCCTGATGTACATAGCTTCTTCCAAACCTCAGCAAGCAATTTCCCAAGATAATAACTAACATTATCAAGTGCTTATCCTTTCATCTTCACAACAACCCAAAGAAGTAGGTATTGTTATTATTCCTCTTTTACAGATGAGAAACCATGTTCTTAACCACTACAATGCTTTCAGGGTCACTCTCTCAAACCAATGTACCTTTACATAGTTTTCTTCTGTGTTTCAATCAGTCTTGCCTTTATTCCTCTACCTCCATAGCTTTCCAAGCTTCTACTTAACCTTTAAGATCCATTTTGAATGCTTTGTGAACTTTTTGAATCCAGTCCAAAGTTTTGATCATTACCATTTTGTGCTGGAACTATACTACCAACCACAAAACTTTAGTATTGCTCACCTCACACTCCCTGTTTTTTTTGTTTGTTTGTTTTTACATATCATCTTCTCTTATGTAATTATAGTGACTTTGAGAGCAGGAACTTGGATTGTTTACCTTTAATCCTTGTCTTATTTGTTCAATAACTGGTCCATTTCAGGGTTACTTTCTATCCGCTGAATTTCTTCTTGATATGAATTATAATTGTCTATTTCTTTTTATGTCCAGTGATTTTTTTTATTGGATACTAGGCATCATTGCTTTTACATTGCATAGACTCTATTCTGTCATCTTCTTCTGAAAAGTACTAATTCTTATATCGACAATTCAATTGCTGGCTGGTCCCTGTATACTGGAGGGTTTCCCAAGTGGCACTAATGATGAAGAATCCACCTGCCAATGCAGGAGACATAAGAGATGCAGGTTCAGTCCCTGGGTCAAGAAGATCCCCTGGAGAAGGGAATGGCTTCCCACTCCAGTATTCTTGCCTGGAGAATTCCATGGACAGAGGAGCCTAGCAGGCTAGCCTAGCAGACATTAACAGCATGCATGCCCTGTGTAGTGGAATGACTTGGCTTTATGTTTTGTTATCAAGATCCATGCAAAGTTTAATGCATATTCCAAGTGTTTCAATACTCAAACCCTGTCATCTTTGCAAATCTGTCTAAATGAGCTTTGAGTAGTTCCACCCTGAATGCATACAGCCCAATCCTCAGTCACAGATTCATAGGGGACACCACATATAGATTTCTGGAACCTCCATTCTGCCTAGTTCCCTGACTTCAACACCTCATCCTGCCAAATCCAGTCATTTCAGTTGTCTGTAATTAGCATCTCAATCTCCTTAGCTCACTGGCTGCTGCCATGCTATTCTCAGATACCAGTTCCCCGCATCATTATCAGAAATCATCCCCAGGCACTGTTGAGTAATCACAAGTCCCATGTCTCATTTACCTTGCCCCCAGAATTACAGTATTATGTCTGTTGATGTCCAGAGCCTGAAAAGTTGCCTGATATGTTCTGTCCAGTTTTACAGTTGATTATGGCAGAATAAAGATTGCTAGGAGAAATATCAATAATCTCAGATATGCAGATGACACCACCCTTATGGAAGAAAGTGAAGAGGAACTAAAAAGCTAAAAAGCCTCTTGATGAAAGTGAAAGTGGAGAGTGAAAAAGTTGGCTTAAAGCTCAACATTCAGAAAACAAAGATCATGACATCTGGTCCCATCACTTCATGGCAAATAGATGAGTAAACAGTGGAAACAGTGTCAGACTTTCTTTTTTGGGCTCCAAAATCACTGCAGATGGTGACTGCAGCCATGAAATTAAAAGATGCTTGCTCCTTGGAAGAAAAGTTATGACCAACCTAGATAGCATATTCAAAAGCAGAGACATTACTTTGCCAACTAAGGTCCGTCTAGTCAAGGCTGTGGTTTTTCCAGTGGTCATGTATGGATGTGAGAGTTGGACTGTAAAGAAGGCTGAGCACTGAAGAATTGATGCTTTTGAACTGTGGTGTTGGAGAAGACTCTTGAGAGTCCCTTGGACTGCAAGGAGATCCCACCAGTCCATTCTGAAGGAGATCAGTCCTGGGATTTCTTTGGAAGGAATGATGCTAAAGCTGAAACTCCAGTACTTTGGCCACCTCATGCAAAGAGTTGACTCATTGGAAAAGACTCTGATGCTGGGAGAAATTGAGGGCAGGAGGAGAAGGGGACGACAGAGGATCAGATGGCATCACTGACTCAATGGACATGAGTCTGAGTGAACTCCAGGAGTTGGTGATGGACCGGGAAGCCTGACGTGCTGTGATTCGTGGTGTCACAAGGAGTCGGACACGACTGAGTGACTGAACTGAACTGAACTGAACTGAACTGATGGCAGAAGAAGCTGACTGGTATCAGTAATAACAGTGCCGGGGTCCAGCCCTGGTGGATCCAGGGTGATTCGAAGGTGGGGACGGAGTCGGCATCCTTGGAAAAATACATATTTAATTACAGATATTAGAGAGATTAGAAACGAATAGTGTAGTAGGAAAATTAGTGGAGAAAAAGAGGCTGAATAACTTGGTTCACATGGAGTAGCATCCATGCTCCAGATGGGAATTCAGCTAGAAAAACGGGGAGCAAGAAAGAATGACATGGGGGAGTTAGTCTTTCCAGGAACTGATCCCATTTCTTTATTTTTCCGGTTTTCTTATATACCTTTTGTTACATATAGGGAGGAATACAGAGTCACATCGGGGTCAGCAGTCCTGACCTTTATCAAAATCAGGTGCTTTACATAAAAAAAAGATCTTAGGGGTTTTACATCATCTTCAAGCCATTTCTGCCTGCTGAAATTTACAATCCTTTCTTTCTGATAACCAAAAACTTATTTTTCCAAGGGTGCTTTTTCTTAAACCAGGCACCACCCTCCAAATAAAGTTGCATTCCTATAGGGTGAAGGTGTAGTGAGTTACAATCAAGAAAGGAATTTATTTAACCCAAGGTTAACATGATCAATCTTAAAGGTTAATACTTATTTCTCCTATATGCTAGTTATATTTATTATAAAGGCAGGGAATATGGAGATTTAGCAGCAAACATCAGCCCAACAAATGAAAATCCTTTCACCAATATTCCTCTTAAGATCTACTTAGTCTTAAGATATTGATAAAGTTACATTTTCACATAGCAAGGACACAGTGATTTATAACAAAGTACAGTGATCTATAACAAAAGAGAAAATTCATTAACTCAAAAAGTCTAATATTGCTAACATCAAAAACTACTATATTTCCTTTTCTATATTCCAAATACATTGATTAATATATTCCCAGGTGCCTAAGGATATGGAGGCCTGGCGGCAATCATTGACTCAATAACGAGAAAAGCCCTATGTTAATTAAGACTCTCAAAATACTCCAAAACTCTGTGCTGTTTATGGTTGATAGGTAGTAAACAATCATGTGTCAGCAGAGAGTTTTGACCCGGAGACACCCTTGTCCCACCCAGGGCAAGGAATTAGCAGCAATTATTGACACAACAAATGAAAAAACCTTTCACCAATATAATTCCTAACCAACCCACTATGCTAATAATTTATAACTTCCCAAAAGAATTTGCCTTTAGTAAGTCTAAAATATCTCATGCCTCTCATGGTTTGGGGGCTGTTGTGGCCGGACGAACCCATACAGGCAGGCTAGATAACCTTCAGCGTTCGTAAGTTGAAAAACTCTTGTCACGCCCAGGAATTTTTATTGCCTTGGAGCTGCACGTTTATTCCTTCTCTGAGAGAAACGGTTATGGGGAGAGCCCCCCCGTAAAGTCAGAGGTGTAGGGGAGAGTACAAGACAGACTCTGGTTTTGGGGTTAGATACTCGGGAACAGGGGGTTTCCTGAGGCTTGATCACGCCTTTGCGTATGCCAAGCTTCCTTCCTCTTGACCTTTGCCATGGGCGGAGTTCCTCACGCTGGCTCCCAGCATAACAGTATAGTCAGATGCAGAAATCTACTCTCTTACTGATCTTCATTTCTATATCCCCAGCACTTCCTATAGTTGATCCTTGAAATACATGGGGTTAGTACTATGTGTTTTGAAAACTATCCTCATATAAGTGGACTCATCTAGGTCAAACTCCTGTTTTTCAATGGCCAACTGCTGGAGACTAAGAAATAATCACTAACCAGCAATAAATCTTTACTTAACAAAAGACTGACAAAATGATACTTTCGATGAGTTATACTAATCTAGACAAGTAATATTTTTATTATTTTGTGATATCACCATAAAGATTTTATTCTGATGTAAAATTAAGTTACTAAAATTAATAGAGGAAGGAGAGAATTTTCTCTGGGAGTTTTCATTTGCTTCCCTTTATTTATAATGAATACAATTGTCTAGTCCTATGGTGATAGATAAATACTTAGGCAAATTAAAGTGAAAATCTAGGTTAACGGGAATGCTTCAGAGAATGTAATTTTCTGTTAATAAAATTTTACACCCAATGAGGGTTAACAGAAAATCCTTGTTTTGTTTCTTATTACTGAGAATGTCTATGCAATAAAGCAAATCACTTTCCTTTAGATGACAGAAACATATAACATATATATGTTACTTTATAACATACAGTAAATTTGATCTTCCTTTAATGCCTCTGGATACCAATCCACACTGTTTAGTCCAAACCTGGAACACACTCACAGGAAAAAAATATCCAGGGAACTCCTTTAACTTAAGACTTCACCAAATTCTGGTTATATGCAATGTGGGCGCTTTTGGAAAAATGAGTATGACCCTACTACCAGGTTCAAGGATTATTCCAGAGACAAGTGAATATTCTTTCACAACATTTTTTATAAAGAAGACCCCAGATTTTGTAGAACAAATTGAAGGAATACTCAATTGCTTTCCCCATTTCTGGCCAACATCAGAGGAAAAGAAAGACCCCAGCTCTCTGAGATCCCTGAACTGTCTCCTGAGGCAAAGCTGCAACTGAAGGAATCCTGGGCCAGTTTCTGAGGAGAAGGTTCCCCTGCTGCTGCACTTTGTCTCTTCTCACTTACAGCCCCTCACAAGCAAGGGAGCCAACAAGTCACTTTGCTGGCTGAGGAGCAAACCTTGCTCCCTTTCCTTTTTATTTACTTATTTTTAAATTTATCTTATTTGAGACTTATTTGACTCCTTGATGTTGTCAATTATAGCTTTCATCACTTCTGAAAAATCTTCAATCATTATTCTCTTCAAATATACCTCTGCTACATTTATTTCTCTTATTCTATTTTCCATGTTTCTTTATCTTTCTTTTATATTATCCATCTGTTTATATTTCCTGCATGCAGTCTGCATATTTCTTCTGATCTACCTTCCAACTTATTAATTCTCTCTTTAGCTCATTTAAATTGTCATCAAATGTATCCCCTGTGTGTTCATTACAGTGCTACTCAAAGTGTATCTTTCAGAGAAATGGCATTGGTGTCACCTGGGTGTTTGTTAGAAATGACATTTCTTGGGCCTGATTTCAGACCAACTAAGTCAGAAACTATGAAAGCAGGGTCCAGGAAAACTGCTTTGACAAAGCCTAATCATCAAATTTTCACGCATGTTAAGTTATAATAAGCAGTCATTCACAATATTATACTTTTTAAATTTTATAAATTCTATTTAATTGTTTTTAAAATGTGGTGGGTAATTCCTTGTTTTCTGTTTCCTGGAACATTTTTAAAGTTTTTTTCTATGTCTTTAAACATAATAACCATATTAGTTTTCTATTCTAATATTCTAGTTATTTGGGAACTTGTTTCTGCTTTATGCTGTTTCCTCTGGTCTCATGCACAGTATCACGTTTCCTTCTAAATTTAATGTTTTGGGTTTTTTTTTTTTTTTTTTTTTTGTAAAATGCTCATTTCCTTTCAAAACTGCTTCTGGATGTACTTTGAGGCCTGAGATGAAGGTGCATGCTCCCAGAGACAACTTGCATTTTTGTGCCATGTTTGTAAAGGTACTCTAGATTATAGAGTGCTTAAATTTACAGAGCCAACTCATGTAGGCTGCCAATACATTTGAGAAGTAGCTAGTGGTTAAAACCTCTCAGAGTAATTTTTTTTTCTCCTAATCTGATTAGTTGGATGACAAATTTCCATTTAGTACCCAGAGGCTACAGGAGAAGGTGGAACAACAGTAGATTACACTGAAGATTTTTAAAGAGATGAGAATACCAAACTACCTTACCTGCCTCCTGAGAAACCTGTATGCAGGTCAAGATGCAACAGTTAGAACAGGACATGGAACAATGGACTGGTTCCAAGTTGGGAAAGAAGTACATCAAGACTGTATATTGTCACCCCGAATATTTAACTTATATGCAAAGTTCAGTTCAGTCGCTCAGTCATGTTTGACTCTTTGTGACTCCATGGACCGCAGCACACCAGGCCTCCCTGTCCATCCCCAACTCCCAGAGTTTACTCAAACTTATGTCCATCCAGTTGGTGATGCTATCCAACCATCTCATTCTCTGTCATCTCCTTCTCCTCCTGCCTTCAATCTTTCCTAGCATCAAGGTCTCTTCTAATGAGTCCGTTCTTCACGTCAGGTGGCCAAAATATTAGAGTTTCAGCTTCAACATCAGTCCTTCCAATGAATATTCATGACTGATTTCATTTAGGAAGGACTGATTGGATCTCCTTGCAGTCCAAGGGACTCTCAAGAGTCTTCTCCAAAACCACAGTTCAAAAGCATCAATTCTTCAGGGCTCAGCTTTCCTTATAGTCCAGCTTTTACATCCATACATGACTGCTGGAAAAACCATAGCCTTGACTAGATAGACCTTTGCTGGCAAAACAATGTCTCTGTTTTTAATATGCTGTCTAGGTTGGTCATAACTTTTCTTCCAAGGAGTAAGCATCTTTTAATTTCACGGCTGCAGTCACCATCTGCAATGATTTTGGAGCCCAAAGAAAAATAAAGTTTGTCACTGTTTCCTCATCTATTTGCCATGAAGTGATGGACCAGATGCCATCATCTTAATTTTCTGAATGTTGAGCTTTAAGTCTACTTTTTCACTCTTCTCTTTCACTTTCATCAAGATGCACTTTAGTTTGTCTTCACTTTCTGCCATAAGCGTGGTGTCATCTGCATATCTAAGATTATTGCTATTTCTCCTGGAAATCTTGATCCCAGCCTGTACTTCAGCAGCTTGTGTTTCATCCAGTCCAGCATTTCTCATATGCAGAGTACATCATGCCAAATGCTGGGCTGCATGAAACACAAGCTGGAATCAAGTTTGCAGGAGAAATATCAGTAACCTCAGATACATAATTGACACCACCCATACGGCAGAAAGTGAAGAGGAATTAAAGAACATCTTGATAAAAGTGAAAAGGAGACTGAAAAAGTTGGCTTAAAACTCAACTTTCAAAAAATGAAGATCGTGACATCTGGTCCCACCACTTCATGGCAATCATATGGGAAAACAATGGAAACAATGACAGACTATTTTCTTGGTCTCCAAAATCACTGCAGATGGTAACTGCAGCCATGAAGCTAAAAGACGCTTGCTCCTTGGAAGAAAAGCTATGACAAACCTAGACAGCATATTAAAAAGCAGAAACATTCCTTTGTTGACAAAGGTCTATATAGTCAAAGCTATGGTTTTTCCAGTAGTCATGTATGGATGTAAGAGTTGAACTGTGAAGAAAGCTGAGGGCCGAAGAATTGGTGCTTTTGAGCTGTAGTGTTGGAGAAGATTCTTGAGAGTCCCATGGACTACAAGGAGATCCAACCAGTCCATCCTAAAGGAGATCAGTCCTGGGTGTTCATTGGAAGGACTGATGCTGAAGCTGAAACTCCAATAATTTGACCACCTCATGCGAAGAGCTGACTCATTGGAAAAGACCTTGATGCTGGGAGGGATTGGGGACAGGAAGAGAAGGTGACGACAAAGGATGAGATGCTTAGATGGCAGCACCAACTCAACTGACATGAGATTGACAAGCTCTGGGAGATGGTGAAGGACAGGAAAGCCTGGCTGCTGCAGTCCATGGGGTAGCAAACAGTTGGAGACAACTGAGTGACTGAACAAAAACCCTGAAGATCTCATTCTTAGAGTCCCTTTATAGAGACAGTCTCTTTAATTAGACCACCCACTTTTTGTGAGCCTGATGCTTATTCTGCTATTGCTCAAGCTTAGGAGACCACATAGTCCAAAGCTCAAAGTCACCATCTTCAGTAAATCACCTCGAAACAGCATCAGTGCTTAGTTTTATTTAGATTTTAATCTGATCATTTATACCATTTTGTCGGTACTTTCATGTCTTTAAGGTCACACATGTATGATACACACACAGAGAGAGCTGTGCTGGAGCTGACTTACACTGGTTCTCAACACTGAGCTCTTACATCTCTTCCCAAGTATGCATTGTGATGTAATGTTGGCACTTTAAAAGCAGCTGTGGTGGGAGTGTCTATACCATGAAATTTGACAAATACAATAAATTGGTATGCTTTTTTTCTAGAAAGCCAACTGTTGAATATTTAGCAGCACATAGCAATATACTTATACAGTCCCATATTTTTTTTACATTTCTCAGGAGGATTGGTCTATCTAGCAAATAGAATTGCTTTTGCTCCTTCCTCCCCAGTACTGCAGACCATGCTTTCACTTGAAACCAACTGTGTTTACCTAAGATATATGCTAGTTTTCTTTTGCTTTTAATAGTTTCTAAAAATAAATATTCCAAATAATTTAAATCTAGGTCTGGACTCTCCTTTTGTGGTTTCCAATAACTTCATTTTAGTTTTCAAAAATACCCTCTTAGGTTGTTATTATTGTTATTTCTCTATTTTGTGGATGAAGAAACTGAGACTAATCAAGATTATATAACATGAGGTTATAGAATTTATTTATTACATAAACATAAGGTTTACACACCTAGAAAGAACTAGAGTGTGTTTGTCGCTCAGTCATGTCTGACTCTTTGCAACTCCATAGACTATAGCCCACCAGACTCCTCTGTCCATGGGATTCTCCAGGCAAGAAAACTGGAGTGTTTTGCCATTCCCTTCTCCAGGGGATCTTCCCAATCCAGGGAACAAACTCTGGTCTCCAACACTGCAGAGATTCTTAACTGTCTGAGCCACCAGGGAAGCCCAGAGAGGACAGAACAAAGTTTCAACTCAGGTCTAACTCTAAAGCCATCCTTCCTCAAGTGACTCTTTTTATTCCCTAACACTGACTAGTTTTTCACAATCCTCTCTTACTAATCTTTTTTTTTTCTTCTTCTTCCATAGTCTTTTTAATATCTACATTTTTTCCTTCTGTTTCAAAATAATAATTTTCTAAGGTGTTTTCTTGAAAAATAAAGTCAGGGCATGTTCTAGAGTTAACTTAGTCTTGGAGATCATGAGCATTATAGCCTCCTTTTATAGATCCATATGTACAATGACATATCAAGAACTCTAAACAAGACTTCAATTTTAAAAATCTCTCTAACTATATTGACAGCTTCCTGGTCAACTATCTCTTTAAATTCCAAATTAACTGCATGGAAAT
Organism: Nanger dama; assembly: GCA_917880005.1. NCBI lineage: Eukaryota > Metazoa > Chordata > Mammalia > Artiodactyla > Bovidae > Nanger > Nanger dama. The sequence continues at coordinate 2,829,001 of CAKJTW010000059.1, forward strand.
TCCTTTTATGTTTATTTTATTTGCCACAATGCATTTCTGGAAATTGAGTTACAAAGAAACTTAGGAATAATGTTATGATTTGGATGCCATATTCTTAATGAAGCATTTATATTAAATAAATTATGAATATCACCAATAATCTTTCTATAAAGTAAAGCTGCCAAGTTTTAAAATACTAAAACAGTACAAATAGACTCTATATTTGATTATTGAATAGACCATTGTACTATAAAGAAAATTCACATCTTATAGAATATGCAATCTTGCTATCTCATACATTTTATCTGAAACTAGTATTTTGCCATAATAAACATGATTAAACCTTCAAAAGTCATTGACTTCTAGGATATTAGAAGGGCTTTGGACATTGGTGGAAACCCTCAAAGGGAGTAAGTGTGTTAATATGGCAACTCATAGATGATGACTATTGCCTTTACTTAATTTATATTTTAACTATTGGTATTACAACTCTATAATTTTATTTTTTACTATAAATGTATAGGATGTAAAATTAAACCTGGTCTTTGTGAGTTTGTTATACAAAATATCATTTTTTCATACCTATGCCATTTGAAAACTATACTCTAAATCTCAGCAGTCAGCTAAGAGATGAACACTGGAACTTACTCTATTTATTCTGGTAAGATAAAGGAGAAAAAGCAAATTGGGCCAAATGCATACTGCAATCAGAAACTATATATAATTATATATATCAGTTCAGTTCAGTTCAGTCCCTCAGTTGTGTCCTACTCTTTGCAACCCCATGAATACCAGAACTCCAGGCCTTCCTGTCCATCATCAACTCCCAGAGTACATTCAGACTCACGTCCATCGAGTCCGTGATGCCATCCAGCCATCTCATCCTCTGTCGTTCCCTTCTCCTCCTGCCCCCAATCCTTCCCAGCATCAGGGTCCTTTCCAATGAGTCAACTCTTCTCATCAGGTGGCCAAAGTACTGGAGTTTCAGCTTTAGCATTATTCCTTCCAAAGGAATCCCAGGGCTGATCTCCTTTAGAATGGACTGGTTGGATCTCCTTGCAGTCCAAGGGACTCTCAAGAGTCTTCTCCAACACCACAGTTCAAAAGCATCAATTCTTCAGCACTCACCCTTCTTCACAGTTCAACTCTCACATCCCTACATGACCACAGGAAAAACCATAGCCTCGACTAGACAGACCTTGATTGGCAAAGTAATGTCTCTGCTTTTGAATATGCTATCTAGGTTGGTCATAACTTTTCTCCCAAGGAGTAAGCATCTTTTAATTTCATGGCTGCAGTCACCATCTGCAGTGATTTTGGAGCCCATAAAAATAAAGTCTGACACTGTTTCCACTGTTTCCCCATCTATTTCTCATAAAGTGATGGGACTGGATGCCATGATCTTCGTTTTCTGAATGTTGAGCTTTAAGTTAACGTTTTCACTCTCCTCTTTCACTTTCATCAAGAGGCTTTTTATTTCCTCTTCACTTTCTGCCATAAGGGTGGTGTCATCTGCATATCAGAGGTTATTGATATTTCTCCCAGCAATCTCGATTCCACCTTGTGTTTCTTCCAGCCCAGCGTTTCTCATGATGTACTCTGCATAGAAGTTAAATAAGCAGGGTGACAATATACAGCCTTGACACTCCTTTCCCTATTTGGAACCAGTCTGTTGTCCCATGTCCAGTTCTAACTGTTGCTTCCTGACCTGCATATAGGTTTCTCAAGAGGCAGGTCAAGAGGTCTGGTATTCCCATCTCTTTCAGAATTTTCCACAGTTTATTGTGATCCACACAGTCAAAGGCTTTGGCATAGTCAATAGAGCAGAAATAGATGTTTTCCTCAAACTCTCTTGCTTTTTCGAGGATCCAGCAGATATTGGCAATTTGATCTCTGGTTCCTCTGCCTTTTCTAAAACCAGCTTGAACATCAGGAAGGTCACGGTTCACATATTGCTGAAGCCTACTTGGATAATTTTGAGCATTACTAATGTGTGAGAAAAGTGCAATTGTGCTGTAGTTTGAGCATTTTTGGCATTGCCTTTCTTTGGGATTGGCATGAACACTGACCTTTTCCAGTCCTGTGGCCACTGCTGAGTTTTCCCAGTTTCATGGCATATTGAGTGCAGCACTTTCACAGCGTCATCTTTTAGGACTTGAAACAGCTCAACTGGAATTCCATCACCTCCACTAGCTTTGGTCGTAGTGATGCTTCCTAAGGCCCACTTGACTTCACATTCCAAGATGTCTGGCTCCAGGTGAGTGATCACACCATCATGATTATCTGGGTCATGAAGATCTTTTTGTACAGTTCTTCTGTGTATTCTTGCCACCTCTTCTTAATATCTTCTGCTTCTGTTAGGTCCAGACCATTTCTGTCCTTTATTGAGCCCATCTTTGCATGAAATGTTCCCTTGGTATCTCTAATTTTCTTGAAGAGATCTCTAGTCTTTCCCATTCTATTCTTTTCCTCTTTTTCTTTGCACTGATTGCTGAAGAAGGCTCTTCTTGTTATTCTCTGGAACTCTGCATTCAGATGCTTATATCTTTCCTTTTCTCCTTTGCTTTTCACTTCTCTTCTTTTCACAGCTATTTGTAAGGCCTCCCCAGACAGCCATTTTGCTTTTTTGCATTTCTTTTCCATGGGGATGGTCTTGATCCCTGTCTCCTGTACAATGTCACGAACCTCCATCCATAGTTCATCAGGCACTGTATCTATCAGATCTAGGCCCTTAAATCTCTTTCTCACTTCCACTGTATAATCATAAGGGATTTGATTTAGGTCATACCTGAATGGTCTAGCAGTTTTCCTACTTTCTTCAATTTCAGTCTGAATTTGATAATAAGGAGTTCATGATCTGAGACACAGTCAGCTCCTGGTCTTATTTTTGTTGACTGTATAGAGCTTCTCCATCTTTGGCTGCATAAAATATAATCAATCTGATTTTGGTGTTGACCATCTGGTGATGTCCATGTGTAGAGTCTTCTCTCTTGTTGTTGGAAGAAGGTGTTTGCTATGACCAGTGTATTTTCTTGGCAAAACTCAATTAGTCTTTGCCCTGTTTCATTCTGCATTCTAAGGCCAAATTTGCCTGTTACTGTAGGTGTTTCTTGACTTCCTACTTTAGCATTCCAGTCCCCTATAATGAAAAGGACATCTTTTTTGGTTGTTAGTTCTCAAAGGTCTTGTAGGTCTTCATAAAACCGTTCAACTCCAGCTTCTTCAGCATTACTGGTTGGGGCATAGACTTGGATAACTGCGATATTGAATGATTTACCTTGGAGACAAACAGAGATCATTCTGTCATTTTTGAGACTGCATACAAGTGCTGCATTTAGGACTGTTTTGTTGACCATGATGGCTACTCCATTTCTTCTGAGGGATTCCTGCCCTCAGTAGTAGAGATAATGGTCATCTGAGTTAAATTCACCCATTCCAGTCCATTTTAGTTCACTGATTCCTGGAACGTCAATGTTCACCCTTGCCACCTCTTGTTTGACCACTTCCAATTTCCCTTGATTCATGGACCTGACATTTCAGGTTCCTATGCAATATTGTTCTTTACAGCATCGGACCTTGCTTCTATCACCAGTCACATCCGCAGCTGGGTTTTGTTTTTGCTTTGGCTCCATCCCTTCATTCTTTCTGGAGTTATTTCTCCACTGATCTCCAGTAGCATATTGGGCACCTACTGACCTGGGGAGTTCCTCTTTCAGTATCCTATCATTTTGCCTTTTCATACTGTTCATGGGGTTCTCAAGGCGAGAATACTGAAGTGGTTTGCCATTCCCTTCTCCAGTGAACCACATTCTATCAGACCTCTCCACCATGACCCACCCATCTTGTGTTGCCCCTTGGGCATGGCTTGGTTTCATTGAGTTAGACAAGGCTATGGTCCTAGTGTGATTAGACTGACTAGTTTTCTGTGAGTAGGGTTTCAGTGTGTCTGTCCTCTGATGCCCTCTTGCAACACTTACCATCTTACTTGGGTTTCTCTTACCTTGGGCATAGAGTATCTCTTCACGGCTGCTCCAGCAAAGTACAACCGCTGCTCCTTACCTTGGAGGAGGGGTATCTTCTTACCACCACCCTTCCTGACCCTCAACAGTGGGATAGCTCCTCTAGGCCCTCCTACACCCATGCAGCCACCGCTACGAGGCCAGGGGTGGCGGCCAGAAGGAGCAACCCTAGGAGCAGTGGCTGCATGGGCATAGGAAGGCATGATTTCTGTAGGTAAGTTTAATGTAATTCTTATCTTTTCTCCTCTACAGGTAAGGTTTCCTGCCCCTCATCTGTCTTTCAGGACTTTACCTTTGGTTTTCCATCATTTGGAAATGACAAGCCTAACTGTAGTATTTCTGGTAATTTTCCTGCATGGTGTGCTATAAGCTTCCTGGATCTGTAGTTTGGTATCTGACATTAATCTAGGGAAATTCCAGTTATTACTGTTTCAAGTATTTCTTCTTGTTTTGGAATTCCCATTATGCATATGTTACACCTTTTGTAGTTGTCCCAGAGTTTTTGGACATTCTTTCTGATTTTTTTCATAGTTTTTTTGCTTTTCAGCTTTGGAAGTTTTTACTGAGATAGCCTCAGGCTCAAAGAGTGCTTCCTCAGCCATGTTTGGTCTACTAATAAGCCTATCAAAAGCATTCTTCACTTCTATTACATTATTTTTTATCTGTTGCATTCATTTTCATATTTCTCTTAAATGTTCTATCTCTCTGCTTGCATGTTTCTCATTTCTCCTTCTCTTTCCACTTCTTCAGTGAAACAGGATGGCTAAAGTTGTTTCAAGTTGGGTATTTTCCTTCTACCATGTCAGTTAGGCAATAATAAAACCCCAGCAAGTTAGGTTCTAGCTTAATAATTTTTCTTAAAGACAGATCTTGTTGAAAACAGAATGCTCTGACACATCTCAGTATGATTCCTTTACCCTTCCCCTTGCCAGAAGCACAAGGAAAGTTTTCTCCAATATTCACTGTGAGAACCAGGTCAAGCTACTAATAAAATTCACGAAAGTGTGGGGACCCCTTATGTCTGGATGCTCCTGAAATTTTTAATTTTCAGAAGTTGTCTACACTGAGCCTTCAGCAATTCATCAATTCCATTTTAGGTTTTCTCTCTCTGGTGGTACCAGTTTCCATAAGGCTACTGTTCATGAGTTTCTGTATTGGTAAGTTATGACTCTCTGTGCTTACCTGTCAGTCTCTCCACTTTGGGAGGCAGCAGTTTACCCTGTGACCTCACTTCTCTTGTGGCTCTAAGTGTTGATTTTTCAATATGTTCAGCTTTTACTTGTTGTTGGAATGAAATGGCAACCTCCAGTCTTCTTATATGCCAGACTGGAAATTGTCTTTTGGGATCTGGGGATTATTGACAGTCTAGACTCGTGTTGACTTGAATACTCTTCAAATCTCTTTTAGTCATAACCATTTTTGCAAAGGAGAAACATTCTGTTGGTACTTTTATTGAAGCTTTCAGCTGTACTCAACAACACTTTTTTCAAAATTTTGTTAAATTGAATCATCTCTAGAATTTAGTGGGTTTTTTTTTTTTTTTTAATCTCTATCAGTCCACTTGCTTGGTGAGTTTTCTACGCTGGAAAAGATAAAACTGATAATTTCTCCTATTTTTTCGTATTCTAGTTATATTTCTGGTCCGTTGTCTTTTCATCTTTTTCATTTGTTCTCACAGGATACTGTCTTTGTTCTTATCATTAAGGTCAAACAGACTTCTTGTCTCTCTGACCTTTTCCCTTTGGGTTTTCTTCATAGACTCCTTTCTCTTTCTTATCTTATCTGAAAGCAAACAATGTCTCATATTCCCTGATAACTTGGATTTTTTTTCATGTAATTTAAATTATCAATTGGTTACCTCTATTATATGAAAATAAATTAATGAAGAAGCTAGCTAGGGAAGACCTTTTATTGGCCTGGTTAATCTTTACATATTAGATCAAAACTTTGGATCCCAGTTTTTCTCTGCTTACAGATATACAATTTGGTGGATACAATTTAATCCAGAGTGTAACTCATTCAGAAGTTACACACTTAAAACATCTGGTGAAAATAGAGTCACAGAGTTTAATGATTTATCATTAGTTGCCATCTGGTGTCTTCTCTTGATGGAACTAAAGCTTTCATTATAGTAGGATGTTTTGCTATCAATTGGCCATCCTTAAATTTCAGAATTAAATATATACAAATAAAGCATTTTTTTTTTGTTCTAATAGTATTTTTGTTCTTTGCTTATTTGATTTCTCCTGTTCCATGTTCTTACGTTAGGATTTTTCAATATTATGAGTTAGCACCTTTTAGATATTTGGGTACTTACTGATATTTGTTAATTTCTCAATTTTTGTCTATCATTGATATGCTGATAATGTCAAATATAAATTGATCTCCCCCTTTTCCATAGATAAAAGCCATCATATCTTCTGTACTCAAACATTATGAAATATTATAATTCTGTGAAACTAACCACATTTTACTCCTGATCTTTAAATTCTTACTAATTTTTCTTCTCTTTTAAGTGTAATTTTAGATATAGATCATAAATATTTACCTACATTAGGTAGAAAACAATGTGATTAATATTCAGTCTTCAAGTATTTTAAATATTTAGCAAACTGATACCAGTGGTTATATGCATTATTTAATACTTAAAATGATGTCCCCTGGACATTTCTAGCTGAAGTCAATGCGTTGTTTAGATACACTGTCTAAATTATATTCGTGGTAATAACTCCTACTGAGTGCCCATTATGTGACAGCAACCCTACATATTTTTAATCCTTTTTAAAAACTATTTTATAGATAAGAAAGCTAAAGCTTATAGAAGTTAATTAATTTACTCAAATTGTGCTTATACATGGAAAATTCATGATATGAACTCAGATTTTTACACCTCCAAATCTTACATCCTTTACTGTACAGCATTACCTCTCCATTGCACAGGTGAGCCACCTCTTCAGTGATTGTGATGTCTGGTTATCATCTTAACTCTCTATCTCATTTTTCCTGTCTAGATTATTAATGTGTGGCAGAACCAATGAACCTGGCACAGTAAATCCATTTATTTACTCTCCAAGTGACTGATATAGATCACTGGATGGTCATTAACACCATGGCTGTTAATATACACTATAAAGGTGGCTGAAATATTTCAGAATGAATCAGCTCTGGAATGAAGACACCACATATGGTGTTTCCCAGCATTCTTTGATGAAACTTAGAGCACAAGGTTTAGGGTCACAAGCTTGAACTGAGACTCTGCTCCACTACTTACTGGATGTGTAATATTGCACAATTCACTCAGCCTCTCTGAGTTTTTTCACATCTATTACATGGAATGGGGATACTGATCTTATAGTGTTGTCTAGTAGATTAAATGAGATATATATGTACAAAGGAGCTTCCCAGGTGGCACTAGAGGTAAAGAACCCGCCTGCCAATGCAGGAGACACAAGAGACATCAGTTTGATCCCTGGATCACAAAGATCCCCAAGAGGAGGTCATGGCAACCCATTCCAGTACTCTTGCCTGGAGAATCGCATGGACAGAAGAGCCTGGTGGGCTACAGTCCATAGCGTCACACAGCATCAGACATGACTGAAGCGATTTAGCACCCACACAATGTGTATAAACGTGTATTACCTTCTAAAGAGCACTCCATAAATTTAAGGTATTATAATTATTTTTTTAGAGCAGCCAGCCATCTGTTGTGTGCCTGACTCTTTTGAGATCCCATGCACTGTGGCCCACCAAGCTCTTCTGTCCATGGGGTTCTCCAGGCAAGAATTCTGGGGTGGGTTGCCATTTCCTTCTCCAGGGGATCTTCCCAGCCCAGGTATCAAAAATCCACATCTCCTGCATCGGCAGATGGATTCTTTACCAATGAGCCACCAGGGAAGTCCTTTTAGAGTGACTGTCACTGGTAAATTCTAATGATACTGAGATTATTTGGAAAAGAGAGAAAATGTGTTGCATGCTACTGTTCTATTATTTAAATCTTTTCACACTTAGACTCCTACGTTGCTTTACAGTCTGGATCTTGCTTAACTTTCTGTTTGCAACTTAACATCCTGCAGATGATTTATCACTTGCTTTACCATCTGTGCTTCTATAAAATCTAGGTTACATTATAGGATTTTTGTGTATTTAATGTCCTATGAAGGTTTGAATAAATATTTGGGGGATCTTCTAATGTGTGTTTAAGTCTTCTTTCTTCCTTCTATAATATTCCTCAATATTTTGGTATGACAGAAAGGGAGTGTATAAATTAATCAATAATAATTAATAAGCTTTTGACTGTGACATATGCTAAATACAAATCCCATAGGGCAACACATACAGCGTGTTACAAGTCTGTCACAATATGTATGATTTATGTATGTAAATACTAGATCGTAATCAATCTTCATTTGAAGAAATCACATATTTATAAAACAAAATAAGTCAGCATTTAACATTACTTCTGTCATCAGCAATATTATCCAAAGCTATCTTGTTTTACTATATCATTAGAATAATCAATTATGGTACTTACAGAGAAAAACACTTCATATAGAATTTTCAGAGTAAGATGATATAAAATAAGAAGTTGCTTTTTAATGACATATTTTTCTTTATACCAACTAAAATGCGCAATAAGCAATAACTAAAGGGGCAATCTGATGGTCCATTGATAAATTTTAGTGGGTACTTTCCTGTGGAAAGTATATGTAGTTGACATATTCCCATGAAAAAACTCTGCGTGTTTTAATTAGGGAGATTTGATAATAGTAAATTATTTCAGATTTAATATTAAAACAAAGATGTAGCACACAAAGCAAAATTGAACAAAGGTCCAAATGGAATATTATTAAAATGTCAAAATGAGTAAGCAGATGGAGTTTGTATGGCTCAGTGGATTAGTCACCAGGCCCCATTACCTTGGGGACTCTAGTGCAATCCAGTCTCAGTAGAATGATCAGAAAGTAAAAATAAAGGGTATACGCAGAAGCAAATAAATCATTTCATTTGTGTTCCCAACTGAAACCGGCTTTTTTTTTTAATATTTATTTTTCTTTCTTTAATCACAAGACTACAGGAAGATTACAATACAGCTACATTTATTTTTATCAGGGTTTCTTTTCCTCTAAAATTGTGGAAATGAAAATAGAAGGAGAGATTGGAAGCTATGCAGATTTGTCATGCTCTTCACGTAACAGAACACGCACCCTGCAGAGACTGGGTAAAAGCACTGCTCTCTCTAACGGAGCTTCTCGCACAATACACCAAGGGGCATCCGGGAGGCGCCACTCGAAGCCGTGACTTTGTAACAATCCCGTAAAGAAGAAATTAAGATTTTTTTAAACTGTCTTTCATCCTGGTCATCTCGCTAAAGCAATTACTACTACCTACTCTTTGCAGACACAAATTGAAATGTAGCCATTTACAGCTCCTCCGAATTTTTGACAAATCACTTTGACTTTTATTATGGCTCTACAGTTTAACACACATCAAGACTCACAATCTGTACTGGTAAGTTAAGATTTAGAACACGAACACACATCCTGCAGGAAAAATTAGAATTGGTAGAAAGTCTTTTTCCTAGATCAAATCAAAGTATTGCTTGGATATTTTATGATAAAAAAGAAAGTAATTGCATGTTACACACTAGAGTTTGTGAAGTGTCCTTTCTGGATGACTTTTTGGTAAGCGCTCAGAACAGTTTGTGTGGCACTCCCGCTGCATAAAATAAACACTTGCTGAATGCAGATTTCCACCCCCACCCCGCTCCTGGCCATAAGTAGCTCTTGAGACAGCAGCTGCGGGCGTAATTGTGCACCCATTATTACTCTAGACATGGGAAGTCAAAGTAAGCCCAAAGAGTAAGACACACAACCGAATCTACTGAGAAAATTATGTTGATCTGGGGGGACACCATAGCGAAACACAGGCTTCTGTGGAAATGTGGTCTGCTCTCTGAGAATTCAATGCGCCCGTTTGGACTAAATGGCCTTCCTAGGGGGCACTAGTGGTAAAGCATCCACCTGTCAACACATGAGATGCAAGGGCTGCAGGTTTGATCTCCTGGGTTGGCAAGATCCCCTGAGTAAGAAATGGCACCTCACTCCAGTATTCTTGCCTGAGAAATCCCATGGGCAGAGGGGCCTGGCAGGCTACCGTTCATGGGGCTGCAAAAAGTCCAATACGACTGAGCACATACATACCTCATACGTACATACCATACCTATTGACACTAAATATGTGTGTGTGCATTCAGGGTTCTGCAAAGACTCAGAACCAAGAGAATTTTATATATATATATATATATATATATATATATATAATTTTAAATATAGGTGGCAATATTTGTCAAGATACTGCAATAAAAGACTAAATTGAAATTAGAATAGGAATCTTATATAGCTACATAGTGCCAATTACATTACCACATTGTTTCCTCCCTGCAAGACTGATAAAAATTTACAAGCACCCAGAGCCCAAGAGATCTGAACATGGCTGGTGAAAACTGGAAATCAATAGGTGTCTATAACCGCAAACAAATGGCATCTTTTCCATTAGAGTTAAGGAAGACAGGCATCACGGAGCTCAGACAGCACTGTTGCACACAGGGCCAAATGATGTCCTTTCTCCTTGGCCTGCCTGGATGTTCCTAGTTGGACACACCTGTTTGTTCATTTGTATGTTTAACACTGTGCTTAGTGGCTCACTTGTGTCAGACTCTTTGCAACCCCATGGATTATAGCACGCCAGGCTCCTCCATCCATGGGGATTCTCCAGGCAAGAATACTGGAGTGGGTTGCCATGCCCTCCTCCAGGGCATCTTACCAACCCAGGAATTGAACCCAGGTCTCCCACATTGCAGGCAGATTCTTTACCAGCTGAGCCACCAGGGAACCCCAAGAATACTTGCTTAGAAAAGTAAATTATTCTTTAATTTTATGCAACAAAGGAACTTTGCATTTACCTCATGTTAATTAAATAATGAATTTTTCAGAATTTACTAGAAATTGGAGGTAGTTCATCTGAAGTTGGCTCCTCTGATTATCTGTCCTCCTGGTATCAAGTGAGCAAATGTTTCCAGGCTTTCTGTCAACTCACCATAAATTCATCTCAATTATGGCCTGAGATAAAATCCATTTCCAAAGCTAAGAGGTAATTCAGTCTCCAAGGTCATTTGGTTCTGCCCCTCATTTAAGCAAAATCTACCAATTCAACGTGAAAATGAACATTACTATCCACTAGGGGCCAAGCTAAACCAAACATTTAATTTAGTTGCAAATGCCTGTTTTTTCTGAGTTGAAATTTCAAAAGTCTTTTTGTTGTTGCTGTTCTTGATTTTTAGTCCATTTCATGATACATTCAGTTCAAAGCTGTCCTTGAGCTCTCTAGCTAAGACAGAAACATACAGTTCAGAGATACAAATGTGCAGTCTTTATGCAAGACACGAATGCCTCCACCCACAGAAAGGCAGGTAGCATACTCAGTGACAGCCTCCCCGAGACAGACACGGAAAGAGATGTCACTGTTCAGACAACAGCTCCTTCAAAAGACTTTCAAATGTAAACCAAAGTTATCCTCACAATATTCATGGCTCTCCTGTCCACTTTTTGACCAAAGGAGGTTGTACTGAATTTGATAGGTGCCTAGGTCAGTTCTCAAAAAAATAATGCCAACCAACATATCAATTTTATTTCTAATGGTTTTGAACATATAATATGCCAAGGTACTACCTTGTTAGTGGAAAGTGTGTAAAGGTTTTAGGTGTTGCCTGAGTGGGATGACAAATACATGCCTGGATTTAAGGGCAGTTTTGAGGTTGAGGTGGTTCTATCTTGAAGGTTCTATAAATCACCACTGATAGTTTCCAGAGATATTGGGACTTAACTAGTTAAAAGAGATGTAGGTAATAGTTACCAATGTCCTGCAGTGCACAAAATTCAGATGTAAGAGAAAATTATTTTCTTACAAATTGACTTTTTGATCCCTTCTACACTGCTTATGTTCAAGTAATTTAGTTTGTAAAAGGAAATGCTTACTCCAAACAAACAACAAAGAAAAATACCCAGTACAATGTTTTACAAAGATGACACATGCGTGCACGCTTGGTTGTGTCCGACTCTTTGTGACCCAATGAACTGTAGCCCACCAGACTCCTCTGTCCATGGGATTCTTCAGGCAAGAGTACTGGACTGGGTTGTCATTTTATCCTCCAGGGGATCTTCCCAAAAACCCAGGGATTGAACTGGCGTCTGCTGTGACTCCTGCATTGGCAGGCAGATTCTTTTACCACTGAGGCACCAAGTAAACAACAAAGAAAAATAACCAGAACCGTGTTTTTTAAAGATAATACAGTAGACAAGTATTTTTGAAAGGCATGTAGGATTTTCCATAGAGTTTAACTATGCCTTATCTTTTTAGTATCTTGGGCTCCTGCGAAACGTATTTTTTTTTTTTTTTTTTTAAGAGAAAGCTGTGTCTTCCTGCCATGGATACAGATATATTTTTTTCAGGTATGTACATTCCTTAAGCACAGACTAGTTTAGGGCAGAAGCAGAATGAACATCAGCTTATGGACTCTGATTTGGGGAAAACACAAGTACTTCCCCCTTGAGGCTTTAAGAATGGACTTGAGTTCCTCCTCCTCCCGATCTTACTGTATTCTCTCTCCAGGATTCTTACCTCAGTTCATTCCAGTAGAGCTGTCTTTCTCAACACAGCTCTCACCCTGCCTGTTTATTACTCACACTTGCCCGTGGTTCCTTCATTGCATGGATTTTGGAAGGAAGGGCAGAGGGAGTCTAAACATTTTAGGCATACTAGAATGTCCCTAAGAGGCTTTATCACATCTTCTTGATTTTATTCCTCCTACAGCTCCACAGCATCATTTTCATATTCATCTTCCACTTATATCAATCTGAGTGGCTGAGCCACTCATCAACACCTACCTCAGCAGACTTCCACCCTATGATGAGGCACTTCACAGGGTTGGCATGTAGTAGACACACAATAAACTATGTGATTGAAGAAGAATAAATTATGCAGATGAGATGAGAACTGTCCTCATGGTACCATTTCAGACTGCTGCCCAGTGAGCAATTCCCTGGAAATTATAATCTTACAAAATCACTTTCCTTCTGGCTCCTGAGAACACTTCCTAAGCAAGTTGACAAAGTACATTTATTTCACAACTATGAAATTTATAACTTAAAAAAAAAGAGATTCCTTCTTTCCAGGGAAAAAAAATGGATGCATTTTATTATAAGAAGCAACATCTTAGGTATTTTCATATACTATGTTTAAACTTCCATTTTTACCAGATAGATCCTCAAATATCCTTGACTTGTGGCTTCCCTGGTGGCTCAGATGGTAAAGAGTCTGCCTGCAATACGGGAGACCCAGGTTCGATCCCTGGGTTGAGAAGATCCTCTGGAGAAGGAAATGGCAACCCACTCCGATATTTTTGTCTGGAAAATCCCGTGGACGGAGGAGCCTGGCAGTCTAGAGTCCACGAGGTCTCAAAGAGTTGAACAAGACTGAGTGACCTCACAGATGTTCAGTGTGTTTGTGAAAGAGGTTTCTGTAAATAATCTGCTTTTGCCCTAGGAAAAAGGCAAAATATCAACATCTGGATTGTGTAAAATTCAATATTTAAGAGAATTTTTTGGTCTAGTTCTATTTCTGCTTTTTTTTAATTTATGTTTTATTGAAGGATAATTGCTTTACAGAATTTTGATGTTTTCTGTCAAACCTCAGCATGAATCAGCCATAGGTATACATATAATCCCCTCCCTTTTGAACCTTCCTCCCATCTCCCTGCCCAGCCCACCCCTCTAGGTTGATCAGAGCCCCTGTTTGAGTTTCCTGAGCCATACAGAAAATTCCCTTTGGCTATCTATTTTACATATGATAATATAAGTTTCCATGTTACTCTTTCCATATATTTCACTCTCTCCTCCCCTCTCCCCATGTCCATAAGTCTATTCTCTATATCTGTTTCTCTGTTACTGCCCTGTAAATAAATTCTTCAGTACCAGTTTTCTAGATTCTGTATATGTGCATTAGAATATGATATTTATCTTTCTCTTTGTGACTCACTTCACTCTGTATAATAGGTTCTAGGTTCATCCACCTTATCGGAACTGATTCAAATGTCAGTTCTGATGTCAGTTCTTTTTATGGCTGAGTAATATTCCATTGTGTATCTGTACCACAACTTCTTTATCCATTCATCTGTCGATGGACATATAGGTTGTTTCCATGTTCTAGCTATTGTAAATAGTGCTGTAATGAACAATGGGATACGTGTGTCTTTTTCATTTTGGTTTCCTCAGGGTATATGCCTAGGGAGTGGAATTGCTGGGCCATATGGTGGTTCTAGTCCTACTTTTTAGGAATCTCCATACCATCTTCCATATTGGCTGTATCAATTTACATTTCCACCAACAGTGCAAGAGCATTCCCTTTTTTTTCCACACCCTCTCCAGCATTTATTGTTTGTAGACATTTGGTGATGGCCACTCTGATGGGTGTGAGGTGATATCTCATTGTAGTTATGATTTGCATTTCTCTAATGATGAGTGATGTTAAGCATTATCCCAGTGTTTGTTAGCCATCTGTATGTCTTGTTTGGAGAAATGTCTGTTTAGGTCTTTTCTTACTCTTGTTTGGAGAAATGTCTGTTTAGGTCTTTTCTTACTTTTTGATTATGGGCTTCCCTGGTAGCTCAGAGGTCTGCCTGCAATGTGGGGAAGATCCCCTGGAGAAGGAAATGGCAACCCACTCCAGTATTCTTGCCTGGAAAATCCCGTGGACAGAGGAGCCTGGTGGGCTACAGTCCATGGAGTCGCTGAGGGTCGGACACAACTGAGCGACTTCACTTTCACTTTACTTTTTGATTGGGTTGTTTGTTTTTCTGGCTTTGAGTTGTATGAGCTCCTTATATATTTTGGAAATTAATCCTTTATCAGTTGTTTCATTTGCTATTATTTTCTCCTGTTCTGAAGGTTTTCTTTTCACCTTGCTTATAGTTTCCTCTGCTGTGCAAAAGCTTTTAAGTTTAATCAGGTCCCATTTGTTTACTTTTGTTTTTATTTCTGTTACTCTAGGTGGTGGGTCATAAATGATTTTGCTTTATGTCATTGAATGTTCTGCCTGTTTCCTCTAAGAGTTTTATAGTTTCTGGTCTTACATTTAGGTCCTTAATCCATTTTTAGTTTCTTTTTGTGTATGGTGTTAGGAAGTGTTCTAATTTCATTCTTTGCATGTAGCAAAAGAATTTTCCCAGCACCATTTATTGAAGAGGCTATCTTTGCTCCACTGTATAGTCTCGCCTACTTTATCAAAAATAAGGTACCCATAGGTGCATGGGCTTATTTCTGGGCTTTCTATCTTGTTCCATTTATCTACCTTTCTGTTTTTTATGCCAGTACTATACTGTCTTGATGATAGGAGCTTTGTAGTATAATCTGAAGTCAGAAAGGTTGATTCCTCCAGCTCCATTCTTCCTTGTCAAGACTGCTTTGGCTCTTCAGAGTCTTTTGTGTTTCCATATGAATTGTGAAATTTTTTGTTCTAGTTTTGTGGAAAAAAAAAACCATTGGTAATTTTATAGGGGTTGCATTGAATCTGTAGATTGCATTTGGTAGTATAGTCATTTTCACAGTATTGATTCTTCCTACCCAGGAACATGGAATATCTCTCCATCTATTTACGTTGTCTTTGATTTCTTTCATCAGTGTCTTATAATATTCTGTGTACAATTCTTTTGTCTCCTTAGGTAAGTTTATTCCTAAATATTTAATTCTTTTTGTTGCAGTGGTGAATGGGATTGATTCCTTAATTTCTCTTTCTGATTTTTCATTGTTAGTTTATGGAAATGCAAGTGATTTCTGTGTGTTGATTTTGTATCCTGCAACTTTGCTAAATTCACTGATTAGCTCTAGTAATTTTCTGATACTATCTTTAGGGGTTTTCTATGTCATCTTTAGGGTATAATGTTATCTGCAAACAGTCAGAGCTTTATTTCTTTTTTCTGATTTGGATTCCTTTTATTTGTTTTTCTTCTCTGATTGCTATAGCTAGGACTTCCAGAACTATGTTGACTAATAGTGGCTAAAGTGGACACCCTTGTTCCTGATCTTAAGAGGAATACTTTAAGTTTTCACCATTGAGAATAATGTTTGCTGTAGGCTTATCATATATGGTCTTTTCTATGCTGAGGTAGATGCCTTTTTTTTTTTTTTTGAAGACTTTTAATTGTAAATGGGTGCTGAATTTTGTCAAAGGCTTTTTCTGCTTCTATTGAGGTTATCATATGGTTTTTATCTTTCATTTTGTTAATGTGGTGTATCACATTGATTGATTTGCATTTATTGAAGAATCCTTGCATTCTTGAAATAAACCCAGCTTGATCATGGTGTATGAAATTTTGATGTATTGCTGAATTCTGTTTGCTAAAATTTTCTCAAGGACTTTTGCATCTATGTTCATCAGTGATATTGGCTGAGTATTCTTTTTTGTGTTGTCTTTGTCTGGTTTTGGTATCAGGGTGATGGTGGCCTCTTAGAATGAGTTTGGAAGTGTTCCTTCCTCTGCAATTTTTGAAAGAGTTTTAAAGGCTAGGCATTAGCTCTTCTCTAAATTTGATAGAATTCTCCTGTGAAGCCATCTGGTCTTGGGCTTTTGTTTTTAGGGGTTTTTTGGGTTGGGTTTTGTGTTTTTTTTTTTTTGGTCACAGTTTCAATTTCAGTGCTAGTAATTGGGTTGTTCATAATTTCTATTTCTTCCTGGTTCAGTTTTGGAAGATTGAACTTTCCAAAGAATCTGTCCATCTCTTCTAAGTTATCCATTTTATTGCCATATAGTTTCTAATAATAGTCTCATAATCCTTTGTATTTCTGCATTGTCTGCTGTAACCTCTCCTGTTTCATTTCTAATTTTCTTGATTTAATTCTTCTCTCTTTTTTTTCTTGATGAGTCTGGCCTAGGGTTTGTCAATTTTGCTTATCTTCTCAAAGAGCCAGCTTTTAGTTTTATTAATCTTTACTATTGTTTCTTTCATTTCTTTTTCATTTATTTCTACTCAGATCTTTATGATTTCTTTCCTTCTACTAATTTGGGGGGTTTTTGTTCTTCTTTTTCCAGCTGTTTTAGGTGTAAAATTAAGTTGTCTATTCTATGTCTTTCTTGTTTCTTGAGTTAGGATTGTATTGCTATACACTTCCCTCTTAGAACTGCTTTTGCTGCATCCTGTAGGTTTTGAGTTGTCATGTTTTCATTGTCATTTGTTTCTAGAAATTTTTTTATTTCCTTTTTTCAGTAACCTGTTGATTATTTAGAAATGTGCTGTTTAATCTCCATGTGTTTGTGTTTCTTACAGTTTTCTTTTTCTTGTAATTGATGTCTAGTCTGATAGGATTGTGGTTGGAGAAGATGCTTGATATGATATCAATTTTCTTAAATTTACTGAGGTTTGATTTATGACCCAAGATGTGATCTATCCCAGAGAATATTCCATGTGCACTTGAGAAGAAGGTTTATTCTGCATTTGGATGGAATGTCCTGAAGATATCAATGAGATCCATCTCATCTAATGTATCATTTAAGACACGTGTTTACTTATTAATTTTCTGTTTTGATAATCTGTCCATTGGTGTGAGTGGGGTGTTAAAGTGAAAGTGAAAGTGAAGTCGTTCAGTCATGTCCGACTCTTTGTGACCCCATGGACTGTACCTTACCAGGCTTCTCAGTCCGTGGAATTTTCAGGCAAGAGTACTAGAGTGGGTTGCCATTTCCTTTTCAGGGGATCTTCCTGACCCAGAGATCGAACCTGGGTCTCCCACATTGCAGTCAGATGCTTTACTGTCTGAGCCACCAGGGCTGTTAAAGTCTCTTACAATTGTTGTGTTATTGTCAATTTCTCCTTTTATGTCTATTAGTGTTTGTCTTATGTATTGAGGCTGCAATCACCATCTGCAGTGATTTTGGAGCCCAAAAACTAAAGTTTGACACTGTTTCCACTAAGTTATGACCAACCTAGATAGTATATTCAAAGGCAGAGACATTACTTTGCCAACTAAGGTCCGTCTAGTCAAGGCTATGGTTTTTCCTGTGGTCATGTATGGATGTGAGAGTTGGACTGTAAAGAAGGGTGAGCGCCGAAGAATTGATGCTTTTGAATTGTGGTGTTGGAGAAGACTCTTGAGAGTCCCTTGGACTGCAAGGAGATCCAACCAGTCCATTCTGAAGGAGATCAGTCCTGGGATTTCTTTGGAAGGAATGATGCTAAAGCTGAAACTCCAGTACTTTGGGCACCTCATGCGAAGAGTTGACTCATTGGAAAAGACTCTGATGCTGGGATGGATTGGGGGCAGGAGGAGAAGGGGATGACAGAGGATGAGATGGCTGGATGGCATCACTGACTCGATGGACATGAGTCTGAGTGAACTCCAGGAGTTGGTGATGGACAGGGAAGCCTGGTGTGCTGCAGTTCATGGGGTCACAAAGAGTCGGACATGACTGAGCAACTGAACTGAATTGAACTATGTACTGAGGTGCTCCTATGTTGGATGTATATATATTTACAATTGTTAGGTCTTCATCTTGGATTGACCCCTTTATCATTACGTAATGTCCTTCCTTATCTCTTGTAATCTTTATTTTATGGTCTGTGTTATCTGATATGAGGATTGCTACTCCAGCTTTCTTTTGCTTCCCATTTACATGGAATATATTTGTCCATCTTCTTGCTTTCAATCTATATGTGTCTTTATAGGTCTGAAGTGGGCTTTTGTAGACAGCATATATAAGAGTCTTGTTTTTGTATCCACTCAGCCACCCTGTGTCTTTTTGTTGGAGCATTTAATCCATGTGTATTTAAAATAATTATTGATATATATGGTCCTATTGCCATTTTCTTAATTGTTTGGAGTTGATTTTGTAGATATTTTTTCCTCTATGTATTTCTTTACTATATAAGTCCATTTAACATTTGTTGTAAAGCTGGTTTGGTGGTACTGAATTCTCTTAACTTTGGCTTGTCTGTAAAGCTTTTTATTTCTCCATCAATTTTGAATGAGATCTTTGCCAGGTACAGTAATCTTGGTTGTCGATTTTTCCCTTTCAGTACTTTAAATATATCCTCCCATTCCCTTCTGGCCAGCAGAGTTTCTGCTGAAAGATCAGCTGTTTAAGGATATGAGTTTCCCTTATATGTTACTTGTTGCTTCTCCCTTGCTGCTTTTAATATTCTTTCTTTGTGTCTAGTCTTTGTTAGTTTCATTATGTGTCTTGGTGGGTTTCTCCTTGGGTTTATCCTGTATGGGCCTCTCTGTGCTTCTTTGACTTCATTGACTCTTTCCTTTTTCCATGCTGAGGAAATTTTGTAATCTCTTCAAAAATTTTTTCATACCCTTTCTTTTGTCTTCTTCTGGGATCCCTATAATTCAAATGTTGGTACATTTGATATTGTCCCCAGAGGTAACTGAGGCTATCCTCAGTTCTTTTCATTCTTTTACTTTATTCTGCTCTTTAGAAGTTATTTCCACCATTTTATCTTCCAGCTCATTGATTCATTTTTCTGCTTCAAATATTCTGTTATTGATTCTTTCAAGAGTAGTTTTAATTTCAGTAATTGTATTCTTTGTCTATGTTTATTCTTTAATTCTTCTAGGGTTTTGTTAACTGATTGTTGCATTTTCTCCATTTTGTTTTCAAGGTTTTTGATCATCTTTACTATCATTATTTTTAATTCTTTTTCAAGTAGTCTGCCTATTTCCTCTTCATTTGTTTGGACTTCTGTGTTTTCTAGTTTGTTCCTTCATTTGTGTATTATTTCTCTGTCTTTTCAATATATATATATTTTTTACTTATTGTGTTTGAGGTCTCCTTTCCCAGGCTTCAAGGTTAAATTCTTTTCTCCTTTTGGTTTCTGCCCTCCTAAGGTTGGTCCAGTGGTTTGTGTAAGCTTCATAAAGGGTGAGATTTGTGCTGAGCTTTTGCTTGTTTGTTGGTCCTCTGATGGGCAAGGGTCAGTGAGGTGGCTATCCTGTCTGCTGATGATTGGGTTTGTATTTTTGTTTTGTTTGTTGTTTAAATGAGACATCCTGCACAGGGTGCTACTGGTGGTTGGGTGATGCTGGGTCTTGTATTCCAATGGTTTCCTTTGTGTGGGTTCTCACCATTTGAAACCCCTTAGGGTTAGTTCTCTGGTAGTCTAGGGTCTTAGAGTCAGTGCTCCCACTCCAAAGGTACAGGGCTTGACCCCTGGTCAGGAACAAAGATTCCACAAGCAGTTTTCCTACCAAGTTTTGCATGGGTTTTTATATACTCTTTTCCACTGGTCAGGTACTCCTGTCAGCTCTCAGCTGTTGTTCTGCATGCAATTCTGTGTTTGAAGGTGTATACTTGATGTATCCATGGAGAGAGATGTACTCCATGTCCACCTGCTCTTCTGCCAATTTATTCTCTCTCCATTTCTGCTCTTTATTGAATACAAACATTTACACACACATTAAAAAAGTATTGAGAGAAGCTGATTTTCTTTGACAAGGTATTAGTTAATATTTCATCTTTTAAAGTTCCCTTAGTTAGAGCTAGGATTCCTTAGGCCAATTGTTCAATTATACATATCACTATACGTATACAGTGTATCAAACTAACTCCCAAAATTATTCATTAAAATAAACTTGTCATTTGGCGACTGATTTTCTTCATAAAGGTCTGTGTTTGGCATCTTCATATTTTCCAAAATATATGTGTATATCCAAAAAAATCATTATTCTAAATGTCTTTTTAGTGTAGAGTCATTTTAATGTTGTGCATACATTGCATCTTTGTTTCATGGTAATAAGCAGTTTATAAAATAGACTTCAAAAAAATTTAAAGGCTCAGACATGACTGAGCAACTGAACTGAACTGAACTGAGAATGCCCTAATGGAAAGGCAAGAATGTAGGGAAAGAGGCTGTCTCACCTTTTAGTTCACTAATCTTTGGGAGAGCCCAATCAAAGCCAAATCCACCAAGGATGACTAAGAGCTGTGGGCATCTCCACAGGTTCAAGTAAAGCAAATCCAAAAGAACATGTTGTATTAAATATTTAAAAATTTTAACATTGCAAGAGGTGTTTATTTTATAGGCACTGCTACAAACTGAGAACTTACCTTAAAACATATCAAATGGAAAACAACAATTAATTTCATTTTTACTTGATGTTTGTAACACATCGTGACTTCCTGAACTTGCTTATAAAACTCTGTAAAGCAAGGTTTACTATAATGAGACATAAACTGTCTCTACTCAACTGTACATACAAATTCGTCCCACAGGCAGCAGTGCTTGCAAGTACGCTTTAAACCTTCATAAAGCTGCACAATATTTGGCTTTCTGTTAAAATTTTTACAGTCTCTTAGGAAGCTTAACCATAAAAATGCTTATGTGTATAGCCAAACTTTAAACACTGCTGGTTTGGTTATGAGCATTAAATTTTTGACCAGAAAGTTTGGTGGTTTGGGGATGACATCTTTACCTAAATGATATTTTATGATCACATATATAAAACACATTCAGTTTGCTAACATTATAAAAGGGTTCCATTAAAAATATATATTGAGGGCTTCCCCAGAAGCTCAGTGGTAAAGATCCCTGCCTGCCAATGCAGGAGACACAGTTTCAATCCCTAATCTGGGATGATCCCACATGTCAGTGGAGCAACTAAGCCTGAGTGCCACAACTACTGAGCCTGTGCTCTATGGCTCAGAAGCCACAACTACTCAGCCCAAGCACTGCAACTACTGAAGCCCACAGGCTCTGGAGCTGGATCTCTGCAACAAGAGAAGCCCCCACAGTGACAAGCCTATGCATCTCAACTAGAGAATAGCCAACGCAGCAATGAAGAAACAGGAAAACCAAAAATAAATAAATAAATATTGTGCTTGCATGCTTAGTTGCCTCAGTCATGTACGATTTTTCGACCTCATGGACTATAGCCCACAGGCTCCTTTGTTCATGGGATTCTCCAGGCAAGAACACTGAAGTGGGTTGCCATGCCCTCCTCCAGCTTAGAAATTTTACATATTTATATATAATTTTTATAATATCAGTTCAGTTCAGTCACTCAGTTGTGTCTGACTCTTTATGACTCCATGCATCCCAGCACGCCAGGCCGCCCTGACCATCAACAACTCCTGGAGTTTGACCAAGCTCAAGTCCATCGAGTCGGTGATGCCATCCAACCATCTCTTCTGTCGTCCCCTTCTCCTCCTGCCCCAAATCCTTCCCAGCATCAGAGTCTTTTCCAATGAGTTAACTTTTTGCATGAGGTGGCCAAAGTACTGGAGTTACAGCTTCAGCATCACCCCTTCCAATGAACACCCAGGACTGATTTCCTTTAGGATGGACTGGGTGGATCTCCTGCAGTCCAAGGGACTCTCAAGAATCTTCTCCAACACACAGTTCAAAAGCACCAATTTTTCGGCCCTCAGCTTTCTTCACAGTTCAACTCTCACATCCATACATGACCACTGGAAAAATCATAGCCTTGACTAGAAGGACCTTTGTTGGCAAAGTAATGTCTCTGCTTTTTAATATGCTGTCTAGGTTGGTCATAACTTTCCTTCCAAGGAGTAAGTGTCTTTTACTTTCATGGCTGCAGTCACCATCTGCAGTGATTTTGGAGCCCAGAAAAATAAAGTCTGACTCTGTTTCCACTGTTTCCCCATCTATTTCCCATGAAGTGATGGGATCATATGCTATGATCTTAGTTTTCTGAATGTTGAGCTCTAAGCCAACTTTTTCACTCTCATCTTTCGCTTTCATCAAGAAGCTTTTTAGTTCCTCTTCACTTTCTGCCATAAGGGTGGTGTCATCTGCATATCTGAGGTTATTGATATTTCTCCCGGCAATCTTGATTCCAGCTTGTGCTTCTTCCAGTCCAGCATTTCTCATGATGTACTCTGCATATAAGGTAAATAAGCAGGGTGACAATATACAGCATTGACGTACTCTTTTTTCCTATTGGGAACCAGTCTGTTGTTCCATGTCTAGCTCCCAGACCTGCATATAGGTTTCTCAAGAGGCAGGTCAGGTGTTCTGGTATTCCCATCTTTTTCATAATTTTCCAGAGTTTGTTGTGATCCACACAGTCAAAGGCTTTGGCATAGTCAATAAAGCAGAAATAGATGTGTTTTTGGAACTCTCTTGCTTTTTCGATGATCCAGCTGATGTTAGCAATCTGATCTCTGGTTCCTCTGCCTTTTCTAAAACCAGCTTGAACATCTGGAAGTTCACGGTTCACGTATTGCTGATGCCTGGCTTGAGAATTTTGAGCATTACTTTACTAGCATGTGAGATGAGTGCAATTGTGCACTGGTTTGAACATTCTTTGGCATTGTCTTTCTTTGGGACTGGAATGAAAACTGACCTTTTCCAGTCCTGTGGCCACTGCTGAGTTTTCCCAATTTACTGGCATATTAAGTGTAGCACTTTCACAGCATCATCTTTCAGGATTTGAAATAGCTCAACTGGAATTCCATCACCTCCACTAGCTTTGTTCATAGTGATGCAATATATATTATTAAATATATAATATATACAAATATATTATTTTATATTAAAGTATATATTAATATAATATAGCATGTAAATATTATATATATAGATAGATAGATAGAGAGTCTTCCCTAATGGCTCAAATGGTAAAGCATCTACCTACAATGCAAGAGACACGAGTCCTATCCCTGGGTTAGGAAGATCTCCAGGAGAAGGGAATAGCAATCCACTTCGGTATTCCTCCCTGGAGAATTCCATGGACAGAGTGGCCTGGCAGGCTCTACTCCTTGGAGTGCAGAGATGGACTTGACTGAGCGAGTAACATGCATATATATACATATATATATATATATATATATATATATAGGCAGTAATATCTGTATTTTAGGTAGAACAAAAGACATGTTTAAAGGAGTACATCAAGGCTATATATTGTTACCCTGCTTATTTAACTTTTATGCAGAGTACATCATGAGAAATGATGGGCTGGATGAAGCACAAGCTGGAATCAAGATTGCCGGGAGAAATCTCAATAACCTCAGATATGCAGATGACACCACCCTTATGGCAGAAAGTGAATAACTAACGAGCCTCCTGATGAAAGTGAAAGAGGAGAATAAAAAGTTGGCTTAAAGCTCAACATTCAGAAAACTAAGATCTGTTCCCATCACTTCATGGCAAATAGATGGGGAAACAGTAGCAGACTTTATTTTTCTGGGTTCCATACTCACTGCAGATGGTGACTGCGGCCATGAAATTAAAAGATGCTTACTCCTTGGAAGAATAGTTATAACCAATCTAGATAGTATATTAAAAAGCAGAGACATTAATTTGCCAATAAAGGTCCATCTAGTCAAAGCTTTGTTTTCTCCAGTGATCATGTATGGATATGAGAGTTGAACTATAAAGAGAGCTGAATGCTGGAGAATTGATGCTTTTGAACTGTGGTGTTGGAGAAGACTCTTGAGAGTTCCTTGGACTGCAAGAGATCCAATCAGTCCATCATAAAGGAAATCAGTCTTGAATATTCATTGTAAGGAATGATGCTGAAGCTGAAATTCCAATACTGATGCAAAGAGCTGACTCTTTTAGAAAAGACCCTGATGCTGGGAAAGATGACGGTGAGAGGAGAAGGGAACGATAGAGGATGAGATGGTTGGATGGCATCACCGACTCAATGGATGTTAGTTTGAGTAAGCTCCAGGAGTTAGTGATGGACAGGGAGGCCTGGCATGCTGCAGTACATGGGGTTTCAAAGAGTCAGACACGACTGAGTGACTGAACTGAACGTAACATTTTATATGCATTTAGCTTAAGCAAATTATTCTGTAAAATATCTTAATAAAACATTTTAAATTAAACACCTTATTAAAAAGTAACCAAGAAAAGGTAGTTAACTTTTGCCACTGTTTGAAAAACATTGCTGCCAGTATTGCCTTTCAAATTATAAGGGTGGTTTTCTTCAGTTGACGTAGAGCTATGACACCAGAAGTGCGATGTTCAGAAATTTGACTATAAACATGATGGCTATGTTTACTTCATATACAAAAACTTGCTGCACTGAACAATGCAGGATTTTCTACTTCAGTGGTAGTGAGTGTTCTTTTTCTGTACATAAAGCAAAAATGAAAATAATGTAGGAGTAACTGACAAAAATAAATTGGACGCTTCAGAGTCTTGGCAATTTGTGTGAGTTCTTAGATTGTCATTGAATTATCATCCTTTTGTGACTCAGTTCCATGATATCCATCTCCTTGTCACCAGCCCCTTGCTGCTCTTTCAGGCATTCTGACCTGCTCTGTGTCACAAACTTGTACCTCTGTCTCAGCTCCCAGCCTTTACCTGGTGCCCCTTTCTCTCCTTTACTCTGGTACCACCATGTCTCTATCTCATTGTTGGTATGAAAAGGCAGGAGGCCCTGCTGAGTCCTGAGTGAAGAGGCTGGGTCAGGGTCTGAGGACCGAGCTGCCCTAGGAGAGTGGGAGCTCCCCAGAGGCTGCATAGCTATTCTTCCTACTGCAGCCTGCCTCCCCGACCCCCAGTCAAGTGCCCTGCTACAGACCATGTCCAACCCCTTCTCTGAGGTTTTACCACTCCCTACAACTCTTGCTTTCTCTAGGGGGCAAGGTTGGGCAGCCCAAATGGACAACGGACAGGCCTCAAGGAATCTGGGATAACGGGAGGCAAGCAAGGCAGGCAGTGAACTACTGGACAGTGGCCTTCATGCTGGGCCAGTGCAGAGGACAGGAAACTCAGCATGTGCTTAAATGCCATGGATGAGCAGGCCAGAGCTGTAGCTGGGGCTTTTTCCCTGGGAATTAGGTAAGGCTGTTTGCTACATGTCTCCACTGAGGAAAAAGATGGGCGTGGGAGTTCCAAGAGACTGTGTGTGTGTGTTTATGTGTGTATGTGTGTGTACCTTTCTGAATCTGAGATTTTGGAACACTGGTTGTGAAGTACTGTTCTCCAGCAGTCACCTCACCCACCCTCTGCCCTTCAGCCAGCCAGCTGCTTCCCTCCCTCAGCCTGCCCTGGGGTCTCTGAGTCTCAGAGGACCCAGCCAGTGAGAGAACAGGGCTCTCAGAGACTCTCACCCACTTCTCTCTCCTGGATGCCCGCCTCCTGCACCCTACTCTTGCCCTGCCTCGGCTGGACTCCTCAGCCCTCAGGGCCTCCTGTAAGTGTCCACAGAAAGTGTTCTCAGGAAGTCCCTGCCCCAACTCCTTTGCCCTTCACCTATTTATAAGACTCCAGGACTAGTACACTCCAATCTTCACAAATACTGACCTCAGAGATCCCATATTGGTGCCCCCAACACTGAGCTCTCAACCTAGTCACATCCCTATAGCTTTTCAATGTACCCCTCGACCACTCACTGCTGAGGTTGACTTCATGCCCTCTTTCCTACCCTGGTACCTTGTTGCTAACCAAATGGTGGCAAGAGCTTGACTCATTCACTTCCATGATTGTGCCCTCCCCATTCTCCCCCTGCACTAGCTACTATGGGGGCTTAGTTCTACAGAGAAAGCTCTGAATCCCAGGGATTGTGGGGGCCTAACCTAGGCTCCCGTCTGTGTATAAACTGTATAGGCCATTAAAAAAATTCACTTAGACTAAATTTTCCACTAAGCCAGCAACATAGAAGCTTGAATTTGAAATTAAATGGATTTTTTTAAACTTACTATTCAGCCATAAAAAAGAATGAAATTTTGCCATTTGCAGCAACATGGATGGACTTGGAGGGCATTATGCTAAGAAAAGTAAGTCAGAATAGAAAGGCAAACACTGTGTGAGATTACTTACATGTAGAACTAAAAAATACAACTAACTAGTGAATACAATAAAAAAGAAACAGACTCACAGATATAGAGAACAAACTAGTTACTAGGGGAGAGAGAGAAGTAAGGAGGAGAAATGTAGGGGTGGAGGATTAAGAAGTATAAACTATTATGTATAAAATAAGCTATAATATATATTGTACAATAGATAGAACATAGCAAATATTTAATAATAACTCCAAATGGATTATAACTTCTGTGAATCACTTCACTGTACACCCATCATTTATATAATATTATACATTAGCTATACTTCAATAACAAAAGAGAGGAGCATTAAAATACAAAAATAATTAATATAATACTTCTTTTCCATTTGAAGATGGAGTTTCAAGCTGACTATATATGGAAGCCAGGCAGGATTTCTCTCATCTAAGTAGATAAGTACCAGGAGAGAAGGACCATGTTTGCCTTGTGCATTTTCCACAATGTTATAAAGTAGGCAGTCAATTAATGGTGATTAAATAAATGAGTGGTGACTGGATCAACACATTAGCACAAATGTCATTGTTAAATTAGCCAGTTATCCAGCAGAAGGCTCAGAGTAAGAACAAATAAGCTTTTAGGCCAGAAAAGAAAATTTCCCTGAGCCTTGGAGGACAGGAAATAAATGGACAACATATCGCAACCCTAGGCTACAAACGAGCTTCATTACACAGAGGGCTGATGGGCAGGCAGGCACTGGTTTGCCCTTGGTGTTGAATACAGATATGGCAGCGGTGGTAGGCACTGGGTAGGACTGCCAAAGACAAATCTGTTCTGACTCTTATCAAAGGGATGCAAGGAAAGTTTGGAAACATAGTGCTACAAAGGAGACCTTTGAATTTTAGCCTTCAAAAAAAAGAACTTGGAGACTTTTGCAGATATGTAACAGTCTAACTCTACCACTGCCAACAGGGCTTTCTCAGCCCCTTCTTTCCATCTTCCATTTTCCTGGTCTTCTTCTGAGAAAATGTGAGCTCAAAAGCTGTCCATGAAACTTGGAGCCTGTCATACAGAGTGAAGTAAGTCAGAAAGAGAAAACAAGTATCTCATATTAACAGATATATATGGAATCTAAAATGATACTGATGAACCTATTTTCAGGGCAGGAGTAGGGACCCAGATGAAGAGAACAGACTTGCACACACAGGAGAAAGGGAGAGTGGGACAAACTGACAGGGTAGCATTAACACATTTACATTACCATGTGTAAAATAGAGAGCTCATGGGAAGCTGCTGTATAGCACAGAGAGCTCAGGTTGGTGCTCTGTGATGAGATACAGAGGTGAGATGTGGGCGGCCAGTGGGAGGGAGGCTCAAGAAGGAGGGACATTTGTATACATATAGCTGATTCATGCTGTTATAGAGAAATGAACACAACATTGTAAAGTAATTGTATTTCAATTTTTTTTTTTTAAAGTGAGGAAAAACTAGCTCTCCATCATGCACCTGTAATCCAGCTGGGTAGCTTGTTGTGTTACTGCCATTTAGTCACTAAGTCATGTCTGATTCTTTTGTAACACCATGGACTGTAGCCTGCCAGGCTCCTTTGTCTATGGGATTTCCCAGGCAAGAATACTAGAGTGGCAAGAATACTAGATTCTACAGTAGTTTCCATTTCCTTCTCCAGGGGGTCTTCCTGACCCAGGGATCAAACCCATATCTCCTACATCATTTGCATTGGCAAGTGAATTCTTTACCACTGAGCCACCATAACTGGGTAGATAGTAGCCCAGAAAGAAGGTGAAGAGAAAAGGCTTTTCAGCCTTTCCTACCACCCAGGCCTGACTGGACCAGCTACAAAAACCTGTTTCCTCAGCTACTATCAGCATTCTTTTTCTTTTCTTTAATTTGTATGGGGTATATTTGTTTTATTGACCCTGGTGGCTCAGTGGTAAAGAATGTGCTTGCCATTGCAGGAGACTCAAGAGACTCGAGTTCAATCCCTGGAGTGAGAAGAGCTCCTGGAGTAGGAAATGGCAACCTGCTCCAGGATTCTTTCCTGGGAAATGCAGAGGAGCCTGGTGGACTATAGCCCATGGGACCACAGTGAGTTGGACACAACTGAGCCCACACATATAATTGATTTACAAGTTGTGTTAGTTTCAGGTATACAGCAAAATGAATCAGCTATATGTATACACACACTGACTCTTTTTCAGATTCTTTTCCCATATAGTCCGTTACTGAGTGTTGAGTAGAGTTCCCTGTGCCATACAATGGGTCTTTATTGGTTATTTATTTTATATATAATAGTGTGCTCTGCCAACTGAGACAACAAACTTTACAGAATTTATGCTAAAAGGTCATCTGCAGGCCCTGAAATAATCTCTTAAAGGCTCTAGTACAGCATTGCTTTTCTTCCATTCCATACACCCAGTCACTCCTCTGTTCTTACCCCCACCCCTTTCCTAGGGAGACTCACCTATTGCTTCCCTTTCATGAGAGAGCAGCAAATGATCAAATAATTCACAAGACAAGCTACAGCTT
The DNA here is from genome assembly GCA_917880005.1 of Nanger dama. NCBI lineage: Eukaryota > Metazoa > Chordata > Mammalia > Artiodactyla > Bovidae > Nanger > Nanger dama. The sequence goes on from CAKJTW010000059.1 coordinate 2,858,352, forward strand.
GCAACAAGGTATAATTAAAAGGTGTCACATATTTACCAACTGGCTCACCTGTAGCTCAGCATATGGGACTAGAAAAATCCTTCACTCTGCTAGAAGAATCCAGCCGCCTGCTGAGAAAACCATGTCAGCCTGACAGCGCTTGGCTTAATTACTTCAAACTTAAAATAATTAATAAGTTCCTCATTTTTCAATAGGAAAGCACTTAACACTGTTCAGTAAAATAATTCATAGGCTACATAGCTTGCTGCTATGAAAGAGGGAGTTGGGTTTGAGGTGTTTTTTCTTCCTGTAACTTTGCTTGAAATGATGTTTGGGTTTTGGGTTTTTGTTTGTTTGTTTTGCCAAGCCTCCCATAGATGACGTGAATTCTGATCATTACTTTTCATCTAGCAAACCCGGTCTTTCTCAAACTCACCAGGGAGAGACTTGCTGTCCTCTCCTCCTCCCCTTACTAATCCTTCTGGGTCATGGGCTTCACTGTAAATTGTCTGAGGAGATTTTCAGCTCCTAAACCTAAATATTTGCTTAAAATAAACATAGAAAGAGAGTGTAAGAAGGTGATTGAACCAAAGAAGAAAATGGTGCTGGGAAAGGAAATGTTTTCCATTTTCAAAACGGAGCCACAGTAATGAAAGAGCATGAAGGGAGGGTAAAATGAACCCCAGTTTCACTTTCCTCTGGTGGCTTTTGAGGTGTCTGCACAGATGCCTGCAGGAGATCATGTGGAGGCATAAGGCAATGAATCTCATCTTTTAACTTTTTAAAGGGAACGTTTTTAGTGTGAACATGAAATCTCTTTCAAGGAGTCAGATTTCACTTGCAAATGCATAATATATAACAATTGGAGAAGGAAATGGCAACCCACTCCAGTATTCTTGGCTGGGAAATCCCATGGACAGAGGAGCCTGGCGGGCTATAGTCCATGAGGTCACGAAAGAGTCAGACACGACTCAGTGACTAAACAACGACAATGCAGAACAATAGAGGAAGCTGTGGTTTCTCGAAAGTTGTATTTTTGTAATCTGCCCTATAAAGAAAGCAGTTATTTCATCCTGAGTGGGTCATCTATAATAGAGAAGTTATTGCTGGGAGTTCCATAAGGCTATTAAAAATGATGTGTGTGTTGGGTCCGGGGGAGAAATGAGACAGGAATAAAAGCCTAAATGTCAGCAAGACCTGCGCTCAGGGCCAGTCGAGAGGGAGCTGTGGCCTCCAGCCCACTGTTGTCCAGCCTTGGTGTGCGTGTGACAACCCCTTGGATGCTTGTTGAAGTGCTCAGAGCTCCATTCCACCTCCAAGCTCTGAATTCAGTGAGTCAGCAGTGGGATTCAGAACCCACCTCAGGAAGAATGACTTGAGGTGTTTCTAATGCATGTGCTCAATGGCCCACACTCAGCTTCTCGGGTGACCTGGATACTAGAGGGAGGTCTGAGCACCCCTGATGTTGCTCCTCAGAGGAAGCAAATGAGATAAGCAGGTCTCAGGATCAAGTGTCAAGCAAGAAGCCAAAGTTCCCTTGCCCATACCAACAAGATAAGCTCTCTGTCAGCAGTGAGGCAGGAGCGGTGACCTCACAAATCCATAAATTTAGGTTGTTTCAAAATCCTGCTAGCTCCTTCGAGAAGCCAAAACCATAAGTAAATTGGAGGAGAGCTCTCCCTTTCATCCCAAATAATATATTTTTCAAGTTGTGGTACGTTGCTGCCACGGGCCCACAGATATTGCCCAGGAAAGGATGTTTGGACTCCCCCTTCCTTTGCTGGCAGTGCCCAGTTGCCCTCCGGGGCCTGACGGGACTCTGGGGGCATCCTTTGTGTCCACGCACATCTGCACCAGCTGCACCAGCGGAGGGTCCCGAGGCTGTCCACTCAGATGAGGACCCTTGCCTTTAGCAGAGGAGGGCAGCATCAGAACCTGCCCAGGCATTTTTCAGACAGCCCTTGAGGGGAGGGGAATTCTGACTGCTTCAGTCTCTTGACACGCTTTTCATTAGGATCAAAACATCAAAGAACAAACTCGTATCCAAAGAGGGGAGAAATCTCTAGTTCTAACAGATGTATTAATAACAATAATGATATATATTATTATAATAAAATAATATATTAATATAATACAAGAATATAACTTTATATATTATATTAATATTATAATATAATGATTATTATATATTATTATTATATAATAATAATGTGTCGCCTCTCCTGAGAAGCAAAAGTTATCCAGTGTCTCATCACCAAGGCTTTGACAATGAGCAGCTCAAGGCTGAAGCCCAGCTCGTCCTTCACTGTCTGTCTGATTTGGCCCCTATCATTGACCTCTCTGAAGCTCCATTTCTTTATCAATAAATTAGGGATAGTAATAGAACCTGCTTGTGGTGTGAATGTGAGAATTAAATGAGATAGTTTGGTAGAGTGCCTGGTACAGGTAAAAGGAATAAAAAAACTGTTAGTCATTCTCACTCCCCTCTAATTCCACAGGGCAGAATCCATGTCTCAACTGTTTAATCATCACAATTCTTAGCATATAGTTCATGGTCCATAAATAGTTTTAGAATGAAGGAAAGAAGAAAGAAAAGTAGAGAGGAAAGAAGGGAGGAAGATCAGAAGATTAAAAAAAAAATTAGTTCCAAGGCAAAAAATGAGAAGTGTTCAGAAGCCATATGTTGGCCCACAGTAAGCAATAATAACAAGTAAAATACATAACCTGAATTCTTGCTTACAAATTTCCCCTTCAGGTCCAAGCAGTGAGTGAGTCAGGATCTGTTCAGATGCCATCTGGTGGCACTGGCCTCTCAGCATGTGTCTCCCAGGATGACCATGGCAGAGAAGAGACGCCGGGAGCCAAGCCTCAGCCTGTTGAGTGACAAGCATCACTTCTATTCAGGTCCAGGGGCTGGAACCAATCACATGCACCACCCAACTGCAAGAGGGTGGAGAAAAGAATGTGCTGGAGCCACAGGAAGGGGGGAGAACGGGGGCAGCATGTTGGCGTCCTCCACTTCATGTCTCCTGGCACAAAAGTCCAAGAAAGGCAGTTAGCAAAGAACTTGTAGAAAAGTGCATCCTGAAATGAATCAACCACAAAAAACATTCAGTGATCTTGGGTTTTGATTTTTTTTTCTTTGTCTTCTTAATATAATGGGATTTTCACTTAGTATGTGGTACATGCAGGTATATAGGTAAAACCCTTAGTTAAACCTTTAGTTCTCTCTCTTTCTCTCTCTCGCTTTTCACTCTATCGCGCGTGCTTTTCCTCTCTCTCTCTCCCTCTTTCTTGCTCATCCTTGTACTCTTGCTCTCATGCAAACACACCCTCCTCTTACTGTAGATTAGACAAGAATTCTCTCCATTCATGTTAACCTTGACCCTAGGAGGAGAAAAATGATTATTAATACAAGTGTTTGTTGATCTCTGACACATACTGAAAGGCAATAGCATATCAGAGATGGATAACCTTGACATGTTAACTGCTCTGAACAGGTCTTTATTCTCACCCTACTAGATAAGTAACTTCCCTAGTAGCTCAGATGGTAAAGCATCCACTTTCAATGCAGGAGACTCAGGTTCGATTCCTGGATTGGGAAGATGCCCTGGAGAAGGAAATGGCAACCTACTCTAGTATTCTTGCCTGGAGAATTCCATGGACAGAAGGGTCTGGTGAGCTACAGTCCATGAGGTTGCAAGCAGTCAGACATGACTGAGTGACTAACACACACACACTAGATAAGTAAAATATGAAAGCTTTGACCTTAAACTACCAGTTGACTTGGTCCAGGTGACTACATCTGGGACAAATAAATAATGACAGAGTTAGCTCTTCCAGTGACCTACACTGAAGGAGGAAAGCTGAACAGCTAATGTACTAATATTTAACAGGAGGCAGACTTGGCCAAAGTAACCCAGATGGAGTCTGCTCACAGTCCATCCAAGGCTGTTACAAACAGCTATAGTTTGCAGTATTCTTGGATGAGAGTTAGTCTCCTTTTTTGGTCCTAGGTCACTAAACAGACAGTGAGAAATTTTACTGTCTTAGAATTAATGTACTTTAGTTTAATTCCAGGCAAAATGTTTCAGCTAGCTTCACTGTGAGTCAACAACTTCCGAAATCTCAGTGATTTTACAATGAACATGGTACACCCTGGCAGCTGCAAGTCGGTTGTTGTGAGCTTTTTTCAATCTTCTTATTCCAGGATTCAGATTACGGTTAGGGTTATGTTTCAAGTTAGGAAAATCTCTTTGTTAAGACTTGCCATTCTTACAGCAAAAAGAAGGTGACGACAGAATAATATAATACTTCTTAAATCATCTTCTCAGGTGTAGTGTGCTTACAGCCAAGGAGATAGAGAACTATATTCCCCTCTCACAGGGCACACTGCAAGGTACATACATCCCCACCTAGGGAGGTCTAATCCTTTTACAGGAAGAGGAGTGAATATTTAAGAACAACAATGCAATCTACCGTGGTAAGTAACCAAAACTTAAGCTTTCTCATCTTAATATCTCTGGGGCCCAGCACAGGTGTCCAATGAATATTTATTAAATCACATTGAATATTCATTGTATTGAATGAATATATCATTTCCATGTAAGTCAGTCATCTGAAAGAAAGAGTAGTTTATCATTATATCTAATACCTCTATTATCATTAACTGATATTTTTAATTAGCATGTATACCTGGTACTTATCTGAGCATTCTACAGGTACAAACAATAGGTTTTATTGATTACCTTTAGCAGTTTAACCATCTGAAAGATGAAAATGATAGAAAATAATTCTAAAATAGATATTAGCATACATACTTATGTGTTAACACTCAAACTCACAATTCCCTTTTTGAAAATACTATTAATAATGCCAGTCAAACCCTGAAAAAAGAGAACTTGTTTTTCTGAGGATTGTCTCTGAAATTTAAAATTGTCTTTTTCTAATAGAAATATTTTGGGGGAAACATCAGAAACAATAGGGAAAATATGAATGACTCCCTTGTCATAACGAAATCAGGAATTAGATATTGTCTTGAATCTGTTGATTTTGAAGGGAGTCACTGAAATAATTACAAGGTTGAAGTACAGCATAAAGATTGCTTGTTCAGCCTGAATTCCCTCAAAATATAATAAAAGTTTGGGATACATTTGGAGAAGGGTTGGTTATGCTGCTTTTGGATAAAAGTTCAGGCAAAATGAAATTCTGAGCCTCTGCCAGTCCCTCTTAGGGATCTGGGTATAGAAGCTACGCTACAGCACACTTTGCTATCACAGAAATCACTCGTTTTAATTTGCATCCATTTCAGGAGTTGGTCACGGGCAAATTCACACATCCAGAACCTGGCTTTTCCTCAAAGATACCAGTACGCTACACATTACATTACAAGAATCAAAACTAATACCTTTATCCCGTAAAACAATGCAATCCCCTCCTAATTGTAACTAGAAATTGTACCGAAGTTATCATTTGTGCTCAGTGAGTTCGTGAATTAATTCATTACCCTGTTAAAATCCCAGCGTCTCTTATCACCTGCCGCTTTGAAGACTCGGTTGCATTAGGAGCGCTGCCCCGTCGGCTGCCAACTGCCTGAGCTGGAGGCAGCTAAGAGGCAGCTAAGAAGTGAATCCCTGAGCTGAGAAATTCCACCTAGGGGAGGAGACGCAGCTTTGACTTGCAAACATGGCCCAGGAACCCAGCAGAGCTATCTGGAGAACCACCTGAATCATCGATCCATAAAACCATCATGAAAGTCAATGTCTCCTCCAGCACAGATCACAGTCAGGCTTAGAGAAAATGCTGTCCATAATGATAACCCTGTTCTCAGAGTGTGGACAAGACTCAGGGATCAGCTGCACTTACTTGGAGGAAACCCTGTGCAAACAGTAACCTGAAAACAGTATTCTGAAAAGCCAAGCAAACCCTTTGTTTCGGAATCCTATCTTAAAATATATGACTTCATGCGTTTAAAGTTTGATGTTACCTTTGAGGAAATAAGCCAGCATTGCTGATTAAAAGAATATTTATTTTCTGTGATGCTACCATAAACCGCATACATTTGCCCGACTGCCAAGGAATAATTAATTTCCTAGTGTGCACTGCCTGTCTTGAGACTTCCACGGAGCCACCCTAGTTTTTCTCATTAAAATGAATCCTGAAGGCACTTTGTTATTGTTTAGTCTCAGAAAAATATTGACAGGGGTTTTTCTTTCTCCCTCCATCAACATCATTGTTTTATAAATGTTAAGTATAAAAGATTTTTGTGCACCTTTGAAGAATTCCTTATCAATAATTCATTCAAAATCACAAAGGAGTAAAAGAACTAGGTGGTCAAAACCATAGCAATGTTAGGAAAATCACATCTGCTTTAAATCATCATGTTACTGAGATAAAGCTTTACTGAAAGCACAGTTACATCCACAAGTCCACGGGTTTCTCTTTGTGTTTAATCCAGCTGTGCTTTTTAACTGAGCTTTGCTGGGGGAGAAGGCGTAGGTTACCAGCATTCTAGAGGACAGCACCAGGCATGTGCAGTCTCCTACCCATTTCTGTTTGTTAAGAAAAAGCAGAGTACTTGTTCAGTAGTTCGCCTTTATTCTTGTCATAATTATCTCTTATTGTTGAGTTTACCATCTTCTTATACTATGCCCACCAGGATGGGATGCTTCCTACTCTATGATATTCAATGCAAAGACAAGTCTATTGCCAGTGCTACACAAATGTTAAACAGTAAGCGTCACATCATTCCTGCCATGAAGAAAGACTATTTAAGGAAAGAATAAGATCGACATGTGTTACCCATTTGCCAAACAGATACTTTGCAGAATTCAGATATAAAAAGTCAGACTCTCCATTTTACTTTTAGTGTCCCAAGAAAAGGCCATATTGTTCAATTAACCCAACCATAGGTTAAAGAAAACAGCCATTAGCTCTTTTGTTAAAACATTCTTCTACACTCTTCATTGATTTGAAAGTTAATAATGCCAGTGGTTTCCTATGTCAGGGCATTAAGTTTTAAAACTACTTAACCTTATTCCTGAAATCTGAAATGTCTAAAACGAGACATAGAGTACACATAACAAGCTAAGATATGTTTTCTTGAGGTTGCTAGATATCTTAGAAATAAGGTTATTTCAAAACTACAGAAAAAGAAATAAAAATGTTGGTCAAGGATTCCTTGACCGACTTACCAATAAACTTACTTTGGAAAGTTCTCTCTTTGCGCTCTCAGAAACCCATCCAACTTCCTCTGGGGATCTCATGAACATCCTTTACATATCTACTTTTTAGTCAAAAGCATCAAAATCTTACTTAATATGAAATAAATCTTTAAAATCACTCTATCCTGTCATCCACAATGAGACATAACTTTGTATAAAATTAGCTATTGGATAAAAGTATCAAATCATAGCTGATAATTAACTTTCTTACCTACCACAAAATCTTTCAGTTTATTCCTTTTGACTTTGTACTACCATTTAAAACTTTTCAGGTCATTTTACTTAACTCATTGGGAAAACAAACTTGAAGAAGTTTTAGAAAGTGGTGGCTAAAGATAACTAAAGACAGTTGACTTTTCATACATAAAGGCATGAATGAAAATTCATCTCCTTAACTACTTATTTAGTTCTGGGTGCTCAGCAAGAGAAAGCAGTTTTGGGGGTGTACGTAACACTAGCATTAAGAAAAGCAAGGTTTCATTTGATTTCATTGTATATGGAAACATTAGAAACTCAGTCAAACGATTTACAAACTGAGAAACATGAAGAGATTAAAAATGTATAGTAGATTAATTTAAGAATAAGAGATATCACTGTTAATAGGTCATCAAGATTCACCAAGTAAACTAAGCCAAATATACCCCTTTTTTTTTTTTTTTTGATGAGATCTTTGGTATAGAAAGACATATATATTGATCAAATTCTCTAAATTCTCATGATAATATCAATAATAATAGCTATCATTTGTTGAATAACTACTATATGTCAGGTACTGTTCTAGTGGAGATATTTTTATGTATGTTTTAATATCTTCTGATATTAATATTATTAACCTCACTTTTCAGTGGAGAAAACAAAGTTTCAGAAATATTGTATAACTTGTCCATAGCCAAAACAATGGGCCAGGATTTGAACCTGTGTCTGTCTGACTCAAACCCTGTGTGCTTAAACATTATTAGGTAATAGAATGTCAGAAATTTTAGTAGTTTATTGAACAGCCATATCTATATTCTATGGATAGATGTTACTAGACAGTATTCTCCCAGAGACAAGGCTCTTGTTCACAAATTTTCAAATTTTGACATTTGTCCTATTTTGTTCAATTTTTTTAAATCACCAGCTTATTAAGACCTACCTTTCAAATTTACATATGACAAAATGGAAGAACAGTTAATATATTGATTACAAAATCTATATTAAAAAGCACTCAACACAGAAATAATGAACTCAAAAGAGATACATTTAATAGAGAAGTAGAAAGGAAAAGACCTATCTTAGTCACAGTAAGAAAAAAAAATCCTACAGACCACATATAGCATGATAATACTGTCCACAAATTAAACGAAAGGTCCTTTATCCGGATAGAGCAAAACAGTTCCATCATTGTCCTTGCAATCATCAAGTTATATCTACAATAGGAAACATTTTTAAAGAAAGATATGGCACAGCTTGTGCAGGCATGGAGAGTGAATCTCTTGAAATATTCAATCAAATGAGAGATGATATCATGGTGTGTTATGGAACCTTTCTATAATTACATGGACTGAGGCTTCCTGCTACTGAAAGGCCCCACCCAATCCCACTCTGATATAGTAGATGTATTTGGAGCCTTCAGCTGACATGGCATTTTGAAAATGTTTCTCCAGTGATTCTAATACAATTCTATACACCTTGCATCTTATACTCCTCCATCCATGCAAAACGTTGTTCAATCACTCAGTCATGTATGACTCTTTGCAGTCCCATGGACTGCAGCTCATCAGGCCTCCCTGTCCTTCACCACCTCCCAGAGCTTGCTCAAACTCATGTCCATTGAGTCAGTGATGCCATCCAACCATCTCATCCTCTGTGCTTCCTTTCTCCTCCTGCCTTTAATCTTTCCCATCTTCAAGGTCTTTTCTACTGAGTCAGTTCTTCACATCAGGTGGCCAAAGTATTGTATCCTCAGCTTCAGCATCATTCCTTCCAATGAATATTTAGGATTGATTTCCTTTAAGATTGATTGATTTGATCTCCTTGCAGTCCAAGGGACTCTCAAGAGCCTTCTCCAACACAACAGTTCAAAGTATCAGTTATTCAGCACTCAGCCTTTATGGTCTAACTCTCACATCCATACATGACTACTGGAAAAATCATAGGACCTTTGTTGGCAAAGTAATGTCTCTGCTTTTTAATATGCTGTCTAGGTTTGTCATAGCTTTTCTTCCAAGGAGCAAGCATCTTTTATTTTCATGGCTGCAGTCACCATCTGTAGTGATTTTGGAGCCCAAGAAAATAAGGTCTGTCACTGTTTCCATTGTTTCCCCATCTATTTGCCATGAAGTGGTGGGACCAGATGCCATGATCTTCGCTTTTTGAATATTGAGTTTTAAGCCAGTTTTTCACTCTCCTCTTTCACTTTCAGCAAGAGACTTTTGAGTTCCTCTTCACTTTCTGCCATAAGGGTGGTGTCATACCTGAGGTTATTGATATTTTTCCCAACAATCTTGATTCTGACTTGTGCTTCATCCAGCTGGCATTCTGTATGATGTACTCTGTATATAAGTTAAATAAGCAGGGTGAAAATATACAGCCTTGACATACTCCTTTCCCAATTTGGAACCATGCAAAATATCTCAATTAAAAACCATTTATCTGTGTATATTAAGGCTACAAAATAAAAATGGACATTAGGGGATGGAGAGAGGGTCAGGAAGGAGGGAACATATGTATACTTATGGCTGATTCAATTTTTCTATGGCAGAAGCCAATACAACATTTTAAAGCAATTATCTTCCAATTAAAAACAAACTATTTTTTTAATTAAATTTATTTATTTTTTAATTACAATACTGTATTTGTTTTGCCATACATTGACATGAATCAGCCATAGGTGAACACAATCTCCCAATGCCGAAGCCCCCTCCCACCTCCCACCCCACATCCTCTACCTGAATCATCCTGTGCATCAGCCCCATGCATCAAAAAAATAAATAAAATGGACCTTAAATCATGTAGTTGGAGAAAGAAGCCAATACATCTTTTGTAAATAGTGGCCAGGACTAAGGAACTCATTAGCTTAAATGTACTGGTATCAAACTAAAAGTGAGAAACCAGGGTTTAAAGTAAATATTGTAATAAAGTGGTTAAAAGCTAAGATTCTAAAGCCAAACAGACCTTGTCTGAACTTCTGCACATCATTTACTAGGTGTTTTAGCTTGGGAAATCTTTTTCGCCTTTCTGAAACCCAAGTTTCTCATCTGTACAAGGGGTAGTTATCAGTCCTCAGCTTGAATCCTGGCTCCACCACTGCTGGCTATACAAACTCAGGAAAGATGCTGCTCTCTTAGGTATTCATTTCTTTATCTGCCAAGTGACACAGGAGTATCTATTTCATAAGGCGTTAAAGAGGAATAAATGAGTTAATATGTGCAAAATGTTTAAACAATGTGTGGCTTATAGCTGATCTTCAATAAGTCTGTTATTTTTACCCCCTTTTTACAATAAAGATTATGTAACCTGCCCTATTTTGTAAGATTCTTCTAAGTATTATGTCATGTGATGAATAAAGAACACTTCTACAAATTAACACTCCAATTCAGCAGTCACTGACATTTTTATTTTTATCATCCAGGAGTCTATGAAGCATTTGTATGAATTTTAATTTTAATTATATTTCTAACTATGTGTTGTGCTTCCCAGGTAGTGTGAGTGATAAAGAACCCACCTGCCAATGCAGGAGATGTAAAAGATGTGAGTTTATCCCTGGGTTGGGAAGATTCCCTGGAGGAGGGCAGGGCAACCCATTCCAATATTCTTGCCTAGAGAATTCCATGGACAGAGGAGCCTGGCAGGCTACAGTCCATAGGACTGCAAACATTGGACATGACTGAAGTGACTTAGCACAGCACAGATCAGACCTGTTTGGGCATTTACAATGGACCTCAAAGTATGTTTCCCAGAATTTTGCATACACATTACAAATATACACTTAGACATTCACATTTGCAGGAGACTTTCAGAAGAATCCCAAAGTTGTGACTCTCAAAACAACTTTTTAAATGAATTTCATTTTCAGACTTCCAATGGAAAAAGTAAAAAGTCGTTTTTTATTTTGGTTTTGTTTTTCTTCAGTCAGATCCAAGCTTGTTTTTAACTGACTTTAGTTGCTAACTTGAGAAGAAAGAAATCACCAGTTAACTCTGAATGAGATCCCCAACCACCCACACAGAGACAGATCGCTCGCTGAAGTATCTTCTAAAACATGGCTTCAAGTTGCACTTTTAAAGTCAACCTATTTTTTCAACTTCTAAAATGGATTTCTCTGTATCTTCTGCTTATTAAACAGCATTTTGAACTCATGTTGGAATTCCCTTTAGCCTTTCAATAACAAATCAACTGCATTCGTTTGCTGTTTGGCTTGCTCTCATGCTATTTCACATACAAAGTTCAAAAGCTGAAATTATACTGAGACAACTGCACATAATACTTTGAGGCTAATAGTATCAAATTATAGTATGTGCTGAATAGGTTTTCTAAACTTAGCAAAAGAAAGTCTTGTAGCAAAGCATCTTAAAAATATTCTAGTTTTCATATTATATATAGTACCCAACCAATGAAAAATCATGCTACCTTAAAATTTATTGGATTTACTGAACTGTATCTTCAAAGAAAAGGTTGTTTTATGAAGGAAAGGAACCAACTTGCTTTTTTTTTTGATCAGAAGATTATCTAGTTTGAAGTGAACTGTTATCTCAAAATAAATGAGAAACAGCAAAAGAAGCTAAGTGAAAACCCAGGAGACAATACTTGCTTTGAACTGAAAGTGGAGGAGTATTACACCATGTGTAAATGTCTAGCAGGACCATCAGACACCCGTGTCCTCCGGCTCCATGAAGCATGGCAAATCCACAGCCTATCTGAAAGCCATCAAAGCCTCCAAAAAGGAAATTCGTTTTCAAATGCCCCAGAGTGTTGATGATGCCCTTAATTTCACAGTGACCAAAAACAGGGATCAAATAAGATTTCTTTTAGTTTCTCTGTTGTACAAACATAGTTACATTTCTCACAATCTTCTCCTAGTAGATGATTTTGGTCAAATTTGCTATTCATGGGGAAAGGAAGTCAGTATAGAAAGAATACCCACACCCCCAAAAAAAATTCTCAAATGGGCAATTCTAAACAAACAGCTATAATGAACCAAAGGCTCATAAAGACTTTTGTCAACCATAAGAAGTTAGATATTTAGGAGGTTTAGTCTGTTTTTTAAACAGTATTCACATTAAGTACTCTGGGATAATCTATCTATAAGAAAATGAAGTTTTACACCAACTTAGACTGAAGATAGATTGCACCATTTAGATTTGCCAACCCTATCTTACCACAGCAACAAGACCAGCTATTCCTGAAAAGAAGGGAAAAAGATAAAACGCCATAGCTATTCCAAATTAGTATATCCTGCTGTTGCTGCTGCTAAGTCGCTTCAGTCGTGTTTGACTCTGTGCGACCCCATAGACGGCAGCTCCTCCCTAATGACCAATCTAAGAGCTTACTTTTACACTCTCAAAGTTATAGATCATGGTGCTTTATGACAAAACAAAACAAAGTCTTTAAATTGTCTTTTCTTTTTATAAAGGCGAAAATGTCCCTTAAAGAAAGAACCCTATGACTCCACTCCCCACAGAAAGAGATAGCATCCTGAATGGAGGAAATACCCTCTCCAAAGCTTAAAAGAAATCTGAAATTTTCCCCAAACAACTTTTGTAAAAAGAAAGAACAAAGGGTTGCCATATCACCATCCCTCCCAGTAAAGAAGAGAATAATCTTCCCACCCAAGGTAAAAATTTTCTGTGATTGGGCCCAATTTAAACTCAGATTCCCAACAACATTTTTGTTCCAAGAAATAATATGTAAAAGAATGGAAAGGGTGCCAATTTAAGACATCAATGTTTAGTTCTCATTAACAAAAATATAATCAGAGAAGGGAGAGCTTCTAAAATTAGAACCCAAAGTAACTATTGAGTTGACCTCACCTTCAAAGGCAGTACTAAACATTTAATTAGGCTATTTCTGCAAGGAAAGAGCTGGTAAATCAATATAATCTCATAAGCTTTTGGCCAGGGCAAGGAAGAGTGATCACAATTGCTTGCCATGTGTTTATTCTTCAGGCCTTTTGCTGGGTAACTTATACTAAAGAATGAAGCAATCAAATGGAAAAAATTGAGAGAATTTTTTTAATGGAAAAAATCTAACTTCGGGATACTATTTTATACATTAATGGTATATAAACCTTCTTTGGGAATTCTAACTATATAGCTTGAGGTTCATAAGTTTGAAAAATGGCCATTTTTTTTTTTCCCTCTAACCTTCTAGAGAGGACAGAATGACAAGAACATTCATGGGTTTGAAGTACAGGACATAGATCTGTGAAAGCTAGCAGCTTTTCTGATTTGATTCACTATAGTACAAAAAAGAATTGGCTTACATTGCAAGAAGAGGACTTTAGATAATTCACTTAGCTTTTTTGAGTCTCATTTTTATCATTTGTAAAACAAAAGGATTAGGTTAAATGTTTCCTAACTTATGTTATAAGAATGTATCTATTATTAAAGAAAAATATCCTGAGACTTTGTAAAAATGGTAAGTAAGAGAATGGTAACTAGATTTATCATGGTGATCATTTTGAAATGTATAGAAATACGAGTCACTATGTTGTATAACAGGAACTAGCATAGTGTTATAGATCAATTGTACTTCACAAACAAATAAGGTCATAGAAAATGAGATCAGATTTGTAGTAACCAGAGTTAGAGGATGGGATAAGATAAAATGGGATAAAGGCAATCAATCAAAAGATACAAACTTCCAGTTATAACATAAATAATTACTAGAGATGTAATGCATAATATGATAAATATAATTAACACTGTTGTATGTTACATATAAAAGTTGTTAATATAGTAAATCCTAAGAGTTCTCATCACAAGGAAAAAATATTTTTCCTATTTCTTTAATATGACATCTATATGAGATGATGGATATTCACTAAGTGATATCTCAGTATAAAACTGGAAGCAAAAATGGTAAGGATGACTTTATCTAGGGCTGTTAAAATAGGTGTCACAACTATCACAAGGGAGAGATATGAGCTCAATTCTACTCCAAATATAGCAGAGGCAACTGGGGATTCATAGCCAACAAGCAGAATGATGGGGACAGCAGAAGGAAAATTACTAAGAGAAGACATCAAGGATAGAGGAGATTCTTGTTGAAGAGACTTAGTAGGCTTCTTGCTGAAGGCAGACCAGGGTGACCAGATCCTAGGAGTAAGGAAGTTGCTCAAGTATGGAGAGACGGGCCTTCTGCCTAAAGTGACTTAGCAGGATCCTTACTACAACTTGGCTATGCAAGTCTAGCAATGATGGAACCAAGGACAAGGCCTAATGGAGAAGAAGGATCCCAGGAGCCTGACTAAACTTTGTTCAAGGAGAGTCTTTGTCAATATGTGGGCTAAAATAGACAACATAGTTAGAAATAGATTAGGATGGCCCCAAAAGAGATGTTGTCTATAAACAGAGCATTTTTTCAGGTACCTCAACAGGGGACAAAAATGTGGGCTAGTTAATGAGTCAAATTGAAGGAGGCAGAAATGACTCCATTCAAGTCGCTGCACAGCACAAACAGCAGAGCCAGGGAAAAGAAAAGTATTCCTGGATCCTGGTTTCTGGTACTGGTTTATGGGTTCTAGAAGAGGTTTGAGAGAGATTGAAGAAACTTTTGCTCTCTTTTCTATGTTCTGTGAAAACAAATAACCAAAAGCCCTCAAAATCATCTCCAGACAGAGGCTCCAGATGGAGAGAGGAGACTAAACTTCACCTCTGTGCCCTGGCCTTTAGACATTTCTCTTTTCCCAGTCATATTCTCCAGTACTAATATCCCATCCCTACCGAGTCTGCTCCTATGAGCCGCTGTCACTGAAATATAGTTCAGTCTTGTATTTCTACTATTACTTCATGGAAGTTACTGTTGTGTGTGTGCTTGGTTGTGTCCAACTCTTTGCAGGTCTCTGTAGCCCACCAGGCTCCTCTGTCCATTGGATTTTCAAGGCAAGAATACTGGAGTGGGGTGCCATGCTCTGCCCTAGGGAATCTTCCCAACCCAGGGATCAAACCCATCTCTTGTGTCTCCTGCATTGGCAGGCAGATTCTTTACCACTAGCACCACCTGTGAGTTATTGTTACGTGAGGATAAAGAGAGAACAAAACCTCAGTTATAAAGGCTACATCTTGAGCCAGACTCACCTTAAAGGCCTCAATCCCCAACTTCATGTCACATTCAATTTGAAACATAAATTTTAGCTTTAGCAATCTTGAAACTGTGCTTGTCATAGACCTTCAGGGACTGTTCAGCTCAGTGATTCTCAAAGTATTGTGAACGTAAGAATGACTGTGCTTTTGTTAAATGCATATTCATGGACCACCTGCCCTCAAAACTTCTGATTGATTAGGTCAGTCTTGGTCAGGACTCAGGCACAGGCATGTTTAATAAGGCTTTCAGGAATACACATTTTAAAAAAAAAATCAATGTATTTAAACTAAAACATTCATCCATTTCTCCCATCCATGCAGTCCTCCACCTCTGGCAACCACCAACTGGTTCTCTGTACCTAGGAGCTTGGTTATTTATATATGAAGTGAAGTGATGGGAAGTCACTTAGTCATGTCTGAGTCTTTGTGACCCTATGGACTGTAGCCTACCAGGTTCCTCCATCCATGGGATTCTCCAAGCAAGAATATTGGAGTGGGCTGCCATTTCCTTCCCCTATTTATATATATTTGCATCCCATATATAATACCCTTGGGGCCCATCCATGTTCTTGAAAATGGTAAGATTTCATTCTTTTTTATGGCTAAATTAGATATAGATAGATAAATATATAGAGATATATATCACATTTTCTTTATTTATTCATCCATCAATGGGTCCTTAGGTTGTTTCTATATCTTGGTCTTGGTAAGTAATACTGAAGTGAATGTGGGTATGCATATATCTTTTCAAATTAGTGTTTTTGTTTTCTTCAGATAAATACCCAGAGGTAGAACTGCTGAATTATATGGTAGTTCTACTTTTAATTTTTTGAGGAATTTCCATATTGTTTTCCATAGTGACTGTACTAGTATATGTTTCCACCAACAGTGTACCAGGGTTTCTTTTCCTCCACATGTTCATCAGCACTTGTCATCTCTTGTCTTTTGAATGATAGCCATTCTAACAGGTGTAAGATAACATTTTATTATAGCTTTAATTTGCATTCTCTTGATGATATATGATGTACAGCATCTTTTATGTACATGTTAGCCACCTGGTGTCTTCTTCAGAAAAATGTCTGTTTATTCATATCTTCTGCCCATTTTTTAAATCAGATTCTTTCTTCTTTTTGCTATTGGGCTGTATGAGTTCTTTATATATTTTGGATATTAACTTCTTATCAAATGCATGATTAGCAAATATTTTCTCCTAGTCTACTTTGGATTTTGTTACTGGTTTCTTTTGCTGTACAGAAGCTTGTAGTTTGATACAACCCCATTTGCTTGTTTTTGCTTTTGGTGTCAGATTCAAAAAAATCATCACCAAGATCCACATCAAGGAGGTTATTGTTTGGGTTTTCTTCTAGTAGTTTCATGCTTTCCAGTCTTACTTTCAAGTCTTTAATCCATTTTGAGTTAATTTGGGGGCATGGTGTGACATAGTCATCCAGTTTCCCTCTTTTGCATGAGGCTGTCCAATTTTCCCAGCACCACTTATTGAAGAAACTTTCTTTTCCACATTGTGTATTCTTATTTCTTTTGTGAAATGGATTTTATATCCATCAGTTTATTTCTAGACTTTCTATTCTGTTCCTTTGATTAGTATGCCTGTTTTATGCCAATACCATGCTGTTTTAATTATTATAGCTTTGTAATATAGTTTGAGATAGGGGCACATGATATCTGCAGCTTTGTTCTTCTTTCTCAAGATTTCTTTGTCCATTTGGGATTGTTTGTGTTTCCATACAAATTTTAGAACAATTTGTTCTATTCTTGTGAAAAATGCCATTGGAATTTTGGTAAGGGTTGCATTTAATGTGTATATTATTTTCTATGGTATGAACATTTTGACAATATTAAGGCCTTTAATTTATGATGTGGAATATCTTTTCATTCATTTGTGTCTTCCTCAATTTCTTTCATTATGTTTTGTAGTTACCAATATATAGTCTCTTCATCTCCTTGGTTAAATTTATTCCTAAGTAACTTATCAAGAATATCTGTTTTTAAGATGGCTTCCTGGAGATTTTGATACATCCCTTTGAGAAATCTTACCTTGTCAAAAATCACAAGTGTCAAAACTCTGAATTCCAATAATCTGTTATCTAGGTCAAATTGAAATGCTTAGATCTATTGTAGACAGCACAACATTAAAGAGTGAATAATCATACAAGAACAAATCAAGCTTATGTATCTTGATACCATGAAAACGTGAAAACATGGTTTACTTATAAATTTCTTTTTATAGAATTTAAGTTTTGAGAGTTTTTGTTAAATTACAACTTCTCATCATCATTGAAGGGAAGGAATGTTTTTGTAAAGTCAAAAATTGCGTTCTTTGTTAAGTACCACTATAGTAGGTCCCTGATTCACTACAGACAAATGTATTTTTCAACTCCCCAAATTAAGACAATCTATAAAGAAATGCTCATTTATTAGCAACTTGTGTTTGACAGTTTATTTCATGTCAGCCTCCAGCTTTCCTTTACAAGCTTATTTGCATAATGTGTTATTATGTCTAAATGGAAAACTAAATGCCTCCATGTGGTCTTTAAATGACAAGTGCTTGTCAGCTTCATGCAATATTCAGAAGTAATAGATCCAAATCACAACAGCACTCACTGAGATGTTAAAAACTTGTTGTGTATCCTTCCTTGACAAATTTACACTTCGGTACAGAATTGTCAATTAGACATTCCACGTGTTAAACAGTTTAGTTCAACTGTGAAGGAATTTACTGTAGCTTTATTCTATAGTGTTCTAAGTAATTACAATTCACATTACAATTTTGTTTTTATTTCAAACAAAGCAGCTCAGGGAATAATCTCCAAATGACCTTGGCGTGATATCACCAAGCATTTCTGTTTTAATTGTTTTAGAATACATAAAAATTTGATAATCATGTTTTTAAGTACTCTGAAAAATCCATTGTGGGAACCTAAAATTTTGGGGTTCCTTGACTTAATGTTTAGTACCAGCAAAATGATGCTAATTTTTGGTATTTAACAAGAACCACACTATTTTAAGAACATTTTTACTGCATCAAATCCTGCCGCCCCCACCCCCAGCTCAGATATTTAGAACAGTTCTTATCTCAATGTACTGATTTTACATTAACATATGATTTAATATTAGCAAAAGGCACTGAATTCATGAACATAACCCATTAGATGGGAGTCATTGTATCTCAAAGGCCTTTTCAGTTGAGAGACAACAAAGAGAATGTAGCTACAAAATCTCCATTCATACCACTTCTCCCACTCCACACTATCCTTCTCCCCTTCCACGTCTATGCTGCTCCAAACAAAGCCCAAGCCTAAAGCTGCAGACAACCCCCAGAGGACCTGGCCCAGAAAAATCTCCCTAAGAGAGAAACATAAGAAGGTAATGGTGACTTGAGACCCCTGGTTTAGGGATCCTAGGACACTTGAAGCAAAACAAGGCAGCACTGAAGTTCCCATAGAGAGACATGATTAACACTGAAGAGGCCTCCAAGTAAAGGGAAGAGCAGGAGGCCTGGTTTAATCTATATGCACCATACAGACTCACTCCATAAACTGAACTGGGCAGGAATGGAGCAAAATAACTGACAATGTGACTGATTTCCCAAGTGGGTCCCCCAGGACTAAGTTGATTTGAATGATGAGAGTCAGCACACTAAGTTCTAGTTGGTGGGCAATGTGCTTTTAGGGATGTTTGACCCTTATCCTGACCCTAGAAAATGATGATGTGTTCAATAGGTTTTGTTGGGAGGTCTAGAGACTGGTGATGGATGGCGGATGAATGGATGGGAAGCTGACCTCAGAATAACAAGGACCCAGTGAGCCCAGATAATGGCCTATTGAAGTCAGTTCCTAAGAGATCTCAAAATGTATCCACAGAGAAAGAATTCAAAACAGTGTGAGGAGAGTAAGTAGTTAAAGAGGCCAATTTATAAAAGAGGAATATAATTGATCCAGAACTGTCGGAATCATGGAATGCTAAATATAGAGGATATCTGGAAGACAAGTTCATCTGGTCTTTGTACTTAACAGATTACAAAAAGAGAAGCCCAGGAAGCTGAGTTACACAGAGATTTATCCAGCTGCTTCGTGACATATTTGGATCTGGATCTGGACCATCCAGCTCTTAATCATAGTTGCTTTCATCTTGTCGTTTTAGAGAAAATATTAGTTTACCCAGGTCTTCTCCAACTGTTTAGTCCTAAAGTAAAATAGAGTTCATGGACAGATAATACATCTAATCCTCTCTTTCATTTACTATCCAAGATGTTCCTGGCAGTTCAAATTTTTGTTACTTATACTAATATTAACATTATTGCCTAATTTAATTACAAGAACAAGAAGAAAAATTTATAGATCAAACAATGAGTAAAATTGCTCTTTTTGGAATCTTATTAAACTATTCTGATTACAATTCAGATAGGCTCAAATCTCCTCTTAGTAGAACAAGAACATAACATCCATATATTAAAAATCCAGTCAGTAAACTGATATGTATTTTTCAGCACCTACTCTATCATTCAGTTCAGTTCAGTCACTCAGTCATGTCTGACTCTTTGCGACCCCATGAATCGCAACACGCCAGGCCTCCCTGTCCATCACAAACTCCCGGAGTTTACAAAACTCATGTCTATCAAGTCGGTGATGCCATCCAGCCATCTCATCTTCTGTCATCCCCTTCTCCTCCTGCCCCTAATCCCTCCCAGCATCAGGGTCTTTCCAATGAGTCAACTCTTCGCATGAGATGGCCAGAGTATTGGAGTTTCAGCTTCAGCATCACTCCTTCCAATCAACACTCAGGACTGATCTCTTTTAGGATGGACTGGTTGGATCTCCTGGCAGTCCAAGGGACTCTCAAGAGTCTTCTTCAACACCACAGTTCAAAAGCATCAATTCTTCGGCGCTCAGCCTTCTTCACAGTCCAACTCTCACATCTGTACATGACCACTGGAAAAACCATAGCCTTGACTAGATAGACCTTTGTTGGCAAAGTAATGTCTTAACGTCTCTAATTTGAATATGCTATCTAGGTTGGTCATAACTTTCCTTCCAAGGAGTAAGCGTCTTTTAATTTCATGGCTACAGTCACCATCTGCAGTGATTTTAGAGCCCTCCAAAATAAAGTCTGACACTGTTTCCACTGTTTCCCCATCTATGTCCCATGAAGTGATGGGACCGGATGCCATTATCTTCTTTGTCTGAATGTTGAGCTTTAGGCCAACTTTTTCACTCTCCTCTTTCACTTTCATCAAGAGGCTTTTTAGTTCCTCTTTGCTTTCTGCCATAAGGGTGGTGTCATCTGCATATGTGAGGTTATTGACTCTATCATTAATTCAACAAAAAATACATTAATCACCTATTAAGTCCCAAGATGTTTTACAAACTTGAGATACAGCAGTGAACAAAATGGAAGTGCCTGCATTCATAGTGCATATCTCTAGAGTAAGAAAAAGATGGTACCACACAAAGTGGCCAAAAATAAAAGAGGAGACAGTGATACATAAAATAATTTATAATATAATCTCAGAAGTGGTAAGTAAGCACTATGTAGAAAAATGAAGCCAACTCAGTGTATGGAGGCAAAGTCTACTCCATGATCACTGCTCAGGAAATCATTTGTCCATAATGGCAGGGCTAACTCATTGAAGAGCTTTAAAGACTAAAACTACATGACACAATATATGACCCATATAATACTGGCTGTGTCAGATAATACATGTTTTGTGCAAAAATAAAAACAAAGGAAACCCTGTACCTAAATAACTTTAAGAAATCTTGGATTAAATAAAGTAAATAGAGTAAATAATTAACTTAAATCAAGTAGCTGTATTTCTGTAGCAGCTCTTCAGAGAGTAGGGAACGCTAATATGAACTGGGCACTAAAATATAAGAATATTGGAATATTACATTAATTAATATTACATTGGGATGCTAATCTTACATTTTACTAGTTAACTATGAGTATTTCCCACTTTCGACAATAGAACTTGCTGAATGAGTTCTCTGTGGAAAGTATTTAGAAAAAAATACAATGCTGTAAATTTTGATAGAATGGTGGTTAGAATTTGTATCTGCAAATACTGTGCTATTAGTATATAGACTCATCCTTAGTGACCTAAATGCCTATTTTGTTTACTGCAATGGTTGGTTCAATGCTGAATTTTATTTTAAGAAATGATTGAAGCATCCAGCTTTGAAAGTTGGTGGATGAGGAAACATCTGTTGCACATTTCCACAAAAGAAAAAAATTTTAATTTTTAATTAACACTGCAAGGAGATCAAACCAGTCGATCCCAAAGGAAGTCAACCCTCAATATTCACTGGAAAGAATGTTGCTGAAACTGACGCTCCAGTACTTTGGCCACTGATGCAAAGAGCCGATTCATTGGAAAAGACCCTGATTCTGGGGAAGATTGAAGGCAAAAGAAAGGGAGCAGCAGAGGATCACTGATTAGATAGCATCACTGACTCAATGGACATGAATCTGAGCAAATTCTGGGAGACAATGAAGGACAAGGGAGCCTGGTGTGCTGCAGTCCATAGGGTCCCAAATAATTACACGTGACTTAGCAGCTGAACAACAACAACATAGGTAACTACTAAAGTGCAAGATAGACATCCCAAGGAGGAAAGCTTCTATGGCACATGTGAAATACTTGCATTTGTCTAAATCCCATCTAGACAGACTGTTAAAGATACCAACTAAGTTTCTCCTGATCACACATAGTTCAGTGCTTAGCAAGTGGTATAAAACCAGTGAATATGTGTTTCAAAAACTGAATCAAAAATGAAATTCTATACAGTACCAGATAGCATTTCATATTATCAAAACTTATCCTGTAGTTGACATGTTACAATACCATTCTTTATTATTCAAGTAAAAGTAACATAACATAAAATTAATCATTAACTTTAAAAAAGTGAACAGTTCAGTGGTATGTAGTACATGGTGTGCAACCACTAGCTCATCTAATTTCAAAATAATTTTATACCCCAAAAGGAAGCCCATACCCATCAAGCAGTTATTTCCCATTTTTCCCCCCCTCTCAGCCTCTGACAATGATCAATCTGTTTCCTATTTCTATAGATTTCTCTGTTTTGGCTATTTCATAAATGGAAACATATAACTTATGACCTTCTGTGTCTGGCCTCTTTCACTTAGCATATTTTTCAGGCTTGTTCACATTGTAGCATATTATCAAAATTTTTTGTTGTTGTTATCAAAATTCATTGCTATTGTTATTCAGTCACTAAGAGATGTCCTACTCTTTGCAGTCAGTATTCATAGATGAATAATGCTCCATTTTCTGTAGGTACCATAGTTTAATTATCCATTCATCCACTGATGGACGCTTATGCTGTTCCTTTCTTTTGGATATTTTGAATAAAGTTGTTATGAACGTACATGTGTTTGAGTATTTGTTTTCAGTTATTTCAGGTAGATAACTAGTTGTGAATTTTCTGAGTCATATAATTTTGCTGTTGTTCAGTCACTCAGACATGTCTGACTCTGCAACTCCATGGACTGCAGCACACCAGGTTTCCCCATTATTCACCATCTCCTGGAGCTTGCTCAAACTCATGTCCATTGAGACACTGATCCCATCCAATAATCTCTCTCTCTGCTGTATAATTCCATGTTTAATTTTTTGAGTTAAACTGTCAGCAATACTCTTGAAAAAAATTTTTTTAATTTAACTAAAAGAAAGGATCCTGAAGCCTACTTAAAAATTCTGCTATTGTATTCTGCTATTGCCCAATTGTAAAGAAGAAAAATAGGTTGAGTTTGAGATAAAATTTTTAAGTAGAAGATTGTCTTGGAAATCACTTTGCATGGACATATTTTCCTTCTACTTTCCATAAGTCATTCATTCCAACTTTAGTGTCCAGTGTGCTCCCCTTCTTCTCTGGCTATCAAATTTTGCTCTCATTATATGTTGTTATAAATTTTAGCTACTATGTTACTTCTTTTTATTGTCTCTACCTTTGCTAGTTTATAAGATCCTTGACAGCAAGGACTTTTCCTGCTCTTTGCTGTTGCCCTAGAACTTTAGACAGTGACTGGCAGATAGTAAGTGCTCAATAAATATTTAAGGCCTGATTTCTCTAACTATCAAACACAAATAGCTTGTGCTTGCTTAAAGAACTTTAGGCATCAACAAACTGGTGTGTGTGCGTATCTGTGGGTAGATGAGCTGGTAAAGAATCCACCTGCAGTGCAGGAGACCTGGGTTCGTCCCTAGATCAGATACCTTGGAGGAGAGAATGGAACCTACTCCAATATTGTTACCAGGAAAATCCCATGACAGAGGAGGCTGGCTGGCTACAGTCCATGGGGTCAGAAAGAGTTGAATATGACTGGGCGACTGAGCATACACACAAGAAACATTTAAAAGTGACAAAAACACTGAAATCCAGCAACTTAGCCAGTCACTGACTCTATGCACAAAGCAGTCACCAAGTGGACACCACAGTCCTCCCAGGCCACACAGATGGCCAGTCGCTCTAACAACAGCAAGTTGCAAAGTTTGGAATCTTCCCAGTTTCGTTTAGAAAAAGAAATTATGGGGGCAGCTATTCTCTAAAGTGATGGTTATTTATTTGTGTAGCTCCCCAGGTATTAAAGAGAAAATAAACCCTACAGTGTCTGAAGCTAACAGAAATAAAAGTTTTCTAATGCATCAATACATAAGCTACCAACTAGATTTAATTTAATTACCTAGATAGCAATCAGATTGTGTATCCAGGTAAGAAAAAAATTAAAAGCAATAGAAAATTGTATAAATACTGCTATTTATTTTTTAATCTATTGTAAGACTGAGAAGAGATTAAATACAATCCTTCACTTTACTTGGAAAAACTTATTGGGGTATAGGTATTTATGTAGAGATTGGTTGTAACCTTCGAAGCAAATGTGGTAGATTTCAGTGGTTGATAAGGTCCAGTGATAATAAAATGAAGCAGGAATCGGCGGGGGCGGGGGGGGGTGTGGACCCTCAAGACAACTTGGTGGGGGGGTAATTATGACCCATTACTGTGTGAATCACACACTGTGATTAAACTCCTAGGAGGCACTCAACATCCACATTTGTTGTGAAAAGGGTCCTGATTAGCATTTGTACTATGCATTTTGGTAATCAGAAATCATTATAGAGAATGCAACATTAAATGAAGGAATATGGCAATCTCCATGCATTAAATAAGCTAATTTTTTTAAAGAAATGACTTTATATCTAAAGGAAATAACATCATTTCTTTTCCTGCAAAGCAATAACACTTGGTCAAATGCTGTCTACTACCATCTATAAGTATTGCCACAGTGAACATTTGCTTACTAAATAGCCACTCTGCATGATATGGAGGCTGCTTTCATTTAAATGTTGATATGTAAGAGCTATTTTTGCTATGTGTCTTTACTCTTGGAGAGAGCTAAATGATGAGTTAAACTAGTCAGAGATATAACAGCAAGTTTTAAATTCTTAAGACATTCCAACAAATTAGGTCAAGATTCAAGAAGGCTTCTGACAAAAGCATCAGAAATATTTTTCTGTTCTATAAAATATTAACAGGGATGAAAGCTGTTAATATAATGTTTTTGGCATATTTTGACATGATCTCTTGTTACTTCAAGTGACTTGCATCTACTCATGTATTAAAATCTTAAACAATTGGATCAAGACCATTTGTGTATGAATTTCAAAGACTTTTTCACAGCTTTATATCTGTAAGTAAACACACTTTGAGAAATCCTTTCTGTATCAGATCTTGCAAAATGATATTATCCCTACCTACAAGTATTCGATTCCATTTGTTTTAATTATACAGATTCCTTTGTAAAATGTTGAAGAAAAGAGGCACTGTCAAGAATTGAATAAGATAGTCAAACTGCTCATTTACTCAAAAGAAATTTTAAGCATTTTATTGTTGGCAGGTAAAATTGAAATCAATTGTTAAATGACCATTTACTCATTATTTTATGCCATATGATTAAAGGAACTTCTAACTTTGACAATTGTGTCACCAAATTAACTTACTGAAAATTTCACTGTTGTATTTTTAAATATCTTCTCTCCAGCAAGCTATTTGGATTGATTAACCAAAGAGCTAAGACTGGAGAATATCAAAGTAATTATCACTTATTTCAGAGTGCATTAGACAATAGCTAAATAAGGAACTATTATATTCCATCTATTATAGAAAGATAAAAAACACAATGATTATTCAACATTTTCCTTTGCATTCTATTAACCAATATTACTCTAAAATTATTCTGTGGGTAATGCTAATGTTCAGAAAACTAAGATCATGGCATCTGGTCCCATCATTTCATGGCAAATAGATGCGGATACAATGTAAACAGTGACAAACTTTATTTTTGAGGGCTTCAAAATCACTGCAGATGGTGATTGCAGCCATGAAATTAAAAGATGCTTACTCCTTAGAAGGAAAGTTATGACCGACCTAGATAGCATATTAAAAGCACAGACATTACTTTGTCAACAAAGTCTGTCTAGTCAAGGCTATTGTTTTTCCAGTAGTCATGTATGGATGTGAGAGGTGGACTATAAAGAATGCTGAGCACCAAAGAACTGATGCTTTTGATCTGTGGTGTTGGAGAAGACTCTTGAGAGTTCCTTGGACTGCAAGGAGATCCAACCAGTCCATTCTGAAGGAGATCAGTCCTGGGTGTTCATTGTAAGGACTGATGTTGAAGCTGAAACTCCATTACTTTGGCCACCTGATGCAATAGGCTGACTCATTTGAGAAGGTCTGATGCTAGGAAAGATTGAGGGCAGGAGGAGAAGGGGATGAAAGAGGATGAAATGGTTGGATGGCATCACCAACTCATTGGACATTGGGTTTGGGTAGACTCCAGCAATTGGTGATGGATAGGAAAGCCTGGCGTGCTGCAGTTCATGGGATCACAAAGAGTCGGACACAACTGAGCAACTGAACTGAACTGAATGCTAATGTTCATGAAAACAAATTTAGTAGCAAATTGCTTAAACTGTAATAATTTATAATTTTTTAGAAAGATATTTACACTGACCCTTGAGCCTGAGAGTACTGCAATTCATTTTCCTGTGTTCTGTGCATACCCTATATCTCTGTCCCACTGTGGGACACCAGAAGTGTATTTTTGCAAAGCTGTCTAGCATTAAGAACTACTGCCATTCATGTAAAACAGAAAGCTTGTGACTTAGTCCTACTTTGAGATATGACAGTTTTGGAAAAGAATGGAAGGAGAGGAAAGAAGAACTAAGAATAGCCCCACTAAGAATAGTCCCACTATGTACCATGCATACATTCTTTGTACAGTTTAAAAGTAACTTGAGCTGCTCATACATATTAAAATCTAAAATGAGCCCAATATGAAAAACTAATCAAATCACCAAGTACAGTGGAAGTCATCCCCCTTGATTCTTTAATTCAGCTCATTTAAAAATTCCATCTGTCTCATAGTCAGTGTGAATCCAATGAGGAACATCACTGGGTTCATAGAATGACAATATTAAGTTGAAAAGTATGTTGTGAGATGAAAGAGCCACATGCTTACTCAGTGGGAAAAAACACTGACCTTTTTTTCTAACTTGAAAAGGTCTTGACATAATATTATATAATAGAGGTTTCACTGATGATGGAATTTAGGTTGAAATGTTTTGCTGAGATTAAAAGGAGAAACATATAAGAACATTACACTGTTTCTTTGTGGGAAGAAGGAATTGTACTTTGTGTTCCCAAGGTCAGAATAAACAGGAAAACCTGGAGACAAACTTTAGCAAAACCATTGGATTGAGTTCAACTATAAGAGATCTTCCAATGTTTTTACATTTGAGATCATTTGGGATGCACATACCAGATAATAGAGATCTGAACTGCCTATGAAGACAAATTAAAATTAGCATTTACTAGTTGAATATTGTAGTGCAAGATGTTGTCCTATACACAATACATTTACCAAAAAAATAATTAAAATCTTACCTTCAAGAAGCTTGCAGTCTAGGAAACCAAATGCAACGGGGTGATGCAAAAATATACCATATCACTTGATCAAGCCCATCATTCTGCCTACTCCACAGAAGCCTCATGCTGACCCTAGCCTCTGCTGAGCCACAGGCCTCTCATCGGGGCCTGTCTGAGCCTTTGGGTCCCCTGCGTGCCTTGTACCAGCCACGCAGAGGCAAGTGATGGGAATATGGAGCTTACTTCAAGCTTATCTACCTGGCTACTTCCCACTAATGTTGTCACATCATTGCTCTGATTCATGCTGGAAGCGGGTGAGGCAGGGAGTGCAGGAAGACAGAAGAGTGTGTGTGGTGTACGTGTGTGTGTGTGTGTGTGTGTGTGTGTGTATTCACATGCTTCTCTAAGCTAGATACTTGTAGTCTCCCCTTTGTGTGCCTGGGAAATATGCCATGTTTCATTCTCCCCATGGAAAACAAATTGCTATTAATACCTAAGACAGACTGCTCCAGCACCTAGGTTCCAGTCTCAGCTCTGTCATTTACCAGCTGTACAACCTTGAGCAAGTCATTTAACATCTCTGTGCCCCAACTGCTTCATCTGTAAAATGAATTCAATAATAGTCCCTCCCCCCTCAGAGTTATTATAAGGATTAAATAAGTTTAAAAGGTACAGTGATCAAAGCAGTACCCAACACATGGTGAGAAACAAGAGTTTGTCGATTTTTCCACCTCCTCTATCTTCTTCTATCCATTTCTCACCAGGACCAGAAAGGGCATGTTTTTTAATTCCTCCACATCGTATCTTTCTTCTCCAGAAGGCAGAAATTTTTCTCTCTCTCCCAGGTGAAAGAAGATTCACCTTCACATTATGAGGGAATGAATCTCCATCATCTGAGAACTGTGTGCTTGGCCTCTTGATGTCTCTGTTGATATAGCTTGACTCTTAAAATCAAAGCTTCTGACAAAGACCAGTTTGGGTACTAGAGTGGAGTACTAACCATTTCTGTTTGGAATCCTGTTCTGACACCAACATTTTCAAAGTCTTAGAAACCTTCAACTGATTAGGTTAGTCAATAAAAATGCTACCAAAATACAAATATTATTATATTTCAAATATCATTCCCATTACACATACAATATGCTATTTAAGACCCTTTATGGCAATGAGTGTTTCTCAATCTCAGAAGCACATAAGAATCACCAGTAAAACTTTCAAGAATCATTTCCAGTACCTATCCAATTCTACTAAATTAGAATCCCCAAAGACCATCTGTAACTTAAAAATAAAATTCTGACCTGCAATTAAGATTAAAAGCCACTGTTGTTGAATAACAGGAGAATGCATAAAAATATATATGATTTGTAAAAAGTTGAACTGAATTCTAATTATCATCTCACTTATTAGCTAAGCGATCTTGGTGAAACTTCTGTAAACCTCACTTTTTTCATCTACAAAGCAAAGGAAAAATAGTAAACAATTTACAAGGTCACTCTGGGTATAGAATGAGGTAATGCAAATATTAATACAATGCCTGGCATCTGGCAAACACTCGATAAATATTAACTGTAATTAGTATCCCCAAGTTACGGATGAACAATAAATCTGAGGGAAGTTACAAAACTTCCCCATTATCCACAGGTAATATCCAACAGACTCAGTATGTGAATCACTGTATATCTGATTTTAAAAATCATGAATGAATGAATATATAGTGACATAGGAATCGACTCAATGGTATCTAATTTCAGAAGTCATACGCTTTTAGTCCCCCACACTGTTCATCAAAAGCAGGTGGAAAAATATCATGGAAGGTAGATAGAAGCAGAATGAAAGAAAAAATAATTGGCTCAAAAGCTTGCAGTACTGGTGGACGTGATAGGAGGTGGGAGGCATATGACTGAGGTCCAGTATAAACACTAACTATGTGCACAGTTTCTGAGCAGAATTTGCCAAAGAGTGACAGGGAATCCAAGGGGTCTATCAATGTCCCTTGATGTTGCTGCCATCGAATCATTTAATCTTCACTAGAAAATATTGCTTCAATCTCAAAAGAATTAATTTTCAAACCATCATGTGACATTTACATTTTGTATCTTCCATCTTAAATCTTCCTACTTGTCAGATGTTTTGTTGTTCTTTTATGAAACGGTCAGTCAGATGCGGCCACAAGAGGAGACAGAGAGAGGCTCGGGAAGATGATCTGTTCTGTGCACATGTTCTACAGACAGGGGCCACGCCACACAGGGTCACGTGGAAATACGCAGGCTGCTCAAGAGGCAGAAGACATGAGAAAGGGCAAAGTTTCGACCACAGCCTTTACTGGGTTTCTGTGGGAAAGGCAAGACAGGGCAGGGTAAACAGTTTGAGACTGGTTAGCTTGAATCATTCCAGTGTACTCTAAACTCAGGAGGCAACCCTAGTTGTCCAGATCCTAGCCCTGGGATGCTTAAGGCAGAGGAGGATTGCCCCCTGCAGTGGACAAACCAGACTGTGGAGGGACGGCTCTGGATGGAGCAGTTTGTATGCCAAAGGCATGTTCCTCACTGAGCACTTTGCCATCTCTAAGAACTGACTAGCCCCAGGAGAGCCAGACTCCCCAGACAGAAAGATTTGTATTTTTCACAATGTTAAAACATTAACATACAGAAATTATATGTTTATATAATTATAAAAATTATATGTCTATACAATAGTTAAATTTGTAGTTGCATATTCATACATCAAACTATTTTTTCATATATGATCTGAAAAAGATATCTTAAAACAAAGTCGTCTATAAATGAGACTGATTTACCCAACTACCCATACAATAGGTCTGAAATTATGTACTAAATCAGCTAATTTCTGAAATTACCACTGGTAATTTCTGGTCACCACTGGTGCTCCAGTGGTTAAGGGTCTGCCTGTCAGTGCAGGGGAGCTGGGTTTGATCCCTGATCTGGGAAGATCCCACATGCTGCAGGGCAACTAACTCAATGTGCCGCAACTGTCGAGCCCAAGCTCTAGAACCTGAGCTCCAAAACAAGAGAAGCTACCACAACGAGAAGCCTGGGCACTGCAACTAGAGAAAACCCACTCACAGCAATGCAGCCAAAAATAAGTAAATACCTTAAAAGTAAAATAAATCAGCTAATTTCCAAAAGCAAAAAGCTGGATAATTCAGGTATTTTTTTTCCTTTTGACAAAAATTTATGAAAACTTTGCTAATTGGGACTCCTTTTATGTGTGCCTTGTTTTATAAATATTGCTATATCCTTTATTCTTGGTATTATTTCTCTATTAATATTATGGTGAGTTGTCAGGACTTGCTTTGGAAGGGCTCAGGAAATGAAAGCATCATTTCTTCCTGTGGAAAGGGGGTGATCAGGACCCGAAACCTCAGGATCGAGCAGATGATCAAATCTCACTGACTGCTCAAACTTTTCCTTATTGAGACAGGTTCTGTCAAAGCTGCTGCTCTTTCAGGGTGACAGAATGTGACCTCCACCAAACGCAGGAGAATCCAAGACAAATTGAAATTTCAAGTAATTTCTTTCAAGTTAGAAATGTAACAAAAGACTTGTACTGATAAAGAGGTTCTCACGCAGGATCAGAGCTATTAATCTCTAAATCCCAACTGAGCAAAACGTATTATTCTTCTAAAATGCAATATCCTATTAGTGATGGAGCAAATATTCACATTTCGAAGATTGTGATATCATTTCCGTTATCCAATGGATATCAGAAGAGACTGATATCATTTGAACCTTGATTATTAAAATGTACCCATTTATTGAGTAACTTCTAGATCTATTTCCCTGGATTAGATATGCAAAGGGATAGGAAGACACAGGAGTCGCAGGTTCCATCCCTGGGTCGAGATGATCCCTTGGAGTAGGAAATGGCAACCTGCCCCAGTATTATTGCCTGGAAAATTCCATGAACAGAGGAGCCTGATTGGTGCTTTTCTACTAGTTAGTGCTTATTCTTCACAAAGCACATCATCTATCCTAAAAGATAATGCTGTGATGCTGTGAAAGTGCTGCACTCAGTATGCCAGCAAATTGGGAAAACTCAGCAGTCGCACAGGACTGGCAAAGGTCCGTTTTCATTCCAATCCCAAAGAAAGGCAATGCTAAAGAATACTCAAACTACCGCACAATTGCACTCATCTCACACACTAGTAAAGCAATGCTCAAAATTCTGCAAGCCAGGCTTCAACAGTATATGAATCATGAATTTCCAGATGTTCAAGCTGGTTTTAGAAAAGGCAGAGGAACTACAGATCAAATTGCCAACATCCATTGGATAATGGAAAAAGCAAGCGAGTTCCAGAAAAACATCTTTCTGCTTTATTGACTATGCCAAAGCCTTTGACTATGTGGACCACCACAAACTCTGGAAAATTCTTAAAGAGATGGGAGTACCAGACCACCTGACCTGCCTCTTGAGAAATCTGTATGCAGGTCAAGAATCAATAGTTAGAACTGGACATGGAACAACAGACTGGTTCCATATAGGGAAAAGGAGTACGTCAAGGCTGTATATTGTTACCCTGCTTATGTAACTTATATGCAGAGTACATCATGAGAAATGCTGGGCTGGATGAAGCACAAGCTGGAATCAAGATTGTCAGGAGAAATATCAATAACCTCAAATACGCAGATGACACCACCCTTATGGCAGAAAGTGAAGAAGAACTAACGAGCCTCTTGATGAAAGTGAAAGAGGAGAGTGAAAAAGTTGTCTTAAAACTCAACATTTCGAACACTAAGATCATGGCATCTGGTCCCATCACTTCATGGCAAATAGATGGGGAAACAGTGGAAACAGTGACAGACTATTTTGGGGGCTCCAAAATCACTGCAGATGGTAACTGCAGCCCAAAATTAAAAGATGCTTTTTCCTTGGAAGAAAAATTATGACCAATCTAGACAGCATATTAAAAAGCAGAGACCTTACTTTGCCAACGAAGATCTGTCTAGCCAAAGCTATGGTTTTCCAGTAGTCATGTATGGACGTGAGAGTTGGACTATAAGAAAACTGAGCACCAAAGAATTGATGCTTTGAACTGTGGTGCTGAAAAAGACTCTTGAGAGTCCCTTGGACTGCAAGAAGATCCAACCAGTCCATCCTAAAGGAAATAAATCCTGATTATTCTTTGGAAGAACTGATGCTGACACTGAAACTCTGACTCATTTGAAAAGACCCTGATGCTGGGAAAGATTGAAGGCGGGAGAAGAAGGGAACAGCGGAGGATGAGATGGTTGGAGGGCATCATTGACTCAATGGACGTGAGTTTAAGTAAACTCCGGGAGTTGGTGATGGACAGGGAGGCCTGGCGTGCTGCAGTCAATGGGGGTGCAGTGTCGGGCATGACTGAGTGACTGAGCTGAACTGAACTTCCCAAAGCTCTCATGTTCTGTCTTAGTGTTTGTCTTCCCTTCTACTTTCCCGGATAGAATGTGAGCTCTTCCTGTCACATTTACCCTTTGACTAATGCTTCCTCCACTGCAACCCCATAGACAGCTTACAGCACACATTCTGCCATAGAGCTCGTAACAACTGTTGAATAACTGAATGTAGAGATCACTGAATGAACTGGAGGCACACAAAACTACACAAGTACAGATTATTCTGCTCAGTGGAGTGGCTCTCAGTCTTACGTGTCTGTTTATATCTCAGTGACATTTTCCTTCTGCCTCAGTGTTCCCAATTGCTAAGCACTGCAAATTGTCCCTGGCTGGATTGCCTTCGCTGGACAAATGAAGAAAGGCATGCTAACTGCCCTCTGAAGTTGTATTCAAGACCAGAGTTGAAGCAATACCAGTTTTACAGAACCAGAAAGCTGGTGTTGCACTAGATGGGACAAGTTTTGATACTTCAGTTTTTAAATGATTCACATTGGCTAGAATAGTCCCCCAAATGGAGGACTCCACCAAGGTACTTGTGCTGATGGCTTAGATTTCAAGCTAAGAGAATTAAACTGTTCACATTTCAACCCTGGTTGGATTAACATCCTGTCTACCTAAATGTTTTGGCTCTCCATTGAACAGCTTGCATAGCCCGTATGGTTGCCATGGAACTGGTGTTAGACTGAATGCCATTTAAATCTTCTAAATCCCTCTGTTAAAGGATTTCATCCCACTCTCTGTTTTCCTCCAACAAAATAAAATTTGAACTATGGCAATCAGTAGGTAACTCAGAAAAAGCTATTGATTTTTCAATTTCTCAATTTGTAAAACAGAAATGTGATTTATTTTTACATAACATTTTGCTAAGAGTCTTGCCAGTAATCAGGTTTTGATGGCTATAAAATACACTAAATTCCTTAGAAGTAAAGCTATCTGGCATTTCTCTCTAATTTGATTTTTTTAAGTTTAATTAATTTAAGATATCTATAATGAAACATGCCAATAATTCCTACTAGTTCTGCTAAGCGAGTACATTTTTAGCCTCTTCAATTTAAAAAGAAAATAAATTAGAAGACGAAATCTTGATGCTTTTCCCCACTCTGGATTAAAAAGGACAGTTTTCTGTTGTTACTGCAGTTCTTTCTTTGGCCTTAATCATTGATTCATCTTTAATTTATCAGATGGCATTTTCCCAAGGGATCTAAGCAACTGCTTTTATGGGTGTGAGAGATTTGTAATTTTTCCTCTCTATTTTCAAAACTATGCAATTATTCACACAGAAACTAATAAACAATGTTGTATTGGTGCACATCTCAGCTTTACTGGTTGGAAAAGTCTGCCCTAAAAACAGTATAAACACATGGTTTGTGGGAGGACATGTTTGGCCTCCATTATGTTAACAGTAGAATGCCAAGACATTTCCCTGGAGATCGAGTAAGGAATCTATCATCCATGCATGCATCTGAACCTTTTTAAATACATTCTTATTTCAACCTATTACTGAAGCTTAAAGTAATATATTTCCATAATTTCAATATCCATTATGTAAAGTTCTAGTACCATTTACTTGTTTTACATTTTTCTTCTTTTAAATCCCAAAGGATGCCTCCGTCTAGTTCTACAGGAGTCAGTGAACAATCCATGTAAGTTACCCTTTTCAGATTTTTCATATTATAAATTTTGATGAAAGCCCTCTCTTACCTTTGAACTAAAATGTTCTACTTATTTAATATATCTCATATTCACTGTCACTGATGAATGCTATCTACCAACACATTAGCCCTTTGCAGTAATTATTCTTTTTATTTCTCTGCCACATATGACGTTGCTAATCATATTCTGTTTCTTTCAATTCTTTCTTACCTTGACTCCTCTGACACATGCCATTTCCTAAACGTTTGTACTGCTCTTCATTCCTCATGCTGTAAATATTCTTTTTCTCTTCTTGGCTTCAGCTCTTTCTCTGTGGAATCTAAATTTAGACTTTCACCGCCAATCTTCTCAACCACTTTTATTCCCTCTAATATGTTTCTAACTCTAACTTCAGGGCACAATCTAGAATGCCTTTTTGCCAATAATTCAAAAAAATCCAGAATCAGAAATGAAATACTTCAGATTTTAAATAATGTAAGTACATTATTTTATTATATCCTCTCATGTCTCTATTGACACATGAAACACTTTACATTCCAAATAGCCTCAATAAGCCAAAGTTTATAGGCAAGTTTATCTTTCCATATTTGGTTGAGTGCTCACTGCAGAATATTACCTTCTTTTTCTGGGTCATTTACAAATGTGTTAAAATAAATTTCAAACCCAGTCTTTAGGAAACCTCACAGCTTGTGTGTTTCCAAGTTACAGTTGCTTTCTAAAAAGCAAATATGTAAAACTCAGCTAGCTTCATTTGTTATTTAATTGACTTCCTTGATTGTGTAACGACTAAAATACAGACCTCGCCTAAGATGGTCCATGCTCTCTCTGGTGGTGGTGGTTTAGTCGCTAAGTCTGGTCTGACTCTTGCAATCCCATGGACTGTATGTAGCCCGCCACACTCCTCTGTCCATTGTATTTTTCAGGCAAGAATACTGGAGTGGTTTGCCATTTCCTTCTCCCCGGAATCTTCCCAACCCAGGGATCAAACCTGGGTGTCCTGCACTACCAGCAGATTCTTTACCGACTGAGCTACCAGGGCCCAATTTCCTGCAGTGTTCCTATTCTACTTTATCATTACATTATAGATACTTTATATGGAAAGATTTTTTAAAATACAATCTCTTGTTTATTTCTCATATGTATTCTTAAAGTCTATTATCAAAGAAATTACAACAACATGCAAAAGCAATATAAAACTTTTAAAGAATTTTAATGGTTACTCTAATATCATTATGCATAACAATGAATTAAATTTATTTATATTAAACTTTAATTATATTAAAATGAAAATATGAAATGCAGATTGCTATATTAACTAATCAAGCCAGCCTTAGTGAGACAGAATGAGAGACCACAAGGTTTAGGCAGAGGTTTGCACGTCATGAATTTCAAAGAATACCAAAGAACATGAAACCTCGCTCCAAAAATATCTAAATAAATTTCAGTCCTTTCTATAAAATAGAGACTATTTCAAAATGCATTTGATGTGATTGTCATCATCATATCTGGAGAAATGGTTTCATGTTTGTGTCTTCTTTGTACCCTATTCCAAATCATAACTACAACTTAAATTGCACAAGAGTTTACCAAGAAATAAATGATTTTTGCTTAGTTTTTTCACTGTGACCATTAAGGAATAATTGTGTATTCTACATAAAAACTCTAGTAGTTGTGTGTGTACATATGTGGTGTGTATTAACAACCTGATTCTAAATTTTAACTTGAAATGCAGTCAATAGCAATAATAATTAAGGAAGAAGAATAAAGTTAATTGACCTATATTACTAGATATGAAGATTTATTATAAGGTTATGTAATTGACATATTATTTATATATATATAAAGGTTCCACTACAATTAACTGAGGAAAGGGTAATCATTTCAATGTGATGCTGGGTTAATTTGTATTTATATGGGTAAAAGTGAACTTTGATCTCTATCTCATACTGTACATAAAAGTCAATTTCAGATGGGTCATATACTTAAATGTGAAGAATAAGATTTAAAACTGCATAGAAGAAAACCTAAAAGAATATCCTTGTGGCTTCAAAGCATACAATGACTTTTGAGGAATCACAAAGGTAAATGTATTTTTAATACATACATCTGACAAAGAACTCATATCCAGAATAAAGAATTTCTACACAATTTTGCTATTCACTTTCTACATGACTTGTCACTAAGTCATGTCTGACTCTTTGTGACCCTATGAACTGTAGCCCTCCAGGCTTCTCTGTCTATGAGATTTCCTAAGCAAGAATACTGGAGTGGATTGCCATTCCATCTTCAGAGATTTAAAAAAGGATGCAAAAAGATTTTTAAAAATTCAATTTTAAAACATGGGCAACACATTTGAACAGGTATTTTACCAAACAGCATATACAAATGGCCAATAAGTGTATGAATATGTCATTAGTCATGAAAGAAATGCAAATTGGAGACATAAAAGATACCATTTCACCTGCCAAATAGCTAAAATTTAAAAGACTGGCAATTCTAAGTATTGAAGGGAATCTAGAGCAATCAAAACCCTGAGACTGTTGATGGGAATGTGAATCAATACCACCACTTTGTAAACCCTTTAGCAATATTTGCTAGAGTTAAGCATACCTACTGGTGACCCAGCAACTCAATTCCCAGTCATATACCCAGTATAAAATAAGTGTATATGTTCAGCAAAAGATATATCAAAAATATTCATATCAGTTTTATTCTTAATGGCCAAACTAGAAAAAAAATCCAAATGTTCCTCAACAGTTGACTGGACAAATAAATTGTAGTATATTCATATAATGAAACACTATGTATTCATAAAAAGCTCAACATTCAGAAAACTAAGATCATGGCATCTGGTCCCATCACTTCATGGGAAATAGATGGGGTAACAGTGGAAACAGTGTCAGACTTTATTTTTGGGGGCTCCAAAATCACTGCAGATGGTGACTGCAGCCATGAAATTAAAAAACGCTACTCCTTGGAAGAAAAGTTATGACCAGCCTAGATAGCATATTCAAAAGCAAAGACATTACTTTGCTAACAAAGGTCCATCTAGTCAAGGCTGTGGTTTTTCCTGTGGTCATGTATGGATGTGAGAGTTGGACTATGAAGAAAGCTGAGTGCCGAAGAATTGATGCTTTTGAACTGTGGTGTTGAAGAAGACTCTTGAAAGTCCCTTGGACTGCAAAGAGATCCAACCAATCCATTCTAAAGGAGATCGTTCCTGGGTGTTCTTTGGAAGGAATGATTCTAAAGCTGAAACTCCAGTACTTTGGCCACCTCATGCGATGAGCTGAGTCTTTGGAAAAGACTCTGATGCTGGGAGGGATTGGGGGCAGGAGGAGAAGGAGACGACAGAGGATGAGATGGATTGATAGCATCACCAACTCGATGGACGTGAGTTTGAGTGAATTCTGGGAGTTGGCGATGGACAGGGAGGCCTGGCGTGTTGCAATTTATGGGGTCGCAAAGGGTTGGACACGACTGAGCGACTGAACTGAACTGAATGTGCAAAAACACGGATTAATTTTGTAGACATAATGTTGTACTAAAGCCAGACAAAAAGAATTCCTATGAAGTTCAAGAGCAGAACTATTCTACTCTACAGAGATTGGACTTGAATACTGATAGCTTTTTGGTAGGAGGATAATGACTGAAAGAGAATACAAAGGAATCTTCTGGGGTGGTGGAAAAGGTCTTCCCTTTGATCTGGGTGATAGTTACCTGAGTGTACGTATATTTTAAAAACTCGTTGAACTATACACAAGATTTGAGTACTTTACTGCATTTGCATTAAACTCAAAAATAAAAGAGGAAGGTTAAGAGATGGAACAGAGGAGGAGGGAGGAGAAATACAGGAGGAAGAGAAGCAGGAGCAGAAATAATAATTTGAACATGAATTCAACCTGCTACAAGATAACTATATTTTTGAGACTATAGATATTTGCTTCATAGAATCACCTTCTCCAGGGGATCTTCCCGACCCAGGGATTGAACCCGGGTCTCCCACATTGTAGACAGACGCTTAACCATCTGAGCCACCGGGGAAGTCAATGGCTTTATTAGTGTGGTTTTAAAAACAAAAAAGAAAATTTAGCATAGGAAACCAATCCTTTTACTTCTTTGATTAGAAAACAAGGTAAAGTTACAGACTATATCCTAATTTTTTTGATGATTTAATTTACCATTATCTTTTTTTTATATTGAAAGTTATTTTAGTTTTTCTTATTGTTTAATTCTCACCTCATGTATCTAGCTGTTTAATTCTTTTTATAGTTACCAATTTTAAAAAAAAACCCTCATAGCTCAAAGTTATATTAAACATAGATAAAGCACATTATTAGAGAAAACAACAAACAAATTTAAAATGTTTAGTGTTTTTATTTATTACATTATACTGTTTTCTAGAAGTGACCATTTTTCAGCATTTTTATTCAGGCTTATTTGTAATATCAAAGTAATAATAATAAGTCACAGATAAACTAATGCCTTTACGTGATAATAGTTATAAAATTAAAACAGTAATTTATAATCCAAATGGCATTGCTTAATATGATAACCTAATTTGACACATGATTTTAATGTTTTTTTCTTTTTAATTTATTTTTTTATTGAAGCATAATTGTTTTACAGAATTTTGCTGTTTTCTGTCAAACCTTGACATGAATCAGCCATAGGAATACATATAATTCCCTCCCTTTTGAACCTCCCTCCCATGTCCCTCCCCATTCCACCCCTCTAGGTTGATACAGAGCCCCTGTTTGAGTTTCTTGAGCCATACAGCTAATTCCTGTTGGCTATCTATTTAAAAGCAGAGACATTATTCAGAGACATATTCAAAAGCAGAAACATTACTTTGCCAACAAAGGTCTGTCTAGTCAAGGCTATGGTTTTTCCAGTGGTCATGTATGGGCATGAGAGTTGGACTGTGAAGAAAGTTGAGCGCAGAAGAATTGATGCTTTTGAGCTGTGATGTTGAGGAAGACTCTTGAGAGTCCCTTAGACTGCAAGGAGATCCAACCAGTCCATTCTAAAGGAGAGCGGTCTTGGGTGTTCTTTGGAAGGAATGATGCTAAAGCTGAAATTCCAGTACTTTGGCCACCTCACACAAAGAGCTGACTCATTGGAAAAGCTCTGATGCTGGGAGATTGACAGAGGATGAGATGGCTGGATGGCATCACCAACTCGATGGATGTGAGTTTGGGTGAGCTCCGGCAGTTGGTGATGGACAGGGAGGCCTGGCGTGCTGCAATTCATGGGGTCGCAAAGAGTCAGACACGACTGAGTGATTGAAATGAACTGAACTGAATGTAAGTTTCCATGTTTCTCTTTCCATACATCTCACCCTCTCCCTCCCCTCTCCCCATGTCCATAAATCTATTCTCTACATCTGTTTCTCCATTGCTGTCCTGTAAATAAATTCTTCAGTACCGTTTTTCTAGATTCCATATATGTATGTTAGAATATGATATTTATCTTTTTCTTTCTGACTCACTTCACTCTGTATAATAGGTTCTAGGTTCATCCACCTCATCAGAACTGACTCAAATGCATTCCTTTTAATGTATCATTTAGACTCATTTGTTGGCAGTTACATTAAATCTTTCAACTTGGATATTTGAAAATACACAGTAAAGATTTTTTACAAGGAATGAGTATCATATATTATTTTTAAATAAGTAGTGTGAATCTAAAGTGGTGAGAATAGTCAATTATTAATAATACTGGTCCCTATCTTTGAAAAAAAATTGTTTCTCAATTTCTTACATAGAGCAACATGGCCACTGAGCACAATAGGATATACACTGACTGTCTTTGTTTTAGAGTATCTCTTTTGAGCACATTTGTACATGGCAGCTGCTGCTGCTGCTAAGTCGATTCAGTCATGTCAGACTCTGTGCAGCCACATAGACAGCAGCCCATTCTGTGCGACGCCATAGACGGATTCTCCAGGCGGAATACTGGAGTGGGTTGCCAGTTCCTTCTCCAATGCATGTATGCTTGCTAAGTCGCTTCATTCATGTCCGAATTTGTGAGACCCTATGGACAGCAGCCCACCAGGCTTCCCTGTCCACGGGATTCTCCAGGCAAGAATAGTGGAAGGGGTTGCCATTTCCTTCTTCCCCTACAGGGCAGAGGGCAGGCTTATTTACTGTCCAGTATAAAGACAGTATAAATAAAAATAACGCCTCCCTCCAAGGTGATAATGTCTCCCTCCAGAGTTCCTTGGACAGCAAGGAGACCAAACTAGTCAATCCTAAAGGAAATTAACCCTGAATATTCATTGGAATGACTAACATTAAAGCTGAAGCTCCAATACTTTGGCCACTTGATCTGAAATGCTGACTCACGGGAAAAGACCCTAACACTGGGGAAAATTGAGGGCAAAAGAAGAGGGCAGTTAGAGGATGAACTGGTTGGATCATCAGTTCAATGGACATGAATCTGAGCAAACTCCAGGAGATAGTGAAGGACATGGAAGCCTGGCATGCTGTAGTCCATGGGGTCACAAAGAGTCAGACACTATTGAGCAACTGAACAACAACAACAAGTGTGAAATTCTGTCATGTTTGCTTTTATCTTATTATAAAAGATTCAGGTCCCTTGAATTCAGAGTTGTTCATCTGGGGCCATAAGCCCATTGATTACACAGCATCTACCTGGGTCTTTACAGCACATTGGCAAACCAAGGCAAATATAAATCTCATGTTAATTTCCATACTGAGAATAACAAAGTCCTTTATCTCTGACCCAGGCATCTTGAAGGCCTCCTTGGTAGCTCAGATGGTAAAGCATTTGCCTGCAATACAGGAGACCTGGGTTCGATCCCTGGGTCAGGAAAATCCCCTGGAGAAGGAAATGGGTACCCATTCTAATATTCTTGCCTGGAGAATTCCATGAACAGAGGAGCCTGGTGGGCCATAGTCCATAGGGTCCCAAAGAGTCAGACATGACTGAGCGACTAACACACACATAGAAGTCTAGAGTCTGTTTTATTTCTCTGTCTTGAAACTGAGGTAGACTGTAGGGTTCTTGACTATCAACAGTTTGTTGCTTAAGCAGGTATTACAAAATCATGGGTAAGCTCTTGCTTCATTAAATTTTTCACTATTCCATGGATGTCATCAATCTTTTAACTACTCGAAGCTTCTGTATATGTATTTCTCTCCCTCGATCACCCTGCTCCATGCAGTTGGCCAGAAATGCATATTGAGAGATTGTCATGGGCCACTTGGTGTGCTAAATGTTGACAAGACCATTCTTACTCTCATGGAGAATTTAATCTGGAGCATCCTCTGGTTTAGTAAACTCTGCTTTGCCCTTCAAGACTTCACTCAAGGGACTTCCCTGGTGGTCCAGTGGTTGGGAGTCTGCCTTCCAATGCAAGGGACACCAGTTCAATCCCTCGTCTGGGAAGATCCCATATGCCCCAGTGCACCTAAGCCCATGCACCACAACTACTGAGCCCATAAGCCCTAGAGCCCACACTCTCTAATGGGAAGCCCATACACCACAGCCTCTGCTCAGCTCAACTAGAGAAAGCCTGCACAGTGACGAAGACCCAGACCACCCAATAAATAAATAAATAAATTTTTTTTTTAAGACTATGAGAGAGGGAGAAGGTGGGATGATTTGGGAGAATGGCATTGAAACATGTATACTATCATGTAAGAAACGGATTGCCAGTCTAGGTTCAATACAGGATACAGGATGCTTGGGGCTGGTGCACTGGGATGACCCAGAGAGATGATACAGGGAGAGGTAGTGGGAGAGGGGTTCAGGATTGGGAACTCATGTACACCCATGGCAGATTCATGTCAGTGTATGGGAAAACCAATATAGTATTGCAAAGTTAAAAAATAATAATAATAAAGTGTTGAAATATCAAAAAAATCAAAATAAAGACAACTCAAATCTTATGTCGTCTGAGGAACATTTTCAGTCATTTCTACTCAGTTCTCTCCTCTATACTTACATGTGGTATTTGACCCTCATCATGGCTTAACTCCCGATCTCAAGGAAATGACTATGTCTTATTTATTTTTATCCTCATTATCTGTTTCTATCTCTGACACACACTTGGCACTTCATAAATGTTTAAGGTAGAAAGAAAGGGATGAACAAAAAAGGAGCATATGGACTCTACACACTGTTTATAGACTGTTCTCATGCTAAAGAGAAGATTAGGTTGAGACTTTGACTCATATTTTATTTCATTGGTTTATACTCTGTGTCCTAAATGATTTAGGCATGATTCAAAGCCCAGAGGAAAGGTGCCATGTTGGTACAAGTCCTTACTTTTACCCAGAGAGTTAGAGATAACCTTTGATTAGGAGATATAAGCCTTGTATACTGGAAAGGGCATGTGTGTTAATGAAAGTTGATTAACGGTTGGGCCCTGGGACTCCAAAATAAGGGACACGCATTTTGTCTGAAAACAAAAGTGTAAAGAGATGGAGAAAATTGTTTTTTCCTGGATTTCTCTCTGGAAAAATACTATAAAAGGTTGGGGAGGAAGTCTTTAATACATTAAGGGGATGAGGGAATAACAAAGCAGCCGATAAGAATTACTAGCTTTCTCAAAAATGGAACATATATTGTGCAGAGCTCTGGTTTCCACAAGGGGTTATCAGGTTGGAAGCAAGCCAAAAGCAGAAAAGTTACTGCTATTAAGAGTATTTCTTCTCCATCTCCTTCCCCCAATCTCTCAGCATCTCTACTAAATAAATGTAGCATAAACAGCTTAAAATTTTCAGTTTGGAAGTGTAGTTGAAGAGGATTGAAGTGGGTGTTTTACTCTGGTCTTACTATTTGAAGAGACATAGAAGTGGCTTCAAATCTTAATTTGGGGAAAGAAGTTTAACCTCTCCAGAAAGAACAAACTATATGATTTATGGAGTCCAATAC
The DNA here is from genome assembly GCA_917880005.1 of Nanger dama. Lineage (NCBI taxonomy): Eukaryota > Metazoa > Chordata > Mammalia > Artiodactyla > Bovidae > Nanger > Nanger dama. The sequence continues at coordinate 2,901,758 of CAKJTW010000059.1, forward strand.
AAGAATAAAATGTGGAGTCACTTGTTTAAAAATATTAAGATTTTCAAAATGGCAAGACCAAGCATTAAGTCAAGCATGGGAGCCTTTTAAAGCGGGGAATAAGTCAACTGCAAAGTTCACATGCCCTGTCTCTGGGCTTCAGATGACTTGTGTGAAAAGTATTGATAAAAATAACTCCCTTAAGGGTTCTTCCAAGGATTACTTGAGCTATTAGATGAAAAGTGTCTAGTCTATTGTAAACATTCAGCAATTACTGCTTTCTCTTCCTTCCCCTCTCCTTCTTTCTCCTTCTTGCTCTTTCCCCCACACCTTTCATTGTAATAAGGATAATATATGTAATTTTGTTGCTGTTTAGTCAGGGAGCTGCCCTGGTGGCTCAGACAATAAAGAATCTGCCTGCAGTGCAGGACCTCAGTTCAGCTCAGTCGCTCAGTTGTGTCCAACTCTTTGCGATTCCACGGACTGCAGCACGCCAGGCCTTCCTGTCCATCACCAACTCTCAGAGTTTACTCAAACTCGTGTCCATTGAGTTAATGATGCCATCCAACCATCTCATCCTCTGTCAACCCCTTCTCCTCCCATCTTCAATCTTTCCCAGCATCAGGGCCTTTTTAAATGAGTCAGTTCTTCACATCAGGTGGCCAAAGTATTGGACTTTCAGCTTCAGCATCAGTCCTTCCAATGAATATTCAGGACTGATTTCCTTTAGGATGGACTAGTTGGATCTCCTTTCAGTCCAAAGGACTCTAAAGAATCTTCTCCAACACCACAGTTTAAAACCATCATCTAAAAAAATAAAAATAAAACTATGAATTCTTCAATGCTCAGCTGTCTCACATCCATACATGACTACTGGAAAAACCATAGCTTTGACTAGAAAGACCTTTGCTGGCAAAGTAATGTCTCTGCTTTTTAATATGACCAATAGGTTGGTCATAATTTTTCTTCAAAGAAGCAAGTCTATTTAATTTCATGGCTGCAGACACCATCTGCAGTGATTTTGGAGCCCCCTAAAATAAAATCTGTCACTGTTTCCACTGTTTCCCCATCTATTTGCCATGAAGTGATGGGACTGGATGACATGATCTTAGTGTTCGGAATGTTGAGTTTTTAAGCCCACTCTTTGATTCTCCTCTTCCACTTTCATCAAGAGGCTTCTTAGTTCTTCTTCGCTTTCTACCATAACGGTGGTGTCATCTGCATATCTGAGGTTATTGATATTTCTCTTGTCAGTTTTGATTCCAGCTTGTGCTTCATCCAGCCTGGCATTTCTCATGATGTACTCTGCATATAGGATTGAGAGAGTTCCTTAGAGAAGGGAATGGCTACCATTCCAGTTTTCTTGCTTGGAATATTCCATGGACAGAGAAGCCTGGCAGGTTACAGTCCACAAGGTCACAAGGACTCAGACAGGACTGAGCGATTAATACTTTCACTTAGTTGCTAAGTTGTGTCTGACTCTTTGCCAACCCTGTGGACTGTAGCCCTGGCTTCCCAGGTGACGCTAGTGGTAAAGAGCCCACCTGTCAATGCAGGAGACATAAGAGATGTGGGTTCGATTTCTGGGTCAGGAAGATCCCTTGGAGGAGGATAAAGCGATCCACTCCAGCATTCTAGCTTGAAGAATCCCATGGACAGAGGAGCCTGTTGGCTATGGTCCATAGAGTGGCAAAGAATCAGACACAACTGAAGTGACTTAGCATGCACGCAGGGACTGTAGCCCACCAGGCTCCCTGTCCATGGATTTCCCAGGCAAAAATACTGGAGTAGGTTGCCATTTCCTTCTCTAGGGGAATATATTAAATACACCTATGCTATTGGTTAAATTAACTGTTAAAGAAATGTAAAATATCCATGTGGATAATTTTAGAGATAATTTTCTATAATAACAAATATAGTACAGGAAGTTTGAAATCCATAAATTATCTCAAATCACTTCCTAAGTCATAATATAAAATGTTTCCCCATCAATTACTTTTTATGAGAATTAATAGGAATCAATTTTTCTAGTGCCATATTTTAAAATCACATAATATACTGCTGGAAATAGAATAAAGACCTTTTCTTAGTTGAATTCCATATACATTACAGCACTCTGCTTTAATTGTCTTAGAATTCACTGCACATTGACAAAAGAAAGGTATTTCCTGTGGTGCATTTTTTAACAAAATATAAATCAAAAGAATTTGTTTTATTTAGTTTATTTTTGTATAGTCAGTCTAGACAGTAGCAGAGATACCCTGCATATGAAGTGCCCTGAATATGAAACTTAAGGATTTTATATGAAATTCCCTCTTGAAAATATTGAAAAATGCCAAAGTATCTGTTATGTAAATTAAATATCAGCCTTGGGCAGCTATGAGTTATGGGTCATTCACATTATACAGTAAAAAGTTTTAGTTTCTCTTAACTAGCACAAATTCCCTCTAGACCTAAAGGAAGAGTCACTCACAATCACATATTTAAGTAGAAAAAATGAAAATAACAATGCTTCTGAAACTCAGCCATAATACCAAAGAATGTATATTTTACAATCACTGAAAATTTTATTTTCAAGTAAATTTTCTAATATTTTTGTTTTAATTGTCAAAAGTGTTGATGCTTTCTTTTAAAATGCTCTGCCTAAAAGAGATGTGATATAAAAGTGAATTAAATTTTAACAAAATTTAAAAATATCCAACCTTTATTTCAGTTTATAACATAGTTCTTAGGGTAAGAATGGACTAAGAGTTTGGGGTTAGTAGATACAGTGACTTAGCAGCAGCAGAAACTATTACAGATAGAATGGATGTATAACATGGCTCAACCACATAGTACAAAGAACTATATTCAGTGTTCTGGGATAAATCACAATGGGAAAGAATGTAGAAAAAGAAGGTATACATATTTACACTTCCAATGTTAAATATTGTAATAAGTGCTTTAAATACTTATTGTTGCTACTTAACTGTTTTCCACCTGATTTGTTTTATTAGTTAAAATAGTAAAAAAAAAAAAAAATCGTATTTTAGAATGTTTTCAATTTTCTTCTCAATCAGATGGAGTGTTTTGGCACATATGTGACCAAGGTCTAAATGTAAAGGAAAACTACAGTCATTTTCTTGCTAACTCTGCTTTTTATCTTTTGCTTAGCACTTTTCCATATAAATTTATATTTATCAGGAAGCATATTGTCAAAAAGTTCACCCCTAAACAGGGATCTAACTCCAATAACTAATTAGAAGGTACAGATTATTTCCAATGATATTTACTCTTATATAATCCAATATACTTAGATAATTGTTTCTAAGTTTGGTAATAGATAAACATGGATATTCAGGAAAATAAAAGTACATTCTGAAGTTAATGTATCTGAAAAGCAGAAAAGAAAAAAATACACTGAGAAAATTATAAACTTTGTCCTCTTCTGAGTCTCACTTTCTCCTCTAGAATGAGTAGATTGCTGAAAGATGTTCCAGTCTTGACATCCTCTAATGAGATGATTCTACTTGGGCTTTGCCAGTGAATTCTGACAACTTTCAGTAAAAGTTGTTGGAACAATTGGACATAAATAGGAAAAACAAAATAAAAGAACTTTGACCTAAACCTCACCTTTCATAAACTATCCAGTCAAAATGTATCATAGATCTAAATGCAAAATGAAGAACTATAAAACTTTTAGAAGAAAACATACAAGAAAATATTTACGACTTGCAGTTAGACCAAGATTTCGGAGCTATGACACCAAAAACAAAGGAAAAAATCAATAACCTAGACTTCATAAAAATTTAAAACTTTTGCACTATGAAAGCCTCTAATCACAAGAAAGACAAACCACCAACTGAGCCAAAAATTGTTTGCAAATTACATCTCTAACAAAAGATGTGTAAGCCAAATATATGAAGAATTCAATAAGCTCTACAGTAGAAAAACAAACAATCCAACTAGGAAATGAATAAAAGACTTCAACAGACTACTCACCAAAGAGGATATGCAAATAGAAAATAAATGCATGAAATGACTGGCTATTAGGAAAATGTAAATTAAAGACATGATGAGCTACCATTACACACCTATCAGAATGACTCAGATGAAATATACTAACAATATCACATGCTAATAAGGATGTGGCTCTACTAGAGCTCTCATACACTTGTAAGGGAAATATACAATGGCAGAACTAGCCGGGAAAACACCTGAGCGATTTCTTATAAAGTTAAATATTCACTTACCCATGTGCCTGTATGCTAAGTCGTTTCTGCTGCTGCTGCTGCTAAGTCACTTCAGTTCAGTTCAGTTCAGTTGCTCAGTCATGTCCGACTCTTTGCAACCCCATGAATCGCAGCATGCCAGGCCTCCCTGTCCATCACCAACTCCCAGAATTCACTCAGACTCACGTCCATCGAGTCAGTGATGCCATCCAGCCATCTCATCCTCTGTCATCCCCCTTCTCCTCCTGCCCCTAATTTCTTCTAGCATCAGAGTCTTTTCCAATGAGTCAACTCTTCTCATGAGGTGGCCAAAGTACTGGAGTTTCAGCTTTAGCATCATTCCTTCCAAAGAAATCCCAGGGCTGATCTCTTTCAGAATGGACTCGCTGGATCTCCTTGCAGTCCAACGGACTCTCAGTTGTGTCCAAATCTTTGTGACTCCATGGACTGTAGGCCACCAGGCTCCCCGTCCATGGGATTCTCTGGGCAAGAATACTAGAATGGGTTGCTGTGCCCTCCTCTAGGGTATCTTCCCCATCCAAGGCCTGAAGCCAAGTCTCTTAAGTCTCTTGCACTGGCAGGTGGGTTCTTACCACCATCTCCACCTGGGAATCCCTCACTTACCCATCAGTTCAGTTCGATTCCAGTCACTCAGTCATGCCCACTTCTTTGTGACCACGGGACTGCAGCACACCAGTCTTCTCTGTCCATCACCACCACCTGGAGCTTATTCAAACTCATGTCCATCAAGTTGGTGATGCCCTCCAACTATCTCATCCTCTGTCAACCCCTTCTCCTCCTGCCTTCAACCTTTCCCAGCATCAGGGTCTTTTCTAATGAGTCAGTTCTTTGCATCAGGTGGCCAAAGTATTGGAGTTTCAGCTTCAGCATCAGTCCCTCCAATAATTATTCAGGACTGACTTCCTTTAGGATGGACTGGTTGGATCTCCTTGCAGTCCAAGGGACTCTCAAGAGTCTTCTCTAATACCACAGTTCAAAAGCATTAATTATTTGATGCTCAGCTTTCTTGATAATCCAACTCTCACAAACATTACATGACTACTGGAAAAACCATAGCTTTGACTAGATGGATCTTTGTCAGCAAAGTAATGTCTCTACTTTTTAATATGCTGTCTAGGTTGGTCATAACTTTTCTTCCAAAAACCAAGCATCTTTTGATTTCATGGCTACAGTCACCATCTGCAGTGATTTTGGAGCCCAAGAAATTAAAGTCTGTCACTTTTTCCATTATTTCCCCATCTACTTGCCATGAATTGATGGGACTGGATGCCATGATCTTCATTTTTGAATGTTGAGTTTTAAGCCAACTGTTTCACTCTCCTCTTTCACTTTCATCAAGAAGCTCTTTAGTTCTTCTTCACTTTCTGCCATAAGGGTGGTGTCATCTGCATATCTGAGGTTACTGATATTTCTCCCAGCAATCTTGATTCCAGCTTGTGTTTCTTCCAGTCCAGCATTTCTCATGATGTACTCTGCATATAAGTTAAATAAGCAAGGTGACAATATACAGCCTTGACATACTCCTTTCCCAATTTGGAATCAGTGTGTTGTCCCATGCCTGGTTTAACTGTTGCTTCTTGACCTGCATACAGATTTCTCAGGAGGCAGGTAAGGTCTGGTATTCCCATCTCTTTAAGATTTTTCCACATTTTGTTGTGACCCACACAGTCAAAGGCTTTGGCATAATCAATAAAGCAGAAGTTAGATGTTTTTCTGGAACTCTCTTGCTTTTTCAATGATCCAACAGATGTTGGCAATTTGATCTCTGATTCTTCTGCCTTTCTAAATCCAGTCTGAACATCTGGACATCCATGGCTCACAAACTGTTGATACCTGGCTTGGAGAATTTTGAGCATTACTTTGCTAGTGAGTACACTTACCCATACAACTCACCAATTGCACTTTTGAATATTTATCACAGAAAAATGAAAAGTTACGTTCACACAAGAACTTGCATGTAAATATTCAAATGTCCTTCTAGGAATAACAAAACTGCCCATGCTAAGGAGGAATAAAGTAACAAATTATTTATAATTCAACAACATAGGGGCTTCCCAGGTGGCTCAGTGGTAGAGAATCATAAGATATAGGAGATACAGGTTTGATACCCGGGTCAGCAAGATTCCCTGGAGGAGGAAGTGGCAACCCACTCCAGTATTCTTGCCTGCAAAATTCCATGGACTGAGGAACCTGGTGGGCTACAGTCCATGGGGTTGCAGAGTTAAGACACGACTGAGCATGCACACATGTATACTTCAACACAGATGGAACTCAGAGGCATTATGCTAAGTGAAGAAAGACAGATGCAAAACCTTAATGCTGTAGAATTCCATTTATATAACAATGACAAAATGAGAGTGATGAAGGACAGATGAATGTTGGACACTTCTTAGGATTGTGAAAAGGGTGTGACAGTAAAGGCTTAGGATGAGGGACTTTTTATGGTAATGGACTTTTTTTATGGCAAGGAAAAATATCCTTATTGTAAAAGTTGTCACACTACAAATCTGTGCATGTGGTATAATTTCAAGCATAAAAACATAAAGAAAAGAGTGTATATAAAAGCTAGTGCAATTTGAATAAGTTCTATAATTTATTAATGCTATTATACCAATGACAATTACCTGGTTTGATGATTTAGTATGGTTACTTGAGATGTTATTAGAGAAAGCCAAGTGAAGGATGCACAGGACATTTTTGCACTTTTTGCAACCTCTTGGGAGTCTTAAATTATTTTAAAATTTAAAACTTTTTAAAAAGCAATGTATGATATGATCAGATTATAAATTTACTTCCACCTGCAACTTCAGGTCTATAAGTATATCTATACTGGTTTTTAAAAAAAAGTTACATACATATCTAAAACATTCAAATCCATACTACAAGAGATATGGAAAGAACTAAGATTTTGGAGTGATTTCTCTAGTGAACAAGTTTTTAAAAATAATGTTTAAAAAAAAAAGGGAGAAAAAAAGAAAAATTCATTGGCCTGGTGAGAACTGTGGGAGTGAAAGAAGTGAGGAGATTTGAAGCTAATACCTGAGTTTACCATTGGAATAAATTAAGGGAAAACAGACCAAGATAATTACAGTTATAAGGAAAGGTGCAGTGATGAGCTAGATTAGGCAATGAGTTTAATTTAGTGAGATTAAAGCCAAAGGACTACAATTTTTACTTCAAATTACTGTTTCTATTATTTGCTGTCTTTTTAAGTTTAATGACTGAGCTACTTTTGAATTTAAAGTTCTAGCCTTTTTTATTCTTTCTTATTTTTAAAAAACATGGAAAGTCTTATTTCATCAGGTGACAAAATACATGATAAACCATCATTCTTCTCTAAAAATTTCTCTCAAAATTCAAGGAGTCCCTTTGCAATTGGAAGTATGTATCCTGTGATCCTTACAGTGTTCATTCATGTGAAGTTGTTTACAAATTGTCATAGCATCTTGGAAATATACTTGGCCTTGGCTCATGATTTCAAATGAGTCTCCTATCTGTAAAGAGTAAACTTCTCCAAAGTTACTATAGGGAAGAAACCTACAATCTCCCTAGATGACTTTTTTTCTGAAGAGGATTTGCTAACATTCCATATTCTCCTCTAAATTAAAGATTATAAGGCAATGACATCAGAAAATTGGGTATTTGTGACATGGAAGACAAGGATCAGTTCTTGGGTGGATATTCAATGCACAGATTACAGACACTGATTCAGCAACCATTGCAGCAAATGGACTGCAACCACATATTTTGAATTATTGAAGCACTGGCTTGAAACTATTCAGTAGATCAGATGTATTGCCTTCCTTCATGAGACTGATGAGAATTCAGCTCTGCTCTCCACACTCCAGTGCAGAGGACTGGAGGGCATTTGGCATGCTGAGAAAGGTCAAAGTAAGCCTATATCAGTTTCTGAACCTAAAAATCCCAAACTCCTTGCAACCCATGAAAATGAATGAAGAAAAGCTATGTTTTGATGTGTAGCATCCTAAAGACTTGTTAGAGGCAAAAAGGAAGGAAATTTCTGTGTCCCAGACCAGAAAATGCTTATTTGCCACCTTCCAGAGCACATAAAGGAGCCCAGTGCTGTGCACTGTTTCTCTCCTAAAACATTTTCAGATCAAAAATTGTATGCAGCGTAAATAATGGAAATCCCAACATAGAAAATCCATTACTGTATTTGGCCCTTCTTTCTGACAGATAATATGGAAACAAAACAGCAAAGTAATTTTGGTATTCTAATTGGTGTGAAACGGATTTTTCATACAAAGGCTAGAGTCAGATTTTACTGGTAGAAAAAGTAAAAAAATTCAGGAAAGGCACTAATTCTGCAGAATATTAAGTTTCTGAGAAAACATCTGCCACTAGTAATGAAATATACTTAACTCTCAAGTTGAGCTTCACTCTAGTCAAACCACCACTGTTCCAAATTGTACAACAAAGGTTAGTATGTGAGGAATACCCTTGATCAAACACGGTGAAAGGCTGTTCTTCAAGCTGAAAGAGAGAATTTGCTAAGATGGAGATTTTTGTTTTCTTTGCTTATGTGCTTCTCATTAGCATATCAGGTTGATAAGGACTGGAATTCTACTGCTGCTTTCTTACTTTTTCTTTTCTCCTTCTTCTGACTTCCTCGAGCATTAGAGATCACAAAGAGCTTGGCATAATTATTAAATACTTTGACTTCTAAAAGAAGGAAATATGACAGGCAATGTGCTTGTAGGGGCTTCTCTGGCAGCTCAGATAGTAAAGAGTCTGCCTGCAATGCAGGAGACCTGTGTTTGATCCTTGGGTCAGGACCACAAACACACACACAAATAAACACAATTTCTTTCCTTTTTAAAAAATTTCTTTCCTTCGAGTTTATATCTGAAATTCTGTTTAGTACCCTCAGCCAAATTAAATAATAAGGATCAAAATAAAATCTTCCTTTGAGACCCCCACAATTGGCAATCTCCTGGAGAAAGGAAGAGTAATATTTATTTTCAATAATTTAGAATGGCCATGGTAACAAAAAGCTAATTATTTAATTAGGTTTCTATTGCATCCTTTTTATTGCTTAATATTTGACACATATGTAAGAATATATGTAACAAATTATTTATGAGACTCAATGAATTGAACAGTTACTAACCTAGTCCCAATTTAAGAACACTGCCAGTAATGTGACATCTCCTTGTGTGTCCTTTCTGTGTACCATGTCTTTGCCTCTCTATTACCCAAAGGGTACCACTATTCTGAAAATTGTGTTTATTCTTCCCTTGCCACCACTAGTAGTTTTATCACAAATGTATTCAAATCTAAACCATATACTGTTTGATTTCTTAGTTGGCAGACTATAAAAATTATAAAGTACACATTCTTCTATAATTTCCTTTATTTAAGTAACATTTTGTTTCAAGGATCAATTGATGTTGTTGCATATAATTGTAGATCATTAATTTTCATTACTGCATAAAATCACATTGCCTAAATTTACAATTTAATGATCCTTGATCCTGTCAACAGACATTTGGCACATTCTGTCTCCCACTTATCCAGACCCAAATCATCATCCACTTTAGTTTGGGTAATCCTGACCTCCAATAGGCTAAAAAGTTTCTTCAGTTAGAACAGGATTAGCACCATGTTAAATTACATCACTTTGTAAGAAATAACCCAAGAAAGCACCTTAGATCCTTCTGATCATGGGACACTTAGTGTTTGAGTAAGTATCAGTTCAGTCGCTCAGTCGTGTCCTACTCTTTGTGACCCCATGAATCGCAACGCCAGGCCTCCCTGTTCACTAACCATCTCCCGAAGTTCACTCAGACTCATGTCCATTGAGTCAGTGATGCCATCCAGCCATCTCATCCTCTGTCGTCCCCCTTCTCCCTCCTGCCCCCAATCCCTCCCAGCATCAGGGTCTTTTCCAATGAGTCAACTCTTCTCAAGAGGTGGCCAGAGTACTGGAGTTCCAGCTTTAGCATCATTCCTTCCAAAGAAATCCCAGGGTTGATCTCCTTCAGAATGGACTGGTTGGATCTCCTTGCAGTCCAAGGGACTCTGAAGAGTCTTCTCCAACACCACACTTCAAAAGCATCAATTCTTCAGCGCTCTGCCTTCTTCACAGTCCAACTCTCACATCCATATATGACCACAGGAAAAACCATAGCCTTGACTAGACGGACCTTAGTCGGCAAAGTAATGTCTCTGCTTTTGAATATGCTATCTAGGTTGGTGAGTAAGTATACTGGTTCTAATATTTATTCCTTCCCTTTTTCGTACACAGGTTTTGTAACATTATACTGTGCTTCGCATGTACCTTTAATGAGCATGATCTGAGTTTTGACCTTGAATGGAGAAATATTTTCCATCCTTGACAGCCATAAAGAAACAAAATTTTGCCATGGGCAGCAATATAGATAGACTCAGAGGGAATTATGCTATGTGAAATAAGTCAGACAAAGAAAGACAAATACAGTGTGATATCACTTATATGTGGAATCTTAAAAATAAAACAAGTTAGTAAATACTATAAGAAAGAAGCAGACTCACAAACATAAAAACAAACTTGTGGTTACCAGTGGGGAGAGGGGGGCAATACAGGAGTGGGAGAATGGGAGGTACAATATTGGGTGTAAGATAGGCTCAAGGAGGTATTATACAACATTCAGAATATAGCCAATATTTTGTAATGACTGTAAGTGGAGCAAAACCTTTAAAATTGTGCAACTAATAAAAATTAATAAATAGAATCAAAAAATGTTTTAAAGGGAACCAACAAAAACAAATACAAAATTTTTTTTTTTTTAATGATCACCAAGAGCTGCTTGAGGAGGCACCTTGTCTCCAATGCACAGAAGATAAGACTTGGGAGAATTAAGTGAGTGGAAAAGCATGGGACCAGCTTTGGGTGCAGTGAGATTGATCAAGAAAAGGTCTCCTGGAAATGATCATTCTATAGGTCTTTCTGGCAAGGACTTTTCAGGATCTCTTGGGCAAGTGTGACAGGTGTCCCTGACTGAGGGATGCTGGCCTGCTATCAAGACCTGTGGGGCCTCCTGGACCCAGAGTTTCCTGGACTCTGAGTGCTCATACCCTGAGGACTGTGAGACAAACAGTCACTCTGGAAGGAAGGCCAGAGGATCAGGCCAAGGTTGACAAACACTGCAGCAAAAAAATATGGTTAGGAAGGATTCACTGATTAAATTCTAAGATAAGTAAAAGAAATGAAAGAGGAGAGAAAACTAGACTAAATATGATGACAGTAGTAGTTAGCAACCATATTGAGTGCTTGTTTCTCAAAATCAAAGTCAACTGGCACCCAGTCTCATCCTCCTGGAAGATGATGAAGATGCTGCAGAAGGGAAAAAATCCAGATGCTCAACCTCCGTGAGAACATGTACATAATAACTTTCAAATATGAAAAAAATTGACTTTATTATGCTATACAAGAATATTACTTCTGTTCAGTTCAGTTCAGTCACTCAGTTGTGTCCAACTTACTGCGACCCCATGGACTGCAGCACACCAAGCCTCCCTGTCCATCACCAACTCCTGGAGTTTACCCAACTCATGTCCATTGAGTCGGTGATGCCATCCAACCATCTCATCCTCTGTCATACCCTTCTCCCCCAACCTTCAATGTTTCCCAGCATCAGGGTCTTTTCAAGTGAGTCAGCTCTTCACATCAGGTGGGCAAGGTATTGGAGTTCCAGTTTCAACGTCACTACTTCCAGTGAATATTCAGAACTAATCTCTTTTAGGATGGTCTGGTTGGATTTCCTACAGTCCAAGGGACTCTCAAGAGTCTTCTCCAACACCACAGTTCAAAAGCATCAGTTCTTCAGCACTTAGCTTTCTTTATAGTCCAACTCTCACATCCATACATGACTACTGGAAAAACCATAGCCTTGACTAGTCGGAACTTTGCTGGCAAAGTAATGTTTCTGCTTTTAACATGCTGCCTAGGTTGGTCATAACTTTCTTTCCAAGGAATAAGTGTCTTTTAATTTCATGGCTACAGACACCATTTGCAGTGATGTTGGAGCCAAAAAAAAAAAAGTCTGTCACTGTTTCCACTGTTTCCCCATCTATTTGCCATGAAGGGATGGGACCAGATGCCATGATCTTTGTTTTCTGAATGTTGAGTTTTAAGCCAACTTTTTTCACCTTCCTCTTTCATTTTCATCAAAAGGCTCATTAATTCTTCTTCACTTTCTGCCATAAAGGTGGTGTCATCTGTGTATTTGAGGTTATTGATATTTCTCCTGGCAATATTGATCCAGCTTGTGCTTCATCCAGCCCAGCGTTTCTCATGATGTACTCTGCATAGAAGTTAAATAAGCAGGGTGACAATATACAGCCTTGATATATTCTTTTCCCTATTTGGAACCAGTCTGTTGTTCCATGTCCAGTTCTAACTGTTGCTTCCTGACTTGTATATGCATACAGATTTCTCAAGAGGCAGGTTAGGTGGTCTGGTATTCTCATCTCTTACAGAATTTTCCACAATTTATTGTGATCCACACAGTCAAAGGCTTTGGCATAGTCAATTAAAGAAGAAATAGATGTTTTTCTGGAACTCTCTTGCTTTTTGATGATATAGCAGATATTGGCAATTTGATCTCTTGTTCCTCTGCCTTTTCTAAATCCAGCTTGAACATCAGGAAGTTCACAGTTCATGTATTGTTGAAGCCTGGCTTGGAGAATTTTGAGCATTACTTTACTAGCATGTGAGATGAGTGTAATTGTGCAGTAGTTTGAACATTCTTTGGCATTACCTTTCTTTGGGATTGGAATGAACACTGACCTTTTCCAGTCCTGTGGCCACTGCTGAGTTTTCCAAACTTGCTGGCATATTGACTGCAGCACTTTCACAGCATCATCTTTTAAGATCTGAAATAGCTCAACTGGAATTTCATCACCTCCACTAGCTTTATTTCTAGTGATGCTTCCTATGACAAACTTGACTTCACATTCCAGGATGTCTGGCTCTAGGTGAGTGATCATGCCATTGTAATTATCTGGGTCATGAAGATCTTTTTGTATAGTTCTTCTGTGCATTCTTTTTTAATTAATTTTTTAATTGGAGGCTAATTACTTTACAATATTGTACTGGTTTTTGCCATACATTTACATGAATCAGCCATAAGTGTACACATATTCCCCATCCTGAATCCTCCACCCACTTTCCTCCCCATCCCATCCCTCAGGGCCATCTCAGTGCACCAGCCCTGAACACCCTGTCTCACGCATTGAACCTGGGCTGGCAATCTGTTTCACATATGATAATATACATGTTTCAGTGAAATTCTCTCAAATCATCCCAACCTCACCTTCTTCACAGAGTCCAAAAACTGTTCTTTACACCTGTGTCTCTTTTGCTATCTCATATATAGGGTCATCATTACCATCTTTCCATATTCTATATATGTGTGTTAGTATACTATATTGGTGTTTTTCTTTCTGACTTACTTCACTCTATATAATAGGCTCCAGTTTCATCCACCTCATTAGAACTGATTCAAATGCATTCTTTTTAATGGCTGAGTAATATTCCATTGTGTGTGTATAAGTACCACAGCTTTCTAATCAATTTGTCTGCCAATGGACATCTAGGTTGCTTCCATGTCCTGGCTGTTGTAAACAGTGCTGTAATGAACTTTGGGGTACATGTATCTCTTACAGTTCTGGTTTCCTTGGTGTGTATGCCCAGCAATGGGATTGCTGGGTCATATGGAATACAGTAAGGTCCCTCAGTATGCTGTCTGGAGAAGGCAATGGCACCACATTCCAGTACTCTTGCCTGGAAAATCCCATGGATGGAGGAGCCTGGAAGGCTGCAGTCCATGGAGTCACTGAGGGTCAGACACGGCTAAGTGACTTCACTTTCATTTTTCATTTTCATGCACTGGAGAAGGAAATGGAACCCACTCCAATGTTCTTGCCTGGAGAAACCCAGGGACGGGGGAGCCTGCTAGGCTGCTGTCTCTGGGGTCACACAGAGTCAGACATGACTGAAGTGACTTAGCAGCAGCAGCATGGCAGTTCTATTTCCAATTTTTAAGGAATCTCTACACTGTTCTCCATAGTGGCTGTATTATTTTGCATTCTCACCAACAGTGTAAGAGCATTCCCTTTTCTCCATATTTATTGTTTGTAGACTTTTTGATAGTAGCCATTCTGACATGCATGAGATGGTACCTCATTGTGGTTTTGATTTGCATTTCTCAGATGAGTGATGTTGAGCATCTTTTCATGTATTTGTTAGCCATCTATATGTCTTATTTGGAGAAGTGTCTGTTTGGTTTTTGGCTCATTTTTTTACTGGGTCATTTATTTTTCTAGAATTGAGCTGCAGGAGCTACTTGTTTATTTTTGAGATTAATTCTTTGTCAGTTGCTTCATTTTCTATTATTTCCTCCCATTCTGAAGGCTGTCTTTCCCCCTTATCTTAAAGTTTCCTTCATTGTGCAAAAGCTTTTAAGTTTAATTAGGTCCCATTTGTTGATTTTTGCTTTTATTTTGGTTACTCTGGGAAGTGGGTCATAGGGGATCCTGCTGTGATTTATGTCAGAGAGTGTTTTGCCTATGTTTTCCTCTGGAGTTTTATAGTTTCTGATCTTACATTTAATCCATTTTGAGTTTATTTTTGTGTATGGTGTTCAGTTCAGTTCAGTTCAGTCACTTAGTCATGTCCGGCTTTTTGAGACCCCATGAATTGCAGCACACCAGGACTCCGTGTCCATGAACAACTCCCAGAGTACACTCAAACTCACGTCCATCAAGTCGGTGATGCCATCCAGTCATCTCATCCTCTGTTGTCCCCTTCTCCTCATGCCCCCAATCCCTCCCAGCATCAGAGTCTTTTCCAGTGAGTCAGCTCTTTGCATGAAATGGCCAAAGTACTGGAGTTTCAGCTTTAGCATCAGTCCTTCCAAAGAATACTCAGGACTGATCTCCTTTAGAAGGAACTAGTTGGATCTCCTTGCAGTCCAAGGGACTCTCAAGAGTCTTCTCCAACACCACAGTTCAAAAGCATCAATTCTTCAGTGCTCAGCCTTCTTCACAGTCCAACTCTCACATTCATACATGACTACTGGAAAAAACATAGCCTTGACTAGAAGGACTTTTTGTTGGCAAAGTAATGTCTCTGCTTTTGAATATGCTGTCTAGGTTGGTCATAACTTTTCTTCCAAGGAGTAAGTGTCTTTTAATTTTGTGGCTGCAATCACCATCTGCAGTGATTTTGGAGCCCAAAAATAAAGTCTGACACTGTTTCCACTGTTTCCCCATCTATTTGCCATTAGGTGATGGGACCAGATGCCATGATCTTTGTTTTCTGAATGTTGAGCTTTAAGCCAACTTTTTCACTCTCCTCTTTCACTTTCATCAAGAGGCTTTTAGTTCCTCTTCAGTTTCTGCCGTAAAGGTGGTGTCATCTGCATGGTATGGTGTTAGAAAGTGTTTTAGTTTCATTCTTTTACAAGTGATTGAACTGTTTTCCCAGCATCACTTGTTAAAGAGATTGTCTTTTCTCCATTGTGTATTCTCACCTCCTTTGTCAATGATAAGGTGTCCATAGGTGTGTGGATTTATCTCTAGGCTCTCTATTTTGTTCCATTGATCTATATTTCTGTCTTTGTGCCAATACCATACTGTCTTGATGACTGTAGCTTTGTAGCATAGTCTGAAGTCAGGCAAGTTGATTCCTCCAGTTCCATTCTTCTTTCTCAAGATTGCTTTGGTAATTTGAAGTTTTTTGTATTTCCATACAAATTGTGAAATTATTTCTTCTAGTTCTCTGAAAAATACTGTTGGTAGCTTGATAGAGATTGCATCAAATCTATAGATTGCTTTGGGTAGTACACTCATTTTCAATATATTGATTCTTCCAATCCATGAACATGGTATATTTCTCCATCTATTTATGTCATCTTTGATTTCTTTCATCAGTGTTTTATAGTTTTCTATATATAGGTCTTTTGTTTCTTCAGGTAGATTTATTCTTAAGGATTTTACTATTTTTGTTGTAATGGTGAATGGGATTGTTTCTTTAATTTCTCTTTCTGTTTTCTTATTGTTAGTGGATAGGAATGTAAGGGATTTCTGTGTGTTAATTTTATATCCTGCAACTTTACTATATTCATTGATTAGCTATAGTAATTTTCTTGTGAAGTCTTTAGGGTTTTCTATGTAGAGGATCATGTCATCTGCAAACAGTGAGAATTTTACTTCTTCTTTTCCAATCTGTATTCCTTTTATTTCTTTTTCTTCTCTGATTGCTGTGGTTAAGACTTCTAAAACTATGTTGAATAGCAGTGGTGAGGGTTGGCACCCTTGTCTTGTTCCTGACTTTAGGAGAAATGCTTTCAATTTTTGACCATTGAGGATAATGTTTGCTCTGGGTTTATCATATATGGCTTTTATTATGTTGAGATATGTTCCTTCTATTCCTGCTTTCTGGAGAGTTTTTATCATAAATGGATGTTGAATTTTGTCAAAGGCTTTCCCTGCATCTATTCAGAAAATCATGTGGTTTTTATCATTCAATTTGTTAATGTGGTGTATCATATTGATTGATTTGCGAATACTGAATAATCCTTGCACCCCCAGATAAAGCCCACCTGGTCGTGATGTATGATCTTTTTTAATATGTTGTTGGGTTCTGTTTACTAGAATTTTGTTAAAGATTTTTGCATCTATGTTCATCAGTGATATCAGTCTGTAGTTTTCTTTTTGTGTGGCATCTTTGTCTGGTTTTGGTATTAAGGGGATGGCGGCCTCATAGAATGAGTTTGGAATTTACCTGCCTCTGCAATTTTCTGGAAGAGTTTGAGTAGGACAGCTGTTAGTGCCTCTCTAAATTTTTGGTAGAATTCATCTGTGAAGCCATCTAGTCCTGGGATTTTGTTTGCTGGAATATTTCTGATCACAGTTTTGATTTCTGTGCTTGTAATGGGTCTGTTAAGATTTTCTATTTCTTCCTGGTTCAGTTTTGGAAAGTTATACTTTTCTAAGAATTTGTCCATTTCTTCTAAGTTGTCCATTTTATTGGCATATAGTTGCTGATAGTAGTCTCTTACGATCCTTTGTACTTTTGTGTTGTCTGTTGTGATTTCTCCATTTTCATTTCTAATTTTGTTGATCTGATTCTTCCCCTTTTTTTCTTGATGAGTCTGGCTAATGTTTTGTCTATTTTATTTATCTTCTCAAAGATTTGAGCTTTGTTGACTTTTGCTATGGTCTCCTTTGTGTGTTCTTTTTTTTTTTTTTTCATTTATTTCTGCCCCAATTTTTATGATTTCTTTCCTTCTACTAACCCTGGGGTTCTTCATTTCTTCCTTTTCTAGTTGCTTTAGGTGTAGAGTTAGGTTATTTATTTGATTTTTCTTTTGTTTCTTAAGGTAAGCTTGTATTGCTATGAACCTTCCCCTTAGCACTGCTTTCACTGAATCCCATAGGTTTGGGGTTGTTTTCATTTTCATTTGTTTCTATGCATATTTTGATTTCTTTTTGATTTCTTCTGTGATGTGTTGGTTATTCAGAAGCATGTTGTTTAGCCTCCATATGTTTGTATTTTTAATAGTTTTTTTTTTCCTCTAGTTGACATCTAATCTTACTGTATTGTGATCCAAGAAAAGATGTTTAGAATGATTCCAGTTTTTTTGAATTGATCAAGGCCAGACAAGGCCAGAATGTGATCTATACTACAGAAGGTTCCATGTGCACTTGAGAAAAATGTGAAATTCATTGTTTTGGGGTGAAATGTCCTATAGATATCAATTAGGTCTAACTGGTCCATTGGATCATTTAAAGTTTGTGTTTCCTTCCTAATTTTCTGTTTAGTTGATCTATCCACAGGTGTGAGTGGGGTATGAAAGTCTCCCACTATTATTGTGTTACTGTTAATTTCCCCTTTCATACTTGTTAGGATTTGCCTTACATATTGCAGTGCTCCTATGTTGGGTGCATATATATTTATAATTGTTATATCTTCTTCTTGGATTGATCCTTTGATCATTATACAGTGTTCTTTTTTGTCTCTTTTCATGGTCTTTATTTCAAAGTCTATTTTATCTGATATGAGTATTGCTACACTTGCTTTCTTTTGGTCTCCATTTGCGTGAAATATGTTTTTCCAGCCCTTCACTTTTAGTCTGTATGTGTCCCTTGTTTCAAGGTAGGTCTCTTGTAGACAGCTTATATAGAGGTCTTGTGTTTGTATCCATTCAGCCAGTCTTTGTCTTTTGGTTGAGGCATTCAACCCATTTACATTTAAGGTAATTGATAAGTATGAGCCCATTGCCATTTACTTTGTTGTTTGGAGTTTGAGTTTATACACCTTTTCTGTGTTTCCTGTCTAGAGAAGATCCTTTAGCATTTGTTAAAAGCTAGTCTGAGGGTGCTGAATTCTCTCAGCTTTTGCTTGTCTGTAAAGTTTTGATTTCTCCTTCATATCTGAATGAGATCCTTGCTGGTACAGTAATCTGGGTTGTAGGTTTTTGTCTTTCATCACTTTAAGTATATCCTGCCATTCCCTTCTGGCCTGAAAAGTTTCTATTGAAAGATCGGCTGTTATCCTTATGGGAATCCCCTTGTGTGTTATTTGTTGTTTTTCCCTTGCTGCTTTTAATATTTGTTCTTTGTGTTTCGTCTTCATTAATTTGATTAATATGTGTGTTGGGGTGTTTCACCTTGGGTTTTGCCTGTTTGGGACTCTCTGGGTTTCTTGGACTTAGGTGGCTATTTCCCTCCCCATTTTAGGGAAGTTTTCAACTATTATCTCCTCAAGTATTTGCTCAGGGCCTTTCTTTTTGTCTTCTTCTTCTGGGACTCCTATTATTCAAATGCTGGGGCCTTTGACATTGTCCCAGAGGTCTCTGAGGTTGTCTTTATTTCTTTTAATTCTTTTTTCCTCTCTGCTTAATTTATTTCCACCATTCTATCTTCCACCTCACTTATCCTATCTTCTACCTCAATTATTCTACTGTTGGTTCCCTCCAGAGTGTTTTTTATCTCAGTTATTACATTATTCATTATTGATTGACTCTTTTTATTTCTTCTAGGTTCTTGTTAAAAGTCTCTTGCATCTTCTCAATTCTTGTCTCCAGACTATTTATCTGTAACTCCATTTTGTTTTCAAGATTTTTGGGTCATTTTTACTATCATTATTCTCAATTCTTTTTCAGGTAGACTCCTTATCTCATCCTCTTTTGTTTGGTTTGATGGGCATTTATCATGTTCCTTTACCTGCTGAATATTTCTCTGCCTTTTCATCTTGTTTAGATTGCTGTGTTTGGGTGGCCTTTCTATATGCTGGAAGTTTGTGGTTTCTCTTTATTATGGAAGTTCCTCCTTGTGGGTGGGGTTGGACAAGTGGCTTGTCAAGGTTTCCTGGTTAGGGAAGCTTGTGTTGGTGTTCCAGTGGGTAGAGCTGGATCTCCTCTCTGGAGTGCAATGAAGTATTTAGTAGTGAGTTTTTAGGTGTCTATAGGTTTGGTGTGACTTTTGGCCACCTATATTTTAATGCTTGGGGTTATGTTCCTACGTTGTTGGAGAATTAGCTTGGTATGTCTTGCTCTGGAACTTGTTGGCTCTTGGGTGGAGCTTGGTTTCAGTGTAAGTATGAAGGCTTTGGGGTGAACTCTTGTCAATTAGTGTTCCTTGAAGTTTTCTAATGTTCAGGAGTTTTCTGATGTTCTCAAGTTTTGGATTTAAGCCTCCTGCCTCTGGTTTTCAGTCTTATTCTTACAGTAGCCTCAAGACTTCTCCATCCATGGTTAATGGAGAAAAGATCCTCCACAGTCTGGAACACCCAGAGAAGTTCACGGAGTTGCACAGAGAAGAGAAGAGGGAGGAAGGAGATAGAGGTGACCAGGAGGAGAAGAGGTGGAATCAAAAGGATAGAGACAGATCTAGCCAGTAATCAGTTCCCTAAGTGTTCTTCACAGCCTGGAATACCCAAAGAGATTCACAGAGTTGGGTAGAGAAAAGAAGAGGAGAGAGGAGATAAAGTGACCTGGAGGAGAAAAAGGAGAGTCAAAAGGGGGAGAGGGCAATCAAGCCAGTAATCACACTCCTAAGTAAAACTGGATACTGAAGATTGGATTCTTAAAGGTATAAAATTAATAACAAATACCAAAAAGCAAAGGTTAAAAATCTAGAGTAGAAGTTAGACTCTCAAAAATATAATATTAAAAAGCCAAAACAAAATCACAAAAATTATTTAAAAATATATGAAATTTGCTCTAAAAATAGGGTCTTTTTTAAATAGTAGGTTGTAAAAATGAAAATTAAAGAAGTAATAAAGAACTTAAAATTTTTTAATTAAAAAATTTTTTTAAATGATAATAGTACAATATATCTAGGAGTTTCTTTGGAGCTGTCAAGGGCAGTGTGGAGTCAGTTCAGTTTCAAATATTTCCTTGCTCCAGCTTATATTTCTTAAGGTCTATAGGCTCCTTCCAATGTAGTTGGTGCTAACTACAGGGTTTTAATCTGTTGCACTTGTCACTTCCAAAGCAGTTCCCTCTTCTCTGTCTTGACTTCCTCTGTTTGCAAGTCTTTTCAGTGTCTAATTTCCACCCTGACACAAGGGGGCAAAAGTGGTCACTTATTTAGGCTCACTTGTTCAGTTGTGCTGTCAGGAGGAAGGAACACTGCAGGCAAATATCACTGGCATGTGTGGGGAATGCTCATAGTGTCTGGGCCACACTGGGTTTTCCCTCATTCACGGCATGTGTGCTTTCCTGGTCTACACTGCTCAGGCTCCAGGTTGCTCTGCAGGGGAATTGTCTAAAAAAGCAGGCCCTGGGTTTCATGCACTTCCCAGGTCTAAGCTGCTCAGGTTCATGTTCTCAGGTACTCCACAAAAGCACAGACTCAATTGGGCCTGAGTTTTGTGCCCTTAGGTCCGAGCAGCTCAGGCAACCAGGTGCTTAGTGAGCACACTCTCCCTAGGTGGGTGGTGCATCTTATCACCTCCCCAGTCCCAGCCAGTTGGTTTCCTGGGTTCACAGTGGGAGCACCATCTCAGGTGTTCCGTGTGTCTCCTCTGGGGAGCTGATCTCTGGCTGCAGTCCTCCTGGCAGATGTCAACTGTCCAGGATCCCAGGAAAACTTGGTTAGCAACTGAGAGCCTGCTCACAGCTTGGTGAGGATGCTGTCTCTGGAGGGCCAAGATTGCCCCTCGCCTTCTGGCTCTGGCTGTCACCTGCCTGCCTCTCTGCCACTGGCAGGGCATGCGTTAGTTCCCAGCTGGCCAGCTCTCCTCTGGTATTCGCTTAGTCCTTTGATCTGTGAATAGGCCCAGCAGTGCCTTAGGTTAGAGCTTTCTGCAGGAAAGTCTCTCTCTCTCTCTCTCTCTCTCTCTCTCTTTTTCTTTCTCTCTCTCTGGCTATCCCACAGTTTGGGTTGCCATATCATGTTAGCTCCCTCAGATTGTCTTCAGGGCATTCAGGCCCGGTCCTTACCCTAAGCAATGCAGCCTGCACCTCCCTGTTCAGCTCCCACTTGCTAGTGAGTGTCTGGGCTACTTATCTGCTGGAAGTTGCAGTTAGGTATGTAATCTGTGTGTGTGTGTGTGTGTGTGTGTGCGTGTGTGTGTGTGTGTTTTCCATGCCTGTTATGTCGCCCTCTGAGATTCCAAAACTCCCCATAGACCTGCCGGTGAGAGGGTTTCCTCGTGTTTGGAGAATTCTCCTCCTCCTTCACGACTCCCTCCCGGGATGGGTCTCCATCCCTAACACTTTTGTCTCTCTTTTTAACTTTTATATTTTGTCCTACCTCCTTTTGAAGACAATGGGCTGCCTTTCTGGGTGCCTGGTGTCCTCCACCAGTGTTCAGAAGCTGTTTTGTGGAATTTGCTCAGCGTTCAAATGATCTTTCAATGAATTTGTGGGGGAGAAAGTGGTCTCCCCATCCTATTCCTCTCCCATCTTAAGACCACCCCCCCTGTGTATTCTTCTTAATATCTTCTGCTTCAGTTAGGTCCATACCATTTCTGTCCTTTATTGAGCCCATCTTTGCATGAAATGTTCCCTTGGTATCTCTAATTTTCTTGAAGAGATTTCTAGTCTTTCCCATTCTATTGTTTTCATCTGTTTCTTGGCATTGATTGCTGAGGAAGGTTTTCTTATCTCTCCTTGCTATTCTTTGCAATTCTGCTTTCAAATGGGTGTATCTTTCCTTTTCTCCTTTACATTTCATTTCTCTTCTTTTCACAGCTATTTGTAAGGCCTCTTCAGACAGCCATTTTGCTTTTTTTGCATTTCTTTCTCTTGGAGATGATCTTGATCCCTGTCTCCTGTACAATGTCATGAACCCTTTCCATAGTTCAGGCACAGCCTAAAAAATGTTTTTTCTATATGAAGTATTCAAAACAATTAATAAACATTAAAATGTACTCAGAACAAATTTACTAACAACATACTATTTATGGAAATTACAGTGAATCAGGGATACTTTACCCATTCATTCTTTCCCTTTTTCTCTTCATCCTTTTTTTTTCTATTTTCTCTCTCCTTCACTCTTCTTTCCCCTAAACATGCATACATAAACATACACACAAAGTAATCCAAATATTACATTTCTTATAGTATTTTAATAAAATACATTTTAATAAATTTAATAAAGCACATTTTAATAAATATCGATTTGTCTCTAAAATAAAATATTAGAATATTAGAGCATAAGATTTAATCTGTAAGGGAACAAATGTTTTCAAATTATCCTCTTTCATTCTTTTTTTTTTTTTTTAATGAGACAAGATGGCAAAATACATTCTATTGTCTGGGCTTCCCTGATAGTTCAGCTGGTAAAGAATCCACCTGCAATTGCAGCAGACTCCGGTTTGATTCCTGGGTTGGGAAGATCCCCTGGAGAAGGGACATGTTACCCACTCCAGTATTTTGGAGCTTCCTTTGTGGCTCAGTTGATGAGGAATTCACCTGCAATGTGGGAGACGTAAGTTCAATCACTGGACTGGGAGGATCCCCTGGAGAAGAAAACAGCTACCCACTCCAGTATTCTGGCCTGAAGAATTCCATGGACTATACAGTCCATAGGATCTCAAAGAGTCAGACAAGACTGAGTGACTTTCACTAAAAGTTAGGTTCTGTTTTCTGGTCCTTTCCTTAGTCATTGTGAATCCAAACCTTTCTTTCTGAACAAGTGATTCCTTTGCTTACAGCAGAATTTCAGACTTGAATACTTGTTGCCTTTGTTTTCCAGCCATTTACACATATGCCCAACTGCCTGAGGCATTACTTGAGTTAATTCTTGAAGCATCTCCCTTGCACCCTTTGGTCACCATTATCTGAATTCAGTTCACTAGCTACAATCTTCTTAGATATCTTCTCAGAGGCATTCTATTGAGAAAATCAAGCACTTTCAAATCATTGAATCACCCAAAAAACTGCTCAACCACAATTATCCTCTCCACAAAGGGTAAAACTTCCATGAACATCTTCTTATGGCTTATTTTCTTCCAAGATATAAATACCACTGGTGAGGGTAACATTAAATTTCAATAATTTTAAAATAAAGAAGTTTATCAGATTGCTTTCCCCTCTGAGAGAAAATATTCATGGCATGTTGTGACTACCAGGAGGCTCCGCATTTTTCTCAGGAATTCTAGATCCATCTTGTATATTTAACAGTAAACCATAATATTTTATGCAAAGTGTTTTGTAAGGTTAATGGTCATATAAAATGAGGTTAGTGGATGTTTTCTTTCCATGAAAAAAAAATTTGTATGTGAAAACACATTCACTGGATTATTAAGGTTACAATTGTGACATATTGAGACTGTGTGTTTCTGTTGCAAATAATATACTTTATTAATGTCTTTGTGAATCATTTCAGAGAAGTATCATGAAGTAAAACATTTAAAACAGATTAGAGTGTCTAGCTGTCTATTTGGAACCAACTGGTAACCCACCATGAATTAGGGCCTAATTTTATGCCTAATTATGAAGCCGATACAGTATGAATTATCTCTCATTAAAAACCATTCCAGGTCAATGAACTTCTAAAATAGTTTCTGAAACTATCTGCTCCCTCACATAGTTCATGAGAACCCATAGTTTTAAATATCTACAAATGTTCAAGGGCTTCCCGGTGGCTCAGTGATAAAGAAACCACCTGCAATGCAGGAGACAAAGGAGTCGGGCAGATCCTTGGAAAAGGAAATGGCAACCCACTCCAGTACTCTTGCCTGGGGAATCCCATGGACAGCAAAACCTGGAATGCTACACTCCATGGGGTCACTAGATTTGGTCTCAATACCTAAATCACCACTACACCACCAAAAATATTCTTGGAAGTTGTGAGTTCCAATCCTGTTTTACCACCTAACTGCTTCCTTTTGTATTACTTTCTTCCCCAAGTTTTCTCACCTCTATAAAAATGACTTTTAACCTAATACTTTTCTCATGAGGACAGTGTGAGATTTAACTAATATATGTATGTATGTTGAACATTCTGGGAAACTCACAGGTAATATATTGTGTAAGTATAGAGTATCGTACTAAAGTTTCTAAACTGGCTTAATTGTACAATAATATACATTTTCAATATGAATGTTTCGGCACTATATTCTCTGTGCCAATATTATAATCTAAAACAATTATAGTAACTTTACTTTTCAAAAAAGACATGTCATTCTTAGAATACCAAATGCCTCTAGCCTTTTTGCTATGGTTAAAATGATACCCTTATTTTCTATTAGGAACAAAAGTCATATGTAACAAATTCAAAGAGAGTGAGGAGAATGACTGCCATAGTTGGTCAGAGCTGCAGATATTTATCATGACACCATTAGTGATCAAAAGATGGGCTTACCATGATTCTACGCAGAGAGCCAAATTTGAATTTAAAGCAAAACTTCATGAAACCATTTCTGGCAAGAGGAAACAATTTTAAAGGGTGGGGAAAACTCTGAATGTCACAATGACAACCCTAAATTTTCTTTTGTTTGTTCCACCGAATTGAAAGCAATAACATCCCATCCCATCATCCATCTATTATGTATTAAGTCCCACAACATGTCAGCAGCTAAAATAATTGTTCAACCACTTAAATATTTTCAATATATGCCAGCAAGTGATGACAGTGTCAAATTCCCACAAAGTATAGAATTTATGATCTTAGAATCCATTTTCTTTTCTGACTCCCTCAAGCATATATATTTAACACCCTACTTCTAATAGTAGAATTATTTGAACTCATAGAGCCTGTCATCTGTTATTTTCAAAGTACTTCACTAATAACAAATAATGTGAAATTTATCTCTGCTCTGGCTATTATTACTTCTGTTTCAACAGCAAGTCACTGACGTTGGCCCCAAGTATCTGACTAGAGGAATGAGGACTGTAACTAGAGACCAGGTCCAAACTGCAAGGTGGGTGACTGCTGCTTTGGCAGCTTTTTGTGCTGTCAAAAAAATAAACATCCAGCTATAGTTACACACAAGGAACAATTTCGAAGTCTGACTTTCTTAGCAAAACAACAGTGCAGTGAAGCCCAACACAATAATGCAGATCCAGGACAAAAATACTGCCCTAGTTCACATCTGTTCATCATTCCTTTAACCTTCACTTGACTCACTGCTCCTAGCTTCAGTGTTTCAGTTCCTCTCACCCAGGAAGCCAACTGAAGACCAGAATGACAACTCCTTTTCCTGAGATGAACAAGTGGGAGTCATAATAATCTTAGAATCCTGGCAATATGAATAGTATGTCTTATTTATTTGTTTTTCCACTTTTGGGATAGTAACAGAATGGAAAAATAAAATTTCATATATAATAAATATATATGGGGCAGCATAAGATGATCAGCTAATCTCCATACAACAACTTAATAAAGATTTGCCATTTCAAACATTACACAATACATGTCCTCTTGAGTTTTTGTTGTTGACCCTGAGCACCTCAAAATTGTAACTTGATTATTACTGTCTAGTCAATATTATGTGTGGATGATGCCTGAGTAACACTAGCAGCATTACATTATTTTTAATTAATTTTTCAGCTGATTAGCTATTTCTTGCAAACTTCCTTAATCACTTATGCAGATAATGACATGTGATACTTATATGAAGGTGAAATTCTTCAGTTTCATGAAGATATCGAGTGTCATAAGGATATTCACAGTCTCAAAAATTAATATTAGTCCTTGAGTGCAGTATTTATTTTTAATCAAAATGTGAAAGATCTCAGAAGAAATTGATACTGTTCAATTATCTAGTGAAGTTTCTGAACTCACAGTTTTACATCCTTTCTTTCTCAAATTCCACATGGTAAACATTTAAAGTAAAAAGATTCAAATGAGCACTGAAAATAGTTAAGAATGCTGATTGCAGACTGAACATTTTATTAAACTTCAGAACAAAACATGTGTAAGGTCATATTCAAAGTGGTCCACTGTAGAAGGGAATGGCAAACCCCATGAACAGTATGAAAAGGCATAATGATAGGATACTGAAAGAGGAACTCCCCAGGTCAGTAGGTGCCCAATATTCTACTGGAGATCAGTGGAAAAATAACTCCAGAAAGAATGAAGGGATGGAGCCAAAGAAAAACAGTACCCAATTGTGGATGTAACGGGATAGAAACAAGTTCTGATGCGCTGAAGAACAATATTGCATAGGAACCTGGAATGTTAGGTCCATGAATCAAGGCAAATTGGAAGTGATCAAACAAAAGATGGCAAGGGTGAACATCAACATTCTAGGAATCAGCAAACTAAAATGGACTGGAATGGGTGAATTAACTCAGACGACCATTATATATACTACTGTGGGCAGGAATCCCTCAGAAAAAATGGAGTAGCCATCATGGTCAACAAAAAGAGTCTGAAATGTAGTACTTGGATGCAATCTCAAAAATGACAGAATGATCTCTGTTCATCTCCAAGGCAAACCATCAATATTACAGTTATCCAAGTCTATGACCCAGTAATGCTGAAGAAGCTGAAGTTGAATGGTTTTATGAAGACCTACAAGACCTTTTAGAACTAACACCCAAAAAAGATGCCCTATTCATTATAGGGGACTGGAATGCAAAAGTAGAAAGTCAAGAAACACCTGTATTAATAGTCAAATTTGGCCTTGAAATGTGGAATGAAGCAGGGCAAAGATGAACAGAGTTTTGCCAAGAAAATGCACTGGTCAGAGCAAACACCCTCTTGCAAAAACACAAGAGAAGACTCTACACATGGACATTACCAGATGGTCAACACCAAAATCAGATTGATTATATTCTTTGCAGCCAAAGATGGAGACACTCTATACAGTCAACAAAAACAAGACCAGGAGCTGACTGTGGCTCAGATCATGAACTCCTTATTACCAAATTCAGACTCAAACTGAAGAAAGTAGGGAACACCACTAGATCATTCAGGTATGACCTAAATCAAATCCCTTATGATTATACAGTGGAAGTGAGAAATAGATTTAAGGGCCTAGATCTGATAGACAGAGTACCTGATGAACTATGGAATAAGGTTCGTGACATTCTACAGGAGACAGGGATCAAGACCATCCCCATGGAAAAGAAAGGCAAAAAGCAAGATGGCTGTCTGGGGAGGCCTTACAAATAGCTGTGAAAAGAAGAGAAGCAAAAAGTAAAGGAGAAAAGGAGAGATACAAGCATCTGAATGCAGAGTTCCAAAGAATAGCAAGAAGAGATAAGAAAGCCTTCTTCAGCGATCAATGCAAAGAAAAACAGGAAAAGAACAGAATGGGAAAGACTAGAGATCTCTTCAAGAAAATTAGAGATACCAAGGGAACATTTCATGCAAAGATGGGCTCGATAAAGAACAGAAATAGTCTGGACCTAACAGAAGCAGAAGATATTAAGAAGAGGTGGCAAGAATACAAGGAAGAATTATGCAAAAAGATCTTCACGACCCAGATAATCATGACTGTGTGATCACTCATCTAGAGCCAGACATCTTGGAATGTGAAGTCAAGTGGGCCTTAGAAAGCATCACTACGACCAAAGCTAGTGGAGGTGATGGAATTCCAGTTGAGCTGTTTCAAATCCTAAAAGATGATGCTGTGAAAGTGCTGCACTCAATATGCCAGCACATTTGGAAAACTGAGCAGTGGCCACAGGACTGGAAAAGGTCAGTTTTCATTCCAATTCCAAAGAAAGGCAATGCCAAAGAATGCTCAAACTACCACACGATTGCTCTCATCTCACATGCTAGTAAAGTAATGCTCAAAATTCTCCAAGCCAGGCTTCAGCAATACATGAACCGTGAACTCCCTGATGTTCAAGCTGGATTTAGAAAAGGCAGAGGAACAAGAGATCAAATTGCCAACATCTGCTGGATCATGGAAAAAGCAAGAGAGTTCCAGAAAAATGTCTACTTCTGCTTTATTGACTATGCCAAAGCCTTTGACTGTGTGGATCACAATAAACTGTGGAAAATTCTGAAAGAGATGGAAATACCAGACCACCTGACCTGCTCTTGAGAAACCTGTATGCAGGTCAGGAAGCAACAGTTAGAACTGGACATGGAACAACAGATTGGTTCCAAATAGGAAAAGGAGTACGTCAAGGCTGTATATTGTCACCTTGCTTATTTAACTTACATGCAGAGTACATCATGAGAAACACTGGACTGGAAGAACCCAAGCTGGAATCAAGACTGCCGGAAGAAATCTCAATAATCTCAGATATGCAGATGACACCACTCTTATGGCAGAAAGAGAAGAGAAACGAAAAAGCCTCTTGATGAAAGTGAAAGAAGAGAGTGAAAAAGTTGGCTTAAAGCTCAACATTCAGAAAACGAAGATCATGGCATCTGGTCCCATCACTTCATGGCAAATAGATGTGGAAATAGTAGAAACAGTGGCTGACTTTATTTTGGGGGCTCCAAAATCACTGCAGATGGTAATTGCAGCCATGAAATTAGAAAACTCTTACTCCTTGGAAGAAAAGTTATGACCAACTTAGATAGCATATTCAAAAGCAGAGACATTACTTTGCCAACAAAGGTCCATCTAGTCAAGGCTATGGTTTTTCCTGTGGTCATGTATGGATGTGAGAGTTGGACTGTGAAGAAGGCTGAGTGCTGAAGAATTGATTCTTTTGAACTGTGTGTTGGAGAAGACCCTTGAGAGTCCCTTGGACTGCAAGGAGATCCAACCAATCCATTCTGAAGGAGATCAACCCTGGAATTTCTTTGGAAGGAATGATGCTAAAGCTGAAACTCCAGTACTTTGGCCACCTCATGCGAAGAGTTGACTCATTGGAAAAGACTCTGATGCTGGGAGGGATTGGGGGCAGGAGGAGAAGGGGACGACAGAGGATGAGATGGCTGGATGGCATCACTGACTCTATGTACATGAGTCTGAGTGAACTCCAGGTGTTGGTGAGGGACAGGGAGGCCTGGCGTGCTGCAATTCATGGGGTCGCAAGAATCAGACACAACTGAGTGACTGAACTGAACTGAACTGAACTGACATAGCACTTTTGTGAAAACTAGGACAGAACACCTTTTGAGGAGACAGAGCACTCAAAGTACATTCATGTCTCTCTTAATGTTGAAAAGCCCTAAGATTCCATTCTTGATTTCCCCTCTGTCTTATGCATGTCTTAAGAAACCCTTAGAGCCAAATTTGTATTTTCAGCCTTATCTGCCTTCCCTTGTTCTTGATTCATTATATATTGTCTATTCATCATAACAATCTCGATAGGTAACCTAGCTAACTTAATAGGACCCATCAAAAAATCAAAAACAAACAAACAAAAAAACATCAACAAGAATTCTTAATTCCTCTACCTCACCCTAACCTAGTCTTTCTCTCTTTCCTTTTTCAATGAATGACACTACCCTTCACAAATATATTTAGCCCCCAGTTCAGATATTATCTTTAATTCTTTCCCGATCTCCTACTGCAACCCTAAAGGGTGTTCTGTTGGCTGTGTATTTATCATAAATCTTCATTCAAACCATTGTCACACTCTTTACTGTGACTAGCTAGTACAAGCCAATATCACTCTCATCATGAATTCTGCAGTAGCCTCCTAACACTTGTCTTGGCCTGTATTCTTGATCCCTGTATATACAGTATATTCTTCACGTGGTAGATTGATCTTTTCAGATTATAAATTAGACCACAGCATTGCATAGATGAGACCTCCCCCACCCCCACAACAGTTCTCCATCACAAAATAAAATTCAAACATATCATCATGGTAAACAAGGTTCTGGTTACTCTCTAGTAACATACCTGGTTACTCTCTAGTTCTCAGACCTCATTTAAAATACTCTGATCTCTTATTATCTGCCCTCCTAACATTAATGTTTCAAGTCTTTGTCAAAAACACCAAGCTTGGGGCTTCCTGGTGATCCAGTGGTTAAAAGCACTCCGAACACACAGGGCCTGGGTGTCAAATAAATAAAAATAAATATTTTTAAAAAAACACCAGGCTTGTTTCTGACTTAGGGCCATTAAACTACTCTGGTCATCCATGCTCTCACGATACACAAGTTTCAGTTCAGTTCAGTCGCTCAGTTGTGTCCGATTCTTTGCGACCCCGTGAATCGCAGCATGCCAGGCCTCCCTATCCATCACCAACTACTGGAGTTCACTCAGACTCACGTACATAGAGTCAGTGATGCCATCCAGCCATCTCGTCCTCTGTCGTCCCCTTCTTCTCTTGCCCCTAATCCCTCCCAGCATCAGGGTCTTTTCCAATGAGTCAAATCTTCGCATGAGGTGGCCAAAGTACTGGAGTTTCAGCTTTAGCATCATTCCCTCCAAAGAAATCCCAGGGCTGATCTCCTTCAGAATAGACTGGTTGGATCTCCTTGCAGTCCAAGGGACTCTCAAGAGTCTTCTCCAACACCACACTTCAAAAGCATCAATTCTTCTGTACTCAGCTTTCTTCACAGTCTAACTCTCACATCCATACATGACCACTGGAAAAACCATAGCCTTGGCTAGATGGACCTTTGTTGGCAAAGTAACGTCTCTGATTTTCAATATGCTCTCTAGGTTGGTCATAACTTTTCTTCCAAGGACTAAGTGTCTTTTAATTTCATGGCTGCAGTCACCATCTGCAGTGATTTCGGGAGCCCCCAAAAATAAAGTCAGCCACTGTTTCCACTATTTCCGCATCTATTTGCCATGAAGTGATGGGGCCAGATGCCATGATCTTCGTTTTCTGAATGTTGAGCTTTAAGCCAACTTTTTCACTCTCTTCTTTCACTTTCATCAAGAGGCGTTTTACTTCCTCTTCACTTTCTGCCATAAGAGTGGTGTCATCTGCATATCTGAGGTTATTAATATTTATCCTGCCAATCTTGGTTCCATCCTGTACTTCTTCCAGCCCAGCATTTCTCATGATGTACTCTGTATATAAGTTAAATAAGCAAGGTGACAATATACAGCCTGGATGTGCTCCTTTTCCTATTTGGAACCAGTCTGTTGTTCCATGTCCAGTTCTAACTGTTGCTTCCTGACCTGCATACAGGTTTCTCAAGAGGCAGGTCAGGTGGTCTGGTATTCCCATCTCTTTCAGAATTTTCCACAGTTTATTGTGATCCACACAGTCAAAGGCTTTGGCATAGTCAATAAAGCAGAAATTGAAGTTTTTCTAGAACTCTCTTGCTTTTTCCATGATCTAGCAGATGTTGGCAATTTGATGTCTAAAACCAGCTTGAACATCAGGAAGTTCATGGTTCACATATTGCTGAAGCTTAGCTTGGAGAATTTTGAGCATTACTTTACTAGCATGTGAGATGAGTGCAATTGTGTGGTAGTCTGAGCATTTTTGGCATTGCTTTTCTTCGGAATTGGAATGAAAACTGACCTTTTCCAGTCCTGTGGCCACTGCTCAGTTTTCCAAATTTACTGGCATATTGAGTGCAGCACTTTCACAGCATCATCTTTTAGGATTTGAAACAGCTCAACTGGAATTCTATCACCTCCACTGGCTTTGTTCATAGTGATGCTTTCTAAGGCCCACTTGACTTCACATTCCAAGATGTCTGGCTCTAGGTGAGTGATCACACAGTCATGATTATCTGGGTCGTGAAGATCTTTTTGCATAATTCTTCCGTGTATTCTTGCCACCTCTTCTTAATATCTTCTGCTTCTGTTAGGTCCATACCACTTCTGTCCTTTATCGAGCCCATCTTTGCATGAAATGTTCCCTTGGTATCTCTAATTTTCTTGAAGAGATCTCTAGTCTTTCCCATTCTGTTCTTTTCCTGTTTTTCTTTGCATTGATCGCTGAAGAAGGCTTTCTTATCTCTTCTTGCTATTCTTTGGAACTCTGCATTCAGATGCTTATATCTCTCCTTTTCTCCTTTACTTTTTGCTTCTCTTCTTTTCACAGCTATTTGTAAGGCTTCCTCAAACAGCCATACTTTTGCCTTTCTTTTCCATGGGGATGGTCATGGTCCCTGTCTCCTGTACAATGTCACGAACCTCCATCCATATTTCATCAGGCACTCTGTCTATCAGATCTAGGCCCTTAAATCTATTTCTCACTTCCACTGTATAATCATAACGGATTTGGTTTTAGGTCATACCTGAATGGTCTAGCTGTTTTCCCTGCTTTCTTCAATTTAAGTCTGAATTTGGTAATAAGGAGTTCATGATCTGAGCCACAGTCATCTCCTGGTCTTGTTTTTGTTGACTGTATAGAGTGTCTCCATCTTTGGCTGCAAAGAATATAATCAATCTGATTTTGGTGTTGACCGTCTAGTGATGTCCATGTGTAGTTTTCTCTTGTGTTGTTGATAGAGGGTGTTTGCTACACATGTTTACTGAGTACTTATCATATGTTAGGCTGTTTTATGCAAAGTAGAAACAACAGTGACTAAAGCACCTGCTCTCAAGTAGTTTACATTTTAGTGCCTAAAGGAATTTTCTATCATCTCTCATCAGGACTCCTGGAAGAGCCTCTTAACTGTCTGCTTCTAGTATTAATCCCTTTAAATCTCATGCTTCATCCAACACTCAGAGAGTGCCAATCTCCAAAAAGACAGGCTTTTTCTGAAGATTCTATATAGAACAGTGCTCATCTCTCCATCCCAAGTCCCTACCACTTTCTATTCTTTATTTTATTCATGTCCTTTCAGCAATCTAAAATGAACTTATTTGCTTACTTTTAAGCTTCATAACAGTGGGAATTTTGTGTGTGTGTGTGTTTTTTAATCCTTGTGATCCCAACATCTTAAACTGCACCTGAAACATCATATAGATTTAATAAATACTTGTAGAGTGAATACATGAAGAAGGATGTCACAATATACAACTTGCCCAGGAAAGAGCTTAAACTGAGTGGTGGTCATTTCTTTGGGGAGTATATATGAAATGGTTCCAAGCTTGCAATTATCCAATATGTGGAGAGGAAGGAGCCCTGGAAGGAAGCACAGCTACTTACTAAGGGACTGCCCTATAAAAAAAAAAACCCTGGGACACTGGATGAATGCATGCTAAATCACTTCAGTCATGTCCAGCTCTTCGTGACCCTATGGAGTGTAGCCTGCCAGGCTCCTCAGTCCATGGGATTTTCCAAGCAAGATACTGGAGTGGGTTGCCATGCCCTTCTCCAGGGGATCTTCCTGACCCATGGATGGAATCACATCTCTTAAATCTCCTACAATGGCAGATGAGTTCTTTACCACTAGTGCCACCTGGGAAGTCCAGGACAGTGGATCCCCACTCTTTAATTATTCCATATTAAATAATTTGCATATGCCTGTCCCCAAATCACAGTTATCCTCTGAAGAAATGCAAACTCTTCTTGAAAGTATCAGTTCAGTTCAGTTTGGTTCAGTCACTCAGCCGTATCCAACTCTTTGCAACCCCATGAACCACAGCACACCAGGCCTTGCTGTCCATCACCAACTCCCAGAGCCTACCCGAATTCATGTCCATTGAGTCGGTGATGCCATCCAACCATCTCATCCTCTGTCATCTTCTTCAACTCTTGCCCTCAATCTTTCCCAGCATCAGAGTCTTTTCAAGTGAGTCAGCGCTTCACATCAGGTGGCTAAAGTACTGGAGTTTCAGCTTCAACATCAATCCTTCCAATGAACA
This sequence comes from Nanger dama, assembly GCA_917880005.1. NCBI lineage: Eukaryota > Metazoa > Chordata > Mammalia > Artiodactyla > Bovidae > Nanger > Nanger dama. The sequence continues at coordinate 2,936,021 of CAKJTW010000059.1, forward strand.
TCCAGGACTGATCTCCTTTAGGATGGACTGGTTGGATCTCCTTGCAGTCCAAGGAACTCTCAAGAGTCTTCTCCAACACCACAATTCAAAAGCATCAATTCTTCAGCACTCAGCTTTCTTTACAGCCCAACTCTCACATCCATACATGACTACTGGAAAAAGCATAGCCTTGACTAGATGGACCTTTGTTGGCAAAGTAGTGTCTCTGCTTTTTAATATGTTCTCTAGGTTGGTCATAACTTTCCTTCCAAGGAGTAAGTGTCTTTTAATTTCATGGCTGCAATCACCATCTGAAGTGATTTTAGAGCCCCCAAAAATAAAGTCAAGAACTCTAAACATACCTGGTTGATAGTGTGGAGAGAAGGTGAAGACAGGAGTCAATGTGGACCTATAAGACAAGGGGGAAAAGAGACAGGGAAGTCAACTCAGTTTGAGGAAAATACTCTAAGTGAAACATGCCTGTTCATTCCTGCACACACAGCTCCAGCCTGCCTGCTCCTCTGTTCTCCTAAACACTGGTTTGTTCATCTGCAAGGCATAATTATTGAGGCAGAGCTAGAAATCAGCAGTCCCATTCAGGGAAGAAAATGTTTACATGTAGATCTGCACAGTTGTAACCAGAGTTAACATTTGCAATAGCACTTGTCATGTGTAGGCACTGTTACACATGCTTTAGATATATTAACTCATTTAATTCTTATTCTCCAAAAGGTAGGTAACGATTCTTCCCATCATACAGATGATGTACAGAAATGGTGCAGTGACCAGCCCAAGTCCTCATAGCTCTTAAGTGGCTCAGTACGAACTCTATGCCAGGAAGTCTTACTCCATGGTCAAAACAGTTAACCTCTACTGTCTACATAAAATAAACACATGGCATTGACCTGTTAACCAATTTTATTCTCCATGCATTAGTAGAAATGTAAATTAAGGGGAAAAAGACATTTGAGATAAAAATACCACACCAAAAAGAATCAAGGGAACAAACAGGACAATTCACACTATAGGAAACAAAATTAATTCAAGATGCTAGTAAAATTCTAATAATATCCTTAAAAATTTTTTGAGAGGCTCTTGTGTCCATTAGGAAGCAACAGTTAAAACTGGACATGGACCAACAGACTGGTTCCAAATAGGAAAAGGAGTATGTCAAGGCTGTATATTGTCACCCTATTTAGTTAATGTATATATAGAGTACATCATGAGAAACACTGGACTGGAAGAAGCACAAGCTAGAATTAAGATTGCTGGGAGAAATATCAATAACCTCAGATATGCAGATGACACCACCCCTATGGCAGAAAGTGAAGAGGAACTAAAAGGCCTCTTGGTGAAAGTAAAAGAGGAGAGTGAAAAAGTTGGCTTAAAGTTCAACATTCAGAAAACGAAGACCATGGCATCTGGTTCCATCATTTCATGGGAAATAGATGGAGAAACAGTGGAAACAGTTTTGGACTTTATTTTGGGGGCTCCAAAATCATTGCAGATGGTTACTACAGCCACGAAATTAAAAGACACTTACTCATTGGAAGGAAAGTTATGACCAACCTAGATAGCAAAGTAATGACCAACCTAGGTCATTACTACTTTGCCAAAAAGGTCCATCTAGTCAAGGCTATAGTTTTTCTAGTGATCATGTATGGATGTGAGAGTTGGACTGTGAAGAAGGCTGAGTGCCGAAGAATTGATGCTTTTGAACTGTGGTGTTGGAGAAGACTCTTGAGAGTCCCTTGGACTGCAAGGAGATCCAACCAGTCCATTCTGAAGGCGATCAGTCCTGGGTGTTCTTTGGAAGGAATGATGCTAAAGCTGAAACTTCAGTACTTCGGCCACCTCATGCGAAGAGTTAACTCATTGGAAAAGACTCTGATGCTGAGAGGGATTGGGGGTAGGAGGAGAAGGGGACGACAGAGGATGAGATGGCTGTATGGCATCACAGACTCGATGAATGTGAGTTTGAGTGAATTCAGGGAGTTGGTAATGGACAGGGAGGCCTGGCGTGCTGCGATTCATGGGGTCGCAAAGAGTTGGACATGACTGAGTGACTGAACTGTACTGAACTATGTCCATTAAATACTATCAGAATGTCCTGAGAAAAGAGCAACCAATAAAAAATTGTTCCTGGAAATCTGCAAAATTATTGCTCAAAAAAATTTGATTAGTATATCTAAAGACTAAAAGGAATATCACATAAGACCAAACAATGGTATAGAAGATAAAGGTAAAGAAATTTTAAGGAATATAATGCCAAAAGATAAGTAGGCTTAAAATATGATAAAATTAGTAATAAACATAAAAATTGATTCAGGACATGCAACATCTAACAATTAAGAAAAAAAAGAAAGTGAGCAAGAGTGAAAGTGAGAATAAGAAATAAAAAGCAAGAAGGAGAGGGAGCAAGAAAAGGAAGAAGAGAAGGAGGAGAAATAATGATAAAAATAATGAAGGAAAATAGAAGTGAGAACATAACATTAATAGAAGGCAACGAAAGAAATGGCATAATTAAGCAATAATAGAATAAATGAGGCATGAACCTATATTGAAATGCTATGAGTATTAGTGAGGGAAATATTTTTAGACATATGTGGAAGAAAACTCATGATATATAAAAACTACAAAGATTAAAGGAAAATTGTAAAATCTTAAATACAGAAACAGTAAGCGCTCTACAAAGAAGTGGGAACCAGAACTGTTTCAGTAACTCCGGATATTAGAAAACAATAGGAGAGAGCTTGACAAAATCTAAAACTGGAAACTAGAATTCAACATCTAAAAAGGGACTGGATACATGTAAGAACTCATTAAAAATGTGTTTCACAAAACAAAAAAGTCTTTGAAGGGTTAAAAATGTGCTTGAGGAGTTATGGACTTAATACAAAATATAAAAGTAAGAAAATTACAAGATGGCATCTATACACTAAGACTAGAAACTACTAGTCTAAATTAATGCAGAAGTGAAGAAGGCTCTGTGAAGCATCACTTCATAAAGATAGTAGATTATTTTAAAATATGAATATGAAATGTGAATTTCTTCTGTCAATAACAAAAAGAAAAAGCAATCAAAAATTTAGAAAAACACAAAAAGTTGCACAAGAAAAGTTATTCTAGGAGCCAAAAAATATGATATGCTTTTCAATAATTAATTTATGTTTTGTCAGAACAACACTCATTTAACTAGATCTTAAAACATTCAGTTTTGAGCAACAGTTTTTAACGACTTGCCGTTAAACTTTTTTCCTCTGCAGTAAATTATACAATTTGAATATCAGTGGATATATCCTTTAAATATCACAAATGCTGTTTTTAGTTTATAAATTTTAGATTTAAGTTATTATCAAAGGTTACAAAATCTTTGCTTATAGTCATAGAGTGATTTAAGTTAAATAGCCCTTTGTTGTTATTCAGTCACTCAGTAATGTCTGACTCTTTGTGACCCTGGGACTGCAGCACCCCAGGCTTCCTTGTCCATCACCAAGTCCAATAGCTTGCTCAAACTCATGTCCATTGAGTCAGTGATGCCATCCAACTATCTCATCCTCTGTCATAGTCTTCCCCTCCTGCCTTCAAACTTTTCCAGTCTTTCAGGGTCTTTTCTAATGAGTCAGCTCTTTGCATCAGGTGGCTAAAGTATTGGAATTTCAGCTTCAACAACAGTCCTCCCAATGAATATTCAGGACTGATTTCCTTTAGGATTGACTGGTTGGATCTCCTTGCAGTCCAAGGAACTCTCAAGAGTCCTCCAACACCACAGTTCAAAACCATCAGTTCTTCACAATCAGCTTTCTTTATAGTCCAACTCTTACATCCATGTATGACTACTGGAAAAACCACAGCTTTGACTAGATGGAACATTGTCAGCAAACTAATGTCTTTGCTTTTTAATATGCTGTCTAGGTTGGTCACAGCTTTTCTTCCAAGGAACAAGCATCTTATAACTTCATGGCTGCACTCACCAATTGCAGTGATTTTGGAGCCCCTCAAAATAAAATCTCTCACTGTTTCCAATTTTTCCCCTTCTATTTGCCATGAAGTTATGGGGCCCAATGTCATGATCTTACTTTTCTGAATGTTGAGTTTTAAGCCAACTTTTTCACTCTCCTCTTTCATTTTCATCAAGACGCTCTTTAGTTCTTCTTCACTTTCTGCCATAAGGGTGGTGTCATCTGCATATCTGAAGTTATTGATATTTCTCCCTGAAATCTTCATTCCAGCTTGTTCTTCATCCAATTCAGCATTTCACATCATGTACTCTGCATATAAGTTAAATAAGCAGGTGACAATATACAGCTCCTTAGAATGTGAAATTTAAAAATGACTGCAATTGGAAGATGCCATAAGAAGATATGGAAGAATATGCAGGGGAGATCAATTCTCATACAATATAAAGGGAATTCAGTAGGTTACGCCTAAATTTTATGAATTAAGATATAGAACTGTAAATGTTTAAAATCACAATACTAACCACAAGAGTAATTAGATCCATAAACTGAGTGGTTCAGTTCAGTTCGTCAGTCACTCAGTCGTGTCCAACTCTTTGCTACCCCATGAATTACAGCACACCAGGCCTCCCTGTCCATCACCAACTCCCAGAGTACACTCAAACTCACTTCCATCAAGTCGGTGATGCCATTCAGCCATTTCATCCTCTGTCGTCCCCTTCTCCTCCTGCCCCCAATCCCTCCCAGCATCAGAGTCTTTTCCAATGACTTAACTCTTAGCATGAGGTGGACAAAGTATTAGAGTTTCAGCTTTAGCATCATTCCTTCCAAACACCCATGACTGATCTCCTTTAGAATGGACTGGCTGGATCTCCTCGCAGTCCAAGGGACTTTCAAGAGTCTTCTCCAACACCACACTTCAAAAGCATCAATTCTTTGGCACTGAGCCTTCTTCACAGTCCAACTCTCACATCCATACATGACCACTGGAAAAACCATAGCCTTGACTAGATGGACCTTTGTTGGCAAAGTAGTGTCTCTGCTTTTGAACATACTACCTAGATTGGTAATAACTTTTCTTCCAAGGAGTAAGCGTCTTTTAATTTCATGGCTGCAGTCACCATCTGCAGTGATTCCGGAGCCCAAAAAACAAAGTCTGACACTGTTTCCACTGTTTCTCCATCTATTTCCCATGAAGTGATGGAACCAGATGCCATGATCTTTGTTTTCTGAATGTTGAGCTTTAAGCCAATTTTTTCACTCTCATCTTTCACTTTCATCAAGAGGCGTTTTAGTTCCTCTTCACTTTCTGCCATAAGGGTGGTGTCATCTGCATATCTGAGGTTATTGATATTTCTCCTGGCAGTGTTGATCCCAGCTTGTGCTTCTTCCAGCCCAGTGTTTCTCATGATGTACTGAGTAGTAGAGGAAGGGAAAGGGAGAAGTAGAAACAGTGTACCTGTGGTCACTTTCTAATTGCAACATTGATATATCCAATACTGCCTATATCATAAAGTACTCCTTCATGTATATCACTTTGGGATATACTAGTAAAATCCAGAAGAACCAATTTTTATCATTTTTATAATAAATAAATAGTCAAATGAAAATTGTAAAATTCTTTGTATCAAGGTGACACCTTGGCTGAACCAAGTTAATTAGTCCTTCATGTCATCTGGCTGAAAAATGATAAAATTCTATTATAAAGTGGTTATATGTAATCCTAAAAGAATGAATTATAGCAGCTGTGTAAATTATTTTTGATGTGAATTATGACCATTCCTTTATTCAGCTAAAGAGCAAGAAATTTAAGATAAGCAAAGATGAATAAATAAAATGCAAAATGTGCTTAAACAAACATATTAGGTTTTGCTACCTAACAATATCTCACTGGCATCCAGTAATAAGTTTTATTACTATTAATACTGTTGTTGTTGTTACTATTGTTACTATCATTGTTGTTGTTGTTACTATTATTGTTATTATTTTGCTTACAGTACTGCAGGCTGGCTAGAACAACTTCAGCTTTTGGGTCCACTGTATACTTTTGGGAGTGGCTCAGATCCATACTCCTATTAAGTAGCCCCGGCCGATTTGGGGCAGAATTCATCTGCAAAATGCTTTTCTCATGGTAAAGCCTGGAAGTTCCTGGAGGGATGAGTAAATACATACTGCCTCTTAGGGCCTCCATTCAAAATTCACACATTCATTTCTACCTTCAGTCCCCTGGGCAAAGTATATCACATGCCCAATCTCAAAATCAAAGGAGGCAAAGAATATAATTCCTGTGGAAGTAGAGAGGAGAATAAACACTTGCTCAACAATAATCTAAGCCATCATAGACTATATATGAAGTTATTTCTATTGGATACTGTTGAATTTACTCAGAAATACATTTTAGAAAATTATTATTCCTATCATGACTTTACCTATATTTGTTTCCCCAAAAGTAAAAAGGCCAGTAAAAGTCTTGCAAGTCAAGTTACCAGTAACACCAAGCTAATAGAGTAATATACAACCAAACCTTTATTTATCATCCCACTAAAACCAACACTAAAGCAAGTCACATGGTAAATTATTCTCAAAAAGGAGAAGTATCATTTTTTCATTGTCTCAGCACACACAATTATGTATACATGATATTAATTCTAGAAAGATAACATTTGCCATTTGTGTGAATGAGCATATATACAGCTTTTGGCAGGAATTGCTCACTTTGTGCTGTTGAATAGTAATAACACTTAGAATATTAAAAATAAATTAGTACATTGGACACAACAGAGTCTGGTGAAGGTTGACTAAGAGGAGCAGCATTTCTAAAAACAAAAAACAAATTCTTAGTATATATTTGAAAGCTCTTTAAACATATAAAATATTGCTTTTAACCAAATATATCTATATTTATATATGTATTATACAGTAACTGAACTTTCTTCCATCTCTGCAAAAGAAGAAATATTATCAACTTTTAGATAAACATTGATTTGAATTTCACAAATCAAGTATAGCTAGTCATTACTCTTTGTGACCCTATGGACTATAGTCCATCAGATTGCTCTGTCCATGGGATTTTCCAGGTAAGAATACTGGAGTGGGTTGTCATTTCCTTTCCAAGGGATCTTCCCAACACAGGGATCAAACCCAGGTCTCCTGCATTTCAGGCAGAAGCTTTACCCCTTGAGCCACCAGGGAAGTCCTTACATTATTTAGACATTGCTAAAAAGATTGCCGGAAGAAATATCAATAACCTCAGATATGCTGATGGCACCACCCTTATGGCAGAAAGTGAAGAGGAGCTAAAAAACCTCTTGATGAAAGTGAAAGAGGAGAGTGAAAAAGTTGGCTTAAAGCTCAACATTCAGAAAACGAAGATCATGGCATCTGGTTCCATCACTTCATGGGAAATAGATGGGGAAACAGTGGAAACAGTGTCAGACTTCATTTTAGGGAGCTCCAAAATCACTGCAGATAGTGACTGCAGCCATGAAGTTAAAAGACGCTTACTCCTTGGAAGAAAAGTTATGACCAACCTAGATAGCATATTGAAAAGCAGAGACATTACTTTGCCAACAAAGGTCCATCTAGTCAAGGCTATGGTTTTTCCAGTGGTCATGTATGGATGTGAGAGTTGGACTGTGAAGAAGGCTGAGCACAGAAGAATCGATGCTTTTGAACTGGGTTTTGGCGAAGAGTCTTGCAAGGAGATCCAACCAGTCCATTCTAAAGGAGATCAGCCTGGGATTTCTTTGGAAGGAATGATGCTAAAGCTGAAACTCCAGTACTTTGGCCACCTCATGCAAAGAGTTGACTCATTGGAAAAGACTGATGCTGGGAGGGATTGGGGGCAGGAGAAGAAGGGGACGACAGAGGATGAGATGGCTGGATGGCATCATTGACTTGATGGACGTGAGTCTGAGTGAACTCTGGGAGTTGGTGATGGACAAAGAGGCCTGGCGTGCTGGGATTCATGGGGTCGCAGAGTCGGACACAACTGAGCGACTGAACTGAGCTGAACTAAACAACTGAAAATGGATGTGAGAGTTGGACCTTGAAGAAAGCTGAGCACCGAAGAATTGATGCTTTTTAACTGTGGCGCTGGAGAAGACTCTTGAGAGTCCCTTGGACTGCAAGGAGATCCAACCAGTCCATCCTAAAGGAGATCAGTCATGGGTGTTCCTTGGAAGGAATGATGCTAAAGCTGAAGGTCCAATACTTTGTCCACCTCATGCAAAGAGTTGACTCATTCGAAAAGACTCTGATGCTGGGAGGGATTGGGGGCAAGAGGAGAAGGGGGCGACAGAGGATGAGATGGCTGGATGGCATCACCAACTCTATGGACATGAGTTTGAGTATACTCCAGGAGTTGGTGATGGACAGAGAGGCCTGGTGTGCTGCGATTCATGGCGTCTCAAAGAGTCAGACATGACTGAGCAATTGAACTGAACTGAACTGAAAAAGAGCATTAAATTTAAACTTAGAGACATAGAGCAATATCACTTGGGTCTGATTGGTTGGCCAACATGCTCAACAATATGAATTCACTTTAGACTCAATTTATACATATTAGCCGATAATAGTCCAAGCAGGGACAAAGGCTGATTGAGAAGCAGGTCATCTTTCTTTTCATGTATCTCTGTTTCTCTTTTTCATCTTCTTTCTTCATTTCCAGTTCAGGAAATACAGTCCTCAGGCAAACCTAGTTAAAAAGCTATTGCCAAGATGCTTTCCTAGACCTCCCCGTGTATTCCCTTCCCTAAATTACTGAACTGTTGAGATCTACACATATTTTAATGATTAAAACAAATATACATATCTGTACTGAATAGAATAAAAGCCCTACAAAACTTTGTGTCATCCTCAGACTGTAGAGAACCTATTAAACAAAGAAAAAAATCAATAAAATTTCAACCAAATTGAATAATTTAACAAAGCCTTTTGCTGGAAAAAAACATGTATAGATACCAATATCTGTCTATCTATAGACAAAGAGCAAGACATGTATACACATATATAAGTATCTTTGTATACATATGTATACATACATGTACATGTGTATATATGCATGTATATATATATGCATGTGTGTGTGTGTACAGATATATATCACAATAAACTTATACAACTATAATACACACTATTTTCATGATTTTCCTGAATAAAATACATCTAAATAAACCTGCCTTAAATGTTTTCCTGACTTATACTTTAGTAACAAATCAATAATTTAGAGCAGTAGTGTCAGTGGGGCATACAGATTGTCCGAGAAATACATCTCAGGGTAACTTCATAAATTTTGTTTAATTTTTTTTGTAAGACTTATGCATATATTCTTATCTTTTGCTAAGTGATTTGTCCAGTGTTTTTGAGTTGAACTTTGTCCTTACTGGTCTTTCAGGTGTCTACCAATCAAATATCTCACTCTTATAATTGCAGACTTTTAATAAGTAAATAAATTGAACTTTTCACTAATTCAAATTAATTCATGTCTTCCTAAACCAGGCAAATTTGTGATACTTCCTGGTACATATATAGAGAAAGTGGAATGCTTAGTTAACAAAGATGACCCACTTCATAGGTACTCACTAAATATTTGTTGAATGATTGAATGTATGAATTCTATAAAATCATAGCTGAAAGTCTAACTTGGTTCATCTTTCTTTATTTCACAAAACTTCAACCCCCAAACATGGGGAAAGTCACTTAGTGAAAGAGAATGTAGGTATCTAAATTAATTCCTTCTGAATGCTTCAAAGATTTACAAGATGAATTTGTCCTGGATATATTTCTTAAATGATCTTTTTTTTTTTCCACTATCACGACTGCTTTAAATTATAGTCACTAGAATATAAGTCAAGAGTACATTCAAAGAACGTTTAGTGAGAGTCATTTATGCAGGAGCACCATGAAATGGACATGAGTTTGAGTAAACTCCGGAAGTTGGTTGATGGACAGGGAAGTCTGGCATGCTGCAGTCCATGGGGTTGCAAAGAGTTGGACACGACTGAGCAACTGAACTGAACTGAACCATGAAATAGGGTTCTGTTTAAGGTTTGGGGTATGAGGTTCCCTGACGACTCAGTGGGTAAAGAATTTAGCTGCAATTCAAGAGACACAGGAGATGTGTGTTATGGGGAAGATCCCCTGGAGGAGGAAAATGGCAACCACTTCAGTATTCTTACCTGAAAAATCCCATGGACAGAGGAGCCTAGTGGGCTATAGTCCAAAGGGTCCCAAAGAGTCAGACACAACTGGGCAACTACATACACATGTAAATATTCCATTAAGGGATTTGGTGATGTGGTCACGATGATGTGCTGCTTATACCTCTTGTGGGGAGCAAAATTCACTGAAGGCCTCAGCAGCCAACACTCCTTTAGATCCACCCCAGTTGGGGGACTGATTACATCAGGGTTGTGGGCTTCCAGACACAAACTGATGAAGGGGGAAAGATTAGTCTTACAAGACATGGTACTCTTAATGAGTGGCTTTGGCTTAAGGACTCTCTGTTAGACTGATCAGAAGTTTCTCAGACCTGAGCTTCAGTGTAGGACTCTTCGTGTTGGTCTATCCTTCCTCCTCCCCTCTTCCCAAGTGTCAAACCCACCTGGCAGTCTGAATGTTCTTCTCATTTTTTTTTTTTTTTGGCACTGATCCCTTTATCTTTTATACCCAATAAATCTCATGCACTTCTAATCTTCCACTGGTTTGTCAGACTACCCAAACAAACAACTGAACAACTGAGTTGAAATTATTTTTTTCTCTTTAAAATCTTCTCCAAGTTGGAGAATCATATAGGCTTTTATAGAACTCTTACTCTGTCTAGTACAGATATGTGAATTAGTAGTAACCATTAAAATATGAATAGATTCCAACAGTTTGAAACTTTGATTTATGGCAGAAATGGCAGAAGGGCAAGGCAAACCCAAAATAGCTTTCAGCTAAGTCTGCATGGGTATATTATGCCCCTGGGTTGGAAATGGAGATAGGAGATGAAACAGAGACTCATGGCCTACTTCTCACTAGTCCAGAGTGTCTCTGCTTAGAGTTTCACTGGCTAATTCATTCAAAATGCCTCCAAAGTGAAGTCAGGTAGCTAAAAACCATGATTGTTGAACAAAAGAATTCAAATTCAAGAGTTATTGCTGCTTTATTTCTGACCCCAAGAATTAGTATTTTTTAGCACAGTTTAAATGTCATTAAAAAAAATTTTTTTATAGGTAGCCAAGCTTCATTTGTGAAATTCAAAGCAAAGTTTATCTTAAAAGATCTGATCAAACTATTCTGTTTTAGTACAGGTAAAAAAAGTCAGGATTTTTTTTTTTTTTTGCCAAAAAAAGTCTGTCTAAGGAGCCCTCAAATACATACTTATATGTTATCTAATTTTTAAAACAACAGTTTATTCCAATTTAACTTCCCTAGGTTGGCAGCAATGCTTTGGATGTACTCTACCTATTCAATGTAGCAATTCTTTTTTTTTTTTATCAATTCTGCATTGTTTTATTGAATTTTAATATTATTTTCTTATTATAAATATGAAAATAATTTTGAAACAATGCCTGGAATAAATGATGAATTGCATAAGCTGTAGAAATATTAAAATATAACATTAAAACTACAATATGTAAATACTTGCATTGGTTGACAAAACAGAGGAAACATTACTTGAAGTCATTACAATTGTATACCTACACAACTATCAAAGAAAAATTATCTTAGTATGAACTATTTAACAGACACTACTGGGACACCTTGAGGACATCTAGAAAAAGAATAAAATGGTGTTGAAAATATTGAATGTAAATGAGAATAAATGGAGACACTAGATAGTGTTGCTTAAAATGGGTGTGGGACTCACTGGCCTATAGAAGAAATCATTACCAAGACACACTAAGGTAACAAGTTCCTTGTCCCAGACATATTACAGTTTCTACTTCATAGGTACAAAGTTAGCTTTCCTCGCCCCAGCAAATATGTCTTTGGAGGCCTCCCTGGTGGCTCAAAGGTAAAGAATCCATCCGCCAAAGCAGGAGACATGGGTTCAGTCCCTGATCTGGGAAAATTCCACATGCCGTGGAGCACCTAGGCCTGAGCACTACAACTACTGAGTCTGTACTCTAGAGCCTGGCAGCCACAACCACAAGCCCATGCAGGCTAGAGACTGTGCTCTGCACTGAGAGAAGCCATCTCAATGAGAAGCCCGAGCACTGCAGCTAGACAGTAGCCCCCTCTTGCTGAAGCTAGAGAAAAGCCCACACAGCAAGAAAGACCCAGCACAGCCAAAAATAAATAAACAATTTTTAAAGTGTCCTTTGGAGGATATGTAGTCATAATTATATCATTATTTGCCCACTCAGTGTCTCTGCTTGACCATGCATGAGTGGAGATGAGTCATAATGCAAACGCTTCAAGTGAGGGAAAATTATGACACAGGCCAGCCATACCTGCCTCCAAAAACCTCTGACAAAGACAAATTCTGGGTTTAAATCAGACGATTCATCATTTACTAATATATTTCCCTGATTGTAAATTGGCTGTCTTCCCCAAAACCACTCCTAAGAGAATATAAACTCCTTCGGGGCAGGTGTCTTTGTAGACGTGTTCTACTGTTGCATCCCAAGCACCAAGAATAGTGGCTAGCATAGTGTACATACTCAAACAATAACTGTGTATTGAATGAATAGGTCTCCCTCCCCTAGGAGACTATAAGACACTTGGGGAAAAGAGCCATATTGAATTAGGTTTTGTACATCCAGCATCCAGTTCACTGTCTGAGACCTCTTTGCATCAGTGAATATTTGTTGAATTAATTATTTGGAAGTAGAACCAGTAGAAAAAAAAATTTCTTTCCAATCCAGAGATAGTGCATTGGAATCTATCTTTGGGCCAAGCATAGATGTCTTTTGTTTATCAGGTGTCCTGCAACCTTTTCTAGTCAGCTGTAGGGTTCAAAGTCAAGTATGACAATCCAATTCATTTTTCTATGAAATTCACACAGAAGCTGATTCAATTCTCAGGAGAGAGCATGAACTAAGGTGGCATTTACTGGACCTCAAGCATTTAAATATCACTTTTAAAGTTGCTTCTTCCCCTACATCACAGCTGCACTGATATATTTTTCAATTATTTATTATAAAACAATTTTTGATTTAAAGAAGAGTTGTAAAGATAGTACATAGAGTTCCCATATACCCTTCACCCAGTTTTCCCTAATGCTGGCATCTTATGCAACCATGAAACATTTGTCAACACATGGAAATTAACATTGATATGGCACTACTAATTGTATTGTACTTGTATTTTACCAGTTTTTCTACTAGCATCGTTTTTTGTTCCTGAATTCAACCCAGAATACCATGTTGCATTTATAATGATTCCTTAGTCCTTTAATAAACTGTTATAATTTCTTGGTCTTTCCTGGTTTCTTCAGGATCTTGACTAACAGACACTTATGAAGATTTGTGATCAATAATTCTATATGCTGTCTCTTAATTTGAGTATGTCTTCCGTGTCATGATTAGACTAAGTTTGTAGATTTGGAGGAAGAATCTCACAGAGGTGAAGTACACTAGTCCATTAATTTTTGTATTCCAAATGATGCTACTATTTTACAAAACAAAGTGAACATTTTGTATCACATGCAACACCTGTCAAACTGGTGCCAGTATTTGGGTTGTGCTAAGCCTAGAAATCCTGGTACATAGTTCTTTTGTTTACTAAAGCAATGGAATACATGCACTAGAGACACAAAGATAAGCTGGATGCCTAGTCTGGAGTGGAGGTCAAGGCCTAAATTAATCGTAAGGATGAAAACACCTGCGCCTATTTTGGTCCTTCAAGTGACTACTCTCAGAAGCTTCTGGAGAAAAGAAAATGAGGAAGAGACTATTTGATGAGCAAATATCCAAGTTTCTTATATTGATATCATGAGTAATGACAGTATAATAAATGGTACATTGTAAATGCAATAAGTATTTGTTGATGAATAAACAAATAAATGGCCAGACAACAAAACCACGTCATCTGTGTGACTAACAGAATACTGAGCTCTCTGGGCAGTGGGTCTGACCCAAGATGTCTGGCAGTTTTTCTCTTCAGATGTCATAGTAACCTGCAAAATTAGCTTTACAATAGGTAGTTGAAGAGAAACTGCTGGTAAGATCACATCAAAGGTTGCATTAAGTATAAAAGTTAGAAATTAAGTCTAACCACACATAATAAGCTTCTTCTTGCTGCCTTTTTGAGCCAAAAGGAAGATCCTAGGAAAAATCTTTTTGTTTCCCTTATTTTAATTAAATCAATATATCTAACAATCTTAAGGCACTTACATTTTTAATAACATTAAAATGAAGTATATTACAGACATTGCTGACAAGAACTTACTTTCTCTTGCCAAACTTAATGCAGAATATATTATTGGTCATATTTTATTTTCATTATTTTTAAGGGCTTCACCTGGAGGAATCTAAAAATGCACACATCACTGAAAAGGCAGTTTTGCTATTTCAGAAGTAATTCCTCCTTAAAGAATGTCCCTGGCTTAAAGAAAATTTGGAAAAGGTTTTCTCTTTGAAAAACTCATATGATTGAAGGGATTTCACCTTCAAAGAGTTTTACTCCAGAGGGAGCCCCCTTTGAGAATTTTAAGCATTACATGGGAAATGTATTTGAAGATTTTCATGTTAAAAAACAGTTGCATGACTTGGGTATCCTCTTTGAAGTTTTTTTAAAACAATATTTAAAGGATTTCCCCCTTTGAATGTTTTCATGTTATTGAGTACTGCTTTTCTGAAAAGTGTTATTCTCTGTTCAAGAGGTTTGCTTTTCATTTTTCCCTATTATTAACATACCTTTAATTATTTTGTTCTAATAAGAGAGATTGAAGACATAAATATACCAGGACTCCTCCTAACTGCTATAAAACTAGGATTGGATTTCTCAGCCTCCCTGCATCAGATCAGATTCAGAAGTACTGTAAAAATTACTACCTCATTTAAGGAACCAACATAGAAATATGACATAGCATAGGAAGCTCTGTAAGAATTGGCAGTGTCTGGATGAATTACCCAAGAGCAGCATTAAGTGATTATAGATAATAGAGAACACCTTAATGAATTTTATCATAGTCTCCCTAAATCAGATACAGCTCAAGAAGAGACAAATCTTTTAGAGTAGATTAGATGAGGCATATAAAGACTAATGTCTGATTTCTTTCATTTGACTAGCTTCCTGAGACTCTACAATATTGTATCAAATAGGACACAAAATAAATAAGATATCAGCCTTACTCTTGAGAAGTTTACAGTCTTACAAGAAGGCATAAAATGGACATAAGTAGTTATAATGTCAGATTTTGTGTTAATGAAGTGCATCAGTAGTAAAAGCCCTCATCAGCATAGAGAGAAAAGAAAAGCTATTTCTGATTAGAGGGACAAAGGTCTTCATATAGGAGGGGACATTTTAGATAAGCATTAAGGCAGTGTTTCCAACTGGAGAATATAACAGTAACCCATAACTGGGTCAAGAAATCAATCTAGTGGGATGAGGTTAGCATTTCCTTTTAGTGATATAGAATGGTAGAGAACAAAACACAATGCAATCAAAAAGAAGTTTCTATGACTCAAAGTAAGGGAAAATACATTTTCAGGAGAATTTTGCTTCTGTTTTTAATTTATATATATATGTGCATTTGGTTGCAAGTAAAATACGTTTCTTTCAGTAAGTCTCAGTAACACAAAGCAAACAAAACAAAAACCATTTGAACTTACTATGTTAAAAACCGAAAAGATTCAAGGAAGAAAATGAGCTAGAAAAATAGACATAGTTTTGGCAGACGCCAAAATATAGAAACATACTCAAGAATAAAATAACTCAGTGTTTTAAAGATAGAGTTCACTAGAGGAATGAGAAATGAGGTGAGGAAAGGAATGAATTTTGGAGAAATTTGAAATCCAAACCAAATACTTGACATATTATTCTAATATAAAGAGGAACCACTGAAAATCTGGGGGAGGAAGTAACAATATCAGAGTTTGTCATAGGGAAGATTAACCCATCAGGGATAGGTTGCAGGAAGTAGAAATTATACATGGGAGAGAGATTAGTGGTGTATTGCAATACTGGCTGAGCAGTGGAGTCTGTCATTTTTTAACTAAATATATATATATTAAATCATAAATATAAACTTTAAAATTCTAAAGTAGAGTTAAGAAGCATAACTTATTGTGTTTCTCTTATAAAGAAATAAGCTTTAAAAAAACCTTTCCTTTTAATTGTATTCTTTAAATAAGAATGAAAATAATTACACAACATTGTGACGATGCTACAAGTAAACACTGCAAAACCTGGGAATGAATTCATAGGTCTTTTCTTGTTTTGTTTTTTATTATTATTATTAGCTTTCTTTTTCCTAATCACTTAAAAATTAAAACTTCAAGAATTTTTGAAGATATGTCACTCTTATATTTAATAACATTTATATAAAGGCAGAATTCATATTGTTAATATGGCTAGGCATAACCATAACTTAAGAAAACTACTCAAACACCAGAATTCTATCTCATACCCCACATATTTTAGCCTCTAGCATAATATCTGATAAATAGTAAGTTCATGGACATCACCAGGTGGTCAATACCAAAATCAGATTAATTATAGTCTTTGTATCCAAAGCTGGAGAAGCTCTTTACAGTCAACAAAAACAAGACCAGGAGATGACCGTGGCTCATATTATGAACTGCTTATTGCAAAATTCAGACTTAAATTGAAGAAAGTAGGAAAAATGACTAGACCGTTCAGGTATGACCTAAATCAAATTCCTTATGATTATACAATGGAAGTGACAAATAGATTCAAGCGATTAGATCTGATAGACGAGTGCCTGAATGAAGAACTATGGACAAAGGTTCATAGCATTGTGAAGAAGACAGTGATCAAAACCATACCCAAAAGGAAGAAATGCAAAAAGGCAAAATGGTTGCATGAGGAGGACTTACAAATAGCTGAGAAAGGAAGAAGAGCAAAAGGCAAGGGAGAAAAGGGAAAATATATCCATCTGAATGCAGAGTTCCAAAGAATAGCAAAGAGAGATTTAAAAAAAAAAAAAAAAGTCTTCCTCAGTGATCAGTGCAAAGAAATAGAGGAAAACATCCTGGAGTGTGAAGTCAAGTGGACCTTCAGTTCAGTTCAGTCACTCAGTCGTGTCCGACTCTTTGCGACCCCATGAATTGCAGCACGCCAGGCCTCCCTGTCCATCACCAACTCCCAGAGTTCACTCAGACTCGCGTCCATCGAGTCTGTGATACTATCCAGCCATCTCATCCTCTGTCGTCCCCTTCTTCTCCTGCCCTTAATCCCTCACAGCATCAAAGTCTTTTCCAATGAGTCAACTCTTTGCATGAGTTGGCCAAAGTACTGGAGTTTCAGCTTTAGCATCATTCCTTCCAAAGAAATCCCAGGGTTGATCTCCTTCAGAATGGACTGGTTGGATCTCCTTGCAGTCCAAGGGACTCTCAAGAGTCTTCTCCAACACCACAGTTCAATTCTTTGACGCTCAGCCTTCTTTACAGTCCAACTCTCACATCCATACACGACTACTGGAAAAGAAAGCATCAATAGAAACAAAGCTAGTGGAATTGATGGAATTCCAGATGAGCTATTTAAAATCCTAAAAGATAATGCTGCTAAAGTCCTTCACTCAATATGCCAGCAAAATTGGAAAACCCGGGAGTGGTCACAGGACTGGAAAATGTCAGTCTTCATTCCAATCCCAAAGAAAGGTAATGCCAAAGAATGCTCAAACTACTGTACAATTGTACTCATCTCACACACTAGAAAAGTAATGCTCAGAATTCTCCAAGATAGGTTTCAGCAGTACAGAAACCGAGAACTTTCAGATATTCAAGCTGGATTTAGAAAAGGCAGAGGAACCAGAGATCAAATTGCCAACATCTGTTGGATCACAGTAAAAGCAAAAGAATTCCAGAAGAACATCTACTTCTGCTTCATTTGACTATGCTAAAGCCTTTGACAGTGTGAAAGTCACTCAGTTGTGTCCAACTCTTTGCTACTCCATGGACTATACAGTCCGTGGAACTTTCCAGGCCAGAATATTAGAGTGGGTAGCCTTTCCCTTCTCCAGGGTATCGTCCCAACCCAGGGATCAAACCCAGGTCTCCTGCATTGCAGGTGGATTCTTTACCAGCTGAGCTGCTAGGGACTGTGTAGATCACAACAAACCATGGAAAAGTCTTAAAGAGATGGAAATATCAGACTACCTTACTTGACTCCTGGGAAATCCATATGCAAGTCAAGAAGAAACAGTTAGAACTGGACATGGAACAACAGGCTGGTTCCAAATTGGGAAAGGAGTATGTCAAGGCTGTATAATGTCACCTTGCTTATTTAACTTATATATAGAGTACATCATGAGAAATGCCAGGCTGGATGAAGCACAAGCTGGAATCAAAGTTGCAGGGAAAAATATCAATAACCTCAGATATGCAGATAACACCACCCTTATGGCAAAAAGTGAAGAGGAACTAAAGAGCCTCTTGATGAAAGTGAGAGAGGAGAGTGAAAAAGCTGATTTAATACTAAACATTCAAAAAATGAAGATCATGGCATCCGGTCCCATTACTTCATGGCAAATAGAAGGGGAAACAATGGAAACAGTGTCAGACTTTATTTTCTTGGACTCCAAAATCACTGCAAACAGTGATTGCAGCCATGAAATTAAAAGATGCTTGCTCTTTGGAAGAAAAGCTATAACCAACTTAAATATCATATTAAAAAGCAGAGACATTATTTTACCCACAAAGGTCCATATAGTAAAGCCTTGGTGTTTCCAGTAGTCATGTATAGATGTGAGAGTTGGACCATAAGGAAAGCTGAGCATTAAAGAATTGATGCTTTTGAACTGTGGAGTTGGAGAAGATTCCTGTGAGTCTTGGACTGCAAGGAGATCCAACCAGTCCTGAATATTCATTGGAGGGACTGATGTTGAACCTGAAGTTCCAATAGTTCAGTCACCTGATGTGAAGAACTGACTCATTTGAAAAGACCCTGATGCTGGGAAAGATTAAAGGCAGGAGGAGAAGGGCATGACAGAGGATGAGTTCACAGGATGGATGACATCACCAACTTCATGAACATGAGTTTGAGGAAGTTCTGGGAGTTGGTGATGGACAGGGAAGCCTGGTGCTCTGCAGTCCATGGAGTCACAAAGAGTCGGACACAACTGTTTGACTGAACTGAACTGAATTTTCCTGTGCTTAGCATGTAGAACTACAGGATTCCCATTGAAATTTGAATTTCATATAAACAATGATATTTTTAGTATAAATATGCTCCATTTCAGAAAATAAATGCTTTTTACTATAAGTAGGTCCCAAATATTCAAGTTACACATTTACACTAAAAAAACTTTGTTTTTCTGACATTCAAATTTCACTGTGTCTCATATTTTTGTTGGCCAACTCTAATATTCATTAATATTAAATTAAAAAATGAATGCTTACCTATGGTTTTTTTACTGTGACAAAATAGACATAATATAAAATGTATAATTTTAACCACTTTAAGTGCACAATTCAGGGGCATTTAGTACATTCATGTTGTTGTGCTACCATCACTATGATCAACCTCCAGATTTTTCGCCATCCCAGACTGAAGCTCTGTACCCATGCACACACTATTCTACGTTTTGTCTCTATGAATTTGTCTATTTAAAGTCTCTTATATAACTGGAGTGGGCTTCCCTGGTGGCTCAGTGGTATAGAATCTGCCTACAATATAGGAGACACGGATTCAATCCCTGGGTCAGGAAGATTCCCTAGAAAAAGAAATGGCAGCCCACTGCATTATTCTTGCCTGGGAAATTCCCTGGACAGAGGAGCCTAGAGGGCTACAGTCCATGGGGTCACAAAGGTGTTCAACATTACTTGGTGACTTAACATCAACAACAGCATAACTGGAACCCTGAACCCCTGACACATTGTCTGACCATGGATCCCTAACAAAGCCTTCTTCCCAGCTGCTACTCTGTACTCATGCAATAACCTGTTAAAATATGTTCAGTAGCAAATATTTGTTAGTGTAAGTTGTATTCTTTTTTATTATTTTGAAAAATTTGCAATCACTAATACATGACTGGCCATTTTGAAATGGTGTGTGGTGACTATAAATTTAATTTTTAAAAATCTTTGAGATATGTTTGTATACTAATATTTTGATATAGCTGAGATTTGTTTAATTTTCAGCTCTATTAAAGCAATTTTGTACCATTCTCCATATATATGAGATGGTTGCTAAGGAACTATTCAATGTAAATATCAAGTAATTCAGGTTTGGGCTTCAAAGGGCAAGGGCTAAATTTTAGAGATTATTGGAAGATAATAGTGGTTTTCTTTTCTTTTTTTCATCCCCACCTTGAAAATGCAGAGAGATATTCTGAAGTCTCCTTTTGTTTCTGTGCAAGATGGATCAACCATGACACCCATGCTTGTCTGTCATGACCCTCATCCTATCTTATGGTGATTAACACCCTTCTTTGAACTAAGAATTATGCTGTGTGAAAACTGTCTTGTGTACCCTCCTCAGTTCCCTGGGTCTAATAAATTGCTATTTATTTTTGCTTTAAGAAATCAATTATGTTTTGAAGAAATATTTAAAATGAAGAAAAAAACCCTTCAAGTATACCACATGTTCACATTTTCCAGCATTTTCATTCCTTCATTAGGATTCAATTCCCTCTCTAGTATAATTTCCCTTTTATCTGAGGAAACTATAGTACCAGTATGCTGATAATTTCCTCAGCTTTATCTGTCTGGAATAGGATTTCATTTTCCTTAACTTCTGAAAGATATTTCTCTGAATATAGAAGTCTAGTTTGAAAGGAAAATTTTTCAGCACTTTAAAGATGTCATTGCAGATCATCTGGACTGTAATTTTTCTGGAAAGAGATCTGCAATCATATTTTATTTCTTCTGTCTGGTTTTAAGATTTTCTCTTCATCACTGATTTTCAACAATGTGATTATGATGTGGCATATGTAGAGGGGTTTTGTGTGCTTATCAGGCTTGGTGTTTCTTGAATTCTTGAATCTGTGAGTTAGTAGTTTTATCAGATTTGGACATTTTTCATTCATTAATTTTTCAAGTATTTCCAGTCTTTCCTTCCCTATTCAGAACTTCAATTATCCACGTTTTAGACTAACTGTTGTACCATGGTACATTGAAATTCTGTTCATTTTTTTCAGTCTTTTTTCCTTCTTATATATCAGTTTGGATAGTTTCTATTGATTTTTATGTCTTCAAATTCATTGATCTTTTCTTCAGCAGTGTTTAAAAACTCCATTAAACCTATCCACAAAATATTTTATTTCAACTATTATCTTTTCAGCTCTAGAAGTTCCATGTCATTTTTTAAATTTCTTAGTTATATATGTTATATAAAATAATCTTTTAACCATCTTTTATTTCTGTCATAATATTTATATTTGTCATTATATTTATAAGCATATATATAATCACTTTTAAAACTTCTGTTGCAGGAAGGCAGACCCCTTCCAGGGCCTGAAACTGGGCTCTTGTCTAACACTCAGAAATGAATTATTCAAGGAGACACATATGCTGACAAAGCAAGAGATTTTATTGAGAAAGGGCACCCGGGTGGAGAGCAATAGCGTTAGGAAACCCAGGAGATCTGCTCTGCCATGTGGCTCACAATGTCGGGTTTTATGGTGATGAGATTTGTTTCCAGGTGGTCTTTGGCCAATCATTCTAACTCAGAGTCTTTCCTGGTGGCGCACACATCACTCAGCCAAGATGGATGCTAGCAAGAGGGATTCTGGGAAGTGGACAGACATGCGGTATCTCCTTTAGACCTTTCCCGAACTCTTTTGGTTGGTGTTGGCCTATTGGTTCCATATTCCTTATCAGGATCTCCTGTCATAAAACAAGTCATGCAAATGGTTACTATAGTACCTGGCCAGGGTGGGCTGTTTCAATCAGTGTGTTTCCCCTAACACTTCTGCTAAAACCCATCATCCCTATAATTTCAAGGTATATTTCTATTAATTGACATCTTTCTTGCATGAGTCTCTTTTTCTGCTGGCATACATGTCTTGTAAACTTGTATTGAGTTCTGGACATAGCAAAGTTTACTTTATTCTATGTTGTGTTTTGCTGTCTTTTAAAGAGAGTTGAATTATTTTGGTGGACATTTAATATAGGTTTGGGCTTCCCTGACAACTCAGATGGTGATAAAGAATCTGACCGCAATGCAGGAGACCCCTGGTTCAAAAATCCCCTGGAGAAAGAAATGACAACCCACTTCAGTATTCTTGCCTGGAGAACTCCATGGACAGAGGAGCCCAGTGGGGTACAATCCATGGGGTTGCAATGAGTTGGACAAGACTGAGTGACTAATACTGACTAATATTGACTTTCAGATCAATTTAACTACTTTCAGATCAATTTAGCTACTTTCAGATCAATTTAACTCATTTCTTGGCCGGGTGGGGAGTGGTGGTGGGGGGCTAGGTGCTTGGTCAGGGAAGGTAAAGAGTGATCTTAACACCACTAAGGGTTGTTTAGCTCCACTATTAAAGCATGACATTTCTGGGGTCTTTATTGAATACACAGGACTTTCCATGAAGACTCTCTTTCATGGTTTGTATGTGTGCTTAGTCGCTCAGTTGTGTCTGATTCTGTGTGACTCCAGGGACTGTAGCTTTCTGTCCATGGGATTCTCCAAGCAAAAATACTGGAGTGGGGTGCCATTTCCTTCTCCAGGGAATCTTCCCGACCCAGGGATCAAACCCAGTTCTCGTGCATTGCAGGTAGATTCTTTACCATCTGAGCCACCAAGGCTATACCCAGACAAAGATACTGGAGCTCAAATATCTCCCAGCCCTGTGAGAGCAATGATTATTACTCAGCTTACAGATCATCAGTCATTCTCTGACCAGCTTTACAGAGGTTTATTCTATGCATGTGTAGCTCAGTATTCGCCAGTAGACTCTAGGGTAACTCTTACAGATTTCTGGAGCAATTCCTCTGCTTTCCTTCTGTTTCAGTTTCTCATCAGTTCAAATTTCAAGTGATTTAGCCTCTTCTAAATCTGATATCTGTCACCTCAACTTAGTGAGACTGTCATATTGTGCTTTGTTTAATTCTCTCCTCACCGTATTTCAGAAAGTGCCTTCAGGGACAAGTTGGAGAGATCATAGGGCTCATTTCATTTTTTACCTTTTCTCAGTCTTGCGCTGTTTGTTGTCCAGTGTATGAAAACATTTGTTTACATTTTTCAAGTTTTATAATGTTTCTTATCATTTTAATGGTAGGAGGGCATGTCAGGTCCCAATTACTTTTTATGGCCAAGGATACTAATGAGCCTAGCCCAGATTCTTATCTGTGATTGACTTGTCTTGGCTATTTACAAGCAAAGTTTTCATTTTTCCCTGCTGTATTAGCCAAGAACTCTGATCTCACGATATAGAAATATGTTCAGGTTGATTACTCCTGAGAGCTGGAGATAGAACATAGCAATCTTAGAAGAAAAAGTATATAGAGTGGCCTACTCCCTGTGGACGTAATTTCTGCTTTAGGGCAAGGACTTTTTCCACATTGCAGCTGGGCCAGATGCCCAGATTGGTGAACTTTATTGCTACCAGGGATTCACTCAGGTCTTGGCCACTTATTTCTTAACCCAGGTGGTATTAATTCCATTAATATTCTTTGTTTATGAGCACTTGTGTCTGGTATGGATAAAATATTTCACAATAAAAATTCAGAGTTTCACATTGCAATATAATAAAGGATTTGGTAGACCAAGGTTGAAAAATAATGTAGTTTCTACCCTCAAGGACCTATAAGGTATGTGGGGCTCAGACTTAAAGAGGGAATTAGAAAATAACAGATAAAAATAGGTGATGGAGAGCCACGGGATATTATTACAGCAAAAAGGAAAAAGTTTTAGTGTGACATATTAAATGACTACAGTAAAGTAAGCAGAAATTAATCAGGCAAAGGAAATGTGTTATTCAGTGTATTGTACTGTGGGAAAGTTGGCAAGGTCATAAACAGGTGTAAACAAGGGCATTGATACAAGAATAACATGCTAGGTGCAGGAACTGTTGGTGTCCTATTTGTCTGGGGCATAAAGTAAGAGACAGGGAGTATCCAAAAGTGAGAGTCAACACCATGAAGAGCTTGCATACCATGCGAATAAGCTTGGACTTTACCTACAGTGAAAGGGAGTCATTAAAAATTTTTGAGAAAGATGATTCCATATTCAGATCTGGTTTTACAGAGATCCTGTGGAGTGTAGAGTTAATATGACTAAGAATAGTGGTTAGAGTCAAAAATTATTATAGTATTTGAGTTAAGAGAAGATGCTTGTCCCTGAACAAAATTAAGTGATCCTGGGAGTCATTGAAAGATTAAAGACCTGGAAGATATAATATCCAAGAACTACAAGAGGTACCCTTCATCCTCAAAATTAGAGAAAAAGAATAAGTGTAAATGGTTTATCTAAATTATCTCATAGGTGAGAGATGTCCAGTTAAGAAAATTATATATCATGGCCTCAGTTTTCTCAGTGGAAGTGGCCTGAAACTGAACGGAGGGTTTGATAAGATTTGTACCAATTTGGATTCGTAGCTGAGGGAGAGGAGGCTGAGTACAACTCAAGGGATTAATAGGAGAAGCTGAGGATCCAATTGAGTTTTGAAAATGTGATTTTATGGAGGCAACACCTGTAAGACTGGGAGATGTTTCACAAGTGGCACTTAACTGTTCGGGTGGAGGAAAGAGAAGGTGATAAATTAGAGCCTTGATTGGAATGCTACTAGGAGGAGCTAGGAGTATAGCACTTGGGGGTTTTGTTTTGTTTTTTGAGCAGTAGTTAAAAGCTTTCTCTAAATAATCAAATCTAAATTTTAAATCCTTTTAAAATTTCTCAATTTTAAATCCTTTTAAAATTTCTCTCTCATACTCCTATAATGAAGGGTAGAGAAATGCAGTCATCAGAATTCCTCTAGGGAAGAACAATATTACAAGGAAGAATTATTTCCTGATGTTTTGAATGAGACTCTCAAAGACAAGTTGAAGCCATAGATGATGGTCACTAGAACTGTACTCATGAGAGAGGAAGGACATTTTGTTTTGCTTCAAAGGAGAGGAGAGTACAAAATCAGGAAGAGAGAAGAAGAAGAAAGTTGTTGTAGAAGTCTAACCTCAGCACAATATAACTTCATTTTCACCTCCAAATATTCAGGATCAATCTCCTGGACACTTGGTGGAAGCTGATTTATTATGTAAACTAAACAAGGGATTGAATTTCACTTATATGTTAGTGCAAGGTTTAAGGATGTAGAAAATATAGACACAAGAGCTGGAGGCAAAGTAGATCAGGAGAATCTAAGCTCCCGGGAGTGGACACTGGTGATTCACACCAACTTTATCTTTAGTGGCAGGAAAGCCTCCACAGGAGCTTCTCAGGAGCAGAATTCAAACCAGTCCCTCCATATCTCCTGACTGCCTGGCATATGCCTTACACATGGGGAGCATTCAGTTGATGAACTCCGTTCTGAGTCATCTGTCTCAAGGATGCATGCTATCTTTTATAAGAGGAACAGGAAAGAAAAGAGTGACTGGATCTGTAACCTTTCACTGCCTTCAAATAAACAACTCAAAGCACAGTTCAGCATTGTCATTTTCATACAACAAGGGCACAACACTTTCAAACACTGGAGTACTAGGAAAGCACAGGTAAATTTTCTAAGAGAGACTGGACTAACAGAAACACACTTGCTTGCATTATCTACTGTAAATTGATGTGGCCGGCCTGCAGGTGAAGCCACCCTTACAGCAACCTGTACCCAAAGCCATAGGTATCTATTTCTAAAGGTTAAATGCTGGCTCTCTGTTCTCCTCTGTCTGGTTCAGGACATTATCTGCCAAAAACTTATCATGTTGGCTACTAAAGTGCCTAATACCAGTTTAACCGATAATCAAGCTAAATTCATGCTTAGGATTCTAGCAAGATCAGAGCACCACTTTTTTTTTTTTTTTTTTTCAATGAAAGGCTTCCAATAGTCACTAGAGGAAAATGTATTGGGCAAGGTTTAGGAATTTTTCCCCGCCCTAAAGTTTGGATTAAATTGTGAGCTGCAGAGATTTAGGGGAGGGGGAGTTTTCTTAACCCTCTTTAGAGTCCCTGGATGGGTCTGATAATCAAATTGACAAAGATTAACAAGAGAAAAGCATACAAATTTTATTGAATTTTTACATATATGGGAAGCCTTCACAAGAGAACAAAGACCTGAAGAAGTGACTAAAACAGGAAGCTGTTATTTTATTCCTCTTAGAAAAAGAAGTAGTAAGTTTGTGAAGAATTGACCAAAGGAGTTTGGGGTATGGGTGGTGAAGAAATAACTAGAAAGATAAGGGTAAGTTTAACAAGGTTTGTTTGTGCAGATTTCCCCACCTCTGGTGATTAGAATGTTGTCTTTCGTTCTGGTACAGAGGGTGAATCTTTCACATATTTTTCTTCTTCTTCAGAGAAGAAGGGTGTGTGTGGGGGGAGGTGATAGGAGGTCAGAGTGACCTTCCTGCTTCTGCCCTTTTCGAAAACTATTAACTGTACTAAGGTTACCTATTTTAGTGAGTCCAGACCCCATATGATGGAAACTTTAATTTTGTATCTGATTATGTCTTCAGAAAACCACTCTGGCTTATAAAATATCTGGTGGATATTTTCAGCAAACATATCCAACTTGGTGGCTCAGATGGTAAAGAATCCACCTGCAGTACAGGAGACCCAGTTTCGATCTCTAAGTCAGGAAGATCCCTGTAGAAGGGAGTGAATACACACTCCAGTATTCTTGCCTGGAGAATTCTATGGACAGAGAAGCCTGGCAGGCTACAGTCCTTGGGGTTGCAAGAGTCAGTCACGACTGAGTGACAAACACTTTCACATTTCAACAGAAATAATGGTGATGGGTCCTAAGCAAAAAAATACCAAACAAGATGAGATAGTCACTGAAGAAAAGGGAAATAAATGTCCAAGTTCACTTGACAAAGATGAAAGGCAATAACTATTTCACCATTTCGTCTTATTCATTTGCTGTCAAGTCTGAAGTAACTCAAACTCTGACTAATAAAAATCCTTAGGGGACTGATTGAACAAATAGATAAGAATTATTCATAAATTAACCATAGCTATCATATCAATTGTATGTAAATTAATTACTTCTGAAGTACTTGAGGGTGTTGAAGGTGCTTAGAAATAGTTTATAGTTAATGTTATTTTAAACATTCTGCTTACACTTAGACAATTAAGTAGTGTTGTTTGTAAGTAAGGAATTCTTTCGGGGAAGATGAACTTTATATAAGTCTGACTCAATCTCTGAAGTTCTAAAAGCCACAAAAATCTGAATATTGTGGAGTTTTTCTTTTAAAGGTTTTATTGTAGCTTCTAAATTCTCTTCTTCTTTTTTTTTTTTTATAGAGATTTTGGGAAGGAGATCCAGAAGATATGCCTACACTTGACAAGTATTAAAAAGGTCCAAAGATATATTTCATAAATTATTAAAACCTTGGCTTAAAATATAGCCTAATTGGTCACTTTGCATTCCAAAGCACATATAACATCAGAGTAACGAGGCTGCCATCTTCTATTTAACTATATTCATGTGTCCGATGGAATGTAGGGAGGGAATAATCTCTTCCTCTGCTTATTTTAGGTTCTCCAACTTGGGCCTGTAAATTAGACTGACAAAAGACAGATTAAAAAGAGAAAAGCAAACAGAAGTTTATTAACATGTATATCCCATGTATGAAAGGAGAGACTTGGGGGTTAGTAACTCAAAGGGATGGCTAGACCTTCCATTCATACAGTATTTAAACAAAGGAATAAAAATTTTTAAAGAAGTAACAAGACAAAGGAAGAGGAGCCTCTAGGTCTCAAACTGTTAGAAGATAAATATCTGTATATCCAATAGTTAGTAAAGGCTAGTTAGTAACTTTTGTTATGCTGATTCCGCTGGTGCTGTCTCCAAGCTGATAAGGGTCTAAATTTCTAAATTTCTCTCCAGTGGGGGACATCTTTGTAAATGTTTGTCCTCCTTTTAAACAAATTAGGAGGAGAACAGAGGACTTTTCTTTCATCTGCTTCTTCTCAATTGCCTTCAGCTCAAAATCATTTTTATGCCAAAGTGGCATATTTGGGGTGGCAAATTCTTCTACTCTCAGGGACAAGATTTGTTTGATACTGTTAAAACTCAGCAAACCCCTGTATTGGTAGACAATATGATAAAGGGATAGCTTTTGATGAGACATAAATAAGCTACACTGCATGTTAAAAACAAAAGAAAATATTTGTCCATTGCATTCAGTTCAGTTTAGTTCAGCCACTCAGTCGTATCTGACTCTTTGTGACCCCATGAATCGCAGCATGCCAGGGCTCTGTGTCCATCACCAACTCCAAGAATTCACTCAAATTCATGTGCATCGAGTCGGTGATGCCATCCAGCCATCTCATCGTCTATCATCCCCGTCTCTTCCTGCCCCCAGTCCCTCCCAGCAACAGGGTATTTTCCAAGGAGTCAACTCTTCGCATGAGGTGGCCAAAGTACTGGAGTTTCAGCTTTAGCATCAGGCCTTCCAATGAACACCCAGGACTGATCTCCTTTATGATGGACTGGTTGGACCTCTTTGCAATCCAAGGGACTCTCAAGAGTCTTCTCCAACACATCAAAAGCATCAGTTCTTCAGTGCTCAGCTTTCTTCACAGTCCAACTCTCACATCCATACCTGATGACTGGAAAAACCATAGCCTTGACTAGATGGACCTTAGTCGGCAAAGTAGTGTCTCTACTTTTGAACATGCTATCTAGGTTGGTCATAACTTTTCTTCCAAGGAGTAAGTGTCTTTTAATTTCATGGCTGCAGTCACCATCTGCAGTGATTTAGGAGCCCAAAGAAATAAAGTCTGACACTGTTTCCACTGTTTCTCCATCTATTTGCCATGAAGTGATGGGACCAGATGCCATGATCTTTGTTGTCTGAATGTTGAGCATAAGCCAACTTTTTCACTCTCCTCTTTCACTTTCATCAAGAGGCTTTTTAGTTCTTCTTCACTTTCTGCCATAAGGGTGGTATCATCTGCATATCTGAGGTTATTGATATTTCTCCCAGCAATCTTGATTCCAGCTTGTGCTTCCTCCAGCCCAGGGTTTCTCATGATGTACTCTGCATATAAGTTAAATAAGCAGGGTGACAATATACAGCCTTGACATACTTCTTTTCCTATTTGGAACCAGTCTGTTGTTCCATGTCCAGTTCTAACTGTTGCTTCCTGACCTGCATTACTCAAGAGGCAGGTCAGGTGGTTTGGTATTCCCATCTCTTTCAGAATTTTCCACAGTTTATTGTGATCCACACAGTCAAAGGCTTTGGCATAGTCAATAAAGCAGAAATAGATGTTTTTCTGGAACTCTCTTGCTTTTTCGATGGTCTAGCGGATGTTGGCAATTTGATCTCTCATTCCTCTACCTTTTCTAAAACCAGCTTGATATCTGGAAGTTCATGGTTCGTGTATTGCTGAAGCCTGGCTTGGAGAATTTTGAGCATTACTTTACTAGCATGTGAGATGAGTGCAATTGTGTGGTAGTTTGAGCATTCTTTGGCATTGCCTTTCTTTGGAATTGGAATGAAAACTGACCTCTTCCAGTCCTGTGGCCACTGCTGAGTTTTCCAAATTTGCTGGCATATTGCGTGTAGCACTTTCACAGCATCATCTTTCAGGATTTTAAATAGCTCAACTGGAATTCCATCACCTCCACTAGCTTGTTCATAGTGTTGTTCATAGTGATGCTTTCTAAGGCCCACTTGACTTCACATTCCAAGATGTCTGGCTCTAGATCAGTGATCACACCATCGTGATTATCTGGGTCATGAAGATTTTTTTGTGCAGTTCTTCTGTGTATTCTTGCCATCTCATCTTAATATCTTCTGCTTCTGTTAGGTCCATACCATTTCTGTCCTTATCTAGCCCATCTTTGCATGAAGTGATCACTTGGTATCTCTAATTATCTTGAATAGATCTCTAGTCTTTCCCATTCTGTTGTTTTCCTGTTTTTCTTTGTATTGATCGCTAAAGAAAGCTTTCTTATCTCTTCTTGCTATTCTTTGGAACTCTGCATTCAAATGGGAATATCTTTCCTTTTCTCCTTGCCTTTTCACTTCTCTTCTTTTCATAGCTATTTGTAAGGCCTCTTCAGACAGCCATTTTGCTTTTTGCATGTCTTTTCCATGGGGATGGTCTTGATCCTTGCCTCCTGTACAATGTCACGAACCTCCATCCGTATTTCATCAGGCTTTCTGTCTATCAGATCTAGTCCCTTAAATCTATTTCTCACTTCCACTGTATACTCTTAAGGGATTTGATTTAGGTCATACCTGAATGGTCTAATGGTTTTCCCTACTTTCTTCAAGTCTGAATTTGGCATAGAGTTGATTATCTGAGCCACAGTCAGCTCCTGGTCTTGTTTTTGCTGACTGTATAGAGCTTCTCCATCTTTGGCTGCAAAGATTATAATCAATCTGATATTGGTGTTGACCATCTGGTGATGTCCATGCGTAGAATCTTCTCTTGTGTTGTTGGAAGAGGGAGCTTGCTTTGACCAGTGTGTTCTCTTGGCAAAACTCTATTAGCCTTTGCCCTGCTGCATTCCATACTACAGTAAGGCCAAATTTGCCTGTTACTCCAGGTGTTTCTTGACTTCCTACTTTTATATTCCAGTCCCCTATAATGAATAGGACATCTTTTTGGGGTGTTAGTTCTAAAAGGTCTTGTAGGTCTTCATAGAACCGTTCAACTTCAGCTTCTTCAGCATTACTGGCTGGGTCATAGACTTGGATTACCATGATATTGAATGGTTTGCCTTGGAAATTAACAGAGATCTTTCTGTCATTTTTGAGACTGCATCCAAGTACTGCATTTCAGACTCTTTTGTTGACCATGATGGCTACTCCATTTCTTCTAAGGGATTCCTGCCCCCAGTAATAGATATAATGGTCATCTGAGTTAGATTCACCCATTCCAGTCCACTTTAGTTTGCCAGTTCCTAGAATGTCAATGTTCACTCTTGCCATCTCCT
Source organism: Nanger dama (assembly GCA_917880005.1). Lineage (NCBI taxonomy): Eukaryota > Metazoa > Chordata > Mammalia > Artiodactyla > Bovidae > Nanger > Nanger dama. The sequence continues at coordinate 2,967,122 of CAKJTW010000059.1, forward strand.
GTTTAACCACTTCCAATTTGCCTTGATTCATGGACCTTACATTCCAGGTTCTTATGCAATATTGCTCTTTACAGCATCGGATCTTGCATCTATCATCAGTCACATCCACAGCTGGGTATTGTTTTTGCTTTGGCTCCATCCTTCATTCTTTCTGGAGTTATTTCTCCACTGATCTCCAGGAGCATTTTGAGCACCTACCAATCTGGGGAGTTTCTCTTTCAGTATCCTATCATTTTGCCTTTTCATACTGTTCATGGGGTTCTCAAGGCAAGAATACTGAAGTGGTTTGCCATTCCCTTCTCCAGTGGACCACGTTCGGTCTGACCTCTCCACCATGACCTGTCTATCTTGTGTTGCCCCGTGGGCATGACTTAGTTTCACTGAGTTAGACAAGGCTGTGGTCTATGTGGTCAGATTGGCTAGTTTTCTGTGAGTATGGTTTCAGTGTGTCTGCCCTCTGATGCCCTCTTGCAACACCTACTGTCTTACTTGGGTTTCTCTTACCTTAGACATGAGTTATCTTTTCATGGCTGCTCCAGCAAAATGCAGCCGCTGCTCCTTGCCTTGGACGAGGGGTATCTCCTCATGGCTGCCCCTCCTGACCTTAATCAAGGTAAAATCAAAATAATATCATCAGATTACTAGCAGTAACATTGTTACTGATCTCAGGTTCAGCTTTCACTGCTCAGAAGCCAATAATTTGAGACATGTGTCAGTAGAAAGGAAAGGTGCATTATTCAGAAAGTTAGGCAATCTGGGGAGATGGTGGATGTGTGCCCAGAGACCAACTCCAAAGATTCTGCTGAGTCATGACAGTTTTTAAAGTTTTAAAAGGGGGAAGAATCTCAGTAAGTCATCACGTCAGGAGGATGGGTTCTAGTCACTCTCCATTGAGTGCCAACTGGCTGACCCTCTTCAGATGTTATTTTCAGAGTGATCTGCCTGGAGGAATCCTCTGTGAACTTTCAGGAGTGGAGAGCCAATTATTCTTTACTTAATTCTTCATTCTTCTTTATAGATAGGAAAAAATCAACAAGTTAGACAAGGCTGGTGTGCATTCAGGAGGGCATAAGTTAGGTGTTAGTTTTGACAGCTTAGTGATCTCTTTACTATAATTAGATTCTTTTAAGGTTAGAGACTGGATACTGTCACTCTGTTTATTTAACTTATATGCAGAGTACATCATGAGAAATGCTGGACTAGAAGAAACACAGGCTGGAATCAAGATTGCCGGGAGAAATATCAATAACTTCAGATATGCAGATGACACCACCCTTATGGCAGAAAGTGAAGAAGAACTAAAAAGCCTCTTGATGAAAGTGAAAGACGAAAGCAAAAAAGTTGGTTTAAAGCTCAACATTCAGAAAACAAAGATCATGGCATCCAATCTCATCACTTCATGGGAAATAGATGGGGAAACAGTGTCAGACTTTATTTTTGGGGGCTCCAAAATCACTGCAGATGGTGATTGCAGCCATGAAATTAAAAGACGCTTACTCTTTGGAAGAAAAGTTATGACCAACCTAGATAGTATATTCAAAAGCAGAGACATTACTTTGCCGACTAAGGTCCTTCTAGTCAAGGCTATGGTTTTTCCTGTGGTCATGTATGGATGTGAGAGTTGGACTGTGAAGAAGGCTGAGCGCTGAAGAATTGATGCTTTTGAACTGTGGTGTTGGAGAAGACTCTTGAGAGTCCCTTGGACTGCAAGGAGATCCAACCAGTCCATTCTAAAGAAGATCAGCCCGAGATTTCTTTGGAAGGAATGATGCTAAAGCTGAAACTCCTCATACAAAGAGTTGACTCATTGGAAAAAACTCTGATGCTGGGAAGGATTGGGGGCAGGAGGAGAAGGGGACGACAGAGGATGAGATGGCTGGATGGCATCACTGACTCAATGAACGTGAATCTGAGTGAACTCCGGGAGTTGGTGATGGACAGGGAGGCCTGGTGTGCTGCAATTCATGGGGTCGTGAAGAGTCGGACATGACTGAGCGACTGAACCGAACCGAAGGTTAGAGGAGAACAGAAATTTCAATATCAGTGGGAAAATATCCAATTCTCCTTTTATAGAAGCTTCAAATCAAAGACAATCTCCAGGCTATACTGTGTCATGAAAAAGTTAGTGACATAAATATTTTGGTGCTTTATGCATTTCAGTATTATAGGGAAACTATGAACTCTCTTCTGGCCTTTCCCCCTCTTTTGAGATATCAAGAGTCTCCAATGGGTAACAGTTTTACGAAACGGTCTTGTAACTCCAAAAATTTTAAAGCAGAAATATCTACCCTGAGTTCCTACCAAACCTACCAAAATCTCATATATTCTGTTGCTTAAAATCTTCCAACAGCTTCTTTTTGCATTGTCTATGTTCAAAATCCTTTCTTTTTGTTGTTCAGTTGCTAAGTTATGTCTGGCTCTTTGTGACTCCATGAACTGCAGCACGCCAAGACTCCCTGTTCTTCACTATTTCCCAGAGTTAGCTCAAACTTATGTCCATTGAGTAAGTGATGTCATCCAACCATATCATCCTCTGTTGCCCCACTTCTCCTCCAGCCCTCACTCGTTCCCAGCATCAGGGTCTTTTCCAAAGAGTCAGCTATTTGCATCAGGTGGCCAAAGTTTTGAAGGTTCAGATTCAGCATCAGTCCTTCCAATGAAAATTCAGGGTAGATTTCCCTTAGGATTGACTGGCTTGATCTCCTTGCTGTAAAGGGACTCTCAAGAGTCAAACTCCATAGGTAGGCATATACAGACATTTCATTATCAGGTTCTCTCTTCACACTCCATTCCTTACAACAAAATCTTCAACACCATTATTACCTCTCTGTACAGGTTCCATGAGAAAGGAAATGGCAGCCCTCTCCAGTATTCTTGCCAGGAGAATACCATGGACAGAGGAGCCTGGCAGGCTACAGTCCATGTGATCTCAAGAGTCAGCATGAGTTAGTGACTAAACCACCACCACCACAGGTTCTAAGCACTTCATTCTTTCTCCTGGTGCCCCTTTTTTTGCACGTGCTGTTTCTTCTTATCTGAAATGCTCTTGCCTGCCTCATTTATTGGCAACATGAGGCCTGAAGCTTCAACCACCCAGAGAACTGTCTACAACTCACATATTCCCCAATACAGTGGGCCCTCTTTTATGCTTCTGGTTTTACTAGAGCTGTACTGAATTTCTTTTTGAACTGAATTTTAATAATTGATTTTCCTAGCTCCTCCTTAACAGTTCAGTTCAGTTCAGTCACTCAGTCATGTCCAACTCTTTGTGATCCCATGGACTGCAGCATTCCAGGCCTCCCTTTCCATCACCAACTCCAGGAGTTTACTCAAACTCATGTCCATTGAATTGGTGATGCCATCGACCATCTCATCTTCTGTTGTACCCTTCTTCTCCAGCCTTCAATTGTTTCCAGCATCAGGGTCTTTTCCAAAGAGGCAGCTCTTTGCACCAGGGGCCCAAAGTACTGGAGTTTCAGCTTCAGCATCAGTCCTTCCAATGAATTCTCAGGACTGATTTCCTTTAGGGTGGACTGGTTGGATCTCCTTGCATCCAAGTGATTCTCAAGAGTCTTCTCCAACACCACAGTTTAAAATAATTAATTCTTCAGCACTCACCTTTTTTTATAGTCCAACTCTCACATCCATACATGACTACTGGAAAACCATAGCTTTGACTAGAAGGACCTTTGTTGGCAAATTAATGTCTCTCTCTGCTTTTCAATATGCTGCTTAGGTTGGTCATAACGTTTCTTCAAAGGAGCAAGTGTCTTTTAGTTTCATGGTTGCAGTAACTATCTGCAGTGATTTTGGAGCCCCCAAAAATAAAGTCTAACACTGTTTCCATTGTTTCCCAATATATTTACCGTGAAGTGAGGGGACCAGATGCCATAATTCTAGTTCTCTAAATGTTGAGTTAAAGCCAACTTTTTCACTCTCCTCTTTCATTTCTCTTTTTTTTTCAGTTTTTTTTTAATTTTATTTTTACTTTATTCTATGTTACAATACTGTATTGGTTTTGCCATACATTGACATGAATCAGCCACAGGTGTACACGAGCTCCCAATCCTTGATGAAATTTCATTTTCATCAAGAGGCTCTTTAGTTGTTCTTCACTTTCTGCCATAAAGGTGGTGTCAACTCCATATCTGAGATTATTGATATTTCTCCTGGCAAACTTAATTCCACCTTGTGCTTCATCCAGCCCAATAAAATATATTTTGCCTGATGTACTCTGCATATAAGTTAAATAAGCAGGGTGACAATATACAGCTTTGATGTACTCCTTTCCCGATTCGGAACCAGTCTTTGGTTCCATGTCCAGTTCTAACTGTTGCTTCCTGACCTGCATACATATTTCTCAGGAGGCAGATCAGGTAGTCTGGTATTACCATCTCTTTAAGAATTTCCCAGTTTGTTGTGATCCACACACTCAAAGGCTTTGGCATAGTCAATAAAGCAGATGTAGATGTTTTTCTGGAACTTTCTTGCTTTTTTGATGATCCAACGGATATTGGCAATTGAATCTCTGGTTCCTCTGCCTTTTCTAAATCCAGCTTGAACATCTGGAAGTTCTTGGTTCACATACTGTTGAAGCCTGGCTTGGAGAATTTTGAGCATTACTTTGCTAGCATGTGAGATGAGTGCAATTGTATGGTAGTTTGAGCATTCTTTGGCATTGCCTTTCTTGGGATTGGAATGAAAACTGACATTTTCCAGTCCTGTGGCCACTGGTGATCTTTCCAAATTTGCTGGCATATTGAGTGCAGCACTTTCACAGCAGCATCTTGCAGGATTTGAAATAACTGGAATTCTATCACCTCCATTAGCTTTGTTCATAGTGATGTTTCCTAAGGCCCACTGGACTTCGCATTCCAGGATGTCTGGCTCTAGATGAGTGATCACACCATCATGATTATCTGAGTCATTAAGATCTTTTTGTATAGTTCTTCTGTATATGCTTGCTACCTCTTCTTAATATCTTCTGCTTCTGTTAGGTCCATACCATTTCTGTCCTTTATCTAGCCCATCTTTCCATGAAACGTTCCCTTGGTGTCTCTAATTTTCTTGAAGAGATCTGTAATCTTTCCCATTCTGTTGTTTTCTCTCTATTTCTTTGCATTAATCACTGAGGAAAGCTTTCTTATCTCTTCTTGCTATTCTTTGGAACTCTGCATTCAAATGAGTATATCTTTCCTTTTCTCATTTATGTTTCATTTCTCTTTTCACAGCTATTTGTAAAGCTTCCTCAGACAAACATTTTTCCTTTTTGCATTTCTTTTTCTTGGGGGTGGTCTTGACCCCTGCCTCCTGTACAATGTCACAAACTCTGTCCATAGTTCTTCAGGCTCTTTATCAGATCTAATCACTTGAATCTATTTGTCACTTCCACTGTATAATCATAAGGGATTTCATTTTCCCTACTTTCTTCAATTTAAGTCTGAATTTGGTAATAAAGTGTTCATGATCTGAGCCACAGTCAGCTCCTGGTCTTGTTTTTGCTGACTGTATAGAGCTTGTCCATCTTTGGCTACAAAGAATATAATCAACCTGATTTCAGTGTTGACTACCTCATGATGTCCATGTGTAGAGTCTTCTCTTATGTTGTTGGAAGAGGGTGTTTGCTATGACCAGTGCATTCTCTTGGCAAAACTCTATTAGCCCTTTCCCTACTTCATTCTCTACTCCAAGGCCAAATTTTCCTGTTACTCCAGGTATCTCTTGACTCTCCTACTTTTGCATTCTAGTCCCCTATAATGCAAAGGACATCTTTTTTGGTTAGTTCTAAAAGGTCTTATAGGTCTTCATAGAACAGTTCAACTTCAGCTTCTTCAGCATTGCTAGTCAAGGTATAGACTTGGATTACCATGATATTGAATGATTTGCCTTGGAAACGAACAGAGATCATTCTGAGGTTTTTGAGAATGCATTGAAGTACTGCATTTTGGCTAGTCAAGGCTATGGTTTTTCCAGTGGTCATGTATGGATGTGAGAGTTGGACTGTGAAGAAGGCTGAGTGCCAAAGAATTGATGCTTTTGAACTGTGGTGTTGGAGAAAATTCTTGAGAGTTCCTTGGACTGCAAGGAGATCCAACCAGTCCATTCTGAAGGAGATCAACCCTGGGATTTCTTTGGAAGGAATGATGCTAAGGCTGAAACTCCAGTACTCTGGCCACCTCATGTGAAGACTTGACTCATACTACTCAGCCCTTAAAAAGAATAAATTTGACTCAGTTCTAATGAGATGGATGAAATTGGAACCAATTATACAGAGTGAAGTAAGCCAGAAAGAAAAACACCAATACAGTATACTGACACATATATATGGAATATAGAAGATAGTAATGATGACCCTATATGTGAGACAACAAAAGAGACACAGAGGTATAGAACAGACTTTTGGACTCTGAGGGAGAGGGAAAGGGTGGGATGGTTTGAGAGAATGGCATTAAAAAAAAAAAAAAAATTTTTTTTTAATGGAAAAGACTCTGATGCTGGGAGGGATTGGGGGCAGGAGGAAAAGGGGACAACAGAGGATGAGATGGCTGGATGGCATCACTGACTCGATGAACGTGAGTCTGAGTGAACTCCGGGAGATGGTGATGGACAGGGAGGCCTGGCGTTCTGCGATTCTTGTGGTCGCAAAGAGTCGGACATGACTGAGTGACTGAACTGAACTTATTGATTATGATGGCTACTCCATTTCTTCTAAGGGATTCCTGCCTGCAGTAGTAGATATAATGGTCATCTGAGTTAAATTCACCCATCGCTGTCCATTTTAGTCAGCTGATTCCTAAAATTTTGATGTTCACTCTTGCCATCTCCTGTTTGACCACTTCCAATTTGCCTTGATTCATGAACATACCATTCCAAGTCCCTATGCAATATTGCTTTTTAATAGCATTGCACTTTACTTCTATTACCCATCACATCCCCAGCTGGTTGTTGTTTTTTCTTCTGGCTCCATCTCTTCATTCTTTTTGGAGTTATTTCTCCACTGATCTCCAGTAGCATACTGGGCCTCTGCTGAGCTGGGGAGTTCATCCTTCAGTGTCCTATCTTTTGCCTTTTCATACTGTTCTAAAGGCAAGATTACTGAAGTGGTTTGCCATTCCCTTCTCCAGTGGACCATGTTTGTGCCTCTTGGAGGGCACAGACAGAACCTTTTGTGCACCAGAACCCAGGAGAAAGGGGCAGTGTCCCCATAAGAGACTGACCCAGACTTGCCCATGAGTGTCCAGGAGTCTCCAGCGGAGGCGAGTTTTGACGGTGGCCTGCTGCAGGGTTGGAGGCACTGAGTGTGGCAGTGCATGGGACCTTGTGAAGGAGGTCACCTTTATCTTTATAACCTCCACCATAGTTTGGCCTCAGGTAAATAACAGGGAGGGTACACAGCCCCACCCATCAACAGAAAATTGGATTAAAGTTTTACTGAGCAAAACCCTGCACATCAGAACAAAACTGTTTCCCCCTCAGTCAGTCTCTCTGTCAAGAAGCTTCCATAAGCCCTTCATCCTTTTCCATCAGAGGCCTGATAGACTGAAAACCACAATCACAAAAAACTAACTAATCTTATCACATGGACCACAGCCTTGTCTAACTCAGTGAACCTATGAGCCATGCTGTGTAGGGCCACCCAAGACAGACGGGTCATGGTGGAGAGTTCTGACAAAACGTAGTCCACTGGAGAAGGAAATGGCTCCTCCTTCTACCAGAAGTCAAATTACATGAGGCTGAGGACTGTTGGACTGTTTTGTTTCTTTGCTTGTTTTCATCTTTATGGCTTCAGGACCTCACACAGAGATTTAAAATATGGTACATTTCCAATAAATTATATGTTAAATAACTTAATTTTCAAAAATTTTGAACAGCCACAGTCAATATATTCCCATATTTACACAAAGAGTGTTAAAGTGCAATCTCATACTGTTTTATCTTAAGTTTCTGCTTAAATATTATTTTATCAGAATTGGCTTCCTTAATCTCCCTATTAAAACACATCACTCAATTCTCATTTTTTTCTACCCTGCCTTGCTATTTTTCTATCTAGCAGTTATCATCTCCTGACATATATATGGACATACGTGTGTGTATGCATACATGAATGTATATACACACACACACATATAGTGTGATTATATTCCTAGTCCCTAAAATAGATTCTGAAACATAGAAAGTATAAATTCTTTCATTTAACAAATATTTATTGTTAATAAGATTAGTATTTTATAGATCCATGCTTATAGATATAGGCTATAGATAAAGGCTTGGGGTACATTGATGAGCAAAGAGCTTTCCCTTGTGAGTGTCCATGGTGAGAGCCTGTTGAAGGAAAGAAAGGAAACAAAAAATTAAATTTAATACAAAAGGAAATTGTTTACTATATTGAAAGGTGTTATGAAGAAGTGAGAGTAGGGTGAAGAGGATCAGATGTGCTACAGGGACAATTTACACTATTAAATAGGACAGTCAAATAAATATTGATGAATAAATAAACATTTATTGATTATACAAATATGTATTGTGTGAATACATACTTGTCTAATGAATGAAGGAATATCTCTTATTGCATGTGGTCAACTATTTTATACATATTTAAACTTGCATTAGTTAAATAACTTTGGCTCACCAACAACAACATGAATGGTAACTTATAAAACAAAAACTTATTTTTGTTTGAACTGGATATTTTGCCTCACATAAAAAGGAATCGAAAAATTTATATTCTCAAGTAAAATAACCTGATCATAGACTCTTTGAGTTGGAAGGAAACCTCTAATCATGCCATTTTACAATACTTCTTTTAGCAAAAATCATTTAGTGCCACCCAGTTCAGGCAACTGACACAAGAGCCAACTCTCCTGAACTACTTATCCTTTGCTCTTTCCATTTCTAATTCAGATAGTCTTTTCTGAATCAAATTACTAGCCTTATATAAATGCAACACACTTTATATCAATAGGTAAAGTCATTTGTTTTTCTATATTTCAGTCTTCCAAACTATGAAGCAGGATAAGAAGGAAAAGATATGCCATCTACTGTCCAGGCAGATCACTAGAAATAATTTCTAAGTAAACTTTCTTCTAACTTTCCACTTTAGCTCATTTGTCTTATATATCTAATCACTTATTCATATATTCAAACATTTTTATTGAGTGTCAATTCTGGTCCAGGCACTGTGCTAAGCACGTACAATAGAGATATGATTACCACTTGATTTAGCGAAGTCTATTCATTAATTCATTTCATAATGATTTATTGACTGTTTGCTTTGTGCCAGGCATTGTTCTAAGTGTTTGAAGAGTAACAAAGGACAAAAATGCAAATTTATTACTCTCCTGTAGTCAGCATTTTGGGGCGATGAGACAAATAATAATCAATTAAACATTTAGACATACAGTGTACGCTTAGGCTGTTAATTCCTAAGGAGAAAAAAAGAAGTAAGGCAGAGAATAGTGGAAGAGAGTTGTTATTTTAAGCAGAACTGTTTAGGAAGGCCTCTCTGAGGTGGGGTCACTTCTAAACAAGACTAGAAGGAAGGCAGAAAAACACGCAAGGGAGAAAAGCATTCAAGACAAAAGAGCCCAGCCTGAGGCTGACATGCTTGGAAGTAGATTCTGGATTCAGTAATGTGGCCTATATCAGTGGTATGCTGGAACTGGCTTGTACACAGGCTTGAGAACCAACTAGGCTCACATCTTCCCAAATTTATGTTTGTGGCTTGAAATCAACCATGGAGGAAGTATTTGAAAGTGAAAGTGAAAGAAAGTGAAGTCGCTCAGCCGTGTCCGACTCTTTGCGACCCCATGGACTGTAACCCACCAGGCTCCTCTGTCCATGGGATTTTCCAGGCATGAAGACTGGAGCGGGTTGGCATTTCCCTCGCCAGGAGATCTTCTCGACCCAGGGATTGAACCCTGGTCTCCCACATTGTAGGCAGATGTTTTACCATCTGAACCACATGCAAATCAGCAACCATGACCAATCAGAGCTTTTCTCCCAGTTGTGAAACATTTTCATGTATTCTGCCTATGTTCCCATGCACTGAGGGAGAGGATAGTTGTGGTGGTGAGATTATCTCAGGGGGCAGATCTGACTTCCATGAGACCGGTTCACATGATGGAGATCTAGCCAAAAGCTTATGCTTGTTTTCATATGTATCCCTACAATTTCCCCACACTACATTTACTTTTTCAATTGGCAGAGTATGCATCCCAATTAACATGTACAGAGAATATTATTTTTACCCTTTATATATAAATGGTAGATTTCATTTATTAATCCAGAACCTAAAAATGCAGATAAACAGGGGTTAAAAGTGAAATAAAATATTTATTAAATGCAAGTAATACAAAGAATTTGACTAGCTTACTAGAGTGAGAGCGAAAATGAGAAAGAGAGAGACTCAAGCACAGGAAAACTATTGGGCCTTAGGAAAGACTGAAATAGGAACTGGAAAGCCTGATAGTCAAGCAGCATAAACACTCATTCAGTTTTATTTCTTTGCATCAGCTACAGTCTTTTAATCCTTCTAAAGACCAGTTATCTTCACTCATTAGCTCATATGGTAGAATTCATATGCTAGAATATGATTGTTCATTACTTCTGGATTCAGATGTTACCTTTCTAATCACGTAAGAAGACCAGTTGAAAGATTTTTCTCCTATCTCTAAATTTCTAGGTGGAAGAATCTGACTGATTCGGTTTCCTAAGCTGCCTATCCCTAGTCTAATCATCTATGTCCAAAGGAGCTGGGCTCTCACAATACAAATCTGACTGCTGGAAGCCCATCCAAGTAAAAAGAGTCAAGGAATGAAGAAGGAGGTAGACGTTTTTATGGGTAAAGCAAATATCCTAAAAGTGCTCACATCAAAATACTTCAGATCTGATTCTAGAGTAGCAAATGACTCTAAAAATCAGAGTTTAATCTACTGCCAAATGCAGTGACCTCTGCTATCCTCTGACCCATAGATGTATTCAGTATCTGCTTGGATAGCAGAAAGCTGGCTAAAGCCTGAGGCAGCTCATTCCAGAGTAAGGCAGTTTCATTGTTAGAAGGTCCATTTGTACACAGAGCTGAGATCTCTACAACTTCAATCCATTCTGCTTTGTGGAACAATATATGCCTAAATTCTTCCTGGCAGCCCTTTATTTATTAGAAGATAAGTAATATGTTCTTCACTGATGTCCCCCAGGGTAAAAACATCTCCAACTCCTTCATTCTTTTTCTCTGGTATGAATCTCCTATCCTTCAGTACTTTAATAATTAGTTTGCTTTCAGTTGCCTAAAAAGGATATTTTTGTTTCAAGTGTATAAAGCCCTGATGGAATCACCTTGGCTCACATCATTGGCAAGTCCACAGTCAGTTTTCTGCAAGTGGGTGATCAGCAGCTAGGTTGCTCATTCATCCTTTAACAAAGGATTGAGGCGCACCTACTATGTGCCAGGCATTTGTACTAGGCACTCGAGGTATGTCAGGCCACAAATAAACCACCATTCTAGAGCTTATATTCTAGTGGAGAAAGACTGATGGTAAACAATAAATGTAAAAATATAAACAAATTGAATAGTAAGTTAGAATGTGGCAGGTGCTTTTAGTAAAATGAAAAAGTAGAACAAGGAAAGGGGGCTGAGATTGTTGAGAGTGGGGTACAAAGGCTATATCAGGGTAATTTTCTTTGAGATTTCAATGAAGACTTGAAGACTTTTTGCGGGTGTACATAGGAGGTGGGCAGGGGATATTTGAAGGAACAGCAGAGAAACAGATTTAGAGAAGATACTAAGGTGAGACAGTACCTGGAATATTCTAACAGCAAAGGCCAGTACATCAGTAAGGAATAAGTATAAAAAGGAGAGTCACTACAGATGCGGAGAAGGCAATGGCACCCACTCCAGTACTCCTGCCAGGAAAATCCCATGGACAGAGGAGCCTGGTAGGTTGCAGTTCATGGGGTCACTAAGAGTCGGACACGACTGAGCGACTTCACTTTCACTTTTCACTTTCATGCATTAGAGAAGGTACCGGCAACCCATTCCAGTGTTCTTGCCTGGAGAATCGCAGGGATAGAGCCTGGTGGGCTGCCGTCTATGGGGTCGCACAGAGTCGGACACGACTTAAGCGACTTAGCAGCAGCAGCACTACAGATGAGGACAGAGAGACGACAGGGGAACAGATCATGTCAGATTTATAAACCTTTGTAAGGACCTTGCCTTTTACTCAAAGTGAAATCAAGCTCCATTTCCAGCTTCTGGGCAGAATAGTGACAAGATTTTGCTTACAAAAGAAACTCCCTGGCTCCTATTAAAAATAGATTTTTGGAAGGCAAGAGTTTCTTTCTGTCTTTCTGTAAGGTTTATGTTTAGGCAGTCTCCTGTTGTGATTCTAGTGTGGTCACCGGCACTGATCAGAACTACATGCTTCCATGTTTGTGTCTATGGGATTTCATGCTGACTGACCCATCCTTGACCCAGCCTCTGTTTTCAATGGAATGCCATGCTCTGATTAGCCTTAGGTCTGGATGACCTGAAATTATCACTCTGGAAGGAGGGGGATGATTACTTTGATTGGCTTACCCCTCACCAAATTGCATGGCTATCCATAAAGAGAATAGGGCTGCCAACAATATTGTTCTCTACAATTATCCTGGTACAACTTTTTTTTTTTAAAACACATTCCAACTAAACAAAGTCCATGGGAAAAATTTGAGTCGAATATAATGGAACTATTACCTTCTTAATTGAATACTTTTATTCTATTAAGAATCCTAATTGCTTTGGGTCAATGCTTCATATTTTCTGTATAGAATGTATAATCAAACCACATACCCCTTAATATGCAGAACCTTATACAGTTGATTTTTAAAACCTAAATAGGAGAATTTACATTTATATTCCTATTGAATTCCTTCCAATATCATTTTGAATACTGATTTTATCTTCCTAATGTAAAGCACCTGTCACTTGCAAATTTGAAAAAAATACTTCACCATAAATATTAAATACATTAAATAAGGACAAAATCATATTCGTTTCTTCTCCTTAAAAACATACCTTATTTTCTCTAATAGAAAATGGGTGTAGAGGATAAGAGATCAGACTTGAAGTAACAATGCTCCAACAGAAATATCCGTTGCAAGATAATTAAGAGATTTAACCAAATCTGAACAATTTTTAGCTCTCATTTCTCAGCTTTTCATTGCTGGTGTTAAGGAGCAAATGTATTCAAATTACTTTGAACACTCTAGATTATTAAAATAGATTTTGAAAAGGCCGAAGGTTTCCATTTGTTATTTGGTCCCTTTCTGTGTGAAGTTAACAAAGAAAGTTAGTTTGGAAGAGTTTCTCAGTCTGGGAATGAGCTTCAAAGCTCTAGTTTTATTTGCAGACCACTTGTCAGTCATCATCTGTGTGCTTATTTGCATAAAGGTAAGTAAATTATAATGTGGATTTTATAATACATTTATACTATGTCATAGTTTATGATATTATAAAGCAAAATGATGTTGTTTCTTTTGTATTTAGCATATTTTTCATCTTTTACTTTTCTGTGCGTTTTTCTTTATTTTCCACATTCGCTCCCCCTAGTTTAGTTCTTTATGCATGATCATTCTAAAAACTGCTGATCCGCTTAAACTATTGTGTTCTCTTCCAAGAATAATCTTTATTATATGCACAATATAGGAAGGACAGCCAGCTATGCTGAGCTTTTCTCAGTGAACATGTAGATAAGCAGTCACTTTTGCAGAATACAAAAGAGGCAATGTTTGTACTAAGACAGTCCTTTGCTCGCTGCCATCTAATCCTTTCTTTTTTAATGTAAAATTTATTTTTACCAAAGTAACATATGCACAAAACTTAAAAAGTAAATAGTTGGAAGATTTATCATGAAATAAACAAAATCCAAACTATACTTTTTTGTCTCACCCTTTTCTTATCCCCAAGTATTATACCCCAGAAACAAATGCATTCAACTCTTTTTCCTGATTTTCCTGGTATTTACCTCCATGCTTCTGAACAGTATGTTCATCTGCCATTTTTTCACCTATCAATGCTAGACATTATCTATTGGCTTCCTACTTTGGAATACAAGAATTTGCATTCCCATCACATATATATATATGCATACATCTATGCTTCTCTTCCATCCTTCCGTGAAATTGCTTCACACTCTTAATTTTATTAATATTCAGTGCTTACATTTTTATGGAGATGTAACTATTTTTATAACTGATTCACAGTGTACATGATCATATCTCCTTACAACTTTTTGTTTATCTTGAAGCTAACTTTTAAAAATTTTCCATGTATCTTTTATTAATATTACCCTTAAGCTTGCCAACAGTGCTATAAAACTCTGCTCAATATGTTCAGACATTTTCAGTCTATAAGCTCCATGTTTTTCCCTGGAGAAATGTTTTCTGGAGCTCTCTGGTCTCATACTATATTGGAACCCTACGACTGCTATATGACTGTATAGCTGTTCGCCTAGGCCTTCTTTCATTGATACCTAATTTTCTTCTCTTACTTGTTGGCTCTCTGGTTTCCTGGGTACCAAGTCTTTTTATTGATACATTGCTTCATTGGGAAATATATCTTCCAGAAGACTGCCAAATAAAAAATGCTTAGGGAATAGAATTTTTCACATTTAGTATATCCAGAGGTGGGTTTCCCTGGTGGCTTAGCTGGTAAAGAATCCACCTGCAATTTTGGAGACCTGGGTTTGATCCCTGGGTTGGGAAGATCCCCTGTAGAAAGGAAAGGCTGCAAGTCAAGAAGAAAGAGTTAGAACCGGACATGGAACACCAGACTGGTTCCAAATTGGGAAAGGAGTACGTCAAGGCTGTATATTGTCATCCTGCTTTTTAACTTACATGCAGACTACATCATGAGAAATGCCAGGCTGGATGAAGCATAAGCTGGAATCAAAATTGCCAGAAGAAATATCAATAACTTCAGATACACAGATGACACCACCCTGATGGCAGAAAATGAAGAACTAAAAGCCTCTTGATGAAAGTGAAAGAGGAGAGTGAAAAGTTGGCTTAAAACTCAGCATTCAAAAAATGAAGATCATGGCATCCAGTCTCATCATTTCATGGCAAACAGAAGGGGAAACAATGGAAACAGTGTCAGACTTTATTTTCTTGAGCTCCAAAATCACTGCAGATGGTGACTGCAACCATGAAATTAAAAGATGCTTGCTCCTTGAAAGAGAAGCTATGACCAACCTAGACAGCATATTAAAAGCACAGACATTACTTTGCCAACAGAGGTCCATCTAGTCAAAGCTATGATTCTTCCAGTAGTCATGTATGGATGTGAGAGTTGGACTGTAAAGAAAGCTGAGCCCTTAAGAATTGATGCTTTTAAACTGTGGTGTTGGAGAAGACTCTTGAGAGTCCCTTGGACTGAAAGGAGATACAACCAGTCAATCCTAAAGGAAATCAGTCCTGGGTATTCATTGGAAGAACTGATGATGATGGCCAATACTTTGGCCACCTGATGCAAAGAAATGACTCATTGGAAAGACCCTGATGCTGGGAAAGATTGAAGGCAGGAACAAAAGGGGACAACAGAGGATGAGATGGTTGGATGGCATCACTGAATTGATGGACATGAGTTTGAGCAAGCTCTGGGAGTTGGTGATAAACAGGGAAGCCTGGCATGCTGTAGTCCCTGGGTTGCAGAGTCGGACTGAGCGACTGAACTGAACTCAACTGAAATCTAGAGGTATCTTTATTCTACTTTCACAATTGATACTTTGGAAAGGAATCCTTTCAGTACTGAGCTTTGTGTGATATTTGCCTAAGGTGGAGGAGGGAGGTGGGCATTGAACAGGTGAAATTAGTACATTAGTACAGTTTTACTTTGGATGATTCTTATTATAAGTGAGGCTGAGGATTTATAATTTTTGCTTTTACTTTCCTATGATGTTTGTTAACGTTTCCTTCATATGCTTTCCCATTTTTAAAATTTGCTTGTTGGACTTTTTTTTATTTTTAGGAACTCCTTGTATACTAGAGATAGCAGCCCTTTTTAATAATAAGAATTGGTAATATTTTCCTGCAAGGACTCAAGCACCTGTGGGGTAATTTGGTAGCATCCTTTAAAATAAAAAGTAAATTCTACCCAGGAATTTATAGTATCTATCCAGAAGATATATTCATACATGTGAAAAATGACCTAGAAATAGGAATATTCATCACAAAATTGTTTGTAAATAGCAAGATTGGGGGCAACATAAGTATTATCTATGAGTTCTAGTTAAAGAAATCATGATTCTTATTTGATGGAATATTATGCAGCTATTATATAAAGAATGGGGGCTTTCCTGGTGGCTCAGTGGTAAAGAAAAACTGCCCGCCAAGGCAGGAGACATGTGTTTGATCCCTGGGTTGCGAAGCTCCCCTGGAGAAGGAAATGGCAACCTACCCCAGTATTCTTGCCTGGGAAATCCCATGGCCAGAGGAACCTGGTGGGCTATAGTCCATAGGGTTGCAAAGAGTCAGACATGACTGAGTGACTGAGCCTGTACATTGACATATATAGAGTAACATAGTTCTTAATGTGGTTACTGATAAGGACAGATCTCTAAGATACATTATTAAATTAAAAATAAGTTACAGGACAATGTGTACTGTGGTTTCTACTTTGTAATAAAACCTATGTAACTCTGTATGTAATCAATTTATACATTAAATATATACATATATGGAAGAATATACCAGTAAACTGGTAGGATGAGTTTCCTTAGTAGCTAGAGTTAAAGATATGTTAAAGATAAAGTTGTTAAAGATAAAGATAAATATGTTAAAGATAAAGTTAAAGTTGACAGATTTATTGATATACAATTTACATATTATGAAAATCATCAGTATTAAGTGTATAATTCAATGAATTTTTATATTTAGTATATTGTATAACTGTCACCACAATTTACTTTTAGAATATTTCCATTAGCCTAAAAATACATACTCCCCTCTGGAATTATCTAATTGATCCTATGATCATTTCCTCTTTTCATAAGAAGAAAAGCAGCATAAAAAAGTTAAAGGAAGTCTTTAGTAATATAGGCAGGAAAGATGTAAAGCTAGGAATAAAATCAGAATATTATGAAAAGATCCTATCTCCTATTTTTATTGCATCAATATTAGACCTCATTTTGACTTAACATACACTGAAATTTAGATTTAATCATTGTTCACATAAGTGTAAATCTCTGTAAAAGGTCAAAACATTTACCACTCAGAGAAGAAAGAACAAATCATTATACTGAAAAAAGATATTGAAATGAAAATAATACTGTACAAGCACTTTAATTTTTATTGCCTTATTTTGTTAGGAAGTCATAAACACTAATGTAGTCTTGTCATATATTACAAAGGTTGATCATCTGCTAATGTTGAGATTAATAATCTCTACCATGGTTAACTCATAAAATCACATAAATCTTGATTTGGATGAGGTTTTAGGAATTTATCTATGACATTTCCCCAGATTTATTCCACTAGATATCAGCCAATCTAATTATGTTAGTGATGTGTTTAACCTTTGTGAAAGTCTCTATATAGGTTTATTTATAAGAATATTATTGGTGCTAAAAATCCAAGGGCCAAAAAATTGCAACATGTTCCTTGTCAAGTGAATAATATTTAGTAACAACAACAACAACAAAATAGGATGATGATAGCACCCTTTATTCCTTTATTGAGCATTTACTCTATCCCATCAGTGAGCTAGAGTTCTGCTTTACATACATTAGGACTTTTAAGGTCAGTCATCTGGGATGAAGGCCTTATTTTTAATCCCATTTTTATTTACAGCAGAGGAAATCCCATTAACATCAGTTAATGAAACTTTTTCCTGGAGAGGCTAATGAACAAGTCTAGTGTCACACATCTACTAAATGAAAAGAGCTCTGATTTGAATCCAATCTTTAATCAGCATGCTTTTGTAATATAGTTGTTGCATTAGTCTCACTTCTGTTTCTATGTTGTATCATCCTTTTCTTTCTTTTTTTCACTTTATACATTTTACCTACTACTTGTTGTGTCTTGACTTGTAAAGAAACTTAAATTTTTCTAGAAAGCGATGGGTCTAAATAAGTAAGTACACTGACTATTGTCTGTCCGTAGTCTTGTATTTTATTAGGAGAAAAAAAAGAAAAACAAGTTTTTGTGAATATTATAGTTTGGTCTTGGTTAACAGGATAAATTTTTTTGTTTGTTTTGCCACTTAAGGACAGAAGTTTCCTTTGGTGGAGCAGTTTGTCTTTGCCAAGATAAACAAGAGCTAATGAATCAACATTGATTGAGTCACTGTTGGGGAATACAGAGAATTATGATAGAGTTCCTGGCCTTTGGGAGCTTACATATTTAATTGTTGAGTGAAAATACATGTTCAAAACCACAAACGCTTGAAAAGTGATTATTAATGGCACTGATCATGGGTCCTCTATGTATCACAAGTTAATGTTAAAGGCAAAGGGAAGACACTGTAGGAAATAATGGTTATTATTTATTTTTTTTTTACGAAATTCTAATCCTCTGAAGCAAATCAAGAATTCTTAACATTTGCGTGCTCCGAAGAGTTCTATTTGGACCAGATGTTCTATAAGTTTTGTTCAAGTTAAAAACAATGTAATTTTGTGAATCATAAAGTATATATATTTAGTACAGTGAAATTCCAAATAGTAAATGGATAAGAGGTTTGTATGAAGGAGATACCAGAAAACCCAGAGTAGTCATTGAGAGTAATTGGAGAGACAGAATATTTTTCATTTCCAGGATTAGAAGTGTGCGTATGTGTGTGCTGTGGTTGCGGGGTAAGGATGGAGGATAGAAAAAGTCGCCCACTGAGCAAATTTTTCAAAAATGGATGCCTTTTCAAACGTTGAGCCTCTGATAAAAGCACTTTAAAGGAACTGTCCAATGTGCTTTTAAAATTTAAAAGGAGACCGGTGAGAGATACAGAAAAGGGAGTCAATTTGAGTAGCCCATTGTAGTATTTCCTCCATCTTTAACCAACCGTAAAGATGGAGCTAGTACTTCCATCCCCACTTGCTCTTTCAAGCCTCCAAATGGTAGATCTTCCTGTTGGTAGCAGATTTCTTACCAGCTCTTTAACATATCTCTCAACCTGTGTTCTTTCCCATCCAGGTATTGGTAATATTTGCTACAGGTGCACACTAATCATCAGCTGAGTGAGGTGAGAATCAGACCTTCCTCCACTTGGAACTTCAAGTGTCGGGAAGCAAAAACCTATGTTTCAATCTGATGTCTACTTGCTTCAGAAGCACTGTTTTCACTAAGCAGTGGTCTTAATGGGATAAAGTTGGAGGATGGGGGCGGGGGGGTGTCTGTTAATAAAAGATGGCATAGTAAAAAAAAAAAAAAAAGCTATGAAATAGTTTTTATTGGCCCATCTAAGTGGACGGTAGCCAAGTTGGGACCTGCTTTGGGGGAAAAGTGGAGGAGGTCTTTGGGAGTCCTGCGGTCCAAGGCACACCCTCCCGAGGTCCAGGGCAGTGGGTGTGGAGGGCTGGGTGCTAGTCCACCCACACCGCCCTGAGAGGGCAACAGGACTTTGAGGAGGAGCGTACAATAGAAACCAAGCAAGCCATTCTGCTCAGCAACAGGCCGAGGCCCAGAGCGCAGAGGGCGGAGGGGCCCCCAGGGCGCGCGGCGGCGCGGAGGAGGCCACTGCGGCGGCGCCCCCTCCCCGTCGTCCCCGCGCCCCGCCGCTCGCCGCCCGCAGCCGGGCGCCGGCGCGCTCGGCTCTTTCCGCCGCCGCCGCCGCCGCGCGCTGCCCCCGCGCGCTCCGGCACCTTCGGCAATTTCCGTCGGGCTCTAGCCGCCATTTTCTCTCCGCTTGTGTGTCTCGCCAGCTGCGTGGCTCGGTTCTTGTGAGCGAAGCTTTGTTCGGTTCGGCAATGGACGGGTAGGTAACGGGGTGGGCGAGGTGGTGTGTGAGAGGGGAGTGGGGCCCGCCTGTGGCCCCGTCCGGGGTCGGGCAGAAACCCTCTGGCGGCCCCTCCCAGGGCTGGGCTGCCGCTACCCAACCCCCGCCCCATCGCACACACCCCTCCCCGGGCTTCCCCCGGCGGGCTCTGGTCGAGAAAACGGGAAGAAACGGGCTCGTAGGCTTGGCCTGCACTGGGGCGACGACCCCGGAGAAGCAGCGGGTCTTGGAGGGGCGGCGAGGGATGGCGTGGGGGCCCCGGAACGTCTCGCCCGGCCCTTCCCCCCTCGAGGAGCCATTTCTCTCCGTAACCGGGGTCCCGGACCCCGGACGAGCGGTTCTGGTGGGAGCGAGTGCAGCGGCCGGAGAGCGAGGCCTGCGCCGGGGGAGGGGCGGCTCCCCGCTGGAGGACGGAGGACCCCCCAGGAGTCCCGGGCCGCCCCGGCCCCGCCTGGCCCGCCCCGGCTGGGGAGATGCCGGTGGCGGGAGCTCCGGGGGAGCGACGCGGGAGCCGCGGGGGAAGGGGGGCGGGGGAGGCGCGCGGCGGCGGGCGGGCGGGCGGGGGGAGGGCAGATGTCACACTCCTTTGTTTTCACTGGAGTCTGCTGGTGGGGGCGGGAGGCTGAAAAAATGCCTTTCTGTGCGGCCTAAGAACGTTGAAGGCTTGGCAGAAGGGCCCAGAAATTAAATCATCGCAAATACGAAGTGTTTGTGGTGGACATCAGTCACATGGGCAAAGGCTAAGAGCTGTGGCCGAAAGAGGAGCAGATAGTCAACACAGGGCCATCTTTTCAGCTACTTTGACCAGTTTCTGGGAAAACAAAAACAACTCTTAAAAGCCAGAACCATCTGCATCTTTGAGGCTGGCGATAGAATGCTAAGTAAATGAGGTGAGGCAAAGGCTTCGGGAAATGATAGGAGACCAGGGTTTCCCTTGTACTTAACGGCTCCACACCTGAAAAGACTCTAATAATTTCACTCATTTTTAAAGGAGGCACCCTTTAGGGAGAAATATAGCCGTATTCAGCCCGTTCGGGAGCATAGGAAAACAGTTTCTTTTATTGGAATCAGTGACTGTATTTGAAGGGTCAGAAGTAAAATACGAGATTTTTTTAAGCATCTGGAGTTTGATGTTTTTTAAAGATACCAAGTGCAGATCTAATAAAAGTTAACAGACTAACGAAATTTGAGTCATCCTAGAGGTTCTCTAAAGATTATTTTCTAAATGAAACAAATCCAGATTTCACTATTTCCCCAGATCAACATGGAAATAGATGGCAAAATTTGTACTGAATTTCATGTTTCCTCATCCTATTAAGATTACTAAAGAGTTGAATTAAGTTTTAAGTTACTAACCTAAGTGAAGCGGGACATTATGTAGGCTTTGGGATTTTGTTCTTTTGCTGTTTGAAATTAAAAAAAACAAAAACAAAAAATAACACTGAAACCTCACACGTTTGAAAGTCATTTCTAGAAAGCCAAGTTGATAATGTTCCACTGACCATCTTTGTGTGTGTTTTCCATCTGCATTTTGAGTGGAAGATTTATGAATATGAACTACCCTAAAGAGTTTCAAACAATGACCAGTTAAATAACTAGAGTTGAAGCTTTTTGTTTGTTTGTTTTACAGAATTGTCACCGAGGTTGCAGTTGGCGTAAAGGTAGGAAAACAGTGTTTAAAACTAATCCAAACTGGGTTTCTCGATCTGCTACTCAGTGTATTATTACCATTAATGGAAACTTTCTGTTGACTCTTGAAAACTATAATATAGCTTACAAAAATTCCAGTGGAAAGTACTTGTTGAATTTTTAAAATTGGTTTATATAAATAGTTTTAACCTAAATAGACAACCATAAATTATTCTAGAAAAGCAGTCTCTGAGAATAACATTTTCAAGTAAGGAATGGTGTTTAAGGAATTGAAAAAGCTTTCAGACATGGCTTCTTGTAAATATAAAATGATAACCCAATTTTCTGAGAGGAACTTACGGTTTTAAATGGACAAATAAGTGATTTGACCTAAATGATATAATTATAGTAATATAAAATTTTTTTCACTCTGCTTTTCTGTTATGACATCTGAGATATTTTCACCAGTATTAAGCTTCATTAGAAATCAGTTTACCCTGATTTTTAAAGAGAAGAAACTTGTTCAGGCAGTTAGCTTCAAATTTGAGTCAAGTTATAGAGTTGGTTTGTGTGTCTATTAAAGAAAGTTAGTCCTTACTGTAGAGATAGTTTAGAATCTTTCCTCACTCACTTTGGCCAGAAAAATTATTCATACTTTAAACCTTAGATCTAGTGCTTAGGCCTTTCATTTCCTTGAATCTTTGTACATTTTAACATTGGGATGTATTACAAATTTTTGTTTGTAAACCTTTCTGCCCTGTTAGGGCACGGTACTTAAATCTTTAATTATCCAAACCTGGCAAAATGTCTTTCAAGCCTAGATCTAAAATACTTGTTGGATGCAAGACATTCAAGTGTGAGTGGTCATGAGAGGCAGTTTGCTCTTGAAAGTCCAGTTATTCCTGACCATTCTAAATAATTTTTGGAATTCTTAAAATTTTGTCAATAACAATGTGATATTCTTTAGAACACTTGGAGATATTTTGTTTTCTTGCTTATTTTCTGTCCATCTAGTAAATTAAACGCTCATCCGTTGCTGTACTATTTTCCTTATCTGTTAAGTTCATATAGTGTAGATTGAGGGAGAAGTAATGGGCTTTTGTGGGAAGGTGTATTTATTTTTATTCAGCAATGCTATTTTCTAAGTTAAGAGGGTCACATGTAGTTACCATCCAAGCACATCTTCTGGAAGTGAATTTTTAAAAAGAATATAAATGATGCAAGTCTGAGTTGTCAATTACTGAATAAGGAGAAAAGGAATTCACACAACCTAGAACAAGCAGAAAGAAATGAAGATGCTTGGAAGAGGGTGTTCAGATGTGGTTTATTGACAGTTTTATACGTTAGTAGCTTGAAGAGGGAATGTTAGAAAATGATGTTAAAGTGGTTGCTAGCCTTTTTTGGTCTGTTTAATATAAAAGTTTTGATAACTGAAGTTGTATTTTTATAATCTGCTAGATAATGGTTAAGAATATTTCCTTTGGTGTCACATTTATGTGCCAAGTAATTAAGCTTTTATGAAATTTAAAAAGTAATACATGTGTAGTTAAAAAAATTCAAGTGAAAAATATTTCTCCCTGATTTCCAGTCCTTTTTCTTAGGTGTAGGTAATTATGTTAAAATTTTTTGGTGCATTTTTTTTTTTGCTGAGCTTACTAGTTTACATATTACCACACATATAAACATCCTTGTTTAGTTACACAAATGGATTCATGCCATGTGTACTGGCCCATATTGTGCCTTAAAAAAAAAGCTTAATTGAGATATAATTTGAGATAAACCATCTATATTTAAGGTATACAGTGTTTTGACATATATACACCTATGAACCACTACTATTATCCTGGGGATAATGAACCCCAGGAGTATCATTTTGTAATTCCTCCCTTCTGCCTTTCTTTGCCCAACCAACCACTGATCTGCTTTCTGTCACTGTAGATTAGTTTGCAGTTTTTAGAATTTTCAACAAAGAGTCATACAGTATGTATCTTCTTTTTCCCTGGATCATTCCACTCAGCTTTATTATATTGGAATTTCAGCCATGTTTTGTATCAATAGTTCATTCCTTTTTATTGCTTAGTAGTACTACATTGTACAGACATACAGCAGTTGTTTATCCACACAGCTCTTGATGGACATTTGGATTGTTTCCAGTTTGAGTCTATTATAAATAAAGTTTCTGTGAACATTCCTGTGCAGGTCTTTTTGTGAACAAGTGCTTACATTTCTCTTGGGGAAATACTTATAATTAGAATGGCTAGATGATACAGTGAGGCAAATGTTTAACTTTTTAACAAATTGCAATTTTCCAAAGTGGTTAAATTTTTACATTGCTACCAGTTTACTGCTGGTGGCGTCCTCCATCTGCATCCTCTCTAGTGCTTGTTACTGTTTTTTAATTATAGACAGTCTCATGGATGTGAACTGGTAATCTCTTTGTGGTTTTATTTTTCATTTTTCTAGCATCTTTGGTGTTGAACAACTTTTCATGGACTTTTTGCAAGCTGTATGTCATTGGTTATGTCTATTTAAATGTCTACTTTTCGAATTATTTCTTTAAGTTTTGAGAAGTCTACATTCTGGTTACAGGTTCTTTATCAGATACATGGTTTACAGTATTTTCTGCCTTTTTTGTTTTGATTCTCTCAATGGTGTTTTGAAAAATAGCATTTTTTAATTCTGATGAATTTAAGTTTAACAGGTGTGTGTTAGTGTGGCTCATGCTTTTGGTCATATCTAAGTCATCTTTAGGGCTTCCCTGGTGGCTCAGTGAGTGCTTCCCAGTGGATCAGGGGGTAAAGAAACCACCTGCAATGCAGAAGATATGGGTTTGATCCCTGGGTTAGGAAGATTCCCTGGAGAAGGAAATGGCAACCCACTCTAGTATTTTTCCCTGGTGAATACCATGGACAGAGGAGCCTGGTGGATTGCAGTCCATGGAGTCACAAAAGAGTCTGAAGTGACTTAGTGACTAAGTAACAATAACAGGTCATTTTTGTGAAACCCGGGGTCACAAAGATTTCTCCTTTGTTTTCTGATAGATTTTATAGTTTTTAGTTTTACATTTAAGTTCTTTTTAACTTTTTTTTAATATGATACAATGTATGAATCAAGATTTTTTGGATTTGGATATGGACATTTACTTTTTTAGCATGATTTGTTGAAAAGACTTTTTCTATTGAATTGGCTGTGTGTCTTTGTCAAAAACAATTATGTATCTACATATGATTCCTTGTACTGTATTCTTTTCCATTGACCCGTTTTTGTCTATTTAGTAGCCAAAAATGTACTGTCTTAATTACTGTAGTTTTATATCAGATCTTGAAATAAAGTAGAACTTTGTTCGTTTACAAAGTTGTTTTGGCTCTTCTGGGTCCTTTACATTTTCCTATGAGTCAGTCTCTACAGAAAGGCCCGCTGAAATTTAATTGAAATTAACTTGATTCAATAGAGCAATTTGGGGAAAATTAACATCTTAATGTTGAGTTTTTTTCACCCATGAGCACAAATTATCTTAACATTTAATTTAATCTTTTAACTTTTTGGAGCAGTGTTTTAGTTTTCACTATACAGATTTTTTTTTTTAACTCAGATTTACCCTTATTTTGTTTTTTTTTGTTGGTTTTTTTTTTTTTGGTGCTATTCTAAGTAATATTTAAAACAGATGTCCATTTGTTATTAATATATAGAAATAAAGATTATTTTTGCCTATTGCTGTTGTATTTAGCACATTTGCCAGACATTTTTATTACAGTGTACAGCTTTTTGGTAGATGCCATCAGATTTTCTGTGTACACTGTTTATCATATTTTCTATCTGAATGTCTTTTCTTTTTCTTACCTATGGCATTTAGTTGTTCAGTCACTAAGTATGAAAAAGCATCTAGTGCAGTGTTTAAATAAGTAGAGGAAGCATTCTTACTTTGTTGCTGAAATTAAATACCTTAAATGACATTATTTTTTTCCTAAATGTTTTGGTACAGTTCACCAGTGAAGCTGTATGGGTTTGTTGTTTTTGTGGGAAGGTTTTAAACTACACATTCAATTTATTGAATAGATATAGGACTATTCAGATTATCCTTTTGAGTGAACTTTGGCAATTTTGTTTTCATAGAATTAGTCTGTTTCATCAAAGTTGTTAAACTTTTCATCAAAGTTGCTAAACTTATTTGTAGGGTTGTTTGTTGTATTACATTTCCATATTTTTAATAACTAGCATCTATAGTGATGTCATCTCTCTCATTCCTGATATTGATAGTGTCTTCTCTTTTCCTTTATCAGTCTGGCTAGAAATACATTGATTTTATTATTTTAAATCACCTTTTGGTTTTATGTGTTTTCCATTTCTCATTTTATTGATTTCTGCTGTTTTAGTGTTCTGCTTTGTATTTAGTTTGCTTTTTTGTATTTAATATCAAAGTTGATGTAGTTGACATGGTATTTTTTCTAATACAGAGGGTTAATGTTATGTATTTTCATACAAATATTGCTTTCACAGCATCCCTCAAGTTTTGACATGTAAGCGTCTTTTCATTCAGTTCAGAGTACATCTACCATGTTTATTTCTTTGACTCATGGGTTATTGAGAAGTATGTTATTTAATTTCCAGGTATTTGGGATTTTCCATATACTTTGTTTCTAATTTAATTCATTGTGCCTGGAGAACATATTTTGGAAGACTTGAATCTTTGTAATTTTTTATTTTATGGTTTAGATATCATATATCCTGTTTTAAGTGCTTTATAGAGAGGTGTATTCTGTTGTTGGGCAATGTGTTCTGTACATGTCAGTTAGGTCATGCTTATTGGTAATGTTGTTCAAGTGATGTCTTTCTACTGCTGTCACTTACTGAAAAAATGATATTGAAATCTCCTATATTGTGCATTCATTTGTTTTGCCTTATGCGTTTCTATCATTTTCACTTTATATTTTGAAATTACAACTAGTACATTTAAGATTGCTATGTCCTCTTGATATATTCACCATACAGTGACCATTTTTCGTGGTAATCTTCTTTGCTTTAAGGTATACTTTTACTAATATTAATACAGTCATCTTGGATTTGAGTAGAGTTCACAAAAGTAGGTATATCTTTTTCCATTGTGTTACTTTCAGACTATTTGTATACTTCAGTTTAAAGTGTAGTTCTTGTAGGCTACAGGTGGGCAGAGTATTGGTGCTTCAGTATCAGCCTTTCCAATGAATATTCAGGGTTCATTTTCTTAGGATTGACTGGTTTGATCTCCTTGATTTCCAGAGAACTCTGAAGAGTTTTCTCCAGCACCACAGTTCAAAGTATTATTTTTAAGCGCTCAGCCATCTTCACAGTCCAGCTCTCACATCTGTACATGATTACTGGAAAAACCATAGCTTTGACCAAATGAACCTTTGTTGACAAAGTGATGTCTCTGCTTTTAATGTGCTGTCTAGTTTTCTTATAGCTTTTCTTCCAAGGAGCGAGTGTCTTTTAATTTCATGGCTGCAGTCATTGTCTGCAGTTATTTCGGAGCCCAGGAAAATAAAATCACTTGTTTCCACTTTTTCCCCTTCTATTTGCCATTAAGTGGTGGGACCAGATGATATGATCCTAGTTTTTTTAATTTTGAGTTTCAAGCCAACTTTTCACTCCATTTTCACCCTCATCATGAGGCGTTTATAGTTCCTCTTGGCTCTCTGCCATTAAAGTATTAGAATACTTCTCCCCTTTTGGCCTGTGTACTATTGTTATTATAACATTTTACTTCTACATGTTATAAATTCTGTAGTACATTCTTTAAGTAGCCATTTGTCTTTTTAAAAGACTTAAACAACAAGAGAAATAACCTTCTACTTTACATAGTTATGCACGTGCATGGAAATACTCAGGGAGGATTCTCTGCAGAATTTCCAGAATTCTCTGTGCAGCTCTCTCTTGAACTTTGCCAAACAAACTTGAGCTGCTTTGATCTTGGATTTTTGACTTTTAACTCCTAGGGAATTTTTGAAGTTTAACCCGGTTTCCTTACTGGAGCTGGGCCTTGACCTGGACTTTCTCAAGCCAGTAAGCTGGGACAATCATGGCCTATCCCATGGTCCATCATTGTCTAGTGTCCAGTGGTCTTGAAAAACAATGTTGTATATATTATGTGTGACTTTTTTGTTTTCCTAAGGCGGGCAGATTGGTGCATTGTTACACCTTCTTGGCCAGAAGTAGAAGTTCACTTTAAAAATTTACTTAATATGGTCTCTGCAATTAATAGTCTTGTTTTCTTTGTTACATGGATTCATCACAGTGCAGTTACTTTACACATCACAGTTTAGTTCCACATCGACTAATATTTTGATTTAATTATTTTTGCAGTTAACAAGTGAGCATGTTAAAAGTAAAAGTAAAAATACTGTGTCAAATTAAATTATAACTGAAGAGTTTATTAAAACCACAATGCCAAGAGGATTCTTACTCATTTGTTTTCCACAGTTATTGCTCTTTTTCCTGCACCCTTACCAATTCTGAGTTTTAAAGAAAATTTAGAATATTAGCTAATTGTAAGGTAAAAAAAGCTTTGTAATTTATATTTTGAAATAGCTGAGATTTTAAAACTTTGGCTTTCTGTTTCTGTGAACTGCCTCTTTGAATATATGATCTATTTTAATGATTATCTTGTTTGTCCAACTCTGTATAAAAAGATAATTGATTCATATGCATTATAGGTACTTTTTCCTACAGTTTTATTACTTCTTTGATACAGTTTTGGCCATTTAGACGTTGTTGCCCACCAGGCTCCCTAGTCCATGGGGTTCTCCAGGCAAGAATACTGGAGTGGTAGTCATTCCCTTCTCTGGGGGATTCTCCCAACCCAGGAATCCAACCCGTGATTTTAGTTCAGTTCAGTCCCTCAGTTGTGTTCGACTCTTTGCAACCCCCACGCACTGCAGCACACCAGGCCTCCCTGTCCATCACCAACTCTTGGAGTTTACTCAAACTCATGTCCATTGAGTTGGTGATTGCATCCAACCGTCTAATCTTCTGCCTAGCCCTTTTCCTCCCACCTTCAATCTTTCCCAGCATCAGGGTCTTTTCAAATGAGTCAGCTCTTCTCATCAAGTAGCCAAAGTATTGGAGTTTCAGCTTTAGCATCAGTCCTTCCAAGGAACATCCAGGACTGATCTCCTTTAGGATGGACTAGTTGGATCTCCCTGCAGTCCAAGGGACTTTGAAGAGTCTTCTCCACCACCACAGTTCAAAAGTATAAATTCTTTGGCACTTAGCCTTCTTTATAGACCCCTTTTTATTTGGTTAGGTCAGTGAGACTGTGAAACAGAAAGGAAATTGGTAGATTTTAATACAAAGTTTGTTGCATTTCTTAAAAAAATTTTTTTTAATCCTTTGTAATTTGTTTCAGAGGTTTATTTCTATACTCTTAACCATTTTGCCTCTGTGAAATTCTTGCAGAATAATGCGCCCAAATAGTTAGCTTTTTTAGGTTAAATTTCACTAGAATTTTGAAAGCACCAGTTGTAAACTGCTGAATGCAAAGACAGTTTAAGTTGTAATATGAGTATTTTATTCAGCATCATTGGCTTTCCTAGATAATTGGCAATAAAATAGTACTAAAGATAACCTTTTTAATAGTAGTTGAAATAACTGATTAATGACCAGTATTTTAACCAAAAACTGTTATTCGGGTTTTTAGGTTTTGAGTTTTCTTAAAATGTTACATAATTCTTGCTAGGGTATTTATGTTAGAATTTCAAATTAAAGACATTTATAGTGTGTCTACTAAATGACAGCACTATGTTAAAAACTGGTGATTCAGAGACACTAAGAATAGACTATATGTGTCTTGAGGGCAGAGACCTTACTTGTTTTGTTGATTTTCCATCATCAGTAGTACATATTACATAGTACATACTCAATATACTTAATGACTCTTGAAAGGTCTCTGGCTTCAATATGCTCATAATCTCATGAGCTACTTAATAGTAAAAAGGTCAATGCCAATTTTATTGCTTAACCTTCTTCCCTTTCCCTGGAGATCCAAAAGAGCTATATCTTCTAGGACCTCATCTAGTTAAAGACATAAATATACTAATACAAGGTTTACTAAAATGCCCTAAGGCTACAGCAGGGAACATTAATTGGTAGAATCAGATTTCATGAGATTGGTGGATTGTGACCAGGGAATGTAAATGTTTGGGAGCAGAACTGAGCAATATATGTTGAGGGAAAGACATGTCTGAAGTTGTACCAATAGGCTGGCACAGATTGATAACTGTTGAACAATCAGCTAAATCATTTGAATTTTACTACAGCATTTGTATATGGGAGGGAGAGAAAATACAGGATGTCAGATAGGTAGGCAGAAAGATTGTACTTCATGTGGTAAGAAGTATTCCATATACCTGTTCAGTTCAGTTCGGTTGCTCAGTCTTATCCAGCTCTTTGACCCCATGGACTGCGCACACCAGGCTTCCCTGTCCATCATCAACTCCTGGAGTCTGCTCAAATTCATGTCCATTTACTCGGTGATGCCATCCAACCATCTCATCCCCTGTTGTCCACTTCTCCTACCTCAATCTTTCCCAGCATCAAGGTCTTTTCAACTGAGTCAGCTCTTCTCGTCAGGTGGCCAAAGTATTGGAGTTTCAGCTTCAACATCAGTACTTTCAATGAACATTCTAGACTGATTTCCTTTAGGATGGACTGGTTGAATTTCCTTGCAGTCCAAGGGACTCTCAAGAGTATTCTCCAACACCACAGTTCAAAAGCATCAATTCTTCTGCGCTCAGCTTTCTTTATAGTCCAACTCTTATATCCATACATGACTACTGGAAAAACCATGTACCTGTAAGCTTCCATATATGAAAGTAGCTCATTATTTTTAGAATATCTCGGCTGAGCTACAAAGTCCTTAGCTTTGGCATTATATGGAGCAATATGATTTAGAATCATGAGCCTCTGTAGTTAACTGTTCAGATATCTTATTTGGTTCATTTGCGTTGCTAAATTGAAAGCTAAATACCTTTCCTAATTTAGTTTTAGCTATTCATGAAGGGCTAAGGTGGCTAGATAATTTTTTTACTTGAAAAGTAATAAAATATAACAAAAAAGTTACGGAAAAATGTGTTTTTGAGAAATGATTCTTGTTACAGCTATTGTGAATTTTGAACATAGAAAAAGACATAGTAGTATCATAAACTGTTATTTGTCACTCAGTCCAAACAATCATCAACAAACAACCCATTGCTAAAATTTAGGCTATCCACACTCTACGTTTCTCCTCCTATGTTATTTTGAGGAAAATTCTGGGTATTTGTTTTCATTCGTAAATGCTTTATTGTGTCTCTCTTAAAGATAGTTCTCTCTCTCTCTCCCCTTCTCCCCCCAACCCCCGACCCTCTCTGATTTAAAGAAATACAACACAGTGCACTCCCTCCAAAAGGAAAAAAAGCAAAAACAAAACAGCAGCAGTTGCTTATTGTTCTCAAGTGCCAAATTTGTGTTAAGATTTCTATTTGTCTTGCAAAAGTTGTAGTATGTTTACTGGCTTTATTTTTAGTGGTATGGAAGGTTCAGAATCAAATAAGATCAACACATTCAGTAAATAAATTTCTTTCAATCAGCAAATTATCCTTTTATCCTTGTGAGGCTTTTATAATTGCATTTTATTTTTGAAGAAAACTGGTTGTTGGTCATACAGAGTTATCCATACTCTGCATCTACTGATTGTATTCTGATGTATACTGATGTAGTCTGATGTATACTGATTGTATTCTGATACAGTTATTATGTTTTCCATATGTTAGTTGGTGGATGGATCTAGAGGCCATCAGATTCTCTTGACTTTCAATAATATTTTGTAAGTGGTGGAATATTTTTCCATTAATAGATACATGATAGCTGAATTTTTTTTTTTTTGCATACATTTGTGTGATACTTTTCCAAGAACATTCATTTAAATAACTTTGTTAAACCTGTTTATGCTCAGCATAGTCTTCTCAATAAATATCTGTTCATCATTATTAAAGGATATATGCAAAGATGTGTGTCTTGAAAGTCCAGATAAAATTTTTATAATAAAGATGCAGTATTAAAATATAATATAGGTTGGAATTATTGATGATGAAAAAGAAATGTTTTGTCGGTGTAGGTCTTGTCAAATTAAAAACGCATGATTTAGAATTACCAGATGAGTTAATATTGAACAAGGTAACCTCTGAGTTTCAGTTTTACAACTTTTTAAATGGGTTTAACGGGACCTATTTCAAAAGTTGTCTTGATTGAACAGTATGTAAAAGAATTAGCACAGAATGGTACATAACTACTCAAATGATGGTAATGCTTTTTATTATGGTTCTTTAATCTGTAAGTGAGTGAAGTCACTCAATTGTGTCCAACTCTTTGCGACCCCATGGACTGTAGCCTACCAGGCTCCTCTGTCCATGGGATTTTCCAGGCAAGAATACTGGAATGAGTTGCCATTTTCTTCTCCAGAAGATCTTCCTGACCCAGGGATTGAACCCAGGTCTCCTGCATTGTAGGCAGATGCTTTTCCGTCTGAGCCGGGGGAAGTCCTGTAAATTTGTAAATCCTAAGAAGGAGCACTTTACTAGAAGTTAGCTTCAAAGTTTTCATTTATTTTCTTGGAATTTTATATGTTATTTAAGGAGCTTTTCCTTTTATTGATTCTTAGCAGTTTTTATGTATGTGGGCAGTAAAGCTTTGTTGTACAAGGTACAGATAACTTCCTGTCCGTAGCTATTTTTTAAAAATTGATGGTTAGATTTGGAAATACTAATGTTAAATTTATTGTAGCTTTAAGAAATTTGTTTAAAGTTGGTCTTCTATATAGTCTTCCAGATTTTTTTTTAAACATTTAAAAATTTTTATATTCAGTCTACTTGAAATTTAATTTTAGTGTGTTATAAAGGATATATTATTTTTTTCCCTTATGGCTAACAAATTTGCTACAAACTTGATTGATTCATGTTTTTCCTACTGATCTGCAGTATTAGTTGTTGTGTTTCCATATATGTGAGAAACTTCCCTGGGCTGTCTCTTCTGTTATATTGTTTATGACTGTCCTGTTGCTATAAATACATGTCTTAACTTAATATAACATCATGATAAGTCTTGGAATTTTGGTGATTAAATTTCACAACTTTTCTTAAAAACTGTGCTTGGCATTTTTTTTCATTTAATATTTATATACATAAATATATATATATATGTGTGTGTATACAAGGTGAGATGGCTGGGTTCCATGAAGACTTCTTATTTTTGATTATAGTTGTACTAAATTTATAAATTAATTGGAGAGCATATTTCTTCTCCAAGATATTTTCTTTATTTGTAAAAGACATGCTCAATGCAGAAACTTACTGCTTTAGGCAAAAAGGAAAATAAGTCACTGGCAATTTTACCA
Source organism: Nanger dama (assembly GCA_917880005.1). Lineage (NCBI taxonomy): Eukaryota > Metazoa > Chordata > Mammalia > Artiodactyla > Bovidae > Nanger > Nanger dama. The sequence continues at coordinate 3,000,115 of CAKJTW010000059.1, forward strand.
AAGTGAATGCATTGTACTTCCCATCATTTGTCCTACATGTTGCAAGGATTTTAAACAGCTTATGTGAAAGGCATGAGGAAAGAGAGAGCCTTTTTTGACAAATAGTTTTATTTCTTTCAAAGTTATTTTTCAGATTTATTTCTTTTTAATTGGAGATAATTGCCTCTCAATATAGTATTGGCTTCTGCATACAACAACATGAATCAGCCATAGGTATACATATGTCCCCTCCCTCTTGATCCATGCTCCCACCTCTCATCAAAGTTTACTGATCTATTCAGTTATTCAGTACTTTGCTATTCTCAGAATTTTATGGCATTTTTTAATTCTCCCTTTTTATTTTTGCTAAAAGCACATATTCATATTTTATCCTTTATTTTTCTTGTCAGAGGCCTTATTTTACTGTGTTTTTTTTTTTTTTTTTCAAAATACCAGGTTCTATAATTTTTTGTTTCATATTTCACTAATTTCTGTTTTTAACTCTTTCTACCCAGCTAGATTTGTTTTATTTTTTTGTCACTTTACATGCTGAACATGTTTATTTTCTTATTTAAAAATGCATTTAAGATTAAGAAAAATCAGTTGATTCATTTGGCAGTAAGCTTTGATATTAGAGTTCTCTTTTTCTGTATTTTGAGATTGTGATATAATTGACATATAACATTGTGTTATTTTCAGGTATACAATATGATTTAATGTATGTATAATTTGGAAACATTTACCAGAATAAGTTTAGTTAACATCCATTGTCACACATAGTTAAATTTTTTCCTTGTGCTGAGAACTTTTAACATTTGCTTTCAGTTCAGTTCAGTTCAGTTGCTCAGTCGTGTCTGACTCTTCACGACCCCATGAATTGCAGCACGCCAGGCCTCCCTGTCCATCACCATCTCCTGGAGTTCACCAAGACTCACGTTCATCGAGTCAGTGATGCCATCCAGCCATCTCATCCTCTGTCGTCCCTTCTCCTGCCCCCAGTCCTTCCCAGCATCAGAGTCTTTTCCAATGAGCCAACTCTTCGCATGAGGTGCCCAAAGTACTGGAGTTTCAGCTTTAGCATCATTCCTTCCAAAGATATCCCAGGGCTGATCTCCTTTAGAATGGACTGGTTGGATCTCCTTGCAGTCCAAGGGACTCTCAAGAGTCTTCTCCAACACCACAGTTCAGAAGCATCAATTCTTCGGTGCTCAGCCTTCTTCACAGTCCAACTCTCACATCCATACATGACCACAGGAAAAACCATAGCCTTGACTAGACGGACCTTAGTCGGCAAAGTAATGTCTCTGCTTTTGAATATACTATCTAGGTTGGTCATAACTTTTCTTCCAAGGACTAAGTGTCTTTTAATTTCATGGCTGCAGTCACCATCTGCAGTGATTTCGGAGCCCCCAAAAATAAAGTCTGACAGTCTTTCCCCATCTATTTCCCATGAAGTGATGGGACCGGATGCCATGATCTTTGTTTTCTGAATGTTGAGCTTTAAGCCAACATTTTCGCTTTCCTCTTTCATTTTCATCAAGAGGCTCTTTAGTTCTTCACTTCCTGCCATAAGGGTGGTATCATCTGCACATCTGAGGTTATTGATATTTCTCCCAGCAATCTTGATTCCAGCTTGTGTTTCTTCCAGTCCAGCGTTTCTCATGATGTACTCTGCGTATAAGTTAAATAAACAGAGTGACAATATACAGCCTTGACGTGCTCCTTTTCCTATTTGGAACCAGTCTGTTGTTCCATGTCCAGTTCTAACTGTTGCTTCCTGACCTGCATACAGATTTCTCAAGGGGCAGGTCAAGTGGTCTGGTATTCCCATCTCTTTCAGAATTTTCCACAGTTTATTCTGATCCACACAGTCAAAGGCTTTGGCATAGTCAATAAAGCAGAAGTAGATGTTTTTCTGGAACTCTCTTGCTTTTTCCATGATCCAGCGGATGTTGGCAATTTGACCTCTGGTTCCTCTGCCTTTTCTAAAACCAGCTTGAACATCAGAGAGTTCACGGTTCACTTATTGCTGAAGCCTGGCTTGGAGAATTTTGAGCATTACTTTACTAGCATGTGAGATGAGTGCAATCGTGCGGTAGTTTGAGCATTCTTTGGCATTGCCATTCTTTGGCATTGCCTTTCTTTGGGATTGGAATGAACACTGACCTTTTCCATTCCTGTGGCCACTGCTGAGTTTTCCCAATTTCATGGCATATTGAGTGCAGCACTTTCACAGCATCATCTTTCAGGATTTGAAATAGTTCAACTGGAATTCCATCACCTCCATTAGCTTTGTTCTTAGTGATGCTTTCTAAGGCCCACTTGACTTCACATTCCAAGATGTCTGGCTGGAGATTAGTGATCACACCATCATGATTATCTGGGTCATGAAGATCTTTTTGTACAGTTCTTCCATGTATTCTTGCCACCTCTCCTTAATATCTTCTGCTGTTAGGTCCAGACCATTCCTGTCCTTTATTGACGCCATCTGTGCATGAAGTGTTCCCTTGGTATCTCTAATTTTCTTGAAGAGATCTCTACTCTTTCCCATTCTGTTGTTTTCCTCTATTTGTTTGCATTGATGTCTGAAGAAGACTCTTCTTGCTATTGGAACGCTGCATTCACATGTTTATATCTTTCCTTTTCTCCTTTGCTTTTCCCTCTCTTCTTTTCACAGCTATTTGTAAGGCCTCCTCAGGCAGCCATTTTGCTTTTTTGTTTTTTTTTTTCCACGGGGATGGTCTTGATCCCTGTCTCCTGTACAATGTCACAAACCTCCGTCCATAGTTCATCAGGCACTCTATCAGATCTAGGCCCTTAAATCTGTTTCTCACTTCCACTTATAATCATAAGGGATTTGATTTAGGTCATACCTGAATGGTCTAGCTTTACTTTAGGCAACTTTAAATATTGGTAACTATATCAGCATGTGTTAACACGGTCAGGGCTAATTTATGGGCTTCCTTGGTAGCTCAGCTGGTAAACAATCCGCCTGCAGTGAGGGAGACCTGGGTTCATTCCCTCGCTTGGCAAGATCCCCCTGATGAGGGAGTGGATACTCAATCCAGTATTCTGGCCTGGGAAACTCCATGGACAGAGGGGTCTGGCAGGCTACCGTCCGTGGGGTCACAAAGAGTTGGACAGGACTGAGCGACTTCCACTTGCACTTTTTACTTTGTCAGAATTCCAAGTTTGTACATTTGGCCACCATCTTTACTGCCTCCCCCACCTCCTACTGCCCCAGACTGTGCTTCTGGAATTCAGTGTTTTGGGTTTTTCTTTAAGAGTTTACAGGTAGATGAGATCATACAGTGTTTGTCTCTCTCTCTCTGACTTACTTCACTTAGCCCTATTACCTCATTTACATGTTGTTGCAAATGGTGAATTCTTCTGTTTATGGCTGTTATGAATGTGTAGATTAATCACATTTCCTTCATCCATTGATGGAGACCTAAGTTGTTTCCCTGTCTTGACTGTTGTAAATAGTGCTACAGTGAACACGGGGGTGCAAATATCTAGATAGTGATTTTATTTCCTTTAAATATCCAGAAATGGGATTACTGGATCATGCAGTTATACTCCGTAAACTTTTTGAGAAACTTGCATAGTGTTTTCCTTAGTGGGTACATCAGTTTACATTCCCACCATCATTGTGCAAGTGTTCCCATTTCTACAAATCCCTGCCAGTGCTTGTTATTTCTTGTTGATAGCATCCATCCGCCTAACAGGTGTGAGGTGATACTTTATTGTGATTTTGATTGGCATTTCACTGATTCATGATTGAGTACCTTTTCGTGTACCTATTGGTCATTTGTATGTCAGCTTATGTCCTCTGCCCATTCTTTAATCGTACTGTTTATTTTTTTCTGAGTTCTATGAGTTGCTTATATATTTTTGATGTTAACATTTCATGTATGATATGCACATATTTCCTTCCATCAATCTTGTTGATAGTTTTCTTCACCCTACAGAAACTAAAGTTTGACATAGTCCTAATTACTTTTGCTTTTGTTGCCTTTGCTTTTGGTGTCAAATCCAAAAAGTCACTGCTAAGATTGATTTCAAGGAGCTTACTACTTACGTTTTCTTCTGGGAGTTTTATCATTTCAGCCATTATGTTCAAGTTTTTAATATATTTTGAGTTAATTTTTATGTGTGGTGAAAGATGGTGGTCCAGTTTCTTTCTTCTGCCTGAGATTGTACAGGTTTCTCAGCATCATTTTAAAGAGACTGTTTTTCTCCACTGTATATGTTGGCTCCTTCTGTTTAAACTGATTGACCATGGATTATTTCTGAACTTTGTACAATTAATCTATAATGGTCTGCTTTTATGCCCATATTATTGAGAGTCCCTTGGACTGCAAGGAGATCCAATCAGTCCATTCTGAAGGAGATCAACCCTGGGATTCTTTTGGAAGGAATGATGCTAAAGCTGAGACTCTAGTACTTTGGCCACCTCATGCGAAGAGTTGACTCACTGGAACAGATTCTGATGCTGGGAAGGATTGGGGGCAGGAGAAGAAGGGGACGGCCGAGGATGAGATGGCTGGATGGCATCACTGACTGAATGGACGTGAGTCTGAGTGAACTCCGAGAGATGGTAATGAACAGGGAGGCCTGGCGTGCTACAATTCATGTGGTTGCAAAGAGGCAGACAGGACTGAGTGACTGAACTGAACTGAACTGATACTCTTTGAGTTACTCTTTATATTACAGTTTAAGACCAAGAGGTGTGCTGCCTCCACTTTTGTTCTTTCTCAAGATTGCCTTGGTTCTTAAGAATTTTTTGTTGTTTCATACAGACTTTAGGATATTTTCTATTTTATGAAAAATGTCATTGGAATTTTGATGATTGCATTGAATCTGTAGATTGTTCCGAGTAGTATGGGGATTTTAACAGTATACTTCCAATTCATGAGCATCCATGAGCACAAATGGAAATCTTTCCATTTGCATCTTCTTCAATTTCTTCCATCAGTGTCTTTTACCTTTTTCACTTTTTGAAGCTTTGTGAAAGCTTCCAAAATGCACAAAAGTGGGGTGAGTGGTATAATAGTACACTTCTTTTGCCTTCCTTTGAAAGAATATTAGAGCAAATCTTAGCAATAATTTTATATCATTCCTCTTGAAGGTATTTTTATATCTAATAAAATTTTAAAGAATTTTTTTGTTGTATTGAAAAGCAGAGACATTACTTTGCCAACAAAGGTCCATCTAGTCAAGGCTATGGTTTTTCCAGTAGTCATATATGGATGTGAGTTGGAGTGTGAAGAAAACTAAGCTCCGAAGAATTGATGCTTTTGAACTGTGGTGTTGGAGAGAAGACTCTTGAGAGTCCCTTGGACTGCAAGGAAATCCAACCAGTTCATTTTAAAGGAGATGAGCCCCTGGGTGTTCTTTGGAAGGAATGATGCTGAAGCTGAAACTCCAGTACTTTGGCCACCTCATGCGAAGAGTTGACTCATTGGAAAAGACTCTGATGCTGGGAGGGATTGGAGGCAGGAGGAGAAGGGGAAAATAGAGGCTGAGATGGCTGGATGGCATCACGCACTTGATGGACGTGGGTTTGAGTGAACTCCGGGAGTTGTGATGGACAGGGAGGCCTGGCATGCTGCAATTCATGGGGTTGCAGAGTTGGACTGAGCGACTGAACTGTAGTTGACATACTATATTATGATTTAGGAGTACAACATAAAGATTCAGCATTTATACACATGACACGTTGGTCACTGTAAGTCTAGTAACCATTTGTGACCATATAAAATTATTACAATATTATTATTACATTCCCCATGCTGTGCATACATCCCAGTAACTTACTTACAACTGGAAGTTTGTATCACTTAATTACCTTCACTTATTTTGCTCATCCCACCCCACCACTAAAATAATTTTTTAGATTACTTCTTTTGGTTGTGCTGGGTTTTCGTTACTAACTTAGGGTTTTCTCTAGTTGTGGTGAGCGGCCTTCTCATTGTGGTGACCTCTCTTGTTGTGGAACAGGGACTCTTATAAGAGTGTGGGCTCAGTTGTTCTGGTGCATAAACTCAGTTGCTCTTCTGCATGTGGCATCTTCCCGGACAGGGATCAAATCCATGTGCCCTGCATTAGCAGGTGAAGTCTTATCCACTGTACAACTAGGGAAGTCCCTAAAATAATTTCTTAATGCTGTGTGATCTCCAACAGTAGTAATCAGAATTTCCTGATCACTTTAAAGAAATCTTGTATATTTTCTTTTTAAATGAGGGATCAAGGAAAGTCAGCTTACAGATTTGGTACTTTTAGGTCTGTATCCCTGCCGGAGGGCATGACAACCCACTCCAATATTCTTGCTTGGAGAATCCCCATGGACAGAGGAGCCTGGTGGGCTACAGTCCATAGGGTGGAAAAGAGTCAGACACAACTGAAGCGACATAGCGTGCATATAAGCAAGTCTATTAATAGGACAGTTTTTTTTTTCTCCCTTCCCTTTTCTTGATTTTCTACTAGAGAAACTGGGTCATCTATTCTGTACAATTTTTTTGAAAATTATGCTTTTGCTGACTTTACCTCTATGTTTTCATTTTTTCTGTTTCTCATATTCTTTATCTCTTGTGTGCTTGTAGTTAGGTGATAAAACTTGATCAGATTCAGGTTTAATTTTCAGCAAGAATAGTTTGTAAATGTACTGTGTAGTTTCTAATGTATCACCCTAGAAGGAACATGTCTAGTTATCTTTTGTGATGTTGACATTTACCAGTAGCTTCAGGTGTTCTCTGCTTGATGCATCCAGTATAGAGTGCTCCATCATCTTTGTGTACTAGTGGGTTTTAGTAGCTAATAATTACACAATTCCACTGGATATTGCAAAAGTGTTGATACTCTTCTGCATATGTTAGTATTTTTCAATTCAGAAGAACTTTTCCTCTTAAATATTTGGTTATACCAAAACACCCTTATTAAAAGGAAAACAGGAGAGATTTTTGCTAAAAATATTCCTTATGAGCTGCTAACTCTAGCCTAAACTCCAGTTTAACGTGAATTTTTTATTGTTGATCAAACTGTTATTGTGAAGGCAAAGATTTTTACATTCACTCTTACTGCAGTGATGTTTCTTTAAAAATGTTTAAAGTTTCTCATCTTGGGCCATCAGCAGCTCATAATATCATTAATTTTGCTACTTACCTAAAGTATTATTTTTTTCTCCAAAATTTTAGTTAGCTGGAAATCATGGGTCCTTTAGTGGGACCTGGTCCTTAGAGACAATAATAATGTGGGTGCAAAGGTGCCAGTGTCTTTTAGGTTTGTTATTCTTTCCAAATTTTTTCACTTGACAAAGTTAATAAAATAAGACATATATATTTGTGTTCATTTCCAATTCTTACATAATTTTACTATTTTTCCCTTTCCAGTTTTTTTTTGTTGGTATCTCATGGTTGAAAATGCTTGCTAATGTTAACATAAAAAGCAACATCAGTATTAACATTGTAGTATATTTTTTGTAATATACTATAATTTTAAGATTTATTTTGCAATTATTTTTGTCATCAAAGTGTATTTCATGAAAAATGTATAGTATTGGGTTTGCCAACAGGTTTTTTTTTTTTTTTTCTGTAAGATGACTCTAGTATTGCTTAGTTATCTTTGTTATTAACTTCAGTTGAAACAATTTTGTTAGGTTTTTTTTTTTAACTTTGTTCACTTGAAACAGTTTTGTTAGATTGTATTGTGACAGCTATCACATCAGCATGTATTTTAAAAAAACTTATTAAAATTGGTGAATTATTGTGCAGCCATGTTACCATTGAGGATGTAGGGGAAAGCAACATTTTCAGCATATTTATTATTTCAAGAAAGGTAAAGTGCAACTGAAACACAAAAAGGACTTGTGTAGTATATGGAGAAGGTGCTGTGACTGGTCAAACGCATCAGAAGTGGTTGATTAACCACTTCTTCAGTTTTCATGCTGGGGATTTTTGCTAGATTATTCTTCAAGGTTGGGTAGACCAGTTGAAGTCCACAGTGATCAAAGTGAGACATTCATTGAGAACAGTTGATGTTACACCATGTGGGAGATAGCTGACATACTCAAAATAGTCACATCCAGCCTTGAAAGTCGTTGGCACCAGCTTGGTTATGTTAATTGTTTTGATGTCTGGGTTCCATATAAGTGAAAAAAACCTTCTTGATGCTGTTCTCTACTTGAACATAGCACAAACTGTGACAAGCAGGGAAAAGTGGATATTGTACAATTAAGTGGAATGGAAGAGATTGTGGGACAAGAGTTGAAGTGCCACCAGCCAAACACCAGTCTTCATTCAAAGAAAGTGATGTTGTGTATATGGTGGGATTGGAAAGCAGTTCTCTAATAAGAGCTCCCTCTGGGAAACCAAATGATTAATTTCAATAAATATTGCTACCAGTTAGACCAACTGAAAGCAGCACCCAATAAAAAGTGTGTGGATTTATTCAACAGAAAATGCATAATCTTCTATCAGGATAATGCAGTACCGCATGTTTATTTGATGACCAGGCCAAAAAAAAAAAAAGATTACAACTTAATCTGGGAAGTTCTGATTCATCAGCTGTATTCACCAGATATTGCACCTTTGGATTTCCATTTATTTTGGTCTTCACAAAATTCACTTACTGGAAAAAGATTTCAATTCCCTAGAAGACTGTAAAAAGCACCTGAAATAGTTCTTTACTCAAAAAAAAAAAAAAGGTTTTTAGATGATAGAATTATGAAGTTATACCTGAAAAATGCAGAAAGTAGTGGAACAAAACAGTGAATGTGTTGTTCAGTAAAGTTCGTGATAAAAATGAAAAACGTGTCTTTTATTTTTACTTAAAAGCAAATTTTTTTGGTTAGCCCAATTCGATTACAGGATTTTAAAGTTTATTGAGATTATTTGTGAGTGGTTCTACCATCACCCTAATAGTTAGATATGTTTGTTACATTTTGATTTTCATTTTTAGGGAATAGTTTTTCACTTCGAATAAATTTTCCAGAGTTGCAAAACAAGCTACATTCGTAGATGCCTTCTACTCCTGTTCATTCTACTTTGCTTATTCTATCCCCTTACAAAGGGTTTCTACTTTCATTAATTTTTGGTTTATTCTTTTATTTAATAAAAGCAAATGTGAGTTTTTTTCTGCATGCTCCCTCCTAGTATCTTAGAGGAAAGATAGCACAGAATACACAGGGTTTAATATTTTGACTTTTTAACATAATAATAAACATGCCCTGGAAGGTAAATATGCCCTGGAAATCACTCCATGGCTAAATATGGAAAATCTTCTCATTTCTTTATACTGCTTTTTAGAAATGCAGGTTCCTCAGTTCTCCATAGCCTGCCCAGCATATTGAAATGCTTAGGATTTTACCAGTCTGAGAAGAGAGATGGCATATAAGTCTAGTATTGATCTTTCTTTCTTTCTTTCTTTCTTTTTTACTGTGAGCAAGATTAAGGGTAATTTTCATTTTATGTACTGAAAACTAATCTCTTGCTACTTAGTTTATGAGTAACTTGTCTTTTAAAGTTTCCTATTGCTCTGTGAAGTTTAGAGTAAATTTTTGGCTCAAATTTTTAGAAGCTGTTTCAAAATCTTATCTGAATAAACTACAACAATTAGATTTTATTTTCATTAAAATATGTTTGATCAAGTATTACAATCTGTACAATTTCTTATTTTTGAAACTTATTTAGGTATTCATTACATAGGAATGTGATCCACTTTTGTGACTTATAGATAAAAAGATATTTTCTTCTGAAAAATTTTAAAGTCTTATCTATTCTGTTTGTCTCTAATTCATCAAAAAAAATTGTTACTACACTGTATTAGGTGGGGATCCAATTTTATTTCTTTTTGCTCATATAGAGCTAGCCAATTGAAATATGCAGTGTCTTTTTTTTTTTCCCCACATTACAGGGATATGTATATGTTAGTGTAAAGTCTAAGCCACTGTGGTGCTGCTAAGTCACTTCAGTCGTGTCTGACTCTGTGACCCCATAGATGGCAGCCCACCAGGCTCCCCCACCCCTGGGTTTCTCCAGGCAAGAACACTGGAGTGGGTTGCCATTTCCTTCACCAATGCATGAACGTGAAAAGTGAAAGAGAAGTTGCTCAGTCGTGTCTGACCCTTAGCAACCCCACGGACTGCAGCCTACCAGGCTCCCTGTCCGTGGGATTTTCCAGGGAAGAGTACTGAAGTGGGGTGCCAACAAAATGCAAATGCAGAACATACTGGCATAAATAGCCTAGAAGTTTATTTTTCATAAAAGTCCTACAACTGTAAGAAAATGGTATCAGTAGGCTCCATGAGGTTATTCACTGAGCTTTTTTCATCTAGTTGCTTCCGTTTTTTCCCTGAGCTTTTATTATGTGCATGGATTAATGAGGTATAATTAGCTATCTTTTTGTTTTGTCTCTTTTTGTTGTCTTGTTTTCAAAAAATCAAAAGCTTGATTTTATTGATCCTTTTTGTGTGTCATTGTTAAATTTATTTTGTTATTTTTACTGATTGTGTGAGTTTGTGCTCTCATGGTGTTTAGCAGGTAGATTCCTCTCTCTATGGAATCTTCCAAGTGAGAAATACTTGAGTGGGTTGCCATTTCCTTCTCCAGGGATTGCCATTTCCTTCTCCCAACCCAGGGATTGAACCTGCATCTCTTACATCTCCTGTATTGGCAGGTGGATTCTTTACCACTTGCATCACCTGGGAAGTCCATATTCATGTATAGAAATACTCAGTATAGTCAGGATGTCAGTTCTTCCAAAAATGATCTATAGAGTCAGTGCAATCCCAGTCAAAATTCCAGCAAGTTATTATATATGGATATCAACAAACTGATTGTGAAGTTTATATGGAGAAGCAAAAGCCCCAGAATAGCCAACACAGTATTGAAGGAGAAAAACAAAGTTGGAGGACTGATACTACTCAACTTCAAGATTTAATATGAAGCTACAGTGATCAAGAGAGCTTCCCTGGTGGCTTATATGGTAAAGCGTCTGCCTGTAGTGGGGGAGACCCAGGTTCGATCCCTGGGTTGGGAAGATCTGGAGAAGGAAATGGCAACCCACTCCAGTATTCTTGCCTGGAGAATCCCACAGACAGAGAACCATGGTAGGCCAGTCCATGGGGTCGCAAAGAGTCGGACACGAGTGACTTCACTTCATTTCATAGTGATCAAGGCAGCCTGGTTTTCATGAGAGAATAGACAAGTTGATCAGTGAAACAGAATAGAGAGCCCAGCATAGAGCCCCATATAAATATAGTCAAACCTGTTTTTGACAAAGAGGCAAAGGCAAAACAGTGGAGCAAAGATAGTCTCTCTGACAAGTGCTAGTGAAACAACTGAAATCCATGTGCAAAAGAATGAATTGAGACAGACATTAAACTTTTCACAAAAATTAACTCAAGGTGGATCATAGACCTAAATGTAAAATGCTAAACTGTAAAATTCTTAGAAAATAATGAGGGAGAAAAATCTTGATAACTTAGGTATAAAGGTATCTTTTCAGGTACAACATCAAAGACATAACCTCAGAAAGAAATAATTGATTAGCTGGACTTGATTAAAATCAGTAATATTTTCTCTGTGAAAGATAACTAGAAAACAAGCCACAGACTTGAAGAAAATACTTGCAAATAATGCATGGGGCCAAGAGCTATTATCTAAAATACCCAGAACTTTCAAACTCAGCAGTAAGAAAGCAGCCTGATTAGAAAGTGGACCAAACACCTCACCAAGAAGATATACAGATGGCAGATACACATATGAAAAGATGCTCCACATCATGTCATTAAGTAAATGCAAATGGAAACAACAGTGAGATACTGCTCACTATCAGAATAGCCAAAATCTGAAACCCTGGCACCCATAAAGGCCGGGGAGGATATGGAGTGTCAGGAAATCTCATAGCTTCTTGTTGGGAATGCAGAATTATATAGCCACTTTGGAAAACAAATAAGCTGTTTTTACAAAGCTGAACATACTTGTACTATATGATCCAGCAACTCCTTGATATTTATTCAGAGGTATTGAAAACTTACCTATACACAGAAACCTGCACATGGATCTTAGCAGCAACTTTATTCATAATTGCCAAAACATGAAAACAGTCAAGATGTCCTTCAGTAGGTGAATGGATTAGTAAAATGTGGTACATAACAATGTGGTATTTATCAGCAGTAAAACAAAATGAATTTTCAAGCGATGAAAAGGCATGGGGGTACCTGGTAGCATAATGCAGATAACTATATGGAAGAAGCCAATTGAGAATGCTTCATACTGTAAGATACCACCTGTATTCTGAAAAAGGCAAAACTATGGAGACAACAAAATTAAGGGCTTGGAAGGAGTTTGGATGAATAATAGCCAGAACACAGAGGATGTTGAAAGTAGTGAAAATAATGTTTTTTTAAAAAAGTTAAAAGATGGATATATTAGGGGCCCAATATGCTACTAGAGATTAGTGTAGAAATAACTCCAGAAAGAATGAAGAGATGGAGCCAAAGCAAAAACAGCATCCAGCTGTGGATGTGACTGGTGATAGAAGCAAGATCCGATGCTATAAAGAGCAATATTGCATAGGAACCTGGAATGTCAGGTCCATGAATCAAGGCAAATTGGAAGTGGACTGGAATGGGTGAATTTAACTCAGATGACGATTATATCTACTACTGTGGGCAGGAATCTCTCAGAAGAAATGGAGTAGCCATCATGGTCAACAAAAGAGTCTGAAATGCAATACTTGGATGCAATCTCAAAAATGACACAATGATCTCTATTCATCTCCAAGGCAAACCATTCAATATCACAGTTATCCAAGTCTATGACCCAACCAGTAATGCTGAAGAAGCTGAAGTTGAATGGTTTTCTGAAGACCTACAAGACCTTTTGGAACTAACACCCAAAAGATGTCCTTTTCATTATAGGGGACTGGAATGCAAAAGTAGGAAGTCAAGAAACACCTGGAGTAACAGGCAAATTTGGCCATGGAATGCAGAATGAAGCAGGGCAAAGACTAATAAGAGTTTTGCCAAGAAAATGCACTGGTCATAGCAAACACCCTCTTGCAAAAACACAAGAGAAGACTCTACACATGGACATCAGCAGATGGTCAACACCGAAATCAGACTGATTATAGTCTTTGCAGCCAAAGATGGAGAAGCTCTATACAGTCAAGAAAAACAAGACCAGGAGCTGACTGTGGTGCAGATAATGAACTCCTTATTGCCAAATTCAGACTTAAATTGAAGAAAGTAGGAAAAACCTCTAGACCATTCAGGTATGACCTAAATCAATCCCTTATGATTATACAGTGGAAGTGAGAAATAGATTTAAGGGCCTAGATCTGATAGAGTGCCTGATGAACTATGGACAGAGGTTCATGACATTGTACAGGAGACAGGGATCAAGACCATCCCTAGGAAAGGAAATACAAAAAGCAAAATGGCTATATGGGGAGGCCTTACAAATAGCTGTGAAAAGAAGAGAGGGGAAAAGCAAAGGAGAAAAGGAAAGATACAAGCATCTGAATGCAGAGTTCCAAAGAATAGCAAGAAGAGATAAGAAAGCCTTCCTCAGTGATCCATGCAAAGAAACAGAGGAAAAGAACAGAATGGGAAAGAGTAGAGATCTCTTCAAGAAAATTAGAGATACCAAGGGAACATTTCATGCACAGATGGGCTCAATAAAGGACAGAAATGGTATGGACATAACAGAAGCAGAAGATATTAAGAGGTGGCAAGAATACACAGAAGAACTGTACAAAAAAGATCTTCATGACCCAGATACTCATGATGATGTGATCACTAATCTTGAGCCAGACATCTTGGAATGTGAAGTCCGGTGTCCTTAGAAAGCATCACTACAAACAAAGCTAGTGGAGGAGATGGAATTCCAGTTGAGCTGTTTCAAATCCTGAAAGATGATGCTGTGAAAGTGCTGCACTCAATATGCCAGCAAATTTGGAAAACTCAGCAGTGGCCACAGGACTGGAAAAGGTCACTTTTCATTCCAATCCCAAAGAAAGGCAATGGCAAAGAATGCTCAAACTACCGCACGATTGCACTCATCTCACATGCTAGTAAAGTAATGCTCAAAATTCTCCAAGCCAGGCTTCAGCAATACGTGAACCGTGAACTCCCTGATCTTCAAGCTGGTTTTAGAAAAGGCAGAGGAACCAGAGGTCAAATTGCCAACATCCGCTGGATCATGGAAAAAGCAAGAGAGTTCCAGAAAAACATCTACTTCTACTTTATTGACTATGCCAAAGCCTTTGACTGTGTGGATCAGAATAAACTGTGGAAAATTCTGAAAGAGATGGGAATACCAGACCACTTGACCTGCCCTTTGAGAAATCTGTATGCAGGTCAGGAAGCAACAGTTAGAACTGGACATGGAACAACAGACTGGTTCCAAATAGGAAAAGGAGCACGTCAAGGCTGTATATTGTCACTCTGTTTATTTAACTTATACGCAGAGTACATCATGAGAAACGCTGGACTGGAAGAAACACAAGCTGGAATCAAGATTGCTGGGAGAAATATCAATAACCTCAGATATGCAGATGACACCACCCTTATGGCAGAAAGTGAAGAGGAGCTAAAAAGCCTCTTGATGAAAGTGAGAGAGAGAGCGAACAAGTTGGCTTAAAGCTTCGTTTTCATTCAGAAAACGAAGATCATGGCATCTGGTCCTGTCATTCATGGGAAATAGATGAGGAAAGAGTGGAAACAGTGTCACAGTTTATTTTTCTGGCCTCCAAAATCACTGCAGATGGTGATTGCAGCCATGAAATTAAAAGACGCTTACTCCTTGGAAGAAAAGTTATGACCAACCTAGATAGTATATCAAAAGCAGAGACATTACTTTGCCGACTAAGGTCCATGTAGTCAAGGCTGTGGTTTTTCCTGTGGTCATGTATGGATGTGAGAGTTGTATTATGAGGAAGGCTGAGTGCCGAAGAATTGATGCTTTTGAAGTGTGATGTTGGAGAAGACTCTTCAGAGTGCCTTGGACTGCAAGGAGATCTAACCAGTCCATTCTGAAGGAGATCAGCCCTGAGATTTCTTTGGAAGGAATGATGCCAAAGCTGAAACTCCAGTAGTTTGGCCACCTCATGAGAAGAGTTGACTCACTGGAAAAGACTCTGACGCTGGGACGATTGGGAGCAGGAGGAGAAGGGAACGACTGAGGATGAGATGGCTGAATGGCATCACGGACTTGATGGACATGAGTCTGAGTGAACTCTGGGGAGATAGTAATGGACAGGGTGGCCTGGCATGCTGCAATTCATGGGGTCGCAAAGAGTCGGACATGACTGAGGTACTGAACTGAACATATTTGTCCAAACCCATTGAATGTACAGTATTAAACCTTAATTTAATTCTTAAACTGGACTTTGGGTATTTATGGTACATTAATTATCTTTGGTAATAAATGTACCAGTCTGGTGGAGGATGCTGATAATGGAGGAGGCTGTGCATGGGTGGTGGCAGCAAGTCTATGAGAAATCCGTCCCTTCTCAATTTTATTTTAAATCTAACAGTGTTCTAGAAAAATTAAAAGAAAACAAACTAGGAAACATTTTTGTTGTTGATATTAACCAGTAATGTTTATTAGCCGTTCTTAAACTTTAGCATTTATTAGAAGTACCTGGAGGGCTTTTTAATGAACTGAGGTTGTTGGATCCTGTCTCCATTGTTTTCTTCAGTAGGTCTAGGATGGATCTGAGAAGATAGTTCATTAAGGAAATTTCCAGGTTTTTACTGTTGCTCTAGGGGGCACAATTTAAGGATATCTTAAGTCTAATTCTGTATGTCATGTCCTTATAAAACATTGCCATGCTGTATCTTCCATACCTTGATTAAAAAATTAAAGATGATGTAAATGTGGCATTAATGTGACTTGATACTGGCTTTTATTTTTCTTCTTGTATTTCTCTGAGCTTGATGTTAATAGTTTGCTTTTAAAACAATGAGGACAATGAAATATGAATATCACTTTTATATTTGTTGTAATACAGCTTATTAAAGAATGAGTTTAACACAGAGTAGCATGAAGCCTATGGTTAATTAGAATTGTTTTGGACTTTCTGAAATGCTCTGATAAATTATCTCCTTTGTATATTTTTTTCCCATTTTGGTGGTTGCATTCAGCTTTGTACTGTTTGTCTAAATCTGCTAGTATTGATTTAGTTATTTTAAATATTGCTTACCAATGTATGTAAGTATACACATACTTCAAATAGGCAAAACAGTTGATTAGCTATTTATAATTAGTGTGCTCATATGTACTTTTGTAAGTATGCACATTTTACAAACAGCTGAAACGACATTGCTTGGTTTGAACAAACTGTAGTTCTAAGAACATGAACATATGATTCATGTGATTTTTCTTTAAAGGATTTGAAGACATGATTGTCTCTTCTTATATTGGCAGAAAGAAATTTCTCATTCCGTAAATTTTGCCTTTGCTTACAGTGTTCTAGCCATTGAAACATATACCTGTTTAATTTCAATGATTATGAAGAGTTGTCCAGATCATTAGTGTGAAGTTCTCATTTTCTAAAGACCTGAGTTATCTGGATAAGTAAAGGATTTGAGGTTGAAGGATTCGGGGTGTCTGTGAGAAAGTTCAACTGCTTTGTTATTTGCTTATTAAAAAAATGATGTAGTTTTCCAAAGCTTTTGATTATGAAACCTAGTCATTTTTCCTATTTATTGCCTTTTGGACTTGGGTGAATGGAAGGAAAGACCTACTGTTGGCTTTGTGAGAAAGGAAGTTATGGCCAGGAGAGTGGAGTTAATTTATTTCAGGAATTAATTTTTTTTAATCCCAGTAGTGTAACACCTGACATTTTTCAGTGACACTATTTGAAAAGTTACGGAGAAGTGACTTTCAGATTAACATTTTTAAATTTAAAGGGGTCTAATGCCAATTTGTTCTTGTTTTTATAGAGAGGATCTGACGAACTACTCTCAGGCAGTGTTCTCAGTAGTCCAAACTCTAACATGACCAGCATGGTGGTTACAGGTAAGTGTTACTCTCCTAACAGTCTCATTATTTGCCATTTTGCAGGGCAGAATGTTACAAGTTTGGTGTGCTTTACCAGAATAGCCTTTATTTTTAAATGTTTTGTGTTGAAACATTTTAGAGGAAATTTTGCTACAGTATATATGTATCAAGTGGAAAAAAAACTGAAGTGGGTGTCTTGTGGTCAAGTAATTAATTCTGATAGATTTTTTTAATGACAAATGTAACTTCTTTTTCCTTTCGTTTACAAGTTTCCTCACTCTCACTTATTTTGTACTTTCGTGTGTTTAGCTTTCATGCTTGCATGTCATAAAATATTTTTACTGTAAGTATTTCTTCTCAGTCTCACAAATCCTGCAGCCCCAAATACAAGATTCAGTTGCATAGTTGTCTTTTTTATGTGGTTTCAGTATGTTTCTTTGCTGTAACAGTATTTTAATTTTTTGAATTGATTTCCTTTATTTACTTGAAAACATAAGATTTGTTTAATCTTCACAGGGTACTTAAACTTTATATATTTGAAATAATTGGTTGGTTGTATTGTCTGTCTGTAAATATATGGACCAATATTTAGACCTTAGATTTTTGGCCAGTGGACCAAATTTGAATCTGATGATGAATGAGTTAGTTTGCTTTATAACTGTACATTTTATGTTATTTACCTTAACCAGGGTTTCTTTTACTAAACCCTTTCCTGAATTACTTGTTTGCGGAATCAATTACATTGGGCAATATAAAGATTGTAAAAGAATGAAGCATTTTGATTTTCTTTAGATAACCACGCCCATGTATATGTACACCTCAGTGCACACATACAGACCCTGCAAGTTAAATAAAAATGATAATGAAGTATTCTCCATAGTCATAATTATAACTATAGTTATAATAGTTATAGTTATGATAAGATGAATTTTTATAGTAATGATAAGGTGAATTTTTCTTCACATTGTCATTACTGAGTTTTCCATGTCACAATTACAAAGCAAAATTACTAGGCCATGATTTTGAAAGTCAGGGTACCACGTGCAAATAATTGAACGAACAAGCTCACATGTCTGTATCTCTGCCAGTTTCATTTTTTTAAAACTACATTTAATGATTGATAATGGAAATGTTTTAAAAACTGATTCATAGGGCTATGACAGACTACTGGTAGCAGCCTTTCCTTCTTTCTATCTTCCCTCAAAATGAAAAACTATAAAATACAGTAAAATGTGTAGGACAGCTGTTGTTTGGAATTGATGAGTAAATAGTATATGATGGTGACCCTTGAGATAAAGGAAACATGTGAAATGAATCTCACAGTTTGGCTTTTCTACTGCGAGGTACCCTCCTGTTGTAGCACGTGGAGGTAGAGCCCAAGCAGAGCATGAAGGTCTCACTGTGCTAAAGAGAGCAAGATTGGCATTCAGAGCTTCTGAGACATTTGGAATTTACCGAGGAGGATCCTGAAAAAGGAACTCATCCAAGGGTTTGGGCATAGGTCAGAATTTGGTGTAGGGATTCTTAAATCACAATTTTGAATAATGAGTGGACTGCATATGTGCAGGTTAACACACTCGTGGTCTGTCAGGAATGACCTACTGTGGGGCTGAGAGTTAGAATGGTGATTCCATAGATTGTACAGTGCTCTGAGACATTGGAGTTCTGGGAAGTTAGAATGCATACATCTTGTGGATTACCTCAAACATTCTCTTTAAGCTACAGAATGCTCAGGCTTTCAGAGAAAGGATCATACACTAATACTAAGTGACAATCATAAGACTAAGAGACTGCGATAGTCCAGTCTGATAAGATGTGAAGAATTCACCAGTAATTTAATTGCCTGCCTAAATAAAACAGTATTCCCTAAGGGAGACAACATGATTCAGTCTTCTGACAATTATCCACAATATCCTACCTACATCAAATGTTAAAATCATGTAAAGAAGCATTCAATAAGAATAGACCTCAAAATGACCTAAATATTGAAATTTGAAGACAGAGACTATAAGTTTTTTTAAAGCTGTGAAAGAAAATATTGAAAGAATGAACATGGAAGATGTGTTGAGAAAGCTATAAAGAAAGCATATAGAAATGCTGTAACTGAAAAATACAATATTCACACTGTATCTGGAATGGAAAAATTCACTGATTGAGACCAACAAAAGTTTGGCGACAACTGAAGAAAGGTTAGTGAACTTGAGTACAGATTGATAGAAATTACTGTTTCCAGAGAGAATGAAAGTATGTCTTTGGATGATCAGGCAGCCTAATGTACGTGTCCTTGGAGTTTTCATAGAGGGAGTCAAGAGAATGTTGCCAAATATGTATGTAATTGAAGCAGTAATAACTGAAAATGTCTAAAATCTGAAGAAAAATGCCAGGTAGGATAAGAAAAAAGAAACATTTTGTTGTTCATTCATAAGTCATGTCAGCCTCTTTGTGACCCCATGGACTGCATTACTCCTGGCATCCCTGTCCTTCACCATCTCCCAGAGTTTGCTCAAACTCATCTCCATTGAGTTGGTGATGACATCCAACTGTCTCATCCTCTGACGCCCCCTTCTTCTGCCTTCAATCTTTCCCAGCATCAGAATCTTTCCAATCAGTAGGTTCTAGACATCAGGTGACCAGCGTATTGGCGCTTCAACAAAGATGGATAGTTAAAAGCTAATAGAAATTTGGAGGACTGACTCCTGTTAACCCTAAAGTAATTAAAACAATATCATATTAAGGTAAAGGTACATAGATGAGTAGAACAGAATAGAGAGTCCAAGAAAAAAGCCACACAATTATGGACAACTGGTTTTTGACAAAGGTACAAAGGCAATTCAGTAGAGGGAGAAAAATAGATTTTCCAGCAGAGAGTTGTATAACACTAGGATATCCATATGCTGCCAACAACAGCAGGAGCAGCAAACTTCTTGGATCTACGTTTTGTTGTTTAGCTGTTAATCTGACCCCAAAAACATAGTCTATGAGAGAACAAATGGGATTTGATCAGTTTTAAAAACTTAACATTATTCAAAATACAGTTAAGAGAATGAAAAGACAAGCCATAGAATGGCAGACATCTTTACAAAGCATGCAGTTGATAAAGGATTTTTATCCAGAATAAAAATTAAAGCTAAAGTGAGACAACATTGCCTGTCTCTACAACAGCTAATATTGAAAAGAGTGACCATACTAAGTGTTGAAAAGGATGTAAGGGTACTGTAACACTCATATACTGTTGATGGGAATGTAAATTTTAGAATTATTTTGGAAAACAATTTGGCAGTTTCTTAAAAACGTTAAACATTTAGTGTATGATCCAACTTTGTTTCTTAGGTACTTAACCCAAGAAAATGATAGCATATACTCATCACTCATGTAAATGTGTATAGTAGCTAAAGCCTAGAACAATCCAAGGGTCCACCAATGATGAATGGATAAATAAATGACTCTTCTGGCATTGAGTTTCATGCATACAGTGAAATGCTGCTCAGCCATATAGAGTGACCTACTGTTCTGTGAGCTTCTTTGGTGGCTCAGTGGTAAAGAACCCGCCTGCCAATACAGGAGGTGTGGATTCCATTCCTGGCTTGAGAAGATTCCCTGGAGAATGAAGTGGCAACCTACTCCAGTATTCTTGCTTGGGAAATCCCATGGAGAGAGGAGTCTGATGGGCTACAGTCTTTGGTGTTGCAAGTCAGACTGAACTTAGCAAGTAAACAACAACAAAGCAAAGGGTGCAGGGGGTGGGGGGAGGGGGGTTGTAAAGAACATAAGGAATTTAGAGATGATGGATATGTATATTCTTTTATGCTGAAGGTTTCATAGATGTAAACATAGGTCAAAACTTGTCAGACGATTGTAGCTTATATGAAGCTTATTTCACGTGAATCATACCTCAGAAACACTGTTTAAAATGAAAAACCCATAGAGGAATTAGAATACTGTCAAATATTGCAAGAGAAGAACAAAAAACACTGGACAGTTAGAAAATTAATGGCTAGATGTTAAACCCAGTCATAAATCTCTAAATGTAAATTGGCTAAACTAACGTCTTGTAGTAACCATTGGTTACATGTAAGGCTGTAGAGCATGCAGAATGTGACTGCTCTTAATTGATATGTGAATGGGTGTGTGCTTCAAAGACTTAGTACTGAAAAAATAAGGATGTAAAACATCTCAAAAATTTTTAAAGTACTGATTATATGTTGATGTGGCGGCTCAGATTGTAAAGAATCTGCCTGCAATGCAAGAGACCCAGGTTCGATCCCTGGGTCAGCAAGATTCCCTGGAGAAGGAAATGGCAAACCAATCCAGTGTTCTTGCCTGGACAATTCCATGGACAGAGGAGAGAAGCCTGGTGGGCTATAGTCCATGGGGTTGCAAAGAGTCAAACATGACTGAGTGATTAACACTTCACTTTCACAGTAATATTTCAGATATATTGGATTAAAATATATATTAAAGTTAATGTCACTTTCTTTAACTTCTCAGTATGGTTACTAGAAACTTAAAAATATGTGACTTATATATTTCTTTTGGATATTAGTGGTCTAAGAAGTTCAATTAAAAGACAAAGTCATACTGGATTAAAAAGTACTACCTAACTACACTGTCCACTGCTGAAATCAGGTTAAAGGACAGAGACACAGGTTGGAAAATATTTCATGCAAATAGTAAACAGAGGAACGTTTGTGTAATTGTATTGACATCAGATGAATTAGAATTCAAGACAGGGAGTTATCGGTTGTATTGATATAAAAGACATATTTCTTAGTGTCAAAAGGGTCAATATATTGGAAAACATAAAGTTCCTTAATCTGTATATTAACAGTTTCAAAGTACATTTTAAAAATGACAAAAAGCAGAGAAATCTACAATTTTAAATTTAAAACTGGCCATTTTAATATTGTTCATAGTAATCAATAAGACAAATCAGTCTTAAAAAATACACAGAAGATTTGAACAGTGCTGTTGACTCAGCTTAACTTACATTAATAAAACATTCAGTAACTACAGAATAACTTTTTAAGGCAATATAGGATATTCAACATGATTTTAAAATAACTTAGAGTAAAATTCAAATGATAGAAAGCTGTATCTGATTATCCTGGGATTTAACTAGAAATAAACAGTAAGAAATCTAGGTAAAATTACCAAATATTTAGAAATTTCCATAATTCTGTACAGCACATGAATCATTATAGGGTATTTCTGATTGAGTAAAAATGAAAACAACAACATTGTATTTTCTTGGAATATAGAAGAAAATATAGGAATATTCCCCCCACCACCTCCAAGAAGTGCCTGGGGAGAAATAGTTTTGTACTTAGATATTATCTATCTCTTATCTACTTTTGTTGGCTCTATATTAAAGAAATAACGGTTTAAAATTCCTTTTGAGAAAGAAAAAGAAAACATAAATTACTGGTAGCAGTAGTGGAAGTGGAGGTATTACTATAGATCCTATACAATGATCTGGGCTTCCCTGGTGGCTCGGAGGTTAAGGCTTCTGCCTCCAACATGGGAGACCCAGGTTCGATCCCTGGGTCGGGAAGATCCCCTGGAGAAGGAAATGGTAACCACTCCAGTATTCTTGCCTGGAGAATCCCATGGACGGAGAAGCCTGGTGTAGGCTACAGTCCACTGGGACGCAAAGAGTTGGACACGACTAAGCGACTTCACCTTCACCTATACAGTGATCTATAGATCCTTGTTACAGGAAAATAAGACAGTATTACAGGCATCAGTAGTGCCAATAAATTCAACAAATGAAATAGAGAATTTCCTTTATAAATCTAGTTTAAAATGATATTTTAGATTACCTCTCTGTATATTAATAGATAGTATTATAGGCATCAGTAATGCCAATAAATTCAACAAATGAACTAGACAAATTCCCTTACAAATCTAGTTTATAAAACTGATAGAATAGATTACCTCTTATATATTATTATAGATATAGGTTATCTATTATCAAAATTGAATTTTTAATTAAAGTGTTAGTCACTCAGTCGTCTCTGAGTCTTTGCTTTGTGACCTTGTGGACTATAGCCTGCCAGGCTCCTCTGTCCTTGGAATTCTCCAGGCAAAAGTACTGGAGTGGGTAGCTGTTCCCTTCTCCATGGGATCTTCTCAGCCCAGGGATCAAACCTGGGTTTCCTGCATTGAAAGCAGATTCTTTACTGTCTGAGCCACCAGGGAAGCCCTAAGTTATTCTTCACAAAGATTACTCAGCATAGGTGATTTCACTGGTCAGTGGTTTTCTCTTGAAGGTGGTTTTACTCGGGTATAGGTGGTTTCACTGTTAAATTGTATGAAATGTCAAAGAAAGAAATAATAGCCATTTTTTAACCTTTTAGACAAAGAGAAGAATGGTCCTTAATTCGCTTTATGAAGCTACTGAAATCAAAATCTAACAAAGATAATATAAGAAATACAGATTTCACACTATTCATTTACATAAATGTGGACATTCTTCACAAGATATTAGCAAATCACATTCAGCAGTATGTAAAAGATAATTCACGATGACTGAGATTTACCCCTTGATTGTAGGGTTTACCAGTGGCAAATGAACTCTACATAATCACAGTAATAGAGTAACAGAGGGAAAAAAATCATCAGGTTAATAGAAGCAGAAAAAGCATTTGACCAAAAATACAGCATCTACTCATGATAAAAAGTTCTCAGAAAGCTAACAAGGGAACTTCTACAAGATACACAGAGGGATCTACTAAGAGCCTACAACAAATTTCATTCATGATAATGGAACACTGAATATTTTCTTTTTAAAATTAGGAATGAAGTAAGGATGTGTCTTCCCAGAATATTTCTAGCCTTTACTTTCTTTAAGGCAAGTAAAATAAATAAAAAGCATAAAGTTTAGAAGGGAAGAAGTAAAACTGTCTTATTCATAGTCATCATGATTTTTAAAATAGTTCAAAGGAATCCAGGTGATTTTTTAGAACAGATACGGGATACAGTTCGACATACAGAGAGAGTTTTTTCCTGATAGTCTTAGCAAATTTTGGAAAATGAATGTTTTAAAAATCCATTTACAGAAACTTAAGAAAGAAAAAATACCAAAGAAGAAAATTTAACAAAAGGTTGCATGTGTTATACTAAGGAGACTGAACATTTTTAGAAAAGGTTTGCGCTTTAGAAAGGATTTTTGTTCTGTTTGTGTGGGTTTTTTGTTTTGTTTTTTTGTTTTTGTTTTTAAGAGGCAGAGGCAAATTGGAGATATCAAGGTCCTTAATTTTAGAGTCTGAGAAGTAGAATGTGGAGAAAATGGTGTATCAGGAAATTAGAAGAATTTCTGAGTTGGGAAGTAGACTTTGATAGAAGTATTAAGAGTTTTGGCCTGGAATCACTGGGTAATGGATAGTACAGTAGTTCCATTAACAAAAGGAACAAAATAGAGAAAGTGATTTGATTTTGTTGAAAAGAAAGAACAATCTGTTGTCTTCCTTTTTTTAAAGTATATTTAGAATAATAATACTTTATGACTAAAGAAAGAATCAAGTCTTTTTGTCATGATGTAAAGCCTGTTTTAACATAAGAAATTTATATGCATTCAGTTTATTTTACCTTTTCTGAACAAAGGAAACACTGAGTTTTAAATTTTTGTGTTTTTCCTAACATAAATAAGGGTAGGGTCTATGTATATGCAGACAGATACCAATTTGAATCATTAAGACCTTTGAAAACCAGCAGCTGTACTTAACTAGAAAAATATACAGTTGTCATCCAAATATCTCAAAAACAGACTTTGCAGACAACTATTACTAGAACATTTTTAAGATTGTCAGATGCAAAATAGTTTTTCATTTTTATGTTCCAGCTTTTTCCGTGTCTGTTCTAATTGACTTTACTATATAGAATTCTTCTTTCCAGTAGCATGTCTCAGCAGCCTTTCTCTGTCTAGACTGTGTTCCTCTACAGCTATATTTCTGTCAAGGAAAAAAAATTTTAGAAGTGGGGGGAAGTTAATGTTATTAGAAACTTAGTCTTGGGGAAATAATCTTACTCAAAACTATTTTGTGTTAAACTAGTTCGTTTAGAAGTTAGACATTTCAAAGACACAGCTCTAATGGATTGGAATTGGATTTTATTGGAAGAAATGTGTAATTATTTGAAAGTGGGGAGGAGGCTTGACAGTGGTAAGATAGGGTCTGTCTTGAGTCCATTTTATATGGTATGGAAATGAGATACCTCTTCAAGTTAGGTATGTTTCTGCCAGTGCTGCTGTTATTCTGTACTATCAGGATTTATTATTTCTGAAAGTATGACTTTTTATTTCATTATGTGAATCATTTTACAGATTCTAGTACATGTTACTCAGAACTGTTTGAGATGTGTCTGTTTTAACTTCTATATACAGATGTTTTTGATATGATGTCATTTTATTTTATTGTAATGTTTTGAAAATATTCCAGCACATTGTTTTGGTTTGAATCTCTATGAGGATCCTAACAACATGTCCTCTTGCATAGAGGTGATGAGAGCCTTCCTCTAACGTAGTCTGCATGCTTAGTCGGTCAGTCGTCAGTCATGTCTGACTATTTGTGACCCCTTGGAATGTAGCCTGCCAGGCTCCTCTGTCCTTGGGATTCTACAGGCAAGAATACCGGAGTGTGTTGCCATTTGCTCCTCCAGGGTATCTTCCTGACCCAGGGTTGAACCCACATTTCTCCTGTATTGGCAGGTGGATTCTTTACAACTGAGCCACCTGGGAATCCCCTTTGTTGTCCAGTCGCTCAGTCATGTCTGACTTATTTGCAGCGTGCCAGGCTTCCCTGTCCTTCACCGACTTGCAGAGTTTGCTCAAACTCATGCCCATTAAGTTGGTGATATCATCCAAGCATCTCATTCTCTGTCAACCCCTTCTTCTTTGCCAGTATTAGGATCTTTTCTAATAAGTTGGCTCCTTGCATCAGGAATATTCATTGGAAGGACTGATTCTGAAGCTCAGTGGCTTCAGAATCAGTCCTTCCAATGAATATTCGAGATTGATTTCCTTTAGCATTGACTGGTTTTATCTCCTTGCAGTCCAAGGGACTCCCAGGAGCCTTCTCCAACATCTCAGTTCAAAAGCACGAATTCTTTGGTGTTCACACTTCTTTATGATCCAACCCTAACATCCGTATATGACTCCTGGAAAAAATCACATCGATAGCCTTGACGATAACGACCTTTGTCAGCAAAGTAACGTCTCTGCTTTTTAATACACTAAGCTTGTCATTGCTTTTCTTCCAAGGAACAAGCATCTTTTAATTTCATTGCTCCAGGCACCACCTGCATTGATGTTGGAACCCTAAAAGATAAAGTCTGTCACTGTTTTCATTGTTTCCCCATTTATTTGCCATGAAGTGATAGTACTGGATGCCATGAGCTTTGATTTTGAATGTCTGGTTTTAAGCCAGCTTTTTCACTCTTCATCAAGTGGCTCTTTTGTTCCTCCTCATTTTCTGCCATATGGATGGTGTCATCTGCATATCTGAGGTTATTGATATTTCTCCCTACAGTCTTGATTCCAGCTTGTGCTCCATCCAGCCCAGCATTTCTCATGATGTATTCTGCATATAAGTTAAATAAATAGAGTGACAGTATATAGCATTTGACATACTCCTTTGCCCAATTTTGAACCAGTCCATTGTTCCATGTCTGGTTCTAACTGTTGCTTCTTGACCTGCATACAGGGTTTGCAGAGGCATATAAAGTAGTCTGGTGTTCCAGTCTCTTTAAGAATTTTCCACAGTTTGTTATGATCCACACAGCCAAAGCCTTTAGTGTAGTCAATGAAGCAGATGTTTTTCTAGAATTCTCTTGCTTTTTCTGTGATCCAAAGAATGTTGGCAGTGTGATGTCTGGTTCCTCTTGCCTTTTCTAAATCCAACTTGAACATCTGGAAGTTCTGGGTTCACGTACTGTTGAAGCCTAGCTTGGAGAATTTTGAGCATTACTTAGCTTGCATGTGAAATGAGTGCAATTGTGTGGTAGTTTGAACATTGTTTGGCACTGCCTTTCTTTGGGATTGGAATGAAAACTGATCTTTTCTGGTCCTGTGGCCGTTGCCAAGTTTTCCAAATTTGTTGGCACATTGAGTGCAGCACTTGCACAGCATCATCTTTTAGGATGTGAAACAGCTCAGCTGGTATTCCATCACCTCCACTAGCTTTGTTCGTACTAATGCTTCCTAAGGCCCACTTGACTTCACACTACAGGATGTCTGGCTCTAGGTAAGTGATCCCACCATTGTGGTTATCTGGGTCATGAAAATCTGTTTTTGTATAGTTATTCTGTGTATTCTTGCCATCTCCTCTTAATATCTTCTGCTTCTGTTAGGTCCTTTATTGTGCCCATCTTTCCATGAAATATTCTCTTGGTATGTCTGATTTTCTTGCAGAGATCTCTAGTCTTTCCCCTTCTGTTGTATTCCTCTATTTCTTTGCATTGTTCATTTAGAAACGCTTTCTTATCTCTCCTTGCTGTTCTTTGGTACTTTGCATTTACATAGGTAAATCTTCCCTTTTCTCCTTTGCCTTTCACTTCTCTTCTTTTCTCAGCTATTTGTAAGGCCTCTTCAGATAAACGTTTTGCCTTTTTGCATTTCTTTTTCTTGGGGAAGCCTCTAGCCTTCTATTATTTTCCAAGTCATGCATAAGTTACATTTGGCAGCTAGGCTGTGCAGCTACTCAGAAATAGAGTTACAGGCAGGTTTTACAATAATCCTAGTAAGATTTTTTTTTGTTCGACATCTGTTGGAATTAATAGCTAAAAAGTATTATCTGTTAGTATATACCTACATTTCTGGTTAACTGTTTCTTGAAATTTATTTTCCCATGTAGGGATGGAAAGATAAGAAAAATAATTATGATCATTTATTTTCCTTAGGTCAGATTCTTTTTTTTTTAAAGCTAGCAGCTTGTATAACACTATGCTTTGCCTTCAAGTGTAACTAAAACTTTTAGTCATACAACTCAATACCAGAGAAATAAACAACCCAGTGAAAAGTGGGAAGAAGACCTAAACAGACATTTCTCCAAAGAAGACATACAGATGGCTAACAAACACTTGAAAAGATGCTCAACATCACTCATTATTAAGAGAAATGCAAATCGAAACTACAGTGAGATATCACCTCACACCAGTCAGAATGGCTGTCATCAAAAACCTACAAGAAATAAATGCTGGAGAGGGTGTGGAGAAAAGGGAACGCTCCTGCACTATTTGTGGTAATGTAAATTGATATACCCACTGTGGAATACAGTATGAAGATTCCTTAAAACACTAGGAATAAAAGCACCATATGACCCAGCAATCCCACTTCTAGGCATATACCATGAGGAAACAAAAATTGAAAGAGACACATGTATCCCATTGTTGATTGCAGCACTATTTACAATAGCTAGAACATGGAAGTAACCTAGATGTTCATCGACAGATGAATAGATAAAGAAGTTGTGGTACAGATACACAATGGAATACTACTTGGCCATGAAAAGGAACACATTTGAGTCAGTTCTAATGAGGTGGATGAACCTAGAAACTATTACACAGCACAAAGTAAGTCAGAGAGAGATAAATATCTTATTGTAACGCATATATATGGAATCTAGAAAAGTGATATTGAAGAATTTATGTACAGGGCAACAGTGGAGAAGTAAACATAGAGAATAAACTTACGGACATGGGGAGAGGGGAGCGGAGGGTGAGATGTATGGAAAGAGTTAACGTGAAACTTACACTCCCAATTGTAAAATAGATAGCCAATGGGAAATTGCTGTATGGCTTAGGAAACTCAAATGGGCTCTGCACCAACCTAGAGGGGTGGGATGCAGAGGGAGATGGAAGGAAGTTACAAAGAGAGAGGATATATATGTATACACCTATGGCTGATTCATGTTGAGATTTGACAGGAAACAGCAAGATGCTGTAAAGCAATTATCCTTCAATAAAAATTAAATTAATTAAAAACTATTTGGGAAAATAAATTTTAAACTATTTTAAGGATTAAAACTGCATTGCCTTTCAGTTATCATATTTGATAAAGTTACTAGTGCTTTTTTATAAATGCTTGTATCTGAAAGACTTGGAAAATGAAAATAAGGAGAGTATACTTAAGTTTTGTTAAATGATTTTCACTGAACAGATGAAGTATGTTTTGAGATTTTGCACTTCAAGTTGGTATATACAGTTGGAAGTATACAATTAGAATATTGGTCAATGAGTGAGATTAAAATAATGGCCATATAGAAAACCTTTTTCTGGAGTGTTTATATGAGCAAGTAAGGATAGGAAGAACATGGAGACCAGAAGAATTTGGGGCACTCTAACCATTCTTAGATGTAAATGAGTTAGCATAGGGGTCAATGTGTGTGTGTGTATGCCTGCTTGTTGTGTGTACTCAGTCGTGT
This sequence comes from Nanger dama, assembly GCA_917880005.1. NCBI lineage: Eukaryota > Metazoa > Chordata > Mammalia > Artiodactyla > Bovidae > Nanger > Nanger dama. The sequence goes on from CAKJTW010000059.1 coordinate 3,029,519, forward strand.
CCAACCTTTGAAAACCCATGGACTGTAGCCCGCCAGGCTCCTCTATCCACAGAATTTTCCAGGCAAGAATACTGGAATGGATTGCCATTTCCTACTCCAGGAGATCATCCTGACCTTGGTATCAAACCCACTCTCGCACCTCCTGTATTGGCAGGCAGATTCTGTACCACTGTACCATCTGGGAAGTAGCAGAGAGGTCCAAACAGGTATCAAATGAATCAGGAATTAAGGAAATTGGACATGAGTATTGGGGTGCTGTGAGAAAAAAGATTTGGTAAGATGAGAGGGCCCATGGCTCTTTGACCACATATGGATTTAACAAATAACCCAGAATCTTGGTGAGACCTTTTGTGTTAAAACTACAAGTATAAAAGCCACTAGAAAATAAACTGTGGAAAATTCTGAAAGAGATGGGAATACCAGACTACCTGACCTGCCTCTTGAGAAATCTGTATGCAGGTCAAGAAGCAACGATTAGAACTGGGCATGTGTCATCCTGCTTATTTAATTTATATGCAGAATACATCATGAGAAATGCTGGGCTGGATGAAGCACAAGCTGGAATCAAGATTGCTGGGAGAAATATCATTAACCTCAGATATGCAGACACCACCCTTATGGCAGAAAGCAAAGAAGAACTAAAGAGCCTCTTGATGAAAGTGAAAGAGGAGAGTGAAAAAGTGGCTTAAATCTCAACATTCAGAAAACTAAGATCATGTCATCTAGTCCCATCACTTCATGGGAATTAGATGGGGAAACAGCGGCTGACTTTATTTTTGTGGGCTCCAAAATCACTGCAAATGGTGACTGCAGCCATGATTAAAAGACGCTTACTCCTTGGAAGATAAGTTATGACCAACCTAGGCAGCATATTAAGAAGCGGAGACATTACTTTGCCAGCAAAGGTCTGTCTAGTTAAAGATATGTTTTTTTCCATTAGTCATGTATGGATGTGAGAGTTCAACCATAAAGAAAGCTGAGCACAGAAGAATTGAATCTTTTGAACTGTGGTATTGGAGAAGACTCTTGAGAGTCCCTTGGACTGCAAGGAGATCCAACCAGTCCATCCTGAAGGAAATCAGTCCTGAATATTCATGGGAAGGACTGATGTTAAGGCTGAAACTCTAATACTTTGGCCACTTGATGGGAAGAACTGACTCATTGGAAAAGACCCTGGTGCTGGGAAAGATCGAAGGCAGGACGAGAAGGGGATGATAGAGGAGGAGATGGTTGGATGGCATCACCGAGTCAATGGACATGAGTTTGAGTAAACTCTGGGAGTTGGTGATGGACAGGAAGGGGTTAGCATGCTGCAGTCCATGGTGTCGCAAAGAGCTGGACACAACTGAGTTACTGAACTGAACCGAGAAAACAAAGATCAGTCAAAGAGAAAAAAAAGATGGGCTGGGACTGATCAAAGTGAAGATGTTCACTAGAACTGAGGTAGAAAACTTTGTAATTTATTTTGGAATGTTCAGTTAGAAACACTGTCTATGTCTTGTTTTTAATTTGTGAGTAGAAGAACATCCTCACTAAGCTTTTGCTTTTTAAAACAGCATATATGGGAACTAGTATAATTAAAGACTTCTACAGTTTATATGCAGCTTATCCATATCTGTTTTGCATAAATTCTTAAAATTTGTTTTAATTATTATTGTATTTACATACCCAAACCAAAAGTTTTGGGATTTTTCTGGGATTTGCAGGGAAAAGGATTGTGGAAAGAAGTCCAAATTAAACTGGGGACCACTCAGTTGTGCCCCTTTCTTTTTCCAGGGTTGGGGTACTTTTACATATGAAAGTCAGCTTAGTTATTTTTACAGAAATTTTCATTTCTGTTTTACATTCTCATAGTAATTAAGACTTTCATGATATTTTGCACTAAAATATGAATATGTGAAAGTCACCCTTTATGAAGTTATTAGCTAAGAGGCGTTTCAGGTAATGCAAAGAGTCTAAATGTTGTTAGTTACATGGCATTTGGAAGAAAAGAACAAATATTCTCTAGCCATTATATGTTACATGAAGTTTGTCTTTAGAGTCTTCCAGTGGTATAGGGGGTTGAAAGCACAGACTTCAGAGATACACTCTTGAGTTTTAATTCTTTTTCTGCCATTTCCTGTCTTTACCACTTTCGTAACTTCCTGGCCTTGAGCAACTTCAGAAGCTCTCGTTTATAAATGGGATTAATAAGTCATAAAAGCAATCTTAGAATTATGAAGTACCTGGCCTGTACAGTACTTTCAGTGAATGTTAAATATAAACGCAAATTCTCTATAAATCTTAAAAAAAACCAAAACCAAGTTGTCATCTTTGACTGTGAAAGCTGTCCCATCTACTAAACTTTATTATTCAATTGTTTTACTTACCCTCTACTGTCCAGAAATCATGCAAAATCAAACAAAATCAAACAGTAAACTCTTCTATTCTTTTAATAATATGATTAGGCAGGCTTTTGCCTTGTAGAAATTATATTCAAAGAATTGTTTGATAAAGGAAGAGTTTTTCTCTCTCTGTGTGTGTAGTGATGGGTAGTATTTTTATTCTGGTTTTTTTCTTTTGCTTTTTCCTGAAGGAAAAAAGGCTAAATTAAGAGAAATAGAAAGTTGCTGTTTGAGTTTCCTGATACTATAACGTATAACTCATGTGACTGTAGGTTGGCCTCTAAAGCATTCATTCTTGTTATTCAAATGAATGTACAAGAACACAATCTCTAGAAGAATATGCATTTGTTATGTCAGTTGTATGTTTTATGGTGTATGTATATTTTTTGATTCCCTGATTTAACATATTATTAAATAGACCCAATGATATTGTGAGATGCTACAAAATAAATTCAGCCTGTTCCTGACAAGTTCAGGTGCTTGTGCAGGAACAAGTCTTTCTTATTTATGAAAGGAAGTGTGGAGAGATTTTTGTAGTTATTACTATTTCTGGAGTGATGAAGAGCTAGGCAGCAAGATTTTTCTGGTAATATATAGTTGTAAGTATCTGGAAAAACATATATTTCTGCTTTATTGACTATGCCAAAGCCTTTGACTGTGTGGATCACAATAAACTGTGGACAATTCTGAAAGAGATGAGAATACCAGACCACCTGACCTGCCTCTTGAGAAACCTATATGCAGGTCAGGAAGCAACACTTAGAACTGGACACGGAACAACAGACTGGTTCCCAGTAGGAAAAGGAGTACGTCAAGGCTGTATATTGTCACCCTGCTTATTTAACTTATATGCAGAGTACATCATGAGAAATGCTGGGCTGGAGGAAGCACAAGCTGGAATCAAGATTGCCGGGAGAAATATCAATAAACTCAGATATGCAGATGACACCACCCTTATGGCAGAAAGTGAAGAGAAGCTAAAGGGCCTCTTGATGAAAGTGAAAGAGGAGAGCGAAAAAGTTGGCTTAAAGCTCAACATTCAGAAAACGAAGATCATGGCATCTGGTCCCATCACTTCATGGGAAATAGATGGGGTAACAGTAGAAACAGTGTCAGACTTTATTTTGGGGGCTCCAAAATCACTGCAGATGGTGATTGCAGCCATGAAATTAAAACACGCTTACTCCTTGGAAGGAGGGTTATGACCAACCTAGATAGCATATTGAAAAGCAGAGACATTACTTTGCCAACAAAGGTCTATCTAGTCAAGGCTATGGTTTTTCCAGTGGTCATGTATGGATGTGAGAGTTGGACTGTGAAGATAGCTGAGTGCTGAAGAATTGATGCTTTTGAACTGTGGTGTGGGAGAAGACTCTTTGAGAGTCCCTTGGACTGCAAGGCAGTCCAACCAGTCCATTCTAAAGGAGATCGGTCTTGGGTGTTCTTTGGAAGGAATGATGCTAAAGCTGAAACTCCAGTAGTTTGGCCACCTCATGCGAAGAGTTGACTCATTGGAAAAGACTGATTCTCGAGCGATTGGGGGCAGGAGGAGAAGGGGATGGCAGAGGATGTGATGGCTGGGTGGCATAACTGACTCAATGGACATGAGTTTGAGTGAACTCTGGGAGTTGGTGATGGACAGGGAGGCCTGGTGTGCTGCGATTCATGGGGTTGCAAAGAGTCGGACACTACTGAACGACTGAACTGACTGAAGTAGAACTTTAGTTTTCAGTTCAAAGTCAACCTATGCAATTTTTAAATGCATTGGCTGTATAAACTTGAATGCAACTGTCACTTATTTGACACTTCAAGTTGTATGATATATCAGATGAGTTCACATCTCTGCTGCTGCTAAGTCGCTTCAGACGTGTCTGACTCTGTGCGACCCCATATATGGCAGCCCACCAGGTTCCCCGTCCTTGGGATTCTCCAGGCAAGAATACTCCCTGATCATCCAGTAAAATCACTACAATATCACCCTCTTCCAATCCTCTGTTATGTTACTTTTAATCTCATTACTGTGCTTTACTTTCTCCATAGCACTACCGCTCTAGAAGTTATCTAGTCCATGTACTAGGTAGGCCATCTGTCTCACTAGACAACAAGAGAACATCAGGGCACTTACTGCTTGCTGTCATTGATGTACTCCATAATCTAAAATGTCAGACATTTTCTTGATACTCAGTAACTGTTTAAAGAGTTGATGCTTGAATAAATTTTAAGGACACTTTTAGAAGATCAAGATGGTCTTAGTTTTATTGTATTTAGTGTTTGAGGGTGTGTACTGTGAAGTACCAAAATTTGTATACAAAAATGGAGTATACATGTATATTTCTATCTGTGTAAGAGTTTTTCATTTTAATAGATTCTTAGAACTATCTTGAATCAGGTGATGTTCTGTTTATTTCATCTTTCATAAGTTTTGTGTTTTTGTGTGTGTTTTGGTATAGTTTTAGAATAAAGGTAGGCAGCTAATTTGTTGTTCAAATATATCACTCTAAAGCTCAGAGTGACAGAAAAGATAATCAAGTCCATGAGTGATAATATAGTAGGTAGATGTTGATAGTGATAAAATATTTAGGTAAAGGAAGATAAACCATACTGTGGGTTGACTGCCTAAAAATTTTTAAAGCATTGTCTGATTCCATTTTTAGTACATTTTCCAATTTGAGCAATTTAGAATTTTCAGGTAAAATATAGTGTCCCTAATTTTTGCTAAGTCAAAATTTTCACTGTTTTTGTATATTCCTTAGTCTGTTAAGATGATTGAATTGTAAGATAATTGTTTTGTATAGCCACTGACCATTTCTTTATGAAATTTCATTTTAATGTTTTTGATTGTCACTTGTTACTCTACATATGCTATCCAGAAATGTCTCTACCCAATAATAATCTTAATTGATGAGATCATTTAGTAGTAATTGGTTGATATGAGTTTTTTCCATTAATCTGAAAACCATGTTTTTAAATTTTTAGGAAGTATCACAAGTATGCTCAGCTGTGTTTTTAAGTTCTCTATTGAAGTTTGTTTTGTGATTTTTTTTTTTTTATGCACATAAGATATACATAGCTGTTTCTTTACTTTCTTGCAGCCAATGGTAATGACAGTAAAAAATTCAAAGGAGAAGATAAAATGGATGGTGCTCCTTCTCGTGTCCTTCATATTCGAAAATTGCCTGGTGAAGTGACAGAAACTGAAGTTATTGCTTTAGGCTTACCTTTTGGTAAGGTGACCAACATCCTTATGCTGAAAGGAAAAAATCAGGTATACTTATTTCTGGACTTAAAAATGTTAAACTCCAAACTATCCAGCAAGTGTGATTTAGCTGTGGGCTGATGAAATAATAGTTTATATAGTTATACATAGTAGATTCCTTTTCTTAAGGAACATGACCGAAGTTTTACTCTGACTTTGCCGGGTAGCTATGTATAAGAAATTAATGCTAAGGAATTAAAATGAGTAAGTCACTATAGTTTTCAAATTTTGCTTCGTAAATTCACTTTAGGACTGTAGCAAGGAGATTGTGGGAAATACAGATGAAATACTCTTTTTGTTGTGGCTTTGCTCTTTGTAATATCAGAAATCAGTAGGGACATTAGTATCATCTTACCTTTTAAGCTTATCCCAGGGAAATATTTATCGATAGCATTAGAAAAAAATAGTTATTAGTCCCAGATATTCTATACTGAATAGATATTTCTGTTAGCAGTAGGCTTCAGGTGTATTAAGAATCAAATTTTGTTTTAAAGTTCCTAATACCATTTAGAAGAATTTAGGAAATGGCAACCCACTCCAGTATTCTTGCCTGGAAAATCCCACGGACGAAGGAACCTGGTAGGTTACAGTCCATGGGGTTGCAAAGAGTCGGACATGACTGAGCAACTTACCTTACCTTAGAGAAATTTAATGCTCTCTTAAATATAGTTAATACCGCTAATAAGATGGCATTTAATTTTTTTCTTCTAGATTATAAATGCTTTAAAAATGACTTGGCGATCTCATGTTTTCTAGGTTAGGCATGGTAAAATTCTGGTTCTAGAAAATGTTTGGATTTTATTTTCTCTAGCCTTTTTGGAGGAGTTACGTTTGTAATGTATGGAAATCAGAGGTGAAAGGCAGAAATACTGTGTACACTAAGAGCTTTCTACTGAGGTTTGCTTTAATTGTATTTCTGAGCTTCAATAAGGATTTCTGATTCTACCTATTAGGGCAATTCTCAATAGTGATTTTTTTAATGAGCCCAATAGATTGTACAGATATTGAAGTTTATTTGAATTTAATTCATAGTATTATAATTTTTGCTATTTAAATTTTCAGGCATTTTTGGAACTAGCAACAGAGGAAGCAGCTATTACCATGGTTAATTACTATTCTGCCGTGACACCTCACCTTCGTAACCAACCGATTTATATCCAGTACTCCAATCACAAGGAACTAAAAACAGATAATACATTAAACCAAGTGAGTATGTGTAGGTTTATAAACAAAATACAGCATATTAAGACTCATATTAGGAGAAAATTTTTAACCATTGAGAAGATTTTTGTATGATCTTATTGCTGTACTTTCTTACAGTATGTCCCTAAGTATTAAACATTATGTTACTTTACAGAACATATGTGCAGTCTTTTATTTTCATATTTTAAATTAGTACTGGATAAATTAAATAGTATCTTTTCAGTTTTAAGGTTCTGGTCAAAGTTCTTTTCTTTGTACAAATTAAAACTTGTATAGAAACTGGGGAAGGACTTAACTATAAACTGTTTATACAACTTTGATTAGATTTAATGTGTGAAATTCAGTACCTTTGGTTATTTGACTTTTTATAGGTTTTAATTTCTTATGGGTAAATTCCTACTAAAGATGAATTAATGATTTTCCTGGAGGGAAATATAAGAATTGAGAATATATGAATGTGTTGATCTTTTAAAAATGCAAGGTAGAAATTTCTAGTTATATAAAATTAATGTTTCTTTAGAAAAGTATTATAGAAGAGTGGATTTAGATATAAACACTTAGGATTGCAGTAAACAGTGATATAGAAACTTTAGCTCTTTTAATGTAGCTTTTAGCTAATTATACATATTTTAATAAAATATGAAGCTGTGTCTGTCTCTTGCCTTAGCAAGTGGAAAATAATCCTCACAAAATTTAACCTTTGTAAAAAATAACTTAAGATCGTGTTGATAGTATATGAACAGTAAGCTTGTAAAACTTTTGCCTAAAAGATAAGGCTAAGATTTCAGTTTTTTTTTTTTTTTTAAGTTTGGTAATTTTTATTACTTTTGAACCAGAAGTTGTACTTCTTACAGTTTATCAAAAGAAAATAACCTATTCTCTATTCTTTTTACTTAAAGTGGCATTTAATATCCCAGTTAGGTTTAACATATTAATATTTTCAGTAAAGTAATTAGTGAATACATTCTCATTTTAAAAGATTCAAATGAAAAGGATGGGAAAAGGACAAAGATAAGGCATCTGTAGATAGATGTCTGTGGTGGGGCATGGAGGGGGGCTTGTAATTTCAAATAGATAACCAGTGGAAGCCTGATTGACAAGTGACATTTGAGTAACCTCAGAGATTAAAGAGTAAGCACTTATTACAGTTTTGGTTATTTTTGACTTAAGAAATAATTAGTGCAACGTTCTTTCTGTTGAAAAAAGGTTACAGCCATATTTTTGACTTACAAAAGTTCTTCTATAATAGCCTTTTTTTAATTACAACTGGTTATTGTTTATGGATACTAATTAATGGTGTTTTTAAACACTCCACTATCTTTTATTTTCCTTAGTATTAGCTGTATGTTTATCTTGCTCTCTTTCTTCATCCCACCCATTCTCATTGCCTGTTTTATATTTCAGAATGGACAGTTACATTTTATTGGACTTTACATGCTTTCCTGTAGAGTGAAGTAATGAGTTGGATACTGAGCTGGGAGCCCCCAGATGCCAAAGAGGTCTTTACTTTGGCCTTTAAAACCCTCTTTGTGTTTCTGTTCTTTTAAGGAGGTGTTTAGTTGTTTTGTTTTTATTAAGTTGGTTGATGTGAAGAGGAAGACGACTTTAGCTGTTTGTTAGCCAGGCTTTCTGTTAATCCTTTTATTTTCATATTCCATTTCACCTTCTTCTGTGTACCTGCCAGTTTCTAATTTGATTCCTATGGCTGCTACCAATGCAGATGCTGTTTGCTATATGTTCACTTTGTCTTCAGTCCATGCAATTTCTTTGTTCCAGAAATCTGATAAAATTATTCTTGGCCAGTAATGATCTCTCTTCAGTGTCTGCATTTTCCGTTTTGTATTTATTTATAGGCATTTTAATAGTGTTTTAGAACAAAGAGAGACGATTGTATACATCAACCATGAATTCTTCCACAGCCTTTTATCAAGTTGCAAGTCCTGTGAATTCACTCTTCTCAATATCTGCCCAGTTTTCATTTCTTTTTTTCTACTTCAGTTGCTTAGACACAGCCATTTCTTAGCTATATAATAATCTTACCTAATAACTCTCTTGAAGTGAAGTGAAGTTGCTCAGTCGTGTCCGACTCTTTGGCGACCCCGTGAACTTTAACCTACCAGGCTCCTCCGTCCATGGGATTTTCCAAGCAAGATTACTGGAGTGGTTGCCATTTCCTTCTCCAGAGGATTTTCCCAACCCAGGGATCAAACCCAGGTCTCCTGCTTTGTAGGCAGACGCTTTACCATCTGAGCCACTAGGGAAATTAGTAACTCTCTTACCGATCTTTCATTTTTGTCTTGAATACTTTCTCCCTAGTACAAATGTGTGTCTGTCTTTCTAAAATGCACAAATCTAACTTGCTCCCCTGCAGCAATTTCTTTTCATGCTCAGGATAAAGGCCCTGTCTGAGATGACTACTGTTTCTGTCTGTGGCTGCTCCCCCCTCCATTTTCCTGTGCTTCTATCTCAATAGTAATGATAGATCCTATAGCTTGGCATACCTTCTCTTATTTTGTCTTTGGAGGCCACTGTTTCTGTGATGTAACCTTTGCCTGAAATATTGTGGCCTGCCTATGTTTGTGGCAAGTTTCCATCCCACACTTCATATGAATAGTTGTTAGACATCTTCAAGTTTCCATAAGCCAGTTTCCTTGAAAATCATCCTCTGATCTACAAAGTGGATTAGGTTTGGATTAAGAACCTTTAATGCAATTTAAAATCACTGTGAGATATTGCCATGTGCTACCGTATTGGGATACAATGAGGTAATTCCAAGTGTTGAAACAAATGTAGAAAAGCTTGAACTCTTATAAATAAGTGATGGGAATGTACCTTGGTAGAACAGTTTTTAAAATCTTAATTTATCTGCTAAAGCTGAGCATTACTAGTCACATATCTGAGAAAATTTATATATATGTGCATCAAAAGATAGATATGGGAAAGTTCATTGCACACTATATGTTATTACCCAAGGCTGGAAATGATCTAAATGTTGAGCAGCAGTAGAATGTGTTGTATATTTATTTGTTGGAATACTCTCTGGCAAATGATTTATATAACTGGGAGAAAACGTGTGTGGCTTTTGGAGTGTTGGTAATGTTCTGTTTTTTATCTCAGCAGTGCTTTCACAGATATGGTTTATTTGATATTTTATTGAGCTTCAAATACTTATGATTTGTATCCTTTTATGTGTATGACTGTTTCAGTACAAAGTTTAATTAAAATCTAGATTTTAAAACGTGTGAAACATGAATGAAGTTATTTGTCAATGATAATAGAGAACATAATTGTTAAGGTAAAAAAGGAAGATGTAGAGAGTGAATATAGTATTGGAAAGAAAAATATGCAGTAGATAAGTGCTTGTATGCTTGTATGGAGTATATATGTACAACATGCTTGAATATGTAGGTGCTGTCTCTGGAAGAATACCCAAGATTATTGTGAGGGTTCATAGGGGAAAGCATACAGAATGAGTGAGTTGCAGAGGAAAGTTAACTTTTATACTGTTTGGATAGTATACCATGATCATGTGATTCCTGTTTAGAAAGGTGTTCAATTATTTAGATTTGATTATTTGAAATAGCAGCAGAGTTGTTCTAAGTTGTGATATTTCCATGCTTATTATAATAAATGTATGTTGACATGTTTACTCGGAGAAGGCAGTGGCACCCCACTCCAGTACTCTTGCCTGGGAAATCCCATGGATGGAGGAGCCTGGTAGGCTACAGCCCATGGGGTCGCGAAGAATCAGACATGACTGAGCAACTTCACTTTCACTTTTCACTTTCATGCACTGGAGAAGGAAATGGCAACCCACTCTAGTATTCTTGCCTGGAGAATCCCAGGGACGGGAGCCTGGTGGGGCTGCCATCTATGGGGTCACACAGAGCCAGACACAACTGACGTGACTTAGCAGCAGCAGCAGCCATGTTCACTAATGAAGAAAATGATATTGCAATGAACTACTTAAAATACTTTATTTAAATTTGTATTGGACTAAATATGTTCAAATATTTAACAAACATTGTTCTAGAAATACTTCCATCCCTCTTTTATAATAGCTATAATAGTCGTGTAAATGTGTCCACTGTATTAAATATTCATCGTATATTTCAAAATGTTGGATTTTAGTCACTTTAGCTAACATAAATTTATAGGTCATGTTTTATTTAATTACCATTTAGATGATGAAGTTTGACTAGATGAGTGTGTGATCTCTTTGAGATTATACTATGTGATTTCCTAGCTATAGTATATATTATTTCAGTGAAATGAGCATCCCTCACTTTTGTTGAGATATAATAGACATATACATTGTGTAAGTTTTAAGATACACAACTTATTTATTTGATTTATTTATGTTTTGCAAAATGATTACCAACACCACTTTAGCTAACAGGTCCAGAAAATAATGTGGCACTTCATGAATTTGGGGGTCATATTTGCATAGAACCATGCTAAACTCTGTCTTGTTTGAATATTGGTATGTGTGCTGCTAAAGGGAGCACTGATCCTTCCTTATACATAAGTGCTCTTATTCCTTTGTGTTTGTCTTCCTTTTCATTTACCACTGTGCTTTGTTTATATATATGCCTGTTTATCTGCCAATACAACTTCTTCAAACTATAACGCAGCATAGAGGTGTTAGTTACTATTATATTTAACAGTTATTTGCCTTTATAAAGGTTTTTGACCCCCAAATAAGGTAGAAAACAGTTATTTCCTTATCAGTGAATCTGTCAGAGAAATAATGGAAAAGACATAATGGTAATAAAGGCAGTCTTTTTGGAGCATTTAATGTAGATTTAGTTGACATATTTCCTAAAATACTGTATTTTCTCAATTCCATATATATTTTTCACTTTTTAAAATCTCACAAGATGTGTCTTATAAGTTGATCTGTCATGGTTCAATTAGCAGTATCTTATTAGTCCTACATAAAAGGATAGTGCATTTTACCATTAATGATATATTAAAAATAATAACATGGATGGAAAAGATTATTTATAATTTATCTTGAAGTATTCCTGAAAATTTTATGGCTGTGTACTGTGGTATACATCAGTTTCTGTTGTAAAAATTTTGGTTTCAAAAATTATACTAGTATCAAAAATTTGTATCTGAATGTTTCTCTTTTAGGATTTATTAGAAATAATAAACTTTATAGGAGTTCTTTTGGATAATCTAGTAATTTCCTTTTAAGGTTTGTCATTTGCCTTTTTATGAAATGAATAATGTTAAAGTTTTTCATTGTTCTCTAAAAGTTTCTGTTTAAAACATTTTCTGAATCTGTCAGACTACATCATGTTGTTTTGAGAATAAATTACATGGCATATCTATCTTGTTCACCATTGGTCTCAAACCCTCAATAACTGTTTTGAGGTAAATACCAGTATGATACTTGAATTGTAAACAAACAATATGTGGCTTATGGCAGGTGCTTAAAAGTGTATTCACTGAGTGAGTGTTAAATTTTATTTAATCCGTATGTGTTCTAGAAAAGAATTTAATACTGTAGCATGTAGCAAAGCAAAAGTGAATATACCAGGAGTGTTTCTAAAGTGCTTACGTTTTGATTTTTAGCGTGCTCAAGCGGTTCTTCAAGCTGTGACTGCTGTCCAGACAGCAAATACTCCTCTTAGTGGCACCACAGTTAGTGAGAGTGCAGTGACTCCAGCCCAGAGTCCAGTGCTTCGAATAATTATTGACAATATGTATTATCCTGTAACACTTGATGTTCTTCACCAAGTAAGTTTAATTTAATTTCCATTTTATCTATAAAATGGAGAAATAATAATACAATAGATATAATTTGTTTTGATTTTAATGTTTTAACAGATATTTTCTAAGTTTGGTGCTGTATTGAAGATAATCACATTTACAAAAATAACCAGTTTCAAGCTCTTCTCCAGTATGGCGATCCAGTAAACGCTCAGCAAGCAAAACTAGTAAGTCTAGGACTTTTTGAGAGCAATAATTTTCAGTGGCTGATATATATATACGCACACATATATATGTAACTAATATCATTAATATTATTTATTATTATTTTATATATTATTAATATTATGTCAGTAACTAATACTGACATAACTTAGCAGTACCATATAGCATTTTAGATGACACAGATTAGTGTCATAGAGATAGTATTAGGAAGTTTAGTATTTGTGATAAAAAGAAATGTTTATTTTTAACAATTGTCATATTTGTAGTTATCTATAATATAGGCTTATATTCTGCATTTTTGTTTTATTTAGTTCTAAATGCTTTGTGCTCTTGAGGATATAGCAGGATTATATTATGCATGCATACCTGTATAAGATTTTACATTTTCTAGGGGAGTTTCAAAGTACGTAATTAGCTGTAAGGTACTTCGGCTGAAATATATCAGTACTCATGTGGCTCAAATGCTGTGATAAGCTCTCAGTTGATTTCCAGTATTTTTTTAAGTATTTTTTTTTAAAGATAGGTTTTTTCTTACATGCTCTTGGTCTCCTTTTTATTCCAATCACTTACCTTTTGTTGTTGTTATATATGGAGGTTAAGAAACTATTCAAAGCAGTAAAATTTACTCATGTCACGGCTACCATTGAAAACTGCATACCAGTCTTTGTCTTATTTAAATCTTTTTCTTTTGTCTCTTTAACTTCATGTGCTGTAGTATGATATTGTTATTTTTATTCCACTATTACAAAATTAAATATTTATTAAGTGTGTGTAAAGTGTTAGTCACTTAGTCATGTCCGACTGTTTGCAACCCCGTGGACTATAGTAGCCTGCCCCACGCTTCTCTGTCCATGGAATTCTCCTGGCAAGAATACTGGAGTGGTTAAGCCTTTAAATTAGCGGTCTCCACTTAAAATTGTCTTAACTACCTCTTTTTTCTCTCTTTCACTCTTTTACTTTCAGACTGATTATGGTGCATTACTTCAGTGCTTCTCCAGATCAAGATAGCTTGTTTGAAACCAGGCCATTTTTAACTACTGTTTCATTTCCATTCTTAGATTCTCATTTGGGGAGCAGAAGTAGCTTCAGGTAGTAGAAAGACTTTACTAGTAATAATAGCATAATTGAAATGATTTACCAAGTGCTATAATTTCATTCTTTTTCTGACTACTCTGTATTGTAAACTGAACAGGAATTTTTCCTGTTAGCAGATGCTAAGATTCAAAGAGGTAAATGATTTATAATGTACAGATCTGTAAAGAAGACATTTTTTCAGTCTGCTCTTCTCCAGTATATTTCTACTCAGTGGTTCCCAACTGCATGATCTAATCATATTTCCCTTTTCAGGAATAAATTAGCAATTATAGGGTTATTTTTTCAGAAATAATTATCTTTCCTAACGTGCTTCAGCCCTCCAACTTTGGAGATACTTTATATTTAAAGAGATACCAAAATAATTGTGGTATGAGGTTTGCTTTGCTTAATAGCAGACAATCTAGAAGCCATGTACTTGATGGCATTTTTCACAACTTCAAACAAATTTAAATATAGTGCACACTTTTCTTAATGTGAAATATTTTCTGTCATTCCCTTCTGATCCAGAGGAAGATTGTTTAGTAAAGGACCAGTGAAATGGAATTTGTTTCAAAATTGAACCTCATTTGGGCTATGTGATTCAATGGGGAAAGTAGTTTATATATATTTTTCAGTATTTAATAGATTTTCATTTAACCAATCTTCTGCATAGAAAATAAGCATTAAAGTACTGGCATTTGTGAATGTTTATATACACTCAGGTCTTCTCTACAAAAATCTGCAAAGAGAGATAATTACTTTATTAAGCTTTTATTTTGGTATCTGAGCTCACTATATTTCACTTATTGGTGAAGAAAAGAATATTTTCTAATCTTGCTTGTCCCATTATCTTGTAATCCAGCCTCCTTTTAAAACCTATACTTTTGATGACTCCAGTATTTTTCTTCATACCTTATCTGGACTATTGAGTGTAGCCAGAGAATATCACATAATCTAACCAGTTGATACCAGTTTAAACTCATCAGCATTAACTACAAATAGGCCCTCTAACTCTGCTTTCAAAATCTTACCACGTTTCTTCAGTCAACATGTTCTCCCGTTTTCCACAACTGTCTGTAACAGAAATTTGTCTTTCTACCAAGTCGCGTTTCACTCTTTAACGACCTTGCCTACTGCTTCTCAGAAAAAAATAGAAACTATCAGATGGAAACTCTTATCAGCTTTTCTCACAAAATATGCTTATACCCACACATTTCTTTCTTCTAGATATAAGGCATAGATATTTCTAAGACCAATAAACACCAGGTACCACCCTCTTCTGCCTCTTAGGTGTCTTTGTACTTTTATCTCCCCTTTCTCTACTTATTGTAATTTGGTTTCAGCACCCAGTTACTCAGCAGATTCTCCCCGGTGTCACCAGGGATCACTGGAGTCGCTAAATCTCAACAGAATTGTTCAGTCCTTATCTTACCTAACCTCTGGGTAACCTTTGACACTGAATCTGTCTTTCCCTTTCTTAAAATCCTTTTTTTCTTGGTCTTTAACACTTCTCACCTAGATATATCCCACCTCTCTGTTCATTATTTGTTATATCCCTCCCCTTCTTCTAGGGGGACCTCACCTGTTATACACAGCTTAGTTACACTTTGTGATTCTGACAGTACTCACATACCTTTATTTCTAGGTCACACATGTTCTAAGAGACCCAGGCTGGGACTGTGGAGCACCTTCAAACTTACTGTGTTCAATTAAACTCCTGTCACCCCCCCACACACACACCGAAAAAAATACTAAAATCTGCGTTTTGTATGCCATTCTCTAGGTATTGATCAGGTTAAAGTATCATCAATCTAAGAAACAAGACAGAAAACATTGCCTTTCTTCTTCCTCCTTTCCGCCTATCACCAAATCTTACTAATTTTAGATCCTCAATTTCTGTTCAGTCTATCCTTTTGTCTCCAACTCTTCTTGTCATCACCGTAGTCTAAGCTAGTATTTTTCAAAGTGCTAGTCTTCAATGCTATAAGAAGCTTGTGCCAACATACAAATTAGCTTACTTTTAGCTATAGTTTGTTTAGTGTCAATATTGATCCTAAATTCTGATACAAACTTCTCTTCATGCAAGGTGAACTGGGTTGCTAGTCCACAGTTTGAGTAGTATTGATCTAAACCATCAAGCCATCTCTTAAATCTGTGCCTCGTTGGCCTTTTAGTCTAAATCCAACACTGTTTGTTTTAAGAATGATCTGAACTTAAAGTCATATTTTTTCCTTTCTCTGTACCCTTCAATGACTGATTTTTCTCCGTGGTATAAAAATGCTCTTTCTTTAACATAGCTTATAAAAACTCTAAATCTTGCCTCTCTAGTCTCATCTTATACCTCTGTAACCATATTGGGCTTTTTTTTTTTTTTTTTTAACTTTTTTACTCTGGTAAAAGTCACATAATATAAAAATACTATTTTAACCATATTTAACTGTACAGTCCCATTCACATTGTTGTTCAACTTTCACCATCATCCATGTTCTGAATTTTCCACCTTCCTAAACTGAAACTCTGTCTCCATTAAACACTAATTCTCCAGTCCCCCTCCCCAGCTTCCACTCCCAGTCCCCTGCCATCTACTAGTGTACTTTCTGACTATGAATTGGAGTATTCTAGGTATCTCATAAATGGAATCAAACAGTATTTGTCTGCACCTAATGTGTATTGGACTTCTTTAAATTCTTGTGTATGCTGTATATTCTCTGATCTCATGGGCTTACAACTTGCTATATTCTATGTACAGAAATACTTTTCTCTTCATCTCTTTATGACCAACTCCTCATTTCCCTCTTTCAAGTTTCAGTTTAGAAGTCTCTTCTCCAGAGAGGTCTTCTATAACCTTTCAACTAGATTTGATCCCTTCTTTTCTTAGTTCTCACCACCACAGATCAAATTTATAATTACTTGTTAAGTGTCTGAATTCTGGAGAAGGAAATGGCAGCCAACTCCAGTATTCTTGCCTGGGAAATGCCATGGACAGAAGAGCCTGGTGGGCTATAGTCCATGGGGTTGCAAAAGAGTTGAGCATGACTGAGCAACTAAACAAAAAAGTCTGTGTTACGTGTTGGACTATAAGTTGTATAAGAGTGGTTGTCATGTCTGCTTTGTTCTCTGCTGTATTCTTAGAACCTAGCACATTATAGGTACGAGGGCATTTTTTTCAACATGACACAACTTACCCGGCAGCTTGTGTGCTGTAGATCTCTTCCTACCTTTCAACCATCCATGTACATCTCAGTGTATGATAAAATGAGTTAGATCTACACTTTGTAATTCAGTTGCTACATTTTTATGCTTGTTAAAACAGTAGAAATTTACAGGTAAGGAATAATAGTTTTGGAAGAGAATTTCAAGCCTGCTTCTATGCGTCTGTAGTGATAGTTGTTCAGATGATTCAGAGAATGAAAAAATATCACCTATGCCTTGGGAATTCATTTAGCAGGCATAGTGTATCTTTAGGTTTGGGGGGAAGAGAACTTAGAGTGTTCTTTTAAAGTATGGTTCAGAACCTTCCTTTCGTATAGATTGCTTATTAAAAAATGGGACTCTTAGGCTCCTCTGAGCTAACAGTTATAATCTTTGGGGTTGGAGCCCACTGCTCTGTTTAGTTTTTCAAGCCCTGGGAATCACTGCCATGTAAAGGGAGCTTGAGTGATATTGTCAGCCAGACTCTTGCCAAGTATTAGTTACGATCTTTGGCAATTACTTTCAGTTAATTGGAATTATATCCCCTAGCATTTTATTTTATAAGAGAATAGTAACTCAGGAAAAAGCATCTTAAAAATGGAGTTTTATTAGTGAGGGTTAGAGGGGAAAAATTTAACCATCTCCTGAATTTGTTCTGAGGTTCATGTATATTGCAGTCCAGTCTCTTTAAAAACCTCTGGAGTCAGGGGGACACATGTACACCCATGGCTAATTCATGTTTATGTATGGCAAAAAAACATTACAATATTGTAAAGTAGTGATCCTCCAATTAGTTATAAAAAAATAAGCCTCTTAAGTCAACCAAAAGGTAATGTTACGTATATTGAGGTTGGCATTCAGGGTGGTAGTCACCACCAGTAATCACCAATCATTGTAAAAATAATAGTTATCAAATAAAAAATAAATTATTTTAAATGATCCTCATGTTTATTAATGAAAAGGCCCTAATGCCTTTTTCAGAAATCTTTTTCAGTGTATTGGCAAACAAAAGTATCATTCACTTACTGTGGCTTTGTAGTTCAGTTTCTGTATTTTCACGGTATAGAAAGTGAAGTTGCTCAGTCTGTCCTACTCTTTATAACCCCGTGGACTGTAGCCTACCAGGCTCCTCCTTCCATGGGATTCTCCAGGCAAGAGTACTGGAATGGGTTGCCATTTCCTTCTCCAGGGGATCTTCCCGACCCAGGGATCAAACCCAGGTCTGCCACATTGCATGCAGACGCTTTAACCTCTGAGCCACCAGGGAAGCCCTCAAGGTATAGAAGTAGACTCCTTTTCACCTAGATCTTTAAAAATTATTTATACAACCCTGAAATTGTAGCACACTTGGTAGAAAATTGTAACACAGCTTTTAGGGGTACTATCTGCTTTTATTAGGAATATGTGCAGTTGACACTGCACAGTGACACTGTGTCTTTTGGAAATCCTATCATTAATGATTCCTTCCAGGAGAGTATATTTCATTAGTTTCATTAGTGGCTTTTCCTGTTTTTAATCCATATGCAGTGTTTCATTGTGTTGTTAATTATGCATTCTGTATTTAACATCTTTACTGAGTTTATCATGCTTTTGACATAAATCTTGTATTTACTATGAAGATATTTTTTCCTGATTGTTTTCATGTACTCTCCAAACTTTCCCTTTGCATAGATACATTTGAGAGGCTTTTTTGCAAGTTAACTTGGGCTTTTACTGTCAGAAATCTTTGCTCCAGCAAGATCACTACAGTCTTGATTGCTGAACACTGATTTGTGTGCTACTGTTATTTCCTGGAAGTTGGCAAATAACAATGAGCTTAAAGTGAGCTTGCATATATAGTTTAATTTGATTTTTCTTCTGACTTCACTTGTTGTCATTTTACCTCAGCCAGCTATTGAAAATGCCTGGATTTCTATTATCATGTATCCTTAGCTCTTTTTCCTCTCTCCTGTTGCTAATATGCATATTGTTTCCTGATTTCTGTAGCTCTTGTATCTAAGGTACAGTTTTGTGTACGCCTTGTGTGTATCTTAGGTATACCTGTGTATAATACCTACAATAAAGGGTGGTTTGTTTGTCTGTTTGTTTGTTTGTTTGTTTTTTTGGTTAAAGGTTTCTAGACAGGAGAAGGCAATGGCACCCCACTCCAGTACTCTTGCCTGGAAAATCCCATGGACGGAGGAGCCTAGTAGGCTGCAGTTCATGGGGGTCGCGAAGAGTCGGACACGACTGATCGACCTCACTTTCACTTTTCCCTTTCATGCATTGGAGAAGGAAATGGCAACCCACTCCAGTGTTCTTGCCTGGGGAATCCCAGGGACGGGTAGCCTGGTGGGCTGCCGTCTATGGGGTCGCACAGAGTCAGACACGACTGAAGCAACTTATCAGCAGACAGCTTTCAAGCAGTTAGCATATTCATTGTAGATACTTGGCAGTCAACCTCTTTGATAGAACTTGGCCCCAAAGAAACTCTGCTTGTTTTTAAATTAGTCATTTTGCATCAGTACATTACTTCTTGGGTTAATTGAGGTACTATGATCCAAAGCCAGGTCTGTTCTTACAGTATATCAGATTTTTATATATTATTGAAATAGTCACCTAAGAGTGAATTTTGACATTCATATATAAGGTAGAGACATAGATCTTTACATGGCTCGTCATTTCCCCTGTAGGAATGAGTAAATGAAGACCTATTTTCAGTGCTTTGTTTGCTTTTACAGCAGAGTATTGAATTAATTACTTATTAAGTATTGAATAAGAATTAATTACTTATGAAGTATTGAACTAATACTTATATTACTCTGCCTGAGAGTGTTGATATTTCCCATTCTCATGTCATAATAGGTGCTTTCCCTAATTCAAAAAGAATTCAAATCCTAGTGTGTATGTAGTTCCTTTATGTGAATATAGAAATGGGTAAACTTGCGTTGAATTGTGTTTTTAAGTTAGCTTTTAGCCTGGCAAATATATTTACTTAAATCTTAATTTTGTATGTTAAAGGAAAGGGTTTCCCTCTTTTCACAGAGTGGGAATATTTTAAATATAATTTCTTAACTGTAAACTTTACATACAAAGCAGCTATTGAGGTTTCCTTTTTCCGTAACGGAACACTCTTGACTGTTTTTAAAGTCTGTCGCAGTTATGTTCCTTCCCCAGTAGTACATCCATCACAGTAGCCATACTGAAGTAATATAGAAATTCTCTTTCAAACATCAGGTGTGGAAAATATGTTTGTCTACTATTAATATAGTTCTATATTTACATACCTAGTAAATCTTGGTTTACATCATATCAGGCTTGATCTGTTTATGTGTTGTTACTAGAAGAATTGTTGTTTCATTTTTGAGGTGAATTAGAGCTAAACATGTTCTTTATTTCTGAACTGTTATTTTATACAGTAAGTGTTTATTTTTCTAATAAAAAATCAACAATATATTGCCCTGTTCTCTAGTTTGTTCCAGGCTTCTGTCTAGCTTGAGTATAAATGCCAATTATATAGGAAGAGAAAAAACATAACAGCATATTTTTATATGGTTTATATGCCTTTTTCTATGCTTTATAATTCATGACACACTTGCACATATGTAGCCTTTTATCTCATCCTTAAAATAATCCTGCAAGGAAGCATGGCAGCCATTGTCATCTGTTTTCCAGATTCTGAGATTAGAAAAGATTAAATAAATTGTTCAAAGTGACCTAATTGAGTGGTCTTTCAACTCTAGAGCATAAGTATTACCATTCAGCAAAAAAATGTGTGTAATAAAATTAACTTTAAACTATTGTGCAAAGTATTGATATTACAGTGCTACTTTGGCAGGATGAACTACAATATTTGTGAACTTTTTTTTTTAATTAAAATATTTGCAGGTTTTTTGACATTAAAAGTATATTAGCATATATATTTAACTGGTTATATTTTATGTTTAAGTAGCACTTTCTATTTAAAGACAGTAGTATTTGTGGAAAACAATATACATACAGCTGGTGTAGCAAAGAAGAGTATCTAATTCAATCCCTTTTCTGGCAGCTTTTATTATGTGCAGCTTTTCATTGTTGAGTTTTTTGTCAGTCGTACTTTTTCTAATTTTTACCTCTTAAAATTGCTGATATACTTTATTCACTTTTACAGGCCCTAGATGGTCAGAATATTTATAATGCTTGCTGTACCCTAAGGATTGATTTTTCCAAACTTGTGAATTTGAATGTAAAATACAACAATGATAAAAGTAGGGATTATACTCGACCTGATCTTCCATCTGGGGATGGACAACCTGCATTGGACCCAGCTATAGCTGCAGCATTTGCCAAGGAGACATCTCTCTTAGGTATGATTTTTATTGTCTGTACCACTTCTGCCAAATGGGCAAGTGCCTGTTAAACTCCAGTAAGTATGATGAATCTCCCATTTTGAAATTTAAGAAATTATGTTAAGGTTTTCCCCCTCAGGTAGGAACATATATGAATACTGTTGGAAGAGAAACATAGACTCATAAGTATGACTAAAGTTGCGTCAGCATTCCTTTCACCTGTCTCCTCATCTCTCCCAGAATAGAAGAGGAAACGCTCTAATGAAAAAGGCTGCTGAGTTCTTAATAAAACATTTACACTTTAAAGTCATGCTATCTAGAGGCCATTGTGCATATTCAGTCTTAATTAATTGTTTCAGATAGATTGGTAAACCAGTCTGATTTTTTCAGTTTAGCCCTGCACAAAAAAACCCAGAAAGTTAACAGAGGCAGCATATAATGGGAGTAGGTGTATGGATTTTTCAAAGGATATTGTAGTCTTAAAACACAGTTTTAACTAGGAAGAATTTTTATAAAATTTATTTTGGTATTTATTTGCATTTTGTCTTAGTTATTATATTTCACCTCATTCAGCAATGGGTTTGACCCACCTAATAAAAAACCACAAATATTTGCAACTAACAGTTGACAGAGTCAAGATGAAGAAAAATAACAGAAAATGTTATTTTGTAAGTAAAATAAGTGATTTATAACTTCAGATGAAATTTTAGTTTCCTTTTGATGTTTTCAGGAAATTCTTGGCTTCTGAAGTTTGTAAGATTATCATTAAATGAATGTTTCTGGACATATGGAACCTAAGATTGATGAATTGCAGACTTGTTCTTACAGTTTAGCTTATTGCTATTCAGTTGCTAAGTATTGTCCAACTCTTTGTGACCCCATGGACTGTAGCATGCCAGGCTCCTCTGTCCTCCACTGTCTCCCGGAGTTTGATGAATATAAGCTCAGCTTATATTCATCAATTTAAAAAGAAAAAGCATTAAAATAATTTTTTAGAAATACTTATTTAGTGTGGATATGTAACATGTGTTATCCATTTATAAATATGTTATATAAGTGATACATTATCTATGAACAGACACTAATGCACAAGAGAAGCATTTGATATTTGAAATTAATTCTGATAATTTAAGACAAAACTGACCCCTTATTCTGATTGTCTAATACAACTTGCAGAAGTTATAGCAGTTTATCATCATAATGAATTTTTTAGGTTGATAACATTCTTTCCTGAGAGAATCTTCGTCACTATATGGGCTTAGTTTAAAGCTTTATTTCCTCAACTTGGCTTGTAAGTAAATAATACTATTTTATGGTGTACCATTTTTTTAAAGTCAAGAATGAAACAGTAATGAATGATACATGGCCTTTGCTTGTTATTGTTACTATGAATTCTTAATTTTTTACTGATAGAGCTTATAGGAAAGACAAAAATCAACATTTATTGAATAGCTTCTAGATCCCAGGGGTTCTGCAAGGTACTTGGCAGATACATTATTTAATTCTTAAAATAACCAAAGTAGAAGACGAAATGAAGATTTTATAGTGTTTCTTAGAAGTTTAAAATTGTATGTTCAACTCATTAAAGAAACAATGGTAAAAGACCGAGAAATTTCAGCTAGTTTCAAACATAGGACTTCCTTAGATAAATAATCACTTCCTTGGACCCTAAGAGCTATGTGTATTTGCCCATTGGAGGGGGTAACTGATGAATTCATGTATGTTTTTTGGATTCTGGGTGGAGTCATAGATTTGTCTATGGAACTTACCATTTTTCTTATAATGACCTTGAGGAATTCTTTTTTAAAGTAATAAATAAGAAATCTTTCTCATAAAAGATTTTACAGTCATAAAAGATTATACAGGCATAACTAACTTTTGTCTTATTCAGTGCTTTTATCATTTCTCAAGTGTTCTACATTTTTGCATTAAAAGAATGTGAGTAAAGTTGCTCAGTTTTTAGTAAATTAATTTGGTGTCTTCTTGCTGCTCTGTCTTGAAGATTTCAATATAATATTCTGGCATACCTTGTTTCAATGTGCTTCACAGATACTGTGTTCTTTACAGATTGAAGGTTTGTGGCAGCCCAGCATTGTCAGATGATAGTTAGCATTTTTAGCAACAAAGTATTTTGTAATAACAGTATATGCTTTTTTAAACATAATACCTTTTGCACACTTAAACTACCATATAGTGTCAACAAAGAAAAATATTTTGGGGTGAAAATACGTGAATTCATCTTCCTTTACTAAATAACTTCATTGTTTACATGTTTTAATGGTTTTATCTGGTATTTTTAAAATTTTAAATATCCTCAAATAGTTTTTGAAAGGTGAGTTATAAATTCTAAAAATCAAATAAAGGAATTTATTTATAATTCATAAGAGATAACTACCTATATTTTGATATATTTTTTCTTGTTATGTAAATACATATTTGTAACAAAATCACACTATTTGCAGTTTTGTGTTTGTCATTTTACTGAGTTTTCTTTTTTAAACAGTAATTATAATAGCAAGATAGCCTGCTAATGGATATATAATACTTTTGGATTTATGTTGGACGTTTAGTTTCCCTTCGTACTTTTCATTAATATAAATGGCATTGTGACCACCAATACCTGTATGTAACGTTTTTGTCCTTTATTTACTTAGACTAGCTTCTAGAACTAGAATCATTGTGTCAAAGAAATGTTAAAGTCTTGTGATTCCTGTTTCAGATTTCTTTCCAGAATTTTGATAATTAATTTAACATACATGGTATATGAGGCTCGCTATTCTACTTTTTCCTGTTCAGCATTGAGTATTAATACTTTTATTTGCTAGGGTATTAATAAGGATGTCAGATTATTTTAATTTTTATCATTTTATGAACTAGTTTATAATTTCTAAATGTTACGTGAGATATTTACAAATCTGAATTGGTTATGTGGATTCTTTCTTTTGAAATATACAGCACATGTTAAATGTATATTAAGGATATTTTGCTCATATTTTATGAGCTAAGCATTCAACTTTATACTATTACTGTAGATTGGCCGGTTATGGAAAAAAATGTTCTAAAATAATTCACCATAATCCAAACATTTCCATTTATAGGACATTAAGGTAACTTTTTGCACCCCCGCCCCTTCACTCACCTTTGGTGGATAGTATAATCTTTATGAAGAATCACTTACTATTTTACTTTGTAAAGTAGTCATCAGACACTGTAGTGACTAGTGACATGCAATATTGCTTTAGTAAGGTCATACCTCCTGGAATGGTGACTAAATTTTTTTCTCTGTTTATTTGCTTTCATTGATATCTAATCAATCAGGTGACTTCAAATTACAACAAACTAATATTGATAGGATCCATTTTCAGCTTGAGTCTTTCTTAAGCAGTACTTGTTCAAAGTGAAATAATTTATAGGTATCCCTGTATTTCAAAAATTCTGTAAGAACACAGATAGAAAACAAAGTGAGTGAAGTCACTCAGTCGTATCCAACTCTTTGCAACCCCATGGACTGTAGCCCACCAGGCTCCTCCGTCCATGGGATTTTCCAGGCTAGAGTTCTGTAGGGGGTTGCTATTTCCTTCTCCAGGGGAATCTTCCCAAACCAGAGATCGAACCTGAGTCTCTCACATTGTAGGCAGCTGCTTTACCTTCTGAGCCACCAGGGAAACAGATAACTAGGTGATAATTCTTTTCTGCTAAATATTTAAGGGGGTTCACTTTATTTTGTATCATTTTTTTATCTAAGCAGTTGACTGAGTTTAGTCATTTTGAAATCAATATTATAAATTTTAATTGGTTTATTTTATACAGTAAGTTTTTAAACTAGCATTTATACGTGGCTTCTCTGCTTCTTTCTTTCAGAGTTAGGAATCACTGTGTCCTCAGAAACGCAGTTTAAGAATGGAGATGAGTGCTTTGTAATTAGTTAGAAATCTGATGTTTAAATACATAATCACAAACCTGGCAGACTATTAGTTATTCATATTCTACATCAAAGAACAAGGTGATCAAAAATCCTTGAGATTATAAATTGAGATGTTGTTATAATGATTATTTTATCATGTTTAAGAAGTGTAGTTAATTTATTAAGGGGTGGATCACTTCCAGAAAATCGCTAAAAGTAATTTTTCATGATCATGCTACCTACATTTTAAAAATTAATGCAGTTAATACGTTCCAAGAATACTTTAGAGCCTTCTGTGTAGCAGCCATTCTCATCATATAGTTTTAAAAGAAAAGCAAACTTTGTATAAGATATTTTGATGTTAAAATAATTGATGATTGAGAATAGATGTAACAACCATCTAGGTAAATGTGTAACCCTTATAGATCTGTGCTTCTCAGTTTTCCTTCATATCAAAGTCACCAGGCCCTACCCTAGACTGAAAATCACTACAAGTAGTGTTCCATGCGTTTGTAATTGTTTAAGATTCCAAGATGGTTTTTCTATGTAGTGGAAGTTGAGCATTACTGCTATAAAGTATGTAATATTTTAGATGCTTTATTTTCGCTTTTTAGCATAGTTATTAGTATTCTCATAAAAACATTCTTCATACCTGTTGACCCACTATTTTAATACTTCTCTTTTATTCATGCCTTGTAACTCTGCCTTGATAGAGTTCCACTGATAGATGTTCAGTTTAACTGTTAAATTGAAATTACTTTCTTTTCTACGTGTTTATGATATATAAAATTAAGCAAATTTGTTTTTAAAATATTTTTTAAAACTTAATATTTTAAAACTTAGATGACTTGTGAATGCTTTTTTTTGAATGGGTTATTTACATGGTGATTTTTTAAAAGCTTTTATTAAAGTGTTTTTATCATATACTGATGTAATAAATCCTATATATTCATCATCTCAATTCACTAGTTTCCACACTTGTTATATCTGTTCATTTTTTCTGTTATATTTTAAAGCAAATCCTCAACATTATGTCATCTCAAACATTTCCATAATTTCTCTAAAATAATGACATTTTCTTGCCAACCATACCTGATGGAAATCGATTAAAATCTTATCATAAAACTTACCAAAATTGAGAATGGTCTCTTAATTTTGAATACCCAGTTCATCTTGAATTTCCCAAATTGTCTCAAAAAATGTTTTTTAAGGGTTGATTTGTTCAGAATAGGATCTTTTCAAGAGCCACATATGGCATTTGGTAGCTGTCTCCTGAGTCTCTGTTATTCTGAAGATTATTTATATAGAGGTTATTTTTATAGAGAGGTTATTAAAGTCCTCTCCTTCCACCCAACCCTCAGTTTCATTGACTTATTTATTATAGAAACCTAGTTATATCCTTTTAGAAAATGCCACAGTCTGGATTGGTTGGGTTATTTCCTTTTATAGTAGCATTAACTTGTTCTTCAATCCACTGCATCTTTTATATAAATAAGAAATTAGCTCCAAAAGCTTGATTGGATTCAGAGTCTTATTTACATTTTTAAAGCAAGAATATGGAATATGATGTTCCTTATGATCTCAGTTGGAAGCATAAAATATATGGTTGGGTCACTTTTAGTGATTTTAGTGATGCTTTAAGATTGTGGTTTCAGGTGGTGACATTCTGTTCATTCCATTTTATTTTTCTATTAACGGTTTTAGTATCGACCAATGGCTACTGCCTTTATTTCATTTGGAGGTTGCAAATTTTGGATTTTTCTTCTGATTTAAACATTTCTTCTATAATTGTTGAAAGTGTTTAGTGTTCCTTTGTCAACTTAGGGCTATTTACGGTTTGTGCAGGACAGTTAGTTAAGTTCTTGAATTTATTTGCTAACTTTTAATGGAAGAAGTTATGTCCAGCTTTTGTTTTTAGTTTATTATGTATGAGTGGATACAGACTAGATTCTTCCCTGCTGCGAAGTCACTTCAGTCGTGTCCGACTCTGTGTGACCCCATAGATGGCAGCCCTCCAGGCTCCCTGTCCCTGGGATTCTCCAGGCAAGAACACTGGAGTGGGTTGCCATTTCCTTCTCCAATGGATGAAAGTGAAAAGTGAAAGGGAAGTCGCTCAGTCGTGTCCGACTCTTTGCGACCCCATGGACCGCAGCTTACCAGGCTCCTCTTTCCATGGGATTTTCCAGGCAAGAGTACTGGAGTGGGCTGCCATCACCTCCTCCGAGATTCTTCCCTACTTCTGCTTTAAACTTGAAACTCTTGGTTACTTCCAGATTTTGATAGCCCTAGAGTGGTTTGAGATGGTGACCTTACCCTAGAAGTGAGTGTTTTTAATTTATTTATATTATTATTATTTGGTCTTAATGGCCCCCAAATGGAAGAGGACTAAATCAGTTAAAGGACTAAAGAGTTAAAGGACTAAAGAGAGCTTAATCAAATTTAGGTATATTTATCTCAAACAAGAATTCATCCCATGAAATAACCAGGAAACATAAAAACTTTTTTCGTAAAACCTAATGGACTAAAAATTACTTCTCTTTTAAAACTAACTGTGGTAGGGGGTAGGGGGATCCCTCCACCAGTGTGTTAGTAATTCAGTCAAAAAGTTAGCATCTTTTTCCTTGTATCCATGTGTATGTTTGTTCTGTGTCTTTTTATTCCTTTTGTAATATGATTCCATAGATACGCAGTAGAAGACATCTTCTGTGAAAACATTACTGTCTCATGTATCCCATTACAACAGAGTGATGGGGGCAGGGAACTACAAAATTGGAGATTAGTATTGAGCTAATAGAGCAGTAATCGAATATTGTCTTAACAAATATATTTAAGTGCTGCCTGTGATTTTCCTTTTGTGTATGTGTTTTAGAAAATAAAATATATTTAGTGTTGTTTGTAGATACTTTGTAATAAATTTAAGCTGTTCATGGTTTCAGTATCCTCCAAAGAAGAATGTTATTTGGAAATTCTTGTTTCAGTGTTTTTACCGAACCATTCAATAGCACCAGAGCTTAGAAAGAATAAAATTGCCACTTGGTATATTGTAAGGCCACTTACAGTTCATCTTTGTGATATAGGTAAATACTTTTGAGAAGGAAATGGCAATCCACTCCAGTATTCTTGCCTGGAGAATTCCATGGACAGAGGAGCCTGGCAGGCTACAGTCCACAGGGTCTCAAACAGTCTGACACGACTAAAGGACTCACACTTTTTATAAAGAAATGCTGGTGGAAGAGGAGTCTTAAAAATACACATATACCAGTTTCCAAGAAGTGAGGTTTTTTGGATGATTGGTATTGATAGAAGGGGTTAGGTTTTTTTCTACCACTGTTTTCTCTCCCTATAAAAGTTTGGCTCCACTATCAAAGTGCCTTAGGGAGATCCTTTTTGGAATAGTTCCTACCACAGGAATATCTTTTCAGAAAAGTAGTTTAAAAGTAATTATTTAAATTCTGCCTTTGTTGCTTACAATTCTTCATTTCATATATTTTGAGGCAAAAACATTTAAAATATTGTGCTTTAGAATGGAATTGTCCCAATCTCAGGAACCAAAAGGTTGATGCATATGGATATTGATAATAGCTTATCATTTATTGAGTATATGCCAATGCATCATTCTTAACCCTCTTGTGAGTTAATCCTCACCATTCCTACATGAATTTATCCTTATTGCCCCCATTTTATAGATTTAGAGATTGGAACACAAATTGATTAGCAGTTTGCTCAAATTCCCATCATTACTGAGGGCCTGAGCCAGCCAGGCAGTGTGGCTCCAACAATCTGTCCTTCTAATAAACATTAAAATGAAATGCACTACAGATTAGGTAAGCCTTTTAGTCTGTCTTTTTTTCCCCTATGGAGTTCATGTAGAATAATGTCATGCATATAGTAAATTGGTAAGCCTGTAGTTTTAATTTCCTTCTTTTTTATATAGTGAGATATTTTCTGTTGCCATGACAGGTTTTTTGTTGCCAAGTCCATCCAGTGTTTAACCTGGTTATTTCATGACTACAAAACTAAATATGGGTATTACTCATATACCTAGTCTATAATTGGATCTAGAATAGGAGCTATGTGCCTGTGTATTTATATATATATGATCATTCATATACATATGATATATGTAAACCAATATATATATGGTCATTCATATACATGTGTATATTATATGATAGTAAAGAATTTATATTTTTTTTTTGCAAAATATACATTAAAACTTACATACCAAAATCCTAAATTTAGCAGAATCCTAATCTTTAATATTCCATTATAAGACTAATTATATCAAAGACAGTTATGGCCAGAAAATCACACCAAATAATTCATTTACAGTAGTCAGGTTTGAAAGCTCAAGAGACCAAAATAATTACTCACAAATATGAAAACATCCTAGAAATATTTTCTGGAAGTACTGAACCACACCCATTTTAAAGTATATCACTGGAGTCTCAAAACTAACAAAGGTTTTTAGAAAGTACATAATTTAAAAGCCAGTATTTTATAATTTTCAACATAAATCAATTTTTTCATCCAAAGTTCATGAAAATACCTATCCAGTAACTTTGATTTTCTCGTTTTATTTCTGTTTTAACATCTAAGAGTTTAAAAACCGTAGTTGAGCTTGCGTACTTTTCCATGTGTGCATTTTTAGAAAACGTTGAGTTCTTTGGATTATTAAACTATCCTCTGTTTTTCTATGGCTGAATTAAAAATTTTTTTTTCTTTTTTTCAGTTTTTAAAATATCTCTTCTAAAAGGAAGTTGCAAGAGCTGAAATTGTTTTGTTCATTTTTAAATTTGGATAAAATTTTCACTTGTGAATCACAAATTAACTTGAAGCAGTGACCTTTAAGGAGTTTATTTAATTCTTTTAGCATATTTTAAATAATACTTGAATTAACGTTTTAAATCTTTTAAGGTTTTTTTTTTTTTTTTTTTGGCCTTCTGAACAAATGAAATGGTAATAGCATACTTTGAAGATACAATGGGCTGTAACCATTAGGAGAAAAACATTAATGCATCAGTTAGCATTTACTTATACACTAGCATTCTTAAATGGAATAAACTTGTAACTGTAGGACTAAAATGTTAATTCATAGGCTGCTTTTTAACTATCTTGGATGCAAATTTTCATGCCCAAGTTCCTGATTTTGTTATGGTCATTGATTATGTTGTTCTCAGCTGTAGCTTTAAGGAATTTCTTTTATTAATCCTGTGTTTACCTTCTCCTTTTCCATGATAGCCTGTCACATATTTGAAAACATTTTTCCTATTTATTCTGGCTTCATATTTTTAAAGCTAAACAGCCTGAGTTCAGTGGTAATCAACTTTGACCTTTGGATGTAGAAGATAATTCTAAATTCAATCAGACGGTAAATTTAATCTTAAAAATTTTGCTTTTAAGAGTTGACAATTATGTATATGTGGTACGACTAAAAGAAAAGCCTTCTAAAGTATACTACTGCTGTCTCTGCAATTAGTAGAAGAAAAAGTATGTATGACCAAGTATGAAATGCGCCTCTTATCTGAAGGAGGTAAATATTATGCAGAAGGTTTTGAGTCTCTAAAGATGCACCGAGAAAGCAATAGATACATATAGGAAATTTCGTTTAGATTTTTTTTGTGTGAGTTCTTCCTAGCTTCATATTTCTCTTTTCATTGTCAATACTTCTTTTTCCTGTTAATCTTAATTTTAAAATGGTATTTTATCTCCTAGTCTTCCTTTCCTTTTTGCCCCCTTGTAAATTTTTCTTAACCTTCGTAAGTAATTGCACTGAGCTTTTCACAGTCCTAGAAGGATTCTGGCTCAACTCAGTGGCATCCTGCTTAATTCATTCATTGCATTTTTGATGGTTTTAGCACTGTGTTGGGTACTACAGGGTCTCAGAAAAATTACACAATTTCTGTGCGTATAATCTGGCAGCAAGTATCTAAATATATATCTATTATGAGGCAAACTGAAACATATAATAGTTATTATAGTAATAGAGCATAATCAAATGGGCACTTCATCATCCAAAGGAGAAAGTTGAAGGGCATTGTAGGCCAAAAGCCATTTGATTGGGATAAAAAGACAGGATTTATTTATTTTTACTTAGTTGGTTTTTTTCTTTTCTTTTTTTTAAGCTATGCTGAGTCTTCATTGCTGTGTGAGGGCTTTCTCCAGTTGCAGTGAATGAGGGCTACTCTCATCATAGTGTGCAACTTCTCCTTATGGCAGCTTCTCTTGTGGAGCATGG
This sequence comes from Nanger dama, assembly GCA_917880005.1. Lineage (NCBI taxonomy): Eukaryota > Metazoa > Chordata > Mammalia > Artiodactyla > Bovidae > Nanger > Nanger dama. Next base: position 3,061,023 of record CAKJTW010000059.1, read on the forward strand.
GCTCTAGAGTTCAGGCTCAGTAGTTGGGGTTCATGGACTTAGTTACTCTGCAGCATGTGGATCTTCCCAAACCAGAGATTGAACCCATGTCCCCTGCATTGGCAGGCAGATTCTTAACCACTGGACCACCAGGGAAGTCCAGAAGAAAGGATTTTGAAAACACTGCATGAGCAGATGTGATGAAGAATATATTTTGCATATTTAGGAATTGACAAGTATTCAGTTGTGAATGAGGCATAGGGGCATAGGAAAACATGAAAGCCAGTGAGGAGAAAAAGAATTAAGTTTGGGACAGGATCTATCCCAAGGAGTATACTGGAGACTATTAGTCTAAGATAAAATTGTGAATCTATACTAGGGATAGAAATGAGAGTGGAAAGAAAGAAATATGAGGAAAATTAAACATAAAAGTAGTAAGACTTGGAATTTATGATATGACTCACAAGGAGTTAAACTTGAGAAGTCGACCTGGACAGTAGGAAATTCATTCCCTAGGACTTAGGCAAGAGTTCTTTGCTGTTGAGAATTTGAAAGGCTAGAGGATTGATACTTAAAACTTTGCTTTAAAGAGAGTGGATCAGACAGAGGGCTTGAGGATGGGGAGAAATTGGAGAAAGGTGGACCAAACAATACAAACGTCCAATTATAGGATAAATAAGTACTAGGGTTATAAAGTATTACATGATAAATATAATTTACACTGCTGTAGGTTATATATGAAAGTTAGAGTAAATCCTAAGAGTTCTCATTACAGGAGAAAATTTTTTTTTCCTGTTCTTGTTTTTATCTGTGAGGAGATGATGTTCACTATACTTAACTGTGGTGATCATCTCATGGTGTATGAGTCAAATCATTATGGTATCTGTACACCTTAAATTTATACAATGCTATATGTCCATTCTCTCTCAATAAAACTGAAAGAAAAAAACTTTAAGATTCCCAAGTCTAAAAGAGTAGAAGGGCTAAAGTCTTAAAACTTTAAGCAGTGTACATTTAGGTTGTGGGAAAAGTAAAGAAGCAAGAGATCAAGAGATAAAATAAGATTAAAATTAGAAGTGCTTTTTCAGTTTAGTAGTGACCATAAAGTTTATTCTTATTCATAAGAATGGGTATAAATCAAATAATAACTAGGAATATAAATATGATAAAATATTTATTCCTCTTTGAAGTAACACACTCTTGGAAGGAAGGAGAAATGGGATGGTAGTTGAAAAGGAAGTATGCATAATCACTTTGAGTGTAAGCTCAAAATCCAGACATCCTCAATTCAAAATCTGGCTCAGCTTTGCTGTCTTAGATTTTGCATTTGTCATGGATATGATAAGGCTAGTGTTGTGAGGATTAAATGTGTTAATGCATACAGAGAACTTTTCACAATACCTGACATATAATGAGTTCTAATTTCATATTAGCTAGTATTTGTTTTGAAGACTAGCTTAAATCCTAGAATTGATTGTAGTAGATTGTATTGAGAATAGTGGAAGTGTTGGGGCAAAATATATAGAAAATTTTAGGACCATTGTGAGAGCTAAAAGGAACTTTTGTCAAGCTCACATAGAAATTTAGGAGCAGAGTTGGAGCCAGAACTTAAGTTGTCAGTTTTTTACAGTCTGTATTCTTTCTTCTGACCATTTGTATCTTTATAAAGAAAGGGGAACAGATGAAAGAAGGGAGAAGTTTTGAATTGGTTGAACATTTTGAGGGAATTCCCATCTCAGTCTTCCATGATATTTGCTGAACATAAGAATGATGTTCAGGTACAGGAGTCTAGTGGATTTTAGGGAATTCTTGAAAACAGACTAGTAAATCAGCTAATGTTGAATAACAAAATGTGGACTCAGTTGCTTTTTGAGTGTGTTTGTGTTTTCACTTTAATATTTTACAAACCCAGGTGAAGGCATGTCCACAATATAAGATTTAATTTATCCAAGCCTGGCATAGTAGAACATTAACAGATTAGTAGTGAGTAAGCCAAAATGCTCCATCTACATAGTAAAGTCTAATCGAGGGAGAATAGAAAGGAAGTGGATTTATCATATAATCTAAAAATGGCTTAAGTGGTTGGTATAGAAGTAGAATCAAGAAGATGGAAGAATGAAGTCAGGAAAAGAGGATTTAAAATGTTAGCAATGAATGGCAGGAGAAGAAAGTCAAAGATTTAGCAGAAGAAGTTGATAAAATAGATTGATACAGTAAATTAAGGTAGAAGGAATCATGAGACCAGCATGTCAGACAGATTGCAGGATGACAAGAGCTGAGCAAGGAGAAGGAAGTAAGATGTGAAAGTCTTTATGTCATGAGAAACTACATCCCAGTGACTGACTGTTTTGATGAGAGATGTTTACATGATATTAACATCAAAGGCATTCTAATTGGTGATAGAATAGCAGTTGGAAAGTAACATTGGATGGTGGGATAGTAGGATGAATAATGCATTGCTTATTTCCTTGGGGAAGAGTTTAGGGAGATAAAAATGAGGGTTATAAGAGAAGTTTCATTAGGATCCAGCAAGCTTTTAGTTAAACGTTTTCTCTAAGAAACATATTGAATAAAAGTGAAATTGTTAATGACAGAAAAGAAAAATGGGTTCTAGAGGGTAACATAGAAATTGAAGGGAAAGTTGGTGGGAGAGGAGGAATGGGTTGTTTCAGGAAAGAATAGCAGTTGTCATTCTTGCCAAAGGTAAAATTTTTATTTTCAAATCAGGAAATATATTGTAAGAACTGCCCTCCCCACCCAGGACCCTACACTACATGAATTAGGATAAACCTCAGAAGTCCCACCACCCAATCCTCTGTTGAGTCATGTGAGAATAACAATCAACAGATCGATGTCTTGGACAGGGCAAAGAGGTATAAGATCAAAAGATAATGGTATAATTGACTTTGGATGGAAGTTTTAGGATAGGAAATGAAAGGATAAAACAAATTATGCATCTTTAAAAAGCATAGACAAAACTGCCATAGTCAAGAGGAGCCTTAAGGAGACAGGACTAAATTTAATCATAGCATCCTGAAATAAAAGACATGAATGCATTCTGTGCTCAGTCATGTCTGACTCTTTGCAACCCCATGGAATGTTGCCCACCAGGCTCCTCTGTCCATGGAATTTTCCAGGCAAGAATACTAGAGTGGGTTTGCCATTTCCTTCTCCAGGAAAATCTTCCCAACCCAGAGATCGAACCCATGTCTCCTGCTTTAGCAGGCAGATTCTTTATCACTGCGACTCCTGGGAAGCCAGGAAAGAGGACATTAGATGCACATTAAGGTTAAGTTTGAATACTTTATGGACTTTAATAATAACATATTAATACTGGCTGATGAATTGTAGCAAGTATATCATACTACTGCAAGATGTTAATAATGGGGGAAGGGTGCCCAGGTTGTAGGAACTTTGAAGAATGTTTAATTTTTCTTCAAATCCAACTGTTCTAAAATAAGCTTATTAAAAATTACAGATAAAATTGGCAAGTGGTTTAAGAGAAGTTATCAAAAACAGTTTAATTCTTCTGTTGTGATGGACAAGGAATGCCTGTGTGCCTCAGCAGAATGTGACCTGAGGGGATAGAGGGATAGATGTATAACTTAAAATCACTTCATTCCCATGGACTTTGAGTCTCTATCAGATAGATATGCGGCAGTGTGGCCATCAGTTTCAGTGGAGGAATGGCTAGTAATGTGTCAAGAACTATCACAGGAAATTTATAAAATGGCTGAATCACTCAATGCTGGGTGGCCCAACTAATGAAGATCATTTCACATAAAGATCCCTGTGACACCTTCCTTTTCTTTAGCATCTGGCAGTATATAGTATATGAAGCTCTTTGATGTTACTTGATTCTTACAATAGCAGTCCTAGAAGTAAAACAGGTGTTTTTATCCCCCATCATCAGTATGCATAGATAGTGTTTTTATAGCATAATTACTACCTTAAGGATGTTAATCATTAAAATTATTTTTACAGCTGAAAGTAATCCACTAGAGGCAATGTGTATAACATGTTCTATATTTTTTTTTACAAAAGGAAGATAGTAAGTGTACTGTTTTCTCTCACAGCTAGAAGTTTACATTACTATGAAAAATACAGAATTCATTTCCAGAGTTTAGTATTACAGTATACATAGTGCATCATGAAATACTTCATAGGTTTTTGTTTTTATGTAGGAGACGTTGAGATTTACCTGGTTGACAGAATTTTTAAAGAATATACTGAAAGAAATTGTGGAATCTATCTTCAGAGGCTTTTAAAGGTCCAGTAGACTATTCTAGTGACTTAGAACTGCAAAAGATGACTAAAATAGTTTTTCTAAGTTACCAGCCTGGGAGAAGGAAGAGTGAAGGAGTACACACTACTGGCACTAAGCACAGTGACTCCCCTCATCTCTGAAAGTATTTTGCACCATGCTCTGAACTGCCTAAAATGAAGGAAGATCATTTGGCAAGATGGTAGCTCATCTGGCTTAGTAGCATAGCAAGAATAAATGGAGAAATACGGAGACTGTGAAGTAGCATTTGGGCAGTAGCAACAACTTTGGGGACGTCACAGCTTACATTCCACTTTTTGCTACACTTTCCATTGCTGCTTTACTAGAAGGAGGTAAATTGTATCTGCTTTGAGTCACAAAATTTCATGAGAATATTAATAGTCTCATTTTTACTAAAGTGTAACATTTATTAAAATCTGGCATTCTGGCTTTTTTTTGGTCAGGTTTTTCACACTTAAAACGGGGCTTTAGCCTAGACTTTAATTCTTAATTACTGTTTTAAATTAATTTTACTTATTCTTTTAATTCTCTGATTATTTTTTCATGATAAGGCTTGATGATTTTAAGTAATATTCTACTACCAAGATATCTCCATTACAAATCCCAGACTTAAAGTTTCTTTGAACAAAATTTCCATCATCTTTGAATATTTTGGTGAAGTTTTATGATTGTTTAGTTGTGTATTGGCATGGTAGAGATGTATTTTAGAAGAAACCATTTTCTATAGAAATGAAGTGTTTGTTTACCTAGACGGTTGTGTGTAGACTGATACATCGAATGTATTGATGTTTTATACGTGTTTAATTAGTTTTTCTTGAATTAACAACAAAGAAAAATTACTTAAAACTATAAATTTGGGAACCTAGATAACTCAGAATATGCAGGAACAAAATGACTGAGTACATAGGAATTTGGAGTGTATTGTTACATTGGCAGCATTTTAAGATTTCCATTGAATGTTAAATGGAAACAACCTATGAAGTATAATGGGATCTATGGTATTTAACATGGAGAAGTTAGTAATACCATAGAATAAGTGGTAGATCCTAAAAGGTGCTAAAGATTACTTAGTATGTATAGTAATTATTAGACATGAGGAGTTTCTGTGGTAAAATTAGATCCTTATTTCTGCATTTACTTTAAAAATAAAATTGAGTAAATGAAACAAGATTGGCCTTGAGTTAGTAATTGTTAAACAGTTAGGATGTACGCATGGGACTCATTATTCTAGTCTCTGTACTTGTGTATATGTTGTAAATTTTCCAAAACAAAGAGTGAAAAATCTAAAAAATAAGTGAAGAAATAATAAAAAGGGGAGACTCCCAGAACACTGTATTGGGGGAGAAAAACTGTAAACTCACCCAGAGCTTGAATATATATGAGAAACACCATTCCACTGATGAAAGGTGCTCAGTAAAGATCAAAGCATATCAGAGGGAAAATTTTTCCAAGTCAAAAACTAAAGAGGTTAAGAATTGTCAATCCTGAAGAAGCTTCAGCCTGCCAATAAAAGGTCATAGTAGTTTCTGTAAAGTAAAAACATAAACAAACTTGGCTAAAAGAGTAAGATCTGACACCAGAGTTAACAGTACATGTACAAGAAAGCTGAAAAGAAGAAAAAAACATGAACTTATGGGACAGCAGTACTAAGGGCCAGTTCTACCCAGGTATGTCATGAATTAATTTTATATAGGTTGAATGTTTATCTCCTTTATCATGGGAAGAAAAAAACATGTAGTTTGTTTATTTAGTGAACTAACATTTATTAAGAAATAAGCTAGTGTGTAAGAATATAAGGAATGAAAGGAATCAAAGTTTATTAATTGTTGAAAAGTAGATTAAAGATGCTGAGACGAAGGGAATTCTGTGGAATAAATGAAGAATCCTGAAGGTGACAGAGCAATAGTAAGACTGGAAAGTAAAGCAGTAGAAATAAGAAGGAAGTGTTCAAACTGGTAGGTAAAGGATAGGAAAATGCTGGTGTGCTATATTGACTTTTTCTATTCTTTCTGTGGGGCAAGTGTTGTGTTTGAAACACTTATATTATACCTACCTGAGTATGGAATTAAGGAAAACAAATTTTGGTAAGATTTTCTTTAGGTCAGTTGAATACATTATATAATGTATGTTCAGGGTGATTTGTTTCTAAGAATGAAGGATTTGCTATATATGTTTTGTGAGCTATAATTGTCTGATTTCAAGTAAGTTTATGAAGAAGATAGCACTTGTTATTTTTTTTAGATTTGACTCCTCACTGTGTGAACCATGGAAGTGAATTTTACAAGTCTCTGACTTGGACATACATTCTTTTGCTTTGTTTGCTTTTCCATAGGAAATGGATTGTTATATATTTAATTTGTGACCTAATACAGGTATGTACCTTGGTTCTAATACTTAATGATTTCATTGAAACCAGTGAATTTTCTCTGCTACTTACAACAACCAATTTTTCTAAATGTTATAAAAATTAACTTTCAGGAATCATTTGGAACGGTCAGCCCCAAGCCATCAGCCATCGTGCTTAAATTGGTTTTTGTAAACGACTTGTGTGTGTTTCGTAAAATATGCTTTATTTTAAAATTAGGGCTTCCTGTTGCAGCTGTTCCAGGAGCTCTGAGTCCTTTGGCTATTCCAAACGCTGCTGCAGCAGCTGCTGCAGCTGCTGCTGGCCGAGTGGGTATGCCTGGAGTCTCAGCTGGTGGCAATACAGTCCTGTTGGTTAGCAATTTAAATGAAGAGGTTAGTAAAATAATTTTCTAATGTCTATTTTTTAACTCCATTTCATTTGTGAAAGTTTTTCATGTTTATTTCATTTTGCACTTGCCTTTCTTTTTATGTACATTCATTAGTCAAAGTATTTTCTGTGTGTTTCAACTTCCAAATAAAATCTATATACTTGTTTAGGTAATACTTTATTTCTGTAGCTAGTCATATCTCTTTTAATATATATATATATTTTTAAACTAACTACCTATTTTTCCTAAGAAAAATATGGTGAAGTACTGTAGTTTGGCTTTTTATCTTTTTGTTGTTCTCAAAGGCAAATATCTAATTTGCAGATGTAACTGTAAAACAATTTTGCTCTTTGCCTTTTCTAATTATTTGCTTGTTCATTTCATGCTTATGTGTCATTGCATTTTTTAAATCTTATTTTATGTGAACTACTCTAATACATTTTTCTTTGAAGGTTCTTCCAAAGATCTTGACGAGGCACTCTTCCAGTCTTTCTTAGTAATTTTTTTCTTTGCAGTTATTAGTCATTGTCTTCTAAAAATATTTTTCAACTTTACCTCTCCCCAAACCCCTCCCACCCTGTTAAATAAAATGTATTGCTGAGTTATTTTCTTTAGTTGTACATCTTATGTCTGGTATATTTTATTTTGATTGCTATGGAAGCTGGTATGAAATGTGGGAAGCTCAGTGTATCAGTTTATGATGTCTAATTTGAATATTTCATTTTTAATTGGCCTCTGTTAATACGAACGTTAAGCTATTTTATCGTTTAATACTATAGTCATTCACAGTTGTGCATGCTAAAATGTTTGAATCAGAGTGCCTTTGTTTTTCTTTTTAAGAATTTTGCCTGCATTTCATAACCAGCCATGCTTATGCAGTTAAAAGTTCAAAGTTTAAAATTCCTATGCATGCTTTCCTTCCCTATGTTGAGATGAAATGCTGTAATTTACTCTTTGATATAGATGTACTTTACCCATATTTGTCTTGGATGACTACATTTTACTCAGTTTTTCTTGTACAGTACATAAACCAACCATTTTCTGACCAAATCCTGCATTTCCTATGTACTGACTCTATATTTTATATTTTTTTTGTTCCCCAATTCCTTATTTTTTTCTTCTGCATTGCTGTTTCCCTTCCCCATTTCATCCTTTTCCCTGTGTGTTCACCTTCCCTTTCCTTGTCTTTTCCCAAATGCCCATACCCTTCCCTGTCTTATCCTTTATTTTCCTTGTCCTTGTCTTCATTCCCTGTCTCCATTCCCTATGTTCATGCTTCTGTGCTTGAACAAATGTTCCTCGGACCAACTTGCCCCAATTAACCGCCTTGAACCATGATCCATGACCACCTCACCATTCTGCGGGAACCACCCTTCGTTATGGATGATCTGTTCATCTCCGCTCTTCCTCGACTCTTCTCTCTTCTTGTCTTACGCTGCTTGCTCTTCTCTCCTTCTAAAGATGGTTACGCCCCAAAGTCTGTTTACCCTCTTCGGTATGTTATTGTTAGCACTATACTTTTATTATTGATTTGATTTTTGTTTCACCTTAATTCTTATTTGTAGCTAGCACTTTGGCTTAAAGTTGAATAGTAAATCTTTTGCTATTTTTCTTTGCTATTTAAAACTTTCCATAGACACAAAATTTGTTTTAATGCATGCTGATTTATTTTGCATGGTCTTTAATTTAATATCATTCACATAGCTTTGAGGGTTTATCAGAAATTATTCTTTTCAAAATTCACTGTTCAAAATCTTGATCTTCTTTATTCATTTGTGAGAATGATGAGTTTGAATGAGTGATCATGTTGATGTCTGAATGTTTCATTAATATGTCAGAAAGATGATAATCTTTAGCTGACTTGCATGTAAAAATTAATTCCATTTTTGGATTACCTCTCTGTGGCTCCAAAAAAGGTGTTTATGGAGATGTGCAGCGTGTGAAGATTTTGTACAACAAGAAAGACAGTGCTCTAATACAGATGGCTGATGGAAACCAGTCACAGCTGGGTAAGATTAAACTATGTGTCATCTATACAGCTTCAGTCTGATTTCAAATGTATAATGTAAACCTGTGAATAAAAACAAACTCCTTTATATCAGGAAGAAATGGTTTATTAATAGCCAGGGTTCACAGTGTCATGTTAATTTTCATATTTTAACGTGAATAGTTGTACATGATGAACATATTTGTATTTTTGCTATTCTCTTACCATTTCTTGCTTGGAGTTTAATGGGAAAAGGTTTTGGCTTCAAGATTGAAATAACAGTTTCACCTAAGAATTATGATATACGTATTAAAAGATTCTTAGCATTTTTCATTTCTGGTTACTCCCTAAAATTGAAGTTAACTATTAATATAGTCCATGGAATCCTGATTAACACCATGTTAATTTAATTCTTCTAAGGTCATTTGACAGAAAGTATTTGACAGAACTTAGTAAAGAGTGATATGAAGTGTATTTTAGAGATTCCAGGTTACTATAAAATGAAAAACTTAAACCAGATGCCCCCTTTAATCCTTTTTGGAACCTTAAAATGTACTTCAACAAGTTGCACTTACATTATTAGCTAAATAATTGATCACTTAATTAGCATCTCATTCAATTTCATGCACAAAGTCAAATCAGATAAATCCAGAAGGTAGTTGCATATTCACAGTGTGACTGACTATAAATGTCAGTATGATGTTAGCTTATAATTCTGTTCATTAAGATTGGGGGATGATGGTACCTTAGACCATGTGTACTCACATTATTTATTTTGAAATTCGCCATTTTGGTGTAAAAACTAGTGTATTTTTGCTATTATATCCAGTGAGATTCACAGACTAACAACATGATAAACCAGACCTTTTAGCCTTTGGCATCAGATAGAAGTCTGAAATTCAGTATCTTACCAGCTATTAGGGTAGCCCAGGCAATGTATTGCTGGCAACCCACACCAGTACCCTTGCCTGGGAAATCCCATGGACGGAGGAGCCTGGTAGCCTGTAGTCCTTGGTGTCACTAAGAGTCAAACATGACTGAGTGGCTTCATTTTCACTTTTCACTTTCATGCATTAGAGAAGGAAATGGCAACCCACTCCAGTATTCTTGCCTGGAGAATCCCTGGGACAGAGGAGCCTGGTGGGCTGCAATCTGTGGGGTCGCACAGTCGGACACGACTGAAGTGACTTAGCAGCAGCAGGCATTGTATAAAATTTTACATATCTGGCTTTCCATTTTAAAAAATGGAAATGTCCGTCTTCAGTGGAAGTTATGTGAAAGTACTGACCGTGTCATTGTGTGTTCGTGTTGTGTGTGTTAGTTATGCAGTCCTGTCTGACTCTCTGCGACTCCATAGACTGTAGCCTGCCAGGCTCCTCTGTCCGTGAAATGTTCCAGGCAGGAGTACTGGAGTGGGTTGCCATTCCCTTCTCTAGTAATATTTCTGACCCGGGGATCAAGAGCAGGTCTCCTCCTGCATTGCAGGCAGCTTTTTACCATCTGAGCCACCAGGGAAGCTCCTTGATTATGCATGTCATAGATGCTCATTATTCCTTTCTTTTTATCTGCTTATGTACACTTCTGTATTCTGGTTAGGGATAGTCATTGCCATTATTATGTACTTTATAAGAAGCCTTTTACAGTGTTTCATAGTTGACAAAGCATTCTCAGATGTTTGATTTCTTATTTCTCATTGTGCAAGATGTGAGTGGTGCTTGTTGTTGTTCAGTTGCTGAGTGGTGTTCGATTCTCTGCACACCAGGCTCCTCTGTCTTCCACTGTCTACAAGAGTTTGCTCAAATTGACGTCCTTTAAATCAGTAATGCTATCTAACGATCATATCATCTGCCACCCCCTTCTCCTTTTGCTTTCAGTCTTTCCACATTACCCTTATAAATAAGGGATACACAGTCATTATGGTTGAGAGTACCTGTTCAATCAAATTCTTCTGGATACTTTTTGGTTTCTTATATAAGGACTGTTTAAATAAGTGATGCTTTAATTTTTACTATACTTGTGTTAGTCTGCTTGGGCTGCCATAACAAAATAGAAACTGAGTGACTAAAACAACAGAAATTTATTCTTAAGTTCTGGAGACTAGTAGTTAGGTGAGAACAGATTTGGTTTCTGGAGAGGACTTTCTTCCTGGCTTGCAGACCAGCTCCCTTCTCCATATGTCCTCACATGGCCTTTCCTGGGGACTTGCTCAGCCTCTAAGGTGCTAATATCTTTTCCTGTACAAGGACATCAGTCTTACTGGATTAGGGCCTCACCCTTATGACCTCTTTTAACCTAAATTCCCTCCCTAAAGGCCCTGCCTCCAAATAGTCACATTTAGGGGTTAAAGCTTCAGTATATGAAGTTTGGGATAATGCAATTCACTGCCTAACAGTATTTATTTACTTTTTAAAATCTTTTACCCCTAATTTTTATAAATTATAAAAGATAAAATTTTTATCTTTTCACTAAAACTTTGCTTACTAATAGCGTGACGTAGTTTTTGGACTATATGTAGTGGCAAATTTCTCGTTGCTGCTAGGTTAGATTTTGCTTTCTTGAAGTATATGTCCATAAAAATATGGACTTACACCGTTAATGCCTTGAAAACATACACAAATTCTATGCAAAACTAGTATGTGCTATTGAAACAAAATAAGTGAAACTTTTTTTAATATACTTTGTTTATGGACTCTTTTCTTTTTGGTTTTCATGGGACTCTATTTGGGAAATACTCAGTTATCTTATAATATAAGCAAATATTTTTATGTTCAGAAAGTAGTGTGGGAGGGAGATATGGCCAGATATAGTCAATAGTATTCAAGTGTGAATGGAATTATTGCAAATCTTAGAGGCCATGTTAAATCATTTTAGACCAGAATTTTAAAATTTGCAGACATTAAAGGTGTTTCCATTTCTACGATAGCCTATTTAATTAATATACTATAATTTTCTTAAATTAGGTAGTCTAGGAATAATAGAATTTGTAAATTATGTTTGAAATAGTGTACTGATCTTCAGTGAATTCTCAGGAAGTACCAAAGAGTAGTTCTTTGTTAAAATAATTATCTTATTTCTCCAATTCATATTTTTAAGAACTACTTACAAAAGAGCCTCAACTGTTTTTAGTTCATGTGTAGCTGCCATCTCAAAAGTATACTTAGTTTTTCATAATAGATCTTTACCTACTCTGTAGCAAAATGTTCTGTAGAGGGAATATCTATAACATGCAGCAGTGTTAAATATATTTGTCATGTTGTACATTACATCCTTAGTACCTCTTTATCTTATAACTGGAAGAGTAAATTTGTTTTTACAAATTAGGGACGCTATAAATGAAAAAGATTTTTCAGAATGGTACCTTATACTTTTATAGCATTTTCCTTTTCAGACCTGTTTTATATTTAACTGGTTTATTCTATACAAGTAAGTATGACAAGATGCATGGATTTAACAAGTTCTGGGTATCTCCTGTGTCAGACTGTGTACTGTAGTGTACTAATCAAATTAAAAACATTTGAGAGTAGGGATTTTGTTCTCAGTTCCCTGCTCTTCCATATTGTCTTTACCTCTCTGTTGTTAATATGCTAATACTTTGATTTGAGTAGTCAAATAGACGTTCAGTTTAGCTAAACTATATGACTTATGACATGGTTTTCTTCAGTTGTGACTACTTGAATAAAACATAAAACGTATAACTGTTCTCTAATCTCAGACCAGTTCATTTAGTTCAAAAGTAACCCAACTGCTGCCTCAAGAAGTAGGCATGTGGTGTTCTGTGTTTAGGCACTGTGCTGTGTGCTGGGGTAGAGACACTTGTTCCCGCTTTCATGTATCTTACAGTCTGAAGGAGGATAATAATTAAAATGTGATGAATTTATATAAAGAAATAGAACTGTATGGGGACTATCTAGTAAGGTTCTGAACCTTTTCTGAAGAGTGAAGAAAGGGTCCTAGGAAATAACACTGACAAATAGCTTAGGAAAGATAGTGAAGGAGATAGGAAATTGTTATAAATAGAAAAGCATGCAGCAGGCTAAAGGTAAAATACTAGTATTTGTTTTTTAAAAAAAAAGTTTTGTACACCTGAAAACTTAAGTACAAGGAAGATAGTACTAAGATACTGTAAGTTCCATGAGGGTCAGGATGGTTTTTATCTTATCCTTTGATTCTCAATACTAACAAAGTTACTAGTATTATAAATCATCAGTAAGATATTTATTCAGGGAGGCTTGATAAAGATGTTAGGGTCAGACTGAGAAATGTAGAAGACATGTTGAAGAATAGGTTGAGGCTTCATCCCTAAGGATTTTAAGCAGGTAGTGGCATAGATTTGTATAGAATGGAGAAACATAGAGAAAAATCCAACAAGACAGATTGGGAGACTGATTTGAGTTATACAGATAAAAAGTAATGGCAGTGAAAAGTGTAGAAATAGATGAATTTGAGGGATAATTAGGAGAAAGGGTTTCATAGGACTTGGCAATTAGGATATGGAGCAGAAGGGAGAAAAAAATTAAAGTTTCTTGGGCATTATCAGCAGGACTGTCAAGAAAGATACTCATTCTGGATTTTCATTCTATGAAAGAAGCTGGCTTCTTTGCCTCAGTGCCTTGTTGAGTGCAAATGAATTTGTTTTGTCTATTGTAAATTTTGGCTATTGTAAATTCATGATTTATTTTAAAACCATAGCAAAATTAGGTATTTCAACTATTCTAAGAATTATTGTAATATTTTTGCTTTGAATGTTGATAGTTTATTAATAGGCATTCTTCCTCTTTATAGCCATGAATCATCTTAATGGACAGAAGATGTATGGAAAAATTATTCGTGTTACTCTGTCTAAACATCAGACTGTACAACTACCTCGAGAGGGACTTGATGATCAAGGGCTAACAAAAGATTTTGGTAATTCCCCATTGCATCGTTTTAAGAAACCTGGATCCAAAATTTTCAGAATATTTTCCCTCCTTCTGCAACCCTTCACCTATCCAATATCCCGTAAGTATTAAAGACGGAGTAGTTTATTAAGGATATACATTTTAGGAATAAAATGTAAAAATTTTTTAATAATGTTTTACTCTTTTTTTTCCATCTAATTTTCCCAGTCCTTCAGTAGCAGAAGAAGATCTCCGAACACTGTTTGCTAACACTGGGGGCACTGTGAAAGCATTTAAGTTTTTTCAGTAAGCAAGCTTTCTTGTCTTTAAATTAGTGACTTGATAGAAGTAAGTTTTCTTCAAGTAGTTGTTTTCATTTCTAGATATCTTTTGATCCTGAAATGAGCAAAAGTATTTAAGCCATTTTGATTTTTATGAAGTATCTAATTTTATAATTTTGTTTCAGAAGAGATCACAAAATGGCTCTTCTTCAGATGGCAACAGTGGAAGAAGCTATTCAGGCCTTGATTGATCTTCATAATTATAACCTTGGTGAAAACCATCATCTGAGAGTGTCTTTCTCCAAGTCAACAATTTAAAAAAGGGGGAGATGAAGATTGAGGGTGAATCACATTGTTTGGTGTCATCACCTATTGACTGTTCAGAAAAGTGGGGACCAGAGTTTGATTTTTGTTGTTTTTTTTTTTTCCATGCTGTTATCATTCCTTGGTTATAAATTGAAATGGCGTATGTAAAGGCAGAGTTATTAACTGCTTTCTTTCATCTGTTCTGTAGGGAAGCCATTTTTGTCTGTTTGAAAGTTTAGTTTAATTTTACTTTCCTTTTTCAACTTAGTTGACATACGTGCCTTAAAAAGGAAACTAGTGTTGCTATTGTGCATTTACTAGAAAAAAGGAATTGGTTGTCTAGGGCACATTGTTAAATGGGAATTAACAATATGTTTAGGCAGGGGTGTGTAAAAAGGTTAAGTTTTTTTTTTCCTCCTGCTTGGAACTTATTTTGAATTATTGGCTTGTCATATTTCTGTATTTAATCAAATAAGATACATGATATTGAAAGAACAAAGCAGCATTTTTTATTTTTTCAGTTTTTACTACCTTAGGCTTTATTGCTTTAAAAAAACATTGGCCTTTTGTATCTCACAATTCTGGTCTAGATTCAGTTATGAATGTAGGCATTAGTTAAAATTAACAAGATGCAGAGTATTACTTTCTTAAGACAACAAAGTGATTTCTGTAAGTTTGAGCCCTATGTGGAAAAGCATTGTGGAATCTTAACCTTTTTGTACACACTCTTGTGGGACGTATCATATAAATGTCAGCACTAAGTAATGTCTTGTTTGTGGCTGAATATTTTTCGTAGATGTTTTGAAGTTGACATGACTTATGTGCATTTAAATATATATTGCCATCCTTAGTTTGTAATTAAGATTTGGAATATGGTTGTGGATTTCTGAGCATGTGCAGACCGGTCTAGCTAGTTCAGGAACTGGTGCATGTATTTTTCAAAGATAAAAGAAAGTGTACTGCGAAAATATGCAGGAAGATTAATTTTGTGGCAGTTTTCTAAAACTGACAACCAGGTGGGACCAAAGTTTATGTGCCTTTAGTCTTAATTTACCTTGCATTGTAATATTCAGTTTTAATAAATCTTCAAAATATTTTGTATTTAGGAATAGATCTGACTTTAATAAAAACATGGCTCAGAATCTACAGGTCAAATTTATTTGAACAGTTCTTGTCAATCTGAATTGTTGATTCTGTTTAAATGACCAATACTTTTTTGAAATTGATGTACTTAGTTTCAAGATTCATAGATTCTGTTATCTATGTAGACAGAATGGTCATGTATATTTTCTATTAGTTGAGTTTTTACATCTTTAGAAATGTAAAATTCAGTATAGTTTGAAAGCGGCACAATTAAAAATTAATTTTCTAACAAAGTTGGGAGGTTTGATGGTTGTTTAATTTCCTTTTGTGTGTACTCTGCTTACCTCTGTAGCATGCTCAATAAACACTTCTGTAGCTCTGTATTCACCTTTTCTGTCTTTCTCTGCTGCCTTTCTCTCTCTTCTTTGTTTTCACTCCACTGTGCTTCTGAATTCATGTTTATTCTCTGCCAGGGTGGGAAAGGAATAATAATAATTCAATTCTATGACTTTATACCATAAATAAATCTAGATGCTGTGAAAATATACCAGCTGTTTTTTTTTTTTTTTTTTTTTAATTTGAAAGATGGTAACTGCTTTTCAGGAGGACACGTATTAAACATTTCCCACCCTGTTACAATCTACTGCTTTAAAGACATAACTTTTATTGTATCTTGTTAATTCTTTCTATCTCTTTTGTTGTTGTTGTTTTTTTCCAGTAGACTTCTGCACTAATAGATCTTTTGGATTTGCCATGCTCTCTTGTTGCAGTTTCATCTTTCATCTTTTGTGTCTGCTAAAGATTTCCTACTTTGTGAGTTTTAACAAAGGATACTTGATGTTACTGGGAAGAAACAGTCACACCATCTGCTTTTGCTTTGGGTGGGAGGGAAGATGCACATTAGGGTATTTTAAAACTTAAGGGTAATTACAGTTTTCACTTTTTAAATGGTTTCAGTTAGGGTACTGTTTGTGTTAAAATATTTTTGGCGGGGGTTCACTTTTGTCAGTAGTTAGGCATATTGGTGTCAGATAACTTTGCAGTTACTCAAGTTCCTTAAGTTTTTTCTAACTGACAAGTATGCAGAACTCACACATTAGGGAAATTACAAAACAAATGAAAGAGTATGCAATACCTTTCAGTGTGCTATATTAATGCAATAATTAGTCATTTCCAAAAAAGAAAATGTCTGGTAAATAAAAATAATTGTGTGCGTTTGAATTAACGTGAGGGTGATTTGAAAGCTAAGTAATCTCAATTTTTTTTTCAAGTATCATTGTAGTACAGAAGAACTCTAGCAACAGCAGATGTGCCTAATATCTATTTGGGAAAAAAAAAAAAAAACCCTGTACCATGAATGACTAGTAATTGAGCAGTTTCTTCCAGTGAAGTTTTTCTCAGGATGATTGGGCGGTGGTTGAAATATCTGAAGTGAAGTGAAGTGAAAGTCGATCTGTTGTGTCCAACTCTTTGCGACCCCTGTACTGTACCTCTCCAGGCTCCTCTATCCGTGGAATTTTCCAGGCAAAAAATACTGGAGTAGGCTGCCATTGCTTGTCTAGGGAATCTTCCCAACCCAGGGATCGAACCCCAGTCTCCTGCATTGCACACAGATTCTTTACCATCTGAACCACCAGGGAATCAAGTAGGTGCTGTCCCTTTTCAGATAGTCCCTTATGGCCGGGATTGGCTTGTAAGAAGAAAACAGAGGTCCTGAAATGTGTGTAGGAACTGAGGTTGCTTCATTACTGAGCTGGGAAGAGTTCCCAGTGTCTCTGATGGGGGAGTGACCAGAAACCCAAATTTTTCCTGCCCAGAAGTAACAGATTCTTCAGTTTTCTTTCTACAGTGCACTCCAGTACAACCTTCCTTCCAAAGTTCAAGCCCGTGAAGTGGGAGTTTTGACATTCTAGAATATTTTCATACGTTAACTCAGTCCTTCAGTTCAGTTCAGTCACTCAGTCGTGTCCGACTCTTTGTGACCCCATGAATCGCAGCACGCCAGGCCTCCCTGTCCATCACCAACTCCCAGGGTTCACTCAAACTTAAGTTCATCGAGTCCATGATGCCATCCAGCCATCTCATCCTTTGTCATCCCCTTCGCCTCCTGCCCCCAATCCCTCCCAGCGTCAGAGTCTTTTCCAATGAGTCAACCCTTCCAATGAGGTGGCTAAAGTACTGGAGTTTCAGCTTTAGCATCATTCCTTCCAAAGAAATCCCAGGGCTGATCTCAGTCCTTAGTATATAGTAAATTGTTTTTAAGTGTAAATGTGAAAACAGCTTTGTCCTTGTCATTATTACCACTTAGATGCCTCTGTCTTATTTCTAAGATAAGGGGAGTGAATTAGCTAACAGTGATGTGTTCTTAAGACACAGCTGCTTGTTCCTAGAGGCCTTACCTTGAATATTAAGAGATAATTTGATTTTTTTTTTCTACAACAGAGAAAAGCTGATTTTGTTTTTTACATCAAGATTTTTAAAAATACCTACTTAAGGAATTGATTCACATATACTTAATGTTAGAAATCTAATTTAGTATCTGGAAGCAGCTAAGAACACCCTAGCTCAACAAGGGATAATAAGGAATCATCATATTTAATTAACACTAGAGATATATTAATACTTTAGAGGTATTTTAACTTCATAATTAATTTTAATATTAACCTTATTAATTATGTGGTGGTTAATTAGTTCATTAGTTCTATTTTGGATCACCATACAGTTTGAAGGGAAAGGACAAGTTACTTTTCTAAGCCTCAGTATCCCTTACGTATTTATACAAAATGGAGGCAATAAATTCTGCTCTTCCACCTCACAAGGCACTGTGAAGCTCAGATAGTACGAATGAAGAAATGCTATGCAATTGATAAATTGCTGTGTAGGAGGAATAGTTGCAATGCCAGTTTCATGTCTGCCAGATCTTAGTTATCAGCAATAAATAACACCCTAATGTCTTGTCTTTTTGCTACAGGGGAATATTTTATTTTCATGTTTTTTAAAAGTGTTGCATCTGGTAAAGCAAAAAGATGTAGAAAGCAAGTCTATAATGCATCCCAAAGCCAAATGAAAGGAGACTGGATTTAGCCTTATATTTTCTGTTTGAATTATTTGATAGCCCAGTAATAAAAGATACATAATTATGAACTTCATTAAAAATTAGATTTTCTATGTACACACCTTTAAAGGTTGCTGTGCAACTTGGAGATAATTCTAACACTTAAAAGTCCTGGAATGCTATGAAAAGATTGTCTCATGAATCGCTTGGGATGTCAAGATTTCCTCACTGCCTTAATATTTTTAAATAGCATAAATCTGAAAACGTTTTTCATTCAGAGAAAAGGATATGGAACTGTTTAGGGAAATTGAACATACATGGGTTTCTCTCTTGGCTAAATATCTGTTTCAAGACATATTCAAGAGAAAAATCTCAATTTTAAGCCGCAGGATTAGAGTATATGTACCAGTTATCAAAACCTTTAATTTTGGAGTTACTATTTTCCTAAATACACTTGTTCTCTTTTTTTGTTCTGTTTTATATTTACAAATAACGTATAAATTTTAAAGACAAAAGAGATTGCCCCACATTAAAGACAAAATGAAGTATTCAAATATGCAGAAAAATATGAAGAGCATATAAACACCTCTCGCTGCCTAATACTTTCCATACTTTGTGTAATTTTAATATATGACTTAAAACAGGTTGAACTGACATTTTTGTACTCTCCCTAATCTGAACCCCTGTATATCCCTTCTACAGGTAATCATTACCTTGAATTTAGTATGTTTTAAACTCAGTGGTTGATTTACACCGGGAATTTGTTCTGTAGTCTATGGCTTTAAAAAAATACTGCAAAATTTATGTTTAAATGGTACAATATTTTGTTCAACACACTTTATAATTTTTTTAAGGTTAGGATGTCTGAACATTAATGGCTTCTTACCAAATCTCATGACATTTAACCAGTTTTAAGGTTTTTAAATCAATTCCTTTTCAGTAAATATTGTTTACGTTTTTTGAGTCTCAATTTTCTTCTAAGGCAAAGTTGTGGAAAGTAAACAAGAAATTTTTATGTGTGAGGTCCTCAAATACAGACATACCCTTTCTAGCTTTAGATTATAGCCACCCTTGGTGCAACTTAATGCCTCCCTCTCATTTCAATGGACAGAAAGATTATTCCCTTTAATTGGTGTTAGTGCTTAGAAAATAGTAACAAACCTCCATCATTCAGCTTCAGTTACCAACTTAATCTTTCTTGTTCTTCTGTCCACTTACTGCCCATATTAGCACAAATCCCAGACATACTACATCATCAGACTTTCTGGTATATTTTCCATGTCATGTACTCCTCATAGTTGAACTTGTGTAAGAATATCAGGGCTAGCCAAGCTTGTCAGCATTACAATTTCCTCAGATGTTAGAACTTCGCTACTCAAAATGTCCCTGTACCAAGGCCAATTAGTATCATCTGGGAGCTTATTAGAAACTCAGACTCTCTAGCCTTGTCTGTGACTTACTGAATCTTCATTTTTACAAGACTGGCAGATGTGACCCATCTGGACATTAAAGTTCTATGCTAGTCAAGGCCTTGGTTTTTCCAGAAGTCATGTATGGATGTGAGAGTTGGACTGTGAAGAAAACTGAGCGCCGAAGAATTGATGCTTTTGAACTGTGGTGTTGGAGAAGACTCCTGAGAGTCCCTTGGACTGCAAGGAGGTCCAACCAGTCCATTCTAAAGGACCTCAGCCCTGGGTGTTCTTTGGGAGGAATGATGCTAAAGCTGAAACCCCAGTACTTTGGCCACCTCATGCAAGGATGTTGACTCATTGGAAAAGATTCTGATGCTGGGAGGGACTGAGGGCAGGAGAAGGGGACGACAGAGGATGAGATGGCTGAATGGCATCACTGACTCGATTTACAGAGGAGGAGATGGTTGGATGGCATCACCAACTCAATGGACATGGGTTTGCGTAGACTCCAGCAGTTGGTGATGGACAGGGAGGCCTGGCATGCTGCAATTCATGGGGTTGCAGAGAGTCAAGACAGGACTGGACTGAACTGAACTGAGTTAAACATTCTTTTCAGTTCAGTGAAAACCAGCTTTATTCCATCTTGTGAAAAAATTACCAAGAAAATGTAACAAGTTGTTTGAAAGAGTACTGTTAGTAACACTAAGGAATAACTAGAGCTGAAAAGGACCCTAGGTATATTTTTTTTTAACCTGTAGTTGAGGTAGGTCAAATGAGTAGTTTAGCAATACGTTTGTATTGACTTATCTGTAATTATAGTACAGGTCCCTGGGTTTCCAATTCAGTCCTATAATGTGTAATAGTAATTAAAGCAAATAGAGACCTGCTGTTATTCATAAAACTACTGGAATTAAGTGTGCAAGTTAATAGGTAAATAATAATAGTAATCTTTTTTTTATTTAGTAATACCAAGTTCATGAAAGATCTTCCACATGAATTGATTTTGTTGAATAAATTGAAATTAACACTTAAGCCCTGTCTGTATTACATCATGCTTTCATATGTGTGTGCTCACTCAGTCATGTGTGTGACCCCGTGGATTGCAGCCTGCCAGGCTTCTCTATCCATGGGATTTCCCAGGCAAAAGTACTGGAGCTGGTTGCCATTTCCTTCTCCAGGGGATCTTCCTACCCAGGGATCCAAGCTGAGTCTTTACCTCCTGCACGGGCCAGCGAATTCTTTACCACTGAGCCACGTGGAACGCCCCTGTTACTTCATTGAGTTCAGTTCAGTCACTCAGTCTTGTCCAACTCTTTGTGACCCCATAAATTGCAGTACACCAGGCCTCCCTGTCCATCACTAACTGCTGGAGTCTATGCAAACCCATGTCCATTGAGTCGATGATGCCATCCAACCATCTCATCCTCTGGTGTCCCCTTCTCCTGCCTTCAATCTTTCCCAGCACCAGAGTCTTTTCAAATGAGTCAGCTCTTCGCAGCAGGTGGCGAAAGTACTGGAGTTTCAGCTTCAACATCAGTCCTTCCAATGAACACCCAGGACTGATCTCTTTTAGGATGGACTGGTTGGATCTCCTTGCAGTCCAAGGGACTCTCAGGAGTCTTCTCCAACACCATAGTTCAAAAGCATCAATTCTTTGGCGCTCAAGCTTTCTTTATAGTCCAACTCTCACATCCATGCCTGACGACTGGAAAACCATAGCCTTGACTAGATGGACCTTTAACAAAGTAATATCTCTCCTTTTTAATATGCTCTCTCAGTCATAACTTTCCTTTGAAGGAGTAAGCGTCTTTTAATTTCATGGCTGCAGTCACCATCTGCAGTGATTTTGGAGTCCAGAAAAATAAAGTCAGCCACTGTTTCCCCATCTATTTGCCATGAAGTGATGGGACTGGATGCCATAATCTTAATTTTCTGAATGTTGAGCTTTAAGCCAACTTTTTCACTCTCCTCTTTCATTAAGAGGCTCTTTAGTTATTCACTTTCTGCCATAAGGGTGGTGTCATCTGCATATCTGAGATCATTGATAATTCTCCCAGCTATCTTGATTCCAGCTATTACATCATATGGTATAATAAAATGATCCTTGAGTCATTTTGGTAAATGGACAGCTTGCCTATTCATTGGGCTTCCTGGATTCATTGAGTGCTACTTCAGTTCCTTTCCCCACTCCAATGAATAGCACAGTTAAGCTTTATTGAGTGATGTTGCTGATACTCTTGAGTTAGAGCTGTGATACATAGATTCAGCTGTGCCATACTATGCTTTCAGGGGCTGTTACCCACACCCTTAACATAGTTTTTCATGTTCTTTTGACTAACAGTTTTCTCTGTTTTGCTGAGTGTTTCCTGCTTAACCACTCTCATTGCTCTCTAAACCTTGCTATGGCTTATTTATCTTTCTCTTCACCTTTCATCTGTCTCTTCCTTGCAGCTAATTTCTTGTTCCTGTGACTTACATTTCTATAACCATAACCAATGAAAGCCTTTTCAAATGGTTAATGAGCTGATAAATGACAGTACATTATATGTAATTCAGTTCTGTTTTTGTCTAGTTCAGCTTAAAAATCCTTCCTTTTTAAAAATTTTGTTTTTTAACTTGTGCTATTATAACAATTCCAGGTGATAGAAACCACCAAAGTATCCAGAAATTTGAAGTATTAATGTATTTATCACTAGTGTGCTATAAGGACACTTGTAAAGTTCTAAAAGGTGGTTCCAATTCACTCACTCACGGTTTATAGAAGTTAAAAGTGCATATGTTCAAAGGAATAATTACTGTTGTTTCTTAAAGATGTAAGTAAGATGGCCCCTTGAAGAGCATAGTTACATTGCAGTAGTTGTCTCTTGCCTGTTTGACATTTTATAAATGCATTAAATTATAACTTTTTTCTTCTGGAAAAAGCATAGGCATTGACATTAGACTGAACAATTCAAAGACCTTTTTCTGCTACCCAGTAGTTATGAGACCTTTCAAAGTCTTGCTTTTCTCATCTGTAAAGTAGAGAGAATATCTACCTCATATGGAAAGATCCTCTGAAAAAGGAAATGGCAACCCACTCCAGTATTCTTATCTGGGAAATCCCATGGGCAGTGGAGCCTGGCAGACTACAGTCCATGGAGTTTCAAAGGAATCATGCTTAAGAAGATAATGCCCAATAGTTTATAGTTTTTGTTAATCATACTCTCTTGAGCATTAGTTTCTAATTTTGGCATGGTATTTCTCTTTCTTGAAATAATAGCATTAATTTCAACCAGTCATGAATACTAAAAATACTACACTCTATGTAACAGTGTTATATTTATTGCTAAATCAATATGTAGATTAACAGCACCAGCAATAAAACATGGCAAATGTTAAAAATATTTTCAAAATAATTCATACAAGCACTTTTTAAAATATCAAATGCTGTAGAAACACAGCTTTGGAAATATCTAATAATATTTTTAAAAATCACCTTTTGAATTTATTTTAGGGTGAGATGGTTGTAATATTTTTCTGAACAAATGGAGGGTTTTTTTAACCTCAAAGTCTATGGCTGTTTACTCTGTCTACCACAATGATATAAAATTTTTATTTTTAGTTTTTCCTTTTCTATTTTTGTTTTGTTAGATACTAATTGAATTTAATTATTTGTCCACATTTATAAAATATAGGAGAGCACCTGAAGAAGTAGATTTCAGTTTTAAAACATTGTCAGTATAAAACATCCAGTGTTACGGATGAACACTAACTTCTAAACCTGAATTTCTAACTGGAAACATAAACCATGCTGACCTGTTAACATCTGCTTGGACAAATACTATTAATACTACATGGTAACTAGATGCTGTGAATAAGCATGAAACACAGTTCCTTCTTATCAAGGGGCTTTCAGTGTGGTTTGAAATAATAGTAGTTATGTATAAGTTTTATGGAGAAATTACTGGGTGCTATTGGCTTCCCAGGTGGCTCGTGGTAAAGAATCTGACAGCCACTGCAGGAGACCTGGGTTTGATCCCTGGGTAGGGAAGATCCCCTGAGAGATGGCAGTCTATTCCAGTATTCTTGCTTGGGACATCCTGGGCAGAGGAGCCTGGTGGGCTACAGTTTATGGGATTGCAAGGTAGTCGGACACAACAGTTAAACAACAATGGGGTACTATTAGAATACATTCAACTTTTACCTGTTAGGATTCCTGGAGGTACATTTGAAACTTGAACATCGTGGTGGTCAGTTGCTTATAAAGTTTTCTAGTCCTTCTTCTGTACCCTTGGTTCCGCATGTGGGGATTCAACTGAGGATCCTGTAGTACCACAATGTGTATGTATTGGAAAAAGCCCATGTTGAAGTGGACCCATGTAGGCCAAACCTGTGTTGTCCAAGGGTAAACTAGTTATAGTTGAAAGCTGAGTTGGAGGGAGGGGAGAGGAAGGAAAGTGTTGAAGACTGAATAGTTTGTTTAAAAAAAAAAATAGTACTGAGTCAAGATTATGGCACCCTGGAGCAACTAAAAGTTCAACATTGCTAGGTCATATAGCGATGACACAAGAGAAATGTATTTTGGTATGAAAAGTTCAGATTATGGGCCAGGCTAAAGCATTTGGACTCAAGATCAGTGTTTTCAAACAATTATGAGTAAAATGGGTTTAAGAGAAGGGTCTGAGTTGGGGTGACAAAACTGATCAATTTATCTTGCTTATTAAAATCTCTCTCTTAAATGTAAAGCTCTTTGTTCCTAATTGTAAAAAATCAAGCAAGTATAAAATTATTTAAACCTGTCGTTACAAGAAACTCAAAACTTGATTTTAAATTCTTTTAGCATATAAAATAAGACATCTAAAAATACCATGTTGGGTGTCATTAAAAGGAAGACCCTTACTCTAAGGCTGGATTATCCTCTGATGATTTAAATGCCATGGCCATCCTATTCTAATTATATGAAAAGGATTAGAGAAAGTCATGAAACAAACATGATACATGATTTTGGATTGTCTTTTTATATGGTAATTTAAGAATATTTTCCCACTAAAACAGACATATGAGAAGAATGGGAAACAAAGCAATTACCAAAAAATGAAATTTCAGACCCATTTTAGTCACTGTACTTTTAGGACTATTTTAGACTGCCTCAGATTTCCCCTAGGAATATTGGTTCACCCTCCTAAGCTGTTCATGGTGCTCTTTTGGCTTGAGAATTCTACAATAGAATCACTGTTCTTACATAACAGAGAAATTTTAAATCTGAAATAGTTTTGTTGAGTCAAAAGGATTAATGTAAAAGAGCAAAGACCCCCTCCATAAAAATGTTTTAACCTTTAAAAATAGTTTCAAGTCCCACCATAAGTTTAAATATTACTTGCCAAAAAGAAATAACCATATTTTTAGTTTGATTCATGTGCAGAATTACACATGCAATGTAGTCGAGTTTACAACCACACTCAAAACCAGCTTGACTGAAAATTCAACATAGTTTTCTTCACCATCTGAGATTCTAAATTTGCTCTTTACCTCAGCTTATCATTCGGTACACAAAAGCCAGATATATGTGAGTTTAATGAGAATTACTGACACTTGAAGTCAAACAAGATGTCTTTGGGAATATTGCGTTTTTACAATAAACAGAATTGCCAGCGATATTTATGGGCATTTGCTTTCTGTCTGATCACTAGAACTCTAGAAGTTCTTTACCAATATATTGTCTCCCTTTATATTTTCTTTCTGTGTCTCTCGTCTTTGTTTTTAGGTCAAATCCCACTTTAAAAATTCTAAGAGGCTGTCAATTTTGTTGACAAGTTTTAGTTAGTTTAATAGTGTTTGGCCTAAGAAGATCAAAGGACTCATTTGTCTATATTTAATATATTTACTTCATAAATTCCATGCCATCTTAGTCTAACTCATGGTGTAATAAATGCAAAATAACTGGCAAAGTTAATCCAAATTTTGTTTCCATTTGCCATCTATTTTTACTGAATTCTTAATCTGAACATGTATACACAAGTACTAGTATACCAGTAAAAATAATTTTTTTTTCTATTAGGGAAGGAGAGCTTAAGTATGTGGTTCCTTGTAGATTTGTTGAAGCAAGAGATAAGAGACAATTCAGATGATTTGAACAAGACACAGAAAGCAGCAGTCATACAATATTGTAACAGGATTTTTCAAAGAACATGAGGTTGGATGCGTCCTTTTCTTCTTTGTATTTATACTCAACACTTGTTGAATATAGAGGTCTGGAGTCATGGTGTACTCTTTTCTTTCCCTGTCTGAGCGGGGGGGAACGTATTGTGTGTTCTCTAAGAACCTAAATTTATAGTTTTATTTGCTATGATAAATGTTGAGGTCCTTTAATGGACTGGAACCTAGTGGCCCGGAGTCAACGATAAGAAAGTAAAGGAGAGAAAGAGGCTGATATTCCTTGGTTTACGCAGAAAACCAATAACCCTGACACGGGGCTTACCCTGTTCACGAAGGCCTCAGGTGCCCTCTTGATGGGGTGAAGGTACAGAGCACCTTCTCAAGAAGGTCTTAGAAGCCCGGACAGGAAAGTGAACCCAGAGGGCCTCTGAGCTCCAAAGAAATAACCTTAGAGAGAAAGAGAGAAGACACGGGGACCAAAGCTCTGATGGACCAAAGGTGTTTTAGTCAACATGGTGTGGGCATGTATACTGTCTTACAAGAGTTATTCTCAGCAAAAATAAAGATTAAAATTCCAGACTTACAAAACATAGGCGATCCATGTTAAAGAGAGAGAGTGTAAACAATCACTTTTATGGTAACCTTCACAAGAAGAGGGTACTTTTGGTATTGAAAAACTAAAAGGAAATGCCTGGATTCCTCAGCCTCGGGAGAGGCTTGCCTCTCCTAATTCCTGAATATTCAGGAATTAATAAGGAACAGAGGCTTCCTGACAGATCCAAAACAGCACTCGGGAAGCCTCCTGTTAAATGCTTCCTGACAGATAAAGACAAGATCAAAATCAATCATGGACCTAATCTAGCTTTGTTAGATTTGTAGTGCTTGAAGGAGATACATTCCTTTAATTTGTCTGTACAACCAGTACTAAAAGCAAACTATCCATGCCCTTCAGTCAAAGGAAGATGGAAAAAGATTTTTTTTTTTAAATTATTGGTCCTGGTTGCTTCTCTATATACCTTTTATCCCTGACAATTTTACATAGGTAACATTTCTTCTGTCCTTTCAATGTAAATCTTGTACATTTTTATCATAAGATCTTTTTAGTGCATTTTTGCACAGGAGAGCCAGAACTTTTGCTGTATTCCCTCTTTCTCCTAAGGAAAGGATGATCATGAAAACATTTTGTCTCCTCTTTCATATAGTGGGGGTGGGGGTGGGGGGTGTGGGTTTAATAAAGCTTTAGGAAATGACACATGTTGGAGCAGTGACAACAGGAAACACAAATCTGATGTCCTATGGGTCTGGAGTTACAGATGTGGTCCTGTATTATGTATTATAATAGCTAGAACATGAAGAACATTTGCTAGTAACACAGTACTGAATCTTGTATGCAGTTACATATTTAATTCCTGTGGCAACAGAGTGCCTGCAGACTCAGTCACTTCAGTTCTGTCCAACTCTTTGTGACCTAATGGACCACAGCCTGCCAGGCTCCTCTGTCCATGGAATCCTCCAGGCAAGAATACTGGAGTAGGTTGCCATGCTCTCCTCCAGGGGATCTTCCTGACACAGGGATCAAACCGTGTCTTTTATGTCTCCTGAATCTGTAGGTGGGTTGTTCATCACTAGCACTACCCGGGAAGCCTCGCAACAGTGTGAGGCACACGTTATTTCCATACTAGAGAATGAGGCTCAGGAGGTGTTACTACCGAAGTTGCAAGGTACACAGCAAAGCCTGAGCCCATGTTTTAAAAACTAATCCTACTATCATTTCAGCCCACAGACCTTTAGAGATAACATTTTATCAGATACTTGCATAAATATTCATAGTTTTCTTTTGACTGGAATGTTCTTTATCCTGTCTTCCTGCCTACCCCAGCCTCTGGCCTTTAGAGCCAAGTGATGAGACAAACAAAACTAGCCTCACTTTCTGTTGGGGGTGTGTTATCAGACACCAGATGAGGGTATTCATTGCTATTGAGTCTTTTAAGTTGGGCATTTCTGTTTTTATTGACATTAATGCACTGAGACCTCAATCTACTCTGAGTTTCTCAGTAGACTGGCCTCCATTTCCACCAGGGACCTACTCTTGCCCTGGCTTCAATATCCACAGATCAGACCTCCCAGGGCATCAGCCTATAATTGGTAACTGGCTCCATTCAACTTGGCAGCACTCCCTGGACTTTCAGTTCAGTTCAGTCGTTCAGTCGTGTCCAACCCTTTGTGACCCTATGAACTGCAGCACGACAGGCCTCCCTGTCCATCACCAACTCCCGGAGTCCACCCAAACCCATGTCCATTGAGTTGGTGATGCCATCCAACAATGGTCATCCTCTGTCATCTCCTTCTCCTCCTGCCCTCAGTCTTCCCCAGCATCAGAGTCTTTTCAAATGAGTCAGCTCTCCGCATCAGGTGGCCAAAGTACTGGAGTTTCAGCTTCAGCATCAGTCTTTCCAAGAATATTTAGGACTGAGTTCCTTTAGGATGGACTGGTTGGATCTCCATGCAGTCCAAGGGACTCTCAGCTTATAACTGAGAACTGGTATGTGTAAGCTCTACATGAAGTAATTTATGTAAATTCCAAAGTCATAGATCCTCTAACTTAGATCTCTCTAGAATCTGGACTCAACCTGATGCACCTATACTTTTTGTAACATTCAAGTCAGCCAACTCCACTTCATGATTGCTGCCCAAAACGTAATTTCCTCAAATTACCATCTGTCATATATCATCCTCATAATTTTCTGTGCTTTCTCTTTTCTGAACCAACTTACAACTGCTAATCTTTCTCCTTGCCCTTTTACCAGGATTGTGGAACACTCACTCCATGGTAAACACAGTCCTTAATGCGTTCATATAACACCTTTCCCACTACCTTAACTAAAACCTAATGCTTCTCATTTTATGTATATCCCACTGGGGTAGAATGTACGGCATGCTGTTTTTTTCCCTATCAGCTACAGCTTCTCTCTACCTCCTTTGAAAAAAATTCCTACTCCAGTGAAACGGTTGCATCTGATCCCACCTTCCTTTGCCCATTTTCGTCTCTACAACATAGTAACCTCCTATTCACTCCTTCACATTGATTGAAGACTTGCACCTGGCTCTTTGTCTTACCACCCAAGAGCTAACAAATGCCTTGACTAATTGCCTACCCATGTTCATGACTTGAGGAATACATTCTCCTTACAGTTTCATGTTATCCTAAACGCCCATATCTTCACAGTACTTTAGTCACCCATGCCCATGGCAACATAGGCGCTTTCTTTTACTTCTGAAAATTTGAACTTCATCAAACATGGGGATTTTTGTCTTTTTTTTTTTTTTTCCTGCTGTATCCCGAATACTTAAGACAGTATTTGGCACATGCCAAGTGCTTAATGAAGAGACGTTTCAAAGAAGAGAAGCTAAAGGCAAAGGAGAAAAGGAAAGATATACTCATCTGAATGCAGAGCTCCAAAGAATAACAAGGAGAGATAAGAAAGGCTTCATTAGTGATCAATACGAAGAAATAGAGGAAAACAACAGAATAGAGACTAGAGATCTTTTCAAGAAAATTAGAGATACCAAGGGAACATTTCATGCAAAGATGGGCACAATAAAGGACACAAATGGTATGGATCTAACACAAGCAGAAGATATTAAGAAGAGGTGGCAAGAATACACAGAAGAACCATACAAAAAAGATCTTCAAGACCCAGATAACCATGATGGTGTGATCACTCACCTAGAGCCAGACATCCTGGAATGTGAAGTCAAGTGGGCCTTACAAAGCCTCACCACAAACAAAGCTAGTGGAGGTGATGGAATTTCAGTTGAGCTATTACAAATCCTAAAAGATGATGATGTTGAAGTGCTGCGCTCAATAGCCAGCAAATATGGAAAACTCAGCAGTGGCCACAGGACTGGAAAAGGTCAGTTTTCATTCCAATCCCAAAGACAGGCAATGCCAAAGAATGTTCAAACTACTGTACAATTGCACTCATTTCACATGCAAGCAAAGTAATGTTCAAAATTCTCCAGGCTAGGCTTCAACAGTACCTGAACCACAAACTTCCAGACATTCAAGCTGGATTTAGAAAGGCAGAGGAACCAGAGATCAAATTGCCAACATCTGCTGGATCACGGAAAAAGCAAGAGAGTTCCAGA
The DNA here is from genome assembly GCA_917880005.1 of Nanger dama. NCBI lineage: Eukaryota > Metazoa > Chordata > Mammalia > Artiodactyla > Bovidae > Nanger > Nanger dama. The sequence continues at coordinate 3,091,307 of CAKJTW010000059.1, forward strand.
AAAACATCTACTTCTGCTTTATTGACTATGCTAAAGCCTTTGACTGTGTGGATCACAGCAAACTGTGGAAAATTCTTAGACATGAGAATACCAGACCATCTTACCTCCTCCTGAGAAATCTGTATGCAGGTCAAGAAGCAACAGTTAGAACTGGACACGGAACAACAAACTGGTTCCAAATTGGGAAAGGTGTATGTCAAGGCTGTATCTTGTCACCCTGCTTATTTAATTTATATGTAGAGTACATCATGCAAAATGCTGGGCTGGATGAAACACAAGCTTGGAATCAAGAATGAAGGGAGAAATATCAATAACCTCAGATATGCAGATGACACCACCCTTATGGCAGAAAGCAAAGAGCCTCTTGGTGAAAGTGAAAGAAGAGAGTGAAAAAGCTGGCTTAAAACTCAACATTCCAAAATCTAAGATCATGGCTTCTGGTCCCATCACTTCATGGCAAGTAGATGTGAAAGCAATGACATACTTTATTTCCTTGGGCTCCAGAATCAGTGCAGATGGTGACTGCAGCCATGAAATTAAAAGATGCCTGCTCCTTGGAAGAAAAGCTGTGACCAACCTAGACAGCATATGAAAATGCAGAGACAGTACTTTGCTGACAAAAGTCCAACTAGTCAAAGCTATGGCTTTTCCAGTTGTCGTGTATGGATGTGAGAGTTGGACCATAAAGAAAGCTGAACACTGAACAACTGAACTGTGGTGCTTTTGAACTGTGGTGTTGGAGAAAACTCTTGAGAGTCCCTTGGACTGCAAGGAGATCAAACCAGTCAATCCTAAAGGAAATCAGTCCTGCATATTCATTAGAAAGGCTGATGGTGAAGCTGAAGCTCCATTAATTTGGCCACCTGATGCAAAGAACTGATTCACTGGGGGAAAAAAATCCCTGATACTGGGAAAGACTGAAGGCAGGAGGAGAAGGGAACAACAGAGGATGAGATGGTTGGATGACATCACCAATTCAATGGACATGAGTTTGAGCAAGCTCTGAGAGTTGGTGATGGACAGGGCGGGAAAGCCTGGCATGCTGCAGTCCATGGGGTTGCAAAGAGTCAGATACAACTGAGTGAGTGAACAGAATTGAAGTGCTTGATGAAGATGTAGTCATTCCACAAATTACTACTTTCAATTTTTCAGTCTCAGTTTATGTGGTTTTCTGAAAACAGAGCCTATGTTTCTTGATTCTTGCCAGTTCTTCTACATAGTCTGGAACTAAGAACTGTCATCTGAACCACTCTCACTCAAATTCACCTCCCTTTTACCTGTCTACTTATGCCATATCTGACCAGCAAATTCCAGCTCGGATCAGTATTTTTTTGCTATAATTAGTAAGCACAGTTGAACAAAATCTTAATACATCCTCACAGGTAGCTCAGCCCATCCAAGTACTTTGCAACATCTTAAAATTATTTTTAATCCCTTTCTATATTTCCCTACACATATTTCCAACTTTACCACTAGTAAATAGTACTTAGGGATCAATGTACATAACATTGCTTTTTGTGCATGTTTGTCCTTCTGCTTATAAAGTTCTTACTTCTCTTCCTGGCCTGCTGGTTTTTACTTATTCTTGAGACTGAACTGTGTTACTGGAGTCCTTCCCTGATTTCTCAGCCTAGACTTGATAAATTGTCTCCTAACAAACTGTTTATCTGAGTCACTGCATTTGCCAAATCTGTTCAATTCAAACAAAAATTGCAAATAGGACCAACAGTCTAGCAAAGAAAACATAGGCCAACCATATTGCATTGGTTCTAATTGAGATGTATCTGTAACTGTGCTGTGAGAGCATGTGGGAAGGATAAACTAATGCTACAAACGAAGTGACATTTGACTAGAGTACTAAAAGTAAGCAAGCATTTGCCAGAAGGAATAATGGGATAAGGAAGGCGTCTTAAGGCAATAAAAGATATGTGTGCAGAGGCTCAGAGTACTGGAAAAGACTTCCCATTATTTTCCACTCATATGAATAGTTCAATATTGATGGAATATAGTATGGGAGCAGGGAGAGATAAGACTAGAAAGGTAAGTCTTGTCTGTCATGCTCAGGAGTTTAGTCTTCTTTACAGATAGGAATCGTATTTAAATAAAGGCTCTATATAATCAGATTTATATTAGATAACTAGTAGGAAAGATGAGGATGGATTGCATGAAGAGACCCTGGGAATAACTCTTGGAAACGGTGCAAGCCAAAAATAATGATATGAACTCAGGCAATAGAAAGGAAGAGAATATAATGACTTTTTCAGAGACCGACTGGGGAATTAATTCAATGAGAGGATGTGAAGGAAAAGGAAGAATTAATGACCAGAAGGTTACACTATTATTTCAATTTTTTAATTGGTGTAAAATTGCTTTACAATGTTGTATTGGTTTCTGCCATACAACAATGTGAATCTGTCATAATTATGTGTATGTATACATACTTACACATATATACATACATGCATAGACATACATAGATACATATATGTATGTATGTGCATACACACACACACACACACACACACACACACACACATATATATCCTCCCTCGTGAGCTCTCCCCTCCCCTCCCTCCTGTTTTTCACTGATTCCCATCCCACCCCTCTAGGTCATCACAGAGCACCAGGCTGGGCTCCCTGTGTTATATAGCAACTTTCCACTAACTATTTTGCACAAGATTGAGTATTTATGTTAATGTAACTTCCTCAGTTCATCCCATCCTCACTTTCCCTCGCTGTGTCCACAAGTCCATTCATTCTCTACTAGGTGCATCGGTACTATTGTTCTGGATTCCATATATATGCATTAATATATAATACTTGTCTTTCTCTTTCTGATTTATTTTACTCTGTATCTAGGTGCTTCCACCTCACTACAACTGACTCATTCATTCCTTTTATGGCTGTGCAATATTCTACTGTATATATGCACCACATCTTCTTTATCCAAAGTTCATTCATTGAAGGACATCTAGGCTGCTTCCATGTCCTGGCTATTGTAAATATTGCTGCAATAAACACTGGGGTATGTATCTTTTAAAATTGTGGTTTTCTCAGTATATATACCAATAGTGGGATTACTGGGTCATATGGCAGCTTCATTCCTAGTTTTTAAAGGTGTCTCCATACTGTTTTCCATAATGGCTCTATCAGTTTGCATTCTCACCAACAGTTCAGGAGTGTTCCCTTTTCTCCATATCCTCTCCAGCGTTTATTGTTTGTAGATTTTTTGATGATGGCCATTCTGACTGATGTGAAGTAATACCTCACTGTAGTTTTGATTTGCATTTCTCTGATAATTAGCGATGTTGAGCATCTTTTCATATGTTTATTGGCCATCGGTATGTCTTTGGAGAAATGCTTGTTTTTCTGATATTGAGTTGTATGAACTTCTTAAGGTAGGAAAACAAAAAGTAGCTCTTGCAATTTAGTTTTAGAGCATCAGTAAAGGACAGAAAGTGAAGAGGAACTAAAAAGCCCCTTGATGAAAGTGAAAGAGGAGAGTGAAAAAGTTGGCTTAAAGCTCAACATTCAGAAAACGAAGATCATGGCATCCGGTCCCATCACTTCATAGGAAATAGATGGGGAAACAGTGTCAGACTTTTTTTTGGGCTCCAAAATCACTGCAGATGGTGACTGCAGCCGTGAAATTAAAAGACGCTTACTGCTTGGAAGAAAAGTTATAACCAACCTAGATAGTATATTCAAAAAGCAGAGATATTACTTTGCCGACTAAGGTCTGTCTAGTCAAAGCTATGGTTTTTCCAGTAGTCATGTATGGATGTGAGAGTTGGACTGTGAAGAAGGCTGAGCGCCGAAGAATTGATGCTTTTGAACTGTGGTGTTGGAGAAGACTCTTGAGAGTCCCTTGACTGCAAGGAGATCCAACCAGTCCATTCTGAAGGAGATCAACCCTGGGATTTCTTTGGAAGGAATGACATTAAAGCTGAAACTCCTGTACTTTGTCCACCTCATGCGAAGAGTTAACTCATTGGAAAAGACCCTGATGCTGGGAGAGATTGGAGAAGGGGGCGACAGAGGATGAGATGGCTGGATGGCATCACTGACTCAATGGACGTGGGTTTGGGTGAACTCCAGGAGTTGGTGATGGACAGGGAGGCCTGGCGTTCTGTGTTCATGGGGTCGCAAAGAGTCGGACACGACTGAGTAACTGAACTGAACTGAAAGGACTGTCAGAGCACTTGATCAGGTTGTAAGAGAGATGTGAGTGGAGATAATATCCAGGGAGTAATTTGGCCATAACATATAGATCATAGTTTAAGCAGTAGGAGTGGGTCAGATCATCTATAGAGAATGGGTAGAGATGCCTGTGATGCAGGAGACCAAGTTCAACCCATCGGTTGGGAAGATCCCCTGGAAGAGGAAATGGCAACCCATTCCAGTATTCTTGCCTGGGAAATCCCATGGACAAAGCAGCTTGGCAGGCTACAGACTTGGGGTCACAAGAGTCAGACTCGACTTAGTGACTAAACCACCACCAAAGATTATTTTTATCTCTTTCGTATTCTATCAATCCACCTTGCCCAAATAAATTGTGTGCTCTTAGAGGCTAGCATTGATTCAAATTTCAGATACTTCTAAGAACCCAGTACAAAGAAAATGATACTGTCCAAGAGGAATGAGTATTTGCTAAAGAACATTCCCCGCCCCCCTTTGCTTTTTATCTCTAAAGCACTTAGCTTTGCTTATGCTTTCTGTTCAACTCAGCACAGAGAGTTATTTGGAAAGTAATTTATGGCAAAGAATATAAAATTATGAAATACCACTATAGGGAAAAATTTCAATGTACTTGTTTAGTGGTGGAACTTACCATATATCTCCAGACACACTTTCACTTTAAAGACTTTTCAAAAATATATAAAATTATTATTTTTTGGAAAGTAATGCTAATGATGTATTGTTACTTCTATTGTTCTCCCTTGAAGTTTAAATATATGATAATCAGAAAGGGTATAACATACAAATAGGCCTATGCTCTGTATCAGTCAGTTCAGTCACTCAGTTATGTCTCACTCTTTGTGACTTCACGGACTGCAGCACTCAAGGCTTCCCTGACCATCACTAACTCCTGGAGCTTGCTCAAACTCATGTTCATCGAGTTGGTGATGCTATCCAACCATCTCACCCTCTGTCATCCCCTTCTCCTCCTGCCTTCAATCTTTCCCAGCATAGGGTCTTTTCCAGTGAGTCAGTTCTTCACAGCAGGCGCCCAAGTATTGGAGTTTCAGCTTCAGCATCAGCCCTTCCAGTGAATATTCAGGACTGATTTCCTTTAGGATTGACTAGTTTGATCTCCTTGCAGACCAAAGGACTCTCAAGAGTCTTCTCCAACACCACAGGTTTTACAGCATCAGTTCTTCAGTGTTCAGCTTTCTTTCCCTAGTGGTTCAGATGGTAAAGCATCTGTCTACAGGGCAGGAAACTCGGCTTCGATCCCTGAATCAGGAAGATCCCCTGGAGAAGGGAAATGGAAATCCACTCCAGTAGTATTGCCTGGAAAATCTCAAGGACAGAGGAGCTTGGTAGGCTACAGTCCATGGGGTCGCAAAGAGTTGGACATGACTGAGCGACTTCACTTCACTTCAGCTTTCTTTATGGGCCAACTCTCACATCGATACACGACAGCTGGAAAAGCCATAGCTTTGACTAGTTGGACCTTTGTCAGCAAAGTACTGTCTCTGCATTTTCATATGCTGTCTAGGTTGGTCACAGCTTTTCTTCCAAGGAGCAGGCATCTTTTAATTTCATGGCTGCAGTCACCATCTGCACTGATTCTGGAGCCCAAGGAAATAAAGTCTGTCATTGCTTTCACATCTACTTGCCATGAAGTGATGGGACCGGAAGCCATGATCTTAGATTTTGGAATGTTGAGTTTTAAGCCAGCTTTTTCACTCTCTTCTTTCACTTCTCACCAAGAGGCTCTTTGCTTTCTGCCATAAGGGTGGTGTCATCTGCATATCTGAGGTTATTGATATTTCTCCCTTCATTCTTGATTCCAAGCTTGTGTTTCATCCAGCCCAGCATTTTGCATGATGTACTCTACATATAAATTAAATAAGCAGGGTGACAAGATACAGCCTTGACATACACCTTTCCCAATTTGGAACCAGTTTGTTGTTCCGTGTCCAGTTCTAACTGTTGCTTCTTGACCTGCATACAGATTTCTCAGGAGGAGGTAAGATGGTCTGGTATTCTCATGTCTAAGAATTTTCCACAGTTTGCTGTGATCCACACAGTCAAAGGCTTTAGCATAGTCAATAAAGCAGAAGTAGATGTTTTTCTGGAACTCTCTTGCTTTTTCCGTGATCCAGCAGATGTTGGCAATTTGATCTCTGGTTCCTCTGCCTTTTCTAAATCCAGCTTGAATGTCTGGAAGTTTGTGGTTCAGGTACTGTTGAAGCCTAGCCTGGAGAATTTTGAACATTACTTTGCTTGCATGTGAAATGAGTGCAATTGTACAGTAGTTTGAACATTCTTTGGCATTGCCTGTCTTTGGGATTGGAATGAAAACTGACCTTTTCCAGTCCTGTGGCCACTGCTGAGTTTTCCATATTTGCTGGCTATTGAGCGCAGCACTTCAACATCATCATCTTTTAGGATTTGTAATAGCTCAACTGAAATTCCATCACCTCCACTAGCGTTTGTTTGTGGTGAGGCTTTGTAAGGCCCACTTGACTTCACATTCCAGGATGTCTGGCTCTAGGTGAGTGATCACACCATCGTGGTTATCTGGGTCTTGAAGATCTTTTTGTATGGTTCTTCTGTGTATTCTTGCCACCTCTTCTTAATATCTTCTGTTTGTGTTAGATCCATACCATCTGTGTCCTTTATTGTGCCCATCTTTGCATGAAATGTTCCTTGGTATCTCTAATTTTTTTGAAGAGATCTCTAGTCTTTCCTATTCTACTGTTTTCCTCTAATAAATGCAAAGAAATAGAGGAAAACAATAGAATGGGAAAGACTAGAGATCTCTTCAAGAAAATCAGAGATACCAAGGGAACATTTCATGGAAAGATGAGTACAATAAAGGGCAGAAAGCTTTCTTCAGTGATCAATGCACTGTATGGTTTTTCACCAAACATATGAAAAAGGGCTTAGACTATCAATGACTATTCTGTAATAATACAAATTAGTTATAAATACACTGTCATAGAAGAGTTGCACAGTTCTCCATTTACACATGCACTGTATGCAAATAGGCTGAATCTGTATTTGTTGATATTTGTTAAAATTGTATTCTATTAAAATTGTATTCCGTAAATTTTCATCTATCTGTTGTTGTTTTTTACCTGCCCTGTACTCCTTTATTCCATCCCCTCTTCCCCCCACCTTCCTTGTTGCAATAGATTCTCAGAGTTAAATAAGCAATTTTCTAAGATGTCCTTGTCAGGTGACATTATGGAAATTATTTGAATATCATTGCTAAGCCAGGTGAGCCATTTAAAAATGTAAATAATTTGCAATACCATGAATCTAGCTGATGAAGAGCAACCTTAATGCTGATTGATTTATTAGAATCTTTCCTGATTAGTAATTGCTTCAAAATCTCTTTTCTATGGTTCAGTTTATCATTTTTGTGCCAGATCTTAATATAAATCTGTATAGCTATCAAGTCTGTAATAAGCACTTCACATCATTAGTTCTTCTATACTTTTCAAGCAAGTAATAGAGGGCCAATAACTGTATATTTCTTACAGCTATTGATACTGTATAAGTTGATATTATAAAATGTTTGAAAACTTTACACTGGTCCTACTCAATGCTATATTTTAAAATATACACTATGCCACCAAAACAAGACTGTCAGGTTTTTATCCATTCTTTAAAAGTATTTTAAAGGAAAAGATACAGTCATGACCTTGAGGCATTTCAAACTTGAGCTTTGTTTGAAATTCACAATCATGATTATAATTTCAAGAAGCACTGTCTTAAAGTTGTCTTATTGCTGTAATGAAGCTGCTAGAAATTTCATTTATTCTCAAGTTAAATCTCAGGAAACCTATTTTATCATAGGAAATAAGCCAGTGCAAAAATACTGCCTTGACTCTGGGGTTCAAATTTATTCATGTAACTCTTGAGGAATGCCTATCAGTCAATCACAGAAATTTTATTGCATATTATATTTATTTTTTAATATAAATTTCAATTTAGCATTCTCTGAGGATAAGTACTCTGTGTATTTCTACTTTCATCTCATGCGTATCTTCATTTATTTAACTATAGATACATAAGGAAGCTTACCATACCCTACATATAACAGATTTTAGATGGTTAGTGATAGGAAAAGAATTTTAATACAATACATATTAACTCAAAAATATGAGTATGGCTGATATTTTTAGCCATCTATTTAACCGTTACTATGTGCTATATGAGAATATTTTCTACTTTGAAGTTAACTTGACTGTGAAGTTATTTTGGTTGCTGTGATTTTCATAAAAACAATGATTTACTGATGCACGTCTGATAAGTGATATATCCATGAAAAAGTTAGGACAAATCATTTACGGAAAAAAAAGAACAAATATGTATCTCCTAAAACTGTTCAAAGTTAACTCAAATTTTTATACACTGTTTTGTTTAAAAAATATCCTTTTGTGGAAACAAAGACTCCTCATTTCTTCCATTTCTCAAACTGTAACTACTTTTTTTTTTTTAAGAAAAAGCATAATTATACAATTTGTGCACTGGTATCTATTTTGTTTGAGCTTCCCTGGTGGCTCAGATGGTAAAGAATCCACCTGCAGTGCAGGGGACCTGGGTTGAATCCCTGGGTTGGGAAGATCCCCTGGAGAAGGGTATAGAAACCCACTCCAGTATTCTTGCCTAGAGAATCCCCGTGGACAGAGAAGTCAAAAGTTACAGTCCATGGGGTCACAAAGAGTCAGACACGACTGAGCACCTAAGCACAGTGTATCTATTATGTTTAAAATATCTTATTCTTTAAAAAAAATTATTTTCTAATTGAAGGGTAATTGCTTTACAAAATTTGATTTTTCTGTTAAACCTCAACATGAATCAGCCATAGGTATACATATATCCCCTTCCTCTTAAAATACCTTATTCTTAAATGGAGGTATCTAACATATTCAAAAGTCCAGAAGATATAACTAATATGTTACAAATAAAATAAGATTTCTTTTTGCATATTCATCTAAATATTAAGTTGTATTTGTACTGGTAGGCATGTCTAAGTCTTTTTGTTAAATTCTAAACCTTTCCTTATTTAGTACAGGTTAGTTTTATTCCATTTATATTTGATCTAGCAAGAATTTGTGAGGCCTGAAAAGTCTACTTGTTTAGCATAATAAAATATTAGAGTTTAAAATGAACCATTTCATTCCTAAATTCAGTGTGGAAGAAGGTGCAAACTGGCAAGATCCTACCTAGAATAAAAAGTTAGGGCATTTTTTTTTCCCCCAGAGATAATTGTATTAAACTAAGCCTTTCTTCAATTGATAAGATAAGATATAGCTCAAAAATGATCAACTGAGCTTATAAGTAAATACTTCATAAATAATAATTTGTTTCTACTGATCTATTTATACAACCTGAAGGCTTTGTAATCCCCAATTTGCTATTGATTAGCCAAAAGCTCATTCAGGTTTTCCCATAACATCTTACAGAAAAACCCAAGTGAGCTTTTTTTTGAGGGCCAACTCAATACATTTATTTAGTTTAACTGTATTTTTAACTAGAAAATGTTTATCATGAAAAATTCTTACATTTCAAACTGAAGCTTAATATATAAGGGAATGAGGAAGGCAATGACACCTGACTCCAATACTCTTGCCTGGAAAATCCCACGGACAGAGGAGCCTGGTGGGCTGCAGTCCATGGGGTTGCGAAGAGTCTGACACAACTGAGCGACTTCTCTTTCACTTTTCAAGTTCATGCACAGGAGAAGGAAATGGCAACCCACTCCAGTGTTCTTGCCTGGAGAATCCCAGGGATGGGGGAGCCTGGTGGGCTGCCGTCTATGGGGTCGCAGAGTCTGACATGACTAAAGTGACTTAGCAGCAGCACTCAAGGATAATTCTTCTCAATTCTCCTCTTACTGCCCTTTTAGAAATTCCTCTATGAAGTACCCCCTTTTCCTCTATCTCTGATTGTCCCTTTAGATTTCAAACTCTTCCCAAAAAAGATGAGAGAACACTTCCAAACTCATTTTACAAGGCGAACAATACCCTAATATCAACGCCAGACAAGGACACTATGCGAAAAGAAAGTTACAGGCCCATATCCATGATGAACACAGATGCAGAAATCCTTAACAAAATACTAACAAGCCAAATTCAACAATACATTAAAAGGATCGTACACCATGATCAAATGGAGTTTGTTCCAGGGATGAAAGGACGGTTCAAAATCTATAAATCAATGTGAGAAATCACATTTATAGAATGAAGAGTAAAAATCATGGATCATCTCAATATGCAGAGAAAGCACATGACTATTAAATACCTAATAACGATAAAAACTCTCAACAAATAGAGTATAGAAGAAACAAAACAACATAAAAAAAACTACATATGATAAGCCTACAGCTAACATTATATTCAATAGTAAAAAGCTGAAAGTTTTCCTGCAATATCAAGAACAAGACAAAGATGTCCACTAACTACGTTCATTCAATATTGTACTGGAAATCCTTGCCAGTTAGGCAAGAGAAAGAAATGAAGCACATACAATTTAGAAGTAAAACTATTTGTAGATAACTAGACTATTCATGTATGACCTAAATAAAATCCCTTATGATTATACAGTGGAAATGAGAAATGGATTTAAGGGACTAGATCTGATAGATAGACTGCCTGATGAACTATGGATGGAGGTTCGTGACATTGTACAGGAGACAGGGATCAAGACCATGCCCAAGAAAAAGAAACACAAAAAGCAAAATGGCTGTCTGAGGAGGCATTACAGATAGCTGTGAGAAGAACAGAAGTGAAAAGCAAGGGAGAAAAGGAATGATATACCCATTTGAATGCACAGTTCCAAAGAATAGCAAGGAGAGATAAGAAAGCCTTCCTCAGGGATCAATGCAAAGAAATGGAGGAAAACAATAAAATGGGAAAGACTAGAGATCTCATCAAGAAAATTAGAGATACCAAGGGAACATTTCATGCAAAGATGGGCTCAATAATGGACTGAAATGGTATGGATCTAACAGAGCAGAAGATATTAAGAAGAGGTGGCAAGAATACACAGAAGACCTGTACAAAAAAGATTTTCATGACCCAGATAATCACGATGGTGTGATCACTCATCTAGAGCCAGACATCCTGGAATGTGAAGTCAAGTCGGCCTTAGGAAGCATCACTATGAACAAAGCTAGAGGAGATGATGGAATTCCTGTTGAGCTATTTCAAATTCTGAAAGATGATGCTGTGAAAGTGCTGCACTCAATATGCCAGCAAATTTGGAAAACTGAGCAGTGGCCACAGGACTGGAAAAGGTCAGTTTTCATTCCAATCCCAAAGGCAATGCTAAAGAATGCTCAAACTACCACACAATTGCACTCGTCTCACACGATAGTAAAGTGATGCTTAAAATTCCACAAGCCAGGCTTCAGCAATACATGTACCGTGAACTTCTAGATGTTCAAGCTGCTTTTATAAAAGGCAGAGAAATCAGGGATCAAATTGCCAACAACTGTTGGATCATTGAAAAAGCAAGAGAGTTCCTGAGCAAACATCTATTTCTGCTTTATTGACTATAAAGCAACAATTCAATCTGGACATGGAACAACAGACTGGTTCCAAATAGGAAAAAGGAGTACGTCAAGGTTGTATATTATCACCCTGCTTATTTAACTTATATGCAGAGTACATCATGAGAAACGCTGGGCTAGAAGAAGCACAAGGTAGAATCAAGATTGCCAGGAGAAATATCAATAACTTCAGATATGCAGATGACACTACCCTTATGGCAGAAACTGAAGAACTAAAGAGCCTCTTGATAAAAGTTTAAGAGGAGAGCGAAAAAGTTGGCTTAAAGCTCAACATTCAGAAAACTAAGATCATGCCATCCAGTCCAGCCACTTCATGGCAAATAGATGGGGAAACAGTGGAAACAGTGGCTGACTTTATTTTGGGGGCTCCAAAATCACTGCAGATGGTGACTGCAGCTATGAAATTAAAAGACGCTTACTCCTTGGAAGAAATGTTATGACCAACCTAGACAGCATATTAAAAAGCAGAGACATTACTTTGCCTACAAAGGTCTAGTCAAGGCTATGGTTTTTCCAGTAGTCATTTATGGATGTGAGCATTGGACTACAAAGATAGTGTTATCTATCTGGTGTTGGAGAAGATTCTTGAGAGTCCCTTGGACTGCAAGGAGATTCAACCAGTCCATCCTAAAGGAGATCAGTCCTGGGTGTTCATTGGAAGGACTGATGTTGAAGCTGAAACTCCAGTACTTTGGCCACCTCATGCGAAGAGCTGACTCATTGGAAAAGACCCTGATGCTGGGAAAGATTGGAGGCAGGAGGAGAAGGGGATGACAGAGGATGAGATGGTGGGATGGCATCACCCACTCAATGCACATGAGTTTGGGTAAACTCTGGAAGTTTGTGATGGACAGCATGGCCTGGTGTGCTGTGGTTCATGGTGTTGTAAAGAGTTGGACATGGCTGAGTGGCTGAACTGAACGTGATATTATATCTGCTGCTGCTGCTAAGTCACTTAAGTCGTGTCCAACTCTGTGTGACCCCATAGACATCAGCGCACCAGGCTCCCCCTGTCCCTGGGATTCTCCAGGCAAGAACACTGGAGTGGGTTGCCATTTCCTTCTCCAATGCATGAAAGTGAAAAGCAAAAGTGAAGTCACTCAGTCGTGCCCAACTCCTAGCGACCCCATGGACTGCAGCCTACCAGGCTCCTCCATCCATGGGATTTTCCTGGCAGGAGTACTGGAGAGGGGTGCCATTGCCTTCTCCTGATATTATATCTAGAAAACTCTAAAGGCTGTATCAAAACAGTGAGAATAAAGAAATTCAATAAAGGATAGAAAATCATTGTAAAAAAATCACTTGCATTCCTATATTCTAACAAGGAAAAATGGAAATAGAAATTAAGAAAAACAATCTAATTTACAATTGTGTTAAAAAGAATAAAGTACTTAGGAGTAAATTTAGCCAAGGAGGTGAAAGATCTATTCACTGAAAATGGTAAGACAAGGATAAATGAAATTGAAGAAGGCACAAATAAACAAAAATATCTTTTCTGATCATGGGTTAAGAGGATATTATTAAAATATCCACACTACCCAAAGCAATTTATAGATTCAACTGCAATTCCTATCAAAATTCAAATGGCATTATTTTTAAGTAAATAGGAAAAACAATATTAAAACGTGATATTACTAGGGACCTGAAATAGCCAAAGCAATTTTGAGAAAGAATAATAAAACTGAAAGCATCACATTTCTTTGGAAGGAATGGTGCTAAAGCTGAAACTCCAGTACTTTGGCCACCTCATGTGAAGAGTTGACTCATTGGAAAAGACTCTGATGCTGGGAGAGATTGGGGGCAGGAGGAGAAGGGGATGAGCGAGGATGAGATGGCTGGATGGCATCACCGACTCGATGGACATGAGTTTGAGTGAACTCCTGGAGTTGGTGATGGACAGGGAGGCTTGGTGTGCTGGCAATTCATGGGGATGCAAAGAGTCAGACACGACTGAGCGACTGAACTGAACATCCTATCAAGTGTATATTTTTATCCCAGTTTTGTAGATGAAGAACTTCACTTCTTATAATTCCTCATTCTCCAAAGTTAGCCTGCTAGGATTAGCTTGACTTACATGCCAACTAATGAGATGATCATCACAGAATTTCTCTAACTAGGTAAGCTGGAGTTGTGTGCCTATGTCTGAACCAATCATTTTAACCAGGGAAATTTGATGCTTTGATTAGCCAAGAGTGACTCACTTGTTCCATCCCTGAAGTCCTAAACACATAAAGCAAGAGTAAGAAAAGCATGCTTCCTAAAGGAAATCCTAGCACCTTTATATATGCCATGTTTTGTTTTTTTTTCCTTTTACCATAAATGTGTTATGGTTATTTTCTGCTATGCATTTTTTTCTACCAAAAAGATGTGTTCTGACTTTTAAAAACAATATATATGTATATTAGCAGAATCTCTGTGAAGATAATCCTCTTTAAATTCAAAAACTTATGAAATGTATACCATGTCTTAGGCATTGCATTAGATCCCAGGGATACAGGTCCATGGGGTCAAACAAAGTCAGACACTACTGATCGATTTCCTTTCACTTTTCACTTTCATGCATTGGAGAAGGAAATGGCAACCCATTCCAATGTTCTTGCCTGGAGAATCCCAGGGACAGAGGAACCTGGTAGGCTGCCGTCTATGGGGTTGCACAGAGTCAGACACAACCGAAGTGACTTAGCAGCAGCAGCCCTTAATATAAAAGAGCTTATAATATGTAACAGTGGTCTTTAGTAATTTTTGCTCATGTACCTCTTAAAACAATTTTTAAAAGGAGTGCACCCCTTCATAAAACATGAAAGTGAAAGTGAAGTCTCTCAGTCGTGTCTGACTCTTTACGACCTGTGGACTATAGCCCACCAGGCTCCTCTGTCCATGGGATTCTCCAGGCAAGAATACTGGAGTGGGTTGCCATAAACTGACATAAACAATTTTGTAATAAATTTAAATAAATCATTTAATTTCCAGAATACTACAATTTTTAAAGAATAAAAATGAATGCTTCTTTAAAAATGAAACTAATGATATTTAAAATCCATAATCATTTGATACCCATCCTTGTGGCTCAGCTGGTAAAGAATCCGCCTGCAATGCGGGAGACCTGGGTTCAGTCCTGGGTTGGGCAGATCCCCTGGAGAAGGGAAAGGCTCCCCACTCCAGGATGCTGGCCTGGAGAACTCCATTGATCATATAGTCCATGGGGTCACCAAGAGTTGGACACGACTGAGCACCTTTCACTTTCACTTTCATCGTCTATCTATAATTTATTTGAAATAGTTTTTCTTTGGCATTCAAAAACTTAAAATTTTCCTTTTACTCCTTCAGTTTGAGCTTTTGTTCCTTTCCCTCAAAGATTTCTTTTTATTGATTACACTTACATCATCATATGTAACCAAAATATTTATAAAAATGAAAATATCAACTGTATTCTTTTTTATTGCTGTGTGAAAAAATTACCACAAGATTAGTAACTTAAAACAAACCTATTATGTATCTCAGCATCTGTGAGCCAAGAATCCAGGCCTAGCCTAGATGGGTTTTCTGCTTAGTTTCTTAGATGGATATTATCAAGGTTGAGACATGCTTTCAACTGAAGATTCAACAAAGGAAGAATCTGCTTAAAAGCTCATCTAGAATGTTGGCAGGACTCATTTCTTTGCAGCCTTATGACTAAAGGGCCTACTTTTCTGCTGGTTGTGGACTGGAGTCCTCTGGAAGGTCCTAGAGGCTGCCTATGGTTTCTAGAGGCTATGTGTACTTCCTTGCCATTTGGGTTTCCTCAACATGTCTGCTTGCTTTATCAAGTCTCCAACAGTCTGCTAAGGAGGAGTGGGTAGTTATGGAAGTGACATGCCATCACAGTTGCCATAATCTATTGGTTTGAAGTCATTCCAAGTGGTGCCCACCCTCAAAGAACAGGTCACCAAGAAGAATCAAACTACTGGGGTTCACCTTAGGGTCTGTCTGCCACATCCATGTTTCACTACTTACCAATGCTCCCTTGAGACCTTCTCCATTTCTATGCAAATAATTGGAGGATAGAAGAAAACATATATTTGGATTCAGGATAGCCCAACATGGACCAAAATTCCACACTTCTAACACAAGCTTTATTCCCTAGTAGAATAAATAATAATAGTGAAATAAAAGAATTTTTATGAATCCATGGCATCTTGATTAACTATTGAAAGGTATGTCTCCCCCTTTTTGGTGACAGATTTTCAAACCCAAAGCAATAAATCATAGTAATATTTAATGTGTGGGAGAGGTATGCATTTTTGGTAAACAGAAGGAGGGCTTTTACAAAGACAGGCAGGTTCTTAGGCAAACCAGCTTTTTTTTTTTAAGTTATTCTTTTTATTGGAGTATAATTGCTTTACAATGTTGTGTTAGTTTCTGCTGTATGACAGCATGAATCAACTATATGTGTATACATATCCCCTTCCTCTTAAGTCTTGCTCCCACCCCTGTCCATCCCACCCCTCTAGGTTCTCAGAGAACTGGGCTGAACTCCCTGTTATAGAGCAGCTTCCTGCGAGTTATTTCAGACATGGTGCTGTATATATGCGAATGTTACTCACTCAATTTATACCACTCTCTCCTTCCTTGCCTCCCAGCCCACCTCCAGCTCCGCTCCACATTCACAAGTCCCTTCTCTATGTCTGCATCTCTATTCCTGCTTGGCAAATAGGTTCATGAGAACTGTTTTTCTAGATTCCATATATATAAGTTAATATATGCTTGTTTTTCTCTTTCTGACTTCACTCTGTATGACAGACTCTAGGTTCATCCACATCACTACAAATGACTGGATTTCATTTCTTTTAATGACTGAGTAATATTCCATTGTATATATGCACCACATCTTCTTTATCCATTCACTTGTTTATGGAAAAGAATATTATGGCAACTGAGGGCAGGGAGACTGATTTCCTTAGGGTCATTCATACTCATTTCCTGCTGAAAGTTTGCACATCAGGAATGTTTATATCCCACCTTCAATTCTACTGGTCCAAAGATCTTATACTGTGTGATCCCAATAAAACTGATGCTTTTGCAACTCTCTTTATCTCCAGAGTCCAACACACACAAAAGAGAGTACCCACCCACTAAATTAAAGTTCTAAAATTATTTTCTATAGAAATGTCTACTGGGGCCTCTAATATACTATCTATTTCAATAGGTATTTCTCTGACTATCCATAAATGGAGGGGAGGGTGGGAAAACCTAACAGGGCTATCCATTTCTATAACATGTTTTAAGTCTTTGGGTCTGAGGTCCTTTCACTGTGGCAAAAATCAATCATGATTTTATGGAAATTATTACTCTTAGTACCTTTTGATTTAAAAAGAATACACAGTAGTGGAAAACTATGGTTTTAAATGGATCTGCTACTTTTCATTCATTTATTTTTGGCTACCAAGGGCCTTTGTTGCTTTGCATGGGCTTTGTCTAGGTGCAGAGTGCAGGGGCTTCTCTTGCTGCAGAGCATGGGCGCTCGGGCCCACAGGCTGCAGCCGTTCCTGCACACAGGCTCACCAGTGGTGCTCATGGGCTCTAGAGGACAGGCTCCGTAGTTTTGGCACATGGGCTTCGTTGCTTCATGACACGTGGGATCTTCCAAGACCAGGGATATAACCCATGTGCCCTGCACTGGCAGGCTGACTCTTATTCACTGTACCAGCAGGGAAGTCATATCTCTACTTTTTAAACCACATGTAATAAAAAATATTTCAGTACCATCTCAGCCAGTGTTTGTATACTTTCAAAATTTGAAGACCTTTTATAAAAACCACTAAAGAGATGGGAATACCAGACCACCTAACCTGCCTCTTGAGAAATCTGTATGCAGGTCAGGAAGCAACAGTTAGAACTGGACATGGAACAACAGACTGGTTCCAAATAGGAAAAGGAGTATGTCAAGGCTGTATATTGTCACCCTGCATATTTAACTTCTATGCAGAGTACATCATGAGAAACGCTGGACTGGAAGAAACACAAGCTGGAATCAAGATTGCTGGGAGAAATATCAGTAACCTCAGATACACAGATGACACCACCCTTATGGCAGAAAGTGAAGAGGAGCTAAAAGCCTCTTGATGAAAGTGAAAGAGGAGAGCGAAAAAGTTGGCTTAAAGCTCAACATTGAGAAAGCAAAGATCATGGCATCCGGTCCCATCACTTCATGGGAAATAGATGGGGAAACAGTGTTAGACTTTATTTTTGTGAGGGGGTCCAAAATCACTGCAGATGGTGATTGCAGCCATGAAATTAAAAGACGCTTACTCCTTGGAAGAAAAGTTATAACCAACCTAGATAGTATATTCAAAAACAGAGACATTACTTTGCCGACTAAGGTCCATCTAGTCAAGGCTATGGTTTTTCCTGTGGTCATGTATGGATGTGAGAGTTGGACTGTGAAGAAGGCAGAGCGCTGAAGAATTGATGCTTTTGAAGTGTGGTGTTGGAGAAGACTCTTGAGAGTCCCTTGGACTGCAAGGAGATCCAACCAGTCCATTCTGAAGGAGATCAGCCCTGGGATTTCTTTGGAAGGAATGATGCTAAAGCTGAAACTCCAGTACTTTGGCCACCTCATGCGAAGAGTTGACTCACTGGAAGAGACTCTGATGCTGGGAGGGATTGGGGGCATGAGGACAAGGAGACAACCGAGGATGAGATGGCTGGATGGCATCACTGACTCTGCATGGACGTAAATCTGAGTGAACTCTGGGAGTTGGTGATGGACAGGGAGGCCTGGCATGCTGCAATTCATGGTGTTGCAAAAATCAGACACAACTGAGCGACTGAACTGAACTGAACTGAGGCCGTGGGAGGGATTGATGTCTGAAGCCTATCTGTGAGGAGAATGTTTATGGCAAAGGAGTTTACTGCATTTGGGGCTTAGAAATAATTAAAATAGTTAGAAGTTAAAGATATAAGGAATGTTGTAAAATTAGCATATTTTACTACAGCTTATATGTTAGGTAGGTAGAATAGGGAAAAGGAGTTGAAAATGGCAGTGGCTAAAAGACAAGGAAAAGAAAAGCCTACGAAAATAGAACAAAAGAAGGTCCAAGGACCAGAGTGAAGACTTTAGGTAGAACAAAGAGCACTCCTGGCTAAGCCCAATTTGCATAGGGCAGGCCCAGGTGGAGGAAGAAAACATATAAAAGGAGGAGCCAAAGTGCTTTCTCTCTCTCTCTCTTTCTCTCCCACGTGCGTGTGCTCTTTGTCTCTCTCTCCTCTCTCCCCCCCCCCTCCCCCTCGTGCTCCTCCACTCTCTTCTCTTCAAGTCTTTGGGTTGGCATACCCTCATGCTTCGAAGATGGATTCTCCTGCTATCTTCTAAATAAAATAGAGCTGTAACACTGATTTGCCTAAGAGCTATAACACCGTTTGTCCAAGACCCAAGAGCTGTGACGTGCTGAGGGCTTTAATGTCTGTCGCTCCAAATCTTTGTTGTGATGAGACCAAGAACCGAGGAACATACACTTGTGTGACATTATAGAAGTTAGGAATTTTTAGAGACACTATAGCTAGAAGCCTTTTTAAGAGATAGTGAGCTCAGGATGTTAGGGACAAATAGGACTTAAGAAGATAAGTAGTAAACTGAGAAATGTAGCATGAGTTACAGTGTAATCACAAGTTAACTATAGGACACATTAGAAGAGGTAGATAATAGATGATAAGGCTGATTCCGAGAGAACCACTGAAGCAGGAGCTCCATTTGAAGAGTAACAATGATTTATGGAGATAATAAATCTGGGAGAGGGGGAACTGAAAATGTCAAACCTCTGGCTTAATGTTTTTGTAGAAGTATAAAAGAGAATCTTAAACTTGGAATAAACAGGCAGTCTAAAAGAAAACTGAGAGGCTACCTCATTGCCGACACCGTTCATCTCTTCAGGTTGAATCCCTGGTTGCTGGAGTTGGACTCCTGCGCCTTTGGAGGAGGTGTAGCCCACCAGGCTCCTCTGACCATGGGATTTTCCAGGCAAGAATACTGGAGTGGTTGGCATGCCCTCCTCCAGGGATATTCCTTACCCAGGGGTCAAAACCACGTCTCTTATATCTCCTGCATTGGCAGGCTTCTTTACCACTAGCGCCACTGGGAAGCATATTATACCTATTTCCAAAAAGATTCAAAGCAAATGAGGTAATGAGTGTTGGTTATTACCAGAACAGAGGACTTGGTTTTTATTTTTATTGTACTTTATAAAGATTTTTTGATGTGAACCATTTTTAAAGACTTTTTTGAATTTGTTAACATATTGTTTATGTTTTATTTTTTTTGGCCCAAGACATGTGAAATATTAGCTCCTCAACCAGGGATCATGCTGCACAATTGGTAGGCGAAGTCTTAACTACTGGACTGCCAGGAAAGTCCTTGTTCTTTATTTTTTTCTACTACATCTTGTCCCAGAAAGTTTTAAAGGCAATGTAGAAGGATATGTAACATAACAGAGAGCATAAGGAAAAATGAAGAAAAATAAAACCAAAGATGAGGACAAAATACAAGTAGGATAAAAAGCCACATTGTCCATTTTACAGGTCACCATCTCTTAATTTCTCATACATAAATTCTCACACATAAAAATGCCCCATATCTAGATCCTCTAGGATTCGGATTTAGTTTATGATCTAAAATTATATTCATTTTCTCCTCTATTTGTTCCACTCCCTAGCTATTGCACTGATGATGGGCTACTGAGCCTTCTTCTCTCTTCCTTCCCCTTTCTCCATAGGAACCATGTCATAATAAAAGCCTAATGGTATTTTGAAACATCAGTTGATATTTCCTTTTGGAATACCCTATTATATTTTTACTTTTTCCCAGTCCAACAAATAATGCATCACTTCCTCAAGAAAAACAGGTAAGAGAATCATATTCCTGGCATTTCTTCAAGTTGAGGTACAAAAATAAAGCAACAGATTTGGAAGAAAAAGTCTTTTGTCAAAACCAGATTTTTCTTGTCCTCCAGTCTTTGTCTCAGGAGAAGGAAATTATTAATGGAAAAAGCAGAGACACTAGTTTGCCAACAAAGGTCTGTCTAGTCAAGGCTATGGTTTTTCCAGTGGTCATGTATGGATGTGGGAGTTGGACTGTGAAGAAAGCTGAGTGCTGAAGAATTGATGCTTTTGAACTGTGGTGTTGGAGAAGACTCTTGAGAGTCCTTTGGACTGCAAGCAGATCCAACCAGTCTATTCTAAAGGAGATTGGTCCTGGGATTTCTTTGGAAGGAATGATGCTAAAGCTGAAACTCCAGTACTTTGGCTACTTCATGCAAAGAGTTGACTCATTGGAAAAGACTCTGATGCTGGGAGGGATTGGGGGCAGGAGGAGAAGGGGATAACAGAGGATGAGATGGCTGGATGGCATCACTGACTTGATGGACATGAGTTTGAGTGAACTCTGGGAATTGGTGATGGACAGGGAAGCTTGGTGTGCTGCAATTCATGGGGTCGCAAAGAGTCGGACACAACTGAGCGACTGAACTGAACTGAAAGAAATTAGAATGCTGGAAGGGATGAGTAGGAGTTATATATCCTGCCCCCAAAAGTGGACTGAGAGTCTGGGGAAAGTGATCAAACCTGGATGAATCTGTGGATGCAAGAATAGGGAAGGTCTGTCTTCTTTTCCCTAAGTAAGCCAAGGACAGGGCTAGCAAACTCTGTCTCATGGGCCAGCTGCCTGTTTTTGTAAATCCATAGCCATTCATTTATGTATTACCCATGGCTACCTTGATGTTGTAATGGCAGCATTGAATCACTGCAACAGAGACCTTCTGGATCACATAGCCTACAATATTTACTAGCTAGTCCTTCACAGGAAACATTTGCTAACCCTCGGCCTATGGCATTGGCAAATTCCAGTTCCCCAAGTAGAAGTGTGGAATATTGTCTGGGAGTAGAATGAATGGCCAACACACTGAGGTGGGTGGGCTTAAAACAACCAACTAGCATGGAACATAACAGTCAAATGCATTTGACAGTTTCCTATGCACTCAAAGTGCAAAAAAAATGGAGAAAAGGCTGAGATGATCCTTAATGAGTTTTTTGCAGCTTGTGTGTGGCATAGAAGCAGCAGAATACTGACTATGCAGAAATGACCAAGAATGCTCTCAGGGCTTGCAGGGGCCAGGACGGACAAGAACAAAGAATGATCCATGAGCATCCTATAGGATTCGATGGCCAAGGACCCTAAGGGATGACTGGTGTCACAACAGATGACAGTCCGGACTGTGAATCTGCACTGCAGACCAGGGGCCAATGCATAATTGCCTTCAACAAACTCTAGGAACCATAGGGTGGAGACCCTATACCCATTCCTTTGTTCATTCTTCCATTCCACAAATTCTCACAGAGCACTTATTATTTTTCTGTTAATAACTGAAGCCTTGGAAATGCTGAAATAAATAATACAGTGTTGATCTCCCCCACCCCCAGATATCACCAGACAACCTGTTGATAAAGCGAAGGTACATTTCTTAAAACTTGCTGAAGTAAGGGAGAACCATCATGACGGAGTTTTGAGTGTCTCAGAAGGAAGTATGAAGGTAAAATGTTATAGGACTCTGGGATCTGAGCAAGTGGTATAACGAGAGTCTTTCAAATGGAGGTGGACAGAGAATATGACACAACTTGTCAGGACTGGCCAACACAGACAAGTGAGAATCTTGAAATGAGTCTAGCTAAGTAACTGCTTTTCCAAGTGAGCAAAGTGTTTTTTCAAGTGAGCAGGTCATTGTCTTTGATAAATTGTTCTGAGGGAATTTACTGAAGTAAATAGTGAAGTTATTTATTGGCTTACAGCAGTGCCTTTTCTGGGGAAAGGCTTTCTGTGACAAACTACTAAGTTAGGTTGATATAGGTGGTCTACATTCATCAAAGTCAAATGGCCACAGGTGTTTTCCCCATTCTCAACCAAGTCCTCATGGGGCTTCTATTCTAGCAGGGGAAGACAGACAATGAACAAATTCCATATACATCAAATGTGACAAGTGCAATGGAGAAAAAAATAAAGTCAAACGTGGTAGAGAGAGATCAGAATAGGGGTGTGAGTGCTATTCTGCCATCTGTGATCAGGAGAGGCATCCTTTATGAGGGAGCATTTGAGTGGCTCCTGTAGTGTGTGTATGAGAGTCTCAAAGATTGGGATGGGGATGGCCTGAGGGCATCTCTCCTACATTAGAAACAGGGGCTTAATAATTAGTTCAGTAAGAGAAAAATACAGTTGCATTTCTTCCTCATTTGAGTTGACCAACTGAAATTTATATTTTGTTGTTGTTTAGTCACCAAGTCATGTCCAACTCTCTTTCGACCCCATGGACTATATAGCCCACGAGGCTCCTCTGTCCATGGGATTTTCCAGCCAAGAATACTGGAGTGGGTTGCCATGCCATGCTCCTGGGGATCTTCCTGACTGAGGGACTGAATCCACATCTCCTGCTTTGCAAGTATATTCTTTACCACTGTGCCACTGGGGAAGCCCCTGAGATTTATATTGGGTTGGCCAAAATGTTTGTTGAGGTTTCTCCATAAGATGTTTTGGAAAAACCTGAGTGAACTTTTTGGCTTGCCCCATACCTGTTCTAACTATACAAAAGGCAATCTGCCATCTCTCTCTCTCTTCTTCCTACATGGGAGTCCCTTCTCTGCCTTACCTGTTGATCTTTTTTCTGGGTACATCGTACCTGCCCCAGGTCTCCTTTTGGAAAATCAGCTCTGAGCTTGCAGACCCTGTGTTTATCCTTCATATATCTCACCATGCCTGACTCTCCTCCTCCCCTTCCTGAACTTCCTGCGGGTTTTCTACATAAGAAACACTCCTCTCTCCCAGGGTACAAGTAGCCTCCTTGCCTATGCAGATCAGTGGGCAAGGCAGTACCTGTGAAGCAAGGCACTCTGGAGAGAAGAGGAGACCCAAGCAGAGACTGGTGAAAAAAATTTCCCAGCAAACATCAAGGCTGCAATGAGCAGCTGAGCTTTCCTGACCCCTAGCTCTGAACCTTCCCAAGCTGTGTACTATCTTTCTGTGAGAGCTGTCTACTATGACTTGGACATTGCCTGGAATACCTCAGATTCTCAGGTCTGGACTTTTTATTTAAAATGATTATAACTTAGATTCATGTAGTTCTTTATAGTTTGCAATGAATTTCTTTACTCATTTGTACTTTACACAGGCACAAAGGAGTCTGAAGGAGGAAGCTGCTGGTGATGAGCAGAGCAGCTAACATTGAATGGACCACTAACTACGGGTCCCTGTCAGTTCTAAGTGATTTATATCTATTGTCATTTCAACCTCACAGAATCCCCTAAGAGGATTATATTCCCTCTTTACTGGTTAGGAAACACAGAGAGTAAAACTCAGACGTCATCTCAGGCCTGTTATTTGTATGGGAATTCACCCCAGAAGATCTAAAGCCTGCACATTCCTCACTCTGCTATGAGCCTCCATAGGGTTCCTGTTTCATGAGTATGCAAACAGAGGTTCCACCACAACTACTTAGGGATGGAGCTAGATAGAAATATAATTCTTAGTTTAGTGGTCCTCCCACCCTACAATTTTTGCTTTAAAACCTAGAACTTTTTGGCTAAATTCAAAATGGAAGTCATTAGGAAGCTGCTTTGTTTAACCTAGAAGACAGGATGAAAATTGACTTTGGATGACATTTTTCACAATTAAAGCCAGATTGGGAAGTTCCAGACTTCATTTTCCACCTCCTCTAATCTTCCCACAGCTTTTGGTCATGGGTCCTTGTTCATGCAAACTACTTTATCACACAAGCTCCAAGTAAGGGTGAGCTTTCCCTGAGGATGCACCAGTCTCTGTGCAGTCCCATCAAGACATTAAAGCTCTCTTTTTCATAAGCTAATGTGAATGATAATATTTCCCCGTGAGGACTGACTGCTCTGTGACACTTAAAACACTTATTTCTGCAGCTTCTCTTTCCTGACTTATAGACGGGAATACCAGAAAAACATCTACGCCTGCTTCTTTGACTCTCCTAAAACCTTTGACTATGTGGATCAAAACGAACTGTGTAAAATTCTTAATGAGACAGGAACACCAGACCCCTTTACCTTCTCCTGAAAAATCTGTATGCAGGTCAGGAAGCAACAGGTTAGAATCAGACATGGAACACTAAACTGTTTCAAAACTGGGAAAGGAATATATCAAGCCTGTATAATGTGACCCTGCTTATTTAACTTATAAGCAGAGTACATTATGCAAAATGCCAGGCTGAATGACTCACAAGCTGGAATCAAGACTGCTGAGAGAAATATTAACAACCTCAGATATGCATATGACACCACTCTTATGGCAGAAAGCAAAGAGGAACTAAAGATTCTCTTGATGAGGATGAAAGAGAAAGTGAAAAAGCTGGCTTGAAGCTCAACATGAAAAAACTAAGATCCTGGCATCCAATACCATCTCTTCATGGCAAATAGAAAAGGAAAAAGAAGCAGTGACAGATTTTCTTTTCTTGGGTTCCAAATCACTGTGGACAGTAACTACAGCCACAAAATGAAAAGACATTTGTTCCTTGGAAAGAAAGCTATGACCAAACTAGACAGCATAATAAGAAGCAGAGACATCACTTTGCCAACAAAGTTTCATATAGTCAAAGCAGTAGTTTTTCCAGTAGTCATGGCCAAATGTGAGAGTTGGACCATAAAGAAGGCTGAGCATTGAAGAATTCGTGCTTCTGAACTGTGGTGTTGGGGAAGACTCTTGAGAGTCCATTGGACCACAAGGAGATCCAACCAGTTAATCCTAAAGGAAATCAACCCTGAATATTCATTGGAAGAACTGATGCTGAAGCACAAATACTTTGGCTATCTGATAAGAAGAGCCAACTCACTGGAAAAGATCATGATGCTGGGAAAGATTGAGGGCAGGAGGAGAAGGGGGCAACAGAGGATGAGATATAGCATCAGTGACTCAAAAGACATGGATTTGTACAAACTCCAGGAGATAGTAGAGGACTGGGAAGCCTGGTGTGCTGCAGTCCTGGGGTGGCAAAGAGTCAGACACAACTTGGAGATTAAACAACAAAGATGGTTTGAATCTAGAAGTTCAAGCAAAAACAACTGGGGTATGCTGTGGTTTGAAATCAACAGCTTCTCAGTGAACAACTTTAATTTTAGAGTTAGTAAAGAATTTGCCTACAAGCACAGTAGATGGAGGGTTGATCCCTGGGTCAGGAAGATCCCTTGGAGGAGGAAATGGCAAGCCACTCCAGTATTGTCTGGAAAATCTCATGGACAGAGGAACCTGGCAGGCTACAGTTCATAGGGTTGCAAAGAGTTAGATATGACTGAGCAACTAAACAGGCACACAGCTTATTCTCTTGCATATTCTCTTGCTAACCATGGCCTATGAGAGCTTATCCCTAACTCATGGCTTCCTGAGCAACTAAAACAGAGTGAACACAGTCATTTCCGAGTGTGATTCCAGGTCTCCATGTACTCTCTCTGCCAAGCAGGCTTGCTTTCAAGTAGAAATGCAACACTTGCCCCTTTTTATCTTCAAAGACTTTTTCTGGAGAGTTGATGTTCATTCTTTATAACCCCCTTTAGAAGTGTTTGCCTTTTGTATCTAGTAGGGGTGAAAAAAAAAACAAGATAAAAAGTTAGGAGATTGAGACATTTGCCAAAAGCTGGAAAGGATGTTTGATGAGGGCTGAGATTAAGGTGAGGCCAGATCTTTGCCTCAAGTGCCCTACTCACAGCTCTCCTGCTCCATGAAAATACATGCCATTTAAATATTTACATTTTGTTAACAGTAGCAGAAATAATGCCAACAAATGTTAATTAAACAGCCACTAGATGATTAAAACACTG
The DNA here is from genome assembly GCA_917880005.1 of Nanger dama. Lineage (NCBI taxonomy): Eukaryota > Metazoa > Chordata > Mammalia > Artiodactyla > Bovidae > Nanger > Nanger dama. The sequence continues at coordinate 3,117,912 of CAKJTW010000059.1, forward strand.
GTCTGGGCCTCCTCAGCAAGAGTAAATCTATTAACATTTCCTTATTGACTCTCAGAAGCCTCACTGTGATCTGTCTACATGAGCTGAAACAAAACAAAATTTCTGATCAAAGGGATTTTTCCCAGGGGGATCAACTTTGCCAGGGGATACTCATCGCCTGGCTGGTAGGGAGTGGATGCTTATCTGATGGCAGCCAGGCATGGCAGTGTGATTCTGAGAAAAGGATTTGTAGTTAAGAAGAATAATCCTCTGGGGGCCAGGTACCAACTAGAGTCTCCCAGCGCCTGCTTGCATGGCTGCTCCAAAGAGGGCCATCTCTGCTCACTGTTTCATAGATGAGGTCTCTACAGCTGCTGGCGGTCTTGCGTTCCTTACCTGTATCCTCAAGATGCCAGTTGAGTGTGACTGTGTCTGTATATGTGCATGTGTATGTAAGGAGTTAGTTTTGTCTTTCTCCTTTCATTGGATTCTTTCTCTGCCAAGTCTGGGACTTGGCTGTATTGCCTCTGTTAAGTGCAAAGAGGTGGGTGGTACATTCCATTTCATGTCCAGTAATTGTTTCCCCAATCCTCTATATTGCATCCCCACAGGTTCACAGTGATATCTTTCCTTTCCTGCTCCCTCCTGTTCTCCCTGGCAAAAGTGACACTGGGACAATTTTTTCCTCTTTTAGGCAACCTTTTGAGCACTGCTGGAGGAGGGTTCCCTTTATGGCCTGCAATTTTCCTCGGTTCTGGGCACTCTCTCTCCTTTCTACCACTACAGAGAGTCTCTTCTTTGTGGCCTTGAGGCTGCCACTAACAATTCAGGTGTGTGCATGGTACATAGGCTGCCCCCAGTTTGCATGCCAAGAGTTGACTCACAGACTGGCTTTCCAGCAGCCTATAAGGCCACAGACTTGTCATTAATGGAAGAGGAGGTTTTCAAAAAGAAAAGTTTTCAATTGCTAGCAAAAATATACAGAAATGAGAATCTCAAAACAAAAAACACCTCATTTATTTAGTCTAAAAATATTTTCATAGATGTTAGGACTAGAAAGCCACTATGCAGGACTTCCCTGGTGTCAAGTGATTAATAATCCACCTTATAATGCAGAGGACTCGGGTCTGATCCCTGGTCAGATCCCAGGGATCTGATCCCAAATGCCTAGGGACAGCTAAGATGGTGTACCATAGCCAGAAATCCCATGTGTCACAACTAAGACTCAATGCAGCCAAGTAAATAAATAAATGTTTCAAAAATCAATAAATAGGAACTTTCCTGGTGGTCCAGTGGCTAAGACTCCATGCTCTTAATGCAGGGGGCCCAGGTCTGATCCCTGGTCAGGGAACTGGATTCCACATGCCACATCTAAGAGTTTCATACCACACTTAAAGAACACACAAGCCACAACAATGATCAAAGCTCCCTTGTGCTGCAACTAAGACCCAGTGCAGCCAAAATAAATTAATTAAATTAAAAAAAAAAAAAAACAATAAAAAGCCACCATGCTCACACTAAAGGAACTCAGGAGGTGGTGGTGGAGACGTAGATTGCCAGCACTCACAACACAGAAGTAAAGGATCCTCAAAGATATATCCACAAAGGGCACCAAAATCAGACTGTTGAGTTCAGGAAGTCCACCTGGAGGAAGTGAAGCTTGAGCTGTGTTTTGGAGGATACAGGGTAACTGCAGCTAAGACTGTACTTAGGACGCTGTCATGGCTATCCGGTGAGGGAGCCACTCAAGTGGACAGATTACAGCAATTAAGTAGAAAGGATATACAGGACCTGATGACTCTTGGAGAAGAAGTGGGGTTGACCCTTGGAGAGGAAGTGGAGTTGGCAGTGAGAGAGAGGGAAACATTAGAAATAACTGTTAGATTTCCCTTTTGAGTGTCTTGGTGGATGAAGGTTCTAGGCATCAAATGGGAATGCAGGAGAGAGACTGGGGTTGTTTGGGAGGAAATGAGTATGGTTTTGGACACCTTGCCTTAGAGGTGGTTGTAAATCACCTGAGTGGAGATGATATCCCCCATGCCTGGTGTGTTCCCCAGACCTGCAGACAAAGCAATGCACATATTGCCAGACTCTAGCAAGGACATTTTCAAAGCAAAGTCTTAGCATTTCCTGAGCAGCAGGAAATGTTTCCAAGTTCCTTATGGATACATAGACTTTCAGGAATGGCAGCACCTTTGAAGATCAACCTCTAATTTTGCAGACTTATCTAATCTTAGCAACAAGCTTTATGCACCCTTGGAAGAAATAATGACTGCTATAGGAAGAATGAAAATGGTCAAACAAGGATTTCTTCCTCCCCTAATACACAGTGTTAGGGGTTATGAGGTCCTTCTCTGCACTAACTCTGAGCTTACTTTATTCATATGTGAATAAGAATCAAGAAAACACATTCTTACTGAACCATGTTGTGAATAGATGACTTTATCTGGGAAAATGAGACCCTTCTTCCCCTCAGTGCTCGAGCCAGAAATCCTCAGTAGCCTACAATCTCCTTGACTCTCCTGGACAAGGTCAGGGAGAAACTAGAATCAGAATCTGCATAACTAGGACGATCTCCCTTGACATTCCCCACTCACATTCAACTCTATAAAATAGAGCAATTCAACATTTATTGAGAATCTGTTCTGTACCAGGAACTGTGCTAAGTACCATGGCTTTTAGACATAGGAAGAGAAACTACAATGTACAGTCTAAACCTTTAAGTTGCTTCTGGCCTAGAAGAAATACATATTGGAAGGAAATATACTGACACAAATTCCTGACCTGTTCTATTGTTAATTTTTCTCTCATAAGGTTGTGAAGGCAAAGAGAGGAGTCAGTGCTTTGGGTCTACCTGTGAGAGAAATACAGGAGAAGATCATTAAACATTTTACTTTCCTCTCAAAGAAAATTATCTTTAGCAGAACATATTAAATGAAGACATATGTAAGAGGGAATTAAGACCTGAGAGGAGGAAAAGCTGAGGTGTCTTGGTGTGGAGGAACTTCATCTCAGATTATTCTCAGAACGTATGGGTACAACCCTCCACTACTACTTAGTGATATTTGAGGAAATGAGGTGTCCTGGAGAGGCACCCTAAACTGAAGCAATAGGTTTGGTTTTTAAGAAAATGTGTGGTGAGAAGGGTTAAGTTTTTCAGACTACAAGCAGATGAGCTTAATGGCAATGGAGAGCAATGTTCTGGACTGAAATCCCTTTTTAAATATGCTTACCACTACTCAGAAAAGAAAGCGCAATGAACAGGAATCCACCTTGTTAATGAAGAGGAAGTCATGCCAAGCTCGCCCCACTTTCCTTTCTGATACAGCCACCACACTGACGCATCAGGAAAACACAGGGGACATTGTGTATCCAATTTATTTAGGAACACCATATGTGGTTTCAGAACCACAATTCCAAAGAATTTATAAGAACATTAAAAATTCTCAGAACAGAGCCCTTTAGAGCCTGTCCTTCAGGTGTAATTAAATTTCAATGTATTTGCAGTGTCCTAGGGCCCCGTCAACTGAGAGCCACTGGACAGCCCAGGAGGCTATTAGAGAGAGCCTGGCGGGCACTTTAGTTATTTATTCACTTTATCTCACGCTACGCTCTCTCAGTTCTTCAGCCTTTCCATTAATCTGTTAGCCTGTCTTCAGATTCTGTTTGCTTTAAGTTGCTTTTCTCAGACCCTGGAACTTGATTAAGGAAAATATCTATGCAATTCATCAAAGCCAGAGGAAAGGGCAAGCAGTCTTTTGTGTTTTAAGTATAATACCACCTTCTGCTTTGTCTTTACATTTATTAACTAGGTCAAGAAGGGGACATGGCCCCTGAGGGTCTCCACTGGACCTCAATTTGGGTCTGACTGTCTGGAGAAAAACAACCTGGACTCTAAGTACAGACTGCTTTTGATTTGGGCTCCCCAATTATTCCTACCATGTCTCAAATCACAGATGACCTTTATAATGCACCACCTTCTCATAGTTATACCCAAATTAAAGGGTCTGGCAAGGATCAGATTGGGTGCCATTAACGTGAAATTGTTGGCAACCAAGTTCTAAGTCCACGTTTTCCATATTCACTCAAGAGAACACATTGAGTTATAGGAAATTCATGTTATTACATTGGTATAATCTTGAATCTGCTCTAATGTTTTTGAAAAATCCAATTATCCCTATATCTTGGTATTTATTAAAAGTAACAGGCTACTTAGAACAGCTCATAACTGATCATATCACACAGGTGAGTTGTAATTTTACAACTAAGAACTGGATTAGAGATAGTGATACAGCCAATGGTTAAAACATCAACAGAAATGATTTATTCTACCAGGGTAATATATAGTTCCTGAAGACCTTTGTGATTCTAATGACTGACATGTTCCCAGCAGAGTAGTGAAAAATGCAAGCTTTGTCTTCCATGTTTCAGCAAACTGTTTTTGAGATTTAAAAAAATGACAAAACCCCTTCGTCTATGGACTTGCCTTACTTTAAGTACCCCCATAACTTTGCTCCCCTTTCCTCCCTATAAAAATCTATACTCATCAGAAGGTCAGACATCATTCATTAACAATGTAGTGTCATTCATTAACACTGAAGTATAAACGTCAGTGTACTTTGTGTTTCCAAGAAAGGAATATGCTTTGCATTTTCTACGTTTTTCAGCTGTAGAATTAAAACTGTTTCTATCCTACAGTGGTCATTGTAAGTCCCTGCCTTAAATCAGAGAGTTTGCAGCTTCAGCCTGGAATTACCTCTTTTTGAAATCATTCAAAACGAGAGGCAACAAGAGAGGTAACACTGACTCCCAGCCCCCTGTCCAGGCACTGTCAGAGTTTGCTGGCCTCCTTTCCACTGCTGCAGCAGTCTCTTAATAAGGTCCATTTCACGGAAATTTAAAAATTGCCCTTCTTTACAGGAAGAACAATTTGATTTAGCCCATTTTAACAGACTAATTCTTTCAGATAAGAGTATTATAAATTGGATAATAAAACCAAATCTCAAAGAGAAAGAAAATCAAGGTTTTATATCAACTAAAACCCATACATAGACTTTGGATCCCTCCTTAGTAATTCCTTTGTAATTCTATCTACACCCTCTCTGAATTAGTAGACTACATGTGGTAAGCAACTAATCAGGGTTTTGTTTCTTAATTAAAAATTAGGGCACGATACCAGAGGGAAAAAAATCTCCCATTGACTAATCCAAGTGCTTAGGCACTCAAATTCAGCTTAAACAAACCATATTCTGATTAGGTATTTGCTACATTTCAATTTCTTTAATTTAAAAAGTCAAATTTGGGATAATAACCATCATTTAAAATAAAAGACTCTTAAACTACCACAGATATTCGGGAGGGAGATAAACACAGCAAAGCGTAAGAATCAGTTTCTCTTCTCGTGTGTTGCTCTCAGGTCCACAGGCCTGCGTTACAATCCGGTTAACATATCAGGATTGTTTCCTAGCAGCATTTCTAATCTGGAAAGTCTACTCTTTCTCTCTTCTGTGTAGTTATGAGCCACCTTCTCTGTACTTGATCCTGTGGGGAATCCTGAAGAGGCTGAGGTCTGGTTTCTGTTCTAATGGTGCCAGGATGAATTACCTAAACACAGATTTATTCATTACCTTTGTCTTAGCTCAGGATGCTATAGTAAAATATCACAGACCAGATGGGTTAAGCAACAATTCTGGGGGCTGGAAGTCTCAGATCATGCAGTCTTTGGGGCTAGCATGGTTGGGTTCTGGTAAGAACTCTCTTTTGGCCTGCAGACAGCTGCTTCCTTGCCATATCCTTACCAGGCAGAGAGAGGAAGCTGTGTTCTCTTTCTACAAGGGCATTAATACCTTTGTGGGTATTCCACCCTCAGCACATCATCTAAATCTAATTAGCTCCCAAAGGCCCCATCTCTAAACACCATCATATTAGGGGTAAAGGCTTCAAAATAAAAATTTTAGGGAGATACAAACATTCAGTCTATAACAACTTCTTCACTTAAAACTCCTCCGAAGTTAGGGAGTTTGGGATGGACATGTACTGTTGCTGCTGCTTCTGCTGCTAAGTTGCATCAGTCACGTCCACATTGCTAATATTTAAGATGGATAACCAACAAGGACCTACTATATAGTCCATGGAACTCTACTCAGTGTTATGTGGCAGCCTGGATGGCAGGAGAGTCTGGGGGAGAAAGGATGCGTGTTTATGTATGGCTGAGTTCCTCTGCTGTCCACCTGAAACTGTCACATTGTTATTTAGATATACTCCAATAAAATAACAAGTTTTCCTTTCTCAGAGCCCTCGGAAGTATTTTCCATCTCACACACTGCTCCCTGACTTCTCCTCATCTATTCCAAAGGACCTGCCATCTGTTTTCCCAATGACATATTTTTTTACATTATGTTCCACCAACCTGGAATTCCTTCCTTGTCTACCTGAATAATTCCTATTTTTCTAAAATAGCAAGTGTAGCCTCTCTCCTCTCCCCCCTTTTATCCTGTGACTTTTCTTTATCCAGTCACCTGGGGCATTTATTCTCAGCAATAAGTTGTCTCAGGCACTATTTTTCTCAGGTAAAGCAGAAAACATAAGACAAAAGGAAAGTTCATCCTTGCCTTTTGATTTTTAAAAGTCTTAGGCCCTCAGGGAAAGAGAGGCCATAGGTTTGAGAAAATAATAAAGCATAAAAGCAGTTTTCCTCTGTCACAGATGAAGCCACCAGAGATGAATTCTCTACCGTTTGGGGAGGAAAGAGTCCAAGCAGAAATGAGGAATGAGTAGGCATCAGGGGAGATGAAGAGGAGAGACAGATCTCTTAGAGAAGTGTGTGGCTGAGAGCACAGGGGGCCGTATCTGCCTGGGAGGAGCCATGCAGAGAGAGGGAGCAGTGTGTGTGGCCAGGCTCCGCTGATGGCCCTGGAGCCCCAGGCAGCAGCCCGGCCCAGGGAACTCTGGCATCTCCAGATGATATCATGAACATGCCACATGATTTTACACTGCAGTTTCCCAAAGTACAGCAGCAACAGCAGGAAGAAGGTTGCTGGAGGGATTTGCTAGATTGGAAGTGGTCTTTTATTGCACGTGAACGATGAGCTGGGTGTGGCCTGCAGGGACGAGTCCTTTGGAGCAGACAAGAGAACAGATGTCCCTATAGATGCCAGCACCCCCACCCCACCATAACACCTAGGCACTAGAAACATTCCTGAAAGGTGGCTGTAACCCTGTACTGACTGAGATGAAGATACCACCAGCTGGATGAATGGACACGTAATATAAAAATTAAGTTGAATGAAAAAAATGCAGTTACAGAGATTCCAACCCCATACACGTCTTTAATTCAGCTTTACACCATCCTTATGAAGCTTATAATAACTCTCCTTGGTAAATGGAGGAGCTCTTTCTTTTTAGAAAAGAACAAAACAAATCTTTTTATAAGTTTATTATAAGGACTGATGATATCATGTTTATAAGAGGTTCAGCACAGCACCTGATTCATTGACAGCTCTCAATAATTGATGGATTATATTTCAATTTGTCTGGTTCACCTTTGTTTGCCTGGTGCCTGGCACAAAACAGACATTCCTATGTGCTCAGTGAATCACACCCTGCTCTACAATCTGGTTAGGAGAAAAGATTGGCATATACTCCGTGTGTCTATTTATAGATTATGTATCACTCTCTCTATATATGTAGAGTGGTACATAACCTGTACAATCAGTAATAGTACAGAATGAAAGGAGAGATCACTTTTGTTCATTGTCAAGCTTGCTCAGTTCTGAAAAGCAGGGAACAAATTTTCTTGGCAAAAGAAATCAGATACCATTATCAGGACTATGCGATCAATTATCTGTCTCTTGGACCATTGCAGATTTTGGCCCTGATTACAGCTTAGGGAATGCACAGTTACTCTCAGCACTACTTTGTCCCCACAGGGATCTAAGTGAAGTGAAGTTGCTCAGTTGTGTTCAACTCTTTGCTACCCCATGGACTGTAGCCTACCAGGCTGCTCCATCCATGGAATTTTCCAGGCAAGACTACTGGAGTGGGTTGCCATTTCCTTCTCCAGGGTATCATCCCAACTCAGGGACTGAACCTGGATCTCCCACATTGCAGGCAGATGCTTTACTGTCTGAACCAGATACCATCAAAATTCTCCATCACGGCATTAGATAAAATTTGAAAATAATATTTAAAGAGGCCACTGAGAAACGTGGGGCTATATTACAGGAAAAGATGTCAGGGGCTACTACAAGATGACAAGAAGCAAAAGTTTTCTTCTGCAGAAGAAAAAAGGGAAAGGCTGCGGTTCATATGAGGAGGGAGCGGCCACCCTTCTGGCTCTGGGTCCCAGGTTGCCCCTCCTACAGGTCAGTCAGCATCGCACGATGCTGGTCTCCTTGGAGAGGCTGGTGGCTATGGCTGCTTGGCAGCATACACCAGCATCTCTAATCAGAAACCTGGTAAGTGTCTATCCCCATGAGGTAGACAATTAATTGGGCAACAGACCTACCACGGTGTGAGACAACCAACAGGGTGACTTGATGCACACTGCACTTGGTTAGAAACAAATGAAATTCTGTAAATTAATTGCCAGATAAGAAGGAAATGAGGTGTTCTGTCTGACCCAGCAGTCCTTTTTTCTTTCTCCCTGCCCTCTCCCATCATTCTCTTCCTCCCTTCTCTTTTCTAGCCAACCAGCCCCCTCAGTGCCCTTATTAGATATTCTTTAATTGAACAGCAGTCACAGGCTACAGAACTTTTGTCCGAGGAGGACGTAAACCCCCAAACTTTCCATAGAAGCCAGAAAGGAGAGGGAAAGAAATGATTTTCCACAGGAGGTCCTATACTGAGCGAAATGGACATGAAGGGACTCTGTGTGAGGCTGCAGTGCTAAGAAAGGATTGTGATTCTGTAGAGTGGTGGCATCTATTCTTTTCCACTGAGGTCAAAACTGAGATTTAGAGAAAAATCACAGTCAGATGGAGGGGGAGACATGTACTGGGGAAAATACCTCAAGTTTACTGCAAGGCACTGAGACCCAGGGAGCTGAGATGTGTAGGATCACTTACCTGTCTACTGGCTGCTTTCTTCCTTTCTTTCTTTCTTTCTTTTTTGGAGTAGTGTGATGTTGTAAAGATACTAGACCAGGGTCTCTCCTCTCTGACATTAATTGGCACTTTGAAGTGTGAGGTCCTGTGTGTGGTGAGATGTTGAGCAGCGTTGCTGTTCTCTGCCTACTAGATACGTGGCACTCTCCGAAGCCGTGACAATCAACAATACCTCCTGACATTGCCACATATTCCCTGGAATGCAAAATCCACCATGGTCGGGAACCACTACTTCTAAGAGTAGACTGATGTTAGCCCCATGTTTTCTGGAGTCTAAAATGAAGCAGGAAACTTTTTGATAGTGAACTGACACGGATTCCTGGTTGTTCCAGGTTCCAGAGTAGATATAATTGAAATTTCATGTCACCTGTTGAGAAATTCTTTGACTTCTCTGGGTAAAACAGGTACACTGGTAGCTTTCACTTGCGGGTGCATTTCTGTCTAAAACAATCTTGAAAATGTCTAAAGAAAAAGAGTTTTTGTGGAGATGTCAGAAAGTAAGATGAAAAAGAGGGAAGAAAGATGAAATAAGAGCCATTTCATTTCTTTTGTCAAAAATTACAGAGACACTATTAAAATCCATGGAAATTAAAATACTAGAGAATGCTAAAAGTACTAAAAGAATAACCTATAATAATAATAATAATACAATTAAAACTTGAGTTAACAAACTTGATAGGGACAGAGTAAAGGGACAAAGTAGGTAATTAAACAGTTAATCCTACTAAGAGATTGTAAGTAAAAAAAAATTTGGAATACCCCTATAAGTTAATGAACACTCAAAAAGCAGGTTTGTGTTGCCACAAAACCAATCAAGCCTGCTTAGCAACAAAAAGGTGCAACAGAAGTAACTGACATGGCCCCAAGCAATGGTGGCATGAGACACAGTCCTGCCCAGTGAGCTCAGGAAGTTCAGTTCAGTTCACTTACTCAGTCGTGTCCGACTCTTTGCAACCCCATGAACCGCAGCACCCCAGGCCTCCCTGTCCATCACCAACTCCCGGAGTTCACTCAGACTCGCGTCCATCGAGTCAGTGATGCCATCCAGCCATCTCATCCTCTGTTGGCCCCTTCTCCTGCCCCCAATCCCTCCCAGCATCAGAGTCTTTTCCAATGAGTCAACTCTTCGCATGAGGTGGCCAAAGTACTGGAGTTTCAGCTTTAGCATCATTCCTTCCAAAGAAATCTCTGGGCTGGTCTCTCAGAATGGACTGGTTGGATCTTCTTGAAGTCCAAGGGACTCTCAAGAGTCTTCTCCAACACCATAGTTCAAAAGCATCAATTCTTCGGTGCTCAGCCTTCTTCACAGTCCAACTCTCACATCCATACATGACCACAGGAAAAACCATAGCCTTGACTAGACGGACCTTAGTTGGCAAAGTAATGTCTCTGCTTTTGAATATACTATCTAGGTTGGTCATAACTTTTCTTCCAAGGAGTAAGTGTCTTTTAATTTCATGGCTGCAGTCATCATCTGCAGTGATTTTGGAACCCCAAAAAATAAAGTCTGACACTGTTTCCACTGTATCCCCATCTATTTTCCCATGAAGTGATGGGACTGGATGCCATGATCTTCATTAGAATGGCTATTATCAAAAAAGACAAGAGATTAACCAGTGCTGGCCAGGATGTAGAGAAAAGGGAACCTTGTGCTACAAACCCTGTGGGATTGTAAATTGGTTTGCCCAATATAGAAAATAGTAAGGATGTTGCACAAAAATTAAAAATAAAATGGCCTATTCTACTTTTGTGTATATTCCAAAGGAAATGAAACCATGCTGTTGAAGAGATATTTGCATCTTTTATATTCAATGCAGGATTGTTCACAATAACCAAGGTATGGAAACAATCTAAGTGTTTATCAACAGATAATTGCATAAACAAAATGTCATACACACACACATGGGATACTATTTAGCCATAAAAAGGATTAAATCTTGCCATTTGGGACAACATAATAGACTCTAAGGGCATTATGCTGAGTGAAATAAGTCAGACAGAGAAAGACAAATACAGTAGGATTTCATTTACATGTGAAATCTAAAAGAAAATCCTTCCATCTTCTGGCAAAAAAAAAAAATCAAACTCATAGACAGGTCAGATTTGTAGTTACCAGAGATAGAAGATGGGAAATGAGGGAACTGGTTGAAGGTGGTGAAGTACAGACTTTCAGTTATGAGATAAACAAGTACTGAGAATGTAATGAACAACAGAATGACCCTGGTTAATACTGCTGCATGGAATATTTGAAAGCAACTAAGGTCCGTCTAGTCAAGGCTATGGTTTTTCCTGTGGTCATGTATGAATGTGAGAGTTGGACTGTGAAGAAGGCTGAGCGCTGAAGAATTGATGCTTTTGAACTGTGGTGTTGGAGAAGACTCTTGAGAGTCTCTTGGACAGCAAGGAGATCCAACCAGTCCATTCTGAAGGAGATCAGCCCTGGGATTTCTCTGGAAGGACTGATGCTAAAGCTGAAACTCCAGTACTTTGGCCACCTCATGAGAAGAGTTGACTCATTGGAAAAGACTCTGATGCTGGGAAGGATTGGGGGCAGGAGGAGAAGGGGACGACAGAGGATGAGATGGCTGGAAGGCATCACTGACTCGATGGAAGTGAATCTGAGTGAACTCTGGGAGTTGGTGATGAACAGAGAGGCCTGGCGTGCTGTGATTCATGGGGTCGCAAAAAGTTGGACACGACTGAGCAACTGAATTGAACTGAACTGAAGAGAGTAAAGCCTAAAAATTCTCACCATAAGAAAAAACATTTTTGTATCTATATTTAAGTTAAATTATTCATTTTACTGTACATCTTAAATTTATACAGTGCTGTATGTCACTTATATCTTATACTAAAAACAAAAATTATAATGACAATTTAAAAATACTATGAATCCACCTTAACGATAAATGACACCAAGTGTCCCAAGGCAAGGGAGAAGTAAAAAGGAAGATGAATCGAGGCCACAGTGGCACCTAATCACAGCCCATTGTTTTTACGCCACTGATCCCAGACAAGAGCTCTGCTTCCCATTCACAGAATTCCAAATTACATGTTAGCAGCTGCTCTCCAAAAACATGAGTCCAGACACAACAGGCAAGGAGCACATTAGTGGGGTTTGAAAATTCAGTAAACTATTTCAAATAACCTTGATGTAAAGTGGTGACCACAGGTAAACACATTTGGAAATGACACATAAATAATATTGAGCTTCAAGTAAGTCCTATGAGGGACTCTAAGAAAAGCAAGCACAAGCATTGTGTTAAAAAGCAGATGAGCAGGGTTAAAACATCCTACACATGGAAGGGTGGCTAAGGCAGCCTTTGGCTCTTCCTGAATGATGTTCATCCTTTCAATATCTGTATTTGAGAGATTAAGAAAAAGTTTGGACATTGTATTCCACTTTGCCCTTTCCACCTTGGTGCTTACAATAGTCGTGATGCTTTTGTCTTTTTCCCAGGACACTTGACTCTGGATCACACACAAGTCACTGAGAGATTAGATAAGTGTTTTGAGAACAATGAGACTTAGTGGATAAACAGGGATGGCTTACAAAGAGCATACAAAGAGTGGTTATCATCAGGGTAGCACAGAGTTGGGATGTGGGTCCTGTGTGTGGCATCAGGGTGTGAACCCGAGCCCATCATTACCATCCAATCCTTTTACAACTGACCTTGAAAAGGTCAGTGTTATATTGACCAAATTTGCAAATCACACAACGCTTGCAGGTAGGGGAGATAAAGACATGACATATTACAAACCCAGCAGGAAAATAGATAATTCAAGGCACTAGTTGAACAAAAGTGAGATGAGGTTTAATACAGAGACATGCAAGATAATATATGCACCTGAGAGAAAATAACTCTCAGCACAGATTCAAATTATGGGGGTATTAGTCAGGAAGCTGTCATGCTGAGATTTGGGAAGGATGGCGGATAACAAATTGAATAGGAGTTCACAGTGCAATGCCACAGCAAAGGACAGTGCTGTTTTGAGATGTGCAGACAATATAAAGAGATCTTTGAAAATACAAGAGGGGACAGAGTGTTGCTTTATACTATGTGGGTAAAAACTCACCTTGAACTCCCTGGTGCCCTGACTCTAACAAAGACAGCAATAAGATGGAAGATTTAGCAAAGATAGTTATTTGAATGCTATTCAAAATGATGCACAGGTCTCCCTAGGAGAAGCTGAATTGACTTCCCCTGCAAACACGCATTTATAAAAAGTTTTTTCATGGCAAGGTCCTCCTCTTATTATATTTCCTTTAATGTCTTGTTGACTTTCAGAAGGGGAAAATAACTATTTAGACAGAAAAGAACAAATAACTAAACGTATTCTTTTAAGGAGCAGAAAAACAAGTGCTGAATTTTCATATGGTTAGCAATATTTACTGCGTATAAATTCCTGCCTGCTGAAATTTTTGACTCTAATAGGGAAAGAGATGACAAAATTATCATATAAGGACAAATTAACCCTTGTATTAGACTCATAAATTAATATTAGAATAATAAACATTCAAAAGAGAGATCTTGTGCTGGAATCAATCAGAGAAGTTTCCAAACTGCCCTCTCCTCCACTCATAGTACTGACAAGTCAGTAACAGTAGGGGTGGGCAGGTGACTGAATGGGGAGAAACTGGATCTTGTGAGGTTGGTAAGAAGGAAATGATTGGCATCTGAGCCAGCTGGTAGGGGGTCTCAGGAACGGAAAGATAGAAGAACAAAAATCATTAATACTTGGGAAGATCAAGGCTTTGCAGTCAGACATACTAGATTCTAAGCTATACTCTAGAACTTAGTAGATTTATAAGCATGCAGTTTATTTACTCTCTCTAAAGCTAAGATGTTTTATTAAGTTATAAAAATTACTTCACAAGATTATAATGACAATTTAAAATACTATGTATATGTGAAGCGCTTATATGTCAAAGCCTGTAGTAGGTCCATGATAAAGGTTTACAATTTTAGTGATTAGTTGTTGAAACCATAGAAGAGCGGTGGGGGGTGGGGGGAGACTAAGAGGTTTTAATCCTGGAGAGAATTTTAGTACATATTTTTTTCAGAAATGCAGTAGATAGGAGGATAATTTATTAACTTGGCAAGGTGCTCAGACTTTCACTCATATCGAGTTTGAAGAGATGGTAGAACATCTCAAAAACTTAGAATACCCAGGGTTTTTATTTTGCCAGAATTTGCCTCTGGGAGGGCAGAGTCACTAAAACTATACAGTTGTATAACAATTCTGAATCATTTTTCAAAACTTGTAGGAATACCAATGTATTACCATTTCTGCAGAACAAATTTTGAACATTTTGATGGGCCCTCAACTGGGCTCAGGACTAAACATTCTCAGCTCATTGGATGACACGTATTCTTTTTTAACGTGTTAAGTACCCATCAAAAATAATGGGAATTATTCATGCTCAGTTCCTAATTCACATTTAATTTCACACAAATAATGACAATATTTCTATGCACATCATGAGTATGTGTAGTGGGGAAATAAGCAATATAATAAGCTAACTAAGATCCAAATAAAGGATGTACACATCTGTCTTAGGTTCTTGGTACTTTGCATTAAGATTTATTTCATGGTTACTTTTTATGTCTATAGAACATTTGTTATCAGTTATCATTGCATGGACCATAATCACAGGAGCAAAATATGAATATATGGTTAAACCAGTTACTACTTGATATTTGTTTGCACACATTTATTCCTATTTTGTCATCATTCAAAAGACATTTTTATTTCCACCATTCAAACAATAATCACTTCCAAAACTTAAAATGATATATTAAAAATTAAAATATAATTAGCAACATCATAGCTGAAATGTACCTAATTTTACTGACAACAATTTGATAATAAATGAGAGAAAGGTTAATGTTAAACCATCTTTCTAATCACCCAAATTTATTTTTACACTTTAACATTCTAGACCAGAGGTCAGCAAACTTTCTCTGTAAAGCAGCAGATAGTGAATATTTTAGGTTTCATGGGCCAGGAGGCAAAATCTAGGATATTATGGATGTATTTATATAAGAGAGAAAACAAGTATCCACAAATTTTAAAAATAATAATTAAACATTATTCAGTGGCTCAGAATGTAAAGAATCTGCTTGCAATGCAGGAGACCTGGGTTCAAACCCGGGTCAGAAAGATCCCCTGGAGAATGAAATGGCAAACCATTCCAGTATTATTGTCTGGAGAATCCCATGAACAGAGGAGCCTGGTGGGCTGTCCATGAGGTCACAAAGAGTTGAACATGACTGATCAACTTTCACTTCACTTCATCAATATAACAGTTAATATAATAATAAATCAATGTATTTAAAATAATATGGGCCTATTAATGAGAAGAATGAAATTCTCTGAGGGGGTGGAGATAGCATTTTACTTAATTGAAGTTAAAGCTAGTGGTCCATGCAGTCCTGCCTTATTCTTCTACAAAGCCTTCCCTTTCTCCCCTGAAACACAGTGTTCTCTTCCCAGGGAATCCTCCAGAACATGCTGCTAGCACCTCTCTTTTGGTACATAATATACTAATCTCATAGCATTGGATTCTTTTTAAAATGGGGTAGCAGTTTTGGAGCATAGGTTCTGGGGTAAGACACCCTGAGCATGAATTCCAGTAGAATTGAAACATTATTAGTTGTGTAACCTTTGATTAGTTACTTCAGTTTGCTCACCTATAAAAGAAAAAGCAGTACATACTTCATAGGGTTGTTGTAAAGATTAAAGAAATTTTAAAAAGCAAAGATTAGTACCATGCCCTGGTGACTCAGACAATAAAAAATCTGCTTTTAATGGCAACTTCCTCCAGTATTTTTGCCTGGAGAATTCCATGGACAGAGAAGCCTGATGGGCTGCAGTCCATGGGGTCACAAAGAGTGGGCATGATTGAGTCAATTACACATTCACTTAGAAGAAAAAGATGACATATAAAGCACTGATATAAATATTATCCTTGATTTTTAAAAAAACATTTAAAAATATAAAACCATTCTTAGTTCATGAGTTGCATAAAAACAACCAGTGAGTTGGGTTTGGGTCATGAACCATATTTAGCTAAAATTTTTTATTTTAAACTATCATTATATGTGTATTAGAGCCAAAATGAACTTTAAGCTGTTGTCAAAACTACCTCACTCGCTATACAGGTAAAGTAACTGAGACCTACCATGACCATCTAGCTCATTAGTGACAGGTCCCAGAATAGAACCTTCATCCTTGGGCCCTCCTACAACTGCAGGTCCCAAAGTCAGCCTGAGTCAGGTGCTAAGAGCAAGGCCGAAGTCAGTTAGAATTAACGAGTTCAGACATTTAAGTCTTACTCAGTTCCAAGAAGAGGACCCTACATACTAGCCTCCTGCCTGAATCCTAGCAGTTTAGAAGGATTTAGGAATTACTTGTTCAGACTATAAGCATCCAAGGAGAAGGCAGGATCTGCAACACATAAGCTTTTCTGCTTTAGGACCCAAAATACTCCTGTAGATGTATATCAGTGTGTTCGAGCAGCCAACAGTTAGAACTGGTCATGGAACAATGGACTAGTTCAAAATTGGGAAAGGAGTACATCAAGGCTGTATATTGTCACCCTGATTTTTTAACTTATATGCAGAATACATCATGTGAAATGCTGGGCTGGATGAATCATAAGTTGGAATCAAGATTGCCGGGAAAATTATCAATAACCTCAGATATGCAGAAGACACTACCCTTATGGCAGAAAGTGATGAGGAACTAGAGAGTCTCTTGATGAAAGTGAAAGAGGAGAGTGAAAAAGCTGGTTTAAAACTCAACATTCAATAAATGAAAATCATGGCATCCGATCCCATTACTTTATGGCAAATAGAAGGGTAAACAATGGAAACAGTGAAAGACTTTATTTTCTTGGGCTCCAAAATCACTGTAGATGGTGACTGTAGCCATGAAATTAAAAGATGCTTGTTGTTAGAAGAAAAGCTATGACACACTTAGTGTATTAACAAAAGAGATTACTTTATGAAAATGGTCCGTATACTCAAAGCTATGGTTTTTCCAGTAGTCATGTATGGGTGTGAGAGTTGGACCATAAAGAAAGCTGTGTCAAAGAACTGAAGCTTTGAAAACTGTGGTGTTGGAGAAGACTTTTGAGAATCCCTTGGACTGCAAGGAGATCAAAGTCAATTCTAAAGGAAATCAGTCCTGAATATTCATTGGAAGGACTGATGCTGAAGCTGAAGCTCCAATACTATGGCCACCTGTTGTGAAGAGCTGACTCACTGGCAAAGACCCTGATGCTGGGAAAGATTGAATGTAGGAGGAGTAGGGGATGACAGAGGTTGAGATGGCATCACAGACTCAATGGACATGAGTTCGAGCAAGCTCCAGGAGATGGTGAAGGACAGGGAAGCCTGGTGTGCCGCAGTCCGTCGGGTTGCAAAGAGTTGGGCGTGACTGAGCGACTGAACAACAAAGAGCAGTCAAAGAACCACAGACTCGGTGGTTTAGACAGCAGAAATTTATTTCCTCACAGTTCTGGAGGTTGGAAGTCTGAGATCAAATGGTGAGCAGATTTGGTTTCTCTCACAGGCCTCTCTCCTTAGCTTCTAGATGGCTGTCTTCTTTCTATATTTTTACATGGCCTTCCCTCTGTATGTATCTGGGTCTCAATCTCTTTACTTTAAAAAAATGTATTTATTGTTTTATTTTTGGCTGTGCTAAGTCTTTATTAAGGTACACAGGCTTCTCCTTGCAGCAGCTTCTCTTGTTGGGGAGCACAGGCACAGTAGTTGTGATGCACGGGCTTAATTTCCCAACCAGGAATTGAACCCATGTCCCTTGCATTACCAGTGGACCACCAGGGAAGTCCCTCTTCTTCTTACAAGGACACCAATCATACTGGGTTACAGCCTATCCCAATTACCTCACAGAGTGAAGATAAAAACCAAATTACCTTCAAATAGACTCATATCCTAAAGTACTGAGAGTTAGGACTTCAATGTTGAATTTTAGGAGCGCACAACTTCTCTCATAACAGATTCCCAAGTCCGGGATTCTGATACTTAAGAATGGTATCTTTTTGTACCTGTGTAATTCTGTAATATTTGTGCTGAGCACAGGATAGTAGATTGATAAGAAAGGGATGTAAGTAACCTTATAAAATTGCCTGGTTTTCAATATTGGGAGCAGATGGACTGTCATAACCAAGTCTCCCAAATACTCATGGGTCTTAGTTTTCCCAACCCTGAGACAGAAGAGATTGGAAACATTCAGGGTGGTATGGCCATAGATGGAGGTGGGTTCCACAGGTGCCCTCAGATCCCTAAGGCAAAATCCCTGACCTGACTTACAGAGGCAGAACAGAAGTGGATAAATGTTTGCCACAAACCTTGAGGATGTAGAAGAAAGTAATCCCATTTGCCCAAAGCATTCAAGTTATACATTACAGTTTCAGAATTATATTTTAACCAAGTAATATTTCACAGGGATAACATAATCACCTAACGAAGTCTCCTTGATGTTAATTACAGAGATGTATTGAAATCCAGCACAAGATTTATTTTGTCTGAAATATCCCTTACTTTTTATAAGGTGTAATTTAGACAGTATTGTGTCTATAGCATTCCATTTGAAGTCACCTTGCCCTTCCACAAAATCCTGTCCTGCTAGGAATATATTTAAATTAATGCATGGTGTATAAATTCTTACCTTATAGAAGTTTCTGGGCATTTCTGTCTGAAATATGGGTAGAAATAATGGTTTCTAGGGAAAGCATTAAAAAGTAAAATTTGTTTACATTGTTCTGCATGTGTGCATGCTCAGCTACTCAGTTGTATCTGACTCTTTGAGACCCCATAGGCTGTAGCCCACCAAGTTCCTCTGTCCATGGAACTTTCCAGGCAAGAATACTGGAGTGGGTTTCCTCCTCTAGGGTATCTTCCTCATCCAGGGATTGAACCCACATCTCCTGTATCTCCTGCATTGGCAGACGGGTTCTTTACCACTGAGCCACCTGGAACGCTGTACATTGCTTTGCACTTCTTCCATAAGAATCCCTTACTTTTAGTTAATCAGAGGTGTTTAGTAGTTTCCCCAAGGTCACAGAATTTATAATGGGTGGAGTCAAAGCTAACAGCCAATTTTGTTTGACTCTATTCTAATACTTCTATCATAGCTTTGCTTTTTCTTTCAGAATCCCTTTAATCATAAAACACCTAATCACCTGAAATATAGTTTTGTATAACATACTTTCTCAGGAAGGGGGTTCAGGATGGGGAACTCATGTACACACATGGCAGATTCATGTATGACAAAACCACTACAATATTTTAAAGTAATTAGCCTCCAATTAAAATAAATAAATTTATAAAAAAAATACTTTCTATGTTGGCCCACTTTCATCTGTAAGTAATATAAAATGAACTCAAATTGATTTAGCTCCTTCTCAATATGGCAGTGAGATGTCTGCCACCAGCAAGGGAACCAAATTGGGTGGAAGAGAGAGATGGCTCTCTACAGAATAAAGGAAAACTGTCTCTGATGATTCCAGCAAAACTTTGCTTTGGTCTTATTGATTGGTATTAGTACACATTCCCTGAAACCAATCAAAGGAATGGGATTAAATTTGAACCCATCAGGCTGAGCCTTTGACCTGAGGTTAATTCCCTAATCTACAGACAGGCTGTTCTGTGGAGAAGTTGTGAAATGAAGACTGGGGAGTAAACTGCAGTTTTGCTCCCCCAAGGGTCATAAAACACCAGGCTTATAATTTTGTAATATTCCCTTTCAGTGTGTTTGAATGTACTGTAACTGCAGGTGTTTGCTTCCTCAGGATCCCGTGCCTTTAAAAAAGAGTGAGTTTTAATTCATTACATGTCAGGTAGACTAAACCCTTTGCCAAAGCAACACCTTCTTAGTAAAGAGAATGCTTTAGAATGCTAAAGCATGGGTGACAAACGCCAGAGCAAACTTGCTGAAAGGTAGCTGTCATTGAGAAATTCTCTTCAAGCACACTACCTCTGTGAAGTTATCCTGTCAATTAAGGAAAGAAAGGGAGAAAAAGACCTTCATGTTTATTATAATACACCAAAGAATAATTTTTTTAGTTTTAAGGCAAATATTTGCTTTTCTGGCAAATATTTTAAGCAAACATTTATTTTTTTAAGTTTTTAACACAAATATTTGCAATTTCATTGGGTTCTGTGTTTTTCTGTATGGTGTGCTTAAAAGAAATTTGTATCCCTGGATTTTTAAGACTACAAAAGAGTGAACTATGTCAATTACAGTGTTTTAGTAGTTTATAACTAAACATGAAAAATATCCTTACAATTTTAATAAAACATAACATTTAAAAGAATATTAGGTGTCTCTTAGAAGTATTATTAGCAAAAATGATTTTATAATCATGCATCTTATTCATAAATTGTCATTTCTCTTTTAACAATGAAGCTTCAGAGAAAGATAAGGATTATTTTCAAAATTATGATAAATAATATTTCATATATCATCAAATACCAAAGTTATTTTAAAATAATTTCAGGTATATTAATTCATTGAACCTTCATTATAGCTCTCTAAGTTTCTTTGTTTTACAAATAGGAAAAGTGAGGCTCAGGGAGTTAACACTGATAGTAAGTAGTGGATTTGAGATCCAAACCCAGATAATCTGGTTCAAAGCACTGCTCTTATGAACAATGTTATACCATTTTTTTCAGTACCCAGTGCCTTTCCAGAAGTATCCCAAAGATTTTCTCCACTCAACAATCTTTACCTCAATAATTAATACTCTTGATCATATCCTCAAATTTTTCCTTTTCATTTTCCTATTAATAAGAGCCAAGATTTGAAAGGCATTAGTGGTTTACCAAGCATTCTCACATAGCATTTTAATTACAAAGTATCTTTCATTCACATTCCCATCTTCCAGGAAAGAAACTGAAGTTCAGCGAGGTAAAGCCCTTAGGCCAGGAGCGACATAGGTGACGTAGGTCATTTCAGACTTGGTTCCCCCTCACAAGGCAAATAATTAACCACTAGTAACAGGTAAGACACCACTGAGAGAATCCTAGAACGTGGGGGAGAGGCTGAGGCCCCACTTTGCACTGCTGAGACCAAGAGGGCCCATATTAGAGTGAGAGGAGTGGCAACTGCCACTGCAGGAGCAGCCGCATTGCTCCTCTCCCAGCCTGGAGCAGTAGCCTGCCAGGAGGCTTCCCCTGAGCCCATGGTTCCTCCAGTAAGAAAGGAGAGCCCAGGGTGGACATTCAGCTCACTGAGCAACCTCCACTCGAGTCGTGTCTCACAGAGATGGCAGACTTTCTGTGGCGCTCAACTACTGATTGTGACAGAAGAGAGAAGAAGAGGCTTGCAATATTTAGTACTTGGGTCTTGGCAGAATGAGTTTCTACCTGTAGCACTCAGGTACGGTCTCAACCAGTGCCTTTGCTCATTGCCAGAGCCAAGACATGGAATAGTTTGATCAGGGAACTTGGCAGAGTACAGATCTGTCTGATGTGGGACCTCAAACAAACAGCTTTGCTGGCCCTGCAATGAGACACTTACCCCCACACTGGCCGGGAAGCCAAATCACATCCCAGCCCACTTCTGAGTGTCTCCCAGCCCTGCCTGATCAAAAGGGCTGGCCAGAACACCTGGAAGTTACATAGCCTAACAGTGCTCACACAGGAGTATGGCAGACAGAGTTCATCATCTGCAAAGTGAAGCCAGTTGTCTTGTGTGGCTGGAGAGCTTTTACTGTTGGTTGGCTTGAGTCAAGACGAGAAATGAAAAGCCTTGACAGTCTTGGAGTCCGTTCTCATGCTCTCCTGGTCAGGGAAACTAATTCATAGCCTTGCTCATTGCTGAATACAGCTTTCAGCTCACCCAACTAGGAATCCTAAACAAAACACATGGGAAGCTGTGTAGTTCATCCAACAGCCCCACTTACAGTGGCACTTGACTAGAGATCACAGCCTGCGGCTTTCCTCTTCTGCAGAGTAAACTAGTGGCCTCATGTGGCCTGGGAATTCTGTGCACAGTCTTGCTCAATTCAGATTCCAAAAAACAAGCTGTGTAGGCTCTGGAGCTCACCCTGTTGCCTTGCCAGGGCAGAGAAATTAATTTATATTCCCCATATACTGCTGAGTATAGTATCTAGTTCGGACTGCTTAGTAAGTCTGACCAGGAAAACCAGGTAATACTACATTTTCAGTTGGATAGGGAACCAAATCAGAAGTCCTATCCAACTGTTAGCCAGCAGCAGCTTCCCCAATCTCCTCCCCTCACCCCAGAGCTCAGAAAGTGGCTTTGCACAAAAACAGATCCTGATTACAAGACATATCTGCCTAGGACATTACCAGAAGTTATACCCAGACTCTCAGACTGAGCTGACTGGTGAAGAGCTGTCTGCCAGAGTCAACCTATAGAATCTGAAAAAGGAAACTGCTTCCTTTAATGCAGGGACAACAGTGTGAGGTATCAAGGATCATAAAAATCAGGTAAATGTGACATCACCAAAGAAAACTAATGAAGCTCCAATAGCTAACCCTAAAGAAATGGAAAACTATGAACTCTTTAAAAAGCTTAATGAACTATAAGAACACCAAGATGAATAAACAAAATTAGGAAAACAATGCATAAACAAAATGAGACTTGCAACAAAGAAATAGAAACATTCCAAACAAAAACAAAACAACAAAAAAGTAAATAAATCCTAGAACTAAAAATATAAGGCCTGACCTGAAGAATTCAACAGAGAGCTTCAAAGGTAGATTCAACCATACAGATGAAAGAATCACTGGAAGACAGGACATTTGAAATTATCCAGTCAGAGGAGGAAAAGGAAAAAAGAACAAAAAATAGTTTTGTTTTGTTTTTTAAAAAGCCCACAGGATTTATGGGACAGAATCAAAAGAAACAAAATCTGCATTATGGCAATTCTAGAAAGAGAAGAGAAAGGGATGCAAAGAGTATTTAAAACAATAAATGATGAAAACTTCCTAAATCTTAAAAGAGAAATGGACATCCAGATCTATGAGGCCCAAAAGACCCCCAAATAGGTTGAATGTTAGCAGGGCTACACCACAACAGATTCTAATTAAACTGTCAAAAGTCAAAGACAAGGAAAGAATTTTGAAAGCAGCAAGAGAAAAAAGAGACATCATACACAACAAAAATCCATGAGGTTTTCAGTGGATTTTTCAACAGAAACTTTCAGACTAGGAGAGAATGTGATGATACATCCAAAATATTATAAGAAAAACTGTCAACCAAGAATCCTATACCCAGCAAAGATGTCCCTTAAAAATGAAAGAGAAAAACTTTCCTGAACAAATGAAAGCAGAGAGAGTTCATCACCACCAGACTTGTCTTACAAGAAGTGATAAAGGGAGTTCTTTAAGTGGAAGTAAAAAAAGACACTAATTAACATCATAAAACCATAAGAAGATAGTGTAAAACGCACAGGAAATTATAAATATATAGTCAGATTCTGTAATGTGGCACTAGCAGCATACAATGCATTTACAACTCTAGTTTAAAAGTTAAAAAACAAAATATGGTAGAAATAATTACAATTATCTGCTATTGGTTATCCAATACAAAAAGTACATAAACTGGCATCAGTAAACCTGTGGGGGAGAGGAGGAGTAAAAGTGGGTAGTTTAGGAATGCCTTAAAGTTAAGTTGTTATCAGCTTAAAATTTTACAAAACTTTATGTAAGTCTTATGGTAACCACAAGGAAAAACCTGCAGTAATCACATGAAAAAACATGGTAAAGAAATCAAAGCATAATGACCAAAGACATCAAAACACAAAAAGACAGCAAGAAAAACAAGGAACAATGGCCCTACAGAACAGCCCGAAAGCAATTAACAAACTGTTAATAGCAAGTTTTTAACCTATCAATAATTACCTTAAATGTAAGTGGATTAAAGTCTCTAATCAAAAGACACAGAATGGAGTTGGGGAAAATTGTTGGAGTATAAAAACCCTGAACTCACCTCCTCTCACAGCCATACCAAAACCACAGTTATTTATAAAGGATCTATTGATGAGAAAGACCAGAATCTAGCAGAAAGATCTACCAGTAAGGATATAAAGAAAGAATCATGATAGAGGTAGGAGGGGTTGATTCATGGTATAATCAAGACTCATACTCCTGGCTAGCCAATCCACAAATGAGAGGTTAACTACAACTGCAGAAGTGTTCCCCAAGAAGCGTGGGGCTTTGCACCCAAAGGGTCCTGCACCAGGAAGATAAGCCCTCAGACACAACATTTGGCTTTGAAGGCCAGGTCAGGACTTACTTTCAGGAGTTTCAGAGAGCTATGGGAAATACAGACTTTACTCTGAAGGGTACACACAAAATCTCACATGCTCTGGGACCAAGGGCAAAAGTAGTAATTTGAAATGAGCCTGGGTCAGACCTGCTTGCTGATCTTAGAGAGAGTCCCAGAGCAGCAGGAGGCAACTGGAAACTCACCCTGGGGATGGAGACACTTGGCAGGTAGCTATTCTGGGGAGTTTGTTCTACCAGGAGGACACTGGTGCTGGCAAGTACCGTCTTGGAGTCCTCCCTCTAGTTTATTAGCACTGCAATTCGGGCCCACTCACCAGACTGCTGACACTAGTACACCTCAGGCCACGCAACTCAACGGGTGAAGACAAGTCCCAGGCACCAGCAGGCGGGCTGCCTTAAGAACTCACCTCCCCTGCCCCCCACCCTGAGCCCATGCTTCCCCAGGACACACTGTGCCATAGAAGACCCAGGACCCTGTCCCCACACACCAGTGTGCACATGCTAGTCCAGGCATCCCCAGGCACTGCAGCCAGAGACCCCAGAACCCAGCTCTGTCTACCAGTGGGCCAACATTAGCTCCAGGACCACTCCAGCTCTACAGCCCAGAGCAGCAGGACTCAGACCCCCAGCAGGGGTGGCATCAGCTCTGAGGCACCTTAGGCCCCTCAGCCAGCAGCCCCAGGATCTGGTTCCACACAACAGTGGCCTTACACTAGCTTCAGGACACCCAGAACCTGAAGCTAATAGTGTCAGGTGTTGACCCCACACACAAGTGGACCAGGCCCTGAAGCCAGAGATTCTGGAGCCCAGGTACACCAACCAGTGGGATGACACTAGCCCTGGGACCACCTGGGCTTATCTCTGTCCACCAGAATTAGCTCTGGGACACCCCCATAAGACCCTAGCCCTTGCCAACAGAAGGCTGACATTATATCTAGGACCCCTGATCTTGTAACCACACACCTCAGAACCTGGCCCAGCCTACCAGTGAGTCAGCACTGGGCCCAGGATTCATGAGGTTCTGCAGCCAGCTTCTCATGACCCAGCTCCACCAACCAGTGGAAGCAGCCTCTGCAAAGGCAGGCCTAACCCACTGGGCCAGGGGTGCCATGCCTACCAGACCTCCAACTGTAGTCAGCCCACCACAGCTAAAAGACCACACAACATGCCTAAGGGGTACCCTTAGAGTACATAGCTCTGGTGCTGCTAGAATGCATAGGATTTCTCCTGCAAAGGGGGTCAAGGTCAGGAACCATAACCAAACTACTAAATGTATTAAGAATATAACAGAAAAGGAAGCAAAAATGAGGTGACAGAGAAACATGTTCTGAATGAAGGAACAAAATAAAACCCCAGAAGAGCCAAGTGAAGTAGAAATAACATACCCAATAAAGAGTTAAAGGTAATGATTGTAAAGACAAACAAAAAACTCAGGAGAAGAATGGATGAAGAAATGGGAATTTAGAAGCTTTAAACAAAGAGAAAATATAAAGAATAACTAAACAGAGATGAAGAATACAATAGCTGAATTTAAAAATATACTAGAAGGAACCACTAGTAGATTATACAATACTGCAAATTTTACTAAAATTTTATAAAAATTTTATTTAATAAATTTTATAAAATAAAAAGAATTTAATCTCATTTAAGACACTGCTGGAACAATATCATTCATACTAACATCCACAGGATAAGGGTATCAGAAGGAAAAGATAAAGAGAAAGGGGCAGAGAGCATATTTGAAGGTATAATAGCTGAAAATTTCCCTACCCTGGAAAAGGAAACAGACTTTCGCATCCAGAAAGCAGAGTCTTAAACAGGATCAGTCCAAAGAGGACCATACTAAGACATAATGTAATGAAAATGGTGAATATTAAAGAGAGAATGTTAAAATCAAAAGAAAACATGTTGGAATACAAAAAAAACTAAAAATCTTCTGCACAGCAAAAAAGAAATGATCAGTAAAATGAAGAGACAACCTATGGAATGGGAAAAATACTGTAAACCAAATATCTGATAAAAAGTTAGTATCTAAAATATATATGAAATTTAAGCAAAACCACATATAATCTAAATTAAAAAGGCAAAATATAAATAAACATTTTTCCAAAAACAAATTCAAATAATCAGTGGATGCATGGAAGGATGCTAAGCATCAATAATGATTCAGTTCAGTTCAGTCATTCAGTCGTGTCCAACTCTTTGCGATCCCATGAATTATAGCACGCCAGGCCTCCTTGTCCATCATCAGCTCCCGGAGTTCACTCAGACTCGCGTCCATCAAGTCAGTGATGCCATCCAGCCATCTCATCCCCGGTCATCCCCTTCTTCTCCTGCCCCCAATCCCTCCCAGCATCAGAGTCTTTTCCAATGAGTCAACTCTTCTCATGAGGTGGCCAAAGTACTGGAGTTTCAGCTTTAGCATCATTCCTTCCAAAGAAATCCCAGGGCTGATCTCCTTGCAGTCCAAGGGGCTCTCAAGAGTCTTCTCCAACACCACAGTTCAAAAGCATCAATTCTTCAGCCTTCTTCACAGTCTAACTCTCACATCCATACATGACCACTGGAAAAAACAGCCTTGACTAGACGGACCTTTGTTGGCAGAGTAATGTCTCTGCTTTTGAATATGCTATCTAGGTGGGTCATAACTTTCCTTCCAAGGAGTAGCGCCTTTTAATTTCATGGCTGCAGTCACCATCTGCAGTGATTTTGGAGCCCCCAAAATAAAGTCTGACACTGTTTCCACTGTTTCCCCATCTATCTGCCATGAAGTGATGGGACCAGATGCAATAATCATTAGGGAAAAGCAAATCAAAACCACAATAAAATACCTGGTAGAATGGCCAGTATCAAAGAGACAAGATACAACAAATGCTGACAAAAATATGGAGAAAAGCAAACCATTATATACTAACGGTGGAATTATAAACTGGTATACCATTTATAGAAAATAGCGTGTGTGTATGCTTAGTTGCTCAGTCATATCTGACTCTTGCAACCCCATAGACTGTTGCCTGCCAGGCTCCTCTGTCTGTAGGATTCTCCAGGCAACAATACTGGAGCAGGTTGCCATTTCCGTCTCCAGGGGTTCTTCCTGACTCAGGAATCAAACCTGGATCTGCAGATTCTTTACCAAGTGAGCTATGAGGGAAGCAGAAAATAGTATGGAGCTTCTTTAAACATTAAAACTAGAACTATACATAGGATTGAGCAATTCCACTCCTGGAAATATATCACTGGGAAATGAAATCAATATGTCAAAGAGATATTTGCACTCTATGTTCACAGCAGCATTTACAATAGCCAAGATATGGCAACAACCAAAGTGTCCACTGACAGATGAATGGATAAGGTTGTGGTCTGTATGTAAAATGGAATAGTACTCAGCCACAAGAATTGAAAAAAATCCTGCCATCTCTTATAACATGGATGGATCATGAGGGCATTATATTACATTAGATGGGTCAGACAGAAAAACAAAAATACTGTATGATTTCCCTTATATCTGAAATCTAAAACAAACAAACCAAACTAATGGAAAAAGTGATCAAATTAATGGTTATCAAGGACAGGGAGTGGTGGGAGGGGAAATTGGATAAAAGTGGTCAAAACGTACAAACTTCAGTTATAAGAGAATAGTGGGGATATAAGATACAACACAATGACTATTCTTAACCCTGCTGTATGATGTATATTAAAGATGTTAGGAGAGTAAAGCCTTTGAGTTCTCATCACAAGAAAAATATTTTTCCTTTTTCTTTTGTGGCTACATAACTAAACTTGCAATAATCATTTTATGATATACATAGAGCAAATTACTATGCTGTGCATCTTAAGCTTATACAGTGCTATGTGTCAATTATATTTCAATAAAACTGGAAAAAATAAAAGGAAAAAAGATATTATCCAGGGCTTCCCTGGTGGCTCAGAGGTTAAAGCGTCTGCCTGCAATGTGGGAGACTTGGGTTCGATCCCTGGATCGGGAAGATCCCCTGGAGAAGGAAATGGCAACCCACTCCACTGTTCTTGCCTGGAGAATCCCATGGATGGAAGAGCCTGGTGGGCTACCGTCCATGGGGTCGCAAAGAGTCGGACATGACTGAGCGACTTCACACTTCACTTCACTTCAGCTAAGAGGAGGTAGAGGTAAGACTTTATTCAACTGTTTTTTTTTTTTTTTTTCCTGCGATACGACTATGTCATTTTTAGAGGAATAGATTTTCCTCTGGGCCATCATGGTTGAGTTGTATGGAATGGAGTAAATGTCACAGAGACTTTCTCACACTCTTCCCCTGGGAGCCCTGTACTTTCCTTTAGGAACCTACAGGGGCCAGTGGGAGAGCATGAGCTGGAGAGCCTTCAAGTGTTCCCATTGGTCAAGGAAGATCTACTTTTATCTCTTTTGCACATGAACTTCTATGAAATAATATTTTAGATACAATATCCTTCAGCTTAAAAACCACTGTCAAAACAAGAAAAGAAATCCAGAACGAAAAAAACCTCCTATTCTAAACCTCAGATGAGGTAAATAATTTCCCACAAATCACATAGCTCACAGACACACAGAACCAGCAAGGCCATAACCCAGTTCTCCCAAGTCATATCCCAGAGCTCTTTCTACCATCATGATAAATGCTACTTTCCTGAAGAAAAAAGTCATTTAAAAGCCCATTACAGAAATGATAAACTGGGAGCCAGAAACAAAATCTTAAGAAAAAAAGTAGGCCAAGTGCTGTATTGAGGTCTGAGAAGGCCATTTTTGCCTACTCAGGCACTGATTCAATTTTTCATTTTGGCATGATTTGAGCTTTCTTCTTTCTTATGTCCAGGTACAACTCTTTTTCAGGAAAATTCACTATGGGCAATTATCTACTTGAGGAAATAAATGAGACTCTTTTTAATGGTGTTCCTTGCCCTGCTTTGAAGAAGGATAAATCAGAACTTGTTCTCAAAAGACCTTACCAAAAATAAAAATATATTTTAATATTCACAGGCAGCTCTGGGTAAGTGAAAAATATACATGATAAGCATGGAAAATGCAAACAATCAAAATGTTATTACTGATATAATGTAATAATTTACCAGAACACTCAGTTAATAGAATGGGCACACAAATATAGTTTTCTAGTGACCTGAAACAAGCAAAAGCAAAAACAAAAACAAAAACTGTTGTAGCCCTCACAAATTTTTTTAATGCAATCTTATTCATTCTTAAAAAATAGTTATAATACTCAAGGTACGTTGGTTGATAATTTACAATATTACAGTGCTTTGGACCATAATTCTGAATATGAGTTCTCACTGAGTTCTACAAGAGGAAGGAAGCTGGGTTTAAGGAAACTTACTTCCAAAGGCTTTTTATTTTAAAAATTCATAAAATTTTCTCTCTAAAACTTTCAACTGCTTCTGTTTCTAGTCACAACAAAATAACTAGTATTTACAATGCTTGCTCACTGTAAACAGCTGGAACACTGGACAAAATGTACTGAACATGAGTTTTCAGACATTGGATAACAGATAGAGCAGGAATGTTCTAAAAGAAAAGGAAAATAGATGAGATTATCCCTACAGCTGTCCTAGCTTTTTGCCTAGTTATTCCTTCCATACAGTGACAAAAGGAAGGTGAACTCAGAACACAGAGACATCACTGAGTTGTGAAGTCAGAAATCAAGAGTGCAGGAAGGCTGAAGCAGCTAGAATTTGTGGGGAAGCATACAGGAGCGAGGGGTTTCCAGGTGGTTCAGTGGTAAAGAATCTCCCTGCCAATGAGGGAGACACAGGAGATGGAGACTTGAGTTCAGTCCCTGAGTGGGGAAGATCTCCTGGAATAAGCAATGGCAACCCATTCTAGTACTCTTGCCTGGAAATTTCCATAGACAGAGGAGCCTAGTGGGGACTATGGTCCATGGGGTCACACAGAGTTGGAAATGGCTGAGAGACTGCACACACACGTACCATACAGAAGAGAGTTATTGAGAGTAAGAAGCTCCAGAAATCTGAAGAGGAAGTCACTGTGCCTTTGACTACTGGAGTGCTTGTGGATATTATACAATTCTATAAGAACCAACAAAGAACTACTACAAAACAAATAATGCTGAGACCTCAGACAAGGCTGGGAACTGTTCAACCTCTCACTAGTTTAGTATACACGTGTCTTTGAGCATCTGAAACATTCAGTAGTGAACCCAGAAAGAATGAGACAGGAAGCAAGGTGACAGGGCCCAACCATTAAAAGAATGACGCAACCATGAGAAAAGGATGCCACAAAAACTGGTTAGAACCTACTGGGCCCAAGATCGGAGAAGGCAACAGCACCCCACTCCAGTACTCATGCCTGGGAAATCCCATGGATGGAGGAGCCTGGTGGGCTGCAGTCCATGCGGTCGCTGAGGGTCAGACACGACTGAGTGACTTCACTTTCACTGTTCACTTTCATGCATTGGAGAAGGAAATGGCAGCCCACTCCAGTGTTCTTGCCTGGAGAATCCCAGGGACGGGGGAGCCTGGTGGGCTGCTGTCTATGGGGTTGCACAGAGTTGGATACTACTGAAGTGACTTAGCAGCAGAGCAGCAGCAGGCCCAAGATGGCAGAAAGTATGATTTTCAGTAGACCTCAGGCCCCATTATGTGCTCATTATATAACACACGAGCTACATGACATACTCACAGTTGCCAGGACATTTCCCAGGCTGACCATAAAAGGCCAAAAAGTGGGCAATGCTCCAATTTCTGGAAGTCCCCATCCCTTTTCCAAAATAGAATATTCCTCACACTCCTTAGCCTCTGAAAAAAATTGAAAAAAATTGAACAGAGTCTAGTAACCTCTCAGACAACAACAAGGTATCTAACATATATGAAATGAACTCCCAGAAAGGGATGGGAATATGCAGAAAACATTAAATATCGATCCCAAATTTTACAAATACAGTGAAACCTATAAATGTATATAGATCCAAGAAGCTCCAGTGAATTCCAAGCAAGATGATTATAAAAATACACTCCAGGACATGATAACTAAAAACAATAGTCAAATTTTTTTAAAAGACAAATATTCCCTGGAACAAGTGTTCATATTCTAATAATGACTAATGGGTTCTCATTAGAAATAATGCAGACTGGAAGACACCGAAAGTTCTGAAAGGAAAAACTCTGAGAACCTAGAATACTACTTACAGTAAAAAAAAAAAAATCCATTATAGACGAAGGTGAGATAAAAATATTTCAGGTAAACAAAACCTGAGAGAATTTAATTGCCAACTGTTCTAAACTATGAAAATTACATCAAGTTTTCAAGTGGAGGAAAAGATGATATAAAATGGGAACTTGGATCTAAAAAAAGATGAGCCCTGAAAATGATGAACATTTGAGGCAACAAAAATGGTATTTTCTTGTTTTTTAATTAAAATATATTGACTATTTACAGCAAGACTAATAAGGTTTTGTGGGGTATTATACAGAGAAGGCAATGGCACCCAACTCCAGTACTCTTGCCTGGAAAATCCCATGGATGCAGGAGCCTAGTGGGCTGCGTCCATGGGGTCGCTAAGAGTTGGACATGACTGAGCAACTTCACTTTCACTTCTCACTTTCATGCATTGGAGAAGGAAATGGCAGCCCACTCCAGTGTTCTTGCCTGGAGAGTCCCAGGGGCGGAGCCTGGTGGGCTGCCGTCTATGGGGTCGCACAGAATCGGACACAACTGAAGCGACTTAGCAGCAGCAGCAGCATAGCATATGTAAACGTATGTGTGACAATAGCCCAAAGAATTGGAATTACATTGTGAGTGTAAATGTAAAATGGTGCAACAATGATGCCTGATACTCTTACCATAGACTCAAGAATTTTGTTCCTCATTATTTACCCAAGAGAAATGAAACATGTTAAGGTCACGATGACTTTAACACAAATGCTCACAGATGCTGTCTTCATTTATGGTAAATATTTATAGTGGCCAAACACTGAGAATGGAACCAAAGATATATGAATTTGTGAATGATGAACAAACTGTGTTTTATTCACCCCATGGAATACTACTCGAGGGTAAAGGAATGAACTGCTGATGTATGCAACAACATGGGTGAATCTCCAAAATACTATGCAGAGTTAAATAAGTCAGACAGAAAAAATACACATTCTAAATTTTACTTGTATGAAATTTAGGAACAGACAAAATATTAACAAGAAAATAGATCAAATGTTGCTTGAGGTCAGAGTTTGTGGAATACTGCCTGCGAATGGAACATAAGAACTTTTGAGATGAAAATACTGTATATCTTGATTACTGAATAATTTGTTAAAACTCATTAAATTGTGTAGTTAAGCAGAGTTACTTTTATAGCATGGAGATTATAACCAATATTTAAAAATACAACTAATAAGTAATAGAAGACAAATGTTTCTATTAATGAACAATCTTTTTAAAACAAATTGATAAAAAATAATGGATATAGGAGTTTATATTTAGGTTAAATGAGAAACTCTGTGTTCCTTCATTATTCTTACCTTTTTCATTAATGAATTTAATGTCTAAAGTAAAATATTTGACCTGGTTGTATGTATTACTCTGATTTTCTCATTTGATGGATGATTTTCTGATTTAAAAAGTCATATTTAAATCAAAGCAAAAATAAATTTCATTCTATTATCCCTCCTTGAATGACACTGATTTTATTCATTTATTCATTCATTCACTTTTTTAATATTTTGAATAAGAGCACAACATAGACTATGGAATCAATAAACTTTGTCTCTAATCCTGGCTAATTATTAGTTGTACAGTTTTGGGCACCTCAGTCTTACTATTTTCTTGTTATTGTTGCAGACTATGTAGTCAGTAAGTAGCAATACTCCTACACCATTAAGAAAAAGCATAGTCACTATCTTTAAGAAATTTACATTTGATGAAGAGACAGGTAAACAAATATTTGTAACATATTTAGGTCACTGGTATGATAAAAGAATATATGTCTGCACCGGAGGTCCACTGAAGGGCCTCTTCAGTGTGCTAAAATGTTTGGAGAAAGTGTTAGAAAAGGAGTTCATATTTGGATTCAGAGTTGAAGAATTACTAGAAATTTACCTGGTTGACAAACAGTCAGGAGCTTTAGGTAAAGTAAATCCAAGTGCAAATGTAACAAGACTTAAGAAACAGAATACCTTTTGAAAAAAAAAATGGTGGTATAACATGTAAAGGTTATGGGTGAAAGCCATAAGTGAAGCAGACAGTAGCTCATGGATCCATACTAAATCGCAACTGTTGGGATAAGAACACTATGAGATTAGGTGCTAAATAATGGAAGTTTTGGCTTGTGTATCTGGATGGAGAGATTGAGAAACTGCAAAGCTTACCAGCACTAGGATGTGTTTCCTTTTTATAAACATAACAGTGTTATTAATAGTACAGAGTTTCTGCTACACTATTTAAAGTTATAGTTAAGTTTTGCAATTTATTTTAAATGGTGCTAATAGTTTATCAACATAACTAATGAGGACTCGACCGTGAGGGCGGAGTGGGGAGGGGGCCAGGCTCGCCTCAAGGAGGCACGAGCATGGCCAAGGTGGTGTGAAACACCCAGAGAGACCAGACCTTTGCCCTGGCCCTTGCCTCGGGGAAACCTGCCTGCTAGGGTCAGGTTGGATGCCCACGCCTGACCTGTGGACAGGTGTTCCCCATGCAGGTGGGACAGAGAGAGGTCCCTCGACTGAAACTGAAAAATTTTAGATTCATGGTTTTATGCTGTGCACCAGAAGCGAGGAGAGGATTGAAAAAATACCTTCACTTGTACACACCTTTTTATGACTTGAAAGGACTGTGTTTTTATTCACAATTACAGTTCACAGCAAGGCTGTCCAAACTGTTAGGGAGATGTACCTACAAAGGGCCCTGACTGAAGAGACAGTCAGAGATAAGGAGACATTTATTAATAGAGAAGCCAAAGGAAAACAGTGTCTCAAGGAGGGAGTGACCAACTGATTTGAGTGCTGCTAAGAGGTCTCTTGGCAGAATGGAAGACTTTACTGAAATTAAACTTTTGGACATTGGGCCTGTCTACTTTTTTTGAAAGAGATAAAATCAAAAAGGAAAATGTAGGAAAAGAGAAAATGTGAAGACTACATCTCCCTTTTGGAATGCACTGAAGGAGTTTCCAAAGGAAAGAACACAGCCCTATCAATCAACAGAAAATTGGATTAAAGATTTACTGAGCATGGCCCAGCCCATCAGAACAAGACCCAGATTCCCCCATAGTCAGTCTCTCCCATCAGGAAGCATCCATAAGCCTCTTATCCTTACCCATCAGAGGGCACACAGACTGAAAACCACCATCACAGAAAACTAACCAATCTGATCACATGGATCACAGCCTTTTCTAACTCAGTGAAACTATGAGCCATGCCATGTAGGGCCACCCAAGATGGAAGGGTCATGGTGGAGAGTTCTTATAAAACGTGGTTCACTGGAGAACGGAATGCCAAACCACTTCAGTTTTCTTGCCTTGAGAATCCCATGAACAGTATGAAATAGCAAAAAGCTAGGACACTAAAATATGAATTCCCTAGGTCAGTATGTGTCCAAAATGCTACTAGAGAAAAGTAGAGAAATAACTCCTGTGAAGAAGGCTGAGCACCAAAGAATTTATGATTTTGAACTATGGTGTTGGAGAAGACTCTTGAGAGTCACTTGGACTGCAAGGAGATCCAATCAGTCCATTCTGAAGGAAATCAGCCCTGGGATTTCTTTGGAAGGAATGATGCTAAAGCTGAAACTCCAGTACTTTGGTCACCTCATACGAAGAGTTGACTCATTGGAAGAGACTCTGATGCTGGGAGGGATTGGGGGCAGGAGGAGAAGGGGACAACAGAGAATGAGATGACTGGATGGCATCACTGATTCGACAGACATGAGTTGAGTGAACTCTGGGAGTTGGTGATGGACAGGGAGGCCTGGCATGCTGTGATTCATGGGGTCTCAAAGAGTCGGACACGACTGAGCAACTGAACTGAACTGAACTCGAAAAAGAATGAAGAGATGGAGCCAAAGCAAAAACAGCACCCAGTTGTGGATGTATCTGGTGATGGAAGTAAAGTCTAAGGCTGTA
Source organism: Nanger dama (assembly GCA_917880005.1). Taxonomy (NCBI): domain Eukaryota; kingdom Metazoa; phylum Chordata; class Mammalia; order Artiodactyla; family Bovidae; genus Nanger; species Nanger dama. The sequence continues at coordinate 3,153,381 of CAKJTW010000059.1, forward strand.
AAGAACAGTCATGCACAGGAACCTGGAATGTTAGGTCTAGGAATCAAGGTAAATTGGAAGTGGTCAAACAGGATATGGTAAGAGTGAACATTGACATTTTAGGAATCAGTGAACAAAAATGGACCAGAATGGGTGAATTTAACTCATCTGAATTAAATTATATTGGGCTTCTCATATAGCTCAGTTGGTAGAGAATCTGCCAGCAATGCAGGAGACCCTGGTTCGATTCCTGGGTCAGGAAGATCCACTGGAGAAGGGATAGGCTACCCACTCCAGTATTCTTGGGCTTCCCTTGTGGCTCAGCTGGTAAAGAATCTGCCTTAGGTGTGGGAGACCTGGGTTCGATCCTGGGTTGAGAATATCCCCTGGAGAAGGGAAAGGCTGCCCACTCTAGTATTCTGGCCTAGAGACTACATGGACTATATGGTTCATAGGGTTGCAAAGAGTCAGACAAACTGAGCAACTTTCACTTCACTTTCATAAATTAGGTAGGCCATTATATCTACTACTGTACACAAGAATCTCATAGAAGAAATGGAGTAGCCCTTATAGTCAACAAAAGAGTGCAAAATGCAGTACTTGGGTGCAATCTCAAAAACAACAAAATTATCTCTGTTTGTTTCCAAGGCAAACCACTCAGTATCACAGTAATCAAAGTCTATGTCCCAACCACTAATGCTGAGGAAGCTGAAGTTAAATGGTTTTATGATGATCTATAAGACCTTCTGACTTCCTTGGTGGCTCAGATGGTAAAGCATCTGCCTACAATTTGGGAGACCCAGGTTCAATCTTTGGGTGGGGAAGATCCTCTGGAGAAGGAAATGGCAACCCACTCTAGTACTCTTGCCTAGAAAATTTTCATGGATGGAGGAGCCTGGGAGGCTATAGTTCATGGGGTCGCAAAGAGTTGGACACGACTGAGCGACTTCATACACATAAGACCTTCGAGAACTAAGACACAAAAAAAGATGTCCTTTTCATCATAGGGGACTGGAATGCAAAAGAAGGAAGTCAAGAGATACCTAGAATAACAGGCAAGTTTAGTCTTGGAGTATAAAACGAAGCAGGTCAAAGGCTAACAGAGTTTTGCCAAGAGAACGCATTGGTCATAGCAAATACCCTCTTCCAACAACAGAAGAGATGACTCTACACATGGACATCACCAGATGGTCAATACCAAAAGCAGACTGATTGTATTCTTCACAGCCAAAGATGAAGAAGCTCAAAAACAAGACCAGGAGCTAACTGTGTCTCAGATCATGAGCTCCTTATTGCAAAATTGAGAGTTAAATTGAAGAAAGTAGGGTAAGCCACTAGATCATTCAGATATGACCTAAATCAAATCCCTTATGATTATACAGTGGAAGTGACAAATAGATTCAAAGCATTAGATCTTATAGACAGAATGCCTGAAGTGCTAAGAACAGAGCTTCATGACATTGTACAGGAGGCAGTGATCAAGACCATCCCAAAGAAAAAGAAATGCAAAAAGGTAAAATGGCTGTCTGAGGAGGCCTTACAAATAGCTGAGAAAAGAAGAGAAGCTAAAGGCAAAGGAGAAAAGGAAAGATACACCCATTTGAATGCAGAATTGCAAAGAGTAGCAAGGAGAGATAAAGCCTTTCTCAGGGATCAATGCAAAGAAATAGAGGAAAAAGATTGGGAAAAACTAGAGATCTCTTCAAGAAAATTAGAGATTCCAAGGAAACATTTCATGCAAAGATAGACACAATGAAGGACAGAAAGGTATGGACCTAACAGAAGCAGAAGATATTAAGAGGTGGCAAGAATACAAAGAAGAACCATATGAAAAAGATCTTCATGATCCAGATAACCATGATGGTGTGGTCACTCACCTAGAGCCACACATCCTGGAATGTGAAGTCAAGTGGACCTTAGGAAGCATCACTACAAACAAAGCTAGTGGAGGTGACGGAATTCCAGCTGAGTTATTTCAAATCCTAAAATATGATGCTGTGAAAGTGCTACACTCAATATGCCAGCAAATTTGGAAAACTCAGCAGTGACCACATGAATGGAAAGGTCAGTTTTCATTCCAATCCCAAAGAAGGGCAATGCAAAAAAATGTTCAAACTATTGCACAATTGCACTCATGTCACACACTAGCTAAGTAATGCTCAACATTCTCCAAGCCAGGCTTTAACAGTCCATGAACAGAGCACTTCCAGATGTTCAAGCTGGATTTAGAAAATGTAGAGGAATCAGAGAGCAATATGCCAACATCAATGGATCCCAGGAAAAGGAAGAGACTTCCAGAAAAACATTTACTTCTGCATTATTGACTACACCAAAGCCTTTGACTATGTGGATCACACAAACTGTGGAAAATTCTTCAAGAGATGGGAATACCAGACCATCTGACCTGGCTCCTGAAGAATCTGTATGCTGATCAAGAAGCAACAATTAGAACTGTACATGGAACAATGGACAGGTTCCAAATTGGGAATGGAGTATCTCAAGGCTTTGTATTGTCATCTTACTTATTTAATTTATATGCAGAGTACATCGTGTGAATTGCCAGGCTGCATGAAGCACAAGCTGGAAGCAAGATTGCTGGGAGAAGTAGAAATACCCTCAGATATGCAGATGACACCACCCCTATGGCAGAAAGTGAAGAGGAACTAAAGAGCCTCTTGATGAAGGTGAAGCAGGAGAGTGAAAAAGTTGGCTTAAAATTAAACATTCAGAAAATGAAGATAATGGCATCTGGTCCCATCACTTCATGGCAAAGAGGAGAGGAAACAATGAAAACAGTGACAGACTTTATTTTTTTGGGCTTCAAAATCACTGCATATGGTGATGGCAGTTATGAACTTAAAAGACACTTGCTCCTTGAAAGAAAAGCTATGTCCAATCTAGACAGCATATTAAAAAGCAGAGACATCACTTTGCTGACAATGGTCCATCTAATCGAAGCTATGCTGTTTCCAGTAGTCATGTATGGATGTGAGAGTTGGACCATAAAGAAAGCTGAACACTGAAGAATTGATGCTTTTGAACTGTGGTGTTAGAGAAGACTCTTGAGAAGACCCTTGGACTACAGGGAGATCAAACCAGTCCATCCTAAAGGAAATCAGTCCTGCATATTCACTGGAAGGACTGATACTGAAGCTGAAGTTCCATTACTTTGGCCACTTGATGAGAAGAGCTAACTCATTGGAAAAGACCCTGATGCTGGAAAAGACTGAAGGTAGGAAGAGAAGGGGACAGCAGAGGATTAGACAATTAGATGGCATCGCCAACTTGATGGACATGAGTTTGAGCAAGCTCTGGGAATTGATGATGGACAGGGAAGCCTGGTATGCTGCAGTCCACTGGGTTACAAAGAGTAGGACACAAGTGAGTGACTGAACTAACTTTTCCTTTAAATGTGTGATTTTTAAAAATTTCTATATAAGCTGATTCTTTTCCTCTCCATAGGAAGTATAGTTCACCATTTTGAAATATTGGTTAATGCAAAACAATGTAATTTGACAAACTGAAAAATAATTTATAAATTACATTTATATTTAATGTAATGAACTTCATATTTAAAATGATTTTAAAGCATTACCTACCTCCAACTATATTTCCCCAAAATTTCTGGAGCTTAGTGGACAATGCAAACAGATTGAATTAAGCCATTTAATCTGAAGTCCCAAATAAAAAAAAATTAGGCTTCAAAATTGTTTTAAGTAGAACCTAGGACCTGAGAATTTACTGATCAGGACTATATCTGGAGAACAAATAACATGTATCAAATAAAGTTTAGTTCATAAGATAGAACACTATTATATTTCAAATGGTAAGGGATATAATATAGGGTATTAGAAAATTACAAAATTGTTGGCAAAGTTGGAAGGGTGTAAGTCAGGGATTAATGATTAACTCAACTGTAGAGTTTAAGGATGTACCACCATAACTGCAATTCAGGAGTCAGGCATTTGCAGCTGTTACCACTAAACTGCTACAACAACTGCCATTTGATTATGAACGTAAAACCAACGACCAGATACGAGGAAGCTGAGTCCAGCCACCACAGCTGCTACTGTCTCCATGACCAAGATTGCCAGCACTAGTTAACTACAGTTCAGTTCAGTTCAGCCGCTCAGTCGTGTCCGACTCTTTGCGACCCCATGAATCACAGCACGCCAGGCCTCCCTGTCCATCACCAACTCCAGGAGTTCACTCAGACTCACGTCCATCAAGTCTGTGATGCCATCCAGCCATCTCATCCTCGGTCGTCCCCTTCTCCTCCTGCCCCCAATCCCTCCCAGCATCAGAGTCTTTTCCAATGAGTCAACACTTCGCATGAGGTGGCCAAAGTACTGGAGTTTCAGCTTTAGCATCATTCCTTCCAAAGAAATCCCAGGAAATCCCATTCCTTCAGAATGGACTGGTTGGATCTCCTTGCAATCCAAGGGACTCTCAAGAGTCTTCTCCAACACCACAGTTCAAAAGCATCAATTCTTCAGCACTCAGCCTTCTTCACCATCCAACTCTCACATCCATATATGACCACAGGAAAAACCACAGCCTTGACTAGACAGACCTTAGTCGGCAAAGTAATGTCTCTGCTTTTGAATATACTATCTAGGTTGGTCATAACTTTTCTTCCAAGGACTAAGCATCTTTTAATTTCATGGCTGCAGTCACCATCTGCAGTGATTTGGGAGCCCAAAAAAATAAAGTCTGACACTGTTTCCACTGTCTCCCCATCTATTTCCCATGAAGTGATGGGACTGGATGCCATGACCTTCGTTTTCTCAGTGTTGAACTTTAAGCCAACTTTTTCACTCTCCTCTTTCACTTTCATCAAGAGGCCCTTTAGCTCCTCTTCACTTTCTGCCATAAGAGTGGTGTCATCTGCATATTTGAGGTTATTGATATTTCTCCCGGCAATCTTGATTCCAGCTTGTGTTTCTTCCAGTCCAGTGTTTCTCATGATGTACTCTGCATATAAGTTAAATAAGCAGAGTGACAACATACAGCCCTGACGTACTCCTTTTCCTATTTGGAACCAGTCTGTTGTTCCATGTCCAGTTCTAACTGTTGCTTCCTGGCCTGCATACAGATTTCTGAAGAGGCGGGTCAGGTGGTCTGGTATTCCTATCTCTTTCAGAGTTTTCCACAGTTTATTGTGATCCACACAGTCAAAGGCTTTGGCAGTCAATAAAGCAGAAATAGGTGTTTTTCTGGAACTCTCTTGCTTTTTTGATGATCCAGCAGATGTTGGCAATTTGATCTCTGGTTCCTCTGCCCTTTCTAAAACCAGCTTGAACATCAGGGAGTTCACGGTTCACGTATTGCTGAAGCCTGGCTTGGAGAATTTTGAGCATTACTTTACTAGCATGTGAGATGAGTGAAATTGTGCAGTAGTTTGAGCATTCTTTGGCATTGCCTTTATTTGGAATTGAAATGAAAACTGACCTTTTCCAGTCCTGTGGCCACTGCTGAGTTTCCCAAATTTGCTGGCATATTGAGTGCAGCGCTTCCACAGCATCATCTTTCAGGATTTGAAACAGCTCAACTGGAATTCCATCACCTCCACTAGCTTTGTTTGTAGTGATGCTTTCTAAGGCCCACCTGACTTCACATTCTAAGATGTCTGGCTCTAGATGAGTGATCACATCCTCATGATTATCTGGGTCGTGAAGCTCTTTTTTGTACAGTTCTTCTGTGTATTCTTGCCACTTCTTCTTAATATCTTCTGCTTCTGTTATGTCCATACAATTTCTGTCCTTTTTCGAGCCCATCTTTGCATGAAATGTTCCCTTTGTATCTCTAATTTTCTTGAAGAGATCTCTAGTCTTTCCCATTCTGTTGTTTTCTTCTATTTCTTCGCATTGATCACTGAAGAAGGCTTTCTTATCTCTTCTTGCTATTCTTTGGAACTCTGCATTCAGATGCTTATATCTTTCCTTTTCTCCTTTGCTTTTGCCTCTCTTCTTTTCACAGCTATTTGTAAGGCCTCCCAGACAGCCATTTTGCTTTTTGCATTTCTTTTCCATGGGGATGGTCTTGATCCCTGTCTCCTATACAGTGTCACGAACCTCATTCCATAGTTCATCAGGCACTCTATCTATCAGATCTAGGCCCTTAAATCTATTTCTCACTTTCACTGTATAATCATAAGGGATTTGATTTAGGTCATACCTGAATGGTCTAGCGGTTTTCCCTACTTTCTTCAATTTGAGTCTGGATTTGGTAATAAGGAGTTCATGATCTGAGCCACAGTCAGCTCCTGGTCTTGTTTTCATCGACTGTATAGTGCTTCTCCATCTTTGACTGCAAAGAATATAATCAATCTGATTTTGGTGTTGACCATCTGGTGATGTCCATGTGTAGAGTCTTTTGTCTTGTTGGAAGAGGGTATTTGCTCTGACCAGTGTATTTTCTTGGCAAAACTCTATTAGTCTTTGCCCTGCTTCATTCCGCATTCCAAGGCCAAATTTGCCTGTTACTCCAGGTGTTTCTTGACTTCCTACTTTAGCGTCCCAGTCCCCTATAATGAAAAGGACATCTTTTTTGGGTGTTAGTTCTAAAAGGTTTTGTAGGTCTTCATAAAATCGTTCAACTTTAGCTTCTTCAGTGTTACTGGTTGGGGCATAGACTTGGATAACTGTGATATTGAAAGGTTTGCTTTGGAGACAAACAGAGATCATTCTGTCATTTTTGAGGTTGCATCCAAGTACTGCAGTTCGGACTCTTTTGTTGACCATGATGGATACTCCATTTCTTCTGAGGATTCCTGCCCGCAGTAGTAGACATAATGGTCATCTGAGTTAAACTGAAGGTCAGGAACAGTGGCGGTAAGGAGATACTCCTTGTCCAAGGTAAGAAGCAGTGGCTATGCTTTGCTGGAGCAGCCGTGTAGAGATACCCCATGCCCAAGGTAAGAGAAACCCAAGTAAGATGGTAGGTGTTGCAAGAGGGCATCAGAGGGCAGACACACTGAAACCATACTCACAGAAAACTAGTCCATCTAATCACACTAGGACCACAGCCTTGTCTAACTCAGTGAAACCAAGCCATGCCTGCAGGGCAACTCAAGATGGGCGGGTTATGGTGGAGAGGTCTGACAGAATGTGGTCCACTGGAGAAGGGAATGGCAAACCACTTCAGTATTCTTGCCTTGAGAACCCCATGAACAGTATATAAAGGCAGAATGATAGGATACCAAAAGAGGAACTCCCCAGGTCAGTAGGTGCCCAATATGCTGCTGGAGATCAGTGGAGAAATAACTCCAGAAAAAACGAAGGGATGGAGCCAAAGCAAAAACAGTACCCAGCTGTGGCTGTAACTGGTGATAGAAGCAAGATCCAATGCTATAAAGAGCAATATTGCATAGGAACCTGGAATGTCGGGTATATGAGTCAAGGCAAATTGGAAGTGGTCAAACAAGAGATGGCAAGGGTGAACGTCGACATTCTAGGAATCAGCGAACTAAAATGAAATACATTATTTCAACACAACTGACCACGGCTGCTCATTTATCCATTAACATTAGGATTTCAACTCTTGTTCAAGTTAATACATTTTTGCCACTTTCCTCCAATATATACAAAGGTATAAGGCTATAATTACTTCCCAGCAATATCCAGAGGTAAAGGAAGAATTTTCCTCTGCAATTGTATTTTCTAGGGAGCTGTCACACAGAAATTGCACTAATATAGCTATTATAAACACAATAGTTAGGAAATTGAGCAAAGCAGAAAACATTACTGGATCTGAGTATAAACTTCTGGGCAATGCAAGGAAACTATTGATACAAACAGGCTTTCTTGTAAAGGTGGACCTTCCTGGAAGCTTGCTTCTTGCCTTTGAAAGTGGTGACCTGCACAGAGCTTCTAGATTCTAGCCAGGAAACACTAAGGTCTGTGGCACTTTCTATCCATGGAGCTTTTTCTAGCTTCTAGGATAACCTTTATCCAGAACTCAGCTTGGATTTTTTTTTTCTTTCTTAGGAAGCTCTCTTCAATAGTAGGGAAAACTATTGCTTGAGATTAATCATCAGACATGTAACAGAGAATTAGAAACATTTGTGAACACTGGTACTATCACAACAGGAAATTTCAATTTGAAGAGAAAGATACAAATTCTGTTTTGCAGACATAGTACAGATTTCCCTGACTGTATTTGCAGACTAGTTTTTGTTAAAAACACAGCTTGTAGTCAGCTTGAGACCAGCAGACTACATAGAAATTTCTGGCTCTCCATCTTCTACTTCCAAGCTTGAACTTCCTTACCTATAAAATAAAGGGTAATACATACTTTTCTCATGGATTATCAGGATTAATTAGACAGCGTCCTTAAAGTGTGAAGAGCACTTCTAACTATACTTAGTGGCAGGCGTGTGGATACCAAGAGGGGATTTTGTTATCATAATCACCTTCAATTTAGATAATATTTCATATGAACATTATGTGGGCATATCCAAATTTTAATCATTTTATATGAACATTATGTGGGCATATCCAAACTTTAATCACTCAAGCTTTTCCTATATGAAGATGTTATTCATGATGGTAAACATGATAAAATCCCATGATTTCAGGGGATCAGTGTGACTGTTCAGGGGAAAGAGTGAGTTTGGAGTCTGATGATTTTAGGTACTGTGGGGCCCCAATTGGAGAAACCTCGATGGGCATGGGAGTAACATTCAAAGCTTGGGCATTGCGGTTAGAAGCTAAGATGGCGCCTGCAGGAAGGAGTGAAGGCGTGGTCTATGTTGTTTGTCAAAATTTTTGATTGGCCTTCTTGATTTCCGTGCTCGTGGACAACGCGTGATCACCATAGACCCCTGTCATGATGTAAGCGCATAGTAGTCTGACCTTTAACTTGATTGGTAGAACTATGGAAAGTCCTCGCAAAACCCTGCTTGCCTTTATAAACCAAGAGCTTACGACAACAAAGTGGAACTGCTCAGACAGAACCCCTGTCGCGTCTGATTGTCTCTCGCTTGCCGGGAGGGCTGGGGTGGAGGACAGCAGGCTCAGAAGGCTCACCTCTCCTCAGGACCCCTCGGCCTTGCTGAGGGAAGTTCCACTGCCTCTCTATTTTTGTGGCGCGCCCCCACAGGTACAACCTAAACTAAGACATGCTTGGGCATCTTACTTAACACTCAGCCTCGGTTTATTAATCCCTATAATTTACAGAGTTGCTCTGAAGATTTGAACTACTTCATTGGGAGGTAAAGAGGAAAGGCAACTGCTGGCCTCTGGACTTTCTTATCCATGGAGAATTAGAACTTCAAACCCTTTTATCTCCTAAGCATTCCTGTTCCTTCAGACCATCAAGTCTCCTGACTGTGGATTAGACAGGCTGCTCACAATTTCCCTCCCACAGACAACCCTGTGCCAGTTATGGAAACAACATGAGTAAATAGGATAGCACCCAACAATTTCTTTATGTCCCAACTGATCTCCTATGAAATTATTGTTTTCCCTCATAACATTTCAACTGATGGAATAAAGTATGCTAAAAATATATTGCCTTTCCCAGTGGATAAAGATTAATTCAAGAAGTACTTACAAGAAGTAGTCAAGAGGAAAATAAGATTTAAAGCTTATTTCTCTAATTTTATGGGCTGTGGTCAGCTCCTAGTGGTTCAGTGATCTGATGTGTGTATGTGTATACATATATGTATATACACATGTATATATATATAGGTTCCATTTGTTATAGTTTTGTGAATTTAATATATTACAGATATGTATATTTAATAGAACTCTTAAACATTTAGGAATTTTTATACACAGAGAATTATAAAAGAAGTTCCCTAATAAAGTATCTTTTGGACTTTACAGACGACTTTGATAGAAATATATCATCTAAATATTTTTGAGCATTGATGCATTGAAAAAGAATATTCTAGATACTAAGCAGTAAGAAGGGATATATGACATGGCCTATTTCCTTAGAGAGCTTATAAAATAACTTAAAGACAAAGCAAACATAGGTGAATAGAATGATAACTGAAAATCCCAAGAACTAAAACTTAAAGATGAAATAAATAGAGCAGACCATATTGCTTAAGGGCTACCCTGGCGGCTCAGACAGTAAAGAATCTGCCTGCAATGTGGGAGACCAGGATTGGGAAGATCCCATGGAGGAGGGCATAGCAACCCACTCCAGTATTCCTGCCTGGAGAATCCCCATGAACAGAGGTGAGTGGCAGGCTACAGTCCATGGGGTCACAAAGAGTCAGATACGACTGAGTGACTCAGCACAGCACACACAGCACATATTGCTTAAAGGACTTGCCAGATGGTGCTAGTGGTAAAGAATCCACCTGCCAATACAGGAGACTCAAGAGACATGGGTTCCAAGCTTGGGTTGGGAAGATCCCTTGGAGTTGAAAAGGGCAACCACTCCAGTATTCTTACTTGGAAAATTCCAGGAGCTTGGCAGGCTACAGTCCATGGGGCCACAAAGAGTCAGACATCACTGAGTAACTGAGCATACAGGTACACACATATTGCTTAAAAGAACAAAAAAGGGAGATAACTTTCAAATAGAACGATTAAAAAGGCTTTGTGATTAGTAAGAGCTAACGTTTATTGAAAGCACCAAGTGTTTTACACATTTTATTTCATATGAGCCTTACAATAACCCAGAAGGAAGATGCTGTTATTCCCATCTTACAGATGAAGAAACTGGAGCACAAGTGAAGCATTTTGATCAAGGTTACATATTTAGAAAGCAGTATAGCCAACATGGAAGCCAGTCAGACTATGCAGCCCATTGTGTTCTTAGCTTTTATGCAAAATACCTCTTGAAGGGGGTTGAATTAAGGTCAAACTTTCATGGATAAGTGGAGTTGAAATAGAAGACCTTGTAGATAGGTCAGCGAGCTCACAGGGGTAGGAAAGTACAAGTCACTTTTCGATAAAGTGACTAGTAACTTTTGGATGTAGTCAAGAGTTTCTGTAAAAGTGGAAAATGTAAAGACTGAGAGGCAGAAATTGGGATACCTTGTAAAGGGCCTCAAAGATCAGGTTTAAGAAAAGGCACTTCAATTCTATGATTACCAGGGAGCCATGAAATATTTTTTGACATGAATTCAGATTATAATCTGTATTTATCCATATTCCTCAAGGAGCTTAGAAAACTGTGTCTCTCTGTGCAAGATCTGTGGTTTTGCACAAAACTGGAACCTTATTCCACCCATTTTTCCTCTTATTGACTTTCTTCTTGTGCCAGAAATAGACAGGGTCATGCCTATGACCTTCATCTTGACCATTCCTGCTCCTTGTTTCCCTGTCTTCTTTCACTTTTCTGTGACAGTCTTGGATGCCTAACCGTAAGGATACACATGTTTCTGCATTCTCATAGCTGTTCAGTTCTTGGGAGCACAGATATTCATCACACTTTGTCCTGGTTTTAGCCCAGGTGACCCTCCTGGTCAGTTTGAATCAAACACAAGCCACTACTTTCTAAGCTTGGGATTTTTCCTGAGGTTTAAACTGTCTTAAAACTTCTCCATTCACTTTAGAAACTCCAATTAATTTGTTAAAAGCCAATTCGAGGGATAAATGCTTCTCTAGCCATCCACCCCAAACTCTATTTACCCAGCTAACTTGTTTGTTTACTTTGAGGATCAAGCCCACTTGTGCTGGATTAATTTCAGCTGTTTGGGACATATTCATCGACATTGCAGTTGTTCTGTGCTTAATAACCCTTGTCTTAGGGCAGGGATGAAGAAAAATGGATTGGGAAGAAGCAGATGGGACTTTTTCTTGCCTTATTTGCCTTTGTCATACCACCAATTACAGCACTGGAAATTCCAGTTCTAGGGACAGAATAAGGTGGTAGAAGATCATTGCCTATCTGCACTCCCCCCCGCCCCAGAGGCAGGGCACATTGGGTAGGAGGGGGGAGGGAAGATATGCTTAATTTGGGTGTTTGAATTTGACCCAGTAACCTAATTTCCAAGAGGAAATATTTTGAAAATAGTCTGAAATAAGAAACCAGAATAGAGGTAGGCAATCTGAACTGTAGATATAGTTTTGGAATCTAATTTCAATAGTTTTATAGTTGAAATCTGAAATATACTTAAGCTTAGTGAGGAAGGAAACCAGTGGAGAGAAACTATTAGAAAATCAAATAAGCCAAGCAAACAGGTATATATTGTGGAGAAAGAAATGGCAACCCACTCCCGTATTCTTGTCTGGGAAATCCCATGGACAGAGGAGCCTGGTGGGCTATAGTCATTGGGATTGCAAAGACTCAGACACAACTGAGTGATGGAGCACACATGTATATACTAAAATGTCATAAAAATTGGTTTTTATTTTTATAATTATCATAATAACACTATCTATTGAAATGAGTTAGAAGATACAGAGTTGGATTGATTATAGGATTGGAGGAGGATAATGAAAGTTAAAACGTCGAGAGAGGAGAATGTTTCTAGTAAGTCTCCAGTGTCAAGCATACTCCAGAAAGATCAATGATACTGACTGACCAAAAATTATGGGAGGTGGCAAACAAGAGAGGTATTTGGAATAATGGTAGGGGCAAGAGACAGATTGTGGGAAATTACAGTGAAAATGAAGGTTAAGAATTGGGAATCCTGGTTTGGACCGTTGGCATAAAAAGAAAAGGATGCTACTGATTGGTAAGTAGAAAGGGCAATAAAATGAAGTAGAAAAGGATTGTTAACCAGGGCAAACAAAATATTTCAAGTTTGAAGGGAAGGGAATAGATGGAATATAGCTTCTAGTGAGAAAGAGATTGAACAGTTGGAAGCTGATTAGGGTGGGAGTGAACTTACAAAGAAGATAGAAAGGAGTGTGAGAGTTTTTTCAAGGATATTTTTGCTAAACTCAGCCAAAGGTGATGTGGATCCCCCACATTACAGGAGATCTTGCCCTCTTTCAGCTTTCACTAGCTAATAGACATTCTCTGTCCCTCCATTTCATAGATTCTGTCTTCTTCCAAACATCACCTGAAACTTTCCACCTTGCTTTAGCATTCTCTTTACATTCTGCTTCCCTACACACCTAACAACATGGTTTACTACCACACAGGACTGTGGCATATGCACGTGAATAAAATGAAGCAACTGTGAGCCTCATGTCAGTAGTGCAAATATTTCAGGAATGGAATGATCACTTTAATTTGATACCTAAGTAGATATAAGAACAATTTTTTCATAGCTATCTATAAAGTCTTCCCTGGTGGCTCAGATGTTAAAGAATCTGCTGATAATGTGGGAAGCCTGGGTTTGATCCCTGTGTCAGGAATATCCCCTGGAGTCTACAATCCAATGGGCTACAATCCAATGGGCCACAAAGAGTCGGACACGACTGAGCGACTAACACAACACATATATAGTCTTTATGATGAATTACATCAGAAATACAAGTGGATAAAAAGAAAAATAATGTTTTATTCTTCTAAGGTAAAGGTGTTAAAAATAAGACTATTTTTCTGAATTGTATTATCATGTGAAGTATGTTTTTATTTTTTGACTCACCTTTAATAGACTTCACAAAATCAACTTCAAATTCAATTATTGTCATCTCTCTCCATTCCCCACCATTGACTCCCTGCCAGTATAAAAAGATGTGACAAGAACTTAGATGTTGGCTTAAAAACACAGAATGTGTGATTAAAGCATCTATAGAGATTATCAGAGAAGAGTCTATTTTAATAAACCTCTTAGATTTTTGTGCATACATACAATGTGGACACTGGAGATTTATAGTCAGTGAAAGTACATTTTAAATAATAATTAGAATTGAACAAAAACACTAATCAATAGATTTTTTTCCTCCTTGGGGTTATGAGAAGTCAGCAACAGGAATTATATTTGGGGATAGGGGTGCAAAGAAGTTATTTGAAAAAAAGAATTAATCATAGCTACTATAATGATTTGATCTGGGCAAAAGATGGTCTTTTAAATAAGCTTTCTACTTAATCCACTTGAATCCAGCCTTCTTTTGTGCAGTCCCCACAGGGATGTTTTGTGTGGTTTATGTATTTTCTTGTGTTTCTTATTTCAGGACTTTGTGTTATTTACATCAGTGCTGATGACCAGCGAGAAGAATTTGTTAACTCTGTTCTTTCTCACACTTCAGATTGATTCATACAAATTGAGGCACCATGTAGGAAAGATTTCATTAATTTCAGGCAGGTCATGGGACTGAAGAAACATATAGAGTGTTAATTGAAAATATCAGGTTGTGTGCTATCTCCTTAATTTCTCAGGGTGAAAGCTTGCTGGATTTTTCTCTTTTGTCACATAATGCATGTCTAGTGTATTTTTAAATTAGCTTTGGGTTGCTGAGTAGTTGAAACATCGTACTGAAACTTAGTCTTAAGCCAAATTATTATAGAGCATTCAACTGTGTGAATGTTTCATTTCTCTGCACATCTTTTATCTAGATTAGTTAGTTTGATAAGATTAATTCAGTTTCACCTGGATGTTAGGTAATTCTGGGGCACAAGAGCTTACAAAATATCATAGTTCATTTCACAAATCTCTTGTACAATTTCATGATAAAAATGTCTGTGATGTCTATGTCCTATATTCCTTAAATATAAGATTGGGAAAGATAACACTTATAGACCAAGTGACTGCCATATGCAAAGAACTCAGATCTGATAAACCGTTCTTGAAAAGATGAGAGTGTGGTGGGCAACTTTCAAGATATCTTAACAGAAGCAGAATATACAACTTTGTCAAGTACACATGAAACATTTTTCATATAAATCATATGTTAGGTAACAAAATAAATATTAGCAAATTTAAGAATGTTGAAGTCATACCAAGAATCTTTCTGGACCATAATAAAATGAAACTAAAAATCTATATCAGAAGGAAAACTTGAAAATCCAAAAATAGGTGGAAGTCAAACAATATACTACTCTGCAACCAATAAGTCAAAGAAGACATCAAAAGGGAAATTAGAAAATATATTGAGACAGATGAAATAAAAACACCATGTACTAAAACTTACGGGATACAGAATATCAGTACCAGGGACTAGTTTATACTGTAAATGCCTATTTAAACAAACAAACAAAGAACCCTCAGACAATCTAACTTCATAATTTGAACTTGCAAAAGAACAAACTAAACTCAAAGTTAGAAAAAGGAGAAAAATCAATAAAGCCAAAAGTAGAAATAAATAAAACAGAAGATAGAAAAAGAACAGAAAAAAAATCAACAGGTTTTTTTTTTTTTTTTAATTAACAGATTTGACAAACTCAGCTAGATGAAGGGAAAAAGAGAGGGAAGATTCATAAAAAATAACAAACCTAGAAAGAACAGATAAAAAATTTCAATTGATACCACAGAAATAAAAAGGATTGTGAGAGACTACTAGGAACAATTATATGACAACAAATTGGATAACCTAGAAGAAATAGATAAATTCATAGAAATATCCAAACTACTACAAAGACTAAATCATGAATAAATAGAAAATCTGAATAGCTCAAAACTAGTAAGGAGACTGAGTCAGTTATCAAAAACCTCCTAACAAAGAAAAGCCCAGTATCAGATGGATTCACTGGAAAATTCTTCCCACATTTAAAAAAAAATTAAAACCAACCCTTCTCAAACTCTTCAAAAAGTTGAGGAAAAGCTTCTAAACTTGATTTATGAGGCCGGAATTACTCTGATACTGAAGCCATACAGAGAAACGAGAAGGAAAACTATAGATATTCAAATCCTCGGCAAAATAATAGCGAACTGGATGCAACGGCAATGGATAGATTATACATTATGAACAACTGGAATTTATCTTTGGACTGCAAGGGTGTTTCAATGTTAAAAAAAAAAATCAATGTGATATACCACACTGACAGAACAAATGGTAAAAAAAAAAATTACATGATAATCTCAAAAGATTTGGTAAAAGAATTTGTGAAAATTAAACACCCTTTCATGTTAAACAAAAACACTCAGCAAATTAGGAATAGAAGGAATGTTGAAGTATCTCAACATAATATAGACCATATATGAAAAACCCACAGCTAACATAATACTCAATGGTAAAAAACTGAAAGCTTTTCCTCTAAGATTAGGAACAAGACAAAGATGCCTAGTCTTGCCACTTCTGTTCAACATAGTACCAGAAGGCCTAGAGAGAGAAAGCAGATAAGAAATCCAAATCATCCAAATGAAAAATTAAGTAAGATTATATCTGTTTGCAAATATGATCTTGTATGCAGAAGATTCTAAATATTTCACAAAAAAACTGTTAGAACTAATTGAGTTCAGCAAAACTGCAGGATACAAAATCAACATACAAATATCATCACATTTTAAACAGCAAAAATGAACAATTCAAAAAAGAAATTTAGAAAACAATTCCATTTATAATAGTAGCAAAAAGAATAAAATACTTAGGAGTAAATATAATCAAGGAGGTAGAAGACTTGTACATTGAAAACTACAAATCATTGCTGAAAGAAATTAACACAAACAAATGGAAAGACATCCTGTGTTCATGAATTGGAAGACCTTAGTGCTGTAAAAATGTTTATACTACCTAAAGCTATCTACAGATTCAGAGCAATTCCTATCAAAATCCCACTGGTAGTTTTTGTAGAAATAGAAAAACAACCTGAAAATTCATACTGCTACTGCTAAGTCACTTCAGTCGTGTCCGACTCTGTGCAACCCCATGGACGGCAGCCCACCAGGCTCCCCCATCCCTGGGATTCTCCTGGCAAGAACACAGGAGTCGGTTGCCATTTCCTTCTCCAATGCATGAAAGTGAAGTCGCTCAGTCGTGTCTGACTCTTCACGACCCCATGGACTGCCGCCCACCAGGCTCCTCCATCCATGGGACTTTCCAGGCAAGAGTACTGGAGTGGGGTGTCATTGCCTTCTCCATAGGTAACCACAAAGAACTCTAAATAGCCAAAATACTCTTGAGAAAGAACAAAGGTGGAACCCTCACACTTTTGACTTCAAAACATGTACAAATCTACAGCAATCAAAATAGTATGGTTCTGGCACACAGACATGTAGAAATGGAAGAGAAAAAGGGAGCCCAGAAATAAATCCACATGTGCGCACACACACACACACACACACACACACACACACATACATATAAAACCATGATGCTTTACAAGGCTATGAAGAACACACACACTGGAGAAGGGATATACTCTTCAGTAAATGGTAGTGAGGAAACTGAATATGTGTATGAAATGGAATATAAGATCATGTCATTAACAATGGAATGTAAATGGACATTCATCCTACACACAAAGGTCAACTCAAAATGAATTAGATGCTTAAACATAAAACTTGAAACTATAAAACTTCTAGAAAAAGTAAAGTAAAAGCTTCATGATATTAGACTTAGAAATGATTTCTAGATATGATACACAAAGCACAGGCACTAAAAGCAAAAACAAACACGTAGGACTACGCAGCAACAGAAACAATCAACAAGACAAAAAAGCAGTCTGCTAAAGAGGAGAAGATATCTGCAAATTATGTATCCCATAAGGGACTAATATCAAAATATACAAAGAACTTATACAACTCAACATAAAGAAGCAAACAACCTCATTAAAAATGGGCAGAGGACCTAAAAATACATTCCCTCCCCCCAAAGAAGACATATAGATGGACAACAGACACGTGAAAAGATGCCGAATGCCACTAATCACCAGGGAAATGAAAATCAGTCATGATGGGATATCACCCCACATTTGTTAGAATGAGTATAGTCAAAAAGACAAGGGACGAGTATTGGCAAGGATGTGGAGAAAAGAGAGCCTTTGCTCACTGTTTGTGGGAATATAAATTGGTGAAATCACTATAGAAAGAGAGTGATGCTCCTAAAACTATTAAAAATAGAACTGTCATGTGATCCAGCAACTCGATATCTGGATATTCATCCAAAAAGCTGAAAAGTAGGACTCTAGAGAGAGATTTGGACTCCCATGTTTACTGCATCACCATTCACAATAGCCAAAAGGTAAAAACAACTTAAATGTCCCCTGATGCACAAAGGAAAAACAAAGGGTAATATAAACACACGATGGGATACTATTCAGTCTTAAGGAAATTCTCTCACATGCTACAGTACAGATGAATCTTGAGAACATTATGCTAAGTGAAATAAGCCAGGCACAGAAGGACAGCTATTGCATGGCTTCATTTATATGAGGTATTTCATGTAGTCCAGCTCATAGCATGGAAGGAAGATTAGGGACTGGGGAGAAAGGAAAATGGCAGTTTTCTAGGCAGTGAGTATAGAATTTTAGTCATGCAAGACAAAAACGTTCAAGATATCTGTATAAGGCACATACAGTGAACAATACTATACCACACACTTAAAGCCTAGTAATCAGGTAGATTTCATAGTATGTATTTCAACCACAATTTTTTGAATTCTGTTATTGAATCTTGAGTTTTTTCATAGTTTAGTGTGTTTTCAGTGTTATATACAAATGTTCTATGAATGTTTGGAAAAAGTATGTCTTGGTATTTTTCATTAATAAATCTTATTATTTAACAAATCCTATTAATTATACTCTTTGAACCATCATTGCTACAATTCAGGCAACTAAATCTTTTACAGATTGATAGTGGCTTGTGTTCTATAATTACATTTCTCTCAATTTCTTCCTCCTAAATGTTTCAATCAACTTTTCTTCATATTTGTGTTTTTATATATATGTTCAACTCGATTCTCTGTTTTCTGGCTTTGCCTTCCTTTTTGTTCCATGTATAATGGTTTCTCTCCCCCTCCTCTCCCTCCTTATTCCCTTCTGTCTTTTATCCTTTCCTTTCATCCTTCTTTCCTTCATGTTTTTGACGTCTTAACACACCTTTAATCATTTCTTCTTTTAAATTTTATTAGACTATTTTCATTTTATTGTCAAATTTAATATTTTCCCTTTCCAGTTTGTTTTGTTCTTTCTAGTTTCTACTTTTTTGTTTTTTGATAAATATACTTTCATTATTTTTATTTTCTTTAATGATGTGGCAAGTTATTTTAAATTCTACCTCTCCTTTGTTTATCAAATACATATGTAATCTTCATTTATCCACTTATTAAAATCAAAAACCAAGCAGAGATGACATCCCCTTATGTGCTGAGGGATTTATCCACCATTCTACTTCTCCCCAGAGTGATCTTTGAAGACCATAAAATTTAGAAGTATTGTTTGTGTGTGTATAATACATCTCGATAAAAATCTTGTAAACGTATCTGCGGAAGTTGCATTGATTGATTTAAATACAATGTTCCCATGCTTGATTTCTTGATTTTGATTATCTTTTAGTAATCAAGTTCAGTTCAGTTCAGTTGCTCAGTCATGTCCAACTCTTTGCAACCCTATGAGTCACAGCACGCCAGGCCTCCCTGTCCATCACCAACTCCCGGAGTTCACTCAGACTCACATCCATCGAGTCAGTGATGCCATCCAGCCATCTCATCCTCTGTCGTCCCCTTCTCCTCCTGATCCCAGTCCCTCCCAGCATCAGAGTCTTTTCCAATGAGTCAAGTCTTCACATGAGGTGGCCAAAGTAAGAACATCTTTAATATTTTCTAGAGACATTTTTAAGTGGCATAATTTGAGAACATCATTCAGTTTTGTCTGTTGGTGTTTAATGATTTAGGAAAAGTTGGAGGTTAGCCTGATTTTTGTTCTGAGTCAGAAGCTTTGGTATTTGTAGAATTTTTGTTGTTATCTTACAATTAGCTTTAATAGCCTGGCTATAGCCAGGTGTGCTTTTTTATTTTTATTTTTTAATTTTTTTTTATTACCCATGTCTAGGACATGGGTCACAAAGATCCTTAGGTCAGGAGAAGGAAATAGCAACCTGCTCCAGTATTCTTGCCTGGGAAATCCCATGGACACTGGAGCCTGGTGGGCCACAGTCCATGGGGTTACTAAAGAGTCAGGTATGACAGCGACTAAAGAACAACAAAAATGAGGAAGTAAGTTCTTCCAGTTAACTAAGTTCTTCTTTCTTCCTTTTGGTTTCTGCCCTCGTAAGTTTGGTCCGGTGGTTTGTGTAAGCTTCTTATAGGGTGAGATTTGTGCTGAGTGTGTGTGTGTTTGCTTTTCCTCTGATGGGCCAGGCTGAGTGAGGTGGTAATTCTCTGCTGATGATCTGGCTTGTCTTTTTGTCTTGTTTGCTGTTTAGATGAGGTGTTCTGCACAGGGGTCTCCTGGTGGTTGGGAGATGCCAGCACTTGTATTCAAGTGGCTTCCTCTGTGTGAGTTCTCACTAAGGTTTCAGTTCAGTTCATGCCCTCAGCTGTGTCTGACACTTTCTGATACCATGGACTGCAGCATGCCAGGCTTTCCTGTCCATCACATACCCCAAGAGCTTACTCAAACTCATGTTCATAGAGTCACTGATTCCATCCAACCATTTCATCCTCTGTCATCCCCGTATCCTCTTGCCATTAGTCTTTCCCAGCATCAAGGTTTTTTCCAGTGAGTCAATTCTTTGCATCAGGTGGCTAAAGTATTGGAGTTTAAGCTTCAGCATGGGTCCTTCCAATGAACACCCAGGACTGATCTCCTCTAGTATGGACTGGTTGGAACTCCTTGCAGTCCAAGGGACTCTCAAGAGTCTTCTCCAATGCCACAGTTCAAAAGCATCAATTCTTCAGTGTTCAGCTTTCTTCACAGTCCAACTCTCACATCCATACTTAATTACAGGAAAAATCATAGCCTTGACTAGACAGACCATTGTTGGCAAAGTAATGTCTCTGCTTTTTAATATGCTCTCTAGGTTGGTCATAGCTTTTCTTCCAAGGAACAAGCATCTTTTAATTTCATGGCTGCAGTCACCATCTGCAGTGATTTTCAGTTCAGTTCAGTTCAGTTGCTCAGTCGTGTCCAACTCTTTGTGACCCTGTGAATGGCAGCACACCAGGCCTCCCAGTCCATCACCAACTCCCCGAGTTCACTCAGACTCATGTCCATCGAGTCAGTGATGCCATCCAGCCATCTCATCCTCTGTCATCCCCTTCTCCTCCTGCCCCCAATCCCTCCCAGCTGGAGCCCCCAAAATAAACTCTCTCACTATTTCCACTGTTTCCCTATCTATTTGCCATGAAGTGATGGGACCGGATGCCATGATCTTAGTTTTCTGAATGTTCAGTTTTAAGCCAACTTTTTCACTCTCCTCTTTCAGTTTCATCAAGAGGCTCTTTATTTCTTCTTTACTTTCTGTCATAAGGGTGGTATCATCTGCATATATGAGGTTATTGTTATTTCTTCCAGCAATCTTGATTCCAGCTTGTGTTCATCCAGCCTAGCATTACTCATGATGTTCTCTGCATATGTTACACAATCAGGGTGACAATATACAGCCTTGACATATTCCTTTCCTGATTTGGAACCAGTCTGTCGTTCCATGACCAGCTCTAACTGTTGCTTCTTGACCTGCATACAGGTTGTTCAGGAGGCAGATCAGGTGGTCTGGTATTCCCATCTCTTGAAGAATTTTCCACAGCTTGTTGTGATCCACACAGTCAAAGGCTCTGGTGTAGTCAATAAACCAGAAATAGATGTTTTCCTGGAACTCTCTTGCTTTTTTGACAATCCAGCAGATGTTGGCAATTTGATCTCTTGTTCCTCTGCCTTTTCTAAATCCAGCTTGAACATCTGCAAGTTCTTGGTTCACATACTGTTGAAGCCTGGCTTGGAGAATTTTGAGCATTACTTTTCTAGCGTGTGCTACTACTGCTGCTAAGTCGCTTCAGTCGTGTCCGATTCTGTGCGACCCCATAGACGGAAGCCCACCAGGCTCCCCGACCCTGGGCTTCTCCAGGTAAGAACACTGGAGTGGGTTACCATTTCCTTCTCCAGGGGATCTTCTGCATATATATGGAATTTAGAAAGTTGGTAATGATAACCCTGTATGCGAGACAGCAAAAGAGACACAGATGTTATTGAACAGTCTTTTGTACTCTGTGGGAGAGGGCAAGGGTGGGATGATATGTGAGAAGGGCGTTGAAACATGTAAATTATAACATGTAAAACAAATCGTCAGTCCAGGTTCGATGCATGATACAGGGTGCTTGGGTCTGGTGCACTGGGGTGACCCAGAGGGATGGGATGGGGAGGGAGGTGGGAGGGGGGTTCAGGATGGGGAACACATGTACAGCCATGGAAGATTCAAGTCAATGTATGGCAAAACCAATGCAATATTGTAAAGTAAAATAAATAAACAGAGAGAGAGGGAAAAAAAGATGATGCTGTGAAAGTGCTGCACTCAATATGCTAGCAAATTTGGAAAAGTCAGCAGTGGCCACAGGACTGGAAAAGGTCACTCTTCATTCCAATGCCAAAGAATGCTCAAACTACTGCACAATTGCACTCATCTCACATGCTAGTAAAGTAATGTTCAAAATTCTCCAAGCCAGGCTTCAACAGTATGTGAACCAAGAACTTTCAGGTGTTCAAGCTGGATTTAGAAAAGGCAGAGGAACAAGAGATCAAATTGCCAACATCTGCTGGATCGTCAAAGAAGAAGTTCCAGAAAGAGATTCTGGTTTATTGACACCCAGACTAAAACGGGGATCTGATACAAACTGTGGAAAATTCTTCAAGAGATGGGAATACCAGACCATCTGACCTGCCTCTTGAGAAATCTGATGCAGGTCAGGGAGCACAGTTAGAACTGGACATGAGCAACAGACTGGTTCCAAATAGGAAAAGGAGTATGTCAAGGCTGTATATTGTTACCCTGCTTATTTAACTTACATGCAGAGTACATTGTGAGAAATACAGACTGAATGAAGCACAGTTACAATCAAGATTGCCGGGAGAAATAGCAAAACCTCAGATATGCAGATGATACCACCCTTCTGGCAGAAAGCAAAGAGGAACTAAAGACCTACCTGATGAAAGTGAAAGAGGAGAGTGAAAAAGTTGGCTTAAAACTGAACATTCAGAAATCAAAGATCATGGCATCTGGTCCCATCACTTCATGGCAAATAGATGGGGAAACAATGGAAACAGTGAGAGACTTTATTTTTGGGGTTCCAGAATCACTGCAGATGGTGACTGCAGCCATGAAATTAAAGGACTCCTTGGAAGAAAAGCTATGACCAACCTAGAGAGCATATTAAAAAGCAGAGACATTACTTTGCCCACAAAGTCCATCTAGTCAAAGCTATGGTTTTTCCAGTAGTCATGTAAGGATGTGAGAGTTGGACTACAAAGAAAGCTGAGCGCCAAAGAATTGATGCTTTTGAACTGTGGTGTTGGAGAAGATCTTGAGAGTCCCTTGGACTGCAAGGAGATCCAACCAGTCCATACCAAAGGAGATCAGTCCTGGTGTTCATTGGAAGAATCCATGCTGAAGCTTAAACTCCAATACTTTGGCCACCTGATGCAAAGAACTAACTCATTTGAAAAACCCTGATGCTGGGAAAGGTTGAAGGCAGGAGGAGAAGGGGACAACAGAGGATGAGATGGTTGGATGGCATCACCGACTCTAAGGACATAAGTTTTAGTAAACTCCAGGAGTTGGTGATGGACAGGCAGGCCTAGCGTACTGCAGTCCATGGGGTTGCAAAGTGTCGGACACGACTGAGCAACTGAACTGACTGACTGACTAACATCTCTTTGGCATACAATTGTTTTGACCTGAAAATCATCAAGGTCCAGGAAATAGAAAGAATCCCTGGCTTTCCCCCTAGCTTCCTAAACAATGTAGATAGAGCCCCTGTTCCAGAAAGGGAATCATCACCTTAGATAACTATGTGTGCATTCTAAGTCGCTTCAGTCATGTCCGGCTCTTTGAGACCCTATGGACTGCAGTCCTCTTGGCTCCTCTGTCCATGGAATTCTCCAGACAAGAATACTGGAGTCGGTTGCCATGCCCTCCTCCAGCAGTGTCTCTTGCATCTCCTGCGTTGGCAGGCAGGTTCTTTACCACTAGCATCACCTGGGAAGCCTCATAGATAACTGTAGTATGAACTAAGTGTGTAGACTGGGATGAACCTAGCAAAGTCTACTTGTTTAAATTCCACTCTGTGTTCCATTGTCTCTACATGATCCAACAACATTTATTTAATAAACATTTATTCTTCCATCTCCATGTCAATTGCCTTCCTACTTTGGAAATCCTAAACTACTACCCTCAACCTCCTCTTTTGCTCTTCCCTCCATGGGCTTCTCCAGGCAAGAGTACTGGAGTGGGTTGCCATTTCCTTCTCCAGGGCACCTTCCCGATCCAGGGATCGAACCTGGGTCTCCCGCATTGCAGGCAGACGCTTTAACCTCTGAGCTACCAGGGAAGCCCTGTCTTTAGCTAAAGAAGGCATTTAAGGTGAGGATTTTAGCTATTATGGGGAATTCCTCAGTTCTCTTGAGTCTCTCCTATGCACACATATTATTAAAATTTTGTGTGATTTTTCTGTTAACTTGTTTCACATCAATTTAATTCTTAGACCAACCAGAAAAAAAGAACCTAGAAGTTTTTCCAGGTAGAAAAAAGGTTATTTTCAATTAGATTTAGCATTACCTTAGATTCTAATAAAACTGAAATAGCTAATACTGCTCAGAAGTTTACTGATATTCTAAGATTTTTTTTATGTCCTGATATTGTGTTGTGAGCATTAGAAAATAAACACCATATCCTACTAAACTCCCCTAGTATGAGCCCATACACCCTACAACCTCTCCTACAACTATGATGGGAGGCCCTTATCTTACTTTCTCTGTGAAATACTTCTGTTTTCATGAAGTCCATTAAATAGACACTGGTAACACAGAAACTCCATGTAAGGGAATTAAAGTATAACTCAAGCATAAGGCTGGCGTGTAAGAAGTGGGAACATGGCTCTTAGAAAAGAGGAACAGGAAGACTAGAGGTCCCTGGAGGTTCATTTCAGATGTTGTCACCACCCCGCTGCCTGCCTTTTCATGGTAATATGTTAATCCCAAAGATATGAGAACTGTTTCAAATCTGGCATCAGTGCTATGCAAGGAGACAAACTGGTTGGTGTAGGGAACTCCTGAAATATTTGTATACTGTTTGCTGCTTAACTGGGCTTCCCTGGTGGCTCAGATGGTAAAGAATCTGCTGGCAAAGAGGATACCTGGCTTTGACCCCTGGGTTGGAAAGATCCCCTGGAGAAGGAAACAGCTATCCACTCCAGTAGAATTGCCTAGAGAATTCAATGGACAGAGGAGCATGGCAGGCTATAGCCCATAGGGTCGCAGAGAAAGATACAACTGAGCGACTTCCAACTTTCTCTGCTTAACTATCAACATTCAGCTATTCTCACTGGCAGTGACACCTGATATGTCATTATGGCCCAGATATAATTTTATGGCTGTCACTATTGTGCTAAGTGGATGGCAGAGGATGAGATGGTTAGATAGCATCAGATAATGAGGGACAGGGAGGCCTGGCGTGCTGCAGTCCATGGGGTTGCACAGAGTCAGACATGACTTAGCAACTGAACAACAGTGTGATAAGTAGACCAGAGGACTGGTAAGATTTTACACTCCTGTAAATCCACACTCATATATGTGTTATTAAAGTTATTATTAAAGAAACATTTTGAATTTATTTTAGACTTATGGAAAACTTGCAGAGGTGGTACAGAGTACCAGTATACCACAGACCCCTCTTCCTTAATGTTAACCCCGCAAATAACCATCCTTTGATTGTCAAAGCCAGGAAATTGCCATGGTTTAGCACTACTAGCTCAACTCCATGCCTTATTTAATATTTCATACCTGGTTTTAATTTCGCCATTTTCCCAATAAGGTCATTGTGCTCCAGGAACCCACACTGCATTTAGTTGTTGCGTCTCCTCAGTCTCCTCCATGTGATATTTCTTTTTCCTTTCTTTGTCTTTCATGACTTTAACACTTTTGACATTTGCTGATCAGTTATTTCATAGAATGTCTTTCAAGTTTGTATTTGTATATTGTTTTCTCATGCTTAGAATAAACATGCTTTTTGGATTAGAAAACTGAAGAAATTACATTGTATCCTTTTGAGTACACAGAGGTGATTTTTAAATATTCTCTGTTTAGATACAACCTATAAAGTTGAGTTCCTGTTCATCAGTTCAGTTCAGTAGCTCAGTCATGTCCAACTCTGCGACCTGCAGTATGCCAGACCTCCCTGTCCATCCCAATTCCTGGAGTTTACTCAAACTCATGTCCATTGAGTCAGTGATGCCATCCAACCATCTCATCCTCTGTCGTCCCCTTCTCCTTCTGCCTTCAATCTTTCCCTGCATCAGGGTCTTTTCAAATGTCAGCTTTTCGCATCAGGTGGCCAAAAGTTCATCAGGTGGCCAAAGTACTTCTTGTTCATAGAAGTACTTAAACAAGGTATAGATGTAGGATTCTTGGCTTTGGATATAAAATTGAGGTAGATGACTTCTAAGATCCTTTTCTGTTTATCAGATTCTATGATTCCACTTCATCCATTTAGCCAGTAAATATACTGAGAATCTACTCTGTGCCAGGCATTGGAACATAAATATTTGTATTTAAACAAATAATATTTTAGGAATATACATAAACAGATACATATATAGCAAAATAAATCTACTCATAGAGGAATGTCTAAATTTCTTGGGGAGCTCAGGAAAGCTGAAGGTTAAGAAAATCAAATTGGGGAATTATGTGCTTTTATTCACACCACCAAGAAATTCTCCCATACCCACTGCTGCTGCTGCTGCTAAGTCACTTCAGTCATGTCCAACTCTGTGCGACCCCATAGACAGCAGCCCATCAGGCTCCACCATCCCCAGGATTCTCCAGGCAAGAACACTGGAGTGGGTTGCCATTTCCTTCTCCAATGCATGAAAGTGAAAAGTGAAAGTGAAGTCGCTCAGTCGTGTCCGACTCTTAGCCACCCCATGGACTGCAGCCTATCAGGCTCCTCTGTCCATGGGATTTTCCGGGCAAGAGTACTGGAGTTGGGTGCCATTGCCTTCTCCCCCTGTACCCACTGGGTATGCTACAATTCAGCTCATTTCTGATAGTCACTGGAGTTCATGTCAGATTCACAGGTTAAGGGTTCAGGTCTACAAGAATGCCCTCCCCCAAATCCTTTAGATGCCAATTTCAAGTCCAAGTTGTTGTCTGTGCTTCAGACCCACCAACTGCTACCCCTAACCCCCGCCTCATTTTGATTAGTTTGTTAGAGAGGATTACAGAACTCAGAGAAATATTTACTTATATATACTAGGTTATAAAAGTATATAACTCAGAAACAACCAGGTGGAAGAGGTGCATCAGGCAAGGTACCTAGGAAGGGAGAGTCACTCTCCCTGAACATTCAACAACCCAGAAGATCTTTGAAATTTGGGGGATTTTGGAGGTTTCATGACATAGGCAGGATTGATTAAACCATTGGCCACTGGTGACAGAATTGAATCCTCAGCCCCTCTCCCCTTCCTAGAGGTCAGGGGTGGGACTGAAAGTTCCAATCCTTTAATTACAAGGTCGGTTCCCAGAAACCAGCCCCCAGTCCCTAGGTTATCCAGGGGTTTTCCAAAAGTCATTTCCTTAACATAAAAGACCCCTTTTCAACTCTGCTTCAGGAAATTCCAATGGTTTTAGGAACTCTGAGCCAAGAATGGAGACAGGATCAAATAATATATTTCTTGTTATAAATCATGATATCACAGGAATATGAGAAACTCTTCTCTCCCTAATCCCCATCTTTATCTATATAGGAAGGAATGTCTTCTTAATATTGAACTTGAAGTGGTGGGGAGGTAGCTTCTTACTTCTTCACTCCCTTAACTCAGCTAACTAATTGGTGAAATGTAAGACCCTGACCTTCAGTGGGCCTCATTTTTTATTGGACATTAATAAATGTGCTTTTCTTTATGTATGATCCAGAGGTTTGATTTCTAGGACTATCGTCTTTGAAAACAATAAGCTTTGTTTACAACTTTTATAAGGTTAATCCCTCAGTGGAGGGGGCTCTGGGCAAGGGTGAGGGAGCTATTTTCTCACTGGTGGCTGGTGTGATGCTTGAGTGTGTTTGTGCCAGGGGGTGGCTATATGAGGCTCTGCTGAATTCTCCAATCCAGTTTTCCCATTAATCACATGGCTACTTCAATCCCTGTTTTGACTCATGTGTCTATTATTTATTGATTTGAATCCAAAAGAAGAAAGATCTGTAATCAGCATTCCTAAAACTCAAATACCTTTGATTGTTAGGACAGGCTTTGTAGAGGTAGAGCTATTTGGACTAGATTTTGAAGATAAGACAGAGAATGTCAAGGGTAGAAGACAGGTATATATTTTGGACACAAGAGTTTTGGAGTGTTGGAAAAGAAGCTAATCATAGCATCTCTCTTCTCTACCTTGGGTTTAGGACAAATGGTCAAATAAGATAATGGAGTAGCAGATGGAGAACCAAATATAATTTTTATTACTGATATATGCCAAGCTGGTGAATATACCTTAGGGTAGGTCTGTGACAGAGGGCAGTGAGTGCAGCCCTTGGTGCGTGTCATTATTCTACACCCTGTTACCAGGCTCGGGTCCTGCTCAGCCATCGGCCGGCACCTCAGTGGGCCCTGCCTTCAAGCAACCGTCAGTGGGTGACCACTAGTAGTCCTGCTTAGCTGTTGGTCAGCACTGCAGTGAGCCCTGTCCACAAGCAACAAACTGTCAATGAGGAATCATTAGGAAAGCTGAATGCGAAAGAATTTCAATCTAACCTGGAACTGGAGAATATGAATGGAGAATCTCACACATCTACCCTCAAAAGAACAGAACTTAAGAACTGAGAAACTGATTTCCTGCAAATGCTTGATTTACAGAAGATGGGGACTTATCTCCTTTTTTTTTAATACTTTATTCTACATTACAGTACTGTATTTGTTTTGCCAAACATTGACATGAATCAGCCACAGGTGTCCACGATCTCCCAATGCCGAAGCCCCCTCCTGATCAAAGAATAGCTGCCAAAATTCTCCTTCCATTCCCAAGCCAGTGAGCTCACTACTTAGCCTCTGATTGCACCCTCTCCTCTTTTCACTCTGTGTGCATAAATACAGTTCACTTCAGACCCTCAGGGGACTCACCCGTAGCTTGCAGCAGCATGTGTTCATGAATTGCAATTCCTCTGCTACTCCCAAATAAACTCATTCTGGTAAATCAAGCTTGCCTCAGTTTACTTTTTTATTTAGGTCAACATGCGTAATCCTCAGAATTACCCTGAATTACTCTCATGGTCAGAGGCAGTGATGAACTGGGGCAAGCATCCCAACATGGAGTATATGCATGTGAACAGTATGGGGTGAGTGTGTGTGAGTGTGTGTGTATTGAGATGGTGGAAAATAATAGAATATGAGACTAGAAAGAAACATTGGAATAGACTTAGTTCTTTGGAAAAGCTATACAGCTTGTATCATATATTAGCTCATTCTCATTGCCATATGAAGGATGCATTGGCAGGAGGGGAGACCAATGGCAGGCAGTTAAGTTCAGCTCTCTCCATTTGTTGAACTAATTCAGGACTGAAACACCTAGCTTATGAACCAAGACAATGGAAGTGAGGGTAGAGTGGACAGGATAGATTTAAGACAAATCAGTACAGTAGAACAGACCAACTTGGTGAACAGTTACATATGGAAATGAGGGAGAGGAAGAAAATTAGGAAGCCAGCTGAGTCTCCTGCTTGAGGATCTGAATTAGGGGATATGGGCAGCAGCAGGTGCTTATGGAGAAAGGGGCTTATGACAATTTTTGAGCTCCTGGTGTGTGATAGAATGTGCTGGGCATTTTCCATAACTACTGGGGTTTAGGAGGTCAAGAAATAATATTCCTCCCATGAAGCATTTCATCCAAAAGCAAAAGCAAGTCACAACCATCTTCACCAGCCACTGTCACTGTCACTGGGGGCTGGCCATTTCTGCCTCAGAGCCTCCAGTCCTCATAGTAAAGGAACCAGGAGGCAGCCCACCCGGGCTCGCCCCTGCCCTCACTCAGGAAACCCCCTAATTGGCCAACAAGGCACTGGTGGACGGTAACACCCTCCCTCAACCCCACCTAGGGCCAAGGAGTGCCCGTGACACTCAGGAAAGACACTGTCCCTGATACTCGCCCTTTTAGGAGGAAAGACTGTACCCACCAGGGTGTCTGGGGAGCAGGAGGCCCCCTGTGCCTAGTCAGAGCTGGCAGCATCTGGCGTGGGAGCCATGCCCTCAGCTTCTCATCCTTGCCACTGCCCCACTAAGGTTGCACAGGTAGGATCTGGGCCATATTCCTGGTGCATTGCAGACCTGGCATGAGAGCTCTGCCCTCCAGCGAGGCTACTGTCCACCGAACCCAGTGGTCTGCCTCCAGGAACTCATCAGATGCTCAGTGGGTAAAACATAAACCCTGCAAGAACAGAATTTTGAGCAGTAAAGTTGGATCTGACCAAACCAAGGTATTGCTGTCAGTCTGTCTGAGGTTCTCTCCATCAGTTCCACAACTCTGGGAACAGAGCAGAGGATGGAGGCAGCAAGGAATCCTGGGAGCCACAGGCCAGGGCGAGGATGCGTGGCCGTCTTCCCAGCAAGGGTGCGGGGCCCCGAGTTCACTCCCTCACAGATGCTGTCAGACACTTTCTAAGGACACCCAATAACAGCCTGGTACTCAGAGCATTGGGGAGTGGCGATGGGAGGGAGCCACTCCACTGACTACATTTTGAGGCTTAGTGCTTTCAACTCGATGAACAGTACTGTCCCTTTTGAAAACTATGGAAAACTCTCAAGCAGGAGAAACATCAGGACAGGGGACTTGGTCTGCTGTTCACTGCTGTGAGGCCAGGACATGTGCCTCCCCAACATTAGGGGTAACACGGCAGCCAATCCCCAAACATAGGCGCCCCACAAGCACCAGGCTAGCACTCTTCATACATGTCCCAAGCCCAGAGACATGGGAGCAAGTGCGCAGACCAGAGGCAGAAACCTCCCCAGGGATCATGACGGGACCCCGGCCCAGTTTGTGTATGAGTTAATGGTCCTGTGTTGACGTTAGCTTCCTGCACCTAGCAGATCAAGATGCTCACATTTTGAGAGGGATACAGGAAGCTATATGGGAATTCTGTGTACTAGTTTTTCACTTTTTTCCCAGTAAAACCAAAAGGTTTCGTTTTTTAAGTTAAATTCTGGAAAAAAGAAAAAAAAAAAAAAAATTCTTATCTCTTTCCAAATTGGAAACCATTTAAGAATAGGACACAGGAGTTAGTCACATGCAGATCAAAGTCTCTGGCCACGTGGGTTTGCCCATATTTTTCACCTGAATCAAACAGATTTATCAACGAGTGAAACTAGACAACTGTAGGCATTTATCACAAGACTGGAAACAGATTAAAAAGAACAAATCCTTTCTAAAGGCAGGCACTTCTGAAAGAAAGAAGACACTAACCTGAGCAGCTTCAAGTCCTTCTGAACTCACCAGAGAACTTCTCCTTTTGCAGGGAGAAATAAATCAAGGGTGCAGAGCTGGAGGAAGTGGTCCTTGATTTTGTTTCTCATTCTTGGAAGGGGCATTGGGATTATTCACATCTATGGAAATAAGAGGAATAGAAATTAAACATTAGCTCTAGTCCTAACAGTCTTAGTTGAAACACTTGCAAGAGTACTGAGAGATGGGTATTTTTAATCTCCATTTTACAGACCACAAATCTGAGGCCAGAGAGGTTAAATTATTTGTTATGTTCACATGGCTATTGAGTGCTGGGGACACGATTTATATCCAGCTTTGCTTGAAATGAAATACTACATCTTTTGCCCATTGCAATACCACATTGCTTTAGAAGCTGAGTTAGGAACTTTTGAATTTTAGATGCTAACAAAGACATCCAGGTGGAGAGGGAAAGTGGAAATACATAATCTGCAGTCCAGAAGGAATCTTAGGCTAGAATTATAAATGTAGGAGGCAGAGGAAAATACATGGACCTTGAGACTTTTGAGGAAGATAAAATTCCACCCAAACTGTTATTTGATAAGGAGGAATATGTAGATGACAGCTTTATGGAAAAGAGGATTGGGGGGATAATCAACAGAATTATGGATTGACAGCAAGTTATACACACACATTGTTATTATGTTATTTGGTTGCTCAGTCGTGTCTGACTCTTTGCGACCCCATGGACTGTAGCCCACCAGGCTCCTCTGTCCATGGGATTCTCCAGGCAAGAGTACTGGAGTGGGGTGCCATGCCCTTCTCCATATACACATAGATAACTCTTACTTAAAGTTCTTCCTTGTCATCTGTGACATATTTCCAAAGATAGGTCATTCCTTTCAAAATTATGTCCATGATTCTCCCAGCACAGGAGGTAATTCTGTTCTATAATTGCCATTTCCTCTCTGCTTTACAGAATCACTGATCTTGGGTCTGGATTGACAGACTAGGAAGAAACAGTTGACTTCCCCCTCATTTTTAGCTTCAGGAAAAGCTACAAGACAAAATGATAGCATGAGGGGACCAGCAGACCAGAGTGGACCACCAGCAGAGTGGCCCCAAGGCTTCCAGGCACCCGCTCTGATTTCCCTCTCACTCTGCACCGGGAATGCAATGAAATCGTGAATCGATATAGACAGCCTCAGTTTAGGGGCCCCTCTGGGTCCTTTTAGCTTTCATGACTAGCTAGTCACGTAGATCCTCTCAGAATTATAATTCTTTTATTCCTTAGTGCAACTGATTCTCACCAATAAAAGTTGCTCACTATTTCCTGAACAATCTTGACAGTAAGGTATAGGTTCTTAGTCTACTATATAGTCCTTGGCTGGATTCTCATTTATTTTGGATCAAGCACAGGCATATTCCTAAAATTTCTTCTGTTAGTGTTATGGGAAGATTTATAGAATCATGTTCCCAGGTATCTCCAAGACTAGAGAAAAGGCCACAGAACCATTTCATCCCAGTAATGAAGAGACAAAATCAAGGGAAATCTATAAATATTATACCAATGATGTAACCTATTTATTAAATAATATAGTGCATTAGAATGATCAATTACAAGTGGCCAAAATTAAAAACAAAACTTCAAGCTGATTAAACTAAAAAGAAAAATCATTGATTAAAAACCTAACAGCAGCTATAGCTTGTGATACAGGTTGTTCTAGGGTCTCAGGATTGCAAATGATACATATTTACTCTCTCTCTTCATTTCTCCACTCTGCTTTCTGATCTACTGGCTTCACAGCTAGGCCTAGCACAGTGATCCCTGTAAACTTAATGCCTGGTTTCTCCAATGTTCAAATCCAGTGGAAAAGAGACTTTATCCTTCTTCCAAAAACCTTCTTCACTGACTCTGTTTGGAGTACATTCCCATTCTTGAACTAGTCACCATGGTTCAAAGGAGTCTGATGCTCCAGTTGGCCAAGCTTGTAGCTGAAGCTGGAGGCCCACGTGAAGCACTAGGACTAAGAACTGGAAACAGGATGCCCCAGGGGAATTTGAGCTTATTGGAAGAACAGTGTGTGGATGCTTAATGACTGAAAAAGTCATGTATGTTTAGGATTCCCTCTCTCAACATATAGGAATCCAGCTCAAAATAACTCAGGCATGAAAGAATCTTCATGAGTTCACATCCATGAAAAGTCCGGAGATGCAGCTGACCTCGTTCAAAGCAGCAACCAGGAGCTCAAATGATGTTTCATGACTTTTTCACTTGCATTCCTTCACTTCTTTTTGGTGTTTAGAATTTAGGCCTCTGCACAAGGTGGGCAAAATGGCAGCTGGAAATCTTATAGTTGTTATGTAGCTGGAAACATTTGACTACTTTAACATTTCTCATGGATAATAGCTGTCTTTCCCATTAGCTTAGAACCCTTGGAGAAGACTTTCTGCTCTGCTTGGGTCAGGTTTCTATCCCTTCATTAAAGACGAGGCCCCAAGGTGCCTAGCTATTTTGGCAAGCTTTGTATTTACCACTGACCTAGTGAGGACAGGACACTGGGACCAACAACCCTGAGTGGGACCAGGAAGCAATAGTTCTCAAAGGAAACAAAGTATATTTCAGAAGAAGCAGACAAAACCACAGCTAACGCAGCCTATTCTAAATCACTAAGTCGTGTCCAACTTTTTTGTGACCCCAGGATCTATAGCCCCTGCAGGCTCCTCTGTCCACGGGATTTCCCAGGCAAGAATACTGGAGTGGGTTGCCATTTCCTCCTCTAGGGTATCTTCTCGACCCAGAGATCAAACCCACGTCTTCTGCATTAGCAGGAGGATTCTTTACCATTGAGTCACCAGGGAAGCCCCTCTAACCGGTTAGAGGTGTCTAAAGGATTTAATATTGTGTCCATACATTTTCTCACTCCTCTGAAAGCAAATCACCAAGCACAAGAGTTTTAAACATGAAAAAGAGAAAGATCACTGTGAGTTCCACTTTAGCAGAACATAAGACCTCATATCTATTCACTGGCAACTCATATTCTTTGGAAGAAATTTGGGAGGAATCATGCAATTCCTTGTAGTAGGCCTGGTGTTTTCCTCTGCAATGCTATACTCACCAGATCAGAGGAAATAAAGCTACTAAAATGACTGAGATGAGTTTGATAGACGGAATTTTGTTAGTTATGATTATTGCTAGTGTTGTTTCCTTTATTAAATTTTTAATTGGAGGATATTTGCTTTACAATATTGTGTGGGTTTCTGCCACACAACAACATGAATCAGCCATAAGTATACATATGTCCCCTCCCTCTTGAATCTCCCTCCCAACCCCTACGCCATTCCACCCCTCGACGTTGTCATAGGGCACCGGTTTGAGCTCCCTGTGTTATACGGCAACTTCCCACTAAATATTTGTTTGACATATGGTAATGTATAATGTTTCAATGCTACTTTCTCAGTTTGTCTCACCCTCTCCTTCCCACTAATGTTGCTTCTTAAATTAAGTCTCCGCTTTACACTTCGAGAGTAACTTTGGCAACATTTTTATTTAGTTGTCATTATTTTATATTAAAGTCCTTTGGAGATGAGCTTTTCAGAAGGGGAGATTCCATCAACGAGTCCCTTCTAAAGTCATACCACTTTATGAGCAGGACCGGAAGTGAGTAGGGTGTCTTTAGTGAGATGTGTTAGAGATGATTCACTTTGTTTTTCACTGTGTACCACGCATTTCTCTACACGTGAGTCAAGATTTCTTCATTTCCATCACTAGGAATGAGGCCACCCAAGCTGATTAACTCACACCAAGGGTTTAAATGGAATGGAATAAAGATGGCTTATTTAAATCACACGCATTTTGAGGATCATTAGAGCTCTGTGTCCTATGAATAAGGACGATTAAAATTCAGTAGAGTTTTGTGTATTCTTAATGTGCATTTAGTTTACACCACAACGCTGTCTTTAACATACCATTATGATGTGTGCTGTGACTGCTAGTCATAATGACTCACACTCAGTAATATGCGTGATGATACAGAATAAGTTCAAGTGTCTTTACATTATTCTTAATATAATAATGGTTCTGAGGGCTGCATGCAGCTGTGAGTGCATATTAACAGGGGTATCCCACTGTGAATTATGAATCTATAACACAAAATTTTCAGAAAAAGTACTTACTGTGTATGTAAAATAGCTGCCTTTTAAAGCCTGAAACTTGGTCTGGTTAAAATTGCTCCTAGCAATATTTTTAAAAGAAAATATTCCAGAGGTAATAAGTGGACTGAATGGATTTGTGAATGATTGCCGTAAAGTCTTAGGTAATAACTCATAAAACCACAAAAGGAATAGAAAATTATCTTTTTATGCATGTGTAATATGAAATCAATTCAAATGAATTTCAGTAACAAATGTTCTTGATGTTTTTGCCATCTAAATAGGGATCTCCCTATTTATCTTTTATTCTTGTTGATTGAGTGATACCAAGACATAAAGGATCCCATTTCTTTGCTAATCTGAGCTCAGTGCTTATCAGTTCGGTTCAGTCAGTTGTGTCTGACTCTTTGTGACTCCATGGACTGCAGCACACCAAGCTTCCCTGTCCATCACCAGCTCCCGGAGCTTGCCCAAACTCATGTCCATTGAGTCAGTGATGCCATCCAACCATCTCTTCTTTTGTCACATTCAGTGATGACAATATAGGCACTACAGTCAGTGCCTGAAATTGTAAACAAATTCATGGATTATTTTTTTAAGTTGCCACTTTGACCTTATTTTGGTAATATCCAGACCCACATCTACTCCTCCCTAAAATAAAATTCCAATTATCCCAGTGAACCAGTCCAAACACTGTCACCTTACCCAGGAAGCTTCTGTGAGCTATTCACCACACTCTTTCTAAACTTACCTTCCTTGACCTCCCACCTCCTCAGAAGATGGACACCAGCATCTTGGAAACATTCATCACCTCTTTGCTCTGTGCCTCTTTTCCCTCACCCTGGAATCTTTGCTGTGTGCCTGTGGACACTTTTCCGTTTCAAAGCATAGTTAAAGCCTTGTCTTCTCAGTGAAACAACCCTTGATGCAGCCCACCCCCATAACACGCTTAGTTACTCTCTTTACAATGCTGTTTCTGGACTGTGTACACTGCCCTCTGATGTACTTACTGGGTGGCACAATACTAAAACACTACTGATCCCATGGGATTGACATAACCCTAAAATATGTGTAATTCACAGTGTCTAGTACAAAGCATGTACAGTATGCATTAGCTATTCTTATGCTTACTGAAATGAATTGTAATTATTTTTAATTATGAGTGTCTCTTATTAGACCATTCATCCCCTGAGGTCAGGGACTATGTCTTATACTCGGGACCAACAATGATATTAAGCAAAAAAAAAAAAAAAAAAAAGTGACTAAACAAATGCTTGTTACAAAAATGGGTTGAACATTTCAATAAAGCACTTTGTAAATGATAGAATGATTTTACACACAAGTTATTGTTATGGTATTTCATTGATTCTAAGATTCCCTTTTTTGTACAATTTAACTCCTTGGAAATTGGGACAGGTTGTCATAACTTGATTGGCAGCATTTGTTCTTTCTCAGTGGAACATAATGATGTTCCATAATGTGTCTTAAATTCAAATAAACATGGCATTACTACCTTCCAACTAGAGTTAATAAGGTTAGTAAAAAGAAAAATCTGTTAAGTTTGTTGATCAGAGTAGGCTGAGTATCATAATGAAAAAAAAAAAAGTGAAAGTCATTCAGTTATGTCTGACTCTTTGTGACCCCATGGACTATATAGTCCATGGAATTCTTCTGGCTAGAATACTGGAGTGGGTAGCCTTTCCCTTCTCCAGGGGATCTTCCCAACCTGGGGATCAAACCCAGGTCTCCCACATTGAAGATGGATTCTTTACCAGCTGAGCCACAAGGGAAGTCCAAGAATACTGGAGTGGGTAGCCTATCCCTTCTCCAGTAGATCTTCCTGATCCAGGAATCAAATTGGGGTCTCCAGCATTGCAGGCAGATTCTCCTACCAACTGAGCTATCCAGGAAACCCAAATACCATAATAAATAGTCATAAATCTCAGTAGCCTATCTGAGGTTAAGTCTTCACTCATGTTCCTATCAAATGTGGGTCAGAGAAGAGATGAGGGGAGTCCGTTGTCTGTAGTCTTTCAGAGCCAATACTTGTTCCATCTGGAGGCTTCTGCACCCACTAGGGCAGTGTCACTCTCTCGTGGACCTTCTAAATGAATGGAAGACTGGCAGCACAGAGGACCCTTCTTGGAGCCTAAATGTGGCACACATCACTTGCATTCCCAGCTACCAGCAAATGCAGTAACATGCCCCCACCCAACTGCAAGAAAGACTAGACTTCTAGTCTAGATGTGTGCCAGGAGGGAGAAGAAAAGGGGTCTGGGAAACACACAAAAAATTTCTGCCTCAAGCAAGCATGAGACATGTGGCAATATTGAAAGCACACACAAATGTTTCCACAGCTTCAATCTGCAACAAGCCTATAATTCAATCTCCATTTAGTCAATAAGTATTTATTTAATATCTGCAATAAGCCATGCCGTGTGCTACAGGACATGAAGTATACAGAAACAATGGGATGTGGACCCTCGTGTTGCGGATTTATTATTATGTCTAAGAGAAGAGGTGAGATAAGCACATAAATAGCTGTAAGATAGAAAGCAAGAAGTGCTACTAAACAAGATTGTATCTTGCTGGAGGAGTCAAGGAAGGGTTTTGAAAGAGATATGTAGATACAGACTAAAACAAGGAAGACTTTGAATATGGATAGGAACAGAAAGAATGCCAGGAAGAACGGACAGACTTGAACTCAAACAGGAAGAAGGTACAGGCTTGATCTGAGTGTTCCAGAAATTTGCCTGTGTGTGGCTGTTAGCATAACTGATCCTGCTGCTGCTAAGTCGCTTCAGTTGTGTACGACTCTGTGCGACCCCATAGACAGCAGCCCATCAGGCTCTGCCGTCCCTGGGATTCTCCAGGCAAGAACACTGGAGTGGGTTGCCATTTCCTTCTCCAATGCATGAAAGTGAAAAGTGAAAGTGAAGTTGCTCAGTCATGCCCGACTCTAGCAACCCCATGGACTGCAGCCTTCCAGGCTCTTCCATCCATGGGATTTTCCAGGCAAGAGTACTGGACTGGGTGCCATAGCCTTCTCTGTAACTGATGCTACTTGGCATCAGTTCCTCCTGTTCTTCTGTTGACCCTACCCAGCACTGTCCTATGCAGTGAATCACTTCTGTCATCAAGGACTTTGTAGTTAACATTGTTTAGTAATCATGAGGACCAGGTAGCCCCTATGCTCTGTTAGTCCCCAGTCAATGATGAAAATCATCCCTGACATATTCCCAGGGCATATGACAATAGTTACACATTCATGAACCTTGACTTAGAAGTGCGCATCTTGTTTCCAAGCCCCCACCTCCATACCCTCAGGTTAAGTATAAAATTGTCCCAGTGGCCGCTCACCAGTGCTGAGTGCAGCTGTGAATGCCTTTGGATTGCTGTCTGCCCCATCAAGTATGTCACCCTCTAATAAGCTAGTTCATGGGTTATATGGAACTGCCTGCTTTCTTTGTTGGCCTAAAGATGCCTTCCCAGTGAAGTGGATATTTTTGTTCCTGTGTCCTTCAACAGTCTGGACAAACACATGGTCGCAAAGAGTCAAAGAAAATTTGAGTGAACAGAAGCAGCCTAGAAAGGGATTTGAGTAATGTTTTGAGGGATGTAGGATTTTGCCAGGTAAAGCCAAAGGGGAGAGAGAGTGCACAAAGGGAGTGCACAGAGGCAAGGTCTCCGTGTTGCCTGCTTTGGTTCCATCATGTCAGGAACTGGGTGAACATGTATCCCCATCTGCCCCGCTCCTTCCCATCTTATCCACAGATGGTGTGGTAAGTCACGTGCCATGGGTGGAGTCTTCTGAGCACTCACAGTGTTTTCCATCTGGACATGTGTACAATATGTCCTCAGTGCAGAAGGATTTATTCCTGAAACCCTGTCACCCAACCAAGAGGGCACTGTAGCAATGCCTTTTGTGCCCAGGGCCACACTCCCTTAGTTTACCTCTGATTTCAGCCATGCCTGTGATGGAAGTTGCAACGGAAGCCCAGACCTGCCTTGTGCTGCCAGCTCCCCTTCCATTGCAATGGCCCTCTGAAGAACCTGTCAGCCTTGAAGTGGGAGAGGAGTTACTAGCCTTGGGGGCAGCCCTCAACCAGTAAGGGAGGGTGTCCAGTGGATAAGTGCTCATATTTATTTCAATTCACATGTTACAAAAATCTTTGAGAAAATCACGTTTTCCTTGTTGGTTGCTGACAAAGGGAGAGAGCTTCTGAAAGTGTTCTGGGAACTAAGAAATATCCAGGACCATGGCTTAAAAACCTGTTGCTATAGGACTTATGTCCTTTTGGAGCTCTGGAAAGGCCATATATCTTCCAGGGAGTGTCGCATTTGGTTTTTCATGCAGTTACTGTTATTTGCGTTAATAAATGCTGCCTCTGTAAGCCTCCTTTAAAATATAAGAGATACCTCTCTTTGTCTAACAGCTATAAAAGCTTATCAGCACCTTAGTAACCTTTACAGGTTTATTTCTGTTTAAATCACTTAATCTGATTTACATTAGTCTTTTTAAAAGAAGCAATATTTTCTTGCTGTATACACCCTTTGAAATTGATATGGTTTAAATCTTCCCATACAGACATCTCTGAACAGTGACTTTTTCCCCTTAGTTGCCAACAGACTGTGGAGATACCAATAATAACAAAAGAGAACACAGGCTTCCCTGTGTCGGCATCACCTTAAAATCCCATAACCCTGTGTGGCTAAAAAAAAAAAAAAAAAAGAAAAAAAGAAAGGAATATCATGTATGCTCTTAGTATAAAAGTGAACTGCAGAAAAAAAATCCTTAGATATCTACACTGCTACATTGAGACTTGTGTTTAGAGGTGTCCTCACAGCTTTCATGCTGGTTGATGGAATTCAGCTCACCATGACTTTATATTTCTTGAGTTATTTCAATTACATTTTAATACAGATAACAGGAATGATGAGGATTTCAAGAAGTGAAATGGTGCCTCCTGAATGTTTACTATCTACTGTGAAATATGATACACACTTTACATGCAACTCACTTCTTCCTCAAATCAACCCAATGAGATCGGTATTATCTTAACCTTATCCCAATCTTTTAAATGATAAATCAAGACTCAGGGAGGTTAAGTAATGTTCCTCAAAGTTACATCCTGGTAAATACATACCCATTCAAGGAAAATCTGCTTGACTACCTTGAATAGGTCCCTTCTGCTTCCTCATTTCTCCACCACTCTTATCTATTCATCCATATTACTCTGCTTATTCTTTGTACAGACCCACATTGAATACCTTTTTCTGCACTAGATTCTGGCTTACAGGCTTTCAATAGACTAAAAATGCAACCATTGGTTAAAGCCACAGAGTTACAATAAATCTAAAAGGTTATCTAGGTAGCTTAAAATTAAAATTTGAAATTAAAAGACAATTGCTCCTTGGAACAATAGCTATGACAAACCTAGACAGTGTATTAAAAGCAGAGACATCACATTGTTGACAAATGTCCTTATTGTCAAATCTATATGGTTTTTCCTGTAGTCATGTACAGATGTGAGAGTTGGACCATAAAGAAGGCTGAGCACAGAAGAGTTGATGCTTTCAAATAGTGGTACTGGAGAAGATCTTGAGAGTCCCTTGGACAACAAGGATATCAAACCAGTCAATCCTAAAGGAAATCAACACTGAACATTCATTGGAAAGACTCACACTGAATGATCCAATACTTTGACTACCTGATAGGAAGAGGCAGCTCATTAGAAAAGACCCTGATGCTGGGAAAGATTGGGGGAAAGAGGAGAAGGGGGTGTCAGAGGATAAGATGGTTAGATGACATCACTGACTCAATAGACATGAGTTTGAGCAAACTCCGGGAGATGTGGAAGGACAGGAAAGCCTGGCATACTACGGTTCATGGGGTCACAGTCAGACATGACTTAGCCACTGAAAAACAACATAAAAGGAGTTTTTAAACTTCCTCTAGATACGAGAGTCAGAAGCTAGGTGGAGGCGGGAGGCATGCACCTACAACACTCCAAACACATTTAGCTCTACTTGCAAACCTATGATCAGAGTTTAGGTTATTTCTAGGTAGTCCATTCTTCAAATCTCAGTTTTAATCTTTTTTTCAAGTGTCTGTTGTAACTAGATTTCATCACTCATTCTCTCTCCACTAGAGAAGCCTGCAGGGAGAAAGTTAACCTTTCTCTAGGAGAACAAGCGGCCAGACAGCTTTGGCTCCTACTTCACTGGATAGAACAGACTGGGAAGGGTCAAATCTGGGTATCTTGATCAAGTTCCAAATCAGTGTCAGTCTCTTCTGTCAAATTGAGAACTGATGTTTAGAAATTCTCATCTTTCAGCAGATTTCCAAAATCAGCTGGGAGGATATCTCTCCCTCTGCCCCTCCCTCCTCTTCCTTACCTCCTCTTTTTGCTCTTCGTTATCATAAAAAAATGACATAAATTTCCTATCCAACTATTTGGCTCCCTATTTGAGCCACTGTTTCTTTAGGGATTTTTAAATGTGAAGAGTTCTTTTGCTCTTGGAGCCTTTACTGCAGCACCAACTCCACTGAAGGTAACTCTATGCATTCTGATTTATTAAAATTCAATCAGCGAGAGTTAATGAATCCCTAAGGGCAGGAGATCAATCATGTTCTATTTATATTTAATTAATTTCATGTTGCCTCACTTGTCTTTTATAACTACTTTAAAGCATTTGATAAAAGTATACTTGTGAATATATTCTTATCTTAAAATAACTTTTAATTTTTAAATGAATTTTACTATACCTAATTCATAAAAATCTTCATTTTCTCAGAACTTTTAGGACATATTCAGTAAATCTCTTATTGACAAAAAGAAGCCTCCTCATAGATTTCATGCCCCACAAGTTTCTTCATTTCATTCAAGGGAGAATTGATTCCATACTTTTTTTCTTTTTCTTTTTGGTCCTGAATGAAACTCACTTGTAACAATTTATTGCATGTGCTTGTTTATCTTTTTGTCTCTCTTTCCAGACCATGTGCTCCTTGTGCTTAACAGAATCCATGGTACACACATTAGGTGTTGCAAGAATGTGTTGTTTTGTTTGAAAGACTGGCTGACTGAGTGAATCTAAGAGGCTGTGAAACTAGAAAAGTACAGAATGTACAAGGCATATCAGAGGGAGACTGGCTGGTTACATATGGAGCAAAGGATATGGCAGATGAAAAAGGTTATGACACAACATGATTAAATATTGAATAAAATGAAAGGATGATGTATGCAACTGGGCATTAAGATATTGATAGAGAAGGAAAGAGGGGCTAGGTTGGAAGAAGAAAAAACATTTTCAGGGAAGTGGGTGGATAGAGAGGGAAAATTGGGAGACCAGAATTAGGGCAGGGGAAACTCATCTCTTTCAGAGGCTGGTATACTAACATGGACATAAGTTCTTCTCTTATGGAAGACTCAGATCTCCCTTTGGTGGCCAGGCCAGTTATTAATTTTTCCTTCAAAAAAAAGTAGGGAGAGGGATTCCCTAGTGGTTTAGTGGTAAAGAATTGGCCTGCCAATGCAGAAGACACAAGTTGAATCCCTGATCTGGGAAGATTGCACATACCGCAGAGCAGCTAAGCCCATGCACCGCAGCTATTGAACCTGTGCTCTAGAGCACGGGAACTGCAACCACTGAGACCCTGTGCTGCAGCTACTGAAGCCTGCACAACCCATAGGCTGTGCTCTGCAACAAGAGAAGCCACTGCTCCAAGAAGCCCATGCACCACAACTGGAGAAGAGCCTGCACAGCAACAAAGACCAGCACAGCCAAATAATTAAGTAATTATTATCACTTTAAAAAGGAGGGAGACCATTTAGGGAAGAGGTCAGCAAATTTTTTCTATTGAGTAATTATTTTCAGCTTTGCAGGCTATACAGTCTCTATAGAGAATTCTCAACTCTGTAGAAAATTCTCAGTTCTGCTCCTGTGAAACCAGCCATGGACTATATGCAAGTGGTCCAATTTAATTTTATCTAGAGAATCAGATATTGGGCTGGGTTTTGCTTGCAGGCATAATTTTCTAGCTCCTGACTTGGGGCTCACAGATTATAGTCAGTGTTGGTCGGCCCTCTGTTTACTCTGTTGTGTTTTCATGGCTTGTGCAATAAATTGGTTAAATGTGGAATTAAGGCCTCTCTGCTCAGAACGAACAGACAACTTAGCTTGCTTACTGGTAAACTCCTTAACAGGAAACAGTCTAACTGAAAGGAAAAAAAAGCACAATGTGAGAGTTGTGAGTTAGGTTTATTTGGGGCAAAATGAAGACTATAGCCTGGGAAAAAGCATTTCAGAAAGTTGTGAGAAACTGCTGCAAAGAGGCTAGGGGAGTTACATATGTGATTTTGGTGAAGAGTGAGTACTACATGCAATTAAGGGCACATTTTTGCAGAAGGTTGCTGCCAGTGACTGTGATTCACAAGAAGCAGACATCACTAGAAAAGATTTTATTTATGAGGAGATGCAAGAATTGGGCCCCTAAAATCTTCTCCTGAAAGTATCTATCTGAAGACCTGTTCTGCCAGTTTTTCTCAGAGCAGAGAAGTGGGGACTCATTCCTGATCTCCACTCAGAGCTCTTTTCAGGGGGTGTTGAAGCTACAGTGGCACATAATTTAATTCTTGTAGAGGTAGCTGACAATTTGTAAGGAACAAAACAAAATCTTTTATTTCCTATTAGCTACAAACCATTCACTATTCCAAAGTTAGTACAATGTTTGGAATGCACTCTTGAAATATACCTATCAAGCAGCTGAGAATTTCAAATGATCAATTTTAATCCTTTTGTTGTCTAAAGGGGAAGAGACAAAGAGGAAATGATTGCTTCAGACATGTGAACTGGGGGAAGTGGTGGACATGAGGTGATAGGTGAACAGGCTAGTTAGAGAAGAAGATCAAGTTTGTTCTCCTCATTGTTTGACTTAAAGTCAGTACAGTTTGTCTCAAATTAATCATAAATTATTTCTTAGGGGGCATTTT
Organism: Nanger dama; assembly: GCA_917880005.1. Lineage (NCBI taxonomy): Eukaryota > Metazoa > Chordata > Mammalia > Artiodactyla > Bovidae > Nanger > Nanger dama. The sequence goes on from CAKJTW010000059.1 coordinate 3,197,867, forward strand.
TGTTAGCAATGACTATTAATGTTCTATGGCTTTGTTTTGCAAGATTTCTGAAAAAAAATTTTTTTGTTGTTTAAATATGATTGATCACATAAAAAGGAGTCTCAGTGGATTCTAGCTGTGGTGTTATTCATTCCTCAGGATAAAAATTCATATTACTAGAGAGGTAGTATTCTGATCAAAATGGCACTGTAAGTTTATATATAAAACTGTCTCTTCCCAACTATAAATGTATACCAATAACATCTATAAATAATACATATAGAATCATTGTTACTCTGGAAAAGAAGATAAACACTGACAAAAATTTAAAAGACAGAAATTGCAATTAGGCAGACTGAAGCTGGAGATTTACTACATTATAGGATAAAAACACAAAGAGGCAGCTGAGAGCTCCACCTCAGGAGATGAAGAAATAAAAAAGTCAGCATCATTCTCAGGGGCTAGAGCCATAATGTACTGCTTGGTAGCATGGTAAGAGGAAGCAGAGACAGCTCGATAGGGCTCAAGTCATATACTGACTTTGAGACTAGATCAGTTTTAACTCTCAGAATGGTAATTCTGAGCTGTTAGTACAAATCCTGTTTTTTGACTGGGGACCTGAAGTAACCCTAATACAGTCAACTATAAAAAGACTAGACATGGTATAGTGAGTGCAAAGAGGAATAGAAAAGAAAAATGACAAAATACAATTGTGAATTTGATCTTGCAACTAAAATTTCATGAATGAAAACTCACAGTAGTCAACAGATTTACTAAATGATGAAACTGTTTATTTGCTAAGTCATGTTTGACTCTTTTGCAACCCCATAGACTGTAGTTTGCCAGGCTCCTCTGTTCATGGAATTTTCCAGGCAAGGATACTGGAGTGGTTGCCATTTCCTTCTCCAGGGGATCCTCCCAACCCTGGGATGGAACCCATGTCTCCTGCATGGGCAGGTGGATTCATTACTACTGAGCCACCTGGACAGTCCAAATGATAAGATTACTAAGATTATAATCTTTTGAACATGGCATTACATGGTAGATGGTCAAAATCCTCAAAGACACAAAGTAAAAATACATGCATAGAGAAACCAGGTATTATAAACATGTAATAGGAGTTCCAGAATTAGAAAAAAAAAAGTAGCAGAAAGGTAATATTTTAAGAGTTAATGAAGGATTTAGTGTTTTTCTGAACTGAAAAATTAATCATCAGAAAAGGACCACAAGCTGAAATTCAAAAATAAAAATAAATCTATATCCAGAGTAACAAAATATAGACATTAAGAATAGGAGTTCTTAAATGCTAATGGGGGAAAAAGACATTACCTACAAAGTGGTGAAAATTAAGCTGAGAACAGAATCACAGAAGTAACAATAGATGTTATGAGTTGACAGAGAGGGAAAATAATTTTCAAAATATAGCTCTGTAACTAGCTAAAATATTGTTTAAAGTAAACTGAAGAAAGCTGAGCACCAAAGAATTGACGCTTTTGAACTGTGGGGTTGGAGAAGACTCTTGAGAGTCCCTTGGACTGCAAGGAGATCCAACCAGTCCATTCTGAAGGAGATCAGCCCTGGGATTTCTTTGGGAGGAATGATGCTAAAGCTGAAACTCCAGTACTTTGGCCACCTCATGCAAAGATATGACTCCTTGGAAAAGACTGATGCTGGGAGGGACTGAGGGCAGGAGGAAAAGGGGATGACAGAGGATGAGATGGCTGGATGGCATCACTGACTCGAACGTGAGTCTGAGTGAACTCCGGGAGATGGTGATGGACAGGGAGGCCTGGTGTGCTGCAATTCATGGGGTCGCAAAGAGTCAGACACGACTGAGCAGCTGAACTGAACTGAACTGAAAGGCAAAATACCATTTTGAGGTACCAGGATTAAGTGAATTCATCCCCCGTGTATAATAGCTGAGTGAAGATCTAATCAAGTAGTAAACTAGTAAATTAGGGAAGATATCATCAAAATAGGGATATAACTTAACTACTGATGCTAATATTAGTATTGTGTGTGTACTTAGCTACTCAGTCGTGTCCAACTCTTTGTGATCTCATGAACTGTAGCCCGCCGGGCTCCACTGTTCATGGATATTCTCCAGGCAAGAATACTGGAGTGAACTACCATGCCCTCCTGCAGGGGATCTTCCCAACCCAGGGACTGAGCCCATGTCTCCCACATCACGGGTGGATTCTTTACTGACTGAGCCACCAGGGAAGCCAATAATCACCAATTATCTTAAAACCAATGAAAAGTAAAAGATCCAAGAGAAACAGAGGGCTAGTGTTTGGAGGGTAAAAATATGAAATTAAATAGGATTTTAATATTGACACTAAAAGAATAGAAATACAAGTATAATTCTAAGTTGGCAGAAAGAAAAAAAGAGGGAATGAGAATAAATGCCATCAAATAATAGGCTGGAAGAAAAAGGGACAAAGGAAGAATTATGGAGGAAAGAAAACACAAAAGAATGTAACATCAGTTCAGTTCAGTCGCTCAGTCGTGTCTGACTCTTTGCAACCCCATGAATTGCAGCATACCAGGCCTCCCTGTCCATCACCAGCTCCCAGAATTCACTCAGACTTGCATTCATTGAGTCAGTGATGCCATCCAGCCATCTCATCCTCTGCTGTCCCCTTCTCCTCCTGCCCCCAATCCCTCCCAGCATCAGAGTCTTTTCCAGTGAGTCAACTCTTCGCATGAGGTGGCCAAAGTACTGGAGTTTCAGCTTTAGCATCATTCCTTCCAAAGAAATCCCAGGGTTGATCTCCTTCAGAATGGACTCTGTATCTCCTTGCAGTCCAAGGGACTCTCAAGAGTCTTCTCCAACACCACAGTTCAAAAGCATCAATTCTTCAGCACTCAGCCTTCTTCACAGTCCAACTCTCACAGCCATACATGACCACTGGGAAAACCATAGCCTTGACTAGACAGACCTTAGTTGGCAAAGTAATGTCTCTGCTTTTGAATATGCTATCTAGGTTGGTCATAACTTTTCTTCCAAGGAGTAAGCGTCTTTTAATTTCATGGCTGCAATCACCATATGCACTGATTTTGGAGCCCCCCAAAATAAAGTCTGACACTGTTTCCACTGTTTCCCCATCTATTTCTCATGAAGTGATGGGACCGGATGCCATGACCTTCGTTTTCTGAATGTTGAGCTTTAAGCCAACTTGTTCGCTCTCCTCTTTCACTTTCATCAAGAGACTTTTTCATTCCTCTTCACTTTCTGCAATAAGGGTGGTGTCATCCGCATATCTGAGGTTATTGAGATTTCTTCCAGCAGTCTTGATTCCAGCTTGGGTTTCTTCCAGTCCAGTGTTTCTCATGATGTACTCTGCATGTAAGTTAAAGAAGCAAGGTGACAATATACAGCCTTGACGTACTCCTTTTCCTATTTGGAACCAGTCTGTTGTTCCATGTCCAGTTCTAACTGTTGCTTCCTGACCTACATAGAGATTTCTCAAGAGGCAGGTCAGGTGGTCTGGTATTCCCATCTCTTTCAGAATTTTCCACAGTTTATTGTGACCCACACAGTCAAAGGCTTTGGCATAGTCAATAAAGCAGAAATAGATGTTTTTCTGGAACTCTCTTGCTTTTTCCATGATCCAGCAGATGTTGGCAATTTGATCTCTGGTTCCTCTGCTTTTCTAAAACCAGCTTGAACATCAGGGAGTTCACGGTTCACGTATTGCTGAAGCCTGGCTTCGAGAATTTTGAGCATTACTTTACTAGCGTGTGAGATGAGTGCAATTGTACAGTGGTTTGAGCATTCTTTGGCATTGCCTTTCTTTGGGATTGGAATGAACACTGACCTTTTCCATTCCTGTGGCCACTGCTGAGTTTTCCAAATTTGCTGGCATACTGAGTGCAGCACTTTCACAGCATCATCTTTCAGGATTTGAAATAGCTCTACTGGAATTCCATCACCTCCACTAGCTTTGTTTGTAGTTATGCTTTCTAAGGCCCACTTGACTTCACATTCCAAGATGTCTGATTCTAGATGAGTGATCACACCATCATGATTATCTGGGTCATGAGGATCCTTTTGTACACTTCTTCTGTGTATTCTTGCCACCTCTTCTTAATATCTTCTGCTTCTGTTAGGTCCAGACCATTTCTGTCCTTTATCGAGCCTATCTTTTCAGTAATCACACTAAATGTTAGTTGATTAAATACACCAAGTATCAATAAAAATAGGGTGATCAAATTGCATATTAAAAACATTTTCAGGGCTTCTCTGGTGGTCTAGTGGTTAATGATCTGCCTGCCATTGCAGGGAACACAGGTTCAATCCCTGGTCCAGGAAGATCCCTGCACAGGGCAACTAAGTACATACTCTCAACTACTTTAGACCAAACACCCTAGAGCCTGTGCTCCTCAACAAGAGAAGTCACCACAATAAGAAGCCCACTCACCTAAACAAAGACCCAGTGCAGCCAAAAATAAATAAATCTTAAAAGCTCCAACTTAAAAAAAATATGTGCAACATCTAGACTTACCAATGTATCATTATAGAGGGTGGTTTGGAGGAAGGTAAAGTAAAGCAGGTATGTGATTTTGGTGTCGCTTTTGCTATTTAGTATTTAGGTAACTTCAATGTGACTTGCTTACACAGGAGGACCAAGAATAATAAAAGCTGTTGATACCGCTGCGTTTGTCTGCACATTACTATGCAACTATGCTTTTCAGGGGATTTCAAATGAGAAGCACTTCAGCTTAAGTCCTGGTTGTGTCATTTGGTTTTGTGACACAGAACAAGTAAGGTTTCTGAGATTGTTTTCTCATCTGTAACATTTTATAAAATCCTACTTCACAGGATTAAAAGTGGATGTAAGTTTAAAGTGTTTATTAAGGTTCAATATACGTTAGACCCCTTTTTCTGTTTTCCTGTTACTCTTTAATGTGTTCCTTTTGGGGCTAAGATAAAGCTAAACATTTGACTTGATTTAAAGCCTCAATAAAGAAGTAAACCTAGAGGCAGCAAAGGCTCATTAAATATCAGTCTACATATGTAGATGGTGTTTGCTTCAAAGCACTACAGGAAACTCAGTGATATCTAAGAAAGGGGGTTTTCCATCTTGCACATGTTGTAAATCATAAATCGTGCACAGGACCTTAGTGGTTACTTAGTTTTTTTCATTTTGCCAATAGGGGAAATGAAACACAGAAAGGATTCGTGTGTCGAAATCACATAGAACAATCTCTCCCACACTTTAATGAATGTGGAAGCAGTGAAGTGAAAGTCATTCAGTCGTGTCTGACTCTTTGCAACCCCATAGACTATACAGTTCATGGAATTCTCCAGGCCAGAATACTGGAGTGGGTAGCCCCTCCCTTCTCCAGGGGATCTTCCCAACCCAGGGATTGAACCTAGGTCTCCAGCCTAGGAGGTGGATTCTTCACCAGCTGAGCTACAAGGGAAGCCCTAATGAATACCCGGGAGCTTGTTAAAATGCAGATTTTGATTCAGTAGACCCGGGTGGAACCTGAGATTTTTCACGTGGTTTCAATACCGATCCACTGTAGACCACAATTGGAGTTGTAAGGACATACATGTTGAGAGTAGGACAAACTTTATAATCTGAATCTTCACTGAAAACACAACATACTTTCTTCCACACTTCAGGTAGCTTTCTAGGAAAGCAAACAAGAGATTGTTTCTGCTGGGTTTATAGGGCAGGAATAAACATAATTTGTATTGATATATATTCTTCTTGGTTTGATATTGGAAGTGAGATAGCAACTATATAAATAGAAATTGATAAAAAAAAAAAAAGTGTTAGTGAAGAGAGAATTCTGAATGCAGCTGCCTCAAAGTTCTCCCTTTGTGCCAACTTCCCTGCCAAATTTTCAAGTCTAAGTGTTTCACTTGAAAAATATATGGCTTTCAAAGCACTTTCGTGTCAAGACTCTCAGTGGGGTTTTAGAACACATATAAGGGAACCAAAACCCTTTGGAACAAGATACAGTACATTCAATTGTTAGGTTTGGATTCAGATAATTCAGTCATGTTTACTTAGGCAACAAACATTCTTTTCCCAAATACTTGCCTCTGGGATCTGAATAAGGCTCTTAGACCCTTGGGCTCAATTTCCTGTCTGTTACCACACTAATTATTATTATTTTTTTACGAAACACTTAAAACTGTTAAATGCTAAGTTCTTAGATTTATGGATTCAATAAAAAACAGTGCCTCTTCAATTTTTCAGGACTTGTGCTGATTTATATGGGCTTTGCTGACAGAAAAATTAGATTAAAATTTTTTATTGAATCTTGTCTGAAATGCTTAGACTTGAAGGGAGACTTCAAGAGAGAAAATTCACTTTACTGGATTTGGCTTTGGGAAAACTGAATATAAGCACCGATAAGGTTACTGGTTTATGTCTGGATGTATCTCAATCCACCCCACCTATCAGGGGAAGAGATTTCTTCTCTCATTCATAATTTCACCAGAATTAAGTATTCTACTTCATATTTCAAAGTGTGGCAGCCTGATTACCATCTGTATAGTCATGAGTTTGAAATTTTCCAGGATCCCAGCAGTTGAACAGAACTCTTTCTGACCAACTCAGTGAAAGAATTATCAGGAGACTTCTTTAGTGCTTTTGAAAGAACTTGTTTGTCAGAGCTCAAAATTCAAATTTCTGGGTGGCAGCTTCCTGCAGCTCTAATCATAGACTTCTTCTCCTTGGTCACCATTTTCTTCATTTGAGCTCAGTTTGGTCTCTTAGAAGTCCAGTAGTGTTTTATGCACTCGGATGAACATTGAAACAGGAGGACAATTAAATAGCTGAGAACAATGAACTTAGGGAACTCTGCCTTTCTTCTTTGTTTAAATCCAGGAATTCTTCTAGCCCCTGCTTTCAGAATGATCAAAACCCTTTGGTTTTCACCCCCCAGTTACAGGCTACCAGCAAAGTGTGGAATTGGTTTTATTACCTTGTGAGATTGCTGGTGACAGTGACTCATGCAGGGATGGTTATTTGTTTCCTGTGATTTTCCTGCCATGCAGGTGGTTGGTTATATAAAAAAATTTTTTTAAGAAGTTATTTTCAGATATGTCCTGAAATAATATCACCTCTGTTGGGTTGCTTAAGGTAATAGGAAACTGAAGGATGAGGGATAGGAGACCTGGTCTTGCCAGTGGTAGCAGAAAGGTGCTGAAATGACAATGGTAGAATAGCTACAAACAGAACACAATGCTGTTATCGCTTATGGCCACAAAAATTAGAAACTGCATTAAAATAATTATCTATTGGGTGAATTGGTAGACTGTGGTAGTTTTATTAGTATGACTTTGAATATTTTAATAAATAATTTATCATGAAAATAATGAAGCAGAAATTTTGATACCTACATTTTTGCTTTTGCCATGATGCTCCCTATCCCATCCCCCACTCCAGGAGGAAACACCCCTGGCGTGTCTATTCTCTCATCCAGAAGGATGAAGACTAGATCTGGACAAAATTTATTTTTGACAGGTAAATTATACATAGTATTTTTGAGGTGGGCTTCCTGGTGGCTCAGTGATAAAGAATCTGCCTGCCAATGCAGGAGATGTGGGATCAAGCGTTGAGTTGACAAGATCCCCTGGAGAAGGATCTGGCAACCCAATCTAGTATTCTTGCCTGGGAAATTCCATGGACAGAGGATCCTGATGGGCTAAAGTCCACGGGGTCACAAAAGAGACATGACTTAGCAACTAAACAACAACAAAATTTTGAGGTGTAGGTTTTAAATTAATCTTAACTATTAAAAGATTGCCAGAACATTTGCATATCCATACTACCAGGGAGTTTGAAATATTAAAAAATAAATATCCTTTCCCATCTGTCAAATACAAAAGCTTTTTACCCTGACACAAGTTAAAATCCTCATTGTTATTTTCCAAACTTATTTAGTAAACACATGTTGAGCTCAGTTGTCCCTATGAATTTAAAAATCAATAAATTCCCCTTTTGAATTGTGATTTCTCAGAACTTAACCAGTGAGGCACTGTAGGAAGGCAAGCTTCCAGATCAAGCTCTTCGGATCCTATTATGCTAAGGTCTCTCTCTCTCCACTCAGACTGCAAGCCCAGGCAGCCATCCAGGGTTCTACGTGAGGGGCTGAGAGGTCGTTAGCAGTTAGGAACAGCTTTCTCCTGGTCACGGGGCTGGCACTCTCCTGAGAACAACAAGGCGCTGACCCTGGCGGCTGCTGATAGCCTGTCTGCTGCCCTGGAGTTGCTGTTTTTCAAAGCTAATCTTTTTTCAGTTCATTTTTATACTGAGATTTTATTACCATGTAAAGTTACAAATATCAGAAGAGGTAAAAATTTATTCAGAGGGGATATTACTGAGTTAATCTCATGAGATATCACAACACCCATACTTTTATTTTTCAGCTGTTATCAACTGGGTTATTTCATATTAATCAAGGAAGATACGATTTTTCTGAAGAATCAACTGGTGTTGCTATCAGCTTTTCCTGTGTGTGGTTCTGTCATCTCTTCAATTCTATGGTAGGAAAATTTCTTCAGACTCAGAATAAGATCTAGAAAAAGGTGACATGATCTATATCCTTAATTTAGAACTGGTTTCTAATGATTGATTATCTGCATCGAAGATGTAGTTTTTATGTTTTCACTTTAAATACAGCTCAAGCAGCATTTCTAATGCATATCTTTTCCATTAAGCATTTAATGTTACACTTTTTATTTATCTCTTGAGACAAAAAACCATTAGTTTATAAAAGAAAATGGATAATTTTTTGGACTGAGTTTGAATGTTGCTGGAATGGGACTAAATTTGGATATGTCCGTGGATTTTAGGTGAGGGAAAAGGTAGTTGTGCTCATTTAAATAATCATTGGGTCAGATTTCCAGAGAACATCTTACCTATATGAGAAAATTATTTCACTTATAGTAAGAGCATAGGGGAAGTGAGCTTTACCCTCAGTGAAAGTTTCAATTCTACACTGATGAGCAACAAATAAATTATTCTGCAGACCGAGTTAAGACACTTTGTTTTCATTTTGTCCTTATGATTTTTAAATCAGATTGTGGTATACCATACAAGTTGTACTTAAAGAACAGGAAAGAAGACACCTTTATTGATTTAATCCCTCAATTGATATTCACTAAGTGCTTTCTACATCCCAGAACTGTGCTAAGCCAGTTGGTTTCAGCTCATCTTGGTTACTGGCTGATAACCATCTAACATCATCCTGACCTCCCTCCTCACTGCTATTCTACAACTACCAGGTCCCAGGCCCTGAAAAATGTCTCTGGGACTAGTTTATTTGTCCTTGTTGTGATCATCTGTGAGATTTTTGTTTGCACTAGTCCTGCATCATCCCACTTCTCTTTCTAGAGAACCATCCCTCTGATCCACCCAGGAACCCAAGTGTTACATGTGGAAATGGTACTCTGGCGATGGCTGTGCTCATTCCTCTTGGGAAGAGGATTATACATTTCTGGTGCAGTTGCTCTGCTGTCACAGGACATAATGGGACCTGTGATTCATCTGAACCCTCACCACAATGAACAATGGATTCCTTCTAAAACAAACTTTTTTCTGACACAAGTACTTTACAATTGTTGAATGACACTTTCACTGTTACAAAATGGTCTAAATGAAATGGGACTAGAGATGAAGGATTACGTTAAGGCACTTAGGGAAGAAAGAAGATGTTTTCCCTGAAACAATTTGCTTTTCAAGGCTACCAGAGACCATCTTTGCCTTGAAATGCCTTGAGTAAAAGTAGGCACTAAGTAGGAAAGGATTCCAAGATTTTTTTCTAAATTCCTAATATTTTTTGACCAGTTGGTTGGCAAGGCTCAGAGCAGTGTGAGCTATCTAAGTTGCCAAAATGGATACTTTTTCTAGAAAACAGCAAATATTTGATAATTCTTAGAAATTCTTACAGTATTTATTAGATTGAAAAACAAGAGTATAATTCAAATTTTTAAAATTTTCAGTCTGGTCTGTGAAAACTGGGGACACTAAGATCTCAACTATCTGATGATAGTCTGAGATAAAAAACAAATTGAGGATAAATTTTACACTCTAGTAGGCTAAAGTCTTGTGTGTTGAAGAAAGATTTATTAAAACAAAATGATTTGACCAGTTGGTTGGCAAGGCTCAGAGCAGTGTGAGCTATCTAAGTTGCCAAAATGGATACTTTTTTCTAGAAAACAGCAAATATTTAATAATTCTTAGAAATTCTTACAGTATTTATTAGATTGAAAAACAAGATTATAATTCAAATTTTTAAAATTTTCAGTCTGGTCTGTGAAAACTGGGGACACTAAGATCTCAGCTATCTGATGATAGTCTGAGATAAAAAACAAATTGAGGATAAATTTTACACTCTAGTAGGCTAAAGTCTTGTGTGTTGAAGAAAGTTTTATTAAAACAAAATGATTTCTTATCCCAGAAAGATTCTCTACCAATGGTTAGTAGAAAACTTATTTGAATATGCATTAAACCATAATATGATCCACATCCCAGGCAATCTGTTAAGAGATCACAAAGACAGGAGGGATCAAGATGGCAGAAGGGGAGGATGTGGGGCTTACCTCCCCAACACAAACACATCCAAAGCACATCTACATATGAAACAATTCTCAGGGAAAACTGGAAACTGGCAGAACAACTCCTATACAACCAAAGCTTTAAGAAAGATTTCCACATGACTGGATAGGATGGAGAAAAGTCATGGGACTGGGAGGGCTTTGAAAGGAAGGAAAGGTCCATACAGGTCACCTTCACCCGGGAAGCAAGCAGGTTGAGCTGGGTGTCCCAGTCCTGGAGGCCTCCATGGAGAAGACAGTCCCTCTGGCTGCCTGGAGACCTGCTGGGACAGGGAGAAGGGCTGGAGAACCTCGTCCCCACTTGTGAACAGTGCACGGTGCTGGTCTGCCAACCACAGGACAGAGAGCTCTGCACTGACAGCGGCTAGCTCACTGTGCTCCCCAGCCTGAGTGCAGCAAACACTCTGTACATGCTTATTCCACACCGGAACTTGGCGTGAGATCTAGGAGAGCCAGGTCTGGGGAAAAATCTCTGTCTAGGGACACAGGCAGGTTGGGGGTCTGGGATGTGGTCCAGGTGAAACAGTGGCCGCCAGTGTTAGCACTAGCTCAAACCAACACCACAGTGGAAGCCCAGACTGATGAGGGCAGCAGAGCTGCTTGAATTCCTGTGGCCACAAAGCCCCCGCCTGGATACCACACCGATCTCATTCACTCCATATCACAGCTGTGCACTGGATCTGGGAGGACCACAGCAGGGGAAGAGACACAGCCGTGTGCTACGAGTGAGCTGAGCCGTGAATTCCTACACAGGCGGCACATCAGACCAGTGTGAGTACATGAGCCTCACTTCAGCGCTCCTGTCCTTTGGAGGAAAGCACGCACTCAAGGGAAACAGAGCCTGCTCAAGCTCAACCCTCAGGGCTTCTGCTCCAGAACTGGAGAGCAGACCCTGCCTCTGATAGGATGGTGACAGCCCCTGAGCAGAGAGGAAGTCCCGCCTCTCACTTTGCACAGGCTTTAGATCCCCTAACACCCGCCACCCTAACAAGGTGATGGCATTCAGCACACCCAGAGGAAAGATGTGGCTGGTGTCCATATCAAAACAAGCTTTCAAAAAAAAAAAAAAAGCCCTCACAAAGGCACAGTCTACATAGAGACAATGCCACATGAAAACACTCCCTCAAGACCACAGTAGATAAGGGTTTCTCCTGTATTCAAAGAACAGAGAAAGTTAAGTGAAAAGGCAGAGAAACTATTCCCAATTAAGAAAGACGGGGAAGACCCCTGAAAGACAAAACAGATTAGTCTATATTAGACAATGAGCTCAAAATGGAGATTATAAAACTGCTAACTGAATTAAGATTATCGATATAAATGCAGATCAATGTTAACAAGAAACTAGAAAGTATTAAAGATGACCCAATCAAAAAATAATTCAATTTCTGAGATAAAAAAAAAAGCAATCTGGAAGCAATGAATTAAATGATGCAGAAGAGTGTACCAGTGATTTGAAAGATAGAGTAATGGAGATCACCAAATTAGAATAGCACTCAGGAAAACAAATTAAAAAAAAAAAAAGAAAGCAACATATGAGACCTATGGAAATAAAACATTCCAACTTATATATAATCAGGTTTCCAGAAGGAGAACACAGAGAGAGAAGAGAATCAAAACAATTTTTATTTTGTTTAAAGAAATTATGGGACGCCCCTGGTGGTACAGTGGATAAGAACCCACTTGCCAATGCAGAGGACATGGGTTCAATCCCTGGTCTGGGAAGATTCCACATTCTGCAGAGCGACTAAGCCAGTGTACCACAACTGCTGAGTCTGCAGTCTAGAGCTGGTGAGCCATAACTACTGAAGCCCAAATGCCTATAACCCCTGCACCACAACAAATAGCAGTCCAGTAGCGCTGCTCTATGGAACTAGAGAAAGCCTATGCACAGCAATGAAGACCCAGCACACACCAAAAGCAAATCATTTTTAAAAAAATGATTTAAAACAGATATTATGGGTGAGAACTTCCCAAACCTAATAAGGAAACAGATGCAACCCCATGGACTGTAGCCCACCAGGATCCTCTGTCCACGGTGTACTCTAGGCAACAATACTGGAATGGGTTGCCATGCCCTCTTCCAGAGGATCTTTCTGACCCAGGGATGGAACCCACAGCCTTTTGCATTGCAATCAGATTCCTCACTGTCTGAGCCACCTCAAAAAGCACAGGGTTACCCAAACAAAATGAGCTCAGAGCCAAACCAAGACATATCACAGTTAAAATGGCAAAATTTAAAGATAAAGACAGGATTCTAAAGGCAGCAAGAGAAAACAAAGAGTTAGTTACAAGGAAACACCCCATAAGGCTGTTAGCTGATTTCTCTGCACAAAGTTTGAATATATCATGTAACTCCCTTCTGACTTTTAAAGTTCTGAAGGGGAAAATCCAGGAATCTGAGATAGTCTACCCAGAAAGACCATCATTTGGAACAGAAGGAGAAAGAATTTCTCAAGATAAGCAAAAACTAAAAGAATTAAAAACATTAAAATGTATTCTAAAGAAATGTTGAAGGTTTTTTTTTTTTTTAATTGAAAAGAAGCAAGAATTTACAGAAAAGGGAAAAATCCCAATATGGAAGGTAAATATATAGGAAGGATTAAAGATCGCTTAAGCAAGCCAGTATGTAGATTAAAAACCAAAATTGTTAAAGCAACTATAACTAGAGTACATAGTAAAAGGATAGGCAACAAAGATGAAAAATTGGACATCAAAGAACACAAAATGTGCGGGAGGGCAGTAGAAACGATGTGTATTAGTCGCTCAGTCGTGTCTGACTCTATGGGACCCCATGGAATGTAGCTTGCCAGGCTCCTCTAACCACGGGACTTCCCAGGCAAGAAAACTCGAGTGGATTGCTATTTCCTTTTCCAGAGGATCTTCCCAACTCGGGGATCAAACCCAGGTCTCCTGCATTATAGATTCTTTACCATCTGAACCACCAGGGAAGCCCCATATAGATCTTCTAGAATGTGTTTGAACTTAAATGGTTATCGGTTTAAAGCAAGTTGAAGAGGGCCAACGGGTTGGCTCAACATACATGAATACCAGGGTAACCACAAATATAAAGCCTACAATAGATTCATAAAACCCCCAAATGAAAGGAACTCAAGCATACTACAGAAGAAAATCAAACTACAGCCTAAAAATGAAAACAAAGATCTACAAAACTAGAAAACAAAAAGTAAAATGGCAATAAGTACAAACCTATCAATTATTTTAAATGTTAATGGATTAAATGCTCTGATCAAAGGCAGAGTGGTCAATAATTTTTTTAAAAAGAACCTTCAATATGATGCCTACAAGAGATTCACTTCAGGGTGAAAGACGCAGAGACTGAAAGTGAGGAGATGGAAAAGACCTCAGGCAATGGAAATGACAAAAAAGCAGCGGGTAGCAATACTCACACCAGACAAAACAGACTTTGAAACAAATGCTATAACAAAAGACAAAGAAGGCGTTATATGATGAAGGGATCAATATAAGAAGAGAATATTATACTCATTAACATACATGCCAAACAAGAATATACAGTGGAAATAAAACAGTCTTTTTAGCAAGAGCTGCTGGGAAAGTTGGACAGGTGCATGTAAATCAATGAAGTTAGAAGACATCCTCACACCAAACACAAAAATAAACTCAAAATGGCTTAAGATGTAAACATAAGACATGGCACCATAAAATTCCTAGAAAATATCATAGGCAAAACAATCTCTAATATAAATCATACCAATGTTTCTTAGGTCAGTCCCCCAAGGCAATAGAAATAAAAACAAAAAACAAAAGGACCGAATCAAACTTATGAGCTTTTGCACAGGGAAGAAAATCATAAATGGAAATACAACCTACAGAATAGGAGAAAACAAGTGCAAACGCTGTGACTGACAAGGACAATTTCCAAAATATACGAACAGCTCACACAACTCAATAACAATCATAAAAAGAAGAAGACACAGAAAAGATCTAAATAGAAATTTCTTCAAAGAAGACATACAGATGGCCCTGAGGCACATTAAAAGATCAAAACCACAATGAGGTATCACTTCACAACTGTCAGGATGGCTATCATCAAAAGGCTACAACTGGAGAGGGTGTGGAGAAAAGGGAATTTCTGTACACTGTTGGTGGGAATGTAAATTGCTGTAGCCACTATGGAAAGTTGGTGGTAATGTACATAATGGTGCAGCATGGATTTCCTTTATTTTTTATTTTTATTTTTTTTTACTTTATTCTACGTTACAATACTGTATTGGTTTTGCCATACATTGACATGAATCAGGCACAGGTGTACACGATCTCCCAATGCCAAAGCCCCCTCCCACCACCTCCCACCCCATATCATCTCTCTGGATCATCCCATACACCAGCCCCAAGCATCCTGTATCCTGTATTGAACATAGACTGGCGCTTCATTTCTTACATGATAGCATACATGTTTCAATGCCATTCTCCCAAATCATCCCACCCTCTCCCTCACCCTCAGAGGCCAAAAGTCCGTTCTATACCTCTGTGTCTCTTTTGTTGTCTCACATACAGGGTCATCATTACTATCTTTCTAAATTCCATATATATGTGTCAGTATACTGTATTGGTGTTTTTCTTTCTGGCTTACTTCACTCGTATAATCGGCTCCAGTTTCATCCATCTCATTAGAACTGATTCAAATTTATTCTTTTTAAGAGCTGAGTAATACTCCATTGTGTATATGTACCACAGTTTTCTTATCCATTCATCTGCTGGAGTTTCCTTTAAAAAAAAAAACAACAACTGAAAATAGAACTATTATAAGATCCAGCCAACGCCACTTCTGGGTATATATCCAGAAAAAATAAGAACACTAAATCAAAAAGATTCATGCACTCCAGTGTTCATAACAGCACTATTTACAATAGCCAAGACATGGAAGCAACCCAAGTGGCTGAAAACAGATTACTTGCTTAAGAAAATGTGGTATATACATACAATGGAATATTAGTCAAGCTGGTTAGTGTTAGCCACCCAGATATGTCTGACTTTTGCAATTCCACAGACTGTAGCCTGCAAGGCTCCTCTGTCTGTGGATTTCTTCAGGCAAGAATACTGGAGTCAGTAGCCATTCCCTTTTCCAGGGATTTTCCCTGACCCAGGGATCAAACCCAGGTCTCTTGCGTTGCAGGCAGATTCTTTACTGTCTGAACAACCAGGAAGCCCCACAATGTAATATTATTCAACCATAAAAAAGAATGACATATTGCTATTTGCATCATCATGGATAAGCTTAGAGAATATTATACTTAGTGAAATAAGTCAGACAGAGAAAGACAAATACTGTATAATATCACTCATATGTGAAATCTTTAAAAACATGAATGTATACACAAAACAGAAATAGACTCATAGACACACAAAATAAATATATGGTTACCAAACAGGAAAAGAGGGGGGCGACGATAAATTACGAGTACAGGATTAACAGATACAAAATACTATTCATAAGACAGATAAGCAATAAGGATTTGCTGTATAGCAGCAAATACAGCAAATATTGTAACAACCTAAAAGAGAACATGGGCTTCCCAGGTGGTGCTAGTGGTAAAGAACCTACCTGCAATGCAGGAGACGTTAGAGATGGGGTTTCGATCCCTGGGTCAGAAGACTCCCCTGGAGGAGGACACAGCAAACAGTATTCTTGCCTGGAGAATTGCATGGACAGAGGAGCCTGGCATGCTACAGTCCATAGGGTCACAGAGTAGGACACAACTGAAGCGACTTAGCATGCACACACAAAACAATATAATCTGCAAAAAGAAAAAGAAAAATGATTTGCTATGCTGTACACATGAAAGTAATACAATACTGTAAATCAACTATGTGTGAAAATCGCTCAGTCATATCTGATTCTTTGCAACCCCATGGATGATACAGTCCATGGAATTCTCTAGGCCAGAATACTGGAGTGGGTAGACTTTCCCTTCTCCACGGGAGCTTCCAAATGCAGAGATCGAACCCAGGTCTCCCTCATTACAGGCAGATTCTTTACCAGCTGAGCCACAAGGGAAGCCCATACTTCAATTAAAAAAAAAAAAAAAAGATTTCAAAGGAGAAAGAAATCTCATCTCTTTACATAGCCAAGCAGATTAACCCATTATGTGCATGTTTCAAGATGAATAACAAGTAAGTAAGTAAAGGACTCATTTGTCACAAACAGTTCATCCTAACGTTACCTGGTAACTGGGGAGACCGTATGTATTAGCTAATTGGATTTATCTAGAGAAAAAACAAACCTCCTATCTTTATAACAGGAGGCAATTTTGCAACTTAGAGCAAAGTGTCCACTGAATTAAGGTTGCTATCTTGCCACAGATTCTGGAAGCTAGGGGTACTGTCTCTCCTGATGTTTGCACTTCAAAGAGATGGTTCTC
Organism: Nanger dama; assembly: GCA_917880005.1. Taxonomy (NCBI): domain Eukaryota; kingdom Metazoa; phylum Chordata; class Mammalia; order Artiodactyla; family Bovidae; genus Nanger; species Nanger dama. The sequence goes on from CAKJTW010000059.1 coordinate 3,214,832, forward strand.
CAGTTTCTTCAGAAAGACATGCCTAGGTCAGAAAAGCTACAAAAGGCCTGCTGACAAAAGACTTATCTAGTCTTAAAAATGATTTATATGTATTTCAAAGACATAAGAAAGCAAATGCTCTGTGAAAAGGGAGGAGAACGAAGTCTCTTCCCCCATTTTCAACAGGGAGAATTAAGCCTCTTATTTTTAATTTATATTTGTTCTTACATGTGCAACTCTGTGGGAAAAAAATCATTATTTGGTTTCACAATTGTCTGCTAATAAGATCTGTAATGTAAATGTTTACCTCTGGGTATTGAGACCATGTGCAATATTTATAACTTTAACTCTGATAAATGAATCCTATGAGCTGAGTTCCTGAGAAATTTGAGATTGCTTCTGCAGCCGTCCTCCTCCCTCATGCTCTAAGAGAATGGAGTTTAAGAGATCAGGAATCTGGCTTATGTAATCTTGCATGTGCCATGACCCGTGGCCACAATTCAGTGGCATGTCCAAATTTTTGAGCTCCTTAGTTAATTTATATAGAGTTAATAATTTCTCCCCGGCCTTCCTCTTAATTCAGTTCCTACTGATACAGATATTCTTACTATGTCCACACAATTCCCTTCTTACTCCTATTTACAACAATGGCTCTTAACACTGAATAGATATTACACTCATCAATGGACCATTTATAAAATAACAATGTCCAAGAACTCATGTCTTTCAGAGATTTCAGTTCAGTTGACTTGTTATAGGGCCCAGGCGTCAATATTTTAGATATGTGCTGTGCAGTTTGAGTTTAGAACCACTGATCCAGAACAAATGCTTGGTCCAATAAGCCATTCACCAAAAATACTAATTACCCTCTCTCTGTAAGATGGCCCCTTGCTCATCCATTCAGAACGGTGGAGACTTCCACTTCACTGGCTCTTTTATAAGGGAGGAACGTCTTTTGCAGAAAACCACATTATCACGACCGCCATCATTTCCACCACCAATAACTGTAAGCTACCGATGTGAATTCTTAGCACCACACACATTCTGGCATGCAACAGCATCTAATAAATCTTTATCAATGGATGAGGAACGCCTAGTGTCTTGCTGCATCTCACTGTTCGCTGAACCCAGGGTAGGCAAGGCGTGAGCTGAGAAGCTGGAAGATAACTGAAGGAGTTGTAGGAACTACAGACATGTTTATTCTCTACCTGCGCGTGTGGCGGCTGTAGCAGCAGCAGACATGCTGTATTCTCTTATGGTTAACCCAATACAGCACAGCCGCAGCGGCTTTTCACGTAGAGCTTACATATGTTTACACAACAAAAGTGGCCCAAAGCCAAGCGGGTACCTCCTGAGGCGCATGCGCAGTGCTATAAGTGAGCTCACCTGTTATATAACCATGTATTTACAAAACATGGGGCAAGAGACAGCGAGCCTGACCACCGCCATTTGGCTAATTTGCTCTTTCCCTACACCTACTTATTAATTAGTATGTGAGGCTCAGAGACAGAACTTGGAGCTCTTGTATGTAAATAAGATTCTAAAATTCCAATTCCAACTCCAGGGGTGTAGGATCAGAGTAAAATTCAAGTACATGATTATTTTCCGATAAGAATAATTAAGATGTGATCATAGTAAGATGTTAAGCTTTAAAATAGGGGTGAGGACTCAAAGCTAGAGACATTTGAATGGTAATTAATTCTTGGATTTTTAAACACTTCAGTTGTAAGACAACTATGAAATATTCTGCTATAGACTATTTCTCCATTGAGAAAAAATGACACCCAGAAGCTTTGAAGAAATATCACTATTTCTCTTCTTGGGTAGGGGGGTAGTAGAGAGAAAAATAAATAAAGGAGGAAAATTGGGCAAAGATAATGTTTTTAGGGTTGAGGAGAAGAAAGGAAAAGGGTCGGACGACAGGAGGAAATTGACTGAGTGGACCTTTCTCGATCAAGACAAGGAGAGTTAGAAAAGGAGTAGTTTCTTTACTACTTGTGCTTCTTTACTTACTATTGTGCTTCTTTCACACAAGCATAATATTTTACTAGCCTAAAAGACAACTAACAATAATTTTGGAAAGCTTCCTATCTTCTTTAACATATATCTTGTACCTTTGGTAAATGTGCTTCCTGGTGTTTCTCCCCCTCTGAAGCCTTACATGGTCTTCAGTGGACAAGAATATGTATAAAATATAATACACACACACACACACTTGGAGGGCAACTATCTAACCAGGAGTTCACCTAAATTTAGCAAACATTCCTCCAAATGTTCTACATTCAGAAAACATGCTCCTGGCCGGGTAAACCTGAAAAGCTGTGTGCTAAAACCCCTTGCATATTAACATATGAAAGGCCCGAGAAACCTGAAATCATGAAATCTGTTGAACTTTAACCCCAGAGTTCTCCAAAGTTAGGAAAGCAAGGAAACTCTTTACAGAGCTAGACCTCTGTGTTACATCCTGTGACAGATGCTGTGTTAAGTCATTTTACCTGTGTTGCGTTTTCTATCTTGGTACTTTAGTTCTGTTACTGTGGGCCTTTATCCATTTGTATTAACAAAGACCTAAGAAAGTTTTGAAAATAGGTGATAAAAAGAAGAAAGTGAAGCTATTAGAGGGTGAGAGAGATTCAGAACCAAGATGGTGTTAGATCGGAAACGGAACCAAGCTGTCAAAGACTTTTCATATGAATTACACAATTTAGGGAAAAGAAAAAGGGAATAGGCTGTCTGGATTCCTGTGTGTGATTTTAGGATTTCTACTAGATGCAGTCTTGGAGAAGTAAATGGCAACCCACTCTAGTACTTTTGCCTGGAAAATTCCATGGATGGAGGAGCCTGGTGGGCTGTAGTCTGTGGGGTCGCGAAGAGTCGGACACGACCGAGCAACTAACACACACATACTAGATGCAGTCTGGTCTTTAGACGATACAGTCTATTCCAAAGAACTGGGATGAAAGTGAGCTGAGCCTGAGAGTAAAAAAAAAAGTTAAAATAGAGAGAGAATCGTTCTTTATGACGATTTCAGAAAAATTGCTCTTATTCCTCTCTTGAACATGGTTATGATGCACATTTCATTAAAAAGAAATCCTGTTCAGTAATACTGTTGTTCAATCTCTCTGCTACCTCATTACCAGCTATAAAATTTATCATAACCCAAATTCAACTAACTAGATTCCTCTGGCTACAACTAAAGAGCCTTTCTTCATTATTCCACACTTAGAAAAATAAATGTCAACAAAAGAAGCTAATAGGAAGGATTTATGAGATGTGCAATAATTCCAGCAGCATGACTTTGATTTCCAAAATGCTCTCACATTGAGCATCTAATTTGGTACAGACTAGGCAACTATAATTATCATATTTTCCAGATGATGACAGTTAAATGATTTGCCCAAGATCACACTGCTAGGAGAGCCTGAACTTTGGCTCATTTCTTCTGACTCTAAATCTATTTTCATCCCAATACATTTAACAGCTTACTAGCCCTTTGATTTCACAAATAACCCACACTTAAAGTTCACAGAAAAATGATTAGTTAACAGGTAACAATGATTGCGGAGAAGGCAATGGCACCCCACTCCAGTACTCTTGCCTGGGGGAATCCCATGGACGGAGGAGCCTGGTGGGCTGCAGTCCATGGGGTCGCTAAGAATCAGACACGACTGAGTGACTTCCCTTTCACTTTTCCCTTTCATGCATTGGAGAAGGAAATGGCAACCTACTCCAGTGTTCTTGCCTGGAGAATCCCAGGGACGGGGGAGCCTGGTGGGCTTCCATCTATGGGATCGCACAGAGTTGGACACAACTGAAGCGACTTAGCAGCAGCAGCAGCAGCAATTATTGAGAAGTTACTATGTTGTGGGCCCCGTTTTGAGATTTTACATGAACTATCTTATTTCATGTTTACAAAATTCCTACAGAGAAAACAGTATTGCTATCTTCTTTTGACCAGTGAGGAACCAAGGTTTGGAGAAGTTAATGGGCCTGGAATATAGATTCAGGTCTTTTACACACTGCAGGTCGTTCATGTGCCAAAGCTGTTTGTTTTAGTTTTCTATTGCTATTGGAACAAAATATCACAGACTCAGTAGTTTAAAGCAACACAAAATTTTATCTTACCGTTGTTTTAGAAGTAAGAAGTTCAACAGGAGCCTCACTGGGCTAAAATGGAAGTGTCAGTAGGGTCGCATTCCTGCTGGAGGCTCTTGGGGAGAACTGACTTCTTTTCCTTCTCCTGCTTTGAGAATCTGGTCAGGTCACATTTGTTGGCTCCTAGCATCTTCCCCATTTTACAAGCCTGCAACGTTCTCTATGGCGCCTTGCCAGCTTTCACTAAGAACGCTTGTAATTACTTTGAATACACCTGGGTAATTGAGAAGGCTCTCTCTAAAGGTCTGCTGAGTAACAATATTAATTCCACGTGCAACTTTCCCTTCACTCTGTAACTTAATATTTTCAAGACTTGGACATCTTTGGAGAACGTTACTGTGCCAACCACCCTGTTCTGTTTTCACAGAAAGAAAGATTCAGTGAGGTTTGGAATGCAGTAATACATTTATTCACTCTTGCCTGGAGAATCCCATGGACAGAGGAGCCTGGTAGGCTGCAGTCCATGGAGTCGCTAAGAGTCGGGCACGACTGAGCGACTTCACTTTCACTTTTCACTTTCATGCAATGGAGAAGGAAATGGCAACCCACTCCAATGTTCTTGCCTGGAGAATCTCAGGGACAGAGGAGCCTGGTGGGCTGCCATCTGTGGGGTCGCACGGAGTCGGACACAACTGAAGTGACTTAGCAGCAGCAGCAGCAATACATTTATTCAGATAGAAAATGCCACCAGGAGGTGTTTAAAAGACGTTCAAAAATAAATATGTAAATAAAAATAACTTGATTAATAATGAACTTTGAAAATATGAATTTTTAATAAAAAACTGGATTTGCATAATACTGCATACTTCGCAGCATGCTTCCACACACATCTGATGCCTATAGATCACCTATGAGGTAAATAGGTAAGATTACAGTTTAACCCTCTTTCCATCCTACTTTTTTGCTTTCTTTTTCTTTTTATCCTGCCTTTTTAACAAATTTTTCACCCCAAAATACATTGTACTGTGTAGGCTTAGCCTAGTATCCTAAAATAAATGCATTAAAAATGTCCACAGCTTTCTATTATTTTTTGGCTTAGTCTTCAAGGAACTCTGTGGGAGGACTCTGAATATTATTTGCAGATGGCAGGCCTTGAAACTGTTTTATCTCATCAATAAAAGGAAAACGAATCAAGGAGACATTGTTAGCAGAAGTAAGAGTGAAGTTGGTAAAAGACAGGCATTTAGTCTTTGAGAAATCATATGGACCACTTATTGTATGCCAGGCACTGTTCGAGGCTCTAGGCAAACAGTAATGAATCAAATAGCCAAGAAGCCCTGTTTAGGGGCATAGACATCAATTTCTAGGAGACAGAGAGTGAACAACTTAACAAGTCTGTACATAATATTTAGCAGTGGAAAGTGCTGAAAAGTCTGATAAGAGTCAATCAGAGTGGTAGTTGCAATTTTCTACGGGGTGGCCAAAGAAGACCTCCCTGATAAGTTAGTATTAAGAACAGAGACTGAAAGGAAGTATTAATAAGAGACAGAACCATGTGAACATATGAATACTAGTGTTTCTGAGTTAGACAAGTTAGATCATGAACTCCTTATTACCAAATTCAGAACTAAATTGAAGAAAGTAGGGAAAACCGCTAGCCCATTCAGGTATGACCTAAATCAAATCCCTTATGATTATATGGTAGAAGTGAGAAATAGATTTAAGGGCCTAGATCTGATAGACAGAGGGCCTGATGAACTATGGATGGAGGTTCATGACATTCTACAGGAGACAGAGATCAAGACCATTCCCATGGAAAAGAAATGCAAAAAGCAAAATGGCTGTCTGGGGAGGCCTTACAAATAGCTGTGAAAAGAAGAGAGGCGAAAAGCAAAGGAGAAAAGGAAAGATATAAGCATCTGAATGCAGAGTTCCAAAGAATAGCAAGAAAGAGATAAGAAAGAATTCTTCAGCCATCAATGCAAAGAAATAGAGGAAAAGAACAGAATGGGAAAGACTAGAGATCTCTTCAAGAAAATTAGAGAATACCAAGGGAACATTTCATGCAAACATGGGCTCGATAAAGGACAGAAATGGTATGGACCTAACAGAAGCAGAAGATATTAAGAAGAGGTGGCAAAAATACACGGAAAAACTGTACAAAAAAGATCTTCACGACCCAGATAATCACGATGATGTGATCACTGATCTAGAGCCAGACATCTTGGAATGTGAAGTCAAGTGGGCCTTAGAAAGCATCACTATGAACAAAGCTAGTGGAGGTGATGGAATTTCAGTTGAGCTGTTTCAAATCTTGAAAGATGATGCTGTGAAAGTGCTGCACTCAGATTGCCAGCAAATTTGGAAAACTCAGCAGTGGCCACAGGAATGGAAAAGGTCAGTGTTCATTCCAATCCCAAAGAAAGGCAATGCCAAAGAATGCTCAAACCACTGCACAGTTGCACTCATCTCACATGCTAGTAAAGTAATGCTCAAAATTCTCCAAGCCAGGCTTCAGCAATATGTGAACTGTGAACTCCCTGATGTTCAAGCTGGTTTTAGAAAAGGCAGAGGAACCAGAGATCAAATTAACAACATCTGCAGGATCATGGAAAAAAGCAAGAGAGGTCCAGAAAAACATCTATTTCTGCTTTATTGACTACACCAGAGTCTTTGACTGTGTGGGTCACAATAAACTGTGGAAAATTCTGAAACGAATGGGAATACCAGACCACCTAACCTGTCTCTTGAGAAATCTGTATGCAGGCCAGGAAGCAACAGTTAGAACTGGACATGGAACAACAGACTGGTTCCAAATAGGAAAAGGAGTATGTCAAGGCTGTATATTATCACCCTGCTTGTTTAACTTCTATGCAGAGTACATCATGAGAAATGCTGGGCTGGAAGAAGTACAAGCTGGAATCAAGATTTCTGGGAGAAATATCAATAACCTCAGATATGCAGATGACACCACCCTTATGGCAGAAAGTGAAGAGGAGCTAAAAAGCCTCTTGATGAAGGTGAAAGTGGAGAGTGAAAAAGTTGGCTTAAAGCTCAACATTCAGAAAACGAAGATCATGGCATCTGGTTCCCATCACTTCATGGGAAATAGATGGGGAAACAGTGTCAGACTTTATTTTTGGGGCTCCAAAATCACTGCAGATGGTGATAGCAGCCATGAAATTAAAACATGCTTACTCCTTGGAAGAAAAGTTATGACAAACCTAGATAGTATATTCAAGAGCAGAGACATTACTTTGCCAACTAAGGTCCGTCTAGTCAAGGCTATGGTTTTTCCCGTGGTCATGTATGGCTGTGAGAGTTGGACTGTGAAGAAGGCTGAGCGCAGAAGAATTGATGCTTTTGAAGTGTGGTGTTGGAGAAGATTCTTGAGAGTCCCTTGGACTGCAAGGAGATCCAACCAGTCCATTCTGAAGGAGATCAGCCCTGGGATTTCTTTGGAAGGAATGATGCTAAAGCTGAAACTCCAGTACTTTGGCCACCTCATGAGAAGAGTTGACTTACTGGAAAAAAAACTCTGATGCTGGGAGGGATTGGGGGCAGTGGAAAAGGGGACGAGTGAGGATGAGATGGCTGGATAGCATCACGGACTTGATGGAGGTGAGTCTGAGTGAACTCCTGGAGTTGGTGATGGACAGGGAGGCCTGGCGTGCTGCGATGCATGGGGTTGCAAAGAGTCAGACACAACTTAGTGACTGAACTGAACTGAGCTGAGTGTTTCTGAAAGAGGGAACAGCAAGTCCAAAAGCCTTGAGGTAGGAATATTCTTGACATATTGAAAGAAGAGCAATTTTTTTTTTCTCAGCGTTATTAAGGTACAGTATGAAAAAGCAAAAAGATAGGGCACTTAAAGATGAACTCCCTGGTCAGTAGGTGCCCAGTATGCTACTGGAGATCAGTGGGGAAATAACTCCAGAAAGAATGAAGGGATGGAGCCAAAGCAAAAACAACACCAAATTCTGGATGGGACTGGTGATAGAAGCAACCTTTGATGCTGTAAAAGCAATATTGCATAGGAACCTGGAATGTTAGGTCCATGAATCAAGACAAATTGGAAGTGGTCATACATGAGATGACAATATTGACATTCTAGGAATCAGCTAACTAAAATGGACTGGAATGGGTGGATTTAACTCAGATGACCATTATATCTACTACTCTGGGCAGGAATCCCTTAGAAGAAATGAAGTAGCCATTATAGTCAACCAAAGAGCCTGAAATGCAATACTTGGATGCAATCTCAAAAGGACAGAATGATCTTTGTTCATTTCCAAGGCAAACCATTCAATATCATGTTAATCCAAGTCTATGCCCTGACCAGTAATGCTGAAGAAGCTGAAGTTGAACAGTTCTATGAAGACCTACAGGACCTTCTAGAACTAACACCCAAAAAAGGTGTCCTTTTCATTATAGCGGATTGGAATGCAAAAGTAGGAAGTCAAGAAACACCTGGAGTAATAGGCTAATTTGGCCTTGGAGTACGGAATGAAGCAGGGCAAAGGCTAATGGAGTTCTTCCAAGAGAATGCACTGGTCATAGCAAACACCCTCTTCCAACAACACAAGAGAAGACTTTACATGGACATCACCAGATGGCTGACACCGAAATCAGATTAATTATAGTCTTTGCAGCCAAAGACGGAGAAGCTCTATAGAGTCAGGAAAAACAAGATGGGGAGCTGACTGTGGCTCAGATCATGAACTCCTTATTGCCAAACTCAGACTGAAATTGAAGAAAGTGGAGAAAACCACTAGACCATTAAGGTATGACCTAAATCAAATCCATTATGATTATACAGTGGAAGTGAGAAATAGATTTAAGGGACGAGAGCTGACAGACAGACTGCTTGATGAACTATGGATGGAGGTTAGTGACATTGTATAGGAGACAAGAATCAAGACCATCCCCAAGGGGGAAAAAATGCAAAAAACAAAATGGTTGTCTGAGGAGGCCTTAAAATAGCTGTGAAAAGGAGGGAAGCGAAAAGTAAAGGAGAAAAGGAAAGATATATCCACTCAAATGCAGAGTTCCAAAGAATAGCAAGGAGAGATAAGAAAGCCTTCCTCAGTGATCAATGCAAAGAAATAGAGGAAAAGAACAGAATGGGAATGACTAGAGATCTCTTCAACAAAATTAGAGATACCAAGGGAATATTTCATGCAAAGATGGGCTCGATAAAGGACAGAAATAGTCTGGACCTAACAGAAGCAGAAGATATTAAGAAGAAGTGGCAAGAATACACAGAAGAACTGTACAAAAAAGAGCTTCATGACCCAGATAATCATGATGGTGTGATCACTCACCTAGAGCCAGACATCCTGGAATGTGAAGTCAAGTGGGCCTTAGAAAGCATCACTATAAACAAAGCTAGTGGAGGTGATGAAATTCCAGTTGAGCTATTTCAAATCCTGAAAGATGATGCTGTGAAAGTGCTGCACTCAGATTGCCAGCAAATTTGGAAAACTCAGCAGTGGCCACAGGAATGGAAAAGGTCAGTGTTCATTCCAATCCCAAAGAAAGGCAATGCCAAAGAATGTTCAAACTACTGCACAGTTGCACTCATCTCACAAGATAGCAAAGTAATGCTCAAAATTCTCCAAGCCAGGCTTCAGCAATACGTGAACCGTGTACTTCCTGATGTTCAAGTTGGTTTTAGAAAAGGCAGAAGAAACAGAGATTAAATTGCTAACATCTGCTGGATCACTGAAAAAGCAAGAGAGGTCCAGAAAAACATCTATTTCTGCTTTATTGACTATGCCAAATCCTTTGACTGTGTGGATCACAAGAAACTGTGGAAAATTCTGAAAGAGATGGGAATACCTGACCACCTGGCCTGCCTCTTGAGAAATCTGTATGCAGGTCAGGAAGCAACAGTTAGAACTGGACATGGAACAACAGACTGGTTCCAAATAGGAAAAGGAGTACGTCAAGGCTGTATATTGTTACCCTGTTTATTTAATTTATATGCAGAGTACATCATGAGAATTGCTGGGCTGGAAGAAGCACAAGCTGGAATCAAGATTGCCAGGAGAAATATCAATAACCTCAGATATGCAGATGACACCACCCTTATGGCAGAAAGTGAAGAGGAGCTAAAGAGCTTCTTGATGAAAGTGAAAGAGGAGAGTGAAAAAGTTGGTTTAAATCTCAATATTCAGAAAACAAAGATCATGGCATCTGGTTTCCATCACTTCATGGGAAACAGATGGGGAAACAGTAGAAACAGTGTCAGACTTTATTTTTGGGGCTCCAAAATCACTGCAGATGGTGACTGCAGCCATGAAATTTAAAGACACTTATGCTTTGGAAGGAAAGTTATGACCAATCTAGACAGCATTTTAAAAAGCAGAGACATTATTTTGTCAACAAATGTCCATCTAGTCAAGGCTATGGTTTTTCCTGTGGTCATGTATGGATGTGAGAGTTGGACTATAAACAAGGCTGAGTGCAGAAGAACTGATGTTTTTGAACTGTGGTGTTGGAGAAGACTCTTGAGAGTCCCTTGGACTGCAAGGAGATCCAACCAGTCCATCCTAAAGGAGATCAGTCCTTGGTGTTCATTGGAAGGACTGATGTTGAAGTTGAAACTCCAGTACTTTGGCCACCTGAAGTGAAGAGATGACTCATTTGAAAAGAGCCTGATGCTGGGAAAGATCGAGGGCAGGAGGAGAAGGGGACAACAAAGGATCAGATGGTTGGATGGCAACACCAACTCAATGGACATGGGTTTGGGTGGACTCCAGGAGTTGGTGATGGAAAGGGAGGCCTGGTGTTCCACAGTTCATAGGGTCGCAAAGAGTTGAACACCACTGAGCAACTGAACCGAACTGAATTGATTAAGGTAGAATTGACATACATTGTTGTGTAAGTTTATGGTTTCTGATGTGTTGATTTTATAAACATATATAGCAAAATGTTTATCACCATAACATTAATTAATACCTACATCCATCATAGCATTACAATTTTTATGTCTTTTGGTGAGAACATCATTTTGGTGAGAACATTTCTTGAGAACATTTACTGTTAGCACTTTCAAATGTAAAAGACATCTTAACCATAATCATCATGCTGTACATTAGATCTCAAGAGCTTGTTCATTTTATAACTGGATGTTTGTACCTTTAACCAGCATCTCCCCATTTTGCCTACATTCCAACTCCTGGTAATCACCACTCTACTCTGTTTTTATGAGTTTGTTTCTGGATTCCATATGTAAGTGATAACATACAATACTTGCCTTTTTTAAGTGATGCAGCAGCCCCCTGTGCTTTTTATTTTTACTAGTATTTTTCTTATTTGTCTGATATTTCATTTAGCATAATGCCATGTTCTCACAAATGGCAGGATATTTTTATTTCTCATAGCTGAATAATATTCCATTATATGTACTGTTTATATATATATATATATATATATACAGACACACACACTTTATATAATGGATATATTACATCTTTATCCATTTCTCCACTGATGGACACTTTGGTTGTTTCTGTGTCTTGGTTATTATGAATAATGCTGCAGTAAATATGAGAATACAGATATCTCTTTTTATTTCCTATGTTCATTTCCTATGTTTATACACTCAGTAGTAGAATTGCTGGAAAAAATTATTCTAAGTGAGGCAGAAGGAGAAAACTAGATAGAAATAAGAAGTGAGTTCAAAGAAGTAGTAGAGACAAGCCTATAGCTAATATTTGAGAAATTTGGTTTCATTCTGAGTGAGATGAAAACCTACTGGGTTTTTGGAACAGAGAGGTGAGATCTGATTTTAGTTCTGAAAAGGTTACTCTGGCTGCTGAGGGTGAGGAAAAGAATGAGGGGAAGAGACACCAGTTAGGAGGTCATGAAAATCACCCTATTGAGGGAAGACGGTAGCACCTAAGATGACGAAGGGGCCAGATTGTGAATTTATTTTGATGGCAAATCTGTGAAGATTGCTGATGAAGGGAAAGTGTGGTATGAGGAGAAGGGAGGAGGCAAAGATAAAATCAAGGAGTTTAACTGAGCAATTGAAAGACTAGAGTTGCTATTTAGCACTTGGATGAATGAATCCAGGGACAGAACAAGTTTGGAGAAGAAAATGAGGATTGTGGCTTTGGACATGTTAAGATTGAATTTCCCATTGGAAAGAGCAGCTTTGGAGATGAAAATGAGGATTGCGGCTTTGGACATATTAAGATTGCCTTTCCCATTGGATAATCAAGTAGCAATGTCAAATAGGCAGTTGGATATGTAAGTTTGGACTTTCAAACTGGATATAAAATTTGCAAGTCATCTTAAGTCCTTCCTAGTGTGTCTCAATATTTAGCAGTTGGAGAAAAGAGGTGGAAATTAGCAAAATAAGCTGAAGAAGAGCCAGTGAGATAGGTAGAGAATCAAAATAGAGTAACAACCTTAAAGTGAAGAGTTTCCAGAAGGAGAGTGAAAATGCAACTGTGTTCTCAGTTGCTTCAGTCGTGTCTGACTCTGAGAAACCATAGACCAAACGTATGCCACTAGGCTCCTCTGTCCATGGGATTCTCCAGGCAAGAATACTGGAATGGGCTGCCACGCCTTCCTCCAAGGGATCTTCCCACCCAGGGATTGAACCCACATCTCCTGTGTTTCCTGCATTGCAGGCGAATTCTTACCACTGAGCCACAAGGGAAGCCTGCAAAATGTATCTAGTATGGGGAAAAACAAAATCGAAAACTGCCTGTTGGATGTAACAATTTAGAGGGGACTTTGATAACCTTGGCAGGAGTTTTTACAGTGACATAGTAAAGATGAAACTGATTGGAGTGAGCTCCAGAATGGCAGGGTGAAAAGAAAGCAGAGACAGCAAGTATAGACATCCTTTAAGCATGGCAACTGTGAAGAGGAGCAGTAAAATTGAATAGTAGTGGAGGCAATCATGAGTCAGGGTTTTTTTTTTTTTAATATTTTTCTATTTTGAAATGCTATTTTTATTGATATATATTTGATGTATAACATTATGTAAATTTAAGGTGTACAAGGGAAGATTTATAAAAAATGGTAGAAATTATAGTGTATTTGTAGGCTGATGGGAATGAACTATGCTTTCCCAGTTGGCTCAGCTAGTAAAGAATCCTCCTGCAAGGCAGGAGACCCTGCGTTCCTGTATTGATAAGTTCTCCTGGAGAAGGGATAGGCTACCCACTCCAGTATTCTTGCCTGAAGAATCCCCATGGACGGAGGAGACTGGTGGGCTACAGTTCATGGGATCACAAAGATCAGACACGGCTGAGAGACTAAGCGCAGCAGAGCACAGTACTGGAGTGAACTACTAGGACAAACTGATGATGCAGGAGTCAGGACAATTGCTAAAATCAGTGGGTTAATAAGTGGGAAAGTGCTTCCCTTGTGGCTCAGCGGGTAAAGAGTCTGCCTGCAATGTGGAACCCTGGGTTTGATCCCTGGGTTGGGAAGATCTCCTGGAGAAGGGAAAGGCTGCCCACTCCAGTATTCTGGCCTGGAGAATCCCATGGACTGTACAGACCATGGGGTCAAAAAGAGTTGGACATGACTGAGTGACTTTTACTTTCACTTTCAAGAGGACGAAAGAATGAAGCTTAGGGAAGCGCTGTCCTCACAGAGAATCAAAAAGCGTCTCAGTGAAGTAAAATGCAAGGTCACCAGAAGACAGTGAAAAGAGGGGAGAAAATGTGAAGAGTTTGAGGAAAGAGAAGAAGCAATCACCTAGGAGAGTAAGGGTGTAAGTATTCCAGGGAGACATGGCAGAAGGCTGGTGGTGAATTTCAGCATGGTTCTATGTTTTTCTCTAGCCCCCAGGGATAGGAGACTGAACCTTAATTACAATCCTTGAAGCTGTAGTATTTTTTAAATTTGTAAAGGTATTGTTTCTTTCCAGTTCATAATAAAGTATTATGGGCTTCCCAGGTGGCTCAGTGGTAAAGAATTTGCCTGCCAATACAGGAGATGAGGGTTTGATCCCTGGGTCAGGAAGATCCCCTGGAGAAGGAAATGGCAACCCACTCCAGTATTTTTGCCTGGAAAAATTCCATGAACAGAAGATCCTGGTAGGCTACAGTCCATGGGATTGCAAAAAGAGATGTGACAGGATGCTGGTGGTAAATTTCAGCATGATTCTGTATTTCTCTCTAGTTCCCTCAGGGACATGAGATTGAACCTCTGTTATAATCGTTGGAGGTAGCTGGTTTTTTTTTTTTAATTTGTAAAGATACTATCTGGATCATAATAAAGTATTATGGATGAAGCCTTTAATGTGGTTCACCCTCTGGGAACATTTGCATTTTCAATAGTAGAAGAAACCATTATCCAATACCTGATGACTGAACAGTGGAATTTCCATAATAAGGTTGGTGAGGAAATGTTACTGAAGAATGAGTGTGATTGCTGTTCTTCAAATAACCATATATTGTTATCAATGGATGAGTGAATCTGGACCTTTATAAATAAGCAGTTGTGATTTTAGATATTTATTTTTGACAGATGCTATTCTCTAATGTCAGGGTGAGTGTGCCACTTAGCTCCAGAAAAGAATAGAAACAAGGAAGGATTTAAGGGGCTAGCACGGTTGTAAATCTTCTTTGTTTTGCTGTCCTGTGGTTGCCTTTTAAAGCTGTGATTCATTTCCAGGGTTTTTCATCAAAGTGAATAAAAAGTATCACAAAGATTCCCAATATTTTCTTTTTATGGCCCTTTGGCCCATTATTACAATGCTAAACTCAGACATCTTTGGGAAATGAGCACACACTGGTGTCCTCATACCACAAGATGCTAACTCTAGTCACTCCTTCTGTTTAATAAAGACAAAGGAGATGTCTCTTTCTCTTAAGTGGCAGAGCTAACCTTATAATCTGTCATAGCTCTGCCAAAGCAAGAAAATTCTGAGAAAACTTCTGACACATTTTTCTAGACTCCTGGAAAAACAGTATATAAAGAACCAAGAGAGCCTGACATGAAATGAAGACAGCTTACTGTTCTGTCTTTTTCCTTAATTGGAAATGCTGTTTTATAAGAAGCTCTGTTTTATTTTCATGTACTTTAGAGAAGATCAGGAGAGTCTGATTTAACTAGAAAGATCTTCACTGGTGCTCTGACACTGCTGCTTTATTTTGGGGCTCGTGGTGTGATTGAAAGAGACACAGATGCAATTTATTGGTTTTTCATCTCTAAGGGTCATTATCTAGCCTATTACTAATTCATTCATATACCCCATTAAACACTTATAAGTATATACATGATACTTACAATGCTTCATACTAGGTTCTGAGAATATTGAGATTAGTCAGTGATGGTCCTTGATCTCCTGTAGCATATAATCTAATCTTCCGACATAGCCAACAGTGTTGGATTGAATTGTGTTCCACTAAAATTCATGTCCACCTCAGGATGTGGTTTACCAAACCTCAGAGTGTGATTATATTTGGAAATATAGTGTTTGAAAATGTAATTATGTTAAGATAAGATCACACTGTGGCATCCTTATAGGAAGAAGGTTATTTGAACATAGACACACATGGAGAAATAAGCCATGTGAAGAAGGCATAGGTTAGAGTTTTGGTTCCCCAAGGAAGGCCAAGGATGCCTGCCATCAGAAGCTAGAAGCAGGCAGGAAAGGATAATATTCTAGAGCCTTCAAAGAGAGGGTGGCTCTGCCCACACCTTAAGAGTTCTAGCCTCCTGAACTCTGAGACAATGAATTTCTGATGTTTTAAACCACCCAGTCTGTAGTTTGTTAATGTCAGTCCCTGCAAACTGATACAGATACTCACCTATTTTGATGTATATTCACTGCCTTCAGATAATTCTCTTCTCTCACTTTTTATTTTGTAAAATCATTTCTTTAAATGGAGAAAACTTTCAAACAAGTGGTCTAATACAGTTGATTTGTGATATCCTGCATCAACCCATATTCTTTTTTATACCCATCAAGTATTTTTGTCTTCATGTAGGGTAGATGTTTTCTTTTAAAAGTACATCTGCGAGAGAGTTTGCTTTCATAGTGCAAGTGTTATGTGGTGTAAACAAAAGCTAGTCATTGAGGACTTATTAGAAACCGAAGGCCTTTTCTTTTTAAACCAAACCGCAGGTGAATGGCTTGTAATTCTTCCCTGAACTTTAAATGCTTTTTGTGAGAAGCAAGTATGGAAGGAATAGGATACCAGGGTTTCTTAAAGTTAAATGAAATTTCTACTTGGCCATGGCCTAATAAACAGAAACCAAATAAGCCATTATATTTTTTTTTTTAATCTGCACAAAATGAATGGCATTTCAATCAATGGATTCAACAAGAAAGAAAAAGCCATGGTAGTACAGCTGCCCATATTAGATAGAGTAAGTACTCAAGAAGGCATTGGCAGGGACAAGTTTTGTGCAAACATTGTTTCATGAAAAGCAGATTCTCATGGTAATTGTTGGTGACCATGGAGATCATGTTCTAAATGAACATTGTACAATTATTGATTTGGAGACGGGAAATGCATTTATCCCAAAATTTCATTACCTCGCAATCACTGAGGCAGAGTCACCCAATCAGAAATAGCTTCTTTCATAAAACTATGGAGGTCAAATTATGTGTAGAGTTTGTGAGTGGTGTGGGGGGTGGGGGTTGTATTAAAAATAAGTTTACATAGAATAGAATATTCATAGCTTTTCCTTTTCAATCCTGCTAAAACTAGATTCTCTTATAAAGAATAGGAGAGAGCGTAAAAGATCTTTTAGGATGCTTGGGAAATAGAAAAATGATAAATTGCTTGCATTGGATAGATAACATTTATCTTTTCTTTAGGGGAGAGCTTTCTTCCTCCTCATTCTCTCTTACTGCCTCTCTTTCCTCCTCTCCCTCTTTCTCCTCTTAGATAACTAACCACATATTAAATCTTAGAATGTATATATCCAGAACTATCTGACCAATATAAGCTACTTCCATCTGGCATTTCTTTTAAAATATTTTTTTCTGAAATATTTTCTTAAGAAAATGATGCTCAAGATTAATCAGAAAATCCCAACTTGATATGAAATAAAACATAACTGGAATCTTCTGGGGGCGATGATCCCATGAGAGACAGCTTTTGTGAGGTGCAAGTCCAAGTTTACTCATTCAGTTTATGGGCTTAAATAGTAATTTACAGGGAAATAATGCTCCTTGATGACAATAAATGTTTATTCATCTGTATTAAGAGTCATTAATTTCCTCTCATATTCAATATGTTGGGAGATAATTTCATGCTACTGTATGACAGTGGAGGTGTTTTTGAAGTGATGGTAACACATACATTTAAGAATAAGTTATAATAGCCTATTACATACAAACCCTGCTCATTTTTTAAAGTTTGTGCTTTTTTATTGGAGTATAATTTCTTTACAGCGTCTTGTTAGTTTCTGCTGCACAACCGAATGAGTCAGCTACATGTGTGTATGTGTACATGCACATCGCTCATGCCCCATTCCGCTCGTCTAGGTCATCACAGAGCAGCAAGCTGAGCTCTCTGCGCTACACTCCAGGTTCCCTCTAGCTATTTGCTTTGCACATGGTAGTGTGTATATCAATTCTACTCTCCCCGTTTGTCCCATCCTCCCTTTATCCTCTGTGTGCACATGCCTGAACACTTGCTAAAACATAAGAATAAATTAAACTTTCACATTAAAACTAGGAGGTAAAATAGTCAAAGATCTTGACCTTCCTTACTTAGTATCCCTATGATTCTCAATAATTTTTACTAGTTCTGATCACATTTCAAAGAAGAAATGTTTACCCAATGGAAAAATGGAATTCTATCCTAATTCTTTGCAGGGGGATAATTATGTGAACCATGTATGTAACTATATCCTGAAGCCTTAAATTGGTCATAAATCTCCCCCAAAATTTAATTTTTTAACCTGTGTAAACTTGTTTTCATCATGCTAAATGTTAAAATCTAACATTGTAACTAATGTTAAACTAGTTATCTCTTGAGTGCTTGCATGAAAGATGAAATGCTTGGAGCATTTGGCATGAGAATTACAGGTATTAGTTATTAGACCAGTAAAGCTAAATTTATGACCAAATGACCAGTGAATGAATGCTTTACTCCCTAATTCCTATTTATCAGTTAGGTGTAATACTCTAAGAAGCTCTACAGAGTTGGATAATAAATAAATCTCTGTATATACATAACTAGAAACACAATGACTTGTATAACTGAAGTTAATATCCTTAGCTGGCATTAGTAATCTGTCCCATGACTCACTCCCTAAAAAATGTTTATTGAATGCCTACTAAGGGCCAGGATTGTGTATTTAGCCATAAATAAACCAAACAAAAATCCCTGCCTTTGTGGAACACTAATTCCATGATGACTTTAATTACAACTTTAAAACAGCATTTTTTTAATTATAAATTTTTTTTAAAAAGGAAAAAAATAAAAGAAATGAAGCAAAACAGAAAAAAATAAAACTAAATATTTAATGAGAGTTGTATATAAAATTGAGCAATGTAACTGGCTTTTTTACAGAAGTAAAATTAATATAGAGTGTAATACTGTACAGGTAGTACAAGTTCTTATAAATATATACACCTGTGCAATTATGACTACAAAGAATAGGACATTTCTCTCTTTCCAGAAAGTTCCCTCATGCTCTTTCCCAAGGAACTCATATACCACATCAGGAATCACTGTTTTGATCTGGAAAACCAAAAATTGCTTCTTCTTTTTCTTAGATTTGGTATAAATACAATTATAGCATATGCACTATCTTGTCTTAGGTTTTTCACTCTGTGTCAGGTTTTGGGATTCATTCATTCTGTTGTATCGGCATTACATTCCTTTTTATTGCGGAGTATGATTTCATTGTATGAATATACACAATTCGTATATCCATTCAAATGTTGATGGACACTTGAGCGGCTTCCAGTTTTAGATTCTTATGAAGACAATCTATAATAAACAACTAGGGATAATCCTTTTTCATATAAGTCTGTTGTCAGGTATATATACTGCAAATATTTTCTCCCATTTTGTAGCTTGTATTTTCATTTTTAACCACATCTATTGATAAACAATATTTTTAAAATTTAATAAAGTCAATTTGACACATTTTTTTCTTTTATGTTCAGTACTTTTGCCTCATCAGGAACTGCAGATATTCTACTTTTTCCTTTACAAGCTTTTAAGTTTTAGCTTTTGCGGTCAGGTTTATGACCTATTTCAAGTTAATTTCTCTGTGAAGTAGAAGTTGAAATTTAATTTTTATTCATGTATTTATCCTGTAATTTTGCATCACTTTTTGAAAAGACTTTTTCCCTGTTGAATTGCCTTGGGACATTTTCCAAAAATCAATCAATCATCTGTTTCTGGAAGATTATTGAACTCTGTTCTGTTTCATTGATCTATTTTCTATTCTCTACATAATACAGTACTATTTATAACAAATTTTGAAATTAGCAATTGTGAGTCCAAATATTTTCTTTCTTATTGTAGGCTCTTTCCATGTAAGCGTAAGAATTAACTTTGTGATTTGTATTTAAAAAGCTTTGTTGGGAGTTCTTGAAATCATGCTGCATTAGTTTAACATAATTGAATTGTGTTGATCAATGCATGAAGAATTGATATCTTAATAATATTTAGTCTTAGAATCCATAAACATGGTATATTTCTCCATTTATTTGTCTTCTATTTCTTTCAGAAGTGATAGTCATACACAGCTTTTAAAAATTTATTCTTAAGTATTTTGTCTTTTCTGAAGCTATTTAAAATGGTATCACTTTAAATTTTATTTTCAAATTGTTTGTTACTGATATATGAAAGTTTAATTGAATTTTATACATTGACTTTGTAACCTTAAAATTTGCTTAGTTTACTTATTAACTTAATTATTTAATTATTAATTATTAAATTACTTATTAATTGTTTTATAAATTTCTTATGATTTTCTATATAAATAGGTATTATATTGTCTGCAAATAAAAACAACTTATAACCAGAGTTTCAAAGTCTTCTAGAAAATAAAATATTACTGAGATTCAAAATTACTAATAATGTGAGGATAAAAATAAGGCACAAGCATTCTCCATTTTAAAGTTATATGCTGAATCTGGAAACAGTTTTTCTGTATCCTTATTAACATACACCAGTGCTGTCCATTAGAAATAAATTTGAAAACTTTTCTAGTAGCCACATTTTAAAAAATAAATAGAAATGGATATAATTAATTTAATACTATATTTCATTTTACTCAATATATCCAAAGTATTATTTCAAATATAATCAATATAAAAATTATAAGATATTTTATAGTCTTGTCTTTAGTTCTCAGTCTTTGAAATCCAGTCTGTATTTTATACTTACAGCACATCTCAATTTGTATTAGCCACATTTCAAGTGTCCCATGGCAAGATGTATCTGATAGCTTTCATACTGAACAGTAGAGATTAGAGGATAAAAGGCAAGCATATAAACAAATAACTTGTAATTTAACAACTGAATATTTTCTTCTTCTATAGATACGTGGAAGCTAGTGAGATAACTTGAAAATTTACTTTCTCAAGGCACATATTGCATTATTTAACATACTTATCAGTCTAAGCATTGTTTGAGGAAGGCAATGGTTAAGAAGCCAAGCTCTGAGCTAGACAGGCTGTTTTCCTGTCTTGCCTCCATAATCTAATGTGTGACCTTGGACAAGGCTCTTTTTCTCTTATTCTCTTTGTCTTAGGTGAGTTAAATAAGATTAAACAGAGCAAGGTGCCTAGCAAGCTTTTAAGAATGTTAGCTCTGAGTATTTCACTGTGTGTGTGTATGTATGTGTATTTGGAAGCACCATGTATACATGACCTGGAGAAAAAATGGATCTAGTGGCAAGTCATGTTCACTTATATCTCTTTTGGTTGGTACTGTGTTTAAACTGAGTCACATATATCAGATTTGATAAATTAAATTGCAATAATCAAAAGTATTACACTTAATGAAGAAAAATCTTGAGGAAAATGTCTGTGGAGCTCACTGAAGAGGCAGCCAAGAGAGGTTCTATCTAGGGATCTCAAAACTGCTCTGTATTTAGAGCTGAATGGACTTTTCAGACATTTTTTTATAGATATATTTGCTCTAATTTCTATTTCTAGTCCCAGGCTGCCAGTAACCTCTGCTGGCTCAGTTGACATCTGGCAGCTCTCTGGCTCAGTAACTTAAGTCAAATTACCTTTTCCTCTTTGTTTTAATAACCATCCCTTTCTATTATCCATGGAAGCCAGAGAGAGAGGACAGGAGGAAAAAAAAGAAGTCCCTCTGAGGCAAAGTCTTAGATTTTTGAAAGAATCTATTTTAGACTTGCTTTAAAATCCATTCATTTTGATGAATATAATCTAGTATGTGTCTGGAGCCAGCCCAGTAAATTTGTGAAGATTCTCGGCTTCATCTCAGTACTCTCAGAGAGACAATAAATTTGCACTCCTGCAGCATAATGAGATTTATTTGCACAACTTCCCTGAGTGTATATATAGAATGTGCTTGTGGGGGAGAAGGGTTATTCAAGTGCTACCATCTGACTTTGTGCTTTCAGTAAATGTTTGCTATTTGAGATATTTTTCTATGTATGTGTCTCAGAGTTTCTTTGCTTTGTGATGTGTTCTTCTCATGGGAGGCTGGCAGTATAAGTGGTTGACAAAAAGAAAGCTAATAAATCCAGGGTTAATAGGGCTCTAGACAGCAAAGTACATAGGAGTCTCACCAGCTGCAGAGTGTGGTAGAAGGTGGAACTGTCAACAGAAGTCTGATTATTGCTGAGGGCAGGACAAAGCTCAGGAAAATTCCAGATGAGTTTTTGATTCACTGAAGTCATGTCTCACATCAACATATACCTCTGCCATGGGATTTGAAGTCATCAAGGAGAGATACAACTCTCTGTGGGTTTCAACTATGCATGGATTTGGAGTTGGTTCAGGTGAAATACTTTGAGTGGCAAAGTACACAGGAATGGAGAGTGTCCATACTCAGGTACATCATGTACCTTAAATGTTTGTGTAAAGAGCTGCATGGTGGAATCTCGTGCTTTTTGTGACAACATGCCTTTCACACTGCTTTCGAAGCTCCATGATACAGGCAATGGCACCCCACTCCAGTACTCTTGCCTGGAAAATCCCGTGGACCGAGGAGCCTGGTGGGCTGCAGTCCATGGGGTCGCTAAGAGTTGGACACGACCGAGTGACTTCACTCTCACTTTTCACATTCATGCATTGGAGAAGGAAATGGCAACCCACTCCAGTGTTCTAGCCTGGAGAATCCCAGGGACAGAGGAGCCTAGTGGGCTGCCGTCTATGGGGGTCACACAGAGTCGGACACGACTGATGTGACTTAGCAGCGGCAGCAGCAGCAGCAGCAAGGGGGAAATCAGGTACATCTCAATACTGGCTGGGGTGGTCACACAGTGCAGTGAGGTGGGGTTGTGGGCAAGGATTCAGCTCAGGCAGATGCTTAGGCAGGATCTTGGCTAAGTGTGGGTACAGTGACCTCGGACATTTGACTGACGCGGCAGCCACCACTCTGTTTCCTCAAAGAATTCCGCAGACAGAGCGGAGGAGGTGAATCGCTGCGGCTGTGAAGGGGACTGGTTGATGGGGCGGGGCCGATTTTCTGAGATTTGAGCATAGAATCCGTGAGAAAGGTAAATAAAAGATGACTCATAGCCTCTAACATGTAAAAAGAGTAAGAGACTGAAACATTGTACACTTGAGAAGTAGGAAAAGGAAAGGCAGCTTAAGTGTACCTCTGACATAGGGAGACAATTATCAGAAAAACCCAGGCCATCTCTGATCTGTAACACTAGCATTGGTTTCTCTCAAAGGCAAGTCAACCACCTCTTGAAACATGCATGGCTCTCACATTGAAGACAGAAAAAAAGTCTCATTTAAAAATAATTCTGTCATTTATAGAGACATGGATGGACCTAGAGTCTGTCATACCAAGTGAAGTAAATCAGAAAGAGAGAAAAAAAAAAACTATCGTATATTAATGCGTATACGTGGAATCTGAAAGATGGTACAAATGAAACTATTTGCAGGTCAGGAATAGAGACATGGGATGGACAGGTAGACATGTAGAAACATGTCTACCTGTCTACAATTCACCCCTTCTGGGTGGGATGAATTGGGAGACTGGGACTGACATAGGTATAATTGCCATGTGTAAAATAGATAGCTAATAGGAAGCTGTTATATAGCACAGGGAGCTCAGCTCAGTGTTCTGTGATGACCTGGAGGGATGGGATGGGGCTGTGAAGGTCCAAGAGGGAGAGGATATAGCCTGGCAGAATTTCTTGTCCTTGAATTCATTGGAATACAACTGTTTTTATTACATAGATATATAGCTGATTCATTTCAGTGTACAGCAGAAACTAGCACAACCTTGTAAAGCAACTATACCCCAATTAAAAACAAAATACATTAGGAATGAGGATAAACTGAAGCTCCCATATAAACTGTAAGTTTCTCACACACGTACAGAACAAGCAATTTGTGCCAAGTCTATTTCTAGGTCCAGCAAGGAGGTCTAAACAAGTAGGGATCTCATCCAGCAACAACTGTTTAACTCTTCCCAGAGGTCAAGCTTTGTGTGAGGCGCTGCAGGTTGGAGAGAACAGAGGGAAAAATGTTCTAGAGTCCTTGGGAGTCTGCCAAGCACATATTCACCTATTCTGAAGACTGCCATGAAGCAGAGAATGGGGCAGGGGGTGAGGGGGGTGAGGGAAATATCACTGAGAGCATAAGCCCTCCAGCTCCTGATAGCTCTCCTCTTCTCACATAGCCTAGCAGGACTTCTTGCCCTTGAATTCATTGAAATACAACTGTTTTCTCAGAATCAGTTCCATTTTCTGGCTTTTGCTAGTTTGAAGGGTTATCTGTTATTTTCTGAGAGAGACCAGAGACTGAAGCAACTTAGCAGCAGCAGCAGCAGCAGCAGCAGCAGACATACAGTTAAACAAAGGAATATGAACATGTATTATTGAAGTAGAAATAATCCTTTCTATTCTAATTTCTATCTTCCTGCCTTGTATGTTTTTCTTCATTCTCATATTTTTGGAGCTGCTCAATGGACCCATATCTTTTCTCTACCCTCTTTCCGTCTGTAATTTTATCTGATTTGCTGTAATAATGAGGTCAGTGTGAATGAATCCCAAGCTTGTCTCTCATTTCTGCCTTTTAGAGACATTACATTGTGATAAAGTTGGACTATTCACAATATGACAGTAAACTATTCCCCAAATGGTTAGCATATTAGTTACTACTGAACTAACACAATGTTTTCCCATGTAAACCATAGCCTCTTCTATTTTAATCTCTATATGTCCAAGGCTTACTAATTTGACTTGGTTTAAATGTTACATGCTTCTGATTGCTCTTGCTTACCTCATTCCTCTTATCCCCTTCCCTTTCATACTTACCCATCATGGAAAACAATGCTCTCTCCTTGAACTTCCCACACTGTTCTATGTACTTTGCATGTGCTAACTCATTCAATACTAAACATAACCCTATGATGTATAATATATAACCTTAAAATCACCACTGTTTTGCAGATGAGGAAATTAAGGCATAGCAATTATGTTCTTGTCCTGTGCTCGGTTGCTCAATCATGTACAACTTTTTGTGACCCTGTGGACCATAGCCCACCCGATTCCTTTGTCCACGGAATTTTTCCAAGCAAGAATACTGGAGCAGGTTGTCATTTCCTACTCCAGGGGATTTTTTCAACCCAGGGACCGAACCCGTGTCTCTTGCATCTCCTGCATTGGCAGGCCGATTCTCTACCATTAGCTTCTGCTCTTAGTAAATATTAGATCCAGGATACAAATCTAGACAGTCTGGTGCTAGGGTACATGTTTTTAACACTTATTCTGTAATATCTAAATACAGTCCATGCTTTATATCTAGTGTTAAAGATGTTGATGGCGACTTCTTTTCCTACACTGATCTTCTTGAGTATACAGCTGCTGTTTGATTTTCTTTGGTTCTTCCACATTGCCCAGCAGGGTGCCTTACACATTTAGAAACTCAATACATATTGGGTGAAGGATTGATTCTCTTATTTTGTTACTGTGTCACTTTCTGTGGCTTGGTTGTCTCTAAATTTAACCAAACAACATATTAGTTGAAGGTCAATATGTTGATTTATCATAAACCTTATTAAGACCAGAGTAAGCCATCTCCTTCACATCTTTCATGCCACCTCTCACCTCCTCCTGGCTGAAGAAGAGAGGAATTGGTTTGACATGACAAATTTTGTGGGCTGCTTTTAAACAACTTAATAACCTCCAGGATTTTACAAATTGATCTTTTCTTAATGAATTGCCCAAGAAACTTTCAGGTTTGAGAGTCAGACCAACTGCTCCATAATTCATGAGTTAGTCATTGTGTTCTTCTTGTAATGCAGGATGAACTGATTAATTTTTTGGACATTTGGCAAATCTGATCTGGGTGACTAAGTCCCTGGCCTGTTTTAAATCCTATTTCTTAAGTCCTCTGGTAGGAATTATATTATGTCTCTGACAACAGTGGCCTTTGTAATGAGAACTGAAACAAAACAGGCATTAAGCATACTCATGTTAGCCAACCATTATTCAATTGTCTTCTTAGTACAAGACTATCTACCCTTTGTTTTTGACTATATTTGAAATCTATTTCCTGGTTGCTAAATGTTACAGCTTTCCTGCTAAGCTGATTTTATGTATCAGAAGCATATGCATAGTTAGAGGCACTGGATGATAGAAGTTGGATTCATCTATTTTTGAAGGTTAAAGTTTGGGGATTATTTATTACAGCAACCCACACCATACAAGCATAACCTTTACCTTGCTCATAAAGAAGGGCTGGTCACACAGACAATAATCTACTTAATCTTACTTTATTATGCCATGCAAATGCCTGGGAAAAATTCGGAAGCTAATGATGTCATCAAAATAAATTAATCTGTAATAGTTGAAGATATTTCACTCTTGCCTGAAGACTGTAGCTCCAACAGCTTTAAAGAGATGCATTTATTTCTTCATCCATCCATTTTTTTCAACAAATATTTATTGATGTTCTAGCATGTGCCTGCTCAGGTGCTAAGTCAGAAGGGGCATTTACTCTGAGCTCCCAATGCAGGGGGCCCAGGATTGGTCCCTGGTAAGATAACTACAACCTACATGGTGCAACTAAGCAATTGTATGCTGCAACTAAGATAGAAGATCCTACAAGTTACAACTAAGCCCCAGTACAGCCAAATAAATAAATATTTTAAAGGAATAATTGACCCTTCCTTTGAGGAGTTAGTTCAGTCTGGCGAGAGGACACTGCCAAGCTGTGTATCAACAAAAATACTGAGTATTTACAAAAGGAAGAATCATTAACTCACAAGGGCACTGAGAGAATGTGACTTTTAAGCCAGGTCTTCATGACTAGAAAGGAGGGTGCAAGATAGAGAAGAGGCAGATGAAAAAGAAGCTGGAGATGGTAGAGAACCAGAGGGATGGGGATGAAAAGGAGAGCTGGGCTCTCATGGGGAAGGGCTTAGTGTGATTTTTCTCAAAGGGTCATATTATATTCTAAAGGTAATAGAGTCTGAAGGTTTTGAAAGATGAGAGTAACATGCTTGTATTATTTTTTTGGTAGGAAGATCGTTTTGGTGTCGGGTGGGGTACAATTTAGAGAGAAGATAATTGGGAACTGTCTATAAAATACTGAGTGACATTTCTCAGAATTTGATTTTCTAAAGATGAACATATAAAAAATCATCCCTAGTAGAGAGAAGGATTTTACTGATAACAATCATATATTGATAATCGTTAATGATTTATTTGCCCTATAGCAAAAGAATCAGCTCTTGCATGACTTTACTGCACTCAGAGTACAAAATCAGTTATTTTCCCAACCCAATGCACATATCTGAAATTCAACCAAACCCTTGGCATTCAAGCAAGTTCATGTTCATTTGTAAGCTGTGGCACAACAGGATTTGGACCAACCTCTTATGCACATTTGGTAGAAAATAACCTTAAAAGTAATTGTGGATCTCAAACTTCCTCTCTTGATTAAAGAATAATTAATTTTATTTAAGAGGTCACGATTATGGGATACTATAGAGCTGATGGCAATGGTATCTGCAGGTCTATTATAGAGCCCCGTGCCTAGTCAATGGCCAAAATATTAATCAAGATGATAATGATAACTGTGATGCTGTTATTCAAGTCACTCTTAGGACAATTAATTGTTTTGTCCATGCCCCCAGAAAGGAATGTTTTCTCTAATCATAGAGAACTATACTTTTTACATAAGAAGACTCAGATCCCATATTCATAACAGAAGAATCTTGCTGTTCAGGAGATGTATTTGAATAGCCTGCTGGATTCATGAGAGAATTGGGGTGTATGTATGTATGTAGAAGAAATGTAATTAAGCACACAATAGAATCCATCTTTAAAGTGTTATATACTAATAAGTCTTTTAAAATGTTAAAAATATAATCAATATATGCAGTAGGAACCCACATGTGTCTACAATGAATTAAGACTTGAGAAAAATATCACGATGTCATGATGTTTGGCTTAATCAGACTGAGCCCAAAAAGAAGTGGAAGGAATTTTGCAGGAAGAAACCATGATGATTTGATGTCTGAACTGGTGGTAAGTAGCAATGACAAATCCAGGCGAGAGTTACTACCCATGTGATAGAGTGGAAGTCCATCTTCTGAGTCACGTCCAAAGATATACGTTCAAGACCAGACTCTGCCACATGTTGGCTCTGGAATGGTGGGAAAATCATTCAAGCAATGTATACCTTAATTTTCTTATCTGTAAGATGAGTAGATTCAGTTGTGTGCCCCCTGAGAAGCCTCCTAGGTCTAAGGTTATATGAATTCATGTCATTGCCTGAAGGCCCATGATTTCAGGGGTTTGATGAATCTGGCAAAGTGGTTGGTTTACCAGACTCTGCTGATAAGCTATCAGGGCCATGGTGTTAAACAGCAGTGTCGAGGAGGCAGTGAGGGAATGACTTTCTCTATTTCCTTCAGGGTTGGAGCTGATCTCTATTGACCTTAGTTTCCATAAACCAATTATAAGTGTGAAGTCGCTAATTGAAGGGTATAGCTCTTGTAGGATTGGGTCCACCAAAAATGCAGAAGTCTGCAAGGTTAGGATGCCCTGGCCCTCTCTATGGTATCCCTGCAGTGCTCTGTGTGTGTGCCCACCACACACTGCCCAGTTACTCAGTGGTGTTCCACTCTTTTCCAGCACCATGGACTGTAGCTCCCCAGGCTACTCCGTCTCTGGAATTTTCCAGGCAAGAATGCTGGCGTGGATTGCCAATTTCTTCTCCAGGGGATCTTCTTGACTCAGGGATCAAACCTACACCTCTTTCATTGGCAGGCAGATTCTTCACCCCTGAGCCACCTGGGCAGCCCCCACGCAGTGCCACGGTCACATCACTGACTGTCTTGGTGACTTAAGTAAGTGCTTAATCTCTCCAAGCCATGTTTTCCTCACTAGAAAATTGGGCTAAAGATAGCATCTATCTCATTAAGTAGGCTGAAAGATTCAGATAAGTAATTTTAAAAATAGTATTCATTGAGTGGTAAAAGTCCAGCATTTTGTATGAGTTTTAAACTCTTAACTTCACTTATTTCTCAAAAGGACTAGAGGGGATGTTGAGTGGAAAGACTCAGATGGTAGAGGAGGGAGGAAACAGGGAGGCAAGAAACAACATTTTTGGAGCTTGGTAGCTTTGCCCACCATTAGCCTCAGTCTTCTTATAGTTCATAGGCTTACTGCTGTGGTAGGAATGACCTTTGACTTTCCAGAGGAGAATAATGAAGCAAGAGAAACAGTGAAAGTGGATTCGTGGCAAAACATAAATGTGGCTTCTGTAGTTTATGTTCACACCAGTGTCTTCTACTTTAAATGTCTCTGTTTTGTCCCCACTTTTCCACTTGGTAAAAATCACTTGCTGTCCTGATGTTCAGTCAGTGGATTTCTTTCGCAGGAAAAAGGGCTTTTAAAAAATCTACTGTAATGATCGCAGTACAAGCGAATCCTTTCTATAAGTTCACTTGGATTTTACCTTGACAATTGTGAATGAAATGTATTTAACATCCTTGAGAGAAGGAATGGTTTCCTTTTCTATTCACTTTAGATTCACACCGAGTATTAATTTGTTTTTGGTTTTCATTGGGGGCAGACTAAGATAAACTGTATTCAAAGGGAAACAGGAATGATTTTGAAGACAGAGGGTGGAACTGGCTCAGATGAAAATTTCTAAAACACTGTGGTGTATTTTCTGGAATGACTGTGAAAATATCTTCCCCTGAGAATTTAACAGACTGGCTTCCTCTCTGT
Organism: Nanger dama; assembly: GCA_917880005.1. Classification (NCBI taxonomy): domain Eukaryota; kingdom Metazoa; phylum Chordata; class Mammalia; order Artiodactyla; family Bovidae; genus Nanger; species Nanger dama. The sequence goes on from CAKJTW010000059.1 coordinate 3,244,262, forward strand.
TTATATTATATTCAGTGCGGTGGTAGCTGACTGTGGGGGTGGGGTAGGGGTGGGAGCAGTGTATCCAAAGCCCCTTCCAGTCCAATCCTTCAGAGTCTAATACCAACGGGAAGGAAACTTCACAAACAGCCTTTATCATTAGAGCCAACTTAATGACAGAGAGCAATTAAGCATTTCTATGGTGGGTAGTATTCTGTGTCTGTTAGCTATTATTAAACTTATTGAGTTTTTGAGGGGATTTATCTCTTGTTGCCTCTCTTTGCCTTTGGCTCAATAGGGCAATGAAATCAGAATTGCATGCCTGTGACAACACGGGGGCGTTGCCACAGGATGAAAGATGTGACCAATTTAGCCTGCGACCACTTCAGACTCGAGAGGAGAAGCAGATGGGCTGGTGCTGGAAAATTCTCTTACTTGCTAGATGAAAACAACTCATAAAATGCTAAAGATGGTGAAGTGATTTTAAAAATTAAACAAATACAAATCAATTTTTTGTGTCTCTTGGTATGTTTCCTAAACAATAAAGTCATGTTTGGCCTAGAATCAATCAAAGAGCGTTTGTAGAGGGCCTGCTAAATATCTGTTATGAAGTACAGAGTACAAAATTAGTGAGTTTTAATGATATGGACTGTTTCTAAGGAGAGTAAATATGATTATCAGGACAAGCTGCACACACACGTGTGTATGTCTGTCTATATCTGTTTGTCAATCTCTGTATGTATCCATTTATGCATCTATATATCACCTATCTGTAGAATTCTATTAGCATCAGGTCCTGACAATATTATATATATATTGCATATAGACGAGACCAAATGTTTAATTGCTAGGTACTGGCATATAAGACTGTCAGTTATATAATATGCAATACAGATATTGTAAAGGAGGATATTTAAGAAAAATAATATGAATAGAGATATCAAAGATAATTTGATCTGGACATTCGAGTACATAGATGGGAGGAGCAAAACAATTGAGTGTGACAAACAGCTTGAGCCAAGATAGAAGCTAGGGTCAAGGTGACCGTGAAAAGACGTGCTTAATGGAACTAGTTTTTGTTTGATTTGAAATTACAGAAGATAAAGCAAAGTGGGCAAATAAGCCAGGAGAATTAGGCAGAGTTGGAATTAATATTGTACCCTTTATAAGGTTCTAAATTAGAGATGGCATACAGTTTAGTTGACGGATGAATTTAGATGTGAAGGTGAGCTCTATTTCCACCACTGTCTTGTAAGGTTGGAGACTTGCTTAATGGAATTATTTGGGATAATGAGAACTGAACAGTTGTGCAAAAATACCATAGTAAAGGCAAACATTTTAAAGGTGGGGAGGAATATAATTTAGAAAACAAATTGCTGCAAACTTGGTGATATCATTCATTTAAAAACATTTGTCAATACCAACACTGCTAGATACACCCAGCGGACAAGCTCCCTATCCTTCCAGGGTTTATAGCTGTGTTAAAAAGCAAAATTTAACTTAGTAAATTTTAAAGATCCTATTGGCTCTATCCCAGGTGTTACTAGTGTTAAAGAACCTGCCTGCCAATGCAGGAGACAGAAGAGACACAGGTTCAATCCCTGGGTTGGGAAGATCCCCTGGAGGAGAGTGTGGCAATCCACTCTAATATTCCTGCCTGGAGAATCCCATGGACAGAGGAGCCTGATGGGCTACTATCCACGGGGTCACAAAGAGTCAGACGTGACTGAAACGACTTAGCTCGCACACAAGGGTTCAGGAGCAGAGCAGCATCTAGCAAAGGAGCTGTACAAAATGGAAAGCTTTTATAAGCAGAAAGTAGAGAGGGACAAGGAGAGAGCAGCTTATTTAAGGCAAGAGAAAAAGCATGCAAGTGACTCTCCTCCCTTTTATGTGGCATCACTGAGCTTTCTCAGACTTACCTACATGTTTCTAAAACTCCCCACATCCTGAAGACTTTAACCCTGTTTCAGTCCAAATTATTGCCCTCACCCAAATACATATGTTGAAGCCCCAACTCCCAAATATATTCAGAGATAAGGCTACTAGTTAGGGTTAAATGAGGTCATATAGGAGGCATGCATGCTCAGTCACTCAGTCATATCAGACTCTTTGAGACCTCATGGGCTATAGCCCACCAGGCTCCTCTATCCATGACTTCTCCAGACAACGATACTGGAATGGGTTGCCATTTCTTCCTCCAGAGGATCTTCCCATCCCAGGGATCAAACCTGTGTATCCTGCACTGGCAGGCGGATTCTTTACCACTGAGCATCTCGGAAGCCCCATATAGGTGGACCCTAACCCAAACTGAGTGGTGTCTTTATAAGACAAGGAAAGGTGGACACACACACAGACACCAGGATTATGCACAAAGGAAAGGCCATGTGAAGACACAGCCAGAAGGTGGCCATCTGTGAGCCAGGGAGAGAGGCCTCAGAAGAAACCAACGCTACCAACATGTGATCTTGGACTACTAGCCTCCAGAATGGTGAGAAGATAGATTTCTGTTTAAGGCACTCAGACTACATTATCTTGTTATGGCAGCCCAAGCCAGCTAACACAACTCCCAAAGCAGAAAGTTGAAGACTTTTCTGTATGATTTCTTAGCTCTTTCCTCTCTTTCCTTTCTATGATTTACTGGAGCAGGAAAGTTGGACTTCCCATTTCCTGTGCATAAACTTGCCTATCTAAGTCTGTTTTGCCCCCAGTTACCAAGGTTCATAGTATACCCATGAGGAAAGAAGTGCTATATTTTCCTACACTAATAAAAATAAATAAATAAATCCATGATTTAAGTCTTTTAGGCATGACTGTTCTTATGGTAGCCATGGAATAATTTATAGCAATGAAACTAGCATGAAAATGCAGTAGTTTAATATCCTTTAAGTATTATTCCTGCTATATGGCCAAGTGGAGAAGACAAGGATTTAATACACACTCACACAAGCAAATAAGTAATTATGAAGAGGAGTAAGTATGATGAAAACAAATATAGATCTATTGAGATGGGGATGTGCAGAGGTGGGGAATTCCTCTCTAGGAAAGTATTTGGTCGACATTTCAACTAGGACTTGAAGAAAGGGTAGTATTTAACTTGGGACAGCGGGAGGATATGTCAGGAGTGCAATAGCAAAAAGGAGGAAGAAAGCGCCTCTGAGGAACCCAATGGAAGCTGGTGGGGATAGAGGGGAGTCTGAATAAGGATAGAATAGTCCACTGCACTATTATAGAGACCCGGCTGTGGAAGGCTGGTGGGCTGCGGTCGAGGTCTGAGATTTTAACCCCAGTGCAGGGGCAGCCACCAAAGGATTTCAGCCTGTGACTGCCAATTTGTGATGATGCAAACGCCAGGAAGCAAAAATACGTAATGATAATAGCCACAGTAGCATTTATGAAATGCTTCCTCGATGTCAAGAGGTATCTATGTTATTTAATCCTTACAACACCTAGTGAGGTAATAATTGCTACTCGTTATTGGATACTGACAGTATTCCAAGCACCCTGTTAAATACTTTACAAATATATCTCTAGTCTCACAACAAACCTGTCAGGAGGTATTATTATTTCCTTATTTTAAATAATATAGTGCAGGCTCTGGGTGATTAAGTGATGATTAAGGGAAGTGGCAGAGCTGATGTGAAAACCAGAGCTATATAATACTACCTTCCAAGGTCCTAGGCATGTGGTATATTTGAAAACAACTGAAAAGGGTGAACAGTAGACAAAGCAAGATGAATAAGAAAGATGTGATTTGAGAAAGGCCTTTCAATATCCCCGAATCTCTCATTCTGGCTAAATTTAGGGCAAATCCACAAAATTTACTTGCTATTGTACCTGTATACTTCACCAGCAACCCATTAAGTCATCTTGTGTTTGTGTGATGGGTATTAGTTTCCTAGGGTTTTCATAACAAATAATCACAAGCTCAGAACTTCCCTGGTTTTCCAGTGCTTAGGACTTAGCCCTCCAATTCAGGGGGAGGGAGTTTGATCCCTGGTTGGGGAGCTAAGATCCCACATGTGTCAGGCACACCCCCCCAAAAAAAACCAAACAATACATAAACAGAAGCAATATTGTAACTAATTCAATAAAAAATTTAAAAATGTTCCACATCAAAAAATCTTTAAAAAAAAATCACAAAGTCCCATCTGAGCCACCAGGGAAGACTCCACAAACTCCACAGTAGAAATTTATTCTAGATTCTGGCGGTCACAAGAAACAAGGATATCAGCAGGCGGATGTTCCCTCTGAAGGCCCTCGAGGAGAATCCTTTGCCTCTTCTGCAGGCGGCTCCAAGCATTCCTTGGCTTGTGGTTGCATAACTCCATTCTCTGCCTCCATCTTCACGTGGACTTCTTTTTCCCAGTGTGTCTTTTCTCAGTGTTTCTTTTCTAGGACACTTGTCCCTGGGTTTAGGGCCCAACTAGATGATCCAGGATGATCTTACATATAGAACCTCAATTTAACAGCAAAGATTTTTTTTTTTTTCAGTGAGGTCAAATTCACAGGTTCAAGAGCATGGGCACATCTTGTCCCCACTTTCCCACATGTTTCATTTCAGGAAGCTCCTGCTGTGTTCTGGATGAACGTACAGAGAAAAACCAAGGTATTACCAATCTCTGATCTCTTTGTCCCCCAAGGCGGAAGACCTCCCTGCTTAGAAATTAGCTCTCGCTGTGGGTTCAATCTTCTGAGCAAAAATAGACAAGTTAAAAGTCTACAGAAGTTTGTGATTTTTCTTTAATTTTATAATTGGGAGTTTTGTGATATTTCACAACTGACCAGAATCGTGTAATTTTCCCTTCCTTCCTTGATACACAGCTCTCTTTACTATGTGTCAGTTTGTACATAAGGCGTTAGAATGTGTATTGTTATTGTATTGAAGACTAAAAAAAGTCTGTCTGGAGTATAAATAATAGTTATGACTTGATCATTGCTTTTTCATTATAAAGTCATCAGTGTTAGTCTGACGAACAAAAGCCAAAAGCTCTTCACACAGCCCCAAGTTAACAAATTCTTTTCCACCCACTCATACATCCAGGCATAAATGATAAGGCGTCATCGAATGTGTTTGGAATGGAGCCCTGCAATCTGACCTGCAGATCAAAAAAGTGCTAATAAGTGGCAATCAATCCATCAGCCAACAAATGGTTTTATTTTCACTCAGTAAGGGTTTCACGCTTAAAGGGGAGATGGATAATTAAGACTTCATGTTTCAAAATATTAAATATTGATTTGTAGACATTTAGCAGCAGGCATAAAGCTCTCCTGAGGGATGACAACAACTGTCTCAAAGATTATAAAAGATTTTATTTCTCTGGGTAGAATTTAGCATTTATTTCTTATTTAAAAGATGTGAAATGAGAGTTAGTAAAATATTATATCAAGGAGATAGCTCAGAGCTCCTCAAATTGCTGTCATGTCTGTGGTGTGTGGCTGGCCAGAGTTAAAATAAAACCGTTTTGCTAGTTGCGTATCGGCTTTTGGTTTATTGAAGTGTCAGAAGGTTTATAAGCTCTTCAACTCAAGTTTTGATTGTTTTATCCAACTACTGTCACTTCTTATCAGTATTAAAGGCAGAAATCAAAGAAAAGGCCCTTGGGAGGAGGACTTCCAAATGTCGCTTTTGCTGTCACTGTGGTAATGCTGACGCTCTCCTGACAGGCCCTTTTTCTTGACACCATGGAGTAATTAGGGGCATTTTTATAATAAGCTTACCAATTAGTTAATGCATTGTCTGATTAAACACTCCTTTGTCTCAGCTGTACAGAAACTGCCTGAATGAGTAGGAGGTGGAGAGGGGACCTCCAACTGGGGCTACATGGAGACACCACGGTGAGTCCAAATGTCACCTGAGCTTTGACTTTCTTAAGACCTTGAAATCAGTAATCCTTGTCAGTGCAGGCAATTGGGACAATATTGGGGCCACACATAATATTCAGACTTCATAAAGTAATTTTGCAATCAATAGACTCCATGTAATGGGTGGATTTTTAGCACCTTGATGAAACTCAGTGTCTTTCCAAAGGTTAACCCCATTATAATCTCTTCTGTTGAGGGACTCTGCAAGATGAAGTGGAAGACTGACTAAACATGGTGTATGTGTATTAATCGCTCAGTCATATACAACTTTTTGTGACCCCGTGGACTGTGGCCCACCAGCCTCCTCTGTCCATGGAACTCTCCAGGCAAGAATACTGGAGTGAGTTGTAATCGCCTTCTCTAGGGGATCTTCTGGATTCAGGGATCGAACCTGTGTCTCCTGCATTGGCTGCGTATTATTTACCATCTGAGCTGAATGGATGTGAGGAGACCTACAAAACAATCTAAGTTCAGTTCAGTTCAGTTCGGTCGCTCAGTCGTGTCCAGCTCCTTGTGACCCCATGAATCACAGCGCGCCAGGCCTCCCTGTCCATCGCCAACTCCCGGAGTTCAATCAGACTCACACCCATTGAGTCAGTGATGCCATCCAGCCATCACATACTCAGTCGTCCCCTTCTCCTCCTGCCCCCAATCCCTCCCATCATCAGAGTCTTTTCCAATGAGTCAACTCTTACATGAGGTGGCCAAAGTACTGGAGTTTCAGCTTTAGAATTATTCCTTACAAAGAAATCCCAGGGTTGATCTCCTTCAAAATGGACTGGTTAGATCTCCTTGCAGTCCAAGGGGCTCTCAAGAGTCTTCTCCAACACCACACTTCAAAAGCATCAGTTCTTCAGCACTCAGCTTTCTTCACAATCTGACTCTCACATCCATACATGACCATTAGAAAAACCATAGCCTTGACTAGACGGACCTTGGTCGGCAAAGTAATGTCTCTGCTTTTGAATATACTATATAGGTTGCTCATAACTTTTCTTCCAAGGAGTAAGCGTCTTCTAATTTCACGGCTGCTATCACCATCTGCAGTGATTTTGGAGCCCAGAAAAATACAGTCTGCCACTGTTTCCACTGTTTCTCCATCTATTTCCCACGAAGTGATGAGACTGGATGCCATGATCTTAGTTTTCTGAATGCTGAGCTTTAAACCAACTTTTTCACTCTCCTCTTTCACCTTCATCAAGAGGCCCTTTAACTCCTCTTCACTTTCTGCCATAAGGCTGGTGTCATCTGCATATCTGAGATTATTGATATATCTCCTGGCAATCTTGATTCCAGCTTGTGTTTCTTCCAGTCCAGCGTTTCTCATGATACACACTGCATGTAAGTTAAATAAGCAGGGTGACAATATACAGCCTTGACATACTCCTTTTCCTATTTGGAACCAGTCTTTTGTTCCATGTCCAGTTCTAACTGTTGCTTCCTGGCCTGCATACAGATTTCTGAAGAGGCAGGTCAGGTGGTCTGGTACTCCCATCTCTTTCAGAAATTTCCACAGTTTATTGTGATCCACACAGTCAAAGGCTTTGGCATAGTCAATAAAGCAGAAATAGATGTTTTTCTGGAACTCTCTTGCTTTTTCCATGATCCAGTGGATGTTGGCAATTTGATCTCTGGTTCCTCTGCCTTTTCTAAAACCAGCTTGAACATCAGGGAGTTCATGGTTCATGTATTGCTGAAGCCTGGCTTGGAGAATTTTGAGCATTACTTTGCTATCTTGTGAGATGAGTGCAACTGTGCGGTAGTTTGAGCATTCTCTGGCATTGCCTTTCTTTGGGATTGAAATGAAAACTGACCTTTTCCAGTCTTGTGGCCACTACTGTGTTTTCCAAATTTGTTGGTATATTGAGTGCAGCACTTTCACAGCATCATCTTTCAAGATTTGAAATAGCTCTACTGGAATTCCATCACCTCCACTAGCTTTGTTTATAGTGATGCTTTCTAAGGCCCACTTGACTTCACATTCCAGGATATCTGGCTCTAGATGAGTGATCACACCATCATGATTATCCAGGTTGTGATGATCTTTTTTGTACAGTTCTTCTGTGTATTCTTGCCACCTCTTCTTAATATCTTCTGCTTCTGTTAGGTCCATCCCATTTCAGTCCTTTATCGAGCCCATCTTTGCATGAAATGTTCCCTTGGTATCTCTAATTTTCTTGAAGAGATCTCTAGTTTTTCCCATTCTGTTGTTTTCCTCTATTTCTTTGCATTGATCGCTGAAGAAGGCTTTCTTATCTCTTCTTGCTATTCTTTGGAACTCTGTATTCAGACGCTTATATCTTTCCTTTTCTCCTTGGCTTTTCTCTTCTCTTCTTTTCACAGCTCTTTGTAAGGCCTCCCCAGACAGCCATTTTGCTTTTTGCATTTCTTTTCCATGGGGATGGTCTTGATCCCTGTCCCCTGTAAAATGTCACAAACCTCATTCCATAGTTCATCAGGCCCTCTGTCTATCAGATCTAGGCCCTTAAATCTATTTCTCACTTTCACTGTATAATCATAAGGGATTTGATTAGGTCATACCTGAATGGTCTAGTGGTTTTCCCTGCTTTCTTCAATTTCAGTCTGAATTTGGTAATAAGGAGTTCATGATCTGAGCCACAGTCAGCTCCAGGTCTTGTTTTTGTTGACTATATAGAGCTTCTCCATCTTTTGCCTAGAGAATATAATCAATCTGATTTCAGTGTTGACCATCTGGTGATATCCATGTGTAGAGTCTTCTCTTGTGTTGTTGGAAGAGAGTGTTTGCTATGACCAGTGCATTTTCTTGGCAAAACTCTATTAGTCTTTGCCCTGCTTCATTCTGCATTCCAAGGCCAAATTTGCCTGTTACTCCAGGTGTTTCTTGACTTCCTACTTTTGCATTCCAGTCCCCTATAATGAAAAGGACATCTTTTTTGGTTGTTAGTTCTAAAAGGTCTTGGAAGTCTTCATAGAACCGTTCATCTTCAGCTTCTTCAGCATTACTGGTTGGGGCATAGACTTGGATTATTGTGATATTGAGTGGTTTGCCTTGGAAATGAACAGAGATCATTCTGTCATTTTTGAGATCGCCTCCAAGTATTGCATTTCAGACTCTTTTGTTGACCATGATGGATACTCCATTTCTTCTGAGGGATTCCTGCCCACAGTAGTAGATATAATGGTTATCTGGGTTAAATTCACCCATTCCAGTCCATTTTAGTTCGCTGATTCCTAGAATGTTGATGTTCACTCTTGCCCTCTCTTGTTTGACCACTTCCAATTTGCCTTGATTCATGGACCTGACATTTCAGGTTCCTATGCAATATTGTTTTTTACAACATCAGGCCTTGCTTCTGTCACCAGTCACATCCACAGCTAGTTATTGTTTTTCTTTGGCTCCATCCCTTCATTCTTTCTGGAGTTATTTCTCCACTGACCTCCAGTAGCATATTGGGCACCTAATGACTTGGGGAGTACCTCTTTCAGTATCCTACCATTTTGCTTTTTCATACTGTTCATGGGGTTCTCAAGGCAAGAAGACAGAAGTGGTTTGCCAATCCCTTCTCCAGTGGACCACATTTGTCAGACCTCTCCACCATGACCCGCCTGTCTTGGGTAGCCCCACGGGCATGGCTTAGTTTCATTGAGTTAGACAAGGCTGTGGTCCTAGTGTGATTAGAATGACAGTCTAAAGGTTCCACAAATACCTTATAAAAGATGACTAAAAACTGTAAATTCCCCAGTGTTGCCACAGCATTCTCACAGATACAATGCAAGTTTCATCTTTATTTACACTACTTGATATGCTTCAGCACAAACAAGCATACTATCAAAAATTATATGCCATTTGGTTTCTTGCATCAAGCTCTTAGCTGTTAAAAATAAAATCTGTGATTTCAAAGCAGAATTCTTTTGGCTACACAGGGCTTGGTGTTTTTGGGTGGAGTAAAAGTGCAATGGTCTTGGGTCTGCTCTTCTGCAGAGGTAAGACTGAGGTTTACTTTGAGCCCTAGAGGTCCCCACGTGGAGGACACTTGGGCAGTCTCTGCTGCCTTTCTCTCATCTTGCTCGAAGAGTCTCTTCCTATCTCTCAGCAGCTTCTCAGTTTCTTCTCCTATAGTATTCACTCAGGGATCTTTTATTTCTCATTTTAATATGATGGGAAAGTGACAGCAGTTGGATTTTAAAAATTGGAATTTGGATTGAAGTTCTTATAAACCTTCTTTCCACTGGAGATCATATAATGTTTGTTCTGTTGCTATTGGCAGCTCCAGCTCCTAAGACTGAGGTCTTAGAGGGACCTAACAGAAGCAGAAGATACTAAGAAGAGGTGGCAAGAATACACAGAAGAACTGTAAAAACAGATCTTCACGACCTGGATAATCATGATGGTGTGATCACTCACCTAGAGCCGGAAATCCTGGAATGTGAAGTCAAGTGGGCCTTAGGAAGCATCACTATGAACAAAACTACTGGAGATGATGGAATTCCAATTGAACTGTTTCAAATCCTGAAAGATGATGCTGTGAAAGTGCTGCACTCAGTATGCCAGCAAATTTGGAAAACTCAGCAGTGGCCACAGGACTGGAAAAAGTCAATGTTCATTCCAATCCCAAAGAAAGGCCATGCCAAAGAATGCTCAAACTACTGCACAATTGCACTCATCTCACACGCTAGTAAAGTAATGCTCAAAATTCTCCAAGCCAGGCTTCAGCAATACGTGAGCCGTGAACTTCCTTATGTTCACACTGGTTTTAGAAAAGGCAGAGGAGCCAGAGATCAAATTGCCAACATCCCCTAGATCATGGAAAAAGCAAGAGAGTTCCAGGAAAACATCTATTTCTGCTTTATTGACTATGCCAAAGCCTTTGACTGTGTGGATCACAATAATCTGTGGAAAATTCTGAAAGGGATGGGAATACCAGACCACCTGGCCTGCCTCTTGAGAAACCTATATGCACGTCAGGAAGCAACAGTTAGAACTGGACATGGAACAACAGACTGGTTCCAAATAGGAAAAGGAGTACATCAAGGCTGTATATTGTTACCCTGCTTATTTAACCTATATGCAGAGTACATCATGAGAAACGCTGGGCTGGAACAAACACAAGCTGGAATCAAGATTGCCAGGAGAGATATCAATAACCTCAGATATGCAGATGACACCGCCCTTTCTGGCAGAAAGTGAAGAGAAACTAAAAGCCTCTTGATGAAAGTGAAAGTGAAGAAGTTGGCTTAAAGCTCAACATTCAGAAAACGAAGATCATGGCATCCTGTCCTATCACTTCATGGCAGATAGATGGGGAAACAGTGGAAACAGTGTCAGACTGTATTTTGGGGGGCTCCAAAATCACTGCAGTTGGTGATAGCAGCCATGAATTAAAAGACGTTACTCCTTGGAAGGAAAGTTATGACCAGCCTAAACAGCATGTTGAAAAGCAGAGACATTACTTTGCCAACTAAGGTCCGTCTAGTCAAGGCTATGGTTTTTCCTGTGGTTGTGTATATATGTGAGAGTTGGACTGTGAGGAAAGCTGAGTGCTGAGGAATTGAATTGTGGTGCTGGAGAAGACTCTTGAGAGTCCCTTGGACTGCAAGGAGATCCAACCAGTCCATCCTAAAGGAGATCAGTCCTGGGTGTTCATTGGAGGGACTGATGCTGAAGCTGAAGCTCCAGCACTTTGGTCACCTGATGCGAAGAGTTGACTCACTGGAAAAGACTCTGATGTTGGGAGGGATTGGGGGCAGGAGGAGAAGGGGACGACAGAAGATGAGATGGCTGGATGGCATCACCAACTCGGTGCACAGGAGTTTGACTGAACCCTGGGAGTTGGTGATGGACAGGGAGGCCTGGCGTGCTGTGATTCATGGGGTCACAAAGAGTCGGACACGAATGAGCGACTGACCTGAACTGAACATCACATCATATAGCCATAAATTGTGAAGAGAAATGAGCCAGAGCCTCAGGTTCCCAAACTGCAGCCATGCCTCTCCACTTGATGAACCTTGAATCTCCATGCCCTGTGGTTGGCTTTCTACTGACTTTTGTTTTCTAGATCAATTGTACCATGGGGCTTTAGATTTGCTCATTAAGGAGTTTGAAAAAGAAGCAAATTTGGTTCAATTTTTGTGCAGAAAATTTGCATGCTCTAACTCTGAAAGGCCTAGCATTAGAGCTTTGCAGCCCTTACCTCATGCTTTGAAGGTTCCATTACGTATATCCCATGGCAAAGTGGAAAAGACTTAATGAATAGCCTTGTGGTATATGAAATTTATTTCTTTAATAAATATTAGTTTGGGAGCTTCATGTGTGAAACTGGCATGCAGTGTCACAGTTCATTTTATTTTCCTTTTGCACTGATATATTCAATCTTAGAATAAAAGTATTTTTGTATTTCCCACTGAAGTTTATGTGATGCTGTTTAAAGCTATCTTTTGCTATAATGAAACACTTAGAATTAAAAATGCATTCTTTTAAAGGCACATCTTTTTTATTAGGCATTTGAATGCATCACACTGTTTTATCAGCAGTAGTAAGAAGAAGATAGAGTAGGGAAGTGACAGAAAATCTATTTGGCAGAGAAAATAGGCTCTCTTCATATGTGTATGTGATTGCATGTGTGAGTAACATTACAGTAATCGTAATACAAGGATAGACATCTTTTGGCATCATAATGGCAAATCAGAAGATAAAATACAATTTTTAAAATGTGGTCTGTTTTGGTCACTTGATTATTTCATACCAGCAGCAAACAGAAAATAGACTAAGACAAGAGAATCTACTACATTAGATTCTAAATTAAGTCCTACATTATATCTCTTTTATAAGTGAAAAGGAATTTAAAAGGTAAGTCATCTATTTGGAAAAGAGAAGGAGATAGTATAGTTAGAAATAAACAGTCATATTTGTTTTAAACATATATTTTGTAAAACAAAGAAGCAGCTGTGGTTTCCACAAGAGAACCTTTGAGAGTGCATTAAATGGAATATTTAAAGCTGTAAAGTTGAAGTGGGAATTCATACCAATTATCATTGCCTCTAATAATTTAGATAGTATTTCCTAGTATGCAAGAAAATCTCTAAAGTATATGATCATGTTCAGATTTATACATAGGTTTCAAAAAAAAATCTCCCTCTTTTGAGAGCTTCCAGGAAATTCTTACTTAACATACAAATCTCTTCTGATTATCAGGTGATCAAGGAAGTATTTGTCATTTTTAAAACACTAAACTTTAGATTCTAAAGATAATGCACCCGAAGAGGGGAAAACCTGGCTCGTTGAATAATGTATACTTCATTTACAGTTCCTAGGAACTTCGTTCTTCTGGCTATGACATTTCCCCCAGTCATGGTTCTGATGTATGCAGATCTCTAAGTACATTTTAAATAGAACAACAACTGAACGATACACTCAACAGGATTCATGAAGAGGAAATAGACATATTTCGGCGTGGGAGAATATTTATGCATTATTTAACAGCAATAATGTTTGAATTCATACATTATGCAAATGTAGTTATAATCAGGAAAATGAAAGAACTTGGACTGCTGCAACGTCCTTAAACCCACCATTAGGTACCTATTTGTGCATAACATTTAACACTGCACAATGCCTTACGATACTACAGTGTATCACTCGAGGAGAAAAGTTATCAGAGATTAACTGGGTATAAAATGAAAAGTTGATGAATCCCTGATTGCTACCTTGATACTGACTTCTATAAATTTATCTTTAAACAAGTGCAAGGATGTTAATGATAATTAACATGATATTGGAATAAAATGCACTTTACTCAAATGCTGCCCCCCATTAAACCTTTCTGCTATTTAGTCGAATATGAATCGACTTCATCTTCTTTATCCAGAGAGCCACTGCACTTAAATGCAGGCACTATTCTAAGAATTTTACATGATTTACCTCATTTAATCTCATAACAATTATCTCACAACAATGTTATGAAGTAGGTGCTATTATTATTCCTATTTTACAGATGAGAAGACTGAAACATAGAGAGGATGAGTATCCTGCCTAAAGTCACTGAACTATTAAGTGGTAGATCCTGACTTTGAACACAGGAAACCTGAATCCAGAGTCTACACTCTAAGTCTCAATGCCATGTGGTTTATATTGCTATGATAGTTACGTTCTACTTCTTTCTTTTAGACTGTAAGCTCTCTGCATTAGAAATGATAATAGTTGAGTATTTCTTATATCCCAGGCAACGTGCCAGGCCAGGTGAAAAGATGAGGAAACAGAGCCCCTGTTCTCCAGGGGCTCACAGTCTAGCAGGGTAGATAAACATGAAACTAGACTGCATTGTGGGAAGCAAGAGACAGGCATGCAGAGAGAGAATTAGGGAAGTGACTGGAAGGGTACCTAACCCATCCGGAGCTATAGGAGTAGGAACTGTTCAGGAGTAGGAATCTAAGGAAAGCTAAAGGAAGAGATACCCCTAATTGGGACTGCATCCTATTTACTGAGGCCTTACCTTGTCCTCTAGTTCCTGGCATGGAATTCTTCACAGAGAAATTGAGTAAGTAGATCAGACTAATGTTTAACTGGTTGAATTAAGTCATTGTTTCCCAACACCAAGGACTTCCATATTGGCAGTCTTGGGTCCAACAGGGTCTAGGGAGAGTTTGGAGGAGTTATGTGCCCTGATTTTAACTGAAGTAGTGGTTTGTGTTGATTTATAGAGAATTTTATAATATCCATGACCTCGCCCCATGGGGAAAAAAATGTACACCTCTGTGGAATTCTGTGAAATTTCAAGGTGTTTGTGAACTCTAAAATCCACTCGGGACCCTGTTAGGGACCCTGGTCTAAAGGAGTGCAACTTGGATGAATAATAAGCCTACCAATATACAACAGCTGTAAGTGAGTACAGATCATTGGTTCTTAAACTTTCTAGTCCTGAGGGACTTTTTACACCTGTAAAAACTAAGGACCACCCCCACCCGAATTTTTTTGTTTATCTGGTTTAGATCAATCTACACCTATGTTAGAAATTAGAACTGAGAAATTTAAACATATTATCTTATTAATTCAAAAATTACAATAACTTCCATTATATGCTTGTGTAAATGTTATGTGTGCATATGTGCTGAATTGCTTCAGTCGTGTCCAGCTCTTTGCAACCCCATGGACTGTAGCCCACCAGGCTCCTCTGTCCATGAGATTTCCCTGGCAAAAATACAGGAGTAGGTTGCCATATCCTTCTCCAGGGAGTCTTCCCGCCCCAGGGATCCAACCCACATTTCCTGGATTGCAAGCGGATTCTTTACCTGCTGAGACACCTGAAAAGTCCTAATGTTGTTATAGAATATAACTATGTTTTCCAAATAAAAAAATTAGCAACATGAGTGATATTAGTATACATTTTTATAAATCCTTTTAATGTCTGGCTCAGTAAAAGATAGTGGGATTCTCAAGTCTACTTCTGCTTTTAATCTGTTGGGATATGTTATTTTGGCTGAGCTTACAAAGGAAAATTATTCTCACATAGATATGTAGTAGGAAAGGAAGGTATACTTTAATTGTCTCATAAAGATCATTGTGGACATTCTTCTTTGATAGTACACCAAAACTTGGCAAATAGTTGTTTCTTAAAAGTTACTTGAAATGTCAAACCTGAAACAATATTAATGAACTTCTTTCTGCTCTGCTACTTGAACATCCACTAGTTTTCTTTGCATTTTGAGTGAATCTTTCATTCTTGTATGATGCTTATAAAATTTTGTAATGTTTGTTTGGGAATGCATGTTCACTGAGATATGCAGATCTTCCAAATGTTGATACATTCCATCACACAGCATTTAAAAATTGCATTCATTAATATCACCACCAATCTCACCCCAACATCTTTAAATATTGGGAAGTTGTGAAACTAACCAATATAGATACGAGATTTCCAAAATTTCAATTGAGTGAAATTTAATTTTATCAAAGCAAAGATTGTCAGCTGCTTTTCTTGAAGTGATAGTTTCATTTCATTTGTTTTTGAGAAAATGTCTTCCAAATACACATTGAAAAAAATCATAGTTTGTCAATTGTTCTTTCAAGTAAAAATGCTTTTCACAAAGTGGCTTGTTCAGCTTACAACACAAATGAGCCCACAAGTACTTCTCCCTAAGACAAAGCTTGTACTTCTATATATAACCAAAGTGCGTCATATCTACTTTGCGTTTCATCTTATTAAATATTGTATTCAAGAGTAGCTTTAATAAAATTAATTTTTACTGTTTCATAAAAGACATTCTTAAGTGAAAGTAGCGTTTGTTTAAAGTGTAATTGCATAGCAGTTGAAAAATACGACTACATTGTACAGCTGGATGTTGCTTCCTTGATTTCACAAAGGCGCCAGAAGCCCTACCCACCATCAATGCAAACCATCAACACAATGAAAAAGGCAAATCATGTGTTAGTAATATTATGAGAATAATTTTGACCTTGCAGATGCCCTGAAAGATCTCAGGAATCCCTGAAATTCTGCATTCTACAGTTTGAGAACCATCTGTGTAGAAGGTACAAAGAGAAATTAGCTTCCTCTATGGAGGAAGTTTGAAATAAATACGGAGGCAAATTTACAGGTTTGGAGAAAATAACTTTTCATGGAAAGGAGCTAACTCATAAAAGTATTTGTGTATGCTTAAGTATGTTTCAAGTGCAAGGAAATACTGTTTTATACTGTAGACTTCTTGGATGCCCAAAACACCAATTTTAACATTGGATTGTTCAGGATAAGAATGTGAGACTCCTGAGGTAGTCATTTCCTGGCTGCAATTTTTGACCTTAGTGTTTCAAGCACACCAATATCCATTTCTTTGGGGTAGAATTTAAAGGAGTCAGTGAGAAATGGTAGGAGGGAATTACACTCACCCAAGTGAAAATAGAGATTTTTAAAAACCTTACCAAAAAAGACTTCAGAAGTGAACTTGTACTGCAAACACATTAGCTTCGGAGAGTCCAGGTTTAGAGTGGAGTGTTGACAGACACAAGACTGGAAAAGCAGGAGGAGGCTGTTCTGCAGTAATTAAAACTAAACTGAAGAAGTCGAAGGATGCTTGTTATTCTGTGTTTTCATAGCAGTGTGTTCAGCTGCCATGGAGGAGACTCTATTAGCATTTACTTTACAAATCTCATTTCTTCAGAGGTCAGAGCTCAAGCTGAAAATTCACTTCTGGTGGAAATTCCTTAACTTTCTGTTGGCCCATGTCACAAATGGAATACTTCTTAGGTTTATTTTAGTTGTCTAAATATTGTAAGGTTGCTTGATAATAAATCAGCTTTATGCAATATTTTTCTTCTCTTTATCTCTGGTCATCTTGAAACACTAAGGGTTTCTTGCATTAAAGTAGAATCCTGTATAATACATAGATCACTGATAAAAAGATAATTTGGTGTTGTGAAACAGGTTAATAAGAAAGAATATTACTAGCCATTCATCTTTCTGCCTCCAAGGCAAAGAATATCTTCCGGAAAGATAGCAGTTGAATGTCTTTTTTTCAAACAAAGTGGTAATTTTTCCACCAAGATTACTGGCATGTGGATGGAAATTTGCAGTAGAAAGTTATCCTAAGCTTCAGATTTCATTATACTTTGTGATTTCCTTGATATCACCATTTCTTCAAGCACAGTTAAGGTATATTGTGTAGGATCTTTCGTGTATACAGATCCTGGGATCCTGGGACAGATTCATACATGTCCAATATGCAGTTATTTCTGGGACTAGGTTAGCATTTGGTGGTATTCCCTGCCAAAGAATTCTGCAAAAGAAATTGCTATGCTTGGGTAATGCCTAAAGAATGTTTTCTGCGGGGACTCTGAGTACCTACCACATGAATAAAAATATGTGCTCTCAGCAGAGAAAAAAAAAGTTTAGACTAGAAAAACTTACCCTGGTCTTCTGACCTCTGTGGGTCACTGTCACAACAAAGAGAGGACAAGTAAGTCCACAGCTTTGGAGATAAGGATAAAGGAGATTGTGTAGCAGTCTCATGTTTCTATCCATTTGGAAGAAACTATTTCTGTGATATGGAATATTTTAGATATTCACACTTGACTTTGTAACTAATATAGTAATTAAGCACATTTATGTAATGCTGGACTGGGTGTCAGTGTTAGATTAATGGAAGACCTTTCTGGTAGTGCAGTTTGCTCAGCTACTCAGAAGGCTTTCTGAGAGGACTCTTTGGAGATGTCTTTTAGGGAAGTTTGCATAAGAATACTCAGAGAATTAAAAATCATTGCAATAAAGGAAGACTTCGAGATAGTTTATTACAAACCATCCATTTCTTAAGTGAAATATTTTCAGCTCTTCAGGATCATATCAGATGAGAGCAAACCTGTAGATGGGCAACAGGACAGAACTTGAATTCCTTTCAAGGCCTAAGTTTTCATGATTTAATAAGAACAAATGTAAAAATACTTGCATTGAAATAAAAGCCCTCCATGCATCCTAGTTACCATTTTTATTATTAACTCTTGGTTAGATGCTAAAGAGTGGAGAAATAATAAAAAACCGATCTGGGTAAAAGGCTGAGAAAAAGACTCTCTCTCTATAGAGATTTTCAAGGCAAGTAAAACAGCATTAGCCTGCTGACAGGTTGTGATGGGGAACAGTTGAAAAGAGCTTAGAATTTCTGATTCGACACAAAAGCAATACAGGTGTCACTTCAATCTCATATAACCTTAAAAGAAACCCCAAATCTTTGTTCCCTTTGTGAGTCAGAATCAGTATAGGCAAGAAGGAGGCCACAGGAAGGACACATGATATTTGCCTATTCACAATGAATACTTTTCCTGCAATATGTTTATAATACTGGTGCTTTTGTTTTAGAGGTATAATACACCCCCCCCCGACATACACACATTCCAAGCTGAAACATGGTACCAAGAGCATAGCATCATCCCACAGTTTCATTATTAATAGTGTTATCGTGAATGCAAATATTGACACATTATCTGCACAACTATTTTCTAGTAAGGAATCCACAAATAACACTCGACATCTTGTTTGCATAGCAGCTACCATGTGTATTTTTCACTGTTCCTTGTATCTTCACTGCATATTGGAGCTCCGCATCCTTTTGGCCTAGTTCAACATCTTTTAATATGCAAACCTGATTCGACATCAAAGGACAAATCAGCTTCAAACTGATTTTCCACACTAACAGTCTTGTGCATCACCACCAAATATTATCACATTGATTACCACACAGTTTTAAGATTCAATGGTTTTGTGTTGATTTTTTTCTCCATTACTTTATGTGGCCTTTCATAATATGCTTTTGAGGGTATAACTTTTTAGTTCTCATTTTCTTAAATCTATTCTTCATTAAATGTGCAATTTTCAGTACAACTCAGGGTTTTCTAGCATCATGCTGTTAATGATACTTCAGTTATTTTACTCTATTGTTTGCAATGCAATTAAGCAAGACACTGAATCTTTAACATTAACAGTTCTTCCGTATGACTACAACCATTAAATAACTACTGCAAACTTGCTATCAATTCTGTAAGATTTACATCAGAAACAATCTTAGAAGAGCTATGTTTCACCACAGGATGCAAACATCTTGGTTCCTAAGAAAGGCATCGTGGAGGGGGTTTGCTAACTGATTTTTCCTTAAGAACAATCTGTTTCTCTTCCAGTTTATTATAGGAAACACTGGTATTTGTCATTTTTCCAATATTTGGAGACTGCTGCCTTAATAAATGCACATAACAGATGATGCTCACTCCCTGTCTGATGCGCGAGTGGTGTTGGGCAGAAGAAGGTCACACTGATGTTAAATTTGCTGCTGAGCAAAGGATCAAAGTGTAAATGGAATTCTGAAAGCTGGGAAATGTGAGTGTGCCAGTGTAAATAATCTATTAATTATTGACAGCTAAGAGGCTAAAAACTCCTATTTGGTCATGACATCTTAATTTTCACACTGACTGAGCCATTTCTGGCAATTTTTAAATTAAAGTTTTCTTTTACTATAGACGTGAAATATTTCCATTATACGAAATCTCTGCTGGTGCTTTCTTCTTCTTTTGACATTTTGTCTGATTTCTGCATATTAAAGCAATGTCAGATATGACAAAAGGCAAGGAATGATTTGAGCACGAGAAAGAGAACAATGATATTAGAAGTGCTTACACACTACACATTTTAAAAGTTTTGTTCCTATGTAGAGGGGAAATAAATCCTCGGGAATAATGTGAGTGATGTTTGAGAAGCTTCAGGTATGTTCACTATATACAGAAGGCAAACAACACTGAAGGTGATGATCATTATGAGACCGTTTAGCAGATATCGCAGGACTGGAGGTCATTTTTCAAACATTTTAAAGTGTATTCAGGAAAAGGACAAGGCGAATGGAAAATGCTTTAGTGTCCTTGCTGTACATTTTCAAAGTTATTATTATAAATCGTTTAATGACATGATACTTTTCATATGTTCAGTTTCTTTGTCTCTGCTACACATCACCAGGCTTTCTTTATTTCTGGCATGAGCTATTTGTTTAACTGAAGTAACTGGCGCTCTGCTTATCAGAGTTTAACTGGAGGGAGTATAAATGGAGCCTGACGAATAGGTTGGGCCATACAAGAACATTCGGGAACTTCTGAGGCACAGTGGGTTGGTGCCCCTGACATCTAGGGGAATGGCTTTTATTAACAGCGCACTTCCATTGGCGAGGTAATGTTCAGGACTTTGATCACTATAAAGACCCTCTCTTCTGGGTTTCTTAACAAACTAAAAGGTTGAATCAGGTTCCCTGAAGTTTGCGAACCCCTTTTTGTCCATTTGGGTCAAGTTTGAAGCCCAAATGGGCCAATTTATGTTTGCAGGTTAGTGTTGCTTTGAGTTGAGGAAATATGTTTGAACTTTCTATTCAGCAGTCCAACTCAGGGGGTGTGAATGCGGTGAACTGTTCACACGAGCCCCAGCACACCTCCATGCTGGGTTTCCTACTGCTGGACTGCTGGTCCAAACTGGCCTTAGAGGACTGGACACCAGAGGAGGTCTTTCATGTCTCTCTGACTTTGATTTCCCACTCTCTGCTACTGATCATTTATGATAAACTGGAGCCTTTTGAGGTGAGCAATGTCATGGCTACTGTCTACTTTTGAAATGATACTATATTAATGCATTTTACAACTAAAACGAATATGAAATGCTTGATTTTTAAAAGAAATATTTTAGGTAATAAGTCTAAGATAGAAAGGAGGAAAATGAGAGGGAGGGGGTCACCATGGAATAAATGTGTGAAGGATTTAATTACATCATTTATTTAAGAGAAGAAAGAAAGAGAAGATCAGTAAAGAAGGAATTCATCAGAGACTAAGCTAATAGCAAACCATTATTCCTAACAGAATCACATAGTAGGGATGAGTCTTTGTACTTTCAGTTTGGAAAGATATTTTCCTTTGGGGGGTGACGCTGTGCATTATGTGTTCTACAACAGCAGTATCTGAATTGGAGGAAATACATCAATAGGTCAACTAGCTCAGCCATATTCCCTGGTGGTGCTTGAAATGCTCATTCTGTCCAGCAGAGGGCACTAGTAACTAGTGCACACCAGTAACACGTTGTGGTGTTTCCCATGATGAATAACCATATTTTCAATACATCGCAAGCCACAGTAATGAGAAGAACTAGTTATTATTTTTGTTCTTGTTATCACGCCATATCTTTTATTTACCCCATTAGACATTTCCAGCTTCTATAGCTTCAATTAAAATATCAATACCTGTTTCAAAATACTCTCTCAGTGTCAAGAACTGGGTTATTAAAAGAAATGCACACAGATGTTTTCACACTTCTAAATAATAGGGACTTTCTTGACTTTTTCTCAAACTAACAATTCTATCCATTTAAGCAGGATTCCAAAGAAAAAGGGCAGCAATTCTAAACACTGCAAATCTTTGAGTGGAGAGCAGGGGTACTTTAGAACTTTTAAGAATCATGGCTCTGCTTCCCAGTAGGAACTTTTCAGTGAGCAAACACAGTCGAGGTTCAACAAACCTTGATTTCAGAGACAGACTCGAGAAATTTTAATTAGCCATCTCCTTACATGTTTAGACATTAATGTTGTTTATGTAACCATCTTATTATATATTTAAACATTGCATTAATTTGGCAGCCTGCTTAGTGTTACTGAAGAATTCCCTGAAGAGTGACAGATATTTCCAACATTTTACCAAAACATAATTTGCTAAGTTTAACTAAAGCAATTTGGCCCTTTTCGTCATCCTGGACCAGATGTGTAAAAGGAAGAAGCAATAGAGCTTTATTTACCTATTAAAAAAAAAAAAAATAGCAAACATCTTCAAACACCTGGCCAGAAAGAGTTCCTCGCACTGTTTCTGTGCTTTAGCAACCTAAACACATTATCACTGAATGATAGTTATCTAAAGTCTATGTATTGTGGTTGTTTAGTCCCTAAATCGTGTCTGACTCTTTTGCAACCCCACAGACTGTAGCCTGTCAGAATTCTCCAGGCAAGAATACTGGAGTGGGTTGCCATTTCCTTCTCCAGGGGATCTTGCTGACCCAGGGATTGAACCCATGCCTCCTGCATTGGCAGGTGGTTTCTTTATGACTGAGTCAAAGTTTATGTTGCTCAGTCATGTCCAACTCTTTGCTACCCCTTGACTCTAGCCTGCCAGGCTCCTCTGACCATGGGGATTCTCCAGGCAAGAATACTGGAGTGGGCTGCCATTACCTGCTCCAGGGGATCTTCCCAACCCAGGGTGTGAACCCAGGTCTCCCTCATTGCAGGCAGATTCTATACCATATGAGCCACCAGGGAAGCCCAAGTTTATGTGTATTCTCCTTAAAAAGAAATTTTATAAGACATTTTAAATTAAATCAATGTATTTTTATATCCCCATATATACCTATATGTTTAACTTTGGATCATTGTGATTCTCTCTCTCTCTCTCTCTTTTTTTTTTTTTTGGTGCGAAAACCTAGACCTTATGAACATGTGCAATAATTTTTTAAAATGTGATATACACTGCACATAATTGAATTGACACATTTTGTGATAAAATTATACCTTTTATGGCTTTCACTTATAACACAGAATATACAGCTAGTTGATCAATTAGAGTTTTGAATTTTGTTATTCATATTTTCTTATACCAGTTTATAGGCAATGTCTGCAATTCATGGGGTCGCAAAAAGTCGGACACGGCTGAGCGACCGAGCTGAACTGAACCTTTTGTTTTCCATCACAGTTGTGCCTGGTTGAGTGTCTAAAAATTTACATTCTACAGGACTTCCCTGGCAGTCTAGTGGTTAAGTCTTTGCATTCCAATGCAGGGATGTGGTTTTTATCCCTGGTCAAGGAACTAAGATCCCACGTGCCTTGCAGACAAAAAAAAGAAAATATAAAACAGGAACAATGCTGTAACAAACTCAATAAAGACTTTTAAAATGATCCACATCAAGGAAAAAAAAGTTACATTCTAGAATATGGTAAAACTTTAGAGGGAGATTTATGCCATTTTGAATGAATTGTTTCAGGTTGCTTGCATTTTTAATACCTCTTTCTTTTCACAGAGAAGAGAAGTTTGTTATTTTTGGCTTTCATTAGCGTTCTCACTTCAGAGTTTGTATAGGATTCTGCTTTCAAAGCCAGCATCTCTCTTCTTTTTAGCATCTGTTACATAAACAGGGTGAACAGCTACAGGATTCCAAATCGGTGAAGGAGGCAGCTCACCCGCGTATTCCTCACTAGCCAGTGTAACTGACAGCACTTAGCTCTCTCCACCCCTGCGGCTCAGTTTTGAAGGGAAGCACTGCTTTGCTCCTTTCCCAACACCGAGGTTCTGACAACAGGCAGATCTGAGGCAACGAGTGTTACTGGGAAGCAAGCAGAGGAGGGAAGCCGAGTAGCGGGAGAACGAAGGGAATAAGGGAAATTATTAATACTTCCATAGTATTTTTTGCATATTTCTTTCACTGATTCTTAGACCATCCCTTTGAGAATATATAAATTGTTGTGTACGTGTGTGTGCTCAGTCATGTCTGACTCTTTGCAACCCCATGGACTATAGCCTGCCTGGCTCCTCTGCCCATGGAATTCTCCAGGCAAGAATGCTGGAGTGGGTTGCCATTTCCTTCTCCAGGGGATCTTCCCAACCTAGCAACTGAACCCACATCTCCTGCGTTGGCAGGCAAATTCTTACCACTGCACCACCTGGGAAGCTCTCCCATTAAAAATTCTATATACATATTTGTATATATGTATATTTTAAGTATAGAAGAGGGGAAATTCTCTAGACAGTAGAATTTTTTTTCCTCTGCTCTCTGAGCTAACATTCAGACAGGAATTGGTCAAATCAAAATATCTTAAACACAAGGAAAATACTGGGTTGGCCAAAAAGTTCATTTGTGTTTTTCCATAACATCTTACGGAAGAACCAGAATGAACTTTTTTGCCAACCCAGTATTATCTTATATAACAAAAGCTTCAGTGTAGAGTGACTCCAGGGCAGAATGATGTCCTCAAGGATTGAATGTTTGCCTTGGTCTTTCTGCTCTGCTGTTCTCAGAGCACACTGGACTTGTGTTCACCTTGTATCTTCGTAGTCATAAAGTGGCTGCCACAGCTCCAGCAGTCACAGTTCACATTGTCAAACAACACATAGTCTAACACAGTTTCTTAGAGATAGCCAAGTCTGCTGCATTGAATTGTACTGTTTTACCTCTGAGCTCAGTGGTAGGTTAATTCCCAAGTTCCATAGGGAAGTAGAATGGCTGCATTTGCTCCTGCCTCTCAGCTTCAAGGACATCATAAAACAAAAACAGAAATAAAAAGCTTGCACTCAGAGAGTTAAATAATTTATTCCAGGATCTAGGAGCCAACATGGAACACAGTGCCCATTGTTCTGTCTCTAAGTCGGCCCTGGAAGGGGTTTGGTTTAAGAGAAGACAGCCCTCTCAGATTTCTATTTATTTGTGTAACTTCTTTGTACACAGTAGGCACTCAGCATCAGTTGATTTGATTTTAGGTTTAAAAATGAAATTAAAGCCAAGTTCCCTTGGGCTATTTGGCTTTGCTCTCACTCTCTGGCATTTCTCTGTGATAAGTTTAATTGAATTTGAACCAGACTCAACTGTGAGGAATGTCCAGGACCCAGATATCTTTTCTTATGTGTTTAATTTGTACTAATATTAACATAGATGGAGATAATCAGACTCAGTGAACTCATTCTGTGGCTCTAGGATGCTAGGCCCAATCTCTGTAATTAATCAGCCAATCAATCTACAATGCCTTTTGAGTACCCCCACCAGGACTCCATCCTACCTGCTCTAAAATTTGTAAAAGGTGCTTTTTGTCAAGGAGCTTAAATATATTTGTGGAAACGTGAAATACATGTAAAGTGTTGGCTAATGGTTTTAAGGTGTTATATATGAATCAAATAATTAAGATCCTTGGGAGGCTCAGTACATAAACAGACATAAGATGTGAGCTGGCCTGTGGCAGGTGAACTGGCCACAGCGGGGTAGAGTAATATCTCTGATGGAGAAGCTCTACTCAAATTTTATGAACATGAGTTTTCTCAGATATCTGCAGCTGCACCACCTGGAGGGATTGGAACTAAACAGACCTTAGAGGCAAACCTCAGGCCTGAAAGACTGGGCCAGTTGCTTAGGGCTGTGAATTCTGTGTAGTGGGACAAGGATTCAGAGAGTCAGCCTGAGGCCCAAAGGAGGATGCTTTTATTTGGGAAGATTTAACTAAGAGGCAAAGGTTGCAAGTCCATTGAGTTGGTGATGCTATCTCACTACCGCATCCTCTGTCACCCCCTACTCCCCTTGACCTCCATCTTTCCCAGCATCAGTGTCTTTTTCCTCTCTGTTGACTTTCTACAACCAAAACTTTATTGCTCTATATTATGTGATCCAGCAATTCCACTCTAGGGTGTATATCTGAGAAAAATGAAAGTACTAAATCGAAAAGATACATGCACTCCAGTGTATATAACAACACTATTTACAATAGCCAAGGCATGGAAGTGACCCAAGTGCCTATAAACAGACAATTGAGTTAAGAAGATGCGGTATTGATATACAATGGGATATTACTCAATGAAATGAAATACTGCCATTGCAACAATGTGGATAGACCTAGAGAATATTGTGCTAAGTGAAATAAGCCAGACAGAGAAAGACAGATATTTTATCACTTATATGTGGAATCTAAAAGATTATGCAAAACAGAGACAGACTTACAGATGTAGGAAGCAAACTAGTTACCATGAGCCAAGGGAAGTGGGGAGGGACAAATTAGGGGTATGGGATTAACAGGTACAAGCTACTATACATAGAATAAACACCAGGAATATACTGCATAGTGCAGGGAATTACAGCTATCACCTTATTATAACCTATAATGGAGTTTAATCAGCAAAAGTATTGAGTCACTATGCTGTACACCTGAAACTGACACAATATTGCAGATCAACCACACTTGAATTGAAAGAAACTGAACAGTTTCCTTTTAAATCCCACTAATTCTGACGTGCGTGTTTGTATTATAAATAGGTAATGCTTAGTGTTTAAAGAATGTCTCTGTTGCTTAGGTATGAGACATCAACAGGGGTTTCTTGATTCAGGGTTCTCTTGGGTTTCCTTCTCACAATATACTCGTAAGCAGTCACCTACTCATGTGATACCTTGAAAGCAAGAGAGGAGAAAACAAAATAAATGATGAAGAAGTAGGCATGGAGAAATGATGCTATCAGACTATTTTCACAGAAACCAAGAACTGATTAAAAGAGAGGAGCAGACAACTGTGAGGTCATTTAAAACCTAGAGACACATTTAATACCATTCCTTAATTACTTTACATTTCTATCTTTTCCCTACTATGGAGGAAATCTACCCAGTATAACATTAAACTGCTAGTACTGTGGTCTAGGCAGAACATGGTTCTCTGAGCCAAGGCAGGCGGCTCTCAGGGAGCCTAACAGCATTATTGATTTTAGGCAAGCTTATTAGAATCAGCGTTACATGCCGTCTTCCTCTACCAGATTGTATTTGGACTTCATTATCAAATCTCATTACATTAAAAGGAGGCTGCAATGAGTTCCATAAATAAAAAATTTCCAAAGATGGATTTGTTAAAATTAGTTTATCTATGAAACCTACTTTGGATATCAGTCTGTCAAGAAGCAGGATCATGTACTTTATTCTATCGTGCATCCCCTCCCTGCCCTTTTTTTTTTCTGGATTGAGAATATTCACCAAATCTAGTAGCATATAGAAAATCTCCGCTTGTTTTCCTGTGGGCAACTGTGTACAACATATGACTGGATGAGACACCACATCACATAATGGCTACAGGCAGCTTGAAAGGGCGAATACTGGTTTGTTCCTCTTTCCATACAGCTTAGTAACACAATAAAGTCGTGAATCCCGAGCAAGAGGTATAACAACGGAGTTAAGTCCACAGTCCTCAGGCCCCGCCTTTTAGTGTAGGAATATGAAGGACTAGTAGAGTTATGAAATCACTCCCATTTCTGCTTCAGTAGTACACGGGAAATCATCTGGATAAGGTGGCTTAAATGAATTAATGAAATTGATGGAAATGAACAGATAGTGGAAATTATTTTTCCAAAGCGAAGAGTTATAATACACACTTTTCTCTTAGACTCTCAGTCCAGTGGCTATTTAATGAGTACCAACACACACAGTCTTGTACATACTGGAAAGAATGATGAAAATTGTTTAGCCAGAAAGCTGAGTACCTTCTCTTTCAAAATTACAGGGGCAAACTTTATACCAAACTTTGAGTGTGGCTTCACACTCACAGTGTAGCACTAAGGAGCATTTGTGAAAGCCACACTTGAGAATCAGGTAAGGGTGGAGAAGTGCAAAGCATTACTGGAGGCGCACAGCTGCAAAGCCCCGGCTGGCTTCACAGGAGGCTCCCCAGTGCCAGTCTGCACTGCCTTGTCCGAGAATGCTTCTTCCTCACCTATCCAGTTGACATTTAGGATCTCGACAGGTCTGGGCACTGGTCTGATCTGCTGAATTAATACTGTCACAGGGACAAGGACTTCAGCACCAAGATGCTGAGTAGCACACTACAGTTTAGGGAGAACTCCCAGGATTCTAGACTCCAAGGAAAAGGTGACAGTGGAAGCGACTGGCTGATCTCTCCCTCCTCTGACATGATTTTCCCATCCACCATACCTTACGCAGATTAATAGTGGGGTCACACATTTACTCTAGCCATACACAACCAGCTGGGAAAATGTAGCGTCTTTACACTCTATACTTGATCTGAGTCTTCTTTATGAGTCCCCTCTCTCCTGGATGCTTTGAGTTGCCAGTTAACAAGATATCAGTCTCCTCTGCTTTGGACAGTCTCATTTCAGCCTCTGGCTCATCTGCCTGGCCTCCTCCCAGGACTGCCGCCCTTGCACTGTGGGGACTTGGCTTGGGCCCAAAGTCCAGGAATGTCCTAGAGGTCTGGAGCCTGTCAGAGTGGGCAAGCACCAGGAGCAGGGTTCCTAAGTTCCCCTATAACTGAGTTTTTAATTATCATCCCCTCTTGGGCTGTGGCCCCAGGATGGGTGGGACAGGGAGGAGGATTATATGAATGTGGAAGTATACACGTCTCTTCTTGTGCTTTGTTTCTTCCTACCTGCTTTCAGAGTTGGAAAGATTGGGCTTTTATTTTATTTTCTTTCTCTCTGATCTGAACTTCTTATTAATACATCCTACATTTCTCTTGCAGAGCTCATTCCCGCTAGTCACTGAGGTTTAAAGAGAGAATTCAATTCACCAATAAAGGGTTACAACTCAGAAGGCATTTTGAAAGCCTTTGCACTCATTGCCTACTGCTATATTTAGAGAGGTAAAATTTGAGTGGAATTATAAAATAGTGTAGCTTTCTCCTTCCCATATAAGCTTTCTTCACAATGTCCATTTTCAGAGACTGACTTGAGATGTCAATTGCCTCACCTCCCATGTTGTTTAGTAGCTAGACATCTTGACATTAGAATCTCCCAAAATTCTTTAAACCAGAGGAGTGTTTATTTTTAGTAACCGCAGTATACTTGGAAAAGTGTGCATGAGACTTGTAACATAAATGATAAAGGGTTTCATATCTGGTTGTTATCAGTCTGTATGCTTATAGACAAAACTCTCTTGCAATGATTTTCTTAGAGCACTTCAGAGCAAAGAAGTCTCTCATTTCTAGTTTATAAAGTTGTATATACAGAGGCATTAGGTTATGAAATTAGTTTTTGAAGCTTCTGCAATCGGAGAAATGAGCTCATCGTACTCAACACCAGTCAACCTCCCCTGCAGTGCATTATATAATTCTGGATACAAACAGTACATCTCTCGGAGAGCAACTGGGATTTAATTATTCAACGTATTTATTCAATGAATATTTATAGCACTCTTCAGGCCATCTTTTTTTTTTTTTCCTTGGTCCTGGGGACAAAATGGAGAAGGTAGATAAAGTCTCTATCCTAAGAGAGCTTGTATTCTGGAAAGTAAAATAAGAAAAAGGAAACAGATGTGGATGAAAAATGTCACCTGCCATTTATCAGTCAAAAAACTGTTGGGGCCATCAAGTCATCAGCCACTGCAGCCACCCCCAACTGTGCTTCCTGAGGGGATTCAGGATGGAGAAAAGCAGGATACTGGTCCTAGACAGCTAAGGTGAATATCAAAGGAATGATTTCAATGACTGCAGACTCTTGCATCTTCCCGTATGGAGGAAGCAAGAAAAGCTCTAAATTCATTAACCTGCAATGTCTGGTTTTCTTTAATTAACAGTGCTATTTTGATGCTCCAACTTCCTGATTTTTGTTGTAAAAACTCCTTACACATCCTGGCCCCTCATTTACCTCTTCAGAGCTGTCCCTAAGAGCAGTCTGAGAGGCTACCTTCTGGGTTTAAGCCCATTTCTCTGATTGCAGAAGCTTCAAAACTAGTTTCATAACCTAATGCCTCTGTATATACAACTCTATAGTTCCTCAGCTAAGTACCCTGAAAAACAAAAACATAATTCTCAGCTTTTAGATTGTGCCTTTTTTTTTTTTTTTTTAGTTGATGTGGGTACATATGAAGAGTATTTAGGTACCTTCAAGAATTTATCCATAAAAAGAGAAACCTCAGGGAAAGGAGAGTGAGATTTGATAACTATGCATAGTAGAGGGACTGAGTTTTAGAAGACAGAGGAACTCATATTCCTACTTGGTATTGCTGTGTAGAGCATGACTGGGACCAAAGGAGAGGATCAGAGAGGCAGGTCTTACTCAATATAAAGAAGAACTTCCTAGCAATTAGAGTTTTACTTCCCTTGTCTTTGTAGAACCTTACTATACTGCTAGAAGGAATATGACTTGTTTAGTTGCTTTGGAAAACAGAATGGCAGTTACTCAAATGACTAAACATACATTTATCATATGACCCAACAATTCCACTTAGGTATATACACAAGAGAAATGAAAACATATATGCATATAAGAAGCTAATATTTATAGTAACACTATTCATAACAGAGAAAAGAGGGAAAAATCCAAATGTCCATCAACTGACGATCAGATAGTCAATGGAACATTATTGACCATAAAAGGATGAAGTATAATACATGTTACAACATGGACAAATCTTGAAAAAATTATGCTATGAATAAGCCAATCACAAAAAAACACATATTGTATGATTCTGTTCATACGAAAGTACAGGATAGGAAAATCTATAGAGGAAAAAAATACATTAGTGATTGTTTAGAGCTGGTGAAGAGGTTAAGGGTCTAGGGGAATGAAAGTTAAAGGGTACGCATTTTCTTTCTAAGGTGATGAAAGGGCTCTAGATGGCAATGGCATCTGCACATATCTGTGAAGATGGTAAAATTGTATACTTTAAATGATTAAATTGCAGGGTACATGAATTATAGTTCAATAAAGTTGTTAAAAAAAGAAGTAATATTTGAATCTGTGCTTTCAACTTTTCCAACCAGATTATGGGACACACCAAATTATGGCTTTGGTTCAAGGGAAAAGAGAGGGTCCATTTCAGACTCCTGTTGAGCCTTTTAATTCCCTTTTAGCATGTATGGAAATCAGACATTCTTTGATGTCTGGGGAAACTGGGTTTTCTGAAAGATAGTGCCTGCCTTTTTTTTTTTTTTTTTTTTTAGTGTTTTCTGTGTCCTAGGTTCTCATTCCTAAAGATGCAAGAGTAAGATGCAGAAGAAGGAAAGATCTGAGAGAAATTCACCAATCAGTTGCTACTCTTCATCTAGCAATGAATTTTATTAAAAAGGACAAATTTTAAAAGAAACATATAATAAAAGAAGGGTATCACTCATCAATATATTCTTGAAATTTATAATAAGGAAAATGTTTAAAATTTCAAAAAAATTTAGTGTTTTAAAATTTTTTAATCAGTTTTTTAATTGGAAGATAATTGCTTTACAATGTTGTGTTGGTTTCTGTGGTACAACAAAGCTAACCCTAAAAATTTCAAAATTTTATTAAAATTTGTTATGAAACAAAGTGAAAATGTTAGTCACTCAGTCATGTCCAACTCTTTGCAAGCCCATGGCCTGTAGTGCGCCAGCCTCCTCTGTCCATGGGATTCTCCAGGCAAGAATACTGGAGTGGGTTGCCATACCCTCCTCCAGGGGATCTTCCTGACCCAGGAACTGAACCCATGTCTTCTCCATTGCAGGTGAATTCTTTACCATCTGAGCCACCAGGTCATTTGTTACGTGACATAATAAAAATTTTACTTATTGGTACTTACTGAGTACCTGTTGTGCCCTAGTCCCTTTTATATACCTTAGTCATAATTCTTTTTGAATTAAAGAAACAGTTTAGAGAGACTGTAATTTGCCTCAAATCACTATTTTCGGTTCAGTGGCAGAGCTAGGTTTAAATCTGTGTCTTTCACATACCAATATGTTGTTACAAGTTGCCTCTGAAGAAAGTGGACCAAAGCTGCAGCTTGAACATCCTTACTGCTAAGATATACAAAACAACCTCAGAGGCAAGAAGGAAGCCTGGTACTAGAAGCTCCCTCCATAAAGTTATCAGAAGTGAAACCACATCCCAAGTGAGTGCTGCCAATTACTTCTTAAAGGTCAGTACCATTGCTTAGTCCCGAAAATTCAAAATTTCTTATTCCATGATTACTGGATTCAAATAGCAGCAGTTTCTCTCTCTTGTCTTTTTCTCTTGCTTTCACCCTACACAAATTGCTAGCTGTTGAGCTGCCAACAAACCAGAGCTCCCCTGGTGCTTCTCACACATCTCCAGAAGCGATGTCAGACTCATGTTCATATTCTCCTTGGCTGATGAAATATTTAAACCGTGCTGATAGCCTCAGATGGCATTTTAGATGCTGAATACACCACCCTGTGGGGGCTCTTTCCAGAGGAACGGTAGGCTGCAGTGCCCTGCCTCCATCTCTCCCCCATGTTTATGCTAAAAATGACACTTTCTCCTAATGCTTTTAATCAAAAGCAGCTCATCACCAACACTGAAAAAAAAAAAAAAACCAGTCATTGCTAGTAGGCTTGACTGGCCAAGTGCACACAATTAGTAAGACCTTTTGGAGGAAGAATGCACAGAAAATGCTCCATTTGTTGACTTTCAATTAAAATGATAACAGCAACAGATCAAGGGATAGGAAACCTGTTGCCTTTCTGTCAACCCTGAGGCTGGTGCCTGGTGGGAGAACGAGGCTGTCTTTGCAAGCACAGGTGAGAGGGTCATGCCAGGTGCAGTTTTTACACCCAAGCTAATTGAGGAAGATATTTTCATTTTGACCTGATCCCGTAGGAAACAGACAAACAAAGGCAAAACACTTGTCAAAGAGCTGTGCTGACACAGGTAAGGTTAATAGGTGTGAGGGACTAGACTTTCCTTAATATTAATCAAAAATAATTTGAGCCTTAACACAATGCCCTTGCTCCTTAATTTTGATGGTAAAAATCAGACCATTTCCCCTCAATGCCATTAATGGGGTCAGTCTCTGAGTCTGAGCCGGTTGCCATGCCGTCAGTCCTGCGGAATCCTAAAACCATCATCATTTGTTTCTAAACAGATCAAGAGCTATTTACCATCTCAGTGTTTTGTGTACAGCTGGGTGTCTGGCAAATGTCCAATATCCATTAACATTTAAAAATTAGTCCCATAATGCATCTTTTCTAGGGCTTGAGAAGTATACACAGTGACACATGTTGAGAACCAATTACACTTGCTCTACCATTAGTCTGGCTGCATTCAACTTCCCAGTAAATGCAGGCTAATTTAGTTTCCAGAATGGTGTGTCTAAATTCATACAATGACCTTAGAGAAGGCTGAATATCTAAAGATTTAAAGTGGAGCAAACTGCTTAGCAAAGAATATTACTTTTCATAGTGAAACATGAGAACACATTATGTGATGATCTGCTGGATTTCCGCATGTTCCCTTTTAATCCCTCCTTTCTAAAATTTGCAGTTAGGATGAGTCAGGAGGGCATGGACAGATTTCAGCAACCATTTTTATTTGCTTGATCTGTAAAGCTCCCATCACTTTGTATGTTAGCAAATAATTCGCAATGTGTCTATTCTTTCTCACTTTTGCCGTTATAACTGAGTTACCTGATTCCATTTGTTTAACAAATGAACAAATTCTGTCTTCAGAGTACAGCACTTCAAACTCTATTTGGGAATCATATTATAATGTTGCCCAAGATAAGCAAAGCAAACTATAATGGGTGGTTTGGAAAAATGCTGAAAATAGAGGTGTTCAGAAAGAAATGGGCTTCCAGGGTGACAGCAGTGGTGAAGACTCTGCCTGCCAATGCAGGAGACGTGGGTTCCATCCCTGGGTGGGGAAGATCCCCCGGAGAAGGAAATGGCAACCCACTCCAGTATTCGTGCCTGGGAAATCCCATGGACAGAGGAGTCTGGCAGGCTACAGTCTGTACAGCCTCAAAGAGTTGGACAGAACTGAGCATCTGAGCATGCACACACATAGAAATACTTTCTGGAAAATGTTCTTCAAATTTGCACTGTCTAGAAAAATTCCTCTAATCATATCCAAGGTGAAAGAAGGATTGAATCTTTCTGGGGAGCAGCCCCCTTCTTCCCAGCTGTCCTTTCAGTTTTCAGTAATCAGGACGGAAACTGACGGGCTTCCCTGGCTGATGATTCTGGAGCACGTAGTGTACCGAGCTTATCTTAGCTCACTTAGTCTATGTCATGCTGTTTAATAAAGCTAAATTGCTCACATAAACAGAATACTGTGCCATGGGCTTTTAGGATTCAGAGGTAGTTTAAAAATATAATTTTTCACTAACATTCAACAGAACAATTTAGCAATAGCTTACAGAAAATTGCAGGAAAGCAGTAATTTTCCAAATGTGCACAAACTGATTCAGTGATTTACCAATTAGAGACTTTGGGGGTGGTTGGGGATGTGCACCGAGCTAAAAGTTGTCCTCTCCTAAGGAGGATTTCCCAGGACTCAGGACACACTAGGGATCCTTACTGCAATTTTCTCAAGCATCTTGAAATATTTCATGATAAAGCTCCTTTTGGAGGTTATAATTTTTAGGTTAAAATTGCATTTATTTAAATCAGAGTTGACTCTAGGAGATGTCGGGCCTCCTTGTTGACTCAGATTGTGAAGAATCTGCCCACGATTCAGGGGACCCAGGTTCAATCCCTGTGTCAGGAAGATCCCTGGGAGAAAAGGAATGGCAACCCACTCCAGTATTCTTGCCTGGAAAACCCCATGGACAGAGGAGCCTGGTGGGCTACAGTCTATGGGGTCACAAAGAGTTGGACACGGCTGAGCTAGGAAATGTCAGGGCTTCTGTAATTTAAGAGTAATTTTTAGTGCATTTGGAGACATTTATTAGGATCTCCTCTTATTTTGAGAAGACTATATATTTATAATATTTTGAGTTTAAATGCTGCTAAACATCATAGGAAACACAACTGCCTCACTAGGGCTGTTGATCTGTGTTCTTACTGAATTTAGAGTTTGGGGTTTACACTCATTTTTATCATTTGAGGAGTACAAATCATAGTTACTGCTGAAAATTTGTAAGAGAGGACGATAGACACAGTAGATTAAAATAATAAAGGAAAAATGTGCCAATTGGGGAAAACATCCAAACCTATACTTTTTCAGAGTTGTCTGTATTGTATATTTCCAGGTTATTTGTGTGTGTGTGTGTGTGTGTGTGTGTGTGTGTGTGTGTGTGTGTATGAATTAACCTAATTGGCATAGAAGAGCTTGATTTATTGGATGAGTAGAGGTTCAGTTAGGTTAAGAATATTTCATTTCAGTAACTTTAAAGGTAAAGATTTTTACCTATAGTAGTAAATGTGTGTCCTGCTTCAGATAACTAGTTCCAAATAGGCTTGAGAAAAGGGTGTGTTAATCTTTGCATAAAATGCATGCAGGGTTATGATCTCATCACACAAACAGAAAACCCTTTACAATTGTAATAATGAACAAGAAATGTATTTCCTCCAACTTAATTATTTGGTTTCCTATGAAGAAGTTGATCTGCAGAGGTCAATTTTCCTTCAGGGATATCCTGGAAGAAATTAACAATTAGCTTGATTTTCTGTTGAATTTGGAGCTTGAGACTCAGTATGTGATCTATTTAAAAAGGAGATAATTCCTCTTAAACCATATCTTAATATACATGGGAGTCTTACACTGCAGGTAAGAAATCAGCAAAATAATCCAATCCTCTACCATGCTGCCAAGATGGAGCATCTTGATACACAACAATCATGGCTTCAAAACATTAAAAGAAAGTCTCTCATGGGGAGCAATGAAGGATAAGAGAATTCACTCCTCTTATGAAGTGTAAAACCTTATGAAAGGGAAATGCCATTTGATTTTTTTGAACGAAAGAGAATTACTCAAATCTGATTAAAGGGAGCAGCAGCAAACATTGTAATTTGGGGTAATCAGGAGAGTGTACAGTTTTACGGAGAGATGAAAGCCAAGAGTAAAACTTTCATAAGCTTCAGACTATCTGGGAGGCTGACTATTACCTGTCTCTGCTCTCAAAAAAGCTGCTTTTGCCCCAAGAAACAGAATTTAAAGTGGGGACTAAATTGAGCTAAAAGAATCCTACACAGAGCTTTTCAGAAAAGCACTGAATTTTCCTACATGATGAATCTAGAAAAAAATTATTTCCTCTCTGGAAACATCTTTCTCTCTTTTTTGAGTTAACATGGGAGTTGTAGATACAACATTCTCCCGCTGTCTCTCTCTTTCTCTTAATTTTAGGATCCTAGTTTCAGCTGGCACTATTGCCTTGGAAGCCAGGACTATGCTTTAAGCTAAATAATATTGGATGTCTCAGAAGACCGGAACCTCCATGTCACTGACAGCATTTCCCCCGAGGATGCATTCATTTGCTTTATCTTGGTCCTAGGAGTCTGGCTTTTAAACACACACACACACACACACACACACACACACAGACACACACACACTTGGGAGAGACGTTAGAATATGCAGAGGGTTTAAAGATGAAGAAGTCAGAAATATATTATGGATTGGGAACTTGCTGGAGTTGTGTCATTTCAAATGTAATCCCAAGAAAATAATTTTGTAGCCAGTTGCTGGTTTTCTTTACAAGAGGAAGAACAGTTTTTATCAAAAACCACTGTGTGGGTGGTAAAAATAAGTTTCTGCATGGAGAGGGGGAGAGCTCTCTTGAATGGCTGCTACTTATGATACCAAAGATAATTTGTAATAATACATAAAAAGAGCACCCTGAATCCATTTAACCAATTTCAATGAGATTTAAACCCTTTTCATGCATTTCCATTGACTTCCACAGCATTCTGGAGAGGCAGAGTGGGCAGATATTATTCTGCCTCCGCAGCTAAGAGATGGCTGTGATGAAGACTAGAGCTGAGGGCGTGTGGAGCAGTGTCTGCTGATGCAAGATAGGTGCTTCTTGTTGAATCTCTTTTCAAGTTATTTTTCTTTTCTGATAGATTTCCTTTTCAATATTTTTCTCTGCTCAGTTGCACACTGCTTCAAGACTTGCCAGGAGGAAGGGGAGAGGAGAGGGTCCCAGGACTTTGAATTAATCTGAAGGACATGTTCTTTAATCCTCCTTTTCCTTTCTCAACTTGCCTAAACTTCTGCTGACAGCCTCAGGATGACCTAGTAAGCTTGAGCCTGGCATCAGATATGGCCAGAAGAGCTTTTATGAGGAAAGGTGTGGTCCTGCCACTCAGTCTGGACTTGCATCTCCGAAAGCAAAGCCCAGCCTACTGGCTGCTTAACGTGTCCTGAAGGATTGAATAGAAGTGGCAATTAGAGCTTCTGGTGTCAAGACACAACTGGATTTAAGCCCTGGCCTGACACTTATGGTCTGAGTCTTCCTCATCTGTAAAATGGTGATAATATTGATAACCACTTCATAGGATTATTTATCTAGTACTAGTAAGGATTAGTGAGACAATGTGAGAAACATGTCCATTATGCTGTCATTGCAGACCCATGCTGAACCAAACAACTCATGTCTCTGTGATGCATAGTAGCTGTGTACTCAGACTTGAGCTTAATCTTTTTTGTAGTCTGCTTTCTTGGTCAAAGCCCCCAAATGTCAACTTTCTCTGTTACACTGTGTCTCCACAAAGGAACTTACCTGAGTGTAATTTTATATCAAAAACATGTTTCAGAGCTCATCACATCAGAAGGTTTTCTTGACATTGATTATTTCACAGTATATACCTACATCCAATTATTATGTTGTACATCTGAAACGTATAATGCTATATGTCAATTACCTTAATTTAAAAAGTAAATGGAAAATAAAGATGTCTGAGAATCCTTTAACTAATCTTTGTTCTATTGAATAGTAAATTTTCTCCTGAGAAGGCCTTACATCTCATAAAACTGTCTCTGAAGGTGCAAAATATATGTGGCGGCAGTTTTCCAAAGCATTTCTGTGCTTTGCAAGGAGAATCAAACATCGGAGAATGTTAGGTCCAGCAGCACCTTGGAGAGCACCAAACTTGCTGCTTAGGCCATCTCACAGATGAGGAAATCAAAACATATGAAGGTCGCACTGCTCTTCAGTTGCTAAGTAGGTTAAGACCCTTGGACTCCTAACTCTTCGTAGTGTGCCTTTTCTTTCTCATAGGATAAAATATGATTTTACCAAATATTTCTGGATACAAGTCTAAAGGCAAAGACTATTTGTTCATGAAACAATTGATCCATGGAGGCAATCTTCTTATTCAGTCAATTCATTCTTTGGTAGGGGAGGGAGGGGCATGTCACTGATAAAGAAGGGACTCTTAAAATGGTTGTTTGGCTAATTGTTTGGTGAAATAATTCTCACTTCGAGCCAGTGGTCATTTCAATATCTTTGAGGTCAGAAAAAAGTGCTCCAGTGATGTCCCTTCCATGCTGTTCTGGATGAATAGGAGGCAGTGGTTATGGCCACGGGGCATTCAGCGGGACAGGAAGAGATGTTTTTCATGCCTTGGGATTTACAGGATGCATAACTGTGGCTAGTGGTCAGCTCTTTCTTATTCCATGGGATGATCCAAGGTGGAACATCATGCTTTTTTTTTCTTTCCATGATGATTTATTTCCTCTATTTTTTTTTTCCTTCAGCGATACATTTATACAAGGCCTTACAAAATGTGGACACCAAACTCAAGTGCACAGTTCAATAGTTCAAAAGCATCTCTGGGAATTAAGGGGATGTTTGAGCAACCACCAGAATGACAGGTGAAGTCAATACAAGATAATTTCAATGTTTTTCTTTTCTATTTGCCCTTAGAATGATGCATTTTTGCCTAATGAAGAATTGGTGAAGCTTCTTCTCTAATAGTAAGTTTTAAAACACCCAGAAGCATTTCTTACTCCATCTCCACATTCTTTTTCTCTGGTAGAAACGTTTTGTTCTCATAGGCCTCTAAAAGTTAGAGTGTTTCAACATCTGTTCCATACATATTAGTTGTTCCCAAAAGAGCCTTGTGGAATCACCTTCACTAATGCAGAGCCAGCACTGAGCTCTGTTATATCTACTTCTGTACCCCGTATCTGGATGCCTAACTACTTGTGTAATCTGATGACCGTGATCTTATAAATGATGGCTCATAAACATTACTACCTGAACTTTACCAGCTCAGAGCCCCTAGTTGCTCATTTGAGAATCCCAGCCCATCTCCCACTTGATTCACTAATCATGTGTGTAGGCTCACCCTGGGATACATTCACTTAGGATTCAGTCTCTCAAGTTCTTTGCAAGGTGCTTCAGCAGCGTTGCAGGGTCATTAGGCAGAAGACTCTTCTTGGCACAGTCTGGGAATGGCCCCACAAACCTTTTGGGAGACTGAGCTGTACCATAGTGATGGGTATCGTGGGGCTGGAAGCCCATGAGAAAGGCTAAGAAAGGCCTTTTCCCCCTCTCTGGGCTGTACTTTGTCATCTGGATTCCAGAGTAAAATAAATTGGGTCCAGAACGTATAACATCTGTGAATTTAGCTCCATACATCCTAACTTCTTCCTTTTGGTCCAAGAACTGCTGCCTGTTGATCTGGTGGTGGGGAAGAAACACGTTGGGGGAACAGCAGGATACCATACTACCCTCTTCATTCTTCCTTCCGCCTTAGGATCCCTCATCTATGCCCCCACAGCAACACTCCTAACCCACACAGTGTTTCCTTCAGCTGAGACACCAGCCTCTGAAAATTCTCACATGGAAATGGATGTTCACATGTGTGGTGGGGTAGGATGCAGAGGCAGTTGAATAGCAATGTTCTCATCCTGAAATCCTTGGCCAGTGTAGGAATTCAGGTAGGAAGTGCTGGAGCCAATCAGGTGGTGAGGCCCTTCCTCTCACACTGTGAGGGTGTCTGGCTCCTTCTGAACAACCAGGTTCCTCCGCTGTGTGGCCGTCAGAAGTAGATCCGCTTCTCTGTGTGGCAGATGGAGGGTCTGCCTCAGATGGTTTCCAGGAGAACAGAGTATGCTGGTGACTGTTAGCAGCAGTTCTTCACTGAAGAGCTCACATGCTTGCTGTGAAACCATACAGTAAAGGGAAGAAGGTGGGGAGACTGTGGCTTCTCACCATGTGAAGAAGCAAGGCCTCCTGACCTTGGCCTTGAGTTCCAAGTGGATGCTTTCTTGCTCACTAATTCTCCCTGTTCTCTCCTCTCACCCCTTTAAAGCCTCTTCTCATGGTGGTGCTTTTAGGCACACCATCCCTGTTCCCCTTCCTACCTCCACAAATACTCCCAGAAATTCAACAGCCTCGCGAGAATGATGAAGCCACTGTATGCCTCCTTTCTCAGGAAAATTCCACAGTGTGGACCTCGGGTCTCCATTAGGTATCATGGCTTTCTTCCTTTTTCTGCTTTCAGCTGGTCCTCCGGATGTGCTCTCGCCTAGAGCCTGCTGGAGCTGTGGAAGTCCTGCTCCCCTTCTACCTCTTCCCGGGATGCTGTCCTCTGGAACATTGTGTGTTTACCCTTTGGCACAGGTTCCCATTTCCCATTGTTAACAGACCACCGACTTTGCTTCTTGAGAATGATCCTGGCCTTATATGTTCCTTGTCATTACTTTCCTTACATTCATTGGCATTGTGTTGCATGCTTTGAAAATTAAGTCATGGAAATGGGTGTACAAGTTGACCCTTGAGCAACATGGCAGTCAGGGGCACTGACCCTCCTGCTCCATTAAAAATGCCTGCATTACGTATAGTCTGCCCTCCACACCTGTGGTTCTACATCTGGGGATTCAACCAACTTCAGATGATATAGTACTGTAGTATTTACTATTGGGGAAAAAAAACCAAAACATGGCTAAGTGGAATTGTGCAGTTAACCTGAGTTGTTACGGATCAACTGGCCATGTGTGTACTGGGACTAGACAAGTCCCCAAATAGCTCCTTGACCACAGAGTTGGGGTGTAGAGGTGGGAAGACTTGCAGGCAGTTTCCTACCTGCACCAGCACAGACTGTATTGCTCGGGGGGGTGGGGGCCATGCCCTGTACACACTTAGTATGTTTTCAAACACAAGTCCTTTAGTCTTTGTCTTAGGTTGGGTCCCCCAGAAACAGACCCTGAGACAAAGGTTTAAGTGTAGGAAGATTTTTACATGTGAACTTTCAACTTGGAAACTTTCAAAGATGCATATGTGGGTGCCAGCCCTCGTATGCAGCTGTTGGGCTGTGTGACTGTACTCTTCAAGGTATTGTACTGTGAGATTAAAAATGTTTTCTTTATTATTTTTTTAATGTGTATTATTTGTGTGAAAAACCTATTATGGTATAGTCCTATATAACCAATCGTGTTAGTTCGGTACCTAGGCTGACTTTGTTTGACTTAGGAACAAATTGGACTTATGAACTTGCTCTTGGAACAGAACTCATTTGAATGTATGGGACTTACTGTATATCAGTTTGTGGGGGAGATGATCTCGGGAAATGCCAGTAGTGGAATGCAGATATGAGCCAGGAAAGAGAAGGGAGGAAGCTAGTGTGTGTGCAGGGCTTCTGGGGTGCCAAACACTGGGAGACTGTATGGAACTTACCTCAGCAATGTCCCACCTAAGGGTGGGATTCTCCTCTATTACTAAAGAATGGGCCTTCCCGGGTGGCTCAGTGGGTAAAGAATTTGCCTGCAATGCAGGAGACGCAGGAGACACAGGTTCAATTCCTGGGTCAGGAAGATCCCTTGGAGTAGGAAATGGCAACCTGCTCCAGTAGTCTTGCCTGGAGAGTCCCATGGCCAGAGAAGCCTGGCAGGCTGCAGTTCACTGGGTCACAGAGTCAGATACGACTGAAAGGACTGAGCATCCACACACGCCTTACTAAAGAATGCTACTCTGAAAGGGAGTAGCAGGCCCTGCCCTCTGTTAGAAACCAGAGAAAGAGTCATAGGTGCTTGCAGCCAGCAGCCCATAATGGCTTACACTGGGACTGTCAGAGCCAAAGGGAATGGGCAGGCCATCCACTACTGCTCTATTCAAAGATATCAGGAGAAACATCTTTACACTTCCCTGGTCTGTGACCCAGAAATGCAGAGAGCCCTCCTTCCCTTTGGTCAGAACCTACTCCATGCTGGTGTGTGTGTTTTTTTTTAATGAAAGTTCTCCCTACCCCCACTCCATAGAGAAGGATTTAACAGAGGAGGGCTGGCTGGGATACTGGGCCATTTACAATCATCAGCCTTTGTTTTGATAGCACCTGAGAAAGCGACTGCTGCTGCTGCTAAGTCACTTCAGTCGTGTCTGACTCTGTGCAACCCCACAGACGGCAGCCCTCCAGGCTCCCTCATCCCTGGGATTCTCCAGGCAAGAACATTGGAGTGGGTTGCCATTTCCTTCTCCAATACATGAAAGTGAAAAGTGAAAGTGAAATCACTCAGTCATGTCCGACTCTTAGGCATCCCATGGACTGTAGCCTACCAGGCTCCCCCGTTCATGGGATTTTCCAGGCAAGAGTACTTGAGTGGGATGCCATTGCCCTTCTCCAATGCAGGAAAGTGAAAAGGGAAAGTGAAGTCACTCAGTCATGTCTGACTCTGTGACCCTATGGACAGCAGCCTACAGGGCTCCACTGTCCACGGGATTTCAAACAGCTAGCACTTGTTTAATGAAAGTAAGTATTTGTTAAATTGAATAATAAATTAAAAATTGGAATTTGAATCAAGGACACCTGATCTCAATAATTATGCTCTTTTCCTTTAATTCCATCAGTAAAGAAAATGCCTGCAATGCAGGAGACCTGGGTTTGATCCCTGAGTTGGAAATATGCCTTGGAGAAGGAAATGGCAACCCACTCCAGCATTCTTGCCTGGAGAATTCCATAGACAGAGGAGCCTGGTGGGTTGCAAAGAGTTGGACATGACTGAACAACTAACAGTTTCACTTTCTTTCCCTCATTAGGGAGTCTCAGAACTAAGGAGACTGGAAATAGTAGCTGCCACCAGAATGGTTTCCCTCGCTGGGAATTCTCCACCCTGACTGATAATGCCTTTTGAGTATCTAGAACTTGGATCTGTAACTTGGCCTGCCAACCTAGAATGAATGCTAAACCTCACTTTGTTAAGGGTATTCAGATCAAGTGGAATGTCAACATTCTTAAAAACAGATCTATTAATAATTCAAAAGCTTTAGTAACAGTACAAGCATTTTCTTACACTGTATTAGAAAATTTGACGATGCCCGCCGTATTTATAATTGTACTGGCCTTATTTTTCAGAAATGGTATGATTGCTAAGCCCTGACACATCTGGTTTGATGACATTTTTCCAAAGCCCATAGCTCCTATTTCATAAAGGAAATTTGTCTAGGAAGACTGAATTCATCACAAGAAAAAAGAAGCTAATTTTAGTATAGGGTTAGTGGTGGTTAGGTGTTTTTGTTTCTTCTATTTCTTTATAATTTGTTATGTGCAATAACTTTCTAATCAGGACTCATTCTATTCCACTGATACAAAATAAGTACTAAAGTTTCAATGGCATGAATTTGCACACACATTATGTACACATGCATGTGAATTGACACACAATGTATTCATTCATTCATTCATTGAACAGATGCTTACTTGCTGATCGATAAATGAGTCACTAAATGTATAAACTCGTTTGAAGGCCTACAATGAGGTAACTGCTTTGCTAAAAGGAGAGCACAGACCTCTTGTTAGGAAAGACCTTAATTCAAATTCCATTAGCTGCTTAATATTGAATAAGTGAGTTCTACTTTCCAAGTTTCAGTTTCTGAATCTGTCAGATCATGATAAATAATACTTATTTTGTGATTGATGAGGGTTAGATTAGATAAGACATGTGAGTAAATTAATACTTAATTCTATGGATGACTCTAGGAGTCATTGCCATTACTTCGCACATTTTTGAAGAGGAGGCAATCAAGCTGCTCCCAGACAGGATTCTCCCAAGTTGCACAGAATGACATCTCAGTAGCTAACACAGGAGGCCACATTCTGATTTATATACCTGACATCTTGCTCTAAAGTTTTCAGGCTTATATAGAAGTAGTAGGAAGCTTCCCCTTATCTCAAGTGACACTACAATTGTTCTTATCAGGTAAGAGACATAGAA
This sequence comes from Nanger dama, assembly GCA_917880005.1. Taxonomy (NCBI): domain Eukaryota; kingdom Metazoa; phylum Chordata; class Mammalia; order Artiodactyla; family Bovidae; genus Nanger; species Nanger dama. Next base: position 3,288,180 of record CAKJTW010000059.1, read on the forward strand.
TCTCTCTCTCTCTCTCTCTCTCTCTCTCTTTCAATCAATTAGATACTCATTAAGGTCAGCAAACTTCTATTGATTGGTAAAGGAGTATGTGGCTAGTTAAAGTGGCAGTAACAACTTAACTGCCAAGCAGAGGACACCCAGCAACTCTCCAGAAAGTTATTTTCATTTATTTCCATTGAGTGTTATTAAACTCCCAGCATCACAGCCTAGGAATGCTGTTTAAATATTTGAGTGGAAATTGATTGTGTGTTTTGACACAGTTGTGCTTTTGCAGGAGTATCAATGATCATATAGATTGTTTGTTCATTTGATGAACTTCTTGCATGAGTGCTGTTGACTCTCAGACTATTCCTTCAAGCATGTGTTTGGTTTCACCATCATCCTTCTATAATATAGTAGGGTAAATATTTTTCTTTGTATGTGTGGGAGCAACTTTCTAAAATCACAGAGGAAGGCAGTGGGAATGTATGATTTTCATATACAAATATTTATTTTATAGACAACTTTTCAGGAACATTTAGTTCATAAAGCTAAGTAGATCTATATATTGATTAGACTGGCTTGTTCCCACGGCAGGAGAACTTGATTCAAATCCTGCAAATTCACTATTCTCTTTAGAGTTTCATGTTCTTCACTGGCAGCATTTCTCCCAGGGTTATGAGGCCTCTGCCACCCATGTGGGCATGGGTTAAAAAAGGAAAGAAACAAAAAAGGAAGACATAAGCACATACAGAGCATTTTGAAGATGGAATTACAAAGCATAAAAATGTTTACCTTTGATATCTTTTATATAAGAAACCTAGGAAAAATAATCTTTGCATTTTTTTCATATTTTTACATACTTTTGACAAAGGGAGGAGGATAAGGCAATAATGAGATTGGGTTTGTAACCTGGCCCATCTGAACGCTCCTCTACCCCTCTATTTGGCTTGAAGGATGTTCCCTACCCATCCTGAGTCTTAGGCTCAGCCCCTGAAGAATGAATACAATTATAGATACCATAAGGTTAAAGAAAATGTATACAAGGTACTCAGAAAACAGTAATTAATGAATAATTGTCAACTATTTTTATTTCTTGACAAGATTATCATAGCTCCTGAGAAGACAAAACATCTAGCAGTTAAACTATAGTATTAGAAGGGGCAAGGCACAAAATTCTGTTTATAGCTCTGCTATTGACTTGTTGCATGTTTGACATGAGTAATGTAGTTTTTCATTTGTGCCGTTAAAGTTATCTGGAAAATACAGTGCTGCCATTTGGTGATAATAACAGTGCCATAAAACTTTTTCAGGAAGGAATCTGGAAATGATGGGGGAGGGAACAGGTCACACAGAACCTTAGGGGAACCACATCAGGATTTTAAGTAGACGAGTAGTTACTTGAATTAGGTTTGGGAGAGTTCTGTTTTGTTTTGTTTTATTGGAGTATGCTGCTGCTGCTGCTAAGTCGCTTCAGTCATGTCCAACTCTGTGCAACCCCAAAGATAGCAGCCCACCAGGCCCCTCTGTCCCTGGGATTCTCCAGGCAAGAATACTGGAGCGGGTTGCCATTTCCTTCTCCAGTGCATGCATGCATGATAAGTCGCTTCATTTGCGTCTGACTCTGTGAGACCTGACAGACAGCAGCCCACCAAGGCTCCTCTGTCCATGGGATTCTCCAGGCAAGAATACTGGAGTGGGTTGCCATTTCCCTCTCCATTTGGAGAGTAGTTGCTTTATAATGCTGTGTTCATTTCTGCCTTACAGCTAAGTGAATCAGCTGTATGTATACATATATCCCCTCTTCTTTGGATTTCTTCCCATTTAGGTCACCACAGAGCACTGAGTGGAGTTCCCAGTGCTATACAGTCAGTTCTCATTAGTTATCTATTTTATACATAATGTGCTGTGTGCTCAGTTGTGCCTATCTCTTTGCAGTCCCATGGACTGTAGCTCGCCAGGCCCCTCCGTCAACTCCAGGCAAGAATATAATATTCTTGTGGGTTGCCATTTCCTTCTCAGGGGATCTTTCCAACCCAGGGATCGAATCTATGTCTGTCATGTCTCCTGCACTGGTAGGCAGATTCTTTACCAGTAGCAGCACCTGGGAACATAGGAGTGGATATATGTCAATCCCAATCTCCCAGTTGAATTAAGTTTTGAATTGATTCTTGGGATTGCTCTGTTGACAGTAGCCTATGGGGGTGGGGTTTGGGGAGAAAGGTAAGGCAGGAGGTAGAAATCCTCCTCAAGTGGACATTACAGTAATCCAGATGAGAGTCAATGGTGCTTAGATCAGGATGGTTGCAGAGGAACTTCTGAGAAGTAATTACATTCTTTATGTATATGCAAAGTAGAGACAATATCATTAAAGATGAGCTGGATGTATGGTGCAAGAGAAAGAGTTAAGAATCACTTGAAAACTTTGACCTGAGTAAGTGGAAGCATGAAGTGCTATCAACTGGGAGGGAGAGAGCTGAAGTGGAACGACTTTCGGGCGGCAGATCAGGAGTCCAGCTCGTGACATGCTGAATTTCAAAATGTGTATTGACTTCTAGATAGAGATACTGACTAGGCAGTCAGAGGTATGTATCTAGAGTCAGAAATACGAATCTAGAGGTCAGACTGGAGATACAAATTTGGAAATCATTTGCATGGAGGTGGTATTTAAAAACATAGACTAGATAAAATCATGAAGCCAATTAATGTGATAGAGTAAAGGGGACCAGGTGTCAGGTCTTTGGACAGTTTACTTCATTAAAGGATGTCTTTCAAAGATTAAAGGAAGAGCTGCTGCTGCTAAGTTGCTTCAGTCGTGTCCGACTCTGTCCGACCCCATAGATGGCAGCCCACAAGGCTCCCCCATCCCTGGGATTCTCCAGACAAGAACACTGGAGTGGGCTGCCATTTCCTTCTCGAATGTATGAAAGGGAAAAGTGAAAGTGAAGTCGCTCAGTCGTGTCTGACTCTTAGCAACCCCATGGACTGTAGCCTACCAGGCTCCTCTGTCCATGGGATTTTCCAGGCAAGAGTACTGGAGTGGGGTGTCATTGCCTTCTCCAAAAGGGAGAACAATCTTATTCAAAAGAGCTCAAATCTACATCTGATCACTTTTGTGCCTTCAAAATGTGAAAAGTGTAAGTCTTCTTGCTCTTGCTGAGTTTCTGCTGAAAGAAAAGTTATAGTGCACAGCAGGTGAAATTTGATCTTTTGGAATGTCTCTTAACTGCCATGGACTTGTATCTGGAATGTATAAAGAGTGGTCAAAATCCAATAATAAAAATATCAAGCTTTGATTAAAACATAGGCAAAATATTTAAACTAACACTTTACCAGAGAAGATATAAAAATGGCAAATAAGCACACAAAAAGATACAGAGTATAATTAGCCTTTAAAAATGCAAATTAGAATCACAATATGAGATATCACAGCACACTAACTAAAATCACTAAAGAGCAAAAACAAAAGAAGCAAATAAAAAACATAGTACCAAATGCTAAGGAGGATACAGAGCCACTAGGACTGATGGTTAGAAATAGAAATGATAAAAAGCTGTTTTGGAAAACAAAGTTATATGCACTCAACATAGATTTAGCAAGCATATTTACCCCAAAGGAAAAAAATAACTTGTAAACAAAAACCTATACAGGAATAGCTTTATTCATAACTGTCCCAAACTGGAAGCAATCCAAACGTCCTTTACTGGTGAATGGATAAACTGTGATATGTTCTTACTATGGAGTTAGTTCCGTTCAGTTGCTCAGTCATGTCCGACTCTTTGCAACCCTATGGATTATAGCACGCCAGGCTTCCCTGTCCATCAACAACTCCTGGAGCCTACTCAAACTCATGTTCATTGAGTTGGTGATGCCATCCAACCGTTTCACCCTCTGTCATCCTCTTTTCCTCGTGCCTTCAATCTTTCCCAGCATCAGGGTCTTGTCCAATGAGTCAGCTCTTCGCATCAGGTGGCCAAAGTATTGGAATTTCAGCTTCAGCATCAGACCTTCCAATGAACATTCAGAACTGATTTCCTTTAGGATTGACTGGTTGGATCTCCTTGAAGTCCAAGAGACTCTCAAGAGTCTTCTCCAACACCACAGTTCAAAAGCATTAATTCTTTGGTGCTCAGCTTTCTTTATAGTCCAACTCTCATATCCATACATGACCACTGGAAAAATCATAGCTTTGACTAGATGGACCTTTGTTGGTAAAGTAATGTCTCTGCTTTTAATACCCTATTTAGGTTGGCCATAACTTTTCTTCCAAAGAGCAAGTGTCTTTTAATTTCATGGCTGCAGTCAACATCTGCAGTGATTTTGTACAATGGAGTACTACTTAGCAATAAAAAGAAGAAGCTATGGATATACATAGCAACATGGATGAATTTCAAATGCATCATGGTAAGTTTAAAGATCCAGGTTCAAAGTCCAAATATGGTCTGATTCTACAAAGACAGAACAGATCAGCTATTCGACTGACTGGAGCTGTGGAAAGGAATTGACCACAAAGGACACAAATGTGCATTTTGGAGCTCTTTTGTATCTGGGTTTTAGTGGTGGTTACATGACTGTACGCATTTGTCAAAACTCATAGAACTGCTCACCCAAAGAGGTGGATTTCACTGTATAAATGATTATATCTCAATCATCCCTGATTAAAAATGTAGGATTTCTTTACACTAATGAGAAACAACTAGAAAAGAAATCAGAACAAACAAATAGCCATATGGCTTCACAGTGTTGAACTCCTGGGAAACCACCTCCAAAAGTCAAGGAAAACCAAATCCCACACTGGGGCCTTCCCGCAGGGCTGGGCAGGGGGAGTGAGTTGATGAGGCCCTCTTTCATTTGCTGCCTCCAGAGGACTTTGAACAAAGCCAGGGATGGCCTTGCTGTGGACTGTTGGACAGCACATCGTCTCAGTGATAGATGATCCAGCCTCATGTACTACAAAGTACCAGCATACAACAAGCTTGTTGTATTTTTAGATCCCAGACTCAGAGACACCATGTATGGTATTTTCACCTGGGGTGAGGCTGACCTGAAACACCACAGGCAGACTCTCTGGAGTAAAAGATTTTTAACTGTGTGTCAGCAATGATTAGTTACAAAGGGAAAGAGAACTTGCCCCATTTGACACTAAATGACAGAACAATGTGACAAAAGCTAAAAACAGCAAAAAACAGTCTTTAAGACAAGAGGCTGATCCCCAGTAGTGTTAGGAACAAGCCTTTTGATTACATCCTTTGTCCCAAGAATAATAAATCCCTACCCTCAAAAGGCTTTCTAGGCTAGTCTCCTAGATTTTGGCCTGGTGACCTCCAAAGTACAATATGCAGAGCTGAAAGAATCTGACCTGCATTTAATATTTTGTTTCTATCTATCTCTGCAAAGTGTATTCTGAAGAGGAAGTCACAGAATCACTTTATACCCCTATAAATCAGGCATAGCACAAACCACATGTTCTCTAGCTTCTTAGAGACCTGAGTAATGGGTTAAAAACCTGATTAGTAAAAATGCTCTTTTAAACATCTTGACTTAGTCTTCTTGCCAGGCTGTTAATTGTAATATTGGCTTTCTGTGAAACCTCACCTCAGTAATAAAGTATCCTGTAAGGCTTTGTGAGAACTAAGCATGCAGAGACACCAGACAGGGGCCCTGCCATACGGGCTGGCATTAGGGCTGAGGAAGAAGCAATGGTAATTCAAAATAGCATTGCTAAATCACAAATGTGTACACAAAATAGTAATCACAATAGAGAACTAGAACACTGTAAATAGAGGTTTGAGACCCAAACACTTCTGCCCTCAAGTTCAAGTTCCATTCCTTTGTGACTGTGAAACACTGAATGACTCGTGGACCCTCTGTGTCAGTTTCTTTATCCAGAAAGAAAGATAACTGTAGATTTCTACTGTTTAGACCCGTGAGAATTAAAGGAGATCATGGTCATACTTGTTTGAGGACAGGATGTGGCATAGACGTGCTCTGTTGGTACCAGAAGTGAAGATAATAGAAGTCCTAGTAGGATTGAAAAGAGGTGGCTACCTCTGCAATGATATGTCAAGTGTGCTCTCAGGCGGAGGGCCTGGCTGGAAATATACATTTGGGAGTGTGAATAATACTTAAAATCATGGGAGTGGAGTGAGATTAGGGAAAGAATGTAGATGAAAAAGAAGATAAGGGGACCTCCCTGGCCATCCAACAGTTAAGACTGTGCTTCCAGTGCTGGGCGTGGGTTCAGTCCCTGGGCAAGGAACTAAGATCTCATGTACCATGCCCCATGGCCAAAACAGAAAATTAATTAATTAAAAAATAAAAGAGGGTAAGGCCTAGTGTGGAGCCCTTTAGCATGCTGAAGTCTAGAGACTGGGCTAAGAAGGGCTACTAAAGTTAGTTTTTGGTTTTTTTTTCTTTCTATTTTTATGGGCTTCCCTGGTGGCTCAGCAGATAAAGAATCTGCCTGTTGTGTGAAGGACCCGGGTTCAATCTCTGGGTCAGAAACATCCCCTGGAGAAGGAAATGGCAACCCACTCCAGTATTCCTGCCTGGAGAATCCCATGCACCAAGGAGCCTGGAGGTTATAGTCCATGGGGTCGCAAAGAGACGGACACAACTAAGTGATTAACACTTTCACGACACTTTCTTTCTATTTATTTCAGAATTTACCTCTGTAATACTGCACAAATTCCCCCAAAACATCACAGCCACGGAATTCAGCTTCAACCTAAATCATGATGGGTAGCTCTACTCGCTTGCATTTCTCTCATTATTAAGGGAATGTGAAAAAATAAATAAACCTTTGTTGGCCTGTGTAATTGTAGTCTAAGTCTCCACTGCCACTGTCAATGTAAAGGGTTGAAGTAATTATCTAGATAATTCAGGCAGATCCTACCAGGCCCCTGGGACCCCTCTCTCCTTCTGCCGCTTTTGCCTGAGTAATCAGGGAATCACTTCAATCCTTTCTCTGCTCACGTACTTCTGGTTTTACTATATCTTTGACTATTGGACCCTGTCACTGAAATAAATACATTATATTGGACACAAATACCAGGGAGAGAAGACCCTCTCATTTCACATGTGGATGTATTTTATTTCCATATGGACTATGCTGGGAGCCAGTGAGGAAGGCAGATCTAAAGTGCAAAGGATAAATGAAGGCAGACAGTCAAGAACTGAGTCTTTGTCAGTTTGAAAGGAAATCAAGCCCACTAAAGGTGCGGGAGTTGAATTTTCTCAACAAGATCCTGTATATAGCTTTTGGGAGAACAGCAAGAATACAAGGGGGAAAAAAAGCAAAAATGAGAACACGTTGACCCATGTCACAAAACACTGTATGAATTTATAACCTCCTTATTAGAAATATTTTTATAATCAAGAAGTAGCTCTTTAGCTACATGAAAAGGAATGTGAAGGGGATGAGATGCTGTTGATAAGAGACTAGAAAATTGTACTTGCTTACATGCCCAGGATAGGATAAATAACAGCAGGGTAAATGAAAATCTCCCCAGCAAATGAGACCCTCCCTTTTGTGTGACTGAATATAAGTCCATAGAACTTGCAGTTGTGGCCAAATAAAGAGAAGCCACCAGCTCTAACTCGGCATTGACAGAGGCTGTCAGATCTTATCTTAATGAGGCACAGATCCTAGGACAGGAGAAGAACAAAACGAAGCTGTGTGATAAGGTACACAGCGCAGTAATTGGATCAAGCTGAGGCAGTGGTGGTCCTTAACAGCAGCTCTGGGTACAAATGAAAGGGCTGTCACTTGCAAATAATTTGCTGTGTTTCAGTGTTCACTTTTGTCCATAGAGTTGTGTGTCTGGAGAAGAGTCTTAGACTTGCCTTCTCCATCTGCCTTCCAGAATATTTGTCTCTCACTGCACTTCAGCCAATTTAACAAGGAAATCTTGAGATGTTAGAAATCCTTTATTTACATGAATATACTTTCTCAGCTCTTATTCTGCATCTAGTAAATTCCCCATATTGCCAGCATAGGGTTGCAATTTGCATTGCATTGTCCATGACTTGCCAAGTGAAAGTGAAGTCTTTCAGTAGTGTCCGACTCTTTGTGACCCCACAGACTGTACGGTCCATAGAATTCTCCAGACTAGAATACTGGAGTGGGTAGCCGTTTCCTTCTCCAGGGGATTTTCCCCAACCCAGGGGTCAAACACAGCTCTCCCACACAGAAGGCAGATTCTTGACCACCTGAGCCACCAAGGAAACCCAAGAATACTGGAGTGGGTAACTTATCCCTTCTTCAGTGGATCTTCCCATCCCAGGAATCAAACTGGGGTCTATTGCATTGCAGGTGAGTTCTTTACCAGCAAAGCTACCAGGGAAGCCCTTATGACTTTCCAGGGTTCCCCTAAAATGCTAGGGAAATATTGATACCCTGTGCTGTGAAATGAACTCTCCAGAATAAATGGAGGTCTTATTACAGTTAAAGAAGCATGTAGCCCCTGAGAATCACAGTTCCACAGACATTGTTTCTGTAATATATTGCCTTGCAGCAAACTACTCTAAAACTTTTGGCTTTAAATAATAGTTGACCATTTCTCATTATTCTCCAAGGTGGATTGGGCTCACTGATGGGGTTCTTCTGTTCCACCTGGTGCCTGTTGTGGACTGAACATAAGAAGATGGTTTCTTACTCACATGTCTGGGCCTCCCCTGGGTTTTCTTGACCAGCTGGGGGCTGGTTGGGGATCTCTGTCCATGTGACCTCTTCATGTGGTGAGGCTGGGCCTCCTGATGGCATCATGGTCTCAGAGAACGCTCTCCACCTTTGTGGAGACCAGAATGGGAATGCAAACTAAATAAAATTAACAGCTTACATTAGATCACTGCTTGCTTTTCAGCTGTTACAGTGGGGAGTGAGTGACAGAGTTTTAGCTTTGGAATCAGGACACCAGCATTCGAGTTCTGCCTCTGCCCAACAAGTCCTCCAGGCCCATCAGTCCTCAGCAACCTCATCTGTAAAATGAGTAGATAGGATTAGATTGGTGTCTTTCAAATCACAAAGGTGCAAACGAGGGATATTTTAAAAGCATTTTCTCTCTCATTACGCTTCAACTGAACCATGCTTAGTATATTTATTCAAGCACAGGCATTAACTCGAGCACTTTCAAGCAAGTACAGAAACCTATTCTCTGCTCTTAGGACAGTTCTCAGGTAGTTTACCTTCTTCACAACTCTAGGATATAGAGTCTAGGAAATAAAGTCGTAACTACTTACTAATGCAAAAAGGGAACACTTCTGACTTTGGTGATATGAAGAACCAGAGCAGTTTCCTGAGAGAGGTGGTGGAAATGTTCACAGATTTTGAGGAATAGGGCTGTCTTCTGCGAAGAGTTTTAGTGTGTTTCTGCCTGGAATCATAGACTGACTCGAAGACCTCTGGATCCACTCACCTCGGTATAGTGGTGTGACGGGGCTGCATTAACTGATGGCCCAATTAGCTTTTCAACAATAAAACTGCTTATGAAGAAAACCAAACCGTCTCTAAACATGGGCCTGCAGTTGACAGTGTAGAGCTGTATAGATGTTTCTTTCATTCTTCCTGTAGCTTAATGTTCTACTGCTGTATCATTCAATAGAAATACGATGTGAGCAACATCGGCGGTGCTTGGAAATTTTCTAGAAGCCACGTTAAAAGATACAGGTAGAACTAATTTTAAAACTTTATATTTTGAAGTAAATTTAGGTATAAAATAGTTACAAAAATAGTGAAACTTTCCCAGACATCTTTCATGACCCCAGACTTTCCTAATGTCAGTATCTTGCATAACCATAGTAAGGTTATCAAAACTAAGAAATCAATATTGATGCAATATAATTAACTAAAGTACAGACCTTATTTGGATTGATGAAGTGAAATCAATAGAAAAATTACTGATATGATATTTTATGTTCTTTATTTTGCAGTAAACCTTCAAAATCTGGTGTGTGTGTCTCAGTTTGGACCAGCCATGTTTCAAGCATGCAGCTGCTCAGCGTGGCTGGCTCCTTCATGGTGCAATGTGTGCTGTGCTCCATCTCTCAGCCATGTCTGACTCTTTGTAACTTCATGGACTGCAGCTAGCAAGGCTACTCTGTCCCTGGATTTTTCCAAGCAGCAATACTGGAGCGGGTTGCCATTTCCTACTCCAGGGTATCTTCTCAACCTAGGAATTGAACTTGTGTCTCTTGAGTCTCTTACACTGGCATGCAGATTGTTACCATTGCACCACCTAGAAAGCCCCAAAGTCCTACTATAACAAGTTAGAGAAGAGCTGCCATCAACAGTCGACTTATTCTGGTGTGAGTCCTACTGGAGGTCCTTGCATCCATGCAGCACTAACGGTAGAGACAGAGCAGCCTCTTGTTGAGAGCTCCGACTTAGGGGATAAGGAGAGGGGAATGCCAGCTTTGTAACTGAGGGTTAGCTATATGACTTTGATATATAACTCAAATTTTCTGGGCCTCCCTTTTCTTCATCTATTAAAAAATGAAGAAAATAGCAACAACTCATGGGGTTACCAGATTAACGGAAAGAGATCATGCAGTTAAATGCTAGCACAGTGCCTTACCTGGAGTGGCTACATGGCAAATGCTAGCTTCAGTGGTCATCTGTAATACAGCCTAAAGGACAAATAAATGTCCATCTTCCTATGAGTAATTGGAAAAGTTGTTTAAGGCTCTGGTTAATATTTCAGAAAAGCTCAACAAGTGGTTATTATGTATCTACTATTTTCCATAAACTTCTGGAAGCTTCCACAAGCCTACTATCTTTATCCATCAAAGGGCAAACAGAATGAAAACCACAATCATGGAAAACTAACCTAGACAAGGACTACAGACTTGTCTAGCTCAGTGAAACTATGAGCCATGCCATGGAGGGACACCCAAAACAGACAGGTCATAGTGGAGAGTTCTGGAGAAGGGAATGGCAAACCACTTCAGTATTCTCGGCTTGAGAACCCCATGAACAGTGTGAAAAGGCAAAATGATAGGATACTGAAAGAGGAACTCCCCAGGTCAGTAGGTGCCCAATATGCTACTGGAGAAGAGTGGAAAAATAAATCCAGAAAGAATTAAGATATAGAGCCAAAGAAAAAACAACACCCAATTGTGGATGTGACTGGTAAGGAGAGTAAAGTCCGATGCTGTAAAGAACAATATTGCATAGGAACCTGGAATGTTAGGTCCATGAATCAAGGCAAATTGGAAGTGATCAAACAAGAGATGGCAAGAGTCAACATAGACATTTTAGGAATCAGCAAACTAAAATGGACTGGAATGGGTGAATTTAACTCAGATGACCATTATATCTACTACTGTGGGCAAGAATCCCTTATAAAAAATGGAGTAGCCATCATGGTCAACAAAAGAGTCTAAAACGCAGTACTTGGATGCAATCTCAAAAATGACAGAATGATCTGTTTATTTCCAAGGCAAACCATTCAATATCACAGTAATCCAAGTCTATGCCCTGAGTAGTAATGCTGAAGAAGCCGAAATTGAATGGTGCTATGAAGACCTACAAGACCTTCTAGAACAAACACTCCAAAAAGTTGACTTTTTTATTATAAGGGACTGGAATGCAAAAATAGGAAGTCAAGAGCTACCTGAAGTAACAGGCAAATTTGGCCTTGGAGTACAAAATGAAGCAGGGCAAAGGCTAATAGAGTTTCGCCAAGAGAACACACTGATCATAGCAAACACCCTCTTCCAACAACACAAGAGAAGACTCTATGCATGGACAACACCAGAAATACCAAAACCAGATTGATTATATCCTTTGCAGCCAAAGATGGAGAAGCTCTAAAAAGTCATCAAAAACAAGGCTGGGAACTGACTGTGGCACAGATCATGAACTCCTTATGGCCAAATTGAAGAAAGTAGGAAAACCACTAGACCATTCAGGTATGACCTAAATTAAATCGCTTACAATTATACAGTTGAAGTGACAAATAGATTCAAGGGATTAGATCTGAGAGACAAGAGTCCCTGAAGAACTATGGATGGAGGTTCATGACATTGTACAGGAGGCAGGGATCAAGACCATTACCAAGAGGAAAAAAAATGCAAAAAGTCAAAATGGTTGCCTGAGGAGGACTTACAAATAGCTGAGAAAAGAAGAGAAGCTAAAGGCAAAGGAGAAAAGAAAAGATATACCAATTTGAATGCAGAGTTCCAAAGAATAGCAAGGAGAGATAAGAAAACCTTCCTCAGTGATCAGTGCAAAGAAATAGAGGAAAACAATAGAATGGGAAAGACTAGAGATCTCTTCAAGAAAATTAGAGATACCAAGGGAACATTTCATGCAAAGATGAACACAATAAAGGAAAGAAATGGTATGAACCTAACAGAAGCAGAAGATATTAAGAAGAGGTGGCAAGAATATACAGAAGAACCATACAAAAGATCTTCATGACTCAGATAACCATGATGATGTGATCACTCATCTAGAGCCAGATATTAGGAAGCATCACTACAACCAAAGCTAGCGGAGGTGATGGAATTTCAGTTGAGCTATTTCAAATCCTGGAAGATGATGCTGTGAAAGTGCTGTACTCAATATGCCAGCAAATTTGGAGAACTCAGCAGTGATCACAGGACTGGAAAAGGTCAGTTTTCATTCCAATCCCAAAGAAAGGCAATGCCAAATAATGTTCAAACTACCACACAATTGCACTCATCTCACACACTAGGAAAGGAATGCTCAGAGTTCTCTGAGCCAGGCTTCAACAGTGCATGAACCCTGAACTTCCAGATGTTCAAGGTGGATTTTGAAATGGCACAGGAACCCGAGATCAAATTGCCACCATCTGCTGAATCATCAAAAAAGCAACAGAGTTCCAGAAAAACATCTACTTTTGCTTTATTGACTTCACTAAAGCTTTTGATTGTGTGGATCACAACAAACTGTGGAAAATTCTGAGATGGGAATACCAGGCCACCTTACCTGCCTTCTGAGAAATTCAGTATGAAGGTCGAGAAGCAACAGTTAGAACTAGACATGAAACAACAAACTGGTTCCAAATCAGGAAAGGAGTACAGCAAGGCTATATATTGTCACTCTGCTTATTTAACTTATATGCAGAATACATCATGCAAAATATCGGGCTGGATAAAGCACAAGCTGGAAACAAGATTGCCAGAAGAAATATCAATAACCTCAGGTATGAAGATAACACCATTCTCATGGCAGAAAGAGAAGAACTAAAGAGCCTCATGATGAAAGTGAAAGAGGAGAGTGAAAAAGTTGACTCAAGACTCAACATTCAAAAACAAAGATCATGGCATCTGGTTCCATTATTTCATGGCAAATAGATGGGGAAACAGTGTCAGACTTTATTTTGGGGGGCTGCAAAATCACTGCAGATGGTGACTGCAGCCATGAAATTAAAACACATTTGCTCCTTGAAAGAAAAGCTATGACCGACCTAGACAGCATATTAAAAAACAGAGACATTACTTTACCAACAAAAGTCCATCTTGTCAAAGCTATGGTTTTTCCAATAGTCATGTATGGATGTGAGAGTTGGACTATAAAGAAAGTTGAGTACCAGAGAATTGATGCTTTTGAACTGTGGTGTTGGAGAAGACTCTTGAGAGTCCCTTGGACTGCAAGGAGATCAAATCAATCCATCCTAAAGGAAATCAGTCCTGAATATTCATTGGATGGATTGATGCTGAAGCTGAAACTCCAGTTCTTTGTCTACCTGATGTGAAGAACTGACCCATTGGAAAATACCCTGATGCTGGGAAAGACTGAGGGCAGGAGAAGGGGACGACAGAGGATGAGATGGTTGGATGGCATCACTGATGCAATGGACATGGGTTTGAGTAGGCTGTGGGAGCTGATGATGGACAGGAAGGCCTGGCGTGCTACAGTCCATGGGGTCGCAAAGAGTTGGACATGACTGAATGACTAAACTGAACTGAACTGAACAATTTTCCTGGCACTGTGATGAGTACTAGAGGTAAAAGGTAAATAAGAGTCCTTATGGAGTTATTGCTACAAAGTCTGAAGGACTATTATATAAAAGGAATAGTTACCTAAGATATTTTTCAAATCAATTGGTCAGGCTGCATTATTAGTTGGATGAAAATCTCATTTCCTTGTTATGGAAAGAGGTGGCAAGCTCATGGAGATGGTTAGAGGTATCCAAAAAAAAAACTATCATTGGTAATAACAGTAACAAGAGCCAACATTTCTTCTGCACCAAATCACCCAGCAATGTGATTCTAGACTATGTCTTAACTAACACCTTACACTTTCTTTATTAAAGTTTTTGTTGTTTAAATCTCTGATTTAAATAAATCTCTAATTATTTACATTCTTGGCACATACAATCAGGAATCCACAGGAATGAATCTTTCAAACTTGTAATTGATTTCGGGAAGTTGTCCTATGAATTAACCATCCCTTCTTCCCTCTCTCCCTCCCTCTCTCCTTCCCTCCTTCTCTTCTCTTACTTTCCTATATTTCTTGCATTTACTTTGTATCATTGATACAAAGTAAATGCAAGAAATATACAAAGTAAATGCAAGAAATGTTACAAAGTAAATGCAAGTAAATGCAAGAAGTAAACGCAATAAATTATTTATAACATAATTTTTATGTTATAAATGCAATTTGAGGAATGAACTAACTTGACCTTTCATAATAAAGACTAATAACTCACTGGTACATTTTGAAAGATTCTATGGTGCAGTGATCACAAGACAGACTGAATTCTGTCTCCTTATACATAGATATATTCCTCTTGCACGAGTTAAACAATATGAGTCTCAGTTTCCTTATTTGTAAAATGACAGTAAGAAAAATGCTTTTCTTTTAGAATTGTTTTGAGGTTTAAAAAGATGACGTATGCAAAACTTGTATTACAACATATGCTTTATACCCATCATCCACAAAAAGTATGTTCAGTAATGGTGTTTAACAGTCAGTCCAAGATGTCAACATAATTGTAACTCGGAAGCACTGAGGAATAAACACTGGTGTAGCAGCTATGTGAAAAGAGTTCTTTAGCTTTTAAGTAGCTAAATGACATTTTTGTGCTGTGATGATCGTTTTGAAATCTAGATTTCTGAAACTGGAAAAAAATTTTTCCCCCAATATATTATCTACGATTTTACTTTTAAAGAACCAAATATAGAGGATTTTAAGCACAACTTTTTTTTTTTTTAATTAAAGAAGAATGCCTTTCTACCTCTGGCAGCAGGGCCATGACATTCATTGCACTGGCATGAAAGGAGGCGGGGGAAAGCAAATGGGAAGCCAGACATTGATTTCTTGTGATCCAGGAAGGGGTAAACGAATAGTTCTTCCAGCCCCCTGATTGGGTCCACTTCTCATTGGCACAAGGAAATTTAAGAATAATCCAAATAACTTTATGATCCTGAGTCGTGAGTGCTGATGGCATTGTGTGTGGAAAGGCAACAGACTCTCTTAACAATCCCAGCTGTACAATGGACCTCTGTCTTACTTGGTTTAGAAACGATGATTCCATCACTCTTAGGGATGAGCCTGAGGGAGCCTCACTGGCTGCCCTTGGCCTTTGTAAGGCTTAGCAAAATTGGCCTGGGGTGGGGATGGAGAGGCCTCCAGTGGCCCGACTACTGCTGGAAGTTGTGATGAGGAGGGCATGGAGCAGAAGATACTAAGCTGGGAAGAAGGGGACTAGGTTTAAATGGTGGAGATTGTGGTCTCTAGCAAGCAACATAAGACTCTCACCCTCCAAAAAGAGAAAAAAAAAAAGTGAGAGAAGCACTCTACTTCTGCAGCCCAAGTTTATGGAGCAGAACAGACCATATCAGATCATTTTTAATGGTCTAGACTATTTGTAGATTCTACCTGCCCAGCATGAACACTAGATCATATTAGCTACATTCTTCTACAGACTCTGGCAACATTTTTACAAGAAGCAGGGGACGGATAAGATAGTTTGAAATACTGAAAAGAGACTGTTAGTCCAGAAGAGACTGAACTATTTTAATGGAATAATTAAACTGCTGGATCTAAAAGTTTACTATATTAGATTAGCATTTATTTTTCCCTCTATTAACAGGTAGTACAGGTATGTATATTTGTATCTGTAGAAAAAAAATCAAAGGATGAGAACACGGGGAATATAGCCAATGTTTTATAATAGCTATTTTTGGAGTGTAACTTTTCTTTTTTAAAATATATTTTTTCATGTATTTATTTGATCGTGGCATGTGGGGTCTTTCCTTGTGACAGGCAGGTCAGTAGTTGTGGCTCATGGGCTTAGTGGCTCTGCAGCATATGGGATCTTCATGGGTCAGGGATCAAACCTGTGTCCCCTTCACTGGCAGGCAGATTCTTAACCGCCCGAACGACCAGGGAAGCCCGTGGAGTACGAATTTTAAAAGTTGTGAATCACTGTATTGTATATCTGTAGCTTATATAATATTGTATGTCAACTATACTTCATATAATACTTTTAATTAAAATAAAAACTGGGAGCTTACTTTTGAGAAAGTGGATAATATTGTGAGAAAAGCATATTTTTGAAGGGAAAAATCAAATTTCCATTTTTAAGTGTTAAATCTGAGATATCTATTAGATATCTAAATGGAAAAGATGGGTAGGCATTTAGGTATTCAGAAAAGAAGATTGTACAAAGATAAAATATAGCAATTATCAGAAAATAGATCGTGTTTTTGTGCCAGGGTGTGGCTTGTTGTTGTTCAGTCACTAAGTCTTGCTGACTTAAAAAAAAAATAATATATTTATTTTAATTGGAGGCTAATTACTTTACAATATTGTGGTAGTTTTTACCATACATTCTCATGAATCAGCCATGGGTATACATGTGTTCCCTATCCTGAATCCCCCTCCCAACTCCCCACCCCCCCCACCCCAATCCCATCCCTCTGGGTTATTGCAGTGCACCAGCTTTGAGTGCCCTATTTCATTCATTGAACTTGGACTGGTCATCAACTTTATATGGTAATATACATGTTTCAATGCTATTATCTCAAATCATCCCACCCTTGCCTTCTCCCACAGAGTCCAAAAGTCTGTTCTTTATATCTGTGTCTCTTCTGCAGTCTTGCGTATAAGGTCATCATTACCCTCTTTCTAAATCCCATATGTACATGTTAATATTCTGTGTTGGTGTTTTTCTTTCGGACTTACTTCACTCTGTATAATAGGCTCCAGTTTCATACACCTCATTAGAACCAACTCCAATGCATTCTTTTTAATAGCTGAGTAATATTCCTTTGTTTATATGTACAAAATTTTCTTATCCATTTGTCTGCTGATGGACATCTAGGTGGCTTCCATATCCTAGCTATTGTAAACAGTGCTGCAGTGAACACTGGGGTACATGTGTCTCTTTCAATTCTAGTTTTCTCAGTGTGTATGCTAAGTAGTGGGATTGCTGGGTTGTATGGCAGTTTTATTTCTAGCTTTTTCAGGAATCTCCACACTGTTCTCCATAGTGGCTGTACTAGTTTGCATTCCCACCAACAGTGTAAGAGGGTTCCCTTTTCTCCACACCCTCTTCAGCATTTATTGTTTGTAGACTTTTTGATAGCAGCCAATCTGAGTGGCGTGAGATGGTACCTCATTGTGGTTTTGATTTGCATTTCTCTGATAATGAATGATGTTGAGCATCTTTTCATGTGTTGGTTAGCCATCTGTATGTCTTCTTTGGAGAAATGTCTGTTTAGTTCTTTGGCCTATTTTCTTGATTGGGTCGTTTATTTTTTTGGAATTGAGCTGCAGGAGCTGCTTGTATATTTTTGAGATTAATTCTTTGTCAGTTGCTTTGTATGCTATTATTTTCTCCCATTCTGAAGGCTGTCTTTTCACCTTGCTTATAATTACCTTTATTGTGCAAAAGCTTCTAATTTTAATTAGGTCCCATTTGTTTATTTTTGCTTTTATTTCCATTACGCTGGGAGGTGGGTCATAGAGGATCTTGTTGTGATTTATTTCAGAGAGTGTTTTGCCTATGTTTTCCTCTAGGAGTTTTATAGTTTCTGGTCCTACATTTAGATCTTTAATCCATTTTGAGTTCATTTTTTGTGTATGGTGTTAGAAAGTGTTCTAGTTTCATTCTTTCACAGGTGGTTGACCAGTTTTCCCAGCACCACTTGTTAAAGAGATTGTCTTTTTTCCATTGCGTATTTTTGCCTCTGTCAAAGATAAGGTGTCCATAGATGTGTGGATTTATCTCTGGGTTTTCTATTTTGCTCCATTGATCTATATTTCTGTCTTTGTGCCAGTATCATATTGTCTTGATGACTGCAGCTTTATAGTATAAAGTCAGATATGTTGATTCCTCCAGTTCTGTTCTTCTTTCCCAAGATTGTTTTGGCTATTTGAGGTTTTTTGTATTTCCATACAAATTGTGAAATTATTTGTTCTAGTACTCTGAAAAATACCATTGGTAGCTTGAAAGGGATTGCACTGAATCTTTAGATTGCTTTGGGTAGTATTTTCACCATATTGATTCTTCCAATCCATGAACATGGTATATTTCTCCATCTATTTGTGTCATCTTTGATTTCTTTCATCAGTGTTTTATAGTTTTCTATATATAGGTCTTTTGTTTCTTTAGGTAGATTTATTCCTAAGTATTTTTTTTTTTTGTCACAATGGTGACTGGGATTGTTTCCTTAATTTCTCCTTCTGTTTTCTCATTGTTAGTGTATAAGAATGCATGGGATTTCTATATGTTAATTTTATATCCTGAAACTTTACTATATTCATTGATTAGCTCTAGTAATTTTCTGGTGGTGTCTTTAGGATTTCCTATGTAGAGAATCATGTCATATGCAAACAGTGAGAATTTTACTTCTTTGCCAAACTGGATTATTTTTATTTCTTTTTCTTTTCTGATTGTTGTGGCTAAAACTTCGAAAACCATGTTGAATCGTAGTGGTGAGAATGGGCACCCATGTCTTATTCCTGACTTTAGGGAAAATGCTTTCAATTTTTCTCCATTGAGTATAATGTTTCTTATGGGTTAATCATATATGGTTTTTATTATTTTGAGGTATGTTCCTTGTATGCCTGCTTTCTGGAGAGTTTTTATCATAAATGGGTATTGAATTTTGTCAAATGCTTTCTCTGCATCTATTGAGATAATCATATGGTTTTAATCTTTCAATTTGTTCATATGGTTCATCACATTGATTGATTTGTGAATACTGAAGAATCCTTGCATCCCTGGGATAAAGCCTACTTGGTCATGATGTATAATCTTTTTAATATATAGATGGATTCAGTTTGCTAGAATTTTGTGGAGGATTTTTGCATCTATGCTTATTAGTGATATTGGTCTGTAGTTTTCTTTTTGTGAAATCTTTGTCAGGTTTTGGTATTAGGGTGATTGTGGCCTCATAGAATGAGCTAGGAGTTTACCTTCCTCTGCAATTTTCTGGAAGAATTTGAGTAGGATAGGTGTTAGCTCCTCTCTAAATTTTTGGTAGAATTCAGCTGTGAAGCTGTCTGGTCCATGGCTTTTGTTTGCTGGAAGATTTTTATTACAGTTTCCATTTCCATGCTGTGATGGCACAGTTAAGATTTTCTATTTCTTCCTGGTTCAGTTTTGGAAGGTCATACTTTTCTAAGAATTCATCCATTTCTTCCAAGTTGTCCATTTTATTGGCATATAGTTGCTGATAGTAGTCTCTTATGATCTTTTGTATTTTTGTGTTGTGATTTCTCTATCTTCATTTCTAATTTTGTTGATTTGATACTTCTCACTTTTTCTTGATGAGTCTGGCTAGAAGTTTGTCTATTTTATTTATCTTCTTGAAGAACCATCTTTTAGTTTTGTTGATTTTTTTCTAGAGTCTCCTTTTTTTCTTTTTCATTTATCTCTGCTCTAATTTTTATGATTTCTTTCCTTCTAATCCTAGGGTTCTTCAATTCTTCTTTTTCTAGTTGCTTCAGGTGGAAAGTTATGTTATTTGATTTTTCTCTTGTTTCTTGAGGTAAGCTTGTATTGCTATGAATCTTTCCCTTAGCACTGCTTTTACTGAATCCCATAGGTTTGGGGTTCTTGTGCTTTCATTTTCATTTGTTTCTATACATATTTTGATTTCCTTTTGATTTCATCTGTGATTTATTGGTTATTCAGAAGTGTGCTTTTAGCCTCCGTATGTTGGAATTTTTAATAGTTTTTTCCTGTAGTTGACATCTAATCTTATAGCATTGTGACCAGAAAATATGCTTGAAATGATTTCATTTTTTTTTTTGAATTTACCAAGGCTAGATTTATGGCCCAGGATATGATCTATCCTGCGGAATGTTCTATGTGCAAATGAGAAAAGGGTGAAATTCATTGTTTTGGGGTGAAATGTCCTATAGATATCAATTAGGTCTACCTGGTCTTTGGATCATTAAAGCTCGTGTTTCCTTGCTAATTTTCTGTTTGGTTGATCTGTCCACAGGTGTGAGTGGGGTATTAAAGTCTCCCACTATTGTTGTTATTGTTAATTTCCCCTTTCATGCTTGTTAGCATTTGCCTTATGTATTAAGATGCTCCTGTGTTGGATGCTTATATATTTTTAATTGTTAGATCTTCTTCTTGGATTGATCCTTTGATCATTATGTAGTATCCTTCTTTGTCTCTTTTCATGGTCTTTATTTCAAAGTCTATTTCATCTGATATGAGTATTGCTACTCCTGCTTTCTTTTGGTCTCTGTTTGCATGAAATATCTTTTTCCAGCCCTTCACTTTGAGTCTGTATGTGTCCTTTGGTTTGAGGTGGGTCTCTTGTGGACAGCATATATAGAGATCTTGTTTTTGTATCCCTTCAGTAAGTCTTTGTCCTTTTGGTTGGGACATTCAATCCATTTACATTTAAGATAATTATTGGTAAGTATGATCCCATTGCCATTTACTTTGTTGTTTTGGGTTCGAGTTTATAAACCTTTTCTGTGTTTCCTGTCTAGAGAAGATCCTTTAGCATTTGTTGAAGAGCTGGTTTGGTGGTGCTGAATTCTCTCAGCTTTTGCTTGTCTGTAAAGCTTTTGATTTCCCCTTCATATTTGAATGAGATCCTTGCTGGGTACAATAATCTGGGTTGTACGTTTTTGTCTTTCATCACTTTAAGTGTGTCCTGCTATTCCCTTCTGGCCTGAAGAGTTTCTATTGAAAGATCGGCTGTTATTCTTATGGGGATCCCCTTGTATATTATTTGTTGCTTTTCCTTGCTGCTTTTAATATTTGCTCTTTGTGTTTTATCTTCATTAGTTTTATTAATAGATGTCTTGGGGTGTTTCATCTTGGGTTTATCCTGTTTGGGACTCTCTAAGTTTCTCAGACTTGGGTGACTGTTTCCTTTCCCATTTGAGGGAAGTTTTCAACTGTTATCTCCTTAAGTATTTTCTCATGCCCTTTATTTTTGTCTTCTTCTTCTGGGACTCCTATGATTCGAATGTTGGGGCATTTAACATTGTCACAGAGGTCCCTGAGGTTGTCCTCATTTCTCTTAATTCTTTTTTCTTTTATCCTCTCTGCTTCATTTAATCCCACCATTCTACCTTCTGCCTCACTTATCCTATCTTCTGCCTCAGTTATTCTACTGTTGGTTCTCTCCAGGATGCTTTTGATCTCATTTATTGCATTATTCATTACTGATTGACTCTTCTTTAGTTCTTCTAGGTCCTTGTTAAACATTTCTTGCATCTTCTCAATCCTTGTTTCTAGTCTATTTATCTGTAACTCCATTTTGTTTTCAAGATTTTGGATCATCTGTACTATCTATCATTCTGATTTCTTTTTCAGGTAGACTCCCTATCTCCTCTCCTCTTTGGTTTGGTTTGCTGGGCATTTATCATGTTCCTTTACCTGCTGAATATTTCTCTGCCTTTTTTGTTTGTGTTTGAGTACCCTTTCTGTAGGCTGGAATTTCATGGTTCCTCTTTATTGTGGAGCCTGCTCCCTGTGGGTAGGGTTGGATTAGTGGCTTGTCAAGGTTTCCTGGTTAGGGAGCTGGCGTCGGTGTTCTGGTGGGTGGATCTCTTCTCTCTGGAGTGCAATGAAGTGTCCAGTAGTGAGTTTTGGGGGGTTTGGCATGACTTTGGGAAGCCTATTTTTTTAATGCTCAGGGCTGTGTTCCTGCTTTGCTGGAGAATTAGCTTGGAAGTCTTGCTCTGGAACTTGTTGGCTCTGGGGCGGAACTTGGTTTCAGTGTAGATAGGGAGGCT
Source organism: Nanger dama (assembly GCA_917880005.1). Taxonomy (NCBI): domain Eukaryota; kingdom Metazoa; phylum Chordata; class Mammalia; order Artiodactyla; family Bovidae; genus Nanger; species Nanger dama. The sequence goes on from CAKJTW010000059.1 coordinate 3,310,351, forward strand.
TTTGGGTGAGCTCTTGTCTATTAATGTTCCCTGGAATCAGGAGTTCTGTGATGTTCTCAAGTTTTTGAGTTAAGCTTCCTGCCTCTGGCTTTCAATCTTATTCTTACACTAGCCTCAAGACTTCTCCATCCATACAGTACAGATGATAGAACATTTAGGTTAATGATGAAACAGTTCTCCACAGTGAGGGACACCCAGAGAGGACATGGAGAAGAGAACAGGGAGGAAAGAGATAGAGGTGACCAGGAGGAGAAGAGGGGGAGTCACAGGGGAGAGGCCAGTCTAGCCTGTGATCAATCCCCTAAGTGTTCTCCACAGCCCAGGACAGCCAGAGAGAGTCACAGAGTTAAGCAGAGAAGCAAAGGGGGAAGGAGGAGATAGAGGTGACCTGGCGGAGAAAAGGGAGAGTCAAAAGCGGAGAGAGCAACCAAGCTAGTAATCACATCCCTGAGTGAAAACAGATATTTAAGATTAGATTTTTAAAGGTACAAAATTGACAACAAATACCAAAAGCAGAGATTAAAAATCTAGAGTAAAATTTAGACTTTCAAAAAACAATATTAAAAATACAAAACAAAATCAATCACAAAAATTATAAAAAATATGTATATGAAATTTGCTTTAAAAAATAGGGCCTTTTTTTCTAGGTAATCGTAGGTTATAAAAATGAAAATTAAAGGAGTAATAAAGAACTTAAGTTTTAAATAAATTAAAAAGTGATAATAATAAAAATATACCTAGAAATTTCTTTGGAGCTGTTGTGGGCACTGTAGGGTCAGTTCAGTTTCCGATAGTTCCTTGTTCCAGCTTGTACTTGTTCTCAAGATCTATAGGCCCCCTCCAATGCTTAGTCAATGTTAACTCCAAGGTTTTAATCTGTTGTACCTGTCAATTCCAGAGCGGTTCCCTCTTCTTTGTTTATTTTGGCTCCGTTTCGAAGTCTAATTTCCACTCTGACACAAGGGGGCGAAGGTGGTCACTTATTTAGGCTCACTTGCTCAGTAGTGTTGTGGGGAGGAAGGGACGCTGCAGACAAACACCACTGGCATGTGTGGGGAATGCTCACAGTGTGTGGGCCACACTGGGTTTGCCCCCGCTCAGGGTGGCGTGTGCTTTCTGGGTCTACATGCTCAGGCTGCAGGGTGCTCTGCAGGGGAACCGCCCAAAGCGGACCCTGCCTTTGCGCACCTCTCAGGTCTAGGCTGCTCAGGTTCTTGGGCACTCTGCAGGGGCCCAGATTCAGCTGGGCATGCATCTTGTGCCCTTCCCAGGTCCGAACAGCTCAGGCGACCAGGTGTTTGGCCAGCACACTGTCCCAGGTGGACCGTGTGTCTTCATCACCTCCTGGTCCCGGCTGCTCTGTTTCCCGGGTGTGCCACGTGAGAACTGTCTCAGGTGTGCCGTGTGTCTCCTCTGGGGAGTTGATCTCGGGCTGCAACCCTCCTGGCAGATGTCAATCGTCCAGGATCCCAGGAAGACGTGGTTAATAACCGGGAGCCTGCACACAGTTTGGTGGAGGATGCCGGTCTCTGGGGCCGAGATTGGAGCAGACCCTTGCTTTCTGACTCCTGTGGCATGGCTCCCTCTGTGCCTCTGGTGGTGGGGAGGGGCCTGTACACAGCCAGTTAGCTCTCCTTTGGTATTCCCTCAATCCTTTGCTCTGTGAGCAGTCCAGGCTGCCAGTAAGAGCCTTTCACGGGAAAATTCTCTCTCTTTTTTTTCCTCTCTGGCCATCCCACAGTTTGGATTGCTAGCTCACTTAGCTACCTCAGACTGTCCTCAGGGTATTCAGGTCTGGTCCTTACCCTAAGCATCAATTATCCAGCCCCATCTCCCCTGTCCAGCCCCCCGCTCGCTGGTGGCGGACTCAAGCATCTGGTTGACTTCTCTGCTGGCAGTTGCGATTAGGCAGGTATTCTGTGTGTTTTTTGATTTTGTTTTTCTCTCGGTTATGTTGCCCTCTGAGGTTCCAAAACTCCCCACAGACCCTCCTGTGACAGGGTTTCCTACTGTTTGTAAACTTCTTCTCCTTCACAGCTTCCTTCCCAGGACTGAGCGTCTCCGTCCCTAACTCTTTTGTCTCTTTTTGTCTTTTATATTTTGTCTTACCTCCTTTTGGAGAGAATGGGCTTCCTTTCTGGGTGCCTGGTGTCCTCCACCAGCATTCAGAAGTTGTTTTGTGGAAGTTGCTCAGCATTCAAATGATCTTTTGTTGAATTTGTGGGGGAGTTAAGTGGTCTCCCTGTCACATTCCTCCATCATCTTCCATGTCTATGACCCCATAGACTGTAGCACACCAGGCTCCTCTGTCCTCCACTAACTCCTGGAGTTTGCTCAGATTCATATCCATTAAATCAGTGATGCTATTTAACCGTCTTATCCTCTGCTGGCCCCTCCCCTTTGCCTTCAGTCTTTCTCAGCATCAGGATCTTTTCTAATGAGTTGGCTCTTCACATCAGGTGGCCACAGTATTGAAATTTCAGCCTTAGCATCAGCCCTTCCAATGAATATTCAGAGTTGATTTCCTTTAGGATCGACTGGTTTGATCTCCTTGCAGTCCAAGGGACTTTCAAGAATCTTCTCCAGCACCACAGTTCAAAAGCATCAATTCTTCAGTGCTCTAGCCTTCTTCATGGTCTAACTCTCACATCCGTACATGACTACTGGAAAAAACAGCTCTGACTATACAAGAAAACTATACTTTGTTGGCAGTAATGTCTGTTCTTTTAAATACACTGTCTAGGTTTGAAATAACTTTTCTTCCAAGGAGTAAGCATCTTTTAATTTCAAGACTATGGTTGCCATTCACAGTGATTTTTGGTCCTTGGTAATTCAAGTGTTTGAAGAACGTTTGCTTTTCACTGATTTTCTTTTGGCAGCACTGTATGCACACCTGGGATGGGGAGACGGAAGACTCACCTTTGCCCTTTCCTTTGCCCTCGACCATAAGCCTAAGAAAAAGGAAAAGTAGGAGTAGATCTGTATGACCTAGAGAGTATGTACTGATGCTGAGAACAAAATTCTTAGACATCTGCTTGGCTGTTGATGAGGAAGGAAGGCAAACCTGTCTACACTCCTTTCAAGTCTCATGGGAGGAATAGCGGGGACACAATCTGCACGTCACCCAGGGCAGTATTTTGAGAAGGAAAGTCCTATCCGTTTGTAGCTTCCTGGTTTAACAAAGGCACGAGAAGAGAAGACATGAAAGCGAGGTCTCCAATTGAATAGTAACAAAAGCCCCTTGCCTCCTACTGTTTCCATCTCTTTACCTTCTAAAAATAACAGCTTTGAGAGCTGGGCCTGCATGTACATCTGTCTGCTGGGGTTTGTACTCTTCTTGTATCATATTCATGCCTCACAATGAGGAGGTATTTAAGGCAGGTAGCGTGCACTCCCCTCCTTTCATTTATACTCTCCACATTTACCTCTTCTTTCACACATCCATCTTCCCTAAGTGTGCTCAGACATTTTGGTGGAAGCAAATGCTCCATTTCATGTCACTGGGGATGGACGATATTGTTCCCGGTAGAGGCACATAGACGGATCTCCTCTGCATCACGGACATAATATAAACCGCCCTCAGCTGAAGTGTCCACAGGTCCAGTGTTATACCTGTTGGGCTTTCAGCGGCCGATTCTTCAGAGTCTATCTTGTTCTTGAAATACACAGAGTCTCCTTTTCTGAGAGGCTTGAGCAAAGTATAGGAGAAAGGTTAATACTAAAAATGGCAATGAGGGCATTAGGTTTGCTGATATTGGCAGTTGCCATTCATTAACTATCTGCTTATAGTTAAGTTCATTATGTTCGGTTCTTTGCCCGTCTTACTCAGATACATGTGAAATGGGGTTTGGGAGGCCACAACCATCGTGGTTAGAGCCAAATCTCTGGAGCAAAACAGTTGGGATAGAACTTGCGTAGCATCACTCATTGCAGCATGATCTGGGACCCCCTTTGCCTTGGATTTCTTCATCTGAGTAATCTGGGCAGTAGTAGTGTGGATAGTAAAAGTACCAACTGCAGAAACTGGCTTCCTGGACTAAATGTAATAATATAAATAAACAACATAACGTATTAAGAAATTGAAAAGGCACTAGGCCCATAAGTGATCCACAAATATCAGTTATATAAATATCAGTATAATATTTGTCTTCCTGTCAAAAAGGAGAAAAACCAATCAAACATAAGTGATCCCAAACTGCACCATGGTAGGTGGTATGTCTGGACTTATAGCCAGGTTTGTTTAAGGCTCTGCATTTTCCAGTGATGCAGAGGCCAAAATGGCCCCATGACTGATTTCTGACATTTGTATATAGCTAATGAATGTTTCATTCTAATATAAGAATTAGTGCTAAACACATTGTGTGCTGTATCACACAGGTACATGTTCAGTTCAGTTCAGTTCAGTCACTCAGTCGTGTTTGGACTCTTTGCGACCCCATGAATCGCAGCACGCCAGGCCTCCCTGTCCATCACCAACTCCCGGAGTTCACTCAGACTCGCGTCCATCGAGTCAGTGATGCCATCCAGCCATCTCATCCTCTGTCGTCCCTTTCTCCTCCTGCCCCCAATCCCTCCCAGCATCAGAGTCTTTTCCAGTGAGTCAACTTTTCACATGAGGTGGCCAAAGTACTGAGTTTCAGCTTTAGCATCATTCCTTCCAAAGAACACCGAAGACTGATCTCCTTTAGAATGGACTGGTTGGGTACATGTTATATCACTGTTAAGAGAAGACCACAGTGTTCCTATTTCACTAGACTCTTGTATTAGTTCAGGTGGCCTTGATCTACATGCAAACTGAAACAACACCACCAACAACAAAACCCCTGCAGCTGATTGAGGAGCTCAGGGCTCCTGACCACGACCACCTCTGATCACAGGCTGCAGAGTCCTGACTTTATAGTAGAGCCTACGCATGTATTGATACTTTGTAAGCGTTAAAGCTTTTGCAGTGATCATCCTTGAATGCCTATTGTGTGGGTACCAATACCTAGGAATATTTGTGCCACCTGGCTAGAAATAAAACCCCTGAAAGTTGATGTTATAACTCTTAATGCACTTTTTCTCTCTATTTTTCTTGTTTCTAATGTTGACAACCACCCACATGGTATTCACTGGTTCTCGGTATAGCCCACAGAAACGCCAGCTGGCTGCATGCCGGTGTCAAGAGGATGAGATTGTGGAGAGCTTCTTCCTAGCAATACCTTGTCAACCACCAGCATTGTTTCTAAATCTGAAATGTTTTTCTTCTTCTGTGCCTTTGGTTTCTCTTTCCACTTGGGAATGAGACCCAGAATAGGTTACTAATTATATTGTGGTAGCTGTGATTCCTAAGAACTCCAGCTCTCATCTTTATGCAGCATCACTCACTTAGCTATTCCAGCTAATGTGTGGAGATCGGATAGGGCTGTCAGCGTGCACATGCAACATCGCAGGAAGTCTGCTGTGCCTCCAAGTAGTTCCATGCTGGCTTTAAAAATATGATTTGTTTTCTCCAAACCTGCCCAGTGCACAACATCCAGAGAGAAACATGATAAAACCACAAAATCTGCCTCCTGCCTAGTTTTGACAATTAAAATCATCTCTGTCTTCAATTACTAGAAATGCTAAATCTATCTTTCTGAGAATCAATAACTACTGAAATTCAAACAGAAGCATTTCAAAAGCACGATGTTTCTCCTACACTAATAACAACCCCTCAGGTAGCAGCACAGATTCTAAGGAATATTTTTGAGCTTAGAATCTGGCCTTGTGTACACTAGATTGTTGATTAGAGCATTAATAAATGAAGAAATCTTGCAGAGTGCACAGCACTTCCCAGGCTGCATAAAAATATATTATCTTCTACTCAACAGATAAAATGCTTTAAAAATGGAACCTCACTTGCTCCAGGACCTATTTTGGCTTCCAAAATCTCCCAGCCAGAAAACCTAAGGGCTTCTGACTGTATGTATTTTGCACATAATGAAAATACATGGTGAGCCTTCAACCTGTGTGTGATGTGTGTGTATCAATATAGTAACTGTATGTGTTATGGTGTTTTGAATTGAATCTGCCAAGAATGAGATCAGTTTACTGACTTAACTGTCGTTAGAGACTGAGAGTCAGGATCATAGGCTTGTCATTAGAGGTATGTTTGGTTTATACTCAGGGCTGTGGTGGTTCAGGAGTCTGTATTGCTGCATGTGGAGTGCTGGTCACCATATTGATTCCAAGTGGCTCTGGATTTGGGAGCAACAACAGAAAAGAGGGATTGATTGGTGCCCCTCTTCTATCACAGACTTGAGGTTTCTTTCTGCCTACCACAGACTTGAGATTTTTTTCTATGTGCAGCTCTTGACCCAGGGTAGTCCAGTAACTTATTTAAAATGCAGCTAAGGTTTGAAATATTCAAATTGTTCTTATTCTGGGTATATTGTGCATTTCTTTGGTAGAACAACAGATGAGCTAGTATATACTGACTAATGTAAGTACTATGTAAGCAGTTTCTAGGAGTTTTACATGTGTTAGTCCACTTTAACCACCATCCCATCAAGTAGCATTGTTATTTTCCCAATTTCTAGATGAGGCCACTAAAACATAACAAGGTTAAATGATTTTTTTCCTATAGCCACACAGTAAGTGGTGGAAGGAAACCGGTCCGTTGTTTTTAACCACCATAGCCAAGAAGTGGTAGTAAGGAACTTTTCTAATGGCAGGTCAATCCAGAGGAGAAGCCAGAAATCTTTGATTTATGATACTAAAACTTCTTGGCTTTTCAGGCTACATTAGCAAAAGCGTCTAAGATTCTTTGATTTGGGGGAAAATCCTAAGTCTATGATAGCTATACTTTTTCTCCTTTTGCAACAAAAATATTCTGCATATATAAAATACATGAAAAGTTGCAACTAATAAGAGGTATGAAGAAAAGATACGACAAACCTAGACAGTATATTAAAAAGCAGAGAGATCACATGATTTAAAAAAACAGAGACATCACCTTGCTGACAAATGTCAAAGCTATAGTTTTTCCAGTAGTCATGTATGGATGTGAGAGTTGGACCATAAAGAAGGCTGAGCTTGGAAGAACTGATGCTTTCAAACTGTGGTGTTGGAGAAGACTCTTGAAAGTCCTTAGACAGGAATGAGATCAAACCAGTCAATCATAAAGGAAATCAACTCTGAATATTCATTGGAAGGACTGATGCTGAAGCTGAAGCTCCAATACTTTGGCCACCTGATGTGAAGAGTCAACTCACTGAAAAAGACCCTGATGTTGGAAAGATTGAAGGCAGGAGGAGAAGGGGGGGTAACAGAGGATGAGATGGTTAGATGGCATCACCAATTCAATGGACATGAGTCTGAGCAAACTCTAGGAGATAGTGAAGGACAGGGAAGCCTGGAGTGCTGCAGTCCATGGGGCTGCAAAAAGTTAGACATTACTGAGTGACTGAACACCAGCAAGAGGTGTGAATATAAAAATCCTCTTACCCCATGTGGTGGTATAGAATAGATGTTTCCAGAACTGATGTCATCCATAGTTTTAAGTCTTACCTAAGAAGGTAGGGTTCCACTTCAAAGGAATACAGTGTTCACTATAATTGAATCATTTGGTTGACAACATACCTAGAGTAAGGAGCCCTTCTGTACCCTCCAATCGTTAGTTAGCTTCACACAAAGTTATAGGACATTTTCTGTAAATGCACTTTCTGTAGATGGTGCATGTGAGCAAGGACTAGACATTTCAAGGGATGTCCTTGAGTTGAATGTTTTGATTTGCTCCTATTAGTTCTGGCCTTACAATAAGCCCTTGGGTTCCCCTGATTTCTGAGATATTGTAAGCATTGGAAGTAGTCTTGAGAAGAGATTCCAAAGAACCTAATGAAATAAGGAAAACTTAAAAGCCTAGCCTTGAAGACTCACATGTAGACCTTACCTTGGTGTGTGATCAGGACACAGGAGAGGATGAGCCATTGGTTCATTTGTTTCAATTCATTCCATATCATTTCACACCACCATTCCATTTCATTCTGGAGTAACATCAACAGCATCCTCTTTTGGCCTTAACCAGTGAGTCCTTTTTAAATTTATTTACTTTGACGTCTCCACGTGGCTTGTAAGATCTTGATTCCCCAACCAGGGACTGAACCTGGATGCTTGGCAGTGAAAGCTTGGAGTCCTAACCACCAGATAGCCAGGAAATTCCCAGCCACTGAGTTCTTTACATGTCCTGTGCTATCTCATTATTTTCACTCTTGCTCCCTGCCCTCTTCCCACAAAAAAATCATTAGCAGCACTATGTATGATTTGGTTGATTCACCTGCCAATTTTGCTACATTTAGAATTCTAGAACAGTTTTACAAATGAAAGGGTGTCTAAGTAAAGACTCTACATGTTAGGATAATTCACTAACTAATGGTTATATTGCTAATTTGATTTTGCTGCTGATCAGAGATAGGAAGAGAATTGTAATTGAAATGCATTGCCACCAATTTGTAAATGTTGGTACACATTATCCATCATTGTTATGCTATTATGCTATTAACATAAATTATCACATAGAGGTAATTTAAAACTGTTAACTGACACAGGTATATCTTCTTCCTGGTGATAATTACACATAAAGGAAAGAGGTCAGGCTAAATGTTGCATGGTATTATTGCATGGACTATTGATGGACGGTAGTGATTAAGTGATGTTAGCACTGAAAAATTATTTTGTTCCTAGTATCTCTATGAATTTTCCGTTATACATGAATTTCAACTCTCATATTCAAATAAGCAATAGATTTTTCTTAAAACACACACTTTGGGGCTAACTTTTCTTTTCTTTTTTTTTTTTAAATTAAATTTATTTATTTTTTTAATTACAATTAACTTTTCTAAAGTCACTGTTTTGCTTCACAGTAATATTGATTTTAATGAGTTTTTGTTTCATGTTCTTTTAGTTGCATACTTAGACACAGGACTTTTTCTTTAAAAACTAGAAGACATTAACTCACTACTAGTGAATTCTTGGTTGAGTACATAATTCCCAATTCATTTGTATATCAATGTATATTCTTAAGCAAATTAGAAATTGCCCCAGAAGGTGAGTATCCACGTTAAATGGGGATATGTGGGCATATTCTGTGTTGATGCTATGATAGTGTAAAGAGAGATTTTCTGTGGAGTCTATCCGATTATGTACCATATGTAGCTTTGGGGATATAACTAATGAAAGGGAAACTCAGATCGATTATAGGATGAGAGACAAAGCCAGATGATGAGCATTGGATTTTTCAGGCTTAAGCTTTGAAAATCTTAAGTACTTGAAGCTTCTCAGCCAGAGGATAGGTTGTCAATGAAATACTAGAAAAGTCATTCCTGGAAATGTTCAATGAAATCTTACTACACTTGGATTTCAAATGTAAAATGACAAACAGACCTCTAACAGAATAATGTGCTATAATTTCATCTCATCCCAGAGGGTTCCATCAATTCTAGGACCATAGAGTCTAGGAGAGGCATGTGTTGCAAGTATTTATGAAATGGAAATGAAACAATGTAGGTGATATTCTGAAGCTGTGAAATGGGGAAACTAGACTGATTTCTCAGTGCTCAGGTCAGAAAACAATCACATAAACTTACAGAGAACATGCTACAATAATTCTTTGTTGTTCTCAAATGTGGAGAAGGCGATGGCAACCCGCTCCAGTGCTCTTGCCTGGAAAATCCCGTGGACGAAGGAGCCTGGTAGACTGCAGTCCACGGGATCACGAAGAGTTGGGCATGACTGAGCGACTTCACTTTCACTTTTACTTTCATGCATTGGAGAAGGAAATGGCAACCCACTCCAGTGTTCTTGCCTGGAGGATCCCAGGGACAGAGGAGCCTAGTGGGCTGCCATCTATGGGGTCACACAGAGTCGGACATGACTGAAGCAACTTGGCAGCAGCAGCAGTTCTCAAATGTGGAGTGCTAAATGCCAAGTCAGGACATAGTGGGATGTTTCTAAGTTCTAACATAATCATGAAGGATGAAAGACATATACCATAAGAATTACTCTTGAAAACCTTAGGAAGTTACCCTATCAAAGACCGAGACACTCTCTCAGAACCACCAGTTTTCTTCCAGGTTGGGTACATCAGTATTTCTGTGTGTGCCAGAGGCAGTAGGTGCCATTTCTTTAGGGTCATAATGCACAATTTTATATATATATATATATATATATATATGAACCAGAATCTGAGTTGACAGAATGGGGAGAGTCATATGGTGAGAGGCATGTAAGAACCAGGCGGGTTGAAGGAACAGATGTCTGTCTTCTCACATGCCATCTACAATCTCTCTGGGATTTCCAGGCACTAAGTGAAATAGCTGGCCTAATTGCATTATAACAGTTATCCTTCCCTTCTTCTTCTCTTTGCCCCCTCTCTTTTCTCTTTTCTCCTCTCTTTCTCCTCCCTCCACTACTCTCAACAGGTCATGATTTAGCATCACCATGATAGTCTCTTCAAGATAGAATAAAAACACTAAGACTTTTTAAAAATGTATAGTTTATTCTCGGAGAAGGCAATGGCACCCCACTCTAGTACTCTTGCCTGGAAAATCCCATGGGCAGAGGAGCCTGGTGGGCTGCAGTCCATGGGGTCGCTGGGAGTTGGATACGACTGAGTGACTTGACTTTCACTTTTCACTTTCATGCATTGGAGAAGGAAATGGCAACCCACTCCAGTGTTCTTGCCTGGAGAATCCCAGGGACGGGGGGAGCCTGGTGGGCTGCAGTCTATGGGGTCACACAGAGTCGGACACGACTGAAGTGACTTAGCAGTCTATTCTCAGCTCTAAGTAATCTCTAATTTTTCAAACCCCTATGACTTATTTTATGTTACTAGAGATTCTCAATGTTTTTGTAGGTCAGACTTTTGAGTAGGTTCTGAAAGCTAAGGACTCTTTCCCAGAAAAAAATGTACTATAGACATTCAATCTCAATATAAGCAAAAATAAAGATCCATACATGACCCTATAATTTTTAACTAAGATTCTCTAGACTACCACAGATTTCTCCTTCAACCAGCAGGTGATCCACATTTTGTAATCTAATATTCTCTCTATATCATCACTTTTGAGGGGACCTATAAGGATGATAAGGAGAAGAACACTAAGACTGAATAGCTAACATTCATTAAGTTCTTAAATATGTACAGGCACTAGTCTAAATCATTTACCATTTATCACAACCTGATGACAAATGTGCTTTTATCCTCACTTTACTGTTACAGAAGCTGAGACGTGGGGAAGTTAAGGAATTTGCCCAAGATCACACAACTGTTAAGTAATTGAATCATGACTGGCGGCCAGAAAGCCTGGATTGAGAGTCCAAGCTCTTAACCACTATGCAGCACTACCTTGTGGTATGAAATTAACTGGGTGTCCTTTCTACTCAGTTTGGTCAAAAGAGAACAGAAGACGATCATGGCTACACTATACCATTAAATTGTGACTCTCTGGCCAGTGGTGGTTTCTACTAGTGCTTCCCTTCTTGGAAGAGGATGTGCCTCCTCTTAGTATTTGAAGATGGCTGTTGACCTACAACTACATCCAGCTAGTCCTGCAATCAATCCTCTTGGAAGCACTTGAATTGATTTCTAGCAGCCTTTAGTCTGATTCTGGATTCCTAAAAGGACTATGCCTACTTTCCAGAACAGTTTAATTACACATCACTATTTGTTTTATAATCAGAATATAATTTCAAAGACTAAAAGATAAATGATATTACTTAGGACATATTGTTGCAAGCATCAGAAATTCAACTTGAAAAGAAAAACATATTGAATTGTCAAAGATCCACAAAACAGTGACATCATGGAAAAACACAGAGAAAACTAATAGTAATGGATAGGTTTGGTTCTCATCTGATCTTCCTTTCATTTATTTCCCCTTATTGCTAACTGGCTTTTTCCAAGTGGCAGGAAACACGAGCACCATAGATTACACATTTTGTATTTTAGATCTTATAAAAAGGGAGACAGTTTTGTCATTTTCTTCATGCCCTGTTCAAGAATCTAAGATAATACATTTTATGGACACAACTTGGGTTAATTTCCCAAGGGTCTGTTCACTGGAACAGATCCAATGGGACTTGAGATAGAGGGGTTGGATCATTTGAAAACATATCAGTCCCATAGAAATATGTGGATAGAATAGTAAAGGAGAAGTTCCCAGGAAAAGTGACAGAGTGATAAACAGACAGCATTTACTGGATGGCTCCAAAAGAAAACTCAGCTAAATTCATTTGTTTGCAGTTAGCAATAAATTATAGAGAGTTATTAGACAGAAGGCTTGAAATTGTATTTCTTGCTTTGCACAGTCAGAGGAATATATTGGGGAAAATGGTATAGCCAATCTAATTTGTGTTAATTCAGCAAATAAGTGACTATTGGAAATTTTTTATTATTTCATCCTTAATTTGGACTTTTATATCAGTTTAAGGTGAGATAAAACTGTAAGGAAAAGCTGGTGGGAATAAGAAACACCTTTTCTTAGAAGAATAGCTGTGACTGCCTGCTGGAATGACTTCTGGAAGAGTCTGGAATTGGGACGAAGATAACTAAGCTGAGAAGGAAAGTGAACATGCATGACTTAGAACCTGATTTGTCAGAGGTTTCTTGATAGAGTGATTGGCACCTGGTGCTTTCTAATGAAATAAACAAAATAGCATTAATACACGTAACACTCTAAGTAACATGATTCTGGGATATGGGATGGATCAACTCCTAGAAGAACCTGCAGTTTTTGAGAAGGGTCTGTCACTGGTCTGGCTACACCTGCCTTCCATTGCTGTCATTCTACTGAGTAAAAGATGGTTTAACACAAGAGTGTTCTTACAAATTATGTTAGTGATAAACACTTGTACTTTATGGAGGTCACATTTTCAGCACTAAACAAGAATCAGGATGTGAAAGGACAAGTTTCTTTCTCATTCTTTCTCATTCCCATTATGTGAGAAAAGAAATTTACACGTGGGACTTCATGTATTTAAAAACACCTGGGCATCAGATGGAAGCTTTTCTCCTTGACCAGCTTGAGTGAGTGTGAGAAATAGTATGTGGTAGATGGGCACATGGAGCGCCAGCTCCATCATTTAGGAAGATGAATAATAGAGTTTTAGATTGAATGCTTTTTTAAAAGGTGCTATAGTTTAGATTCTATATTTTAAAATCTTTTTCATCTACCATTAACTCTGGGAACATGATGATGGAATACTAATATCAATTTACAGCAATGTTTTTGAGGAATGGAGGTGCATTTGCATAGGCAATTCAAAGGACAATTTAAGATTAAACAAATGTAACCTCTAATTTCTGGTGATAGTAGGGTGTCTCCATAGCTTGAAAGGACAAGGTGGTATATATGGTGAGAGAAGGAACATAAGGATGAGATATGGTGAGAAAAGTGCAAGAAGAGTGCAAAATTGGTAAGAAACAAAGTATATTTAAAGAGACTGTGGCTGTACCTAAATCACAGTCACTGATTCCATATAGAAAGAGAAAGAAAATAGGATGTTAGAATATAATTTGTGAGAAAGAAAATCCAGCATGCTTCTTGGCTGTTTAATAGAATTATGACTCATTATCCTTTATGTAATTGGAAAACATTAGTATATAGTTGGTCAAGAGTGTGGGCTATAGAATCTAGGTTCAAAAAAATCTTCCCTGCTGGTTGTGTGAGCTTGGACATGTTAATCTTCTAAATCTCAGATCTACCATCTTGAGAATGTGGGTAATAATAAAACCTGTTTGGAAAGGTTATTCTGATTAAATGAGCAAATCCATGTAATGTTATTACCTCAGTGCCCGCTACACAGCAACTGCTTAGTAAAATTTCCTATTTATGACTCAATCATTAATTCCTCCTCTTCACTTATGGATAGAAAAATCTGTCCCACTGTGTACACACCACATCCTGGTTGTATTCCTGGCTTTAGAACTCTCTGGAATGGCCTTTGTCTATGGGATGTCTAAGGCTTGGAGCAGGAGATCTAGAAGCAAAGACTTAATGTTATATTTTAAAGTTGATTAGAATCTGGAGATCTTATTCCCTGCATCCTTTGGAAATGTTTCAAGAAAAACACATTTCTACCAAATACCTCAGGAACAGGACAAAGAATGACTTAGAGAAAACATAAATGTCGAGTTATGTCCTTACATGTGGCTGTTCTAGTTTTTATTATACCAAGAACATGTGAAATGGGATGGTGCCTCCAGATTTGCACTCATAATGGAGAGAAAAATTGCCCCAAATCATTGCTTTCTATACCTGCTGTGAATGATGACTTGTGATTCTGCTGGTAGCATATCCAAACTAAAGGTTTCTCATCAGTGGTGGAACGATTTATTTTTTCTTCTGGAAAAATTGCAAGCAATCTCTCTGTATGCAAAAGAGTGAATGAGTGGTAGATATAAAAGAATGGAAGGAGAAGAAGTGATTAGCTTTTAAAGCAACAAACGGTTATTAGAGTATTAGAGGGATAAGAGGGGGGAGGTAAAGGGTCAGAGTAGAGGGAGGGGAGAGAGCAGAGGAGAGAAAAGCGTAGGGAGACCAGATTGCCAGCTGTTCATCCACCCCCCTACAATTCTGTTGGTACCAGACAGAGGATCCCCACTGTCCTCTCCAACCCAGACTAAAGCCCTTAGATAAAACAGCATGTGTATTACTGTGTGAGGGGTATCATAACCAAACTCTACAGACTGGATGGCTTACACAACAGGCATTTCTTTTCTCACAGTTCTGGAGTCTGGAAGTTTAAGATCAGCCTGTCAATTGAGTTGGCTTCTACTGAGCCTTCTTTCCTCGGCTTACAGATGACCACCTTCTCTCTGTGTCCTCACTTGGCATTTCCTCTGCATTCGCATTGCCCTGGTGTCTCTTTTCAAGTCCAAATTTCCTCTGACACCAGTCAGATTGGATTAGGGCCAACTTACTGGCCTTGTTTGAACTTGATCCCCTCCTTAAAAGCCTTATCTCCAAACGTAGTCAAATTCCAGGGTACTGGGGGTTAGAACTTCAACTTATGAACAGAAGGAGACTCAATTCAGCCCATAACAGCTGAGTAACATGTTAGCCTGGCAGCTCATAAGCTGGTCATCCAGGCAGAGGTGAGCAGACATTGCTCTGTTTTTCACTGGAGTAATATTTCTGTAAGGTCGAGTGATATAAGGTAGGCTCACAACTGACATTTTCAGCCAGCAGGATTTGGCAGGTATAAAGTAGACTGATTATTGTGGCTCTTGGACCAATGTAAGTCTTGACTCCTGCACTAGCTCTCTCTGCAAAAATATGAAGTGTTTGGGACAAAGGGTTTTCTGTAACCCTGAGAATGGATTTCCAAGAAGGCTGCCAATCCTGATTCAAAGGCTTTGCTCCCGTCTAGCTCTCAATGCTGTGTATACTCACCATGGTGGAACATTTCCAATCCCGTCAGCTTGTCTTTGATTTCACATTTTTATAGTAACTTTCTAGCCAAATATCAATGCTGCTCACTGTCTTTTAGATGTTCAACATCAAAAGTTGCACAGTGGCTATGTTTTTATTTTATTTAAGGATTATCTCTATTTTTGGCAATCTTTGACAAGTCTTTTCTGCACCGATGCTGCAATAAACTCATTGAAACCCTGACTTTTATGGAGAGCAAGCAAGCCAGAGAATTATTTTACCCAACTAAGATGAGACATAGATTTTTGTTATCCTCCACCTACAAAAATCCTATATATCTCCATTACAGGTTTACCTTAATAATGAAATTTTGTGTTCACATAAAATAGAAAAGTACTTTTCATATCTTTTATTTAAAACCAAAACATCTTCTGGGCCAAAGAGGTGGCTTTTAGAAACGGAGCTAGGACATGATCATCTCCCCCAAATGGGAGACAAATCTAAAGTGTGCTGAGCTAAGAAGCCAGGCAGGTTTCAAAAACCTCTTACCATATTTATTTTTATCTGTATACTTCATCTTGTGTCCATTCCCATATGATCTGCCATCAATTACCCAATGTAATGGAAACCTTGAGTTTCTTACAAGGTGGCGATAACAATAGAAGTAACTGGAGGCCAGTGAGGTTGCTACTTCAGCTTTTGTCTTGATGCCTCCCGTTGCACACCCCTGACTCCTTCTTCTAGCCTTGTTGTTAAAAGCTTCCATTTGTATATCTCTTCTTTTTATTTTTTAAAGTTCATAGGAAAAATGATATTGTTGTGTTTCAAAGCACTTTGGAATCAGATAGATCAGGAATTGAAATTCTGGTCCGATGCTTACTGTGCTGACTTGAACGAGTTTCTTTTTCTGGCTTTATTTCTTCATCTTTTTAATTGGTGCTATGAAAAATAAATGGGATTATAATTATAAAGCACTTAGTCTAGTGTCTGACTATAGAGTATCAGACTCCACAGAAGAAAGCTATTTCTTTATTTTGTATTCTCTCTCTTTATTGGTCTTTTTAATTTTGGACCCCTCTCCTCCCTTATCCTTCCTCTCCTTTACTGTCCAATTTTCTCTCTCTCCTAACAACAACATTGGGTACACATATCTTTGCTTGCCATCCAATCCAATGTGTCGAACAAGGCCTGTATTGGAAATGCTTAAGGGTTTCTAACTATTGCAAAAGCCTGAGGGAAACCTTAAATTGATCAGTAATAGCACCTCACTGTTTCTTTTTCTTTGACTCCAATTAGGTCAACTCAGTATAGAGAGATGGTCTAGTTCATGTTTATCAGCAACTGTAATGAGATATAAATGTCTTACATTTGAAAAGAGAGAGAGTGAGAAAGAAAGAATGAGAAAAAAAGAAGAATCAGCTTGGAAATACTCTCTTTCTGGGAAATCCATCTTTCAACATACGGAGTCTATGAGGATTGGGAAAGAGAATAAACAATTCCTTTTCTTTTTCTCTTTTCCTATCTCTAAATTTAAAAGGGCATAGACTAGATGATTTTATCTGTCTTCAACACTCATGTTATAGACTATGTCAACATGACTCTTTAACTGGAAAATATTTTGGTATCTGAGACCTGCAGCCTTCTCCTTGAGTGATACTATAAGAAACAGGTTGATGAGTTTCACCTTTGTATTAGCTGTTCAGGATCATTATTGAGGATGTTGCCTACTACATTATGCAGTGTGGCTCCTCTATGAAACCCATCTCACTGTTTCATGTTGACATCCAGGAAACTTACAAAAGCTTCAGATCTCAGTTCTAGTCGCTGAAAGGGTCTTTTACAGCTTACAATCTATATTCTATTCTCCCAGATCTCAGTAGCCAAGAAAAACAATGTATTCAGATTTTTCTATTTTATAATATTTACTTTAAGTCTTTACAAAAATTCACAGTATACATTAATAAATAATTCTGCTCCCTCCCTCTGGCTTCTCTAACTTCTTAGCCCTCATAGATGCCATTTCTTCCAGATGTCATTTTATTCATACACGTTCTTATGCTCTGTTCATCTCCAATGTAAAGTCAATGACTAATAGTTCATTCACACTCACAAAAGGAAGGGAGCCTGTTTATTCTCCTCTCCTGACCTCTAATTTTTGCATGTGAACTTCTGTTTGGCTTGTAGATGTTACTCTATGCTATTTGGTAAGAAGAAATCTACAGTGATAACTGATACCCTTTATCATACTCAACTTTCCCTTATGGTCTTAATTTTGCTAGTGAAGACTGTGGTATTTTTCTCTTTGCTATATTTCTCTTTTCTTTTGTTTGAGAATATGCCATATTTTGTTTTGGCATAGTCATATTTTATCTTAAGGATATGGACTTGGGACAAAATTGTCCCTAAATTACTTAGTTTGTTACTGACTTAAAACAGATTAATTATTGCAAGCCAAATTGCCCACAGAATGTAGCTGGCTCATGCAAATCCTCAATTTAATAATTTACTATAGGTTATTGAAGGGGTTTCACAGTTTAATTATGCAAATTGCTTCAAGAGACTTTTGGTCATTTTCAACAAAAACTTCAGTGAGCAAAATATACATGTAACATTATTTTTACAAAAGTAGAGCTGAGACACTGAAAACTAAGATGGCTTGTGGGTTAGCACCTGGTGAAGGCCAGGAATCTGGAAAAGGACTTCTTGGGTTTGAACTCTAGATTCTTCACTTATTTGCCACGTGGTTTTGAACAGATTACTTAGTCTTTCTGTATTTCTTTTTGTTTTTTTAATCTGTAAAATGGGCCCAAAATGATGTTTTTAGCTTAGCTCAGAGCCTGGTGCATGAGCAGTATTATTGTTTCAATGATTTTAAGTTTTCAGGATAAAATTGTCAAAACTGGCCTGCAATGAATGGGCACATAAATACACTTTATTGCCTTAACTCCACGTCTCTTGGCTATTTGTCATCAGGCTTCTGTCATCCAGAGAAAGCTGTTCTATACTTCAGCATTAGACCTGGACACTGGGGAACAAAAAGGAGCTCATGTAAAATGAAGCTGAAAAAGAAGTTGATGATTTAAATAAATGAGAATTGTTTCTTATAAAACCCAGGAAGGATAAAGAGCCCCACTCAGTTCATTAACCAGTTACTAAATGGTGTTTGTGTTATCCCCATGAATACTAAATGAATTCATTATGATATGTGCTATTACAGTGAATAGCAAATGAATTCATAACGATGGGCTTCATAAAAATATTCCTAATGGAGAAGTTATGCATTATCAAGCTGGTTTCTAGAGTAACTGGTGCTTGCATTTAAATGGGGGACATAAATAATACTAGGCACGACATGGGCTAGTTGGAGTTATCTGGATAGGTTCTACAGAATTGAGAACTCAGTTCGTGTTTGGTAATATGTCAGGAGCCTCCGATGACTCTCAGGTTTTGTTTTTGTCCTTTATTACTGATGCTTGATATCCATTTTTGTCTTTGGCTCAAAGAAAAGGATCCAATAATATGTAGCTGGTCAACAGTAAACCTTTGCTTTGTAATTAGAGAGATTAAGTGAACAAGTCTTAAAATGTTTTCAACCTTTCCTGCCCAGAGGCCGTCCGATGCGTATCACACTTGAGCAATCTTCAGGTCAGTTGCTGTACGTAAAATGCAGTGAACCCCCTCATCTGTCCACTTCCACACAGCATAAGAATAAAATAAATTTTAGAATGAACGGCATATCCTTGAAGTAATATTTGAATTTTATTGACCGTCATAAATAGATTATGAAATCATGGCAGCAACAAAAGCACAGATGGTATCTTATTATAAACCTGCAAACTACAAGCAATGAGCTTGAAGACCACTCAGAGGGCACTTGTGGGCCATCAGTGGTCCAGAAACCACAATATACTAACCTCTCATCTAAAGGTAGAAGTAATTTCTTAGAAAAAAATTGACACAGCTTCTTGGTTTCATAATAAACTTAAAATGTTTCCAAGGCTTAATTTTTAAGAACCAGCAGTTTTATGTGTCACCCTAATTTATGAATTACATTTGAGCCTCTGAGAGTAAAATTCAGCAAGTATAACAAGTAAAAGAAATAGAAAGTAAAGCTGTACTAGTGCAGGCAGTTTAACAATTTAATTAAATAATGTTACTTGTAGCCTACCATGTGCAAGGCATTGAGGGAGATATAGAAATAAGACACTGTGTTAGTTTTCAAGAAATTTTCAATAGAATGTGTCATGTACATATTTCACCATGATGTAAATTAGACTGGGATCAGATTTAGAACCAATATGCACGTAGTGGAATTGAATAATTATAGCAAAATTATACTATTCGGTTATATATGATTTTTTTGTGTGCCAGAATCTTTCCTAAGCACTTTACATCAGTTATTCATTTAGTCTTCTCAACAAGCCTGTGGTGTGGGCACTTTTGTTATTCCTGATTTCTGTGTGAAAAAGTGGAGCCACAGAGGGTAGAGTAACTCAGAGACAGCTAACTAACTCTAATCTTTTCTTGCTTTCCTTCTCTGATAGAGAGTTTTACTGAGAAGAATTTTGTAGTTGTACTAGAAGAGGGTAGAACCAGAAGATGGAAGAAGTTTGGACTCCTAATATTATGAAAAAGATTGGATTTTCCAAAACAGAAGGTGGTATCAAAAGTAGCAGAGACATAAAATAGGATGACTGGTGAAAAAGACAAAACAAGAAAGATATTTGACAATTAGAACATCGATGGTATTTTTAAGTGAGTGGTTCATGGAAGTATTAGTGCATGGATGTGATTTCCAGATTAAATTTAAAGAAAGAATATGACATAAAAGAGTGAAGACCATAGGTGAAGCCTACTCTTCTAAAACAATTTAATGTTGAGGGTCAGGAGAGTAAAGGTGAGATTAGTTATAGACATTTTTTAAAAAGGACAGCTTTTCAAAATTGGCATGAAGTAGATTTAAGAATGATTGTTAGAGGAGAGAAGAGGAGTTGAAGGAGACAAAGTGATTAAAAATGTGATCATTCCACCCTTTCTTGGGAGGGATATGCAGTTTTGTTTATTTATTGAAATATAATTGACATACAATATTATGTTAGTTTCAGGTGTACCACATAGTGTTTTAATGTTTGCAAACACTATGAAATGGTCGCCATGATAAATCCAGTAACCATCTGTCCCCATACAGAGTTATTACAATATCATTGACTATAGTCTTTAAGCTGTATATTACATCGCTGTGACTTATTTTGTATCTGGAAGTTTATGTCTGTTAATCGCTTTCAGTTCTTTTGCATTGCCCTCACACCGCACCCTTTAGGCAAATATACCTTTTTGTTCTCTGTAACTATGAGTCTGTTTCTCTTGTTTTTAAAATCCTACATATGAGTAAGGTCACATATTTTTATTTCTCTGACTTTCACTTAGCACAACACACTTAGCTCCATTCATGTTGCTGCAATAGTAAGATTTCCTTTGTTATGGCTGAATAATGTTTTATCGCATCTCTTTTATCTCATCATTTATCAAGGGACACTTAGATTGTTTCTATATCTTGGCTGCTGTAAATAATGCTGCAATGAATGTTAGTGGTGTATATTTCTTTTTGAATTTGTGGTGTTGTTTTCTTCAGGGAAATACCAAGAATCACACGGAATTTCCATTTGTTTTAAATAATTTTATTTATTCATTTAGTTTTGGCTGTTTCGGGTCTTCGTTGGTGCGCAGATTTCTTTCTCTAGCTGTGAGCAGGGTTGCCCTC
The DNA here is from genome assembly GCA_917880005.1 of Nanger dama. NCBI lineage: Eukaryota > Metazoa > Chordata > Mammalia > Artiodactyla > Bovidae > Nanger > Nanger dama. The sequence goes on from CAKJTW010000059.1 coordinate 3,331,504, forward strand.
TAGCTGTAGTGCATGGGCTTCTCATGGCTGGGGCGTCTCTTGCTGCAGAGCACAGGCTCTAGAACACAGGCTTCAGTAGTTGTGGCACACAGGCTTAGCTGCTCTGTGGCATATGGGATCTTCCCAGGCCAGGGGTCGAACTCTTCTGCATTGGCAGGAGGATTCTTTATCACTGAGCTACCAGGGAAGCCCTGGAAGTTCTATTTTTATTATTTTGAAAAACCTCTATATTGTTTCCATAGTGACTGTACCAATTTACAATCCCACCAATACTGCAAACGTGTTTTTATTACTTCACAGCCTCACCAACACTTGCTGTTTGTTGTCTTTTTGATGATACTCATTCTGAGAAGTGTGACGTGGTATCTCACTGTGATTTCTTTACATTTCCCTGATGATTGGTTATGTTAAGCATCTTTTCATGTGTTTGATGGTCATCTCTATGTTTGCTTTGGAACAATGTTTAATCAGGGCCTTCGTGCATTTTTTAAGCCCGATGTTTTTTGATATTGAGTTGTATGAGTTATTTGTGTATTTTGATATTGACCACTTTTGTATATGTATATTATTTGCATACATCTTCTCCCATTTAAATAGGCAGCCTATTTCAGCTTGCCCAATTTCTCTTTTACAAAAATCTTTAATTTTGTGTAGGGATATAACTGATTGATAATGTTGTGATGGTTTCAGGTTAACAAAGAAGGGGCTCAGCTGCACAAATACATGTGTCCATTCTCCCCAAACTCCTCTCTCATCCAGGATGCTACTTGCCATTTAGCAGAGGCAGTTTTCTCACTTTTGTTAATAGTTTCTTTTGCTATGTTAAAATTTTTTAATTTGATTTGTTTTGTGCTTTTGTTTATTTACCCAAGGAAACATATCAAAACAATATAGCTCAGGTCAGTTCAAAGAGCATACTGCCTATGTTTTCTTCAAGGATTTTTAATGGTTTCAGGTCTTACATTTAAGTCTTTAATCCATTTTGAGTTAATTTGTGTATATGATGTAAGAACGTAGTCCAGTTTGAGTCTTTGCATGAAGCTGTGCAGGTTTTCCAGCATCTTTTATTGAAGGGACTGTCTTTTCCCCGTTGGGCTGCTTTTCATCACTTTCGTCAGTGCTGTATAGTTTTCTAAGTGTTTGACTTTTGTTTTCTTAGTTAGATTTATTCCTAAGTATTTAATTCTTTTAATGCAACTGTAAATAGGTTTGCTTTGTTAATCTTTTATTGTTAGGGCACAGAAACACAACAGATTTCTGTATCTTAATTTTGTATCTCTCTACCAAATTATTTGATGAGCTCTTATAGTTTTTGGTGACATCTTTAGTATTTTCTATATAAAGTATCACACACCACCTGGGAAACCCCATAAAGTATCACATCATCTGCAAAAGTGATAATTTGTTTCTTTTACAACTGGATTCCTTTTATTTCTCTTTCTTGTCTTATTTTTTTTGTCTTATTTGTCTTATTTCTGTGGCTAGGACTTCCAATACTATGTTGATTAAAAGTGTCAAGAATGGTCATCCTTGTCTTGTTTACTATCTTAGAGGAAATGATTTTAGCTTTTGCCTGTGAAGTATGATGTTGGCTGTAGGCTTATAATATATGGCTTTCATTATGTTGACATATGTTTCCTTTACACTCACTTTGTTGAGAATTTTTACCATACATGAATTAATTCTGCCCAAAGCTTTTTCTATATTTGTTGACGTTATACAATTCTGCTTCTTCAATCAGTTAATGTGATGCATCACATTGATTAATGTGCAGATATTGTATCCCTGGGATAAATTCCACTTGATTATGGTGTCAAGGAAAAAAACATATTTAATAGATATAGAGACTGAACACCATTTTGTGAGGAAACATGGTTTGGTGGTGATTTTCCTAGTTCAAGCTCTTCATTAACCAATGGACCTGTTTTTTTGTGGTTGTAGTCCAAGGAGGGGAGGGAAGGAAAGGGGCCTGTGACCAAGATAGAGAAGAACAGTGAATCCAAGGAGTAATTTCAGGGAAGTCAGGGGAAAATTTTTCTGAGTTTTCGGTGTTTGGCCCATTTCAATATCACTTTCATGTTTCTTAAAGAAATTTTTGTCAAATTTTCAGACTCTGGACCTTCATTAAAGCAAGTCATAACACACACACACACCATCTCCAGTTAAATCTAACTACTATACACAAAAGCCTTAGTTTTGAGCAATTTCTTATATTACCTAAACTTATATATGATTCAGGTAACTTCATCTTAACTTCATTAAGACAATGGCATTAGAGCCTGTCTTATTAATAGCATATTACACATTTCAGAAATGAGAGAACTTTTCTTCATGCCAAGCAAAATGTCAAATGAATTAGATATGATAAAATATGAGCTTTAGTACATTATCTCATTTAATACAAAAATCCTGTGAAGGAGGTATCATTATCGTGTTTTACAGCCAAGGAAACACGTTAAGTGATTTGACTAAGGTTACAATGGATGGAGAGGGAAAGTATAGTCTTGAATGGGTTTCAAATATCCTAGTAGTAATTTCACCTGTATTACATTTGTCTCATTTGTACTTAAAACTGAAAGTATAAACAAGTTTAAACTATAAACTTCACCATGCTATTAGAAATTATAACTTTTTAGTGTAATGACTTCTAAAAACTGTTCACAGTCTTGTACTGTGGTTTACACTTCAGCACAAAAGCTCTCAGCACTTAGAAAGTGTGAGCGTTTTATGTAGCCTAAAAATGCTCTCAAGTAAGGCCATTTAGTAGCAACTCCATAGACAAGCCCCTGAATATAAAGTATGGACGGAATCTAAATGAGAAGGTATGTTTAGTGGGGAGGAACACTGTTACCAGTATCCTTACAGCCACCCTGCTCTTAGTGTGGTACCTGAAGAAAAGCAATGAGGTAGATTTATTGATACTGCTCTCTGCTACCCTCCTGGAGGTAATTGATAATCAATTACTTAACTGTCCTTAATATCCCTTCTATTTCTACCATAACAACCACAATAAAGCACAAATGGGTAAATGCAATCATTCATTCTTTCCCAAAACTCCTTCTAAGTAATTATTTGGTGCAAAGCACTAGGATTAGCATTTTGGGTACAAATATGAACAGAGTTCCTAATCTATTCCCTTGAGGCTCTTGTTATCTATTATGTGTGTTTTAGGTACTTACCTATATATATACACATGTATGTAGTATTACATGTAGGGACTTTAAAAGGCATATCTAAAGCTGATAAAGTGGCTGAAGCTTCAAGAGCAAAACAAACCCAGAACCTGATAAATCCCTTTGCTTAAAAGCAAAACCAAAGAAAGTTAAGTGATGAAGAGAAAAGCTTCTGTTTAGCAGCCAGGGATATGACACATAGTCTTGTGGGAGATGGGATGAGAATTCAGCTCTCATAAATAATCCCATTGTTCTAATGGATGATTATGAAATGACCAGAAAAAGATATATTAATGATAATTTGGTATTACATGTCATGCTAACAGTTGTCCCAGATGACTTAAATTCTAAATTTTTCCAGGAGAGAAGCTGCCTTATATGGTACTTCTCTCCCTCATGTCTCCCTTCCTCACCAGCTGGTACAGTGGTTTAGACTTAGCAAGCAGCCAAAAATACTAATTAATCGATTTTTTAATTGACTTGTGATGATCTTAATTCCTTATGATATATACTCAGCATTTTCTCCATGGCAATAATAATTTTTAATGATTGGTATTCTTTCATCAGACACTAACAAATGCCTTCTCAGGTGGCTTAGTCGGTAAAGAATTTGCCTGCAATGCGGGAGACCTGGGTTCAATTCCTGTGTATGGAAGTTCCCCTGGAGGAGGGCATAGCAGTCCACTCCAGTATTCTTGCCTGGAGAATCCCCATGGACAGAAGGGCCTGGTGGTCTACAGTCCAAGGGGTTGCAAAGAGTCAGATACAACTGAGCGACTAAAGCGCAACAAATGCCTGCTAGAGGTCCTTGAGAATTTCTGGATCGTTGTCACGTCTAAGCAAAGTCTTGATGTTCCAGGATTACTAAGGATGATTTGGCACATGTCAGTTTATTTTCTAAGGTCAGTAAATCAGGCAATGTCTCCAAAATACCACCACTATTAAGTAATCTAACTTTCACATTCACCTGGTGGGTGGCTTTATGTTTGCCCATCTAGGGGAGGAGAAAAAGTGAGAAAACCAAAATTTGCTTGGTCATAGAAGGCAAATCACTCAGTCAATTGTCTTGCCTCTCTAGGAAGCTATGGCTCATAAACAAACTGAGCATATCTAAAGCTGATAAAGTGGCTGAAGCTTCAAGAGCAAAACAAACCCAGAACCTGATAAATCCCTTTGCTTAAAAGCAAAACCAAAGAAAGTTAAGTGATGAAGAGAAAAGCTTTTGTTTAGCAGCCAGGGATATGACACATAGTCTTGTGGGAGATGGGATGAGAATTCAGCTCTCATAAATAATCCCATTGTTCTAATGGATGATTATGAAATGACCAGAAAAAGCATATTGCTGTCTCATTTTGATCAGGATTTAAGGTAATACAGTGGAACAAGTTTGATCATTAAAGAGCTCTGGGAAAGCTGGTGTTTACTTAAAAAAAAATTAAAACTAAGCCATTCTTCTCATCGTGTAATTTAGGTGACAACATATTTTGTTTTGTTTTCACAAAAACCACTTCATTCTTTATCAGCTAGCCTTACTCATTTCTGAGAAGTTAAAATTATGAGCCCCTAAAGTCAATGATGTACATTACTTACTGTAGAACCAAATTGACTTGAAGCATTTAAGGTCATTTCATGATTAGATGTGAACTAACTCTTCTTTTGGAAGATCTGTTATTGCTTTTTAGTTGCTAAGTCATGTGCAACTCTTTGAGACCCCATAGGCTATATATAGCCAACCAGGCTCCTCTGTCCATGAAATTTCCCTGGCAAGAATACTGGAATGGGTAACCATTTCCTTCTCTAGGGGATCTTCCCGCTCAGGGATCAAATCTGTATCTGTTGTATTGGCAGGCAGATTCTTCACTGATGAACCACCAGGGAAGCCCTTTTGGAGGATAGTTTGTGGTAAATTCCACAATGGTATATGAGTGTGTGTGATTTGGGAACAAACAAGTGACCTTTCCTTACCTGTTGAAATGATCTCTACCTTTGGACTGCATGATAACTCTCTTGATTTTTTTTCTCTAATCATTTTGTTTGTTAGTCACCTTCCCAAGGGTTTTCTTCTTCATCCCATCTCTTCAATATGACTTTTTAGTTTTCTGATCCAGTTGTAATATATAGTAAAGGGTATAAACTTTGAATCAGACTGACTGTGATTTCTGAGTAACTATGGGGTTTTGAGAAAATATCTTCGCTTTTTATGTCTCATTTTCCCTCAATAATTTGCCAAGATAATTATACTTGACTGCCTGTTTCTTAGGGCTGCGACAACAAAGTACCATAGCCTGGGTGGTTGTCTCACAGTTTTAGCAACTAGAAGTAAGAAACTTACTTTGTAGCAGAACCATGCTCCTTCTGAGACCTGCAGTTTTGCCTCTTTCCAGATTCTGGTGGGTTTCTGGCAGTCTTTGGCGTTCATTGACTTGCTGTTAGGTAACTTGGATATCTGTCTTTGTAATCACATGTCTTCTCCCTGTTTCAGTGTTTTCACCTGACCATCTTCTTATAAGGACCAGTTACATTTTATCAGAAGCACACGCTAACCAGTATGACCTGACTTTAACTTAACCTCAGCAGTGACATTTGCAATGACATTACTTCCGAATAAAATCATATGCTGAGATACTGGAGGGACCATTTCAACCCATAACATTCTTGCTTGAACTAGAATGATGGATCAAATGCTTGGCATCTAAATATATAGATGCCACAAAATTATATCCCCTTCCTTTCTCCTTCATGCTGGGTTTTAATTACAGTGTCTGTCCATGACTGACTTCAGTCTGTCCCAATGTCCTTACATCTTGTCCAAAATGTGCATTGAAAGTGGTTAAAGTTGGGTCACCACATTGACCTCTTTTGATTCTCATCCTCTTGTTGGTTTCTGAAGACATGGCTAATAAGTATTTGATATTTTTGTTTAGAGAAGCATTTGTTTGCACTTCACTCAGTTTTTACCCATTTTTGGCTTCTTTCTTGGTCATTTTATTCAGTTTTATTGCAGTCCTTTCCATATCACAATATGCTTTGGTGCAAGGAATCAGATGCTCCAGAAGAGGGTTAACGTCCACAGATAGTGGACCCCACGAGTACCAGCTCTGATATAGGAGTCAAGACGTCTCTGGAAGGCACATTGTCCTAAGTTATAGATACTCAAAGAGCGGTAATTAGTTTTAATTGTAATGTTTTACTTTTGGCTATGCTTACCTCCTGCCAGATTTCTAATTCCCTTAACATTTAAGATTGCCAAATCAGGCCATCTGTAAACATGAAAAGTTGTAAAACTGGGGTCTTTCACCAAAAGGATAGTTCTAGTATTCTGAACAGAAGAAAGACTGACTTTTCTAGTCCTGAAAGTCCCAAATAATTTACTTTGGAGTGGGTATATCTTGTTGCTTCTTCTCTCTCTGCCCTTCCTAGGGTTTTCTGAATGTGGGTGGATTTTGGTTCAGTGACCATCTTTTTAAAATTTTCTCTTTTCTTTTCTTTCTGTCCAGAATGTGCCTTGGCAAGACTTGTGGAGAAGCCCAGAACAGCCTTTCATGAGCCAGAAAGGTTAAAACTGTGCTGAAAGGACAGCCTCAGCTCTCTGCTGTTGGTGAGTTATTCTGTTTATTCTACATATGTTTCCTTTTAATTAAAATGTCATTTTTAATTAAAAATGAAATGTCAAGAAGGAAAAAAAAATTGGCAAAGTCTGGACTATTGCAATGAATACAAGCAGAAAAAGTCAGTGGAGAGGAAAAAAACTTTGAAAGGATGAGAACAGTATCTCATTCACCATTTTGGTAGAAAGAAAAAATAATCGAGAGGTTTGGAGACGTTTGAATAGTCTTTGTTGTTCACAACAAACACACACACACACGCACAGACACACACACACATCTGCTTTATAACATGTTCCCATAATTAAAAAATATATATTTGATATGTGGGCACATGCTTTAAGTTAATGAGTGATGCTGATGGGTGCCACATTTTTCATGAGTGACAGAGCCACTAATGAGATGTAGCACTGGCTACAGAGGCCACCAATAAATTGTGTAAAACACCCCTGCTGGCCATTTATTTAATTTATTTTACAGAAGTGTAATGCCTTACAGTTTAATATGGAGGTTTTATTTTGTTATAAAGACCCAAGCCTACAATAGGCTTTTCAAGAATTATACATCATTTATGCCTCCCATTTCAGCATTGCTCTGATAGAGAATGTTACATGGTACGATTAAATCCTCAAGGGATGCTTCCATAGACAAATAAATTCCATAAAAACAACTGCACTAGAGTATCCATCACCTTTCTTAGAGTGCAGGAGCTGACACATGGTTAGGTAGATAGTAAAGGAATAATGAAATGTTCAGTTCAGTTCAGTTACTCAGTTGTGTCCAACTTTGTGACACCATGGACTGCACCATGCCAGGCCTCTCTGTCCATCACCAACTCCTGGAGCTTGCCCAAACTCATGCCCATGGAGTTGGTGACACCATCTAGTTGGAATGCTATCCAATTATCTCATCCTCTGTTGTCCCCTTCTTCTCCTACCTTTAATCTTTCCCAGCATCAGGGTCTTTTCCAATGAGTCCATTCTTTGCATCAGATAGACAAAGTATTGGAGTTTCACCTTCCAATGAATGTTCAGGACTGATTTCCTTTAGGATGGACTGGTTGAATCTTCTTGCAGTCCAAGGGACTTTCAAGAGTCTTCTCCAACACCACAGTTCAAAAGCATTAATTCTTTGGTGCTAGAGCTTTCTTCACAGCCCAACTCTCACATCCATACATGACCACTGGAAAAACCATAGCTTTGACTATACAGATCTTTGTCGGCAGAGTAATGTCTCTGCTTTTTAATATGCTGTCTAGTTTGATCATAGCTTTGCTTCCAAGGAGCAATCGTCTTTTAGTTTCATGGCTGCAGTCACCATCTGCAGTGATTTTGGAGCCCCCCAAATAAAGTCTTTCATTATTTGCATTATTTCCTCATCCATTTGCCATGAAGTGATAGGACCAGATGCCATGATCTTCGTTTTCTGAATGTTGAGTCTTAAGCCAACTTTTTCACTCTCCTCTTTCACTTTCATTAAGAGGCTTTTCAGTTCCTCTTTACTTTCTGCATAAGGGTGGTGTCATCTGCAAATCCAAGGTTATTGATATTTCTCCTGGCAATCTTGATTCCAGTTTATGCTTCATCCAGCTCAATATTTCACATGATGTACTCTGCATATAAGTTAAATAAGCAGGGTGAAAATATACAACCTTGACCGACTCCTTTTTCTATTTGGAACCAGTCCATTGTTCCATGTCCAATTCTAACTGTTGCTTCTTGACCTGCATACAGATTTCTCAGGAGACAGGTCAGGTGGTCTGGTATTCCCATCTCTTTCAGAATTTTCCACAGTTTATTGTGATCCACACAGTCAAAGGCTTTAGGATAGTCAATAAAGCAGAAGTGGATGTTTTCTGGAATTCTCTTGCTTTTTTTCTATGATCTAATGGATGTTAGCAATTTGATCTCTGACAAAATGTAGTTTTGATATTGAATGTGGGAGAGACCAATGGGAAATGAACCTCTTCCCAGCAGGTAATACCTTGATTTTGCCTTTCATCTCTTTCATTTTTGTCCTGTTTGCTCTTTTTGATGAGAATTCCCCATCCCTCTCCATGTCTGTTCATGTTGGCTTTATTTTCCTCCCTCCATGGTACCGTGCTTTTCCTTGACTTGGGTCTGTGCATATCCTCTTCCTTATCCTTGAAATATAATTTCATCTCCATACTCTTGCCTAATTCCCTATCTAGTTACTCTTCTCATCCTTTAGATTTCAGTGTATAAAATCAGTTCTCAAGAGCAACCAAATCTACTGCTTTTTCTGCACCATCAATAGGTTCTGTGATTACCCGTCCACCACAATCTTCTTTCACAATACCCTGGAGGTCTCCCTTGTAGCATGTATTGCAACTGTTATTAAATTTTTAAATGCTTAAGTTCCAGCTTAGCTACCTTTTCTAGAGTGTAAACTTCAGGAGAGGAAATTATGCTTACTTTGATGACTATGTCTCTAGCACCTGGCTCACTGTCTTCAGTTCAGTTCAGTTCAGTTCAGTCGCTCAGTTGTGTCTGACACTTAGCGACCCATGAATGGCAGCACGCCAGGCCTCCCTGTCCATCACCATCCCCTGGAGTTCACTCAGACTCACTTTCATCGAGTCCGTGATGCCATCCAGCCATCTCATCCTCGCTCGTCCCCTTCTCCTCCTGCCCCCAATCCCTCCCAGCATCAGAGTCTTTTCCAATGAGTCAACTCTTTAGCATACAGTAAATGTTAGATATGTATTTGTTGTTGAAGTTTACTCTCAGGTGGATTCTTCAAGTGTGTAGTTAGTATGGTTTGTTACAAGGCAGGTTAAAAGTAGTGTAAATTCATACAGATTATGAAAGGGTCTACAAACAGTCAAGCATTGTAGCTTTAGCTCTGTATTTAGTATGGCTGTGATCCATGGAAATGATAATAGTGTTTAGAGTTTTATCCTGGTGTGATCAGAAAAAAATGCAATTTATGGAGACGTAATTCAGTAAACTGGTGTTAAGATTCTACCGTGACAACCAGTGTGCTTGGTACCTACTGTACAATATAGGAATTCTCAATTTATTAAAATTAGCAGAGCAAGTGAGACTGAAAGAACATTTTTATGTTGGTTATCTTTTTGTTCTCCACCAGTAAATGTTATCTAAAGGAAAATTAAAATTAGGTTTCTTCTCAGTTCTTCACTGGGTCTACAAGAAAACATACATCTATTTACAAAGCTGAATCTGTAGGAGATTGAAATACTGTTCCTGGTTTGCCTTAATAACTGATGAACTAATATAACATGACTACTTTTGTTGAAAAATAAAGCAAATGGTAGAAATGTTATTAGGTCTATATTAATTTCCTTGTCTAGTCCTGAGTGTTATAAATATAAGTAATAAAAGTGAAGACATCTCCTATCCATTTCACTGGATATTTTTTGACAGTTATCTTTGAAAAATTATTGAAAAGGTTCCCTATTTTTCTTTTATCACCATGATAGTCCAGAAGTCCTGCCTGGTGTCCAGTTGAAATCCCTCCTGCTTTATTAAACCAATTTCTGCTTGTTTGCCTCTCTGTGTCCATGGAGAACAACTGATCGACATCCTTCATATAAAACCCTTTATATTCTTGGAGGCAGTAATTTCCTGTGAGATATTTAGTTGAAAGTTTCATAAACTTTAAGAAAAAAAAGGACTGTGGTTAGTTTATACTTCATAAAAATGTTATCCAAAGTTTTAGACATAAAGATAGTTACATTTACCTTCCCATGTGACAAATTAACTTTAACCTCTTTTTAAGTAGCACTTTGAGTCCCATCATAACACATTTAAATCATGTATTTCCTGTCAAGCGTGGTTAATCATTTTGAAAGTGTGTGCATTGTTGCAACTCTTTTGGCTTCTTTTAATTTCTTGGTAATTCTCTTCGACTGTGTTCTATCATTTAAATTTATAATTGTTTCAATATGGATTATCACTCATTTTGAATTGATTTTGGCAATTTGATTTGAAAACCTCGAAATCTGATTATGGGGAACCAATAAAAAAATTCATGTCAGAGACAAACAAAAAATATTACCTTTTAAGGTTGAGTGATTCCATTCAGGAGCAGTTTTAAGAAATACGTCATCTCTAGCATTAATTTCACATTAGCTGTCCACAGTAGTTTAAGAAATCCAAACATTTATATAGCAATAATGGCAGAATGTCACTGAAACTGCACACATTTTTATGGTAATCTAGATGTGAAGGTACTTTCTGGGACTGACTACACATGATATTAACTATCTCAAAGTTTCTTCATTCTTTATAGCAGGGAGGTCTTCTCCTTGGAAGTTCTATGATTGGAGGGGTCTCTATACAAATTAACAAAAAATTTTGCCCAACTGTTTCCTTGGTTTTGGTGAAAGGCTGCCCTCTTGTGCAGAGATGAGAAGCAACTGTTTAAAAACCTCATTTGCCTTATTAGTGATGCAATTTCTGTTGGATTCTGAAATGGACATTAATACTTTGCACAACACCCTCAAATCATCTTTTGGAAATACCAAGAAGCCACTCTTACCTTCCTTTGGACTCCTTGTACGTTAGAAATGAATTATGATTTTCATAATTCTTTAATACAACTCAAACCAAAGATAAACTTCACTTCGGTATAAGAAAATAGCCCACTAATAGGAAGATTCTACTTGGTTCCCCTTTTAAAAAATAAATGATGCGCTTATTTCTAATTACAAAATCTTCTGATCTGATAATAAGCATATAACTAACTAAATAAAAGAAGTCAGAATTACTCCTTTTAGTTTACTGAGGCTGAGTTTTGACTTTGTCACCAGAGGGAAAGAAGAAATGTGAAAACTCCTTCCAAAATTAGCACTTAGAAGTGAAAAACAGAGCACACAAGCTCTCCCATCTTTTTGTCTTATTTTTCCAAGTTTATAGTTTCATTGCAGAAGCAGTGATAGTTTAATAGTGTTTTATTCCATGCAAATGCTTTCTTGTACTTTTTAAGTTAGGGTTTTAAAGAACTTAACAAATAATTATTGTCACTTAGAAAAGAGTTAGTTGACTATCTGTGAAGCTATGAGTGATGAAGAATCATGAGCAATGCTATCTGAATTAATCAGTCTGTCTCTAACACATAACTCACAGAATGGAGAAGTAAAGCTTTGATGTGGCTTACACATTAGAATTCTACGAGGTTTTTAGTCACCAGATGATGTTTGAACTCCATCTTTTTAGAAGATAAAAATGACTTATAGCAAACAGAGCCCCAAGAAACATAAAAACATATGTCTACACAAAAAGTTGCAAAAAAAAATGTTCATAGCAGTATTATTCATAATTACCAGAATAGCCAAAAATGGAAATAATCTTAATGTCCATCAATGGAAACCTGTGGTTTATCTATACAATGGAATATTATTCACCCATAAAAAGAAGTTTTCATGCTGTTCATTTGGTTCTCAAGGCAAGAATACTGAAGTGTCAGACTTCATTTTTGGGCTCCCAAATCACTGCAGTTGGTGACTGCAGCCATAAAATTAAAGATGCTTACTCCTTGGAAGAAAAGTTATGACCAACCTAGACAACATATTCAAAAGCAGAGGCATTGCTTTGCCGACTAAGGTCCATCTAGTCAAGGCTATGGTTTTTCCTGTGGTCATGTATGGATGTGAGAGTTGGACTGTGAAGAAGGCTGAGGGCAGAAGAATTGATGCTTTTCAACTGTGGTGTTGGAGAAGATTCTTGAGAGTCCCTTGGACTGCAAGGAGATCCAACCAGTCCTTTCTGAAGGAGATCAACCCTTGGATTTCTTTGGAAGGAATGATGCTAAAGCTGAAACTCCAGTTCTTTGGCCACCTCATGCGAAGAGCTGACTCATTGGAAAAGACTTCGATGCTGAGAGGGATTGGGGGCAGGAGGAGAAGAGGGACGAGCAAGGATGAGATGGCTGGATGGCATCACGGACTCGATGGACATGAGTCTAAGTGAACTCCGAGAGATGCTGATGAACAGGGAGGCCTGGAGTGCTGCAATTCATGGGGTCGCAAAGAGTTGGACATGACTGAGCGACTGAACTGAACTGAACTGAACTGATAAAAAGAAGTGAAGCATTTATATACATTACAACATGGATGAATCTTGAAAACATTATGTGAAGTGAAATAAGCCAGACACAGAAGGCTATATAATGTTTGATTCCATTTTTGAGAAATATTGAGAATAGGCAGATCTATAAAGATAAAAAGTAAATTAGTGGTTTCCTAGGACTTGAGGTTGGAGAAGGCAATGGCCACCCACTCCAGTAGTTTTGCCTGGAAAATCCCTGGTAGGCTGCAGTCCATGGGGCTGCAAAGAGTCAGACATAACTGAGCGACTTCACTTTCACTTTTCCCTTTCATGCATTGGAGAAGGAAATGCCAACCCACTCCAGTGTTCTTGCCTGGAGAATCCCAGGGATGACGGAGCCTGGTGGGCTGCTGTCTGTGGGGTCGCAGAGAGTCAGACACGACTTTAGCGACTTAGCAGCAGCAGTAGCAGCAGAAGGGCTTGGAGTAACAGGGAAGTTTGGAGACAGTGAGAGGAAAAGGAAAGCTGCTGTTAACAAGTACAAGATTTTCTCAGGCAGTGATAAAAATTCTTTTAAAATTGCTTCTGGTGACAGTTGCACAATTTTGGGGATATATTAAAAACCACTGAACTGTACACTTTAGATGAGTTGTACGGTATTGGAATTATATCTCAATAAAGCTGTTAATTAAAAAAACAAAAGGGGTAAAAAAAAACAACCAAAAACACCCACTCCGTTCTGTAAAAAGTCTTTTCCTTTATTGTCAGTGTCTGATATCTGGCATTCAAAGCTCCTCATATGTGTGCAGGTAGCCTCGGAACCTTCCTTGGTTTTTAAAGATTTTATGTCATTGGTTCAAATCTGCCTTCTTGTTTTATGAGTTTAATTATTATGAATAATATCCCTTCAGCTTTTTCCCCTCCTTCCAGGACAAAATGCCTTGGAGGGAATGTAAATATTTTAAGTGTTGTTACAATATTTATATGACTGCAAACAAAGAGCCAGGGGTGGCACTTGGCCGTAACAGAGCAGAGCACAAGCTTTGCGGTCTGACTAATGAAGATTCAACCCTGCTTATTAGTTGTAAAATCCTGCACAAATTCTGTTTTTGAATCTCAGTTTCCTTAGCTGTAAAATGGGGACAGCTTCACAGAGCTCTTCTCCTGGGTAATAGATGAAATCATGTATTTTAAGCTCTTTGCAAAGTTGCTTAGCACATGATAGACATTCAAATGCGAGATTAATAATAGTAATCTCTGAAGGAAACAGTTCTGTTTATTTAACTAAAGTACATGATGAAAAAACAGAGTTAGCCTCCTCAAGCCATTGTCATGTTCAGGAGGGAGTTTTGCCTTCGCCTTTAAAAATAGGAATATTTATAGAAAGTTCAATATGAAGATGCATTTTTTCCCCTTTAAAGAAAAGCTAGAAGGAAACATATAAGGATTCATCCTAGCTTTGGAGAATGGTTAAAATTATTCTCTTCAGGTATTATTTTGAAAATAATAGATTTTACTTATCTTAGGAATTTTTTTTCCTGCCTTTTCATCACAATTGCAATCAGCACACTGCCTTCACTCAGTAACAACAGAAACAGCTGGATCACCTATTTTGATGAGGGATTACTCTTCATTATTTATAGTAACACCCATTTCACCAAGTGGAGCCCCAAAGAAGCAAAAAACAAACAAGTGACTTTCCTTATAACAGGTAACTATTTTCTTTTGTATTACATTTCCTTCCCTATTGCTTTCCCCAGCTTCAGATTCTGAAGCCCGTTTTGCCACACAGGGGACACTTTGAAAGCAGCCAAACCAACATAACCAATAGAAATTTAATTCTCAAAATACAAAGGTTTGCCTTAAACATCCTGTAGAAGCATTAAGCAAAATATTAGGGGATAAAAACAAGCACATAACCATGCCAAAGACCTTGAAATCTGAACAGAGACTATGTTCGAAGTCAGACATGCATAAATAAGTGTCTTTTCTCAGTGATATTAATGAAATAGTTAATTCTGTTGTCATGGCAACAAAGAACAGCTGTGATGAAAAAAAGCTAAAGGTCTATACATAATGCCCAATGCAAGGTCTCTCTAGTTCTAAAGCTGATTTTCTTAGCTACAATAGAAGTGATGTGTTTTCAATATCATCCTAAGCTTTCATGTCAAATCCTTCCAGTTAATCCAATAAATAGACCAGTAGCATAAAAAGAATATATGTTTGCACATTATAAACCTTATAAAAGAAGTTTACCTATGTTTAATCTCAAGAGGTGATCTGGAAAGTAAACATATGCTCCTGCAAAAATAAAAACCTTTACTGAGTGGAAATTGTAAGAAATAAAATATGTTCCAATGGGATATCAGAGTAATTATCAAACACATTATTATCTAACCAGTCAGTAGGAATGTACTATATTTGAGATAATGACCTCACTGTCCACAACAATAGCAATGCAACAGCAAAAATAATTCAATTTTAAAACCCACCAGAACATAATAAGTGAACAAGTTTGTTTTCCAGGCTCATCAGTGCTTTCCTGTGAAAGTGAATTCATTTCAATTTGCTGAATAATCACACCAGTAAATCTACCTTAGATTTCAGATCAATTTTGGATTCTGGCAAAGATCCATATAATATTTCACCTTTCTTTATAAATTTTTTTCTCTCTACCCTCTGGTTCCTGGAAGATGTCCTAGCTTTCTTTGTCTTCCTCATCTCTGCTCCTTACGGATCTCTGTCAGAACTGTTCTCTCCACTCTTGGTCATGATCGTAGCTTGGGTGTGCAGAGATTTTTCCCTTCATTACTGTAATAATCAAATGTGCCCCCAACTTAATTTCTTCCCAGATGTCAGAGTGATCTTTTTAAAACACAAATCAAATTATGCTACTTGTCTTAAAATTTTCAGATAGTCTCCCTTTGGTGCATGCTCAGTCATTCAGTCCTGTCTGACGTTTTGTGGCCCCATGGACCATAACCAGCCAGGCTCCTCTGTTCATGGGATTTTCCAAGCAAGAATACTGGGGATCTTCCCTGACCCAGGGATCGAACCTGCATCTCCTGCTTCTCTTGCACTGGCAGGCGGAATCACTGGTAAACCTGAGCCACGTGGAAGCCCGGTCTCCCTTTATGTTCAGGAAAAAATTCAAACTTCTTTCTTTTTATTCATCTGTCTTTCTTTTTAAAACTAAGAACCGTATATGTTTAAGGTGTACCTGATGATTTGATGTACCTATACATAGTAAATGATTACTACAGTCAAACTAATTAACATATCCATCTCCTCACATAGTTACTTTTTTTTTTCTAATGAAAGCACCTGAAATCTATTCCCTTAGCGGATTTTGAGAGTATAATACAGTGTTATTCACTACAGTCAGGGTATTCACTAGTCCTCTAGACCTAACACATCCTGCAGAACTGCAGTTTTGTGTCCTATGACCAACATGTCCTGATTCTTCCATTTCTCTGCCCTTTGTAACCACCATTCTGTTCTCTGCTTCTATATATGTTACTTTAAAAAATTTTATGTATAAATAAGAGTCTGAAGTATTTTTCTTTCTGTGTTTGGCTTATTTCACTTAGTCAACATTCAGAAAACGAAGATCATGGCATCTGGTCCCATCACTTCATGGGAAATAGATGGGGAAACAGTGGAAACAGTGTCAGACTTTATTTTTGGGCTCCAAAATCACTGCAGATGGTGATTGCAGCCATGAAATTAAAAGACACTTACTCCTTGGAAGGAAAGTTATTACCAACCTAGACAGTATATTGAAAAGCAGAGACATTACTTTGCCAACAAAGTTCTGTCTAGTCAAAGCTATGGTTTTCCAGTGGTCATGTATGGATGTGAGAGTTGGACTGTGAAGAAAGCTCTAGCACCAAAGAATTAATGCTTTTGAACTGTGGTGTTGGAGAAGACTCTTGAGAGTCCCTTGGACTGCAAGAGATCCAACCAGTCCTTTCTGAAGATCAACCCTGGGATTTCTTTGGAAAGAATGATGCTGAAGCTGAAACTCCAGTACTTTGGCCACCTCATGCGAAGAGTTGACTCATTGGAAAAGACTCTGATGCTGGGAGGGATTGGGGGCAGGAGGAGAAGGGGACGACCGAGGATGAGATGGCTGGATGGCATCAGGGACTTGATGGATGTGAGTCTGAGTGAACTCCGAGAGATGGTGATGAACAGGGAGGCTTGGCGTGCTGCGATTCATGGGGTTGCAAAGAGTCGGACACGACTGAGCGACTGAACTGAACTGAATGCCCTCCAGTTTCATTCTTTTTGTTGCAAATGGCAGGGTCTCCTTAGAAGGTACTTCCTGATCTGAACCTTAGTGACTTCACTCTCATCTCCTGTGATGCTCACATCTTCCTTTCTGGCCAAAAATATCTTTTGAAGCTTTCCAAATGGACAGTATGTTCTCATTGTCTGTGTTATTTTACAACTCTTTCTTCCTTTAATTTGAAGGTCTCTATTTTGCTTCTCCATTTAATGCTCTCAATTTGTAATTTTATATCTAACTTGTATTTTCAAAAGTAGACAACATAGTATTACATGTAATGATAAAAAGTGGTCCAAATTCACATATCTCATAATTAAATCATTTAGTTAAATTGGGTTATAGGCACAATATGGAATATTTTGAAGCCATTATGAACTACTCTAGAGGTATACATGAATTGATATAGAAAATTTTTTTGCTATCTTTTTGGGTTACTAACAGGTGAAAAAAACAGTATGTTCAATGTAATTCAAGTTTTAAAATTAACTTTATCCATGCATAATTTACACACACTATAAAAGGCAAAGGTTTTAATTGTATAGTTTGATAGATTCTTTTAATATACAGAGAAGGAAATGGCAACCTACTCCAGTGTTCTTGCCTGGAGAATCCCAGGGACGGCGGAGCCCTAGTGGGCTGCTGTCTATGGGGTCGCACAGGGTCAGACACGACTGAAGTGACTTAGCAGCAGCAGCAGCCTGTAAACATCATCACAATCAAGATAAAGAATATCCCATCACCCAAAATTTTCCTGGCTCCTTTAGCTAGTTAATCCCACTGCTACCCCTGGCCCCAAGTAACCACTGATTTACCTTCTATTATTATGGACTTTAGGGTTTTTTTCCCCTAAATTTCAATGAAACCATATAGTGTGTGCTTTTTTGTGTCTGGCTTTTTCTTCCAGCACAGTGATTTTGAGGTTCCCTTATGTTGTTTTATCAATAATTCTTTTATTTTATTGCTGTGTGGTACCCTCTTTCATTATTCAATAATTTGTCTGTTCACACCTTTGTGGACACTGGGGTTTTCCTAGTTTTTGCCTAAGGTGTAAATGAAGTTGCTATGAATCATCAAGTACATGTCTTTGCATGGACATGTGTTTTGTTTCTCTTGGGTAAATATCTAGAAATAGAATTTCTCAGTTGATTGGTAAAGGTATGTTTAATTTTATAAGAAGCTGCTGCATTGTTTCCAAAGTGGCTGAACAATTTTATTTTCCTCAGTGCATGAGATTCCAGTTTCTCCACCATCTTAGAGTGCGATTCTTATCAATATTGGCCATTCTAGTTGGCGTGCAGCTATATCTCACTGTGATTTCGATTTGTATTTACCTGGGCTCCAAAATCACTGCAGATGGTGCCTGCAGCCATGAAATTAAAGACACTTACTCCTTGGAAGGAAAGTTATGACCAACCCAGATACCATATTCAAAAGCAGAAATATTACTTTGCCAACAAAGGTCCATCTAGTCAAGGCTATGGTTTTCCTGTGATCATGTATGGATGTGAGAGCTGGACTGTGAAGAAAGCTGAGCACCGAACAACTGACACTTTTGGACTGTGATGTTGGAGAAGACTCTTGAGAGTCCCTTGGACCGCAAGGAGATCAACCAGTCCATCCTAAAGGAGACCAGTCCTGGGTGTTCTTTGGAAGGAATGATGCTGAAGCTGAAGCTCCAGTACTTTGGCCACCTCATGTGAAGAGTTGACTCATTGGAAAGATTCTGATGCTGGGAGGGATTGGGGGCAGGAGGAGAAGGGGACGACAGAGGATGAGATGGCTGGATGGCATCACTGACTCGATGGACGTGAGTCTGAGTGACCTCCAGGAGTTGGTGATGGACAGGGAGGCCTGGCGTGCTGCAATTCATGGGGTCGCAGAGTCAGACACGACTGAGCGACTGAACTGAACTGAACTGATGATTAATGACACTGAGCATCTTTTCATGTGCTTGGTCATCTGTTTACCTTTTTGATGAGATCTATTAAAATCTTTTGCTCATTTTAAAATTTGTCCTTTTTTCTTGAGTAGTAAGAATTTAAAATATTTTTTCTGGAAACAAGTTTTACTGTTTTATGTATATATTACTACTGTTTTATGTATATATTACTAATATTTTCTCCTTGTCTATGGCTTGACTTCATTTTCTTAATGGCTTCTTTTAAAGAGGAGAAGTTTTTATGTGATTGCGTTCTGGTAAAAATAAAGTGTAAGCACATCTATTAAACCTGGAAGACAACCTGATTGTGCCTTTGCATTCCTGGAACCTGGCTCAGTGTCTGACATAATCAGTGCATGATAAAATTTCACTGAATTCATTCAGCAAATATTATTGAGGACCTGCAATGTACTAGGAACTATGCCTGGAACTGGAACACAAGTTATTTATAAAATTCAGATCTTGCAAATAAGTAGATTCTAGCTCAATAAATGAAAGGTAGAGTACTGTATATGGACAAATATCTAGGTTGTCTGTGCCTAGCAGAATTCCTAGCACTCACTAGGTACTTGAAAAAAATATGCCAATGAATGAAATGGAGTGATAATATTTTTCGTGCCATTTTGTGCATGCATGCTAAGTCACTTCAGTCATGTCTGCCTCCTTGTGACCCTATGGATTGCAACCTATCAGGCTCCTCTGTCCGTGGGGATTCTCCAGGCAAGAATGCGGTGGGTTGCCATGCCCTTCTCCAGGGGACCTTCCTGATCCAGGGGGTAGAACTCACGTCTTTTGTGTCTCCTGCATTGGCAGGCAAGTTCTTTACCACTAGTGCCAGCTGGAATTCCAGTGCCACTTTTGTGATAGTATTAATATTTTTAGTGGTTCCAGAGACACTATCTATTTGAGTTTTTGTTTGTTTGTTTTTAATTTAATAGATATGAAGGCAGACAACCCAGATAATGAGAAATTGATAGAAGACTGAGAAAAGTTTATAGGGAGACTGACTAAACCAAATGAGCTATTACTCTGGGACTTCTGCAGAGCTGATGACTCCTAAAAGTAGAGGGATCAGGCAAGTAAATTTTTTTCATTATTTTTTTTTCAGGAGAATCATCTTTAAATAGAAATGGAGCTCCAGATGTCTGCATGGAACTGTCTCCTTTTCTTCTTCATTAGAAGTGGTTAAGATCTCAAGTCAGTTTAAATGTCTTAATTATTAACAAGACTATGATCATTCTTTACATAGATGTTGTCTATGTATTTCTCAGTTGTTAGAATCAGGACAGCAATGTCATCATCTGTATAATCAAACTGGATGATTTCACCCCCAGGCTCTCTAATATGTGTGATACTGGTAACTCATTTTCTGAGAAACATTAACTCCTAGATTTTAGATATATTATTATTGGTTACTATGTTTGAACCTTTTTTCTAATAAGGGCAAATAGAAATGGTAATTGCAAGAAGTCTCAAAACATATGAATAAAGAAAATGTT
Source organism: Nanger dama (assembly GCA_917880005.1). NCBI lineage: Eukaryota > Metazoa > Chordata > Mammalia > Artiodactyla > Bovidae > Nanger > Nanger dama. The sequence goes on from CAKJTW010000059.1 coordinate 3,352,043, forward strand.
CTTTCAGCAGATGATAAATCCCTAGTTATGTAGTAATTCATGTGTAAATAGAAAAGGCCTTTGGGAGTGTGGGGAGGGATTTTTTTTTTTTTTCTGGAGAAATTGACCATTGACTACTGTTTTAGTTGTGGGATGTATATTTCTTTTTATGATAATATTTAATGGGCAGGTTTTTAAGTTATCAAAAGTGTATGATAGGAGATTAAGTGTTTTTGTTTTGATTTTATGGTGGCATTCTACAGGGTAGGGTCTTTTACAAACACTAGTTTCCTCTGAGCTTAACTTTTGTCTTTATTTTAGTAATAAATCACTACCTGTGGGTGGAAATTTGCACCTTGATACATTTGATAATAGCTTTGAAGACAGAAAAACACAAATTTTTGGAGTGCAAATAGAGAACATGCACTATTATAATCTTTATCTTTTCGAACAGGAATGCAGTTTTGGGAACATAAGGCTGTTGTCTAATTATTGGTGAATTCTGAACTGCTTGTTAACTTGTATTAAATTGAATTTGGATCATCCCTTAATCTAACCAAAGCATTTTGCTATTACATTTGCTAAAATTTACCAGTTGGTTCATGATCATCTATTCATCCTTCTACAGGACAACTGGTTATAGAGTTTCTTAAAAGCAACAAGACTTATTTCAAGCTTTCTCATTTCTTCCAGCAGTTGATAGGCATTACTGTAGAAAGTCTTGGAGACAACAGAGAACTTAGTCCGGCTTATATTTTGTATGAGAAAACTCTGAAAGGGGGTACTAATGTTTTTCACACAGTCAGAAAATACTGGAAGAAATCAGTTACTTTCTTGAGGGACAAGGTGATTTCTATTGTTCTGCCATAGGAATTCCCAGGTAGCTCAGTGGTAAAGAATCCAACTGCCAAGCCGGAAATGTGGGTTCAATCCCTGGGTTGGGAAGATCCCCTGGAGAAAGAAATGGCTACCCACTCCAGTATTCTTGCCTGGGAAATACCGTGGACAGAAATGTCCAGTGGGCTACAGTCCTTGGGATCCCAAAGAGTTGGACACAACTTAGCAGCTAAATAGCAGCAGCAGCATTATTCTGGCATAATTTAAAAATCTAATGATTGAAGAAGGGAGTTCTTAGAAAAGAAAGAACAATATATGATTTTACCCTCAAAAAAACAGAAAACTGAGACCCAAAGTCTAACCCAGTTGTAATGTTTCATCTTATCAATCATGATAGGAATTTTAAAAGTTTGTAATTTTGTCAATTAACCTATCATTGCCTTAATGTCTTTATCTCGAAAATGAAAATAATTATATTGTCTTTCTCACTGACTTATTTTGAAGTTAAATCAGATCATATAAACAATCCACTAAGATAATAGATGTCACTTGCTAAGCTAAGCTAAGTCATTTCAGTCGTGTCCGACTCTGTGCGACCCCATAGACTGCAGCCCACCAGGCTCCCCCGTCCCTGGGAGTCTCTAGGCAAGAACACTGGAGTGGGTTGCCATTTCCTTCTCCTGTGCATGAAAGTGAAAGGTGAAAGTGAAGTCACTCAGTCGTATCCGACTCCAGCAACCCCATGAGCCTACCAAGCTCCTCCATCCATAGGATTTTCCAGGCAAGAGTACTGGAGTGGGGTGCCATTGCTTTCTCCAAGATGTCACTTAGTAAGGGCTTAATAAGTATTAACTGCTATTAGATGACTGCTGTTCATACTATTGACCTCCTTAGTGGCTCAGGTGGAAAAGCGTCTGTCTACAATGTGGGAGACCTGGGTTCGATCCCAGGGTCAGGAAGTTCCCTGGAGAAGGAAATGGCAACCCACTCCAGTACTCTTGCCTAGAAAATCCCATGGACAGAGGAGAGTGGTGTCCATGGGGTTGCAAAAGTTGTTATACTATTATTTCCCAGTTTTATTGTTGTTATGGATTTCTCCTCTCTTGTTTCTGTAATGTTTAGAGTCAAGACTGTAAAATGAAAAGAGCTGAGCATTCATCTTTGGGGGTGATCAGGAGCTGACATTACCCTTCTGGAAGAAGCATTCTCAAACACTGAGATCACTGTGTCCTACTTAATGGATAGTGTAAGCCTTTCTGCTTGTGTCTTGGAGGGAAAGAATGTCATGGGAGACTGCCTGAGCCTGAACCAAGGTCCTGAGTTATGACAGCAATTCCCACTGTGCTGAGAGAGCACCAAAGATAAGTTAAGAGTGGGTGGTAATCAATTCACACAGATTTATTTGGCAATACAGATCCACAATTCCAACATCTAAAAAAACTCCAAAATCCAAGGTTTTGGGAGGAGGGTATTGTATGGTTGTTGTTCACTTATCTTTCGTCACCAGAGTTAACATGATTTGCACTCATGTGGCAATGAAATCTGAACGGATGTGATATGAGTCATAGCATCATCATCACCCTTAGAGTGAATACACACAACCAGAAATATTAATGACTTCATATATGAAGAGCTTCTCTGAACTTTCTGGGGATATGATATACAGGGTGGGTTTTTTGGTGCTAAGTTGCTCAGTCGCTCAGTCGTGCCCAAATCTGTGACCCCATGGACTGTAGCCTGCCAAACTCCTCTGCCCATGGGATTCTCAAGGCAAGAATACTGGAGCGGGTTACCATTTCCTTCTCCAGAAGATCTTTCTCACCCAGAGGCTGCACCTGTGTCTCCTGAGTCTCCTGCATTGGCAGGCATCTTCCTTACCACTGAGCCCCCTGGGAAGCCGTGCTATACAGGATATGCACATGCATTGTTTTCCCTGAAATGTGAGAAATTCTGAAATAGGAAACGTGTATGGACTGTAGCTTTGTGGATAAGAGATTAAGAACTACACCTAGTAAGAGATACATTTTGCTCTGGTAAAGCAAGCTGACCCAGTGTGATCTGTTTACTCCTCCTGGGTGATCACCTCTGAGTGTCCTCTCCGGGGAGACATCTTTCATCTTCAGGCAGTCCTGGTAGGCTCCCAGAGAGAGGGGAGGCCGTCAGTACGAAGCCACAGCCTGACTGTGGTGATTTCTTACCTTAGAGAAAGCAACTTGTCCCCACTGTTTTGAAGCCGGGAGTCTAAATTTAAAGACTCTTTGGACAATCAGAATTCAATCTGAAGGGTGACCTCCTCAGTGAGGTTAGAATATGGACTCGTGAGCCTATCATTTCTAGTTCCAATAAAGGCTTCCTTTGCATGTTGGAGACTTGGGTTCCTACTCATCTTTGTTTCCATTTTGGGGCTGAGAGCTCTTGCTCTATGGAGTGGTCCACATCTTTCCCCCTTCAGTAATGCAGAGGACCTGCGGCCACTCTGGGCTGACACCTTCCCCTTTCTTTCCACTTGTCTTGAAAATAAGATGGTATCTCTGAGATTTACAAATATCTAACAGATTTTAGCAGACAAAGAACATCATGCTTAATAAAGACGAGACCCGGATGTTAGTGCTGCGCTATGCTCAGCTGCTTCAACTGGGTCTGACTCTCTGCGATCCTGTGGACCGTAGCCCACCAGGCTCCTCGGTCCACAGGATTCTCCAGACAACAGTGGGGTGAGGTGGTTGCTATATCCTTCTTCAGGGATCTTTCTGACCCAGAGATTGAACATGCATCTCTTACATCTCCTCCAGGTTCTCTACCTCTGGCGCCACCTAGGAAGCCCATGGATGCTAGTTCTGGTACTTAAATGTTCTAGGGAAGGAACATGAATTAGAAGGGTGTTCAGTAATGAAATCCTAGAAATGGTCTCAGAGATGGAAATCATTAAAGCACTGTGGAGGGAAAAGACTCTGGCTATGGAGGTGCTTTACCAGCCCAGGTGCTCTGGACTACTAGAAACTGATGTCAGTGAACATTCCAACCATCTACCAACTCCCTTTACTTTATTCCTATTTTCCCTGCCTACACGGAAAAAAATATGTTGACATAAAGGCTTGCATTCCAGTCCTCTATTACGAAAAGGACATCTTTTTGGGTGTTAGTTTAGAAGGTCTTGTAGCTCCTCATAGAACCACTCAATTTCAGCTTTATCAGCATTACCGCGTAGGGCATAGACTTGGATTACAGTGATATGGAATGGTTTGCCTTGGGAATGAATAGAGATCATTCTGTCATTTTTGAGACTGTATTCAAGTACAGCATTTTGGGCTCTTTTGTTGACAATGAGGGCTATTCCATTTCTTCTAAGGGATTCTTGCCCACAGTAGTAGGTATAATGGTCATCTGAGTTAAATTCACCCATTCCAGTCCATTTTAGTTTGCTGATTCCTAAAATGTCTATGTTCACTCTTGCCATTTCCTGTTTGACCACTCCCAATTTGCTTTGATTCATGGACCTGACATTCCATGTTCTTATGCAATATTGTTCTTTACAGCATCGGACTTTACTTCCATCACCAGTCACATCCACAAATGGATGTTATTTTTTTCTTTGGCTCCGTCTCTTTATACTTTCTGGAGTTATTTCTCTACTGTTCTCCAGTAGCATTTTGGACACCTACTGACCTGGGAGTTCATCTTTCAGTGTTCCTATCTTTTGCCTTTACATACTGTTCATGGGGTTCTCAAGGCAAGAATACTGAAGAATAAGAAGCCTTTCCATTCTCCAGTGGACCATGTTTTGTCAGAACTCTCCACCATGATCCATCTATCTTGAATGGCCTTATACAGCATGGCTCATAGTTTCACTGAGTTAAGACAATCCAGATATACTGGAATGCAAAGTCAAATAGGCCTTGGGAAGCATCACTATGAGCAAAGCTAGTAGAGTGATGGAATTCCGGTTGAGCTATATTAAATCTTAAAAGATGATGCTGTGGAAGTGCTGCACTCAATATGCCAACAAATTTTGAAAACTCAGCAGTGGCCACAGGACTGGAAAAGGTCAGTTTTCATTCCAATCTCAAAGAAAGGCAATGCCAAAGAATGTTCAAACTACCACACAATTACACTTATCTCACATGATAGCAAAGGAATGCTCAAAATTCTCCAACCCAGGCTTCAGCAGTACGTGAACCATGAACTTCCAGATGTTCAAGGTGGATTTAGAAAATGCAGAGGAACCAGAGCTCAATTTGCCAACATCTGCTGGATCATCAAAAAGCAAGAGAGTTTCAGAAAAACATATAATCTTGCTTTATTGACTACTCCAAAGCCTTTCACTGCGTGGATCACAATGAACTGTGAAAAATTCTGAAAGAGATGGGAATACCAGGCCATCTGACCTGCATATTGAGAAATCTGTATGCAGGTCAAGAAACAACAGTTAGAACCAGACATGAAACAATGGACTGGTTCCAAATTGGAAAAGGAGTGCGTCAAGGCTGTGTATTGTCACCCTGCTTATTTAATTCATATGCAGAGTACGTTATATGAAATGCCAGGCTGGATGAAGCACCAGCTGGAACCAAGTTTGCGGGGAGAAATATCTATAACCTCAGATACACAGATGACAGCACCTTTATGGCAGAAAGCAAAGAAGAACTAAAGAGCCCCTTGATGAAGGGGAAACAATGGAAACAGCGAGAGACTTTGTTTTTTTGGGGGACTCCAAAATCACCGCAGATGGTGACTGCAGCCATGAAATTAAAAACACTTGCTTCTTGGAAGAAAAGCTATGACCAACCTAGACAGCATATTAAAAAGCAGAGACATTACCAACCAAGGTCTGTCTAGTCAAAGCTATGGTTTTTCCCCTGTATTGATGTGAGAATTAGGCCACAAAGAAGGCTGAGTGCCAAAGAATTGATGCTTTCTAAATGTGGTGTTGGAGAAGACTCTTGAGAGTCCCTTGGACTGCAAAGAGATCAAACCAGTCAATCCTAAAGAAATCAGTCCTGAATATTCATTGGAAGGACTGATGCTAAAGCTGAAAGTCCAGTATTTTGGCCACCTGATGTGAAGAACTGACTCATTGGAAAAGATCCTGTTGCTGGAAAAAATTGAATGTGGGAGGAGAAAGGGGCGACAGAGGATGAGATGGTTGGATGGCACCATTGACTTGATGGACATGAGTCTGAGTAAGCTCTGGTAGTTGGTGATGGACAGGGAAGCCTTGTGTGCTGCAGTCCACAGGGTCACAAAGAGTTGGACACGACTGAGCGACTGAACTAAACTGAACTGAAGGGCCTGAGAGTGCTGGCTCCTTGACTTTTCTGGTTCCTATTGTACAGTCTCTGTGAGTGGAGGCAGTAGGAGTTTACCCCAAGATGTGGAGCTAGTCTGCTGTGTATACTAAGAAGCTCCCAGGACTGAGCTTCCAGCCTGTAGGACTTCTAGCAGGTGGGCACAGCCTCTCCTGAGACTGCCTGCCTTTGCCTGCAGAGAGCAGATGGGTGATAAGATTAAGTTGACACAGACAGCTTCTCGAGTTGTCAAGTAGGAAACTTGTATCTTCCCCTCCAAGTTTTCTTCCTGAAGGAAAACAGCTATTTTTGGTATTCTTTATTCTTTTCTAAGGTTAAGGTACCTCAGGTTGACAATAATTAGTCAAAAATGTTTACTAAGTGTCTATTGTTTTCTCCTCACAGTGCCAGGCCTTAGGGGCATGCAAAAGAAGGAAATATGTTTCTGCTTTGGGAAGATGAAACAAACAAACTTAAACAATAAGCCATTTCTGCAGCTAATCCAGGGCAGGTAAGTGTGGCTAGTATGATTGACAGTGGGAAGACTTGGGGACTGACTTAGTTAAAAGAGGAGAGAGGCGTGAGCAGATTTGGTGAGAGGTTCTAGAAACCTGTAAACAGGGAAGACGCTTGTAGGTATGCAGGAGACACGGAGGTGATGGGAGAGGCGGTGGGGCTGGTCTATCCACATGGAGAGCCCTGCTCAAGGGTCAGCAAATCTTTCCTGGAAAGTGCCAGATCATATTTCAGCCATGCTCTGCTGTCTCTGTCATAACTAGGGACTATGAAACTCTGTTGCCACTCTGCTATGCAACTTGTTACCCATGAAAGCAATTACAGACTGTTCAGTTAGTGAATGAATGTAGCGTTGCTCCAATAAAACTTTATTTACAAATGCGATCTGCCTTGGTGTGGCCTCTGAGGTATGACAACCTCTGCTCTAGAACTGATAGTTGTTGGATCTGAGTTTTCAAATAGATATAGAAATCAGGTTCATGATATGAAATATGTTGATTTCAAGAGGTTGACTCAGTAAAACTTTTAATGCCATCTGATATGAACAAAGTTGTTTCTTTGGCTCCACTGTGGCCAGTTTGCATGCTTGGTACGATTTGACATAGGCTTGGGGATAAACAGGATTTGATAGCTGAACTGGAGAGAAGAAAAACTTTCTAATAAAAAAGAATAGCATGAGAAGAATTATCCAGAAACTGAAGGTCCCCATGATGAGTGGTTTGGGAGTATACATGCTAAAGCCATCTACTTGCCATGACACCTTGGATGAATGACTTCACCTCCCAGGCTTAGATTTCCCAATTCTTCATAATAAGAATTAAATTAGTTATTATTTGTAAAAGTGCTTAAGACAGCCCCTGGCACAGAGGAATCACCAAATAGCTATTGAGTTAATAATAATAAAAATAGATGTTAAGAGAACTTATAAATTACAAATTAGATTTTTAGGCCAGCTAACTAGTATGAATGAGTACCTAAATTTTCCCTCATCGTCCATTTCCCATTGATATGTGTGTTTTATTATTTGTAGTGGTAGAGATTAGTGAATTCCACACAGGCAGATAATTTCCATTTGGTCAAAAGTCAAGCTCTACTCCTGACTGGTCACTCAGTCTGCAAACACATCTCATGGTCCCAAAGGGACCAAGATAGACTATATATACCAACTAGGAAGAAGAAGAGAGAAGGAACACTGGAGGAAATCTAGTATATGCTAATTGTTCCAACAGGTCTCAGAGTTCATACCAAAATCCTATAAAATACGACAGTCTTCTCATTCTATGAGCCCAGTAGCCTGCTGCTGCTAAGTGCCAGTGGCTTAAACCCAGCTCCAATCTAATGTCAATGCCTGTGTCCTGCTTTTGTAGCTATGGTTTTAAAAGGTATCTTGTGGAACTCTAGAGTTTAGGAAAGTGGCCATAAGCTCCTTGTGAGCAGAGAACTTGTCTGTCTTTATGCTGAAGCCACGAAGGCTTAGAACATGCACTGTGTGTGTTTGTGTGTGTGTTTGTGTGTGTGTGTGTTCAACTGTGTCTCATTGCAACTCTGAGGACTGTAGCCCTCAAGGTTCCTCTGTCCATGGGATTTCCCAGGCGAGAATACTGGAGTGGGTTGCCAGTTCCTACTCCAGGGGATCTTCTTGATCTAGAGATCAAACTCACATCTCTTGAGTCTCCTGCATCAGCATGTGAATTCTTTACCACTAGTGCCACCTGGGAATGTAGAACATACACGTGTGTGTGTGTGTGTGTGTGTGTGTGTGTGTGTGTGTGTGCTAAACTGCTTCAGTCATGCCTGACTCTTTGCAACCCTATGGACTGAAGCCCACTAGGCTCCTCTGTCCATGGCATTCTCCAGGCAAGAATACTGGAGTGGGTTGCCATGCCTCTTACAGGAAATCTTCCCTACCCAGCGATCAAACCTGTGTCTCCTGCAGCTCCTGCATTGGCAGGCAGATTCTTTACCACTGAGCCACTGGGGAAGCCCCAGCACATGCACTAGGTATTTGTTTTTTAAAAATGAATAAATACATAAGGGGAGGGAGGAGGGCATGAGCACTTTTATTCTTGGCCTGTTTCAATCAGAGAAATTCAACTTGCATCTGTTTTATCCATTTGCAAGCCCCTGAAGTGCATGTCACTGCCTCCCCTCAAAAGCACATTATCTTGCCTGTAACACTGGCAACAAAACTCAGCGAATGTTTAAGCATCATTGCTACATTACCGGATAAGGTGTCTCTTTTAAGCCTGAGCTGAGATTAAAATCACCTGGCAAATAAAAGCCCTTGAGCCTATGTTTCAGGAGCCCAAAATTACCAATCAGCTTTTCTAGGACTGGCCCAGCCCAACTCCCTGGGCCCTCTTTCTAAAGGTGTATCCAATCATGCCATGTGTTCCATGCAACGTGGGAATGGCTGTTGGGAGGAAGTGAATTTTTTTCCAATGACCTGAACATTTGCACTAAAGGATTCGCAGACATGTGTCTAAGGTCACTGACAGATACAAACAGGAGAGAGAGAGAGTATAGGGAGAAAGGCTTAGGCTGGGAAGGCAGTTTCCACCGTAAATATCAGGGCAACTCACTGGACCCCTTTAACGGAAGGGAATATAAGGAGTGAGGGCATCTTTTATTCTTTTTACCTAAATGTAGAGCTGATGTCCCCTGGAGAAGGGCATGGAAACCCACTCCAGTATTCTTTCCCGGAGACTTTCATGGACAGAGGAGCCTGGCAGGCTAAGTCCATGGAGTCGCAGAGTTGGACATGACTGAAGCGACTTAGCATGCACACACACAGAGTTGATACCATACTAAGAGGACTGAGAGCTTTGCTAACAAGAGGTTATGCAGTGGAAACTCAGATGAGCAGAATCCAGGTTTAGACTGAGGGGACCCTGGTGTCTCCAGGAACACAGCTGGTGTGCAGGAGCATGCAGCAGCACATGGCCCCTTGGAGACAGATGCCAATCCTTTTGCTCTTGTAGGAAGTTGAGAATGGGGTGTACTCTTACAGCAGGGCTGTCATAGGTAGGCTTGTGAGCTTCCCCAGTGTCTTAGCAGTAAAGAATCCACCTGCAGTGCAGGAGACGCCGGAGCTACAGGTTCAGCCCCTGGGTTGGGAAGATCCCCTGGAGAAGTAAATGGCAACCCACTCTGGTAATTTAACCTGGGGAATATGGGTTACAATCCATGGGGTCACATACGAGTCAGATATGACTGAGCGACTGAGCAACAATAATAGGTAGGTTTGCAAGTGAAGGCTGGCTGTTAACATTTATTTCATAATGTTAATAGGACCTCATTGGTCCACACAGTGACCTAGTGAGGCCTGAAGACATTCAAATCGGGCGAACATTCACACAAGTGCTGTTGGGTTAGCCCAGTGCTGACAGTTCAGCGTGTGTCCCCATTGGAGACAGCCTCACTAAAATCCAGGCCTTCTTGCAATAGTTCTCTTTAAGTACCCTTTGTAATTCTTTGGATGAGGGTTTTCTAAAAACCTATTCTATTAGGGAGCCCCAAATCTGTAATTTCCTTCTAATGAGTCCTGTTAATTTTGTGACAGCCTTCTCTAATATCAACACCACACTCCTTCAGTCTATAGGGGGCTTCATAATGAGATGGATCCAGGGGGACAGAGAGCTGCCAGATACATTACAGAAGCCAGTGTCCCTGACTAAGGAAGGACTTATTAATGATTTTAGTCCCAAAGGGAGAAATACACAGAAATTCCTCAGAAAGAAAGAAATGGTGATGATGAAATCAAAGCAACCCAGATGGCCTATAAACAGGCTAATTATGTGGAAGACCCAGAAGCAACTCTGAAGTTTCTTCCCCAGCTGCCTTTGGAGTCTGCCAGGTAGCCAGATGCTGGCAAGGCAAACATATCTTCCACAGGTCATCAGCAAAGTGGTGCCAAACGTTAAAGCAAATGACAGCCCCTAGGATACTTCTTATGTAACAGGGAGTATTTTAGATCTTTATGGATAAAATTCTAGAGGGCTTAGAAACCTCCATATTACTCAATGAATAAAAATTACTATACAGATTGTTTTTGTTATTAGAAAAGCATAATTATGAAACGCTGCATATATGTATCTGTTCATACTCATAACCACAATGTCAGATTAAGGAAAAATGGTACTAGCACATTGTCAGTTTATTACAACTGAGAGATAAACGGCAACATTTTGATGAACGATGTCATTTAATGTCAGAGTTTTCTTTACCATCTTCAAAGTGTCAAGTCCAAAGCTTGGGGCAAACTCTGAAGTAAGAGACTGGGATTGTAAAGCTCTGCTCAATCTCTTGGCCCTGACCAGACCAACACCATGACAGATATCTGAAAGCAAGGAGTGCAGGCCTTTCTCTCTAATTGAGTTTGGTGATTTCAGCAATGTCTGCAGAGAAACCAGGCGCCTGACTCAGGATGAAGAAGGAGACAGAGGGTGGGAAAAGGAAGTGTGCGGGGTTCATATTTTAAATGAATGGATCGATTTAACCATAGGCATAATGATGTCATTAAAGGCATCTTGGTGATTACAAACTGATGTTCCCATGAGGTGGAAAGATTACTGCCCCCATCCCCAAATCCAGATATTATTCAGGTGTCATTTTAAATTATACCTCATAGGAAGAGAGAACCAGGGCTTAGTCTAGAAACTTAGAAGGGATTTCTAGCCGACCTTTGCACTTTTCTGGGCTCACGTATTGTTATGCGATTTTATTATATACCTACCAGTTTCCATCACTGTACTGTGAGTTCCCTGAAGGGAGGAACCATGCAATTTAATTCAAAATCTTATTCTGGGAGGCGAAAGAATGATATCATCAACAAATAAAGCTGGGACAAATGAAGAGCCATGTGCAACAGAATGAAGCTGGACTCCCACTAGTTTCTTAGACATTATACCATAAGTATAAGCAGCAAAATAAAGTAGATAAATCAGATATTGTCAAAATTTTGAAAATTTTATGATTCAGAAAACACTATCAAGAAAGTGAAAAGACAACATATAGGATGAAAAAAAATTTTCCAAATTTAATATATGATCAGGGACTTGTATCTAGAATACACAAATAACTCTATAACTTAATATAGTAATAAAAAGGCAACCTAAGAGTCCCTTGGACAAAAAAAGAGATCAAACCACTCAATCCTAAAGGAAATCAACCCTGAATATTTATTGGAAGAAATGATACTGAAGCTGAAGCTCCAATACTTTGGCCACCTGATGCAAAGAGCTGACTCATTAGAAAGACCCTCACACTGGGAAAGATTGAAGACATGAGGAGAAGGGAGCAACAGAGGATAACATGGCTGGATGGCATCACAGACTCAGTGGAGTTCAATTCAGTTCAGTCAGTCGTGTCTGACTCTTTGTGACCCCATGAATCGCAGCACGCCAGACCTCCCTGTTCATTACCATCTCTCGGAGTTCACTCAGACTCACGTCCATCAAGTCCGTGATGCCATCCAGCCATCTCATCCTCACTCATCCCCTTCTCCTCCTGCCCCCAATCCCTCCCAGCATCAGAGTCTTTTCCAGTGAGTCAGCTCTTCGCATGAGGTGGCCAAAGTACTGGAGTTTCAGCTTCAGTATCATTCCTTCCAAAGAAATCCCAGGGTTGATCTCCTTCAGAAAGGACTGGTTGGATCTCCTTGCAGTCCAAGGGACTCTCAAGAGTCTTCTCCAACACCACAGCTCAAAAGCATCAATTCTTTGGTGCTCAGCCTTCTTCAGAGTCCAACTCTCACATCCATACATGACCACTGGAAAAACCATAGCCTTGACTAGACAGACCTTAGTTGGCAAAGTAATGTCTCTGCTTTTGAATATACTATCTAGGTTGGTCATAACTTTTCTTCCAAGGACTAAGCGTCTTTTAATTTCATGGCTGCAGTCACCATCTGCAGTGATTTTGGAGCCCCCAAAAATAAAGTCTGACACTGTTTCCACTATTTCTCCATCTATTTCCCATGAAGTGATGGGACCGGATGCCATGATCTTTGTTTTCTGAATGTTGAGCTTTAAGCCAACTTTTTGCTGCCCTCTTTCACTTTAATCAAGACGCTTTTTAATTCCTCTTCACTTTCTGCCATAAGGGTGGTATTATCTGCATATCTGAGGTTACTGATATTTCTCCCAGCAATCTTGATTCCAGCTTGTGTTTCTTCCAGCCCAGCGTTTCTCATGATGTACTCTGCATAGAAGTTAAATAAGCAGGGTGAAAATATACAGCCTTGATGTACTCCTTTTCCTATTTGGAACCAGTCTTTTGTTCCATGTCCAGTTCTAACTGTTGCTTCCTGACCTGCATACAGATTTCTCAAGAGGCAGGTCACGTGGTCTGGTATTTCCATCTCTTTCAGAATTTTCCACAGTTTATTGTGATCCACACAGTCAAAGGCTTTGGCATAGTCAATAACGCAGAAATAGATGTTTTTCTGGAACTCTCTTGCTTTTTCCATGATCCAGCGGATGTTGGCAATTTTATCTCTGGTTCCTCTGACTTTTCTAAAACCATCTCGAACATCAGAGAGTTCACGGTTCACATATTGCTAAAGACTGGCTTGGAGAATTTTGAGCATTACTTTACTAGCATGTGAGATGAGTGCAATTGTGCAGTAGTTTGAGCATTCTTTGGCATTGCCTTTCTTTGGAATTGGAATGAAAACTGACCTTTTCCAGTCCTGTGGCCACTGCTGAGTTTTTCCAAATTTGCTGGCATATTGAGTGCAGCACTTTCACAGCATCATCTTTCAGGATTTGAAAGAGCTCACCTGGAATTCCATCACCTCCACTAGCTTTGTTTGCAGTGATGCTTTCTAAGGCCCACTTGACTTCACATTCCAAGATGTCTGGCTCTAGATTATTGGGTTTAAGCAAACTTTGGGAGATAGTGAAGGGTAGGGTAGCCTGGTGTGCTGCAGTCCATGAGATCGAAAAGAGTCAGATATGACTTAGCAACTGAACAACCAAAGCTGAGATAATAATACACACGTAAAAAGATGTTTAACGTCATCAGCTTTTAGGAAAATGTACATCAATACACAAGGAGATACCGTTTCACTTTTCCAGGTGACTGTAATCAAAAGGACAGTTAATAACAAGTGTTGGTGAGGATGTGGAGATATCGGACTTTCATACATTCTTGGTGTGAATGTGAAATGGCGCAGCCACTTTGGAAAGAAACCAAGGAGATCCCTGAAAGCTAAAACATAGTTACCACATGACCTACCAATTCCACCCTAGGATTCTCCTTGGGGGGGGGGGGGGGGGGGGGGGGGGGGGGGGGGGGGGCGGGGGGCGGGGGGGGGGGGGCCGGCCCCCCCCCCGGGGGCGCGCGCGCCGGCCCCCCCCCCCCCCCGCCCCGCCCCCCCCCCGCCCCCCCCCCGGCGCCCCCGCCCGGGGGGCCCCTGGGCGCAAGCGCCACAGGAGGGCGTATTCTGGGTCCTACCAACCCCCCCCCCCCCCCCCCCCCCCCCCCGGCATGCACCCAAGATAAATGAAAACATGTCTACACTAAAACTTGGACATGGATATTTATAGCAACTTTATTAATAATAGCCCAAAGTGAAAGCAAGGCGAATGTACATCAACTGATAAAGGGCAAATAAAACATTGGTGTATCATGGAATATTATGCAGTCACAAAAAGAAATAAACTACATGCTGCAAGATGGGTGGGACTTGAGATTTTGCAAAGTGAAAGAAACCAGTCATAAAGAACCAAATATTATGTGATTACATTTATGAGATGTCTGGAATAAGGAAATCCATAGGCAGAAAGTAGATTGATGTTTGCTTGGGGTCAGGGCAGAGAGGAACGGGGAGTGACTGCTAGTGGGTATGGGATTTCTTTGGGGGTGATAAAATTCATAATGGTGATAGTTGAACCACTCTGTGAATATACTAAAAGCTAGTGAATTGTATACTTAGAATGGCTGAATTTTCGTGTTATGTGAATCACATCTCAGTAAAGCTGCTAAACAATCTATTATGTCCCTCACTTACAATATGCCAGCCCCTCAACCTGGTCATGGGAATGCAGATATGCATATGGCAATTGCTGGCAACCTAATGCACTCATGTGTGCGTGCATGCTAAGTCGCTTCAGTTGCATCCAACTCTGTGTGACTCTATGGACTAGGAGCCTAGCCCGCCAGGCTCCTCTGTTCATGGGATTCTCCAGGCAAGAATACGGACTGGGTTGTCATTTTCTTCTCCAGAAGATCTTCCAGACCAGGGACTGAACCTGCATTTCTTAAGCCTCCTGCACTGGCAGGCAGTTCTTTACCCCAGAGCCATCCGGGAAGCCCAATGCACTCATAGGCACATGCATAACGAGCAAAGATATTATCAGGAGGGAATAATTAACTCTCATCTCTGGGCATGCCCTTGGGAAGAGGGCTTAACCTCTTGAGTTAGTTTTTGAAAAAAAGAAATTTACTCAGTGTGATGTGATGAAGAACAACATATAAAGAGGAAACAGCACTTGCTAAAGTATTGGGGTGTTTATATATATATATATATATATGTATAACGTTCATTTTAAAAATCTATGCTAAAAAAGGAAAAGATAAAGGCATTTAGAAAGCATTTTATTGGACAATTGCTCTAGCATTGTTGAGAGGTAGGAGGATGTTGTGTGTTCATTCTCTGTCACATCTGACTCTTTGCAACCCCATGGACTGTCCACAGGATTCTCCAGGCAACAGTACTGGAGTGGGTTGCTATTTCCTCCTCCAGGGATCTTCTTGACCCATAGATCCGAACCCAGGTCTCGTTGCTTTGCAGGCAGCTTCTTCTTCTTTTTTTTTTTTAAAATTAATTAATTAATTATTAAAAAAAATTACAATACTGTATTTGTTTTGCCATACATTGACACGAATCAGCCATAGGTGAACACAATCTCCCATCTGAGCCACCAGGGTACTTAATGATCTCAACCTGTTTTCCCTTCTGTTTACAACTGAGAAAACAGGCTAAGCTCATTAAGTGACATCCACAAGAAGGCAGATCTAGGAGGCGGAGCCAGGATTCAAGCACAGGAGTTTGATTCCAAAATCTGCATTCTAAATCAGTACACCACATCACCGGTCCCCAAGATTCTGTTCACCTGGTATATATTTGCTGTGAAGCAACCTTAGTCTTCCCCAGATTGACTTAAAGATGCCTTTATATTATTTCCATAGTAGCATGATCAACATTAGAAGAACATTTCTGTGTGTTTCTGGTTTTTTCCCTTTACACAGTAGCTGATATCTGCTGGTTATTAATAGATGCATGTTGTTCCCAACTCCATTGCTAAATAATCTTCAATCCATTCCTTCCTCCCTAACTGCACTATTGCTGTCTTATCATTTCAAGTTCTCAAAGTTTCCTGAGTGGCTGCAACAGTACTGTAATTAAACTCTGCTGCCACACCCATTATCATCCCTCGTGGTTTGAAATACTCCTAGTCAGCCTTTGTCTGTGCAACCAAAATACTCCTAGAGTCTCCCTGTTGATAAAATTGATCTGAAAGTTAAATGTATATACCTTTGGATTATTTCATAATTTGGGCAGCCCTGACATCTTAAAATCTTTAATAATGGTTATTTGATAAATGTGGAGGAGCTATCTCTCCTATTTAATGCATGGTGATGAAGTGTGGATTTGTAAACACCTCTTGGCTGAGTGTTGGAGAAGGGCATGGCAGACCATTCCAGTATTCATGCCTGAAGAATCCCATGGATGGAGGAGCCTGGTGGGTTGCAGCCCATGGGGTCACACAGAGTTGGACACGACTGAAGCGACTCGGCATGAATATGCCTGGCTGAGTGTAAAAATGGTTGACATAATACTAATATACAAAGGATGGTTTTCTTTACTGTTGTTGTATCAAACAAGTCATCTAAAATTTTCAACCGCCTGACAAATTCAATATGGATCTGTTTATAGTAATGAACATCTTCTCTAAGGAAGGTATTTTCTAAATTCTCTGAAACTGACATTCATTCATTAAAATGTCACTTAAGATGCGGAAAGTAATAAACTTCTTTTCCTAAATAAACAAATCCTTTACAATGCATAAAGATGAAGAAAACTTTGTTTCTCATTTTGCCTCAGCATAAAACTTGTGGGCTAGATTTTATTAACTCCTCAATTACACAATCTGGTTAGGGGCCTGGCAGCTTCAGAATTTTCTGTTTACTACTGTTGTTAGATATCATCACTGACTCAGTGGACATGGATCTGAGCAAACTCTGGGAGACAGTGATGTACAGGGAAGCCTAGTGTTGTGCAGTCCATAGGGTCACAGAGTCGGACACTACTTAGTAGCTGAACAACAACAATCCTTTCAGTTTTTTCCTATCTAGTGGAGTTGTACCTTACACTTTAGCTTTCAATACCTTGATGAGCAATGGGATTGAACACATTTTCACGCGTTTTATTAACTGATAGAATACCCTTTTTGTGTGTGGCCTCTATCACGGCTTTTGCCCATTTGCTCGATTGGTAGTCTGTGTTTTCCTTAATAACTTGTTGGAGTTTTAAGTTTCGTAC
The DNA here is from genome assembly GCA_917880005.1 of Nanger dama. Classification (NCBI taxonomy): domain Eukaryota; kingdom Metazoa; phylum Chordata; class Mammalia; order Artiodactyla; family Bovidae; genus Nanger; species Nanger dama. The sequence continues at coordinate 3,369,209 of CAKJTW010000059.1, forward strand.
ATGAGTCCTTTGTCAGCTATATGTATTGCAAATACATTTTCTCACTCTCTGACTTACCTGTTCATTCTCTTAGTGGTATTCTAATGAAAAGAAATTCCCAATTTTAAAGAATTAAAAATAAATTTATTTTGGCCATGCCTCATGTGTTGTGGGACCATGGTTTCCCAACCAGGAATTGAACCTAGGCCCTCGGCAGTGAAAGCATGGAGTCCTAACCATTGAACCACTAGGGATTCCCAGAAACTCCCAATTTTAATGTTGTCATTATCAACTTTTTCTTTCATGATTAGGATTTTTGTTTCCTGCTTATTAAACATTTACCACCATATATCCATAAAATGGCTAATACCCATGCCCCAATATAAAATGTTAACTAGGGTGAAGAGGAATCCGAATCCTGCTGGTGAAGTGTGAATGGCTATAATCATTTTAGAAACTATTTTAGAAAACAAATAATAACAAACACACATAATTCCTATGATTAAGCAATCCCATTCATGGTTATTTCTCAAATGAAATGCATACATATATGGACCAAGATGAATCTTCATGGAAACATTATTTGTAATAGTAAGAAAGACTACCAATGACCTATACTTTCTTCAATAACAATATAGATATGAAATTATGACTCACTTATGCACTGAAATACTACATAGCAATAAAAATCATCAAATTACCATTGTATCCAATAGCATATATGACTCTCCAAAGGCTAATATAGTGTGAAAGACATCAGTCATTTATATATATATATACACACACATATATATATAGTGGCAGACTTCTGTGGTGGTCTAGTGGTTAAATTTCCACTATGGGGGTACAGGTTTGATTCCTAGTTGGGGAACTAAGATCCTGCTTGTAGCGACATGTGGCAAAAAACAAAACATATTGTGTGGTTCCATTTATATAAAGTTCAAACAAAGGTAAATCAGCATGATGTTAGAGGTCATGGCAATGGTTACTTTGGTGGAAAATAAGAAGGCCCAAGGAGGATTTCAGAGATATAGGGAGATTTTAACTTGTATAGGGATTAAACGAATATTGTTTTCTTTGTGCAATAAGCTGAAACTTACAACTTGTGAAATTTTCTGCATGTGTTACATTTTAATAAAGGAGGTTTATAAAAAATAAAATTAGCACATAGGACAAAAATCATATTAAAATTCTTTTGGAAATATTTGTCTCTACACTTTATTCTCTCATCTCCTACATATATCAGTGTAGTTTACTATTTCTTGGGCACAGATCAATGCTTAGTTTTCAATTCTAAGGTCATGTGAGTTTCTACTTTAGATTTTTTTTAAATCTTAGGTACTAGATTCTAGAAACAGAAATAATATGGACCTTAAAAATCACTTTTAAATCCCTTGATAAAGAGCTGAAGTAGAGCAGTGATAATAGAAGTAGATACAGAAACAATTCTTATTTCAGAAGCAGAATTGATAAAAATTGGCAAAGGATGGGAGGAATAAAGTGGGACAGATTGAAGTTGATTTTTATTTTTTGGTCCAGCCATTCACCCAAATTTGGTAACAGTAGAGGCATAGAAGACAGAGCCCACAGAAGGCTCCTGATCCTTGCACAATATATTTCTCTTATTGCTCCTGTAACAAATGACCATAGATTAAGTTACTTAAAGCAACACGAATATTTATTATCTCACAGTTCTGGAGGTCAGAGTCTAAAAAGTATCTCCACAGGTTAAAAACTGGGGATGGGCTGAGCTTCATTCCTTCTAGAATCTCTAGAGGCAAGTCCATTTTCTTGCCTTTTCCAGCCTCTAGAGGTTCTTTCTTTTCCTGCCTTGTGACTCTGCTTCCATCGTCAAAGCCTTAAGTGACCAGTTGAGTATTTCTCCGTTGCATCACTCTGACATTCTTTCTCTTCTGCCTCCTTCTTCCACTTATTGAGGACTCTGGTAATTGCATTCAGCTCACCCAGATGGTCTAGGATAATCTTCCTATTTTAAGGTCAGTAGATTAGCAACATCAATTCTATCCAGTACTTATTTTCTCCTCTTGCCATGTGTTAGTGTTAGCTGCTCAGTCATGTCAAGTAGCATGATAGTCGCTCGCTCACTTGCCATGTAGCATGATAACTTCATGGGATCCAGACATTAGGACACAAAGTGTTTGGGGAGGGGACATCACTTTGCCTACCACACAACATGATGTGATTTGTTGTGATACAACAAAGATGATGTGAACTTTGAGCTCCAAGGGTCATATGTGGAACTTGACAGTAAAGCCACGCAAGCAGAATGGAGAGATGAAGGGAATCTGAGCTCTGTCAATGCCATTATTTGAAAAATTCTGCATCCAACAAACACTACCTCTGTGCTTTTAGATGCATAAGCCAATAACATTCTTTTCCTAAAATAGCTTGAATTGGGTCTTCTGTCACTTGAAATTAAACTTCCTGACTGACATGGGGCAGGAAGGAAAGGAAAAGTTTATTGTTATTTTAATAGGCAATCTTGAGTGACTAGAAGAGGAGAAAATCAAAACTGCCAGCTGTATATGAATTTGAATGCATCAATGATAGTGGAATAGAGAAGGCAGGGACCCGGAAGCCTCTTGATGTTTACAGAACACAACATATGGAAAAGCACTACGTAAATTCTGTAAATAAATAACTGTACAGATACATTAAGACAACTCACTACTGTAGAATTTAGAAGAATAGTAAATATGAGGACAATAATAAACAGTATCACAGTTCATAAATGCTGTAGATCAGTTAATGAAAGGCAGATATACTTAGAGGGACAACTAGCCATGCAAGTTTCCAAGCTAAATGGGACTACTCACTTTAAAAATGTCATTTGTAATTTAAAAAATTTAAGCAGAAAATTTGTACTAGTTAATTAAAGAGGGAAAGAGGTACCATATTAATTAATGTTATCATATTAATTAATAAAAGAGTTAGACTACATGAATCTCCCAGGATCATTAAAGATCTGGTCCAAATTTTTACTCTGTATGCAGTTTGCCGAATTGTGTGCATCTGTAGGTAAAAGTGAAAGTTACAGCTCTGGGTGGATAATAGTGTGTCTAATGGCTTTCCCGTTAATGAATTAACTTCATAGGACAGAAGTAGACCAGATCCTGCCAGGTAATAAGCTCATTTCTAAGGACTGCATATTAACCCTTTCAGACTATGATTATTACACAATTTCTTCAAGTCATTAAAAGGCACCTTAGGACCACAAAAAGTGAATAAAGCATCTGCAAATATTCATATTGTAAAAAAATAGATAATACCCACTTAGCAAAATGATCTGGAAGAGAAAGCATCATCTGAAATTTAAGTCAGCTGAGCTTCATTTCTAAATATGACAATTGGATAATTATATATATATATATATGCCAAAGAATGTTCAGCTATCACACAACTGCACTTATCTCACACACTAGCAAAGTAATGCTCAAAATTCTCCAAGCTAGGCTTCAGCAGTATGTAAACCATGAACTTCTAGATGTTGAAACTGGTTTTAGAAAAGGCAGAGGAACCAGACATCAAATTGCCAACATCAGTTGGATCATAGAAAAAGCAATAGAGTTCCAGAAAAAAATCTACTTTTGCTTTATTGACTACACCAGAGCCTTTCACTGTGTGGATCACAACAAACTGTAGAAAATTCTGAGAGATGGGAATACCAAACCACCTGACCTGCTTCCTGAGAAATCTGCATGCAGGTCAAGAAGCAACAGTTAGAAGTGGACATGGAACAACAGACTGGTTCCAAATAGGGAAAGGAGTACATCAAAGCTCTATATTGTCACCCTAGTTATTTAACTTAACTTATATGCAGAGTACATCATGTGATATGTTGGGCTGGATGAAGCACCAGCTGGAATCAAGATTGCTGAGAGAAATATCTATAACCTCAGATATGCAGATGACACCACTCTTATGGCAGAAAGCAAAGAAGAACCAAAGAGCCTCTTGATGAAAGTGAAAGAGGAGAGTGAAAAGTTGGCTTAAAATTCAACATTCAGAAAACTAAGATCATGGCATCCGGTCCCATCATTTCATGGCAAATAGATGGGGAAACAATGGAAACAGTGAGACTTATTTACTTGAGCTCCAAAATCACTGCAGATGGTGACAGCAGCCATGAAATTAAAAGACATTTGCTCCTTGGAAGAAATGATCAAACTAGACAGCATATTAAAAAGCAGAGACACTACTTTACCAACCAAGGTCTGTCTAGTCAAAGCTATGGTTTTTCCAGTGGTCATGTATGGATGTGAGAGTTGGACTATAAAGAAAGCTGAGTGCTGAAGAATTGATGCTTTTGAACTGTAGTGTTTTAGAAGACTCTGGAAAGTCCCTTGGACTGCAAGGAAGTCCAACCAGTCCATCCTAAAGGAAATCAGTCCTGAATATTCACTGGAAGTATTGATGCTGAAACGGAAACTACAATACTTAGGCTACCTGATGCAAACAACAGACTCATTGGAAAGACCCTCATCCTGGGAAAGATTGAAGGCGGGAGGAGAAGGGGACGACAGAGGGTAAGATGGCTGGATGGCACTACTGACTTGATGGACATGAGTTTGAGTAGGCTCTGGAAGTTGGTGATGGACAGGGAAGACTGGCATGCTGCAGTTCATGGGGTCGCAAAGTCAGAAAATGACTGAGTGCCTGAACCGACTGAATTGATACATGTTAAGTTTTATCACTGAATTCTTTCATTTTTATTAGTATTATTAGTATCTTACTCTCTTTTTAAAGAATACTGATTTTCCAACTGCTTGGAATGTCTTTTTCCTTTTGCTAAGATGATGAATGAATGCTTAGAAGGTCATCCCACCAGTTAATACTAAGACGGTCTGACTTTGGGTCTAACAAATTTTTAGATTTTTGCAAGTAGCCTTTTATCTCTTTAAAGTGTATTTGAAATTTCTATGTTCAAAAACATAAATTTCTATGTTTATCACAAATGATATCTAATGTTTTAAATGCAAAGCTATCATCTTCATATTACAGATGAGGAAACTGAGGTTTAGTGTTAAACTATCCAAGTTCATGCACTTGGCAAGCAGCAGATTTAGGTTCTAATAACGTGTAAAATGAAAAATGTTTTTCATATTTGTAGGAAGGTTTAAGAGGTGCGGATGAAGATGGGGAACAAGGGCTGTAGGCTGTGTAGTGAGGGGAGCTCAATATTGGGTTTAAATATGGACTTTGCCCTCTTCAATATATGGTCTTAGGTAAATTGCATTAACCCTTTGAGCCTTGGTTTTTCATCTATGAAATGGGGCTAATAACCTCTAGTCTGATTAGATTACTATATGCTTAAATGAGATATTTTATTTACATTTCAATTTTGGTTTGCTTCTGTTGTTTGGTTGATAGAGTTTTATTTATTTTTTTAAAACAAATATATTTATTTTAATTGGAGGTTAATTAATACAATATTGTATTGGTTTTGCCATACATCAACATGAATCTACCACTAGTATACATGTGTTCCCCATCCTGAACCCCTCCTCCCTCCTCCCTCCCTTTACCATCCTGCTGGGTCATCTCAGTGCACCAGCCCCAAGCATCCAGTATCATGCATCAAACCTGGACTGGAGATCCATTTCATATATGATACTATACATGTTTCAATGCCATTTTCCCAAATCATCCCACCCTCCCTCTCTCCCACAGAGTCTAAAAGACTGTTCTATACATCTGTGTCTATTTTGCTGTCTCGCATACAGGGTTATCATTACCGTCTTTTGAAATTCCATATATATGCGTTAGTATACTGTATTGGTGTTTTTCTTTCTGGCTTACTTCACTGTATAATAGGCTCCAGTTTCATCCACCTCATTAGAACTGATTCAAATGTATTCTTTTTAATGACTGAGTAATACTCCATTGTGTATATGTACCACAATTTCTTATCCATTAATCTGCTGATGGACAGCTAGGTTGCTTCCATGTCCTGGCTATTATAAACAGTGCTGCGATGAACACTGGGGTACATGTGTCTCTTTCAATTCTGGTTTCCTTGGTGTGTATGCCCAGCAGTGGAATTGCTGGGTCATAAGGCACTTCTATTTCCAGTTTTTAAGGAATCTCCACACTGTTCTCCACAGTGGCTGTACTGGTTTGCATTCGCACCAACAGTGTAAGAGGGTTCCTTTTTCTTCACCCCCTCTCCAGCATTTATTGCTTGTAGACATTTGGATTGCAGCCATTCTGACTGGTGTGAAATGGTACCTCACTGTGGTTTTGACTTGCATTTCTCTGATAATGAGTGATGTTGAGCATCTTTTCCTGTGTTTGTTAGCCATCTGTATGTCTTCTTTGGAGAAATGTCTATTTAGTTTTTTGGCCCATTTTTTGATTGGGTAGTTTATTTTTCTGGAATTGAGTGGCAGAAATTGCTTGTATATTTTTGAAGATTAGTTGTTTGTCAGTTGCTTCATTTGCTATTATTTTCTCCCAATCTGAAGGCTGTCTTTTCACCTTGCTTCAGTTCAGTTCAGTTCAGTTCAGCTGCTCAGTCGTGTCCGACTCTTTGCGACCCCATGAGTCGCAGCACACCAGGCCTCCTTGTCCATCACCAGCCCTCGGAGTTCACTCAGACTCATGTCCATCGAGTCCATGATGCCATCCAGCCATCTCATCCTCTGTCGTCCCCTTCTCCTCCTGCCCTCAATCCTTCCCAGCATCAAGAGTCTTTTCCAATGAGTCAGCTCTTCGCAAGAGGTGGCCAAAGTACTGAAGTTTCAGCTTTAGCATCATTCCTTTCAAAGTAATCCCAGGGCTGATCTCCTTTATTTATTTATTTTTGTGTGTGTGTAACAAAGTTTTATTAAAGTATAAAGGAGATAGAGAAAGCTTCTGACATAGGCATCAGAAGGGGGTAGAAAGAGTACCCGCTTGTTAGTTTTAGCAATGAGTTTATATATTCTCCAACTAATCCAAAGAAGGTCTGGAGGTTGTAAAGACCTCACCAGACCTACTCCCATAATTTACATTTTAAGATAACAGAATTAGCCAGAAGGTTTAATCCAGAGACTGTCCTCAGGCAGAATACATAATACATTGCTGTTATATAATCCTTGTAAAGAGAAGGTTTAATCCAGAGACTGCCCTCAGGCAGAATACATTGTTGTTATATAATCCTAAGGAATGGAGAGAAATAAGTTTGTCCTTTCTTCCTCCTTGAGAATTCCAGACCCCTCTCTCCTTGGGGACCCCTAGACTTCTTATCAACCTGCCTCGGAAATGACTCTCTCATTCCCCCTTTTCTTTTAGGAGAATTATGTTGCCTAGGGAAAAGGGGCGTCGTTTCGTTCCGTAACTGCTTCCGAGCTAAGAAGGGGCGTTGTCCCTAAATTGGGGAGGCAACATATTCTCCTAACCCTCATATTGAGGATATCTGATCCAGGGGCCCCAAGTAGTAGTTGGAGGAAGTTGCAGCAGTAGCAGGACTTTGAGCAGCCATTTGTAACTTAAAAGCTTTCATGCGGCTAGAAACAAAATTCAGTTATACAGTTACAGATGTAATGCAACATAGTCATTAAAACAAGTTAAAATCAAAATTAAAAGTCACATTAAGTCCATAGTTAAAGTGCAACATATTGCACCAGTCCATTTTAGGGTTGGTAGATGTCATCAAATGAAGAAGAGGCATCGCATGTGATTGTTGTCGAAGGTATTCACAGACTTGGATAAAGTCCTTTCCTTGAAGTGGAGATGTCCACCACGGGAAGCCTTCCACTGATGAAGAGAATCTTTATAACTTCCTTAGCCTGTTCACTACGACAGAGAAAAGCCTCAATCCATCCAGTAAAAGTATCTACCCAAACTTGTAAGGAAGAATATCCATTAGCTTTTGGCATATGAGTAAAATCAATTTCCCAGTCCTCTCCAGGATACTTCCCACTTCATTGTAATCCAGATTTTGCTTCCAAAACCTGTTCAGCAGTCACCACAGCATAACCTGCTTTACGCTTTCCATCCCAAACAAAAGAACTGCCATCTGTAAATATTTCCAGGTCAGGATTGTCTAATGAGGTGTCCAATAGATCGTCCTGAGCTGCATAGTTTAAAGTTACGAATTGAGAACAATCGTGATCAGGTGTTTCATTTTCCTTTTCAGGAAGAAAAGTGGCAGGATTTAAATTTCCACAAACTTTAAGCTTAGTTACTGGTCCTTCTAACAACAATGACTGATATTTAAGAAGCCTACTGTCTGTCATCCAAATATTAACATTAGAACTTAAGATTCCACTCACATCATGAGAAGTCAGTACAGTAAGGTTTTGTCCATTAATTATTTTTAAAGCTTTAGGTGCTAATAAAGCTGCTGCCCCAATTACTCTTAGGCAGTGGGGTCACCCACGTGAAACTACATCTAATTCTCTGCTTAGATAAGCAATAGGTTGCTGGTGAGGCCCTCGGGGTTGTGTCAAGACTCCCAAGGCCATGCCTTTTCTTTCAGTGACAAACAAATTAAAGTCTGACCCTGTGGGCAAGCTCAGAGCAGGAGCTTGCAGAAGAACAGTCTGAAGAACCTTAAAAGCCTTTTGAGTTTCTGGAGACCAAACCAGTTTGTCAGTTTGGGCCTGCTGAGTTTCAGCTATAAGTTTATATAAAGGCCGGGCAAGTTCCCCATAACCCGGAATCCAAATGTGACAGTAACCTGTGATTCCCAAAAATCCTCTCAATTGTCTTAAAGTCATAGGTAGGGGATGATTTAGTATAGGCTTAATTCTCTCAGGGCCTATGGTGCTAGTCCCTTCTGATATGATTAGGCCCAGATATCTAACTGATTGTTGACAAAGCTGAGCCTTTTCTCTTACACCCCATGGTGCCTAATCCTACTGTCTGAAATTCCTGAACGAGCCAAATATTTCTCAGAAATTGATTTAAAAGATGCCTTATATTCAGTGCCTTTGGCGGAGGAAAGTCAATTTCTATTTGCCTTTGAAGACCCTACCAGCCAGCTTCTCAGTTAACCTGGACAGTTTTACCCCAGGGATTTCGTGACAGTCCTCACTTATTTGGACAAAGTTTGTCACCGGATCTCCAAACCTTTAATAGCTCTGAAGCGGTGGTGTTACAATATGTAGATGGTATTTTGCTCTGTGCGGAGACAGAGGAAGCTTGTTCCCGCGAGCCTCAGAAGATTTCCTAAACTTTCTGGCAGGCTGTAGTTACAAGGCTGATCTCCTTTAGAATGGACTGGTTGGATCTCCTTGCAGTCCAAGGGACTCTCAAGAGTCTTCTCCAGCACCACAGTTCAAAAGCATCAATTCTTTGGCGCTCAGCCTTCTTCACAGTCCAACTCTCACATCCATACATGACCACAGGGAAAAACATAGCCTTGACTAGATGGACCTCCGTCGGCAAAGCAATGTCTCTGCTTTTGAATATGCTATCTAGGTTAGTCATAACTTTTCTTCCAAGAAGTAAACGTCTTTTAATTTTATGGCCGCAGTCACTATTTGCAGTGATTTTGGAGCCCCAAAATAAAGTCTGACACTGTTTCCACTGTTTCCCCATCTATTTCCCATGAAATGATGGGACTAGATGCCATGATCTTTGTTTTCTGAATGTTGAGCTTTAAGCCAACTTTTTCACTCTCCTCTTTCACTCTCATCAAGAGGGTGTTTAGTTCCTCTTCACTTTCTGCCATAAGGGTGGTGTCATCTGCATATCTGAGGTTATTGATATTTCTCCCGGCAATCTTGATTCCAGCTTGTGTTTCTTCCAGCCCAGCGTTTCTCATGATGTACTCTGCATAGAAGTTAAATAAGCAGGGTGACAATATACAGCCTTGATGTGATCCTTTTCCTATTTGGAACCAGTCTATTTTTCCATGTCCAGTTCTAACTGTTGCTCCCTGACCTGCATACAGGTTTCTCAAGAGGCAGGTCAGGTGTTCTGGTATTCTCATCTCTTTCAGAATTTTCCACAGTTTATTGTAATCCACACAGTCAAAGGCTTTGGCATAGTCAATAAAGCAGAAATAGATGTTTCTCTGGAACTCCCTTGCTTTTTCGATGATCCAGCAGATGTTGGCGATTTGATCTCTGGTTCCTCTGCCTTTTCTTAAACCAGCTTGAACATCAGGGAGTTCACGGCTCACATATTGCTGAAGCCTGGCTTGGAGAATTTTGAGCATTACTTTACTAGCGTGTGAGATGAGTGCAATTGTGCAGTAGTTTGAGCATTCTTTGGCATTGCCTTTCTTTGGAATTGGAATGAAAACTGACCTTTTCCAGTCCTGTGGCCACTGCTGAGTTTTCCAAATTTGCTGGCATACTGAGTGCATCACTTTCACAGCATCATCTTTCAGGATATGAAACAGTTCCACTGGAATTCCATCACCTCCACTAGCTTTGTTCATAGTGATGCTTTCTAAGGCCCACCTGACTTCACATTCCAAGATGTCCGGTTCTAGATAAGTGATCACATCATCATGATTATCTGGGTCGTCAAGATCTTTTTGTACACTTCTTCTGTGTATTCTTGCTACGTCTTCTTAATATCTTCTGCTTCTGTTAGGTCCAGACCTCTTCTGTCCTTTATCGAGCCCATCTTTGCATGAAATGTTCCCTTGATATCTCTAATTTTCTTGAAGAGATCTTTAGTCTTTCCCATTCTGTTCCTTTCCTTTAGTTCTTTGCATTGATCGCTGAAGCAGGCTTTCTTATCTCCTTGCTAGTCTTTGGAACTCTGCATTCAGATGCTTATATCTTTCCTTTTCTTCTTTGCTTTTCACCTCTCTTCTTTTCACAGCTATTTGTAAGGCCTCCCCAGACAGCCATTTTGCTGTTTTTGCATTTATTTTCCACAGGGATTGACTTGATCCCTGTCTCTTGTACAATGTCACGAACCTCATTCCATAGTTCACCAGGCACCATATCTATCAGATCTAGGCCCTTAAATCTATTTCTCACTTCCACTGTTTAATCATAAGGGATTTGATTTAGGTCATACCTGAATGGTCTAGTGGTTTTCCCTACTTTCTTCAATTTCAATCTGAATTTGGTAATAAGGAGTTCATGATCTAAGCCACAGTCAGCCTCTGGTCTTGTTTTTGTTGACTGTATAGAGCTTCTCCATTTTTGGCTGCAAAGAATATAATCAATCTGATTTTGGTGTTGACCATCTGGTGATGTCCATGTGTAGAGTCTTCTCTTGTGTTGTTGGAAGAGAGTGTTTGCTATGACCAGTGCATTTTCTTGGCAAAACTCTATTAGTCTTTGCCCTGCTTCCTTCTGCATTCCAAGGCCAAATTTGCCTGTTACTCCAGGTGTTTCTTGACTTCCAACTTTAGCATTCCACTCCTCTATAAAGAAAAGGACATCATTTTTGGGTGTTAGTTGTAAAAGGTCTTGTAGGTCTTCAGGAAACCATTCAGCTTCAGCTTCTTCAGTGTTACTGGTTGGGGCATAGACTTGGATTCCTGTGGTAATGAATGGTTCCTCTTGGAAACACATTTTGGATTCTTTTGTTGACTATGAGGGCTACTTGATTTCTTCTAAGGGATTCTTGCCCACAGTAGTAAATATAATGATCATCTGAATTAAATTCGCCCATTCTCGTCCGTTTCCATTTTAGTTCACTGATTCCTACCATGTCAATGGTCAATCTTGCCATCTCCTGCTTGACCACATCCAATTTACCTTGATTCATAGACCTAACATTACAGGTTCCTATGCAATATTTTTCTTTACAGCATTGGAATTTACTTTAACTACCAGATACACCCAGAACTGAGTTTGCTTCCGATTAGGTCTAGCCACTTCTTTCTGGAGCTATTAGTAATTGCTCTCTGCTCTTCCCTGTAGCATATTGGACACCTTTTGACCTAGGGGGCTCATCTTCCAGTGTCCTATCTTTTTGCTTTTTCATACTGTTCTTTGGATTCTCTCAGCAAGAATATTAGCATGAGTTGCCATTTCCTTTTCCATTTCCTCCTCACGTTTTGTCAGAATTCTTCATTATGACTCATCTGTCGGGGTGGCTCTACCTGGCATGGCTCATAGCTTCACTGAATTTTGCAAGCCCCTTCACCACGATAAAGCTGTGATCCATGAAGGGGATGTAAACAATATTTACAGGTGACTTTTTTGTTAATATACAAGTCCACAAGAATTTTTAAGTTATTTTATTGCAATGACAGTCTCTCATGTGAGTAATATAAGACAGACCTTTGATGGATCCTCAGACAATATTAAGAACATCTTAGTAACTGTGTACCATTTTATTATTGAAATTATGTATAGATTATAAAGTATAACCTGATTATATGAGCTCCAATATAAACATATTTTTAGGTGAACAGATGTTAAAAATTTGATGAACTCATTATTGACAAGGGAACCAGTAAGATTTACAACTTGTTCTAGTATAAACATTTTAATTTCAAAGTAACAGCACATAAGAGAAGAGACAGAAGATGATTTGTATTCAAAACATATCTTTATTTTCTAAATTGTTTCATTATAGGATGCTTTTAGGTAAGTAAAAACAGTTGCTTATTCAGTGAGTTGTTTAATTAACCTGTAGTATTATTTTTTTCTATCTTCACAATAACCTTGGGAATTAGAAACTGTTTTAATGCCAGTTTTAAATATTAGACAGTTGAGGTTGGTTGTCTGAGGGAACAAGCAATTAAGTGACAGGCAGATATCAAACTCCAGAGACTGCAGTTATCTTCCAACTTTGGCTAAAGCTGTTATGTAAGGGACATATATTTGGAATAGTAGTGGGGGTGTCTTAGCAGGAGAGTATTATATTGCATTTTAATGGTGGTGGTTTAGTTTCCAAGTCATGTCTGACTCTTGCGACCTCCTAGACTGTGGCCTGCCAAGCTCCTCTGTCCATGGGGTTCTCGAGGCAGGAACACTGGAGTGGGTTGCCATTTCCTTCTCCAGGGGATCTTCCCAACCTAGGGATCAAACCCAGGTCTCCGGGTTGTATGCAGATTCTTTATGAGCTGAGCAACAAGGAAAGCTCAAGAATACTGGAGTGGGTAGCCTATCCCTTCTCCAGCAGATCTTCTCAACCCAGGAATTGAAACTGGATCTCCTGCATTGTAGACAGATTCTTTACCAACTAAGCTACAACGAGACTGCATTTAATTTGTTAACACATTAAAGGATCTGGAGGTTTTTATGATGGTGGAAAAATATGATGGGACAATCATGTTGGCAAGTAAAGTAGAATAACACCCAAAAAAGTGAGCAGGGATGTCAGGTGACCCTTTAGGAAGTTATTACAAGAGCTGGACAATACATGTTAGAAGCATGAACTATGCCAGTTTCTACAATTTAAAGCTGGGGAAAGCCTTGGGGAATGTTTTAGGAGTAAAATTATTGGACATGGTAAAGGGCTGGATGAAAACACGGGAGACAAAAAGTAGGAGAAGTAACTATTTTGACTTTTGAAATTGGGTTTGAAATGCTTAAATACAGCAAGTGGTCAGATATATGGATAGAAGTCCAACTTTGGGTATTGATGAGGTGGTCAATCAGCGAGGAGGAGTGGGAAGAAGTCTCAAGGACACCTTCATTAGATCTGAACTAACTTTATTATATGTGTTACTGAATGTGAATGGAATTTACAACAGAGTTAACGCCAACTACTCTACCTCAAAATCTAAATGGTTGACATGAGATTGTATTTACAAAAGAGATAGCAAATGACCACGTTATTTAAAATGCCTTATAAAATTTTATTTAATATTATTTGATTATACAGATTTTGTGGTAAATGTGCATTTCTAAAAGTGCATAATCAAACATTTATTTTTTTCTTGATCTGCATTTGTCATAGAAAGGTGCTATGGATGATTACATGAAGATTTACTACTTATGGATTCATATTAAAATATGCCACAAAGAAGAGATAAACAAGTTTATAAGATGCTATTTGTTGATTTTGAAAATAGAGGAATATAAAAATATTGTTTGGCAGTAACAGAAAATACCATTTCTTTTAAAATTATTTTCGAAATTCAACACGGACACTAAATTAAAGAGTTGGTAAAGTGGTATCACCCATATAATATATATATTCCATACTGTATTTCTCATTCTTGAATAATGAAACACATGACCCCCCTTCTGTATAATCTGTGCTGTGTCCAAACATTAATTGCTGGGATCATGAAGGTGACTATATTAGAAGCAGATAGAACAGATCTGTGCACAGCAAAAGAGTGGCTTTAACCAGAGTTCCATCCTAATGTCTTATTTTGTTAGGAACCTAGTTTAAATATTTAAAGAAGAATGTCATGTTGATTCATTGGTAGCATTTGGACACCCATCTCAGGCCTGAGTGGTGAATAGCATAACTTGATACAGATGGTTACTGAACACTCTTGCCTTCAGTATCCAGTTATTTCAGTGAAGAGCTCTTAACGAAAAAAACCCTCATTGGCTTTCTTTTCCTACCACAGTAAATAATTATTTGACTTCATCTGAGCTTTATGGAGCTAATTACTTTTGCTTAGAAATAGAGTTAAAATTAAATGTAATTTTTAATTATAAAATGTTTCCTTGGAAACATTTGTTGTAAGTTAAATTGTACTTTGTTCTAAAATACTTAATTTCCCTTACAATTAGAAATCAAAGACAGAACTCAGCATAGGGCAATTTGAAAAGTGTAGCATTAATTGCTACAAAAAAGTTAATTTTTTCATAATGGACAACTGATGGTGAACATCCAATTAACTGCTACATAGTTATATTGAACAATTCTGCTTAGAAAAGAATTATTCTATTTTATGACCATTAATTGAATGATCACTGGAAGCAGACATTTTTAAAATTTAGAAATTTCTTTAGAAATAATCTTTTTCTAATTTAGAAATTATGTTTGAATTTAGAAAAAGCTGAGCATAATGATCACAATTGAAAAGATCAGCATAAGTAGGTGACCTCGAAGTTCACTGCAACTGTTTTACAAATCACCTTAACACACAGGATTCACAGCCAAGGGCAAGCCTCTCTTTGGTTCATAAGGTGTTGTCCTGGAAACCATTTTGATGCAGTCGATAATAGGGCAGACGGAGAGACACAGGGTACAGCCTGTACAAGTGTCAGTAATGGTGGGCAGGTGGGTTTCAGGATCAAACTGGATAGCCTGCAAACAGAAATAAAGAGTCTTGCTGTCACTGCCCACAAAGGGCAAGAACGCCCCTGTTTTAGCATCAACATTTTCCTCCACTGCAGGAGAGCTGCACTTGGAGACAGCTACGCCCAGACTGTGGTGCAGCTATAGCGACAGTTGAGCTGCTGGAGAAGAGGGAGGAAAAAAAATCTTTTTAAATTAGAAACACGATGTTTAAAATTTCTTAGAGGTATTTTTCTTGCTTTGTGCGAGGAAAATATTTCATAACATAGTAACTCTCTAGTTTCCTGCGTTATGAGCAGAGTGTGGGTCCTGCCAGTCTGACCATGACCTGGTGGGTCAGCTACCTGAGGCAGGGAAGGCGCTTCCAAACCTTTTCACACTCCTGGTATAGTGCTCACAGAAAGGCAACAGAAAAAAAAATTAGCTGAAGAGCCAGCTTTCAGGTTTGAGGGTTTCCGAGCTGATTTTAGGCATTCCTCCACCACTAAGGGGGAAGCACTGAAGGACAGAAGCCTGGTCACCTGGCTTCTGGTCCGGGCCCGACACTCTTTGGCTTGGAGAACCAGGATAAAGATTTCAGTTCTCAAACTGCTCAGAATTTTGAGAAACTCAATAATTTATTCCTTTCTCCCTGCTTCTTTCTCATCTTTCCCTCCTTCCTTTCTTTTAACATGATTTAATTTGTAATATGGTGTAGCTATTGAACAACAACAATCTGTAACATGCAATGAAAATACCTAGTGTGAAATTGACAACTGAGATTTTTATTGAAAGTCATGATGACTGTTTGTCTGTTAAAGAGATATTTCAACAACGGAAACAACAGATAAGAATTTCCATCTAGGAAAGACTTCAGGGCAGCTACATGGGGGCAGAGAGGACTTGAGGACTCATCGAGAAGTCTCTCTTGCAGAACAAGTCGATGTTTTTACTTAGACTGCATGCTAATTTGGAGGGATGAGTGGGGGGCTGAGAAAAATTATGGAGGTCAGTAAGCCCCCACTTCGCTCCAGATACTCCTGGAGGTCAGGTCTGCAAATCTACATTTTCAAATAATTACTACTGAGTTCTGAATTTTTTTCCTGTGTCATATACAACATGTTATAAAATCCAATTAAAGTATTTGTTATGTTTAAGAATTTCCTTCCCTCAAATAAAGTTCCTTGAAACTTAATTTTTTTCTCTTTTATGAACATAACAAATTAAAATGGTCTCAAAGTAAATTATGTCAGAATGCTTAATATTTTTTAAAAATTCTGAGCTTTAAGGAAACAACCATATATCTGAACAAGTACAGTAGCTATGACAAACCATTAAATTTGGTCTAACCAAATTGCTGCCATGTTTTATAAAACAACATCTCAGATGACTGTTTAAATGAGTAAAAGCTATTCTCTTCCTTAAGGTGAGCTGAAGTCGCTCAGTCGTGTCTGACTCTTTGCAACCCCATGGACTGTAACCTACTAGGCTTCTCCGTCCATGGGATTCTCCAGGCAAGAATACTGGAGTGGATTGCCATTTCCTTCTCCAGGGGATCTTCCCAACCCAGGTATCGAACCCGGCTCTCCTGCAGTGGAGGCAGACGCTTTAACCTCTGAGCCATCAGGGAAGCTGTACCCTTTATAAACAGAAATCCAAGAAACAATTGATGAAAATAAAATAATACAGCTTAGAAACCTTACACTTTGAAATTTTGCAAACATGTAAAACTTCACATATATTTGAAGATTTTGATCTTCTATTTTTTTATCTTTGAGAGACAGAAGAGCCAAAGGAAGGCTTTTAAAAATCTTTTTGAATGCATACCTGCAATCTCCCCCATCACTAATAAGATTATTTTTGCTGAAGTTGTGCCAAGGCTACAAGTCCAAGGTAGGAGTCATGACCTCTAAGATTGAAGATGTTAGAACTCTGGTACTGTGATTTTAGTGTTAGAACTTCTGACTTATCTCTGTTTGGTTAATGAGAGGAAAGATGAAATGAAAATGAATATGATATGATTAGTACTTTCAAAATAATGGCTAAAGATGTTTTCAGGTGTAGAAAAAGAGTAAATACAATGGGTAAAAACTGGGTATGGAACAGTGTTAAATTAAGGAGGATGAGGCTTTTAAAAATGAAACTTATGTCTGTCATACCTTTATTAGGTGGTCAGAAGAATACATAAAATCATATCACAAGCAAACAAGACCTTTCTCCAAGCTAAATAAGGTAAATGAAATATAGGTTTTTTTAAAAAACGGGCCATTTCATCTGTCTTGAAAATTCATTAATCATCTTAAAGGGATCTTATTTTTACTTTATTATACTTCTTTATAGTGTGAAATATTTAATGAAAACAATATTATTCTGTAGTTCTTAACCTACAGCTGAATGTCCGCTTTTTCTTTATGATTCCATGGCAGACTCTCAGCTGAGGGATCAGTGACTGGGAAGAAGGTCTGGCTCACTTTATGCGGTAGGAACACAACTTGCTCAGCTTTTCCAGCCACAGAAGAATTTCAGGGCCCAACCAGCACAACTAGTCAGTGGTAAAATGCTTTTGTTTCTAACTGTAGTAAAAGCCCAGTCAACACTGAATGGAAGAGCATGGAAGGAAGCCAGTTCTTTCAAGATCAGGGAAATAAGCGGTAGTTCTTTTCCCTTCTTTCTCCTTTAAGGTCTGATGCTTCCTTATGGCCACAATTGTGTGAATTTTTGTTTGAATTTTTCCTTCCAACTTTATGAGTGATGAATTGACACTAAAACAATACTGTGCATTTAATGGTGGCATCGTTCATATGAGTTATTAGCTTCTTTTTTAAAAATCACTAGAACAATGGTATGGATGAACCTGCTTGCATGGCATGCAGAGAGATGCAGATGTAGAAAACACAGGTGTGGACCTGGGGTGAGGGGCAAGAGGCGGCAAATGAATTGGGAGAGTGGGATTGACATATCTGTACTACCATGTGTCAAACAGAGAGCTAGTGGGAGCCTACTCTATAGCTCAGGGAGTTCAGCTCAGTGTCCTCTGGTGGTCTAGATGGGTGGGATAGGGGAGGTGTGAGCAAGGTCCATGAGGGGAGTGGATATATGTACATACAAACTGATCCACTTTGTTGCAGAACAAAAATTAACCCGACATTGTAAAGCAACTGTTATATTCCAATTATAAAGGAAAATCACCACTGTGCTGTGAATGTGAGAGGATGGAAAGCTATGTTACTGCTGAGAAGCGACGTTTGGCATGTCTGGTCTGAATCCCACACTTCACAACAAAAGATGCTTTCTGCTACAAAAGCCAGAAGAAACATGCCTCACAGCATCCTAACAACAGCATGATTCTTACCTGGTAGCCAGAGTCATTACAGGTCATGTAGCATTTGCCACAGTTGATACACATCTCTTCATCGATCACAGCCACAACCTGCTCTATGTTGCTCAGTTCACCATATGTTCCAAGGTACTGCAGAGCTTTTCCAATCACATCCTAAAAGATAGGCGCTGGATTACTTACGGGGCTCATTTTAAAACATTACCATGTTATGACTAATATCGGTCCAAATCTCCCTGTTTTAATAGAATGTCACATTATCTAACTTAGAAGATTTTAGATATTATAGCTCTCACAGATATACTTTTTATAATTGTAGCTTACATGTTTCTGCCTCCTGAAAGATGGACCCTCTCTCTATATCTAGCTTAGAAACACAAGACTTAATTCATTGCATTCAACAGGTTTTCCAAAAGGATCTAAATCAGTGTTTCTGTGGGCAGGAGAAATGACACATTTTCAGTGGCTGTGGCTTCCTTTTCCTCAGTTTTGGACTCTGAATGATCCGAGTAATGAGGAGCAACAAAGAGAAATGCATTGATACTGGAAAATGTTAGATTGCTAGGAATGAGAATAAAAATGTGGACACTATGAATTTATAGCACGGTATTTGAAGTCGCCGTTCAGTTCAAAAAAATGCTTTGATAGCATACCCACCTGTCATGTTTTGAAGAGTTATTTCATTATTTAAAAATTCTAATTTATGTTAATTATTAGGTTAATCTCGTAGCTAAATAAGATGCTCTTTTACTATTAAAGAACTAGGATTTTCTTCATTCACTGTTGAAGATTCTTCATGCCGTTACACATCTTTGTTCTTCATATTAATTGGAAGTGTGCTTAATATGTGAAGCACAGAAGATGTTTCATCAACAATAAGAAACACTTTGTTTCACAAAACAAAACAAGAGAATGTAACAATGTTTGTCAAATTAGTATGCTGTCAAGATTTTCTGCTTCTGTTTTTAACTTTTAACAAGACAATCTTTTGTTTGAATTCAAGGTCCATGCTCAAGGAGGTTTCACTCTTATTTAAAGCCATCTTCTGATATTCTCTTTGGTATTTTATTTCTTGCTCTTCTTTTTATGACCTTGGTTACCCTTTTTAACTTTTTTTTTCCTGTTTCCACTGTAAATGACAATATGCTCATGACTTTGAGCTTTCAAACTGAAACAAAGTTTACATTATTATATACTGTTTATTGGTGTAGCTCTCAAGGAATAAGAAGATCAGAAACTTACTGTCTTTTACTATTTTGTTTTCAGGGTGCTGAAGATACAATTTCAACAATCTCACTGTCTGTTTGTAGGGGGCTGCCTGGGGTCCAAATCAATATCTCCATCCTGAGTTTCTCTCACAAACTTAAGATCTTTATCAGTGGCGTGATGAACACCATTCCTAGAATTTGGTGCAACAAATTCACCACTCACTGAACTTTTCATCAACATCACAAAATTGGATCTTCCTTCTGATTTCCTTAGTCATAGAAACACTGTTAAGATTTCTTCGATCACTGAGGCTTAAAATTTCAGAGTTACATTTTACTTCTATTTCTCCCTACTCCAATATCTCAATGGTTGCCAAGTCTTTTGAGTTCTGGATTTGCAAGATCTTTCAAATATTCTTTCCATGTCCACTATAGTCTTTAACCACTATTAATTAATTTCCCATTACTGCCAAGGTAGTTACAAGAGCCTACACAGTAAGTCTCATCATTATATCCTTCCTTTCCCATCCTATCTTATGCAGTGTTGCCATCTTAATCTGTGCTGTATAGCACAAGCTAAATTTCCCACTACCTTACTAAAAACAACAACAACAACAACAACCCTACTGAATTAAATACAGCTTCACATTTAAGTCTAGCATTTAAGGCTTTCACTGGCATGCCTTTTTGGTCTGATTTCTCACTTTCAAACACCATGTGCTTTAGCTATACTGGACACATGCCCTGTACTGAACACACTTATCAATCAACTCTTCTGGTACCTAATTTTTCTTGGGTCCTCTGTCCAGAATACTCTTCCTTCCTTTTTTATTTTGGAAAATCTTGTCCATCCTTCAAAGACGGGTGACACACCACTACTCCAAGAAGATTTCCTCAATCTTTCCTTCTTTTCTAACCAAGAAAGGTGTGATCTCTCTTTTCCTCTTTCTCTTTTTCTTCGTCTCCTACCTCTTTCCTTCCTACACACCCACAATGGCTCATAGTATTTTATATATTATGTGGAACTAATGACTACAGATTACTTTGAGTTCTTACCATGTGTCATAATTTTAAAACATTTTCTCACTTAAATTTCACATATATTATAGAGGATGAGGTGCCTAACATTTAAAGCATAAGAGTAAGTAAATGAAAAAGCAGGCATTCAGACTAGTGCTGCCTAATTTCAAAATCTATGATTGTAAGCACTCTGTTGTGCTGACTTATCTGGTACTTCTCTGTTTAGCAACTGCTTCAGCTTATACATATTTTTATATTTGCTTCCTATATGGAGTCTTTTACTAGGCTTTATTCATCTTTGTGTCACATGTGGTATATCTTGCTCCTGAGATCACTGACATCTAGTGGGTACTTGAATATTTGTTAAAATAAGTGCATCTTTCATTTCTTTATATATTAAATTATGGCAAAATACTAGGCTAAAATATAAGTTTTATTACACCTAAAATATTAGTTGTATGGGCCAAATAGCTATTTGTCAATTTATTAATTTTTTTTAAATATGAGGTTCACAAAAATATTTGAGTACTTTTTTAAAATCATTTTTTATTGGAGGATAATTGCTTTACAATATTGTGTTCAGTTCAGTCTCTCAGTTGTGTCTGACTCTTTGTAACCCCATGGACTGCACAAAGCCAGGCTTCCCTGTTCATCACCAACTCCCAGAGCTTACTCAAACTCATGTCCATTGAGTCAGTAATGCCATCCAACCATTTCATCCTCTGCCATCCCCTTCTTCTGCTGCCTTCAACCTTTCCCAACATCAGGGTCTTTTCCAATGAGTTAGTTCTTTGCATCAGGTGGCCAAAGTATTGGAGTTTCAGCTTCAGCATCAATCTTTCCAATGAATGTTTAGGACTGATTTCCTTTAGGATGGACTGGTTTGATCTTGCTGTCCAATGGACTCTCAAGAGCCTTCTTCAACACCACAGTTCAAAAGCATAAATTCTTCGGCACTCAGCTTTCTTTATAGTTCAACTCTCACATCCATACGTGACTACTGGAAAAACCATAGTGTTGACTAGACGAACATTTGCTTTTTAATATGCTGTCTAGGTTTGTCATAGAGTTTCTTTCAAGGAGCAAGCATTTTTAAAATTTCATGGCTGCTGTCACCATCTGCAGTGATTTTGGAGTCCCCCTCAAAATAAAATCTCTCACTGTTTCCATTGTTTCTCTATTTGCCATGAAGTGATGACACCAGATGCCATGATCTTAGTTTTCTGAATGCCGAGTTTAAGCCAACTTTTTCACTCTCCTAAAGAGGCATACAGATTTCTCAGGAGGCAGGTAAAGTGGTCTGGTATTCCCGTCTCTTGAAGAATTATCCACAGTTTGTTGTGATCCACACAGTCAAAGGCTTTGGTGTAGTCAATAAATTAGAAGTAGATGTTTTTCTGGAACTCTTGCTTTTTGATGATCCACTTGAGTTGCCTCCTGAGAAACCTATATGCAGGTCAGGAAGCAACAGTTAGAACTGGACATGGAACAACAGACTGGTTCCAAATAGGAAAAGGAGTCCGTCAAGGCTGTATATTGTCACCTTGCTTATTTAACTTATATACAGAGTACATCATGAGAAACGCTGGGCTAGAAGAAGCACAAGCTGGAATCAAGATTGCTGGGAGAAATATCAGTAACCTCAGATATGCAGATGACATCACTATATGGTAGAAAGTGAAGAGGAACTAAAAAGCATCTTGTTGAAAGTGAAAGAGGAGAGTGAAAAGGTTGGCTTAAAGCTCAACATTCAGAAAATGAACATCATGGCATCTGGTCCCATCACTTCATGGGAAATAGATTGGGAAACAGTGGAAACAGTGTCAGACTTTATTTTGGGGGCTCCAAAATCACTGCAGATGGTGACTGCAGCCATGAAATTAAAAGATGCTTACTCCTTGGAAGGAAAGTTATGACCAACCTAGATAGCATATTCAAAAACAGAGACATTACTTTGCCAACAAAGGTCTGTCAAGTCAAGAGTATGATTTTTCAAGTGGTCATGTATGGATGTGGGAGTTGGACTGTGAAGAAAACTGAGCTCCAAAGAAGTGATGCTTTTGAACTGTGGTGTTGGAGAAGACTATTGAGAGTCCCTTGAACTGCAAGGAGATCCAACCAGTCCATTCTAAAGGAGATCGTTCCTTGGTGTTCTTTGGAAGGAATGATGCTAAAGCTGAAACTCCAGTACTTTGGCCACCTCATGAGAAGAGTTGACTCATTGGAAAAGACTCTGATGCTGGGAGGGATTGGGGGCAGGAGGAGAAGGGGATGACAGAGGATGAGATGGCTGGATGGCATCACTGACTTGATGAACATGAGTTTGAGTGAACTCCGGGAGTTGGTGATGGACAGGGAGGCCTGGAATGCTGCTATTCATGGGGTCACAAAGAGTCAGACACAACTGAGCAAGTGAAGTGAACTGAACTGAACTGAACAGATGTTGGCTATTTGATTGACAATATTATGCTGGTTTCTGCCAAACATCAACATGAATCAGCCACAGCTATACCTATGTCCCCTCCCTCCTGAAGTCCCCCTCCCCATACCTATCCCACCACTCTAGGTTGTCCCAGAACACTGGTCTGAGTTCACTGTGTCACACAGCAAATTCTCACTTTCTATCTATTTTCCATATGATAATGTATATGTTTCCATGCTATCCTTTCAATTCTTCCCACCATCTCCTTCCCCCACTGTGTCTACAAGTCTGTTCTCTGTTTCTGCGGAGAGGTTAAAGCATCTGCCTCTGATGTGGGAGACCAGGGTTTGATCCCCGGGTAGGGAAGATCCCCTGAAGAAGAAAACGGTAACAACTCCAGTACTCTTGCCTGGAGAATCCCATGGACAGAGAAGACTGGTAGGCTACAGTCCATGGGGTTGCAAAGAGTTGGACACGACTGAACAACTTCACTACACTATCCTTTACTGCTACCCTGAAAATAGGTTCATCAATATCATCTTTCTAGATTCCATACACATGCATTCATATACAACATTTGTCTTTTGCTTTCTTACTTTTTCACTCTGTATAATGGGTCTTTGTTCATCCACCTCATTAGAACTGACTCAAACATATTCTTTTTAATAGTTGAGTAATACTCTTGAGAGTCCCTTGGACTGCAAGGAGATCAACCAGTCCATTCTGAAGGAGATCAGCCCTGGGATTTCTTTGGAAGGAATGATGCTAAAGCTGAAACTCCAGTACTTTGGCCACCTCATGCGAAGAGTTGACTCATTGGAAAAGACTGATGCTGGGAGGGATTGGGGGCAGGAGGAGAAGGGGACGACAGAGGATGAGATAGCTGGATGGCATCACTGACTCAAACGTGAGTCTGAGTGAACTCTGGGAGATGGTGATGGACAGGGAAGCCTGGCGTGCTGCAATTCATGGGGTTGCAGAGTCGGACATGACTGAGCAACCTGACTGAACTGAACTGAATATTCTATTGTATTGATATACCATGATTCTGTAGCCATTCATCTGTCAATGGACATCTAGGTTGCTTCCATATCCTAGCTATTGTAAAAAGTGCTGCAACAAACATTGGGGTCCATATGTCTCTTTCAGTTATGGTTTTCTCAGGGTATTTGCCCAGCAGTGGGATTGTTGGGTCATATGGTAGTTTTATTCCTAGCTTCTTAAGGAATCTTGAATACTTCTTTAAATACAAAATAATCATAGTCCAAGAATCTGGATATGTTTAATATTTTCTGATACTATTTCAAGTCAGTAAATGGATGAGGTTCTTCTATGGCTGTAAAAGACAATATGTGATAGAAAATAAGTTTTTCAGTATAGTAAACAACCCAGTCAAAATGGTTATTTCATTGGATTAGAGCATGCCTTGACTGAAATAATCAGTAAATATTCAAAAGATGATTAAACAGGAAACTCCCTAGAAAGCAATCCAGCTTATAAGGTTTATTCCAAAGAAACAATGCATATTTCTAAGAAATGTTAGGGTAGGAAGCAAATTTACATTCTGTATATATCAAATACTCTTTTTGCACTTTATTGGAGAACTGTTATTGTCATTTATTAAAACACAATTTTTTAAATGTGAAACTAAATAAAACAAAGTCTTTGGAGCCTCTAAAGTTTATTAACACATGGCGTTAAACTGAGTCATTTGCAGTGATGTGATGAACCTCAAGTGTATCACACAGAGTGAAGCAAGTCAGAAAGAGAAAGAAACAGAGTGTATATTAATGCATACATATGGAACCCAGGAAATCAGCAACTGATGAAACTATCTGCAGGGCCGAAGCAGAGATGCAGACATAGAGAACCGACATGTGGGCACAGTGGGGGAGGAGAGGGTGGGATGAACTGAGAGGGCAGCTTTGGCATACGTACGTTTGTGCTTGTGCAGTCACTCAGTCACGTCCAACTCTTTGTGACCCCCTCAACCATGGCCTGCCAAGCTCTTTTGCCCATGGAATTTTCCAGGCATGAATACTGGAGCAGATGGCTATTTCTACTCCAGGGCATCTTCTCAAGCTAGGGACTGAACCCACATCTTTGGTGTCTCCTGCATTTGGCAGGTGGATTCTTTACGACTGAACACCTGGCAAGCCTATATATACACTACCATGTGTAGATAGCTAGTGGGAAGTTGCTATATAGCAGAGCGAGCTAAGCTCAGTGCTCTGTGACGACCTAAGGGGTAGGATAAGGGGGTGGAGAGGAGGCTCAAGAGGGAGGGCATATATATGTATATATACTTATAGCTGACTCACAGTGTTGTACAGCAGAAACTAACACAACATTGTAAAGCAATTATTCCTCAATTAAAAAAATCACCTCTCTTTCACCATAGTTCTTAAGAAAATTACATATATCTTTTAATCTAAAAAATGATACAAGAATGACAACTAGTTTAAATTATTTTGGAAAGAGTATCAAAGAAAATGATTTCTCATTCTATGCGGTGGAAAATGTGGACATTTGTTTAAAATCAAAGCTTCCATGTAGCGCTGTCAGCTTAACGAAACCCTTGAGTCCACATTCTGGAATTTGGAGTTTGCTGAAAGGTTCATATAATCCGTGAAGCACATATGGCTAGTCTAGTCCCTGCTGGACACACATCGGTGGAGATTAGAGAAACTACATCCATTATTACAAGTAATGTATGGCTATACAAAGGTCACGTGATGTGCTATAGTCATCCCTGATTAGTGGAAAAGTTTGGTAAAACATCTGCTTGCAATGCAGGAGACCAGAGTTTGATACCTGGGTTGGGAAGATCCCCTGGAGAAGGGAATGGCAACCCATTCCAGTACTCTTGCCTGGAAAATCCCATGGACAGAGAAGCCTGGTAGGCTACATTCCATGGGGTCACAAAGAGTCGGACACAACTGAGTGACTTCACTTATGTATGAATGTGTATGTGGGAAAAAGTGATGCTAAATTCTTTAAAGTATAGATGATACATTTGATTTAAATATCTGTTCCCAAAATTAATATTGGAAAAGAGTACAGAATTCTAACACATCTTTGCCAATTAATTATTTGTTTGGGATAATCAAAAAAATTTTGTAAAAACAGATCAGTCAATATTTCTGTTTAATACAAACTTTAGGATCAAAGAATGAAGAACTAGAGGACCCCCATCTCATGTATCCGAAACAGCCAATATTTAAATTATTTGACATAGGTGTTTAATTACTTTACTATTTCCTTTTCTGTACTGTTACCAATGTCACAAGTTCTTATTTTTTATATCAGGTTCACTGCTTGCTTAATTATCCTATCAAAATAGGAAATGAGATAATTTGGTTTGTTTCTACTGAATTTATGCTGACACTTAATAATTCCTCCTTTAACTAATGTTCCCAAATCAAAAGTTCAATTATCCTTAATGAAGCTCTTCTACTTCTATCTTTTCCTGACTCTCCTTGCCACATCCACTTTTTCTTTTCTAAAAAATCTGGTGTGTTGATGCCCAGTTGCTCATCATGTCCAGCTCTTTGCTATCCAATGGACTATAGGCCGCCAGGCTCCGCTGCCCATAGGATCTTCCAGGCAAGAATACTGGAGTCGGTTGCTGTTTTCTTCTCCAGTGGATCTTCCCAACCCAGGGGATGGAACCCACATCTTCTGCACTGGCAGGTGGATTCTTGACCACTGGGAAGAATGTGGGAAGCCCAAGAGAACCCGGAGCACCATTTATTTTTCAGCAGTGTGGTAGAGCAATATCACACAAAAATACTCTCAAAAATATTGTGTACAATTTATTTTTGATATCTTATATAATGTCCTCTGACGAAGGAGATAGGGAGGGTGACTGTACAATTAGATAAAGAGGTCTAAATTCTTTAAAACCAGAGTTTAAATTCAGTTGAACTCTGATAACAGGACTCAGGATGAATAAGGTGAACTGGGAGGGCAGAAACAAAGCATGATTGAGGAAATAAAGAAGTAGGTTAGTGGAAAAGGTGAGAGAAGCAAGCAAAGCAAGAGATGGGATAGAAACTAGTGGAGTGTTAGTCACTCAGTTGTGTCCAACTCTTTGTGATCCCATGGACTGTAGCCTGCCAGGATCCTCTGTCCATGGGATTCTCCAGACAAGAATACTGGAGTGGGTTGCCATTCCCTTCTCCAGGCGATCTTCCTGACCCAGGGATTGATCCCAGGTCTCCTGTATTGCAGGCACATTCATTACTGTCTGAGCCACTACGGAAGTCCAGAAGGTAATGAAGATCTGGGAAATGAAGTGGGTGAGGTGAGAGGGTGGAGTGGGAGATAGACAAATGGGTGTGACTTGGGTGTGGCGAAGGTTGGTTCAGTACAAATTTGTGGCCCTGATCACTGTATTCTTTTTATGTGGGTTGGTTTAGTAGCAAGTTCTTGCCAGACACTTTATATTTAAATGCATTTAATGAGGCTAAATATGATGTCTTTTTACTGTATCCTTATCTTATTCAATTCCTGAATATGTTTTCCCTGTTCTTTTCGGTTCTGAGAGCATTCTTTATGGGGATGCTAGACAGATACACTTTCACTTTTCACTTTCATGCATTGGAGAAAAAAATGGCAGCCCACTCCAGAGTTCTTGCCTGGAGAATCCCAGGGATGGTGGAGCTTGGTGGGCTGCCATTTATGGGGTTGCACAGAGTGGGACACAACTGAAGTAACTTAGCAGCAGCAGCAGCAGCAGCAGACAGATACTAGGAATTGAACAGTTCTAATTGTAAATTAATTATATACCATCTATTCAAAGTAATAGGTGCTTCCTCTTTCCCTTTAAAAAAAATTATAACAAAGTACATTCTACAATGTTCAAGTTAGAGCTCTGACTACGGGATTGTTTTCTATTGTTGTTTCTGAATTCCCTGAAGGTAGATTCACTTCAGGTGGCATACTTGTACATTTTACCTCAGATTTTCTTTCTATGGCCTAATGAACTCTAAGATGATATAGAATGGTTACTTTCCTTCAAGATTCTTTTTAGCTGCCATTTTCCACAAACAGATTTTTATAAGGAGCTAGAAATAAGCCAGTGCAGTGGGTCCCTCATTGCTTCTTTCTCTTTGTGAGATTAAATTTCCAACAAGGCAATTCAATAATTTTTCCGATGGTTTGCCTTTAGTGGAGTGGGATTTTCATCTGAAGTCTATAAAGGCTTACATTGCTGCTCTATCTTGCCTGTCCATATTAACCATCTGGTTACGAGGTCTCTGATGTAATCCCAGGATAACACTTCTGTTCTCCTTTCGTACTCTCCTGCAGCTGCTTCCTCCATGCTTTACCTTCAGGTATGTGGATTTCCACGCATGTGCACATATTTTTGACATATACTGCTTTTCCTCTAGCCCTTTGATTAGACCTATTTATTTCAAACAAGATACACCTTTCCATCATAATATTCCAGTCAGAAATCACATTTCAAAATATCCTCGCAAGACACTAAGAGATCATTTTTCACCAAAAATTCTTTTCGTGTGTTTTAAAGTTCTGTTTGACGATTTTTCATCTCCTATGTGTCTGTATACAGACAACTGAGAATGTGAATACCTCCTGCCCATTTCTCTGGTATCTTCTGAAAACTGCTGGGGAAGTCCTCCAGTATTTTTCTTGCTGTGCCATCCCTTCTATGCTTCATAGTATATAATATGGCCTTACAGTTTTCTCTGAGTACTTGTCTCCTTCCCCTCACAACTCAGTTGAAATAATAAACCACTCGATCAGGCTGACTGGTCTCCTGCCCACAGTCTTGCCAGTCTTATGAGATGCAGTCCATCTCTTACTAGAAGCAGCAATAAGAAGAGATGAAAACATCACTAGTGCCCCTAAACCATTCATTTTCCTTCCCAGAAATTCAAAGACGTTAGAGATACATTCCTGATTTCATAAAGAGAATGAGAATTCATTCTCTAATATATCAACAGAAGTGGGAAGCATTCGGGGAACTTTATAGTCTTGGCAGAACCTCAAATCTCTGTTATACGCTGCCTGGGAATAAAGCACGTTTCTCATTTAGCAGGGACAAATATGCATACTGTCACTTCAGTTTTCTTCAGCCAGGAGACAAAACGGCCTCCTATTTGGCTTCTTTTCTCTAGCACAGGTGAACCTGTGGAATGTCAGGAGCTTCTTCAGAAGGTCCTGGTTCATCTTTGAGAAGACTTTTATCTATTGCTGGAGGCCAGCTCTCTTTTGCTTACTTTATCTCATTCTTCCCCTTCCGTCTTCCAGTACTGATTTGGATTACCCTCCTCTTCCTCAGAATCCTTTCCTTTCAATTTCTTTCACAAAAGTGAAAGCCCCACAGTATGGCAATATGTACAGTAAAGGCTGTGTCACGAGGAAGTGGAAGCCAAGATGCAGGGTTGATAAAGAGGAGACTGACTGGATGCCAGGCAGACTCTAGCGAAAGTGAAGGCGCTCATTCGTGTCCGACTCTTTGCGACCCCATGGACTGTAGTCTACCAGGCTCCTCTGTCCATGGGATTTTCCGGGTAAGAGTGCTGGAGTGGGCTGCCATTTCCTTCTCCAGGGGATTGTCCCAATCCAGGGTCTCCCACACTGTAGACAGGCACTTCACCATCTGAGCCACCAGGGGAGCCCAGCTGACTCCAGGGCCCCAGACTATTTTGTGCTGTCGGACTGACAGTCTCTGAGAACAGTTTTTAGCTCCCAAGGATGCAAGGAGAACCTGGATACCATGTTGGCTAGCAAAGACTTCTAGTTCTTATGGACCCCTTAGTCACTGTGTACCACTGTGTAACTCCTGGTGCTCCAGCTGAAATTCTTAGAAGTGTAATCAGTTCATCCCCTTGCCCTATCACATTATATTAAGACCAATGGAAAAAACTGGATTATTTTCCTCATTATTACCTCTTAGTTTGGTCCTTTCTATAAATCTTATTGAATAAAAGAATGAGTTGTATTGGATTTAAGATCTCATGGCTGCAAATTATTCCAAGTGTGTATTAATACTATGCTTTGCCAACATACTCATATGCTTAAAATGCCACCTTCCTTTTTTTTTCTTTTTCACCCTTTCCTGAGAGACAGTAGAAGATCATGATTAAGGGCTCAAGTTCTAGAGCCAGATTTTGGAATCAAATCTTGGTTTTGACATCTTTCTAGCTCTGTGACCTTAGATAAGTTATTTAACCTCTCTGTTTATTAATTACTTAATCAGTAAACTAGGGAAAATACAGGTACCTGATAGGGCTATGGTGAGGCTTAAATGAGTTAATTCACAAGCATGCAGAACAGTGCCTGAAACCTCATAAGTACTCAATAAATATTAGCTTTTATTATTAATTCTCTGCTTAATTAACACTAATTTATTAAACTCCATGTTAAATATCACCATCTCTGTGAAGCTTTCCACAATTACCCGAGGCAGAACTAATCCCTTTCACTCCTCTCTGTTCCCAGAGCATTTTGTACACATTTGAATGAACTGTAAATAATTTTTAACATGTGTCTTTCTCCCTTGTTAGACTATGAGCTCCATAAAGATAGATATCTTTCTTTTTAAAATTCATGTTGTATTCCCAGTTTCTAGCACAATTCCTAGATTGTAGTGAGTGCATAATAAATATATGTTAGCACTACATCTCCTCTGAGATCAGGAAAATTGTGGTGCCTTGGACTGTGTACCTTGTATGTCTTTGGAAATAGACCCAGTCCTTAGCACATTGCCAGTCACATAGCAAATACTCAATAAATATTTACTGAGTGACTGATATTGAAACTGCCTACCTCTGTAGCAACAGACCATTACTTCTTATCTGAGGTATTTGAAAGAAAAAGAACAAAAGATGAGATCTATTGAGCATGGCTTGCTTAGAAATAATATTGTCACACTCATAACCAGGGAAGATGGGGGTAGATTAGAAACTTGAATGCATGACTGAAAAACTTGTTCAGACAAGAGGGGCTTAGTTAACTTTGTGGGGCACTGGGGCCCTCTCTATAGCAGATGGGGAATAATATACTGTGCTAGCTGAGAGGATAAACAAAGCATTGTCATGGAGTTTAAACTATTGAACAGAGGAATCTATAAAGAAGCCAGCAGAGGAGAGAACAAACAAGCTAAAATAAACAGATGGGTGGACAGAAAAAATATTACGCATGAAAACAGATAACCCAGAGCGTCAGGAAAAAGGGAAGAAGGAAAATGGTTATGTCAAGCATGGAAGAAACACTGTAGAGAAAACATGGAAGTAATGATGAAGCAGCAGAGGGAAGAGCGTAGTGTGCCGGGGCAAGTGTGGTAGAGTGAGGCAATAAAAGCATGGGGAAGCAGTGTCTGGTTCACAGGCAGAGATAAAATGACTCTTAAAGGGAATATGACTATTAATTTCAATGTCTTCCAGATGGAGTGGGAATTATTGGGGAAGGGGCGGGGGTTTGTATGAAAAGGACAATGACTGTGTCCTCTTGCATTTGAACAGAACTATGCTTTAGGTGAGGGGGCTTCCCAGGTGGCTCAGTGGTAAAGAATCCACCTGCCAGTGCTGGAGACACAAGAGCTGCAGGTTTGATCCTTTGGTCGGGAAGATGCCTGGGAGAAGGAAATGGCAACCGGTTCCAATATTCCTGCCTGGAGAATCCAATGGACAGAGGACTCTCATGAACTATAGCCCATGGGGTCACAAACAGTTGGATACAACTGAGCCGCTGGGCAAACATGCTTAGTACAATACTTTCACACCCATCACTTCATTTAGAACAATGGAGTTGTGGCCTTCTGACATCTAGTATTTATTCTCCCTCCTGCCAGTGTCTCTCTCCCCTATCTTGTTGCAATAGCCTTCTAACCAGTCTCCCTGCTTTTGTCCTTGCCCATCTAGGATCTCGCTCAACACTGCAGCCAGATGATCCTTTGAAAAACTGAGTCTGATTATGTCCTTTTAAAAGCCTCCATAGTTTCCTGCCAAAGACTTTCCTACTACAGAGTCTTTGCATTTTCTCTTCTTCTGAATGGAATGTTGCGCCCTCAGGTGCTTATCTGTATTTATCACTCTCTCTCTCTGTGAAGTGTCTACTCATGCCATTTAACCAGGAAGGCAACCCCTGACCAACCTCTCCAGCAATTCCTTTGCTCCAAACCCTGCTGAATCTTCTCCACAGCACTGTGACCATCTGATAACAGTATGTATCCACTTGCTCATTTGTTTATTGTCTGTTCTCACTGAAATGCAGGCACCCTCAGAACTGGGCTTTTGCTTTATTCATTACTGACTTGCTGGAACATAGTGAGTGGATATTAATAGTCATTGGATGAATGAGAAAATGGATGTATGGGTATATAGGACAATTACTGCCAGTTGGAAATTGAAATCTCAGTGGTTATATGTGAAAGACACAATAAAACAGTATTGGATACCCTTGCTAAGATGAGCAGCACTTTCTGACCTGTGGTCCACTTCCTCAGACTTCCTCTTTTTTTTTCCCCTTCCACATCATCATTTTCTTCTGGTTATTCTTTTATTTCTTTGATCACTTGACCCCATTTTCTTCCCCAGAACTTCCTATTGCCTCATAGGGTATTAGGTTAAGCAAAAATAAGAAAATATATGAGAAGCTACTGTCTTGTGTCTGGCAACTAGTACACGGTCAGTATGTTAGTTCTTTTCTCTTTATATCCTCCAACACAGGTCCATAATTAGCCTGAGTTCACTGACTTCAGTATGTTCAAATCTATATTTTTCATCCATATCAAAAAAACTCATCAAACCTAAAAATATCAAGAAAAAACCGCTGATTCATTATCTTTTATTTTTCTTTATTTCAGTTAGTGGTACTATCAAGAATCTAAGCATTGTAATCTCCTTAATTGCAACTCCTTACCATTCCTTATACCCCAGTGTATAAAAGAATCACTCAGTTTTAGAAGAATTAACAGGACTTCATCAATTTCACCTCTGTGTCTGTTTCCATTACCCTATCACTGGGAATATCCCCCTTGCTTCTTAACCTTCTAGTCACTACCCAGTCAACAGTCCTTAAATGCCACTTCTTCAAAGAGGCTTTCCTCATCCCCTTCAATCTAAACTAGGTCATGCTATGAAAAAGACTGCATACATCTTGTGTTTTTTCTTTACAGTGTGTACTATGAACATAATTTTATGTTTCTTTCTCTGTTCTATATGTTTCATGATGATAGAGGCTGTATCTGCTTTATTTTTTGTACTATAGATGTCCAATTCCTAACACATTGCTTGTCTCACGGTAAGTATGCAATAAAGATTTCCTGAAAAATACATGAACTTCTTCAAAACTTCCAGCTTGGTTGACCTCCAGAGCTTTACACTCTTAAGTTCATTTTATTGGATATAAGGAAATGAAAAGTCACCCTAACCGGTTACCTCCTTCAACTTGTCCATCCCTAACATCATAACTAATAGCAGAAAACATTTATTTAAGATATATTTAGGTGTAGACTAAAAAGCTATAAAAGGAAATGGCAACCCACTCCAGTATTCTTGCCTGGAAAATTCTAGGGAAAGAGAAACCTGGCGGGCTACAGTTCATGGGGTCGCAAAGAGTTGGCCATGACTGAGCACATCAGCACAGACTAAAATGCCCTTCACACACTTCCTAATTTATAACTCTATGATGCAGTCTCTTTTATTATGTCCATCTTACAGATTCGTTAGCTGAGGCAAGTTCATATAGCTGCTAAATGGCAGTGCCATGAGTTGAACCCAAGCAGTGTGACAGAGGGGTTTCCCAGGTGGTGCAGTGGTAAAAGAACCCGCCTGCCAATGCAGGAGATGCAAGAGACACAGGTTCAATCCCTGGGTCGGAAAGATTCCCTAAAAGAGGAAATGGCAACCCACTCCAGTATTCTTGGCAAGTCAGGGAGGAACAGAGTCCAGATAATACACGAAGTCATCTTGGATAAAACAAGGACATATCTTAAGGGTTTTCTACTTACTACAAGGCCATAAACAGTTAGTGAAATTGAATTTGGGCATACCAGTGTCATTTTAGGAAGTAGGCCATGTTTGAAGAAAGTCACTGCAAGGAATTCTTAAGAAGCTGTTTCCTTCATTGAAATACACAGCAAAGTTTGTAAGATTTTAGCAAATTACATTAATGGGAAAATAGTTTTCTGAATTAAGCCTAGAACTGCTCTGTCACACAGAGTTGTTGTGTGGTCAGTTGCTCAGTTGTGTCCAGTGCTTTGTGATTCCATGGACTATAGCCCACAGGGCTCCTCTGTCCATGGGATTCTCCAGGCAAGAATACTGGAGTGGATTGCCATTTCTTCCCCCAGGGGATCTTCCTGATTCAGGGGTTGAACCCACGTCTCCTGCGTCTCTTGCACTGGCAGGTAGATTCTTTATCACTGACCCACCTGGGAAGCCCATATATATATATATATATACACCTTTATACATAATATATACCTATCCCAGGTATTGTGAAGATTAATTAAATTATTGTTCTCTTTCTGTTTCGCTTCTACATTTCCTGAAGGAATTTGTTGTTGTTTAGTTGCTAAGTTGTGATCCACTCTTTGCAACCCCATGAAGTGCAGCACACTAGGCTTCCCTAGTGTTCTTCACTATCTCCTGGAGTTTGCTCAAATTCATGCCCATTGAGTCAGTGATGCCATCCAATCATCTTGTTCTCTGTCACCCCTCCCGGAGTTTGCTCAAATTCATGCCCATTGAGTCAGTGATGCCATCCAATCATCTTGTCCTCTGTCACCCCCCTTCTCCTGCTGCCCTCAATCTTTCCCAGCATCAGGGTCTTTCCCAATGAGTGGGCTCTTTGCATCAGGTGGCCAAAGTATCAAAGCTTCAGCTTCAGTCCTTCCAATGAATATTCAGGGTTGATTTCTTCAGTATTGACTGGCTTTATCTCCTTACTGTCCAAGAGACTCTCAAGAGTCTTCTCTAGCACCACAATTTGAAAGCATCAGTTCTTCAGTGCTCACTTTTCTTTATGGTCCAACTCTCACATCTGTACATACCTACTGGAAAAACCATAGCTCTGAGTATAAAGACCTTTGTTGGCACAGTGATGTCTCTGCTTTATAATATGCTATCTAGGTTTGTCATAGCTTTTCTTCCAAGGAGCAGGTGTTTTTAATTTCATGGTTGTAGTCTCCATCCACAGTGATTTTGGAGTCAAAGAAAATAAAGTCTGTCATTGTTTCTACTTTTCCCCATTTATTTGCCATGAAGTGATAGGACTGGATGGTATGAAGGAACAGAAGACTGGGAAAAGTTGCAATGCTTTTACATTGCAATTCTTTTATTTCAAATATAAATAATATTTTTCTTTTGATTCTTTTATACATACAGAGAAGATGGAGATCTTATGTTTACTTCAAACTAATTAACTAGAGAAACAGACCCACAATTCCCACTTAACCCGAAATCATATAGTAGTTATAGTAAACATGGGGGGCAGTTGTGAAGAGCTGAAGGAACCAGCTTCTTCTTTACCATCTGTGTCCACATCATCCTTTCAGTAGTACACAAATAATTTAGAGGAAACATCTCAAGAGACTCTTTGGGGCTATTTTATTGTTGAAAGTCCCAAGTATTCATTTTATTTGGAATTATGGCATTGAAGTGCTGGTAGAATTTGTGTTCAGCCACTTCCATATTTCGTTTCAGAACTCTGAATCATTTAACCCTCCCAACATCAAGTCAAAATTCCACTGTTTTTTTTATAGGGCACATTTTTTTCTCTCTCATAGTTATAAGATACTTTTAAGGGTTCCAATCTGACTACAAAAGAGGGGTAACAGAGGAATTCCAGAAAACTCCTAAGAGCAAGTTTTTCAACTGATGCTTCAACCAGAAAATGGGGATGTAGGAGTAGATAGTCACTGAACAGAGAAGAATAGGTTTCAGTGAATGCAAAGCACATTCAGTGACGGTGATTTCAGAGAGAGTATGGGCCTGTAATACCACACCGTTTCCTTTTGTTTTCATTATTATTGCTTTAAAATAACTCTATCTTGAGGGAGGTGGGCAGGAAGGAAGTAGATGTGGCTATAAAGGGGTAAGCTGAGGGATCTTTATGCTGATGGAAATCTTCTATCTGACTGTGGTGCACACAGGACACAGAACCCTACACATGGGGTGAAACTGCATGAACTAAACACACATGTATGCACACATGCAAATGAGAAGAGTACAACTGAAGAAATCTAAATAAGATCAGTAGGTTTTATCTCTGTCATTTTCCTGGCTGTGTTACTGTACTACAGTTTTACAACATGCTACATTGCCTAGAGCCAGACATCCTGGAATGTGAAGTCAAGTGAGCCTTAAAAAGCATCACTATGAACAAAGCTAGTAGAGGTGATGGAATTCCAGTTGAGCTATTTCAAATCCTGAAAGATGACACCGTGAAAGTGCTGCACTCAGATTGCCAGCAAATTTGGAAAACTCAGCAGTGGCCACAGGACTGGAAAAGGTCAGTTTTCATTCCAATCCCAAAGAAAGGCAATGCCAAAGAATGCTCAAACTACCACACAATTGCACTCATCTCACACGCTAGTAAAGTAATGCTCAAAATTCTCCAAGCCAGGCTTCAGCAATATGTGAACCATGAACTTCCAGATGATCAAGACGGTTTTCGAAAAGGCAGAGGAACCAGAGATCAAATTGCCAACATCTGCTGGATCATGGAAAAGCAAGAGAGTTCCAGAAAAACATCTATTTCTGCGTTATTGACTGCCAAAGCTTTTGACTGTGTGGATCGTAATAAACTGTGGAAAATTCTGAAAGAGATGGGAATACCAGACCACCTGCCCTGCCTCCTGAGAAATCTGTATGCAGGTCAGGAAGCAATAGTTAGAACTGGACATGGAACAACAGACTGGTTCCAAATAGGAAAAGGAGCACATCAAGGCTGTATATTGTCACCCTGCATATTTAACTTATATGCAGAGCACGTCATGAAAAACGCTGGGCTGGAAAAAGCACAAGCTGGAATCAAGATTGCCAGGAGAAATATCAATAACCTCAGATATGCAGATGACACCACCCTTATGGCAGAAAGTGAAGAGGAACTTTTAAGCCTCTTGATGAAAGTGAAAGAGGAGAATGAAAAAGTTGGCTTAAAGCTCAACATTCAGAAAACGAAGATCATGGCATCTAGTACCATCACTTCATGGAAAATAGATGGGGAAACAGTGGAAATAGTGTCAGACTTTATTTTTGGGGATCTAAAATTACTGCAGGTGGTGACTGCAGCCATGAAATTAAAAGATACTTACTCCTTGGAAGAAAAGTTATGACCAACCTAGACAGCATATTCAAAAGCAGAGACATTACTTTGCCAAAGGTCCGTCTAGTCAAGGCTATGGTTTTTCCAGTGGTCATGTATGGATGTGAGAGTTGGACTCTGAAGAAAGCTGAGTGCCAAAGAATTGATGCTTTTGAACTGTGGTATTGGAGAAGACCCTTGAGAGTCCCTTCAACTGCAAGGAGATCCAACCAGTCCATTCTGAAGGAGATCAGCCCTGAGATTTCTTTGGAAGGAATAATGCTAAAGCTGAAACTCCAGTACTTTGGCCACCTCATACAAAGAGTTGACTCATTGGAAAAGACTTTGATGCTGGGAGGGATTGGGTGCAGGAGGATGTGACTTGATGGATGTGAGTCTGAGTGCACTCCGGCAGTTGGTGATGGACAGGGAGGCCTGGCGTGCTGCAATTCATGGGGTCGCAAAGAGTCGGACACGACTGAGCGACTGAACTGAATTGAACTGAACTGAATCCTGCAGACACTATGTAAAGTGTGCCCAAGACCTCTCTGTATTATTTCTTACACCTGTATGTGAATCTACATCTATTTCAAATGAAAAAGTTGAAGAAAAATAAGAGATCTAATACACACATAATTCCGTCTTAATAATAATTTTTGATATTATCCAGAAAAGAATTATAAAACCCAAATTTGAACAGACTTTCCCAGGCTAAACCAGAGAAAGTTTTTGTACAGTGTAAGCTATCATGTTGATACTGATGGTGCATATGATCATGCGGGGCTTCCCCAATGGCTCAGCAGTAAAGAATCTGCTTGCAATGCAGAAGATACAGATTCAATCGCCGGGACAGGAAGATCTCCTGGAAGAGGATATGGCAACCCACTCCAGTATACTTGCCTGGGAAATTTCATGGACAGAGGAGCCTGGTGGGCTACAGTCCATATAATGCAAAAGAGTCAAACACAACTTAGCCACTGAGCATGCATGCACACAAAGAGGCTATCTTGTCATCAGAGACAAAAATCTTTTAAACTTTCAATATATTTTAAAAACAAAACCAGTGATGTATTTAAGCAGGAAATAAACACAAACTAAACAGTAAAAAAAATATATATATATATGTATATACACACACACATACATACATACATATATGGGCTTCCCTGGTGGCTCAGAGGTTAAAGCGTCTGCCTGGAATGCAGGAGACCCGGGTTCGATCCCTGGTTAGGGAAGATCCCCTGGAGAAAGGAAACGGCAACCCACTCCAGTACTCTTGCTTGGAGAATCCCATGGAGGGAGGAGCCTGGTAGGCTACAGTCCATGGGGTCGCAAAGAGTCGGACACGACTGAGCGACTTCACTTTCACTTTCATATACATATATATATATACACATACATAATACACACACACACACACACACACACACACAGCTTAATCTTTACCTTAACAGAAGGAATAGGTTTTTTCGGGATAAAATGGTTTCTTGCAAGTGGTGGTGTAAAGGTCGCATTTTCTTCTTTCAGTCTCAGCTTTTCCTCTGCTATGATTTTCTTACGCTTCTCAAGATAAGGTCCGAAGCTTGGCAGTTTCTAATAGGAAAACACACAAATAACAGAGCATGCTATTTCACAGGATAGAAACATGTGAGAATATAAACGCATAAATATTATAAACAAACAAAATGTGTGTTTAAAGATTGGTTCAGGTAAACTGCAATAAGGTCTTCATTCTTGGACCATTAGTCTTCTAGGTATTAGATTTCATTAATTATTAAAAAGAACACAATATCACAATACCTTTAACAAATATGTATGTGTTAGATATACAAATGTTATTTTAAAATACATCCCTAAAAACAGAATAAAAATTCGCAATGGTAAAAGCAGACCATTCACTTAAAACAATAGCTATTAGTCAGACCATTTGTTTAGTTCATATAGACAGAAGGTGAAACCTATTGATGATTTTTTTCCTCTTCATCAGGTTTTTAGCACAGTATAGACACAGCCCAGGCTCTGACAAATGCTTTTGTCAATAGCAAAGATACTTTGCCAAAGTTCTAATCTGTATCTCTATTTTATTGTGTTCAAATTCTTACTATATCTCTTTAAAGACTGTAACTAAGATTGTTGATTACAGTCTACTGGAATAGCTGAAAAACAGAATGGTAAAAATATTGATTTCTCTGTATAGAAAAGGAAAATAAACTTTATTTGCATGAAGGTGGCAAAAATAGAAACAAAAAGCAGAAATATCACATTGCTTAAACTCCATCAGTATTCAAAATCACATTATGTAGCTTTAAATCTCAAGGTTATTTAATTGTACTTTACAAAGTTCATTTAGAAAGATACCTGGGTGTCATGGAAAAATGCTAAGTGGTTTCAAGTTAACATGAATATGCCCTCCTATTATTCATTATCCTACAATTATTTCCTCTTCACTTTGTCCTTCTCTTCTAGAACCTTTGATCTTCACTTTTACTGGCATATACTGCTGATGGTAGGCGCCATTGAATTCCAAATGTTTTGTGTTTGCTTGTAACCTGGAACTGCTAGGTCTCTTTTCTAAGACTGCAAAATAACCCCCTCCCACCTCTTCTGCAGAATAAAGCACATTTATCTAGCTGATGAAGGCTTGGAAAACTACAGAACTCCAAGGTCATACTGATCTCTGACCTAACAAGTACTTTGGTACAAAATTATAGTTGTTTCAAAACACTGGCCTCTACATGCCAGGTTGCATAATGCCCTAGGAAAGTGAGTTCCCTGGTCCTTTAGAGATGTCAATAGGGTAGGTAAACCAAACTTAAACTATGCTACAATTCAGCCAAACTGCAACTGGAAATTTATATTGGCAGAAAATACTCATGTGTAACTATCTAAGATTGTTACTTCCATTATCAATTTACTGTAATTATGTCAAGTCGAGCAAATAGAAACAATGTTATGAATGCCAATTTAATTTACATACAATTAAACCTGAACTATACACTTCATCTCTGCACCTTAATGCTTTCCTAAATTACTATATTTAACGATTACAGTAATATGTGAAATGATATGATGGAGGGAGAGAATACATGAATATATTGTATCCATTTTATCATAAAATAAGTGATGCTGTCCTATTAGAATGCATACAGTAGAAAACAAATCCGTAATATTATCACACATTTAAGGCACTTTAATATAGAAAAGATATGCTTGCTTAGAGTATCCTCTACTGAAATGACTCTTTCCCCTGGCACATGAGGCGTTAGGGATTACACTTGGTGCCAATGCCCCTTAGGCTCCTGATAACACCTCAAAAGGTGGTGAATGCATGTCCAGTTGATACAAGTCTTGTCAGAATATCACTCTCACCATACTTCTACATCAAGGACACTTGCACCCTAATCTTACATCCTTGAAGATTATCAAGATTTGTTAGTGTGAAACAAATGATCCCTGAGGCTAGCCCATCCCTCGTGAGGAAGGCAAGTTTCATGAAAATCTGAACCATTATCCTCTTCCTTGACAGGGTCTTACTTTATTCAACACTGTCTCATCCCACCTAAAAGTTCTATAAAGTTATTCAAAAGAAATCATTCTTGGAACTTGTTAATCTACTTTTAAACATAGAGCAGAGGAGATATTTCTTTTCCACTTAAATTATTGTTTATCCAAAGAGAAATAAAGTAGTTACATTTAAACTGTGATGATTTAAATTGTTCCAATAATGGTAATAATAATAATAATAGAAAAATCGTTTGATGCAGAATTGAATACAGCTTGTACAGACACCAACCACTTGTTATTTGGTGCTTTTTTTTGGCAGTGGCTGACCATATTTGCCATATTTAACTAACGCAGCCTTTTCATGACTAATGGTGCTATAATTATAATGTGTTAATCTTTTATAATTTATCCAAAGGCGAGGTTCTCAATTTAACATAAAGATTCTTACAGGATTTTCTCTGTGTATTGGGTGAAGAAAACAGTGGAAAAGAAAGAAAACTCTTGTCAAAGTTTTCTTTAAATTGACAGCACACCCACACAGATCATTGACTGCCCCTTCGATGTTCTGCCATTTTTCTCCAAATCAATGAGGGTCTATTTGCATGTAGTTTCTCCCTGCCACATGGAGACTGAAGTGTTGTAGGAGCAGCTTCCAAAACGTCAAGGCTGCCATAGTCATTTTGCTTTCTGCATTAGTATAAGAAATTTCAGTGCTTTTAAAAATTATTACTATGTTGCTCATATTTAAATGCCTCTAAGATAGCCTAGAACTGAACATTTGAAAAGTTAAGTTTTCTGAAAATAAAAAGATCAATTGCCCCTTGCATCTGAGGACCACCATATATTACACTTAGGCATAGGCATATGTCTGGGTTTAGATCTTGCCAAAGGGACAAATCAGAGCAAAAAAAAAAAAAAAGTGAAGGTGAAGGCATAGTGGGGCCACTGTATATGTGTGCAATCAGTGATGATTAATAAAGCATTCAGCTCAAATCTCTGCCCGAACATACAGTTAATTGATTTCCTATTGCAGGAGGAGAAGCAGCAGGCCCTGACAGAGCCAGCAGCAGGAGATTTTCCTCTTCATTCATTATTTTCTTGCAGAAAAAGTTGTAGCCTGCGGTAACTCCAAGTGAGAGGTTTGAGCGTCATGCTATATTTCTTAAACAAAAGAAAAGTTCTTTAGGACTCTCAAAAGCTGCTTTGTAATTGATGAGCTGAACAAAGCTCAGAAATGGTGTGATTTTTGTTTCAATAGTTTCTCCAGGGATTCATCATTGATGAAATTGTCCTCACCAGAAAAGCTAAATCCTACTCATTTAAAGATAACAGTATCTCACACTAAAACTGTCTCTATCCAGATATTAAAAGCATTACATTGCCGATAGAAAAGTGACAACATAATGAATCAACAAGGATACCTTAAGCCAGCAAAGCTTTAAGGTAAAGAAGTCTATTTGGATTATAATTTATTCATGGATCAATCTAAAGGTAATTGAGCATATTATGAAGTAGAAGAGGGCTCTTGTTTCTAATAGAAGCAAGCACTAGTATCTCCCAGTTTAAACTGCATATTTTTTTATGAGAATGGCGGGAAGTTGGCTAATAGCATCGATCTACAGTGCTGTACGGAGAAGGCAGTGGCACCCCACTCCAGTGCTTTTGCCTGGAAAATCTCATGGACGGAGGAGCCTGGGGGCGTCGGACACGACTGAGCGACTTCACTTTCACTTTTCACTTTAATGCATTGGAGAAGGAAATGGCAACCCACGCCAGTACTCTTGCCTGGAGAATCCCGGGACGGGGGAGCCTAGTGGGCTGCCATCTATGGGGTCGCACAGAGTCGGACACGACTGAAGCGACCTAGCAGCAGCAGCAGCAGCAGCACAGTGCTATAAGAGATCAACTCTATTTTTTAATCGTACCCTCTTACCTGATTTGAAACAATGAGGACAAGAAAAGTAATTTCTTTGATAACCAAATGATAATAAGTTAAAAGACAAAATGATTTCAAGTTTATACTGAGTGTGATATAAATATATATTTCATATAGTGTTAAAACACACACACACACATATATATATATACACACACACTGAATGCAATATATATGTGTGTTACAAATTGCATATATATTTTGCACTCAGTACAAACTTGAAATCCATATATATATGTGTGTGTATACATATATATATATAGATAAATATATATATAGTGTGTCTGTGTATACACACTGACAGATTGAAGAATAAATTAAGTGTAAATGATATAGTATGCTTCATGACTAAGAATTATTTTTTTATAAAAACATGTTCACATACTTAGTTACACTATCTTTTGTCATTTATTCTACATATACAATATCAAATGCCTATTCTGCACAAGGAACTGTCCCTTGCTACATTAAAGGCTGAATAATTTCTATATGTAATGTGTGTAATTATCACTGTTAGTAATTTTATAAGTATCTTTTGTCATTCATTAGGGCTACTGTCATACTGAATTATATATCAAGCATATCTAGCTTTGTTGTTATCTAAAGGAAAGGGAAAGAGTTGGCTTAAAGCTCAGCATTCAGAAAACGAAGATCATGGCATCTGATCCCATCGCTTCATGGGAAATAGATGGGGAAACAGTGGAAATAGTGTCAGACTTTATTTTATTGGGCTCCAAAATCACTGCAGATGGTGACTGCAGCCATGAAATCAGAAGACGCTTACTCCTTGGAAGAAAAGTTATGACCAACCTAGATAGTATATTCAAAAGCAGAGACATTAGTTTGCCGACTAAGGTCCATCTAGTCAAGGCTATGGTTTTTCCTGTGGTTATGTCTGGATGTGAGAGTTGGACAGTGAAGAAGGCTGAGCACCTAAGAATTGATGCTTTTGAACTGTGGTGTTGGAGAAGACTCTTGAGAGTCCCTTGGACTGCAAGGAGATCCAACCAGTCCATTCTGAAGGAGATCAGCCCTGGGATTTCCTTGGAGGGAATGATGCTGAAGCTGAAACTCCAGTACTTTGGCCACCTCATGTGAAGAGTTGACTCATTGGAAAAGACTGATGCTGGGATGGACTAGGGGCAGGAGGAGAAGGGGACGACTGAGAATGAGATGGCTGGATGGCATCATGGACTCGATGGACTTGAGTCTGAGTGAATTCCAGGAGTTGGTGATGGACAGGGAGGCCTGGCGTGCTGCAATTCATGAGGTCGCAAAGAGTTGGACACAACTGAGCGACTGAACTGAACTGAACTGAAAGGCATTGTATACGAAGATCCTTGGAAAACTATTTAATCTCAATCAAATGATCAACAAAACAAAAAGTGAAGACAATAAATCTTCCAAGACTTAGTCTTTAACAAAAGTCAGAAAGGCAATGGAGTACT
The DNA here is from genome assembly GCA_917880005.1 of Nanger dama. Taxonomy (NCBI): domain Eukaryota; kingdom Metazoa; phylum Chordata; class Mammalia; order Artiodactyla; family Bovidae; genus Nanger; species Nanger dama. Next base: position 3,413,457 of record CAKJTW010000059.1, read on the forward strand.
TTTGGATACCTAAATTAAAAATGTAGGAGCACAATGACTGGAGCCTGGGTTCTCTTAGTGTGTTCCTAACACACCCTATTTAAATCACTATGTGCTTGGTGTGATGCAAGAAAGTATGGGAAACAAATGAGAGGTCTGTTCTGTTCTGTCTGAATCCACTAATTTTTCTTCTTCTCTTCCTTCAATTATGACAGCAATTAATTGCTTACATTTGATCCTGCATTTTATTCCATAATCTGCTTTAATATGGCTTACATTTAGAAACTTGGATTTTCCCCATGAATAACTGGCTTGTAATACTTTATCACTGATACAATAGTAAGCAATTTTTTAAGATATTATCAAATTTGGACAGTGGAAAACAATAAGGAGAAAGAGAGAGCACCATCTGTACATTATGTTATCATAATACTATATGGTGCCCAGTGGTACATATTGAGACACTGGGGCTGGACATGCAAAGTATATGATATCAGTGAAGTGAAACCATTAGTTTAACCTGATAAACTTAAGTGGACCACTTATGATCAAAAATTTGATGTCTATGGCAATCAAAAGCAATGATAGCTCATGCTTCATCGTGAAAGCAGAAAGGCAACGTTTGCATAGTGGTTAGGACACTGATTTATAAGTCAAATTTGCATTAAAATCACAGTTTTACACCCATTAGCTATGTGACTATGTGCCAATTACTTAACCATTCTGCTACTAATTTTCCTTATCAATGAAATGAGAATGATAATATCTAACTCACGATGTTGGTATAAGCATTAAATGGAATAACATTTGTAAAGTTCATCCCTGCCAATTTATTCCCACAAGCTTTAACTACTTACATTGCACTGTGTACCATGCTCTGTACGACCATGTTTGCTCATGCTAGGAAAGAGCCCACCCTGTGATTTTAACCTGGGACATGTCCATTTGGTGTTTTGTCTGAGTTCAATATTCACAGGATCTTAATAATGTCCTCTACCGACTCCCTACTCTCCCCAGTATTAAGAGCCCCTCGAAGTGTTGCGAAGCACCCTGGGCACTCCTATCCTTGCACTGATGCCGCTGTCATATCATTGCTAGCCTCTGACTTCGTCTTTCCCATTTGAGGTCCTGGTTAGTTTCTGATCGAGCTACTCAATGTATTTTCTTCTGCCTTGATTTTGGCTTGATGCTTAGTTTTGTTTTTGTTTTTTGTTTTGTTTTTTTTTCTCTCAATAAGTTTTTCAAACTTGAAAAATTGCTGAATGCATGCATGCATATCTTGACTGTAAGTTAAAAATCCTGCTGGTTGTTTGAAATGTCAGACAATCCCAAACAATTACTTTCATAAAGGAATTAACTTACAGAAATAGATTCTTTTAAAATTAAAAATTATATATACTTACACAACATCTGTGATTCACAAATTAAACAAAAAACAGTGCAAGACACTTACTTTATATATAAAAACAATCTGTCACCTTAAAGAACCTGTAGTTAATATCAACAGCAGTATGCCAAGACAAAGGCTGTGGCAGAGGTGACCTCAGATGTCAGATGAGCAAGGACAATGTGCACCTAACCCAGGCTGAGAGGGTGAAACTTTTCTGGAGGAAATGACATTAGAGCTAAGTTCTGAAGGATAAAGTGAAAGTTGATTGACGAGTAGCGAAGGCAGAGATAAGAGGGTTAGGAAAGGGAAAGAAAATCTTCCAAGTAAACAAAATACCAGGGGGAGAAGAGTAACATTTTGGAAGAAGTGCTGGGGGCCCAGGAGGCTGCTGACCTTCTGCTCTGTGTTTAATAAGATATAAGAGCGTGTGGAGCTTCTTCAGTGAGGGGCAAGCAGAGCATGTTTTGCTGTGAAGTGATGATACTGGGATGTATGTTAAGTAGAATGTCAATCAAGAGAAGAAAATCTAACATGAACGGAATGCCAGGAAAGGGTGAAGGAGGAAAGACTTGCTTTTGGCCAAAGATTGTGCAGGTGCTGGAGCCACAAAGACAACGAGGATGTGGTTCTTTCCAAAAGCAGCTTATGGCCTGTGAGGAAGACTGACTCATATTTGATAGAACTGAGGTAAGATCATTACTGTTTTATATTGACATATTATTTAAATGATGTATAGCAGATTTCTCTAAAGAAACAAACTTATTGCTTAAAGTGATAACTTTTAAAGCAATATCTTTAGCTTGGAGTTCAGGAGATTAAGTCCTGATGTAGTGATTGAAAAGAATTAAAGCCAAAGAGATGTCCAAACCACTATGCATGAGAAATGCAGAAGAATCTCAAGCAGAGGGGGAAGAAAGGAGAGAGGAGAGGGAAGAGGATAGATCATTAAGAGAAGGAAAAGAGAGACAGACAGAGAGGGAGCAGAACCTGACTGTATGATGGCTGGAGGACTTTCATAAAGAGGAAGAGCTAATATTCAACTCTAAGCTGTTTCTATTGCTGCAGCCCCAATCCTCCTCTATGAACCCCTAAAACTTTAATAACGTCTCCTACCCACTTACCTGCCCTGGAGAGAAATCTGGCAGAAAGTCAGGAAAATAGGATTCAGTTTCATGGTTGGATTAGAGAATTACTGAGGTTGACCTCAAGAATAGAGACTAATGAGAGGTGAGATTTGAGGGAGATTGAGAAATCAGTGAGAGTAAGAATTTGTTGCCAAAAGTGATGTATAGAACACAACCTCTAGGAATTTTGTAGCAAAATCCAGAGGGTGGGATTGGGTGATCTCAGCTGACATCTGGGTAATGTAGATAATTATAAGGAGGAAAGAGATAAGCAGAGAAAGAGGTGCATAGTTTGACATAATCCTGGTCTAATGAGCACTTTATTTCAGCTAAGAGCTTCCCAGGCAGTGCAGTGGTAAAGAATCTGCCTGCTAACGCAGGAGACGCAGGAGACATGGGTTCTATCCGTGAATCAGGAAGATCCCCTGGAGCTAGGAAATGGCAACCCACTCCAGCATTCTTGCCTGGAGAATCCCATGGACAAGAGGAGGGCTAAGTCCATGGGGTCACAAAAGAGTTGGACATAACTGAGAAACTGAGCATGCATGTAGCAGGCACACAAGAGATTAAAGACTTTCTAGTAAAGGAGGAATTCAAACTGTGAAGAAAGAGTATAAAAAGGAGAAATAGCATGTGGTGCTAAAAAAGGGGAAAAAAGAGAAAGGAATGGTTGAGTAAAGGGATGAAAAGGTAAGAAACTACAGGATGAACTCATTCTTAGACAACCTAAACATAGTAAATACCTGAAGAACAGTAGCAAGTGAAGCTGGGAAATCTATGGAGGGCTCTGAATTTAGGGCAAAGTGGTTTGAATTTTTATTCTTCAGGGTGTAGGGAAACACATACCCTGATATGCTTTTATGTAATCAGGTCTCTGTGGTGGCAGACAGAAGGATGAACTGTTGTGAGAATGCTTGCGGCATAAAGAGGAGAATGATCCAGAATGTTGGAGATGGTGAGTTCAATAAGTATATTGAATTCCAGAGCACTGGACAAAAATTTAAATCGAAAGAAAAAGAAAAAAAACATGAAAGAAAGAGTGGAATGGAGTGAGGAAGTAAAGGAAGGAGGCAAGGACAAAAAAAGGAAATGAGCAAAATCAATCAAAAAATAAATTTTTATACACAGGAAAATATCTTTTAAATAATGTATACTCTGAAAAATAGAGGCCCAATAGTGACTACACATACCAACCCCAAGAATTCACATGGGTCCTCACTCCCTCACAACTCACCAACTGGTGCGCCCCTGCTCTGACAATGACTGCTGCCTTAAACCACCTTGCTTTCATCCTTTCTGACACAGAACACTCTGACAAACTTCTGCTTTTACCTTTTTACTGCTTCAGTTCAGTTCAGTTCAGTCGCTCAGTCATGTCTGACTCTCTGCGACCCCATGAATTGCAGCACTCCAGGCCTCCCTGTCCATCACCATCTCCCGGAGTTCACTCAGACTCACGTTCATCGAGTCAGTGATGCCATCCAGCCATCTCATCTTCTGTCGTCCCCTTCTCCTGCCCCCAATCCCTCCCAGCATCAGGGTCTTTTCCAATGAGTCAACACTTCGCATGAGGTGGCCAAAGTACTGGAGTTTCAGCTTTAGCATCATGTCTCTCCAAAGAAATACCAGGGCTGATCTCCTTCAGAATGGACTGGTTGGATCTCCTTGCAGTCCAAGGGACTCTCAAGAGTCTTCTCCAATACCACACTTCAAAAGCATCAATTCTTCGGCACTCAGCCTTCTTCACAGACCAACTCTCACATCCATACATGACCACAGGAAAAACCATAGCCTTGACTAGATGGACCTTAGTTGGCAAAGTAATCTCTCTCCTTTTGAATATACTATCTAGGTTGGTCATAACTTTTCTTCCAAGGAGTAAGCGTCTTTTAATTTCATGGCTGCAATCACCATCTGCACTGATTTTGAAGACCCCCAACAATAAAGTCTGACACTATTTCCACTGTTTCCCCATCTATTTCCCATGAAGTGATGGGACCAGATGCCATGATCTTCGTTTTCTGAATGTTGAGCTTTAAGTAAACTTTTTCGCTTTCCTCTTTCACTTTCATCAAGAGGTTTTTTAGTTCCTCTTCACTTTCTGCCATAATGATGGTGTCATCTGCATATCTGAGGTTATTGATATTTCTCCCAGCAATCTTCATTCCAGCTTGTGCTTCTTCCAGTCCAGCGTTTCTCATGATGTACTCTGCATATAAGTTAAATATGCAGGGTGACAATATACAGCCTTGACATACTCCTTTTCCTATTTGGAACCAGTCTGTTGTTCCATATCCAGTTCTAACTGCTGCTTCCTGACTTGCATACAGATTTCTCAAGAGGCAGGTCAGGTGGTCTGGTATTCCCATCTCTTTCAGAATTTTCCATAGTTTATTGTGATCCACACAGTCAAAGGCTTTGGCATAGTCAATAAAGCAGAAATAGATGTTTTTCTGGAACTCTCTTGCTTTTTCCATGATTCCTGCAAATGACCTCTCCTCTCTCACCATCCCCCACTCAATCAGAGTCTCAAGCCTTTTCACAGTCATGTGGGAACTGTGCTAATGGGTGACTGCACAGGTTGTAAGCTATAGAAGAGTTACATCCTCATGAAAATGAACATAAAACAATGTGGGCAGGGAATCTGGGAGGGACAAAATAGGATTCCATTTTCTTTCCTTGCACACTGGAGAACTCCTGCTTGTGCTTTGTACTGGTGATGAAGTAGAGGGAGAAGACATTGGAAAATCGGCTTCCTCAACAATAGCTCTGGTGAGAGGTGACTGTAAGTTCTATACAGGAAGCAATTGCACCATCACTGTTTTATCTTCCTCACAGTCAACATATTTATCTAGCATCCCTCACAACAAGCCCTTGGCAGGAGTACATCAACTCTTCCTCACTGAAAACCCATGAGGTGGGTATTGTTCTTGTCCCCACTTACAGTTGAGAAAACTGAGGTTTGGAAAGGCTGAGTACCTTGCTCCAGTTCTTACTTATTAATCAACAACAGACCCAGGATTCAACTCCCAGTCTGCCAGATGCTAGACTCTGTGCTGTGCTGTCACTCATACCTCTCTGTAGTCCTTACAAAGCTTATTAAATGAATATTTACTCCATTTTTTTGATTGATGTAAAGACAAATACCACACACATATTCCATTCCTTGAAATCTATGCTTCTTATTTTTCTTATTCCACAAACTGTGAAGAGAAAAATACCTCAAAAGAATGCCAAACACATGCGATGCAAAATATCTGTATTAGTTGAGTCTTTTTTATTACTGGCCTCCAGTTTAATGAGCCCAAGTTAATACAGGTGAAAGGCCAGAATGTTACATGCAGTGGTTAATGAAATACCATACCGCTGCTGAGAAATTGATTAGCAGCCAAATATGAATTTAATATACTTCATTCTCAAGATGAAGCACCCCATGGGAGGTATCTTTTAGGAGGAGACAATGTGATATGTTGCAAACAGGACTTCCTTGAGAGTTAGGAGATGTGGCTCCAACTGTGACCTTGCTACCGGCTTTCTGTGGCCTCTGACAGTGCAGTGACTTTCTCGGTTTTCTCATCTATAAAATGAGGAGGTTGGACCAGATGATATATAATATTCCTTCCAGCATCACATTTTGTTTTGTTTTCAAATTCAGTTAGAAACGTTCAGGGTTTATGCCCAGGTAGCGAAACACAGTCTGTGGAGGAAATGTTGGATTGAGTCATAACTTACATAACTCCTTCCCTCTTACTTAACGATAGAACATTCTGAATCTATTTAAGTAGTAAAAATACGGATAGTGTAGCTAATATTGACCAAACTCCTGAGGCTGGATGAGTTCTTACACTGCTTTAGGCTTCATCAGTACAACTACATATAGCATTGCTATTTTATCTCATTAAGTAATAAAGTATGTATGAATAATTAACAGAAAGAAAACAGTTTTTACAAAGAAAGCTATAAATAATCTGTATAAATTGGGAAATTCCTACAGACCACAACTAACACTACACTGTAATTATCTTGACAAAGTTTGATGTTTACTTACAAAGTCACCTGAGACACTGTCTACAAAATCAACCATGCACATTTAGAAGTAGATATAAATGATACTGGGCATGAACTTGCCAAGTAAGCAAGAATAAAATGTAGATACACGTGTGATCGCATCTGTGTATATTGGAAGTTTTAGGCTGCTAAAAGAAGATAATAGTGTGTGTGTATGTGTGCTCAGTTGTGTCTGACTCTTTGTAATTCCATGGACTGTAAGCCTGCCAGGCTCCTCTGCCCATGGAATTTTCCAGGCAAGAACATTGCAGTAGGTTGCTGTTTCCTACTCCAAGGGATCTTCCTGAACTAGGGATCGAACCTGTGTCTCTTGCTTCGCTCGCATTGGCAGGTGGATTCTTTACTGCTGCACCACATGGGAAGCCCCAAAGAAAACAGAACCTCCTATAACACTAAAACTGTGCAATATACAGAATGGTCACTCATCTTGGCTGCAGAGACTAAGACACTTAGTCTCTAAGACAAGTCACTTGCCCTCTGTGAGCCTCAGTTATTTATTATTTATGTGAAAAAGAAATAATAATGATCACTCTTACCTCCTCACTCTTCACAATTGTTTGAAATAGGAAGGCACTAATAGATTATTAAAATAGAGCTTTTACTGTTTTATAAACTATAAAGCAGCCTAGAACTCAAGTGTTATTTTAATACATTGAGTATAAATATGATTTACACTCAATATAGCAAACAATATAAAGATGAAGTGAGTATGCTGAATTATAAAAATGTCACAAAAAACTACACAGGAAGAAAGACTTCCTGAGCTATAGTTCTTCCAGTGCTTTAGGAGGACTTGGATGCAATAATATGTTTTGAAATCCACCTTCAAAATGCCACTGCTTTCATGGCAAAATATTGCATAGAATGTCAAGGGCAAAAACCAATGAGGGAAAATGGAATAAAAATTATTTCATACAATGGGATAGAAGTAAAGGAAAACAGAAAAGTGGAGTGATGAAGAAAATGGGACTGCTATACTTATGAAAAAAAGGCACTCAGTTTTCAGGCTATTTTGGAGCCACATTAGAAGCTTAATCAATCTTTTTCAGATTTATATACTACAATACCTAATATTTTCCTACATAGAAACACCTGGATGACAGCTTTAAAAACCTTCTTACCTCAAAGTGTGGCACAAGATATAAAGTATTACATGTTGATTCAATCAAAAACCCTATTGTGGTTACATTTCAGGATATATTGAAAAAATGATCATCATTTTGAAAGTCAATTTTAGGGTTTCTATGCTAAGCAGGAGATTTGTATTAGAGAGAAAATGAAAGTAAGTGCAAGTTTTTAGTTGAAAGGAAAAGAATTTTGTAACATAATTAATTACCATGCTGGTAGGAAATATTTAACAGAGGGAAAGAATCTTTTACATGTGTGGCAAAGGGCTCTATAAACAACAGATTCTCCATGCAGGTTAGAATACACTAGCTAACGTCCGTCTGTAACATCAGACTTGCATCCAGACCTGGGTCACTGCTGAAGGCAGTCATTGTCCCACAGATTTGGATTTTCCCCTGTCTCTCTCACACATCACTTTCTAAACTATAATACCATTATTTGTGCATTTTCTTTTTTTCTGTATAGATCATAAACATTTTGAGAATGTGCTGATTCTTCATCATTCCTCTTAATTCTTTGCATCTAATTGGCATTAATTAAATATCTGATGAATGAATGAAGGATTACAATTAACAGAAAACTATACTGACAAGTAATTTCAGCTAACCTTAAGTGGTCACAGCTTAATGATGACTGAACACTTTTGTACAAAGTATTCAAAAAGATTCCCTCTATGCACAATGTTTGGCAAAAGTAGGATTGATCTAACACTTAATGATCAGATACATGCATAATATTTGGCCTGGTCCATAGTACTGCATAAACCAATCCCTGGTAATAACATTTACTTTGAATTGTGAAAACATCCTATAGCTGAATAAGTAATAAGGTATTGTAGGCTTAGAGCTCAATACAAATAATTTCTGTGTATTTTCCAGGTTCTTTGCTTTAAGTTTTTAAGAAAATAGTAATGACCCACTATTTCATTCTCTTTGTTAGGTAGTTAGAATAGGGAAAAGGAGTCCAAAATGGTGGTGGTTAAAAGACAAGGAAGAGAAAAGCCCGCGAAAATAGAACAGAGGAAGGTCAAAAGAAGGTCCGAGGACCGAAGCGAGGACTTCAGGTAGAATAGCACTCCTGACTAAGCCCAATTTACATAGAGCAGGCCCGGGGAAGAATAAAACGTATAAAAAGAGGAGCCAAAGGGCTCTCTCTCTCTCTCTCTCCCGCGCGCTGGGGTGCTCTTCTCTTTGTGTCTTTGGATCGACGCGCCCTCACACCTCGAAGATGGATTTTCCCGCTATCTTCTAAATAAAATAGAGCTGTAACACTGAGCTGTAACACTGATTTGTCTAAGATCTGTAACACGGTCCATTCGAGACCTGAGAGCTATAACATGGTCTGTTCTAGACCCGAGACTGTGACAAGCCGAGGGGACATTAATGTCCATCACTCCAAATCTTTGTCGTGATGAGACAAAAACCGAGGAGCATACACTCGCCTGACGTCTTCTTCATAAAAATATCAAACAACAAAATACTCTATAAATCATAGTTATAGAAATAATTATTTTATTGAAAATTTACTTAAAACAATTATGAACCTAGGCAATTACCACATTAGGTCACATATCCCTGAAGATACAATCCAGTTGATTCTGTGGCCTTTACAGAGGGCAAATGGTTGTGTAGTCCATGCTGTGGTTCTTTTTATCCCCTACCCTAGACCTTGGGCCTAAAGATAAGCCTAATGCTTGGCATTGACTAACACCACAAAATGAAGACAGCAAAGAAATCACCTATTAGTTACATAATTATCTGAGCTTCACCAGACATCAACCAGTTGTTGAATATCACATGTCCCAAGAAGAATTAGTACCAAATTCTAAAACCAAATAACATGGTTATAGAGCTTAAAGTTTTAGAAATTGTTTTTGTGTATTATCTCAATTTATATCATAACATAATTATTATAATACTGATGAAACTTGAAGCCCACTGATGTGGCAAACACTTATTGCCCAAGGCCACAGAAGAGTAGGTAGCAGAGCAAACTCAGACCTTGGTCTCCCAATTCCAAGCTTAACCCCATCGCCTTCTACATTGACCATGTTCTTCCCAAACTTTTTGGCTGCCATTTCACCTAAAACTTCTGCAAAGTTTTTGGCATTTTTAGTAGTTTGTAGTAGTTTTTCATGTAACAAGATTAAACATAAATAAATAATATAAATACATACAACATTTATCATAATTTTCATTGATATATATTTAGCTAACCATTTGTTTAAGGTCTAATCCTATTAGACAACAACTTCTTTTGTTAAACTCACCAAGAAAAATCTTTGCCTGTATTTAAACCAAATACTCAGTTATTTTATGTTTACACTTGAAAACTATATATGGATAGAATATAACTGCTCCTTGTCCCCAGCTAGGCACTCAGTCCTGCCCAATAAGCCTTGGTATGTTACCACTGTCAACCTGGGGCTTTCTCATTACAAAATGACACTTTCATACTTCCTTCTTTTTTCTCAGATCTGAACTGCCACTCTTTCACATTGTTAGTTGATAGTCTTAGTTAAAAATTATTACATTATTGGCTAAAATATTTGAAGCAGTTTTTCTACCCTGAATCTTATAAATCTACCTCATTTGTACTATCATCCTTCATCTTTTCTTCTATTAAGATGGGAAGTATTCTGGTTCTTTCCAATAATTCATGGAGGGCTCTATCTCTCATATACACCTGATGATCTGAAGGAATTTGCTTCTGTAATTTTCATCTATGCTCATCCTGTGATTCAATCTCATTTCAAAAAAATTATTTCTATTAACACACAATATGCTTTATTGATTGCACCAAAGCCTTTGACTGTGTAGATGACAACAAACTGTGGAAAATTCTTCAAGAGATGGGAATACCAGACCACCTTATCTGCCTCCTGAGAAACCTGTATACAGATCAAGAAGCAACAATTACAACCGGACATGGAACAACAGACTGGTTCCAAATAGGAAAAGGAGTACATCAAAGCTGTATATTGTCACCCTGCTTATTTAACTTATATGCAGAGTTCATCATGAGAAATGCCAGGCTGGATGAAGCCCCAGCTGGAATCAAGATTGCTGGGAGAAATGTCAATAACCTCAGATATGCAGATGACACCACCCTTATGGCAGAAAATGAAGAGGAACTGAAGAGCCTCTTGATGAAAGTGAAAAAGAGAGTGAAAAAGTTGGCTTAAAACTCAACATTCAAAAAACTAAGATCATGGCATCCAGTCCCATAACGTCATGCAAATGGATGGGGGAAACAATGAAAACAGTGAGAGACTTGTATTTTCTTGGACTCCAAAATCACTGCAGATGGTGACTGCAGCCATGAAATTAAAAGACCCTTGCTCTTTGGAAGAAAAGCTATGACCAACCTAGACGGCATATTAAAAAGTAGAAACATTACTTTACCAACCAAGGTCCGTCAAGCTTTGATTTTACCAGCAGTCATGTATGGATGTGAGAGTCGGACTATAAAGAAAGCTGAGTGCTGAAGAATTGATGCTTTTGAACTGTGGTGTTGGAGAAGACTCTTGAGAAAGTTCCTTGGGCTGCAAGGAGATCCAACAGGTCCATTCTAAAGGAGATCAGTCCCAGGTGTTCTTCGGAAGGACTGATGTTGAAGTTGAAACTCCAGTACTTTGGCCACCAATGCGAAGAGCTGACTCATTGGAAAAGACCCTGATGCTGGGAGGGATTGAAGGTGGGAGGAGAAGGGGACAACAGATGATGAGATGGTTGGATGGCATCACCGACTCAATGGAGATGAATCTGGGTAAACTCCAGAAGTTGGTGATGGGCAGGGAGGCCAGACGTGCTGCAGTTCATGGGGTTGCAGAGAGTCGGACATGGACATGGACACGATTGAGCTACTGAACTGAACTGATATTCCTTTCAGGAATCTGTCCCCTTTTCCAAACTAAAGAAATGCTTTGGTAATGAGGTCAAAAAGCACCTTTATATTGCAAATTACATGGCCATTATTTTGTGCTCATTTTACTTTGTGTGCTTTGTCACTCAGTAGTGTCTGACTCTTTGTGACTTAGAAAACTGGAATGGGTTGCCATTTCCTCCCTGGGGGATCTTCCCAACCCAGGGATTGAACCCATGTCTCCTTTGTCTATTGCACTGCAGGTGGGCAGATTCTTTACCTTCTGAGCCATCGGGGAAGCTCTTCATTTTACTTTCTTTCAGTAATATTTAACCTAGGAAAAACCCCTCCTCCTTTCTTAAAATACTACCCTTCTTTTCCTCCTACATCACTTCTGTAGTGGGTAAAGCGTCTGCCTCTAATGTGGGAGACCCAGGTTCGATCCCTGGGTTGGGAAGATCCCCTGGAGAAGGAAATGGCAACCCACTCCAGTACTCTTGCCTGGAAAATCCCATGGACTGAGACGCCTGGTAGGCTACTATCTATGGGGTCGCAAAGAGTCAGACACGATTGAGTGACTTCACCTCACCTCACTTCTGTATCCCTTTTGCTGGTTAAACTTTTCTTTATGAAGCCTATATTAGACACTCTTTTACCCCCCTCTATCAACATACTCTTTCTAAGTGATTTAATCTTGTCTCATGGCCTTAAATATAATTTCAGCTGAGGCTTTCAAATTTATAGCTCCGATACTGTTCTTTATACTGGGCTTCAGACTCTTAAGTCCAGCACCCCAATTAACATATTTAATTAAATGTTGGGAAGCAATCTCAAAATTAATGTATCTTAAGTAGATTCCTTACTATTTCACTCCAAATAGATTTCTTTCTAATCTTCTCCATCTCAGATAATGGAGTGACTGCTCACCCATTTGCTCAAGTGGAAAACCTAGGGTTATTCTAGGTTCTTTCTTTCCCTTACCATCCTGCTTAGATTATTCCTTCACCAAAACACCTAGGCTCCACCCTCAACAGACATCCCCCAATTCTCCCCTTCTCACTGATAAGGTACTAGTCTGGGTTTCACTGTCTCTCACAGGGAACAGAGCAGTAGCCTCCTAACTCATCTGCTTCCTTTCTTTTTGACTTGCTATAATGTATTCTCCACATAGCAACCAGAGCAATTGTCTCCAACAGAAATGAGAACAGGCCACCCCTCTGCTTAAAATTCTCCAGTGATTTCCCAGTGTCCTTAAAATAAAATACAGAAGCTTCACAACAACTGCAGATTTATCTGGTCTCTGATTACTTCTTCAGTTCTGTTTTCTTTGTTTTCTTAATTCGCTACATTGCTGCCATACTGGTCTTGCTGTTCTCAAGTCTTATAAATTCCTATAGCCTTATACTTAAAGTAGGCCCTCCAAATCATACTCTGCATATCTCACTTTTAACAATAATCCTATAATTAATTAATTAATATTTTTTCTCTATCTTCTCTAGAAGGTATAGACTACCCGGTTAAGTTGTTTATCAGTTTTGTTCATTGATATTTCCCAAGAACCTTGAGCTCTGGCCGACTGAATATTCTTAGTGAATGAAGGTACTGGGTAGCAGTATATAGTATATTTAGGATAAACAGTGCAGTCTTTGATGTGAACTTGGCTTCCAGTCCTGGATCCATTATTTACTAGGTTTTTGACCTAGGCAAATTTTGTTTAACCTTCATGTCTCAGTTGCCAAATTCATGATATGGGAATAATTTTTCATAGGGCTGTAGTAAGGATTATATAATTTATACTTAGTATATAAAACAATGTCAGAGCTTTGTACATATTAGGCACTTAATAAATACTAGCTCTTATCTTCAACATCATTATTTTTATAGAAGTCCCAGCAGGGTGTTACAGTTTTTAGTATTATTATCTTACATGTGCTTTAGCATATTTTGCTATGTGCTTAATATTACCCTAGAATTAATTTTTCTCTCCCTCCACTAAACTTTTCCCCCAGCGTTTACAAGGGAAGTCAACGGATTAAGCATGTTTTACAGCATGGAAGATTATTTTACATTTAGACTGCATACATTCTATAGAGTAAGACTGGCTCACATAGTTACACAACTTTAAGCTCTGCATGTTTAAGTAAGTAAAATTAAGGAAATGAAGATTTGATAGTTGAGAAGTAAATATAAACACTAGTGCTTAAAGAATGAAGACAAGCCCATTCTGTAGCCTAAAGTAAATGCTGTCATCTGTGGGGGTGGGGAAGAGCCTCAGATCTGAGCCCATTACCGTGCTACTCCATGAACATCTGGCAGTCTGTCACTTCACAGGCAACAGCATCTTCTCCAAACAGAAGAGACTTGAATTCATCAGGGATTCTCATAGTACAGTATATGCTTAACTTAAGTACCTGCTTTCCGTGATTTCCATAGATTATCATATTCATGACACTGTGGAGTGAAAGCATTCTCCTCACTCTCTAACCAGAACATGAAAAAGAAATTAAAACACTGGCAGGCACTTTGTCTCCAGTTTGTTGGACAAGTAAGAAAAGGACTTTCTACCCATTTATGTAAATGAAATTCTGTCAACTCAGAGCATTTTAACAAAGATAACAGCCATCTGTCTATTAATAAATACCAGGCAAGATAACAATTACATTTGGAGTTGACTGTTTTTTCTTTCCATAAATGTAGGTCAGTAGATATTTTTAAAGATGATGTTATAAATAAATTTGCAAACCCTCAATAACTTTCCCCCTTATTTCATCAAACCAGCAAGAAATTTCAGCATGTACATTTTATGTTCGTTTTCTTAGTAGTGGTTTTGGAATGTACCAGTCAAAGTCATTTTAGGAAATCAACCCTGAATAGTCATTGGAAGGACTGAGCCTGAAGCTGAAGCTCTAATACTTTGGCTACCTGATGTGAAGAGCCAATGCATTGGAAAAGACCCTGGTTCTAGGAAAGACTGAACGCAAAAGGAGCAGGGGCAGCAGAGGGTGAGATGGTTAGATAGCATCATTGACACAATGGACATGAATTTGAGCCAACTTCTGGAGATAGTGGAGGACAAAGGAGCCTGGTGTGTTATAACCCATAGGGTCACAGAGAGTCAGACATGACTTAGCAACTGAACAACAAGAAGAAAATGTAATTAAATAGGTATGTGCTTACACACACACACACACACACACACACACACACACACACACACACACAAACACACACACACATATATATATATTAGTAAGACATCCATACTCTAATCCAATATTTTGAATTCAACAGAAAGACATAAAGCATAGTAGGCTCCCTGTTGTCCAGGGGTGGTTATCCAGTTAGAAATTATCTGGGTCCTTGTATTTCATTGACTATCAGAAGAGAAGGGTAAAGGTATGTAACAGAATAATTAATCTGGTTATCCATCAAGCTTTAGGAATATACTTAGGAATAATACATTCATGAACAAATTGAGTTTTGGAGGATTATCTATAGAATCAACTAATCCATCCTGGTCCAATGTTCTATTAGTTTGATTTCAGAAAGTGACTTTTAAACGGGTGAGATGAGATTTCTGAATTTCCTTTTGTGGAAGATCATTCCAAGAAAATATGTTTTTCTCTGTCTAGTGAAGTTTGGGACAGAGACTATGTTGCTGTATTAGAATGCCAGTTAAAAGTACTGGATAATTTTGCTTTTATTTATGACAAATTAAAAGCATAGCGTTATATTTAATCACATTTAAGATGTTATCATATTTTATGAGGAAAAATAAGCAGAATAAATTGTTTAAAATGTTAATAAAGCTTTTTCCCCTTCAGAGTCTGCTAATTTAAAGATGCCATCAATTAATTGCAAGGCATCCAGATTCAGAGGTATTAAAATGTGAAAAAAATGCATATCTTATGGGATATACTATGTTCCCCAAATATTTACTGACTCAAATATTTCTAAGTTTCTTTCTTATCACTGTTAATAGCTATAACAATGGTATTTCATTATTCCTAGAGCAATGCTAAGTGAAAATTACATCATCATTCCTAAAATTCCACTCATAAATAACAGTCCAAATTTTAAAAGAATAAAACAACAACAAAAAACTTATCATCAGAAAAAGGCAGGGAATAAACACTGTTTTATTTCCAGCTTTATCCCCCAAACAATGTGAGTATCTAAAAGAAAAAGAAGGCAGAGAACTCTCTTTGCGACCCCAGGGACTGTAGCCTACCAGGCTCCTCCCTCCATTGGATTCTCCAGGCAAGAGTACTGGAGTGGTTTGCCATTTCCTTCTCCAGGGGATCTTCCCAACCCAGGGATCGAACCCAGGTCTCCCGCATTCCAGGCAGAAGATTAAACCTCTGAACCACCAGGGAAGCAATTTTCCAGGTCTGCACATCTGTGAGACAGGTATCTTTTTTCCTGAATTCTATATCCCCTCATATCTAATCTAGACTTGTTGCTGCTGCTAAGTCGCTTCAGTTGTGTCCGACTCTGTGCGACCCCATTGACAGCAGCCCACCAGGCTCCCTTGTCTCTGGGATTCTCCATGCAATAACACTGGAGTGGGTTGCCATTTCCTCCTCCAATGCATGAAAGTGAAAAGTGAAAGTGAAGTTGCTCAGTCATGTCCGACTTAGCGACCCCATGGACTGCAGCTCATCAGGCTCCTCCATCATGGGATTTTCCAGGCAAGAGTACTGGAGTGGGGTGCCATTGTCTTCTCCAATCTAGACATAGGTAATGCCATTTAACAAAAGATTACTGTGAGTTCAAGGAGAAATTGTCATAAGCAATAGTGCTCCTTCAAAGAAAATAATATGTGATCATTTTTTTAAGAGCAAAATTCACCTCCTGTATTTCTTATGAGTGTCTCTGCATGAGCTAAATACCTGAACAGTTGATGGACTTAGTTATTTCCAGAAGAAATGTCTGTTGATCAGAGCGCAGGGAATAATTCTAGCACTGCCCCTTGAAGATACTTTTTATAGGACAGAATGAGCCACAGGAGAAAGCTACACAAGACAGTGTCAAAAGATAGAGCATCATTATGCTGTTTAGAATGGCTGGTGTGGGTTACATCAGCCAATAGTCCTGGGAAAGTAGGTTATCCCTGAATAAGAATGAATCAAAATGATAATGCCCTAATTTATAAGAATCAGTAAAGTCATAAGCAAATACTATAGACTCCTGTTAGTCATCGCATGATGGAACTGTGTATGTGATGGCACTAATGGATTCCTTAAATGCAAATTACTGCTAAATTCCTAAGTAAACTGTCCCTCACTTCAGAGCCATTGTAATCCATCTCTTATGTCAGATGAACTGTGAGACTTATCCCTCTGATCGCACAGGATTTACTGCTTTTCTTCATTCATCTCTCATACTCAGTAACCCTTTTACTTCTCCTTTCTAAGTTTATAATATAAAAGCAATCTATTCACCATTGAAAAAGGGACCCTAGTGTAAATAGGATGTCTTCGGCTTATGTCCAAAGAAGCCATTACTTGTTATACAATGGTCCAGGTTCCATTACACATACGACAATCTGGGGAGCCTCATGGCTCGCTCGCGCTCAGCAATGTTTCCTGTCAACACACAGAATCAAGGTTGGGTACTGACTTTGGGGGTTTACCCCGGCTCCTATTTTTTCATATGATCTCACATTTCAAGTTTGAGAGAAAATTCCCAGAGGGCCAGGACTGGCTGCAGTAAGCTCTTTGGTTGGTCATCAAAATGGATTTTGATTTTTAAAAGTTCCAGTACAGTAGGTTGGCTAAACTTGCATTCATTCCTCAAAATCCTTGACGGTCATTAAAAAGAAAATCACATACAGGAAGATTATAAGAAGTATAAGGAATGCTTACACAATATATTTTTAAGAGAAATAAAAAGTAGAATTAGATCAGTATATGCAGTATGATAACAAAGTAGTTTGAGAAATTATTGTCTATATGTGTATAACACACACCTGCACACACAGTTGGGATATCTGAGTAGTAAGACTAGCAATGATATTTTTTATACTCAAAGTATTTTGCTAATTTTCTGCAGTGAGCATATATTACTTTCATAATCAGAAAAATGTTATTAAAACAAATACTGTCTTAAAAGATATACTAGTAGAAAATATTATAAAACTTTTTAAAATTTATTTTAATTGGAGGCTAATTACTTTACAACATTGCGTTGGTTTTGCCATACATCAACATGAATCCACCATGGGTGTACACGTGTTCCCCATCCTGAACCCCTCGCCCATCTCCCCTCCCCGTATCATCCCTTTGGGTCACCCCAGTGCACCAGCCCCAAGCAACTAGTATCATGCATCGAACCTGGACTGGAGATTTGTTTCATATATGATATTATACATATTTCAATGCCATTCTCCCAAATCATCTCATCCTCTTCCTCTCCCACAGAGTCCAAAAGACTATTCTATACTTCTATACCTGTCTCACATACAGG
The DNA here is from genome assembly GCA_917880005.1 of Nanger dama. Taxonomy (NCBI): domain Eukaryota; kingdom Metazoa; phylum Chordata; class Mammalia; order Artiodactyla; family Bovidae; genus Nanger; species Nanger dama. The sequence goes on from CAKJTW010000059.1 coordinate 3,431,478, forward strand.
GTTATCATTACCATCTTTCTAAATTCCATTATATATGCATTAGTATACCATATTGGTGTTTTTCTTTCTGGCTTACTTCATTCTGTATAATAGGCTCCAGTTTCATCCACTTCATTAGAACTGATTGAAATGTATTCTTTTTAATGGCGGAGTAATACTCCATTGTGTATATGTACCACAGCTTTCTTATCCATTCATCTGCTGATGGGCCTCTAGGTTGCTTCCATGTCCTGGCTATTCTAAACAGTGCTGTGATGAACATTGGGGGTACACCTGTCTCTTTCAATTTGGGTTTTCTTGGTGTGTATGCCCAGTAGAGGGATTGCGGGGTCATAAGGCAGCTCTATTTCCAGTTTTTAAGGAATCTCCACACTGTTTTCCATAGTGACTGTACTAGTTTGCATTCCCACCAACAGTGTAAGAGGCTTCCCTTTTCTCCACACCCTCTCCAGCATTTATTGCTTGTAGACTTTTGGATCGCAGCCACTCAGACTGGTGTGAAATGGTACCTCATTGTGGTCTTGATTTGCATTTCTCTGATAATGAGTGATGTTGAGCATCTTTTCATGTGTTGGTTAGCCATCTGTATGTCTTCTTTGGAAAAAGGTCTGTTTAGTTTTTTGGCCCATTTTTTGATTGGGTCTTTTATTTTTCTGGAATTGAGCTGGAGGAGTTGTTTGTATATTTTTGAGATTAGTTGTTTGTCAATTGCTTCATTTGCTATTATTTTCTCCCATTCTGAAGGCTGTCTTTTCACCTTGCTTAGAGTTTCCTTTGTAGTGCAAAGCTTTTAATTTTAGGTAGGTCCCATTTGCTTATTTTTGCTTTTATTTCCAGTATTCTGGGAGGTGGGTCATAGAGGATCCTGCTTTAATTTATGTCAGAAAGTGTTTTGCCTGTGTTTTCCTCTAGGAGTTTTATAGTTTCTGGTCTTACATTTAGATCTTTAATCCATTTTGAGCTTTTTTTGTGTATGGTGTTAGAAAGTATTCTAGTTTCATTCTTTTACAAGTGGTTGACCAGTTTTCCCAGCACCGCTTGTTAAAGAGATTGTCTTTTCTCTATTGTATATTCTTGCCTCTTTTGTCAAAGATAAGGTGTCCATAGGTGCATGGATTTATCTCTGGGCTTTCTATTTTGTTCCGTTGATCTATATTTCTGTCTTTGTGCCAGTACCATACTGTCTTGATGACTGTGGCTTTGTAGTAGAGCCTGAGGTCAGGCAGGCTGATTCCTCCAGTTCCATTCTTCTTTCCCAAGATTGCTTTTGTGGGATTAAATAACAATTAAAATTGTGGGAAAAAAATTGCTATTCTTTTTAAAACTACAAGCTTCAAACATAAATTTGGGATGGTAGCTACCAAGTAAATCTAAGTGGGAGAAACTATATGCAATCAGTTCAGTTCAGTCGCTCAGTAGTGTCCAACTCTTTGCGACCCCATGAATTGCAGCCTGCCAGGGCTCCGTGTCCATCACCAACTGCTGGAGTCTACCCAGACTCATGTCCATTGAGTTGGTGATGCCATCCAACCATCTCATCCTCTATCAGTCCCTTCTCCTTCTGCCCTCAAACTTTCCCAGCATCAAGGTCTTTTCCAATGAGTCAGCTCTTTGCATCAGGTGGCCAAAGTATTGGAGTTTCAGCTTCAACATCAATCCTTCCAGTGAACACCCAGGACTGATTTGCTTTAGGATGGACTGGTTGGATGATCTCCTTGCAGCCCAAGGGACTCTCAAGAGTCTTCTTCAACACCACAGTTCAAAAGCATAACTAGACATAAATATGATAAGCAGATCTCAGGCCATGTTCTAAAAAAATGGTTAAATACACATTAAATCAGAAATATTCATCCACTCTAGCAAGGCACTGAATACAATTTGAGATTACATATGTTTATTTTATAGCTGTGAAAAAGAAGAGAAGTGAAAAGCAAAGGAGAAAAGGAAAGATATACTCATTTGAATGCAGAGTTCCAAAGAATAGGAAGGAGAGACAAGAAAACCTTCTTCAGTGATCAGTGCAAAGAAATAGAGGAAAACAATAGAATGGAAAAGACTAGAGATCTCTTCAAGAAAATTAGAGATGCCAAGGGAAAATCTCATGCAAAGATGGGCTCAATGAAGGACAGAAATGGTGAACCTATGAAATCCTAACAGAAGCAGAAGATATTAAGAAGAGGTGGCAAGAAAACACAGAAGAACTGCAAAAAAAAGATATTTGCAACCCAGATAATCATGATCGTGTGATCACTCATCTAAGAGCCAGATTCTTGGAAAGCTAAGTCAAGTGGGCCTTAGGAAACACCACTACAAACAAATCTAGAGGAGGTGATAGAATTCCAGTTGAGCTATTTCAAATCCTGAAAGATGATGTTGTGAAAGTGCTGCACTCAATATGCCAGCAAATTTGGAAAACTCAGCAGTGGCCACAGGACTGGAAAAGGTCAGTTTTCATTCCAATCCCAAAGAAAGGCAATGCCAAAGGATGTTCAAACTACCGCACAATTGCACACATCTCACACGATAGTAAAGTAATGCTCAAAATTCTCCAAGCCAGGCTTCAGCAATACCTGAACCGTGAACTTCCTGATGTTCAAGCTGGTTTTAGAAAAGGCCGAGGAACCAGAGATCAAATTGACAATGCCCGCTGGATCATGGGAAAAGCAAGAGAGTTCCAGAAAAACATCTATTTCTGCTTTATTGACTATGCCAAAGCCTTTGACTGTGTGGATCACAAGAAACTGTGGAAAATTCTGAAAGAGATGGAAATACCAGACCACCTGACCTGCCACTTGAGAAACCTGTATGTAGGTCAGGAAGCAACAGTTAGAACTGGACATGGAACAACAGACTGGTTCCAAATAGGAAAAGGAGTACGTCAAGGCTGTATATTGTCACCCTGCTTATTTAACTTATATGCAGAGTACATCATGAGAAACACTGGACTGGAAGAAGCACAAGCTGGAATCAAGATTGCCAGGAGAAATATCAATCACCTCAGATATGCAGATGAGTGAAGAGGAATGAAAAAGCCTCTTGATGAAAGTGAAAGAGGAGAGTGAAAAAAGTTGACTTAAAGCTCAACATTCAGAAAACTACGATCATGGCATCTAGTACCATCACTTCATGGAAAATAGATGGGGAAACAGTGGAAACAATGTCAGACTTTATTTTTGGGGCTCCCAAATCACTGCAGATGGTGACTGCAGCCATGAAATTAAAAGATACTTACTCCTTGGAAGGAAAGTTATGACCAACCTGGATAGCATATTCAAAAGCAGAGACATTACTTTGCCAACAAAGGTCTGTCTAGTCAAGGCTATGGTTTTTCCAGAAGTCGTTTGGATGTGAGAGTTGGACTGTGAAGAAAGCTCTAGCACCAAAGAATTAATGCTTTTGAACTGTGGTGCTGGAGAAGACTCTTGAGAGTCCCTTGGACTGCAAAGAGATCCAACCAGTCCATCCTAAAGGAGATCAGTCCTGGGTGTTCTTTGGAAATAATGATGCTAAAGTTGAAACTTCAGTACTTTGGCCCCTTCATGCGAAGAGTTGACTCACTGGAAAAGACTCTGATGCTGGGAAGGACTGAGGGCAGGAGGAGAAGGGGACGACAGAGGATGAGATGACTGGATGGCATCACCAACTTGATGGACATGAGTTTGAGTGAACTCTGGGAGTTGGTGATGACAAGGAGGCTTGACACTCTGGAATTCATGGGGTCGCAAAGAGTCGGACACGACTGAGCGATTGAACCGAACTGATCGTCTGCACTGAACAGAGTTGAGAAGAGCTATCAAGCTAAGTAACACCTTCACACTTAGTTTAAATAGGACTGTTTGTGGATGAAAAAGAACACTTTTTACTGGCTAGTGATGTCTTTTATAAGAAAGTCTTTTTATGTAGAAGTCAGTCAGTATGAGAGAAGTTTCACTAGAATGATGAAAAAGTGAAGTTGCTCAGTTGTGTCTGACTCTTTGCGACACTATGGACTGTAGCCTGCCAGGCTTCTCCATCCATGGGATTTTTCAGGCAAGAATACTGGGTTGGGTTGCTGTTTCTTTCTCTAGGGTATCTTCCTGACCCAGGGATTGAACCCAGGTTTCCCACATGGAATGCAGACTCTTTACCATCTGAACTACCAGAGAATCTTATGAATAATAAAACTAGTTTTTAAAAAATGAAACAAAGACTATATACATAAATTAGAGGCCATAGCAGCAAGTACACTGATGTTGGAAAAATAAGGTCAACCCACTCCAGTGTTCTTGCCTGGAGAATCCCAGGGACAAGGGAGCCTGGTGGGCTGCTGTCTCTGGGGTCGCACAGAGTCAGACACGGCTGAAGTGACTTAGCAGCAGCAGCAGAGAGAGGATTATAAACAATAGTTTATGAGACACAGTGAAGTCTGGTACTTTACAAACATTGAAGACCCATTAAGATAATATCTACTTCACAAACATTTAAAAATGGGTAATTGTATTTCACTCAGGCCTGCTATACACACATATACAGCATGTATAGACAAAATATATACTATACACACTATACACTATGTATACATACACACAGGTAAGTACACATGGAGAGAAGCCAATGGTAATTTAAACTCCATCTTCCTCTGGAAGCAAAGGACAAATGCATAAAGGGGGAAATTGGGCATGTGAACATGATCTAAAAAAAGGTAAATGAAGGAAATTATTGAATCAATAAAACATTTATTTTCCCATTATATATGATATTGAAGTTCAGAAAAAGTAGCTGTTGAAACTCTGCAAATGCTGAGTCATCTGATGTGATTTGAAAGCTGGATAATCTTCTGTTTGAATAATTCAATTAAGTTACATCAATGTGTATGCAGAGTACATCATGAAAAATGCCAGGCTGGATGAAGCACAAGCTGGAATCAAGATTGCTGGGAGAAATGTCAATCACCTGAGATATGCAGATGACACCACCCTTATGGCATTAAGAGAAGAAGACCTAAGAGCGTCTTGATGAAGGTAAAAGAGGAGAGTGACAAAGCTTGCTTAAAACTCCACGTTCAAAAATTAAGATTTTGGCCTATGGTTCCATCACTTCATGGCAAATAGATGGGGAAACAGTGAGAGACTTTATTTTCTTGGGCTCCAAAATCACTGCAGATGGTGACTTCAGCCATGAAATAAAAAGACCTCATGCTCGGTGGAAGCAAAACTATGAGAAACCTAGACAGCGTATTGAAAAGCAGAGATATTACTTTGCCTACAAAGGTCCATCTAGTCAAAGCTATGGTTTTTCCAGCAGTCATGTATGAATGTGACAGCTGGACCATAAAGAAGGATAACACCTAAGAACTGATGCTTTTGAACTGTGGTGTTGGGAGAAGATTCGAGAATCCCTTGGATTGCAAGGAGATCAAAGCAGTCAATCCTAAAGTAAATCAGTCCTGAATATTCATTGGAAGGACTGATGCTGAAGTTGAAACTCCAGTACTTTGGCCATCTGATGCAAAGAGCTGACTCATTAGAAAAGACCATGACGCTGGGAAAGATTGAAGGCAGGAGGAAAAAGGAATGTCAGAGGACAAGATGGTTGGATGACATCACTGACTCAATGAAAATGAGTTTGAGTAAGTTCAGGCAGTTGGTGATGGACAGGGAAGCCTTGCATGCTGCAGTCCATGGGGTCACAAAGAGTTGGACATGACTGAGCAACTGAACAACAGCAACAAATGTTTGGGCTTCCCAGGTGGCACAGTGGTAAAGAATCTGCCTGCCAATGCAGGAGACACAAGAAATGCAGGTTCGATCCCTTGGTTGGGAAGATCCTCTGGAGTGGGAAATGGCAACCCACTTCAATACTCTTGCCTGGAAAATTCCATGGACAGAAGAGCATGGTGGGCTATAGTCCATGGGGTTGCAAAAATCACACACCACTTAGTAGGCACATGTGCACACTAATGTTTACTGAGAATCTACAGTATTTTAGGCATTGCCTTTTCTAACTGATTACTGTTCTGCAAGGAGACCCAGGCTAAGTGCACCATCATGTGCATGTGCACACCTTCTCAGTTGCATCTGACTCTTTGAAACCTCCTGGGTTATAGCCCACCAGGCTCCTTTATCCATGGAATTTTCCAGACATGAATACTGGAATGGGTTGCCATTTCTTACTCCAGGGGATCTTCCAAACCCAGGGATGGACCCTGAGTTTCTTGCATCTCCTTCACTGGCAGATGGGTTCTTTACCATTGTGTCACCTGGGAAGCCATGGACACCTTCTAAAGGCAGCTAAGGTGTGTTGCACTGAGACACCAGCTTAGGAGGCCTAGACACATACAACTGGTATGAAATGACAGTCCTAGGTCTGCTAGGGATCCAGGGGAGTTCTCACAAAATTCATTCTGTACACAATCTCCTTCTTGCAACATTTTGTAGTGACAATGAATTTCCAATTTTGGTTACTGTCCTCTAAAATATATCCCAGCAGTTGCTTGAAGAAAAAACTCACATCTCCATGGGACAAAAGCATAATGGCAGGTTGAATGTGCTAATACTACATGTTTCCCAAATAAAACCTTTATTGATAGAATGCCTTATCGTTATCAAGAGCCAATCGTCTATCTGACCTTTCAAGTATATTTGAATGTATTGATGAACACAGATTTTCTTTCCTGAACAATCTTCACTAAAAGATCACTTCAGAATTGTAGCCTGAAGCTTTATTATTACCGTTTAATTGCATAGGACACTTAGAGGAAGTTACGTCAAGCACCGTTACCATCTTTCTCATATACTGATTCAACCTATATACTGGGGTTTATTCACAGTCTAGAAAGTCATACAGAGATTAGAAGAGAAAGTTAATCCATTGGAGAGGTATGCTGTATAAAATAGGCAGTATCATTAAAACATCAAAGATGAAGTTTTAAATATTATTCGATTTAGAATTTTGCATCATTATTCATAAATTAAAAATTATCTTTTTTATTGTAGTACTATTAAGTCTTAGTAGTAAAGTTCATCAAGTTTCATAAGTTTTGAGGGGTTTGTATCTTTTTATAAGCAGTAATTATTTAAATAACATAGAAACCGATAAAATTATCAGCTATTCAACTGCAAAACTACTCATGACTGATATGCTTCTCATGGTAAAATTGAAAGTTTGCCTTCCAGCTCTATCCATGATAACTTGTTACATGTTTTCAAAACTGGTCACTTATATTTGATTAGAAATTGGCTATTCTCTCTAGGTTTTATTGCCAAAGAGTTATACATAACACATTATTATTCTGACTAATTCTCCTATATCTGAGGTTACTTCTGTTTTCATTCTTACAGAATATATTTTGATTCCCTACTTTTAAATTTTTAATAATTTTAAGTATACATTGGCTTTTCTTTTCACATGACATTTTTTTGTTTTACACTTTTTTTTCTCTTTTCTGTTATTGTTATCATTTCCCAAACATATCTTGCTGATACCCAGGAGAAGTGGATATTCTTAGATCCAATGTATCTTCCTGGCATAGGTTCACCTTCCCTTCTTTGAGCATTGTGAGCTCTCCTGATGATCTTCAGTCTCTACCGTGAGTACACCTTCTTTCTTTTCCCTTCTACTTTATCCCTGTCCTTAACCTTCTGTGTAGATGCTCTTTCTTTTTAAGATTAGATTTTTCTTTCTCCCAACATTTCAAGCCAGAAACTTTGGCTTTCAAGGATACAGAGCATGTGCTTATACCTGTGTAGAAAGCAATAGATGGTTGGAAAATAGATTCCATGTTCCTTGGCTTCTGCAAAGAAGAAGGGATGGGAAGGGAATAAAAAATTAGGTCCAGGAGTAATGAATGACATTAGTGAATATTCTCTTTAAGTACCAGTAAACAGCAGCATCTGAAACAGTTCTGAAAAGAGTGTTGAATTTAGAATCAGTTGGGAAAATTAAGATTTTAGGCCTTTGCTTAAATTATTTTTTCTGCCAGATTCAAAAATTAAGGTTTCTCTAAAAGGGATCTTAGACTCTTTGCAACCTCATGGGCTGTAGCCCTCCAGGCTCCTCTGTCCATGGAATTTTCCAGGTGAGAAAACTGGAGTGAGTTGTCATTTCCTCCTCCAGGGGATCTACCCAACCCAGGGATCAAACTTGTGTCTCCTGAGTTTCCTGCATTGCAGGCAGATTCTTTACCACTGAGCCACCAGGGAAGTCCAAGGAATCTTTTACAAAAATCGCTTTATTTACTCAAAAGATTAGAGAAGGACATAAAGTCAAACTGAAAATAAAAACCAAAAAAATTAATCGTTACTTTTACAGTCCCTTGAATCTGCTTCAAAACCTTATAAAAGCTTATTTGCTTATTTTTAATGATTTATTTTACATTTCAGTGGTCTAGACCAGATCATCAGAGGATTGAAGTTGAGTGAGAAAGTTCCTGTGCTAGTTGCAAATGGAAAATAAATTTCTAAATTTAGGTGCATGGCTTTGGAGATCTCTGACTCTGGAATGAAGCTATTTGCATGTTGTCCTGGGCAAGGAGCACGGCTCCCACAAGGATGCCTCTTCTGTGTGTAAGACAAATTCTCTACATCATTAAAAAATGTAATGAGATGAAAAACAATATACTATTATTTAGTAATAAAGGGGAAAAAAATCTCATTGTTTTTCACAGGCTTTGTAGACAAAAGGTTCTTGCCTTCAGGTGCTGGCAATTTTGAACAAAAAGCCTTCAGCATAAAAGCACACTGGATGTGTTATTTATTGTGATTTCTAGTGATGCATTAGAGGCCAGAACAGTATTTGAAAAGAGTGCCCAATACCACGCTTTGTATAACTGGTTCACAAACATTAGGAAGTCAATTTTATGCCCACTGACAACACATCTCATCCCTTCAGCGTGTCCCCAGAAGTCAGGTAAGAGTCCCGTGTAACAGCTCTGCACGAGAAGACTGCTGAAAGGCAGTGACATGGAAAGTAGCACACTGCGTGTCCCGCCTTGCAGCCCAGTCCCTTGATTTCCATGATTTGACAGGAAGATGGTATCAAAGGCTGCGGAAAGGTGTTAAGGATAGGTGAGCAGTTAGGATCATGTGTCACAGGCTGACAGCAGAGGGAGTGTCAGACTACCTGGGGAGTGAAGCTGAGAACACGGGCCCTATCATAGAAAATATGCTTCTTGTTCAAATTCTCAGTATGGTGAAGGAGGGGCAACCTTTCTGGCATGAATGCTCCACTGCTGTGAGGATCCAGTGAAAGGTCTTCTCAGGGTTTGTTTAAAAGGTCAGCTCAGGAACTACTGACCCCCATGACTTCATCCTGACAGTTGCAGCCCTCTCACAAAATCACTCTTGTCACTTCCAGCCTCCTGTGCTTTTCTGAAAACAAAACCCTCTACCACCTGCCGTCCATTATTCCGTCAGCGAGCAACACACGCTCTCTTCAGCTGATATTTCAATTTATTTGTGGTTAGATGTGCAATAATCCTCTGACCGAAGCGGAGGGAACAGTTTAAAGATTTAAAACAAAACAAAGCCAGTGCTTCAAACATTTCTTCATGCAAAGCTTACCAGACACAAAAATGTGGCTAATTCTCCTTCACACAAAAGCAAAGCTAAGACACGCAGATGGTCAGTGCCTGCCCTCTGCAGAGGGAGAACGGGGTTGGCTCCAAGTAACAAATAATTATCCAGGTCCTTTGTAACTCAAGTTGTACCACTTCTCCTGTGAGCATCCACAAAGACGGCTGCATATATTTGCTATTAGCTCCTCCTTTGTCTGGGGATTTGGTTAAAGCCCTTTCTTCATATAAGTTTGTGTCGCCTTGTTCTCACATTTGACACCAACTGAAATAGCCTCGCAGAACCTTTGTTTCTATTTTCTTCAAAATGTGTATTCCTCAATGAGGAATTTCATCCTAATCTCTTCTTTTCAAAAGGATATGAATTGAACATGCAGAGAAGCAGCCTAACAGGGCCGATTATCAATTTCCATTTCCTTTCAGCACTTGTGCCACCCGTGGGCCCCTAGACAGCATTCCTTGAAGACAAAGGGTGTCTGAAACGGACAACTTTATTTTCTACACTGGTCTCTCTTAGTGGGCGACAGAGACTCATCGCCCATAATAAATCCTTCCTCTGACCCTTTTATATAATGCACAGCTGAGCTAAAAAGGAAATCAATGTGGCAATTTTAATTTAGCACTTTCATTCTGTTAATTTAGCTAAAAATCCTATGCCATGACTTCCCCTTGTCAAAAGAGCCAATTCCCGTCAATGTAAAAATGTGAAAATGCTTTGAGCTTCTTCCCTTTTTCAAAATAGTATGGCTGTGTAAAACATGGGTCACATACTAAGCCCTCTGTGATTTTCTTGTGAATGCAAACCTCCTATTGAAATCAATGTGAGCACAGCAAGTTGGAGAAATGTAGAAGAGCTCTAGGGAGGAAAAAATCTTGGCCTACACTTTGTTAGCTTTGCTAAGGATACTTGGAAAACGCTGTAAAAACGGGATGCCAAGTGTCTAAAATGTGCACGAGGTAGCGAAGCCCAGTCATTTTTAGTAAACTTTGGCTGTTTAATCATAATTAATCCTTGGGGAGAGTTCTAAGTGAACAACACTGTGTTTTCTGTCCACCATAAAATGACTCATCAGTTTTCACTCCTTCTCTCTGTAGTTCATCGCAGGAGAATGACTAGCAGACAGAGACTTACTCTTCTTGGACATTGCACTGTCATTGGGGAAGGCAATGGCACCCCACTCCAGTACTCTTGCCTGGAAAATCCCATGGACGGAGGAGCCTGGAAGGCTGCAGCCCATGGGGTCTCAAAGAGTCGGACATGACTGAGTGACTTCACTTTCACTTTTCACTTTCATACATTGGAGAAGGAAATGGCAACCCACTCCAGTGTTCTTGCTTGGAGAATCCCAGGGATGGAGCCTGGTGGGCTGCCGTCTATGGGGTTGCACAGAGTCAGACACGACTGAAGCGACTTAGCAGCAGCAGCAGGAGGGGAAGGAGGTCACCTCAAAGCCATATGGCAACCAGTGCCACGGTGGATGAGCAGATTCCACAAGGGAGGTGGTCAACAGGAAGTGAAAGTGAAAGTGTTAGTCACTCAGTCTCAGTCCTGTCCGACTCTTTGCAACCCCATGGACTGCAGGCTGCCAGCTTCCTCTGTCCATGGAATTCTCTAGGCAAGCACATTGAAGTGGGTTGCCATTTCCTTCTCCAGGGGATCTTCCCGACCCAGGGACTGAACCCCGGTCTCCTACACTTCAGGCAGATTCTTTACCACCTGAGCCACTAGGGAAGCCCTTGCAACATGAATCTCATGTCAAATGAATCGCTTCTTCAAGTCTTTGTTCAAACCTGACCTTCCCTAAGCATCCTTTTAAACTGAAAAGTCTTCCTGCTTTGTGTCATCCCCAGCTCCACCTATCTGTACAACTTACATGGCTTCTTTTTCTCTGCAACACTTATGACTTTCAACCTCTTTTATAACTTATTTTTATTGTCTATCTCCACTTCAGGTAAAATGTTAAGTGCCTTGACTAAATTATCCTCAGAGCATGGCATAGTATTTGGCACATTGTAGGTACCTCGTAGTCATTTTCCAAAGACATGTTGCAAGGCCATATCAGCAGATTTGTTCTCTGTAGCTAGGAAGGGCAGCACTGCACCTCTGCTCTCATCCTAGACCAAGGCCTGCTGCAGAGGGTTACTGGAGGCTGACACATTATGGATGTGTCTGTGAAGAAAGTCACCTCTTACTCTGAGAATCCTTAGAACTTCCATAACAACTGAGACTAGTAGAGGAGAGGAAGTCCAACTCCAAACCAGACCAATGAAATAGTCTAAGTGTGGGCTTGTGAACAATCAGATCCTGGGACTTGGGAACTGTAGAGACAAAACTAGCTGGTTTCAGTTTGACACAAGGCTTTAGCTATTGGGCCATTTAGTGAGGGTCATTATGGTTTAGGTACCCTGGGTTGGGAGGATCCCCCTGGAGAAGGAAATGGCACCCCATTCCAGTATTCTTGCCTGGAGAATTCCAAGGGTGAAGGAGCCTAGTGGGCTGCACTCTATGGGGTCACAAAGAGTCAGACATGACTGAGAGAATGAGCACATTACATTACATTACCATGTCTGGCACTGCGAAAGAGATGCATCTGGCCTGTGTCTACAAGTAGATTATGATCTACAGTAGTTAGCTTATATATTTCAAGACTGGAGCAGGACATGGAGTTTTACTACCTTGGATCTTGAAGAATGGCAAAGCTCTCAGCAGCAGAGATGAGATGAATGGCATTAAAAGCAATGGGAATGGTGTTCCAAGAAGCAGAATGCATTTGAGGAATAGCAATTAGCTTCATGTAGTCTACTAAACAGGCAAACATGTTTACTGGAGGGATGTTGAAAAGGGAGATAAATCTAGAAAGACAGGTGGCTAATTATTTCAGAGATTTGGTTTTATATGTTGTATTATTTTACTGGGGAACCAGCAGTATCTTTCAAGGAGAGAACAGACTCCTTCAAAAGTCTGTGCTTTAGGTAGGATATTTTATTTTATTCTGGTTTTGTGGGGGTAATGGGGTGGTGGTAAACATAATTAGCTAAGCAAATAAATATAAGTGTTAAATCACAAAACTATGAAATTCATCCAACTTCTAATCTTTAAGTGATAAAATAATATTCTAAAAGAGAGTCACATTTGTTTTTCAGAGGCTTCCTAGATAGGGACTTTGCAACTTTTCTCACTAATCTTTCCAGTACTCTGAACCATTAGAAATTCTTTCTTATTTTCAAACCAAACCTCTTAATCTTCATTATAGCCAATTTTATCTGATTCCATCCTATATGTATACAGAGAATTACCATATGTCATATAAAAGTTAGCCTCCTAAATGCTTGAAGAGAGTAAGGAAGAACATTTTGTTGAAATAATCTACTGTTCTCTAAAACCTTGTTGCTAGAATTTTTCCTAATGTCACTCATTTTATCCATTTAGCCAAAAAAAAAAAAAAAGACAAAAGTCTTAGGTCTCTTTGCTGTCTTTATATTTCCTTCTGAGAGTAACAATAAAACTGTATCTTGAAGAGCATGCCTATTGAAGAGACTAGTAGATGATCATTTGATGGCTGTTTAATGTCACTGATTGACTTTTTAGTCCTCAATTGCATTGCTCTGATTAGTCTAATTAAATATAAGATTGCCTTTAACCTCAGACTTTTCTTCTTTCTATACTTAGACCTAGTTAGGTCAGATCATCCTTCGTTACCTTCAGAGTAAAGGTTAACTATCACGTGACCAAATAAGAGGGAAATGTAGTCTTGACATATCAATTTAAATTTGAAAGGTAGAGCTCTCAGTTTTAAGCTGATTAAATGTAGACTACAATTTTTAATGCCAACTATAACATTTTAGGTTCTCATTTGACTTCTGAAAACTGGGAATCAGAAACATATTTACCTTGCATACCAGCCAGGACAAAGATAGACACACCAAGAGTTTACCACAGTTCCTGTAGATAAAATTTATTTTTTTAATAAATTCTGCCTCTAATAATAAGGTTGGCGTTTGACCAGTTCATTGAGACTTGGTCCTTTATTACCCTCTGAAATTGGTACTATAAAATGAATTTAAGAAAACCTTGAAATATAGCACCTTCAATAGCCCAGAGGACTCTGCTACTTTTTAAATCTGATAAACAAAGTAAATATATGAAGAAAAATACATGTGCTCCTTGACATCACATTTATATACTAGCTTATTTATGAAATTTTTCTTTATTGGTCCTTTGAATGTAAGAAAATAAGAAACCTAAATGCTTTTAAAATGGATGAGAGTATTTATTCACCAAGAAAATATACATGAAAGTTTATCAATATTTACTTTTGGTTTTTATTCTTTCATTGTTCCTCAATTTTTCTTTTATTTCATATCTAATCTTTAACAACTTAAAAAAAACCCGCTACATTACACCATCCTAAGCATCCTTTTTCCTGTTTAGCGACTGCTGGGCTTGGGTGGATACCTTTATTGAGTTGTCAGGACGATGCAGATTCTGAGTCCTCAGCACACCGAAGTCAATATGCGGTAATGAATCTGGGTCCCTGCCAAATATGGCCTGCCATGGCGAAGTTCCATCCCTGTATTTTAAATCACGCTGGAGTTTCTTGTGTTTCACTTTTCCTTGGATTTTGTTTCATTAAACAACTTTGGGAGAAGCAGTTTACACTTTAAACCTCTGCATGAAAGTCACTGATCAATCAGTGAGTTTACAGTTTAAAATGACACAATGACTGATGTGTAGGAACCAGAAAGAAATTTCAGAATGAACTCCTTTCTTATTTTACTGAAGCCAATGGCTCCCCCTGCCCTCCTCCCAACAGCACATATTTCTGGCATTTTAACATGTCATTAGCTGAACCAGATAGATTTTAACCCCTAATAAAACAATTCTCCTAAACCTGAGCTTATTTATTTCTTTTAATGCTTTGCTATGAGAAAAAGCAAACAGTCATGCTAACTGGGTCACAATGCTTTAATATTATAACTTTTAGTAACTTTTCTCAGTAATTTTAAAATCAGAGAGAGGCACAGTTTCCCAGCAGACAGCCAAGGGAAACCAAAGAACTAAATTTATTCCAAGCACAGATTCAATAGGTCAATGTCCATATGCAAATTTGTGTTTTGCATTTTATATTATTTTCTTCAACTTGTTTCAGTGTCTCCCAAGAATGGAAAATATATTTTCCATGGTCCAGTTGGAATTTATTCCTCCATATTTGGACAGATACTAGAGGTAAAATATTTGGTTTCCAAGGATAGAGGCCCACGGAGAAAAATTAGATGTTACTAAAATTTGCCTGCATTTTTAGACATCCTGTATGATCCATCTCTTACTTGCCTCCTGTTCCAAATGTCTGTGCATGCACACAGAAAATAGAGTGGTTTTCATGATCTTTTCTTAGTGAAATGCTGGGCAATCTTTGTCTTATGAATTTAGGAAAGGCATTCTTTTGTCTGTGCACCTTTTTCTACTTGGTGTGAAAGAAGAACTCTATAGTTTCATGGTAAATATCTACATAGGCCTGAGATTTAAAAGCCTTGGACACCCCTGGTGGTCCAGTGGTTAAGACTCCATGCTTACAATATAGGGGCTACGGGTTTGATCCCTGTTTAGGGAAATTCTGCACGCCTTGCGGCATGGCCCAAAAGAGACATGAAAAAAAAAAAACAGAACCCTTCCCTGGTGGTCCAGTGTGCAGTGGTTAAGAATCCACCTGTCAGTGTAGGGGATACAGGTTCAACCCTTGGTTTGGTAAGATCCCACATGCTTCAGGGCAACTGGAGCCCATGCACCACAACTACTGAAGCCTGCTCACCTCAGAGCCTGTGCTCCCCGACAAGAGAAGCCACAGCAATGAGTAGCCCATGCACCACAGCTAGAGGGTAGACCCCACCGGCTGTGCCTAGAGGAAGTGCTCCTGTAGCACCAAAGACCCAGTGTAGCCAAAAAGAAATAAATAAAATTTAAAAGAAAATAAAAGCTTTGATTTACTGAATAGGCCAGAACAAACCATGATAAGCAATAAATTATTTTTATATAAATGCTTGGGAATAGTTCATTCTGTTTGTTATTGCTGGTTAGTTGTTAAGTTGTGTCCAACTCTGTGTGACCCTATGGACTGTAGCCCACAAGGCTCCTCTGTCCATGGGATTCCCCAGGCAAGAATACTGGAGTGGGTTGCCATTTCCTCCTCCAGGGGATCTCCCCAACCCACGGACTGAGTCCATATTTCCTGCATTGCAGGTGGATTTTTACTGCTTAGTGGAGATGTAATTTATATCATTCTTTTCTCCTGATACTATTAATGGTTTATAAATCTATCTGAGATTAATAAAACAAGGATTAACTTTAGCCTTGCTCTTGCCTGATCTGTCACAGATTCTCAATTTGGAGGATAAAAATGAGTGAATTTACTATATGTGTGAGACTTTTTCCAAAACTGTTCTTTGGCTCTCATTTTAACAGGTGTGGAATTAAGTGATGAATAGCTGGAGAAACTGAGAGGCAGTAGCTACTATTTCTCCACTTTTAGTACAAGGTTCCCAAATGATTTAAGTTGGGATATCTTTTCTTTAGATTCTAATATCTAAACATAAATCTGATATATTTGCTTGAGTAGAACTTCTAAATGTGAATATCTGACCAACTTGATTCTATCCTAGTAATTTTTATTATCTGTAGATTATGAAGCATTTGTATATAAAATGTCCTGTCGAAAGCTCTGGATCTTAACAAAACAAACACTTGCTTTGACGTGCCTGCCTGGGCCCTTCTTCCACTCATCTGTACTTAAACTGAAACCAAACTCAATTCCTTTCAATCCCCAAAGGCTCCATTATATCTCATGCCTCTCCATGTACACATATGCTGTTCTCTGGGCCCTATACATCTTTCTTTTAGTCTTAATCTACTGAATCCTAGCTCTTTCTTTCTAAGCTGCTTCAGTCATGTCTGACTCTTTGTGACCCCATGGATTGTACCCTGGTGGGCTTCTCTGTCCAAGGGATTCTCCAGGCAAGAACACTGTCGTGGGTTGCTATACCCTGAGGGATCGAACCTGCATCACCACTAGTACCACATGCTGCTTCCTCTAGGAAGCACTCTTGTCAACACTTATTTATATAACACTTGAGGTTAACCCGTTCATAACATTCACTCCACTCCCTGAGTACTTTACATTCTCCCTAGGCTAGTTTCTCGAAGAGCAAGGACTGACTATAATAGTATTAATTAAAACCATGCCTGTCACACAGCTGTGCTCAAATATGTGTGTTGAGTAAATATAGGGAGGACTAGATAGTAAATGCAGAAGGCGATGGCACCCCACTCCAGCACTCTTGCCTGGAAAATCCCATGGACGGAGGAGCCTGGTGGGCTGCAGTCCATGGGGTCGCGAAGAGTCGGACACGACTGAGTGACCTCACTTTCACTTTTCACTTTCGTGCACTGGAGAAGGAAATGGCAACCCACTCCAGTGTTCTTGCCTGGAGAATCCCAGGGACAGGGAGCCTGGTGGGCTGCCGTCTATGGGGTAACACAGAGTTGGACACGACTGAAGAGACTTAGCAGCAGCAGCAGCAGATAGTAAAAAGTATCTCTTTACTTTGATGTGCTTTATGCACATGACTTCCCCATTTCAGTTCATTTTAATGCCCTGGAAATAGAAGCTTGAAATTTACTCAAATCCTTTGTTTTCTTTGGGACCTTTCTACCTACTCTGCCTGAACAGTTATTTATTCATTCAACCAATATTTTTGAGTTTTATTTGTGTACAAGTCATTTGTCAATGTTGTGGGAAAACACTCCAAGGGAAATCATACTTGAGTGTTGCCCTTCAAAAGTTTACAGTCTAATAGAAAAGGAAAGACTGGCATAAAGAACACTATCATTGAAATAGAGTGTCATGCAAGAGAAATGATGTATTTAGTTGGAGAGATAAGGCAGGTCTTCCTAAACATGAACAAGGTCCTAAAGCACGTTCAGGGTCAGGACATTATGGCGTACAGAGAAAAGACATTGCAAATGATGAGATAATGTTTGCAAAGAAGAAAGAGGAAAATAGAGAGCACATAAACACAGACAACACAGCTTCCCTGGTGGTTCAGATGGTAAAGAATCCACCTATAATGCAGGAGACCCGAGTTCAACCCTGAGTCAGGAAGATCCCCTGGAGGAGGGCATAGCAATCCACTCCAGTATTCTTGTCTGGAGAATTCCATGGACAGAGGGAGCCTGGCAGGCTACAAAGAGCCTGGCAGGTTGCAAAGAGTTGGACATGACTGAGTTACTAACACTTAAAACACAGACAAAAGCTTAGTTGAGGCTCCAGGTTTATGAATGAGAACAATGTTGTAATATGCTGAGAGGGAGCCTGGGTTTAGATATTGGAGATCCTTCAGTGCTAAGCTACAAAGTTAGGTTTTTGGTTGACAAAGGGGATAACTGAAGCTTATGAGCAGAGCTATGAATCTCTCATTGTCTGGCTTCATCTTTCTATATAATATTTCTGTATCTTACTTTTTTCTACAAAGCCTCACAAATACTTATTTTGTTCCTTTCCTTATTATTTTATGACATAGTCATTGATTCCTCTAAAAGCCCTACTTGAAAGCTGCTGGAAAGGTCACTGTCAAACCACTTCCCCCATCCCCATTAAGCTTTATTACTCACATCAGGTTAAAACAATCTCAATAATTAGCATCTTTGCAGTTTCTTACTGGCATCTGTCCAATTCTAATTTGCCTACTACACATTTTCCTGGTCCTTATGAGAACTTTGACTGCAACTTTGCCATTTCTGGAGTCATTTCCTTGTCTTATATACCTCTGTGTTGCCTGTCTTTGAAACACAATGTGTGGCCAAGCTTCTTTGAACATCTTGGATTATGGAAAAATCATATTAAATGGAAGCTGTTAATCTCACCCGCATGATGCTATATATTGTAATAATAAACCTTGTCTGTATAGCTGATAGTAGTAGTAGGTATTTAATAAGTGCTTAGTGAATAAATGAATGGAATGACTGTTGATTCATGTTGGAATACATGCTTCTTAGGAATAAGAATTAGTTATTCTATTCTAGACCCTCCTACACTCTCACTGGTACAGACAACTCAATAAAAGCTAATTAAATGAATGTAATTAATCCTTTCAGAAAAAGGAAAAATCCCAAAGAGGTACCAAAGAGAATAAATTTTCTCACCTCCAAATACACAGAGCTTCATATATGGTATTTAAGATAATACAGAAACATACTCTTTAAAAAATATAGCCATTACTGATTTTTTTTTAAGCCCAACTCAAAGGCTTCATATCTTTGAACCAAACAAGGGTTCTGGGTTTTTATGGATTGCACAAACAAACAGAAGCTGGATGTGGTTAGAGTTATCCGTGCCTAATATTTTAATTCCATTGTTCAATAATTCCCATTCCTTTGCATTACTTTTGCTTTATTATACTCTTATAATACTCTCAAATATATCTATAAAACTTTACAACCCTTTTCCAATGGCATATGGTGTGTGTTCTGAAGAGAAACATGTTTATGAGCTGAAAGATGGGAAGAAAATGTAAAGTGCTCTTACGGGACTTGGGGAGGGAATGCTGCCTGCTTGCATGGCAGGAACATTGCAATATATCAGACTCTTGCAACCTGAATCAGAGCTCGTCTGTTTCTGCAACGAACAGGTCTGGGAATGTACTATGTTAACTTTGATGCCTTTACAGTTTCCTTGTTTTGGTTTTATTGTTGTTGTTGTTTTTCTTGCTGGAGAAAGAAGTCAGTAGTTCCTGGAACGATATTTTAATTTCATAAGCTACAGAATACTATCTATCAGGAAAAGGAGACATTTAGCATGTGGACAGAGGTGCGAAACCAAATACAATTTCACTGTTCTCTCCCACTGAAGCCCATCCAGATTTTGGCAGGTCACAGGTAGTTCCTTGGAGAACCTGTCGTTCTGTAATCATTCTTGTAAGCCTACAGAAGGTTCTGAAAGAGCCTCCTGTGTTCTTAAACGCTACACTTGTTGAGCTCTAGATTCATATTTTTAGCTTCTTCCTATATAATAAATCACTTCAGTTGTGTCCAACCCTGTGCGACCCCATGGACTGTAGCCCGCCAGGCTCCTCTCTCCGTGGGATTCTCCAAGCAAGTATACTGGAGTGGGTTGCCATGCCCTTCTCTAGGGGATCTTTGCCACCCATGGATCTAACCCACCTCTCTTACGTCTCCATCCTGCATTGGCAGGTGGGTTCTTTACCACTAGCACAACCTGGGAAGCCTATATAGTGTTCTTGTCTTCCTCTTCACAATCATGGATCTAATCATGGAGACACAGAGTCTAGAAATCTTAGCACAGTCTCTAACTTCCCATTTTGCTTTCTAATTGATCAACAAGTACAGCTCATTTATCCTCTCAGTTCTCTCCTATCCACTTCTCCTTTCTATCTTCTTTGCACTTCCCTAGTTTCAGGCCTTGACCTTATCGTGTGTGTTTGTGTGTGTGTGTGTGCATGCGTGCACACACATGTGCACACTCAGTTGCTCAGTCGTGTCCAACTCTTTGCAGTCCCATGGACTATAGCCTGCCTGGCTCCTCTGTCCATTGGGATTCTCCAGGTAGGAATACTGGAGCAGGTTGCCATTTCCAACTCCAGGGGATCTTCCCATACCAGGGATTGAACCTGAGTCTCTTGTGTCTCTTGCATTGGCAGGCGGATTCTTTATCACTAACAGCACCTGGGAAGCCTTATCTCCCATGGCCTACTTCAATCATATCTTAATCAATAGGACTCTAGCCTTACCCACTCAAATAACCCTTCAACATGCCACCCATAGGATGACTATTCCTTTAAGAAATCCTTATAACAGCAGCACCGAATGCACTCAGGTTCTTCTGCACATTCTGCTCAACCTTAAACTTGAAACTTGAACTTCTTCATTCTGTGAAATATGGCTCCTCTGTCAAACTGTGGTTCAAAAGATTCTTGTAATATTCCTGGATTTCTCCAATTAGATATAGTCTCACAATTAGTTGCTAGGCAGCTTAGAGTCTTAGTCTCTACATTCTTTTATTAGCAAACATAAGGCCACTCACAGATCCTTGCCTAATAACTCCATTCTTTCTCCATTTTATTTTCCTCACTTTAATATCTATCTTCCGAGTTTTCCTTAACATCTATCTATCAATTATCACCTACTTATCCAGTTATTACCTATTTAAATCACTGTAATAAGTTTTAAAATATAAATAGAGTTGAGGAAAATATGCTAGTGATTTTAACTTCATACAAAGTACATAAGATGCCACTTTATATATAGAAGGTACCCAAAGGTTTTGTGGTAGAACCCAAAGAATTTTGAAGCATGAAAAAATTCCACAGAAAAAGATTACAAGATGTAATCGGTCACTAGAAGGAAGACAAGCACAATAATATGGTATTCATCCTTATTGGCTTTCATGTGTTTAAAGTGAGTCATACTTCATAATTTTTACATGAAAGGGTGAGGCAAAATATGCAGTTTTTTCTCCCTACTATAATCCTCACAAAGAGGATCTGGAAGAGAATGTTACTCCTCACATATGTAATAATACTCAGGCACCACCATATTCACTAACTCTGTTAAACAGCAATCATAAAAAACAGTCATCAATATCTCTCTTACCTCCACCCGAGAAATGTTAGTGTTATGGGAAGTGCACAAAAGAAGGACAAGGAGCATAGATGGTTGGTCCCTAATCTATGTCAGAGCAAGATAACTGAAAGACCCTGAGAAGGTCAAGAGCAGTGGAAGCTGAAGAGACAACTATTTGTGTTTGTGTGTGTGTGAATGTTCATAGTATCTGAAGAAACTTAAGTTCACATGCCAGTCATCATGACATGAGTCAATACAGAGGTGAAATCAAGATGCCCCTACTGTGAAGTTCAAAGTAAAGTCTCCTAAAGAATGAGGCCTCAACAAGTCGAGATCCAGTCATAATGGGAAGGAAATGCACCTTTCATATTATGCTCAGTTGGACTAGCAATGAAGAAGGATCATTAAAAACTAAATTATTATAGCTTCTAGGGTTACCTTAATGTATTTTTTTTCTTATATTACAAAACTTTTCATTTATTTATTTACTTTGGCTTTGTTGCTAAGGTGTCTATAATTTGAAATACATTTGAAAAGATTTCTGTGACCTTACAATTACCATCCCATTAAGAGTGAACACATCTAAAATTGGGAGGAACGTGGAGAAAGAAGCCTGGAGTGGGGGGAGGGGAACAAAAACCCCTGCTTTTAAAGATGTTTTTAAAGATACACACAAATAATGTAATTCCTTCATTATCTTCATCAGACTTTCTTACATCTCAGCATTCTTTAGTTCAATCAGTTAAATCTCTGCTAATGCTTTCATCAAAAGGAACATCATGATTGAGGTTAACACTTCAGTGCAAGAGCTGTTACTAATAATAAAAATATAGAGTGCTAAGAACTTTTTCCCTTTAGTGATATAGAAAATGGCCCTACAGATAAACTACTATAGCATTTCACTAATATATTTAACATCCATTAACTTGACTATAGAATGGTTTACTAGGATAGAAACTCAGTAAGATGCAGGAAATCCTTACAGCATAAGAAATATGCATCAAACATCTTGTTTCTATATTTTTAATTATAAAGGTAAAATAATACTATAGGAAAAAACCGACATGGAGAAAAGTAAAACACATACACACAAAATTAATGCTCTAAAAATTCTTATCATTCTTATGAGTCCTCCTTTCATCTTTTTCATGTGCAGGTCATCATGATATAAATTGACTGAGAATATATTTACTCATTTTGCATTTTATCATGTGGAGTGTGCCAGAACACGGCTTAGAAACTGAAATATTTTATTCAATGATATACCATGATTTAATCAATTTTCTGTATTGCTTCCAAGATTTTATATGAAATAATAGTGAAGTGAACTTGTGTGCAGATTTAAAGAAAATGTATTTGGGAATATTTCCTTAGAATTAATTAAAAGGGTTTCTCAGGTGGCACAAGAGTAGAAGATGCAGAAGATGCAAGAGATATAGATTCAATCCCCGGGTTGGGAAGATCTCCGGAGTAGGAAATGGCAACCCACTCCAGTGTTCTTGCCTGGAAAATTCCATAGACAGAGGAGCCTGTCAGAGGCTACAGTTCATGGGGTCCCAGAACGTCACACACGACTGAGCATGCATACACACACAGAGATTATAGGATTTCTTTTCCAAAGAGTTGAAACAATTAATATTTCCAAAGTGATCGATTTTTATGATATCACCAGTTACATACTGATATACTTTATATTGTATGTATACTTAATATACATAAATGTGATTTTTCTGCTGCCTATTTGTTATGTGATATAAAAATGATATCTATTTTCCTTCAATTCTTTTAAAAAACTAGTGGGTTTAAAAATCTTTTATATGTTCTTTATTAGTTGTGCTTTTGTTCATGAATTTGATTATAGAGTTATCAAGGTGTATTTCTTAAAATTTTAATTTAACCTTAAAAACATTAAAAGCATTAACTATGCCATGCTTATTATACTCTCCCTAAATCTATTGCTGAAGTTTGATAAATATTCAGTTTTAATTTCTACCTATTCATTGGTTTGTTTTTATATCTAATTATTTAGTCCTTTTAGAATTTGATTTGGTGTATGGCATAAGACATTTTAGATTTCTTTCCATGTAACTGCCATACATTATCATATAATATATTTTAATTAAAAATACTTTCCAATTGTATGGAGCTTTCTGTGATACACAGAATTCACAGAACTTATTATACATTCTAGGCTCCATTTTTAATTTAAAATTGTATTCTACATAGGTGGAGACTGGTTTTTAAGGGTTTAATTACATAGATAATATAGTTATGGGAAGCAATATTATACTGATAATAATTTACTTATCTTCTATTAATAGATAATGACTTTTGACCAAGCTAGAACTTTATAGAATTGGTGCTGGGCTGATTATAAGTTTTCAAGAAATGAGAAGATTATTGCTTCCAATTTTTAAACTAAGTTATGATTCAATCTAAAATGAAAATAACCATTTTCATTAAATTTGAGCATAAATGTTTATTTTCCTTTGGTAAATGATCTGTTTAAAATAAGACTGCATTTTGTATCACAACATAGTATTGTTAGCATGGATGCTGAAGACAGATTGGCTGAGTACAATTCTTTGTGTTGCTACTGACAGGCTGGATAGTTTAGGGCAAATTATTTAACCTCTTTGTGTACTATTTTCCTCATATATAAAATGACAAAAAGAACAGTCATTATCTTCTGGGATTGTTATAGAATTAATATACATATATAAAAAATATATATATATATATATATATATATAACTTTACATAGTTTTGGAGGAAAAGGGGAAATTGTGTCAACAAAGGTTTCCTAGAAAAGGTTATCATTTGGCTAAATCTTAAAATATAAGTAGATGTTCACTACTTAAAGTTTTCATTTTGACATTAAGTTTTAGAAGTTGGTGGTTGCTGATTTAGCAGTGAATTTTTACTACATACTTTTAGAAAGTTCTGCCCAGTTCTGCTGGGACAAGCTGAATGTTTCTTTTTCAAAGAAGTCCTAGGCCTAATGATTGAAGTATGTCAGTACTGCCTTTGACATGTACCTTCTCTCAGTAGAACTAGTATTGAAGAGTAACCCAATGTTGAGAGTATAAATGGTAAAAATCTAACAGAATAATTTACACAAAGGTGAACAGTAGCTAGTGGGTTCCTTCTTGTACGCAGGATCTCATGTATATTTTTTATTTAAAAACTGTCTCAGAAATAATTGATATTAAAAAAAAATCTTCCTAAAGGGCAGCTTAATCCACCATTTTTCTAGGTTTCTCTAAAGCATTAAGTTTGCCCCCATGAAGCAATAATCCTAGAGTATATTAGCTCAGCTCTGCATATAGATGCTTTTACTGAGCTGACTTGGCTAGGGTCAGTGGTAAAGAATCTGCCTGCAATGCAAGAGATGCAACAGATGCAGGTTCAATCCCTGGGTCAGAAAGATCCCATCAAGATGATGACCCTATATGTGAGACAACAAGAGACACAGAGGTATAGAGTGGACTTTTGGACTCTGAGGGAGAGGGAAAGGGTGGGATGGTTTGGGAGAATGGCAGTGAAGCATGTGTATTTTCCTGTAAGAAACGAAGCGCTAATCTATGTTTGGTGTAGGATGCAGGATGCATGGGGCTGATGCACAGGATGATTCAGGTAGAGGATGTGGGGTGGGAGGTTGGGGGGGGCTTCGGCATTGGGCGATTGTGTTCACCTATGGCTGATTCGTGTCAATGTATGGCAAAACAAATACAGTATTGTAATTAAAAAAATAAATAAATTTAATTAAAAAAAAAAAAAGATTGGAGAGTCTTTGGCACAATAAGATTGTTGCTGAATGTACAGATCTGGGACTCAAAGGAGTCATCTAGATTGAAGATATAAACTTAGGAGACGTCAGAGGAGTAGTTATCAAGCCATGGGCATGAATGAGACCAAGCAGGGAAGAACTATAGAGTGAGGAGAAAAGAGGCCTAGGATTGAACCATGCACAAAAGTCTCATGTAAGAAACTCACTTCCCAGTCATTTAAAAGAAAAACATTTTCTGAAGAAATGTATGAACTTCTTGAAATAAATTTCTCTTAAATATATTTTAAAATATTAGTATTGATAAGAATTTGGAAAACACCTTGCATCTCTGTGGCCCCAAATAAATCTGTAATTTCTACTTATTAAAAAATTTTGAATCATGTAAGAAAAAAAAAAAAAAAAAAGAAAGGAGCGGCAATCCATTTCTGCATTCTTGCCTGGAGAATCCCATGGACAGAGGAGCCTGGAGGATACATTCCATGGGGTCTCAAAGAGTTGGACATGACTGAGCGACTAATACTTTCACTTTTAGCTTCTACTAAGAATTGAAGTGATGTAGTTAATTGAAAGACATTTTTGTGTCTTTCACAAAATAGCAGCTGTAGGTATTGTACATTATACTAAAGAATGTTTCTTAAATATGGATCCATGTAACAAAATTTCCCAGTATTAAGTGCCTGCCAAGAACAAAATGTTGTCTCTTAAGACAAACCTAGTCATCCTCTTTTATTAGACAATAAGTACTGCAAAGCCAACTGCTACTGTTAACTTCAGAGCTAACCTTGGTGTTCTGTTTTAGTCATAGAGCTTATCTCTGATTTCTGATACAAGTACTTTTTACTTCCTAAATGATTCCTGATCACTCTTGACTTTAAAAAAAATTGTATTGTCTCAAATAATTTAAATCTGTAAACTGCTTTAAAAACCATGTCGTTGTTGTTGTTAGTTGCTAAGTCGCGTCTGACTCTTTTGTGACCCTATGGACTACAGCCTGCCAGGCTCCTCTGTCCATGGGATTTTCCAGGCAAGAATACTGTAGGGGGTGGTCATTTCCTTCTCCAGGGGATCTGCCTGACCCAGGGACTGAACCTGAGTCTCCTTCTTGATAGGCAGATTCCTTACCACTGAGCCACCAGATAAGCCCATTTGGGCTTTAGTAAATGGAAAAAGAAAAATTTAAAAGACAGTGGTAATTTTTTTCTTTCCAAGTAAATTTCAGGGTCCTACAGCAGGATTGTTTTTGTTTTATACCTTCTATATCATTCACTTTTAGGTAGTCAATAAATAACTTGACTGATTGACAGCTATCTTTTAAAGAGGATGTCTAGAGAGGATTTTTACTAATGAATTTTCATTAAAAAATGACAGGTTAATAGGAGAAATATTAAACTGAGAGAGACTTTCTGTTATTTTCAAATTCCTCCACAATGGACTATGGTTATTTTCTATATGTAAGAGAGAGTATATCCAGGATCACCCTTCTTTAAGCTGGAAAGGATTTCGATAGAGTCCAGTTCCTTCATTTCAGAGATTAGGAAACCAAGGCCCAAAGAGCTTACATCATTTGCAAAGGTAGCATGCTAAATATTAGAAAGTCAAAACTAGAACTGAGGCGTCTCATTTTCCAATCGAGTCAGCTGAGGCCAATTCATTTATTTACTTTCTGTGCCTACACAGTAAAAATGAATTGCATTAAGGTTTGAAATCAAGCATGACCCTAATTAGAATCTCTATTCATAACCTCTAAGCTTTAAAAGTACTGGGAATCATGACATAAATAACAAAATCCAGAGTGCTCACTGTGCCAGACCCTGTGTTAAACATGTTTCATTATTTCCTATAATGTTCACAATAACTTCTGATGTAAGCATTGCCATTATTCCCATTTTACGGACGAGAAAATGCGCAGCAGATCCCATGCTTACTACCAAGATTTAGCTGAGCTTTCATTTACCCCAAGCAGAGAAGGCAATGGCACCCCCACTCCAGTACTCTTGCCTGGAAAATCCCATGGACGGAGGAGCCTAGTGGGCTGCAGTCCATGGGGTCGCGCAGAGAGTCAAACACGACTGAAGCGACTTAGCAGCAGCAGCAGCAGCATTTACCCCAAGTACTGCCTCACAAATCCATTACAGTAAATCCATTGCTTTCTTTTTAGATACACAGAGATTTCACCAGGCCAGATTGAGCTACCGTAATATTCCTCTGATAGAATTCTTACTTCCTACCCACTTAGGCCTTTCCTGGGAAATTTCCCACCATCAGAACAGAAATTTATACTTAGCACTTGATGACTGAAGTCACAAACCATGCTGGAACCCAAGAAAACACGAAGAATTTGGACAAGTCAAGCAGGAATAGTCTGAATTCCACCCAAATTACGTGAAAAGAATGTGCCACAATTAAGGGGGACCTTGGAAGAATGTAGAAATCAAATTCGTAAAGAAAAGGAAGGAATCTAAGCTGAAAGCAACTGGCTCCTTTCTTTGTTTATGCCATCTATATGCAGGTCAGAAAGCAACAGTTAGAACTGGACGTAAAACAACAGACTGGTTCCAAATAGGAAAAGGAGTACGTCAAGGCTGTATATTGTCACCCTGCTTATTTAACTTATATGCAGAGTACATCATGAGAAACGCTGGGCTGGAAGAAGCACAAGCTAGAATCAAGACTTCCAGGAGAAATATCAATAACCTCAGATATGCAGATGACACCACCCTTATGGCAGAAAGTGAAGAGGAACTAAAAGCCTCTTGATGAAAGTGAAAGAGGAGAGTGAAAAAGTTGGCTTAAAGCTCAACATTCAGAAAACGAAGATCATGGCATCTAGTCCCATCACTTCATGGGAAATAGATGGGGAAACAGTAGAAACAGTGTCAGACTTCATTTTTGGGGGCTCCAAAATCACTGCAGATGGTGCCTGCAGCCATGAAATTAAAGACGCTTACTCCTTGGAAGGAAAGTTATGACCAACCTGGATAGCATATTCAAAAGCAGAGACATTACTTTGCCAACAAATGTCCGTCTAGTCAAGGCTATGGTTTTTCCTGTGGTCATGTATGGATGTGAAATTTGGACTGTGAAGAAAGCTGAGGGCCGAAGAATTGATGCTTTTGAACTGTGGTGTTGGAGAAGACTCTTGGGAGTCCCTTGAACTGCAAGGAGATACAACCAGTCCATTCTGAGGGAGATCAGCCCTGGGATTTCTTTGGAAGGAATGATGCTAAAGCTGAAACTTCAGTACTTTGGCCACCTCATGTGAAGAGCTGACTCACTGGAAAAGACTGATGCTTGGAGGGATTAGGGACAGGAGGAGAAGGGGACGACAGAGGATGAGATGGCTGGATGGCATCACTGACTCGTTGGACATCTCTGGGAGATGGTGATGGACAGGGAGGCCTGGCGTGCTGCAATTCATGGGGTGGCAGGGAGTGGACATGACTGAGTGAACTGAATTGAACACCAGAAAAGAGTTCACTAGGTTGTCTCAGAATAGAAAGAATAAAGTGGACAATAAACACTGTAATATTTAAAAGTGATGCAAATCAAAGAAAGTCTCAGTTAAGAAATCTCTCCTTTCCATAATTATGATATTTTCCAAAGGTGATTTGCCTGTTAATTTTTCTCATGAAGCCTAAGGAATCATGTGGCAAATGCCAATGAAACGGTTTACTTTGAAGCATGTTAATTGTTCAGCTGTTGGTATCACAGCACTGTGTAGTGTTTGGAGGTCTTTTGTAGCTGTAGAATAGTGAGTCATTTAAAAATGCTAAGATTATGGTGTCTTCCCAGAGCTGACTATGCTGGATGCCAGCCTCAGTGACACATGTCCCACCTAATACCATGCCATACAACCCCATAATGTTTTCAGCAAATTTAAACATCTGCCTTGGAGAGACAGAACATATTACTATTGATTTAGCTTGGTGTTTAATGTGGTTGTTAAATTTTAAATTGCTGTACAATGACAAATACTTTGGGTAGTAATGTAATTCTTCCAGGTTTATCATCTCTCTTGAAGCTTGGCTATTCAGTACTTTGTGTAGCATTAAATTCCAGACAGAGGAAGAGTTTTCTTTTCTTTTTTTTTTTTTTTTTTAATACACGAACACCTAATAGAACTTTTCAGTAAGCTTTCTCATTATGGTTTTAACAGGAAAAGACAATTGCCCTCATTGTATGCCTCTGAGGACATTCTGCCAGCTCTATATCTCTATCAGTTTTTCCATAATATGCTCTTGGCACACTTACTTTGGTATGGCTGGTTTGAGAGCACTGCTTTTTTTTAAAAAAAATTCTTGTCACCAAATGTGATGTTTTCAGCACTGAAAATATACTGCAATTGGGGATAAATACTGAGACTGATTAATACTGAGACTACAACGGAGAACACGTAGGATCACCTACCTTTTATAAAGTGAGCCTTTAGGAAATTACTTCATCTTGGAAATATATCTGGCTATTCTAAAGGTTTTAAAGGGTTTTTAAAGGGTTAATAGTTAATGTGCCAGGCAGCACTGCTTTCATTCCCACTGCCTACAAACAGAGTGGTCTCGGTGGGTATACACTTTAACGTAACGTAACACCTACTTTTGCCTTTCCCACAGAGAGACTGATGGCTTCACTGACTACACATGCCTGATCCAAGATGTTAGTGAACACTCTCAGATCGACAGTGGAGCTCTCAAAGGACTTTTTCAGTATCCACCAACCATGTTCCAGTCTGGATGAAGGATGTAAGCTAGGTATGGGGCTAAGCACAGATAGAACGTGGGTATTCAAACTGACCCTACTGGTGGATGTTGGCTGCACATTGAATGTGGCCTGGCTGAAACCTGTTCCTCTGTGAAGTGTGGCACGTGGAAAGTGGGACAGATGGTGGGGTCAGTAATAAGGAACTTGTTTGTTGTTGCCGATTGGAGGCCATTTCTTCTGCCAGCATGACTCCACAGATTTATCCTGGCATTGCTGACCAAGGGGAGACAAACAACGTTGTTCAACAAGCATTCTGAAAGATAGCATATGGCCTGGAATAAATCTCTGGAGTATACCAGGATGTGTTGTGTTGTGTTACACTGTGGTAGTATTGCTCCTAAGCAGTAGGGGGCATGATGAGTTTATCCAGTTAGAAGCATAAATAGAAGTGACTGAAAACAGCAGCAAATATAATCTCATGTGCTTGTGAGCTATTGTGTGGTGTGTTGCTTCTAAGATTAATTGCTTAATAAACTGCATTACTTTCATTCTTTCTCATTTACTACCAGAAAATATGCATAAGGGTTGGGTTTTAGGGTGACAAAGTGTTGAGAATGTTTGTTGATTATCTATATATATATGTAAGATATATATATATATATAATATGTATATATATGTGTGTATATATCTATCTATACATGAACTAATAAGAGGGAAGTATTAATGATGTTAGTCTAGGAGCTTAGTTAATTGGGAGTCTCTAAGGAAGTCACTCAAGTTGGTGTCTGCTAATTAAGGCGATACATTTTCCAGGGATTTAGAAAACCGAGAGCCCATCTGACTTTATGACTACTTGTGGGTTATTATGCAGGAGCAGTGACCAGCTTTCACTGATCCTACTCACATGGCTGACTTAGTTAGACACATTTTGCTCTCACCAAAACACTCATGGACAGTAATACAGTAACATTAGTCATAGAATAAAATACCAAGGTTATTCCACTTCAACTTTTTTTTTAAGAAATCTGGAAACTGTCATTTAGTTTGATCTTTCTGAAAAAAAGAAAGAAAGAAATCTGCCACAATTTCATACTTCTTCTGAAGCTTTGTGGATTCATGAATCTTGTTTAGCCTGAGATAATTCCTAATTAGGAATCCTGAAATTCCACTGGTCCTGTTCTGATCCATGCCAGCTTTGGTTCATTAGTGCTGTGCAAGTCCTGGTGCCTCAGATACTTCTTCCTCATTTCTGATGTTACAGCAATCAATTGATTAAGCAAATGGGATTTTTAGAAGGCTGCAAAGTACTTTTCATTCTACTGGGAACAAGTTATTAAAATAAAAATAATTATTATTAAAGTGATTTCATAAGGTGAATCAAAGAAAAGTCAAAACATTGTGAAAAACCCAATAATTCAACTTCCATATATGCAATAGAACAATAAAATAACACCAGATCCAAAGACTGAGTTTTATTTGTGGCTTTGAAAAATCTTGGACTTCCAGTATTTAAAATTTATTTCCCTAGAATTTGGGTTTAACCTTAACATCTGAGAATGAGTGACCAGAAGAACTCTGGGATCTGCCCAGGGTCTTATCCAAAAGCCAAAAGAGAACCCACTGGGTTTGAGAGAGAATAGAGATGTTCCTGGCTTGTCATGAAAGTGCAGCTCATTCAGTTAACTGTAGTATCAGTTTCTCTAATACTCAAGTAATTTAGTTCTGTGTTATACTACAAATATGAACATGGGGCTTCTCAGGTGGCTAGCGGCAAAGAATCTGCCTGCCAATACAGGAGATGCAAGAGCCATGGATTCAATCTCTGGGTCGTGAAGATCCCTTAGAAGAAATGGCAGCCTGCTCCAGTTGCTGCTGCTGCTGCTAAGTCACTTCAGTAGTGTCCGACCCTGTGCGACCCCATAGACAGCAGTCCACCAGGGTCCTCTGTCCCTGGGATTCTCTAGGCAAGAACACTGGAGTGGGTTGCCATTTCCTTCTCCAATGCATGAGAGTGAAGAGTGAAAGTGAAGTCACTCAGTGTGTCTGACTCTTTGCAACCCCATGGACTGCAGCCCACCAGGCTCCTCTGCCTATGGGATTTTCCAGGCAAGAGTATTGGTGCCATTTCCTTCTGCCCTGCTCCAGTATTGCCTGGGAAATCCCATGGACAGAGGAGCCTGGCGGGCTACAATCCATGGTATCGCAAAGTCAGAGGTGACTGAGCAACTACGCATGTGCCCACAAATCTAAACATCGGTGTGAGCCGAGAGTGGGCCTCAAGTCATGTAGGTTTGCAAACACATGGAGGACAAGGAAGGCTCTCTTCTGAGTATACATGACATACACAAACCTTATCATTATAATATCAACAGGGAGGTGCTACTGTGGTGCCTGGCTTCATGGAGGAGGTGCTTGCATTTTCCGGCACAGTTCCTGATAGGTAATGGAAGCTGGATAAATGTATGTCAGACTGAACTTGGAAGCTTGAAAGACAACAGGGCAGATGCACACAGAAAGCGACCAGTAGGTTCATGAGGGGAACTAAATTGGGCATAAAGATGGGCACCCTGGCTCGACTCTGCCTTACTTCCCTGACTTTATCTGTTACTTCTCCCAATCATTCTACTCCAGCACACTGCTCCTTGCTGCTTCTTCAGGCTTTCACACTGCGTGCTCCTTTGGCTTGAAAACCTCTTCACAGGTGCCCACATGGCTTATTCTTCACATCCTTCACAACTGTGCTCAGATGTCACCTTCTCAATGAACTGCAGCCAGTCTCCTCACTCCCATACCTTTGACGACTTTGTCCTACTCTATTCTGTTTACATAGCCCTGTCTTGTAACATACTTTCACTTGTTATTCTTCATGTTCATTTTTATGTCCCCTTTCTTGAATATAAATTCTAAAAGGATAGGACTTATGTTTATTGATGTGTCCTAATTGTCAAAGATGATGCTGTGAAAGTGCTGCACTTAATACGCCAGCAAATTTGGAAAACTCAGCAGTGGCCACAGGACTGGAAAGGTCAGTTTTCATTCCAGTCCCAAAGAAAGGCAATGCCAAAGAATGTTCAAACCACTGCACAATTGCACTCATCTCACACGCTAGCAAAGTAATGCTCAAAATTCTTCAAGCCAGGTTTCAACAGTACATGAACCGTGAACTTCCAGATGTTCAGGCTGGATTTAGAAAAGGCAGAGGAACCAAGGATCAAATTGCCAACATCCACTGGATCATCAAAAAAGCAAGAGAGTTCCAGAAACACATCTGAAGTGAAGTGAAGTGAAAGTGAAGTGAAGTCACTCAGTCGTGTCTGACTCTTTGCAACACTGTGAACTGTAGCCTATCAGGCTTGTCCGTCCATAGGATTCTCCAGGCAAGAATACTGGAGTGGGTTACTATTTCCTTCTCCAGGGGATCTTCCCGACCTAGGGATCGAACTCAGGTTTC
This sequence comes from Nanger dama, assembly GCA_917880005.1. Taxonomy (NCBI): domain Eukaryota; kingdom Metazoa; phylum Chordata; class Mammalia; order Artiodactyla; family Bovidae; genus Nanger; species Nanger dama. The sequence continues at coordinate 3,464,597 of CAKJTW010000059.1, forward strand.
CTGCATTGTAGGCAGATGCTTTAACCTTTGACCCACCAGGGAAGAAACACATCTACTTCTGCTTTATTGACTATGCCAAAGCCTTTGACTGTGTGGATCACAACAAACTGTGGAAAACTCTTCAAGAGAAGGGAATACCAGACCACTTGACATGTCTCCTGAGAAACCTATAGGCAGGTCAAGAAGCAACAGCTAGAACTGGACATGGAACAACAGACTTGTTCCAAATTGGGAAAGGAGTATGTCAAGGCTGTGTATTGTCACCCTGCTTATTTAACTTATATGCAGAGTACATCATGAGAAACTCTGGGCTGGAGGAAGCACAAGCTGAAATCAAGATTGCCTGGAGAAATATCAATAACCTCAGATATGCAGATGACACCACTCTTATGGCAGAAAGTGAAGAAGAACTAAAGAGCCTCTTGATGAAAGTGAAACAGGAGAGTGAAAAGTTGGCTTAAAGCTTAACATTCCGAAAACTAAGATCATAGCATTTGGTCCCATCACTTCATGGCAAATAGACAGGGAAACAATGGAAATCGTGAGAGACTTTATTTTGGGGGCTCCAAAATCACTGCAGAATGTGACAGCAGCCATGAAATTAAAAGACACTTGGTCCTTGAAGAAAAGCTATGACCAACCTAGACAGCTTATTAAAGACCAGAGATATTACTTTACCAGCAAAGGTCCATCTAGTCAAAACTATGGTTTTTCCAGTAGTCATGTACGGATATGAGAGTTGGACTATAAAGAAAGCTAAGCACCAAAGAATTGATGCTTTGAACTGTGGTGTAAAAGACTCTTGAGAGTCCCTTGGATTGCAAGGAGATTCAACCAGTCCATCCTAAAGGAAATCAGTCCTGAATATTCATTGCAAAGACTGATGCTGAAGCTGAAACTGCAATACTTTGGCCACCTGATGCGAAGAACTGACTCACTGGAAAAGATCCTGATGCTGGGGAAGACTGAAGGCAGAAGAAGGGGACAACAGAGAATCAGATGGTTGGATGGCATCACCAACTCAATGGACATGAGTTGGTACTGGACAGGGAGGCCTGGTGTGCTGTAGTCCAAGGAGTCACAAAGAGTAGGCCACAACTAAGTGACTGAACTGAACTGAATTGAACTGACTCGGGCAATGTCTGGAAATAGTAGGGATTCAATAGCAATCCTAAGCTGATGAAGAATGATTATAGGTGGCCCGAGATTTCTGTGCCATGTTAACTGAATTCCCTTTGAAATACAACAGAATATATCCTGTGGGCAACTAAGCAATTACTGACCTCTAAGACAAGTAACTGCAATGTGTATCCATGACCTCCCGTCAAAAGCCAGTATCCTGGGTTATTTGAAAATCACCTTCAAATACTACTCAGGGGCTCTTGAAGAGATACCTGCATTCTTATGTTCCCCGCAGAAGTTTTCAAATGCACGCACACACATATACACACAAACTGGAATATTATTCAGCCATGAGAAAGAAGGAAATTCTGATACTTGCAACAAAATGGATGAACCTTGAGGGCATTTGACTAGGTAAAATAAGCAAGACAGACAAAGACAAATACTACATATATCAATTATATGTTAACTCTAGATAAAAAGGAAAAATAAAAATCAAACTGAGAGAAACAGAGTAGAAAAGTGCTTGCCAGGGGCTGGGAGGAGGTTGGTGGAGGAAAATGAGAGAAGTTGGTGAAAGGTGCAAACCTAGTGATAAAATGAATAAAGTCTTGCATACAGGGAGGGAGGGAGAGGAGGGGGGTTCAGGATGGGGAACACGTGTATACCTGTGGTGGATTCATGTTGATGTATGGCAAAACCAATACAATATTGTAAAATAATTAGCCTCCAATTAAAATAAATAAATATATATTAAAAATGAATAAAGTCCGAGGAACTAATGTGTAAGTGATGACTACAGTTGATAATACTGTATTATATTACTGAAATTTACTAAGAAAGTAAGACTTAAATATCACCACAAAAGTAAAAGAAAAGGTAAATATGTGAGGTAATAAGTGTATTAATTAACTCTGCAGTGAGAGAGGGATCCTTTAACAATGTATACAAATATCAAATAATCACATTGTACATTTTAAATATCTTACAGTTTTATCTGTCAAATTACATTTTAATAAAGCTGGGGAAAAAGAATTACTCAGGAGCTCTCAAGTCAAATGGCAGGTGGAAGAACTGCTTCAGATGCCTACTTGGTTGTTTGGAAGCAATTTGAGGTACTCAAGATTTGAGATCTATCCCTATATTATGCAGAGAGAACAGGATTTAGACTACAAAGTTCTTCGAATCAACTTGCATTCAGAGAACACCAAGTGCACCAAAAATAATAACACATTACATTAAGGAAAAATAAATCTATTTTCAGTAGATTTCACCAAATATTTCTGGTGTTACCTTGAATAGCTAATGAGAATTCTGGTGAATGCATTTTAAAGAAAACTTCATGTAACATAGGGAAGGAAAAGAAACTAGCATCCATAACTATCACACACACACACACACACATATATATTTCTACAAATTTAGAATTATAGATACGTGAGAATCTCTCTTTTTCCCAAAGACCAAAGAAAAAAATAAAGATAAAAAAAAAAGAAGTTTCTAGGGATTGTTTTTCGGTTCAGTTGCTCAGTTGTGTCTGACTCTTTGTGACACCATGAATCACAGCACGCCAGGCCTCCCTGTTCATCACCATCTCTTGGAGTTCACTCAGACTCACTCCCATCGAGTCCGTGATGCCATCCAGCCATCTCATCCTCTGTCGTCCCCTTCTCCTCCTGCCCCCAATCCCTCCCAGCATCAGAGTCTTTTCCAATGAGTCAACTCTTCGCATGAGGTGGCCAAAGTACTGAAGTTTCAGCTTTAGCATCATTCCTTCCAAAGAAATCCCAGGGTTGATCTCCTTCAGAATGGACTGGTTGGATCTCCTTGCAGTCCAAGGGACTCTCAAGAGTCTTCTCCAACACCACAGTTCAAAAGCATCAATTCTTTGGCGCTCAGCCTTCTTCACAGTCCAACTCTCACATTCATACCAACTCTCATAGCTTATTCACATAACTCTTATCAGATTTAGCTTCTTTGTATTGATTTAATTTCTCTTCTTCAGTGGTAGACTTAGAAAACTGCACTCTTAAAAAAAAACAACTTTACATAATAATATATATATTTTTAAAAGTAGCAATTTTTCTTCAGACTTTCTTTTGTGGCTAAACTAAGTTCAATTTATTCTACACGCTAAATACTGCCAGTTCTTTACACCCTTTCTGATTGTGCTTTCTGCCACTTGAATATTCTTGATTCTTTTAAATTTGGTTCTTCCAGGACTGTTTTGATAAAATATTTGATAGATATTTTTTAGAGACTCCTACAAAACATTCTAAAGCTACTACTTTCATTTTTAGACTTTGTCACTATAAAATATTTATGTTCACTATGGGAAATTGAGGAAATACAGAAAAGAAAAAGCAGGAAACCAAAATCTTCCAGAATGTCTGCTCTAAGAAATGCCAGTTAATATATGGGTATCATCATAGCTGTTTCTTTCTGTCCACACATACATGTTTTTGAACAAAACTGGAATTACATTTAGATATAATTTAGTTTCCTAGTTTTTAACCTAATACATACATTTCCTAAGTACAGTATGCATTCTTTTTAAATATTGTATTTTTTTAAAAAGGAGTCACTTTCACTCTGCTAAAGTTATTTATAACAAGATATATTTTTGAAATCCTGCTTGGTAGAACAGTTATATAAGAAGAGGAGTATCTCAGCATTTGCTTTAAACACACCAAAATAACTAATGGCGAGTATTTGGAACTGAGAATACTTAACCAATTAGAGTAAACTGTTTGAACTGCAAACGAAATAAACCCAGAAAAGTTTTATGATGACCATCACTTACTGAGATATTTGAATCTTTTAACCAAAGACACCTCAAGGATGCATGGATCTAGACTCTTGAGCAAGACATTTTAGCATCATCCAATGACTGCAGCAATTAGGTAGACCCTTGAACATAGTGACTCAGTGTCAACAACTATAAAAGAGCAAATATATTTTCATCTATATTCTACAAGGATTTTCTTAAAATTTAAGTCTGTCAAATATTCACAGATTAAAAATTAGTTCTTTTAATCATAAAAACTTTTTTTAACCATAGCATATTACCAGGAAACAGCTACTCATTATCTTATAGATTTATTTTCTGATATGAGCAAAATTATAAACCAAAAGCATTCTGAAAATAAAATTTATAACTCAACTTTGTAGAGCCTTTTCTTACATGTTATCTTACAAATTTTTGTTCTACCAGAATTTGGGCAGAGCCTGCTATTCTTTTTCTTTTATTAAATTATTTATGTGCTGGGTTTTCACTGCTACATGGGCTTTTCTCTAGTTCTAACAAGTAGGGGCTCCCCTCTAGTTGCCATGGGCAGGCTTCTCATTTCAGTGGCTTCTCTTATTGTGGAGCACAGGCTGTAGGCTCATGTGCTTCAGTAGTTGTGGTACATGAGCTCAGTAGTTGCAGCTCCCAGGCTGTAGAGCATAATCTTAATAGTTGTGTTACACAGGTTTAGATGACCCACAACATGTAGGATTTTCTTACACAGGATCAAACCTGTGTCTTCTGCATTGGCAGGTGGATTCTTTACCACTGAGCCACCAGGGAAGCTCGAGTTATTCTTAGTAAGTATGTATAGGTGGCCTTTCTGTGTCATCAAGAAGAGGTATCCCCCAGCCAGCAATGACTGACTCCTTTAGTGTATACAGTATTCCCAGTTGCAGACCTTTCCTACATGGTAATCTTTATTTCTGATTTGCTTTTCTGGTCATCAAACCCCAATATGTATAACCATGAATCAAATATCCGATAAATGGTTCTTTCAGGATAACCCCAGAGCTGAACTTCTGACTCTCAGATTTTGGAACAATATTCTCTGACTTTAAGGCCTTTGACAATAAAAATTCAAGTAATTTTTTAAGGCAGAAGGACAAGAAATGCTTGTCATGAATGTTTCCTTCTGCCTGCCAATGCAGGAGACCCAAGAGACTCGGGTTTGATCCCTGGGTGGGGAAGATCCCTGGAGGAGGAAATGGCAACCCACTCCAGTATTCTTGCCTGGAAAATCCCAAGGATAGAGGAGCCTGGAGGGCTAGAGTCCATGGGGTCACAGAAAGTTGAACACAACTGAGCGCACATGCTATGTCTACATCTTTAAAGTAGATACATAAACAAGTGCTTGACTTTCTGCTTTACACAAATGTAGTAGAAGAATTTTTTGATTCTGGGCAACCAACCAGAACTTAATTAACTAGCAGATGAAGTAAACTATATGTTCCAGATGTAACAGGGAACAAGTACACTCAATTAATGGAAGGTAAAGTCACAGCCCCCAAATGAAAAAGAACTAAGAGTCATCAGGTCATTCTACATGAAAAGTCCATTTTGACATTTCTGTTGTATTAACAATCTGTTCCTACTTTGGTGGCCTTGGAAGAATAAACAGCAATATTCATAATCTCTCCTATCAGTTTTGTTAATTTTTGGAAGACCACTGGACAGGTAGTAACCTAGAACTCGTCACTACTTAAAGTGTTCTCATTTTTTTAACAAATGGATTAAAATCAACAGAGAAAGTTCCAAAGAGTGACAAAATTATTGGGTTTTCTTGAGATTGTTACACTTAGTTCTTTATATGGAAATTTTCTGAGTCATGGTGAAATATTACCTATTTGGAATCATGTGCTATGTTGCATGCCTTTGGTAGATCAGAAAGAGAGAGGACTCAACTCCATCACCGCAATTTGATGCAGCAGAAAGGAGTGACAACTGAAGTAGCCTTAGACAAGTTATCACTTTTCTCTTACAAATTACATTCTTATTCATTTTAGAGATATGTCAAAATAGCATTTGTTCTCTCAGCGAATTTAACAAATAAAATAATATACCTTTCAATGCAGTGGCTAAGATTCAGTCATGTTGAAGGAAGGGTGATGTATAGAGAGATGTTAGCATGGTACAGGGTGTTGGGGTGGGGGCAAGTATGCACCGTTAACAGGAGAAGATGTCAAAAAAATGAAGCATAATAATAGTGCAATTTATCCTTGCTAAACGTACTGCAGTGTGCTATAATTAAATATGAAAACCTAAATTTATCTCTATGTTCGGTTGTCATTAATTTAACAGGGAGTGCACATGTTCTAATCTAATGGCTGATTTTTTTTTTCTCCATGTGAAGCATATTAAAATGTATATTAGCCTCAAGGTGCATAAACACAAAATAATAGACCAAAGGTTTTGGCCTGTGGAGAAAAAAAATCCATGCTCAAAGGCCGTCAAGTAGCTGTGATGCAGGGGAGACACTCACTTAGCCTCATTAAGCCAAAGCTCTCTTTTGCTTGTCTTTTGTTCTGCATGACAGCAGCCTCTTTGTTGTATAATAATTCATTCCAAGTTCGTTCCAAGCTACCGAAACTGGTGAACTGTGGCCATTTTAATGAGAAGTATTGGTGGTATGCATAATCTGGAAGCCACGTGGGCCAGACAATCACAGAGCACTGCAGCCAGCAAAATGAGATATTGTCGAAATCACAAATTTGTCAAGTTGTTTTTGGACAGGGTATTATAATAAGCACTAAAATATGCATCCTATTACTCTGCATCTGCCAGTCAAAGATCACAGTAATGAATGCGTGCTGCAGGGTAAAACCAGGCCGCTTTCCTAAGTAAAACAAACCACAGAGTACAGAAAAGAATTATGTGGTAGTGGTTTTTTTTTTTGTTGTTGTTGTTGTTGTTGTTTTTTTCTTGGCATTGCTCAAATTTATTTTTTAATCCTTTTCCACCCGGAGTCAGGTTCCCCTGGCATGGTGTCCACTGCTAGCGGTGAATACACAGAGCCTCCTGATGCCAGGGAGTATACGTGAATACATTGCTTTTTAATAGGTGTGCTTACCAATGGAGAATGCAAAATCTCAAATTCAAGGCTTAAATTGAGTCTAATGAAGAATTCCTTGGAGACAAAAGAAAAAAATGAAGGCTAAGAAAATCTCTCCCAATGATATGAAGCTTTATGTTTTATCCTTTCCTACTTCAAATGACTTAACCTTTGGGGCTTGTGTTTTGTTTGCTTGTTTTCCTAGTTTTTTTTTTTTTTTGTCTGTTGTGTGTTTTCTTTTTACGGGGGCTTCCCTGGTAGCTCTTTTCCTGTGTCTTGTTTCTTGCTTTTTTGTCTGTCTATTGGTTGGTTTGGTTTTTAGACTAACCTGAAGCTTCCATACTAGCCAGTTTAAGAAAACAAATACAAGGTATAAGGTAAATATTTTCACTTGTCAGTAAATATGATCCTCAAGGAGAGTGACTGTATAATTTCTCATCTAAACCAGAACTCTTCTGAGAATGAAAGAGAGAGGGGTTATCAACAATTGAAAACATAAAAGCCAGGTTTGTCACATGCAAACTGGCTTACATGATCATCCTAACCATAAGTTCTTAGACTGGTAAATGTGAAAGAAACTCAACCATGACCAAAGGCAGTACAATACATTCTCTTATTTTAGACAGGCTGTATTAAACATGTAGGGGTTTTGTTTGTGCCTTCAACCAATGGATACTCCATAAGTTCTGGCTAGAAGTACAAAGATTGGAAGACAGTGGTAGACTAGAACAGAAATCCATTGTTACACTACTTTCTAATCACTCATTGAAACAAATCTTTTTGAACCTTTATTTAATGATCAGCAGGCACTATGAGAGACAACAATTTATAAAAAGTTTGGTCCTTGTGACGTTTATAAACAGGCCTGAAGGTGGAAAGATGGTTAAAGACAGATAGCACGATGACTCAAACAAATAGGTACACACTAGTAAACGTTAATGTAGGTATAAACCAGAGAGTCCCTTAGTTCAGAGGAGAGAACTGCACTAGCTGGTGAGGAAAAATGAACAAAGCTTCCTAAAGTAGGTAATGACGTCAGGATGAGTAGAATTTCATTAGGCAAGGGCAATCGAGTCTGGGGAGTTAATTGCACGTCAAAAGCCAAGATGTTGCAATTGTGATAAGAAGGGGCAGGGAATGTTTTGGGACCACTTGACTCAGAGGTGATGTGCAGAGGAATAACAAAAGTAAGGTTGGCATAATAAGCTGCACCAAGATCACAAACAGCCTTGAATGCCAAATGAAAGAATCCCTTATGACTATCGATCATGCAGTATCATTGAGACTCTGAACAGAAAAATGAGTTTCGGAAAGAGTAAGTTGGCAGTGATACGTAAGAGGATTGGAATGGGAGAAGCTGAGAGGAGAAAGCTTCATAGTTGCAGAGCAGGAGAGTGGTCTTTAAAACCTACACTAGAATATTGATATTTGAGTTGGCTAAATGGGGCTGATCCAAGTGCTTCTATTCGTTTTGGAATGTTCCTACTGTGAGACTTATAACATTTCCCAAGTTGCACTGGGACTTCTCAGTGTCTTCTCTCTCCTCAGCCCACCAGCCTCTCTTGCTTCCATGTCCATCTCTTATTGGAGAGCAGGTCTTGAGCTCTACTTTGAGAATGCTCAGGACCAAGAGGGTGAGTCTATTTATTCTTTTGCCTTAATATTTTTAAGTGTGAGCACTCTGGGGACATAACTACTTTATTTTATAGGTGCAGCTTTGAAAAGGAAGATAATGCAAGGCAAACCAGAGCTCCGAGTTTGTTTTGGGTGGAAGAAGTCAGAAGTTCTGCCCACAGCTGAATCATGGAAGCCTGAAAGTGTAACAAATGTCTTGGGATGTAATGTCTAGAGTCTTAAAGCTGTGATGCATGACAAGTTAAGCTCTTCAGTGCCAGAGGTCTCTGTCTCTGGGGTACTAATACATCCCTCCATTGCCCAAATGTCTTCTGCTTGTTGTGTATCTGTGTAGGTGTGTGTGTGTGTGTGTGTGTGTGTGTACGTGTGTGTGTGTGTTTTCCTTTGGGACACTTGCTTTGAAGTCTGGTCATCAAACCAGCTGTTCCCTGGGGAGAGCACCATCCTATAGGAAAAACATCTACATCAGCCTGCAGTTTGTATAACTTGCTAAACTGAAGACAGATAACACTGCATGGCAACTGGAATGCTTTCATTTATCTCTTAATTTCATTAAATTTTTCATCTAATGGTCAAATTTCCAGTTTTCTTTTTCAACCCTGATGATGAATATTCAGAATTATTTTACTCACAGCTCTATTTCATTCTGTAGGGAATAAGAAGCATTCTGAATTTTTTTTTCTTTAAAGACCTCACTAATATTTATCTCCTAAATGGAATTTTCAAATACACCAGGGCTATCTTATGGCTTGGTATACACTGGGACATATCTACTATGAGATCTCTGGAAATAGCTGGTTTTAATTAAAATGAAATGTCACAATAATATCATTCCATATTCTGATGTCATAACAAAAATCATTTGGTAAAACTTCTAATGATTGTTCTACATAAATGGAATCCCCTACAGTGCATTGCTTGTATTTCCTTTATATTCTTCTGGTATATTCTTCCTTGCATTATAGCTATTTAAGTCTTACCTTTCAACTAAATTATAAGTTCTCAATAGATAACATCTGCTTCAGTCTAAGTTCACAGCACAGAGCTATTCATGTGCTTTGGGCTCAATAGTTATTAGTGGAATAGAAAGGTAAATCTAAATGTTTCACCCTCCTCTGAGTTCATTTCTATTATAGAAACATAATATGTTGATGTGCTAACATAGCATGACAATAAATAGCAGTCTTTTGAAAACTTTCCCTTCTCCAGGGCATCTTCCCAACCCAGGGATAGAACCTAGGTCTCCCAAATTGCAGGGTTGGGAAGATCTCCTGCAGAAGGGAAAGGCTACTCACTCCACTACTCTGGCCTGAAGAATTCCAGGGACTGTATAATCCATGAGTTGCAAAGAGGTGGACACGACTGAGCGACTTTCACTTTGAAAACTAGCATTTATTAAATGGATAGGGTATGTATTATCTTAAGATAACATTGTACAAATAAAATGCTCCATGTGGACCAAACTGAAAGCTCATATTGGTGGCAATGATATTGGATTCTAACTGTATTTCACCTGCAAAAGACAGATTACCTTGCTCCATCCCCAGTGCCATCATCCTAGTCTATGGCAACAACTTACTTGCAACTAACTTTCTGTAACAGCCAATCCCACCTGCCTTGTGCAAAATAAAAATGCAAGCTCAGTTTAAAAAGTATTACAGACTTCAAGATGGAGTTAGTAGGGCAGTAAACAAAGAGCAGAACTCTTTTGAAGAAAGGAGAGCTGTGAGACTGCACAGCTCACACATCCATGAAGCTGGGCCTGATAATAGTCTCCTAATGATTTCTCTGATTTGATTTTGCATATTTTTTGTTTTCCCATAGCGGAACAATGATGTATTTAAAATGAAATTTAGCTAATATCATTGTTTCTGGGCTAAACCATTTGACAGTTTCCCTTTGCACATTTAATATAATCCAAATTCTTTATCATCACCAATAAAGCTCTATACAATGTGGCCACTGCCAGCCTCTCTAATCCTATGCAGTGTGACTTTTACCTTTTTCTCTAACTTTGGCCATACAAGTCTTCTTTCAGTCTATTAAACTAAATCACAAATGCTTTTCTCTCCCAGGAAATGCTGTTCTCTGAGTCATTCTCATCCTTCAGATCTCCTTTCAAATATCACTCTCTCAGAGAAGCATTTCCTGATCCCCAAACCAAAGTAGCTACACATTCCACACATTCTCCTAAACACATCTTTCTCTCCTTCATTATAGTATCACAAATTTTAACTTTTTAAAAATTAAAATTCTCTCCATTATCTGACTATAACCTCCAAGAGGGTCAGAACCCAGTTGATCTTATTCACTACAGTATAACAACATTTGGCACAAAGCCTAGCTTACAACAGGAGCTTAATAAGCATTTGCTGAATGAATGAATGAGTAAATGAATGAATGCAAGGTTCATTCAAATGCTCAATGACTCTTTTCTCATTATTATCATTCTTTTCACCAAGTTAAGATGTAATTCACTTGGGCATCCAGAAATATAACATCACTTTGGCATTTGGAGGGGGCCGGGTACTTACTAGGCTCTTCTGTACCCAGGAAGAAGCTATTTTCTCAGAAAAATGAGCATTTATCAATATTTATTTCGGTTATACAAAATAAGACCCCAAACTAAGTATGTTCTCATGTCATCTGCTTTCATGACTCCTGGATGGTCTTAGATATAATGTCTCTTTCTAGGGCTTTCTCCTCACTTTCTATTCTATTTCAGAACAATAGGCTGTTATTTTTCATAAGCCATCTTGTTTTTCTTTGGCTTCAAATAGAATTAAGACCATTTTTAAGAAACCACAAGCAAACAGAATATACTGCCTCTTCCTGGAACTCTAGTACACTATTATGACAAATGGTTTTCATAGCAATATTCACTATATTATGTTCAACTGTTTTGTTGTTGGCCTACAAATACTAGAAGTATAATTACTAGGTTTGACAAAGTAATAAAGTCAGTAGAGTAAAACTATGCTATCTTGTTATAAGAAAAGCAACAAAATCAGCACACACATGGAAAATTAACATTGATAACAAATCCAGCTATCTTATGGTCAAAATAAAAAGCATTGCATTCTTAAAATATTCTATGAAATTTATTCCATTTATAATGGACTGAACTGAACTGAACTGATAATGTGAATGCTAAGAAAACATTAAAATAGTTAACATATATATATGGCACCTATTAGGAACTTATTATATATATTTATGTATATTATGCTATAATAAATATATAAACATATATATATGTGTGTGTAAAATTTCTTTTGATTCTCTATCATAATTCTATGAAATCAGCAGGGGAAGATTTAGCTATCTCCATTCTCTAGATGAGAAAATTGAGGTTCAGAAATACTATCTATGACCATGCAGTCAGCCAATAGGAAAGTCAGAATTCAGATCTTCAGAGTCCTATTCTTTCTATTTTACCATTCTATGTTTAACAAACACAGTGGACATAAAATGTATTTTAAAGTTAAAATGTTCTGATGAACATATTCTACTATTCCATGGAAGAACTTAATAGCAAAAAGTTAATTCATGAAGAAGTTTTACAATAATTCATGAAGATTTATCATAGTACATGATCTGAATTTGTCTAGTATTATTTACTAAGCCCTCATCAACCTTTCCCCATCAAAAAGAAGTGTATTAAATTAACATTATAGTTATTTAAGAAGTAACTTTTTCTAGCCTGATTTCATATAATGAATAAAGTATTATCTTGATGTCTTGGTTTTCCATCAAAATGCATTTAAATGGTATTTCCAGGAAATCTCTTGTGGTAACTTTGTAAAGCACTTACTTCATGGGAAACATTTTCAATACTTTCAATAGAAAAACACACTATGCAATTTTGTCCAAAGTTTCCAGGGATATGAAGGATTTACTTCTTGGACTAAACCATCTCTAAATGAGAGTTAAGAGTTTAAAAACTGCGAGTGAATATATGGCTGGATTACATTAAATTCAGATGAATGAGATTTGCAAGGTCATTGTCAGTATCAAATGTAGGTGTAAAATGCAAAGGTAGGAAGTTTGATGTTTTCACTTTGTTACGTGATGTCTGTGCATGCTAAGTCGCTTCAGTCGTGTCTGACTCTTTGCAGCCCCACGGACTGTAGCCTGCCAGGCTTCTCTATCCATGGGATTCTCCAGGCAAGAATACTGGAGTGGGTTGCCATTTCCTCCTCCAGGGGGATCTTGCTGACTCAGAGATGGAACCAGCGTCTCTCTAAGCCTTCTGCGTTGGCTGGTGGGATTTTTACCTCTAGCGCCACCTGGGTAGCCATTGTTAGGTGGCAGCTAACTCACAAATATGTATACGTATATATGGACACATACATGTGCAGATTCCCATATTTATATCTATTAAATGATGGTGGGATATCACATATATATATATACTCATTTAATATTTATGTTACATATAATACATGCTATTATATATGTAGATAAGCATACATATAATAGATATTGACATATACAATAGAAAATAGATATTAACATACAATATTTGTATATATTAATATATATAATTATTTATATGATGTTAACATTATCAAGTTTTTTTGTCATTGTTCCTCTCTCAGGTATAGCATGACTAAGAAATGGATACTTTTTAAGCTTATGTTTGATAATTTTTGTTGTATTTTCCCACTGATAAAGTAGAATTTTAAATATAACTTGTTTTATTTTTATCTGCCCTCAATTTGAGTGCTTCCTAGTTCATTAAATTTAGAAATCCCTTCTCATTGCCCCTCTGCCATGTACTTAATGATCTGTAAAACACTTAAAAACACAAGAGGAGATCGATTTAAAAAAAAAAATCCTACAGAGAAGCCTTCTTAAATGTAAGAAAAATCTTTTGTAATCAGCAATTTATTTATTTGTGTTTTAACTACTGATGTTCATATAACAGAGGTACTATTTTGCAGGGCAAACCTAAATATGCTCTGTAGCTTAATCTGATGAGAGCTGATAAGATCCTGTTTAAATCTTTTTTTTTTTTTTTTTTTTGCATTACTATTGTAACAACTAATTTAGAGCCTTATGAGCAGAATTACAATCCAGAGGAATAGAATTTAGGTTCAGCTGGGGGAAAACAGGACAACAGCTACCCTACTTCTATCCTCCCTTTCCATCATTACCATGCTTGTGGACTATTTGGTGACATGGTGTGATAGATGAATTGAAGCCTGGCTGTAGGCTGCAGAGCATAGTGAAGACAGTGTTAGGAGCATGTGTCTAGGCAACTTGCACAGTAGGTACCATTGTCCTAAGTAAATTAAATGCGTTTTTACCTGTGTCATCATGAGAGTGGATCAAGCTAGAGCTGTATTAGACTGAACTTTGCTCAAGTGGGGAGTTGTCCTCAACTAGTTATCTTCTGTTTGGGAGAATGCTTACCTGTCTGGATATCTGAGTACACAGACTTGGGCTGGATACTATTAAATACATAAGAAGTACATTTGGGGCATAGTTTTCTGTTTGATTTCATTACTATACTTCAAATTTCATGCTTTCTAGAATCAAAGGCTTTTCACATTTCATATTTCCATATGCTGTCAGATGTCTGACCTTGGGATCATCATTTAAACTATTCGTAGTTCTTTTCATCTATCAAACTTTATAACCTGTTGTTCTCTGGATCCCGTATGAAGCATGAACCTTTCTGCTTTTGTGGCCAAATATTCTTTTGAATTTTCACCGGAGTCATTAAAAAACAACCATTATCTGCCTCTTCCATAATTTGTCTCTGGGTAGGAGGCCCCAAATTGCATTAGTTGTTTTTATTATCCTAATACATTGAAAGTTGATTTTACTATAATTTGTTCTTCACTTTCATCCCAGCTCTAGGTCTCCTGATACTACTGTTTTCTAAATTGTGTCTATTAAATGTCTTACTGTGTCTATTAAATGTCTTATTTGGCATTATTATTTCACAGATTCATATCTTACATTTAACCAGGTTTCATTTCATTTCTTCTTTCTTATTTGTAATGTCTTCAGATTCTTTTGTGCAAGTTAGCTTTTTCTGAAAATTGAAAAGTTTTCAGAAAACTACAAGTTTTATAACCATCTACAAGTTTCCTTACTATTTTTGGCCTCATTTTCCAATGAGATCTCTAAATAAGACCTAGAAAGTGCTTCTTACTTTGAGATTTTACTTTATTGTATTATCTATACCAGCACTCCTTAAATTTTAATGTACATGTCAAATGCCTGGGATTCTTGTTAAACTACGGTTTGTGATTCAGTAGATCTGAGGTTGGACCTGAGATTACGCATTTCAGACAAGCTGCAGGTGATGTGATGCTGGTTCAGATACCAGGCTTTGAGTAGCATTCATCTAGACCATTTTTATTCATGCAAATTTACATAAATAACCTAACTGATTTCAAATAAAAATTCAATGAAAATGCTCATGTTTTTTACACTTGGATTTTAATTTGAAATGGTGGTTATTTGAGATGAATTTCTTTGACTTTGGATTAGAGAAAAGTTCTCACTTCAAAATGACCTACAAGGGTGATGAGAATTTGGTTTTCCCTTCTTCAGAATCTAGGGTTCTGCTTCTGGGTAAGAAAATGCCTACATGGTTCTTTCAAGCTCTTCTTGATGGTAAGCTATATTACCTAATGTTTACTCATGTTCAAACATATGTACCTTTCCGCCCATTCATTCAATTTTGGAGATCCCTTTTCAATGTCTTACCACCCTCTTGTCTTCTGCTTATTGGGGAGAATTATCTACTTATGTGAGATTCTATTCCTCAAATAAGTTAGGTTTCATTACTGACCCCTAAGGAACACAAATGCCTAGCTATCCCTATTATTAAGGCAGTCCTCTGTAGAGGACATCAAAGTCCCTCTCTTTACCATGCTGACTGAATGAAAAAGCAATGATTACAAGGAGCCAGCCAGAGCATATGAGATAGAAAAAAAGGAGCCTTGAACTTTCTCAAGACTTAGGAAATGTGTATTCCATGGCACAGAATGGAGTATCACTTCTGAAATATTTTACTTTCTGTGAAAACTGCCCACACATCTTGATGGATATATTTTCAAGTTGTACAAGCATTCCCATACCTGTAATATGTGTATAAGCACTCCTTTATTTTTGACATTTTTATTCACCCTTAATGGTACATGGAGCTAAAAGTGATATATTTTCTAGACATGGCTTGATTTCAGGTGATGTATATCTGCAGCCAGAGAATAAGATTCTTTAAAATGAGCAGTGTTGAATAAGTGCTTCCATAATAATAAGGCATCATGTATTTGGACTTGACTGCTCAGGGTAACCATATATATTCTTACTGAAGTGCTGGGTGCTTACAAATGTTTTACTTCATTCTGCAGTTAACAAAAATGACCCTGAAAAGTACACTGATAGCAAGCAGTATTGCACCAATTATACCCTTCACTGCATTTGATTGTAGAGTTTTCTCATTATTAGCTTAAAAGTGAGCAATACCAAGTCCAATTCCCCAGTGCCTTTTGTGCTTCTACAAATCATGTCAAGTTGCTCACAACCACTGAATTCATTGCTTTGATTTAGAGATAGCCATACATTGGATGAGAATTTAAAAACAACAATAGCAGAAAACATTTTCAAACTGTACAAATCCGCAATCTCAGAGAGTTTTATATATAGGTAAATATTCTTTTCAGAGAAGGCAATGGCACCCCACTCCAGTACTCTTGCCTGGAAAATCCCATGGATAGAGGAGCCTGGTAGGCTGCAGTCCATGGGCTTGCTAAGGATCGGATACGACTGAGGGACTTCCCTTTCACTTTTCACTTTCATGCATTGGAGAAGGAAATGGCAACCCACTCCAGTGTTCTTGCCCGAAGAATCCCAGGGACGGGGGGAGCCTGGTGGGCTGCCATCTATGGGGTCGCAGAGTCGGACATGACTGAAGCGACTTAGCAGCAAATGTTCTTTTTATGAGGATTCTTCATGTTTTTCACTTACTAGGGATGATTTTTGGAGAGTCTACTTCTGCTAATGGCAAAGTACCTTGTGTTGGAGTTCTTCAGCAGGTAACTCACCACAAGCGTGTGTGTGAGCACATATGCACGCGCATACACACACACATACACACACTCACACACACAGTCATCCAAAGGCAATGAATGATTAAAAGAAAATGGAAAATGAAGGGAAGTGGGCATTTGGAAGAAGAGGATGACATCATTCTTTCAGCTTGAGCATGGGTTTGGAGGTATTAATCAGAGAGGTTAAAATTCAGAGAGAAATCAATAGTCCTAATTGGGTGAGAAACCAGAATTAGTGCCCTCAAAGCCCTGAGAAACTGGGTGAATTTCTAGGAAAGGGGAAAGTTACAGAGCAGAGGATTCTGCATACATGCTTAACCCAAAACTCTGACTGACTTCTGAGACATGCACACACTTCGAAGACATCAAGCAGCTCAACTAAAGCTCAAATAACTGAGAAACATGTTTTGATTTCCACTAAGTGGACAGAAGGATAGGGAAGCCTGGTGTGCTGCAGTCCATGGGGTCGCAAAGAGTCGGACATGACTTAGTGACCAAACAACAAAAAAGTAGAGATAAGACAGAGTTCCAGATTTGCATTTACATAAGTTAACCGTCTGCTAAAACAAATGAAAACCAGCACTCTTAGGTAGCAAATAATAGAGTCCAGAGTCTGGACAACGCATCATTCATACAATCCAAAAACAAACAAACCAAAATTGCAGACACATGACACAGCATAAAATTGTGTCAGTTCTCAATAGAAAGGGCAGTCAATATAGATCAATCTTGAGACAATCCAGATATTAGAGGTCAAGGTTAAGGCAGCTATTATAACCATATATATAGAAACTAACACAGAAAACTAACCAATCTTAAACACATGGACCACAGCCTTGTCTAACTCAATGAAACTATGAGCCATGCCATGTAGGGCCACCCAAGACGGATGGGTCATGGTAGAGAGTTCTGTTAAAATGTGGTCCACTGGAGAAGACAATGGCAAACAACTTCAGAATTCCTGCCTTGAGAACCCCATGTATAGTATGAAAAGGCAAAAGATAGGACACTGAAAGATGAACACTCCAGGTCAGTCAGTAGGTGCCTAATATTCTACTGGAGATCAGTTGAGAAATAACTGCAAAAAGAATGAAGAGACAGAGCCAAAGCAAAACAACACCCAGCTGTGGATGTGACTGGTGATAAGTAAAGTCTGATGCTGTAAAGAACAATATTGCATAGGAACTGGGAGTGGTAGGTCCATGAATCAAGGCAAATTGGAAGTGGTCAAACAGGAGATGGCAAGAGTGAACATCAACATTTTAGGAATCAGCGAACTACAATGGACTGGAATGGGTGAAATTAACTAAGATGACCATTATATCTACTACTGTGGCCAAGAATCCCTTAGAGGAAATGGTGTAACCATCATAGTCTACAAAAGACTCTGAAATGCAGTACCTGGATGCAATCTCAAAAACAACAGAATGATCTCTGTTCTATTCCAAGGCAAATCATTCAGTATCACAGTAATCCAAGTCTATGTCCTGACCATTAATGTTGAAGAAACGGAAGCTGAATGGTTCTATGAAGACCTACAAGACCTTCTAGAACTAACACACAAAACAGATGTCCTTTTCAGTATAGGGACTGAAATGCAAAAGTAGGAAGTCAAAAATACCTGGAATAACAGGCAAATTTGGCCTTGGAGTACAGAATGAAGAAGGGCAAAGGCTAACAGAGTTTTGCTAAGAGAGTGCACTGGTCATAGCAAACACCCTTTTCCAACAACACAAGAAAAGACTCTACATATGGACATAACTAGATGGTCAATATTGAAATCAGATTAATTATATTCATTGCAGCCAAAGATGGAGAGGCTCTATATAGTCAGCAAAAACAAGACCGGGAGCTGACCGTGGCTCAGAAAATGAACTACTTATCATCAAGTTCAGACTTAAAACGAAAAAGTAGGGAAAACCACTAGACCATTCAGGTATGACCTAAAGCAAATCCCTTATGATTATACAGTGAAAGTGACAAATAGATTCAAAGGATTAGATCTGATAGACAGAGTACCTGAAGAACTATGGAAGGACGTTTGTGATATTGTACAAACGGGAGTGATCAAGACAATTCCCAAGAAAAAGAAATGCAAAAAGGCAAAATGGTTGTCTGATGAGTCTTACAAATAGCTGTGAAAAGAAGAGAAGCAAAAAGCAAAGGAGAAAAGGAAAGATATACTCATCTGAATGCAGAGTTCCAAAGAATAGCAAGGAGAGATAAGAAAGAAATACCAAGGGAACATTTCATGCAAAGATGGTAACGATAACCCTGTATGAGAGACAGCAAAAGAGACACAGATATATGGAACAGTCTTTTGGACTCTGTGGGAGAGGGAAAGGGTGGGATGGTTTGGGAGAATGGCATTGAAACATGTATAATACCATATGTGAAATCAATCTCCAATCCAGGTTTGATGCATGATACAGGATGCTCGGGGCTGGTGCACTGGGATGACCCAGAGGGATGGAATGGAGACGGAGATGGGAGGGGGGTTCAGGATGGGGAACACGTGTACACCCGTGACGGATTCATGTTGATGTATGGCAAAGCCAATACAATATTGTAAAGTAATTAGCCTCCAATTAAAATAAATAAATAAATAAATAAATAAATAAATATATAAAAGATGGACACAATAAAGGACAGAAATAGTATGGACCTAACAGAAGCAGAAGATATTAAGAAGAGGTGGCAAGAATATACAGAAGAACTGTACAGAAAAGGTCTTCATGACCCAGATAATCACAATGGTGTGATTCCTCACCTAGAGCCAGACATCCTGGAATGCGAAATCAAGTGGGCCTTAGGAAGCCCCACTACAAACAAAGCTAGTGGAAGGAAGTGATGGAATTCCAGCTGAGCTGTTTCAAATATTAAAAGATGATACTGCAAAAGTACTCCACTCAATACACCAGAGTAAAATTGGAAAACTCAGCAGTAGCCACAGGACTGGAAAAGGTCAGTTTTCATTCCAATCCCAAAGAAAGGCAATGCCAAAGAATGCTCAAACTACCACACAATTGCACTCATCTCACACGCTACCTAAGTAATGCTCAAAATTCTTCAACCACGCTTCAACAGTGTGTGAAACGTGAACTTCCAGATGCTTAAGCTGGATTTAGAAAAGGCAGAGGAACCAGAGATCAGTTTGCCAACATCTGCTGGATCATCAAAAAAGCAAGAGTGTTCCAGAAACACATCTACTTTTGCTTTATTGACTATGCCAAAGCTTTTGACTCTGTGGATCACAACCAACTGTGGAAAATTCTTCAAGAGATGGGAATACCAGACCACCTGACATGCTTCTTGAGAAACCAGTATGAAGGTCAGGAAGCAATAGTTAGAACTGGACATGGGACAACAGACTGGTTCCAGATCAGGAAAGTAGTACATAAAGGATGCATATCGTCACTCTGCTTATTTAACTTATATGCAGAGTACATCATGAGAAATGCTGGACTGGGTGAAGCCCAAGCTGGAATCAAGACTGCTGGGAGAAATTTCAATAACCTCAGATATGCAGATGACACCACCCCTTATGGCAGAAAGTGAAGCAGAACTAAAGAGCCTCTTGATGAAAGTGAAAGAGGAGAGTGAAAAGTTGGCTTAAAGCTCAACATTCAGAAAACTAAGGCCATGGCATCCGCTCCCATCACTTCATGGCAAATAGATGGGGAAACAATGGAAACAGTGACAGATTTTATTTACTTGGGGTCCAGAATCACTACAGATGATGACTGCAGCCATGGTATTGAAAGACACTTGCTCCTTTGAAGAAAAGTTATGACCAATATAGACAGCATATTAAAAAGCAGAGACATTACTTTGCCAAAAGGTCAGTCTAGTCAAAACTATGGTTTTTCCAGTAGTCATATATGGTTTTGGGAGCTGGACTATAAAGAAAGCTGAGGGCCAAAGAATTGATGCCTTTGACTTGTGCCATTGAAGAAGACTCTTGAGAATCCCTTGGACAGCCAGGAGATACAACCAGTCCATCCTAAAGGAAATTAGTCCTGAATGTTCATTGGAAGGGCTGATGCTGAAGCTGAAACTCCAATAATTTGGCCACTTGATGTGAAGAACCAACTCATCAGAAAAGATCCTGATGCTGCGAAAAATTGAAGGCGAGAGGAGAAGGGGATGACAGAGGATGAGATGGTTGGATGGCATCACCAACTCAATGGATATCAACTTGAGTAAACTCTGAGAGTCGGTGATGGACAGGGAGGCCTGGCATGCTGCAGTCCATGGGGTCTCAAAGAGTCATACACGACTGAGCTGAGCTGACTGAACTGATCATAACAATTCTCATAATACTAAAAATAATAATGAGTGATTAGAAACCATACAAGAAAGAAAAGCTATAAAAATGAACCAAGATCAAAGTCTAAAATTGGGAAATACAGTATCTAAGATAAAAATTTTCACTATGTTGGCTCAACAGCATAATGGAGATAGTATAAGAAAAAAATATTCAGTAAACATGAAGGGAGAGCAATAGAAATTATCCAATCTGAAAATGAGAGAAAATAAACAACTGAAAAAGATAAATAAAAGAACTTTAGGGATCTGTGGTATAATATCAGTGTCTAGTAAGCATTTAATTGGAGTCCTAGAAAAAGGAAACACAAAATGGGACACAAAAACTACTTGAAGAAATAATTAACATCACTCAAATTTAGTAAGATGCATACATTTACAGACTTCTCAGGTGGTACAGTGCTAAGGAATTAGCCTGCCAATGCAGGATATGCAAGATATTCAGGTTCGATCCCTGGGTCAGGAAGATTTC
This sequence comes from Nanger dama, assembly GCA_917880005.1. Taxonomy (NCBI): domain Eukaryota; kingdom Metazoa; phylum Chordata; class Mammalia; order Artiodactyla; family Bovidae; genus Nanger; species Nanger dama. The sequence goes on from CAKJTW010000059.1 coordinate 3,486,064, forward strand.
CTGGAGTAGGAAATAGCAACCCACTTCCATATTCTTATTGGGTGACTCTCATGGACAGAGGAGCCTGGCAGGCTACAGTCGATAGGGTCACAAATGAGTCAGAGATGACTGAGCACCAGTGCACATGCCTATCAGTTCAGTCCAGTCGCAGTCCTGTCTGATTCTTTGCAACTGCATGTACTGAAGCACTCCAGGCTTCCCTGTCCATCACGAACTCCTGGAGCTTGCTCAAACTCATGTCCATTGCACCAGGGATACCATCCAACAGTCTCATCCTCCGTCGTCCCCTTCTCCTCCTGCCTTCAGTCTTTCCCAGCAATTGGGTCTTTTCATATGAGTCAGTTCTTTGCATCAGGTGGTCAAAATATTGGAGCTTCAGTTTCAGCATCAGTCTGTCCAGTGAATGTTCAGGACTGATTTCCCTCCAGGACTAACTGGCTAGATCTCGCAGTCCAAGGGACTTCAAGAGTCTTCTCCAAAACACAGTTCAAAATAGTGAATTCTTCAGTGCTCAGTTTTCTTAATGTTCCAATTCTCACATCCATACATCACTACTGGAAAACCATAGATTTGACTAGACAGATCTTTGTCAGCAAAGTAATGTCTCTGCTTTTCAATACACTGTCTAGGTTGGTCACAGCTTTTCTTCCAAGGAGTAAGCATCTTTAATTTCATGACTACAGTCACCATCTGCAATGATTTTGGAGCCCAAGAAAATTAAGTCTCTCACTCTTTCCATTGTTTCTCTATCTATTTGCCATGGAATGATGGGAAAGGATGCCACAATATTAGTTTCTTCAATGTTGAGTTTTAAGCCAGCTTTTCACTCTCCTCCTCTTTCACTTTCATCAAGAGGCTCTTTACTTCTTCTTCACTTTCTGCCATAAGGGTGGTGTCATTTGCATATCTGAGGTTATTGATATATCTCCTGGAAATCTTGATTCTAGCTTGGGCTTCATCCAGTCCAGCATTTCTCATGATGTACTCTGCATATAAGTTAAATAATCATGGTAACAATACACAGCCCTGACACACTCCTTTCCCAATTTGGAACCAGTCTGTTGTTCCATGTCCGGTTCTAACTGCTGCTTATTGACCTGCATACAGATTTCTCAGGAGGCAGGTCAGGTGGTCTAGTATTCCCATTTCTTGAAGAATTTTCCACAGTTGGTTGTGATCCACAGTCAAAGGCTTTGGCATAGTCAATAAAGCAAAAGTAGATGTGTTTCTGGAACTTTCTTGCTTTTTTGATGATCCAGCAGATGTTGGCAAACTGATCTCTGGTTCCTCTGCCTTTTCTAAATCCAGCCTGAACATCTGTAAGGTCACAGTTCACATACTGTTGAAGTGTGGCTTGAAAAATTTTGAGCATTACTTTGGTAGCGTGTGAGATGAGTGCAATTGTGTGGTAGTTTGAGTGCTCTTTGGCATTGCCTTTCTTTGGAACTTGAATGAAAACCGACCTTTTCCAGTCCTGTGGCCACTGCTGTGTTTTCTAAATTTGCTGGCATTAAGTGGAGCACTTTCACAGCATCATCTTTTAGGGTTTGAAATGGCTCAACTGGAATTCCATTACTTCCACTAGGTTTGATCCTCGTGATACTTCCTAAGGTCCACTTGACTTTGGACTCCAGGATGTCTGGCTCTAGGTGAGTGATCACACCATCGTGGTTATCTGGGTCATGAAGATCTTCTTTTTATAGTTCTGTGTATTCTTGCCATCTTTTCTTGATATCTTCTGCTTCTTTTAGGTCCATACTGTTTCTATCCTTTATTGAGCCCATCTTTGCATGAAATGTTCCCTTGGTATCTCTAATTTTCTTGAAGAGATCACTAGTCTTTCCCATTCTATTGTTTCCTTTTTTTTTTTTTTTTTTGCATTGTTCACTGAAAAAGGCTTTCTTATCTCTCCTTGCTATTCTTTGGAACTCAGTTCTATTCTTTTCATAGCTATTTGTAAGGCTTCCTTTGACAACTATTTTGCCTTTTCACATTTCTTTTCCTTGGGGATGGTCTTGATCAGTGCCTCTTGTACAATGTCATGAACCTCTTTCCATAGTTCTTCAGGCACTCTATCAGATCTAATCACTTAAATCTATTTCTCACTTCTACTATATAAACATAAGGGGTTTGATATAGGTCATACCTGAATGATGTAGTGGTTTTCCCTACTTTTTTCAACTTAAGGCTGAACTTGGCAATCAGGAGTTCACGACCTGAGCCACAGTCAGCTCCTAGTCTTGTTTTTGTTGACTGCATAGGGCTTCTCCATCTTTGGCTCTAAAGAATATAATCAATCTGATTTCAGTATTTCTGGTGATGTCCATGTGTAGAGTCTTCTCTTGTGTTGTTGGAAGAGGATGTCTGTTATGACCAGTGTGTTCTTTTGGATAAATTCTGTTAGGCTTTTCTCTGCTTCATTGTGTACCTCAAGGCCAAACTTTCTTGTTTGGCCAGGTACCTCTTTCCCTTATTTCATAAAGTTTGAACATCAGAATTTCAGGGGGAACACAACAGCTTTACACACAGAATCAGTCAGAGTTTGAGGTGTACCATCCAAATTACTTACTTTGTTTATGATAGACACTACCATTACTGGAATGTAAGAATCTGATCTATGGAGAAAAGGCTTATTTTAATTACTTTTTTTTTCCCCAAAGCCCAGTTCTTAACAAATTCTGAAAACATAAATTTGGACACGGTCATTGTTTGTTCTCCAGTTAATTCTTCAAATAGCTTCAGGATAGCTTTAGTTAACTTGGCAAAACGCCCTCAAAAGTGAATTAGCATGTTTAACAACCAGGCCAATCCCTCCCTCATCCCCACCCCAAGCAAAGTCTGTATCATTTCAAGCAGGCATTTTAGCATATAGTGGACTAAATTTCGTCCTGTGTTCCTATCTTGAATTGGCTGATTTGGAGGCAGGCAGACTTCCTGTATCTCATGCAATTTAGAAACAACAGCAGATTAGTGATTAAATTGGCTGAACAACTTCTGGCTTGTATCAATTAATTTCTCCAAGGATTTTCCTTAAATAAAGCATCTTTTCTACACAGCTGCAGGGAGTGTCTCAAACAGCCCAATATATAATACACCACTATCTTTGAATATTTTCATTTTTAATGTTGCAAGCTCTATCACAGAAAACAGCCTGGAAACTTTATGGGGGCAATCCATCATTATTCAACATTAATACAAGTATAAGAAACAACTCTGTAAAGAGCTCTCACTTTCTGAAAGCATCTGCAATCATGAGGGATATGAGAGTATTTCTAAGCCAATCGAGAAAGAGTTATATATTTGGTATCTATAGAGATATCCTCCTTCTTAATTTCTAATTCAACATGAAACCTAAACCATGCCTTGCTGTTGTTGTTTAGTCGATAAGTCTTGTTCTACTCTTTTGTGACCCATGGACTGTAGCCCGCCAAGCTCCTCTGTCCATGCAACTTCCCAGGCAAGAATACTGGAGTGGGTTGCCATTTCCTTCTCAGGGGATCTTCCTGACCCAGGGATCAAACCTGCATTTCTTCCTTGGCAGGTGGATTCTTTACCACTGAGTCACCAGGGAAGCCCAGCCCCTGTGTAGTTAAAGTGATTTTCCAAGAGGAAAGAAAACAACCAACCTCCCAAGACCACACACTGTGAACAGTAGTAGAAGAATGGATGACCCTTCTTTGGAAACAGGATTGAGAGGGTAAGGCTGTGACCTTCACTTGCTTCTGGTCCCTAGGGTTTGATTCTTGAAAAAAAAAAAAAAAAAAAGACGTTAAAAAAAAAAAAAGCTGTATAGTAAAACAGAGTCTTTATTCAGATGGGGAAAAAAATACTTTCCTCTTGGGGTTTTCTTCAAATGCTTGATGCTTTACCTGTACTGTTCCCTCAGCTTTTGGCAGCTGATCAACTCAGCTATCTACTCCTTCCAAACTTGTCTGTTCTCCCAATTCCCAGATACTAGGAATTACCTGCCAGGAGTTATATTTTGTGTTGACAGTTCTCCAAACATAATGTAGAGTGCAGAAATTTGCCAAATGGGTCAGATCTTGTGCTTTAAAGTTAAAAAACAAACAAACAGAATTTAATGCAGAAACAGGAAAATTACCTATGTACCCTACTATCTGAGCATTTTGGAAATTTTCCTTATATTTCATTTTCAGTACCTTTTATTACCACTAGTGTTTTCAACAATTTCAGAGAGCATATTAATGGTAAATTAGAAAATAAGAGTGCTTCTGGTAGCAAAAGTTTAGATTTATTAAAAAGTGGAAGAAGGGATTTATATATTAATTTTTTTCTTTTCAGATGATATTTATGAAATTATTATATTTATCAAAAGTTTTAGTGCTGATCAAAAGTTAAAATTATTCTTGCCATAGGAAAAACATGGTAAATCCTTCTGCAGAATATCCTCCTCATATTCATACATTCCCTGGATTTATTTAGTATTAGATTTAAAAACCCATATCACTCCATTTACTGTAAGTTGCCACTTCTTGACACTGTACAATTCTTGGACATAATTACTCTGAGTCTCTAGAGTAAGATCAGTAAGCAACTAATGAAAGATTCCTAGTAGAAGGAGATGGAATGAGACAACGACTATATAACTGAGATCAAATTATATCCACGGGGAATATGGTGCTCTCTATATTCCGTAAAAGTCTACAGTAAAAGCTCACTAATTTGGATGAATTGTGTGAAGAGTTCTTTTGAATTGGTGAAAAGTCTGAATTATAGATTATTGAGAAAGAAATACATGTGCACTGGAAAAAATTGCTAACAAATGCTCATTTCAAACAGCACATTCATTGCTGGTTTTCCTAAGAATTTTGATAGCATACTTGAAAGCTGTTAATTATCTTAAGTAGGTTAAACAGTTTCTGGAAATGTGTTTATACTGATAATTTATTTAGTAAGGCAGTATTTTTTATACCAAATAGTATAAAGTTATACTACAGCTACTAATGAATAAGGTGAGGTGAGGTCAGGTGAGGTGAAGTCGCTCAGTCATGTCCAACTCTTTGAGACCCCGTGGACTATAACCTACTAGGCTTCTCCGTCCATGGGATTCTCCAGGCAAGGATACTGGAGTGGATTGCCATTTCTTTCTCCAGGGGATCTTCCCGACCCAGGGACTGAACCCGGGTCTCCCTCATTGGAGGCAGACGCTTTAACCTCTGAGCCACCAGGACATCCTGCATTTTAGTTATATCTAAACTTTACAACTGTGGTGTTGGAGAAGACTCTTGAGAGTCACTTAAACAGAAAGGAGATCCAACCAGTCCATCCTAAAGGAAATCAGCCCTGAATGTTCTTTGGAAGGACTGATGCTAAAGCTGAAACTCCAATACTTTGGGTCACCTGATGTGAAGAGCTGGCTCATTTGAAAAGACTCTGATGCTGGGAAAGATTGAAGGTGGGAGAAGAAGGGGATGACAGGATGAGATGGTTGGATGGCATCACTGACTCAATGGACATGAGTTTGAGTAAGCTCTGGGAGTTGGTGATGGATAAAGAAGTCTGGCATGCTGCAGTCCATGGGGTCGCAAAGAGTTGGACATGATTAAGTGACTGAACTGAATTGAACTGAAACTTTATAAGTTTGTAGTTTTCCATTACTAGTCTCTGAAAAAATCTGAGGCCTTTCTTTCAGAAGTCCACTACTCTTATTTAATATTCATGAATATAACTTTAATTAAATATGATCATATTCTGAGTTTGGTTTTCAAATTTGGATGACAGATTTCTATAATGCATGAGAAGCCTTATCTTTTTCTTTTTTAAAATCACAGACCCTATATGTGAGACAACAAGAGACACAGAGGTATAGAGTGGACTTTTGGACTCTGAGGGAGAGGGAAAGGGTGGGATGGTTTGGGAGAATGGCAGTGAAGCATGTGTATTTTCCTGTAAGAAACGAAGCGCTAATCTATGTTTGGTGTAGGATGCAGGATGCATGGGGCTGATGCACAGGATGATTCAGGTAGAGGATGTGGGGTGGGAGGTCGGAGGGGGCTTCGGCATTGGGTGATTGTGTTCACCTATGGCTGATTCGTGTCAATGTATGGCAAAACAAATACAGTATTGAAAAAAAAAAAATAAAAAAAATAAAAATCAAAAAAAAAAATCACAGATTCTAATTGTAAATCTGAAGAACTCTGAGAATATGAAAACATTTTATAAGTCTGGTATTCTCCAGACAGCAAGTTAAGCTTTCAGAGGGAAATAAGAATATTATGAGGCTTAACTAATATCTCTCTTGTTCTGTGATAGGCATCCCCTATAGGGTTCAACAGGCTATCATAGTTAAGTGGCAAAATCCATTCTGGGAATCAAAGTACATTTTGCCAGCAGCCATTCTTTTTGAGAGGGATGTGGAATGGTTTGGGATTTGTGTGCTGATTTCCTGTTAACTGGGTTCAAATCCCAGCTCAGCTATTTACTAGCCTTGAGTGTCTTCCCATCTGTAAGACAGGGATGCCAGCAAGACCTGTTTCACAGGCTATTCTGAAGCTTAAATGAGGCACTCAGTCCAGCACATGGTACTCTGTAGGAGCCAGGAGAATGTTAACAATAGTTATCTGTTGCTAGAGATATATCAGAAAGAAGGTGGGCTCTTTTGGCATGAACTGTTTTTAATGAGTTTTCATTTCTCCCCACCTCTGGGGCTTCCTTGGTGGCTCAGACAGTAAACAACCTGCCTGCAGTGCCAGAGACCTGAGTTTGATGCCTGGGTTGGGAAGATCCCCTAGAGAAGGAAATGGCAACCCACTCAGTAATTTTGCCTGGAGAAATCCATGGACAGAAAACCTTGGCAGGCTACAGTCCTTGGGGGTCACAAAGATCCCAACACAATTGGGCAACTATACAACAAAAACTACCTCTACCCAGGAGCATCATTTTAGACAAATTCTGCTTCCAAAAGAATAGTCTTTCTTTTCACAATTTTTATATATATATATATAAACTAATGAGTTCAAGTATTCTCCAGAAGGCCAAAGTCAAGTTTAATATTCAGAAATTTTCAAAATTCACATTTTTTCCCCTTCGGTAAAACTGATGTATCTTCAAAGTTATTTGTCTGTGATTTCTTCCCCTGTGTGTGATAATTTCTCAGAGATGACGAGTACTGTGTTTGATCAGATTTTCAAGCTCACTCAGTTCCTTGGATGCAATTTGTCTGGGGCTGGAAAGTTACATTTAAAGCAGTTCAGTACTACCTCACTATACTTGTTCATACTGAAACAGGGCTTCAATTTGGATTTAGTGATTCTTGCTCTGTTCTTTCCAGACCGAGATGATGGAAACCAAATAGGAGTTGAGTAGTTCTGTCAATTTTGTATCACCAGTGAACACCTAATTTTATATTTACTTTCCTAAGAAAAGATCTGATCACTAGCATTTTCATCTGGTAGCTCTTTATATATATATATATATATATATATTTGTGTGTATATATATATATATATATATATATTACTGATGAGATGGATACCATATACATTATTCTTTTCTTTCCAAATTGAAATAGCTCTATATCATCATCCTTCTTACAATTTGTCTTAGATGAAGCATCTATTTCCTTCTAAGGAAAAATATTTGGAGGAAATACTCTTAGTATGAATATGTGTTTATAAATACTTGTGGTGATGACCAGTTTTTCTTTTTCCTTTTTTTTTTTTGTTGGATGAATCGGCTTAAGTTTTGAAACACTGTCATCCTTTGCTCTTTAGATGAACTTATTCTCAGCTTGTAGCAGTTTATCGCTACTGAATCAAGTTGCATTGTTCTAACTTGCATTCTGTACACAATTTAGTATAATAAATAAAAAAAGTTAAAAAGTACTCTTTGATGCTGACCAGCAGTATAACTCTTGTATGCACAGCTACACCCTGCCTGGGATTATTGCTTGACTTTATATACTCACTACACTAAAATCTTCTCAAATGCACCGTTAGAGCTTGCCCCTCCACCCCCAAATCCTGCTGCTGCTTCATCTCACCCCACCCAGCTCTGGCATGTTATACCTTGTAACACCAAATAAAAGTAAAAAATGAAGGCAAAACTTTAATTTTTTTCCTGGAATTTTTCTAAGATTAAAGAGTATAAGGCCAGGTTTCTCTAGGGCTTCCAGAAAGAACCTTATAGAAGTAAATACAAGAAGTATACAAGCATTGCAAAACTAGGGTGTAGTACCTACATACAGATCTAGGGGATTTTCAAGTACCACTTGTAGGTTTAATTTCGGTTTGCTGCAGCCCACAATGCTTGATTAAGGACTACAGGAATGGAAGCTTCATCTGGCATATAATGAAAATGTTTCAGTATTCTTGGAAGATGTATGGAGGGGTTTACATACCATTAATAAACCTGTATAAACCTGTCACTGCCTGGTACCCTGGACAGTGGCAGGCATTAGAAGCCCATAGGAGACTGTGTACCCTAGGAGAGTCTCAAGTCCATTCAAATATACAGCTATTGCCTAGATGGCTGATTTTATATGGAATTGAGATGACTTAAGAGAGAAAGACAGCAATGTTCACAGTTTGGCTGGGCATCCAGCCAGACATGCACACAAATCGAGACAGGCACAGCAGCTGCTGGAGAAGAGGGATGATGCTGGGAGAACAAAGCAGTCTGCTGGAGCCTCTGCAGACTTCAAGGCCTGGCTCCTCCCCGTGTCTGAAGGCTCTCTTTTCTCCATTGCACTCTGGCTTCCTTTATTTTCAACATGATTGAAGACAAAAATGAGCAGACAAAAAGGACTAGATTCATTAAGGCAGTTGGTGGAGAAAATATATACTTATAAATACATAAATTCATAACCCAACTGGATTTGTGGTGGTAGAGGAGCTAAAAGTCAAGAATCCAAAATAAAGAGACAGAACTGAAGGGAGAGATGAGTTCACAACCTCTGTCAGTAAACAGAGTACATGGAGGATCAGTCCAGTAAGCAAGATGACAATGTGGCTAATAATCTTAGTGCTAGTGGTTAAGGGCCTAGGGAAGGATGTGATGTGTCTGCAAAAGTAATGATTTACACTGAGTCCACTGAATACAGGTGAGCAAGCAGGTGTCAAGTTATTCCCAGTACAATCCACTACCACAGGTTACTGGAAGGGAGATGGAAAGTTCACCACTTTGCCCACTATATTAATAGAATCCTAGTCTGCTATCTGTCAAACCAGGATCAAATCTAAAGCATTCGAACCAAGGCTTGCATTAGCACAGGGTGATAACTAGAGGCAGTGAAGCACAGAAGGCAAGTGTGCAGGTTTTGTGAGCAAATACACCCAGGCCTAAATAGTGCCTTTGTTTTTATACTAGTATGGGAACTTGTATGACTTTCTTCACCCTCCTGCCTCTTACATTTCTCAGTAGAAAGAGAATAATGGTTGAAACTTTACACGGATTATTATAAGGATTAAAGTAGCTAACATATAGACCCTCAAAACAACACTATATGACACCCAGTTGAAAGTGCTTTTATCATGTCATCATAATTACTGGGCAAAGAACCAAGTGTGAAACCAAGCACTGACTCTAACAGCTTAGTCTGTGTTATAAGATGAACACATAATCAATGAACGGCAGAGACAGGACTTCGCCAGCTATGTATTCAGTGGGTGCAGCTGAGGGGCCTCACTGGACCCCAGGAATAACAAGACTGATCCCACTGACAAGACAGGGAATGGTGAGACCAGGAAGAGGGAAGTGCATTGGAACAAATGAGCTCTTGGAATGTTAATATCTGGAGAAGATACAAAAAATTTTCAAGCTAAGGAATCACTGGGTTTATGACCATGACACAGGAGTTAAGAAATGAGGTGAAAGTAGATTTTGTGTCCCATAGAATCCAAAGCACTACATTGTCACAATCATAGGTGGATGATGCTATTATTATCTTTCTTCATAGCCTTTAGAGACTCTAGAAGTGTGTAGGAGAAGGGGATTCACATTTTATAAACTCCAGAGTTTGTATATTAGTGAGTAAAAACTGCCTTACTCCGGTTAACACTTTTTTTGGACAATCTTCAGGTAGTAAATAAAGTACCTAAAACTTATTGGATTAAGCTCTGATGAGCCTAGAAATGCTAAGAAGGAGAAAGATAGGCATGATCTGATAGAGTTATAGATCTGATTTCTGTGTGAAAATTCATATAAATTTGTTTTTGTCGCAATGATTTTGATAACCTGCCATAAAACTTTTGTTAATGCTAAGAGGAAAGACACAGCTAATGCTATAAATTCATGTAGATCTCTCTGCCTTACATATTTTGGTAGCAAATTAAATTTATCACTTCATTATCCCTTTCTGGCAGTTGGAAGTTGTAGACTTTAATGGAAGGTGCCAGGGTTGCTAATAGAATCTTCTCGTCACAGATGAAGGAAATGTAAAAGCAAAACTCACAAAGATTTGATGGGATTTATGCTAAAAGACAACAGCACCCAAAAGCACAAGCTAAGAATGAAGCCTGTACCCTATCAGGGGATGGAATTAATTATCTAACAGATTTGTAACTCTTCCTCTGCTATAAATAAAGACACAGAAATTTTCACGTGATCACTTGGCCACAGCCATTGCCTAGTATAGACTGGAATTAATGAGGACATTTACAAAAAGCTTGTACTACTGTTTTCATCCCTCAAGACAGTTCATCTGTCCCTTCTCAATTGCTCCTAATTTCCCAGGTTGAGATGGACACATTACTTTCTGCTCCTATAACTCTGATATCATAAAAGCAGTTATGCTGAAAGAAGGTATAATTAAGTGGTTAAAGGCACAGTTTTTGCAATAAACAAAACATGGGTTTGTATCATGCTTCCACTAGTAACAACTAAACCTCTTTAAGCCTTCAATTCAGTGCAGTTCTGTTGCTCAGCCATGTCCAACTCTTTGAGACTTTAAGCTTTAGCTTTCACCTTTATAAAATAAGGATATAAATATATGTGTGTATGTATGTAAGTAAATGCATATATATGCATATGTGTATATAGTTGTGTAAAGCATTTAATGAGCTTATTACTATTGTCATATTTTTTGCAATTGACCATCCCCTGATGATAAAGTGTTTGTCTTGTTTATCACTCAACCTCAGTTATCTACCACAATGCCTGGTATGTAACAGATAGTCAATATTTGTTGAATGAACAGATATATATTTAAATGATTAAAAGTCAGACTCAAAGCTTCTGAGCTAGGCAGAGACACATAAAATAAATTCTAGTTAATACTCAAAATGAAACCTGACAATAAAAGTTATGAGTTCAGAAAAGATATGTGATATTTGTTTCCAGCCATACATTTTTTGGAGATGAGACTTAGATGACAAGAAGCACAAAAGCAGAATTTGAAAGAAAAAAAAACTATCTGCATCAAAATATAGCTTTGAACCATTTATACTTTGCCATAGTAACGCCCCACAAAATGCAGAAAATGTACCTGTATGAATGGAAATTCAAACTCAAGAGTTTTGTCTTTATTTTAGTAAATGTTACATATAATTTTATTGTCCATTATTAACAGTGCTATTACAAGACAAAATGTCAATGCGTGTATTAAAGCATTAGAAAGGCACTTGGCTTAAATTTCCAGACAGATGTCCCACTGGATTTGTTTGTATAAAGGTGGGTAGGACATTAGGGCAAAAGAGCCCAGCCCTGCATGTAACAGTCTATCTACAATCGATTTAAGGTTCTGTTCTGGGAGCTGTGGCCTCGGGCAAGGCCAGCTTTTACTAACAGAGGCTACAGGCTCTGGCTGATCCTACAAAGCAAAGCAAGTTGAAGGTCTACCAAAGGACCTAATCAAATTTTCCATCTTTATGAAACAGCTTCTCATTTGCATTGTGATGCCACATCTCTTACCTGTGTCACTCCTCAAGGAGCCAGCTGTTCCCCTTCTTGATTTCTAAGACCTAGCCAGCCTCCATGATATGCAAGGCCTGAAGTATTCCAATTCCACGCCCAGCTGCTGCAGGGGAGTTGGCAGAGGGAAATACATTTGTTTATGCCCCCAGCCATCCATTTTCTTAAAGCTAGTTTCCAGCCAAGGTTGTTATCTAGGTACCAGTTATTATTTTCCAATGGTTAAATTCATAAGGTTTTTAGTTCCCAAAGGCTATCTGATTAAAAGGAATTTGGACACAAAAATATCGTTAGTATTTCTTGTATGATAGATATATCTTGCTTTGTCCCTAGAAATATAACTGAATGTTTCTTCTCTAGTTTCTTTCAGGGCCAGTTGTTCACTTTTTAAAAGTAATTTAATGTATTTATGTATATTAACACATAGAAAAATACACAGGAACAGTATACAGTTGGAGGAATTTGAGTAAATAAATATATCCATGAAACTATAACCCTAATCAAGGTATAGGACATTTTTTTATCACTCCAGAAAATTCCTTATGCTTTACTCCAGTAAATTTCTACTTATCACTGTTGTGATTTTGAGACTGAGCAGGACCCTGTGGGGTTCCTGGGAATGGAAGCCTTTCTATGTCCCCATTTCTTGTTTGTAGGGAATAGGCTCAGCCTCCATAACCTTCTCTGAGTTCCAAACAGCAGGTTCAAACTGTTGCTAACCAGGGCGGTGAGGGGATGCTGAGACAATGGAGGAGCAGTCAAGAAACAGTAGTGCACTCTTGGGATAGGATCCTGGTTCTGCCTCAGGGATACACCTGACAATATTTTTGAGCTCTTCTGCATAAATAAACCCCCAACAAACTGAAGATGTTCGCTACTTGGTGAAGCATTCTTATTCTAAAGAGAAGGTTGGTCACAGTTTGGTAACCTCAAGAACCACAGAAGCACATCAGGAGATTGCCTGAGGTCAGATTAAAGAGTGTAGGCCCTGAACATCCCTGATCCTTATCAGCAGCTTCACTCTTGAACCATTGCTATCAAATTCCTCACCATATCCCCACCAGTTGGGACACACAGTTTCAGAGCACCATCCTGCTGTGCCCCAACTTTGCCTCGCAAAGCAATAAAGCTATTCTTTGTTGCTTCACCCAAACCACTGAGATTTGACTCAGCATTGGCGCACAGTGGCTGAGGTTCTGATATCAATTTCTAATAACATAGACTTATTTTCCCACACTTAAATTTCACATAAATGGAATTATTTTCTAAGTATGCTTTTGTGTCTGGCTTCTTTCTCTTAACATAATGTTTTTGAAATTTATCTATTTCAAACTTTAAGGACATATGCTTTTATTTCTCTTGGGCAAACTATACCCAGGAGAATAGTTTGGTCTTACAAGAAAGTGTTCATCCTTGCATGAAATGTTCCTTTGATATCTCCAATTTTCTGAAGAGATCTCTAGTCTTTCCCATTCTATCATTTTCCTCTATTTCTTTGCATTGTTCACTCAAGACTTTCTTATCTCTCCTTACTATTCTCTGGAACTCTGCATTCAGTTGGGTGGTGTATCTTTCCCTTTCTCCCTTGCCTTTTCTTCTCTTCCCGGATGTTTTGTAAAGCCTGCTCAGATAACCACTTTGCCTTCTTGCATTCTTTTTTTTCTTTGGGATGGTTTTGGGCACTTACTCCTGTACAATGTTACAAACCTCCATCTATAGTTCTTCAGGCAGTCTGTCTACCAGATCTAATCCCTCAAATCTATTTGTCACCTCCACTGTATTTAGGTTGTAACTGAAAGGCCTAGTGTTTTTCCGTATTTTTAAATTTAAGCCTGAATTTTGCAACAAGGAGCTCATGATCTGAGCCACAGTCAGCTTCAGGTCTTGTTTTTGCTGACTATATAGAGCTTCTCCATCTTCAGCTGCCAAGAACATAATCAATTTGATTTCAGTATTGACCACTTGGTGATGTCCATGTATAGAGTTGTCTCTTGTGTTGCTGGAAGAGGGTATTTGCTATGATCAGTGTGTTCTCTTGAAAAAAACTCTGTTAGTCTTTGCCCTGCTTCATTTTGTACTCCAAGGCAAAAATTGCTCTTACTCCCAGTATCTCTTGACATCCTACTTTTGCATTCCAATCTCCTATGATGAAAAAGACATCTTTTATTGGTGTTAGTTCTAGAAGGTCTTGTAAGTCTTCATAGAACCAGTAAACTTTAGCTTCTTCAGCAGTAGTGGTTGGGGCATAGAGGATTACTGTGATGCTCAATGGTTTGCCTTGGAAACCACCTGATGTGAAGAGACAACTCATTGGAAAAGCCCCTGATATTGGGAAAAAGTGAGGGCAGGAGGAGAAGGGTATGGCAGAGGACGAGATAATTGGATAGCATGACTGACGTATTGGCTTCCCTGATAGCTCATTTGGTAAAGAATCCATCTGCAATGCAGCAGACCTCAGTTCGACTCCTGGGTCAGGAGGATCCCCTGGAGAAGGGACAGGCTACCCACTTCATTATGCTGGCCTGGAGAATCCTTATAGTCCATGGGGTCACAAAGAGTCGGACACAACTGAGCGACTTTCATTTTCACTGACTCAATGCACATGAGTTTGAGCAAACTCCGGGAGATAGTGAAGGACAGGGAAGCCTGGCGTGCTGCAATCCATGAGGTCACAGAGTTGGATATGGGTTAGTGAGTCAACAACAACAACGTAAGAAAGTGCCAAAGAGTTTTACAAAGTGAATATAGCATTTTATATATCCACTGGTCTAGTTGTTCCATATTCTTGCCAACATTTGATGTTATCAGTCTTTTTAATTTTAGCCATTACAGTGGGTTTGAAGAGGGTGTGAAGTGGTATCTCATTATAGTATTTTGCTGCAATTTCCAAAGTCACCTAAACATTTTTCTCTTTTTTCTTACCCAGGTTTATCTGTTTTTATCTAGTGCTGTCCTTTACTTAAAAGAATATCATTCCTAATCACCAGTCTACCTAAACTATAGTAATGTGAAAGACCACTTGTGTGATGGAACAGAAGTTTGTGATGACAAAAGATACATCCACCAAAACATTTCCTTAACTCATTCCTTCTAAGCTTCCTTTGAATTCCCCAGGAGGGGCAGAATGAACCACCATCAACATAGCATCACAGATAGGCTTTTCAGAATTTTGGTCAACTAATTAAACAGGTGGTTTAGTTGCTAACTCATGTCCAACTCTTGCGACCCCGTGGACTGTAGCAGGCCAGGCTCCTCTGTCAAAGGGATTCTCCAGGCAAGAATATTGGTGTGCCATTTCCTTCTCCAGGGAATCTTCCCATCCCAGGAATTAAACCTAGGTCTCCTACATTGCAGGCAGATTCTCTACCATCTGAGCTACAGTGGAAGCCCCTAATTAAATTAAACAGAGGTCTGCTCAATTGCGAGGTTAAAAGACGAATGAAAAATAAAGGCAATGGTGTGGGGCTATAGAATATCTGTTACTGAGCTCTCTATCTTGTTTCTTTTATTCAATTCCTTCTTACTTAGGCTTTGACTTCTACTTAACCAGCTAATGCATTTCTCTTTAGCCCAGGGAAATTATCCTTGAAGCTCATTAGAATCAAGTGTATCTCTTATTAATTGATTCAAAGTAGGAAAAAAAAAAACAAAACTTACCACATTTCATACAATTTAGGCTAAATAAAATTTTTGAATACAGTGCAAATCAACTGAACTGTCCTTTCATGTTGCATCCTTCAACTGCTGAATATTCTATATGGCATTTCACAGAAATATGATTTGATTTGAGAACATCTGCAGCAGTCTGGAACATATTTTCCCCTGTACTTGACTTTTAGCTCATTATAGCTCTCAGATGTTCTCTCAGCAATCCTGTGACATATTGGAGTGTTACTGAACAAACATCAGTGAAGCCTATGTCTTGAGTAGTGTCAATCTCAGTTGAAAATGTTTCAGCTTTCTTAGCATCAACACTGGAAGAATTTAATTAACCCACTGAAACTTTCAAAATGATAGTTAATGCCTGTAAGAAATGAGAAATCTGAAATGTAGGAGGAGAGTGGATAAGTGCTTAACCTCCCACAAGCTGATGCCTGCCACCCTCGGTCTGCACTGAGCCAACCCACGAGAAGCCTTGCTCTCTGTGCAGCCTCTTAGATTTTGCTGCGAAACCTCTGGCTTGCTCTGTAGCCCCTCGGAGATGGAGAAGGTGGAGGTGGCAACTACTGCTGTCACAATCCCCTGGTCCCCAAACAAGGTCAGCTTCCAGCCTCTAATCAGCTCCCATCCAGCTGCTCTCATGTGTTCAGTAGGTGGGGCTGGGATACCAAGGTCAGAAAAGCGCTGTTGGCAGTGACAAGGTTTTTTGCCCACTGCTGCTGCTACATTAAGGAAGCAGCTGGTGAGATAATGTATGCCAAAGTGCTCTGTAAATTATAAAGCGCTTATGTAATTGTCAAAAATAATCACTACTGTTATTTCATTCCTAGGTTGCAGGAAGAGCACTGACCTGGACCATTGGGTGGCAAAGTCCACTGTTAAGCTGGCTAGATGGGTGTGTGGGGTCCAGAGAGTGGGGTCTCTGGTGAGACTACAAATTTGGATGCTAACAGCAAGGAGAGCCATGGATAGGCAAATGTTCGTATTTAAGAGCCAGAAAAAGGAGAGGTGTCCTGAAAGATTAAGTCCAGGAAGCTTCTCTTCACACATAGAAATGTTATTTGCCTCCAAGCCTCTGCAGGCTTTCTGCCCTAGCCTGGGGTATTCTTCCAATATTTACTGGACCTTCATTTCAGATTACTTTGGGAAAACCCCTCAAACTTGTCAATAGCTCTGCTATCCTGTGCCTCTCTCTATATCACTCTCATCATTATGCCATGTTATATAAATGACCCTTCAGTTGCCTGATTTCCATACTAGTCTGTGAACCTGTTGAGGAAGACATTATAACGCTTGGCACATACTAGGTGCTAGCAATTGTTTGCTTGATAAAAGGCAAGGGAGAAATAAGTAGAAAAGCGTGTTCAAAAATCAAAGAAGACATTTCAAATAGGAAGAAGTGGTTGACTATGGAATGTGACAAGATGTAGTGAAGACAAGACTAGGAAATGACTGGATTTGGTGATCACTATATCATGCAACCCTCACAAGAGTAGTTTTAGCGATTTTGGGGGGTTGGGGATAGACAGAAATCTAACTTAAATGCATCGGAGACCGAAAAGCAAGTAAAGAATGAAAGAGTGAGTAGAGGCAATGTATTCTGGAATCTCAACTCTGAAAGGAAGAAAAAAATTCAGAAAATATTGTTTATTTTTCTCAATAATCCTATGGAATGCCTACTGTTATCCCAAGTTTTTTGATGAGGAAATGGTGGCTAAGACCAAGTACGTAAGTTGCCCAAGGCCTTACTACTAACAGAAAAGAAGCTCTGTGAAAGGCACACATTCTACTCAATTTCCTCAGTTGGATTAAGCCAATGGTTAGATCTCTTCATAATAATTTATTTATAACCAGGTATAGGGCAGGAATAATTATCATTGCAGTGTGGTTTGGAATAAATGTCTATCTAGTATCTTCGGGCATTTTACTAAGAGATCAGACCCAGGATAGGGTGATGTAATGGGAAATTGCATTATGGCACCAGCTACCAGCATGTGGAAAGAGATGCAGAAAGGAAAGGGAAGGTCACTAAAGAAAAGCTCTTCTGTTTTATAATTTTTCAAAGGGCTACAGAGCTATCAATTCTCTGGCAACAGCTACAGGTTATTTGCAATTCTGTATTAATCCTCACTGGCTGGTAATAATAAACTCGAAATGTCAGTGACTTAATATAATAAAAGCTGATTTCTCACTCATTAAAAAAAAAGTCTGTTGTACCTCTGGATATCTTCAATATAGCAACTCAGCAATCTAGGCCAACCATTTTATGCTGCACTTTCTCAACTTGAGTCTTCAGAGTTTGCTATGGCAAAGGACAGGTAATTTAGAGATCTGAGTGCCCTCTGGGAAACGCTTCCACTCTGAATCACACGCCACATCTCAGTCACACTGCAGCAATGAAAGCTTGTCATCTGGTCATACAGAACATCTAAGAGGCAAAGAGGTTTACTTCTCATACAGACCCCTGAAATGCTAGTGAGCACCACCAGTGCTGACCACAAACTCTGTGGGCATGAACAGAGGAGAAAAACTCTGTGGGCATGAACAGAGGAGAAAAACTCTGTAGGTATGAACAGAGGAGAAATCAGCTTGCATGCTTGTAATATATCTCAGTGAAGACTGTATACAGTAGTCTTAGAAGAATTCTTAGGAGGCCTGGATTACCACAAGTGCCACATGTTTGCTTTCATTACCTTCACTTGAGACCTACATTAAATCTAACGAGATACTTAGCAACACTGGGTAACATTTAGGCTCTAAAAGGCAACCACCTTGATAGCCCTGAGATGATGGGTGCCATTGTACAGCTCAGATGGAACAGGCACATGCAGGGGATCTAGAGAAGCTTCTCCAGTTTGAGATGAAATAGGATAAAACTGATAAGCAGGAAAGACAAGAAAAGTGATTTAAGAGAAAAGGCAACAGAAGTTCAAGAGGCACAGTCTTGACACGATTATCTGGGAATAATCCACAGCAGATGGGCCAGTATGATGTGAGGAGCTGGGAATGAGGCTTCAGGTGCTCCAGGTCTATGAGACTACTTCACAGACAGAGCCTGAAGCTGTAAATCAAAGGCTCCAAGAATCAAAGGATTCTCAACGTAGCATGAGTCATGTTCTCTGAGCAGGTTGCAGTCACATCTTCCCAAACACATTTCTAGGGGTCACTGGTGGCCATGAAGCACAGACTAATACAGGGCATGGATTTCAGACACTAATAAGATTGCTTTCCAATGTCTATACAGCATGAAATGGACGGGAGATTTAGAAATGAAGTGGTTAATTAGATCAACATGGGCAACCAAACAAACTTGTTAGGTTTCTGAAGACAAGAGGAAAAGGGATAGATACTTCATATGGATATCTAAATGGATTTAGTTAACTGAGAGATTGATTGCCAGTTATTCAGTACAATTGAAGATATCTTCGCCTATCCTTCCTGAACTTCCAGGGTTTTAGTAACGCTATTCAATGTCAGTCACAATGCATAAAATTTCGCAGGTAAAAATACAAAACCAAAATGAAAATTAAATACAAAAACAAAAGCAAAGTACTATGGTGTGTCTTGTTTGAATTTCTGGGGAGGAGGTAAATCAGATCCCCCTTTTGAATTTCAAAGAGTAGATATTTAATTTCTTTTCTCAAATCTTAGATTAAGACAACTTGTTATAAAGCTGAATATAACTAGAATTTCTGTTTGCTCTTTGCATTATCAAACTGACTCCTTTGACTCCCTTAATATCAGAAAAATGTATCTTTTATCTAATACTCCCTTTATTCAAGTGGACAGAAGCGCTCAAACAGACATATAACAAATACCTGTTTTGTTTTTTTTTCCCTCCTCAGGGACACTCTCAGGGGCACATCTCAGAGTTACAGAGATATTTTGCTTTATTCCATAAAATCAGGATATTTCATAAAGTTAGGAACAAAGCTAACTGGTTTGCAATAAATGTTCACTGATTTTGTAGAGTTCTTAGGAGTGGGGAGAGGGAATGAGTTCAAGGATAGTACTTGAATTCAAATTTTATCTTACATGCTTATAGTAATGGTTCCTTTACAAATCCTCAGTCCCCACCCAGAACAAGAGAAATCTTAATCTTTTTTCCTGGCTTAAAAGTACCATCAAAATTAATGTGGGTAACTTGCGTTGAAGATGAAAAGCACTTTTGCACAAGTTCTAAGTATATAATTACTATTAATGAGATGCATTCTGATTAAAGTAGTATATTTGATGAAGTATGAGGAATTATACTTAACCACTTACTTTCATGAAAGTGACAAAGAGAATAATTTCATTTGTACTTGGCAATTAGATATCAATTTAATGAGTGAGAAAAAATAGGGAATCATATTTTTAAAAAGCATGATGGAGTTCTGGCAGCAGTAAAAATGTTATATGGTTTATATTTTATTTCAGGCCAACAATGATGGACCACAACAAGGTGGGTGCAATGGTCACAAACACAAGAGCTCATGGTTGCCCAAATTCCTAAACCAAGCTCCACATTCTGGGAAGTGAAAAGCCATGTCCTGAAACATCTTGTCCTGTGTCAGTGCCCATGTAGGCATTTCCATTCAATCATATACCTTTGCTGGGCTTAAGCTTTGAGTTGGGCTTAGCACTCCTCTACAAAGTGCTCCCAG
This sequence comes from Nanger dama, assembly GCA_917880005.1. Lineage (NCBI taxonomy): Eukaryota > Metazoa > Chordata > Mammalia > Artiodactyla > Bovidae > Nanger > Nanger dama. Next base: position 3,506,238 of record CAKJTW010000059.1, read on the forward strand.
CAATTTCTACAAAGTGATCAGAGTTCCCTTGTGAAATGAGGCCACCCACCCCAGAGATGGGAGAAAACAAGGGAAGGTTTATAGAGGAAGAGCTATTCTGATTATAAGCACGGCAATACTATCTTTTCCCATAAAATGAGAAACTTCTACCAGCCCCTCTCCTAATGGTTCACTTCACATTCTGACAGTTACTCTGTCAAAATAGAGGGCAAAAGTGGGCCCTTCTTCATATTTTAGGACCAGTGATGAGCGATTCAAACCAATTTACTGCCCAAACCCCCAATTAACAAATTTATCTCCATTTTGGGCTTCCCTGGTAGCTTAGATGGTCTGCCTGCAAAGCGGGAGACCTGAGTTTAATTTCTGGGTCGGGGAATATCCCCTGGAGAAGGAAATGGAAACTCACTCCAGTGTTTTTGCTTGGAGAATCCCGTGGACAGGGGAGCCTGGTAGGCTACAGCTCATGGGGTCGCAGAGAATCAGACATGACTGATCAACTAATACTTTCATTCACTTCACTTTCCTTTCCATTTTACCTGGAAAGCAAACACTGATTTGTTCAGGAACTTTTTATATAGGTATGAAAGGGAGTGCTTCAAAGGACAAAGTTGCCAGCTTTTAACCAGTTCTAATGAACCTAAGAAGAACATGTTATCAATAGAAGGCCGAGAATGTATAAAAATAATCTATGAATATAAGCTGGAAAATCTATGCAAAATCTAGGAGAAATCAATTCATAAAGCATTCCTCAAATGTTCATATTTACCCTAAGATTATACATAGATTTTGGATACAAATATATCATATATCCAAATTACCTCCCTATCTAGCTAGCTAGCTAGCTATGTTAGAATTAATTATAACAATAACTGCCATTGCTGCACATTGAATGTCTGCTATATGCTATACACACCACACTATGATTTCTAGTTCTCACAAAACACAAAGCACATACAAAATCAGTCTCATTATCTAAATATGTCATTTCAGGAAAGGATTCATGTGGCTGGCCCAGTTTCATCCAGCAGAAAGACACTGAACCAGACTCAGACCTGCTGGACTCCCAACACCATGCTCCTTTTCCTACAGTAGTGCACTGACTTCAGTGTGGGATCCTTACACATTCATGAGATGATGAGACACTCAGGACTACAAGACTATCAAGGACTATCAACACTTACCCAATGGTACCATTTATAACAGGCGCTTGCCCTATTCTTAAAGAGTACTTAGCAGTTCAGCATTTTATCTAAGATACTACTCAAACCATCTGATGATATTTAGAGACGTAAACAAGTTCCCACAATAACCATGAGGGAGACTGATTTACTAATTTTGGAAAGTCTGAATTTCTAGGAAACAAATTTTTTTTTTTTTGCCATGTCCTATGAAATGAACTAAAACAATAAAAAATATTTAGCCTCATATAATCAGTCATAGAAAATGACCTCAATAATACTGCTTTTTAATTCCATCATTACCCAAGTAACTAGAAGTAAGCTAACATGCTATTTGGAACTTCTCTAACAATATAACATAACTCCCCCTCCCATTGTGAAGGTGAAATCGCTCAGTCGTGTCCAACTCTTTGCGACCCCCGTGGACTGTAACCTACTAGGCTTCCCCGTCCATGGGATTCTCCAGGCAAGAATACTGGAGTGGATTGTCATTTCCTTCTCCAGGGGGATCTTCCTGACCCAGGGATTAAACCTGGGTCTCCCGCATTGGAGGCAGATGCTTTAACCTCTGAGCCACTAGGGAAGCCCTCCCTCCCATATAGGCACACAAATAATTGCAGGGACAAAGCTGAAATGAGAGAAAACAACACGGGCAAGAAATACAAGGCCATAAGATGAACTTGAAAGAAAATGACCTTTATCTCCTTTGCACTCTCTTTTCTTGGTTAGCTCTGCGAGTGATCATTCAAGAAACTAGCAAAAACATGTTATCACCAAGCATGGCCCCACCCATCAGAACAAGACCCAGTTTCCCCTTCAGTCAGTCTCTCCCATCAGGAAGCTTCCATAAGCCTCTTATCTTTCTCCATCAGAAGGCAGACAGAAAACCATAATCACAGAAAAGTAACCAATCTTAAACACATGGACCACAGCCTTGTCTAACCCAATGAAACTATGAGCCAAGCCATGCAGGGCCATAAGAGACAGATGGGTCATGGTGGAGAGTTCTGACAAAACATGGCCCACTAGAGAAGGGAATTGGAAACCACTTCAGTATTCTTGCCTTGAGAACCCCATGAACAGTATGAAAAGGCAAAAAGATAGGACACTGAAAGATGAACTCCCCAGGTCAGTAGGTTCCCAATATGCTACTGGAGATCAGTGCAGAAATAACTCCAGAAAGAATAAAGAGATGGAGCCAAAGCCAAAGGGGAAAAAAAAAAAAAAAACCACATCCAGTTGTGGATGGGACTGGTGATAGAAGCAAGGTCTGATGATGTAATGACCAATACTGCATAGGAACCGGGAATGTCAGGTCCATGAATCAAGGCAAATTGGAAGTGGTCAAGCAGGAGATGGCACGAGTGAACGTGGACATTCTAGGAATCAGCAAACTAAAATGGACTGGAATGGATGAATTTAACTCAGATGACCATTATATCTACTACTGTGGGCAGGAATCCCTTAGAAGAAATGGAGTAGCCATCATGGTAAACAAAAGAGTCCGAAATGCAGTACCTGGATGCAATCTCAAAAATGACAGAATGATCTTTGTCCGTTTCCAAGGCAAACCATTCAGTATCACAGTAATCCAAGTCTATGCCCCAACTAGTAATGCTGAAGAAGCTGAAGCTCAATGGTGCTGTGAAGACCTACAAGACCTTCTAGAACTAACGCTGAAAAAGATATCCTTTTCATTACAGGGGACTGGAATGCAAAAGTAGGAAGTCAAGAAACACCTGGAGTAATAGGCAAATTTGGCCTTGGAGTACAGAATGAAGCAAGGCAAAGGCTAACATTTTTGCCAAGAAATGCACTGGTCATAGCAAACACACTCTTCCAACAACACAAGAGAAAACTCTACACATGGACATCACCAGATGATCAATACTGAAATCAGTCTGATTACATTCTTTGCAGGTAAAGATGGAGAAGCTCTATACAGTCAGCAAAAACAAGAACAGGAGCTGACTGTGGCTCAGATCATGAACTCCTTATTGCCAAATTAAGACTTAAATTGAAGAAAGTAGGGAAAACCACTAGACTAACAGGTATGACCTAAATCAAATCTCTTACAATTATATAGTGGAAGTGAGAAATAGATTTAAGGGATTAGATCTGATAAAGTGCCTGAAGAACTATGGATGGAGGTTCGTTACACTGTACAGGAGAAAGGGATCAAGACCATCCCCAAGAAAAAGAAATGCAAAAAGGCAAAATGGCTGTCTGAGGAGGCCTTTCAAATAGCTGTGAAAAGAAGAGAAGCAAAAAGCAAAGGAGAAAAGGAAAGATATACCCATCTGAATGCAGAGTTCCAAAGAATAGCAAGGAGAGATAAGAAAGCCTTCTTCAGTGATCAGTGCAAAGAAATAGAGGAAAAGAACAGAATGGGAAAGACTAGAGATCTCTTTAAGAAAATTAGCGATACCAAGGGAACATTTCATATAAAGATGGGCTCAGTAAAGGACAGAAATGATATGGACCTAACAGAAGCAGAAGATATTAAAAAGAAGTGGCAAGAATGCACAGAAGAACTGTATAAAAAGATCTTCATGACCTAGATAATCACGATGGTGTAATCACTCACCTAGAGCAAGACATCCTGGAATGCGAAGTGGGCCTTCAGTTCAGTTCAGTTCAGTTCAGTCGCTAAGTCATGTCCGACTCTTTACGACCCCATGAATTACAGCACGCCAGGCCTCCCTGTCCATCACCAACTCCTGGAGCACTCAGACTCACGTCCATCAAGTCAGTGATGCCATGCAGCCAACTCATCCTCTGTTGTCCCCTTCTCCTCCTGCCCCCAATCCCTCCCAGCATCAGAGTCTTTTCCAATGAGTCAACTCTTTGCATGAGGTTGCCAAAGTATTTAAGAAACATCATTACAAACAAAGCTAGTGGAGGTGATGGAATTCCAGTTGAGCTATTTCAAATACTGAAAGAGGATACTGTGAAAGTGCTGCACTCAATATGCCAGCAAATTTGGAAAACTCAGCAGTCGTCACAGGACTGGAAAAGGTCAGTTTTCCTTCCAGTTCCAAAGAAAGGCAATGCCAAAGAATGCTCAAACTACCACACAACTACTGCATTCATTTCACACTAGTAAAGTAATGCTCAAAATTCTCCAAGCAAGGTTTCAACAATACACGAACCATGAAGTTCCAGATGTTCAAGCTGGTTTTAGAAAAGGCAGAGGAACCAGACGTCAAATTGTCAACACCCACTGGATCATTGAAAAAGCAATAGAGTTCCAGAAAACATTTATTTCTGCTTTATTGACTATGCCAAAGCCTTTGACTATGTGGAAAATTCTGAAAGAGATGGGAATACCAGACCACCTGACCTTCCTCGTGAAAAATCTGAATGCAGGTCAGGAGGCAATAGTTAGAACTGGACATGGAACAACAGACTGGTTCCAAATAGGAAAATGAGTACGTCAAAGCTGTATATTTTCACCCTGCTTATTTAACCTATATGCAGAGTACCTCATGAGAAATGCTGGACTGGATGTAGCCCAAGCTGGATCAAGATTGCCAGGAGAAAATCAATAACCTCAGATATGCAGATGACATCACCCTTATGGCAGAAAGTGAAGAAGAACTTAAGAGCCTCTTGATGAAAGTGAAAGTAGAGAGAGAAAAAGTTGGCTTAAAGCTCAACTTTCAGAAGTCTGAGATCATGGCATCCGGTCTCATCACTTCATGCAAATAGATGGGGAAACAGTGGCAGACTTTAGTTTTTTGAACTCCAAAATCACTGCATATGGTAACTGCAGCCATGAAATTCAAAGACGCTTACTCCTTGGAAGGAAAGTTATGACCAACCTAGATAGCATATTAAAAAGCAGAGACATTACTTGCCAACAAAGGTCTGTCTAGTCAAGGCTATGGTTTTTCCTGTAGTCATGTACGGATGTGAGAATTGGACTATAAAGAAAGTTGAGCACCGAAGAATTAATGCTTTTGAATTGTAGTGATGGAAAAGACTCTTGAGAGCTCCCTTGGACTGCAAGGAGATCCAACCAGTCCATCCTAAAGGAGATCAGTCCTGAATATTCATTGAAAGGACTGATGTTGAAGCTGAAACTCCACCTGATGCCAAGACCTGACTTGTTTGGTAAGACCCTGATGCTGGGAAATAGTAAAGGCAGGAGAAGGGCACTACAGAGGATGAGATGGGTGGATGGCAACATCAATTCAATGGACATGAGTTTGTGTAAAGCTCCAGGAGTTGGTGATGGACAGGGTGGCCTGTCGTGCTGCAGTCCATGGGATCGCAAAGAGTAGGACACTACTGAGCAACTGAACTGAACTGAACTGATTGATGCAACAGCCCACAGGCAGGTCTATAACCATGGATTTTTCATTTTAAGTTTCCATATACATGTTGATTAGATTAAATTGTTTCAAATAATTCCAGTTTACTTTAATAAAGTATTATATATATCTCTTCTGGTCACAAGTTCTTTGTGTGATACAAGTATTATGGATAATTTCTCCAATTCTGTTATTTAAATTTTCATTTCTTTAACTTGCCTTTTGTTGAGCTAAGTTAATTTTGATGATGTACAATTATCAAGGTTTTTCTAGTATGTTTACTTTTTTTTGTATCTTAAATAAAAATTTTCTTATCTCAAAGGATATTTACTAACATTTTTTAAAAAAATTATATAGTATTGTTTTTACTTTTATATCTGTGATATATTTAAAGTTACTTTTGTGTCTGATGTGAGGATAATATGAAGGTTCATTAAATACCTATATATCTATATCTATATATGGTTATCCATTAATTCCAGCTCCATTTATCAAAAAGTATTTCCTTTCTCCCTTTGGTGTTTTTGTCAAAAATCAATTGAGTGTATATTTGTGGGTTTACTTCTAGATTTTCTATCTGTTCCATTGATCTATTTGTCTATCCTGACACTAAAACAGACTTGCTTGACTACTCCAGATTTATAGAAAATTTTGAAGGCAGATAGATCAAATCTTCAAAGTATGTTCTTTTTCAAGATTCTTTTGGCTACTGTTGGATCTTTGAAATCCAATGTAAATTTTAGAATCTGTTTGTCAACTTCTACAAAAACATGTTCTGGGATTTTGACTGGGATTGCCATATAGCTACAGATCAATTTGAAGAGAATTGCATCTTAGTATATCTTTCTATTGATATTTCTTCATTAATTTTTTTAGCAATTCTTTATAGTTTTGTAATTTGTAGTTTTCAGTGGGTAGTTACTGCACAAATTTTAATTTGTCCCTAAGTATATCGTCACCTTGCTTATTTAACTTATATGCAGAGTACATCACGAGAAACCCTGGACTGGAAGAAACACAAGCTGGAATCAAGATTTCCGGGAGATACCTCAATAACCTCAGATATGCAGATGACACCACCCTTACGGCAGAAAGTGAAGAGGAACTAAAAAGCCTCCTGATGAAAGTGAAAGTGGAGAGTGAAAAAGTTGGCTTAAAGCTCAACATTCAGAAAACGAAGATCATGGCATCCGGTCCCATCACTTCATGGGAAATAGATGGGGAAACAGTGGAAACAGTGTCAGACTTTATTTTTTGGGCTCCAAAATCACTGCAGATGGTGACTGCAGCCATGAAATTAAAAGATGCTTATTCCTTGGAAGAAAAGTTATGACCAACCTAGATAGCATATTCAAAAGCAGAGACATTACTTTGCCGACTAAGGTCCATCTAGTCAAGGCTATGGTTTTTCCTGTGGTCATGTACGGATGTGAGAGTTGGTCTGTGGAGAAGGCTGAGTGCCGAAGAATTAATGCTTTTGAACTGTGGTGTTGGAGAAGACTCTTGAGAGTCCCTTGGACTTCAAGGAGATCCAACCAGTCCATTCTGAAGGAGATTAGCCCAGGATTTCTTTGGAAGGAATGATGCTAAAGCTGAAACTCCAGTACTTTGGCCACTTCATGCGAAGAGTTGACTCACTGGAAAAGACTCTGATGCTGGGAGGGATTGGGGGCAGGAGGAGAAGGGGATGACAGAGGATGAGATGGCTGGATGGCATCACTGACTCAATGGATGTGAGTCTGAGTGAACTCCGGGAGTTGGTGTTGAACAGGAAGGCCTGGTGTGCTGCGATTCATGGGGTCACAAAGAGTCGGACACGACTGAGCGACTGAACTGAACTGAACTGAACTGTTTTGTAGATTTTGAATGCTATTGTAAATAGCATTTTAAAATTTAATTTTTGGGTTGTATATATAAAAATACAACTGACTTTTGTATATTGTCTTTATCTTGTGAAACTCTGCTAAGTTTAATTATTGATTTTCGGTTCCAGAGAATGGAAAGGAGAAATAAGAAGTCCTTCTTAAATGAACAATGCAAAGAAATAGAAGAAAACAATAGAATGGGAAAGACTAGAGATCTCTTCAAAAAAACAAGATATCAGGGTATACTTTATGCAAGGATGGGCATGATAAATGATAAAGAGAGTAAAGACTTAACGGAAGCAGAAGGGATAAAGAAGTGGCAAGAACACACAGAAGAACTATACAAAAAAGGTTTCAACGACATGGATAACAGTAATGGTGTGATCACTTACCTAGATCCAGACACTCTGGAATGTGAAGTCAAGTGGGTATTAAGAAGCATTACTATGAACAAAGCGAGTGGAGGTAATGGAATTCTAGCTGAAAGCTATTAAAAATCTACACGATGATGCTGTTAAAGTACTACATTCAATATGTCAGCAAATTTGGAAAACTCAGCAGTGGCCATGGGACTGGAAAAGGTCAGTTTTTTTATTCCAGTCCCAAAGAAGGGCAGTGCCCCCCAAATATTCAAGCTACCATACAACTGTGCGCATTTCACATGCTAGCAAGATTATGCTCAAAATCCTTAAAGCTAGACTTCAGCAGTATGTGAATTGAAACTTCCAGATGTACAGGCTAGGTATGGAAAAGGCAGATGAACCAGAGACCAAATTGCCAAGACTCTTTGGATCATAGAGAAAACAAGAGAGTTCCAGACAAACATCTACTTCTTCTTCATTGACTATGCTAAAGCCTTTGACTATGTGGATCAAAACAAACTGTGGAAAATTCTTAAACATATGGGAATACTGCCTTACCTGCCTCCTGAGAAACCTGTGTATGCAGTTTCAAGAAGCAACAGTTGGAACTAGACATGGAACAAAGAACCGGTTCAAAATTGGGAAAGGAGTATGTCAAGGCTATATACTGTCACCTTGCTTATTTAATTTCTATGCAGAGAACATCAGGTGAAATGATAGCCTGGATGAATCACAAACTGAAATCAAGATTGCTGGGAGAAATATCAACAATCTTGGATATGTAGATAATATCATTCTAATGGCAGAAAGTGAAGAGGAACTAAAGAACCTCTTGATCAAGGTGAAACAGAAGAGTGAAAAAGCTGGCTTAAAACTCAACATTCAAAAACTAAGATCTTGGCATCTGGTCTCATCACTTTATGGCAAACAGAAGGAGGAAAAGTGGAAGCAATGACAGATCTTATTTTCTTGGGCTCCAAAATCATTGTGGACAGTGACTACAGCCATGAAATTAAAAGACTCTTGCTCCTTGGAAAGAAAACCAATGACAAACCTAGACAGCATATTAAGCAGCAGAAACATCAGTTTGCCAACAAAGTCCATATAGTCAAAGATATATATTTTCCAGTAATCCTGTATGGATGTGAGAACTGAACCATAAAGAAAGCTACATGAGGAAGAATTCTTTTGAACTGGGGTGCAGGAGAAAACTCTTGAGAGAATCTCTTAGACAGTGAGGAGTTCCAATAAGTCAGTTTAAAGGAAATCTACCCTGAATATTCATTGAAAGGACTGATGCTGAAGTTTCAGTATTTTGGCCATCTATTGCAAGGGGCTGACTCTCTGGAAGAGATTCTGATGCTGGGAAAAACTGATGTCAAAAGGAGAAGGGAGCAGTACAGGATAAGATGGTTAGATAGCATCACTGATTCAAGACATGAATTTGAGCAAACTTCAGGAGATAGTGCAGGATAGGAAAGCCTGGTGTGCCGCAGCCCATAGGATCTGAGAGTTGGACACAACTTACTGACTGAACAAGAACAACAACAGTGTTTTTTCAGGTGCTTTAGAAGTTTTATGTACACAATATTACTACCTGCAAATTAAGCTAGTCTTCACAGTCTTTGCTTCCAATTTGGATGCCATTTATTTCTTTGTGTGTCCTTATTGCAGTAGTTAGGACCCCCAGTATAATGCTGGATATAAGTAGTGAGTGTAGACATTTATGCCTAGTTCTTGATCTTAGGGGAAGTTGATTTTTTCAATTACATGTAGTATGAACTATAGAATTTTTATACATGCTTTATCAGACTGAGTGTTTCCTTCCACGAGATTGCTTAGGTTTTCATGATGAGTAGTTGCTGGATTTTGTCAAATGCTTTTTCTGCCTCTAAGGACTTGTATCTAGAACACATATAGAATTCCTAAAATTTAATTAAAAATCAATCCAATTTTTAAGTAAGGGAAAGAACTGAATAGACTCTTCAGAGAAGAAGATACATGGATGTGTAAAAAGAACACAAAGAAGTGGTGAACATCGTGAATTTTCAGGGCAGTGAAAATTAATATTACAGTATGGTACCCATGTACATACACTAAAATGTCTAAAATGGAAAAGAAAGAGAATACTAAATGTTGGCTGGAATGTGGAAAACCAAAACACCTATCTGCAGTTGTAGGAGTGTAAAATACTGCAATCACTTTGGAAATCTGTAGGTTTCTTATAAAGCATATACATTACCTTATGATGCAGATACTACACACCTGGATTTTACTCAAGAGAAGTAAAAATTTGTAATCACAAAGCCATTTATGCCTGAATGCCTATTTCAGATATATTTATAATATTGGAGAAGTGAACATAGCCCAAATGTTGATTTGAATGAATACTCAAATTGTGGTATATTTATACAATAAAATATTTACCAATAAAAGTGAATTGCTTTACAGCCCCCAAAACATGGATGAATCTCTGAAACACTGTACTGAGTGAGAATAATCACACAGAAAAAAGCATACATTATGGAATTCTAGTTGTATCAAGCTAAAGAATATGAGCAAACTAACCTATGTTGATGGAAATTAGTGTTTGTTTCTGGTGGTAGGAAAGACAGAGAGATAATGACTGGAAAAATGTAGAAGGGAATCTAAGAGGTGTTGGCAATGTTATGTATCTTGATAGATGTAAGGATTTTATTGGTGTTTTGTTGGCCAAAACTCATCAGATGGTTTATTTAAGATCTGTCCATTTTTATGTAAATTAAACTTCAATTTGGAAAAATGAAAAGCACAAAAAAATGAATAGCATGAAGACATAAGACTTGTAAAGTTTTTAGTAAACAAGAGATACCACTGTTATTATGAGGACTTTTGTGATAGTCATGCTTATGACATTATATATTCCTTGTGGATGCTTCTTTGTTCCCTGTCTTGAAAAACATACCAGAGACAAGTAAATAGACAGACATCTACATATAAAGCAAAACAGCATCTACATATATGCACCACATATAAAGCAGTAGTTTTATAAAATCATATTCCTTTTGATTTTAAAAACATGAGAATGATGCATCTGGTCATATAGATGCACAAATTTTGGTTTTTATCATCAAAATAAAACCTTGTATTATCACTATACAAGCACCAGACAGTGTTTCTGATTTTATCCTAATGAAAGCTTTTTAATGAGTACACATTATGTTCACTTATTAATATCACTGATAGGTATTTCATCATATTTTAATACCTACTGAAAGTAATTTGGCACGTTTACTGTTTTCTTCTAAAATGCTTGCTATTCTTGAAAGGGCCTGGCTGGAATTTTAATTATAAACTGGCTTCCTTTTTTCCTCTAAAGAAGGAGCCCACAGATAGTCTGTGCAACTTAATTCTATAAACACGGAGCATTGTGCGAGGTGCTTGAAAATTCAAATATAAATGAGACATGATCTCTGTTTTCAAGAAGCTCATAATGAGCTCAGTGATGGACAAGAAGTAATATAACTAGAAGATCATCTAATAACTGCAATACTGGTTATATGAACAAAGGACTGTAGGAGAAAAGTGAAAGTGAAAGTCGCTCAGTTGTGTCTCTTTGCGACCCCATGGACTATATAGTCCATGGAATTCTCCAGGCCAGAATACTGGAGTGGGTAGCCCCCCCCTTCTCCAACCCAGGGATCAAACCCAGGCATCCCACATTGCAGGCAGAATTTTTACCAGCTGAGCCACAAGGAAAGCCCAAGAAAACTGGAGTAGGTACCCTGTCCCTTCTCCAGGGGATCTTCCCAACCCAGGTATTGAACAGGGGTCTCTTCCATTGCAGGCAGATTCTTTACCAACTGAGCTATCAAAGAAGCGACTCAATTTTCCTAGAGGGAGAGGAAAACAATCATAGATGACTTCACAAAGGAAGTGACATTTAAGATAGATAACACATTTAAGTTTTTTTTTTTTTTAAAGAGTGATCAATATATCATTCAGCAACTCAGCTACCATACTGTTGCTCCTACATGGTGAACATTAGGTCAGGCACTGGCACACAGTGTGGTCTAGACCCTCAAAAGCTTATACTCTAGGTCCATGTTGCCAGTTCTAGAAGGAATCAAGGTCGCTCACTTGCATACCTCATTCTTTTCACTCTGGCTTCTTTCCCTCTCATTTTACTAGACTCATACACCATAAAAGACTATTAAGTTCAAAGTTACTATTTTTCTTTTTCATTTTTGATGTAAAGGGGAAAATGATGGCATGGTAAATATAGATTGTTAGTTCTAACTTAGCTGTTTTCTTACAACATTTATTTATTCATTCATTTACTTATTCAAGCATCATTTATTAAGCCCTTAGAATGTAGTCCACTGGAGAAGGGAATTGAGAACCCCATGAACAGTATGAAAAGGCAAAATGATAGGATACTGAAAGAGGAACTCCCCAGGTCAGTAGGTGCCCAATATGCTACAGGAGATCAGTGGAGAAATAACTCCAGAAAGAATGAAGGGATGGAGCCAAAGCAAAAACAATACCCAGCTGTGGATGTGACTGGTGAGAGAAGCAAGGTCCGATGCTGTAAAGAGCAATATTGCATAGGAACCTGGGATGTCAGGTCCATGAGTCAAAGAAAATTGGAAGTGATCAAACAAGAGATGGCAAGAGTGAACGTCAACGTTCAAGGAATCACCAAACTAAAATGGACTGGAATGGGTGAATTTAACTCAGATGACCATTATGTCTACTACTGCAAGCAGGAATCCCTCAGAAGAAATGGAGTAGCCATCATGGTCAACAAGAGTTCGAAATGCAGTACTTGGATACAGTCTCAAAAACGACAGAATGATTGACTCTGTTCGTCTCCAAGGCAAACCATTCAGTATCACAGTTATCCAAGACTATGCCCCAACCAGTAACGCTGAAGAAGCTGAAGTTGAACAGTTTCATGAAGACCTAAAAGAACTTTTAGAACTAACACCCCAAAATGATGTCCTTTTCATTATAGGGGACTGGATTGCAAAAGTAGGAAGTCAAGAAACACCGGGACTAACTGACAAAATCGGCCTTGGAATGCAGAATGAAGCAGGGCAAAGACTAATACAGTTTTGCCAAGAAAATGCACTGGTCATAGCAAACACCCTCTTCCAACAACACAAGAGAAGCCTCTACACATGGACATCAGAGATGGTCAACATAGAAATCAGAATGATTATATTCTGTGCAGCCAAAGATGGAAAAGCTCTATACAATCAACAAAACAAGATCAGGAGCTGACTGTGGCTCAGATCATGAACTCCCTATTACCAAATTCAGACTTAAATTGAAGAAAGTAGGGAAAACCACTAGACCATTCAGGTATGACCTAAATCAAATCCCTTATGATTATACAGTGGAAGTGAGAAATAGATTTAAGGGCCTAGATCTGATAGATAAAGTGCCTGATGAACTATAGAATGAGGTTTGTGACATTGCATGGGAGACAGGGATCAAGACCATCCTCATGGAAAAGAAATACAAAAAAGCAAAATGCCTGTCTGGGGAGGCCTTACAAATAGCTGTGAAAAGAAGAGAGGGGAAAAGCAAAGGAGAAAAGGAAAGATATAAGCATCTGAATGTAGAGTTCCAGAGAATAGCAAGAAGAGATAAGAACGCCTTCTTCAGCGATCAATGCAAAGAAATAGAGGAAAAGAACAGAATGGGAAAGACTAGAGATCTCGTTAAGAAAATTAGAGATACCAAGGGAACATTTCATGCAAAGATGGGCTCCATAAAGGACAGAAATGGTATGGACCTAACAGAAGCAGAAGATATTAAGAAGAGGTGGCAAGAATACACAGAAGAACTGTACAAAAAGATCTTCATGACCCAGATAATCATGATGGTGTGATCACTAACCTAGAGCCAGACATCCTGGAATGTGAAGTCAAGTGGGCCTTGAAAAGCATCACTACGAACAAAGCTAGTGGAGGTGAAGGCATTCCAGTTGAGCTGCTTCAAGTCCTGAAAGATGAGGCTGTGAAAGTGCTGCACTCAATATCCCAGCAAATTTGGAAAACTCAGCAGTGGCCACAGGACTGGAAAAGGTCAGTGTTCATTCCAATCCCAAAAAGGCAATGCCAAAGAATGCTCAAACCATTGCACAATTGCACTCATCTCACATGCTAGTAAAGTAATGCTCAAAATTCTCCAAGCCAGGCTTCAGCAATACGTGAACTGTGAACTCTCTGATGTTCAAGCTGGTTTTAGAAAAGGCAGAGGAACCAGAGATCAAGTTGCCAACATCCGCTGGATCATGGAAAAAGCAAGAGAATTCCAGAAAAACATCTATTTCTGCTTTACTGACTATGCCAAAGCCTTTGACTGTGTGGATCACAAACTGTGGAAAATTCTGAAAGAGATTGAGAAATCTGTATGCAGGTCAGGAAGCAACAGTTAGAACTGGACATGGAACAACAGACTGGTTCCAAACAGGAAAAGGAGTATGTCAGGGCTGTATATTGTCACCCTGCTTATTTAACTTCTATGCAGAGTACATCATGAGAAACGCTGGACTGGAAGAAACACAAGCTGGAATCAAGATTGCCGGGAGATATCTCAATAACCTCAGATATGCAGATGACATCACCCTTATGGCAGAAAGTGAAGAGGAACTAAAAAGCCTCTTGATGAAAGTGAAAGTGGAGAGTGAAAAAGTTGGCTTAAAGTTCAACATTCAGAAAACGAAGATCATGGCATCTGGTCCCATTACTTCATGGGAAATAGATGGGGAAACAGTGGAAACAGTGTCAGACTTTATTTTTGGGGGCTCCAAAATCACTGAAAATGGTGACTGCAGCCATGAAATTAGAAGATGCTTACTCCTTAAGGAAAGTTATGACCAACCTAGATAGTATATTCAAAAGCAGAGACATTACTTTGCCGACTAAGGTCCATCTAGTCAAGACTATGATTTTTCCTGTGGTCATGCATGGATGTGAGAGTTGGACTGTGAAGAAGGCTGAGCGCAGAAGAATTGATGCTTTTGAACTGTGGTGTTGGAGAAGACTCTTGAGAGTCCCTTGGACTGCAAGGAGATCCAACCAGTCCATTCTGAAGGAGATCAGCCCTGGGATTTCTTTGGAAGGAATGATGCTAAAGCTGAGACTCCAGTACTTTGGCCACCTGATGTGAAGAGCTGACTCATTTGAAAAGACACTAATGCTGAAAAAGATTGAGGCCAGGAGGAGAAGGGGATGACCGAGGATGAGATGGTTGGATGGCATCACCGATTGAATTAACATGAATTTGGGTAAACTCTGGGAGTTGGTGATGGACAGGGAGGCCTGGCATGCTGTGGTTCATGGGGTCACAAACAGTCGGACATGACTGAATGACTGAAGGGAAGGGAAGTATCAGTGGGTACCCAGGAACTGGGATACAAAGGGGAAGACTGTCTGGCAGAAGAATCAGAGATGGAAAAATTCAACTGCTGTGTGATACTGGTTGCAACTCAGATGGAAGAAGAAAAGGAGAAATTAACCCTGGTCAGAGAGGTCAGAGAATAACTAACTCAAAGAGAAGAGAATGCTTTAATTACTCTTTAGTGAACTGGAAAGACTCCAGATGTAAAGAATAGCAGGTGAAAATGCACCCAGACCGCAAGCAATCAGCTATGTGGTCCTGTGTTGTTTTCTCTCAAGGGCTCTCACTTAGGAATTCTGCTTTTATCCTAAGCACAGAAAAGTGCAGTCATTTCCCTCCATGCTGTCTGATTGTAAAATTTTGTGTTTTTCTTTTAGCATGCAATTTTTTCCATGTTTCTCAAGCAAATAATCGCAACATAATTCTTATTTTCACACCTTAAAATGCCAAATATTAGCATTTTATTTTCTAATGTCACTAAAATATATACTTTGCCTCCAACTCTAAAGAAGAATTTGTGGATAAAGATATAATCGCAGTTACATTTTCATTTAAGTATTCTTCACAACAGTTTATCTAAAATACTTAAGGCAAATCGTATTTCCAAATTCAGATACTTTTTTGGACTTTAGGAAAGAAAAATGGTACATTTACTACATTATACCTAATACCTCCAGCAAGATGCGGAGTGGCAACCTGGACTCAAACACATTAGTCTCTCTGCAGTAAACATGCAAATGTTCACTCTAAGAGGAATAAATAAAGATTATAAATAGCCTCATATCAGTTCAGGCCAGGTTTGCTGCCTAATGAGTTATGTGGAACATTTGGTTACAGAGTTTTTGGGTTTCAGAATTGTTAATGAGAGAATGCGGAGTTGTGGTTATCCTCATTTTATAGTTTAAGACACAGATTTAGAGAGATTAATTAACTCGCTGGAGTTGCTTAGCTAGTAAGTGAGGAGGCCTCATAGAAACCCCACAGGCTTACTCTGAACTTTGCCAGTAACCACTGTCCCACATGCAGCAAGCAAACATTTCACTTCTATTGCACTGCCAGGTTTTTTCCAGGTAAAGAGGGAATTAAGGTAACTGAGTATAAAATGAAAGGATTTGGCTACAGATGCCCCTTCTTTTCTGATGATACTGTGAATAGTCTCAACTTCCTAATCCTCACAGACATCCTCATTGCTAACTGTCTGCATGCACTCTGGATGTCATGCCTTTGAGAACTGTCTCTGTCCTTACAATTCTTCTTGCTTACATGTCTTTGATTCAACAGCTGAACTAACTCCCTGGTTCCTCAATGGGCATGTTCAGCCACTGGCCATTCAGGACCCATCGTGTGGCTTCTCTGGATTTCCTCTCCCTATTCTCTACGTCATTTCTCTTCCAGCTCAAAATCATTCCTTACCAGCTTTCTCCCACAAAAGAAGCTTGTGTTGTGTCCATCACTATCTTCTCAGTCTCTGACTGTATTCAGTTGCTATTCTCTTCATTCCTCTTGGCAACATGGATCTTTGTGTTCTTCTATCAGAATCAGGATGTTAAAATGCAGATTCCTGGACGCACATCTGACCAATTAAATCAGGATCTCTAGGAGCGGAGCCGGTGAATCTACACAGTCAGACACATGCCACATGGTATTCAAGCACCATGAGTTCGAGATCAACAGCTCTGTAGTGTAGCAGAGCTATGATTGCCCTTCCTATGGAACCTACTCCCATGCTTGCAGGCACAAATTTATACAACTTGCACCATAAGACCAGAGCAAACTATAAATGCCTGACTTCTTGCTCTTCCAAAGTCACATGAAGAAACATTGTTTGGGAAGTTTAATCAATTAATACGTGAGGCATGCATTAGGGAGAATATATTAAATATACTAATTACTTGAAAGATAACATGACTAATTTGGCCAAATCCTTGTTTCCATGGCTCAAGTCTCATTTTCCTCCATCTTCAAACACTGTACTGTAATTGGTTTCTTCTAAATTTCTACTCTAATTTATTCTAGCCTGACCTCTGAGTGAAAGATTAAGTAGAGTAACAATTATACTTTCCAAACAAATTTTTTCCTGTCTAAAGAAGCCAGCTACTTCTAGCAGGGCTTTTTAAAAGCGTCTGCATCTTCTCTTGTTTCCTATAGCATGAAAACATGGTAAGAAGCAGCATCCTACTCTTTAGCTAATGAGAATATAATATGAATTACTGTCAAAGATACACACACATACACACACCAGGAAAGAACAGCTAGGAAGCCACCTGTACTGTGGACCCAGAGTGCTTTGATTCACTATTAGGAATATTAACCTAAAAGAGATAGTCACCTATTGTTTGAGTCATGTCAGCCCTCACCAGAGACTCTGGGGCATAGATCTATTTACCAGACCATCTGCTTGTTCCTCAACTTAGTGCTGAGAAATGAATTAGTAATACAATCACATAGGCAAGATCTTCTATTTTTTTTAACAAATGATAATACTGGAAATTACACTTACAATTTTGATGAAAGCTGGGCTTACCAAAATAAAGTCTAAACCTAGATTCAAACTATCTGAAAATCAGTTTCCACTTATGTTATTGACACAAGTGTCTCCATCATTACCTATCTTTTATTTGAATATATAAGTTTTGAGATGAGTGTGGAAGTCCTTTAGAGACAAAATGACACAGTGCAGTGCAGCCTCTTCCATTTCAGCTCTCATGATGACTGCATTTTGAGACAATGCTTTTATAGATGGTCATAAACTATCAGAACTATCATGTCAGAAGCAATTAACTAGATATATTTACATTGCATGAGCATAAGTTATTTGCAAATTTTTTTTAGTTAGGAACAACCTTGGGATATTGACGGTCATTGATAAAGCCATGGACACTCACTGTCTAAATACTTTCAGACTCAGTTTATGATAATATGATTAGTTACACTAATAATACTGCTTCGGCACAGTCTTGCTAATTATAATATTATAAATATTAATGTCAGCCAGCCTTTCTGTTTGATTGCCATTCATGGAGTCATTATCACGATATTTTCCTGGAAACCAGCAAGATTTTATCCCTCCTCCCCCTTTTATTTTTGACCACTGGACTTGCAGTCATTCATACACATTAATCTATAGGAAGCTCTGATTTTTGGCTGTCTGTTCAGAGAAGAATAGTGATATTTCCAATTAAAACTAGTCAAATGTAAATCATTATATGATATTTCTCTTATTCTTTCTGAGTCCTTAACCACGCCATCGAAAGCACAGAACCCAGGGTTTTTGTTTTCCATTCTTTTTCATGTGACCTGTTTCAAGTTAAGATTCATTTGAATTATTAAATGCTTCCTTAAAGAATCTTTTTATACTTGCCTCTCTTTTTTTTAAAGTTAATTATTGATGTAGTGACAAGCTGAAAAGACTAGGAATTATAATTTTTTCCTCCCCTCATTCAGGACTCAAGAAACGTCTTCTGACAATGGTTGTCTATTTAGAATAATACAAAGGAAATACAAAGGCAAAATACTGAATGTTGTTTCAGAAAAGATTTGCTAAAATCACTGTATTATACAAAATGTAAATGTAGTGTATATTTCTCTGAAAATAGCAGTTAGAGATGAAAGTTGGGACATAACCTTTTGAGCCCAGATTTAACCACACACATAGCAGAAGCAGTTACAAAAGATACTGATTAGATTTTAATTTTAAAAACTTCATCATATTATTCAGGGCTCCAGTGATTTGATTGTCTGAAAATAGAAAGGTAATGTTGTAATTTCCAGAGCTGGTTAAAGAATAAAGAAATCTCCAGCCTCCCACTGGAAAGAATGCCAGTCATCACCACAGTAAGCAAGAATTTGGAGGCATTTTATACTACAAACTTCAATCTTTTTCCTTTATATGACCTTGTGTTATACAGGTTTCATAAAAATGTAGCTCAGAGACCTGTCATATAGTTGCAATCAAGGCTCCTTCAGAACGATTCTACTATGCAATCATATCCAATGGGGCATCTGTGTTTCCCCTGTTAGTAGGATGGTGGGAAGGCAAACAAGACCCGAAATGGAAAATGAAAAAGCCAGAGTTCTCAAGGACAACCCACGAGAGGTGACCACATACCTTTCCCACAAGTTCAGCAATGCAAGGAACTGGCTTCCCTTTCTGGTGACTCCTCGTGGCTGGACTCTGCCCATCCCAGTCCTGTAGTTCTTCAATGCTTTTCAGATAAAGCAAGGCTTTGAGGCCAGTGCAGTAGTCTTGGATGACAGTGAAATCCTGATTTTGAATAGCACTGCATACCTAGAAAAGGTAGAGCACCCAACAGAATGTCAGCTCAGTTTAGTTCAGTTCAGTTGCTCAGTCCTGTCAGACTCTTTGCAATCCCACGGACTGCAGCACATCAGGCCTCTCTGTCCATCACCAACTTCCACAGTGTACTCAAACTCATGTCCACTGAGTTGATGATGCCATCCAACCATCTCATCCTCTGTTGTCCCCTTCTCCTCCCGCCTTCAACCTTTCCCAGCATTAAGGTCTTTTCAAAGGAGTCAGTTCTTCACATCAGGTGGCCAAAGTATTGGAGTACCAGCTTCAGTCAAACCAAGAGCTAATTCTCCAAACAGACTCACTTTTCAGACAGTCAACACAATTTATTTTATATGCCAGGCACTGGTCTAAGCATGACATGTCAGTCATTGCTTGCAGGGGATGGGAGTGTTAGGGAAGGAAAAACTCAAGAGGCACAGGGAAACTTTCAGGGACTATGGATACTTTCATCAGCTTGATGTGGGGACAGTCTCACAGGTACGTGCTTATTTCAAAACATCAGACTGTATATTTTAAATATGTGTAAAGTGTTAGTTGCTCAGTTGTGTCTGATTTCGCAACCCCATGGACTGTAGCCCTCCAGGCTCCTCTGTCCATGGAATTCTCCAGGCAAGAATACTGGATTGGTTTCCATTCCCTTTTCCAGGAGATCTTTCCAATCCAGAGATTGAACCCAGGTATCCTGCATTGCAGGCAGATTCTTTACCATCTAAGCCACCAGGGAAACTCTTAAATATATGTAGTTTACTGTATGTCATGTATAGTCAGTATGGCTGTAAAAAAGTAGGCCCAATAGGTAGAATTTCCAAGAAGTTAAATTTAGCACAACATAAGAATGGACATTTTAATCTCTCATTTTCTCTCCGTTAAGAGGTACTGCTTGGAGGTACATGTCCAGGCTGGTCATGTACCTTGATTGAAGGTGGTCACGCTGGGCTGGAGTGCTTTCATCAGTTAACTCAGCCCTCAGGTACCAATGCCTACCTCTTCAGCCTCATATATTGTTGTTCTTCTTTGTATTCACTATGCTTCAATCACCCAGGTCTTTTTCCTCTTTTCCTCAGATTTGCCACATTCTTTCTTTACCTTGACACCTCGTAAAACCTTGCTGCCTGGAAGGCCTTTGCCTTTACACATGGCTGACTAACTCCCCAGCTTCAGTCTCATGGGAAATATTACTTCTTCAAGGAGGCCTCTAGGAGCTCCATATATGGAGCTAGAGGTTAAAGCCTCCTCAACTCATACAGTTTGGCTTCTAACTTTCGCAAGATTATTTGATTAATAGCTCCCTTCCCCGGTAGACTGAAGCTTTAGGAGGGAAGAACCTGTATTTATTTTGGACAACATATTATCCCCAATGACTAGCATAGAGTTTGTCACTTATTCTGCTCTTAATAGAGATATGTTTAATGAATGCATATGCAGGAGAGATTTTTTTTTTTTGCATGACCATTTGTTAGGAAATAGAGATTTAATTCTAGAGTTAAGGAAGGCTGAATCTGAGAAATTAGGATCCTTCTAAAACAACGTATTTGGGAGTCTGTTAGGATTTGAGTTAGAGTTTGAATTTAGTTGATTTAGAGAAACACTTCCAGATTGATTACTTACAAAGATAATTCTCCAATTTTTATACTACACACAGACCCCAGAAACTCAATTACATTTACTCATTGCTGGTAGGATCTCTTCATCCATGTGGCCCACCATCACTTAAACAGAAAATTTATCACCTAGAGTTCAATGACTCTCCACACCCATATTTCAAATCAATCCAAAGAAACAACCATCCAAACACAAGTAAGCAAAGCAAAATTCATTTTTAGCCTATCTTTCCAGATGTTAGATTCTTAGCATATATCATAGTGCCTGGTGATAGCAGCCAATAAAGAAGCTCCAATACTTTGGCCACCTGATGCAAAGAGCTGACTCACTGGAAAAACGCCGATGGTGAAAAAATTAGGCCAAGAGGAGAAGGGGGCAACACAGATGAGATGGTTGGATAGTATCACAGACTCAGTGGACATGAGTTTGAGCAAAGTCAAGGAGATAGTGATGGACAGAGAAGCTTGGCGTGCTGCAGTTCGTGGGGTTGCAAAGAATCGTATACTACTTAGCGAATGAGAACAACAACAATGAAAACTCATGTCATATGTGAATGCAGATGAGGAAATACCTGAAAATAGAAGGATAAACCATATTCTACTTCAAGGTCTCTTAAAGTCTTCTGAGTGTTTACTTAATATATTTCATGACAATCCTCATGCCTAGCACACCACCAGATACTTAGCTGTTGCGAGGCTGGTTGAGAAAATTTACTGAAAACAGACTGAGAGGCTCTAGAATAGGGAATGGGAAATAGATAGAAACAGAGAAAGGGCAAAAAGTATGTATACCTAGCAGTTCTCAGAAAAGAGTGGTAGTAATTTCACGATGTATATATAAAAAGGCCAAATGTGGGATTCTGGGAACAGAAGCATTTAAAATGAAGGCTTAAGGAAGACAATGAAGGACACTCAGAAGAGACCCAAGACAGCATCGTCCAAGATGTCAAATGATGCACGAAGGGTCCATAATATCAGAAGTGAAAAGGTATCATTAAATTTATCAATCAAAATACAGTAGCATTTATGGTGGATAATTTCTGCAATAGGGCAAAAGCATGTTACAATGAATTGAGGAGTGGATGAGGATTGAGGAACTGAAGATATGAAGATGGAATGATCTGATGAGGTTTGGCTCATGTAAGAAAAAGGGCAGAGCTAGTGGTATAAGTAGGAGAATTTTGTGTACTATTTTTATAAGGATGAAAATGGCTATGATTTAAAGGAATGTGGCCATTTTATATTTCAGAATAAAACAGAATGGCTTCTGTATATTAAATTTCTGTCAAACTTGGTTGAATGATGATGTGGTAAGAATAAAACAATGCAATATATAGCATGAGGTAGGCTCTTACTATGGGCCACATACTCTGTTCGACACTTTTTAATATATTATATCATGCAGTCCTCAAAATGACACTAAGAGGTAGGCTTAATTTTTAGCCCTATTTTACAGATGAGGCAAGTGAGATGCAGAGACATTAACTGACTTGTCCCAGGCAGGCCACATGGTTAGAAAGTGGCTTATACTACATAATTCATGACCATGCAGGCTAACGTGACTTAGGTATAGACATTCACAGCAGAAAAGACTCTTTTCATATAACAAAAATTATTTTTTCCATGAACCAAAACCATGCATATATATTTTATATGGTCAATTATCTTCAATCCAAATATAACTATTGTTTTGAAAAACTGATACTAGTAGATAAAAATTGTCAATGTCTTCATGTTTTATTTACTTCTTACTTGTATAGTATGAATAAAAACAACAAGCCAAAACCAAAAGCAGAAATAAAAACTTTTCATTTCCTATTGTGAAGAGTTGTATGTTACCACAATGTAGGAAAGAACATTGAATAACTAAATATAGACAAGAATATTTTCTAGGAAGTCCATTTATATCACATAAAAACCTGCTTCTCAAGAAGAACAATTTAAGCATTAATTAGGTCCGTTATAACTTTCTTAGAGTTGTTTTCTTTTCAGAACAATGATAAAGAACATCATTATAATCTCCTCCATGGGATATTTTTTAAACTGTAACAGTCAACTGATGCTTTACTTAATCTTCTTTGTTCACTGTGACATTGTTTTTTTTTTTTGTTTTTTTTTGTAGTATAGCTAATGGGTGCACTTTTACTATAGTCTTAAAACATTTACCCATATGAACACAGAGATCAGATTTTGAAAATCACATCATGTCATGTAATTTATAGGATGTTCACGACTGCTATGAAAACCTGCTGCTGAAAGGATTCTAAAAGGACTCTAGCCACGTTCCAATGCATGAATAATCAAGTTTAGTCTTAGTCCTCCCTAACTTTTCTGGTGAGAAGATACAGAAGCCACTACTTCCCTTAATCCACAATTTGTATAGAGTGGACTCAACCACGTGGTGCCAGAGTGATCGGGGTGACTTGCGTATTTTAACTATGGAAGATCATATGGTACTAAAGACTAAAAAGACCTCTTTTCCCCATCCTCTTGTATGCTCTTTATTCTACTATGCTTACATAATTGGGAGCTGCATTGAGCATGTGAAGAGAACATAGAACTTGAAGAGGGAGGAGAGACTACCAGCTGTGACTGAACATGGCTGGGATGGTGTGCTATGCTGGAAACCCTGGACGCCACCATTGGGTCACAGGGGACCCAACTTCAGACATGTTTCATCATAAAGCAACTGTCACACTATTAATATACTTTCCTAAAATAATTTAACTTTTTTCCCATAAGATTAAACATTAATTTTCTGAAAGAATTTCTGGTAATAAAAACTTTTCGACTGCTATCTCTTTGAAAAATGTGATATATATATACCTCACACACACACACACACACACACACACATATTATCAGAGGGTCTTATTAAATTGTAAATTATGTTTCTGTAGGTTTGGAGTGAGTTCCAAGTTCCAAGTTTCTGCCTTTGTGACAAGCTTCCAGGTGGTGCTAAGGCTGCCGACTACATTTAGAATAACAAAGATTTAAGCACCAGAGAAGGCAATGGCACCCCACTCCAGTACTCTTGCCTGGAAAATCCTGTGGGTGGAGGAACCCGGTAGGCTGCAGTCTATGGGGTCACTAAGAGTCAGACATGACTGAGGAACTTCACTTTCACTTTTCACTTTCATGCATTGGAGAGGGAAATGGCAACCCACTCCGGTGTTCTTGCCTTGGGAATCCCAGGGACGGTGGGCTGCTGTCTATGGGGTCGCACAGAGTCGGACACGACTGAAGTGACTTAGCACAAGCATTGGTGGGGATGAGTCTCTTCTTATCTTAGAAATGCCTTCTGCAAAGTAGATTTCTCCCAGATAAATAATTTCCTGCTTTTTATTATTATACTGCAATATTTTGGCCCATTTAAAGCTATACTTACAATAATGTTATATGTGAAAACACAAGAGTAGTTTTCTGATGAAGTAGTAATGAGACTGGAAATAAATCTTAGGATGCAAGCACACCATAGGGAACAGGGTTTTGTCCATGGGATCTGATGCTCAGAAAACGGATTTTCTCAGAAAGGTGCCTTGTTCTTGCCTAACCTGCACTGAGGGCTTTATCTCCATCTCAAAGGTAAATGGTTCCTTTTAAAACTCCAAACATGTAGCTGCTATTCCTAAATGGGTGTATTTTATATGACATCTCTTAATTGTTTGTTTAACAGCTCTGATTAGGACTCTTAATAGCTGTTAACATGTTTGCTCAGTATAATTTGTAAGTTCTTTATGGTGAAGGCTGGTTTATCTTTCTTCGCAGCAGGGCATCAGGTGCCATTATAAGGATCATTGCCACCATTAATTATTTCCATAAGCGTGAATCTCCCTACAGTGAGCTGTTCTAAATAGGGGCCCTTGATTCTCAGCAGGGCCAGCTGTATGTAGAAGCTGAGTATGTGGTGACCCCCTGTGCAGCATGATTTGAGGTGTGCCATAAAGTTCCCATGGCCACCAAACAGTCCCCTCCAGAGGTCTGACACAGTGCCCTGAATTTTCACTTTAGGTGCAGGCACATTCAACTGGAGCCTGTCTATGCAAAATAAGTGTAAAAATACCTGGGAGTTTACAGAGGGTCGCTGGGTGCTACTCCTTTCTTATTATTTTTCATTAAATGAGATTAACTATATTAGTAGTAAATTACCTGTTTATGGTGGTCTATATTTTTAAAATCTCCTTCACATACATGGAGAGAAATTCTCAATATTCAATGCAAACCTACAAATTAGGCAGGTGAGAGGATAATATCAATATTTGTGCTTTAACAATGGAAAGAGCTTGAACTTGAAGAACTATTTCTTAAAATCTAATCAAGTGGGTTTTATGCCACATCAAGTAGTATGATCTAGGGGTTAAGTGTATGCCTGTAGAAGTTTGGCAGAATTGGGTTTAAAGTACATCTTAGCTGCCTAAGTATGTGCAACTTTCTTCACTTAAAAATGGAGATTAAATACTATGCACATAGGAGAGTAAAAGGTAACATATTTAAGTGCATAAACTAGTGAAAGTGAAGTCGCTCAGTCATGTCCGACTCTTTGCCACCCCATGGACGGTAGCCTACCAGGCTCCTCCCTCCATGGGATTCTGCAGGCAAGAGTACTGAAGTGGGGTGCCATTTCCTTCTCCAGGGGGTCTTCCTGACCCAGAGATTGAACCCGGGCCTCCCTCATTGCAGGCAGATGCTTTAATCTCTGAGCCAGTAGCCAACACTTTGTAAGCTAAATTGGCACCAAAACTAAATTTCATAACATGTATAAATCATCATAGCATGAATTAAGCAGAATATAACTTTTAAAATCTGTATTTTTGTGGTCTAATGCAGTAAAAGGTCATGGATATTATTTTTATTTGCATTAAGCAATAATCTTAGAAAAAGCTTAGGTCTTGTTGTCAAAAGACATGTCTGAGACCCAGTTAAGTCTTTCAGTAGCTATGTGACTGAAACTAGTCTTTGAGGTTTTTGAGTCCTCCGCTCCCATCTTCCAATTTGAAAATAGTAGATGATGATATCTTATTCATCACTATGAGGATGAAATTACCTCATGAAGGTGGAACTACTGTGGAAACTGTAGTATTATTTAGACAGACTGGTATTAAACTCCACAGTTTTCATCAAGTAATCTAGAAGTTAAAGGGCTTGGTGGAGATCAAAATGGAAACTTTTGCCTGTAAAGAATAAGCCAAAGTCCTTGAAATGTAAAAGACAACGTACTAGAAAACTAGCAAAAGAATTCAAACTGGCTTAAAAATACTAACCTCAGACAACTAATTTGGCAAAGAAGAGCTCTAGAGAAGTAGAATATGCGAGGCTGGCATGGGTTTTAGTGTAGCAGAGTAGCACAACTTTCAAATGATATTTTGAAATGTGATAAGATTTTTAAAATAGGGACCTTAAGAAGTACCAGACACAATTCAGATAAACCCATGATCATAACGATTCCTTTTCATTCTTACCACATAGATGGACAAACTACACTCTAGGTCTCAGAAATGTGTGCCACATACTGCAAAATATACAGTTACAATTTAAGTCCAGAGTAGTCTCAAAGTTTCTATAAATTCATTAGTAAGAGGAGTATTGGAGAGTAATTACATTTAAGTAAAAATGGAAATTATGCTGCAATGCTTAACACATACCAAAATATACTAATAAGAGAGTCTTATGTGGTTGGAGGAAGCTTAAGAATATTCCCACTAAACCATCAGTGACACAGTGAATAAGAAGGATTATCTACTGAATTCTGAAAAGATTTCCCAGAAAAAGAAGGAAAAAAGTGATCCTATGATCTCCCTTTACCAATACATTTGTATAAAGGGTTAATCTGTTTAAGCAATGTAAAACACCTGCAGTATTTTCATAGTGCTTTATTGTTTTCCTGCTTATTTAACTTATATGCAGAGCACATCATGAGAAACGCTGGGCTGGAAGAA
Source organism: Nanger dama (assembly GCA_917880005.1). Taxonomy (NCBI): domain Eukaryota; kingdom Metazoa; phylum Chordata; class Mammalia; order Artiodactyla; family Bovidae; genus Nanger; species Nanger dama. Next base: position 3,533,203 of record CAKJTW010000059.1, read on the forward strand.
ACACAAGCTGGAATCAAGACTGCTGAGAGAAACATCAATAACCTCACATATGCAGATGACAACACCCTTATGGCAGAAAGTGAAGAGGAGCTAAAGGGCCTCTTGATGAAGGTGAAAGAGGAGAGTGAAAATGTTGGCTTAAAGCTCAACATTCAGAAAACGAAGATCATGCCATCTGGTCCCATCCCTTCATGGGAAACAGATGGGGAAACAGTGGAAACAGTGTCAGACTTTATTTTTGGGCTCCAAAATCACTGCAGATGGTGACTGCAGCCATGAAATTAGAAGACTCTTACTCCTTGGAAGAAAAGTTATGACCAACCTAGATAGTATATTCAAAAGCAGAGACATTAGTTTGCCGACTAAGGTCCGTCTAGTCAAGGCTATGGTTTTTCCTGTGGTCATGTATGGATGTGAGAGTTGGACTGTGAAGAAGGCTGAGTGCCGAAGAACTGATGCTTCTGAACTGTGGTGTTGGAGAAGACTCTTGAGAGTCCCTTGGACTGCAAGGAGATCCAACCAGTCCATTCTGAAGGAGATCAGCCCTGGGATTTCTTTGGAAGGAATGATGCTAAAGCTGAAACTCCAGTACTTTGGCCACCTCATGCGAAGAGTTGACTCATGGAAAAGACTCTGATGCTGGGAGGGATTGGGGGCAGGAGGAGAAGGGGACGACTGAGGATGAGATGGCTGGATGGCATCACTAACTCGATGGTTGAGTGAGTCTGAGTGAACTCCGAGAGATGGTGATGGACAGGGAGGCCTGGCGTGCTGCGATTCATGGGGTCGCAAAGAGTCGGACATGACTGAGTGACTGAACTGAACTGATTGTTTTCAAAGACAAAAGGGAATTTAGATATTTCTTTGTGTCACAGGTTAGGAGTCCAGAAAGGTTAAACTGTCCATGGTAACACACAATTGGAGGCACTGTTGCTCTGCCCACCCAATCAGAAGTTTTCTAGCTAAGGCACTGACTTTTAATACCAGCACTTAGTCCATGTGCCAATTCTAAGAGCAAGACAGAGAAGGTGCTATTAAATGTTTAGTTGAGTGAAGAAATGGAAACTAAACATTGAATGCTATGTTCCAACTCAAAAGATTAATAGGTGATAGAGTCAATGGTCAGATTCACGTCTTCAGACCTCTGCTTTTATTTCTATAAATTCCAAAATCTTAATTGTGATGTCTTCCAGAGTTAAATATGCTCATATTTGTGATTTTCATAAGAAGCACATTATTGGAAAATAATTTCAAATTTATTATTTCATGAATAATGTCAGAAATCCCCAGATCTGTATAAGGATCTTAGTAATGAGATGACTACCGCAGGTTTACTATTGAAACTGGAAACCAGATCTCTATTGTTGGCTGAAAATGCAGTTTCCAACTCCATCTGTCCACACCCACTGATTAAAAACACCAGATTTTCCAAAGGCATGGAATCAAGTAATTCCTCACTGAATTGGGTTCTGACCAGTACTGATAAACATGTATAAAATTACAGTGTACTTTTGAAACTGGTGCACAATACATACTATTGAAGTAATAATTCAGAATAACAATATCCCCTATGAGGTTTTGGTACTACATAAACATGGCACTGCTTACTGGAATTCATGAATAAAACACCAAAAATTATAATTTTATAAAGCTATAGGTGAAAAGACAGCCCCTGCAGACACACAGTACATAGGGAGCTAGACAGGGATGTATTTGTATATCCACATAAAACCACAAATCTTAGTTGTTCTATCACATTAGTTTCCATTTGTTGGAGCTGTACGACATCAAAGTTGTGATGTCCCTATATATTGCATTTAGCAGTAATGAAACAGACTATGTGAAGAAATCAAAGTGAGAGTTTCTAAGTAGTTTCCTGGCAATTGAGACAGCAGGCTCTTTCATCTGCTCTGTAACTGTAGCAATGCATTGATTTAAACTCCTTCTGAGATTTCAAATGCTTTTATACTCTTAGGTCTCTCAAGAAGCTTTTTTTTTTTTTTCAAAGTGATAAAATTCTAGCATTCAACAGAATACCATTTTGTTTCCCCCAAAAGGAGAGGGCTTATTTCAGCTTTGTTACTAACCTGCACAAGATCACTAAGTAAAATAGCTGTCCAAATGCCATCCTATTAAGAAATTTGGCTTTGAGTTCAGTTTTCTGTGTTCTGACGGTAGCAAATTGGAGAGGGGGCAAAAGGACAACAAACAAATAGCCTCACAGAAATTTTTTTTTTCAGTTTCAACTCAGGAAAAGCCTAATAGATAAGAAGCCAAGCTTATTATTTTTTTCAATTAACTGCTACTCATTGATAAATCCTAAAGGTATAGGAGTCACTTTGTTTTGTATATTCATCTATTTCATTGTAAATTACATTATTTATCCTCTTATCTAATTCTTAAAATTATATATTTTCTGAAAAATTCTAAGTGTCTAAATACCTCCTTTTTCCCAGTCAAGAATGAATTTTATGGAACTTGAAAGGTTATTTTTCAATGTCCATCTGTGGTCATTCCCTTTCTGATGAATTTCTTAAGCCACAATTCAGCTGAATACAGACTAAGAGTATGAAGTGTTTCCAAGGTATTTTATACTGGGATCCAGACCACATTTGCTAACCAGAATATATTCATCTATTCTCAAAGTATTTTCTCAAAGGCAGCACAGGTGATGAGTCACCCACTTGACTGTTATTCAGAATAGCACACGGAACTGATCTTACTCATACTTTGTTGATGACACAACTTGACTGAAGATGGCCTGGGCTGATTAATTCCTCATGTGAGGCCACTTTTTTTTTTTTTTTTAATGCCATGTTACATGGCATGTGGGATCTCAGTTCCTTGACCAGAGATTGAACCTGTGCCCCTTGCAGTGAAAGTGCAGAGTCTTTACTGGAGCACCAGTGAAGTCACCAGCCTCAGCTGATTAGTCAAAGGGATATGCCCTGCAGGTGAGATTGCCTCTGTACCCCTCCTTGTCTCGTCCATTACAAAGTCAGTTCCAGGTGAACTCAGATCTCAATTATGACCTGAACCAAGAAATAATAATAAAAAGAATCATACAGAGACACAGCACCTCTATTTGGCTTTTCTGAGGGGCTAGAGAGAAAATGAGTGAACCAGGCACAACATGCAGGGCCAAAGAATGGTGACTTCTGCCCTGCCTCTTTAAAGACACTACTGTGATGACCCCACTTCCTCACAGACATAAATATAAGACTAAAAAGACTGGGGTAAGACCTGGAGTCTTCTGTGCATTAGAGTCTTATGCAGCCCATTCTTTGGTTAGGGGCTGTGGCTGCAGTTTGAGGAAGCTTGGTCACTTTTGCTTCAGAAGCAGTAGATTTTTCTACTAAAGAAATTCTCACCGTCCTGGGCTATTGCTGCAGTGTAGTGCAGCATCAGTTACCACAGTAATTTTCAATTACTCCGCGGCAGCACAGGTCGGGTGCAAGGGTTTTGTGTAGCATTGTGCAAGCTCAGCACCTCCCACGATCAAAGTGAGGCAAGAAAAGGAAACTAAATATCTAAACAATAGCTGTCAGATGACTAAAATTCTTAATTTTAGGCGATCTCTCTTTTTCAACAGAGTCAACACAGCTGTGAAAACTTCACTTACGATATCATTTACTAAAATACCACATGGGGTTTGGATGACAGAAAGAATAAGTCATAAAGCCAAGAAAGGAAACGTCTATTGGGCGAATTATCCCATGGAAATTTTTTTCTGGACCTTGAAGATGAACAAAGGTATGTGGATACTCAACAATATAAGCAGACATTCATCATTCTAAGAAAAAGGACTACTTGCCTGCAACGAGAAAAATGTTAACCTGAAAATTAGCATATTAAATAATACTGTCCTCTTCTGAACTCAAAGCATTCATAATTCAGTAGTTGATTTTACGCTTAAACTATTATTGGTAAAAACACAAATTTGTGATAGTGGCCTGTAACTGTTATCAGTGAGTCAAGAATCTTGACTGAGTTGCCTATGTAGTCTGGGACAGAAAGTTAGACAAAGTTCAGCTGATTAAGAGTAAGTACTTATGAATAAATTTGAATCAGTTCTAATGAGATGGATGAAACCGGAGCTGATTATACAGAGTGAAGTAAGCCAGAAAGAGAAACACCAATACAGTATACTGACACATATATATGGAATTTAGAAAGATGGTAATGATGACCCTGTGTGCAAGACAACAAAGGAAACACAGATGTATAGAACGGACTTTTGGCCTCTGAGAGAGAGGGAGAGGGAGCGGGTGGGATGATTTGGGAGAATGGCATTGAAACTTGTATACTATCATGTAAGAAACGAAGCGCCAGTCTATGTCCAATGTAGGATACAGGATGCTTGGGGCTGGTGCACGGGGATGATCCAGAGAGATGGTGTTGAGTGGGAGGTGGGAGGGGGATTCAAGATTGGGAGCTCGTATACACCCGTAGTGGATTCATGTCAATGTATGACAAAACAAATACAGTATTGTAAAGTAGAATAAAGTAAAAAAAAAAAAAAGAAGAAAAAAAGAGTAAGTACTTATGAAAGGGAAAGTTTCTCAGTCATGTCCGACTCTTTGTGACCCCATGGAATGTAGTCCATGGAATTTTCCAGGCCAGAATACTGGAGTGGGTAGTCTTTCACTCTCCCAGAGCATCTTCCCAACCCAGGGATCAAAGCCAGGTCTCCTGCATTGCAGGCGGATTCTTTACCAGCTGAATCACAAAGGAAGCCCAAGAATACTGGAGCCTATCCCTTCTCCAGTGGATCTTTCAGACCCAGGCAGATTCTTTACTAACTGAGTTATCAGGGAAGACCTAAGTACTTACAAAGTGCTATAGAAAAAAATTCTACCAATATCCAAGTTAATATAGTGAAAGCACCTGTATGTACAGATGAAAGGTTAGAAAAGCAAAGCAAAAAGTTTTATATTTTTAGAAAGATGTGTTCTTTTACACATTAAAGACCTAAAGACAAAGAGCATTAAAGCCATTCTTAATTCCTTTACAATACAGCTGGAAAACATGAGGCACACAAAGTTTGTGACTTTGTGGAAAAATCAGGGAAATAAACTGTATGCTTGGGTTTTTTAAAAAAATTATTATTAATTTAATGAAGACAAGAACCTAAAGACAAAATGCCTGGCTTTCAGCTTCCAAAAATGGATCGTTAGAATATGATTACAGATGAATAACTGAAATGATCAAACAAGCAGTTTTATTTCTGCATTTCTCACTAAAAGAGCATATATTTTATGATGTGTGGAGTATGAGAATTAACCTGAGGGAAAATTACCAACATCATGAAAAATTCTAGGCTGAGGGTTTTAGGATACTACAAGGTGTTCATATGATTTACCATCAAAATTGTGACACTTGAGGGTAAATGGGGAAATTAGTAATGAAAACTCCAGGACAATCAGCATAAATTAAAACTGTCCTGGAGAAATCTAGGCCTATGACTTTCTTACTTATTAGATGGCTTTCTTCCCTGTGTTTATATTGGAGGGAGATTTTTACTTATCCTCTTAGAACACATTCTAAAATGTTTTGTTACTTTTGGCTTGGTTAAATATTCTGGTCCTTCAGGTACTTATGCAGACCTCAGAACAAAACACTGGATTGAAGTCATAGGGCCTTCAATGCTTAGGTAGGATTTTGGAATCTCGGATACCTGATCTGATCTAGAGAAGCCGAGGTATAAAGGGGCACTCTTGGCTGCCAAGGGTCTTTTGGCATAAAAAGAACTCAAGAAGTATAGAAACAGTAAGGACTGTCCTAAATCTGAATCTTGTAGGCCATACAAAACCATCCTTAAAGGTGGAAAAATCTGATGTACTTTACATATTTAATAGTCTGTTCTCTTTTAACTATCATTTCCTTATATTTTACCCAAATTCTTTAGGCTTACTGCACTTTAAAATTCACTTAATAGTTATTACATTTTAATCACTGTGCTTAAAAAGTTCATTTAAATATCACAATAACACCATGAAAAAAATTTTATTATTTTCTTCAATAGACAGATGGGAAACAGAGTCTGATTGGTTCAAAATTGGGAAAGGAGTATGACAAGGCTGTATGTTGTCATCCTGCTTATTTAACATACATGCAGAGTGAAGCAGCTGCTGCTAAGTCGCTTCAGTCGTGTCCGACTCTGTGCAACCCCATAGATAAGAGCCCACCAGGCTCCGCAATCCCTGGGATTCTCCAGACAAGAACATTGGAGTGGGTTGGCATTTCCTTCTCCAATGCATGAAAGTAAAAAGTGAAAGTGAAGTCACTCAGTCGTGTCTGACTCTTTGCAGACCCCATGGACTGCAGCCTACCAGGTTCCCTCCATTCATGGGATTTTCCAGGCAAGAGTACTGGAGTGGGGTGCCATTGCCTTCTCCAATATGCAGAGTAAATCATGAGAAATGCCAGACTGGATGGATCACAAACTGCAAGAGCTGACTCATTGAAAAAGACCCTGATGATGGATAAGACTGAGGGCAGGAGAGAAAGAGGATGACAGAGAATGAGATGGTTGTATAGCATCACTGACTCAAAAGACATGAATTTGAGCAAACTCCTGGAGACAGTGGAGCATGGAGGAGCCTGGGGTCCTGCAGTCCATGGGGGTCACAAAGCACTGGACCATGACTTAGTGACTTAACAACAACAGAGAGTCAGAGAACTAAGGACCTTAACTAAGATCATACAGCTAATAAACAGCAGAATGAAAGTTCAGATCCTGAGTCTATCTGCTTCTAGATCCCTTTCTCAAAATTCCTGTGTACTCTTGCTTTTCTGTTGTAACCACTACAATAACTCATGCAGAAACAGGGATAAATAAATAACTGTGTGTGTGTGCTCAGATGGTAAGGGTCTGCCTGCAGTGCAGGAGACCTGGGTTTAATCGCTGGGTCAGGAAGATCCCCTGGAGAAGGGAATGGCAACCTACTCCAGTATTCTTGCCTGGAGAATCCCATGGACAGAGGACCCTGGCGAGGCTAGAGCCCGTGGGATCTCAAAAAGTCAGACATGAAAGACGACTAGCACACACATATACATATATTATGAATCTATTTGTCTATTTATCTATCTACCTAAAATAGAACTCTTGTGAGGACTGTATTGAATAAAATGGCATGTATCTAGTTCAGTACTTAAAGTACATGGATAGCAGGTATCATTGCCCAGATCTCATTCTTCAGCTTCCAGAGACACAGTAAAAAGATAGGTGCTATAGCTGTTTTGTTCATCATTGCACATTCACATAAAGATTTGTGGTTGGCATGTGATTTGTTCATTGAATAAATGAGTGAAATAGGGTGAAGATATAAGAGTGATAGCAATCAATGACGAGCATCGTTCTCTTTCATTTTCTGTTACTAACACATTTTCTCTTCCTCTACTTACACAAATACATCATAATTCAGAATTCACACCAACCCACAATAAAATATTATTTTAATTCCTACTATATTAGAGTCTGTGCTATTCACTGCCCCATTAAACATTAACTTCTTTGCGTTATCACTGAACTCTTTTGGAGGTATCAGTGTCTTTCTAGTATGCAAAGCAGCAGCTCTGCTTCTTTAACATTCTTCCTGATAATCAACATACTCTTTGTCACAGCCAAACTTGGCCTGCATATGCATTATTGCTTATCTAGGAGTCCCTCTCTAGATACCTGAAACTTGACAGCAGCTGTCATTTAATTTTTCTCTTCTAGTAGTCTCTTATAATAACAGCTGGATACTTATGTAATTTATTTGTCATGCCCAATTTATGTAATATTCTAAAATACTAATTTTCACTTGTATATGTATATATGTTGAAATATTCATATAGAGCATCCTAGATTTTAGCCATTGGTGAAGAATAGATAAGACAGAGCCAAGAGAAGTTAAGGGAAAGGTTTCTGTGTTTTTCTGTGCCTGTAGTTTTTAATTTAATTTTTTCACTTCTGCAACACACACATCCAGGTCAGGCCAATGTCTCTTTGGATCAGGACCAATATTTCCATTTTAAATAATTCTTTCTCTTTGATTATTTCAAATTTATACTTTAAATTTAAAATTAAGAACTTCATCAACTTCCTCTAAAAAGTTCGAAGTAAATAATCAAATTTACTGTTGAATAGATTTGTGGAAATATTGGCATTTAATACATTTTGCCCTCCTTTAATATGTATCCTGCAAAATTGCTGCATCTTCCCAGTAAAGACCTTTTCTATTTGCTTGGGCTGTAGTCAGGAGTGTTTAATAGAGAATTCTGAATTTTGATCATAAGAGAGCAATTTTATGACATCATTTCTTCAAAAAAGTTTTTCCCTATTACTCAAAAATTACCCACTCACTCATGTATTCTTTCATTCAATGATACTAATTTATGAACCAGTCATCTGGTTTCTTTTCAAATTCTATTATCAAACAAAACTTCTGACTACAGTCTCCTGAGAGTATGCTGTTTGTTTTATATCTATCACAGTGAGCCTTCCTCAAAAGATGCTGTCAGGACCAAACGAGATGAGAATTATGAAGTACTATTTACAGGAAGGCTTTCTTGCTATATGTATGACACAGTGGGTCTCATTAGAGGTAAGAATAACTATTCAAGTTCTTAATTGCGTATCTTGATGTGAAACTAGTGCCTTTTGAGTTTTGTTCCCATGATGATTAATTTCTAAGACAAGTTACTACATTGAGCCCCAGGACTAAAATGATCACTTCTATGTTCTACGTGATTGACATATCACACACAGATGAATATATAAGATAAAATGTGAAGACCAAGAAACGAATGAATTTCAACTGTTATTTTGACAACATAAATTAAAATCTGATTGTTTTCCCCTCTCCACATATCAATACATTGTAAGTTTTAAATCAACGATTGAATATGAACTAGACTATGTATATGAATTAAAGAAAAGATAAATAAGTTAAATGCAGATAAGTGAATTTTATGTGTTTTACATTTCAGTCTTTCCTATGAAATGTTACACTATAAGTTCACCTATTACTTACATCCTGAAGTTGTTACAAGGAACATTCTCTAATTATACAATGCTCTAAAATGCTATAGGACTGGCTTATTTTTTTTTAACTCTCTTTAGATTATTCACATTTACTTTGTGTGTTTCAGAGACATCAGGCCCTATAAATATGCAACATTATTCTTTATTTAGTAAAACCAGGCGTGTGCAATGTTGTCTGTGCTGAATTTACCAGTGATTAAATTGATTTTTAGCTTGCATCATTGTTTTCGAGCCCAATGATGAGTCATGGAACGTTTCTCTCACCTCATATATATTACTGCATCTGGTATCATTAGGATGGAGTTAGCATCCAGGATGTAGTGACTGATTTAGGGAGATGATAATGAGATTATGGCTCATGCCCTTAAAGCATGACAACTGAAATCCTATCATTTTCCACATGAGGAAATATGCTAAATATTATAATATCTGACATGCCTATCAATGTAGGATTAAGCCAGCTATCTGAAACACGTTTGATATTTTGATCCTTAAACATATTATTGTCTTTGTGTTACAAACAAAGCATAATTGATTCGGAGATAATGAGGGTTTACATTTGCAGACCCAAATTTCTCATTTCAAGAAGTTTTCAGGTCCTCTTGGTTGGAGTCTATCAGCTTAAAAAAAAAACAACATCACTATTTTTCTTTCCTCTGATTTTATGGGGTGGAATCAGGGTAAGAGAGGTGTTTAACTAGGGATGTGTATGTTTCAGACCAGAAAGTTTTCAAAAGATCCATGAGTCATAAAAACATTAAATATGTAGGTAATTTGACCACTTAAACACAACAGAGAAGCTATATTTCTTGAATGTTTGAAGAAAATGAGTTAAGAAAATGAATGAGAATGTTTTTAAACACTGATAAATTTAGGCTTTTTCCCCCTTTGGACATTTTCCCCTTTAGACATTTAATTTATTTTTAAAAAAATATACATTTGCATCAAATTTTATTCTTTAAATTATTTCCTCTAACACAATCTTCTGGATCTCACCTTTGGGGGATATATATATATATATATATATATATATATATACACATATATATGAATAATAAGGAGTAACTGAAACTGCCCTCTGAACTATTCAATACTAGATGCTTATTGTCTATTTCTACACATATACTGATATAGACATCTACCCAGTCACTCAGTTTTCAGCAGCTATCCACAAGCATTTATCCGTGTATCTACTGTGTGCCTAATACTGCCAAGCATTCATAAGAAATGGAAAAATATACATCCCAGTTGAGACAGAAGACAAACATTTATGGGTTATATATACATTTGAAGGCTTGGTACATTTATGCAAAGCAGGATAAAGAAAAGGAGACACGCAACTATCTGACTTCTCCACTAAGGTGTCTAGGATTCTGAAATATGGCCAGAAAAGCATTCTTAATTTTCCAGCTCCTCAAAACCTAATTCTCCAGTAATCCAAACTGAGGAATCATTTATCATTCCTGTTGATTCCTGCCCACAAAATTCTAGTCTCTCAGAAAGTCTTATTGCACTCCTTTAAATATATACTGTGAATCACTTCATTTCTCTCCATATCTATTGATTTTTGTTATTCAAATCCATCATAATCTCTCATCTGGACTATTAGAATATTTACTTTTCACTGTTGACCATTCTCAAATCAATTATCTACAAACAACTAGAATAATTATCTTACAATATAAATTAGATCATATTTCAACACTGATTAAAACCAGAAATGTCTCATCTCACTTTGCAAAAATGGGAATATCTGATATAATACCTGACAAAACTGCATATGACTTGGTTCCTGCTTACCTCTCTTTCTCATGCCTGCTATACATGCCTTTTATTTGGTCACTCATGCCTTTCTTTTTGCCCTATCTGCCTATAATACTCTTCTCTGTATTTTCACATAGCTTGGTGGTCTTCTCATTCAGTTCTCCTCTTAAATGTCACCTCTCCAGATCTCCAACCAGTCAAACCAGCCACCCAGTCATTATCACAGTTTCTAGTTTAAGAGCACTGCAGAGCACTTATCACTATTTGTGTCATTTTTTCTTATATGTTTGCTTCTTATTACTATATTTGGTACAATCAGATACTAAATAACTATTCAGAGAATGAATGGGCATTATTTATAACCACTACATAACACTGCTTGGTCACATGACTTTCATGACTAAAGTTCTCAACAGATGTTACTTATTGATACCATCAAAGTTAATCTCTCCCTATCTATTTAACTTTTCCTACATAACATATAGCTTTAAAAATTAAAATACTTGCATCAGACATAAGCATTTATTTCAAGTATGATCATGTTTATTTATAAGAAAATAGTCTAATTTTAATACTTTAATGCATAGAATTATTTGTGAAATAATTCTTTTTGTAAATGTGCTTACCTTTAAATTAGGCAGGGTTCATAAACATTTATTTAATTTGATTACATTTGAGATAATAATAATAGTATAAATATTAATATTAATACATTCATTTAAGAGGTACTATGTCTTATTTCTCAGTAAAATTAAAGAAACAGAACTCTGAAGTGTTCTTAATATCCCTCTTGCTTACTTTCCAGGTTTTTCACTGTGAATCACTATTAATCCAAATTTCAAACCTTTATATTTAATAACTCTGTTACATACAGTATTTAACAACTTAATCTATCTCTGCTGTGTTGTTGTTTAGTCCCTAAGTCATGTCCAATTCTTTGAGACCCCATAGACTGTTGCCCACTTGGCTCCTCTGTCCATGGGATTTCCCAAGTAAGAATACTGGAATGGGTTGCCATTTCCTACTCCATGGGATCTTCCCAACCCAGGGATTGAACCCATTTCTTCTGCACTGGTGGATGGAATCTTTACCACTGAGCTACCTGAGAAGCCCAACAATACATCTCTATATATGTACATTAAAAAAAAATAGTATCATTTAGGTATGGATGTGAGAGCTGGACTATAAAGAAAGCTGAGAGCCAAAGAATTGATGCTTTTGAACTGTGGTGTTGGAGAAGACTCTTGAGAGTCCCTTGGACTGAGATCCAACCAGTCCATCCTAAAGGAGATCAATCCTGGGTGTTCGTTGGAAGGATTGATGTTGAAGCTGAAACTCCAATACTTTGGCCACCTGATGCAAAGAGCTGACTCATTTGAAAAGACCCTGATGCTGGGAAAGATTGAGGGCAGGAGGAAAAGGGGACGACAGAAGATGAGATGGTTTGATGGCATCGTCAACTCGATGGACTTGGGTTTGGATGGACTCCAGGAGTTGGTGATGGACAGGGAGGCCTGGCGTGCTGTGGTTCATGGGGTCGCAAAGAGTCAGGCATGACTGAGCAACTGAACTGAACTGAATACCATAAAAATTATCTATACAAGTGTGTAAGTCAGTGAGTTCTAATAAGCTTACAGAGTTGTAGAGCCATCAGCCAGCCCAATTTAAAGATATTTCTACCACCCAAATGTTCCCATGTACCCTTTTACAGTCTTTCTCCCACTTCCTCCCCAAGCTGCCAGCAGCTACTGATCAGTCTTCTATCTTTGTAGATTTACTCCTTTTGATCATTTTCATATAAATAGAATTAAATAATACAAATAGAACTGTATTTTCTGTCTGCTGGTCTTCACTTAGCATAAGGTTTTACACATGTTAAACATCTATGTTGTTATGATATCAGTCTATTTTATTACTGAATATTTTGCCATTGGGCATACCACATTTTGTTTATCCGTTCATCAGCTGATGGGAATTTGAACTTTATCCAATCTGAGGGTATAAGGAACAATGCTGCCATGACCATATATGTGTAACTCTTCTTGTGGATGTGTGTTTTTATTTATTTTCGATAGATATGTAGAAGTGAAATTTCTTGATTGTGTGGTAAATTTATGTTTAACTTTCTAAGAGCTTCCAAAATGTTTCTGAAAGTAGTCGCACCATTTGACATTCTCACAAGCAATACATGAGGGCTCCAGTTTTTCCACATCCTCACTAGCACTTATTACTGTCTGCCTTTTGAAAATATAGTTATTCTAGTGGGCAAATACCAAGAGTCAGACACAACAGAGTGAGTGAACTGAACCGAACTGAACTGAAGAGTGAGCAAAATGTCAATAAAGTATAGTGGTTAAAATCAGATATGCTAAGTCAAATCATGTGAGTTTAGATGACAGTTTTGCCACTTACCATCTTATAATTCGATATTTCTATTTATAGCATGGGAATGATACCAATAACTATCTCACAAGATTATCGGAGAAGTAAATGAATTAGTATAACTATTAGCTTACAAAACATCTGACACATAGCAAATTCAATGTAAGCACTAGACATTATAATAGTTTTGTTATTAGATTTGCAGAGTTAAAATGTATATACATCCTTATTGTGGATTATAGTAAGGCTTTGATAAACTACTTATGTTCTCCTCATTTTCAGCTCCTTATATGATGTTGGCTTAAGATAGTTATCACAATATTCTGTCACTAGAATGTCAAGTGTTACACAGATGGAACTAAATATCTTACATTTAATTAGAATGGGTAAGACCTACCAGACAACTCTGGTCACAGCTGGGACTTCAACTGATTTAAGCATTTATTCACTAACTCATCATTTACTTAAAATGTATCTATCCGTGAAAAAAAATGGAAAGCTACTATAGACAAGTTGTTTTCCTATATATAAGTTGGATTCAGTTCCCAGTCAATTGACCATAAGGACCTTATGCCTCCCTTTTCTTTATCTGCATATTTGTTTCTTTGTCCCCCTTTTCCTTTGACTGTTTGGATAATTAATGAATCATTGCTGCTTCACCCAAAAACTGAAAGGAGAAAGAAGGAAGGATGAGAGTCCCCTTCTTGAAACACTACAGTGCCTATTTTAGATGCTTTTCTAGAAAGACACAAGTCCCATGTGCTCTTCAGATATATTTAATTTTTTCAAAAAATTTTTTTCTCCTTTGGCCACGCTGTGCAGCATGTGTGATTTAAGTTGTCTGACCAGGGATTGAACCTGCATTCTTTGCACGGGAAGCAGAGTTTAACCACTGGATCAATAGGGAAGTCCCTTTAGACTATGTTTTGAATGCAAGTTACTCAGTTTTAAAATATTACTGAGAGCATTTCAGAGCACTTCCCCTGGGTTTCTAGCTATTAATAGAAGTGGGATCACTTCTGCATGCTTAGGTCACTGCTGTACTAATTTCCCCAAGTTACAGGGAGTCTTGGGCTACCATTTAATTCTCCCACAGCAAGCCAGTTTTACTTGAGATCACACAATTTCTTAGCTTTCTGTGTCTCATTCTGGGAGTGAAGTGATCTAGTGAAGTCATCATTTATAAGTGAACTTATGCTAAAAATTCACTTACTGACTGACAATACCACTTACATTTATAAAGTAAAGATGTGAACAGTATGAATATGATATTTCACTATTACTGTTCACAGGAGTTTTCTTTTTCTGAAATCCTATGCTTTTAGAAAAATAACATGAATATATTCTGTCTGAAAAGAAGTAAGGCCAGTGGATGAAAGATATGTGGAAGCAGGTATAAGGCATGGAAAAATGAGGCAGAACTTGCTTATAGTTTTAACTGGATAACTTGTAATGTAATAAATTATCTGTCACTGTGAATATAGAGGCTTGATAACAGATGTGCAGAAGAGATTAGAATCCTGGATAAAGTGCCACAATAGGCCACACTACAGCTCACAGGAGTCTGCTTTTGCAGGGTGATAAAACCCAGAAGGATGGGAAAGTTAACTCTCTGGAAGGATGAACTTTAACCAATGGGCAACAGAAGGCCGAAGGAAATGGTAGATAAATTTCTTCTTCATTTTCACTGAAATAGATTGTCCCAAGTCCCAAGGCATGGGTTTTTAAAATTTGTTTCTTTCATTCTTCTTTTTTTCCTCTCTCTCTTTTCCTTCTGTGCCACCAGCTTGCAGGATCTCAGTTTTATGGTGAGGGACTGAATCCAGGCCACCTCAGTGAAACAGCTGAGTCCTAACCACTGGACCACCAGGGGATTCCTTCAAAGCACTGGTTTTTATCTAGAGTGTCTGAAGGCAATCCACGTTGCCAACTGCTCTCTGCTTGTCTTTGCATCTTGTGAAGCAGTGGCCAACTCAGTAATGAATTACTTTGTATTCAAATGGCATCTTCTTTCTCACTTCTATTTTCTTTTACTCTTGCTATCCTAGATTTTACCTTCCAACAAAACATCAGCACTTGATCTTTCCCTTAGACTGAACTAAGACTAACTACATGCAAGAATTGTTGTTGCTGTTGTTTAGTTGCTAAGTTGCGTCTAACTCTTTTGGGACCCCATGAACTGTAGCCCACAGGCTCCTCTGTCCATGGAATTTCCCAGGCAAGAATACTGGAGTGGGTTGCCATTTCCTTCTCCAGGGAATCTTCTCAATCCAGGAATTCAAACTTGCATCACCTGCACTATAGGAGGAGTTTTTCATTTTTTAAATGCTGAGCTAGTGGGGAAGCCTACATGCTGGAATAAAGGGCTGCCAACTTTGTTTTAAAATTCTTTGTCAGTGCATACAAATGCTAGTGGGGGTATAATGACGACGATCATTTCAGCCTAACATTTGTGGGGTACTTTGTTGCAGGTACTATTACAAATGCTTTACATGTGACCGTGTTTACTCTTCACATCCGTCTTACTAAGTAGGTATTGCTATTATTCCCACTTCATAGACAACAAAACTGCAGTATAGAAAGTTCATATACCTAATATAGGCAAGGTCACACAGCTAGTGAACAGCAGAGCTAGAATTCTACACTGCACAATGTATGCATTTTCATTAGTGTTGAAACATTTATCAGTAAGGTACAGTTTCTAAGGTCTCCCATGCCTAGCTGGCAATTCTGAGGCTGATATCATTGCCTGTGTAGCAGACTCTGGACAAGACCCTTGGGTCCCTGACACATGTTTATGGTTAGAATAAGGTCTCTAAACAGCTGAGATCCACTTCCTTTCAAGAATGTGGTTGTTGGGGCATCAAACTCTACCTCCTGGGGTATTTAGCTCACATGTTCAAAATGAAGCATCGCTAAACACACATTTAGTTGCACCAAAGATTCTCATATCTTCCCGTGTAGAGGTTTATTATAGGTCTATTTTATTTTATGCTTACTTTGTAGATTCTCCTTGAATCATTTTTGCTCACCATCATACAGTGCATATTATATCCATTCTACACACAAACAGATATGCCCAGGCTCATTCTTCTCCCTTATGAGACTGCTTGGGCTGTACTACAAAGATTCCCACTTTGTGTTGTGTACGATACTTACGACTCAAAGTGACCTATTTTCACCTATAGAATACTTGCGTTTTGCTCTATTTAAAATAAGGACCATAGAATCTCTTTCAACAAAAGTTCATCTGTGTCAATGGACAGAACACAGAGGATCAGATCACCTGCTGTAATTGTAAATTAATGCTCTCCTGGTAATGCATTAACTACACATTATTGATCTATAGTTGAATCATAGAAGAACTACTGAGAAGTGATTTTATTTTCCTATTTTTTGTGCTTTTATTGCTTTCTCCATAATGCATTCTTTCAACTGGAATTTTCTCTAATTGTATTCATTTTTAATTTCCCACAGTGAGATGACTTCTCACTTGTAATTAGAATCTGTAAAACTTCATATCTTTGTCTCAAAAGCTGTTTAGAAATCTATTGAACTGTAACTTTTATGCCATAAAACACATACATGATGCAAAGATACATATTTTTAGAAAGGCAAGTTTTTGAATGATTTTTAAAAACTTAGATAAAACCAAAATCCATTTGGTCCTCTATCTGAAATTACAATTCATTGAACAGTCTACAATAAAATATTCAAAAGTTTCCCCTAAAAGCATTTTACGTGGGAGTATTGATGATGTGATTTCCATTCCTTGAGCAAACTTTTAACATATAAGTAAACAGTTTCTATCAGATACATTTTTTTAAGGAGTGTAAGTGCAAGAGGAAGATGCTAAAATCCAGTAAATATTTACAGATATCTGCATAGAATACTTCTGACAAAATCCAGATTTTCTCATGTTCGTGTCAGATTCAATTGATAAAAATTCTTCTACTTAGTGGAACTGATTATAATATTGTATCTCAATGCTGAATTTGATCATGCTCCTAGTTTAGACATAGGTCATCTGGCCTTAGCCTGCTTTCTGAATTGGGAGTTAGCAGTTGCTTGAACCAGAGAGAGATTCTGAAATTTCCTTTACAACTTCTCAAACACCTTAAACTTATTGATTTTTAAAATTTCTAAATGGGAGACATAGTTGTGATTAGTAAACAGCAGCAGCAATGCTTTCTAACTCTCTATTCAGTCTGAATTCTGAACCCTAACTTAGTACCAAAATGAGTTTCTAAAATATTAAGGTGGATTTTTAAACAAATACACAATTATGCACATCTAAATTAGGTTGGGTTCTTCAAAATCATCACTTTGGTGGATGTTGGCACTCCTCAGAATAATTTTGTTACACCATTTTGGACTTGTTCATTAAAGTCAGTTTATGGACTGAGAGAAAAGGAGACTCGTGATTTTGTATATGTAACTCAGTTCAACAACCAACTTTGTTCACTTAACTTGGCTCTCCTTGGTTTTGTTTATAGGAAATGCAATTCATTCTCAAAGTATGAAGAGTAGTTACTGGTGGAATTGAAAATACCTTAGCTCCCAAGTGACTATTTTTAATAGTCATTTGAGTGGATAAGTTATGAAATGATTGCTTAAAAATTAGTTACATTCAATCACAATTCATTTCAAATAATAAACTGATAAACTGGAAAAGATTCAGAGAAAATCAACATAGAAAACACAATGTTTTAAAAATAATATGTGAAAAAGAATATCTAAAATACTGGGATTTTTTTTAAACTGAAGAATAAAAAGGTAATTAGTAGTTTAAAATTTTTTGTCAAACATATGAAGATTCTCTGATGAAGAAGTAAAACTAGTAGTTAACCATAGCTCTGCATACAAAGCTAAAAGGAACAAACAATATAAAGGATCTGGCCAGAGTCAGGAAAAATTTAGTCAAAGAACTTCACACAAGATCAGAAATTTCATATGGCTATATCTGCAAACATCTTAGCTAATTCATGGTTATTTTCTCACATAAAATAGTCATTGTATGATATAGTTACTTTTACTTATAGTAAAACTATCATTCAAAAAGATCAGATTTAATTTCAATTAATTTCTTTTGAATGTAGATATTAATCTATCAAGTGGTGAGTGTATAATAATTTAAAAGCCTAGCAGGCTTCCATTTAATTTCCTCTATTTGCTTATAAACAACATTGCTGCCCTGGAATCAAGATGCTTTTCCAAAACTAAAACCTGTTCCATTAAAGAAGCCATTTATTAAAGTAATTTTAAAATAATATAATAATTGACAGTAATTTGAGTTTTATTGAATGGATATTAAGAGCATATTTTCCTTATATATTATCCTAAGAATACAGGGTTCCTTTTATTTTTAAATAACTACTTGCATATTGTTCTTAACATTGTAAATGAAACAGTCATTAAAGCTAGGAAATAAGAAATTACATAGTGGAAAGAAAACTATTAATATGTGTATTTTAACTAGCTGTGTGAAATAGTTCTGATGTCATTTAAAATAACTTTGAATGGTATCAACTATTCTACACTATCTTTAGGTATCATATAGCCTGACTTCAAAGTGAATGATGATGAAATAAAAATACAAAATAATTGAAAAAACATATTTTCCACTTACCCAACAAGAATTTAGAATACAGTAGGCAAAATTTTTATCATCCCAAAACCCCAACTTAAATAGTTGAAGCACTGAAGTTTTCCTGTGCATTATGAGCAAGAGAGAACGTCTGCTACGCATCTGCATCCACGTGGAAATAGTGTCATCTTGCTGCTTCAGTGACTTCTTTTCTCTAGTTTCAATAAAGTAATACATCTCTTGATCACATTAAAAATTCCATTTAGCTGGAACTAGCTTCATCAGAGTAGCTGATTATTGTTAAAAATTGATATGGTTATATAACTCTAGTGAGTGTCTGTCATTTGACCATGACTCACAGCAAATGCCCACTACACTCCCTGTTTCTGTTGTATTTCAGGATGTTCTATTAATTTCAGTGACAAACCAACACAAAAGAAATGGATTTTAAAAAATACCCATACAATCTCAATGAAGGCACAGGTCATAATTATACATGAATGAACTGATGGCTTCCTATAATTTCTGATGTCCAGAATCAAAGTCCTTAGAAGATTGAATTGTAATGGCAGTATCATTAAATTAAATTATAGAAAATCAAAGCAATTCAGTGGGAAAAAAGGTAGTATAGTACTTATATCCTCTCTCTATATATACAATAGAGGAGAGTGAACATTTTGTGATGAAACTTATCACTAAAAACAACTGACTCAGTCTGGGTTTTGGTTGTAATAGAAATTCCTAAGTGGCTTTTTATTAACAGAAATTTTAGACTAACACTTAAGCCAAATGAAAGAGATATAGAATTCTGAAGGCTAAGTCTGGGACAAATTATTTAAACTAAAAGTAAAAAAAAAAAAGCCAGGGTTAATTTATTAACATAATCATTTCAAACTGTTTTAAAGAGAAATTATTCAAATTGTTTACTTACTATCCCTTTTCTAAGTAACTCATGGACATCCAGAAGCAAACTTCTTTTTTTTCAGAGTAGCCCTTCAAAGGATTTAAGACTGAAAGAGTTTATGAAGAGTTTGAAAATGTAATTTAGCAAAGGGATATTTATAAATTTCAGCACTAAGTATCTGAAATTTACTAATAATATTCATTTAGAATTTTTATAGATCTAACTTGCATATTAAAACTAATGAGAGACTATCAAAAAACATGAAAAATAAGATTTCAAGACACTGGGGTTCACAAATGAATTAAGTTAGTTGACTTGACTGACTAATACAAGCAGTTACTCAAGAATACAGACCCATAATCAGTTTTGAACCTTATTTCTTGGCGGATGTGTTGCATCTTGTTCTGTTGTAATAGTCAGTTTTACTCCAAAACTGTTTCAGGGAAATGCTCTGGAATATTGAAATTACTCTCCAGCTAACTGCTTAGTTTTTCTGTTCAACATTAACTGAAGCATTTTTAAAGTAGGGTTATCCATAGGGTCACAGTCAGACATGACTTAGCAACTGAACAACAATAAACTGGATATTTTACCACTAAAATGTTAAAATATTTGTCAAAGCAAGTTGCAGAATAAGATAACAGAAATAAACAGTGTCAATGAGAAATGAAAGTGAAAGTGAAAGTCCCTCAGTCGTGTCCAATTTTTGCAACCCCATGGACTGTAGCCCGCAAGGCTCCTCTGTTCATGGAATTCTCCAGGCAAGAATACTGGAGTTGGTTGCCATTCCCTTCTCCAGGGCATCTTCCTGACCCAGGTCTTCTGTGTTGCAGGCAGGCTTTTCACCAATGACACATTCTTAAAAATGGTAAAACACTTTGAAAAGCAAAAAATTGCCTATTAAAATGAATTCTGAAACCCTAAAAGACAATTTCCATTTATAAACTGCGAGGTGGTCTAAAATATTTTTTGATTTTTTTATATTTCAGTTAAACTCTCAATTGGCAAAAATTTAAGCAAGTGATGTTACAACCTAAATATTTTTATTCAATAAAAATTTCCCTGACTCCCCACCTTCAGTTGTTTATACAAATGTTTCCTTTGCAGTGAAGCCTCTCTTTTTCACATCATGTATCATCTTACATATCAGATAATATACTTCTGTTCCATATTTATATCTTTGTCCTCCCTAAAATGTAAGCCACATGAGGTAATGAACTTTAGCTTGTTCTACTCACAGAAGTATGTATTCCAAATTCCTAGAATAGGAATGCAGGCATGTAAATTCTCAATAAATATTTATTGAATAAATAAATGAATGATTCTCTGTGATATGTACTGATTAACAAGAAATGCATGTTCTGTCACACTTATCAAACCAAGGGAAAAAAATTTATTTTTAAATTTTTGAAATGTCATTATTTTTTCTAAAGTCGCATAGAAGGTCATGGTTATTGAATGCATTTAAAATTGAATTTGAAATTGCAACTTTGAGTATAAGTCTTTATTCCAGCAGTGAATTCACCTATCTATGTAATTTATATATGTGTATCAAGAATATTAGAATCAAATGTTTAAATATTAAATTTAGTTTAATCACAATTTTGTACATATTACTTCTCTTTCTATACTCCAATGTATCAGCACCATCATGCTATTTAAATACATGTCATTTGTATGACGGTGTCTTATAAAAAATGTGTCTTGTCAGTACACAGTTTACATTTGAGTAGAAATAGTTAGAAAAATAGATTTCATAGTAGTCCACCTTAAGATATATAAATGGATGATCTTTTCAAAGGAAATATTACAGAACCAGAGAAGAGGATGATGTAGGCAGTAAGAGCCAGGAAGAAATGGCAACAGAAAACCGGAGGGCGATGATGGAGGGATTTAGGGCCTTGAAGTGTACAAAAATTGCCAGAGGGAATTTAATGGCGATTTTTTTTAAGATGAATAAAAACTGATGCTTACAATCACCCAGTGCCCAGCTGACATTAAGCATTGTGAATTTGGAGAAAATTCAATTGACAGAGTTACCTGAATTTCTCTAATAATATTCAGCAGCCCAGAACTAGAGCAAATGAAAGATTAGATTAACCCAGGTCTAAGAAGTAGAACAGGGTAAATTTTAGCTATAATGGAAGAGATATAGAAATATTATACATTTTCCACCCCATTCAAATGCCAAGTCAAAATTGTAAATTCAAGGATTTTTCCCACTCATAACTGTCCTAAATATATCTTAATATTGATTTTAGTTCTCACTTTAGGTAAAATTGGTTTAAAAATATTTTCTGGCTGAGTAAAAACGTGACTAAAACTAGTGACATATCAGTTCCAGTTCAGTCGCTCAGTCATGCCTGACTATTTGTGACCCATGGACTGCAGCACTTCCAGGCCTCCCTGTCCATCACCAACTCCTGCAGCTTACTCAAACTCGTGTCCATTGAGTTGGTGATGCCATCTAACTAGCTCATCCTCTGTCGTCCCCTTCTCCTCTTGCCTCCAATCTTTCCCAATAACAAGGTTTTTTCAAATGAGTCAGGTCTTTGCATCAGGTGGCCAAAGTACTGGAGTTTCAGCTTCAACATCAGTCTTTCCAATGAATATTCAGGACTGATTTCCTTTAGGATGGACTGGTTGGATCTCCTTGCAGTCCAAGGGTTTCTCGAGAGTCTTCTACAACACCACAGTTCAAAAGCATCAATTCTTCAGTGCTCAGCTTTCTTTATAGTCTAACTCTCACATACATATATGACCACTGGAAACACCATAGCCTTGACTAGATGGATCTCGTTGGCAAAGTAATGTCTCTGCTTTTTAATATGCTATCTAGGTTGGTCATAACTTTCCTTCCAAGAAGTAAACATCTTTTAATTTCATGGCTGCAGACACCATCTGCAGTGATTCTGGAACCCTAAAAAATAAGTCTGCCACTGTTTCCACTGTTTCTCCATCTATTTGCCATGAAGTGATGGGATCAGATGCCACCATCTTAGTCTTCTGAATGTTGAGTTTTAAGCCAACTTTTTTGCTCTCCTCTTTTACTTTCATCAAGAGGCTTTTTAGCTCCTCTTCACTTTCTGCCATAAGGGTGGTGTCATCTGCATATCTGAGGTTATTGCTATTTCTCCCCACAGTCTTGATTCCAGCTTGTGCTTCCTCCAGCCCAGCGTTTCTCATGATGTACTCTGCATAGAAGTTAAATAAGCAGGGTGACAATATACAGCCTTGACATACTCCTTTTCCTATTTGGAACCAGTCTGTTGTTCCACGTCCAGTTCTAACTGTTGCTTCACTGACCTGCATACGGGTTTCTCAAGTGGCAGGTCAGGTGGTCTGGTATTCCCATCTCTTGAAGAATTTCCCATAGTTTATTGTGACCCACACAGTCAAAGGCATGGCATAGTCAGTAAAGCAGAAATAGATGTTTTTCTGGAACTCTCTTGTTGTTTTTGATGATCCAGCAGATGTTGGCAATTTGATCTCTGGTTCCTTTGCTTTTTCTAAAACCAGCTTGAACATCTGGAAGTTCACAGTTCATGTATTGCTGAAGCCTGGCTTGGAGAATTTTAAGCATTACTTTACTAGCGTGTGAGCAGTGAGTTTTTAATACACACCACACTAGATAATTCAGATCGACCCCATGGACTGTAGCCCACCAGGCTCCTCCATCCATGGAATTTTTAGGTAAGAGTACTGGAGTGGGTTGCTACTTCCTTCTCCAGGGGATCTTCCCGACCTGGGGATCGAACCCATGTCTCCTGCATTGCAAGCAGATGCTTTACCATCTGAGCAACCAGGGAATCCCAATTTCCATCAGGGACTCTCCACTAAAGATGCTCCCAAATTACACGCTTAAACCCCACCCCCTCCACTATGCCCATCACTTTCTGAAAGCTTCATCCCTAGACAAACTCCACCCCTTCTCCTAGCTCCTCCCACCTCCACACTGAACCCTTTTCCCCACTCCAGCCCCAGTAGGCACCCTTCAATCTCGAGCATGCCTACCAGTCTCCCAGAGCCACGCCTCTTTGTAAAACCTCGCCCCTTGGCCAAGCTCCTCCCACTTCGACCACAGTCCCGCCTACTCCCCAAGCCACGCCCACTCCAGCCGTCTCGTAGCAATTGCTCCGACCGGGCACCACTAAACTCCGCCTCTTCCCCACCCAGTCGCCGGTGGGGCTGGCTCCCCCTCCGCAGTCCGTTGGGGGACCCAGGCCCTGAGAGCTGGCCTTTTGTGCCCTTCTCTCCTGTCCCTGAGAGGTGAGACAACATTATATCTAGAAGGTATAGCAGCATACTATATAAGTAATTTTGAGCATTACTTTGCTAGTGTGTGAGATGAACGCAATTGTGCAGTAGTTTGAGCATTCCTTGGCATTGCCTTTCTTAGGGATTGGAATGAAAACTGACCTGTGGCCACTGCTAAGTTTTCCAAATTAGCTGGCATATTGAGTGCAGCACTTTCACAGCATCATCTTTTAAGATTTGAAATAGGTCACCACTAGCTTTGGCCCACTTGACTTCACATTCCAGGATGTCTGGCTCTAGGTGAGTGATCACACCATCGTGATTATCTGGGTCATGAAGATCTTTTTGTACAGTTCTTTTGCGTATTCTTGACACTTCTTAATATCTTCTGCTTCTGTTAGGTCCATAACATTTCTGTCTTTTATTGAGTCTATATTTGCATGAAATGTTCCCTCGGTATCACTAATTTTCTTGAAGAGATCTCTAGTCTTTCCTATTCTATTGTTTTCCTCTATTTCTTTGCACTGAGCACTGAGGAAGGCTTTCTTATCTCTCCTTGCTCTTCTTTGGAACTCTGCATTCAAATGGGTATATCTTTTCTCCTTTGCTTTTGCTTCTCTTCTTTTCACAGCTATTTGTAAGGTCTTTTCAGACAGCCATTTTGCTTTTTTGCATTTCTTTTTTGAGGATGGTCTTGTTCCCTGTCTCCTGTATTATGTTATGAACCTCTGTCCATACTTCATCAGGCACTCTGTCTATCAGATCTAGTCCCTTAATCTGTTTCTCACTTCCACTGTACAGTCGTTAGGGATTTGACTTAGGTCCTACCTGAATGGTCTAGTGGTTTTCCCTACTTTCTTCAATTTAAGTCTTACTTGCCAATAAGGAGTTCATGATCTGAGCCACAGTCATCTTCCCGGTCTTGTTTTTGCTGCCTGTATAGTGCTTCTCCATCTTGGCTGCAAAGAATATAATCAATCTGATTTCGGTGTTGACCATCTGGCGATGTCCATAATGACACATAATTGATACATAACCTGCAATTTTACACCAGTAAAAAGTTGTGCGTGTAAATTTATATTTCTAACAACATCAACTGGGAGTCAATATTTTACGTAGCTGGAAAGTCTCCAAGCCTAAACTGAGGGAGCACTTTGGCAGCCACTTTTTAATACCATGTTGACCCTCTCATCTCCTCTTCATAATCTGGTAAAAAAATCACAACTCAAGCACATGCCCTTACAACATTCATTCAACAAATGTTTAATGTGTTTCTGCTATTCACCAGCCAATACATCAGATGGCTAGTGTTTTATGATGATGCTTGGCATGAAAAGATACATTAAGCCAAACAGATTTCCTCTTTTGAAAATCTAAGCCAAGAGGTAGATACTCAGCTGTTAAGGGATTTCATGTAAAGGTCGAACTGAAAGACCACTATGTAGAATGGCCCATGATGAGCATGTGCTAGGTATTTCAGAGGAGGCAGAAATGAGGAATAAGTCTTAAAGAGGAACAGACAGAACTATAGATTCCTTTTGGGAAAAATCACATGGCTCACAAAGAGAGGTGGCAAAGGTCTCTGCCCTCTCTGGGTAGAGAACTGCCCCATTGGTTCTTGTAGTTCCTGTCTGCATTCATAAATACTATTCAATAAGCTTCATTTTCTTCAGGAAGTTTGAATGATTCTTTGCTTTTCAATCCCAGATGAGCCTAAGCAGAAACTGCAATTTGAGTGATTCTTTCACCACATGTTTTTATGAGGACACATAGCAGTTTCTATATTCACATATCTGCATTGTTTTTACATATCTGTATATCTGCTCTGTATTCTTTCTTCCTTTCTGATGCCCCAAAGTACCTTCTTTCATAATTTTTCCCTTTTTTTAACATGTTGATGTATGGCAAAACCAATACAATATTGTAAAGTAATTAACCTCCAATTAAAATAAATAAATTTATATTAAAAATAAATAAATTTTTAAAAAAGAAAAAGAGTATAACAAAGTATAGTGAAATTTAGCAAACGTAAAAAAAAATAGAGAATTTTTTCTTTTTCTTAAGGAACTTCTTCTGTCATTCATTTAGTTATGCTTCCTGGAAATAAATTCTTGGTATTTCTTGAGTTAAGAATGTTTTGTTTTATCTTTGGATTCTGGGTTGATCTTTTCTTTCAACAACTGAAAACTTTTGTCCCACTTTCTGGACTTCATGGTTTCTGATGAGAAATCTATTGTCATTAGAATTTTTGTTCCTTATAAGTAAAATGTCATGGTTTTCTTGTTTTCAAGGGGTTGTTTGTCTTTAGTTTTCAGAAGTATGATGATGATATGTTTTGGTATAGATTTTTTTATGCCTCTCAAATTTGGAATTCATTTACCTTCTTGAATCTTCTAAGTTTATGTCTCTTGCAAAAACTGAGAAGTTTTCAGATGTTATTTCCTTTTCACCCCCTTTCCCTTGATCTCTCCTCTGGCATTCTGATAACATGAATATTAGATCTTTCGCTGTACTCCCACAGTTTCTTGGCACTCTGCCCATTTTTTCCCTTTCAGTCTTTTTTTCTCTTTTTCAGATTGGTTAATTTCTACTTCTCTATCTTCCATTTCACTGATTATTTCTCCGTCCTCCCCATTCTTCTGTTAAGGCTGTCAACTGACTTTTGTATTTGCTATAGTATTTTTCAGTACAGAAGTTTTCATTTTTTTCAGTACTGAAGTACTTTATAACCTCTTTTTTTGAGACCTTTCATATTTTCCATTTGTTTCAGGCATATTTGTAATCACCATGTTAGAGAAATTTTAAGATGACTAATTTCAAAATCTTCATCAGATCACTCTAAATGTCTGTTAGCTTGGTATTGGCATCTATTAATTGTCTTTTACCATTCACCTTGAGATCTTCCTGGGTCTTGGAATGGTGAGAGATTTTCAATTGAAACACTGACATTTTGAGTACTATGTTAAGAGATTCTTCATCTTATTTAGAACAGTTTTAGCTGGCTTTTCTGAATACCATTCTGGCAGGGGAGGGGGAGGTTGTTGCCTCCTTACTGCCCAGGTACCCTACTTGACCTCCATTGACTCTGAAGCACATTCCTCATGTCACTGCCAGGATAGGATAGGAGATCTGGCTCCCCACTAGGCCTCCTCTGTCACCAGGGGGCTGTGGTGGGAGGGACAGAGTGGCCTTGTTACCAGTGGGTGGTGACAAAAGTCCTGATTCCTCATTGCCCTCTACAGTGTCCCAAAGGGGAGGAGAAGGGATACCTCATCACTGTCAGTGGGGTGGAAGTCCATGTCTCCAGCATGTGCGGGATCATGACTGCCCACGGGCAATGCTAGCGTCTTGTTACAGCCTCCTGAGACTGGAAGTATAAGACTCATGCTTGTACTTTGTTCGTGTGGACAGGTTTGGCACTGCAGGTTTTAGCTGCAGTATTTGGCTGGAGTAGAGCAGTCATGGTCTAAAAGTTTTCTGTCTGCTAGGCTGCCCTTTCTTGGTTCTGTAGCTACAAAGGGTATATATATATCTTTTGGGGGAGGGGAGGGAGGGTCTACCCCTGTTGTTATCTTCCTGTTGCTGGCATCTTTGGATCCCAGTCCGGATATATGAGGCAAAAGAAAACCCAAGAAACTCTCCACTCTGTTGTGCCTTGGGTCCTGAGATTCCTAGCCAGACTGCTTTCTCCTCACATTTCAGAGTCTCTTTATATTAGTTTTATATATAAAATTCAGAAGCATAGGAAAAATTACATCTACTCTATCTTCTTGGAAGCAGAAGTCTGCCTCCATTAACATTTTGATATATGTTGTTTTCACTTTATATTTCATAATGAGATGTTAACTCCAATTGTCAATTTGGCAACACATTATTTTACACTTCACATTCTTGCCAAAGAATATAAGTGATGCGAAACACTCTGCTCGCGAATTACCATCAATGCTAGGTAGTAAGAAGCCATATTAAGGAGTATTACCTCAGAAGTCGCAGCCTACTTGCCATGTGAAAAATTTCTCCTCTGGTTCACATAACATCACTGAAACCTGCATATCTGGCCCCTGAGAGTAATGCTTATACTATAAAATGCGGAGGCACTGTACTACATTTACGCTGAACAGATTATAATGTAAAAAGCAAGTATATAATTAATAAAAAACAAAGTGATTTCTAAGTTATTTTTAGAGGGTTAATAAGAGTATGATGCACTACATCTCAAAGTATCCTTTTATGAAAACAATGAAAGAATCTCTCTCAGCTTTATATCACAAGAAGGTAAACAACCAATTTATTTCTATATTTTGAAAAACTGTGATTTCCTTGCTTTGGCTACCAGGAAGTTCAGAGTCACTTTTGTTAATCCTTACAGTACCATGCAGCAGAGATTTTGTATTGGCCTTACCCTCGGCTTCTTTTATTTTCCAGTAAAGATTTTGCTTTTACCCAGGTTTCCTCATGTATTTGGTTTTTATCCAGTAACACAGTATGCATTTTGGTACCTGATCCCATTTATTTTAGAAACATACAGGTGCACAAATATGTTAAAAAAAAATAGGGTGTTTATAAGCTATTAAAAAGGATAGGAAATGATAGGAAATGAACCTCAAGGTTGTTCTCAACTCATAATAGAAACTTAATAAGTGCCACCCAGTTTGATCCCACAAGGATTCTTTCTTAAGAGACCCTACAAGAACATATTTGTTGTCACATTATTTACACTTTATTTGTTAGATGGAGCTTTATGAAGGGACAGACAAACATAAGTACTACCTGGAGCACTGAAGCACCACTGTGGAGAAACTGAAGACCACTTTCAGCTGAGTCAATTCCACCAGTGGCCAAAATGGGAAATCCAGGCAAAGCACGAGCAATGGTGGTCACAGCTCTCAAAGCAATAGGTCTGATGGCTGTGCCTAAGGAAAATAAGGGTGATCAATGGTTAGAATACTGACCATTTGAGCATATTGCCTTATAACACTACTGTGTTTTGGCAGTGTTGTACTAGACAAAATTCAGTTTCATCTCTACTTAAAATATATGAGTATGCAAAACAGAAACATTGTTATGTTTCAAAGTATGTTAATTTATGAATGGATATATTCTTATTTTAAGGACTTTGATGCTATTATTGCATGCAGGAATGTTATGCAAGTGGGTAGAGCAGTGCAAACTCCTGCATAAAATACATACAGACTACAATTTGATATATACTACCGTGTAAAAGATTGTATGGAACGCTCAAGCATCTGTGAGAAAGAACAAGGAATGGCAGATTTTGTAAAAGAAAAACAATCACATACAGTGCATAAATAGACATACAGCTCTGTTATGTTTCCACGAAGTATAAAGCAGCTGGTGTGAATCGAGATACTGCAAAACAAGTAAGGTGCTGATGAACTTACAGATTCCATATTGCATTTTACATGTATTTTCCCAAATCTGACGAAACATAGTGAGCCTAATCTAATTTTTCATATGTTAGAAATTTTTAACCAAGTTAAAGAGAATTTACTAGAATTCAGTAATTAGAGAGTGTATATTTGATTTTTATACATTATTTAACCAAATATTACCAATACATTATTTGCTAAGTGTAATAAAAGCTGCAGGGATGGACAGAAGACATCATTTTTTTAGCTCATATTTCACATGATTACACTTTATAAGGCTGCTTAGACTCTCAAGGGTTAATACAATCTGGAATAAATTAGTGTTCTCACAATATAGATATGTAATTTAATAGTTCTGATGTACACTCATAAGTCAATGGTCCCTTAAAGGAATTTTCTGAAGTAAAAGTAGTTTCTTTTGTGCAAGAAATGTGGCATTGCCTCAACCAGACCCCCACAAACAACTAAACAAGTGAAAGGTACAGGAAGTCTTTTGCGGTGAGCACTTCGGCATCCTGTCCACCATCACCAGCATCGTTACCAGTATTCTCAGTATGTATTTACTGGTGTTCCCGTTAAGGAAGCACAAAGAGCTTTCATTACAATCAGTGGTTGGGCGTCCTCGGTCGCTCAGTGGTAAAGAATCCACCTGCCAATGCAGGAGACATAAGTTCTATCCTTGATCCAGGAAGATCCCACACGCTGAGGAGCAACTAAGCTCGTGTGCCAGAACTACTGAGCCTGTGCCCTGGAGCCTAGGAACCACAGCTACTGAGCCCATGGGCTGCAATGAGAAGTCTGCACACCACAGCTACAGAGCAGCCCTTATTCACTGCAACTAGAGACAAGCCCTCACATCAATGAAGACCCAGCAGAGCCAAGAGTAAGTAAACAGAAATAAATTAAAAAAAAACATAAACATGATTTAAAAAATAAAATCAGTAGTTTTCTTTTCATCTTATTCATTTCAGATGAAACTGAATTTATGTGTGACTAATGCTTTTGCATTCAACGCCAAAATGTTTGTGGAAATGACTACTTGGTGCTCCCAAACCTAAAAATATCTTTCGCTGGATATTAGCATTCGTAGGCAAGAACATTCAACGCTGAAACTTCAAAATTCCATAACTGACATTTAAATACAAGGCAGTAAGTTAGGGCCATTTAGAAACTGAACATCAAAACCCTATTTCTATTTTTAGAATATTTAGCAGTGACTTTAGTCTGAATGTTTTAATCATTGAAAAAGGTGAACACAGGGGACGGGAGGATGCATGGAAAGAATACACACACACACACTTATCAAAACATATCTTCAGCTATACTAAAAGGAATTTGAGAGTAAAGGTTAGAGGGACGCGTTTTTAGGGAATTTGCAACTTGAATCTTTTAGACAGACATATAGCTATCCTGACATAATATAAACGACATGTTCAGCATATACTAAGTTGATGGCTCCTTTACAGACATGTTACTTTGAAGCAATAAAGAAATATTGGGATTCTTTTTATTCTTTCTTATTCGGTTGACCCTAGAGAGTAAAGGAAATTTGTGCTAAGCAGATAAATAATTTATTTCTAACTGCACTGTTAGAAGACTATCATTACCACTAAGGGGTAAAGTTTCAAAGTGGTACACAGGGATTTGGCCACATATTCCAATTGATATTAATGGACATCAAATGGCAAAATCCCAGAACACAGCTTTGAAAATTTAACCAGTTCCATTTAAAGGGCAACATTATTACACAGGTGTTAAAGAACATCAGCAAACCCTCAGTGGCATTTTAAAATGTTCAGTTAGGTCAATAAGATGTTTTCTACTTGATGTTTTCCTTCTTTTTCTAAAGCTTTTCTAATTTACCTAATGAACATGAAAACCTTTCAAACTAATAAAGGTATCTTTTTAAAAATTAAGAGTAATTATGTTCTCTGAGGAAATGTGATCCAAAAATGAAGAAATGGATCCTTCTGTTGCTGGGTAATAGTAAATTCAGTTTTAATTTCCATTATAAATTCTATTTGATTGGTTTTCTTAATAACTTGATTTAAATGAAATATAATCTACCTGTTCTCAGCATTTTTTATGGGGAATAGGTTTTAAAAATGACTTTTATCTACCATGAAAGGTTTTTGGAAGGAAACTGAAGGTACATAAAAGATCTTTCAAATTGTTATACAGAAATATTTTAGTTTTAAAATGACAGAAATGAGGAATAATAGATTCGATATAAAATAAAACTTCTGGTCACATATATCAATACTACACAAGATTATACATATGTTAATTAAAATGCATAAAGATTTTCAGAATCATGACTATTGAGGTAATTTTTTTTTTAATTTTGGCACTGCTATGGTAATTAATGGTTTTAGATCAAAAACTAGGGAGGAAGAGTCCAGTTCGAGAAGCTCAAGGAATTAAAAGTAGACTTCATCCTAAAGGAAACAACAAGGTTTAAACTTAAAAAAATTAAATCCTATTAGCTTAAATTAACTATTAGGCAATGTGCAATTTAAATTAAGTCTTCATCTACATGGGATAACCAGATGGGCCTGATGGGGAATTCAGTTACATCAAGCGTTTCGTTTCAAATGTGTGGGATGCGCCAAGGAAAGTTAGCCATCGTGAATCCTCATATTTTGAAAAAAGCTGCAGGTTCAAACAAAGAAACAAACAAATGTGAACCAGACCTGTGAGTTCCAACACTGATGCCAAGACAGGTACCATTAAGAAAACTTTGCATTCATTTAAACATCATATACTATATAATTACTCCTAGAAAGAAGGGAATTTGAAGATGAACTAGTTACAATATCAAAGAAACAACAGGGTCAACTGCTTAGGTTAAAATTCTAGCTCCACTATTTACAAGCTGTGTAATCTTATGAAATTTCTTAACATTTTAATCTATAAAATAATAAAATTTTAATAACTTCACAAAGCTGTTCTGAGGATTAATTATATATATACATATATATATATATATAAAGGGCTGCTGCTGCTGCTGCTAAGTCACTTCAGTCGTGTCCGACTCTATGCGACCCCTTAGATGGCAGCCCACCAGGCTCCCACGTCCCTGGGATTCTCCAGGCAAGAATATTGGAGTGGGTTGCCATTGCCTTCTCCAGTACATGAAAGTGAAAAGTGAAAGTGAAGTCGCTCAGTCGTGTCTGACTCTTCGCAACCCCATGGAATGTAGCTTACCAGGCTCCTCCGTCCATAGGATTCTCCAGGCAAGAGTACTGGAGTGGGGTGTCATTGCCTTCTCCGATGTAAAGGGCTAGCTCACGATAAAGATTATATGTGTGTGCTAAGTCGCTTTAGTTGTGTCTCACTCTTTGCCACCTCATAGACTGTAGCCTGCCAGGCTCCTCTGTCCACAGGATTCTCCAGGCTAGAATACCGAAATGGGTTGTCATTTCCTCCTCCAGGGGCTTTTCCTGATCCAGGTATTGAACCTGGGTTTCTGGTATTGCAGACTGACTGAGTCACCACGGAGCTGCCAAATATTATACAATGTTTGCTATTATAACCTGTACTACCCAGAAAGGACAACTGATTTCAGAGGGAGCATTTACTTAGTTTACTTTGTGCCTTCTATGTTGTTGCTGTGTGCTTAGTAATGCAATTTTTAAATTGTAGACAAAAGCATGATGCCTAGGATGATGAAACTTTGTAACTTCTGCTCCCTTAGAAGAACCATCTCCTGCTTCTTTTCCCCAACTCTATTGAGTGACGTCATGACGCTGGTAGGATTAACTAACTCCAAAGCTAAAAATCTCAAACACAGACATCCATATATTACACTTCTTTTTGTTTGAGAATCAAAAGGTCCATGTGCTAAATCAATATGCAAAAATTTTAACGACATCAGAACTTGAGTTTATTTGTGAGAAGTAAGCAGAACCTTACTTAGCATCACTAAATCCTTGAAGAGAAAAGACATTTTTAATGGGCAAGATAGTGTGGAACATATGCTAATTTTGGATAACTGAAATTTTGAATAATTGAGTTTAATTCTGTTTGGTTTTGCCTTAATCATTTGACTTCTAGGACAGCTACTGTTACAGAATTAATTGTTAGAGCTAAGTCCACAATAAACTTCTGGATAATAGCTCTAGCAGGCAATAAAACAGAAATTGGGTTATAATACTCACTTGTGCTCACTGTGTATACAAAAAGAAAATGTAGTTTTAATTTGCTTACATTAATTAAAATATAATGAATTAAGTGGATAACAAATTCATTAGAAATTGAACTTTGACTGCCTAATTGTTAACAGTTTTAACATCACCTAGAAGAAAGAAAATAGTAGCAAATCAAGACTTTCCAGGATTTAGGAGTTGAGAGATTGATTTTCATAAAACACATAAGTGAAGCACCAAAAATTTATATTTTAAAACAACTTTAAAATGTTAATGAACCTAATATACTGATAAATATGTAAGCACAACTAATTAAAAATACATCTCTACACACGGATTAAAGTCCCCTGAGAAAATTAGCATAATTCAACCAGAAACTGAAGTACTAGAAGGATCAGGGTTATATCAAGAGATGTGAAATCTAAACAGGAGAAATGAGACAGAGAAAACTAGTTGTTTTATATTGTTATTTCAGGTTTATTGAAAAACTAAAATTTTTCTTATGAAATGTTTTAATTTTTGTTGCGTATTCCAAGAAAATTTCTCCCAGTCTTTATATCTTTATAACTGTTTATCTGCTTTATAACATATTCAATATGTTCATAGTCAATTCATATTCAATAATTTGGTGCCTAGAATATGCTAGACATTTTATTTTAAAGCAATAGAATTAATACTATTTACCAAAGAAGGGGACATTTACCTCTCTGGGTGCTTGCTCATGAAGTGATTTCCAAATTCCCTGATACTTGACATAGAGACTGGGTCTTCATATACAGTGTGTGTTTTAACCCTTGCAGTGCTGTGCAGGTAGATGCTATCATGTATGTGAAGAAAGGGTAGTTCAGCCTGGATAAAACTTGTTTGATGTCACAGTTTTTAAAATTTAAAGATCAAGTCTCTGTGTGGAGTCCATACTTTTGGACTGAGAACTGACTGCAGCAATTATGATGAGCATCACCTTCAGAAAGCCAGTATCAGTACGGCCTGTGGTCTAATGCTCAGACAGTTTCGAAAGTCCACCCAAGTAGGTGTAAATCTTGACTCTATTACTTTACACAATTGTGACTTTGAGCAAGCTCCTCCGCTTCCTAGAACATCAGTTTTTGGTATCTGTGAAACAGGAACATCAATAACAATATCATAGCAACTTGGGGACTATTACATGATACAGTTTGTGAAAAGCATTCAGTCCAGTGCCTGGTTTGTAGTGTATAATGATTGATATTACTACTGAAGTCACAGAAAATTGATCAGAGAAATAAGCATTCACTATAAACATGTGGGGTTAAACATTTAGTACTTAACGGGTGTTAGTTAATATTCTAGATAGTAAATTTGGAGATCCTAAGTCATTTCATTTCCAAAAATATAGTTTGTCTATGACTGCAAATGCATTTATTTGTGTGATGAACTTTTATTAGATTTATAATGCAATTGCAATGTCTAAAGGTATATGTCTTATCCTTAAACCCTATTTTGAGAAATATAATCCCTTAGTTCATAGATACAAAGTCACGTGTACAAAGATGTTTCTTGAAATACTGTTTTATATAACCAAACAGTGAAAAACAACCTAAATAATCACTAGTAGTTATGCTAGAAAATAAATTATAGTTCATTCATGTAGGATGCTACAGGAAACCTTTAAAATTGACATGGAAATATACGTAGTTATGTGTTATATCACAAGTAGCAGAACAATATATAGGGTGTGGTCCCATTTTAGGTAAGGAAAAAATATGATTACGCTTAGTATGTGGACATGTAAATGCACAGATTACTGTGTTTTAAACTGCTAATGATTATCCCTGGGGAAACAGGCTGAAGAAGGACTTTCACATTTGATATCTATACTTCATATTATTTGATTCTCTTAGGTAAGAAAGTGTTTATGATTCACTTCTGCAATGAAAAATGACTCTTTTTAAATAATGCGTCTAAAACAATACAGGAATAGGATTCTGTGCAGTGAAACTTTTATGTACAAGATGCGCGGTGCTTCTACTCTCTGTACATTCAGAAGAGCACTTTTGGTTCTATATCTAATATTTTAAGTAAAATATTAACAGAATATATCCTAAACAGGGTGAACAGGATGACTGTGATCTCTGCCCCTGTCTTTCTTTCACAGACACACACACGTAATGAGATGGAACCAGAGATAGAAAAAGCACATAAAAAGTTTTGTTTGGAATCAAAGGGTAAACAAAATCAGTAAAGTTAAATTTCAGTAAAGCTAATTGTCAGTTTTATGAAGTTGTTTAGGCTACAGTGATTTAGCAGAACACAAGAAAGCAAGAAAATGTATCACACTTATACCAATTAAGGATATTGAGTTATATTACTAAACTATGCAATTTTAACAATATCTGTCAAAATAAATTATATCCCTATAATTTAAAACGTGTGTGTGTGTGTGTATATATATATATATATATATATGCAAATAGTTTATTATGTAAAGTTAATTCCACTGTTTTGGCTACAATAAAATTAATTTTTAAATAAAAATTTTAAACTGTAATATGTATATGTGTGGTGTATAAAATGGCTGAAAGTATTAATAATCTAATGGTTGTCAAGTATTTTAAGAGGTAATCATGAAGAAAGATTCCATCTATGTTTTTTCTCAAAAGGTAACTAGAACCGATGGTTAAGCACACACTTTTGGTTTTATTTTTTTTTTATCATTAATTAATATCATTGCTAAGTCGCTTCAGTTGTGTCCGACTCTGTGCGACCCCATAGATGGCAGCCCACCAGGCTCCCCCGTCCCTGGGATTCTCCAGGCAAGGACACTAGAGTAGGTTGCCATTTCCTTCTCCAATGCATGAAAGTGAAAAATGAAAGTGAAGTCGCTCAGTCGTGTCTGACTCTTAGCGACCCCATGGACTGCAGCCCACCAGGCTCCTCCATCCATGGGGTTTTGCAGGCAGGAGTACTGGAGTGGGGTGCCATTGTTTTCTCTGAATTAATATCATTAAAATTTGCCAATTGTAAATTCAGCGACAGAAGTAGCTACATTGGTATGCCCCTATCACTTGAAACTAAATGGGTACTTGGCAGGTAGTGGCCAGTAGAAAAGACCTCTGTACTATAGAAAATATTGGATTATATGGTCTCTTCCAATTAAAAACTCCAGGATACTACGAACTTTGTCATGGTATTTTAAGGAGTAATTTTATATGCTCTGTGGTTTCCCAATAGATACCAGTGATGAAGCTCACATATAAAAGGACTGATTATAAGTGAAAGTCAAATTTTTAACATTCAATGCATTCAGTATGGGCTTCCCTGGTGGCTCAGATGGTAAAGCGTCTGCCCGCAAAGTGGGAGACCTGGGTTGGATCCCTGGATTGGAAAGATCCCTGGAGAAGGATAAGTCAAATATACTTCAGTAAATTAAAAAAAAAAAATTAGACTAAATTTTGTAACTAATTTTGTAACTAATAAAGAATTGTTGTCCACATATGATAAAAGCAAGAATGCGAATATAATTGTTGGCTAGGAATTAGATAGAAACAATAGTAATTTATGACCTAGCTTGCCTAGGAAGTCCCAGTTTGTCACACCTATATTTATTTGTAGTTACATGATGCAATTATAAATACCATCCTCTTTCACTCAAAAAGCATCTAGTTTTGATTACAAATATAATGAAATTGCATTTAGGGATTATAGCACAAAGATAATTACAGAAGCAAATGAAATTTGATTTAGAACAAAATCATAATCTATGAAAAATTAGGAACTGATTACACTGTCCAAGACTCAAAGGATGGTGTGAAGAGACATATTTCCTTGAATTTATTACTGGAAGGAAAAATATAGGGTATTTATATGTGATATCTGGGCATAATTATTCTATATGTTCTTTCTATTTTCAACCTGTAGGTGGCCACCACAAGCTACACTTATTAAACAACTCATTAGTAGCATTTTCAATACTGTCCTCTTCAGATAATTAGCAATTTATTTAAATAACCAATTTCTGTAGAAATAATTGCCATGAAATGCCCTGAACCTACTTTTTTATAAATTATAATAAAAGTGTTAAGATAATCCCTGACATTTGCAAATGCCATTAGTTCACCTTTCCTTTTGATAGTGCTATGGCATTATGCTTAAACAATTACCCGATAACACAGCGGTTTAATGAAACAGTACAGTAAGCACATTCTTCAATATGGTCAGCAAGGACATTCAGATTTAGAAAGAAATCCAGTATGCAGACATGTTAACACTGAGTAAAGACACACAGACAAAAGAAACAAGATTACTGAAATAAGTACATTGCTGCTATTTTCAACTTGGTTTAGTTTTCATAGTAGATGCTACAACATATGTATTCTCTTTGGAAACAAGAATGGAAAGTTTTGCAGATTGGTTCATGCAATTGGCTGGTGTTAATCAAAATCATGTGAATCTATGAATATGCAAAATATACTCATCATATTATTTGTTCAGTAACCTCTATACAAGAGAAATAAGTAGAGAATTTTTCTTACTCTCATTTTTAAAATATTTAAGTATGTTTTTACTTACAAAATGATGCAAATTTTCAAAGCAGAGTTATCAAGAAAAACTATAAACTGCTTTTACATCTCAGCTGGTATTTAGCATTTAAAATGGACCAGGGTTTGGATCTCAGCTTCTTCCTTGTTATTCAGCTCCCTATTCTAAGACCTACTGATAAGGGCTCATGGTGTGTTTCTGAGTCACCAGAGATAAAACTCTCTGAGACTGTCACAATTTTTAAGCTGTAGGCCTTCATATGATAAAACCAGACTAGAATTCAAAACCAATGGCTGTATCATTTTATAGCAAAAAGAAAATACTGCTAAGAGTCTACTGAATACCAGGTGCTCTACTAAGACTAGAGATTTCTTCAAGAAAATCAGAGATACCAAGTGAACATTTCATGCAAAGATGGGCTCAATAAAGGACAGAAATGGTATGGACCTAACAGAAGCAGAAGAGATTAAGAAGAGGTGACAAGAATGCACAGAAGAACTGTACAAAAAGATCTTCATGACCCAGATAACCATGATGGTGTGATTCCTCACCTAGACAAGATATCTTGGAGCCCAAAGTCAAGTGGGCTTTAGGAAACCACTATGAATAAAGCTAGTAGAGGTGATTGAATTCCAGCTGAGCTATTTCAGATCCTAAAAGATGATGCTGTTAAAGTGCTACACTCAATATGCCAGCAAATTTGGAAAACTCAGCTGTGGCCACAGGAACTGGAAAAGATCAGTTTTCATTCCAATCCCAAAGAAAGGCAATGCCAAAGAATGCTCAAACTAATACACAGTTGCACTCATCCCACACTCTAGCAAAGTAATGCTCAAAACTCTTTTTGTTGAAGTGAGGCTTCAATAGTATGTGAACTGAGAACTTCCAGATTTTCAAGCTGGATTTATAAAAGCCAGAGGAACTAGAGATCAAATTGCCAACATCTGCTGGATCATAGAAAAAGCAACAGAATTCCAGAAAAACATCTACTTCTGCTTTATTGACTATGCCAAAGTCTTTGACTGTGTGGATCACAATAAACTGTGGAAAATTCTGAAAGAGTTGAGAATACCAGACCACCTGATCTTCTTCTTGAGAAGTCTGTATGCAGGTCAGGAAGCAACAGTTAGAACTGGACATGGAACAATAGACTGGCTCCAAATTGAGAAAGGAGTATGTCAAGGCTGTATATTGTCACCCTGCTTATTTAACTTATATGCAGAGTACATCATGTGAAATGCTGGGCTGGATGAAGCACAAGCTGAAATCAAGACTGCGGGGAGAAATAGCAATAACCTCAGATATGCAGATGACACCACCCTTATGGCAGAAAGTAAAGAAGAACTAAAGATCCTCTTGATGAAAGTGAAAGAGGAGAATGAAAAAGTTGGCTTAAAACTCAGCATTAAAAAATGAAGATCATAGCATCTGGTCCCACCACTTCATGGCAAATAGATAGGGAAACAATGGAAACAGACACTGTATTTTCTTGGGCTCCAAAATCGCTGCAGATGGTGACTGCAACCATAAAATTAGATGATGCTTGCTCCTGGAAGGAAAACTATGACCAACCTAGGCAGCATATTAGAAAGGAAACATTACTTTGCCATCAAAGGTCTGTCTAGTCAAAGCTACAGTTTTTCCAGTAGTCATGTATGGATATGAGAGTTGAGCCTTCTATAAAGAAGGCTGAGTGATTAAGAATTGATGCTTTTGAACTGTGGTGTTGGAGAAGACTCTTGAAAGTTCCTTGGACTGTAAGGAGATCCAACCAGTCCATCCTAAAGGAAATCAGTCCTGAATATTCATTGCACAGACTGATGCTGAAACTGAAGGTCCAATATGTTGGCCACCTAATGCAAAGAACTGAATTGCTGAAAAAGACCCTGATGCTTGGAAAGACTGAAGGTAGGAGGAGAAGGGGACAACAGAGGATGAAATGGTTGGATGGCATCACAGACTCGATGGACATGAGTTTGAGCAAGCTCTAGGAGTTGGTGATGGAGAGGGAAGCCTGGTGTTGTGTAGTCCATGGTGTCACAAAGAGTTGGACATGACTGAGAGACTGGAACTAAACTGAACTACTAAGTTAGTTCAGATCGCAAAGTATCTGCCTGCAATGCAGGAGACCTGGTTTTGATCCCTGGATTGGGAATATCTATTCGAGAAGGGAATGGCAACTCACTCCAGTATTCTTGACTGGAGAATTCCATGGACAGAAGAGCCTGGCAGGCTATGGTCCATGGGTTCGCAAAGAATTGTACCTAACTGAGCAACTAACATTTTCACTTTCACTACTAAGTTACTTACACATTATTTCTATCTTCAAAACAAGTTGTATATGCATTATTCCCTCTGTACAGATGAAGAAATTCAGAAGAGTTAAATAGCAAATGTTCATAAGAAAGACAGGGTCATGTAGTGAAGTAAAACATTATAGCAAGAAAACAATTAGTTCACAATGTGACCATAAAATACATTGATAGGTTTGAATTGGAGGGTTTTTCTTTATTTCCAGATTACCATGTCCTTCTGTCCCTTTTGTTTAAGTACTTCTGGCAGTGCTATAAACCTATAAATACAACAAATTTACCTATATATATATAAATATATGACTATTTAAAAATACATATATTTCCTTGGTGAAGAGGATTCGGAACCGTGAGTTAGCAAATCTGGTGTATATACTTCTCATTTGATTTTGCTTAAGAATGCTCAGGACAAATGTTATGAAACCACATAAAAATCTCACAGTCTATGTGTGTTCAAAATGGTTATTTGAAGAAGAGAAAGAGGAAGCTTAAAATGATGGTAATGCTGATAACGAGAAGTAGGCTTTGCTCTTGTAGACCCAGGACAATTAAAAATGAGCCTTTTTCTGAAGACATAAAAAAATAACAAAAGAGTTCTTACATTCGTTAGGATCATATTACCTCTTTCTTTGGAATGCCATATATTTCTTTCCTCTCTGAAATTCTGTACTCAGTTTACACTGTGGGTGTTTCCATGGTCAGGGTGTCCGTGGTGGCACCTGCTCTACTGTCAAAATTTTCCTTTTATTCTCATTCTTTTATTTGACAATGAATTACCAGGGTAAATTTCTGTGCCCTATGATAAGGCTGTATTTCTCACAGCCTGATGAAACCCAGGTTGTACAGTAAGCACTGAGGTTTTGTTCTCTTCTCTGGGGTGGACACCTCTCAAAGATAATAATGGGCTTAAAAATATTTTTTTTATTGAAGTATAGTTAATTTATAATAACATATTAATTTCAAGTATACAGCACAATGATTCAGTATTTTCACAGACTATACTCCATGAAATGTTATCACAAGGGCATAGCTTAGGTTCCTGTGCTGTACAATACATCCTTGTGGCTTATCTATTTTATACACAGTAGTTCGTATCTCTTAATCTCATTCTCCTATTTTTCCCCCTTGCCCTTCCCTTCTCTTCATCAGAAACCACTAGCTTGTTTTTATATTGTGAGTCTGTTTCTGTTTTGCATATATTCATTTGTAATATATTTTAGATTCCACATATAAGTGATATCCAGTATTCGTTTTTCTCTGACTTATTTCAATAAATAAAATGTTCTCTGTCTCTATCTACATTGCTGCAAATGGCAGGATTTCAGTTTTTATGGCTGAATGGAGAATCCTAGGGATGGGGGAGCCTGGTGGGCCGCCGTCCATGGGGTCGCAGAGCCGGACACGACTAAAGCGACCTAGCAGCAGCAGCAGCAGCAGTAATCCACTGTGTATATCCCATCTTTTTATCCATTAGTCTATTGATGGGCATTTGGGCTGCTTCCATATCTCAGCTATTATAAATAGTGCTGCTGTATACACTGGATGCATGTATATTTTTGAATTAGTGTTTTCATATGCTTCAGATGTGTACCCAGGAGTGGAACTGCTGGATCATATGGTAGTCTTGTTTTTAGTTTTTGAAGAAACTCCATACTGCTTTCCATAGTAGCTGTACCAATTTACATTCCCACCAACAGGTACAATTGTTCCTTTTTCCTCACATTCTCTCCAGCATTTGTTATCCATAGACTTTTTGAGGATAGGTGTTCTGACATGTGTTTAAAATTAATAATGTGGACAAGGTCATCTCCAGCTGGACCCTATCAGAATCCTCTGAGAACCAATGCTCTTGTAAACTGACTAGGCACTTTGGAAAATAGGAGCTCTACTCACCAATATTTGCTCTACTGATCAGTAATTGCCCTCTCAACTAACTGACAGTAAAATTTCTTCCTACATTTCAATAGGGTAAAAAATGAGAAATCATCGTTAGTCAAAATTATTTCTTGTACCTAGTATGATGTCAGTTGCTAAAAGGCAGCAATAAAAGTATTTCCTCTCATTGAGCTTATGAGACTAAGTAGCTATAATGAAGACATGAGCAACACATGTTCACATCCCGATTATCTGAATCAGACTGAAGAACTGCTGAAACTCAGAGAATAGGATGATCCAGGAAGACTGAAGTGGTTCAGAAAGGCTTTATGAGAGATGCAGGATACCAGCTGGGCTCTTGAGAGATGAGTAGGTAGGTTTGGGGTTCAGAACTAGGATATTTCAAATTCTGGCAAAGGCTGGGGACAAGGTGGGCAAAATTGCAGTTATAGTAATGAATGATTCATGTTTCTGAGACTCTTGTATTAATAACAAAACTAAAGTAGCCTCTCAGGTTGGGGTTGCTGAGTGGGTAAAGCATCTGCCTCCAATGTGGGAGACCCAGGTTCGATCCCTGGGTTGGGAAGATCCCCTGGAGAAGGAAATGGCAACCCACTCTTGCCCAGAAAATCACATGGACTGAGACGCCTGGTAGGCTGCTATCTGTGGGGTCACAAAGAGTTGGACACGACCGAGTGACTTCACTTTGGGTTGCATGGGGGTGTTGCCTGGTGAGCAGAGGGCAACACTCCCACTCTCCCAGATATTGTTATGAATTTCTATATGATACTTTAATTTAAAAGCTGATTTTTAAACTACTGAGTTGGCATGAGAATTTTTGAATTCTTATGAATTTCAAAAAAGATATAATAAAATGAAAGAAGCCCAGATTTATCTCATTGTTAATAAAAAATATTTCTCCAAGGAAACTAACAGAATATATAGTCTATGTAGTAGATCAGATGGTAAAGGATCTGCCTGCAATGCAGGAGACCCTGAGTTTGATCCCTGGTTTGGGAAGACCCGTGGAAAAGGAAATGGCAACCCACTGCAATATTCTTGCCTGGAGAATTTCATGGACAGAGGAGCCTGTGGGCTACAATCCATGGGGTCACAAAGAGTCAGACATGACTGAGTGACAAACACATACACATGTCCCTGGTTGTAGCCTTTATATAGAACATAAGGATCTTTGTAGTCTGATTTTAAAAGTAATAGGAATTTTATCTATCAGAAGGGACAAAAGTTGCAATTAAAATTAAAATAATGTTTCTTCTTTTTACAACTTAGGAAGATTTTGTAATGGAAGAGTGTACAAATTCCACTTCATTCAACAACTGTTAGTAGTATCATACATTTTCATCTTCATAAATGCATTTGTAGTCTTAAAAAACATCATAAATATTGCAGGAATCTGTGGCAAGCATTAAAACAGAGCACACGATCAAGCAATTAGGAAAGGGAAAATAAGTTAACATTACATTTCTTTATAAGATCTTCCAGACTATTACCTAGAGGCACTCTTACACTATGTTAGATCATGGGTATATTCTGGAAACTTCTTTTATTACAGAAGGCAACTGGGGACTTAAACTGGTCATCTAGTCTCAACATGTGCTTATCCATGTGTCCCCTGATATTTTAGTGCTTTGAATTATAAGCAAGGATGCTCCTCGGGCAAGTGAGTAGTTAGAAACCAGCAGCTGTTTGGACAAACCATATACTGGGAAGGAACATCTAATGGACATAAATAGAACCATGTAAAAATCAAATAAGATAATCTATGTAAAGCAGGTAGCTCTGTGACAAGCACATATGAAGTGCTTAGCAAGCAGTACCATCACAACAGATTTTTAAAACAATATAAAGTAAGGGACATTGTGAACAAACTTTAGGCAAAAAACTAAACAACTGCAATGAAATGGACAAATTCCAAGCAAACCACATCTAAGCAAAAATAACAACAAAAACCAGAAAATAAAAATGAAAAAACAACCTCATAACTATCACAGAAATTGAATTAGTAATAATAATACAGGACTATTGCCTGGAAAATCTCATGGACAGAGGAGTCTGGTAGGCTACAGTCCATGGGGTCACAAAGAGTCGGACACGACTGAGTGACTTCACTATAGTCTATATAATCTATTATTATAATTATAATAAAACAATTGTAACAAAAAAACTGCAGG
This sequence comes from Nanger dama, assembly GCA_917880005.1. NCBI lineage: Eukaryota > Metazoa > Chordata > Mammalia > Artiodactyla > Bovidae > Nanger > Nanger dama. Next base: position 3,577,563 of record CAKJTW010000059.1, read on the forward strand.
CCCAGATGGCTTCACTGGTAAATTCTATCAAACTTAAGGGCTTCCCTGGTGGCTCAGAGGTTAAAGCATCTGCCTGCAATGCAGGAGACCTGGGTTCAATCCCTGGGTTGGAAAGATACGCTGGAGAAGGAAATGGCAACCCACTCCAATATTCTTGCCTGGATAATCCTATGGATGGAGGAGGCTGGTGGGCTACAGTCCACGCGGGTCAAAAAGAGTTGGACACAACTGAGTGACTTCTCTTTTTTTTTCTTAAGGAAAAAGAATATCAGTCTTATGGAAACATTTGCAGAAGACAGAACAAGAAGGAACAGTTCCCAACTCATTTTATGAGACCAGCATAATTCTGATACCAAAATCTAACAAATATACTAAAAGAAAATAAAATTGTAGGCCAATATTCTTCATTAATATAGACTCAAATGTCTTTAATAAAATTCCAGCAAACTGTCTTTGAAGAAGCTGATAACTTAATTCTAAAATTTATATAAAAATACAAACTATCTAGAATAACCAAAACAATTATGAAAAATAAAACACAATTCAAGGATGCTATTTCAGTTCAGGACTTGCATAAATATCCAGTATCATGATAACAGTATAAAAATATATATGAAGATGGAATCCAAAAATAGTCACCACTATAATGTCAACTGACTTTTGACCAAGTCACTAAGTTAGTTCAGTGGGAGAAATAAAAATCATTCTAACAAATAGTGCAGAACAACTGGATATTTGTAAGAAAAGGTGATTTAAAAAAAACACCTTACTTGCTCTCTTATTGCATACAAAAATTTTTAAAGATTCAGAATGAATTAGGAAAACAAACAAAAAGAAAACAGGAAAGTATCTCTATAACCTAGAGTTAAGCAAGATATTTTTGGAAAGAATATTAAAACAAGTTACTAAATAATACTAAATAATAAAATATTGATATACTAGATTTTATTTAAAAAATCAGTAAAGAAGCCAAAATCTATAAAAATTATTATATTCACATACATAGATTTCAAAAAGAACTTATATCTAATGTGTACAAAGAGTTTCTAAAAAACAATAATTACAAGATTAGTAATAATTAAAATAAGCAAAACTTGATCAGACTTTTTTTTTTAAAAGACATATAAATGGACATTAAGTACATGGAAAGTTGTTACTCCATGTTAGAGAAATACAAATCAAAACCTACATGAGCCTCCACTTCACACTAATTAGAAAACAGGTAAAAGAAGACTGATAACACCAAACATTGACCCGAGTGTGGAACAAGTTGAATTCTCATATATAGATAACTGGAGTACAAAATGGGAAAATCACTTTGGATAATTGTTTGAAATCTCTTTAAAAATTAAACATATATCTATCCTATGACTCAACAATTTCACTCCTAAACTTTTGCCCAGGAGAAATGAAAATAAGACTACAAAAGTGTACATACAAGAATGTTTATAATAGTCCCAAACTGGAAACCACCCAAATGTCCATCAACAAGAGAATGGATAAATTGTGGTCAATTAATTTAATGCAAATTATCAGCAATAAAAAGGACTTGCCTACTAGTACCTACAACAACATAGATGGATATGAAAAATGTGATAGCTGAGTAAATGAACCCAAAAAGTACACATACACACACACACACACACACACACACACACAGTAGTAGAGGTGTGAGGAAGAGGGAGAGAGAGAATGAATACATTATTTCATTTACATGAAGTTTGCTGCTGCTGCTGCTAAGTCACTTCAGTCGTGTCTGACTCTGTGCGACCCCCACAGACGGCAGCCCACCAGGCTCCCATGTCCCTGGGATCCTCCAGGCAAGAACACTGGAGTGGGTTGCCATTTCCTTCTCCAATGCATGAAAGTGAAAAGTGAAAGTGAAGTAGCTCAGTTGTGTCTGACTCTTTGCGACCCCATGGACTGCAGCCTACCAGGCTCCTCTGTCCATGGGATTTTCTAGGTAAGAGTACTGGAGTGGGGTGCCACCGCCTTCTCCGTAAAAAAAAAAAAAAAAAAAAAAATATATATATATATATATATATATATAGTGGAGGAACTAATTGTCAAGCAGTACCAAGAGAATTTTCAGGTATGAAAGAAATACACTCTATTCTATTTCAAACTGTAGTTACTCCATGCCTCCTCGGTCGCTCAGCAGTGTCTGACACTTTGTGACACCACAGACTGTATCCAGCCAAACTTCTCTGTCCATGGGATTTTCTAAGGAGGAATACTGAAATGGGTTGCTATTTCCTCCTCCAGGGGATCTTCCTGACCCAGGGATTGAATATGTGTCTCCTGCACTGGCAGGTGGATTCTTTACCACTGAACCACCTGATCCCCTGTAGTTACTAAACATGTAGACAGTAGTCAATAGTAATTTAGCTGAACACTTAACATTTGTGCACTGTATCCTATATAAAATACACTTCATACAAAAAATAAAAATATGTAAATATATACAAGAGGGTAGCAAAAATGTCCATCTTAAAAGTAAGCATCTCCCAGCTGGATCCACGTCTAAGAAGTTTTAGATGGTTAGATCACTCAGAGACTTCATTTTACAAAATATGAGAGCATCCTTCCCATTAGTGGGCAGGAACTACATCTGAGAGAAAATGAATCTTGCATTTTAAAACTAAACAGGACTAAATATCATATCTGCAGTACATCATGGAAGAGAAATATAGAGAACAAGATGACCCATCAGAAGTACTTTTTATGCTGTTCTTGGCCTCTTCAATGCTTGTAATCTTCATAAAATATTCTTGAAAGCAGTGCTTTTAAAGATGCCATATACATCCTATGTAATCATGTACACAAACACACACCATCAGTGATGTTACTGATTGTTAAGAATAAAGATGAATAGAGTACAAAAGTGATGTAAATATAAAGACAGGTATTATGGCCAGGCTGTAGATCTAAAGCACAGCCCCTGAATTAGCCAGGCATGCTAAGAACTGCTTCATGTAGAAAGACACAACTCCAGTAAGCTGCAAAGGCTGTTTGGCTTTTTGCTGACTGTTGTACTGAGTAAGACTCCAGAGCCAAATTTCAAAAATGTCATCAACTGATCATAAATATTGTTAACATATAATGAGAGTTTCTGTTTCTGCACTTTATGTCCAAATTGCTATTTGAGTATATCTTTACCTCTCCAAAACAAGAGAGCGAGTGGTCGAGGGTGTTATTCCTATTAAAACCTTGTAATCATAAACTATCTTCCCAGCTGAATCTTTAAAGAATATTTGGCTTAGAGCTTATGTCAAGTCTATGATGGGTCTGAAACGAAAAAAACCCTCTTCCTATTTGCTGCTTTTCCAATCCTTTATGTTTTCTGATGAAATTTCAGGCTCTTGTCAAATTGAGATCATTACTTTGTCGATTGGCATGGCTATTTAGGCTGAATTGGCTAGTGTGCAACCCCAGATGATTCAACTCATTGCCAAATGGCATTTAGCTAACTTCTGCATGCATGAAAAGGAGACAGCCTATTATCAGGACCAACTTGGTGGAAAAAGGATATATAGTCAGTATCTAATACACATATCTAAACAGAAATGTGATGCATATGTCTTTCCTCATTCATAGATGCTCATTCAGTTTATATTGTTGCCATAAGTGTTTCATCATCCAAATGCTTAAATCGTGCATAATGATTTCAAATAGCATTGGACCACTCAGAATCCATGGCCATAGGCATAACAGATGCGCTAAATCCAATTCCAGAGGCATGGCTAGAACACAGTTTCTATGTCTCAAGGAGAGACACTTTTCTAAAGAGACTTTGCCAAAATTGCTATATGTTGATTTTCTCAACAGAGCCCAAAGACTCTTTGTAATTGTGTAGTAGCTGACAGAAGTCATCTAGGACTATATCAATCTTTCTAATATTTTCGAGGGTATCTGCAACGGTTATAACTAGGGCCAGCAGTCACAATATATTTCTTTTCCAACACTAATATTTGTTTTACTCTAGGCAATAAGAATTGTAACTGTCATTGCTGTTTAGCTATGTGACTCTTTGTGACCCCATGGACTATAGCCCACCAGGCTCCTCTGTCCATGGGATTTCCTAGGCAAGGACACTGGAGTAGGTTGCTATTTCCTTCTCCAGGGGATCTTCCTGACCCAGGGATTGAACCTGCATCTCTTGCATTGCAGGAAGATTCTTGACCACCGGCAAGCCTCCAGGGAAGCCCAAAGGCAATAAGAATAAAGTGTGGGAAATAGAACGCTCATAGGCAGTGAGTGGCTTGAAAAAGGTCTCCTGTTTACATTCTAGAAGATCATTTATTTATAAACTCCAAAATACAAATCATAAGATTCCCAGAGTTATTATTTACGAAAAGCTAAATTGTTACAGAACAGCTCTTAAGATTTGAAATTTTAAAATGGCCAACTATTAAAAAGTTTCAAGAAAAAATGATATGTGTCCCATATCTAGCACACACTGAACTAGAGAAACATATTTGTGATTGCCAAAAAAAAGGGGCTAGCACTCTAAAGACTGTAGGCAAACAAAATGCTAACAAGTTTAATTATTCACAATGGCACATTTATGGAGAGTATAATGCCGCAATCAATAATTACAAGCCCACACAAACAGCATTGTAATAATTCTACAAGGCATGTTCAGAAGTGAAATAATTTAGAATTTGAAATCAATAGCATTCATAGACATTGGAAAATGTCAAATGGAAAATGAATGTCAGTGTTTGTATTCTTTCTGGAACATTCTCACCACTTAGATTTTAGTCATTTCTTAAAAGATTTCCTAGTATCTAAAAGCAAAGGCAAACTTCTGCCCGTTCATGTCTCAGTTAACTCTTCCAACAGATTCAGATTTTTCAGGGAGCTGCTTTATACACAGCAAAGTGTCAAGTCTTCACGAGAATGCAAGTTAACCCCAATTTTCCTCCTTTAGTCTTTGTTCCTTTTGGCTTCTTTCCCTTATGCCCTTCTCAGCCTCCAGTTTCACTTTTTTAGCTTGTCAGAATAAAAGCTTTCTCATAAATACTTTTGCCATATTACTTTGGTAAATTTGTAAATTAAAATACTTCTTATAATTAAAAATAAAAGAAATTGTGTGATGGGCATATGGAAACTATGTATTATAATGTCAACTTTTCTGTTAATCCAAAATCATTTCAGAAAAAAAAAAAAGAGTTTAAAAGAAATCCCTTATATAGCACTTGGATTCTTCCTGCTCGTACAAAAATATCAGTTTGTCTATACTGTTTGGCAGAAATGAAGACACAAATTTGTGAATACTGGAAATAGTTTTTAAAAACATAACATTTATAACACAAGGAACTCTACTCAATGTCATGTGGTGGTCTGGAAAGGAGGGGAGTTTGGGGGAGAATGGCAACATGTTTATACATGGCTGAGTCCCTTTGCTGTCATCTGAAACTATCATAACATTGTTGATGGCTATACTCCAATACAAAATAAAAAGGTTTTAAAAATGAAAAAAATAGCATTTATAGTCGTTTTTATTAATTGCCATTTCCTATTAAGAAATAATAGTAATAATAATAACTATCATTTATTAAACTGTCTAGTAGCAGCAGTATATATAAAGTTCCATCTAGTCAAGGCTATGGTTTTTCCAGTGGTCATGTATGGATGTGAGAGTTGGACTGTGAAGAAAGCTGAGCGCCAAAGAACTGATGCTTTTGAACTGTGGTGCTGGAGAAGACTCTTGAGAGTCCCTTGGACTGCAAGGTGATCCAACTAGTTCATCCTAAAGGAGATCAGTCCTGGGTGTTCATTGGAGGGGCTGATGTTAAAGCTGAAATGCCAATACTTTGGTCACCTGATGCAAAGAGCTGACTCACTGGAAAAGACCCTAATGCTGGGAAAGATTGAGGGCGGAAGGAAAAGGGGATGACAGAGGATGAGATGGTTGGATGGCATCACCGACTCAATGGATATGTGTTTGAGTGGACTCCGGGAGTTGGTGATGGGTGGGAAGGCCTGGCATGCTGCGGTTCATGGGGATGCAAAGAGTCGGACACGACTGAGCGACTAAACTGAACTGAGTATATATAAAGCACTCTATTAAGGTTTTTACTTAAACAGTTTCATTTAATTTTCAGCAAACCCCTAGGAGTTTTTACTTTAGATGCTCAAAGAGGTTAAATATCCCTCCTTTGTAATAATAAGTGAACGATCTTAGATTCCAATCAAATCTGTTGACTCCCAAATTAGTGCCACTTTCCACACTGCCTCACTTCAAAAAGTTAGCATTTTTCTGTACTTATGCTCATATTAATATGATTCCCAGGCACCATTCTAGGTTACACATTTATAAAGAGTGCTCAAAAATAACCCTGAAAACAAGCTGCTATTTATCTTAAAAACAAAAGGAAACAACCTGATGTTTTCTAGTAAAAGCTGTTCTAGTTATGAAAACATTTCACTATCTATTCTTTGCTGACATTTCTTCAGGTTACTTTAAAAAGGACGTATTTAGCCTTTGTTCATTAATAGACTGATGTCCAATCACCTTGTGTATCACCAAATTACCTATCAAATGAAAAAGAAAAAGCAGAAAATTTAATTTCAGATTACTCCAGAAACTATGGTAACCAGGCTGTTTGGCAGTCAAAGGGTGGAAAAACCAGATTAGATAGACGGATATATTTACATATTCACTTTTACATTAAACAGAGTGGATGACACATCCCTGTATAAAACCTATTATTTAAGCACTTCAAGTGAAAAGTGTTAAAATAAATGGCTCATGACTTATGAAGTGTTAAAATAAACGTTTATTTCAACACTATACATGTCGTAAGCCATTTATTTCAACACTTTCTACTTCAGAAGATTCACTCAGACAAAAAGAAAGATTTCCTTTGCTAAGATATGTCAAGAGGCCAAAACACAGAGGCTAATATCAGAGTTTCAGTGCTAGAGTCCTTGGTTTGGAAAGGCTAGATCAGAAGATGTGATGGGAGTTTTGCTGCATCACACCTGGTAAAAGCTTTGAGAATGTGCTACACAGCATCACCTACAGCGGCTTCATTTAGACACCACATTTATTTAAGCCAATTTTGAGACGTCAAGTCCTGCCTGAGCATCAAATTACAAATGAAACGTACCGTTTGGTGGTATTTCTACAAAGAAAACATATGTTCTATTTCATGAATCCACTAATGAGAAGAGTCTGATGTATCCCAAACTCTCCAGGATACGGAGCTTCCAAGAATAAAGGTAGAGTTTCATAATAAAGCTTATATGGCACTTCTTATCTGCTAATCTCCATTCTAAGTGCTATATAGATATCAACCAATGTAATCCTCCCAACAGTTTGGCAAATGGGTTCTCTTATTTTAGCCAATTTTTTCTCCACTTGAGAAAATTCTAAGTGGTTGAGTAACCTATCCAAGAGAACTAGTAAGTGGTGACACCAGAATTTTACCCGAAGCAGTTGCCCCAGAGTCCTTGCACTTCATCCCTGGTCTGGGCTTCTGCCTTTTGGAAATAGGGTAACAGATCATTCTGTGTCATGGTCTAGAAGTTATGCAAGTTTAAGAAGTTGTCGAGTTCATGACTTCCTCTTTAGACAGGGCCAGCCTAAATCAGTGAAAATTATTATTAAAAAGATATTAATATTGACTTATGACCGATGACAGTTATGTATTCTTTCTGTTTTGCCTATATTAAAATTTCATTTTCCTACAAAAGGTTGAACATCTATGAATAAAATAAGAATGTCTGGTAGTGACTGAACTATTTCCTTCTATGAAGTTTTTATGGCCTCTAGACAAAACGCTGGCAATTCCATTTTTAAGCAAAGCCAACAGTAGTAGACTTCTGAAGCTCTCTCTGGGGTCTCTTTTATAATGTGACTAATCCCATTCACCAGGGTGTCACCTTCATGACTTAATCAGCTCCCAAAGGCCCTACCTCTTAAACACATTGAGGGTTGGAATTTTAGCATATGGATTTGGGAGGACACAAACCTTCTGTCCATGACACCAACCAATCCCTTTGACAATCTCAGGCCAAATATTGGTAAAAGAAGTCAGGAGACAGAAGGCATTGTTACATATGAAGGAAAACTTTTAACATATCAACAATGGGGGAAAAATTTCTTAAATCATGATAAGGGTCATTTCAAAAGAGAAAACTAAAGTATAGAAAAATTATAAAATGAAACAGAATTTTCTCAAAATTGAAATTTTCTCAAAAAATGAAACAGAATTTTTCCGCAATAATAAGTTGGATAATATTAAAAGCTGAGCGCCAAAGAATTGATGCTTTTGAACTGTGGTATTGGAAAAGATTCCTGAGAGTCCCTTGGACTGCAGGAGATCCAACCAGTGCATTCTGGAGGAGATCAGCCCTGGGTGTTCTTTGGAAGGAATGATGCTAAAGCTGAAACTCCAGTACTTTGGCCACCTCAGGCGAAGAGTTGACTCACTGGAAAAGATTCTGATGCTGGGAGGGATTGGGGGCAGGAGGAGAAGGGGACGACAGAGGATGAGATGGCTGGATGGCATCACTGACTCAATGGACGTGAGTTTGAGTGAACTCCGGGAGTTGGTGTTGTACAGGGAGGCTGGCGTGCTGCGATTCATGGGGTTGGAAAGAGTCGGACACGACTGAGCGACTGAACTGAACTGAACTGAATATTTATATGATCTCTATATTTGACATGCTATTATTAGAATATAAGCTATTTCAATAGTATAATTTTGGTAACATTTTTATCATATAGTACATACACTAGATGAATGAGATCCATCTTTTCATAAATGAAAACCTGATATTTAAGCATTATTATTGAGAACAGATTTTTGATTTTTACTACTGAGACTAAAATAAAGATTATATATACATATATGCAAGGCTTCCCTGATGGCCCAGCTGGTGAGGAATACACCTGTAATGTGGGAGACTTGGGTTCAATACCTGGACTGGAAAGATCTCCTGGAGGTCAGCATGGCAAGCTATTCCAGTATTCTTGCCTGGAGAATCCCCATGGGCAGAGGAGCCTGGCAGGCTACAGTCAATGGGGTCACAAAGAAGTAGACACGATTGAGTGACTAAGCACACAGACATATACATATACCTGAGTGTGAATATCTTAACAACTTTTCCTCAATTTAAGAGACATTTCAGACCTTCAAGTGGAAAACAGTTTGAACTGAAAAAGAACTTTTACACAAATTTAAGACCACCTGACCTGCCTCTTGAGAAACCTATATGCAGGTCAGGAAGCAACAGTTACAGCTGGACATGGAACAACAGACTCCGTTCCAAATAGGAAAAGGAGTACATCAAGGCTGTATATTGTCACCCTGCTTATTTAACTTCTATGCAGAGTACATCATGAGAAATGCTGGGCTGGAAGAAGCACAAGCTGGAATCAAGATTGCTGGGAGAAATGTCAATAACCTCAGATATGCAGATGACACCACCCTTATGGCAGAAAGTGAAAAGGAACTAAAAAGCCTCTTGGTGAAAGTGAAAGTGGAGAGTGAAAAAGTTGGCTTAAAGCTCAACATTCAGAAAACGAAGATCATAGCATCTGGTCCCATCACTTCATGGGAAATAGATGGAGAAACAGTGTCAGATTTTTATTTTGGGGGCTCCAAAATCACTGCAGATGGTGACTGCAGCCATGCAATTAAAAGGCACTTACTCCTTGGAAGGAAAGTTATGACCAACCTAGATAGTATTGTCAAAAGCAGAGACATTACTTTGCCAACAAAGATCCATCTAGTCAAGGCTATGGTTTTTCCTGTGGTCATGTATGGATGTGAGAGTTGGACTGTGAAGAAGGCTGAGCGCTGAAAAATTGATGCTTTTGAACTGTGGTGTTGGAGAAGACTCTTGAGAGTCCCTTGGACTGCAAGGAGATCCAACCAGCCCATTCTGAAGGAGATCAGCCCTGGGATTTCTTTGGAAGGAATGATTGCTAAAGCTGAAACTCCAGTACTTTGGCCACCTCATGCAAAGAGTTGACTCATTGGAAAAGATTCTGATGCTAGGAGAGATTGGGGGCAGGAGAAGGGGACGACAGAGGATGAGATGGCTGGATGGCATCACTGACTCAATGGATGTGAGTCTGAGTGGACTCTGGGAGTTGGTGATGGACAGGGAGGCCTGGCGTGCTGCGATTCATGGGGTCGCAAAGAGTCAGACTTGACTGAGCAATTGAACTGAACTGAATCTATATATAAGACTTCCCTGGTGGCTCAGTGGTAAAGAAAATGTCAGCTCATGAGACATGGGTTTGATCCCTGGGTGGGGAAGATCCCCTGGAGAAGGAAATGGCAACTCACTCCTCCTCTGGTCTCACCTGGGAAATCCCAAGGACAGAGGAGCCTGCTGGGATACAGTCCATAGGTCGCAACGAATTGGACATGACTTTAAACAACAAAATACTATACATAAAGCACTCAAATATTTTCAGCTACTAAATCACTAGACGTTTCTTGAATGCTAACTATAAAGTAGCTATTGTGTTTGGAGGTGGTGAAATAACTTATTGTAATACACGCTACTGGCTCCAGAAACACCTGAGCAAATGGCCATGACAGCTCAGAGGAAGGTACCATGTACTCTGTCTGGTTGGGTCATCTTTAAGATAACGGGAGCTAAGTCTTAAAGGATAAGTGTCGTTTTAAAAGGCAGAGAAGGCAGGTAAAGAAATTACAGCTAGAAGTGCATGAGCAAAAGTTCAAAGATCTGGATGTAACTGGAACATGAGGTATGTCACAAGGCCTAGAGTAAGGGTGAATTAGGTGAATTAGAAGAGACAGGAAGGGGAAAAGTCTGGAAGGAGAGTGTGGCAGGCATCTCTGGGACCCACATCTCATCTCCTCAACCACCTCTGATTTCTACTATAGCTGAAGAGTTCCAGGCCAGCTATTACTAACCCAAGAATGCAAAGGCACACTGCACATTCTGCTAAGGCTTCTTTCAACTCTGTGCACCAGGGCTGAGGCTGGCACAGTAAAAGCCTATTACATCTGCACAACTGCACCCACAGAAGTTCCAAGCAGTTAAAATTCCCTGGGCAGCCTTCAAGTAGGGGGTGATGGGTGGCACTGGACAAAGCTTGTTTCCACCTGGGTGGCACTGGACAAATGCTTGTGTCCATCCTTCAGGTGGAAAATCCAGCAAGAAGCTTTGCCGTCTCTGTTTCTTGGGAGTTTACAGTTACAGTCTCAGAATAATGCTCTTCACTGGATTTGCTTCTTCTTTGCCTCATGTTCCCTCTTCCCCAATAAACTAGCTGCATCCGAGTTTTTGTCACAGGTTTGGTTTTCAGAAGAACTCAAGCTACGGCACTGAGAGCTACAGTGGGGCCTGTCTGTGAAGGGTCCTATACTCCATTCAGCATTTTGGATTTTTTTCTCACAGGAGCAGGGAAAACCTCGGAGAATTTTGAGCAGAGTGGTCACCAGATCCAATGGTATTGCAGACTTTATAAATGGTATTGGTGTTAAGGATTAGAAGGAGATGAAAGTGAAAGTAAAGAGATTATTAAAAGGTCATTATCTGTTGGAGTAAAAGATGTAAGTCCCCAAGGATACACTGTACAGTATCATGCCCTTTGTATTACTGCAGATCCAAGCAAAATCAGATATCATATTGCTTAGGTGTATTACACACACACACACAGACAAATATATACAGCAAATAAAATTAAAGAAACAACAAGAACTTGGTAAACATAATGATAAAGTTTAGAATGGCGGTTATCTCTGAGTGTGAGACAGGATAATAGGATAGGGAGGAACAGATAGGCTTGGTTGTGGGCAACTTTTAGTTCTTAAATCAGGTTAGTGGGATCATGGGCTTATAATATTAATGAAATAATGAATTAATAAGTAAATAAAAGAGTAGCATGCATGAACCAATCATGATAGTGTTTTGTGACTGAAGACCCATCTTTGTGAATCGGAGAAATCCAAACAATTGAACCCCCAAATTAGTGAGATTAAGAAATAAGTATATTTTTGTAGATTTCTACTTGGCTGTTTGCTGGTGAAAAAATGTAGAATTGATTATTCTCCACCTGTTTCACTTAAGCTCTGAAAAACTACCCAGGAAGCTCCTAAAAAACCAGTAACAAATAAAATAGTAACTAGAGTGGAATTAAGTTACTTATGCACACTGATACCTGACTGGATAGTATCTAAAACAGACATGATTAAAGAAAAGAAGTTCACTGCGTGTAAGTTTATGGGCTTGGACTAAATCAAGGTTATAAAGACAGAAAATGAGGTAAATGAAATTCTGTCACATTCAGAGATGGATCACATGGGAACCTGTCATTCTTAGATACACAGAGTAAAAGGCAAAGAGGCATTCAGAAGACTCAAGAGGTTACCTCTACTAACTAGGATAATTTTTGGTTTGTAGAAGATAATTTGAAATTGGAGTGAGTACTGAGGTTATCTAGGTGGAAAACATCTGAGCTACTTAGGAACATGGAATATAGTCTATTATTATATTTTGGTTTATCATGCATAATGTGCACTGTATAAAATTAGGATCCTGTAAATGTCTTCTATATATATAGTAGCCTCCTGGGGGCTCAGAGGTTAAAGCTTCTGCCTGAAATGCAGGAGACCCAGGTTCGATCCCTGGGTTGGGAAGATCCCCTGGAGAAGGAAATGGCAACTCACTCCAGTACTCTTGCCTGGAGAATCCCATGGAGGGAGGAGCCTGGTAGGCTACAGTCCATGGGGGTCGCAACGAGTCGGACACGACTGAGCGACAAACTGCTACTACTGCTAGGCCTGAAAGAAGGTGTGACAGTGTTGACTACGAGAAAGCGTTTCCCAAAATGCTGTCCACTTGAAAAATCATCTTTGGATTTCAGGGTCATATACTCAGTATAAATTCTGCTTTCCTCTCTTGATAGCAACCGTTAACTGGATTTTAATCACTCTAAATATAAAGCTAACAATACCTATCTCATAAGGTTGTTGTGAGAATCAAATGAAATTCTGAAAATGCTTTGAAATAGTAAAGTGTTACACAAATATCAGCTACCATATCATTTAGAAAGTAGCTTTGAAAATTGATGGATACTTGGCAACATGAATTCTGTTTCTGGTGAGGATGATAAAAGCTAAAATTTATTACCTTTACTATATGCTAGCTAGATCTTCAAGTATTTCATGATTATCCCTTAATGATGACGGCAGACGTCAGAGTTATAAAAACTCCAGTGAACCAAGGACCAAAGTGTTCAGTCAAGGTGGGATAGTGACTTAAGGACAGTAGGTGAGAGCAAGTGATATAACTGAGGCAAGGCCAGTGCAAAAATTCAAGTGGTATAAAAAGGCAAGACCTTCAAAGGATGACAATTGAAGGCAATTACAGCAGTAATTTGGAAGTAGTAAAATAATAAAATAATTATGTGAACATCATTAATTTTTGTTCACATTAAAACTTAACAAGCTTTAATTCTTGCTTTCTATTCTCATCCCTCCCCCATATCTGTTCAAGGAAGTCTAGCCAGACTAAAATAGGGAAAAGATACGGACTGTGCATGTATGGATATATAGGAATGTACACATACCTCTACATATATATAAAGTTGCCTTTCACCACTGTCATTCTTGGCAGATAAAACACTATAATCATTTTATAGTTGAATGGCATATAATGCAATGAAAGGTCTTCACAGGAAAAAAAATATTGTGTTTTCACCCTTTACTTTCTTTAGCAGTGATTAGTTCCAGAAATATAAGGTATCATCACTTCTCAAAAAGCGCTGTAGGTTATAAGACTGCTCCTCTGAAGTTGGCAACATGTAATAAATGTGCTTTATTTCTGAACATCAATCAGTTTCAAGAATGGCAGTTGCTTGTAGAATGGTAATAATAGAAATAGTCAGCTAATAAGTACTCTAGGCTTTAAAACACTGGATGACAGATGTGAAGACTTCTTGTTATAAAAGAACACTCTCTTATATAATTACGGTTTTATAACTAGTTACATCAGTTTCTAAATATTTAGTTTTTAAGATTTCTGTATCTTTTTGTAACGAAATTTATACGGCACTATTCCATACTGACATAAGAAATAAGATATAGAAATATATTCTAGAACTACTTGAAAGTATGCTGCAACAATGCAATGGCATGACATCGTTTAATCTGAAGAGTTTTCCATTTTAATAATTACTAAAACATGATTTGAGAGTATTTCAATTTACTGCAAAAGTATGGACTTGAGGTAAGAATGTTTATGATATATCTTGCAATTATCTGAAGTTAAAATGTTTAAGTAATTTATGAAATAGATACATACACTTTATTGAATGTGCTCTTTGATTAAAAAAAGATGGTACTTTTTTCAAAAGCAAAATTTCTTTTTGTGTCAAATACAGAGAAAGAAGGTCCCTAACCTAATGTGAGTTATAATTTGCTGGAGAGAGGGTTTGCAAAGTGAACATATTTATATAATGTATCATATCTGAATGCCAAAGAAATACTGTGGACAGTTCCAAAGGAGATCAGAGAGCAGGTGAATTCCAAGATGTGCTGGGAAAAAGTGACCAGCAAAGTGAAAAATGAGATAAATAGACCTTAGGCATTCCAAACTTCAGAAATTGTTTTGAAAGAAGGCATGGAAGTGAAAATGTATAAATGATTTCATAGAACAAGATGATAAGTGTTCAACTTGAGTAGACATTCTGTAAAATGTTCACTGAGATGCAAAGTGGGAAGCAGATGCTTGCTAGATTGCAGAGATTTAGTCTAGGATGGCTAAGAAGTTTGACAAATGAAGACACTGGCATAATACAGAGAGTTACTTCTGAGTAGCATTGGTCAGATTTTGAAGGAGATTTTAATATAAAGGTGAAGGCAGAGAAAGGAAAGGTGAACTAACTGGGTGCCTCTATGTGCTGGGCACTGTGACAGACAACTTCAACTTTAAGTATGACATCTTCATAATTTACTTTTTTATCACAAATATAGGTATTTGAAATCATATGAATTCAAAATTATTTTAGAAAACCAATCATACATATATGGGAAAGTTTAGTACTAAATGACACTTGCTTATAGGGATTAAATTATGACAACTGTCTTTAAGAAAGAGATAAAATAACCTATTTTTCAATAAATATCAATAACCTCAAATATGTAGATGACACCACCCTTCTGGCAGAAAGTGAAGAGGAACTAAAAGCCTTTTGAAGATGGTGACAGAGGAGAATGAAAAAGTTGGCTTAAAACTCAGCAGTCAAAAACGAAGATCATGGCGTCCGGTACAATCACTTCATGGCAAATAGATGGGGAGAAAACGGAAACAGTGAGATACTTTATTTTCTTGGGCTACAAAATCACTTCAGATGGTGACTACAGCCACAAAATTAAAAGACGCTTGCTCTTTGGAAGAAAGGCTATGACAAATCTAGACAGCATATTAAAAATCAGAGACATTACTTTGTCAACAAAGGTCTGTCTAGTCAAAGCTGTTGTTTTTCCAGTAGTCATGTATGTATGTGAGAGTTGGAACATAAAGAAGGCTGAGCATTGAACAACTGATGCCTTTGAACTGTGATTTTAGAGAAGACTCTTGACAGTCCCTATGAATGCAAGGAGATCAAACAAGTTAATCCTAAAAGAAGTCAATCCTGAATAGTCACTGGACAGACTGATGCTGAAGCTGAAGGTCCAATACTTTGGCCACCTGATGCAAAGAGCTGACTCATTGGAAAAGACCCTGATGCTGGGAAAGATTGAAGGCAGGAAGGGGATGACAGAGGATGAGATGGTTGGATGGCATCACCGATTCAACAGACATGAGTTTGAGCAAGATCCAGGAGTTGGTGAAGGACAGGGAAGCCTGGCATGCTGCAGTCCGTGAGGGCTCAAAAAGTTGGACATGACTGAGTGACTGAACAACAACAATATCAAGAAAGACCCAATTCACATCTTTTTCCTATAGAAGTGGCTTCCCTGGTAGCTCAGCTGGTAAAAAATCTGCCTGCAATGTAGGAGACCCCAGTTTAATTCCTTGATCGGGAAGATCTGCTGGATAAGGGATAGGCTACCTACTTCAGTATTCTTGGGCTTCCCTGGTGGCTTAGCTGGCAAAGAATCTTCCTGTAATGCAGGAGACCTGGGTTCAATCCCTGGATTGGGAAAATCCCGGGAGAAGGGAACAGCCACTTACTCCAGTATTCTGGCCTGGAGAATTCTACGGACTGTATACTACATAGGGTAGCAAAGAGTCAGACACGGCTGAGCAACTTTTACTTTCTTACAGGAGGTAGGAAAATTGTGCCAAATGGCTATTTTATTTAAAAAAAATTAATGTCAGAAGTTAGTTCAAAAATTATTTCTGAAGGTTGAGACGCCTGTGATTTTAACTTGAGAAAATGAAGCCGTGATCTTAAAATTGAGAAGTAAGACTAAGCCAGGCATTCAGCATGCATTATCTCATTCATCCCTCATAACAGCTCTGGGAGGTCTGATTTGGGTTATTATCTTCAATTCACAGTGAAGATACAGAGGTTATCAGCTGGTAAGTGTGCCTTTGATGTTTAAAACTCATTCAGTTCTTTGCATCATTTATGTGGCCTCCACCCAGTAACTCCTGAAACACTGAACTATCAGCAATTTCTTGAAGAGATTGTGTTTATTCACACCTCTGTGTCAGTTCTCTTGTTATTTCCACTGCCTTAAATGTTCTTCACCTTCTTTGCTTATTCTTCCTTTAAGGTCCCTACAGAATGTGATGGCCTTTTGGGGGCCCTCTTGGGTCATCCCCAGTCACCATGTTCTTCCCTCTGTTCCCTCTAGCTCTAGCACTCATCGCTTTGACAGCAGTACAGGCATGCATGCCTCTTCCTTTGTGGTATGCATTCTGTAAGGGCAGGAGAAAAATCTAGTTACTACCTTGACTGAGCATATTCATGGAAAAGAAAATAAGAGTGCCAGAATATTGTAAAGTAATTAGTCTCTGATTAAAATAAATTAATTAATTAAAAAAGAAGAGTAGGCTTTAGAAAACATTGAGCATGGCCAGATAAGTTTCTGAAGCTCTTTACAGTCTGTTTCTTCAAGGGTTAAACAGGGCCAGTGAAAATAACCACCCCATAGAGTTAGATGGGAAAATGCACGTAGAGTGCTCCATATTGAATCGTCACACAGTAAGCGGCTAATGAGTGTCAGTTCTTCCCACCACTACCACTACATCCTTATTCCTAGCTATTAATAAAATTCATTACTTAACTCCTGAAAGATTGTAAAGGGTTATGTTTTCCTCTAAAACTTGAAGATAGTTTTAAGTTTTACAAAAATAATCATCATTGGGAGATTGCCATTTGAGTTTGAAGAGTCATGATGAAAAATAAATTAACTTTTATTTCTTTTATAATTTATATTTTAATTTTTGATCAAAGCCTTGAAAGAATTAGCAATTTGGGATAGATTAACCTTTACCTAGAAGATACATAAAGGACAATATTATCCTTCTTTTTTCTCTTTTCTTTTTTAGGAGGTGGAAATTATAAGACATTTTCTAATAGAAAAGATACCAGACTTAGGCATATAGTTAGTTTTATTCTAGATCCATGCTGAGAGAGAAAACAATGAATGTTCCACTTCATTTATAATTTCCACTGTGAACATGATAAGGACTAGTATATTCTCAAATCAAATTAATCCACATTGTAGCATTTAAGATACAGTGAAAATCCCTAATTCAAGTGTACAGTATCACCTATAAAGCCAAAATAAATGGGGTGAGATAAGAGTTCTCAGTCTTGGGTTATAGTGTCAATGCAAGACTTGAGCTGTGTTAATTCAACAAGCTTGATCTTGATTGCCAAAGCATGCTTGTCAATATTTAGCTCCCAGGGGGCATGTCAGGGGTCTTTACAGAAACTAGCTTAAATACAAAATACTATACCAGGATTTGTGATCCTTTTCCTAAGACTCAGATTAAACTGCTGATTTTTTTTTCTTTTAGCTTTTTAAACCAGGAACGTGTTTTTCATATTTCTATAGTAACAAGAAGAGGAAAAATTGCAAAGAAGAATTGTAAATGCTATTATTAGGATTTCTTGAAACCCAGATAAAATTCTGTCACATAGAATCACTGTAAGGCTTTTATCTGAGGTTTGAAATAACATTTCCCCACCATGATTATAATACAGAAAAATATTTGGAAAAAATGTTAATCCATATTGAGAAATAAATGTAAAACAGATGAGATTATGGGTAGTCATTCCTACAAACTTAAAAACAGATAGTTTGCAATTTTAATAACTCTATATTTAGACCCTTCTTCTCCGAAGATACTATGAAATTTCTAAGCTTCTGTAGCCATTATTCTTTACATTTAAGAAATTATAGTGAGGATCAATCTTATAATGAAGAAAACCTACACCCTCTATGGTGATTAAGAATAAATCATGATAAGAAAATTAGTATTTTGTCCTAGACTAATACATTTCTGTTTCCCATCTGACTTTTCTGGTTTAATAGATATAGGTTAGTAATCTACACTTCCCTTTTATTGAGCCTGACAAAGTATTTATGAAATTCAGTATGATGAAGATTATAGCAAAAATAAAAACAAAGTGATAACATACTTCACATAATTGAAAAATTACTCCTTCATTTTGAAAAAAATTTCATATGTCAAGTTCCTTGACATATGACTGAAAATGGCCTTGATATCACTTATCTTAGTGTTTTATCCAAAATAATGACTAAAGATGAAATCAGATCAATGCCGCACTAGTAAGAATCAGGCTGAAACCATCAGAGGAACCAGACCACGATCCAGCTATTTTTGGTTAGCTATAGACAGCTGTGATGCACAATTCTTACCTTTAATACATAAATGGCAAATTTTTCTTCTCAGTCTACAAATTTCTGAATTGAAAACTCAAATGATTGACTGAAACAATACAGTTTTGATTTATATTTGTTTTCCTAAGGTAAGACTGAAATTCTACTTGAACTTTATGTAATGATATATCTTCCCACCATTGTCCCTAACTAGCTTTCCTCAATGTCAGTTGACCCTCATAACTATTCTCATATTTTATAGATGAGAAACTAGGGCTTGGATGGCTCAAGTGAGACAAGGTAGCACCAGAAAGTTACAAGTACTTAGACCATGACTTGAACCTGGGTCTGTTGATTACAACCTTGGGGCTCTGTCTTTATCAACATATCAGAGATTACTCTATGAAAGGAAAGCTTGGACACAAAGAATGATGAAGTGTCTGGATCTATATCTATATCTATATCTATATATATATATAAATGTATATTAAGAGAAACATGACTCTCCAGCATGTGTTGAAGATTTAGTTAGGGAAACAAAAAACCTAACCATTTCAGTTATACTGTGTGTAGTCTTAGAAAACCACTTCAATTTCCCCTGATAGATAAATCAGTTTTTCTTCACTATCCCTTTTCACCTTGACACTGCCTTATTAGATGCTGGGAATCCTAGATACAAATTACACCATACTACTTTGCTCTGGTTCGCCACATTTCTGCCTCACTAGTATTTCCTTTTTCTTAAATTCCTATACTCAAGTAGTGTATCCTTTGCATGTCCTCTTCCCTCTGATCTAAGTATCTATACGATTGCATGATTGGCACCTTTACTCACACAAGTCTCAGCTCAAATCTTATTTCTCAGAGATACCTACTCTGAACCCCAATCTAAAGTTCCACTCCTTTCTTTCTTTAACAAAATTTCACCACCTAGTTTTTGTATATTCATAACAGTTAGATTATCCTCTTGCGTGTACTTGGTCGCTAGTTGTCTCTAACTCTTTGAAATCCCATGGAGTGTAGCTCACCAGGCTCCTCTGTCCATGGGATTTTCAAGGCAAGAATGCTGGCGTGGGTTGCCATTTCTTACTCCAGGGATCTTGCTTCCCAGCCCCGGGATCGAGCCTGCACTCCTGTGTCTCCTGCATCCACAGGCGACTCTTTACCACTGAGCCACCTGAGATTACCCTTCCTAACTGTTTATTTCTCCTCTCCCCACCCTCTGCTCCTGGGGAGGAGTGCTCACCGTTGTTTGCTCAGAATCTAGAACAGTACCTAGCCTATGATAAGCTCCCTTACAAATATGTTGAAGGATAAAGAACCGAATCAGTCTCTTTAATATCCAGATATAATATATCCCACAAAAATATTTTTAAGCAATAACATTTGTCATTTTCGGCCCCATCTCTAGTAAGCTGTGTCGCTATGATGTATAAACAACCTCATTGCCTATTTTCTATTATGTAATTTATTTTTTTAATATAAATACTGACTACAAGATGAATCTGGTATTTTAATCTTTCCATTATGCTTTCAAACACAATATTTCTTAAATAATTTCAGGTCTCCTAATAACTAGCTCAATTTCAAACATGTCACCTATCTATTCATAAATCAGAATATTTTAGTATTCTCCACTTAGATGACCAATTTTCTAAGAAAATCCCATTCCTTTATTGTAGTATAAGTTTGATTCTTCCACTCAGAATTTTATAAATTATACATTCTTCATCAGATATATTCTACAACATTTTTATGGAGAAAAGTAACATTTTGCACTTTGAGTAAAAGTGAAAATTACTTTTAAGTCATATGAATTTAGACAAATAGTAGTATTGAATAAAGTAATTACCAATTACCGGATTTTTTAGATAAAAAGATGGAGCTATCCAAAATAAAGAACTTTAATCTAAGTTTCTCAAAAATTAGCTCATAACAATTTTAATAGAATATGAATTTCAGAGAAATACTGTGCTATAAAATCTGTATGATTCGTCCCTCTGAGTTTGGAAGGTATTCATAAATGTCCCTAGACAGCTTAGTATGTCAAGGGAGAATACCAGCCAGGGAATAAAAAATAGTACAGTTGAGCCCAGAATACTCAATTGTCAGGAGAAGAAAACTCTGCACCATGGTCAGAGTGCACAGGAAGCATCGAGACAGACTCTAGGAAGGCAAACCAACACCTAATTAAATAACATTGCTGTGGCCTACCATTCAGGGTCCTGGAGCTTTGGCCTTCCCATGCAATTCAGTTGAACTAATGAAGGTATACTTCATTACACCTTGTCAAGTGATCCTCAGCTGGATTTGCAATTTTCTTCATCTTTTATGTAAAATTTCAAATGAAAGCTATATAATCATGCTCTGCCCCTTCCTTTAGAAGACTAGTTAGAAAGAAAACTTTTATTTAGGTCACAGTAACTTATCTGACCCTCAGAAGAAAGTTCCTGAAGAGCTCAGCATTTTAAATGGTGATTTAAAAGAGAGATGGAGCTGGGAACATATCTTTTTTCCCTCTCTTAGCTGAGATAAGCCTTCAAGGCAGCCTGAAGTTGTAGGTTGCAAAGGATTATATTCCAGATCGTTTTTCAGCTTTGGTGAGGATAAGGAGGATTATGATCTGATTTCATGACTGTTGGTTTGAAGAAGTGTGGAGTTAGAACACAACTGCACAAACTCCAGAATCAGGTGTTTGGTTCATTTTTTTCAGTAGTGTGTTCTCTGCTAAGCCACTGAAGAGAAGTTTTATTGTCAATGAAAGAATATAGTACGTAATAACAAAGTACTTTAATTCTGATCTCATCATTTAGCATACATGGACAACCAAATTCCCCTTTCAAAATTTTGGTACTCTCGAAGTGTTCACTAAGATTCTTCAGAGGCTTAAGTGAGAGAAAAGCATGGGATCTCTGAGTGTCACACAGCGGCACATTATTTGGCCCTTCTGTCAACTTTGTTAGCTGAGCAAGTCTCCCCACTAGCTGTTGGGGGAGCTCAAAGTTTGTGCTCTGCACAAGAATCACACCAAGCAGAAATCTGACTGAGCATCCAGCTTTACTTTGGGAATTGTCACCATTAGCCCCTCAAGAAGAATACACTTGTCACCAGCTTTGGCTGGAACACCACTTGCTCCAAAGACTAGATCTTTGAACTAATAATAACTTTTCAATGTGTTTGCTATTTTTTCTTATATCCTAGATGAGCTAAGAATATTATGCAACTATTAAAAATGATAATCATGATATTTCTAATTGCATGACAAAACATGATGATGTAATTTTAAGTGAAGAAAAATGAAAATAAAATTGAATATACAATGGTTTTCAATGATGATAAAATATAAATTTCTTGTGTGTGTATAGACATACATGTATATAAAACAATGTATTCATGCACACACCTGTATTAGTAGTAAAGACAGCATAGAATTACTGAATTTTATATTTTTAATATATATTTTTCTTTTATCCAGATAAAAATTTTCATAATAATGTCTTTGTTATGATAATCATTTGAAGGTGTCAAATTTATTGGATTTAAGATTGCTACAATTTGAAATCATTTGGTATAAGAGTATTTGTTATATTACTGGTAGCCTAGTCACTTACTGTTCAAGTCTCTTCCTTTCCAAGCATCAATTGGGACCAATGCAGGGATGCAGTTTTGGCCATCCAAGAATACTATACTTAGGCATAAAGAGGAAAAATGTTTTATATCTTTTCTCCCAGAGCTGTGCCATGACAGCTTGCCTCTTACTATTCATACTTTCCCGCTGTAACTGTACTTAACCAGCTTGATTGGGCTGCCATACCAAAACACCATGGACTGAGTAGTTTAAACAGTAGAAATTTATATCTCTCAGTTCTGGAGTCTGGGAAGTTCAAGATCAGGGTGCCAACTCACTGAGTTCCTTAGGAGGGGGGGCTCTCTTCTTGGCTTTCAGTCAGCCATCTTCTAGCTATGTCCTCATGCAGGAGAAAGAGAGCTCTGGGGTCTTTCCCTCTTCTTATAAGGGCACCACCACCCCTGTGACTTTATTTCACTTTATTACCTTTTCACATGTCCTATCTTCAAATCCATCAGGAACTAGGGCTTCCTAATGAATATGAATTTTGAGGGGACATAATTCAGTCCATTGCTAAATAATTCACTTAAACTGAGCAAAAGTACTCATATTTTCATAAATATTCAAATGGAAGATAAACTGTAACGCCTCAAATTAATCCCACTGAAAATAAAGTCATCTATATTCAAGCTCTTAAAGTCTTTCAATCATGTTGTACTTTCCCAACAAACTCATTCTGTGAAAGAAACAATATGATATTTTAGAGATTTCAGTATTTCTCTGCTAGGATTATTTTAAATATTGAAAGTCGCTCAGTCGTGTCCAGCTCTTTGCAACCCCATGGAATTCTCCAGGCCAGAACACTGGAGTGGGTAGCCTTTCGCTTCTCCAGCGGATCTTCCCAACCCAGGGATCGAATCCATGTCTCCTGCATTGCAGGGGATTCTTTACCAGCTGAGCCACAAGAGAAGCCCTATTTTAAATAAGCAGGCAATATTTTTATCATTACTTAATTGTTATTCTTGCATAATGGAGAATAACATCATAACTGAAAAGGCTGGATATTAGAATAAAATTCAATATACAATGAAAAGTTGTCAAGATCGTGAATACATCCTTATAGGATAAACGGGGGAAAGGACCAAAATTTAGGTGAACTGGCATTTGTAGTCTGACATAAAATTTTCAGTGACAAAATATATATGATTTCAAAAATATTTTATTGAAAGTTTATTAGATATAAGTAAAAGTGTCTTTGGGAAAACTGAACTGGTAACTAAAACGTAGCTTCTTGATGATAAATCACTTATTGATGATGTGCTTAAGTCTGAATAAGATTGTTTATGAAATGAACATGAGAAAGAGTACTTCCAAATTAACATTATTTATAAACAATGTACTTTAATGTACATATGAGTAATGAAAGTAAGATTAAATAATATCATTAAGCATTTGAAAATTTTCTTCACATTCATACAATTTATACAAATTGGCTGAAAGCTTTTTTCTCAATCATCTCACTGGAAAAATGGAGGACTGCATTATAATCCTAGGCACCATGTATTTGGACAGAAACTGCCTTTATCCAACACTTAATCCACAAAACTTATAGTGTGTTAACTATATACAACATAGTTTTTAACACTAACTCTGGATACTGGGTGGCTCAGATGGTAAGGAATTTGCTTTCAATGTAGGAGACCTGGGTTCAGTCCCTGGGTTGGTAAGATCCCCCAGAGGAGGAAATGTCCAACCCACTCCAGCATTCTTGCCGGGAGAATTCCATAGACAGAGGAGCCTGGCAGGTTGTTACAGGCCAAAGGAGTTAGCCACGACTCAGCGACTGAGCACAGGCACACACTGTGGATATTACAATGAAACTCTGAAGATAGATGCTCATCTAGTTGGTAGTTTTCTTCACACCACTTAGCACAATGGCAATTATCTTCTAAATGTTCAGTAGTTATTCCCTTACTAGAGTGATTACAAGCACCTTGAAGGCCTGAGGCCATACAAGTTTCCCTCACTTCATTCCAGCAGACTGCCTGGAATATATATTTATTAAAGGAAGGAAAGAGGGTAGAGAAGAAGGCAAGAAGGCAATGGAATCACTAAACATCTAATAATATCCCATTAGGAGCCTGAATTATTAAACAGTGGGAAAATGAGTTTTGCTTTTCCAAGGATCTCTGCTACTGTGACGTTGAAAGGTAGTTTGGTATTGCAGAAGAGTGTCTACAGACTAAATCTCCATCCTTCTCCTTCACCAAACTGCCTCCTTGCCCTTCTGAATCAAGTGCTGTCACTCCCCATATATGAGATACTCCTTTGGATTACATCACAGGTATCCAGAAGAATCTAATTAAAACAGACATACAGTATGTGTGGAAGTTAATTAGCTAAGCCACTTATGCCATTTCTCATTCACATGGACAGCTATGATGTCTGAGAGGGGATAACACACAAAAGAGGTGGTCTGCTCTGAGTGTGTAGGGGGCCAGAAAATATTTGGAATATAAACAATCACTACCCCAAGGTGGGGCTTGGGAGACAAAAAACGGCTCAACAAGGAAAGGTGATACGGCACTGGGAAGTTGTCTGCTAAAAGGGGAAGTAAAGTAAGACAGACAAAAACTTTGTCTAGTTAGGTTCACCACGAGCTAGCCCTGGAACTAGTTACATACTTTCTCTCACAAACGCTTTTATGTATTTTGAGTAATTTTAGTAAGGATGACCTTTGTTATGAATATCCATCTCTGGTATTGATTCCTCAAGCAGTTATTGAGTATCCACTACTACTACTACATACCAGCAACTTTACGAACAGAAGAGTTTCCTTTAAATGACCAATACAGCATTTCTGTGCTAAGAGATCTTTCAGACTACTGAGAGAGATAGAAACAAATAACAACCATGCAAAATGATTGATTTCTTTGATAGAGGCACATCAAGAGGCCATGGAAGTCATTGAAGGGAACATTTAATTTAGTAAGAAAGTTTGCAGGAAAGATTTGTTTGTACAGTGAAGAAAAACTGGGATTTCCCCAGACAGGGGATAAACCAGAGAAAAGCAAGAAGCATGGGAACCAGGGAACATTATAAGACCAGAGGGTGACAGCTGAGTCTAGGGAGGTAGACAGGTAGGAAAATAACAACAGCAACCACCTAAGGCTAGAATGATGACTAAGGATAAGTCTTGCACATTAAGAAAGTAGGGCATGGTGTAAAAGAATAGACAGAAGATGGGAGAGAAATCATGGTATTAAAATCACTTAGGAGTTTACTTTAATATTCCCAATCAGAGATAATCTTTGAAGTTAGAAGAAAAATAGAAGCTCAGAAAAACATCAATTAAGTAGGCTTTTTAGGCTTTAGAGACCAGTCAGATATGGTAATATTTATCACAGGCTCTTACCATTTTAGAAGGGGTAATGTGCATTGAGTGAGCTTCCCAGGTTGCACTAGTGGTAAAGACTTAGCCTACTGGAATTCCTCAAGCTGGAATCAAGACTGCAGGGAGAAATATCAATAACCTCAGATATTCACTTCATATTTCATGCAGATGACACTACCTTGATGGCAGAAAGTAAACAGGAAGTAAAGAGCCTCTTGATGAAGGTGAAAAAGGAGAGTGAAAAAGTTGGCTTAAAACTCAACATTCAGAAAAACTAAGAATATGGCATCATGACCCATTACTTCATGGCAAATAGATGGGGAGATGCGGAAACAATGGAAACAATGACAGACTTTATTTTCTTGGGCTCCGAAATCACTGCGGATGACTAAAGTCATGAAATCAAAAGATGCTTGCTCCTTAGAAGAAAAACAATGACAAACCTAGACAGTGTATCAAAAGCAGAGACATCACTGCTGAGAAAAGTCTATATAGTCAAAGCTATGGTTTTTCCAGTAGTCATGTACAGATGTGAGAGCTGGACCATAAAGAAGGATGAGTACTGAAGAACTGATGCTTTTCAACTGTGGTGTTGGAAAAGACTCTTGAGAATCCCTTGGTGGCAAGGATATAAAATCAGTCAATCCTAAAGAAAATCAACCCTGAAGATTCATTGGAAAGACTGATACTGAAACAGAAGCTCTGATAGTTTGGCCACCTGATGTGAAGAGCCGACTCATTGGAAAAGACCCTGATGCTGGGAAAGACTGAGCGCAGGAGGAGGAGGGGGCAACAGAGGATGAAATGGTTGGATAGCATCACAGATTTAATAGGCATGAGTTTGAGCAATCCCCAGAGACAGAGAAGGACAGGGAAGCCTGGTGTGCTACAGTCCATGGGGTCACAAGAGTCAGACTCCACTGACTGACTGAACAACAATAACACAGATGGGGCTTCCCTGGTGGCTCAGTTGGTAAAGAATCTGCCTGCAGTGCAAGAAACCTGGGTTCAGTCCCTGGGTTGGAAAGAGTCCCTGGAGAAGGAAATCCTATGGACAGAGGAGCCTGGTGGGCTACAGTTCATGAGGTCACAAAGAGACAGACACGACTTAGTGACTAACACACACACAAATATACAGTCCATTTTTCCAATTTATTGCCCACTCACCACTGTTTTCTACTTCACCACATCCCAAAATAATTGTCTGGTTTCGTTTCCCACTTGATGAACCACTGATTCACAGTGTTCACATGGAATCATTTGCACACTTGGAATAATAATAATTGATCTCAAGCATGCTCCCTTGAAAGTGAAAGTGTTAGCTGTTCAGTCATGTCCCACTCTGAAACCTCATGGACTGCCAGGGTCCTCTGTCCATGGGATTTTCCAGGCAAGACTAGTGCAGTGGGTTGTCATTTCCTCCTCCAGGGGATCCTCCTGACCCAGGGATTGAACCAGTGTCTCCTGTGTCTCCTGCATTGCAGGGAAATTCTTTACCTGTACCATTAATTATATTCTTCTCTCTTATAAGTAATTGCAGTTTTCTTTGGCTTTATATCACAGTATTCCATTTTAAGAGCAAGAGATAATTGTGAGCTTTTTGAAAGATGTCTTGTTTTCTGCAGTTTGAACTTGGGACAACAAATTTTGTCAAAGGCAAAGAAGCATGTTTTCACCTTTTAAAACTCAAGTTTTGAACACATCTTTGAAAGGTCTTGATTCCATTTGATACTCTTTGAAGTCCTAGAAAAACCCAACTCACATTCATGTTTATTTCATCTCTACTTTTTCTCCAACTTCCACTACATTTTAAAATTACCTCCTAAATTAGTAAAAGCAAATAAAAAGACAGATGGCAGAGAGCACTGGCATATAAGCTTATTTTATTTGAGCATGCTACATTTAGCTACATTCTGATGCTTCTATTGGAACCTTTATTTACACAATAATTAATCAACTATATATGTCTTTTATCTGAGTAAATGATCAACAACCCTTTCTAAATATGTTAAGGAGTTCATTTCCATCTGAATTCTCCTGACAAATACTAAAATAGATAACCTTAATAAGGCATTAATGAGATCATTATAACTAGTTTTGTCTGTATTTAAAGCACAGATTTAAGATCTTCATTAATGATTAACTACTGGAAAACTTTGTCCAATCCCTTGAGTTATTTTTAAATCTTCATATACTATAATTACATATACTCAATCATAAAACTTTCCATGGTGCTAAGCACAATTGAACTTTGAATAAGAACAAGTATGTTACAAATCTTGGCTGTTTAAAAGGTTAATCTTTAAATAGATTAATGACGTAGTGATCTTTACTTATTTCAAGTCTTTTTTTATTTTTTGACTGAGGAAAAGATACTTTATTACAAGCTATCTCTTTGACTAGACTTATGGGAATAATTTCTCTAGAATATTTACCAACAAACATCTTGAACTTTTGTTTATAAAGTATCCCTGAGATCAGATAAATTGCATGCAGTATGATCTTAGATCTTTATTTTCAGTTGTATTAAAATTTTTTAAAAAGTGCACATTTTCTCATTGGTTTTTAAAAGAGTGAGAATTAGTTTTAAAATTATATTTGAGCCAAAATCGAACTGCAAAATTTTAACACTAAAGTTACCTGGCAGAAATGAAAACAAGGGCGTTTACATATGGTACCACAAAATTAAAAACATAAGAATACTTGAGATTTCCTTTCATTAAATACAAAATAGTTATTTCAAAAATAACTCATAGGTGACTATATTTTAAATTCATAATGTACAATTTCAGACTTAAATTCAGTTTCAAGGCAAATTAACGTGCCTGTGTGTGTGTGTGTGTGTGTGTGTGTGTGTGTTTGATCTCTGATTCATGTCTGATTCTTTCAACCCCACGGGCTGTAGCTCACCAGGCTCCTATGTCCATAGGATTTCCCAGGCAGGAATACCTGAGTGGGTTGCCATTTCCTTCTCCATGGAATCTTCCTGGATCAGGGATCAAACCTGCGTCTCCTGCATTGGCAGGTGGATTCTTTACCATTGGGCCACCAGGAAGGCCCAACTTGGCTAACAGTCTCCAGCAAAGAGGTGAACTTAAGAAATGTAATTTTCTAACATAATCAAGCCTTTCAAAACATGGTTCGCCATGAGCCCAATAGGGTTAAGGGTAAAACTCAGTATTTTCTGACCCCTGAAATCTTTACAAAAAATGAATGCAGGAAATCAACACAGAAATTTATAAACTTATGCTAATATGCTAATAGGATGACATAGATATTCATCTATACTCTAAACTGTTTCCTCTTACAAGATATCATTTTTTAAACTGCAAAATGGAAGTCAAGGCTTAAAAGTGTAAATATGTGCTTCTGTGTGCTTACTAGCCAGAGTTTTAAAATGCTGGAGAGGACTAAGGAAGGTGATAAGCTATTTATAAATTGGAAGGTGTTTTGTATTTTCCTAGGAATATATATTGTCAATATGTGATTAAATTATTGCACCACTTTTCCTGGAGGATTTCTGTACGTATTGGTTTTTTTTTGCAAAATATTTATCCCACACTCTTAATCTTGTCCTCTTTCTTGCATGAATTCACACATATTAAAATGCAGGTGTCTTGCTTGTCTGATATATGTCATTTGCATTGTTTGAAACCCTGAAGCCCCCCAAATTTCTTGCAGTCTGTACAATTCAGGAACAAAATTATTTAGTAATATGATTCAAAGGATAAGATAATGTCTAATGAAACATACATACACAAACAAGCCATTTTTTTTTAACTTTCCTATTGAACTTTAGGGGTAAAGTTGGAGAAAATATCTCTTTTGAAGGAAGCACAGACTCTAAATTACCATCGTAGTCTGTGAATTATTATTTGATGCCCATTTTGCTCAGAGGAGACTTTATACACCATAAAGTTACGGCAATCTTTACTTCAGAAGGATATACTTCAAAGAATAAAGTGAAATAAAATAAACTTTACTTTAAAGTAGGTAAAATAAACCTTAGTTCAGATAATACATCTAAGCACAAGATGTACTTATAAAATATGGATCTGGAACACTATGAGTATTTACTAAGTATTGCTATACTTGAAGCTCCATGGGGATAAGATGTGATCAGTATTAGTGACCACTGTACCTTGGTACGTGGGACTAACCTCAGTACATGCTTGACAAGTCCTTCTCTCCTGCAGTCCACAATTTAAGGAAGACAGATAAGAAATTAGAAGCAGAATACCATAGAACCTAGATTGAGAGATGCACAGTATGCATGGAGTTAGGAGGAGGGGCTTCTAAATTGTTCAGGGGAAGTGTAAGGAAAACACTGGACTTTGTCTGGAAGAATACATTGAAGAGTGACTCTTACAGTAGGAATGCCTCTCTATATAAGGAAGCAGTGTGACTGCAGGTCCATCAGCAAGAGAGAGGTTGACATGATGTACAGCATGGTCAGACGTGGCCTCCTGCCACTGGAAGTAATGAAAACAGATGAGGATGGCTTGGCGGGATGGAATCATGCATGAACTTGGAATGCCATGGTAAGGCAACTTTTATCCTGGAATTCTATCCATTTTATAAATTCTAGTCAAAATGGTACCTCTCCCATCAAACCTCTGATCTTTCCAGAAAGAAGTAGGCTTTCCATGGAGCTCCTCCAGAATGCTTTTGAGTTGATCTTCTGGCATTCCCTGCATTTTCTGTTGCAATAGGTGGTGGAGTGAAAAGAAGAAGGATGTAGGATTCAGAAGGCAAGGGATCTACCCTCAATTGTGTCACAAAGCTGTAGTCTATCTGCCTTTGGACAAGTCTGTTAACCTTATTACTTCTGGGTAACAATACATACATTTATCACACAGAATTATTGAGTACATGAAAATACTCTAGAAATGTTACTTGAGTTATTTGAGTATATATCATGTTAATTCCTATAAGAATGCACACTCCTTTAAAGGGGACTAGACTTAGACTCTAGGAGGGGTGGACAGTAGCTTGCCAATTATTTATAAGGCTAAAACCTTGAAGATCTATCTCAATCACTACTTCTTCCTGGAAACTTTTGCTTTGTCCCTCTCCCTAAGGGTTACTTCCTCTCCTCGATTTATAGATATGTGCACAGTTATTACATGGCGCTTGCTGTATTCTGCCTTCTAATCTTTCTTCTCTCACGTTCCTTTGCTGGATCCTCCTACTCTTTTTGAACACAGAAGTTGAGACAGTCTTTGGATCTCTTCTTCTCTTTATCAATATGCATATCTAGTCTAACTCATCAGGTCCCATGATTTTTAAATACTGCATATCCATCATAGTTGGAATGCTCTCTATATGTCTCAAGCTCTTCCTTTCCCCTGAGCTTCATAATCAAATATCCAATCAGTGACTCTGATCTTCACTTGCATTTCTAATAGACATCATAAATCCAACACATCTGAAATAAACTACTGATCTTCCTCCTCACTCCCATGCCGTAAAACTGGTCTTCTCCAGGTCCTCCATCACTTTAAGTGGTGTCATTGTTCATTCAGATCCTTGACCTAAACTACTTGGAGTCATCTGTAACATCCCATCCTCTCACTTCCAAAACACAATCCATCACCCTGATTTACTTATAAAGCCTACCCTGAATGCAATATTCCCACTCTCCATTGTTATTTCACTAGTCTAAATGACCATCATCTTTTGCCTGGATTCCTGCATTAGCCATCAAAATGATCTCCCCATCTCCATTCTACCTCAGAATAGCTATTGTGACACTGGACTTAAAAATGGAAATCAGGTCATACATTCATCCTAAAAATTAGGATAAAATACAAAATACACAGAAGGCCTCCCTGATCTCTGTTTATACCTCTAATTGCATCTTCAACCACTTTCCTCCTCATTCACTTGACTTCACACCACACATCCTCACTGATGCTCCTCAGCATTCCACCATTTCAGCGCCTGTGTGCTGTACTTCCCTCTGCAGGTGGAAATATGGCTGGCACTTCAAGAATTTTTTACCATTACCCTTTATAAAATTGTGATCACATACTTCCTTTGCCCCATCTGAGAAATAGATTTAAGGGCCTAGATCTGATTGATAGAGTGCCTGATGAACTATCGACAGAGGTTCGTGACGTTGTACAGGAGACAGGGATCAAGACCACCCCATGGAAAAGAAATGCAAAAAGCAAAATGCCTGTCTGGGGAGGCCTTACAAATAGCTGTGAAAAGAAGAGAGGCGAAAAGCAAAGGAGAAAAGGAAAGATATAAGCATCTGAATGCAGAGTTCCAAAGAACAGCAAGAAGAGATAAGGAAGCCTTCTTTAGTGATCAATGCAAAGAAATAGAGGAAAAGAACAGAATGGGAAAGACTAGAGATCTCTTCAAGAAAATCAGAGATACCAAGGGAACATTTCGTGCAAAGATGGGCTCGATAAAGGACAGAAATGGTCTGGACCTAACAGAAGCAGAAGATATTGAGAAGAGGTGGCAAGAATACACAGAAGAACTGTACAAAAAAAGATCTTGACTACCCAGATAATCATGATGATGTGATCACTCATCTAGAGCCAGACATCTTGGAATGTGAAGTCAGGTGGGCCTTAGAAAGCATCACTACGAACAAAGCTAGTGGAGGTGATGGAATTCCAGTGGAGTTGTTTAAAATCCTGAAAGATGATGTTGTGAAAGTGCTGCACTCAATATGCCAGCAAATTTGGAAAACTCAGCAGTGGCCACAGGACTGGAAAAGGTCAGTTTTCATTCCAATCTCAAAGAAAGGCAATGCCAAAGAATGCTCAAACGACCACACAATTGCACTCATCTCACATGCTAGTAAAGTAATGCTCAAAATTCTCCAAGCAGGGATTCAGCAGTACATGAACCGTGAACTCCTGATGTTCAAGCTGGTTTTAGAAAAGGCAGAGGAACCAGAGATCAAATTGCCAACATCCGCTGGATCATGGAAAAAGCAAGAGAATTCCAGAAAAACATCTACTTCTCCTTTATTGACTATGCCTGCCTCTTGAGAAACCTATATGCAGGTCAGGAAGCAACAGTTAGAACTGGACATGAAACAACAGACTGGTTCCAAATAGGAAAAGGAGTACGTCAAGGCTGTATATTGTCACCTGTTTATTTAACTTCTATGCAGAGTACTCATGAGAAACGCTGGACTGGAAGAAACACAAGCTGGAATCAAGATTGCTGGGAGAAATATCAATAACCTCAGATATGCAGATGACACCACCCTTATGGCAGAAACTGAAGAAGAACTAAAGAGCCTCTTGATGAAAGTGAAAGAGGAGAGTGAAAAAGTTGGCTTAAAGCTCAATATTCAGAAAACAAAAATCATGGCATCCAGTCCCATCACTTCATGGGAAATAGATGGGGAAACAGTGGAAACAGTGTCAGACTTTATTTTTGGGACTCCAAAATCACTGCAGATGGTGACTGCAGCCATGAAATTAAAAGACGCTTAGTCTTTGGAAGAAAAGTTATGACCAACCTAGATAGTATATTCAAAAGCAGAGACATTACTTTGCCGACTAAGGTCCATCTAGTCAAGGCTATGGTTTTTCCTGTGGTCATGTATGAATGTGAGAGTTGGATTGTGAAGAAGGCTGAGTGCCGAAGAATTGATGCTTTTGAGCTGTGTTGTTGGAGAAGACTCTTGAGAGTCTCTTGGACTGCAAGGAGATCCAACCAGTCCATTCTGAAGGAGATCAGCCCTGGGATTACTTTTAAAGGAATGATGCTGAAGCTGAAACTTCAGTACTTTGGCCACCTCATGCGAAGAGTTGACTCACTGGAAAAGACTCCGATACTGGGAGGGATTGGGGGCAGGAGGAGAAGGGGGACGACCAAGGATGAGATGGCTGGATGGCATCACGGACTCGATGAATGTGGGTCTGAGTGAACTCCGGGAGATGGTCATGGACAGGAAGGCCTGGCGTGCTGCGATTCATGGAGTCGCGAAGAGTTGGACACAACCAAGTGACTGAACTGAACTGAACTTCTCCTGTCTTTTCTTTACAGAACTTGTAACCACATTGCATTAGGAATCTATTTACCTATTTATTTATTCCATGTCTCCCTATTAAGATGTTAACCTTGTGATAGCAAAAGAGCTCATCTGTCTTAATCAGTCTTATATTCTTGAGCAATTGAAAATAGTAAGATGATATTTATTGAATAAATATTCAATTAATAAATGTTTAATAAAACAGATAACATACATAAGTTTGAATAGCTGATTTCAAGTAATGGACCAGTTTAGCATTTGGATGCATTCTGATCAAGATCACGCTCAATTGTCTCGTGACGCAGCAATCTCTTCTTCATAGCTTAACTGAACATTCATGAGTGATAGCTTACCTTTTCTGTTTCCTCTATAAGGCACTTTCTTCAAAATGTTTTCTTTGGTGGTACTGATCCATGTATTTAGTTTGCAATTTTTCAGTTCAATTTATGTAACTAACTCTGATTAATATGCCATATAACTATTTACTGTCATTCATCTCATGACTCAGCCTGTTCCAGGAAATGCAAAGATCAAAAAATATTAATTTCTCTTTGATTGTGGCTTAATATTTTTTTCATCTTCAAAGATGTATTCCCCCTAACTTGAACAATTTCTAATGTCAGTGAAAGTCTGCCTACTCAAGGACTTCAAAGCCAAAAGTTAGTGTAATAATCTATAAGAGAGCAATATGCTTTGAGGTTCCAATTTTCAAAAGTTACATTTACAACTTGACTGCCCCTTTACCACATCATAATTCAAGGTAGGACAACCAAAACCTCCAGAAAGTGAATGGATAGGGAAAGAGATATACAATTGTTGTTGATAATACAAGAGCACATGACTAAGCTGAGTTAGTTCAATGTTCCTCAATATTCTTAGCTCAGTGCCTGGATATAGAAAGTGACAGACCATGCTCCACTTATGCTGAATTACCTGATGATATTACCAACCCCCAAGCAGATTTCCTACTGTTGCCCCCCCTCTAAAAGTTTCAAAACTGTGTAGAAGAAAATGAGAACAACCAAATCAGGCTAATTTGATGTACATAATTGAAAAGAAGACATCATTTAAGAAAAAAATAATTTCCTGTCATTTGCTACAAAAAGTTAGAGAAATCTAAAACCCTGAGTTCTGTGCTGAGAATATTTTCTTTGCACAAGGAAATTTACTAGTTCCCACATCAACTTTCATTATGTGTGCATGTATACACACAAACATATACAATGCAACCACACACATACATATAGATTACACTAAATAAGACAAGGGTATTTCACAGAAAAAAATTCCATAGTTCTTGGTAGACACCAAACTTGAGCTTAGGAATGGCAAGAATTTACTTTTAATATAATGTGATGCGTTAGATTTCTAAGTATCAAGGTTCTTACTCTGAGATTCTTCAAATAATTTTTTCTTTATTATTCTGAAATGTAACACACATGTGAATGAACTGCAGATTCACCACATCTACTCAGTCCTTCCTGAAAATACCACCTGGGTGACAGAAAGTAAGTATTAAAGGAAAATAAGCACAGATGTATGAAGACAGGGAGGGGAAGGAAGGTACTTCTTCAGATGAAAAATTCTGGAACTTGGAAAGTGAACTGAAAAGTAGTAACTGACTTAGCAGAAACCTATGAACATTCATAGTGTGGAAATCCCAGGAAGGCTCAGGAGAGTGGGATATAGGGCTCACAGGGGATTGAAAACGGAATTATTGTTTGAAGATTGATACGTAAAGTCAATCCCTGGGACCCTAGGACCCCTCTCCCACTCTTTGCAGTCAGGTTGGTCCCTAGAGACCAGAGGCTTATTTTATAGAGGAAGTGTACTAGTGATACATCAGATATCAAACTAGTAGAAGGCTGTGATTGAGATGATTATGAAAAGTAGGGATATGAAATGAAAGCCTGCATATTGAACACTGAGGCTATCATTCACACTTCTTTCTTTTTATATCAGAAGACATGTGCTTTCCCTGTAGGACACTTGAGGATTCTTCTCCTAAGAAACTACTTATTTATAGAGAAAAGACCTCAAGATACTCACATTTGTGAGCCCCAATAAAAGGAAAGCTTATTTTCCCATCATTTAACATTTATATTCTATAGCTGATCAAGTTCACAAACAAACTCAGAGCTTCCAATCAGCTTTTAATGTCTCATGCTCAAAACAGAATCAAGAAAAGAGCCCTGGATCCTCAGGAATTTCAGAAAGTCTCCTACACGAACTAGAAAAATAAAAAAACAAAGCATCAAAATAATAAATACATGAATAATGAAGAGGAAATAGTAAGAATATAAGAACTGAAGGAAAATAGAAAGAAAAAATGGAAACCGTTAAAATCCTTAGAAAGAGCAAGATAAAACATTGCATTCAAAAGATCAGGATGCAATTTAAAAAAAAACCATCAGAAAACAAAGAATTTTAAGAAAATTAAGCTGTAACTATGAATAAAATAATAGGTTAGGAGATTAGAAATTATATAAAAATATTTCCCAAAAGACAGAATAATTAATCTCCCAAAGAGAGAACAGTGAGATTCAAATGGAAGAACAATTTTTTTTTAATTAGACACGAGAATTACTAAAAGAAATACAGGAAAAATGAAGACAAATTATAACAAAATAATACCAGAAAAAATTTTAGATCGAAAAGGTATAAATTTTCAGATACCAAAGCCCTGAAAGTTCAACAGAAAATTAAAAGGAAAATCTTCACTGAGAAAATCAGATCACAAGGGGTAAAGAGATCTGAAAGGAGGAATATATGTATCTTAAAAGGGGACTTCCCAGGTGGCAGATTTGTAAAAATCCATCTGTCAATGCAGGAGATACTAGAGACATGGATTCACTCCTTGGGTCGTAACATCCCTGGAGAAGGAAATGGCAACCCACGTCAGTATCTTGCCTGGAAAATTCCATGGACAGAAGAGACTGGTGGGCTACAGTCCATGGGGTCACAAAAGGGTCCAGCCTGCATGTGCATGCACACACACAGTTTTGAAAGAGCAGGCATTAACTTCAATCAGATTCCTCAATAACTGGCAGAATAAACTGGAATAATGTCTTAAATGTTAAGTTAAAAATTACTTTAATGAGGGAATTTATGCTCAAATTATTAAATATGAAGATAGAATAAACACTTTCAAATATGCATGAACTTAAAATTTATGAGAATGCTTAGACTATCTCAGGAAGTTCTCAAGCTGTTTCAGAAAAAAATATAAATAAATACACTAACTTAGCATGAGGAACAGGAGGACCCAAGAATAGAGAATCCAACACAAGTACTAAGTTAAGGGACATTCCTAAATGATACCAGATGGACACATAGAGTATAGTTTTCTTTTTTTTTTTAATATACATCAAATTCTCTTTAATTCTTCCAATAGGGTGTCAAATTCTCTACTTCACTACGATCTTTTGAATTAAATATTCTCTTTAAAATATTTTAGCAATTTGATTCTTATAAATAGCTCACTGCTACTTTGCATGTTTCTGTAAACTGAGTCAAAAGAGCTTTTTATATTATTTATTTTTTTGCTCAAACAACTTTAAAACTGTACCTCTAGTTTAAGCCAGACCAGCAAAGAACTGCTTCTTTTGAATTACACCTGGCTAACATGCTAAAAACTGATGGACGGATGTCATTAGAAGCCAACTCACTGGTGATAGCATGTTGGCTCTAAAGCCTTTGTCGACAATAGACTTACTATATCCCATGGTATTCACTTAGTGAGAAGGCATGCGCCTTAGTTCTGAAACAACTGCAGTATCATCTTACAAACATTTTTTCCATTCACATTTTAATTTTGTTCACCTTTTTAAAAAATAAATATAAAATTCTATGCAAATACATTCAGTGTCTTCACTGTGATAATTTTTCATTTCTTTCATCTTTAGAAAGCTATTCTTTCCCATTTTCAAATAGGGTAAATAGCCATCTTTTTTTTTTTTTTTTCAGTAATTTAATCTAGTACAGTCCTTTTTAAGTATTTAATATAAAACTTATTTTAATATATAGTATAAATAAAGAATATACTTAGATTTTTTTCCCAAAGAGCTAATTTATCCATTCATTATATGTTTAATAAAACATCTTTTCCAATTGACTTGAGAGTCTTCTTTTATAATATGTTATGTTGTTTGGAATACAGAATTTCAGAATTTTCTGTTATGTTCCTTGGTTTGTCATTGATTGCTATGGTAGGAATCATTCAAAAATCATCATAATTTTGCAGTTGGCTTATATAATCAATTGCATATGTCCTTTTCACTTTCTTTCTGGTTAAAAGTACTACTCAGTAACTTCTTTTTTCCTATTTGGTCTTTGTTCTGAACTTTAAAATAATGCATGTTTTAGTAAAAACATTGTAATTCTATAATTGTCTTTAACATACATTATTTGAAATATCATATTTACAATAATGAATTTTTTACTACAAGAATATACTCTATTTTGTTGTTATTTAAGTTGCTAAGTCATAACTGACTTTTGCAGCCCTATGGACTGCAGCCCACTAGACTCCTCTGTCCATGGGATTGCTTTCCCAGGCAAGAGTACTGAGTGGATCGCCATTTCCTTCTCCGGGGGATTGTCCCAAACCAGGGATTGAATCCATGTCTCTTGAATTGGCAGCTGGGTTCTTTACCACTGAACTACCGGGGAAGCCCTTCAAATCTGCTTTTCCATGCTCTGCAGTTAAATTGTTTCTTCCTTTCAATTCCATATGTTATCTGTTAAGGCTGAAAATTTTATGCTTTTTTCCCCTTACTAGTGTGAATGCTAGTGTATCAGAAAGCAATTCATGCTTGTATACCTGCTGTATGGTATAGGCACTGCTACCCTAAAAGCATAGGCTTGTGAATCAGTCAGACTTGGCCTCAAATAACAATGACCTGAGTCTATGGCACAATTTTCCTCATTTGTGAAATGATTCTTTGCAAAGGCTGCTAAGCTCAGTTCCTGGTACACACTCAGGGGCCCTTTAATAAGAGGTAGCTGCTATAATATCTGGAGAAGGCAATGGCACCCCACTCCAGTGTTCTTGCCTGGAGAATCCCAGGGACAGCGGAGCCTGGTGGGCTGCCGTCTATGGAGTCGCACAGAGTCGGACACGACTGAAGTGACTGAGCAGCAGCAGCAGCAGCAGCAGCTATAACATCTTAGTGCCACCATTGACATTACAACGTTCTAAACTAAGATTTAATATTTCATTTTTCATTTCCTAGGTATAGAAGCAAAGCACCTATAAATAAGTCACAATATTTTCTAAAAATTTATATCCTTTTTTTCATGTTATGCATAATTTCCAGAAAAATATTAAGTAACAATCTGATGATAATATATAGTTAATATTCATGAAATCAAGCCACCCTTACATTCTTGGAACATCATTCTTTGGTTAAGATGGATTATTTTAATAGTATTGAATTCAACTTCTTAGTAATGTACATTTAGATTCATAACTGAAACTGATCTAAAATCTTTATTTGGTGCCTTAAAAAAAATCAACTTCTTAGTATGCTGAGTTTCATAATGACTTTTCCATTACACAAATATTCTGGGACTATTTCTGTAGTATTGGCAAAGAGGAAGCACCTTATAAATGCAACCATTTATTTCATATTATAATTTTGCTTAACCATCACAAAACTGCTTCTGAAATAAGCATTATTCTTATTCCTACTATGCAGATAAGAATATTCAGGAGATAAATATTTCCCAAGGTCTCAAAATGCATTAATTAAAAAATCTGTGCTTTTGACACTACATTGCTTAACATGACTCTCAAAAATATTATTTTCTAATTATATTACCACACTACCATTCTTTACATCAGATTGTAATTTTGAAGATACACTCACTCAGCAGTGTTTACTGAGCACCTACTATATGCCAGCCACCATTGTAGCAACAGAAGATATATCATTAAGTAACACAGTAAAATATCTCTGCTCTTGGGAAGTTAACATTTTACTGAGTAGTGTGTCCATGCATGCTCAGTCATGTCTGACTCTGTGACCCAATGGACTGCTAGGCACCATTATCCATAGAATTTTCCAGACAGGAATACCAGGGTGGGTTTAGTTCAGTTCAGTCGCTCAGTCATGTCTGACTCTTTGCGACCCCATAAACTGCAGCACGCCAGGCATCCCTGTCCATCACCAACTCCCGGAGTCCACCCAAACCCATGTCTACTGAGTCAGTGATGCCATCTAGCCATCTCATCCCCTGTCGTCCCCTTCTCCTCCTGCCCTCACTCTTTCCCAGCATCAGGGTCTTTTCAAATGAGTCAGCACTTTGCATCAGATGGTCAAAGTATTGGAGTTTCAGCTTCAGCATCAGTACTAACAATGAATATTCAGGACAGATCTCCTTTAGAATGGACTGGTTGGATCTCCTTGCAGTCCAAGGGACTCTCAAGAGTCTTCTCCAATACCATGGTTCAAAAGTATCAGTTCTTT
Organism: Nanger dama; assembly: GCA_917880005.1. NCBI lineage: Eukaryota > Metazoa > Chordata > Mammalia > Artiodactyla > Bovidae > Nanger > Nanger dama. The sequence continues at coordinate 3,617,806 of CAKJTW010000059.1, forward strand.
GGCACTCAGCTTTCTTTATAGTCCAAGTCTCACATCCATACGTGACCACTGGAAAAACCATGGCCTTGACTAGACAGACCTTTGTTGACAAAGTAATGTCTCTGCTTTTCAATATGCTGTCTAGGTTGGTCATAACTTTCCTTATGAGGAATAAACGTTTTTAATTTCATGGCTGCAGTCACCATCTGCAGTGATTTTGGAGCCCAAAAATAAAGTGAGCCACTGTTTCCACTGTTTCCCCATCTATTTCCCATGAAGTGATGGGACCAGATGCCATGATCTTAGTTTTCTGAATGTTGAGCTTTAAGCCAAATTTTTCACTCTCCTCTTTCACTTTCATCTAGAGGAGCTTTAGTTCTTCAGTTTCTGCGATAAGGGTGGTGTCATCTGCATATCTGAAGTGATTGATATTTCTCCCAGCAATCTTGATTCCAGCTTGTGTTTCCTCCACCCCAACATTTCTCATGATGTACTCTACATAGAAGTTAAATAAACAGGGTGACAATATACAGCCTTGACGTACTCCTTTTCCTATTTGGAACCAGTCTGTTCCATGTCCAGTTCTAACTGGTGCTTCTTGACCTGCATATAGGTTTCTCAAGAGTCAGGTCAGGTGGTCTGGTATTCCCATCTCTTTCAGAATTTTCCACAGTTGATTGTGATCCACACAGTCAAAGGCTTTGGCATAGTCAATAAAGCAGAAATAGATGTTTCTCTGGAACTCTTTTGCTTTTTCCATGATCCAGCGGATGTTAGCAATTTGATCTCTGGTTCCTCTGCCTTTTCTAAAACCAGCTTGAACATGTGGAAGTTCACAGTTCACGTATTGCTGAAGCTTGTCTTGGAGAATTTTGAGCATTTCTTTGTTAGCGTGTGAGATGAGTGCAATTGTGCGGTAGTCTGAGCATTCTTTGGCATTGCCTTTCTTTGAGATTGGAATGAAAACTGCCTTTTCCAGTCCTGTGGCCACTGCTGAGTCTTCCAAATTTGTTGGCATATTGAGTGCAGCACTTTCACAGCATCATCTTTCAGGATTTGAAATACTTCAACTGGAATTCCATCACCTCCACTAGCTTTGTTCGTAGTGATACGCCCTAAGGCCCATTTGACTTCACATTTCAGGATGTCTGGCTCTAGGGTGGGTTGCCATTTCTTAATTCAGGGATCAAAACTGTGTCTCTTGCATTTCTTTCATTGGTAGTTGTATTCTTTAATACTGGGCCACCCGAAAAGCACTCAGTGAGTGGTAGCAGATCATAAACATAATATGCAAGTAAAAATTTTGTGGAATGTGTCTAATGCCCTTGGTATTTTGATAGTGGCTGCACTGAATCGGCAGATTACCGTGGGTGGTATGGCCATCTTAACAATATTAATTCTTCCAATCCATGAGTATGGTATAGCCTTCCATTTTTGTGTTGTCTTCAGTTTCATTTGTGTCTTATAGTTTTCTGAGTACAGATCTTTTACCTCCTTAGATTTATTCCTAGGCATTTTATAGTATATGTCCTTTTTAAATTTCACTATTTCAAATAGTAATTACCCTTAAGTTTTTCAAAGAGTTGTTTAACCTTTTAAAATTATTGAAGTGAAGCACACAAACAAAAAAACCCCAAATCTCCAATTTAGGATAAGAAGTTTGAATACTGGAATTTTCACCAACAGCTTTAATTATTTATCATAAGTTATTCTTTGTTAAAATAATCTGGAATATAGATCTAACTTATTTCCTTTTAAAATTTTGGTAATATCTGTGGCTTCATTTTCAGGATTAAGTTTTGACATAAGCATTTAATTTTAAAACTCAATTTACAATGACTATTTAGGCCTACATATTTGATTACTATTTTAAGAGCTTAACATTTATGCAATACCTTTCTAATTCTTAGATTCATAATTTAATTTAATGGTTCTCATACTTTAGTGTGCATCAGAATCACCTGGAGGGCTTGTTAAAACAGACTGCTGGGTGCTACACTTCAGAATTTCTGATTTAGTAAGTCTTAGGGTTTACCCTGAAAAGTCTGTGCTTCTAATAAGTTCCCAGGTGATGCTTGCTGCTGGTCCAGAAACCATAATTTGAAAACCACTGTTGTAATTGATCACTCAGTTATTTAGTACATATATCTTCAATAATATTTTTAAAGAATGATATATTTTCTGAGCCCTTGAATATATGAGAATCTTTGCTCATTAATATCAACTTGGATATTTGATTACCCTTTCTTCTAATATGTGCCACTCCATTTTCTTCTGCTATTTTGTGTTGCTGAGACCATATCCGGTGTTAGCCTAATTCTATCCATCTACTCTTATAATTCAAAATATTTTCTAGAATGTGCTGGGTAAGTGTCTACAGATTTTTCTGGTAATCAGTGAATTCTTTATAGTTAAATTATTTTTCAATAAGAAAGGCTTTTAACAGTTTAAAAATATATGCTTTTCATTATGAAATAACAAATGGAAAGTGCCTATTAAAGAAACTAAAATATAGAAAGTAAGCTTAGAATAGTGATTGGTGTCTTTTCTCTAACTGCCTACTGCCCCACACCCATCTTGCTACCTTCAGCAAGAATTCTGTGTTCAGTTGTCTGGATGTCCATCACTTTCTCTTTCATGATTCTGACGTGTTTTTCTAGTCTGTCTACATTCCTAAGGTTACCCTTCACAACACTGATTCGAAATTCCATGGTTTTTATTTTCTCTGTCATAAAAGCAGTGTGTATTTTGTTTGTGCTACTATATTTTTGCCTTTTTTACTATTTTTCCATTTCTTAACTATTTCCCTATCCATTCTGCATCTTCTCGTCTCAGTCCAGCATAAATTGCCCCTGCTTTTTCTGTCTGCTTGGTTGGGCAAATCCCCTCTTCAGGACTAAAGGTACATGCATCATCGATGTTCATATTTCAAAGGTAAATTGGTAGGCTCTAGCAGACCATAGGAGTCTGAGACCAAAGTAGGAAAGTTTTATCTTTTCTTCCTTGGCTTGATCTCTGACACGCTTTACAGATGGAATATATGTAAAACTACATAATTCCCAGTGAACAGATACTAGGAGTCTTGGAGTTTCTAATTCTACTTGAAGATCTTAGCTTATGAGGATTAGAGTTCTTAAGCATTAGGCATTGCCTCCAGCTCCTCCTTGCCACCCCTCACGGAGAGAGAGAGATGAAGTTTTCATTCATTCTACAATCCATCTTATGGCACTGGTACAACAGCAATTCTGCTTGCCTTAAAGTAGGTATAAAGGTTCTAAGCACTTCTTAGCTCTGTTTTTATCTACTCCTGGTTTAGAAAAATCTCAAAAAATTATCAAAAATATTCTCATAAAAACAGCTCTTTTGATACATTCAATCATATGCATATTCTCAGAAATACCTGGTCAGGAGTCCTATAGGAATGACAAAGAGCCACTCCCATCTCCCAGATTTAATACTTATATATAAAGCTCAACAAACAGAAAATAGCAAAAATTGTTTGATATGTGTGACATCTGGGTAAAAGTTAACTCAATGTTATGTTGCTCCTTTGAATTTTTGTCAGTTTTTATTTTTTCATTTCTGTTTCAGTGAGAATTTTGGAGAATCTATCTGTCGGTCTACTCATTTAAAATCTAAATTATTATTAGAAATATCAATGACTAAACTGAACCATCAAAGATATATTGGTTCATTTCATTTTCCTTAAAACAAACATCTCAAATTTTTATATGAATTATGATAACCTGTAATGGTGACAGTCCCCACATTAAAATCCCCTCCCAACCCTGCCAAATGAGGACTGAAGATCACAGGTGCTGAATCTCCTAAGGTTCTTGTAAAGTATTCTGACCTCACCTCAGATCTACTGAATGAGATGCTCTCTGCACCCAGGAAATGGCAGTCAGCAAAGCCCTTAGGTGACAACATCACACTAAACCCTTTGGTGATCCCTGTTATAAACCTATATAAAAATGGTAAAACTAAACAAAAATCTTTTGGAAATGATTTAGAATAATGGACAAGGAATAAACATGCAAGTATACACACAAACACACACATTATTTCTACAAAAAGTTATACGCCCATCAAGTATAAACTTGCTGTTAAAACAAAGATTTAGGAAGCTAGAAAAGCAAAAGCAAAAACATAGTTCAGCTACACAAACTATTATTGTTAGCCCAGTTCATTTCTATTATGTTTTATTTTACACTATTTAAGATAGAAATTTATAATTCCATTTTAACATTGGACTAAACATTAAAGTAGAAGAAAAAAATGTTTGGAACTAGTGAATAAAACCCAGCACAGAAATAATTTGATCCATTAAACCTTTGGCATCTGCCTTGAAAAGTACATATGTTTCTTTGTGTTATTTCTCAGTATATTAATATGAGAAATGCATAAAGCACAGAGGTTAATAGGAATACTGAGAGGTTTACTAGACCACTTACAGTATAATTGTGACCTATCATTACTGTGGATTTTTTTTTAAAACAGTGATTAATCTTAGTGGTATATTTATAGGTTAGTTTCAGCCTAATTTGTTTTTTATTGTTAAAGAAATACAAAAGTGGTTCTCTGTGTATTTTTGGCCTACAATATGTTAAGAACATTACAAAAGCATAATAATGTAAATTAATACAGGATGAACTGGAATAGGAAATCTGCTATAACACAGAACAATTTATGGTTAAATTCATAATATCAAGAGTGAGTGAGTGAAGTCGCTCAGTCCTGTCTGACTCTTTGCTACCCCAGACTGAACCTACTAGGCTCCTCTGTCCATGGGATTTTCCAGGCAAGAATACTGGAGTGAGTTGCCATTTCCCTCTCCAGGAGATCTTCCCGACCCAGGGATTGAACCCACATCTCCCGCATTGTAGGTAGATGCTTCACCATCTGAGCCACCAGGGAAGTCCCGCAATATCAAGAGTAGGACAACATAAATCCCTAGGTATCAGCTGTGTGACATTACAGAATTTACTTGGCCTTTCTGTACCTCAGTTTCCTTTTTAATAAAACAGGTCACTGCCTGTGACCACTTGAACAGAGTCTAGTGAGTAGTGAAGTTGCTCAGTCATGTCCGACTCCTTGTGACCTCATGGACTGTAGCCTACCAGGCTCCTCCGTCCATGGGATTCTCCAGGCAAGAGTACTGGAGTGGGTTGCCATTTCCTTCTCCAGGGGATCTTCCCGACCCAGGGATCAAACTCGCATCTCCTACATTGCAGGCAGATTCTTTTGCAGGTCTCAAAGCTGCCTCTAACTTTCCTATGTTTGGGTGGAGATGACAAAGAAACAGCAAATGCCCCTGCTTTTAAGAAGTTTATAATCCAATCAATCACTAAAGAGCTGTGCTAAATGAACAAAGATGTCCAAGACACATTCCTTGGGACTGTTGATTTATGTCTATATACTTCTTTAAAATTAATGAACAAAGGTTAAAATTTCTCATATCATATCATGCCCAATGTATACTAAGAATGTCTCACCTTATTAATTTAATTATATGTTTATCTTCTTTTGTTTTAAACCAGGGAGAGTGAGAAATAATGTAGCTTACATTTTCCCTTTCAGAAAGGGCTTAGTATTGATTTTTTGGCCCGATTTCTTCCCCACCTCATCATTTTCAAAATGTCCTTTTCTCTCTCCCCATTTAATGAAAAACAAACATCTCTGAATTACTTAGTAGTGCTTTTTGCAAGCTCAGTTGAAATTATAGAGGAGATGGTACTGCTCCTGTAGAATAAGATGGATCTGTCCAAAATGAAGATGAGACAGTTGTAGGAATACATGGTCATTTGTAACTGACTGAAGATTACAAAGAAGGAATTAGGAAGGACACCAAAAGTTTGTTCTCAGCATCAAAGCTAGATAAAACCCTCATACAGTTTATCTACTGGTGCTGCTGCTAAGTCGCTTCAGTCGTGTCCGACTCTGTGCAACCCCACAGACAGCAGCCCACCAGGCTCCCCCATCCCTGGGATTCTCCAGGCAAGAACACTGGAGTGGGTTGCCATTTCCTTCTCCAATGCATGAAAGTGAAAAGTGAAAGTGAAGTTGCTCAGTTGTGTCCGACCCTTAGCGACCCCATGGACTGCAGCCTACCAGGCTCCTCCGTCCATAGATTTTCCAGGCAAGAGTACTGGAGTGGGGTGCCATTGCCTTCTCTGACAGTTTGTCTAAGTCGGTAACAAATAAGGTTATTTGTAACTATATTGATGACAGTTTCATTTCAAGCAAATGCTGCATGATTACACTTTAAGAAAATGCCTGAATGCTTCCTGTCTTTTTGGTGTTGTTCAATTCAAGATTTTTCCCTAATTCACCTATTAGACTCAGTTTTCCAATATGGAGATGAAGTGATACAGATAATAAGGAACACAGGTTTGACAAAGTTCACAGGCTTTCAAATCCAGATAGAATAAATTTTAGATTACTAAGTGACATTTGTACCTTATTAGAATTTAATAAGTATACCATATTTATACTATTCAGATTTATTGTGGCAGATTTTGGATGAAAACATTGATAAAAATGCCTAGCAGTTCATCTTTGGAGACAGATCTTAGTTTGAATCTGACATGTCCTGGCTAAGTAAACTTTGGCAAGTCACTTAACTATCTGAAGTTTGAGCTTCTAAGACTGTAAAGAGGTGAAGTGAAGTCGCTCAGTCATGTCCAACTCTTTGCAACCCCGTGGACTGTAACCTACTAGGTAGGCTTCTCTGTCCATGGGATTCTCCAGGCAAGAATACTGGAGTGGATTGCCATTTCCTTCTCCAGGGATCTTCCCGACCCAGGGATCAAACCCTGGTCTCCTACAACAAAGGCAGGCGCTTTAACCTCTGAGCCACCAGGGAAGCCCAAGACTGTAAAATGGGCCTAGTAATAACCACCTCACAGGGTTATTTAAATAAGAATGCACTTAGAAGTGTTGGGAGCATACAGATCATATTATTAAAAAGCCTTGATATTCCACACAGCTGTTACTAAGTTTTTAGTAGCAGAGCTGAGGAGTACAGAAATACTGATCAAAATGCTAGTTCAAAGTGCTGGACTTTTGGTAAAAGTATAGCAAAGGAAATTAAGCCTCCAGACCTGATTCCTTTGCCTCCTCTGTTTCAGCCTTAACTCTTCCCGTACCATCACCCCTGTATCATCCTGGCAGTCTGCACCTTTGATGCATCAGATACTGCCTAGGCCTCATCAAGGGGTTCACCAGGCCCTATACTTAAGGACCTCTTGGAACTTATCAGGTATTCACATGATACACAGTTGTCTGGGTTGCACACCAGAACACTCCTTCACCCAAGAAGATTGCAGGTAGCTTCCAAGGTTGATAAGCATTATGGCAAACAGGCTATAAACATGACTGGGAGACTCTCAGGGCACAGTGCAATCCTGAGAACGACAGGGATCCTGTGCCCTGGAACAGATTATCTCCACAGCATTGGTGCCCTCCCCTTCACTGTAAGAGGGTACCATTGTATGGGGATGACAGGAAATAACCAAGTGAAGAGAGAACAGAAGGCTACCAATACTGATGTCTTCTATATTTTAAGAATCTGAGAAAATAACTAGGCTCATTGATATTTAAGAGCCTGTCCTGGTAGAAAACTGTTATTATTCAGTATATTAGGATCTATACAAAGTCTAAAAGGAAAACATAGTATTTCACAATCATGAACTTAATTTTACCCTTGTCTACCTCTGACACCTGTTTCCTCTTGAAAGGATTACTAATATCCATAAATGATCTTTAGTGGCACTCAGAATGGATTTTCTTTACATAAACAGTGGTTTGCATTCAACATTTAATCTGGAATGGGGTGATATTTTTTTCTATAGTGAAACCTCAAATACTGTGTTCTTCAAGTTTCCTAGGAATTATTTCTGACCCTATTAACTACAGTTTGTTTCAGATACCGAACTGTGGGTAGAGATTCTGCATTTATTTATAGGATACCATGAGTCTCTAGTTTTATCATGGATTAAAGACTTTTAGGTTATTTTAGAAATAAGTTATTCAAACCAAGTGCTCAGTGACACTAATTGTATGTCATCTACTGTTCAATGCATATTCTCTAGCCCAGGGTTCATGTATCAGAAATTCAAGAGGAAGCCTCCAGTAAACTGTATTCTAATGTGTCCTCCAGGTGCTGGTATACATTGACATTTGAGAAGCACTGATCTCCTGTAGTCTCACCTCACCAACAGGACTCCATAAGTAAAAATTGGCTACAGTTTAGAAGCTAAATAGAAACATTTCCTTTATCACCATACGAGAATCCTGGTACATAGAAGAATCATACCTACAAATCTTAAGTCCAACAATTAGGAGTTAGTCTATATATTTTCTACTATGTGATCAAGTATTTGCTTCTAGAGGCTTTCAAGATCTTTTACAGAGAACCATTTTGATAGTTCTCTAGATGAAAGGAATAAATGCATTAGCTGGATAGTCAGAGTTTACCGGAGAGTTCAGACCAATGCTTGCGGATTTCAGCCAACACATGGATAAGATGGCGAAGGATCTCATTCTAGTCATGCCCTCCTTTCCTCATTTCCCTTTTCGCTGTTTGGTCTTCCACTTTTCCTTAGGGAGCCGGGTGATTGATAGCCTAATCCAATGACTGCATTACAGCTGCCTCAACTAGGACTCTTTCCCTTATCATTAGCAGTTAGCCTATGGTTAAATTCACAGCTCACTGCTTGGTACAGCCCCTGAGATTTAAGGGTCTGGCCTTTAGAAAATATTTAACATAAAACTGAAATCTTGACATACTGAGAACTCAGTTCTCTGCAAGGCTTCTTTAATTAATCCAATGTACTGTACCATTGTTCTGTATGAGACTGTGACATGGTGAACTGTTTCTGAAGCTTACAGAGATGTGTAGCTCTAAATTAAATAGTCACTGACGTGTACCTACACCGATGTTTTAGTACAGTAGATATGCATGAATCTGTGAATATTTAAATTCAAGCTCAAACAGTGACACAATACTCTCTAGTTTTACTTTCATAATAGAACATTTTTATTAATTTCAAGCTTGAAATCATTATGAAAACACACACGGAGGAAAGAAATTTAATAATTCATTACCACCACTGCAAAGGTAAGTTTTCTTAATATGCTTGTCAGGGTCCAAAGTCTATCAAATATTTTCTTAGGATTTGGTAACATATTATTTTCCTAATTTTGAACAAAGAAAACATATATACTATACAGATACCCAAGAATTTGTTGGCTCTTAAACAGTATTCGTTTTTATCATTTCTTTGCAGTTATTTTAAAATACCTAAGGAAATAACGTAGACCTTGATCTATGCTTTAAACCTCTGCCCTAGCTCCAGTCTGTCCATGAGCTGTAAGCATCTATGAATATGGCAGCTGAGTCCCAGATGAAAAATTATGCATCTCATAAACTGCTATTCTGCTGAAATGTCAAGCCAAGGCAAGGCTGTACCTCAAACTCAGCACTTGGCATTTTCCTTCTGTCTGCTTTGTTGCCATGAAGCAAACATGAACAGTGAGGATTTGTGTAGGGCAGGTAGCAGGCGAGCTCACTGTCAAAAATCTATTATTAGGGCTCTGATCTCCTGCATAGACCAACGACGGCCAAACAGTGAGAAACTCTGGCTTCAGAAAAAGCGATATAATGCAAAAGGAGACTCTTTGTCAACCTGTACATGAATATATTCAAATAAGCATGATTTAAATCAGAAGAGTTCTAATGGTGAGCTTCTCTCGACTAAACTGATAATTTATAAAGAAAATTATAATTCAGCATCTTTATTTGATATGCCTACTTTTGACTATCCTGCAAATATACTACATATATTTTTATAACAAATGCTTTAAGAATTTGATCAAACTTGTGATAGTCTAAGAATGTTTTTAAATATGTGAATAACAGACTAGACTATTTTGCATTATGTTGGTACATACCAAAAAAAAAAAAAAAGAAATAAATGAGTATAAAGTGAAAGGTTCTTCTTTTAATTATTCTTTTTGGCATGATTTATCACTACTTTTTTATTCATTTAAATATTATTTTTATCAGGCTATTTTAGACATTTCAGTATTAAAAGCTAAGTTCTTATTGATAAAGATGGTTACAATAGAGAGCTGAGATTTTATGACATAGTAGGCGTGTTTTTCTGAAAGGATTTTGTGCATCAGTAATCGTGAGATTGACACAAAATAATCCAGCCCATTAAAAACTACTTCTTATTAAAAAAATACCAGTACTGTATTTTAAGATATAATCCTAACGTATAGTGTAAGAACTTCAAGCAGTCTTACCAAAATTTTCAGTTGCTTGCCTATATAAAAAGTTATTTAAAGGAAAATGAAACTGAAAATTTGGAATTTCCAATCTAGTGTAAGTTTTGCTGTCTTCCCCATTTTACACACTAGTTACTAATAAATACAACAAAATAAGTTTAGGTTTATGATTCGAGCAGGTTACACTGGATTGTGCTTACGTAGTGCCTGGTGGTAGTGCATACTGCTAGGTCATTGCACACTCCCAACAATCTTTCAGTAACTACTCTAAAGACAAACATAAAATATGCAGTGTGGAACCAATGCTTAAGATTCTTTTTAAGCTACTACATTGATCCCAGCAAGTCTGCTGAACTATACACTTTGTACTCATTTCTAGCACTACACTGGCCCAGAGTTATAAGTTGATGGCACATTTCTAACTTGCACCTTCTTTTATTGGTAATTCCTATGCCATGTTGATTTTACAATAAAACACACACACATACACACTTTTAGGCTTGTAAATATAAGAGTTCAGAGTCCAATAGCCCACACTGCAAGTTTCAAATCATACATCATTCATTTGTAGAATGTGATAGTATTTATGGAGTACACTATTATCATTTGCTAAGAAATACAAGATTATTTAATCTCTGTAATAATCCTTCATGTGACTAGAAAAATCTAGGTTCCTGGAAAGAAATCAAATCTTGAAAGCCATCTTTGATGAATTATTCATAAGTCAGTATAAAGACTGAAAGTATTAGTAGTGAATAATAATAGTGTTCTATTGTGTTCTTCCCTGGTGGCGCAGACAGTAAAGCGTCTGTCTACAATGCAGGAGAGCCGGGTTCGATCCCTGCATTGGGAAGATCCCCTGGAGAAGGAAATGGCAATCCACTTCAGGACTATTGCCTGGAAAATCCCATGGACAGAGGAGCCTGGCAGGCTACACTCCATGGGGTCGCAAAGAGTCGGACACGACTGAGCGACTTCACTTCACTTCACTTCAAGGGGTATGCCCATTCCCCACTGATAAAAAGAACCTTTTAAAACACAATAAGGAACAATAACAAGACTCCTTCAAATGAGTTTACCCCCATTCCTTGATTACTATTTCTCCTGATGCAGTTATAAATGAATAAAGGTTATCCTCAGGAAGTCAGCTGCAAGAAAGACATAACTTTAGTTATGCCATATAGGACTCATTTTTAGCCATCTCTAAAACTATGGTCTTATCCACAGAGGTGATTTCATGTGAAAACGTCATACCACAGATGTGTAATACCATTTATATAGGTGATAGTAATCACTGAGTTAGGAGTGGGCTTAAGTATCGTTATTACTGGGGATAAGATTAAGAAAAAGGTCAAAGTCTGAAACTAAATCAAGAAAAAAAAAAACTAAAAGAAAAATAATGAATAATTCACCTGAGGACAGAGCTAATAAGTAATAATCCTGAAGAGATTAGTGTTTCTTCTGACCAAATAGAAGCAAAGATTTTTCTCCCCTCCTTTCGAAAAAGGAAAATCCAGTAATTTACTCAACTCTGTAGTGATACATAAAGTAACTGCTGTTTGATTTTTTTAAAGTGTTTCACATGGATTCTAGAATAAAGAAAATTGGGTGGTAACAATAGGGTATGAGGTCTCTACTGTTCAAAGAAAGGTAGAGAATATTGATCCTTTAGAGTCAATGATTTGGACAGAAGTACTTGTATGGTGGAAAGCTTAATTAGTCATCCTAGTTTCATGAAAATATTCCTTATGAATACTGAACAAGATTTCTTTCGATACTATTCTCATTATGAAGTCACCATTAATAACTCATACTGTTATCATGAATCTTACCAGGTATTTGTCCTACAAGTTAAATATAGGTTTATACATCATTCTTACTATGAATTGGTTCATATGTTTGACCATCTTCCCTACTCCAGTTACGTACAGATGACTTGGCAAATGCAGTTTCTAAAATAACAAAGCTGAGGATGACACCTTGGGATGAAGTCCTTACTCTGCCTCTTGATATAAATTTTAAACTTCAACAGGTAGAATTTACCTCACTTAATGACGTCTATAGGCAATATGACATTTCTGTTTAACAAAGAAACCTCCCTCTAAAACAGCAGCTTTCCAAAATTTTTGAATTAACCACAGTAAAAAAATTCATTTTATATCATGACCTGGTACTGAAATATACCTATGTGTGCATTACATGGATAACAAAAAAAGATGTTTGAGGTGAGGTGAAGTTGCTCAGTCGTGTCCGACTCTTTGTGACCCCGTGGACTGTAACCTACTAGGCTTCTCTGTCCATGGGATTCTCCAGGCAAGAATACTGGAGTAGATTGCCATTTCCTTCTCCAGGGGATCTTCCCGACACAGGGATTGAACCCTGGTCTCCCACATTGGAGGCAGACGCTTTAACCTCTGAGCCACCAGGGAAGCCCAAAAGATGTTTAACCACTGCTTATCTCACTCATGAGCAAAGCATTCGGACATTTTCCTTATCCAATTTCATTAAAAAAAATGATTACAGTTCATTAAGCTTGATTCCATAATATACTCATAAGCTGGGAACCAAAATTTGAGAAACATTGCTTTAGAATACTCTAGAATCCAGACTAATCATATTTAAAATAATGAAACTGACATTCCTTAGCTGAGGTTCTATTTCTGAAGCTAGCCTCTTATCAGCTAACGTGTCTTAAACGAAGGACATCACTGAAATGTGAACATTGTTCTATAGCATGTACACTACTCCAGGTTCCTCAGCTTTTCCCTGTTGAAACAAAACCAAAACCTCCATTTCAAATAACAGGGATCTTATTCTGAAAAAAACAAAACACAAAACAAAAACTGATCAAGAGCTAGAATGTATTGAAAGAGAAAAATATCCTTTCCCAGCAATAAAAAGTATGTTTTGTATTTCAGGTTGCTATCCAAAACTGAACCCTTTTCAGCTTTCACTTTAAAAAAAAAAAAAGCCCCAAAACAACACTTAAAAAAAAAAAACTCCCTATGATTCCAGCAGTTTTTCTAAAAGTAGATATTCCAGTGTTCTGAGATAAGACTTGAATAAGTATTAGCACTGGAAATGAGTTGTGGGAATATATATATTTTTAATTTTGTAAAAATACCTGGCATATTTTATGTGGTTTTCTATACCAAAACAGAGTAATTGATAAAACTAGGAATGGTATTTAGCCATTTTGATATTTTCATCATTCCTAAACTTTGAAACCATTATTATTTAACACATTTTGCTAGGCTAGGTTTCGCTGTAACTCATTCTGAAGGTACTTTGTTATAAAACTGACTTCTGTCCTAAAATTATCATTGCCAGCTTAAACTGTTTTCCAGATTATATTACCCTTAAATTAAAGCAAACATTGCCTTAAAGGAGAAAAACTATTAATTCCGTCAATATAGAGAGAGTCTATTTTCAAAATAAATTGTTTAATGTTAAAGGACTGAATATAGACCCTATTAGAAATGAGGTACAAAACCTTAAAAATGTTAGGGAGATTTTGTTATTTAAAATTAAAGTTCCACACAGGCTTGGCTGAGTTTATAGCCCAAGTGAATATTTATACATGAATTTATAAATCTTAGAAAGAGAGTTTTATGGAAATGTTAACAGGCCCTGAGGTATAGCTGAACTTGTTTGCAGGTACCACTATAATTCCTAGTGTATGTATGCTTAAAAGACTGCAACACAAAAGTCTTTTTCTAATGCTGTAATTCCATCACTGTATTAGACTCTACTATGGGAGAATATTCAGAAACTGCAGCTCAAATGAGAAAATGTGAATGGTGTTACTTATATAAAATACTACTGCAATAGTTCTTTCATTAATTTTTAATGTTCAGTACCCTCTGTGACCTCCTTTATTCTCTTGCTGTCAACATGGCAGGCTGGAAAAATTGAAATGGGCTGTCAGAAAACATAGAGCACGTTACAGCCCAACTCTGGAATCTCGCAACTCTCTTTCTGAGACCCAGGCTAACTCGCCCCACCTTATTCTGCATTATAATAACATTTAAGGCCCTGTTTGATAGCTCCTGATAAAAGGGAGTTCTGTCTGGCCCCTGAACAGGTGCTTCTCGTCAGCCTTCCTCTTTCTGACATTGTGGGAATGGCATTCAATTAAAAGCAGAATGTACTCTTAAAAAAAAATCATGGCTTATAGCCACACTTCACGCTCTCAGAACATAATACCTCAGCATGGAGAGAGCTTTATTTGTGTCTATGCAGCCTCTTCCAGAAGCACATTTTGGTCTGATTCAGCAATGCTTTTCTTGAACAGTGGGACGCTGCTATGTTATGTATATTTACCACTGTCTCTATCACCAAGGAGACTAATCCCCATGCCAGTACAGTCAAGAACCTCACAGCACCGTCTTTGCATGACCAAGTTCATGTTGTCACAGCAACAGACTGCACAGAGCAAAGACACTGAGCGGGACTCTGGGGTTAAAACTTCTCTTTCTGTTTCAAATGCAAGTGTTTTATGATGAGAAAATGTGCGTGAAGGTATGAGGTCTGCAAGTATTTCACAGTTGTGAAAGTAAGATTTTTGAAGAATGAAGATTTCAAACTTCTAGGAAGAGTGGAAACTAACCCAGACTATGGAAAAAGGTATTAAAATCACTGTGCTTATATTCTTCTTATAAGGCCTTGGAATTAACTTTTACTAATTAGTAATGAGACAACTGTGACAATGAGAAATCCTGAGTAATGCACAGACCACAAGAGAATAGAATGTGCGTGAAGCCTATCTTGGTATTCTCTCTTCTTGTGCCATCAGTCACTTGATGGATTTGTTCCATTTGTCATAACTATTAGGAATTTTGACAAGCAATGAGTTATAAAAATTTGAGATCAAAAAGACACAGCATTCTTGCTGGTAACATGATCTCTTGAGTTTTCACCAATCCTCAAGGAAGCAGAAATGCAAGGAGAGGGTAACACCTACCGGACACTCCGCCGTATGTAGTCCGCTTCCCAAGGCCCACTGCTGGCCAGGGTGTGCCATCAGCTTTTAATCCCATGAGACCTGAGACAGTGTTGGTGGCTGTAACACCATCTGCCCCACCTATGAAAAATACAGCATTCATCTGCAGCTCTTAAAGGGACAATGGTTAAAACCCATTCAAACCCCCAAAATCCAGGAAAATGCACACACTACCTTCTCTTGACAGCCTTTCCTCTCCTCAAATGTATTCACTAATTTCATTCCCATAATTATGCTTAAAATGCTAGACGTAAGAATTTTTAATTATCACCACTTTGTTTTTCTAATTATTATACAGATTTGTGTTTTGTACTCAGGGTTATTTTCCAGGTAATTTACAATATCTTTACAAATCAGGATGCAATTTCCATTGGATAGCATGCAAGCATATATGATTTGTAAAACCATGCATTGATTGTACAATTGTTGTATTCAAGATATTTATTGAGCATATGTTTAAGGCAGTGTACTAGCTTCCATCAAATACAAAGGGAGATCATAAGAAATTTCACCTGTGGAAGCAGCTATCTTTTAGAAAAATTTCATTAAAAGTTCAAGTGCTGTTGCTGGACTGTTACATTATGAGGTCATTTATTTTGCAGTGGTCTGCTGTGACTGTGGCTTTGTTTCCTAATTCTTTGTGTGTAAAGCAGGTGCTTATTAGGAAAAATGATAGATATACTTGTATTCCTGGGCCAAAGTTTGTAGTCCACCCACTAGGTTGAGTATAGGCATGGATCTATTACATTTGTGAGATCAAGTGCTCAATTTAATAACTTCCTTAAAGTTTAAACAGAGATGTACACATAAAGTGGTAGATGAGATACATTTTATTACGGCTATGAAATTTAGGCCCAGAATATAAGGAGGCAACTGACGTGAGCTGGGTTCTTACCTTCCTTTGCAGCTCTGGCTATGCTCACAATATCAGTGACATTTGGGGTCAACTTGGCAAAAAAAGGAATCCGAACAGCTTGCCTAACCCAGCGACAGATGTTCCGCACCAGCTCTGGATCCTGTTCAAATAGGTCAGTTAAATATAGAAAATAATTAAAGAATTGTGATCAAAATGTGTACTGGAACAACAGCAAAGCTGGAGATGTGCAAGACAAATCCAACCTGACAATGAGCTACAGGATAAATTTCTCAAATTCTTCCTCAGTATTACACCTAGGCTCATTAGGGAACGAAGGTTAACACACTTCAAGTGAACTGCAAATTCATCACATAAAGGTTAAATTCCTCAAGGGAGCCTTTGGAAAATAAAATTACAAAGAACCAAATAGAAAGTGTTTCCCACTTGAAGTTAAATAATATTGGAAATAAAGCATAGAATTCTGGGGAGGTAAGTTTGAGAAACATCACAAAATTTCTAATGACCTCATTGGTTTAAGCCTATAAAAATATTTGAAGAGCTGACTCCCAGGCAAATGATATGAAATCTGAAGCTTATTGTTTTCATTATTAAAAGACTTAGTCTTGTTGAAGTATATTCAAAAGAAAATATGTGACTTCCTAGTCAATCTAATTATGATATATAGTATATGCTAATATGGGATAATTCAGCCTTAGGTTATACACGAGCTGATCAGTAACTTAAGCTTACTTCTGTAAATGTTACTAAGATCTTTGCAGTACTTTTCAACATTCATCTACTTGAAAGAATTGATCAAAATGACAAAAATGAAACAAAATATCAAACACTCATTTTTAAAAGCAAGGCATAGACATTTTCCTGAGCCTGTTTCTTGTGATTTTTCAGACTTCTAGTTTCTCATGGGACAAGTATCATTTAGAGGGCAATCACCTTTCTTTCCATTGAAAATAACTTAGCAGTAGTAATGTTCTTTGATTTCAACATACACAATAGTCCTTTTTTCATTACTTTTAGTGCAAAATTTATTCTGACAGGTAATGATAATGTGCTTTGATAAATTACATTGAAATATGCAATAGCAATTCATTATTGAACTTGGTAATATTATCCTAGGAAGTTAAAATGCTTTATTTTTTTTAAATTAAAGATCCACCCAGAAAAATACAGGCATATATTTAATCCATGGAACACGAGGCAAGTATTTCATTTCATTTGTAATTAATATTTTTATATGTAAGAAAGTTGTTTTCTGCATTTTAACGTTTCAAATTCTTTTAAGACGAGATTTCTAATGTTTTAACCTTTAGAAAGAACCTTTTCACTTAGGTTTAATGTATCTTGATCAGTCATCTTGTATTACTCTAAACGTTACATATGTGCTAAGACACTGCAATGAGGTAATTTCTGTAGATTGTTATTGTCTCTATTCAACAAATAATTTTAACAAGAAGTCTTTGACTTGGCTTGTTCTCTTTTCAGAACAGTAATTTCTTCATTAAACATAAATATTAAAAAGCACTATATAGAATGCTCTACAGGGCATACTGTGCATTATGAATAGTAAAATCTAGAGACTTAACCATACAAATTCTAACTCATGAAAATGGAGATCTGCCCCTGCCCATGCAATGTTTATGAAATATTTATAACTACTGCATTGGCATTATGAAGGCAGTTGCATCTTTGTGACTTTCATTTTTAAGCTATGAATTTCCATGGGACTTAGCCTAGAAATGACAGTAACTTCTAGATTATACGAATTGCATGTCCTTTGTGAAAATTCTCTTTAAGGCAGAATTTACCAATAATTTAAAGATGATTGAATCTTTAAATTGCATAAGACATGGCAGGTAGCCTGATAAGAATTAGTGAAACAAATTTAAAATATTATCTGGTTCAAAGACAGTACACACTAATAATCTGACATATGTTTCTAAGTAGCTTTCAATACTATTGACCACCATGCTTGTATAGTTTACTTTGAACATTTGTCACACTTTCTTTGTTGATTCTCACTAGTTGAATATTTTGAATGAATGCCTTTATTAATTTCAATTTGAAATTTGTTCAAAATTTTTCAGTTTATTTTTTAAACTATGGTCCATTGGCTACCTTTATTTACCTGAATTATCTGCCACTATTTTGAGATTGCATAATTTAATCTTCCTATACTTCTAATAGGGCTTCTCTCATAGCTCAGTCGGTAAAGAATTTGCCTTCAATGAAGGAGACCCAGGTTCAACTCTTGGGTCGGGAAGACTCCTGAATCCTGGGTCTGGAAGAATCCTGAAAAGAATCCCTGGCTCGGAAAGATCCGCTGGAGAAGGAAATGGCAACCCACTCCAGTACTCTTGCCTTGAGAACTCCATGGACAAAGGAGCCTGGCAGGCTACAGTTCATGAGGTAGAAAGGATTGGACATGACTTAGCAACTAAACCACCATATTTCTATTGGTAAGGTTTATGCTGTTAACCTTAAGGTAAGTTTATGGTGAGTAAGATATATGTTACCTATCTCTATACACAGTTGAGCTAGCTGTTTACTAATCCTCATACAAAGCTGAAACATGATTTGATTGTCAGAATTTTAGAAACAACTTCTAGCCAACATTATTATAAAACTTAATGACTGCTCTGTAAATTGCAAAGTTTTGTTTGACAGGCATAATGGGGAATATTCTAATACTACTAGAAATGTGGTCAGGCTAATAAATACAAAACAATGAATCTGTATACTTTGTGGAAACTTGTGGAAACTATTCACATACTTCTAAAATCCTCACACTTTTGCTATGAATGATCAAGATTTAAAAGCAATGAATAGCGCTTCTGCATCTTCTCATTTGCTACAGATAGCATCAGGTGGTGATGCCCTTCCTCACAGGCCAATTTTCTGAATCTTATTGAGATGGATAAACTTTAGACAATTTCTAATTAGCCCCTCTGAAAATTTTTCAGGATAAGAAATATACAAAGGTACTACAGTCTCTCAGACAAACTGAGACTTTAATTATCCACACCAACAAAAAGTCAATAAAAGAAGACAGTTTTGGACTTCTTTTCCAATCCTAGGCATATAACATTGTAGGCACTCAAATATTTCTGTTGTGTCAATGGAAGAAGGATTAATAATTTCATAGATTTTAAATTGATTTATTTATATATACATAAATTTATGGATTATGTCTGGGTTTAAAAAGAACAACTACATTTTATGATAGACACTATTTAAAAGGATAAATTCATGAAGACGTTTTTACAAATCAGGAAAGATTCTGAAGAAAAATGGTTGATGATCGTGGAAAAAGAATAGCCTAACAAGTAAAAAAGCTGGCTTAAATCTCAGCATTCAAAAAATGAAGCGCATGGCATCCAGTCCCATCACTTCATGGCAAATAGATGGGCAAACAATGGAAACAGTAGCAAACTTTATTTTCTTGGGCTCTGAAATCACTGCAAATGGGGACTGCAGCCATGAAATTAAAAGACCCTTGCTCCTTGGAAGAAAAGCTATGATAAACCTAGACAGCATATTAAAAAGCAGAGACATTACTTTGCCAACAAAGGTCTGTCTAGTCAAAGCTATGGTTTTTCCAGTAGTCATGTATGGATGTGAAAGTTGGACTGTAAAGAAAGCTGAGCACCGAAGAATTGATGCTTTTGAGCTGTGGTGTTGGAGAAGACTCTTGAGTCCCTTGGACTGCAAGGAGATCCAACCTGTCAGTCCTAAAGGAAATCAGTCCTGAATATTCATTGGAAGGACTGATGCTGAAGCTGAAACTCCGATACTTTGGCCACCTGATGCGAAGAACTGACTCATTGGAAAAGACCCTGATGTTGGGAAAGATTGAAGGCAAGAGGAGAAGGGAACAACAGAGGACGAGATGGTTGGATGGCATCACCAACTCAATGGACATGAGTTTGAGCAAGCTCTGGAAGTTGGAGATGGACAGAGAAGCCTGATGTCTGCAATCCATGGAGTCACAAAGAGTCGGATACGACTGAGCAACTAAACTGAACAAATCTTTTAAAGTGTCTAGTCCACAGAGGGTTCACCTGTATCACCACATTTTTGTTGGCTTTTCCTACAGATATTCACAGTGCCCATCCCTGATTGTGATTTGTAATCTCTCCCCCGGCGACCGCTTGTATATATGTGTGTGTGCTACTTTAATACCTATTAACCCCTTTGTCATTTAAGTGATCACCAAAGAAAATCGTGAGGCAGCAGAATGGGTTGTCCTGTGATGGAGGTGTGCATTATCACAAGCAGGAAAGCAATGAAACCTTCAAGGATTGAATGACAGACCAGGAAAGCACCTGGTGGTCTTGAGGGTACTATGTGACATAAAGCACCAGATTAAGCTTGTGAGATGCTAAGAAGAGGATAAAAGCAAACTAGAGCTAAATGTGACCTCTGTGACAATTTTAATGAGGAGCAGACTTATGTCTGTCTGTAATTAATACACTCTGAAATAGCTTCCTATGAAATATGAAACAATAATTATAATAGCAAAAAGCAAAAAATGTAGTTCTGAGAAGACTGTTGCAGAAATCTCCATTGTCCCCAACTGGCTGTTTTTAAAAGCTTAATTTTCTATCTGGGCCACAAGATAATAATTTTTAATTCCAGTAACTAGTATGTCTCTAGTTACACATGAAGGAGGCTCTACAAAGGATGCACCCTGTTGCTTTTGAGGACCCTTAGATGACCTCTCCATTGTAGGACAGGTATTTCCACCAATTACCTAGGACATCAAATCTCATTGATTTCATGCCCCGGTACAAAGGAATAAGCACTAGAGAATGAGACTCTGAGAATTTCTTGATAAGCTAAATTACAAGTGAAATTTTTGACTTTAAGAAACATTTTTCTCCAATTTCCCTGGTAATTTTCACTCTGTACAATTCTTTTCAAAATGGCTTTCTTAGAAGGTGGCATTTCAATGAATCCACTGAAAAATTTTACCAGTTATGAAATGTTTTCCACTAAGGAACTCCTAAGTCTTAATTCACATGACATGCCAGGAAGTAGCTAGCATTTTTATTATGTCCACTTTTCTGACAGAGAGAACTGGGGCCCAGAAGATCAATCTCAGTACCTATTTCACCTTTTTAATTTTCTTTCCCATTATCATGTCCTAAACCATCATCTTCTTTAGCAAAATTGTCCCCTAAAGTAAAATGCAGCCATCAATTGTAAACGAGAACTATAAAGGTTTCTACTTCACTTATACCTGTAAGACTAGATGCAGGTTCAGAATAACAGGAAGAAGTGATATATTTATCCTTCTATGTTAATAAAGGAAGACAGGAGGAGTTAACTACTCCAGCTAAACACAGGAATGCAGATGTTTTCATTTAACTTGTATTTGAGCATATGTCCTTCTTGGACCAGTTTTCCTAACATAAGAGTTCTAATGATGGCACAGTCACTTTGGAAAACCACTTGGTACTTCCCTATAAAGGTAAATATACACTTACCAATCTAAGAAGCAATTCTATTCCGAGTTATATATCCAAGAGACATGAAAACCTATATGTACACAAAGTCTTGCGCACAAAAGTTCATAGCAACTTTTTCAACATAGCTCCAAATTGAAAACAACTCAAATAGCCATTAGTAGAATGAATTGGCATGTCTACACAATGGAATGCTAATCAGAAATTTAAAAAAAAACAACAGCTAAGAAATCATGTAACAGCTTGGACAGAATTAAGAAAATATTATTCTCAGTAAAAAGTGAAAGTGATAGTCGCTCAGTTGTGTTCAATTCTTTGCAACCCCATGGAGCCTGCCAGGCTCCTCTGTCCAAGGAATTCTCTAGGCCAGAATCCTGGAGTGGTTTGTCATTCCTTTCTCCAGGGGGTCTTCCTGAGCCAGGGATCAAACCCCATCTCCTGCATTGCAAGCAGATTCTTTACTGTCTGAACCACCAGGAGTATTTGCTATATGATTACATTTGTATGAAATTCCACAAAGGAAAACTATGCTGATAGAAAGCACAGAATTGGTTGCTGTGACTGAGGTTTGGGGATGGGAGACAGATTAAATGGGAAAAGGTGTAAGGAAATTTTGTAAATTTTATAAATTAAAAAGTGCTCTGTATCTTGATTATGATGGTACTTACATGAGTATAGACATTTGTCAACATGTATCAATGTTTTGATTTGAATGTGTTTATTCTGTTTTAAGTATATTATACCACTACAAATTTCCTTTAAAATTTTAATGGACTGTACAATCCAACTGTATAATCCATGGAATTCTCCAGGCCAGAATATTGGAATGGGTAGCCATTTTCTTCTTCAGGGGATATTCCCAACTCAGGGATCAAACTCAGGTCTCCCATATTGCAAACAGATTCTTTACCAACTGAGACACCAGGGAAGCCCAAGATAATTTCAAGGGTATTTAAACATAAATAGGGTTTCCTTGGTGGCTCAGATGGTAAAGCATCTGTCTGCAGTGTGGAAGACCCAGGTTTGATACCTGGGTTGGGAAGATCCCCTGGAAAAGAAAATAACAAACCACTCCAGTACTCTTGCCTGGAAAATCCCATGGACGGAGGAGCCTAGTATGCTACAGCCCGTGGGGTTGCAAAGAGTCAGACACGACGTCACAATTTCATTTTCACTTTCTAAACATAAATAGAAAATTAAAGCCAGGGTCATTCTAGGCAATATGGGTTCTATCATTTTAACAAATATTTACTGACCACAAGGCACTGCAATTGGCCTCTGCTGGAGACAAAGATGAGTCAGATGAAGAAGGCAGACTTTCCTAGGAAGTATAGTCCAGGCACACACAAAAAATGTATGGCTCAAGTGGTAAAGAATCCACCTGCAGTGCAGGAGACACAGGAGACAGGAGTTCAATCTTTGGGTTGAGAAGACCCCCTGGAGGAGGAAATGGCAACCCACTCCAGTATTCATTCTTGCCTGGAAAATCCCATGGACAGAGAAGTCTGGCAGGCTACAGCCCATGGAGTTCCAAACAGTCAGACATGACTGAGCATACATGCAATGGATGTTAAGTATGAAAAAGGAGATTCTGATAGGCTCTCATTTCAGAACACTTCAGAGCATGCAGCACAGCGTTTGGCACAGAGCAGGCACTTAAATACTGTTGAATTGATAGAGCTCACATTGCAGAAATTAACATTGACTTTCTTATTTGTACTTACTTAGAAGAAAATTGGGAGTATAAAATTATTGGTCCAAGGTAACCTAATAACCATTTCAGGCACTATGAATTATGTCAGACAATGGTGTTAAAAATGTATAATACACTATCTCCATTCTTGAAAACAAAACAAAATAAAACACTTCATAATTGATGGGAGGATATAACAAACATGTAATATGAACATACAATGTTATAAGTGTATATACATGTCATGTATATATGTATAAAATATTTTATAGGTATACTTTTCTTCCTTCATGTCCTCTGTGTCTTAAGTTGAAGAAAGCACAGAACTAACTGCTTGTGTGTTCTCTCCTTCCCAGGCACACACGACCTTCTCCATTCTGAGTCTAGCTTTGAGCCTTTCTCTCCTTCTGCCCGGAATGTCCTTTATCTCTTGTTCCTTGAATAACACCCCTTTCCCTCCTACCTCAACACAGGATGGATTACTAAATAATGATTCCCTTTAAATACTCCCAAAATGTGTCTTTATTACTTCATTTATCATAGTATTTTATAATCTTTTTTTTTTTCATCTCTACTAGACTATCAGTCTGTTATGGGATATATCATACTCCTTTATCCTGATCACTTTATATAAAGTCTGAGATACTAAAGATAATAAATACTGTGTTGAACAAAAGAATGAAGAGCTCCTAAATGTGGACCAGTTTTCCACAGTGAGAAAGAAAACAATTGCCCCTTCCCTTCAAAGGAGCCAAAATAAGCTGGAGATATCCGTAGCTCTGGTTCCACAAGCCAGGGGGATTTGGAAGCAGTCATTTGCTGTCCTTTACCAGATAGTGAACTGCTTTCAAGACATTGTGCCCTCCTGGGCCTGGCAACACACTAAAATCTCCCTGAGGTTCCAGGCTGCCCATGACCCTTTCTGTCTGAATCTTTAGGATATTGAAGGTTTTCCAGAGTTTATACCCCTAACCTTGCCTCAAGACCCAGTTATTGGTCCCTGGGGTTTGGTGGAGACGTCTACCCATAGTTTTGTCAGTTAAAGGGAACTTGTACTACTTTAAATACCATTCCCTGTGACTAGGGCTTAATGCTATTTTTTCTTCCATTCATACAGCATTTCTCTAGCATATATGATTCCTCTGATGTTTCTAGTGTCATTTTTCCCTATTCCCACACACTGAGTTTCAGAAGCTTAAACTTTTAACAGATGGATGAAAATTGCCATGGGCTACTTATATGTGATTCTTAAGAAATAAGTGTTATTTGAGTCAATATTTTTATCTCATCTGAGGACCCTCTGGTCTAACAGCTCACTTCAGTGTTCCAAATGGCAATTGTTAATGGTGGAGGTCAGCTTTGAAAACTGTTCAAATTTTCTCCTCCATCATTTGCTCCTATGGAAGCAGATTCAGACTTCTTTGATTTATCTTGATCCTATCTTAATCCCAACTATAAATCCATTGCTTCTACTGACCATGGCAATAAAGCTGGAGAAGAAGTATCTGATCACTAGTCAGGCCAATGAACATTGCTTCTCACAGTTCTATGTGCTATGCTAGCCAATGAATGTCTTGCGGAAACTTCCTTATAGCACTATTGCTGGCTTATTATACAAATACCTTGAGCCTCTATTCTAGGAACCCCAAATTATACCAAAACAAACAGAAAAATACAAGTTTAACTCAGATTCTGTAAGTGGATCAACTTTTCGAACTGTTGAAAAATTGTCTAATCTGTCACAAGAACAGATGAGTAGATACACAAGGTGACTTAACTGGGTTTGAAATGCTCTGGTGAAGACACGCAGAAGCGGGCAGCTCTGATGGACGGAGTCAGGCACCACCCAGACCCTCCTCCAGGAAAAGACTTGTGTTCACTTGCAACAGTGTGGTGAGCTGACTGCTCACCTTTTCAAGTTACCTTCAGCTTATAAACTGAGGTCAGGGTCCTCTTGGGGAGGCCTCAGGCAGTGGACAGCAAAACCGTGGTATAAGGACCCAGCCAT
Organism: Nanger dama; assembly: GCA_917880005.1. Taxonomy (NCBI): domain Eukaryota; kingdom Metazoa; phylum Chordata; class Mammalia; order Artiodactyla; family Bovidae; genus Nanger; species Nanger dama. The sequence continues at coordinate 3,643,120 of CAKJTW010000059.1, forward strand.
TCCATTCAATGCAGGATTCCTCTAGTCAGCCGTCTCTGCCCTAGAGTTCTCTGCTGGGCTGGTGAAGACTCTTTTCTTATCTGTTTCAGGGTCTCACTGCACCCCTTCTTCAATCCTGAGTCCTCCCTATTTTTTCCACAGTTGTTATTCCTCAAGAACTCTTTTGCACTTCTAACTCCATCTATCTGCCTGATTCCCAGAGGCTTCAATTCCTTACTTGGATTTGAATTCTCTCTGTGATAGGATTAGGGTAAATTCTAAGAAAGTTAAAGAAGAAAAAGAAACTCACCCAAATGACCCCAGTGTATCTAACAGAGAAACTCAAGCAAACTAAATGGAATCCCACCAAATCTCTTAACCTCAGCTTTCCTGGAAGCTCCTGGAAAAAAATCAAGCCACATTACTCAACAATGGACAATATATATATACTCCTGAGTAAGAAAAGGCCCAATGCCAAGAACCAGGACTAATTTCCTCCTGTAAAAGACTATTTTAAGGGAATAGCAGCAGACAATGGTTAGGTGTCCTCCAGATAGTTCAGAGGCGTCATTGGAGAGTGTAGATAGCTACTTCATCTTTGATTTAGAACCTGCTGAAAGAGTCATTGCCGTGATGCGGGACACTGGAAATGACTGTATGGAAGTCTATGGATAAGTAGATGGTACTTTTGTGTCTGAAAGGTCAAGTCTATCCATCAGGGGAGTGCAGCCAGGGGAATCGGAGTATATGCTAGTCCTCACATCACTGCCATGTCTCTTGTTGATAAAAGAAAGTAATGGCAATTAATAATATCATGAAGAGACCTTTGTAAACTTCCTACAGGTGCATTGGGTCTCTAACATTCTATCCTAAAGTCTGCTTTTGCTTTCATATCCATTCTGCTTGCCTAAACTCTTGCATTTGTGGACTTTATCCTTTACCCACTTCTTTCTGGATAAGATCTCCTTGAATCTAGCCTGAATTGACCTGCAGTTGCCCTGTTTGCACTCATACTTGATCCATGACCTGTTGGTCAGTTACAGCCAGTCATTCCCTTCTACTTCACAATGATTTTCCTTTGCCTATGCTGGGTATTTTCATCACTACTTCCTTTGTTTTAGTTTTTATCATCCCTCTCCCCACTCAAATCAAGAATGACACAGGCTCCCTGTCTGTCTTCATAGGCAAACAAATGCACTTTGAGAACCGCATTCTGGCCATAGTTCACAGAAACAGAGATGCTTCAAAATCCTCTACATTAAAACATTTCTGAAAATGGCTTATTCTTTTCAGCATTATTTATGCTGAGGCCTTGCAAAGATCTTGATCTTTCCTTATATGCAGGGTGTTATTATTTGTGAATTCAAAGGTTAGTATTGTCCATCACACAAAAAGAGTGTTGTCTATAGTTTGTTAATGAGGTTACTCAGAGTAACCTGAAAAATCTTACTCTATGGAAAAATAGGCTATGCACATGTTTTGCTGATACCACTAGTAGGGGTTCAAAACTGTAGGCTGGCTGAGTCAAACTGAAACTCAGCAGGCTTCCCAATCACTGTTCAGAACACACTCAAAAGGCTTCAGTGGGTAATGAAATGCCAGCAGTCACTTGCACTACTGTGTATGAATTCATTTTAGATAAGGGCAAGTGAGTATTTAAGTGTATAACAAGGAGTTTTTATTCTTTGCAGACTTCAGGCAGCTTGACATTTGTTTTCTTAATGCAAAACATTAGTGTAAACAGTGTAACAATTCATATTTTATACATCTGTTGGTCTGTTCACTTAGTCCATGTTTCTGAATGCTAGAGTTAAAAACAACCAGAAGCACAAAACCTCAGTATCTTTATAACCCCATATTGGTGTGAATGATTAACCGACATGGAGGAAGCTAGTGTAAAACCGCCTTCTGCCCTGGAGCACCCATAATGCTGATACATTTAGGCTGAAGGGAGTCTAGGGAAGCCATGCTTCTGTTCTGGGAACTTTATGAAATCCAAGCAAGAAGGAATTATTGCTGAGGGAATTTTAAATAACATAGCAGAGAAAACTGCAATCCCTTGGCAATGAATGGTTTCAGCTAAGGGAATGCGTCCATAACAAGTTGGTACAGTTGCTAAGGGATTTCTTCCTACTGCTGCTATGGGAGCTAGAAAGAGGTATCTAGCTAGGTCTTTGTTTGTCTTGCCAGTTTAGTTGACTGATTTCACTCTATGAGCTGAAAAAGAGTTTGAGATAACTAAAAGAAGGGTGACTTTCCTGAAAAGTTTTTGTGTAAAAATATGGGATGGGGAAGATATAGATAATGATCTGTAGGACGTGTGATTTTTCACAAACTCTTGATAGAAAATTCGTGGATTTTAGATTTTCTCCCCAATTTTGAGCAATCTGAATGCAATTTAATTTTTATAAATTTATTTATACTCACGGTTTATAAGAATATACATCACAAGGGCTGTGTGTGTGTGCGTGTGTGTGTGTGCATGTGTGTGTGTATGTATGAACTTATGTGTGTAAAAAGAAGATTCTCTATTTTAAAGTCTTTCAAGTGTAAAGGAAAGGAACCACAGTGAGCCTACCCCCTCCCACCCCATTATGGAGGCTTCTTACAAGTATATATGGGGAAGTAAGAAGGTAAGTGAAATATTTTTGACAAAGGAAGAGCCAGGCCTCTGGGGTCTGTGATGCCTTTCATGTCTGTGGGACACACAGCAGCTCTGGTGACCCTTTGGTGAAATCAGTGACAAAGAGCAGCTCTTACTCTCTTGTTTTCCTTTAAGAGTTGGTGTCTATGGTTTTTAGGATTAGAAATTCTGTGATATTAATGAATTTGCTCTTACTTTTCAGTATCTATTTTTCCATTTCTACTTCTACTCCCTTTCTATTTTTTTCTATATTGCCTTTTTCATTCTCCAGTTCAATTTTTCTGTGACCTGCCACAGAATCTATATATTTCAAAACCAAACCCATACAGAAGATTCGCAGATACAAGCAGAATAATTCTTTTTTTTTGGCCATCCCTCCTACTTTGCACCCTTCCCGTTTCTTCTGTTAAATTCTCATCACGTGAAGTTTTGGTGGGACACAGAAAGTATCACCAATATGGAACACACCGAAAAGAGAATTTTTCTGTCCCTATTCTCTGTCAACCAAGAAACAATAATATGGTTTTAGGCATGGCCAACTGCTCTTCTGTTCCAGCCAAAATTTCCAATCTCATAATCAGAAAAGCGGCTGAAGTTTCTTTGTGTAGTGTGTGGTGCAACATCTCCTGACAGTACCCAACAAAGGCATTGGTGGCACATATCAGCCCTGGTGGTAGAGGCTACATTATGGGGAAAATCCTTGCTGCCCATTTTCTGGATCCATTTGGTTTCTGCCCCTCTTCTAAGCCGGATGTTCCTGCCTCCTCTGGTTCTCTTAGACATCTTATATACTTCCAATAAATTTCCTTTTCACTTCTGAGACCAGAATCAGTTTCTGTTTTCTGTTTCATTTAGCACAATTAAGAGTGCTAAATGATAGTTAGCCAGCACCAGATACAGAGTACCTTATTGCCTGAGTTACGACACCAGACTCCCTGATAGCCTGCTATTTCTTTCTTTAGTCTGGAGGTGGTCATTTTTTGCTCAGGATACAAAATCTATTCCAGTGAATTGTGGTCAAGATATCTAGCACACATACTTTTCTGACAGCAAGATATTGTCTTTGATAATTTTCCCTTAGAAAGGAGCTTTGTGTGGGACAGGTCCTTAGCTGCATGGATTGTATAGTATAAATAAATAATATTTTTATTTAATCCCTAATAATTAACCTGAAACTGTCCATGAAATGTGAAAAAATTTTTAAAAATAAGGTATTAATTTGTCCTCAAGTACAATCAGAATCACTTAGGGCACTAAAAATTGGTCAAAGTCAAGAGAATATATAAATGCCCTTTGGATTACTATATGTCATTTTTTGTCTATAAATCATTTAACATTTGAATATGTCATAATAAGCAAGATATCATATTATTAAAGAGGCCCTTGCAGAAAGAAGTAAGCATATCACCTAGCTATAGGGAAGCTTGATTTGAAATGTATTAAGAGTAGCTATGATTTCTTAAAAGATGGATATGTAAACAGAGACTGGTAATACAGCCCATAAGAAAAAAATATCTTGAAGCACTGAAATTAAATTAAAATAGGATCTCCCTTTCACTCTGAATACCTGCGTGATTACCAATTCGACAAGGATCTTTCATTTATCCCAACTCAACTTTACTAACGTGCCTGCAGCCTACACTGTTGATAAAACAGCTGATGAAGCTTGCATGAGGGAAAAATCTTCAAGCTGCTTGATGCACAAAATCATATTAGTATTAAAAAGAGATAAGTATTTACTTTTGTAATATTCAACAAATGTAAAGTACCCAAAGGACTGCTAAATTTAGATAGTTTCTACTTTGCATTTTTTCACTTAAAAATAAGTGTGGTAAACCTTACTGGATCATACAATTAACATTCACATGCTGCAGCAAATAATTAGCTTTCTAGAATATTGTTAAGACAGAATCCAGCATTATACAAAGACTTTACTCATGCATTTCCAGTTGCTAATATTCCTAGATTTTAACATGGGGCAGTTGGAATCACAAATGCAATAGTCTTATTCTTATGTTGTCCTTTCCCTGCTAAATAAAGTGTCTGTGGGAATTCAAAGACTATAGAATCTAAACCTTTCTGAACATTTGCAATCACCCTGCAGCTAACCATGAAGACTTTATGAATGGTCTCATTTTGGAATAAGAAACAGACATAAAAAGAACTCCAAACAACTTTCTTTCCTTTTGAAGTGTGTACAAAAAAGGTGGGACATTAGTGGCAGAGTGATTACTTGTATTTACTTCTAAAGTGTATGCCTTTGGGGTTGAGAGGAAAGACTGCAGTCTTCAAGGATTCACAATGTGGCAACAACTAGAGTAGGGCCTCTGGAGAAACACATGGATAACGAATACCTAGAAAGCCTCTAAAGCATAGGAATGCATGGTGTGATGGGAAATAGAAAAAAAAATCATCCAAAATTATTGCTTTTGAAGGGAACAGAGAGGAGATATGACTAAACTGTTCAACAAGAGTTTAGAGTCAGCTTCCTAAAGTCTGTGCCTTATCCTTTAAGCAATCAGAAAATATGAAAAGTCATATGGTTAAATCCATGTTTTAGAAATATAATTCCATATATGTCTATGGGTTGGGTAGGATATGACACAGTGAAAGCAGGGAGATCCTATGGTATAGGAGTGCTAGTGAAAATCAAGAACATCAAAGTGGGCTGTAATATCATATTATGGATGAATATTAAACATTTTAAGGTGAGAACAAACTGTTGAATGAAAATCAACAATTCTGTGGTTTGTCACTGTAGGGGGATAGTAATTTCATCAACCAAGTGAGGAAAAACTAGAGAAATAGGTTTGGGGGTAAAATGATGAATGAGGTTTAGATATCATTGAGCCTAAGGTCCCTACAGGACAGCTAGCTGAAAGAATCCAGTTGAGAGTCAACAGGAATCCAGATCACAGGATCACTGGAGCATAGATTTAGGAGTTGTTAGTATGTAGTTGGTAGTTGAAGTCTTGTGAAACCCTTGCTATTTTAGAGAGAGAACAATGAGGAAAAATCCAAGGAAGAAGAGCAACTCCAACAAAGAAAATGTAGATGTAGTTCTTGATATAAAATACACCAGAGAAATCAGGTAAGATGAGGACTGAAATGCAGGCAATTGATTATATCCCTTAGAGTCATTGGTGATATATGGCACATATAGCTAGACATTATAGAGATGGAGGCAGATTACAATGGGTTAAGAAGTTATATTTATAGATACACATAGCCCAAGAAAACCAACAATAAAATTGGATTTTTCAGTTGATGCAAAATAGATGAGAGGACAACTATAATCAAGCAATCAGCCTTTAGCACCCCCACTCCCCTCCAAAATACAGGGCTTCCATGTTTCACTCACAGATGGATCTCCCCTCAATTAGCAGATGTACAATTTGGTTCCTCTATAACGTTTAATTTAAGCCAATGTTATTCATAATGGGATTTTCCTGAACCTAACATACCACAGAGATCACTATTAAGAGATAAAATGACATGGCAACCACAGTCATTTCTAAATAATCAGGGAACAAACAATAATTTATGAGTTGACTCATTGGAAAAGACCCTGATGCTGGGAGGGATTGGGGGCAGGACGAGAAGGGGACGACAGAGGATGAGATGGCTGGATGGGATCACGGACTCGATGAACGTGAGTCTGAGTGAACTCTGGGAGATGGTGATGGACAGGGAGGCCTGGCGTGCTGCGATTCATGGGGTCGCAAAGAGTCGGACACGACTGAGCGACTGAACTGAACTGAACTGATACATATAAACCATAATATGTAGTCGAAATCAGTCACTATATAATTTTAGAAAAGTCATATTAGTCCACTTATGTTAAACTACCAGATCAGAATTTACTAATATGTTTTCTCCATCCACAATATACTTCCCCATTCATATCACACACATTAGTGTCAACCATTGAAAGAATTAATTTTGTCATTTATTTTTCCTTAGGGTTTTATATATACTTGTATTTGGATGGCTCGATATAAATATATTACACAGACGAATGAATTAATATTATGTAACTAGATAATACAATGAAAATAATTTAAAATATAAATCAGTTCACTTCAGTCACACAGTCGTGTCTCACTCTGTGTGACCCCATGAATTGCAGCACGCCAAGCCTCCCTGTCCATCACCAACTCCTGGAGGTCACTCAAACTCATGTCCATCAAGTCAGTGATGACATCCAGCCATCTCATCCTCTGTCGTCCCCTTCTCCGCCTGCCCTCAATCCCTCCCAGCATCAGAGTCTTTTCCAGTGAGTCAACTTTTCGCATGAGGTGGCCAAAGTATTGGAGTTTCAGCTTTAGCATCAGTCCTTCTGATGAACACCCAGGGCTGATTTCCTTCAGAATGAACTGGCTGGATCTCCTTGCAGTCCAAGGGACTCTCAGGAGTCTTTTCTAACACCACAGTTCAAAAGCATCAATTCTTCGGCACTCAGCTTTCTTCACAGTCCAACTCTCACATCCATATATGACTACTGGAAAAACCAGAGCCTTGACTAGATGGATCTTTGTTGGCAAAGTAATGTCTCTGCTTTTTAATATGCTGTTTAGATTGGTCATAACCTTCCTTCCAAGGAGTAAACGTCTTTTAATTTCATGGCTGCAGTCACCATCTGCAGTGATTTGGGGTTGTACATTACTAAAGAGACATTAGTTAGAAAAGAGAAAGACTACCTACTACTAAGTTAAAAGGTCAGTTCTCCATGTCTAAGGGAAGAAGGGAGAGGGTGAGATGTATGGAGAGAGTAACATGGAAATTAATAATACCATATGTAAAATGGGAATTTGCTTTATGACTCAGGGAACTCAAACAGGGGCTCTGTGACAATCAACAAGGGTGGGATGGGAAGAGAGATGGGAGGGAGGCTTGGAAGGGTGGGGATATGGGTGATATCTATGGCTGATTCTTGGTGATGTATGACAGCAAACCACAAAATTCTGTAAAGCAATTAACCTTCAATTAAAAAATAGTCACAAAAAGTCAACTACATTAGGTACAGCATGCTTTCAAAAAGCATCTTTATGTAATCTTTTGCTAATTATCTGAGAGTCATATATTTACTCTCTGACAACTAAATTTCTTTAAAATTTGCCCAAATTTTATTCTGATTATGTTGAAATCAGTCTTTATAGAAAAGAGGTCTAATTTATAAACACTTAGGTTAATTTTATTATATCAGTTCTTCATACCCAAGATGCTTTCTAATTTATGCCTTTGTTTTATTTAACATTTAATTAAAGCTAACAATTTATTTAAGTGTGATAAATTAAAGAAAATGTTTCCCAAGTTGAGTAACTGACAACTTTTAAATGTTACTTCTGAGACTTCAGAGCACTATGGCAGGATGAAATTAATAGCCTAAAACAGCTATTAGAGAATAAGGGAAAAGAAGAAGAATAGTTATAAATCTGAATTTTGCTAAAATTGCATAAATATGAATGAGCATTAACAAAAATATGTTTTAGGATATGGAATTGCTACCAAATTGGGTACTGCATACATTCAGTTTTATGGTTAAAACATTAACTCTGATTATCCATATTGGAGTTGTAAGAGCTGTTTATATTATAAGCAAATTTAAAATCCAGTAAATTTCTCTTTGCCTTGTAATCAGGCAAAATGTACATTTTAAACTTTATTTCCAGTTCAGTTCAGTCACTCAGTCATGTCCGACTCTTTGCAACCCCATGAACCGCAGCACACAGGCCTCCCTGTCCATCACCAATTCCTGGAGTCCATCCAAACTCATGTCCAGTGAGTCAGTGATGCCATCCAACCATCTCATCCGCTGTCATCCCCTTTTCTTCCTGCCCTCAATCATTCCCAGCATCAGGTCTTCTCAAATGACTCAGCTCTTCTCATCAGGTGGCCAAAGTATTGGAGTTTCAGCTTCAACATAAGTCATTCTAATGAATAACCAGGACTGATCTCCTTTAGGATGGACTGGTTGGATCTCTTTGCAGTCCAAGGGACTCTCAAGAGTCTCCTCCAACACCATGGTTCAAAATCATCAATTCTTCGGTGCTCATCTTTCTTTATAGTCCAACTCTCATATCCATACAAGACCACTGGAAAAACTATAGCCTTCACTAGACAGACCTTAGTCAGCAAAGTAATATCTCTGCTATTTAATATGCTGTCTAGGTTGGTTATAACTTTCCTTTCAAGGAGTAAGCGTCTTTCGATTTCATGGCTGCAATCGCCATCTGCAGTGATTTTGAAGCCCCCAAAATAAAGTCTGACACTGTTTCCACTGTTTCTCCATCTATTTCCCATGAAGTGATGGGACCAGATGCCATGATCTTAGTTTTATGAATGTTCAGCTTTAAGCCAACTTTTTCACTCTCCTCTTTCACTTTCATCAAAATGCTCTTTAGTTCCTCTTCACTTTCTGCCATAAGGGTGGTGTCATCTGCATAACTGAGGTGATTGATATTTCTCCCGGCAAACGTGATTCCAGCTTGTGCTTCCTCCAGCCCAGCGTTTCTCATGCTGTACTCTGCCGCCGCTGCTGCTGCTAAGTCACTTCAGTCGTGTCCGACTCTGTGTGACCCTGTGGACTGCAGCCTACCAGGCTCCTCCATAAGTTAAATAAGCAGGATGACAATATACAGCCTTAACGTACTCCTTTTCCCATTGGGAAACAGTCTGTTGTTGCATGTCCAGTATTAATTATTTCTAGTATTTAATTTTGAATTAAAGTGATACTTGAGAAGCATTCTGCTGGTTACTAACAGGTAAGGGTAAGAGATACCTTTGAGTCAGTATACATGAATGGACACTAAATAAATATTTTACTCTATTTTTGAAACATAAATACACTTTCAAATTATCTTATATCATATTTGTGAGTTTGATAACTACAAACTTCTATGACCTAGTATTATGTATACCTAGTATTATGTATGGAGAAGCCAATGGCACCCCACTCCAGTACTCCTGCCTGGAAAATCCCATGGATGGAGGAGCCTGGAAGGCTGCAGTCCATGGGGTTGCTGAGGGTCAGACACGACTGAGCGACTTCACTTTCACTTTTCACTTTCATGCACTGGAGAAGGAAATGGCAACCCACTCCAGTGTTCTTGCTTGGAGAATCCCAGGGACGGGGAGCCTGGTGGGCTGCCATCTATGGGGTCACACAGAGTTGGACACGACTGAAGTGACTTAGCAGCACCAGCAGCAGCAGTATTATGTATGACAAATAGATTCAAGGGATTAGAGCTGATAGAGTGCCTGAAGAACTATGGAAGAGGTTTTCAATATTGCACAAGGCAGTGATCAAACCATCCCCAAGAAAAAGAAATGCAAAAAGGCAAATTGGTTGTCTGAGGAGGCCTTGCAAATAGCTGAGAAAACAAGAGAAGTGAAAGTAAAAGGAGAAAAGGAAAGATATACCCATTTGAATGCAGAGTTCCAAAGAATTGCAAGGAGAGATAAGAAAGTCTTCCTCAGTGATCAATGCAAAGAAGTAGGGGGAAAAAATAGACTGGGAAAGACTAGAGATGTGTTCAAGAAAATTAGAGCTACGAAGGGAACATGCAAAGATGGGCTCAGTAAAGGACAGAAATTGTATGGACCTAATAGAAGCAGAAGGTGTTAAGAAGAGGTAGCAAGAATATACAGAAGAACTACACAAAAACATCTTCGTGACCCAGATAACCATAATGGTGTGATCACTCACCTAGAGCCAGACATCCTGGGGTCTGAAGCGAAATGGGTCTTAGACAGTATCACTACAAACAAAGCTGGTGGAGGTGATGGAATTCCAGTTAAGCTATTTGAAACCCTAAAGTATGATGCTATGAAAGTTCTTCACTCTATATGCCAGCAAATCTGAAAAACTCAGCAGTGGCCATGGAACTGGAAAGGGTCAGTTTTCATTCAAATTCCAAAGAAAGGCAATGCCAAACAATGTTCAAACTACCACACAATTGCACTCATCTTACATGCTAGCAAAGTAATGCTCAAAATTCTCCAAGCCAGGCTTCAGTAGTATGTAAACTGAGAAGTTCCAGATGTTTAAGCTGGATTTAGAAAAGACAGAGGAATTAGAGATCAAATTGCCAACATCCATTGGATGATCAAAAAAGCAAAAGAGTTTCAGAAAAACATCTTTTGCTTTATTGACTATGCCAAAGTCTTTGACTGTGTGGATCACAATAAACTGTGGAAAATTCTGAAAGAGATAGGAATACCAGATCACCTGACATGCCTCCTGAGAAACCTGTATTCAGATCAAGAAGCAACAGTTAGAACTGCACATGGAACAATGGACTGGTTCCAAATTGGGAAAGGAGTACATCAAGGCTGTATATTGTCACCCTGCTTATTTAACTTATATGCAGAGTACATAAGTACTCTGATTGGCTGGACTGATTGTCTGGATCTCCTTGCAGTCCAAGGGACTCTTAAGAGTCTTCTCCAACACCACAGTTAGAGCATCAATTCTTTGGCACCCAGCTTTCTTTATAGTCTGACTCTCATATCTGTACATGACTACTGGAAAACCCATATCTTTAACTAGACATATCTTAGTCAGCAAAGTAATGTATCTGCTTTGAAATGCTGGGCTGGATGAAGCAGAAGCTGGAATCAATATTGCCAGAAGAAATATCAATTACCTCAGACATGCATATAACACCACCCTTATGGCAGAAAGCAGAGAGGAACTAAAGAGCCTCTTGATGAAAGTGAAAGAGGAGTGTGAAAAAGCTGGCTTAAAACTCAACAAATTCAAAAAACAAAGATGGCATCCAGTGTCATCACTTCATGACAATTAGATGGGAAAACAGTGGAAGCAGTGAGAGAGTTTTGTTTTTCTTGGGCTCTAACATCACTGCAGATAGTGACTGCAGCCATGAAATTAAAAGACACTTGCTTCTTAGAAGAAAAGCTATGACCAATCTAAATAGCATATTAAAAGCAGAGACATTACTTTGCTGACTAAGGTATGTCTAGTCAAAGATATGGGTTTTCTAGTAGTCATGTAGATATGAGATTTGGACTATAAAAAAGCTGAGTGTCAAAGAATTGATGCTTTTGAACTGTGGTGTTGGAGAAGACTCTTGAGAGTCCCTTGGACTGTGAGGAGATCCAGCCAATCAATCCTAAAGAAAATCAGTCCTGAATATTCTTTGGAAGGACTGATGCCGAAGCTGAACATTCAATACTTTGACCACCTGATGTGAAGAACTGACTCACTGTAAAAGTCCCTGATGCTGGGAAAGACTGAAGGCAGGAGGAAAAGGGGAGGACAAAGGATGAGATTGTTGGATGGCATCACCGACTCGATAGTCATGAGTTTGAGAAAGCTCCAGGAGTTGGGGATGGACAGGGAAGCCTGGCATGCTACAGTCCATGGGGTTGTAAAGAGTTGGACACAACTGAGCAACTGAACTGAACTGATGTATAACATGATAACAGGAAACTGAGATGCAGATGTTAGCTAGTAAAAAGCTTCTAAAAGTTAGACTAATTCTTAGCCAAGTGATTCACTTACACTGACCTTATTGTATGACTCAATTTTCTTAGAAAACTATATACTGCTATATTTTATATGAGATCAGTCATCAGAAGCTAAAACTGCAAATGTTCACACTCATATTCAAATGGATTATGTTTAGGTATTCTTGCCTGGAGAATCCCCATGGACATAAGAGCCTGGTGGGCTATAGTCTATGGGGTAGCAAAGAGTTGGACTTGACTGAGTGACTAAGCACACACATTGAGTATTAAGGAGGGAAGGAAAAAAGGAAGCAAAGTAGGAAGATAGGCAGGCAGGTCGGCTAAAGAAGATGAGACCCAAGAAATTGAATTAACTCCTCTGAAGCATCATGACATTTTATTTTTGTTACAAATTAAGTGATAGTGCCATCTGTGTAAGAATAATGGGTAATTTTACTTTTTCAGACATAGATACAGAATGGTATAGCATTAACTGAATATCTGCCTTTATTAAGAAAATAACTTTGGGGAGGAGAACAAGATGGGGAAGGAGCAGGTGGATGTGGAGTACATCTCTCCCCACGGATACATCAGGAATACACCTTCAGACACAGAAGTGCATGCAGAACACCAGCTGCGAACGGACAGGAGGACCTGACCAGTGGAAAAGAATATATAGAACCACGAAAAACTTGGTAGGCCAAAGGAACTAGGGGGAAAAACACGAGTACTGGTAGGACTGGACCTACCCTCGGCAGGTATGGGAAATGAAGCAGGGGTCAGATCCTCACAGCCGGGCAACTGTCTGAGTCAGGGTAGAAACATTTAAAGCTGAAACTGAAACAGCTGATATGTGGCAGCCTAAATGGAATAAGAATCAGACAGTCCTTGTTGCAGCCTTACATATACTGGGCAGGAACATGGGTCTCCTGGAGGCGCCAGTGGCTGGGAGATGGAGTTTAGGGATTGTGGAGCAAACCCAGGGCAAGGGCTGCAATTGACTGCAGAGAGACAGATCGAGAGAATGTGAGGGAGGAGATCATGGTGAGAAATGCCTGTGGGGGAAAGCCAGGCAGCCATAGAAGCAAAGCAATACTGTAGAGTCACATGTAGAGGGTGGAGCCATCACCATAGCCTCTCTCTCTCCCCACAAGCTAGCATTGCAGCTGAACAACAGAGAGGCTGGCCCATCAAATGCCTGATGCACTGAACTACAGAGTAGGACCCCACCCAGGGTGCCCCTTTAAGTGTCTGATGCGCTGATCTACAGAGAAGGACCCCAGGCAAGGGATCCCTCTGAGTGCCTGAACGGGTGAAGCTACTGAGAAAGACTGCCCAAAGAGGCCTTCTGATTGCCAGCTCCAAGAGGCTCTAAAAAGTCTCTGATAGGGCCATAACTCCTGCCGCAGAGGCAGTTTGGGTCCCAAACACTTGGCATTGCCAGGGTCCCTGCAAGCCAAGCAATTGCACCACCTTCATGCTCAACTCGCACTGGGGCAGACCTGCCCAACAAGCAGGGCACAGGGTCACTTTGGTCCTGACAGACGTTTTGTGACTCTGTAGACTGTGGCCTGCCAGGCTTCTCTGTCAGAGAGGGGGTTCTCCAGGCAAGAATACTGGAGCGTATTGGCCAGTGCTGGTTGCCATCCCCTTCTAGAGCACTGTATTTCCTGCTGCCCTAGCCACCAACCCCCTTGAGTACCTGGTGCTGCCAGAATCCCTGTGACCCAAGCAGCTGTATCACCTCCACACCTGGCCCTCACAGGGGCAAAGCCAAGCCCTCCAGGGCAGCCTCAGGGGCTAAACCCCAGTGGATGACCCACATGCAGGGGTGGACATAAAACCATAATTGAAACCCAGGGGCAGTGTAGCTAAGGAAGAAGACCCAAAACCTTCCCACCAGCTGTACACGCTGCAGATTAAATCCACACGATCAACTAAACAGACTCTGTATCTATGGAATATATAAAAGGCCATTGAGAACTCCCTTAAAAGAAAGCGCACTAGCTGTGATAGCTGTGGACGCTGGAGGCAAGAACACACAGGAGTAGGGCCAGATTAGAATCAGAGTAGCCCCCACAGCTGGAGAAGGCAATGGCACCCCACTCCAGTACTCTTGCCTGGAAAATCCCCATGGACGGAGGAGCCTGGTGGGCTGCAGTCCCTGGGGTCGCTGCAGGTCGGACACAACTGAGCGGCTTCACTTTCACTTTTCACTTTCGTGCATTGGAGAAGGAAATGGCACCCCACTCCAGTGTTCTTGCCTGGAGAATCCCAGGGACGGGGGGAGCCTGGTGGGCCGCCGTCTATGGGATCACACAGAATCAGAATCGGACATGACTGAAGCGACTTAGCAGCAGCAGCAGCCCCCACAGTAGGTCCAGACATCAGTACAGTGTTGGAGGGCATCCTAGGGAGGTAAGGTGGACTGTGATTCCCAGCACGGCAAAGGACTCTGACAGCAGTGACTCAAGAAAAACATTTATTATTCTTATTTTTTGACTTGTTCTGTAGATTCTTTTGTCCCCCCACCCAACCACTCTTCCCTCCTCTGTTGTAGTTGTCAATTTTTTTTGGCACTAAGACATCCAATTAACCTTTTGTTTTACTTTTTTCTTTTTCCTCAGTCACAGTTTTTATTGTTGTCAGAAACCTCTGCCTCTATGTTGGGCTTTTGCAGTTCTTTGGAGTTTTCCTTTGTTGTTGTTGTTGTTGTTTTAGTTTTAATTTTTTAAACCTATTTTTTATTTTTCTACAATAAGTCCCTTGTTTGCTTTTCCTACTGTTCTCTTCCCCTGCAGTTAATCTTTAGCATATCTATATCGTCTTTATCCACCTCTATTTAACTCTGAATATCTATTCTCTTTCTTTTCTTTCTCTCGTTTCCTCTCAACATATTTGTTAGTTTTGATTTCATTGCTTGATTCCCCACTTGGCACCTTGCTTTAGTTTTGTTTTCCAGTTTGTGCTTTAATTATTTTTGTTCTGGTAGATATAATTTTTGGTTTCCTTTGTTGCTTATGGGTGTATATGTATATATGTATATTCAGTTACACTTTCTATTGTTGTTATAATCCTCTGCCTCTACATTGAGCTTTTGCAGTTCTGTGGAGTTTTCCTTTTTCCTCTTTTTTTCTTTCTTCTTCTGTTTTTCTCTTTTCTCTTTTCTATAATTTTAATTTTTAAACCTATTTTTTCTACCTTTATTCCTTCCTTTGCCTTTCCTACTGTTCTTTTGCCTTGCAATTAATCTTTAACATATATAAATCTTCTTCGTCTATCTCTATTTGACTTTGCATATCTACTCTTTCTTTATTTTCTTTCTTTCCTTTCCTCACAACATATTTGTTTGTTTTGTTTTCACTGCTTTATTCCACTTTTGGCACCTTGCTTTAATTTTGTTTTCCAGTTTGTGTTTAAGGTACTTTTGTTCTTAATTGGTAAATATAATTTTTGATTTTCTTTGTTTCCCAGATCACTCTACTGTACTTTATTTTTATTGGACTATTTGCACCTTGCTCATAGGTCTATATGCATATGTGTGTATTCCATTATTTTAATTATTATTTGCCTGATTTTGTAACTGCATTTGTCTGGGGTTCATCCTTGGTGTCTTGATTTTGGATATTTGTTTTATTCTCCCATAATGCCATAACAAAACAGTTGTAGAATCTTCGTTCCTGACCAGAGATCAAATCCTGAGACTTTGGAGTGGGAGCACTGACTCCAAGACCCTAGATTAGGAGAGAACTAACCCTAGGGAGTATCAAAGGGTGAGAACTCATACAAAAGGAACCACTTGAATACAAGACCAGGCATCACACAACCACCGGTAGCACCCAGTGGAGGACGCCTCACCTAAACAAGAAACAAAACAAAAATAGAAACCCAGTCATCAGCAGACAAGAGTACCACCTCACTCACCCTTGCCCATCAGAGGAAAGACAAACTAACAAGCAAAAACTCAGCACAAATCTCACCTATATGAAGCTCAAACAAACCACTGGACCAACATTAGGAGGTCAGAAACCAAAAGGAAGAAAGAATTCAACCTACTTCAAGAAAAGAATTCAACTTTCTTTGAAGCCTGGGAAAAAGAGACCTCAAACACAATAACTTAAAAAATGAAAAGGCAAAGAAATACTGCACAAATGAAAGAACAAAATAGAAACACAGAAGTCCAAGCAACACAAAAAGAAAACTACAGGCCAATAACACTGATGAACATAGATGCAAAAATCCTCAACAAAATTTTAGCAAACAGAATTCAGCAACACATCAAAAGCTCATACACCATGATCAAGTTGGGTTTATTCCAGGGATGCAAGGATTCTCCAATATATGGAAATCAATCAATGTGATACACCATATTAACAAACTGAAAGATAAAAGCCATTATGATCATCTCAATAGATGCAGAAAAAGCCTTTGACAAAATTCAGTAATATTTATGATTAAAACTCTTCAAAAAATAGGCATAAAAGGAACCTACCTGAACAATGTAAAGGCCATATATGAAAGGCCTACAGCAAACATTATTCTCAATGGTGAAAAAATGAAAGCATCCCCCTAAGATCAGGAACAAGACAAGGGTGTCCACTTTCACCACTATTATTCAACATAGTTCTGGAAGTCCTAGCTGCAGCAATCAGAGAAGAAAAAGAAATAAAAGGAATCTCGATCAGAAAAGAAGTAAAGCTCTCACTGTTTTCAGATGACATGATACTGTACATAGAAAACCCTAAAGACAGTATCAGAAAATTACTAGAGCTAGTCAGTGAATTTAGCAAAGCTTCAGGATACAAAATCAATACACAGAAATCACTTGCATTTCTGTATACTAACAATGAAAAATCAGAAGGAGAAATTAAGGAATCAGTCCCATTCACCATTGCAATAAAATGAATTAAATATCTAGGAATAAACTTACCTAAGGAGACAAAAGAACTGTACACAGGAAATTATAAGACACTAATGAAAGAAATCAAAGATTACATAAACAGATGGAGAGAGATTCCATGTTCCTGGGTAGGAAGAATCAAAATTGTGAAAATGACTATACTACCAAATGCAATTTACTAATTCAGTGTGATCCCTATCAAATTACCAATGGCATTTTTCACAGAACTGGAACAAAAAATTTCACAATTCATATGGAAACATAAAAGACCCCAAATAGGCAAAGCAGTATTGAGAAAGAAGAATGGAGATAGAGGAATCAAGCTTCCTGACTTTAGGCTATACTACAAAGCTACAGTCATCAAGACAGTGTGGTACTGGCACAAAAACAGAAATGTGGACCAATGGAACAAGATAGAAAGCCCAGAAATAAACCCATGCACCTATGAGTACTTTATTTTTGACAAAGGATGCAAGAATATTCATACAATGGGGCAAAATATATTCATACAATGGGGCAAAGACAGCCTCTTCAAAAAAATGGTGCTGGGAAAACTGGACAGCGACATGTAAAAGAATGAAATTATAACACTTTCTAACACCATACATAAAGAGAAACTCATAATAGATTAAAGACATAAATGTAAGACCAGAAACTATAAAACTCTTAGAGGAAGTCATAGGCAGAAAACTCGATGATATAAATCAAAGCAAGATCCTCTATGACCCACCTCCTAGAGTAATGGAAATAAAAACAAAAGTAAACAAGTGGGACCTGATTAAACATAAAAGCTTTTGCACAGCAAAGGAAACTATAAGCAAGGTGAAAAGACAACCCTCAGAATGGGAGAAAATAAATGAAACAACTGACAAAGGATTAATTTCCAAAATATACAAGAAGCTCATACAACTCAACATCAGAAAAACAAACAACCCAATCAAAAAGTGGGAAAAAGAACCAAACAGACATTTCTCCAAAGAAGACATACAGATGGCTAACAAGCACATGAAAAGATGCTCAACATTGCTCATTATTAGAGAAATGCAAATCAAACCACAAAGATATATCACCTCACACAGGTCAGAATGGCCCTCATCAAAAAGTCTACAAATAATAAATGCTGGAAAGGGTGTGGAGAAAAGGGAACACTCTTGCACTGTTGGTGGATGTAAATTGATACAGCCCCTATGGACTATGGTATGGAGATTCCTTTAACCATTAGGAATAAAACCACCATATGACCCAGCAATCCCACTCCTAGGCATATACCATGAGGAAACCAAAATTGAAAGAGACACATGTGTCCCATTGTTCACTGCAGCACTATTTACAATAGCTAGAACATGGAAGCAACCTAGATGTCCATCGACAGATGAATGGATAAAGAAGTTGTGGTACATATACACAACGGAATATTACTCAGCCATAAAAAGAACACATTTTAGTTAGTTCTAATTAAGTGGATGAACCTAGAACCTATTATACAGAGTGTAGTGAGTCAGAAAGAGAAAGATAAATACTGTATTCTAACACATATATGGAATCTAGAAAAATGGTACTGAAGAATCTATTTATAGGGCAACAATGGAGAAACAGACATAGAGACTTATGGACATGTGGAGAGGGGAGGGGAGGATGAATTATAGGAAAGTAACATGGAAATTTACATTAACACAGGTAAAATAGATAGTCAATGGGAATTTGCTGTATGCCTCAGGAAACTGAAACAGGGTCTCTGTATCAACCTAGAGGGGTGGGATGAGTGGGAGATGGGAGGGAGGTTCAAAAGGGAGGGGATATATGTATACCTATGGCAGATTCTTGTTGAGGTTTGACAGAAAACAGCAAAATTGTGTAAAGCAATTATCCTTCAATAAAAAATAAATTAATTCAAAAAAGAAAATAATACTGATTAAATTCCACTTAAAGCTGTATAATACTTATGCTGGAGCAGGCGTTCAGAGAAATAGAACTTCACAATACTAAGGGAATTTTCTTCATGCTATTTATTTATTACCTAGGAATCTTTACATTAGAAGAAAGAATGCCTTATTTCTCTCAACTTCAGATTCTGTATTTCCAAGTCCTTTTTATCCCATCTGAAATGTTACTGAGATAATCACTGCTGCTTATTTTCTGATTGTGAACACTGAGAACATTCTTGGTGTTTCTGGGCCTTGACACACCCCTCTTACCTTGCTGCACTGTCTTTCTCTCTGTGCTGTACTGTGCTTAGTCGCTGACTCTTTGCGGCCCCACAGACTGTAGTCCACCAGGCTCCTCTGTCCATGGAGATTCTCCAGGCAAGAATACTGGAGTGGGCTGCCAAGCTCTCCTCCGGGTATCTTCCCAACCCAGGTATCAAATCTAGGTCTCCTGCATTGCAGGCAAATTCTTTACCATCTGAGTCACCAGGCAAGCCCATGTGGCAATCTGATGTCTGAGTTGTTTGTTTAAAATGATGACACATCCTATCTGCATATGGGGTCTTTGAGCTAGTTTTCCTGTTTCTGTTTTATCTCACAAAAAAAACCACACACACACACACACACACACACACACACACACACACACACATATACACACAAGGCTTCCCAGGGGGTGCTAGTGGTAAGAATCTGCCTGCTAATGCAGGAGATGAGAGAGGTGCAGGTTTGATCCCTGGGTTGGGAAGATCTACTGGAGGAGGACATACTAATTCACTCCAGTAGTCTTTCCTGGAGAATTTCATCGACAGAAGAGCCTGGTGGGCTACAGTCCATAGCATCATAAACAGATGATCACGACTGAAGAGACAGCATACATGCATATATGTGTTTAGTAAATACATTAATGGTGGCAGTAATATGAAAGTAGGACTAGGACTAGCACTACTATAGGCAGATTTTTGGCAGTTTCTTTGCAGTAAGAAGTCTCTCTCTGAAGACCTGATCATTTTCTTTGGTTCTCTGTCTTAAAGGCATCTTCATCTGCTCCAAGCTGAGTACCCTGTCTTCAGGCTTTAGCGTGACTACAATCCAGGATAGTGATCAACAAATAAAAGTGCTGCTGCATCATATGACGGAGACTAAATATTTACCATTTATTGGATCCTGGCATACCACAAGCAATAATATAAATCATAAATATAAATTTATTTATATTTATTTATATAAATAAATTATATGTGAATAGTCAATAAGTGAATAAATTCCATATTATTACTGGTAGACAGTAAAAACACAAAAGAAGCAAGAATTAAAACTGCTCCTTCATACAGTAAGTCTCTGATATTCATAGACTAAATAATTGAAGTCTCAAGTGTTTGTGAATGATCCCATAGAACATGTATTCATATATAATTTTTAAAGAAACTTGCATCATGTCATGAGGTTGGTGTGAATGAGGCACCTGGCTAGGAATAAGCCTAATTTTTAAGAGCTTTTATAATTAGCACCTACATTGCAGTGCAGCTTAACATTTTTTGTTTTACTTAGAAGTACAAAATAATTTTTGAATATATCAGAAAACTCTTGTGTAGAGTGACCCCAAAAGAAGTCCACTAGCTAATTATTATGATGGAAATAAGAAAAAAGTGTCACAGTTTTATAAAGCTGATGCATCTCAAGAAATAGAATTTCTGGGTAAATTTGGTGATGACTCAGGCAAAATGATTACACCATATGCTCTATATAGGAAACAAGAAAAAGTGATGCTTGAAAATGTTTCAGCCGGTGCTCAATTCAGAATTTATGTTAATAGCATTATAAGTGACTTTAGTTCTGTTTCTATAGAATCATTAAGGTCTATAGGGATCACTGAAATATTTTAGTTGCACTTAACTGCTTACTGCTTTTTATGAGGAAGATTATATATCACAGTGATACTTAGGATTTGAGACCATCTTGGGATCTGTTCCTCATTAATACTGAAGTCTCAGCACTTGTAGATTTACTTTTCTCCTATAGTTTCTTGTTAATTCCTCAATAATTGCTAAAATATGGCTTATTCGGCTTACTAAGAAGCTCTTTTGAAGGTGCAGAGTTTTCTTGAAAGTTATTTTTAAATTTGACAATACAATGGGTAGACACGCAGGACTTAAGATACCGTAAGAACTTCAATTTCTCCAAATGTCCAGGCGCCAGAATAAGCCATGGCTAAAGCTATACACGCAACTGCTGCTGACTGCTCCTGCTTGGTCATTTCTTGACTCATTTTTTGAAAACTATGGGAGACTTTATGAGATTTCTAACAAGTATATATGTGGTCTGTGGCCACAAATAGTTTACATTCTAAGAGGGAAGCGAAGCACATCATCAGAGTATAGGCTGTTTTGGGGTGCTGGAAGCCGCATGATGACAGAATGAAAAAAAATGTGGGATTGGAATGAATTAAGCCTTTGTTTTCCTGGCTCTGTCACTTAGCAGCTACGTGATATGTTCCAAGCACACACTAGAAGCTCAACAGACAAGATGAGCAACAGAAATTCTGTTGAGTTTAGAGAAGGGAAAAGTCATTTGGGGACAGTGATTGGTAGATATTTTGACTCTGTCCTTGCAGAACAAGCTTGACTGGGCAGACATTGGAGGAAATCTGTGCTGTGACCTAAACACAAACAAAGGTGTTGTAGGGAACAGGAACGCCACGTTCATAGTGGAAAAAGCAGAGTAAATGCTGTACCGGGGAGGTTCTGCGGATGGGTGAGGGGAAATCAGATCAAAACTGTAGATTCCAAAAGAAAGACAGGTTGCTTGTCTCTCTGATAAGCTTCCAGAGAGGGAACTTCCTTTGTTTTTCATCATGCTTTCCTTTGCAGCATGCACAGGAAGCTCTGCTGTCAGCTCTTTGTAGAGGATGCTTCCTAAATTTAATTAGAAGATGCTTCCTAATGCGGAAGCAGAGCCTCCCCCTCTTCTTTCCTTTATTGCAGTTTATCTAATCAAACTCAGCTCATCAAATTTCCAGCTTAGTTGTTTTCAACACTGTGCATCAGAATCACTTGTGCACTTAAACAGACACAGACACACACACACAGAGACACACAGACACACAGACACACACACACACACACACAGAGGCCTTTGACTCAGCCTTTTGGGAGAATCTAGGGAAGAGAGGCCCATGCATCTTTTGGAAAGAGTTTCACTGGTGATTCTAATCTTTAGAAATGATTGGGAAGGAACTTTTAGGTCATATCTTTTTTCTTAGCAATTCTTTAAAATGTGGGTCAAAGATAGTTACCTGTTCAGATATAATAGCCTCCTTGTTTCTCCTTGGGATAACTGTATATTTTCTCCTTAAAATAATGGAATATGTCACCTTGTGAAATTAACTGCAGCGATATCAATCCCTGAAAGCTAACTTCATTTACCAGAGCTCTCTCTCTGACCCACTGGGTCCCCACAGTCTTCTGCATTACCTCCCATTTGGCCAATTCAACAGACAGAAACAAAGTTAACTCCAAATTTCTTACATTTTAAAACAGCATGTTGGAAAGAACAACAGTGCAGTTGCTTCTCTCCTAAAAGCAATCCACAGGGTTTTTTGAGGCAAAGACACAAGGCCGTGCACTCTTTCTAATTTCCTATAGTCTTCTCCTCCTCTACCTTCTTCCTAGTGACACGAGGCCACTCAGACATCCTTCCCACTTTACTCCCAAGGGCTATCTTCTTGATCCATTTCCTTATGTTCTAACATCTCATTCCCTTTCTTCAAGGTAACTGATTCCATAAATTTAAGTCATGAAGTTACCACTAGCTTAATGATTTTACCTTATAAAGAATAAACATATTTTAAAAGGGAACTCCAGAAAACAATAAAATAGTGTCTCCATCTCATAGAATGACTTAGTAATAGTGGATAGTTTAGACACCATGCACAATAGTAGAAAAGATCCATTTGACCAAGAAGACTTTACAAAGAGCCTCCTCAATTATATCTTTAGACTATTCAATGCCTGACTAGTAGGTGCTCAATAACTGTTTAGAATGAAGGACTGTGCCAATATATTTAAATGCTGAGGAAAGAGAACTCAACCAGAAGCCAGGAAACCTGAGTTCTAGCTTAGGAACAAGATGAAAATGGACCTGAAAAGGAGGAAAACACATGCTTAAAGGCATGGAAATGAGCCATAAAAATAGAATTTTTAAAAGAAAGGAAATCTCAAAAGGAATTCTAAATAAGGTCAAATTCTGTGCAGGAGATAAGGAAATAGATGACTGTGAAAATGCCACTAGTGCATTTCTAATAGTATTTTGGCTAGAGTGAGAGGAAAGTCAGGCAAAAGAAGTTTGGGGGAGTGTAAGCTGTGAAGAAGTGAAGGCAGTTTTCTAGATGACTGGAAATGAAGAGATTTTAAAAAGGACAGGTGTATTGAGATGGTGGTAGGATTGAAACAGGTTTATCTCAGGATTTTGATCATGCATGTTGGAGATGGGGAAGGACCAGGGCAAGGGAGAAATTAAAAATATAAGTATAGGGAAGAAAGTGAGACATTAAAGAAGTAGACAAGGTTAGGATTAAGCACTTGAGAAGAAAGGTTTGTCTTGTAAAGGAGGAGGGACTCATCTGATATTCAGGTTACAGGAGAATGCCAACTAGAAAGAAATATTCCCAGGAGAGTCAGAGCAATGAGGAGGCAGAATTTCTCAGGACTCTATGAAATACCTCCTACTATAGTCTCTGTCTCAGGAAAAGTATTCATTGTACCTTGTTCAGACCACCACACATGGCCTCAACTCTCTGGTACAATGTACTTAGTTAGGTCTCCCAGGACAGATACCTACCATCTCCCACTGCTCTGAGGCAAAATACCTTCAAAAGGCATATTAGCAGATGAGTTCAACTTTCCGTTTTTGCTCAGAAACTACTAAATTGCAGAATTTTGATGCAATACATTTTTTGGAAATTGGTGTCCAGCTAAGAAAGTGCCTCAAATGAAATCAGTATGGGGCTGAGTAAGATTTTGAAGGACTATATCACCAGGAATCTCTAAGTCTAGCAGAATGGCAAGAGATAGCTTAATGGCTGAACACCACTTAATTACATTAACAGGCGTGGCTGAGTTAACACTGCTTAAGAGCAACAGAACCTGAAACCATGGCAGCCAGACTGGTTAAGTGAAGAATTTGGTTTACTTCATAGGAAGTGAGTTACTAAACCAGCAAGCAGAAGGTGATCCCTGCTTAGCTCCATTCACTACTGTATCTTGACTCCCTTCTTTTCCTTTTCTAAATGAGTGGCTCCTCCATGTCAGTTTATTAAATGTGGCAATTACTCTGTTACAGAATTTTGTAGATGAAGTAATGAGATATGATCCTGTTATTTTGTCCTGCCATTTTAATCTCAAAAATATTTTGACTGAAATTAGGCTTAGTAGGAAAAAACAAACAAAATAAAGGTGAAAGTGAAAAATCATATACATTAAAACTTCACACTTGATGCCAATATTTAAAACTGTGGGAACAGATTCTGGGAATATAGAAAGTTGCCAGAATAACTCAACACCTAACGAAGCTCTGAGTTCCCCAGAGAAGACAGCAAGTGTGAGGCTTCATTAACTTTGGGAAGGGGAAAGAAGCAGAAGTCCCAGTAGATCTGAAATTAATACAGCAGATTTTTGTTGCCACTGGAGAGGGCCCAGCCAACATATGCCAGTGATGCTCCTATCTTGCACATCTGTCCTCCCGGGAAGGTACCTGATCTGCTAGGGCAGACAGATCTGGAAGGGCTGGAGGCTGGGGATTAGATGGAATAAATTTCTCCAAGCATTCATTTTTAGGAAGAATTGACTTTCTTCCACTTGTACCTGTAAAGTTTTAGGACCTGATCCTATACCCTTCTCAGAGAAGGGGTTCAGGGGTTTGTGTGATCACCAGCTCGTGAAGCAAAACCTGTGCATCATCCACAACCTTCCACTTGCTCCAGAGAACCTCAAGTCCTGGCCTGTTCTTGAGTGACAAAACCTATGACATAGAGAAGTCAAGCAGGAATTAATACCTATTCCGTAGACTCTGTAAGTTGTGGGAAGGAGGTCAAGCTGATCAGGTAGCTATTATTAAGGAAGAGCTAATGAATTAGATAGAGAAGAATGTTAATTTACATGTAATGAGTGCTCTCAAGGAGCTGCAATTAGAAAATAAAAATCACTTGAACTGACAATAATGATTTTCAGAATTCTAAAAACTAACAGAGAAATTGAAAGAGACAGTAGCCATTGCTGAGAACTGAATTAGTTGCCTGGATGATCAAATGAAAGGGAGGGGGAGCAGAAAATTAGCAATAAAATAAGAGACTTAGAGGAAGATCTAGGTGATAGAATATGCAAAGAAGTAGAGTTCCAGATGGGGAAAAATTGAGCATGGAATAGAAGTGATAATAAAAGAAATAATAGAATAAAAATTCCTTGGGTTAAAGAAAGACTTGTGCCTTTGGAATGAATGGGCTCACTAAGACTCAGACAGGATTAATTTTACAAAAAGCCACACACCTAGATATAATCAGGGGAAATGTCTGACCTCCAATGCTAATGAAGAAAAAATTCTTTCTTCTACCCAGAACAAAAAATAGTTATCTTACAAAGGAAAGATTATCTGACTATGCTATTAAAAGAAAAGGACTGTGATCCAAGAATCTTTCAACCAGCCAATATAATACTCCAATGTTAAGGAAAAAGCACAATGGTTTTCAACATTTGAGGATTCAGAAAATATGCCACCCATGTACTGATATCTTATCTGTAGAAAATACTTGAGGAAGTACTGCCAACCTCATAAAAATTCAACCAGAAGCAAATCGTTTCATTCTGAGGAAAGGAGAATACAACAATGAAACAATGTTAAGCAACTTGTTTTAATTATATGATGGTAACTCCATAACTAAGATTTAGAATAGAAGTTATAATACAAGATTCTTAAAATTTATATATATATATGTATATATATATATAAATATATACATATATACATATGCATATATGTGTGTGTGTGTGTATATATATATATATGTATATATATATATATATATGTATTTCCCCTGCTATTTAGGAAACCCAGGAATTGTGGAGGGAAGAAAATGGAGGAAGGCAGGCAGAAGTCTGAAAGTCTCTAAACAGGATGAGAGCCTCAAGGGTAAAATAAGCCAGTAGGTTGTTCTGGTAGAGTAATCATAATTATTGAAGTTGATACATTAATTGAGAAATAGTTCTTTACATATCATTGTGAACAGAAGTTCATATTGGAGTAAAAAATAAATAAAAAGGAAAACAAGGTGGAGGAATTCAACAAACAAAGTAAATAGTAGACAAAATAATATGAAACATTATATCAATTAGATCAGTTACCACTATATATGTGAGTTGGTTGAATTCATTATCAAAATTTTAAAAAGATCCAGATTGGGCTTAAAAATCAAATCAAATAGCTAAAATAGAAAAAAAAAAAAAAAAAACCAGAGAGAAAGTAGAAATAGTAATTTAATTTTGAGTGAAAATCTATACCAAAAACTTTAGTGAGGATAAGGAGTGATATTATACAGGGATAACTAACATATTCCCAAAACTATATTCATAAAACTATACACCAAGAAAGACAATGCATTTAATATAACTTTAAGGCATAAGGTTTATTTAGCATAAGGCTCAGTTGGTAAAGAACCTGCCTGCAATGCAAGAGACCAGGTTAAATTCCCCGGTCTGGGTCAGAAAGATTCCCTAGAGAAAGAAATGCAACCCATTTTTAATACTCTTGCCTGGAGAATTCCATGGACAGAAAAGCAGGGCAAGCTACAGTCCATGGGATCCCAAAGAGTCGGACACGACTGTGTGACTAACTTTCACTTAGATGTTCCCTAGTGATCTAGAGGTTATGATTCTGCACTCTCACCACCACAGCCTGGGTTCGATTCCCAGTCAGGTCAGGGAAGCCTTTTTCTTGGGCATCCTTGGTGGTTCAGATGGTAAAGAATCTGCCTGCAATGCAGGAGACCTGGGTTCGATCCCTGGGCTGGGAAGATACCCTGGAGAAGGGAATGGCTATGCATTCAAGTATTCTGGCCTGAAGAATTCATGGACAGAGGAGCCTAGCAGGTCACAGTCTATGGGGTTGCAAAAAGTCAGACACGACTGGGTAACTTTCACTACAATTCTAGGAAACAAATATGAAAATACTTAAAAAACAACAAAGATTGGAGATTTGAATAAATCTTTTAGATATTGACTGAAAACTAAGTAAGGATATAGATCATTTGAATAATACAATTAAAAAGCTTGATAGATAATTGTGGAATTATTTAACATATGAAGCACATGTATTTTTCTCAGTTAGCAATGTGAATACCCTGGACATACAACTGGCCACAAGAGGAATATCTCAGCAGTTTCCGTCTACCTCCCCAATAGTGATCTTATTTACTGAGTTCTTTGACTAGAAACCAAAGAATTTTAGGCATTAACCACCAGTTAATGACCTACCACAGTCCTGAATCCACTGATGTGACTGTAGGAGAGTGACAACAGAGCTGAGTTACAGAGAGAAACTGACTCAATAGATAGAGAAGGTACTGAGGCATCAAATTCTTGTCTCCACTTTTCCCAAGTCAGCTGTATTGTCATTCCTGTGGTTTGTCTCTAGCCAACATTTCCCTCATTTGGCTTAAGCTTTTATATTTTCATCCAAAAGAGGGCCAACTAACTCAAGGTTCTCTCTCTCTTTTTCTCTCCACACATAAAATGCAAACATGTATACCAAATTTATATAAACACTTTCATTCACATCAGTAGAATTGCAAAAACCCCAAATAAATGCAGAGGGCCTCAGATTTAGGGGTTTCCCTTGTAACTCAGTTGGTAAAGAATCTGCCTGCAGTGCTGGAGACGCAGGTTCGATTTCTGGTTTGGGAAGACCCCTTGGAGAAGGAATTGGTAACCCACTCCAGTATTCTTGCCTGTAGAATCCCATGGACAGAAGATACTGGCAGGCTACAGTCCATGGGGTCACAACCACCATGATCCTCAGATTTATATCCCTATGCATAAGGCTTGACAACTTAAATTTCTCTTATGAACCTTTCTTTTCTTCCACAGAATAGCATAATTTAAGAAAAAAAAATTTTTGTTGAGTATAGAATATATTTGGGAACCCATGGAATTTTCAAGTTTCTGAATCTTTCACTCAACAAAGACTACATCACTAAAAATGAACATTTTGAGTTATCTGGCTTAGCATTTTAAAAGGTGAAATTTACCTTAAAGACTTTTTCATTTTACCTACAAAGTTAAGGGTTCTCATTTCCTTTACCTCAAAGCAGATAAGCATGATGATCTGATAAGGACCTGGTTTCTTGGTCAGCAGTTTTATCACTCCATGTTTCTCACCTTGATAACAATTGGCCTATCTTTTCCTGTTGTCAGTGCTAATAGCAGCTGCAGAACTAAGTGTTTCATAGATGAAGCCTAACTACTCCGGGGGCTGGAGCCAACTCTATATTCAGTGACATCAGCTGTTGCATGAAATTGGCCATAGTGGAAGCATTTATATGACAGAAGGCACAAATACTACAAATCACGGGTTTATTTTCCATAGAGCTAGTCAACAGCAACTACTGATTTTGTTCCAGGTAGTTGATTAGACAAAGTTTGGAATCGTATGCTCTGGTAGGAAGAAATAAAAAGTGGAAAAGGCCTATTAAAGACTGATTATGTTCCACTTGAGTAAATGAATTTATTTCTGAGAAGTATAACTTTTTAGAAAAAGTCATGGAGTCCTTAAACTAATGATTTTAGGAAATGTTAAGTCTGAAAAATCATCTTATAAAACTACAAGCTAGAAAAGAATTGTACTTCTGCTTAAGGCAAGTTAAAAACATGATCTTTTCTACTTCCCCTTTTAATCTCTTATATTCTTGTACTAGTGAATCTTTTTAGTTTCTACTTCCAAGAACAACTAATTTAATTTTTCAAAGGACAGTTAGAATGGCATTTCAGCGAATAAGAATTTTTCACATTATGCCTTAATAAAACTTGGAGACCTGTTATTACTCTATGGAGAAAAAATTACCAAAGCTTTTTCTTTCTGATAAAGCACTGAAACATTCTTATTACTTCATACAAGTTAACAATGCTAAGCAGAAGTGGACTTATGTTCTTAATAGAATTAATCAACGTCCAGCCGATTATAACCAGTATTAGGTTCAGACTTGGCAAAAATGCAAATCACAATCATGTATGGGAACATGAACTGAAATCCCTTAATTTTCATCCACAAAATGTCCAGAAAAGTAAGAAAGGTAAATACAAGGTCAAAACTGAGCACTGAAAGTTTAACACTGATGAATGTGCAGAAGTCTAAAAGATGGATTTGCGTTGGGAGTTGAAGTCATGATAAGGGGGTTGTCGGGAGGAGGCAGAGCCCTGGCTCTGAGGGGTTTGAGTTGTTTTTATTTAGCAGCCTTTGCAATTTCTGTCCTTGCCAGCTCATGACGGGGCTTATCATCAGCACCCCTACCACTCACCATCATCACCACTTGAAGAAGGACAATTCAATTTATTTTTATGACGGAGACCAGTTTGAGGTCTGGATTAAGTCAGCAACTTCCTGTATCTGACTTACAGTTTCAGGTATTTTTAAAACACTGTTAAAACAAAGAAGTGGAACTCCCCACCAGCCACTCCCCCACCAACACACACACATTAAAAAAAAAAAAAAAAAGACAACAACAAACAACATTAAAAAAAAACCCACTTATAAAAATACTGACAATCAGTGCATTTCTTTAACGTTATAAAGGTCTTCTGAGATGTGTGTGTGTGTGTGTTTAATTGTCTCAGCTATCTTCTATGAACCGAGAAAGACCTTCTTTTGTTTGAACGTGACAGATCAGTTAGAACTGTGGCAACTACCATTTACAGCTATTGATTTCAATGTGACATTAAAGGCCCCAAATTCAACCATTATTCTCTTCAATTGTCACAAACAAAGGTTAATAATAGTTGAGTTTGGACTGAAGGAATCAGGGAAAGATTGCCAACTGAAATTAGCACGTTGTTCCTCTCTGAGTCACAAGTCAGTATTACGGTCTGTGTTCCACAGATTACATATATATTAATACGATTTTAAAATGTGTTTTTCTCCCTGAAGTAATATTTGAAATCCAGAGAAAGAAAATGCAGTTTCATAAGAAATCAAGCCATTTAAAATAATAAATAATTTACAAATATATTTCTCTTCACACAGAGTAAAAACATTTTGTTTTGCTGCTTCTATTGCAGCAAAATAATGTTTCCCATAACTGTAAAAAGTGGTATGTAGCATGATTAAACAATATTTCAACCCTTTAGTTCATGCAGAGGTTACCAGCTAGAGGGGAGAAAGGTTTGATTAGGTTTATTTCTTCCATGAGAAATTTTAAAGGAAAGCATACAACTTCTTTAATATATGAGTGCTGAAGCTACAAATGGCGTTCTCTTATGGGCAGGTATGAAAGAAGAGAGTCCCTTTTCTAAAATAAATGGACAAAAAATAGCTGGTAAGATATTATAAATCTTCACAAAAGCAATGGCAAATTTAAAATGTCTATAAGTCTTTACAATTTCAACTTGTTTATATTTGTATCATAACTTACTACCTGTTTGCCTATTTGTAAATGGTAAATAAAGCTTTATGTGCTGTTTCCACTGTGAATTTTTCTTTAAACAATATCTTGGTTTTTAAAATTACTCCAATAATTTTAATTATTTTTGAGTGATTCATTATCATTAAGTAGTTATAGAGCACTATCAAATTATAAGTCTCATTAGATGGAAAATAGTCATTTTGGACTATTTCATAGGCAAGAATTCTAGATCAAGTAATGAGTTTAGCATAATTTATTATAGATCATTATTTCCAATAAGAAAATAATGAAACTCTTCCCAAAAGTTAACCTGCAATTATCAGTCCCAAACTCTAAGGAATTTTGAAAGTGAAGCAATGTATTTCCAAATAAACCTGGTGCATTCTTTGAATAGGCAGACCAAAATTGGGCTTGATTTAATGCCATGCAAAATATTTCATAGCTTAATAACAATAGTGGTAGTGGAATTATTTTAACTACAGGGTCACATCTTGTGCACTCAAACATAATAATATCCTTTAAAAATCTGACATATTTTGAAACACACAAGAATTAACAATTGTTCCAATAATTGTATGAAAAAAGTTTCCTCCTTCCTAATCCCACAGTTTCTAACCACTACGAGCATTAGTGTGTATTCTTTTCACTTTTTATCTGATATTTATATAGGCAGATATGGGCTTCCCCGGTGGCTCAGAACGTAAAGAATCTGCCTGCAATGAAGGAGACCCAGGTTCGATCCCTGGGTCGGGAAGATTCCCCTGGAGAAGGGAATGGCTACCCACTTCAGTATTCTTGCCTGGAGAATCGCAAGGACAGAGGAGCCTGGTGGGCTACAGTCCTTGGGGTTGCAAAGAGTCAGACATAGCTGAAGCGACTCAGCATGCACTGCATGCACAGGTGGCGCTAAGTGGTAAAGAACCTGCCTGCCAGTGCAGGAGACATGAGATCCGGGTTCCATTCTGGGGGAGAGAAGATCCCCTGGAGAAGGGCATGGAACTCAGGCCAGTATTCTTGCCTAGAAAATCCCCATGGACATAGGAGCCCGGTGGCTACAGTCCACAGGGTCGCAAAGAGTCCGACATGACTGAAGCAATTTAGCATGCATACATCTATGTATATATTGTGTGGTATGTGTGTGCTTGGACTTCCCTGGTGGCTCAGACGGTAGAGCGTCTATCTACAATGCGGGAGACTTGGGTTCGATCCCTGGGTTGGGAAGATTCCCTGGAGAAGGAAATGGCAACCCACTCCAGGACTCTTGCCTAGAAAATTCCATGGATGGCGGAGCTTGGTGCAGGCTACTGTCCATGGGGTCCCAAAGAGTTGGGACAACTGAGAGACTTCACTTTCTTCTTTCTTTCTTTCATGTGTGTGCTCAGTTTTGTCCAACTCTTTGTGACCCTATGGATTGCAGCCCACCAGGCTCCTCTGTCCATGCAATTCTCCAGACAAAAATATTGGAGTGGGTTGCTGTGCCCTCCTCCGGGGAATCATCCCAACCCAGGGATAGAAGAACCTGCATCTCTTATGTCTTCTGCATTGGCAGGCAGGTTCTTTACCACTAGCACCACCTGGGAAACCATATAAATACATATACATATGTTCACCACATACATACATATATATACACACACCACATACATTGATATACATGAAATATCCACTTCTTCCCTCTGATTAAGACATACAGACATACCTCATTGTTTTTGATAATGGCAGAGTTGTATGGATCTGCCATCCCCTTAAAGATGAATTTTTAAATTGCTTCTAGTTTTTGTCTTTTTACAAATAGTGTGGCACTGAACTATATTAAACATGTTTATGTACGTTCTAAGATTTTTATAGGATAGCTTCCTAGCATTGGATTACTGGGCCTAAAAGTTCATGCCCTGAAATTTAGTTAGATTCAGCAAAGTACTTTCTCAAAGACTGGTACGATTTACTTCCTCACTAACAAACTAGGAACGTGCCTGCTTCCCCCACACTCTCAATAGCACAGAAGGCTAGGCTTGTTGCCAATTTAACTGATGAAAAATTTGATATCTGTGTTGGCTTAATTTGCATTTCCATGCTGACCAATGAGTTGAATATCTTTTCATGTTTGCTGGCCATTTGCAATTCTGCTTCTTTGAATTCACTACCCATTCTTTATAGGGTCGTTTGTCTTTTTCTTATTAATTGGCTAGAAATCTTTTCATCTATGTCTTTTTTTCCTCTGGCTTATATGGATAATGCATGTTCACTTTAGAAAACTCATATAGGCAAAACAAGATTAAAACTGTCCACATTTCTACCCACACAGAGATAAATTTTTTTTTTTTTTTTTGCATACGTCTTGTTAGTAGCATCAATAATGAGATAAACTAATTCTATTTGTTCTGTTTTATCACCTCTCCACTTCACTCAGCAACATAGCCTTGGCATTTTTCTATACTTTTACTACTCATCCACAACTCAAAATAAATGGTGAATCAAAGCAGAGCTGCTCAATCAGCTTCCTCTCGTAGATTTCATATCTTATACTGGATCATGACAACTATGGAGATACAAGAACATGCCTTTTGTTGATAAGTGGAAAACTGCAGGAAGAAAATTGACAGGAACCTCAACTGCAATTACATATGCAAATAGGTTCTGTTCTTCTAAATATTTACATGTATTATAATCTTCACTGAAATTCCATAGAATGAGTACTATTATTAATCCATATAATAGAAGAGGCAATGAAGGCAGCAATCTAGTCCTAGGATCCTAGTATCTGTTCAGTCTGCCTAACGGAAGTACAAAAGCACCAATGAAATTATTTGCACTTGAGTTGGTGTTTCTTGAATTATTTTTCTCAAGACCATTCCCCCAACACATTGCAGGGATTTTAAACAGAGACTTTTTTCATTACTTAAATAGAGTAAATACAAAATAACATTTATGATGGGATGGTTGATTGGCATCACTGACTCAATGGACATGAGTTTAAGCAAGCTCCAAGAGATGGTGAGGAACAGGAAGCTTGGCCTGCTGCAGTCGATGGAAGTGAAAAGAGCTGGACACGAATGAGCAACTGAACAACTAAGAATTGTCTCAGTACCATTTAGTTATTCACTCAATATTTTCACATTGGTTTGCACATGACTTGGGTTTGTTTTTTTCTTTCCATGAATTTCCTATTCTGTAACTTTGTTCAGCTATCTAAGCCAGTACCAAAATCACTATCTTAAGAGCTATAGCTTTATAACAATTGTAAGGCCCACCTCTATATATTAACTACTTAGAACAATGTTTAAAAGTGAATAAATGTTATATGAATTTTACTATTATTATTAAAAGTCTTGGCTATTTTTGTGGGTTTATTTATTTACTTTTTGTTATCCATATAAACTTTAGACTCAGTCAATATGAATACAATAATTTTGCTGAGATTTTGACTGGATGTTCAATAAACATTGAAACCAATCTAGAAAAAAGTGAAAATATTTATGTGAAAGTCAAAGTGTTAGTTGCTCAGTCATGTCCAACTCTTTGCAACCCCAGGGACTGTAGCCACCAGGCTCCTTTGTCCATGGAATTCTCCAGGCAAGAATAGTGGAGTAGGTAGCCATTTCCTTTTCTAGGGGATCTTCCTCACTCAAGGATCAAACTAGGGTCTTCTGTACTCCAAGTGGGTTTGTAGGGAAGCCACAGGGAAGAAGATGATAATTTTCATTTTTTTACATCTTTTTAAAATGTTTTCAATCAAAAGTTTCAAATTTTCTAAAAAATGATTGTATACATCTTTTGTTAGATTAAATCTATTTATTTTTAATTTTAATACTCTAATAGTGTATAGTTTAAAAAAATACATTCCTAACATTGTGTAGCTAGTGTACAAAGGCAAATTGATATTTGTATATAGAATTTTTCCCTAGAAACTTTGTAAAACCCTTTTATTTCTAATAATTTACAGTGGACTAATTTAGAGTTTCATTTATCAGAATATATATATTAAGTTCTTAAATCCTTATATTTAAACATTTATACATTTTAGTTTCTTAAAATTCTTAAAAATTCTTAGTGAGACGGGGAATACTAAACCACATTACCTGCCTCCTAAGAAATCTAATGTGAAAACCAGACCTCCTCCTGAGAAATCTAACAGTTGGAACCAGACATGGAACAATGGACTGGTTCCAAATTGGGAAAGGAGTATGTCAAGGCTGTATATTGTCACCCTGCTTATTTAACTTATATGCAGAGTACATCATGCCAAATTCTGGGCTGGATGAAGAACAAGCTGGAATCAACATTGCCAGCAAAATATCAATAACCTCAGATATGCGGATGACACCACTCTTATGGGAGAAAATGAAGAGAAGCTAAACAGCCTCTTGATGAAAGTAACAGAGGAGAGTGAAAAGGTTGGCTTAAAACTCAACATTCAAAACCAGAAGATAATGGTATCTGGTCCCATCAATTCACAGCAAATAGATGGGGAGAAAATGGAAACAGTGAGAGACTATTTTCTTGGGCTCCAAAATCACTGCAGACGGTGATAGCAGCCATGAAATAAAAGATGCTTGCTTCTTGAAAGAAAAGCTATAACAAACTTAGGCAGCATGTTAAAAAGCAGAGACATTACTTTGCCAACAAAGGTCCATCTAGCCAAAAAGCTATGTTTTTTTTTCCAGTAGTCATGTATGGGTGTAAGAGTTGGATTATAAAGAAAGCTGATCACTGAAAAAGAATTGATGCTTTTGAACTGTGGTGTTGGAGAAGACTCTTGAGATTCCCTTGGATTGCAAGGAGATCCAACCAGTCCATCCTAAAGGAAATCAGTCCTGAATATTCATTGAACAGACTGATGCTGAAGCTAAAGCTAAAAACTTTGGCTACCTGATGCAACGATCGACTCACTGGAAAAGACCCTGATTCTGGGAAAGACTGAAGGCAGGAGGAGAAGGGGACAACAGAGGATGAGATGGTTTGATGGCATGACTAACTCAATGGACCTGAGTTTGCGCAAGCTCCGGGATTTGGTGATGGACAGGGAAGCCTGGCATGCTGCAGTCCATGGGTCACAATGCTTCATTGGGCCAGGAAGCTTCCATCATACTTTTATCCTTCACCATCAGAGGGCAGACAAACTGAAAACCACAATCACAGAAAACTAACCAATCCAGTTACGTGGCACTGGAGCAGCCAGTGGCAACTGCACGGTGCTGGTAGGCCAAGAAGAGATACCCCACGTCCAAGGTCTGGAGCAGCGGCTGTGCTTTGCTGGAGCAGCCATGAAGAGATACCCCACATCCAAGGTAAGAGAAACCCCACTAAGAGAGTAGTCACTGAGAAAGGGCATTAGAAGGCAGACAGACTGAAACCACAATCACAGAAACTAGCTAATCTGATCACATGGACCATGGCCTTGTCTAACTCAATAAAACTAAGTCATGCCCTGTGGGCCCACCCAATATGGACAGGTCATGGTGGAGAGTTCTGACAAAATGTGGTTCACTGGAGAAGGGAATGGCAAACCACTTCAGTATTCTTGACTTGAGAACCTCAAGAACAGTATGAAAAGGCAAAAGATAAGACACTGAAAAATGAACTCCCCAGGTGGGTAGTTGCCCAACATGCCACTGGAGAAATAACCCCTAGAAAAATGAAGGGATGGAGCCAAAGCAAAAACAACACCCAGTTGTGGATGTGACTGATGATAAAAGCAAGGTCTGATAGTTTAAAGAGCAATATTGCATAGGAACTGGAATATTAGATCCATGAATCAAGGCAAATTGGAAGTGGTCAAACAGGATATGGCAAGAGTGAATGTTGGCATTCTAGAAATCAGCGAACTAAAGTGGACTAGAATGGGTGAATTTAACTCAGATGACCATTATATCTACTATTGCGGGCAAGAACCCCTTAGAAGAAATAGAGTAGCCATCACAGTCAACAAAAAGAGTCCAAAATGCAGTACTTGGATGCAATCTCAAAAAATGACAGAATGATTTCTGTTTGTTTCCAAGGCAAACCATTCAATATCATGGTAATCCAAGTCTATGCCCCAACCAGTAACACTGAAGAAGCTGGAGCTGAAAGTTCTATGAAGACCTAAAAGTTCTGTAAGTAGAACACCCAAAAAGATGTCCTTTTCTTTATAGGGAACTAGAATGCAAAAGTAGGAGGTCAAGAAATACCTTGAATAACAGGCAAATTTGCCTTGGAGTACAGAATGAAGCAGGGCAAAGGCTAATAGAGCTTTGCAAAGGAACACACTGGTCATAGCAAACACCCTCTTCCAACAACACAAGAGAAGACTCTACACATGGACATCACTAGATGGCATCACTGCAATCAGATTGATTATGTTCTTTGCAGTCAAAGATGGAGAAGCTCTATACAGTCAGCAAAAACAAGACCAGGAGGTTACTATGGCTCAGATCATGAACGGCTCATTGCCAAATTCAGGCTTAAATTGAAGAAAGTTGGGAAAACACTAGACCATTCAGGTATGACCTAAATCAAATCCCTTATGATTATACAGTGGAAGTGACATATTTAAGGGACTAGATCTGATAGACAGAGTGCCTGGTGAACTACGGAAAGAGGTTCACAACATTGTATAGGAGACAGGGAGCAAGACCATCCCCAAGAAAAAGATAAGCAAAAAAGCAAAATGACTGTCAGAGGAGGCCTTACAAATAGCTGTGAAAGGAAGAGAAGCGAAAAGTAAAGGAGAAAATGAAAGCTATTCCTATTTGAATGGAGAGTTCCAAAGAATAGTAAGGAAAGATAAGAAAGTCTTCCTCAGTGATCAGTCCAAAGAAATATAGGAAAATAATAGAATGGGAAAGACTAGATATGTCTTCAAGAAAATTAGAGATACCAAGGGAACATTTCATGAAAAGATGGGCTCAGTAAAGGACAGAAATGGTATGGACCTGACAGAAGCAGAAGATATTAAGAGGTAGCAAGAATACACAGAAGAACTGTACAAAAAGATCTTCACAACCCAGATAATCATGATGGTGTGATCACTCATCTAGAGCCAGACATCCTGGGGTCCGAAGTCAAGTGGGCCTTAGGCAGTTTCATTACCAACAAAGCAGAGGAAGTGATGGAATTCCAGTGGAGCTGTTTCCAACCCTGAAAGATGAGGCTATAAAAGTGCTGCCCTCAATACGCCAGGATATTTGGAAACTCAGCTGTGGGCACAGGACTTAAAAGATCAGTTTTCATTCTAATCCCTAAGGAAGGCAATGCCAAAAAATGCTCAAACCACCACACAATTGCACTCATCTCACATGCTAGTAAAGTAATGCTCAAAATTCTCCAAGCCAGGCTCCAGCAATACGTGAACCATGAACTTCTAGATTTCCAAGCTGGTTTTAGAAAAGGCAGAGGAACCAGAGATCAAATTGACAACATCTGCTGGATCATGGAAAGAACAAGAGAGTTCCAGAAAAACATCTATTTCTGCTTTATTGACTATGCCAAAGCCTTTGACTGTGTGGATCACAATAAACTGTTGAAAATTCTGGAAGAGATGGGAATAACAGACTACCTGACTTTCTTCTTGAGAAATCTGTATGCAGGTCAGGAAGCAACAGTTAGAACTGGACATGGAACAACAGACTGGTTCCAAATCAGGAAAGGAGTATGTCAAGGCTGTATATTGTCACCCTGCTTATTTAACTTATATGCAGAGTACATCCTGACAAATCCTCAGCTGGATGAAGAACAAGCTGGAATCAAGATTGCAGGAGAAATATCAATAACTTCAGATATGCAGATGACACCACCCTTATGGCAGAAAGTGAAGAGGAACTAGAGTCTCTTGATGAAAGTGAAAGAGGAGAGTGAAAAAGCTGGCTTAATAGTCAACATTCAGGAAACAAAGATCAGGGCAACTGGCCCCATCACTTCATGGCATATAGATGGGGAAACAGTGGAAACAGTAGAAGACTTTATTTTTCGAGGCTCCAAAATCACTGCAGATGTTGATTGCAGCCATGAAATTGAAAGACGCTTACTCCTTGGAAGGAAAGTTATGACCAACCTAGACAGCATATTAAAAAGCAGAGATATTACTTTGCCAACAAAGTCCATCTGATCCAGGCGATGGCTTTTTCAGTGGTTATTAATGGATGTGAGAGTTGGACTATAAAGAAAACTGAGCACCAAAGAACTGATGCTTTTGAGCTATGGTGTTGGAGAAGACTCTTGAGAGTCCCTTGGACTGCAAAGAGATCCAACCAGTCCATCATAAAGGAGATCAGTCCTGGGTGTTCATTGGAAGGACTGATGTTGAAATTGAAACTCCAATACTTTGGCCACCTGATGTGAAGAACTGACTCATTTGAAAAGATCCTGATGCTGGGAAAGATTGAGTGCTGGAGGAGAAGGGGACAACAGAGGATGAGATGGTTGGATGGCATCACTGACTCAGTGGACATGGGTTTGGGTAAACACTGGGAGTTGGTGATGGACAGGGAGTCCTTGAGTGCTGTTGTCCATGGGGTCCCAAAGAGTCGGCCACAACTGACCAACTGAACTGAACTGATATTTTAGTTTATTTAAAATTAATTTTCTGAGTGCATTGACATTTGTTTCTAGTCCAATGTAGAACAGATATTTTAACCAGCAACCAACTTTGTTTCACAGTGATCTGAAAGCAATGCTTACCTTTAAGTTTGATATATATTGCAGTTATTTTGCAAACATGTTTGATTACTTTTAAGAAAATTCATTCCTGTTTATAGTTTTCTAGGATGGTTTTAAAATTATAAATAGATTTGAATTTTATCACATAATTTTTCTGTGGCTATTGAGATGATCATGTGAATTTCTTTCCTTTTAACTGTTTATATGATAATTTACAGTAATTTATATAGTTCTGGTAAATCAAACTTGCTTCATTGAGATAAGCCCCAAGTGTCATTCTATGTTCACCTTTCTTAGGCCTAGTGGGATTCAACACGTTAATATTTTGTTTGGTGCTTTGTATCAGTGCTCATGAATAAGATTAGCCTGTGATTTCTCACACTGGCCTTTTAATATCGAGGTTATGCCTGTCTCATAAAATGAGTTGAGAGGCTTTTCCTTTTTTGCTATGGTCTATTATATTTTAAAACCTTTTCTCCAAACACTTTGCATTTTTAAACGCCACTTTTGGAAGGTCTGCTTTTTTCCTATGCACTGACGACCAATCTGAATGTGATGTTGGTTAGCAATTCTATAGTTAAAATGGAAATTAGGAGTCTTTTTGACTAATTAGGTTTCAAACAGCTTTTGGTTGCACAGTATATTCATGGATGTTAGGATGGCATTGTCACAATTAAGGTTTTTGAAAAATCCTTTCCAAGAGGTTGTTTCCCATCAACAAACAGAAGTAAAATTAAATGCCCGATTAACAAACATAATGTCCTCTTTAATAATTCTCAGCACTCTGGTAATTCTGCTAATATTACTGTGCTATCTGCAATTCTTTCCTTTTGTTTCATGTTTTGAATAATTCAATTAAAAGTCTGACAAAGCAATAACAAGGGATTAAATGTTGTCAAATTGTAACTAGAAATAAAAACATAAGCTCTTTGGGAGTATTTATTAAAAATCTACAATGCCTTTTCAAGTGTATGAGGTTCTCGGATTCTCTAAAGTTAACTGCTTAGCCGAGTTATCCCGTTTCCTCTTTTGTGCTCAATTCCAATAAATGAAGAAAATAAAACTGTGTAAAATGGAATGCTGCTGCTGCTGCTAAGTCACTTCAGTTGTGTCCGACTCTGTGCGACCCCATAGATGGCAGCCTACCAGGCTCTGCCGTCCCTGGGATTCCCCAGGCAAGAACACTGGAATGGGTTGCCATTTGATGTTCTAGCAAATAGACCACTTGGGAAAGACTCTGAAATGTCTCTCTCTGGCCTATACTGAAGGAAGGATGATGCCTTCTTTTCCCCTGTATTGTGATTAGATGGATCAGTTATACGATGAATACTGGACAGTAGGGTCTGTAATTTTGACCCTTTATCTGGAAGCTATTAAGGTACAAGACAAGGTGGAGGATATTAAAAAAAAAAATGTGATATAGATCTACTCTTTACTAAAGTAAAGTAAAATTTCCTCTAGTAATGGAGGTAGGACAAGAGTCACTTTCATGCATAAACTAATCTCATCTGGTTGATGGGCATAAGGCAGCTAGGAGAATATGTCAAGGAATATATGGATCAAGATGTCAGCACCACAGGATTCATACCTCCTATATAGGTACAGTTCTGCTCTCATCAGGGTCTTCCCCCAACGGCTAAGCAGTAAAGACTCCACCTTCAATGCAGGAGCTGCAGGAGATTAGGTTTGATCCCTGGGTTGGGAAGATCCCCTGGAGGAGGGCATGGCAACCCACTCCAGTATTCTTTTCTGGAGAATCCCATGGACAGAGGAGCCTGACGGGCAACAGTCCATAGAGTCAAAAAGAGTCAGACACTACTGAAGTGACTTAGCACACACATGCCGCTCTCATCAGATTTAATGATGAAGAAGGATACAGAAAAGAAATCACTTATTTTTACATCAGGATTAAAAATAAAGTAATACAACTGGGCATCATTTAAAAACAGGAGCTATGGAGTAGTGGTAAAATGGGCAGGCCTGCAGACAGATACCCTGACTCTGAGGCCTAGCTTGGCTAGTTTTTAGCTGCTGGATTTTGC
The DNA here is from genome assembly GCA_917880005.1 of Nanger dama. Lineage (NCBI taxonomy): Eukaryota > Metazoa > Chordata > Mammalia > Artiodactyla > Bovidae > Nanger > Nanger dama. Next base: position 3,684,380 of record CAKJTW010000059.1, read on the forward strand.
ACAAATTGTTTAACCTTTCTATGCCTCTGTTTCTTTATCTGAAAAAATCAGGAACATGGTATGCTAGCTCAGAAGGTTGTTTGAAAATTAAATAACATAATCTATGCAAAATGTTAATACATGTCTTGGTATATAATGAAATCTTATAAAAAATCAAGATCTATTTGTTACTGCCAATGTATAGCAAACTATAAATTCTTAAAAAAAAATTAGTAATGATTTGGGCTTCCCTCACAGTGCAGTGGTTCAGACTGTACTTCCAATACAGGAGGCATAGATTCAGTCCCTGGTGGGGGAACTGAGATTTTACATGCTACGTGGTGCAGCCAAAAAAAAAAAAGTGATAATTCCACAAGAATAAGAAACCATGAGACACATTCACACAAGAAAAATGCTAAGTAATCAAAAAAAAAGAAGAAAAATATAATTAAAGAAATAAAAAGAAATTAAATGAACTTGAGCACACTCTGCAAGACGGTGAGGAACAAGGAGGCCTGGCATTCTGCTGTCTACATGGTCAGGAAGGTTCAGACACAATTTAGCAACTCAACAACAAATCGTGAGACCTTTTTTTTTTTTTTTTAAATTCTTGTGACATAAAAGTAATCTTAGACCTGGGACTGCCCCTCTTGAGAGCTGGAGAGGGAGGTAAGAGTGACAGGAAAGGGTGACTGAAAAAGAAAGGAAGTCATAAGGAAATTGAAACTCCCTTTTTAACTAAGGAAATTAAACTTTGTTATAAGATTGACTGGGGCACTGGTGGTGAGAAGGAAGAAATTAAATATTCAAATATAAGATTTAGCCCAAAATATGTTACTTAAACAGCTTACTAATATGAAATGTACCACTGTGTAATATTTATAAAATTATTTTTAAAATAATACTATAGCCCTCTATATTTACCAACTTTCTCTATTTTTATGTTCACAACTTATACCAGAATGTGGGTTGCCCATGCCAATTTTATATCTACTCATCTACATATAAGTAGATAACTTTTGTAGGCAACTATTCTACCTGACAAATTCAAAGGTGATCTGAAAGTTTGGGTTCAGGAGTCAGCAAAATAAACTAACTGATAAAATAATAGCTTATTTTTGATGATTTCTTTTTAAGACTACAAGCTTTGTATTAAGACTGGTACAGTCAATAAAGACTCAGGAAGAACTAAACTTAACTAAGCTTCAATTATTAGTGATGTTATAAGTCACAAAATAAGGAGAAAATATGACAGGTTTTTGTTGTTGTTTTATATGCTGATTTTAAAAATGTTAGCATTTAATCAACTATTTATATCATGAGTGGAATCTGGTTGGTAAAAATGTAATAGGAGATTCAAAATGGATTGATACTGTCAATTTTTAAAAATTAGGCGTCATGCTATAGACACACAAAAGAGAAGCAATGCCCAGCCAAGGCAGAACCATTTAGCAATGAGATGACTAAAACTCTAGGGGTGAAATGGGCTCGCCTAATTAAAAAGTCAGTTTTGTTTGATGAATCAGTTATAAAAGCCCCGCTTTTTAGGAACAAATCTGTGGGAGGTTTCCTGAACTTCTCCTCTTCTATTTTGTCACCAAAAATATTTTCCTGTGGCATCTGTTAAGGATGCAAGTGTCCTAGTTACCACATTTCCTTATTTACTTTCAGTCTATTGTCTCATTTGCACTTGCGCAACATCTTCATAGCTCTTTATATATGTTTCTCCCTCTCCCTTCTCCCAACTTAGAAGGACAATATTACAAATGTAAGGGTGAAATACGTGAGAAAATAACATGAAGACTTTAATGCATCTGGAAGCTGACAGGACAACTGACTTATTCTTGTGGGTACATTGTTATTCAGTCACTAAGTTGTGTCCTACTTTTTCAGATCCCGTGGACTATGTGCTACACTATATTACCAGTTTGAGAGTTTACACTGAAAATCCAATTAGTAAAAATAAGAGAAGTTCTTCCAATGGCGTTTGTAAAATGATATTAATAGGACCAGTGTTTCTTGAAACAAATTATACAGGAAAAAGTTAAGGGACAGAATTCAGAGTGGCACGAAAATAAAAGTAAAAGACAATAAAGGAAATATAAATTTGAAGACATGAGGAAGAGTAGGGAGATTAAAAATATAAGGGAAATGAATATAGAGATAGAAAAAAATCATTTAAGTGGCAAAAAGCAATATACTTATTTTTGAGCTACTGTTACAATTCTTATTTTAAATAACAAGTATAATTCAAAATAGCAATGACTCTAGAATACAATGAAATAAATAGACAATGGAAACAGAAACACACAATAGGGACAGAAACATAAAATCAAAGGTGATTTAGGAGAAACCAAATTAGAAGATCACTTACAAAAAAAATAAATAAAAACAGAGGGAAAACACATAAAAGAAACAAGAAGTAAATACTGCAAAAGGAAATGTTTAATTGTAGATTTTGATTTAATGCATTAATATTTAATAAATATACATATTAATACATTAAATTCAGCTACAGCAAATATTAAGAAAATCATGATCATAGCAGAGGTGAGAGTATTGTTTATATTTGTCTTTAAATGCAACTCAAAAATGAGATTGGAGAATCTGGTATATTCTTGAGTGCTCACTGCCAAGGAAATTTGAGCCTCCTAATCCAATTTAGGAAGAAAATCAGAAGTTCTTTGTAAATAAGTAAAACAGGAGTGCTAGATCCAAAATGATCAAGGCAGAGAAAATAGAGAAAGTGGAATGACAAATAGCAATATGTGACCACAGAAAGAGGAAAGAAATTGGGAACACGGGACATAATTAAAGAATGCCAAAATGCAGAAGAAAGCTGATAGTGTCCAGGATCTTCAACAACATCCTCACTCCTGCCATATAATAGTTGCTCAGTTAATAACTAATGAATTAATTAAGCAAATGGGTGTTTCAACTACCAAACAATCATTTCAGGCTGTGTTCATCAATGGAAAAAGGATGAAGGAAAAGCAAATCGGTAGATTTGCCAGGAATAGTGTCAAAATGACTGCCACTTTGGAATAATGGACCTATTCTTGGAGAAAGATGAAAACACTGAATAATCTGAAATTAGGAACAGAAACATACAGATTCTTTGTGAACTGATCTACAGGGAAGAAATAGGTCTTCACTGTTCTCAAAGAACTATTCTACTGGTTGCTTCGACTGCTTTTTTTGGTCACCAACCTTGGCACTCCTCTGGCCATATGTGTGGGATTCTTGGAACGAAAATGAATATTACATACAGTAAAGTACACCTATCCTGAAGGGAAAATGACAACCACATAACATCACGCAAAAGAATGCCAACAGAAAAGAGAATTTGTTTTTCCCTTTTATGAGACAATAAGCAGAAAGAGAAAGAAAAGTAAAGCGAAGGACTGCGTGACAGAAAAGAGCGAGGCTCACAACACACGAGACCAAGAAAAGGGAGTGGGGGAGCCCGCTAAGGCAGAAACAAGGTAACAAAAGGACAAAACCAGCAGTAGAAAAGAACTGTCAGACACAAAACCCTCAAAACAATAGATACGCAGAAAGGAACAAGATGACAGGAGTAGAGCCGCATGGAAGCTAGGGAAGAAAAGGAAACAAAAATTTCAAATAATGGATTTTCTAACCCCCCGCTGTTCCGCCAGTGCTCTGTGTCACAGCCTCACAGAGCAGTGCATAATTTATTATGGTCACTGGCTGCCAGGCTGTTATAAAGGGCAACAGCTATACGAAAATACTCCCCACCGTTGGATGGCTTAATGATCTACCCTTTGTAGAGGGTAGGGCTGTGGGATGGCAGGCGAGGACAGAGCCACTTGCAGGCAGGATGGTGTTATGCATATTCAGTGGTTTCCACCATGTGAAAGAAGGGTGAATTAACTCTGGGGGCACCTCTGCGGCAGGGGGTGTTTCACCTCTCTCCAGCATCTCCTGGATAATCGCTATCTATCAGGGACAGTTTCTGAATGCCTGGTATCATACACTGCTTCCTTTAGGGGAGGGATGAAGTAAAAATTGGAACGATGAACAAATAGATTTTTAGAGTAAAAGTCCTTGAAAATTAGCATTCATGACTGTAATACTGCATTATATTTTAATCACGTCTGGAGATTTCACAAAGAACTGTTAGGATTCCTCTTTATAATGAATTTGGATACAGGAAAAGTAAATAGGACATAAAAATAAACATCATTATAATCACTTTTACCATTCATTTTCAGGAACACGGCCTTTTCAGTAGTAGTATTTATATAGAAGAGCTTTCATTGCTTTCACAAACAGCACTGTCTTCAAAGACAGATACATCAGTAAGATAGGTATTCATTTCTATGGTCAGTAAAGCCAAGGATTACTTCTTTCAAATTCTTTTTGAAAGACATTAGTACCCAAGGTTGGGAGCAGAGGTTCATGAATCAGATGCCCAGGATTTCGATCCTGATGTTACCCTTTGTGTGCTGTGTGGCCCTGCCACATTACTTACACTGAGTTCTCCCCTTTGTAAAACAGGAATTAACAATCCATACACCATAGAGTTGCAGTGTGGATTGCATGAGTTAGACCTTGAGTCAGAACATGGCAAACAGCAAGGCAGGTTTCATTGATTGTGTGAAAGTGAAAGTGCAGTTGCTCAGTTGTGTCTGACTCTTTTTATCCTACAGACTATAGCCCACCATGGGCTTATAGAATCCATGGGATTCTCCAGGCAAGAAAACTGAAGTGGGTTGCCATTCTCTTATCCAGGGGATCTTCCTGACCCAGGGATCAAACCCAGGTCCCCTGCATTGCAGGCAGATTCTTTACTGTCTGAGCCATGAGGGAAGCCCAATCAGTGATTTGTACCTATTCACAAATAACATGGGGATATTCAGGAAGCATTTGTAATCCAGAACTTTCTATCATTAGGTGGTGGGCATGGAGACAGGAGATAATAATGTCATTAATCCCTCTGGAGGCCAAGCTGAGATGGTATACTTTTTTTTCCTCTTCCCTCTTTCCTAGGTACAGACCTTGTTTATACAGGATAGCAAATGTGCAAAAGGAAGTCAGAGTCAGACATTTTGACATTTTTCATCTTTCAAACACCTACAGTAACATGTGGAAATGCTTATTCTTACAAAATGATTAGTGAGTTCCAAAAATGGAATATTTGAAAAGGAGGTAGATTCCTGCCCAAGGCACAGGGAATTAGGAATAATATGTATATGTGAGTAGTATGTACTTCTAGACAAACATGTTTAGAATGGATCTGAGACATATTGAAGAAATCATGGCATCTGGTCCCATTACTTTATAGCAAGTAGATGGAGAAACAGTGGAAACAGTGGCTGACTTTATTTTTGAGAGTTCCAAAATCACTGCAGATGGTGACTGCAGCCATTAAAAGATGCTTACTCCTTGGAAGGAAAGTTATGACCAACCTAGACAGCATATTCAAAAGCAGAGACATTACTTTGTCAACAAAGGTCTGTCTAGTAAAGGCTATGGTTTTTCCTGTGGTCATGTATGGATGTGAGAGTTGGACTACAAAGAAAGCTGAGCACAGAAGAATTGATGCTTTTGAGCTGTGGTGTTGGAGAAGATTCTTGAGAGTCCCTTGGACTGCAAGGAGATCCAACAAGTCCATTCTGAAGGAGATCAGTCCTGGGTGTTCATTGGAAGGACTGATGCTGAAGGTGAAATTTTGGCCACCTGATGTGAAGAGCTGACTCATTTGAAAAGACCCTGATGCTGGGAAAGATTGAGTGCAGGAGGAGAAGGGGACAACAGAGGATGAGATGGTTGGATGGCATCACTGACTCAATGGACATGAGTTTGGGTAAAGTCCGGCAGTTGGTGATGGACAAGGAGGCCTGGCGTGCTGCAGTTCATGGAGTTGCAAAGAGTTGGACACAACTGAGTGACTGAACTGTACTGAACTAAACTGAAGAAATCAGGCACATGAAACCTAAAACATTTGTGGTGCAAAGACAACAAAAAATCAGAATAAGGAACTGTGATTGGTTTTACAGGCAAGTAAAATTACCTAAAATGTAAGTTCTTAAGCTACAAAAAATCAAGAACTGCTTTACTGAGTCATATTCATAAATCACTCTGCTCCAGACCTTCTTAATCTGAATAGCACAAAAATCCATTCTGCATGAAGGCTTAATTCATCAAATTACTCATTCATTTACTCATTCATTCATGTCTTTATTAACCTGTCCAAAATATTTACTGAACCTATAATGTGTCAGAATGACATTAATCCTGGGCATTCAATGTAGAGTAAGTCACTCTAGCCATAGTTCCTTTGTCTGTAATGTAGATGTTTATCTCCCCGCTCAAAGCTGATTGAGGAGTGGGTGTGAATCCATGCATAGAAAGACCTAGCACATTGCCTAGAATAATATGGGCACTAAGTGAAATAAACTCAATTTCTACTGTTCATTAAAAACTCTTCATGAATTGATTATCTTGGTGTACATACACACACACATACATACATACATATTAGTGGTATAAGATCTGCCTACCAATGCAGGAGAGGTGGGCTTGAACCCTGGGTCAGGAAGATCCTCTGGAATAGGAAGTAGTAACCTACTCTAGTATTCTTGCCTGGAAAACTCTATGGACAGAGTAACCTAGCAGGCTACAACCCATAGTGTTGCAAAAAGTCAGACATGACTGAGCATGCACACACACACACACACACCTATACATCTAGATATAGCCACCTTAAAAATATAATTCCTTATTTACTATTAGGAAAACTGTGCACTTCACTTTACCATAAGTCTACCATTTCTATTGAGAGAATAAATATCTGATACATTTTATACATGTTTAAGTTTTTAATTGTTTAAAATAAGCATGGATCCCTTTAGAGGAAAGCTTTTAATAAGAGTTTGATGATAAGAAATGGAGAAAATACCCGAATCACAGATGGACCAGGACTGGGAAGGTAAAGGTCTCCTAAGAGCTGGAATTGCGTGTGCTTGTGTGCAGTGTTAAGCCATTTCAGTCATGTCAAACTCTTTGTGACCCCATGGACAGTAGCCCACCAGGCTCCTCTGTCCACGGGATTCTCCAAGCAAGAATACTAAAGTGGGATTATAAACCACTTATTTGTCTGAGGTGAGGTCATCAGATGAATAAAGAATGATTATCTATTCTGTGTAAGAATGCATCATTCACTACATCATGGAGCAAAGGAGAGAGAGGCAGAGAGAGTGAGAATGCTGAAAATAAAATCTGTTTTCCTGGATCCAGACAATCACAAAGTCAACTTTAACTTGTATCATCAATTACATAGGGAATATATCTGTCTTAGTTTACAATACCAGAATTTTGGCAAAAGCTAGAAAGCTAAGAGCTATCTTTCCACTTGTTTCTTCCTTAGAACCTCCATACAATTTATCTTCAGATGCTATTCAGTGTGACCCTTACCTTTGGCATATGTATTTCTCTATCTCTACCACCATTTTCCTAATCTAAGATACAAAGCACTGATATTTCTTACTTGAACTATTATTGTAGGAGATTTTAGACTGTCTTCTCAAGTCTATTCTCATGCTCCTCTATTCTGTTCTTTCAAAATGAAAATATATTCTTAACATATCCACCACTATCACCATTCAACTCACCACTTATTATTTGTGGGGTTATTTATCCAATATATCTCTACTTTACTAAATGGAAAGCTATGTGAGGACAGAGAACATGTCTATTTTTATCACTGTATTCTCAGCATTTCACACAATTCTTGGTACATTGTGCTATGCTCAGTCATGTCTGACTTTCCCCACTTCCATGGACTGTAACCTGCCAGGACCCTCTGTCCATAGTATTTTCTGGAAAGAATACTGGAGCAGGTTGCCATTCCCTACTTCAGGAGATACTCCCAACCCAGGGATGGAACACACGTCTTTTGTGCCTCCTGCATTGGCAGACAAATTCGTTACCACTGCACCACCTAGGAATCCCTTGGACATGGTAGATACTCTAAAAATTTATTGAATGAATGAAAGTAGAGAAATAGTTGGTGATTTGGGGAGTGCCAAATAGGCTCTCTAGAATCTATTTCTCCTAAATAAAAAGGCTATTCTCTAAAAGTTTGAGACAGGTGCAGGATACAGAAGAAGAATCAACAGTGAACAAGGAAAGAGGAATAGAGAACAAACACTAGAAGTGAAGAGAACGAACTGCTCCTTCATTCACTAAAGCATAACTATAGGAAAAACAGGAATGGAACGCATACAATGGTTCCAAAGAATTGCCACGCAATTTCTTAAGAGAAAAATCTTGGCAATTGAAAACTGGTAACAGAAATCACAGTTCGTAGAGGATTAGAAATTTTACAAAAAAGACAAAAACATTTGTATGTTCTTTTTGATGAGTGATTAGCATACAGAAAATGTAACCAAATTTGGAACTTGATCGATCAAGACTTTTAAAGCTGGATACACCCAGGAACAACAGATAAAGAAGAATAAACACTCAAACCATTAACTCTAGAAAAAGTAAAATAGCAAATATTATGAGAAAAGAACTAAAGATATTCAAGACATCTAAAAGTGGTTAAAATTAACAGTCATCTTAAAGTTGATATCCCTTTAAACAAAACTATTTTTTTTTCAGAGTATATATTAATTAATCACATTGTTACTTGATAAATTGATATTTCTGATGAAAGAACAAAAGTATCATCAGCTCAAACATGAGTGTCATTAAGATTTCTGCAACATAATTGACTACAAGACAGACTTCATGTTTATGTAACATCTGTGATTCCCAATAAGGACCACCTCATGTGTTTGGGCAGAGAAGGCGATGGCACCCCACTCCAGTACTCTTGCCTGGAAAATCCCATGGACGGAGGAGCCTGGTAGGCTGCAGTCCATGGGGTCACTGAGAGTTTGACATGACTCAGTGACTTCACTTTCACTTTTCACTTTCATGCATTAGAGAAGGAAATGGCAACCCACTCCAGTGTTCTTGCCTGGAGAATCCCAGGGCCAGGGGAGCCTGGTGGGCTGCCATCTACGGGGTCGCACAGAGTTGGACACGACTGAAGCGGCTTAGCAGCAGCAGCAGCAGCGTATGTTTGGGGGTAGGGGGTGCCTAACAGTTCTCTGGGAATGTAGCTGCCAAATGATGGTAACAAAAGCCATAGAAGTTTCCATTTTGAATCAGTACTCCTAGGCTGTAAATGTTATGAGTTTGTTAAATCTCTTTTCTTTGACTTACTTTTGTGAGGAGACAGTGATATTTTCACCTCTAGTGAGACAAACCTATGCACCGCCTTCCGAACGCTGCTCCCCTATTCCCAGCTGGAAGACTTAAACTGATTGTACTTTAAAGATTACTTCTACCCCAGCGAGAAATGTGTAAAACCTGTCTCGGAAGTAGAAGTTGCCTTTATTTTACAGTCTTCTTAGAAGTGGTGCCTCTTCTACCTTCCCTTGATTATTCTCTCTCTTGCCTTATCTTGAATTCTGCTGCCTCTGAGTCTCTTAGCTCATGAGTTCTTATTAGATTTCTGTCCAGTATTGCTTTTTAACTCCAAATTCAGGTCCTTTATTCCTGGGTCTTTTGTCCATTTGAACATCAAATTCAAGCCCTGTTTGCTAGTTCTTCCAAATATTCTAGGCTAGTTGGATCCTATGACTGGACTCTCCATTTCTTTGCCAGTATTTCTACTTTAATAATTACGGTTCCCAACTTTGTTTCCATTTCACACTGTTGATACCTATTTACTCTTCAACGACATTATGCTTTACAAATTGTATGATATCACAGACTAAGTTCACAGCCTCTCCCTCACCTTACTCTCACGTCCCTCTCTATAGGTAAAAGATTTTTAGTTCATTTTTGTACTCAAGTCAACAGACATATAGAAAACTCTCAAATGTACTATGGTGTGACCATCTGAAAGTGATTCATAAAAAAATTAGAAATGCTATTGCTGTTTTATTTCAGCATGATAAGCATAATAAAAACCATGCTAAGTTTAAAAACACATATGTCAATGTTCTTCCTGCAACTATTCACCAAGTGATGCACCTATTTGTACAACATAATTATTTTTTAAATGACAGATACATGATTGTTATTATAGATAGCAACAATGATATTTCTTGATCTAGAACTAACATCTCAGTTAGTTAGATTAGATTTAAAGGATGTTGCTTTCTCCTGCTGCTGTTGCTGCTAAGTCGCTTCAATCGTGTCTGACTCTGTGCAGCCCCGGGGATGGCAGCCCACCAGGCTCCCCCGTCCCTGGGATTCTCCAGGCAAGAACACTGGAGTGGGTTGCCATTCCCTTCTCCAATGCATGAAAGTGAAAAGTGAAAGTGAAATTGCTCAGTCATGTCCGACTCCTAGTGACCCCATGGACTACAGCTTACCAGGCTCCGCCATCCATGGGATTTGCCAGGCAAGAGTACTGGATTGGGGTGCCATTGCCTTCTCCGGTGCTTTCTCCTAAACACTTATAATTTTTAAAAGAAAGCAATCATTTTTATATCATTAGTCAGCATTAATAACTAAAATTGAAAATCTCATAGAGAACCAGCTTAAGGCAAAATATTGGCAGTTGTAGAAATGCCTCTTACAGATCTCCTACAGTTATCTACTTATCCAAGCACCCATGTCTATGCAAATGGCTGAGAATTAAAATCAAATAAAAAGTTAGGCAACATAATCTAGTGTAAAGCAAATATTTCTTTTTAATCAGAGATACTTTTTCTCATAAACAAGTTGATAATCTATTTTAAAGCACTTCCAAAATTGTATCACCAAAAGGAAAATAAAAGAAGGCAGGCTAAGTAAAATGTGTTTGGGTAATATCGGATTTTAGTTGCTTTTGGCAGGAACTTATATCATGCAGCCATTTCTTGTCTCTCTTATTTTTTTTTTTTTTTTACATTTCAGCGATTTCCAAACCTATGATGTCTCAGGGATCAATCCACAGAGGCAAACCTAGCCTGGCCCATGTTTAGCCAATCAGCTCACAGACCTCAAGTACAACTTTCCAGCCTGAACTTACATTCATCCATGCTGATTAAAGCAAAATTACACATCACATTCAGGAACAAAGCAGCACTTTGGCACCCATGTTTTTAGAGGAGGCTAGAGTCATAAAGGGTGAGAGGAATCAAGAACTTGAAATAGAAGAGGTCTTGTGTGCACACATCTAACCAATATCAAAAAGGAAATCTAACTCAGCAGTTATCCTCACCTTAGATCCCCCAAGACATACCAGAGAGAGCACTGTGGCTTCAGTTTGTTGTATTTTTACCACTGCTGGGGCTCCTATGTTTGTTTCTTTGTTAAGATTTCTCATATTCCCAAGTGCCTTCACTTCACCCTCTGGGGTATATAGAAACTGCCATGACTAGTCAGGTGTTTTGGCTTTAAAAGTAGTATCTTTATACTGTCCTCTCCACAGACATGCCATGGGAACCAGATGGAGGCGGAGCTGTGGTCATTATTCCCTAGACCTTGTACAGCATATGAGATAGAAGAACTGTTAGCCCAGCTGCTGGAAAAAGGTTTTATTTCCCAAGGGAAAGGATAGCACATCTAGGGCAATGTGGTTCTCATACTTAGTTCTGGATTCTCATCCTGGTGACAGACATCTGCTCTCTGGCAAGGGAAAGAGCAATAATCTGTGTTTTATGAAAAATGTTGGCATGTTGTAACAGAAACAAACATCTTTTTTTTTTTTTTAAAAAGAAAAAATACTGAGTTTATGCAAATTAAATTTGGACACAGAACTGATCATGAGGGAAATATCAAAATCTTGCTTTAGGTGATATTAATATAAATCAATACTTATATAAGATCACTGAACATATAAGATTTACCAATTTTAAATCTGTTTGTTTTGCCTAGCTAAATCATCATAAAAGCAGGACTGTATATGTGTATTTCCTGATGGTAACTGTTAAGATTGAGTTGAATATTCCAGTGTTCAGACATTCTGTGTAGAGAATGTATGTAAACAAATGGCTGGGGTTGTGAGAAAGCAAGACACAGCAAGTGATGAGAATGGTGCACCATCTTTATTCAGGATTCTGCTCTGTCTGTAAAGTTAGAGCAGTTTTCCCTCCAATTATATACTATCATTTTGGAATTTTCCATTCAAAGAAATTGTGACTGAGCTAGTTGTGCAGTATTTAGCAATCACACCTATGATGAAGGCCAAATCATGGCTTGCAAATATTGAACAATGAGAATCTTCCAAGGGCCAGATAACAACATCTTTGTAACTTCTTAGAATTTTCAGGTAAAGAAATCCAAATTCATTGACAGTGATTCAGTCTCTAGGTTACCACAGATTGAAATGAGAGTGTGTATCTAGTTTCTATCTTTAACTTGTTTATATATAACATATTATTTTTTCTTTATCACGGACAACTTAATTGATAATATATACCCACTTAATGAATTAGAGGTCATCGAACATAGAATTAGACAGGTGAATTTTATTTGAATAATTTCATTTGAAAAGATGTGAATTCCAGGTGGAGAGAATAATAGTATTCAAAAAGGTACAGAGTAGGAAGTTTCCAGGGCAACTGACTGACTTATTCAGTTGACTGGAGATTTGATTACACACACATGACATAGTAGAAAATACTGGCCAGAACACTAGATGGGGGTAAATGACAAGGGCATTACAGGCATTGGGCTGTGCTAGTTGGTTAGCTCAGATTAAGGCTATTGAGATCACTTGCCAGTCCCAAATTCCTGTCCTCTAAATAAGGAGGTTGAATTGGGAAATCTTCACGGTTACTTTCAATTCTGAGAGTCTGTGCCACATCATTGACTCAAGGCAAAGAAGAAAATAGCTGGTATGAAAAATAAGAAAAAGCTTTAAAAATGTATGCTTTCTGATGGCAAGAACAAAAATCATCTTAAGGAGTTATGTAACTAGTATTATAAAGTCCTGTGGAACATGTTGCCTCCTGCTCTTCTTTTTTGCTATGTGGAAGATAAAATAGGAAGGTAGGAAGACAGAGCAACTTATCCCATACTCCATACCCTACTCTCTACTGTTTTTCTTTTGGTAGCTGATGGAGGGTCTAAGAATTAAAAGTACTGCTGGCTGAAGAAGGCAATCTAGAGAATCTTCAATGTCAAGAACCCAGAAAATTAGCAAAAAGCCTGGGAAGGCTTGGTTTCAATGTTTTAAGATTGAATCAGAGAGGTACATACTGATAAAATACATATTGAGTGAGCACTTATTCTTGGTCAAATATTTGCTGCTGTTTATGTGTACCACATAGAGTGCTGAAGGTGAAGGTGAAGTCGCTCAGTTGTGTCTGACTCTTCGCGACCCCATGGACTGTAGCCTACCAGGCTCCCCCGTCCATGGGATTCTCCAGGCAAGAATACTGGAGTGGGTTGCCATTTCCTTCTCCAGGGGATATTCCTGACCCAGGGATCGAACCCAGGTCTCCTGCATTGGAGGCAGATGCTTTAACCTCTGAGCCACCAGGGAAGCCCACACAGAGGGTTAAAGGAGCCTAAAGAAGCTCTAGTTCCTCACTGTCACATGTCAGTAGAGGTCAAGTGTGGCCATACCTTCTTTATTTCAAGAGATGAAAGAAGTAGATTTTTTTTTTTTTTTTTGGTCCAGCCACCTGTTTTAAAAATGTTGGTGATAATTTAGAAAACAAAACAAACACAATAACAATAGAAACCTATTCAAGGCCTTTTCAGCTCCTGTGTAATCTAGGTTAGGAGGTTCTATGAAGTGGAAATAAAAATATTCAGCATAATTCTGAAAGGACAGAAGACTATGGACACTTAGCATTTTAGAAAAGAAGACTTCAAAGAGGTGCCATTTCATCTGCACTTTATAGAATTTATTATAGTTCAAGTACCTTTATAAAGTAATATGCTGTCACAGAAATTAGTTTACATAGATTGCAGGCAGATGCCTTTAAATTTGATCATCAAGACATCAGAGCTCCCTCATTCCCGAGAGACAGAATACCTACATAGAACGTTCAGGTTTGTTTGGGAGTTTGCAGCTTAATCCTGCTCTTAATTTTAATTTAATAATGATAATATTTATACTAACATTCGAATACTGATTTCTTGGAAACTGATCTCTGAGCCTTCCCTGTATTCAGGCTTGCATGCTAACTAAAGCTCAGGCCTGGTAGCCACTGACTGATTCATGACCTGGGAAACATGGAAGGTTAGGTTTTTTGTTTTTTCTTTTTTAATTTGTTAAATGGAATGGAAACTCATCCTACTTCAGAGGATTGTTATGAACTGAAGAAAAGACGGAAAAAAAATTCATGTTGTAATATAACTCTGACTCTTTGGACTATATGCCACCCAAACTAGAATGTCTTTTTACCTTTGCTTGAGCATCAAGCTTATTGGGTGAAACCATTAACTAAAATGGAAAAAATGTGATAGAAGAGCAGGCTGACATACTAAAAGTACAAGGGTTCTATTTTAACTATGTAAAGTACAAAACGTCTGTTAAACCAAGGTGTTTTTAAACAACTGCTAGTTAGATATTTATCAAACAAATAAAATATACCAAAAAGTGAGCAGAATTGATTTGTGTAAAAAAAAAAAAAAGAAATTAAATAAATAAAACATTGACTTTCATGCAAGCCAGGAAAATGTTAATGCTTTTAAAAAGAATAATATGCAATTTTTATTTCTTTAGTTGTTCTTATTTTACCAATGGTCTTTATGAATAGTTTAAAAATGACATATTAGCTTGCTGCCTATAATGTTAGCATTTAAAGAATATTATGGCTGGAAGGGAATTTAGAGACCATCTAATTCAAATTCTATATTAGAGAGATGGAAACTGATGCTTCAGGAGAGTAAGTGGCTTGATCAAGGTGACAAAGATGGTTGATGGAAAGAATAAAGAATGAGATTGCCTTTAAACACTTAGCAAGTGTCCTGATAAGTGTTTAAGATTTTATATGAAGTTTCACCATGCAGGGAATACACAATTCAAATTCCCAGGTCAGCCTGAGATTTTATTTATTTCTGTAAATTCCATAAATATATATATGTCTCTATGTCATAAAGGTTATAGCCTTTTCTATTCCTATATTTCACAACTTTTAGTCACTATGGGAACATATATAAATTTACGTGTATATATTTAAATATATACAGCTAATTAAACTCAGGTATAAAAGCAGTGTATTTCACTTAGTTGATATTTGCAAGAAAATATTTGAGATAAAGAAGAAAAAAATGTTTAGAGAGGAAAATATACTGTATTACTATACTCTGCTTATACTCATCTTAAGGACCTAAAATCATTATGATTTCTAGAAATACCAGAAATGGTCACAGTACAAGAGAGTGTTTCTAATGGAAAAATATTCTAGCCATGGGACTAATGTCAGTTTGATTCACTGATGAAGCAAATGTTTCTCAGGCTCTAGCGATACACATAGCTCTTTACTTGGCACAAAGGGAGCTTTTAGCAAATGGGATGCAGATCATAGATGAGGAAGACAAATTGGAATGGCTCCTCAGTCTCCCAGCACTGGGTACAAATTCCCCTTCCCACCAACCTGCAAGTGTTTAAGACTATAAACCTTAGGGAGGGAGGAAGAAGCAATGGCAACAGGAGGCAGAGAAAAGGAAATAGGAAGTAAAGGAGAAAATGAATAAGCCCCAGATGTCTTTGTGCCCACTCTAAAAATTCAGAGGTATAATTAAGTTTTTTTCCAGTGTGCTAATATTCTTCCTTCCCAATATCTAAAATATTGAACATGCATGTGTCCCGAGGCACAGTAATCATTTAAATTATGTTGGAGCAAACTAATTAAATTAGCTTTATTTTTCAATTATACAATGTACAAGAGAATATAATTCAAAAGAAAAATTCCAAAGTTGGCTAGTAGCATTGGTTATAGTTTTAGAGATTATAACTAATAAGAGAAATGGAAATGCTTCTAAGTTTCCTTCAGTTTAATACATGATAGTTTTTGGAACAGATGTTTTCCATGAGTTTTAGAAATCTTAATGATAACTGACTGAAAAATTTTAGCACTTGCATCCTCATTCAGCCAAAGGCTGTTTTATGCAGCTAAAGAACTCTGGGGAGAATCCACCTAAGACAATTAACAGCTGGGAAAGTTTTGAGGTGTTCACAGAGCAAAAGTCCACTCTAAAAAATAAACTTAAAGCTGGGTAACATTTTCAAAATAATCATATTTGTGGCAAGAAATACATATGAAAATACATCTTTCTTTTAAAACTTAGTCAATAGATTCAAATTTTCCATAATTGTTTTAATCCATGTAACTAAAGATATTTGGGAAAGGTGTAAAGAGAGAAACTCGACTCCCTTGGGCTTTGCTCCAGGTGTCCTTTTAACAATGTTCCTTGTTTTAACCAAGTTACCTATCATGACACATTGACTGCTGCCTAATCACATGACTTATAAAAATTATGATGTAACATAATGATGTTTTCCCTCTACAGGTTAATTCGGAGGCTTGTTCTGTTACCACACTGAATGATCTTCTGGAAAATCTGCTGTGAGTGGAGTAGAGAGTATACTTGAACAACGTTTGACTTCTCCTACTGCTACAAAAGAATGGTTTCTTCCCAGTCACAAACCTATCCTGAATGTTAATTAAATATTTACAAGGTACTTTAAAAATCCTCCCTGAATGCTAATCTGAAAATAGCAACCTACATTCATTTGAATAAGCAGAAATTTCTGCCTGTCCAAATTAAGCGTCTCTGGCCTCTGAGTTTAATTCAGATAATTCTATGACTTGGGGGAAAAAAAAAGAACTGACTACCTACTATGTATAAAGCTCCATGTCAGATGTGGAAATAAAACTAAACTTTCTAGGACTAGGAAATTTGTCATAAATTACAACAATTTGTATTATTTAATTCACATCATTTCCCTCTGGGCTTAAAAGCTAAATTAGATGCAAAATCCTCACCTTTTTAGCATTAAACTTTTACATTGTTCCTTAACATATAACACTGTATCTAGTTACATAAAGATGCAGTATTTTCTACATATTAATACAGATTTCTACATTTTATTCATTAAGTTTCTGAAAGAGTTTTAGCATGAAGGTTCCATTTATTGTATCAAAAAATAAAAATATCATCAAAGTCTTTTGCAACTCCCAAAACACAGTTAGAGAATAATGATCATATGCTAAAAATGTAAAATGCAATTTGTGCTGTGCCCCATTTACTACAAAATCACTACGAACAATGCATTTTGTACAGTATATTGCTCCAGGGAAAGTGGATCAGCATCAGGAATGAATAAAGAACATTGCATTTGAAATCAGCTAATTCTGCCTCAGCGCTTTTAAAAACTATTTGTTATGATATTACCTCCTGTCAAGCACATAATGTGATATTTTTCTCAATAAAAACTAAACAGTTGCTCTAATTTCAGCTTCTCTAATTTTCTACTTTTTAAGCACTAAATATTTAAACAATACAGACCTGGAAGTCTCAAGCCAGTCATCTGATCTTCCCATCTTCTTGCCTAAAGTAGAGTAACTATCCATACAGGGGCCTGCTCTGTCACAGACATACATAACGGCAGCTGTTGAGGTCCTTACCTGCCCACAAGCCAGGCCCATTCCTCTTTCTCCCATGCCATGCGGACACGATAAATTTAACTCCAGGGCATCTGCTCCAGAAGCCTTTAAGATGAGGAAGGAAAATGAAAGAAAACACAAAGCTTTAATTGTCTACTAACAGGATTTCACCACTGATAATACCACATAGGTCACATTTGACAAATTTTAATTACTATTTTCTGCACCATGGCTATTTTATGAGGTATATTCTGACTCTCTCAAAGGAGGGTATCTATACAAGGATAATTCAATTCAGTCGCTCAGTTGTGTCTGACGCTTTGCGACGCCATAGACTGAAGCTCCCCAGGCTTCCCTGTCCATCACCAACTCCCAGAGCCTACTCAAACTCATGTCGATCGGATCGGTGATGCCATCCAACCATCTCATCCTCTGTCGCCCCCTTCTCCTCTGTCTTCAATCTTTCCCAGCATCAGGGTCTTTTTCAGTGAGTTGGTTCTTCGTATCAGGTGGCCAAAGTATTGGAGCTTCAGCTTTAGCATCAGTCCTTCCAACGAATATTCAGGGCTGATTTTCTTTAGGATTGACAGGTTGGATCTCCCTGCAGTCTTCTCTAACACCACAGTTCAAAAGCATCAATTTTTGGAACTCAGCTTTCTTTATAGTCCAACTCTCACATTCATGCATGACTATTGGAAAAACCATAGCTTTGACTAGACAGACCTTGGTTGGCAAAGTAATGTCTCTGCTTTTTAATATGCTATCTAGGTTGGTCATAGCTTTTCTTCCAAGAAACAAGCGTCTTTTAATTTCATGGCTGCAATCACCATCTGTAGTGATTTTGGAGCCCCCAAAAATAAAGTCTGACACTGTTTCCACTGTTTCTCCATCTCTTTGCCATGAACTGATGGGACCGGATGCCATGATCTTAGTTTTCTGAATGTTGAGCTTTAAGCCAACTTTTTCACTCTACTCTTTCACTTTCACCAAGAGGCTCTTTAGTTCGCTTTCTGCCATAACAGTGGTGTCATCTGCGTATCTGAGGTTATTGATATTTCTCCTGACAATCTTGATTCCAGCTTTGTGCTTCATCCAGCCCGGCATTTCTCATGATGTACTCTGCATATAAGTTAAATAAGCAAGGTGATAATATACAGCCTTGATGTACTCCTTTCCCGATTTGGAACCAGTCTGTAGTTCCATGTTCAGTTCTAACTGTTGTTTCTTGACCTGCATACAGGTTTCTCAAGAGGCAGGTCAGGTGGTCTGGTATTCCCATTTCCTTCAGAATTTTCCACAGTTTTATTGTGGTCCACACAGTCAAAGGCTTTGACATAGCCAGTAAAGCAAAAGTAGATGTTTTTCTGGAACTCTCTTGCTTTTTCCATGATCCAGAGGATGCTGGCAATTTGATCTCTGGTTCCTCTGCCTTTTCTAAAACCACCTTGAACATCTGGAATTTCACGGTTCACGTACTGCTGAAGCCTGGCTTGGAGAATTTTGAGCATTACTTTACTAGTGTGTGAGATGAGTGCAGTCGTGTTGTAGTTTGACCATAGTTTGCCTTTCTTTGGAATTCGAAGGAAAACTGACCTTTTCTAGTCCTGTAGCCACAGCTGAGTCTTCCAAATATGCTGACATATTGAGTGCAGCACTTTCATAGCATCATCTTTTAGTATTTGAAATAGCTCAACTGGAATTCCATCACATCCACTAGCTTTGTTCATAGCAATGTTTCCTAAGGCCCATTTGACTTAGCATTCCAGGATATCTGGCTCTAGGTGAGTGACCAGACCATAGTGATTAATTATCTGGGTCATAAAGATCTTTTTGTACAGTTCTTCTGTGTATTCTTGCCACCTCTTCTTAATATCTTCTGCTTCTGTTAGGTCCATATCATTTCTGTCCTTAACTGAGCCTGTCTTTGAATGAAATATTCCCTTGGTATCTCTAATATTTGAAGAGATAATTAGTCTTTCCCATTCTATTGTTTTCCTTGATATCTTTGCACTGATCACTTAGGAAGGCTTTCTTCTCTCCCCTTGGTATTCTTTGGAACTCTGCATTCAAACGGGTGTGTCATTTTTCTCCTTTGCCTTTAGCGTCTCTGCTTTTCTCAGCTATTTGTAAGGCCTCCTCAGACAGCCATTTTGCTTTTTTAACATTTTTTTTTTGAGGGATGGTCTTGAGCACCACCTCCTGTACAATGTCACAAACCTCCATCCATAGTTCTTCATGCACTCTATCAAATATAATCCCTTGAATCTATTTGTCACTTCCACTATATAATCGTAAGGGATTTGATTTAGGTCATACCTGAATGGTCTACTGCTTTTCCCAACTTTCTTCAATTTACGCCATAATTTGGCAATAAGGAGTTCATGATCTGAGCCACAATCAGCTCCTAGTCTTGTTTTTGCTGACAGTATAGAGCTTTTCCACCTTTGACTGCAAAAATATAATCAATCTGATTTCAGTATTGACCATCTAGTAATATCCACATGTAGAGTCTTCTCTTGTGTTCTTGGAAGAGTGTGTTTGCTATGACCAGTGCGTTCTCTTGGCAAAACTCTGTTAGCCTTTGTCTTGCTTCATTCTGTACTCTAAGGCCAAATTTGCCTGTTACTCCAGGTAGCTCTTGCCTTCCTACTTCTGCATTCCAGTCTCCTACAATGAAGAGAACATCTTTTTTGGGTGTTAGTTCTAGAAGGTCTTGTAGATCTTCATAGAACCGTTCAACTTCAGCTTCTTCAGCATTACTGGCAGGGGCACAGAACTGGATTACTGTGATATTGAATGGTTTGCCTTAACAAACAGAAATCATTCTGTCGTTTTGAGATTGCATCCAGGTGCTGCATTTCAGACTCTTTTGTTGACTATGATGGCTATTCCGTTTCTTCTAAGGGATTCTTGCCCACAGCAGTAGATATAATAGTCATTAGAGTTAAATTCACCTATTCCAGTCCGTTTTAGTTCACTGATTCCTGAAATGTCAATGTTCACTCTTGCTATCTCCTGTTTGACCACTTCTGATTTGCCTCGATTCATGGACCTAACATTCCAGGTTCCTATACATATTGCTCTTTACAGTATCAGACTTTACTTTCATCACCTGGCACATCCACAACTGGGTGCTGTTTTTGCTTTGGCTTCGTCTCTTCATTGTTTCTGGAGTTGTTTCACCATTCTTCTCTAGTAGCATCTTGGCCACCTACAGACCTGGGGAGTTCATCTCCCACTGTCATACCTTTTGCCTTTTCACAGTGTTCACGGGGTTCTCAAGGAAAGAATCCTGAAATAGTTTGCCATGCCATTCTCCAATGGGCCACGTTTTGTCCAAACTCTCCACAATTACCCGTCCATATTGGGAGGCCCTACACAGCATGGCTCATAGTTTCATTGAGCTAGACAAGGCTGTGCTCCATATGATCAGTTTGGTTAGTTTTCTGATTGTGGTTTTCATTCTCCCTGCCTTCTGATGGATAGGGAAAAGATCCTTATGGAAGTTTACTGATGGAAGTGACTGAGGGCAAACCTGGGTCCTGTTTTGATGGGCTGGGCCATTTTCAGTAAATCTTTAATCCAATTTTCCATTGGAAATGGAAATGGATGACAGGCGGGACTGTGTTCCCTCCCTGTTGCTTGACCTGAGAGCAAACTATTGTGGATGTGATGAAGATAATGGCAACGACCTTCAAAGGTCCCATGCAAGCACTGCTACACTCAGTGCTTCCAACCCTGAAGCAGGCTACCACTAACCCATGTCTCCACCGCAGGCTTCTGGACACTCATGGGCATGTCCGGGTCAGTTTCTTGTGGCATTACTGCTCCTTTCTCCTGGGTCCTTGTGCACACAAGATTTTGTTTGTGTCCTCCAAGAGGGCTTATGCCATACCCAGGTCTGCTGCCCCCAGAGCCCCTGCGGCAGGCCACTGGTGATGACCTGTACCTCTACAGGAGACATTCAGACACAGTTATAATAACAAAAGCAAATACACATTGAGTTTTTGACACTCACTGCTCTCTGTGAGTTGTATTTCTTATCTCTAACTCTCATCCTCCTTGGAATAACCAGTTTTACAGATGAGGAGACTGATGCACAAGGGAATTAAATGACCAGTCTGGTTATTGAGTGACACAACAGAGATTTTTAACTCAGGTCTGTTTGATCTCATGTTGATTCTGCCCTATACAGCTTCCATTTTTATAGAAACAAATCTTACTAATTCTGGATAATTGATACTGAAAGTAGCAGGGCAAAGAAAAATGTAGCAGGTTAGATGGAATAAATATGAATAAAAATTTAAATGTTCTTATATCAATTAACTTTTATTATTTATTAATACTGCTTTCAAATGCTTCAGAGCATTCAAGCACGTTAATTATCCAAACTGGGAACACCATTCATTGTATTCTATGTTGCTTTAAAAACACTCAAGTGGAAAATAAGATTGTGGTAATAGTTCAAATTAAACCAAAATATATACAAATATAAATAGTTTTCTCCTCCCTCTCTTTCAATTTCGTACCTCTACAGCAATCTATGTTAACAATTTAATGTGTAATTTTCTACTTTTTCTATATATTTAAAAAGTAAAGCACACATATAACACATGTTATCAGGCTTATTTTTTCTTCTTGGTTTTGCTCTTTATATTTTCAATTTTTTCTTCTAGTTTTATTGAGATACAACTGACATACAGGACTATATAAGTTTTTGGTGTATAGAATAATGATTTAACTTTAATGCACCATGGAATGATTACCACAGTAAGTTTAGAGCACATCCACCATCACATATTGACACAAGATAGAAGAAAAAAGTCCTTGTGATGAGAACTCTCAGGATTTTCTCTGTTACATACTGTAGTATCAATTATAGTAATCAAGTTGTACATTACATCCCTAATACGTCTTTTGTTATAACCAGAAGTTTAAGCCTTTTGACTGCCTTCACCCAATAACTCTGGTAACCACAAATCTGATCTATTTTTCTGTAAGTTTGTTTAGTTTTGAAGTATAATTAACCTATAATACAATGTTAATTCCTAGTGCACAACACAGTGATTCTATATTTTTATACATTTCTATACATTACAAATAACCATCATGATAAGCCTAGTCACCATCTGTCATCATACAAAGACATTATATTACTATTGACTATATCATGCATTTCATACCCATGACTCATTTCTTTTTGTAATTGAAAGTTTGTACCTCTTAATTTTCTTCACATATTTCTCTCATCTTTTTAAACTGAATCAATTTTATTAAATTAAAAAAATCCATCCTAAGAAAAATGAAGTACAGATAATTTTGTTTTAATTTAATAATTAAGTAGGAATCTGTCTTATTTAACTCATTAATTTATACAAATGGGTCTTACAGAAATGAACAAAATATTTCACACCTAGCATTCTTAAAATAACTGGAGAACCACAGAATTCTTTGGAAGTCTTCTGTAAAAACTCTAAGAACAATTAAAACACTTTTTTAAATTTTGAGAAATGGAAGATAAACTAAATGATTCTTTTACCTAACTTCTAGAATTCCTTCAATGCTATTTCTTTTTGAGTAAGGTAAGCATGGCTCAGTTTCCATAATATTATAACATGTCTATCACATCATGGAAAGACTTTTTTAAGTTCATTATTTTCTAAGCATATCAGACCTTTCTTTAGTCCAACAGCTTTTCTTCAAATTTCTCTTTTCTTCCTAATCATTCAAGATTTTTCTTATTTTATTAATTTTAAATAAGACCTCAACAAACAAGTATTCTATCAAGTTATATCTTTCTTGGTTGACTTTCTTTTTTTTTTTGGTTGACTTTCTTACTCACTTTTATTCATTAGTGAGTCTGCTTTTCCTTCTGCACATTTGTGAAAGTTAACTGAATCATTCAGCCTATTTTCTAACATGGTTTTATTATGGCCTTTGTAAATGCTTCATTTTATTTGAAGATTATTTGAATCACAGTTTGGTGGTAAGCTTAGACAAACCACAACTGGCTAAACTGAGTTCTAATCTCAGATCTGCTAAGGAACTTGGGCAAGTAAGTTAACCTTCTTTGTTCCCTTCTATTCAAGTGTAAGGGCTTCCCAGATGGCTCAGCAGTAAATAATCCATCTGCCTGAAATGCAGGAGACTCAGGAGACATGGGTTCCATCCCTGGATCAGGAAGAGCCTCCGGAGGAGGAAATGGCAACCCACTCCAGTATTCTTGCCTGGAAAATCCCATGGATAGAGGGGCCTGGTGGGCTACAGTCCATGGGGCCTCAAAGAGTTGGACACAAGCAACTAAGCACACACAAACTCAAGTGTAAACTGGAGACAATAGGACCTATCTCAAAACCATGCCATGTAAGAATCTGCAGCTTAATTAAAAGATTGTAAACTGCAAGTATATTTTCTTATTATGTCTTAGTTATTTCAAATATTTCTTTTAGACTTATTTGCTTTAGACTGCTTGTTGAAATGCAGCAATTAACAGCAAATCAATTCAACAACATTTTGGAATAAGCTTTAAGTGTCATTTATATTGATATTTACATTATACATATTTTCTAAAATGTAAGTGCAAGCTTACAATTAGATTCATAGTAGACAATAATAACTAACATTTATCGAACACTTATAATATGTCAGACACTTTACTAGGCTTTTTATAATGAATATATCATTATTCCCATTTTGTAACTGATGGCTTTTTATAATGGATATATCATTATTCCCATTTTGTAACTGATAAAATCAAGGTCCAAAGAGTTCAAGTGACTAATTTATTATTCTAAAGCTTGTAAATGAGAATAGCATCTTTAAATCAAGCATTTTAAGTACAGAACCCATATTCTTGGTCACTATCATAACTTATTAGAAATCAGGTAATCCATGGCTAGAACTGTTTTAACATGATAACAAAATGCTACAACTCAACATCTTTCAAGTTTCTAAATATTAAATAGATATTAAAATCTTATAAGACCACTTATTAAATTTAGCCTTTTCAGTGACTGTCAAAAATTTTCCCAGCACTATACACATATACAAATGCTAACCCACTAAACATACCCATAAAGATCTTTGAAATGAGGATCTAGGCCTCAAAAACAGATAATCCTGCTCAAAATAACACCAAGAGCTAGGGAATATTCATTTGGCCTCTGCTTCAATATTCTTGTCATATGATGTACACCACCTTAAAAGGCAGTTAATTCTATTTCCAAGCAACCACATGCATTCAA
This sequence comes from Nanger dama, assembly GCA_917880005.1. Taxonomy (NCBI): domain Eukaryota; kingdom Metazoa; phylum Chordata; class Mammalia; order Artiodactyla; family Bovidae; genus Nanger; species Nanger dama. Next base: position 3,709,182 of record CAKJTW010000059.1, read on the forward strand.
AAGCCTTAATTGCTGAATTACCATGAAATGTTAAATTAACTGAAACTGGGCATGAATTCTGACTCCTGTTAGTCACAAGCTTTTTAGTTTAGTCACTTAGCCCAGAGTTTATTCTGCCTCACCTAAATGATTATACAATAAAATAATCTAGTGAAAGCAGTGACATAGAAAATCTGCTGCTTCTAATTTCATACATTATCTATTTATCATCTGTTTATCAGCATGAAGTAGAATGATATGTTAATAGTGTGGACTATAGAGCCAGATTTCATGGGTTTGAATCTCACTTTTACCACATACTAGCTGTGTGAACGTGGGCATATTATTTAACAACTTTTGGCCTCAGTCTCCTCATTTCCAAAACATGGAATACAGAAAAGTACCTCACAAGGTTGCTTTTCTACATTACAAATAAATTTAATAGACGTGAATGACTTAGAACAGTGCCTGGACTGCAGTAAATATTATGTAAGTATAAGCAGTTAATCTAGTCTAACTACCTGTCTCACTGTCTATCCATCTATCCATTCATCCATCTATCTATTCAGTTACAATCTCCAACTTGCCTTTCCTCGGCTTTGATCTGAAAAAAGAATATAAAGTAGCTATACAAACTTTGGGGGCTTTCCAGGTGGCTCAGTGGTAAAGAATCTGCCTGCCAATGCAGGAGATGCAGGAGACGAGGGTTCAGTCACTGGGTTGGGAAGATTCCCTTGAGTAGAAAATGACAAACCACTCTGGTATTCTTGCTAGTATCCTCTGTCCATGGAGAATTCCATGACTGAACAACAAAACAACAAAAATCCATACTTGAGGTTGGGGGAAGGGGTGGCAGAAAACTATTCTAAGAAATTCTCAGAGGAGTGGTAGTAACGTGATTTCTAAAATTCTCTGAATCATTTTGTAAAACCTCTCAGAAATTAGGGAAGTAAAACCACAAACCCTTGTACAATACATCCAACAAAATGGGTAACACGGTTCTTTTCCTTCTCCTCTCTTTACCTCTCTCTTCCTTATCGATCTATGTAGTTCTAAAGTCACTGGCTGGGGGACGAGCAAGGTAGGTGACTAGGAAGTTCTGAGGAAGAGCCTTGAAGGCCCAGTGAGGGTATCAGAGCCTGAGCACAGTGAGAACGACAGACACGTGGAGGTGGCCTGGGGTAGCACATCAGAGCCCCCATGGGAAGAGAAGTCTTCCATGGGTCAAGGGGAACAAGTAAAGGACATAAGAGACCAAGCAGGGTAGAAAGCCATGAAGCTACGTTTTTGGTGCCTGCTCAGTCAGTCACTCAATCATGTTCAACTCTTTTTGACCCCACGAGCCATAGCCTGCCAGGCTCCTCTGTCCATGGAATTTTTCAGGCAAGAATACTGGAGTGGGTTGCCATTGCCTACTCCAGGGACACTTCTTGGATTCTCCCTAATTTTCTTCTGTTGAAAGCATAGATGAGGCCCACTGCCAACTTTCTACATAGCAACACTGTCAACTAGACTCAACTATCCAAAACTGGGGACCCAAGTTTTCTGGGATCTTAGACCACTTTGAAGTGGACCTGGGACAAGTCAACACTGGATTGGCTTGGGCCCCACTGGGCACTAAGTCTGTGACTATCTCTTATCTCCAACTAGACATCTATCTTTCCTGATTCTATTCTGTCCTGCTGACTGTTAGTGTTCAGGAATTTATATCCAACTGGTCCTATGTATTCCTATCATGTACCTCTGTCTGCTTTGTATCTCAGCCTATTTGAGATTTCCTAACTTCAACATCTATTTAATTTTATGAAATACTGCTAGTCCAGATCCTCGTTAAAAAAAAAAAAAATGAAAAGAACCTGGCTTTAAAGTGGTTTATTTGGACTCTCTGCTAGGAATAGTATGGTCACCTGGCTTTGACACCTATGCCTCTCAGCTGGACCTTCCTTGTCTTGGCCTACCAGTTATAGTCAGACCTTTGGCAATCGCCCATCAAATCCCTGACCTAAAACCTTCAGCTTTGGATTTTAATCACCTCAAGTTCATTGTGCCAAATCAAATTCATTCTTCCCATTTTCTCTGTAATTGCTTCCTTTTGTTTGTCATATGCCTGTATATCAGCTCTGTGTCTTTATTTTGCTTCATTGAACAAATATCTGAGGACTATCTACTGACTAGCCAAGCCTTGTGTTTGGAATTGGGGGTTAAACAGTGAACCACGTGAGGTCTCCACCCAGACAGTTTGCTTTGTCATAAGGAAGACAGGTGAAAGAGTTGATGACATCACTGTTAATCACCAGTTTTATTAAATTCTGTGGAGAAAAGGCACAAGCAGAGGTAGATCCAGATTTGGGGGAGGAGCCTGAAGTTCATACAATTTGCAGATACTTCTTTAAAAATAAAAATGATTTAAAAATTAAAAAGAGAAAATCAGGTACAGGCCTTGGAAGTAGCTTGTACAAGTAAGGGTTCTGAAGCTTAATCTTCATTAACTTTATGATAAACTAGCTTCTGAGGACAGGATTTCAGAAGGAGTAGGACAGCGGGTTAACCTACTAGTCAGGGAGCTCCAAGAGGAGGAAGAGAGAACATTTCAGCCCAGGGTAATGGCAAAGGCTCTGAGGTCCAAGTGTGTTGGAGGAGTAAAAGAAGGCCATTGGGGTCTGGAATGTAAAGAACAAACCCAAGGGGGACACCAAGGGAATGGCCAGGTACCAGACCATACAGGTCAAGTTAAGAGTTTTACATGGCAAGAAAGCTAGTGGGAAGACTGTGGGTTGATTGAAAGCAAAGATATGAAAGGGCTTTCAGATTAGGATGGTAGCAACTCATACTGAGGGCTTCCCACGTGGTACTAGTGGTAAAGAACCTGCCCGCCCATGCAGGTTAGATAGAAGGGTGGGAGGACGAGGCCCCCCACGCCAGTATTCTTGTCTGGAGAATCCCATGGACAGAGGAGCCTGGCAGGCTGCAGTCCACAGGGTCGCACAGAGTCGCACGTGACTGAAATGACTTAGCATACACAAACGCAACGCATATTGAGCCACACCTAATTTATGTGTCTCTTCAAATCTGATGGCCTTACTTGCCACCCAAGCTTTTGCCACTAGCTTAATAAAGAACCTTGGTCCCTGTTGCTGTCCTCAGCTTTCCTGTCATTGCCAGCTCTCAGAGCTCCCTCAGGATGAGAGCAGGACTCTCCACCGAACGTGTCAGAGTGGGAGCTCCAGGAGGACCAGTGCTCTCAACGTGCTGTGGGATTTGGCTTCTGAAGTGGTTGCTTAAGGAGGGAAAGACACACAGCCCAAATGTGCAGAAGAAAGTAAACCTTTGGGGTGTGATGAGTGAGAGAGAAGAAACAGAAGGAACCAGGAGATACGTCCTTCACTCGTCTTCTTCTCTAAACTGTTGTGAGGCAGGATGATCCCACACAGCCCTCCCATCCCACACGGCTGAGCAATTGGCTCCATCTCCTTGTGAAGTGGCAGCCAGCTCTGGAACGCACCACGCTCCATCTGCCCATTGCCTTCTTCCCATTTGCCTTCACTCCCGTCACACCCCCCTTAATCTTACTGCTGTGGAATTGAATCCTTCAGTGAAGCATCTTCACATTGATTTTGACTCAGGCTCTGTTTTCTAAGCTAACACACATTAAGAAAGAAATGGATTCCAAATCTAATCAAATGAGTTCAAGATCTATTTAAGATCTACTATGGGGTATGGTTCAATTTGGTATACACATTTAAACTGTTCTACCTAGCTGAGGCTATACCTTATTCACCTTTGTTTTGGATAGCCAGGTACTCTGCAAATAGTAAGTGCTTCAGAGATCTTCCCTCCATGGAACTGGAATAGTTTATCAATGTCCCAGAAAATTAGGATAGCATGTGATCAGATACCTGAACCAAAGAAACTGAGCAGAGCCTAACATTGCTACTGATTTGACACAAACGTGTAAAAACTTTACCGGAGGCTGCTTCTGTTTTATGATGCTCAAAAAACAAGACAAATTAAAACCAGGTTGAGGAATAAGACGTTAAAAGTATGTGTATTCTAGAGAGTTAGAGTGAAAAGGAAAGTTTGGTTCAACATGGTTCTATTTCCAAGAATATGCATGTGAAAAAAATGGTATACTGCATGCACACTGATTTTTAAAAACAGCATCTGGTAGATTTTACCATATTTTAAGAATGTACTAGGTTTCTGGTTTTTTTTTTAACCCCCCTCACAACATGGCCTTAAATGTTTATTCAAAATAATACAATAAAATGTTAGTTTCCAATGAAATAAATAATAATGATCCCTTCTTATCCAAATTTTCATTCTGATATAGAGTTTCTCTCTCAACCTCTATTTCTTCATGTTCTTGTACAACTGGATCTGCTCTGCTATTACACACATGCATTTCTGTTTTCAGATATAACAGTAAAGAGCTGATAGCAAGATTTCCTGAATTCCCTGTTGTGCAGTTCAAGAATTAATCTACTCTATGGAGAGGAACTTCATGAATTTAAAGTATATCCATCATCATATTAAGTGATTTGCTGAACTTAAAAGCAATGGCTTGTAGAACAGCTGGTATGTTCTCTCAGATTCCTACCCTTCATTATCACCACCCCCAAACAAATGTACATTGTAAGTAGTAACTTTGGCTTGAACACTTTTGTTTTTGTTGATTTGTTTTAATGTGGGCTCTTCCATTGTAAGAAAATCTGTTTTAATCTGTTGTGAAACATGTGTTCACAGAAACAAAACCAAATACTGACTCTACAAAGCTTTACTGGGTGTCTACCATATGAGCGATCATGGACTCATGCTGCCTATTGCTTCCCTCCAGGGAAATATGAAGAGCTGGGGATATTTCCTTCATGTGTTATGCCCTGAGCTGGTCCATATTTCAAAGATTAGAGGAAATTGTTTTTAATCAACACTATAGATTGAACTCCTTGATATGCAAATTGCTCTTCTGTTGAGAGATCTAACAGACTATTTTGACTGAGTGGAAGGCATATCTTTTTCCTTTTCTTTCTTTCAAACATATTTTCCTTTTTTTCTTCCTTCCCCTTTTACTTTGATTGATTGCTAATGAGAAGCTAGAAAATAATATTGAATAAAACTACAGTTAAAGAATTAGATATAGAATGTGAGAAATATGGAATGTATCTTTAAGCTGTATCTTTATACATATATAAAAGCTTTTGACTTTTTAAAAGTAAAATTGGCTTATTTAAAAATTAACACACATTATTGACAAAAATACTTTCAGTATTTTATTCTACAGAAGGCAGAGGAGCAAGTAGTGTGATAAAGCCATTCATCATAGTCAGCTTTAAATTGGCAAAACTCATGCCAAACCTGGGCTCAGTGGAAAATTTCATGGTCAATTAGGTAAATACATGTGTAAAATGGACCCAGCAACAAAGATCACAAAGCCAATTACTGATCATATTTAATTTCATCTCTCTAAGTCCCAGAAAAATTTTTGCCCTCACAGATCTAAGATATCCAAATACACTATACAATCACGATTTTTCAATGCCATAGAAAGCTTTATAACATTTTATAAGGCAGAGCTGTTAGTTCATAATTATTGTTAGGTTTAGTCTTTACTTCTTAGAGGTCTTCAAGAAACCCCAGCTACAGTGTTTTTCACGATAGGACGATGGACATAAGTACACAATTTTAAGTATGTATTTTTCTATTTGAAATAGAAATTTGAGGCACATGGTTAGTTGTTTGCATTTGTGCAAGATTCAATTTATATTATAGAAAACTCGCTGACTAGTGTTCCATTCAGGAGCATTCTGTCCTACCATTTTATGCATGTCTGTATTCAAACTAGAATAGTATTAAATGAACCTTTTATATTTTAAATATTCAAGAGCTTTATATTCAAAATTTCTTTTCTTGCTGTCAAACTAGCTTGCCTAAAGGCAAGGTAAGATCAAGTTAGACTCTCAAAGGTAGAATTAAATTTTATCATGGCATCCATCATAATATATAGTTTGCTTAATATGCAAATAAAGAGTATATGGAGTCAAAGAATAAAGGATTTTTAGGCAGTGTGTGAAATCCAAGGGACTACTTTTATAGAATAGATTCCTTTTAAATTTACATTTCCATCATTTTAATGAAAACACAGGGTAAACAAATTGTAATATAAATGTTTTAAGTTACCATTTTTCACTCAATTTTTCTTCTACTGGGTTATTTTTCATGACAGCTCTTTATTTAAAACTAATAAAAATAGAAGAGAAGAAATAAAATAAATATAAAGAAATAATTACCTCAGCCTTTCTGGAGAGTTCCATCCAGTCATTTCTGTTGTAACTGCACATGATGCTAGCAATCACAATCTTTAAGAACAGAAAGGAAAGAAAATTAGTTCACATAGTTATGTCTTTATACACAGGGGTCTATGATATTTACATATATATGTTTATAATGGTAAATTATATCATAAAAATCGGTTTTCCATCTGCTGAGAGAAATCAGTAAAGTACAGCATGGAGTTATAGTGAAGCAAAGGATAAGATCTGGGGCTGCAGACTTAGGTTAGAGACTTTCTCATTTACTGTCTTTGAATGCTTGAGCAAGTTACTTAATTTTCCAGTCCTCAGCATTCTCAGTTTTAAAATGGAGATAATAATACTGACTTTGCCAACCTCAAAAAGTGATAGTGAGAATTACATGAATTTGCGTATGCAAAAAGAGTTGTTTAAGTTATACAATGATGTAGTGCGTGCGTTCTCAGTCATGTCCAACTCTTTGCAACCCCATGGACTGCAGCCCAGTAGGCTCCTTTGTCCATGGGATTTTTCAGGCAGGAATACTGGAGCAGGTTGCCATTTCCTACTCCAGGAGATCTTCCTGACCCAGGGAATGAACCTTGGTCTTCTGCATCTCCTGAAGTGGTAGGCAGATTCTTTACACTGAGCCACCTGGGAAGCCCATAATGATGTAGAAATATTTATTAATGTAATTACTGGTATAGCTAAAAGGTTTCAAGGTATGGAAAGGAAATAAATTAGTGTCTTCTTCAATCATATCTTATTATAGTATGGATAATTACACCTTATATATTCAGAGTGAATTATAGTTTTAAAGTTTGTTAAATGTTGATTATTTAACTACAGTATTACAGTATGTTATAATGGAGGCTTCATAGCATAGCAGTTACTAGTATCTGCTCTGAAGCCAGAATGTCTAGATTAGAGTTCAGACTCTATCACTAACTGTGTGGTCCTGGACAAGATATTTAATTTCCTCATTGGTTAAATGTGGATAACACTACTATCTACTTGCTGCTGTTGTGGCTGACTCTTTTGCAATCCCATGAGCTATAGCCCACCAGGCTCCTCTGTTCGTGGCATTTCTTGAGCAAGAATACTCGAGTGGTTGCCATTTATTTCACCAGGGGATCTTCCTGACCTAGGGATAGAACCCATGTCTCCCGCACTGGCAGGTCCTTTATCACTGAGCCACCAGGGAAACCCACTATCTACTTAGAAGAAGAATAATCAAATTGCTAAGAGTTTATGACTCTAATAATGTAGTAGGTAATGTTTTAATGGATTTTATCCTATTAACTCACTTAATCATTCTTATTCTCCCCGTTTTACAGATGAAGATGCTGAGGTACTGAGACATAAAGATTACAGAGCTAATAAAGAGCAGAGCCAGGATCAGACCCAGAAATTTAACTGAGAATCTGTGCTTTTAACCATTAATTTTTGCTGGCCTAATGTAAATATTCAGTATATGTCAGTAATTACTTTCTATTATTACCATTTAAAGACTATGAGATCATGAGACAAAGTCTGTGCCAAATCTAAAGCCATAGAGCCACTGGGCTCTGACCACATACAGCTTTTTTTTTTTTTTTTAATATGTCTAAGAAAACAAAACAAAGATGTGATGAACAATTCAGATGAATGCTTTTATCAATGAAAGAAAAGAAAATAAGCTATAATCATACAGGAGAGAGTTCTCAATACCAGAGCTCTAAATACTGAATAAGCCTGTCCTTAATACTGGGTCAATTTTTTCCTGATAGACTATAATCCTCCATGGGTGCCTGGACTTCTCTGCACCATTCATCATTTTATCTATAATAACCAGCATGATGTTTGGCACATAGTAGAATTGATTGAATAAATGTACGAGGTCACTAAAGGTTTAAGAATAGAGAGTTGCATTTTCAGTTTATCCTTTTAAGATTACGCAGAAATGAACACCGTGAGTTAGAGAAGGGAAAAAATCAACAATTGGTGAAAACTTATTGGCAAATGATTATTGTATGATTCAGAGGGAAGAGTGAGCAGAACAGTTGTGAATGCTGGTCTTGGTGATAGAGAAAGGGTCAGATGCCCAAATACACAGAAACTGTGTATACTAAGATTGAAAAAGAAGAGGCTGATTGTGAGTGACTGAGAAAATCTTACAACTTTAGTCAGACAAAAGTAAGATGATGCTGAGTGAGAAAAAAGGAAGCCAGGAGAAACAGTGTATTCAAACAGATTCCTGTGTAGAGAGATGAACAAAGAGAGAAAAGTAAAAGTAGATGATGAATAGAGGAGGAAAATTAAGAATGCATGATTGTTTTTTATTGAGTTTAGGATTCAACTTTTATGTAGCTTTTAAGAACTGTGGAGAAAAAAAAATGTAAGAATGACCCTTGGCCTTTTCTATAAGGGCTGAAAGAAAGTGAAAAGTCAACTTCCAAACTTGCCCATCTGCAAGCAAGAAAGGGTCACCAGCATAATTATGCATCTTCAATACACTCTTTCTGCCATTTTCACATGCTGTAAAATCTTTACATTATTCTGCCCCACCCTCCAGTTAGAAAACAGACCAGGGAGGAATTCCCCAGAGAGGTAACCAGACCTTCAAGGACTATACTATTACCTCCTCTTGAGTATTCCTTGCATGGGGGACTTCATTTGAAATGAAAACCAACTGAGATGAAGGCTGGGGGCAGGTGGACAGATTCTACTGTCCTCAGTGGCCTCGAGGTCAAGTCAACAAGTACACCTTTTTTTATTTTTAAAAAATTATTTATTTTAATTGGAGGCTAATTACTTTACAATATTGTAGTGGGTTTTGCCATACATTGACATGAATCAGCCATGGGTGTACATGTATTCCCCGTCCTGAGCCCCCTCCCACCTCCCTCCACAGCCCATCCCTCTGGGTCATCCCAGCCTGAGCGCCCTGTCTCATGCATCGAACCTGGACTGGTGATCTGTTTCACATATGATAATATACATGTTTCAATGCTATTCTCTCAGATCATCCCATCCTCGCCTTCTCCCACAGAGTCCAAAAGACTGTTCTATAAAGAAAGGTTAATCTAAGGATTTAGGGAAGGAGCAGACTCCCCAAGCTTGCTGGTAAAATGTCAAGAGCAAGGTTAGATCCAAAGATTCAGACTGAAAAAATGACTTTCGCATTAGATACTGATTCTGTGGTAAAAGAGACAAACAGTAGACCTAGGTTTTTAGGGAGTTCTATTATTCAAAACCAAGAAAAGACAGACAAAAACAAAAACAAAAACAAAACTTGCTTGCAGTTATGACAAAGTAACCCTCAAGTTTATACTCCCATATAAATATGAAGTGACTGCTAAATCAGGATGGCATCCTCCTTCCGTGTCCCTTTCAGGCGCCATAGAGGACAATGGGGAAGATCCTTCTAGTGGGCAGGATCCAGGTTGGCAGATGGGCTAACCAAGAAAGCCACTTCCCTGAAAGCAAGGTTTACTGGCCCCAACAACTGGATATGATAGATGTTCTCAAGTAGGGACTAACACAGTTCCTCTTTACTAAATGGTGATTTTTATTTTTTAATTTTGATAATGCTGTTCTTTCTTCAAATATATATAGATTGTGCCTGGATTGGTTAGAATCATCATTTACTTTTTAAGTCCCCAGGATTATGAGGGAGAAGGCAATGGCACCCCACTCCAGTACTCTTGCCTGGAAAATCCCATGGATGGAGGAGCCTGGTAGGCTGCAGTCCAGGGGGTCGCTAGGAGTTGGACACGACTAAGCAACTTCACTTTCACTTTTCACTTTCATGCATTGGAGAAGGAAATGGCAACCCACTCCAGTGTTTTTGCCTGGAGAATCCCAGGGATGGAGGAGCCTGGTGGGCTGCTGTCCCTGGGGTAGCACAGAGTCGGACATGACTGAAGCGACTTAGCAGCAGCAGCAGCAGCAGCAGCATGATTATGAGGACCACATTTGGGCCTGATGGAGAGAAGTAAATAACACCCAGAGAACTGTCCTGAACATTGAGAACACTGGTGCCGCCAAATGCCTAGGGACATAGTGACTGGGTATGATTTGGGGCATGCTGTCACTGGGGAGGGGGTGGCCACAGGTGGGAGAGATAGATTATCCTGAGCAGACAGAAGTTTTGTGTGCTCTGAACAGCTAAGCACTACCCTGTTCTTCGTTTCTCATCTTCAAAAACAGGCTCTACCTTCTTACCCAAAAAGCTGGGAAAATATCTCCAACAGGGTTAATCATAGTAATCAGCTACTCTACTCTCATTAAAATCCTTCAGTTGAACTGGGGAGATAAAGACTTTTTCCACTTTGGTCCCCAAACTGGAATGAAGTGTGTTCATAGCAGCTAGTAATCACTGACGGCTTCCTTACTCACCCAAGCCAACCTTCCCACTCCCACTCAAAGCTAGCTGCGCTAGGATGAGAAAAAGCAGAGGCAGAGGAAAGCAGAGATGCAAGATGGAGACACGGTTCTGCCACATTTCAGTCTGGTGTACCACTAACGTGCCTGTCCAAGTGAACCAATAAATATCACTTTTGACTTAAGAAAACTCAAGTTATATTCTGGTTTCTATCACTGACAGTCTTGACAATTACTACATGCAAAACTAAAATTGTCACTTTTAAAATAACTTCCTAAGCATTTTTTTCTGTCAAGTAAATTTAAAGGAAAAATAACTTTATACCTTATTTTTAAATGCTAAATTATCTAAGAAGTCTAAATATCTTTATCTAAAATCAAGGGATGGTTCATGAAAATATATGTTGACATTCTATTTCAGAGGAATAAAGATGACCCAAAATCACTTTATTCTTGATTAAAAGATATAAGGATTTCTCAAAAAGCCAGGCTAAAACACATCAAGAGAACACTGAACAGAATTTAATCTTTCTTTGAGGATTAGAAATCCTTCCGTGTTTTGCAGTGCTTGGTTTTTAATCAAACAAAGGAAGACAGGTTACTTTTTTCCTATGGAAGAAAACTGTTAATGTATATTTCATATTGTGAAACATCATGAAAAGTTACTAGAAATGAATACCCAATGAAACATTTTTAAAAAGAACAACATTTCCCTATATTTCATTTAATTTATGCCATTTTTAATGCTCCATTTTTAAGGCTCATATTTTAAAACATTATTGGATGAGTTTATACATAAAAGCCAAATGCTATATAGTGTTTTAACTAATCCTACATTTTATGAACATTTTAAGAGTCAAGTGAGAGATTCAAACAATATTAGTTAATCACTTAATATGGAAACTGAGTATCTACTGTAGTAGGCACTAACTGACATGTGGAGGAGGTAAAGACACTGACTCAGAGTCTTTGATTATTCAACAATCAGCATTTCTTGGAGACCTTTGTGCCAGTAACTGTAACCCTGAAGTGATGAAGGGAACAGGGGAAATCCCTATATTTTTAAGAGGGGGGAAAAAGGCATTAAAGAATATATTATTTGGACTATTTTCGAGTCAAGATTTAAAAACAATACAGGCAAGCAAGATGGAGAATCACAGGGATGCATAAAGCCACATTAGATGATTTGGGTAAAAGTTGGCGTTCCAGGCAGAGGAAACTGTAAGCAGGAACTCGGGAGGAGGAGTGATCATGATACACTTAAAAATAGAAGGTCTTTGTCATTGGTGAACACGACAGGGCAAAAGGAGTGCAAAAGGAAATGAGAGAAGGAAGCAGTCACTCCTCTGGGAGCTGAAACCTGCGGGAATTTGAGTTTTTAATAAGGGTAATGGGGCTTCCCTGGCATCTCAGTGGTAAAGAATTCACCTGCCATGCAGGAGACACAGGAGATGCCAGTCCTATCCCTGGGTGGGGAAGATCCCTTGGAGAAGGGCATGGCTACCCACTCCAGTAGTCTTGCCCAGAGAATCCCATGTAGCCTGGGCACCTACAGTCCATGAGGCTGCAGAGTAGGACACGACTGAAATGACTGAGCACACACGTATGCATGCATGTGGGAGGCTCCAGGAGACCACTGGAAGGTTTAAGAGAGAGCAATAAAATGATCTGATTTACGTTTTTAAAAGATGCTGGCTACTTTATAGGGAATGGCATGAGGGGGCTGCAGGGTAAAAGCGAAGAGTCCAGTTTAGTTGAAATAAGGTGACTTGTGTAATATTCATGGAAATGGCCAGACGTGGAAATCTGAGCCAAATGCATCAATGGTTATACTCAGGAGGTGAGAAAAAAATAAGAAATTAAGGATGATCCCTAGATTATTGGCTTGAGCCACTGAATGGAACATAGACGTGTCACTGAGATGCGACAAAGCCTAGTGTAATTATAAGTCAGGAACTGTTAAGACGTTCGACCTTAATATATTACATATAAAGTGTTTAGAAAACTATCAGTGATGACATCAATTGTGGCACTGTATACATGAGTATAGAATTCACTAAAGAAGTTAGTCAAGGCTATGGTTTTTCCAGTGGTCATGTATGGATGTGAGAGTTGGACTATAAAGAAAGCTGAGTGCCGAAGAATCGATGCTTTTGAACTGTCATGTTGGAGAAGACTCTTGAGAGTCCCTTGGACTGCAAGGAGATCCAACCAGTCCATCCTAAAGGAGTTCATTCCTGGGTGTTCATTGGTAAGACTGATTTTGAAGCTGAAACTCCAATACTTTGGCCACCTGATGCGAAGAGCTGACTCATTTGAAAAGACCCTGATACTGGGAAATATTGAGGGCAGGAGGAGAAGGGGATGACAGAGGATGAGACGGTTGGATGGCATCACCGACTCAATGGACATGGGTTTGGGTGGACTCCGGGAGTTGGTGATGGACAGGGAGGCCTGGTGTGCTGCGATTCATGGGGTCACAAAGAATCAGACACTACTGAGCGACTGAACTGAACTGAACTGAAAGAAGTCAGGGTTGAAAGTGAATACTTCAGAGACTTCCAACATTAATGGTATTTAAAAGCCACTTGGCTTAGTGACTTTCCAAACAGAATAGAATAAAACAAGACAAAATGAAAGAGATGAGGACTGACCTAGAGTCCACTAAAATGTGGACTCTAGAGAGGGAAATGTTCCATAAATAAAGGAGAAATTTATGGGTATGAGAGCTGATGTAAGAAAACAGAGACCGGTCCACAGGATTTGGCAATATAGATGCCACTGGTAACTTTTACAAGAGAAGGGTCAGTGAAGCAGGGAGGTCAGATAGTCAGACTAGAGCAGACTGAATAAAGAGAACATGAAGGAGTTAGGGAAGTAATTCACAAAGCCTTCTAATAGTATTGGTGGGCTTGCTGAAAGAGAAATGAGGCAGTAAATGACGGGCTATGGGAGGGCAGGTGAGAGTTTGTTCTTTTTTTTTTTTTTTTAATGGGCTGTATATTACATATGTTTTTATACTGGTGGAAGTGACATGGAAAAGAGGAGGAAACTGTTGAAAAGCCAAGAGGTGATGATGAATTTACCACATAAGTAGAGGATGCAAACTGTGCAAGGAGCAGAGGCATTGTTCCCAGTCTAACAAGGTGGAAAGGCAGAGCAAACAGAAAACAGGAGTGGATGTAGCTGAGTTTACAGATTTGGTGTGGAAAAGGTGAAATTATCTTCCATGGTGTTTAGATTTTCTTTACATATAACAGATGAGGTCTCCTACTGACAGTTAAGAGAAGTCGAGACAGAGGGTGAGAAGGATGAGAGGGAGATGAAAGTATTGGTCTAGACATCTAAGAAAATGGGAACAGAAATTTACCAAGGGGTTATGGTAAGATTAGCAGGCTAGAAAGGCAAAAATATTTAATCAGAATATGTTTTTATAAAATGAAATTAGTAAAAGGACAGTATAATTTAGAAAATTAGAACAAAGAAGAAAGCTCCCTTTACACAGCTGACCATAAAACAGTTTTATAGATTACTTCAAAGTTGAAACTCATATTATCAAGATGTTTTTTGTTGCTTTGGTCACTAAAATTTGATGCATTCCATAAAAGGGCATTCTTTTATCTAATTGTGTTGTTGAGAGAATACTTTTAAATTGCAATTTTACATAGTTTTGAAATTCATTTTGACTAATGCATGTAGCTTAAAATTACAATGTGTAAACATTCAATTTCTATTAAACATTAATGTTCTAAAGCATATAAAATGCCAACTATAATAATTTATGAATCACATTTTGTGTTGTTTCTCCCTGAAAAAGACTTCATAAGTTAAAAAAACAAACAAACAGGACATTTACCCTACAGAAAGAAAAAACTGTGCTAAATGGCTTCACCTGTCATCCTTCAAATTATTTTTTATATAATTCATTTCCTTATGGAATAAATAAAATGATTTTATTAAGCATTTTTTTCAAGCTGAATAACAATGAAGTCTGCACATCAAAAATTAAGGTGAAGAACAACATAAAACTTCCAAGTTTTATCTTTGGCTGTCTTGTCAAATTTCCAAACGTGTAGTCTATGCTTACAACACAGGTTGGAAATACTCTTTTGGTATTCTGTAATGATACTGTGAACTACAATGGAAATTTAGTCAACAGTTCAGCTTCAAGACAACCTAAAGTTTTTAGCAGGGAAAAACTGGCAAAGTGCAAAGTGACAAAGGGTAATAGTGTAAATTACAAGTAGTCAACTTAGGTTTTCTCAAACAGTTTAACAAAATCTTTGCTAACACTACGGGGATTATACTACATTGAGGAGGAAAAATAACATGGGACATGTGATTTTCAAAGACATTTAAACTAAAAGAAATGTTCATTAAATATTAATTAATTATACAACATTCAAATTGTAAATGTTCTTTATGCCATTATATGAATATAGTGAAAATGGGATTAGTGCAATTTTCCTGAAGAGTACACATTGAGAGAAGAACATTAAGAGTAAAACTCACAAGCTTTTCAAATTTTATATGGTTATTGCTAACTTAATGGCTGCAAATGAGAATAGTACTTTTAAAGTTCTCCTTTATATTATTTTAAAATTTAGTGTTTTCTTTCTTTGCTTATTTTGGGACATACACATATCTCGCTTATATAACTATTTCTAACATGGAAAAGCCATGTTCAAAGTTACAAAAGGTGCACATAGTTTTCATAGAGACACATGTACCCAAGTGTTCATCCCAGCACTGTTTATAATAGCCAGGACATGGAAGCAACCTAGATGTTCATCAGCAGACGAATGGATAAGAAAGCTGTGGTACATATACACAATGGAATATTACTCAGCCATTAAAAAGAATACATTTGAATCAGTGCTAATGAGGTGGATGAAACTGGAGCCTATTATACAGAGTGAAGTAAGCCAGAAAGAAAAACACCAGTAGAGTATACTAATGCATATATATGGAATTTAGAAAGATGGTAACCGTATATGCGAGATAGCAAAAGAGACACAGATGTATAGAACAGTCTTTTGGACTCTGTGGAAGAAGGGAAGGGTGGGATGATGTGAAAGAATAACATTGAAACATGTATATTATCATATGTGAAATAGATTGCCAGTCTAGGTTCCATGTATGAGACAGGGTGCCCAGGGCTGGTGCACTGGGATGACCCTGAGGGATGGGATGGGGAGGGAAAAGAGAGGGGTGTTCAGGATGGAGAACACATGTAAACCCATGGCTGATTCATGTCAATGTATGGCAAAAAAACACTACAATATTGTAATTAGCCTCCAATTAAAACAAATTTAAAATAAAGCAATATGAGCAAAAAAGGATGGAAAAAAAAAAAAGAAAATCAGAGATGTTTTCCACTAGAACAAGAAATAAACAACCACTGTAGACTACTCAGGAACTACAGTAACTGCTGTTTTTTTTTCCTCTTCTTTTGATCACTTCTTATTAGTTTGTGGGCTTCCCTTGTGGCTCAGCTGGTAAAGAATCCACCTGCAATGCAGGAGACCTGGGTTCAATCCCTGGGTTGGGAAGATCCCTGGAGAAGGGAAAGGTTACCCACTCCAGTATTCTGGCCTGGAGAATTGCATAGACTGTACAGTACAAAGGGTTGCAAAAGTCAGACCCGTCTAACTGACTTTCACTTTCACTTTCACTTTAGTAGTTTTTAATCTAATTTCCATCCCCTTTGTATCTAGAAACTGATCTACCATTGGTCACCAGTTACAAAAACATTAGATACTTTTCAGTCCAAACCTTTACCAGAAATCTTTCCAGCACTGAGATGGTTAACCACCTCCAGCTTCCTGACTGAAACCCTCCTCATGTGGGCTCTTGAGATACAACCTTTTATCCTTATTGTTCCTATTTTTGCTATTCCTTCTCAGGCTCTTCTGCCCTGACTGTCTTTTACATGTTAACACCCCCAGGTTGTACTCATGGTCCTCTTTTAGCATTGTTTCCTGCACATCCCTTAAACATCATATTCATAATGATTTCAGACAATACCTATATGTAGAGACTTCAGAAACACCTCCAATCTGTGTCTCTCTCCTGAGTATAAGAACAGCATATCCAACTACCTTAAAGAACCTACATTCAACTTGCCCAAAATCACACTTAAACTTCTCGACCCGGAATTTAATTCTCTCTCCATTAGATATGCTTATATTCTATGCTTTTGTTCCAAGTTAGAAAACTAGATTTTCTCTCCACATTTCTCTCACTGCTTACATCCAACTATTTCCAAATACTCTCTAGTCCCCAGATTTTCAGATTTGCCTGAGCACTGAAATGATCTGGAGAGTTAAACACATAACTCCTACATCTGTGTGTAGTTAGGCCCGGACATCAGTGTTTTCTCAAGGACCTCCAGGTATTTCTAACCTGCAGGAAAGTTTGAGAAATATTGCTCTAACTTACTCCTCAAATATCTCCTCTAGGTGTCTCTGACTCTTTCATCATAACTGTTTTTGGTAAGATGTTCATGTCTGCTCCCCTGGATTACTGAAACAGATTCGTATTAGTCTTCCCATCTCTCATATCAGCCTAAGCCATCTGCCAGATCTATCTAAAGAGACAAACCTAATCATATCACAGTTCTGCTTCAAATCTGACTTCAAGATAAAAATCCAGCTCTTTAATATGCTATACAAGACCACAAGGCAACATTTGCTCCAACCACAAAGAATTAAATACTTTGTTTCCTGAATATAACATGTATTCTGCAATCTCTTGACCATATGTCTACTCTTTTTGTCCGAATGAATAAGGAATGGTCCCTGTGCTCTAGGAGCATATGGTATAATAAAGCAGACATATGTAAATTGATACAAAAATAATTATAGTGTATGAAACAGTGTACAGTGAGAGCAGAAAGGAAAGAGTGATTATTTGTACCTGTGTAAATCAGGGAAGGTCTCATAGAACAGTAACTCGTAATTGATTCTGAAATCATACATGAGTATTTATTGAAACCGATCAGAATAAAACAGCCAAGAGTACTCCAGTTGTACTAAGCAGCGGAAACAAAGGCAAGGGGTGTTGTCTTTAAGGAATATGCTCTGTTTAAGGAATCTCAAGGAGTTCAGTTAGCTTTGGGGAAATGAATGGCTTTACTTCATGGGCAATGGAGCTGCACACATAGAGAGAAACCAGGTTTATTCAAGCAAGGGGCTAAAACAATGGTTTCTAACCAGGTTGATTATTTGGCTCTGAATTTTAGATTATCCAGTGTAGCAAATCCCTGCTCTTCTTTTGGACATTACCTCTCCTAGGAAGACTTGCTTGTTCACCCTTCCATCTCTTTTCAGGCACCCCTCTTATGACATCCCACAGCATCCTTTGCATTTCTTTATCATAACATTTGTTATATTGTATTAAATTGGTGTTTTTATGTTTTTCAAAAGATGACCAAAGTTCAGTGGGTGAGAACCCATATTTTTCATCACTGTATTGCTAGCATCTAGTTGTTTTTCAGTCACTAAGCCACGTCCAGCTCTTTGCAAACCCATGGACTACAGTACACCAGATTCCTCTGTCCTTCACTATCTCCTGGAGCTTGCTCAAATTTATCTCCATCAAGTTGGTGATGCTGTCCAATAATTTCATCCTTTGCCACCCCCTTCTCCTTCTGCCTTCAACCTTTCCCAGCATCGGGGTCTTTTCCAATGAAAATACTAGCATTTAGTATTATACCTTATATTCAATTAGTATTCAAAAAATATTTGCCTCAAAGGAATACTGAAATAGGTAACTGAGAAAAGAGATTGAAAGTAACACACTTTGCAAGTAATCCAAGTAATTAAATAATGCATTGCATTACATTTACAATATCTAAATGTAAGTAAATTTTTATAGTCTACAGAGACAATAAGAACAGATAGATGGTTCAAAGTAAGAGTATTCAAGAACCTCTCATATTTAATAAAATATACTTTATATCAAAGAATAAAAATCATTTATTTATATTTTCTACTTAATACACATTTTCACATCTATTATCTAATTTATTTAACATAATAATTTTGAATGTAGAAAACCTTATATTGAGAATAATGAGCACGGATAATTTATTTTACCAGGGTCAAATAAATCAATAGGAGAGGCAGGGATTAAGCTCTGGTCTTTTGACTCGAAGTTCCTCTTGACTACATCAAGACAATACCATATTGATTTCCCATCCTTTCAATTTACATTAGAGATTCTAGTTGATTTTGTGTTCTCAGTTCTCTTGCAGTAAATCATTTGAACAAAGGTGTCCCTTCTCTGTATATACCCCTCTGCAATGTAGTGTGTTAGTTGCTCGGTCATGTCTGACTCTTTGGGACCACATGGACTGTAGTCAGCCAGGCTCTTCTATGCATGGAATTCCCCAGGCAAGCATACTAGAGTGGGTTGCCATTCCCTTCTCCAGGGGATCTTCCCAGCCCAGGGATGGAACCCAGTTCTCCCGCACTGCAGGCAGATTCTTACCAGCTGCGCCACCAGGGAAGCCACTGTAATGTAAACGTGAAGCTGCTCTTTAAGTGGGGGATTTATTTACACGCCTTTTGAATCCGGGCTTTGTAACTTGTTTCAATCAACAGAATACGACAGAAGTGAGGTTGTGCCAGTATCAAGCCACAACTTAAAAGGGGCCTGTCCTTTTCTGTTTACTCTCTTGAAATCCTGCCTAGTCATGTGATCAAGTTAGCATGACCTGTTGAAGGATCAGAGATCACAAGGAACAGGGATAAGCCATCCAGCTGAGGCTATTTGGGACCAGTGAGCCCATAGCCCACCTGGAAGTTGACTATAGATGGAGTAAGACAAGCTGAGACCAGAAGAACCACAGTTTACCTCAACCCAAATCACTCACATGCAGGCAGAACTGTGAATTAAATTAATAGTTCTTTCAAACAACTAAGTCCGGGGTGTTCTGTTATGTAGCCAAAGTTAACTGATACCACTTTTATTAAGTGTAACAATAGCAACAATAAGAAATAGCACTTACTGTGTACTTGCATGTGCCAAGCACATGCATTACCTCTAATCATGATGAAGTGAAACTTATCAGTCCTGATTTGCATATAGGAAAGAAAAAATGTATTTAAAGAAGTTAAGTAATACTCATGATTGTAGAGCTAACAAGAGTAACTATAAATCTTGAACTCTCTACCTACAATATTTTTTTTTCTCTGAATCATTTTTTGTATTCCTTAAATACACATTTATAGAAAACCTTGTGGGTTTATTTTTATACCCAGTAGATTTTATTCAATGTGTGTCAATTTTTATTACTTTCGTTCTCAGAGACTAACATTATTACTGTGTTCTTGCTCAATGTATTAGTTCGCTGTGACTCTATAAATACCATCTAAGCTAGGATAGGTAGGTAGAACTCCCTAGGAAATCATGAAGTCAAAGGAAGATCTAGTGAGAAAGACCCAATGAGATGATTCGCTGTTTCCTAACCACCTAAAAGCATTAAGGAATGAAAATAGGGTAGTACTGGCCCCTTACAATCTGGCTCCAAATCATCTTGCTGTCCCTTATCTTGACCCACCAAACTGAATTCACTATATATACTGGCCACCAGATAGTTTTTAGGCTTCCATTCTCTTCTGTGTGCAGATTCTTCTTTTATAGTCCTCTCCATTCCTCTGACCATATATCTTCTATTCACTCTTCAAGTTGCTAACACAGAGCACTTCTATTCTACTGCACTCAATGAGCTCAGAGAGAGAACTACTGTCTTTACTGATATCTGAGTGATGAATTTACTTCTCTACTCCAGTTCCTGTCACACTGTATCACAAATGTGTGCTTATTTATATCACTGTCTCCCCTTACTCCACTCAATGGAAAAACATGTTACATTTTATTCACCTTTATTTACTTATTTTTTGGTTCAGCATTGCATAGCATCTAATGAATTTAACAAATGTCTGTGGAAGGAAGGATGTCCTCTTGTTACTTATTATTAATTAAAAAAATTCTAGTTTATTCCTATAAAGATTATAGTACTTGCTGCAATAATGAAGAAAAAGTGCATATATAAAACTACTAAGACTACTATGTATTTTTATATCTATAAGCCATTTATTGCCTTCATAGCATGATTTTGACACTGGTTTTAATCTATGATGTCCAACTGGATTTAGGCTGTTCTATCACTGCTGACCCTTCACTGAAGTTGCAGTAAGTCAACTGAAGTCATAAAATTTGAATTCCATGTACACAAAAATGTTACCTACATAAAACCTGTGTATGAGATTTTATTTTTCTTCTATTTAAAAGGTCATGATATGTTGCTGTACTGATGTAGTTCATTCAAGGACTTAGCCTTTCAAAGTTATCTTCGACAAAGGAGGCAAGAATATACAATGGAGTAAAGACAGTCTCTTTAACAGGTGGTGCTGGGAAAACTGGTCAACCACTTGTAAAAGAATGAAACTAGACCCCTTTCTAACACCATACACAAAAATAAACTCAAAATGGATTAAAGATCTAAATGTAAGACCAGAAACTATAAAACTCCTAGAGGAGAACATAGGCAAAACACTCTCCGACATAAATCACAGCAGGATCCTCTATGATCCAACTCCCAGGATACTGGAAATAAAAGCAAAGATAAACAAATGGGATCTAATTAAAATTAAAAGCTTCTGCACAACAAAGGAAACTATAAGCAAGGTGAAAAGACAGCTTTCTGAATGGGAGAAAACAATAGCAAATGAAACAACTGACAAACAACTAATCTCAAAGATATATAAGCAACTTATGCAGCTCAACTCCAGAAAAATAAACGATCCAATCAAAAAAATGGGCCAAAGAACTAAATAGGCATTTCTCCAAAGAAGACATACGGATGGCTAACAAACACATGAAAAGATGTTCAACATCACTCATTATCAGAGAAATGCAAATCAAGACCACAATGAGGTACCATTTCACACCAGTCAGAATGGCTGTGATCCAAAAGTCTACAAGCAATAAATGCTGGAGAGGATGTGGAGAAAAGGGAACCCTCTTACACTGCTGGTGGGAATGCAAACTAGTACAGCCATTATGGAAAACAGTGTGGAGATTCCTTAAAAAATTGCAAATAGAACTGCCTTATGATCCAGCAATCCCACTGCTGGGCATACACACCGAGGAAACCAGAATTGAAAGAGACACATGTACCCCAATGTTCATTGCAGCACTTGTTTATAATAGCCAGGACATGGAAGCAACCTAGATGTCCATCAGCAGATGATTGGATAAGAAAGCTGTGGTACATATACACAATGGAATACTACTCAGCCCTTAAAAAGAATAAATTTGACTCAGTTCTAATGAGATGGATGAAATTGGAACCGATTATACAGAGTGAAGTAAGCCAGAAAGAAAAACACCAATACAGTATACTGACACATATATATGGAATTTAGAAGACAGTAATGATGACCCTATATGTGAGACAACAAAGAGACACAGAGGTATAGAGTGGACTTTTGGACTCTGAGGGAGAGGGAAAGGGTGGGATGGTTTGGGAGAATGGCAATGAAACATGTATATTTTCTTGTAAGAAACGAAGTGCCAATCTGTGTTCAATGTAGGATGCAGGATGCATGGGGCTGATGCACAGGATGATTCAAGTAGAGGATATGGGGTGGGAGGTGGGAGGGGCTTCGGCATTGGGAGATTGTGTTCACCTATGGCTGATTCGTGTCAATGTATGGCAAAACAAATACAGTATTGTAATTAAAAAAATAAATAAAGTTAATAAAAAAACAAACAAAAATAAAATAAAACTCTTTCTATATAGAGGAAATAAATATTCACTTAATTAAATACCTTCATAAATTAATAAAGTTAATTAATACAGTGTTAAAATGTGACATAGGAATTTGAAGGTAAAAAGAAATTAAAAATAAAATAGTAATAAAGAAACTCTCAAGAATATTACATGGAATGATGCACTACATGAGATAGTTTGGGCACTTCCAAACATGTAGCACTTGGATATTACAAAGATTATTTTCTGTTAAAGACTTTAAATCCCAAATGAAAATTTTATGTAAATACTAAACATTATTGTAATTATTTTATGAGATGTAGCTCTTTTGCTCTCATTAACTATGATTGCATGTTTAATTCAAGTTCAATTAGATAATCCTGTTGTGTAAGATAGTGGTATTGTGTCTTAAGAATGGGATGGTAAGCTTCTGGAGGATGTTTCTTGTGTCTTCCATCTCAGCATATATCCCTTGTGGGCTGGGACTGCTTGTTCTGTTTACTAATGTACCTGACACATATTAGGAACACAAAAGTATTTGTTGAATAAAGAGATAAATAGAATAGTTGAAATGTAGTAAGTGAATGCTTTTAGGAAGTCAGGGACTTCTAAAATCAGACAGGTTACTCTTTCCCAACTATGTGCTATTACCTCAGAGAAATGCTGTCAGTTCAGTTCAGTTCAGTCGCTCGGTCGTGTCTGACTCTTTGCGACCCCATGGACTGCAGTACACCAGGCTTTCCTGTCTATCTCCCTGAGCTTACTCAAACTCATGTCCATCGAGTTGGTGATGCCACCCAACCATCTCATCCTCTGTCCCTTCTCTTCCTGCCTTCAATCTTTCCCAGCATCAAGATCTTTTCAAATGAGTCAGGTCTTCACATCAGGTAGCCAAAGTATTGGAGTTTCAGCTTCAGCATCAGGCCTTGCAAAGAATATTCAGGATTGATTTCCTTTAGGATTGACTGGTTGGATCTCCTTGCAGTCTAAGGGACTCTCAAGAATCTTCTTCAACAGCATCAGTTCTTCAGTGCTCAGCTATAGGAATGCTTATATCCCACTTACTATGGGATAAGCTGTCCACCCTTGGGGGACTCTGCCTCTGCCTCAACCTTCCATATTCTTCTCCAGACACCCACAGGTACTCTCTCATACTTCCTTCCTGTCTCTGTTCAAATGTCATTGCCTCAGTGAAACTTTAAGAATGCAAACCATCCCCTCCCAGCTCTATTTTCCTTCCCATGGCATTATATCATTTTATTTAAAATAGTTAATGTTGTTCTCACCTAAGTGGGAATGCATGCTCCACTGGAGGAAGAGTTTGGATACAGGACAGTGAGGGCATATAGTGATTCTACTTACTTGTTAAATGAATAATCAAATACTAACATATTAGTTAAATATCTTTTTGCATCTGCTACCTGATCTATAAAATGGGAATACTTTGATTTACTACACTTATTTCATAGGGATTATTCCAAGAATAGCATAGTATTATATATTTGACATTAAATACTTTTCAATGAAATTCAATAATTTTTTTATGACTAAGAGAATAATGTCATAGTCAGATTTGCCATTTTCTACAATTTAGTTAGAGAGCAAACTATGACATTTTGAAATAGTGCAACACTTTGGTTTTAAACATCCACAGGTAAGACTTAAAAACATGCCATTGGAAAGGGTAGAAAGCATCATCTTATGCACTCCTTTGATCTTTCAGTAGTATCATATTGTGGGCATATTTGTAAATTAATGCAGTTTAAAAAAGGGGGCAGATCCACAGAATCAAACTGTATAGATCAATTCACATTTTGTAGATATTTTAAAATTATTTAGATTTCACTAAAATACTAGGAAATCAACTAATAGCTAGGAAACCATTTATTAAATTTTATATTTTTGGCTTAAATTGCTTTATCAGAATTGAGATTACAATCTTTTTCCTACTCAGAAACAATGCTAAGGACTTTGATCTTCAGACATGTATGTTTTCTTATTTGGAATACCCAGAGAGGACCAATACTATCAACAAATTCCATGTTAAAGACAGAGTAGCATGCTGCAATCGGTTGTGATTTTGGATGAAGAAAGTCTGGAGAGTGGGAGAGGACTTAGGAACTATGCCCTTTCCCTGAGAGGTCTAAGGAACATGCACTCTAGACCACAAAGCTGGAAGCGTTTCTTCTGCCCTGTGCTCTGCAGGAGAAACATGCATCTCCATTGCTCCTGTCTTTCCCCTATGCAGTTCTGTGAGTACTCATTCATGCCTTTTCTCTCCATGAGACCACCTCTCTTCAGCTCCTGCTTTGAAACAGGCACAGAAAAGGAGCTGAGTGAAAACAAGATGACTAAATTAATGAAGGAGCTCGTGCACCCTCCTTTCACACAAATGATTCCATCTTTGCTTTGGTTTTGCTTTCCTTCCTCCTCTTCATCAGATCCCAACCCACCACAATCTCCCTCACCTTATCTGACCTTTCTTTACAAGAAGCTTTTCCCATGTTTGGACCCATATGCTTCCTCCTCCTCCACTTGGAGCTGCCACATCTGCCAACAACAGGCACCTTGGTTAACAGAAGTAGAACCAAACCCTCTAACGTGCTTCACTTTTCAGGATAATGATGAATGATACTTAGCTAGTAAAATTCATTGTATCATTGAATAAATGATTCCCTTGCCTTCATATGCTGTTGATACTTGGGAATCAAATCAAAGATATTTCCACATTTTGTAAACATCTTAGGGTTTCATCTACTTTCCAAATTTCAGTTTGAAATGTTCCTTCTCAGAAGCTTGGTATAGGGATTTACAACATAAATAATGACAGGATCTTTTTCAAAGTGATTGGAACCTTTCCGGTATAAACTTTATACAGCATAATGAATATGTTGGCATTTTGAACTTATTTGCATACTATAAAAATACAACAGAGAGCACAGCAAAGTCCCTGTTAAATTCATATTACCTGTGAAATGAAGATACCAAAAGGCAGTGTAGCCTAATTAGAATCATGAAATGGTATTCAAGCCATACTTCTAAGAAAACACATATGCACTAATAGTTACAAAGAATGAAATGGGTTTACCTCTCATTAAGTAAATGAGAAAATCCTCAAATTTCTTTGCTTTAGTCATTTCATAAGATATTTCTAATAGCAGTAGTACCTATTTCAACTGCTGAGTTAAAGTCACATTTGTCAATTATTAGTGTACTAGGACTTTCAATGCAAGACCTTTTCAGGTCCTGAAGGACCTTTTCAGAGTTTAAAATTTGATGTTTTCAACAATGAAGTTTAAAAATTAGACATTTTCTTTCAAATATTCTTTGTCCTGATTGTTCGCACTTTCTAGCTTCCTCATGATTGCACAGATGCGATAACAATGCTGTTTTTAAGTAACATCAAGGTGTTTGTTTTATAATCTTTACTCTCTTATATTCCACATATAATTATGTGATCTCTGAAACTTTCCAAACAAATAAGAGAACAGTAGCCTTTCAAAATAAACTGTAAGGCTGGAGTTTGCAGTCTTCTAAATTAAGGGAAGATTATACATCTTCCCTACTATGTAAGATTTGCCAACTTGAAAGTTTGTTTAAAAAATGAATTTATAAGCATAATGTCATAAGAATTATTATATAAAACTATATACAATTAAGAGTTGGGAAAATCATAAGACTAAAATTTGGTCATTGAGCATTTTCTGTTTTGATAATTACCCCTGTATTTCAAAAACATTATAAAACTATAGCACTGATTATTTTAATTACTTGAATATTGCAAAGAACAGCCTCTAGAATGATTTGATTTAAAAAACAAATTCCTGTTAAGATTTTTTAAATTATTTACAACAACTCCAATTGTTCTATCATTTGAGGAAGGAATGGAGAGTTGTCCTTATCTTTCCCATCAAACAAGTTATCATAGTAGATAACATAAAAGCGTGTGATCAGGATTTTAGTCTCAGATGCAGCCCATGTCCCCATATGTCTCATAAATTCTTCTAATGCATTTTCACATGCATGATCGTGAATACCTATTCAGTGAAAAGGTTTACCATATGCTACATTTTTCAACTACCAAGAACAAAGGGTGAATGGTTCCTGGACTCGTATATGGAACAAAAAAGCATAAAAGCAAAACAAAAACCTCTTACATTTTTACTAAATAAAGGAAGGAATGAAGAATTGTAAAGACTGAGTGGAATCCTCTTTGGGCACCATGCTGTTCTTTTCTTGAGACAAAAATGTTCAACAAGGGACAGGGAGGAAAGGAGAAACAAATGTACACCTCTCGTGTGTGTCACCCAATCCATCTTCTCCTTAGTAAAGAACTATTTGCTACAGTATAGTATTAAATGCTTCCTTCAGCATACTTTTAGTAACATGAATTTTTATTATTTCTTTAGGAACAATTCACAATAGGAAGTTACTGTCAAGAGCTTGTGTGTGTGTGTGTGTGTGTTTTCTTTCTCTTTTCAAGATACTCTTGTGTACACCACAGGTTAAGCAATCCCTTTCCTCTTTTAAAATATTTTAATGACTTGGAGTATTATTTCTCAGTAGATATTATTCAGCCAAGCTAGAGATATTTACTGTACTGGTAAAATGTATAATATATTCCCTGAATTATTTATGTACGTAATACATATTATGATGCACAGAGGGCTTCCCAGGTGGTGTTAGAGGCAAAGAACCCACCTGTCAATGCAGGAGACATAAGAGACTGGGGTTCAATCCCTAGGTCGGGGAGATCCCCTGGAGGAGGGCATGACAACTCACTCCAGTATTTATGCCTGGAGAATCCCATGGACAGAGGATCCTGATCGGTTATATTCCACGGGGTTGTGTAGAGGTGGACACAAAACTTAGTGCACACACATGATGCACAGAAATCATATAGAGAATATATGCATCATATAGACATATACTTTCCCTCAGTCAACTATTACAATTACGCTACAGCGAGTCAGCTACTTATGAGCCTTTATTACTCAAACAAACACACACATCATTCTCAGAACCGAAAAGAAAAAATCCTTGTATACAAATTTAACCTTAAGTTTTTGTCCTATCTAGGCAAAGTCCTTCATTTTGAATTGTATTTATTACAATAAATCTTTTTTTTTTAATCGATTTAAGGTTACCACTCTTGATTGAATGCACAAGCAATTTCTGGTAAAGTACTCATTGTATCAAAATACCACAACCAATAAGCTAGGTGCTGTGAAGCTCATTATATGGGGTATCATCTCTGTCTCACAACACATGGTCTTAGAAATGCCAGAACAAATTCACTCAAAGCAAATTAGTGGCTACATTTCATGTATTAAAGGACATGTGTAGTTTTGCTCTGGTGTCAGTTTCATGGTGTCATTTTTCAATGTGCATCAGAAGGGACCCATAGTGGAAAATTAACTTGGGCTTTTTAACTGTCAGAGCAAGATGCTCATCTTCTCAAAACTCATGCCTTAATGGCGTTTTTTTTTCTCATGTAGAATTACTCTGCCCCACTCCTTTTCTTACTGCCTTCTTATTTATTTGCAGTAGAGCTATCACTCTCCATTGAATATGCTGTAGCTATAAAATTTCAAAGAGTCAAGTCTCTGTAGGTGCAAAGTATTTTAGTTCACAACCTGTATCTCTTTGTGCATGCTAACAGCAAGCTATATTGAAGCATTTCTCTTGCCTGACTTGGCCTCTGGTCTGGTTTAAAGTGTCAGTTTCTTCCTCTGTTCATTTTCTCTTAAATAACTTTGTTGATGAAAATTTTTAGGCCACCCTAAAGTATCTTTATTAACTTACATACGTCAGTCTCGTTAAATAAACTCATCAACATTCCTTACTTTTCATTCAATTTTCCTTTATCAGACTAAAATTTCATTGCCAGTAGCATGGCTGTTTTTACTTCATATGAAGCCACCCTCCCTACAGCTATGAAGAAGGAAAAAAAATTCAAGGAAAAGAAAATTAAAAAACTCCAGACTTTTAGGATGAAAATATGGGGAAATAACTATCAATCTATGTATTTTTCAAGGACTTCCTTTTTAAGCTAGTGTTATAGCAGTCATCAATCCTAATAAACTAATCAAATAATCTTTTCCATAGTCTCCATCTTTGATGAAGCAAAACTTCATTTACAATAATAAAAACCACTACGCTTCCTGAGTTGTCCATATTTCAATGAGATACTAATCAGCAATATGGCATCTTCCATGACTTGCTACTAACAAAGTTTTTCCTGACACCTCTATGGCATCAACCCTTTTCTGTGATAGAGATACCCTAGTAGGGTGTATGTGTGTGTGTGTGTGCATGTGTGTGTGTGTTTACTCTTGAGGTATTTATAGTAGGTAAAGATATGAATTTTACAAAATAGTCTCTTTAAATTATTTTGAATGTGTTTGACCTGTCTTCCCAAATGTATACCCTTTTGATGGCAGGGATTCTTATATATGTATTTTCCCATGTATAGTGTCTTACATACATTAACTATTCCCCTGATTAGTATATATAAAAACTATTCAATGTCACCTAGCTTACTATAAAAAGATAAAGGAGATGATTAGTATGGTGAGAGAAATCCAGTTAAGGACTGTTAATGCTTTCAGTTCTCATTTTGTCAGAATTTGCTATTAAATTACTTTTTGTTGAGAACTTGAAAAACATGGCAGGATATAGGCTTCTTTACTGCTACTCTCTAGGTTTGGATATATATATACTGTAATTAGAATTGCTGGCAGGATGAAATTTAATTTGTGTCAAAAATATTAAAAATGCCCTTTTTCGAAGGACTAAAGAAAGCATCTTATTTGCACTTAAACCACATTATAGATGTAAAAGTATATGACACGTATTTTGTATTTAAAACTAGAAGAAGGCAATCAAATTTTTTATAGTTTTGAAAAGATTTCAAAGTGTGTCATCCTATCCACCTGCAAGGACTAAATTCACATGAATTAGCCTCTCATGCAATGTGGTGCAGAAACTGATGGTCTTGTCAGTGGCTATGTAGAGCTGTAATTTGGAATAGGCAAAGGAAATGCATTCAGTCACTGCGCACAGTGCTAGATTCTTCCAGAATCATTGAGCAAAAGCTTTACTCTCTGATTTGCCTTATCCATAAGCATCTAAATTTGGACCTACTTCATTTTTATCTTTGAAGATGCTATTTTATTTTAGCATCTAGGTATATAGCCACATTTTTTCCCATCATAAATGGATTCTAGAATACTTTGAAGCAACTGGCGTAACACTTCTCTCAAAGTACTTTTTGTGGTAATTAGCAGTTGCCAAAATGTCACATTATTCTTGGCGAAATAGAAAAACGCTCTACCTGGAAATCATTAGAGGTCCATGTCCTATAAAACTTAGCAAACTCAACACAGTTTTAAACAAATGTGAACAAACATGAAAGTGCTGCTCCATTCATCACTGGGATGACAGAATTAATCCAAACCCTCTGGGATATCTTTAACTGAGAGGTGCTCCCTGAATTCCCTTTTAATTAGGTCCTGGTTTCATCTCCAGCCCAAAGGATTTCTTACTGACTCATATTTTCCTACCATTTGTTCTCAACATTTACCCTCTACTATTGTCACAAAAGGTTAATTAATTTAATATTTTCTAAGGTGTGAGAGATCTTTGACTACTGGCTCCATTGCTTGCTGTTTGAACACTGACAGGAAACATACTTCCCTAAAGTCTACAAAGGAGGTCACATGAAGTTGTGAAAAAGCTTGGGCTGATGGCACCCCACTCCAGTACTCTTGCCTGGAAAATCCCATGGCCAGAGGAGCCTGGTAGGCTGCAGTCCATGGGGTCGCTAAGAGTCGGACATGACTGAGCAGCTTCTTCACTTTCACTTTTCACTTTCATGCATTGGAGAAGGAAACTGGCAACCCACTCCAGTGTTCTTGCCTGGAGAATCCCAGAGACGGGGGAGCCTGGTGGGCTGCCGTCTATGGGGTTGCACAGAGTCAGACACGACGGAAGTGACTTAGCAGCAGCAGCAGCCACCTCTATTAGCTGTGGAGTTTAGGTAAATTTGATAGTTCCTTGGTTACCAATCTCTGTGAGCTTCAGTTTCCTTATCTGTAACATGGGATTAATAATAACTGCCTTGGTGAATTCTTGAGCTGTTTTTTACAAAGCATTTATATTTATTTGTCTATTTCTATATCTATTTGTTATCTCTAATCCTATCTCCATCT
The DNA here is from genome assembly GCA_917880005.1 of Nanger dama. Classification (NCBI taxonomy): domain Eukaryota; kingdom Metazoa; phylum Chordata; class Mammalia; order Artiodactyla; family Bovidae; genus Nanger; species Nanger dama. The sequence goes on from CAKJTW010000059.1 coordinate 3,739,805, forward strand.
CTGCTTCTATACTTGTATTGCTAAATGATAAACATAAAACACCCCAAAAGTATTAGCTAGCTCCTTTGCCTCTGTAATTATGTAAAATTAGCATGTATTTCTTATATATAAATATTAAATCAAATATGTAAGTTTCAATGTCAACAAATAACCCATTATAACACATGCCTTTAAGCAGGAGAATGGCATTAGCAGAATGATTGAAGGTGATATAAAAATGCATTTCTTTTAAACAAAGCTACATTAGTAAGAAGAACTTTCTTTAAATATACATTCTATTGCCTGATATATCTGATTTTTATTTTATTTTACTGTGTTGTTTTGACTTTAATTTTTTCAGTATTGAAATACAAATATGCTTCTTATTAAAAACTACCTAGAATATCAAATCCCATGCAATAAGAGTGTTAACCATTGTAAACCCTGTCATGTCTCTGAGAAGCAAAGGAATTATCTTGTTATCAATTTAATAATAGAACATTGAAGTAAATGATGCCATCCACTGACACCAGTAACACTGCCTCTCTGGGGAAATTTATCTGTGAGAACTGTCAATCTAGATGGATACGGACATATTAAACATACTCCCTTCAATCCATAATTCTACTCTTTCTGGGATGCCTTAATAAAAAGATTCCTTATTTTGATAAAGACAAGATATGCAGAATATCTTGACATTACTGATCTATAATCCTTTTATTTGAAAAAATATTTTGTGGAAGGGTTAGTAAATAATTTACCAAATTTTCTCCTCCTTCCTTTGTTTCCTTTAGCATAATCTGCATGTAAAATATGTTTCCGAGGTTTTATATGGTTGGAGTACTACAATTACATAAGAAATGTAAAAGCAGATATAAGGTTATTGATTCAGCTATTTGCTTTAGCAAGCTTTCTGCAAAACATATTTTACCTTTGTTGTTTTGCATTAAAATTGCCTCTAGTTCTAATTCAGAGGGATATAAGATGAAATAATGTTTCATACATTTTTCCATGAGAATATATGACAAGAAAAGTAAAAATCATAAGTATAAATATATCAATCAAATATACAGTACTAGAAGACTAAAAATCTTCTTGGTGTAAAAATACTTTGTAAGAAGAAGTAGAAAGCAAGAAATCAGTTCAGTTGTACTGTAAATTTACCAAGATGTTTTGGTATCTTAGATTGCCGATGCAGGTTAAACTGCATTAATGGGCAGAGACAGGTTTTGGCTGAAATGTAGAAGTAATGATATTATCAATGCCTAAGGACTGCAAAAGGAAGATCACACACTGTAAACAGTAAAAAAGTTCAGGGTGGAAGTAAGGATTCTGGAAAAGTTTCTTGCAATTTCCAATTGGTTTTGAACTCTTACTCCCACTGTCCTGACCCCAGATGATGATATACCAGGATGAAAAGAGGGTCAACTTACCATGATATCATTCTACCTGCTCTTGTTCAAATGTCTTTGTAGGTAACCCAACTACATATACTACAGGCACCAGAAACACTCTTGTTCAGTTCAGTTCAGTTCAGTCGCTCAGTCATGTCCGACTCTTTGGGACCCCATGAATCGCAACACGTTAGGGCCTCCCTGTCCATCACCAACTCCTGGAGTTCACTCAGATTCACGTCTATCGAGTCAGTGATGCCATCCAGCCATCTCATTCTCTGTCATCCCCATCTCCTGCCCCCAATCCCTCCCAACATCAGAGTCTCTTCCAATGAGTCAACTCTTCTCATGAGGTGGCCAAAGTACTGGAGTTTCAGCTTCAGCATCATTCCCTCCAAGGAAATCCCAGGGCTGATCTCCTTCAGAATGGACTGGTTGGATCTCCTTGCAGTCCAAGGGACTCTCAAGAGTCTTCTCCAACACCACAGTTCAAAAGCATCAGTTCTTAGGCGCTCAACCTTCTTCACAGTCCAACTCTCACATTTATACATGACCACAAGAAAAACCATAGCCTTGACTAGGAGGACCTTAGTCGGCAAAGCAATGTCTCTGCTTTTGAAAATACTATTTAGGTTGGTCATAACTTTTCTTCCAAGGAGTAAGCGTCTTTTAATTTCATGACTGCAGTTACCATCTGCAGTGATTTTGGAGCCCCAAAAATAAATACTCTGTACCCAGAGCCAAACTTACCATCTCTCTCCCCAAATCTGTATCTCTTACTATATTCTATCTTCAGTGAATAGAGCCATCAAATATAGTTAAGAGAACTAAGAATCATTCTATTATACTTTATTTCCTTTGTGCAATAAACTCTACACTATTTGAATAGTACTTGAACAGTCACTATCTCTGGCAATTCTAATCCTTACACTTTCTAAAATTTATCACCTCTTCCATATCTACTACTGTTGTCCAGTATCTCCATTTATTACCTACATGAGGTCCTTCTATAGATCTGGTACCTAATAGCTACTTAAGATATATTATGGCATTAATCTCACATCAATGTTTATTCTCTTTTTAAAGGTTGTTTTTTTTTTGTTAAATTAAAATTCATGTGTATTTTGGTTTAGATAATTAAAAGTTTAGAAAAATGCAATATGGAGAATAAAAACTTACCTCTAACTCTATTCTCTGCCTCTAGAACCTTTTCCCACAAATATGAATACTATTATTATTAAAAACATATATTTTTACACCAAAGAGATCATATAATGAAGATGGTTCTGCAACCTGAACTTCAATCCCAAAATTTATCTTTGATATTTATTAAGTCATCCTCTGTCTATTTATTTTTTCTTAGTTTTTAAAAAATTATTAAATAATACCAAAAATATTTTTGTACACATATGTTGGAGCGTATATCCATTGAGCAAAATCTTAATGAAGAGATTTCTGGGTCAAAGGGCTCATGCATTCAAAATTTATTGCTATGGTCAAACTGGTCTGTAGAAATAGTGTATACAAAATACATACACTATTCATACATTATCAGTGTATGAAAATGTCCATTTTCTTATAATCTATTATATTAATCAGAGTCCTGGAAGAAACAGATGGTATACTCAATTTGGGTAATTTGAGTAAAGATTCATAAAAGGGCCGTTTGCAAAGGTATAGACTTGTGTAGAAAACCCACAAGGGACCATGGAGGATACTAGAGAAGCCAGTAGGGAGCTATTGGCATCCCAAGACCTGAAAGCTGGTGAAGAGGGCCATCAGAGGAGCTGACATTTAGTGGCATTCACAGTGACTCTTTAGGGAAGGAGCTCCCCAACCTTTCCACAATCTCTCTGGTCCCACTGACTGAGCCCAGCTGGAGGCCAGAGGACACGGGGACCCATTGACACAGGTCAGCTTTCCAAATACAGATACTGTGTAAGGGGGGAGAGCAGATTTGAGCAGCACACTGAAGATGTTGACCGTATCTTGTCATTTCGCAAAGCTGAAGATTAAAAGGAGTTTGTGCATAATGCTGAGGCATGAGATGATTTCTGTTCTGCCATGTTGCATTCTGAACCACTAAATACTCCTTTGCTAACTGGTTTTGGTGTTTCTGCTCTTGCTCTTTTCCATTAAGTTTCTGCAGAGCTACTTAGGGATCGTTCCAAAATGCAAGTGGGGTTGTGCAATTTCTCTGCATAAAATCTCTCAGTAGTTCTCATTTTCCCAGATAAAGTTGAAATTCCTAGGCAAGAATAAATGTCTTTCATTATTGGGCCCCTGTGGTCTGGAGCCACCTCTCTAGCCATCATGCCTGCTGCCAAAAAAACATACATTTGTACTCAGCTCTCATGCAGTAAATGGGCTTGCCAGGCAAAATGGTAAAGAATCTGCCTGCCAATGCAGTTTTTGCAAGAGACGCGGGTTTGAGCCCTGGGTCAGGAAAATCCCTTGGAGAAGGAAATGGCAACCCACTCCATTATTCTTGCCTGAGAAATTCCATGGAGAGAAGAAACTGGCAGGCTCCAGTCCATGGGGTTGCAAAACATTGAACACAGCTGAGCGACTGAGCATATACACACTCAAGCAGGACTGAGCCATTTGCAGTTCTCAGTTGTGAACCATTTTCTCACACTAGTATGTGACTGCATTATTTGGTCAGCAAAACCAGTTTCTCTTTTGCACACATGGCCAACTCCTATTCATTTTTCAAGATGCCACTCCAGAGGCTCTGCCTCTGAAAGGGTCGTCCCAACCAATGCTCTTTTGCCAAAGATAGACACTCAGTACTCTCAACCTCTATGTGACACTGTACATTTCTGCTCATAGCTTTATGAAAGTATTTGTTTAACTTCTCCTTTATGCTGTGAACAACTTGAGAGAATGGCTTCTTGCTTGCTCACTTTATTCATCTCCCTCTTTGGTATGCAGCAGAGATTTTGATGTCTGATGAGCATGAATCCTGAAGCCTTCGCTAATTTGCTGTGTGTACATGGTAAAGTTCCTTCTTTTCTCCAAGTTCCTTAACTGCAAAATGGGTATAATATAGTGTTTTGCTCTTACCATTGTTGTTTAGCTGTGCCAAACCTTTACCACCATATCTGGTATAGAAGCACTCAATAAGTTGTTAGTCACTAATCTTGTCTATGGACTTACCAGGTGGCACTAGGGGTAAAGAACCTGCCAATGCAGGAGACATAAGAGACAATAAGACAAGATACATAAGACATAAGATTCAATCCCCAGGGATTGAATTCCTCCTCCCTCCCTGGAGGAAGAAACGGCAACCCCACCAATATTTTTGGCTGGAAAAACACATGGACAGAGGAGCCTGGTGGGCTACAGTCCATAGCGTTGGACACAACTGAAGTGACTTAGCACACACACAATCTTGCTTGCTCCAAATGTTTATGTATAATATCAAACGACCAAGAATTCCATTTCCAAGAGTTTTGGAGTGACTATTTGCAAGAAAAACCACTAGATCTCCCTGGAGTAATGTGAAAAGGTTTGGGGCCTGACATTAAAACTCCTGAAGGCATCAAGTTCTGGACAGACAAAAGAAACTTGGCTGCCTAAACCTCTGGGTACCTGGAGAACTAGTAGGGTAGACTTTTTTAGTCAGTTACTGTTTATTGTATAATCCACAGCATACAAGTGTGTCTAGCATATAACAGGGGATAATAATATTTGGTGGAAGAATGTATATGCCTTAATTGCGACACAGATTGCATATCACATAAAGTGACACTCATGCCCTTTGTCTGAGTGACTGGGAAATTACTGCAACTCCTCAGGAGGGTGGAAACACTATTCAAAAAGCATGGCAACAACATAGGGTCTTAAAAACTATTCTCTCTGGTGGGAAGTCCTCTTTAGCTTTGAAGACCTGATGGCAGAATCTATAGAAGGAGTGCTTCCAAGAGCAAAGCAGGAAGAAGTTCTGTAAAAGTTAAGTTCTGAAAGGTAATGCACTTGCCTCTGAGGACAGAGGCAAGGAGATACGTAACATAGGAACAACAGCGACTGAAGTTCTCTATTCACACTGAGTGCTGCTACTGAGTTAAACGTTCCTGAATTCTGATTCATTCCTACTCCTTGTTTTATCTTTGTGAAAGGGAAGAGATATAGAAGAATTATCCTCACCATTAAGTCTAAGTGGTATTCTGAAAAAAAAAATCCAAATTTCAAATTATAGTATTACAGTATTAAGAAAGCACCACTGTTTGGATAAAGAATTGTTTGCAGTTTAGAAAATGCACATCTTTTTAAAAAATAATATATTCATTAGGGAGGGTTTTACAATTAAAGAAGACTATCACAAGTTGTTTAGTCCTTATCAATGTACCATGAAAATGAGTAGATAGAGCTTCAAAGGGCAAATGACAGTAAGTGAATAGACTGAGGTCACATTTGCAGACTTCCTCTGATAACATGTCCACTGCTGAGCAGGGACTGTGGTAGGCAGGCTGACCTGGGAGAAGACCATGAAGTCAGCAAACCAAGGAGGAATAAAAACACAATCAATTTCACTTTTCTCATTAGAGTCTACAACATCTCACTTCCTACTTCCTTGGGGTTGTTAGGTCAGTGGCATTGTCTCAAATCTTACAGGTCAGACTAGACTCTGAGCACAAGACAGGGTGGTGAGCTCTGTTGCTTCATTCACTAAGTACCTACTATCTGCCAGGAGTTGTGCTAGGTTCTAGGTATACAGTAGTCATGAAAATATGTGATACCAGCATACACACTCAAGATTATGGTCCAGTAAGGAAAAGAAATACTCACATTCCTACAAACTGTGATGAGTGCAAGTAGGTTGTTACAGTATCCAAACAAACATATACAACAAGAAATAATGGGAACTTAATATGGTCTAACCAGTCCATCCTAAAGGAGATTAGTCCTGGGTGTTCATTGGAAGGATTGATGCTAAAGCTGAAACTCCAATACTTTGGCCACCTCATGCTAACAGTTGACTTGTTGGAAAAGACCCTGACGCTGGGAGGGATTGGGGGCAGGAGGAGAAGGGGATGACAGAGGTTGAGATGGCTGGATGGCATCACCGACTTGATGGACGTGAGTCTGAGTGAATTCCAGGAGCTGGTGACGGACAGGGAGGCCTGGCGTGCTGTGATTCATGGGGTCGCAAAGAGTCGGACACGACTGAGTGACTGAAATGAACTGAACTGAACCAAATATAGATAATCCTTCCGGGTAATATTTACCTGTAGAAGTGACTTGCAAGTGAAAGATCTGTCAGATAAGTAGAATTTGGGGGGTGAAAAATGGCCGAATTCAACTAAGTGGACTATCATATATCAAGACCCAGATGCAGCGAGAAGACTAGTGTTACTGAATGGTACCCACAGGTGGAAATGGTATTAGATGCTGTCATGCAAGCAAATAGTAACCAGAGTAAAATGTTGGTTTCAGCAAATGAAACCACATCATGATGATTTTACTAGGAATGAGCTAGAAAACTCTCAAGCTCTCCCATGCTGCCCATATGCCTATTTTCTTCAACTCAAGGGTGGAGTTGAACATCACTGAATTCTTGATTTCATTCAACTCTGTAGGTAACCACACATTCATACTGTAAGCTCTTTCTTGTCTAGTTCATCATCTGGCCTAGTGGGAGGAGGGGTATGATTATGGCTAAGTGGGGTGGGTGAAAGGAAAGAAGCAACTTCTTTTGTTCCTTTCCTTTCAGACCTGATATTATCCTGAAGAAGAGAGTACAAAATGACATTGCAGCCCTCCTGCTGGGGAGAGTGCAGAATTGGTCATGGGCAATTGTGAGCACTGAGCTGACATAGTACCCTGGTGACCCGAGTGAGTTAATGTATTGTCCAGAAGCTCTAATTTACAACCAGGAAGAATTTGGGGTATTGAGAGGCAGATTGAATAGGTCCATTTTGGCCCATTGTGATTTCAGTGACAGGGCCAGTTTGCTCTAGTCTAAACCGACTCACCAAATCACGCATTCAGACAATTAAATCACCAGCCCTTTGACATACTGTAGGATTTCTGCAATGTGACACAGCCCTGTCACTTCAGGTTCCAGCTTAATGTGCCCTTTACTTTCCAGTCCTTTCCTCTTTCCAGGCATTTTGCACTGAAAATCTTCTTTGACACTGATTTTAAAACAAGATGTGCATAGTGTTGCTTATCATTCTATTAGCCTATGAATACAAAATCTTGCCTATAAGTCTGTAATAAAACCAGATACACAACCAGAAATACAGCTAGTCATCTTGATTCTAAGATTTGTGGCTTTTTAATTAATGAACACTATATCACATCTGTTTGATCTTTTGTGTGAAACTTTCTTAGTATATAATAAATATTACATTTAATTTTTCTACTGATGATAAGAGATAATTCCAAAAATATATATAGTCAAAGAGAATTTAAAAAATACTTCCAGAGTGGTTCATAAAACTAATAAGAATCATATCTGGGAAATATTTAATATTTTTTAATCAAAATACCTGTGGAAAAGTAGTCCCTACAATAAAGGGCATTCAGTGGTTACATGGGAACACTTCAGAACTTTTGCTAGGGTGGTTTATTCGGAAGCAGCCATTGCATTGCTGGAAGGAGACAGGATGGAAATATGTCTCTCATCACATGGGTAGAAAAACAACTGAGAGTGTTAGCCAGAATACTATTGGCAAAGAAAACACAGACATGTGGCTCAGAGAAGAAAGAAAATTGTCATGTGGAAATAAGACCAGCTAAATTTGTGAAAGAAAGATCCTTGGGCCCTACTGGTTAAACTATATCACTAAAATTACAGTAAGGGGGAAAAGAACATTGATTATGAAACTATGCATCAATTATTAGTTGTTATGCAAATACTTACAGTGAAATTCTTCATAACAAGCATTACTGAGTTTAGGCTCAGTAATTCTTCCAAGAACCTTCTGTCACTTTCATAAGATCAATTTGAAAGGAGTCTTCCTCTTCTGCAGACACTGATATTAGTATATGATCTAGCGTGCCCTTGAGTATTATATATCTCATGCCACAGTGAATAAAACCCTTTCCCTCATGCTGTTTTAATTAAGGTTAAACTTTTCTTAGAGTTTTCTAAAATATACAAACCAAGCAAGTAAGAGTTCTTAGTTGGCCATTCCCAGTTTCTCAACTCTTTATTCTAATATGTTCCGAATGCATTTACTAACTAATTCAGTTTTTCAGACTTAAAATTTTTCTTGTATTAAAAAGTGTATAAAGTTATAAAAATAGAATCACATTTATTGAATATAGATTCAGATTTAAGGCAGATGAGTCTGCCTTAAAATTTTTAGGGCATATCATGACCATGCTTAGAGTAGTGTATTATTAAAAAAAAAAGGTAAAATTAATTTGAAATCCCTAGATGATAAATACATGCACATTTGGCATACATAATTAATTCTTTTATTAAGTGTATATTAAAATCAGCAGGATAACTAGATGTTACCAAAATATTTCAGTTCAAGAAAAACATACTATCTCTTTCCTCTTTATAACAATATAATAGATCATTAAGCTGATATTTTAATAAACTGATGATTTGCCTGTTTAGTACATTTTGGTAGAACACAATTAGGCAAATCAAGATATTTCAGTTTGGCAACAAGTTATCAAAGTAAATAGTGTAATTATCATATTGTCTTATTAGTTAAATATTAGTTGGGAATATTCTGTTACTAAAAACAAAACTATAAAGATATCAGAAGAAAACAAAAATCAGAAAAATCTATTCTTTTATGACTACAACTTTTGAAAACCCCAGTCTCCTATAATGATTCAGTTCTTCGTTACTCCAGAGGAAAGATTAGAAAGGACGTTTTATAGAAACAGATATCTATGACTAGTAAGGTTTCATACATGATTATGCTCCTAGATTACAGACAAACTTCAATGGAAATAAAAGTATATTTGGCATTTTATAGAAGCAGGCTTCTTCCAAACATGCTATGGCTTCCCCCATACATAGGTGATAGGCCTCACCTCTTCCCCAACTCTGATCAAATCCTCCTACATTTGATTCTAAAAACATTCTTACTTGAATCTTTGACAGCATTCTTTTAATGATTCCCCCTTTTCACAACTTCCATTCAGTGCATGCATTTTAACTGTGTACTTTCATACGTATTATATCTATTGGCTTCAGCTTACTGAAAAATAAACCTGTCCTCTTTATAGCATTAATAAAAAACGCTATTAAAACAAATATGAAAAATCTTAGCATTGTTAGTCATGAGTAGTGCATACAAAGATGTTTGTTACATTATTTTATATAATTTTCATTATTTTTCATTTTATTAAAAAATACTAAAATAAAAGCACGAATTGAAATGTGCTTATTGAATACACTCTAGAAAAGGAGAACTATAGAACCCAGAGTGGTCTGAGAGGTGAAGAGAATGGAATGGAATTAAGAGGCAAGAAGTCATGGAGATATCCTCTCACACGTGGAGGGGGTTCAGAAGGAAAGGGCTTTTGTTCAGAAACAGGATCTCAGCCTTCAAGATGGTAGAGGCCGCATAGTTCTTTGGGAAACAAAACCAGGTGCTGTCCATGGAAAAAAAGATAGTGAGACATGATGGCAAAATTATCCAGAGGATAAAAAGTTAAGACAAAGTAACAAGGCCTAGAATGATAGCAGATGAAAGTTAAAAGCCATACACTAAAGGTCTGAATATTTGAAGATGAGGGAGAAGAAAAGGGAATACAGAGCAAGGGTCCACAAGGCTATAGGGTAGGAAGAGTGTGGCTCAATTTCATGGAATATGGTTCATTGATAAGGCACAGTTGACTAGACAACTAGAAAGGGTAGTGGGAAGCTAGAAGAATGCTGAATGCAACTATCGGTCTAAGAGTAGAGACGTGACTGTGTAGGGGTAGGGAAAAGTGCAGGCAGGAAGAAAGAGGAAAGGTGACCTCTATTTGAGAGAGACTTTAAGAGTGCTCCACTTTCTGAGGGGAAAGAGAGATTTTTGTTAAGGCAAAGTGGTAGATGCAAGACTCTAGGAAAATATTAATGTTATCAGAAGATAGTAGAACATGGGTTTCACAGGGCAGAGCAAATTAGAAGGAAGGTACTCTAAGAAAAAATAAAGTTAAATCCTACAGAGTAATAACTAGTCGGAGAGATTTCACCATCAGCAATAATGCAGGACTCAGGATAAAATAAGAGGAGGAGTCCAATCACTATTAGTGACACTAATAGACATCACTATTCAGGCCATTTTGACTGCTTAGGATTTTGTTTAATATGATGTTCATCTTCCTGCAATTCCCATGGCATGAAAGAGTTCTGATTCAGAGTTGGCAGTAGAACTTCATCATTTATGCAGCATTTAATATATGAACTAAGTTGTTTTAATTCTGTACTATTTCATATTTAATCCTTAAATACATAACTTGAGAAAATTTCTATCAATACCCACTGACTTGGGATACTCTAAGGCAAAAGGAAAGGCATATAGCCAAGGCTTTGTCCTTTGTTTCTTAAAATAATTATCTATTTGTTCATAAATCCATTCAAAATATAAGCTTTCCGATATGGGAAATCTTGAAAATTAGACAAAAATGACCTCCTTTATTTTTATTTTTTCTTTTACTGGTTATTATCTCAAGAGCCAACATAAACCTATTTCTATTTGGGCTTGGTCAAATGATTGACATTTTTGAGTTCTCAAAGACCTATACCTTCATCAAATATAAGCTGTAATACAAAACTCCTGTTTGTCTATTCTAGGAAATTACTAAGAAAACATAACCCCAATCCTTCACTCTACACTAGGTACCAAAATAATTTCACAGCTGATTTAAAACTCTTACCCTCATCTTCATGCCCCAAGTGCAATGTGACCTGTCTAGCCAGGAAACTAACAGAGCATTTTCTCCTTTCCCTCTCTGCAGTGTGTTCCCCAGCTCCCAGCAGTGGTCCGTTCCCATAGTTAACCTCACAGACAAGATAAAGCTTTCTTGCCCAATGAAGCAAGAAGAAAAAAAAAATCTCTCTCTGAAAATGTACCTCCATCTCAAATTTTTTCCAGAAATAGATATTAATTCTGCCCCTTTGCCCACTCAGCCAATTGTCAAAAAACCTCTGAATATAAAAATTCTCAGTAATTTTCTATGTTGCTCCCATCAAACTATTTCATTACACATGACTAAAATGGAGTAGGAAATAGAAAAGAGTATGTATTCACCTCTGGAATGCTCTCATATATTTTCTGAGCATGAGATCCCATTGGCTTCTCTTATGTGCAATTCAAAGATTCCTAAAAAATGACTAAGTGTTTATGGTTCAGTTAAAATGTAAAAGTGCTTTCTTCTACTATTCAATACCCACTGCAACAAATACTACTGCAATCTATGCTACATGATACAATAAGACTTCTCAGCCTCAAGGAAAGATCTTTTAATCAAATCAATGTCAGAAGTGCAGTATTATTAGGGTGGTGATAACATCGCTCAAGCTCTTTGTTTGTGGATGAGACTGTGACTTGCCCAAGTTCATTTGGTTGCCAACAGAGCTGAAAAAGACTGTACTTCCCAGCTCATTTATTTCCTAAACTCCATTACTGTCCCCCAACTCATCCTCCTCCCCTCCCCATCCCCCTCACAAAGTTGCAGACTCCCTAATCTCAGTTTCAATCAGTTGCTTGAAATTATTTTAGAAAGACAAGTACTTCTTCAAATGTGAAACCTGAAAAGGACACAAATTTGAAAAGTTAACAGCCAATAAATATTTGAGTGTTACCATGTGCCAGATACTGTAGAACAAAATGAACGAGGTAGAATCTTAGAGGTAGAAAGGGAGTAGGCTTTGTTCACACGAGGAAGCTTTACAGTTTGAGCTCATTACTTAAAATAGGTGGATTATGTGCTAGGAGGCAGCTAAGACAGACATCCTATCAACCAACCAAGGAACAAGAACTAAAAGCAAATCAACCCGCAGTCCTGAAAATACCACTTGCCACCACTTATACTAATAAGTGATTCATATAATTTGAAATTTAACATGTTCAAAATCCATCAAGCCCTTAAGTGTTTTGAGTATGTTTGGATGTTTTTAAGTTTGCTCGTGTGAGTACCAGTAAGAAAGGTTTCTTTTCAAAGTGTGCACATGGTTATGTGTAGTAACCATGCAGTATTAATTTGCAGTACAAACTTCAGTATTAATTTCAATTGAGAAATGGCTTATTTTATTAGACAGAATATTGGGTAACTAGAGTAACAATATTGTAAAGCATTTAGAAAATTGTACAAGGATGCAAATGACATCACAATATCAGTTCAGGAAAATTTAGGAGCTTAACTTTAGTAGTAAAACAGCATGCATCTTTAAAAGTGGACATTAGACATAACTTGGATTTTGGTAGAATTAATACAAACTATTATGCATCCTTTGTAACTATATAGAGAAACCTGTTAAATATTTAGCTCAAGCTGTTAACAGTATAAAATGACATACATCTTTGTAAATGTGAGTTAATGAGGACTGTACATTTTGTACTATGTGTATGCTGGTAAGGGCCTCCCTGGTGGCTCAGAGGTTAAAGCGTCTGACTGCAATGCGGGAGAACCGGGTTTGATCCTTGGGTTGGGAAGATCCCCTGGAGAAGGAAATGGCAACCCACTCCAGTATTCTTGCCTGGAGAATCCCATGGACAGAGGAGCCACTGGGTAGCAAAGAGTCGGACAGGACTGAGTGACTTCACTTTCTTATCATTATAAAGATTGGTATGTTTTATAGCTTACTTTATTTCACATAATTTGATTTTACATGCTAATTAATTAACTTGTATGCTTTTTATACTTCAGTAAATCAATAACATTGGTGAAAATATTTTATATAAGATATAAAGTCAGCATATTTTAAGTGTGAAACTGTTAGTCACTCATTTGTGTCCAACACTTTGTGACCCCATATTTTGTTTGCCTTAAACCTAAATATGCAAAAATATCTATCATTATGGTCTGTAATTTCTTCCTTTATATTTTCTTTCCTTCTCTTTTTCTTCTTTTTAGTATTGTTTTGTCTTGTTTTTGGATGAAGAATGACTAGGTTGATATGGTTACAGGTAACTGCTGTATATTGGAGAGACTGAAAACTTTGAAGTTCAATTCGTAGCTTTGCTATGTTCTATCACTTTTTCTTAGGTATTAATAATTTACTTCTCATTTTTAGGATTAGTTTCCATATTTGCAAAGCGGGGAAAATGATAGTTTCTCTTTAAAACTATGATGGGCACTAGTGATCAGGTAGGTCTACTACTCAGCATAGTAACTGGCACAATAATAGGTAATTATTACTAATACTAATAAATTTACTTATCATTAATTATGATACTCTTGCTAATAGATACTGGCAAAAAGTAAGTCTAAAGGACATGCACCTGAGCTTTAATACTATTCTCTTCAGTTTAGTTCAGTTCAGTCGCTCACTCATGTCTGACTCTTTGTGACCCCATGAACCCTAGCACCCCAGGTATCCCTGTCCATCACCAACTGCCGGAGTCCACGTATTTCCATGTCCATTGAGTCAGTGATGCCATCCAACCACCTCATCCTTTGTCATCCCCTTCTCCTCCTCCCCTCAATCTTTCCCAGCATCAGTTCAGTTCAGTCACTCAGTTGACTCATTGAGATCCCATGAACCGCAGCACGCCAGGCCTCCCTGTCCATCACCAACTCCTGGAGTCCACACAGAACCATGTCCATTCAGTTGGTGTTGCCATCCAACCATCTCATCCTCTGTCATCCCCTTCTCTTGCCTTCAATCTTTCCCAGCATCAGGGTCTTTTCAAATAAGTCAGCTCTTTGCATCAGGTGGCCAAAGTTGGAGTTTTAGCTTCAACATCAGTCCTTCCAATGAACACCCAGGACTGATCTCCTTTAAGACGGACTGGCTGGATCTCCTTGCAGTCCAAGGGACTCTCAAGAGTCTTCTCCAACACCATAGTTCAAAAGCATCAATTCTTCGGTGCTCAGCTTTCTTTACAGTCCAGTTCTCACATCCATACATGATCACTGGAAAAACCATAGCCTTGACTAGATGGACCTTTGTTGACAAAGTAATATCTCTGCTTTTTATATGCTGTCTACATTGGTCATAACTTTCCTTCCAAGGAGTGTCTTTTAATTTCATGGCTGCAATCACCATCTGCAGTGATTTTGGAGCCCAGAAAAATAAAGTCTGACACTGTTTCCACTGTTTCCCCATCTATTTCCCATGAAGTGATGGGACTGAATGCCATGATCTTCATTTTCTGAATGTTGAGCTTTAAGCCAACTTTTTCACTCTCCTCTTTCACTTTCATCAAGATGCTCTTTAGTTCTTCTTCAGTTTCTGCCATAAGCGTGGTATCATCTGAATATTTGAGGTTATTGATATTTCTCCTGGCAATCTTGATTCCAGCTTGTGCTTCTTCCAGCCCAGCGTTTCTCATGATGTACTCTGCATATAAGTTAAATAAGCAGGGTGACAATATACAGCCTTGACATACCCCTCTCCTATTGTAACCAGTCTGTTGTTCCATGTCCAGTTCTAACTGTTGCTTCCTGACCTGCATACAGGTTTCTCAAGAGGCAGGTTAGGTGGTCTGGTATTCCCATCTCTTTCAGAATTTTTCAGTTTATTGCTATCCACACAATCAAAGGCTTTGGCATAGTCAATAAAGCAGAATTAGATGTTTTTTCTGGAACTCTCTTGCTTTTTGATGATCCAGTGGATGTTGGCAATTTGATCTCTGGTTCCTCTGCCTTTTGAAAACCAGCTTGAACATCTGGAAGTTCCTGGTTCATGTAGTGCTGAAGCCTGGCTTGGAGAATTTTAAGCATCACTTTACTAGCGTGTGAATAGTGAAAATGTGCTATAGTTTGAGCATTCTTTGGCATCACCTTTCTTTGGGATTGGAATAAAAATTGACCTTTTCCAGTCCTGTGGCCACTGCTGAGTTTTCCAATTTGCTGGCATATTGAGTGCAGTGCTTTCACAGCATCATCTTTCAGGATTTGAAATAGCTCTACTGGTATTCTATCACCTCCACTAGCTTTGTTCGTAGTGATGCTTTGCCCACTTGACTCCACACTCCAGGATGTCTGGCTCTAGATGAGCGATCACACCATTATGATTATCTGGATTGTGAAGATCTTTTTGTACAGTTCTTGAGCGTGTCTTATTTTTTCCGGGGAAATTAAGGGTGGGAAGGGAATGTTAGTAATAACCAAAAACATGTATTTAGGTAAAGAGTCATGAGGTGCTTAATAAATGTGGACAAACTGAACACTAGTTTGCATGACATTAGGCTCAGTCTCCAACTTGCATTTTTCTCCTTAGTAAACAGACTGAGCCAGATGATGCTTGACAATTAATGATACAAAGATTATCTGGCATTCAACAACTCTATGGCTAACAATTCAATTACATTCATTGAGAACGCTAAAAAATGGCAACTCCAATTTTTTCTACCATCATCAGCTTTCCCTCTAAGATCAGAAGGCTGCTTAAGTGATAATAGGAAGCAAATCTTAACACAAATCAGAAAATCACAGGAGATGGACAGAAGTTCCTTAGTTATATCTATGATAAAGGAATATCACTCTTGGAAAAGTCAAGTATATGATTTGACATGTGCTATATATCAATTGGGCTTCCCAGGTGACAGTAGTGGTAAAGAACCACCTGCCAATGCAGGAGATGTAAGAGATGTGGGTTCAATCCCTGGGTCAGAAAGATTCCCTGGAGGATGGCATGGCAACCCACTCCAGTATTGTGCCTGGAGATTCCCATGCATAGAGCATACTGGTAGGCTATAGTCCATGGGGTCTCAAAGACTCAGACACGACTGAAGCAACTTGGTACACACTCATGTAATCAATTACTAATAGATTTTGACAGCTTTAATCATCTGTTTTGTTAGACTCAGTCAACATGGCTTGGGGACATGGATTCTTAAATATGTAATAATTTAAACTAAGTATTCGATAGTTGTTGGTTTTTAAACCAACACAAACAAAACAAAACAAAAAAAGCTTTCATGGCATGTGTCATTTAATTATGTGTCTGATTTCTATAAATTATTGAAAATATTGAGAAATATTCACTTCTACATGAAAATAACATATTATGATATATATGACTGAAAAACAATTAAACTCAGCTGGGCATGTGGTGTGGCCCTAGAAATATCGAGGGACCATTATCTAAGGAGAACAGAGACATATATGCAAATAATTATAAGGAAGAGTGATATATGCAGAGATAGAAGTATGATTATCCTTCTCCCATAACTAGTTCCTCTTGTAAAAATTCTAGTTTACATTGATACACTTTTATATCTAAAAGTGGCTATGTGTGAATCAATCCTTTTGAGAATGTAAAAGTAGAGCCTGGAGGTTAGAAAGAACAAAGAAAGAGAAATGAAACATAGCAGCACAAGCCTAAGCATTTTTGTCAATCTCTGGCCAGACTATAAAACAGGGCCTTTGAAATGACCCTTAGAAAAATTCATTTATTCATTTTTCTTGAGACATGTTAAATGAGTTCCTCCTATACACAAGCTACTGTTCTACAAGACTGAGATTCAAGAGCAAATAAGAAAAGATAAAAAGGTCCTTAACCTTATGAAATTTACACTCTAGAGAAGAAATAAATTTTATGAGAAAAGGGACTAGTTGAATACTATGTTCTAAAATAGTCTCTAGCATGCAGTATATATTCAATGGCATTGGTAAAATTTTGTTTCTGTGGGTCTTTTTCTTCTCTTGTGCTTCTCATCTAGAGAAGTTCCTTTAGCTGTTTTGGTGGTGCTGAATTCTCTTAGCTTTTACTTTTCTGTAAAGATTTTGTGTGGTGTAGTACAGGAGCTCAGGTTAGTGCTCTGTGATGACTTAGAGAGGTGGGATGGGGTAGAGGTGGAAGGGAGGCTCAAGAAGGGGACACATGTATACATATGTTGACTCACTTCATTGTACAGTACAAACTAACACAACATTGTAAAGTAATTATACTCGAATTAAAAAAAAAATACTGGTAGAATAAAAAAAGAAAGAAAGAAACAATTTTGACAGTAATGAGTGCTGCTGGAGTTTGTGATGGGGAATGTCCTCTACAGGATGGTCAAGGAGAACTATTATAAAATGGTATGATTCAAATTAGTAACTTGTGCTTGACTTTCTCATTTGTTGATAAGATGCAATTACATGAATGTTAAGGGATGTGATATTGTCCTACTGATCTCAGACACTGTAACATATTTTTGTTTTTAGTTTGAGTAATTTCTATTACCCTGTCTTCAACTTCACTGATTCTTTTCTCTGCTATACCCAGTCTCCCTCAAGTCTATATCATGAATCATTGATTTCTGAAATAGTATTCTTCATATATTTCCATTTGGATCTTTTTCATATTTTATAGCCATCTGATAAAATTCTAGTTATCTTTCCATGACTGCATTTCCCCTACCACCGCCCTCCTCCCCCACCACCTTTCACATTTATTATGATAATTCTAGAGTCTCTATCTGATCATTACAATTCTATTTCTGGATTCGCTTCTACAGACAACTCACAAGAAAACTCTCTTGACCTGGGTCACATTTTTTAACCTTATACTTTTAAATTGTATGTCAGATAGTTTATATAAAAGAACAGTAGAGACAAATAAAAATGATCTCAGAAAGGGTGCATCCCCTTCTATTACCAGACAGCTAATGTAGGCGCATGAGTCTGAGCAAGCTCCAGGAGATGGTGAAGGACAGGGAAGTCTGGCATGCTGAAGTCCATGGGTTCTCAAAGAGTCAGACACGACTGAGTAACTGAACAATGACAACATAGGAGACTGAAATGCTCAAATATGTAGCTGAGCTATGTACTCCAATCTATTTGCCCAGAGAATTCAATGGACAGAGGAAGTGGTGGGCTAGAGTCCACGGGGTTACAAAGAGTTGGACACGACAGTGACTAACACTTTCACTCTCACTTTTTGTGTTGGTTTTACCAGATCTAGTTCACTAGCTTCAAATGTTGTGCAGGTTGGATCAAAGCTTTCTGTTCAGTACAACCTGGGAACTGGGCCACAGAAAGACTCCAGTGTCTCTTTATTACGATTAGTATAGCCTCCAACATTTCAAACCATGGGATAGCTCTTGTTGCTTGCAGGCCAGCTGGGAGCTTTCTCTGTTGCTGGGGAGTTCTCTTTGCTCTCTAGTTCTACAATGCCTTTCTGTGCTTCAGAGTATCTTTCTGCTGAGCCTGCCTTCCTCAAACCTTCAAAGAGCTACTGCAGTATAATCAGTGAAGGCCTATAATGCCTTGGGAAATACCTCACAGGACTCTCCCTACCCCAGAATTCAGCAGGCCTCTGCTTTGTAACTGGGAAAGACCCTGCTTCCCTTTGGATAATGTCTCTGGGATCTCCTACTTTGGCTCTACATCTGGTAAGCAGCTCAGTGAAGTTGATAGAGATAGAATCAGATCGTT
Organism: Nanger dama; assembly: GCA_917880005.1. Lineage (NCBI taxonomy): Eukaryota > Metazoa > Chordata > Mammalia > Artiodactyla > Bovidae > Nanger > Nanger dama. The sequence continues at coordinate 3,758,674 of CAKJTW010000059.1, forward strand.
ATACAAGTAGAAGTCCCAGTAAAGGACTATAAATAGAGAAAGAAACTTAGGAAAGTCTGGGAGACCATTTTAAGTTAATGATCATTCAAGAAAGTTATTGGAATTTTGTGGAATGAAGCAACTTTGCTTCATTCTGCTGCTGCTGCTGCTGCTAAGTCGCTTCAGTTGTGTCCGACTCTGTGCGACTCCATAGATGGCAGCCCACCAGGCTCCCCCCGTCCCTGGTATTCTCTAGGCAAGAACACTGGAGTGGGTTGCCATTTCCTTCTCCAATGCATGAAAGTGAAAAGTGAAAGTGAAGTCGCTCAGTTGTGTCCGACCCTCAGTGACCCCATGACTGTAGCCTACCAGGCTCCTCCGTCCGTGGGATTTTCCAGGCAAGAGTACTGGAGTGGGGTGCCATTGCCTTCTCCATGCTTCATTCTATAAAACCATAAATAAAAGCACAATATATGCCCCAGGCCATTAGGTGAAAGAAAAATGTCACCACCCTTCTACCGTTTTGAATAAGTGCTATGATAATCCTGGGCTTCCCTGATAGCTCAGAGCTTAAAGCATCTGCCTGCCTCTGCCTGCAATGCAGGAGAGCTGGGTTCGATCCCTGGGTCAGGAAGATCCCCTGGAAAAGGAAAGGGCAACCCACTCCATTACTCCTGCCTGGAGAAGCCCATGGATGGAGGAGACTGGTGGGCTACAGTCCACAGGGTCGCAAGGAGTCAGACACAACTGAGTGACTTCACTTTAACTTCACTTATAATTCTAGTTCTGCATCATAGGGTCAGACACCCTCCTGCCCAATAAGAAAGGAAGAGCTAATGATTTAAGCCTGTTGTTCAGTCACTAAATCATGTCCAACCCTTTGTGACCCCATGGACTGAAGCAAGCTAGGCTCCGTTCTCTATCTCCTAGAGTTTGCTCAGATTCATATTCACTGAGTTGGTGATGTTATCTAACCATCTCATCATCTGCCACCCCCTTCTCCTTTTGCCTTCAATCCTTCCCAGCATCAGGATCTTTTCCAAAGAGTTGACTCTTCCCATCAAGTGGCCAAAGTACTGGAGCTTCAGCCTCAGTATCAATCCTTCCAATTCAAGGTTGATTTCCTTTAGGATTGACTGGTTTGATCTCCTTGCAGTCCAAGGGACTCTCAAGAGTCTTCTCCAGCACCACAATTTGAAAGCATCAGTTCTTCAGTGCTCAGCCTTCTTTATAGTTCCATTCTCTCATCAGTACATGACTACTAGGAAAACCATAGCTTTGACAATATGGACCTTTGTCAGCAAAGTGATGTTTCTGCTTTTTAATACGCTGTCTAATTGTGTCATAGCTTACCTTCCAAGACACAGGATCTTTTAATTTCAGGTTGCAGTCACCATCCCCAGTTATTTTGGAACGCAAGAATATCAAGTAGGTCATTGCTTCCACTTTTCTCCCTTCAATTTGCCATGAAGTCTCTTTGACTCTCATCAAGAGACTCTTTAGTTCCTCTTCACTTTCTGCCATTAGAGTGGTATCACCTGCATATGTGAGGTTATTGATATTTCTCTTAACAATCTTGATTCCAGCTTGTGATTCATCTAGACCAGCATTTTGCATGATGTACTCTTCATACATGTTAAATAATCAAGGTAACAATATACAGCCTTGTCACGTTGCCTATCACTGAATTCCTTCTGCATTGATACACAAAGAACCTGAGCTTCGTTAACTCCTAAAACCAGGTGTGTTATCTTAGACCATGAGTTTGGGGCAGGTTTGAGTTTGGTACATGGGTTCAAGTTCCAATCTGAGGTGAACAGTATCAAAACGACATGGCAAAGATTTGGTTGCTAACAGCTGAAAAGTTCTCTGCCTGGGCTCTTTGAGGTTCTCAAACATCATACCACTCCAGACACATCCACTAAAAATTCTTTAAGTCTTTATTGGTTTCTCTATTGTGATTTCCTCCCTCTCCCACCATTCCTCTAAGAAGAAAAGCAGTCAAGAGTCTCTTCTCTCCCGAAAGAGATTATTGCTTTCTGGAATTTAGTTCATTGAGGTTAATCTGGATGGGTTTAAAAAAAAAAATCCAATTTTGCTGATTATCTGATTTGTTCTGGTTTTAGGATGGGAGTGTAATCACTTCTGGCTTTCCATCTCCTAACTAGAAGCAGTAGGCCTGCCTGAAATTCAAAGTCACAATTTAACCATATTGTATTTATCCTCGCTGAGTTTGAATTGGGATGGGCTTCCCTGGTGGCTCAGAGGATAAAGCATCTGCCTGCAATGCAGGAGACCCAGGTTTGATCCCTGGGTTGGGAAGATCCCCTGGAGAAAGAAATGGCAACCCACTCCAGTATTCTTGCCTGGAGAATCCCATGGACAGAGGACCCCGGTAGGCTACAGTCCATGGGGTTGCAAAGAGTCAGACACGATTGAGTGACTGACTCTCTCTCTCTCTCTCTGGAAGGTGTAAAGCAGAGAAAAGGCAACAATCCTGAGTCATAAAACATGATACAAAACCCTGCAGTTGAACAGTAAGTACAAAAGTATATTAAATTTAAAGTATTTGAGCTATGATTATAGTAACAATGACAATTATTGTTATATACCATTTTTATGTTGATTTCTAAGCTGCTTAATAATTCATCTAAACATTTATTGCACACATAGTTTTTCCGATATATAAGTGTCTTATATTAAGACACTTCCCTTCAACCTTACAATCCAAGAACCATAACTAAATATATAATTTTAACTAAATCAACCACAAAACAGTTACTGATCATTTTAATATTGGAGATTTTAAAGGACATATTATGAAAAATTAAAATGCAAAAAAGCAGCACAAAGTTAAATTAAATTATTTATTATGGAAAGATTAGTAAATCTAGTTACTTCTCTAAATTTTTCATGAATAAAATATTATACAAAATTTCCTTTTGAGTGATCAGTACATAGATCAGAAGCTCCCGAAAGAAGCTGTGTTAATAGTTAACTCATTCCTTATTAATATTCTAGGCATTATAACAACATGCGAAGTAAAGTATCTATCTCAAAAATGACTTTAATGAAAAGTTATTTCTTTACTTCAAGTATATAATGGATAATTAGTTTAGGAAAAATCTCAAAGGGAGAAAAATATCCAACTGTGAAATCTGCAAATACTTTCCTTGGATTGGGTGAAAATGCTATTCAGGCCAATACCAGGGATGCATAAATTCTTTCTATCCTATTTACAATCCCATCTTGATTAGTTAGAAGCTCATTTTCCAGTTAGCAAATTATCTAGGTCTTTGATTCTTCTCTTCCCCCTGGCTGATTACCTTTCCCATTTCTCTGCTCATTAGCACCTCCACAAGAAGGGGAAGAAAATCCAGGTGAAAAGAAAAAAGTAACTCAGACATGGGACAATTATAGATACTGTGAAGCTTGATTTTAAAAATATATGCAGATATATTTTTTTCTATTGTGAGTGTAACTATATCAGACTTCTGTTGTCCATTTGAAATTATACCTCCCACAGTCTGAGAAGTATCCTTGGGAAATTATTTTCATCTGGGTATCAGATTCTAACATGGATTGGGGATGATATTTTTATGCATTCCCTTCAAAGTTACTGTGATATCAACTCAGAGAAATACAAATTTGTTTATTGTAAATGGCTATACAAAATTAATAAGTTTTGAATTCATAAAACTCTTTGTCAATTCTTGCTTCCTTTTCTTCTATTAAGATTCAAGTCTTGCCTTGGGAAAAGATTCCTTGACAAAAAAATGTGTTTTGTTTTCTTCCTGCCTTGATTTTTGAGATCTCTTTTCTCTTAACATGGTTATGAATTGTACTCTTGGTAGAAAAGCAGAAGTGACTGGTAAAATACCACATCTTTACTAATGTATTTCATTCACCAATTCTTCTCTATCTTCTATTAAGATGGAAAGTCTCAAGTTGCCTGTATTAATATACAGTCTTATCAAAATAGACCTCATTTTAAAGTATATTTTCATGACTTTGATTGTTAAAATGAAGACACAAATTTTACGTAAATTATAGGGTTCAATATCCGTATGTTTATTCTATTCAGTTTGCCTCATTTGTGATAAAGAATTCCCCTGCCAGTGAAGGAGACACAAAGTGCAAGAGATACGGGTTCAATCCCTGGGTCAGGAAGATCCCCTGGAGAAGGAAATGGCAACTCACCCCAATATTTTTGCCTAGAAAATTCCATGGACAAAGAAGCCTGGTGGGCTACAGTCCATGGGATAACAAAGAGTCAGACATGACTGATTACGCACACACACAAGGATGAAGTATCAAATTTTACTGGTGATTAAATTAGTCCATACCGTTGTGACCATTCCTTTTAGATTATTTACGATTAATTAGATCATATTTGCTCATTACAGATATAGTTTTAAATTCTAATCAAATTGAATCAATTACTCAACCGTAAATAATGGTTGAAATAAAGACAGTTATTAATACAGTATATTAATCTTTAAAATAATACTAAGTATTTAGTTTTTAGAAAACTGTCTTAAAGAATAAAGAGAATACTTTAAAGTAAATATCTCAGAAGACCTAAGGGAAAAAATATGAAATTTGTTCCTTGTGAAAAATAAATCTCTGGAATATTCCCTCTAGGAATGTTCTCTGTAAAGGTACAGTATAAAAGAAGAAAATAACTAGTGGCAAAAAAAGGAAAGTAAAATAGAATGAGTAGTTTGTAACAAAGTTAATGCAACACATATAACTATAGTGTAAGTGTCTAAGTCACTTCAGTTGTGTCCAACTCTTCATGAGACCATGGACTGTAGCCCACCAGGTTCCCCTGTCCTTGGAATTCTCCAGGCAATAATACTGGAGTGGGTTGCCATTTCCTTCTCCAGCAGATCTTCCTGACCCAAGGATCGGAACTTGGTCTCCTGCATTGCAGACAAATTCTTTACTGTCTGAACCACCAGGGAAGCCTCTGTCCATACCCTATGTTAAATAACAACCTTTATTTGACAGCTTCTTACTTTGAGCCTCTCATAAAATCTTGGTTCTTTTTAAAGAATTAATAGATTAAATGGGCCATTTGAGACTGAAAAAAAGAAAGAAAGAAAGAAAATGCATTTTGGGGACTTACAGGTTCAGGGACAGTAAGAGGTTTTATTTCATTCTTTCTCCTAGTTTCCCTAATATTTTTAAGAGAAGAATGTGTTAGAGTTGACTTCTCCACAAAAAGAGAACACTGACTGATGTGAAATATTACCAAAATGATATATATTAATTAAATTGAGTCCACTGAACAAACCTCTGCAGCTATTTGAATATGGACTTTGCATTTTATGACATGGTCTTGTTATATTGTAAACATATATAATTTACAAACAGTAGTCTCCACTGCCCCTCTCATGAGCTAAAGCTTATACCAGTAGAGTCTAAATTCAATGGTACATCGCCATCCCCAGGGTCTCTTGCCACAGAGCTAACTGTGTGGGACGCTGTACTTCCAAACCGAGGAGGCAATGTGCATGTGGATGCATGCTCAGTAGTATCCAACTCTTTGCCACCCCATGGGCAGATATTGTTACCCAAAAGGCAGCTTGACAAATTACAAAGTAGAGGAGAATTTGAGAAAAAGTACGTTGTAGGCAGTTAATGCTTGTATACACAACGTGATTGGAAAGCTTTGATGGATTTTCTTAAGATTTTTCCTTTACTGAATGGGACAAAGCACTAGCATGTTAATCTCCTACAAAGCAGAAACTTAAAAATCCACACATTTCTTTTCTTTCTTAACACTGCATAAGGTCATCTTTAACCTTATGTTAATTCCCATGTCCCCATATCAAAGTGAATACAATCAAAACACTAGAAAATTTCATGAAAGTAATAATTGACTGGGTGGCTTGGGCAGTGGGTAGGTATTGAACAGCTGGGTGATAGAGGTTTGGCCATTTAATCCAACATGGAATTAATTGCTAGTACACATCCCATGAAAAGCACTTTTGTAATTTTAAATTTAACCTACTGAGTCTGTTAAAATAGATTTACTGAAATATAATTGCATATGTTACATGAAGTATAACATACAATATTATGCACATATTTGAACTTATACTTTTGTGAGTTTTGACATGTGTATATACTTTGAAACTATTATCAGAATCAAGACAATGAATGTGTCTATCATGCCCTGAATTTCCTTCCGACTCTTTATAATTCCTCCTTCCAACTCTCGCCTGTCTATCAGTAACCATTAACTTATTTTGTGTCCTTATAGATTAGTTAACTGTTCCTACAATTTTATTATAAAATGTATACTCTTGAAGGGAGGGAGGCTGGTTTTTTTTCCCTCAGCATAATTTTTTAGATTAATTCAAGTGGTATGTATCAATAGCTCATTCTTCTTACTGCTGAGTAGTATTTTATTGTATACATACACCAAATTTGTTGATCTACCCAGCTGGACATTTGAATTATTCAGAGTATTATGCTATTTCATTTATAGCAGCTGTGAACAGACCTGTACAAGTCTTTGTATGGAAACATGTTTTGGTACAAGAATTAGTAGCACATATGCAGAATGGAATATTATTCAGCCATAAAAAAAGAACAAATTTGAGTCAGCTGGCCTGAGATGGATGAATCTAGAGCCTGTTACATGGAGTGAAGTAAGCCAGAAAGAGAGAAACAAAAACTGTATATTAACGCATATATATGGAATCTAGAAAACGGTACTGATGAACCTATTTTGCAGGGCAAGAATAAAGACACTGGAGAAGGAAATGGCAACCCACTCCAGTATTCTTGCCTGGAGAATTTCATGGACAGAGGAGCCTGGTGGGCTACAGTCTATGGGATCACAAAAAGTTGAACACGAATTCGTTAAGAGGAGAGAGACACAGATGTAAAGAGTGGACTTGTGGACACAGTGGGGAGAAGTATAAGGTGGGATGAATTGAGAGAGTAACATTGAATTAGATATTCTACCATGTGTAAAATACCTACATGGGAGTTGCTGTACAATACAGGGTGCTGTACATCACAGCTTAGTGCTCTGTGATGACCTAGAGGGGTGAGAGTCAAGAGGGAGGGGACATATGTATACCTAACAGCTGATTCACATTGTTTTATGGCAGAAACCAACACAATATTGTAAAGCAATTATCTTTCAATTAAAATATTTTTAATTGAATTATCTGGGTCATTTGCTAGCTGTGTGTTTAACTTTTAAGAAACTATTAAGCTGTTTTCAAAAGTGGTTTTACCACTAACAGTGTATGAGAGTTCTTGTAATTCCACATCCTTGCTAATATTTTAAAGTTTAGACACTCTAATAGATGCATATCTCACCATGGCTTTAATTTGGATTTCTACAATGACTAATGATATTGAACATCTTTTCATGTACTTATTTGTCTTTTATGGCCTTCTTTGGTTGAAGTGTCTCTTTATATATTTTGCTCAAAGTGGGAAGAGTTGTTTGCTTTCTTATTACTGGGTTTTGAAGGTCCTTTAAACATTTTTGGATACAAGTCCTTTACCAGAAATCATTGGCAAGTATTTTTTTTCCAGTGTGTAGTTTGTATTTTCACTTTCTTAGCAACAGGTTTGAAGAGCAAAAGTCTTAACTTGGAAGAAATCATATTTATCATCTTTCTCTTTCAAGGATTATACTTTCGGTATGCATCCAAGAAATAGTTGCCTAACTTAAAGGTCAGAGAGACATTTTCCCTTCTTTAGTGTTTTAAAGAAGTTTTATAATTTTAGGTTTGTCGTATAGATCAATTGACTATTTTGAGTTAATTTTTATGTATTGTGTCAGATATGAGTCATTTATTTTTTTGCATGCGTGCATGCTCAGTCCCTTAAGTCTTGTCTGACTCTTTGTGACCCCATGTACCAACCCCACTTCTTTGTCCCCAGGATTCTCTAGGAAAGAATTTTACCAGCATCATATGTTGAAAAGACTATATGTTGTCCACTGGATTTCCTTTAAGTATCTCTGTCAAAAATTATTTGTTTATAAAACTAATTTGTATGTTGCTTTCTAGACTTGTTATTTTGCTCCAATAATCTAACTTTACACCAATACTATACTATTCTAATTACTGTAAGTCCTGAAGTCAGAAAGTTTTAAATTTCCAACTTGGTTCTTTTCCAGTTATTCTGGCTATGGTAAGCCCTTTGTACTTTCATATGAATTTCAGAATCAATTTGTCAAATTATGCAAAAAATCATGCTAATATTTTGCTTGTAATTTCATTTTACCTTTAAATCAATATGAAGTTACTTGACACCTTAACAGCAGTGACTCTCCTGATCATGAACACAGAGTGTTCAGTGTGCTCATTTTCTAAGTTATGTCTGACTCTTTTGTGACCCCACGCACACCAGGATCCTCTGTCTATGGGATTTGTCAAGCGAGAGTACTGAAGGGGGTTGCCATTTCCTTCTCGAGATCTTCCCAACCCAGACCTCAACCCTGCATCTCCTGCCATGCAGGTAGATCTTTACCACTGAGCCAAGAGGGAAGTCCTCCTATGTATTTCGTTCTTCTTTAATTTCTACCAGTAACATATGGTAGTTTTCAGGGTTCATATATTTCACATTTTATGTCAAATTTATCCCTGTTTCATTTTTTTTTGCTATATAGATATGATATACTTATTTCAGCTTCTAATTGTTAATTACTAGCATATAAAAAGTAAGAATGATGTTTAAAAGTTGATCTTGTATCTTGCAGTCTTGCTAACCTCATTTATTATTTAAAGTTGCATTTTGGCAGGACAAGGCCAGATTGAGGCAAGTTAGGCATTTGCCTGGAGTGCAGAATTTAACAGAGTGCAAGAAAAGTCAGTAATGAAAATAAACAGTATTTCAATGTCATTTTTTAAAAGTCAAATGTGAAAACAAGAGCTTGTAAGCTAGCTACCTACTTTTATAAATGAAATGGTTTTTATTGGTATATTTAGTCAGATTTTCTATATAAGCAATTATGCCATCTGTGAATAAAGGCAGTTTTACTTCTTCCTCTGCAATCTGGATATCTTATTTCTTTATCTTCCCTTATTAAACAGTGTAGGAGCTCTAGTACAGTGTGTCCTAGAAATGGAAAAAGCAAATATTGTTGTTTTACTTTTCTTAGGAAGAAAATATTCAGTTTTCTACCATTAACTTAGATGTTAGGTATAGTGATTTAAAAAAAAATGCAATTTATAACTTTTATAATGCATTAATTAAATGTATTTAAGAAATTATTTTTCTATTCTTTATTTGCTGAAATTTCTTAAAACATTAGGAATACATTTTTGGATTTCTTGAAATGTTTTTGTTCTGTTTGTGTTTTTGGTGTTATTATTTAGTTTGCAATTTTTGTGAACAGCATTATTTTCAAATGTCAAACTTACTAGAATTCCTGGAATAAAATTCATTTGCTCACAATCTATTATATTCTTTATATATTATTGGTTAATATTTGTAAATTTGTTTAGAATTTTTGCATCTGTGCTGATGCGTGACATCGGTCCATACTTTTTTCTTGTTCTGCCTTTGTCTAGTTATGATATCAAAGTATTGGTGTTATAAGTTTAGTTAGGAAGTACTTCCTCTGCTTTTCTTTTCTGAAAAAGTATGTGTAGAATTAGCATTATTCTTTCTTAAATGGTTGGTAGTATTCAATCATGAAGCCATCTGGGCCAGTAGTTGTAATCATGCAAGTATTTTGACAGAAATTCAACTTCCTAAATGCTATCGATTGCTTCCCTACTTCATTTTGAAAGCCTGTGTCTTTAAAGGAATTTGTCCAGTTCACCTATGTTGACAGGTTTATTTCTATAAAATTGTTCATGATATCCTGTAATTTTCCTTTTAATATCTGTAAAGTCTGCAGTGGTGGTACCACTCTCATTCCTTTATTGTTTTACATTTCTTCTCCCTTTTTCCCCAGATCAATCTGGTTAAAGTTTATCACTTTTATGTCTTCTTAACAAATCAGATTTATCTTCCTTGATCTTTTCTATTACATTTCTCTTCTTAAATTCATCAGTTTCTTTCTCTGATCTTGATTATGTCCATTATGTTATTTATTTTGGGCTTAATGTTCTCTTGCCATAGTTTTTGAAAGCGGAAGTTGTGGTCATTTATTTGAGGTATTTGAGGCCTTTCTTAATTTCTGATACATGAATTTGATGCAATAGACTTTGCCTCAAGTAATGTTTTTATAATATACCACAAATTTTGATATTTCATGTTTTAAATTTCATTCAGTTAAAAATACTTTTTAATTTTCCTTATGATTTCCTCTTTCATCTAAGTGTTTTTGAGGTATATTATTTAATTTTTAAATATTTGAGAATTTTCCAAATACTTTCCCATTTTTGGATACAAATTTAATTCTACTTTGAGAAGAGTATATATCTTGGTTGACTTAAGTTTTTTTAAATTACTGAGTCATCTTTTATGACCGAGAATATGTCCTATTTTAGTAAATATTGAAATGACTGTGTTTTCTGCCTCCTTTGGATGGCTAGTCCTACAAATGTTAACTAAATAAGGCAACTGTATTTTTCAAATCCGCAATAGCCTCATGGTATTGTTTAATTAATTACTGACAAGTAGGTATGAAAATCTCCATTTGTAATTTCTTCCCATTGCTCTCTGAAGTTGTTTCATTTTTTTGTATTCAGGTATCCTGAAGCTCTGCTATTAAGTGAATGAAACAATCAGGACTGCTATCAACTCTAGATGAATTGATTTTTTAATCATTATAAAATGATAATTTTTGTCCCTGATAATATTCTTTGCTTTTGTAACTACTTTATCTGCTATCAATATTACAAGATTTTATTTGAATAGAATTAGCATGACATATCTCCTTCCATTGCTTCAGTATTTCTTTGTATCCCCATATTTAAAGTCTTTTTTTTTTCTTGTTGGCAGCATATAGTTGAATGCCACTTTTTATCAAATATGGGTATCTTTCCCTTTTAATTCAGATGTTTAGACCATTTACATTTAATGCAATTATTGATATCAGTTCAATTCAGTTCAGTTGTCACTCAGCCATTTCTGAGTCTCTGCAAACCCATGGACTGCAACACGCCAGGCTTCTCTCTCAATCACCAACTCCTGGAGTGTGCTCAAACTCATGTCCATTGAGTCGGTGAGGCCATCCAGCCATTTCATTCTCAGTCGTCCCCTTCTCCTCCTGCCTTCAGTCTTTCCCAGGATCAGGGTCTTTTCTTATGAGTCAGCTCTTTGCATCAGGTGGCCAAAGTACTAGAGCTTCAGCTTCAGCATCAGTCCTACCAGTGAATATTCAGGACTGATTTCCTTTAGGATGGACTGGTTTGATCTCCCTGCAGTCCAAGGGACCCTCAAGAGTCTTCTCCAGCACCATGGTTCAAAAGTATCAGTTCTTTGGCTCAGCTTTCTTTATGGTCCAACTCTCACTTCCATACATGACTAATGGAAAAACAACAGTTTGGACTAGATTGATATGGTTAGGTTTAACTCTTCTTTCTTTTGGTTTGAGTAATTTGACTCTATTTCACACTTAATTGTTTATGATTTATCTGTAACTCAGTCACATAATTTGAATTATTTTTAGAGCGTTTAGTGTATATATCTTTAAGTTATCATAGTCTGTCTTCAAGGGATATAAAACTTTATATATGGTTTTAGACACTTATAGTAGTAGATTTCCACTTCTTCCTCGCAAATTTTGCATTATTGTTATCATGCATTTTACTTTCAGGTATGTTATATACCCCCATGCTATCTTATATTTTTGTTTAAAAAACAAATTCTTTTCTAAAGTAAGTTAAATGATTTAATAAAAACCTATACTATCCATGTAGTTACAAATCCTAGTGCTCTTTACTCCTTTGTGTAGATCAATATATCAACCTGGCATCATTTTCCTTAACAAAAATATTTTTAACATTTCCTGTAGTGCAGATTTCCTGGTGATTAATTCTTACACTCTTTTTATGTTTGAAAAGTACTTACTTCACCTGCACTTTGAAAGGCATGTTACTGAATTTTGAAATCTAGATTAACAGCTTTTGTTTGCTTGTTTTTTTTTAAACTTTCAGCACTTTAAAGATGACATTAGTTTGCATTGCTTCTGGTGATAAATTACAGCAGAATATTGTGTTTTTCTTACATTATGTTTCTCTATATGGAACATGCTTTCTGTCCATAGTTGCTTTGAAGTTTTTTTTTTTTTTTTTTCTTTATCACTGGTTTAATTAATCTGATTATGATGTACTACCTTGCTGTAATTTTCTTCATGTTTCTTATACTTGGAGCTCATCAAGCTTCTTGCTTATTGTTTTTGTTTGTTTTTGCATTGCTTGTGGAGTGGGGAAGGCTCGTTGTTTTAAGAGAAATTGAGAAAGTTTGGTCCATTATTTCTTCAAATTTCAGGAATTCTAGAATATATAAGTTGTCCCCAGCTCACAAGGTATATGTTTAATTTCTTCTCTCTCTGTGTGTGCTTCATTTAGGATAGTTTTCATTGCTGCATCTTCAAGTTATTAACTGTTTCTTCTGCAGTGCCTAACATGCTCCTAATAAATTTTATTGTGCTCTTTACCCTTTGCAATGTAGTTTGCAGGCCTGTAATTTTGATATAGATCTTTTATCTATCTTCCATAGTTTAACTTGGATTTTTGAAAGTATGGACTATAGTCATAAAAACATCTTTAATGTATTTGTCTGCTAATTTTAACATAACATAGTTTTAACTGATTTTTTCTTTCTTATTTTGGGTTTATGTTCTGATTTCTTTACAGGCTAGGTAATTTTTAATTAGATGTCAAAAATTGAATTTTATATTTTTGGTAATAGATAGTTTGTATTCCTACAAATATTCTTGAGCATTCTTTCTCAGTTGCAGTTATACTCAGTTTAGTTCAGTTTCTCATTCATGTCCAACTCTTTGCAATCAACCCCTGGGCTGCAGCACCCCAGGCTTCACTGTCCATCATCAACTCCCAGAGCTTGATCAGACTCACATCCATCAAGTCAATGATGCCATCCAACCATATCATCCTCTGCCATCCCCTTCTCCTCCTACCTTCAATCTTTCCCAGCATCAGGGTCTTTTCTAATGAGACAGCTCTTTGCATCAGGTGGTCAAAGTATTGGAGCTTCAGCTTCAGCATCAGTCCTACCAAGGAATATTGAGGACTGATTTCCTTTAGGATGGACTGGTTGGATCTCCTTGAGTCTAAGAGTCTTCTCCAAGACCACAGTTCAAAAGCACCAGTTCTTCAGCGTTCACCTTTCTTTATGGTCTCACTCTCACATCCATTCATGACTACTGGAAAAACCACAGCTTTGACTACATGGATCTTCATTGGCAAAGAAATGTCTCTGATGTTTAATACTCTGTCTAGGTTTGTCATAACTTTTCTTCCAAGGAGCAAGAATCTTTTAATTCCATGGCTTCAGTCACCATCTGCAGTGGTTTTGGAGCCCAAGATAATAAAGTCTGCCACTGTTTCCATTGTTTCCCCACCTATTTGCCATGAAGCATGGCAACCTAATCCAGTATTCTTGCTTGGAGAATCCCATGGACGGAGAAGCCTGGTAGGCTACAGGCCATGGGGTCGTAAAGAGTTGGACATGACTGAGCGACTTCACTTTCACTTTCAATGGGACTGGATGTCATGGTCTTTGTTTTTTGAATGTTGAGTTTTAAGCCAGCTTTTTCACTCTCCTCTTTAACTTTTACCAAGAGCCTCTTTAGTTCCTCTTTGCTTTCTGCTGTAAGTGTGGTATCATCTACATACCTGTAAAGTCGCTCAGTCGTGTCCGACTCTTTGCGACCCCATGGACTGTAACCTACCAGGCTCTTCTGTCCATGGGATTTTCCAGGCAAGAATACTGGAGTGGGCTGCCATTTCCTTGGGTTATTGATATTTCTCCCAGGGATTCTGATTCCAGCTTGTGCTTCATTCAGCCAGGTATTCCGCATGATGTACTCTGCATATAAATTGAATAAGCAGGGTGACAATATAAAGCATTGACTCACTCCTTTCCCAATTTTGAACCAGTCTGTTGCTCCATGTCTGGTTCTAACTGTTGCTTCCTGACCTGCATACAGATTTCTCAGGAGGCAGGTAAGGTGGCCTGGTATTCCCATCTCTTTCAGAATTTTCCACAGTTTGTTGTGATCCACACAGTCAAAGGCAACAGTCAAAAGGCACAGTTAAAACGTGTAGTCAATAAAGCAGAAGTAGATATTTTTCTGGAATTCTCTTGGTTTTTCTATGATTCAATGGATGTTGGCAATTTGACCTCTGGTTCCTCTCCCTTTTCTAAATCCAGCGTGTACATCTGGAAGTTCTCAGTTCTCGTACTGTTAAAGCCTAGCTTGATGAATTTTGAGCATTACTTTACTAGCATGTGAGATGAGTGCAATTGTGCCATAGTTTGAACATTCTTTAACATTGCCTTTCTTTGGGATTGGAATGAAAACTGACCTTTTTCCAGTCCTATGGTCACTGCTGAGTTTTCCAAATTTGCTGGCATATTGAGTGCAGCACTTTGACCGCATCATCTTTTAGGACTTGAAATAGCTCAGCTGGCATACCATCACCTCCACTAGCTTTGTTCGTAGTGATGCTTTTAAGGCCCACTTGACTTTGCATTCCCAGATGTCTGGCTCTAGGTGAGTGATCACACCATTGTGGATATCTCAGTAATTAAGATCTTTTTTTGTATAGTTCTTCTGTGCTTTCTTGTCACCTCTTCTTAGTATCTTCTGCTTCTGTTAGGTCCATACCATATCTGTCCTTTATTATGCCCATCCTTGCGTGAAATATTCCCTTGGGATCTCTCATTTTGTTGAAGAGATCTCTAGTCATTTTCATTCTATTATTTTCCTCTATATCTTTGCACTGATCAATAGGAAGACTTTCTTATCTCTCCTCGCTATTCTTTGGAACTCCGTATTCAGTTGGGTATATCTTTCCTTTTCGTTTCACTTCTTTTCTTTTCTCAGCTATTGTAAGGCCTCCTCAGACACCATTTTGCCTTTTTTCATTTCTTTTTGTGGATTGTTTTGATCGCCACCTCCTGTACAATGTCATGAACCTCTCTCCATAGTTCTTTAGGCATTCTGTCTATCAGACCTAATCCCTTGAATCTATTTGTCACTTCCACTGTATAATCATAAGGGATTTGATTTAGGTAATACTTGAGGGTCTAGCGGTTTCCCTACTTTCTTCAACTTAATCTTATTTTGCAATAAGGAGTTCATGATCTGAGCCACAGTCAGCTCCTGGTCTTGTTTTTGCCTGCTGTATAGAGCTTTTCCATTTTTGGGTGCAAAGAATATAATCAGTCTGATTTTGGTATTGACCATCTGGTAATGTCTACATGTAGAGACCTCTCTTGTGTTGCTTGAACAGGGTGTTTGCTATGGCCAATGCATGCTCTTAGCAAAACTCTGTTAGTCTTTGCCCTGCTTCATTTTGTACTCCAAGGCTAAACTTGCCTGTTACTCCAGGTATCTCTTGACTTCGTACTTTTGCATTCCAGTCCCCTATGATGAAAAGGATGTCTTTTTTTGTGCTGGTTCCTGAAGGTCTTGTAGGACTTCATAGAACCACTCAACTTCAGCTTCTTCAGCTTTGGTGTTTGGGGCATAGACTTGGATCACTGTGATATTGCATGGTTTGCCTTGGAATCATACTGAGTTCATTCTGTCGTTTTTGAAACTATACCAAATACTGCATTTAGGACTGTTTTGTTGACTATGAGAGCTACTCCGTTTCTTATAAGGGATTCTTAGAAGTAGTAGTAGTAAATATAATAGTCATCTGAATTAAATTCTCCCATTCTGGTCCATTTTGGTTCACAGATTCCTAAAATGTTGATGTTCATGCTTTCCATCTCCTGTTTGACCACTTCAAAATTAGTTTGATTCATGGACCTAACATTCCAGGTTCCTATGCAAGATTGTTCTTATAGCATTGGACTTTACTTCCATCACCCGGTCACATCCACAACTGGGCGTTGTTTTTGCTTCAGCTCCATCTCTTCATTCTTTGTGGAGTTATTTCTCCACTGTTCTCCAGTAGCATATTGGGCACCTATTGACCTGAGGAGTTCATCTTTAGTGTCGTATCTTTTTGCCTTTTCATACTGTTCATGGAGTTCTAAAGGCAAGAATACTGAAGTGGTGTGCCATTCCCTTCTCCAGCAGACCAAGTTTTGTCAGAACTCTCCACCATGACCCATCTGTCCTGCATGGCATAGCTCATAGTTTCATTGAGTTAGACAAGGCTATGATCCATGTCATCAGTTTGGCTGGTTTTATGTGACTATGGTTTTCAAATTGTCTGCCCTCTGATGGATAAGGATAAGAGGCTTATGGAAATTTCCTGATGGGAAGGACGGGCTGTGGAGGAATCTGGGTCTAGTTTTGATGGGTGGCTCTATGTCCAGTAAATATTTAATCCAGCTTTTTTGATGGGCTGTGTTCCTTCCTTTGTTCTCTCTCTTCAAAAGGACTTATGCCAGCATGATTGTATTCAGTGCCGCTGACCCCACGGCAGGCCACTGTTGACTCACACTTCTGCCAGAGACTTCTGGACACTCACAGGCAGGTCTGGCTCAGTCTCTTGTGGGGTCACTGCTCCTTTCTTCTGGGTCTTGGTGTGTACAAGGTTTTGTTTGTACTCTCCAAGAGTCTGTTTCCCAGTCCTGTGGAAGTTCTGTAATCAAATTCCACTGGCCTCCAAATCAAATTCCCTGGGGGTTCTCAGTTTCTTTGTCAGATCCTCAAGTTTGGGAAATCTGTTGTGGGTCCGAGAACTTGAGTAACAGTGTGAGAACTTCTTTGGTGTAATTGTTCTCCAATTTGTGGGTTGTCTGCTGGGTGGCTCCATGGTAGGTCTTATGGTGACCTCCTCCAAGAGGACTTAAGCCACACACTTTGCCTCCCAGATCTGCTGCCGCCAGAGCCCATGTCCCCACGGCAGGCCGCTGCTGACCTGTGCATCTGCAGGAGATGCTCAAACAGTCAAAGGCAGGTCTGGCTCAGTCTCTGCGTGGTCTCTGGGTCCTGGTGCACACAAGGTTTTATTTGAGCCCTTGAGTGTATCTGGAGGGCATGGAATTTGATTCTAAATGAGATTTCGCTCCTCCTACTGTCATGTAGGGAGTTCTCCTTCACCCTTGGATGTGGGATATCTTTTTTTGGTAGGATCCAACATTCTCCTGTTGATGGTTGTTCAGCAGCAAATCCCAATTTTGGAGTTCTCACAGGAGTAAATGAACACATGTCCTTCTACTTCACATTCTTAGCAGTTACATTACTTAGACATATTTTTATCCTTTCAGGTCTGGCTTTTAAGGTTTGTTGGGCATACCCAAACAAGTGCTTGGCCTATGGCTAATTGTGATTTGTAAGGTTTTTCACTCTGGCTGTCAAGAAGAGTCATAATTTCCAGATATATGTGAAAATTGAATAATAGCCCCTCAAATCCATTCTGAAAGTTTTTTTTGTAGTCTAATTTACTAACAGGCATGAGCTGATCTGTACTCTGTTAAATACTCAAGGGATCTTTTGCAAACCTCCAAGGTCTTTCTGTATATAGCTCTCTACTTTCTGATACTTTATTTTGTGAATGCTAGTCACCCTTGTTCTCTCTGGACTCTCAGTTCTACTTTGCTGATTTCTGACTGGTTTTTGCTGCCTGCCCTTGTAGCCTGGAAATTTTCTTGGGCAATGGTAGAGTTCATTTCCTTTGCTTTCAATCTCTCAGTGACCACTGTCCTTACTGACTGATGGTCTCCTCTTAAAAATTGTTGTTTCATATATAAGTTTTTGGATGCTACTATTTCAATTGAGAGTAAATCCAGTCCCATTACTTCATCTAGGATGCTGCTAATGTTTTCTTTTAAGGAACTAGAAATGAGTTATCTTAAGAAAATGCTTGGCTACATGGAGCCAGAAACAAATCATGTAACTATGAGCTATATTATGTTTTCTTATTAATTTTGGCTGCTCTTGTTTTGTGTAATTAAATATAGTTTAATTTTTCTTTGTTTCTATGCTGAAACCAAGAAAATAACTGTCATTATTCTAGTTTTATTTTAATCAGAAGCTAAGTCAAGTGAATGAATGATATTAAGGCAAAGAAGCACAATGAGTGAAACATTGAGGAAAGAATCAGAAGACCTTACGTTTTACATAACGTATAATTAACTCAAATTCAGAATAATCACTAAAAATATATTTATTAACTTAGTATTTAATTTTTAATTGGTAATTATTTCTGAAATAGTGTCTTTTATATGAACTGTTTATAAATGTTTTGAAAATCAATTGGGCAATATGATTCAAGAGCTATAAAAATGTTTCCTTCTATTTGCTAAATCTACCCCTCAGAATATTTCATGAAAACAAATTATTATTTTTAGTAGAAATAAAATCTAAATACATAAAGTTATTCTATGAAGTGTTTCCCAGGTGGCTGAGTGGTAAAGAATCTGTCTTCCAGTGTAAGAGATGTGAAAGATATGGGTTTGATCCCTGGGTTGGGAAGATCCCTTGGAGAAGGAAATGGCAACCCACTCCAATATACTTGCTGGTAGAATCCCAGGGACAAAGGAGCCTGGCCAGCTATAGTCCATGAGGTCTCAAAGAGACACAACTGAGTGACTTAGGACACATTCTCTGCAGTATAATTTAAAATCACAAATACTTGTAATATGTCAAGCTCATTATCTATAATATATGATTTAATTTTTACAACAAACTCTGAGAGATGGTATTATCATCATACTGATGAGAATGAGGCTAAGTATCAATAAAGTAACAAGTCAAAGGAGCTGCTGAGATTTAAATCCATTCTGATTCTAAACCCTACGCCTTTCATCCCTGGACTCCCTATACTCTAGAAAAGTGAAAACAGATACTTATTAAGATAACTGGACATGGACTGTTTTGCCCCATCCACTTTAATATTTTAAATTTCCATTTTATGATTTATTGTTTAGATTATGATATATTTAAATATGATTTATTTTTATTTATATACACTAAATAGATCTTTTAAAAGTAATAATGTCACTGGATAATTGTTTGAGATTTTAGCAAAAAAAGGAAGTTGGGAAATATCTGTCTTCTGGAATTCACAGTGTTACAAAATCACCACTTAAGCAATGATGTGAAAAAGGGAAGGGCTTCCTAGAGGATTTACTAGGCTTCCTTCAATGCCTAATCCAGTAATTTTCTAAAAAGAGAGAAAAAAACAACAACAACCCAGTTTTATTTAAAATAAACCAGCATGGGAACATGTAGAAATTTACAGAAATGTGAAAAAATAAGCTCAAATAATTCTGGATAGAGCAAACGAATGAATGATATTAAGGAAAAGAAGTACAATGAATAAAACATTGAGGAAGAAATCAGAAGACCTTATAGTCTACATAAAGTATAAGTAACTCAAATTCAGGAGAATCACTAAAAATATCAGATTGTTACATCTCTGTTGGTGAAACCCTTTTCTTGGGATATGAGGAGAGAAGAGCTAGGGTGCTATTTGTACTTCATAAGCTCTGTGATAGGAAAGCAAAAGTAATGAACGTGTACTGATCACTGCTGGCTGATAATACATTTATTGTAGTTTTATTTGTTACTAAATTTTATTTCTCTGACCAGATTGCATGAGTAACACCCCCCCATTTCTAATTAGTTAGACTTAGTTACACATATGCCAAAGAAAAGAAAGTCCACTTCTGCTGAGTCAGCCTCCAGGACCCCTGTAAGAAGACTGTACAGGAATGATGGGGTGATGAATGTCTGCTGAATAAACAGAGAGCATCCTCCTGTTTGGAAGATATCTAGATCTGACTCTCAACTTCCTATTTTCAAATATAGAACTTAAAAGAAGGCTGGGTAAACAGTTCAAATCAGTCCACACAAAGTTGCTGGTATTGTTTTCTATAGATGAACCTCCATCTCTGCAAAGCCGAAAGAGCTGAGCCATAAAATATTCTTCACTGGAACTAACGACAGAACTTTCTTTGTCAAGTGAAAAGATTTGGGGTTTTTAATTGTTTTTGGGAGTCTGCAGTTGAGAAAGCTCAATCTATTTGACCCATATCAGCAAGGGAGGATTGTAACACATATGTTCTTAATTCCTCAGGTCTTTATAGTCAAATGGAACCTGCTGCATGGTATAATGGGATGATTTCCAGTTTCAATGCATTAACTTACTAACTCTGTGATCTGAACAGTTAAAGCAATATCTCTAATGTCAGTTCCCTCATCTGTAAAATGGAGGAAATCTTTGTCTCACAGATGCATAAAGCCCTTAGTACAGTTCCTGGCACAAATAAACAGCTCCCAATAAATAGTTCTGGTTTAGGAGTTTTATAAATATTTAATGATGTATGCAAAGTTCATGAGTAATATTGATTATATATGTAGTACAATTAATTGATGAACTTTAAACACACACAAATATGTATCTATATACATACTTACATATACATACACATAGATATATATTCACTTTATCCATGTCAGAATTACTGAAATGATTGAACTAGTATAGGGCCTAACTCTTCCAGAGTTTCTTTAAAAAAAAAAAAAAACTGAATCATTTTTATTTCATTTCCTTCTTACTTTCCAACATGGATCATCTGCAAAGCACGGAAATATTTTCAAAATTAGCAAGTTAATGTTATACAAAATACATCTGAAAAAGATACAAGCTTTGACATGGTGTTGAAACCTTGAGTCTTTGGTCCAAGACCAGGTCATAAAGAGTAAAGTAAGTCTGAGAGAGAGAAACAATATCATATATTAATGCTGAGGCTAGTCTTAAAGACTGAACTTATGACTTAAGATGATAAAACAATGTGACTATTTTGTTAATATATAGATATAATTTCCTAGAAGTCCAACACATCAGGTATGTGCCAAGAGCCAGAAAAACACCTGACTTAGTAGTCCTCCTTTGTTGGGAGGCAGACATTGATAAATAGCAAAATGTCGACAGACCACCGTGATCAGTGTCATGAGGACTGAAAAACTTCTGACCACAGCAGAGGACCTGGCCAAACCCCAGAGGAAACAGGGAGGGTTCTCTTGACATGGGATCTGAGAAGGGGAGGCAGAGAGCATGAAAGTGAGGGAGGCATGGGGAACTGCATGCCCATTAAACACCTGACATGATCTATCAACAGAGGGGGTATAGTTGGTATAGTTTAAACCCTTCAGTCTTCCCAGACACTTGGAAGGGGCTCTGGATGTAGGGACAGGCTGATTTCTATGGCTCAGTTTTGAGAGGCTCTCCAAAACTCTCTCTGCAAA
Organism: Nanger dama; assembly: GCA_917880005.1. Lineage (NCBI taxonomy): Eukaryota > Metazoa > Chordata > Mammalia > Artiodactyla > Bovidae > Nanger > Nanger dama. The sequence continues at coordinate 3,779,990 of CAKJTW010000059.1, forward strand.
CAGCAGGCCAGAGGTTCTTCTGTTTGAAACCTATAGCATCTTTCTGAGTTGAGGTTGAACACTGTCTACGGGTCCAGCAAGCATCCCTTCTAACAACTTGCTAAAGTGGTCTAACACAAGGCAGTGTGGTGTGGCTTTACTTTTAAGTCTGTAATGCTAAGTATTTCTTCAGTGACTTTCTTTTTCCTAAGAGTCTCGACTTAATTTCTTGGTGAAGTTAAGTTCACCCACAATGAAAGTGGTAACTGAGTCATCATTTGGTCACATCATCGTTTTCGTCACATCATCTCAGTCAAGCTAAGACTTGGTGCTAAATTTTTCTTTCTTTTTTTACTTTAATATCTGGAGTATTTTTAATATTGAGAGTTTTTATCGCTATGTTTCCCCTTTGATAGTATCTTGTTGCCTGGATGCCTAAAGAATTCTTTAATTTTTCCTTACAAGTGTATCAGCTTAACTAGGACACATCTCAGATTCACGTTCTGATTCTAAATTTCCTAGAACATACTGTGCTTTTTAACTTATCTTTTAATTGGAGGATAATTGCTTTACAATATTGTGTTGATTTCCTGTACAAAACCACAAATCAGCCATAATTATATATTTATATATATATATATACACCCACCCCCCCACACACACACACTCCTACTCCCACCCATGTCCCCATCCCAACTCACTCCAGTATTCTTGCCTGGAGAATCCCTGTGGATAGATGAGCCTAGCTGGCTAGAGTCCAAAGGGTCGCAAAGAGTTGAACATGACTGAGCGACTAAGCACAGCACAGCACAGGGTATATATGTGAATGCTACTTTCTAAGTTCATCCTTCCCTCTCCTTTCCCCACTGCGTCCACAAGTCCATTCTCTGTGTCTACATTTCCATTTCTTCCCTGCAAATAGGTTCATCACTGCTAAGTTTCTAGTTTCCATAAATATGAATTAATATGCAATATTTGTTTTTCTCTTTCTGACTGACTTCACCCTGCATAACAGGCTCTAGATTCATCCACCTCACTACAACTGACTCAAACTCATTCTTTTTAGGGCTGAGTAATATTCCATGGTATATTGTACTATATTGTCTTTATTCATTCATCTGTATATGGACACTTAGGTTGCTTCCATGTCCTGGTTGTTGTAAACAGTGCTGCAACGAACACTGTATCCTGGAGATCCTAACAGGCAACCAGAATTAGGAAATGCAAGACATACATTCTTAATCTGAAGTTCTTAGAACACTTGATAGAAAGTAGTAAATTCATGAACTTGGATGGAAAAAATTTAGATCTTTATTTTCCTGAGACTCGCATTCAAATGTATCATTTCCTCTATCATGAAGCAACAAACCAGTGTCACACTAGCAATACCTGTGACTTTGCACCAAAGGAAACCACATAGAATCCTGTTGAGTTGTAGAGTTGCTGCAGATAGCTCAAGGTATCACTTGAAGTCACTATTACATCGAGACTGCAGTAGGTATTAGATCTGCCATTAGATTGTATTTTTAGTTTCTTACTAAAGAGTAATATATATTACTAATATTTTTAAAAATAATTCAAGAATTTCATTTTAAAATAATGGGAATATTTTATTACCTTGCAAATATTGTTTTATGCACTCAAAATTGTATTCTGAAATGGGCTTTTAGGTTTCACCAGGGTGCCTACAGAGGTCATGGCACCCACACAAACTTAAGAACTCTGTATCTAGAGGCTACTAATCAGGAATGCATCTTCAGAATGCTGACAAAGGGCAACTTGAGTCATTTTGAACATAATGTGTGCAGTACTGCTCTTTCAGTAATAAACTGAGAAAGGGCTTCAGTAGAAATGACATTTCTTATAATAGAAGTATTACTTACCATTGTTCTTCCTTTATTAATTTCTCTAACCAAGCCATCATTCCCTTTTCTACCTTCACCAGCCGATTCAGTGATAAATCCTCACCTTTTGCCAAACTCTCACTCTAACTGCCACAAACGATAGAAAATGTCAGTCTTTGCTTCCTAATTCAGTCAAAATGCAGCAGGTATTTGTTGGTAAAATTTTTTGTAAGCCTAAAATATATGATTTCTAAGGTTTTTGTAGTGAGAATGAAAGGATTCACTTAAAATTGATTTCTGTAAGCCTTAATTATACATTTCATAATAAGCATTGCAAAAATCTCAGCTTAGGGAAAAAAAAACCCTTAGTAATAGATTGATTGATACAATTATCAGTGTGCCAAATTTAACTCACAGATAAACAAAAGGAAACCTTGAAAGCCAAGAAGAAATCTAGTATGTGTGTGTGTGTGTGTATGTGTATGTGTGGGTGTGTGTGGGTGTGTATGTGGATGTGGGTGCTCATTCGCTCAGTTGTGTCTAACTCTTTGTGACCTCATGCACTATAGCCCACCAGGATCCCCTGTCCATGGAATTTTCCAGGAAAGAATACCAGAGCGGGTTGCCATTTCCTACTACAGGGGATCTTTTGACCCAGGGATCAAAGCCATGTCTCTTGTGTCTCCTGCATTGGCAGGTGGATTCTTTACCACTGTGCCACCAGGGAAGCCCATAGAAGTGTAGGCTTTGGTATAATTCTGTGACAGTTAAGAAACAAGCCCCCTTACAAGACATTTCATCTTTATATTGAAGATGTTCTTCCTGCTGTCTCCTCTAGTCCACGGTCAACTGGTGCCTACTGTCTTTGGAAATAGAGATACTGGTTACAGGTGTTAGCTGACCTATAAGCCCCCAATACAATTTCTTTTTCAAAAAAGTTAGCCCTTGGTTAGAAGCTGCCACAATGGGTTGAATTATCCAATCCCTGTCATTAAAGGTGGCAGCCACACACTTGAGAATGATGTGGGAAAACTCCAGTGAGAGCGATAATTAAACTTGGAAAATGAAGGGTCACCTTCTTTCATTCAGCTCATTGGGTTTGGCATCAGAGTAATTCTAAAACAGTGGGGGATATTCTACTCTCAGCATGGCAATATCTAGGTGCACATGCATTATTTCTATGAGTTCAAATGGGAATGCCATTTTAATTGTATTTAAAATGTTAACTTTAATATGAGGAGTAAAAATGTTAGAAATTAGTTCTAAGAATACAGAAAAAGAATAATGAGTAAAATCTAAATGGTGAAAGAATTAGAAACAAGAAAAGCATGTATTGTTTTCTCAAAAGAAGCAGCATTATAGGAGAAGAAAATTGTTTCCAGGGAAATTGAAAAGAACATTTAAATGTGTTCAAGTCTTTCTACTTGTCTGTAGAATGACAAAGCAAGGGTTTTGTCTTAACTTTCTTAGAGGCCATTATTATAACATCTTATTCCTGCTCAAGAGAGGGTAGAAAGTATCAGATGAGCTTTAAGACAAGTTATTAATAGGAGTTATTGTCCAGAAAAAGAGTTTGTTTGTTTTTTTATTACATTGACACACCTAAATACTATTGAAGGAATATTTCATACTATTCCTATTTTGCATTAAATAAGTAATACTGAGCTTTTAAGAGGACCTGAAATGATATTGCATATAAGCAAGTATACTATTGAACACTATTACTAGAAAGGGCATGGATGCTAAAATCAAATTTCAAGTTTAAATTTTGGCATCACCATATAACAGCTGTGAGCCTTAAGCATGCTACTTAATAACACATGCCTCAGTTTCCTCATCTGTGAAAAGGGGGAAATAGTACTACCTACCTTATAAAGCTATTAGAAAATCAAATGAGTATTAAAATATATAAAGCATTTATAACCAAAAGACCACCTAACTGCCTCTTGAGAATTCTGTATGCAGGTCAGGAAGCAATAGTTAGAACTGGACATGGAACAACAGACTGGTTCCAAAAAGGAAAAGGAGTACGTCAAGGCTGTATATTGTCACCCTGCTTATTTAACTTATATGCAGAGTACATCATGAGAAATGCTGGACTGGAAGAAGCACAAGCTGGAATCAAGATTGCTGGGAGAAATATCAATAACCTCAGATATGCAGATGACACCACCCTTATGGCAGAAAGTGAAGAGGAACTCAAAAGCCTCTTGATAAAAGTGAAAGAGGAGAATGAAAAAGTTGGCTTAAAGCTCAACATTCAGAAAACGAAGATCATGGCATCCGGTCCCATCATTTCATGGGAAATAGATGGGGAAACAGTGGAAACAGTGTCAGACTTTACTTTTGGGGGCTCCAAAATCACTGCAGATGGTGACTGCAGCCATGAAATTAAAAGACGCTTACTCCTTGGAAGAAAAGTTATGACCAACCTAGATAGTATATTCAAAAGCACAGACATTACTTTGCCAACTAAGGTCTGTCTAGTCAAGGCTATGGTTTTTCCTGTGGTCATGTATGGATGTGAGAGTTGGACTGTGAAGAAGACAGTGCTGAAGAATTGATGCTTTTGAACTGTGGTGTTGGAGAAGACTCTGGAGAGTCCCTTGGACTGCAAGGAGATCCAACCAGTCCTTTCTGAAGGAGATCAGCCCTGGGATTTCTTCAGAAGGAATGATGCTAAAGCTGAAACTTCAGTACTTTGGCCACCTCATGCGAAGAGTTGACTCAATGGAAAAGACTTTGATGCTGGGAGGGATTGGGGGGCAGGAGGAGAAGGGGACGACTGAGGATGAGATGGCTGGATGGCATCACGGACTTGATGGACGTGAGTCTGGGTGAACTCCGGGAGGTGGTGATGGACAGGGAGGCCTGGCGTGCTGCGATTCACGGGGTCGCAAAGAGTCGGACACAAGTGAGCGACTGAACTGAACTGAACTGACTGAGTACAGAGTGATTATTATATAAGTGCTCATTCTTATATAGGGTCATAGTTTCACAAAGAGTCAAACATAACTGAACCAACTAAGCATGCACACACACTTACTTATTACCATTATTTCATTTTTATAAAACTGTAGACTATGTTTTAAAATATATTAATAATTACTTTTATGGTTGACCATTTTTGTCCCTGGCACTATGAGAAGAGGTTTCCAAAACATGTGGATTCTTTAAAATACAAATAGTCCAACAAAACTGTACTAGAGTTGACTGTATAATGCTCAAACTGATAATTTCAACATCAAGCTCCAAAATTAAAAATTCCTAATAAGCAGAAGCTATTGATTTCAGATGGCCTTTATATAGTTTCTTTCACATCTGAAGGGTTTAACTGAGGAAGATAAATTGTATCTTACGTGATTATATTTTAAGATAAGAGAGAATTTGGAAACAATTAGAGCTTTCTAAAACAGAAAAATAAACCTGATGAGCTAGGCAAATGTGTGATAGCTGAAGTCCCTTTGTAAAATTTTCTGATTTATCAATTTGTGGGCAAACATCCACATATTTCATTGGATTTTAAATTATTTATTATTATTATTAGAATATTTGAAGTCTTCTTATTTATCTCTAAAAGATCATCACAGAAAAATCTTTTACAATGCAAACATTGCCCCAAACCTCAACATCAGTTCAGCACCAGCTCATTGAGAGAGAGAGAAACAGAGAGAAATGTGTGTGTGGATGCATGTATGTGCACAGTGAAAGGGCTAGGGGACAAGGAGGAGAATGAATGAATGACATTAAGGACAATCCTAACCAATATTGAAGAGAAAAATACTGTGGACTAAAAAACCACAGGCAATGTATAAAAATCCACAAAGAAGCAAAATACTATCTGTAAGCCTGATTTGACTGTAATATTTGTATATAGTACTTTAGAGGGAAAAAAAGGTTTTATAAAAACTAGTTTGCTCATTCAGAATAAAGGTGTTAAAATATTTGATAAGTTATTTCCCACTGAAAAATATAAACTACATAAGAAATTCTGCATCTGCTTCAGCTTTATATTTGAAATGATTTACAGTCTGCAATTTCTTCCTAAGGTCATCACCTTCATAAATACTAGCCACATACAGTGAAAACCAACTCAATAAAATGAGTATTTCATTTCTCTTCCTCCTGCTTATATAGATACTTCTTTCATCTACATGGCACCCATTTATAACAAAGCCTTACATTGTGTGGATTTTTATGAGTTCTTTAGCATTTCTTTCTTTTTATCTTTCTATGCATCAGCAAAGCAACTGGCAGATTCTTTAATAAAATATATTATACACATTAATATTTATAAGCCTACGAATTGGATGTTTAAATAAACATTCACCAACTTATGCCAATTCTTTTGTTTTAGGCGTTAAATCACACTTACATTGTCTGGAAAGTCGGCTTTTAGTTCAGTGACACTTTGACACCAATATGCAGCCGTTTTTCACTGATGAGCTCAATATTCAGGAAAGAGCTTTGTCCAGGGCCATACATGGGGCCAGAGGTGGTCCCCGGATGATTCTGGGTGAAACATTTGTCACTATATCCTGTTGAAAGAGTAAAGATATTGGGTCTCCTTTCTACAAAGAAAAACTGTTATCTTCATTCTATGTTCATTTCCATATGACAGCATTCTTACCAAGTCCTATCTCACATTTTTAATATATTTTAAATTACAGCTAAACATAAACTGCTTAATGAAAAAAATAAAATATAATATGTTAGCTTTATTTAAATTACTTCCTATGATTAAAAGGTTAGGACGGTGGAAAAAATACATAAATTCATTTACACTAGTTTGTGGCATATACATTTTAATTTGTTTGCAATTAAATAATAAATACAAACACATCAAGTAAAATGTCAAAATATTATTTCAGTCTATTTAATCTAAGTATCATTATTGAGATTTTAACTCAAATAAGAGTTAATGTTTGCAAAGAAAATTTTTTTTTCTAAATAGTAATTTCAATATAAATCAGCTAGAGTATATATTAGCACCACTGACTCATCACACTTTAAAACACATTCTAACAAACTAGGTTGACTTACCTATATGATTCTAACTATAAATTTACATTCAATAAGAACCAATTTTTCCCAAAACTGAAATGAGGATATCAATAACTTCCTGATAACTATAAACAGTAAACAGTCAAATTAACTTGCTTGTTAAGTGTAATTAACAATCCATAACTGCTTCTAAAGCTGTATTAACAAAGAAGAGGAACATTCTTACATTACAAAAACTAAAATGAAACAAAGAAGAAAAATGTTTCTTTAGCCAACTTCCAATTAAAATTAATGTTGAGTAAAGGTCATTTAGTTAAGGATTTATCAGAATTAGTCATTTAAGTACCCCTCCTCACCATCTTGTCACTTTTAGTGAGATAACATGAACCCCCATTAGTATATAGCAATTAAGGTCAATTTACATATTTTAATTAAGAACCACCCCATATAAAACAATTAGCGTAATAGGCATACTAACTGGATTTCATAACATTTGGACGTTTTTCCAACTAGATAGACAGGAAACCTTAATTAGCATTAATTAGTGCTGATCTGCATATGTTTGATAAGGCATACCCTTGCCACAAAAGATTATTTATTCCTGAATCTGCCAAATGCTACAGTTGCAGAGGATAAAAGGACTTTTCTACACATTGCATGTTAATTTCTGGCAATTTACATTCACTTTTACATTCGAATTAGTATATTATAAAATAAATGGTATAAATGTTACAATAAGCCGCCTTAAACATGTACATTTTTACTTATAGGAATCCTGCCAGTTAATGTTTTACTAATTAAGCTATTTCATTTCTATTGTAACTGTAGGAACGTCAGCAGCCTTACTTTGATTTGCTGTTGTGAAACCATGTTACACAATCTTAACGGGTAAAATGACATGTAGAGTCACTCCAGGAAGCTCATGCCTAGTGAGTCCAATTTCTTTCTTGGCAAATGCTTAAATGTGTGGAGTGTATCTCTGCAGGTACCTTCTGTGCAGCTCATCGAGGTAGGGACTCTCAGGCTGTCATGGTCTGAGGGGACAATTCTAGAAATGTTTCATTCAAATCAGGTTGATTTCTTTCTCATATTTCAATTTCCAATAGCCATAATTTTAAGCTTTGAGCTCCTCGTTTCCTCTGCTATCTCCTCTACTCTAATTTTTCATCACCTTGATAAGGCCAATCTAGGTCACAGGCTGAGCTCAGCACAGGAGAATTTGACCAAGGAGGCAAATGTGTTCAGGACAAGAGTTCATATTCAGTTCATCAAGTCATGTGCCCTAGCACTGGGTAGTTCCACAAATGAAAGGCCACACGTTTTAAATGACTGTCTTATAATTTATTGGTTTGTGTTAAGGAGGAAAAACTTTCTTCTATGCTTCTAGATTTTTCAGACTAGTCTAAGAATTAAACACATGAGATAGACTAACAGGAGAAAATGAAATTCACTTCATATGTTCAGGAATTCCACATACGTGAGAGAGTCAGAGTTGCCACATACATGAGAGGTTCAGAGACAGAAAAGTTAAATGAAATATACATGCCATTCAGAGTTAAGGAAAGGAATGAGGGTACAGAGCTTCCAAGAACAGAAGGGTCATTATAGGTCAATAAGAAGAGTAAATATTTGGTAAGCAGATGCTTGCTTTGTTGTATAGATGGGGTCACTTTAGGTAAGTAACTTCTTCCTGGGAAAAATTCCCAATTTAAATTCTTCTATGTAGTTAAAGGAGGGCAACGGTTTCTCTTGAAGCTGAAGCATCTTGACTTCTTTTAGCTCAAAATACCTTCATGCAAAAGTGACACATTTTGGGGAGGTTAATTCTGAACCCCTGCATCTGGAAGTGGCACTTTCTGCTTATTTAACAAAACTGACTCATGCGTTAGAATTGATGCTCCTGCCCATTCTTTAGGACTTAGCTTAGACTTCAGTCTATTTAGGAATCCTTTCTGATCTCTCCAACACCATCAGGTCTTAATCTGATCTTATTCACACCATCATCACAGTATACAACTTTCCCAACTGGTACTCTTAATACTCTATATATTTATTGTCTATATTCTTGTCAGTACATTCCAGTAGAGTGTAAATTTTGAAAGGAAGGAACTATATCCTGTTTATTATTATATAACCAGCTTCTAGCCTAGCTTTTAATGTGTTCAAATAAGTTTTTCAATTGAAGTACAGCTGATTTATAATGCTGTGTTAGCTTTATGTGTAGAGCAAAATGATTCTTTCATATGTATGTGGTGTGTGTGTGTGTGCATGACCTTAACAGGTGGTGCTATGGTAAAGAATCCTCCTGCCAATGGAGAAGTCACAGGAAACATGGGTTTTATCCCTGGGGAGTGAAGAGTCCCCTCAAGTAGGAAAAGGCAACCTATTCCAGTATTATTGCTTGGAAAATTCCGTGGACAACAGAGCCTGGCATGGTCCATGGGGTTGTAAAGAGTTGGACACAACTGAGCATGCATGCACAGTGTGTGTATTTTTTCAGATTTTTTTTCCATTATAGGTTATTACAAGATAGTTGTTATGCAGCAGATCCTTGTTGTTTCAAATAAACATTTTAAGAAGGAACCTAGACTAAAACCCTAGGCACGAGAATAGGGCTTGTCCTGAGGCATGGGAACTATAAGGTATTCATTGCTGGCCTTATTCTGTTGGTGAACAAATGGACTTGGACTTACATTCAGGAACTCATTCATTTGTGGCTTAAACAGGAAGATTCTCTGGAGGAGGGAATGGCAATCCACTCTAACGTTCTTGCCTGGAGAATCCCATAGACCAAAGAGCCTGGTGGGCTACAGTCTGCAGTATCAGAGTCAGACACTACTGAGGCGACTTAGCCTGAACACACACCCTAGTCCATTTACTTGCTTACCCTGATCCCTCAGAGACACTTTCTCTGAAAACGGTCCCCTAACCAACACTATGGCTACATCCTGATACCTGCAGGCAGTGGTGTAACTTGCTTAATACTCCACTTCTCCCCATCCTAGCCTACCTCAGAGCGTCAGTGACACAATGCATAATTGAACTTGACCATCTTGTAACGTCTAAAACCTTCTTGACCATTGACCCTAAATTACTGGATTTATCAGACCTCTAAGATCCAAATAGAGCAAATTCATTCATATATAAACTAACTCTTATGCTTTTCCAGTTCAACTGGATACGAATTCCTAAGAGATTTCTTTGGGTAAGGTCCTGATAAGAAGATGATTTCTTCCTATCAAGACCTAAACCAACTGTACTTGCCTCTTGTATTTATGTGTGCCTAGGCTATGCTCACATCTTCACAGACTGTGCAGAGATTTTTTTATATAATGATATAAAAAGACATGAATAGAAGAATAACAGCTGTACTGAGAAAGGAAAAATTCAATAGTCCAGAAATTTTAAGCCATATGCTATTTTACAGGATTCTTCCTAATGACAATTTGGCCAGGAACTCAAAACAGCCGAAAGGGTCAATAAGCTGTGACATTTAATCGAAGGAAAGTTAAGCAAATGCTTCTTTCTTCAAATGTCCTGCCTCAGTGATACCTTAAAACCTCAAATTCTTCCATTAGAGAATTTGTATACTGTGGGTTGAATTTATTCTTAATGTTGGAGGTGTTTCATTTTCCTCTTCTATAAAACAATGTTAAACTGCAATATACCATTTGAGGATTATCAATGATTTCCTTAACCAAGAATCAACAAGGCAAATCAAGGGAAATTTTGTCTACTTCATGACATGTATTTTTATTCCTTTATGTTGATTTATGACTTAGCAGCTTTCCCCCGGCGCTAGTAGTAAAGAACTCACCTGCCAATGCAGGAGATATTACAGACATGGGTTCAATGCCTGGGTTGGGAAAATTTCCCTGGAGAAGGGAATGACAACCCACTCCAATATTCTTTCCTGGAGAATGCTATGGACAGAGGAGCCCAGATGGCTATAGTCCATAGAGGTTGCAAAGAATCAGACATGACTGAAGCGAGTTAGCACACACACAAGTATGACTTAGTGAGTGGACAACAATAGCGCTCCTCTAAATGGATCAGTTTTCTCTTTCCTTAACTCAAGCATAGAAGATCCTTAAAAACTGCCCCAACTACAGCCACCTATCGTGTAGAACTCAACCACCCATGAGTCAATTGTTACCATCACAGCAACTGTAAAATTCAGCACATGAATATTTCAAATAAATCTAAAGTGCCAAAATTCTAATATGGACACCCAGTGATAAATCAGTAACATAAACTTTATTTTAAATTTTGTTTTGCAAATTCAGTTATATATGCCACTGCTTTGTTACTTTTTTAATTAAACGAAAGAGGAATGAAAACCTGGATACAATCAATAATCCTTAGTTATCTGATTAGAGTTAGAGCTTCAATAATTGGGCAATAACTTGCTAAAGCATTTGACTGGGAATACTAGAATGTGTTATTTAATAAGATAATATTTTGCTTTAATATTTAATGGATAAATCATATTAGCATTGCAAGGGAGTTAACAAAACAAAATTAACATATTAAAAAATCACTTCAGTTCAGTACAGCCGCTCAGGCATGTCTGACTCTTTGCAACCCATGGACTGCAGCATGCCAGACCTCCCTATCCATCACCAACTCCCACAGATTATTCAAACTCACGTACATTGAGTTGGTGATGCCATCCAACCATCTCATCCTCTGTTGCCCCCTTTTCCTCTCACCTTCAATCTTTCCCAGCAACAGGGTCTTTTCAAATGAGTCAGCTCTTCACATCAGGTGGCCAAAGTATTGGAGTTTCAGCTTCAATATAAGTCCTTCCAACGAACATTCAGGACTGATTTCCTTTAGGATGAACTGGTTGGATCTCCTTGCAGTCCAAAGGACTCTCAAGACTCTTCTTCAACATCATAGTTCAAAAGCATCAATTCCTCGGTGCTCAGCTTTCTTTATGGTCCAACTCTTACATCTGTACATGACTACTGGAAAAACCAAAGCCTTGACTAGACAGACCTTTGTGGGCAAAGTAATGTCTCTGCTTTTCAAAATGCTATCTACGTTGGTCATAACTTTCCTTCTAAGGAGCAAGCATCTTTTAATTTCATGGCTCCAGTCACCATCTGCAATGATTTTGGAGGCCAAAAAAATAAAGTCTGACACTGTTTCTATTGTTTTGCCATCTATTTGCCATGAAGTGATGGGACCGGATGCCATGATCTTCGTTTTCTGAATGTTGAGCTTTAAGCCAACTTTTTCACTCTCCTCTTTCACTTTCATCAAGAGGCTCTTTAGTTCTTCTTCAATTTCTGCCATAAGGGTGGAGTCATCTGCATATCTGAGGTTACTGATATTTCTCCCAGCAATTTGGATTCCTTGGATCAGTTTCTGCTTCATCCAGCCCAGCATTTCTCATGATGAGCTCTGCATATAAGTTAAATAAGCAGGGGGACAATACACAGCCTTGACATACTCCTTTTCCTATTTGGAATGAGTCTGTTGTTCCATGGCCAGTCCTAACTGTTGCTTTCTGATTTGCATACTGATTTCTCAAGAGGCAAGTCAGGTGGTTTGGTATTTTCATCTCTTTCAGAATTTTCCACAGTTTATTGTGATCCGTACAGTCAAAGGTTTTGGCATGGTAAATAAAGCAGAAATATATATATATTTTTTTCTGGAACTCCCTTGCTCTTTTGATGATCCAATGGATGTTGGCAATTTGATCTCTGGTTCCTCTGCCTTTTCTAAATCCAGCTTGAACATCTGGAAGTTCACGGTTCCCATATTATTGAAGCCTGGCTTGGAGAATTTTGAGCATTACTTTGCTAGTGTGTGAGATGAGTGCAATTGCGCAGTAGTTTCAGCATTCTTTGGCATTGCCTTTTAGGGACTGGAATGAAAACTCACCTTTCCCAGATCTGTGGCCATTGCTGAGTTTTCCAAATTTGCTGGCATATTGAGTGCAGCACTTTCACAGTATCATCTTTTAGGATTTGGAATAGCTCACCTGCAATTCCATCACCTCTAATAGCTTTGTTCATAGTGATGCTTCTTAAGGCCCACTTGACTTCACATTCCAGGATGTCTGGCTCTAGGTGACTGATCACACCATCGTGTTTATCTAAGTCATGGAGATCTTTTGTACAGTTCTTGTGTGTATTCTTAATACCTCTTGTTAATATCTTCTGCTTCTGTTAGGTCTATACCATTTCTGTCCTTTATTAAGCCTGTCTTTGCATGAAATGTTCCCTTGGTATGTCTAATTTTCTTGACGAGATCATTAGTCTTTCCCATTCTATTGTTTCCCTCTATTTCTTTGCACTGATCACTGAGGAAGGCTTTCTTATCTCTCCTTGCTCTTCTTTGGAACTCTGCATTCAAATGGGTATATCTTTCCTTTTCTCCTTTGTTTCTGGCTTGTCTTCTTTTACAGCTATTTGTAAGGCCTCCCCAGACAGCCATTTTGCTTTTTGCATTTATTTTTCTTGTGGATGGTGTTGCTCCCTGTCTCCTGTACAGTGTCATGAACCTCCATCGATACTTCCTCAGGCATTCTGTCTATCAGATCTAGTCCCTTAAATCTATTTCTCACTTCCACTGTATAATTGTTAGGGATTTGATTTAGGTCACACCTGAATGGTCTAGTGGTTTTGCCTACTTTCTTCAACTTAAGTTTGAATTTGGCAATAACAAATTCATGAACTGAGCCACAGTCAGCTCCCAGTCTTGTTTTTGCTGAATGTATAGAGCTTCTCCATCTTGGGCTACAAAGAACATAATCAATCTGATTTCAGTGTTGACCATCTGGTGATGCCCATGTGTAGAGTCTTCTCTTGCTTTGTTGGAAGAGGGTGTTTGCTATGACCAGTGCATTTTCTTGGCGGAACTCTATTGGCTTTTCCCCTGCTTCATTCTGTACTCCAAGGCCAAATTTGCCTGTTAGTCCAGGTAGCTCTTGACTTCTTACCTTTGCATTCCAGTCTCTTATAATGAAAAGGGCATCTTTTCTGGGTGTTAGTTCTAAAAGGTCTTGTAGGTCTTCATAGAACTGTTCAACGTCAGCTTCTTCAGCATTACTGGTCGGGGCATGGGCTTGGATTACCATGATATTGAATGGCTTGTCTTGGAAACAAACAGAGATCATTCTGTTGCTTTTGAGATTGCATCCAAGTACTGCATTTTGGACTCTTTTGTTGACTCTGATGGCTATGCCATTTCTTCTAAGAGATTCTTGCCCACAGTAGTAGATATAATGATCATCTGAGTTAAATTCACCCATTCCAGTCCATTTTAGTTCACTGATTCATAACATGTTGATGTTCACTCTTGCCATTTCCTTTTGACCACTTCCAATTTGCCTTGATTCATGGACCTAACATTCCAGGTTCCTATGCAATATTGCTCTTTACAGCATCAGACCTTACTTCTATTACCAGTCACATGCACAACTGGATGATATTTTTGCTTTGGCTCTGTCTCTTCATTCTTTCTAGAGTTATTTCTCCACTGATCTCCAGTAGCATATTGGGCACCTAAAAACCTAGGGAGTTCATCTTTCAGTGTCCTATCTCTTTGCCTTTTCATACTGTTTATGGGGTTCTTAATGCAGGAATACTGAAATGGTTTGCCATTTCCTTCTCCAGTGCACCACATTTTGTCAGAACTCTCCATCATGACCCATTTGTCTTGGGTGGCCCTACGGGCATGGGTCATAGTTTCAATGAGTTAGACAAGGTTGTGGTCCATGCGATTATATTGGTTGGTTTTCTGTGATTGTGGCTTTCAGTCTGTCTGCCCTCTGAAGGATGCAGGATGCATGGGGCTGATGCACAGGATGATTCAGGTAGAGGATGTGGGGTGGGAGGTGGGAGGGGGCTTCGGCATTGGGCGATTGTGTTCACCTATGGCTGATTCGTGTCAAGTATGGCAAAGCAAATACAGTATTGTAATTAAAAAAATAAATAAATTTAATTTAAGAAAAAATTAAAAAAAAAAAAAAGAGAGAGAGAAGGATAGAAGGCATATGAAAGCTTCCTGATGGGATAGACTGACTGACGGGGATACTGGGTCTGTTTTGATGAGCAGGGCCATGCTCAGTAAATCTCTAATACAATTTTCTGTTGATGGGTGGAGCTGTGTTCCCTCCCTGCTATTGACCTGGAGCCAAACTATGGTGGAGGTAATGAAGGTAATGGTGACCTTCCTCAAAGGATCCCATGCATGTACTGCTACAGTCCTTGCCTCCAACCCTGCAGCAGGCTACCACTGACCCACGCCTTCCCCGGAGACTCCTGAACACCCACAGGCAAGTCTCCTGTGGGGTCACTGTGCCTTTCTCCTGATTCCTGGGGCACAAGGTTCTGTTGTGCCCGCCAAGAGTCCTTTCCCCAGTCCTATGTAAATTCTAGCACCTCTGTGGTGGGGTTAATGGCGACCTCCTCCAAGAGGACTTATGCCATAACCATAGCCAGAGCCCCTGTCCCTGCAGCAGACCACTGCTGACCTGTACCTCCACAGGAAATGCTCAAACACAGTTCTATCTCAATGTCTGTGGGGTCCCTGGGTCCTGGTGTGCACAAGGCTTGTTTGAGCCCTCTGAGCATCTCTGGTGGGAATGAGGTTTGATTCTAAAAGTGAATTTGCCCCTCCTATCATCTTACTGGGGCTTCTCCTTTGCCCTTGGACATGAGGTATCTCCTCACAATTGCTCCAGTGCCTACCATCTTACTGGCATTTCTCTGACCTTGGCCACTCCAGCAAAGCACTTATGACTTCCCTGGTGGCTGAGTAGGTAAAGCGTCTGCCAACAACATGAGAGACCCAGGTTCAGTCCCTGGGTTGGGAAGATCCTCTGGAGAAGGAAATGGCAACCCACTCCAGTACTCTTGCCTGGAGAATCTCATGGACGGAGGAGCCTGGTAGGCTACAGTCCATGGGGTTTCAAAGACTCGGACACGACTGACCGACTTCACTTTCTTTTACTTTATTCAAAAATAGAACAGATAAAAGTTTATTTTCTATAACAAATAAGATGAATTACCATAGTTCTTGTGTTTGGTGCATTAGAAATATTCAATTTTTAAAAAAATTCATTTATTGATATGAAAGAATTAGGTGATATCTCTGTTTTACGTGGTACTGTAATTACCATTACAAAATCGAGTGCTAGTGACCTCTTAATATTCGGAGTGATGATAGTGATTTTTCAGTACTAGTAAAGAGATTTAAATGTTAAACTGGCTGATTATATTTGTTTGTTTAAGAACATTTACTTAACCTCTTTTATGTTTAAAAAAAAAAAACTATTCTGTTTCCATGGTTACTGCTGGAGTAAGATAATCACAATGCACTCAATGAAAAGGAAAAGGAAACTTTTCAGAGATGATTTAGTAAAAACTAGAATTGGCATCCAAAAATGGTAGATGGAAATGAAAAACAGGTTGGGAAAAAAGATGGCGGAGGAATAGGATGGGGAGAACACTTTCTCCCTCTCTACCTCATCAAAAGAACATTTCAACGCTGAGCAAATTCCACAGAATAACTTCTGACTGCTGGCAGAGGACATCAGGCATCCAGCAAAGCAGATCATTGGCTTCAAAACCAGGTAGGAATTATTTTAAAGAACGAAGATAGAGACAAAGGAGGTAGGGGAGGGAACCCCGGCACGGGAAGGGAATCCCGTCCCAGGAAGAGACTCTTAAAAAGAGAGGTTCCCTAAAATTGGGGAACTTTCTCACAGCTGTGTATGGGGCGAGCCCTGGAAGCACAGAGGGCAACATAACAGGAAGGAAGAATAAATAAAAAATTAAATCCAACAGATTACGAATTCAACAGTATAACCCCCAGCGGACAAGCAGCGCAAATGCCTGCGTCCGACAGCAGTGGGGGCTGGGCAGGGAGGAGCGCGCCCGCGACAGTGCTTTCTAAGAATTGGGCCGCGGGAGACGTAGGCTGCAGGGCTTTTCTCGAGAATCGAGGTGTAACAGGGCCAGAGTCGAGTCCACGCGTGGATAGAACGAATTATCCCAGACTAGCAAACCAGACTGGGGGATAACTAACACGCGAAACGCCCGAACATAAGACACTGACAGGCCCGCGCACAGAACAAAGGACGGATCGGCAATAGCCGGCTGCAGGCCATCCCCCCACCCGGCGACGGGCAGCCAGAGCCTGAAGCGCTGGAAGAGGGCAGTCGCAGCTCAAGAGAGACATTACCTACCAAATTGCAAGCAGGCTTCTTTACTCAGACTTCTGGGGTTTCTGAACAGTCATCATCTGCCTGAGAAAGAGCCCCGGCGGAGACCCCAGAAAACTGAGCGACCCGGAAAGCCCAGAAGACGCAACAATAGTGCGCGCCAAACTCCCTAGCCACTCGGACTTGGAACCAAACCAGGCACCCGGAGGGGGCTTCCTGAGCGCCAAACCTGAGAGGCTTAGACCGGGGAATTGCATGAAGCATAGGGCAGGCCCCACATGGTTGTCCCGTGGAGCGAGAAGGGGCAAGCCCAGTGCAGAGCTCACCACCACCCTTCCTGTGGCAAGACAGAAATCAGACACGGAAGAGACCAGCAAACAGAGGAAGTCAAACAGAGGGAACTGCCTTGGTAGCGACCCCACACAGTCCTCAACGACAAAGAAAGCGCCAGATACACCGTTACTACTTTTATGATAAAAAAATTTTTTTTGGGGGAGGATGACGCGGAAGTGTGATTTTTTTAAGAATTTTATTTCTTTCTTTAAAAATTTTTTTCCTTTTTAAATTTGTTTTTCTTTTCTTTTTGTCTTTTTCCCTAAACATGCTTAAATTTTTAAGTCTTCTATATTTCTATTTATTATTTTTATAACCTAATATTACTTAAAAAAAACCCTATGGTTAAAGCAAATGCCGTATATAGTCCTACTGGTGGAGGAAGTTGTCTTTTAATAATTCTGGAGTCTTTTATTATATTTTACTTTTTTCTCCATTTTTTAAAAAATTTCTCTCTCCTTCCTCTTCTTCTCTTCAATAATCTATCTTTGAAAATCCAATCTATACTC
Source organism: Nanger dama (assembly GCA_917880005.1). Lineage (NCBI taxonomy): Eukaryota > Metazoa > Chordata > Mammalia > Artiodactyla > Bovidae > Nanger > Nanger dama. The sequence goes on from CAKJTW010000059.1 coordinate 3,797,839, forward strand.
CAGATTTTTAATCTTGGCATTTTGGTATTTGTTGCCAATTTTGTACTTTTAAAAACCTAATCTTCAGTACCCAGTTTCACATGAGTGCGAGACTATTGGCTTGACCACTCTCTCCACCTCTGGAATCTCTCTTTTCTCCACCAGGTGGCTTTTGTCTCCTCCCTCCCCCTCCTCCTCTCTACCCAACTCTATGAATTTCTGTGTGTTCCAGAAGGAGGAGAATTCTAAGGGAACTGGTCACTGGCCAGATCTGTATCCTTCCTTCCCATCTCCCTCTTTTATCCTCCTGTCCACCTCTATCTACTTCCTCCCTCTCCTCTTCCATGTATAACTCTGTGACCACCTCTGAGCAGTCCAGACTTCTGAGCGCACACAAGAAAGGGGTTATGGGCTAGCTTGCCTTTCCCTCTTTTGATTCCACCTCATCCCATTCCACTCACCTCTAACTACTCCCTCCCTCTTCTCTCCTCCAAGTAACTCACCAATCCTCTAGGGACGACCCTCAAGGTGGAGAAACCTATCATCATTAACCTAGATGTTTTAACATTAGTGCTGAATAGATGGAGAAATCATGAGGCTATTGTAAAAATAAATCTGAAAACCAGAATCAGGAGGCGTAAGTCCAAATCCTGAGATCATCAAAGAATTCCTGAATACAGGGAACATTATCCAATAAGAGCTCATCAAACGCCTTCATACCTATACTGAAACTGAGCATTGCCCAAGGGCCAACAAGCTCCAGAGCAAGACATACCACGCAAATTCTCCAGCAACACAAGAACAAGCCCCTGAGCTTCAATACACAGGCAACTCAAAATACTCCAAAACCATTGACGTCTCATAACCCATTACTTCACACGTCACAGCACTCCAGAGAGAGGAAATCCAGCTCCACAGACCAGAACTCCAACACAAGCCTCTCTAATCAAGAAACTTTGACAAGCCACTGATATAACCCCAAACACAGAGAGGAAGCTCTATAAGAAAGAGAATTCCACAAATTCCCAGAATATACAAAAGCCACCCCAAACGCAGCAATATAACCAAGATGAAGAGACAGAGGAATACCCAGCAGGTAAAGGAACAGGAGACATGCCCACCAAACCAAACAAAAGAGGAAGAGATAGGGAATCTACCTGAGAAAGAATTCCAAATACTGATAGTGAAAATGATCCAAAATCTTGAAATCAAAATGGAATCACAGATAAATAGCCTGGGGTCAAGGATTGAGAAGATGCAAGAAAGGTTTAACAAGGACCTAGAAGAAATAAAAAAGAGTCAACATATAATGAATAATGCAATAAATGAGATCAGAAACACTCTGGAGGCTACAAATAGTAGAATATCAGAGGCAGAAGATAGGATTAGTGAAATAGAAGATAGAATGGTAGAAATAAATGAATCAGCAAGGGAAAAAGAAAGACGAATTAAAAGACATGAGGACAACCTCAGAGACCTCCAAGACAATATGAAACACTCCAACATTCGAATTATAGGAGTCCCAGAAGAAGAAGACAAAAAGAAAGACCATGAGAAAATACTTGAGGAGATAATAGTTGAAAACTTCCCTAAAATGGGAAAGGAAATAATCACCCAAGTCCAAGAAACCCAGAGAGTGCCAAACAGGATAAACCCAAGGCGAAACACCCCAAGACATATTTTAATCAAACTAACAAAGACCAAACACAAAGAACAATTATTAAAAGCAGCAAGGGAAAAACAACAAATAACACACAAGGGGATCCCCATAAGAATAACTGCAGATCTTTCAATAGAAACTCTTCAGGCCAGGAGGGAATGGCAAGACATACTTAAAGTGATGAAAGATAATAACCTTCAGCCAAGACTACTGTACCCAGAAAGGATCTCATTCAAATATGAAGGAGAAATCAAAAGCTTTACAGACAAGCAAAAACTGAGAGAATTCAGCACCACCAAACCAGCTCTCCAACAAATACTAAAGGATAGACTTTAGAAAGGAAACACAAAAGGACGTATAAACCCGAACCCAAAACAATAAAGTAAATGGCAACAGGAGCATACTTATCAATAATTACCTTAAATGTAAATGGGTTGAATGCCCCCAATCAAAAGGCAAAAACTGGCTGAATGGATACAAAAACAAGATCCCTATATATTCTGCCTACAAGAGACCCATCTCAAAACAACGGACACATACAGGCTGAAAGTGAAGGGCTGGAAAAAGATATTCCATGCAAATAAAGACCAAAAGAAAGCAGGAGTAGCAATACTCATATCCAATAAAATAGACTTTAAAACAAAGGCTGTGAAAAGGGACAAAGAAGGCCACTACATAAGGATTAAAGGAGCAATCCAAGAAGAAGATATAACAATTATAAATATATATGCACCCAACATAGGAGCACCGCAATATGTAAGACAATTGCTGATAAGCATGAAAGGGGAAATTAATAATAACACAATAATAGTGGGAGACTTTAATACCCCACTCACACCTATGGACAGATCAACTAAACAGAAAATTAACAAAGAAACACAAACGTTAAACGATACAATAGACCAGTTAGACCTAATTGATATCTATAGGACATTTCACCCCCAAAACAATGAATTTCACCTTTTACTCAAGTGCACACGGAACCTTTTCCAGGATAGATCACATTCTGGGTCATAAATCTAACCTTGATAAATTCAAAAAAATTGAAATTATTCCAAGCATCTTCTCTGACCATAATGCACTAAGGTTAGATCTCAATTATAGGAGAAAAACTATTAAAAATTCCAACATTTGGAGGCTGAACAACACCCTCCTGAATAATCAACAAATCACAGAAGAAATCAAAAAAGAAATCAAAATATGCATTGAAATGAATGAAAATGAAAACACAACTACACAGAACCTTTGGCACACTATAAAAGCAGTCCTAAGAGGAAAGTTCATAGCAATACAGGCATACCTCAAGAAACAAGAAAAAAGTCAAATAAATAACCTAACTCTACACCTAAAGCAACTAGAAAAGGAAGAAATAGAGAACCCCAGAGTTAGTAGAAGGAAAGAAATCCTAAAAATTAGTGCAGAAATAAATGCAAAAGAAACAAAAGAGATCATAGCAAAAATCAACAAAGCAAAAAGCTGGTTCTTTGAAAGGATAAATAAAATTGGCAAACCATTAGCCAGACTCATCAAGAAACAAAGAGAAAAAAATCAAATCAACAAAATTAGAAATGAAAATGGAGAGATCACGACAGACAACTCAGAAATACAAAGAAATCATAAGAGACTACTATCAGCAATTATATGCCAATAAAATGGACAACTTGGAAGAAATGGACAAATTCTTAGAAAAGTACAACTTTCCAAAACTGAACCAGGAAGAAACAGAAAATCTTAACAGACCCATCACAAGCACGGAAATTGAAACTGTAATCAGAAATCTTCCAGCAAACAAAAGCCCAGGTCCAGACGGCTTCACAGCTGAATTCTACCAAAAATTTCGAGAAGAGCTAACACCTATCTTACTGAAACTATTCCAGAAAATTGCAGAGGAAGGTAAACTTCCAAACTCATTCTATGAGGCCACCATCACCCTAATACCAAAACCTGACAAAGACACCACAAAAAAGAAAACTACAGGCCAATATCACTGATGAACATAGATGCAAAAATCCTCAAAAATCCTAGCAATCAGAATCCAGCAACACATTAAAAAGATCATACACCATGACCAAGTGGGCTTTATCCCAGGGATGCAAGGATTCTTCAGTATCCGCAAGTCAATCAATGTAATTCATCACATCAACAAACTGAGAAATAAAAATCATGATTATCTCAATAGATGCAGAAAAAGCCTTTGACAAAATTCAACATCCATTTATGATAAAAACTCTCCAGAAAGCAGGAATAGAAGGAACATACCTCAACATAATAAAAGCTTTATATGACAAACCCACAGCCCACATTATCCTCAATGGTGAAAAATTGAAACCATTTCCCCTAAAGTCAGGAACAAGACAAGGGTGTCCACTTTCACCACTACTCTTCAACATCGTACTGGAAGTTTTGGCCACAGCAATCAGAGCAGAAAAAGAAATACAAGGAATCCAAATTGGAAAAGAAGAAGTAAAACTCTCACTGTTTGCAGATGACATGATCCCCTACATAGAAAATCCTAAAGATTCGACCAGAAAACTACTAGAGCTAATCAATGAATATAGTAAAGTTGCAGGATATAAAATCAACACTCAGAAATCCCTCGCATTCCTATACACTAATAATGAGAAAGTAGAAAAAGAAGTTAAGGAAACAATTCCATTCACCATTGCAATGAAAAGAATAAAATACTTAGGAATATTCCTACCTAAAGAAACTAAAGACCTATATATCGAAAACTATAAAACACTGATGAAAGAAATCAAAGAGGACACTAAGAGATGGAGAAATATACCATGCTCATGGGTCGGAAGAGTCAATATAGTGAAAATGAGTATACTACCTAAAGCAATCTACAGATTCAATGCAATTCCCATCAAGCTACCAGCAGTATTTTTCACAGAACTAGATCAAATAATCTCAAGATTTGTATGGAAATACAAAAAACCTCGAATAGCCAAAGCAATCTTGAGAAAGAAGAATGGAACTGGAGGAATCAACTTGCCTGACTTCAGGCTCTACTACAAAGCCACAGTCAGTAAGACAGTATGGTACTGGCACAAAGACAGAAATATAGATCAATGGAACAAAATCGAAAGCCCTGAGATAAACCCACACACCTATGGACACCTTATCTTCGACAAAGGAGGCAAGAATATACAATGGAGTAAAGACAGTCTCTTTAACAGGTGGTGCTGGGAAAACTGGTCAACCACTTGTAAAAGAATGAAACTAGACCCCTTTCTAACACCATACACAAAAATAAACTCAAAATGGATTAAAGATCTAAATGTAAGACCAGAAACTATAAAACTCCTAGAGGAGAACATAGGCAAAACACTCTCCGACATAAATCACAGCAGGATCCTCTATGATCCAACTCCCAGGATACTGGAAATAAAAGCAAAGATAAACAAATGGGATCTAATTAAAATTAAAAGCTTCTGCACAACAAAGGAAACTATAAGCAAGGTGAAAAGACAGCCTTCTGAATGGGAGAAAACAATAGCAAATGAAACAACTGACAAACAACTAATCTCAAAGATATATAAGCAACTTATGCAGCTCAACTCCAGAAAAATAAACGATCCAATCAAAAAATGGGCCAAAGAACTAAATAGGCATTTCTCCAAAGAAGACATACGGATGACTAACAAACACATGAAAAGATGTTCAACATCACTCATTATCAGAGAAATGCAAATCAAGACCACAATGAGGTGCCATTTCACACCAGTCAGAATGGCTGCGATCCAAAAGTCTACAAGCAATAAATGCTGGAGAGGATGTGGAGAAAAGGGAACCCTCTTACACTGCTGGTGGGAATGCAAACTAGTACAGCCATTATGGAAAACAGTGTGGAGATTCCTTAAAAATTGCAAATAGAACTGCCTTATGATCCAGCAATCCCACTGCTGGGCATACACACCGAGGAAACCAGAATTGAAAGAGACACATGTACCCCAATGTTCATTGCAGCGCTGTTTATAATAGCCAGGACATGGAAGCAACCTAGATGTCCATCAGCAGATGATTGGATAAGAAAGCTGTGGTACATATATACAATGGAGTACTACTCAGCCCTTAAAAAGAATAAATTTGACTCAGTTCTAATGAGATGGATGAAATTGGAACCGATTATACAGAGTGAAGTAAGCCAGAAAGAAAAACACCAATACAGTATACTGACACATATATAAGGAATTTAGAAGACAGTAATGATGACCCTATATGTGAGACAACAAAAGAGACACAGAGGTATAGAAAGGACTTTTGGACTCTGAGGGAGAGGGAAAGGGTGAGATGGTTTGGGAGAATGGCATTGAAACATGTATACTTTCTTGTAAGAAAAGAAGCGCCAATCTATGTTCAATGTGCGATGCAGGATGCTTGGGGCTGATGCACAGGATGATTCAGGTAGAGGATGTGGGGTGGGAGGTGGGAGGGGGCTTCGGCATTGGGAGATTGTGTTCACCTATGGCTGATTCATGTCAATGTATGGCAAAACAAATACAGTATTGTAATTAAAAAAATAAATAAATTTAAAAAAGAAAATGAAAAACAAAATTTGCAGAGTGAACTGCAGCTACCATAGTACAACAAATGAATTTTAAAAATATGTTAAGTGAAAAGAGCAAGATATAAAATATATATATATATAGACTATGATACCTAAAACACACTTCTGTGATGAAATATATAAAAATAACTCAGAGAATAACTTAAAACAACTACCACTGTTACTTTTTAGAGTAAGTTGGGGGAGAAATTAGGGGGTGGAGGAGCAACAGAAGCTTTCTACAAGCATTAATAATATGTAAGTTTAAAGAAGATTTATTCCAGAACTGCAGAAACACATGGTAGAATAAGAAATTTGCTTAATGAATTTTGTGATAGCATAGTGAATATTGTTATAAGCTATTGATAAAATTTTTGGTTTACCTAGAAACCTGTAGCATAAATCTTAGGTATATTTATTCTTTTTTAATTTCCAAGATTCTGCTGTGAACTGGTTGTTTTCTATAGAAAAAAGTCTTTTATTTGGTTGTAATAGAATTTCAAAAATGTCATGCACTACAGGAAAAAAATGTCCTTTAAAATATACCACCTTCTATACAAGTGGGATTTAACTATACATTATTCCATAAAACACAGACTCACTTTACAGATAAATCTAATGACAAACATCCTGTTACATAATATGATTCCATCATTATAAATCTGGCATACTGCTACCCTGGGAATAGCAAAAAGTAAAATAAAATTCAACAGTGGCCCAGTTTCCAGTGCAACTCCACTATTATGAAAGAACTCTCTAACATTTTATTTTCTTCATGAGCTTAGTTTATTAATATTTGATTAGTCCCGGAAATAAACTTTATAATGTTCAGAATAATTTCCCTTTTATTGTTTTGGATGAGTGACATGGGTAGTATGAGAATTTGTTCTCAATACATCAATTTTCATTCTAGTATCTTGTACAAAGCACTCAAAATCTGAATTAGTGATATTTATCCATTTGTCATCAGGAACTTTGAATCTGTCTATATCACTTTGCCAACAAAGGTCTAGTCAAGGCTATGGTTTTTCCAGTGGTCATGTATGGATGTGAGAGTTGGACTGTGAAGAAGGCTGAGCACGGAACAATTGACGCTTTTGAACTGTGATGTTGGAGAAGACTCTTGAGAGTCCCTTGGACTGCAAGGAGATCCAACCAGTCCATTCTGAAGGAGATCAGCCCTGGGATTTCTTTGGAAGGCATGATGCTAAAGCTGAAACTCTAGTACTTTGGCCACCTCATGCGAAGAGTTGACTCATTCGCATGGAAAAGACTCTGATGCTGGGAGGATTGGGTGCAGGAGGAGAAGGGGACAACAGAGGATGAGATGGCTGGATGGCATCACTGACTCGATGGATGTGAGTCTGAGAGAACTCTGGGAGATTGTGATGGACAGGGAGGCCTGGCGTGCTGCGATTCATGGGGTCGCAAAGAGTCGGACACGATTGAGCAACGATTGAACTGAACTGATCCACATGGTTAAACACAGTAAACAAGATCAACAATGTTATCCTAAAAACACAAAACAATTTATCAGAGAAACAGTGATGTTGAAAATGCAGAAACAATAATAATTTAGACTTTTATAGCACAGATATTTCACTTAGATCATTTATTTGATCTTTGCAACTCTATCACTGTGCAGTTAATGTTACAATCAGGGCATAGAGAAATTAATGACTTGCCCACTGTTGCAAGTTCTAGTGAGCATTAGAAATGAGACTAGAATCTAGCTGTATTTATGTTATATGAGTAATAAAATTATTAGTGACTTAATGTTTATGTATATGATAATAATTAGGACTGACTTTAGTTGCAAGAAATATAAATTGACTTAACTTATATTTTAAAAGTGGGATGTGGCATGTTTGCTTTAAAGAAAAGGAATATATCACATAATGCCAGAAAGGATATTCAGTTAGGAATTAACTCTCTGTCTCTTCTCTGCTTCAATTTGTATATCTATTCATTCTTTTTCTTTTCTACAGATGGCTACCTCTATCTCAGTTCTAATGACAGAACACAAGTCTATGACAGGTCTCAGATTATAAGTTGTACGTATAGTCTCTCCCTCAAACTGATAAACTCTCAGGTTCTCCAACCATGCTGGCAGAGACTCTGATGTGTTTAACTTGGGTCTGAGAGTCCCTGTTTGTATAGTTAACTTTATCCAGTAAGATGGAGGGCTCCCGAGGTGGTGCTAGTGATAAAGAATCCACCTACCAATGCAGAAGACATGAGAGACTCAGGTTTGATCCCTGGGTCAGGAAGGTTTGCTTCCCTGGATGAGGGCATGGCAACCCACTTCAGAATTCTTGCCTAGAGGATCCCACGGAAAGAGGTGCCTGGCAGGCTACAGTAAACACAGTCCCGAAGAGTTGGCCATAACTGAAGCGACTTACCCACATAGCACAGTAGAATTAATTAAGATTCACATAGATGCTCAGGGCTTCTCTTGTAGCTTAGTCAGTAAAGAATCTGCCTGCAGTGCGGGACACCCAGGTTCGATCCCTGGGTTGCGAGGATTCCCTGGAGAAGGAAATGGTGACCCACTCCGGTACCCTTGCCTGGAAAATCTTATGGACAAAGGAGCCTGCTGGGCTAGAATCCATGGAGTTGCAAAGAGTAGGGCACGACTAAGCGACTACGCTTACTTACTTCAATTCAGTTCAGTTCACTCGCTCAGCTGTGTCCAACTCTGCGAACCCATTGACGGCAGCACACCAGGCCTCCCTGTCCATCAACAACTCCCAGAGTTTACTAAGGCTCAAGGTCATTGAGTCAGTGATGCCACCCAGCCATCTCATCCTCTGTTGTCCTCTTCTCCTCCTGCCTTCAATCTTTCCCAGCATCAGCATCCTTTCAAATGAGTCAGCTCTTTGCATCAGGTGGACAAAGTATTTGAGTTTAAGCTTCAATATCAGTCCTTCCAATGAATATTCAGGACTGATTTCCTTTAGGATGGACTGGTTGGGTCTCCTTGCAGTTCAAGGGACTATCAAAAGTCTTCTCATCCATACATGACTACTGGAAAAACCATAGCCTTATAAATGGAACTTTGTAGGTCAGCTAATGTCTCTGATTTTTAATATGCTATCCAGGTTGGTCATAACTTTTCTTCCAAGTAGTAAGCTTCTTTTAATTTCATGGCTGCAGTCACCATCTACAGTGATTTTGGAGCCCCCCAAAATAAAGTCTGCCACTGTTTCCACTGTTTCTCCATCTATTTGCCATGAAGTGATGGATCCAGATGCCATGATCTTTGTTTTCTGAATGTTGAGCTTTAAGCCAACTTTTTCACTCTCCTCTTTCACTTTCATCAAGAGGCTCTTTAGTTCTTCTTCAATTTTTGCCATAAGGGAGGATTCATCTGCATATCTGAGGTTACTGATATTTCTCCCAGAGACCTTGATTCCAGCTTCTGCTTCATCCAGCCCAGCATTTCTCATGATGTATTCTGCATATAAGTGAAATAAACAGAGTGAAAATACACAGCCTTGACATACTCCTTTTCCTATTTGGAAACAGTCTGTTGTTCCATGTCCAGTTCTAACTGTTGCATCTTGACCTAAATACAGATTTCTCAGGAGGCAGGTCAGGCAGTCTGGTACTCCCATCTCTTTCAGAATTTTCCTCAGTTTATTGTGATCCACACAGTGAAAGTCTTTTACATAGTCAATAAAGGAGAAATAGATGTTTTTCTGAAACTCTCTTGCTTTTCTGTTGATCCAGCAGATGTTGGTAATTTGATCTCTGGTTCCTCTGCCTTTTCGAAATTCAGCTTGAACATCTGGAAGTTCACAGTTCCCGTACTGTTGAAGCCTGGCTTGAAGAATTTTAAGCATCACTTTACTAGCGTGTGAGATGAGTAAAATTGTGCGGTAGTTTGAACATTCTTTGCATTGCCTTTCTTTGAAACTGGAATGAAAACTGACCTTTTTCAGTCCTGTGGTCACTGCTGAGTTTTCCAAATTTGCTGGCATATTGAGTGCAGCACTTTCACAGCATCATCTTTTAGGATTTGAAATAGTTCAACTGGAATTTCATCACCTCCACTAGCTTTGTTCGTAGTGATCCTTCCTAAGGACCACTTGACTTCACATTCCAGGATGTCTGGCTCTAGGTGAGTGATCACACCATCGTGATTATCTGGGTCATGAAGATCTTTTTATACAGTTCTTCTGTGTATTCTTGCCACTTCTTGTTAATATCTTCTGCTTCTATTAGGTCCATACCATTTCTGTTCTTTATTGAGACCATCTTTGCATGAAATGTTCCCTTGGTATGTCTAATTTTCTTGAAGAGATCTCTAGTCTTTCCCATTCTATTGTTTCCCTCTATTTCTTTGCACTGATCACTGAGGAAGGCTTTCTTATCTCTCCTTGCTATTCTTTGGAACTCTGCATTCAAATGGGTCTGTCTTCCCTTTTCTCCGTTGTTTCTGGCTTCTCTTCTTTTCACAGCTATTTGTAAGGCCTCCTCAGACTGCCATTTCACTTCTTTGCATTTCTTTTTCTTGTGCATGGTGTTGCTCCTTGTCTCCTGTACAATGTCATGAACCTCCATCCATAGTTCATCAGATATTCTGTCTATCTTACTTACTTACACATAGATGCTCATGTAACCAAACATGGAGTAACTGAGAATTGAACAAGTAATCTTACACAAGCATTTTACAGTACAACTAGTTCATGTTAGAAAGAAGTTACAATATGTCCATTGATAAAGCCTCATTAAATAGGAAAAGACAAATTTATTATCATTTAGTGAACTTAAACTTTCCAAAGTCTTGAATCAATTATGATAATCCATTTCTTATTCCTGTGGCCCCAAATGTTGCAAGTACAAAATTCTAAGAACCTTGAAACCCTCTCATGATTTAGACCACACTTGGTAATTCTGTATTTTCAATGACATATGTGCTGAAGACTGCCAACAAAAATTGCCTAGAATGCATTTAATCTCAATCTTGGGTTGGACTGAACTGACTGAATGGCTACTCTATGTAAGGAGGGTAAGAGAGTGGAAGGAGCAAGGAGAAAAACAAACAACAATAGTGCACTGTGCAATAGAATAATTAGGGAGACAATTTAGAACCTTATCAGGCTTTTAAAAGGGGCCACAGTGGTCAAAGTATCCACCTGCTAAAGAATCCACCTGCCAGTGCAGGAGGCACAAGAGATGAGGTTTCGATTCCTGTGTCAGGAAGATCCCCCAGAGTAGGAAATGGCAACCTACTCAAGTATTGTTGCCTGGAATATTCCATAGACAGAGGAGCCTGGAAGGCTATAGTCCATGGGGTCAAAGAGTCAGGTAAAAATAAGTGATTGTGCAGGTGAGCAAGCTTAAAGGGGAAACTAGAAATGGAAACTAAATATTCTGAATGTATATGTCTAGGAAGGAATTTTACTCATATCCTGTATAGGGCATACCTGGGTCAAATGTCTTTCACCTCCTGAATAGTGTCAGACACCTAGAGGATTTGGTTTCTCACACTACACAAGCATGACAATTCATTTTTTTAACTTATCCATCCATGTTTGATAGGTAAAATTCTAGGTCCCAGACTTGTGTAGCCTTTTGTCTTTCTTCTTGCCCCTTTTCAAGGAGTTTATAACTTTGCAAACAGGACACTGAAAAATAATTTGATTTGCTCTTTGAATTTTTCATCTATCAAAATAGCTTCACAATATCACAGATATGTTGTAAGATATTATATGGACTGATAGAGCACATGCCTGATATGTGGTATCTGATAAATATTTATTCATTCATCAATTTACCAACTTTGGAGAATAATTAGAAATTGTGACAGTTCAGGCAATTGGCCTTAACTAGTGCACAAGCTTGGAGAAGGCAATGGCAACCCACTCCAGTACTCTTGCCTGGAAAATCCCATGGACAGAGGAGCCTGGTAGGTTGCAGTCCATGGGGTTGCGACTAAGCAACTTCCCTTTCACTTTTCACATTCATGCATTGGGGAAGGAAATGGTAACCCACTCCAGTATTCTTGCCTGGAGAATCCCAGGGATGGCGGAGCCTGGTGGGCTGCCGTCTATGGGGTCTCACAGAGTTGGACACGACTGAAGTGACTTAGCAGCAGCAGTGCACAAGCTGAAGCTGGGGATGAAACAGGAAATGAGGATATAGGAAGACTGCATAGAGTTGGGTCAGCTTAAAGAGTCATGAATGACTGTTTTAAAGAGTCTAAAATTCTTCATGCAGGCTTTGAGAATCGTTTGTGTTTTGTCTCCTATTCAAGTTAGTAATACCAATAGCTCATAGCAGTTGTGCATTCACAGAGGTAAGTTTTACAAAAAACAGATGAAGAGCTTTTCAGTGCTGATATCAGATGGATTAGAACGTGATTAATCAACACACAGACTGATTAAATTATTGGGTTCACTGTTCAGAGAAGAGGTTTTGGATACACTCTGCCAAACTGTAATTAACTTAGAAATTTCTGCTGGCCTGCTCATAAGATGATCATGTGATATGCTTTGAAGAAATCTTTAGAGCCCAAAACAACAGCTGTGAAGGTGTAAGCATGAGTCAATTCTAATAATTGTTAAACATCTTCAAGTATTAGAGCAGAATTTTCACTGAAAATGATAAACATTAAAAAAGCCTTACTTTTTGTAAAACTTGTATACATATTGTGGTCTTACTCTAGAAGCCACTGTAAATGAAATGACTGTTACTTAAGGAAGGGGGCATCCAAAAGAATTAGACAGGAGTGCTCCATTTTTGGATTATAATTAACAAGATATTGAGAGAAAACCCTCACACCACAGGACATTTAAAAAGACTGGACATGGTACGAAAAAACAACAACAAAAGATGTACAACCATCCCTGTGTCAAAACAAGGAAGTTTCTCAAAGATCCAGAAACGACAAGTCAGCAGAGATCCACAGGCAAACCAGTTGTAGGGTGATATTTGCCCTCAAAGTGTCTGCCAGTCCCAAGTGGCCTAGAGCACGAGTCCTGATGGCTTAGAAACGTCTGAGAGGGCTGGCAAAGGTAGGGCCCACGTGCGGTAGCTTGGTGACAAGAAGCCTCCACATGCAGGTAGGGCCAACAAAGAATGATGCTCTCGTCTCATTTCGTGAGCTATACAGTTACTACAGGGCAATGATGGGATGTGTCCATTTGAGTCCCGACTTTGTGTGAGAAAGAAAATATCTCTTGTAAGAACACAAATTTGGCTGGGCCCCAAACCACAGGTGGAAAATTTGGTTTAAAACTAGCTCTCGCTCACAGTGCCTTCAGGAAACGAGTGTCCACATCACTCTGGAGAAATTTCTACCTCAGGGATGTGAGTTCACAATAGAATTCTACTAATCAAATGAGGGCAAAAAGCCTCATAAGTGAAAGTCAGTAGGAAGAAAATGCTAAAGTGTCAGATCGACCAAAAAAAAGAACAAACACACAGATACTGAGATTTTCACATATGGAATCTAAAATTTAACATGTGTGAAAAATAAAAGAGAGGCTTGAATGTATAATCAAAGAACAAGAAATTCAAAGCTTACCCTAAAATTTTAAATATCAGAAAAATAATTTTTAGAAATAAAAGCAGTAATTGAGGAAAAAGAAGAAGAATCTTAATAGTTTATGGTAATTAAGAGACTAGACATAGTTGAAGAGAAGTAGTCAACTTGACTGTTTTTCTGGGAAAATTACCTGAAAGGTAGCACAGACATAGTAGATTAAAGTAAAAAGAAATGAAAAATGAGGAATTAAATGAGAACTCTGACTGAAGTTCACAAGAAGATAACTGGAAGAATCAGGAAATGAAGTATTTCAATATATATTGTCATAGACTTAATACAGTTGAAGAAAGATGTCAATCTTCAGATCTAGGGACCTCAGCAAACTCAAGGAAAGTCCATTGGATCAATGGAAAATAATAGAAACCCCCAAAATAAACCTATACTTAACTGGTCAATTTATCTACAACAAAGGCGGCAAGAATATACAATGGGGGAAAGGTAGTCCCTTCAATAAATGATGTTGCGAAAACTCAACAACTACATGCAAAAGACTGAAACTAGACTTACTATATTACACCAGATACAAAAATACACTCAAATTGTATTAAAGACTTAAATACAAGACCTGAAACAAACTTCTAGAGGAAAATACAGGCAGTAAGCCCTTTTACACTGGTTTAAGCAATATTTTTGTGACTGTGTCTCCCTCAGGGAAGGGCAACTAAGCAAAACACAAATAGGACTACATAAAACTAAAAACCTTTTGCCTAGTGAAAGAAACCACCAACAAAATGAAAAGGCAGCCTACTGACCGGGAGAAGATATTTGCACAAATATGTCCAATAAAGGATTAATGTCCAAAATGTGTAAAGAACTCATACAACAGTAACAAAAATCAACTTGAGGACCTACGCTGGTGGCTCAGTCATAAAGAATTGGCCTGCCAATTCAGGAGACACCGGTTCAGTCTCTGGTCTGGGAAGATCCTGCATGCTGCAGAGCAAACTAATTCCATATACCACAACTATTGCCTGTGCTCTAGAGCCTGGGAGCTGCAACTATGGAGCGCAGGTGTTGTAACCTCCTGAAGCCCACGCTCTGCAACAAGAGAAGCCACCACAATACTGCAACTAGAGTGTAGCTCCCAATTGCCACAGCTAAGGAAAAGCACCACAGCAACTAAGACTCAGCACAGCCAAAAATAAATAAATAAAATTATATTTTAAAAAACTGTATTAAGAAATAGGCTGAGGACACAAATAGACATGTTTCTACATAAGATGTATGGATGGCCAGCAGACATACATGTAAAGATGCTCAAGATCACTAAACATCAGGGAAATGAAAATCAAAATCACTATGAAATATTATCATCCCATGCCTGTCAGAATGGCTGTTATCAAAAAGACAATAATGACAAGTGTTAGTGAAGACGTGGAGAAAAAGCAACCCTCATGCACTGTTTGTGGGAATGTAGAATGGCACAACCAAAATGGGAAAAAATACGCAAGTTTCTCATCAAATTAAAAACAGAAGTATCATATGACCCAGAAATTTCACTTTGGGGCATTAACTAAAGAAAAATAAAACATCAATTCAGAAAGCTATATGCCCCCACTCAATGTTCGCTGCAGCTTTATTTACATTAGCAAAGATATGGGAGCAGCCTATGTAGTCACTGATGAAGGAATGGATAAAGAAGATATAGCATGTATATACAATGGAGTGTGTCATTGTTCA
Organism: Nanger dama; assembly: GCA_917880005.1. NCBI lineage: Eukaryota > Metazoa > Chordata > Mammalia > Artiodactyla > Bovidae > Nanger > Nanger dama. The sequence continues at coordinate 3,813,265 of CAKJTW010000059.1, forward strand.
GTAAATTCATGTCTGACTCTTTGCAACCTCATGAACTGCAGCATGCCAGGCTCCTCTCTTCACTATCTCCCAGAATTTGCTCAAATTCATGTCCATCAAGTCAGTGATGCTATCTAACCATCTTATCCTCTGACATCCCCTTCTCCTGTTGCCTTCAGTCTTTCCCAAATCAGTATCTTTTCCAATGAGCTGGCTCTTCATATCACGTGGCCAAAGGATTGCAGCTGCAGCTTCAGCATCAGTCCTTCCAATGAATATCCAGGGTTGCTTTCCTTTAGGAGTGACTAGTTTCACCTCCTTGCTGTCCAAGGACTCTCAAAGAGTCTTCTCCAGGACCACAATTCAAAAGCATCAATTCTTTGGCACTCAGCCATGTTTATGGTCTAACTCTCACATCGATACATGACTAATGGAAAAAATATACCTTTGACTATATGGACCTTAGCTGGTAAAGTGATGTCTCTGCTTTTTAATGCACTGTAAAGGCTTGTCATAGCTTTCATTTCAAAGAGCAACTGTCTGTTAATTTTGTGGCTGTAGTCACTGTCTGCGGTGATTTTGAAACTCAAAATAATAAAACCTGTCACTGTTTTCAATTTTTCCCCATCTATTTGTGATGCGATGATAGGACTGGAGGCCATATCTTAGTGTTCTGAATGCTGAATTTCAAGCCAGCTTTTTCACTCTCTTCTTTCACCCTCATCAAGAGGCTTACTGTGATGCTGAACAGTTTGGCTTGGAAACAAACCAAGATCATTCTATTATTTTTGAGACTGCACCCAAGTACTACATTTCAGACTCTTTTTGTTGACTATGAGGGCAACTTGATTTCTTCTAAGGGATTCTTGCCCACAGTAGTAGATATAACGGTCATCTGAATTAAATTCCTCCATCCATTCCATTTTAATTCACTGATTCCTAAGATGTTGATCTTAGGAATCTTGAATCTTGCCGTCTCCTGCTTAACTATTTCCAATTAACCTTGATTCATGAACCTAACATTCCAGGTTCCTACATAATATTATTATTTATAGTGTTGGACTTTATTTCTACCAAGAGACACATCCACAGCTGACTGTAATTTCTGCTTTGGCCCAGTCACTTAATTCTTTCCGGAGCTATTAGTAATTGCCCTTGCTCTTTCCCAGTAGCATACTGGACACCTTCTGACCTAGGGGCTCATCTTCCGGTCTCATCTTTCTGCCTTTTCACACTGTCCATGGGGTTTTCACAGCAGGAATACTGGCGTGGTCTGCCATTCCCTCCTCCAGTTGACCACGATTGGTCAGAAATCTTCACTATGACCCATCTGTATTGGGTGGCACTGCATGGCATTGCTCATAACTTCATTGAGTTATACAAGCCCCTTTGCCACGACAAGGCTGGGGAATGGAATATTACCCAGATATAAAAAGAACAAATTCTGCTGTTTGTGTCAAGATGGTTGCACCTAAAAGGTACTACGCTAAATGAAATAAATCACACACAGAAAGAGAAGCACCATATGGTTTTATTTATTTGTTAAATATAAAAAGCAATAAACCTAACAAAAAGAAACAGCCTCATAGATACAGAGAATAAACTGGTGGTTGACAGAAGTGTGGGGTATGTGGAGATGGGCGAAATAGTGGAGGGGGATTAGGTGGTAAAAAATTTAGTTATAATATAAATAAGACACAGATATGTAACATACAGCATAAGGGATATAGTCAATAATACTATAGCATCTCTGTATGGTGACAGATAGTAACAAGATTTATCAAGATGAACATTCCATAATGTATAAAACTATTGAATTACCATGTGGTACACCTGAAACTAATGTAATATTGTACATCAATTTTATTCAAAAATAAATAAGTAAATTTAGTTCCTTGTAGCAAAAATAAAAAGATTTAAAAAGAAACCAAAGATTAAAAAGACTATATACAAGAAAAAGTAGATTGATAGTGAACTTCTTAGCAGTGCCAGTGGAAGTCAGAGAGTAAACTATTTTCTTTAAAGAAGAAACGTTGACTGAGAATAATTGCATACCTTCAAAATTATAACTCAAGAATAAGAATAAAATAAAGATTTTTCAAATTAAAAAAATGATGAGCAAATGAATAAACAGGGAAAATGAATGAACTAATGTGACTTCAACAGCAATAAATAGGAAAAACTAAAGATTGAACACTAAGAAGTGAAAAGCAAGTTGCATAAAATATAAACTATCGATTATGTTTACATAAAATATTAATACAGGCAAAACTAAACAACACACGATTTAGTGAGGCATATGTGGCAAAACATACACAAAAGCAAGAAAATGATTATCACAGAATTCAATTCAGTACCTCTAGAGGAAAGTATGTGGTCCACTGGAGAAGGGAATGGTAAGCCACTTCAGTGTTCTTGCCTTGAGAACTCCATGAATAGTATGAAAAGGCAAAATGACAGGATACTGAAAGAGGAACTCCCCAGGTCAGTAGGTGCCCAATATGCTGCTGGAGATCAGTGGAGAAATAACTCCAGAAAGAATGAAGGGATGGAGCCAAAGCAAAAACAATACCCAGCTCTGGATGTGACTGATAGAAGCAAGGTCCGATGCTGTAAAGAGCAATATTGCATAGGAACCTGGAAAGTCAGGTCCATGAATCAAGGCAAATTGGAAGTGGTCAAACAAAAGATGGTAAGAGTGAACGTCGACATTCTAGGAATCAGTGAACTAAAATGGACTAGAATGGGTGAATTTAACTCAGATGACCATTATATCTATTACTGCGGGCAGGAATCCCTCAGAAGAAATGGAGTAGCCATCATGGTCGACAAAAGAGTCCAAAATGCAGTACTTGGATGCAATCTCAAAAGTGACAGAATGATCACTGTTCATTTCCAAGGCAAACCATTCAATATCACAGTAATCCAAGTCTATGCACCAACCAGTAACACTGAAGAAGCTGAAGTTGAATGGTTCTATGAAGACCTACAAGACCTTGTAGAACTAACACCCCAAACAGATGTCCTTTTCATTATAGGGGACTGGAATGCTAAAGTAGGAAGTCAAGAAACACCTGGAGTAACAGGCAAATTTGGCCTTGGAATGCATAATGAAGCAGGGCAAAGAATAATAGAGTTTTGCCAAGAAAATGCACTGGTCATAGCAAACTCCCTCTTCCAACAACACAAGAGAAGACTCTACACATGGACATCAGAAAATGGTCAATACCAAAATCAGATTGATTATATTCTTTGTAGCCAAAGATGGAGAAGCTCTATACAGTAAATGAAAACAAGACCTGGAGCTGACTGTGGCTCAGATCATGAACTCCTTATTACCAAATTCAGACTTAAATTGAAGAAAGTAGGGAAAACCGCTAGACCATTCAGGTATGACCTAAATCAAATCCCTTATGATTATACAGTGGAAGTGAGGAATAGATTTAAGGGCCTAGATCTGATAGATAGAGTGCCTGATGAACTATGGAATGAGGTTTGTGACATTGTACAGGAGACAGGGATCAAGACCATCCCCATGGAAAAGAAATGCAAAAAAGCAAAATGGCTGTCTGGGGAGGCCTTACAAATAGCTGTGAAAAGAAGAGAGGGGAAAAACAAAGGAGAAAAGGAAAGATAGAAGCATCTGAATGCAGAGTTCCAAAGAATAGCGAGAAGAGATAAGAAAGCCTTCTTCAGTGATCAATGCAAAGAAATAGAGGAAAACAACAGAATGGGAAAGACTAGAGATCTCTTCAAGAAAATTAGAGATACCAAGGGAACATTTCATGCAAAGATGGACTCGATAAAGGACAGAAATGGTATGGACCTAACAGAAGCAGAAGATATTAAGAAGAGGTGACAAGAATACACAGAAGAACTGTACAAAAAGATCTTCAAGACCCAGATAATCATGATGATGTGATCACTCATCTAGAGCCAGACATCTTGGAATGTGAAGTCAAGTGGGCCTTAGGAAGCATCACTATGAGACAGAGGGAAGATGGTGGAGGAATAGGACGGGGAGACCACTCTCTCCCTCACAAACTCATCAAAAGAACATGTCAATGTGGAGTAAATTCCACAAAACAGCTTCTGAATGCTGGCAGAGGACATCAGGCACCCAGAAAAAGCAGATCATTGTCTTCAAAAATAGGTAGGGAAAAATATAAAAGACGAAAAAAGAGACAAAGGAGGTAGGGAGGAAGCTCCATCCCAGGAAGGAAGTCCCATCCCGGGAAGGGAATCTTAAGAAGAGAGGTTTCCAAACACCAGGAAACACTCTTGCTGCCGAGTCTGTGGCGAGCCTTGGAAGCACAGAGGGCAACATAACAGGAAGGGAAAATAAATAAATAGTTAAAAGCAACAGATTACAAGCCCAACAGTAACTCCCCCAGCAGAGAAGCAGCACAGACACGGGCATCCACCACTAGCAAGTGGGGCCTGGGCAGGAAGGAGCAGGAGGCGTGGGCTGTAGTGATTTTTAAGAATCGGGCCGGTAACCCCGCACGTAACCAGAGCAAATGAACTTGGGCTAGCAAACCAGACTGTGGGATAGCTACCATGCAAAATTTGAAATCCTTAAAAATTTCAAATAGAACTGCCTTACGACCAAGCCATTCCACTACTGGGCATACACACTGAGGAAACCAGAATTGAAAGAGACACATGTACCCCAGTGTTCATCGCAGCACTGTTTATAATAGCCAGGACATGGAAACAACCTAGATGTCCATCAGCAGATGAATGGATAAGAAAGCTGTGGTACATATACACAATGAATGATTACTCAGCCAGTAAAAAGAATACATTTGAATCAGTTCTAATGAGGTGGATGAAACTGGAGCCAATTACTCAGAGTGAAGTAAGCCAGAAATAAAAACACCAATACAGTATGCTAACAGATATATATAGAATTTACAAACATGGTATAGATAATCCTGCATGCGAGACAGCAAAAGAGATACAGATGTATAGAACAGACTTTTGGACTCTGAGGGAGAGGGAGAAGGTGGGATGATTTGGGAGAATGGCATTGAAACATGTATACTAAGATGTAAGAAATGAATCACCAGTCTATGTTTGATACAGAATACAGGATGCTTGGGGCTGGTGCACGGGGAAGACCCAGAGAGATGATATGGAGTGGGAGGTGGGAGAGGGGTTCAGGATTGGGAACTCATGTATACCCATGGCAGATTCATGTCAGTGTATGGCAAAACCAATACAGTATTGCAAAGTAAAATAAAATAAAAATAAAAATTTTAAAAATAAATAAATAAATGATGTGTTCAATTTCTTCCCAAAAAGAAAAAAGAAAGCATCGCTATGAAGAAAGCTAGTGGAGGTGATGGAATTCCAGTTGAGCTGTTTCCAATCCTGAAAGATGATGCTGTGAAAGTGCTGCACGCAATATGCCAGCAAATTTGGAAAACTCAGCAGTGGCCACAGGACTGGAAAAGGTCAGTTTTCATTCCAATCCCAAAGAAAGGCAATGCCAAAGAGTGCTCAAACTACAGCACAGTTGCATTCATCTCACATGCTAGTAAAGTAATGCTCAAAATTCTCCAAGCTAGGCTTCAGCAATACATGAACCATGAACTTCCTGATGTTCCAGCTGGTTTTCAAAAGGCAGAGGAACCAGAGATCAAATTGCCAACATCTGCTGGATCATGGAAAAAGCAAGAGAGTTCCAGAAAAACAACTATTTCTGCTTTATTGACTTTGCCAAAGCCTTTGACTGTGTGGATCACAATCAACTATAGAAAATTCTCCAAGAGATGGGAATACCAGACCACCTGGCCTGCCTCTTGAGAAACCTATATGCAGATCAGGAAGCAACAGTTAGAACTGGACATGGAACAACAGACTGGTTCCAAATAGGAAAAGGAGTATGTCAAGGCTGTATGTTGTCACCCTGCTTATTTAACTTATATGCAGAGTACATCATGAGAAATGTTGGACTGGAAGAAACGCAGCTGGAATCAAGACTGCCGGGAGAAATATCAGTAACCTCAGATATGCAGATGACACTGCGCTTATGGCAGAAAGTGAAGAGGAACTCAAAAGCCTCTTGATGAAAGTAAAGAGGAGAGTGAAAAAGTTGGCTTAAAGCTCAACATTCAGAAAATGAAGATCATGACATCTGGTCCCATCATTTCATGGGAAATAGATGGAGAAACAGTGGAAACAGTGTCAGACTTTATTTTTAGGGCTCCAAAATCACTGCAGATGGTGACTGCAACCATGAAATTAAAAGACACTTACTCCTTGGAAGAAAAGTTATGACCAACCTAGACAGCATATTCAAAAGCAGAGAAATTACTTTGCCGACTAAGGTCCATCTAGTCAAGGCTATGGTTTTTCCTGTGGTCATGTATGGATGTGAGAGTTAGACTGTGAAGAAAGTAGAGCGCTGAAGAATTGATGCTTCTGAACTGTGGTGTTGGAGAAGACTCTTGAGAGTCCCTTGGACTGCAAGGAGATCCAACCAGTCCATTCTGAAGGAGATCAGCCCTGGGATTTCTTTGGAAGGAATGATGCTAAAGCCGAAACTCCAGTACTTTGGCCACCTCATGAGAAGAGTTGACTCATTGGAAAAGACTCTGATGCTGGAGTACAGGAGACTCTGGATTGGGGGCAGGAGGATAAGGGGACAACAGAAGATGAGATGGCTGGATGGCATCACCAACTCGATGGACATGAGTCTGAGTGAACTCTGGGAGTTGGTGATGGACAGGGAGGCATGGCGTGCTGCAATTATGGGGTCACAAAGAGTCGGACACGGCTGAGCGACTGAACTGAACTGAACTGAACTGAGAGGGAAGGATGGGACTTCTCTGGTGTTTTAGATAGTAAAGAATCTGCCTGCAATGCAGGAGACCCAGTTCCAAATTTGGGAAGATCTTCTAGAGAAGGGAAAGGAAGCCCACTCCAGTATTCTTGTCTGTAGAACTCCATGGACTGAGAAGCTACAGTCTGCGGGTCACAGAGACTGGATACGGCTGTGACTCATACTTTTACTTTCACTTTTCAGAGGGAAGGACACACTGTGGAGGGGTACAAAGACTCAAAGGTACAGAAATGTCCTGCTCTGCATCTTAACTTATGAAATTAAAGATATTCATTTTATTATTTCTTAAAGTATATATCTAAATTAGACATACCTTTTGGTATATTTTAGGTTTTTTTTTAAATTTTTACTTTATTTTTACTTTACAATACTGTATTGGTTTTGCCATACATTGACATGAATCTGCCATTGGTGTACATGAGCTCCAATCCTGAACCCTGCTCCCAGAAAGCATAATGTATCCAGCAGGAAACAAAGGTTTGGATGCAGACCTTATGGTGGAAGTTGTGGTGGCTTCTTTTATTGTAGAGCACGGATTTACATTCTAGTGTAAGCCATCTTGGGGAAGGCAATGGCACTCCACTCCAGTACTCTTGCCTGGAAAATCCCATGGACAGAGGAGCCTGGTAGGCTGCAGTCCATGAGGTCGCTAAGAGTCAGACACAACTGAATGACTTCACTTTCACTTTTCACTTTCATGCACTGGAGAAGGAAATGGCAATCCAATCCAGTGTTCTTGCCTGGAGAATCCCAGGGACAGAGGGGCCTGGTAGGGAGGCCATCTGTGGGGTTGCACAGAGTTGGACACGACTGAAGCGACTTAGCAGCAGCAGAAGCAGTAAGCCATCTAAGACTGAGAATAGCGTGTTCTCCCTCAACCTTAACCACCTCTGTTGATATGGCCCTGAATGATGTTTTAGAGAACACTGATTCTACTGTTCCTCTAACAAAATAGTGACATTGTATGACATGATTCTTCCCATCATTTTCAGTCATCACTAATTAGGATAACAAAAAGTCATTGATCTATAAAACTAAAACACATTCAACATACAAATATTTCTATCTGAACGTTTTCAATTTTGATGCAAATTCATGATTTGAGGGTAATGTCAAACTCATATTAAAATCACTTTAGGACTTCCCTGGTAGCTCAGTGGTAAAGAATCTACCTGCCAATGTAGAAGACACTGCTTCAGTTCCTGGTCCAAGAAGATCTAACACACTGTGAAGCAAGTAAACCTGTGTGTCACAACTATTAAGCCTGTGCTCTAGAGTCCAGGAATCTCAATGACTGAGACCAACTGTGGCAGCTACTGAAACCTGCATAACCTAGAGTCCGTGCTCCATAATAAAAGAAGCCACCACAATAAGAAGCCTGGGCACCACAGCTAGAAAGTAGACTCTGTTCTCTGCAACTAGAGAAAAGCCTGCACAGCAATGAAGTCCCAGCACAGCCATAAATAAATAAATTGAACTATTAGAAAAAAATGCTTTATGTTACATACACACATGCTTTGGCTATCTTAGGAATCCTCCCCATCAATATTCTACTGACTAAAATAAGAAGACACAGTATGAGAGAGAGAAAAGAAGTTTATTACTGCCAAGAATCTGTGGAACCAATCAGCTAACCAAAAATCATTCATGAGTAAATATACAAAATCAGACTTCCCTAAATGTAAGTTAAGCAGCCATAAGATTTAATAATTGAAATAATGAAGTTTAAAGTCTATTTTCTCATAACTGTAACACCCCTCTTCAATAACATTCTTTCATATACTAGGCCATAAAGATGGTTATATTATAATTACAAAATGCCATTTAAAAAATGTATTATGTCCTACAGCACTTAGCCTTGACAAACAATTACTGGATATCACATTCAACTGAATACAAAAAGCAATCTTTATCACAGGTTAAAATTAGCCATGGAACAATAAAAGCTTTCAAAGCTATTCTAAACTCTGAACTGCTTTGCAGCAGTCTCACTTGAGGAAATGCAAACAAGAAAACTGAAGGACATTTGAAAAACTTCCTGTCTGTGTCTTCTAGTTTTTCAAGTTTTTTTTTTTCAGTTTCATAAGAGATAATCTTGTTGCACTTATACTCTTAGAAGATTATCAATACAACTTTATAGGGGAAGGCTTTACAAATCAGAATCAAAATAAAAGAAGAAAAACCGAGCAAAGAAACTGAGAATTCTGAACTTCAGAATGTGTTCACTTTTTAGGCATTATTGTAAAAAGGAAAACTGAATGGCAAAATCTTTGCTTTTATCAGGTTCAGGACATTTTAACCCAAAATATGGCACCTTGGCATATTAAATAACTTAGGCTGAGGAATCTGTTTAAAATGGCAGAAGTAGAAAGGTCATATGGACCTCTTCCCCCTCACCCTCTTCCCCTGAAACATGTTTTACAACTCTAGTGTAAAAGTACCCTTTCTGTACCTGGGGAATGGGAGGGCCAAGAAAACTGTACAAACAGACCTTGTTCAACTCATCCTTATCTTCCTAGATATTCCTTCACCACTTATGACCCCTAGCCCAAACCACTTTGTCTTGCCCATTCTTCAAAAAATACAGTGTTTCTTTGTCTGAAAGGTATTAATGCTTCATGCTGTGGTCACTTCTTTGAGTCTTCATTCTCTTTTGAAGAATTCCATGTATATGTAAAAACTCAACAAAATTTAGATACTTTTCTCCTCTTAATCTGTCTTGTCAGTTTAATTTTCAGAACCCAGTCTGGAACCCTATGAGGTTCCAGGAAAACTTTTCTTTCCCTACAAATGGATTTATGAGTTAGTTCAATCACAGTGTTCTGAGATAATATACTTTCTTGTTCACTTATCCTTCAGAAGACAGCATGAAATGGAGAATTTCACCACTTAAATTGTTTAATGAATTACTTTAGTTATAATAGTTACTAATTCTGAAAATGATATAATCAAAATCATACTAAAGCAGTGGTGGGCAGATGAGAATGCTAGAGGCTATATAAGAATGCTATAAACATTCTTATATACCAATCTGAAAATCAATTAACTTCAGGTAGAGATGTTATCATCAAAATCTTCTAATCACTTTGATTAAAATGCTAATTTGAGAATCTACCACTGACTCGCTGAAGTAGTGTTAGAGATCATTGGATGGTTAGAAGGAACAATCCAGTGATCAGTTTTTCTTTGGATAGCAATCACAATCTGACTTTAAGTATATTCAAAATTAATTAAATGACAATAATAATGATAATGAATATATTTTAAGTAGCAATGAATTCAGTCATTTAAATGCTTGTCCAGATGCCAAGACTGGCAAAAGCCCCTCCAAATGATAGCTCATATTTGAATGGTGGTCTACAATATCATCTGCACTGTCACATGTACAATAAAATTTAATGTACTTAAACATCCTCTGAAACATTTTTCCTAATCTGCTTGCTAGAATATTTGGGTATGATGGAAAGTTCTGATGTTATCACTTGGGATAACATCAAGTGATACCTCTTCTTGGTTATTCACAATACACTCTAACCATATGAAAGGTCTTAAGATATCCAGTACTAAACTTATCTGTCAACCTTTCTATAATTCATTATCTCACAAACCCATCAGACTCAAGCTTTTTCTCATATATTGCCAAATAATATCCTGTATGCCTTTAATATTTTATAGAAAATAGATTATTGCATACAAATAGGGCAGTGGTCTTTAAATTTTTTTATCTCATACCCATCATTATGAGTAAACATTTGACCATCCATCACCAAATAAATCATTTACAAAAATAAAATATCCTCATGCTTTCTTACTATATCTCAATGCTCTAGAGAACTTTGAACTCACAATGGACAGGAGGGCACTGAAAAGATCTCTCTAACGTATAAAAGAAGAGGAATCTGTCCAGAGAGAAAACTTCAAATCTTACAAAGGACAGGAAGATTGTCTAGAGCAGAGGTCAATGAACTTCTATTGTAAAGAGTCAGGTAATACACAGTTGAGGCTCTGCAGGCAATACTGTCTCTGTCACAACTACTCAATTCTGCCATTGTCACATGAAAGCAGCCACAGACAAAATATAATGACAGAGCAATCTGTGTTCCAATGAAAATATATTTATGGACACTAAAATGTGAATTTCATGCTAAGTACTGGCCAAGTATTTATTTCTTACTGCTACTTACATAAATTTCATGTGCTTTCCACAAGTTACACATGTTAGTTTTCCTTTGTTTCTCCCCCAAACATTTAAAAATGTAAAAATCGTTCTCAGTTTACAGGCTGTATAAAAACAGACTGATCAGATTTAGCCAGTCAGCCACTGTACCCAGACCTCCTGTTCAAAGTGTAAAGGGGCAGATTAAAGAACAAACAAAGGATGACTACAGAGGATGAGGGAAAGCACCATTCTAATTTTCCTGCAAAGCTTTAAAAAGCGAAATGCAAATTATTAGTTAAAGATGATCCTGTTTCAGGGAGGCTTAAGACATATAAGCTGTTTGACAGTAAGCAACAATACAAAGTACAGCTAGGCAGTATAAAACAATCGATTCCAAAACATAAATGTATAGAGAAATACTGTCCAAACTATTTTTTTAAATGATGACAGTTTTGACAAGTTTTCAGGAAAGTCCAAGATCAGTCAGAGCTGGATCCATGGTCCTATGGCTCTCTGTGGACAGTCAGCACTCATGTTTATTAGCCGGAATTGTCCTTGCAAAAATGATATAAAGGAATTGCCTTTTAATATATCAACCTCATTAGGAACAAAATGCTGTGCTAACATCTGTAATGTTTCATAGCACTACATATAATTATTTCCACGTTTAGGTGAGGGTTACATAAACATCATAGATCTCCAGAAGCCTTTTATCTGATAAATGTAAATGTAATAAAAACCCATGGTTCTGATTACCAAAGGCTAAAGAATGAGTAATTTTTACAATACAGGCCTACAGATGTACAATTTGTGTGATAAAATAGCCCTAAGGGGAAGCTCTGATTGCAAAGACAAAGGACACAAATAAAATGCCATTATTTCCTCACAAACTTTTTGGTTGTGGTTGACTTTTTTTAATAGTATTTTTATTGCTGGTTTTCTGGTAGCAAAAATAAAACAATACTTACAGGCAGCACTGCTTAATACTTTACAAACAAGAGCATGTTGAAATTCATTCATTAGCATATTGATAAGTTTCTGTTTCTATAACAAAATTAAGCTATATTAATGGTTCACAACTTAGATTGTAGATACTAACCATAGCACCATATAATGATCCTATAATTGGATTGCAATGTCTTGGATCAATTTTGTAATAGGCTAATTTTAAAATAATCTTATTTCTTTTTCAAATGGTTACAAATCTAATATATAGAGAAATATGGAAGATCCCAAGTACCTAAATCACAGCAAGTAAGGTATCTGATTTTTCCCTTAGATAAAATGGAGGAGATGAACTAAGAAAAAAAAAACAAAACAAATTATTGCTATTCACATGAAAAAGGATTTCTAATATTAAACAAAAGGGCTCCAAGTCATGTTTGTAATTTTTATATATAACTGATGGATATATAAGGACCTGACAGAGATACAGAGATCATATTTATTAAACGTGCTGACTGGATTGAGAGGGATTAGAAGAAAATGCTTCAAAGGTGTAAGAGATCAGATTAAGAGACACAGGTCCATACTGATTACATTAGTCCGACCGTACCTATTTGTCCTGTATTTTCAAAGACTTTTCTTTTTAATACCAGGAAACAGTATGGTGTATTGGTTAAAAAAATAAAGCCAAATTACCTGAGTTCACACCCCAATTCTCTCATTATACTAGCTGTGGCACCTAGACAAGCTACAACCTCCTTCCACTTCACTTTCCTCACTGGTCACATGAAGACAGAAATAAAAATTTAAAAAGCTATCTTGGGGGAAAAAAAAAAAAAAACCTTATCTTGGATAAGGTAGAACAAAGTACATGTAGAGCTTAGAAGAGTATGTGATACAGTATATTTATTATAGTTCAATGGTCTTTTGTGCATTAACATGCTTTACCCTTTCTATAGTTTCAATATATCTGATTTAATATTGATGTCTATCTTATTTTGGTGAATTGGTACTGTGTATTAGGGATGTTGTGCATGGTTCTAAGTAGTACAATTGCACAAAGATACTGGAGAACTCTGGTCTTTGGGAGAGCTTCTGGGAATTTACTGAAGCTGCACATGTTAGTTGACACAACTGTATCCTCAGAAGGATTTTAAGATTTCTGAACGAGTTTCCTGATTAACACGCCACACTGCTTTGCTCTGGTAAAGGGAAAGAATTTAAGCTAGAGACTGTGAGTACTACAATGCGGAAAAGATCTAGACCCTATATATCCTTTTAGGAAAACTTTGTACAAAGCTTGAGGTGCCCACTTCATTGATGCAAATCTGTATAGTAGCAGTAAAGTTTCCCCAATAGTTACAAATTACACTGTCTCTACTTTCAATATGTTTTAAGGGGAGATCACAAAGACTAACACGGATTGTCTCAAGACAGGACAAAAAGAAAAGAAAAAACACTAGAATCGAAAAGGGAGACCAGTATGTTGGACACAGAATCAAATCCCAAAGAGATGCTGATGGGCCAGAATGATAGATTTAATTTATTAAAATAGCATGTGATGAGTAATTGTATTTTGGATCTAACACTCCAAATGCACAAGTGCAAGACAGAATCAGAACAGTTCATCAACTGAAAATAATAAAATATCATGGTGCTTTTATTTCAGTATGGCTATAAAAAAGGAGGCTACACACAGAAAACAGTGAATATATTAACAGTAAATTTGTATTAGAAAAGGTATGTGATCATCCCCCTCTTGTTATAGCTGTTAAGAGTACTGTTACCCAATTTGGGGCAACAGTACACTTTCATTAAAAAACAGTAAAAATGGTTAAGAGACTTAAAATGGTATCATATGAGGAACAGTTAAAAGAAGTTTCTTACAGAAGGTAAAACAAATGATATATAAAACCGTGAATCATTTATATGAAGGACAGTCATACATAGGCAGTTTAGACTATTTTTCAAATAATCCTAAGAAGGAATAACTTGCAGAATAACTAGGAACTTTTCAAAATGATTTCAACTGTACTTTTAATATCCAAAGCTATTCAAAGAGGCAATACCTTGTAGAGAGTTCCTCTTAGAAGAGTTCCAATTTTTCCACATCTTCACCAACAGTTGTTTCATGAGGTTTTGTTGTTGTTGTTGTTTTTAAGGCAACCATCTAGTCAAGGCTATGGTTTTCCCAGTAGTCACATATGGATGTGAGAGTTGGACTGTGAAGAAGGCTGAGCACCGAAGAACTGATGCTTTTGAACTGTGGTGTTGGAGAAGACTCTTGAGAGTCCCTTGGACTGCAAGGAGATCCAATCAGTCCATTCTGAAGGAGATCAGCCCTGGGATTTCTTCAGAAGGAATGATGCTAAAGCTGAAACTGCAGTACTTTGGCCACCTCAAGCAAAGAGTTGACTCATTGGAAAAGACTTTGATGCTGGGAGGGATTAGGGGCAGAAGAAGAAGGGGACGACAGAGGATGAGATGGCCGGATGGCATCACTGACTCGATGGACGCAAGTCTGAGTGAACTCTGGGAGTTGGTGATGGACAGGGAGGCTTGGCGTGCTGTGATTCATGGGGTCGCAAAGAGTCGGACACGACTGAGTGACTGAACTGAACTGAACAAGTGTGAGGTAATATCTACTTGTGATTTTAGGTCCAAATCTCTCTGATTATTAGTGATGGGTATAAAATTTCTCTCATGCAAGATGAGTATTAGAGATCTGCTTTACAAAATTGTACCTATAGTTATAACAATTCGATATTGTGCACTTTAGAATATGTTGAGGATAAACATCATATTAAGTGTCCCTATCAAAAAATAAAAATCCACACACACAAAGGAAATTTCTAGAGATGATGAATATGCTGTTTCTTGCACGTAGGGTGGTCTGGTATTTCCATCTCTTTCAGAACTTTCCATAGTTTATTGTTATATCAAAGGCTTTAGTGTAATCAATGAAGCAGAAGTAGATGTTTTCTGAAATTCTCTTGCTTTATCAATGATCCAGTGAATGTTGGCAATTTGATCTCTGTTTCTCTGCCTTTTCTAAATCCAGCTTGAATATCTGAAGTTCACAGTTCACATACTGTTGAAGCCTAGCTTAGAGTATTTTGAGCATTACTTTGTCAGCATGTGAGATAAGTGTATTTGTGCAGTAGTTTGGACATTCTTTGGCAATGCCTTTCTTTAGGACTGGAATGAAAACTGACCTTTTTCAGTCCAGTGGCCAATGCTGACTTTTCCAAATTTGCTGACATATTGAATGCAGCATTTTCACAGCATCATCTTTTAAACAGCTGAGCTGGAATTTCATCACCTACACTAGCTTTGTTTGTAGTGATGCTTCCTAAGGCCCACTTCACTTTTCACTCCAGGATGTCTGGCTCTAGGTGAGTGATCACATCATCATGGTTATCTGTGTCATTAAGAACATTTTTGTGTAGATCTTCTGTGTATTCTAATCACCTTTTCAGGAATACAGAATATAATGTTTCATGGTGTTATATAATGTAGAAAATGCATACAGATATGTAATTTTGTCATACTGAACATCTTTCCTAAATTTTTATTTAGCCTGCATGAAACATATAATTATAACAAAAATTAGACACCACTTTTTTCTACAGAACTCAATAAATTGTGAATAGAATGCAATTTGAATATAAATTCCTTTGACTTTTGAAATTATACAAAAAAATGATTCCAAATTTTACCTATAAAAATAAAGCAGTGATAATAGCTAAAGAAGTGTAAAAAATGAGAAAAGTGCAATGATGTATATTAGTAAAATTAACACAAGAATAAAAATCAGTAATTTTATCAGCATGGTTTTATTGCAAGAGGAAATTGAACAATGGAGCAAAATAGAAAGCCAGTGTATGTGGGCCTGTTTGTGAATATGGTTGATAGTTAGACCCTAATGTCCAATTTAAGGGAAATATTTATGAAATAGTCATCAGTTGTACTAGGACAATTGATACATCATTTAGAGAAAAAAAATTAAAAATGGGCTTGCTTGGTGCAGGAGACACAGGAGATGCAGGTTCGATCCCTGGGTTGGGACGATCCCATAGAGGAGGAAATGGCAATCCACTCTAGTATTCTTGCCAGGAAAATCCCCTGGACAGAGGATCCTGGTGGGCTACAGTCCATAGGGTCACAAAGAGTCAGACACAACTGAGCGTGCAAGCACCTATGCATAAGCTAAAAATAATGACAACTGTCTATACACCAGAAAAGATATTAAATTTTATAAAGTAAAATAAGTAAACAAGAGGAAATAGAAGAAATATATGTTGAGTCTCAATTTTACACGTTGGTAAATTTTCTAAGTATAACAACAATGAAAGCAAACAAATAGGACAATAAACGCTAGACTGGAAGAAACACAAGCTGGAATCAAGATTGCCGGGAGAAATATCAGTAACCTCAGATATGCAGATGAACCACCCTTATGGCAGAAAGTGAAGAGGAACTCAGAAGCCTCTTGATGAAAGTCAAAGTGGAGAGTGAAAGTGTTGGCTTAAAGCTCAACATTCAGAAAACGAAGATCATGGCATCTGGTCCCATCACTTCATGGGAAATAGATGGGGAAACAGTGGAAACAGTGTCAGACTTTATTTTTTAGAGCTCCAAAATCACTGCAGATGGTGACTGCAACCATGAAATTAAAAGACGTTTACTCCTTGGAAGAAAAGTTATGACCAAGCTAGATAGTATATTCAGAATCAGAGACATTACTTTGCTGACTAAGGTCTGTCTAGTCAAGGCTATGGTTTTTCCTGTGGTCATGTATGGATGTGAGAGTTGAACTGTGAAGAAAGTAGAGCGCCGAAGAATTGATGGTTTGAACTGTGACGTTGGAGAAGACTCTTGAGAGTCCCTTGGACTGAAAGGAGATCCAACCAGTCCATTCTGAGGGAGATCAGCCCTGGTATTTCTTTGGAAAGAATGATGCTAAAGCTGAAACCGCATTACTTTGGGCACCTCATGCGAAGAGTTGACTCATTGGAAAAGACTCTGATGCTGGAGTCCAGGAGACTCTGGATTGAGGGCAGGAAGAGAAGGGGACGACAGAGGATGACATGGCTGGATGGCATCACTGACTCGATGGACGTGAGTCTGAGTGAACTCCGGGAGTTGGTGATGGACAGGGAGGCTTGGCGTGCTGCGATTCATGGGGTCAAGAGTCGGACACACTGAGCAACTGAACTGAACTGAGACAATAAAAATTTTAAATATAGTTTCATATCATATAATTATAAAAATATACATGAAAACCTGGGATAATATTTGCAGCATGGCTAACTTGGATTAATACTCTTGCTCAATTGGAAGGGAAGGACTAACAGCTGAGTTGTGTCCTCCCTTCTAGCTCCAATATCAGCAAATTTTTCTGTAAAAAGCTATTTAGTTAATATTTCAGTCTTTGTGATTCAACCAGTCTCTGTCAAAACTATTCTGCAATTATACCATGAAAGCTACCACAGACAAAATAAACTAATAAGTGTGGCTGTGTTCCGATAAGACTTTATTTACAAAACTAAGCAAGGGGCCAGATTTGGCCCATGGGCCTGACTTTGCTGACCTTTGTTCTAGCTTCAGAGATGCTCAAAAAATTGATCTTTGACCAAACTCTCCTTACAACAATAAATCAAAGAATGTATATCCCATCTACTTTAAACAAGAGTCCTGCTGAGATTATGCTCTACTCACTGGACAGTTGCACCTTGTTACTGAGTTTGGTCATTAATTAATTGATGAGATGTAGCTGCATCAAAGAATGGGAGCCACATACCTACCACTGAAAGAACCATAAACTAGCAAGGTAAGAAAGACAAATGGACCCAAAGAGGTGATGATTGCTCTGAACTGGGAGTCTTCACCCAGGTAGCCTCTTTTCTAGTAACCATGCGAATCCACAGTACAGAATGATTTGTAGATGTTGGAAACAGTGCCAGAGATTCGTGTCACTTCCACTCTGCTGACACTCTGGATGCTGAACAGACCTGTCCCAGGTCTTCTTCAAATCTAAGTAAACCTGATACTGAGTTTCCGAGCTAGACTACTAATCCAAATCCAAAGACAACTGCTGCTGATAAGAATAAATATAAGTGCAATTATAAAAGGTTTTAAATCAGTAAGAAAAAAGATGAAACTTCTAAGAGAAAAATGACCAGTAAATATGAATAAGTAGCTGTAAAATAAAAATTCATATGAAAAATGAAAAGAGAAACAATAAAAAAGTGGTACCTCATTAGTAATCAAAGAAGTTTAAAAGCTACCCCATTATTCATTATATGTCCATCAATACAGAATTTATTTTAATGATAAAACTTGGTGAATACTGGTGAAACTTGAGAGAATAGGAAATTTCACGGGCTATTATTAGAGTTTACACTGGAAAACTTGAAGGAATTTAGCAACAGAGGTGCAATAAAATGTACTTTTGGAACAACAGTCTCACTTCTGGGATTTTATTTCAAATGTAAGTCATACAAAATATAAATTTATATGCATACATATAGTATGAATAGCATTATTTGTAACAGCAAACAAACTAAACACAGCTCTAAATGTCAAATAGTAAATTATTAACCTTACAATTATAATGAAACCAAATTCATCAGACATTGTTCACTGTCTATCTAGTGTTCACTTCTACTTTTGTTCTTACTCACAGATTCCAGATATCATTTAGGGAACAATGTGCCCAATTTAAGACTTGCCTCCCAATATTCCCTTGCACCTAGGGGAAGCCATTTGATATAGATCTGGCCAGTGAAAAGCAGTCTGAGAATTTCTGAAAAGCTTTGCTTCCTGATATAGAGATTGCACGTCCCTGCTTTTCCTTTATTTCTGCCTAAGAAACTTATTTCTCAAGAGCATCATTTAAATTCTAGAAAGCAAGAAGAAATGCCTCAAATTTTTGAAGAGGCGTAACTTTTAAGCTAGAAATCTTAAATCAGGGAGAATTCTAAAAATGTTCCTGCTATACATCCTTTCTGAGGAGCTTTCTGGAGGACTGGTTTTAGGAAAATAAGAGTTCTAACCAAGAAAGGAAGAAATGGGATTCAGGAAACATGCACAGTAGCATAAAGTAATTTGAAGATTCAGAAATAAGAGTCTAGATTAGAACAGAAGTGGGTGGTCTCCATAAGTCAGAACAAGCTGACTGAATCTTTGGAACTTTTTGTGGAAAAATGGCTTATGCATATCTAAGAAATCATGTAAAATACACAGGAAAAAGAATGAGAGTTATATAAAAAATAAAACATTTTTAACAGGTGCAATCATTAAATCTATGTAAAACAAATATTTGTAAGTCAAAGGAAACAATCATTGCACACAACTTGAGTCAACAATGAACAGTATTTACACAGACAAAATAAGGTAAACATTAATAAGAGAATAAAATTCTTAGAAACTGTAATAGGAAGCCAATAGGAAATGTCTAACTAAAAATGCAATGTAAGTATATTATTTAGAATCACAGTGTTTTAAAAATCTCAAAAAAAAATTGTAAGAATTGAAAGAATTGCTTTGCAATAGCAAGAAAAGAAAGTGCTAAAAAGTGGGGCAGGGTACAGTTGAATTTCATAGAATTATTTTTAGTATTATTTGAGGTTTAACTCTGGGTACATACTTTGCTAACAACAAACTTTTGTTTTAAAATAGTTATAGAAAGTAGGCTTAAATGTGGTACACAATCTACTATGTTAAAGATTACTATTCTCTATGTATAAAAATACCCCTCAATTGTTAGAGACAAATGACTCAATAGAAAAGAAGTCAATATTTGTCCTTATTCTTTATTAAAGTTTTGCAGCAGAAAGCAAAAAACAAAAGCATAGTTAAAGGATATGCACAGTCATTTCATAGAGGAAGGAGAGCAAATAAAGATAACAATATAAAAAGATGTTCAACTTTGCCAGTCCTCAGGAAAATGCACGTGAATCAGGAGACATCATTTTTCAACCATAGGATTTTTGCAACACAGTATGTGAAAACAAATAAAGAAAACCTCTTTTTAAATGAAGTGGACAAGCCCTGAAGTGGGATCTCTCTTGCACCACCACTCTCAAGATTTTCTCCTTGCCCAGCAATAGCCCAACCAATGAAAAACAGTGATGCTCAATCAATAAGAAGCTGCCACTATGCTGAACTTTTGCTCTCCTCCAATGAAGTTTCAAACAGCCCCTCCCAACCGCATACTTTCCAAAAGAATGTTCCTCTACTTTGTTCTTCAGATATACTTGTGGTTCAGTAATTAGTGGCATGTCCTAAACTGAAATTGTTCTGCTATTCTCAAATAAACGTGCCTTTTGGGCTAAACTGCTTTCCTTTATGTTTTAAAGATTGAAAGTAAAAAAAAAAAAAAAAAAGGAAGGATTGATATAACATTCAATGGTAGAATTCATGGTGAATATGGATACTCTTACATCACCGGCTGTGTGAACTGCTAGGACATTTTTGAAAATTTAATCTTCAGTGTTTCTCAAAATTAAATAATACAGATGTTTTTGAATCAACATTCCCCTTTAGGAATCTAGTTAAGAGAACTAATAGTCCAGGACATGAAATGTGAACATTACTAATGACAAAAATTTATAAAATCCAAATGTCCACCAAGAAAAATATAGTTGAATAAATCACGCTACATCCAATCCATACAATGAGAATCGGGATGACATTTTTTGAAAATGAGTGAATAATACCAATGAGGTACTTGCTTAGTACCTCACTGTACTAAGGAAGACTGCAAAAAGATAAATAAAAACACATGCATTAATATAACTATCTTGTTAGAACCTTAAAATCTTGGTAAAGTTAAAGCTATTTTCTAAGTAAAAAGCCATGGTTCTTTTGGCTGCTTCATTTAACTAATTGATACCTGCATTGGCATATATTTTTATCCAACAAATATTTTAAATTACTAGTTCCTCTTAGAAAACTTTGTGAGCTCCACTTTCTCCCTCTCTCTTTGTATATGTATGATCATTTACACACATAGATTCATCTAAACACACATACACACACACATTCCTAGAGAAAGAAAGTATTGATAGTGGAATATAAATCACTACTGCATTGAAAGTATTTTTTTTCCATATTGCTTCTATTAAAGCCAATGCATTACCTTTTCCAACTGGGCGGTGACAGGAGTGAGGGGAGAAGGAAAGGTGTATCACATTGAACGTTATGAAAATGAAACGAGATGTCAACTTGACAACAATTGAAGAAGATAGTGCTGTTGTTGAGATAATGGTCTAGGGATACATACATATAGAATCTAAACATAGAGATTTACTGTCATTCAGTGAACTATACAGTTATTTAATATGTGGATGCATCCAGTTTGTCCTATTGCATTAAACTGTCTTATTTCTCCTTTAAAGTGGTATTATCCACCTGAAAACATATTCAATTACACTTTCCACTAAGGATGAACTGTTAAAAATCAATGCACACATCATAGACACCTATATTTTTCCTTCCCCATTAGAGTTTAAGATTGCTACAATTCTATAAGTATTGACTGACATCATTAGGTTATTTATGGCGAAGAACTTGAGGCAAAGATAGTTTCCACATGAGTTCTCTAATAGAAAATACATACTTAAATTCCACTGTTTCTCCCCATCCCCCCCTCCCCGCTCAATTCCCCGCTCAGGTGAAGGCTGAACCAGATTCAGGTAAAACCGGTTTGGATAAATGAAGGATATGGGCAGGCCAGTTTCATTAGTGATAATAAGAAAGAATTTTTAATATTATATTGGGAATCAAAGACAGCAAATTTAGTTCTCCTACTAGGAGTAGTTACTAAAAGTCTGTATTTATGGGTACCTAGAATAGACTAGTCATCTTTGCACAAAAAAGTCCTCCACCTGCCTCTGCTTTCACCAGTAATTTCCCATTATGGAAGCTTAGATTTTAGTTCTTTTTATATTACCTGTCATGTAAATCCATCCTCCACCAACCACCCAACGTAACACATTTTCAGTTAAATCTCCAATCCACATTTTTATGTTTGGAGTCAGGTAAAGATTGGGAAAGAGAGAGAATGGGGGAAGGAACACAAATACAAGCTTGACTTCTTTGACTATATCTTGCATACATTTGTCTTTGGACCATATTTTATATAATTGAATAACAGCTAGTGGAATAACCACACAGAGAGGTGCTATACAATACAGCTACTTTAAAACACTGTGACTTGTGTATCTCCAGTGGGATAAACATAATGTAAAGCAAAACAAAATAAAATATATGTCAACATTTTTTTCAGTATTAAATTTGTGGGGATAATGGGACTGCTGTGGATAGTACAGAAGAAAGAAAGTATAAATGTAACATTGACAATGTTAACTAAAAATCATGCAGTTTTGAATTTGCATTGGAAATAATTTGCATTATTATTTATTTTATTCTAAAACAGTTAATATTCAGATGGCTGCCTTTTTAAAGCCTAGAAGCAATGACCAACCTAGCATCAGTGGGTGGCCCTAAGATCCAGGTTATGGTCTCTAAATACTACTTTTTAAATTAAAATTGCTTAGAGAAATGACTAATTCTATTTCAAGGCAGAAAGAAAGCAAAGCGAGCCTAAAACATTTTATCCTATCAAAAAGCAAGGAAGCTGTCAAAAAATACAAGAGCACTACGAGAGTCATGTGAAAACTTATAAATAAGTGGAAAAACTAAAGCATTTATCTTGCTTATCCTATATGAACTCTAGCTCCAGGGTTATCAAATAATTCATGGGAGGACATTACTCTTTACAGAATTCTAGTTAACATCTGAAGAAGTAAGATAGAAATAAATTATCATGTTTATGCAATGCCAAATAAATTAACAGACCCATAACCAACAGAATAATATGAATAACAAAATTTGTTTTCCAAGTCAGGGTACTACTGAGACATTAGAAAAAAACATGTAACCTGGGGCTTTGGGGAGTTTATAACCTCTTGAGATGACCAATAGCTACTTACAAGAATCATCAATACAGAAAAGTGGCTATTTTGTATACCCTGAGAGATGAGTATAGATAACTATTAGATATTCTTGCCAAAACAACAACACAAATACTATCAATTCTCTAGATCTAACCATATATTACATATATGACAATATATCTAAGAATCTACAGATAATTTTAAAGAAAGATCAAGGAGACAATAAACAAAATTTTTAAAAACTCTAAAGAACAGATTAGTTGGCTTCTCTAACAAAAATTTCAATTAAAAATTTTAAAGAGGTGGAAAATTTGTAAGAGATTTAAGAGAAACATCCAACAACTGCTATTTAGAGGTCTTATTTGGATATACTAATTCAAATAAACAAACAAAATTAAAAATGAAAAAAAAAACTAGTTATTAAAAGCAAGATAGTTCCAGAAAAACATCTATTTCTGCCTTATTGACTATGCCAAAGACTTTGACTGTGTGGATCACAATAAACTGTGGAGAATTCTCAGAGAGATGGGAATACCACACCACCTGACCTGCCTCTTGAGAAACCTGCATGCAGGTCAGGAAGCAACAGTTAGAACTGGACATGGAACACAGACTGGTTCCAAATAGGAAAAGGAGTATGTCAAGGCTGTATATTGTCACCCTGCTTATTTAACTTATATGCAGAGTACATCATGAGAAACGCTAGGCTGGAAGAAGCACAAGCTGGAATCAAGATTGCAGGGAAATATATCAATAGCCTCGGATATGCAGATGACACCACCCTTATGGCAGAAAGTGAAGAGGAACTAAAAAGCCTCTTGATGAAAGTGAAAGTGGAGAGTGAAAAAGTTGGCTTAAAGCTCACCATTCAGAAAATGAAGATCATGGCATCCGGTCCCATCACTTCATGGGAAATAGATGAGGAAACAGTGGAAACAGTGTCAGACTTTATTTTTAGGGCTCCAAAATCACTGCAGATGGTTACTATAGCCATGAAATTAAAAGACGCTTACTCCTTGGAAGGAAAGTTATGACCAACCTAGACAGCGCATTGAAAAGCAGAGACATTACTTTGCCAACAAAGGTTTGCCTAGTCAAGGCTATGGTTTTTCCTGTGGTCATGTATGGATGTGAGAGTTGGACTGTGAAGAAGGCTGAGCACCTAAGAATTGATGCTTTTGAACTGTGGTGTTGGAGAAGACTCTTGAGAGTCCCTTGGACTGCAAGGAGATCCAACCAGTCCATTCTGAAGGAGATCAGCCCTGGGATTTCTTTGGAAAGAATGATGCTAAAGCTGAAACTCCAATAATTTGGCCACCTCATGTGGAGAGCTGACTCATTGGAAAAGACTCTGATGCTGGGAAGGATTGGGGGCAGGAGGAGAAGGGAACGACAGAGGATGGACCGACTTGATGGACGTGAGTCTGAGTGATCTCCGGGAGTTGGTGATGGACAGGGAGGCCTGGCGTTTTGTGATTCATGGGGTCCCAAAGAGTCCAACACGACTAAGCAACTGCATTGAACTGAAGGAATTTTAAAATTATTTTTAGCTATTATTCTAATATCATTTTCATTTTAAAAGTGTTTTTGGACATATATTTGGAGAAGGAAATGGCAACCCACTCCAGTATTCTTGCCTAGAGAATCCCATGGACGGAGGAGACTGGTAGGCTACAGTCCACGGGGTCGCAAAGAGTCAGACGCGACTGAGCGACTTCACTTCACTTCATTGAAATATTTACCAATTAAATCATAAAACAACTGATATTTACTTCAACCCAAAATAGAAAAAGTGGTGAGGTAAAAATGGATAAAATTTGGCTATAAAGTTATAATTATTGAAGCTTGGGGGTGGGCATGTTTTCTACATTTTGAAATTTTCTGTAAGTAGAAGTTTTGTCCATCAGCAGATGAATGGATAAGAAAGCTGTGGTACATTTACACAATGGAGTATTACTCAGCCCTTAAAAAGAATAAATTTGACTCAGTTCTAATGAGATGGATGAAACTGGAGCCGATTATACAGAGTGAAGTAAGCCAGAAAGAAAAACACCAATACAGTATACTGACACATATATATGGAATTTAGAAAGATGGTAATGATGACCCTGTATGTGAGACAACAAAAGAGACAAAGAGGTATAGAATGGACTTTTGGACTCTGAGGGAGAGGGAGAGGGTGGGATGATTTGGGAGAATGGCATTGAAATAGGTATACTATCATATAAGAAATGAAGTGCCAGTCTATGTTCAATGCAGGATGCAGGATGCTTGGGGCTGGTGCACAGGATGATCCAGGGAGATGATGTGGGGTGGGAGGTGGGAGGGGGCTTTGATATTGAGAGATTGTGTACACCTGTGGCTGATTCGTGTCAATGTATGGCAAAACAAATACAGTATTGTAACGTAGAATAAAGTATTTAAAAAATAATAATAAAGTTAAAAAAGTTTTTAATATGACATGAATGCTAAGGTCCATTATCCCTTTTCAGACATTCAAAACAGGTCCCATAAAAATCTATGTCTAATATTTCCATTTATATCTACTATTTTATAATTTATATATATAAAGAATATTTGTGTCTATTGTAAATTTGAAATCTAAATCATAATCTAACCATAAACTGACATGACTTAACAGGTGTAACGTCTGAAAAATGGTGATGATGACAGGATAATACCACTGTGTGAGCACATAAAACTTGGTTGAAAAGACAAAGCATAGCTTCATGAAACTATTTATACTTGCTGATATCAGGAACCCTATTTTTAGGAGAAATCATTATAATGAAAAATGTATTTTTAAGGAACTAATGAGATTGGGGCATGTGTCACCCTAAAGGGTTAATATCAAAAATATATAAACAGCTCATACAATTCAGTATCAAAGCCCAAACAACCCAATGAAAAAATGGGGAGAACATCTGAATAGACATTTTTCAAAAAAAAGTCAACAGGTATGGGAAAAAATGCTGAATATTGCTAATTATTAGACAAAAGCAAATCAAAACCAGTTGAGATAGTGTCTCATACTTAACGGCTGTCATCCAAAAATAACCACAAATGGCAAATGTTTATAAGGATATGGGGAAAGGGAGGCCTTTTATACTGTTGGAGGTAATTTAGTGTAGCCACTGTGGAAAATATTATGGAGGTCCTTATAAAACTAAGTAAACAACTATGATATGATTCAGCAATTCCACTTCTGGTTTTATCTGAAGTAAAAGAAAATACTAATTTAAAAAGATACATGCACCTCAATGTTCAAAGCAGCATTATTTACAGTAGCCAAGATATGTAAGCAACCTAAGTGTCCATCAAGAGATGAAGGGATAAAGAAGATGTGGGATATGTATGTATGTATGTATGTATGTATGTATGTATGTATGTGTGTGTGAGTGTATACTAACAACGAAATACTATCCATCTATGAATAAATAATGAAAATTTGCCACTAGCATCAACATGAATGGACCTGGAAGATACTATGCTTAGTGAAATAAATCAGACAGAACAAGACAACATCAAAATGTCTGATATCACTAATAAGTAGAATCCAAAAATCAACAAATGAATATAATGAAACAGAAGAAAAAAAAAAAAAGGTTTGGACCCTTGTTCTTACCTTGTCATCAAGGCAAAAGCCCAGAATGGCACTGAAACATGTATACTATCCTGTAAGAAACGAAGCACCAGTCTATGTTTGATACAGGATACAGGATGCTTGGGGCTGGTGCACGGGGATGATCCAGAGAGATGATATGGGGTGGAAGGTGGGAGGGGGATTCAGGATTGGCAGCTCGTATACACCTGTGGCGGATTCATGTCAATGAATGCCAAAAACAATACAGTATTGTAAAGTAGAATAAAGTAAAAATAAAATAAATAAATAAAAACTAGGTGAATTTAGTACAGTAAAAGGCAAAAATCCAGACTCAGAAATTCTCAGATTGTCCCTGATGAGTCTATTCCCACCACAACTATATGTGCTAGAACTACTGGATGATATTATCACAGACTTGACCTGAGGTTACTAACCTGGTTAATCCTTTCCTGCTATCACAAAGAGGACAAAATGTATCAATAAGGATAGTTACCATTTGTTGAGCACTTGCTATGTCATAAACACTGTATAAGGTTTTACTTCTATTTGCTAGGAGTGTCCTTGACACATGGGTGAACTCAGTAACTTGTAGTTATTACTACTTCATTATAACACGTGTAGAAATAGGAAACCGAAACTTAGAGTTGACATATCTTTGACAAAGTCCCCTAGCAAATTGGGACATGAAAGGGAAACTTGCTACTGAATACCTGAGATATAAAAATAATAAGTCCTGTTGATGTTTAAATCAGCTTAAAAATTCATTCCCAATGGCAGTGCTAGATGAAAAGTTGCTTGGTGAATCAGAAAAAAAGAACAACAGGGCTTTATTCATTAATTCAAAATTGAACAAAATTTTGATCCGTGCTCTAAATATGTACCTAGTAATGTTACCCTTAAAATTTGAGGGGCAATTACTAGATGCCAAGAAATGTTTCAAGTACTTTCATCACTATGCCAAATCAACCACTGCATGGTACTGGTTGGGCAGGTCACTAACCTTTCTATGAGTCCTTTCTATAAAGTATTGATTCCCTTTCTGTAAAGTATTTACAATTACAGTATCTTTACTAGTACATTATCATCATCATCACTGTCATTAACTCAGTGCCTTTTCACAACAGTTCCTTATGGTGTATACTCTCATCTGCTCTACCACTTACTAAAAGCTTCTCTGAAAGCAATCATTCTGTGTCTCATCCTCAACTGCTATATGGGACTAAGGTTAATACATACTTCATAGGCTTGCTGTGGATACTTAGTGAGGCAGTTAACCCACAGTTCCTGGAATATAAACAAATAAGAATTATTTTCAATTGGGTAACCATTTAATGAATTGGAGAACGGAGCAGATATGCATGACTTTACCCCTGAAACCAAAAAGAATTAAACATTATACATACTGCACAACTGTGAGGGCTCACTGCTCTTTTGTGTCATTGTTTGTTGTTGTTGTTTTTTTTTAAGTTTCTTTTGATGCCGTTTTTATAGTAACATGATTACAGAATAAGGGAAGATATTTTATAGTAGAAAAACAATTTATTTTGGAGTTAGATAAACATGAGTAAGAATTCTGGCTTCATCATTTAATAGATATGTGACCCTGAATAGTTTACTTACTTCTCTGGGATTCTGATTCCCTCATTATAGGACTATGAAATACTGTGAGAAGATATTACATTCTCATTTCTAAGGTCTATCATGATGATTAAATCAGATGATCAATGTAATAAATTATTTCAGTCATATTTTCCTCTGTATAAAGTTTTTAGAGGAAGGTAGGGGATTTGATCTTAGAATTTTGCACCCTCGGATTAAATATTTTTCTTTCAAAGCTGCAACATCAGCAAATTATCCACCCACCTATCATAGTAGCACTGCCATTGAGAATGCATTTTCAAACTGGTTGAAACAACAGGACTTATTATGGATACATGATTATGGATACAGCTCCTGCATTCGGTATTCAGTAGAAGCTTTTCCTTTTATGTCCCAATGCCTCAAAAGGAGCTCTTCTGATATGGTGTTTTTAATTCATTTCCGCTTATCACGGAGGGAATATCAGGTTTTATTTCAAATTTATGTCATCCCATTGCTGTGTGATACTTGACATCACAAAATATGATGCAACTCTTCACATATTAAGCTCAATACAGTCATAAATTTGCACTCCAAGCCCTCATTGACTTCAATAGAGCTTCAAGTTGTAGAATGATTGCAGATCAAGGCATTTTGATATAATGTAATTTTTAAGTAGCTTTTTTCCATAAGTAGAAACATGCTGAGAATAGCAAACTACCTGCACAGCATACACACAGCAGTCAGTAATCTCACTCCTTGTCAAAACATTTTCTGTTCATATGGGAGTGTTGACTGTGGTGAGAGACTTAAAAAGATTTTGAGGAAAATCTCTGTAGCCACACTCTACTCCCTATGAGCATAACACAAATTTGAGGAGCTTCAGTAAAATCTATCCTTTTGGAACCATACCTTGGATGCTTTATTACAATAAACTAGCTATCATTCAACTGTTGACCTTCTATGTATGCCAGTCACAATATGTTTTCCTTCATTTTAAATCAGGTTTTGTTTCCAAATGAAGATTTATTTTTCTAGTTGATCATAGTATGAACATACAGCATAAATCACAAAGAACACAGTCTGCAAAGATATGTTTCAAGTTCAAGCAGCAATGATCTGCTACTTATAATCCTGAAGACAATAAACAGTTTTATCCAATCAACCAGAGTCTAAAGAAATTCAAAGAATGAAAAGTCTTTGAAATACACTGGCTTTTGGATATCAAATTACCTTTGAAACCCCCCCACCCAGAAGTATCTCTAACAAAATCCATTTGAAATACTGCTTCAATATTCTAAAAATCAATAATTTAAACCACAGGTTGAACATTTTTACTGCTTCTACTGCAGACTGTCATTTTTTGAAATGAAAATGCTAATGATACCGAAGGGGAAAGCACTAAGCAGAAGAGATGCACGAATGAAACCTTGGATTGTCTAGACTTGCTGGTTTGATCTCTTTCTCTCTCACTCATCTGTGACAAAACGTCTTTTAAAATCAACAACTTTCATTTTGCTGTTTCTAAAAAAATGCACTTTTCTGTTGTACATTATATTCTTCTCTATAGGAAGTTAAGGAATGTGCTATAGCAATATATTTTATAGTAAATATGAATACAGAATGTAATACCAAGTAGGCTCTATTATTTCAGCATAATCTATAATGTCAGGACACCTTTAAAATATTGCACAGAGCACCAGGGAGAAGATAATCCCCTAGTACTAAAGGTTTTCATATTCATACCACTGTACTAAAACATCAGCAGTGAAGAAAGCCATGGAAATCCACGGCTCAGGGAGTTCAATTCGAAAGAAACTTTTCATTGCCTCTGAAATTATTTGCAGTACTTAAAAACGTTAAGAAATAAAGGAGTGATTCCAGGGTCATCGCCTTCCCTGTGGGGGCACTAGATTTAAATGAGCTCCACTTAACACAAAACCTCACTGGTAAAATGGGTGAATGTTGGACTTGAGTCATTTTTGTCCAAGAACTGGGAATTCATAGCATATAAAACAACTTACTGGAACAAGGGCCAGAGAGATAAAACCAACAAAACCAGGATGACCCATGAATAGTCAAACGTGATCCCAAGGACAATGGAGTTTAAGAGGGAGTAATCTTGTCTCATAAAATAAGATAGCTTAAAAGAAGCCAATAGTAAATCTTTTAATAAATTTCTCACTTCTTTTCTAAAAACTTATAGCAACTTAAATTCAACCTATAGCTAAATCAGGACAAATGTATTATTGACCAGTTTGTATCAAATGATAAATTACATCATGTTGCCACCGGAAAGAATAAAAATAGTCCTAACTCAGAAGCAAAGACATTACTTTGCCGACTAAGGTCAGTCTAGTCAAGGCTATGGTTTTTCCAGTGGTCATGTATGGATGTGAGAGTTGGACTGTGAAGAAAGCTGAGCACCGAAGAACTGATGCTTTTGAACTGTGGTGTTGAAAAAGACTCTTGAGAGTCCCTTGGACTTCAAGGAGATCCAACCAGTCCTTTCTGAAGGAGATCAGCCCTGGGATTTCTTTGGAAGGAATGATGTTAAAGCTGAAACTCCAGTACTTTGGCCACCTCATGTGAAGAGTTGACTCACTGGAAAAGACTCTGATGCTGGGAGGGATTGGGGGCAGGAGGAGAAGGAGACGACCAAGGATGAGATGGCTGGATGGCATCACCGACTTGATGGACGTGAGTCTGAGTGAACTCCGGGAGTTGGTGATGGACAGGGAGGCTTGGCGTGCTGCAATTCATGGGGTCGCAAAGAGTCGGACATGACTGAGCGACTGAACTGAACTGAACTTGAAATAGAAGAGAACAGAGGAGAGGACTATGGTCTTTGCTGAGTGGTGACTGTGTCCGTGGCATTGAAATATGACGGCAGAAGACACAACAAGGGAACTCGGAAATTGGTAAGCTAACATAAACACACTACTATATACAAATGAGATAAACAACAAGAACCTACTGAAGAGCATAGGGATCTATATTCAGTAACTTATAATAACATATAATGGAAAATAATCTGAAACAGAATATATATACATATATAACTGAATCACTTTGCTATACACTTGAAACTAATGATATACAATATTAGTTTCTCAGAGAGACGTAAATCTGGTACTCAGGTAACTCTAAAAAGATTTTAAATGTTCTAAGTAAACATTCAGCATGGTAGAGGAGAAAAGAGCTGGATAATAGTTCACTCACTTCATTTTACAAGGCTACACAGTGTGTTGAAATTTCATTGCAATTTTTGTCTTTTTTCCTATTAAAACAGGTAGTTCTAGAGTTCCAGTGGTTTATGGGAACACAATATTAAGGGAGTTAAATTTTAAGGGAATTTTAAGGCTAAATTAAGTTTCTAGTAGGAGATAAAGTGGGGAGGGCTCTTCAGACGGGACCTGGCTGCACGAGCAAGTGCTGAGGGAACATGAGGGTGCCCTTAGGCAGGTGTGGCTGCACAGTGAGCAGCCTATAAATCTTGTGCACAAGCACAGTCTGGAGACTGCATAATGAAAAGGACACACGGGGTTTCGGAAATTGTATAATGCTACAAAGGGAACACTACTATTTTAGAAAATCTTAGGCTTTCTGTTACTAAACCTCCTTTTGTGAAATGGCGGAGTGGACATCTTAAGGCAAAGAAAAAGCTGGGTTGAGACGACAGAGGACTTTGCACAACATGCTAAGGAGTATGAACTTTCTCCTATAGGTAGACAGAGTAGTGACATGCCAAAATCTACAAAATCTACTTTAGGTGGGCAAATTCGGTTGAAAATAAGTATATTAATTTCTGTTGGGAAACACCATGGAAATTAGACCTTTTGAAATGATCAAAGTGAAGACAAATGAGCCTTGAACAAGGAAAGCTAGTGCACAGATGTAAGAAACATGTGTATGGAGTATTCTGGATTTGGAAAATGATTCTATGGGAATAGTCAATACTCCATTTGTGAATGAAGGAGAGAAAGAAGGAAAGAGAGGGAGAGGAAAAGGGACACACAGAGAGAGATTAATCAGTTCCCCATCTCAATAAACTGTGAAAATGTTTTTCTTGCCTTTCTCTGTGTTCTCTCTCTCCCTCATAGAAAGTTAAGAGTCAAAATGTAAATATGGACTTAAATGGATGAAGAGTTCTGTTGGTGGTACTTTATTCACTTGTGAACCCAAAGTTTTAACAAATTTCCCTTCCTAAGCTGCATCCAAGTTATTTGTTCCATTGTTGATTTTATTGACTATACTATTATTACCTTAGAATTTGAATCTGTCAAGTGCTGTAAGACAGTTTGTTAACAATTTGTCATGACACCTCTGCTGGGTGGGAGGATGACACACATCATTATCATTATTATTAAGATTTACTTTTACAGCTGGTACCATGATAAATGATTTACAGATAAACATAGCAATACTCAAAGTTATTTATATCAAGTTAATTAATCATATCGATTTAAAATCCTGTTCTGTTATTTAACTTTTCCCTGTACATGTTAGTTTTAGATCTAATTTTGGAATAATTATATTGAGTTCAAACTTTCAAATTCTACATTAATACCTATATTTCATCTGAAAAATTATTAACATTTCCAGTTCAATTTTAATAACTGCAGTTCTTCTAGTAGGGTGACCTTTTCTTTCCAAATATTTGAAGTAATTAAGTTGGAGAATGAAAGTACCCATTGACAATTTTCTTTTGCTATTGAAAAATCCTACTTCAGTGACTGGCACAGAACAGAGAAACCAGGTTTTTCTCTTCGCTTCCTTTGTAAATGGCACAAACTTAAACAGCTGCAAAGTCAAAGATCCAGGAGTTGTTCTTACCTTATCCCTCCCCATCGCTGGCTTCATGCTATCAGTCACCAAG
The DNA here is from genome assembly GCA_917880005.1 of Nanger dama. Classification (NCBI taxonomy): domain Eukaryota; kingdom Metazoa; phylum Chordata; class Mammalia; order Artiodactyla; family Bovidae; genus Nanger; species Nanger dama. Next base: position 3,846,223 of record CAKJTW010000059.1, read on the forward strand.
GCTGCTACTGTAGTTTCCTTTATATACACTAAATAAGTTAACATTATTCAGTCTACAGCCATGGGCCAATACCATTTCTTCCCTAATAGAATGTTCCTATATATTACATGAAGTCTGGAAGCTCCTTATCGTGTTCCTCCCTATTCTATCTTCAGTGCTCAAGTACAGTGCATGGAAATAGAGTATTTGTTATAAGTATTTGTGGAGTGAATATATTGATTCTCCCACTCTCACATGGCTATTTTCTAAAAACTATCTGCCTAATACTAGAGAAATCTTTCCCCAAAAACACATCTGATCTTGTCATTTTCACATGAAGTCCATCTGTTACCCTCTAAGAAAAAAAAAAATTATAAACTGTTCCCCAATGAACAAATAAGGCCCTTTGTTACCTGATTCTAATTTAACTCTGCCTATTCTCACTATACCATCCCTGTGAGGAAGCTCAGCCCTTACTTCTGCTTCTCCTGGGCTTTCTCTCTCTACTTGACTTTGTACATGCTACTCATACACTGCATGTTCCTTTTTCTTCTGACAGTTACTATTTAGAATTCCTCTTAAATGTCATCTTTTTTCTAATGACATCCCTTTCTTCCAATCTTGGTCTAGTATTTTTCTAGTTCCCTGTTTCTACCTCTCTAAGCATGCTTTACAAAGTGTGTGCATTGGATACTGGTGTATCTCACTACCAGATGTTAAATTCTCTAAGAGCAAGGGTAGTGTAATAGTTCAACAATTTGTAATCCTTAAAAAATGAACAAAGAACTACAGAGATAATATAATTCTAATAAAAATACAGTGCTAAACAGGAAATCTACTCAATGCTCTGTGGTGACCTAAATGGGGAGGAAATATAAAAAGAGGATACATGTATATATACAACTAATTCACTTTGCTGTACAGCAGAAATCAACACAACACTGTAAAGCAACAAATGCCAATTAAAAAATTTTAAAATACACTGCTAAGAGTACCAAATACATGGTTTGAGATTGCCCTATACCATCTACATGAACTTGAACAAAGCTGGTAACTAATTAATTTGAGACTAATTCTCCTTATCCTTAAACAGGAGCTCTTAGACTGGAGTTATAGCTAAGGTAAGTTTGTGTTTTTTTAACTGTCATGATCTGTGCTATTGTAAATAGACTGAGACAATTACCAAGTAGGGCAGCAAAAGCAGGGGAAAACATTTGATCCAGACTCCTAGAGTAATATTCTTTAATCTTGCTATCAAGAGTTTATTTAATGTTTCTCTTTAGGTGTCTAATTTTGTAAGTTAGGCTCATAATTTAGCTTGGAATATTTATTCATTCCTTTGAACTATATAAATGACCAAATAATAAGAGACTACTCTTTGAGTATATGACTTCCTGTAATAATATCTCCCACAGGCCAGGGGTCCATATGAACTGGCTATTTTTTATAGGTTGCCTTCCACCCTCCACCCTAAACTCTTATTTTTAGACCTGCTCTCACTTTATACCTCCAATGGAAGTGCATCAACCTTTCCTAATGACCATACTTTGAAGATCAAGAGAGAAGAATGAAAAATGGCAGCTATGTTAACAGCTAGTATTAGCTGTCATGATAACATGTTATTAAGAATATTAATGCAATTATAAGGCCTTCATACTTTCACTATTTTAGTTACCAATTATATTGAGTCAATATCACAATGAGAAAAAACTTCAAATTCATTCTGATGGCTGTAATAAAAAAAGACAACCAACAATGTTGATTAGTGTGTGAAGATATTAGAGCCTTCACACACTGCTGGAGGGACTGCAAATTGGTGAGAAAAGTTTGGTGATTCAATGAAACTTAAACACAGAGTCACCATATTACTCAGCAATTCTACTCCTAGGTATATTCACAAGAAAATTGAATACATACATCCACTTAAAAACTTATACATGAGTGTTCAAGAAAATAGTACTTGTAATAGGCAAAAAAGTAGAAAAAAGATTCTAAATATTTATGAACCAATGAATGGATAAACAAGATATTAATATATCCACAGAAAAGAATGTAGTTTGGATACACGCTACAACATGAAATATATCTTGAAAATATTACTAGATAAAAGCGACTAGGCACAAAAGGTAACATATTGTTTGATTCCATTTATATAAACTGTTCAAAATAGGCAAATCCATGGGAGAGAATGCATATTACTGGTCTCCAGGGACTGAGGGGTAAGGGGGAATAGGGACAAATTGCTAACAAGTATAAAGTTTCTTTTCTGAAGTGATGGAAATGCTCTGAAATTAATTAGACAGTGGTGATGGTTATGCAATTCTCTGAGTACATTAAAAACTAAGAAAATCCACATTTTTAAAGAGTAAACTTTATGATGTATAAATTGTAAAAGAAAAAATCTATAATGAAGTTGATAGCTAAGATTCCTAAATACTATATTTTTACACTGATATTTTAATTGCAGATAAAACTTTCCAAATAATTAAAAAAGAAAGTGTGATTACATAACACACAAATATCTAGGAATATAAAATATACACAAAATTTTATATACTATATACATGCCAAAGTAAAATATTATAAGTTCTCAGCAGATAATTACATGATAGCAGGATATGTATAATTTTTTTCCTGTGTTCAGTTCAGTTCAGTTCAGTCACTCAGTCGTGTCCAACTCTTTGCAGCCCCATGAATCACAGCACGCCAGGCCTCCATGACCATCAACAACTCCCGGAGTGCACTCAAACTCACGTCCATAAAGTCAGTGATGCCATCCAGCCATCTCATCCTCGGTCGTCCCCTTCTCCTCCTGCCCCCAATCCCTCCCAGCATCAGACTCTTTCCCAGTGAGTCAACTCTTCACATGAGGTGGCCAAAGTACTGGAGTTTCAGCTTTAGCATCATTCCCTCGAAAGAACACCCAGGGCTGATCTCCTTCAGAAAGGACTGGTTGGATCTCCTTGCAGTCCAAGGGACTCTCAAGAGTCTTTTCCAACACCACACTTCAAAAGCATCAATTCTTCGGTGCTCAGCTTTCTTCACAGTCCAACTCTCACATCCATACATGACCACTGGAAAAACCATAGCCTTGACTAGACAGACCTTAGTTGGCAAAGTAATATCTCTGCTTTTCAATATGCTATCTAGGTTGGTCATAACTTTTCTTCCAAGGAGTCTTTTAATTTCACGGCTACAGTCACCATCTGCAGTGATTTTGGAGCCCCAAAAATAAAGGCTGACACTGCTTCCATTGTTTCTCCATCTGTTTGCCATGAAGTGGTGGGACCAGATGCCATGATCTTCATTTTCTGAATGTTGAACTTAAAGCCAACTTTTTCACTCTCCTCTTTCACTTTCATCAAGAGGCTTTTTAATTCCTCTTCACTTTCTGCCATAAAGGTGGTGTCATCTGCATATCTGAGGTTATTTATATTTCTTCCAGCAATCTTGATTCCAGCTTGTGCTTCTTCCAGCCCGGCTGGCTATATATAAATGTAAACTATCTAGCTTTTGAAATAACAGATAAAACATTGACATTTATATATAAACATAAATGAAGAAATTATTTTGAAGCTCGCATTTTGTAAGAAGTATTTTTAAAACTTTACCTAGAATGATAGACAGATATACTTGATTTCTTTTTATGCAAACTTATCTCACTAACAATAAATAAATTTTTCATATTACTCTCTAAGGAATAAAATGAAAAACTGAGTAAATCAAAAAGGAGAATGGTTGGCGTTTGAAACACTGACCTCTATATTATTTTTCTCCCTAAGGAGATCTAGTTTTAAATAAGCAATTTCAATGTTTAGTCTTGTATTCCTTTGGTAAATTCATTTTTCTTCTATCTTGCATAATGTCTTTAAAAAGACTTCATAACCTAAGACTCCATATGGAATGAAGATGATTTTTCTTTACCTTTGAAATAAAGAATATTTTTATATATCTGTGACTTAGTATTTTAAGGTATTTAAGGTATTTAAGTTTAATATTTTAAGTTTAAAACATCTTGAAAAACATCTTATTTGTTAAAGTAGCAAAAATATCATTTGTCATGCAGTTCATTTCAGTTGCTCCATGGTGTCTGACTCTCTGCAAACCCATGGACTGCAGCAGCCCAGGCTTCTCTGTCCATCACCAACACCCGGAGCTTACTCAGACTCATATCCATCAAGTCGGTGATGGCATCCAACCACTTCATCCTCTGTTGTCCCCTATTCCTTGTGCTTTCAATACTTCCCAGCATCAGGGTCTTTTCCAATGAGTCTGTTCTTTGCAACAGGTGGCCAAAGTACCGGAGTTTCAGCTGCAGCATCAGATTTTCCAGTGAATACTCAGGACTGATTTCCTTTAGGACGGACTGGTTGTATCTCCTTGCAGTCCAAAGGACTCCCAAGAGTCTTCTCCAACACTACAGTTCAGAAGAATCAATTTTTCAGCTCTCAGCTTTCTTTATAGTCCAACTCTCACATCCATACATGATTACTGGAAAACCCATAGCTTTGACTAGACGGACTTTGGTGGCAAAGTAATGTCTCTGCTTTTTATTTTTTTATTTTTTTTTATGTCTCTGCTTTTTAAAATGCTGTCTAGGTTGTCATAGCTTTTCTTCCAAAGAGCAAGGGTCTTTTGATTTCATGACTGCAGTCACCATCTGCAGTGATTTTGGAGTACAAAAAAATTAAATCTCTCACTGTTTCCATTGTTTCCCCATCCATTTTCCATGAAGTGACTGGACCAGATGCCATGATCTTAGTTTTCTGAATGTTGAGTTTTAAGCCAACTTTTTAAACTCTTTTTTCAGTTTCATCAAGAGGCTCTTTAGTTCTTCTTCATTTTCTCCCACACTGAGGTGTCATCTGCATATTTGAGGTTATTGATATTTCTCCCGAATCTTGATTCCAGCTTCTGCTTCATCCAGTCTGGCATTTCATATGACATACTCTGCATATAAGTTAAATAAGCAAGTTGACAATATATGTACTCCTTTCCTGATTTGGAAACAGTCTGTTGTTCAATGTCCAGTCCTAACTGTTGCTTCCTGACCTGCATACAGGTTTCTCAAAAAGCAGGTCAGGTGGTCTGTTATTCCCATCTCTTTCAGAATTTTCCATTTTATTGTGATCCATACAGTCAAAGGCTGTGACATAGTCAATAAAGCAGAAATAAATAGATGTTTTTCTGGAACTCTCTTGCTTTTTTGATGATCCAGCAGATGCTGGCAATTTGTTCTCTGGTTCCTCTGGCTTTTCTAAATCCAGCTTGAACATCTGGAAGTTCACGGTTCACGTACTGTTGAAGCCTGGCTTGGAGAATTTTGAGCATTACTTTGCTAGCATGTAAGATCAATATAATTGTGTAGCAGTCTGATCATTCTTTGGCATTGCCTTTCTTTGGAATTGGAATGAAAACTGACCTTTTCCAGCTGTGGCCACTGCCGCTGAGTTTTCCATATTTGTTGGCATATTGAGTGCAGCACTTTCACAGCATCATGTTTTAGGATTTGAAATAGCTCAGTTGGAATTCCATCACCTCCACTAGCTTTGTTTATAGTGATACTTCTAATGCATTTGTGATGCATGCAACTTCAAAGTTAATTTTAATTCAAAGATTTTTTTAGAGTATGTAAGGTATATTTCTTTCTTTCTATTTAAAAACATATAGCATAAACACAACTTCAAATCCTCTATGGAAAACAGTGAGAATAAAAACATACACATTCATTTAATCAGAGGTATTAAAGGGAAAGTGAAGTCACTCAGATGTGTCTGACTCTTGCGACCCCATGGACTCTAGGCTACCATGCTCCTCTGTCCATTGGATTTTCCAGGCAAGAGTACTGGAGTGGGTTGCCATTTCCTTCTCCAGAGGATCTTCCTGACCCAGGGAACGAACCCGGGTCTCCTGCATTGTAGGCAGATGCTTTACCATCTGAGTCACCAGAATTAGATGCATACATGGTTTATTTGCTAATAAATCAGGAAAAGAAATGTTGACACTATAATTTAATCAAGGGCTTCTTATCTTTCAAAAATCTAGTTTTGAAACACTTAAAATTTTATCTTTGTTTATTAACATAAATGTATAAATACAAGATTTATCACGCATCTATGACTTTTTGCTTCAAATGCAACCTAATGTTATATTCAAAATCTTATTTCAAAGTCCTCAAAGATGTTGGAATCTAGAGGCAAATGGCAGAAGCAATCATTTGCTTCAGGTCTTTTAAAGGTGAGATGTATATGTATACTTGACTTCATTTACAAAGGGCCTATATTTTTCAAAGCATTAGTTTAATTTACTTACAAGGAGAATTTTCATGTTTATTATTTCAACCATAGATAACTTTGTGAAATGAAAAGCTATAGTTCCTCAGCTATAAAGAACAACAATAGCAACAGAACACATTTCTAGATCTTTTATTTTTAAAGTACTAAAGTATCTTTGTAACTCCTCCAGCACTACTCACACGCATTTAGAAATGAAATACATATAATTTGATGTTAGACTACTCTATTCTTACATTTTACTAAATTTAAGCAAAATCTATTTGCATGGTAAAGCTGCACAAATAATCAAACTGAAATTCTCCCATTAGAAACAGTCTTTATTTCTTTAAAGCATTTTTCAAACTTGTTTCTGTAGTATGTCTACTATTTTATGGTTCTTGGTGATGCATAAATGAAATATTAAATAATTCACCCAAGATTCGATTCCAAATCTTCTATCAGTCATATTTGCTATTTTTTATGTTATCATAAAGAGGTATTTTTTCCTTAGATATGTGAGATGTTTTTGGTGCATGATACCAAATAACATGTTAAAAGGAGGAACTGTAAAAACACTATGTGTACATTAATATAACGTGATAGAGTGCATCAGAGTGGATAACTTCCAGGCAAGCAGCATATTTAGATGCTGAAGCACATTTTAAGCCTTCCTTTACTCACATAATTTAGGTTTCAGATATATTTCACAATTGCTCACTGTAGAATAGCTGAAGAACTGAAACAAAACTTTCATATACAACTGAAAGCCCTTTTGTTTCCACAGAATCCTTATTCTGTCATCCACTGGCAGTGAGTTTTCCAGTCATGTTCTCTGCCAGTCCTTACCAGTTTGCCAATTACACAAGCTGCTTCCCAGACATCAGACACAAATTCCACAAGACTGCTGTGCAAGCGTACCCCTAATTAACCATCAGCTTAATTAGACAATTTACTGTGTAATTAGCAGGCAATTAGTCAACACCTCTCAGATCTTATTGACTGCTGTGACAGCCTTTCCATCTCTCCACATTCCAATACACAACAGCAACCATGTTTCTAGCACTCTTCAACTCACTACGACATGGTTCTGGATGGAGAAGTGGGTAATATTATATAACAAAGGAAAAAAAATCAATACGTGGTCTGTCCAATTATTGAATTGTTTATAAACTTGTCTTTTATTTAATGCTGGAAGTTCAATATTAAATATATTTAAGTACCCACTCTAAAAATGGTTTTAGAGCAAACTTCTTACATCTTATTTCATGTTTTAATGTAAAACTGTAAATTACATGTGCTATGAATTATACTCCATGATTGACTATGCCTATAATAATTTGAGTGAATTTTCTGCTCTGTGTGTAAGAGAACTACTCAATTAGATCCTATTAATGTTAATAACAGTTACAGACACAAACCCCACACATACTAACAGAATGTATTCTAGAGTTGGGAAGCATTTCCTAGTTCTCAGTGAATTGTGAACAGGTTCAGAAATCAGGAAGGAATCATTTCTTGATGTTTTAACATTTACATTAACACATTAATTTTTACATGAAAAGCATTTTTAAAAACGTTTTTCTCTAAGCCTATGTGTATGTCACATAACATCCACTGCTCTTTGCAGGGCAATTTCTGACCCTTCTAAAAGACTTTCCCTTTTCTGGGGATTTTATGATTAGAAACTAGTGGGATTCCAACAGCCATAAGAAACAACAATTCTTTACCTTTTTCTTTTCAGAAATATTAAAGATGAAATTTTAGGGATGATTTAAAAGTCACAAAATCCAGTGAGCCAACTTCATTCTCACCTATGGCTTTTCACTAATTGTTCTTCTTGCCTAGAACTTTTGGGCCCTTACATTCAAAAAAAAAAAGGAAAGAAAGAAAGAAAGAGAAAACCATTGCTAATGGGAAAATGTAAATAATTTAGAAAAAAATTGTCATAATAAGTACGTTAGCTCAGTTGATAAAAGTAGAATGAAATGAGGTCTGAGAGAAAGGCAGAACCTATATGATAAAGTGATCTGTATAAGAATTTTGGATCTTAGTTAAGAGCTATGAAAGCCATTAGACTATTTTAAGCAAAGGAGGGGCATGGTGTGACTTAGGTTGTAAGAAACCAGTTAGACTACAGTGCGGAGGAGACCCTTTAGCCTATGGTATGCAGGCTGGCATGCAGGAAAGGCAGGAGCAGAAGCAGACAGGCTCCTATAGGAAACTGGAATAGTATTTCTGTGAGTATTTCTGTGAGAACTGATGGCGGCTCAGATGCGGGTAATACTTCCTAGTGGAGATAACTCCTTCAAGGAGACGGGCAAAAGTATAGTGATTTTCTATGCTTTAATAAATGATTACATAACTATTAATGCTTTAGTTTGGCTTGAAGATGGAAATAATGATTGCAACTCTTACTGACATGGTGTTTCACATGTTACAAATCATTTTTACATCTACTATTTTTTTTTTTAATTCAAACTGAGCTTCATTAGAAAACCATAAAAAAGGGAAAACAAAGGCTTTGCTGAAAACTGACTAACTGCAAGGTACTCTAGAATGCTTCCACTCACCCTTCCTTCCTCTCCTCCACTTGGGCCCAGACTTACATTGCTGTCTTACAGCTCTCCCAGTCTTCTCTACCTTCATTCATATTTTCTCTCACAGGTATTTCACCTAATAACTTTCTAACACATTTAATCCCATCTCAGCAACTCTTTTGTGGAAGATCTGGACTAAAACAATTCTGATGCCATATTAAACAGAAATAATCAATTAAGTGACAACCACAGTCACTTAATTCATATTCCTCAATATGAAAGAAATTTTGTAAAATTTAAGAAATTATTGTAATTAATTTTCACATAATTAATATCATGAAATGTCACAAAATTTTCACATAATTTAAATTTGGCACACACTTTAGTAATGCAACTGTGTTGAACTACAAATTTTGGTTGAGATTTTAAGGAGAATTGAAATAAATTATAAAAATTAATTCCCATTGAGTAAATTTCCAAACAGGTGACAAAAATATGCTTAAGGATTCTTTAAACCCTTCACCTTCAACAGAATACAAAAGCATTCTGGAAATTATAAAATTATTTCTTTGGAGGACATTAATGGTGCGTTTTGAGTCTCATTGCCATACCAAACTCCAAGAGAGTAGTTAAAAGAGACTCTCACAACACTTGATATGTGTTCCCTGCAATTTTATTTCCCTTTTGAAGGGTGAAAGCACAATGCATGGTGCCTGACTCTGTTTGATATATCTGAAGGGTAAAACCTGAGTTGCCTGCTACAGAAAGAGGAGCTATAGGAGATGCAACTGTACCTTGACCAGTCCATACTCCTAGGATTTGTCAGGGCAAAGGCAATATAGACCAGTTTAGGAACTCTATAATATCAGGCAGTGTGAGGCCACTTAAGCTCTATTCAATAGGGACACCTAGAGAGGCAGAGGTCTCAGCAGAGAAAAGTTAATGAACCCAATGGACTCCCAGGAGTTGTGCAGGGAGTAAGCAATAACCAAAGACTCAAAGAACCATTGCTGTGCTGTGCTTAGTCACTCAGTCATGTCTGACTCTCTGTGACCCTATGGACTGGGACCTGCCAAGCTCCTCTGTCCATGACGATTCTCTAGGCAAGAATACTGGAGTGGGTTGCCATGCCCTCCTCCAGGGGGTCTTCCTAACCCAGGGATCGAACCCAGGTCTCCCACACTGCAGCAAATTCTTTACCGTCTGAGCCACCAGGGAAGCCCCAAAAGAACCATGGGGGAGAGTATTCCCTAATGAGTGGAGGAATTTTTGTAAAACCCATGTGAGCCTAAAAAGTATGAGTCCTAAAGAATAATATAGATGTAAAAATTCTATTTATCCAAGAAAATAAAATCATTCATCATGAAGTGAAAGTGAAAAGTGAAACTCAAAATCGCTCAGCCATGTCCAACTCTTTGTGACTTTATGGACTGTATAGTCCAGGCCAGAATGCTCGAGTGGGCAGCCTTTCCCTTCTCCAGGGGACCTTCCCAACCCTGAGACTGAACCCACATCTCCCACATTGCAAGCAGATTCTTCACCAGCTGAGCCACAAGGGAAACCTATCGTGAAGTAGTGACATTTAAAAATTTATTCTTCACAATAATACTTAATGCTATGTTAAATTCTAAAACGTATTAGACTAGGGAAATAGTCAATAAGTAGGTACTTTCCAACTCCTTCATTTGGAGCTGCCTTCCAGAGGCTTACGTTTAAGAAAGGGAAAAAGGAACAAAAAAGAATCCATTCTATCTTATTTAATAAATCAATTTTATCAATTAAGCAAAATTTTATAAATGTTTAAAGAGTGTAGAGAAGATAACCATTGGTCAACACAGTGACAGAGGACTTGCATCATCACTGGTCTTTAAATATGAGAATAGGAGAAGAAGTCTTTGTAAGCAGAAACGGTAAAATTAAAGTGTAGATAATGGAAACATAAATCCCACGACTAGAATGGATTAATCAGAAAAGAGAGACTTCATCTGTTTGGGAGAGGAAGTGGAAGTGATCACTGAAATGGTGAATGGAAGCTACATCATGATTAATAGTGACTTCCAAACTGAATTATACAATTCCTCTGCTAAAAACTCCTTTAGGTCCCTGTTATCTATACAATCACATTTAAATTCACACCACAACAGGCGTTTTCCATAGTCACCACAGCTACTTATACCACCTTGCAAAACATGCTGAATCTCACTTAAGATTCAGCTGCTGAAACTTAAATATGCTTGGCACACTCAAGACCATGGATGACCATGTGCTATTCCTTCTGCCTAGAATAAAGATACAGCTCAAATGTGAAGTCACTTTTCTTTTTAAAAAGTAAAATACTTATTTGGAAGTCACATTTTTAGTCTAAGAATCTCTGCTGTCTTGTGTCAACATTTAGTCCTGCATCTTTGGTGCATATTCTGAACGAGTTTAAATTTTCTAAAGCAAAACCATTTACACACACACATATACTTAGAGAGGCACTCTATATGAATGGCCAGTGCCTGACAAATGTATGCTGAGTGAATAACAACAACAAAAAGAGTGTATATAAAGACAATTAACAGCAGCTCTCAGAATACCTCTAGTCTAGTCCATATACCTAAAAGTGACACTTATGACACTTTTAGATAAATTTTAACTTTAATAGAGGGTGAATTTGGCAGAAACTAATGATAAATTGTTCCAAACATATGGGATATTGTGCGAAAATATGCAAATGAATAAGCAGAGCAGGATAAAAGGCCAGTGGACTTAGCTGAAATGAAAGAAGCAGATGGGGAAGTCGGGTAAGTAAAGGTAACTGATATATAAAGACAAAGTGTTACTGAATGTTTCTCTAAAACACCAGCTACTTCCTTAAGCATATAGTGACACCTTATTTCAGAAATAGTGGCGAATAGGAAGCAGTGAATACTGAATATAAAGCCCATTACAAATCATCTAAGAAAAAGAAGCATAAATACAACTACAATTTAAAACTGAACAAATTCTTACAAAATAACAAAATAGCTAATGCAGGCATGGTTTTAATAAAAATTCGAAAATGGAGTAACCACTTGGCTTTTATATTTAAAGTTTTGTTTTAAATAAAGGATTCTTTACTGGAAAATTACATGGATGGAGGAAGCCATGGGTCTGCAAAGAGCTGGACATGACTAAACAACTAACATACTTAAATGAAGGATAAAGAGTATCCTTATGTAGTACGGCCAGCCTCCTGTTAAAAATCAAGAAAGAAAATACAAGTCCAAGGAGGGTATTATGGAATTAAAGTTATTCTAACTTTAACCAAGACTGTATCATTCAAATACACCTAGAATATGGATATTTTTCAGCTAGTTAAATTTAAAATCTGCAATTGAGATTGAGACAGGATGAATGTGAAATCAGTTTCCCAACAGCAGGATTATACTTTGAGAAAATTTCCATTAGCCATAATTATGAGAATTTTCCATTAACCTTGATGCCATTTGCTTAAAAAAAAGGAACTGAATAAGAGGTATTTTCCACTACGTTAGGTTCTGCTACCAGCTAACTCAGATCACAATTGTACACGTCAATTTATATTATTAAAAAACCTATTGGAGCCTCACTTTACCCATTCTACCAAAATGATTAACTAATTAACAAGTGTAAAATCACAGTCTGAAATGGAAAAAGGTGGAAAAAAGATGTAATTATATGGGGAAATTGATTGGTCTCCATAGTCAGCTAGCCCAAATGGTGAAATAGAAAGTAAAAACAAAAATTGAGAACACCTTAAATAACTTTAATAATGCACCAGGTTAAAAATACTACTTAGGTTACAATTGAAAGATTTACACTTAATATTAGAAGCATGTGTGTTAATCTGTTTAGAAACATCACAATCTATCTATTTTCTTGAATAAACTAAGCCTGGCACACATGACACGCTTGAAAATTATTCATTTAGAACTTTGGTCTAACTTGCAAGATTTAGATTCATCATTGCAAGTGTAAACAATAATGGACATGCAATATTATTTTGTTGTTGGAGAAATCAAGGTTACATCAGAGGAAAGCTTGCTAAATTGTCTTGAAGTGAACACTTGGATGAAAATCTCTCACAGGACTACCACATGTGGACTGCAGCCTTTAATAAAACACATTCTTTATAATCTGAGGATGCATCAATTTTACAAATTGTAAATTCAGTCAAATTTATGAATATAATTCATCTAAATAACAGAGGGCTTCTCTCATAGCTCTATCCATGGGATTTTCCAGGCAAGGATACTGGAGTGGGTTGCCATTTCCTTCTCCAGTGGGGTCGGAAAGAGTCAGACAAGACTGAGTGACATCACTTCAATTCCCTCTAAAGAAACTGCCTGCAATGCAGGAGACCCAGGTTCAATTCCTAGGTCAGGAAGATCCGCTGGAGAAGGGATAGGCTACGCACTCCAGTATTCTTGGGCTTCCCTTGTGGCTCAGCTGGTAAAGAATCCGCCTGCAATGAGGGAGGCCTGGGTTCGATCCCTGGGTTGACTAACCATGTGAAAATCAAACTGTTACAACACAGAAATCATTGATGGTTTTAGCATGCAAAAGTTTCGCAGATGAAAAGTTTATATTGAATGTGTTTAAATAATTTTAAGTCTTTACTTAATGTATAGATCTATATTAGGAAACCAATACCATACAGTAAAAACAAATTACTTATGTACTAAATTTAAAGGCAGAACTATAGCAGTGAAAATAATGCAGTGAACCATTGTTCATTTATTGTTTCACAGATTTTCATGATAGGGTAATTTAGAAATGCAATAATAAAAAAATATTGGTTTGGGTATAATCTTTTACAAACACAGATCTTCATTGCTCATAAGACTTTCCAAAAGGAGTTATAAGAGTAAATTGTGATTTTCTGTATTGTAATCCAAAGAGAATTAGCTAGGCACTAAAATATTATTGTGTAACTTATTTGTGAAATTCCCCTTAACAATGTTAAAGATTATTTTCAGTATTTATAGCCCCGACAGTGTTGGTCCTAATTTTTGTCTGGTTGATAGGTGCTAGCAATTTGTGCAAATGCAGGCAACTTCCTCTCAATTAAGATAATGTGGATTGAAACAAGATTCTGGAAATCCACATGGGAGAACAGACAACCGACATGGTAAAAAGTGTGCAAACCTTATTATGGGAAGGAAAACAGGACTATTTAGAAAGAAAAAGAAAAGACTTGTGGAAAGGACATGAGAGCTGTCTCCAAGTAACTGAAGAGCTGTCATGTGGGATTGTGGTTTAAATTAGAAGCCTATAATTATTCATTCATCTAACAAGTATGTATTGCATCCTTCTTATCTGCCAGACATGGTTCTTGGCACTGGGCATACAGTAGCGAGCGAGAAAGATAACATCTCTCTTCTTATGAAGCTTACTTCAAATGGCTAAAACAGAAAGTAGACACATAAATAAATGATTTGAGAACATGGTAATTTCATATGGTGACAAGCACAGTGGAGAAAGAACAACCAAGGAAATGCGGGACAGCCAGAATGAGAGATGAGTGGTCAGCAAAGAATTCCCTGAGGAAATGTTTCATGCGAAAAGGGAAGGAGAAGCAAGAGCAGTTGTATAAAGATGTGAAGGCAGAGCAAACACAAGGAAAACGGCCCTCAGAAATGGAGGAGCTGCCCATGTTAGAGGGCAGGAAGGAAGGACAGTATAGTTGGAGAAGGATGAAAATGGATTCCCAGAGGTTTTTAATCAATCCATCTCTCCCTCGCCAGCCCTGCCTCTCAAGAACCAAAATAGACATAGACTCCAAAGTGCCACTTTGCTTGAAGCAAGGGGTTGGGAGACCCTTGGTGAACCTGTTTAAATGAACTCCAAATGCTGATGGAGACACACTGCCTTCATTTTTAGATATGAATTTATCCAGGGAGGATAAAAGAGTCTGGATTTGTATCAAATAGATGGTGGTTCAGAACAAAGCATAGCAGATTTAAACCACTGAGTGAGAGAAACCACCTATGCTCCTGGGTCCTGTCTGAGGACCCAGCAACATGAATGAAGCCAGCAGGGACCAGTCAGCGCCAAGAAGGCTGTCAAACAGCAGATGCGCTGGTGAGAACAAGTAACATATTCCACGGGACGAAAAGAAGCTCACCCAACTGAGCCTTGACCAGATGACCAAATTATAGGATTAAAAGCAGATTATTTGTTGTTTTAAGCCACTAAATTATGGGACAGTTTGAAGTATAGCAATAAATAAGTGAGACAGAAATGCTTGCTAAAACATGTGGCAACAGATTTCAGACTGAGAGGCAGGCAGAAGCCTCTCTTGAAAACTCAATAGTCTGCTAGTGAAGTCTGGAAGAATGCTAGTGGAAGCCGGGAATGCAGTGTGCGAACTGTTAATGGCGACTAGGAAAAGAGTGGACTGTATTATGTAGTGACAGAACAACTGGCAAGAATGTCACTGGTGATAATTCAAAAGACAGAAAATGTACATAATGCATTTGTGGATCTGACTAAAGATCTCTCTAGACAGAATGCTTTAAGTGTTGGTTGAGTGTTTCTTCCCAAGTATAATAAGGTACTGTAATAGAGAAAAAGAGCCAAAAAGGATATATCTGATTGCCAGAGTAAAGCAAATGAGACTAGCACTTGCTGGGTTGGAAAAAAAAGCTATTATTTATACTTTATCTCTCCTGGAAGAAGACTTCCAAACTAAGAAATGACCGCAGGGTAAGGATGGCATCAGGAGCTTTGCTATATGATACTTTGTTAGAACCTTACAAAGATTTTGCAGGAGTCCTAGCGGATTCTTTCAAGTAGACAATATCGATTCTAAGCATCTCTAGGATGCTGTCATAACAGCAACACATATTCAAAATGGACAGAAGTCTGTCTCAAAGAATTATGGATGTGGCTCTGGGGCATGATTTGAAAGGTTTTTAAGAGAGGTTTTGGTGACATCACTATGATCTAAGATTAAAATAGATAATTCAAAATAAAGGAAAAAATAAGAGTTCCTAACTTTCTATGGGCAGAAACATTCTGAAAAGGCTACTCAGCTGCCAACATGGGACATGATTGGTCCTTTCTAAATAAAAGAAAACAAAACAAAACTCAGAAGGCAGAATCAACAGCCCAGAAGGTAGGGCCAGTAATGGATAGGTACAATGGATTAGGGAACCGCTACTTGGGAGTAGAATGGGCCTCCCCGATGGTGCTAGTGGTAAAGAATCTGCCTGCAATGCAGGAGACCTGGATTTGATCTCTGGGTGGGGAAGATCCCCTGGAGAAGGGAATGGCAACCCATTCCAGTATTCTTGCTTGGAGAATACCATGGACATAGGATCCTGGCAGGCTACAGTCCATAGTGTTGCAAAGAATCGGACACAACTGAAGCAATTTAGCATGCATGCATTCAAGAAATAGGTAAATACCATCTGTTCAATGGTGGGGAAAACAGCAAAATCAAACCACAAAGGGGCATACATGCAGCATGGAAGGATTATTGCAACTGTCTTTATAAACACACTACCTATAGCATGTATATTGCATCTTGTAACTTGTTTTGTCCCAGAGTGTACAGTGGAAGTGACAGTGTGTGACTGGGGTCTCTGTCTCAATGGACCTTGAAGCTTCCACTCTTGCATTCTTAGAACACCAAGAGGAAAGAGATATTATGAAGAGATGGATGGGGGCCAGCCTTCTCAGCAATTACAGCAACTTCAACTAGACACATGAGTGGAGGCATCATGCCAGTCCCCAGGCATCCCTCCAACTGACTGCAAAGGCATGAATGAGCCCAGCAGACATCATGTGATGCAGAAGAACTTTCCATATGAGCTCAGCCAAACTGTGTGTGTATGTGTGTGTGCTCAGTCATGTCTGACCCTTTGCAACCCTGTGGACTGTAGCTCACCAGGCTCCTCTGTCCAAGGAATTTCCCAGGCAAGAATACTAGAATGGGTTGCCATTTCCTACCCCAAGGATCAAATCTGTGTCTCCTGCATCCCCTGCACTGGCAGGCAGATTCTTTACCACTGGGCCACCTAGGAAGCTCCTTCAACCAAACTACCAGTATGCATAACTGAGTGAAAAAGCAATTGTTCCAAGGCCTTGGCACCTTATTTAACTTTCTCCAGACTATTATAGTTGATTCTTGAACAATGCAAATTTGAATTACACAGTCCACTTCTTTGCAGATTTTTTTTTCAGTAATTAAGTACTATAGTACTATATGGTTGGTCCAATCTGTAGATGTGGAACCACAAATACAGAGTTGAACTATAAAGTTATAAGCAGATTTTCAACTTTTTAGGGGTCAGTGCTTCTACCACCCAAGGTGTTCAAGGGTCCAACTGTATTTCATCTAAAATATTTTAGATCTTATAGAGATATTATGAAGATTCATTCAATGAATAACTTATGAACAGTATTTGGCAATGTCCTCATCCATATATTCTAAGTACTCAGTAAATGGTAGTTAGTAATATGTATAAAAATAATCATAACAATGACCTCCAATTTCAAACAATAAGTTTAAGGCAGTGATACAGAAGCAACTTTGAACAGAAACTGGAATTTCCCAGGTCAAATTTCTTTTCCCTAGATGGCACTACATTTCCATACTTGTTAGCCTTTCTCTGGGGTATTTATTTACTTGGAAGAGAAAAAAAACCCACCATATTTTAAAATCAACAATTCATTTATGTTAATAAGTTAGACTAATATATGCCATGATGTCTCAGAGGGCAGAACTATAAAACATGGATGCAACTTGTGAGAAGGCTGATTTGGGGACAATAAATGGAATATATTTCTAAACTAGATCTTTCTATAGCTATAGCCAGCTGCATTGCCTTAAAGATCTAGCATGTTCTGTCACTAAAAGGATTCAAGATCAGGCTACATTTTTTTTTTTTTTTTGGTCAGGACTCTTGACACATGAGCTTAGATAATTCAGCCAGGTAATTTTTATTTTCCTTGCTGATACCGTGTGATACTTACAGTTTTCTAAAAAATTCTCTGTATTTTTAAAGGCTTAGTCAACAACCTAAAACTTAATATGCAGTCTATGCACTTAGAAATTCCACTGACATTTTCATTTTTAGACATATAAACATAAACTATAAAAGCAACCTAGGATATGAAAATTTTAAATTGGCCCTTTCTCCCTTGATTCAGATCAATACTCAGAACAATCAATTTTTTTGTGTTAACTATCTGTTCATATGGCTACAAAAAAAAGTTCAATATGCTGTTGCCAAGAAATCTATGTATTCATTTACTGATTCATTTATCCAAAGAATATTCATGAAATATTTATCAAACTCTTCCTATATACTAAGCATTGTGCTGGGTGGTATAAGACTATTTTATGGCAACAGTTACAATCAATACTTTGATGCCAAAGAAATAATGAAGAACCTTAAATATTTCTCAGATTTTAGTTTTCAGTATTTTATGTTGAGAGAAACTCATTATTTGTATATCTATTTACATAATTATTTGATACTTAAAAATAAAATATATGCATTCAAGATATTAAAAAATCAATCACAAGTATACTGTAATATATATATAGGAATGTGTGTGTGTATATATATGTATAGCTTATAAATGAACAGAACTTCTGCTTAGGTTTGAATTTGATTTAGCATAGTGTAAACCCTTCCAAGTTTATCTGTGTAGTAAAGATATATACACCCTGCAGTTAGATATTATTTATTTGAAGTATACAATATGTTGCTACCTAAGAGAAATAAATAAAATACAATTAACAAAACCAAAACATGTTATCTATTTTCTATCAGTATAAAGCAAACACAGGTAAGGAGGTTATTTTATATGAAATTTTAAGAATATCTAATATTCCCAGTTAAACAGAGCATTACATCAGTTTGTCGTGAGAGTTTAGCTTTAATTAAGCTTGACCAATTGATTTCTCTCCTACCTTTTTAAACTTGAACTCAGTATATATTTATATTAAAATTTATAATTATATTTTAAATATCATTTTATAGTGATATTTCCAATATTGTCTTTATAAACAGGACTTCAAGAAAAGCAATCGAGGTATTTTGGGAAACTCTAAGCAACTCTGATTTGGGAAGAAATAATATAGTTAATAAAAGCCAACTTTTATATTATTTAACACAAAAGCAAACACAGGTCTTTGTTATATTTAACATTAAAAGACTGATCATTTGCCTCTCTAAAGAAAGCATATACAGCTTCTATACAGACTGCACAGTAAAGAATAATATATTTCTGTTTACTGAGATATCAACTGGCATTTCACTGTAAGTCAATGGTCTATCATTGCTATAGCATATTAGACTTCAATCTGGCATCTACAAATGTCAAGAGTATATGTGTGTGTGTGTGTGTGTGTGTGTGTATAGGATGAAAATCAAAGCATGCTCCAAATGCTCCAAAATTTTAAAAAAAGGGAAACAAAGTTCCCCTAAACATGCTTGCTGCAGAAATCAGTGTAATATTCAGCTGTCAATCTAGAAAAACAAAGAGGGACCCACACTGTCAGTAGGACAGGATAATAAAATTTCCAGCAGATGTTCAGACAGGGCTCTAATTTTTACTGAACTCCTTGGTAAGCATTTAATTTCTTTATCATATGCAAGCTTGGCAAATTGTACTTCATCAAAACTGCATTGTGAAATATTAATATTTCATATGATAACAAAACTCCATAGAATAACCTTTGTCATATTAAAAGCATCCAAATTTCAAATGTCAGGACTCTGAATTTTAATACATTTTAAGTAGACTCTTGAAATTGCATACTAATTTTAATGAGGATAATCTAAATTGGTATGCTATAATGTCACACAAATGTGTAGTACATATAATACTTGAATAGATGTCTTCAGTAGGAGGCTGTGAAAAACATGCGTTGTATACTACAACATTTCACCAATAAGAAAGCACAAAAATCATAGGACAATAATATATTTGAAACATATCTAATCATTAAATAGAGACAATATAAAAAAAATAGACCTTCATGCTATAAACTATGTTGCAAAATCATGTATGGGAAGTAATCATTTTTTAAAATAGACTTACAGAAGCCCAAGGTGGCATCCTTATTTATGTCACTACAATCTGCATGACTGCATTTAAAATAGTTTTTGCACAAATATTTTGTTGTGCCCATCATCAAAGTAAGTTAAATAAAGCTTCCTAAAACCCCCTATCATTATGTTTTATGTGCCAAATTTAATTTGCATTTGTCCATAACTCTCCTTTTGAAACATCATCACAGACTTCTGAATTGATAGATTAAATTCAAATTGGAGGTCTAGAAGGAAGTTAGCTCCCACATTCATTTCTGCTGGTGATCTTAATGAAGGCAACTGCTCTCAGGTTACTGAAAGAGACAGCTTCACAAATCAAATGCATGTCACCAATAGAGTAAAGACAAATGTCTCTGATTAATCAGAATTCAATTTTTGTAAGCAAAGAAACCAGCATATTCGAAGCAAACATCTTTTTTCCTACAATTCTTCACTTATTCCTGATTAGCCACCCATTTTTGTTTACATATAAAATTTTTTCAATAGCATAACTAGTCATTAAACGGTATCAGTGATTCAATTTTTCTCAATGGATTAAACATCAGATTAGAGCTTCTGAGTAATTCTTAAAGGAAGAATTGAAATACAAACAAATATAATGTCAATATTCTACAAAGCTGTAAACAACTGATTAAGGATATTATGAAGCTAAATTCAGTATGTTGTTTATTTTTACACTTTATTTAACCAAAGAATTTCTGAGAATTCAGCCAATTTGTTTTTAAAAATTCCTTTAGCTATTTAAATATAAAAATATTTAGGTAATTTTTTTTCATGCACTAGGTTTCTAACTTTTGATGATTTCTAGATAATCGTGATCACATTTATACATAGCATCTTGTGAAGCTGTCAGAATGAGACAGCCAAGATGTTTTAGCCACAATAATGCCAGTTATTGATCCTAGTAAGAGGAGAAAGAAGAGAATGTGCTTAATGGGGCATTTTTGTTCTCTATTATTTTCTTTGCCTAAGGATAAGGCTGATTTAAATAATAATAGTCTTTTCTCAGTCACTAGATTCACACATTTTTATACATTAATTATTACTAACTACCAGTAAGTATTAAATAAACCAATAGGTGTATCATCTAAAATTTTATCAATGAAAGATAGAAAAATGTTAAATTTTGCTGATCTTTTCTAATTCAAAGTCATATCAGGTTACAATACTCTATTGCATAAATTATCCTACTTTTAAAATGTTCACTTATATACTTTCTATATTTTAAAGACTCAATCTTAACTTTAATATGTAGTTAACTTTCTACTAAGTATGTCCACTTTCAATGTGAGTACACAGTCACAATGTCAAATTAAACTCAGGTCAATGCATTTGGGGAAACATTTCTGTATTTAAAATTTCAAGAAAAATCTTATTCCAGGTACCAATTAAATTATACTGAGTGATTCAGTTTTACATGAATTGGTTTCCAGGATTATGTGCAAATCAAATTCATTGTCTAACTGAGTTGAGGCACATGTTCTCATTCACGCACATTCAGAAATCACAAAACAATTAATAATGCCAAAATAAGAGTTAGTCTGCAATTATTAACTGAAATAGACATTCTGTAGTATTTACATTTTTGATACTTCCTAGACAAAACACAGTGATTCCCTGTTGGTTCAGGATAAAGAGTCTGCTTGCAATGCAGGAGACTGGGGTTTGATCTCTCGGTCGGGAAGATCCCTTAGAGAAGGGAATGGCTACCCACTCCAGCATCTTGCCTGGAGAATTCCATGGGACAGAGGAGCCTGGCAGGCTACGGTCCATGCGTCCTAAAGAGTCAGACATGACTGAGTGACTAACACACACACAGACAAATGAGAAATAGAAGTCTAACCCATTCCTCATCCTGAGACAGAAGACATGTAATGAAATTAGTTCATTTGTAGTAATCGGTCTTACCCAATAGTTTAATAACTTTTATATCTTAGTGAACTTTTGCATTATAATACTTATACCCTAATTAAAATAAATGATAGATATTTAAAAACAAATTCAAGAATAATTTCTTACCTTATCAAGAGAGAAAGTTTTGGTCAGGGCAAAGGCCCATCCAGCTTCAAAAGCTCTTCGAATCATTGACGAACTGGTAGTTGGAGTTGCACTGGCAAGACCAAAAGGATTTGCAAACTTCAGTCCAGCCATTTCCACACTAATGTCCACCAGATCAATGGGAGTATAAAACAGGGGGAGTTCGGGCTTAGCAGAAACTGAAGCTCCATATTGTGACTGCAAAAAAAGATACATAGCCAATAATTATTCTTAAATCACATCTGATTTCTCCATATAATTTTTTACAAAAATCACTTCAGCACAGCATTAATATTAATATAGATTACACTGGTCTGTTTGGAATGATTAAGACTGGCCAATAAAGTCAGTTAGCAGAGAATAAAATTCATATATCATTTTTTTCTTATTTCAAAAGCAGTACAGAGAATAGTAACAGAAATAATATCAATTAAATAAACAAAAAACTATACTAAGATTCAAACACAAAAAAGAATAATTTCAAAATTTATCTCCCTGAACCCATTAACTTAGCCTTTTTGTACCTAATTTGTAGAAGTATCTTTAGTGCTCAGAAATATGTTAAAAAAAAAAAAAAAAAAAAGCAAGTCAGGAGACCTAAATTCAATTTCCAGTAACTTCATTCTATTATGAGAATTTAGGAAAGCTACCTAATACATCCTTGCTTTTTCTCCTTTACTGTTTTCAGTACAGCAGCACAAATTCTGGCTGCCTAATTTCCTACCTCCTAGAGATACTGGAAAATGCAGGAAATCATAAGCCATAGGGAGACATCTAATTTGGAAAGTGGATAATGTACTCATGTGTACGGGGAGGCTTTCTTCAGCAAAAACAGGTACCAAACAGTTAATGTCGAAATCATCCATTGGCTCTCAAACTGTAAAATTATATTTGTTAAGTGGATATAGTATAAAGCTACCTTGAATTATTGGGAAAAAAATCAATTAAAAATCCTTTACAAAGTGCACGGCCCATTGCAACATAGTAGGTGCTTGCCAAATGCTGTCTCTGATTGCAGAGATTATTAAAGCTTTCATCGGGTTCTTTATAAAATGTCTGTTTCTCTCCTTTTCTCCCTCCCTTCCTCTCTTTCTCTCTGTTTATCTTTGAAAGACAAATAATACTGGCAAATATAAAGAAGATGAATTTTCTTAGCCAAAGAAGTTACTGAATGGACTAGTCTAGTTAATTCTAAAGTAAGAACTCTTTTCTCTTGTGAATAATCACTCAAGACTTGTTTGAGCAGAACTTTAATTTTACGGGAGTGTGTCTTTTGTAGATAAAGATTGCCATGACTTGCATAAAAATTATTTCTGGACCTCCACCATTTATAATGCAAAGTAAAGTTCACTTAATATGTAAAAAGGCATCAAACTTGTCAACTGAAAGACTAATGTGTCTCTGGTGCCTGCAAAGTGGTGTCTGATGGCATCTACACTTTGGCTGTGGCACGCATCTTCTGCCAAGAATGTTCTGGGTTTCAAGGTACATTTCTGAATATTGTGCAGTTCTATATTGTGTGGATAATTCTTCCAGTTCTCACATGGATTGCGATATTATTAAAAGGATTATTAGCAAAAACAAAAGTTATAATGTATAATATAACAAAATGTGGGATAATCTGAGGCATGTTAATCTGAGGCATGTGTGTCTGTGTGAGTGTGTGCAGGAATAGGTGAGGAAATAAACAGCTTCCATGAGATTTTCTCAGCATTTATGCAATGATTATTATATGCCAGGTACTAGCATAGTCACTGGGGATTTAGCACACAGTAAGTCCAATGAGGGCTGTCATACAGTCTGTTTCTATAGAGAAGCTTGGAGGGTTGATAGGAGTCAGACACCTAGAAACTAAAGGAAAACTACAGAATCAAAAAAAGGTGAAGTAACAAAGAAGTGATATCAGGATTGAGGGCAAGAGTAAACCCAGAGACAAAGAAGAGACTAAATGTTCAGCAGATTTTTTGACAGCAAAGTAACACTTCTTTTATAAAACCCATTGTCAGACATGAGACACTGAGAATGAGAGAGATGTCTAAAGATGACTTTTATAAGTTTTCTTTCTTCAGAATTTTTTATGGGAGGTTGATAAAAGATTTTAGTTACTTACAATACAACCTAAAAAAAAAAAAAAAAAAAAACAACACACACCTCTCCAGGAAGCAGGAATAGAAGGAACATTATCCTCAGTGGCAAAAAATTGAAAGCATTTCCTCTAAGTCATGAGCAAGACAAGCATGCCACTACTATTCAACATAGTTTTGGAAGTTTAGCCACAGGAATCAGAGAAGAAAAAGAAATAAAAGGGATCCAGATAGTAAAAGAAATAAAACTCTCACTGTTTCCAGATGACAGATCCTCTATACAGAAAACCCTAAAGACACCACCAGAAAATTGCTAGTCAATGAATATAGTAAAGTTGCAAGATATAAAATTAATACACATAAATCTCTTGCATTCCTTTACAGTAACAATGATAAAACAGAAAGAGAAATTAAGGAAACAATCCCATTCACCATTGTGATGAACAGAATAAAATACTTAGGAATAAATTTACCTAAAGAAACAAAAGACCTATATATAGAAAACTATAAAACACTGATGAAATAAATCAAAGATGACACAAATAGATGGAGAAATATGCCATGTTCATGGATCAGAAGAATCAATATAGTGAAAATGAGTATACTACCCTAAGCAATCTATAGATTCAATGCAATCTTTATCAAGCTACCAGCAGTATTTTTCACAGGACTAGAACAAATAATTTCACAATTTTTATGGAAATACAAAAACCTTGAATAGCCAACACAATCTTGAGAAACAAGAATGGAACGGGAGGAATCAACCTGCCTGACTTTAGGCTATACTACAAAGCTACTATCATCAAAACAGTATGGCATTGGCACAAAGACAGAAATATAGATCAATGGAACAAAATAGAAAGCCCAGAGATGAATCCACACACCTATGGACACCTTATCTTTGACAAAGGAGGAAAAAATATACGATGGAGGGAAGATAATCTCTTTAACAAGTGGTCCTGGAAAACTGGTCAATCACCTGTAAAAGAATAAAACTAAAATACTTACTAACACCATACACAAAAACAACCTCAAAATGGATTAAAGATCTAAATATAAGACCAGAAACTATAAAACTCCTAAAAGAGTAACAACGCTACTGACATAAATCATAGCAAGATCCTCTATAACCCACCTCCCAGACTAAGAGAAATAAAAGCAAAAATAAACAAATGGGACCTAATTACACTTAAAAGCTTTTGCACAACAAAGGAAATTATAAGCAAGGTGAAAAGACAGCCTTCAGAATGGGAAAAAATAATAGCAAATGAAACAACTGACAAAGAATTAAATCTCCAAAACTTATAGGCAGCTCATGCAGCTCAATACCAGAAAAATAAAAGACCCAATCACATAATGGGCCAAAGAACTAAACAGACATTTCTCCAAAGAAGACATACAGATGGCTAACAAACACATGAAAAGATGTTCAACATCACTCGTTATCAGAGAAATGCAAATCAAAACCACAATGAGGTACCATCTCATGCCAGTCAGCATGGCTGCCATCAAAAAGTCTCCAAGCAATAAATGCTAGAGAAGGTGTGAAGAAAAGGGAACCCTCTTACACTGTCGGTGGGAATGCAAACTAGTACAGCCACTACAGAGAACAGTGTGGCGATTCCTTAAAAACTGAAAATAGAACTCCTATACAAACCAGCAATCCCGCTGCTGGGCACACACACCAAGGAAACCAGAATTGAAAGAGACGCATGTACCCCAATGTTCACTGCAGCACTGTTTACAATAGCCAGGACATGGAAGCAACCTAGATGTCCAATGGCAGACAAATGCATAAAAAGCTGTGGTACATATACACAATGGACTATTACTCAGCATTTGAATCAGTTCTACTGAGGTGGATGAAATTGGAGCCTATTATACAGAGTGAAGTAAATCAAAAAGAAAAACACCAATACAGTATATTAACACATAAATATGGAATTTAGAAAAATGGTTAACGACAACCCTATGTGCAGGACAGCAAAAGAGACACAGATATAAAGAACAGACTTTTGGACTCTGTGGGAGAAGGCGAGGGTGGGATGATTTGATAGAATAGCATTGAAACATGCATATTACCATATGTGAAATAGATCATCAGTTCAAATTCAATCCATGAAACAGGGCACTCAAAGCTGGTGCACTGGGATGATCCAGATGGATAGGATGGGGATGAGGGTAGGAGGGGAGTTTGTGATGGAGGAACAAATGTACACCCATGGCTGATTCATGTCAATGTATGGCAAAAACCACCACAATATTACAATGTAATTAGCCTCCAATTAAAATAAACCAATAAAGAAAAAAATAATTCCATGACAATCATAGACCATGAGAGGTTCCAAATTTATAAAGGTTATACTTAAATTTTCTCATTTCATTTTCCCCAAAATCCTCCAAGGAGCTTCAATGCTTGCAGAATACAGAATACAGCATAATCTCTTTATTATTATATAATCTCAGTTGTGATCTGGGTTTTTCCCTTTCCTTACTTGTTCTAATCACATGTTTCAGCCTTTCTAATCTCACCTACTACCATTCCCTCACACCTGATACTTCAGATTATTGAACCACTTATAATTTCTCATAAAAATCAGTATCACTAATGCATCTATTACTATGTTTTTTCCTGCCTGGTTTTCCTGTTCTAAAATTCCAACTAATCTTCTAAGAGTCAGTCTTATCTCCACCAAGACATTTCTGCAGCTATCCACAAGTTGTTCCCGAATCATACTCTGTTTCTTGGTTGCTTACATGTATTGTGTCCCATCTAATTTACTTTCAGCACCTAGCATAAGACTTAGCAGAAAAATGATTACAATATTTGAATGCATCATATTAGTGACCTTTATACTAGTACTTACCTTCTTTTTACATCAGTTCCCACAAGATGATGATGATCAGTTTACATGAAATGATCATTAGCTATATTTCAGATATTTTAAAAATGTCCAATATTCTATTATTCTAATGTAGAGTATATGTATCAATGTGAGAGTTGGACCATAGAATTGATGCATTTAAGAACTGATGTTTTCAAATTGTGGTGATGGAGAAGACTCTTGACAGTCCCTTGGACTACAAGGAGACTAAATAAGTCAATACTAAAGGAAATCAACCCTGAATATTCACTGGAAGGACTGATGCTGAAGCTGAAGCCTCAATACTTTGGCCACCTCATGCAAAGAACTGACTCATCAGAAAAGACCTTGATGCTGGTAAAGATTAAAGGCAGGAGGAGAAGGGGATGACAGAAGACAAGATGGTTGGATGGCAGTATCGACTCAAACTCATGAGTTTGTTCAAACTCATGTCCATTACTTGGTGATGTCATCCATCGGTCAAAGGGGGCGACAGATGGATGGCATCACCGAGAGTGATGGACATGAGTTTGCACAAACTCCAGCAGACACTGAAACTCAGGGAAGAATGGTTGCTGCAGTCCATGAGGTTGCAAAGAGTTGGATACGGCTTAACAAGTGAACAGGAGCAACATTCAACTCTTACCTCTGGAAGACTATATAATTTAGCAAAGGCTCTCAAAAGAGTTACCTAGTGGAAATGATAAATAACTTTCTGGGCAATGTAAATACAGGTATTCTTTACTTCAGTCACAATAACTGACATAAAATTGACCTTACAATTTTGCCAGGCTCCAGTTTAAAATAAGGCTTTGCTGGTAGCTAAGCTGGTTAAGAATCCACCTGCAATGCAGGAGACCCTGGTTTGATTCTTGGGTCAGGAAATTCCCCTGGAGAAGGGATAAGCCACTGACTCCAGTATCCTTGGGATTCCCTGGTGGCTCAAACAGTAAAGAATCTACGTACAGTGCAGGAGACCTGGGTTTGATCCCTGGGTTGGGAAGATCCCCTGGAGAAGGGAACAGCTACCCACCCCAGGATTTTGGCCTAGAGAATTCCATGGACAGAGGAGCCTGGCAGGCTACAGTCCTTAGGGGTCACATTTCTGCCTGCCATGATTTTGAACTTTCAGATTCAAATGGACTCCTTTGGTTCCAAGTAAGAACTAGGTTCAGAAGGTTATTGTGATGGAATAGAAATATCTCACGTAACTCAGAGGGAATGCATCATGGTGTCCAGGGAATGCATCATGGTCTCCAGGAAATGCTGGGACTCTGCTTGGAAAGCCATATGATTTATCTCTTTCTTTCTCCTCCTCTGCTTATCTAGAATTATTCTGTCTCTGCAAAATGACTTCCTTTGCTTCCTTATCCAGAATGGTTGATATTTTATAGGTCTGGCCCAGACATTTTTAAATCTACATGTTAAAATTTTGGAGAGGATTTTGCTTTTTTTTTTTTTTTTAATTCCAACGTCTTGGCAAGAGAGACTCCATACCAATTACATCAGAATCACTCTGAGTAGGACCCAAATACTGTAATTTAAAAAATTTCTTCAAGAGATTTCACTGTGAACCCAAGCCTGAAAATCATTTCTTTAGCCATTTTAAAGCTTCTCCTAATTCTCAAGTAAGACATTCAAATTTAGCCACCATCATCTGAAATGCCTGCCTTATTCAAATAAGCTGGGTACATACTCTTAAAAAGTGTTCATATGGGGACATTTATCTGCTTAAAAGGCATCAGTTCTGACAATCATCAATACATTTTCAAAATGTTGAGGCACAGTGTAAAAATAGGTCACTTACTTTAATATCAAAATGAACAAGATACTTGAATGAATAAGCAAATAATACTTATTAGGAAACTGACCTAAAAATTATTCATGATGGTTTGATTAAGCACACACATATAGCATACCATTCAGATATTAATGAGATAATCAATCATAATGCTTTTCATTTGAGAACAGGAATAAAAATAAGTACAATCCTGTAATACAATGACCAATTATTTTATAATTATATTATTACTCTTTATCACTAGTATTTTCTTAACCTGGCTGGGTCATGCATTCACAGACAGAAAAACATGCATACATAACAGTTATGTCTTTGGGAGGAAAGCAAATTACATAATAATTATGTATCCCAATTGCATTTTTCCCTAATTTGCCTTAATAGAATGATTTTTAAAAACACTGTTAAAAGCAAGACTATTGCTAGTGTTATGTTGGACTAAAGAAGAGATAATAACTATTACTATGTTCCTTGCCATTTAAAATAATCAAATAGCTTTCATTCACTCATTTCACTTATATTTCATTATGATATATCTACATTGCTCCCTATCTTGGGGTACAACAGCTCTTGAAGCTTCCATTCTGAGATATTTTAAGACAAAAAAATAACATTGTGTAGCTACTTATAGCTAGATTAATTCATAGGTTAGATTAATGCATTAATTAACTGTAGCTCACTTACTTTGCTCTTGAAGAAATATCTGAGGGGGAGGGGACTTGCAAAGCAGAAATTATTGGATTAACTGCTTCCATGATCGAAAGGCCTAGGTACAGGATTATAATTATAACATAAAATCAGATTTCATTTCTCCATTTTGAGAAATTTTATTTCTAATAAAAATTTTAGACAGATATGAGACTATGAAAAAGTTTTTAGGGGAGAACAAGATGGCAGAGGAGTAGGTGGATGCGGAGTACATCTCTCTACATGGATACCTCAGGAATACAGCTTCAGACCCAGAAGTGCATGCAAGAACACCAACATCAAGAGTGGACAGGAGTACCTGACCAGAGGAAAAGAATATATAGGATCATGTTAAACTTGGTAGGATAAAGGAACTAGGGAGAAAAACAGGAGTGTTAGTAGGACTGGACATGGCCTCAGCAGGTGGGGGAACAGAAGCAGGGGTCTGATCCCCACATCAGGGCAATTGTGTGAGTCAGAGGAGAAACACTTAAGGCAGAGAGTGAAACAGCTGATCTGTGGCCGCCTAAATGGAATGAGAATAAGACAGTCCTTGCTGCTGCCATACATACTATGGACAGGGAAGCAGGTCCCCTGGAAGATGCAGCGGCTGAGACCTGGAGTTTAGGGACTGTGGAGCAATCCCACGGTGAAGGCTGATGTTGACTGGGGAGAGACGGATCAAGGGGGGTGTGAGGGAGGAGACTGTGGTGGGAAATGCCTGTGGAGGAAAGCTGGGCAGCCATGGAAGCAAGGAGATACTGCTGAGTCATGCCTACGCATGGAGTGAAGCCATCAGGATAGCCTCTGTCTTCCCACACACCAGCACTGAAGAGCTGAACAACAGACAGGCTGGCCCACTAAACTCCTGATGCACTGAACTACAGAGTAGGACCCCAGCCAGAGTGCCGCTTTAAGTGCCTGGCACATGGATCTACAGAGTAGGACCCCAGCCAGAGGGCCCCTTTATGTGCTGGATACACCGAACAACAGAGAAGGACACCAAGCAAGGGAGCCCTCTAAGTGCCTGAACAGGAGGAGCTACGGGGAAAGACTAGCCAAAGAGGCCCTCTGATTGCCAGCTAAGAGGCTCAAAAAGACTCTGACAGGGTCATAACTCGTGCAGCAGAGGCAGTTTGTGTCCCAAACACTTGGCATCACCAGGGTCCCTGCAAGCCCAGCAACTGCACCACCTTTACGCTCAACTGGGGTAGCGCTGCCACAGGCCAAAAAAGAGAAAAGTGTTGTGTTTATGTGCACAGAGTCACTTCGGTACTGACAGACTTTGTGACCTTGCGGACTGTGGCTTGCCAGGCTTCTCTGTCAGGGAGGGGGTCCTCCCGGCAAGACTACTGGAACGTATTGGCCAATAACGGTTGCCATAGAGGACTACATTTCCTGCTGCCCTAGCCTCCAGCCCCCCACCCCCACCACACCCCCCGAGTACCTGGTTCTGCCAGAACCCCTGCGACACAAGCAGCTGCATCACTTCCACACCTGGTCCTCTTAGGGGCAGACCCAAGCCCTCCAGGGCAGCCCCAGGAGCAAATCCCAGTGGACGACCCACATGCAGAGGTGGAAATAAAACCACAATTGAAACCCAGGGCCAGTGTGGCTAAGGAAGAAGACCCAAAACCTTCCCACCAGCTCTATAAGCTGCAGATTAAATCCACATGATCAACTAGCCAGACTCTGTGTCTATGGACTATATAAAAGGTCATGGAGAGTTCCTACAAAAGAAAACACACTAGCCCTGATGGCTGTGGACACTGGAGGTAAGAACACACAGGAGTAGGGCCAGATTAGAATCTGAGCAGCCCTCACAGCAGGTCCAGAGATCAGCAGTGTTGGAGGGCATCCTAGGGAGGTGAGGTGGACTGTGACTCCCAGGAGGGAAAGGACACTGACAGCAGGGACTCAAGAAAAACATTAATTAATCTTATGTTGATTTGCTCCATAGATTCTCTTGGATTTTTCTTTTCTTATTTTTTTTTCCCATGCTGTTTTAGTTGTCAATTATTTTGGCACTACGAAATGTAATTAAGCTTGTGAAATTTTTTTTCTTGTGCTCAGTCACATTTTTTTAATTTTTGTTATAAACCTCTTCCTCAATGTTGGGCTTTTGCAGTTTTGTAAAGTTTCCCTGTTTGTTTGTTTGTTTTTTTCTTTTCTCTTTTTCTATTTTAATTTTTAATTTTTTAAACCTATTATTTTTTCCTACATTTATTCCTTTGTTTGCTTTTCCTACTGTTCTTTACCCCTTGCAGATAATCTTTATGCATATAAATCTTTATCTACCTCTATTTAACACTGCATATCAACAAATAGTAAAGCTCTCACTGTTTGCAGATGACAGATACTGTACATAGAAATCCCTAAAGATAGTATCAAAAATTACTAGAATTAATCAGTGAATTTAGCAAAGTTGAAGGATACAAAATCAATACACAGAAATCACAGAAGTACAGGAAGCAACACTTAGAACTGGACATGGAACAACAGAGTGGTTCTAAATAGGAAAAGGAGTACGTCAAGGCTGTATATTGTCACCCTGCTTATTTAACTAATATGCAGAGTACATCATGAGAAGCGCTGGACTGGAAGAAACACAAGCTGGAATCAAGATTGCTGGGAGAAATATCAATAACCTTAGATATGCAGATGACACCACCCTTATGGCAGAAAGTGAAGAGGAACTAAAAAGCCTCTTGATGAAAGTGAAAGAGGGGAGTGAAAAAAATTGGCTTAAAGCTCAACATTCAGAAAACGAAGATCATGGCATCCGGTCCCATCACTTCACAGAAAATAGATAGGGAAACAGTGGAAACAGTGTCAGACTTTATTTTTTTGGGCTCCAAAATCACTGCAGATGGTGACTGCAGCCATGAAATTAAAAGACGCTTACTCCTTGGAAGAAAAGTTACGACCAACCTAGATAATATATTCAAAAGCAGAGACATTACTTTGCCGACTAAGGACTGTCTAGTCAAGGCTACGGTTTTTCCTGTGGTCATGTATGAATGTGAGAGTTGGACTGTGAAGAAGGCTGATTGCTGAAGAATTGATGCTTTTGAACTGTGGTGTTGGAGAAGACTCTTGAGAGTCCCTTGGACTGCAAGGAGATCCAACCAGTCCATTCTAAAGGAGATGAGCCCTGGTGTTCTTTGGAAGGAATGATGCTAAAGCTGAAACTGCAGTACTTTGACCACCTCATGCGAAGAGTTGACTCATTGGAAAAGACTCTGATGCTGGGAGGGACTGAGGGTAGGATGAGAAGGGGACAACCAAGGATAAGATGGCTGGATGGCATCACGGACTCGATGGACATGAGTCTGAGTGAACTCCGAGAGATGGTAATGAACAGGGAGGCCTGGCGTGCTGCGATTCATGGGGTCGCAAAGAGTCGGACATGACTGAGTGACTGAACTGAACAATCAAAAATCAGAAAGAGAAATTAAGGAGTCAACCCTATTCACCACTGCAACAAAAAGAATTAAATATCTAGGAATAAAAAATCCTATTCACCACTGCAACAAAAAGAATTAAATATCTAGGAATAAACTTCCCTAAGGAGATTAAAGAACTGTACACAGAAAATTATAAGACACTGATGAAAGAAATCAAAGACAACATAAACTGATAGAGAGATATTCCATGTTCCTAGGTAGGAAGAATCAATATTGTGAAAATGACTATATTACCAAATACAATCTACAGATTCAGTGTGATCCCTTATCAAATTACCGATGGTATTTTTCATAGAACTAGTACAAAAAAATTCACAATTCATATGGAAACACAAAAGATCCCAAATAGCCAAAGCAGTCTTGAGAAAGAAGAATGAAGCCAGAGGAATCAACCTTCCTAACTTCAGATTATACTACAAAGCTACCGTCATCAAGATAGTATGGTATTGGCACAAAAACAGAAATGTATACCAATGGAACAACACTGAAAGCCCAAAAATAAACCCATGCACCTATGGTTACCTTTTTTTTTTTTTTTTTTTTTTTGGCAAAGGAGACAAGAATATACAGTGGAGGAAAGACAACCTCTTCAATAAATGGTGCTGGGAAAATTAGACAGCTACTTGTAAAAGAATGAAATTAGAACACTTCCTAACACCATACATAAAGAGAAATTCAAAATGGATTAAAGACCTCAATGTAAGATGAGAAACCATAAAACTCTTAGAGGAAAACATAGGCAGAACATTTGATGACATAAATCAAAGCAACATCATCTATGGCCCACCTCCTAGAGTAAGGAAATAAAAACAGAAGCAAACAAGTGGGACCTGATTAAACATAAAAGCTTTTGCACAGCAAAAGAAACTATAAGCAAGGTGAAGAGACAACCCTCAGCATGGAAGAAAATAATAGCAAATGAAACAACTGACAAAGGATTAATTTCCAAAATATACAAATAGCTCCTACAACTCAATGCCAGAAAAAGAAACAACTCAATCAAAAAGTGGAAAAAAGACCAAAACAGGAAATTTCTCCAAACAAGACATACGGATAGCTAACAATACATGAAAAGATGCCACAAATCACTCATTATTCAGTTCAGTTCACTTCAGTCACTCAGTCGTGTCCGACTCTGCGACCCCATGAATTGCAGCACGTCAGGCCTCCCTGTCCATCACCAACTCCTGGAGTTTACTCAAACTCATGCCCATTGAGTCAGTGATGCCATCCAGCCATCTCATCCTCTGTCAGCCCCTTCTCCTCCTGCCTCCAATCCCTCCCAGCATCAGAGTCTTTTCCAATGAGTCAACTCTTCACATGAGGTGGTAGAAATATTGGAGTTTCCGTTTCAGCATCAGTCCTTCCAAAGAACACCCAGGGCTGATCTTCTTTAGAATAAAATGGCTGGATCTCCTTGCAGTCCAAGGAACTCTCAAGAGTCTTCTCCAACACCACAGTTCAAAAGCATCAATTCTTCAGTGCTCAGCTTTCTTCACAGTTCAACTCTTACATCCATACATGACCACTGGAAAAACCATAGCCTTGACTAGATGGATCTTTGTTGGCAAAGTAATGTCTCTGCTTTTGAATATGCTATCAAGGTTCCTAACTTGCAAGAAGTAAGTGTCTTTCAATTTCATGGCTGCAATCACCATCTGCAGTGATTTTGGAGCCCCAAAAATAAAGTCTGACACTGTTTCCACTGTTTCCCCATCTATTTCCCATGAAGTGATGGGACCAGATGCCATGATCTTCATTTTCTGAATGTTGAGCTTCAAGTCAACTTTTTCACTCTCCTCTTTCAGTCTCATCAAGAGGCTTTTTAGCTCCTCTTCACTTTCTGCCATAAGGGTGGTGTCATGTGCATATCTGAGGTTATTGCTATTTCTCCCGGCAATCTTGATTCCAGCTTGTGTTTCTTCCAGTCCAGCGTTCCTCATGATGTACTCTGCATAGAAGTTAAATATGCAGGGTGACAATATACAGCCTTGACGTACTCCTTTTCCTATTTGGAACCACTCTGTTGTTGCATGTCCAGTTCTAACTGCTGCTTCCTGACCTGCATACAGATTTCTCAAGAGTCAGGTCAGGTGGCCTTGTATTCCTATCTCTTTCAGAATTTTCCACAGTCTATTGTGATCCACACAGTCTAAGGCTTTGACATAGTCAATAAAGCAGAAATAGATGTTTTTGTGGAACTCTCTTGCTTTTTTGAACTTCTTTACAATACAGAAAGAGACTCACAGATATACAACCCAAACTTATGGTTTCCAAAGAGGAAGTGGGAGTGACAATGATAAATCAGGAGTTTCAGATTAGCAGATACAAATTAATATAAAATTGATAAACAACAATGCCATACTGTATACCATAGGGAACTATACTTGGAAAAGAATTTTTAAAAAGAATATATGTATATAGATATGGATATATAAACTAAATCACTTTGCTATATAACAGCAACTAAATAATACTATAAATCAACTATACCTTAAAGTTAATTAATTTTAAAATTAATCAATTAGTTTATAAAAACGAAAACAGTATGTGGTATGTAGAACCTCTACTTCATACAACCATGGGGTTGGTTAAAAGAATAAAATAGTACTTTAAGAAAGGGCTTCTAAAGTAGTGTAGGATCCCCTGTCCCCCGCCCTCTGCAAATAGTAACTAACATGTTGACAAATTTTCAAAAATGTCAGTCACGAAGGTAACAATCACCACGTTCATAGGCCTGGGGCAAAGGTGTCAACACTGCTGACAAGATGTCAATGACTAGTATAAGAAAAGCCTGGTGACCAGCACAGGGTGGTGCCTGACAGCAAATCCATGTAGCACAAAGCAGTCAGTATGATCAAGGCGAGAGAGATGAAGGCAAATGAAAGAAGCTGACATTTAAGAAAGGTGGCAGCAGCAATGTTAAATATTAAGACTTGGAATAAAAAGCTCAATATTGTAAGTCAACAACCTACCAGGCTTTTGTGTTAACCTATTAACTCTTGGATTTCTGAGAGGAGAAGACTCTGATGTAAGTTAAGGTGGGGGTAGGATGCAGGGAGAAAACTCATATGGTTTCTCAGAGGTCACATTGCCAATTCAACAGGTCAGTTAGGCTACTTTGAAACTCTCATCTTTAAACCAGTAATTGTGAAGCACAGTTGGGGGAATCAAAAGAGAAAAATTATAGTACCTTTCAGTTTCCACATTAACTGTAACTCACCACCTGTTTTAGCAGCTGAAAGTAGCATTTTTCACCAATGATATGACTGAATTTGTAAAAATCTATTTCCTAAACCTTATGTGCCCTGTAATCCTCAGCATATTCAATTTTTCAACCACAGTTATCAAATATCTACCACATGGTCAGCATTTGCTTGCCAACCACCTACTATGAGATAAGAGCTTTTCTAGGCATTAAGGAATCATAGAGAACAAACTGACAAAAACATATTGAAGGTTACATTCCCATGGGCCCCCTTTTTTTTTTTTTCTGGCAGATCTTATTGCTATTTTTGTCTCTTTTATTTTTAAAATATTTATTGCAAAACCCTTTCAGAAGATAGTTCTGTGATTCAATTGTTCTATTACTTGAATTTACTATTTCAAAGTCTGTTCCTCACTTCCTGCCCTGTGTGTTAAGGGGTTGAATCAAATGACATGACACCTGTATCCCTCTCAATCAACTTCAGCATTCAGTTCAGTTCATTCGCTCAGTCATGTCTGACTCCTTGTGACCCCATGAACAGCAGCACGCCAGGCTTCCTTGCCCATCATCAACTCCCCGGAGTCCACTCAAACTCATGTCCATTGAGTCAGTGATGCCATCCAACCATCTCATCTTCTGTCATCCCCTTCTCCTCCTCCTGCCCTCAATCTTTCCCAGCATCAGGGTCATTTCAAATGAGTCAGTTCTTCACATTAGGTAGCCAAAGTTGGAGTTTCAGCTTCACCATCAGTCTTTCCAGTGAATATTCAGGACTGATATCCTTTAGGAATGACTGATTGGATCTCCTTGCAGTCCAGAGGACTCTCAAGAGTCTTCTCCAACACCACAGTTCAAAAGCATCAGTTCTCTGGCTCTCAGCTTTCTTTATAGTTCAACTCTCACATCCATACATGACTACTGGAAAACCATTGCTTTGAGTAGACGGACCTTTGTTGGCAAAGTAATGTCTCTGCTTTCTATGCTGTCTATGCTATCTATGTTGGTCATAATTTTCTTCCAAGGAGCACATGTATTTTAATTTTATGGCTGCAGTCAATATCTGCAGTGATTTTGGAGCCCAAAAATAAAGTCTGACACTGTTTCCACTGTTTCCCCATCTCTTTCCCATGAAGTGATGCGACCAGATACCATGATCTTCATTTTCTGAATGTTAAGAAGATGCTTGGAATAATTTTGATTTTTTTGAATTTATCAAGGTTAGATTTATGACCCAGGATGTGATCTATCCTGGAAAAGGTTCCGTGCGCACTTGAGTAAAAGGTGAAATTCATTGTTTTGGGGTGAAATGTCCTATAGATATCAATTAGGTCTAACTGGTCTATTGTGTCGTTTAACGTTTGCGTTTGTTAATTTTCTGTTTAGTTGATCTGTCCATAGGTGTGAGTGGGGTATTAAAGTCTCCCACTATTATTGTGTTATTATTAATTTCCCCTTTCATGCTTGTTAGCAATTGTCTTACATATTGCGGTGCTCCTCTGTTGGGTGCATATATATTTATAATTGTTATAGCTTCTTCTTGGATTGATCCTTTAATCATTATGTAGTGGCCTTCTTTGTCCCTTTTCACAGCCTTTGTTTTAAAGTCTATTTTATCGGATATGAGTATTGCTACTCCTGCTTTCTTTTGGTCTTTATTTGCATGGAATATCTTTTTCCAGCCCTTCACTTTCAGTCTGTATGTGTCCGTTGTTTTGAGGTGGGTCTCTTGTAAGCAGCATATATAGGGATCTTGTTTTTGTATCCATTCAGCCAGTCTTTGCCTTTTGGTTGGGGCATTCAACCCATTTACATTTAAGGTAATTATTGATAAGTATGCACCTGTTGCCATTTACTTTAGTGTTTTGGGTTCAGGTTTATTCATCCTTTTTGTGTTTCCTGTCTAAAGTCTATCCTTTAGTATTTGTTGGAGAGCTGGTTTGGTGGTGCTGAATTCTCTCAGCTTTTGTTTGTCTGTAAAGCTCTTGATTTCTCCTTCATATTTGAATGAGATTCTTGCTGGGTACAGTAGTCTTGGTTGAAGGTTATTATCTTTCATCACTTTAAGTATGTCTTGCCATTCCCTTCTGGCCTGAAGAGTTTCTATTGAAAGATCTGCAGTTATTCTTATGGGGATCCCCTTGTGTGTTATTTGTTGTTTTTCCCTTGCTGCTTTTAATATTTGTTCTTTGTGTTTGGTCTTTGTTAGTTTGATTAGTATATGTCTTGGGG
The DNA here is from genome assembly GCA_917880005.1 of Nanger dama. Classification (NCBI taxonomy): domain Eukaryota; kingdom Metazoa; phylum Chordata; class Mammalia; order Artiodactyla; family Bovidae; genus Nanger; species Nanger dama. The sequence goes on from CAKJTW010000059.1 coordinate 3,884,463, forward strand.
TGTTCCGTTAAGCCAACATTTTTACTCTCCTCTTTCACTTTCATCAAGAGGTTTTTTAGTTCTTCTTTGCTTTCTGCCATAAGGATAGTGTCATCTGCATATCTGAGGTTATTGATATTTCTCCCATAAATCTTGATTCTAGCTTATGCTTCTTCCAGACCAGCATTTCTCATGATGTACTCTGCATATTAGTTAAATAAGCAGGGTGACAATATACAGCCTTGATGTACTCCTTTTCCTATTTGGAACCAGTCTGTCGTTGCATGTCCAATTCTAACTGTTTCTTCCTGACCTGCCTACAGATTTCTCAAGAGGCAGGTCAGGTGGTCTGGTATTCCATCTCTTGAAGAATTTTCCAGTTTGTTGTGATCTACACAGTCAAAGGCTTTGGCATAGTCAATAAAGCAGAAATAGATGTTTTTCTGGAACTCTCTTGCTTTTTCCATGATCCAGTGGATGTTGGCCATTTGATCTCTGGTTCCTCTGCCTTTTCTAAATCCAGCTTGAACATCTGGAATTTCACGGTTACATACTGTTGAAGCCTGGCTTGGAGAATTTTGAGCATTACTTTACTAGCATGTGAGATGAGAGCATAGGTTTTTCAATTTGTAAAATGGGGGAAACTGTTTACCCCGAGGCAATTTTTGAGTATAACATTAATGCTAAGCTTTTATAAAGGTATTCAATAAATTAGATTATTTGAAACATGCATTATTTGGGTTTCCGAACCATAAAGAATTTAATTTTGTCCTTTTATGGATGAAAATAGTAAGGCCAAGATAACACATTAGAGACTTTATTGAACCAGGAATTTCACATCTATAAATATTAACACACTGTGCTGCCTCAAAGCCATTAATGAGATGATCAAAAGGCAACATGACATTCCCAAATGTCTGAAGGCAGAATTCATGAGTAATTAAGTCAGATCTTGAACCCAGGTATCCTGACTTTTAGCCTTCCATTACATCACTTTATCCAGATTTTTTCTTAATTTGTATTTTATATAGGAGTACATTTGATTAACAATATTGTGTTAGTTTCAGGTGTGCAGCAAACTGATTCAGTTTTACATATGCATGTATCTATTCTTTTTCAAATTCTTTTCCCTTTAGGTTGCTACAGAATATTGAAAAGAGTTCCCTGTGCTATACAGGAGGTCTCTGTTGGTTTTCTATTTTAAATATAGTAGTGTGCACATGTCAATCCCAAACTCTAATCCTTTACAACTTGTATAAGATTCAACTTTAATAAATCATTGAATGCAGAGAACAAAATTCTAGATAAAAATTTCAATTGAGGTTTTGCAGGTGAATTTTCCCCGGGTAGCTAAAGATTTTTCAGGGCTCTGTTCTACTGTGATACTGTCCTTAGCACCATACAGCACCAGGAATCAAGGTGTTAGAGATTTGGTCTGGAATTCTTAACACCTATATAGTGCATTTGAACCAAGTGACACTGAAGGGGCTAGGTTCTTTTATACAACAGAAGCATACACTGAGATCAGGTTCTATATGGCACGGATCAGATTTTTCAGTTATTTTTCTACCCCTTCTAGAGTTAGCTGCCTGAAGTAGCAATCTACTGCTAGATTGGTAAGGAAATATTCTGCCTTTATGGAGACAATTTCATTTTAAATTACTTTTCAGGTCAAGTGCTGCCATTTAATAAGACTTGGAACCTTATACAAAGTCAATAAAAGGCATTAAAATTACTTATTAGTCATGGCATTTTCTTCTATCACCAACTGCATAGTTTTGTTTTGATAGCTCCATTAGATATAGATTCATTCCTCATTTTTTCTTTGATATACTTTTACAACATACAGATGATATAAAAATAAATCCCTCTTCATACACAAAAGCTATACATTATCAAAATTGAATTTTAATAGTCATTTCTGATAATTAATAATTACTTTTAATATTAGCTAGGGAATACACCAAAATTAACATGAATATACCACCAAAAGGTGTCATTTTTCAATGACAGTAAGCCAATTTAACTTTTCTACTTCCCACTGAAAGGGATAAAAATGAGATCACAAGCACTTCTGATTCTTGTTCAGTCTAAAGGTCCAGTCTCCCAATGAAAAACTGAGCTGAAGTCATCACAATACTGTGATTCTGACCAAGTGGAAAAACTTAGCATGGAAACAGGATTTAGCCATGACATACTTCAATATTATTTTTCGGAGGCTATCACTATCTCAAAGTAAATCCATTATGATTTAAAACTGTCTTTTTATTGATATTCATTGTTTTCCCACCTGACAGTGGCCAATGATTTATATCAATTTTCTCTTAACACAGAAATTAAAGAGTCTGAAATATATCTTAAACTAAAGAATGCTTTTTCAATAGGTCTCAAGATTTTAATACAGCTGTCATTTGTAAAGCCTTACCTCCTCTCAATTGGAGAGGGTTTAGGAGAAGAAGCCAGCTCCCTTGATAAGATCATTTTTATTTGAAGCAGTGGAGGATTAAAAAAATTAGTATGACATATTGATGATGCTTTTTTATAAGGCATTTTTATTCTCTAAGTAGAAAGAACACTGCAGTTGGCTGTCAATCATTAAACCACAAATGAAGTCCTTTGCCTGGGTAGGAGATTTGCAACTATACCAATGCTGGTAAACTAGCCACCAAATTATAGCCCTTTTTCCTGCCTCACCCAGATTTCACAGGGGCTGCACACCCAAATAAATGCCTCTTGGCTACCCATTCATCTAACAGCTGGAAAGATGACACTTGACATTTGGAAACTTTCCTGTGAAGATTGCTGCAAGGCTTTCCCATTAGCTTCCTGGTGAGACTGTAAGGTCGAATAAGCTGCCTCAAAACCTGCAAAGGGTAACGGAAATACTCTAATATTAAGCCTGAGCAATTTAAATTTCTAATTTTCAAATCATAGTTCTCAGATATTGTAGAAACCACTGGTATATTTCAGGGCAAAATAATTTCTTTGAAGATGTGGAATTAAAGTGATCTTTTAAGCAATGATGATGGTAAGTCCCTTTTATTTAAAGTTGGCACCAAAGGTCTTCTAAGCAACAGAGACTTGGACACAGATAAGTTCTTCCAAGTTTGTTTCCTAAAATCCTAGACTGTCATATTTTTGGAAACCATTCATTTTTGTCCAGAGTAGAAATCTTAAACATAAGGCCCCTGTTGTTACCATTCTTTAGGTTTTATTCCCATCATAGAATAGCTATTAGCAATAGCTTTAAAATTCTAACAGTCTAACAATACAGGTTTGTTTCAAAACCATTGACCTAAATATAAAATGAAACTGTAAATACCACAGTATTAAGAAAATGCTGTGATCTTATAAATCTTTCAAGTGTAAAGACAGGATTTTTTTTCCTGTTTAGAAAGGGAACATTTAAAGAGATCCCCAAATCAAAAGTTTTAATAACCTGACTGTTCACTAAAGATATTAGAAAGACAAAATCCCTCACATAATCTCAAATCCTAAAAGTGGCAGAAGGTGAAAGATTTCATTTATTGATATGAATATACATAATTCAATTAGCTTTATGACAATGATCCTTCCACATTGTGCTCAATTTTGAATTCCCCATCTACAAAATGCCCTTACAATTTTCTACTCTTACTTGTTAACTCAGTATTTCCCATGTGAAAGATTGACAAGACTGAATAGGCCTCTCTAAATGTTCAGTCATATGTTCAAATGCAGATAAAATTAATAATATGATGAAAGAGGAAAATGAAACATTTAAAAATATATGCAGAAAGACACTGAAGAAACAGGAGACATGACAGATATTTGAATCTTGAACTAATCACCATCTGAGGCTGAAATCACTTTTAAAAGTTAATTCAGTGATGCTGAATTTTACCCAATTAGCAACAATCCCCATTGACAGATGGGGATTCCTCAGGATGGACATCTCATGGTCCCAAATCACAAACCAACACAAACACAAACCTAGCTTTCTAAAAACATTCCATCAACAAATCCAGCAAGAAGGCTCTCAGAAGACATCTTTCTCTTCAAACTAAAATCACAACTACCATGTTGTACTCACTCACTCTATGGTGGGACTATGACACGACTCTCTCTCCACTAGGTACTGAAATCACAAATTTGCTTCACATAGACTACTGAACTGCCAAGAGATGGTAATAACTTTCTGTCACTCTTGACCTGAGGCAGATCTGAACTAGTGACCAAGAGGTTAAAGGCTCTGTATCTTATTACCAAGCCCGTGAGATATCTAGTTCCTTCAACAACTAGTGATTCCTTTGTGCCTCAATCAAACCAAAACAAAACACACAAAAACCTCAAGTAACAGAGAAGCAGGTCATCAGTGAAAGGGATTTATGATAGTTGTGAAGGATGTTATCGATCCATATACTATATACAACTGAGTAGAGTCACATTAACTGTGAGAGAACATCATTAAAACATCACCTAAGTGTCACTGAAGGCACACAACACTGTAGAAAGTTGAGCTGAAAAACACTGTGGAAAGCTAAAACTTAAAAGATACCTGTGTTCTGTGATCTTACAGGATTAGGAAAGGCATTTTAGATCTAATATGATATCAGAATATTCATGTGTGTATTTTGTACCTATGTTCTAAGAAAATTTTGCCAAAAGAATTAGTTTCAGAAGGAACTGACAAATTAGAAAGAATGACATAAGAAATAATCATAAATAAAATAACAGTATCAGGCACCAGGCTCCTCTGTCCAAGGGATTCTCCAGGCAAGAATACTGGAGTGGGTTGCCATTTCCTTCTCCAGGGGATCTTCCCAACCCAGGGATCGAACTCCTGGTCGCCCGCATTGCGGGCAGACACTTTACCATCTGAGGCACGAGGGAAGCCATTATAGGAATATAGCATACCTAATTAAGGGTAAAATTTGAGAAAGAGAAAGAATAAAACATATTATTTGCAAACATGTATGTAGACAAACTCGTGTGTATAGAAGGAACATCAAAACGAAACTAATAATAACTTTTGTTGTTGAGAATTGACCTCAAATGCTTATTGCCAACAAACAATATTCTGTAACTTTTCAACTTCAACTATCCTGTAACTTAGTATTTAGTGACCCCTAAATCACTTGTGGAGAAGGCAATGGCATCCCACTCCAGTACTCTTGCCTGGGAAATCCCATGGACGGGGGGAGCCTGGTGGGCTGCAGTCCATGGGGTTGCGAAGAGTTGGACACGACTGAGCGACTTCACTCTCACTTTTCACTTTCATGCATTGGAGAAGGAAATGGCAACCCACTCCAGTATTCTTGCCTGCAGAATCCCAGGGATGGGGGAGCCTGGTGGGCTGCCGTCTATGGGGTCGCACAGAGTTGGACAAGACTGAAGCGGCTTGGTAGTAGTAGTAGTAGTAGTAAATCGCTTGTAAACTCAGTAACCAAAACTTGTTTTTAATTTAATCTTTAATGATCCAATGCCTCCTTCCTTATCCTTTGTAGTTTCTCAGGAATTCTACCTGGAAGAAACCAGGCATTATCTTTTCCATTCCTTGCCTATAGTTTAAGAAGCTCTGCACAAATTCTCTCCCTTATTTGAATTTCTATACATTCCATATTTATCTTTCTACTAGTAACTCTTGTCTTCTGTTGTTCAGTATTTATCTTTGTACCACTACAATTGCTTTCATAGCAGCAACATATAAATTTAGTGAAACCCTTCCAGTGTAAGTAATAAATATTGTTGTTTGTTTTACTATTACATATAAGAAAGTAAGGAGAAGGAAATGCAACCCACTCCAGTATTCTTGCATGAGAAGTCCAATGAACAGAGGAGCCTGGAGGGCTACAGTGCATGGGGTCGCAAAAAGTCGGACATGGCTAAGCAACTAAGCACACACAGACACACATAAGAGACAGTGAATTTAAAATAGAATTCTGAGTCACAGAATGACATGCTGTAATAAAACTGTGAGTTTTGAGATTATAGCTTCCATATGTTTAGATTGCTTTATTTAATATAATGTCTCATGTCTATAGGGCTCCTCTTATGGCTCAGAAGTAAAGAATCCACCTGCAAACCAGGAGACATGGCTTCAGTCCTTGTGACTGGAAGATCACCTGGAGGAGGAAATGGCTACCAACTCCAGTATTCTTGCTGACAATCTCATAGATAAAGGAGTCTGGCGGGCTACAGACCAAGGGGTCACAGAGTCAGACATGACTAAGCACGCACACACACAGCTCATGTTTACAAGATCGTTTTCTGAGAACTCCCATGAATGCTGTTGCTCCTGCTAAGTTGCTTCAGTCGTGTTCGACTCTGTGCGACCCCATAGACGGCAGCCCACCAGGCTCCGCTGTCCCTGGGATTCTCCAGGCAAGAACACTGGCGTGTATTGCCATTTCCTTCTCCAGTGCATGCAAGTGAAAAGTGAAAGTCAAGTCGCTCAGTCGTGTCTGATTCTTCGCAGCCCCATGGACTGCAGCCCACCAGGCTCCTCCATCCATGGCATTTTCCAGGCAAGAGTACTGGAGTGGGGTGCCATTGCCTTCTCTGAACTCTCGTGAATACTTTAGGGAAAATGATCTTCTGATCTAGGATTAGATTTAGAAGAATTTAGCTTGTATTCTATGTCCAATTTCTCAGAGAAGAACATAGTACATAATGAGATATTATATAGCCTTTTCCCTCCTCTACTTTTCGTGACTACATTTTTGTTTGTATGTTAATAGTAGAAGAAAGCAAGTGCTGAATCTTCTGAATGATTGCTTTTGTAAATAACGTTTGGTATTAACTCTTCTCTTTGGTAAAGTAGGATTTTAAGCACCTTTTACACTGTCTTTATGAAGTTGGTTTTGCCAAACAGATTCACTGAACTAGTTTCTTCTCTCCTTTTCCTCTCTGAGACATACAAAGGAAGGCCAAGGAGTCCTACATTTTTGTAATGGGAGGGGTACCCCATGTGCCTATGAACCTTCTACTCTATCCATTGAGTTGTGTGCTTTATTAAGAGTGAGTTGTATGCTTCTTATCCCATTTGTGTTGGCTCTAAGTATAAATAAAAATTACATAAATGGAAGATCTGTATGAATGTGAAAAGAAAGTGGGTTGATTCTATAAAAACTAAGTTGAATATTTTCAAAGGTATGATAAAAAGGTGAGATACTAAAAACAGTAGCTGTCAAATTAGGTGTGAGAGAAATAACTGAAATGACTTCAAGGCAATTATAGACATTCAGAAAATTGCTCTGTATGTTCCTTGAAAATGTTGCTCCATTTAAAAAAACAAAGGAAGTTGTAGACAATATATTATAGATAGGTTTAGAGAAAAAATAGGCTAGAACTCCAGAGACTAGATTGAAAAGATCCTGGCCCTGCTTATTTTTTTTAAAAGAAATGAAAATGAGACAATCTCTAAATGCTTTAAAATAAAATGATATGCTTAAGGTATGTATATATTTTTCTTATATATTCCCATTTTAACTTTTTTGAATTAACCAACAAATTGGTGATTATTGTTTCATAGGAAAAGATAATATTTTTGTACTCTTGTGTTTTTAAATAAATGTTCTGGATTTAACCAATTTACTATTAATAAATTTTCTAAACTTACCTATATAATTGTCTAATTTTTATCCCAATTAATAATTAAATGGTCTTTAATCATACTAATTAATTGTCCCCTTATTTTATTTCTCTGGAAAGTTCAAATTCCTAGAATTTTCCATCAACTTAATCATTCTGGTTAAGGTATATTTTTAATAAGAATTAAGTGATACAAAGACTATAGCCTCCAATCACAATCTTCTAATTTCAAACTACAAAGGAACTCTCAGGAGAAGTTCTATTGCATTATTTTATTTTTAAATTTTAACACATACATGGGGAAGATGTTAATATCAAGGACTGCTTCTAACCGGCAAGAAAACTAACATTTCAGAGTTGAAAAGTACCAGGGAAGTAGTTTGGTATAAGGAACAGGCACTTGTGTGTTCAAATTCTGGCTTCATTTCTAACAAGATACTGACCTTGAAGATTTATCATTTAAGACTTTATTTTTACCAACTATGAAACACAGATAATGATGCCTCTTTAACAGGGTCATTTAACCCAAAAATGCACAATTTATGATAGATGCTAAACAACTGTGTGCTAGGTTGCTTCAGCTGTGTCCAACTCTTTGCAACACTATGGACTGTATAGCCTGCCAGAATCCTCTGTCCATAAGATTTTCCAGGCAATAATTCTTGAATGGGTTGCCATGCCCTCCTACGGGATATTCCTGGCCCGGGGATCAAATCCCCATATCTTATGTCTTCTGCACTGACAATCAGGTTCTTTACCATTAGCACCACCTGGGAAACCCAGATACTAAAGAATTAGCTGTCGTTATTTCAACATTTGACAAGTGAATTAAAAAGGCATGTTTCAAAGAGGATAAAAATTAGGGACTACTTTAGGGAGTCTTCTCGCCAAAGTCTAGCCAACATTGACTTGACTACATTAGCATTTACTAGTTGCAGTAAATTTAGCTTTCTATTATGTCATACATACTTTTGTCTAATTATTTCACATGGATAAAATAACTAAATTCAAACAATATCATAAGCTCTTTTAGAGAAGAAAGGCTGATGGGTTAATGTGGTCAATTTTCTTTTCCCTAGTACAGGACTTCTTATCTATCCATCTGTTAACAGACATGCATACAGACACAAACATACACATATACACATTAGTTAAACAAATAAATCCATTAGAAAGATATATGTAGAAGTATAAATTTTAAATTTCATAGATTTTGTTTACCTGCAGTCATTCTTTCAGTTACATACTCTTTCTTTTGGTACACTGTCAAAATTATCTTAGTCAGTATTCTTACTTAAGTATAAGAAGAAAACTTAAATATGCCTGGACTCCACTAACATAGTATTTCAAACAAGTAAGGTGAACTCATATTGGATCACATTAGTATACAACCAAAGAAGAGTACGTTTAATATTTTAAAATAATGACTTACAAGGGGGGAAATGTTGACAAAGTGAAAAATATTCCTCTCCTTGTTAATTCTACATCTGACACGAGCACTTTTCTATTCAAACAATTCTTACCACATTTCTGCCCCATTGCATACATCAAATTAAATTCCCGAGCTGGGTATTCTCATCATTTTCTAACCCCAGTATTATAACAGATCCTTTCTCCTATTTTTTCTATATATTCTCCATGTTCAGGGTCTCTACTAGCCCAGAAAGCCTTTTGGTGAAACAAAACGAAGCTGCTGCACAGGTGCAAAGTTTACAGAGCAGCCAGAAAACACTTTTGTGATAATTCAAGGAAGACACTCTTGCTCTGAATAGAAGCAGCAAAACAAAAGATACCATTGTTCAGTGAGTGCAGCTCGGTCTGGATTTCAGCCAACTGGTACCCTTGTTTGGGTACCCCTTACACAGTAAGCAAGCTATGCAATCTTATCCAGCAGTGTTCTTTAAGTTCCAGCAATTCAAATCACTCAATATTCTTCCAGCTTTTCTTACCTTCTCTCTTTACTCATATCTTGATTTTTATGAAGTCTGCTGACTCCATATCCTGATATCTACAGCCAGACAGAATCATCATCTCTTCCATACTTCCTTGTGCCTTTGCACTTAATAATATTGCATTTGCTATTTTGTATTATATGTATGTTTACATAACTATTCTTAAAGCACCATTTAAAAAAATATTGTTTATTGGATAAATGAATGAATCCATGCAAGAATGACTACATGGAGAGACAGATTGAGGCAAATGGATAAATAAGTGAATTATTAGATAAAATGCTCTTATCATTATCTGAAATAGTCTCTTTCACTCTTCATCGATTAAAATACTATACTTTCACATTCTATTCAAATCTCCAATTTTATAACTTTTCTTGATACCATTTTAATTGTTCACAGGGAACAATCTCTAATAATTTACAAATAAATATTTATTTTACTAAGAGCTTTTATAAATTCTCTTCTGTATTTTTCCCTGAAATCCAATAGAGTAGCAACTTTACCATTTCTCCTTTATTAATGACCATTAATAACTTATTGATATTGATAATTATTAATATTAATTCATTAATTATTCATTTATTTTCTTCTAAGAACTCCATGTCTTGGAATAATTATGTGATTTTACAAAAGTCATACAGTTTTAAACTGCTAGAATGAGATTTGAAATCTGGTCTGTTCAATCCACAACCCAAAAATCTAATGACTATACTTCCTTTAATTTATTCACTTTGGTACCCTCCCAAAGTCAAGAGTTGGACGAAGAGCTGGTATTCAATAAGTGGTAATTGTTTAAATTAACTAATAAAATATAAGTAAAGATCACTTCGAGGGCTTCCCTGGTGGCTCAGAGGTTAAAGTGTCTGCCTCTAATGAAGAAGACCCAGGTTCGATCCCTGGGTCAGGAAGATCCCCTGGAGAAGGAAATGGTAACCCACTCCAGTATTCTTGCCTGGAGAATCCCATGGACAGAGAAGCCTGGTAGGCTACAGTCAGATAACTATGAGAATACTGAAATCTCAACTTGGGTGTCTTTAATAACCATATTTATCTAAAAATATATTACAAAGAAAATCTATCCAATTGCAATGACTGCATGCATGAAATAAGACTATAATATACATATACAATCTTTTTAAAAATCCATTACCCAGTGTTACATTTTTTCCCTAAACAAAGCATAATATAAAGTGTTATAAGCTTTCCTTCATAAATATATTTCATGCATTATAGAAAGTTTTCTAAATGAGTACTACAGTGCTTACATTCATAAGAAAACACTATTTACAGTGCTAATTAATTATATAACAAATTTTTAGTTCTCTTAACTCTTCTTTAAATGTCTTTAAAATCAATTACCACTATATATTTCTTCTATTTAATAAATGAATATATTTTTTATTTTGAAGATATATTAGTAAACAGCACACCACTGGCTAGGGCAGTATCAGACCAGTAAGAAGGCTCCAATCAGGGAAAAACAGGATGCTAAAGAACACAGCAGGAGGAATGTGTTCCTGGAAGAGGAGGAGAAGGCAAAACCTGAAGGCCAAGAGTGATGCAGACTTGTGAAACGACTGAAGTTGGGAAAGGACCCAGATGAGAGAGAAATCTTGATGTGTTAGGAGAAGTTCAAATTAGTTTCATGAGCTAAGGAGTATAAAGGGAAGTATGGGCTTCCCAGGTGGCTTAGTGGTAAAGAACCCACTGGCTAAGTCAAGAGACACAGAAGACATGAGTTTGATCCCTGGATTGGGAAGATCCTCTGGAGGAGGGGATGGCAACCCACTCCAGTATTCTTCCCTGGGAAATCCCATGGACAAAGGAGCCTGGCGGGCTACAGTCCATGGGGTCCACAAAGAAACTGACACTACTGAGTGACTGAACACACAAAGAAGAGTATACTTCACTCGAATACAAAGAGGAGCCTCTGAAGGGTTTTAAAAGAAGAACTTGTATCCTAGAAAGAAAACTCTGGCTTCAGTACAGGGGCCTTGAATATGACAGGAGGAAATTGGAGACAATTTTAAGAGGTAACAGAGGCCAGAACTAAGATACTGACAGTATAGAAATAAAAATCCTACTTTGTCTGTATATTCCTCATAATTGCTTAGCACTTTGTATCCAGCACCCTCGGAGAAAGGTGGAAGTGTTAACTTTACCTGAGAGAGATTTTACCTACCTTCCATTTTAACTCTGTTTTAAAGTGCCACTCAATACTTTGTTTGATCTGAATCCTACAGCCAAATCCAAAATGCTTACTGGTCACTAATTTTTATATATTAAAAACTATCATCCCTAGAAATCATATATATATATATATATATATATATATATATATATCATATGCACTTTTTTCCATCATACTTAAGAGTCTATATCTTTTATGAGTAAGTGGAAACTAAATAAAATGACTGTTCATTTCTATCAGTTCACATTTATCAGATTTAGAAAAGCAGAAAGATAATAATGAATTAAAAATACTCTTAAGAATCCTTCTGAATGAAAATTGTGAAGAACCACAAAACCACCACCTCCATAAAGTATAGTAAATATTTTCTATGTCTTTATCTTAAAAGCTATAGATGGATTTAAATATATAGAAAACAATAACACAAACCATTCTCCACTTGCCTGTGTTCAATTTTACCTTCTCAGATCTCTTTAGCATTGCTGCCTTCCCATCATTTTCACTTCTGCAAACTGAATTCACATCTTCAATACGTTTTTGGCTGGCCTAGCACAAAAGCCTTTTCTCCTGAGTCCACTCTCATTTCTTCAAGGAGCTAACAACAGACTGGTCAGTGACATGTCTGGTCAACCAAAAATTGTACTTCACATAAAAAATAAGGAAATTAAAATAAGTTTATGAAAATCTTTATAGGGATCGAATTGACCAGGTATATATGAGAGAGGGAAGAAAAGATAATTTAAATCAGTAGCTCATAAAAACAGAGTACACAATTGTATTGTTTTACAAGAAAAAAATATATGTATAAGCACACTAGTGTAACTCTTTCGACTGTGTTTTCTTAAGAAGTAACTCTATTCTGAGACTATGCTGTTTCCTACTTTCTCATGAAGTAGCCTGTTAATAAATGAAAGTAAATACTATCATTTCATGTGTTTGAATGTCTATTTTAATGCTGTTACTCAGCAAAATAAGCAGCCATCAACTGTATATTAGTTTCCAAATTGACTTTGAAAGTTTTATTAGCCTGAGGAATTCAGAGTCTCTTTGCTTTCTGCCAAAAAGCCAAAGAAAATGGCAGAAAGCACAGAGGAACTAAAGAGCCTCTAGATGAAAGTGAAAGAGGAACGTGAAAAAGCTGGTTTAAAACTCAACACTCAAAAAACTAAGATGATGGCATCCGGTCCCATCACTTCATCTGCCAATTCATGGCAAAACTTTTCCCCATGTTTCATGGGGAAACAATGGAAACAGTGACAGACTTAATTTTCTTGGGCTCCAAAATCACTACAGACGGTGACTGCAGCCATGAAATTTAAAGATGCATGCTCCTTGGAAGAAAAGCTATGACAAACCTAGATAGGATATTAAAAAGCAGAGACACTACTTTACTGACAAAGGTCTCTATAGTCAAAACTATATTTTTTCCAGTAATCATATGAGAGTTGAGCCATTCAGTGCCGGGAGCCAGCGTGAGGAATCCCGCCCATGGCAAAGGTCATGAGGAAGGAAGCCCGACAAAACGCAAAGGCATGATCTGGCTTCAGGGGTCCCCCCTGGGTTTTCCTGAACACCTACCCTCCAAAAACCAGAGTCTGCCTGCTTTATTGTACTGTGCTTTCCACTCTTCTGACATTCTCTGGAAAAAAGTTAACTCAGGGTTTCAGTCTCCTGCATATGAAAGGAATGTTTCAGCTCAAACCCCTTTGATGGCTTCCCTAACTTGCCTGACAGGTTCCTCCGGACTTTTACAATTTGTGAATTGCTTACAGCCCCCAACTGTGAGAGGCACAAAGCTTAAAGCTTCTTAAAGATACAGAGCCTTTTCTAAAGAGCTAAAAATTATATTGGTGATGGGTTTCACTGTTGACTCAATGACTGCTGCCTGGCCTCCATAGTCTTTATCTTTTAGGCACCTGGAGGATATCCAGGCATAATCAGGATGCAGAAATAGGAGTATAGTAGTTGCGATGTTAGCAACACTAGACTTTTGAGTTAATTACCTTTCTCTTTGTTATAAATCACTGTACTTTTTCATTGTTACAAATCGTTGTGTCTTAGCTATGTAAGTGAAAGTGAAGTTGCTCAGTCGTGTCTGACTGTTTGTGACCACATGGACTGCAGCCTATCGGGCTCTTCTATCCATGGGATTTTCCAGGCAAGAATGCTGGACTGGATTGCCATTTCCTTCTCCAGGGGATCTTCCTGACCCAGGAATCGAACCCAGGTCTCCTGCATTGCAGGCAGATGCTTTACCGTCTGAGCCACCAGGGAAGCAACTTTATTTAGTGCTTTCTGAGAGTGGCACTTTTAAGACAAATAAGTCTTCTGGTTGACAAACCCTTATCAGAAAAGGGCCATAAAATGTTAATTGGCCTTCTGGTCAAAAGATGATGTAAATCACCTAAGACTTGTGTATACAACTAGGTATGCAGAGAGAAAGCCTGGTCTCGATAAGAGTCAGCATTATGCTGATGCTGCATAATTTTACATTATCCATTGATCTCTATGTACAAAAAAGGTATAAAAAGCCTTTACAACAATAGAGGATGGGCCAGTCACTGGACTGGTTTCCCCATGTCTTCTTTACTTTATTTTCAGGCTGAATTCCCATCTGGGGTATGGAGGCTCACTGAATCTACTTACTTGCCCTGGCTTTTAAGATCCATGCAAAAGGGAGCCTAAGGTGGGGCACCCTTCGATATTCAAGTGGGTGCAAGTGGCCCAATGTAGATGGTGCAAATCTCTTGTCCTGAGGTTTTATTAGCTTTCCCCGTAAACCAAGTTATTAAGCCTCTTTTCTCCACTAAATTTTCCTACTATACTATTTCTTCTTAAATATTTCCTACTATACTATACTATTTCTTCTTTTATCTTTCTAAATAAATAAGTTTTCCTCGCCTATGCCATCTCCCTTTCAAATTACCCTGGATCCACCGGGCTGGACCCCGGCAGTTAAGAAAGCTGAGCATTTAAGAATTGATGCTTTTGAACTGTGGTGTTGAAGACTCTTGAGAGTCCCATGGGCAGCAAGGAGATCCAACCAGTCAAGCCTAAAGGAAATCAGTCCTGAATATGGACTGACACTGAAGCTGGAACTTCTGTACTTTTGCCACCTAATGAGAACTGACTCATTGAGAAAGACCCTGATGCTGGGAAAGATGGAAGGCAGGATAAGAAGGAGACAACAGAGGATGAGATGGTTGGATGGCATCACTGAGTCAATGGATGTGAGTTTGAGCATCCTCTGGGACTTGGTGATGGACAGGGAAAGCAGGCATGCTGCAGTCTATTGGGTCGCAAAGAGTCAGATATGACTGAGTGGCTGAACTGAACTGAATCCAGAGTCTGAGGACCACTGATGTAGAGGATTTGACTCTAGGAATCAGAAATTTTAAATACGGGAAATAAAACAAGTTTAGGAGGTTGTGCTTGGTTTTAAAAGCAGTGAGTTTGAAGTGTAGGTAAAATATATACAAGTGGAGTAGTGAAATTGAAATGTAGTTTAGACAAGAGAAGATGTTTAGCACCCAGTGAGACCAACAACAGAATTTCCTACTGGAGATACACAGTAGGAAGTCAAGCATGTGGGTGCCCAGGAGAATACTATGAATCTAAGAGGAGAAGAATGAGGAAATACAAAAAAGGATGATAGGGTTGAGGACAGAAAAAGCAAAAACAGCCAAAGCAGGAGTCCATCCTCAGTAGTTGTCATGAACTGTTCCTGCTATGTGTTTGTGAGGTCATGGGGACACTCCAAACTTCAGATGCTGCAGAGCCTGCAGTTGAAGCCACCACTGATGCATCTCCCCAAAACCCTGAACAGCTTCCCCAGTGGCTCAGTGGTAAAGAAGCTGCCAGCAATGCCGGAGACGTAAGAAACACAGGTTCTATCCCTGGGTTGGGAAGATCGCCTGGAGGAGAGCATGGCAATTCATTCCAGTATTCTTGCCTAGAGAATCACATAGACAGAGGAGCTTGGCAGGCTACAGTCCATAAGATCTCAGAGTCAGACACGACTGAAGTGACTTAGCATGCATGCATGCAAAAACACTGCTTCCTAAATCACACTTTTGTCTCAGTGAACAGCCAGTAGGGTTTACAACCATAACTGCTGCTACTGCTGCTGCCGCTAAGTCACTTCAGTCGTGTCCAACTCTATGTGACCCCATGGATGGCAGCCTGCCAGGCTCCCCCATCCTTGGGATTCTCCAGGCAAGAACACTGGAGTGGGTTGCCATTTCCTTCTCCAATGCATGAAAGTGAAAAGTAAAAGTGAAGTCGCTCAGTTGTGTCTGACTCTTTGCGACCCCATGGACTGCAGCCTACCAGGGTTCTCCATCCCTGGGATTTTCCAGGCAAGAGTACTGGAGTGGGGGTGCCATTGCCTTCTCCATACAACCATAACTAGACCTTTATATTTCTGGGACACCACACTCTAGTCCACAGCCTGGTATCTCAAGCTTCATCACTCAGAGATGCCAAAGTAAGGTGAGAGTGAAAGTGAAAGTCGCTCAGTCATGTCCAGCTCTTTGCAATCTCATGGACTGTACAGTATTCTCTGGGCCAGAATACTGGAGTAGGTAGCTGCTCCCTTCTCCAGGGGATCTTCCCAACCCAAGAATCGAAGCCAGGTCTCCCACACTGTAGGTGGATTCTTTTACCAGCTGAGCCACAAGGGAGGTGCAAGTAAGTAAGTTAACCGAACATAAAAATATGATGTAATCAGCACCAAGTCCAAGCCCTACCTAGGAAGTAGTCACGGATGACCTACAGAAAGAGTAGGAGAACAATCAGAACAGAGTAAATAGTTAGGACGAAAAATACTCAAGGAAATATTAAAGACAAAGTAAATCCTGCTAGCATGTAAGAAACCAGAAATACCAAAAGGAGGCAGGCACGAATTGTAGTTTGAATTTAGAGTTTTTCCTGCATAGGAAAGAAAAATAAGAATTTTCCTTACAAAAACAAACTTTTCCAGATACATTTTATGTAAATTAGGTCACTGTGTCTACATTTAGTTAAAACATAGAGCAAGAGAAGAGAGCATTTCATCAAAAAGTAAACCAACTGAAACCTAGTAGCTACGGCTTTTTATCCCCCAGACCACAAAGTTACTGTAGCAGAGTAGTTTATTTTACATTTTATCATTTTTATGTTCTGCTTATGTATCACAAAACTCAATACTGAAAAATATTAGAATGTATATTGATAAAATACTTGTTTTCTTTTCAATTAGGTGCATATAATTTAGGAAGTAAATAGGAGCTCACCTGTTCAAATGGACAGACAACATAATTTTCTGGATTGATAAATCTTTAGGAATATAGATTTTATATCATACTGTATATCATCCAGATTTGATAAATATATTATCTATGTCCTAAAACATTGATGACTCTTTTAAACACAGAGGATAAATAACTTCATAGTATTTCACTGGTAGAAATGCACAATGAATTTTCAATCACCTAAACAGGTCTGCTATCCAGTCCACATTTAAAAACTTTTATCCAAGAAAATATATATGTGACATATTTCACACATATAGTTACTATACACCTTATAGAAATGCTCATACGAATAAGTAGCAAAGATAAATGAAGTACTAATCCACTGGAAAAAAATTAACTGAATTTGATGGTAAATGCCTACCTGTATATATCTGTGAATGTACCAAGAGGCTTGCTTTCCATCATTCACGGATTCCACTGTAGTGTTGGCTATACCAACAACATCACCACCTGCAAACACCCATGGTTCACTGGTTTGCATAGTTTCTGGATCTACTTCTGGGAGATCCCATCTGTTAAATTTTATAGGGCTCAAGGCTTCTTTTACTGCAAAAAGTGAAAGAAAGCAAGCAATGACTAATTTGTGCAACACATAACAATAATTTGAAAATTAAGAAAAATTATGATTTAATTATTATTCTAGGGACTCAAAAAACTGTTTTTAATGAACCATAAAAATGGAAAGTTAATGAAATATCTGAGTTAACAATACATTCAAAATTTACCGACTTAATCAACTCAAAAACAACTCAAAATTAAACTCACATGTACAGATACAGGCACTATTTCAGATCTGGTATTTTTGTCTGAGAAGTATGGGAGACTAGAGTCCTTTAAATATTCTAAATGTTATATAAAGCAGTTTCTAACACTTTGTCCATAACCATTATTTTCACAAATGCATTACTTATGTGACCCCAAATTTATTCCTGTGTAACACCAGTGTAAGTTGTATTATGAATTTGAGTCAATTGCCAATATCTTCCATTCACAGAAAGTTTTATCAACAAGAAAAAAATCTTATACATTTTCATCAAGTTTTTACACTTAAAGTTAGGTGATTTAATGAATCCAGAATCCAGTTAAAATTAGCCAGCAAAATCAACAAATGCAAACATTAACATTAGTTCTTTGGGGAAATTTCTCTGTAAAAGAGATTTAAATTTTCTGCTAAACATGTTGTGTCCCAATGAATTTAAACATGTCAGAAAAAGGGAGAAATTGAATCCCATTAAGAAAATATTTCTAAAGAAGTTGACTAGACACATGATCTGGATATTAGGAAGAGGTGAAAGAAAGTAAGTTAGATAAGAAGTTGATCTAGAGAAGAAATGAAGAAAGGTAGATAGTACCATATATGATGGAGCAAATTGAGCCAGTGTTTAAGATAAAATGTTCTTTTCAGATATTCATGTGATAAATTTTAAGCAGAGATTCTCATGTATCTGTGTATGTGCTAAGTCACCTTAGTCGTGTCCAACTCTTTGCCACCCTATGGAGTGTAGCCCAACAGGCTCCTCTGTCCATGGGATTCTTAAGAATACTGGAGTGGGTTGCCATGCCCTTCTCTAGGTGATCTTCCCAACCCAGGGACTGAGCTCACATCTCTTATGTCTCCTGCATTGATAGGTGGGTTCTTTACCACTATTGCCGCCTGGAAAGCCCCACAGGTTCTCATGATACACTGAAGGGAGCTATTCTTTACTATAATTGAAAAGAAAATATAACTATGTAAACTAAGAGAGAAGATAATAGAAGTTCTTGGAGCACAAAAGTTAGTTGTTGAACAGATTGACAATTTAAGTTCAAAATTAAATAGCCAAGTATAAAAACAATAACAAAAAAGTTATTCTAATTTTTTTTTTCTGAACAATCATAGAAAAAATAGAAAAATAAACTTTGGTACATGTTTGTAGTTTTCTGCTTGAAACAGATTAGAATTCTAGAAAACCATAAAGGGACTATTGTTGATTATGCTTTCTCCACAAGACTGTAGGTTCCATGAGAACAAGAATATATCCATGCTGTGGTGCTTATCACTGTGTCACCAAACCTAGTATATCACTTAAAACACGGAAGACAATCAATTCAATGCATAGATGAATGGATGGATGGATGGATGAATGAATAAATTAGTAGATGGGTCAATGCCATCATGCCCAGGTTTCTATTTAAAAATTTTCTACTGTTTGTATCTCTGATGCAATTTCACCTTTCACTGAGAGCAAAATATAATATTCATATAATTGTTTTCAATGCAGAATGGCATTATGAGAAGATTTTTCTAATATTTTTAAAGGTCACATGTAACGAAACCTTAATATTTGTTCCCTATTGCATAACAAATCATCACTACCATCCGTTGACAGTTAACTAAGTTGCAAAACTTTGATAGTGAGCATGACTCATCTGTTCAACTCATTATAATAATGGTAACTGTTAACACACCATCAGTGAATGGTATAGCCACAAGGGAAGCCCAAGAATACTGGAGTGGGTAGCCAATCTCTTCTCCAGGGGATCTTCCTGACCCAGGAGTTGAACTGGGATCTTCTGCATTGCAGGCAGATTCTCTACCAACTGAGCTATCAGGGAAACCCCATAAATAAGCATAAACATATGCAAGAGATAAAAAATAATTCTCCTGTATAAGAAATGACCTTATTTGTCCAAGACTTTGATAAAGCCTTGTCTTGTATAGAGATCTGAAATAAAGATGATTTTTAAATGAGAAGGAATTCGAAACTATTTCACTAGGAGATCAAAGCCTTTTTATACATTTTTCTCATTTTTTATAGGAATACTCTTGAAGGTTAGCACAGATTTCACTTTAAGCTTGAGCAAGGCAGGGATTATGCCTTAGTTATCTTTGATTTCCCACAGCAGCTATTAGTCAAAGACATATATACTGTGAAGTTATTGAAATTAAGCTCCAGGGTCCCTCACTTGCATGGGCCTCTTTCAAGACCTAAATTTGAATTTGCCACTTTTTTTCTTTTTTTATAAAAGCCCTCAAATTATATAGGATTCAGGTCTCACAAAATTTGAATCTATTCAAGCTCAGTGAATCATAAATAGTAGGTGCCGAATAAATGCTTGAATTAAAGTGAAATTCATGAGTAATGTATTTTATAATTTTTTATGATTTAATGCACATGGTATGATTCACTTTAATATTAGAGTGCCATCACTAATTCAGTCAATAAATAGTTAAAAGATGTTACTAGAAGTTTAATAAGTAATTATTGCATTTCTTAAAATATTTAGCACCAACACTATAAACCAACCTAGGAATATGCATTTGTGAATTCAAAAGCACTAATTCTATTCACAGATATTTCTGTTAGATACACATTATTTTGTCTCTAGACATTCATATATACTCTTATTTACTTTTTAAATTATGCTCTCTTTCCTCAATATTTGATTCAATTATGACTTGAAGTCTTAGTTCTGACTACAAACTGTTTTAATTATATTCTATCATTTGTAACATCCAACTAACTTCATAAATAATCAAATAATTTCCTGATACTCTATTCCAAAAGAGAATTTATGTCTCATATTAAAAATTATCTCAGCTCTCTTTTAAAAATCATCTCTTTAATTCCCCCTACTCTTTTTTAGAGGCCTTCAAGTTTAAAATGTTCATAGCTTCATTTAATAAATAAATAGAGTGCATTGAGAGACCAAGCATTTGATTACGTTGTTATGAAATAGTATAGCAAAGCTTACATCAAACTAAAAATCATTTCTTTGCATTTTAATATCTGATAGTTCAACTTGTCCTTTATCATTTAGACAAACTTTATCATTGAAAAAGTAGAACATGGAGGGACTGCTTGTAAGAATATAAGTGACCCTTAAGTGAGTCAGAAATGTTTTCTATCAGTGGCACTAAGCAGCTAACACAAAAATGACTGTTCATTACAACTAGAACAGCAAACGATTAGGATCATTTCCCTATAAGCACAATAGACTCAATATTTAAGCATGAGAGGTAGAGAGAAAGAAAGAGACAGAGAGAAAGAGGGGGGATCATTAATTTTCTGAAATTTTGTTGATTCTGACTGTGGATCCAAGTAACACTTTTCACAATTTCAATGACTCTTTTGAAAGACAGAAGTTATTTCCATCATTTAATCATACTTTTAAAGCTCCAAAGTATTTAAGTTAGAATGCAAATTAAAGATTCAGTGAAAAAAATACATGTGCTTTTATTCATAATTTGTCAGAAAGGAGTTCATTTATTTAGCTGCTTCTTACGAGGGAGACTTTCATCCTCGTCATTGTAACCATCCTTCTATGAACCCCTCAGAGCTCTCTTACATCTCTGCTGATACGTCTAACTTGGGATACAATAAAAATAAGTCTCAGAAGGATATCTTCTATTCTGCCTTTATCTGGCTTGGAAAGAGTGAAAGCATAAGTGGATGAAAAATGTATATTTACATTTGCAAACCAAATAACTGCTTGTCATTTCCTGTGAAGTGTTAAATGAATATTAATAGAAGGATTGTATTATTTTCTTTCTTGTTTATAAAATAATGGGGGTGGGTAGAGTGGGATTTTCTGTTATGATCATAGACAGTTTCCCCACAGGTTTTCGTGGAGATTGCATCTTGCTGGAGACTGCAGCATATGCCCTGGTAGCTCCGTGGATGAACAGAAAAAGAACTTGAAAAAGAATCCCAAAATGTGCTTATTCACAGCCTATATTATTCTGCAAATGGGAGAGAAATGTGTTAAATGATATGGTGCCTGGAATTTTATGCAGTCTTTAAAAGGAACAAAAACATCCTTTATTCATACCAAACATTCAAGATTTATGTTAATTTTCGGCTTTAATTACTACTATGTTCCAATGAGCTGATTTAAAAAACAAAGACACTCTGAGGTAGCTTTAAAACAAGAAACGGTTTTGAAATAGGAACTTTTAGTCAACTTAATATTATGCATGAAATGATTTTTTTATATAGACTTAATTGTATTGTGACACACAAGTTCTTCAATAAGCCACAGCTTAAAATTGCAGAAACCCTCCCTGAGGGACGCATCACTAGCAGATGCAGATTGCCAAGGTCAATTAAACTGATGTAGCTGTGCTGTCATATATGTAGAAGAGAAACCCACGAGCATATGACAAGTATATTTCTCAGTATTTATAAAAAGATGTCAAAGATGTTATATTTCAGTACATAAATATAAATTAATTCTCCATAAACAATAAAACAATATAACAGAAATTTTAATGAAGAAGGATTATTAGTATTCTTCAGTGAATTTGAGATGCTATAAAACAATGGAGGGAATAAAAAATTCCAACATTTATAAGAAAATGATATCTTAAAAACAGATGAATTCATCTATGTGCTTGTTGCTTAATTGTACATAACCTATTAGCCAATAGGACCAGAGCAGAATGAAACAAAAAGACAAGCTGAGGCAATAATCTCAGTAAATCAGAGCTGAAAACAAAATATCAGCAAGAGCAAATAAATTCTAATTACAGGGCCAGGGTATCAGAGCTGTTTAAACAGAATAACCTGGGGCGAGGAGGGGACAGAACCGCAGAATGCTAAGAATATCAAGTCCTGAAGGCATGAGCTCTGTCCTCACATCTCCCTCTTTCTCTAAGTATTCGAATCAATAAGCAGTCCATTCCCAAACATAAGGAGAGAACAATGAAGATTCATCAACTTCTTTCTGTAAACCCTTTAAAAGTCAACCTTGATTCTGTACCTTCCTCCCCCTCTTGGACCTCAAGTAACTCTGGTTCTTTTTAGAATATCATCTTTCTCTTATTTTCCTCCTTCACCTCCTACGTTGAATGAAAGTGAAAGTGCTCAGTAGTGTCTGACTCTTTGCGACCCCATGAACCATACAGTCCATAAAATTCTCCAGGCCAGGGTACTGGCATGGGTAGCTTTTCCCTTCTCCAGGGGATCTTACCAGCCCAGGGATTAAACCCAGGTCTCCCACTTTGCAAGTGGACTCTTTACCAGCTGAGCCACAAGGGAAGCCCAAGAATACTGGAGAGGGTAGCCTATCCCTTCTCCAGTGGATCTTTCTGACCTAGGAATTGAACCGGGGTCTCCTGCATTGCAGGTAGATTGTTTACCAAATGAGCTATCAGGGAAGCCCTAGGCTGAATAACTGGCTTTAACCTGGGTCTCTCTTCTCACTGCAATTCTTACATCTTTTATCTAATTTCTTAATTGACACTGACTTCCTACCTTTTTCACCACCCAATTATTCCTTTCAGTTTATCCTTCTTATGAAAATATGGTGTTTATTGTCACCAAGTTCCATGACCTCAATCCTCCTCGCTTTTGCCTTTCTATAGCACCCATTAGCTGAATCATGTTAATTTTGATCTCTTTCTCTGATTTGCAGAATGCTACTCTATCTGGGCTCTCATTCTTTTTAAACTGCCCATGGACTCCATCTGGCTCCACCTCATCTCATCCTCCTCCTCTTTCCAGCTCTCAAACATCATCTGCTACACTTTACTGGATCAGAAATTGTAGTCATCTTCTGTCTTTAAGCTTAATCTCTCTGGTAGTGACCTCAAATGCTGCTGCTGCTGCTAAGTTACTTCAGTCATGTCTGACTCTGTGTGACTCCATGGACAGCAGCCCACCAGGCTGCCCCATCCCTGGGATTCTCCAGGCAAGAACACTGGAGTGGGTTGCCATTTCCTTCTCCAATGCATGAAAGTGAAAAGTGAAAGTAAAGTTGCTCAGTCTTGTCCGACCCTCAGCAACCCCATGGACTGCAGCCCTCCAGGCTCCTCCATCCATGGGATTTTCCAGGCAAGAGCACTGGAGTGGGGTGCCATTGCCTTCTCCTCTTTTTTATTCTGACACTCCCATCTGCCTGTTAGAGATTCCAATGTAGATGTCCTACTGTCCCTCCTAAATCATCACATCTAAAACTCAGTTCAATATTTTCCTCTGGGCCTTTCACCTTTACAAGTGATCATTAGTAAGCTTGGTTGTTCATGTCTCCTACTCATTGTGACCACCAAAGCTTCACTGAAACTCTCTTCACTATGACGATCCAGAGGGCCACATCCAGCAACTCTTCCAGTGACTGCCCCAGTTCAGGACCAGAAGTAGGTGAGGTGGGGTGAGGCACCCAAATAGTAAGGTTTAAGAAGGTCTTTCGGCACAAGATCATGCAAAGGCAGTTCAGGGCCTCGTCTCAACCTAAGCATGGCACTGCCTTCCCTGACTTCTCAGGAGCTCTCAACAGATAACCACTTCCTCCTCATAAAAGTCCCCTATCCAGGCTTCAGTGACACCACACTTCCTGCTTTTCCATGTGCCTCCATGATCACACTTTAACCGTTACTGCTGTTTTTTTCTACTGTCCTTTCCCAAAAAGCAAAAACCTGGAAATAGATCTTAATTTTGGTGTAATTTTTCAATCTTTTCTCTCCAGTCATCTGATCATGTGGCCAATTACCATATTCTAACAACTCAACAGAAAGAAATCCTCTCCTAGTTACTTCCTACATCTCATTCACATCATCCTCACCTAATGAAGACTGTTGAGAAAAGCAATTAGCATTTATTGATCCCTTGTATACGGCAGACACGATTCTGGATATTTCCATACAGTAATCTCATTTATACCGCAACACAATTCTTTAAGTTATGTATTATGAATAGCATCCTAAATACAGCTAAGAGATGGCAAAGTCACTATATCAGCTCAGTCACTCAGTCGTATCCGATTCTTTGTGACCCCCATGTACTGCGGCATGCCAGGCTTCCCTGTCCAAGACCAGCTCCTATGAAACCAGTTGTTTCTCACTTCCAAGCTCGTCATGCCACTGACCCTTGGTGTGAGGGCAAAAAAAAAAAAAAAAAAAAGCCAGGGATAGGCCAAAAACAGTCTCTCTACTGGGAACAATGGGAATAACTAAAATGAAGCAGATTGGAGTTGAAGAGACAGTGATTATTTTTCTTGTAGGTCTTATTTCCACAATTTGAGACTCAGTTCATTATAGATAAGAAGCCCAAATATTTCCCTTTAAAAATAAAGCTTCTAAAGAAAGTCTCTGGGCTTCTCAAGTGGCTCAGTGGTAAAGAATCTGCCTGCTAAGCAGGAGATACATGTTCAGTCTCTGCGGTGGGAAGATCCTCTGCAGAAGGAAATGGCAACCCACTACAGTATTCTTGCCTGGAAAATCCCATGTACAGAGGAGCCTGGCAGGTTACAGTTCGTGGGGTCTCAAAGAGTTGGACAGGACTTAGCAACTAAACAGCAAAAATGAAAGTCTCTATGTGACAATTAAGCTGACGAGTAGAATAGGCACTTGGCTAATACCTTTTGATTGATTTGACTATTTGAATTATCTACTGCTTTATTTAAAAAAAAAATGTTCATTTGGATATGCTTGTAGAACTCAGACAATGTAAAAGTACAGATTTAATTTTCTTTCCCTCCTTGCCCAGGACAAGTTTAGGCTCCCCAAGCTAAATACAAAAGATGGATGTCAATAATAGCCTGTAGCAACTCCTTTTGTTTTACTTGTATTCTACAGGGAGTCTCCTTCTCATTTCCTAAACTGACCAACTAATCAATTCAGAATTAAAATTGCCTAAGCACTTCACCTTGATTTGCTTATTTCTCTGCAATAATTCCATCTATTTAAAACACTAAACTCCTTGAAGATTTGATTTCATTTTCTGTGGAAGAGATCTCTCAAGGAGGTCAGTGTCCTTGAAGAAAATATATGGGGATTGTTTTCAAATTCTCTGTTGGATTCCCAAATGCTGCACTTTGATTTGCTTATTTATATTCAATGATACCATCTACTTAAGACTACAAACTCCTTGAAGGAATAGACCATCCTTTAATCTGATTTGGACTATAATCATCATAATTCTATGCACATTTGGGTGCTTAATACCTCTTGATAATTAGGAGACAGTGAAAAAAGTGGAAAGGCTACTGAAATATTTTATATAACTTCTCAGTGAAAGAACTTTTAAAATGTTGAATGATATCATCAAGTGAAATAATTACAGAAAGGGGTTAAAAAAATGTTTAATATAAAATCCTCATTTGCTGCATTTAAAGCATAAATAAAAACAAATAGAGAGCCAGAAGTAAATTACACTACTTGTAGAAAACAATATTATTAAAATATAAGTGAATACTGAAAAATATTTTAATTAACAAAATAAATCAAATGGAAAAGATTCCCTAAATAGAGCTTTAAAAGTAACTCTATGTGTGTTTGACTGCCATGACTAATTATGTATCCATGTAATGTGTGTTCAATTTGGGCTTATTTAAATAGCAGAAATGCTCATTAGCTGCAGTATATCTGTGAAGCTTCAGTAAACAGTTTAATGGTTTTTATGTTTAACCAATTTCATAAGTTCCTGTAATTTTAGCTTTAGCAGCTCATTAATGTTATTTTTTGATATCCATCTTATGACTTTTTTTTCCTTGTCAATCGGCTGCAGGCAGATTTCAGTGCAAATTTAAAACATACAATAGAATTTATTTTAAACAATTTTAGCACATAAATAAATGCAAAAGTCAAAAATATAGGTTCTATATAGAGTATTGATTGTATTAATATGTAGTCAGTAAATATCTTTGGTACTGACAAAGGCTATATATTAAGTAGAATTTGTGATGATAATAATGACAAACAGTTACTGAGTGCCCCCATGAACATGTAGCTGGTTCTGGACGAGTCAAGTCATGTTATCTCTTTGTATTTTCACAGAAGAGGTATTACTTTAATTTTATAGTTGAGGAAACTGAGACTGAGCTAAGTTACACAAATTACTATCTCATAATTTGAACCTAATTACAAGCCACTATCGCTCTTCTAAGTGGGAGTACCTGGAGTTCTTTATGGGCATCTGGAGATAAACACCTAAACCTTAGGAGAGGGCCCTGCAACTTAAGATTAGATATAGTCATAGGATGGAAGAAGTTCTTAGAGAAAGAGCACAAGTCTGAGTAAAAATAGAATGAACCATTTATTTTTAAAGTGGTAGCAATCACTACCTGAGCTAAAGCCAGAAGAGGAATCATCAGAGTTTCATGAAGATCAAGGTATTTCCTTGCCACATGAGCCAAGAAGTGGTCATTTTAAGAAATGTCAAATACAAGAGAAATGTAAGGTAGATAACTAGATTTGAGGATCTGGAGGTCAATGAGCAGTAAAAGAGGACATTTGTAGATAAATGATGAAGGCAAAAATCAGAATAGAAGGGGTTAAGGAGAAAAGATCTGGTAAAGACAGCAAGGCAGTGCATACAGGATATACTTCTGGGAGTTTAATAATGATTGTATAGGGTAAAAAATTAAGGCAATAGCTTTCATTCATTCATTCTATTAGCAAATATTATTTATTGTCTACTGTGTAGTAAATCCAGCTGTTTGCACTGTAGTAAAGCACAGATAGGGGACGGTGTCCTTCTATGATGTACATTTCAGTTGGTACAAGATAAAATAAATAAAAGTAAATAAGCAAGTGAACCAAATGATGGTGAAAATGGCTATGAAGAGGATGACATGAATGAGAGTGTTCTGTGGTGAGGGGACTGAGAAGCAGAAGAGGCGCTGTAGAGCACAGTGGGGATGGAGGGGCACAGACGATTCTTGGTCGAGATGACATCTGAGCTAATACGTAAAGGATAAGACAGGGATGGCAGGTGAGGACCTTGAGGCAGATCATTCCAGGCAGAGGGAACCATTACAGAGGAGTTAGAATGAGCTGAAGTTGACACATTTGGAGAGCTGAAGGGAGACTTTATGTGGGTAGAAGGAAGCAAGCGAGAAGAGAGGAGGCCGAGAGACAGGCAGAGGCTGATCGAAGACAGTTTCAGAAGCTGGGAAGGATTTTATTCTAAATAAAGTAGAACAAAATAGAATTGATTTATGTATTTCATTCTAAAGAAACTAGGAAACCACTGGAAGGTTTGGAACAGGGGGATGAAATGAAGTAATTTCTGTTTATAAAGCTGATTCTGATAGGATTATAAGGAAGAAAGAGTGAACGCAGGGTGACCAGTGAGAAGGTAACTAGTTTCTATGCAAGTGACAGTGTCCAGCATCTAACCATTGCCTCAACAGAAAGAAGACTGCTTGTCTTCATGTGACACTTTGCATAAACCTTACTTTCAAGTGTTCTGGTCTTTACCTTGAATTTTCTGTAGGGGCATTTAGAAAAAAGCAATCATTTCATTCTGTTCATCTCAACATTTATCCATCTCTTCATTCATCCATTTATTCATTCATTCAGTGCTCCCTTTAGACTGCTGGGTACTTTGGATTAAAATATGAATAAATTATCTTGCAGTCCTGCTGTCAACATAATTAGAATATATAAAGTGTATGGACTGAAACAAGAGAAGACCAGAAGCTGATTAATTATACGTGGTGAGGGGAACGTATTTCATCGACATGGCTCTTTAGATTTCAGGTACTCACCAACTTTAGAATAAAATTCAAATACTTTAGTCTTACACGAAAACATTTTGTGAATTAGCAATGATATATTTCTCCACCTTTACTTTTTCTTGTTGGATGCCTTACGATCTAGCCAAAGGAATTACCCCTTGTATTATCCACCCTGTTCACTCTGACAAAATGTGCTTTCCCCTTGTCTCTAGTCTCTTAATTCCAACCCAGTTCCCATCTCTAGTACAAATACCCCTGCCTCCGTAAAAACCTTCTTTGGTGATTACAGCTGGAAGTCATCTCTCCGTCCTGTGTGTTATTCTACCAGTGTATCTATTTCTCCTTGAGTTTACCTAATGGCATTTTTATGTGCATTTTCCCTCTCTTTTAGACTGCAAGCTCCTGTAGACAGGGTCAATGTATTCACTTTTTGTGAACTCAGGAGAACTTAACACAGAATCTAACAAACCGAGAATGAAAGCATAGGAAATAAAGTCCCACAAGTATGTAGGAGGGCAGATTAAAAGGGTGTCAGAATTAAATAAAAGCATTTGGTATCAATCCCACCAACAGGAGAATAACTTTAGATTCTAAAGCATGAGAGTAATGCAATGATACTGATGATCTAGTAGCTCATTTGGCATCAGTGTTCAAATACAAGGAAAACATTGGGCCATATTAAACCAAGTGAATAATCACTATGCTTTTCAGAGGACTTGGAAAATCATAGAATGTTTGCTGAATATAATATGCTTAGTACTCTTTCATGCACATGTATGGAAAAAGTGGTTGTGTAATTCAAAGTCCCTTGAAAACATTTTAAAGAGCTTCATAATTACAAAATATTATAAGCATGGTTAGAATGGAAACAAGGTGGGCATGAGATAGCATTAGAACATACAAAACTTGAGTGAGACCTCTGAATACATGTTGAAATAAGAGCTGGCTTTCTACTCCAGCAATGCCAGCATGTTGGGGAAATCTAATAAATTATATGAACATATTACATTTGCCAAATTCAGACTCAAATTGAAGAAAGTAGGGAAAACCGCTAGACCATTCATTCAGGTATGACCTAAATCAAATCCCTTATGATTCTACAGTGGAAGTGAGAAATAGATTTAGGGCCTAGATCTGATAGATAGAGTGCCTGATTAACTATAGATTGAGGTTCTTGACATTGTACAGGAGACAGGGATCAAGACCATCTCCATGGAAAAGAAATGCAAATGGTTGCCTGGGGAGGCCTTACAAATAGCTGTGAAAAGAGAAGCTAAAAGACAAGGAGAAAAGGAAAGATATAAGCATCTGAATGCAGAGTTCCAAATAGCAAGAAGAGATAAAGCCTTCTTCAGCGATCAATGCAAAAAAACAGAGGAAAACAACAGAATGGGAAAGACTAGAGATCTCTTCAAGAAAATTAGAGATACCAAGGGAACATTTCATGCAAAGATGGGCTCAATAAAGGACAGAAATGGTATGGACCTAACAGAAGCCGATGATATTAACAAGAGGTGGCAAAAATACACAGAAGAACTGTACAAAAAGATCTTCACGACCTGGATAATCATGATGGTGTGATCACTCATCTAGAGCCAGACATCCTGGAATGTGAAGTCAAGTGGGCCTTAGAAAGCATCACCACCAACAAGGCTAGTGGAGGTGATGGAATTCCAGTAGAGCTACTTCAAATCCTGAAATATGAGGCTGTGAAAGTGCTGCACTCAATATGCCAACAAATTTGGAGAACTCAGCAGTGGCCACAGGACTAGAAAAGGTCCATCTTCATTCTAATCCCAAAGCAAGGCAATGCCAAAGAATGTTCAAACTACTGCACAATTGCACTCATCTCACACGCTAGTAAAGTCATGCTCAAAATTCTCCAAGCCAGGCTTTAGCAATATGTGAACCGTGTACTTCCTGATGTTCCAGCTGGTTTTAGAAAAGGCAGAGGAACCAGAGATCAAATGGCCAACAACCACTGGATCATGGAAAAAGCAAGAAAGTTCCAGAAAAACATCTATTTCTGCGTTATTGACTATGCCAAAGCCTTTGACTGTGTGGATCACAATAAACTATGGAAAATTCTGAAAGAGATGGGAATACCAGACCACCTAACCTGCCTCTTGAGAAATCTGTATGCAGGTCAGGAAGCAACAGTTAGAACTGGACATGGAACAACAGACTGTTTCTAAATAGGAAAAGGAGTACGTAAAGGCTGTATATTGTCACCCTGCTTATTTAACTTCTATGCAGAGTACATCATGAGAAACGCTGGACTGGAAGAATCACAGTCTGGAATCAAGATTTATGGGAGAAATATCAATCACTTCAGATATGCAGATGACACCACCCTTATGGCAGAAAGTGAAGAGGAACTCAAAACTCAAAAGCCTGTTGATGAAAGTGAAAGAGGACAGTGAAAGAGTTGGCTTAAAGCTCAACATTCAGAAAACTAAGATCATGGCATCTGGTCCCATCAGTTCATGGCAAAGAGATGGAGAAACAGTGGAAACAGTGTCAGACTTTATTTTGGGGGGCTCCAAAATCACTGCAGATGGTGATTGCAGCCATGAAATTAAAAGACGCTTACTCCTTGGAAGAAAAGTTATGACCAACCTAGACAGCATATTCAAAAGCAGAGACATTGCTTTCTCGACTAAGGTCCGTCTAGTCAAGGCTATGGTTTTTCCAGTGGTCATGTATGGATGTGAGAGTTGGACTATGAAGAAGCACTTAAGAATTGATGCTTTTGAACTGTGGTGTTAGAGAAGACTCTTGAGAGTCCCTTGGACTGCAAGGAGATCCAATCAGTCCATTCTGAAGGAGATCAGCCCTGGGATTTCTTTGGATGGAATGATGCTAAAACTCCAGTACTTTGGCCACCTCATGCGAAGAGCTGACTCATTGGAAAAGACTTTGATGCTCGGAGGGATTGAGGGCAGGAGGAGAAGGGGACGACAGAGGATGAGATGGCTGGATGGCATTACGGACTTGATGGACATGAATCAGAGTGAACTCCGGAATTGGTGATGGACAGGGAGGCCTGGTGTGCTGCGATTCATGGGGTCACAAAGAGTCAGACACGACTGAGCTACTTAACTGAACTGAATTACATTTGCATTAGGTAGCTTCCATATTTGGGGGCTATATATTAAACATGCTTCCCAGCAGGTTTGGTAAAGAATCTACCTACATTTTACGAGACTCAGGAGACATGGGTTCAATCTGTGGGTCAGGAAGATTACCTGAAACTCACTCCAGTTTCCTGCCCACTCCCATTCCCGTATTCTTGCCTAGAGAAACCCATGGAGAAAGGAGCCTGGCTGGCTGCAGTCCACTGGGTTGCAGAGTCAGACACGACTGAAGTGACTTAGCACATATTAAATATGATTCAATGTAATTTCCTAACTCATAAAATTACAACTTATATGCATGTAGGTCAATATCTAATTTATCTGTCTAAAATAGGTATATTGTTATTTTTATTTTGTGCTTTCAGCCAAGGACACAGATGCAAAGTAATTAATAATCTATAATATGAAATATATACTACTAAGAGCATTAGTATAAAATCTACATCATTACTAAATTTATAATTTGACTAAATTTTGTATCTTGATTTTACATCATGGTAGCTTACTATAATTTAACACTTCACAAGAATATCAGGTTTCAGAATAAACTTTTAGTGTCCCATGAACTAACTAGTATTTAAAAGACAAATATAATAGGCTATGTCAATAAAGCTCTTGACATATATTACAGTCACTATATGCTGAAATCCATTTTCTTACATTTGAAGATTTCTGTTCTCTGAAACAATTATGTTATTTTTCCATTTTCTACCTTCTTTTCCAGCAAAACTTGTTACATGCCACTGCTCAACTTCTTGTATGTAATCTTTGATTTGATGGAAAAGTACTGATTTATCCACTGTCTCCCTGTAAGAATGCATATGATATCAACCACTAGTGAAACCTGGAAAATAAAGATAAGGGAAGGCTCTGAACAGAGCTATTCACTGGGGAAACAAACCTATTCCTATGCAGTTATTAGAGGGAAGTAAAATAATTACAGAAATATCATGTTATGTTTCAAACGGATATCTAAGGCAGTTGTAAGTGATGTGATGTTGATTCCAAATCACTTTCAACACTGTTATCAGTTTGACCTCCTTCCTCATCACCTCCACCCCTTTATAGTAATTCCAAAGAAAAACTGTGCAAAGATTTCATTATTTTGGATTGTTATTCTGCAGAAATGCCAGTACTTGCTTTAAATTCTACCACTTTATCCTCACTCTGCACAGTATATTCTATAATAAAAAGATAATAAATTTTTCAGTGAGAAAAAAAATTTGATAATTAGGGCAATTTTTAAGAAAATATGTACAGTTTTACTATTGGTTTTCTGAGAATGCTACTTTTCTAAAACAGGGTTAAAAGCAAGAAAATGTACAGGGACTGAAAAAGGATTCATTCTCATCACTGGGCCAACAATACAAAGGATATATCAATGTTTTATTTCTCAGGATAATGGACAGGTAGCATCAGGAACTACAAGCATTAGTAAAACTGGGGAGGTGCAGAATCACAGACTAAAACTGTCTTGATGTCCATGTCCTCCTAAAATATTTACCATCTAAAGATCAGCATAAGAAAGGCTGATTTTTTTTCCTATTCATAATATGATAGATTCTTCTTGATTTCCAGAAGAAATGCCATATGTCCTCTTTATTCATACTTTTAAGAAACTGTCATCTAAACTATAAGTTATAATAGTCTTTATTCATTAATTCAATCAACGAATAACCACTATTCTAGACACTAGGTTATAACAGTGAAAAGACAAATGATATATAATGATACCTACTGTCTCTTTTGAATCTGAAACTTCTTAGTTCTAGTCCTATTTCCAGCTGTTGAATGGATTAGCAAATCCAAATGAAACACATCACCATTTCCCTCAGATCTATTTGTTCTATCTGCTGCATTCATGAGTTCTCAGGCATTTTATGGACATATCTGATTATATCTAATCAGATCCCACACTAGATACTCCATATTCCACCTCTTTATCAAGCAGACGACCAAATCATTAATGTCTGTGTAAAAATACGTCTGGATTCTAAATGTTCTCCAATAGTGCTATGTCCTTTAACTTAAGCCTTAAGCAGTAACCACGCGAATTGACAGTCTTTTAACTGGTTTCATCAATACTATTCTGTCTTAATCCAAGGCCATCTTTGTCACTATCACTGCCACCTTGGAGAAGCATGTTTATTTCATCCTCCTGATGCTTCCTTTCACGTGGGAAACAAATATTGGTATAATACTAGCGGTGTCACTCTGTATCTTACCTATCTTTAAAAAGCTGCACTCGGTCATTACAATTAGCAGATATGAAAGAAGAAATTAGGCATGTGTGGCATCACCAATGCAATGTACATGAACTTGGGCAAACTCCAGGAGATGGTGAGGAACAGGAAGGCATGGCACACTCCAATCCATGGGGCCGCAAAGAGCGACTGTGCGTCAACACCACCAGCACATCCTTGCCAAGAGTATAGCTTGGCAGCTGCCCAGTTGAGGGTGCCTCCCTTCCTTAATACTAAAAGGCTTCCTGCTTCAGCTTCCCAACAGGGAACCTGCATTGTTGGATCACACCTGTGACTGGTGAGTAACTTACCTACTTCAGGCATCTAATAGCAGGAAACACATTTGCCTTCTGATACGAAGCACCTCAAGGGTGCCTTCATGGTTTCCCAACTAATTGAAGAATATTATAAATGGTCCAAACCCAAGCAGAGAGAAGGAAGATCCATCACCTACCAGAACTGCTACATTAACATAAAGATCTCTCCAATATTTAAGCTTCCTCATTTATCAGTTGGGTGTATATAGGACAAAATTCACAACCCCTGGATTAGCATGTAAGTCTCCTAATTTCACCTAAATCTGTAGACAAATTCCCTCCAATCTTACCGCTATCCACTTCCCACCTTATCTTAACAGGCATCATGTGCTCTAGCTAAACAGAATTTCTCACTAGGGTCTGGTCACCTGAGGCTGTTTATCAGCTTGCACCTTGTGTCTGATATTCCCTCTGAAAGAGAAAATCCTTGTTGTTCAGTCACTAAGTCGTGTCCAACTCTTTGCAACCCCCATGGACTGATGCACACCAGGCTATCCTGTCCTTCACCATCTCCTGGAGCTTGCTCAAACACATGTCCATTGAGCCGGTGATGCTATCCAACCACCTCGTCCTCTGTTGTACCCTTCTCCTCCTGCCTTTGATCTTTCCCAGCATCAGGGTCTTTTCTAATGAGTCAACTGTTTGCATCAGGTGGCCAAAGTATTAGAGCTTCAGTTTCAGCATCTGTCCTTCCAATGAATATTCAGGGTTTATTTCCTTTAAGATTGACTAGTTTGATATCCTTGCTATCTAAGAAACTCTCAAGAGTCTTCTCCTACACCACAGTTCAAAAGCATCAATTCTTCGATGATCAACCTTCTTTATGGTCCAAAGCTCACATTCATACATGACTACTGGAAAAAACATAGCTTTGACTAAATGGACCTTTGTTGACAAAGTAATGTCTCTACTTTCTAACACACTGTCTAGATTTGTCATGCCTTTTCTTCCAAGGAGCAAGCATCTTTAATTTCATGGCTGCAGTTAGCATGTGCAGTGATTTTGGAGCCCAAGAAAATAATGTCTGTCACTCTTTCCATTGTCTCCCCATCTATTTGCCATGAAGTGATGGGACCAGATGCCATAATCTTTATTTTTCTGAATGCTGAGTTTTAAGGCAGCTTTTTTTACTCTCCTCTTTCACTTTCATCAAGAGGCTCTTTAGTTCCTCTTTGCTTGCTGCCATAGGGTGGTGTCATAGCATATCTGAGGTTATTGATATTTCTTCCAGCAATCTTGATTTCAGTTTGTGCTTCATCCAGCCCGCCATTTTGCATGATGTACTCTGCATATAAGTTAAATAAGCAGGGTGACAATATACAGCCTTGATGTATTCCTTTCCCAGTTTAGAACCAGTCTGTTGTTACATGTCCGATTCTAACTTGTGCTTCTTGACCTGCATACAGGTTTCTCAGGAGGCAGATAAGGTGGTCTGGTATTCCTACCTCTTGAAGAATTTTCCACCATTTCTTTTCATTCACAGAGTCAAAGGCTTTAGTATAGTCAGTGAAGCACTCAGTGAATAGAAGTCAGTAGTCAATGAAGCAGAAGTAGACATTTTTCTGGAATTCTCTTGCTTTTTATATAGTCTAACAGATGTTGGCCATTTGATCACTGGTTCCTCCGCCTTTTCTAAATCCAGCTTGAACATCTATAAGTTCTTGGTTCACGTTAAAGCCTATCTTGGAGAATTTTGAGCACTACTTTGCTAGCATGTGAGATGAGTGGGGAATTGTGTGGTAGTTTGAACATTCTTTGGTGTTGTCTTTCTTTGGGATTGAAATGAAAACTGACCTTTTCCAGTCCTGAGGCCATTGCTGAGTTTTCCAAATTTGCTGACATATTGAGTGCAGCACATTCACAGCATCATCTTTTCAGGCTTGAGCCTGAGAAACTCCTACTCAAGCCCTACAAGCCAGACCAAATATCACTTGAGATTAGCACATTATGCTACAGTGCGTGTATTATTTACATGCCTGTTTCTTTCATTAGCCTATACAAATCCCTGAAAGGCAAAGACTCCCTTTATTCATATTTGTATTCTTAGTGCCTGGACAGTCCTATAACATATTTGGGTATTAAAAAGTTATTCACTGAATGAAAAATAACGAGAGAATAAATAATAGAAATCATAAAATAAAAAGTTAAATTTTGGACATAAAAATGAAATATTCAGACCTTCATGTATAATGATGAGAAAGAACATGCATGAAATAAGTAGGATGATAACTTTCTAAAGACATGCTCTTTTTTAATATAGCTTTTAAAAATGACTGCAAAATGACTACTTAATCTAACAATGTGGTGTTGAGCAAGTTGCATAATCTCCCCCTGGCTCTCTCCCTTCCACCCCCATTCCACCTGGAAACTCCTACACATCACTCAGCCTTCAATCTACAACCCACTTCCTCCAGGAAGCTTCTCTGAACCTTCAGATTGTTCTCTCTCTGCTTCCCGGGGACTCTAAACTTCTCTCAGCACAATTGATTATGAATTTGAGTCTTGCCTGGTTAAGCTGCTTTCCTGGATGCCAAGTTTGCACCTGCCTGTTCTCTACTTTATCCTGAGAACACACTCAGTGTCTGGAACAGCAGGCCGTCAGAAACTATTAGCTAAACAGATAAACTTGTGAAATTAGGAGTCTGGAGTATGTTATCTCTTAAGTCCCTTCTAGCAGTCTTCCTGGTGGCTCAGTGGTAAAGAATCTGCCTGCAATGCAGATATGGGTTCCATCTCTGGCTTGAGAAGACCCCCTAGAAAAGGAAAGGGCAACTCACTCCATTATTCTTGCCTGGAAAATCCCATGGACAGAGGAGCTCCGTGGGGTTGCAAAAGAGTCAGACAAGACTTAGACACTAAACAAAAACAGTAAGTCCCTTCCACAACATTTGCGAATGTAAGGACAGCATCAGTGCTAGTAGCTATATTGTGATGTATGCCTGCTACTTTATTTTTCAATTCTATTTATCCATTCTTAGTCATATTGATCATCAGTGAAGCTCTTCCTCTAACATTTCTGCCATCAGTCAAAAAGTTCTCCTAGCTAGCATTAAGGTACAATATTCCTTAATCTGTAATTTGAAACTATATTGCAAACATTTCTGTTTATAAAAATATATACACTAGGGAAAATCTGATCAATTATGACACATTCTTAACTTGGTATTCCATTCCATCCCTCTCCTCTTTATTTTTGGTAAGGCAGAAAAGGAATTCTGAAAGTTAAAAGCCACAAAAAGTGGACAATTATTCAAAGAAAAGTTTGCTGAATTCCTAAGTGCCATCAATAGCTTCTGAAGGAGCTGTTTTATTGTTTGAAAGATGAAACACGCCTGTTAAAAGGGTGGGTTATTAAAATGCCCTAGTGTTCCCACTTCCATTAGCGAAGTAGCATATAAATAACATTTTAATAAGAAAAAAGCAAATTAAACATACTAATGCCACGTCTTTTCAAGCACAGGTAACCATGACTATTGGGCACTTGACTCATGTAATGCTCAATTTAAAATATTTTTCTAGGTTTTTCCCAACACCTAAAATAGTGGACCGTCTAGTCAAGGCTATGGCTTTTCCTGTGGTCATGTATGGATGTGAGAGTTGGACTGTGAAGAAGGCTGAGTGCCGAAGAATTGATGCTTTTGAACTGTGGTGTTGGTGAAGACTCTTGAGAGTCCCTTGGACTGCAAGGAGATCCAACCAGCCCATTCTGAAGGAGATCAGCCCTGGGATTTCTTTGGAAGGACTGATGCTGACGCTGAAACTCCAGTACTTTGGCCACCTCATGCGAAGAGTTGACTCACTGGAAAAGACTCTGATGCTGGGAAGGACTGGGGGCAGGAGGAGAAGGGGACGACCGAGGATGAGATGGCTGGATGGCATCACGGACTCAATGGACGTGAGTCTGAGTGAACTCCGGGAGATGGTGATGAACAGGGAGGCCTGGTGTGCTGCGATTCATAGGGTCGCAAAGAGTCGGACACGACTGAGTGACTGAACTGAACTGAACTGAACTGAAAACAATGGAGGGAAATGGGCCCTTTTGAAAAATTCCTGAATATCTGTATTGTCGTGGATTCATGCACACTACTCTTACACACCTAGCCTTTTCAAGCTCGGGCTTAGGCCAGAATAAGGCAAATGAACCTATGGACTGTTCCTTTTTCAGGGTGACCACAATTGAATCAAACTACACTTGAAGCTACTACTGGCAGAATCTTTTATTTACTTTTCATGAGGTTTTGAAAACACTTTCTGAAGGTCTTCTAACAAGAGGAGCTGGTAAGACATTTTGTAGCCTCTCCACCATCCTGCCAGCCCCTCCCCACAACCTATCTCCCCCAAAATAACACTTCCTTATGGAACTATTTGCTATTAATGCTATGAGGGCAGTTGTTTTCATGCGGGGTGCATTAAAGGTTCAGAAAGCGCTGGGCTTTGTATTTCCTTGTTGTCTCTAGTGAGATGAGCAGGAAGAAAATGTAGCCTCTGGGTGAAGTACACAAACTCCTTTCCTAGAAGCACTGCACACTCATGCTGTGCCCGGAGAGCTCAGTCACCTCACCACTTGCAAGCCTGAGCAGGCTGTGCAGCGTGTTCCTGAGTGGGTATTACTGCTGCCATTCATCCCATCTTCTTCTGAAAACAAAGGTTTTTAGTCTTAGTTATCTAATCCCATAATTTTCGAGTGCTTAAAGGCTCCAGTTTAGCAACATCAACAGTGCTTCTCTCTTTCCTTTTTCACATAAAAATGAGCAATCATACAAAACAAAAATTTGCCCCAGACTTTACCTTGAATGTTCAAGAGAAGAAAACAAAGATATTAAACATATCCTCTGCTCTTTAAATATCTGATTTATGGAAAACCCAAAATGCAGATTTCTACCTACTAAAATTTGTTGAAAGAAAATTCCTCTCGATGGTATAAAAATCATCAGAATTGACAATAAAACATTTTGAAAACATATGATACAGTTACAAACTGTGTACTTTTTTCTGCAAAGTAAAAGTAATGAAATAAAGAAAACATTTTCTCATTTAAAAATTCATAATTTGTAAGGGGATCTGTTTTACTCACTTACAAAGAAATGTGGACAGAGCTTGCAAGGCCCCAGATGAAGTCCTAATTCTCAATGTTTTTATTCCTAGATAAGATTCACACCATCATAAGGGTGGACTATAACTCAACTATAACTCAATTTAATTATCAAGTGTGATTTTGTTACACAAGGATAGTAACATCTACAATGTAAGAGATGCTCACTATGTGCTAGACATGTATCTAAGCGCGTTACATATATTATTAATTTATTTATTCTTAAAATAACACCAGAAGGTAGATACTATAATTTTCCTTCTTAAAAGATCAAGACCATGAAGTACAAAGAGACTAAGGGAGCCAGATTTCCAGCTGGGCAGCCTGGCTCCAGAGCCCCTGCTCTAAGCTGCTACACCAGACGGACTCTAATTAGTGTCATATTTATTGGATTATAAAGAATTCAACAATTTATGCCAAAACAAGGGAAAAATCAATAGCAAAGAAAAACAGAATTACTTTTCTAACATTTATGTTTTCTAAGAAAAATAAATCAAATAAACCCCATAGCAGGAGAAAGGTAACAATTTGGTATAATAAAACTGGAAAAGACTCTGAGGCTGGGAAAGATTGAAGGCAAAAGGAGAAGAAGCGTGGCAGAGAGTGAAGTGGTTAGATAGCATCACCGACTCAATGGACAGGAAATTGAACAAACTCTAGGAGACAGTGAAGGACAGAGGAGCTTGGCATGCGGCAGCCTATGAGACTGCAAAGAGTTGGACACAACAATAACAAGTGACTGAGCAACAACAACAAATAAAGAAATTAAAATTTTAACAAGAATCAAGTCAAATCAAACACACAAATATAATCTAAGCACCTATCATGGCTATTATTGGGATTACAATGTACTGTAAAGATACATTCTCTGTCCTTTGGGGGTTTACAATCTAACTCGAAGATAAATTATGACAGGTTCTGAAATATCAAAGCATATGGGTCTTTTCAAAGTAGACATTTCAAAGGAATGAGAGGATGAGTTGGTGCAGTGCATGAAAGAGGCACTGAGGTCATGGCCTCAGTGCCTTCCTTCAGTTGTTGAAAAGCAGACAAAACTGTATCTTCTAAACCTCCTAGGAATGTGCAAACAAGGACATATGTTATCACCTCCCCTAAAAAAATGAAACTGTGAGGTCAGTAAAAATGGTAACAGATTCTCCTTATCAATTCCAAACTAACAGTAGATATACGTACATTTTTTTTCATAACTGGTAGTTTGGTTCAAAGCAGAAAGAAAAGGGAATAAAATAAGGAAAAAAGTATCTTAAATTTGACATTGTCCTAACAAAAAGAGGGAAAATTCAACTCCAAACACTGATGTTGGTGTTTAACAGAAGAAAAGACTTCTTACATTATGAAACATGCTTTTACAATAAATAAATACAGGTTTTAAAATTTCCAGTGAAGAGCAATATTTGTAGAGTAGAAATGCTAGTTAGAGGTAGCCTGTGCTTAATTTACTGACAGCCTTTAAAATCAGACTTGAATACTAAAATCCAAATTAAATATGATTTAGAATGTAACATTCTTAGAGGAAATGGATGAGAATTTTGAAAAGGTGGAACCACCTTGAATTTTTCATAGGAAAGATATTAAATAAGGCTAAGAATTTATCATCCCAATCAAATTAGAAACTGGACACCAAACTACCTTTATAATTTGTAACAGTAGTTAATGAAGGATTCAATTAAATTGTGCTTATAATAAGCACACATAAATTTCATGCACAGGGATGTGGAATATGCATGTAGTCTTTTGTTCTTATTTTCTACTCACTCCTATAATCCAAAAAAAAAAAAGAGAGAGAGAGAAATAAAACAGAATTAAGTAAAATAATGATGATTACTTATAATTGTCATAAGTCTTGGAAAGAATGAAATAATTAGCAACTGAAATCTAAGGGTATTATACAACTTTGTTTTATAAATTTGACACATTTTTCTTTTCTATAAGCTATTGAGGCGGTTACTATTTTTATGACATGAAATAAATATTAGAGATACATTGCGTGCTTAATACTAAAGCTATTTTATATTCTCCATTGTGAAATACATAAATTAGGGACACAATAATGTTGTATGTAAAAAAAATTAGACAAATAATTTCCTTCAAATTTCCCAATTTAGTTTACCTTTACCAACACCTATTATTGATATAATTGAGACACTACAATTTCATTTCACTATTTTCACTTAAGATATTATTGTAATCAGATAATGCGGAGAGAATAAATTATCACTGTACTGTCAAGTTTATTTCATTCCTTAATTCTTTAGCATATATTTACATAATACATTCACCAAGGACTTTCCAAATTAACCACTATGGAATCCATCCTGTACTAGATACTAGGAGGAACAGTTCAATAGAGAATGCTGGAAAGGAAAGCTAGGCACATAGTACATAAAATCATTTGCTGACATTCTCAGCCAGTCAGGAGGAGTTTCATCCTCTTGTACAGGGTAACACTGGTGACTTTAATGAAAAGCACAATTGGAATTAGATATCTGACTCTGGGATATCATTTTTGAACTTTAGTGAGAAGAGAACTATTGTGCCATTTCTAATAATAGCAAACTAGAAAGGCAGTCAGTCTTAGGGCAACCTGATGAGGCGATCCTTATTTTGTGCATTTCTCTCTAAATGTATTCTAAACTTTATAAAACAAACTTTTGTTTGAAGGTCTGCCTCCAGCCCCAGTCTGTGAAATTTTTAAGTTCAAGACATGCCTCATTCATCTCTGTACCCTCCAGAATACATTTTGGTACCTGGCATTCACTAGAAACTCACTAAATGCTTATTACATGCATGAGCATAAACAGAGGATGAAATATCTTCTGAGAAATGAAGAGCAGAGAAAGAGATTTTAGAGTCATTTTATACAGAAGTGCAACCATGCTTATTGTAAGTCTGGCTACCACTTGCCACATAGAAGTTGCCCATTAAATGTTCTTAAAAGGAATTAATATATATATGGATAAATGAATGAATGAGTTCAGTGAAGAAATGAATATCCTAAGAAAAGAGAATATGGGCAAAGTCTGAACTTTTTAGAGGAAGAAAACAGTCAGTGACAGTGGGAAAGGAACAGTTAAAACAAAAAGCAAAAAAAAAAAAAAAGGAGCGTCATAAACAATAATAATATGTTATAGTTTCAATGCCAAAGCACTTTCACATTACTTCATTTTAATTCTGATAACCATCCTGAGAGGTAGAAAGAGTATGTATTATTATCCATGTTTTGTTACAGAGGAAGAAGCTGAGGCTCAGAAAGGTTAAGTGACGCGGAAGAATTTTTCAAACAGAAAGAAATATTTGATACTGTCAAATGCAGAAAATAGAAGGAATGAAAAGATTACACTGAGTTTTGTATGCAGTTCACTGGAGTCTGTGCAGAGAGCTTGGGAAGGAGGAAAGAAGATGGGTAGAAAAGCAGATTGATATATTAAGAAAGATGTTATATATATTGAAATATATCATACCACATATGCAATAATCACAAAAATATCACACATAAATCACATCACAGGAGTATTGAGATAGGATAAGATTCAGGGCAGAAGAGACATGAACAGCTTCTCTTCTTACCCAAACTGACAACTTGCTTCCTACAATCTGACTTTCACTATATCAAAGTTTTCTTTGAAATTATTGCTTCAAGATTTTAAATACCACTTGGGTAAGATCTTCTTGATCAACTTTTCACAAATGATGTTTTTCTCTCTACCATTTTTTAAATGTTTTCCATTCAAAAAACAATACTGAATATATTTAGAAAGCAGTAGAGATGTGAATGCTCTTTAACATTGCAGCTCTTCCAGCTCTCCTCTAACTGGAAAGTAGCTCTCATTAATGTCAACGTTGAAGGTCCTCGTAAAGCAAGTAGTTCTATTTGAGGAAACTTTTCTCAAGCAGTTTGTTTTTCAAGTCAGGAGAAGGGGAAAAAGGGGGAAAGGGAAGGTCTAATCATTTTCCCTTGATTTCTCTAATGTATATGGGGTGAAACATATAAGCAC
Organism: Nanger dama; assembly: GCA_917880005.1. Classification (NCBI taxonomy): domain Eukaryota; kingdom Metazoa; phylum Chordata; class Mammalia; order Artiodactyla; family Bovidae; genus Nanger; species Nanger dama. The sequence continues at coordinate 3,927,698 of CAKJTW010000059.1, forward strand.
TGGAAGAAACATACATAAGTAAATTTTGGAACAAAATTCACAAATAAATTTTTAAATGATTTAGTCAAAAAAACACAAGTAAATCAGATTTTCTTTTCATCTACTCAATATTTTAAATATTACGTTAAATCTTTCGCTCTTTACACACACACCAACATAAGCTTTGGAAAGCTGTATTCTGTGATTTTGAGTCACATCTACTTAAGTTTGCTAGGGAAAAGATATATTTTTCTTAATATTAGAGTTGTCAGTTATGGAACATAAATTTAAATGGTAAGATAAATTGTTTTTGATAGACAAAAATCAACAGAATTGCAAGTTAAGTGATTCAAATTTTTACTCAGTTTTCAGTCACATATAGAGCAGTAAGAACATTATGATCCTTTTTTAGATAACAGTATACAGTTTATATGTTGCTCTCTTTTTCCTTCCTGAACTCATCAATGAATAACAAAGCACACTGTGACTATGTCTGCATATCACATAAATGTCTAGATGAAAAGTGACAAATTCAGGCCATCATCCAACTATTTGAAAACATTTATCTTGATGACATTAAACATCTGGATGTTTCCAAATACCAAGATGTTTGATGTCCTGCAGATAAAATATCCTGATGAGTGGTTAAACGCTTTACTTATCTATTGGATAAAAACGCACATTTGCAAGCATTATCTTTTTCTGTTTCAGACACAAAATGTAATTTTAGCACGGATATAGTAGGAAGCTATAGGAATCATCAGGTTTAGAAATTCTACTTACTGTTTTTCCTAATGAATCTTGAAATTAGAGAAACATCTTTATTTTCTTTTAGTTAATAAAATAGATGTCATTTTGACGGTGTGCAGTAAAAAGTAAAAGATTTGCAAAATGAAGGGTACAGAGGAACCTAAGCCTTTATGTAAAGTGGCCCACAAAAACACTGTGTGCAAGGAAAACAATGCAAACTAGTCTTAGTTGATTGACTTCTTATTCAGTTGGAATGTTATATATTTCATCTCATATCTTTTTCAAAGCATTTTGTTCTTAGCATGTCCATTTATGGCACTTAGATGAAATGACAGAAGTTCAGACTTCCTAATTTGACAATTTTGCTGTTTCTAGTGATAATTTGGTATGCGAATAATAGTAAACATGAATTCTATTTTTGACTATTCATTAGATTTTAATTTGCTTGAATCCCTGAAGATTGGCTATTACAAGTTCTCTGTCACAATTTCTTACTCTAGGTCTAATTGAAGAAAAAGCTGATTTTTATAGAGGAAACATGGTAAACACTGTTACAAAGCAGGATATGTATTTTGACTATAAGCTTAAAAGAAAGAATAATGTTGTTTTCAATTCCCAGTACTTTAAAAATAATTCTGTGTAAGTATTAAATACCATTTTTTTAAGTCTTACAAATCAAGATTTCTTGCATTCCATACTAGAAGAAGGAAATGAATGTTCAAGTGAGAAACAATTCCCTGAAAGCTGGAAACTATTATGGCAGTAAAATAACAGACAATTGCATAACACATTTCAGCTCCCAAGCACTCTACCTTTAGGATCACTCAGAACTGAGCCAAAGGCACTGATGACCACATCGGCTTTCAGACAGACTATCTGATCTTCATCTTCATTCCATTTTCCAGTTTCATCTTGCTCTGTCCGAATAAATTGCATGGCAACAATTCTCCCACCTTTAACTATAACCTTCCGTGGAGACAAGAAAGGCAAAAATTCACATTTTTCTTCTCTAGCAAGCTCCATCTAAAATGAAACAGAACAGAGAAAAACTTGAAAATGTTTCTTCTTGATTTAATATTGATTTTTAATTCAATTATTCATGCTAAAGCTTATAATGTTTAAATCAACATGGAGTTTTTTCTTTTACCAGAGCTGAGATTCAGTTAGCTGTTCACATTTTGTAAATCACTGACACAGGAAGTCTTGGACTGAAGCTGACATGTGGAATTTTATAGATCATGGTGAGCGTGCATGCACGCTAAGTCGCTTCAGTCATGTCTGACTCTGCTACGATGTGGACTTTTGCTCTCCAGGTTCCTCTGTCCATGAGATTCTCTAGGCAAGAATAATGGAGTGGGTTGCCATGCCCTCCTCCAGGAGATCTTCCAGACCCAGAGACTGAACCTGTGTCTCTTGTCTCCTGAACTGGCAGGTGAGTTCTTTACCACTAGCACCATCTGGGAAGTCCAGATCATGACATCACAAGCTATTTCTGAAGTTTTAGGTAGTGCGTGCCCTATGGCCGGCAGTGTGTGAGGTTTCTCACTATAATAGTGTGGTCTCTTTATGCTTTTATTTCTGAAGGTTAAGTACTCTTTTTAATCATCCTTTTATGAAAATAAATTCTGATTATTACCAGGCTGCATATATCTAAACTAGAAGAAGTCCATAAAGGGGGTGAGCAAGTCTCTGGAAGTAACTGATTAGAATGGCAGGAAAGAGAAAAGATTAGAGAAATTCTGTAGAACCAAGAAACAAGTATATTTATTCTTACTTTTGGAAAAAAAGTGAAAATTTTAAGAAAGAGAAACAAACATGTTCCTCTTGACAAATTCCCAGTTATTCCACGTATCTGACATAATTTATTCTGCCATAAAATTGGACACCCTAGGTTTTGTTTTCGTGCCCATAATGGGGTGTCTATTAAGACAGAATATTAAAGATTTATTTATTCACTTCTTTTCCCACTTACTGTTTTGGGGGCCAGGCCTTTGTTAATGTGATCCTAACCAGTATGTTGACTAGTCTTTGCAGGAAATGTAAAAACATCCCACAGAAGAGGTTGTGAGTGTGTCTAGTCTCATTCTTTCCTACTCGATGGAAGAAAAGTAGATTCTCAGTTGACAAGTGGGGCTGAGAAAGTTGAATGTGTAAGGCTTCTAACCAGGAATTATCTGGGCTACAACAAAATGAAAACACTGAGACAAAAAGTGGCTTGCTCAATATTACAATGAAGCCATGGATCCATCTCTCAGCACTCCATCCACGGGTGGTGGTTCCATCTTGGCAATACATCAGAATCACCTTAGAGGACCTGACAAAATCCTGCACAGGCTTACCCCCAGTTCTGTAGGACTGAATGAGGCCTGAGAATTTGCATTTCTACCAAATTGCTAGGTGATGCTTTGCTGCTACGGAGAAGGCGATGGCACCCCACTCCAGTACTCTTGCCTGGAAAATCCCATGAATGGAGGAGCCTGGTGGGCTGCAGTCCATGGGGTCGCGAAGAGTCGGACAGGACTGACCGACATCACTTTCACCTTTCACTTTCATGCATTGGAGAAGGAAATGGCAACCCACTCCAGTGTTCTTGCCTGGAGAATCCCAGGGACGGGGGAACCTGGTGGGCTGCCGTCTATGGGGTCGCACAGAGTTGGACACGACTGAAGCAACTTAGCAGCAGCAGCAGCAGCAGATTTGCTGCTATTCCAGAAGTGACACTTTGTGAACCACGTCATTTTAGACTATAGCTGCCGATCTCTGAACTTCCATTGATCTATACTATGAATTGTCAGAGAGATTAGTATCACCCATAAGGGAGTGAAGTTTTTTTTCCCTCAGAGAAGAAAAATTCTTACATAACATAATAGCATAGAGTCACAGCATATAAAAAGATATACAGAATATTTATGGTATGAAAATTACAATGTCATAAAAATCTAAAAATATCTAAAGTAACTCCTTCAAGGGATGATGATTTTTTTATTTTGAAAAACACATTATTATATATTGGAATGAAGCTATTTCAGTCTATGTCTTAAGATATTTTTTGAAAACTGGTTTTGAAGTCTTGAAAACAGCTCCATAAACTACTGTCACACAATAGTTTTCCTTTTCATTATAATATTAAGAGATTACAATAGCAAAAACAATAAATAAGTGGATATTGTGGGTGGTAAATATATAAGCCAGGGCTCTCAAACCGCTCATGGTTTAGAAGGGAGAGAAGTAAGTGGAAGTGAATCAGTTTGAAACCTACTTCCACTGCTTATTTGGGATAGTTGCTCAATCTCTTTGACCTTACATATATAAAGGGGTTAACAATACCTAGCTACATTAATTAGTATGTGGTGTTCCTTAAGGCAATTCCGAAATGTAAAACACCTGAAGCAAATTTAACTTGTAGAGGGTGAAATAAATGCAATTTATTTGAAGCTGTCTTTTTCTGAATTCACTTTTCCTCCAAATCATTCTTCAACCTGTTCAGTAACACTTAGCAGTAAGATTATGACTCCAACATAAAGGTAACTCAACAGCAAAGGTAAGGAATAAAATAAAAAAAAGGAAAAGCCAAAAAAATTTATACTCCTCTTTAACTTTCTACAAAACAAAAATGTGTGATGTCTGAAAGCAAAATATTCCTTAAATACTTTAAATTACAAAATAAATATAGTTCCATATAATGCTACGCTTTCTGTATCACTTGAGTCACCTTTGAACAAGGGAATGTCTTATAGCTCACCAATATAAACCAGTTTATTGTGTTTCAAAAAATGTCAAGTGATGCTAATTTTAATGATAATGGCTAACTTGACTGGAGAACGGTGCCAAATCTTTATGGTTTGAGTAAATCAATACATGATGTGTATTTATACTAGTACTCTTTTCTGTGGAGGGCAACAATAACATCCTGAACTAAGACTCCACATATTGGGAGCACGTCTCAGACTCTTTTAGGGTGTGTTTCACTCCTTTCTACTCTTCTCTATAAATACTTAAATAGTATAAATTATTATACGTAGAAAATCTTATATACTTTTTACCAAATTTGGCATTTAACCTAGAATGAGTTATTGAACATTGCAAACAAATCAAAACTTTTAAGAATTTAACATAAGATTAAGGTTGAATAAGATTTAGTGGTACTCTTGCATGGCTTTTGAGTAAAACTTATCATCTTAAAACTATGTAGAATTATGAACAGGAAGAAACTGTACTTTAATATGTCCTCAACTCACATACTAACTTTTCAAATGCACCAGGGTTTATAACTTGTATTCACATATTCAGTATTTGTGCCAGCTATCTGACTGTGCACAGAAGTCAGAAGGTATACAAACTGGCTGCCAAACAGACTATTCTAAAATTCTGCTTTTGAAACTTACAATGTTATTTAGTCTCTCAAACATTCAAGATTTGAGCAGCAGACATAAATCACCCTCTGTCCTGCTATTTTGATATTCAGCTCAGTCGTTCAGTTGTGTCCGACTCTGTGACCCCATGAACCGCAGCATGCCAGGCCTCCCTGTCCATCACCAACTCCCAGAGTCCACCCAAACCCATGTCCACTGAGTCGGTGGTGCCATCCAACCATCTCATCCTCTTTTGTCCCCTTCTCCTCCTGCCCTCAATCTTTTCCAGCATCAGGGTCTTTTCCAATGAGTCTGCTCTTCACATCAGGTGGCCAAAGTATTGGAGTTTCAGCTTCAACATCAGTCCTTCCAATGAACACCTAGGACTGATCTCCTTTAGAATGGACTGGTTGGATCTTCTTGCAGTCCAAGGGACTCTCAAGAGTCTTCTCCAACACCACAGTTCAAAAGCATCAATTCATCTGTTCTCAGCTTTCTTTATAGTTCAACTCTCACATCCATACATGACCACTGGAAAAACCATAGCCTTGACTAGACAGACCTATTAGATACCTAGATTTTCCATTTTACATAAAACAGAATAACTTTTAAAGAAAAGATAGAAAGATATGACTTAAACATATATAATTATTTGGAAAGTATTGATATGATATTGAAAAAAAGAACTGAGATAATAAGATTTACTGTAGTCAATAAGGAAATATTAGGAAAATGAGAAATTCAAAGTAAGTGAAGCCATATGTTAAGTGAAATATCCTATGACTTATTTGTGGAAAACAAAGGAATTTACTTCCATTATTATGAAATCTATCTGAAAATACAAAAGTAATAATAATAAGTATTTTGAAGTTCTTATGACATAATTCATTTTTAAGTGCTTAACCCATAATTCATTTTAATTTTCACATAGGAGATATAACATCTATATATAGTTGCTTATTTTAAGTATTTAGCTTCAAAATTTTCTCTTTGTTGCAGCTCAAAAAGCCAAAAATACAGTGGGTACCATCATGATTTACAGATTGATCACACAGCCTCAGTGATTCTCCTGCTTGCTGTTCTCACAAACAATTGTGGGAAGAAATATTATTTCCTTCCTACAGAAGAGAAACTGATGCTCAGAGAAACCAAAGGAATATTAAGAAAAAACAAAGTTTAGCTAAAAATTATGCTATGGCTAAATCAAAGCTCTGTGGTATTCAATTTTATTCAAAGACAGAAATTCTAGTATATTTGAAAGAATGAGACTTCGTATAGCTACAGTTGTTGAATTTCAAAACAAGGCTAATTGGAACAGGAAAGAAAGGATCTAGCCAAAGGCAAATTAAAGCTAAGGGTTTGGCTGGATAAAGGCTGTCCTCAGTGGAAAGAGGAAATCCAAGCTTAGACCCAAGCTGGTCTAAGTAAGTTTAGAGGTATAATCACAAAATACAGGAAGGAACCAGGTGATAAACTTATGAACTCAGTATTGTAGATTAGTTAATGGAGACTCCTTGAATACAAAGGAAAGGTAAGTTTAGAACAAAGAAGTACTACTTCATAAAGCAAACAGTAGAGACATAGAACACACTATCTAAAGATATAAAGATAGAAAATTAAAATAGAATTTAAATGTATTTATTTGTTAGACAATAAACTGGTATAAAGAGAATATCTTAACTTTCTATCTCCAATATCCAGCTGTGACGTTCAAATATTTAAGAAATGATGAGTACAAGAAAATGAACATTCGGACAGATGCCTGGCAAATCAGGATATATTCTAGCCAATATGCCACATGAAAGGTTATCAGGTGGATTTCAGCTGTATCAGTATCTAATAAAATGACTGGCACACAGTTGACACCGAATAACATTTTGTTTACCACAATGAATGACTAATATGAAAACCCCGAAGATATTCAAGCTAACCAAATGGCAACTGACCAGTAGTAAATGGAGTCAACAATTACTAAACATTCATCTTAAAGCAAGGAACACTTAACATTTAGAAGACATGCTACCTGACCAGAGCATCCTATACTGTGAGTTTGAAATTAAAAAGTAAATGGTACTCCTTCTCAGTTGTCAGTTTCAGTGCCATATGTTTACGATGGACCAGAGTGACCAATGGTCTAACTTCATGAAGTAGGTCTTAACATTTTGTTGTTCAAATGAATCAGGCTCCTGTGCTAATAACTGGTTCACAGATGTCAGTGTTAGTGCCTTTTAATACCTAATGCTTGCTTATGATCACTGTTTGTGTGCTCCATTACTCAGTCATGTCTGACTCTTCACAACCCCGTGGACTGTAGCCCACCAGGCTCCTCATCCATGGAATTTTTCAGGCAAGCATACTGGAGTGGGTTGCCATTTCCTTCTCTAGGGATCTTCCTGACCCAGGGATCGAAACTGTATCTCCTGCCTCTCTTGCATTGCAGGTGGATTCTTTATCACTGAGCCATCAGGGAAGCCCCAGTGATCATTAGTAATCAACAATTCAGTGAGTTGAGTATATGGACATTTCTGTTCATGACACACATATTTATTTATTTACTTGTTTGATAAGCCTATTCTCATGAGGAACAACTGATACACCAAGCAAATATACCCATCTCTTGTCTTTTTCTCCACCAATAAATATTCGAGGGAATTAGATACAAAAGCATCCATAAGTTTCCATTTTTGATGTTCAATAAATCGCTACCTTCTTTTCATACTGTCTGAGGGAAAAAAAAAAAGCACACTTCTTAGCTTTGATTTTTACCTCCATATTTGAGGGAAATATGTGGTTGATGCAGAGTGAAATAAAAATAGAGTGCTATAGCATGCAATAAAGATCATCATTTTAATGATTAACTTTATGTAATGTGATGATTTGGTCTGATTAATATTACAGGCATCATACTGTGGAAATTATGAAACAACATAATTTACTATAATTAAAAGCATGATGTCAACTCATTTTTAGATTGCATATAGACAAAGTAAGCATAGGTTATAAACCATAATGAGCAGAACTCAAAACCAGCATACATTAAATTCTAATTGCCAAAGTTGGAGAAATGATGTGAAGAAACAATATTCTTTGTAAAGATTATCCTCTAACAGCTAGACATTCAACAAGTGATCAGTTCTATCAATATATGAACATGAGGACCTCAGAGACGTTATTTCAAATCAAAATTGTTTGACAGTCTGTATTGTCCAGTGATAATCTTGGAAAATATTATCTTTTATTTCATTACTATTAAATTATTCATACTATATAATAAGAACACTATCAATGTATTGCCAACATTTATTAAGTCCTTATTATGTACAAAAATGGTGCTAGGTGCTGTAGTTAATAAAATAATTCCTACTTTCAAAATCTCAGAAAAAGAAACAAACGTGCAATTATATTTTTTGATAACATATAAACACATTCTGTTTTAATGGCACATAAAAGGGTTATTTTAAACAGCAATTGTGCAGGTCACAAAGAGGCTGCCTGAAAATGTAAAATATAAACTAATCTTGAAAGATGAGCAGGAATTAGTTAGAAATTCTGGTATGAAACAGATTATCTTCCTTCCTTCCGTGAGAGAAGATGTAGGATGGCAAGAGTTTATCTCAAGAAAGAAAGCGACCTGGTCAAATCCCCTTGTAAGCATGCTAATGGAAACAAGCTATCAATCAGCATTTGCAAATGGGAGAGCAGTTATCCTTGCAATGCTTTTGCCAAGGTATACTTGCTAGTCTAGGACTGCTAAGGTAAACAAAACTTGGGATTTATGCAGCATGCTGCTGCTGCTGCTAAGTCGCTTCAGTCTTGTCTGACCCTGTGCAACCCCAGAAACGGCAGCCCACCAGGCTCCACCATCTCTGGGATTCTCCAGGCAAGAACACTGGAGTGGGTTGTCATTTCCTTCTCCAATGCATGAAAGTGAAAAGTGAAAGAAGTCGCTCAGTCGTGTCCGACTCTTAGCAACCCCATGGACTGCAGCCCACCAGGCTCTTCCGTCCATGGGATTTTCCAGGCAAGAGTACTGGAGTGGAGTGCCATTGCCTTAGCTCCCTCTAAACAGTCATGTAAACTATGTGACTATCTGCGTATAAACTGGAGATGTTTTATAGTTGAAAACAACTTCATTTTGTGTAAGTGATAGAGCTACTAATGTTACTTAGAGACTACGTTATTCTGGATAAAAGCATACCCTGATGCAACAAGATGGCAGTCTTATACCTTTTCTTGTTTACTGCACACTTCATGTTTACTTGTATCCTTGAAATTATTAATAAAGCTGGATACAAGTCATAACTCTAATTCATGTGAGTTTGACTTCACAATCTAATCTGATTGTTTTGGTTACCAAGGAGACAAAGGAAGATAGAGAAAGAGACAGTAAACTCTGAATATCTTCCCCTGATCACATCTCCTTTAATTTATTAAAAAACAGCTTAATATAGTTTGTACTTTTGACTTATACAGACTCACAGTCTGTGGTGGAATGCGGAGCAATTGATGTGCTTACCAGTCTCTGGAATATACAAGCTAACTCTGCAATGATTCTTTTCTAGGCAAAAGTTTGCTGAAACCACCAGTTGAGGTTACTTTTTAGTACCTCCTATGGTGTTACAAGTATTTGGCATCTTTTAACTGTAAGATTCTAAAATTGAAGAATCTTGAACATAAAGAAACATTTCTCCACATGAGAGTTGTACTACACGTTGGATATAGTTGCCCCTTAACTATGCTGTGTCATGGTTAAGCTACGAAAACCAGAGATGCAATGCATGGCATGATTTAGAAGCTTAAAATGCTTTTGCACGGGTATATAAAATACGTCATTTTTAAAAGGAGAGTATTTTTAAACATTACTCATTTATGACTGACAAAATGTTCTTAAATCTGATGAACTTTTATTAATCCTCATCTTAGATTTTGCTACAATCAAGCTATTAGTGGGGTATCTCACAAGATATTTGTTAGAATATTTGTTGGAATACAGTCAAGCTATTGTTGGAATGTCTCACTAGATTATCTTCTATATTATGTTGGTGCCTTTGTAATACCTTCTTCAACCTTGAAATGCCTCTTCATACAAATCCTGTACAAATTAGGATCTTTTGGCTTGTGCAACTTGCTAATCCTCTGATTCTACATTTTTACTGATTTTCAATTTTGATTTCATATATTGCTTGGTTGAATGTCTTTTTTTTTCTTTCTAAATTCACAGCTATCTTTTAAGAGTTTGAAGGCCAAGGAAAATTTACATTTTCAATCTACTTGCAATGCTAGGTTGATATTGTAATAAAATAAACTTCAAAATTTACATTAATATATATTGATAAATAATTGAATGAACTATTTATTATAAAGCTCTCAGAAGTAATTTTGAAGTATATATATGTATAAAATATAAATTACATATTTTAATAACTTAATATTTATTTAAAGTCTTCCTATAAGGTTTTCAATGCCCCTAAAGTACTTTATTCAACATGCTTCACTGATCTGTTGACTTGTATAAAGCACTATTCTATACTTCCAGTCAAACTCAAGTTGAGTGAGCCAAACCATTTGAAGGAGATCGTACTTTGTGTGATGAGTATAAAGTAATAACTACTCTGTAAGTGTCATAATATAGGAAGCATAAAGAACTGTAAGTTCTCACAGGAGGCAGAGGCTAATTAGGATGGGAGCTAAGGAAGCTTTCAAAGAGAAAATGACATTTAGAACAGACCTTGAAGGATGAGTTTATCTTTTTAAGAGAAAAAAAAAAATCACTTTTAAAAATAGTGACAATGTGTTTTTTTGGTTTTGTATTAACTCATATGTGCTTTTCATTTATTTTTATCTTTTAAACTGCATGCATGACAAATATGTTTTTAAAAATTACACAAATTAGTTTTTAATATTTTCAATTTTAAAAAAAGGAAAGAAGATATTGGGAAGCTGAGACAAATATTATTAATGGAAGAAGATCTTCTAAATTTCACTTACAATTTAATAGGGTAATAACAACATAAAGTTTAATAGAGTAATAACAAAATGCCATTGTTTAATACAGTTTGATAGTGAATTGACACCAGTTTAAAATGTGCACTGTTAATGAATTTGTGTGTATGTATGTGTATATAATATACATGATATATAAAACTCCAGGAGATAGTGATGGACAGGGAAGCCTGGCATGCTGCAGTCCATGGGATCACAAACAGGTGGACATGACTTACCAACTGAAAAACCACGGCATCAATCCATACATGGGAAAGTTGGTAAACCTTTTTAAAAGGTACATTGTTTCTAGCTCTGCTGCTGCTGCTAAGTCACTTCAGTCGTGTCCAACTCTGTGCGACCCCATAGACGGCAGCCCATCAGGCTCCCCTGTCCCTGGGATTCTCCAGGCAAGAACACTGGAGTGGGTTGCCATTTCCTTCTCCAATTCATGAAAGTGAAAAGTGAAAGTGAAGTCACTGAGTCGTGTCCAACTCTCAGCGACCCCATGGACTGCAGCCCACCAGGCTCCTCCATCCATGGGATTTTCCAGGCAAGAGTGCTGGAGTGGGGTGCCATTGCCTCCTCTACAGACAGTCCTACATAAACATGATGTAGCCATCCTTTGGATTTTTGAAAATAAGTAAGCATTTAGAATATATATAATCTTGAATGGGCACAAGCATTTTTTGGCTTCTGGCCTATTTACAGTCCTTGTTTTTCACTTACCATCTAAATTATCACATGTAGTGTAGAATTCTGACAATCTCACCTGTCAGCTTCTTCTATATCCATGTCTTGACTGCAGCAGATTTTACCTCACCAGCTGACTGGGGACACATTAATTGCAACTTGTTTCAAGTGTAGTATTTATAGATATTGCCAAAATTTTCAATACAGACTTCCTGTCATTTCATGAAGAGATAAAGCCTTCCTGTCCACATAACTTTCCTAAATGTTCAAAATACACAACTTGGGGAATAGAAGAAATTTTAGAAGCTTATAGTTATAACACGGATTTTATAGATGGGCATATCAGACTAAAATATATAACCTAGACCCAAGTACTTCAACTTTGGGTTAATTCCTTTTGTGACTATTCCATTCTCTGAAATTTCAGTCTTTTCGAAAAGGTAAACACACACAGATCCTTGGAATGTCATTCTCACATCATCATAAATTATTAAAGACATATTTAATATCTTAGTAGTGGGAAAGTCCTAACGACCATTAGTTGACTTTGTGTGCCTGGGGACAATTGTGCATGTTTGTTTGTTTGCAGGCATCTTGATATCACTAACCTAGCTAGTGGGTCTCTGATTACTTTCCATGGAGACCACCAGCTCAAATGGTATGCAGGTGCCAACTACTGAAGAGCTGCTGTAAGTATCACCCTTAACTAACTAAAATTAATTTTGCCACCTTATAAAGGTTATTTTCTAAAAATAGTCCCAGAGTCATATTTCTTAAAACTAAATAAAAACTAGAACGCATTAGCTACTGGTAAGAAAAGGTATATTTAGCTAGTAATATTTAGATGATGAAAGAAAATATAGATGTGGCTTCAACATGATCATTTGACCTTAAAAATAGTTCAGAGGAGACCTGCAGATCATGCCACATTAATGATCTAAAATGGGGAATGCTGTGTGGTACCAGAAAGATTCAATTAAAAGATATATATTTTTCACATAAAATGCATTTTTTCAGAGTTGTAGTAACAGATGAAAACATTTTTAACTAACAGACCAGTCAATCTGCAGCATTATCAAAATAGCTGACCTTCTATATAGCTAAAATACATGAAAACAGGCATTGTCAAAGTTAAATCAGTTATTATTCTGGCAAATGAACAGGTGGAATAAAATAGTGAGCCCAAATAAAACATAACAGAGGTAATGTATATTGGGAATCTGCTGCATGATGCAGGGAACCCAAAGCTGGTGCTCTGTGACAATCTAAAGGGGTGGGAGGGGGAGGTAGGTGGGAGGAAGGTTTAAGAGCAAGTGGGCATGGGTATGCCTATGGATGATTCGTATTGATATTGGCAGAAACCATCACAAAACTGCAAAATTATACTCCAGTTAAAAATAATATAAAATATTAAAAAATATCACAGAGGACTTCACTGGGGGACCACTCGTAAAGAATCCGCCTGCCAAAAAAGAATCCTCCTGCCAGTCCATGGGACACAAGGTCAATCCCTGGTCCAGAAAGATCCCACATGCGCAGGATACTAAACCCATGCACAACAACTAATGAGCCCACATTCCCTAGAGTCCATGCTTCACAGCAAGAGAAGCCACCACAATGGGAAGCCCATGCACCACAACAAGAGAGTTGGCCCAGCTTGCCAGGATGAGAGAAAGCCCACATACTGCAACAAAAACTCAGTGCAGCCAAAAATTAAAGCAACAGAATTAAAGACCTATCATGTTTTGCTGCTATTGGGAAACTGAATATGTTTCTTGGTATGTTCTCTGTGTGGGGGACCATGCTATTAAAATAATTTTGTACTGTATTCTTCTCAGTAATAATTAATAAGAACTACAAAGTCCTTCCTCAACCTTATCCATTAAATTTATCAACTCAAGTGGGTCTGTTGAGTCCTGACCTTCATGCCTCCTTTTAGGGATTCCCTACAGCCTAAAGCATTTCTGCAGTTCTATCTGATCTGTCAACAGCTTTTAATACCAGCATTTGGGGGATTCTGTTATCCTGTGAAATTTAATCTCACCTATTTAAGCTTGCAGAAAGTTCTGGAGGGAATTATTAACAGATTTTCCCTCATCTTCTTAGAGGGTAGTGCTGAATGATTGGCTGGTTTCCCTAAGGACCCTTGGCTGCGAAGTGCTAGTTTTTCAGTAGCATCCTATTTAGCATGTGTGTGAGGCCACAGGGGAGACTGAAAGACATTTGGAATCAGAATTACATCAGTATGCTGATGATGCCTACACATCTTCGTTTCATCAAACCTTATATTCTGTAGCATTAATGCTTCCTTAACTAAGATGGAAAATGCCCCAAACCAGCACACTGCTTATGGCTCTAATTAGACAGCAGGAAACTAGATCGATGATACATTAGAGCAGTGGATCCGCAGCCTCAGCGTCACTAGGGAACTTGTTAAAAATGCAAATTCTCAGGCCCACCTCACACCTACCAAATCAGAAACTGGGACAGGGCCCCAGTAAGCTGTGCTGAATAAGCCCCTCCAGGTTATTTTGATGCACACTAAGTATGAAAACCTCTGATTAGTTAAGTGGGATATGCTTGTCACTACAGCATCTATTGGGTAGTGATTCTTAACTTAGTAAACTGAAACATTTCTGGATCTAATTATATGGTTCTTTGTTATTAACCATGTAAAAATTCCTTGTTAAATCTAACTGGCCTATGTAGTAATTTATATTTGCCACTAAATGGTCAGAAAACTTTATATTATTCTCTAGTTCCCTCCTCTTTCAAAAATCACTTAAGGATTAGACCACAGCTTTGGATATATACATGCTGACATGCCTGACAGTGAGGCCTTTTACCAACAGACAAATTATGTTATTTTCAAATTCCATCCGAGAGTCAAAGCCCAATAAACAATATACATATTTGAGAAAAGCTCTAAATGTCAATCTTCATTGACTTCAGAGAACCCAAGTGTGATTGCAGTTTGTGTATATTTGGGGTAGAAAGCATATGAGAAATAGAAGTAATACAAAGAAATTAGATTTGGTATTACATTCTTCATATAGGTTAAAATTTGACTCAGGATATTCTCTCAAAATCTGTTATCTTAAAGTAGATACATGATATTGACTTAGCAGTTTCATAAGCATTACCACTACCATGTCCTGGGCCTCTTTGATGTATGCAAAATTAAATAATGGTCAAGAGGTATTAACTCGCCATCTCTACAAATACTGAAAGTCCTCAGTATGAAAAATGCATATTCACGGGCCAGTGATCCAACCCTAAAATCCATGCACCTTCTGTTGCTGTATTATTCCTTCTCCAACGCTGAAAACTTTTGCCTAGAATTCGCAAAAGAAACTTCAAATGCCTTCTGCTGTTACAACTAGGCTAACTTGCTAAGTGTTAGCCTTTTTAATGCTAGAAGCCCTGGATGCTTATTTTCTCCAGAAAACATTCATTCCACAATTATTTACTGAACATTTTTCATGTGACATTCATTGGGCTAGGCAGGGGGAAAAAAATGACATAACATCATTCTCATAGAGCTCACAACCCAGGGATTTTAAGGCAGTGTAAATGTTTTCATTTCTTGGAAACTAATAATAAACATCCAAACATTTGTTCTTCCAGTTTTAACTAAGCCCCAGATCTGGATGAGTCTACTAAATTCTACTAAGGTAAGGTAAGGTAATTCGCTCAGTCGTGTCCAACTCTTTGCGACGCCATGGACTGTAGCCTACCAGGTTCCTTCGTCCGTGGGATTTTCCAGGCAAGAATAATGGAGTGGGTTGCCATTTCCTTCTCCAACTAAATTCTACTGCAGGCAATAAAACAAGCTATCCCACCAACCCATTGCTTCCTTCCAATATTTTTGTTAGGGGAAGCACACTGATTGAAACCGCCCACCCTGGCCAGGTTCCATAGTAACCATTTGCATGAGTTGTTTTATGATAGGAGATCTTGATAAGGAATATGGAACTAATAAGCCACCACCAACCAGAAGAGGTTGGGAAAGGTCGAAAGGAGACACTGCGTGTCTGTCCATTTCCCAGAATCCCTCTTGCTAGCATCCATCTTCGCTGAGTGATGCGTGCACCACCAGGAAAGACTCTGAATTAGAATGGTTGGTCAAAGACCACCCGGAAACTAATCCCGTCACCATAAAACCTGAGACTGCGAGCCATGCGGCAGAGCAGTTCTTCTGGGTTTCCTTACCCTACTGCTCTCCACCCGGGTGCCCTTTCCCAATAAAATCTCTTGCTTTGTCAGCACATGTGTCTCCTCGGACAATTTATTTCCAAGTGTTAGACAAGAGCCCAGTTTCGGGCCCTGGAAGGGGTCAGCCTTCCTGCAATACTTTGATGACCATGGTTCATCCCACCAAGGCTTGACCTTCTCACTGAGCAATGCCTGGAGTTTGATCCTTTCCTTCCTATAAACCAGTCACATCAACTAATAGCCTTGTTGTTTAGTCACTAAATCGTGCCTCCTTTGTGACTTCATGGACTGTTCTCACCAGGCTCCTCTGTCCATGGCATTTCCTAGGCAAGAATATGGAGTGGGTTGCCATTTCCTTCTCCAGGGAATCTTCCTGACCCTGGGATCATACCTGCATATCCTGCATTGCAGGCAGATTCTTTACCACTGAGCCACCTGGGAAGAATCTAATAGCCTACTCTCACAATTAGCCCCTGAATAGCCTCCCTGCATCTAACCCAATACCCTCTTAGTCAATTATCAATAGACCCACCCTTTTAAAATTTAACTCAGATCCTGATGTTTGTCTGCTCAATCCAGTCACACTGACTTTTTTTTTTCTTTTTCTATTTCTAGAAGTCCAAGAAACTTTCTCAATCAAGGGTGAATGCATTTGCCTTGATCTGGAACATTTTTCTCCCAGATGTCTACCTTTCCTCATTGTCTTCATTTCTATGCCCAAAAGTCATAGTAATAGAAAGGCTTTCCTGGATCACCTTGTTTAAAATGGAAATCTCACCTTCTCTTTCACCATAACCTCTCCCCAAATTCACACTTCTTATAGTCCTATTTAAATTTTTTTCTGCATTGCATTAACCACTGTTCAACATACACTTGTGTGACAATCTACTTGCTTGATTGAGTATCTTTCCTTACCAGGTATGAGCTCCATGAGGACAAGATATCTATCTGATATGTTCACTGCTGTATTCCAATTGCCTAAAACAGTGCTTGATACACAAAGGATGCTCAATAAACTTTAAGCTGATTAAAGAAACAAGCAAACAAAACTTCTACCCTCTCAAGTAATTAATCATCTGGTCTCACTGTGTTTGTGTGTGTGTGTTTTCTACTTACGTAGAAGAAATAGCCACCACTCATTTCTAGTGACCCTTGCCAATGGAAGATGACTATAACATAAAGTATGAAGGAAACTGACATTGCCATTCAGGGGTGTCTTCCCTTCCAAATTTCAAGGTGCTTTAGATTTAGAAAAATAAGATGTAAAGTACTTAGTTCAAAATTGTTCAAGTACTTATTATTTGCTGAGGTCCTATGCTATACAGGAGGATATAAAGATGAATAACATTAGCTCTTGTCTTCTCTCATCTTAAGCAAGTCACTTTATTCCAGTATGACTATTTTCCCTGTATTTGTACCAACGTAAGATTGCACTTTTTTTTTTCTTTTTGCTCAGTTGTGTCCGACTCTCTGTGACTCCATGGACTATACAGTCCATGGAATTCTCCAGGCCAGAATACTAGAGTGGGTAGCCTTTCCCTTCTTCAGGGGATCTTCCCAACACAAGGACTGAACCCAGGTCTCCCTCACTGCACCAACTCATGCCTAAAATAGAGCTCCAGAAGAAACGCCTAGGATTGCAAGACTATCTCCATCTGAGATTTGGGGGAAAGTCTGAAAAAGAGTGGATGGAGAAAAGCCCTGGAGAATAAAGTTGACATTTTAAACTCAGTCATGAACCCATGGTGACTCTGATATTTCAGTGAGATGAATCTGTAATGGAGTTAACCTACATGTGACAAATTACCTATTGGCTACAGTTATAATTCTTGCCTAGCATAAAGACTCCAAATATGTTCAGGAATTCTAAAGCAAATCAAATTCATAATGCTGATTTGTATAAAATGAGTAATTTATCTCTCTATAAATACATTTGGTTCCTGTTCTCAGAACTAATATCCTTTATAAAGTATTATCTTTCTTAACATTAAAATTTGAGAACTCTATGGTACATGTACCCAGCTGAGATCTCAATCAAGATTAGTCACCAGTCACCTGTAAGAATATGATTTTAAATCTGTCATTTTTAGTAGTTAACTAATTATTAATTCTAAATAATGCTTACATTAGAGCTATTTTAAAAATAAACAGCAATCCCCTTGTTCTATTGGCTTCATAGCATAATGAATTGACTATGACATATATATATATATGTTGTAAATTTGGTTTACAGAAAATTTTGAATGTCTCTAATTACCACATTCTCCTAATATCCATGCATTTTGGGAAGAGTATCTATTGTTAGGATAGGGGAGACTTAGCACATTCCACTGTTAAATAGTTAAATACAACATCTTTCAATGATATTAACACAGAATAAGAAGCACTTGTGAAATGACAAAGATAAATTCATTTTATACAAATCAATGTTATGAAATAATTTTCTTTTCCTTTGAATGTCTGTACTAAAAACAGCAACTATGGGTAACTCAGAAATTATAAAATTTGCACTTCCCAATCTGAAGAACATTCTAGTGATTTAAACTAAGAGCCTGCACATTACCAGTTATATCTTCTAAAATCTGTTGCATTGCAACTCCATATTTTCTGACTTTTTTTTTTTTTTTCCTCCTCAGGGACAGCTCTTATATTAACAAAGCCTTTTCTGAAGACGATGAACACTCGGCGGGCTCCACAACGCAAAGCGGATGTTGCACAGTCGAAAGCTGTGTCTCCAGCTCCGAGTACAATCACGGCTCCCGTATCGACGGCAGTGGAGAGTGACAGGCACACATTCCTGAATGATGAAAGGAAAACCCCATTTTCAAGTAGAGAAACCATTTCTGCATGACAGCTCAAAAGATACTTGTACTCAAAGCAGTGTAAAATTGCATCTTGCAGTTTTCCACGATGGAGTGTCACTATCAAATTATTCTGCTTCACTGAAAGACAGTTTTATTCCCACTTTAAAAATATGCTCATATATGTAATTTCATAGTCAATACCTTTAACTTCTTTTTTTTCTTTCTAGGAGGATATCTATAACACATTTTGAAGAGTTTGAGTCTTAAGAAGCTGGAATCAACCAACTAAAACTCTCTTTGTCAAAGTTGTGATGTGTATTTTTAACTTACTGCCATTAAGTTTTGTTTTTTTTTTTAAGAAAGAAAAGAGTGATCCTTGTGATCTGGGTTAATAATCTGCAGTATTTCATTACAATATTTTATTTAGATATCATAAGATTTCTAATGTGTAACCCTGCTGTATATTATATTTGGTAAATTTTGAAAGTTAACATGCTGAGTATGTTCCTTTTATGTAACTGAAGAATTTCTCAGAATTATTTTCTTCAAATAGTTAAAACAAAACTTTTGCCTTTTGTTTTTAAGTATTTTTGCTTTTCCCTGGTTTTGTTTGTAAAATTGAACAATAAAAAATATTAATATCCAAGTGAGCATTTTTCAACAGCATTTACATAAAGATTCAATGTCCACATGAAGATTCTTTTAAAAAGTGAAAGACAGGTGTTTGCTACATATTAGGTAGCACTGTATTATTGGATTAAATAAAATTGCTGACAAGATAAATTACTATAATTTTTGAAATGGTACCACAGATAACTTAGTGTTATCATTTTGCTTGAAAGTTTCTGTTTGGGGTTACATAATTAGCCCTCTGTAACTCTCAAATACATATTATGTATACTAAGATATTCTTGCTTCCTTAGCAAGCATCATGTTCTCTTGGAAGAAAAAGATGAAGATAATTCACAACTTTAGCTGTAAAATTCTGCAGATTGATCTAAGCGAGGCAGTTTCATATTTTTCAATTTTAGGAGAATAAATGTAAGTTCTTATATTTTCGGTAGGTAATTATATGTTAGAACAGCTTAAGTTCAGAATTCTTTAGAAGTATATATTTACGGAATGTGGCTATTGTATTTAGGGACTCGCCTGTAGTTTCTTTCTCACTAAGATGATGACTCTAGCTCAGTCACAGCAGAAGACAAGCATAGCTTCCTGTTGGTCTTCCTGTGGTACGTGAAGTGATAGCTCACAGAGACTAGGTATTAGAGTATTCATCAAAATGTTTTAATCTAATTTCATAAAACTGGGGTTCAAGAAGGGACTGAATCTTTCTGCTTGTGTGGATACAAATAAAAGAAGACATGATCACTTGCCCCATTTTAAAACAAACAAACAAAAATAGTTCCCAAAGTGAAGTTGCTTCAGTTTCTTGTAAGAACACCTTCTGATGTTTGTTAAGACACTCCTATTTTGAAGCAACTTTTCATAATGCAATTTAGACCTGTATATAATACAGTGAAAAATCCTTATGATGATGTTCGATTAGGAGGATGGACAATCACGTGATTCTGGCTAACAATCATATAAGATTTTTTTTTTTTAACCTTGCTATTATGAAAAGATGAACAGGAGATCTGGAAATTTTCCTACTGAGCCTGGATTAAACATAATTGTATAATACATATAACAACATAGGCAATATTAGGAACAGAAGACAATTGGTGATACCTGGTTTACTGCTTTTGGCTACAAGAGGCAGAAAGTCTTTGGAAGTGTAAAACCCCTGGTCCTGTGTCAGGCCTTGGAAGATGTGATCCTTCTTGGGTTCTGGCAAACCTAAGTAATACAAATTTACAAAATATTATTAGCAAGAGGAGTGACTTTTCTTACCAACCATTAAAAAGAAAGTAGACTACAGTCATTAAAATGATGTGGTTCTATAAGAAAAAAAAAATAAGCAAATTAACATAAAAATGTACATAACACAATGTAACAGAACTCAGAGTGTACGTTTGATATATAATTTTTGTACTTAATAACTTATACTTTTGATGTATATGTAAAGCATACATCATAAGTCACATATTTATATACACATAAAAACATGGATATACACATATAGTGTTAAGAGGGAAATCAGCTCATATTCTTTCCTCATAACATAAATAAAAATAATATTTCTGAGTATTAAAGTGCTAAGTATAAAAATTCATCACAAAAACTAAATGAAAATATGGATTTGCATTTATCTAGTTCCTGAATATGGAAGCTAACTATAAGGGGAAAAAAATACTAAAAGACTTCAAAGGAAAACAGAGTTTTACCACAAAAATTCAACTACTTCTACATTTCAAAATATACACAAATTAAATAGTAAATGATTAACTAGAAGACTATTTTGACAAATAGAATGTCTTTTCTATATAAAGAGATTTCTCAGTTTTAATAAGAAACATATTAATTCCCAATAGAAGAATAAACAAAGGATAATAAAAATGGGATAAATAAATACA
Organism: Nanger dama; assembly: GCA_917880005.1. Classification (NCBI taxonomy): domain Eukaryota; kingdom Metazoa; phylum Chordata; class Mammalia; order Artiodactyla; family Bovidae; genus Nanger; species Nanger dama. The sequence continues at coordinate 3,948,989 of CAKJTW010000059.1, forward strand.
GCTTTTAAGCACCAAAAATCTTAAACCCTTTAGTAATATAACAAATTTCAGTTAAAACAATAAGATATGATTTTTCTTCTATTAAAAAGTAAAAGATTTAAGAACACTACACCATATGGCAAGGTTAAAAATGGGATTCGTATGCTCCTTTGATAGAAATGTAGTAGAAACTGGTGCTCAACTTCTAAAAAAGTTTTGAATCTATCATAAGAAAATACTAAGACATGCAAATAAAGTTTTAATGTACAAAAATGGTAATTGCAAAAAAAAAATCGAGAGAGACAAAGAAAGGATAGTGGAATACAAAAATGCCAATCACATGAATAATACAGTTTTATTTTAAGAAAAGAAAAAGATTATAGAACAAAATGTAGTTATGAAAACAAACATTTGAAAAATGTGGTAACAGATTGCAGTAAAAAACAATTATAAATAAACCAGCAGGACACAAAGCATTGTATATTCAAGTTTTGTAACCTGAATAGTGATCATGGAGTGGGATTAAAGATATTCCATTGTTTTTCTTTTTCCCCCTTATTTGCCAAATGGTCTGTAATATTCATGTATCAACTAGTTAGGAAATAATTGCCAACACTTTGAAAAGAATATGAATAGGCAGCTAAAATGTTTTCAAACCACGATTAAAACAAACCTGATAGCTTTCACTCCACTACAGGAAAGCTTTTCATCTTAATTCTATAAGGAAGAAATTTAAGTTTAATGTTATTTACTAACTAAAATTCAGTCGACCAATAGGCCATTCCAGAGAAGGAAGAGTTTATTTCAGAGTTAAATGAAGGGCAATGGTAGTTGTTGGTGGACACAAGAGCAAAAAGCATGGTGCAAGGGATGAGTTTTGTTGTGTGAGATAAGGTAGACACTATATTTGACCTGAAAACTGAATGGGCCTTGTGGATTGAGTTTGTAGCCAGCAATAAACCACTCCTGTCCCTTCAAATTAAATCAAACATCTTTCTTCCCTGTCCATCACCTTTTCCATTTACTCCCCGAAAACATTTGCCTTTTGTATTCAGATTATTCTAAAAGCACTATTTTAAGTCATTTTAATTATTTAAGAAAGTTAGACAAATCATTTGACTTGCCTTTGTCTTACTTCTTGATAAATGAAAGGAGGGTAAGTTTATTTCTTCATTTGTTGACACTGATGAATATACTTTAGTCTATTTGTAACATGGCAACTATTACATAAATGTGTGGTTATTAATGTAATTATTTTAGAAAGATTGAGATGGGGTGGATACAGTTACATAAATAAGAGGTGACTAAGTACTTGAAGATCCTAATGACAAAATAATTTTTCTCAAAAGTTATTAAGATGATTGTAGTTTAAGCTACATCTGATTAGTCAAAGGAACATAAATCATTTTATATACATATATATAAATAGATATATATATTTAAATAATGACCTGTCACCCCTCTTATATTACTATACCACAGAGATTGTGTATGGTCTATGATACTCATTTTCTCATTTTCCTGTTAAAAACCAATAAACAACAAGGAAAATAATGTGAAGTGTTTTGCAATTTCAAGGTGATATGATAAGGAAAAAATGCTTGAGGCAGATCAAAAACAAAGCACAGAGAATGTAAGTGGTGGATAAGAATTCCACAGTTTCTGGTAACAAAGTCTAAGATCATTCCTTTACTAATTCCTAATCTGATCTTTTTCACTATTTGCTAGGACTAAGGCAAAATGGAGATTTACATCTGTGCTTAATTTCTACAGACCCACTGCTGAAATAACTGTTATATAAAGAAATGCAAGGCATTTTTACTAAGTGCACTAGCTGACCCACAGAGAGGATGACTTTTTTCCTCTCCACGAGAACTATTTCATGAGAAAAAAGCTTTGGAAAATTTAAATTTCTCTTTTTCACTTGAATCAGACACTGACAAAAATGACTGTGTTTCCTGTTTTCACCCCACTCTGCATTTATCACTGTAATGAATTTAACATTTACTAGCTCAGATTCTCCCTGTAAATGTTCAGGAGGGCACCAGTTACATATCCTGACCTATAGATATTGGCTGGAGGAGAGGAAAATGAGTCAGTAACTAGACAGGGTCGTTATGACTGGGTTGTCTCTGCAGCCTATTTAGCAACATCCCAGTTCATGCACACTTTCAGATTCCCAAGGTCATGGAGCCCTTCTCTCCCACCTGGGTGGCAGGTCATCCAATAGGACCATGTATCTGAACCTCTTCTCACAGACTCTCTGGTATTCCAGCCCAGCTGGCAGCAGTACCCTAATCCTCTGCTAACCATGATGACTGTTGGGTGATTAGAAACAGCGTTTTGTCATCAGACTTTGACTGAGTTCATTCTCTCCCATATTTCTGATTGTGATTTTCTATAAGTTTCTATGCTAGTTTTACGTATACCTAGCTAAGTATGCCTGTCAAAGTATCAACCAAACACTAATCTAGCTGTAACTGTGAAGGCATTATATAGATGTAGCTAATATTTATAATCGCTTGATTTTAAGTAAAGGAGATTACTTCAATAACCTGGGTAGGCCTCATCCAATAAGTTCAAAGGTCTTAAGAACAAAAATGTTGTTTCCTTAAGGAAGAAGAAGTTCTGTCTGCTGGCCTGACCTGTACTTTTCAGATGTGTCAGCTTCCACAACTGCATAAGTTGAATTTTTCAAATAAATTATACCACTCTTTCTATATTTCCTAAAGCTTTTATCATTTGAGAGAGCCCTGAAACAATTCATTACTCTCTCTGATCTTCTACCTCTGCATTTCTAAAACAGGAATAGTAATTATATTCTCCAATATATGTGAGATTTAAAGGAATACCTACCTATCTATAAAGCATTGGAACCTAGTACATAGTGAATGCTCAATAAATATTAGCTATTAAGATAAGGTTAGCTGTGAAAAGGGAGAAGGCAATGGCACCCCACTCCAGTACTCTTGCCTGGAAAATCCCATGGATGGAGGAGCCTGGCAGGCTGCAGTCCATGGGGTCGCTAGGAGTCGGACACGACTGAGTGACTCTACTTTCACTTTTCACTTTCATGCATTGGAGAAGGAATTGGCAACCCACTCCAATGCTCTTGCCTGGAGAATCTCAGGGACGGCGGAGCCTGGTGGGCTGCCGTCTCTGGGGTCGCATCGAGTCGGATACGACTGAAGCAACTTAGCAGCAGCAGCTGTGAAAAGAAGGGAACAGAAAAGTAAAGGAGAAAAGGAAAGATATACCTATTTGAATGCAGAGTTCCAAAGAATAGCAAGGAGAGATAAGAAAGTCTTATCCAGCAATCAATGCAAAGAAATAGAGGAAAACAATAGAATGGGAAAGACTAGAGATCTCTTCAAAAAAATTAGAAATACCAAGGGAACATTTAATGCAAAGATGGGCTCAATAAAGGACAGGAAGGGAACATTTAATGCAAAGACAGGCTCAATAAAGGACAGGAATGGTATGGACCCAACAGAAGCAGTGTTGGACTATAAAGAAAGCTGAGTGAAGAAGAACTGATGCTTTTGAACTGTGGTGCTGGAGAAGACTCTTGAGAGTCCCTTGGACTGCAAGGAGATCCAACCAGTCCATCCTAAAGGAGATCAGTCCTGGGTGTTGAGGCTGAAACTCCAATACTTTGGCAACCTGATGTGAAGAGCTGACTCATTGGAAAAGACCCTGATGCTGGGAAAGATTGAGGGCAGGAGGAGAAGGGGATGAAGAGGATGAGATGGTTGGATGGCATCACCGACTCAATGGACATGGGTTTGGATGAATTCCAGGAGTTGGCGATGGACAGGGAGGCGTGGAGTGCTGCAGTTCATGGGGTCACAAGGAGTCAGGTACGACTGAGAGACTGAACTGATTATTTGGTACTTTCTATTTTTTTTTAATTCCACATCTTGTGGAAAGGAAGGAATAAAGCTTAAATCAAAGTAAAGTATTAAACTTTAGCAAATTTAAACAAAGTGCTACAAAAGAAGAAAAATGAAGCAACCTTAAGTGAAATATGAAAGATAATGAAACTTGCAAATACCCATCTATCAAAGGAAGATTTCCCTGAGAGTAGGAGGCATATTAATAAATAAAGTACATGTCTATACTAAGATGATTTCAAAATGGCACTGAAATGACTTTTTAATTCATTTTTCAGTGGGAAGAAGGAAGTTTATGAATAAAGAGAAATTGACAAAGATTTGACAAACAAAATAGCTCAGTATAATATATGTATAGTGTTCTTTGTCTTTCAATAAGGCCAGATAGTTTCTTTGTTCCCCTAGAATAGTTACTGAAGTTTTTGGTTTTTCAGCATGTATTTATACAAAGGAACACCTCCTTAAGAAACACTGAAAGATGATCATTTTCAATTCTCCAAAAAGAGAAAAGACAGAAAATTTTGCTTACATTACAGAAAATCTGACTTAACATGTATTGATTATTTACGTGCACTGTTTTAAGTGTTCGACTTATAACAGGTGATTTTTATATACCAACTCATTTAATTCTCCAAACAACTCTGTAAGACAACTCTTTATTTTCTGCATTGCAGATATGAGAATTCTGATGAACATAAAGATTAAGTAACTCTGTGGAAGGTCATAGAAGAAGGAAGTAGCAATGCCAATTTCTAACCTAGACGATCTGACTATAGAGTGTATATGCTTTAACTTGAAAATGCTGCCTTTGCCATATACAAGGTTATGAATTAGGCCGTGTTATAATGTGTTGCTACATAATAAGTGATACCTAAATTAATCATTCAACTTTTGTGTTCAGATTTCACTGTAAAGCTCTGGATACATATACAACCCAGAATGTTCCTCTCTAGTGGGAGAGAAAGATTGGCTGCTTCTCTAGACTGTCTTTGCTTTGTGATTGCTTTCTCTAGCATAATTCCTTTCCAAAATGTTTCCCTCCTTTAGTGTATTCCTCCTGGCTGTCTACTGGTTTTCAATGATTGGATATTCTTTGAAATCTGTATCTCTGCTTTGTTTCTGAAGCATCTCCCTCTGGAACAACTACAGGATAAACAACAGCAGGGTATACAGTAAATTATTTTTTCTCCATATTAAGTTCCATACAAATTCAATGAACATTAACATGATATTAAATATTCTGTTTCATATTACCATCTAGTAAGTAATAGAGGAGGAATAAGTTTCAAAGGATGAGTCTTCATAGCTATTGTAGGATGTGCATGTTTATGAATTTCTCAGATTTTATGTGTAATATCTGTGGGTGTTACTGGGTCCCTTATTCAGTGTTAATTGATTTGTGATGCCTCTCATTCGAATGACAGCTAAGCTATAATGGGAAAGATGGTGACCAGATAGACCTGTCACTGGAGACAGCCTCACACATCCCATAGAAGTGGAGAAGACAGCACAGAACACTGTGAGACTGCCTCAGGTACCTGGCAAAAGAGTGGTTTACGAGAAGAGGCACTACTCTAGGATACTGAACTGTCTCGGCAGGTTCTTCAAGTCTTGTTATTTCACACAAGCGCTTTGTTAATAAGATGTTAATAGACACATAAAATCCCACTGACTATGTCCTCCTCTCAAGTTTACTGGCTGCACACAGCAAAATGTAGCTGATGGTGAATGTCCGAAGTGTTTTACTTCTGTATCTGAAACCTTGTTTTCTTCTCAAAGGAGAAAGCATGTTGTGTGATCTCAGTCCTCACTGCTAAGCCTGGTTCGGGGAATGGTGCTGCATTAGGAAAAACAATAACATGTGAAGATTAAACATGGATTCATTAAACAAACTCTAAGGGACACTAAGCTATCTACCACAGCTATGCACCTGTGCCTCTGTAAGAAATGTCCCTGTGTAACCATTGGCTTTATTTCTGTTTATTAAATCTTTTTAAAGTATCTTAACGTCAACTTACTTATTTCTAGCATTTGTAAACACAGCATACTGAATAACAGTGAAACGTCTAAGTCATTTCTGCATTAAAATTCTAGTTTTAGCACTTACTGGCAATTATGACCTTGGGCAAGCAAATTATTCTTTCTGGGCAGCTGCAGCTTCATCTTAGGTTTGTTAGGAGAATAAAATGAAAACAATATATGTAAAGCTCTTTGCATAGAAGTGGAATTCATGTTTCCTTCTATTTATATTCTTTCCCTGAAAGCCTTTGTTTAATATAATCAAATGATACATTTGGCTAGATATAAATTAAATGCTCATCTCATCCATGATATACACAGTTAACACTCCTGCACATTTAAACTGTCAGTACTGGACAGATTGGTTAGAATTATTAGGTAAGAAAATAGTCATGAGCAACGAGGGGTGGCCTAGCCCAAAAGATGCAAATTGATCTCTTAATCCCAACCCAGACAGGCCTAGGAGAGCTCAGAGATATGCTACAAAATAACCACAGAGACTTTTCCAGTTCCTGAACATGATCTAGGCACACAATAGATATCAAACCACAGGGGCTTCCTCAAGTAACCTTCAGTTCAGTTCAGTTCAGTTCAGTCCAGTCGCTCAGTTGCGTCCAACTCTTTGTGACCCCATGAATCGCAGCACGCCAGGCCTCCCTGTCCATCACCAACTCCTGGAGTTTGCCCAAACTCATGTCCATCCAGTTGCTGATGCCACCCAGCCATTTCACCTCAGTCGTCCCCTTCTCTTCCTTCCCCCAATCCCTTCCAGAACCTTAGGCAGCTAGAAGATCATTCAGTTCAGTTTTCAATTCAGTCATTCAGTCCTGTCTAACTCTTTGAGACCCCATAGACCGCAACATGCCAAGCTTCCCTGTCCATCACCAACTCCTGGAGCTTAATCAAACTCACGCCAATTGAGTGGGTGATGCCATTCAACCAACTCATCCTCTGTCATCCCCTTCTCCTGCCTTCAATCCTTCCTAACATCAGGTCTTTTTCAATGAGTCAGTTCTTCACATCAGGTGACCAAAGCATTGGAGCTTCAACTTCAGCATCAGTCCTTCCAATGAATATTCAGGACTGATTTCCTTTAGGATTAACTGATTTGACCTCCTTGCAGTCCAAGGGACTCTCAAGACTCTTCTCCAACACCACAGTTCAAAAACATCAATTCCTTGGCACTCAGCTTTCTTTATGGTCCAACAATCTTACATATATAATCACTGGAAAAACCATACCTTTCACTATATAGACCTTTGTTGGCAAAATAATGTCTCTGCTTTTTAATATGCTGTCTAGGTTGGTCATAGCTTTTCTTCCAAGGAGCAAGCATCTTTTAATTTCATGGCTGAAGTCACCATCTGAAACGATTTTGGAGCCCAAGGAAATAATGTCTGTCACTATTTCCATTGTTTTCCCATCTATTTGACATGAAGTGATGGGACCAGATGCTATGATCTTAAGTTTTTGAATGCTGAGTTTTAAGCCAGGTTTTCACTCTCCTCTTTCACTTTCATCAAGAGGCTCTTTAGTTCTCTTCGCTTCCTGCCATAAGAGTGATGTCATCTGCATATCTGAGGTTATTGATATTTCTCCTGCAATCTTGATTCCAGCTTGTGTTTCATCCAGCCTGGCATTTCATATAATATAGTCTCCATATAAGTTAAATGAGCAGAGTGACAATATACAGCCTATATGGCTCTCAACTTAATTTCTTTAATGTATCTATGTTTTATTAAGCCATAATTGAAATATATTAGTTTTAGGTGTACAACATGATTCAATATTTGTATATATTGCAAAATGATTGCCACAGTAAGTCAAGTTAACTGCCTTGCTTTTAGAATGAAGATATTCCTGACTTATGTATGGGATTGTTCTGAAAATGAGGTAGAAAATTATGCATAAAAGCACTTTGGAAGTTTTTTTTTAAAAGCACTCTGACTAAATCTAAAATAACATTCAAATGTAATCTATTATTACTGTCCAATAAAATTCAAAAGGGCTACCCTGATAGCTCAGCTGGTAAATAATCTGCCTACAAGGCGTGAGTTCTGGGTCCAGTCCTTGGGTCAGGAAAATTCCCTGGAGATAGGTAAGGGTACCCACTCCAGTATTCTGTCCTGGAGAATTCCAAGGACTGTATAGTCCATGGGTACCAAAGAGTCAGACATGACTGAATGATTTTCACTTTCAAAGTACAAAAACAGTGGATAATAAAGACTCACATTATAAAAGATTCATAGTACACATTTTCACAAACAGAAAATATCGTAGTTAATTGTAAGAAGATATTTAAATTGGGGTATATAGATATGTAAATGTAGGAATGAGTCATAAATTAGTATATTTGTGGATATACATGTTTATATACTTAGAAAAAGGAAACTATTTCCATATCAAGCCTGAACAGCTGAGATTACAATATGGAAGTAAAATATTCTTTTCAAGGGCCTAAGCATTTTACAATTCCACAATGGATTATAAAGGTCTTCATCTCACTTAAAAATCATTTATATGGCTCAAAGGATTTATATCTTATTTCCAAGGGAAAACAGTGCCATAAGGGCTATCATTCTAGGATCTATATATTGACTGGAAAGAGAACAGATCAATGATGCCCTATTGTGATTCTTTTCTCAATAAAACTCCCCTTCTTTTTCTGACATCCCACTGTAAATATGTTTAGCTCTGAGTGTTCAGACTGAATTCAGAAAGAATGGAGTGATTCTATATAATACATATGAAGTCAGATCACCATGCATCACAATAGTATTCATTTCACTGATTTTTAAATCCCCATTAAACATCTGTTCTGTATAACCACAGTCTAGTCCTTCTCTATGTGACCGACCACAAGCATTAATTGTATGGATCACATAATTCATTAGAGCATAGCAAGATGAAGACTTTCAAAAAATGTTATGAATGAAATCATCTCATATTTTTTCCCATTTCACAAGGTCTTTTTCTGTACAAAGACATATAACAATAATGACATTGAGAACTAAGAGAAGTAATGAACCTTCGTATAATTTTGGATAGAGGCTGAACTAAGATCTTTTTACTGGGGGAAAAAAAAAACCATTGGAGAAGAAAATAAAGAAAACAAACATAATAACTCCTACAACATTATAAATACATTTCACTTTGGTTTTATGATGTCATGTAGAAACTATCTACAAGTTCTATTATACCAATGATAGTAGTACATAAAACTTCATATTAAAACTTAATATAAAGCTCCAATGTAGAGTCTGTATGGGTGACAAACAATACATAATATAAAGCATTGTATTCACAAGATCAACACATATGAAGTAAACTACTTGAATCCAAGGAGTTAAAATTCTTCTAGAAGATTTTTTAACCTATTATAAAATATCTAGCAATTTCATACAACACAATGAGAATACTGCTCACTATGCATTTCATTTGTACTCTCATAATTTTTACTTCTTTTATACATCTGGATAAAATGCAGAGGGAGACTTTATTTCATTAATACAATAATGTCTAAGAATTCAAAGATGGATAAAATATCCTTGAGTGTATTTTACTTTCCTGATAAATAATGCTTATACTTAGGATTGTTAGGTAGTTAGAATAGGAAAAAGGAGTCCAGAATGGCAGTGGCTTAAAGACAAAGAAGGGAAAACCCCACAAAAATAGAACAAAGGAAGGTCTGAGGACCGGAGTGGGAGTGAAGACCTCAGGTGAAGCAAACAGCCTCCTCGTCAGCCCAGTTTACATAGTGCAGGCTCAGGGGGAGGAGAAAAAAAACATAAAAAGTGGAGCCAAAATTGAGCCTCTGGCTCTCTTCTCTTGCATCTTTTGGGTCAGCCTGCCCTCACACCTCAAAAATTTTCCTTTGTTTTCCAAATACAACTGAGCTGTAACACTGGGTCTGTCTATTGCTTCCAATTTTTGGTATGGCGAGATGGAACCAAGGAAACTACACACTCCCCAGACATCTGTGGTGCCGTTTCTCCTATTTAACCTGGCTGAAACAACCTTGGGCCGCGAGGCAGAGGCCAAGCCAGCAGAAGTCCAGCTCAGCAAAAGCTCCCGCAGTGGAAGCTGAACATGAAGAAAACCCAGCACAGGGGAGGAGACAAGAAGCCCAGCATGCTGGAAACTGGGACAGCAAAACCAAACTCGGCAGAACGTTCATGCAGCTCAGTCTCAGATCCCAGAAGACCTCTAGCTGGGGTAGGAAGTCCTCGCCCCTATGGCTGGAAAGACATATGGCTAACAAAATCTTAACTCCTTTACAATCTCACATTTCTTGTTTCCTCGAACCACCCGCACGTGGGCAAGCAGCAGTGGGTGCAATTGAGGAACTCTGGAGAGGCTACTCCCCAGCGTGTCCTAAAAGGCTCCACTATCCTCTGCATTCTAGTAGCGTTACCCAAGTGGGGGGGGTTCTTCTGTCTAATCTTCTCTGTGTCAAGGATTGGGCCAATGAAAACGGTGAGTATAGGTCAGGTATTTAGCAGGTTTTCCAGCAAGTCATGAAGAGGATTCCTCAACACATTTTTCCCACTGCTTTTTCCTCCCATCCTTCAGTTCTTCTTTCCCAGGAATTGAGCCGAGCCAAAACCCAAGGTGCCAGGTTTTAGAACTTAATGAGGCTCAGGTTCTTGATGTCTCGTTGCAAAAAAAAATTCAGTGAGAGACACAGTGATAGGTGAGAGGCGGATTTGTTCAGATTTAGAGAGAAGCACACTCCACAGGGTGTGGATTGCAGAGGGCCAGTGTGGCAGCCATGCAGTGTGGTGCGGAGTCCAGAATGTCAGTGGCTAAAAGACAAAGAAGGGAAAGCCCACGAACACAGAACAAAGGAAGGTCTGAGGACCAGAGTGAGGACCTCAGGTGAAGCAAACAGCCTCCTGGTTAGCCTAACTCACATAGGGTAAGTTCAGGGGGGGGGAGAAAAAAAAAAAAAGGAGCCAAAATTGAGCCTCTGGCTCTCTTCTCTTGCATCTTTTGGGACAGCCCGCCCTCATGCCTCGAGGATGTATTTTCATTTGCTTCCCAAATAAAACTGAACTGTAACACTGGGTCCATCCATCGATTCAGATTTTTGCTGCAGCGAGACAGAACCGAGGAAATTACACACTCTCCTGACAGGATCTACCTTATCTATTGTTCTCTATAGAAAAGGACACATGAAGGAACCAAAAAAAAAAAAAAAAAAACCAAAATCTTGGACAAAAAAAAAGATGAAATATTTTTCTTTATATTTTTGTAATCTAACTTTCTTATAATTAGAAAAAATTATTTTACTAATTAAAATTTAATTTTAATATGAACATAAGAGCTCATTAAAAGCTCTCTTCCAGAAAAGATATATTAATGTAATTTTCTATTTCTGTCACAAAAGTATACCTAGCCCTTTGATTCTTGGTATTATTTATTAAAGTGTGCTTTATCTCTTGGGCCTTTTCTATTTAGTTTCCTCTCCTCTCTTCTCTGTTTCTCATTTTCATTTGGCTTTTGCTCTAAAACAATTTCCTTAAATTTTAATCCTCACATCATGAAGTAAGGGTAAGCAAAAAAATTCAAAGAACATGCCTCAGGCAAAGGTTTTTTCTTTAATGACTGGAATTCTTAGATGATGTTAGAAAATTACTATTTAGGACTATGTAGTATACTATAGTCCAAAGTAAAGAAATCATTAATAATAAAATACTAAAAGGAACAGTTATATTACAAAATAAATCTACCAGGCTTACAAAGAAAACAAATTTGCAACAGCCACCTGCTGTGGAGATGAGGCAGTAATCTCAACAGCAGGAAATAAAAGAGAAGAGAGGAGAAAAATACAAAAGCACAGACATTAAAAAAGTAATTAAAACACTTATCTCCATCGACATACATAACGAAAAAAACCCTCAACCAGCCACCTAAAAACATACTCTATTGAACTGCACAGCAGGAAATAACGTTAAAGCTGCCACCATAAACACACATTCTGTAGAAGGGAGAAGACCCCTTTAAAAACGTAATCTCAGAAGTATTACTAATGTGTTAATCACCAGTAAATGTACCTCACATTCATTGTATTGTATTAGTTACCTTCTCAAAGATATTTTAAATTTCATTTATATACTTTTTATTTAAATAAATTCTTAAGTATAGGTACCAGTAAACCTTTTTATTTGTAATCTTTCTAATGAATTATACAACTATATTGTGAGGCTAAAGTATTCTGAATTATCAAAAACTTTATGCAAAATATTTTAATATAAATGCATTTAGATAATGCAGTAAAACTATGTACTTTAAAGCCAGAATCATCTTTGCTATAGTACTGAAATAGAGTGAAACACAATGCAAGAGCTGAGGTCATGGATTATGGATTGAAACTGAAATGAAAGCCAAAAATCATTCTGAATTACTCAAGTATGCCTTGGCCTTCAAAGCTCTGCAAAGTGAAACAATACAAGTTTAAGCAAGCAAGTGGCAGACTTTAAAATAAAGACCATGCACTCAATGCGCTTGGTGACTCTCTCACCTGCTGAAAGTTGTTTCTTCATCTATATAATTCTCCACAGGCGTGTCTGTGAAACAATAGAGAGCTGCCTGATTCAGATTCAAAAGACTTCTAATGGACTTCTGACCTTTACTTTTAAGCTATTAGCTATAAGCTCATGCCCAAGTCATTAAATTTTAAACCTCAGTTTTCTCATCTTTGAAATCAGAAGAATCACAAAAGTGCATTTCCTTACAGAAATTTCCTGTTACATGGACAAGTAAGCATAATGCAGCTCTATACTGCTGAAACAACTTAATTTTACATGTAGAAAACCAATTCATAATTATAAATATTGGTTTTGCTATCATATAATTAATCTTTTAATTATGCATTTTATTCTTTACTCAAATAATATATTTCTGAGGAAATTTATTCATCTTCCTCTAAATCACTACTGTGGTTTGATAAATCTTACAAGAAACACTTACCTCAGATTTTTTTTTCAAGAAATGTGTATGATATAAGAAAAACATTAAATTATTTCCAAGATTAAATACACTTGGAATGTGTGTTTAGTACTACTGGTATATTGCTAAGCTAAGTCTTGAAATTAGAATACCTTCAAGGAATTCAGAAAATTCCACAAAGTAATAATTTTCCAAGAACATTCTTTATGGATAGACATGGTCAACCATTTCAGAAACACATGGTTGAGTTTGAACCTCAATTTGTTCATCCACAAAATATGCAGATTATCTAGAAACCAAGTTTTGAAACTTGCTTGTGTTTCTCAAAGAATCCAAGACTATGAAAAGTATCTTTGTACATATGTGCATTTATCGTATATGTGTGCAAAGGGTTCATACCTTTCATCACACACCCAAAGAAGCCTGCAACTCAGAAATGCTTAAAGAATCATATTCACCAAGATTAATTCAACTATCTCATACCATTTGGGGCTTCCCTGGTGGCTCAGATGGTAAAGAACCTGTCTGCAGTGCAGAAGACCCGGGCTTGATCCCTGGGTTGGGAAGATCCCCTGGAAAAGGGAATGGCAACCCACTCAGTATTCTTGCCTGGAAAATCCCATGGACAGAGGAGCCTGGCGGGCTACCGTTCATGGGGTCACAAAGAGTCAGACGCAACTGATAGTCTAAACACACACACTGTATCATTTATCCAGCTGCTATTCCAAGTGCAAGGAGTGTGGTCTCAAATGCCAAAATGTAATGTAATTATCCACACCTAACAACTGCTACACACCATGAATGAATACCAATTTCTCTAAGAATGTGTAAATATACTAAGGCCTGATAAAATTAAGTAACAGTTTTGACATTAGACATAACTTTGTTCATTTTACTACTCCACCATATATCGACCACATAACTTACATAATGACAGCAACTTAAATTTCAATTCTCAGTTTCCTTATCTATGAAATCAGGTAGATTAACTGAGATAATATGTCTTGATAATATGATAAGTGCTTACAACAGTGACTGGCATGTGGCAACACTAATCAAAGAACTGGCTTTTATATATTTTACCTTTCAAAATCCTATTACTTGCAATAGCTGAATAATATTCCATTCTATCATGTAAATCAGCCAAATAGGAACAAAATAGGATCATTTGTAAAGACATGGATGGACCTGTTGCTGCTGCTGCTGCTGCTGCTAAGTCGCTTCAGCCATGTCCGACTCTGTGCGACCCCAGAGATGGCAGCCCACCAGGCTCCCCCGTCCCTGGGATTCTCCAGGCAAGAAGACTGGAGTGGGTTGCCATTTCCTTCTCCAATGCATGAAAGTGAAAAGTGAAAGTGAAGTCGCTCAGTCGTGTCTGACTCCTAGCGACCCCATGGATGGCAGCTTATCAGGCTCCTCCATCCATGGGATTTTTCAGGCAAGAGTACTGGAGTAGGGTGCCATCTCCTTCTCCGTGGATGGACCTAGAGACTGTCATATAGAGTGAAGTTAGTCAGAAAAACAAATATGATATATCAATGCATATATATGGAATCCAGAACATGGCACAGGTGACCCTATTTCTAAGGCAGGAATAGAGGCACAGACATAAAGAACAGACATGTGGACATGGGGGAGAAGGGAGGGTGGGACAAGCTGGGAGATTAAGATTGACACATATATACTCCCATGTGTAAAATAGAGAGCTAATGGGAACCTGTTATAAAACACAGGAACCTTAGTTAGCTTAGTGCTCTGTGATGACCTAGAGGGGTGGGATGGAGTAGGATGGTGGGAGGGAGATCCAAGAGGAGGGGGATATATATATACATATAGCTCACTCACTTAACTGTACGGCAGAAACTAACACAACATTATAAAGCAATTATATTCCAAAGTTAAAAACCCTATTACTTTCACCTTGTACCTTCCTTGATATTTTTCTTTAATATTTAACATAATTTTAATCTAAAACACCACAACTATCAAAACTACAGATAATTTTTAACTTAAGTGTCAATCAACATTTCCTTAGGCATGATAATTAACCATATAAAACTCAGCACATTAAATGTATATGCAGTGTACAGCTAGTTCTAAAATTTTTCTTACATGAAAAAGTCAAGCAAAACTACAGTCTATCATGATCAACATTCAAATTTGGATACTAGTTGTGATTTTTAACTGTATTTAAGATCAGATGGAAATAGAAATCTTAAATGTTTCATTTATCTAAACACTTACTCATTAATATATATTGAGTGCCTACCATGTGCCAGCTGACATATAAGGTACTAGAGATACAAAGATAAATAGCCTCCAATCTAGTGGGAAAAGGACATATAATCAAAAAGTCATAAAGCAAAGTAAGTACTATGACAAAGAGAAGCAAAGTAAGTGCACAGGAGCCCTTACAAAACACACTTCACCTGACCTAGTAATTATGTTAAGTATTCACAGTACTCTGGTAGTCACATATGGATGTGAGAGTTAGATCATAAAGAAGTCTGAGTGCCAAATAACAAATGCTTTCAAACTATGGTTTTGAAGAAGACTCTTGAGGGTCTCCTGGAATACAAGGAGATCAAACCAGTCAATCCTAAAGGAAATAAGCCCTGACTATTCATTGCAAGGACTAATGCTGAAGCTGATGCTCCAATACTTTGGCCACCAGATGCAACGAATTGACTCATTAGAAAACCAACCCTGATGCTGGGAAAGATTAAAGGCAAGAGAAGAGGACAACAGAGGATGAGATGTTTGGATGGATCACTGACTCAATGGACCTGAGTTTGAGCAAGTTCTGGGAGATGGTGAAAGGTAGGGAAGCCTGGTGTGCTGCAGTCCATGGGGTTGACAAGAGTTGGACACAACAGATCAACCGAACAACAATTCAAAGATGAATGTTTCCTGTGGTAGAAAAACAAAGAGGAAGAACAAGCAGCATATACAAAGACGTGAATGGGACAAGCATTAAATCTGACTGAAATGAGGGTGTGGTAGAGGACCAGATAAGAGAGGAGCTGCTTGATGTTGTTCAGTCGCCTAGTTCTTGTCCAACACTTTGCAACCCCATATACTGCAGCAGTCCAGGCTCCTCTATCCTTCACTGTCTCGAGGAGTTTGCTCAGATTCATTTCTATTGAGTCAGTAATATTATCTAATCATCTCTAATCCTCTGCATCCTCTTCTGCTTTTGTTTTCAATCTTTCCAGCATAAGAGTCTTTTCCGGTGAGTCCACTCTTTGTATCAGGTGGTCAATGTATTGGAGCTTCAGCTTTAGCAACAGGGGAGAGGGTATAGCAAAATTTGAAATCTGACAGAGAGGGTCCAGGCTGTAAAAGGCTATGCAAGCCACACTAAGGAGTTTGTATTTCACCTGGAGGAAACACTGCAGGGAAATAATATAGTCAGCTTTGTATATTAACAAGGACAAACTGGTAGCAGTGTGTAGAACTGATTTGCTGGTGGTGAGAATGAAGGAACTAGATAATGTAAGGAGATGCTGCATAAATCCAGGTAAGAAAGGAACACTAACCTTGTACTTCTTAACCTGGATTATTAGTCATCTCTACTAACAAGGCATGGCAGGGAGTATCCACAGCTTCAGTACAAACAGTCTACCTTCCTGGGGCATCAATTTCAATCAAAGATAGGTAATGTAAATTATGGTGTTTATATTAAGACAAAAATGGAGATGCTGATGAATGAAATGCAAATTATGAAGAAAATTTTAATACTTCAAAGAAATTCTGTATGTGGGATTTGAAAATGTGCCTCAGGATTCCCTAGGGGTATGTTTTCTCTTTCTTCTCCTATTACAGTAACTTTAAAGGAGAAAAAAAAAGGGGGGGGTGGATTCACATTAAGACACTGACAGAGAGGATACAGGAGAATAAAAACATATCCTAAAAGTCTTTAGGGGTTAATTTCAATGGATTTGGCACCTAGTGTATGAAAAGCATAGCGGGAATAGTGGGGCCAACGCTGAGCCCCAGCTCCCTGTTCTGGTGGCTTTCTCAACAGTAGGGTGCCTGACTACAGGCCAGGACAGCAGAGGAGGAGCAGATCCGAGCAACAGTATCTATCATCCCATTTGCAACGTACTGAATGGAGTACGGGCAACCAGTAAAGTTATCCTACAGGTAACAGACAAGTAAAAATTCAAGTCTGAATCTCATGAAAGAAATCTGGTCTGGACCAAGAGATCCGAAAAGTATCAGGCAACAGACTGTACTGGAAGCCATGAATGCTAATGAGCTAATCCTGAGCTAAAGAAATCCCAGGGTGGAGCCCTACATAACATATCAATAGCACATTTAAAGGAAGAAAGAGGAGGAGGAGCCCAAGTGGAAATTGAAGAGGGATCAGTCAGGAGGGGCAAGAGAAAGCAGTATGCTGAAAGCCAAGAGAAGAGAGGTGTGAGTCCATACCTACTTGTCTGCAGAAGAAAATACACAACAATAACAAAATACATATGTGTGGTTGTGTGTGTGTGTGTGTGTATCCAGTGTATAAAAATGCACCAAGAGACAGGTGTTTAAAGAATATTTTTGATTTTAGAACTCATCCTACTTGAATTTTAAGTATAGTACAAGGTCATTATATTAGTATAATAGTATTAATTAATTATTTTGAGAGGTCATTATATTAGTATAATAGTATTAATTATTTTGAGAAATAATATAATGAAAGTATATTTTCAGAAAACAGATAAAACAGGACAGAAACAACAAAATTGAAACAGATTTACTGTAACTATAAAAATAAATAAAAATGAGGCAAATCAGAAGAGGAAGAAGAAACAGGATAAACCTTACGCTGCCACCCACACTACAAGGTGTTCCAGGGCTAATGACCACCAAAGTATGACAACATTTTGCTAGAAGAGGAATATACCACATGCCTCCTAGGAATCAGTATCAATGGAGACTATATGTACACTAAAGTGCTTTCTTAAGAAGAAAGAATTAGTTAACAATGGCAACTCTACATTAATGAAATTCTCAACCAATTTATCAGGTAATGGATATAACAGCTTGTAAAATATTTGTTGATTAAGGACAGTCTTTAGGATGGTTCATAAAGAATTTCTCTCAAATAATTTTGTCAAAACTGAAGCTTTGCATTAGGGAGCTGTGTTCTACCTCCAGTAGGTTTGGAAATCCAACAAAAGTGGCTATTGATGTGTGGTTCACTCTGCAACAAATTTTCTGACCTCTGAAAGCAAAAACCAAATAACGACCCCCAGACAGGTAGAAAATATGGCCAACCAAGGTAGTGACAGTTTGCTCTCAGGTCCTCCACCTACTTGCGTGTGATATGCAGCATACTAGCCTATTTCTCTGTACCATAGCCTTTTCTTCTATAAAATGAAGCTTTTAAGCAACCCCTTCCCTGAGATTTTCCAAGAACTTGAATCACGAAGCATTATAAAAATAAAAGAAATGTAATTAATAATCACTTAAAATACTTTCATTATAATGGACTCTATTACACAGACAAAGATTCTCATCTTCTTTTACTACTATGAGATGAACAAACTACAGTAACTGGATGCTGGATTAATCAGGGAGATCAAGTTGAAATTCTGGGTTGCTCTTTAGAAATTATTTAAATTACCTATGAACTATTAACACACATACAATCAAAAATTAAATTATATGCAAAAGCACCTGAACCACTCTAATCATAGTACATACAACAGATATCTTGACATTGTCAATAAAAAGTTACACTTTTTATAGTCATATAAAATAATAAATTCTATCCCAAATGCCAAGGTCCAGCCCCACTGGATCCAGGGTAATTCGAAGGTGGGGACGGAATAGGCGTCCTAGAAAAACTTATTGTATTACAGATAGAGAGGGACTAGGAATTTAGCAGAGAAAAAGAGGACAAATAACATGGTTAACACAGGGTGCCAATCACCACCTACATAGGCCGCAGGCGTCTTCCCGTTCTCCCGAAGGAGAGGAGGCACTGAGGGCCCCCGGTCCAATCTTAGAAGCTCAGGCAAAGTTAGTAGGCTTGGTGGGTCCTATGCACCAGATGGGAATTCGGCCAGAAAATAGTAAGAGCGAGAGAAAGGGGCTGAATAACTTGGCTTACGTGGGGTACCAATAAAATTCTGGACAAGGAATTTGCACCATCTGAATGGTGGGCACTCACGCTCCAGATGGGAATTCAGCCAGAAAATTGGGGAGCAGAGAAGAACGACATGAGGGAATCAGTCTTTCTGGAACTGATCCGATTTCTTTATTTTTTAGGTTTGTTTATATACCTTTGGTTACACATAGGGATGAATACAGAGTCACGCGGGGTCAGCAGACCTGACCCTTGTCACAATCAGGTGTTTCATATAAAATCATACAAAGGTCTTATGAGTTTTTACATCATCTTCTGACCATGAGGTCCGCTGACATTTTATGGCCCTTTCTGATACTGGTCAGTTAACCAGAAAGCTTATTTTTCCAAGGCACCACCCTCCAAATAAAGTTGCATTCCTATAGGGTGAGGGTGTAGTGAGTTACAATCAAGAAAGGAATTTACTTAACCTAAGGTTTAACATGATTAGTCTTAAAGGTTAATACTTATTTCTCTTATATGCTTAAAGGTTAATACTTATTTCTCCTATATGCTAGTTATACTTATTATGAGGACAGGGAATATGGAGATTTAGCAGCAAACATCAGTCCAACAAATGAAAACCCTTCACCAATGTTCCCTTTACAATCTATTTAGTCTTAAGATAGTGATAAGGTTACAGTTTTGCATAGCAAGGACACAGTGATTTATAACAAAGTACAGTAGTCTATAACAAAAGAGAAAATTCATTAACTCAAAAAGTCTAATATTGCTAACATCAAAACTACTATATTTCCTTTTCTATATTCCAAATACATTGATTAATATATTCTCAGGTGCCTAAGGATATGAAGGCCTGTGGGCAATCAAATGAGAAAAGCCCTATGCTAATACTCCAAACTCTCTGTGCTGTTTATGGTTGAGAGGTTGTCACACAAGCTAGTCTGTCAGCAGAGAGGTTTGACCTGAGCCACGTTTGTCACACCCAAGGCAGGGAATTAGCAGTAATTACTGGCATGACAAATGAAAAAACCCTTCACCAATATAATTCCTAATCAACTCACTAACACTATACTAATAATCTTCTAACTTCTCAAAAGAGTCTGTATTTAGAAAGTTTTAAAGCATCCCATGCCTCTCACAGCTGGGAGACTGTAAACAATCACATGCGGCTGGACAACCTGATCAGGCAGGCCAGAGAAACTTCAGAGTTTGTAAGCTGAAACACTCTTATCATGCCCAGGAATTTTTATTGACTGGAGCTGCAAGTTAACTCCTTCTCTGAGAGAAATGGTTATGGGAGAGAGCTCCCCGTAAAGTACTCTGGTTTTGGGGTAGATGCTCGGCAACAGGGGATCTCCTGAGGCTTGATCACGCCTTTGCATATGCCAAGCTTCTTTTTCCTCATGACCTTTGCCATGGGCGGAGTTCCTCACACTGGCTCCCAACACCCAAATGCTTTTGGTTTAATAAACTGAGCAATCAATGTTTTGGTCTTTTCTTTTTTTATCCAGTTTCTGAACAGGTCATTTCTACTCTGAAATATGATTTTAGGGACATTTCTTATCATTGTAAATATTTTCAGATATTTTTAAAAAGTCATATTCTAATGCTAAGCTGTTTGAGTTGTGCTGCTTAGAGCATGGTTCATGTAAAACCAATATTAGTGATCTAATCTAATTCAATAGTTTTACATTCTAGCCACAATTAACTCTAACTTGCTGCCTGTATTCTGTAGATTACAAACAAGAGCAGATAGGATGTAGTTCAGAAGCTCTCCTCCCTACAACTGTCTTAAATACAGACTCAACTTCATATATGCTTAGTAGTAATAAATATTTTAAGAGTTTACATTTGGAGAGTGTTTTGCTACCTAAAAATATTTATTGTATATTTGAGGTCCACAACAACTTTATCAGCTAGACATCTTTATGACTATTTAAAAAATGAGCAAACTGAGGTTCAAGGCAGTGAAATAAGCTTTCTAAAATCTCATAGCTAATAAGTGCTAAAACCAGATTTAATCCAGCAAAAGCTCTTAAATACAGTGTTTCTTCCACCATTACATAAAATATATATTTAGGGTAGCATATAGTCTTTATTAATTATTAGGGGGAAAAAGGAACGATAATTTAGTCTTTATAAATTTAGCATTCAGTGATCTGTAGCACCTTAAATGTTCTGAATGTTAATACAGTAGTTTTATTCATAAGAAAGATAAAAACAGGCTTTAAAGATTAGTAGGTGATTATTCATGTATCATCCCACCTACACGACAGTTTTAAAGATTTTAGTAAAACTATGCCTACTTAATTTTAAATGATGTCTTGTAAAAGGATTTTCTAAGCATTATTCATTTGTTTAAAACTCAGACCTACAATGACAAACCCATCATCAATTCATTTTGATGAAAGGGTAATAATGAACGCATTATTTTCCTTTTTTTCACTGCAAGTCATTTGACCTATGTTAAGTCAACTCTCAAATTTTCATTCATTATTTCTACATGAAGGATTCTGCCAGCTCAAAAAGTATAAATCTTCATTTGTCAAATTTAAACTCTCCCTGTCCCAGTTGCTATCAGGGCCAATAGCTCTTATCCTTTAAAAACAGCAAAATATTGTCAAGTCATACAACCTCCCAACAGCCTCACATGACCCCTGGAATCAATAATATTTGTAACTTGTAAGTGCACAGTTAAGGAGAATAGAAGGCAAGAGCCGTCCTCGTTAACCACACTGAGCTGTGATACTACAGCCAACTCCCTTGTGTGGTCTGTGATCAATTTTAATCTCGCAACCAAGAATAAAGAACGCAGACTCCTGATTCTGGATTCATCTTAAAAGGAGGTTATAGATTTGTACTTCTGCAGTGGGAATGAAAGATTTAATTCAAGTGGCATTTCAGGAAAGAATACATCTAAACTATCATTCCTCCTCATTACCCTCACTGCTTCCAGGGTTCTCTATCGACACAGTTAAATACTGAAAAATGTATACACAATGGGTTAAAAGGCAAAGCTGTCTTTGTGGACATGTGATCAACTGACTACAGAAACAGACTTTATAGTGATTTGTTTCACTACTACATCATTTAAAGTGGAATCACTTTTTATATCTCAAATTTCATCATAATTTTGCACCATACTTCTTTGAGTGAAAATCTTTATGTTTGAGCAATTAAGACTGCATCATTTACTAAAATCAGCATTTGAAAAAATGATTATTAATTGTTTCCAAATGCATACGTTCAGGTACACTGTTACATTTTTGGGAACTTTAAATTGCAAGCTGATATGAATAAGAAAGGTATCACCAGTTTATTAGTTTTATATCTTTATATCCATGTCTCTCTATATATATTAACATAAATATATATGATAATGCATTTACACACAAATGCAGAAACATTCTTATTTCTCTATAAAGATAATAAATAACATATTTTATTGTTAAACATAGAGAAAATATAAAGTGTTCTAGAAGTTTTGGGGAACAGTCAAGGTAACTATATTTGAAAATTCCCTAGTTACTATAGAACAGAATTTTCACTACATCAAATAAAAATTCCTGTTCCACGTCATCACCACCATCATTGCAGCAGTTTGTGAGAATTAACGATCCATCATATATTGTGCTAGACAAAAAAACAAAAAACAACAAAAAAAAAGAAAGGTGAGGCAGAGCCTAAGTTTTAATTTCCAACTGTGCTACCTTCCAGTTGTCTGATATTGAGCATATCAATTTACCATCTTTGCCACAGATCCCTCATCTGTAAAGCAAGTATGTGGTCATTAATAGCAATGAATTTAGTAAGGCTTTTATAATGAGAAAATGAGAGAATGTAGGAAAATACAGAAGTATATGTGGTACTTTATGGGCATAAAATAGTTGCTAGATATAATAAAATACATTCTAGTTCACTCATTCTTTCATTAATAAACATCCAGTAAGAGCTCATTATGTAACAAGGACTGTGTTAGGAAACAAGATGAGCAGAAGACTAAACATCTTGATGTTTGCAAGTTGCTTAACTTTTGGACATCAGCCTCCTTATTTACAAAATTAAGATATTAATATTTGTCTTGAAAGACTGCTGTAGGGATCAAATGAAATTAATTATCCAAAGTGTCAATCATAACACCAGCTACATAGAGGGAGAGAGTCAATAAATACTTACTGAATGAAGGAATAAAGAACTGGACAAATGGGTGAATGGATAGACATATGCTATGCTTTAGGTAGAGAAGAAATAAGAGTGAATCAGTCAGGCATCAGCTCAGAGCACACATTTATAAGTGAATTTAAAATATTTCTAACAAGGTTTTCACATGAAGTCCTGGCAAAAGGACATTTGTTCTATTTCTTCCCATAGACAAATCAGCATTCAGTAAAAATGTGAAGGATAGATACAGATTTCTTTCATAGGAGCTGCCTTTTCTCTATTTATTATGTTTGGGTTCACAGTTCAAAGGCCCAAATTGGCAGTGGTAGGTGGTGCTACTGGTAAAGGACACACCTGCCAACCCAGGAGACTTAAAAGATGTGTGTGTGGAAGATCTTCTGGAGGACGGCATGGCAACTGCCTCCACTATTCCGGCCTGGAGAATCCCATGGACAGAGGAGCCTGGCGGGTTACAGTACACAGTGTCACAGGAGTCGAACTCAACTAAGCAATTTAGCACATACACACAGTTGATACTCTAAAACCACTAAAGCAAGGTGTTGTGCTGGTTAACAGGGAGGAGTGATTTATTTTATCATTTGATTTTAAAATATTTAATGAAATCCGTGACATTTTGAACAGCTAGAAAACTCTGAAAAGAAAACAGAAATAGGAATGACTTTGACATTTTTATTTTAAGAAAAATGACGCCACCTCGGCCAACAGAAGTGAATTTTCTATGTGAAATTTAGTAACGGAAAATTATATTTATTCTTCTACTTAAAATAAATAATCTTAGTTACAACACATATTGATCTGAAAAGGATAGTAACATTTTACCCTATCCAGTGAGGTTATCACTATCTGTCAGTCCAGTTCTGTTCCATGTATGCTCAAATCTAATCAGTTTCAATGAGCTGTTCTTGAAAGTAATATTCTCCCTAGGTAAAGCCATGCTATATTAATGGTATAAAGAGAAAGAATCCAGGTATGGACCAGCACCTTATATGGTAATGAAGTTGGTGGATAACACACCCAGTCAAGTGGTAAATAGAATGATAAACATAACTGCAGTTTGTTCAAATAAAAAACACCCAAATTCGGGTGGAAGGGCATGAGACTCAGAGTCCAGATCTGGGAGTGATTGGCAAAGGGAAGAAAAGAGGGTGAGACACTGATATTCAGTGAAAAATAAAGTACCACTTCTTGAACACTGGTTCAGGAAAACTTTGTGGAACTAAAAACATTTATTTTAGATATCTTAAGAGTAATGGAATAGATGACCTTAACTCAGATGACCATAATAACTACTAATGTGGGTAGGAATTCCTTAGAAGAAATGGAGCAGCCATCATAGTCAGCAAAAGAGTCTGAAATGCATACTTGGATACAATCTCAAAAACGACAGAATGATCTCTGTACATTTCCAAGGCAAACCATTCAATATCATGGTGATCCAAGTCTATGTCCGGCCAGTAATGCTAAAGAAGCTGAAGTTGAATGGTTCTATGAAGACCCACAAGACTAACACACAAAAAAGATGTTCTTTTCTTAAAGTGAACTGCAATGCAAAACTAGAAAAGTCAAGAAACACCTGGAGTAACAGGCAAGTTTGGCCTTGGAGTACAGAATGAGCAAGGCAAAGGCTAATAGAGCTTTGCCAAGAGAATGCACTGGTCATAGCAAACACTCTCTTCCAACAACACAAGAGAAGATTCTACACATGGACATCATCAGATGATCACTTTGATTGAAATCAGATTGATTATATCCTTTGCAGCCAAAGATGGAGAAGCTCGATACAGTCAGCAAAACCAAGACCAGGAGCTGACTGTGGCTTGGATCATAAACTCCTTATTGACAAATTCAGACTTAAATTGAAGAAAGTGGGGAAAACCACTAGATCATTCAGGTATGACCTAAAGCAAATCAAATACAGTGGAAGTGAAAAATAGATTTAAGGGACTAGATTTGATATATAGAGTACCTGATGAACTGGTGACGGAGATTCATAACATTGTACAGGAGACAGGGAGCAAAATGGCTGTCTGAGGAGGCCTTGCA
The DNA here is from genome assembly GCA_917880005.1 of Nanger dama. Taxonomy (NCBI): domain Eukaryota; kingdom Metazoa; phylum Chordata; class Mammalia; order Artiodactyla; family Bovidae; genus Nanger; species Nanger dama. Next base: position 3,974,147 of record CAKJTW010000059.1, read on the forward strand.
AATAGCTGTGAAAAGAAGAGAAGCAAAAAGCAAAGGAGAAAAGGAAAGATATACCCATTTGAATGTAGAGTTCGAAAGAATAGCAAGTAGAGATAAGAAAGCCACCTCAGCGATCAATGCAAAGAAATGAAAAAAATGGGATACGAGAGACTAGAGGTCTCTTCATGAAAAATTAGAGATAACAAGGGAACATTTCATGCAAAGATGGGATCAATAAAGGACAGAAATGGTATGGACCTAACAGAAGCAGAAGATATTAAGAAGAGGTGGCAAGAATACACAGAAGAAGTGTACAAAAAATATCTTCATGACCCAGATAACCACGATGGTGTGATCACTCACCTAGAGCCAGATATCCTAGAATGTGAGTCAAGTGGGCCTTAGGAAGCATCACTATGAACAAAGCTAGTGGAGGTGATGGAATTCCAGTTAAGCTATTTCAAATTCTGAAAGATGATGCTGTGAAAGTGCTGCATTCAATATGCCAGCAAATGTGGAAAACTCAGCAGTGACCACAGGACTGGAAAAGGTCAGTTTTCATTCCAATCCCAAAGAAAGGCAATGCCAAAGAATGCTCAAACTACCGCACAATTGCACTCATCTCACATGCTAGTAAAGTAATGATCAAAATTCTCAAAGCCAGGCTTCAGCAATACATGAACTGTGAACTTCAAGCTGGTTTTAGAAAATGCAGAGGAACCAGAGATTAAATTGCCAACATTCGCTAGATCATCGAAAAGCAAGAGAGTTCCAGGAAAACATCTATTTCTGCTTTATTGACTATGCCAAAGGCTTTGACTGTGTGGATCACAATAAACTGTAGAAAATTCTGAAAGAGATGTGAATACCAGACCACCTGACCTGCTTTTTCAGAAACCTATATGCAGGTCAGGAAGCAACAGTTAGAACTGGACATGGAACAAAAGACTGGTTCCAAACAGGAAAAGGAGTACGTCAAGGCTGTATGTTGTCACTCTGCTTATTTAACTTATATGCAGAGTACATCATGAGTAACCCTGGACTGGAAGAAGCACAAATTGGAATCAACATTGTCAGCAGAATATCAATAACCTCAGATATGCAGATGACACCACCCTTATGGCAGAAAGTGAAGAGGAACTAAAGAGCCTCTTGATGAAAGTGAAACAGGAGAGTGAAAAAGTTGGCTTAAAGCTCAACATTCAGAAAACTAAGATCATGGCATCTGGTCCCATCATTTCATGGGAAATAGATGGGGAAACTGAAAACAGTGTCAGACTTTATTTTGGGGGCTCCAATATCACTGCAGATGGTGATTGCAGCCATAAAATTAAAAGACGCTTACCTAGACAGCATATTTAAAAGCAGAGACATTACTTTGTCAACAAAACGTCTGTCTAGCCAAGGCTATGGTTTTTCCAGTAGTCATGTATGGATACAAGAGTTGGAGTATAAAGAAATCTGAGCACAGAAGAATTGATGCTTTTGAACTGTGGTGTTGGAGAAGACTCTTGAGAGCCCCTTGGACTACAAGGAGATCCAACCAGCCCACCATAAAGGAAATCAGTCCTGGATGTTCATTGGAAGGTCTGATGTTGAAGTTGAAACTCCAATATCTTGGCCACCTGATGCGAAGAGCTGACTCATTTGAAAAGACCCTGATGCTGGGAAAGATTGAAGGCAGGAAGAGAAGAGGACGACAGAGGATGAGATGGTTGGATGTCATCACTGACTCAATGGACATGAGTTTGGGTAAACTCTGGGAGCTGGTGATGGACAGGAGGCCTGGTGTGCTGCAGTTCATGGGGTCACTAAGATTTGGACATAACTGGGTAACTGAACTGAACTGAGCTAACAGTTGATTACTGTAAATGCCAACTTATGTACAGAATCTTGAGCCCAACTCACATTAACGGAAGATAGACTTTGCATATGTGTCTACATGTGTATATAAAACATATTAGTATCATATATATATGCAAACATTCACAACTACAAATACACAGGTAATTCCATATCTACTTATCCAGCTGTATATGTATGTTTTAGAAGTATTAGTTAATAACAAACATAGTATAGCTCTATCAAAAAGTAACACAATTAATTAGCTTACCTGGTCCCCTCTAATGGTTTTGAAAATCATTCACAAGATTAAGCAGGTTTAGATGCTTTGGGGAGATTAGCCTCTCTTCTTCCCTACTTTTATCTCTTAACATTTCTATAGGATAGACATCACCAAGAATCCACTGATTCACACTATCCAAGGTGGTTTAAGACACTCAGACCAATCAGGGATAAGATGTCCACCGGACCAGGTTAATTTTTAGCCAACCATGCCATACATCACAAAGTCCTTCATAGACTATGCACCTCCTGATTGGTCATGCCCATGCTCTGCTGGTTAATTAATATAAATAAATGTCACTCCTGGAATCAAGCCAAATTAAAGTGAGCATGAGGATGAGAGGCCAGGAAATATTTTCTATGCTAACACAGCAACAAAGTAGAATGAGATGGGGTAGGGATTGGACAACAAAGAAATGAGGAGACACAGAAATATTGTCCTTTTCCTCTTTCAGAATCTTAGAGTACATCTATTTTTCACTGACTTCTTAATCCCTCCTTCTATCAAACAAAAGTAAATATTCCCAGAGATGTATTGTTAACATGGCTTTCAAGCATTAATTTACAACTAGAAAAAGCATAATGCCAAATATTTAGAGTATATCCTGTTTCCACAGATCTCTCCTTAAAACCTGCAATAATAATATAGTAAATAACATTAAAAGTATAAAGTGTTAAGAGACTAACTTAATCCTGTGTTGCATTTTTTAAATTCAGCATATTAATGCAATATGGTATTGTCTCTGTGGAGTTTCATTTCACATGATAAAAGAAACAAGAAGCATCTGATCAATAAACAGAAAATCAAGTTACATATTCCCGCTAGGTTGCTCTAACAAGGATTAATCTCAGAAATGTTGGTGCATGCCTAATGTTGTGGCTTTTAATCCTCTCACACCAGTGGGTCTAAAATACTTGCTATTAGCACTAATGTAAAAAGAATTAATACTTTACATATGGCTATCCACTCCACTCAAATGAAGGGGTTAATGGTAAAAATAAGTCTTTAAAGATGTAAATGATTCCTCCCATGTGGCTGGAAAATAGCTCAAGTGTTTTTCATTTAAAATTATTAACATATAGAAACATTATTATCTCTGCAGTTAATATGCACCTCACTTAAAATCTCATGGTCTGCAAAAATTAAGAAAGGTAGCATCTTTAATGAAGTTATAAAACATATATCATTTATTAAGCAACAAATTATATCTTTAATTTTCACTTTAATATATCTTTACGTTTTAATGATTATATGTAAAATGCCTTCCACAGCCCCAGGACAAATTATGTCATGGCAACAGGGTTTGTTTCTTCTACCCCCCACCTCTGCCCACCCCTGGGGCTAAACAAGGTTGTAATTTACCTCAAGCTTCTTTTTATGAGCAGGCACTTCTCTGAAATACTGAGAAAATCAAGGTCAAGACAACAATATATGAATGTTTTTCCATTAAGAGTCTAATTGTATCTAATTTTGACATTTCCTTACTGATTAACATAGACTATTAAATAACCCAGTGAATGTTATGAGTCAAATTATCACTGGTGCCTTAAAATGTGATAAAGGTTAAAGTTGAATTAGGCAGGTATTTTTATTTCCCCACTCCTTCTCCTCCTACTTTCTTCCTCCCCTTCCCTATATTCCCTCATTACTTCAATAAATATTTATTAAGTGGTCTTGATATGAGAGGCGATGTTCTCTTCTGAGAAGTTATATAAATTTGCTTTAAATTTAGTGTAAAGTCTACTTGCACAATCAAAGCATAATTGCAGCTGTCAATAGCTGATAAAGTTTGTTTCCAAACTCTCTTTCAAAGGAAACTATTTTATGTCTTGATAATCCAAGGGGACAAACTCACTGTTCATATGCTCACAGAAATCAATCATACTTCTCTGAAAAAACTAAGAAAGAATAAGCATGTCATTGAAATCTTTAATAAATTATTTATTATTGTTCATCCTCTAACATAATGCTCATCACCTGTTTTACATAAATGGTTAGGTAGTATCAATCACAAAACGTTAGCCTTTTGATACTATATCTAGGAGTATTGATTTCTCATTGAATAACTTGGCAAGTATGTTTTTCACTGTGAAGCACGTCAAGGTGAAGGATGAGTCAACTGAAGGAGGAGAGAGGATGTGATCCTGAAGGAAGCAGGGCAAAACGAGAAGGCAGAGGAAAGAGCACACTGATAGGTATTGGTGAAACTTCCAAAACTCCTGCTACCAATACTGATTTGCCAATATGTATCAAAATATGTTCATTTATTAAATATGCATTCACAAATTAAAATTACAATTTAAAGATGTAGGCTATGAATATAAACATATGCAACAAATAAACTCTAATTTATAAATGTTTAGGCCAAATGACAAAACGTGTGTGTCTGTATGTGTGTGTGTTTGTGTCCTTGGTCCTGTCCAACTCTTTGCGGCCCAATGCACCATAGCACATAAGGTTCCTCTGTGTGTGGGATTTTCCAGGCAAGAATACTGGAGTGGGTAGCCATTTCCCTACAACAGGGAATCTTCCTTACTTAGGGATCAAACCTGCATCTTATGTGTCTCCTACATTGGAAGGCAGGTTCTTTATCATTAGCACCACCAGATATAGCATATGTTATTTACAACACAGCAAGGTGATTTCCTTCATAAGATTGACAGAGTGAAATCAAACATAAAAGCTTTTTATAAGACCAGATAAAATTGATTTAAGGGTACTTCGAGGATGATTTTCTCTCAGAAGGGGCTTGACTTGCTCAAAATGCACAAATAAGTAACCAAGCTGGGGCCTGAAACCAATTACTTAAATATCAAGCCACTATGTGTTCATTAACAATGAAAGCATCATGGTTACACATCAAAATAAATCATATGTACATCTTCCCCACTCACCAAAACACATACTTTTCAATGAAGTTCTAAATCATGCTGAAGTGTGAAAATACATAATTACTTAATGTAACAGGTTGCAGAGACCCCAGATATTATCAGGTCTCACTGTATCATTTTATAAATCAGTTCAGTTCAATCAGTCATTCAGTCGTGTCCAACTCTCTGTGACCTCATGAACCGCAGAAGCTGAAGTTGAATGGTTCTATGAGACCTATAAGACCTTCCAGAACAAACACCCAAAAAGAAGTCCTTTTCATTATAGGGGACTAGAATGCAAAAGTAGGAAGTCAAGAAACACCTAGAGTAACAGGCAAGTTTGGCCTTGGGTATAGAATGAAGAAGGGCAAAGGCTAACAGAGTTCTGTCAGGAACGCACCGGTCATAGCAAACAACCCCTCTTCCAACAACACAAGAGAAGACTCTACACATGGACATCACCAGATGGTCAACACAGAAATCAGACTGATTATACTATTTGCAGCCAAAGATGGAGAAGCTCTATACAGTCAGCAAAACAAGACTAGGAGCTGACTGTGGCTCGGATCATGAACTCCTTATTGCGAAATTCATACTTAAATTGAAGAAAGTGGGGAAAACCACTAGACCATTCAGGTATGACCTAAAGCAAATCAAATACAGTGGAAGTGAGAAATACATTTAAGGGACTAGATCTGATAGACAGAGTGCCTGATGAACTATGGAGAAAGTTGTGACATTGTACAGGAGACAGAGAGTAAGATCATCCCCAAGAAAAAGAAATGCAAAAAAGCAAAATGGCTGTCTAAGGAGGCCCTGCAAATAGCTGTGAAAAGAAGAGAAGCTAAAGACAAAGCAGAAAAGGAAAGATATATCTATTTGAATGCAGAGTTCCAAAGAATAGCAAGGAGAGATAAGAAAGCCTTCCTCAGTGATCAATGCAAAGAAAAGGAGGAAAACAACAGAATGGGAAAGACTAGAGATCTCTTCAAGAAAATTAGAGATACTAAGGGAACATTTCAATGCAAAGATGGGCTCATTAAAGAACAGAAATGGTATGGACCTAACAGAAGCAGAAGATGCTAAAAAGAGGTGGCAAGAATACACAGAAAAACTATATAAAAAGATCTTCAAGACCCAGATCATCATGAAGGTGTGATCACTTACCTTCACCTAGAGCCGGACATCCCGGAATGTGAAGCCAGGTGGGGCTTAAGAAGCAACACTAAGAACAAAGTTAGAGAAGGTGATGGAATTCCAGTTGAGCTATTTCAAATCCTGGAAGATGACGCTGTAAAAGGGCTGAACTCACTATGTCAGCAAATTTGGAAACTCAGCAGTGGCCACAGGACTGGAAAAGGTCAGTTTCATTCCAATCCCAAAGAAAGGTAATGCCAAAGAATGCTCAAACTACCACACAATTGCACTCATCTCACAGGATAGTAAAGTAATGCTTAAAATTCTCTAAGCCAGGCTTCAGCAGTATGCAAACCATGAACTTCCAGATGTTCAAGCTGGTTTTAGAAAAGGTGGAGGAACAATAGATCAAATTGCCTACATCCGCTTGATCAAAAAATCAAGAGAGTCCCAGAAAAACATCTATTTCTGCTTTATTAACTATGCCAGAGCCTTTGACTATGTAGATCACAATAAAATTTAAAAAATTCTGATAGAGATGGGAATACCATACCACCTGACTTGCCTCTTGAGAAACCTGTGTACAGGTCAGGAATTAACAGTTAGAACCAGACATGGAACAACAGACTGCTTCCAAATATGAAAAGGAGTATGTCAAGGCTGTATATTGTTACCCTGCTTATTTAATTTATATGTAAAGTTCAGTTCAGTCGCTCAGTCATGTCTGACTCTTCAAGACCCCATGAATTGCAGCACGCCAGGCCTCCCTGTCCATCACCAACTTCCGGAGTTCACCCAGACTCACGTTCATCGAGTCAGTGATGCCATCCAGCCATCTCATCCTCTGTCGTCCCCTTCTCCTCCTGCCCCCAATCCTTCCCAGCATCAGAGTCTTTCCCAATGAGTCAACTCTTCTCATGAGGTGGCCAAAGTACTGGAGTTTCAGCTTCAACATCATTCCTTCCAAAGAAATCCCAGGGCTGATCTCCTTCAGAATGGACTGGTTGGATCTCCTTGCACTCAAGGGACTCTCAAGAGCCTTCTCCAACACCACAGTTCAAAAGCATCAATTCTTAGGTGCTCAGCCTTCTTCACAGTCCAACTCTCACATCCATACATGACCACAGGAAAAACCATAGCCTTGACTAGACGGACCTTAGTCAGCAAAGTAATGTCTCTGCTTTTGAATATGCTATCCAGGTTGGTCATAACTTTTCTTCCAAGGAGTAAGCATCTTTTAATTTCATGGCTGCAGTCACCATCTGCAGTGATTTTGGAGCCCAAAAAATATGTAGAGTACATCATGAGAAACGCTGGGCTGGAGGGAAGCACAAGCTGGAATCAAGATTGCCGGGAGAAATATCAATAACCTCAGATATGCAGATGATACCACCCTTATGGCACAAAGTGAAGAGGAACTAAAGAGCCTCTTGATGAAAGTGAAAATAGAGAGTAAAAAGTTGGCTTAAAGCTCAACGTTCAGAAAACTAAGATCATGGCATTTGGTCTCATCACTTCATGGGAAATAGATGGGGAAACAGCGGAAACAATGGCTGACTTTATTTTTCTGGGCTCCAAAATCATTGCGGATGGTGATTACAGCCATGAAATTAAAGATGCTTGCTCCTTGGAAGAAAAGTTATGAACAACCGAGACAGCACATTAAAAAGCAGAGACATTACTTTTGCAACAAGGGTCCAAAAGTCAAAGCTATGGTTTTCCAGTAGTCATGTATGAAGTGAGAGTTGGACCATAAAGAAGACTGAGCACCAAAGAATTGATGCTTTTGAACTGTGGTGTTGGTGAAGTCTTGAGAGTCCGTTGGACTGCAAGGAGATCAAAGTAATCAATCCTAAAGGAAATCAATCCTGAGTATTCATTGGAAGGACTCATGCTGAAGCTCCAGTACTTTGACCATGTGATGCAAGAGGTGACTCATTAGAAAAGACCCTGATGTTGGGTAAAATTGAAGGAAGGAAGATAAGGGGAAGACAGAAGATGAGATATTTGGAATGGCATCACAGACTCAATCAATCTGAATTTGAACAAGCTCGGGGAGATGGTGAAGGAGAGGGAAGCCTGGTGTGCTGCAGTTCATGGGGTTGCAAAGAGTCTGACATGACTGAGGAACTGACTAACAACAACAAAGGTTTTATTATTGTTTTTCATACACTAAGTCACGTCCTCCTCTTTGCAATCCCATGGACTGTAGCACCTGCCCATGCAGGGGACATGGGTTCAATCCCTAGGTCAGAAAGATTCCCTGAAGAAGGAAATGTCAACCCAATCCAGTATTCTTGCCTGGGTAAATCCCAAGGACAGAGGAGTTAGTGGGCTACAGCCCATGGGGTCACAAAGAATCAGACAGGACTTAGCAACTTTTCAACAAGCTGTGTTCAAATATTTAAGCTGTGTAATTGGCTCAGAGGGTAAAGTATTTGCCTGCAATGCAGGAGACCCAAGTTTAATCCCTGGGTCGGGAAGATCTCTTGGAGAAGGGAATAGCTACCCTCTCCAGTATTCCTGCATGGAATAGTCCATGGAGGGAGGAGACTGGCAGGCTACAGATCACGGAGTTGCAAAGAGTCAGACATAACTGAGCAACTAACACTTTTACTACTTTCAATGTGATAATTTAATGTACATACGGAATGAAATGATTATCATTACAAAATTAACACATCTCTCATCTCATCTAGTTTGTGTGTGGGCAGGGAGTACTTGAGATGCACTCTCTCAGCAAATTTCAAGTATACAACACAGAATTGATGACTATAGTCACTGTGCTCTACTTTAGAAATCCAGAACTTATTTAATCTATACTAAAAGCATGTACCTTTGACCAATATTTCCCCATATTCCCTACCCCTCAGTCTGTGGCATTCACCATTCTCCTCTCAGGTGCTCTGAGTCTGACCTATTTAGAGTTTCATACATAAGAATCACCCAGTATTTGTCTTTCTTGACTGACTTAACTTCACATAGTATGATTTCCTTCAGATTACCATTGTTCTCACACATGGAAGAATTTTTTTTTCTTTTTCACTACTGAATGCCATTTCATTGTGTATTTGTAAAAGTTTATTTATATATGTACATATTCAGCACTGTCCACAAGACTGGAAAAGGTCAGTTTTCATTCCAATCCCAAAGAAATGCAATGCCAAAGAAAGCTCAAACTACTGCACAATTGCACTCATCTCACATGCTAGTAAAGTAATGCTCAAAATCCTCCAAGCCAGGCTTCAGCAATATGTGAATTGTGAACTTCCAGATGTTCAAGTTAGTTTTAGAAAAGGCAGAGAAACCAGAGATCAAATTGCTAACATCCGCTGGATCATAGAAAAAGCAGGAGAGTTCCAGAAAACATCTATTTCTGCTTTATTAACTATGCCAAAGCCTTTGACTGTGTGGATCACAATAAACTGTGGAAAATTCTGAAAGAGATGGGAATACCAGACCACCTAACCTGCCTCTTGAGAAATTTGTATGCAGGTCAAGAAGCAACAGTTAAAACTAGACATGGAACAACAGCCTGGTTCCAAAAGGAAAAGGAGTACATGAAGGCTGTATATTGTCACCCTGCAAATTTAACTTATATGCAGAGTACATCATGAGAAACGCTGGACTGGAAGAAACACAAGCTGGAATCAAGATTTCCGGGAGATATCTCAATAACCTCAGATAGGTAGATGACACCATCCTTACGGCAGAAAGTGAAGAGGAGCTAAAAATCTCTTGATGAAAGTGAAAGAGGAGAGTGAAAAAGTTGGCTTAAAGCTCAACATTCAGAAAACTAAGATCATGGCATCTGGTCCCATCACTTCATGGGAAATAGATGGGGAAACAGGACCCACGAGAAAGGAGCAGTGACCCCACAAGTCACTGACCCAGATTTGCTGCAGAGTATCCAGGAGCCTCGGGCAAAGGTGTGGGTCAGCAGTGCCCTGCTGCAGGGTTGAAAGACACTGGACCTTTTGAAGGAAGTTGCCATTATCTTCATTACCTCCACCAAAGTTTGGCCTCAGGTCAAACAATAGGGAAGGAAGACAGCTCCAGCCTTCAAAAGAAAACTGAATTAAAGATTTACTGAGCATGGCCCCACTCATCAGAACAAAGTGAGTTTCCCCCTCAATTAAGTCTCTCCCATAAGCCTCTTATCCTTATACAAAAGAAGGCAGAGGGACTGAAAACCACAATCACAGAAAACTAACCAATCTGATCACAGGACCACAGCCTTGTCTATCTTAATGCAACTATGAACCATACCTTATAGGGCCACCCAAGATGAGCAAGTCATGGTTTAGAGTTCTGACAAAATGTGGTCCACTGGAGAAGGGAAAGGCAAGTTACTTCAGTATTCTTGCCTTGATAACCCCATGAACAGTGTGAAAAGGCAAAAGATAGGACACTGAAAGATAAACTCCCCAGGTCAGTAGGTGCTCAACATGATACTGGAGATCAGTGGAGAATAACTCCAGAAGAAATGAACAAAAGCAGCCAAAGCAAAAACAACACCCAGTTGTAGATGTGACTGGTGATGGAAGCAAGGTCTGATAATGAAAAGAGGACTATTGCATAGGATCCTGGAATGTTAGGTCCATGAATCAAGGCAAACTGGAAGTGGTCAAACAGGAGATGGCAAGAGTGAACATCGAAATTTTAGGAATCAGTGAACTGAAATGGACTGGAATGGGTGAATTTAACTCAGATGACCATAGTATCTACTACTGTGGGCAAGAATCCCTTAGAAAAAATGGAGTTTCCATCATAGTCAAAAAGAGTCTGAAATGCAGTACTTGAATGCAATCTCAAAAACGACAGAAGGATCGCTGTTCATTTCCAAGGCAAACCATTCAATATCACAGTAATCCAAGTCTATGCCTCGATCAGTAATGCTGAAGAATCTGAAGTTGAACAGGTTTACACAGAACCTTCATAGAACTGTAGAAGACCTTCTGGAACTAACACCAAAAAAAAAGATGTCCTTTTCATTATAGGGGACTGGAATACAAAAGTAGGAAGTCAAGATACACCTGGATTAAGAGGCAAATTTGGCCTTGAAGTTCAAAGTGAATCATATCAAAGGCTAATAGAGCTTTGCCAAGATAACACACTGGTCATAGCAAACACCCTCTTCCAACAACTCAAGAGAACAAGAGAAGACTCTACACATGAACATGACCAGATTGTCAATACCAAAATCAGACTGACTGCATTCTTTGCAGCCAAAGATGGAGAAGCTTTATACAGTCAGCAAGAAAAAAAAGACCGGGGAGCTGACTGTGGCTCAGATCATGAAATCCTTATTGCCAAATTCAGACTTAAATCAAAGAAAGTAAGGAAAACCACTAGACCATTTAGGTGTGACCTAAATCAAATCCCTTACACTTATACATTGGAAGTGACAGATTCAAGGGATTAGATCTGACAGACTGCCTGAAGAACTAAAGAGCCTCATGATGAAAGTGAAAGAGGAGAGTGAAAAAGTTAGCTTAAAACTCAACATTCAGAAAACTAAGATCATGGCATCTGGTCCCATTACTTCATGGCAAATAGATGGCGAAACACTGGAAACAGTGAGAGACTTAATTTCCTTGGGCTCCAAAATCACTGCAGATGGTGATTGCAGCAATGAAATTAAAAGACCCTTGCTCTTTGGAAGAAAAACTGTGACAAATCTAGGCAGCGTATTAAAAAGCAGAGATATTACTTTGCCGACAAAGTCTGGTTAGTCAAAGCTATGGTTTTTCCAGTAGTCATGTATGGATGTGAGAGTTGGACTATAAAGAAAGAAAGCTGAGCACAGAAGTATTGATCATTTTGAACTGTGGTATTGGAGAAGACTCTTGAGAGTCCCTTGGACTGTGAGGAGATCCAACTAGTTAATCCTAAAGCAGATCAGTCCTGAATGTTCATTGAAAGGACTGATGCTGAAGCTGAGACTCCAATACCCTGGCCATCTGATGCCAAGAACTGACTCGCTGGAAAAGACCTTGATGCTGGGAAAGATTGAAGGCAAGAGGAGAAGGGGATGACAGAGGATGAGATGGATGGATGGCATTACAACCTCGATGGACATGAGTTCGTGTAAACCCAGGGAGTCTACCCAAACCCATGTCCATTGAGTCAGTGATGCCATCCAACCATCTTTCCTCTGCCATCCCCTTCTCCTCCTGCCTTCAATCTTTCCCAGCATCAGGGTCTTTTCCAATGAGTCAGCTCTTCACATCAGAAGGCCAAAGTATTGGAGTCTCAGCTTCAACATCAGTCCTTCCAATGAACACCCAGGACTGATCTCCTTTAGAATGGACTGTTTGGATCTCCTTGCAGTCCAAGGGACTTTCAAGAGTCTTCTCCAACACCACAGTTCAAAAGCATCAATTCTTCTGTGCTCAAATTTCTTTATACTCCAACTCTCACATCCATACATGACCACTGGAAAAACCATAGCCTTGACCAGCTGGACCTTCGTTGGCAAAGTAATGTCTCTGCTTTTTAATATGCTGTCTACGTTGGTCATAACTTTCCTTTCAAGGAGTAAATGTCTTTTAATTTCTTGGCTGCAATCACCATCTACAGTGATTTTGGAATCCTAAAAATAAAGTCAGCCACTGTTTCCACTGTTTCCCCTTCTATTTGCCATGAAGTGATGGGACTGGATGCCATGATCTTAGTTTTCTGAATGTTGAGCTTTAAGCCAACTTTTTCACTCTCCTCTTTCACTTTCATCAAGAGGCTCTTTAGTTCTTTTTCACTTTCTGCCACAAGGGTGGTATCATCTGCATATCTGAGGTTATTGATATTTCTGCCGGCAATCTTTTGATTCCAGCTTGTGCTTCTTCAGCCCAGAGTTTCTCATGATGTACTCTGCAGATAAATTAAATAAGTATGGTGACAATAACAGCCTTGACATAATCCTTTTCCTATTTGGAACCAGTCAGTTTTTTCATGTCCAGTTCTAACTGTTGCTTTCTGAACTGGATACAGTTCTTCTGCAAATCTAAAACCACTTCAGATATTTCATATGTACTTAAAAGAACCATTTGGAGGAGGAAGTGGCAACACATTCCAGCATTCTTGCTGGGAAATCTCATGGACAGACGAGACTGGCAGGCTGCAGCCTATGTGGTTACAAGTGGGTGGACATGACTGAGCAGCTGAGCTCACAAAGAACGATTAAATAGCTTAAGCTGCTAAACTCTGACATACTCCTTGAATATTGTTGGCAAGTATGATTCAAGTTAACACACATTTTAAAAGCTATATAAACAGTGCTCCGGTGAATGAAAAAATGTGATTAAGACATGATTCTTGTTTAAAAATATCATATATCCATATACCCAACTACTTACTGAACATTTTCCACTGCTTGGCCTAATATCACATCAAATTCATTATGTGCACAATTTGACCCATCATTTTCCTCCTAAAATATAATATTGATCCTACCTTTCCTTATATGAACTGTAAGATTAGCATTCATTCATAATATTATATTTATACAGCACCTACTATGAGAAAGTGTGCTGAGAACTCATGCTGACCAATACTGATTTGACGCATGGCTTCATGTAAAAAAAGAATACGGCAAGGTACACACCAACTACCCAGCTCATCAGCTATGCAAAAAAGTAGGAATCATTCACCTAAACATCTTCTTCTTCATCAAACCTCATTTTACATATTAAATCACAAAATCCTACTTGTTTTGACTTAATTTCTCAAGTTAACCTCAATCTCACTACCATAATACAGGCCCTGTTTCCTGGCTGACAAAAATAATCTCCTAAACTGATCTTCCTGCTTGTAGCTCATCTTAGTGGAATCATTCAATAGTGGCAGAGAGAAATGGAGTTTGTCACTGATCAGGGACTCTCCGCATTTAACTCCTTAGCATGGAATAGAAAACCCTTATTCAAGTTGTTTGAATTTTAGTCTCACATCTCCCAGTCTTTTAATGACTAACTTCACTTCCTACAGACCAATTTGACTTTCCTTGTGTAGTATCCTGAATACAATATCCCTTCTCATTTCTCCACATATTATTTTGATTCTCTCTCATTGAATGTCCTGCCCTCCTTTTTTGTCTAGTTATTTCTTATCTTTTCTTTAAGAAGCAAATGATAAACCAATACCTTTGAGAAGATTTATAGATCAGTGTCAATACCTACCTCAAAGTAAGATATGAAATTCCCCCTCCATATCCTCCCTCTTCATTATTATTATATAACCAGTGCTTCAGTCTATTTTACCAATTTTTACACTCTAATTCGGAGAAGGCAATGGCACCCCACTCCAGCACTCTTGCCTGGAAAATCCCATGGACGGAGGAGCCTGGTGGGCCGCAGTCCATGGGGTCGCTGGGAGTCGGACACGACTGAGCAACTTTACTTTCACTTTTCACTTGCATGCACTGGAGCAGGAAATGGCAACCCACTCCAGTTTTCTTGCCTGGAGAATCCTAGGGACAGGGGAGCCTCATGGGCTGCCGTCTATGGGGTCGCACGGAGTCGGACACGACTGAAGTGACTTAGCAGCAACAGCACACTCTAATTATTTTTTATTTTTGTCTTTGAATTCCTTGAGAAGTCCTTGCTTTGTTATTCTCTGTATACTTTCTGCTTAGTACACAGTAGGTACTCAATAAATTTTAGTCTAATGAAGGAATGGTAAATTCAGTTATTTCTTCATTTTTCATTTACTTTCACACTTTTTCTCAGCATCATAAAAGAAAAGCTCCCTACATATGTGAATGATTCATCCTTTTTTATTTTAATATTCAAGTATACGAATGTAATTTTAGGATAATGAGATTCAAAATTATTCTAAGAAAAGAATACTTCTTCAAAATATTATCTTTCTGAGACAAAATGGGATTACTATTCAGAGACCAGAGGGACAATACAGAGTCTCTGGATAGTTACCTATTGTTCACTTAATTATTTATAAAAATAATTTTGATGTTGTGCTAGAACCCAAATTTCCAAGCATGGCAATATTATAAACCTAAGAATAAGAAATATTAATAAATGTCACTATTCACATATCAGCTCAAATTACTTTGTGATAACACAATAAGCAGAAAACTGATTCATACAAAATACATATTTGTATTATTTATCTATGTGTGTGTGTGTACATACATATATATATCCCAGGAGAATGATTAGCACAATTTTCAACATTTAAATTTTTCATTTCAATTTTAACGCTATTGGCAAAAGGAAAGCTCAAAGAATGAATATCCTGCTCTTGTATTAAAATTCCTAAGTTAATGAGACCAGAGATTTGTTCTGAAATAAAACCATGAAATCTTTTGTCCTTTCTTTTTCCTCTTTCTCTCTTTCTCATCCTCCTTCCATTTGTTCCCCTTTCCCTCCTCCCCCCACCATTCCTTCTCGCCTTTCATAATTCATAAACGATCCAAAGACTCAACTCCTACAGACTAAGATCAGGCTAAACTATGAAGAAACACACACAGATTGTGCATGTTTACAGCTCTCACACTTTTCTTCACTAAAACCTCAAGCCCACGATTCCAAAGAAGTAAGTTTTGAAAAGTGAAAGTGAAGTCTCTCTGTCGTGTCCAACTCTTTGCGACCCCATGGACTGTAGCCTACCTGGCTCCTCCGTCTGTGGGATTCTCCAGGCAAAAATACTGGAGTGGGTTGCTACTTCCTTCTCCAGGAGAGCCTCCCAACCCAGGGATCGAACCCAGGTCTCCAGCATTGCAAGCAGACACTACACCCTCTGGTGAGCCACCAGGGAAACTCTCCCTGGTATTAAGAGTCTCATGCGCTACCGACTGAGCTAGCTGGGCTGCTTCAGTTTTGAAAACACCTATACAAGAACAGTAAACCAGGCCACAATAAAATGAAGTTCATTGACAATGGCTATTGATTTCAGGCACAATCATAAGCCTTTACCGGGCTTCTAGATCCGTAAGATATGGTGACTAAACCAGACCTGTCCTATCCATCTCTGTAAGTTAGCATCAAAAAAGAAAAATTTAAACTTTAATAAAGTCATGTTTACACTAGAATTTTTAGACCGTTAGCTTTGCTGGATCTTTGACTTTTAGTAGTGTGCATGTCTGGTGAAAAATATCATTACTGAGGACGACCAGGCTGACTGAGGATGAAACTTGTTTTATGACCTAGGGATGGTTACAGAAAATTTGCAGGAGGTTCTTTCTCTGAGTAGGGTGTCTTCTGCCAAACACTTAGGAGGAAAGGTGTACCAGAGAAACAAACCTTGTTAAATCCTTGCTTCTCTAAGCAAGGTCTGCAAATCTGAAGTATTTGCATCACATAAGAGCTTGAGAGAAATTCCAACCTCCACCCTAGCCCCTCAGCTGGAAGCAGATAAGAGGTAACTCATGTTTACATTAAGCTTAAGGGCTTCCCTGGTGGCTCAGAGGTTCAAGAATCTGCCTGGAATGCAGGAGACCTGGGTTCAATCCCTGGGTCGGGAAGATCCTCTGGAGAAGGAAATGGCGATCCACTCCAGTATTCTTGCCTGGAGAATCCCATGGACAGAGAAGCCTAGTAGGTTACAGTCCACGGGGTCACAAAGAGTTGGACACGACTGAGCGACTTCCACCTCACCTCACCTCACCTTCCTGGTGGCTCAGTTAGTACAGAACCTGCCTGCAGTGTTGGAGACCTGGGTTCAATCCCTGGGTCGGGAAGATCCCCTGGAGAAGGAAATGGCGATCCACTCCAGTATTCTTGAATGGGGTCCCAAAGACTTGGACACAACTGAGCGACTAAGCACAGCATTAAACCATTAGTTCTCACCCTGAAGTAAGAATAAATTTTTCAAAAAGAAGTCTCAACCTACCTTCTCTTGAAAGATTCTCGGTTTGCCCCTTGTTCCCACCCAAACATAGGTCATACCATGGCCAGATCTGTTGTAGTTCTAATAACTGCATAAGAAACCAAATAGAGAAGTATACAGAGAAGGAATTTGGGGGTGCTACAGTAGACCCTTTTGTATGTTGTCACCTAAATTGTATGAAAGTCATTCCCCAGGTTTGCTTTTGTCCCATTTCGCTGATGAGAAAATTGAAGCATCACTAGAGGCATTCTAGATCAGCGTTTCTCAAGCTTCCTGTCTTTAATTCAAATCCACTTCAAAAAATAACTTTGGTAAAACAATATAAAAATAAATTACTAGAAATATGAATTAAAAAAACAGTAAGCATACAAATATATGCACTGATATTTTATTATTTGATTCATCAGACATGAACATAAACACCAGTTTATCATTGGTTGGTAACAACTGCTTCAGAGTCTGGCACCAGTCAATGGTCACACTCTCAGTGGTACTGCGACAGACCACGCAGAACTTGAACCCAGGTGGTCATACACTTCAGAAACAAACAGATTTCAATTCAGATCATCAGGCTTCAGAATCACCATTTCAGTCATTGTACTATATTCACTGACCCCTGAAAGGCATAGCTCAGCCTGCAGCAGAGGGTTCCTTGCTTATAGACCGGTACTGAGTTTTTGTCAGTGAACCACATCAAGTCATAGGCTGTGCAGCACAGAAGAAATCATAATGGACCAGAAACATTAGGTGGTTTTAGTTGCTAAGTCGTGTCTGACTCTTGTGAC
Source organism: Nanger dama (assembly GCA_917880005.1). Lineage (NCBI taxonomy): Eukaryota > Metazoa > Chordata > Mammalia > Artiodactyla > Bovidae > Nanger > Nanger dama. The sequence goes on from CAKJTW010000059.1 coordinate 3,991,885, forward strand.
CCCATGGACTGCAGCCCACCAGGCTCCTATGTCCGTGGGATTCTCCAGGCAAGAATACTGGAGTGGGTTGCCATTTCCTTCTTCAGGGTTTCTTCCCAACCCGGGAATTGAACGCGGGTCTCCTGCATCGCAGGCAGATGATTTACTGACTGAGCTTTAAGGGGAAGCCCAGAAACATCAGAGGATGCAGTTTTATGTCTCAGCTTTACAACTAGTATGTAGTTCAATGAAGATGTTTTTATTCATCTTTATATATACTCCAGTCTATAACAGACTAATATATCACCTCACTGGGTTGTTATATGGATTCTTTGACAAAGTGTTAGTACTTTATTTTATACATATTGTTAATTTACAAAATTTAATCTTATATAGAAACATAACCAATTAATTGTTTGGTTTCCAATCAAAATTAGGTAGTCAAAACATATTTTCATTTCTCTTAGAATTGCTAGAGAGGCTTAATAAAATTATTCCTAGACAATTTATAACAAATTATATTCAAGAATCTTATTTATATCAAGCTGACAACTATCAGTTTATAATCAAAATAGATATGCTGGCTGTCATGATAAAATACAGTATTCTGTTTTGATTCACTTGCCTACACATTTAGAAATATGTAAAGATAACAAATTAACTACTTTCCATTATATTGGAATGAAGTCTACTTTTGTACTTAATTGTTCAGAATGTCACATGAGAACTCTGAAAAAACCATTTACTTCTCTTTCAGATATATTACATATATTCAATCTATATCCATGTTTTAATCAATGCAAGAGAAACTAACTAAAGATAATGTTAGAACCACTGGTTCTACTTTTACAATATTGACCAATATTAACAATTCAGCAGCTGTGTTTCTTATTCCTTTAAAAGTTTTTGTTTCCTTCCTTAATCTTGGTATTTTTTTCAGTTTTTTAACATATCTGTGTGTGCGTGTATGCATGTATGCTCAGTTGTGTCTGACTCTTTGTGACTCCATGGCTCCTGGTGTGTCCACCAGGATCCTCTGCCCATGGAATTTTTCAGACGAGAATACTAGAGCGGGTTGCCATTTCCTTCTCCAAGGATCTTCCAGACCGAGGGATTGAATCTGAGTCTCTTGTGTCTCCTATACTGGCAGGCAGATTCTTTACCACTAGCACCACCTAAGAAGCACTTACATATATACAAAGTCTAAATTCACTTAGTTTCCAGGAAATTTGGAAGCAATTTTATCCATTAAAAATGGATATTTTAAATATGTCAACATTAATTTCTAGACTTAAAGCATTTTTAAGTTTATATACAGTTTGACAGCTTTTTCTCATGTTGAAAAATAGATCTGGGTAAGTTAAATCAAAATCAAACATCTGTGATTGCCAAAATTGATTCTAAACATAAAATAGCTGAACACTATGAGAACTGATTTAGTCATTGTTTTTTATTGAATTTTATAGTAGGGCAAAATTCCCCAGCATAAGTAAAAAAAATATACAGGAACTCTGGAATTATTACTATAAATCAAACTTAGGTTCCAGGGCTATTTGACAACATCACTATCTCAGGGTATCTATAGGATATTAATCTTAAAGTTGTTATGTACTAGTGTTCTCAGATCCGTTTGAATATATTTAGATTTCTCACTAGTAACATCTCATGGTTTATAAGAACATTTCCATATCATCTTCTTAAAAACAGGTATATAAAATTGGCCAAAACATTTCACTTAAACTTAACATAGCTTGCACTATCACACATCACACGAGAAATCCATATTTATTTTTTATATTATTCACTATTGTATGACTTATATTCAGTTCAGTTCAGTTGCTCAATCATGTCCAACTCTGCGACTCCATGAATCGCAGCATGCCAGGCCTCCCTGTTCATCATCAACTCCCCGGAGTTCACTCAGACTCACGTCCATTGAGTCAGTGATGCCATCCAACCATCTCATCCTTGGTCGTCCCCTTCTCCTCCTGCCCCCAATCACTCCCAGCATCAAAGTCTTTTCCAATGAGTCAACTCTTCTCATGAGGTGGCCAAAGTACTGGAGTTTCAGCTTTAGCATCATTCCTTCCAAAGAAATCCAAGGGTTGATCTCCTCCAGAATGGACTGGTTGGATCTCCTTGCACTCCAAGGGACTCTCAAGAGCCTTCTCCAACACCACAGTTCAAAAGCATCAATTCTTCTGCACTCAGCCTTCTTCACAGTCCAACTCTCACATCCATACATGACTACTGGAAAAACCATAGCCTTGACTAGACGGACCTTAGTCGGCAAAGTAATGTCTCTGCTTTTGAATATGCTATCTAGGTTGGTCATAACTTTTCTTCCAAGGAGTAAGCATCTTTTTAATTTCATGGCTGCAATCACTATCTGCAGTGATTTTGGAGCCCAAAAAACTAAACTCTGATACTGTTTCCACTGTTTCCCCATCTATTTCCCATGGAGTAATGGGACCAGATGCCATGATCTTTGTTTTCTGAATGTTGAGCTTTAAGCCAACTTTTTCACTTCTCTCTTTTACTTTCATCAAGAGCCTTTTAGTTCCTCTTCACTTTCTGCCATAAGGGTGGTGTCATTGCATATCTGAGGTGACAGATTTCTCCCGTCAATCTTGATTCCAGATTGTGTTTCTTCCAGCCCAGCGCTTCTCATGATGTACTCTGCATATAAGTTAAATAAGCAGGGTGACAGTATACAGCCTTGATGGACTCCTTTTCCTATTTGGAACCAGTCTGTTGTTCCATGTCCAGTTCTAACTGTTGCTTCCTGGCCTGCATACAGATTTCTCAAGAGGCAGGTTAGGTGGTCTGGTATTCCCATCTCTGAGAATTCTCTACAGTTTATTGTGATCCACACAGTCAAAGGTTTGGCATAGTTAATAAAGCAGAAATAGATGTTTTTTCTGGAACTCTCTTGCTTTTTCCATGATCCAGTGGATGTTGGCAATTTGATCTCTGGTTCCCCTGCCTTTTCTAAAACCAGCTTGAACATCAGGGAGTTCATGATTCACATATTGCTGAAGCCTGGCTTGGAGAATTTTGAGCATTACTTTACTAGTGTGTGAGATGAGTGCAATTGTGCCGTATTTTGAGCATTCTTTGGCATTGCCTTTCTTTGGGATTGGAATGAAAACTGACCATTTCCAGTCCTGTGGCCACTGCTGAGTTTTCCAAATTTGCTGGCATATTGAGTGCAGTACTTTCACAGCATCGTCTTTCAGGATTTGAAATAGCTCTACTCTAATTCCATCATCCCCACTAGCTTTTTTTCATAGTGATGCTTTCTAAGGCCCACTTGACTTCACATTCTAGGATGTCTGGCTCTAGATGAGTGATCACATCATCATGATTATCTGGGTTGTGAAGATCCTTTTTGTACAGTTCTTCTGTGTATTCTTGCCATCTCTTCTTAATATCTTCTGCTTCTGTAAGGTCCATACCATTTCTGTCCTTTATCGAGCCAATCTTTGCTCGATAAAGAAGAGATCTCTAGTCTTTCCCATTCTGTTCTTTTCCTCTATTTCTTTATATTTATCGCTGAAGAAGGCTTTCTTATCTCTTCTTTCTATTCTTTGGAACTCTGCATTCTGATGCTGATATCTTTCCTTTTCTCCTTAGCTTTTCACTTCTCTTCTTTTCACAGCTACTGGAGAAGGGAATGGCAAACCACTTCAGTATTCTTGCCTTGAGAACCCCATGAACAGTATGAAAAGGCAAAATGATAGGATACGGAAAGAGGTACTCCCCAGGTCAATAGGTGCCCAATATGCTACTGGAGGTCAGCGGAGAAATAACTCCAGAAAGAATGAAGGGATGGAGCCAAAGCAAAACAATACCCAGTTGTGGATGTGACTGGTGATAGAAGCAAGGTCCGATTCTGTAAAGAGCAATATTGCATAGCAACCTCGAATGTCAGGTCCATGAATCAAGGCAAACTGGAAGTGGTCAAACAGGAGATGGCAAGAGTGAACGTCGACATTCTAGGAATCAGTGAACTAAAATGGACTAGAATGGGTGAATTTAACTCAGATGACCATTATATCTACTACTGCGGGCAGGAATCTGTCAGAAGAAATGGAGTAGCCATCACGGTCAACAGAAGAGTCTGAAATGCAGTACTTGGATGCAGTCTCAAACATGACAGAATGATCTCTGTTCATTTCCAAGGCAAACCATTCAATATCACAGTAATCCAAGTCTATGCCCCAACCAGTAACGCTGAAGAAGCTGAAGTTGAATGGTTCTATGAAGACCTATAAGACATTTCAGAACTAACACCCAAAAAGATGTCCTTTTCATTATAGGGGACTGGAATGCAAAAGTAGGAAGTCAAGAAACACCTGGAGTAACAGGCAAATTTGGCCTTGGAATGGGGGAATGGAGCAGGGCAAAGACTTTAATAGAGTTTTGCCAAGAAAATGCACTGGTCATAGCAAACACCCTCTTCCAACAACACAAGAGAAGACTCTACACATGGACATCACCAGATGGTCAACACCGAAATCAGATTGATTATATTCTTTGCAGCCAAAGATGGAAGAGCTCTATACAGTCAACAGAAACAAGACCAGGAGCTGACGGTGGCTCAGATCATGAACTCCTTATTACCAAATTCAGACTGAAATTGAAGAAAGCAGGGAAAACCACTAGACCTTTCAGGTATGACCTAAATCAAATCCCTTATGATTATACATTGGAAGTGAGAAATAGATTTAAGGGCCTAGATCTGATAGATAGCCTGATGGATTATGGAATGAGGTTCATGACACCGTACAGGAGACAGGGATGAAGACCATCCCCATGGAAAAGAAATGACTTATTAGCAAACACTTTAATTATTTAGTCTCCAAACACATGGAGTTTTAAGCTTTAGGCTTTCTTCATACTTTTGCCTTTATCTAATCATTTTAATTACACCTTTATGGTTCAATTTTTACTATAATTTTTAATAAAAAATCAGCCTCCCACTTGCAAAATTATTATAGTTTTATATGAAATTAGATAATTAAAAGTTTTCATCTCATTCAGAGACATACCATATTTATTCAAACTCAATCATCTAATAATTGGCAAATTTGTACATCTACAGTATAAGAGTACCCAAAATCATAATGATGATCATGCCAGCATTGCAAGAAGCTGAATGTCTCTGGATATCAAAGAATTTTGAGTATTAAACGTATTAACTATTTCCATCATAAACACTGAGAACTTCCTATAAATTTATCACTCTTCGAGGTACTTTGTGTAATACAGAAATATGATAGGTACCTGGTGTGTGTATGTGTGTGCTCAGTCACATTGGACTCTTTGCAACCCTACAGACTGTAACTCACCAGATTCCTCTGTCCATGGGATTTGCCAGCTAAGTATACTAGAGTGGGTTGCCATTTCCTACTCCAGGCGATTTTCACAACTCAGGGATATAACCCGTGTCTTCTGTGGCTCCTAAGTTAGCAGGTAGGTTCTTTACCACTGAGCCACTTTGGGAAATCACATGTACATTGTACTTACATATTATTTTATATTTAATGAGTTACAATAGTGATATAGTTAATTTGAATACTACTATACATGTACACTGGGCTTCCCAGGTGGCACTAGTGGTAAAGAACCCACCTGCCAGTGAAGGAGATGTAAGAATCAGGGCTTTGATCCTTGCGTCTGGAACGATCCACTGGAGGAGGGCATGTCAATCCACTCCAGCATTCTTGCCTGGAGAATCCCATGGACAGAGGAGCCTGGTGAGCTACCGTCCAGAGTCGCAAAGAGTAGGAGATGACTGAAGCAACTCAGCATACATACATGTACACTGGAACTGAACAATTAGACAAATCAATGACAGATGATGGGAGTCAGCTTTCTCACATAGGAGGTGTAGGAAGATATAAGCAAATAAAGGGAAGATGCTAAAATGACTGAGTGGCACTGAATTAGAGAGGGAGACAAGAATATATATTCATGTTCAAATTAGTATGAAAGTGAAAGTGTCAGTCACTCAGTCATGTTCGACTCTTTGTGACCCCACAGCGGGTAGCCAACCATGGAATTCTCCAGGCAAGAATACTGGAGTGGGTAGCCATTTCCTTCTCCAGGGGATCTTCCCGACTCAGGGATCGAACCCAGGTCTATCGCATTGCAGGCCGATTCTTTACCATCTGAGCCATCAGGACAGTGCTTATAGATAGAGATGATTATATATTTATAGATATATGTATGTATACAGGTAAGCATACACATGTATCTTATTTTGTTCTGTCAGTTAAGAGGTCCTAGAAGCAGCAGTATTGCAATAGCAATTTGCATGCTTAGCTCTGAGATCTTGGTTTTAGTAAAAGGACCTTGGCAAATGGCTGACTCCAGGATTAGGGTAAAAATCACACAAGAAATGCCTATAGTCTCTTGCAGTGCTAGAAGTTAAATGATAAAAACACAAACACACGCAATCATACACACACTCCCCAGATAATGGGGATATATCAAAGAAACACTGGAACCAACTTAAAGAACTTCTAATGGCCACAGATGGAAAAAATATAAAATAAATATATTATATATAATATACCTAATATTAGATTATATCCCAGAGCACAAAATAAGTATCTATGAGTCCACCCTTATATAAATAAATGATTATATAAATAAATAAACAGGCAGAATAGGCAAATCTTCACACAGACTAATTCTAAATAATTTATGCAGATATTCTATTCTCAAAAAGGGAAGGGTAACTCCTCAGCTTTTAAGTATGGCCTGCTTACTGTGACTTCCTTCCAAAGAGTATGAAAAGAGAGAAAAAGAGTAACTTAATAGTAAGGAAACCTATCATACACTACTTTAGCCAAACAAACGAGAACAAGTGTGAAGGTGGAATATCAGAAAGTGAAAAGAATGCCCAATCTAGAGTAGAGATGATTCAGTACAGAATAATTAGAAATAAAATTGTTTCTACAGAGTGTTCAGTTGTTACCAAGACCCCAGAAAGTCAGCTCTGGGCAACAGAAGCATTTTAATGAGGGGGTTTTTGATAAGGGACACAATATATTTAAAGAACTATTAAGGAAGATAATTTTAGTTGAATGGACAAAATAAAAGAAGAAATCCTGATATAGAGAGGCTGTCATTAAGAGAAAATATTAACATGTATAAACATCTGGATTAGAGAAATAGCAGATAAACAGAAGAAAAAGAGGATAAAGAATTATGATAGTTTAATTGTAGATGATATCCAGGATAGTAATGATAATGACCTGAATTTTGTGCTGCAAAAGTCATGTGTTGAAGTCCCAAACTTCAATCGCCAAAATGCCACTGGATTTGGAGATAGGGTCTTCAAAGAGGTAGCTAAGCTAAAATGAAGTTAAGGTCATGAGATAGGTCTTAATCCATTATGTCTGGTATCCTTATTAGAAAAGGAAATTAAGACAATAAAAATGCACAGAGAAAAGAGCATGGGAAGACGGACACAGGGAGAGAATAGCCATCCACAAGCTATGGAGCTAGGTCTCAGAGGAAACCAGCCATACTGACATCTAGACCTCAGACTTCTAGCCCCCAAAATTGGGGGAAAACACACTGTGCTGTTTAGGCCAACCAGTTTGTGGTACTCTGTTACCACACTAACTTTGGAAAATTAATATAATGATAAAACAATAATTTACACAATAATTTTCAATGCTGAAGTTTTTCAAACTTGTACAATAACCCTGACATCTCAAAAGTTACTGGGAAAATGGAGGAGGGACCTCATGCAAGCTGTAGCAGATGATAAATCCCTCAACAGATAAATCATTGCCCTCTTGAGGTCATTTAAGAAATCAATGATTAAAAAAAAAAAAAAAAAAAACTTAGCCTCTTGACTGTGTACCTACTAGCCTGTGGGCAAAGTGAAATGTGAGACCACTTCCTCTTTTTTTCACTCTCTGTGATCCTGAAATACAGCAAGAAATATATTAATATTGTTGACTGAATAAGTTTGTATTTCTCACAGTGCCAAGCCCAGAGTCTCCTGCATTTGTCAGTGCTTCATTAATGTTTGTTGAAACAAATCAATAGGAAAAAATGTTTTAAGCTCTAGTCAAAGTTGTAATTATTTTTAAATGTCAATGACACCAACATATCTTAAATGAGAAAACAATTATTAAAGTAATGGGAAAAATATCATGCAAATATCCAGCTACTTCAGGCACTTTAGTTTAAGATGATTTTAATCTTGATTTAACTTGGAAGTGAATACTTTCAATGCCTACCACTGGTTACTGCAAATGACAAGGGAAAAAAAAAAAGGAATGGCTTCTAAGCCCCTTCAAAACCCCTGCCTAGCTGAAAATAGGTTTGTGTTCTCTCTCACATTTCTATTTCAGTCTATAGTTTCTAAATATGATGTCTATATTTCCAACATACACAAAAGTCTTCTAAAACAATGTTAAATTGGTATCAGTTGTTGATATTTGCCTGGTTTGCAGAGGTAAGAGGGATTAAGTCTTATCATACTTCCTTTCTCTATTAGCTTGACAATTGTCAAAATGAAAAGACACAGATGGGGAGAGATTGGAGGAGAACTAAATATAATTCTTGAGATACATATTATGTGCCAGGTATTTTCTGTGTGCTCAGTTGCTCAGCTGTGTCCAACTCTGCAACCTCAGAGACTACAGCCTGCAAGGCTCTTCTGTCCATGGGATTTCCCAGGCAAGAATACAGGAGCAGGTGGCCATTTCCTTCTCCAAGGGATATTCCCAGCCTAGGGTTCAAAACTGCACCCCTTGCACTGGTAGATGGATTCTTTATGACTGTACCATCTGGGAAGACCTAGGTATTTTCAAGATGACATATATTCAGTTTCCACAGAATCGGTGCTATGTTTAGTCACTTAGTCATGTCCGACTCTTTGTGAGCCCATGAACTTCAGTCCACCAGGCTGAATCCATGGGGATTCTCCAAGCAAGAATACTGGTGTGGGTTGCCATGCTCTCCTCCAGGGGATCTTCCCAACCCAGGGATCAAACCCAAGCCCCCTGCATTGCAGGCTGATTCTTTATGATATGAACCACCAGGGAAGCCCATGAATACTGGAGTAGATAGCCTATCCCTTCTCCAGGAGATTTCCTGACCTATGAATTGCACCAGGATCTCTTGCATTGCTGGCAGATTCTCTTCCAGCTGAGCTACCAGAGAAGCCACATTAGAAGCCATAGCATCTAATGAAACATTAATGTATTATTGTTTCTAGTTTATTTAAGGAAAAATTGGAGCTTTAAGTGGTTGAAGTAACTCCCCAAGTTAAAATATTCACTAAGTGGCAGATCCAGGATTTGGATCCAAAGCCTACATCCTTTAACTTACAACACACTGCCTTTCAGGATTAATGAAACTCTATATCTAAATATTAACAACAATAATTTATTAACTATAATCATTTCAATCGTGTCTTCCAGGTCAGTAAGCTGCTGTTACCCACCTAACCACTCCTTGCTGTATTATAAACTGACAGCATGAGGAGCCAGCTGGTGGCAACTCCCATTGTTTCAGATATCCTTCCAGATCATCCTCCTGCTTTTCAATTTCTCAGGTTTCTTGATACCAATGTTGTTCAGGTGCTCAGACATGTCTGACTCTTTGTGACTTCATGGACTGTAGCACATCATGTCCCTGGCCTTCACCATCTCCCAGAGCTTGCTCAAACTTACGACCTTTTTTCAGTCCTGTGGTCACTGATAAGTTCAAACTACCACACAACTGTAGTCATTCCAATGCTAGCAAAGTAATGCTCAAAATCCTCCAAGCTAAGCTTCACCAGTACATGAACTGAGGACTTCCACATGTATAAGCTGGATTTAGAAAAGGCAGAGGAACAAGAGATCAAACTGTCAACATCTGTTGGATCACAGAAAAAGCAAGAGAATTCGAAAAACATCTGATTCATCGACTACGTTAAAGCCTTTGACTGTGTGGATCTCAACAAACTGTGGAAAATTCTTAAAGAGATGGGAATACCAGACCACCTTACCTGCCTCCTGAGAAACCTGTCTGCAGGTCAAGAAGCAACAGTTAGAACTGGACATGGAACAATGGACTGGTTCCAAATTGGGAAAGCTGGAATCTAGTTTGCCGGAAGAAATGTCAGTAACCTCAGATAGGCAGGTGACACCACCCTTATGGCAGAAAGCAAAGAGGAACTAGGTGTGTGTTAGTCACTAAGTCATGTCCAACTCTTTTGTGACCCCATGGACTGTTGCTGTCCAGGCCCCTCTGTCCACGGGATTTCCCAGACAATACTGGAATGGGTTGTCATTTCCTTCTCCAGAGGAGTCTTCCCAACCCAGTGATCGAACTTGGGATTCCTGCATTAAAGGCGGATTCTTTATCATCTGAGTCCAGGAATCTACTTCCATAGCCTGCTAAAGGTCACTCCCAATGTATACTCATTACTCTTCTATGAATCTTGATGCATATTCCATCCCTAGCTATCACCCAGTGTGCACAGTGATTCTTTTATTGTGCAAGCCAAAGAGTAAAAAAAAAAAAACAACTCAGACATTAATGGTTAAATTGTCATTTGAAAATCAGCTAGTAATATGGAAAAATGTGTTTGGCATCCTATGTTTTGCCTGCTGCTGTAGGTCCTGCAATCAAGCACATAGCAATATTCTCAAACAATTGTATCAAAAAACAGTTAATTATAGGAAATCTAGTACCACTTAGGAAGCTTGCCAATAATAACAATAATGATAATAAATAATACCTCTTTACAATTTTTAGGAGATGAGAACAGTGATGATTTGGGAGGTGGTAGCCAAACACTACTTAGACTTTCAAAATGACATATATGCAAAAATATGGTTAGAAGAAGAAAAATTCTTGACTCTCATTTCATTGTATGCAAACAGAACTAGTAAATACTAATGTGTGACTGTGCTGTTTTATGGCCCATATATTATACGCAAAAGAGCATAGTGGTTATGTAGTTAGGCTTTAAAACTAGATACCTGTGTTCAAATCCTAGCCTCTACATACTAAGGAAATAACCTGGAATGGATTTTCAACTAGGAATCACAATCATGAGGAGATAAGCATAATTCACTTGAATTAACACATATAACAGAATTAGAAGAGTGCCTAGCAATCAGCAAACTCTCATATATACTAGATATTATTACTGCTTTAAGTTAATAGCTATCTTTTTGTAAAAAAAAAAAAAAGCAAATCACTGACTTATTTGTTTTTCCATTTTCCTACCATTCCATAACTTTTCTAGTAGTAAAAGCTATCAGTCCATCTCTAAGTCACATGCTACATCTAGCATCTTTTTACCACTTAGGTTGCTACCAGTTGGTTTAGGTTTTCCCAGAAACAAAGCCTGAGACAAGAAATCAATTGCAAGTACTTTACCTGGGAGATGATTATATCCTTGGGGGTTGAGGACAGGAGTTGGGAAAGGGAAGAACAAAAACAAGAGGTGTTTTCCAAAAAGTTAACCCGTGAGTAGTGAGCTCAGACCTGCTAGCGATTCTGAGAGGCAGTGTTGGATACTTGCCTCAGAGCTATTCTATCCCAGGGGTCTGGTAACTGGAGCATTCAGGGAGCATCCATCATAGTTTGAAGGCTGTTTGTAGGGGCATTATTTCTTTCAGTGTATCCTGTGCCTCTCCACTGTCATCTCATCCTATCTCCTTATTTTAGATTGATACATCTATATTTTATCAAATGCAATAAGATCAGTATGACTGACATCCTCACATAATTCAATTACACAAATGACTCTCCTCAGAGACGCCATTTCTGATAATTCTATTTTAAAATAGCACCCCTCTCCCCTTAAAAGTCAAAAATTTATTTCAAACATTAGCAATCTTTTGTCCAAGATCAATCAATATACACAGCAGATTCTATGAACGGATTTTAAAAACTAGGATCTAGATGACATTATGATTTATATAAATCTTAAATCTTATTAATAAGTTTTAAGTCTTAATATGTCACCAAGAAAATGGGGATAATGAAATCTATTCCTAGGGTGTGAGAATTGAATGAAATAATATAAATATGCTATAAAGCACTATATAAATATACTACAAAACCACTATTCTTATACTTAACATTTCTTAACATTTCATACTAAATTTTCCGTACAGTTCATTTTATTTCATTTCTATTTGCCTTCCTGAACCACTTACTTTTGTCTATTTTGTTGGGTTTGTTTCTTAAATCCCTTAGAATACTCTGTATGCCCCAGCATCTCTTCCTGTGTTAATCTGACACTGCTCTATTTCTCCATGACGTCTCAGTCACTCTATTTCCAGCTCCCTTCACATCCTCCTCCTAGGGGCCTCCTTCCTTCCTCTGAGCATTCTGCCAGTATTGTCTCTCCTGCCGCTTGAAGCTAACAAGACCCTGAACTGCTGCTTCTCTAGGACCTTAGAGCTTAGTGTTTTGTCAGCTTCAAGCTGTTTTGGAGAAAGTGTTGGCTTATTTCTCAGCTGTAGCATTGACTTAGCAAGTCTTTCTTCTAAACCTGTAAATAATTCATTTCAGGTCAAGTTTTTGCTACTAGAAACTTTTCCCAGTAAATAACAAGTTTCTTTATCTCTAATAAGACAGTATGGTTTGGTGGTAATAGTAGTAGGCAACTTCTTAATGAAAGATAATTGTTGTAATAGGAAGGGATAAGCCTTCCACTTTGGTACAGCACTAATTGCTATAATTTTTTTGATGGGGAGCAAAGCAAAGAATCACAGTGGTAATATAGCTTCCTGCTCCTTAGAAAGCCCGTTCAATAGGCTAGTATCATCAAAACCTTCAAGAGCTAAGCCAAACCTCAATGGTACTATAATACGCCTGTTGTCTCAATATGTTTCATTCTAGGTTCCATAATAAATAATTGAAGAAATGAAAGTAGTCGAAACAACAGCAAAAAGGTAAGTACATAACAGGCTTCTGAGAGCAGCTCACCAATTCTCATTTTGCTGATATCACACCTAGTGTGGCTTACAGGTATCCCAGGGATTGGCTTAGAGGGATCCCAGAAAGACTTCCCATTCCTTCAAACTGTCATTGTCTCAGCTACTCCAATGATGGGACTGGGATCAAGAGTACTGGGCATTCTGCTAGTCACTCCATACTCAACGGACCACAAGTCAAAGAAAGGCACAAGCTTCTTCCGATCGGCAAAACTGAAAGCCCAGTCAGCCACTCTCAGGCCAGCTCAGAGCATAGTTTATTTTCTCTTGTCAATCTAGCAAACCCTGTTTGTTGCTGGCATTTCAACAAACAAGATTTATTAAGGGTGAAATGTCAATCTTGGGCCTTGCTCCACCTTGTCCCAGGTCAGTAGGCAATGAAAGTGGTCACTCTACCAAGTGGCATTTTGCAATCATAAGCACTTACGTGAAACCAATCTGAGAAATGATTTATGTTGACAAAGAGTAAGAGATCAAATGCATAACACAATAAAGAGATGGACAAAAAAATGTGCTTCTAAGAAATGCATTATTCAGAACTAAGTTGAAGGAATTTCATATATAAAAGAGGATATGAATTAATAACTTTTCTATGTTGTATTCAGAAAAAGGACACATATGCAAACTACTAAAGCACAAAAATAAATGAAAGTGGAATATTACTGAACATAATTTTCAATTTTGGATAAATGCTTGTTCTTTAAAGTTAAGGGAGTAGGAAAAATTTGTGGAGATCTTTATAATACAGGAATAAAAGAGTCAGAGAAACCATAACAATTAAAAGATGCAAAATAAGAATATTAGATCATTTTATGGATAACATAGCCATAGATTTTAAAAATGACTTTCAAATTGAGATGTGAATTATACATAAATATAGCCATGGGATTGGACATCGAAAATTCCATACCACCACTCAATTGTAACCTAAAACTAATGCCAAGGGTATACAAGCACAAGACCATGTAACTTCCTCCACAGTAAAAATAAATAATATAACAGGGAGTGAGTGAAAAGAGCTGGCAATGCATTTCCCCCAGCATATCAAGCAGGTTTTCATAAGGAAGCTGTGGTCATCAATCACTACCTCATTACCAGCCCGTCATCTGGGCTTAGGCTAAATGTATTCTGGCTGGCTGCCATACTAAATGTTCAATGAAACATCCTTAAGGCTCTCTACAAGTTCAGCTGAAGTCGCACATGCTATACATCAAAGAGGAACATTAGCGTTATCATAGCTTAATAAATAGTGCCATCCTGGCAATGTAATCTTGTGTTCTAGAGCTATCTACCATCTCCAGTATTATACTGCTTAAGTAAACAATCTTGCTGTCTCCTGTGAGGTTTATGTAATAATAAATGCATACAGAGATAATGAGTCAGATGACTACAGATACGTAGATATATTGCCAAACTCACTCAAAAGCTGGCCATAAATGACATTAACAAAATATTTTAAGACACATATATGTGAAAAAAACTCTCTTGGAATATAAGTCATATGTGCCCATTGCTTTTCATCATGTTTGACTCTCACCAGAAAATTTTTAAGCCAAATAATGGCCCCAATCTTGCTGGTGACTTTCACAATTTCAACTCATGCAGACTGGGTAGTATGTGCTTTATTGAAATGGTTGCTCATTATCATTAGTCTTATAATGATAGTCCCAGAATTTTTAATATAAATATAGCTATCATTATTTTCACTTGTGTAAACTATATTATTAGTTTTGAGGGTGCATTATATATATATATATATATATTTTAGGTGAAATGTTCAAAATGGTTTCACAGAAGTCAACATTTTTGCAGTTTCTGGTTATTCTTAGTTTGGTCTTTAAAGCCTAAGGATATAGGCAGCATGTACATTACTAAGAAAAAATGCTCCTGGCTTCTTTCCAAGGTTCAAAAATGTAAGTAATTCTAACACAAAACTGTAAGGCATGCTTTTTAACACTAACAAATCTGCTGAAGCCACACTACCTTCTTTGGTTCTATTGCTAACTATATGCTTTTGATTAAGAGTTTCAAAAAAAAAAAAAATGATTAAGAGGCCTGAAAGCTAAATCTAAAATATGAGGTCAAACATATTAATAAGAATTTTGAATCAGGATGCCAACAAAGTAAATTTTAAAAAAGAAAACAGTGTTAAATATAAGAGGAAAATCATCTTAGACCAGAAAATGAATAGAAATGTAAAACAGCAAGCAAAATTAAGGCCCTAGTAAAGGGTACTGAAAACGAGATGAAGATCTGGATCCAGCTTTCCCCTGAAAGTCTAGGCCTGAGGTTGGGCTAACCTGCCAGGAAAAAGTGGCCAAAACCATTGCCAACCCGCTGACCAGAAGTATGCCATTTTAAAATGTGGGCCTAGAGAGGAGAGTTGGGCATGGAAACAGCCTCTTCACATTGATCAAACCAAGATGCCAACCACTTCAAACATTAGATCACTGGGCAAGAAGGCCCCAAACACCTTATTAAGATATTAAGAAGGAAAATATTTTGTCTTATCCTCTTAGATTCAGCATCTGGATCTTATGAATTCAGTCAATAAAAGATTAACAGAGAAATGTGTATGATTTTTACTAATATTTACACACATTAATAGTTACATTAATATTAAATTTCACAGAAAATAAGCAAAACTCAAAGAGGCAATTAGACTTGGAGGCTTATATAATTTTTTAACAATGGAAAAGAGGTTTGAACTGCAAAGGAAGATAAATTATGGGGAAACAATTGAGAAATATATGGGGGAGATAAAGACAAGGGCTATTCTAGTAAAGTCTGTTTATGCAAACTCATGGGAAGTGTTGAATCCAATCTTTGGTTTGGAGTTCCTCTTCTCTCCTTTCCTGGTGGGCGTGGTGGGGGGTATGACTAAAGTGCACTTCATGAAGAGAAATTTATGTCCTGTCTTTAGGGAGATAAGGGAAGAGGAGAGTACTTTCCCTGTATCTGTGATTCTTAATTGCTTTCAACTGAAAATAATCCTTATACCTAAGTGGCATATTTGGCAGTGGCATATTCTGATTCTCTTAAAAGATCTGATTCAGGACTAAAATCCTAGAGGAACAGGTAAGGAAACTGCAAAACCACTGGATAAGGAAGAGAGGGTACAGATGAAGAGAAAGAGTAAAGTAAACCAACACAAAAACATTCAATTCTATTAAAAATAAATCTGCAAAAACAACCTTAAGTGTTATAAAGAATCTAATGCTAAAACAGAAAATTATCTAAGTCAATATGCAAAACAGGAATTACAAAGAACTAATTTTATGGAACAATCTGACAAAAACATTAGAATAAGCATGTCCAGGATGCTCAGAAGAGAATATTACATGCGGGTTTTCCTTAACAAAGTATTAACTTTCCAATACAAAAGAGGAATATTCAATATGAAACAATGGATTTGAAAAAAATTCATATGAAATACTGGAAATAAAATACAATTGATAACATAACAATAAATTATTAAAAACCTCTTGCTCTAAAGATGTCAAAAGATAATTAGTAGTGATTTTGAAAAATTCATCCACAAAGCAGAAGAGAAAATAACGAATAAGCAGGTAGAAGATATGAAAGATACCAACAGATATCTTTGAAGTTCCAAGAATAAAATAGAAAAACAGAGAAGTATGATTCAAAAAAAAACAGTAGGTGAGTATTTCACAGTATTTAACACTGGTGGGCAAAGCAGGCACATATGTTTCCACAGGGCTTATAGAACAGTGTCAGAACAAAACCTATTCATGTCTAGTGTAGTGCAACTGACTAGAGTAGGATTTTTAGGGACAAAGAAAAGCCCCTCAGGACCACATCTAATCTCCTCCATCTAGTTGCAATTGCCTGAAATTCCTTTAACTGGAGACAAAGCCTTTCAATCTATAGCTAGAGATAAAAGGCTTAAAATGCAAATAACCAGAAAGAATGAATGTGTTCTGTCTATGCTCTGTTTACTTAGATGGAGTATTAAAGTGAAGAGGCACAAAGCACCATGAGAGCTCAGTTGAGAGTGATATGTGCTGAAGAGAGAGTCTGGAAGAGAACTGCCTTCAGGCCCAGGCTATCTGGACCCCTGACTCTGGATTACAGAAGGCACTGATCTAGTCATTTTTGGCTGTATTCCAAGAGATGAGGTCCTGTGGAGCTTAAGCTAAGTGCCCACCCATCAGTCTGGAATTTCGTTCACCAAAACCTGGGACTGCTTCCTGGGTCTGCAGCCTCTTTTCCGGTTATTATACCACCCTTAGTTTGCAAAGCTATTGCTCTCCCCATTTATAAGATAAGAATGAGACTGTCTATTCTAGAACTGCCACAATGACTTAAGAAGTCATTATATATGATTGATATATGTAAACATTCAATCAATGTTCATTCCATACCCTTTATTGATAACACTATTATCATAATATAAATGTATGTGTACTGAATTTAAGAATAATGTTCTATTATCTTCTGTTATCTGCTGTCCCATGGCTCAGACACCAAATAAAACTGCTGTAGTTAACATTAGCTGTTATTTTGTGTATATATATTTGGCTGTTTCTTCCCATCCTATCTGTTCTTTTCCTATTATACACATTTTGGAAATAAGAAATTGCAAGTGCCTTGCGTTTTAAAAAGCATAACTAAGAAACAGCTGACTTTTCTGAAGGTTTAAAAAATCTCCTTTCCTGATGATCATTAAAGTGATATGCAATATCAAATAATCAATGGTCTCATTAAAAACAAGACAGCAGTCTTACAAATAGTCTATGAAGCTGAGTCCTTGAGTTTCAGTGGTGTATGTCTGTGTATTTAATTTCATATAATTGGTAGGTAAACAAAGAAATAAGATTTTCAGCTATGACATTGATTCCAATTATCTCATTGTTAATTTAAGGAGCCCCCTGGAGGCTTAAGTTCCATTAACAAAATATAACCAAATTAGATCCTCAAACACATGTACGCATCACGAGATGATGCTTCACATTCCTATGTGAGCTGCTGTGATTTCTGAGTGACACTGATCAGGTCAAGAGTCATGTGAAAGTTGGTTCTTATTCTACTCAACTTAATTGAACTATGGGGACAGAACTGTATTTTTACAGTCTCATAAATAAGGAGTTACCTATCAAAACAGAAGAATCCAAGGGCAATCAGTCATCAGAGAATCTCTTTATCTAGACTGCATGTATAACTGACAACTCATCAAAATATTTAAATATATATGAATGAAGTCAGGTTACCTAGTGACTTGCAGAATTTAAAGAGTACAAATTCACTGATATGTTTTTAGAAAGAAATTCCTAAGGAGGGAAAAAAAGACATTTTTCAATTCTGTTGGCACACTTAAAGTTGTTTTTAGTATTGTGTTCAGCCTCTGGCAGAGGTATGTTTATTTACATGTTTATTTTGTTGAAAGATTCTGTGCATCTGTAACGGTACTGGCTGCAAAACAGCATCAAGGCCTGACCAGTGCAAGTGGCTCCCTGGTATTTGTAGAGACGTTGGGACAGACTCTCCATCTGCAACAACAGTCACTGCCTCGCGGCTCCTGACCTTTCACGGCAGCCATGTTGTGGAAATTTTCCCTTGGTGAATAAAATGGTCATTTTTATAGAAAAGGCACAGAGGCCAATAGAGTCATAGCCGAAAGGGTGACTCATACTTTACTCTGGTGCTCTAGCTCTAAGGTCTGAAAGTATGAGTTTAAAGATCTTGTTTATTTTTGCCTGCTATGACTTTAAGAGGTCAAACCCCTTAAAGAGATTGATCCCAGAAGCTGGTCTTCTAGCATAAAATGCTTATTTATGAAGTCAATGCTTCACTTTTCCTCTTCAGTTTGAAAAGTGAGTATTAGCCTCCCTGTCTTTCTTAGATGAAGATTAAGACTGTCTAGCTGACACATGCATGAAATATAAAAGACCTATGGCACTGCTTAGCCTGTCCCAAGTCTTGCACCGGGGATAAACCAAATGACCCTCCTTTGGACACACCTGGTTAGATGGGGGATGAACGCTTAATCCAGGTCCTAACCTCTGCCCAGTCCATCCAAATCCTGTATGCAGTCTGTAGCGGGAATTTGGTATTTGTAATGAACTAATAGAAGGTTAAGGACTTCTTTGGGAGACAAGTACAATAAGCACAGGTAAGAGTTGTATAGAAAAGTAAAGGATGAAGATATCAGGAAAAAAAGAGAGATTAGATATGAGAGTATTTGGCCACCAAGAAATGAAGAGCTGTATTTCTATCCCTGATTCTTTCCACTTCCCATAAAGCCTGGCACTATTTCATGTCCTATATTTACTATGAATCACTCTTTACTTGAGCTAGCTGCAGCGGCTTTCTGCAAAGAAGACTACCAGAGAGAATAACAAAAACAAACAAACAAACATTTGTTATTATTGATTGCAACGTCTATAGAATTTGAACTACAACCTTCAAGATCCTGCATCTCTAAGATATAAGAAACAGAACTGTAACTTTGTATAACTACCAGAGTAATGTTAAAATATCATCCCACTGTTTTCTATCCTGGTTATCAGGGCTATGCGCATGCCTGTTTAGTTGCTCAGTCATGTTTGACTCTGCTACCCATGGACTGTAGTCCACCTTGCTCCACTGTCCATGGGATTCCCCAAGCAAGAATACTAGCTGCTGCTGCTGCTGCTGCTAAGTCGCTCAGTCGTGTCCCACTCTGTGCGACCCCACAGACGGCAGCCCTAGAGTGGATAGCTCTTCCCCTCTCTCGGGGATATTCCCGACCCAGGGATCGAATCGGGTTTCCTGCATTGCAGGCAGATTCTTTATTGTCTGAGCCACCAGGGAAGTTCTATCAGATTTCTACATGTTGCAAATATCTGTGTATATATATCAGATGATAATGCACTAGAGAGTGAAACTTACCACATTTTTAAAAGAAAACATGATATATGTAAGACATTCACTTAGTTCAAAGATAAGATACAAAATGGTACATTGTGAAAAGTTACCTTTCCATGTTGTCTTTTTAAAGTTTATTTTTGGATAGCATTTAAAATATCGAATTTTCATCAATATACAAGTAAATATTCTTATTGCTCTATTTGTTTTTGCACAAATGACAGCATATGCTGTTTTACATCAACTTTTCACATTACTGATCCATCTCAGAGATATTTCCCAATTGATATATAAAGCTTTTCTTCATATTTTTAATGCTTTCTAATATTGTATAAATACACCATAATTTTTTTTGTAGATTATTAGCTAGTTTCTCCCAATGGACGCTTAGGTTGATTCCATTTCTTCACTACTCTAAAAAATATTGCAGTTAATAAACTAGTAGACACAATATTTCTTATGCATAAAGTAATTTCTCAGAAGTGGAATTGATGGTTTTACATAAGCATTGTAGAAGAGTGTCTATTTTCTCACAGCCTCATCAAAAATCTGCCACTCTAAGAGATAAAATGGTAAGTCGGTGGAGTGTTAATTTGCATTTCTTTTATTATGAGTGATGTTCAGTATTTTTTCAAACTGTGTAAGGGTCATTTTTTATTTCTTTTTCTGTGAAAGATGCTATTCTTAGTGTAGGATGTGAAACACACATCCAACTTTATTGCAGAGGATACCCCAGTTATACCAAAACCATATAATGAATAATTTGTTTTTCCACACTAATCTGGAATACTACCTTGTACATATACTAAATTCCTGTGTGCATCTGTGTCTGTCTCTGGATTTTCCTAATCTATTATATTGGTCTGTCTTTTCATGCACTAATACCATATTATTTTAATTGATGCAACAGTGATGTTTTAGGTTTCTCACAATATATTTTAAGTTCTCTTATAATAACATTCTTTCTAGTATATTAATTTTGAACTCTAATTTTACTGAAATTTGTTTGTAGAAGTTTATCAGTTGATTTTTCATTGATACTCATCTAGAATTAGTTTTTCTCAACCAATACAATTCTTGAATTTCTATCTCCTTTCTTTTCCCTCAGTGTTCTGACAGTTATTCCAATATATGTTAAATAATAATGATAATGGACACCATCACCTTGGTCCTGACTTTACTGATAATGAGGATACTCTTTCTGCATCAGAGAAATGCTCTGTTAGATTTGCATTAGGATAGATATATGTTTGTATTAAGAATATATCCATATCCTACTTACAGTGCATTTCTTTGAAAGTCAATAATGACTGTTGAACTCTGTTAAATGACCTCCTGATTTTGATAGAAATTATCATATTTTCCTTAGACATGTTAACATGTTATATCACTACTTTTCCTAATGTCAAACAAACTCATAATCTCTAATACACTTTCCTTTTTCTAGTGTGTTATTCTTTAAATTTGTTGGTGGAGTCTGCTTGCAAAATTTTATTTAGCATTTTACAATAAAATTTATAAGTGGGACTGGTAAGACTGGTACATAGCTTTTCTGGTTTTTCTTTTTTCCTTTTGGGAGAATTGGAGAATTTGCCAGGTTTGTTACTGCTTTATTTCAGTAATTATGTTTTGTTTTCATTTTTGGTGGGGTTTTTTTCTGGTCATCTTTCTTATGTTCTGTCAGTTCATCTTCTAGCTCCCCTTATTTTTCTGTGTTGG
Source organism: Nanger dama (assembly GCA_917880005.1). Taxonomy (NCBI): domain Eukaryota; kingdom Metazoa; phylum Chordata; class Mammalia; order Artiodactyla; family Bovidae; genus Nanger; species Nanger dama. The sequence goes on from CAKJTW010000059.1 coordinate 4,013,427, forward strand.
TTCTGGCACTTAGGTTTTATAGCTTTTACTCATAGAACTAATGCTACAATAAGTTTTCTTCTTTTAAATAAACAGCAAAATATTAGTCATTATCTGGGGGCTTCCCAGATGATGCAGTGGTTAAGAATCCACCTGCCAATGCAGGAGACACAGGTTTGATCTCTGGGTCAGGAAGATCTCCTAGAGAAGGAAATGGAAACTCACTCCAGTATTATTCTGTAGGAAATCCCATAGACAGAGGACTCTGGTGGGCTATAGTCCATGGCATCACAAAAGTGAGACACAATTTACCAGTTAAAGAACAAAAACGACATCATTATTTTTATTATAGGGCTTCCCCAGTGGCTCAGCGGTAAAGAATCTGCCTGCAATGCAGGAGCCACAGGAAATGTGGGTTCAATCCTGAGTTGAAAAGATCCCTGGAGAAGGAATTGGCAATCCACTATAGTATTCTTGCCTGGAGAATTCCCATTGATGGAGGAGCCTGGCAGGCTACTGTCCAAAGGGTCTCAAAGAGTTGGACAGGACTGAAGCAACTTAGTATGCACATTTTTCTTATATGTTTCGGCAGAGTGTGATTCATATATTGGTAAATACATTTGTTTTTTTCCATAATTTCTTATAGTATTTTTGTTTTAATGCCACAATAATATCTAACTAATTACCTAACAATTGATATTGATTTAGACTGATTATTTAGAAGATGATCCTGCAGAGGTTGGAGAAGGCAATGGCAACCCACTCCAGTACTCTTGCCTGGATAATCCAGGCCTGGAGGAGCCTGGTAGGCTGCAGTGCATGGGGTTGCTGAGAGTTGGACGCAACTGAGCAACTTCACTTTCACTTTTCACTTTCATGCATTGGAGAAGGAAATGGCAACCCACTCCAGTGCTCTTGCCTGGAGAATCTCAGGGACAGGGGAGTCTGTTGGGCTGCCATCTCCGGGGTCGCACAGAGTCAGACACGACTGAAGTGACCAAGCAGCAGCAGCAGCCTGCAGAGATGGTTAGGCAGTGAAAGAAAGGAACTTTCCAAGATCATTAACTGTAAAATACTTTGAAGTATACATTATATTTACATTTTGATTTTACTGAAAAAAAATGTGTTTGGATGTTTTTTATATTATTGATGTTGACTTTCAGAAGAAATGTGAATTCACCAGAAAATATAAGTTTAAATATTTTAGTCTCCTTTTCACAAATGAAGAAAAATTAAAGTAATATATATTATTCTTAACTTTTAACATAAGTTTATATAATTTATTCTAAGGAAATCTTATATTGATAGCCCATGCAATGAGAAGTCCAGAGCCCAATTATTTACCTGATTAGAAATGGAAGAGAAATCCCTAGAGGTCAGATATACTATGTACAGAACTATGATAACAAAAGAGTATAATATACAGGTTTTCTGCTAATATATACCTATATTGTATATGTTTCTTACTAAAAGCAGAAAAATTAAATCCAAGATCAGACATGTTAAAAGGGAGAAGTTTGCTCCTTGTGTAATAAATGTGTAATAAACCATTGAGCATAACTTTATTCAACAGTGCTACATCTTTATACTTTCTCTGAATAAGCCAAAGGTACTTATCTTAAAGTACCTTTGTATAATTATATAACTTCTGAAAATAAAGATATGTAAATTTACTATATATTTGTTTTCCTAATAAAATATTAAAATTATTACACTGCTAAGTACTATATCATAACCAAAACCATGCCCAATAGTCTTACTGAAATAAAAGTCTCCTCAGAATCTCCTCTAATTGTTTTCCAATTCATATATTTGATATTTTGCCAATTGTTGATGAGTCAACTGTGCCCTTTCTGTTTCATTTCTCATCTTATTTTCATTTCTGCTGCAACTACCAAATCAAATTATCATTATCTTTCACTTTGATGACAGCCTCATAGAAATATGAAAAGTTATTGTTAAAAGGAACTTTTCAATCATAACTAAGCGACCAAATGTCAGGTCTGGATTTGGTTACGGGTGTTACTAGGTGATGAGTTGAGAATATTAATAAAGTTTTTGTCTAACAGAAATAGTTGTAAGGAATCATCTAGGTGATGAGATGCATCCTGGATTCAATCAAGTAGAAGCTGTTATCCAGAAAACCCAACCTTTCATAGAACTGTGGAGATCAATCTGATGTTTAGAGAGAATGTCTAAGGCATCATAGGCAAACTAATCTAAAATCAAAGTAAAAGTGCGTCAGGTGCTGTGGACTGTGTTAACATAGTAGGAAATGGAATTAGGGAGCTGAGCTTTTAGAGCAGTTTAATGTCTGTGGATCATCTCACTAGGTATTATGTCTTATGCTTGTTAGGAAAGCAGACACTTAGGGAATAAACTTTATTTCTGTTATATGATTACGGTTAAAATTAGTATTTTGAGAATAAAGTTTAGAACATAATTACTGAAAGTAGCTATACAAATAAAAGTAAGAGAAAACAGGTAGAAACATAATCAAAACTAGAGATTCCATTTGTTTATATCATAAGCACATACAGTTTTATTCACTGTAGAGAGCTGACATTAAGATATAACAATAGTTAACATGTTAAGCATTTATTTTATTCCAGATACTATTCTAAATATTTTATCGTTACCAAATAGTTTAATCCTATTATCCTATGTGTCAATTATATTATTTTTCATATTTAAAAAGACTGAAACAAGGAGTCATTGAGTAACTTGTTCCAAAAAAAAAAAAAAGAATTTTAGATCCAAGCACTACAGTTGGGAAACCTTCTATCAAAATCATTTGGAATACATGATTCTTTGAAACTACGCAGAAGCATATGACCCCTGCTATCTTATTTCAGTCACAGAAGATCCTCCATAGAACATTTTAATGCAGGAAGACTATGCTAAAAGAGAAACCACCTGGAAAAATTTCTACTATTTTTCTTGACATAACATGCTATCTGGATGGTAGATTGTTTGCACTGAAGGCCATAATAACTTCCACCCTGGCACACATGCCTTACTGCAGATTACTTTGCCATTATTCCCCTTAAAATCTTAGGGGAGTCTATGACCCTGCTCTTACATTTGGATTATCTTGTGACAAAGATTGTCTTTGGTTTGCTTTGACCAAAATAATAAAGAGCAACACTGTGTGTTACTTCAGCTTCAGCTTCTCTCTTCAAACCTCAAAATCATTTAGTCCAAATTATTGTGATATGATAACTTTATATGCATGTATATGTAGGAAGGAATGGAGAGAGACTATTTAAATAGCTATTTAATACAGTTACTTAATATCCACTGCCACAACCACTTTCTGAACTATCACCCCAAAGCACATAGGTATCCTTTGAATATATACATTTCTTTCATATTTTTATTACAAAATAACATAAACTATGCTATTACCTTGCATTCTTTCCTAGAACAAAAACCCTACTGAAAGTGTAAACTCTCAAATTTTCATCCATCATGAAAAAATCTCTCAATATTGACAATGAGCTTTTAGTTGTATAAATCACCAAGTGCTACCTTCTGCCCTCAAAGTCAGCCTAAAAGAAATGTCCCATGGTGTTAAGTTGAAGATACAAAACTTTGCAAAAATAATCTTAATGTAGCATTGGTTGGTGTTCAAATTTTCTTATGAAAGACCCATGTAAGGACATAGAGTTTGCTTATTCTATTCATATGAGCCTGAACCCTGTGCTAGTTTTATAGGAGATGAAAAGTGGGAATCAATGTCAGCACCAACACTTAAAATTTATAAGGATTATAGGCTGATGCATAATTATCAAGTTTGCACATGTGTCATTTCTTTTCATCATATCAACCCTGCTTTTGGGACTGGGGAAGGATGTGACTTGTCCAAGGTTGCAGTTTAAAGATACAAAGAACCAGAAACCTCTATTTATTCTGAATTCTTATTAGATTCATACTAAGTATGCCCTGGATCTTAATTTTGTTTTACATATGTTATATCTACATAATTAGGGAAGAAGAACATATCTCTATATGTTCTTTGATGTTAAGGATGTTAGGCTATATTAATATTTGACATCTTAGCAAGGAGCTGTAAGAAAACTCTTAAATCTAGAAGGTTTATATTTTTACATGTTTGCCTACATATTTCCAGTTTAATTGAGGAAGCAATTTTTAGTCTTTAATTAATTGGAACTGTAATTATTCAGCCTGGAGAAGTCAATTTAATGAAGATTTTCAGCTACATAAGGAGTTCTCAAGATGATCGTGCCTATTTTCACTTAAAAACTGATTCATAAGAAAAAAAGATGAAAATATTCCTGACAGTGAAGGTTAGCAAATTTTAGAAAACATAAAAGTTATAGAAATTTGTTCTATAAATGTTATTAAATCTTCATATTTCTTATTCTAGTTATAATTTTGTCTGCACATGAATAAGTTACTTAAAATATGTTTCTTTTGCAGTTTTGAATGATTCTGTAGTTGTGAATAGCAATGTATTTAAATATGATCACAATGCACTTAGTCATGTATTATTACTTTGTAATTAAAAGATAGTATTACATTTTTGACATTTCAGTGGAGTCGATATTTTGAAAATTAGCAAAAAATACAAGAAAATTCTTCTGGGACTGTCTTATTGCCAGACAAGTGTTCCTGTGTTTAATTTAAATGGTAATTAAGATTTCATTAATAATTCTAAGTTAAATATAGGAAGTGGGAGTTGGAAGTTACCAAAAGTAATGGTGAAAAACCCCCTTATTTTCAGGCCATGAGCACTCCCAGAGAACAGAGAAAATGAGAAAAGAGAGAGGTTGAGAGGCCTTAATAGGTAAACATCTCTATTCATGAAAAGAGTAGAATCAATGTCATCATCTTGTGTTCCTATTACTAAAGCCTCTTAAATTCCCACTTCCACTCCTCCCACTCCATAGCTGCCAAAGTGATGCCTTTACAATGGATATCGCATCCTTTCACTTGCCAACTCAGCTTCCTCACTTCTCAAGCCACTCGCCTCCTTTCTTTCCTCCCTGCACACTCAGCTAGCATGATCTTTCTTTATCGCCCACTCAGTAGAAGTGTCCTTGGAATGCAGTCACACAGTCTTGTGTGAGTGTATGTGTGTTCAGTTGTGTCCAGTTCTTTAAGAACCCATGGATTGTAGCCCACCAGGTGCCTGTGTCCATGGAATTTCCCAGGTAAGAATACTGGAGTGGGTTGCCATTTCCTACTCTAGAGGATCTCCCTGACTCAGGGATCAAACCCACGTCTCTTGTGTCTTCTATACTGGCAGGTGGATTCTTTACCACTTGAGCCACCTGAGAAGCCCGCAGAGTTCTTTATACTTCATTATATCACCCTTCAACTTATTTCACAATGTGATATGTATTGTATTTAATATCTATCTCCCACCAGTCTAAGAGCTCCTTAAGAGCAGGGATTATGTGTGTTCTCTTTATCTTGATGTTTCCAGAACCAGCTCAATGCCTGGCATGAAGCAGTTTCTCCAGTACACTACTAAATGAATACATAAATTTGCAATGAATAATATTTTCTTTACTAAAGACCCTGATGCTAGGAAAGATTGAGGGCAGAAGGAGAAGGGGACGACAGAGGATGAGATGGTTGGATGGCATCACTGACTCAATGGACATGAGTTTGGGTAAACTCCAGGAGTTGGTGGTGGACAGGGAGGCATGGAGTGCTGTGGTCCATGAGATCGCAAAGAGTAGGACATGACTGAGCGACTGAACTGAACTGAATCCCTTCATGTATTCAATCATTCAGTAAAATATTTAATAAGGATTTAGTTTATGCTCTGTCTAAGAGCTACCATGAGCAAAACGGATGCATAAACCTTGCCCCATTTCAGTTTCTAATTCATTAAGAATAATGCATGTAGCAAGTTCTATAAATCTAAACATTTTTATTTCATAGATTTAGTTTGCTTATGACAGTGATTACATGTTTTAAAATCCTGTTGATCTGAAAAATATGTTCCTTATTGTGACAACACCCAACTTTGCAAAACTATCTTTAAGTGGTGAGTTAAACAAGCAGACACATTTCACATATCACACAATATAAAGGCTTAAGAGTCCTGAAGGTGCAATTCTCCCATTGTTCCAAGTTTATTTTCACATTATTTCTCAGTGGATTTAACCCACTATCACTATTATCGGGTTACTAGTAACTTGGAAGAATTCTAAATTTTATTTCCTGAAATAATGATCTAGTACATATGAAATATAAGGTAATGACATTTATAGAAAAGGTATAATTTTTACCTAAGTAACAGGGAATAATTCAAGGTGTGTACACAAAAACACACACACTCACATACACAATACACACACATACACACACATTAGAGCTTTAACAACAGTGCTTAAAACAGTACCATTCCATGCATTGCACTCTATTATTTATCATAAAACATGTCACCTAACTAAAAACTGTTCAATCATAAAATGATAGATTATTTGAATGTCTAGCTATAATAGTTGCAGTGAAATCTTTAACTCTGAGTATCTGATGAGTATTCAATTAAGACCTCAAGACTTCACATCTTGTTTCTGTTTGGGGACTGTTGTTTTAAGTATCTACAATTTATTCATCTTTATACATAAAACATATGTGCAATTTTAACAGTGGTATATGATGCAAAATTTGAACATTTAAGGGATGTTACACCACATTAAGTTTAACCCTCATTTATGTCTTGGATGATAGATGCAAGAATTCCAACTGAGGCGATTTTATGAACCAGTTAAATGATTTGTATTCAGAACAGCATTAAAAGTCCCCATGACAAAGTGTACTTGAACAAAAATACCCTGCTTGTGACACATCCTTTACAAGTAATGTGTTTTCATTTTTCACATGTTGCATCTCATTTATTTTACTCAGGCACACATACTTAAATCTGCAAGATACTGCAAGCTTCCAATACCTTTGAAATAATAAATCACTTCTCACAGATGTTTTCACCCGCTGTAAGGCTGCCGTTCATTAATCAAACATTATCAGTTTCTATCACTGCCCAGTGTTAAACAGAAAAGGCACTTCATTTTGAGTTCTGACTTTCATTCACTGGTTAGTCCCTGACCCCACAGTACTCACTGCTTGCATTTTAGAAATGTGAAACCTCCTACGGTGTAATAGATTTTCCAGCTAAAATGCTATGTGGTATTATATATTTGGATTCTATATTGCTTTATCCTGAGTGAAATCATACTACATACCTAAAATGGCAAATAAATGCAGTCATAATGTCCATTCAGAATTAGGTACACGAAAATAATAAATTTATAATGTAAGCTCTGGTTCTATGAATATATCTAACACATCACATTTCTAGAACACAGATGTACGGATGCTCTTTCTTAAAAATTTTTGCTTAAGCTATTTAAATCATTTCAAAACACAATGAAAGGCCATTTGTCTACCCACAGTAATTTTTAAGCCTCCAAAAGAAACTGGAGCAAAGTTAGAGACAACTGTAAAATTTTTTCTCAATTTTTTCCTAAGGAAACACATTATGGAAAATGGATCGACTTGTAATACAAGATATTACAGATGATCTTATGGATCATGAGTCACTAGAGACACGCCATAGCATCCTTATGACCTAAAGAACACATACCTGATGCAAACTGCATTTCTTTACTGCCTTAAAAATAGCTCAGCAATACAGATAGTGCAAAGAAGAATTTCAGCAATCACTTTCATTTTCTTTTCAAAAACATGGTCTCAAGTTATTTATTCTCTTTGATGAGTAAGTTTTGAACAATAAGAACTCAAAACCAATTCAAATGACTTACAATGAATTAATGAACTGGAGACTGCCATGCAATTAAACATAAAGGAAATCTTTCATAAATATTTCATTTCATCATTATGAATCGATATCATTACTAATTATTCATAAACTCTCTCTCATTAAGGTATGGTGCAAAAAGTCGTACATTCTCATATGGTTCCTTTTCCAGTAAATTTAAATAAAAATTATGTGAGATTTTGCAAGATCTTTTTTTCAGATCAGATCTGAAGGATTAAAAATCAGTAAGAAAAGTGACATGAAAAGCATGTTACCATGATTTCAGTAAAGTCTCAGCTGACCTTACAGAATGTTAACTTAAGTGAAGAGAAGAGAGTGACACTGTTATGGTATTTGGGCGTGTGTGTGTGTGCATGGCGACGCTCCTAAGCATCAGTTCAGTGCAGCCCAGTCGCTCAGTCTTGCCCAACTCTTTGCGACCCCATGGACTGCTGCACTCCAGGCTTTCCTGTCCATCACCAACTCCCAGAGCTTGCTCAAACCCATGTCCATCGAGTCGGTGATGTCATCCAACCATCTCATCCTCTGTCGTCCCCGTCTAGTCCCCCCCTTCAATCTTTCCCAGCATCAAGGTCTTTTCAAATGAGTCAGTTCTTCGCATCAGGTGGACAAAGTATTGGAGATTCATTTTAGCTTCAGCATCAGTCCTTTCAATGAATATTCAGGATTGATCTCCTTTAGGATGGACTGGTTGGATCTCCTTGTAGTCCAAGGGACTTTCAAGAGTCTTCTCTAATACCAGAGTTCAAAAGCATCAATTCTTCAGCGCTCAACTTTCTTTCTAGTCCAACTTTCAGATCCATACATGACTACTGGAAAAACCATAGCCTTGACCAGCTGGACCTTTGTTGGCAAAGTAATGTCTCTGCTTTTTAATATGCTGTCTAGGTTGATCGTCACTTTTCTTCCAAGGAGCAAGCGTCTTTTAATTTCACGGCTGCAATCACCATCTGCAGTGATTTTGGAGCCCCAGTTTTAAAGTCTCTGTTTCCACTGTTTCCCTATGGAGGCTCCAATAATATCAATCCAGAAATCCAGATGCTTCCCACTGGCCCAGGGATAAATCCAAACTCCACAGACTTCTTAACTTCATATATGACCCATGACAATTTATTCATGCCCTACTCTCGTGCCCTATCCACTCTACCCTTCAGCATGAATCCCGGAATACATCACCCAATACATGTCATGATTTCCACTCAGTTCCTTCAAGTCTTGTCTTGTGGGGGACACTATCTTCTCTGCCAGTAGTGGAGTTACCTCACCTTCTCTGTCTAAAAAACTCCCACCCTACCAAGTTAAAGTCCCATCCTAGACAGTCATTCAATATCTTCTCTGTTCTCCCTTGTATGGATACTTTAGTACAGTGTTTTTCCCCCTTAAAGATTTACAAGTTTAGCTATGAAGAGAGTATATCTAAATAATCACAGAATTGCTAATGGCTAGTAGAGTACCTTGAACAATAACACTAGTTAAAAATGACAAATAATTGAATAAAATAATGAGTAAAAGTAGTCTTTAGCAGTCAGAATTTGAATTTCTTACTTATGCCTTGATAATTTTTTTGTCTTTACATTTTTATAAGACCAATCTTCCCCTTCCTTTTCTTTCTCTACCCATTTGATATTCTTTTTTTTTTTAATTTCCTACAAGAAAAGGATCTGAAATATTTTAGGTTTAAAATAAGTGATAATGCTAAAATTTTATTCTTCCAAGACAGATATATATTTAACAAGGATAGCATACAATGTTGTCCTTATGCTAAATAATAAGCCTTTAGTTGTGAAATTGTACATTTCAGTTTGAGGAAAGAAATCAGAATCAGATCTCTTTTAAAGCTGAACTTAATGTCTAGCAGTGATCATAACTGTGCATGTGGTCTCCATATGTATGTGCAATAACTTATCAAGAAGTCAGCTATAGTTTATAACCCCTATCTTATCTCAACTAACCCAATAATATCAAAAATTAATGGTGATAGAGATGTCATTCACAAATTTGCATATGGCCAAACAGGCTGCAAACATGTAGCTATATTTTCTCCTGGTTTCATAATGTATTTGCCATAATATAATATTTGAGATAATTACACTGATTGAATACTCCATTAACTCTGAGCTTCCTGGCAATGGAGTAAAAATGAAATGATTATAAACTACATAGATATCAATATCTAATGCAAGAAAATTTACCAGTGCATCAGGAGAGACTATTTTTAGCAAGAAATTTTGTTTTACCAGTCAATAGATAAAATTTACTGACCAATATAACAGTATTCAATAGTAATTTTACAAAAGGAATAGAATGTATTTGGCTTTTTAATATTCAGAGAAGTGCAGGGAATTGTATAATAAAATGCCTATATACACAGTTACATATGATTTTCTAAATTTGTGAGATATCTTATTGTAATCTTTATAAAAATATAATATCATATCCTTGTAACATTTCTATATAGAATCACTAATATATATTATCTGATTAGAGCAGCAAATACGTATCTTAAAAAGGAATTTATTGACTATATTATCCTATTTATTAGAAATATCTTTTATAAAAATTAGCAAAATATTAAATAGCAGACAATAATATAAAACTTGAAAACTAATGAATCAAAAACTGGGCTACCATAAAAGGGCTATATTTCTATCTGTTGTGTCCTACTTGACTACATACAAATATGATTAAACACTTGCATTTCCTAAGAAAAATATCTTTACAATTAATTTTGCAATGAGGCATCTTGAAAATAAAATCCTACATGATCCAATAATGAAGTGTCATGGATTTGATTTTTCAAATTACTACATTACTTTCTAACAAAGGAGTATATATCTATTTTTCCTTAGAGGCTAAAACATGGTCAGCGTGAGACACATTTGTAACCGTTATTTCAGCTCTCAGATGTTTTTTGTGAGTTTCTTCCCATGTCGCCTGCTGCAACACATCTAGCCATCCCAGCTCCAAAGTGAAAGCGGTCACCTCTTATGGAGTGTCATGGTTTATTTTCATTTAAACAAGTTGATTCTTAAAACTCAGCCAGAGCAAGGGAAATAAAACCTTCAGAACTCAATAATGAAAGTTAAAATATTTTAAAATAGTCTTTTATAGAAGAAACAATCAAATGACTATAACACACTCAAGTACACAAAGCACAGGCATCTCCTGCCACTCAAGGAAACAAAAACTTAAAAACTGTACACATTTGGGATAAATACAAATGGACTTGTATTGTGAAGCAATTAATAAAAATATTGACTTTTAAGTGTTTTTTTGAGTCATCTAGCTTTCACTGTTTTAGACAAAATAAGTCTGAAAGTGGGATAACACGCCTAGGAAACTCAAAATAAAAACATTTTCCTCTTTAACTTAATGAAAAATAATTGATTAAGAATATAATTTTTTTCAATTCTGGTTTCCTCAGTGTGTATGCCCAGCAGTGGGATTGCTGGGTCATAAGGCAGTTCTATTTGCAATTTTTTAAGGAATCTCCACACTGTTTTCCATAATGGCTGTACTAGTTTGCATTCCCACCAGCAGTGTAAGAGGGTTCCCTTTTCTCCACATCCTCTCCAGCATTTATTGCTTGTAGACTTTTGGATCGCAGCCATTCTGACTGGTGTGAAATGGTACCTCATTGTGGTCTTGATTTGCATTTCTCTGATAATGAGTGATGTTGAACATCTTTTCATGTGTTTGTTAGCCATCCGTATGTCTTCTTTGGAGAAATGCCTATTTAGTTCTTTGGCCCATTTTTTGATTGGGTCATTTATTTTTCTGGAGTTGAGCTGCATAAGTTGCTTATATATCTTTGAGATTAGTTGTTTGTCAGTTGTTTCATTTGCTATTGTTTTCTCCCATTCAGAAGGCTGTCTTTTCACCTTGCTTATAGTTTCCTTTGTTGTGCAGAAGCTTTTAATTTTAATTAGATCCCATTTGTTTATCTTTGCTTTTATTTCCAGTATACTGGGAGTTGGATCATAGAGGATCCTGCTGTCATTTATGTCGGAGAGTGTTTTGCCTATGTTCTCCTCCAGGAGTTTTATAGTTTCTGGTCTTACATTTAGATCTTTAATCCATTTTGAGTTTATTTTTGTGTATGGTGTTAGAAAGGGGTCTAGTTTCATTCTTTTACAAGTGGTTGACCAGTTTTCCCAGCACCACCTGTTAAAGAGACTATCTTTACTCCATTGTATATTCTTGCCTCCTTTGTTGAAGATAAGGTGTCCATAGGTGTGTGGGTTAATCTCCAGGGCTTTCGATTTTGTTCCATTGATCTATATTTCTGTCTTTGTGCCAGTACCATACTGTCTTAATGACTGTGGCTTTGTAGTAGAGCCTGAAGTCAGGCAAGTTGATTCCTCCAGTTCCATTTTTCTTTCTCAAGATTGCTTTGGCTATTCGAGGTTTTTTGTATTTCCATACAAATCTTGAGATTATTTGATCTAGTTCTGAGAAAAATACTGCTGGTAGCTTGATGGGAATTGCATTGAATCTGTAGATTGCTTTGGGTAGTATACTCATTTTCACTATATTGATTCTTCCAAGCCATGAGCACGGTATATTCCTCCATCTATTAGTGTCCTCTTTGATGTACCCCAATGTTCACTGCAGCCCTGTTTATAATAGCCAGGACATGGAAGCAACCTAGATGTCCATCAGCAGATGAATGGATAAGAAAGCTGTGGTTCATATACACTATGGAATACTACTCAGCCCTTAAAAAGAATAAATTTGACTCAGTTCTAATGAGATGGATGAAATTGGAACCGATTATACAGAGTGAAGTAAGCCAGAAAGAAAAACACCAATACAGTATACTGCCACATATATATGGAATTTAGAAGACAGTAATGATGACCCTATATGTGAGACAACAAGAGACACAGAGGTATAGAGTGGACTTTTGGACTCTGAGGGAGAGGGAAAGGGTGGGATGGTTTGGGAGAATGGCAATGAAACATGTATATTTTCCTGTAAGAAACGAAACGCTAATCTATGTTCAATGTAGGATGCAGGATGCATGGGGCTGATGCACAGGATGATTCAAGTAGAGGATGTGGGGTGGGAGGTGGGAGGGGGCTTCGGTATTGGGAGATTGTGTTCACCTATGGCTGATTCGTGTCAATGTATGGCAAAACAAATACAGTATTGTAATTAAAAAAATAAAAATAAATTAAAAATAAATTTAAAAAAAAGAATATAATTTTTTTTTACAAGAATGAGGGCTTAGAAGATTGAAAGGACTTTTCAAAATAGCAACATCTCCTGAAGCTCTGACTTTATTGTATTCCATTTCTCTTATAAATTTAATGTAACATTTTCCATTAGCTATCAATCTCTTTACAAGTCATAAAAACACAACGTGCATGACAAACAACCATGCTGGACTATCATATTCTACCTACAAAGCGGTTGCTCTGAAAGCCCAGTGAGAAGAGGGATAATAAGAATCATAACTTAGAGAAAAATGAACTCACTAAAAATGTAGAAATTCACTTAATCCTCCTTTTTTCTCACTAAAGTATACTTTTCGTAAGTTTTATTGCAGTATAGTTACTTTACAATGTTGTATTAGTTTCTGCTGTACAACAAAGTGAATCGGTTACAGGTATATATATATATATATATATATATATATATATATATATACATATATTCCCTCATTTTTGGATTTCCTTTCCATTTAGGAGCATTGAGTAGAGTTCCCTGCGCCATACACTATGCCATTAGTTATCTACTTTATACAAAATATGGTGTATATATGCTTTTTCCACTAGAGTACATTTGTGTCTTGCGTCCTCGAGTCTAGGCATGGAGTTTACTGAACTAAACAGATGCAGATCTTGAGCTATTCAAGGTGGATGAGGGAATCAAGAGATTTAGCTACTTTTAACAGACTTTTGGCAAAGTTCCTTCATTCCTGCACCTACAGGTACACGGTACTATTAATATTGAAACACTGAGTGGATCCAGTTATGCACATCATGGTACTCCTTGTCTGTCCAGTTCAGCACTCAGTTTCCTAGGGCCTGCTTATTCTGATCTCATACAGCCATCTGATTTTCAGCTTCTAAAATTTTATCATTGCTTCCTCTCCAACTCTTTTTTGGTGGGGTGGGCAGAACTTATGGCATTTGAAAAATTCTGTAGCTTTTATTTTAGCAGCAATTCAGTATAAGATAGAAGGATATGCTTGTATTCAGCCTGACATTTTCAAATGGGAGTTTCACTAAACTAATTATAAAAATAAGAACTTCTGTACTATACTTTACTTTGTGTTAATACTGGGGAACTTTTCTATTTTCTTTTAAATAACTTGAATAGAGCTAGAAAATTTATTCATAGGTGTGGCTTTTCTCTCTTTGGTCTATATTCCCAGACTTAACTTGAACTTTCAAGCTCAAATGTAATTTCTAAAATCATTGCATTAACTGTATTCTTTAGCACCTTCACTGTACAATTATCACATAAGTACAAAAGACATAAGGCAAAAAACCCAAAAAATCAGCTGTGGCTTTCTATAGATATTTATTTACTAAACATTCCAGGAAGTATTAGTATTTGTATATTTACATTTCTAAATTCAAGATACAATCTTGCCCATGAGTTGGTTCATGCTTCTGACTTTTAAAGAAAGCTGTTAATATTTTATATGACTTAATAAAATCTAAAATCAAATTATTTTTTGACAGTGCTGGGGTTTTTGTCAATCAATGATATTACATCCTATTGACATTACAGATTAAGCAGCCAGCTTTATTTTTAATACATTGAATATAAATGAAAACTATCCATTTTCTTATAGTTACAGGTACATCTGATAAAAGATCATTCTCTAACAAAGGAATATGAGTTGTCCAGAAAATTAAGTTTATACTGCATTTTTCTTCTAACAATGGTATGAGAAAACTAATAAACGTTGATAATATATTCCAAATAGAAATATATTTATTATATAACTAATGAGGGATATTGAAGATGATTGTTTACTCAGTTCTTCTCAGAGACCATTCTCTAGATGATATGACTATAAAAATTTCTAATTAGAATTATTCCTGAAGACTTTTAAAACCAGATATTCTTCAAATGCTTTTGAATTTCATATGAGAATTTAAACATTTTAAGGTCAATTAATGGTTCAAATATACCTACAGGACCACACTTAGAGAAATTAAGTTACTCAGTTGTTTATTTCCATTCAAAATTTCTGTTAGCTCTTATTCTACAGATAGTACCTGCAGTTTTCATTAAATAAACCGTAAAAACATCAAGAAAATACTTTGTTCAGTTATAGAATTTAATTTTTGTTGATGCTCTATTAAGCATTTCAATTAGTTGCTATGTTTACATTTTAACTTCATAAATTAATTTTCTTGAATATCTAAATATACATTTCCTAATGAGCTTTAATATTCCAAAAGATAAATATGAAAAAGTGTTTTGAAACCAATTATAAGAATAATTTTACATAATCTGAAAATGCTGATCAAAGTATATCATTTCAATAATGTCAATACCAGGGTAATATAGCTTCATTCGGTGAAAATAATGATTTTCACTTTTATGATAATGTTAGATTTTATGCTATGTACATAGAGATTAATACAACGTTGAAAAGCTGAAGCTACAGGAACTTAAGGGCAAGACTGCAGATATAAGTCTAATAGCTGCTAAGTAGTCATTTGTTTTCCAAACCTCTTGTTAAGATTCCTCATCTTAAATTAAAAAAGACCTAAATATTGATTACTTAACTCATCTTTGGCCCAAGTTCAATTTCTAATCATTTCTTATCTACATTGTATAACAACTGACCACTTGTCTCCATATGCCCAGTCTTGTTACTCTCAAATGCATATCCTATTTGTATAGACTACGCTGCTTAAAACCTTTCAACCATCTTTTGTATAACAGTGCAACTTCCTTAGCTTCCTAAGCAATCTTTCAATATCTGTTTCTTGCCTAACTCTTCAAGCCAAACATTCAACAATAAGAGATTCACACACTTCAACAACACTAAAAGTACTCAGGATTTTCTATGCTAGTTCACTGAAAACTTGCTCTCTTGAGCCTTCTAGCAGAAATAACCTCTCCCTGCATCTTCTCTTTTCCTGCTATCTCTTAATCATTCTTTCAGCTCAGTAAAGCTGCCATTCTCTCTAGGAAGTATCCATTACTCCTTTCCCTACCTTAAAAAAACACTCTTACACTTATATTCATCAGGGTCATGGATAACGTCAGGCATCTCCATTGTGCTCCCACAAAACTGGGCACCTTTCAGTCACTACATAAAATATCAAGATGTTTTGAAACTGTTACTTTACACTCAATGAGTCTTTAGTCTTCCTGAAGTCAAGTATAATGTTTTCTCTGTTACTGAATGCTTAACAAGCAGTACCTACAATTTCTTTTGTTCAATACAACATCAAGATTCAGCCACGTTGTTTCACATATCACTAAATCATTCTTTTTACTTGTTCAGGATTATTTCATTGGTGAATATGCCAGAATTTGTTGAATCCATTTATCTACTAATAGAGATTTGTGAAGAATTTATCTCCATTTTTGGCTAATATGAGTATTCATTTAGCAGTTTTTGTTGTGTTCATATTCTTATTTCTCCTGAAATATCTGGCACTGGCATCACTGGGTAGGTATAAGTTTAACCATATCAAAATTTACTAAACTGCTTTCCAAAGTACATTTTACACTCCAAGCAGTAATGTATGAAAGTTCCAGTTGCGTCATACTGTTGGCAGTCTTTGGTATTATTAGTCTTTTTACCTTAGTCATGCCAGTGAGAGTGAAGTGGTTTCCCTGCGTAGTTGTCATATCCATTTATCTAATGACTAATGATGTTTAGCATCTTTTTCATATACATATTGGCTAGCCCTATGTATTTATTTGTCTGTTCAAAGCTTTTGCTTCTTTTTAAACTGGATTGTTTTTCTTATATATCATAAAGAATTCCTAGCATATTCTGGAAACATAAGAACACTATGCTGCTGTTCAATCACTAAGTCACGTCCAGCTCTTTGTGACCCCATGAACTGCAGCACACCAAGCTTCCCTGTCCTTCACTACCTCCCGGAGTTTGCTCAAACTCACGTGAGTTGTGTTGGTGATGCCATCCAACCATCTCATGCTCTGTCTCCCCCTTCTCCTCCTGCCCTCAATCTTTCACAGCATCAGGGTCTTTTCCAGTGAGGTGGGTCTTCACATCAGGTGGCCAAAATATTGGAGCTTCAGCTTCAGCATGAGCCATTCCAATGAATATTCAGGACTGACTTCCTTTAGGATTGACTGTTTTGATCTTGCTCTCTAAGGGTCTTCTCCAGGACCCACAGTTTGAATGCATCAATTCTTCGGCACTCAGCTTTCTTTATGGTCCAACTCTCATATACATACATGCCTACTGTATAAACCATAGCTTTGACTATACAGACCTTTGTCAGCAAAGTGATGCCTTTGCTTTTTAACACAGTCTAGGTTTAAACATATATACATATGCTTAAGTCACTTTTTTGTGTCCGACTCTTTGCAACACTGTAGCCTGCTATGTTCCTCTGTCCATGAGATTCTCCAGGCAAGAATACTGGAGCAGGTTGCATGCTCTCCTCCAGGGGAATCTTCCCAACCCAGTGATCAAATCCACACCTCTTGTATCTCCTCCATTGACACATGGGTTATTTACCACTAGCAGGAGATGCAAGAGACACCGGTTCAATCCCTGGGTCAGTAAGCTCCCCAGGAGGAGGAAATGGCAACCTGCTCCAGTACTCTGCCTGGAAAACCCCATGGACAGAGAAGACTGGTGGGCTACATTCCATGGAGTTGCAAAGAGTTGGATGCAACTGAGCACACATACATCTATATTTCATGAAATATATATACATTTATGTATGAAATATTTTCTCTCAATCTGTGACTTGCTATTTCATTTAAAGGGCAGTTTTAAATTCTGATGAAGTACAATTTATTTATCAAATTTAAATGTTTCATTTTTAAATTTCTTTCTCACAAGTGTTTTTCTCACCTATCTTATGATCACAAGGATTTTAAGGGAAATCCATAACTTCAATGAAAATTACACTAACAACCATTGAGCCCTTGGTACTAAGAACTGTGTTAAAATAACGTAATCATCAGAGTAACACACATGAGGCAAATTACTATCTCCACTTAAAAGATGAGGAAACCTAAACAATGAGAAGTTAAAGAATTTACTAAAAGCGGGAACTTCTCTGGTAGCCCAATGCTTAAGACTCCGAGGTTCTCAATGCAGGGATCCCAGGTTCAATCCCTGGTCAGGAAACTAGATCCCATGTATGGCAACTAAGACTCAGCAAAGCCAAATAAATTTTGGGCTTCCCTGGTGGATCAACTGGTAAAGAATCTGCCTGCAATGTGAGAGACCTGAGTTCGATCCCTGGGTTGGGAATATCCCCTGGAGAATGGAACTCCAGTATTCTGGCCTGGAGAATTCCATGGAATTTATAGTCCATAGGGTCACAAAGAGTCTGACATGGTTGAGCAACTTTCACTTAACACAGCTAATATTTAACAGTGAAGTGAAAGTCGCTCAGTCATGTATGACTGTGACCCCATGGACTCTATAGTCAATGGAATTCTCCAGGCCAGAATACTGGAGTGGGTAGCCTTTCCCTTCTCCAAGGGATTTTCCCAACCCAGAGATCGCACCCAGGTCTTCTGTATTGCAGGAGGATTCTTTACCAGTTGAGCCACAAGGGAAGCCCAAGAATACTGGAATGGGTAGCCTATGCCTTCTCCAGCAGATCTTCCTGACCCAGGAATCAAACCAGGAATATTTAACACAATTGGGATTATATTCATGTCTGTTTAACCTTGAATTCCCTGCTTCTATCCTTTACTGCCTCTATAATTTTAAGCCCAGGTGATAATTTGACTATGCATTTTAAAAATCTGGAAGGTTCTTATTGGTATAGGAGATCATGGGAAATATCTGTAGGATGAATATATAATTTTGATATAATTAGATAAGTCCAAATAGGCCGCTTGTAAATTTGCACTGTGGAGATTCAGGAGAAATATTCCAATGATCACTTTTATATCACAAAATACAGCTTGTGCACCGGTACATGGGTAGTATCTGATCCACATATTCAATAATGGAAATTCTTTGGTTATCTGCAGTGTTCCGAATAGGTATAGTTTAAAAAGATCAATCCATAATGAGACATATTTTCCATACTACATATGTTGAACTATTGTCCTTTAACATATGGCTAATTAAGCCTTTGGCATAACCCACTCTTTTCTTTTGACTAAAGGTTTGGCCTAAAGGCTTAGCTCAAAATGAATTACCTCATTTTTCAAGTCAGCAAATAAGGCTTTTAACTTGTTATTTTTTTCACTCATGCTCTATAGTTGACCTAGATTATTTAAAAGTGAAATATATACACAGAGTGTAAGAACTCAAGTTTTTACATTAATGCTCAATTAGATCATTCTTCATTGAATTTCACATACGTTTATTTTGCTCTTTCATCGCTCCTCATACTTTAATTTCTTCCTTTTCCACCTCATACATGAATGTTGTACATTCATTCTGCTGCTGCTGCTGCTAAGTCGCTTCAGTCATGTCCGACTCTGTGTGACCCCACAGACAGCGGCCCACCAGGCTCCCCCATCCCTGGGATTCTCCAGGCAAGAAGACTGGAGTGGGTTTCCATTTCCTTCTCCAATGCATGAAAGTGAAAAGTGAAAGTGAAGTCGCTCAGTCGTGTCCGACTCCTAGCGACCCCATGGACTGCAGCCTATCAGGCTCTTCCACCCATGGGATTTTCCAGGCAAGAGTACTGGAGTGGGGTGCCATCGCCTTCTCCATTGTACATTCATACTCATCTGATTTTCACATAAGCCCAGCCTACAAAGCTCCAGTAACACAGCATGATATGCTTAAGGATGAATTTATCTTTAATTTTTAACTTACACAAAATGTCCTACATTTTCCTAATAGAAATATTCTCTAATGGCATGTTATATTTCATCACCGTACCCAAGCAAAACACAAATTGTTGCTAAAGGCTAATAATACTGTATTTTTGAGGGTAATATATTTGTCACAATAATTTACTGTCGGGGTTATTCAGTGACCTGATAGAATTAACTCCTTTTCAAAGCAATAAATTACTTATAGCTGAGTATAACTTCTAGACAGACAAACGGGCTCAAATCAGCTTTTCATGCTTTTGGTTTTACATATATCTGCTTGAAGGGATAATAATTTTGTAGGTCTCTTACAATCTCATTGAAAAATAATAACTTATTTCACTGTAATAAATTCAAGAGATATTACTTTTGTTTTAAATACAAATAAAAAATGAAACTAATATTCAATAAAGGTATCAACACAATGTGTTTCCTCTTTTACAATGAAGAGTTTTATTTTCTTTTCTTCCTTTCATCCCATAAAAATAAACTGGTTAAGACTCCCGTAAATGTAAAAGTACTTAAGTAACACTTTAATGTTCTATGTCTATGTATCTCTATTTTGCTGTGCAGTTTCTTTTACCCTCTTCAAATTTTCTGTTTTGTGTGTTTCTGGAGATAAGGTTCTCTCTCCTCTCCCCCTACCCCACCCCCTCACTTAGTTATCATGCTCTACCATAGAATTTTGCCCATCTTCACCAAACTGTCAGTGAGGAAAAACATACTTATGACTTTAAAAACTAACACATCTGCCTATGCTGTTCTTTCCTAGTTTCTTCTTACTCTTCCCCACCTTCTCCTCCTTAAATATCATTTCAAACTTGTTTTCCATTTTCTTCTTTGCCTTGCCATAAAATGTATTCAGATTTCTCTATTAAAACAGTAACTATAACTTTTTCACCTCTCTTCTCTCCCCTTAAGCCATTATACACCACTTTTAACTTACTTCCCCATGATTACTCTATGGGGTATAGTGGAATGGTAAGAAAACCATAAAGCTTGGATATATACTGCAGTTCTTGAGAATCTTGGTAATATTAGGCAAGTAACTTTTCTACCCCAGACATGTTTTTTCAGCATTAAAACTGATGTAACAAACACCTACTCCATGGAAATATTGTGCAGCTTACATGAGATCCAATGAGATCATGTGTACAAAGCCTCTAACACATAGTAAGCATTCAAGAAGATGTTAGCAAAGCTCTTAGGCATTGATGATTCGTGCCAAATTTGACATTTATGATTCAACAGATGAGATTTATTTGCATTACATAAGAAAAGCTCTCAAAAACACCAAATGAACTTTTAGAATGGCTTTTCTCAAGTTTATCAAGTTACTGATAGAACTTTTAAAGTTTTTTTTTTCTTTTTCAAAGTACTCAACAAAGACAATTCCCACAACTCAGGTTCAGGACCCACCACAGAAAGCTGCATTTCAAAACAGTCCTCACAAAGTAATCATGAAACATTCTCTAGACTGATTAATAGACATTTAAAACCTTCTAAATGACTTGGCTGAGTATTTTAGTCCATTTTCATTATAACTATTTGAGGAGAGCTGACATCTGTGATCAACAAGCTTGTGTTAAACTGTTCAGTATCCTGTCACTCATCTACATTGGTTGGGATGATCAGGAACATGTTAAGAATTCCTGTAGGATCCTAGAATCCTTTCAGCATCCTATTATAAATATAAGGGAACTGTCCATTGCAACCAATTTGATAAGAAAAATATACACACTTTTCAACTGAATGGTAGGTGATTTTAATATCAAATTTAAGCATTTTTGGACAATTAGTTCTTTTGAATAGAAATAAAACCAGTATAATTTTAAAAATTGAATTAAAATAATGAATGAATAATTTTACATATTGTTATCAGTATTCTAAAAGCTATAATGCTGAAGAGAAAAGAATTTAACACAACAATAATTACCAATGTTTAAAAGATCTGCTTAGTAAATTTAACAAAAATTATCTGTAGTAATAAGTATTGGGTAGAGTTTAGTGCAACTCATTACTACAAATTCATTTTGTTAAGAGGGTAAACATAAGCTCTGAGATAAGACTTGTCTAAGATATTCCTCCTTCCCTCTATTTTCTATACTAATCAGCCTGCAGTGGTTTGTGAAGAGCATATGTTCAGTTATTCTGCATTGTGAAAACATACAGAATCTGTGAAGACTGTTTACATTTCCATGATACATAATGCATATTTTCCAGACATTAGGAGAATACAATACTGAACCTTAATGAGAGCAAAAGGTAATTTTAGAGATGTATCTATTTAATAGCTGTGTAATTAAGAGAATTTCTAAATGTATTAAGCATATAGTAGTACTATATTTAGGTAAACTACAAAATACAGAAAGCCAGTAACAATGTTGTAGGGAAGAAGCAAAGTTAAAAATAAATTATGAAAAACTGAATATTTTTTGCAAAATAATTTTATCGGTTATTGAAAATGTATGGAAAACTCACATATTACTTTATGTGATAAATACGTCTTTATGAAAAAAATCAATAACTTTTGTAACTATATCTCATATTAACCCTTGTTAACCATTTCCTTTGTAAGGACTCCAAGATTATTTTTAAGTAAAAAATTGCTTTCCCAATTTCTTCTCTAAATACATATGTATTATACAAAGTTTTGGTTTCAAGGGTGTATTTTTTCAATATTATTTAGCATCCCAAGCTTACTTTTGACAAATATCTAACATTTCTAACTCCTTAGTAAATAATATCCAGGTTTGGGGATATTGGTTCTATACATCAACAGTGCATACCAACATCCTACTAAAGAAATTCAGCTTCTTTATGTGAGCTAACATTACTTTTTCTTAAAAACCACAAAACTTTCCTCTAAGCAAAGATTTACCTAATCTATTCTAAGGACAAAATAATGGGACAGCAACAAAAGTAAAAATAACTATGAATAAGTCATGTTGAAATAATATTCATAGAGAATCAGAATAAAGTCATTGCAGTGTGTCTTAGTATCACACTCTTAAGTGTGGGCAGTTATACAGTTTCACTGGGCCTTAGTTTCTCAGCCATATAGGGCAGCTATAAAAAACAAATACGTAATCCCACTGATGCCAAGGCTTCATATAATACATATAAGCTGATAAGAGTAATGACTGCCATTTTTAATTCCTTACCATATATTCACTGAAAAAACAATTTGCATTAGTTCTATTACTCCCAATAATTATGAATCGTGGGATACTGACTGAATATAACCAGCTTTAAGGCTTATCTATTTATTCATTTATTTTTGCAATCACTGTAGATAGTGACTGCAGCCATGAAATTAGATGACACTTACTCCTTGGAAGAAAAGTTATGACCAACCTAGATAGCATATTGAAAAGCAGAGACATTACTTTGCTGACTAAGGTCTGTCTAGTTAAGGCTATGGTTTTTCCCGTGGTCATGTATGGATGTGAGACTTGGACTGTGAAGAAGGCTGAGCACTAAAGAATTGATGCTTTTGAACTGTGGTGTTGGAGAAGACTCTTGAGAGTCCTTTGGACTGCAAGGAGATCCAACCAGTCCATTCTGAAAGAGATCAGCCCTGGGATTTCTTTGGAAGGAATGATGCTAAAGCTGAAACTTCAGTACTTTGGCCACCTCATGAGAAGAGTTGACTCACTGGAAAAGATTCTGATGCTGGGAGGGATTGGGGGCAGGAGGAGAAGGGGACGACTGAGGATGAGATGGGTGGATGGCATCACAGACTCGATGGACGTGAGTCTGTCTGGGAGATGGTGATGAACAGGGAGGCCTGGCGTGCTGCGATTCATGAGGTCACAAAGAGTCGGACACGACTGAGCGACTGAACTGAACTGAACTGAAGGCACACAGCAAGTAATACCAAATTCAGCTCTCCTGCCCACACTTCACGTTTGATTTATAGACATAATCAGCTACAGACGTGGGTTTATTGCATCTTTCCACCAGGATATCACAAGGAATCCCAAATGGAAGAGGTCAGATCAGAACTCATAATCTTCTCCTTTCTTATTCCATTGGTAAACTGATACCACCATCCAGTTGGTCAAAAGAATTAGTGAAGCCATCCTTGACTTATACCTTTTCCTTCAATTCTGCACCTGCCTTGCTGATCCTTGCTCCTTTTCTTCATTGATCATATCTAATCAGGTGTTAACACCTTGCTTGTTCCCTGCTTTCAGCTCTCACAGCCCTACTTCAGACCTTCAATTTTATTTTACCTGAATTAGGCACAATGTAAATATCTCCGAGTGTCTGATTTTGACCTTCCCCAATCCATTTCCACAGTGCCACCAAATTATCTTTCATATCTCTTACCTCTCAACACTACATTCTTTCATCTTCCACAGTACAAAAGAAATATACTAACCAACTAAACTCATGTGCAAACCATGTAACATCCGCAGAATCTGACTCTATCTGTTTGAACCTGTCTTCCAGAACATACTCCCAGCAGTAAAAGCTACAGCATCAGTAAGGAGCTGTTACATATGATATTCCTTATATCTGAGTGTCCTTCTCATCTTTTGCCCCTTACATAATCTCTGATTTGTCTTTTTCCTATAGAGGTTAATAGCCTAGGATGAATTAAATAGAAGCACATAAAAGTAAGAAAATACAATTTGTAGATGCTGTGCCACCATGTTACATATCACAGGAAAGAAAGAAACAGGTACCTGGGGAATAATCAGGAAATGTTTGTATGTCTATATTCCCTCAAAACTGCAAGGTTCTTGATAGCAAGGCCTTATTAATCACCTATTAAGAATTCAATATTTACTGAATGAACAACTAAATGAGGTGATATAAGCAATAACGGGAGTTAAAGATTTAGCATTATAAAAATTATAGAATGATTGTTGTTTAGTTGCTAAATCATGTCCAACTCTTAGCATACCAGGCTTCCCTGTGCTCCGCTGTCACCCTGAGTTTGCTCAAACTCATGTCCATTGAGTTGGCTATCCATTCATCTCATCCTCTGTTGCCCCCTTCTCCTTCTGCCCTCATTCTTTCCCAACATCAGGGTCTTTTCCAGTGAATCAGCTCTTCCCATCAGAGCTGACCAAAGTACTGGAGCTTCAGCTTCAGCATCAGTCCTTCCAATGAATATTCAGGGTTCGTTTCCTCTAGGATTGACTGGTTGGATCTCCTTGCTGTCCAGGGACTCTCAAGAGTCTTCTCCAGAACCACAGTTCAAAAACATCAATTCTTCAGTGCCCAGTCTTCTTTATGGTCCAATTCTTACATCCTATACACGACTACTGGAAAAACCACAGCTCTGATTATGTGAACCTTTTTCAGCAAAGGCATGCCTCTGCTTTTATTATGATGTCTAGACTTGAGAATGAAACTCATTTATTATTGATAATACTTTAAGAATGTCTGTTGATATTTTTCAGTAATGCCAGAGTTGGATTCGAAGGATAACACAAAAATACTAGATTTTTCAAATAACATTTTCAGACAATATGGACATAGTTAGGTAAAAAATATAGCTACATATATTAAACTATTCAAAACTATTTTTAATATGATACTATGTCAAAGCATTTTTAAACTGTACCTTATTTTGTTCTTAGAGGTCTTGATACATAAAAAACTTCTAAACTCTACAAGTGAGGTTTGCTTCTCCTAGTTTCCCTAGGCTCCTTTCTGAATCTCATTCAACAGAAAAAAGGGGTGAAAGAATAGAAATAACTTTAAGATTATGTTGCCTTCACAAAATTACTCTTTCCTCATATCCTCCTCAAGCTTCTATTTTTTAGAAAATTGATTTTAATTTGCAAAAATATGGTAGTTCAGAATTAAAATGAAACAAACAACTCCACTCCAAAACACATGCCCAGAACCGAGGTGTTTTCATAACGAGTGTGTATGTGTCTATAACATGTGTATACCTGTACCCACAAACACATATATCTAGAAGGAAAAAGAACATATTTAAATATAATGAAAAATAGTCACAAGGAAACCTGATGGCTTTAGGGAAACTTCACTGCTGAACCAGTCATTTCAGACTTAGTCTTTTTAGCCCTCATATGATCCATGATATGATAGCCCAGAATTTTCCCACTAGAAATTCTAGTCAATCACTACCAAAAATTTATTATAAGGATGAACAAAAGATATACATAACAATGATTCAACTGTCTCTAGAGTCCCCCATTAATAAAGCATTTCTACAGTCAATAGCAGAGGAAAATATAGATGAGGTCACACAACTTTAATAATTCATTTATTGACTATGTCAGAGTTCTCTTCTTTAGAAAGTAAATTTATATACAAAAAAATTTAATTTTATAATAACAACTGATTACACCTTTCAAAAATGACAGTAGGATTTTTTTCATTATTAATTATGATCAACATTTGGGTTTTAGTTTTTACTTTTCATGGGGGAGGGTATTTTTCTAAGTAGCATAAAGTGAAGTCACTCAGTCATGCCCGACTCTTTGTGACCCCATGGACAGTGGCCTGCACCAAGCCTCTCCGTCCATGGGATTTTCCAGGCAAGAGTACTGGAGTGGGTTGCCATTTCCTTTTCCAGGGAATCTTCCTGACCTAGGGATCGAACCCAGGCCTCCCGCATTGTAGACAGACGGCTTTACCGCCTGAGCCACCAGGGAAGTAGCATAAAGGCAAACCTAAATCCAATTTAAGTCAAGTTTAAGAAAAAAACAAAAATTGAATAAATTAGTCTTGAATTCAATATATTTTTACAGTTGGTCAAACAGATACTGAACTAAAATATGTTTTATTCCACTGAGTAGCACAGGAGAATGCATTTCTATTCGATCTTATTACCTTTAAAGCTAAGAAAAATCACAAATTCAATAGCCACATTTTTCATATTCAGTATTTAATTTTATCCTTTTCATTTACCAGTTATACTTTTCCTATAATCTTTAATAAATTTTGCTATATAACAAATGCCTTATCTGTCTTTTGTAATAAGATGGTGGATGCAGTTGCATAAAAATGTAAGGATATGTTCCAAATAACGACCAGCTTACTTCCCTGAGTACCAAAAATAAAAGGAATTATGGTCTGAATGGCTCTTTGCTTCCAGGTTGAATCAGTAGGGGCTAACTGTTAGAAATTATAATGGAAAGTTGAGAGAAAAAACAAAATAGAAAGAAGTTACATAGATTTTATAAAGCATATCCTAACCTAAAGCAAAGAAGATCTCTATTTCATATGCTCCTTTTTACCTATCAAAAATCAATGAGAAAATATAAAACTAACCATGAATCATAATTTATAAGATTACACCTTTATAATCATCAGTCACTTCAAAAAAATTGAGTAATTTCAATCTCAGTCCTGATGTGATTTTAAATCTTAGCTGTGGTTCTATTTTTTCCTTTGATTTGAAACCAAGCATATATTTATTTACCAAAGATTACTTTTAAAGGATGAAAATATAAACCTGAGAAAAACAGCAAGTTTACCCATGGGAATAATGCTTTTAAAAAACTAATACAGGCGTGGCATCAGGAAGAAAATTATTTCTGGATACACTTTTCAGATAATCTAGTTGCTAAAATAGTAACTAAGAAGTGAGGAAGTCATGTGCATTAATGAACATGAAAATGTGGGGAATCACTTAAAGTGGCCTATTTCAAAGAGCATTCAAAAAATAAACAGGCTTCCCTGGTGGCTCAGTGGTAAAGAATCCACCTGCCAATGCAGGAGATGCAGGTTCAGTCCCTGATCCTGATACAGGAAGATCCTCTGGAGAAGGAAATGGCAACCCATTCCAGTATTCCTGCCTAAAGAATCCCATGAAAAGGAATCTGGCAGGCTACAGGCTATGGGGTTGCAAAGAGTCAGGACAACTGAGCGACTGACCACCAACAACAGCACACAAAATATACAGTGATAGATACATCTTCTGCTTCAAAGGCAGGTTTTATATTGCTGTTCTTAGAAGTATTCTACAAACAGGTATACATTCTCAAAACAAGTTAGGTGGTTTGAGATAACTTGATAAAAATCAAGTTACTAAAAAGTTAACTTGATTTTTATTATATGTAGATTTCCATGTAAAAGTTTCTCTTGTCTCAAAACTATGAGAAAATATAAGCAATTAATATTCTTAAGTAATTCCTTATTCTACAGTCTGCTGGCGAAATCTGGTCTTCTATCTACAATACAGTTTTACTGACACACAGCCATCTGTGTTCATGTGTTTACATATACTCTATTCTATGCCTGCTTTTTTCACTATAAAGACAGAGAGTTTGGTAGTTGGGACAGACACTATATGGCCTACAAAACCTAAAAGTAAATACTGATTTCTGTTTTTAGAGAAAAATTTCGATGACTTCTCATTTGACTTTTTTTTTTACCAGTTAGAATCTCAAATAGATATTAATATTTAAGTTCTGTCTTTTAATATTCCCTGCCCCTTTTAAACTGAACTTCTCACTGAATTTTGCACTCTCTTCCCATCCTGTCAGCTTATAATCCAATTGAGGTCCTCATGAATTCAAAAAAATAATTTTATTTTACTCAGAGAGGTTCTTCTAATTCATTCTCTTGATTAATTCTGCATTAACCTATATCTTTTAACATTTATTACATCTAATTTTATCACTACAAGTTTCTGTTGGTGATAGGATACAAATAAAAGTATTAAAAGTCCTTATATACCACCTCATACTCATTACTTTGGCTGCTAACAAAAAATCAAGTGTTGGCAAGGATGTGGAGAAATTGTAACCTTTGTGCATTGCTGGTGCAAATATAAAATGATGCAGTCATTAAAGAAAACATTATGGAGTTTCCTTGAAAAATTAAACATAGGATCACTGCATGATCCAGCAATTCCCACTTCTGGGTACACACAAAAAACAGGTGAAGGCAGAGACTTGAAGAGATTATTTGTATACCCATGTTCATAGCAGTATTATTCACAACAGCCAAAAGATGGAAATAACCCAAGGGTCCACTGACAGATGAAAAGATAAACAAATGTGGTGATACATAAAACAGAAAGTTGTTTAGCCTTAAAAATAAAAGGAGTTTCTGACACATGCTAAAGCACAGATGAAGCTTAAAGTGTGTGTACGTGTGTGCGGCCAGCCACTCAGCTATGCCTGACTGCTTATGACTCCATGGACTACAACCAGGTTCCTCTGTCCATGGAATTTTCCAGGCAAGAATACTGGAGTTGGTTGAGATTTCCTCCCCCAGAGGATCTTCCCTAAACAGGAATCAAACTTGTGTCTCTTGTATCTCCAAGACTGGCAGGCAGTTTCCTTACTACCGTGACACCTGGGAAGCCCAAACCTTGAAGACATTATACTAAGTGAAATAAGTCAGCACAAAAGAACAAATACTGTATGATTCCACCTATATGAAGTATCTAGTATAGTTGGGAGAAGGCAACGGCAACCCACTCCAGTTGGGTTGGAAAATCCCATGGAGGGAGGAGCCTGGTAGGCTGCAGTCCATGGGGTTGCAAAGTTGGACACAACTAAGCGACTTCACTTTCACTTTTCACTTTCATGCATTGGAGAAGGAAATGGCAGCCCACTCCAGTGTTCTTGCCTGGAGAATCCAGGGACAGGGGAGCCTGGTGGGCTGCCGTCTATGGGGTCACACAGAGTCGGACACAACTGAAGTGGCTTAGCAGCAGCAGCAGCAGTATAGTTCAATTTATAGATATGGAAAATGGAAGAGTAGTTACCAGAGAACAGGGGGAAGGGAGAATAAGGCATTGTTAAATGGGTATACAGCCTCAGTTTTGCGTGTTGAAAGAGTTCTGTAGAGGAATGGTAGTGAGTGATCATAGTGCAACAAGGTGAATGTACACAATTGCACTGAACAGTACACGTAAAAAATAGTTAATAAATTTCATGTTATGAGTACTTCACCACAATTTGTAAATGAATTTTAAAATTTAAATCATTATATATGACCAATACCATCTCACTGTATTGGTTAACGGTAGAACTTTGGTTTCAGATGGACCTGCATTCAAATCTTCTAGTAAAGACAAAATTACTTAGTATCTTTCAGACACAATTTATGTATGCATGAAATGAAAGAATCAAAAATATCTAAAATTACTTCAAGATAATTAAAACAATTCATATTAAAAACAAGTCAGTACTTCAAGAAATTTAGCTGCTATATGTGTTATATTTATATGTGTTGCTCAGTCACCCAGTCGTATCCAACTCTTTGTGACCCCACGGACTGCAGCACACCAGGCCTCCCTGTCCCTCACCAACACCCAAAGTTTGACCAAGTTCATGTCCATTGTATCAGTGGTGCCATCCAGGCATCTCATCCTCTGACACCCTCTTCTTATGCCCTCAGTTTTTCTCAGCATCAGGGACTTTTCCAAGGAGTTGGCTGTTTGCATCAAGTGACCGAAATACTGGAGCTTCAGCTTCATCATCAGTCCTTCCAATGATACTGGAAGTCCTTCAATATATTCACATGTACACAACTCTTATTTATGAATAGCATTAAAGTAGGCATTATTTTCTGGATAAGACAATGGCACCCCACTCCAGCACTCTTGCTTGGAAAATACCATGGACGGAGGAGCCTGGTGGACTGCAGTCCATGGGGTCGCTAAGAGTCGGACAATGACTGAGCAACTTCACTTTGAGTTTTCACTTTCATCATTGGAGAAGGAAATGGGAACTCACTCCAGTGTTCTTGCCTGGAGCATCCCGGGACAGGGAAGCCTGGTGGGCTGCTGACTATGGAGTCATGCAGGGTCGGACACACTGAAGCGACTTAGCAACAGCAGCAGCAGACATTATTTTCTAAATCAATCAAAACCTCTAAATTTATTTTGCAATCTATAATCCTTAGCCGCTATGGTAGAAGTTTAATAACATGCTTCAAAATATGATTAGCTGATGATAAGATTAAAAGAATAAGAACAGTGGCAATGCACCTGAATATATGGTCTTTATAAAATACAAAAGAAAGACTGTTTTCTTTCAGTAAAGGAAAACAGTCATAGAGATATCAATTGCAGTAAATTTTAAAATAAATTATTCTATCAATAAATGTATCAATAAAATATAAATATTAAGGTTTAAAAAACAAAACCATCATGTACATAAGAAAGAAGTACAAAATAGGAACTTAAACAGCCAAGGTAGCAATTTTCCATTTAACATTACTTGTTTCCACTAAACTGGATGTACTGACATAATCTTTGACTAATTAACTCAATATCAACATCTTCTCCAAATTTAACTTACGAATTAAGAGTTGGATGCACAATTTATCTCCGTAACACAAGCAAAGTGAACATCTGTTAATTTCCTGTCGTGGAAGTTTGTGTTTGGGGAGGGGGGTGTGAACAGAGCCTCTGATGTGCAATGTTCTTCCCATCTGCACACCAGGTGGCACTGCATGGCTAATCAGAAGATAACACACATCAAGTTTCTCACAAATTCTGAGATAAAAAAAGTAAATAAATCAAAATTTTGTTTTAAAACTTGTTTCTTCAATGTCTATGGCAAATATGCTTTAAAGTGTTCTCTAAAGATTTATGTTGTTTTGAGTTAATAAAATAAATTAATCATGATTGTAGTACTGTTTTCTTCATATATTAACTCCTTATATAACTTAAATAATATTATGAATATGAGTTTAAAAATTAAGAAAGAGTAATGTAACCAATCTAAGTTCTCCCCTACTTACTTCCATTTATTCATTTAAATAAATTTATGTCATACAAAAGAGCCTTGAGGAATTCAAAGAATAATTTTGCTTGAGGCCTCCTAAACCATTCAAAGATAGGATCTGGAGAAAAAAACAATTTGATACCGATTTCAATTGAATTGTTTCTAAAATAGAAGTATTACTTAAAATACAATGTCTTAATGAAGTCTCTTCAAAGCACTCGTCTTTCTTTAGAACACACTGCTTTTAAGCATTTATGTCAAAGAAAGTGTTTAAAAGCCCATGGAAAGAATATTTGTTCATCTGATCTAGTACTCCTAGCCAAAGACTATATAATCTAACCTGTATAAATAGTAAATAAGTGATAAATAAGACACAGATTAGCTTGCAAATTTTCTTATTTCTATTCTTTGGGAAAATTTACTTCTACTGATAGAAAGAACGCTAAAGCATATGTAGAAATATATCTAGTTTCCTCTAACTTACATCAACTCTGCCATTTCCATATCATTTCTCATGCATCTCTTAAATCTGTCATTGTGTTTAATGGGCTCCTTTATCAAATTTTAAAAACAATGATTTACAAAAGGGTAAGATATACAGAGCTGTGTAATTTGTAATATGAATAAAGCTATCTTTACCCCAATAGTATGCCTCAACTTTAATTGGAAATCACTGATGTTTTATACACGTGTGTTTGATACAGTTGTGAATTTTAGATACAAATTCATTGCACAGGGATTTGGAGATGGAGGTTGTATACTGTAGCATTTCTTAATACTTCTATGATAATATCCACTATCTAAGTGATTTCTAATTTCGTTATTTCAAAGTTTATCCTTCAATATCAAAATTCTACCTGTAGAGGATAACCCATACCTACAGGATGATTACTATATTTAAGAAAATCCACCCTAACTTCCAGAGTGAAATAATATCCCATTCCAAGATCAGACAATGATTTTCACTCTCCAAAAAAATGTAACCATCAGTCATAAGCCAGCGTGTGCATCTGTGCTCAGTGGCTTTGTCATGTCCGACTCTTTGTGACCCTTTGACCTGTATCCCATCATGCTGCCCTGTCCTTGGGATTTTCCCAGCAAGAATACTGGAGTGGATTTCCATGCCCTTCTCCAGGGCATCTTCCCGAGCCAGGGTAGAACCCATGGCTCCTGTATTTCATGCACTGCAGGTGCTTTAACAATGGGCTCCTGTTACTTCAGCAACTACTGTAAGTGAAATATATTTTCATTCTATAAAAATATATAGAGAAATGCAATATAAATGCCTCCACATCTTTATCCAAAGAAATCCAAGGATGCATTCAATATTTAAAATATAATTACATTCCTTTATAAAATTTTAAATAAAAAGGACATGAGCTACAGAATATTTTAAAATAATCCTCCTGCTAAATGAATTACTTCCTTTTTGACTACTATATGGAAGTAGTAAATATGCTTAAAATCAATGGTTAGTTCAATAGATATTTATTGAGCACCTTAATATTCCAAGAATTCTACCAGCAGAAAAATCTATTTTTAGAAAAGATTTTCTTGTATCATCATCTTTACCATAAAATACTTATTAAACGCACTCAAGCAAATAGCTTTGCCTTTACTAAAAATGCTCAAAAATACCTAATATTCAATACAACATTAAAATATTTAGTATAATGATTTGGCATAAATGTAAAAATGTTATTAACTAAACTAGTTAGAATTAGAAACTTATTGCCCTGAATAGGTCTTCACAGGTGGCACTAGTGGTAAAGAATCTATCTGCCAATGCAAGACGTAAGAATTGGGGTTCAATTCCTGGGTTGGGAAGATACCCTGGAGGAGGGCATAGAAGCCTACTCCAGTGTTCTGATGTGGAGAACCCCATAGACAGAGGAGCCTGAAGGGCTACAGTTCACAAGGTCACAAAGAGTTGGACACAACTGAAGCAACTTAGCATGCATGCACGCCTTTGAGCAGGTAATCAAAATCATGAACATATCTTTGTATTTTGTCAAAAATAAGATACCTGAAAACTACATAAATTTTAAAAAGGTTAGTTGATCAAGTATAGTTTCAAATTTAAGAAGTCAGTGTGCTGTTTTTCAACTTTTTCCTTTGTTTCTCTTTTTCACTTTTTCAATTTATTGTTGCTCAGTCATTCAGTCATGTCCAATTCTTTGTGATCACACATACTGGAGCACACCAGGCTTCCCTGTCCTTCACTATTTCCCAGAGTTTGCTCATACTCAAGTCCACTGAGTCAATGATGCCATCCAACCATCTCATCCTCTGTCACCTGCTTCTCTTGCCCTCAATTTTTTCCAGCATCAGAGTCTTTTCCAATGAGTTGGCTCTTAGCATCAGGTGGTCAAAGAATTGCAGCTTTAACTTCAGCATCAGTCCTTCCAAAAAAATTTAGGGTTCATTTCCTTTAGGATTGACTGGATTGATCTCCTTGCTGTCCAAGGGACTCTCAAGAGTCTTCTCCAGCACCACAGTTCTAAAGCATCAATTCTTTGGCACTCAGTCTTCTTTATGGTCCAACCCTCACATCCAAACATGACTACTGGAAAAACCATAGCTTTGACAATATGGACCTTTGTTGGTAAAGTGATGTCTCTCCTTTTAATACGCTGTCTATGTTTGTCATAGCTTTTCTTTCAAGGAGTAAGCGTTTTTAGTTTCATGGTTACAGTCCCTTTCCACAGTGATTTTGATCATTAAATTTCAAAAGTCATACTGACATACTAAATGTCTCAAGAAACATGCTAAAACTGTAGAATACATTTAAAAAACTAATCTCAGCTCTCACAGGTTTTTAATATTGTGTATTCATGCATGGGGTGTAGGAGTGAATATATGTACACAACCAAAAATAAGAAAAATAAATTCAGCCCTATAAATAACAAATAAAACATTTTGCTATGTGTGAACATAGAGCAAGCATTTATCTCAGCAGGATGAGTATGAGAGTCTCATGCAGGAAATATAATTTGAAGTTAATATTATAAGTATTCATTTTACCATATGGAGACAGACAAAGTTTTTCTCAGAGTGTAAGTCAAGGTATAATGGTGGGAGACTATAGGTTACCTGTGAGGAATGGCTATAAATGTGGTAGTGGGAAGGTTAAAAGGGGTATATTTTGGACAGCTATGATAGTCAGTTGAAAGTCATACTAAGAAAATATGCCTTACTCTGAATGTACTACTGACAGTCAGAAAAAGTATCGAGACATACATAGCTTATTTTTACGTAGTGTTACCATAGGTGGAAAGTTCTTCATATCAGAGTATCATATAACAGCAAAGGATGAGATGGTTAGATAGCATCACCAACTCAATGGACACGAATCTGAGCAAACTCTGGAGGGGAAAGAAGGACAAGGGAAGCCTGACATGCTGCAGTCCATAGGGTTGCAAAGAGTCGGACATGACTTAGTGACTGAACAACAAAAAGATTACTCCGAGAAGCAGTGATATGCATCCTAGGGACCAGATTTACTCTTGCTGACATGATTAGACTAGTCTCCTCATATAACCGAACTGTTTAGCAGTCAGTGTCAGCTTGGTAAACTTAGAACAAGGAAATGTAGAGGAGAGTGGACTTACATATTTTCATGATAGGGGATCAAATACCTCCAGGTTCATTGACAGGTGCCTTTAAAAGACACTGCCAATTTCCTCAGATTCTTCCCCGCAACCCCCGCCGCCTTTTCTATGATTGGAAAGTTGACCAGCCCCTATTAACTGCTTCTGCAGATTAAGATGCACTTTCTATAGATATGTTAATATGATCAAAGACTAATTGTCCTACATCTATTTTATCTCCTTCTGGGGGCTTTGCTTGAACCCATTAAGTGATGATTTAATGAACTCTCAGCTGGAATTCTATTTCCCTCATTTCTGAATTCTTGGGAACCATCTCACAATTATACCAGAGTACTTACAAATGACACTAAAGTAGACATTACTGAAAATTAAAAAATATGGATTGGCAAAATATCCATGCCCTTTCTTTCACTTACAATTAAGTCAGGTTTATTATTTTAAAATAATCTATTCATAATTGTGGATAATTCTTAAACAACTTCAGTTTTTCAGAAATGGGTGGTCTAAAAACCCCATTTCATTTTCTTCTAAATAAATGGAAGTATATGTGATTGTGTACAATTTAGAAACTCCTGATTAAGAAGCTAATTAAGAATAACTTTTACAGAGAAGAATTCTGGCTCTAAGAAGGCACAAGAGATTTAACTAAAGGCCGCACTAGCAAATTTAATACCGAGGTCTCTCAATGGATTTCCTTAATTGTAATTATCTCTTCTTCAGCTGTTACAATATTTGGGCATCATCACATTTAAAAAATATTCTTTTCTGATAGCAACAGAAGAAACTCAATGGTGGTAACAATAAGAAAAGTAAGGCTGAGAATAAAGCCTAAATCTTTCAGATTAAGAAGTTCCATGTTCAAGATCTTTAAGTAGAACTCCTCAATATAAACAGCTGTCATCAACTAACATGTTGATTTTCAGTCATTGTGTCTGCAATAGTTTTTTTTTCTTTTTTAATTTCTATTCTTTTTTGTTTTTTGGCTATGCTAGGTCTTTCTTGCCATGAAGGCTTTTCTCTAGTTGCAGGAGCCGGGGGTACTCTTAAGTTGTGGTGCAAGGGCTTCTCATTGTGATGGCTTCTGTTGTTGCAAAGTATGGGATCCAGGGAACCCAGGCTTCAGTAGTAGCAGTTCTCGGACTCTAGAGGCTCAACAGCTGTGGTGCTTGGGCTAGTTTTTCAGTGGCACGTGGGATCTCCTGGACCAGGGACCAAACTGGCGTCTCCTGCATCAGCCACTAGGAAGCGGTGCAACAGCTTTTTATGCCAAAGTCTTCCCAGGTGGCGCTAGTGGCAAAGAACCTGCCTGCCAATACAGGAGATGTAAGACACTTGGGTTTGATTCCAGGGTTGGGAAATAAATGCAAACATCTATGCTAAGTCGCCAATGGGGTCTCAAAGAGTTGAACATGACCGAATCAACTTTACACACATAGATGTTTGCATTTATTACACTTTTTCTACATTCTGTATAAAATTCTCTTTCCATGTTTTGATTGCTATTTACTAGTTTTCTTTAACATTGCTTAGCCTTAATTTTTTTATCCATAACATAGAGTTTATAATATCTACTTCAAAGGTCATCATAAAATTGAATGGCATAAATTATATTAAAGATTCAGAATAGAATATTTTAGCCAATACTGCTAGTACTATCATTCTCACTACCACTAACATCACGGTCCCTACTTTTCATTTCATTTGTATTGTAATACTACCTTAAAACTAAGGTAGTAGCTATTTCTCCTTGTGTTTGATTAATATTGTAATACCCTAAGACTCCAACATATTTTAACATCCTACCAACTTATTTTGGCAAACAGTCAAAACAGCTGCATTAATATCAATAATTTAAAAATACTTATAGAGTTCCTACTACGTGCCAGGAACTGTGCTAGACATTGAAGCTCTATCAATGAGTAAGGCACACAGACTCTTCAGACTACAAGAGTTTTAACATCTGGTGGTGGAAACAAATATATAACCAGCCTACTATGATACATGGAAATAAATGCTAAAATCTGATCTGGACATTCAGAGAAGGGAACAGAAACATAATGGTGTGATGACTGATGATGGTGAAGTGGCTTTATTTGTCCATGGTAAAGAGTGAAGGTAGGGACAGATCATTACAAGCAAAAGAATTACATGAAGTAGAAAAAAAAGGACATGGGCTTCCCTGGCGGCTCAGAGGTTAAAGCGTCTGCCTGCAATGCGGGAGACCTGGGTTCGATCCCTGGACCGGGAAGATCCCCTGGAGAAGGAAATGGCAACCCACTCTAGTATTCTTGCCTGGAGAATCCCATGGACGGAGGAGCCTGGTGGGCTACAGTCCATGGGGTCGCAAAGAGTTGGACACGACTGAGCGACTTCACTTTCACTTTAAGAACACAAATATGAAAATGGTGGCAGTTCTGGGTTCAAGCAGCACCAGGTCCAAAAACTGATCTTAAAAGACTGAGATGAGATAAAACAGAAAACATTTCAAATGTCTGCAACACCTAATATAATAAGTCACTAAAGACATAAGTTGTTAATAAATTATGAAAAGCTTCAGCAGTCTGTTTTAATGGATTTTTCCTGTATTTTGAAGAAAATAGGGAGCTATTGAATGGGGGATAGGGAATCTAAATGAGAGCATGATGTGATGAGAACTGATCTTAGAAAGATCACTATTTCTGTTGTTTGGCTAATAGTGGCCAAGGAGACTGGTTAGGAGGATAAGGAGTAACCTAGCGAAAGAGAAATCTTTGGAGTCGGCACTAGTAAAGCACAGGGTGGTGATGTTCAGCTTTTAATTCCCTCCTGCAGTCTCTGCTCCCTTTGTATCTATTGTGATTATAATTATGCATTTTACTGCTATTTACCCCATAATTCTTTCTCTCCTCAAGTATTAAAAACAACAATTCAAGAAAAAAAAACTACTTTGTCAAAAGAATATGTAAAGCATTACATCTTTTTCTGAGAGTGTCCTAGTGGATGTTCCTTCCCTTACGTATTTGTTTAGTTTTTCATCACTGTCATGCTTTATGAGAATATAAGATGTAAATTACCATAAAATGGATAATCAGAAATGGGAGAGAGGGACTTCCCTGGCAGTCTGGTGGTTAAGAATCCACCTTCCAATGCAGAGGATGCAAGTGTGAGCCCTGATCAGAGAACTAAGATTCTACATGCCACGGGGAAGTAAGCCTGTGCAACACAACTCGAGAGCGCTCATGCCCCAACAGACCTAGTGTAGCTAAAAAAAAAGGGGGTGGGGGAGGGAAATAGGCTACTTTGAATCAAACGTTAAGGGTTTGAGTCTTCAGTCACCTAAAACAGTGATACTCAGATTGGCTCTAGAATATAATCACCCAAAGAACTAAAACAAAAAGAAACGAATACTTAGAATACTGTAATCATGCAAAACCTATTTAATTCACTCAGCAGCTATTATTGAGAGAGCTGTCATGCTATGGGGAAAAGGCAATTAGTACTTCAGGCCCTTTACAATGTACAACAGCGGTTTTGAGCATTGACTACCAAGCCACATTTTAAAAACACATTTTCCATATAATGCAATATGCATGTGCAAGCACATACACCAAAACCAAATACACATATGATGGAAAAACATCTTTCTCAAAATAATACTCACCCTAACAATGTGCAACACACTGATATTCTCTATTATGTTGTGCTCATTTTTAGTAACAAAAAAATGATGGTTGCCATCCATTATATTGATTTTAATACCAACCAAAGAAAGGCATCCAATACTTTGAAAAAGCCTTGTACAGAAGATGTTCTAACTTTATTTCTAAACACTGACAGTAACACACTGTGCCAGTGCTTTTATTTCAATAAAAATACCAAAAATTTAAAGTCTTTGAAAAAAAAACAATTATCTCAAAGATAACTCAATCCAGTTTGAATAAGGCACAGAGCTTTATCTCACTTATTTTTATTTCACTTAGAAAAAACTAAACCTTTCATGGGTAAAGAGACATACTCTTTCAGTCTCACAATGATGTATGTACAAAGAGATAATTTCCTTAATGGATTCTGTGAGAATTAGGAAAAAAACTAAAAGTGAGCAACTTTTCACCAGCAATAGCACAAACAATATTAAAAATCAGTAAACTTCAGAATCTGAGATGGACTTACATGTTATGGACTTATGCACAGACTTACAAAGCTATCCTTCATAAGTCATATTTAATTAAAATGTAAGTTTCTATTTTTCTTTTAGACTGACAGAGAATGAGACATAGTTACAAACATAGGTCTAAAATATGATATTCCCAATGACAGAAACAGAAAATACTCCATTATCATTATAACCAACAGATTAAGTGCTAAGTTCTGAGTTTCTTTCTTGGCTATTAACTGCTTACCGATTTCTCTCAATAAGGATTCTATGTGTCAAATACAAATAATGATGCACATCAAGGGTGAGGCTTCTATTTTTTACACTCTATATATCTATCATCCTCCTTCTCTATAGGAATAGAAGTTTAATGGAGCACTATGTCCACTCAGCTAAAGGCTATATTTCCCTGCAACCTGTGCTGCCAGGTATGTTTATATATAGGGTGTACACAACAAGATAAAAACAGAAGTAACACGTGCAGTTTCTGGGTCATAAATTTAAGAGGAAAGGAACTCCCTTTCTTATTTCCAGTTTTCATTAGTAGGAATGTGGAAAGATTGGCCACCTAAGAACCAAAGATGGAATACACGTGTTGAGGATAGTTCACACTGTTAAACTGAGAGAGGACTGAACACATATCTTGTTTAAGTCTTTATTATTTTCCTTTCTTAAACTGGCCAAACCTATATCCTAAGTAATATAGAATTCCTATTCCAAAATTTACTTCTCTATCCTGAGTAGGAAAAGGTAGGTAAACAAAGTGAGTGAAGCCTAATTACAAGGTAGAAGCATGGTGAATGAACAAAAGCATGTAAAGATGTGAGGCTGTCTAAGTAAGAGGCTGCCAGATGGTAATAGAAAGGTCATAAATTCCCAACTTGGCAACCAAGAGTGTCAAGTAAGTACTTCCTGGAGAGCAAGGCTACTTGTCTCCTATACGCAGAACACCACTCTCCTTTTTTTTTTTTTTGACAAGATGAAACTTTCTTGTACATATTTCATACAGAACACTCAAAGAGAACATAACTGCATTCTACACATCACTACACTAAAATGTCAAAAGATTCACTTCTCAGCATGAAAATGCACAGAAACATAAATATGAAAGGACTTCACATTTTAAGTGCTTTATTCACACCTCAATGCAGACTCAAATGGAGTTTTGTGAATGGAATATAGCACTATCAAATAACATATGTAAGGGGACTTAATGGAATAAAGAAAACTCTGAAACATTCCTGATTCTTGCGATGGAAGATATCACTTTATAACGGAAACCATTCAGACTCATAAAACATTAAATTCTTCCCAGTTTTGTTATAATTTGCTTCTTGAGCAGTTAGTTTGGAGATGTTTCAACGTATTGGCTGTTTATTTGGCCTCTGTCTCTTCAGTACAGAGATTCTTTGTGGACAAAGTTCATAGAGATACATGAAACTGCATTAGCATATACAATTCCATGTCTTTTACATACAACTGCTATAGGAAACTACAATGGTGAATTTCAAATAGCTATTTGAAAACACTGCCAATGTTTCAGACCTATTGCCTGACTAAATTTTTCATATATTATTAACTAAACACATTTTCCCTGGAAAGGAAATGCCAATCCACTCCAGTATTGCCTGGGAAATCTCACGGACAGAGGAGCCTAGTGGGGCTACAGTCCACGACTTAGCAACTAAAGAACAACAAAACATATTCTGATATACATTTGATGAGAGTAAAAGCAACTTAATGAATCAGTTTTGCTAGTATTAGTTGGTGAAAAAAAATACTTTCCCTATTTCTTTATGTAAAATTCTCAGTACAAATGTAATGTTGAAAAATAAAGCCAAAGTCAAGGGTAATATTGCTAAAAATAAAACCTAGGCAACATATTCCTATGTATTTTCTCTTTCCTGTTTTTATCTCACATAATTATTATACTGAAATAACCTAGAGAAATATTGATGACGATGGCAATCAAG
The DNA here is from genome assembly GCA_917880005.1 of Nanger dama. Lineage (NCBI taxonomy): Eukaryota > Metazoa > Chordata > Mammalia > Artiodactyla > Bovidae > Nanger > Nanger dama. Next base: position 4,054,595 of record CAKJTW010000059.1, read on the forward strand.
TTTATGAAAGAAAGGAGGTTGAATGAAGACATTTAGGAGCTAGAAGGCAGTGAAAATTTGTTTGCCTCTTCCTAATTTTTCACCTAAGTAAAGGGAGTGACTTTCTATCAACTAACCAGTAAGAGAACACATACCATCTTGATAAAAATTTAGTAGGCAAAAAAGCATTCCTTATGATTTTATTCTAGAAACATATGAAAAATGACAGCCCCAAAACAAATGTTATCTAGCATGTAATTACTTAAAGAGATGGAACAGTTTTGACCTCTGTGTAGGTTTACTAGACATTTATATTCAAAGGAAGTGAACTAGAGAGGAGATAGACAGACTAAAAGACCTGAGGATGCACTTGCTCAGTTTATATGCCAGTCACTGTTCATACTATGATAATATAAGAGAATAAATACAAAGTTCACAAGACAAAGAGTAAATTATATCAACAGTGTGTTCTCTTTGGTCTCAGTACTGAGTAAGAGAAAGGGGAACGTGTTAGAAAACTCAACCTTCCTGGGATACTTAGGTAAAATATGGAACCATAGGGCACATTGATTGCCTTAGCAGTTATACACTATGTGACATTCAGAACTGTGATCAAACATCTTTATAATTCAGCCAAATATGAAAAGTCTTTAGAAAATATTTAAAAAACAAAAATGAGCCAATTCTATCTCTTAATATCAATTTAACTAATTTGTTTTATCATAAAGAGAAAGCTACAGCATCTAGGTATTTCTAAGCCTGAATTCTGAGCTTCTGTGGCACGACCTGAAAACACTTTGCAACTTAGATGTTTACAGGTGATGAGAATATGGTGAGAGAATGGGAAGATAAAGACTGTCTTGTCCAAGTCCATCTATAATGAGGTGAGGCAGCACAAGTCATTGTAAAATAGAAAATTTTCTTTGGCCATTCATTTCTATGTGCTCTTTTCTGAACAGACACAACTTCTACCATAAAAATGTCTGAAGGTAGTTATTCTTCTGAATACTGTCAGGAAGTAAAAAAAACAATTATAAAGAAAAATATTTGAAAATGAGCTACTCACCTATCCCAATGAAAGCAGCTTTGTACCCTTCTTCTTTCAAAGTACTAAGAGTAATGTCATTCACTGAAAGCCTTTTACCACAAATTATCTGTAAAGAAAGATTTTGATAATTAGATTTTGGCATTTGAATAATTAAAATGTTAATCTTTAACACCAAAAATAATCTAGCTTAGTACACACATATATAATTCCATATATATATATATGAAAATATTTTGTCTTTTAGTATACAGGCTTACATATACAAAATAGTATATAAATAGAACACTAACATATTCTACTTAATGGATAAATGCATTTTTTCCTTTTAATTAAGTGGCAGAAGAAAAGTTAGCAATTTAAAATCAAGTCATTAAATTTTCACAGCTTTCTTAGTATGTTCAAGGCACTATGTGGGGTGTTTTAAAGAATAAAATGATAAATGAGAGTTTCAGCCTAATGTACAGTCAAGATTTGTGCAGAAGATGTACAGAAAAAGTATAACAAACATCAGAGTGTGATCAGCATTATGTCTGTAAGAATTCAGGGGACAGAGAGATTCATTTTGGATGAGGTCATACATACAACAAAAAAAAGAGAGGTAGTGGGATTTCAATAAAGCATTTTTAAACTGAATTATAGTTGATTTACAATATTTTGTTTCATTGAGGTGTACAGCAAAGTGATTTGGTTAAACATATATGTGCATATATCTATATTCTTTTAAAAATTATTTTCCATTATATTTTAAGATACTGAATATAGTTCCCAGGCAATAAATCCCTTTTAAAAATCAATAGGATTTTGATAGTGGGCACTGTCCAGGAAGATGAATAAAGTCAGGAGTCAGAGGGTGGACACTCCTATTAGAAGTCACAATACTTTGCTCAGTTCCCAGACATGAGCCAATTTTCAGATGCTGAACTTGCTGACTGAAGAGGTGGTCACGTCGTGTAGAAAGAAACACCCTGCAACATCCTGGCAAGTAAATACTATAAAGATCCCTCTACTTCTTCAAAGTGAATTATAGCCATTTACCAACGTAACTGTATGGAACTGGGGAAGGGGGACAATCGCACATTTTCAAGGACACTGGAAAGGCTCTTCATTGACTTGATATCTGAGGAGTGGGACCTACAGAGACAGGGTGAAAAACAGGCCTATAAAAGTTCACAGGGGATCTAAGTGCAGCACAGCTCCAGGTGTTACAGCAGGTAAATAACCAGGTGTGAGCAGAGAAATGGGGGCAAGGCCTAAACCACCCAGCCTATAAGCAGCAGGAGTCCACAGACAGACAAAGTAAAGTAGGAGCCTTCAGACTGATAGGAAACCATACATTTAGGGAGACAGGAGTCCAAGTAGCAGGCAAAGAAAGGTAGGGAAAAGGATGAATCTCCTGAATCCAAAGGCAACCTTTTGCTCCTTGTGCCCTCATTATCATGAGTCTAACAGATAAGAAGTAATCATTGTATAAGGATGCCATGAGGCCATGACACTTTTATCTCAAGCTATATGGTGAAAAAAAATCCCTCTTTCCCCCATGAATATTCCGCCCCTTCATTTGTAGGCCCCTCATAAGTGGCTTGGGGAAGGCACTGGCGACCCACTCCAGTACTCTGGCCTGGAAAAGCCCATGGACAGAGGAGCCTGGTGGGCTGCAGTCTAATGGGGTCACTAAGAATCCAGACATGACTGAGCGACTTCACTTTTACTTTTCACTTTCACGCACTGGAGAAGGAAATGGCAACCCACTCCAGTGTTCTTGCCTGGAGAATCCCAGGGACGGGGGAGCCTGGTGGGCTGCCGTCTATGGGGGTCGCACGGAGTCGGACACGACTGAAGCTTAGCAGCAGCAGCAGCAGCATGAGTGGCTTGACAGGGAAACCAGTGCAGCTCCTGAAGTGCCTGCTCACTCTCCCTCTGAGAGCGTGTCCTTGCTTACACAAACTTTCACTTCACTTGCTTAACCTCTCTGCTTCATCTCTGAATTCTTTCATGATGAAGAAAGAACCTCAAACTCACTGGCAACCTAGGTAGTGGCTATCCCCAAGCCTCTAGGTGTATAACCAAAATGTTAAATGTATCAGTAGAAGTAACCCCCACAATGGGTCTCTGGTCTGTGAAGTAAGAGTTATTATAGCTACAATAGTTGGGAAGGCCAGAAAACTTCAGAAACCCTGGTCAAAAGACTAAATCAAACACACTATCGTAGTCTGGAGTGGTGGAATAGTGAGAGATGGTGGAGGTCTATGTTCTACTTCTGTTTCATCCCCAGTCTGGCCCTGCTCAGACTAAATGATTCCTGGAGAATGTAAACTACTGCAGATTTGACCAAAGTGTAGTCCTGAGTGCGGTGTCTATGGCAAATGTGATATTACTGCAGATTAGTTAAGCCTACAGGTACACTGCACGTGGCCATTGATTTGGTGAATGCGTACTTTTCATCCTGTTGCTGTGGAAAAGGGATCGGAAACAGTTCACATTCATGGGAGAAAACAAATATTCAATTACTGGTTTGCCTCAAGAATATGTCAAGTATCTTCTGTAATAATATACATAATCTGAAACAGTCTGGCCATACTATAGCATATCATTACGATCCCTTACACTGAAAACATCATGCAGACTGGACCACATAAGCAAGGAGTAGCTTGTATGCTGGAGACTTTAAGAAGCATACCTTCCAGAGGGCAGAAGATCAACCTCATGAAGATCAGGGACTAGCCACTTCAAAGAGGTCTACTTGTCAGGTATCTGCCAGTATATACTTCAAAAATAAAAGAATATACTGCAAATTTGCACTCATTTACCATTATTAAATAAGGAAGCAAAATGTCTGGTAGGGTGCTTTGAGTTTTGAAGGCAATATGTTTCTAAAAACAAGTCTCTAAAATGATTCATAGTGGAAGAACAAAGTTTATCCATTAAAAAATAATTGCACATAACTTGCCTAGAGTACTTAACTAAGTGCAAAACTCTCTTCTAAGTACAGCAAAGAGGACTTTTTTTCATCCTGACAATGGTGTTATGAAGTGGGATCATCAGTGAAAATGGATGGGAATGGGTGGATTTAAGATGATCACTGTATCTACGACTGTGGGCAAGAATCCCTTAGAAAAAAATGGAGTGGCCCTCATAGTCAACAAAGGAGTCTGAAATGCAGTATTTGGGTGAATCTCAAATATGACAGAATGATCTTCATTTTACAAATGATGACACTAAGGGCAAAAAGCTTTGACAACCTTTACCAAAGTCAAATATGTACTTTAATTGCAGAAGCAGCACACATAACAGCTATGCATTTACATCTATTGAGGTTAAAGGGCAGAGCAGAACTACCCTCAGAAACACAAGAACATATTGCATTTGGAGAACTACTGAAAATGTAGTGTTTCTGGAGTGCAAAGCACAAAGCAAAGAATAGAAAGAGAAAGTAAGGGGATTTGGAATATAACATAAAATATAACATTCTATTTTTCACTAAAATACTAGTTCTAATTTTATTATCAGATAGAGTAGCCATTTGAAAGTTTACAAGCAGGGGACAACCAAAATGAGATTAGTAACATAATTCAGAACTCTGGAATACATCAAATATAATGACACAAAATGGACAATTAAACACATATTATTAAAAGTATATAATACTAAGTATCTAATAGTGGGTATTACTATTACAGTTAGTGGAATTTAGTTCAGTTCAGTTCATTCAGTCGCTCAGTCGTGTCCGACTCTTTGCGACCCCATGAATCGCAGCACGCCAGGCCTCCCTGTCCATCACCAACTCCCGGAATTCACTCAGACTCACATCCATCGGGTCCGTGATGCCATCCAGCCATCTCATTCTCTGTCATCCCCTTCTCCTCCTGCTCTCAATCCGTCACAGCACAGAAGTCTTTTCCAATGAGTCAACTCTTCTCATGAGGTGGCCAAAGTACTGAAGTTTCAGCTTTAGCATCGTTCCTTGCAAAGAAATACCAGGGCTGATCTCCTTCAGAATGGACTGGTTGGATCTCCTTGCAGTCCAAGGGACTCTCAAGAGTCTTCTCCAACACCACAGTTCAAAAGCATCAATTCTTCAGCGCTCAGCCTTCTTCACAGTCCAACTCTCACATCCATACATGACCACAGGAAAAACCATAGCCTTGATTAGACGGACCTTAGTCGGCAAAGTAATGTCTCTGCTTTTGAATATACTATCTAGGTTGGTCATAAATTTTCTTCCAAGGAGTAAGCATCTTTTAATTTCATGGCTGCAATAACCATCTGCAGTGATTTTGGAACCCCCTAAAATAAAGTCTGACACTGTTTCCACTGTTTCCCCATCTATTTGCCATAAAGTGATGGGACCGGATGCCATGATCTGCGTTTTCTGAATGTTGACCTTAAAGCCAACTTTTTCACTCTCCTCTTTAACTTTCATCAAGATGCTTTTAGCTCCTCCTCACTTTCCGCCATAAGGGTGGTGTCATCTGCATATCTGAGGTGATTGATATTTCTCCTGGCAATCTTGATTCCAGCTTGTGTTTCTTCCAGTCTATTGTTTTTCATGATGTACTCTGCATAGAGTTAAATCAGCAGGGTGACAACATAGAGCCTTGACGTACTCCTTTACCTATTTGGAACCAGTCTGTTGTTTCATGTCCAGTTCTAACTGTTGCTTCCTAACCTGCATACAGATTTCTCCAGAAGCAGGTCAGGTGGTCTGGTATTCCCATCTCTTTCAGAATTTTCCACAGTTTATTGTGATCCACACAATCAAAGGCTTTGGCATAGTCAATAAAGCAGAAATAGATGTTTTTCTGCAACTCTCTTGCGATTTCCATGATCCAGCCAATGTTGGCAATTTGATCTCTGGTTCCTCTGCCTTTTCTAAAACCAGATTGAACATCAGGAATTTCACGGTTCATGTATTGCTGAAGCTTGGCTTGCAGAATTTTGAGCATTACTTTATTAGCATGTGAGATGAGTGCAATTGTGCGGTAGTTTGAGCATTCTTTGGCATTGCGTTTCTTTGGGATTGGGTGAAAACTGATCTTTTCTTGTCCTGTGGCCACTGCTGAGTTTTCCAAACTTGCTGGTATTGAGTGTAGCACTTTCACAGTATCCTCTTTCAGGATTTGAAATAGCTCAACTGGAATTCCATCACATCCACTAGCTTTGTTCATAATGATAGATGCTTTTAAAAGTATTGAATAATGTATCTTCAGAATTGCAATTTACTTTGCAAAGAGTAGACTTTTTATTAAACTATTTCTGATCAGAAAGAATGATAAAATTTCTAGTGCTTATTTTTTTTAATGATCTCAATCCCAATATATAAGGAAGGTTAGACATAAAAGAAAACTACAGGTCCAAATATTCTAAATAAAATTTTATTAATCTGAGTAAATATACAGTTTCTAAACCTGAGCAGTGTAATGCCCTGTCAATGGGTTTATCAGTGGAATTTTTGCTCACAATACTTGACTTTATATTTGGTTTATTAATTGTCTCAGCAAAAAAATTCAAGAAAGACCACCCCCCTTCACTGAGGTGGTATTTGTGTGCCTGTGTGTGTGTTTGTGTGATGGATATGTGTAGTTTCATAGGGGTGTTATGTGATTTATCAAAGGGGAATGAAAATATCCCAAATTTTCCACCCCAATATAGTGAACATGCCCCTGAATATGTATATACAAGAAGGATGCACCAACATTTTGCATTTCTCAGTCTGTTTTCACCCTAGCAACTAATAGTGTAAGACTCAGAAGCAAAAGTAGGAATGCAAAAGGAGGAAGTCAAGAAACACCTGGAGTAACAGGCAAATTTTGGCCTTGGAATGCGGAATGAAGCAGGGCAAAGACTAATAGAGTTCTGCCAAGAGAATGCACTGGTCATAGCAAACACTCTGTTCCAACAACAAAAGAAAAGACTCTACATATGTACATCACCAGATGGTCAACACCAAAATCAGACTGATTATATTCTTTGCAGCCAAAGATGGAGAAGCTCTATACACTCAGCAAAAACAAGACCAGGAGTTGACTGTGCTCAGATCATGAACTCCTTATTACCAAATTCAGACTTAAATTGAAGAAAGTAGGGAAAAACGCTAGACCTTTCAGATATGACCTAAATCAAAGCCCTTATGACTATATAGGGGAAGTCAGAAATAGATTTAAGGGCCTAGATCTGATAGATAGAGTGCCTGATGAACTATGGACAGAGGTTCACGACATTGTACAGGAGACAAGGATCAAGACCATCCCCGTGGAAAAAAAATGCAAAAAAGCAAAATGGCTGTCTGAGGAGGCCTACAAATAGCTGTGAAAAGTAGAGAAGAGAAAAGCAAAGGAGAAAAAGAAAGATATAGGCATCTGAATGCAGAGTTCCAGAGAATAGCAAGAAGAGATAAGAAAGCCTTCCTCAGTGATCAATGCAAAGAAATAGAGGAAAACAACAGAATGGGAAAGACTGGAGATCTCTTCAAGAAAATTAGAGATACCAAGGGAACATTTCATGCAAAGAGGGGCTCGATAAAGGACAGAAATGGTATGGACCTAACAGAACCAGAAGATATTAAGGAGAGGTGGCAAGAATACACGGAAGAACTGTACAAAAAAGATCTTCAAGACCCAGATAATCATGATGATGTGATCACTCACCTAGAGCCAGACATCCTGGAATGTGAAGTCAAGTGGGCCTTAGAAAGCATCACTACGAACAAAGCTAGTGGAGGAGATGGAATTCCAGTTGAGCTGTTTGAAATCCTGAAAGATGATGTTGTGAAAGTGCTGCACTCAATATGCCAGGACTGGAAAAGGTCAGTTTTCATTCCAATCCCAAAGAAAGGCATTGACAAAGAATTCTCAAACTACCACACAATTGCACTCATCTCACATGCTAGTAAAGTAATGCTCAAAATTCTCCAAGCCAGGCTTCAGCAATACTTGAACCGTGACATTCCAGATGTTCAAGCTGGTTTTAAAAAGGCAGAGGAGCCAGAGATCAAATGGCCAACATCGGCTGGATCATGGAAATCACAAGAGAGTTCCAGAAAAACATCTATTTCTGCTTTATTGACTATGCCAAAGCCTTTGACTGTGTGGATCACAATAAACTGTGGAAAATTCTGAAAGAGATGGAATATCAGATCACCTGACCTGCCTCTTGAGAAATCTGTATGCAGGTCAGGAATCAACAGTTAGAACCGGACATGGAACAACAGACTGGTTCCAATAGGTAAAGGAGTACATCAAGGCTGTATGTTGTCACCCTGCTTATTTAACTTATATGCAGAGTACATCATGAGAAATGCTGGACTGGAAGAAACACAAGCTGGAATCAAGATTGCCAGGAAAAATGTTAATAATGACAGATATGCAGATGACACCACCCTTATGGCAGAAAGTGAAGAGGAACTAAAAAGCATCTTGATGAAAGTTAAAGAGGAGAGTGAAAAAGTTGGCTTAAAGGTCAACATTCAGAAAACGCAGATCATGGCATCTGGTCCCATCACTTCATGGGAAATAGATGGGGAAACAGTGGAAACAGTGTCAGACGTTATTTTGGGGGTTCCAAAATCACCGCAGATGGTTATTGCAGCCATGAAATTAAAAGATGCTTACTCCTTGGAAGAAAAGTTATGAACCACCTAGATAGCATATTCAAAAGCAGAGACATTACTTTGCCGACTAAGATCTGTCTAGTCAAGGCTATACTTTTCCCAGTGGTCATATATGGATGTGAGATTTGGACTGTGAAGATAGCTGAGTGCTGAAGAATTGATGCTTTTGAACTGTGGTGTTGGAGAAGACTGAGAGTCCCTTGGACTGCAAGGATATCCAACCAATCCATCCTAAAGGAGACCAGTCCTGGGTGTTCACTGGAAGGACTGATGCTAAAGCTGAAACTCCAATACTTATGGCCACCTCATGCGAAGAGTTGACGCATTGGAACAGACCCTGATGCTGGGAGTGATTGGGGGCAGGAAGAGAACTGGACGACAGAGGATAAGATGGCTGGATGGCATCACCAACTCAATGGACATGAGTTTGGGTAAACTCCAGGAGTTGGTGATCGACAGGGAGGCCTGGCGTGCTGCGATTCATGTGGTCACAAAGAGTCGGACACGACTGAGTGACTGAAGTGAACTGAACTAAGGACCATTAAGTCTTTACTTACTGTGGATAGACATGGAAAAGGGGGTGGGGGATAACCATCATTGTGAAGTAAGTAGCCCCATTGTACAAATGAGAACAAAGCAATAATAATTAGTGGAGTGACAAGCACAAAGACTCTTCCCTGTCTATGCTGGGGAATATGGTCAAATTTCCCTTTTCCAAAAGCCTCAAACCCTCAAATATTTGTCATTAAATCAATAACTTATTCTCCAGGAAGAGCAAGGAGATACATTCTCCGACAAAACAATAAAATTTGCTTGTACTATATCTTTTGAAATTGGATCAAGATATGTAATACTTAACTAAGATTAGTATTATATGACAACTACAGAGATCAAAACCATTCTGTGGCTGATGTAACTGTGAAGTCCTAACGTTACTTGTTAAATATATATATGTGATGTTAGGTAAGTCGCATTAGGGGCATTTTGTTTGTGCTTTTGCTCCTTTACCCCCACCCATATTTTTTATACATTTAACATTTTTTCATCATGATTTTGTTAGATATATATTATAGTACATATTATACCTTCCTCTAATGGCTTTAGCAACATATGCCTGAGTACTCAAACATCCCAGCTAATTTCAGATAAAGTTCACTTCACATCAATCTTAGTGTAAGTTGTTGGTTTGTTGTTCAGTCGTAAAGTTGTGTCCGACTCTGTGACCCCATGGACTGCAGCACGTTACACCTTTTTTTTTCCATTATCTCCCAGAGTTTGTTCAATTTCACGTTCATTGAGTCAGTGATGTTACCTAACCATCCCATTCTCTGTCGCCCTTTTGCTTTCAATCTTTCCCATCATCAGAGTCTTTTCTAGTGAGTCTTCTTTTCGCATCAAGTGGCCAAAAGTGAAAAAGCTCCAGTAATGAGCTTCAGCTTCAGCATCAGTCCTTCCAATGAATATTCAGGGTTGATTTCCTTTGGGAGTGACTGGTTTGATCTCCTTTCAGTCCAAGGAACTCTCATGAATCTTCTCCAGCTCCACAACTAGTATTAATTCCTCGGTGTTCAGCCTATTTTGTCGTCCAGCTCTCACATCAGTATATGGCTACTGGAAAAACAATGTCTTTGCTTATTAATACACTGTCTAGGTCTGTCATAACTTTTCTTCCAAGGAGCAAGTGTCTTTTAACTTAATGGCTACAGTCACCATCTGCAGTGATCTTGGAGCCCAAGAAAATAAAATCTGTTACTGCTTCCACTTTTTCCTTCTATTTGCCATAGGAATGGGACTGGATGCAATGATCTTAGTTTTTTAATGGTGAGTTTCAAGCCAGCTTAAGTATAAAAATTATCACTATTTGACTAGAGGATTGAATATAATAAGCCCTGAGCCAAAGTTCCACCTAATATTCTGATACTTGAAAATATTTTCTTTATAAAACTGTATAGTATGTCTTCATATGTATAATGTTTTTAATGTAGGATTAAGGTTTACAACATATTTGGTGTGGAATTCTTTTTTTGAAATTAACTATGTGATACCTGTTATTTAAAATAATACAGATTACAATGTATATGCTCTTCACATTTTTCTGATATAAAATTTGGCTAAATAGACTATTTCCAGAATCTCTAACATATAAAATAAGATAAAATAATTTTAAAAATAAATTCAGCTGTCTTTGGAAACAAAATTATTGTGTTGGCTATTAATGCATATGGTCCTCAGCTTCCAGTAGAGATGAGACATGACTTTATATTAGTTGTCAGTAACAAGCTATAATGATGGAAATGTTTACTTCAAATAAATACAATGACAAGATGATGTAGAGAATTTATCAAGAGGAATATTAGACATTTTTACTCAAATTATGAAGACAACTTCTTACAAATTTAGTTTAATCAAAATAGAATTCTATGAAAATACTGAGAAATGACAAATACACATATTTTACACATATTAAGAAAAATTAAAATCTTTATGCAGATTTACATTTTTAGCATTTACAAAATCATTAAAATATTATAAAGACTATGAAAGGAGAATATATCTACCTAAATTCTGAATTGCAAGAAACAAAAAAGAGCATTCAATCACAAAGATTAGTAACATTTTCAGACACAATTACAACAGAAGACTTTGCTAAAGTCCACCTAGGGTGAAATAACTGACAGTGTTTTATGACCTTTTATTTTAAAATAAAGAGTTTTATAAAAATGTAACAGCTTAGATGCTATTTCTTCCAAGGAATATTTCTTTATTGCACTAGGAATGATCTTTTGATGTGTAATCAGTTGAGAGTATACTTGACAAGTTAAACATCCTATATCCTGCTGATAGTAAAGTAAAAAAAAAAAAAAAGTGAATTCTATCACAAGAATACTGAAGCACAGAAAAATATTATCCTAAAAGCTGTTTTAAAGTGGAAAAACGAAACTGAAATAATAATGCCAAAGAAAACATGTGAATGCTGATAAGAGTTTATTCAAGGGAAATTATCAACTTTTAATGGTTTACTTATTCAACCTAGAAAGATAAAAATTAAATAGGAATGCAATTAAAAAGGTTAAGAAAGAATAACAAATAAGGGTAAGGATAGCTGGGGAAAAAATAAAGATAGAGTCAGCAATTAGTGAAGAAGAAAACATAAAAACCTGAGACTTGTTTTTTCAAAGAATATATTAACTAGAGGAACCACTATCTAATCATATCAAAAAAGTTAACACACAATAAATAAGTATTAAATGTGAAAGTAAACACCATCACAGGTACAGATGAGGTATTTTACTGTATATTGAAATAGTATGATAAATCTATGCTAATTAATTCAAAATCTCAATGAAACAAAAATTTTATCTAGAAAAACTTATATTGACCAAATTAGCATGAGAATAAAATAGGTGGAAAGACTATGAAAAAGCTTATCAAAAGTCAATTTTCTCTTTCTTACCAAAACACTTTGAGATATCATAAGGATAAAAATTTCAAATTTAGCAAAAACATAAGAATCAAGACAATATTCTTACCAATAATAAAATAATGAAATGCTTAGAAGTTAATTTTTATAAAGTTAGCATAACTCTATAACCTAAATCGATAAATAACCCCTAATCACAAATATAACAAAAAATTAAACAAAATGAAGACTTTCAGTAGCTCTGAAACTCTACAAAGAAAGCAACAGAATCTGACTATTCTCTGTTGTATTGCCAATTTTAATATTCAGTGCATAAATACATGAATGCAAAAGAAATTTTTTTAAAACTCATAAAACAAATCTAGTTCTAGATGTACAGATATAATAAAATAGATGCAAAGTATATATTTCAGTAATGCAAAAGTGAATACAACTCAGTTTATATCGGCAGTTAAAATTTTTAATACGTTTTCTTCATTAAAATAAAAATAACTACAGAAATGTTACTATTATATTAATAAATCTAGAAAAAGAAAATATTTATTCAGTATGATAAAAGTGTTATTTCATAGGTCTGAAAAGATGCCATGTATTATCCCATTTACAACATACTAGAGATTCCAGACAATAAAACAGTGGAAGATAAAAGTGTACATATATAATATACGTATATATATATATATATACAATGTACAAATAGTTTTATTGTAACACAATCTTTGATTGGAAAAATTCAATTTAAAATAAATTTATTTACTTTATTTATTTAAATAAATAAGAATTTATTTATTTAAATAAATTTATTTATTTAAAATAAATAAGAACTAATCTATCAGCTATTAGATATGAAATAAGTTGAGATTACTCAATAAGAAATTTAGAAGAACATAGTTGGGAGGGAAGATAATTAATTATGCTAAGTTTAGGTATGATGAATGTATGTTACTTGGATGATAAATATGCTCATTAAACTACTAAGAATACAGAACTGGAGTTCAAGAGAAAGATGGTACTAGAAGAATCCTTAGTACATAACTTGGCCAAAGTAAATTCTTAATAACTGAAACAAATCTAATAGAGGGAAAAAAAACAGGTAATATCCAAGATAATGCTAGACCATGAAAGCTAAAAATATACACATAATATATAGATACATGCACATACATGCACAGTTACATACATACATATAAGAATATATCACATGCTGCCTAGGAGCCAAAGAAAATAAATCCAGAGAAAAATCCACTTCATTGCCAGTAAATTATTGTTGACTTTAAAATATACAGTGTTAGCTGAGAGTTTAAAAACATGAGACAGGTTATAAGAAGAATGTGGTGATGAGGAAAATGTGGTAACAAGAGTGGACCATTTTTTAAAAGATAGTTCCTTTCATGGGTAAGTTTGATACGTCATAAAAGATGAAAGTACTTCATCAATGGATGCCAGTACTCAAAGCTGAAAACGAATCTTGTTACTGTCTCTCTTCAGAATTGTACATAGAATTTACTGTTTACAAAGCAAGTTTGAATACTTTTATTTCCTGATAATATAATAATTCATAGGGTTTAAAATTCAAATGTACAAAATGATGATAAATGACTTCCTACACCTTCCCAAAGGCAATCTGCCCTACTGGATTATTACACATGTCCAGAGCACATATATTTTCCGGCATATATGAGCATATATGTTTATAAAAGTGGTAATAGCGTACTTTTCCCTTTGAACAAATACTGACCAAGGTGAGGACATTAATTGACTTCATCAAGGTTATCTGACTATAAAATTAGTAAGGGACAAAACCGTAGCTGAAATGTACATTTTCTGGCACTCAGTGTACTGACTACTACTATGTCACTATGTCTTGATGAGTTTCCTAGTAAGAGTAATGGGTATGCCCTACTTTATGCAATATATTCAGTATGGTAGAAATTGAATGCAATTTCATAATTATTTATAAGATGAATTTAGATGTGTCTTAAATTAATTTTTGATTTATCTTCAATTTCAAGTATCACCTAATATATTACTTTGAGGTCTCAACAATCATTTCCTTACTTAATGAGATTTAGGTAAGAACTTGCATTCAAAATGAAAGACACTTAAAGAACTTTTCAGGATATATTTATATGAAGCAAGTAATCACCCTTAAATCTATTCGGAACATTATTTTGAACAGTTTTCATAAAGGTGTGCACATTTGTATTTCATATTTGCTAGAAGATTTTTTATTTGGTGATTATATACACATTTTATCACCTAACCACTGCCAAATAAAATTAATTATAAGTATAAAAACACAAAATACTGTTATGAGTGTTTTTCTTTTTATTGGTTATTTTAATTTGTATTTCTAAATGCAAGAATCATGAATAGTTTGCTAACCACTTTTCAAAACAGTTTTTATATGTACTTATGAGAATGTATTGTGTAATTTATAATATTCTGTTAATCTATTATTTTATATCTGCATGGAAAGGTAAAAGTTTTAAAAAGAAAATAGTGATAAATTTAGGTGAAGAGCCAGAATATATTCTTAAATATAATACAAAAGAATGGAAATTTCTAAAGCTATATCTAAAAGTAAAATGTATTAAGTTTTGATCATCTTTAAAAGAATAACACAGTATTTATTTCACAAAACAATTAAAAATACAGAATTGTTGCTTTCTACCTTGCTGAACTGCTGTTTATATTGAAAAAGGATTATCACATTAACATTATTGACATTATGCATATAGAAAATAAAATAAACCTCCGTAAGAAATTTTGTTTCAAATTGTGTAATACAAATGTTTCAGAGTTCACATAACTTGCACCAAAAAGGAAAAATGTGATTAAAGAAACCAAATCCTTCTATTAGCTGCACTGAACCCCTAAAGCAATTTAGGAATTTGTTTCTTACAGACAATTAATCACATGCAGGCGTGCCAGATGAGAACTATTGATTGCCCTTTTTCCAGGCTAGTGGCATTCAGACAGTAGACAGACAAATGCCCTAAGCAAGGAGAAGCATCTTTCTGCTTCTGCCTGGTGTAGCTTTTAATTGTTCTTTCCTAAAGTGTGTGACATTTTGCTGTTAATCTTCAATATGGAGCTTACTCCTTTCTTTTAAAGCAATACATAAATGTTATGTTTTTCACTTACTTTTACACCAAGGTCCTTCAAAAGCTCAATCTCAAAATTTACTACATCATATGGTAGCCGGAACTGAGGGATTTCAGAAGTACTAAAAAAAGAGAGAGAAACATTTGTGGAAAAATCAGCAGTTTAAAAATGCAACACGTGTTACTGATCAGTATTAAAGGAATAAGTATTTCTTCTAAGGGTAGTTTCATAATGTCTAAGATGCGTGTGAGGAAATACACATTTTTATATGCATGACAAAATATGAATGGGTTATCCAGAAACAGTAAAAATTGATGTAAAAATAAAAACAATGAAAAACAAATACTGAGTAGAGAATTCATCAAAAGTAATTCCTACACATTTAAGTTTATCACAATATTTATTTGATCTATTTACTAGCAATTCCATAAATGTCTTAAGAGAAGAAAATCTTAAAAATAAAAAATTATTTGAAAGTATACAGTTTTTGATATGTATATCATATATACATATGTATTCAATAACTATATAGAAAAGTAGATATGTTTTCTATATAATTATAGACCATGTATGTATGAATGTGTGATATGCATACTAAAAACTGTATACTTTTATATAGAAAAACTATATTGCAAAGCAAAAGAGTTCCAGAAAAACATATACTTCTGCTTCATCCATTAAGCTAAAGTCTTTGACTGTGTGGGTCTCAAAACAAACTGTGGAAAATTCTTAAAGAGATGGGAATACCAGACCACCTGACTTGTCTCTTGAGAAACCTGCATGTAGGTCAAGAAGTTAACAGAAACAGATATGGAACAATGAACTGGTTCAAAACTGAGAAAGGGGTATGTCAAGGTTATGTATTGCCACCCTGCTTATTTAACATATATGCAGAGTACATCATGAGAAACGCTGGGCTGGATGAAGCTCAAGCTGGGATCAAGATTGCCAGGAGAAATATCAATAACCTCAGATATGCAGATGACACCCTTATAGCAGAAAGCAAAGAAGAACCTGATGAAGAGTTCTCATCAAAGAGCCTCTTGATGAAGGTGAAAGAGGAGAGTGAAAAAGCTGGCTTAAAAACAACTTTCAGAAAACTAAGATCATGGCATCTGGTCCCATCATTCATGGCAAATAGATGGGGGAACAATGGGAACAGTGACAGACTTTATTTTCGTGGGCTCTAAAATCATTGCAGATGGTGACTGCAGCCATGAAATTAAAAGAAGCTTACTCCTTGGAAGGAAAGTTATGACTAACCTAGATAGCATATTCAAAAGCAGAGACATTATTTTGCCAACAAAGGTCCGTCTAGTCAAGGCTATGGGTTTTCCTGTGGTCATGTATGGATGCGAGAGTTGGACTGTGAAGAAAGCTGAGCGCCGAAGAATTGATGCTTTTGTACTGTTTTGTTGGAGAAGACTCTTGAGAGTCCCTTGGACTGCAAGGAGATACAACCAGTCCATTCTGAAGGAGATCAACCCTGGGATTTCTTTGGAAGGAATGATGCTGAAGCTGAAATTTCAGTATTTGGCCATCTCATGCGAAGAGTTGACTCATTGGAAAAGACTGATGCTGGGAAGGATTGAGGGCAGGAGGAAAAGGGGACGACAGAGGATGAGATGGCTGGATGGCATCACCAACTCAATGGAGGTGAGTTTGAGTGAACTTTGGGAGATGGTGATGGACAGGGAGACCTGGAGTGCTGCGATTCATGGGGTCGCAAAGAGTTGGACGTGACTGAGCGACTGAACTGAACTGAACTGATTCTGCATAAAAAATAGGGATGCTAATAACCACAAAAATCTTCTCCCAAAATTGTCAACACAGTAATTCACAAACAGGGATTGTTTCTTTTAAAGCTGCTTGTGCAAATGCAATTTAAATGTAAAAAGATTATTTCTACTCTATACAGCTACCCAAAATTAAGTTCATATTTTTTAAACTAGGTCACATATTCGTTGATGTGTATATCTGAGAAAAAGTACAGTGTTTATATATATGTTGCTAATAGATTATGTTTTTCCTAATTAATGAAGCTGTGGTAAAATGCCATTAAAAATAAAAGCCTAAATAATTCCAGAAAAATAATATGTTAGGTATTTTACTCTCTAGCAGAAAAATTTGCAAAGTATGTGTGATACCTTAAAACTCAAAGTAGTGAAACATCAATACAGAAAAATAATTACTTCCGGACTATCAGGATATTTATTCTTCAGTTTAAGCTTCATCTCTTCTCTAAATGGTCTTCATACTATGTGATATTTTTGCTTGATGATTTAGTCTAATAGTTTTATATTAATAATAGCTTACTTGGAGTTTAGCATATTGTCATTGTACCAATGTTGATATTTATATACCTATTAATAAATATTTACAGGTGCCATAAAAATGTAAAAACAACATAATTTTAGTCACAACTTGATTTAATTTATTCTCTGATTATTAAATATGACAAATCTGTTGCTTAAAAATAATTCAGTAGCCATCAAAATTTAAATGCTAAGTAAAGCAACAGATATGCCAACTGGATATATTTTTATAATCAATGAGTTTCTTTTGCAAAATGACACACTTAGGGGAAAAAAATAAACAGTAAGATTATCAAATTATCATGCAAATTCTTGCTCATTTTTACATCAAATGTTTTAAGGAATATCCAGCCCCTGCTAAAATAAATTTTATTTTTTATGATCCTAAATAAAATACATGTTACTATAAAGTTCCATTTATTTTATAATTTTTAGGATTTTTTCCACTATAGGATATTACATGATATTGAAATAAGTTCCCTGTGCTACACAGGAAATCATTGTTGCTTATCTATTTTACGTAGAGTAGTTTGTATCCATTAACCCCAAGCTCCTAATTTATCTCTCACCCTCCTTTTCCCCTCTGGTAACCATAAGTTTGTTTTCTATGTGAGTCTTGGTTTATAAATAAGTTTACTTAAATTATTTTTAGGTTTCACATATAAGTGAGATCATGTAATATTTGTCTTTTTCTATCTCACTTCACTTAGTGTGATAATCTCTAGGTTCAACCAAGTTACCGTGAATGCCAATATTTCATTCTTTTTTATGGCTGAGTAATATTACATTGTATACATATTTACCACAGTTCCTTTATCCATTAATCTGTCAATGAACACAGGTTGCTTCCATATCTTAGCTACTGTAAAGAGTGCTGCTATGAACACTGAGATGCATGCATTTTTTGTCATATTGGAGCTTTCATATTTTGTGGATATCTGTCCAGGGATGGAATTGAAGGATCAGATGGTAGCTCTATTTTTAGTTTTCTAAAAAACCTCTATACTATTTTCCATAGTGGCTCCACCAAATTACATTCCAACCAAGAGTGCAGACCAGTTTTCTTTTCTTCACTACTTCTCCAGCATTTGTTATTTGTAGACTTTTGAAGGATGACCATTCTGACTAGTGTGAGGTGATATCTCATTGTCATTTTGATTTGCGTTTCTCTAATGATTATCAATGTTGAGCATCTTTACATGCGCCTGTTGGCTTTCTGTATGTCTTTCTTAGAGAAATGTTTACTTAGGTCTTCTGCCCATTTTTTGATTGGGTTATTTAATTTTATTTTGACATTGAGTTGCACAAGCTGTTTTGGAAATTAAACTCTGTTGGTCATATTGCTTGCAAATATTTTCTCCCATTCCACAGATTGCATTTTTGTTTTGTGGATGGTTTCCTTTGCTATGCAAAAGCTTTCAAGCTTGATTAGGTTATATTTACTTATTTTTGTTGTTATTTATTTTACCTTGGGAGATTGATCTAAGAAAATATTCATAAGATTTATACCAGATAGAGAATGCCTTGCTTATGTTTTCTTGTAGGAGTTTTATGGTGTCATGTCTTTTATTTATGTCTTTAAGCCATTTTGAGTTTATTTTTATATATATGGTGTGAGGAAGTGTTCTAAGTTTAATGATTTACAGATAGTTGTCCAACTTGCCCAACATCACTCACTGAAAAGACTGCCTTTTTTCTACTATATATTCTACAGAGTCCATTTATCTTAAATAAAGTAAACTCCATCCATTGTCCAAGCCTGATATGAATATCTGAAAATCACTTATACACAGTGAATATTTTCCATACTAGTGTGTGGAACTTCAGGGGAATAAATGTGATGGATCCTGGTTTACAACACTGACGTTGCTTAATAGCAAAAATAATATGGTACTTATGAGATAAAACACTGCATAAATGTACATTAAAATGAAACATTTTTAGTAGTCTCTAACTTAATTGTAATCAAATGCAAGACTTAGATTGGAGAATGAAAATACATGACCAAGACAACACGTCTACATACACACTGAAATGAATCATCCAATATTCTGTGGAGGTAGGTTTCCTCACCTCTAATTTGCAAAACTCACATATATCTCCATTAAAAGAAAGATTCACAGGGATGAAATAAGCTTTCATATGATTGTTTCCTCTATTCGTAAAATATTTTGCTGTGATTTTTCTTAAATTCACAGAACTAGAGAGAGAAATTTTAAAATAAATATTACTTAAAGCCAACTGCAAATTTAAAGTGAATAATGAAATAAAAATTTGAGCACTTGGAAAAAAGAAAAGTTAAAATACCATCTGTGAACCTGAAGTTCCTATATGATTACAAACCAACAATATTCATAATTGTTTTACCCCATTATTATTAACATATGAACATGAAATAAATGTAGGAATTACCTTAAACCACCAATGTATTCTTGTTTTTCAAATATAGTGATGTCATTGTAGCCTAATCGAGCCAAGAAGGAAGCACAGCTTATACTTGCAGGCCCAGCACCCAAAAGAGCAATCTTTGCAGAATAGGCTTCAGGCATTTTTTCTGAGGGAGGCAGAGAAGGATTCCTGATTTGTGGGATATTCATTGCTTTGAATACCTATGGAGAAATCAATTGGCATGGTTAAAATTTTGAAGATAGCTTTTAAATTCTCAAATGTATTTTTAATGTTTCAAATTCACTTATGCTTTTAATAGAAATAAACATATTTTAAGCACTAACATAGGATATTCAGAAGTCATGGTGGGTGCAGTTGATGACAATTTATGCTCGACTAACTCTTTCTCAATCTTTGAAATTTCTGCCTAAGGTCACACTTCTGGGAAGCATTCCTGACTCACTTTTCCTACTCCACTATCTGGGCCAACTTAAGCATTCCTCCTCTGAGCTCCTTGTACACTACTAAGAAAATCATCTCCCATATGTGTCATGTTTCCATGTTAGTCAGCAGAATATTAGTTCTTGAGTCAGAGAAGAAGTCATATTTAAAAATGCACTCATATAACTTATTAACTGTTTTAGACATTTTAGACACACGTTACTATGTGTAACCAGCAGTGAGCATTATCCTGGCAAGTAGACATTCAGTAAAAAATTTATGGCATCGGTTTCTGGTTGTGACAGACTAGTTTTTGAAGGATAACTTTTCAAAAATATGTTGGAAGCACTGGATAGCCTCCGAAGTAACCCTGACTAGAGGAGCCATGATCTCAGGAAAAAAGAGAACATCATAGAAGTGAGATGATAGTATCAGTTCAGTTCAGTTCAGTTGCTCAGTCGTGTCCAACTCTTTGCGACCCCATGAATCGCAGCATGCCAGGCCTCCCTGTTCATCACCATCTCTCGGAGTCCACTCAGACTCACGTCCATCGAGTCCGTGATGCCATCCACCCATCTCATCCTTGGTCGTTCCCTTCTCCTCCTGCCCTCAATCCCTCCCAGAATCAGAGTCTTTTCCAATGAGTCAACTCTTCACATCAGGTGGCCAAAGTACTGGAGCTTCAGCTTTAGCATCATTCCTTCCAAAGAAATCCTAGGGTTATCTCCTTCAGAATAGACTGGTTGGATCTCCTTGCAGTCCAAGGGACTCTCAAGAGTCTTCTCCAAGAGTTACTTTTATCCTGAGGGAATCAGTGACTTTTTAGCAAAATGAGGAATCTTGTAGGTAGAAGACCAAGGCTCAGAAGAAAGAGCAAGAGAGATCTTAAGTAATCTAGGACTAGAGTGACACAGTGTTTGGGGAATGTAAGAGGCTAGAAACCAGAAGCAGAAGAAAGTATAGAAAAGATTAATCTTACACTTCATAAGAAAAAGACTAAGAATATAAATAACAATTAAAAAGAAAAGTCTCTATAAAGCAGAAGGGGTACTTCCTAGGTGGCTCAGAGGTAAAGAATCCACCTGCCGTGCAGAATGCCCTGGAGACATGGGTTCGATCGCTGGGTTGGGAAGATCCCAAGGAAGGCAAGGCAATCCACTCCAGTGTCTTTGCCTGGAGAATCCCATGGACAGAGTGAACCTGCAGGGCTACAGTCCACAGGGTCACAAAGAGTCAGACATGACTAAAGCAACTTGGCATGCATGCAAAGCAGAAGGGAGCCTTCTGCACTCTGATGGGCCAAATGAAACAACTCGAGTACAGGAGTAGCTAAAGAAGAGAAGTCCTAGTCAACATCTTAGCAGACAGATGAAACTTATGGAGTGTTATACTCTGCAAGTGGAGCAGACCAGAGGTAGACATGAAACCCAGCCTGAGTCAGCTCAGCTCCTGATTTAGATAAGGGTGATATGGTCTCACTCCTGTCTACCTACCAAATGAAATGGTGAACCTTCTGTGGTAAATAAGTCAACCACAATGTCTATGAATTCTCATATGCAAGGCCTGGCTTCTGATTAAAAATCCCAGGCCTGTCATTAACTAAGAACTGCCAATAACTCAGAAAATAGATAGATATGAATATATAATTCAGTACATGTTGTTATCACAAATCGACTTAATACAGAAAATCAACAATGAACATGTTCAAAAATTATAAGAATGTGACTTCACCAGGAAACAAATTTGTGTAAAAAAAGAAATTTTTAAAAAGAAGAAATTCAAAATTAAAATCAAAACCAAAATAAATGTCCTTAACAGTAATTTGAACAGGTGAGCAAAAATGGACTCATAAATGCTTCCATTTATGGGTCAGTATTTTGTTATTTTTCCACTCATTATTGCACCTGATTCCTCCCTTCCCTTAGTTTGATAGCAGTAGTTTTTTCCCATGAAGGGAGTATTTAAATAAAACTTTGTAAACTTCATCTCAGAGGGCAATATATTTAGAGGTCTGGCTTTAAAATCACACTCTTGGGGTTGAGTCTTGACCTCTATCATTCTCATGGTAAAGTCCCTGAATAAAGACTTTAATATCTCCATGCATGAGTCTCCTCAAACTGTAAACTGGGATCAGTAATATCCATCTTTTAAGGCTGCTGTGAGGATTGAACGAGTTAATACGTGCAAAGCTAATCTGAGTGTTTTTCCTCCCATCTGTAGTGAATGTCAGGGCATGGTGGAATTATCACACATAGTAGGCATCCAATTAGAATTTTGATTAATTTCAAAATTCCTGTCTCTGAACTCTAGTGATAGGCCTCCATAAATGAGTACCACACATAGTTCTTTCTCAGTGATACAAAAGAATGGTTACCTATCTGTTATTTGTAAGGGAATAATCTTCTTGAGGAGTATTTAAAATAGATCTCTTTGCATAATAGTCCTGTGATTTCTAAATTTTCACCCAGCTGGAAAGGGCATTCCTTTCATCACTCTATATTGACTTTATTATTATTTCTACTATAATTTTCACATTTTGAGGCAAGGGAGAAATTATCCTGATTTTAAAGACTGAGACAGAGAGATGCCAGTATTTCACTTGGGAGTGATTTTTCCCCCAAGCCTCCTCACATTAAGGAGACAGAAAGAGTATAAATTTCTAATAATTATATAGTCTCTCTAAATGGAAAAGAACATAATATGGTAAATGCAAAGACATTTACCAACTCTAATCTGGGAGTAAGTTTTTCCTCATTTTAATCTTTCTTTCTAAAATGATACACAATGAAAACAAACAGAAATATTTGGTAGCTATAATTCTTCCTCAATTGCTCTATTTGTTCTTATTAACCAAGAAATACCACATGTAAAGCACAGGGAAATCATGACAAATAAAATATTTTTGGAAATTTCAGAATATCTCCACCATTTGAAGGATATATGGTAAAAGGTTAGCTGCAGCCTACACATCCCATAAGAGTGTTATATTTTTGCAAGTATTTTAACTTGATTTTATTATAGAATAAAACATAATTTCTGGTCATTTCAAAAGGGATATTATTTCATCAGTGTAGGTCTAAGAGAAATCTTAACACAAATAATACATTGGTTTTCACTTCACTGGTTTCAATTTCTTTGAGTTATTTAATTAGCAACATGCCAGTCTGGTTACCTTTTGAATGCCTGAATGGAGAGAGATTGTTATTTGTGCATCCAAAAGTACGTTACCTCAAATTACATGGCTTCTAGGAGACGCTTCTATGTAATTTTCCTGATAACGTGCTTCCTTTTGTGAAAGAAGTCAAAAGAAACATTGAGTACCTAGCATGCCCTGCACTCATCCCTTGAAAGGAAATATTCTCAGGCTACCTGACAGTTTCTCCACAACAATTAAACAAGGGACACTAAAAATGGGAAGCATATCTTAAACATATCTGAAATAAGGAAAACTTCATACAATGGTACATTTTTAGTTAATTACCAGTTCACTTAGTGATTTTTCAAATGTTGCTTCATTATTATCTTATTATTAAAAGAGTCATTGTTGTAATACATATCTGGCATGTTAAAAATATTATATGATGCAAAATCAGAATGTTCTGTTCTATTCAATTTTCACCTTAATTTAGTAAATATCTTTATGTGCCCTCTAGACACAAGTATGAGTAAGACAAACATAGACCTTCCAGTAAGTAGTTCCCTGGGTAACAGAAGAATCATATGTCTTAACACAGAAAAATTATTACAATGTAATCTGCCAATGTGTAGGGTTCATTTTTATACACAGTGCTCTTGGAACCAGTGAGAAAGAAAACTTATCCCAGAATGGAGGAAAAATAACACCTTAACTAAAAAAAATGACACATGTTATTGTGGAGAAGATTTTACCTCTCTAAATGTCAGCTCTAAAATTCAGAGAGTAATAATTATTTCAACAATTTATTGTGAAGACTGAGTAAATCAATGATGATAACCTCCAGAGGTTAACACTTTGTCTTTATAAGGCACTCTCTTGAGTGCTTAACCCTTTATACCTTCAGCCTCCCAAACTCTTCAAAGTTAGGTACAATTGTTCATTTTATGCACAGCAGAACTGATTCCTAAATTATTGTTATTACATTATGGTTCATATTTTTATTATGATTAGGCTATGTGTTCTATTAAAGCTTTAAGGCTACAATTGAAATAAATGGTTGACAAAAAACAATTCAAAAGCATACGTGTGTATACTTTGGTTGTGAGCAAATTTACTGATCCCAAATCATATGCCGGTTCAAAATAATCAGTACAAACACTTACGTGCCTTCAGGGATTTGCTCATGCTGTTCTCTGTGCCTTGAATTCTCACCTATTCCTCACTCTATGGACATGATGTATACCTTTCAGGGCTCAGTTTAGATTTCACTTTCTCAACTCAGCTTACCCGCCCTGATAGGTTAGGAAATCTGTTAGGTTTCCTAGCTACTGGCTCCCACAGTGCTGTCTGACTGCTCCCCTCAGCACTTCATTATAATTTGCGTAATAGTCTGTCTTTCTCAGTAAGCAATAAGCTACCTGAGGGTTCAGTTCAGTTCAGTTCAGTCGCTTAGTCACATCCAACTCTTTGCGACCCCATGAATCGCAGCACACCAGGCCTCCCTGTCCATCACCATCTCTCGGAGTCCACTCAGACTCACGTCCATCGAGTCTGTGATGCCATCCAGCCATCTCATCCTCGGTCATCCCTTTCTCCTCCTGCCCCCAGTCCCTCCCAGCATCAGAGTCTTTTCCAATGAGTCAACTCTTCGCATGAGGTGGCCAAAGTACTGGAGCTTCAGCTTTAGCATCATTCCTTCCAAAGAAATCCCAGGGTTGATCTCCTTCAGAATGGACTGGTTGGATCTCCTTGCAGTCCAAGGGACTCTCAAGAGTCTTCTCCAACAAAACAGTTCAAAAGCATCAATTCTTCAGTGCTCAGCCTTCTTCACAGTCCAACTCTCACATCCACACATGACCACGGGAAAAAACATAGCCTTGACTAGACAGACCTTCGTTGGCAAAGTAATGTCTCTGCCTTTGAATATACTGTCTAGGTTGGTCATAACTTTTCTTCCAAGGAGTAAGCGTCTTTTAATTTCATGGCTGCAGTCACCATCTGCAGTGATTTTGCAGCCCAAAAACTAAAGTCTGACACTGTTTCCACTGTTTCCCCATCTATTTCCCATGAAGTGATGCGACCAGATGCCATGATCTTCATTTTCTGAATGTTGAAATTTAAGCCAACTTTTTCACTCTCCTCTTTAACTTTCATCAAGAGGCCCTTTCCGCCATAAGGGTGGTGTCATCTGCATATCTGAGGTGATTGATATTTCTCCCAGCAATCTTGATTCCAGTTTGTGTTTCTTCCAGTCCAGCGTTTCTCATGATGTACTCTGCATATAAGTTAAATAAGCAGGGTGACCATATACAGCCTTGACGTACTCCTTTTCCTATTTGGAACCAGTCTGTTGTTCCATGTCCTGTTCTAACTGTTGCTTCTTGACCTGCATACAGATTTCTCAAGAGGCAGGTTAGGTGGTCTGGTATTCCCATCTCTTAAAGAATTTTCCACAGTTTATTGTGATCCACACAGTCAAAGGCTTTGGCATAGACAATAAAGCAGAAATAGATGTTTTTCTGGAACTCTCTTGCTTTTTCCATGATCCAGCGGATGTTGGCAATTTCATCTCTGGTTCCTCTGCCATTTCTAAAACCAGCTTGAACATCTGGAAGTTCACGGTTCACATATTGCTGAAGCCTGGCTTGCAGAATTTTGAGCATTACTTTACTAGCTTGTGAGATGAGTGCAATTGTGCAGTAGTTTGAGCATTCTTTGGCATTGACTTTCTTTGGAATTGGAATGAAAACTGATCTTTTCCAGTCCTGTGGCCACTGCTGAGTTTTCCAAATGTGCTGGCATATTGAGTGCAGCACTTTCACAGCATCATCTTTCAGGAATTGAGACAGCTCAACTGGAATTCCATCTCCTCCATTAGCTTTGTTAGTAGTGATGCTTTATAAGGCCCACTTGACTTCACATTCCAAGATGTCTGGCTCTAGATTAGTGATCACATCATCATGATTATCTGGTTTGTGGCAATCTTTTTGTACAGTTCTTCCGTGTATTCTTGCGCTCTCTTCTTAATATCTTCTGCTTCTGTTAAGTCCATACCATTTCTGTCCTTTATCAAGCCCATCTTTGCATGAAATGTTCCCTTTGTATCTCTGATTTTCTTGAAGAGATCTCTAGTCTTTCCCATTCTGTTCTTTTCCTCTATTTCTTTGCATTGATCACCGAAGAATGCTCTCTTATCTCTTCTTGCTATTCTTTGGAACTCTGCATTCAGATGCTTATATCTTTCCTTTTCTCCTTTGCTTTTTGCCTCTCTTCTTTTCACAGCTATTTGTAAGGCCTCCCCAGACAGCCATTTTGCTTTTTGCATTTCTTTTCCATGGGGATGGTCTTGATCCCTGTCTCCTGTACAGTGTCACGAACCTCATTCCACAGTTCATCAGGCACTCTATCTATCAGATCTAGGCCCTTAAATCTATTTCTCATTTCCACTGTATAATCATAAGGGAGTTGATTTAGGTCATACCTGAATGGTCTAGCTATTTTCTCTGCTTTCTTCAATTTAAGTCTGAATTTGGTAATAAGGAGTTCATGATCTGAGCCACAGTCAGCTCCTGCTCTTGTTTTTGTTGACTGTGTAGAGCTTCTCCATCTTTGGCTGCATAGATATAATCAATCTGATTTCCGTGTTAACCATCTGGTGATGTCCGTTGGTAGAGTCTTCTCTTGTGTTGTTGGAAGAGGGTGTTTGCTATGACCATTGCATTTTCTTGACAAAATTCTATTAGTCTTTGCCCTGAGGGTTAGCATCATTCTTATCTTGTTCATCACTGTGTCCTTAGCACCCAGACACTGCAAGCATCTAGTCACTCAAATATATTTTCAATGCTGGGCTTGGAGAATAAAGTTGTTGGGGGCCAGGCAATCCATCTTACAGCTTGCTGGGGATGAAAGGAGAGCAGGCAAGCAACAGAGAGTGGTGGAGACGAGGTAGACTAGAGAGATCTTCCCCCATTCAGCTCCAATTGCTTGCTAACATGATTTTTCTAGAAAAATGATTAACTACTTAAGTATGATTAGCTACTCATAAGCACTTCAATAAAATAATAAAAGAACAGTAATTAGAAGCCAGCTGTAACTGAAATATACAGGTTACTATATGATATGGCCCGGAGAAGGCAATGGCACCCCACTCCAGTACTCATGTCTGGAAAATTTCATGGACGGAGGAGCCTGGTTGGCTACGGTCCATGGGGTCACTAAGAGTCGGACAGGACTGATTGACTTCACTTTCACTTTTCACTTTCATGCATTGAAGAAGGAAATGGCAACCCACTCCAGTGTTCTTGCCTGGAGAATCCCAGGGACGGGGAAGCCTGGTGGGCTGCCATCTATGGGGTCGCATAGAGTCAGACACGACTGAAGCGGCTTAGCAGCAGCAGCATATGACATGGCCAGATCATCATTTCCTAATCTGTTTTCAAAGAGTCAGGTTTTCTTTGTAGGCCATCATCATTTTTGCTTTCATTTGCATTATTTGCATTATCTTTCTTCCACTATTTTTCATAATTTACCACGCCACCACCACTAAAACATCCCTCCCCAACCTGTTTTCTCTCTCTCTAGCATCTTGAAATGAAACCCACTTAGATTTATCTTTTTGTAAAATCACAAATTTTCATCTAAAAATAACTTTGGCTACATTTTATGGGTTTTCAATGGAAATTGTGTTATTCAGTCTAAATATTTTATAAGTTCTATTGTGACAACTTCTTCAACAAATGTGCTTTAAATCTGTTGTTATCGCCTTCACTTTGATAATATTTTGATATTTTAAGTTCAGTTCAGTTCAGTCACTCAGTCATGTCTGACTCTTTATGACCCATGGACTGCAGCATGCCAGGCTTCCTGTCCATCACCAATTCCTGTAGCTTGTTCAAACTCATGTCCATAAAGTTGGTGATGCCATCCAACCATCTCATCCTCTGTCATCCCCTTCTCCTCCTGTCTTTGATATTTTATATCTAATTTAGTTGTGTTGTAGAAAAAAATGTAGTTTGTATGTATTTAACTGAAAACTATACACATACACACACACACACACATATATATACATATAT
The DNA here is from genome assembly GCA_917880005.1 of Nanger dama. Taxonomy (NCBI): domain Eukaryota; kingdom Metazoa; phylum Chordata; class Mammalia; order Artiodactyla; family Bovidae; genus Nanger; species Nanger dama. Next base: position 4,083,112 of record CAKJTW010000059.1, read on the forward strand.
ATTTCTGAAAGTACATGGTCAATTTGGATAAATGTTCTTTCCACAGGTGCCTGAAAAGGTCATACTCACTCTGTTAGTTGGATACAGAAACTTTTATACATTTATTAAATCGATCTAACAAATTTAATTCAAATAATTCTTAAAAATTTTAAGGCCATGTAGTAATGTATCGTAATTTTAAGAATGGTTATTCTTCTTTTCATTATTTATTTTTCTCTTTACTTTTATTAATATATTTCTCTCAAAGTCCACTTTTGTTACATAAAAATACCACTACATTAACTTTTTATGGTTAGTATTTGCATAGTATTTCTTTTTCAACACATTATTTTCAAGTTTGCTGCAATAATGTCTTTCTCTTCTAAACATCTTATAGTTGCTTGAGGTATTCATTTTTAATCCATAATAGAGCCTCTTATGTTTTAATAGGTAAACTTGAGAAAAGTAAGTTTTGTAGTTAATAATATATTTGCATTTATTTCTTCGATCTGCCTTGTGTTTCCTGTTTCCTATGCATTGTATTTGCTTCTCATGCTCTTGATTTTTATTTTCCCTCTTCTGTCTCTCACTGAGAGAGACAGATGGTTTTCTACCATCTCAGCCATCTTTGTTTCTATGACTGTTACAAATTACAAATTATATTTCTAGATTTTATGTGACTACCTTTTAATTTTTAACACAGATGTTTCAATGTTTTAAAAACATATTCCCAAGTTATGAAGTATTTCTCTTCTCTCAATATAAAAGGCCCTTAGCACCCCTGACTACCTGACCCCTGACTCCCATCTCAAACACCTTCCTTGTCAATTTTATGTAAAATTTGTATCTCTCTCTTTATTTTTCACACCCCAAAATGAGCTGTCATTCTTTTCTACAGTCAATAGTTAATTTTATTTATGACTATATTTTTCTGGTTTCCTTGCATCATTATTTCTTACATCCCTCTTTCATTCCAAGTTTGTTTCAATCATGCTGAAAAATAACTTTTTAAGAATTCTTATAATAAGGTGAGTGACAAACCACCTTAGATTTTAAATTCTTACAGTATCTTTATTCATGTTTGTATTGTTAAGGGAGAAATACATTTCTTTATCCTAGTCCTTTAAAACACTGTGTTCTTGGCTTCTAACATCTATGGATACTAATGAGAAGTCTGAGGGCATACTGCTGATTTTAGAATAATCTTTTTTTTTCCCCTAGAAGCTGATTCTTTCAAGAACCTTGGCATTTCACAATATTACAATTGTGTTCTAAATGAAGAACTTATATCTTTCCTTTTGGAAAACCATCTACAACTGCCTTAAGACTGCCTTAAGACTGCTTTAAGACTGCTCTACACCAATTTCTAACCCAGTTCTAAATTTAAAGTTTTACTAGTATTTTTATTTCAGTGAATATTTCTAATCAACTATTTCATATCAAATTCAGTTTTATTAATAATTTTACCTTATTTATGTGGATATTATTTTTAATTTATTTTAAAAGGCCTGAATATGATATTATTTGGTTTCATTAGGATAAAATCATTTGTAGTTTGAGTCTTTTGATTATCACTGGTTAACTAGTTTTTTAAACTGGTTGAACTAGTTTTTCTAACGTTGTTTTGAACTTTAGGCTTTAGATTTACACTGAGAGAAAATTTTCTGTTTCGGCACTTACCCTCCTGCTTCTTACATCAAGTACACAATAGCTTCCACTCAGTACCACTCCTCTTCCTCACCACCACTGCAGAACCAAGTCTCTTACTGGAGGTCCAGAGCTCCAGTCTCCAGGTAATATTTACAGACAATATAGAAGCAAGTTACTGGGCCATTAGGCACATGCCTAAAACACTGAGATACAGCTCTCTGCAGCTTCATACCAGCCCAAGCCCTGTTCTTCTTTTTTTTTTTTTCAAACTTTCTACCAGGGGTAGGTGAATCCAGTTCTCTAGCATGCATAAAGCTTTTGGCACCTACTGCCCCATAGCAGTCAAACTCCCTAGAAGCCAGTGATGGTTTGCTTATGTAGAGACGAGCAGATAGTGGTCCAAGTCCCCTATTTACTGTTGAATGTTTCTATACCGGGGCTTTCCTAGTAGCTAAGTGATAAAGAAATCCTCTGCCAAAGTAGGAGATGCAGGGTCTATCCCTGAGTCAGGAAGGTTTCCTGGAAAAGGAAATGGCAACTCACTCCACAATTTTTGCCTGAGATAATCCCATAGATGAAGGAGCCTGGAGGCCTACGGTCCACAGAGTTAGACGTGACTTAAGTGACTAATCAATAACAACAACATTTCTATACCATTTTGGCCCCCAAAGGTATTTATCTACATTTTTATACTTGCAGCTATTCATTTCCTTTTGTTCTTATCATGTGTCATTTATCATTAGCATTTGGAACAAACGGGCATTTAAATTTTAACTCACAGCATCATGGTTCTTACAAGTACTCATGCTGATATATTACTACTGCTTTATACTCCTTTATAATACTATTCATCAAATACATTTATGAAAAACTACATATTTTAAGTTCTTAAGATTCAAATCAGTGAAAGTCCAGCCACCTATACAGTAAGGTGCCCCCAAGAGTATATATATTTGAACTTATAAAGAGCAAATTCAAAAAATTTAATAGCAAATAACCTTAGGAACCTTGCGGTTTTGGTAAATTTCAATATTATTGCACCAAATCACTGAAACTTATTTTTTATGTGTTAAAATTTTAGATACTAATGTATAGCTTTAAGTCAAACTGAAATTTTGTGATAAAAACCATCTAGCAATCTGTCCAGTCATGCAGTTTTATTATCCATCACTGTGCCAGAACTGAGAGTATTTAATAGATTTCCAAAGATTTTTGGAAAACAATGTTAAATATTTAAATCTATCAAGACATTATTCCTCCATATTAGTCACTTCATTAAGACTGAAAGGGGAGACACAAATGAGGCCTGAACAAATTTTACCTGTGTTTGTATCTCCAAGAGCCACGCTCTTGATTTTATTGATAAGAACTATTGATTTTATTAATGTTTAAAGCATTTCATGTACATCTTTATTTCTTTTAGAAACACTTTTTTTTTCTCTTATGTAAACAATACTTATAAACTATTGATAATACTTTTAAGATAAGAGTATTATTGAGAAATTTTATCAAAGATGATATAAGTTTGGGCCAATAAAGAAAGTGTGAGGTATCAATCTAACAACTATTACTAATCCATATTCCATTTATAGGTGAACTGCAAAAACATTAGCCATAACTACCATTATCCACAAAAATTGTTATTTTCCATTATCATGATAATGTATCTTAACAGGCACATGAACTGGCAGATCTTACTGATCACTTTGCCAAACTGTGACATAAATGTGACTGGCACATTCTCAAATTTACTTACAGACCAGTTATCACAAAATCAAGCTTAGGTTTTCCTAATGAACATAAAACTTAAGTCCTAATGAACTTAAAAACTTAAACTTCAGGACTCTCAATTGCATAGGCCTCTTCCAAAGCCCTGCACTGATGTATATAGTACTATTCTGCATAATTCTTCAAAGAAGGGACTCAAAGTTTATCATCTCAGGCCCCACAAAACCTGAATACTGGCTGTATAATAATCCTTCAATGGCAAGGAAAAAAGAAAAAAACAACAGCTTTTTGGTAACACGTACAGAAAAAGAAAATGACTAAGCCATGTATATTCATCTTGCACAGCCTAGTTTAATAGCTGACTCTTGTATGACAGAAAATGATGCAGCAACCTCATTTTGGCTCCCCTGGTGGCTCAGCAGTAAAGAATCCTCTGCAACACAGAAGCACCTGGGTTCAACTGCTGGGTTGGGCAGAACCCTTGGAAAAGAAATGTCAACCCACTCTAGTATTCCTGCCTGGGAAATCCCATGGGCAGAGGATCCTGCAGAGCTATAGTCAGTGGTGTCACGAAAGACTCAGACATGACTGCATGACTAACAACAGCAACAAGGTACAGTAACTGAGGTATTTGTGGTTGAGACAACAAGGTGTAACACTGGGAGCCTGCAGCCAGAAAATTCAAGTTTACTTTGACTTTGTAATAATGACCTAATATTAGGTGGGGCAAGTCAGGGTTTGTGGAATAAAAGGAATTTGAGGCTTTTTACTCTATATCTGCCCTTTATTACATATGAACTTGGGTGAGCCTCTTGTTACTCATACATACAATGAGGATGATAACATTTATTTTAGAGGGTTATTTTGAGTATCATCAAGTTCTAAGTACAGTACCTAACATTGTCCAGGGCTAAAGGAGTTTGCCTAATTAACCATCAGTTCAGAAGCATTTTGATCCTTCATTTCCTTAAGCCCAAAAAGGGGAAAATATTAGCAAGTTTACATGTCTTAATGGTTATCAATATTTTTAAATGAGATATTACAAAAAAGCATTGACGCGCTATGCAAGTATACAGTATTATGACTCTACATTTTCCCCCATCTGATCCCGTTTTTTTGTACTAAGGTGTACTCACCTCCAGAACCAAACAAGGAATATTAATGGAGACTGAATTATTAGTCTAAAGATGCTAATGTAAATGCACATGCCTTATCAAGTCACTACAGAATTTCAGGACATGTAGTATGTAGAAGCAGCCTACAACAATGCTTAATTCTAATCAATGCTCAATCAGTGTTTGTTTGATTAATTAAATCCTTACCTACTGGGAGTGTAATACACTTGGTGTTCAATAAGCCAGTTTTCTTGGAATAGTGCTGGTTTGCTTCTGCTGCACTGCATTAATTGTTAACAGTGTTCTCATTCATTTTCTAGTCTTTTGCATGATTAACTTATAAAGCAACTGACATAAGACATAGAGTATACCTAATCTCACATTTCAGTTTGTGTGCTTTTTGCAATAATTGATTTTAATATGAGGACTACACCTAATTTTTTTCTTCTATACTTATCTATTTGATAGATGGGAAGATGCATCACAAAAATACATTATTTGAAAAAGACATAACATTCTATTATTTATTAATGTACATGTGTCTCTATATCCTCCGCCAATATAACTGTGGACATCAAAAGTTTAAAGCTTCTAGCGACTCCATGTTCAAGTTTATGATACCATAGGAATATTTGTCCTATTAAAATAATCACTAATTCAAGTAATCATGTTCCTTCTTCACTCACAATTCTTTAAACTATTGACTGCAGCATTTAACAAAACATGCTGATGTCATTCAAATAATTTTACTCGTTTACTTAATGTAGCCTCATAATACCTGATTGTTTGAACTATATCAGTGTATTTTTTATTATTTGAACAGTGCTTATTATAATCACTGGTCAATTTGATTTGAACTATGCTTATTCAATAAAATATAGAAATAAATACAAATAGCAAATGATAGTGTATAAATAGCATATGATGATGGGAAAAAAAATAGGGTATTTCAAATGAGAGCTGTTATATAAGAGACCTGAAAAATACAGTTAAAGAAAAATCTAGAGAATAACTCAGTTCTGTTCTTAACTAAAAGTATAAAAGTAAATACAAAGTACAGTGCAAGGAGTATATGCCATGCGAAACAGTATGTTTAATGGGTATTAATATAATCCCATAGAACATTTACTGTGAAAAACAAGTACTATTTTCTGATACCAATTTCATAATCTAATGTATTCCTAAAAATTCATAATTGAGGTAGCAACCTTAAGTACTAATCCTCTAAGCCTCAGCCACTTTAAGATTTAAAGTCAAACTTTAGAACTTTGGAATTTTAATTTTTCTAAATTGTTCCTAAAACTCTTTAACATCAGTGGAAAGGAAGTGATTTGACATGCAGTTAATTCTCTAGTTATAGTTATTTTTCAAACTTTGGGAAATTAGTAGAAAGATGCATTCTTCATTATCATTTTGTAGCAATTCATTAGTTAAATTTGAGAGGCAATGAGAGTCTAGTCAGTTATTTAAATGTGATAAATATATGATTTCTTAAGAAGTCAACTAAATGATCAAAGACATGTCAAAATAAAAATTTCAAGTATTATATCTATGTTGAGAAATTTTAAGAGCCTGATGAAATTGATAAGAAAATCCACAGCAAGCTATTATTTCCAAATTATTTATTTGAAGCACTATTGTTATACATAATTGAACTAAGAAAAAAGTGCCCCCTACAGAGATCTAGAATCATTCCTAGCCTGTCTGTCTCACATGTATGCAAAAGTGTATGAAGCAAAGTCACTACGGATGTGGGGACAGCATAGGATTGACAATACAGGACAAAACAAAAGCAGTTAAAGTAGCTAGTCTCCTGATCCTCCTCATGCTATCCTTTATGTGATTTATTCCTTTTCTACTACATACTACATGCATTTCTATTACATGTCCTAAATCATATGCCCATGTTTAAATGGAAAGGTATCATCAAAAGTATGGATTTAAATAATAAAGGTAGACTATGGACTTGATATTTCAAAAATCACACATATATTATAGGAATATATACACATATAAATTATAGGAAAAATGTTTTTGAAAAATACCATACTATTTTACTCTGCTCTCCTAACTTTTGCTTAATTTGGTTGAAAAATGATTTATAATTCTTTAAAAGTCAAAAATCAATCATTATTTCATCAAACAAACATCAAATTATTCGCATCATGTTCAGCTTTTACTTAAGTACTCCTATCAATAGTTTAGTAGTTTGAAATAGTCTTTGCATCCTATTATTTCTAACATTATTTAATATTTTTATTTTAGAATTATTTTTTAAAGTGAGACTCTTTCTTTACAGTGGCAGTCAGTTAATTCATTGCGTTATGCTTATTATTTTCATTGAGTTGATTCAGTGTTCGTTTCAGGTTGTGTGTGCGTGTACGTGCTCAGTCATGTCCAACTCTTTTGGAACCCACTGACTGTAGCCCTCCAGGCTCCTCTGTCCATGGGATTCCCCAGACAAGAATTCTGGAATGGGTTGCCATTTCCTGCTCCAGGGGATCTTCCAGATCCAGGGATCAAACGAGCATCTCTTCCATCTCCTGCACTGGCAGGCGGATTCTTCACCACTGCGTCGTCTGGGAAGCCCTAGTGTCAGGATGCAGTATAGTGATTCAGTGTTTTTGCAGATTATACTCCACTTTAGGCTATCATAAAATAATACTTTCCTGTGCTATATAGTATATCCTTGTTGCTTCTCTGTTTTATACATAGTAGTTTGTATCTGCTAATCCCAAATCCCCAGTGTGTTACCCGCATTCCCTCTCCCTTTTGGTAACCACAAGTTTGTTTCCTATATCTGTGAATCCATTACTGCTTACCTTCACAACAACTTTGACTGTTGGGTAAATTTAAGTAAACAACCCTTTAACAGAACTCTCTAAAATAAACTGCCCTAAGTGGTCAACTTAAAAAAAAAAAAAAAAAAAAGAAAACAAAAGCCTCCCTATGTAGTTCCACTAGGAGATTTTTATTTATAATTTGATAGACATATTTGAAGCCACAGTAATAAGAAGCATAAAATGGAATGTAATAAGAAGATACATTCCTATCTAAATTCCATGAGTCTCTTAAAATGCATCTAATACCATCCTAATCTATGCTATGTCTGAAATAGACTTTGCTTTGGAAAGCAGTGGTACAATCTCATTAAAACAAAGTTCTCAGAGGAATGGTGTTCCCCTTTCTCTCCACTCTCCCCATCCCTCTTCACTGTTTCCTTTCTTTCTTTTCCCCTTCTCCCCTCTTCCTCCCGCCCTCTCTAGTCCAAACCACAGACAAATAACATTATTTTAACTGATTTTGCTTTGAAATGCAGTGTTAGTTTATATAGATACCATGTGACCTTTTACTTACTACATCCTTGCAAGCCTGCCCCGTTTTAATGAAGAAACAATGAGTCCCCAAAGAAAAATGTGGAAGAATTCAAGTGAATCTTCTCCATCAACTCGGGATTTTCTCAGGTTGTAAAGATCATACCTTGCACTGGTCAGGTAAACTAATGCAATTTTGAATTTGGTAGGAAAAGAAATTAAATCCAAGAATTTATTGCAACAACTCACAACCTCAAATTGTTTCTATTTTCTCACTCCCAGGAGCCGTTCCTTAGAATTAACCTGTCAGAAAGCAGGAAGGGAATAAAAACCTGATTTATTACTAAAAGCAAAGTAAGATTTAAGCTTGAGGGATATCATGAGAAGGGTCCTAAAAAGAAAGAATACGTTGTGTTTGAGTTGACAACATCAGACAGAGAAGTCATTAATTAAAAATCTAGTGCTGACAGGTTATTTAATTCGGTCTTCTAGACAAACAGACCCCAAGGATTACAAAATTCTACTGTAACCTCCATATAAGCTGATCATTTAAATGATACACAGGAATTGATCTGGTAGTTGACTCCAAAAAGGAGACCCTTGAGAGAATAAGATGTCTCAGAGCTTCAAAGTCATTTAAAAAGGATTCATTAAAAAAGAAAGACATGGCCCAAACTTATAAGAAAAATAGGGACAAAATGTTTTCATATTATTTCATTATAAATTTGCATACAATAAACAGACCTGCATTCAATCCATAGGTTCACAAAATCTAATGTTAAAAAATATTATTCAGTTTGAGGGTTTTTGATAATTCTATAACCTCTATTTCTCAAAAAATATTACAGAAGAATGCTGATATATTCTTTCAAGCTGTGAAGATTAAAGATGGTTTTAGGAAAAAGAACCAGTTAAGATAGTTTGTTTCTTTTTTTTCCATAATGGGACCCCCTAGCCACACTACAACGTAGAGTTAATGAATAAATTCTATTTTCAGATACTCCAATTTATATAACTTTCAGTGAAAGTATTTTAATAGCCTTCTGGGATTACAATTAATTTGACATATGGTTTTAGAAATTTCATTTTTGAAGCCAAGTCGTTGAATAAAAACATCATTTATGGCACAAAATACTTAACTGTAGCTATATATCACACTAAAAATGTTGGATATCAACAAAACTTCAAGGATTAAAGTTATTTTAAGATTTTCGTGCTTCAGGGATAGAAGCAACAATTGTGCATCTTACATACCTCAGTAGCATATTGCTGCAATCCACCAATATTAATCGGTCCCTCTTCAGTGGCATACAAATTACATCCACCTACACAAAGATCAGAGGTGGGGCATACCATTCCACAGGTCAGACCAAGTGGGTTGTCAGAAAAAATCATCTTAGCAGCTCCATAATAGTTCTGCAAAAATAAAATGTTCTTATGTAACAATGCACCTCTTAACATTCAAATTATGATGGCTTTTTTCTATTAGATCAGTATATAAGATGCAGAGGTTATAATAGTCTTTAGCATCAGAAGCTATCAAGTTAGCATAGTAAAATATACATTTATCCAATACATATATATTAATAATGAATAATGAAATTTGGTAAATTGAAATTTAAAATTAACCATCTAATTCTATCCTGCTACAACTATTTCTTTTCAGTTTTAACAAAAGTTAGTTAAGTAGATTGCTTGAACAGGCTTAAAACCTAAACCTTAAAACTAAAGAAAAAAAAATTATGCTCAGGTAATTCAGGATATACTTCATGTAACTATATTAAGGATGGCCAGGGCTCTGTTTACATTCAATTCATCTGGTTTGTCCATGGATAGTATGTATTGTAACATTCTTGTGTTGAGTATCATCCTTCAATAACAACCTATTAACCAAATATGCAGATGAAACTCATTATACAAGACTAGACTGTTAAGTTCATCCCTCATCACTCCCTTCCACACATTTGACTATTACAGACTAGTTTAGAATCTTCTGCATTTCATTAAGAATTTTGGAATCCTACTTGTTCATAAGTTATACAAATATATCATTTTTTACTGAATAATGAACAATACATTGAACATTTCAGAAATATGTTTTCTTTTCATGAAAATTTAAAATTGAATCTGACTAGTATTCTTCAAAGCTGTTAAGTATTTTGTCAAAAAAAGGATAATTTTGAGAAACTGTAACAGTCAAAAGATCCCCCTGGAGATGTAACATCTAAATGCAATCTGTTATTTTAGAGAGGATTCTGGATCAGAAAAAGGACATGAAGTAAAAGTGAAGGAAATCTGAAGAAAATATAAACTTTAGTTAATAATAATAATAATAACATTTAGGCTTCCTTCATAACTAAGTCGGTCAAGAATCTGCCTGCACTGCAGGAGACCTGGGTTCAACTCCTGGGTCAGGAAGATCCCCTAGAGAAGGAAATGTCAACCCACTCCAATATTCTTGCCTGGAAAATCCTATGGACAGAGGAGCTTGGCAGGCTACAGACCATGGGATCAAAAGAGTTGGACATGACTTAGCAACTAAATCACCACCAATAACACATTAATAATGTTTTATTAGTTGTAACAAATTTGCTATACAATGTTGTATGTTAATAATAGGTGAAACTGTAATAAAATTCTTTGTCCATTTTCACATATAAAAATACTCTAAAATACATTTTAAAAGAAGATAAGGAAAAATGTACTTAACAATATGAAACAGATGCATTTATATTTTTCAGCTTTTATTTAAAGTACATTTGAAAGTCTTTGAGAACATACTTTATTTCCACGACTAATTTCAATCATAAATACAAATTCCTAGATAAAATATTGAGGATAATAAAGAACAGCAATAATCTTTACTATTTATTGACTCTGTACTACATTTCTGATACTTTACCAGGTCTTTATCTAAGTTTGTAACATCAATCATCTTATTTAATATATCTAGCACTCAAGAAAAAATTTCTAGGCATGAGAAAAAGAATAAATTTGACTCAGTTCTAATGAGATGGATGAAATTGGAACCGATTATACAGAGTGAAGTAAGCCAGAAAGAAAAACACCAATACAGTATACTGACACATATATATGGAATTTAGAAGACAGTAATGATGACCCTATATGTGAGACAACAAGAGACACAGAGGTATAGAGTGGACTTTTGGACTCTGAGGGAGAGGGAAAGGGTGGGATGGTTTGGGAGAATGGCAGTGAAGCATGTGTATTTTCCTGTAAGTAACGAAGCGCTAATCTATGTTTGGTGTAGGATGCAGGATGCATGGGGCTGATGTACAGGATGATTCAGGCAGAGGATGTGGGGTGGGAGGTGGGAGGGGCTTCGGCATTGGGCGATTGTGTTCACCTATGGCTGATCCGTGTCAATGTATGGCAAAACAAATACAGTATTGTAATTAAAAAAATAAATAAATTTAATTAAAAAAAAAAATCTTCGATAACCAGATAGAAAATAAATTAATGAAGCAGACCCACAGGTAATACAGAAAGTAATGCTAGCAGATAAAACCTTTAATTTTAATAAAAATTCAGGCAAAAAGACACACAAAATACAGGAAACAATAAAAATGCAATCATAATATTATAATTATTTTAAAAAGAATCAAACTGATATTGAATAACTGAATGAAACATTTAAAAATAGACCTAAATGCATGGTTTTAACAGCATCTATGGTGGATTAACAATACTTCTTTTATTCAGAGTGTACTTAAAAACCAGCAGTCACATCTAACATATGTAAATGCCTCTTCAATACACATTTTTTGAATACCTAGTAGAAATGTGTTATGAGATTCAAGTTATAAATAAGGAAAGTGAAGTATAAAGAGTAAATAATTTGCCTAGGGATCATATAGTATATAAGTGGCAGAGTCAGAATCCAAAGCCATATTGTGGCTATATATTCTTAAATACCAAGGTATACTTTTATATGAAAGCTTACTGTTCATTACTGAATAGATTATAAAATTTAGTTATGATATTATTATTCAGTTATAGCACATACCACAATGTAAAAGAAACACAAAGCTCTTTTCATTATAATTAGGAAGGTAGACAGCAAGCCCATTCGATTATTCTTTATACTTCATCAGATGATTTTTGTTTATATAGTTTCTTTAGCTTTGATCCTTTCATCAGTCCATTTTAAAATTATGAGATATGTCTTACTCTTAATTCAAAAGATTAAGATCTGCTTCTTTCTCTAAATTTGGTCACATTTACCAATATCTTTGTGATGGTATGTTAGTATCACTAATAAGGACCAACAATAAAGCATTTAAGTGACAAAGTCTAATTTTCAAAAATTAACATTGGACTCTCTTAAACATATAGAAAGAGCATATACAAAAAATAAGCCAAAGATATTATATCATACATTAATAAATAAAAGCTCATTAAATAGCAAAGTTGATTAAAAAAGCATTTGAAGATGATTTGGTTTTAATGATGAAGTCTATAAAATATTCAAATATGTATATCAATTCTTAACAAATACCTCCAAAGTACACATATCTAATTTAACCAAGAAATGCAAGACTGGTTTATTTTGCCAAATACACTGTATCAATAGAATAAAGGCTAAAAATCACACAATCACCTCAAAAGATGCTGAAAAGCATTTGACAAACTCCAACAAAACTTATCATAAAAGCTTATAACAAACCACAAACACAAATCAACTTATTCTCTGATAAAGGACCTCTATGTAAATCCAACAGCTAACATCTTATTTTATGCTGAAAACTGAATGCTTCCTCCTAAAGATCAGGATCAAAGGATGTGTTTCTGATTAGCACAGTACAGAAAATCTTACCAGATAATTTGACAAGCAAGAGAAGTAAGTGCTATTCAGACCTCAAAGGAAGAAGTAAAATTATTTCCACTTATGATAAATGCAAAATGCCAGGCTGGATGAAGCATAAGCTGGGATCAAGATTGCTGGGAGAGATACCAATAACCTCAGATATACAGATGAAATCACCCTTATGGCAGAAAGTGAAGAGGAAAGAAGCTCTTGATGAAAGTGAAAGAGGAGAGTGAAAAAGCTGCCTTAAAACTCAACATTCAAAAAACAAAGATTATGGCACCTGGTCCCATCACTTCATGGTAATTAGATGGGGAAACAATGGAAACAATGATAGACTTTATTTTCTTGGGATCTTCACTGCAGATGGTGACTGCAGCCATGAAACTAAAACACACTTGCTCCTTGGAAGAAGAGCTATGACCAACCTAGACAGTGTATTAAGAAGCAGAGACATTACTTCGCCAACAAAGGTCTGTCTAGCCAAAGCTATGGTTTTTCCAGTAGCCATGTATGGATGTGAGTGTTGGACCATAAAGAAGGTTGAACACTGAAGAAGTAATGATTTTGAACTGTGGTGTTGGAGAAGACTCGAAACTCCCTCAACTGCAAGGAGATCAAACCAGTCAATCCTAACAGAAATCAATCCTAAATAGTCATTAGAAGGATTGATGCTGAAGCTGAAGCTTCAATATTTTCACCACCTAATGTAATACAAAGAACCGACTCATTACAAAAGCCCCTGGTGCTGGGAAATATTGAAGGCAGGAGGACAAGAGGACGACAGAGGACAAGATAGCTGGGTGGCATCACTGACTCAATGGACATGAGTTTGAGCAGGCTCTGAGAGATGGTGAAGGACAGCAAAGCCTGGCATGCTGTAGTCCGTAAGGTCACAAAGAGTCAGACATGACTGAGCAAATCAACAACAACAAGTGATAGAATAATATTTCACATAGAAAATCCTAATAAACTTAATTTAAAAATTACTAGCACAGTTATCTTTAATTTTATGAATCAATTGGTGCCTTGGGATGCTTAGATTGAGCATTACTTTGAGGTGGATATGAAGGTGTTTCTATATGAAATTAGTTTGAATTGGTGGATTCAGATAAGTAGATTGCTCTCCTCAATGTGGGTAGGTAACATACAATCCACTGAGGACCTGAATAGCATAAAAATGGTGGAGAAAGGATAAACTTGTCTCTTTGGTTGAGCTGGGACATTAATGATATATACACTGATATATGATATATTATGCTTCTCTGGAGAATACTAATAAGCTTCCTTGGTGTCCCAAATGGTAAAAGGCTGCTTAGAGTGTGGGAGACCTGGGTTTGATCCCTGGGTCAGGAAGATCCCCTGGAGAAAGGAATGGCAACCCACTCCAGTATTCTTGCCTAAAGAATTCCATGAACAGAGGAGTTCGGCAGGCTGCAGTCCATGGGATTGCAAAGAGCTGGACACAACTCAGCAACTAACACTTTTAACATACACACAAGAAACACAGCAACCGTAAATATATTACATAAATGCATAAAAATTAACTGATATTTCTACATATTAGCAATTAACAAACCAAAAATAAAAAGAAAATGTTTATATTTAGAAGAGCATCAAAAATACTTAAATTATATTAACTAAAAAGTGTAAAACATATATTCTGTAGACAACAAAACACTGATGAAAAAAACTAAGACTTTAAAATGCAAAATACATCCATGATAATAAATTGGAAAGTTTCTTGTCAGTATAGCAATACATTCAAAGCAATCCCTCTAAATATCCTAGCTAACTTGTACTTTATTAAAATGATCATGCTGACCCTAAAATTCATATAAATATCCAAGGGAAACAGAATAGCCAAAAGAACCTTGAAAAATAAAAACAGATTTAGAAGAATCACATTTTTCTGATTTCATAACTTACCACACAGCTATGGAAATCAAGATAAAGTGGTAATGGCAAAATGATAAAAATATACCTCAATGGAATGAATTAAGAATCCAGTAAGACCTTTATATTTATGTTCAATTGATTTTTTAAAGGATTCCAAGAATTCTGGAGGTAAAGAACATTCTCTTCAACAAGTGATGCAGTAATAGCCAAATTTAACATACAAAGGAATGAAGCTGAATCTCCACCTCATACCATAGATAAAAGTTAATTAAAAACAGATCAAATAGATCAAACCAGTCAATCCTAAAGGAAATCAGTCCTGAATATTCATTGGAAGGACTGATTCTGAAGCTGAAACACCAATACTTTGGCCACCTGATGGGAACTGACTCATTGGAAAAGACCTTGATCCTGGGAAAGACTGAAGGCAGGAGAAAGGGATGACAGAGGATGAGATGGTAGGATGGCATCACTGATTCAATGGACATGAGTTTGAGCAGAATCCAGGAATGGGAAAGGGAAGCCTGGTGTGCTGCAGTCAATGGGGTCGCAGAGAGTCAGACACGACTGAGCAACTGAACTGAACTGAAAAATAGGTCATAGATCTAAATTTTAGAGCTAAACCTATAAAACTCTTAGAAGACAACATAGGAGTAGATCTTCATGACTAGGTTATGCAGTGATTTTTATATAAGACAACAAAGCACAAGTAACAGCAAAAAAAAAAAAAAAAGGATAAACTGGATTTCATGAAAATTAAAAGAATACCATCAGAAAAGTTAAAGGACAACCCAGGAGGAAACAAATTAAGAAATCTCCAACTTGAATATATAAAGAATATCTACAACTCACTAATAAAAATTAAGTTTAAAAACTAATAAAAAAGTCAATTAAAGTGACCAAAGTATTAGTATAAATAGTCTTTCAAAAATATACAAATGATCAACAAGCATAAGAAATGATGCTCAACATTATCAGAGAAATGCAAGTCAAAATGACAAAGACATATCATTTCTCACATACTTGGATGGCTATAATCAAGACATACAGTAAAAGCTGTTGGCAAGGATATGAAGAAATTGGAACCCTCATCTACTACTGATGGGATTGGAAAATGATGTAGCTGCTTTGAAAATTAGTTTGGCAGCTCTTAAGTTTTAAGAGTGAAGTTACCATGAGATTCAGGAATTTCACTCTTTGGTGTGCACTCAATAACATTTACAAAATTTATCTATGCAAAACTTTGTACACTAATGCTCATAGCAATGTTATTTCTAAGGCTAAAACAAAATACAACTCAATTATCCATCAACTGATGTAAGGCTAAAAAAATATATCCATATAATCTATATTATTATGTTATTTGGCCATAAAAAGTAATGAAGCAATGATAAATCCTACAACATGGATGAACCTTAAAGATACTATGCTAAGTGAAAGAAGTTACTCACAAAAGACTACATATTCTGTGTTTCTGTTCATAGAAAATATCTAGGATAGGCAAAAATAAAGAGACAAAAGACAGATTGATAATGGTCTATGACTGGGACTCTGAGAAGAAATGGAAACAGCTGCTAATAGGTACACGATTTCATTTTGGATGATAAAAATACACTCAATTTGATTGCAGTAATGAGTGTAACTGCAAATATATTTGCTATCACTGAACTATGCACTGTATATTGGCAAATTGTATGGAAAATGAGTTATAGCTCAAAAAAAGCTGTTATATATTTTTAAGTATACATACAGGACTGGAAATTATATAGGCACTGTGGAAGGCAATAAAAATAATTCTTGTAAAAATTTAAAAATTTTAGCAAAGGGATATTTGAATAAATTGCTAAATTAGGTGTAAAACTGGACAATATCTTGTGGTTTAGTCTCTAAGTCATTTCCTACTCTTGCAACTCCATGGACTATAGCCTGCCAGCCTCCTCTGTCCATGGAATTTCCAAGGGAATTGCCTTTTCCTTCTCCAGGGGATTTCCCTGACCCAGGGATCGAACCCGGGTCTCCTACATTGCAGGACATCTTCTGCACTGCAGGCAGATTATCAGTTGAGCCATCAGTATCCTGGAAAGGAACAAAATAAAATTTTTGGAATTTTTTTCCTACTAAAAAAAAAAGATAAATTGCATCTTGTAGCTCAGTCGGTAAAGAATCTGCTTGCCTTTCAGGAGACCCGGGCTCGATCCCTAAATTGGGAAGATCCCCTGGAGAAGGAAATGGCGACCCACTCCAGTATTCTTGCCTGGAAAATCTCATGGACACAGGAACCTGGTAGGCTGCAGTCCAAGGGGTTGCAAAGAGTCAGGCACGACTGAGCAACTAACACTAACACTGTACACAAATCTAAAAGAAAAGGTGTAAATTTACAGTTTAATATTTTAATTAATAAGTTCATATTTATTTTTCCTAAAAAATAATACTTAGAGATCACCTTGTATTTACTCACAAAATGCTTCAGTATAGCATCAAACAGATATAGACTTATTTCATTGTACTTAGTTATGGTTTTGGATAATTTTACCTAATAATGGCAAACATAAAACTGTTCATACCAAACAGTTATTAACTTAAAATTAATCTTCTATTCCTAAGCAAACTTCCTTAGTTCCTACTTAAACCCACTGATCCTCTAACTCACCACCTACAATTAAAGTAGCAGTTAAATCACTGCTAGAGAAAAATCTCAAAGTCATTTTAAGTATTCTTTCCTCATCTTACTTGTCACCTCAGGAACATTTGACATGATTGATTAACAAATATTTATTGACTGACTCACTGAGTAAAATATCCTATTGCATAATTAGAAGTTTTTATAAATATAAAAATAGTGTCATGGCAAAAATGTCAATTGCAGATAACTTGTCAGGATATTTGAGGGAAAAAAATGTAGAAAGAACATAATCTAATTAAACACTGAAGGATTTTTCCACAAGGATGTTGGTTGTTTAAAGAGCCCAAATTCATTTTAAGCACAAAAAAATAGTGACAGAAGGAGAGAAAAAAAAATATATATATATATCACAACAAATAAAATATAATGAAACAAAACATTTTAAATTACACTTATGGTTCATGATTTGCCACAGCTGTCAAACTACTATGACCTGATCTATCACAGCCTATCATTGACAATAAAACTGTCTAGTAACTCATCAGCAATCTCACAGCTTCAAGTGTAACCCTTATACCAAAATAAAATTATAGGATGCTATAATTAATTTCTATTGGAATATAGTTGCCTTATAATATTGTGTTAGTTTCTGCTGTATAGCAAAGTAAATCAGTTATACATATACACACATCCTCTTTTGGGGATTTCCTTCCCATTTAGGTCACCATAGAGCACTGAGCAGAGTTCTTTGTGTTATATAGTATGCTCTCATTAGTTATCTATTTTATACATAATATGTACATAGATCAACTCAATCTCCCAATTTACCCCACTCCTCTTTCCTTCTGTGGTATTCATAAATCCGTTCTCTATTTCTATGTTTCTTTGTCTGCTTTGCTAATAAATTCATCTGTATCATTTTTGTAGATTCCATATATGTGACATTATATGATCTTTGTTTTTTCATTCTGATTTACTTCAATCTGTACCAGTCTCTATGTCCATCCATACCTCTGGAAATTGCACACTAGTGTTCCTTTTTATGGCTCAGTAATATTCGACTGTATATAGGTACCGCATCTTCTTAATCCATTCATCTGTCAATGGACATCTAAGTTGCTTCCATGTCCTGGCTATTGCAAATGGTGCTGTAATGAACACTGGGATACATGTATCTTTTGTAATTATGGTTTTATCTAGGAATTACCCAGGAGGGGGATTGCTGGGACATATGGTAATCATATTTTTAGTTTTTGTAAGAAACCTCCATACTGTTCCCCATAGTGGCTGTATCAGTTTCATTCCCACCAACAGTACAAGACAGTTCCATTTTATACACATGCTCTCCAGCATTTGTTATTGGTATATTTTTTGATGATGGTCATTCTGACCTGTGTTAGGTGATACATCATTGTAGTTCTGCTTTGCATTTCTCTAGTAATTAGCAATGTTGAACATTTTGTCATGTGTCTGTTGCCCATCTGTCTGTCTTTTTGGAGAATGTCTATTTAGGTATTCCGGTTTTTTGAACTGGGTTATTTGTTTTTGTTTTTTATATTGAGTTGCATAAGCTGTTTGTATATTTGGGGGATTAATCCCTTGTCAGTTGCTTCATTTGCAAATATTCGCTTCCATTCTGAGGGCTACCTTTTCATTTAATTAATGGTTTCCTTTGCTGCACAAAAGCTTTTAAGTTATATTAGGTCTCATTTGTTTATTTTTGTTTTTATTTTCATTATTCTAGCAGGTAGGTTACAAAAAATCTTGCCATGATTCATGTGAAAGAGCATTCTGCCTATGGTTTCCTCTAAGAGTTTTATAGTGCCCAGCCTTACATTTAAGTTTTTAATCTATTTTGAGTTTATTTTTGTGTATGGTATTACAGAGGGTTTTAGTTTCATTCTTTCACATGCAGCTGTTCAGTTTTCCCAGTACCACTTATTAAAGAAAATGTCTTTTCTCCATTATATATTCTTGTCTCCTCCTAGGTGACCATAGGAACATGGATTTCTCTTTGGGCTTTCTGTCCTGACCCATCGATCTATATTTCTATTTTTGTGCCATTACCATGTCTTGATTACTGTAGTTCTGTTCAGTCTATGAACTTCCCAGGTGGTGCAGCAGTAAAGAATCTGACTGACAATCCAAGAAACACAGGCATAGGTTCGATCCCTGGCTCGACAAGATCCTCTGAGGAAATGGCAACCCATTTCAGTATTCTTGCTTGGAAATCCCAAGCACAGAGGAGCCTGTCAGGCTACAGTCCATGGAGTGCAGAGAGTCAGACACAACTGAGCAACTGACACAGTAGTTTATACTCTGAAGTCAGGGAGCTTGATTTTTCCAGCTTTGTTTTTCTTCCTTAAGACTGTTTGGCTATCTGAGTTCTTTTGTATTTCCATATAAATTTTAATTTTTTTTACTGTAATTCTGTGAGAAATAGCCTTTGTAATTTGATAGAGACTGCACTGAATCTGTAGATTGCTTTGGGTAGTAGAGTCATTTTCACAATATTGATTCTTCCAATACAAGAACATGGTATATCTCTCCACCTGTTTGTGTAGTCCTTGATTTCTTTTGTCAATATCTTACAGTTTCTGAGTTCATATCTTTTGACTCCTTAGGTAGGCTTATTAATATATATTCTTTTTTGTTGCAGTGGCAAATTGTATTATTTCATTAATTTCTTTCTGATCTTTTGTGGTTAGTGTATAGAAAAGCAAGATATTTCTGTGTATTAATTTTGTGTACCACAACATTACTAAATTCATTGCTGAGCTCTAGTAGTTTTCTGGTAGCATCTTTAGGGTTTAGAGTTTTCTACATATAGTATCATTCTACTATTTACAAACTGTGACAGTTTCACCTATTGTTTACTTTGCATTCTTTTAATTCTTTCTCTTCTATGACTGCCATGGCTAGGATTTCCAAAACTATGTTGAATAAAAGAGTTGAGAGTGGAAATCCTTCCTTTGTTCCTGATCTTACAGGAAATGCTTTCAGTTTTTCACCATCGAGAATGCTGTTTGCTATGGCATTATCATAGATGGCTTTTATTTTGTTGAAGTAAGTTCCCTCTATGTGCAATGTCTGGAGAGTTTAAATTATAAATGGATGTTGACTTTTGTCAAAAGCCTTTTCTGCATTGATTTAGGCAATCATATGGTTTTTATTCTTCAGTTTGTTAATATGATGTATCACATTGATTTGTGTAGAATGAAAATTTCTTGCATCTCTGGGATAAATCCTACTTGATCATGGTGTATGATCCTTTAAATGTGTTGCTGAATTCTTTTTATTAGCATTCTATTGAGGATATTTTTGTCTATGTTCATCAGTGATATTGGTCTATAATTATCTTTTTGTGTGTGATATCTTTGGTTTTGGTATGAGGGTGATAGTAGCCTCACAGAATGAGCTTGGGAGTATTCCTGTAGGAGGCTATAAAATTCTTAAAAAGTAATAAGTATTACTGAACATTTCTTAAATAAAAAAAAATCACCAAGACAATTTTTTTAAAGGCAAATATTCACTCTCTGAAATCAAAACGGTTTGCTATCAGTATAAGAGGTCATTTCAGGCTAAGGTTTAGACTTAGTTTTAAAACTGGTGGCATTCAAATGACTCAAGTTGACAGAGCTAAGAGATGAGAGGGAATGACATACAAGTTGCTGTGGACTGAAATGAGTAAATAATCAAAATTTGGTGTAATGACTTGGAAGTTTGGCTATGAGTTCATTCACTCAGGAAATGATGATTAGGAGATATATTTGGAAAATATGCTTGAACTAAAGAATTTGGTATTTAATTGAAGCTTTTTAATATTCATAGAAGGATGCCGGTACTAAGAGACTAGCTAGGAAGATTTATGTATAGATTTATGTGGAAATTCTCAAAAGGGAGCAGAAATACTGGGAATGTGAAGAAGACACAGTTAAACCTAAAAAAGAAAGTATTGGCATATACCACAGAACATAGAAACATGGTTTTGAAAATGGGCTGAAACAAAATTAGGCAATGATTCAGAAGTCATCTTTGCAATTCACCTCTTACAAATAACTTTGAAGAAATGGCAGATAACTGTGTGTGTAGAGATCTGGCTATTTAGAGTCAAAGACATTCAGGAACATATTAGAAAGAGAACACTTCCTCAACTCTTCCCATCAGAACTTCATGATCAATATCAATTATTTCTCTCATAGTAAGTGGGAAGATTTCTTGAGCCTTCCTTCTAAATAAGAGTTTTGACTCTAATTCTGTGAGCTCTTAAACCTTTCTAATAGCAAAGGCTATAAAATTTAAATTTAGAAGGGTACTTTAAAGACACCTCAGCAGTCTCCTTCTTGAAAATACACAACCATTTCACTAGTTTCTTCATGTTATTCAATCAGTCACACGTATATTAGTCTTCTATCGTGTGAAAGAAAAAAAAATGTACAAGGAAGGCTATATTAGGGGAGATACAAAATAAATATATAATCTTTGTGCACAGATTTATTTTATACATATTGGATGACAGCTTTTACCCTTCTTTAACAAAAATCTAGAGACAAAATGATGCTTGATATATTTGTAGCCTTTATAGCAACACAAAAGAATAGGCATTGAATGCTGTCCAGTCCATTAGCTTACCCAGGATCTTGCTGGTACTGAATTTTCTATTACTCATTGAGATTTTTAAAGCAGAATTTAAGGTACCCCATGTGCCATTTATGTGAGTTAATTTTAAGAAAACTTTAAGTTTTATTCTTTTTATTTTAAAATTATAGCTTGAAACCTCATTAGTGTCATCCCTCTACAATTTAATGATTTTTAAAGTCAGTATCAAGAAACACAAGAAACCCACAAGCTAGCTATTCTCTCATATGGTATAACTATTTTAACAAATAGTTCTATCATATTCAGGCCTTCATGTCACTACACCATTATCAATACAGCTGGTGGATTTATTTTAAAGTGTTCTTCCTTCTTCCAATGAGTGTTTTCACAGATGGAAGCACCCTTCCAAGATAAACTCCAATCTGTTGCATTTAAAAAATACTTGGGCTAAACTTCAGTAAGTTTGCATGTGTGAGAAGGGTGAATTAACATTGCTTGTATTTCTGGATGGAGCTATATAATGGTGAACGTGATGATGTACATTAGTGGACTAGAAAATATATCTAGTAGTACATACAAAAAGAATAGGGAAAAGGGCATCTCTGCCAGTCACCATCCCTCAGTAAACAACCTATGGATCTTCATGTATTTGGTAAAGGAGAGGTGGGAATAACTTATGAACAGAATACACGAAACCTCCTGCCCTCATATTATTCACATTCTTGTGAAGACAAACGAGGATGGAAGAATAGATTTGGCTGCTTTTTTCTGAAAATCCTTCCTTGTAATACATACACTAAATTTTATAAGATTTACAAGAGTAGGCCAGAACTATGAATTTATTTTGGTCTCACTTAAGGAAATTTTTTTAATTCTTATAGAAAATAAAGTTTTTATCTGACCTTGAGATGGTAAACTAGAACACACATACTCAAGTATCACACACATACACACATACACGTTTCAGAGCCATACGCTCCTGAATTTGAATCATATTTAAACCATATGACTGGAGGAAAATGTATCATCATCTCTTAGCACAGGTTTCATCACTTAAGAAATACAGATCAAAATTTCTTTTTAATTAGTCATGTTTATGTTAAATATTTTTAAAATGCTTGACACAGATAAGATGCCTAGTACATTATGAAGCATAGGATAGATTTAATAAATTTAAGTCCCCACCTCTTCCCTAGGCTTTTTCTCCTAAAAGCTTTCTTAAAATGTTAATTCTAACAGTTTAAGATTTTAACATTTATTAAAGAAACCTCATGTTAGGAAGTAGATTAAGAAAGACAGCAAATAAGAGCAAAAAGTACAGAAAAAAAAATACCACAATCTACTAAGTCATGAAAAAGAAATGGCAGAGAAACATGCAAGTAAAGGCATAATAATTAATGTACATTGTAGAAATGCAAAAATCTCATTTCTAGTTCTCCAATTTTCTGCACCATCCCCACCTATCTCTGTTTAATTGACTTGAGAATGTATAATTTTCCCTCAGTTAATTAATATAACTTAGTGTGCATGTACTCAGTTCACCAGTCACCAAGTACTTACAAGCAGCTACTCTGTGAGAGGCCCTTTGGTGAGCACTAGACATGCATGAAGAAGCAGTGCTTTTGCCTGTAGATTGTTCTGGTTAAACAGAATACAATTTTCATCCATACCAATATCCATCCTATTCATACCCTATACATTTCCTTTAAAAACTACGTTTTACACCATTTTCCAACTAGAAACATAATGCTACAATATGCTCTCTTTGTACTACACTTTTTGGTCATTGATTTTGTTAATATAAATGTATGATAACTGTATATTTTTTCTGATGTGTCTTCTATTAGCTTTTAAAAATTTCTTAAGTTCAGAGACCATATCTAATCTATATTCTTTAAGCAGGCAGTAGAATTACTACTAGAAACTTAATTGATTAGCATTTATCTTTTATTATCAAAAATAAACATTTATATAAAATTCAAATCGTTAGGCAGCATCACCAATTCAAAGGGCATGAATTTGAGTGAACTTCAGGAGACGGTGGAAGGCAGAGGAGCCTGGAGTGCTACAGTCCATGGGGTCACAAAGAGTCCAACATGGCTTAGTGAATGAACAATAACAACAAAGTAAGTAATGTGACTATCTGTTGTGAATAATAAAATGCCAATTTTATCCACAGAAAATAATGAAATTTGCAATAGATTTTCTAAGAAATTTACAGAAGTATAATTTTTATTCTTAGAGATATGACAAAACACAGAAATAAACAACCAAATACAAGGTTATTTCATTTAGAGTGCTAGAGTTCACATATACCAAAAATGAAATGAAAAATGATGCTCAGAGAAGACAGGTAGTTTTCCTAAGGTCACACAGCCAACAGGTGAATTGAAAGTCGCTCAGTCATGTCCAACTCTTTGCAATCCCATGGACTGTAGCCCACCAGTCTCCACAGTCCATGAAATTTTCCAGGCCAGAATATTGGCGTGCTTGCCACTTCCTGCTCTAGGGGATCTTCCCAACCCAGGGGTCGAATCCACTTCTCTTGCATCTCCTACACTGGTAGGCAGATTCTTTACCAGTAGCGCCACCTGGGAAGACCCCCTTATAAGTTACCATAATTCATAGTATACTGTCTTCAAGGAGATAGAATGCCTTTCTACATGGAAACTTCTATGCCAATATAGAAACATATATGGTAGAGTCAAGATCATAATGTTAGAATGATCATTAAAGCTAAGAAAAATATGCAAAAGTAGAAATCCAGAAGTTATCGTTTATAAATACTGCATAACTTGCAAGCAAAAAAAAAGTTAATTTGAGAAATTATTGAAGGAGAAGTAAAATTAATATTGATAGAATCACCTATTCCTATACTATATAAAATGTTAAAAAATTTTTCCCTAATCTAATATTATTATAAGTTTCATCTTTCACTGAGATTGTTTTCTTTACAACCCAACTAAACTGTACATCCTTTTAAAGGTTACCAGAAATATAGATTAAATCAGATTATTTTTACTGGAACAAAAATATAACACAAATTCTATACTAAAAGGCCCTTTGTTGCCCAGCATCAGAAATAGAAAATTAGTATCTGGATGTACTAATGCACTTCATATATCTCCCTCTTCTGAAAGCTGTTATACTAAAAACAAAGCTATATCACATGTGCTACTGTCTACTCAGTAAACTATTGTTCATATTTGATATAATTTAAATATATTGGTAATTAATATTTGGCTACAAAGAGAAAACTGGAAATTCTGTTGTTTCTTTGTTCTTTAAAAATCATTTGTTATTAAGAAAAATACAAGTCAATCAAATGATTGGCCAGGTTTTAAAAATAAGTTTATATTTTCAATAACAAGTATAAGTAATGGCAAAATTAGAGAAAAAAAAAACTGAAAGGTAAGAAAGAGATCAAATTACCTCACCTCAAATAATCTTACATTAAGATTTAAAAAAACAAACTCAGAAAACAAACAAACTCAGAAATTATTGCTGGACATCATTATAATATATATATAATAACTTAAGACAGAATTATCACTTATGATAGTAGAGCTAGACAGCAATTTAGCACTCCTATTTTCTTTTATCCAAACAAAATAAAGTAAGACTATTTTATGAAGGTTTGCTCTTCACAGACAGAAATGAGATTTCTTAATCAACTGGGTGTTTTGCTGTCTAACATAGTGTGTTATTATATACTGCTCATAAAACCACCAGTCAGCTACAATCTGCCCAGAGGATACAAACACAGTTTTCAGAAAGTCTCCATTCAAAGTGCATTAGTTTAAGCCCATACGAATTTCAAAATTATAATTAGTTTTGTTTACAATTAGGGCTTCCCTGATAGCTCAGTTGGTAAAGAATCCAGAAGCAAAGCAAGAGACACTGGTTCAATTCCCAGGTCAGGAAGATTCGCTGAAGAAGAGAGAGCCTACCCACTCCAGTATTCCTAGGCTTCCCTTTGACTCACTGGTAAAGAATCTGCCTGCAATGCAGGAGACCTGGGTTGAATTTCTGGGTTGGGAAGATCCCTGGTGCAGGAAAAGGCGACCCACTCCAGTATTCTGACCCGGAGAATTTCATGGGCTGTATAGCCCATGGGGTGCCAAAGAGTTGGACATGACTGAGCAACTTTCACTTGTTTACAATTACTTACTTAAAATTCTTCAATTTACCAAATAGTTGCCTAAGATGAAACTCAAATTTCCTTAAGATAAAGTTTATTGTATTATATATTCTGCCACTATTTAAGATTTAATAGTACTTAGAATGGGAAACAATAGAATGGGAAAGACTAGAGATCTCCTCAAGAAAATTAGAGATACCAAGGGAACATTTCATGCAAAGATGGGTTCAATAAAGGACAGAAATGGTAAGGACCTAACAGAAACAGAAGATATTAAGAAGAGGTGGCAAGAATACACAGAAGAACTGTACAAAAAGATCTTCATGACCCAGACAATCAGGATGGTGTGATCACTCACCTAGAGCCAGACATCCTGGAATGTGAAGTGGGCCTTAGGAAGCATCACTATGAAGAAAGCTAGTGGACGTGATGGAATTCCAGTTGAGCTATTTCAAATCCTGAAAGAGGATGCTGTGAAAGTGCTGCACTCAATATGCCAGCAAATTTGGAAAACTCAACAGTGGCCACAGGACTGGAAAAGGTCAGTTTTCATTCCAATCCCAAAGAAAGGCAATGCCAAAAGAATGCTCAAACTACCATACAATTGCACTCATCTCACATGCTAGTAAAGTAATGCTCAAAATTCTGCAAGCCAGGCTTCAGCAATACGTGAACCGTGAACTTCCAGATGTTCAAGCTGGTTTTAGAAAAGGCAGAGGAACCAGAGATCAAATTGCCAACATCTACTGGATCATCGAAAAAGCAAGAGAGTTCAAGAAAAATGTGATTCTGTGGATCACATTAAACTGTGGAAGGTTCTGAAAGATATGGGAATACCAGACAACCTGACCTGCCTCTTGAGAAACTCGTATGCAGGTCAGGAAGCAACAGTTAGAACTGGACATGGAACAACAGACTGGTTCCAAATAGGAAAAGGAGTACGTCAAGGCTATATATTGTCACCCTGCTTATTTAACTTATATGCAGAGTACCTCATGAGAAACACTGGGCTACAAGAAACACAAGCTAGAATCAAGACTGCCGGGAGAAATATCAATTACTTCAGATATGCAGATGACACCACCCTTATTGCAGAAAGTGAAGAGGAACTAAAGAGCCTCTTGATGAAAGTGAAAGAGGAGAGTGAAAAAGTTGGCTTAAAGCTCAACATTCAGAAAACTAAGATCATGCATCTCATCCCATCACTTCAGGGAAATAGATGAGGAAACAGTGGAAACAGTGGCTGACTTTATTTTTCTGGTCTCCAAAATCACTGCAGATGGTAATTGCAGCCAATAAATTAAAAGCTGCTTACTCCTTGGAAGGAAAGTTATGACCAACCTAGATAGCATATTCAAAAGCAGAGACATCACTTTGCCAACAAAGGTCCATTTAGTCAAGGCTATAGCTTTTCCAGTAGTTATGTATGGATGTGAGAGTTGGACTGTGAAGAAGGCTGAGCACCGAAGAATTGATGCTTTTGAACTGTGGTGTTGGAGAAGACTCTTGAGAATCCCTTGGACTGCAAGGAGATCCAACCACTCCATCCTAAAGGAAATCAGTCTTGGGTGTTCATTGGAAGGACTGATTTTGAAGCTGAAACTCTAATTTTGGCCACCTGATGTGAAGAACTGACTCATTTGAAAAGACCCTGATGCTGGAAAATATTGAAGGTGGGAGGAGAAGGGGACGACAGAGGATGAGATGGTTGAATGGCATCACCCACTCAATGGACGTGAGTTTGGGTGAACTCCGGAAATTGGTGATGGACATGGAGGCCTGGTGTGCTGTGGTTCACGGGTCGCAAACAGTGAGATACAACTGAACGACTGAACTGAACTGAACTGGGTACTTAGAAAAGTGTCATGTTAGAAAATATGTTACTTATTGAGCACTTCATATTTTAATAGCGACTTTCACATACTTTTGTCATATAAATAGTGCAGTGTTATGCAAAGGAAAGTACATTGGACAAGAAGTCAGGAAAATACTGTAACACTATTGAGTGGTTATGTGATCTGGGATAGACCATTTAACCTTAGAATTCATATTTATTTTCTACATAATGAGATGGTTAGTCAGATTAAAATTCCATTTGTATAGGTCAAGAATGTACCTCCAGTATTGGAGACCTTGGTTCAATCCCTGGGGAGGGAAGATCCCCTGGAGAAGGGAATGGGCAAAGTACTCCAATATTCTTGGCTGGAGACTCCCCATGTACTGAGGAACCTGGCGGGCTACAGTCCATAGGGTTGCAAAGAGTCAGACACAACTGAGCGACTAAGCACAGCACAAACAATGTAATATCCATCTCTCTTTTCCACCAGAACATTAGAAAAGAGGGGACATTTTGAAAATAATACAGCCATTGGTAATTTAGCACTTAGTAAATTTACCATTTGCTAGTCTCAAAACTGAGAAGTTATATATTAAAATTCAAGGCTGAATTCTAGAAAATTGAGTTAATGTTACCAGCTGATTAGTGTATGAGGCAAGATAAGCATAAATTTGCATTACTAAATTTAAATTAATACGTTACCACAGTCTAGACACAGAGTTTCCTAGGTGGAGCTAGTCATAAAGAACCTGCCTGCTGATGCAAGAAACATAGATTCAACCCCTTTGTGGACAAGATCCCCTGGAGGAAGGCATAGCAACCCTCTCCAGTATTCCTACCTGGAGAATTCCAGGGACAGAGGAGGCCAGCAGGCTATAGTCCATGGGGTCACAAAGAGTTGGACACAACAGAAGCAACTTAACATGCATGCATAGTCCAGACACAGCATTCAATAATTACTCTATAGAGCTTCTTTTCATTTCATGAAACTAGTTTTACATGTTGAGAAAAGTTAGGATATTCTGAAAATAAATATACTATCAGGGGAATAGCCTTTATCAATGGTAAGATATATTACACAGCATAGTATAAAATATCTTGGTTCTGTCAAAGATATATAGATTGACAGGACAAATAAAGGGTTTGAAATAGACCTAAATAAATATAGAATTAAGTATATGATAGATGTGGCATTTCAGAATACAGGGAAAATATATTTTTCAATAAACAGATTTGGAACTATTAGTCATTTAGTGGGGGATAACAGGCCAAATATTTTTCTCATTTTTTTGTACCAAAATAAAAACTAAGAGTAAGGTCTATATATATTACTCTGTAACCCATTAGCTTTATTTTACTATAGAATTTTAATCTATTATTTTTATTAAAAATATACATGCTTACTGAGGAATTAAAATAATATGGCCATTTTCAGCAAAATAGTTAATAACCTCTTTCACCCTCTTCAGCCTCAATCAACTGAGGAATCTAGTGTCTAAGTCCTTCTATGCCATGTTTAGCTTATATGTAAATCGGAATTTTTAAAGATAGTATTATGCTATTCATACTAGTATGCAACTCACTTTCTTCATGTAATAGGAATATCCTTTTAGATCAACAAATATAATAATAATGCAGAGCCACGTAACATTCCATAATATAAAAACAGGTTAATAGCTTAAACGCTTTTTTTTAAGGTTGGGCACTATTGTTGTCTCAAGTTTTTGCTACGTCAAACAATGCTATGATTGCTGTAATAAATACTACTGTACATATACCATTATATGGTTGTACTTTTATTTCTCTTGGAAGAACAGATAGCAAAGCATTGCTAGCACAACTGAATAAATATCTGAAATTTTCAAATATATTACTACTGTATGACATTTCTTGCTTCCTTTTTGTTAAATAGCAAAGGAGGCTATTTAACTTTTTAGCTTTAAAAATATGATGAGAGAAAACTGGTATCACCCTTTTATTTACATATTTCTGGCTAATATGGAAGTAGGACATCTCTAGTATGGCCATTAATCATTTGCATGGACTCTTTTTAGTGCTTATGAGAACACTGCCTATGCAAGGTTGGGTTATTTTTCTCATTTAAATTTTTAGGAACTCTGATTTAATAGAAGTTACCACTTAGCCTAAACATGCAGAACAACAACAACAAAAAAATGTTCACTTGGTTTCAAGTTTGGTTTGATTTCATTTTAAAATACATAATAAAATGTGTGTGGCAAAATTTTTTCTCACATAGCTCACAGATTAAAATTATCCTTAAACCTTTTCCTTTTATATTTAAAAATTTAGTACACCTAAAATTTATCTTATATGGCCTGATGAAGTGTTCTAAAGGTAAAGTCAAAATTATGCCAGGACCACTGTTCAAAGAAGTCATCATTTCCCACTGAATTAAAATATCCTCTTCATTATATATTGTGTTCTTTTATTTACTTGGTTTCATTTATGGACTTTCATCTGTTTCAGAAATGTGTATTCCTGTACCAATTCTATACTGACTACAGTGGCTGTACAGTGAGTTTCAATATCTGATATGGCAAATCTTTTTGTCTTATTTTTCAATAGTCTATTTCTTCGATATGCCTTCTTGATTACCATCCCAGAATTTACCAATAAAATTTAGGTTTCAATCATTCTAGATTATCTATTAGATCTTAAATATTTATAGGCACTTTTTCACATGTATTGGTAGTTACCTACTATGATTCTTCTAATTTATAAAGTTTAAATTCTAGGTTAAATATTTTTTTAAGTTATTGTGAATGCATCCATGAACTTTCATGTTCAGGGACAGAAATGATAAGAGGTAAGCAAAGAAATAAGTGGAACAACCTTAAAGTCATTTGCTAAACCAGGTTAAAAAAGCCTTTAATTTTCAGGGCCTTTGGGAACACAGCCAATATAGATTACTTTTCTAAATAAACATCTTTATTACAGTATTTACTTTTTAAACTATGGTTGCTCATTTTCTTTGAGGCTTTATCTGTGAAAATTTCATAAGGACTGCAATAAAGGCACGCATTGAAATATGTATATTACCATGGCTGATTCGTGTCAATGTATGGCAAAACAAATATAGTATTGTAATTAAAAAAATAAATAAATTTAATAATAAAAAAACAAAACAAAACAAAAAAGAAATATGTATATTACCATATGTAAAATAGATGACAAGTGTAAGTTCCATGCATGAAGCAGGGCGCTCAAAGCTGGTGCTCTGGGACAAGCCAGACAGATGGGTTGGGAGGGAGGTGGGAGAGGGTTCAGAATGGGGAGGACACATGTACACCCATGGCTGATTCATGTCAATGTATGGCAAAAACCATCACAATACTATAAAGTAATTAGCCTCCAAAAGGAAAAAGATAATAATAATAATTTTAAAAATTAAAAATAAATAAAACACTATGTCTGGACCCACTAGTCATCATAAGCAATATAATCATGCTCACAAATATTTTGGATATGAGATTCTCAAGAATACAAAAATAAGTAATCTCATCTGCTGTAAGAAATTATAGGTAGACTTGAAAAATAAATAAAAAGCTAACAGGCTTTTTAAATGTAAAAAGAACTCCTAGAAATGAAAGATAAAACTGTAACTCAAAACTCAGCAGACAATTTTAACAACATATTTGAAACTGGTGAGGAAGGTTTTAGTAAAACTTGAAAGCAGAATTTAAGGAAATGATTTAAAATGTAACCTCCAAAAACAAAGAAATGAATGTTTGAAAAATAAGTTGAGTCATAGACAATAAAATAAGAATATTTAACGTATACCTAATGAGAACTCCAGAAAATGAAGTAAAGACAATCAAACAGTCCCCCAAATGATGAAAGATATCAATCCACAGATTTGAGTCATAATGAAAACAAAGCAAAATAAATAAAAGAAATCCACACTGATATAAATAACTGTAACACTGTTGAACACTAAAGGTTAAAAGGTCTTTAAATCAGCCACTCTCCCAAAGACATTATTCTCAAGTGAGCAATAACTAGAATGTTGGTGACATTCAAAAAGCATGCATGACATAAGACACTAAAGTGATACTCTCTGAGAGGTGTAAAAAATAACTGCAAATCCTTTACTCTATGCACAAAGTATTTTATGAGAGTTAAGAAATGCATGAACAGTTTCAGAAACTTTAAAAAGAGTTGGTTAACAGCATATCCTTACCCAAAAAGATTTAAAGAACTGACATTCATTCTAAGCACAAATAAACTGCTTTTTCATGGAAATCTCAACAAGGGGAAAAAACTGAAGAAAACTGCCAACAATTTGAATAAAACTAATCCAAAACTGTATTAATAAGTACACAGTAAATAGCATATAATAATAAAGCATAAAATTTTATTCATCAAGTTTTAAAAAGAAAGTATTATTGTTAATTAGACAAGGAAGAGCTAATTAGAATTGCAGTACCTTAGTCTATGCCACAAGACCCACTCAGATTGGGCCCTGGAATGACACAGACCCATAATATTTAGCTGTTGTAAAATTTAGGAAAAAATTACATATTTTACATTATTTAAAAATTGGCATCATGACTGTAAGGGGAACTGACACACAAGTTCAGAACTATTTATGTAAACCAAACGGCAGATTGAACTCTGAAGGATAATGACTTGTTAGTTCTCTAGGAGCATCACCTAAAGTCTTTAAAAGCTGTTCCCTTGAACACCATCTTATGGCAGCTAGGTAAGTTTCTGTCAGTTTTCTTGGGATGCACAGAGGTGCTCCAAGTACCATCTGACAATGAAAGTGTGGGAACTAGCCTTGTGTATCAAAGGAAACCTGAAATCTCAATTATCACATTTTGTTTCATAAATCTAAAATATTCATTTTTAAATGACTGATTAGTGAATTATGGACTTCCTAATACTTTTTTCATTTACTTACTTGGCAATGGCACCCCACTCCGGCACTCTTGCCTGGAAAATCCCATGGACAGAGGAGCCTGGCGGGCTGCAGTCCATGAGGTCGCAAAGAGTCGGACAGGCCTGAGCAACATCACTTTCACTTTTCACTTTCATGCATTGGAGAAGGAAATGGCACCCCACTCCAGTGTTCTTGCCTGGAGAATCCCAGGGATGGGGGAGCCTGGTGGGCTGCCTTCTACGGGGTCGCACAGAGTCGGTCACGACTGAGGCGACTTACCAGCAGCAGCAGCTGTCATAAAAATGGGGGGTACCTAATTGGCTTTCATTTATAGGCAATGGTAAGCCACTGAAGTTTTTTGAATAAGGGTACAATATAATTAAACCCATGATTTTACAAAATTATTCTGAAAATGATCAATATTTTATTTGATAATGGTATAAACCACTTGGCCACTGAAACTGAAAGGCAAACCCTAAAGTAGGATGGACTGAATCTATTGATTGCACTTCTGCTTTATAATATTTGTGCATGCACGTGCATGTAAACATACACACATATATCAAGAAAACATTTTTAAATAAAACTTTTGTCATCAATAATATTTATCAATAAATAATGCTGGCTAAATTGTGCTGCTCCTCTGATTTCTAGTTACTTTCAATAGGAATCTATGATGAGAGCCTTTTATGTGACACTGAGTCAGTTTTTTTCTAATGTAAATTATTAAATGTATAGCTATATTATTGTATTTATATTATTAATATAATAGTAAATTTATATTAATAAATGTATATTAGCTGTAAAGCCACTAAATCTATATAGATTCTATAAAATCTATATTCTGTAAAATATACAAGTCTGTGGAGAAGCCACTGCTTTACAACTTAACGTAAAATTTTGAAAAAGAAAATAAATATTTTTTATTAGGAAAGAAAGGATTCTGTAACTAAGGAAAATTTTTTTAAGTCAGTTTTTCACTACATTTATAGACTGACCTTATGAATTCTTACGTAATGTAGTGGTTTTCTTTTTTTTTTTTTTTTCAAAAGAAAACTATGCAAAAATATAACCCTTATTTACAGTTTGATGAATCTGAAATGTGTACTTCCCATTGAGAGATACAATTGCGAAGAACAACCTGCATGAAACGGAGAAAAACTGACCAAGGAGGTACAATAGAACTGAGTGTACCTTTAGAAACTAGAGCTGTAATCCAGTTTGTAAAAAAATAAAGAATGGAAGTATTGGTCTAAACTCCACTGAATCACAGAAACCTAACACAGTACAATCCAAGTGACATGCTTTTCTCAAGAAGGTTCAAGGCTCATTGAGTCTGGTGATTCAATTACCCTCTCAACCTGGAAAGAACCCCCATCCTGAGTTGAGGTACACTGGTAGAGCAATGTGGGACAGCCTACATCGTACACAGCTGGTAAATCTTAAAAGCTGCAGGCTTTAAAGTACAAGAATCTCTTACCTTTTATGATTGCTACAATGATTCTTCAACCTTAAATGTCTAGCATAAGATTACATTTTCAATTAAATACCTGCAAATATCTTCTCTTCATATGGAAATTTAGTTAAATAAATACCAAAGTGCAATGCTTTATCAGGTAGTAAGAAATATGAACAAACTAATGAAACAACATTATCCTAAAATAGAGATGATTCTGATCTTACTTAGACATAAGTTTTCAAAGAATATCATGATTCCCATTTTGTCTTTTTTTCATAAAAAATTTTGTATAGCTTGAATGATTGTGCTATACACTAATTAGAATCACAAAATCACTTACTAAATTATAGATTCTCTAGGAAAAATTTAGCTAGCATGGATCCCAATTCTATTGCCTCATGCTTAAAGCCAGGAGTACAACCTTAGATATAATTTTAGCCAAAACTCTTTCTACTTCAAATTTTGAACTTTAATTTTATTCTTTTCTCATGAGATTTCATATACATGCTTCACATAAATTATTTATTTTCATATATAAGTCAGATTCTATGATGATAAATGTTTATAATATTTCAGTTAATAAATGAGATCTCTTTTCAGATTTTAGCTTCTTAATTACAAAACAAATACAGAGTGTTAGTGATTTCCTACTATCTACAGAATTAAGTCTCAAATATTGAGCATAGAATTCAAACATATTCACAACTTAATATCAATCTAACTGCCTTGTCTCTTTCCCATCACTCTTCTTTATGTAATCAAGGCTCAATTCTAGCCACACTGAATTTATTATATTTCCCTACATATGCCATGTATAGCCCACATTCTTGCTTTTTCATATGCTGAATAATCTTCTTAAACGGAATGGTTTCAGCACTAATCACATTGAATTATCAGTAGTTTTTGTGTTGTTTTATTTTTTTATTGTATCTGGTTTTGCTCAGAGTTATAATTTTCAGAAGGCAAGTTCATATCAGGGATCCTTTTTCACCCAGTATATGTCACTGAGTTTGGTAGATAGTAGATGCTCAATAAGTAATACCAGAAACAAAAATAATAATCACTTGTATAGTATTTACCATATTGAAAGAATAGAAAAAATAATTCCACATCAATAAAATATTTGTTGAATAATTGCCATATCAGAGATTTTCACATGAAAATATTATTTAGTTCACATCGCCATCTTGTAAGACAGATGCTATCCTTCTTTCATAAATGAAAGTGAAGAGATAAATTTTCCTTGGGTTCACAGGGATTCAAAGCAAAAATTCAACCTGGACTTCAGATCTGACCATGTAGATTAATACCATGTCCTATATCTAAGTAATAACCTCTAATTCTTTTGAAATCATAAAGCTATATAAATTTATAATTTTTCTCCTACACCATTTTTAAATCATTGACATACTGAGAAACAATCTTTATATGTAAAAGGTACCAGTTAGTTGAAGGGGCACTTACTGGATTTTAGCAGCATTTTAGCAAATCAGTACTAAATCCTGTGAAAAGAAGCAATCTCTACATCCTTATGGGAAGATGCCTTCAGTTTTTGCTCAGTAGTTAAAGGATAGGATCCCTGGCTAAGAGTTCATAATGCTTCTTTCACAAATAAAAGATACTATTCATCATTTAATCAATCAACCATTCTTTTGTTTACTAAAAACTGTGCTTAGCTTTACATTGATTTAAAAAACAACATAAAGATCAAATTTTCTTTTTTTTTACTAATGGCCATAAAAGTCTGTTTTCTATTTTTAGTTGTTGTAGGGGTTTTCATTAAAACGCTATCAGTCTCTATGAATTATTCCAAGTCTTAGACAACTTCCTTTGATTTGTTTCAGGGCCCTAGAGTTAATATTAAAGTACATTTTTAAAACAAAGATATCAGACTTGAAATGTGTTTTGATAATCAAAGACAGTTCCTATCTGTAAGCATTTAGCATGCTTAAGCTAGAATCAATCTATTCAGTGAATGCTTTGTATTAAAAAATGATTCAATTCACCACAAACTAATTTTTAAGATAATAAACAATAAATACAGATTTCACAATAATCATTATCACAACTAGGAAGAGACTAATTAATAAAATGTGCCACATTCTCACATGCCTACAGAAATCATACTTTTAATACTTTAACCTAATTTACTAAGACAAGCTTTATGCTTTAATCATGGTAATAATAGAGAACAAGATCAAAGGCTGTTATTAATTTTCATTTGCAGAGCTAAATCCAAATTTACCTTGTTTGAGATACTTGTGATGAATGATTTGATATCTAGATTTGTTGGACAGCTCTTCTGACAGGGGGCATCTGCACATTTCAGGCATCTAGGGAATAAAATAACTGAATTAAAGAAACTGTCAAGTAACATTCTACATATGCTCTACCATAAGCACATTCAGAGTTAGTGCCTGATAAGGACAAATAAAATCATATTATTTTTAGGAACAAAAAGTGTTTAAGCAATAAACTAAGAGTACTTGTGTTTCACTTTCTGCACACATTCTAAGGTGTATAATATAGCACCCTTCAGGTAAATAGCTACCCTTTCTCTTGGTGTTCCTCCTAGAGTGTAAGATCATACTTACTTAAGATACATGTTTCATCCATTTACTAAATCAGTATTTTGTGGATCTCTCATTGCACTGACAATGCTTAGAGAATAGAGTCTTTTATTGTTGCTGTTTGTTTATTTGCAGACTGCAGGATCTTAGTTCCCTGATCTGGGGTCTAACCTGTGTCCCCTACTGTGGGAGCACATTGTCTTGACTGCTGGACCACCAGGGAAGTCCTGAGAATAGAATCTTTTATGATAACAGTTTTGTATGTCTTTTAGACAGTAGTTATTACACAAATGCAAAGAAAAAGATCTCCTTTTACCACTTGTAAATTCCTTTCTTCCTCTTTATCGCTTCCACTTATCCTCACACCTCTCTTCCCTGACTCCTTCTTCCTCCCTGATCATCCCTCCCTTTCTCCTTTTTTTTTTTTTCTTTAACATACACACTATATACACAGCAATTGGGCTTTGTAGTAGATACTGCAATGCATAGACCAGATCCCCTGCCTTCCAGACTGAAACATTTATTCTCCCAGCTGCTATGCTCTCAGGTAAAGAAAACAGGATGAACCAAGGTCATGCCACCTTCCCAGGGGCAGCGAGTTTCCAATAACAGGTCACTGGTAGGAAGTAAAGACCCATTCTTCTTGCCCCTACTTGGGGAACAAGTCTTCAGGGACGCACTACAGCCTTTACTGTGGCTATGTCTGTCCAATCTTGATTACATCACTCTTATACAGATGTATGGACTTCCCTGTGGCTCAGATGGTAAAGCGGCTGTCTACAATGTGGGAGACCCAGGTTCAAGCCCTGGGTTGGAAAGATCCCCTGGAGAAGGAAATAGCAAACCACTCCAGTACTATTGCCTGGATAATCCCATGCACAGAGGAGCCTGGTAGGCTACAGTTTATGGGGGTCGCAGAGTCGGACAATGTATATCTTCTAATAAACTTTCCATATTCTAATTTCATATCAGAATTTGCTTCCTGGAGAAACAACCAGAGACATGTTCAGACTTCAATGTGCCTTTAAGAACCACTTGGGAAGCTTGATAAATGTTATAATTTCCACAGAGAAGCCCCTCTTGAGTTTGACTTATTGGCCCTTGTTATTTAGTCGCCCAGTTGTTTCTGACTCTTTGCAACCCCACTGACTGTAGCCTGCCAGGCTCCTATGTCCACAGGGTTCTCTAGACAAGAATACTGGAGTGGGTCGCCATTTCCTTCTCCAGGGGATCTTCCTAGTTCAGAGACTGAACCCACGTCTCCTACATTGGCAGGCAGATTCTAGTTAATGTCCTGGGAATCTGCATTTTGCTGCCACTCCCCACTCCCAATGACTGCCCTTTATGGTGATTCTGATAAACATGATTGGAGCCACACAGTGAGAATCACAATTCTATAATTACTGCTTTAGGACTGAAACCACTGGCTAGGATAGTCTTTAATTTCTACATTCTTATATTCATTTGATAAATATTTAATGAACCCTTGTTACATGTTAGAACCTGGGATATGAGGTTATAAAAATGATGAAAAGGACAACCATGGCCCTGCTCTCGTGGACCGTGCAGTTTGGAGGAAGTTAGACATCTAAAAGGCGCTTGTCCTGTCAATGTGGTCAGTGTGAATCTGGCAGAAACGGCAAGCTAACAGACCATATAAGAGGAGCAGCAGTCCAGGAGGGAAGAGTCAGGCAAAGCTGATTGGGAGAAATAATGCATAAAGGGATGCTTGAAGAATGAGAGGGCATTAGGCAAGTGAAGGAGGGTGAGGCTTAGAGCGGAAGATCACTCGAGAAAATGACCAAAACATAAAAACAGTATGTGCCAAGGACTAGGGAGAAAAGAACATGACAGGGTAGGCGGACTAATGGAATCTGGTCTGGCATAAAGTGAGAGTGAGAATAGAGAGGAGTTAGGCTGGTGACCTAAAATTTAAGATATCTCATTGTCTCATTTGTCAGAAGACGAGAATTCTCTGAGAATTTCCCTCAGAATGAGTCCCACGTTGCTCAGTGACAAAGGTGACGAGCAAGCTCATTTTCTATCCACTTCCACGTGTAAAGACGTTGGTTCATTTCCTTTGAGAAAACAATACCAGTCTCCTTGTCATTCTTTAGTCAATCAGAGAGTCCTCGTCGTTGTCTGGACCAATTTCTCAGTACCTAATTAATATCTTGTTTTTAAATCTGATCTCTTTTCTCTGGTTTGTGCCCTTAGCCTTCTCTCTAAATTAAATTTTACACAATGAGGACCAAAGGCTTTTCATAATCAATTGTCCTCTCTGAAATGCAATCATTAAACCTCTCCCCTATCATTTCTCTAAATGCCATTGTTAGACTCACAGCTATCATTTAGTTGAATTCCTATCTTCTCATACTTAAGATTTTTTTTCCCTAAAACATTGTCACTGAATTTAAAAAGAATTTCTTAGAAATTCTTGCTATGATCAGTAGCACAACAATCCAGAAAGAAATGAGAAAAACAAAAGGTCTATTTGGTCCTCGATTCTGAAATATAACATATAGGTGATGCCTATATGCGTTAGCTTCACATGGATAAACATGTTGTAGATTAATAGTGTTTGAAAGGATATCAAAAGACAAAATAAAGTAGCTAAGCTAAAATAAAAAGCTATAAAATAATATGCAATAATTAATAACTTCTAACTTGTAAAAGTCATTTTGACAGGTTTTTAAACATCTGCAATTCCACAAGAACAAAAAACAAAAATACTTATGATAGATAAAAATATAGACAGACAGACAGACAGATAGAGGATTCTGGCTATCCCTAATAAGGCTCAAGTTTTTGGCTTTTCTTT
The DNA here is from genome assembly GCA_917880005.1 of Nanger dama. NCBI lineage: Eukaryota > Metazoa > Chordata > Mammalia > Artiodactyla > Bovidae > Nanger > Nanger dama. The sequence continues at coordinate 4,122,578 of CAKJTW010000059.1, forward strand.
TTTCTAACACCTAACTTAAATATAAGGCAATTAAAAAATAAAGTTATAATGTCAGCAGGTATGAATGAGCCAAATTAATGCAAAGTGTATTTTTCTGTTCTTCCAGAGAAATCTTAAATTTAACATAAACAGATTCACTTAAGAGCACTGACAACGTAAGGATTTTTAGTTGTGGTTATTAAGCCTCTTTACCAAATAACTCTCCTTTTATTATTGAGCTAGTTCACAAATAACAGCTGTTGGAAATGTCAGATGTTAATGAGGCAGGGCAACGCAAACCTGAATTGTAGCATTCTTTTTTCTTTGGTGCCATGAATATGCCAGAATGGGCAGACTCTGATAATAATACCATCTTGCAATTCTCTAAGCGCTCTGCAGACTAAAGTGCATCAGGCTGCCATTAATCCCACTTATCACTCTGACAGCTCAGTAATTACACTACTGCTATAGCCAGGTAGTCCTAATAAAATATCAACCACTGCAGTGGAATGCATACTGGTGAGATGTTTTATTAAACTTGGGAGGGTTGATCATCAAGTGACATTAGTGTTGACCTATTTTTCTATTTGACAATAAATTATCCTTTGACCAAGCCATAATAGATATTACAGAGTGCATTTACTGTACCAAATCAGAAAGGTACTGCATTGCACTGATGTAGGCAAATGGTGTAAATAAAATAGCAGAAATGCATGTCAGAATGGTATTACCTAAATTGCTTTAAATGATTGATACCATGAAAAACCACAGACACAGTACTTAGGGGAATATGTCAACAATTATTGTAAACCACAGTTCTACATAAATTTTTCGTTAGAAGTTAACATTTAAATTACGCTTGTTTTTATCTTCAGTCATTTAATTCCCCTTTTATGTTTCAAAGTTTATAGTGCAGTTTATTTTGAAATGCATTGCAAGAGGCAAAAGTTAATTCAGATAAACATTCATGTAATATTTTTAATTCCCAAATAATTACATTTATAAGGAGTATATTAAGTTATTTTAAAGCAATAAAACATCTTAGATTTTTTTCCTAGTGATGAACTTCTTTCATTTTCATATTTAATAGAGGACATGACAATAGACTTCATTAAAAAGCAAAATATAGAATCTTTAATAATGTTAATCCTTCATGATTCAACATCACCATAAAAAATGTATGAAAAATTTAGTACCACTATTTAAGGGACAAAAACTATTAAAGATATATTTATCCAGTATCTTTCTCTAGGGAAAGAGAGCTATGATTCCTCTCCCCAAATATCAGTGAGGCTGGAGAGTTTTATTCTATATTATGATACCAAAAACATTATAGTGAGTAACAGAAGCAGCAGCATTTCATCCTTCACACATTTAAGAACAGACACCTGCTTCTTTTATTGTTAAGCATCCATAACAGTTGGAATAGTAACCTAGGCTTGTTAAACAATTTTCTAATCTTTGAGTCTAAATAATTTCTTCACCAGTTAAAAAAAAAAATCACACAAATATATTTGAAAGACTTTAAACCTCACGTTGCACTGTCTTTGGGTTTTATTTGCTATATTTTAGTTCAATCAAGCCAGCATTCTTTCATCAGATTATGTATAATCTATATTAATTGATATATAATCTAACAAAGAAGTTAGCATTTGCATTAAAAATTATTTTAATATTGATGTTGGTTTTCCTCAGATCTTTGATGTTCAGCAGCTTTATCTGGAAGGTCTAACATTCAAATGCAGCAATGGGTACACGATGTAACTTCTCTACCCTGTAATACCAGTGTAGGCAAATCTATAGTCTAATGTCCTTCCCCCAGCTTCACAATAATTTCTACTGAAACCAAGCAGAATGGAGTATCAGACTGAATGGAAGGAGTGTGAGTCAAGAAATGAAGGTTAAACGTGTCATACCTGTGTCTGAGTTTCCCAGGTACCTAGTGATATATCTGGAACCCAGACATGGTCATAATAAAAGAACCCCAAAAAGGATGGTTGGCATCTTTAAAACATGACATCAATCCAATGTTCTGATACATGAAACACTCAAGGACCATTCTCAGCTCAAAGTAATTATTTCTGCTTTCTCAATATTCCATTAACAGCCATTCTTATACTTCTCTATTTCTCTGATTACACCACAAGTTCTTATTAACTCATGCATATTTGAAACCAACTTTTAATACCCCTAATATGCTTCCCAGGCGGCGCCAGTGGTAAAAAGCCACCTGTTAATACAGGAGATGTAAGAGACTCAGGTTCGATTCCTGGGTCAGGAAGATTCCCTGGAGGACGATATGACAACCCACTCCAGGATTCTTGCCTGGGAAATCCCATGGACAGAGGCGGCTGGTGGGTTACAGTCCATAGCGTCTCAAAGAGTTAGACAAAAGTGAAGCAACTTAGCAGTTAGCAATATGCATCTTGGCGCAGTTTCTACACTCCACTGGGTTGGAAAGCTATGGCAAAATTCTACTTACACTAACTGAAATTTTCATCCTGTGCACCATTCTGCCTTTTTAACCACACCAATGATATTCATGATTTAAGGCTTTTAATATATATTTGATTGTGTAGGCTAACAACAAAAATATTTTTAAGTAAAGCTATTTATCCACTAGAAATTTCCATTCACATGTTCACGTTTCAAGACAGTTCAAAAGAAGCAAAATTTAGAGTAGTACACAATTCACACAATTGATGCTCAAAACATTTTGTTGGATGATCATGAATATATAAAGATAATATAGATATAAACTTTTTATAATCTTTCTATAGGTCGACACAGAAAATTATTGGTTTTCTAATAGTAATGGCTAAAAACAGTATATTTTACACTTTCTGTATAATTTGAATTACATGAAGGAACTTAAAGTAAAAAAATTAATATTCATTTTTACTCTTCATATGTTGCTGATTCTTAAATATTAATAAGAATACTTTTATTTCTGCTTCATCAATGAAAAAATTGAGGTTCCAGAAATCTCCCAGAGGCATAATGATACAAGTGGCTAAGGCATTTGAAGGAAATACTAGAACATATTTACCATCTTATACTCAGGATTAGTCCATTCATGTATGAAGCGGGTTAAAATTTTAAAAGGTGATGTTTTACTGACCTTATACTTTGGCATCATCAGTGCCTCTGTGCCACAGTAACTTGAAAACTGAGAAAAAAAGCAGTTAAGAAGTCTAGCTAGAGAAAGCTATAGTATCCTCTCTCCTGGAGTCCAATTTTAGTTTAAGGAAAAAAAAGAAAAAAGCAGAAGGTAGTTTTAACCTTACTCTCAAGAGACTTCTCAAGTCAAGATGAAAACATTAGAGTTTTATGATATTACACAATTTTGAAGGCTAATTCTATTACAACTTTAAACAGCTTTGATACAGACATATCCACTGGAAAGATAGTTTTCAAAAAGCTTTGTATGCTACAAAAACCTCAACAGCATAAGAAGCCATTAATTTGCATACATCTTATCCTGCAAGCAAATAAGACACTTCTATAAGAACTTAGCACATAGTACCACCTGGAAAATTTTAAACATATTGTTGTATTTTACTACACAAAGAGACTATCGTCATGAGTATCTCAGAATATTGTTCTTAAACTTAGAGTTTTCTCTTTCTTATAAGAGCAAATCAGACATTATGTTTCTGTTTTTGCTGTACAGAAGTGGAATAAGAAGAATGTGGTGGAATCAATGTACATTATAAGCTGCAGGAAAAGTCACTGTAAGAAAATAAACATACATCATGCATATATATATGACAGCACTAATTAGGTATGAAAAGAGAACTAAGCATGATTAAAGGAAGTGGAGTCAGTCCTTAAAGTTTTCAGAATCTACTGGGGCTTAAAGACACTAGAGATTGAAGTATGAAATAGCAAGTCAAGATTTAAATACCACTACCAAAACCTGGTGGCTCAGAGGTTAAAGCATCTGCCCGCAGTGTGGGGGACCTGGGTTCGATCCCTGGGTCAGGAAGATCCCCTGGAGAAGGAAATTGCAACCCACTCCAGTATTCTTGCCTGGAGAATCCCATGGATGGAGGAGCCTGGTGGGCTACAGTCCATGGGGTTGCAAAGAGTCAAACATGACTGAGCGACTTCACTTCACTTCACCAAAATCTAAGGGTGTGGCAGGAAGGGTAAAGAACCTGCCTGCCAATGCAGGTTTGCTCCCTGGATTGGGAAGATCTCCTGGAGGAGGGCATGGCAACCCACTCCACTACTCTCACCTGGAGAATCACATGGACAGAGGAGCCTGGAATGCTACAGTCCATAGGGTCACAAAGAGTCGGACACAACTGAACTGACTTAGCACATACACTTGAAAATCTAAAGAAAATATGTGTATTTGCCAAATGAAGGTTATAGCAGTGAAGGGACAATGACCCCCTTTCTAATTTCTCTCTGCTACAAAGTTATTCAAAGAGTACAAAGTCATGACTTACAAAATGAATTGTTGAAATGGAATAAAGAATGCTATTATATGACAACTACTAAAAAGTAATATTACACATTCACAAGTTTTTTAAAATATGTCAGTAACACAAAAGCACTTAAGTCAATGAATATAAAACAAATCAGAGTATTTATTAAATGTTTCTCTGCCCAGTAGATAGCTAGGCCCTAAAACCTATGATATAATTTGATCCTTGCCACTTGAAGCTGTAGTAGAGGTATACTTTGATTAAAAAAACAGAGAATACTATAGATAAGAGTCCTTCTTTATGTCCTGGATGAATGGTGTCCTTGGCAAAGCCCTCTTGGAAACCATTTTTATTCAACTTAAAGATGGTAGGGATTTAGAGTATTCAAAGTGATTGAAGAAGATGGCCAGATTCAAGAAGACAGAGAGCTTCCTCCACCTTGAAGTAATGAGATAATGGTAAGTCAAGTACCTGAATAGGATTCAGCTCAGTTCAGTCACTCAGTCGTGTCCTACTCTTTGTGACTGCATGGACTGCAGCACACCAGGCCTCCTTGTCCACCACCAACTCCCAGAGTTTACCCAAACTCATGTCCATTGAGTCAGTGATGCCATTCAACCACCTCATCCTCTGTCATCCTCTTCTCCTCCTGTCCTCAATCTTTCCCAGCATCAGGGTATTTTCAAATGAGTCAGCTCTTCACATCAGGCGGTCAAAGTATTGGAGTTTCAGCTTCAACATCAGTCCTTCCAAAGAACACCCAGGGCTGATCTTCTTTAGAATGGACTGGTTGGATCTCCTTGCAGTCCAAGGGACTCTCAAGAGTCTTCTCCAACACCACAGTTCAAAAGCATCAATTCTTCGGCACTCAGCTTTGTTGATAGTCCAACTCTCACATCCATACATGACCACTGGAAAAACCATAGCCTTGACTAGGCGGACCTTTGTTGGCAAAGTAATGTCTCTGCTTTTCAATATGCTATCTACGTTGGTCATAACTTTCCTTCCAAGGAGTAAGTGTCTTTTAATTTCTTGGCTGCAATCACCATCTGCAGCGATTTTGGAGCCCCCAAAAATAAAGTCTGACACTGGTTCCACTGTTTTTCCATCTATCTGCCATGAAGCGATGGGACCGAATGTTATCTTTGTTTTCTGAATGCTGAGCTTTAAGCCAACTTCTTCACTCTCCTCTTTCACTTTCATCAAGAGGCTCTTTAGTTCTTCTTCACTTTCTGCCATAAGGGTGGTGCCATCTGCATATCTGAGGTCATTGATATTTCTCCCGGCAATCTTGATGCCAGCTTATGCTTCTTCCAGTCCAGCATTTCTCATGATGTACTCTGCATATAAGTTAAATAAGCAGGGTGACAATATACAGCCTTGGTGTACTCCGTTTCTTATTTGGAACCAGTCTGTTGTTCCATGTCCAGTTCTAACTGTTGCTTCCTGACCTGCATACAGGTTTCTCAAGACAGGTCAGATGGTCTGGGTTACTTTATTTACATGAAGTAGCTAGCACGAACAAGTCAGATAATACAAAGCATACATGTATGATACACAGTATGTGTGCACACACCTAGACTTACATGTACCCAAGTATTAATTAATAAGTGATTAAATGTGTTTGTTTGTACAAAGCCTTTAACTATATTAACCCAGAAAGCACAGCATAGAGATTAAGAGAACAAGTTCTGGGTTTTGATGTCCACATTTAATTCTTGACTTAGCTTTACTGGTCTTAAGATGTTAGGCCAATGACCTAACCTCTCTGAGGATCCGTTTTCTCATATGCAAATGGAGATAATAATTTGTACTTCAGAGGTTTGTTGTGAGAATGTTAAAATATTACACACTTACACCAAATAGTATGTACTCCTTTAGTTATTTAACAGTCATTCTCTATAATTCTCAAAATGCTTTGAAAAGTTATGTATTGCTTTCTCTCCTTTAATGTGAAAGGGGTCAATAAAGAATCACAGTATAGTGTTTTATAGTTATCTACATATATTAAACATAGTGGATTTCTGACCAACATAAACATATGCTTTAATCTTCATTTTCTCCTTATGAGATTTCAGAAGAAGCAAAGAATATTTACATTTCAGGAAAATCAGAGAGCCTTCTCCAACAGACGCATATACTGGAGACTGTAGAATAAGTAGGATTTTACCATGGACCAAGGAGTCAACCGGAGCTTAATACTGAGACCGAGTTTCGGATGCATATGTGGGTCTCCATATTCCACATAGCAGCTACTATACAATGTGCATTTTACCTGCCCGGTAATATAGCAGGAATGAATGAGAGGAATGAGGGCATGGAATGAGAGAGAAAGAACATCTACTGCCTAATATCGTTCATTTAAAAAGAAAACAGACTGGGTTCAACCAGGGCAGAGAGAAAATAACCCAACACTCATTCTCCATATCTATGCTTGTAGCTGGCACATGCACAGTTGCTCACCGATGCTTATGGAAAATTCCTGTTACTGCATTTCTGCAGGGATCAAACTGCTAAAATGCATGTCAGTCTCATCAGTGATCCAGTGTTATTTATACAGAATCCTTTCCTCTTGAGGCTTCTTGTTGTTTCTTTATGCTAATAATATGAGGCAAACATATTCTCCTCCCCAAAATAAGTTAAATTAAAGATGATAGGTTGGGCAATTCAATATACTGTGAGGTTTGAGCTTTTGAAAAATGGATATATCCTAACTAAAAGTGTAACTGGTCTTGTTATGAATGTATACTTGAGAAAGTAATGAAAGCAATGAGTAAATATGAGAATCCTTGTGAAAGAGACTTTCCTTTCTTGCTGAACCACATATTACCTACCAGTACTTCTATATTTCCACTGCCTGTGTAAGGCATATTTCTCCCTTTCCCTTTTCCATTGCTACCACCTGAAGAGATGGCGACAGAGTATTTCTTACCCTCAAGGGTAGAATAGCACTTTGCCTTAACAAAATATGCTATCTATGAACAAATAAAATATTTCCTTAGATAACTGCTTACAATTAAGAAAATATCTATGATTTATATACCATTTAAATTTGAATAAGGTGATGGACAGGGAAGCCTGGCGTGCTGCAGTCCATGGGGTCGCAAAGAGTCAGACACGACTAAGAGACTGAATTGAACTGAACTGAACTGATTGGATATACATGCAATCACATACACTCACAATAAAGATCAATCACATGCTTAGTCTGGAGAATGAAATGGCAACCAACTGCAGTATTCTAGCCTGGAAAATTCCATGGATGGAGGAGTCTGACAGGCTGTGGTCCATGGGTTGCAAAGAGTCGAACATGACTGAGCAACTAACAACAACAACAACATGTTTAGTTAAGCATGCAGGCATTTTGAAAAATCCAAGATTTGCAATACATCTACAGTCTAACCTGCTATTTTTAATTTAACTATAACAAGCCATATGTAATTGCTTTTCAAACCAGCATATTGTTGCTGAGCACAATTGTGGTTCCCCTCACATTCTAGACAGCTGTTACGTGATGCTCAATACACTTTTGAGCCTTTACAGACCTTAGGGAGAACTGGGTGACAGTATTGGCAGTTTTTATTATAGCTTTCCTACCACTCAATCATCTTACTTCACCTGGACTATTTCCCCAGGAGTGTCATAAACTCTTTGATTTATATTGAGACTCCTTCCAGGCTTCTTAGAAAGAAGATATTCTTTTTCATAACATATCCATATGATGTGCAAATTATATTTTCAAACGTTGAAACACCTGTTATACGTTTATCTTAATGTCAATGAAGCCCCCTTAGGAAGGCCAACCAAAAAAGTAATTTATATTAGTCATAGATGATTTTAAAGCCAAATTTTAAGCAAATTTCAAAACTGAGAAAGCTTTATAATTTTTAAGTTTTCAGGTAATTTCAGAAAAATATAAGAATAATAGTAATGTTGGCAGATTTTTATCTGATTTCTGATAAACATGTAAAAGAGAAACAAAGTCAAACAGTATAATCTATAAATAAAATACAATTCCCAGATATGTGGGATATATTGATCATGAAAAAGAACATTTGTGTAAAAATGTATGGAAGATATTGATTTGAAAATATACTTCGTGTAAAAAGAATTTTGTCCAGTATTTTTGTCTTTGTAAGTGGAACAGTTATTGCAACACTTGAGGTGACAAAAGAACAAATATGGAGAGCAATCACCATCCTTGAATTTTCCACCTATTGGTACTAGTATTCAGTTTCATCTGTGGAGCCCGTAAAAATCGGTCTAAAAGCTTTGCTTTATAAAAATAATGTCGTTCCTCCTTATTTAAAAGTAAAAGCTTTAAAGCATACTTTAAATTTAAATATTCATTCCTTTTACATAGTTAAATCTATGTTGATTACCCTAAGTAAAAGAAAACTGCATTCAGCACAAAAAAATTTTAAGTAAAAGAAAACTGCATTCAGCACACAAAAAAATTTAAGTATTATACACAATCCAGCTGATCTTTTTAAAACCCATAACTGATTATGACATTCTCTTGCTTAAAAGGAGAACTGGCATACAGTACAATGGCCTTTGAACTTGGCCCCTCCCTACTGCATTCCTCCAGCTCCAGCTGCAACAACTGACGGACTCTAGAACTCTGTAGTTCTGTGACCAGGTCATCATTTTTCAACCTCTCTATATTCCAACATGATCTTCCCTTGCCTGAAGAGCTGCAGAATTCATCTCCAGCGTCTCTCATGGAGCCCCCTGGTTCTTACCATTTTCATCTTCCAGAGCACCCTGTGGATTACTTTATGAAAGTAATGATCACACTGGATAATAACAGTTGATATTCTGGTCTCTCTGAATCCTTCTCCACTGAGAAAATGATTGGGTTCCTTATCTTTGTGGTAGATCTGCTTGGAAATAAATTAATTTTAAATTGGCTGAAAAAGCCAACCAGAATTTTGGAAATGTACCAGTCATTTCTTTTAATGTTTTGGAAAACAATTTAATAACTTCCTTTCAAACTTATGTAAATAATACACGCTTAGAGTAAAAGATATTTATATTTTAATTTATTTAGCATGAGTTGCTATATGCCAGTTGTGTTCTATGTGTTTTATAAATACTAACCCATTTAATTTTCATAACCACTCAGTGAGGAAGACATAAATATTAATTCACTATGGCTTTATGAGAATCTGATGTAGTAGAAACTTTTTATTCTCATTTTAAAGATAGTAAGGCACAAAATTTTCGTCTCTGATTTAAATGTAAAATATTTTATTGTCTATTTCTGTGGTCCTGGTGATCATTAAGCTAACAGACATAAAAGGAATGAAACTGGGTCATTTGTAGAGATGTGGATGGACCAAGAGTCTCTCTACAGAGTGAAGTAAATCATACAGAGAAAAACAAATATCATATATTCCACATACATATGGAATCTAGAAAAACGATACAAAGGAACCTATCTGCAGGGCAGGAATAGACACACAGACTTAGAGAATGGACACATGGACACGGGGTGGGGAAGGGGAACTGTGATGAACTGGGAGATTGGGACTGACATACATACCCTACTAATGTGTAAGACAGACAGCTAGTGGGACCCTGCTATCCAGCACAGGGAGCTCAGCTCCGTGCTTTGGGGTGACCCAGAAAGGTGAGATGGGGGAAAGGGAGGTCCGAGAGAGAGGATATATGTATACATACAGCTAATTCACTTCATTGTACAGCAGAAACTCACATAATATTGTAAGGTAACTATACCCCAATTTTAAACAAAGTTAACAGACTTTTCTCAAAGGCCTGTGATTCCCAATTTTCTCTTCTAAAATCATAATAGTGTCTGGTGAAGTCAGGGCTTGCCTCCAGGTTGTGGAATGGAAAGCCAGATTGAGGACACTTATCCAGGTCTGATGTTCTCCAAAGTCAAGACTGTGGGTATCATAATTTCATTTCTGCAGTAGTTTCCATAGTGATAGTCACAGTGAGAATTTGAGAAAGTTTCTGATACAATATAAAAAACAATATATATTGTAGACCTTCTTATACAATATATGCCACACATGGCTAGTTTCAAATGCAATCTAACAAAACTCCTTATCTGCTTCACAACGTACCCAGCAATAATACTTACAGATCATGTAATCCTTTACAAAGCATTTTTATACTAAATTACCTACAAAGATCACTAAGATTAATCTTCTCAACAAAAATACCAGAAGATATGAAAAACATGAGTCAAAATAGGTAAAATGTATTCAACATCTCTAATCATTACCAGTCTAAAATAATTCCATCACTATATAGCATTTGCAACATTATATATTAGACAAAGAGACTCCAGGAAAGACCAAAATTGTTCCATTACAGTCCACTATTACTTATCACTAGGTTTTGAATGGAGTGACTTATACACAATTTCAGTCCCTGTGAGTTTAATGTCTAAGAGTCAATGATGACATCTCACATGAAGAATATGGAGGAATTTCAGGAAATTAATGAATATGAGAGGAAAACAGATAAGAATATAAATGTTTAATCTTCTTAATTTAATTCATATCTTAAGGTGGACCAGGGTTTCAGACAATAGCACTGCCTGGAAATGAACTAATGTGATGATAGTCTGATTTATTAGAATATTTTGAAAAAAATTAGCCTAGAAACCAAAGGATACAATGTTCAGATATAATACTTTGAACACGGTCATGAAAATTAGCTGCTTACAGCATATTATTTAAACTCTAAAAGCAGGAAAATAAAGTGAAAGTGAAGTCACTCAGTCGTGTCAGACTCTTTGCGACCCCATGGACTATAGCCTACCAGGCTCCTCCTTCCATGGGATTTTCCAGGCAAGAGTACTGGAGTGTGTTGCCGTTTCCTTCTCCAGGAGATCTTCCCAACCCAGGGATCAAACCCAGGTCTCCTGCATTGCAGGCAGACACTTTACAATCTGAGCCACCAGGAAAGACTCAAGGGTAATAAAAGGAAACAAAAGTAATAAAAGGAAAATAAAAAACTAAAGATAAATCATATTTGTGTAAACACAGAAAATTCCATTGACTACACTTCTAATCAAATTCCTTATGATTATATAGTGAAAGTGACAAATAGATTCAAGAGATTAGCTCTGATAGAGTGCCTGAAGAACTATGCAGAGAGGTTTGTGACATTGTACAGGAGGCAGTGATCAAGACCATCCCCAAGAAAAAAATGCAAAAAGGCAAAATGCTTGTCTGAGGAGAAATTACAAATAGATGAGAAAAGAAGAGATGTTAAAGACAAAGGAAAAAAGGAAAGATATACCCATCTGAATTCAGAGTCCAAATACTAGTAAGGAGAGATAAGGAAGACTTCCTAAGTGATCAATGCAAAGAAATAGCAGAAAACAATAGAATGGGAAAAACTAGAGATCTCCTCAAAAAATTAGAGATACCAAGGGAATATTTCATTCAAAGATGGGCACAATAAAGGACAGAAACGGTATGGACATAACAGAAGCAGAAGATATTAAGAAGAGGTGGCAAAATTACACAGAAGAATTTTATATTAAAAAAAAATCATGACCCAGATAACCATGGTGATGTGATCACTCACCTAGAACCAGACATCCTGGAGTCTGAAGTCAAGGGGGCCTTAGGAAGCATCCCTATGAACAAAGCTAGTGGAGGTGATGGAATTCCAGTTGAGCTATTTCAAATCATAAAACATGATACTGCTAAGGTGCTACACTCAATATGCCAGCAAATTTGGAAAACTCAGCAATGGCCACAGGACAGCAAAGGGTCAGTCTTCATTCCAAACCCAAAGAAAGGCAATACCAAATAATGTTCAAACTACCACACAATTGCAGTCATCTCACACACTAGAAAAGTAATGCTCAAAATTCTCCAAGACAGGCTTCAGCAATACATGAACCAAGAACTTCCAGATGTTCAAGCTAGATTTAGAAAATGCAGAGGAACCAGAGATCTAATTGCCAACATCCACAAAAAAGCAAGAGAGTTCCAGAAAAACATCTATTACTGTGGGGATCACAATAAACCGTGGAAAATTCTGAAGGAGATGGGAATACCAGAGCACTTGAACTGGCTCCTGAGAAGTCTGTATGCAGGTCAAGAAGCAACAGTTAGAACCAGACATGGAACAACAGACCGGTTCCAAATAGGAAAAGGAGTACATCGAGGCTATATATTGTCACCCTGCTTATTTAGCTTCCATGCAAAATACATCATGAGAAATGCCAGGACGGATGAAGCACAAGCTGGAATCAAGTCTGCCAGGAGAAATATCAATAACCTCAGATATGCAGATGATACCACCATATGGAAGAAAGCGAAAAGAAACTGAAGAGCCCACTGATGAAACTGAAAGAGGATAGTCGAAAAGCTGGCTTAAAACTCAACGTTCAGTGCTTCCTTTGGCAGCACATACACTAAAACTGGAACAATTCAGAGAAGATTAGCATGGCCCCTGAACAAGGATGACATCCAAATTCGTGAAGTGTTCCATATTTTTTGGACACCTTATCTTTGACAAAGGAGGCAAGAATATACAATGGAGAAAAGGCAATCTCTTTAACAAGTGGTGCTGGGAAAACTGATCACCCACTTGTAAAAGAATGAAACTAGAACACTTTCTAACACCATACACAAAAATAGACTTAAAATAGAATAAAGATCTAAATGTAAGACCAGAAACCATAAAACTCCTAGAAGAAAACATAGGCAAAACACTCTCTGACATAAATGACAGCAGGATCCTCTATCACCTTCCACAGTAATGAAAATAAAAGCAAAAATAAACAAGTGAGACCTAATTAAACTTAAAAGCTTTTGCATAACGAAAGAAACTATAAGCAAGGTGAAAAGACAGCCTTCAGAATGGGAGAAAATAATAGCAAACACAGCAATTGACAAAGAATTAATCTCATAAATATACAAGCAACTCATGCAGTTCAATTACAGAAAAATAAATTACCCAGTCAAAAAATGGGCCAAAGAACTAAACAGACAGTTCTCCAAAGAAGACATACAGATGGCTAACAAACACATGAAAAGAAGTTCAACATCACTCATTATCAGAGAAATGCAAAACAAAACCACAATGAGGTACCATTTCATGCTGGTCATAATGGCTGCTATCCAAAAGTCTACAAGCAATACATGCTGGAGAGGGTGTGGAGAAAAGGGCACTCTTACCCTGGGAGAGTGGGAATGCAAACTAGTATAGCCACTATGGAGAATAGTGTGGAGATTCCTTTAAAATCTGGAAATATAACTGCCATATGACCCACCAATCCCACTGCTGGGCATACACACCAAGGAAAACAGAAGTGAAAGAGACACATGTATCCCAATGTTTATTGCAGCACTGTTTACAATAGCCAGTACATGGAAGCAACCTAGATGTCCACTGGCAGACTAATGGATAAGAAATCTATGGTACATATACATAATGGAATATTACTCAGCTATTAAAAAGAATGCTCTTGAATCAGTTCTAATGAGGTGGATTAAACTGGAGCCTATTATACAGAGTGAAGTAAGTCAGAAAGAAAAACACCAATACAGTATATTAATACATATATATGGAATTTAGAAAGATGACAACAATGACCCTATATATGAGACAGCAAAAGAGACACAGATATAAAGAACAGACTTTTGGACTCTGGGAGAAGGAAAGGTGGGATGATTTGAGGGAATAGCATTAATAGATCACCAGTCCAGGTTTGATGCATGAGACAGGGTGCTCAGGGCTGGTGCACTGGGATGACACTGAGAGATGAGAAGGGGAGGGATGAGGGAGGGGGATAGGGATGGAGGACACATGTACAGCCATGGCTGATTCATGTCAATGTATGTCACAAACCACTACAATATCGTCAAGTAATTAGTCTCCAATTAAAATAAATTAATTAACTAAATCATGGCAATACTGCCATCACTTCATGGCAAATAGAAGAACAAATGGAAACAGGGAAAGACTTTATTTTCTTGGGTTCCAAAATCACTGCAGATGGTGACTGCAGCCATGAAATTAAAAGACACTTGTTTCTTGGAAGGAAAGCTGTGACAAATATAGACAGCATATTAAAAAGCAGAGACATTACTTTGCCAACAAAGTCCGGCTAGTCATGTATGGATGTGAGAGTTGAACCATAAAGAAAGCTGAGCACCAAAGAATTGATGCTTTTGAAGTATGGTTTTGGAGAAGACTCTTGAGAGTCTCTTGGACTGCAAGGAGATCCAACCAGTCCATCCGAAAGGAAATCAGTCCTGAATATTCATTGAAAGACTGATGCTGAAGCTGATACTCCAATGGAAAAGACCCTGATGCTGGGAAAGACTGAAAGCAGGAAGAGAAGGGGATTGCAGAGGATGAGATTGTTGGATGGCATCATCCACTTGATGGACATGAGTTTGAGCAAGTTTTGTGAGTTGGTAATGGACAGGGAGGCCTGGTTTGCTGCAGTCCATGGGCTTACAAAGAGTCAGAAATGACTGAGTGGCTGAGCTAATAATTCTAATGAAGACTGTTATATCACTCCCAATGCTGTCATACTTTGCCACAAGCACCATTAAATTTAAGAAATTTAAATAAAGAATTTTGAGTGAAAGTAATAGAACTTAATGTTTGTGGTCTATGGAATCTTAACACATTATTGTTCTTGTTTTTTCATTCATTTCCTTCCTTCCCTTTTTTTTAGTCAACAACTATCTATAGAACACTTGTTATTTGTTGAGGATTTCCAATTTGCTGGGTTCGGGAATAAGCATGATGAGTAAAATTTGGGTTTTGCCGTCAGAAAGGTCACAGTGGAGACTTCAGGCAAATGAGCACACATTCTCAGAGGAGAAGGTGGGATAATGGAGAGCTGAGGGATGTATATAGCTGCCTCACTGTTCAGTCCTCTAGCTTCAATTCCCAGTAGAATGCTAAGGACACAATGAACAGATTTGTTTCTCTAGAATATGTGGGTTTGTGTGTCTGTGTGTACTGAATAGTCAAAGCTATGATTTTTCTAGTAGCCATGTATGGATATGCAAGTTGGACCACAGAGAAGGGTGTGAGCAGAAGAACTGATGCTGTCTAACTGTGGTGCTGGAGAAGACTCTTGAGAGTCCCTTGGACAGCAAGGAGATCAAACCAGTCAATCCTAAAGTAAATCAACCCTGAATATTCATTTGAAGGACCAATGCTGAAGCTGAAACTCCTATACGTTGGCCACCTAATGAGAAAAGCATTGGAAAAGACCCTGGTACTTGGAAACATTGATGGCAGGAGAAGAAAGGGAAAACAGATGATGAGATGGTTGGATGGCATCATCAACTCAATGGACATGAGTTTGAGCAAACTCCAGAGAAAGTGAAGGACAGGAAAGAATGGTGTGCTGTGGTCCATGGCATCACAAATAGTTGGACACAACTTAGCAACTAAATAACAAATATGCCAAGTAATACAGGGCTTATATTAAAAAAAGGAATGGAAAGTATTTGCTACTTAGTATCTGGGCTTCCCCAGGAAGATGACAAGAGTGAGCATCAACATTCTAGGAACCAGTGAACTAAGATGGACTGGAATGGGTGAATTTAACTCAGATGACCATTATATCTACTAGTGCAGAATCCTTTAGAAGAAATGGAGTAGCCACCATAGTCAACAAGAGTCTGAAATGCGTACTTGGATGCAATCTCAAAAATGACAGAATGATCTCTGTTCATTTCCAAGGCAAACCATTGAATATTACAGTAATTCAAGTTTATGCCTCAACCAGTAACACTGAAGAAGCTGAAGTTGAACAGTTCTATGAAGACCTACAAGACCTTCTAGAACTAACACCCAAAAGAGATGTCTGTTTCATTTTATGGGACTGAAATGCAAAAGTAGGAAGTCAAGAAACACCTGGCATAACAGGGAAATTTGGCCTTGGAGTAGAGAATGAAGCAGGAAAAGGCTAATAGAGTTCTGCCAAGAGAACGCACTGGTCATAGCAAACACCCTCTCTCCAACAACAACACAAGAGAAGACTCTACACATGGACATCACCAGATGGTCAACACCGAAATCAGATTGATTATATTCTTTGCAGCCAAAGATGGAGAAGCTCTATACAGTCAAGAAAGACAAGACTGGGAGCTGACTGCAGCTCGGATCATGAAATCCTTATCGCCAAATTCAGACTGAAATTGAAGAAAGTGCAGAACACCACTAGACCATTCAGGTATGACCCAAATCAAATCCCTTATGACTATACAGTGAAAGTAGAAATAGATTTAAGGGAATAGACCTGATAGAGTATCTCATGAACTATGGATGGAGGTTCATGACATTGTACAGGAGACAGAAATCAATAACCATCCCCAAGAAAAAGAAATGTAAAAAGAAAAATGGCTAAGGAGGTCTTACAAAGAGCTGTGAAAAGAAGAGAAGTGGAAAGCAAAGGAGAAAAGGAAAGATATAAACATCTGAATGCAGAGTTCCAAAAAATAGCAAGGAGAGTTAAGAAAGCCTTCCTCAGCAATCAGTGCAAAGAAATAGAGAACCAAAGAATGGGAAAGACTAGAGATTTCTTCAAGAAATTAGAGATACCAAGGGGACATTTCATGAAAAGATGGGCTCAATAAAGGACAGAAATGGTAGGGACCTACAAGAAGCAGAAGATATTAAGAAGTGGCAAGAATACACAGAACTGTATAAAAAGATCTTCACGACCCAGCTAATCATGATGGTGTGATCACTCACCTAAAGCCAGACATCCTGGAATGTGAAGTCAAGTGAGCCATAGGAAGCTTCACTACGAACAAAGATAGTGGAGGTGATGGAATTCCAGTAGAGCTATTTCAAATCCTGAAAGATGATGCTGTGAAAGTGCTGCACTCAATATGCCAGCAAATTTGGAAAACTCAGCAGTGGCCACAGGACTGGAAAAGGTCAGTTTTCATTCCAATCCCAAAGAAAGGCAATGCCAAAGAATGCTCAAACTACCACATAATTGCACTCATCTCATACACTAGTAAAGTAATGCTTAAAATTTTCCAAGCCAGGCTTCAGCAATATGCGAACCATGAACTTGCAGATGTTCAAGCTGGTTTTAGAAAAGGCAGAGGAACCAGAGATCAAATTGCCAGCATCCACTGGATCATCGAAAAAGCAAGAGAGTTCCAGAAAAACATCTATTTCTGCTTTATTGACTATGCCAAAGCCTTTGGCTGTGTGGATCACAATAATCTGTGGAAAATTCTGAAAGACATGGGAATACCAGACCACCTGACCTGCCTCTGCAGAAATCTGTATGCAGGTCAGGAAGCAACAGTTAGAACTGGACATGGAACAACAGACTGGTTCCAAATAGGAAAAGGAGTACATCAAGGCTGTATATTGTCACGCTGCTTACTTAACTTATATGCAGAGTACATCAAAAGAAACGTTGGACTGGAGGAAGCATAAGCTGGCATCAAGACTGCCGGGAGAAATATCAATAACCTCAGATATGCAGATGACATCACCCTTATGGCAGAAAGTGAAGAAGAACTAAAGAGCCTCTTGATGAAAGTAAAATAGGGGAGTGAAAATGTTGGCTTAAAGCTCAACATTCAGAAAACTAAAATCATGGCATCCGGTCCATCACTTCATGGCAGATGGGGAAACAGTGCAAACAGTGACTGACTTCATTTTTCTGGGCACCAAAATTACTGCAGATGGTGACTGCAGCCATGAAATTAGAAGACGCTTACTCCTTGGAAGGAAAGTTATGGCCAACCTAGACAGTATATTAAAAAGCAGACATTACTTTGCCAACAAAGGCCCGTCTAGTCAAGACTATGGTTTTGCCAGTGGTCATGTATGGATGTGAGAGTTGGACAATAAAGAAAGCTAGGAATCACTTTCTTCATATCATCGCCAAAGAATTGATACTTTTGAACTGTTGGAGAAGACTCTTGAGAGTCCCTTGGACTGCAAGGAAATCCAACCAGTCCATCCTAAAGGAGATCAGTCCTGGTGTTCATTGGAAAGACTGATGTTAAAGCTGAAAGTCCAATACTTTGGCTACCTGATGTGAAGAGGTGAGTCACTGGAAAAGACCCTGAGGCAGGGAAATATTTAAGGCAGGAGGAGAAGGGGATTACAGAGCATGAGATGGCTGGATGGCATCATCAACTCAATGGATGTGGGTTTGGGTAAACTCCAGCAGTTGCTGATGGACAGGGAGGCCTGGCGTGCTGCGGTTCATGGGGTCGCAAAGAGTGGGACACGACTGAGCAACTGAACTGAACTGATCTGGACTTCTCCAGTGCTCACCAGTATTGAACCTGTCTGCAGTGCAGGATATGGGGGGCACGTAATGGCAAGAAGATCCAACCAGTCCATTCTAAAGGAGATCAGCCCTGGGTGTTCTTTGGAAGGAATGATGCTTAAGCTGAAACCCCAGTACTTTGGCCACCTCATGCGAAGAGTTGACTCATTGGAAAAGACTCTGATGCTGGGAGGTATTGGGTGCAGGAGGAGAAGGGCACGACAGAGGATGAGATGGCTGGATGGCATCACTGACTCAAAGGACATGAGTTTGAGTGAACTCCTGGAGTTGGTGATGGACAGGGTTGCCTGGCGTGCTGCAATTCATGGGGTTGCAAAGAGTTAAACACGACTGAGCAACTGAACTGAACTGAACTGAACTGAATGAGTATTTGATCCCTGTGTCAGGAAGATCCCCTGCAGAAGCGAAATGGCAACCCACTCCAGTATTCTTGCCTGGAACATCTCAAATCCCTGCGGTAACAAGAGTCAGACACAACTGGGCAATTAAATAAAAACAACAAATGAAAGTAGCATAGAGCCCTCTGTCCAATTACTTTTAGGTTCATCTCAATCACAAACAGATCATCTCTTTCATCTGATCTCTCTTCTTTTAACCACACACCAGCCAGTAGGTAGTCATCACAAGAGAATACAATACCATAAAAAACAATATACTTTGATGGATTCTGGCCTTAAATCTGGACTCTGTCACTCACTAGGTTTGTGATCTTAGAAGAATTATTTAAATAGTCTGTGCCCTCAGCTTCCTCATCTAACTCGCTAATTATAAGCTAGACACTATACCATTATAGGGAAGACTGCTTAAACTAATCTATGTAAAACATTTAGGGCCTGCCACACAATAAAGGCTCAATGATACAAATCACTGTTGTAAATCATTATTGTCTAGGAACAATAGAGTGTGCAATGGAATAAATGAGTATTTCTTTTTCACAGCTACTGAAAAGCAGTGTTATGATGTAACTGTAAGATTACTGTAAAATAATGTCTACCACACAGGTTACCACAAAAACAAAATAAGACAGTTAAGAAGAGACCAGCGACAATGTCAAGTTCATAAAAGTTGCCGATAAATGATAATTTGAGAACATTTTTAAAAGTATGAATATCTTCCAAAACCAATTCAAGAAGAGTCTGTGGAATACAGAAGTGAACTGATATCACTCTGAATAGAAACAGAATGTGTAACCATGAGATTATATGAAATCAAATATGTAAGATGTAATTGTTATGCATATCCACAGGCTTGATCATGAAAACAGCAGTCACATAACAAAGCCAAACATAAATTGATCTCTACAGATATGCTATTAGCATGATGGGACAAACTCAGCCGTGATGATCTCTTCTTTAGTTCATTATAAATAGCTTTAGTGAGACAGTCAGTAACCAATTCTCTATTTCTGTAGTTAGTGTAGACAAATTTATATGTCTACAAAGAAAAAAAGGCTTTGGAACCTAGGGTGGTGAAAGTGGGAAGGAAGGCAAATGAATCTTGCTTTATCAAAAGAAGCACCTCTGATAGAGGTATAACTTTTTGCTTCTGTTATTTCCTACATCTAAAATGGATACTTCTTCAATACATGAATGCATTTGATATGATGGGATATCTGAATTTTCTACTTTAAGTAAACAGAAAACTCATTTTTAAATATTTTAATAGAATCATTTTTCTTATGTACTACCTTTTTATTCAAGCTGTGAAATGTCCCACCTGCTCCTTTCTTGATATTTTTTAAGGTGAATTTTTCAGAACAATCTCATGGAGAGGAAATTGCTTCACAAGCTAGGAAGATATGAATCTGTTCTTTCAGAATAGTGAGTGTATAAATCCTTTTTATTGAAGAGGTGTTGTTAAAGTTCTATATGTAAGACGACAGTACAGTATTGATTTTGGTAACACTGATACAAAAGCAGTGTCTTTAGGTAAACATGCCATATTCTTCCTATTTTTCTGCCTTTGCTATTATGTTTCCTTCAATATAAAATGCAGGACTCCACATTCATGTTCCTCTTCTGGCAAATTCTTGGGCATTCTTCAGGATGGAGCTTAGGTATCTCTCCTCTTGAGAAGCCTCCCTCAACTACCTCATTTTCCCCTGTTAAAGGTAATTCATTTACTTCATATACCCACATTTTCTTCTTTTACTAGATTTTTAAAACTTCATTCCCAAATAGCTGATATGTCTCAGAAGCCAAATTTTATTCATTCAAAAAACACTGAGCATCTGTAAGTCATGAGAAACCAATGGCTAGAAAAACAGACATAGATCCTTCCTCAGGGTTAAACATAGATACCTGCATCTTCGGGTTAAACAAACATTTCACTCTAAAGATGAAGAGGAATTGTAATAGCATAGAGCAATGGGATCGGGGGATCAGGGAATTCTTCCTGCCATCACAGGGATGAGTGGGAGTTACCCCCAAGCAAGGAGAAAAAGGGAGGAGGCAAAGGAAACAGATGTACAAATGCTAGGAGATGGCAGGAGGCTGAGGCTGAAGGCTTTGAAGGACACTGGTGCCTGGAGCAGGAACTGATGGGGAGGGTGGCTGACAAGGGCTGAGAGACTACAGATTTAGCCTGGGACTTTCAGCAGCTAGCCATACCAGGTGCTCAAAAATGTTTGCTGAATAAATAAGTGAATAATAATAATAATAAAGACTATGCACTTGCTTGGTTTTTGAGGTTTATGTTATTTGTATCTTGGGAAAATTAAAAATTTTACAAGGTAATTTACTTCACATTACTATAAACAGGAATATTTTTGCCTTGTTAAGACCTTCCCCCTTTTCGTATATTTAAAAGTAATTTAGAGAACTATAATTCAGATTTAAATACAGTAGATTAAGTATTTATGATGCAGCTAACTTGAAAAACACACATCTTCACGTACATCTGCTTCCAGAGGAAATATTTATAATATTTACCAAGTTTCTCTGTGGATTCCAAGAAAATGTAAATTGTACAATCTCTTTAGGAGAAAAATGA
The DNA here is from genome assembly GCA_917880005.1 of Nanger dama. Lineage (NCBI taxonomy): Eukaryota > Metazoa > Chordata > Mammalia > Artiodactyla > Bovidae > Nanger > Nanger dama. Next base: position 4,144,280 of record CAKJTW010000059.1, read on the forward strand.
TCCTCATTTTCCACATAGCCTTACCAAATGAATGCCCCAAAAGACAGCTTGGCACTAACCATTTCTTCTGTCTGCGCTACTGGATTCCCACGATATATACTGCCCAAGAAAAAGGAACACCTCCCCTGACTGATGAAATCATTATAGACATTTCCCATCACAAAATGATTCTGCCACGATATATACTGCCCAAGAAAAAGGAACACCTCCCCTGACTGATGAAATCATTATAGACATTTCCCATCACAAAATGATTCTGCCATGAGGCAAAGACACCTAAAAATAAACTCGCAGAGAAGACAGATTCAAGAATCAAGAAGGAATTTCAATGTTCTTCTGCACTGAAAGAGCACTGGACAAAGAGGCCTTTCCAGTTCCTATCATGTTAGGAACAAATTATACAATCCTGATCTCATCATTTAATCGCATTAGGTCTCTGTTTTCTTACGTTAAAGGCAAGGTTATATGATCAAGTGGTCTCTAAAGTGCTTTCTAACATAAAAGGGCCATGGGCCAGTGTCCTCCTCACATGTTTCTCAAATATTATGAGATTATCAAAGGAAAATTCTTAAGAAAAATTATAAATACCACATTCAGTTTCAGGAGTTGATAAAGAATCACCAAAATTTTAAACTATAAAGATTTTTTTTTAATGAGAAAGTGAATCTTTCAATAAGTGAAACAGAGTTTGAACCCAAGAGTGAGACCTCTCCTAAAATTTCATTAGTAACATGGAAACCCTTATTTTAATGTGAAGAACTTGAAAGAAATCAAACACACAGTAACAAAAATGGTAAAATATTTGACAACCTTCATGTGGTCCAAGATGTCCAGCTACATTAAGTGATAAGGATACAGAATATTTCCAGTTCCTTCACATTGTATTTCTTGGCAATCTGACTTAATTTTGAACTAAAAAGTCATTAAGAAAGCTATTTAACTCCAATTTTAAATGTTACAAACTGACCTCCTCTACCTACACCTCAGCCAGAAATTCCCATTTATTCTATCCTTATCATGCCATTTTAGCCTCCTGCACAGAAAACAGCAAGCTCCTTTTTGAAAGTGTACTGGAATAAAACAGGGGCCAGAACATATGGCCTATATCTTGTCACTGTTACTTGAAGGCTGTGGGTTTGGGTAATCCACCTAATCCATCTATGTCTACCTTTTTTTCATCCAGAAAATGCGATAATATTTACCTTAGAATCATGAGAATTGAATAATGTCTATGAAGAGCTGAAGCCCAAATATCTACTCAAAACAGACTCATGCATTCACTTACCCGTTCTGCTTGCTGGTGTTACTACTCACGCCAGCGCCTCCTTACCTGGCGCGTGCCTCTTGCGGATCAAGTCTTTTGGCTTGTATTTTGTGCACTGCTACCCAAGCTATAAGCCAGATTGACTGAATCATACAGATATCCACTTTTTGCTAAGTTAGTATTCAGAAATATCTCACTAACTTTCCTAAGCCCCTAGAACTCCAAAGATCTACTGACTACTCTTTATGTCAGATTTTTTATTTCTGTCATCCTGTCTCTCTCTGCCTCGAGAGTCTAGATCCCTTCTTCACCAGTATTCCTATCTTCATTCTTTCCTTTGAACACCCAGCATAGAACTTCACTATTACTTACTGTCGAGAGTATAATTTTATTTTCAATATGACTGGATATCTCAAATCATACTATCATATTTCAGTCATACTATTTTCCACCAAGAGTCAAATGAAGTGCAGACTCTTGAAAACAATAAAAGAAATAATACTATCTTAAAAGTCAAAAAGATCTGAGTTCAAATTCTGCCTCTTCCATTTACTAATGTGACAAGTCACAACTGTTGTGAACCTCACCTCCTGAATCTATACAAGTGGATTTATAACGTTATTAGGAGGACCAGCAGAGATTAAATACTTACAGAGTCTACCTAAGTATTTGTAAAGTAGTAATAATGGCACCTCACTCCAGTACTCTTGCCTGGAAAATCCCATGGGCGGAGGAGCCTGGTAGGCTGCAGTCTATGAGGTCACTAAGAGTCAGACATGACTGAGTGACTTCACTTTCACGCACTGGAGAAGGAGATGGCAACGCACTCCAGCGTTCTTGCCTGGAGAATCCCACGGACAGAGGAGCCTGGTAGGAGGCTGTCTATGGGGTCACACAGAGTTGGACACGACTGAAGCAATTTAGCAGCAGCAGCAGCAACTGCTTAATAAATGTTACTTCCCCATCTTCTTTAATACCTAACAACAACAGCATTCTCTAACATTCTTTATTAACCAAGAAAGAAAAGATCAGTGTCCTCATGGTGACTATCTTTCACTGCTTTTTTTATTTGGTTAAACTTACATACACAGCTGTCTCCCCCTGTGAGTCTGTAAAACTTTCCGATTAGTACCCACCTTTATTCCTCTCTGCATCCTTCTAATACCTAGCACAGTGCCCAGAAAGTAGCAGAGGCTTAATGTTAAACATTAGATACATAAATTAATGTAGTTACCATCTCATTTATCTCCCACTCATGCCCCAATGTGCACTCGCATGCAACCAATGATTTCTAAAACTTCACAGTATGAACTTCTTAAAGATAATATCCAATAACATATTCTGTTCCGTAGGCTACTTCTCACATGGTAGGAGCTCAAACTTGTTAATCTGACTTAAGTAATCTTGCCAATAAATTAAAAGTATTTTTCACAGCAGTGATCTGCCATGCTAAGTTGCTTCAATCATGTCCAACTCTTTGCAACCAGATGGACTGCACACCACCAGGCTCCTCTGTCCATGGAATTCTCCAGGCAAGAATACTGGAGTGGGTTGCCATGCCCTCCTCCAGGGGATCTTCTCAACCAAGGAACAGAACCTGCATCTCTTACGTCTCCTGCATTGGCAGGCATGTTATTTACCACGAGCACTACCTAGGAAGCCATTTCCCAGAGGTAGAATGCATCATAAAAAAGAGTGCATTTTTTTAATTATTATGATTTATTAAGTTGATTATTTTGATTTATGCCAGAGAACTTGAAATGAGGACTTTAAAATGCATATAGGATATTAAGATTCTCAATATTCATTCAAACATTTATTATGAATCTTCTCTCTGAAAGTCAAGCTTCATACCACCTAATTAGCATGCACTTATTGTATGTGAAAACATCCTCAAGTATTTTTTTTCCAATCAGTTCATAATTGCTTGTACTAATAGCTACTACATATTTTATTAATTTAGAATTGACATAATCTATCATTATATTTAAAAATAAGAGAACATTACTGACAATCTGTTGAGGTAAGAAGGAAGGCATGAGAAAGAAGGGGAAAAAGGAGAATAGGAAACTGAAAGAAAGAGGTGACAGTATTGAGAAAAGAGGGGATAAAAGAACAGAATAAAAAGGGAAAAATTGACAAGGGTGAAAAAAGTAACAGTGAAATGAGGAGGAGGAGTACAGAAATGAAAATGTGAAAAACAAAGAGAACAAAGAGCATAGAAAGGGCAAACTTCTTAGATGCATATGATATTTATTCTATCCATATGTATAAAATTCTAGCATTATGAAATTAGACTATAGTATAAGATAAAATGACTCAGCTGTCTCAAAATGCCTTTTAACTATCTAGCACATTTCCAGCCCAGAAATTGTTGTGCAATTCCAAAACACTGAAATATGAGATCTGGATTTAGATCACAGTCATCTATTTTGGTTTAGCATAAAGGTAACATTACATATACATTACATGTTCACATTAATAACAGTGCTTACTTTCCACCGCTTTTCATGTAGCTTCAAGAAAATAACTTAATTTTATGTCTTTACACAAACTTATCAATTTGCATATATTAGGATAAAAGAAACCAGTTTCTATTCATAATTAACCCACACTTTATAATAATTATAAAACTCTAGGAATAAGATTGGTTTCCCTAAGAATAAATATTTATAGTACTTTATTGTCACCTACAATGCTAACTTCTGAATAGCTTCCCATATTTTGTGCATAAGATTTATTTTATAATTCTCTCCTTGAAAATGATATTAATTCTAATTCGTGTGTTGCAGCTCTCATGCTTTGCACAATGCCCAACAATTTATATACATTCAACGTGTTTGTTGAATTAATTAATTATTATACCAATGAAATGTTATGGGTTACATATACTTTAATTCCTGTGTGAACTAATCTTTTCATGTTTGACACAATATATCTATCTGCTTCCTTCATTCTCAGTACTCAGTTCACTTGTTCAGTCATATACAACTCTTTGCGACCCCATGAATTGCAGTATGCCAGGCCTCCCTGTCCATCACCAACTCCTGGAATTCACTCAAACTCACGTTCATCAAGTCAGTGATGCCATCCAGCCATCTCATCCTCTGTCGTCCCCTTCTCCTCCTGCCCCCAATCCCTCTCAGCATCAGAGTCTTTTCCAATGAATCAACTCTTTCCATGAGGTGGCCAAAGTACTGGAGTTTCAACTTTAGCATCATTCCTTCCAAGGAACACCTAGGGCTGATCTCCTTTAGAATGGATTGGATGGATCTCCTTGCAGTCCAAGAGGCTCTCAAGAATCTTCTCCAACACCACAGTTCAAAAGCATCAATTCTTCAACTCTCAGCCTTCTTTCCAGTCCAACTCTCACATCCACACATGACCACTGGAAAAACCATAGCCCTGACTAGACAGACCTTTGTTGGCAAAGTAATGTCTCTGCTTTTCAATATGCTATCTAAACTACCTATTATACCAAGCTAATCTTTTTAATTTTTTAATGTTATTGATTTTTTTATGCCATGCAGCATGCAGGATATTATATCCCTAATCAGCAATCAAACCTGTGGCCCCTGCAATGGAAGCATGGAGTCCTAATACCGGACCATCAGGGAATTCCTTAATCTTCTTTAAATATTTACTTCATGATGATATTCTTCTGCCTCAAAACATTAAAAAGTCTCATCTTTTCTGAGGCTTAAAAGTTTAAATGCCTTGAGCTTTCTATCATTCAATGATAGATTTAAATGTTAGCTTTCACTCTCATGAGATTCTTAGCTTTTTGTTTCAAGTATGTGACACTATCATCAACTTTTGAGGGAGATCTTTATAGAGTTTGAGGGAAGGAAATGTTTTTGCAGTTTATGTTTCAAATTGAATATTTAACATGTGTCAGCAAAATGTCTGCAGAATTTTTGTTTAATACATTTTATGGGCCATGGCTACAGTAGACAGGCTATTAGACCATCTCAAGATCACTATACTCAATAGTCATTATATGATTAGGGAAGACATCTGAGAAATTCAGGTGCAAGCTCACAGGACACAGAATCAGCTGTGGAAGACAAGCACCTGTGGCAGAGAATACCACATAACCACTCAAGAATTTCCAAGTTCCACCTCCAGTCAACAGCTCACACCTCTCAGACAGGCTTAGAACACAAGCAGGGGACTAGCTGGTAGCCTTGCTCTTAAGGAGATAGTAACAACTGGTGAAAAAGATGGCAGATCAATCAAATCTACTACAAATCTACAGGAACCTCCACCCAACCCACACTCTAGGAAGCAATAACATATTCATATTGCTCTAAACCAATGAGCTGGGGGTGGCTTTTTATGTGACAATAGCTAATTGATAGGAAAACTGTAGCTAGGAGTTCAGTACTAATCATTATAACAGAAACCTAAAATACATGGTACTCGATCTACAATGAAGTGGGAGTCAGAGGCTGAAAGTTCTGACAAAAGATAGAAAAATGCAAGAGAATTATTACTAAAAATTGAAAAAGTGCTGAAATTATCATGGATGCTGGGGAAAAAAATGGTGATGTGTTTTGTCGCAATAAATGTAAAACTTTGACTTATGGTGAATTTAAAGTGAGATAATAAATACCCAATGAATTTATGGACCTTGGCAAGATGACTTTTCAGATGATATAGTCACAATGTCCATTGGTCTTACTACATATGATAAGGCACATTAATAAAGAGAGAATCAAGAAAGTACTTGTCCATTTGCAAGTCATATTAGAGTGAATATAGAGAAGCCTAGGGTAACTACATTGGAAAATAAAATTGTTTCTCATCTCTAGTCTTTCCAGCTGGTCAAAGATTTTCAAAGTGAAATGATGCTCAAGGACTACAATCAAGTCAAGGCTATGATTGCAAGGTCCTTTGCTAAGAACTCTAAAAGAATTATGTGGAATCTAGTGGGGAGAGAAGCAACGAGGACAGGGGCTTCTAGAAATATTTAAGTTGTAGTCTCACAGATGCCAAATCAGAAAAAAAAAAAACTGGAAAATAAAGTGTATAAAGAGAAGCATTTCTGGACAACAACTTTGGTTTGGGTTTTGTAGTGGACAGTAAACTATACCAGACCCAGAAAAAGCCCACAAAAGTTTATAGTAAGCTACATAGGTAAAAGAGCCACAAGCCAGTAATAAAAGAGATTTAAATTGTTCAAACTGCAAAACACCTCTGGGGCTCCAACTTTCTATGAGCAGGAATAAGTCTAAGAAAACTTCAACGTGTTGCTTCAAAAGTAGCCAAGAAAAGCAACAGATAAGGAAGGCTATTACCACAGGCAGAGCAAAAACCCCAGAGCAGCCCATGGGGAGCAATGACCTGGAAAGTTACTGTCAGAGGAAAAGTCAGGACCTAATCAAGGAACATTTCCTCTTTTTTTTTGGAGTTGAGGGACAGGATAATAATTTTCCAGCATGGTTTCAGAATTACTATGGACCAGTGACTGCTCGGTACCTCTCATTTTCCCCCTTTTGGAACTACATTCGAGGAAACACATCAGAAATTTATGCAGTTTACAAGACCCTGGAATTAACATGATACTAAAACTGGATGAGATTTCTGAAGGTGCTGAGTTGGAATGAAGAAATTTTGCCTTCGGGAGAGACATGTGTAACTGAAGCCAGGAGTGGTGTACAAAAGACTGGTGGAAAATAGGCCCATTTCTACACCCTTTCCCATATCTATACACTCTGCAACGTGACTTTGTAGCTCCTCTCACCAAAAAGTAGAGTCTATTTCCATACTCCTTGATTTTAAGCTGACGCTGATACCTTGGCCAAAAGAATGTGGCAAACGGTGTACCAGTTCTGAACCTAGGCCTTAAGAGATCCTCTTATGTTTGAGAGTTCTAGATTCTGTAATGCCATGAGACATATGATATACAGTTTTTTATTTTTAAGTGCCTGTGTGTCTATCTGTGTGTCAAATATCATTAATTTAAAATTTCACTATAATGTAGCTACAGGATTGGGAAACATAAAACATACTTTTACCCTGAGTGTGCTCTTAAAAGCATTTATTTAAATGTTAGCTGATTCTAAATGCTTTTCGTATGTACTTCAGTGGTTCAATCCAGAAAGAATCTCCCTGCAAGGCAGGAGTCCCGGTTCAGTCCCTCAGTGGGAAAGATCCCCTAGAGAAGGGAATGGCAAACCCTTGCCAGGAAAACTCCATGGACAGAGGAGCTTGGTGGGCTACAGTCCATGTGGTTGCAAAGAGTCGGATACGACTGAGCAACTCACACTTCATGCAAGCATTGCCAAACATGATTCTATAGGCAAGAACTTCTCCACAAATCACAGACTGAAAGTCAAAGAAACTCACTCATCCTTTTTATGGTCATTTTAGAAGACACATTAAGATCTGTGATGATAACATAAAAATTTCAACTATCTTTTCACATTCTAAATTTAGTCATTTCTTTGTAGTTTCATTGACCGGTTATTTCTTACTCAAGTGAAAATGAGAATATTTCGATTACAAAAACTAAATTCCTACAACAAGATGGATAAATGTTCAGCATTTTTGGCTGTAAGTAAAACTAACTTTTATGCCTGTTCAGTTCACTCAATCGTGTCCGACTCTTTGCGACCCCATGAATTGCAGCACGCCAGGCCTCCCTGTCCATCACTGTCTCCTGGAGTTCACTCAGACTCACGTTCATTGAGTCAGTGATGCCATCCAGCCATCTCATCCTCTGTCGTCCCCTTCTCCTACTGCCCCCAGTCCTTCCCAGCATCAGAGTCTTTTCCAATGAGTCAGCTCTTCACATCAGGTGGCCAAAGTACTGGAGTTTCAGCTTCAGCATCATTCCTTCCAAAGAAATCCCAGGGCTGATCTCCTTCAGAATGGACTGGTTGGATCTCCCCGCAGTCCAAGGGACTCTCAAGAGTCTTTTCCAACACCACAGTTCAAAAGCATCAATTCTTCGGCGCTCAGCCTTCTTCACAGTCCAACTCTCACATCCATACGTGACCACAGGAAAAACCATAGCCTTGACTAGACAGACCTTAGTCGGCAAAGTAATGTCTCTGCTTTTGAATATACTATCTAGGTTGGTCATAGCTTTTCTTCCAAGGACTAAGCATCTTTTAATTTCATGGCTGCAGTCACCATCACCTGTAGGATTCCCCAAATCACAAATGTTTGTTTTAAAATTCATCTCTTTCTAAAAAGGAAAAGTCCGTTATCAGTTTGCCACTTATCAAAGATTAAATAAGGGCTCTTTCCAAATTTCTTCAAATAAATTTCACAAAATACAATCTATTTTAGCAAGATATATTTATCAAGATATGATAAATATTAACATTTATCATATTAGAATAATTAAAAGATAAGAAATAAAATACTTATATTAACCATGATGTATCACATAATTTTGCTAAATAAAAAATAAAGAGCATTAGATCTGAAACATGAAAACTCTATTCAGTTTTTCAGATAAAATTACAAAAAACAGTATTTACTAGGTTGTAACTAACAAGAATTTTTGTATCCATTCATCTTTCTCTAGACAGAATGTCCCAGATTCTTACAAATTAAGTAGAAATTACTGGTCTTGCCTTGATTTCCATTTATTAGCACTATTCTGCAGGAGGAAAAGGATTTTTGGAAAAATGAAGCACTATATAATTTTCAAGCTCAAAGAATATGAGAGCTGGACACAATTATACAAATTTTTCTAAAGCAATAGAACATCAAGTTTCAAACAAGTAATCATAGAGGATTTTTTTTTCAACCTTAAAAAAAAAAACTCAACTTTCACCAACATTCTTCAAGGATAAGAATAATCTCTAGAGGAGTACATCAAAGCTATATATTATCACTCTGCTTATTTAACTTATATGCAGAGTACATCATGAGAAATGCTGAGCTGGTGAAAGCACAAGCTGGAATCAAGACTGCCGGGAGAAATATCAATAACCTTAGATATGCAGATGACACCACCCTTATGGCAGAAAGTGAAGAGGAACTAAAGAGCCTCTTGATGAAAGTGAAAGAGGAGAGTGAAAAAGTTGGCTTAAAGCTCAACATTCAGAAAACTAAGATCATGGCATCTGGGCCCATCACTTCATGGCAAATAGATGAGGAAATAGTGGAAACTGGCTGACTTTATTTTTCTGGACTCCAAAATCACTGCAGATGGTAACTGCAGCCAAGAAATTAAAAGATGCTTACTTCTTGGAAGGAAAGTTATGACCAACCTAGACAGCATATTAAAAGCAGAGACATTACTTTGCCAACAAAGTTCCATCTAGTCAAGGCTATGGTTTTTCCAGTGGTCATGCATGGATGTGAGAGTTGGACTATAAAGAAATTTGAGTGTCGAAGAATTGTTGGCAAAGACTCTTGAGAGTCCCTTGGACTGTGGGGAGATCCAACCAGTACATCCTAAATGAAATCAATCCTGGGTGTTCATTGGAAGGACTGATGTTGAAGCTGAAACTCCAATACTTTGGCCACCTGATGCCGAGAACTGACTCATTTGAAAAGACCCTGTTGCTGGGAAAGATTGAGAGCAAGAGGAGAAGGGGACGACAGAGGATGAGATGGTTGGATGGCATCACCGACTCAATGGACATGGGTTTGGGTGGACTCTGGGAGTTGGTGATGGACAGAGAGGCCTGGCGTGCTGCAGTTCATTGGGTTGCAAAGAGTTGGACACAACTGAGTGATTGCACGGAACTGAACTGAAAGGAGACTCGCTTGGACAATAAAAGTTCTCCTGAGAAAACAGAAAATCAATCATCTAATTAACTAGCTAAGAATTTAAAATTGGTTTAAATTAACTCTTTAAATTCCTGAAGAAGATACTAAAAGGTTCTTTTCTATCTCTAACAGTAGCTCTAGAAAATTCACTGAGTTTTTATCATGTGCCATATACCCTGCTAAGCTCTTTACTATAGCATCTTTTGTGTCTTAAACCAATCCTGGAAGGCTAACACCATTTTTAACTCAGGTAACATATGGGGCACAAGCCAGCAAGTGATGGAACTTGAATCCAGAATTTATGACCTTAATCATTAACAGGTATTTCCTCTGAGCTTATTTTTTAAGACACATTAGGAAATAAACAATACACACAGAGTACAAAAAGAGTTAGGTCAACAAAACAGTACAAACAGAGGATAGATTAACAAAAATGATGCCATAATTTTTAATCATATGTTACTACATTGTATGGCTTTACTAAAATTTATTTAAATAACTCCCTATTGTTGGACAAATGACATATCTATCTCTTTTATTTCATTATTAGGAACAAATAGCTAAGAAATCACTTCATATGAATAACTGCTTATGTTCACATTATGCCATTCCAAGTTTCATTTTTATGATTTTATAATACATAAAATGGTTTCCCTTGTGGCTCAGCAGTAAAGAATCCTCTTGCCAGTACAGGAGACACAGGTTTGATTCTTGCATCAGGAAGATCCCCTGGAGAAGGAAATTGCAGCCCACTCCAATACTCTTGCCTCGGAAATCCCACGGACAGAGAAGCCGGGCAGGCTACAGTCCATGGGGATGCAAAAGAAACCAAACAGGACTTAGCAACTAAAACAAATATTTAATAAACCCCATATCTTTGAGTCTGCTTCACTGAACTCTCCTTTTAGAGCTCTACTGTTAATTTTTCTTTTAATTTCTAAAACATTTTACTATTTTTAAGGCTAATCTAACTCATACTTGGTAGCTTCATTTTTCAAATATTTGATTAAAATTAAATTGCATAGTTGAGAATTTCTACAAGTTGTTTAACCTCTATGTATCTGATTTATGGACTAGCAAAATGGGAGATAATAATGGTATCTACCTCATAGGATCATTGAGAATATTAAATGAGTTAATATATGCTGAAGACTTACAGTAGGATCTGGCAAATAGCAATGAATTATATATATATATATATATATATATATATATATTTGTATAGTATATATATATAGTTACCTGTGCATTTTTATGTATATATCCTACATTTATCTAAATATATGTTTATAGCTATATAACTAGCTATCTATGTATATATAATAATTTTTATTATTTACGATTGTTAAAGCTCACCTGTATTTGTGTAGCAACTCTGCTTGCCTTTAGATCTTTTTCCTTCCTTTCTGAAAATTTCTTTTTTTCCCCCTCTTCATTACTCTTCCATTGTTACACGTCTACTAACACTTTCTCACTTACTAACATCATGTAATCCATGTACATTTTCTAATTCATTAATACTTTCCTGAACCCAGTTTAAGTGAGGTTTCAAATTTTGAGTAGTCTAGAGTTTATAGAGCAATAACTAGTAATTTTTCTGCACCTCCTTCCTCATTCCTAATATTCTAAATTTACGTTTCATATTACTGATTTTTATCCATTTGGTTTGTTTTATCTAAATAACTGATTTGTATTTTTTAAAACCAGCTCAGACTGCATGATAAGTTTTTTCATTTTTATTTGATACCTTCACTAATTTTTACTGACTTCCCAACTGCTATCATGTATCTTCACTACTACTGGGCTTCTATAGAGCACCCTAATTCTAATAGTTTTCTCATTATAAATAGTGCAATTTTTTTTTGTCTCCCCAATGTTTTACAAGGCATATAATGTGCTTTGATTTTCTTTAGTTTTTGTGTTTCATTTAATAGCATAAATGAACATATTTCTCTCCTGGTCAGTTAAAAGTCAACAGTATATTTTAATTTCTTCCATTTCCCTACTCCATAATTAAACAGTCTTCATTATTGCCACCTGGGATTTTACATGCAGATTCTCATAATTATATTGACATTTACATTATAATCCTTTCTTTCAATAATATTTGTCTTTTACATTCACTCGTACACAGATATTTTAAATTCTATTCTTGATTTCTCAACTTTTTTCATTCAGTTGGATAAATTTTCCAGCAGTTTTTCCTAACAGGTTGTGCTGTGCTGTGCTTAGGCGCTTAGTTGTGCCCCACCCTTTGTGACCTCAGAGATTGTAGCCTGCCAGGCTCCTCTGTCCATGGGATTCTCCAGGCAAGAATACTGGAGTGGGTTGCCACGCCCTCCTCACGGCGATCTTCCCAATCCAAGGACTGAACCCCCGGTCTCCTGCATTGCAGGCAGTTTCTTTACCATCTGAACCACCAGGGAAGGCCAAGAATACAGAATTGGGTATCCTATCTCCGAGGGAACTTCCCAACCCAGGAATCAAACCAGGGTCTCCTGTATTGCAGGCAGATTCTTTACAGCTGAGCTATCCAAGAAGCCCCTAATAGATTAAATGATGCATATTCTGAATATTTTTCTAATACTACCACAGATGAACATCCTGACTGTTTATAAAACTATCACACCACCAATCTATTTTTTCCTTAAAATTCTGTAGATAGAATTTCTCCATTGTCTCTGACATGTGGAATCAAAAATAAGATGGGTGAAGCCAACCGACATTTCCCCTCTATGTAATCTACTTGTTTCTTTGGCCTAGATATTGATAGAACTTTTATTAATTACTGTAGTAAAATAATTTGACAATAACAAAAAGAAATTACTGAAAGCTACATGTTTAGGTAAATAAAATATTCTTCTACTGTGCCTACGATTATTGTCTCATTTCCACATTTTGTACTTTCTCTTTGGAACACATTTATTTCTGCCCCCTACTCTCTATTCCATCTCTACTCTGCTCTTTTTCTTCAAAGTGTTTCTCATTCCTAATGTATTATATATTTCCCTATCCCAATGTCTATTATCTGTCATCCCTACCTAGGATGTCAGCTCTGTGAGAGCAGGTACCGTATTTACTTTGTTCATTGCTTCATCCCTAGAGAATTGAAGGAGATCTAGTATAGCTAGAATAGCTAGAATATAAAATCTGTTTTGAGTGAATCACTGAAATCACATACATTAGGTCATCACTTTAGTTTAAATATAATTGATTTTGTCTCACATTATTCTAAACATTATCATTTTCATCTGAATTATTAAAAGCTGCTCAAATGTCTACTTTTAATCACAGATTTTATTTTATTTTTATTTCATCCCTAGTTCTACTCATTACAGTCTCCAGAGTGGGATTTATTTGATTTAGATTCTTAGCAGTTCTGTCTTACCTCTTTCCCTTGTCTTATCGCTTCCCTTTTCTACTCTTTTTTCACAGAAGTCATGCCTTCTGGACTGTGTTGAAATCCTACAATTCTGCCAAGATATGTGCATTTCAATGTACTTGTCTTTAGACAAAAGGTCATGGGTAACAGTTACAGACAATGTTACCGGGTTCATCGGCTTCATTCGATGAAGTCCTGTGACTATCTTGGGACAGCCTTTCATGGAAGGCCCTATGGCTTGATCAGATTTTACAGACTTCCTATCCAGTTTCTCTGGTCCTCTCATGATCTTCCTATGTGTAGAAAGAAGGAGGAGGCATGTATGGGACAGGAGCAAGAGTCTTTTGGTCCACAGAAGTTCCAGAAGGATACAAAGGAACAGACACCTGTCTTCCTCATTATCACGTGTAAACTCTCCAGGTCAGAAGTTAGAGCAATGATGCCTCCCTCAGTCTCAGGCATCTTTAGGATACACATTTTAAGCACAATAAAAATATAAAAGCTGGCCAAGTTCTCTTAGGGGAATTCCTTCTGATGTATATGTAGTATGTAATTTTTTCAGATTATTAGATTGTCCATCGGAGTTAGTTCTCAGTGTTTTATAAAGTTTTAGTATATCTCTTTGAGAGTTCATAAAATCTGGAAAAGGCTACATTATATACATTTTAATTAAAGCAGCACTCCAGTTTGTTGACAGACATTATATCCTTCTACCAAAATTATCTAAAATACCACATGAAGTGTGGATACTATTTGCGATGATTAAACTACTAACTACAATTAATAATTATTTATTTATATGTCTTTCTTCCCTGGGTACTCATTATTTGCCACCTAAAAGCTGATAGTGAAAATCCATAATGATTAATTTTAAATCAAATTATTTAAAATATTAACATCTTAAAATTTATATATGTCAAGCTTTCTCATATTATGTATCTCTGATTCTTCACTTGCAATATAGAAAATGATTTAGTAATGAAAATGACTTTCCCTTTGCTTATGAGTAACTATAAATCTGTTCCTTGGAAATAGTGTCAGAGATACTCCAAACACCCAAGCTCACATTAATTTCTCCTCTCTTGAATATCTATTGCACATTCACTCACTAACATGCAATTTAGTGCTTAATTATTTGCAGATTCATAGTATGAAATGTTCTTGAGAAAGAAGTGCCAGAAGGGACCTTACAGATTATCAAGTTCAATTTACAGATGAGAGAACAGAACCACAGAGACATATTCAAGATTGCAAAGCCAGCTAATGGCAGAACTGAGGCTAGAACACAGGTCTTACAATTTCTTTTCCAGTTTTAATTTTCTAGCCAGATGGGAAGGTATTTAAGGACAGAGATCATGTCCTCTATGTCCCAGTAACCTCTTTCATACTCATACAATAAGTATGAGTGAAAAATGCTGAAGTGCTCATAAATGATGGATGATAAGCAAGACGTGCTTTTGTTCTGTTGTTTCAGCTGGACTGCATGGTGAAGTAACAATTATGTACCATATCATAATATGACAACTGAATAGTGACAAACCTCAAACTTTTTCTCAAAGTAAGGTCACATCAGAAAGTATCACATCACAAAGTACTTAGAAATAAAAATATTTTCTTTGACTATAATAATTTTACAAAATCTCTAAGTCTAGTAAGTATATCAATAATATCACCTCATTCAATCTTTCAATGGCTTTATTTAGTAAGCATTACTATTATCTCCAAACTACTAATAAGAGGAAAAATCTCAGAGCCAAAGTAACTTCAATGTCTCAAAGCTAAGGAGTGGAAAGGCAGGAAATTAAACTTAGTCTATTTCATTAAAAAGCTTAAATTCATTCTATCACTTCTCCACAGACAAATGCTGTTTATTAAACCGTGTCCAAAAATTCCTATATTCAATACCACCAAAATGAAAATTATAATTACTACACTCAACATTCAAAATTACTAAAAATATATTTCTTAAAACATGTAAACTTAGTTACCACTTCTAACTAAAATGTAACAATGATATAACAGAATACATTCCTTTTCACTGCTACATCATTGTATATAGGCAAAGACAGGGTGAAGAGAATACTTAAATCTAACAATCTTTGGAACTAGCAACAGTAAAACTCAAAAGAGTAGCCATCTTTGATAATTTTCCACATATTCCCTAAGAAATAGCTGCTCAATTTTCCTCAAAGGGGGAAAAAAGTTACAGTGAATTTTAATGTACAACACAACAGTGGCTAAAGAACCACTTGGTGGAACAAGCTCTCTTTCTATACTGATGGTTATCATTGAAACATACTGCCACCTTATGACAACTCTTTTTATATCTTAATTTTCAGAACACTCTGTTTTAAAAATAAATTTTTGCCAGGAGTATGACCATGAAGTGCAGAAATTATCTAAAATTTAAAATAATAAAATAAACCCCTAGCTCAACTGAAAATAGACCAAGAGAAAAATGCTATACTTAAGAGACTATTTTTAGATTTTGAATAACATTGATTTTGATGACATGATGTAAACATTTTTAAATTCAAGAGACCAAGATATAACTGACTGCATGTTAGCAATGGACTTAAATTTTGAGTCTACTTTCCAATTATAGCTTCAGAAGTTATATACAAAGCATTAGTCCCTTACTGTATCTATCATACTGCAAACACACTCAAAAGATATAAAAATTGCAATGGTTCTGATTGGAATATAGGGGAAAGAAACACTAAAATTAAGAAAGATTGTAAAGCTGAATAAAGTCCTTATTGTGTGAAATTGACAATAAGACAAAATAAGTATTATTACTACTACAAATTAATGCACCTATTTATACAGAATTCTGTTTCCATTGTAAAATTCCCTATCTTACTGGAAAATGTGGAGCTTTTTCCCAGCAGCTGGCTTATTTTTCTCTATGGATCCATGGCTATGTTTGTACTGGGTTTTGTTTCCTTTTTTGCATTAGCTCCTATAAGGCACTTATAGACAAATATATGATTCATAGTTATCAAGTATATAAGAAGCCACTGTATGCATTTTATACTCTACTATTACCCCTGGTTACACCTCATTTTTCTGCCTTATTTTTACTTTTGCCTGACGGTATCATTTACTTTCATTTTTATGTATATACCTGGTACGATGAAAGGAATATGGATTTTGGAAGCTGAAAACCTAGAACCAGTTCTAACTTTTACTAGCTGTGGGATCCTGATTAATTACTCCATCTTTAGGAAAAACTGTAGATTTGTCATTTATAACTTAAGGTTAAAATACCTTCTTTGCACAATTATCATAATCATTAGAGACAATGATAAGAGATAACCCAATATTTGTTGGGTGCTTAATGTGGAATGGTTACTCATATAACAATGTCTACATTTTTATTTCAATAAAGCTTCTGAAACCGTTATATTTTATCATTGCAATTAATACAGTAGTGTTCTCTCAAAAAGATATTTTTAAACAAGCAATGTCCTAGAATTTAGGGAAAGCAGTTATTGCTCTTTATTTTTACAATCACCCTCATACTCTTTTTGAACTAAGCAGAATTATTAACAAGAATATTTCAATCAACTGCTCAGCTGAAGTTAAATCATAAATGAAGAATAAATAAAAGGATATACTAAAGACGCTGGCATTATAGTTTTAAGAGAAAAAAGTTGACAATTCACTCAACTTTTCCATTTCTGCTTAAAATTTTAAGCAAAGGATCAAAACTTTAAAAAGAAATTGTGCACAGTAACACATTGCTTAGTTTAATTACTGATTTGCTGTTTGCCCCAAAGTTTTAATCAAGAGAGTTCTTACATGTGGATAACAGTGGAGACATCTGTAAAAGTTAGTGCCACGTTTAACTCCTCTAGGCACGGCAGCACCTGGTCACGCCACAGGAAGAAATCATAGATACTTCTTAAACATACTGCAACAGCTGTCAACTCAGAAGGAGGTATATTCTAAGTTCTACCAAGCAAGTAGTATTCCATGAAACCTCATTCTGTCCCTTCTTTTAACTGAAAAAAGGCCAGATGGAAATATGCAACTTGTCAAATTGCAAATAAAGAATTTGTATAAATCGTACTTCACGTCACTCTTTATGTTCAGCTTTAAATACTTTGTCACTCAATTTCAGAATAATTTCACTGACATTTTAAAATGAAAACAAAGATGTTTGGATGCTTTTCCAGATAAAGACCATACCACATCTCAAAGTGAATATGATAAAGGTAAAGACAATCGAAATATGATTGTATCTTTGACATAATAACAGAAAGAAGAAATAAAAGACATCATTCTAGACGCTTAATAATGTCCAGAATGACTATGACTGTGAGCCATCTCTCACAACAGTTAATGGTGCAATCTGCTTGGAGCACACAGCCACAGAAAACCAGAAAACAAGCTATATTATTTATAATATAGCAATTCTAGTTGTGTTAGAATGGCTAAACCTCCACTTGCATCTCCAGTACAGTCCATTATACAACATTATCGTGATAATTTTAAATATAATGTGGCCAGATTTAATTGTTAATGTATGCAAAGATCAGAAACTAATAATTTTGTGATATATTATTGCCACCAAAAATTACTTATAATTTTAAGATCATGAGATGCTTTTCATAAAACTGGACAATATTTAGAGTTCGAGCTTCACTATTTCTGAAGTGCCACTGGGAATGAGTTAATTTGTCCATCATTCTCATATGCCTGCATAAAAACATTAGTTGAGTACTTACTATATAACATATACCATGCACTTTTATTTACATGGAGCCATTCCTTCAATATCACTAAGCGTTTCTTTCACAGCTGGAATCTAGTTTAGGGTGGGAAAAATATTCTACAAAATCTGAAAGAGAATGTATCAAGAGTATGAATCACATCATAGTCTCCATTGGGTATGATGTCTTAATGATGGTATGATAGCAATCACTGAATCACTATAAACACTCATAACATTTCTCACTAAACGCTATAGTATAAGCAATTTGCTAACAGCCTCCTAATGAAACAAATTGTTTGCTTCTTTTCCACATAAAGCCTAAGAATTACATAAATGATTTTAGCAAGTCAACTCTCATTTTTTATACCAGTAATAACACACCTTAATGTCGGTAATCACCACAAAATTATTTTTATTAACAATATTATCCACTTTTCAAATGCTTATAATTTGACATTATTTGCATACAACCACCACATCATCCATGAGAACAAGGCATCTTTACACCCAACACTACAGATGAGAAAGCTGAGATGCACAAAGGTTCAGAGAGTTGCCTAAGATCACGCAGAGAGAGTACTGGGGTTCTGAGTAATTGATTCATGTTTGTGTCCAGCCCATGTTTGTGACATAGCCCACGTCTCCTTCCAGCTCCTTACTTCCTGACAAAGTATTCAGGTATAAATACTTGACTGTGCTTTTTAGTATATGTTGCAAAGTAACTTTAAAGGACAGAAAGATGGCACTCAGATTGTTGAGGCAGGAAACCCAGTCACTATTTTCTGCTTCCTCTCTTCTTCATCCTCTCCCACTAATGGATGCAAAATTAAACCACTGCAAACAAAGAATCTCTATGTAGGAGGTTTAGTTCATAATTCCTGGTTTCTGTGAGTTACATAACTCACTGGACAAGATATATTCATAACCCTACTACTTCTGCAGTCTTCGCTTCTTTACAAGTCATTTTACTTCACGTTTCCTTTCAGTTAACACCACAATGGATGGCAGTCACTGCAGCCTAGCTTGGCACATGCTCTGTGGAAGATCCTCTCCTGGCAACTACCTATTCTCTGAAGAGGGGAAGCCTACCACAGAGACCTCTTGCTTATCTTCAGGTAAAGCATCTGCGCTGCTCCTGACACTGCCTCGCACACTCACTTGTCTTTCCCCACCCTGTGACGGCTTAGTCTCTAAGTCCTGTCCAACTCCTTTGTGACCCCAGGGACTGTAGTCCACCAGGCTCCTCTATACTTGGGATTTCCCAGGCCAGAATACAGGAGTAGGTTACTATTTCTTTCTCCCGGAACAGGGATCGAACCTGCATCTCCTGTATTGCAGGCAGATTTTTATGGCTGAGCCACCAGGGTGGCCCTCTTCCCCACCCTACTAAGCTGAAGTCCAGTTTCATTCAGTTGCCCATTTACATGTAAAACTACCAACGAAAACATGGAACATCAAAATGTTACAAAGGCAAAGGGCAGGTAGGGAAGGCCCTCTCAGAAAAGGATCACAAAAATCACACTGCTGTTGTATACACCCACTCTAGCACTCCCTTCCCTTTCAAGCTTCCCTTATGGCTCAGCTGGTAAAAAATCCGCCTGCAATGTGGGAGACCTGGCTTGGGAATATCCCCTGGAGAAGGGAAAGGCTACCCACTCCAGTATTCTGGCCGGGAGAATTCCATGGACTGTATAGTCCATGAGGTTGCAAAGAGTTGGACACACAACTAACTGACTTCCACTTCACTCTAGCATTAACAGGTTTCATCAATTGCCTTAAGTCATTCATAAAAAGTAAACTATTTTCCTTGGCTACATTTGGAAAACAGAACAGACAACTAAATTCCTTTTCTGCATTTGTCCGTATGAATCAAGCCTTAGAATATATTCTCTGAATGTCAGCTGGTACTATCATAAGGGTGTTGCTATGGTTCTTTGTGACTAAAAATACAAAATGTGAATCAACATGATGAAGGCACAATCCTAGAAAAATGTGCAATGATGTGACAGGCACTTAAGAACTCTTGAAGAGTCGAGGGCTGGGTTGGGGAGAAGCACATAATGTTACCATTTATAGTTTCTGTGTTACCCAACTCTCAAACATTCCATTTCTAGTTCTTACAGAATCAAGACAATTGAACAACAACAACAACAACAAAAGAGAACAAAAAACTTCCATCTTGACAAAATAATTTTTGAATAATTATGGCTAGAAAAGGTTGGCCTCTTCTACAATACAAAGAATTCCATGGCCCAATTTTACAGAGACATATATTGATCATCCTGTTAAAAAAAAACAAAAAACAAAAAAAGTTTTTATATAAATGGAAGCAGACCATAGGAAATGAGATGTGCTTTAGGTTTAGGTTGAAGGGGTTGTTATCCTGGCATGATGTTGATGAACAAGGGAAGGCAAGAATAAGAAGGCAAGAATAAGAAGGCATCATTTCCTGGAAATCATAAAGCTAGAGAAAGAGAGGACCAGATGACAACTTCTTCAATGAAAGGCCATACTTCCCTTAAGATCAGCGCTTTGTCCTAAATCCCAAACTTGTCCTCATGTCAGTAATAGAAAGCATCAGCTTTCCTACACAGTCCCTCATACCTCTAATAAAATCATGCTTCTCATAGCAGCAGATGGTATCTTAGGAGAGGCAAGTGTAGAGTAAAAATAAGAAAAATAATTGTGGTTTAAGAAACAGGACTGATACTATACTGACATTATCTTCTTATGTGTTGTTAGTAATATTAGAAATCATTTACACAAATGTGAGTCACATTATAATATATCCAATCTGATGTGCAATATTTGATCTCATTTGAATTTCTATTCCCAAGATATTAAAAATGTTCAAAATAAAAGGAATCAAAAATAAAAACAAAATGAAGGACATCTCAATTCCCAGTGATCATTATCTCTCCAAGCAATAATGGTTCCCTAAGTATTAACTATGCTTTTCCTTTAAAAAATTACTCTTACAGTGAAAATAAAAACATGTTTTCAGGTATTCATATCAACATTTGAAAGTACAGATATCTATTTAGTAAGCAAGTCTCCCTGGTAAAAAGCTCCTGGGAATACATGAAGGAGCTCGTTAGAGGAAAAGGACATAGAGAACGAGAGAATACACTTTAGTCTCTAAGTGTGTTACAGAAAATGTGTAAGTGTTAGTGGCTCAGTCATGTCTGATTGTGTGATGCCATGGACTGTAGCCTGCCAGGCTCCTCTATCAATGTAAATATACACAATCTCACAAGACTGAACCACTGTCCTCAAGAAATGGAGCACTCAGTCTTCTGGGGGGTGGCGGTTCTCATTTACTGCAATGGGCTATGAATCAACCAGATTAAATTTCCTCTTACTCAAAAGAGCACTAGGGAAGCACTCCCTGTCGCAGATGGCCTATGTTCGAATATATGGTCCCTCTCCAGTCCCAGATTAGAATGTTCTTTCTAACTACTTCTATGAAAAACATCAGAGATTTCATATTACCTGAGTAACTAGGCTAACACATGTCATCCAAAGTGCCAATGTTAAGAGACTGTGATTTTGATGGTTATATATATCAACTTCTTAATGTCTCCATTTTTTACAGCACTAAGTACATGAGGACAAAGTTATCCAATGCATAAAAATGCATGTCCAGAGGAATTTTAACATCAATAGACAATGGAAAAGTAATTCCTGGGTTTGTAACTTTGGCATTAGGAAATAATGTATGACTATCATTTACATGGTGTTCTGACTTGAGTAAACACAACATTTTTGTTGTATAATGGGAATTAGATTTATATTTTGCTATTTACTAAAACCATTAAATGAGAATATAGCTAACTCAGACTTTGTAGAAGGAAAAAACAAAGCAGCATATAAACATATACTGGCCTTTCCAACAAGCTTCAAACACCATGAAGTCAACTAAACATTCAATTTCATTAACATGCCTATATGTAATTGTGATAACATTTACCACATTTTAATATGATTTGGGGGCTTCCCAGGTGGTTCAGTGGTAAAGAATCCTCCTACCAATGCAGGAGATGCATGTATGATCCCTGGGTGGGGAAGATCCCTGGAGAAGAAATGGCATCCCACTCCAGTATTCTTGCCTGGAAAATCCCATGGACAGAGGAGTCTGGTGGGCCACAATCAATTGGATGACAAAGAGCTGGATATGATTTAGCAACTAAACAGCAGCGGCAGAAATATGCTTTTACTGAATATAAGACACATCAAAAATGTATCTTTCAGAGTATATACCAGAAATAGAACCCCCCACCCCATTTTCTCTGCTGCTGCTGCTGCTGCTGCTGCTCAGTCACATCAGTCGTGTCCGACTCCGTGCAACCCCATAGACGGCAGCCCACCAGGCTCCTCCTTCCTGGGGATTCTCCAGGCAAGAATACTGGAGTGGGTTGCCATTTCCTTCTCCAATGTGTGAAAGTGAAAGTGAAGTCGCTCAGTCTAGTCCAACTCCTAGGGACCCCATGCCCCGCAGCCTACCAGGCTCCTCCGGCCATGGGATTTTCCAGGCAAGAATACTGGAGTGGGTTGCTATTGCCTTTCCTCTGCTAGTATCACATAAGTATCACATAAACCAGTTTGGGCCATCATTTTACCCTATGCATATTATTCAATTTGAATGTATATTTAGAGTAGCATTTTACAAATGGAAGAAGATAACTACACACACACACACACACACACATCTGTGATTCAAAAGTTTCATTTAGACAATGACACCCACCCATCAATAGTCTTTCATACCATATGTTTTTATAGCAGTTCTCTAAACACGAAGGGAAACTAAATATTCAGTGGGCATCAAACACATCAGACACCTCCTTGTTTATTAATAGATCTTTATATGAGTTGAAAGAGAAAGATGACCTTTCCTTATAGATCACTACCTCCTGACTGAAATAACGTGTGACCAATTTGGCCTTTAAATCTTAGGTCAATGATATGCCTCAACCGAATTAAAAACCAACAAAATAAAGGCTCAGCATTTCCCCAAAATTCTCAAGACAGTCTTATAGATGAATGACATTTAAATCTTATTACGTTGAAAAGAACAAAGACCATTTTTTCTAAAATGCATTCCCTTCTCTTTTCATAACATGTTTATTAGTAACCATTACTTTACCAAGCCATTCAAATATGATGGTTGCTGCTTCAAAAACTTCGATCTTATTTCTAGGAAATCCATGCCCTCTCTTAACATAAAAATGAAAAAATAGAGTGATACTTAAAAATGTTTACATGTGTGACTTGTAATTAGCCTCATCTCTACAAAAAGACATTGACATTGCAAATATTTTTTTTATAAAGCAGAAAGATCAAATGTGCCCGTCCACTCGAATTATTATAATGTTCTCATTTAAAACCACCATCTGTCAGAGATTATTTTATTTTATACCAAGGCATCCATTAAATATTCCCCTCCTCACTGGGGAAAAATGCTCATACAAGATTAGGACCCTACCTGAGGAGGTGTGAGTATTAGTCGTTTTATTCTCTCGTCTCTGAATGAAACTTAGAATAGACAACAGAGAAGTTTACACCTAAAGAATAGCATTCTTTTCAGGCTAAAGAGTGTGATTCCTGAGGGCTGCTATTAATTTACACATTCTGAGGCCAATGAGTTAATTTACACTATCTTGGTATCAAGCAGTTATCACTTATTTTGTTTGGTTTAAAAATAGCAAAAATTTACAAAGGTAAAGTTTGTTAAAATACAGCGTTTACCTGCAAGAATCTGGTTGGAAATGAAAAACTAATGTTGGCATAACTGCTGAGGGGGAAAATTGGCGATATCATTCTCTTTTTGCATGGAAGTCCCTAACTTCTAGACTACTTAATCACAGCTTCATATTTTATGCTTTATTTCTCTGGCTTTGGGGGAAAAATACACAGGTCACTGTGAACTAAGAGCAATTCTTAAAATATTCATGCCACCTTCTATTCTTCGTACAATAGTAATGAGAAAATTGAACTTTTTGTTCAATTACAGAAAAGACTACTAAAAATTTCAAGTTATATATGCATACAGGTAATATGTAAATTCATGAAAATAAAGCTCCTTTTCTCATTTCACAGATTTCCCAGTAGGATACTTGATAAAGGCAGTAAAAATATTTGAAAGCAAATCCTAATAAGCCACAATTGCATCTATATCTGAAGTAAAATAGAAAAAAAAAGTGAGACTTTCATTCTAAACAGTGAAATAGATCATAATGACACTTCAGAAAGAAAGAAGTTTCTAGATGCTATGTCATAACCGCTGGCTTAAATTGTCAACCTGCATTTCTAGTATCCATTTAGAATAGTGGCAGGCCTCCATGGCAAGGTTCTCCTGGTACTTTGCAATACATGAAGAAGAAGAAAGAGGTCTATTTACATGATTCAACTTACCCTTAGGCAGAGAAGCAGCAAACACTTTAAAGAATGATTCTTGGCAAAGGTTAGAAGTCCGATACAAAATTCAAAATAATGATTCTCCTGCAATTTTTATGATGTCTTTTACTTTAAAAAAAAAAAAAACTGAAGTCTTTTGGGAAATTCCAAACAAACAGCAGTTCAACTGAGTAAAATTATAGTAATAAAACTACTTTTAAACTAGAGCTAATGACTCTCAGAATGTTCTTTTCTGAAAAGGGAAGATATTTATATGTTAAGTGCTAAGATGTAAGTGTGCATTAACATTGATATTATCATTATCAATCCATCTGCACATAGTTCACTTTGCCATTGACTGTTACTGCTCACCTAGTGTACACATTTGAGAGACAAAGTTTAATAATACATCTTCCCTAAAAAATTATACCACAGTGGGGAAATAGGTATGGCTAGGTTGAAATAATCAATGTGATACAATGTAACAACTACTTCATATGTGATAGATTTTCCTGAGAGGGTACCAACAATCCCTTCCACCTATGTATGTGCATGCCCCTCTCCCTTTAAGAGACGGAAACTATTCCTACTTGTAACTAGACCACATTCTATTAGGACTTCCAGGGATCAATAAAATTGTGGCAGAGGTGTGGTTGTACCAGTTCTGAACCAAGGCTTTAAGAGGCTTAGAAGCTTTCACTTTTGCTCTCAGAATGCAACTTTAATGCTATATGACACTAATTTAGCCCACTTGAAGATGAGTGTGGTTCCTCCTGCAAGTGAAAGCATCCTGGCATTCCAGCACCTGCTGGGCACCTACAGGACTGCAACTACACAAGTGAGTCCAGGCAAGATCAGTACAGCTACCCAGCTGAGTCCAGCCAAAGGAACTGTAAGAAACAGCAAACTGTTGTCGTTTTAGGCCACTAAGTTTTGGGATGGTGTTATGCATGTCGTTAAATAAGGAATTTTCCTTATAATCTATAAAATCTAATTTTCCCTAAGAATAATCAGCTAATAAAGAGAAAAAAGCCAATTCCCCTGAATTCCTACCCAGAAGGAAAGTATAGCGCAAAGGCAAAAATACAAGCTCTAGTCTCAAGTGGAACACAAAATCTTGTGACTGACTGTGAATCACATTAACCAGGCCAAGAGATGACCTACATCAGTGAGACATATTAATGCCCTCATTCAATAATAAACTCATAGTGATTCAGAATCTGATAAAGGTTCATGTACCAGCCCCAATTAAAAATATTACCATTAATTTGCTATTCAGTATTAAAATTTTGAAAGTGATAAAGCCACATTTCAGACACCAATATAATAGGACCATATAAGCTGAACCTCCTTCAAACATTCTTTATCTGAGGTATGATTTAATGATGGTTTCTGACTGTACTGGGAGCATCAATCATTGAACAGCAGCATCATTTCTTTTGTAAAACTGAATAACGTATTACTCACATACTTACTATTGATCACCAGGATACAAAAATCTGTGTGGTAAATTCAAGTAGCTTAATTTCTGGGAAAATAGTCTGTGGAATGAATATTAGGCTTTTCTTCCCAGAAAATAAATCACAGTTTTTATTATAGATATTAAGCAAAAACTTAAATAGCCCTATTGCTTTTTTTTTTCTGCTTTTCTCTCACCTCCCACACTTTTTCTCAGCCCTTGGGATCTCATGCTAGCCTGAGTTTCTTTTGCTATTCCACAGTTTTCTCCAGTGCTCAAAAAGCAATATTTAAACAATAAAATTAAGTATAACATAAATATGTCTTTTTAGATACATTTCCCAAAGGACTCCATGTCCTCAAATCACTCAACTCTTTTCCCCAAGTCAACACATTCAGCCTCTGAGCACAGCTGGTATCTGCTAGTTATTAGCAAAAAGCTTTAACACATTACTAACAAAAATACCACTTTAACTTTCTGACAGACTTAGAGATGGATGCTTTTGAAAAATCAAGGAGGGAGGTCTTCCACAGGACAAGGGGGAAAATCAAGTCAAAGCGCAGAGAAGCACACTGGCAGCACCCGAGGATGCCTGAGAGAGGGCAGGTGCAGGTCTGGGGAAGCCACAGGCCACTGAGGAGCCACATTACAAGAATTTGGGACAGACGTGTGCTGTAAATCACCTCCTTCAGAAATCTGCAGTAATTTCTCCGCTGCTTACTAAAACAATTTCTAAGAACTCTTTCGGATGATGGAAAAAAGTGATCAGTTCTGTCTAAAAGTTAGTCTGGGCTCAATAGAGACACTACTCATAGATCCAACTAACTTCAAGACTATGCTCTGTTTAAGCAGGAAAGTGATTCTGGAAGGGGCCACTCCTCTTGCATAAGAGGGGGCAACGATATTAGCATTTTAGTCTCTAAAAGTTCTTTCTTACACATATTAAAAAGGATAGTACAACGCCTGGAAGGATTCCGCATCAAGTCCCAGCAGAGAAAAGAATTTCTACAGCATCTATGCATTTCAAACAAAAGTACCATGCTTCCACAGAGGGCACAGAATATTCTGCAACAATGGAATTTATATGATTATCTTACTTTTTGACATTTGTTTCAGAGAAGTTGCCTGAATTTTTTTTTTTTTTTTTTTTTTTTTTTTTGCAAAATGTGGATAATAACAGATGTTGGAAAAGTAAAAGTGATTTTATCTGTTCTATTATTTGAATACTATTTGTTACTCTCTTTTTATCTTTTCTTTACCCTTCTTTGGAATTTTTGAAAATTTAGGTTTATGTATAGAAAAGTACAGTTACTATAGAATTCAAACTATTTAATTAGAAAAAAATTTAATGTCATTTAATTATATCTATAGGCATGATTAAAGATTATCTACAATTATCACATGGTAAATAGCCTTCTTTGCTTTAGTATAAACTGCACTCAGAAGGTTTCCAAATATCTAGTATCATAAAATATTTTATAAATAGATAAGTTACTCTACTGAGCTTGTAACTTCTTTATTAATATACATTCAGTCAGGAAATAGGCAGTTGGTTCATCCAAAGTGTCTAAGAATTAGACATATATTATAAATCAACACCCAATATGACAGATTAGTTATACCCACAGTCTCTCAAGAGGCATCATTCGTATTTTGTAAGGAACAACTCTTCTTTATTTTTTTTTTTTTAATACTGGGGATGTCTGAGATCTGTGATGTCCTCCTATTACATGCCAAAGCAACCACTCATCATTGTGACAACAACCAAAAATGCCTCCCCACATTTTCAAATACCTCCTGAGGGGTATCCACTCTTCCAGTTAGGAATAATTAATAGATCCACTTTAGAATTCAGGAGGGAATAGAAGTTTTTACAAAATTGAAACCAGTGAAACATCTACTTACCTTGGAAACCATAATAATCTGTTTTTGCAGCTGTAGCATTAGCAGTACTATAACAAGTTTTAAGGTCTAGTATGTATTTATAGTATAGCTGTGCTAAACATTTTTGAAAGAGTGGGAAATTTGCACTTTCAGTACTGCAGAAAGCTTACAGGGAAACCATGTTTAAGCCTCGTAACTATATCATGGTCTGATCATGAATCAGTTGGCCCCAGGTACAGTCTTTTTATTTCTTTAAAATTCCCTTTCTTTGAGAAAAAGAACACTTACACAATAAACTTAACTAATTCATTCCAAAAAGGTCGCACATTTCTGGCCAAAAGGAAAACAAATATTTTGTTGACTTATCTAAAACTCGGAGAAGGCGATGACACCCCACTCCAGTACTCTTGCCTGGAAAATCCCATGGATGGAGGAGCCTGGTAGGCTGCAGTCCATGAGGTCGCTAAGAGTCAGACACGACTGAGTGACTTCATTATCACTTTTCACTTTCATGCATTGGAGAAGGAAATGGCAACCCACTCCAGTGTTCTTGCCTGGAGAATCCCAGGGATGGGGGAGCCTGGTGGGCTGCTGTCTATGGGGTCGCACAGAGTCAGACAAGACTGAAGCGACTTAACATAGCATAGCATCTAAAACTACTGCGATCATTGAAATTTGTTCAGTTAAATATTGAACACCAATGTTTTATTAGATGCTAAAATTAAACATTTATTAATGTTTTGTTAAATTGTGAAGAAATAGAATAGGAATATAGAGAAGGAGCTTGTAATGAGAAAAAAAAAATCTTTTTGATTCTTAATTGCTCTAGGAAGCCCAGTGTTTACAATATTTTGAATTAAGAAAGTGACTTCAAAAAATTATAAGTATTTTAAAAATGAGGAAATATATTGAAGTTTCTTAACAGCATTTGAACAGAAGCTTCCTTTGTTAACCCTTTTATGCAGTCATAATGCAATATAGGGTAATGATACTTCAATTAATAATTGTTCGTATAATATGATCAGAGAAGGCAATGGCACCCCACTCCAGTTCTCTTGTCTGGAAAATTCCATGGATGGAGGAGTCTGGTGGACTGCAGTCCATGGGATCACGAAAAGTCAGACGTGACTGAGCGACTTCATTTTCACTTTTCACTTTCAAGCATTGGAGTAGGAAATGCCAACCCACTCTAGTGTTCTTGCCTGGAGAATCCCAGGGACAGGGGAGCCTGGTGGGTTGCAGTCTCTGGGGTCGCACAGAGTTGGACACGACTGAAGTGATTCAGCAGCATATAATATGATACAAAGAAGGCCCATTAGATACAAAAAAGGATATATTGTCAGAAGACCTTAATCAGGAACACTTCCCTGACACCAATTTAGTAATAGGACTTTGCCCATCTCCTAGAGATAAAAAGGAAAAGATACTGCTACTGACTCTTTAGTCTACAACAGACCTTCCTTGTGCTAAATACTATATATATTTTTAACTAAGTCCCACACCATTTTAGCAGTATTTCCATTTAATCAGTGATGAAACTAAGCCTGAATTATGTCATACCACCCTTAGGTGTCATTGAAATGATCTAAGAACACTAATAATATAACCAGAAACTTCAGTTAAAGTAACGCCCCTTTATGTAAGTTAGTCAGTCTTGTACAACTTCAAAAGGTCTAGCAGAATACAAGAGAGAAAAAAGTTTCTATTTGTAACTTTTACCCTATCTTAAAAAAGATTTAGCAAGTGGAGGCAGCTTACCACTGCTGTATCCTTTTGCTGTATCCAGATATACTGAAATACTTTTTCTTATTCTTATAAAATGTAATAAAAATTATCTTTCCCTGTGTTACTATTATTATTTTAAAGTCACCCTATAAATCTTTTATCAACAAAAACAGTCCTTTATCAAGAGATGCCTCATTAACAACATAGTAATGAAGGTGATATCTTAAAACTTTCAGTGTACTGTATAGTTTAAAATTCATTTTCTCTTTCAATCTACATATCAATTCTGTTAGGGAGATATTATTGTTAATCCCTCGTTTTATAGACAGAAATATTGAGGCTTAAGGAAGTTATTTTCTTGTGTCAAATTACATACCTAATTAAGGAAGTTAGGTAACATTCATGTTTCTTCAGTGATTTTAATCACATTAAATGGATTCCTCTATTCAACATATGGATTTAATTTTTTTTATGAAAAGAAGATTGCACTTTCTCATTCCATACAAACACAAGTTTAAACTATCCTTTCAGTGTAACAGAGCACAGTGAGTACATCATTCCTCGACACCCTGTTTACCAGACAACAGGTCCTGCTCAGCCACTGGGTGGTGCCTCAGCGGGCCCCGCCCACAAGCAGCCCTCGCTGAGCTACCGTTAGTGGTCCTGCTCAGCCACTGGGTGGTGCCTCAGCGGGCCCCGCCCACAAGCAGCCCTCGCTGAGCTACCGTTAGTGGTCCTGCTCAGCCACTGGGTGGTGCCTCAGCGGGCCCCGCCCACAAGCAGCCCTCGCTGAGCTACCGTTAGTGGTCCTGCTCAGCCACTGGGTGGTGCCTCAGCGGGCCCCGCCCACAAGCAGCCCTCGCTGAGCTACCGTTAGTGGTCCTGCTCAGCCACTGGGTGGTGCCTCAGCGGGCCCCGCCCACAAGCAACCCTCGCTGAGCTACCGTTAGTGGTCCTGCTCAGCCACTGGGTGGTGCCTCAGCGGGCCCCGCCCACAAGCAACCTCGCTGAGCTACCGTTAGTGGTCCTGCTCAGCCACTGGGTGGTGCCTCAGCGGGCCCCGCCCACAAGCAGCCCTCGCTGAGCTACCGTTAGTGGTCCTGCTCAGCCACTGGGGTGGTGCCTCAGCGGGCCCCGCCCACAAGCAGCCAATGGTCAAGAAAGGACTGTTAGTGAAGGGATTCTGGACAACAGTGGAGTGGCGGCTGTGAGGTAGAGAGTGAGGTAAGAGGTGGATCCCAGCCTTCTCCCCGAGGCCCTCCAGCTCACATAGCTTGGGCCAGCAGCTGAGTGGAGCCCCAGAGAACAGGCTTGGGGCTGTGTCCTGCAGAGCCCTCATGAAGATCACCCATTAGCCTTGGCCCAGGCCTTGAGGCAACAGTGAGCCTCTTCCCCCATGGTCGCTTCTGTGACCCAAAAGCAGTGGCAGTGTGCCTGGGTTGCATTCTGTGGGACCCGGTGTCCCCTCTGAGTGGCCTGAGGAGCCTGAGGGCCGGCTGGGCTGGGCACCGGGCTCCTTCAGCGATGACAGCTGGCCAGGGTGTGGGGGCCTAGTGCTGAGGGAGCTGCCAACTGAAACCTGCCTCCTCTTAGCTAGGATGGGGACCTTGAGGGGTGAAAGCTGTGCCTTAGGACCTTGCTTTTTTGTCAGGACAGAGAATAAACATTCACTTGGTAGGGATTTACAGGAACATTGTTACCTGACCATGATGTGACCTCAAGAACAAAGGACTTGACACAAAAAAGTTCAGAACAACTAGCCACCTCCCTCCTCATCAATTTTCTTTAAAAGGGCTTTGATGAAAGCTTTCAGTAATTTTGGGGTTCTTAAGGCATGAGCCATCCATCTCCTTGCATGGTCCTGTAATATACCTTTCTCTGTTTCAAGCTCCAATGTTTTAATATCGTTTAGCCTCACTGCATCAGACACGCAAACATGCATTTTTAGTAACATTGATACACCAGTAAAATCTATGTTTTAGTCCTTATATATTTTTGATGTAAGTAAACATTGTAATTATGCACATGACATACATAAATAAGCTTTCACTCCAATTTACTATAACTCTTTCTTAATGCCAGTATGAAAGTTACTCTATATTGTTATTTGTGCAAAAGGTGTCAGGGAAATCCTGAATCAACACCAAGGAGGAAAGTATAGGAAGGGAAGAGGAAAGAGAGATAAGGCAGGAGAGACAGAGAAACAGAATAAAGAACAAATATCCAGCAGTGGAGAAGGAAATGGCAACCCACTCCAGTGTTCTTGCCTAGAGAATCCCAGGGACGGGGGAGCCTGGTGGGTTGCTGTCTATGGGGTTGCACAGAATTGGACACAACTGAAGCGACTTAGCAGCAGCAGCAGCAGCAGCGTTATGAATTATTTGCTTAGTTACCACAAAAGTAATAATTACACTGTAACTCCATGGGAACAATGGTAATTTCACAGTAGCTCATGTTACTGTTATCATCCTACATCCTGGTAACTGTGAAATTAATTTGTGGCACTACTGTAAAGGTTGTCTATAAGCTGTTCCCTTGGTAACAGTATTATGCTATGATAGAGAAGGAATGGGCAGGAGTAAAATGGGCAGCAGCAAGCTAATTATACAGGGGAATGTGTCTAGCTAAATACACATAGCATAGCAATCACCCTTGGAAAAACTACCTGGTTTTCCAAAGGGGTTCCCTCCCATTCACTGTTCAGTCTCTGTTGACTGTAGTTAGTTCAAATGAATAGCAGGTAATAATAAAATGACAAGTTTATACTAAGTAACAGAGTCTTATCTTTAAAAACTGCAAGAAAGTAAAAGATGTAGCACATTTATCTTGCTCTATTTTTGTCTTTCCTCCCCTGAAATTATTACATGTTATTAGAAGCTATACCAAACGGATACACACACACATATACACACTTAAGGAAAGCATGCATACTGTGGATAGTTAGGCAACCCTTAGATACAAACAGAATACCAGGCATTTTTTTTTTAAACAATTTTGCTTAAAGATATTCATTGAAAAAAGAAGATCCATTGTATCTGCCATCTACTATCTTCAAAGTCATAGAAGGAAATTGGCCGAAGTAGCTTACATTTCTCTTTTTATTTTTCTCCATGAAATACTGAAGAGAGCATACACTCAAGTGGAAAAGCATAACTGTATGATACCATAAGAAATTCTGAATTAGAGCTGTGTATTTTAAAATCTCGGAGAAGGCAATGGCACCCCACTCCAGTACTCTTGCCTGGGAAATCCCATGGATGGAGGAGCCTGGTAGGCTGCGGTCCATGGGGTCGCAAAGAGTTGGACAGAACTGAGCAACTTCACTTTCACTTTTCACTTTCATGCACTGGAGAAGGAAATGGCAACCCACTCCAGTATGCTTGCCTGGAGAATCCCAGGGATGGTGGAGCCTGGTGGGCTGCCGTCTATGGGGTCACACAGAGTCTAACACGACTGATGTGACTTAGCAGCAGCATTTTAAAATCTATACATCCCAAGCTTTGGATGGCTTAGCACCCCAGAGGTAGAGGCCAGATTCTCCAGCTCATCCTTCTTTCATAACACTAAACAGGCTGAATACCATTCTGGGATGGTAACAAATTGGCTGAGTGCACTGCTGAGATTAGCTAACATCTATGTGCCTGTGCTAAACTAAGTATCATGAGATTGGCACTATTTTGTTGTTTTTCACACAGAAAATTCAGATACGAATTCTTCAGAGTTCAGTAAGTCTATTTAAAAATCTATTTTTGCTTTTAAAATGATCAAACTGTACCTAGAGATATAATTGCATCTTAAGATTTATGATAAGCTTTTGCTGAGTAATATTTTCCCTGTATATGCAATGCAAGGTCAATAGTTACTAGAAAGTCTTTTGTTTGGCATATCATAGATTCCTGTCAGCCTAACTTCAGAGACTACTACGTTTTGACAATGTAGAATGTAGTTCTGAAGAAAAGCTAAAATCACAGATATAAATGTTCTAATCTTAGTTGGCTCCTACCCACCAAACTTATTTTTCTCAAAGTACTTGGCACATAATAGGTTTACAATTTTTGCTGAATAGTTGAATAAATATTCTCAAAATCCTTATTTGGCCATATTCCTAATAATGACCTTGTCCTAACCAACATTTAGAGTCATCTCCTCTGACACCTACTTCTCTAGAGTTAGTCTCCTAATTTTTAGGTCTCTGAATAGTCTCTCTGCAATATCTTAGAAAAGATCAGTGTGAGTGGGAATTAGGTATATTATTTTACTTTCTAAGAACTAATCACAAAGGCTAGCTACAAACTAAAGTAATAAACCACCCCAATAAATAGAGAAATGGTTTTTACTATTATAAATTTGCCACCATTCTGTGTATGACCATAGGCAAGTTTATTGACCTACTTGAATCTCAGCATCTTCACACTTAATATGGGCATAATAATAGTACCTACCTCATGGAATTATTATTAGAAAGAAACAAGATAATCCACGTACTTAGCATAGTATTGAAAAACAGAAAGATTATAATAAGCATCTATGTTATAGCTGTAATTTATTAAACATATCTAAAATACTTTATATTCACTTCAGTGATTAAATTTTTATCTACCATGTCACATAGTTGAAACATGTTCCAAATACTTTTCTGAGTCATCTTCTATGTACCAGGAATGAAAGGTGGCACTGGAAACAAACTTTGGTATCAAACAGACAAGACTATAAGTTATAGTTTTGTCACCTAAGAGAGTTCCCATTTGCAAATTACTGGAGCTTTTGAATCTGAATTATCTATTAAAAAGGGTAGAGATGGTAAGTGTCCACTTGCTTATTTTTTTTTTTTTTTTTTTGCTTATTAAAATAAAACTCATACTCCTTCCCACAGCCAATGGGTCATATATTGCCCTAGAACTCATCTTTCTGTTTCAAATTCCAAGCACACTTTTATCTTCAGAGTCCTCCAGCATGCCAAGGTTGACATCAAAGTGGGCTGGAACCCCAGGTACCACACCTCCACTCACCCATAGAAAGCAACATGGAAGCATGGAGGATTTATCTAATGATTAGGCATATTATGTCAACTGAAATAAAGTTTCTAGGAAGTTTGTACATTTGAATGACTTCAGTATTTCTTAGGAATCACCAATGATTATCCTAGCTTTACAAGAAAATGTGACCCTGACTTGTGTGATTAATAAGTAGATTTTCATGGAGATCATTGACTATATGACAGTGCCTTCTAGAGGCAGATTTATACCTGCATTAATATGCTCTCATCCTGGAAAAAGAAAAAATACCTTCTGAAAGTCCATACTAGACATCTGAAATAACAAAGGTGAAGTACAAACTATGTGATTCATCATAACGTGAAATAAACATATATTGCTACTCTGTGATTTTAGGCTTTATCTCTGTCTGACCCATTTCTTGAGATTATTACCTCAAGATGCTCTCCCATGGAGCTTTCACTGAGAATACTTTAATCCAATTTCTTAAAAATCCATAAAAAATTACTAGGGTCTCAATGACTTGCCAACACTCCCATGTTTCAAAAATGATACATAAAAACATAATCTTCAGCAAGTGTGACTAAAGTATTTTACACCTGCAGTGTTGAATTGTTCCATTAGAGGAAAGCAGGAAAAAAATATAAGTATGCACACCAAAACTAGAACCTTGTTGTCACTTAGTGTATTCCTGCTAAACTGACTAATTCAAACATCCCACAGTTCCAACATGGATCTCTTAGCCTCCTATTTTTACTTAATTTCTTTTTTTTTCATTTTTACTTAATTTCTCAATGAGTACAGGTCTTTATGTTCTTCAAGGTTTCTGCTATACTCTATGTTGCAAAATGGTTAAAATGAAGACACCCAGAATTTGGTGTCAAATGGTTCAAGCCCTGACTTCCTCTTTATTATCTGTGCAGCCTTAGGCATGGCTTTCTTAACTGTAAAATTAATGTAAGAATACCTTGAATTTCAGTAATAATAATATCCACCTCATAGGATTGTCACAAGAATTAAGTGAGCAATCACATATGAAATATATAGAGTTCTTGGCATATATGTAAGCAAAAATTACATCCATTATCATTGAGTCCTTCAACTTTCTATATCTATTTTGGTTCATCCCCTTTTTAAATTTGAACTCAATCTTAATGATTTTTAAAACCCTTCTATAAAGATGGCTACCCCCTTGTTATTCAGTTCTTCCCTATGCCATTCTTAAAAATTCATATTCTGAATGAAAACTTTCATGTCCACAGAGAAAATCATACATACATGCAGAAAATCAGCCTCATATTACAGCCAATGTCACCAATAAACTGAGCTCTCAAGACTCCATAGAAAGGGCACCTATTTCTTTGGTCAATTTCTCATTCTTCCATTCTCCAACTACTTAAAACTTTCATCTTTCCTGTTGACTTCCAAGCCATTTTTGTTCGATTACTTTATCTTCAGCATGATAATCTCCCTTTGTATTTTTGTGACAAAAGTCTTAAGTTGATGCTCTGAAACAGAAATGCCAACAATTCTCTAAATGTGCTTTATTTTTTTTTTCCTGCCCCTTATCACAATGGTGTTTCTGGCCCTCTTCCTATCAAACACGAATCCTTACATATGTAATTGGGTTTCATCTCCTACTGTCTCTAAAGTCACATGCCTTTAAGTTTCACCTCTTCTTCTTTCATCTCCTAGAACCTCCATGTTCACCTCTAATTATTTTTAGTCACACCAATGTGATAATATTCTTCCCCAAATTCTACATCTCATTCCTCTCTATGTGTAGCCAAAAAGTCAAAGAAATTTGTTGTCTGTATTGACCATCTCCACTTTCTTCCTGCCCACTTATTAATGTTTATTCATTCATTCCATAGTCTATTCCAGTCTAGCTTTGGCTCTTACTTCTCCATGGATGATATTCATGTTACTCAGTATGTCTACGCCATTCATTCCACAGAATACTTTTTCAGATCACCTTTTATTTGATCTTTTGGAAGGATTCAATAAAGTTAGCTGCTCTCTCCATCTTAAAGCATTCTCTTTCTTTCCATTTAAAAACGCTATGCTTTCCCCTTTTTTTGATCATTCTCCAGTCTCCTTTGTTTTCATTTGTGTTTTTCCATCTTTTCCTAAATAATTGTTAATATTGGAGTTCTTCAAGACTCTACTGTGCTCTTTTGTCTCATTCCACATTCATTTCCAGGGCTTGAGTCATATCTCCCCACTTATCATCTATATGTCCTTCATTCTCAGATCACCACCCTACAGCTCATTTCTGTCCTTACCTTTGGGCATGTATGTCAAATATAATTATTGAATCTAGTCATTCATTGAAATTCAACAAATATGTGCTAAGCATTTGATATGCCCCAGGAACAGTTCTAAATAGTAAAGATATATAGTGAACAAACACGGAAAACTTCTTGCCTTCACAGAACTTCATTCTACCAAAGGAGATACACTAAATATAAACAAGTAATATAGACAGTAAGTTAGATAGCTGTGAGTTCTCAGGAGAAAAATAAATTAGGGAAGACTGATAAGAACTGTTGATATAACTTGGGTAACATTTATAAAGCAGCTAAGGAAGATGTCTCTAAGAAGGTAACATTTCACAATGCAGTAAGACTAGATGTCAATTACAGGAGAAAAGCTATTAAAAATTCCAACATATGGAGGCTGAACAACACGCTGCTGAATAACCAACAAATCACAGAAGAAATCAAAATATACATAGAAATGAATGAAAATGAAAACACAACAACCCAAAACCTATGGGACACTGTAAAAGCAGTGCTAACGGGAAGGTTCATAGCAATACAGGCTCACCTCAAGAAACAAGAAAAAGTCAAATAAATAACCTAACTCTACATCTAAAGCAACTAGAAAAGGAAGAAATGAAGAAGCCCAGAGTTAGCAGAAGGAAAGAAACCACAAAAATTAGGGCAGAAATAAATGCAAAAGAAACAGAAGATACCATAGCAAAAATCAGCAAAGCCAAAAGCTGGTTCTTTGGGATGATAAATAAAATTGACAAACCATTAGCCAGACTCATAAAGAAACAAAGGGAGAAGAACCGAATAAACAAAATTAGTCATGAAAATGGAGAGATCACAACAGACAACTCAGTTCTTCAGAGAAGAGAACTAAAGACTGAGAGCAAGCAGAGGGCCCAGAGAATGGAATATGCAAAGGCTGATTCTTCTCTCTTATCTTCCTTTTTCCTGTACTATGTGAAACTTTTTACGGTTTTGCCCCATATCTTTCTAGTCGAATTTTAAGCCATGTATAATAACTATCCAAGGATTTTTTAAATTTCTTATGCCTTTCCTGTTTCCTTTCCTTTCCAGTAAGTGATAAATAGTATTATTTTTTGACTAGTTGTGTCTTACCTTCATGCAAACAGATTCTCTTCTAATTTGTTTAATAAGTAAGCAGGATATAAATATTAAATAAAATAAATCAAATTAAAATAATCAGTATGTCAACTGAGCTTTTACTTTGTAAAGAAAGAGCATTATGCCTAACAGAAAAGGGATGTAAAGAAGCCAGATTGTTGTGGATAGAGGTATGACTGAGAAGTAAAGACATGGAGTCACACTGTTCAGATTACATATTCCAAAAGGTTGGCAGTGAAACACCTTCAGATAAATTTGTCATTGGATACAGCATGTTCTGACAGGTGGCGCTTAGTGAATTCCTTCAGGTTTTTAAAAATATTTAATTATGAACATATGAACATAAGCCTTAATTAAGATAACTCTTTCTTCTGCCTTAATAAGAAACTGCTAAAATGTCAGAGGGCAAGACTAAAAGCTTCTGTCTAAACTCATTGTATAGTCTCCACAGTTAAATACATGCCGTGCTAGCAGGAACCACCAAGCACATTCTCACACAGACTCAAGGCTTTGCAGGCTCCAGTAAGAATTGTGGACTTGAGGAAATATAGAAGAAACCACTGAGTCAAAAGCAATTTCCCCTATCAAAGGATCATTCGTTGTCCTTTAGGTATCCCGATATATTCCTCAGATACATCTATTACAAAGACTCCCACCCAGCTTTATCTTTGAAAGACTCACTATCTGAGATCCTGTCTTTGGGGATATTATTCTCTTTAGTGCAGGATGTCAGAGCTCACTTACTTATCCTCTATGCTTTGGCTGATCGTTCTGAAATCTAGAACTTCTACCATTTAAAAGTACACCCGTGGCGGATTCATGTCACTGTATGGCAAAAACCAATACAGTATTGTAAAGTAAAATAAAGTAAAAAAAAAAAAACAAAGAAAAAGAAAAAAAGTTGTTTTAAATGTCTACAGTTCTTCAAAATGTACATATTTTCCCCCTCTCGGGCTATAGTATAAAGTCTGGCTCTGAAATGGTTTCAGGCGTTGCCTTCATATGTTCTACTGGATCCTATATCAGTTCATTTGCTTGTTTTTTCTTTCATTTGGTTGTTTAATTTACACCACTAGTAACATTTTTTTTTCTTAGACTAAACTGAACTGGCTCATCAAGATATAGTCAGGTAGAAAGACACCTGCAAAAAACTTGATACAGGCAAAAGCAACATTTAAATGATTTAAAGTTTTGTTCTTACATGTCAACATACTAGTTTATTATTCTTTTCAAATAAACACATTATTTTCTCAAACTGAAGGTATGAAATTATTACAATAAAGCAAATTAAATATATTAAATGCTGTGTAATTATCTCATTTATATGACTCAGGTTATTAGCTTATATATGTCTTTCAAATAATTCCCATTTGCAGTTACATTTCAAACTGCAGATTTGACGCATCAGCCAGGAGGAATGCCACAATACCTGCTGTGCTAAACTTACTGAAACAAATAGAAAAAAACACTTTATTGTGTTTTGTTCCTGTTTTACTATTTTGTAATTGGACTACCCTACAGGAAATACTCTTCTTTATAATATATCACAGAGTTAGTATAATAATCTTGTTTCATGCTCTTCCTTATATACAACATAAGGATTTCCCAATCATTATTTTATTTTTAGGGATAAAAATAATATGACACTAAAATTTAAAGATATTAATCAAAAGTTGTGTTAGGACTACTTGTAATGGCAAATTCTCCTAATAACATGACTCAATGTATTTTTTGACAGTGAAAACACAGGAATACATATGTTTGTATCCAAATAGCTCTAAAAGGAGACTATACAGATTGAGAGATAAGCATTCTGAAAAAAAAAATATGTCTTTTTCAAATGTTTTAAATGATTAACAGCATATATCTTACTATTCAAAGATTACAAAGTTGTTTTTTCCTTTTAATTTTCAAATAAAATATGGCTAAAAAGCAAAGTCTCCTCGAATGCAAAGTAATCTTAAAATTTATATCTGGAGATTATGGTTTAGAGTTATAGTCAGTGACTCTTATTACATATTATACAGTTTTTTCATGGCTAATTTTCTCAAACTAAATAACTGTTATGGAAGTGTTAATATCTTTATAGAAAAATTATAAACAATGCTTAGAAAATGCTTGATAACTCCACTTTATCTCTCCCTGGATTCCTCATATTAACAACACCTTTAAGGTGAATTTTGTCACTGAAATTAAAAATTCACTGGAAAGATGTTTAAGCTGGAGTAGCTTTATGAATTGTGCTAATAGCAGTAAAATGTTATTCCTAGTGAATAATGAAAAGTCTTATCACATTCCATTTAGAAAAAAACTTGGTACTATATTAAATGTCTTTTTAACCCTAATTCTCATTTAATGCAGAAATAATTGAGAAGAAATAAAGGAGTTCGTATAAAGGGATATAACATCTAATTTGGAGCTTTATATAAATACCACCTGTTCCTTAAGTGCTGTCAGCATTTACTGAGATCAGAATAAAAGGATACCAAAAAACTTTGTTTTACATAAAAGCACACACATTATTTCTTCAGGAGCAGATACTTGTGAATATAATTTAAATAAAAAATAAACAAGGAGCTAAACATAATTTTGAAAATGACATCATATGGTATGATGTTCTAAAACTCTGTCCTAAAACTATTTCTGAGGATTTTAACATGTTACACAAATTCATTAAGGAAAGTAAGTAAATGCATTTTTTTCAAAAACTTTAATTAGACACATCCTCCTACAATGTGTCTTTGACATCTATCCCTACAGATTCTCACTGATATTTATCTTCCTATACCAAAGACTAAGACATTTGATTGTGTTCACCCACATGCAGCATACCCAATGATACAGAACTCCCTCCTTAGTAAAGAGGGAATTAAAGAAATTAGACAATAACAGGTTGCATATTATAGTTATAAAAACAGTCACTTTAGGAAAAGTAAGTGCTTAAGTGGTCATATAAAAGCCCAATTAAAACTAATTAACCTTTGTTTCTTAGGATTTGTAAATGTACACTATTTAGCACTGAACTGATGACAGGACAAGTTTATAACTTATTCTTATCAAAGCAGTGAGTTACTTCATTTTCATGTGGGGTAAGCTGAACATATATTACTTTGATTTTGAAAAAACAAACACTAACTTGACACTTACCAAAATATTTTGTTAAAGAAGCAACGATCTGGCTATATTCTGATTCATGTAAATGAAATATAAATGAAAATGCTTTGAAAAATAGGGATCATAGAGGTTAAAGAGCTTACTAAAAAGTACAATCAGTCCTAGGGACAGAGTCAAAACTAGAACTCTGGAAAGGTAGGAGATCTTGACAGGTAAAGCAAATTATATTTGGTTTTAAGCAGCTGAGTTTGCATGACAAACACGCAAATGTCAAATAAATATATAGCGCTTTGGGTCTGGGGTTCAACAGGGTGATGTGCCAGATAATACACGTTTTGTTGTTGTTCAGTTTGTAGCACACCAGGCCTCTCTGTCCCTCACCATCTCCTGAAGTTTGCCCAAGTTCACATCCATTGCATTGGTGATGCCATCCCGCCATCTCATCCTCTGATGCCCTTTTTTCCCTCTCACCTCAGTCTTTCCCAGCATCAAAGACTTTTCCAGTGAGTCAGCTGTTCGCATCAGATGACCAAAATACTGGAGTTTCAACGTTAGCATGAGTCCTTGCAACTAGTATTCAGCATTGATTTTTGTTAAGATTGACCGGTTTGATCTCCTTGCTGTCCAAGGAAATCTCCTGAGTCTTCTCCAGCACCGTAGTTCAAGGGCATCAATTTTTCGACACTCTTGTCTTCTTTACAGTTCAGCTCTCAAAACCATATGTGACCACTGGGAAGGCCATAGGCTTGACTATACAGACCTTTGCCAGCACAGTAATGTCTCTGCTTTTCAGCACACTGTCTAGATTTGTCATCCCCTTCATGGATCATGTCTGTGTGGTGGCAAAGGGGCTTACATAACTTGATGAAGCTATGAGCCACACTGTGTAAGGACACCCAAGACAGATGGGACAAAGCGGAGAGTTCTGACAAAATGTGATCCACTGGAGGAGGGAATGGCAAACCAACCCAGTATACTTGCCATGAGAATCTCATAAACTGCATAAAAGACAAAAGGATATGACACCAAAAGATGATACCCCCAGGTCTGAAGGTGTCCAATATGTTACTCGGGAAGAATGGAGGAGAACTACTAATAGCTCCAAAGAGAATAAAACAGCTGGGCTAAAGTGGAAATGATGCTCAGTTGTGGATGTGTCTGGTGATGAAAGTAAAATCTGGTGCTGCAAAGAACAATACTGTATAGGAACCTGGAATGTTAGATCCATGAATCAAGGTAGAATTGGGCATGGTCAAGCAGGAAATGGTAAGAATAAACATTGACATCATAGGAATCAGTGAACTAAAATGGACGGGAATGGGCAAATTTAATTCACGTGACCATTAAATATACTACTGTGGGCAAGAAACCTGTAGAAGAAATGGCATAGCCGCCATAATCAACAACAAGTCTGAAATGAAGTACTTGACTGCAACTTCAAAAATGACAAAATGATCTTGGTTCGTTTCCAAGTCAAGCCATTCAACATCACAGTAACCCAAGTCTATGCCCCTACTAACAAGGCCAAAGAAGCTAAAGTTGATCAGTTCTATGAAGACCTCCTAGAAGTAACACACACACACACACACACACA
This sequence comes from Nanger dama, assembly GCA_917880005.1. Taxonomy (NCBI): domain Eukaryota; kingdom Metazoa; phylum Chordata; class Mammalia; order Artiodactyla; family Bovidae; genus Nanger; species Nanger dama. Next base: position 4,186,946 of record CAKJTW010000059.1, read on the forward strand.
CACACAAAAGATGTTCTATTCATCACTGGGGACTGGAATGCAAAAGTAGGAAGTCAAGAGATACTTGGAGTAACAGGCAAGTTTGGCCTTACAGAACAAAATGAAGCAGGACAAAGGCTAACTGAATTCTGCCAAGAGAATGTATTGGTCATAGCAAATACCTTTTTTCAACACAAGAGATGACTTTACACATGGCCATTATCAAATGGCAATACCGAAATCAAATTGATTATTCTTTGTAGCCAAAGATAGAGAAGCTGTATACAGTCAGCAAAAATAATACCTGGAGCTGACTATGGGTCAGATCATTCATTAGCTTCTCATAGCAAATGTCAGGTTTAAACTAAAGAAAGTGGGGGAAAACCACTAGGCCAACCAAGTACAACTTAAATCATATCCCCTATGAATATGCAGTGGAGGTAACGAACAGATTCAAGGGATTAGAACTTGTAAACAGTGTGCCTGAAGAACTATGGACAAAGGTCTGTAATACTGTAGAGGAAAGAGTGAACAAAACCATCCCAAAGAAAAAGAAAAGTAAGAAGGCAAAGTGGTTACCTAAGGAAGCCTTACAAATAGATAAAGAAGAGAAGTGAAAAACAAGGGAGAAAAGAAAGGTCAGTTCAGTTCAGTCATGTCCGACTTTTTGTGACCCCATGAATTGTAGCACACCAGGCCTCTCTGTCCATCACCAACTCCCAGAGTTTATCCAAACTCATGTCCATCGAGTCGGTGATGCCATCTTGATGAGGGTGAAGGAGGAGTGTGAAAGAGCCAGCTTAAAAATATTTTAAAAATGTATATTTATTAAAAATATTTTAAAAAAAAACAACTAAGATCATGATATCCGGTTGTATCACTTCATGGCAAATAGATGAGGAAACAAAAGAAACAGTGACAGACTTCATTTATTTGGGCTCCAAAATCACTGCAGATATTGACTGCAGCCATAAAATCAAAGGTACTTGCTCCTTGGAAGAAAAGCTATGACCAACCTAGACAGCATATTAAAAAGCAGAGACATTACTTTGCCAACAAAGGTCCAGCTAGTCAAAGCTATGGTTTTTTCAGTAGTCATGTATGGATATGAGAGCTAGGCCATAAAGAAAGCTGAGTGCCAAAGAATTGATGCTTCTGAACTGGGGTGTTGGAGAAGACTTTTGACAGTCCCTTGACTGCAAGGAGATCCAACCAGTCCATTCTGAAGGAAATCAGTCCTGAATATTCATTGGAAGGACTGATGCTGAAACTGAAGCTCCAGTACTTCGGCCACTTGATGCAAAGAACTGACTCATTTGAAAAGACCCTGATGCTGGGAAAGATTGAAGGCAGGAGGAGAAGGGGGCGACAGAGGATGAGATGGTTGGATGGCATCACTGATTCGATGGACATGAGTTTAAGCAAGCTCCAGGAGCTGGTGATAGAGAATCCTGGCATGCTGCAGTCCACTCTCTGGCATGCAAAGAATCAGACAGGACTGAGCAACTGAACTGGACTGAACTGAAGATCATGGTATGTGGCCCCATTACCTCATGGCAAAAAGAGGAGAAACAGGTGGAAGCACTGACAGATTTCCTCTTCTTGGGCTCTAAGATCACTGAGAATGGTGACTGCAGCCATGAAATCATAAGACGTTTGCTTCTTGGCAAGAAAGCTATGAAAAACTAGATAATACAGATTTAGGAAACAGTAATTGGAAAAGATTCTGATGCTGGGAGGGACTGGGGGAAGGAGGAGAAGGGGATGACAGAGCATGAGATGGCTGGATTGCATCACTGACTTGATAGACATGAGTCGGAGTGAACTCTGGGAGTTGGTGATGGACGGGGGAGGCCTGGTGTGCTGAGATTCATGGGGTCGCAAAGAGTCAGACACGACTGAGCGACTGAACTGAACTGAACTACTATACAGACTATAAATACAGGCAAAATAAGTAGGTGAGATCACTAAAGATCTGAATGTATAGTAAGAAGATGATCCAAGATGAAAGCTTCTTATATCCCAATTTTTAGAATAGGTGTGAGAGTAGATTAAATATTCTGCTTGAAATGAATAAAACAAGAAAAAGATTTGCTTTTCTCTAAAGTTATAATTACATATAATTGCTTATATCCCACCAGTACATAAACATAATAACCAATACAGTGCAATAAGGTAGGCAGAGTGGGACTTCATCTCCTAGACAGAATGTAGTAGAACACAATTGGTACCTAGTTAATGCCTGAATTGTCAAAAACTAGAAAAAGCCAAATAAACCACAAATATATTTTCAGAAAGATAAATTAAGGAAACAATCTCATTTACCATCATATCAAAAAAATAAAATAAAATGCCTAGAAATAAACCTCCCTAAGGAGGCAAAATATAAGATAAAAATAGAAAGATATACAATGGAAGAATCATAATTGTCAAAATGGTAATACTATCCAAGGCAATCTACAAATTCAATGCAATCCTTGTTAAATTATGAGTGGCATTTTTCACAGAACTAGAGCAATTCTTTGGTTTTTGCATTTGTATGGAAACACAAAAGAACCTCAAATAGGCAAAGCAATCTTGAGAAGGAAAAACAATGGAGCTAGAGGAATAAGGCTCCAAAACTTCAGACTATACTACAAAGCTACAGTCATCAAAACAGCAGAAAACCATATCAATATGATCAACGAAACAGGATAGAAATCCCAGAAATAAACCACTAATCTATGGTCAATCAATCTTTTTTTCAAACAAAGCAAAAATGATAAGGGTAGTTTATTTTTAAAATAAACTGCGAAGCTTTCTTTCAGAGTGGCTGTAAGCTTTCCTCTAAATTATGTTTTAATTGCATCTGACATATTTTGATGTTTTATTTCCATTATTATTCAGTTCATTTTTTAAAATTTCACCTGTGATTACTCCTCTGAAACATGGTTGTTTTTAAATTTGCTGTTTAATTTCTAAATAGTTAGTCCACTCTGGCTGGAAATAAGAGAGAAACTGAGTCACAAAATATCAGGATAGTCAAAAGGCAGTCCATCTTATGGGAAAAACCCAAACAACCCTTTTGGAGGACCCAATATAAGGTCAGAGAGGGAATTAAGAGAATGCTAAATATAAGGGTTATTGTAGGAATTTTCCCTTTTAATTTAGGTGAGGTAAGAATCCAAAGGGGTTTAGAGCAGAGGAGAAATATGATCTGACAAATTAATAAGGTCATTCTAACTGCTGCATAGAAAACATACTTTATGGAGACTAAATGGAAGTATCGTCCTCAACCTTGGCTGCATTCAGGAATTACCTGAGATGCTTTAAAAATACTGAAGCTTACTAAAAGCTCCCCCACACATACTTTTCTCATTTAATTGGCCTGGAGTTTGGCTTAAGAACTGAAAAATGTTAAACTTTCCATGTCCCCATGGTGGTTCCAATCTGCATCCAAGGTTCAGAACTACTGTGTTTGAATACTCTGGATAAATTTTTAAAGTCAATATTTTCTGATGGATTCTAATGGAATGTAGATTTTGAGAAAAAAATAAAAACAGTTCAAGAACAACTCAATTGTTAGACTAGGTTGTCTTCTGTTAAACTACAAAGTGAATTAGTGGTAATGGAGAGTTATAGGTTGGCTGCCGTTCATTCATGTACCATATTCCCAAAGAACTATGTCCCACAAAGATCTTCCGTTCATGTCTTCACCTCTTATCTTAGCTCAGATGGTAAAGAATCTGCCTACAATGCAGGAGACATAGGTTCAAGCCCTGGATTGGAAAGATTCCCCTGGAGAAAGGAATGGCTATCCACTCTAGCATTCTTGCCTGGAGAATTCCATGGATAGAGGATCCTGGTGAGCTACAAACTGTGGTATCACAAAGAGTTGGACACTACCGAGCAACTAACACACACTTTTATTAGCCTATAGCCTCGCAACCCTCCTTCAGGTCTCAAGTCAATTAACTCCCTTGGGGAATCTTCCCTGTCAAAACATCCTATAATTTACACTCTTACCAAGAAAACTCTCATTTGCAGAATTATCTTAGTTATAATTTAATATATGTTTATGTGGTTATTTGATAAATGTCTACCTCCTCTCTCACTAAACCATAGTTGTAAAGCTCATGAAAATTTGCTTAAGTTTGTAACTCTTGTTCCTACTTGCCCTTTGCACATGTAATAACTTAATAGATATTTAAATCATACCTAAGAGAAGCTATCTCCACAAACTTTCATTGTGTTTTCAGTGGCCTCTATTACACTTAGAGACACCCTTTTAGATAAGTGCTATTAGAGTCCACAAATACAGACATTGCTCAAAACAATTAAAAAAAAATTAGTGTAATAACAAAGCCTTCTTCCTTATTCAAATTTTCTAAAACATCATAGATGAGATTTGAGAATTTTATATGTAAAATATAACTTCATATTTTAAAATAAGTTTTGAATTATGATTTTTAAAATGCCAAAAGAAATCTATTGGAGTGAACTATATCAAAAATACCTTTTTTTTAAAAATTAACTTTTACTGGACTATAGCTGTTTTACAATGTTACATTACCTTCTACTGTACAGCAAAGTGCATCAGTTACATATCTATATATATGGGGTGTGTGTATACACACAGGTATCTACCCTTCTTTAGATTCTGTTCCCATATAGGTTATTACAGAGATTAAATACAGTACCATGTTGTTTATAGTAGGTGGAGGACAGAGGATCCTGGCATACCGCAGTCCATGGGGGTCACAAAGAGTCACACATGACCTAGCAACCGAAGGACAGCAACAACAAGTCTGTGTATGTCAATCCCAATCTCCCAAGGTACCCCATCCACTTACCTTCTTGGTAATCATAATTTTGTTTTCTACAACTGTAACTCTATTTCTTTTTGTGAACAGGTTCATTTGTATTATTTTTAAGATTCCACATATAAACCATAGCATAATATCTTCCTCCATCTGACTTTCTTCACTCACTATGACAATAACAAGGTCAATCTAAGTCACTGCGATGACATTATTGTGTTGTTGTTTATGGCTGAGCAATATTCTATTATGTATATGTGCCACATTGTTTTTATCCTAACTTCATCCTTAAAATTCAACAAATTATACTATCAATCACTATATTTAATTACACACCAATATACTCAAAGGGGCTTCCCAGATGGTGCTAGTGGTAAAGAACCTGTCTGCCAATGAAGGAGATATGTAAGACACAAGCTGAATCCCTGGACTGGAAGATCCCTTGGATGAGGGCATGGCAATTCAGTATTCTACTAAGGAGAAGCCCATGGACATAAACATATCCTAAATCATAATCTCAATTATAAACAGAAATTCAAAAGTTTTAGTTCAGTTCAGTTCAGTTGTTCAGAAGTATCTGACTCTTTGTGAACCCATGGACTGCAGAATGCCAAGCCTCCCTGTCCATCATCAACTCCCAGAGTCTACTCAAACTCATGTCCATTGAATCGGTGATGCCATTCTACCATCTCATCCTCAGTCGTCCCCTTCTCCTCCTGCCCCCAATCCCTCCCAGCATCAGAGTCTTTTCCAGTGAGTCAGTTCTTCACATGAGATGGCCAAAGTACTGGAGTTTCAGCTTTAGCATCAGTCCTTCCAATGAAGACACAGGACAGATCTCCTTTAGGGTGGACTGGCTGGATCTCCTTGTATTCAGTGGACTCTAAAAGTCTTCTACAACATGAGAGTTCAAAGGCACCAATTCTTTGGCACTCAGCTTTCTTCAGAGTCCAGCTTTCACATACATACAGGACTACTGTAAAAACCATAGCTTTGAATAGACGAATCTTTGTTGGCAAAGTAATGTCTCTGCTTCTTACTATGCTGTCTAGGTTAGTCATAACTTTCCTTCCAAGGAGCAAGCATCTTTTAATTTCATGGCTGCAGTCACCATCTGCAGTGATTTTGGAGCCCAAAATATAAAGTCTCTCACTGCTTCCACTGTTTCCCACCTATTTGCCATAAAGTAATGGGAGAAAAATGGCTCTCTGAGAAGGCCTTACAAAGAGCTGTGAAAAGAGTAGAAGCAAAAAGCAAGGGGAAAAGGAAAGATATAAGCATCTGAATGCAGAGTTACAAAGAACAGCAAGAAGAGATAAAGCCTTCTTCAGTGATCAATGCAAAGAAATAGAAGAAAACAACAGAATGGGAAAGACTAGAGATCTCTTCAAGAAACTGAGAGATACCAAGGGAACATTTCATGCAAAGATGGGCTCAATAAAGGACAGAAATGGTATGGACCTAACAGAAGCAGAAGATATCAAGAAGAGGTGGCAGGAATACACAGAAGAACTGTACAAAAAGGATCTTCATGACCCAGATAATCACGATGGTGTGATCACTCACCTAGAGCCAGATGACCTGGAATGTGAAGTCAAGTGGGCCTTAGAAAGCATCACTACGAACAAAGCTAGTGGAGGTGATGGAATTCCAGTTGAGCTATTTCAAATCCTGAAAGATGACGCTATGAAGGTGCTGCACTCAATATGCCAGCACATTTGGAAAACTCAGCAGTGGCCACAGGACAGGAAAAGGTCAATTTTCATTCCAACCCCAAAGAAAGACAATGCCAAAGAATGCTCAAACTACTGCACAATTGCACTCATCTCACACACTAGTAAAGTAATGCTCAAAATTCTCAAAGCCAGGCTTCATGTCACCCTGCTTATTTAACTTATATGCAGAGTACATCATGAGAAATGCTAAGCTGGAAGAAGCACAAGCTGGAATCAAAATTGCCAGGAGAAATATCAATAAGCTCAGATATGCAGATGACACCACCCTTATGGCAGAAAGTGAAGAGGAACTAAAAAGCCTCGAGGAAAGTGAAAGAGAAGAGTGAAAAAGTTGGCTTAAATTTCAACATTCAGAAAACAAAGATCATGGCATCCAGTCCCATCACTTCATGGAAAATAGATGAGGAAACAGTGGAAACAGTGGATGAATTTATTTTGGGGGCTCCAAAATCACTGCAGATGGTTATTGCAGCCATGAAATTAAAAGACACTTAACTCCTTGGAAGGAAAGTACCAACCTAGATAGTGTATTGAAAACCAGAGATATTACTTTGCCAACAAAGGTCTGTCTAGTCAAAGCTATGGTTTTCCCAGTGGTCATGTATGGATGTGAGAATTGGACTGTGAAGAAAGCTGAGCACCAAAGAATTGATGATTTTGAACTGTGGTGTTAAGAAAGACTCTTGAGAGTCCCCTTGACTGCAAGGAGATCTGATCAGTCCATCCTAAAGGAGATCAGCCCTGGGATTTCATTGGAAGGACTGATGCTAAAGCTGAAACTCCAATACTTAGCCACCTCATGCGAAGAGTTGACTCATTGGAAAAGACCCTGATGCTGGGAGGATTGGGGGCAGGAGGACAAGGGGATGACAGAGGATGAGATGGCTAGATGGCTTCACTGACATGATGGACATGAGTTTGAGTGAACTCCGGGAATTGGTGATGAAGAGGAGGCCTGGTGTGCTGTGATTCATGTGGTCTCAAAGAGTCGGACACAACTGAGTGACTGAACCTAACTGAACTGAATGGGACCGGATACCATGATCTCAGTATTCTGAATGTTGAGTTTTAAGCCAACTTTTTCACTCTCCTTTTTCACTTTTACCAAGAGATTCTGTAGTTCTTCTTGGCTTTGTGCCATAAGGGTTGTGTCATCTGCATATCTGAGGTTATTGATATTTCTCCCAGCAATCCTGAATCCAGTTTGTGCTTCACCCAGTCCAGCATTTCTCATGATGTACTATGCATATAAGCTAAATAAACACAGTGACACAACTTGACGTACTCCTTTCCTGATTTGAAACTAGTCTGTCATTCCACGACCAGTTCTAACTGTTGGTTCCTGACCTGCATACAGGTTTCTCAAGAGGCAGGTCAGGTGGTCTGGTACTCCCATTTCGTTAAGAATTTTCCATAGTTTGTTGTGATTCACACAGTCAATGCCTTTGGCATACTCAAAAAAGCAGAAATAGATGTTTTTCTGGAACTCTCTTGCTTTTTCAATGATCCAAGGGATGTTTGCAATTTGATCTCTGGTTCCTCTGCCTTTTCTAAAACCAGCTTGAACATCTGGAAGTTCAAGGTTCATGAACTGTTGAAGCCTCCCTTAGAGAATTTGAGCGTTACTTTGCTAGCATGTGAAATGAGTTCAATTTTGAGGTAGTTTGAATATTCTTTGGCATTGTCTTTCTTTGGGACTGGAATGAAAACTGATCATTTCCAGTCCTGTGGTCACTGCTGAGGTTTCCAAATTTGCTGGCATACTGAGTGCAGCACTTTCACAGCATCATCTTTTAGGATTTGAAATAGCTCAACTGGATATCCCTCACCTCCACTAGCTTTGTTCATAGTGATGCTACTTAAGGCCCATGTGACTTGATATTCCATAGTTCTTCAAGCACTCTGTCTATTAGATCTAATCCCTTGAATCTATTTCTCACTTCCACAGTATAATTGTAAGGTATTTGATTTAGGTCATACCTGAATGGTCTAGTAGTTTTCCCTACTTTCTTCAATTTAAGTCTGAATTTGGCAATAAGGAGTTCATGATCTGAGTCACAGCCAGCTCCTGGTCTTGTTTTTGCTGACTGTATAGAGCTTCTCCATCTTTGGGTGCAAGTAATATACTCAGTCTGATTCAGTATTGACCATCTGGTGATGTCCATGTGTAGAGCCTTCTCTTGTATAGTTGGAAGAGGGTGTTTGCTATGACCAGTGTGTTCTCTTGGAAAAACTCTATTAGCCTTTGCTCTGCTTCATTCTGTACTTCAAGGCCAAATTTGCCTGTTACTCCAGGTGTTTCTTGACTTCCTCCTTTTGCATTCTAATCCTCTATAATGAAAAGGACATCTATTTTGGGTGTTTGTTCTAGAAAGTCTTGTAGGGCTTCATAGAACCGTTCAACTTCAGCTTCTTCAGCATCACTGGTCGGCACATAGACTTGGATTACTGTGATATGGAATGGTTTGCCTTGGAAACGAACACATATCATTTTGTCATTTTTGAGATTGCATCTTAGTACTGCATTTCAGACTCTTTTGTTGACTATGATGCCTACTCCATTTCTTCTAAGGGATTCTTGCCCACTAAAGTAGCGATAATGGTCATCTGAGTTAAACTGACCTGAGTTAAATTGACCTATTCCAGTCCATTTTACTTTGCTGATTCCTAAACTGTTGATGTTCACTCTTGCCATCTCCTGTTTGACACTTCTAATTTGCCTTGATTCATGGACCTAAGGTTCCAGGTTCCTATGCAATAGTGCTCTTTACAGCATTGGACTTGAATTCCATCACCAGTCACATCCAAAACTGGGTGTTGTTTTTGCTTTGGCTCCATCTCTTCATTCTTTCTGTAGTTATTTCTCAACCAATCTCCAATAGCATATTGGGCACCTACCAACCTGGAGAATTTATCTTTCAGTCCTATCTTTTTGCCTTTTCATACTGTCATGGGGTTCTCAAGGTAAGAATACTGAAGTGGTTTACCCTTTCCTTCTCCAGTGGACCACATTTTGTTAAGTTTATGTTAAGGCTCACTATAATTCTAAGTATAGATAGTCCTCATAAATCCTAATACCATTTAATTTCTAATCAAATATAAAGAGCTTGTGGTTACTAACTTACATATATTAATATAAATACCAAATAAATACATGATACATTATATTTCAAGAATAGCAGTCAAAATCAGAAAATCATTGAGTATATAAACTGAAAGTTCATAAACCAAGGAAATCATCTCTTGCTGATGGTAACTTGTTTTCTTGTCAACAACCTGGTACTGTGACTATTTCTAGGTTTTTAGCTTCATCTCTTGCTCCTCATTAGGAGAAGAAAATGGCAACCCACGCCAGTATTCTTGCCTAGAGAATCCTGTGGACAGAGGAGCCTGGTAGGCTGCCGCCTATGGGTCACACAGAGTTGGACACAACTGAAGCGACTTAACATGCATGCATGCATGGACATGACACTGAGCGATTTCACTTTCACTTTCCACTTTCATGCACTGGAGAAAGAAATGGCAACCCACTCCAGTGTTCTTGCCTGGAGAATGCCAGGGATGGGGGAGCCTGGTGGGCTGCCGTCTCTGGGGTCGCACAGAGTTAGACACGACTGAAGTGACTTAGCAGCAGCAGCAGCATGCATTGGAGGAGGAAATGGCAACTCACTCCAGTGTTCTTGCCTGGAGAAGCCCAGGGACGGAGGAGCCTGGTGGGCTGCCATCTATGGGGTCGCACAGAGTCAGACACGACTGAAGCGACTTAGGAGCAGCAACATCTTGCTCCTCATCACTTAATCTTCTCTTATGATTTTAAAATTAATAAACACATGCTAATGATTTACCAAATTTTTTGTATATCACTGGATTCTATGAAAGCACTTTATAAAAGCCACCTCTTTTACCAGGAGACCTATCCCCAGGCACTGTCCTCTGAAAGCAGAGACTGAGTGTTGTTCTCCCCTCACTTCTGGCACCCAGCCCACACTGGTTATTTGGCAGTCTCCATAATTAAATTAATTTGAATAGCAAAGAACAGAAAAAGGTTGTTTTACTTTTGTTTTTAAACATACATGATAACTACTAGCACTTCTGAGCACAATATAAACCTATAATGTGATAAGACTTTCAAAGATATTCAATTTGAATAATGCTACCAGGAACAGGTGAGTGTGGCTCTGTGTGTGTGTGTGATATGTATATATACATATATTGTGTGTGTATTTAACATTTATATATTGTCAAATTTTGAGGGTTTCTTTCCAAAGTCCATTTTAAACCATGAGTACTCTAACATTAACAGATCATCCTGGATTGAATCAAATCCAAATAATCTACCATGTTACATACTTATAAAAATATAAAATATAAAACTTAGCTTAAGGAATTTATTCATAGCCTAAGTAGACTGTTTAGAAATTTGTGTAAGTATACTATTTCTATACATCATAATTAAAATGTATTTGTTGTTAAATATAAGCAGACAAAAAATAATCAGAGGCATTGAATAATTTAGTATATATAGATAACCTTAGTTTGCTCATTTAGCTATAAATTAGAAATAGTATGTATGAGTATTTATATAGTCAAAATATCTTTTGGAATAACTATATCATCCATAGAAATATATATGACAAAAACAGTTATTATAACCCTTAAAAGCAAACAAATACTTTGGTGAAGTACTGAAAGAACAATTAATACTCTTAAATTTTAAATAAGCAGAATAACTCTAAAGAAATATAAACTGCAGAACAAGTTTTGAATGATTACCAAATAAAAATAGACTTTCCTTTTAGTAGAATGACCCACTCTAAGGAATGATTCTCAGGTTTCAATTAATGGTTCTAACTGGTTCAAACTTGTTAACCAATGCTTTTAAATTATTTAATATACCCTGTTCATATGAAATCATTTCATTATAATCATATGTCAAAACTAGTAATTTATTTCTTTACAATGAAAAATTTTCTTATCCTTGTTTCAATCTCAAAAAGAAGAAATCCAATTCCTCAAAAAGCTTTTTCATCCAAACTGTTTAAATTTCAGCACAATTCTTAGCCCTGGGTGAGAAATGTCTGAAGCAATATTTCCTCACAGAATATGAAATTATAAACAACATCTAAGGGAATGAAGGAAGAAATGAAATATAGAGGAAAAATGTGACAATGACAAATATAATACCAGTAAGTAATTTAACCTTATTGTAAATCATTTTTCTTACCCATCTAAAAAAAAAAAAGATTATTCTAAACTCTCCTCAAAGATACAGGCAGATACTGGCAAGATAATTGGTTTGTAAACACAGCACTGATATCGACTTTTATCACCTCTGTGGTCCAATGATTAACACCCATTTCCACTAAAACTTGGTGGAAGTTGATGTTAGAGAAGACTTCTAAATAAAATGATTACTACTATTTTTTCTATTTCCTAGTCAAAGTAATGGCCCTTAAAATGGGAGAGAACTATAGGGCTAAAAGTTAGGACGTATACTAAGTTAACCAAATTTCCTAGGAGGTTTCTTGAAACATATTAGAAAGATTGAACTTTAAACATCAGGAGCATTAAAAAAAAAAAAAAAAGTTCAGAAATCCCATATGGCATCTCACTGAATCTTTGTGCATGAGAAGAAAAATATTCATTCATTATTTATTCGTTATTTACTGATTCATTAAATAAATATTGATATTAAATTTTGAAATAAAGGCAGTTCCTCAGATAGCCCCATGGGTAGAAAACTTTATAAAGGAGTTAAATAGACCCAAAACACACCAAAATGAACATTTTCCAATAAATATCATGTATGCACTTTAGTAGATGCCACGATTTATAAGAATTTATAAATTCTTAAATCATCCACTTATAAGATTAACTGTAAACTATCACAATGTTGCATTTTCATTGCTACCACGCTGTGGTTAACTAGTATCAAACTGGAGAGTAACATTATACTGTTTTATAATGTACATGGTTCTTCAACCACAAACATAACAAATGATGCTGATTCAGTGACATTGATACCAACACCTTCTGTTGACTGCGTATTGGTGGTTTTATAATTGCGATTGGCAATTTAATTCTTAATCATGCTTGTTTACTTGCAAGAGTAATCAGGAAATGTAATTTATTCAATTTCAAGGAACAGTTCAGAAATTGGGAAATATGACACCTCAGTAAATGTTCTAAGTAATGCTTATTAATAAAACTGGAATAGCTTCATAGTGCTTTAGTAACAGTCTACCAGAGAAAATCACAAATTCATCACATATATACCAAACAAGTCTTTGATATTAATTTAATTGATCTATATCAAGCTTGCTCTTAACCAGGGTTTGGTAAACTATGAATCATGGGACAGATCCAGCTAGCTGCCAATTTCTGTAAATAAAATTTCATTAGACCACAGCCACAACAATGTAGCCACTCCCATCAGCTGACATATTGTCTATGTGGCTGCAAATGCAATATATCAGCATAACTGAGTGGTTCTGACAGAGACCATTTGACCTAGAAACGCTGAAGGTATTTACTATCTGGACTTCTACATAAACTGTTTGCTTACTTCTGCTTTAGGCTATCAAATATAATGTTCTGTTAACTGAAGCAACAAATTCAGAAAAGTATATCTAACTTACTAGCTATCTTCACTAACTGTCAAAATGGGATACTTCCTCGCCCCCTTAAAAATAAAATCAACATAAACACTCCTAATGGATGGAATTTAGTATATATCATAATAATCTAGGGCTTCCCTGGTGGCTCACAGATGGTAAAGAATATGCCTGCAATGCAGGAGATCCAGGTTCAACCCCTGGGTTTAGAATTCCCCTGGAGAAGGGAATGGCAACCCACTCCAGTATTCTTGCCTGGAGAATTTGGACATAGGAGCCTGGCAGGCTACAGTCCATGGGATCACAAAGAGTCAGACACAATAGCGACTAACACACACACATAATAATCTAGAGACATAATAGATAAGAAAGGGAGAAAATTTCTTTTAAATATAATGTGCTGATAAATGAGAAATAATAAGCAGAAAAACTAAATGCAATGTATGTCTTCTAGAAGAGAAGACTGATACAGAAAAAATACAGAATCAGCTACTGTGTTATATATGGAATGAACCCAAATTAATTAGAAATAGCAATAACAAAATAAACCAATGTACTTATAAACAATAATGAATTATCTATAAACCCATTCTATTACTCTTAAGTTGTAGAAAATGCCAACTATAATTACAAAATATGTATTCAAAACATGTAAACCACTAATTTTCCCCTTGTAAAAGCCTGATTCAAAAGCAATTTACTTTATGGTTTACTTAAGCTTTGCAACTACATTAAAATATGATAGTATAGACACAACAGCTTGTTAACAAGATTATCATAACATTAAAATCATAATGTGGCACTTCAATTATGGATACTTAAAGCTAATCCTCACAGTACCAATTTTTATCTCCTAAATAATTTTAGCTATTAACTGCTAATTCAAAGTCTGGATCTAAAATGGTACACGTTCTAGAGTAAGACTTGGCTCTGTACTTTTCTTTGGCAGCAAAACAGAAACTATATCCTTTCTTTCCAATCTTTAACACATAATCTTTTACTACTAAGGGAAAAATGCAATTTTTTTACCTTAGTTAAGTACTATTTATTTATGTTGTTGCTAAAGTTGTTATACATAGTAACACTGAATATACTAATAATATATATTTTGTTTGGATCTTATTATTCTAAATGTATCGAGTTGTCATAAAATAGCAGTTAAAATACTAATTTTATTTTTTTATAAATATTCTTTTAACTATTATCTAGTACATCGTAGGCACTAGGTTGAAAGAACCAGTGCTCAAACTAACATTATAATGCATTTTATAAATATATAATTGTATTAATCCATGCCTCATTTATTTGTGCTGCTGTTTCACAAAATTCATAATTGATAAGTACATAATCAGTATTTCTCACGTTCAAGTTCTAAGTTCAAAGTAGAGAAAAATATTGTAAATCAACATAGTTCCTAATTCATATATCCCAATTGCTACCAAATCCAGAAATAATCCACAGTATTAATATTAAGCATATATTTGATTTATTAAACATTAGTGAAAATTAATATATAACATTCCTTCTATTTCCCACGAATGGTGAAAAAAATTAAATTATCTGGCTCATCTAAAAGTGAATGACAAATCTTGCTTTTACTCATCCCTGGAGAGAATGAAAGTAACATTCTTAAGTTATACAGTAAACAGATAATATCAAATGTATGTGTGAGTGTGCATGCACATGTGCACATTTGCACACATATGTGTAAAGTGTGTATATACATTTATATTCATATCACAAAAATTAACTTACATTGAGTATATAATCAAATTCAATTAATTACATATTATTATGCAATTAATCATTTTTCTAATGTCTAACTTACATTTTTTAAGCTGCATTTCAATGTTTATCGAAGTAGTTGTATAACCATTATCTAGAAAAAATGATGGTGTGCTTTTGTCTTTATATTATACAAAATCTACTATGTACATATTAGAGTGTGTGCCTCTCTCTAACAGAAATGATAATTAGACAAGATATTCTCCTCTGCATGGAAGAAAAGAAGATACTCTTGTAACCTGATCATTGGGGGTGGGGGAGAGAGCTTTCCAAATATTACTGCTGATCCATTTAGTGGAAAAAAACTTAGACAACTATAATTACCATAGGATCGAGAAACAGGATTAAAATAGAAAGTTTACACACTGCCTCTGCATCCAGTTTCACAGGGCAAACTTTGCATATAGTTAAAACACACATTTTATGATTATGTTTATTTTTGAAAACTTTGAAAATAAAATTACGTTACTGATACTAAATCATATGCAGCCACTGATATGATATAATGTATTCAGGATTTTAAACAATCTGCTGATTGCATGACAAGTATTTTAATAATTATTTCTCATTTTATTTTATATTTTTCTTCAATGCCACTTCAAATTTTCTTATGCCTTATTTTTGTTTTCTAAACTGCTCATTCAATTCACTATTCATAAGTGTTTAGGCTGCTTGCTCTTCCCCCACTCCTCTTTTCTTTTTACCATCATAGAAGAATTTCATTGAAACTTGCTGTGCATACAACTGTAATCGTAATAGATACATCTGAAAAGCAAAGGGATCTCCAAATTTCAAATGCAATCACACCACAAGGTTTTCTTGATTGAGACAGGAAGATTTGGAAAGAGAACAATTGAAATTAATGGAAATAAAAGTACATACACATGAACATATATATATAAACAAACACACATTTACACATATACAATATATGTACACATACACCCACGACAACTTATCTGCAAGTGTAAGGTTACGTTATTGTTGTTATTCAGTCACTAAATCGTGTCCAACTTTTTGTGATCCCATGGACTGCAGCACTCCAGGCTTCCCTGCCCTTCACTATCTCCCACCGTGGCTTAGTCATTCAGTCCTGTCTGACTCTTTGTGACCCTATGGACTGTAACTGCCAGACTCCTCTTGTCCATGGGAATTTTTCAGGCAAAAATACTGGAGGGGGTTGCCATGCCCTCCTCCAGAGGATCTTCCCAACACAGGGATTGAACCTAGGTCTTCCACACTGCAGGTACAGTCCTTACTGTACTATTTCTCACAGTTTGCTCAAAATAATGTCCTTAGTCTGTAGTGCCATCCAATCATCTCATCCTCCACCGCCCCCTTCTCCTCTTTCCCTCAATTTTTCCCAGCATCAGAGGCTTTTCCAATGAGTCAGCTCTTTGCATCAGGTAGCCAAAATATTTCAGCTTCAGCTTCATCATCAGTCCTTCCAATGAATACTCACAGTTGATTTCCTCTAGGATTGACTGGCTTGGTCTCCTTTTAATATTATCTTCAAATCTATTCAGATGGACAAAATTACTCCAGTAACCAGATGGTCTTTTACTCCAATTCATTTAGAAATGCCAGTTAAATAAATAGTGTAGCTTGACCATTATGCTTAGCAAGGAGTGTAAAATTAATGTAAATAAAACAATAAGAAACTAAAACAATATCGAAGTACCAGGAGAAGGCAATGGCACCCCACTCCAGTACTCTTGCCTGGAAACTCCCACGGATGGAGGAGCCTGGTGGGCTGCAGTCCATGGGGTCGCTGAGTCAGACACGACTGAGCGACTTCACTTTCACTTTTCACTTTCATGCACTGGAGAAGGAAATGGCAACCCACTCCAGTGTTCTTGCCTCGAGAATCCCAGGGATGGGGGAGCCCAGTGGGCTGCCGTCTGTGGGGTCGCACAGAGGCGGACACGACTGAAGTGACTTAGCAGCAGTAGCAGCAGCAGCAGGAGTAACACAACCCTTTGACCAGATGGCAAACAGCCTCAGTACCACTAAATATTAGCCAGGGAATTAAATTAAAGTTGTTCTTATAAATTAATACATCTATAAGGGAAAATCTGAAAAATACCTCTTTTTAATGTCTTTGAATCTCTTTTCAGACCTCACTCTTTCAATGAAAAGTTTAGATTGCTATCTATATTCCTTCTACCTCTCAAAGTCTATGAGTCTAAAGTAAAGCAATAGCTTTAAGGGATTTTTACCTTTCGACTTAAATGATGTTTAGAATGTATCTCTTAAAATTATTCTCCTAATTTATACAGTTATACTTTCAGTTTTAACTCTGGATACATAAGTATACCTACAATTACTATTACAGACACCAGAAAAAAGGCAAGAACATAAACTGTGCAACTCAACATCACCATCTAGTGACAGAATTCCTAACACGTGACAAAGCTAAGCAAAAAGGAATAGATTTCAGAGATATAATGCCCTGTTAGTTCATCTCTATAATAATGATCCAAATGTAATAGCTCTCACTGAATATGTTTGTCCAGCAAATATAATACTAACCCCTAATTGGCAATGTCTGTACTCTAAAATGTAATTTATATTCTCACCATAGAGGTATAGCCACAGAGCTCACCAATCTATATTTTCGTGTATTAAGTCATTGTCAGAAAGCTTCATACACTTTTTAACATTTCTTCTTAATGAGCTATATTCTATATGTACCTTTTCTTTAAGATTTTGACACTCCATTTTCTCAAGTTATTCAACTTCAAATGCTTTCCAATTTCTTATTTTTACTATGCATGCCCACAACTGCCTCAGGAAGTAAAAACAGGACAAAGAGATATTGTTTTTAAAAACTCCCACTTTTCCCCTTCATATTTAGATTTTTTATAGGAGCTAAGACAGGTATAAAATATTATAATATAGAAATCAAATCATTTTGGCATGATAAGAGAGCTGATTGACCAAGATAAGGGAAAAATGATGAAAAAATTTGAGTATTTCACCTCTAAATCAACTATTATCATACTATAGAGATTTCACTTAGAGATGATACTTTTTCTATCTTTAAAAAATTTTTATATCATCATTTTTAAAAATCGTGTACAATATTTCCACAGAGCCATGGAACTACAATGGACTCGATAAGTTAGACAAAAAATATCCCCTCTGGTAGTGTTCTACATTCTATAGGCTTCCCAGGCGGAGCTGTCTCCTGCACTGACTCTCCTGTCAATGCAGGAGACAGAGGAGATGAGGGTTCAATCTCTGGGCTGGGAAGATCTCCTGCAGGAGAGCATGGCAACTCGCTCCAGTATTCTTTCTTGGAGAATCCCATGGACAGACGAGCCTGGCAGGCTAAGGTTCATAGAGTCACAAAGAGTTGGACAGAACTGAAGCAACTTACTTAGCACAGTTTTCTACATTATAAAACCACACTGAAGTTTTCCAGTCAATTCCATTATGTACAACATATACTTTCTTTGAAATAAGCACTAGCCACCATTAAATGGAAATGATATATACAAACATTACAGTACTCTGTATCTTCATTTTCTAAATGTTTGATAAATTACAAAGCATTCTCTTCTGCATTATGATTTTCTTCATATCACTTCTATTTTAATCTTACCTTATAAAAAAGTAAGATTTAAAACATGCCTTTATCTAAAATCAAGTTTTGGAGTCTAAAATCTTATTTTGCACTTATTCTAGCATTTACAGCTTATTTTATTCTCTTAATTTTTTATTTCTTCATTATTTTTCTAAATCATTCATAATATGCTCCAGTTATAGAAAACTCAGAACAGAAAGCTACACACCTGAAAAAAATGTAAGCCCACCACCCAGACACAGAGCCATTTTACTATGTTTACTCCTATTTTTTTCTCTTCATTTTTTAAATATTCAATGAAGATCATGTGCCACATCCAGTTTTGTTTCCTAGCATTTTTCACAAAACATTATAACATGAGGATTCTTGGGCCACTAAAAATCACTCTGCTAAAGATCATTTTAATATCCAGATATAACTAAATATGCCACAATTTACCACTATGTATATAATTTATAGTATATCATATATATGAATATATTTTAAACCTCATTTTCTGCATTTTCTTTTGTATTTCCTTAATAGTAGACCATCAGATTTGGCTAACTGTTTAAATTTGTTTAGTTACGGTTTGAGGAATAGTTTAGGATTGCCCACAATGTCTATGTCTTGTGCATAGCATATTTCACAAAGTTAAATGTATGTGAAAAGGGGGATGCTTGTTTCAAGGTTCTTATTACTTATTGGTATACCCCTTTCCTTCAATGCACAAGTAATTTCAGCTCTTTCTGAGCTCCGAGAATGGGACAATGACTCTTATCACTCTATCTCCAGCACTCAAAATCTCATCTGTACTGAAATGCAGTAATGTCAATAACCAAGAAATTAGTACTTTTAAATGTAATTTATATTTTGCTTGCCATTACAGTTGATTATTTTAAGGGTTTCTTAATCATACTCCGCCAATTAAGCACTGATCTTCTAAATCTTTTTGAATCTCTTATACACTTGGCAATACAGAACACTGATGTCTTTAAATTTTTGTATTTTTCCATCTACAGAAGCTCTTTTAATGTAATCAAAGCTCGGTTATTTCCCAGCCTTTTAGATTATTATTTCTTTTCCCATCCAAACCTCTGAGATAGTCTCTCACATAGTTCATTGGACTTTGGCTATGTCATTTACTTCCTTTAGCTCTTTAATATACATGACACTTCCTCTAACAGCTAGCTGTGAGGTGAAAATATAAGGTGATTTATTTGTTTAAACAGCCAAATAACTGCTTCTTAGACCATCTGCTGAGTAATTCAACATGTCCTGGATGATTGGGGTGGGCTAATATAACTACCTCATACGATCTTCATAGAATAGGTAATACACAGAGAAATGTCACAAATTTCCATCTTTATCTTAAAACTGACCACCTTACTGAATTCTTTTATGAATTTCTAGAGTGTTTTTGTTGTTAATTCTATAGAGATATCTACATAACAAACCATGCCTTCAGAGAACAACAGTCACCTTGTCTCCTCCTTATCTTGTTAATTTGGGTTTTATATGCATTACTATGTTCTGGCTCTACTTTTACTCTTCATTTTTTGAGAGAGAATGTGTGTGATGTGTATATGTGATATATGTGAACATGGTTTAGCCTTTCCCTAGACTTTCCTTTGGTGAGAATTCCATCAGTGAGAGGAAGATGAATGTCATGTTAGCAACACAAAAACATTCTTCCAGGACAATGCTGTCCAAACCAGAGCCACTAACCACACGCAACAATTTACATTTAAATTAATAGAAATTAAAATAAATTGAATTTTCAGTTCTTCAGTTACACTGGCCACAGTTCAAGTGATCAGTAACCCCACACGGCCAGTGGCGGTCCTAATGAACAGTTGAGGGTCTCTTTTACTCCAGTTAGCAGAAAGTTCTACTGAGTGGCACTGCTCTAGATGTAGCCATGAGCTACAGAACATGAGGCAGGAATGCCACCATTCTTTGTGTCTCAGGCACATCACACTATAGGAGAAGCTTATTAAAATTTTTTAAATCTGAAAATACATTTCTCTCTGAAACATTTTCCTAAACCAAGTATTTCATTAGGCATCTGGTTAGACTTGTCTCCTTTCTGATTGCATGCCCTACTGTTGGAAATCAGATGCTTTCCTATGGCTACAAATATAAAAATATTTAACAAATCCCAGTCTTCAATCTCTAGTCTTTTTCCTGAGTTACAGAGTTGTCTATTCTCTTGCCTACTGCACATGTACACATGGGTTTTGCCACAGCTATCAAATTCATCTCAAAAACAAAATCGTCTTACTTTATCCTTTTCTCTCTCCCTGTCTCAACTAATGTATATCCGAATACTCAAAAACATTTGAGTTTAAACATATACAGTTCTACATGTAAAGTATAACTCAATAAAACTGGAAGGGAAAAGAACACAGGTGAATACAAAATCGAAAAATGTTTTTCAACTTGCCCTTGATAAATATCCTTATTCATACTTTTAATCTTTATAAAAAATTCAACAAACAATTTTTAAGTACCTACTATATACTAATACTATGGTAAGGCTAAGAATAAAAAGGAGGGCAAAATAGCAATTCTCCTACCCTCATGGGCTCTACTATCTAGTGAATATCAAGTAAATTAGACTTTATTCTGCAAGCATAAGAAAACTTTAAAAGGTGGTAAACAGAGCAACACTAATTAGAGCAAGTTTATGGTTTTTGTGGCTATTAAATTACAAAGTTTCATCAGATCTACCTTCTAAATATTTCTAAATTTCTCAAAGGCACTCCTCCTCTGTTAACTGCTCCCCCTTCTACCTTTATATTAATGGTGTTACTGATTGGTCTCTCTCACCCTCTTTACTGTACCCTCTACTATGCTGCCAAAACAAGCTTTTAAATTATTTTTCTTCCATTCAGAGTATGAGTTAAAACCTCATCTAAAACCTAGACTGTAGCCCCTTATGCTTTTTAAACAGTCGGCGATAGGTCTTCGCACCCAGGATTCGATCCGCACATCTGGAACCAGGAAGAAGTCCGGGAGTGGTCCTCAAAAATTGCTCAGCTGCGACACTAATGAAAGGACAGGTCCAAGACCGCATGGCAAAGACTGGCCACAGAGAGGACTGGATGAGGTGACAGAGCACTGACTGAGGGCAGGGACCTCTCTTTTTGTTCTGAGCTCGTAAGTAGCAGAACCTCAAACAAGGGGCTATTCAATAATACCTGAACACAGCAGCTACAAGATGTCAGACTTCACATACAGACCAGTTTTGCTCCAACATCTCCAGGCTAGACACACTCAGAAGGAGGGTACCATTGTAGGGGCTCAGAGCCCACCGAGGGCTGCTGCAGAGGTAATGTTAGTGAGAAAAAAGAACGTTCCACAGCCAAGCTATGCCATACCAATGGGCCAAGAGGGAAACTGCCATGGAATTTTGGCTACAGGGAAACAACTCAAGTATTGGGGCTCTGAGTCTTCACATCAAGCATTTGATTTTTGTATCTGTCTCCCCCTAGGCCTTTATTTCCTTGAGGGCAGAGACTCTCTAATTTATATCTATAACCCCATTATCTGGAATATTACTAAAACCCAATAAATGTTAATTAAATAATGAATAGTTGACTCTATCCCCACATTGTATTTTATCTTATTCAAATTCTGAAAAGCTGTAAAATAAACTTCATACTTTTTATTCTTTTCACCACCTTTGTTAAAAACCCCAGTCTGCTGCTACTGTGTGTGCTGCTGTGTCTGACTCTTTGCGATCACATGAACTGCAGCCCACGAGGCTCCTCTGTCCATATGATTTCCCAGGCAAGAACACTGGAGTGGGTTACCATTTCCTCCTCTAAGGGATATTCCCAACCCAGGGATCAGACCCATGTCTCTTGAGTCTCCTGCACTGGTATGCACATACTTTACCACTGAGCCACCTGCTGCTGCTGCTGTTAAGCTGCTTCAGTTGTGTCCAACTCTACACGACCCCTTAGACGGCAGCCCACTACGCTCTCCCGTCCGGGGATTCTCCAGGCAAGAACACTGGAGTGGGTTGCCATTTCTTTCTCCAATGCATAAAAGTCAAAAGTGACAGTGAAGTTGCTCAGTCATCTCCAACTCTTCGTGACCCCATGGACCGCAGCCTACCAGGCTCCTTCGCCCATGGGATTTTCCAGGCAAGAGTACTGGAGTGGGGCACCACTGCCTTTTCCTCGGTTCAGTTCAGTTCAGTCACTCAGTCGTGTCCAACTCTTTGCAACCCCATGAATCACAGTACACCAGGCCTCCCTGTCCATCACCAACTCCCAAAGTTTACCCAAATTCATGTCCATTGAGTCAGTGATGCTATCCAGCCATCTCATCCTCTGTCGTCCCCTTCTCCTCCTGCCCCCTATCTCTCCCAGCATCAGAGTCTTTTTCAGTGAGTCAATTCTTCGCATCAGGTGGCCAAAGTATGGGAGTTTCAGCTTCAGCATCAGTCCTTCCAATGAACACCCAGGACTGATCTCTTTCAGGATGGACTGGTTGGATCTAGGAAGCTCCCAAACCACAATTTTGCCCTTAAGTAATTTAAACCATCTATCCTGGCAAGATGTGGTGTTGGAGAAGATTCTTGAGAGTCCCTTGGACTGCAAGGAGATCCAACCAGTTCATTCTATAGGAGATCAGTCTTGGGTGTTCATTGGAAGGATTGATGCTAAAGCTGAAACTCCAATACTTTGACCACCTCATGCGAAGAGTTGACTAATTGGAAAAGACTCTGATGCTGGGGGGGACTGGGGGCAGGAGAAGGGGACGACAGAGGATGATGAGATGGCTGGATGGCATCACCAACTAGATGGACATGAGTTTGAGTAAAGTCCGGGAGTTGGTGGCAGACAGGAAGGCCTGGCGTGCTGCTATTCATGGGGTCGCAGAGAGTCAGACACAACTTAACGACTGAACTGAACTGAACTGAACTGATCTTGGCAGGCTAGACTCTATGTTACTGACCTCTAAAGTGAAAGTGAAGTCACTCAGCCCTGTCTGACTCGTTGCGGTCCCATAGACTGTAGCCTACCAGGCTCTTCTGTCCATGGAATTTTCCAGCCAAGAGTACTGGAGTGGGCTGCCATTTCCTTCTCCAGGGGATCTTCCCAACCCAGGGATCGAACCAGGGTCTCCTGCATTGCAGACAGACACTTTACCGTCTGAGCCACCAGAGAAGCCTGACTTCCAGGGTATGGTAATAAACACATTTTCAACCAGAGTCCTGAGGCCAGCCCCTGAGGTAACTGAAATTTTTACCAAATTATTCATACTTGTCTCCCAGTGACCCCGCCCCGACTCACACTCTGAGATTCTAAAGCATTCCCATCAATCCTGCCAAACTTGTAACTGCTTTATTTATATCCAAGGATTCTTGACATACAAGGAGGGACATTACTGACCAAATACTGCTGCCTATATGAGTTTTGCAGGAAAATATATTCATAAAAGCTCAAAAATTTTTGCTTTACATCAGACCACTTTACTGTTCTTGAAATACATCTTGCACCTGCAGCTCAGTGCCTCTGCTCAATACTTTTCCCTCTAGCTACAAACTTGGCCATCTTCTTCAAGTTTCTTACCTTTTCCATGGTTTTGTTTGATTTGACACTCTTCGTGTAAGACAAAAGTGATCACAGATGAGAGAAAAATTAATTTTTTGCCCCTGGATGCATTCTCCTCATATTCTATTTGTCACATAACATTATAACTTTTTGTTATAATCTTCCATAATCTTCCCATATAAAGAATGATCTCCTGCTGGATTTTCTAAAGGCAAAACCCAAAAATTTTTTGAAAAGTGCTAGGTCCATAGTATGCTATATTATTGAATGTTTTTGGTAACTAGATTATTTAATTTTGCTTAGCAAATCTAAACACTGTGTGTGTATGTGTGTGTGTGTGTGTAAAATATGCTGTCTATGTAAATAAAGTACATTACACAGCCATATATTAAATACTGATTCACCTAGACTATTGATTTATCTCATAGCGTGGATGGTTGAGAGGTTACTCCAATCTGGTAATACTTGTTTTTCTCATTAGTTCATCTCTACTGTTTAAAAAGCAGAATATCCTAGTATTTCCTAAAATGACAAGTATTACAAAATTTGGCAGAATTTAATCATCTCTTCAAATGCAGTTCTTTCATAATTCATTCTGGTTTTTTTTTTTCCCTGATGACAAATTTTCTGTACTAATTACATGTCCTTTTCTTGTTCATATTTCCCTCACTCACATCCATTTTTCATTCACATGGCCCCTTTGCAATTTTTTCTGTGTTTTTGGCCTTTTATTCAAAGCTTCAGAATTGGCATTCTCTTTGTCTTCCTGTGGGTCTGTGTGCTTACTTCAAATTGAACAGAAATAAAAACACATAGAGTAACTGTAATGTTCTAAATAAATACTGATGTTATGCTTATTATATTCAAAGTTATTATAATAAATATTTATAAAAATGATGCTTTCAATGTATACCTGAGATAGTTTTAGATAGAGGATAAAGAATGTATTGAAAAACAGCAGTTCAGTCACAACTCCTGCGTTGGCCTTTTCCCCATGTATTTTGCTCTTTATTTTTTAATTACTATTCTCAATAACTTTAACTTTCTTAGAATATCCAACTACATTCTATATACATACAAATTCTCTATTGTGAATTCAGTTTTATTTTCCTCCCTTTTTATTAGTAAAGACATTAACAATAAAATAGGCTCACTTGCTCCAGCTGGTAATTTCTCAGTACTAGTAATATATTATTCCTCTTTTTGTGACATCATAATCATCTATATAGAAGTACCATGTATCTTTGTGTAGAAGCTACTGTTTCCATTAAATTTAATTACCTCCCCTGTGGTTTTAAATAGAAGTGGCTTCAAAATGAGGGCAGCTTCTATTAAATTTAATTACTTTCCCCTGCTGCTTGCGTGGTAAAAGGGAGGTCACTAAATGAGAGCAGCTTCTAGACTAAAATATATGGTAACTGTGCGCCAGCAATAACAAAATTTATCCAGACTACCATTCTAGGGAGTTCCATAGCTTTTATCCCTTCTGCTATTTAAAATATTTTCTTTCACCTGGAGTTAAGCCCCTAATATAATGAGCATTGATAGGAGGAGATATATTTTAAAAATCAATTGTAGTTTCACAGGCTAATTCAAGGTAAATATACTATTTCTATACAAATATATAGAAATCTTTCAGTGGAAATTATTCCACTCCAAGATTCAAGCTCAGAACTTTTAAGATTAACATCATTTGCTGTCGTTTCTCCAGCTGTAAGGATGCTAAGTTTTATTCTTCACACATTTTCAATGTCTAGTAAAAGCCTTCATCGATTCTGATCAGATGGATTTAAAGACTGCTTCCTAAAAGTTATTAAAAAAGGTATTAAGTTTGGGAAGATTTCAGAAAAACATTCAGAAATAGGAATGTTAAAAAGAAAAAAAATCAGGTTCATTACAGACTGTTGTATTTGAAAAGAAGTTAATCTGTATGCTTTATAACAGTATAAAATTGTACATTGGTTTAAAAATACTATGGTATAATCCTATAAAATCTAATAGAATATGAAATTTTAAGTACCTCTTTTTAATTAAATATTAATTAGGAAAAAATTCTACTCAGTTAAAACACCATTGTACTATTTATTTTTTATACAAGCAGAATGCAGATGAACAATATTTCAATTCAATCACACAGTTTAGTATAAATATAAAACAAGACACCCCTTAAGCATTTTAAGTAACAAATTAAACATTTACATTTTTTACTGTGCACTGAGGCTTAACATTTATGCTGCTTCAAAACCAAAGTAGAGCCTCAAGGGAAGTCTCTCCACTGACAAATTAATACCTTAGAGAACAGAGCTGAATGGTGGCAATGAACTCATTTGTTCCCCCAATAATGAAGAATGACTTTTTCTTTACCACATCTGTGACTGTTGCTATGGTGACTCAGACTTACCTCATTGCTTCTCGGAGAGCTCCTCGTTCACCAAGAGTCGTGTGCTTGATGTCATCAAAATTATTCTCCAGCTTCTCGCAATTCTGTAACATATTAGAAAAATGCATTAATCCTCCAACATCCTGAGATAAAATTATATCTATGCAATTATGTAAAAATATAATTGATTATATTGATTATGGACTCAAAAATATGTACACCACTTTAATTGGGTAGGATTCATTAAAATTGACAGTGTGAATTCAACAGTAACAAAATAAAAACGTCTTATGATACAGCTGTCACAGAATTCATCTTATCAATTTTTGAAAATTGGCTAAATAGGAGAAATGAATATTACATAAAAGTAGTGCAACTTCTAGAGTTTTGAAGTTAAAAAATTAGTTCTCTAAAATAATCTGAGTATATCAAAACCAACTGGAATTCAAAAGAAAGCCAATAAAGTTTGAAATCATATTAAAGTGGATATGATAAATACTCAGTTCTTAAAAAATTAGTATTTACTGAAAACAGAAAAATAAAGCCCAAGCATAATATAAAGTTCAAACATTTTGAAATCGATCTTTAAATAACACATACAAACTGTTCATAAATGTACATATTTATATTATTTGAAAATAAACAAGTCCAATCATTAAAATAAAGTGACACAGTATCAGGCTCTTAGCAATACTGGACTGAATTTTTAACAGATTTTTAAACATTTTAATAATATTTTTATATGTAAAACTAACTTAATCTTACACGATCCTAATAAGTTATGAGAACATAATGTACAAGATTAAATTTTAGCCTAAAAAGTGCATCCATATGAATCTTTTGGCACATTATATTTCATATATAATTTAGTAGTACTTAGGTAATAAAATAATTGGACTTACATTTTAGTTCATTTAAGAAAGAAAAACTAATATAATTTTAAATTTATAATTTTAAACAATTAGTGTACTCTGTTTAAACTGTAAATAAATATGCTGGATTTTACAAAAACACAGAATTTGGATTAAAAATACTCAGTGTGTAAGTATTCGTTGATTGAAAACCCATTCATATATATATATATATATATATATATATATATATATATGATTGTGCTTTGATTATTTTTGATTGGACAAATTAAGGTAAATATTCTTTTTAACATAGAGGCATGTTTTATAATGAAAATCTTGAAAAATCACAAAATTGTACCTAAAATAACTTGAATTGTGATAAAAGTCCTTTTATGGATATGTAAGTAGCAAATATCTCCTGCTCTGTGTCTTCTCTTTTCACTTTTTAATAGTATCTTTTCTTAAAGAGAATTTCTTATTTTTAAAGAGGCCCAATTTCTTCTTAGATACATATGCCATTTAAAAGTAGACATTTAATTTTCAAATACATGGGTTTTAAAAATATCTTTGATATTAATTTCTCATTTAAATGCTTTCTTTTCTGCAATCATGCTCTGTGTTTTTTCAGTCTTCAAACTTTATTGAGGCTTTCAATGGCTAAGCCAAAGATCTCTCTTGGTAAATGTCACATTGCACTTGAAAGTATGTGGGTTATTTCCAAATATCTTTTGTATTGATTTCTAACATAATTCCCTGGTGATAAGAGAACAGACTATGTGTGATTTCAATACCTTCATACCATGAAATTTTTGCACCTTGTCCTTCTTTTATGTCCCTGAATATGTTCCAGCATCTATATTTAATCTATGGGAATGTGAATAGAATTTGTATCCTACTGTTGTGTTAAAATTATATAAATCTTAATGATCTCGAATTGGTTCAGGGTGCTTTTTAAGTCTACTATATCCTTTTATGTAGAAGGAAATGGCACCCCACTGCAGTATTCTTGCCTGGAAAATCCCATGGACAGAAAAGCCTGGCAGACTATAAGCCATGGGGTTGCAAGAGTCAGACACGACTGAGCAACTAAACCACCACATATCCTTTTACTTTTCTGTATATTGATTCTATTAATTTTTGAGAGTTTTATATTGAAACTCCAATTAAAAACCTTAATTTATCTATTTAAAAATTAGTTTTAATATGTAGTGGAACTATATGTAATTTTGTTCTGTATTTTCCAAGTCTCCTGTAAATGTGTTATCATACATTCATAATTTTAAAAAGGCCCAATTTATTATCGCTTATGTTTATGATTAGTGCTATTTTTGTCCTACTTAAGAAATCTTTGATTTTCCTCAAGGTTATAAATATATTTTCTTATTTTTTTCACAAAGCTCTATTATTTTCATTTGATATTTAGATGAATAGTTCATCTGGAATTGATACTTATATACAATATGTAACAAAATCACATCATATAGGTCAGTGATTAGATCAGTACTATTGATTGAAAAGACCATCATTTCCCCCACTTTAATTCATCTTTCCCATAAAGTAAGATACAGTATACAAGGGATCTGTTTCTGGAGTCCATAATGGTCAACTGTTTAATTTACTATTCTTGTGCCAGTATCACACTGCTTTAATTACTTTATCTATAATAAATAAAGAATGCCTTCATGTCCGTATGAAAAAAAGATAATTCATTGTAAAATGGGCAAATGATTTACATAGACTCTATATAACAGAGACACTATATATATAGACATGATATAACAAATAACTAATCTTTTTTAAAAATGCTCAACAGTATTAGTTATGAGAAAGATGCAAATTTTAAAAATGAGATATCACACACATTTTGGAAGAATCTAAAATGAAAAAGATAGATGATAAAAAGTGCTTTTGTAGTTTAAAAACTAAACTGCAAATTGTTATAACCACTTTGTAAAGCTTTTTGGTTGCATTTTCAAAAGCTGAACATTCATGTCTGGGAGTACATTCAGAACAAATATATATTTTAATATGTTCACCTAAAGTCATATACAAGAATGTTAATTGTAGCACTACCAAATTTTCCAAAACTGTAAAATAAAAGTCAAATGCACATAAATATGGAACATACAAATCAACCATGCTATATTAACACAATGGAAAATACACAGCAATGAGAATGAACAAATTATGACTATGTGAAGTAACATGGATGTATTTCACAAGCATTAAATTAAATGACATGCAAAACAGCACACAGGAAAATTATTCCACTTACATGAAGTTCAAAAATAAAGCTATAGTGAATATTCCAAAATAAAATAATTCCATTTATAAGAACATAAAAAGAATATAATATTTCTGAATGTTTAACAACAACAACAACAAATTCCTAAGACTTGGGTACTGAGAAGTACAAACATTATGAAAAAAATTAAAGGCCAAAATCAATGGAAAGACATCCTATGTTCATGGATTAGAAGACTTACTATTGTTAACGTGTTGCTGCTGCTGCTAAGTCGCTTCAGTCGTGTCCGACTCTGTGTGACCCCATAGACGGCAGCCCACCAGGCTTCCCATCCCTGGGATTCTCCAGGTAAGAACACTGGAGTGGGTTGCCATTTCCTTCTCCAATGCATGAAAGTGAAAAGTGAAAGTGAAGTCGCTCAGTCATGTCTGACTCTAGCAACCCCATGGACTGCAGCCTACCAGGCTCCTCCGTCCATGGGATTTTCCAGGCAAAAGTACTGGAGTGGGATACCATTGCCTTCTCCGATTGTTAAGGTGTACTACCGGCTAAATCAAAGTCTGCAAAAAAAAAAAAAGTCAGCAGGGATTTTGATAGGAATTGCATTAAATCTTTAGAGTAATTGTTAAAGTGTACTACCCCCAAAATTACTCTAAAGATTTAATGCAATTCCTATCAAAATCCCTGCTGACTTTTTTTTTTGCAGACTTTGATAAGCTGATCCCAAAATTCCTATCAGAATATTAAGAACATAGAATAGACAAAAATCTTCCTAAAAACAGAAGAGCAAAGTTGAAGGACTAATACTTTCTAATTTTAAAAATCACTATAAATCTACAATAATCAAGACATATATCCATACACACACACACACACACACAAATGTTCTTGCCAGCATTACTCACAACAGAAAACAAAAAGTAAAAAAAAATGCAAGTCAATAGAATGATAAATGGATAAAAATATGGTATGCCAATATAATGATATTTCTATTCAGATGTAAAGTTCTGGTACATGATGACCTTTAATAACATTATGCTAAGTGAAAAGGCCAGACATAAAAGGCCACATTGCATCAATTCATTTATATAAAATGTCAGTACAGGAATATCCATAGAGACAGAAAGGAGATTAGTGGTTGCCAGTGGCTGCTGAGAGGGAAAGAATTATTGCTAATGGTAATGAGGTTTCTTTTTGGTGATGTGAAAGTTCTGATATCAGTGATAATCCGTGTGCAACACTTTGAATATACTAAAAACCATCCATTTATACACACTTTAAAAGAGTGAACCTTATGGTATGTGCATATATCAACAAAGCTGTTATTTTAAAAATAGGCAATGATGTATGGCAAAACCAATACAATACTGTAAGTAATTAGCCTCCAATTAAAATAAATAAATTTATATTTAAATAAATAAAAATAGGCAAGACTGATCAGTTGGAAAGCAGTGTATAGTGACTACAGGAGGCAGAAGAGTGTTCTAGGGCACTGTTTAATTCATTTTGTGCAAATTCACAGACCTGAATACTTAGGGTCTGTTTACTTTTCCATATGTGATACTGCAATAAGATACTTTTAGAAGATAGTTTGAATTCTGGTGAAGGAATCACAATGCAATAGTATTATCACTACTGTTTAAAAAAAAAAGGCAGATAAGAAGTTCAAAGTATCTGACATAGTAAATGTTAGCTATCAGCTAATAATAATGAAATAACATTTTATTATTTACTAAAATTCTGTAATAAATTTCAAATTCATATAACTTACCCTGATAAACTTTTGATACCTCCTTAACTAAATTACAGACATTTTCTCTATAAAATGATAGTCTTAAAGAATGACACATATTACTATAATTGCAAAGATAAATAACCTAATTATTGAAATAGCTTGGCTTTGAAGAACACTCCCAGTACTTCTGAGATAAAATTTATAGTCTGGTCCTCTAAATTAGAAATCAGACTTTTCCAATCTTTTGCCTAATACTGGATATCAGGGGACAAAAGCAGGAGGGGGTGTAAAGTTTATACTGTACAGATTATAGTGCCATTCAAATATTCTATAGGAACAATAATATTTTTAGGAAGTTTTACATTTATAGGTGTTCAATGCAGCGTTTTTATGACAGTGAAATATCAGGGAGGATGCTAAATTTTCAATAATAAAAGAATGGTTAAATAAAGCACTTTAAATTTAAAGAATATTATACATTAATTACAAATGCTGTTTAGGTGGACATAGTTAATTATATTTAATAGTTAATAATATTTAATAGCTTAATATTTAATAGTTAATATTGAGTACCTTTTTTTAAAAAGACACTATTGAATTGAATATGTTGTATGATACAATCACAATTATGGAAAACAAACAAGCAAAGCCAAAAAGACTAGCACTGAAACAGTAACTCAGATTATCTCAAAATGTTAAATAAACAAGGACATCTTTTTACTTATAGTTTTCAATATTTCCCAAGGTTTTTGTTATATGTTTACTTTTTTACTTGAGATAAAACAAAAATCAAAAGATTTTTTTAAAGTTTGAAAGTATTTGTATATTCTATATTGAATGTGCTTCAGTAAAATAGAATACAACAAAATAATAGATAGAAACAAAAGAAATTTAAGAAAGAACTTTACTTTTCCAATATTTGTTTTTTATATTAAATATGACCTTGACAAAATAAGATTTCTGCCTCCCCTATTTGCCAATGAGTTCATGAAAGTTCTTTATTTCAATTTGTCCCAAAAAAGTTTCCAATCAGTTTTATTTTTTAAATCTTGCACTCCCAAAAGAGATATTAGGATGTACACAAAACAGTAAAAGAAAATAAAGTCAAGTAATAAAATCAGTTACATATATTTGCTATATTTAACCTACCGTGTACAGCTGCTACTCAAATAATGCCACTTGAATGCTACTTAAGTGAATACATAAAAGACCCAAACATAATTACTTGTGATATAATATTTGCAATGTACCTTTTGAAGTTTCAAATGTTCAAACTTAATAACAGATGACTAGCATCTATTTATGATTCTAAACAGACTTCATGATACAAATTTTAGAGTTGCATAATATTCCACTGCATCCATGTGCTATTACTTATTTAGCTAATTCCTTTTGGCTTGATTTGTTTCTTTCTAATGCTATTACAAACATAAAACAGGAATAGATGGATGAAAATGAAATACAAGCTTAAAAGTATTCAGAAAAACACAAATATTCATTAACTTGGATTATTCCTTCCAAATAATCTTCCATCCAACTCAAACTGTTTTTATGTTAAATATATTCAAAATGCACAACTATGGTAAAGTTAATACTCAAATTCAGGATGACTAATTCTAAATCTCATTCTTTTGTTTCCCAGTTCAAGCACTGATGGAAAACAATGCACATTTTCTTGGTGGTCATACGATCATACTTATTTTTTCCTGGTTTTCCATAAATCCAACACCATCAATTTAAATGAATCACTGCTAAGAGTCTCACATTTAAATCTTATGTTGAAAAAGTTTTCATAACCTCTTTCAATCAAACTTTACCAACTCAATATGGAAAACTGCATCTGTTGCTTCCCCACAGGTGGCTTATAAATCAGATGTGGAAATAGACACTTCTATTTAATTGTTATGGGCATATTTTTAATAAACCACCTACTTTGAATATATATATACATAAACACAAACACATACATACAAATATGTTTGCTAAATGGAGTCATTTAACAGAAATAAATCTGTACTTTGACAAGATATTTTTGTTTTGCATGATTGGTTTTCAAGACTATCTTAGAAACTTTGATTTCACCAACAGGGATTAATGAAATCAAATAAAATTATATCTGAATCCTTTTATTTAAAAATAATTGTCTTCAGTTAGGTTACTGTCTTTAAGACACACTATCTATAGGACATCTGAGATTTACTCATTAAATCTAATGGAAAAGCTAGAAAGTCACACTACTGCAATTAGGAGAGAATTTTAAGATCTCAATATACCATTTAAAGTAACTCCCTAGACCAGAGCAATAACGTCCAGGGCAAAACAAGTCATAGTTAACAAATATTTTAAGGCAGCCTGCCACAACCATGTGACACAGCAGCTTAGAATCCAAAGCAAACAGACATAGTTCACAAAAATCTCTTGTCACCTCAATATCCATTTCTTAGTCCCTTGGAAAAAACTGTACAATAAAATGTCAAAAATAAAAATAAAAATAAGCTGTTAACATTTCTCATAATTTGTAAATCATTCCAAAAGTAAATGTTAATCTGATCAATTTTCGGAAAAGGTCATTTCACAGTAAGATCTATGTATAGACAACTATTCATAAACAGAATTATTGTGGAAATTTTACTTTTCAGATTTATATTTTTAAAAATTATATAGATGGAATCAGAATTCAGAATCTCCAATGAGTCTAGATGTTAGTACAAAAAAAGTCGTTGCCTCCTTTCTATGTGATAAGTTAAGAACATGAAGAAACCCATGTTTTGTCTGTTTTTCTTTTGGATCTGACCTCCCTCATCACCTTCCTCCTCTCTGCAATCTTCACTGCAATTTTAAACTTTATTTTGGCCACCACTGCTGCAGAAACAAGTTTATGAAGAACATTTAAAAAGAAACTAATAAAATTACTAGATTTTGAGATCTTAAAGGCCTATCCTTAGCATAAGCAATACAGTGGAAAAAGTACTCGACTGTTTAGTTTTACCAGCCACAGAGATAGGAGATAACACTCTGCTGAAGACAGAGAGAGAGAATTGGGCACAAAAGCCTCAAGTGGCACCCCTGAGCTCATTGTGGCTCCAGGAATCGAGGACAGCCAAAGAACTCAGAGTCGACAGAGAGAAAGCGTTCACAGCATCTGTAGGTGTTTCTTCACTTTAACGATGAGAAGCCTCAAAGTTAATGATTTTATCTGGAAGTGGTTAAAATGACATATTTTGCCATGAAGTGCAATGAGAACCCCAAGTGAGTGACAAATACCAGAAATGCAACGAATGCACTGTTTCACAATCCCTGAGTCTGTACAAAGCTTCCTGTGCCCAACAGAATTTAAAAAAAAAAAAAAAAGGGGGAAATAAGTGAGTTCTGTAAACATTTAAACCATCTAAATGTTACCTTCACCAAAAGTACCTCTAAGTCCTGAGGAAATCAAATCCAAGGTTTTTTGTTTGTTTGTTTTGTTTTGTTTTTTCAAGAATAATATATGAAAGTACAAAAGAAGAGATACAAGGGTTAAATCTAATTTAGACAAATGTCAGTCTTTTTCCAGAATCAAGTTAATATCTCAAGAAACTAGCATCTTTATATATTCATCCTCTCCATAAGTAAATTAAGTATCAGAGCCATTAGACAAGGGGCAAAGAGATTCACTGTCATGTCCACCATCAGTAACATTTTCATAAAATTAGGGACAACTATGAGTAAAATGGGGCCAATATCCTCCTATCAAAATCTATTCTCAGTCCAGTGCACACAAGTATGTACCTGAGAAAAATTACAAACTTATTTGTAAGCAACAAATAACTGAATATTTTGTTTACTCCAGGATAAAATCCTATAACTCAGATCAGGACTTGAACCCCATAGTCTTTTAAATGAGATCACACACTTGGTCTCAAGATTTAATAAAATGTCCAGGTTCTTAATATCTCATTGCACAAAGAATTCAGTGAAAGACAATGTGATAGGTAAGAAGCAGATTTATTTAGAGAGAAAATACACTCCACAGACAGTGTGGGCAATCTCAGAAGGCGCGAGGCCCCCCAAATATAGCATGGTTAGTTCTTATAGGCTTAATAATTGCATGAGCTAATGAGTGGGAGGATTATTCCAACTACTTTGAAGAAAGGGCAGGGATTTGCCGGAACTAAGCGACTGCCCAGTTTCTGACCTTTTCTGGCTGGTCTCAGAACTGTCATGGCACTGATGGATGTGTCATTTAGCATGCTAACGTATTACAATGAGCATACAATGAGGCTCAAGCAACACTGGAAGCCAAATCTCCACCGTCTCGGTCTTAGTTGGCTTTTACCAGTTTTTGTCATGTCCTATGGCTATGTCATTCTTTTAAATGTTGTACCCTGTCCTCTTCCCTCTTGTTTCAAGGGAATTTTTTATGTAAGTGTAGGCTCAGGGGGAAAAGCGTCTGTCTACAATGTGGGAGACCCAGGTTCAAGCCCTGGGTTGGGAAGATCCCCTGGAGAAGGAAATGGCAGCCCACTCCAGTACTATTGCCTGGAAAATCCCATGGACAGAGGAGCCTAGTAGGCTACAGTCTATGGGGTCACAAAGAGTCAGACACAACTGAGTGACTTCACTTATCCCAGAACACAATTTCAGGCATAAGTAAGGCGTAAGGGACTTTCCGGGATGTAAAAACTTGCAAACAGTTCTAAAAATTACCTTGCCCATGGTTGACGACTGTTACTTCCTATTTTTCAAGGGCCTCATAATTTTCTTTGACCAAGACAACTGCATAAGAAAGCTGCAACCATCACAGCAGAGGAAAGATGGACCATCAATTTTGTAGGAAATAAGGACGGGAAAGGCAAAAGTATATTAAAAGGAAAAGAGGACACACAGAGAAAAATGAACAAACTATTCTTCAGATTAGAAAGCACAAGAACAAGAAAAATCAGTGATTAGTAATAAAACACTGGGACAAAAAACAGGCCTATTAGCCTAAACACCATTGAGCAAGTAAGTGGGAACACACAGGAATAATGGAGGGACATGAAAGTATTGAATTTAGTGCTGACCAGACATCCCATTTGCTACAGTAGGCAAAGGTTATCTCTACTTAATTAGTAGGAAACTGGAAATCCATACCATCAACCAGGGTAAATGTTACAGTTTTTTGGCATACAGGGATGTATTATCGTAAAGTAGTTAACACGAAGGGCTTACTCTGTGTTATACACTTTTCTAGGAACTTTACCCTGTTAATCTGAACAAAAATCATTGAGCTGTATATATTACAAATGAGGGAAAAGGGATAGGGAGATTAAGGTAACTTGCCTACGGTCATATAGCTAGTAAGTGATAAAACAGGGCTTTGAACCCAGGGAGTCTGTCCTCAAAGCTAGACTCAAATCCCTCAGACTGCTTCAAAAGAGTAAACTGAATAAAGTGAATATAATAAAGTTCTGAATAGGTCCTCCTCTAGTATTCCACTGTTAAATTTAGATGTTGCACTGGATAGTAAATACTATCTGATAGTAAATACTGACTGACTTCTTTCTAGATGCGCTATACTTTATAATGTAGAAAAAAAAAAAAGGAATCCAGTATACATGTTTAGGCCAAATTAATATCCATAAATATTGTGCATGCAACAGTCTGTATTTGGGTCTGTGACACCACTGTGACAAATATAATGAGCAATTAAATTCCCAAGTGCTCAGATTTTGGCAGCAATTAAAGTGGAAACTAGAAACTAAGCATCAAAAAGAACTGGTTCTGGTGGCCTCCTGCCAAATGAATCCCCACGGGTTGAGAGAAGGTCTAAAGTTTCAACTGTGATAAATTTTACAGTGTTTTATATCTCATCTGTTTTAAGGATTGTATAAAATATAACAAAACAAATGAACAGAATATCAACAGCAACCTTGGGGCAAAGTAATACACAAGAATACCTCTCAATGCTGACAAATTTAAACAAGATCATTGAATTATTTTTACTTAAACTAAACCAAGCAATAATAAATTCAACCAAATATCTACTAAATCACATGCTGGATAGGACAGAAAAGAAGCAAAAAAGTTAGCAAATTACATTATTAAATAATTGATGGTATTACCATATAATTTAGTTTCTATAAGGACTACATTTCCTTTATGAAATAATCACAATAACCAGAACTAAATAAATTGAATCTAAAATGTATATATTAACCTAAATTTCTTTAAATTAGTAAGTTAATTTTAATAAATGAGGAAACAGTTCTATATTGTTAAGGTCACAGAGAGTTAATGGCAACAGCTACTAGAACTGTAGTGTTATACTTACTAAATAACAAAAGCTGAAATTAATCAATTAAATTTCAATTTTAAAAAAGAAATTTGAAAATCTACTAATTTTTTAGGCATCATACTAAGCATCAGGGATACAAAGTTGAATAAGAAAAGACCCTCATATTGATCACAATCCAATGATAATATACAGAAGGGAGAGGAATTAATTCTAGAGTAGAGATGTCTAGGGTCCTGACTTCTAAACATGTCTTTGAAGTGATTCAAAATTTTCCAGATTAAGAGGGCTAAAGAGGGGCGAGAGGGAAAGTTAGCAGAGTTGGCCCTAGCCCCAGACCTTGGCATCACTGTCTACTGGTTATATGTCCTCAGGCAGGGCACTTAGTTTATCCTGAGCAAAATATACTTGAACCTTCTAGAGCTGTCAGCCTAATTAGATGAGGTAATATATGCAAATCACTTAGCACACTGAACAAAGCGAAGGAAAAAAATAAAGAGGAGGAAGAGTATCTATGAACCCCACCATAATACTAATGGATCAGATGTTACGGAGTGAGGTAGAAAAGAGTGCACTTTTCATGTTGTCCAGGTGATACTAATGAGGAATAAAGCAAAATAAATACAGTCTTTATGGGAAAAAAAAAAGACTTTTAACTTCTTGAGCATAAGATCCCTATGAGAATATAATGAAAAATCAAGATCCTTTTCTCCTAAAAATTGGTTGCTGTTTAGTCACTAAGTCATGTCCAATTCTCTTGCAACCCCCATGTGACTGTAGCCTGCCAGGCTCCTCTGTCCATGTGATTTCCCAGGCAAGAATACTGGAGTGGGTTGCCATTTCCTTTTCCAGAGGCTCTTTCCTGACCCAGGGATTGAAGCCAAGTCTCCTGCATTGGCAGGCAGATTCTTTACCACTGAGCCACCCAGGGAAGTCCCTTAAAAACTTAAATATTCACAGAGCAGTCAATGCAGAAGATGTAAGAGAAATGGGTTCAATCCCTGGGTCAGGAAGTTTCCCTGTAGGGAGATATGGCAACTCACTCCAGTATTCTTGCCTGGAGAACATGGACAGAGGAGCCTTGCAGGCTACTGTTCATATGGTTGCAAAGAGTCCAACACGACTGAAACAACCTAGCACCAGC
This sequence comes from Nanger dama, assembly GCA_917880005.1. Classification (NCBI taxonomy): domain Eukaryota; kingdom Metazoa; phylum Chordata; class Mammalia; order Artiodactyla; family Bovidae; genus Nanger; species Nanger dama. The sequence continues at coordinate 4,225,608 of CAKJTW010000059.1, forward strand.
AAATATGCTATATATACAATTTCAATGACCAGTGGATCTCCTGGATCCCATCTTTGGTCCTATGTCTATGTGCATCAAATTTTAACATCAGGAAGGATGATTTTGCAATGGACTTCAGTTCAGTTCCATTCAGTCGCTCAGTCATGTCTAACCCTGCAACCCCATGAATTACAGCACACCATGCCTCCCTGTCCATCACCAACTCCCGGAGCCCATCCAAACCCATGTCCATTGAGTCGGTGATGCCATCCAACCATCTCATCCTCTGTTGTCCCCTTCTCCTACCCACAATCTTTCCCAGCATCAGGGTCTTTTCAAATGAGTCAGCTCTTTGCTTCAGGTGGCCAAAGTACTGGAGTTTTAGCTTCAACATCAGTCCTTCCAGTGAATACCCAGGACTAATCTCCTTTAGGATGGACTGGATCTCCTTGCAGTCCAAGGGACTCTCAAGCATCTAAGCAATGGACTTAGATGACATAAAATGAAAGCTACTATGTTGTCCAAGTAAACTGAGAAACAAGGGGTCCAACAGCTGGCAAGTTTCTATTGTTTGATAATAATGCTCAGTTCAGACATTCAAATTATTAATAAAAATATGATGCAAAAGTCAATCTTGTTCCCAAGCTAATAATAAAAGCAAGTCATTCACTCATTCAAAGTTTATTTAGATTCTAATACATGCCAGATATTTAACAGTCACTGGTCACTGAGGATACAAAGGCTTTTTAAAAAACAAAAACCTCTTCATTTAAAAAACACAGTATCAATCCAATAAAGAAACTGTTACCAGGCAAGTATGTCCCACATCCAGTGGAAGAATCCTTGCCATACATTAATCACATATTATTGCGATCATTACTAATCTCAGATGACTGGAAGCCAGGAGGACACCATATTTTGAAGGACTCACAGTGGATTGTTATCAATGAGGCCGCAAGTTTTATGCAGGTAATTATAAATTTATATTTCAAAATCTGAACAAGTTAAGTAAAACAGTACACTCTAAGTTATACCGCTATAACTCTAAGGTGATTTAACATTGATTAATTTAATTATTTTCTTTAGGCAGTAAGGTAAACAGGGAAAAGGTAATACCAGTGCCTATGTTTTTCATGTAGTTAGAAAATTCCTATGGTCTAAGTTTCTACAAAAAAATGAGTTAATTAGATGAACTTACTTTTCCAGTAAAATGTTGCTTTAAATCTTGGCACTCATCAAAAGTCTCAAAACTAACCTCACTGAAGTTTTTTCAGTTCAATTCAGTTCAGTCGCTCAGTCAAGTCTGACTCTTTGTGACTCCATGAATTGCAGCACGCCAGGCCTCCCTGTCCATCACCATCTCCCGGAGTTCACTCAGACTCAGTTACATCGAGTCAGTGATGCCATCCAGCCATCTCATCCTCGGTCGTCCCCTTTTCCTCCTGCCCCCAACCCCTCCCAGCATCAGAGTCTTTTCCAATGAGTCAACTCTTTACAGAAGTAAAAAAGTAATAACTACATTCAGATTTTTTAAATTCCATATGACTATTCTAATACCAATATATGATTTCCAGTTCTAATCAAGAGATTCATATTTCAATAGATAATTGCTTTTCCCTTTGGTACGTCTTAACTAGTCTAATCCTTTCAGTGAACATTAAGACATAATCATATTTAGCTAATGTCATTTCACTAACGGTGGCCAGCTTACAATCAGGGCCTGTCGAGGAGAATTTCATATGAGTAACAGTGAAATGGAATATAATATAGTAGGAGACGGAGGAGCTGTGGAAACAGGAAATATGTTTTTAAGTTTCAGCTTTGCAACTACACTGTTTATATGTTCTTAGGAAAATGTTTAACTTCTCAATCTACAAATATTCCCTCATGAAACAAAGATATTAATGAAAGTGATAAAAGTAATGATAAATAATTAAAAGTGTTGTCAGGACAACTTAAATGAGATCATGTATGCAAAAAGATAAACAAGAAAATATTGTTCAAATAGTGCTATACATTTTATAATGGACAGGCTAAATCTCATTTCCAGGCTCATACAATAAATCACAATGTATTTTCGCCACATTTACCTTAAAGCATTTAAGATTTTAACTCTTACTTTCCCAAAGGAAGCAAAAGTTAAAATAAAAACAGTTCTGCAAATCCTCCCTGCTAAGCATCAATTTCTATATCTAAAGGAAGTCAACAAAATTCAAGCCTGAGTCTTTACTTTTTCATCTTAATTTCTTATTCAAATTACCATGCAGTTCTTTACATAACATATGGTTACATTTTGAATGAATCTCACATGGTTTACAGATAATAAATAATAAAAATAATAAAGAGCATCATTATTTCAACAAATATTGTGGAGTACCATGTGCCAGGCACTGCCAATCTCAAACTGCTGTTCAGATCTTAATATTTGCTTTCTAGAAGCCATTGTTATTTACTTATTCACTTAATCTTGATCAGAGGAAGGCTTTCAAACAGCAGTTGAAATTTTGCAATCTATCATTTCAACCAGGCATGTTTGCCCACCTTCAAGTTCTGTATGATAGGACCCTTCTCATTTGCCACCAGGCTATATCATTTGCCACTCACTTTGCTCCAGTCACAGTGCCTCCCTGCTGTTCCTTCTAGACAAAAGCACACTTTCTCCTTAGGTCCTTTGCACATGCTGTTCCCTCTGTCTGAAATGTCCTGCCAAATATTCATAGAGTTTACACTCTCATCTCATTCAGGTTTCTGTTTAAATGGCACTTCATTAGAAACATCTTTCCTAACCATTGTCCCTAAAACTGAACCTCTCTCCACTTTCTCTGCCCCTTTCCCTACTTTCTATTCTTCTTCATGGCATTTATTATACCTAATATTATATGTAACAGTATTTTTAAAAGACTGACTGTATTCATAAAGGCAAGTGATTATTTTTATTTATAAATATTTACTGTAGTTATGAAGAAAAGAGGCATTTTTATTAATTTATTTACTATTGTATTTCCACATAGTAGTTAATTATTAAAGGCTTGTTGAGTGGATGGTCTAGGAACTTTCACATACATGAATCAGACATTAGCTTCAACTAAAAGTGCTAAATGATGTCAGTGAAGGCAGGTAGCTATCTTTCCTCCAAGAGACTTTCCACTGTAGCCTTATCTTGACAAATACATCACAATCCAAATTTGGTTATTCAGTCTTGGCAAACTAACTGTTAATTTTGTCAGACCTGACAGTGAGTTTGCCTTTCTTGTTCTATCTCACATTAGCCAAGTTAATAGAAACAGAGATACAAAATTAGAGTGCAAATGCACTCATTTATTACATGAAACTGTTACATGAATGAGACTATTATAAGAACATGAGGAGTAAAATTTAACTCTCAGGAAATTCAATATGGAATGGCATATAAAAATCAATGTTCGTTAGTGAGCACAGATTCTAATGAAAAGAAATCAGACTTTCAAAGTATTATTTATTTCAAAACAGATGGCATAGAGCATTCTTGCATTCCCCAAAGAGATCATACCAGTGATGTTATCTGACAGGAATAGACACCGCCTTTGTTGAGCTTTGCAACTTATCTTATCCTATGATTGTACTAATGGACATGTAAGTAGAGTTAACCCAAACAACTCTTCATCTGTCAGATGAATCTTGGAATTCTGTAAGATAACTTTTTAATATACATGCTCCTCAGTCACAACAAAATGCTCTGTGTGGTGCCAAAACATAAATCAAAAGAAAACTATTTGCAAGTCACTATAGTAGGAAAACAAGGACTTCTAATTAGGTGCATAACTTGCTAAAAAAGTGGCAGGGTGGGGAGGTGGATGAGAAAGCAAAAAAAAAAAAAAAAAAGATGAGAAAAAAACGGAAAGTACCAGAAACTGATGGTGTTTATAGACTCTGTCTGCTAAGAATAAGATAAATGGGGAAGAGTTGAATTATAAATTAATCTACATTTGCATCATTTTCTCAAAACACTACTTCAACCCTAGTTCATTTCCAGCACTCCCAGCCAGTTCAGACTTATGACACTTACTAAACAGCATGGCTATATAATTTTTTTTTTTGATGACTGGCAAAAACTCCTTGGCCAAACTGATCTTCCTGTCTTCAGTGATACAGTGGAAGATAGAATGCTACAGAGGAATAGAAGGTATGATTACCATATTTGCCTCCCTAAGCCTGAGTGTGTGCACTCATATTTAAAAATCTCTTTAGCACTGGAGTGCATGCAGACCACGGCTCACCATGAATTAGCTCCTTTTTGGCAGTTTCTTGCTGTGATCGTCAAATGAATGACAGAACCTTATATACCTTCAAATACCCTTCTGGAGGATATTTTGAACCCTGATATGCTACCTGAAGCTAACAGGAAAATCCTAATTCCAAGATCAGAAATGTCCCAAAATTCTGTAAGTGTTACGTAGTTATGAGTTAATTTTAATAAAAGTATTTCTACCAAATGACAAAATTAAATTCGTTTTCTTAATACTAATAAATTCATAGTACCTAGCATTTCATATACTAGTAAGTCCAGAGTACAAAGCACTTCATATACTGACTGATTTGTTATCGAAGAGAAGGATAGCCTAAGGTCTCTGCATTAAAATAACCATCAACCACATGATCGAACAGCTATTTACCTTTGTCATGTTGAAGCTTGAAAATAAACTATTTAATAGTTTCACTAACATTGATATGCCTCCACTAAAGTAAGTACCACCACTAGAAAGGCACAGACACACAGTTGTTCCATGCAGGATACTGTGTGTACACGCACTCTTTATGATCCCATGGACTGTAGCTTACCATGTTCCTCTATCCATAGAATTTTCAAAGCAAGAATTCTAGAGTAGGCTGCCATTTCCTACTCTAGGGGATCTTCCCAACCCAGGAATCAAACTCTCGTCTCTTGTGTCTCCTGCATTGGGAGGCAGATTCTTTGTCACTGAGCCAAAGGGAAGCCCATATACAATAATAGCTTATGGTTTAGTCCCTAAGCTGTGTCCGACTGCTGCAATGCGGTGGACTGGAGCCTGCCAGGCTCCTCTGTCCATGGGATTCTCCAGGCAAGAATACTGGAGTGGGTTGTCATTTCCTCTAGGGGTATACAATAATAATCTTATTCAAAATTAAACATTTGATGTAATCTGGAGAATTTAAAATTAAATAATCCCTTCTCCCTATGAAGTTTATCTCTGAAGCAGTGAGTGATCTTCTGTCTATGAACACAATAAAATAGGTGTGTTTGGGTAGATGAGGAAAACTTTGAGGTCAGGGTTGATGGCACTGGGGGAGTGGATTAACTCCATTGTTACTACTCTGGCATCAGTGGTGATTTTCTACATCTCAAAGAAAATTTTAGATAGTTAAACTTTTCACATGGAGGATTATTTTAGAAATAACATCTACTTTAAAAAATTGTAAATGATGCTCTCATTTACTGAATCCAATATGCTTATTCATGCACTAATTAATTACATAGAAAACACATGATTCTCAGTGTTTAGCATTTAATCTTTAATATGTTTAATTTGGTCAAAATCTATAGAAGTCTATAAAAATCTACAGACCATATGGTTGTGTAAGGCAATGCATGATGTATTATAACAGTACCATATGGGGAATTCAAAATGTAAAGTTAGACATCAGGTAAACTCAAGAGATGTAAACGTATTCTTTTCTCCAGTGCTGACAAGGAGCGGTTACTTTAAAATTCTATTAACAAATAATTAAAAGCTGCCTATGTATCATTTTAAACTATCTCAATTCTCTCGTTTGGAATAAAATCCCTTGAGGTCAGAGCAAAATAAGTCAATTTAAACAGGAAGGAGAAATTCAGTAGATGGAAGTGCTGGAACTGAACAATCTTCAGTGCATCAAAATTTTTAAATGAACATTACAAAAAATATTCAATCCAATTCTACATAAGTCTCCATAAACAGTACCTAAATTGATAAACTGAGTTTTGCTTATAAAAATATATAGCTAAGATTTCTCTATGAATACAAAATGCCTGGTGATAGATAGATATCAAACAAAGACCCTAAGACAGTATTTCTAATTATTTATCCTTAAAAGCACATGTGCATCTTAAATATGTAAGAAAAGATTAATAGAATCATTTAAGTTCTTGCATTAAGTTAAAATTCAGAAAAGCAATCATTTTAAATCACAAAGATAAAACCTTCTAACATCCTTTTGGTTTTGAAGAAATAAAGGCTTTTACTTGACAGTTACTTACATAAATTTGTATCAAAAGAGAAGTTGGCAGAGACTTTTAAATTCATAACAATTGTCTATTAGTCTGTTTTTAATAATTTTTCATTGGCATGTAATCCTCTTTAATTAGATTCCACTCTCTGTTGTTTCAAGACTCCATAAACTGGTGTCTTATATACCAGCTGCTAAAGCAGGAGTTACTGTCTAAATGATATTCACAATGAGTATTTAGAAGGTTTACAATTATACCCTTGCTAATAAATTGTGCTATTTTCCCCAACAATTTTAAGTGCTAATCTTCAGAAGGCATTTTAAAATTAGCTAAAATTCTGTCAAGAGATTTACAAAAATTGTTAGCATGAAGATAATTATGTCACAGTCCTTGGACTCCATCTCTGATTGTGTGCATAAATCAGAAAATGTCAGCTGTGTTTTCCCTTAATAATTATCCTTGCAGCAATATATTATAGTCTAAATTTCTATTATAATCTTTGTTTCTGGTTTCTAAAACATCAGACAATTATTTCAAAAGTTTGGAACTGATTAAATAATTTATATTCCCCAGAAAATAAGTGATTACCAGTCCTAAAATTTTAAGTATCAGTAATAAGTAGATCAATATGGAAAGCATAAATTCAGTGCTCATGAACATTCCATCCTCAGGAACTAAGCACTTGAATGTGATAACAGTTTTTTTAAAAATACTGATTAGGTAAAATTCTAACACAGCAGATAACAGGCACATAGAGGTATAAAGTTGAATTGAAATTCTAAGAAATATATCCTTTTTATTTCAACACCAGAGACATATGAAAGACAGTAATTGTGTATCTGAAATATGTATCAAGTTTCTATCATGTCAATATATGATTTTTCTATTTTTTGTAAAATATATAACCTTCATTTTCAGAAGGTATAAAATGAAAAATAAATTCTCTCCTTTTCTTCCAATAATTATAAATTACGTGTTCTAATTTTTTTATTAAATAAACTGGACTAAAAGATAAAATTCTGATATAAGCCTAGCTAGTAACCATAACAGAAACCAAAGTCTTAGATAGTTATCATTACACTTAATTAATAGCTAATACCAGAGAGCAGTTTAGTGCATTTCTCACCATATCAAGCATTTCAGAATTAGAAACATAAAAATTAAAATTATCTGAATACATCAATGCTATAACTTACCAAAATGACTGGATGTAATAGTAATTAAAGGCATGCGGCTGAAAGTTGTGAGTATTCAGACTACTGAAAAAGGGATATCTTTTCCTAGAACATAAATTATATGAATGATATCTTATGAAAATGTTTGGAAATTCTGCCAGTCAAATTAGAACCAATAGTGTCACATTTTCCATTTTATTCAATATTATGTCCTTTCCATGAAATCTCAGAGTGGAAAAAATGTTAAGTAATTGGTAAATAATGGGAATTGAGTATTATTACTGAATTTAAATTTATAAACCCTGCAGCCACATCAGATTAACAGGACCATTGCTAGCCCAAAGAATATAAAAGCTTGAGCCAGTGATTTCAGCAGATTCTCATGATTCAATTTCTTAAAAGTAAATTTCTAATTTGAGATACCAGGCTTTTTCTTCATCAATTAAACCAACCAACAGACAAAACTCTTTACCACAAAATACATCAACATCTTCCTTAAAAATGTTTAGTAATACACATTATTAAGATAGAGAAAAGGAGGAGGGCAGGAAGAGAAGGGGGCGACAGACGATGGTTGGGTGTCATCAGCAACTCAATGGACATGAGTTTGAGCAAATTCTTGGGAACAATGAGGGACAGGGAAGCCTGGTGTGGGGTAGTCCATGGACTCAGAAAGAATTGGACATGATCTGAGCTAATGAACAAAAACAATTATCATGCCTCAGTCCTTTCTCAGTATGCTCCTCAATAAAAAGAACATGCCGCAGATAAGTGAATTTGTATCTTTAAGGTGAATATTTCTTTACTTTCAAATGTTAATAATTAGATGTTCAATTGAAAAAGTAATATATGCTTCTTGTAAAATTTTAAAAATAGTGATATAAAAATTAATAATCTCCAACCCTACACTAACATCTGTTGTAATTCTCTGTACTCGCCATTTTAAGCACAATAACTATCTTTCTATAGTTTTGCATGCTCACAGAAACATATACTTGATGCTGTAGTTATTTTGTGTGTGTGGAGAGTATTTTTCAGAGGCCACTTTTTTAGAAAGTCAGCAATTTTTTTTTTCACATAACATGAATATGTAGATCTCCTACCAGATCAATAAACATGTTTCTAAAATTCCAAAAACTACATCAAATTTCATAATTTTAATAATTTTATTAATGAGAGAAATGCAGTTTCTATCCTAGTATCTTACTGCTAATACCACTGTAAAAGAGTGATGATGATAATTTTTCTTATTATGGGATAAATATCTTCATAATGGAAATGTTAGGACTTATTTTCATTTTAATATACATAACTATATGTTTCACCAAAAGTTTGTACCAATTCACAACTCATTGGCAGTATAAGAAAGCGTTTCGTTACCTGAAACTTTGCTAATGCTGGATATTATTAATCTCATATATGTTTGCCAACTTAAGACTGGAAATTATTTCACATTTACCTGACACCTAATGATTCTGAGCATCTTTTCATGCATTTAGTTGTTGTTTATATTTTCTTTTGTAGATATTACCTATTCATATCCTTTGACGTTTTTCTTAATCACTTATGTTATAAACAATACCCAGATAATTGCTTATCTTTGGCTTGTTTAGGATACATTTTTCCACATAATCATTCTCTGTTATTTGTTACTTGACTTTAAAGTATATTAAAAATAATGACCAAAAAATGACAAAATCTATAAGATTAAGCTAAAATGGATTTTTAGGGAAATTTTTATAGCACTAAAGAAATCACATAGGAAACAATCATAAACATTGATAATTATAAAGTATTTAGAACAATTCATAACAGAGAAAAGAGAATCCCTCCCCACTTGTCTGATGAAATGGGTAAATTTTTGAAGACCACAACACTGCAATATTTTGGCCGGATCTGCTTTGGGTCTTAAGAAAGCACTGAAGAAGAAAATCGGCTTGTTATTTATGTTTAAACTATAACAATTATATATTTAAATAACATCTGAATAACTAGTTGTGAATAGAGATCAACAAAATACTGTTTTTCTTGAATGAAAGCATGAACATTACTAATTTCCTTATTTTTCCATGTTTACCACTTCTCCCTTTTATTTATGATGTGTTCCTTTTCCAAACATTAAAGATAAAATAATCAGTTAAGAAAATTTCAGTTGACTATTTGAATTTTCTTTTATTTTTTATTATTTTTTAATATTGTATTAATTAGAAAAAATAAATGGAGTTGTGTGTACAATGATGCCAAATCCATGAAAGGTAAGAAGATTCATATGCATCTGGGCTAAGCCACTTTGAATGCTCCAGGAGTTATAGCCTCGTTTTCAATTTATACTTTGTCTCCAAAAATTTGCTTCTTTTTCTTGACTGGCTTAAGCAGTAAAACTTATTAATAGTTTTAGCTGTTTGAAGGAGCAATACTGTATTTTTTATAATTTTTAATAAAATAGATAAGAATGTGTATAGCTGGCTTTCTCTGGTGAGACAAGTGTTAGTTCAAGAATTTTTCTTCATGAAGGAAAAATGCTGCTCTATCAGAGGTTAAAAACTGAAATAAGGTAAATTCACTTGAATTCACTGCTCATTGTAACATGGAGACTTGCAAATTTGGCTAATTTAAACATTTTTACAAGTTTGGGCATGATTCATTTAAAAAATTATAAGGAAAACAATATATATTTATGGTACATAACCAAAGTACTATAATGAAAATGAAATTTGAAAACTGAATGAAGAGTGTTGATTATGTAGATTGCAAGGCTCAGATAATTTACATGTGATGAAAATTACAGTATCAGTTTTCAAATTAATGGCATTATCAATCATCACATTTCCCTGAATCAGTCCTTTTATGAGATTATCACAGAGACAAAAGAAGATGGACCAAAAGATTAGTGACCCTTTTATCCCTTTCATCTCATCACAAGCCACAAGTGGCTTAACTTGTCATCAGAAAATACACTTATCAAAATTTCCATCAGCACAGTCTGAAAATATTGCACTGCAAAGCCTCTTTGACTTGATTCTGGATCTCTCTTATTAGTGATTATCTGGATGTACCTAGCAAGCAATGAAGAAAAGAAAGTGATGGCATCTCTCCCCTACATAACTGTGAAATTGCCAATGCTGAGAAAGTTAAAAAAGAATAATCATCACACTGCTGAAATGAATGTGTGATATAAGTACTTCTTAATTACACTAACTTCCCAACACTGATAGGATCACTGAAACAGCATTCTACTGGTTACCCAAAAGGAATAGCTCGGGAAAAATATATATATATTGTTCCTTGGAATAAGCAATTCAAATATTTTAATTTCAAAATGAACAAACCTTAAAGCAACCTGACATTCTATGTATTTTACTTTTTATTTGTTTGCTGTTACTTTTATTAAAACAAGAATGTAATTTCCACAAGAGAAGGAATTTTCCTATATTTTGTTCTCTGCTGTGTTCCTAGGGCATTAAACAGTACCTTACCATAACAGGCACTCAATGAATGAATAAAAATCACATTATATGCAGAACTTTAGATTTGCATAAGTATTAAAATTAAACAAAAGAAGGACTTCATAGATATTTTTCCTGGGCTAAAGGGCCAGACCTTTTCTACTGTGCAGTAGCTCCTTTAATAAGCACTACTTTATTGATACAGTTCTTAAAAACTGGGCAAGATGATAAGCATATCTTAATTTCATTTTTAATGACTATTAGTAATACATAATATAGTGCATTATTCATTTTATTATAAACTAATATTTCTCTTATTGCAGGCTTCTCTGGTGGCTCAGATAGCAAAGAATCTGCCTGCAATAAGGGAGACCTGAGTTTGATCCCTGAGTTGGGAAGATCTCCTGGAGAAGGGCATGGTAATCCACTCCAGTATTCTTGCCTGGAGAATCCCCATGGACAGAATGGTGGGCTACAGTCTGTGGGGTCACAAAGAGTCAGAAACAACTGAGTAACTAAGTATTAGTCTGAGCGACTAATATTTCTATCAAGAATATTTAATATTTAAACTTGATAAATTGAGTAGCTTCCCAGTAGCTCATCCTATCCTTGTTAGAATAATTAAGTATTGGCTACTATTAGGCAGCTCCATGGCACAGGAGTGACAGAGAGGAGAGAGGAGATAACCCATTTTAAAGGTCAGGAGCAGTGGCCGAGAGGAAATACCCCAAGTCTACCGTCAGGAGCAGCAGCTGCACTGTGCTGGAGCAGGCACGATGAGATAACCCACGTCCAAGGTAAGAGAAACCTTAGTAAGACAGTATGCGCAGAAAAAGGGCATAAGAGGTCAGACAAACTGAAACCACAATCACAGAAAACTAGCCAGTCTGATCACATGGACCACAGCCTTGTCTAGCTCAATGAAATTCCGTCATGCCATGTATGGCCACCCAAGATGGACAGGTCGTGGTGGAGAGGTCTGACAGAATGTGGTCTACTTGAGAAGTGAATGGCAAACCACTTCAATATTCTTGCCTTGAGAACCCCATGAACAGTATGAAAAGGCAAAAAGATAGGACAATGAAAGGGGAACTCCCCGGGTTGGTTGGTGCCCAATATGCTACTGGAGAATAATTCCAAAAAGAATGAAGGGATGGTGCCAAAGCAAAAACACCCAGTTGTGAATGTGACTGGTGATAGAAGCAAGGTCCGATGCTGTAAAGAGCAATATAGCATGGGAACCTGGGATGTTAAGTCCATGAATCAAGGCAAATTGGAAGTGGTCAAACAGGATATGGGAAGAGTGAACATCAAAATTCTAAAAATCAGCGAAATAAACTGGACTGGAATGGGTCAATTTAACCCAGAAGACCATTATATCTACTACTGTGGGCAGGAATCCCTTAGAAGAAATGAAGTAGCCATCATAGTCAACAAAAGAGTCTGAAATGCAGTACTTGGATGCAATCTCAAAAATGAAAGAATGATTGAAGTTTGTTTCCAAGGCAAACCATTCAATATCACAGTGATCCAAGTCTATGTCCCGACCAGTAATGCTGAAACAGATAAAGTTAAACAGTTCTATGAAGACCTACAAGACCTTCTAGAACTAATACCCAAAAAACATGTCTTTTTATTAGAGGGGACTGGAATGCAAAAGGAGGAAGTCAAGAAACACCTGAAGTAACAGGCAAATTTGGCCTTGGAGTACAGAATGAAGCAGGGCAAAGGCTAATAGAGTTTTGCCAGGAGAATGCACTGCTCATAGCAAATACCCTCTTTCAACAGCACAAGAAAAAGACTTTACACATGGATATCACAAGATGGCCAACATTGAAATCAGGTTGATTTTATTCTTTGCTGCCAAAAATGAAGAAGCTCTATACAGTCAGCAAAAACAAGACTGGGAGTTGACTGTGGCTCAGATCATAAACTCCTTATTGCCAAATTCAGACTTAAATTGAAGTAGGGAAAACCACTAGACCATTCAGGTATGACCTAAATCAAATCCCTTATGATACAGTGGAAGTGAGAAATAGATTCAAGGGATTAGATCTGATAGACAGAGTGCCTGACGAACTATGGACGGAGATTTGTGACATTGTAGAGGAGACAGGGACGAGACAGGGACCAAGACCATTCCCCAGAAAAAGAAATGCAAAAAGGAAAATGGCTGTCTGAGGAGGCCTTACAAATAGCTGTGATAAGAAGAGAAGCAAAAAGCAAAGGAGAACAGAAAAGATATACCCATTTGAATGCTGAGTTCCAAAGGATAGCAAGGAAAGAAAAGAAAGCCTTTCTCAGTGATCAATGTAAATAAATAGTGGAAAACAATAGAATGAGAAAGACTAGAGATCTCTTCAAGAAAATCAGAGATACCAAGGGAACATTTCATGCAAAGATGGGCTTGATAAAGGACAGACATGGTAGGGACCTAACAGAACCAGAAGATATTAAGAAGAGGTGGCAAGAATACACAGAAGAAGTGTACAAAAAGATCTTCATGACCCAGATAATCATGATGCTGTGATCTCTCACCTAGAGCCAGACATTCTGGAATGTGAAGTCAAGTGGGCCTTAGAAAGCATCACTACGAACAAAGTTAGTGGAGGTTATGGAATTCCATTGAGTTATTTCAAATCCTGAAAGATGATGCTGTGAAAGTGCTGCACACAATATGTCAGCAAATTTAGAAAACTCAGCAGTGGCCACAGAAATGGAAAAGGTCAGTTTTCATTCCAATCTCAAAGAAAGGAAATGCCAAAGAATGCTCAAACTACCACACAATTGCACTCATCTCACATGCTAGTAAAGTAATGCTCAAAATTCTTCAAGCCAGGCTTCAACAATACATGAACCGTGAACTTCTAGATGTTCAAGCTGGTTTTAGAAAAGGCAGAGAAATAGATCAAATTAGCAACATTTGCTGGATCATCGAAAAAGCAAGAGAGTTCCAGAAAAACATCTACTTCTGCTTTGTTGACTATGCCAAAGCCTTTGACTGTGTGGATCACAACAAACTGTGGAAAATTCTTCAAGAGATGGGAATACCAGACCACCTGACCTGCCTCTTGAGAAACCTGTATGTAGGTCAGGAAGCAGCAGACTGGTTCCAAATAGGAAAAGGAGTACGTCAAGGCTGTATGTTGTCACCCTGCTTATTTAACTTCTATGAAGAATACATCATGAGAAACACAGGGCTGGAAGAAGCACAAGCTGGAATCAAGATTTCCGGGAGAAATATCAGTAACCTCAGATATGCAGATGACAACACCTTATGGCAGAAAGTGAAGAACTAAAGAGCCTCTTGATGAAAGTGAAAGAAGAGAGTGAAAAAGTTGGCTTAAAGCTCAATATTCAGAAAATGAAGATCATGTCGTCTGGGCCCATCACTTCATGGCAAACAGTGGAAACAGTGGTTGACTTTATTTTCCTGGGCTCCAAAATCACTGTAGATGGTGACTGCAGCCATGAAATTAAAAGACACTTACTCCTTGGAAGGAAAGTTATGACCAACCTAGATAGCATATTCAAAAGCAGAGACATTACTTGGTCAACAAAGGTCCGTCTAGTCAAGGTTACGGTTTTTCCAGTGGTCATGTATGGATGTGAGAAATGGACTATAAAGAAAGCTGAGCACCGAAGAACTGATGCTTTTTAAATGTGGTGTTGGAGAAGACACTTGAGAGTCCCTTGGACTGCAAGGAGATCCAATCAGTCCATCCTAGATGAGATCAGTCCTGGGTTGCACATTGGAAGGACTGATGTTGAAGCTGAAACTCCAATACTTTGGCTGCCTGATACAAAGAGCTAACTCATTTGAAAAGACCCTGATGCTGGGAAACATTGACGGCAGGAGGAGGAGGGGATGACAGAGGACGAAATGTTTGGATGGCATCACCAACTCAATGGATATGAGTTTGGGTGAACTCCAGGAGTTGGTGATGGACAGGGAGGCCTGGCATACTGTGGTTCATGTGGTCGCAAAGAGTTGGACACAACTGAGCTGAACTCAACTAAAATAACAGAATAACAAGTATAATAATATTGTCAGTGACGATGTTAAAATTGCAAAATAGAGCTTAATTCTCAAATGGACATTTTTAAGGAAAATCATATTATGCTGAAACTCAAATGATTTCCTCTCTATTATTTATTTCTATTAGAAGACATCCATATATTTAAATTGTTGAATTATCTTAATTCTTCACTTAAGCATTATACACATATTACATGCACATATATTACATACATACACTTATATATATCCTTCAATTCATATAGGAAATTACTTGGTATAATTCTCCACTAAATGATATACCATTAATACCTTTTACTGATTTTATGGAATTATTATCATAATTATCATGATGGTGGTTAGTACTGTCTTAAGTAGGTTATATGTTACTAATTCTACAAAGATCTGCCCAATATTCTATTAATATTTATTGACAGATTGCTGCTGAAACCACTGAATGGAGAGGTCCTTGAAAATGCAATAAATGCTTGCTGAATTGAAACTACTGACTATTGGTAGTTATAAAATAAAAATCTATATTGTTTAAAAGATTTCCAAAAAAACAACAACAACAGAACTCACAACCTCTCAAGGAATTAAAATCTTCACTCTTAGGATATTCTTTAGTTCTAATCTGAAGCCCTTATAGTTCCCAACTTCTTGTTCTGTCCTCAATGGAAATGTTCAATAAATATTTGTTAAACTCTATCCTCTTGTTCTGCACTCACTAAGATGGAAAACAGTTAGTCATCTTTCTTTTGTAAGAACCCTTCATGCTCAAAGACTGTTATTAACTCCCTACTCTTACAGTCTCAAGTTTGAACAATCCAATTCTTTAGCCTTGCTTCATCATTCTGATTTGTTTTCAACTCTCAATTTATACATGTGCTTATCTCAGGAATCCACTTCAATTCTCAACTTTCTGTCTTAGCAGTGGGGCTCAAAGCTGGACAACCTGTTCTATGCATTTAACCAATTTTGAATATAATCAACAAAATATTGCTTTAGAGCTTCTTACTACAGCAATAACTCCTTCTCAAACAGGCTGATCTAGGTGCTCTTAGGAACTAAAATGATACTTTGACCCACTAGAACTTACAGACTTAGTGGCAGAAGCTGGTTTCCCTCATAGTAAGTAATACGTTTTCCTTCCGTATATTCTATAGAGCTGTATCATAATTTTCCTCATCACAGGCTGATTACATGTAAACTAAACAATTTTAAGACAGCAAAACAAAGCAAAAGTGACACCCACGCGCCATTACATGGTGGATTTGAACAATTCCACCCTCTTCCCCAAATCCATTACTCATGGAGGTTTTTGACAATCCCCAGTGAACAATACATCTGCTGCATGAGAACTTTTATTTCCTCAGCTAAGTGGAACTGGAAACTTGATTTTTTAAACCCTTATCATAGCATATAATCAGGCTTACCTTGCTTAGTTTATTAATTAGATTATATCCACATTTCTCTCCTTAAAAAGTCAAATGTTCACTACTGACTGAGCAATACTCTGAAACAGATACATCATAACATTTGCATACATAAATCATTTATATGTATTTTATTGGTATAGATTTATTAGAAATAACTTGATAATATTTTTAGAGTTTATCCTATATATTCTAGCTCCCTGGCTTTGTAAAAATTACATTTTAATAGAGAGAGAAATGAAATAAATATATACTCAAAATATCTATTTAAAATATGGTAAATTATACACTTCAAATGTCAACATTTAATACTGTTAGCCTCATATACTGTTAAACGCTTTAGGGAAAGACACGATGGCAATGTGACAGTGAGGGAAATGTGGACTGAGGAAAAATCGAATAGCCAGGGACAGCCCAATTTCTAAGGTCATGATACAGGAAAAAGGAATTGCAAAAATTCTGAGATGGCTCTGAGCTTGACTAACTCCAAGTAAAAGAAAGTGTGAAGTTTGATATCGTGCTTAACGGTAGAGGTTACAACAGGTGAGGCAGACAGGGCTCAGATCACAAAGAATCTTGCTAAACTATGGTAAGGAGTTTGTAATTTACTGGAATTACAACATGAACACGGGGAAACACTTAATCCAGCATCACTGTTTAAAAAGCATAAGAAAATCATCATATAATACTTTGTCCTCTTTAATTATTTTTCTTTACTAATTTTTTTAAGTTCTTAAAATATCAATTCATCATGTGCTTCTAGAATACACATATTCATCGGGAAATACAGATTTCTAAAATACTGCACAAGAGATAAACGACTTTTTAGCTTGTAAAATTAAATAAGATGAAAAAATAGGGAGGGATGAAGGAATATATGAGTCATCACTTTTAGTCAGCCACCCTCAGATCTAACTTGCACCAGTTATATATCACTAACAATCAGGGTTATATTTCCAGCTTATTAATAGAAATTCAGAACTAGGCTAATTCATACAACCAAAATGGTGGAGTACAAGGAAGTGTACTCATACTCTCCTGTGAGAACACCAAAATCACAACTAGTGGCTGAAGAAACACCCTACAGGAGGACCTTAGAACCTATCAAACAAAGATACTCCACATACAAAAACAAAGAAGAAGCTACAATGAGATGATACAAAGAGCACAATCAAGTTAAAATAAAATCCCATACCCACCAGAGGGCCGACCTACAAACTGGAGAACAATAATACCAAAGAATTTCTCTCACTATTGTAAGGTTCTAGGCCTCAAAACAATAGAATGGGTCTTTTCAAGAAAACTAGAAATACCAAGGCAACATTTCATGCAAAGATGGACACAATAAAGGACAGAAACGGTATGGACCTAACAGAAGCAGAAGATATTAAGAAGAGGTCACAAGGATACACAGAAGAACTATACAAAAAGACCTTAATGATCCAGGTAACTATGATGCTGTGATCACTCACCTAGAGCCAGACATCTTGGAATGTGAAGTCAAGCGGGCCTTAGGAGGCATCCTTATGAACAAAGCTAGAGGAGGTGATGGAATTCCAGTTGAGCTATTTCAAATCCAAAAAGACGAGGCTGTGAAAGTGCTGCACTCAATATACCTAATTACATATACTCAATAGATTTGCTATGAGTGTAATTACATATATCTAATTACACGTACTTTAGAATTTTTAAGACAGGCCTTCAGATCCTGTAAATGTGAATTTTGATGTAATAACTGCTAACAGAAGTATATTGAAACAATAAAAAAAAATGCTCTTTGAGGAAGATGCTGTCGCTGCTGCTCGGAGCTCCCTGAGGGCTGCTCCTGCTCCTGACTCACCACTGTTCACTCTCGTGGAGGAACAATCTAGTCAGGAAGCTGCACTGCAGCCATGGCCTTTAAAAACACTAGCAAGACTCCCATGGAGCCAGCATGGCCATTCACCGGATTAGGATCACCTTCACCAGCCGCGGTGTGAAGTCTCTGGAGAAGGTGTGTGCTGACCTGATAAGAGGCGTGAAGGAAAAGAATCTCATAGTGAAAGGACAAGTTCGGATGCCTACCAAGACTCTGAGAATGACTACAAGGAAAACTCCTTGTGGTGAAGGTTCTAAGACTTGGGCTCGATTCCAAATGAGGATCCACAAGTGACTCATTGACCTGCACAGCCCTTCTGAAATTGTCAAGATCACTTCCTTCAGTATTGAGACAGGAGTCAAGGTGGGAGTCACCACTGCCGATGTCTAAATCAACCTTTTTAATAAATTGATAATCAGTTGCTTAAAAAAAATTACATAAGTGTGCATTGAATAGGAAATCTGGAAAACTCAGCAGTGGCCATAAGACTGAAAAAGATCAGTTTTCATTCCAATCCCAAAGAAAGGCAATGACAAACAATGCTCATACTACCGCTAAACTGCATTCATCTCACACCCTAGTAAAGTAACGCTCAAAATTCTCAAAGCCAGGCTTCAACAGTAAGTGAACCAAGAACTTCCAGATGTTCAAGCTGGATTTAGAAAAGGCAGAGGAACCAGAGATCAAATTGCCAACATCCACTGGATCATCAAAAAAGCAAGAAAGTTCCAGAAAAGCATCTATTTCTGCTTTATTGACTATGCCAAAGTCTTTGACTGTGTGGATCACAACAAACTGTGGAAAATTCTGAAAGAGATGAGAAGACCAGACCACTTGACCTGCCTCCTGAGAAATCTGTATGCAGGTCAAGAAGCAACAGTTAGAACTGGACATAGAACAACAGACTAATTCCAAATTAGGAAAGGAGTATGTCAAAGTTGTACACTGTCACCTTGCTTATTTAACTTATATGCAGAGTACATCATGTGAAATGCCAGGCTAGATGAAGCACAAGCTGGAATCAAGATTGCTGGGAGAAATATCAATAACCTCAGATATGAATATAACACCATGCTTATGGCTGAAAGCAAAGAGAAATTAAAGAGTCTCTTGATGAAAGTGAAAGGGAAGAATGAAAAAGTTGGCTTCAAACTCACCATTCAAGAAACAAATATCATGGCATCCAGTCCCATCACTTCATGGCAAATAGATGGAGAAACAATGTAAACAGTGAGAGACTTCATTTTCCTGGGTTCTGAAATCACTGCAGATGGTGACTGCAGCCATGAAGTTAAAAGATACTTGCTCCTTAAAAGAAAAGTTATGGCCAACCTAGACAGTATATTAAAAAGCAGAGAAATTACCTTGATGACAAAGGTCACCTAGTCAAAGCATAGTTTTTCCAGTAGTCATGTATGGATGTGAGAGTTGGACTATAAAGAAGGCTGAGCACCTAAGAATTGATGCTTTTGAGCTGCGATGTTGGAGAAAACTCATGAGAGTCCCTTGGACTGCAAGGAGATCAAACCAGTCAGTCCTAAAGTAAATCAGTCCTGAGTATTCATTGGAACAACTGATGCTGAAGCTGAAACTCCAATACTTTGGCCACCTGATGCAAAGAACCAACCCATTAGAGAAGATCCTGATGCTGCAAAAGATTGAAGGCAGGAGAAGGGGATGACAGAGAACGAGATGGTTGCACGGCATCACTGACTAAATACATATGATTTTGACAAGCTCCAGGGGATGGTAAAGGAAGTAAAGCCTGGTGCAGAGCAGTTCATGAGATCCATGAGGTCGCAAAGAGTTGGACATGACTGACCGACTGAAAAACAAATCATCCCATATTTCGTAAAAATCTAGAAGTATAACACAACTTAACGAAGACTGAAATAACACACCAAAATATTTATGAACTTATTTCTGAGGGGTAGGATTTCAAGTGATCCCATTTTTCTGTGTTCTATGTATTTCCTAAAATTCTCTACATTATCAAAAATTCTTTAATAGCTAACTCTTACTGAGTTTTTGTTCAGTACCAGATATTGTTCTAAGTTCTTTTATATCTTAATTTTTTAAAACCCTATCATCTCCCTTTAAAAAAGCCATTACTAAACTTGTTTTTTCAGATTGGGGAAGTGTTGTAAAGGAGTTAAATAACTTACCTAAAGTTTCCTAGGTGGAAACTGACAACACTCAGATCTGAACCTTACAAGTATGGTATCAAAACCTGAGCTATACACTAAGCATTCCACAAATAAGAACAGAATTATCTTCTATAATTCTCAAAGCATTATAATAGCTATATTAAAAATTAAAACAAACTTGATGAATATAAAGACTGCCATGCTTGCATTTATCACCAAGCTCAGTTCTATCTCCATGCATATTTACAGGAAAAAAAATGGACAAATATTCTGTAGAAAAAGCTTTGAATAAAGCTTTTCTTAAAGATAGGAGTCTCCTCCAAACTTTTAATTTTGTGACTTTCCTTTAACAACAAAAAATCACGTGTTCTTGTTGTCCTCAGGAGCACTAAGAAATTTCCTGCCTGAGAAGTAAATGGCTGAGGGGAAAAATTACAGACCATTATGGCATGCTAATAATCCAAATTAGATAAACAAACACAAGCAATGGAAAGGAAGATAGAGCAAATGCATTCAGCAGAGAATGGTGATAAAGCGTAATGGACAGCTCATTTTCCACAGCTAAAATTGCACAAGCTGAGCTGTCTAAGGGAAATGAGTCATCTGATTTTCAAGTTATAAGGGAATCTTACAGAATATTTTGAGTTTGAAAAGCTAACACTGCAGGCAATTGAAGTATACCTCCAAATATCTGATTAAAGTCACACGCGATTACAACTGATATAGAACATTTTCCTCTCTTACAAACGGTAAAATGCACGGCAAATTTCCAGTTTTCTCTGTGATTTAAATTGCAAAGTAGGTATTAATTAACAAAGTAAGTTAAGGTTAATTAAAATTTTAGTTATGAAAATGAAGTTTAAAACTATCTATTAGGACATTATTCACTTCTACAGTGCTTCTTCTCCACGCCAGGCTTCAGCAGCACCTGAACCATGAACTTCCAGATGTTCAAGCTGGTTTTTTAAAAGGCAGAGGAACCAGAGATGAAATTGCCAACATCCGCTGGATCATTGAAAAAGTAAGAGAGTTCCACAAAAACATCTATTTCTGCTTTATTGACTATGCCAAAGCCTTTGACTGTGTGGATCACAATAAACAGTGGAAAGTTCTGAAAGAGATGGGAATACCAGACCACCTGACCTGCCTCTTGAGAAACCTGTATGCAGGTCAGGAAACAACAGTTAGAACTGGACATATATGTGTGTATATATATATATATGTATATATATATACACACACACACACACACACATATTTACACAATTTTACAGAAAGTTTCTGAGACTAAATCAAAATTAGATATTCAATCCTAGTCCACAAAACTCTGCAAATATCAAACCAGACCATAGCTACTTTTATAAATTTCATAGTGGTTAATGGTGTCAGCAGCAAGAAAAATAATAATAATTGGGGGACAGACACATGACTATGGAAGCTCTCTATAATTTTAACTGTCTGTAGCTAAGAACTGTATGTCTATATGTGTGTGTGTGTTTGTGCTTAATTCAGGTACACTAGAACTGCATATTGGAAAGAAACTGAGTTGTTAAAGTTTGCATATCTGACAGTCAGGAAATACTACTGAAGGAAAAATGGAAGAATGGAGAAATTAAGAGGAAATTGGGCCAGTTTTAACAAACATTCAAGGATCAAAATTAGGAACTAAACTATCTGCTAGCTTCTTAAAATTAGCAATTCTCACATTAAAAAATAATGCTCTATTTTCATTTTCTTTCTGTTTTCTCTTAGTTATAATAATACTAAGTATTATTATGACTTACATGGTGCTTTCTATTGCAATAGGGTGTCACATTCACTGACAATATTATTATTATATGCTACTAGTATTATCAATATTAGTATAAATTAACATCATCTTCATTTTATATAAGAAACTGAGCACCAGACAGTGGAAATAACCCCCATAATATCAGGAAGCTAGCAATTTTCTTTTTATTTTTACAGAGTTGCTGCTGCTGCTGCTAAGTCACTTCAGTCATGTCCGACTCTGTGTGACCCCATAGACGGCAGCCCACCAGGCTCCCTCGTCCCTGGGATTCTCTAGGCAAGAACACTGGAGTGGGCTGCCATTTCCTTCTCCAATGCATGAAAGTGAAAAGTGAAAGTAAAGTCACTCAAGTCGTGCCCGACTCTTAGCGACCCCATGGACTGCAGCCCACCAGGCTCCTTCACCCATGGGATTCTCCAGGCAAGAGCACTGGAGTGGGGTGCCATTGCCTAATCCTTTACAGAGCTAGTAATTTTCTAAACTGAGTTTCCCCATCTTTAAAATAGAACACAATATACTAAATGCAATGCATTATAATAATTCTTATTCTTTATTAATGATAATGTTATCCAAATTGCAAAAGCAGAGTTATAGCCAATGAGCACTGAGCATCTGCATTTTCTAAAAGGTAATCTTTTAGAAAAAGATTGTGAAACTGCTACACAGAATGGCAACTTTTTATTCATCTTACTGAAATTCAATGGACCTGATGCTCACACAGCAATCTTCTGATTATTATTTGACTTTCAACGGAGTTCTTTTCTCATTGGTGATGACATCTCAAATTAAATCAAGAACATAATTCTGATGATGACTTAATATCCCATGTAGCTCAAACACAGGCAGAACACAACCCAGGCAGTTACTTTCCTCATTATAAATTAATAAACTGGTACATAGAAAGTTAGCAAGAACCAGTCCCATATATTTCCCTCAGAAATAACTTACCAGCTTATTAATAAGAACCAACTGTTCATCAATACCCACATCCCACAGTGCATTCTTTGTATCTTGACATCACCTACAGGCATATGTCTCCCTAAAACCCATTAATCCCATTCTGGATTAATGATTCCATAGAAGCACCTTCTAGCACTTGAGCATCTGTCTGTCATGTTATTTCCCTTATATTACAGTTCTTTATTAATGGGTTTCTCTTTCTCACTTGACTAAGCATTCCTCTGTGTTTAAAAGTTCATGTATAACCCAGTGTTTGGTCAATAGTAGGTGCTCAATATCCACTTACTGGATTAATTAATGATTGATTTATATTTAATTCAACTCTTTAGGAACTTCCATGCTATTAGTTCAGTCCTGTGAAGTCTTCACAACTTTAGACTCAATAAAATCCTTGGGTATTGTCATACAAAGTTTCTGAACTAGGTGAATCACTCTGAAAAGAATAATTAAGATTCTCCTGCCAAATGTGGGCACATCTGATGAACAGTAACCTTTATAAAATTTCTGAGTACAATTTCAAGGCTCATTTTTTTCCTATCCAAGTATAAGACATACTATACCATACCTAGCCTAGAATCTAAACAAGAATACTATCTGAGTAAAAATGCTTAATAAATGTACTAAACTGTATAAATAAATTAACAGTCGTCATTTATTTAACATTTTCTTTCAAAATAGATTACACACAGTCTTCAATTATCTTCAGAATACACTTTTATTAGAAGGTGAACATAAAGGATGTCATCAGATACAAAGAAAGCATCAGAAAACACGTGAGTCACATGACTCATCTAAAATTGAGTAATTAGAAAGAATAGTCTATTTCCATTTTCCAGCAATGATTTGCTTTATGAAACTGTCTTCAAAATCCAAGTTATAAAAACAAACCAGGCCACATAGAAGCAAACGTCTTATCCTCACACACACACACACAAAAATTGTAAGCATAAAAGAATAGCAGGAAATAATAAAGTTGGGAAAACATTCTTAATCACAGTGTTTGGTTCTGGGAAAACATTCTAGAGGAAAGAACAAATTTATGAGAAAATTAACCTGACTCAAGAAATCTGGAGGACTAGAATCAATTTTAAGAGAAATCAGATATAAGAACAAATCATTAAAAATATGTACACTTAAAAATATTTAATAAACAGCTGGAAAGTTCCTTTTAGAAAAGACGAAGAAAAATCCAAATGTAAAATATGTTAAGCTGGGAGCTGAAGTTTCAAGATAGTTTCAGTCTTTAGAAGACACATCAAAACATAGTCAATTTCATGTAGCTGCAGTCAAACAGCCTTCAAAATACATCAGAAGAATTAAGAACTTCAGATAACAGTAAACAGTGCATTAGATAAAAATTTCAGTCTTCAGGGAAGCACAAAACTGCTTTCACAAAAAGTCAGAGAATGGAAAGGGAAAGGGAACAAACTTATTAAAAAAAATAAAACATAGAAAACTCTAAAGGGTGTATGAAACAATTTTTAAAAGATAAAGAAAGTTCAAGTCTTGGGTTGATCTAGCTAAAAATAAGGGCTTGGGCTTCTGCTCTTGGAGAAGATAACATAGATAGGAACTGAATATAAAGACTGCATTAGATCCTAAGTGTCCAAGAACAGATGAATGGATAAATAAGGTGTGATACACACACACATACACACACACACACACACACACAGGGCACTAATACTCAAGCATAAAAAAAGGAAATTTTGCCAATTTTGACAACATGGATGGCCCTGAAGGATATTATGTTTAGTGAAGTAAGTCAGACAGTTGAGGACAAATTATGTGTGTTTTCATTTATATGTGAAGCCAAAAAAATATTAAAAAAAAGGAACAAATAAAACAGAAACAAATTCATAGATACAGAGAAAAAACTAGTGGTTTCTGAGCGAATAGGGATTAAGGTATACAGCATAGGAGATATAGTCAATATTTTCAATAACTTTCTATAGAGTATAACCTATAAAAATATCAAATTCCTATGCTGTACATTTGAAAATAACACAAAAATTTTGGAGTAGGCAATGGTACCCCACTCCAGTACTCTTGCCTGGAAAACCCCATGGACAGAGGAGCCTGGTGGGCTGCAGTCCATGGGGTTGCTGAGGGTCGGACACGACTGAGCAACTTCACTTTCACTTTTCATTTTCATGCCTTGGAGAAGGAAATGGCAACCCACTCCAGTGTTCTTGCTGGAGAATCCCAGGGACGTGGGAGCCTGGTGGGCTACCAACTATGGGGTCGCACAGAGTCGGACACTAGTGAAGCAACTTAGCAGCAGCAGCAGCAAGCTAACTGAAGGAGATAAGAAATGTTCTTAAATGTTACATCAAAACTTTCCAAATTGGCAAAGTTTCATTTCAGTCAGAAAAACACACACAGACACAGTGAAAAGGAGACGGAAACTTCAAGTTTCTCCTGAATTGAAGTTTTAAAAATGCATTTTCACAAAGTATCCAGTTTACAGTGAATTTGTTCCGTAAAGATGGAGGACAATCTTCCCAACAGAGATGGAAAGATCAGCCACACATTTAAAGAGACAGACATCTATAAAATTTCTGCCAAAGTCTTTTTAGAATAAAATTTCAAAAAATCAAGCTGGATTTAGAAAAGGCAGAGGAACCAGAGATCAAATTGCCAACATCCGCTGGATCATAGAAACAGCAAGAGTTCCAGAAAAACATCTATTTCTGCTTTGTTAACTATGCCAAAGCCTTTGACTGTGTGGATCACAATAAACTGTGGAAAACTCTGAAAGAGAGGGGAATACCAGACCACCTGACCTGCCTACTGAGAAACCTGTATGCAGGTCAGGAAGCAACAATTAGAACTGGACATGGAACAACAGACTGGTTCCAAATAGGAAAAGGAATACGCCAAGGCTGTATATTGTCACCCTGCTTATTTAAC
The DNA here is from genome assembly GCA_917880005.1 of Nanger dama. Taxonomy (NCBI): domain Eukaryota; kingdom Metazoa; phylum Chordata; class Mammalia; order Artiodactyla; family Bovidae; genus Nanger; species Nanger dama. The sequence continues at coordinate 4,251,555 of CAKJTW010000059.1, forward strand.
TTCTATGCAGAGTAAATCATGAGAAACGCTGGGCTGGAAGAAGCACAAGCTGGAATCAAGATTGCCAGGAGAAATATCAATATGCTCAGATATGCAGATGACACCACCCTTATGGCAGAATGTGAAGAGGAACTAAAAGCCCCTTGATAGAAGTGAAAGAGGAGAGTGAAAAGTTGGCTTAAAGCTCAACATTCAGAAAAACAAGATCATGGCATCTGGTCCCATCACTTTTTGGGAAATAGATGGGGAAACAGTGGAAACAGTGTCAGACTTTATTTTGGGGGCTCCAAAATCACTGCAGATGGTGACTGTAGTCATGAAATTAAAAGGCACTTACTCCTTGGAAGGAAAGTTATGACCAACATAGACAGCATATTCAAAAGCAGAGTCATTACTTTGCCAACAAAGGTCCATCTAGTCAAGGCTATGGTTTTTGCAGTAGTCATGTATGGATGTGAGATTTGGACTGTGAAGAAGGCTGAGTGCCGAAGAACTGATGCTTTTGAACTGTGGTTTTGGAGAAGACTCCTGAGAGTCCCTCGACTGCAAGGAGATCCAACCAGTCCATTCTAAAGGAGATCAGTCCCTGGTGTTCTTTGGAAGGAATGATGCTAAAGCTGAAACTCCAATACTTTGGCCACCTCATGCAAAGAGTTTAATCATGGAAAAGACTCTGATGCTGGGAGGGATTGGGGGCAGGGGAGAAGGGGATGACAGAGAATGAGATGTCTGGATGGCATCACTGACTTGATGGACATGAGTTTCAGTGAACTCAGGATTAGTGATGGACAGGGAGGCCTGGCATGCTGCAATTCATGAGGTCGCAAAGAGTTGGACACAACTGAGCAACTGAACTGAACTGAGCTGCAGAAACACCCTGATAACATAAGAAAACAAAATCCATACACATTGGACAAATTATTAAGAAATTAAATATTCTGAAAAGTATACTGTTGCTCACTCATGTCCAACTCTTTGCAAACACAAGAACTGTACCACACCAGGCTTTCCGGTCTTTCACTATCTCCCAGATTTTGCACAAACTCATGTCCATTGAGTCGGTTACGCCACCCAACCATCGCATCCTCTGCCACTCCATTCTCCTGCTGTCCTCAATCTTTCCTAGCATCATGGTCTCTTCCAACGAATAAACTGTTCGTGTGAGGTGGCCAAGTAATGAAGCTTCGGCTTCAGCATCAGTCCTTCCAATAAATATGCAGAGTTGATTTTCTTTAGGATTGTCTGGTTGGACCTCCTTATAGACCAAGGGATACTCAAGAGTCTTCTCCAGAACCATAAATTCAAAGCACCAGTTCTTTGGCACTCAGCCTTCTATCATCCCACTCCTCACATCCATACATGCTTTACTGGAAAAACAATAGCTTTGACTATACTAACCTCCTCAATACTCCAAATGGAGCACTTACAAAGACCAAAGAGGACTACCTGGAAATGCTCTAGATAAACAGATCTGAGGAAGCAGGAGATCAAGTTGTGATGTTGTGCAGATGCAGTTTCAACTCCAGAACAGACCAGATGCCACCAGCCCCAGCCCAGGATTAGAGCCACATGAGCAGTCCTTCCATCAAGCCAACTCCCTTCTGACAGAGCAGGTCCTGAATAAGTGAAACTGACCTTGCACTCGTAGAATTTTTGGACCCTCTTTAGGCTCAACCCATTTGAGTTGGAGTTGCTAGTCTAGACTCCGGTGGTCTATTTGTCAAAGGTCAGATGTTACAGAGGGGTGCTCAGGGACAGTATTAAGAAGAGGAACTTTTGATCTTCCTCCAGTTCTGTAAAGTGAAAATAAACTTCCTGAAGCATCCAATCCCCTGAAGAAATTCCCTCACTCAGTACATCCTCCCCTGACAACAAAAACGGTCTCCATGCTAAGCACTGAATTTTGTCTTCTAATCACATAGCTTGAAAATAGATGTGAATCAATTTCCTAGTTCATCTGATGTTCCCACAAGCTCTTTCTGAAGATCCAGAAGATAGCAAGATGGTTTTCTTCTCCCTCTACTAAAGGAATTTTGATTTTTTCTTTCAAATTTTTACAATTAAAAGATATGACTCAAATTAAAGTTTCATAGGATTATGCTGCTGCTGCTGCTAAGTCACTTCAGTCATGTCCGATTCTGTGCAATCGCATAGACGGCAGCCCACCAGGCTCCCCCATCTCAGGGATTCTCCAGGCAAGAACACTGGAGTGGGTTGCCATTTCCTTCTCCAATGGATGAAAGTGAAAAGTGACAGTGAAGTCGCTCAGTCATGTCTGACTCTTAGCGACCCAGGACTGCAGCCTACCAGGCTCCTTCATCCATGGGATTTCCCAGGCAAGAGTACTGGGGTGGGGTGCCATTGCCTTCTCCATCATAGGATATAATCCATAGGAAAAGTTCAATAACTGTGTATAATTTAAATGTGAATAAATAAATTGATTTATTTTTATTCAACTTGTAGGTACTATAATTACAGTATTCTTGTTTTTAAATCCACTGAAATAATACAGAAACACAGCAAGTATTTCTGTCTTTGTTCAGTAATAAATGTGATTTGTCCGTTTTTATGGCTATCACTTAGCGATTATGGAAACCTTACAGAATTACAATTCTTAGCATAAGGTTTTATATACAAAGTTTATTGAAAAGTGAATGTCATGAATACATTGCCTGTTTTCGTCTGTTTCTAGATGATATAAAGGCAGTACTTCTGTTTTGCTGTTTTACAAGTGTTCCCTAACTTAACTTTATTAAGAGTTTTACCAGGAATAGCCTGTGATAGAAACATTTCAAACTCAAACTTAAATCTATAACCAGCTATTAAATTTAATGTATTGGTGAAACTAGCAAGTTTATTAAAATAAACCTGGTTTAAAAAATCTAAACTACCTAAAAATCGAGGCTTTAGGAAAGAAAAGTAGGCATTACCATCTAGTACTTCAATTAAGAATTATCAAATCTAAACTACTGTCACAACAATTTTAATACTAGTCATAATATATGCTTAATGGATATATACATGAAAACCTTTAATGCCAAATGCAGAATGTATGTGACAAATATTATCTGACAATAGTTCTTAATTTTGAATCAAAATATATGCTGTATGTTCTATGAATGTATAATGATCTATAGTCAGTTTGAAATTATTTCTGTTTTTTTTATTTTTACTGGACTTTTTTCGCTTATGTTTATATTACCACAGTGTAATTTTTAATCATTGTCCCCCTTCTGGATGATTTACTTCTTTGATTTTGAAAATATCAAACAATTTATTTTTGTTATCTGTATTTTATTCTTCACCTTGAAATCTGCTTGCCTATTACCCAGAAGACCCTAAGCATTACTCTTTCTAGATGAAAAAGGTTAAAAGAAAATGCTCTCTACTGGAATTCTGTATGGTCTAGCAACATTATCCACTGCGCTTTTAAACACAGAGCAGTAACAAGGATTCCTTCCCTTTCTATCTCCTTAGTAATCTATGGAAAACCTTTCTTTCACTATATATTGACTCACTGGTAAACAGAAAGATAGAAATGACAAAGATTTCTTCCACTATTAATACAAATATTCATAAAAATCTTTTTTTCAATCTTTCCCTGGTAGGTTAAATAAGATATCTTAGATTCTCATAGTTATGAAAGACAATAGAAATTCTAAATATTTTTATGAGATCACATTTTAAAATATTTATAGCTAGAAAACAATTACAGGTTCTAGCATCCTTGTGTGCTAAGTCACTTCAGTTAAGTCTGACTCTTGGCAACCCAGTAGACTGTGGCCTGCCAGGTTCCTCTGTCCATGGGCTTCTCCAGATAAGAATACTAGAGTGGGCTACCACGCCCTCGCCAGGAAATCTTCCCCACCCAGGGACTGAACCCACATCTCCTGCACTGCAGGCAGATTCTTTGCCACTGAGCCACTGGGGAAGCCCTCTAGCATTACTACTACTAGTCAATTATTGACTTTTAAAATTAGAACAGTGTCAATATAAACAGTTTTAAAGCACCCTTTTTCTCCAATAAATGTTCATTTCCTACCCAAATATTGCAGAAGACAGAGAGTAAATATAGCTTAGCATATGCATTAAAAGGCAGAAAACAGTTAAAAGATTCTCAAACCACATCATAGAAGGCATTTAACAAATTTTTCATCTATAATCATTTGTATTCACCAATAATAGACAAAGTTTTTTGACCTTGAATTATAATTAAATCCAAACATACTATTTAGGAGAAACCAAAACCAAACAAGCCAGAAAAAAAAAAAAAAAAGAAAGAAAGAAAACGTTTTAAAGATAAAAGCATGGACAAAAATGTATTAAGTAAGCAAACAAAAATAAAACAGCTACAATAATATACTAACAATTATCCTAACAGATAGAGTAAAATACAAAGCAAAACTTTTAAATTGAGTTTCAACACATGATAAAACATATGGCTGCCTAATTTAAATGCTACCCCTTCAGAGGTCATCCAACCTAAATTCCCTGTCATTTTAGTCATTTCCTCTCATTTCCAATGTCATTTTAGTCATTTTGATAGTTTACAGTGAACAATGTCGGATTCTTGATCTCTGAAGATGATTCAGCTTCAGGACCAGGGACCAGGCTTGTTCACTTAAGAGCTTTGTGTAGCAGACTTTTATCAAAGTATGAAAGCGACAGAGAAAGCCTCTGACACAGACATGAGAAGAGGGACAGAGAGTGATCCCTCGCTAGTGTAACCAGAGGAGTTACATACTTTTTAAATTAGTTATTGCAATAAATCAATAAGGATGTCTCAAGGTTGTAAAAATTTTACCAGACTCACATCCACAATTTACATTTTAAGGTAACAGTATTATAATTTAACAATAGAAAGATCTTACCAGACCCATTCCCATAATATACATTCTAAAATATCAGGATTAGTCAGAAGGTTTTCAGGAAGGAGTGAACAGTCCTCAAGTGGGATATACTGTTGTTATATAATCCCTAGTAAAGAGTTTAAACTGAGTTGTTTGTTGTGTAATCATCAGTTTCAGGCTTAAAATAAAAATCTTTTATGTAACTAAGACTAAGGAATATAGAGGAAAAAGAGATGTTGTCCTTTCCTCCACCTTGAGAATTTCAGATCCCTATCTCCTCCTTGGAAACGGTCAGTTTTCATCCCAGTCCCAAAGAAAGGCAATGACAAAGAATGCTCAAACTACCCCACAGTTGCAATCATCTCACATGCTAGTAAAGTAATGCTCAAAGTTCTCAAAGTCAGGCTTCAACAATACATGAACCGTGAACCTCCAGATGTTCAAGCTGGATTTAGAAAAGGCAGAGGAACCAGAGATCAAATTACCAACATATCCTAGATCATCGAAAAAGCAAGAGAGTTTCAGAAAAACATCTATTTCTGCTTTACTGACTACGCCAGAGCCTTTGACTGTGTGGATCACAATAAACTATGGAAAATTCTGAAAGAGATGGGAATACCAGACCACCTGACCTGCCTCTTGAAATCTGTATGCAGGTCAGGAAGCAACAGTTAGAACTGGACATGGAACAACAGACTGGTTCCAAATAGGAAAGGAGTTCGTCATGGCTGTATCTTGTCACTCTGCTTATTTAACTTATATGCAGAATACATCATGAGAAAAACTGGGCAGGAGGAAGCACAGCTGGAATCAAGATTGCCGGGAGAAACATCAATAATCTCAGATATACAGATGCTGATGCTGCTGCTGAGTCCCGTCAGTCGTGTCAGATTCTGTGTGACCCCATGGAGGGCAGCCCACTAGGCTTCCCTGTCTCTGGGATTCTCCAGGAAAGAACACTGGAGTGGGTTGCCATTTCCTTCTCCAATGCATGAAAGTGAAAAGTGAAAGTGAGGTCACTCAGTCATGTCCAACTCTTAGCGATCCCATAGACTGCAGCCTACCAGGCTCCTCCATCCATGGGATTCTCCAGGCAAGAGTATGGACTGGGTTGCCAGTGTCTTCTCCTGATATGCAGATGACACCACCCTTATGGCAGAAAGTGAAGAAGAACTAAAGAGCCTCTTGACGAAAGTGAAAGAGTAGAGTGAAAAAGTTGTCTTAAAGCTCAACATTCAGAAAACTAAGATCATGGCATCTGGTCCCATTACGTCATGGCAATTAGATGGGGAAACAGTGGAAACAGTGGCTGACTTTATTTTGGGGGGCTCCAAAGTCACTGCAGATGGTGACTGCGGCCATGAAATTAAAAGATGCTTACTCCTTGGAAGGAAAGTTATGACCAACCTAGACAGCATATTAAAAAGCAGAGATATTACTTTACCAACAAAGGTCCATCTAGTCAAAGCTATGGTTTTCCCAGTAGTCAGGTGTGGATGTGAGAGTTGGCCTATAAAGAAAGCTGAGAACTGAAGAATTGATGCTTTTAACTGTGCTATTGGAGAAGACTCTTGAGAGCCCCTTGGACTGCAAGGAGATACAATCAGTCCATCCTAGAGGAAGTCAGTCCTGGGTTGTACATTGGAAGGACTGATGTTGAAGCTGAAACTCCAATACTTTGGCAACCTAATGCAAAGAACTGACTCATTTGAAAAGACCTTGATGCTGGGAAAGATTGAAGGTGGGAGGAAAAGGGGATGACAGAGGATGAGATGGTTGTATGGCATCACTGACTCAATGGGGATGAATCTGCGTAAACTCTGAGCTGGTAATGGACAGGGGAGGCCTGGCGTGCTGCAGTCCACGGGGTCACTAAGAGTGGGACACGACTGAGTGACTGAACTGAACTGACCTGACCTCCTTGAGAGCCCCAGGGCCCTTTCTCCTCCTCTGGGATCCCGAACTTTATCAACCTGCCTAGGAATTGACTCTCAGTTTCCTCTCATTTCTATTTATATTCACCACAATATAATAGCCAAAATTTTGATCTGTTTAATTATCTGTTTAATAGTAATTAAATCTTTCCTAACTAGATCGTACACACCATATGATCAGTCCCATTTAAACAGAAACCTGATAGTGTTGTTTAAACAACATAACCAACAAGTTTAAATTAATAAACATATATCAACTTTCACATGATAGCCCATAATAAGGGGAAATAATTTACTTTCAATTATTCTTAGGATATTAAAAGTAACCTAACATCTATTTCTTCTTTATTAACTATGCCAAAGCTTTTGACTGTGTGGATAACAATAAACTGTGGAAAACTCTGAAAGAGAGGGGAATACCAGACCACCTGACCTGCCTCTTGGAGAAACCTATATGCAAGTCAGGAAGCAATAGCTAGAACTGGACATGGAACAACAGACTGGTTCCAGATAGGAAAAGGAATACGTCAAGGCTGTATATTGTTACTCTGCTTATTTAACTTCTATGCAGAGTACATCGTGAGAAACGCTGGGCTGGAAGAAGCACAAGCTGGAATCAAGATTGCCAGGAGAAATATCAATAAGCTCAGATATGCAGATGACACCACCCTTATGGCAGAAAGTGAAGAGGAACCAAAAAGCCTCTTGATGAAAGTGAAAGAGGAGAGTGAAAAAGTTGGCTTCAAGCTCAACATTCAGAAAATGAAGATCATGGCATCTGGTCCCATCACTTCACAGGAAATAGATGGGAAAACAGTGGAAACAGTGTCAGACTTTATCTTTTTGGGCTGCAGAATCACTGCAGATGGTGACTGCAGCCATGAAATTAAAAGACGTTTACTCCTTGGAAGAAAAGTTACGACCAACATAGAACAGCATATTCAAAAGCAGAGTCATTACTTTGCCAACAAAGGTCCATCTAGTCAAGGCTATGGTTTTTCCAGTAGTCATGTATAGATGTGAGAGTTGGACTGTGAAGAAGACTGAGCAACGAAGAATTGATGCTTTTGAACTGTGGTGTTGGAGAAGACTCTTGAGAGTCCTTTGGACTGCAAGGAGATCCAACCAGTCCATTGTAAAGGAGATCAGTCCTGGGTGTTCTTTGGAAGGAATGATGCTAAAGCTGAAACTCCAATACTTTGGCCACCTCATGCAAAGAGTTTAATCATGGAAAAGACTCTGATGCTGGGAGGGATTGGGAGCAGGAGGAAAAGGGGACAATAGAGGATGAGATGGCTGGATGGCATCACGGACTCAATGAACTTGAGTCTGAGTGAACTCTGGGAGATGGTGATAGACAGGGAGATGTGGCGTGCTGTGATTCATGGGGTCACAAAGAGTTGGACACGACTGAGTGACTGAATTGAACTGAACCGAATATTATACAAATTTAAAAATATATTTTAGGTCAATTCTAAAATTTGTATATAGGCTTTTTTACTACTATGAAGCATAAAGAGAAAATGATAACAAAACAAGATAACTATGATCATTTCCAAAATGCATGAACCATTCATTCTCTCAACATATATTAAGTAAAAATAAAAAGGAAGAAAAACTTGTTCTAAATATGTAAAACTAAAAAACTCCATACTAAAGATCTATCCAACTTATAATTATTATTTTTTAACCTGAATGATACATTTAACTGAAGAAGTTAAGAAACAAGAATAACAGTTAAAAAGTAAAATATAATAGTAATGGTATTATAATTAGTATGAAATACAATGTAGCATGCTATAAAGGCATACAGCAGAGACAGAAGATCTACCCCACAGATTCAAGGGCAAACTCCCTTCCCTTCATAAGGAAATGCTATATGATCACCAGAAGATGCAGAAATAAAACACACATATACACACCACATACACATACACAGAGATTAAAGATTTGTAAAGAAGAAAGGGAAACAGCATTTATACTTCAGGGGGAGTCAGTTCATTCAGTTCAGTCATGTCCGACTCTTTGCATCCCCAGGAACTGCAGCATTCCAGGCCTCCTTGTCCATCACCAACTCCCGGAGTCCACACAAACCCATGTCCATTGAATCAGTGATGCCATCCAACTATCTCATCCTCTGTCGTCCCCTTCTCCTCTTGCCCTGAATCTTTCCCAGGATCAGGGTCTTTCCAGTGAGTCAGCTCTTTGCATCAGGTGGCCAAAGTATTGGAGCTTCAACTTCAACATCAGTCCTTCCAATGAACACCCAGGACTGATCTCTTTTAGGATGGACTGGTTGGATCTCCTTGCAGTCCAAAGGACTCTTAAGGGAAATATAAACTGGTAAACCCTTTATAAAGGAAAATTTTTCATCATTCATTGTTAGAACCAGCAATTTCACTTCTAGGACTCTACACTATAGAAATATGTAGATATACATAAAGAAGGTAGACAGAGGAGTTTCACTACAGCATGGCTTGTAATGGTATACAACTGGGAAATGGTGTAAGTCTTTAAAAAAAATGATTAAATATGCAATTACATATGTATGTAATAGAATATTATGTAGCCAATACTTTGGCCACCTGATGCAAAGAACAGACTCATTTGAAAAGATCTTGATGCTGGGAAAGATTGAAGGTGGGAGGAGAAGTGGACGGCAGAGGATGAGATGGTTGGATGGCATCACCAACTCAATAGACATGAGTTTGAGTAAACTCCGGGAGTTGGTGATGGACAGGAGGCCTAGCGTGCTGCAGTCCATGGGGTCGCAAAGAGTTGGACACGACCAAGCAACTAAACTGAGCTGATTATGTAGACATTAAAATTAATGAAACAGATCAATATGCACTACCTAGGAATCAGGAAAATCTGTTTTTATATGTAGCAACTAGCTCTTCTAAAAGTCTACAACCCTATGATCAATCCAATATGACAGTTTAAGTTACAATGTTATATAAGAGTAGACACAATAGTAAGTTTCTAGGAAGCAATCAATAAATACATAAACACCCAAACTGGAATAAAAGGAAAATAATAATGCATGTAACACAGTAGTATAGATCTGCTCAAAGAGAACGTCTTCTCTTTAGGGTCCTAGCAAAGCATGAAAGTGGCATTGAAATTGACAGTGAAAGTTAAGTCACTCAGTCGTGTCGAACTCTTTGCAACCCCACAGAGTATAGCCCACCAGGCTCCTCCATCCATGGGATTCTCCAAGCAAGAATACTGGAGTGGGTTGCCATTTCCTTCTCCAAGGGATCTTCCTGTCTCCCGCATTAGAGGCAGATGCTTTAACCTCTTAGCCACCAGGAAAGGTTGAAAGTGGCATTACTCTAAAGTTAATTTATATTGATATAAGACCCTGGAATACATTAAGGAAGGCTAGGCTAATTGAGTTGGGAAACAAACTCACCAATTAGTGGGAAAGGCAGATTTTAGAGCCAATAAAAATTGCAAGTATGTAATAAGATGCTGGACACTTAGTAGGTTTAAAAACTTATAGTATCATTGAAAAGAGTGACAAGTAAACAAGCAAAGCAAATACAATGTAAGTAATTTCTAAATAGCATAATATAATTTATTTATTTGTAAGCTTTTATTATCTATCTCCCATGACTAGAATGAGAGTGCCCTGAAGAAAAGATTTTGGTCTAGTTGTATTTCAAATGCTTGTAGCAGTGCCAGGGAGTTAATAAATTCTCAACAGATTAGTTAATTGAATAAAGCAAGGGAGAGAAAGTAAGGCAAAATAGAAAGGAGGGAGGTTGGGCTACACTGGAGGTAGATTCAGGATACTGGGTAGGGAGTAATCAGATGAAGTTTCTGAGAAGATATAAAACTTCAAAGAGACCTAAAAACAAGGTTGAATTTAATGAATATATCTGAATGGTGTGATATTACCTTTGGTCCTTGACCAAAGAAATAGAAGACTTCTTAGAATTAAGTGGAACTGATTTCTGTGAAAATATTGTTTTATTTTGCAACTAATGTTCCTGTGCGGTATCCCAGGTTAAGATGTCAGATAGATAGATAGATAGAATTTGATACATATATCAAATTATACGGAGAGCTCTAGTAAGAAAAAAATGATTGGAAATATGTTCACTGGACTTAGCAACACAGAGGCCGCTTGTGACCATGATGAGAGCGATTTCATTATGGGGAGGAAGTGGAAACTAGATTGTGGAGGGTTTAGGAGTAAACGAGAAATGAGTGTTTGGCTTTTCCAGAGAATGGGTTAGTGATTTTGAGGCCTGGATGAGAAAAGGAACTATATCTGATTACATCTGTGAAAACCTCTAGTTATAATATATACTTCAACAAATTTTTTTAAGTGACAAGCTTAGGCTTTGTGTTTGTATGTGGAAGAGGAAATATTGCTGCAGAGGCAGAGGAAGAAAAACATGCACTGTACTCAAAAAATGAGCTTCTTCCATAGGCTTTTGGACATATTGACCAGGAACTTTGAGAATTCAACAGTGGAAGATTATTTATTGACATTGGTTGGTTGGGAGAAAGATTTGCCTATTATTTGAATGTGAAAAGAAAAACAAACAACTTTAATGGGTAAAGTAAGTGTGTTGACTGAACTACATGAAATGCATTTAGTTTTTCTCCCCAGGAGTGTACTCAAGCTTATATATCTCTGTGCTTTTGGTGTTCTAGAATAGTATTTGTGAAAATATCAAAATACTTCTGCAGATATCTAAAAATGATTTATTGCAAATAATATAAAATAATTGAGACCTAAAATTCATTACTTATTGATTACTGGAAAGTCATTCATTTATATTATGAAAAATTACCACAGAATTTTCATCATCACCATTCTCTCATTTTATTTTTTTCTGTTTCTTTCTTGCCATCCTCTCTCACTCTTTGATTATTTACATTGTTCCATTCTCTCCACAGTTAACTGTCAGGAAATATTTGCTGAAAGTTAACAATAAATTTTTTGTAGCATATTATAGCATTATGAGATAAACTTCAAAAGAGCATGAGTCAATAACATTGCATTTATTTTGTTTTACTTAAATTTATGGCAAAAGTAAGCCAGAAATTCACCTATATAACACCAATATAAGTACATTGCTTTTCCTTTTAAAATCAGTTACAAAATTATTAAATACTTGACCATATTATGAAGAAGGCAATGGCACCCCACTCCAGTACTCTTGCATGGGAAATCCCATGGATGGAGGAGCCTGGTAGGCTACAGTCCATAGGGTCTCTCAGAGTCGGACACGACTGAGCGACTTCACTTTCACTTTTCACTTTCATGCATTGCAGAAGGAAACGGCAACCCATTCCAGTGTTCTTGCCTGGAAAATCCCAGAGACAGAGGAGCCTGGTGGGCTGCCGTCTATGGGGTTGCACAGAGTCGGACACGACTGACGTGACTTAGAAGAGAAGACCATATTATGATGTAACAATTGGCAACTGGCTTTATTTTAATGTAAGTGACAATATTTGGGAATGTGATTACTGCATTTTAAAATTCCTCATTATTGCGCTGTAAGCGGTTACACACACATAGAAGAACCAAAGATGACTAAAACACATGCCACAGTGCAGTAGCAGGGAGTATTTAGAGATGTATAAATGGAGCTTGCTAAATGAGTTGTCACCAAGAGGCTCTAGTCATCTCCAGTGTTGTAACAGGAGTCATGGGACACACACACAGCTATATGGCCACAGATAAAATCTTCCTTCCTTAAAACTAGGATGAAGCTTCAAGAAGTATTTCCAAAAGGATATATAAAATAATCTTTATTTTCCACTTACTTTCCAAATCACCTTGCCAACTTTCAATGATTCAATCAAAAGATGCCACAGGAGAGCAAATGTAGAGTAATCACACAGGCTACTGGAACTCAGTATGTCTTCCATAGGGAGATTCTTAATCGGTTTCTGAGAGTGGCTTAGAAGTGTGGCAAGACATATTGATGGATGTAAAGTGATAGCATTTTTATATGATAAAAACTGAGTCATCTGTACGGGTTCAGAATTTACCACATCTAAAAACATATTTGAACACTATATAGGTCCGTCTGTTACCTTTCTGATCTTAATATATTTCAAAAATACCATATTTGAAAGGTTTTTAATAAATTATAAACATTTAATATCTTCTTTCTGTACTTGATTTGTATTACGTTCTATTGTTTACATACATATTTATGTTTTATATATAATGACATACTTATATGTTGTATTTACCTATACACAAAACTTTTATTTACATAAATTAACATATATCCAGAAATGCAATTAACTCACTTAGCAAGCCCCATTTATACATCTCCAAATACTCCCTGATACTGCACTGTGGCATGTATATATTTCTATGCATGCTATGGTGTTCTAAAACAGAAGAAAAATAAAGAAAAAGGTTTGAAAGTGCTGTACTAAATGATTACTCAATTTGTGATGATGGAAAAAGTGGCCTGTCTTTACAGTAGTGGTGCTCTCTTCAGCTAGATTATTCTGTTTGTGAAATTTTAACCTATAAACAATATTACAAAGTATGCCTCAAAGGATCTCACAATTTCATAAGATATCCAGGTCTTAAGTGCATCAGACTAAGAAACATTATTACTGATTTCACTTGGGCACTACAGAAAAAACATAAATTGCTCCTCCTCAAGTCCTTTATAGAGAATAATTCTAGACAAAAATAAAAACATCATCATAACAATCCAAAGATATAAGTTATATGATATTTCTCTTCTTATGACCTAAAATAGTTTTTCCAGTTAAAAGCCAGGATGATAGCAGTATTATATTTACTTATAGAACTTGAGAATCATATTGCTCACTAAAAATATTGCTAGAGATAGTTAGAGATAAATGGGCATTCTACTCCAGACCTTTTATTGAGTACACTTGGGGCTAAATATTTCTAACTCTGATCCATCAAAATGTATACAAGATGAAAATATTGGTGTCCAAAGGCAAATGAATTTGGAAAACCAAATTTTAAATTTGAACGTCAATTTTGATACATGTGAGACTATTTAAGTTTTGTTAATTAGATCTGATATAGTAACATGGTCTAGTTTCTAGAATTTTGTTTCACTAATTTGTGCATGTACTCTTGCCAAGTATTTGTCTCAGCCCTGAGGACATAGTTGTGAACAAAACTGACTAAGCCACTGCCTTCAAGAAACTTGTATTCTAGAGAAGGAAAAAGTCAACAAACAAATATCAGCAAATATGTAGGTGATAACAAATGCTATAGAGAAAAATTAAGTGTAAATAGAGATAATAAGAAATAGAAAGATAGATAGAACAACAGGAAAAAAGAAATGCTGGAATTGGAGACATTGCTATTATGACTTTCAGTCTCAAGAAAGATCTTGCCAGTTAGATCACATCTAAGCAGATAAATGAAGGAAGTTAGAGAGTATGCTATGCAGATATACGGGAAGGAGTATCTCAGATTAAAAACAGAAAAAGATAGTATAAATGCCATGAAGCAGGAAGCTATATGATGTTTCACAAAAAATTAAGAAGACAGACTTCCAGTTTCTGGTTCTGCAAGTAAAGAGAATGGAAGTCACCACTGCAACTTAACAAAAAGTAAAAAGCCGAACAAGCTGAAAAATCAACAGCCTTTCTTGGACTTGGAAAGAGGGGAGGACCCAGAGCAATGCATTTTCCCAAGATGGGAGAGGCAGGTGCACACAGGGAGTCAGAGGATACCAGCATAAAGACTAAGAAGAGGAAATTGCCATGGGAAGCAGTACCAGAGTAGGAAAAAAATAAACTGTAATTGATAAATAGTTGGGGGCTCAATGTGAACAAGTCTGACAGTGAAAAACTCCAGGCAACCCAATAATAGGAAGGCCTCCAAAATACTGTCAGATTCATCACACAGAGCAGATATATTAACTTGAGAGAGAGCAGACTTCAAAGCAATGAAAATTATCACAGGAAAACAAGCCACATGCAAAGGAATGAAACTTGACCCCTATCTTACACCATACATAAAAAATCAACTTCAAATTGATTAAAAAGTTAAACAAAAGTCTTTAAAATACAAAACTCCTAGAAGAAAACAAAGGAGAAAAGCTCCTTGACATTGGTCTTAGAAAAAAATTTTGGACTTGACAACAAAAGCAAAAACAAAAATAAATAAGGGGGACGACATCAAACTGAAAAGCTTCTGCAAAGCAAAGAAAACCATCAACAAAATAAAAGGCAGCCTATGAAATAGGAGAAAAGATTCACAAACCATATAGCTGATAAGGGGTTAATACCCGAAATATACAAGAGACATATACAACTCAATAGCAAAAAAACCCAACTGAAAAATAGGCAAAGAACTTACGCATTTTTCCAAAGGCATACAAATGGCCAACATGTACATGAAAAGGTGAATATCACTAATTATTGGGGAAATGCAAACCAAAACCATGATGAAATATCACCTCACACATTAGGGCATCTATTATCAAAAAGAAAATATAATAAATGCCGGAGAAGACATGAGAGAAGGGAACTCTTTGCACACTGTTGGTGGAAATGTAAACTGATAGTGCCATATTGAGAACACATGGAGGCTCCTCAAGATATTAAAACTAGAATGATCAGGTGGTTGTTGTTGAGTCATAAGTTGTGTCCAACTCTTTTGCAATCCCATGGACTGTATCTGCCAGGCTCCTCTGTCCATGGGATTTCCCAGCTAAAAATACTGGAGTGGGTAGCCATTTCCTTCTCCAGGGGATCTTCCCTAAGCCAGGGATCGAACCCACATCTCCTGGACTGGCAGGTAGATTCTTCACCACTGAGCCACCAGGTAAGCCCCAGAACTACCATATGACCCAGCAGTCCCACAGAGTTACGTCATGGGGAGAATAAAACTTGGAATAAGAAGGACAGTGTTGCAAGTCTTACAATACTGTATTTTATCTTGAGTGTGATGGGAACACAGTGAGAAGACATGCTGCATTTTATGTCTCAAGATAAAAATAATATGGGGTTTGGGTTTTTTTTTTAATGGCTGAGGACCAGGGGAAAACAAGATCATCGAGGAGAATACATTAAGTTCAATGTTGCTTTAGATCAGGGCAAGAGATGGTCACTTTGGTGAATCTCTGTATTTCAAACATAAACACCCATAATAAATTTACTAAAGAACAAATGGCTGCTTCTGTCATTCTGAAACTGATATTAGGAGCAGAAACAGGTCTAACCTCTCTCATAATTCTACACATCCATTATCATAATCAACCATTCAGACTCCAGAGAACTTTTCTCTACATCTTCCATCCTATCTCCTTCAAAAAGAGAGGACAATATGAACAAGCTTGAGTTATGCCATTACTGACATATGAGACAAAACTGCTTTGTAATGAAAGGAAGAAGTGAGTCACAGAAGCCTTTAATTAATAAACAACATAAAATTCATGTCCTTCCCTATAGATAGCATATATGCAATACTTCATGTATCATTTACTAGTAGTACCAAGAAGTGCTGTGTGGTAGAGGGAACTCAGCAGGGCCTGGAGAGGAATGTGTTTCTCCTCCCCACCCCCATCCCCCCTCAATCCCCAGCTCCATAATCCTTACAAAAATCTGTGGCAGCTAAAGAATAACTTGCAATATTAAACAATCCATATGACTCTTAAATTTGTATGCCTATACAGATCGAGATAGAATATGTGAAACATAATTCTTTATAGTACCATATACATGAAAACTAAAGTCTATATTCAAATTAATTTATTTTTATCAAAATACTAATATTTGATAATATGTACAAAAAAGTTAAATATAAATTCCAACTTCATTTAAATATCTGCATTTTAAATTTGAGACATTAAAAATTATAAAGTATATTACTTCATTGCACAATTTTATTTGTATTATTTTGTCATTCTCATAATTTGAATATTTTAGAAAAATACATTTTAAATATATGCAAATAGTCTGTAAATGTTTAAATAGTTTAAAAACTTTCATTTACATTTTAATGAATTATATTTAAGTTTGCACATTTTTACTAAATTCCATTTATAGTTTAATCCTTTAAAACATTATTGTCACTAGAATACAAATTATATGATATCCTCAATTATCACAACAGTTTGTAGAATTCTGCTGAAACAAAGGCAAGAAAAATAAATTTCATAATATAAATACAATAATTTTTAAACAATACATATGTTTATTACTCATCTAAGCCTCAGCAGCCGACCAACAGAACAGACATGAATAAAAGACATATTTTTCAACACTGT
This sequence comes from Nanger dama, assembly GCA_917880005.1. NCBI lineage: Eukaryota > Metazoa > Chordata > Mammalia > Artiodactyla > Bovidae > Nanger > Nanger dama. Next base: position 4,268,586 of record CAKJTW010000059.1, read on the forward strand.
CACTATGAATATGTACTTGTTAAAGTTGGATGCTAGAACATAATTTTTTAACAATTTTGGTCTTGCTTTATAGCCTATAAATATTCAGACAGAAGGGATGTGGGCCTCTATTTGTATTCTTGCCTGAGCCAAACAAATGTCCAAGCAAGTGTAACAACAAGAAGACCAGATATGATTGTGCAGCTGTACACAAAATTCTAGGAGAAACCATTCACACAATCACAATATAAACGAAGCTCTCGTGAGGTAGCGAAGGTGAGAAGTTGCCTTTTCTGTATGTATTTTAAAGGTAGAGCTAATTTCTTAACAGACTAGAAACAATGTGTGGAGAAAATGAGAAATAAAGAATTCAACAATTTTGGCCAGAGGAATTAAGTGGATAAAGTTATCATTCACCAAGACTTAGTTGGCTTTTAAACAGAAAAAAGTTTAGGTAATTGTTAAAAAACTCCTGACACTTTCTATGTATTTTCTCTTGAGAGGAATGACAGAACAATAATACCTACCACAGAAATACTTCACCATGGTAATAAGATAAATGTCAAGTGTTTTGACTTCCTTGGAGGAAAACATTCTAAAAATACAAACTGAAATTGCCATCTTGATATTACATTCATGATAGATTTTAAATGATTTCTTAAAAGTATATGTTCTGTCTAGATTCTTTCCTGATGCCAACACTGTGTTAACAGTGCCAATTAAGACTCAAATACAATGCAAACCTCAAAACACTTTTTTTCTTTCATCAAAATTGCTATTTTCAGCACTTAAGCACTGTTTTCAACATTACTGAATTTTACTGACCTTTCACATGTAGCTTTCTAGATGTTTATTCCCATTATTCAACTATCTGTTTCTATTTTCTAATTCATAATAAAGTATTTTTATTTCTCTTTCCATTACTGCCTTTATGACAGTATAATAACATTATTGCTTTGAGACAATTTTCTGTCAGGTATATCAAGCTGCTGAGTAGACTTGGATCACTCTTTTGAAGTGAGATTTTTAGTTGAATTTGATTTGAATTTTGGGAAAACCCAGTAAAACTTGCATAATGAAAAACTGGTAACAAAAACAACTTTAAAAGGTGGATAAATGTAATAGCTATTCCTGTCTTTTTCAGTTTGGTACAAAAATATTCCAAACATTTAATTTTTCCTGTAAAAATATATATTTTTATATATTCTGAAGTGTGCTAGGATTTAAAGGTGTCAATTTCATCCCGAGATGCTAAATAGTTTACTACTAGCTACGTGACTTGGACAAGGAACTTAACATCTCTAATTCTCTGTTCCTTGTCTTTAAATAGGGATAACTCTAGTACTTAACATCACTGAATTATTGTGAAAATTAAATGAGTGCTATTTAATTTCTTCTTCTAAAAGGGTGGATGGTAACATACAATTGAAGCCCTTCATAAGCTGGTCCTTATTATCCTGTCTATTCTAGTAATACTATAGTTATCTGCAGTTCATTGAAAATGTCACTGTTCCATAAATCTGTGAGGCTACACATGACATTTGTTTGCTTGTATTGTTTCCTTTTCCCTTTTCTCTCCTGCTTGCTTAAAGGCCTGCTACATCTTCAAGATTCAAATGATCCATCATGTTCTCCAGTTATTCACTGTACTCCCTCCTGGCAAAAGTAAATGTTCTATAATCATCCAGTTATTTATTTCACAAATATGTATAGAATGCCCAACATTATCCAATGTTCTAGAATCTTTCTATGTTTTAGAATTTATCTATTCAAGATTTATCTTAAAAATATAATTGTTTCTATTTTGACCTTCTCTGTTCATTTCTTTTTACCATCAGTCCAAACACAGTTTGTTTAATGAATGAAAATGAATGAAATGTCACCATTTCCATTTATTTCTGTCTTTGAGGGATTAAGGGCTTCCCTGGTGGCTCAGAGGGTAAAGTGTCTGCCCACAACGTGGGAGACCTGGGTTTGATCCCTGGGTCAGGAAGATCCCCTGGAGAAGGGCATGGCAACCCACTCCGGTACTTTTGCCTGGAAAATCCCATGGATGGAGAAGCCTGGTCGGCTACAGTACATAGGGTCACAAAGAGTTGGACAGGACTGAGTGACTTCACTTTCACTTTGAGGGATTAAATATTTATTCAGTTGAGAGACCACTTGCAATGCAGAAGATGTAGATTCAATCCCTGGGTCAGGAAGATCCCCTGGAGAAGGAAATGGCAACCCACTCCAGTATTCCTCCCTGGGCTATCCCATGGACAGAGGAGCCTGGCAGGCTACAGTTCAAGGGGTTGCAAAGAGTCGGACACAACTCAGTGACTAAATCATATTTATCTTTTTACCATCAGTCCAAACTCAGTTTGTTGAATGAATGAAAAGACTGAAATGCCACCATTTCCATTTATTTCTGTCTGAGGGATTAAACATTTATTCAATTCGTAATATTTCCTACTCAAAAGATTAAAACCGGATTACTATGATGACATTCATCACAAAGAAAGTAATGTTTCAATGCTAGACAAAATGTACTATGAACACTTCTAAGAAGGTATAAGATGAAGTAAAAAGGAATAGTGCTTTTTATAGGGAAGATAAGTAAGACTCTTCAAAAGAACACTTTCAGTGAAAAAATTACAAGTATATGATATCCAATGTAATAAAGCTTAGAACATCTGATAAAGCCTAAACTTTGCCTTGCAGATAACCTATCCAATATATACCCAAAAGTTTGAAGCTTGATAAATTCTATCAGCCTTTCTCTGGATTGAAGGGAAGTTATCTTCTCTTCCACTAGCTCTTTTTTTTTCATCTCTGCCTAGAGGCAATTGTGGTACAGCCAGAACCATAGAAGGTATAATATCACCAGTAATAGAAAGAAGTGATTTTACCACTGAATGTCTGTAATAACAACAATAAGAAGAAAAAATCAGCAGCAGTGATATCAAAATCTATCAAGAACAAAGATAACAGCTAGCAGTCATTGAGTATGCTCACTATATGCCAGGTACTATGCCAGTCAATGGGCCAAGGCAGCTGGTAGTTCTTACCATACATCACTGCTACATTCCACTCCTGTCTGTTTCTCCCTAATAAAAATATGGGTACCTTCTTATTCCCCTACTATGAAGAATCTGCCTGAAATGCAGGAGACCCAGGTTCAATTCCTGGGTTGGGAAGATCCACTGGAAAAGGAAAGAGCAACCCATTCCAATATTCTAGCCTGGAGAATCCCATGGATAGAGGAGCCTGGCGGGGTACAGTCTATGGGGTTGCAAGGGTCGGACATGACTTAGCAATGAAACCACCACCATGGTACGCAGTATATATTTATTGAATGATAAATGACATCTTATTTAACTTTTTCATCCCTTTCCAATGTAGAGAGCTGCTCATTCTTTCTAAATAATCTTCACAATATCTGAAGAATCTTTAATCCTATTCTCTCTTTTCCCATAACTCCCACCTTTATTGATGCTCTTAACTAAAAAGTTGCAAATTAATATTCTAAAGATTACTCATTAATTTTAAAACATTACTTTTATGGTGGCCATATTGTAGTCAAAATCATGAGCTTATTACCCTAAGGGAAATATCCAAATCCCTAAAGTATACTTAATTGTTTTCACAAGCTCAATACAGTTTTCCTTTCTAGATATTTCCATCTTCACCCTTCCTTCTATTGCTCTCAGACATGAATCCCTTTTCAGGTTTGAATTATCGATTGGGTTTTTGTTTCCCAAATATATGCATATTCCACATTCAAACCTCTGTTTTCCTTGCTGGACCCCCTGGCTCTCTTCCTTTTATTCACTCTTTTAAATCTTGCCCTACTAACCAAAAGATGGCAAGAGCCCAGGGATAACAGAAAAGCTATTCCAATATGCGCAAGAAAAACAACCACACTGTCAAACTACTTTAGGCAGTGCTGTGGGGAAAAGATTTGGGTAGATTATTGTTGATTTGTAATTTACAAAGCTGCTAGCTTTAAAGCCAGAAAGTATAACTTTAAAAAGAAGGCATATAGATAGAGATAAAGAGAGATACATTAATATAGAGGTATAGATACAGATTCCAATTCTCAACATACACGAGTGACAATTTAAAAGCATATGGATAGGATGAACCAATAGATAATTAAGAGCAAAGTTATACCATAAATACTACCTGTATTCTTATTGGAAGGAAAAAATGCAAGTAATCCAAAATAACCAACTACAATTACTTCCTGTAACATGGAAACAAACTAAAAATACTACATCTGGGTATGTTTTGTCTTTTACAAAATAAAGAACACTGAGTTTATGATAAAAGGTCTATTTAGTCATAAAAATCTGGTTATATTAACCTGGATTTGTTAACCAAATATCCAAATGGATGAAGGGAGTCAATTGCATAGTGATGAATGGTAACTAGACCTTTGGTGGTAATCACATTGTGTACAGATGTCGAATTATAATGTTTTATACCTGAAACTTATATAATGTTACATACCAATTTTACCTCATTTTTTAAAAAAGCATGTGACATTTGAAAAAACAGTCACGATGAAGGACCTAGGCTACTCCATTTTGTTAACAGAAAAACTCCATTTTGTAAGGTTCCAGGAAAAGAGCCTTTGAAAATCCAAGAGCCTTTGGAAATTCCCTGACCTCACCCCACCACCTTCAAGCCAATCGGACCCCAGACCAGAATCTCCTGACTTGACGTTCAGGAACTCCTGGTCTACCTAGGTAATGGGAACCAATCAGAACCCATGGCCAGCCCAGGAAATGGGAACCAATCAAAACCCAACACCTAACCCTTCCACAAAAGGTAACCAATTAGATGTCTCCCAACCCAGAAACTCACACTTTTCAAATTTCTCCTGCTAGAATACCCTATATAAGCAATGTAACCCAGAGCTCAAGGCTTCTCCCTACAGCTGCTGCGTCGGTATCGGTGGGAGCCCCAGCTCGAGCTTGGTAATAAAAACTCTCTTGCTTTTGCATCAGATATGTGCTCCCTGGTGGTCACTGAGAGATTTCGTGACTTGGGCATAACAACACAAGATAAATGTACTATCACTTTTCTCAATATTTAATATCTATAAATTATGACTGAAGAACTGATGCTTTTGAACTGTGGTGTTGGAGAAGACTCTTTAGAGTCCCTTGGATTACAAGGAGATCAATCCTGAAGGAAACAACTCTGAATAGTCCGTGGAAGGACTGATGCTGAAGCGGAAGCTGCAGTACGTTAGCCACCTGATTCAAAGTGCCACCTCACTGGAAAGCCCCCATGGCTGAGAAAGATTGAGAGCACAAGTATGAGGTGACAATGCAGGATGGGATGGTTGGATGGCATCATTGACTGAAGGGACATGAGTCTGAGCAAAGTCCAGGAGATAGTGAAGGACAGAGAAGGCTGGCATGCTATAGTAGATGGGGTCACAAAGAGTCAGACACAACTTAGGGACTGAACAACAACCAAGACTGAAGACATACAATTCCTCAAAGAAACACTAGATAAGCATCTTACCATCCGAGCCTGAGATACTCTCCATATGTACATAAAAATAAAATGATAAAATAACATTGTTTAGTGAGCGTTTACCATGTGCTAAGCTTTATATTGGGCTTCCATGGTGGCTCAGTGATAAAGAATCTGACTGAAATGCAGAAGACACGAATGGACGTGGGTTCAATCCCTGGATCAGGAAGATCTACCTGAGGAGGACACGGCAACCCACTCTAGTATTCTTGCCTAAAGAATCCCATGGACAGAAGAGCCTGGAGGGCTATAGTCCTTGGGATCACAAAGAGTCAGACATGACTGAAGAGACTTGGTGTGCATGCACTCAAGTTTTGTATTATACCATTTTAAATTTATTAGTTCACTTAATTCTCAAAATAATTTAATTAGATTGCTCTAATTATTAGTATTTTCCTTTTTATTGAAGGAAATTGGAGTTAGCTGATAGAAGTGAAGAACTGTATCCAAGATCAAGTCAGTAAACGCAGAGAAACGATTTTCACCTAAGCAACCTACTCCAGTATTCTCGTCTGGAGAATCCCATGCACCGAGGAGCCTGATGGGCTATGGTCCACAGCATTTCAAAGAGTCAGACATGACTGAAGCAACTTAGCACACGCGCAGTCTGTCTCTAAGCAGGAGTTGATTACATTACACTCTATTGTTTCACTCAACATGTAAAATTTTACTACTACTTACTCTGTTTTTCTTTTCCTACTTTAATTATAAGTTTAGCATGTTCCCTAAAAATTAGACATCTTTTTCTAAGTCATTAGAATTTGACATATGAGAAATTGTCATATTGTGCACCTTAGGATTTTTGGTTGTCTATACTTAAAACCTACTTTAGCTTAAGCCAAAATAAGATGACTATATTTGGGTACAAGAATATATCACAAAACACAAAACTGCAAAACTCTCCTGATGAAAAGCCATGAGTAACCCAGGCAGCTTTTTTATCTACATTTGCCTCAATCTTCTTTCTCTTCAGACTGGCTTTTTCTTCTTTTAATATAATTGTCAGGTGGAAAATGGCCACCCCACAACATCCAGGTTTCATATTTTTTCTGCCCAAACAGCCTAGAATGAAATCTCTTATCCCAGATTTCTAAGAGAGAATCTGCTTTTCCTGGGTTGGATCAGTTTTCTCAATCAGATTCAGAATTTGACTCTAGAATGAGCTCAGAGTCAGACGGTGCACAAACAAATTCAAGGGCCCGCACTAAGTGTCTGTAAACTGGGGGCAGATATCCTCAAAAGTGTACACCACAATTATATTTATTCCAGAACTTATGATACAGATTTGTCTCTTGTAGAAAAAGAATCCTATAACTAAGGAACATAAAAAAAATACAGCAAGTTCAATCCTAAGAGGCTGCACATGAAGGCAGAGTATGCTACCCCAAAGTATGCTACTTCAGCAGAAAGATTATTTTGAGCTGAAGGCAATTAAGACAAGCCAAATTCACAAAGAGCTCTCTGCCCTCTGCTATCTGTCTAAAAGCAGGACATAAATTTCCCTTTGTGAAAGTGCTTCCCCCCCCTTCTCTCGTACCAGGAGAACAATCCTTATCACTGAAGACAGAAAGTTGACACCAAGATGAACAAACAAACCTTACTAAAATAAATCTTCTCATCCATTACTTTCCCCCATATACTTACCTTCCCACAATTAACCACACCTAGAAGTCAAACCCCTTTTCTTTTGTCTGGTCACTTTTCCACAATACACCACTCTTTGTTAAAATGCTATATAAGCCCATGAGTCTACCTGCTTCTCTGAGTCTTCACTTCTTTTCTATGAAGGCTTTATGGACATAAAAATAAAGTATTAACATCAAATAAAATGTGCATGCTTTTTATTCTATTAATGTGTTTTGTCAGTTTAATTCATAGTCCTCATACACTGAACATAAAATGACTGAAAAGTTTTTTCAACATAAATTATAAATATGGATAGATATAGAAATATATAGATATTTAAAGCTACATCCTCAAATATTGGTGTTGAAGTGTTAACAACTGATCCAATCTGCAAATTTTGAATAGATATTAATGTTTTCAGGATCAATCATATGTAATGTTTTAAAGAATCGGTTAGTAAAATCTAAATAGATATTAAAAATTCTGAGACAGTAAAAATAGAAACATTTCATTCTGTCTTATTAAAAACATAACCATGCAGAGAATATAACAGAATACTTGTTTTTGTTGTCATTAAAGCAACTCAAGAGAGGTAACAATAAAATACCCTGGTCTACAGGAAAAAAAAAAAAAATGCAACGTAGTTAGGATGTTCTGATCTTGACTGAGTTAGATAAAAATTCAAAGAAACTCCCATAATGGAGAACTATGATAGCAGAGTTCCACATTCAGATTCAATTTTAAGTGTGTGACTACAGGAGGACCTTTTTCAAGCTATGTCTCTATGGTCCTTGACACCCAGAGTGCATGCAATATTAATGTTCTAGTTTTGTGAGTATACAGCATACAGCAAATCCTCACTGAAAGAAAAGCTCCTCAATTCCTAATCATTTCAATAGGCTCTAATGTAATATTTCCTACACTGGAAATCACTGCACTTTATTTAAGGAAATCAGTCTGGCCAAGTGAGCTCTATGGAGTGCAGCCTGCACAGACGCCAGTTCAAAGGATCAGATGTCAAAGTGCTCCCTCTAATGTCCCTTAATCATCACTCCGATTAGTGCTTGAATAGGACTGTGATTAAAAACGCTGCTGCCATTGTCTACCTATTCAGGCGGCTAGCATTCTACGTGGGTTCCACCGATTAGTGTTTGAATAGGGGAGCGATTAGAAAGACAGCTGCCATTGTATGTCCTTTCGGGAAAACAGCAAAACTCGCATATTTATTTGTTATGAGCACCAAATAAATGTTTTGCAAAGGTAAAGTATACCATTAAGCTCTAAAGACAATCCAGCTGATTTCTTTTGTGGAGAGCATTCTATTTTCCCATATGCAAAGATATTTCTTATTTGCAAATACAGTAATATGCTTCATTAATATCTTTTAAAATATACATATTCTGTTTTCATAGACATAGTCTTAACACATCTGCTTTATTATATAGTACTTATTGACCTACAATGCATCATATAATTCCAGTTTAGTATTTATGCAAAGAATTTCTGTATAAACAAATCAAATCAGTTTGGTTTCAGATTTTTAGGATTCCTTTTTCAATATTCTTGGATTAATATGCAATCTATATGAACAAATTCTCCAAAGAGAAACTTCCTTGTCAAATGTTTAGAGGAAATGTTTCTCTCTCTCTCTCTCTCTCTCTCTCTCTCTCTCTCTCTCTCTCTCTCTCTCTCTCGGCCCTTTTAAGGGAAGGAAACATTTCAGGTTAACACTTCGTGCCCTGCAGGGACTCACACAACAGAGTGTCCACCAGGGTGAAGTCCCCATGACAACGCAGAGCTATAGACTAATGAAACTGGGCAGGACCAAGATGTCACACTGAAGCTTTTGGAGAGGCCAAAGCATGGCAAAAAAATTCTCAGGAAGATAATTCATTCCAACTCCATGCATATATTAGGCAGAGCTCAAAAATCTGGTATCTGTGTTTCCCTGTTTCTCTCTCTTTCTCTCTCTCTCTCTCTCTCTCTCACATACATACACACACACAGACCACACACATGCAATTTTCTGCTAAGAAATTTCTGAGCAATGCAGGAAATGTCTGTTCTGTTTTCCATTACCGTCCTTACAATTTTCCTGTCTCTTTCCACATTCTTTCCATATTTAGTTACTCTGTTCTGTACCCACTGTCATTATGGACCTACATATGTAGTAACAGAAACAGGCCTGGGAACATCAATCCATCAGTGCAAACCAATGACAGTTACAGAGGATTATATACATTTGCGCCAGGAACTGTTTTAAGAATAGTATGCAAATTGATTCATTTAATCCTAACAACAACTATATCAAGTAGATGCTATTATTATCCTTAATTTACAAAAGAGGAAATGGAGGTAGGACGAGTTAAAGGAATTTACTCAAGGTCACACAATTAGTAAATTGCAGAGCCAATAACTGAACTTATCTCTGCAATCATTTTATACCAGCCTTTCTGCTGATATGTCATCCCTTCAGGTTTCACAGTCTTCTTTCATAAAAACCCAACCTCAAAGAAAAAAAAGCTAGCTTTAAATAGAAAGATTTCTTTCTTTTGCTAATAAAGCTAGCTGAAACCCACCTGACTTAGAGGAAAGTTTTTTCCAGTTCAATTTAAACCCTGACTAGACTAGTATACTGCATTCTAATCAACTGTAAAATCAGTTTAAAAAAAAAAAAGCAGAACCACCACTTAACCATTATAAAATTTCAGACTAAAGAAGAACAAAATAAAAGCAACAGGGCTGATGGCTGACAATTACAAATGAGTTTAATTTGTATGTCACATGGACGTAGAAAGTTGTGATCAGTCTGAAATAAATAATTAAAGCAAAGCTTTCTTGTAACAGCCTCAGGAAATCAAGAGTTAACACTATTCTTCTCTTTAGTCAATTAACATTTTATTACATATTTTGCCTGGAGAATAAATTTCTGATAATACTATTTTATGAGTGGAATAAAGCACCAAGAAAATACATACTTTCAAAGACAGAGCTTAATATATTGTAAAATTCTAAATTATAGCAGGTAGCTCAGTGTGCTTTCTTAATGAGATGGCATGCATGTCTCTTAATGAAAGCATCAAAAAATAGAACTTTTCAATAAACGTAATTATTACTATTGTCACTGTTATTGTTACTTGTACTACTCCTCTCTGACCTCTTCTATTTCATCACTTGGTACTTCCGCCAATATTCTACACTTCAGGCATGCAGCACTAACATTGTTAAAGTACCTTTAGTTCAATATCCTTCCCCATCTTAAGTGTTTGCAATATATATAATCTGTACTCTGGTGGGATCCTTCTTCATCTTCTTTCCTTCCTTCATCTATATTTTCAACTTAAATTCTGTTTCCTCAGGGAAGTTCAACCCTAAATCCTGAAACTAGGTTACCTACTTCAGCTATAATGCCCCTGCTTGGCTATATGCATAACACTTGGTAGTGAATGAGTTTAATGCTTGTTCCAATGACTGAAAGCTGTCAGGGCAAGAAAAGCACCTGTCCCTTTTCCCACTTTTCATATTGGTGGACACATATTAGGCCTTCCATTAATATATGGCAATTAATTAAACTGTACAACTCAGATTTCAAGCACATATACTATAAATATTTAGTAAAATAATTTATCTGTAACAGTGTTTTATAAATATGGGAAAGCATGATGCAATATATTATCTAAGAGAGTTAACTGCCATAGAAAATATTTCCAGTCATTGGATTAATGCCCAAAAATGTTCAGGAGATGTTCTTTGGAATTCATATTTCATATGTAGACAATGGAAACCAACCAATGCTTTCCTATTTTAATTACAAATTCAGGGTATATTTTGTATTCTTAAAGAAACTGAGATTTCCCAAAATTCTCCTTTTGAAATTCTTAACTAGACTTTTACCAAAATGCCTTTCCCATAAGCAGTATGCTTCTATATTAAAGTAAATATCGGTTATGTGTCAGAATTCATATAGCAGCAGACTTCATTCCAATTTCAAAATAACAAGGTCTAAATATGTCCAAATGACCATGCAGCAAGAGTTTGGGCCCAGAATCCCTGTTGTTCTTAAAGTTGTATATCCTGACAATTTTCATATCCTGTATATATGAATATCCTGACAGAATTTTTAGGTAGTCACATTTCACCGTATATTTTAACTGCAAATTTTTGCCTCTGCTAAACTTTTAAACTTGCATTTTCTTTGAAGGATCACTTAGTTTTTTCTAGTAAATATCTATCCTAACACAAATATAAAATCAAGTACTAAACTTTATACAGTAATAACTTCTAAACTTTGTTAGAAGTATGCAAGAGACTGTCCAATAAAGATCAGTTAAAATATAGCATTCAAAAACAAATCTATTTTTCTAATTCATTACAATGTTCTCAACACAGTAAATCATCGGGAGAAATGTTTTTAAAATATATTTATATTAAACTATACCAGATTAATAATTTTAAAAAAACCCACAATGCATACTATATACAGTAGCATTACTGGGGAATTAATGTAATGACCAGGGAAGCCCCTCAGTGAGCCAGCCAGGAGTTCTGGGTGCACTTGTGCCATCCAAATCCATCTGAGTCCCTGCTGCAGGCTGGCAGTTGTTACCCAAGTTTAAACACTCATGAGGACATTCCTGTGTCCCAGGCTGGCTGGTACCTCCAGGACTGTGGAAGCCCTTTGGTTGGCAGCTTTTTTCAGGGCCAGTGCTATGGTGATGTAAGTGAGGTGCCTATGTCACAAAATTTAAGGAGACACTCACTCTCACAGTCCTGCAAGTACCATCTCAGCTTCCCAACAGAGGGTTCTGGAAGGCTTTCCCTGGCCTCTTTCTTAGTCTCTTAGTCTTAGTTAGTCTGACCCAAAGTAAGGGTCAGGCTAAGATCCCCTATTTCATAGTCTTTCTGACCCAGAGTAGGAACTTACCCTGCCCTATCTTCCCACACCAACAGATCTCATTTGAGACTCTGCTGGATGAAGGATGGGAGATAATCATCAATTCTGTTAAGTCTAAATTCAAAATCAGACTCTGTGGGATAAGGGATGTTTTATTGTAGCTTTGTTTCCTTCCTTCTAAAGTGGATACATGTTAGGCAACTAGGCCACTGATTTTCATTTCTTAAAGGGAAGAATGCAAGTGCAGAAAGCACTGGCACAAAGAGATTTACTATGAGATTTCAAATTTCAGAAGTCAAGTTTTCAAGGAAACTCAAAAAACTTGGGTGATTGACAGTGTGGGTGTAGGAGGGTATGTGTGATGAGTTAAAAGCAGACTTTATCCTCCACTCCTACCTTTGCATCTAAGCTATGTAAATATTTTAAGCATAGAGAAACAAAATGAGGATCAAAAGGAAAGAGACGAATCCAGAAATATTATTAGAGCTGGAGAAAGAAGATCAGTTCCTCAGGCTGGACGGGGGAATGACAAACTCTAGCAAGGTACATATAAATCACGAGCTTGAGAACCTGTTACTCACTAGATGAAGCCCTGGGAAGAGGCAACTGCACTGTGAAGTTCTCCAAGCTCCAATGCCTAGAAGAACTTAAGAATGACTGTCATGTGTTCAAGAGTGACATCAAAATAGAAGAGAGGTAAGGGACAGGAAAGGACTTGATAAATGGCAGTAAAGGATGATTCCACATTCCCCATCAGCTGGGCTCAGATCACCTACCACACTTGCCACCAAATACTCAGAAACTCAGGTATTAGCTCAGAGAAATGGGGGAAGGCGGGGGAGGGCTATGAACACAGAAAAAAGAATTCTAAGAGTGACAATGACTAAACTTTCACTCTGACAGAAGTGAAAACTTCTAAAACAAAAATTTTAGCACACTCTAAAACAAAAATTGTTTAGTTACAGAAAAATAAAGGAGGTTTTATTTCTTGCATGCCTGAGTTTCTAGTCTGATATTTGTACTCTCTACACAAACAATGTATTTTTCACCTACTGAAGAAGGCATTAAGTCGCAAAGAATCTTGGTTTCAGTTACTTCTTTATTCCAGAAACTCCTTCAGGCACTGAGTCTATTTGGGGAAGAAAGCTACTGTCAGCAATCAGAAAAACAAGCTCAAACCTGAGAAGTTGTTTCAAACTATGGTTTAAGAAGAGGCCAGGGCAGAATCAGATTACTTTCTCACTATGAATCATGAACTCATTAAATTTTGGAGATTAAAAATACAAATTCATATTGTGAATTTGATATGTACCAATATAGGGGCCTAGGGCTTCTCAGGTGACTCAATGGTAAAGAATCTACCTGTCAGTGCAGGAGACGCAAATTCAATCCCTGGGTCAAGAAGATCCCCTGCAGGAGGAAATGGCAACCCGTTCCAGTATTCTTGCCTGGAGAATCCCATGGACAGAGGAACCTAGCAGGCGACACAGTCCATGGGGTCACAAAAGAGTAGGGCACGACTTAGTGAGTAAATAAAAACAATAATAACAATATTGGGACCTGTACCCCATGTCGTTTAACAGATCCGGGGATTCAAGCTTCCACCTTCACTTTCTGAAAGAGATTAGCTAACAAATAACTTTATTAACTGCTTGGATTTCATCTCTTAATAGTCACATAAAATTGAGATGGAAAAATAGACTCAGCAGATAAGGTAAACTAGAAGGATAACTTCCAAAGTACAAAAAAATAAACACATTGACTAATCAGGGATTACAGGAAAAGCACATTGACCTCTGCTTCCTGTAAGAACTCTCTTACCATGCTCTGTTTCCTCACCTCACCCATTATAGTGCTTCTTGGCTAAATTCTCATCTGCCTGCCCTTGTCTGGTTATCAGTGCCAAGCTGAGCCACTCTGGAGACTGAGGCAAAAGGAAAGAAATGTGCTCCCATGTGGCTTCTCAGGTGGCACCAGCAGTAAAGAAGCTGTCTGCCAATGCAGGAGATGTAAGAAACGTGGGTTTGATCCCTGGGTCTGGAAGATCCTCTGGAGGAGGGCATGGCAAACCACTCCAGTATTCTTACCTGGAGAGTCCCATGGAGAGGGAAGATTGGCAGGCTATAATCCATAGGGTTGCAAAGAGTTGCACATGATTGAAGCAACTTAGCATGCATGCATGTGCTTCCATATATGTGTTTTATACATCCTTGCATCATTTATATATTTTGTATGATTTATATGTTTGTATTATTTACCTCCTTGATTACTGAGTCTTTTGGTGCCTCTTTTACATTTTCACCTGAGGTCAATGCCTAACTCGCCTCTCCCTAATTCCTGTGTGAAGTCCCCAAAGACTAACCTCCACCCTCTTCCCATTCTACATACTCTTCTTGGGTAGCCCTACCCACAGGCTTTTAATTACCCACTTGTATTCTGATTATTGAAAACTCTTCATCTGCTCTCCTGACCTCTTTACTTAGCTACAAGCTTTAAACTAAACAGGATGTCCCACAGGTATAAGAAACTTAAAAGATCTCAAACTGAATTCAAGATTTCTCTCAATTTATCCTATATACAACAAAATGCCCACATAAAGTCAACTCCCAAATCATATTTATGTCCTATTATGGACTAAATATTTGTGTTCCCTCAAAATTTGCATACTGAAAAACCTAAACCTCAGTGTGTTGGTATTAGAAGGTGCGGCCTTTGGGAAGTGTTAGGTCATAAGGGTGGAACTCTCATAGAGGGGGATTAGTGCCTTTATAAAAAAGGCTTCAGAGAGCTCTCTCATCCCTTCTGCCATGAGAATACACAGCAAAAATCCATCTATGAATGAGGAAGCAGGCCCTCAGCAGATATTAAATCTTCCAGTGTCTTGACCTTAAACTTCCCAGCCTCCAGAAGTATGAGAAATAAATGTTTGTTGTTTAAGCCACCTAGTCTGTGATATTTCTGTTATAGTAGCCCAAACAGACTAGGACACCTCCTAACTATATTCAAGCTTGTCCTCTCTTCTATATACCCACTGTCCCTGGTCTTCATGATTTCCTCTTCCAGCCTTCCATATTATTTTCAGAGACCCTGCTTCACCCCTTCTGCATGGAACCCAGCTTCCATACTGAAAGTTATAGACTGATACATCTCAAGACAAATCTGACCAACTCACACTGATAATTAAAGTTCCTTCGTGGTTCATCCTTTGAAAGAGTACTACATATTAATACTGCTGTCTTCTTCCAAAAACATTAAACCTTCTTGGAAGGGCCCGTATCATGTTCATCTTCATTCCAGAGTTCTAAGTGGTACCATGCCTGGCCCACTGTAAGCAGGCAATAAATGAAGAAACAAAGCAGTGACTAAGACTGTGAAGGGAAAAAAAAGTGGTTATCAAAACTTATATATTACTTAAGTTACTTCCTAGAAGAAAAAAGTGCAATGATTTATTTTTATCTAATTATTTTTAAAAGTCTGCTTAAAGGGCTCTGGTCCCATACTGCATAAGTTCAGCGTCTTAGTCGTGGACTCTTAGACAGGTTTCTTAAGCTTCCTTCATCTATGAATAAAGATAAAATACAATATGGGTGGTTCTGAGGCTTAAATGGGCTATTTCACAAAAAGCACTTTGAAATATAACTACTCAGTTAATTCTTAATATATATAACAGTTTATTCTTATTTTTATTATTTCATCTTGAGCACCTACTACATGCGATGATTTTTAAATAAATTAGCTAAAATTTCCAAAATCATGTCAAATAATTGATTGTCTTTAATTGCCTCTCCTTTTTATTTTCATCTAGGATAAATTTTCTGATCTGTAACATTGTCTGGTCTTTAAAACTGCTAATGGAAAAGGAGTACAAAATATTTATGTAATCAGGACAGTTCAACACTTTAAAAAAACAGCAAAAATAAACAGCAGTTATGGAACACCTGCTTAACAGATACTGGAAATAACTGCTTTGTGCTTCATTAACCAGTAAAAACACATTTGCCAGTTTAAACCCCCTACTGAATTCAGAATTTCTAATTATCACTAGAATCATATTAACTTGGCAAGGGAAGAAATTCCTGGGTAAAAAATTTCAGAATTTCTATAAAGCCTACAAACACATATTTGTTTATTAAAACTGAATGTGATTTAATTTAATAGACAGTTTTAAACTAATTATTTTGCATATTTTATTTACCTTTGAGTGGCATTACTACAGTGCCTCACATATGGTTGTTTCAAGGGCCAAAGTGGAAAGAAAAAGAGAAAGAGTGAGAACTCTACGCAAATAAAGCCAAACCATGACCCCGATGTAGATTTGCTAAGAATGATAAGACAGTGATTATCTGAGTCAAATCAAAATAGAAAATTGTAAAGTTAATGCAAAATAATTAGAAAATAAAACAAAATAAACACAAACATGTCAAGCTTTTACATTTGATAGTCAGGGAGTTGGCTCAAAATTACCTCTTTAGCTGCCTTCATAAATGCTATAAGATTCCTTCAATGTAATGGCGACAACCATTACAATCTGCATTTTCCTTAACTTTGAAGTATCTATTTTTTAATAATCTTATTCGTGTTTTCTAAGGAGGTAATACACTGGAAAAGGCACACAAGATTCAGATGACCAGAATTCTAGATATGGCTACAAAACTAAGCAATTTTAATGAGTTTAAGTAAATAATTTAATATTTTCAGCATAGTCAGTAAAATGAAGAAACAAATCTGGGTTGTTCATTTAGATCATGATTAAAATCAAACACAATATGCAGCAGTAGTTTGGATACTGTATACCAAAAAAATCTGTGATCCTTACATCTAGCATGTGAAAACTATGTAAAAGAAGGGTTGAATTCTTGCAACACATCTTTAGTGAGTACCAAGGGTTCATGATGCTGGGGACACAGCTTATGAAACAAAATATATAATGAACAAAACATAGCAATCCATGCCTACCTGGATTTCATATGCTAGTGGGGAAAACAGAGAAGGCAATAGCAACCCACTCCAGTACTCTTGCCTGGAAAATCCCATAAACAGAGGAGCCTGGTAGGCTGCAGTCCATGGGGTCGCTAAGAGTCGGGCATGACTGAGTGACTTCACTTTCACTTTTCACTTTCATGCATTGGAGAAGGAAATGGCAACCCACTTCAGTGTTCTTGCCTGGAGAATCCCAGGGACAGCAGAGCCTGGTAGGCTGCTGTCTGTGGAGTCACACAGTGTCGGACCCAACTGAAGCGACTTAGCAGTGGGAAAAAACTGACAATAAACAAATCAGTGAATAAGAAAACAATGTATCAGTGATGGGTGCCATGAAAAAGAATTAAGCAAAGTCTAAGAAGAGCTTAGTATGGTGTCAGGCTAGAGTTTTAAACAGAGTGGCTGGAGAAAGCCTTGCTGAGATGTACAAAGGAAACTCTGCAAACTCCCAAGTAAGCTGGAAAAAATCACTGAAAGTTTCTGAGCACAGGAATATTAAAAGGATTTTAAGACGTATTATTATAAAGATATTCTACCAGAAAAGGGCATAAGCATGGCAACCATTACAAACCAACTAAAATAATCCAGATGAAAAATAATGATGATGGTTTAAAAAGGCAGGAAGTGGTGGAAGTGATGAGAATTAATCAGATTCTAGCTAACATAACTGAAGGTATATCCAAACGGATCTTCTAATAAAGTATGGGAGGTGAGACAAATAAAATTGAGGACTCAGTATTTTGCTCTCAGAAAGTGATGGATAGAGATGACTCCAGGAACAATGGATCTTGGATGTAAGATCATAATTTGGATTTTTGACATGTGAACACTGAAATGCCTGTTAGGGATTCAAGTGAAGGTATTCACTAGACCCTGGGGCTGGTAAGATCCCCTGGAGAAGGAAACGACAAACCATTCCAGTATTCTTGCTGGGAAATCCCATGGACAGAGGAGTCTATAGGCTGCAGTCCATGGGGTTGCAAACAGTCAGACATGACTGAGCGACTAAGCGCAAACACACATTCATTAGGCACTTGGTTACAGAAGTCTAGAATTAAAGAAAGTCGTCCAGGCAAGAGGGATAAATGCAGGAATCATCAGTCTTTATAGTAGTAGTAGCAGTTTGTCGCTGAGTCGTGTCCGACTCTTTGCGACCCCATGGACTGTAGCCTACAAGGCTCCTCCCTCCATGGGATTCTCCAGGCAAGAGTACTGGAGTGGGTTGCCATTTCCTTCTCCAGGGGATCTTCCCAACCCAGGGATCGAACCCGGGATTCCCACATTGCAGGCAGATGCTTTAACCTCTGCACCACCAGGGAAGCCCAATAGATGGCATTTAAAATGAGGAGAGAGAATGTGATCAACAACTTACTGAGTCTTTAAAGAAAGACAGAAAGATCTGAACCCTGGGCGCTCTAATATTGAGGAGTGAGAAGATGAGGAAGAGCCAACAAAGAAGCTGAGAAGAAGATGCCAATGAGGAAAGAAGAAAAAAGGAGTGTGAGGTCCTGGAAGGGAAGTGAAAAGAAAAATTGCAGGAAGGAGAAAGTGACTGCTTATGTTAAGGGCTGCTACTACTTAACAGCAAGGTTTGGTTCTTTAGCTAGCAAAGGCTTCCCTGGTAGCTCAGTTGGTAAAGAACCTGCCTGAGATGCTGGAGACCCCAGTTTGATTCCTGGGTTGAGAAGATCCCTTGGAGAAGGGATAGACTACCTACTCTAGTATTTTTGGGCTTCTCTGGTGGCTCAGCTGGTAAAGAGTCTGCCTGCAATGTGGTAGACCTGGGTTCGGACCCTGGGCCAGGAAGATCCCCTGGAGAAGGGAAAGGCTGCCCACTCCAATATTCTGGCCTGGAGAATTCCACGGATTGTATAGTCCATGGGGTCTCAAAGAGTCTGATACGACTAGCAACTTTCACTTTTCACTTTTCCCTAAAAGCAGAATTTGAAACATGTGATTTATGGAGTAAGTGCTCCTCAGGAAATAACAATATAGGAGGGATGGAGCAGGGTAGAAAAGGAAACGCTGATCAAGGATGGGCCAGTGGTAGTGTCTAGTCTTAGAGCCATAGCCAAGGGTCTAGAGCACAACTGCCCATAGGAGCTGCCCTCACCTTAAGGGAAACAGGCTGGCTTCTTTCAAGATACTGTTTTTGTATTAAGTTCTCAGAAATTTAATTATGATACGTCTTGATATGTATTCCCTAGTGTTTCACAGAGGTTTTTGAATCTGCAGATTTGTGTCTCTTGCTAACTTTAGGAAGTTTTTACCTGTTATATCCCTTTGGGGTATTTTTCAGCCTCAGCCTGTTTCTTCTCTTCTTGATAAAGGTAGAAATTCAGTGGTCTGAGATGTGAGCTGCCTTGGTTACCAGGTAGCTAGTGAACATGAGAGTCCTGACTCCCTTCCTTTCACCAAGCAGAGGGGTTGGAGCATCTCACCATCTCATCACAGGATTAAGTCCAGGCTCCCTGCTCCACGTTTGTGAATACATTGGGATGAGGTCACATTTCTGTAGTTTGCTGTATTCAGCTAGAGCAGATCTGTTACTATCTAAAAGTCTTTCGTCTTATTATGAACAGAAAAGAAATTGTTCATTTCTTCGTATTTTGGCTAGAAGGAGCAGACTTTCATTGAGGTGTGTGAGTGTGTGTGTATCAGCTAATATTTCTGGTTTTCTAACTTTTTCGGCTACAAGGCTACAAGATATATGCAGAAAAAAAAAAAAACCCAGGGAGTTCATCACTCTGTCATGCTTCAGGTTCCATATTCCTAGTTAATTAGCCTTCTCTACACCTTAGAGAATCTTCTCATATTTGTTTTATGCATGTTTTTAATTTAGATGAGTAATTATTAAACTCAAGTATGAAAATTTATAAATTAAAAAATAAATCATATCATGTGGTAATACTTTTATTCAATTCTACATGGAGGCACAAAGAGAATAATAATGAAAAGGAGAAGAACACCATTCTTTAACAACACTGAGGATAATCTTCAACTCTAGTTCCATATGCCCTCTTTGGAAAAATATTTCACTGTTCTATATTAATACAATATATACAGTTAATACATAGAGTTTTCAAGTATATATACAGAGCAATAAATATGATCTTATAATTGAGATAATACTAACATATCTTAAAAGTTTCATTTTTCCTCTAACACTTGCTATTATAACAAATCTAAAATATACAAAAGTGCTAAGAAAACAAACACAATTACTATTAACATTTCATTTTTTTTCTGTATGAATATGTGTACAGGTGTGGTTCTGTAAAACTATATACAACCATTCTGAAATACAGTGTTGTTCTGTACCTTGTTCATAAATTAATAATATAAATTATAAGTTTTTTTCAGATTATTAATTACTTCAAAAGTAATTTTATTAAAAAATAGTAATTTAATGGCTGCACCATTTACTACGGAATAGATCTGCCCTGAGTAACTTAGTTATAACCCACATTTTCCCACCCACATTTTTTAAACAGTATTGGGATAATCTTTCCATTTAATTATTTACCTACATTCCTTACTTGTTCCTTAAGATAGTTTACTAGAAGATGAATTACTAGGTTTAAGTGTTTGATAATTTAAAGGTATTCTTATGGATTCAATTCAGTTGAGCTCAGTGACTCAGTCGTGTCCAACTCTTTGTGACCCCATGAATCGCAGCACACCAGGCCTCCCTGTCCATCACCAACTCCCAGAGTTCACTCACACTCACATCCATCGAGTCAGTGAAGCCATCCAGACATCTCATCCTCTGTCGACCCTACTCCTCCTGCCTCCAATCCCTCCCAGCATCAGAGTCTTTTCCAATGAGTCAACTCTTCGCATGAGGTGCCCAAAGTACTGGAGTTTCAACTTTAACATCATTGCTTCCAAAGAAATCCCAGGACTGATCTCCTTCAGAATGGACTGGTTGGATCTCCTTGCAGTCCAAGGGACTCTCAAGAGTCTTCTCCAACACCACAGTTCTAAAGCATCAGTTCTTCAGTGCTCAGCCTTCTTCACAGTCCAACTCTCACATCCATACATGACTACTGGAAAAACCATAGCCTTGACTAGACCGACCTTGGTCGGCAAAGTAATGTCTCTGCTTTTGAATATGGTATCTAGGTTGGTCAAAACTTTTCTTCCAAGGAGTAAGCGTCTTCTAATTTCATGGCTGCAGTCACCATCTGCAGTGATTTTGGAGCTCCCAAAAATAAAGTCTGACACTGTTTCCACTGTTTCCCCATCTATTTCCCATGAAGTGATGGGACCAGATGCTATGATCTTCGTTTTCTGAATGTTGAACTTTAAGCCAACTTTTTCACTCTCCACTTTCACTTTCATCAAGAGGCTTTTTAGTTCCTCTTCACTTTCTGCCATAAGGGTGGTGTCATCTGCATATCTGAGGTTATTGATATTTCTCCTGGCAATCTTGATTCCAGCTTGTGCTTCTTCCAGACCAGCATTTCTCATGATGTACTCTGCATAGAAGTTAAATAAGTAAAGTGACAATATACAGCCTTGACGTACTCCTTTTCCTCTTTGGAACCAGTCTGTTGTTCCATGTCCAGTTCTAACTGTTGCTTCCTGACCTGCATATAGGTTTCTCAAGAGGCAGGTCAGGTGGTCTGGTATTCCCCTCTCTTTCAGAGTTTTCCACAGTTTATTGTGATCCACACAGTCAAAGGCTTTGGCATAGTTAATAAAGCAGAAATAAATGTTTTCTGGAACTCTCTTGCTTTTTCAATGATCCAGCTGATGTTGGCAATTTGATCTCTGGTTCCTCTGCCTTTTCTAAAACCAGCTTGATCACCAGAAAGTTCACGGTTCATGTATTGCTGAAGCCTGGCTTGGAGAATTTTGAGCATTACGTTACTAGCATGTGAGATGAGTCAATTGTGTAGTAGTTTGAGCATTCTTTGGCATTGCCTTTCTTTGGGATTGGAATGAAAACTGACCTTTTCCAGTCCTGTGGCCACTGCTGAATTTTCCAAATTTGCTGGCATATTGAAGGAAGCACTTTCACATAATCATCTTTCAGAATTTGAAATAGCTCAACTGGAATTCCATCACCTCTACTATCTTTCTTCGTAGTGATGCTTTCTAAGGACCACTTGACTTCACATTCCAGGATGTCTGGCTCTAAATGAGTGATCACAGCATCATGATTATCTGGGTCGTGAAGATCTTTTTTGTACAGTTCTTCTGTGTATTCTTGCCACCTCTTCTTAATATCTTCTATTTCTGTTAGGTCCATACCATTTCTGTCCTTTATCAAGCCCATCTTTGCATGAAATGTTCCCTTGGTATCTCATATTTTCTTGAAGAGATCTCTAGTCTTTCCCATTCTGTTCTTTTCCTCTATTTCTTTGCATTGATTGCTGAAGAACTCTTTCTTATCTCTTCTTGCTATTCTTTGGAACTCTGCATTCAGATGCTTATGTCTTTCCTTTTCTCCTTCGCTTTTTGCCTCTCTTCTTTTCACAGCTATTTGTAAGGCCTCCCCAGACAGCCATTTTGCTTTTTGCACTTCTTTTCCATGGAGATGGTCTTGATCCCTGACTCCTGTACAATGTCACGAACCTCATTCCATAGTTCATCAGGCACTCTATCTATCAGATCTAGGCCCTTAAATCTATTCCTCACTTTCACTGTATAATCTTAAGGGATTTGATTTAGGTCATACCTGAATGGTCTAGCGGTTTTCTCTACTTTCTTCAATTTGAGTCTGAATTTGGTAGTAAGGAGCTCATGATCTGAGCCACAGTCAGCTCCTGGTCTTGTTTTTGTTGACTGTATAGAGCTTCTCCATCTTTGGCTGCAAAGAATATAATCAATCTGATTTCAGTGTTGACCATCTGGTGACGTCCATGTGTAGAGTCTTCTCTTGTGTTGTTAGAAGAGGATGTTTGCTACGACCAGTGCATTTTCTTGGCAAAAACTCTATTAGTCTTTGCCCTGCTTCATTCTGTATTCCAAGGCCAAATTTGCCTGTTACTCCAGGTGTTTCTTGACTTCTTACTTTTGCATTCTAGTCCCCCATAATGAAAAGGACATCTGTTTTAGGTGTTAGTTGTAAAGGTCTTGTAGGTCTTCATAGAACTGTTCAACTTTAGCTTCTTCAGCATTACTGGTTGGGGTATAGACTTGAATTACTGTGATACTGAATGGCTTGCCTTGGAAACGGACAGAGATCACTGTGTCGTTTTTGAGATTGCATCGAAGTACTGCATTTTGGACTCTTTTGTTGACCATGATGGTGACTCCATTTCTCCTGAGGGATTCCTGCCCACAGTAGTAGATACAATGGTCATCTGAGTTAAATTCACCCATTCCAGTCCATTTTAGTTCGCTGATTCCTAGAATGTCGACGTTCACTCTTGCCATCTCTTGTTTGACCACTTCCAATTTGCCTTGATTCATGGACCTGACATTCCAGGTTCCTATGCAATACTGCTCTTTACAGCATCAGACCTTGCTTCTATCACCAGTCACATCCAGAGCTGGGTATTGTTTTTTCTTTGGCTCCATCCCTTCATTCTTTCTGGAGTTATTTCTCCACTGATCTCCAGTAGCATGTTGGGCACCTACTGACCTGGGGAGTTCCTCTTTCAGTATCCTATCATTTTGCCTTTTCATAGTGTTCATAGGGTTCTCAAGGCAAGAATACTGAAGTGGTTTGACATTCCCTTTTCCAATGTCTTATGGACTAAATCCCCTCAAATTCATTTATCAAAAGCCTAGCCCCCAGTGTCTCAGAATGTATATGTATTTGGAGTCAGTCTTAAAAGAGGTAAATAAATTAAAATTAGGTCATCAGAACAGCTCTTATCTGATATATTGGTGTCATTATAAGAGGATATTGGACACGCACAGGGGGAAGACCATGAGAAGAGAGTGAAAAGGCAGCCACCTATCATTAAGAGAAGTGCCTCAGAAGAAATCAACCAAGCTGACACATTGACTCAGATTCCTAGCCTCCAGAACATGGAGAAAATAAACAGTTCTTCAGGCCACACAGTCTGTGGTACTTTTTATAACAGTCCTAGAAAAGTAACACATGTATTAACAAATATTGTCAAAGATACTGACAAAGACACTGTCAAACTGCTTTCCTAGAAACCTGTGCCAATATGTATTTAATGCAGAAAACCTATTTTATTGTATCCTGGTTAATCACTAAAAAAAAAAGAAAATATGAAACACTCAATTTATAAGCTAACATTATGGAATGAAAATACTAATTTTTCATAAAATAAGAATAGTAAAAACACAGCAATAATAATGGTGAATGTTTCCCCTTCTAAATAAACAGTTTCAGTACAGTTCAGTCGCTCAGTCATGTCCGACTCTTTGCGACCCCATGAACTGCAGTACAGCAGGCCTCTCTGTACATCACAAACTCCTGGAGTCCACCCAAACCCGTGTCCATTGAAGTGATGATGTCACCCAACCATCTCACCCTCTATCGTCCCCTTCTCCTCCTGCCCTCAAACTTTCCCAGAATCAGGGTCTTTTCAAATGAGTCAGCTCTTCACATGAGGCGGCCAAAGTTTTGGAGTTTCAGCTTCGACATCAGTCCTTCCAATGAATACTCAGGACTGATCTTCTTTAGGATGGACTGGTTGGATCTCCTCACAGTCCAATGGACTCTCAAGAGTCTTCTCCAATACCACAGTTCAACAGCATCAATTCTTTGGTGCTCAGCTTTCTTTATAGTTCAACTCTCACATCCATTCATGACCACTGGAAAAACCATCGGCTTGACTACTCTGTTGGCAATGTAATGTCTCTGCTTTTGAATATGCTATCTAGGTTGGTCATAACTTTCATTCCAAGGAGTAAGCGTCTTTTAATTTCATGCCTGCAATCACCACCTGCAGTGATTTTGGAGCCCAGAAAAATAAATTCAGCCACTGTTTCCATTATTTCCCCATCTATTTGCCATGAAGTGATGGGACCATATGCCATGTCTTAGTTTTCTGAATGTTGAGCCTTAAGCCAATTTTTTCACTCTCCTTTTTCACTTTCATCAAGAGGCTCTTTAGCTCTTCTTCACTTTCTGCCATAAAGGTGGTATCATCTGCATATCTGAGGTTATTGATATTTCCCCCAGCAATCTAGATTCCAGCTTGTGCTTCTGCCAGCCCAGCGTTCCTCATGATGTACTCTGCCTAGAAGTTAAATAAGCAAGGTGACTATATACTGTCTGACATACTCCTTTTCCTATTTGGAACCAGTCTGTTGTTCCATGTCTAGTTCTGACTGCTGCTTCCAGACCTGCATACAGATTTTTCAGGAGGCAGGTCAGGTGGTCTGGTATTCCCATCTCTTTCAGAATTTTCCACAGTTTATTGTGATCCACACAGTCAAAGGCTTTGGTGTAGTCAATAAAGCAGAAATAGATGTTTTTCAGGAACTCTCTTGCTTTTTCAATGATCCAGTGGATGTTGGCAATTTGATCTCTGGTTCCTCTGCCCTTTCTAAAACCAGCTTGAACATCTAGAAGTTCACGATACACGTATTGCTAAAGCTTGGCTTGTAAAATTTTAACCTTTACTAGCATGTGAGATGAGTGCAATTGTGTGGTAGTTTGAGCATTCTTTGGCATTGCCTTTGGGATTGGAATGAAAATTGACCTTTTCCAGTCCTGTGGCCACTGCTGTATTTTCCAAATTTGCTGGCATACTGAGTGAAGCACTTTCACAGCATCATCTTTCAGAATTTGAAATAGCTCAACAGGAATTCCATCACCTCCACTAGCTTTCTTCATAGTGATGCTTCCTAAGGCCCACTTGACTTCAGATTCCAGGATGTCTGGCTCTGAGTGATTACACCATTGTGATTATCCGGGTCGTGAAGATCTTTTTTGTCCAGTTCTTCTGTGCATTCTTGCCATCTCTTCTTAATATCTTCTGCTTCGATTAGGTCCCTACCATGTCTGTTCTTTATTGAGCCCATCTTTGCATAAAATTTCCCTTGGCATCTCTATAATAATCTATAAAGGGGAAACCTTAGATAGTTCAGTTTATCTGGATCATAATTCTCACACATTTAAAATGAGAGAGACTTGATAATCATTAAAGGATTTCTAAGTTTGAAAATTACATGATTCTTTTTTCAGTGTCCTTCAACTGTTTATATCATTATACAGGATCACAACTGATAGTTGATTCATTCCTTGATCTAATTTGGACCACACTAGTGTCCTTCCAGAGACCTCTACGAGAGATGTCATGGTAGAATGCAAAGCTCACAAAAGTGGAGCAAGGAAAACAGAATTACAAATCTAAATCTTCTAGTTAAGTGATCGTGTTATCATTGCAAATCATGTTGTTTCCCTGTATTTCTATCTCTCTTTTTAATTCAAAAACTTTGATGGTTGGCCAGTGACAGAAAAATTTAAAATCAGATAAATACAAATGTACATGTACAAATACCCTCAATTCCTATTCTAAAAGAGTTATATGTAGTTGAGAAGTACATAAAAATAAACTAAAAATCATTGTTTTAAAAAGGACATATACACAAAGTATCAAAAGAGCTAATGTTAAATAAGTTTATACTTATTAAATGGCTCACTCCCTAATCACTTGAAGAAAATTAATGTTGGAGAAATTAATTTTTCTCCAACTCTTTGCAACCCCATGGACTGTAGCACACCAGGCTCATTTGTCCATGGGATTCTCCAGGCAAGAATACTGGAGTGGGTTGCCATTTCCTTTTCCAGAGGATCTTCTCAACCCAGGGATTGAACCCAGGTCTCCTGCATTGCAGGTGGACACTTTTACCATCTGAGCCACCAAAGAAGCCCTTGGAGAAATTAATTTTGGGAAATCAGGTGAAAAGGAAGTTGTTCTCCTAACAAATATTTATACCTCATACAATGGCATATTAAATATTGCCTTCAAAGTTGTACTTACTTAATCTCCATGTATAGTCTAATAATCCCAGCCCTATAATGATTTCATGGACCCAATTAAATAACATTCTAGCAGTCAGTAATCACAGATTTTTCCACCTGCACCTCATCTGGAAATATAAGATGTTCATGAGTGAGTGAGTGAGTAAAGTCGTGTCCAACTCTTTGTGACCCCGTGGACTGTAGCCTACCAGGCTTCTCTGTCCATGGGATTCTCTAGGCAAGAATACTGGAGTGGGTTTCCATTTCCTTCTCCAGGGAAGATGTTCATATTGAACACTTAATGTTTATATGTTCCCCCAAAGAATATTTAACAACAGTTTGTGTATACTAGTATACCCTTCTTCAGTTGAATTATATCTGAAATTTGGAAACTCTTCTATATCATTGTGTTATTATAAAATTATTTTAAGAGGTTTTTATTCATTTCCCAAAAAAAATTTGGCACAAACTAAATTTATATGATTTTAATCTATTTCAAAAGATTTTTTAATCACAGTTTTTAGAAGATTCAAATATAAAATATTTAAATATGAAAAAAACTACTGCTGTATGTTACACATATTTAATTATATGTCTAAGTATATATGAAATCGTGTCTTAAAGTGTAAAATGAGATAATTTTCAGCATGAAACCATGTATCAGTGGTACTTACAGAGCAGTTCTTATCAGGATTTCTTTTCCAATGTTTCTTGTCTAATTTCTTGGCCAAAGTGGAACGCAGAGTTGCATGAGACTGTGTTCGAGGATTTAAAGCCAGGATACTCTGAAGATACCACAGACAAAATATAAGCATAAATATGTTGGACTTTAAAAAATAAAATTTTAAGATTTCACACACATACTCCAAAGATGCATATTAAAAAAAGTTGTTTTCCCCTCTACTACTGTATTCCACAACAAACTTATCTAAAGAAATCATTTACTAGGTGATATCCCAGTTCATTTTATACAAATATTTATTTATGAGAACATGAAGGACTTCAAAAACATGTAAAATATAACAATTGAATCTAAGATAAATTTTATAAATAGTATTCTTACATAAGAATGAAAAGAGAGGCAGACACTTCATTACAGATGTGATTTAAACTAGTAATAATAATCTCCACTAAGTTTCTAGAGCTTTACCAATTGCTTTCACATGTATTATTTAATGTACAAATAGCTACTATTATCTCAAAATTTTGGATGCAGAAATACGTTCAAGGTGATTAAGTAACCTGCTCAAGATCTAATAATATGTGGAAGGGATTGAATCAGAATTCAGTTCTTGAGTATTGAACTTACATGTGAATTTATCCAAAGATGGAGTCTACATTTTACTGTGACTTTTTGAGGTATAGAATAGAAAACGTTTTAAACACATGTGTAAAGCAGCACCTGAATAACTAAAGAAATAATTAATTCAAAAGGCCTGTCTTCAGCAAGGCTTTAAAACATGACCACTGGGACTCCCCAGAAAGAATGAATGAGGACCTCTGCAGATCACCTCCCTAACAGAACAACATAACTGATAAAAATTAGTAAAAATAAGAATCCTTTGAAGTCTCCAGAAATTCTTATAGTCAAAGAGCAGATGAAGAAATTGTTATTGAAAAAGACCTACTAAAACTTGGTAAGAATGGCGAGGGTCTGTGGCATTTGAAGTGCAGTCCTGTATCCCTCCTGAAGGCTCCCAGTTCAGCACGCAGGAATTCCACCTCAGGTGAATACAGCCAAGAACAGAGGGCTGACCCTCCCCCATCCTCTAGGTGACACTGAGGTATCTCCCAAAGAAAGGCAGGATATTAGTATACCTAATCCCCTCTCCCCAGTCTACCAGCTATGTAGCAACTAAAGACCAGAAAGTGCAGCTGAGAAGTCAGGAGCTCCTTGCTTTTCCCATACCCACTCACAGAGGAAAGGCTCTATCTCAGGAGCAACAGGCCTATAGCAGGATCCTGATCACCATTATATCAGCTCGCCCATGGCTTAGAGTTAGAAAACCAGGAGAAGCAAACTGAGATCGGAGGTCACTGCCTATACCAGGGCCCTGCTCATAAGCAGGAGTGTAGCTCCCAGAAATGCAGGCCACTGTAACTACCCCTAGATCTGGAACTGTGGCAGAGGTTTTTTTTCCCCAGAGAAAGAGCCCACACAAACAGAAGAACTGACTTCATTTAAATTAATACATGGGAAGTTCAAGGCTAAGGGTACTCTCAAAAACAATAAAGATTTCAATGCCAGACAATAACGAGGAAAGAGGTAGCTTCAGGAGAGCAATAAACTAAATCACAAGGCAGACAGTTTACCAGAAAGAATACCTAATGGCTCCTGTATGGCCACAAGAAATCTCAAAGACTCACCTAAAAACTACTCTTGCAAAGGGGCCCAAATTTAACTGAATCACACTATGAAGTAATTTATTAATATATCCCAAGGCATTGCCAAAAACAACAGAGTAATCAACTAGTAATCAAAGAGACTAAGAACTGGGTGTGATACCAACAGAGGTGGACCATTTAACAATGAAATCCAAAGAGAAGGCACAGAAAGTCCCACAAAAGCACTGTCATACCACAGTTACTGAAGCCCATGGCCTCACTCTATGTGAGTACTATCAACGATCAGGGAAAAACAGCATATCTAAAGCAGTCCACCAAATCACTAAACAAACAGGCTAACAACAACCAGCCCCCAACTCTGGGATGGCGTAGAGGGAACTTAGTATCCAGAATCGCTATATCATATGAAATGTTCCATTTTCCATTAAAACAAAATTAAAAGACATTCAAAGAAACAGGATTATATGGTCCATGCAAGAACAAAAGCAGGTAACAAATACTGTCCTTCAGAGGTTTCAGGTGTAACATTTAATAAAAACTTCAAAGCAGCCATTATAAGGAAGGTATGGTAACAATATCTCACCAAACAGAGAATACTCATAAAGACATAAAAATTATTTTTAAAATTCTGGAGATAATAAACTATAATAACTGAAATAAAAATTTACTAGAAGGGCTCAATAGTATATCTTAATTTGCAGAAGAAAGAATCAGCAAACTTTAAGAGAACTCAAGAGATATTATGCAGTCCAAAAGACAAAGACAAAAATATTTTTCAAAAAAATTAACACAGCCTTAAAGATATATGGTACATAGTTTGTTGTTGTTGAATCACTCAGTCATGTGTGCCTCTTTAAAAATTCTAGACTGCAGCACCCCAGGCTTCCCTGTCCTCCTTCACCATCTCCCAGAGTTTGTTCAAACTCATGTCCATGGAGTCAGGGATGCCATGCAACCATCTCGTCCTCTGTCATCTGCTTTTCCTCTTGCCTTCAGTCTTTCCCAGCATCAGGGTCTTTTGTAATGAGTTGGCTCTTTGCATCAGGTGGCCAAAGTATTGGAGCTTCAGCTTCAGCATCAGTCCTTCCAATGAACACCCAGGACTGATCTCCTTTAGGATTGACTGGTTTGATGTCCTTGAAGTACTAGGGACTTTCAAGAGTCTTCTCCAACACAGTTAAGTACTCCAAGATATTGTAGCAGGATTTCAGAAAGGAAGGCAAGAAAGAAGGTGAAAAATATAAGAAAAATAATGGGACTGAAATTTTTTTTAAAGAAAAAAACATTAAACTATATATTCAGTAAGATGAACAAATTTAAGTAGGATAAATGCAAAAGATCCACACATAGACAAAAAAAAAGTCAACACCAAAGAGAAAATCTTGAAAGTAGCAAAAGAAAAATACTCAAATGTACAACTCCAATAGTTTAATGGTTGATTTCTCATCAGGAACAACAGATGTCTAAGAGTAGCAGGATAAGATTTTCAAAGAACTAAAAGAGAAAAAAAATTGTCAACCAAGAATACTATATTCAAGACAGAAGAACAAAAAGGAAATGGATTTGAATATTGTCAGCCTAATATATAATCACTACATTTCATCAAATTGCAGAATGCATATTCTTCTCAGTTCAGTTCAGCTGCTCAGTCATGTCCAACTTTTTGCAACTTCATGGACTGCAGGATGCCAGGCTTCCTTGTCCATCATCAACTCCCAGAGCTTGCTCAAACTCATGTCCATTGAGTCGGTGATGCTATCCAACCATCTCATCCTCTGTCGTCACCTTCTCCTCCTGCCTCCAATCTTTCCCAGCATCAGGGTCTTTTCCAATGAGTCAGTTCTTTGCATCAGGTGGCCAAACTATTGGAGATTCAGTTTCAGCATCAGTCCTTCCAATGAATATTCAGGGCTGATTTCCTTTAGGATGGACTGGTTGGATCTCCTTGCAGTCCAAGGGACTCTCAAGAGTCTTCTCCAGCACCACAGCATCAATTCTTCAGCACTCAGCTTTCTTTATAGTCCAACTTCCACATCCATACATGACTACTGGAAAAACCATAGCTGTGACTAGAGGAACCTTTGTTGGCAAAGTAATGTCTCTGCTTTTTAATGTCTCTGCTGTCTAGGTTGGTTATAGCTTTTTTGCAAGGAGCAAGCATATTTTAATTTCATGTCTCAAGTGTCCACAAAACATTCTCTGTGACAAACCAGATGCTAGGCCATAAGACAAACCTTAATAAATTTAAAAAGGTTAAAATTTTACAAAGCAGCTATCTAACCATAATAGAATGAATACAGATATCAGTAACAGAAGGAAATTTGGGAAATTTACAAACCAGATACATGCACATAATAAACATTGTGCTGAGAGGAGTCAGTTACAAAATCTCACATCTTGTATTACTCTACTTATATAAAATGTCCAAAATAGAGAAGTCTATAGAGACAGAAAGTAGATGTGGTTGCCAGGGGCTGGAGGATTAGGGGCAAATACAGCATGAATGCTGAAGGGTGTATGATTTCTTTGGGTAGATGAAAATTGATTGCAGTCTTAGTAGCAAACTATGAATACAATAAAAGTCTTTGAATTCTACAGTCTATATTTGTGAACTGTACAGTATGTGAATTGTATCTCAATAAAGCTGTTACTAAATAATAGTATTAATAATACACAGTAAATTCTACATTCAGAGAATTTCACTGAATACTGCATTCATTCTAATAAACATTATTGGGGCTTATTTTATTAGCCTAACATAAATGAAGATTACTTTTAGTAATTGCTATATATGTTAGACATGATATTTCTTCAGTCAATCAATTTAGATATCTGTCTTCTGGACAACAAATGCACAATAAATCTATGAGGTTTAAACAATATATTCCTCATGATTAAATAATTCCAAAGCAACCTAGTAATAAAAGCCAACAATAGAAAACTAAGTAATCCTATTTATATACAAAAAAAAAAAAACTTTTATCATGAAACAGAAGCAATTTTGTTTAGTTATCCTATTTGAACCATTAGTCATCTCACACATTAATTCAAGCTGATAAATAAGAAGATGACGTTTTTAAAGTAGTTATTGTGGCCAACATTTAAAGAAAAAAAAAAGAACTAGATAATATGTGAGAAAGATGGCTGTATTTCATTTAGTTTTTACTTCCACAATTCATATTGTGATAAATGATTATGTTTATCTATGTTGGCACAGTAATGTAACTTTTAAGAATAAACATTCTGAATGCAATTTATCGGCTGCTTATCACAGTAACTTTTCTTTTGCACAGCATAAGTAGAAAGTATAACACAACATGAAATATTGGGTTAACCTTTTGCAAAAAGGCAGTGAGTTGAATTCAATGGATCTTGGGTAAAAATAAATTGGATTGTGGAGAATGGTTACCAAAGATTTGACTTAATAATATCCCAAATGAAAAGTGATATAAAATAAAAATACAAGACATGAGTGGTTGAGAGCTGTTAAAAACAATTTTCCAAAGCAAGACTTTTGAAACTAAAAGTCAATATCATCAATAACTAAGCAGCTGGCAGAATAATACAGGAGTGTTCTAAATTGCATTCTTCCTAAGAAATGACCAAAGCCAGGTCCTAACAGGGTCACAGGGTCCCCTCTCTGGATAAATTGAGCAGTTTAAGAGACCCATTAACTCTTTCAGAAATAAGGCATATTACTTATAAAGGAAGATTTTCTCCCATGCAAAGAATTTGGCCTTTGGCTTTCCCAATCATTTCAATAAAAATGTACTGGTGATTCTAGAGGAAAAAAAACACCAGAATTTGAGAGAATTTCACTGCACTAATTTTATTTAGGTTAAGAAATGATAGAATATGATCAGAAGACAGATTCACACATGACATCAAATCAAAGGCATGTGTTTTCCCTGTGCTATCTATCAATTCTTCTCTGGGAAGCAGATAGAAGGCCACAACACACAAACTAGAATCCTGCATCTGAGAAGTGGCCTTCTGTACTACTACCACAGAGAACACAAAAAGGAGCTCTTATTGACTACAATCTCAGGGCCTCAGTTCACAAATAAAAGCACTAAATCTTAGCCCCCAAATACTGGAACTGAGTGCTGAGAGCTTGAATTCCAACTGCAGAAAGTCATTTGGCCAATATATTCGCTTTCTAAAAGCATAGCTTTGCTTTACATCTCAGTATCAATTATTCAAACCTAATGCACCATTAAGCTCTCTCCAGGCTTCCCTGGTAGTTCAGCTGGTAAAGAATCCACCTGCAGTGAAGGACATCTTGGTTCAATTCCTGGCTCAGGAAGATCCGCTAGAGAAGAGATAGAGACTACCCACTCCAGTATTCTTAGGCTTCTCTGGTGGCCCAGATGGTCAAGAATAGGCCTGCAATGCGGGAGACCTGGGTTTGAGCCCTGGGTTGGGAAGATCCCCTGGAGAAGGAAATGGCAACCCACTCTAGTATTCTTGCCTGGAGAATCCCATGGACAGAGAAGCCTAGTAGTTTACAGTCCCTGGGGTCACAAAGAGTCAGACGCAGCTGAGAGACTAAACACAGCACAGCACAGCAAGCTCCCTCTAGCCTTTGTATTTTAAATTATAAGCAAATGTTTCCTCTTCAGTACTGGTCAGTACTTACTTTAATTCGAGCCATTATACATATATACAACATAATACACATATACTAACATTTTCAATTTATAGGCTGCACTTATTAATTCATTAAATTGTCTTATTTAAATTATGCTTAAATTTTGTCTCTGATGATGTATCCTAAGTTCTTTGTAAATGTCTCCTACTTTTCCAGGTTAAAAATAAATAATAAGTAAAAATTTAGAACTTGTTTCTCTCATTTTTCATAATTTGGTATAACTATGTTAATGCCAATAAAATGTATTCTGGCACCATTTTTTTCTTCAATAAATACTCCTGGTTAACAGAAAAATAAATAACTGTTGCTTAATCCTTTTGTTAAGTATCTCTTGCTTCATCCAGGTAACAATCTAACAAATGTTCAGCAGTTGAGAACTGAACTTTTCATCTGCTTAACAGCCTCTTGCTTATAAACCCCAATCTCAGCCAATTACCCCACCCTCTTCCATGTCCATCACTGATCATAGTGTAAGGAGAGTTTAAGTAACTTAAGAATTTACAAATGTGCCTTTGGTTCTTGGATAAGCTCAGAACTCCAGCTGGTTTGGGAGTAGAAGAGAGAACACAACCTCAATTTTGCACCTTACACCCACATTTAAGAGATCAATATAAATAACCTTGAAGTCTGAAAATCTTGAAAAGTCATGACAATCAGTCATAGTCAAGAACTCTCAGATTTTCCTATATTTAATGCACTTTCATTCTTTGTACAAACTTAGATTTCTTTTCCTTTAGATTGTACTACCTTTCCAAGTAATTTATTTTCCACATTTTTCATCTGATTAACTCTATTCAAAGAATATTTTCTCCTTTATGCACAATGACTAATTCATTATGATTAATACATAATTGATGAAGGATGGAGTCTCTAACAGTCTTAAGTTTTACAACTTTAATTGTGCTAAGTATTTACTAAATAATATGCACAGTGTTAGAGGTTAAATGCGCTTAGATTTTAGCTCTATTGCTTTTTGCTGGTTATTTAAACTCTCTATCCCTCTACTTCTTCAACTATAAAATGTTGATTAGTCATAGTACCTACCCTATAAGATCATTTTGAGGATGACATAAAATGACATATAAACCTTAGAACTGTGCATGCAGAAAGTGCTTAACACATGATATCAATTAGTATGTGTGATGGATCTAGATTTTAGACTCCACTGAACCAATCTGTATTCATATTCTTGTATTGTTCATTTTGAATATATATATACAGGAATCATTTTTTAAAGTATAAATATAGAAAAAGATGACGAAAACAAGCAAAAGTGAAAGTCACTCAGTCCTCTGACTCTTTGCAAACCTATGGGCCTGCCAGGCTCCTCTGTCCACAGAATTCTCCAAGCAAGAATATGGAGTGGGTAGCCTTTCCCTTCTCCAGGAGATCTTTCCAACCCAGGAATAGAACCCAGGTCTCCCACATTGCAGGCAGATTCTTTACCATCAGAAGCACCAGGGAAGCCCAAAGTACAGGAATATAGAAAAAGGTGACAAAAACAGGTGAAAAGGTAACTATACAGAGATGGTAAGTAGAGATGTTTCCCAGATGAAACCAAATCATTGGTTCCTGAAGTTATTTTTGCCCTAAGCCTGCAATTTCAAAGGCACTTTGTCTAAAAATGCAATACACTCTACACAAATTAAAATGGCGGTGTGGAAAGGTCATGAAATTCAAATATAGATTTTTTTAATCCAGTACATGTATACAGCAATGTAGATATCAGTTTATAACACATATAACTATATATAACTTATGGACCTTTGGTCCCAACACGTTTAGGTTAACTGACATTACAATTCCTTCCTAAGAAAGACAAGGAAAAAGTTACAAATTTATAAAAAATGAAAAAAAAATCATCAACTAGAAATGAATGAACCCCTTCACACGCTAGTCACATTCCATGGGAAATTTGACTTATTTCTACTGAACCCACAGGTAACACAAATAAAACAGTTTATATACCTTAAAAACTTCATCATGGCACTCTCCTAGTCAGCAAGCAAAGATCTACATGAAGCTGCTGTCTGTATTTGCAAGGTCCAGTGTGTACTCTCCTTCACTTACAGAACACACATCATATACTAGGTACTTAAATGCTCCCTAGTTGAAAAACGACTTTTAATGTTTTTCAGAAAAGATTAAGAATTCAAACACAGGAACCCTAAATTACACATCTGATATTACTCTAGTAATTCTTAACACAGAACAGAGCATCCCAAAGGTGGTGGTTGACTTTGACTTAGACTCTGTATTAGTCAACTTGGGCTGCTATTAAGGAATCTCAGAGACATTTCTTCCTTACAATTCTGAGAAGGCCTCATCTCCAATTGCTATCACATTGAGAGTCAGCACTTCACCACACAGAATTTAAGAGGGACAATCATTCAGTCCATAACAGCCATGGAAAGGATTCTGTTGTCTGTGGAACTATGCAAATGGTGTAAATCCAGGGCATTAATTTAAAAGATATTTTTCTTTTTAGATTGCAAATGGTACTATATTGAGTCTATATCTCTATTTTATCAAGACAAGAAATTTTAAAATAAATAAAAGGGATATTACATGGTATGCTTACATTTTTAAAAAATAAAAATATTAACAAAGAAATTAATACTAACCATTAATTATATCTCTTTATTCCTTAACCCATTTATATAGCATATGTACCAACTTACATAGTGATATATTTTTACAAGAATTGAAGAAAAAAGTGTCACATGCAAACCCTTATTGAGAGGTATCAAAAATATTAAAAAGATGAGAATCTGTATTATAGCTGTTTTATTAAACAATTTCATTACCTTTTTAAACTATTTTTCCATTTAATATATTATTGCAAAGCATCTGTGCTTTATATACTCAAATAACCCATATTTATTTGGAAAAGGAATAACTATGAAAACTCATGTTAAAAAATATCTGATGTTTGTAAGAGCTAAAATATATATATATATATATATATATATATGAGTGCATACACAGAAACCAAAGATAAAATTATAAACTAAAAGAATTAAAGAGAATTATTACATTACCAAAAATATATTCATCACTTCACTGATAATTAAGAAAATTCATATTCTAGAATTTATACTTTTTTAGAGTCAAGTAAAATTAGTAACTTTATCTTAAAACCTGCTTTACAGTACTTTTTGGCCTCAAAGTAAAATCAGTTTTTCAGACTCTTGAAGAAATACAAAAACTATTACAATTTATCTTTAACCTATTAACTATTGAAGACACACTGTCCCCTAAAAGAGCTGTGTTTACAAGACCAAGGGTCATTTAGCTCAAGAGAGGCTGTGTCCACCAGCATGCTAAAAATAAAGCCATACTGATGAGCAAATGAAAAAGCTCAAAAACAAGATTTAAAGGGAAAGAAAGGAGGAGAACTTTAGTTAGTTAATTGAGGTTAGATTTTTTTTTAATTAACTAAATTGAGCAAGCAGCATGATTTTCAGGTTCACAATAGCATAATAAATCAAGGATTGACTAGATGCCCTTCATTTACATGGTTAACAGCTAAAAGAAAACATGTGGGATAGCAAGTGATTTACATCAGAAATGACCTATTAATTTCCTGATTTTATTAATACCTGTGCAGAGACTAATCTTTTTCCCAACCACCACAGCTGTAGTTGTTAAATATAAAATAAGGTTAAACCATTGAACCAGCCTGAACCAGAAAGGGCTAAAATGGCAACACACCGCCCTGAACTGGCTCCAGCCAGACCAGGACAGCAGCACCTTCGTAGATATGACCCAAAGTGTGAGAAAGTTGCCTTTGCCTCATTATCATGCTAAGATCTCCACCCAAAGAGAGGACCTGCAACTGGCAAGACACAGTGTGCTCAAAAAGGGCCCAAGGGACTACTCATGCTCTGGTTATTTCTGGAAATTTCAACCCCTTTCTCAAATTGATGACTGTAACTCACCTGTTACTCACCTGTAACCCCTTGACATTTTCTTGCCTGCCTCCCCAGGAAGAAGGGATTGTTAGAGCATGGAGCTTTTCCTTCCTCACTCTTTAATCAATAAATAAAATTTCCTGCTCTGCTTGGCAGGAACTTGCTTTTCTTCAACTGGCGGAAGCAGCAGCAGGCATGGAAAGGACTCAACTGGAGTCCAATCGATCCAAGCAGGGTCTGGTAACAACTGAGAAGGATAGGAGTAGGGGCAAGGATATGGCCAGTTGGGAATTTGAAGTATTTAAAATCAAGAAAATAAAACTTTTGAAAACAATTTTTATTATTATGCCATGTTTTAGTTTGCTTCTCAACTCTCTATGGCTTTTCTGCAGTGTTCAGTACTGTTGACTGGCTCTTCTATCCAAAAACACATCCTCTTTGATTTCCCTGACGTCCGAGCTTTGAGCCCTGCCTTTGTATTGGCTACTTTTGACACTTCTATTTCCCTCTTGATCACAAAAAACTGTCCTTGGACTGTTCCTGCATGCCCTCTACTAATGATTACTTTTCTGCAGCTGAGTCTTACCTATATTCTAAACCCTGAGTTCTGTGTCTTAATTTACAGTGATCTACTTCAATGAATGCCAAATAACCCACTTGCATGTTCCATCATTATCTTAGCTTCTTCACATCAAAAAACAATGCATTCTCTCCCCTCCCCCAATTTTTAACTCCATTTGACTTCTGTCAATAATACCACCACTTTTCTAGTAAATTGAACTTCACATGTGGTCAATCTACAACGATTTTTTGTTCCTTAAAGTCACACAATGCTAGTCAATGTTACTCACACCTGGCCTGTCCTTTTGTATTTCTTGCATCTACAAACTATTGCAGATCCTATTACAGTTCACTTGGATCATGATATCATAGTGTGTGCATGCAGGCTTAGTCGTTTCAGTCATGTCCAACTCCTTGCTACCCCATGGACCACAGCCCACCAGTCTCCTCTTTCCATGAGATTTTCCTGACAAGAATACTGCAGTGGGTATCCATGCCCGCCTCCAGGGGCATCTTCTCCACCCCAGGTTCCAACTTGTGTCTCCTGCATTGCAGGGTTCTTTACCGCTGAGCCACCAGGGAAGCCTGATATAATGGGACTCTCCTAATTAAACTATTCACCTCAATTCTGTACTTTCTTTCTCTCCTATATAACTAACATCTTCCATACACACATATAAATACATGTGCACATACACATAGACAGACCACAAAGCTTACATGTCTCTGCTTTATACTTAATGCCAATAAAAACTACCACTTTCTTGTTCAATGTGTTACAACCTCCCACTCCAGACTACTTCCACTCGCCTTATTTGTTGTTTATAGAGTCCATGTACAATCCTACATCTACACCTCTGCTCACATAACTTTTCTAAGATGGAACCTCTTTATGTTAGTTTAAATGCTAGTTTTCGTTTACAATCTAAGATCCATTTCTCCAAAACTTAAGAAAAATTGTCCCTGCCTCCATATACTTCATACCCATGAACTTGGAGATATCCTATTGACACTATCATTGGACATATCAAATAAGAAATCAAGTAATTATTAATACATATGTATTCTATTATCAGATTGCTCTGTAAAACCCTCAAAAGCAATGATGTCATTTATATATTTTCCTATCCTCAAAATCAAGCATAATTTTTCATTAGTAAATTATGCAAAACAAAAAATTGCTAATAAGAAAAGTTCTTTTTATGGCTGAGTAATATTCCATTGTATATATGTACCATATTGTCTTTATCCATTCATCTGTCAGTGGACACTTAGGTTGTTACCATGTCCTGGCTATTGTAAATAGTGCTACAATGAACACTGGGATACATGTGTCTTTTTGAAATACGGTTTTATCAGGGTATATGCCCAGTAATAGGATTGTTGGGTCATATGCTAGTTTTACTTTCAGATTTTTAAGGAATCTTGATGAAAGTGAAAGAGGAGAGGAAAAAGTTGGCTTAAAGCTCAACATTCAGAAAACGAAGATCATGGCATCTGGTCCCATCACTTCATGGCAAATAGATGGGAAAAGTGTCAGACTTTATTTTGGGGGCTCCAAAATCACTGCAGATGGTGATTGCAGCCATGAAATTAAAAGACACTTACTCCTTGGAAGGAAAGTTATGAACAACCTAGATAGCATGTTAAAAAGCAGAGATATTACTTTGCCAATAAAGGTCCATCTAGTCAGGGCTATGGTTTTTTCAGTGGTCATGTATGGATGTAAGAGTTGGACTGTGAAGAAAGCTGAGCAACGAAGAATTAATGCTTTTGAACTGTGAGGCTGGAGAAGACTCTTGAGAGACCCCTGGACTGCAAGGAGATCCAACCAGTCCATCCTAAAGGATACCAGTCCTAGGTGTTAATTGGAAGGACTGATGCTGTAACTGAAACCAATACTTTGGGCACCTCATGCAACGAGCTGACTCATTGGAAAAGACCCTGATGCTGGGAGGGACTGGGGGCAGGAGGAGAAGGGGGACAACAGAGGATGAGATGGCTGGATGGCATCACCGACTCAATGCACATGAGTTTGAGTGAACTCTGGGAAATGGTGATGGACATGGAAGCCTGGCATGCTGTGATTCATGGGGTCGCAAAGAGTCGGACACGACTGAGCGACTGAACTGAACTGAACTGATGTGTAAAATAGTTGGAACCTGCTACAAAGTACAGGAAGCTGAACTCAGTGTTCTGTGATGACCTAAATGGGTGGGATGGAGAGATCTAAGAGGGCGGGGATACATAGAGCTGATTTACATTGTTGTACAGCAAAAACTAACACAACACTGTAAAGCAATTATCCTCCAATTAGAAATATATATATATAATTCTTTAGCAGAGCAGTCAGAAAAAGCAGCAAGAAACTTCCACTGGAGAATGGACTTTAATACTGGCAAAACAAACAGAATTTTGTTTTCTTCTTAGTGTTCATTCTTTTGCAGAAGACAAAGAACACCATTCAGTACTTGTCAGCACTCATAAAGATTTTTAAGCCATATAATCATTAACTACTCAGAAATGGGAGGTCAGTGTTTTTAGACTTTCATTCGAAGGATTAATCATGCAACTCACTAGCTG
This sequence comes from Nanger dama, assembly GCA_917880005.1. NCBI lineage: Eukaryota > Metazoa > Chordata > Mammalia > Artiodactyla > Bovidae > Nanger > Nanger dama. Next base: position 4,309,559 of record CAKJTW010000059.1, read on the forward strand.
AAACAGCAATGAAACACTTTGAACTGAACCTTGCAATCTGTGGTAATATAACACCAACAATAATTTCTGACAAGAAAACAAATGAATTACTTGTTATCCACTCAAAATGTTCTAGGGTCAAAACTTCAGATTTTATTACACAATACAGACATGTCAAACATACGAAAAACGTAGTATCTACTTGACCTAAACTGGTTTCCTTTCAGGAATAAATAAAATGAGCGACTCTCTGCATCTTTTCAAGGTATCTAGAATTTAGTACCTTAGAGTTGGAATGGACTTTAGATATTAATATTTCCCATCTTAATTCAGAAATCCTATTCCAAAAACGTATTGAACTATATCAAATTTATCAAAGAAATATGACAAAGGGTTACTCTGTAACATATATACAGCACAAACAAATTTAAAATAAAAGAAAATGTCAAAAGATAAAATACAAAATAGGCATAAACGCTTCACAGAGGAATGCATATATATTTTCAGTTTAACAGACATATTCAGCCACTCCCTGGGTTTTCATTGCAAATAAGTTTCTGTTGCTTTATGGTGTTGTGTTAGTTTTTGCTGTACAATAATGTGAATCAGCTCTATGTATCCCCACCCTCTTGGATCTCTCCATCCCACCCATCTAGGTCATCACAGAACACTGAGCTCAGCTTCCTGTACTTTATAGCAGGTTCCAACTATTTTACACATCAGTTCATTGCAAATAAGTTTCTAATCACTATTAGAAACATTCTTTCAAGTCTCTGATAATGAAGAATTTGCCCATTACTTCTCTTTGTGCTGTTGTCACATTTTCTTTTTTCATATTTTGTCCCTTTTAAAATTTTTCAAGTAATCTTTATAATAGTTTTATTGAGATATAATTCACTCACCACATAATTTACCCATTTAAAGTATACAATTTGATGCCTTTAGTATATTCACCAGAGAAGGCAATGGCAACCCACTCCAGTACTCTTGCCTGGAAAATCCATGGATGGAGGAGCCTGGTAGGCTGCAGTCCGTGGGGTCGCTAAGAGTCGGAATGACTAAGTGACTTCACTTTCACTTTTCCCTTTCATGCCTTGGAGAAGGCAATGGCAACCCACTCCAGTGTTCTTGCCTGGAGAATCCCAAGGACAGGGGAGCCTGGTGGGCTGCCATCTATGGGGTCGCACAGATTCGGACACAACTGAAGTGACTTAGCAAGAAAGCAAGTATATTCACAGAGTTGTACAATCATCATCATAATTAATTTTAGAACACTGCATCAATTTCCTCCCCCAAAAATCCATACCCATTAGCAGTCACATCACATTTCCCCAAATTCCCAGCATCGGGCAATGATTAATCTAATTTCTGACTACAGATTTGTCTGTTCTTTTTTCCAGTTTCATTGCAGCATAACTGACAAATATTATATATATGTATGTATGTATATATATATCTATATAGGACTTTATTTAAGGTGTACAATGTGATTCTGATATACATCATGAAATGTTACCACAATTAAAATATCTATCACCATACAGTAACCTTTTGTTTGTGGGGGGGGGGATATTTTCAGTCTACTCTCAGAAAATGTCAAGAAATACAAAATTATATTAACTATCATCCCCATGCTGTACATATCAGATCTCCAGAACAGGTCCATTCTACATTACAGATACTTTGTACCCTTTGACTATCATCTCTACATTTCTCCCACCTTCCAGCCCTTAGCTTGTCTTTTTATGCCCAGCTTATTTCACTTTTAGCATAATGTCATCTAAGTTCATCCATGACATTGAAAATGAGACAATTTCCTTCCTTTTTTATGGCTGAATATTCCGTTGTGTCTGTGTGTGTGTGTGTGTGTGTGTGTGTGTACTACATTTTTGGTATTCATTCATCATTTGGGCTGTTTCTGTATCTTACCCATTGTGCATAGCACTGCAATGAACATGGAGGTGTAGGTGGCTTCTCTTCAGATAGTGATCTCAGTCTTTTCACCTTAGTTTTTGAATGCTGATTTCACTGGGTACAGAATTCTAGCTTGAGAGTTGTGTGCTTTTTCCCCAGTGCTTTAAATTTGTTGTTCTTCTGTCTTTTCATCTGCATTGTTTCCAGGAAGAAATGTTTTGTTCTTATCTTTGTTATCTTTATTCTTATCTGTACATAATTTGCCTGTTTTTGTTTTTTTCCTAGCTGCTCTGAAGATTTTCTCCTTATAATTGGTTTTGATCCGTTTGATTATGTGTCTTACTGTGGTTTTCTCTGTATTTTTCTGCTGGGCTTCACTGGGCTTTTGGACCTATGAATTTATTTTTCACAATTTTTGTTTTCTGATTTCTCATCCCACCTCCACTCCTCTCTTTAGGGGATTCCATGTACATGCATATTAGGTCACTTGAAGTTGTCCCACAACTTGTAGCTCATTTTTTTCTCTCTGTGCTTCATTTTTGATATTTACCATTACTATGCCTTCAATTACACTATCTTTTCTTCTGCACTATCTAATCAGTGTTTCATCCTATCCAGGGTATCTTTTATCTTAGATATAGTAGGCACAATTTCTATAGTTCAATTTATACTTCTGTCTTATCTTCTGTGCTTCTACTTAACTTGTTGAACACACAGAATGTGTTATCACTATTTTAATGTCCTCCGCTAATTCCAACATATGTGTCAGTTCTGAGTTTGTTTCAATTCATTCATTTTACCTTCATGATGAGTTGCATTTTCCTACTTCTTTTAAGAATGCCTGGTAATGTTTAATTGAATGCCAAGCGTTGTGGGCACACTTTGTTGGGATATTCCTGTGTTCCTATATATATTCTTGCTCCCCTGTCCCTGGGATTCTCCAGGCAAGAACACTGGAGTGGGGTGCCATTTCCTTCTCCAAGGCATGAAAGGGAAAAGGGAAAGTTAAGTCGCTCAGTTGTGTCCAATTCTTAGTGACCTCATGGACTATAGGCCTACCAGGATCCTCGGTCCATGGGATTTTATAGGCAAGAGTACTGGAGTGGGTTGCCAGTGCCTTCTCTGATATATATTCATGAGTTTTTTATGTGGAAAGTTTGATCCTCTTGATTCTTGCTTCTAAAATTTGTGAGGTGGTATCAGAGCAGTTAAGTCCAGGGTTATTTCTCACTATTGAGGCAAGTACCTAATGACATGAAGTGTTCCAGTCCTGCTGGTTGGGAGCAGGCACTCTTCCCAGACCAGAGTAAATGTCAGATACTGCTCCTTCTAGTTCTCTCAGATTGTTCTTTACCCAGCTTTGGGTAATTTTTCTCATGTTCATGTGTCAATCATTCCTTTGTGGAAGATTCAGGGGGAGGCCCCTGCAGGGCCTCTGATTTTCCTTCTGAGACGCTTTCTCCTCTGTTACTCTGTTCTACAAAGCCCACTGTCTTGGGATCCCCAGAGTCCACCAGGCTCTGGGTGGGTTCCAATTCCTAAGCTAAAGCTTAAAAACTCTTTCAAGAGAGTAAAGCTGGGAAAATTTAGGGGGTTCTCCTCCTTTGTTTTCTGTCTCTCAGAGATCGCATCTTTGTTGCCTGATAGCTAGTGTCTTTAAAAACATTGTTTCATATGCTTCATTTATTTTTACTGTCAGGTGGGAATATGTGCAGGAATGGGTTCATTCAGTAGGCCTAAGTTGCTCAAATCCAGCACAGTCCTAGAAAAGGACTATTTTCAGAAGTGGCCTTTGACCCACTCCTGGGAACCAAGCTGAGAATGCTCTGACCAGAGCATTTCTGTATGCCTAAGGCCTTGGGCCATGCTACACTAAACTGACTACATAATTTAAGCTCACCATGTGATTAATAATGAGCATCTGCTTTTTCTCTGGTGGTCTGGAGCTTGACTAAGTGAAGTCAGCCATGCAACACCATATGCCCCCGTGACTAATGCCCAATAAAAACTCTGGACACTAAGGCTAGGGTCAGCCTCCCTGGCGAGCAACACTACACACATGTTGCTACACGTTGTGATGGGGGAATTAAGCATATCTCACATAGCTCCACCGAGAGAGGACACCTCAAAGCTTCTGCCCGGTTCCTTCGGAATCTGACTTATGTTCCTTTTCTCTTTGTTGATCTTAATATATCTTTCAAATAATAAACTGTAATCATGAATATAATAACTTCAGAGTTCTGTGAATACTTCTAGTGAATTAATGAGCCAGAGAGTGGTAGTGGGGACCTCTGACACAAAAGGTAAACTCACACCTTTTTATTAATGCTCCACCTTGAGCAGAAGTGAAAATACAGACAAGACAACATATGTTAATGACCACTCTCTCCCTGATAGCTGAGTTGGTAAAGAATCCGCCTGCAATGCAGGAGACCCTGGTTTGATTCCTGGGTCAGGAAGATCTGCTGGAAAAGGGATAGGCTACGCACTCCAGTATTCTTGGGCTTCCCCTGTGGCTCAGCTGGTAAAGAGGAGACCTGGGTTGGATACCTGGGTTCGATCCATGGGTTGGGAAGATTCCCTGGAGAAGGGAAAGGCTACCCACTCCAGTATTCTGGCCTGGAGAATTCAGTCCATGGGGTCACAAAGTGTCAGACACAACTGAGCGACTTTCACTTTTACTTCACTTTGTCTCCCACACAACTTAACTTCCTAAATCATCTTAACAAAAACAGAAAGAAAAAAAAAAAGAAAAATTCCCAAAATGGCAATAAAGTGATTTCTCCACTTACATATTCAACTAATTGTCAGACAGTAAGATATATTTAGAAATGTGACTCTTTTAAGAAGTCTCAATAAAAGGATGGGTGCACCTTTATTTTTCCCTTTCTCCCTCCTTTGGAAACTTGGAACTTCCAAACTGAACAATGAGGTGGACTTGAGGATATCAGAATATAAAGACAGAAAACCGTTGATGAGAAAAAGGTACTGCTTGCCCTGCACAATGTACCTCTGGGCTTCTTCACACGGGGAAGAAATAAAACACTGTCTTGTTTAAGCCACTTTTATCCATTTTTTCTACAATATGCCTCATAAATTGGTTCTTGCAGTGCCCACAGTGATTCTGTTGGCCAACCAGGTATGGCAAGCACTGATAGTCCCATCAACAAGCAAAATATCCATAGTCAGGATATTTATAAACATGAAAATGAAAGCATGTGGCTTATGTACTTAAAAGAAAAATGGGAAATCACATCAGCATAAGTTATTATTTTTCTTGACATCCATCACAGTGTCAAAAATCCTAAACCAAAAATTACTCACTTCAAGAAGTGATCAATGGAAATTTTGTTGCACCAACACAGAAAAAAAAAAGATTCATTTTAATCTCCACTGACTGACTGTTAATAGGTTTCTCCATTTTAACAGATATAAATATTCCTTTAGAAACTATTTTCTGGAAACCTTCGATAATCATCATTTGTATGTTCTCTGCCTTCAATATACATTCCCAACCAAGATGTGTTAAACCCAACTTATCAGACTGTAGTAGATTACACACTTCAGTGCTCTAAGATACACTATCTCTATCAATATTTTCTGATTTAATTTCAAGATTTATTCTCAGCCTAATATATATTTCAAACCAGAAGACAGTTTAACTCATTTTTTTCAAAACTTAATAGTGTTTCTTATTTGAAGAAATACTTAAATTCATTTTCCCAATGTTCTTGCACTGGATGACTGTTTGTAATAGCTAATTCTAAATGGGAGTTTCCAGTTTTTGAGGCACTTTTCTAAGTGTTTTTAAAGTTGATCATCACAACAATCCTATGATGCCCTTACTAATATTATTATCAGTTCAAAGGTGAGGAAACAAACCTGTGAATAGGTTGAATAACTTGCCCAGAAAATGGCAGATTCTACATGTGTTTTATCTTTAGACTCTACCCTGTTAATCACTAGTCTGTACTTCCTCCATGGGCACCAATAATATTAGTTTCATATTTCTTTTTAATGTACACAACTCAAAGATTGCTGCATATTCATCATAAATAATAAATGAACTTTGTCTTAGGACATATAACAATGTAAACAAGACATGAAATAAGTCAGACTTATAGAAAAACCTATCATCTATCTGTTAGCCACAGCATCTACCAAACTATCTAGTTACTTGTTTGGGGGTTAAATGATGACAAAGAGGCAAATCTAAGGAAGCTCTGGCAGGAGCTGATGACAATGAATGAACACTGTGAAAAAAATGGAAAAATATGTCTATCTCCCTTGACAACAATTTGTGATTATAAGGGCAAGGACAACCACAGAAAATAAAAGTTAGGATACAGAATTGGCTTAGGAAAAAGTGTTCAATTCATTTTGGCACATCACTTGAGTTTTGGTGTCATCTTACAAATGACATATAAGCTAAAAAAAAAAAAAATTGACAGTGAAATACAGCATGTTACCAGTGCCTTTCAATTGTTAAATTTGAATTAAGTCCAGACATCTTATCTGAAAAGCTGCTTCCTTAATTGTGAAGAAATCACAGATGCTCTGGTACCAAAAATACAGTTTACAACTTAGAAATGCCAAATAACACTACTCCCATTATAATAAAAATTACATGCTTAACACTTTCAGTTTATAAAAAAATTTTTACATGTATTATTAGATCATGTGTTCCAGTGATCCACACTGTAAAATCCACGCTGTGAAATCTGCACTGTAAAAATGGTCTACTTATGTGCCTGTCTGCCCATAATGAATATAATGACTGGCTGTGAGTCATCTCAGTGTCTTCAAGACCTTGTGTAGATATAATATAAAGGAGGTTTACGATGAACTGAATTGTTCCTCCTTAGAATGTTAGAGCTGTAAGGCTCCTCCATTTACAGATGAACCTAGGAAGGTGAAAGGACAGCCCAAGTTAAAGGTGGTCAAGATTAGGACCAAGTCTCCTGATTCCATTACATTACCATACTCATATAGGAATATTATTACAAAGAAGCTACCAAATATTTTGAGTTATGCACTATTTCATGTTGCCTCTGACTCAGTCACTTCTGTCTGACTAGAAGCCATATAAAAAGGTAGAAATGGAGCAAGAATCAACCGAGTGTATAAATAATAAGACCAGACAGAGGCATACTAGGTCAGAAGTTCAGTGTTTCATAATTTGTGGATAAAACTAGATTCCTTTTGTTTCCACAGGAAAGATTACACGATCCCTATATTTAAACAATTCTTTAAGCATTAAAAGTTTTCCATTGCCACTGGAATAATAACTCTTCATGTCAGGATGAGTAAATTATCACCATCACTTTCAATACAAAGCTTCTTACACTTCAGCTGTCATATTACAGATTCATACTGAAAATAAATTTTAAGCAGAGTTAGATTGCTGTGTAATGAGTAATAATTTTATCAAATTAGTAGAATTCAGCTTCTAGTGAGATTTATTTTATTCATAGAATATTTTGTAAAAAGAGCATACTAAACAGAACCATTTAACTTTTAAGACTTTTCTAAAATGGGGCATACCACTAGGAAACAATCAGCTATTCTCTATTTCAACCTAAATACCTATAATAACTTCCAGGTATTTGATAAAAGGCACTTCCCATCACTGTATAGGTCCACATACATTCTATAAGCTTTCTTGGCATTTAAATTCATTCAAAGGTATAAACATTTTCCTCAAAAATGATGGATATTAACTTGTAATTAAGGTTATTATTTTGGCATAGAGAAGAATTTGACTTAAAGGAAGACTGTGATGGAAATTAACAAGGTTGTTACATAATTAAATGACAGAATTGATTGTGAGCATCAATCAAGGTATTTACACACTTGTTAAGATTTAAGGAACCAAAGTTAGATGATTAATACATCTCTTGTAGTATTTACTATGAAGTGAAATAAAAACTTAAAAGACTAGAAACAAGTTATTTAACATTATCACAGATAATGAAATCTCAGATTCCTTTGCCTTTTTTTTTTACACTGAACATAACAATTTTTATCAGGAAAGTAAAAATTTTCATTAAAATGAAATTGAACCCTCCTAGTAAATTATTCAGAGAAGGAAATGGCAGCGCATTCCAGTATTCTTGCCTGGAGAATCCTGTGGACAGAGGAGCCTGGTGGGCTGTTGTCTATGGGGTCGCACAGAGTCAGACAGGACTGAAGTGACTTAGCAGCAGCAGCACCAGTAAATTATTTGATAACTTTTAAAAATATATATATGGTGTTTCTCATAATTCATGAATCAGTTCTAAAGTAGAGCTTCTGCCATAACCAGAATCTTGAAATAGACAAAACATTCTAGTCTAACAAATCAATCAATACTTAACATGAGCAAGGCTGTAGAAATTTCCTATGATTATTAAATTAATTCTATTATTAACCTGGAAATATGTTTAGGACCAATAATAGCTTTTAAAAATTATTCCTTAGAAAACTTTCCTTGAAACTATCTTACAATTCAAATATTTAATGTTTTAAAATCTTAATTTAACCATTAGGCGGCCTTTTCTAAAACTGCTAGGCAAATAGCCAAAGAAAAGTGAAAAGTGTCCCAAAATGTGACAGATGAATAGAAACTGGACTCATATTAGTGGTTGAATTAAAAACAGAAACAGCTCAAAGTGCTGCCTGTAGAAAAGGAATGGAGAGATGGAGAGGACAGCTGAGAGGTCAGTGCTATGCTGGACTCAGCTACAGTGGGTACTGGAGAGCCTACAGTTAACATTTTTTTTTCCCAACTTCATGTTTTTAGGGTTTAAAGTCTGCCACAGAGAATGTACCTATGACCTAGTAATCAGCAAACACTGCAAATCATGGCTTCCCTGCTCCCATCCCCCTCTCCCCACTCCCAGTCAGTTGTTTGCCAATCCATCACTGGGAGGAATAGTAAAGAGAACCCTGACTTCATTAAAAGCTTTCTTTATTTTTTATCTTTATATTGTGCATTTGTTGCACTAATAAAAAATTATATTTAAAGATGGGATAATTCAGAGCTTATTCCATAGGATTCACTGGGCAGCAAGGTAATCATAACTTTTCAGCAATAATACCTTAATAATAATGGAAAGAACTCAAAGGTCCATTCTAATCCAAAGTAGTTCCCATGGGTATTAAAAGGCACTGGCAAGCTTGAGTAATAGCATGAGAATTTGCATAACTAGCCAATGTAATTTAATATCCCCAGAAAAGTTGACTCAAAGAATAAAGGTTATCAAACCCAAAGGTTATATTTTTAAACCAAAGGTTCTCATGGAGGCATATTATTTTAAAATTGAGAAATGAAATAATTACATAGATTCCTGATTTATTTCATTTTCAGATTAACTGAGAGCTAGACAAATTGCCTTGTTTTGAACACTGTAGAGCAAATTATAATCACACAATATGGACCTCTAAGCATTTGCCATTGTAGCATAATTAAATCAAAATTGTATTAGTACTAAAGACACAAAAGAGGCAATGGTTAGGCTAATATAAATTAATCACAGCTCACACCCTTGTGATGCATTTTTTTTCTAATTCTCAAATATGAAGTGATTGTCTTCACAGTGGCATCATCGCTGTTATAAAGTAGAGCTGCAAAGAATAATGTCCTTCAGTCAAGGGGGCCAGCGAATCAGTTTTATAACACATGTCTAAATATACAGAAACTAAAGAAACAAAAACATACATATCATATATATTTAGAATCCCAAAACCAATTCCAGTTTTCTTGTCCATTTTGCCAATTTTTCTTAATGTCTCCAACAAATAAGGACTGTGTCCTGTCAGAGGTCAAAGAAGCCTGGCAAAGGGCAAAGCTGGTCAGTTGACACCATGTTGAGAAGTGATTGATTGAGCCTCATCAGCTCCCTCCACTGCAGCCATCTGGTCTGTGGATTAGAAGCCATTCATACTTTGCTTCATTTACACATGTGAAGGACTCCTTGAAGAACTGAATATAAAACATCTTATTGAGAAATTTTGTGAATGCATACAGTGGGAAAAAATGAGGTAACATCTGAAGGACTCCTCACTCCTATACTACTTTGAGTCCTCATTTTCATGTCATTTTTTTAATGTCTAAATAAAGAGCATTATAAAACTGGCTCATATTCATAGATTTTAGTTTCTAGCTCACCACTGCCTATAGTCATACCATTTAACCTTTCTACGCCCTTGGCTTCATCACTTCTGAAACTAAGGTATCTTTGACAGGTTGGAAATGTTTTTATGTAAAGTGGGGGAAAAAGTGCTGTGGGTACACAGGCCCACATTTAACCCTCTTACCACTAGCTCCACCAGTTCCCACACTAACACTTGTCTTACATTTGACCTGATTCAGCCAGGATGGTCCTCCTCTATCTATCCCTAGAAACAGACACCTAACTCACTTTTTGGCCCTTGAATTTTAAGAGATTGTAGTGAATGTGGGAAAAGATGATATCAAAGCTTACATGAATCTATTATCATTTATTCAATAAAATGAAAATAGCAGTGTGAAACTAAATCATCAAACTGTATGAAAGTGGATTTATAATATGCATTCAGTTCAGTTCAGTTCAGTCACTCAGTCGTGTCCGACTCTTTGCAACCCCATGAATCGCAGCATGCCAGGCATCCCTGTCCATCACCAATTGCCAGAGTCCACCCAAACCCGTGTCCATTGAGTCGGTGATGCCATCCAACCATTCCATCCTCTGTCGTCTCCTTCTCCTCCCGCCTTCAATCTTTCCCAGCATCGGGGTCTTTTCAAATGAGTCAGTTCTTCACATCAGGTGACCAAATATTGGAGCTTCAGCTTCAGCATCAGTCCTTTCAATGAATATTCAGAACTGATTTCCTTTAGGATTGACCGGTTGGATCTCCTTGAACCCCAAGGGACTCTCAAGAAATCTTCTCCAACACCACAGTTCAAAAGCACGAATGAAAAGATAATGAAGTTTATCTTCAATAAATTTTGTTATCTCCACTCCCAGAGAATCATGCTGCTATTTAAAACTATTTTAAAAGTTAGTAAGAATGTAGGGAAATGCTTCTGACAGAATAAAAAGGCCAATATAAGACTGCATTCCTTCTTTTTTTCATGTGGTATATATTACAGATTTTGGGTCTGAGGTTAATTATCGAATATGACTATACATATAACTATATATGTATGCATATACATACATACATGTATGTGACTCTTAAGTTGCTCATTTAGTTTCAAACACATTTTAACAATCCTGCAGTTTTATTCCTCATTCCCTCACTATTACTGTTTTTGACATATTTTTCATCGTTTTGTGTAGCCCTTAACCTCCTATTGCAGATATAGATGATTTTACTACTTCCATCTCTTAACCTTTTTACTAGCTTTGTATGAGGTGGATTTACTACCTTTAGTGTGTATCTGCTTTTACCAATGAGCTTTTCCTTTTGTAATTTATATATGTTTCTAGTTCTGGCCTTTTCTTACTTGCTTAGGAAAGCCTCTTTAATGTTTCTTTGTAAAGCTAGTTTGGTGGTGCTGAACTCTTTCTTTTTGCTTGTCTATAAAAACTTTTGATTTCTCCATCAAATCTGAATGGAAGTCTTACTGGGTTGAGTATTCTTGGTTGTAGGTTTTCCCTTTCATCACTTTAAGTAGACCATGGCTATAGAGTTTCTGCAGGAAATTTAGTTGACAGCCTTATGGTGGCTCCATTCTACATAACTCATCACTCTTCCCTTGCTGCCTTTAATATGCTCTCTCTCTCTAATTCTTGCCATTTCAATTACAATACATCTTGGTATTATCTTTTTGGGAGTTGATCCCGTTTGGGCCTCTCCGTGACTCCTGGACCTGGATGTCTGTGTACTCTCGCAGACTAGGAAAGTTTTCATCTGTGATACCCTCAAACTTGTTCTCTTACTTTTCTTTCTTCTTCTGGGGCAACTATAATGCAGATGTTACTATGTTTTTAGGAGATAGTTTTTACTGTGTTTTCCTAGAGATCTCTTAAATTGTCCTCATTTTTTTCATTCTTTTTTTCTGTTCAGCGTCAGTGATTTCCACTGCTCTTCTAGCTCACTGATCCATTCCTCTCCATCATTTCATTTACTGTTGACTCCTTCTAGTGTATTTTTCAACTACTGTATTCTTCATCTCTAGTTGGTTTCTCTTTATATTTTCTGTTTGTTATAAACCTCTAACTTTTCACTTTGTTCATCCATTTTTCTCCCACGTTCTTTGATCATCTTCACAATCATTACTTTAAACACTTTGGTAGATTGCCTATCTCTTCTTTACTTAGTTTTCCTTCTGGGGTTTACCTTAACCCTTTGGAACATGTTCCTCTGTCGCCTCATTGTGTCTGGAGTGCTGTTTTTATTTCTCTTTGCCTGGTAGGTTGGTTGCATTTCCTGACCTGAGAAAGGCAGCCTTCTGTGGGAGATGCCCTATGCATCCCAGCAGTATAGTCCCCTCTGATCACTAGAGCTATATGCTCCAGTGGTGCACCTATGAAGGCTGCATGGGCACGTCTGTTGCAGCAGGCTGACTGCAGTGGGTGGTTTGGTAGATGTGGCTGCTCCTTCGTCCAATTGGTTTCCAGGTCTCGCCTTGTGCAGAGGCTGCCAGCTACTGGTTAGCAGCACCAGGTCACAAGGCAGCTGGCTGGAGAACCCCAGGAGGTCCTAGGACTTGTACTGGCTAACTGGTAGGCAGAGCTGGCTCTGGAACGGGTGGGCACAGGGTTAAGATTCCCGGATCTAGTGTCTGTCTGGTGGTAGATAACGCCTGTTCCTGCCATGGCAGGCTATGAGTTTCTGGGTGTCCCAAACTTGGTGCTGATAAGTGAAGCTGGAAGTCAGGGCAACTGGCTGAGGAGTCCATGATATCTCAGAACTGATACTGGCCTGCTGGTGTGTCGGGCCAGGGTTGGTTGAGTCTAAGGCTGGTGCTGGACACTGGTAGGCTCCATGGGACACTGTAGCTAGGGTCCATGGGATCCCAGGCTTAGTGCCAGCTCACTGTTGGGCAGAGTCAGTTCCCAGGGTTTCTGACTGTGCGGCCCCAGGGTGTTTAAAGGCTTATGTTAACTCACTGCTGAGTGAGAACCCAGGGCCTGCTGATAAATAAGGTGAACCCTGCCACGGCAGGCCACCAAGCTGTAACTGAACTGGAACTGGTGTCCACGCACTAGCAGATGGGGCTGGAACTCCCCGGGTTCTGGGATTACTGCCTGCCCACTTGAGGGAAGACCTGGGTTCTGGAGTCTCTGGTTGAAGGGCCCTAGAGATACAAGTTCTAGTGCCTGCTCCCTGATGCATGGGATCCAGTCCCAGGCCCACTGGTGGACAGGGCCATATATGCAGAGGCTGTGTGCCCAAGGGATCTTAAGGCAGCCTGCTTGCTGGTGGATGGGGCCGTGTGTGTGTGTGTGTGTGTGTGTGTGTGTGTGTGTGTGTACACACACTGGAATACTACTCAGTCAAAACAGAGAATGAAATTTTGTCATTTGCAACAAAATGGATGGACCTGGAGGGTGTTAGACTTAGTGAAATAAGTCAGATGGAGAAAGACAAACACTATGTTAACACTTATATGTGGAATCAAAAAATAAAGTAAACAAATGAATGAAAATAACTAAAAGAAACATAATCACAGACACAGAAAACAAACTAGTGGTTATCAGCGGGGAGAAGAAAGGAAAAAGGGCAAGATATGGGTAGCAGATTAAGATATACAAAATACTATGTATAAATGAATAAGCTACAAGGTTATATTGTATAGCACAGGGAATATAGTTAATATTTTATAACTTGAAATGGAGTATAATATATAAAAATTTTGAATCATAATATTGTACACCTGAAACTAATATTGTAAATTAACTACACCTCAATAAATACATAAATATTGTATATGATTAAACCATTTAGGGGACAAAAACCTCAAGTATAGGACAGTACTAAATTACTATCAGCATATGACTGTTTTATGTGGTGTGACTGTATGTTTGGGGTCTTCTCACCCTTTTTGTATCTTTTAAATCTTCTTTAATGATCACTAAAAATAATTTTTAAATTAAGTTAGAGAAATGAAAAATGTTTTAATGAAAATTAACCCCTCAAAAAGAATATTTTGCTGTGAAAGTTGTCATGATTTATTCCCAGAGATCTATGAAGGGAAACGGAATAACTACCTCTTTGAATTACTGAGCAGCTTTTGCACCAGCATTCCCCAAAATCTGTCATGGAAGAATATTTAGCAGAAGATCCCCCAAATTTTAAAGACACTGTGGTGCAGAGTCCGAGAAAAGTAACTTGTATTTCTGTGGGCCAGGGGACCCAGCTATTTGTACTCTAGTTTCCACTGACAGTTATCAATCAAAAAGTACACTGGAGAAACTGATTCCTTTTGGAATCTCTGTTCTTAATTCTTAAAGACAGCATCGTCCTACAGACATACAGAAATATTGATCTATGAATTCCAGATCACCTTCACAGAGTTCCAGCCATATACAGAAAAATCAGACTTCTTCTGCATGCTCAGGGGAGATTTAGACTTATTTATTTGATTAAAAAGAAAAGGAAGCATGCAAGCATGAAAAAGTACAAATCAGATGTATATCAAATCCACCCAGCTGGTATAAATGGCGCACTCAATCCTACACAGCATGTGAAATGCACTAGCGGTGACACCACCACCTTGCATTTCCTTACTATGATCACCCAGCAGGTCATGTTTCCAAACAATTTCACCAATCCCATATTTTATTACAAACCATCACTGAAAGACTGATCAATAACAGACTTGTTGAGGAATCAGCAGACCCTTCTCAGAGGTTGAGTGACTTCCACAAGGTCAGATGCAAAGGATCTGACTTGTGGAGCAAAAATATGCCCAACCTTGGCCCCTGTCCCACGATGCTTATTTTCATTAACATATAGTAAATACACATTGTCTTCTATTGTTTTGCTGAAGATCTTCACCTGGCCTTTAATTAAATATAGTAAGATTTTTAAAGCTTTAACATGCTACTATGGTCAATTTTTAGTATCATTCAAAGGATTTGACAAGGACTAAAGAAGTGGATCTACTTAGAGGAGTCAATCTTGAGTAGGTAAAAACAAGGTGAAAACTGGAGGCTGAGGCTTGGGGAGAGAAGTGAAAGTGGAAAGGGGCATGAGGAGGATCAGCAGAGAGTGGGAGGTAATAAAATACTGGGGGAGCGAGAAGTGCAGCCAGGCTCCATCCTTGAGCACCATCTGTATAAATCAGGCCTGGAGTTGACATGTAATTTTGTGTTGGTCCCCTGAGAAGTGGCCCTCAGGGCTTCATTATTGATGAAGAGATTTTTCTTCAAAGTGGCCTAGTCAGGATTGCCTCAAGGGGACATTCATAAGCACTCATAATATCAATTTCCAAGCACCTGGGAGGTAGGAACACAGATTGTCTCTTTAATTATTATGATAGAGGTAGAGGATAGTGAGAATGCTATTACACAACCAAGCTGAAATCCTCAAAGAAATTTAATTATTATAATGTAACGCAAAAAGTTTATTATCTGAGTCATCCTTTAGAAAAGGCACACTTTACCTTTTCCTGGTGCAAAATAGGTTGATCTCCAATTCCCTTCCTCCCTCGGACATAAAACAGTTACAAAATATATAATATTATATATATATAGCATAGTATATAATATGGTAATATACAGTATATAATATATATTAAACATATAATATATATTAAATATATAATATATATAAATATATAATATAGTATAAAATACTACACAAATATAGTGCGTGTAAGGATGCTTAGAAGCCCAGAAAAATCTGTCTTTGAAGCTAATATGATGGCTTAAATAAACTGTAAGTTTAGTCCAGTTAAACACAAGAGATATGGAGCTGGACACTTTTTAAAAAATAATAATACATAAGGATTTCTTTTCACAGAAGAATAACAATAATCCCTTCTGAATATCATTGAGAATGCCAAGTAAATTTCACCAATGGTTTGACCTGATCTAGTCATAAAAACATTCAGAAAAACACCAACAATTCAATCCACATGTACAAATGCAGTGAAACAGCAAGGGTTAGGAGTAGGAGGACTCCTACATTCGACTCTGCCACAGTGTATTAGATGTGGACAATCCTATATAGAAAAAGCCTTCACCACATACTTCCTCTAAATTTTTACAGCTTACACTATAGAGCTTGCTATTCAGTGGGTACTAAAAACATTTTTAAATAGAAATAAAAAGCAAAATGAAGACAGTCCTTTTAATTTGACCTGAATTTCAAAAAAACCCCCGGGATCTCATTGTTAATACTGACAAAAATAATTCAGGAATTTACTCGTAAGTCATGTCTGCAACATATTTTAATCTATAATAAGCCTCTTTCATAATTCTTCTAACTTCATTAACTCTCTCTTTCCTCACATATTTTAACAGCCTTTGATACCACTAGTTAATTCTTGGAGTTAGACAATATTCTAACCAAATGACATTTATATAACACATATGTATAACATACATTCAATCATAATATATAAAATAGCTACTATTCAAGAGATATATATTTCAAGTGACAGATGCTGAGTCATTATATGTACATGACTCCAATTAATCCTTATATCTAGTACCTGAAATAAATTAAGATTAAATCCCACTGACCAAGAAAGAAATGACAGTTTAGGAACCAATCTGACCACAATCATACAAATAAAAATATATATAATATTGGTGGCAGGATGTGAACACAGGCCTGTTTTAACACAGTGTGTTTATTTTGTTTTTTAAACTAATCATGAAATGAAGCTTAATTTTGTGAAGTACAAAATCAAAAATTTTATATAAATATAATGAGTTCCTAACATCAATATATAGATAACTATGGTGAAGAGTCTGAAAGAAAAGTTATATGCTGAATTAAATACAGATGTTTCATATCTACTAGTATAACACTTTAATTAAAAGCAATGGACGCAGTAATAATTATAAAGCACAGGAAAGACATAATCCTATTAAGAGTTATCAGGAGTATAACTGGCTCCAGGATATCTGTGAACACCCACAGTATTGACGTTTGAGGCCAAAAACACCTTCTGTCTTAATATGGAGGATTAAGAGGAAATGAAGTCCAGAAAGCAAGCATGTCACATTTGAAAATAAAAATCCTGATTATAGATAAATTCACAATCTTAGAATGCATTATTAAGTATTTTTTAATTAAGGTAGGATATAAATGACATAGAATTTTCTTTACAGTTTTAAGGACTATTTATCATTGTGTCCATTTAGCTAAGAAGCAGAAAAGCAAATTGGCCAGTTCTAATTTTCAGTCTCTTTAGCCACACTGAGCCTAGACTATCTCAAATGTCTTATGGCTTCTTTGTCACATTATTTCATGACATGAAATATTTTTCAGTCTCGTTGTCTTTAATTTTAGTATTTCTAATATTGTGACTTAACATTATGCTAATTATTTGAATTCTCCCACAAGTGACCACACCTGTTTTTCCTATAGGAAGGTCTTTTTCAGCTCTTGTGTTGCCAGTTCATATACAGAGTATGGTAAAATACTGTATTCAAATAGTTAAGGAAAGATATGATTGCTTAATGATCATCCAATTATCTCAGCATTTTCATTAGAGGTCTTCATAGTATTCTTATTAATTCCTAACTGCAAAGGTGGAACTTTCCAAAACTGGATATTCCTTCTACAATGTAAGAAAAGAGGCTATTGAATTTTAGCACATTTCTACAATTAAGCAATCAGTCAACACTATCTGCTATGATTAAGATTAAGCAGATCCAATCTAAAAATCTCCCTAGTGATAGATTCATCATTAGTCATTAATCTCAGTTTTTAATTAAATCAGTGAAAGCGAGTCATCTGAATTCACATGTAGGAGGCAGAATTTAGAACAAAACCTATAATGAAATATATATATATATGGCCATTCTTAACTATAGAAATGTGTATAGTACCTTAAAGCTACAAGGAGCTTCCACTGAAATAACTCCAAATTTGGAGTAACTTTCCAAATCACGTAATCAGGCATTTTTCTACTGCCCTGCTAAATTCCTTAGAAAGGAGAAATACTGTAAAATTAAGTATTGTCCACAGGACAGCTTAAAGTAGGGGAGAACAAGTATATTTTTAACAATGCAAACTCACAAAACAAGTTAAAAATAAAATTTTAGTTTTAATGCTTTAAAAGCCTTGGCAAGTCAAAGTAGCATTCCCAGAGATTTGTGGCACCCAATCAATAAAAGCAAGGAAACAAAACTGGACTTTAAAAAAAAATTAGGTTTATAAAAATAAATAATGCATACCTTCTGCAAAGCTGAGTCCGTATTTTCTTCTTGCTATCTCCCTCCCTCCCTCCCCAGAGGGAAAAGCAGTTATAATAAAGGGTATTCTTGGCAATATATTTTACCACTTCTACCAACTAATTAGCCTTTTTTCAAAATTCTCCTAAAAATTTAATTTCTCCAAGTTGTTACCATTATACTCCCATTTCCCAAAGCCATCACTTTATTATCTTATTTTCTTAATTAATAAACACAAAATTCTCGACTGTCCTCTCAAATGAATAGAAGTTATAGGATCAATTATTCAAAACCATTTCTATTTAACTCTAAAAGTATTATGATTTTGTAGATATTGGACTGGAATCTTTTTTTTTTATTCACAGTAAATTTGAAATGAGTTTATAACTACCAAAGAGTCATTAACTGATAATTCTAAGAATAAATCTTGACTTGTGGTTGTAGAAACAGTAGAGTGGTATATAGAAATTCAGTTCAGTTATAAATACTTACCAGAATTATTAATATCCAAAGAGTTAATTAAAAGCTCACTGTACCTGCACACATTTTTCTTCAGCTATACTTCTATAGTAAATTCTCAATTATCCATATCAGTGGAGAGGAACAAGACACTGAACAAAAGTGAACTCTTCCAAAATCCTTCTTAGTTGCTTTTAAAAGTACAGATACTGACATTAGACCAGTTTTCGATTCAAACTAAGTGAATTATTGGGAAGGTATTGCTGAGGTCAGGGAAAGTGGTCAATGTCTGATAGTCACCTTTTTGAAACCTTCCCCAAAGAGTTTGTATTCAAAAGTCATTCTTGATAAAATTCAGTTGTATCCTAAAAGTAATCCCACAAAGTAAAATATCTTTTAAAAGTCTATAGCTACCATTAATGAACTTTAAAATAACAGTTATTTCATAAGCAGTGATTTTCCTTAGTTGTTCAAAATTTTTAATTTTATCATATTTTGTTCTTTTCTTGAGAAGATGTGGTGTGACATGTTATCTTGTCTGATTATTCTCCTTAGCAAATCATGCAAATGTGACACAGAGAAGTCAACTGTCTAAAAAGGCGTAGAAATAGATCCCAACCACAGGCAATTTGCGCCAGATTCCAAAACAATGTGGTCCTGAACCACATTAACATATCTGGAAAAATGTCTGATTTCTCATACATCTTCTATAATGACAATAATTTTTGAGCATGTGAGCTAGGTTCTATTGCCGAGTACCTGTTATCTACTACTGCATCCTTGCTATCCTTGTCTTCCTAACCAGGGATATTTTAGTTTTGGAGTCTGGTGACCTTTTCACTGTTTTTTATGCTCTCGGCCCTTCAAACCCAGATGCAATATTGGATTGAGGTTAGAAATATGGAGTGAGCACACAAAATAACTCTGTAAACCTCAATAACTTTTTGCCCCAGAAATAGAACATTTCTTGGCTGCTTCACTGAAACTTGAGGTTCTATAGGTAGCCTAAGGGGAAAATTAAATCACCGTTATAGTGGGTTGTCACTATCACCTTCTGTTCTTTTCACATTTATCAACTGAACATGTACTCTGTTTTACACTGATAATTTTTTTTTAAAGATGGTGTCCTTCACATATTTGAGACTAAGGCAATGGTCACAAGCAGATAAATTTCTAGACAATGGTTTTAATGAATTCATTAAAAGAAAAACAAATCTAATGTATGCATTCAAATTTGATAGAAAACTGAGCCTTCATAATTCATTCAAAAAAATGAACTTTGGTGAATCAATAGGATCACTTGAGACATCTAAGCTTGAATGTATTCCCCTAGACTTAATGTATTTTTCCGCATTGCATTATATTTTAATGATGAATTTCATGCTCTTTCATGGTACTCTAGCTCAGGAATCCTGGATATTACTTTGAGGGAAAAGAAAATAACTATGTGTAATGAAAGATGTTACTGATTAAAGTGTGTTGCATGTGTGAACTACATAAAAGCTGAAAAAACTTAAATACCACTATTCTATATTACAAGTAATATCAGGCTGACTAAGGTTAGATTAGAGTGAGTAAATGTAAGGGTCTGACCTTCTTAAATAGTATTAGTTGAAACAATTCATGAAATTAAACTGGTCATTAACGTGTCAGTGGCATCTTTTCCTTAGTGTAATGTGGTTAAGAACTGATTTCATGGACAAATGCAAAACAGCTACCAATAAAGAAATTCAAACTCCAAAAGCCGCCAGCCCTCTGACATTCTTAACTCTGAAATCAGTACATCAGTACTACATTGTCAGAAGGTTACTATTTGAGTTAGCTTAAGGGGGGCGGGGGGGTGGGGGGGTGCCAGGGTGGGCAGAGGGTGGTTAAGTCAAAG
This sequence comes from Nanger dama, assembly GCA_917880005.1. Taxonomy (NCBI): domain Eukaryota; kingdom Metazoa; phylum Chordata; class Mammalia; order Artiodactyla; family Bovidae; genus Nanger; species Nanger dama. Next base: position 4,330,115 of record CAKJTW010000059.1, read on the forward strand.
TAACAAGGACCAAAAAGGACAACATAAATCAATCATCTTTTACCTTGTGCATGAATAAATATTGGGTTAAATATATCACTGATCAATATGAAAAAGTAAACTATCCACAAGAGAAACCACAAGTAAAATTAAGTAGACATGTACACACAGCATGTGCGTGTGTGCTCTAATTACTGGATTTTGCAAACCAAGTATGGAGTCTGGAGAAAACACTACTACCATCCCCCAAACAGAACAAACACAAAGTTCCTACAATCAATGTTAGAGGCAACACAGTGGCGAAAGCAGCTCTTTTGCAAACAGGTGGTTTTTAAAGTTTTACTTAAGCCACTGACTGAAAGGACAGAGGAAAGGAAAGTGTCATTTGTTAAGAAAACACAGGCATGCACAAAAAGCCCCAAGCAAAACACAAGAAAAAACTAAAAAGCAGTTTATTTTAGCCCAGAACTGTGAACACTGGATTAGATGTCTAAAATCACTGCTTGTAATTATATTTCTCTCGTCGCATACAAAAAGGTCCTAGGGAGAAACTGAAGGAAACGGTCATGTTACTTCAGGGTGGGCTTTATTCACAGGAAGAAAGATGACATTTTTACAGAAACAGAGTGCAAGAGAAAATAAACTGTTGAGAAGAGGAATATACAGTGTATTTTGTATTTCTGAAGGCATTGTATTTTTCATGTTCTCAATATCCTATCTCGTTCTTCCCTATGTTACTTTCATAAGCAATACTAAGGCTAGCAGTGGCTGCTGTAGCTCACATATAGATTTCAATTATTTCTATCCTCCACCTTTGCAAATATGCAGAATTCAGCGACTGGAGGTGGGGGTTAGCAGACAGGTATCCCGAAAACGCTCACAGGGCAAAAGAGGAGGTGCGGGATAGACTGCGAAATGAACGCCCTTATGAGAAAGTCCATCTCCCTCGAACTCTTCTAGTGCTTCAGTCACGGCCACCCAGAAACTTCGGACCCCGACTCCGAAGTCAACAGCCAGGTCCCAACGCGAAGGACACCCCTGCAGCCGCGGACAGCCCCGCAGCCGCGGACTCCCTCCCTTCTCCCCGCCAGCCCACGCGGGGCGCTGGCTCCTCTGCTGCTGCTCCTCCTCCGCAGACCTCCCGCGGAGGCAAAGTTTCCCGAGTCTCCCACTCTTTTGCCGGCCCGGCGGCGGCCGCAGCGGCCTTCCGGGCACCCGCCAGCTGCGCTCCCCGCCCTCCCCGCGCCAGCCCGCGCGCAGTCGGTACCTCGATATCCGCCACGTCCTTGCTTAGCACAGGGGCCATGGCGATGCCCGGAGCCTGGAGCTTCCTTGCCACGAACCCTTCCGCGTCCTCAGGCTTCAGCCAGAGACGAAAGTGACAGCTTGCCCGAGCGCCCCTAGAAATAGAAAGCCGAGGGCCGGAGGCGCGGAGGCGGGGCGGGCGCCGGGCGGTGACGCCCCCGGGGCGGGGCTGCGCGCGGGCCCCTGCGGCCCCTCTAGCCCCGCACAGCGGGCAGAGCGGCGGACTGGAGCCCGGCCCCGGCTCCCGCCTCCGCCCCTCCACCTAGCAGCTTGTTTTCCTGCTACTCGCAGCAGGAAGGGAGGGGAGAGAGTGCACTGGCGTTCGCGACTGGCCTTTGCTCTATAACTGTTCGAGGCAGTAGGTGGGGGCTAGATGTGAGAGAGCCGCAGGATTAAAGGTAAAAACAATCGGCGCCCTAAGTAACAAATTATTCCTTTTCTTTCCTTCCGCAGGAGCCCTGCGAGGTGCAGAAACATTGTCTTTTGGCAACTGCATCTTCAGAATTCCTCAGGGATAAGGTAGAAAATGTTCCTCCGTGCATTCGACAAATAGGCGGGAACAGGCAAGGGCAAGGGTTTTCTGAAAATGGACGGTCCCTAGGGGCGGGGGGCGAGGCGGGTCGAGGAGAAGAGGGGCCAGGAATAGAGGTGAGCAAAAATTTCTACAGTCAGAAGCTGCAAGCAGGAAGTCCTGTAGGTGGTACAGAATCAAGGTTGTATATTTGCAGGACAATCCATTCTAATGGCCTTAAAAAAAATTATAAAACGTGAAGCTCTTGTCAAGAGTTGTACTTAAGTTTTGTTTTAGAGCTTGCTGGAGAGGGAGCGATTTCATTTGGAGATGGTTTCAATCCAGAAAATATTCTCCTCACCTCTGAGTATATCTGTACTCCAGATGTCTCTCTCCATTCTCCCTCCATCGTCCTCTCTTCTCCTGAAACACGTCTTGCTTACTTCTGTTAAGGATTTTATCACACTTCTTAGTTCTCTTGGCTGGACAGTGAGCACCGTGGGTTCTAGTATTTCCTCTTCATCATTATTCTTTCATTAGTTCATCATTTAATTCAATAAATATTTATTGAACATTTTCATTACCGAACACTATGTTAGGTGCTCTGGCTATTGTCTTCAAGAAGAAACATCACTCTCATGGGAAGTAACTCAGAGTAAGGAAATGAGCAAACTAATAGGAGACTGAGATACCTGCCTGGAAGGTAAAAGAAGGATAAGGGCAGAACTAATGGAGTGTGAGTGCTCACTGTCATCAGTGAGTGGGAAGATTTCTTTAAACAAACCATCAGATTACCTTCCTGAACCTGGAACTTACTAGGAGATGGATACATTTTTCTTAAATAGTGTATTAAGAGAAGGTAGAAAGTTACACAGAAACCTTGTAATCTTTCTTGACTCCCCTTTTCTCCCATATTTAATGAGCATCCCCAAGCTCTCAGGATTCAACCTCTTAAATACATCTTAGAACATTTCTTCATTTCTCCATCTTCACTGAACCCAAGAGCCACCAACTTCTATTCTTACTCCTTTTCACTGCAGAGTAAGCTTTAAAAATTATTAATTGGCTCATAAAACACACACACAGAATAAATCTTTCAGTGATTCCCACTGCATTCAGAAGAAAATACAAACTTCATAGTGACCTCTGAATAACCAGCCCTTCCCCTCTTCAGCTTCACCCTAGGGCTTCTCTTACCAAGAGTCACTGTGTTCCAGTTACAAAGTAATCTTACATTCTTCTACCACTTTTCCCCTTTGTACATATCCTCCATTTCCCCTGGAGAATGAAATGGCAATCCACTCCAGTATTCTTGCCTGGAGAATCCCATGGATGGAGAAGCCTAGTAGGTTACAGTCCACGGGGTCACAAAGAGTCGGACACGACTGAGCGACTTCACCTTACCTTCCATTCCACTGGTACTTTAGATCTCAAAGAAACTCCTGACCCGTCCCCACCACTAACAAAATTAGACCCACCCTATCTCTGTTATCCTTTCACGGCACCCTATTTTTTTCTCCCTAGTGTTAGTTGCCCAGTCGTGCCTGACTCTTTGTGACCCCATGGACTGCACCCCACCAGACTCTTCTGTCCATGAGATTTTCCAGGCAAGGATACTGGAGTGGGTTGCCATTTCCTTCTCCAGGGCATCTTCCCCACCCAGGGATCGAACCCAGGTCTCCTGCACGGCAGCAGATTCTTCACCGACTGAGCTACAAAGGAAGCCCCATCGTCCTGCCAGATTTTATTTGCCTATTTATTTGAGTGTGATTTGTTTAATGTATGTCGCATCTATTTATGAATGTAAGCACCAGGAAGTGAGGGTCCATATCTGGCTTGGTCGCCTACTGAATATTCAGTTTCTAGGCCAGGACTGAAACATATGAGAGAAATACTGAGTGACTGAATGAACTCAGTAGATCCTGAAGTAGATTTACACACTAAGCAGTTTGTTTCAGAAACTGTAGTTTCACTTTTCCATGTATTCTCAATGTTCTACTTATTCCTGGGAAGTACAATCATAGTATTCATCAATGACTTTCTAGTTAAAATGTGTCAAACTACTTTCTTTTTCCTGGAGTAATTTTCCAAAGTCAGATTTCTTTCATCTTCCTACAATCATACTCTACTTACCACCAGATCATCTATATCCTCCTTCTTGGAGATTTTTTTTTAATGTATATATGCGTATGGATAGTAGTGGTGCATGTTCAGTTATGTCCAACTCTTTGCAACCCTACAAACTGTAGCCCACCAGGCTCCTCTGTCCATGGGATTCTCCAGGCAAGAATACTGGAGTGGGTTGCCATTTACTTCAGGGAATCTTCCCAACGCAGGGATCGAACCTGCATCACCGGCATCTTCTGCATTGGGGCAGATTCTTTACCACTGAGTCCATACATACATATATTGTACATATAGTTAGAAAGAGAGAAAGAGGATTTACACACATGTGCATATATACACATATGCTGCTGCTAAGTCACTTCAGTCATGTCTGACTCTGTGCGACCCCATAGACAGCAGCCCACCAGCTTTCCCCCATCCCTGGGATTCTCCAGGCAAGAACACTGGAGTGGGTTGCCATTTCCTTTTCCAATGTATGAAAGGGAAAAGGGAAAGTGAAGTCACTCAGTCGTGTCTGACTTTTCGCGACCCCATGGAATGTAGCCTACCAGGCTCTTCCACCCTTGGGATTTTTCCAGGCAAGAGCACTGGAGTGGGTTGCCACTGCCTTCTCCATGACATATATATAATTGTAATACATATGATTCCTTCTCCAGGTTAATCAGAAAGTTTCAATAGTCGATTTCCTGACCACAGAGATATAGATTTAAGTGTTCTTTTAGGTTGCACACTAATATGGATCTTATCAATTAGCAATCCATACTTCTTTTTTGGTTGTTTTACGGGTATAAGTGTCCAAGTTATCCTTAAGAGTTAGAACTGTATTTCCATTTTTATTTTATGTGATGATTATTCTCCTAAAGCACTATACAAGATAAGCCCCAAATATGCTATCTTTCCAAAGATGAGAGATTCTTCAGTGATACTCAGTAATCAAATATAAAATTTAAATATTATTTTACCATTCCCTCAACCTCACCAAACAGATGTATTTTATTCTGAGATATTTAATTAAGGCATATAATCACATTGCTCATATGCCACACCTATACTCCATGATCAGTGATTGAATCTAATAATATTTTAAATCCATTGAAATTCCACATTAAACACAGTTGTACCTGTAAATAATCCAAGCTGTTTGAAGCTTACTGCAAATGCATTCACAGTACACGTTTTTAAAGTTGTAAATTATGATGGCATTTGTCAAGCTGTCCCTCCATCTGGAAACACAGTCAAATATCAGGTGTTCCACATTAATTTTTTTTGTAGGCTTTGGCAAGACAGCTCATCTAATAAGGTGCAAATTTACCAAAATGCATCTCAGCCTAATAATTTACATTACATAATTTAATATTACTATTATTACTATAGTTAGAAGGAAGGCTTATGAGTCATCTTTCATTTCTGGAAAGTTATTCAGTACCACAAACTTAGAAACACAATAAACATGTAGATTTCCACGTGCTTTTTTGTCCCTGCTTTACTCAAAAATTAAGCAATTTTTAAAACATTCTTTGGGGGATGGTCCTAAGACAGCAGAGGAATAGGACGGGGAGACCACTTTCTCCCCTACAAATTCATCAAAAGATCATTTGAACACTGAGCAAATACCACAAAACAACTGAACACTGGTGGAGGACACCAGGCACCCAGAAAGGCAGCCCATTGTCTTCAAAAGGAGGTAGGACAAAAAATAGAAGATGAAAAGAGAGACAAGAAAGTTAGGGATGGAGACGCGTCCCAGGGAGGGAGTCTTAGAAGTTTCCAAACACCAGGAAACCCTCTCACCAGCAGGTCTGTGGTGAGTTTTGGAATCTCAGAGGGCAACATAACCGAGAGGAAAAAATAAATAAAACCCACAGATTTTGTGCCTAACTGCAACTCCCAGCTGAGAAGTAGCCCGGATACTTGGGTCTGCCACGAGCCAGCAGGGGCTGAACAGGGAGGCTCCGGCTCTAATTGCTTAGGGTAAAGACCGGGCCTGAATGCCCTGAGGGCAATCTGAGGGAGCTAACATGAGATAGCAACCCAAACTGTGGGATAGCCAGAGAGGAAAAGAGAAAGAGAGAACTTTCCCATGAAAAGCTCTAACCTAAGGCACTGCCAGCCGCTCACAGAACAAAGAACTGAGCCAATACCAGAGGAGAGTCAGCTGGCTGCAGACCGGCCCATCCTCGCCAGAGGCAGGGAGGCAGGTGGGCGCCAGCCAGAGCCGGAAGGAAAGGGGCGAACTTGTCCCCAGAGATGGCATCCCCTACCAAACCGAGGCTCCCAGTTGCCAACCAAGTCTTCCTGAGATCCTGAACGGTTGAACATCCAGCAGGAGGGTCGCAGCCAGAGATCATTACCCCAGAAGAGACACACGGCACACCTGAGACTGCTCCCACTGCACACCCAGGAAACTAAGAGGCTGAGACCGGGAGGTGATAAGATGCACCATCCAGCAGGGAAGAGTGCACTTGCCAAGCACCTGGCTGCCTGAGTGAGCTGGAGCTGCTTGAACCTGGGAAGGACACGAAACTCAGGCCCAGCTGAGTCTGTGCCTTTGTGGAGTACCCGAGAACCTGAAAGCGAGTGGTGTAGATCTAGGAAGTGCACGCAACCCAGGGGCCGCCTTAGACAGTTCCTTGCAGAGCAACCTGGAGCCTGAGCAATGTAGACTGGGAAAGCACACATGCCGTGAGCGAAGGCAAACCCAGTGTGGCCCAGACACTGTGAGCACTCCCCACACACATCAGTGATATTGTTTTGCCGTGTTCCTCCCTCCTTGCAGCACAATTGAACAAGTGAGCCTATATAAATGACCACCTTCGCCCCCTTGTGTCAGGGCAGAAGTCAGATACTGAATTGATTTGCAAACAGAGGAAGCCAGAAGAAAGAGGGAAAGGCTTTGGAAGTAACAAGTGCAACAGATTAAAACCCTGAAGTTAGTACTGGCTACATTGAAAGGGACCTATAGACCTTGAGAAGAAATATAAGGTAGAACTGTGAACAATCTGAAACTGAACTGACCACACACTGCCCTCAACAGTGCCAGAGAAATTCCTAGATATATTTGACTATTATCATTTTTCAATTTTTTAAAATTTATTTTTAAGTTCTTTATTATTCCTTTAATTTTCATATTTAAAACCTACTATAGCCTTGAAAAAAAGACCTTATTTTTAAAGCAAATTTCATTTTTATATATAACTATTGTGGTTTTGTTTTGTTTTGTTTTAATATTGTATTTTTGAGAGTCTAAGCTCTACTCTAGATTTTTAATCTTTGCTTTTTGGTATTTGTTATCAATTCTGTACCTTTAACAAACCAGTCTTCAGTACCCATTTTTACCTAGGAGTGTGATTACTGGTTTGATTACTCTCTCCCTTTCTGACTCGTTTTTCTCCCCCAGGTCACCTCTATCTCTTCCCTCTCCCTTCTCTTCTCTATTTAACTCTGTGAATCTCTTTGGAAGTTCTGGGCTATGGAGAAAACTTAGGGAACTGATCACGGGGTCCCCTTCCCCCCCCCCCTTCCCCCGCCCAGGGCCCCCCCCTCCCCCCCCCCCCCCTCCCCCCCCCCCCCCCCCCCCCCCCCCCCCCCCCCCCCCCCCCCAGAGCCAACAAGTTTCAGAGCAAGATGTACCAAGCCCTAATTCTCCAACAATGCAGGAACATAACCCTGAGCACAAAAATACTGGTGGCCCAAAGTCACACCAAACCCATAGACACCTTAAAACTCACTACTGGACACTTCATTGCACTCCAGAGAGAAGAGATCCAGCTCCACCCGCCAGAACACCAACACAAGCTTTCCTAACCAGGAAATTTTGACAAGCCACTTGTCCAACCCCACCCACAGTGAGGAAACTCCATAATAAAGAGGAACCACAAACTTCCAGCATACAGAAAGACCACCCCAAACAAAGCAACCTAAACAAGATGAAAAGGCAGGGAAATATTCAGCAGGTAAAAGAACATGATAAAAGCCCACAAAACCGAACAAAAAAGGAAGAGATAGGGAGTCTAAATGAAAAGAATTCAGAATAATGATAGTAAAAATGACGCAAAATTTTGAAAACAAAATGGAGTTACAGATAAATAGTATGGAGACAAGGATGAGAAGATGCAAGAAGAGGTTAACAAGGACCTACAAGAAATAAAAAGTCAATCAATAATGAACAATGCAATAAATGAGATCAAAAGCTCTCTGGAGGGAACCAACAGTGGAATAAATGAGGCAGAAGATAGGATAAGTGAGGTGGAAGATAGAATGGTGGAAATAAATGAAGCAGAGAAGAAAAAAAGAAAAGAAATGAGGACAACTTCAGAGACCTCTGGGACAATGTTAAATGCCCCAATATTTGAATCATAGGAGTTCCAGAAGAAGAAAACCAAAAAAAAAAAAAAAAAGGCCATGAGGAAATACTTGACCAGATAATAGTTGAAAACTTCCCTAAAATGGGGAAGGAAATAGCCAGCCAAGTACAAGAAACCCAGAGTCCCAAACAGGATAAACCCAAGGCAAAATACCCCAAGACACATATTAATCAAATTAACAAAGATCAAACACAAAGAACAAATATTAAAAGCAGCAAGGGAAAAACAACAAATAACACACAAGAGGATTCCCATAAGGATATCAGCTGATCTTTCAATAGAAACTCTTCAAGCCAGGAGAGAATGGCAAGACATACTTAAAGTGACAAAAGAAAATAACCTACAGCCCAGATTACTGTGCCCAGCAAGGATCTCATTCAAACATGAAGGAGAAATCAAAACTTTACAGAAGCAAAAGCTGAGAGAATTCAGCCCCACCAAACCAGCTCTTCAACAAATGCTAAGGGATCTTCTCTAAACAGGAAATACAAAAAGGTTTATAAACACAAACACAAAACAACAAAGTAAATGGCAACAGGATCATACTTATCAATAATTACTTTAAATGTAAATGGGTTGAATGCCCCAAACAAAAGACAAAGACTGGCTGAATGGATACAAAAACAAGACCTCTATATATTCTGCCTACAAGAGACCCACCTCAAACCCAGGGACACATACAGACTGAAAGTGGAGGACTGGAAAAAGATATTTCATGCAAATGAGACCAAAAGAAAGCAGGAGTAGCAATACTCATATCAGATAAAATAGACTTTGAAATAAAGGACTTTGAAAGAAGGACACTACATAATGATCAAAGGATCAATCTGAGAAGAAGATATAACAGTTATAAATATATATGCACCCATCAGAGGAGCACTGCAATATGTAAGGCAAAGGCTAACAAGTATGAAGAGAAAATTAACAGTAACACAATAATAGTGGGAGACTTTACTACCCCACTCACACCTATGGATAGATCAACTAAACTGAACATTAGCAAGAAAACACAAATTTAAATGATAAATGGACCAATTAGACCTAATTGATCTCTATAAGACATTTCGCCCCAAAACAATGAATTTCACCTTTTTTTCAAGTGCACACTCCTAGAGGAAAACATAGGCAAAACACTCTCTGACATGAATCATAACAGGATTCTCTATGACCCACCTCCCAAAGTAATGGAAATAAAAGCAAAAATAAACAAATGGGACCTAATTAAAAAGCTTTTGCACAAAGAAGGAAACTATAAGCAAGATGAAAAGACAGCCTTCAGAATGGGAGAAAATAATAACAAATGAAACAACTGACAAAGAATTAATCTCAAAAATATACAAGCAATTCCTGCAGCTTAATTCCAGAAAAATAAATGACCCAATCAAAAAATGGGCCAAAGAGCTAAACAGACATTTCTCCAAAGAAGACATACAAATGGCTAACAAACACATGAAAAGATGCTCAACATCATACATTATCAGAGAAATGGAAATCAAAACCATAATAAGGTACCATCTCACGCCAGCCAGAATGGCTGCTATCAAAAAGTCTACAAACAATAAATGCTGGAGAAGGTGTGGAGAGAAGGGAAGCCTCTTACACTGTTGGTGGGAATGCAAACTAGTGCAGCCACTATGGAGAACAATGTGGAGATTCCTTAAAAAACTGGAAATAGAACTGCCTTATGACCCAGCAATCCCACTACTGGGCATACACACCAAGGAAACCAGAATTGAAAGAGACACGTATACCCCAATGTTCACTGCAGCACTGTTTATAATAGCCAGGACACGGAAGCAACCTAGATGTCCATCAGCAGATGAATGGATAAGAAAGCTGTAGTACATATACACAATGGAGTATTACTCAGCTATTAAAAATAATGCATTTGAATCGGTTCTAATGAGGTGGATGAAACTGGAGGCTATTATACAGAGTGAAGTAAATCAGAAAGAAAAACACCAATATAGTATATTAACACATATATATGGAATTTAGAAAGATGGTAACAATGACCCTATATATGAGACAGCAAAAGAGACCCAGATGTAAAGAACAGACTTTTGGACTCTGTGGGAGAAGGCAAGGATGGGATGAGTTTTGAGAATAGCACTGAAACATGTATATTATCATATGTCATCATATCATATAAAATAGATTGCCAGTCCAGATTCTATGCATGAGGAAGTGTGCTCAGGCCTGGTGCACTGTGATGACCTTGAGGGATGGGATGGGGAGGGAGGTGGGAAGGAGGGTCAGGATGGGGAACACATGTACACCCATGGCTGATTCATATGAATGTATCGCAGAAAACCCCACAATATTATAAAGTAATTAGCCTCCAATTAAAAAAAAAAAATTCTTTGGAGGGTGATTTTCTTCCAAACGTTAGACTTTGATTTATCATAAAACTTTTCTTTCCCTTCTGATTTTCTAAGGCCAGATTAACTCTTATCCAAATTTACCAAGAGATTAATGACTGAAAATCAGGTGGATTCAAATGTTTCTAATATACCTTCTCAGAAAACATAATTATATATATAAATACGTATGTATGTGTTGGTGTGCTTATTAGTTGCTCAGTTGTGTCCGACTCTTGTGACCCCATAGACTGTAGCCTGCCAGCTTCTTCTGTCCATGGGATTCTCCAGGCAAGGATACTGGAGTGAATATCAGTCCTATTTTATGGAATAAACATGGTATAATTTATTCAACTATAAGTATCATGTATTCTATACAAACCTGCTTGTGCATACACATACACACACACGGGTGCTACATATATACATATATATCATGCAATGGCATAAAAATCACAGATAACAAAACATAAATCCCTGTCAGAAATTTATTCAGTGATTACTTATCGAATGCTACTGTTTCAGACACTGAGGTCGGCATTAGTGGCACCTCAATGTATAATAAAGACAATTTTCTTGTCATCACAAAAATTAAGCCACTGGTTCAGAAACTCACACTGTCACACAATGATTCTGAGTGTTTTAAATGAATGGGGTTATTACGAGAGTTAAATGACAATGTATATGATAGTATTTTGTAAATTGCAAAATGCCATGCAATGTTACACATTAAGTATTTAAAGATATGTTCTCCAGTGCTCATGTTCTGGAAATACACCATTGGAGTATGATTGACTATGAATGATTTAGGGTAAAATGCAGTGTGAGTAGGAGGTTTATAGACTTAGCTGACTTAAAGTAGGGAAAAAATATCCTCTAGAATGAATAGTCCCTGAATTTCTCTCATTACTGCAAAGCCTTTTCTTCTTGCTTGTTGCTTCTCTCTCACAATCAAAATTTACCATAATTCCAGCAGCTGGCGGTTAAAAAGCTGTCTCTTGGTTTTCTTGCTGAGAGTTTACTCTCTTGTGGTTTTAAGTATGTTTATATTTGGGATTAAGACAGAACCTTGCTGAAATTATTCACTGTTTATTTTGGTTGCCTGCAATGGACATCTCATGTGCCTCATAGGTTCCCACCCTTCCCTACAAGTTAAGACTAAGGTGTGCATTCCAGGCTTACTGGTGGTTCACAGCTCTAGGCTGAGTCACTCTTTGGAAATTGCCCCTGGCAAAAGAGACTAATTCACCTGAGAATCCTGCCTCTTTCTCTGGTTCAGTTCAGTTCATTTCAGTCGCTCAGTCATGTCCGACTCTTTGTGACCCCATGGCCTGCAGCACGCCAAGCCTCCCTGACCATCACCAACTCCCGGAGTTTACCCAAACTCATCTCCATTGAGTCGGTGATGCCATCCAACCATCTCGTCCTCTGTCGTCCCCTTCTCCTCCTGCCTCAATCTTTCCCAGCACCAGGGTCTTTTCCAATGGTAATGCACATCCAATAACTGATGTAGGGCCATAAAGGTTTGGCACTTGCCTCAGTTCAAGATATCTTTGGCCATCCCAACTGCAGAGGTCCCTGATGGGATAATCTGAGACATGTGTCGGAATTACCAAGAATTCAGCTTCCTCTGTCCATCCTGTTTCATTCTCCACTCCCAACAGGTCCTTATCTAGATAACACTTCCCAACAAATCAACTTCCTGTGTATACATTTCTCTGTTAGGTTCACTTCCAGGGGACCTAAGCAGCATTATCATTGCTGTACATTATTTCACTGATAAAATAAATTGTATTTAAATGTACTTAGTTATCCGCACGTCTGGACATAAAAACTGACTCACATAATAAAGTCTCATAATTTTTCCATATACTGAGATATTCCTATATTTGTTCATATATTTATTCATATCACAAATAACTAATGCCTATTGTATACTAGGTATAGTGAAAAATAGAGATATGATGAGCAAAAAGAAATGAATTCTCTGCTCATGCAGTTTACAGATAAGTTAGAGAGATGAACATTTGTCAAGTAGTCACACAAAAATATAATATTTACTATGAATGACAATATCAAAAAAATGTAAAGAATTGTTACATCTGAAGTACAGGGAAATCGGTGAAGGATAGCTTGAGTAAATGACCTTGCTGCTAATTTTTGAAGGACAACAGGAGTTAAGAAGGCAAAAAGTATTGAAAGTGAAAGCACTGGTTGCTCAGTCATGTCCAACTCTTTGCAACCCAAGAACTGTAGCCCACCAGGCTTCTCTGTCCATGGAATTTTCCAGGTAAGAATATTGAAGTGGGTTGCCATGCCCTTTTCTAGGGGATCGTCCTGACCCAGGGATCAAATTTAGGGCTCCTGCATTGCAGACAGATTCTGTACCATCTAAGCCACCAAGGGAGCCTCTAAGAAGGCAAAAAGAGGAGATCAAAAGCATTCCAGGCGAGAAAGTAATCCCGGCAAAGACTCCAACAGCAGTGTTATCCTATTGCAAGGGAAAGAAGACTCTGGGGGAAGTATACCAGAGGGAGGTAGTAGAAATAAGAATGGCCTGCACTGTTTTAGTTTTAGTTTAGGATTTTGAATTTTATCCTATAAAAATGCGAAATCGTGGAAGTTTTTTTAAAGCAATGGAATGACATGATCAAATGTATGTATTTTGAAGTATCACTCTGATTGCAGTATATGTGTAATTGCATATTCATATACTCACTTGGGTGAATGTGTGAAAATCAACAAAGGCCAGTGATTTCTGGGCTCAGTCATTTTCTCAACATGCTAGCCTGGCTGATAATCACCATTGTCATGGAAACCAAAACAGTGAGTTTTCTACCATGTATCAGTATCATTGTCACTTATTTTCTAACAATTAAAAAGCAGGTCTCTATTCCCCCCCATGGACATGTAATGAAGTTATAATATTAGTTACAGATGCACGCCATAGTGACTCATAGTACATAGTAGTTTGTACTTCTTAATCTTCTACCTCTGTTTGCCCCTCCCCCTTTCCTTTCCCCACTGGTAACTACTAGTTTGTTCTCTATATCTGTGAGTCTTTTTCTGTTTGTTATATTGATTCTGTTCCAGGATCCATCCCTATTCATCAGCAGGCAGGCACCAGATTTGGAATACTATAGAACCCATAGCTAGCCATGTCAGGAATTTGCCCCGCCCAACAGCAGGCCACCACTACCTCTAGGAACTCTGATCTTCCAACCACTAATCCTAGAAGTTGGCTCTTCCAGGCAGTGAACCAGCACTAGCCTTGGGACCCCCTGTCCCAGGATTCCACAGTCAGCTTCTCATGACTTGGCCCCACCAAAGGGCGGCCAGGAGCTTCCACACAAAGCGGGGCCTAGCAATGCTTTGGTCTAACAGCAGACTGATAGCAGCCACCCACAACCCACCACAGCAGAAGTACTCATGCAGCAGGCAGAAGCGATACCTCTAGAAATGCAGCTCTAGTGACCAGAGTGCGGGGAGTGTCCTGCTGGGAAGCAGAGAACACCTTCCATAAAAGGCCACCTTTCCCAGGTCAGGAAGCATAAACAACTTATCAGATACACAGAGATTAAAACAACAACTTAGGCAAAATGAAGCAACAGAGGAGCAAGATTAAACTCCTTAAGAACTAAGTGAAGTGCAGGTAAGAAGTCTACCTGATAAAGAGTTCAAAGTAATCATCGTGAAAATGAACAAAGAACTCAGGAGAAGAATGGATGAAGTGAGAAATCAGAGGTTTTTAGCAAAGTGAGAAAATGTAAAGAACTAACCAGAGATGAAAAATACAATAATTGAAATAAAAAATACACGAGAAGGAATCAAAAGTAAATGATAGAGGAACAAATTAGTGAGCTGGAAGATAGAGGGGTGGAAATCACTGAAGCTAAAAAGAAAAAGAATGAAAAGAAACAACTGCTTAAGAGATCTCTAGAACAGCATAAAACATAGTAACATTCTCATTATACCGGCCCCATAAGAAAGAGAGAGAAATAAAGGGGCAAAGAATATATGTAAAGGGATAATAGCTGAAAACTTCCTAGCCTGGGGAAGTAAACAGGCATCCAGGTCCAGGAAGCACAGAGAGTCCCAGACAGGATCAACTCAAAGAGGACCCCCAAGACACATTATATTTAGAATGGAAAAGCAAGACTTAAAAAGAGGCTAGATTTTTAAAAACAGCAAGGGTATAACAACAAGGTTTGTACTGAGAAACTCCTGGAAGGCTATCAACCAACTTTTCATAAGAAACTCTGCAAGCCAGAAGGAAGTGGCCTGATATATTTACAGTGATGAAGGGGGAATATCTACAACCAAGAATAGTCTACCTGGCAAGGCTTTCTTTCAGATTTGATGAAGAAATCAAAAGTTTTACAGACAAGAAAAAACAAAAAAGAGTTCAGTACCACCAAACCAGTTTTATAAGAAATGTTAGAAGAGGCTTCTCCAAGGGAAAAAGAAAAAAATCAAACCAAGAAACATGAAAATCATGAAGGCAAATATACAGTCAAGGTAGTAAATCCACCATATATAAAGCTAGTAAGAAGACTGAAAGGTAAAAGTAATAAAATCATCTATGTCTGCAATAAGAACTTAAGGAATACACAAAACAAAAAGGTGTAAAATATGATGTTTAATACAGTAGTAGTGAGGGGGTGGGAGTAAAACCTCTGGGTTGATAAAATACTTGAAATTACAAGATGGGCAACTGAAAAAACTATATGTATGTATATATTATATATCTAGATAGATAAATATCTCATGTTAACAAGAGACCAAAAATCTATCATACACCCTTGAGAAAGAGAAATGAACCCACAAACAACATTAAAGACAGCCATCAAGACACAAGATAAAAGAAGAAAATAAGAAGAAAGAAACAATAAAGAGCTATAAACAACCCACAATTAGGAAAATGGTAATAAATATATACTTATCAGTAATTATTTTAAATGTAAATAAACTAGAACGCTCCAAAGGCATAGAAGGGCTGAATGAACACATATAGATCGCCAACAGGCACATAAAAAGATGCTCAACATCACTAATCATCAAAGAAATTAAAATCAAAATCCCAACAAGATATCACTTCACACCTCTCAGAATGGTTATCTTCAAAAAGACCACAAATCACGTATGTTGGTGAGGACATGGAGAAAAGGAAAGCATGTGCAGTGTTGGTAGGTTTCTAACTTATTGCAGCCAATATGGAGTGCAGTGTGGAGGTTCCTTAAAAACTTAGAACTAGACTACCATGTCGTCCAGAAATTCCACTCCTGAGTATATATCTGAAGAAAATGAAAAGACAGATTCAAAAGTATAAGCATCTTAATGTTCATATAAGCCTGATTTACAATAGCCAAATATGGTAGCGGCTTAAGTGTCCATCATCAGATGAATGAATAAATGTGAAGTATATGCATATATATAAAATAGAATACTATTCAGCCTTGAGTAGCCAGGGAGCTACCAGGCTACTCTGGTAGCTCCTGTGGTAGAGAATCTGCCTGCAATGCAGGAGACCCAAGTTCAATCATTGGGTTGGGAAGATCCCCTGGTAAGCGAATGGCAACCCACTCCAATATTCTTGCCTGGAGAATTCCATAAACAGAGAAGCCTGGCAGACTACAGTCCATGGAGTCACAGTCAGACAAGACTGAGCAACTATCACTTTCAGCCATAAAAAAGTGTGAAAGTTTGCCATTTGCAACAGCATAAATGGACTTGAAGGACGTTGTGCTACGTGAAATGTCAGACATAGAAAAAACAAATATCATATGTTATTGCTTATATGTGGAGGGCAAAAAAAAAATCTCTATGCTTTTAATCGAGGTCTGGAAAGAAAAGCTCAAACCCCTCTCAATCAGTGACTCTCTTTCTGCTTTCCAATATGAAACTGTAAAGATCCATTTTTAATCTTCTGAATAATGAATGACAGGCTACTCTTGTTCTTTGGTTTGTTTTCATGATCACCATTTACTCTATAGTGTGAAGTCTTTGTTAGTTTTGAGTGTGTTTTATCCTATCATCCTCCATGCAGAGTACCTAGTCATAGTACATATAAATATGTTCAAATTAGTATTAATTATGGCAAAGCGTCTGCCTGCAATGCAGGAGACCCAGGTTCGATCTCTGGGTTGGGAAGATCCCCTGGAGAAGGAAATGGCAACCCACTCCAGTATTCTTGCCTGGAAAATCCCATGGATGGAGGAGCCTGGTAGGCTACAGTCCATGGGGTCACAAAGAGTCGACTGAGCGACTTCACTTCATTACTTTCTAAATATGACAGAGGAAACAGAAAACCTGAGAGGAAAAGATTTCTAGTAATAAGTGTATAAATAAAGGGTAAAAATGGGCAATTCACACACACACACACACAGAATACAAGTGGATGATTAAAAAAGTGAAACTATATCAACCAAACTAGTAGTCAAAAAATTCCATTTAAATGATAATGAGATGTGATTTTTCACCCATTAGACTGGCAAAGAAAATATAAGGAGTGGTCAAGGTGTTGGAAAGTTAACAGATTCATGTAGTAGTAGTAGTTCGTCACTCAGTCATGTCCGACTCTTTGCGACCCCATGGTCTGTAGCCTACCAGGCTCCTCCATCCATGACATTCTCCAGGCAAGAGTACTGGAGTGGGTTGCCATTTCCTTCTCCAGGGGATCTTCCCAACCCAGGGATCGAACCCGGGTCTCCCGCATTGCAGGCAGATGCTTTAACCTCTGAGACTAGACTAAAATTTTGTATGGTATATAGTTAGAGCCGTTTAGCAAAACACACCCAGATTTTAGGGCTTCCCAGGTGGCTCAGAGGGTAAGGAATATGCCTGTGATGCAGGAGGTTCCCTGACCCTCCTCCAGGGTCAGGAAGATCCTCTGGAGGAGGGCATGGTGACCCACTTCAGTATTCTTGCCTGGAGAACTCCATGGTCAGAGGAGCCTGGTGGGCTACAGTCCACAGGTTTGCAAAAAGCCAATCAGGACTGAAGTGAATGAACATGCCCTCACCAAAATTTTAAGTATGTGCATTACCTTTGTTCCAACTTCATTTTGTATATATTTGTGTCTTTTAAAAAGTTATACTTCTATGCACAATATACATAAAGTATGGCTCATTCCAAAGTTGTTTATGCAAAAGCAAAAACATAACATCATAAATGTCCTACAAAAAGGTGACTGATCAATAACTGTATTGAATGGATACAGTTAAATTTTATCAGTCTTTAGAATTGAAATAGTATAATATTACCAACAGTGAAGGGCACTGACAGTATATTAAAGAACATATGAGATTATATGGCCTAAATATACTTGGATAAGTAACAAGCACAATTAGTTAATTATAGGAAAAAGTAAAACATATTTTAAAAACTCTGTTGCATTATAAGCACATATACCTTTTATAAATTTGTGTGTGTGCATGAAAGAAAGACCTTCCTTACTTCTACCATGGTGCTTGGCACATGTTAGGCTCACTGTAATTTTCATATTTTACATTAAAAATGGTTAAAAAAACAACAAAAACAAAAACCTGACTGCCAGTGCAGGAGACAGAAGAGATGTGAGTTTGATCCGTGGGTTGGGAAGATTCCGTGGAGGAGGGCATGGCAACGCACTGCAGGATTCTTTTCCTGGAGATTCCCATAGACAAAGAAGCCTGGTGGGCTACAGTCCATAGGATTGCAGAGTCAGTCATGATTGAAGCAACTTAGCACACATGCCAAAGTGTCTGTAATGTTCTACAGTCCATTCTATGAAAATAACTATTCATATCATAGTCCCGAATTAAAATTTTGTACTAGTTATAGAAAGTGGCAAGTAGATTTATAGTATCATGGTCCTGGCTACAATTTTCAAGTTGTATCATTCTATCAGTTCACTTGCTCAGTCATGTTCGACTTTACAGCCCCAGAGATTGCAGCACACCAAGCCTCCCTGTCCTTCACCATCTCCCAGAGCTTGCTCAAACTTGTCCATTCAGTCAGTGATGCCATCCAAGCATCTTGTTCTCTGTCGTCCCCTTCCTCTCTTGCCTTCGATCTTTTCCAGCTTCAGGGTCTTTTGCAATGAATCAGCTTTTCTCATCAGGTGGCCAAAGTATTGGAGCTTCAGCTTCAGCACCAGTCCTTCCAGTGAATATTCAGCGTTGATTTCCTTTAGGATTGACTGGTTTCATCTCTTTGCGGTCCAAATTGTAGAAACTGACAAATAGTTAACACTGCTTAAAATGAAAGTGAAAAGGAAAGTGAAGTCACTCAGTCGTGTCCGACTGCGACCCCATGGACTGTAGCCTACAAGGCTCCTCTGTCCATGGGATTTTCCAGGCAAGAATACTGGAGTGGGTTGCCATTCCCTTCTCCAAGAAATCTTCCCGACCCAGGGGCTGAACCCAGGTCTCCCGCACTGTAGGTAGACACTTTACCATCTGAGCCACCAGGGAAGTCTCATCTAACAAGACAAAATAATTTGAATATTTGAATAATATCCTATTACAACATAATTAATTGAATGCATTGATTTGTTTGAATTTTAAAGTGATACTTAGTCAGACTTTTGCTCCAAAACCTTAACGGCTTCCCTGTTTACTTAGTAAAGTTCATAGTGCCCTATAAGGCATCAATGATCTAGCTCATTTATTCCTCTTCCCCTACTTCCGGATGTTCTTATTCACTCCAACTCTTCTACTCCCTGTTCCCTATGCCTGTAGTGATATTCTTCCAGCAAGTTTAACAGCTAGCCTCTTATCGGCTTCAGGCTTTTATGTAAAATTCACATTTTTGGTAAGATCTATTATGACTACCCCATTTAAACTGCAGCTCTCATTTGTCCCATTCACTATACCTCTTTTCTTACTTTATTGCAAACTGGTATGCTATTTATTTTAATTATGTGTCCATTCATCATCCACCTTAAGTTCTATAAGGTTGTTTTGTTCACTGATGTTCCCCCATTTTCTGGACTAACTGCCTAGCACAGTGTATATGTTCCACAAATATTTCATGTGAATGGATGATACAACTAGTGTATTATGGTCTCTTTTCATTCTTTTCCTAATTAGTATTAACATTTAATATTGAGTATTGTACGTCTATTTTTCTATCTTACCCATCAGAGAGAATTATTCAAGGGCAAATACTGTTTTAACCACTGAATCCTTAGCTTATATAATGTGTCTAGAAATAAGTAGATGTACCCAGATATGTGTTGATCGAATGCATAAATGGGTTAAAAATCAGCATGTTTGTGTATTTTTCCAGTAGCACTTGCCCCATTACATCGTTAAACATTTAAAAGTTGAAATTTATCATGTATGGTAATCATAGAAACTCCAAGCTAATAGCTTACTCTGAAACTGTTTCCTGTTCTCATTTTTGCCTTAGCAACTTACTTGGCAACATTTGATAAATATAGTCAACGTGTAAAGTACCTAGAGTAGTCTTTTCAGTACATTTAAAAATATTGTTCATTTTCTAATTTCATCTCTTCGTTTTTTTTTGTTTTTTTTGTTTTTTCTGGTATCCTGACTAGTTTCTTCTCCGTCTATTGAAAATGTTATCAGATTATACTTTTAAAATATTGCATCCAATTTGCAGAATGCAAGAGAACAACTATTTGGTAGTGTTGGAGAGCAGAATTTGCCACCCCAAAATATGTCTCTTTGGCATATTATTTTAAATTGGTTATTTTCTGAGAAACAGCAGACCAGGTAGGGACCCTTTTATAAGAAACATATTTATAAGAGGAATGTCCATTTTAAGGGTGTCTTTATAAATTCTGTGCCTAGAAGAGGATAACCAAGTATTTTATCAGTGGAGAAAGTAGTGATCTGCATCACAATCACTTTGCTTACTAAGCTTTTCCTGATACCCTCCTAAAACTGACTCTCTTACCCTCAACATCCTCCTTTGTCCTTAGTTGAAGATGCTGCTTAAGTAGAGGGCTTTAGCCATTTGGGCGAGTTATTCAGTTTCTCTGGGTCTCTCCCATGTATAAATGTTACAAAATTTTTGTTTGATTTTCTCTTGTTAATCTGTCTCATGTTAGTTTAATTCTTAGACATCCAGAAGAACCTAGGAGGGGAGGGGAAAATTTCTTTCTACCTAACAGCAGTTTGTGTCATAGGCAGAATTATTGTGTTTTAACTCCCCTTTAGAAACACTAGTTATTACATGTTTGTGTCATTGTATGTGACATGTGTCTGTGCGTATATAGATGTATTTTATCAGTCAGTATATGTTTTAGATTAGTCGTATAAGGTTAGTCACTGGTGAACTCATAAACTTGGCTATCTTGTTTTAGACTTCAGTCGAAAGATTTTCTTTTAAATATTGTCTTTTTTTTTTTTTTTTTGGATATGAGAGATGGAAGTTGAGGGAGAGGAGACTGATTAGCATGACTCTTCCAAGTAGCACAAATACATTTCACAATGTGATCTTTGATAAATGTCCAAATGGATTTTAAAACTAAGTAAATTCAACTGCTTTTTATTGAGTCCCATAATTTATTCCAACCATCTGTGTCATACACACACAAAAGTTTGTTTCCTAAGGGCTTTAGATTATTTTTTTGTCACCCTCAGCCCCATCATTAGGATATAACAATATTAACATATTTCAGGATTGACTTTGGTTCCCTAATGAATATGATATATCTTTCAGTCAAGAAACATTTTTCAACACCACTGTTTGTAATTTGGATATTTAAAAATATGGAACCAAAAGCATTCTTTTGGCATCATATTTTCTGTTTAAAGGCCACCAAATGTTTCTTTTGAGAGATTGTATTGAACGGTTAGAATCTTGGCATCCACTGTTGTTCAAAGGAGAGATTTTCCTGGCCCACACTTGTTGTTGCTGGACAATGAATGACTAGAATGTGTGGACAGAGCCACCTTCCCATCTGTACTAGTATTAACTATCATCGATTGCTGTGTGGTGTCCTCTGTTGAACCATGTATGCTTAGTCATTAATTTTACTTAGAACTAATAAAAATACCTGCCTTTATTCATCATCTACTGTATGCCTTGGACATTGCATATAATTTCCGATTAATCATCACAACACTCAGAATTTATAGAGAAACTGATGCTTATGTATCTTATTGGTATTTCTGTTAACTAGTTTTTTTGGTAGAAGATATTAAAGCAATGTTAGAAATTTGTGGATTTTGTTTGTAATAAATACATTATAATTTATAAAGTGCATTTTTAGTTTTTTTTTTCAAGGAAAATGATACCTACTTTTAAAGTGCTTCTTTATATAATTATCTTTATATTAATTATCACAGTGAAAAGAGTCTTTGTAAGGATAAACTGTGTATCTTCTCAAGACTGAATCTAGGCATATCTTAGATCCTTTCATCTTGAAACAGAGTTATAGTAACCTACATCCCCCTGCTTAGCTGCGGTTAAGTCGCTACAGTCGTGTCCGAC
The DNA here is from genome assembly GCA_917880005.1 of Nanger dama. NCBI lineage: Eukaryota > Metazoa > Chordata > Mammalia > Artiodactyla > Bovidae > Nanger > Nanger dama. Next base: position 4,352,206 of record CAKJTW010000059.1, read on the forward strand.
TCTGTGCGACCCCATAGATGGCAGCCCACCAGGCTCTGCCATCCCTGGGATTCTCCAGGCAAGAACACTGGAATGGGTTGCCATTTCCTTCTCCAATGCATGAAATTGAAAAGTGAAAGTGAAGTCGCTCAGTCGTGTCCAACTCTTCACAGTCCCGTGGACTGCAGCCCACCAGGCTTCTCCATCCATCCATGGAATTTTCCAGGCAAGAGTACTGGAGTGACATCCCCCTACAGACTCTACCTATTTTCATAATTATATATCTATTCTATTCTATTCAGTTCCATTTGGTTCTATTCTAGTCTATCTGTAATCTATAATAATGCTTATGTTTGGGGAATTATATTATCTAAATGGTGGCTTTTCTGTGCTACAACAAGAAATAAATATATAAGATAGATATATGTGTCAGCCACATCCCCTGTAAATATATGTATTTGCAGTTGATATATATAATAAATCTATGCTTATGTGATGAGCTCTGTCACAAATTTTCACAGAAATATAATATATTAAATACTATGTCGTCTTTCTCACATCATTTGCACAAAGTTAGATTGTTACAAGTGTAACACAGATTTCAAAACAACTCATATGATGCAATGATACGAAAAGTAATTCATACTTTAAAGTAGATTGTTCTGAGACTAGCCAAAACAAAAGTGGCTAAAGAACCAAAAAAACAGAGAAAGATAAATGAATTTGGGATCATTTAGCTTAGAGAAGGTAAAGCTTGCTACATTTGAATAAACAATTGTATTAAATGTTTTTTTATAAGAATAGTGAACAGTTTTCTACTGTGACATCAAATCAAGAATTGAATTTAACAAACTACTGAAGAGTTTAACTGGCTTCAAGGAAAATAAATTTTATGCCAAAGTAATGAAATGTTAGAATGAACAACTGAGGAAGATGTGAGGTCTTTATACTTGGAAATCTGCACAAAGAACACAAGCAACTATCCTGACCCTCAAAGCAGGCTTGCTGCTGTTTAGCTGTTTAGTTGTGTCTGACTCTCTTTGCAATCCCATGGACTGTAGCCTGTCAGGTCCCTCTGTCCATGAGATTTCCCAGGAAGAATACTGGAGTGGGGTGCCATTTCGTTCTCTAGGGGATCTTCCTGACCCAGGGATCAAACCCGTGTTCTCTGCATTGGCAGACAGATTCTTTACCACTAGCTACTGGACAACAAGATCTCAAGCGGCCTTTTCAAAACTTTTGTTTTATAAACATCATAACTCATTCCCTTACTTTTCTTCTATCTCTCCCTGCCATTCATAACAATATCCTAAGCAGTAACAATTTCTGGCTTTTCTTTTTAAACACCTGATTATAAGACTGTTAACTGCCATTTCTCTTTTACATTCCATTGTCAAGAAGTGAAAGCAGTTTTATAAAGTGAACCAGTTTTTCAGGAAAAATATAGATTTCAAGGGGATCTATGTATGCACTTAAAATGAATTCTTTACATATGCATAGAAACTAGGTTGATGATTGAAAAATATTGTTAAATCATAACACTCCACTGATCAAAACCTATCAATGGCTTCTCATTAAAACTAAAATAAAATCCACATTTTGTAGAATGGACTACAAGGCTTTTCAGGATCTGAAGTTCTATTTCTCTGATCTTCCCTCTTCTCGTTCTTCTCCAGCTCACACCACTTCAATCACTCTGTACTTATCCAGCATACCACCTTCTTAGCTCTTCTTAGCCTTTGTCTTTGGGTTAATACCAAAATGATACTGAGCAGGTGACCACTCAACAGTGTTGGATCAGGGCATTTCACTCTCGGGGAACAGTCAGTAAAAAGCCCTGAATGCTCCGTTTCTGTCATTTTCCCTGAACTTGCACAGACAGACATACACAGCCACGTCCGTCTTTTTCCTGATCTTTTTCTTTGCTGTATGCCCACTGATGCTATATCTGTTTATATACCTGTTTAGTGTCAGTTTCTCCTTTATTATGAGTACTATAGTCCAAGACAGCTTTCTTTAGAGATAGATCTAAAGGTGAACTGGGAAGTACAGTTTGCAGAAATTGTATCATTTATTCCTCCTAAAATGAATCAAGGCTTATTGTCTTTGGGAAAAATGTATTGTAAAAAAAAAAAAAAACTTACAGTGAACTTTTCTCCATGTTAGAAAACATTTGCTATTTTAAAAATGTGATTCTCTCTCTAGATGTGAGAAGAATTTATTCCATTCCCTATTTGAGAATTTCATTGCCATTTGCATGTTGCCTAGAATACAAATTGTACTTAGTAATCAATCAGTGTTTAATTGCCGCTCAAGTAAACCCTTGTAATCAGACTTGCTATAAAAATGTTAAGGTGTGCAGAAAGCATAAGGTGGCATTTTCTCCTCCTTCTTATTATGCCTGTGTAACTTCCATTAATACTAATAGGAGGCACAGCTGGTCGTCAACAGGAGATTACAGGTTGCTGCTTAAATCATATTTTATTTTTATACCTTGGCAAGATTTATGTATTGAAATCAGTTGGCCAGATTTTTGCTGTTGTTAAGAAAGCTTTTACTCTGAGAGAATGAGATTGGGGGAGGGAAATGGAGTCTCATATTTTTGATTTTAGGAATATAAAGACTTGAAATCCAAGCAGCAGCTTGTCCTTATACAGCAAGTCTGTCTTACGCGTTAGCACCAGCTGGAGTCCCATTTCTAATTTGCTGTGAAGAATTAAGTGATTTGAGACCCATACCCTGGAGTATTTGACCTCCAATGTCAACCAGCTAGCTTGCAATTCCCTTGGCTGGAAAGTTTCTCCAGAATTGATTTGAACTAACATCAGTTAAATACTCTGCAATATAGTGGTAAATATCATTGCAAATCTGAGGATGGCTTTATAGCCATAAAAATAAACACACTGTAGAATATTAAGGAAAGGAGTTTAAGAAACATGGAAAGCTTGGTGATCAGAAATGTTGTGATAATAGAACCTTTCACCCCAAGGTCATCTGTTTGAGTCCAGTACAGTTGGGTAGCATCACTGACCGAAGGTGATTGTTTGTGGCGGATGTAAACTGTGTCAATACTCTCAAGTTCATTTCTTTGTGGTCAAGTCTATTTGTTATAAAACAGCTAGTCCTGTAATTCTCAACTGCCACAGTGTTAACAATTCTAGAGGAGATTAGAAGGACTAATAAAGACTATTAAGTGTCCTCATTATCCCAGTGCAAACCAGTCTCCTTTTATCTCAGTCTTCCTTTTCTCGTGTGTTGCCCTCTTCTGAATTGTCAGTTTTCTCACTGTACCTAATCTAGTCCTTCAAGTCATTCAGCTCATTCCTTCTCCCTCTCCATAATACTTCTCCCAGTAATCCTAGGGTTATTATATTCATTTTCTCATTCTTAACCTTCCTTGGTATCCATTACCTGGTTAATAAATATACCAGTATAAGTAACACTGTTATAGGTGGATGAATAAATGCCATCATTCCCATAATTCTTCTTGAACTTCTCTATCCCTCTATTTCCTCCTCCTCCAGCTTCCACGATGGTTATCAGCCATATCCCATGGAGCCATAGCCTGTTTCTCACTCTAAAATCTTACCTGGCTCCTCACTCAGGTTCTGGGACCCCTAGTTTGCCTTGCCTATCCTAACTTGCTGTACTATCTGCTCTAAGCCATGAAAGGTACAATAAAAGTTTATAACCAGGCCTGTCCCCATCCATTTGACATGATAAAGTAGATGAAGAAGAAAGTAGGTGGAAAGTGTCAATCAAGAGGTGAGATCAAAAGGTGTAGGTACCTTCTGGAAAATCCCCGGTTGGAAAATTACATATTGATTACCCTTCATGTGGAGAAGGCAACGGCACCCCACTCCAGTACTCTTGCTTGGAAAATCCCATGGACAGAGGAGCCTGGTGGGCTGCAGTCCATGGGGTCGCTAAGAGTCAGACATGACTGAGCGGCTTCCCTTTCACTTTTCACTTTCATGCATCGGAGAAGGAAATGGCAGCCCGCTCCAGGGTTCTTGCCTGGAGAATCCCAGGGATGGTGGAGCCTGGTGGGCTGCCATCTATGGGGCCGCACAGAGTCGGACACGACTGAAGTGACTTAGCAGCAGCAGCAACAATACCCTTCATAGTCTATTTTCTTATATTTACTAGAGTCATATGTTTGTTTGAGTTTTTAGTACATTTAATATTACATTTCAAGTACAGTGTGTGTTCATATAGCCTTATGATGTTATCCCCCAATTTTTCAACTTCTGTATTTATTACCAGAGTAAAACCACATAGTGGGACTGAGTAATGAAGTAGCCATCTTTTGTTGAGAAATTACTCTGTGTTAGACAGTGCCTTGAGTCCATTATGTATATTATCTCATTCAATACTTAAGTCTATCTCAAGGAATATTATTATGCTTATTTTATAGTAAAGGAAACTGGGCTCTCAGGAGTTTAAGTACCTGACCAAAGTCAAATTGCCAGAAATATCAAAGTTTTAGACTGAACACAGGTACTTCCAAATTCATAGGCCATTTCTTTCATTAGTATTGCCCATAATGTCTTCAAATTCTAATATTTTGTGATTTGATCCATCTATTTAAGCACCTAAGGTCCAGAGTGATATTTACCACCATATATCAAGTTTGCTTCAAGGAAATACTAAGCATATGCATTTAACTCAGTGCTTTATTTAATATATGTGGTGAAATCCAAGAGAGTTATGTTTATGTGCCATTGGGAACCACTTCTTGGTTGTTTAAGTCTTTACTCCATAGATATTGAGTGTAATAATCCAGTAAGTGACATATATTTCCTTTTGTCTTAGAAAACACATAACACATTATTGGGCACTGAATAAATATTTACCAAGTGCTTATAGTTGATATTCAAGTAAAATGAATAAATGTACAAAATTTAGAAGTTTGTAACCTGCAAAGCTTGATTTTTATTTGAAAGAAAAATGTATCCTACTTCCTACTTAGGTGCTTAAGACTGTATCCAGTCCACTAGTGATGTTTTAAGGGATATGTGATCATTTTTTATTCCTAATTTATTTTTTTCTGAATATGTAATAATAAAAATGTAGAAGAAAATAAGGGGAGAAAATATGTAACACATAATTCCACCATCAATGCTTTAATCTGTGTCAATTTATACAGTTGTTTTACACAATTGTAATTGTTTTAATGACTTTGGTTTGTGACCTGATTTTGTTTCACTTAACATAAAATATGATATTTAGTAAATTCATGTAATTCTGTGTTTTGAGTGTTCTATAATACACTAGAAAGCACAGGTTAGCTTATGCTGTGACAACAAATTATGTCTGAAGTTTCAGAGGCTTAAAACCACAGAGGTTTATGTCTTACTCATGCTACTTTTCCCATTCTGATTGTCAGGGGACCTCTGCTCTATACAGTCATGCTGAGACCTAGTTGTCAGATTTTACTTTCTTTTGGTTGACACTTTTGGAATATGTGACCTTCTGTCACACAGCACTTTAAAAGATGCAGTAAGTTTTCATCTAAGCAATTAAATGCCTAAACTAGAAATAAGACATCAATTTCTACTCATAGTCCAATAGCCAAAAGAGTTTATTTTACTCTTCTAATTGCAAGGGGGCTGAAAAATGTAAGGAAACATATATTTATGTTCATGTATTTTATATATTTTCATATAACTAATCCTCCTCACTTTTTTCCTTTAATATAATTCCTTCAGTTTTGTATTTAGCAAAGATTTCTCAAAGTTATGATTATCAAGAAAGGCATTCTTCTCTTTTTTCAAACATTGATAAAAATGTAGTAGGTACTAACATTTGACTTCAGACTTAGTTGGGGTCACCAAAAATATAACTCAATTTATTCTTTAATAGAACTCAGTTTTTATTCTGAATTCTTAGTCAGTCAATGGCAAAACCAAAATCCCACTCATTGTATAACTTCTTTTCTCATTCAAATAGTTACTTCTAAATTCTAGGCAGCTGACAAAGGGCCAGCAGCTTAGTGAGGAGTGTAGGCACCTGGTCCACAGTCGTTTTCATGTTTCTCTGTGACAAGTAATGAGACGACCATCATCCATTCTGTTCACTGTCCATACGTGGAAGTACAGTTTCCTTCTCTTTCCTGAAGACAAGGCCTCCAAAGCATCTGTTCTGTCTCAGGTACTGCTGTGCTCCTATCAAACAGAAGGACCACATTATTCTGCTTCTGTAGCCATACTGGGAATGTGTCAGGGATGAGATGAGGGGAGGGCGGGTGCAGAAGAGGTAGAGCCCAGGTTCTTTTCTCAGATACCCACAAGTGACTTTTTTTTTCATTCTTGATAGGGAAGATAATATAGAAATTGATCACATATTCTTCCTAGATATTATGATGTAGCATAACCTTATTCCTAGATCTCGGGTTTTAAAAGAAAAAGATAAAATTTGACTCATTTTACTCATCTTTTACAACCTTTATTTGAGGCTATAAATGGAGGAAAGGCAAAATAAATGAGGAAAGTAAAAAGAAAAATACGTACCAAATTAACAAAATATTATATTGTCATCTGCTGACCAAGTACACATAGCTGGTTTCTTCCAAGTAAGGTGGCCATGTTCTGCACCTGCAGCTATGCTATCTAATAAGTTCCAACTGCCCAGTGTTTATTTGGGATCCTAGGGCCAAAATTCTCCTGTAATATCTTGTGGCTCAATCATATTCTCAACGTTAGAATTTTACTTAGAGTCTCAAGTGTTCCCAGGAATAAATTTTATTATATATCTTTAGAAGTGGTGGTAGTGAAATGAGGGATTGTTGCTGTTTGTTCATTTGTTGGTGGATTGTTGCTTTAGAAGAAGCATTTTGTCTATCACTGTGGGTGGGAGATTCATTAGTTGTGGGTGTGACTTCATTAATTGTCAATTAGTTGTGAATTCCCCCCTCTTGCTTCATCTGGCTCCTGGGAAGGAAGGTCTGTCTTGTGTCTAAGGAATCATTCTCCAGTCCTCCTGCCCATCAACCAAAGTTAGATAAATAGATGATGTTGTCATTCTGGTAGAGAGATTTTTGGCTGAACAGGCCCTTTTTGAGATATGAATTCATATGTTAAGAAAGAAGGGGCGGGGATAGTGAAGGCCTTATGTTTGGGGAGTGGCGTGAGAATGAGAATTGCCCCTCAGTCCTGAATAGAAATAGGAAAGTGTGGTAAAAAAAAAAAAAAAGGAAAAGAGAGTGAGGCTTCCATAGAGTTGAGGCCCTCTGAATAGGCAGGATTTTAAGTTGAAGTTGCCATGAGTTCCTGGAAAGACTGAGCACTAAATTTCACGGTTTTTAGAATCCTGGCAAATGTCCTCCACAGCTAAGCCAGAAAAAGTAGAGGCTGACCTTTTGTGGAGCTACAGTCATCAAAGACACTATGCTGGCTAGGCAGGAGCTCTGATAAAAACGACACAGCATATAGTGAAAGGTCAAAGTGTATTATTAGATGACATTACATGGACTCTAAACAGCTTCTTTATTTTTTTAATAAGTCTTTTGTTTTAGAAAAATTTTAGATTCACAGAAAAGTTGCAAAGGTAGTACGGAGAGTTCTTATGTATCTCACCTCTAGTTTTCATTATTATTTACATCCTAACTTAGTCTGGTACATGAACCAACATTGGTCCACTATTACTAACTCAAGTTCAAACTTGATTCCACTTCTCTTAGTTTTTACATAATTTTTAAACTTTTGTCAGACCCCATCCACTATATCATGTTCACATTTAGTTGACATGTCTCCTGGGATTCTTCTTGGCTCTGATAGTTTCTCAGAAATCCTTGGGTTTTTTAAAATTATTTTAACAGTTTTGAAGAATGCTGATTAGGTATTTTGTATAATGGCCCTTAGTGAAGATTTGTCTAATGGTTTCATCATGATTACACCAGGTTAAGAATTTGGGGGAGGAAGATCACAGTAATAAAGTGCCATTTTCATTACATAGTATCAAGAGTATATGTTATTAATCTGACATCACTTTTGATAGTAAACTTGATCATTTGATTGAAATAGTATTTGTCAAGTTTCTCCATTGTGAAGTTACATTTTTCTCTCTTTTTCCATACTGTATTTGGTGATGGGAGGCTGGCACTGGCATGGAGTGATGAAGTCACTATAAAAGTCCATACTTGATATTTAGAAAATAGATCAGTGGTTGGTGGGTAAGAATGAATAAGTGGATATGTATGTAGAAAAGACTGAGTGTGATCTATGCTTTGAAACAGAGGTCGGTTTAGATAGGCAGGAGGAACAGAAGATGGGGAGTTATGCTCCCTCCTCCTTGAGGGCTAAGGATCTGTTTAAATACCTGGAATTCTTCTGCATCATGTTCAGTCGCTCAGTCGTGTCTGACTGTTTGTGACCCCATGGACTGCAGCACACCAGGCTTCCCTATCCTTCACCATTTCCCAGAGCCTGCTTAAACTCATGTCCATTGAGTCAGTGATGCCATCCGACCATCTCTTCCTCTATCATCCTCTTCTCCTGCCCTCAATCTTTCCCATCATCAGGGTCTTTTTCAATAAGTCAGCTCTTTGCATAAGGTGGCCAAGGTATTGGCACTTCAGCTTCAGCATTAATTCTTCCAATGAATATTCAGGATTTATTTCCTTTAGGATTGACTGGATTGAGCTCCTTGCAGTCCAAGGGATTCTCGAGTCTACTCCAGCACCATAGTTCAAAGGCATCAATTCTTCAATACTGTTTTATTGCCTGTTTTATTGTCCAGCTCTCACATCCATACATGACTACTGGAAAATCCATAGCTTTGCAAGGGAGCTTTTAAAATTTTTTACCGAGTATTTTCTTATTCAATAATTTATTTATATTCATATGGACTCATTAATATTTATTTAATACTTTAGACTATAATCCAATACAACTTTATTTTGTTGCTCAAATTATTCCATCTTTAAACATTGGGAGCTCTTTCAGTTGGGTTATGTGCTGCTTTGAAATTCCATTTGTGTGTGTGTGTGTGCACGCGCGCGTGTGTATTAGTCGACTCAGGCTGCTATAACAGAATACAGTAGACTCAGTGGTTTAACCAGCAGGAATTGTTTTGAAGGCTTGAAAGTCCAAGAACAAGATGCTGACTCATTCAGTTCCTCTGAAAGGGCCCTCTTCCTGTTTTGCAAATGACTGCCTTCTTATTGTATGCTCACATGGTGGGGAGTAAGAGAGACAGAGAAATAGAAAATGAGAGGGAAAGAAAGAGCAAGCTCTGATTAATCCTGTTATTTGGGCTCCACCTTCATTGAAACCTAATTATCTCAAAGCTTCCATCTCCAGATTGGGTCTCAGGGCTTCGACATATCAATTGGAGGAGATACATTCAGCTCCTAACAGAGTGTGTATGTGTCTTAGCACTTTCTTTCTGGCACTACACATGCTGCAAGCTCATCGTGTTTATTTCCTGCACAGTCTGAAAGCAGCCATTTCTCCAAGGAGCCCTGGTTCACTTTATTGGAGAAACGATATTAACCAAGATCTGGGCAGTAGATGTGCTTACTGCTGCTGGAGTACCATTGCTTTTAGGCCTTCTCAGCAGAAAAAGCAAGAAGACATGTGTATGTATACCAACTCTCATGTAGATAAATATCTATAAATATTTCCTGTGTATCCATCTGTGACTGTATGAAACTAAATATCAGTTCATATTGAAATCTTCAACTATAATCCATTACTAAATTGATCATCTAAACTTCTCCCCTTACTTCTCTGTAACCTCTTGTTCCAATAGTAAGAGACATAGCTTCCACCATCCACCATCAATTTACTTAATTGTTCAGTTTCAGTGTACATGTATAGCAGTGCCAGAACTGCTAACCCACAATCCAGTGAGAAGCAACTCTAATACAAACTTCTGTGGTCACTTTTGCCTAGTTTTGCAGACTCTGCTAATTTCCAAAGTTGCTTTGGTAAGCACCTATTCCCCCACTTCCTTCAGTGAGGCTATTTTGTGCTTTGGAATACAGTTAGATTTCCTTGTCACAATCCGCATTCTATCTTGGGACTTCTTGATTTCCTAAATAATTTCTTTTTAATTTGCATACATTAAGGTTTACTATTTGTGGTGGAAAGTTCAAATGCTATTAGTATCATGCAGAATAGCTTGTCTTAAAATATCTATTTATTTCATCTATTCAAACCTTTCCTCTTCTGCAACCCTTGGTAACTACTGGCGTGTTTACCCACTCTACAGTTTTACATTTTCCAGAATTTCATATAGTTGGACTTACACAGTATGTAGCCTCTTCAGACTGACATTTTTCCTTTAGTAATGCACATTTAAGACTCATGCATATTTTTCTATATCTTGCTAGCTCATTCCTTTTATCATTGAATAGTATTCCGTTATTTGGATATACTACAGTTTCTTGAACCTTTAACTTACTGAAAGACGTCTTCATTGCTTCCAATTTTTAGTGATTATGAATAAAGTTTCTAGGAATATTTACATGTAATATTGATTTTTAGCTTTATCTTACTTTAAAAATTTTGACATAATCCACACACCACAAAATGCATGTATATTTAAGTATTTTTAGTACATTTACAATGTTGTATAACCATCATTGCTACCTAATTACAGAATAATTTCCCCACCCCCAAATGAAAACTTGTACCTGAAGCTACTCCACAGTCTCCTTGCCCCTAGTCTCTGGCAACCACTAATCTATTTTGTGTCTCTATGGCTTTGTCTATTCTAGCTGGCATTGTGAATAAACAGAATCATGCAATATGTTGCCTTTTGTTCCTGACTTCGTTAACTTATTGCAATGTTTCAAAGTTCATCCCTGTTGTACCAGGGATCAATACTAATTGCTCTCTTATATCTGAACAATGGTTCATTATATGTATATATCCATATGTTCATTATATCCATATGTATATATCCACACATATATACATATGTTCATTACATGTATATAACATATTTGTTTATCATTTCTTCAGGTGATGGATGTTTGGGTTGTTTCTACTTTTTGGCTATTAAGAATGGTTTTGCTTGAAATATTTATGTACAATTTTTTATGAATGTATGTCTTCATTTCTTTCAGGTCTGTTCCTAGGAGTGGAATTGCTGAGTCATATGCTAACTGTTTTTACTCTTTGTGGAACTGCCAAACTGTTTTCCAAAGCAGTCATACCATTTTAAATTTCCCCCACCAATGTATGACAGATTCAATTTCTTTCTATCCTCACCAGTACTTGTCATTGTCCATTATTTTTATTATAACCATCTAAGGGGTATGGCGGAGAAGGCAATGGCAACCCACTCCAGTGTTCTTGCCTGGAGAATCCCAGGGACGGGGGGAGCCTGGTGGGCTGCCGTCTATGGGGTCGCACAGAGTCGGACACGACTGAAGCAACTTAGCAGCAGCAGCAGCAAGGGGTATGGAGTAGCATCTTACTGGAGTTTTGATTTCCATTTCTCTAATGACTAATGATGTTGAGCATATTTTACTGTGCTTCATTGTGCATATTTTTATAAGCATAGTTTTTAAATTAATTTGGCAGATATCTAGAGGCATTATTGCTGGATTTTGTGTTAAGACTACAGTGTACTTACTTTTATTCAACCAAATAGATATGAATTGCAATGGATATTTGTGGAAAACTCCTACCTGTTATAGACTATGGCACCTAGCCATTTGTTAGAGAGAAGAGAAAAAATGCCTATTACCCTGTGTTGTTCTTTCCTGAGTGTGGGGAGGAGATATTTCACCTGCTGCGGAGCTTGGCAGATTGTTGGGGTACTTTGGTTTAACGATGACCAGTATATGCTGCGGGCATTATTGTCTGAGGCTCAATCAATGTGGTGCAGTGTGTGAAAGAGTATTGCGCACTTAAGAAATACCCCATCTCAGATATCACTGAGCATCTCAAATGAAAACACAGCCAGCCATATGAGTCAGCAGAAACCAGATGGCTGAGAAAAGTGAGGAGTAGAGCTAAAAATTTGCAACTGATGGAAAGAAAATAGTGGTTAAAGACAACTTTCTGGGACTGAGAGGTGATATGATCTTCTCTGTAGAGATGCCTTGAGTCACGTCATCTCTGAGGACAAATAGTCTCCATTTGATGACCCCAAGGTCAACTTGAGATTCTTGTGTTTGTTTTTTTTTTAAATTTATGTTTTATGTCTTCATCTTGTCTTCATCTTGATCTTGTCTTCATCTTGACCTAAGATTATGTAGATTACCTAAATGTGTGTCTGGTTTGGCAATCGGGAGTTGCCAACTAACATACCATTTTTTCTTCCCCATAAAGATGTGAAAAGGGATGGAATTTGAAGAATGAGGTCCACTTTACTCTGAAGTTATCCATTATAAGCTGTTAGGACTAATATTTGCATGTGGTTAAAACATTACAAGTAATTGTGATATCTTTAAATATTAATATGGCAAATTCATTATTTGGGTTACTTTGATTACTTATATTTTTTTCTATGTGATTCTACTAAATTGGTTTCTGAGAATACTCAAAATCATGAAATGGAAGCCAGTCTCATCAAATATTTGGGAAGAAGAAAAAAAGCCAGTACTCTGCAAGCTTTCTCACACTGTGTGGCATGTTATTTTAGAAAGCTTAATATTTCCGTAATGTATTCAACATTATAAATCATGAATTAACATAGAAAAAGTGAAAACCCTATTTCATTGCCATTGGTAGGAATTATGGAGAAGGAATTGGCAACACACTCCAGTACTCTTGCCTCAAGAATCCCACGGACAGAGGAGCCTGGTAGGTTACAGTCCATGGAGTCGCAAAGAGTTGGACATGACTAAGCGACTTCACTTTTCATTTTTTTGTTAGAAATTATAGCTTAAGTTGTGGTTAAAGTAGAACTTTGTCAAAAGAATAATTCTGTATATACTAAAGAATTTAATTTCCACATATTTACATTTTGCATATTACCAAATGGGGAAGTCATTTTCCTCCTAGTGATTAGAGCTTGGAATACATTGTTTTACATTACTAGTAGCCAATGCAATAAGCAATGATTAAGCCATGTGGTGGTCCATTCTGTTGGTGGCCCCTGATAATCAGTCTGCTGGTATTGTCCCCTTATACAATTCTCTCCCTGTGAATATGGGCTGGACTAATAATGTGCTTGGCTTCCCACGTGACTCGGTGGTAAAGAATCTACTTGCCAGTGTAGGAGATGTGTGTTTGATCCTTGGGTCAGGAAGATCCTCTGGAGAAGAAAATAGCAACCCACTTCAATATTCTTGCCTGGAAAATCTCATGGACAGAGGAGTCTGGTGGGCTACAGACCATGGGATCACAAAGAGTAGGTCATGACTTAGAGACTACACAACAACAAAAAAAATATGCTTAACTAAAACAATAGGTCTGAGGTGACTATGCCAGTTCCAATCTATGCCTTAAAAATTTGGGCAGCTTCCACTTTTGCAATCAAGAGAACTCTGAGCCTCTGGACAAGAAATTCAGCTATGCTTTTAGAAAGGCCATGAGAAGCAGCAGCAGGGAGAGTGAGAGGCCCTGAGGTTAGATGGGAGAGAGAGATGCCTAGCCTTCTCAACCTTTCTACTGCCCAGAGCTGACTTGCCTGCTGAATTCATCCACTAAAGTACCAGCAATAGAACTATCAGAAGAATTGGAAGTGAGCCCAGCCCAGACGACACACTTGTAAGCAAATTAAATAGTTGTTTCAAGCCAGGAAGTTTTGAGATGCTTAGTTTTGAAGCAGAGAATAACCAGAATAAACACCTACTGGATAACTGACACTGCATAGGTTGCCAGGGATGCACCTGAATAGATCATGGAGCAATGCAAGCTTGCCTTCCAGGCTTATTTTATTTTATTTAAATTTTACTTTACTGAAGTAAGAACACTTAATCTGAGGTGTACTCTCTTAACAGTTTTTAAGTGTAGAATATGGCATTGTTGACTGACTATAGGTACAGTGTTCTGTAGCAGATCTCTAGAACTTGTTCATTTTGCCTAACTATGCCTACTGATTAGTAACTCCTGAGTGTGTGTGTGTGTGTGTGTGTGTGTGTGTGTGTGTGTGTGCACGTGTCTAAGTTTCTCACTCATGTCTGATTCTTTGCAACCCTATGGATTGTAGCCCACCAGGCTCCCTGGATTTCTCCAGGCAAGAATACTGGAAGGGGATGCCACGCCCTCCTCCATGAATCTTCCCAACCCAGGGATCAAACCCATGTCTCTTATTACTGTTGCGTTGGCAGGCAGGTTCTTTACCACTAGTGCCACCTGGGAAGCCCAGTCTTGAGTATAGTATCCATCTTTTCACTGAAATTTTTAGAAATTACACTTTTTGTCGGTAATGTATTTGAGCTACATTTTACGTTATCCAGCTTAGAGCACAGAATATCAATTATATTTAGGATTTTTGCGGGTGAATAAGTCTTCATCTTCTGATAAGTAGCTTATAAATGAAGTTTTGGAATGCATTAATTTACTAGGTATTATCAGTATCATCACATACAGCACTTCTAGGTAAAATTTTCCGTTATTGCAATAATTCAGGAAAGAGAGAAATTTGGATCTGCCTGAGCAGTTCAAGAAAGATGCAAGCCACTTAGGTATCCAGAACTGATAGGAAGGAAACAGTTGGAGTGAGCCAGGTGTAGAAGAACAAGACAGACATTCTAAATGAGATCTGACATGCTCAGAGACACAGCAGTATGGGCGAAGATGTGTCTCAGAAGGTACATGAGGACTTGATTTAGAATCATACTGGATGGGTTAAGAGAATTTCTAAGAAATTACTCAAAGGTAACATAGCAAGGAAATTACATGATGATGCCATGTTTTAGACTTAGAAATTTAGTAGCAATTCTGAAGAGTACTAGAGGGAGGTGTCTGACAAAATAATGAAAATTCTTATTGACATCTAGTATTTTCAGAAACTTTCTCTAGTATTCAAGAGTTTTTTTTTAACAGAAATATAAAATAATTTCAATAAATAGTAATAAGTATTTTTGCACTTTACTCAAATACTTTCATATAATGTCAGAGTAACAACAAATTAGAAAGACAGTCACATATATTCTTGAGCAAAGAGTTAATTCTTTGGTCATACGAATTAATGATCATCCTGGGCTGTCCCATGATACTATAAATAAAGAGATGTATAGTTTTTGCAGGGCTTTCCAGGTGGCTCAGTGGTAAAGAATCCAACTGAAATGCAGGAGACAAGGGTTCAGTCCCTAATCCAAGAAGATCCCCTGAAGAAGGAAATGGCAACCCACTCTAATATTCTTGCCTGGAGCACCCCACAGACAGAGGAGCCTTCTGAGCTACAGTCCATGGGGTTACAAAAGAGTCAGATGTGACTCAGTGACTAAACAACAATGTTTTTGCAACCATGAACATTGTCATCCTGGTGCAACTTTGTCTATATTGACTTTCCTTCAACACTTCATACACATTTTTCTTCGGGTCTCTTTTTCTGGACATGATTTTTCATATTTTGACAGAACATTAAATAGCAGAACATTTTCTTACACATTTAAATGTCACTAAATAAGTGTGAATGTGTCTGCTTGTAATGAGGAAAGATGTTCAAGACAAAGAAATTCAGCTGGGTTCTGAAGGAGTAATTGAGGCAGGATGAAAAATAAAATGAAAAATTGTTCTCCTTAGCTCTCAGTTTAGTCCAAAATATGTCTTAGAATATCTTAGAATATCCTATACCAATATGTAACTATATTTCACATTATTATTTCTGATGGTATAGGGAGTATCACAAGAACTGAGACAGACATCTTGTTGGAATTTATTACCCTTATAAAATTTGTAACCAGATAATTTATTTATGCAAAAATAATCTTCAAAGGGGGCTTTCCAGGTGGCTCAGTGGTAAAAGAATCTGCCTACCAGGAGACACAGGAGACATGAGTTCAATCCCTGGGTGCAGGAGATTTCCCTGGAGGAGGAAGTGGCACCCCACTCCAGCATTCCTGCAGGGAAAAATTCCTTGGGCAGAGCAGCCTGGCAGGCTACACTCCA
The DNA here is from genome assembly GCA_917880005.1 of Nanger dama. NCBI lineage: Eukaryota > Metazoa > Chordata > Mammalia > Artiodactyla > Bovidae > Nanger > Nanger dama. Next base: position 4,368,204 of record CAKJTW010000059.1, read on the forward strand.
TGGGGTCGCAAGAGTCAGGTGTGACTGAGCACGCATGCAAACACTCTTTAAAGGACAACTTCGTGCTTAATATTCAGTTAGGGCTAGAACTAGTGCTAGAAAGGCAGGTCTGTAAGGTCTGTCCAATTTATATTCCTAAAAGGATAAGCTATGTTAGGGTTTTTTGCTAGCACACAACCTAAACGTTCTATTCTGTACAACTTTGTAGAATTTGATGGAAGCCTTTCCAAAGTATGTAAAGCTTTTAGAGGGCTTAGTATTAAATATTTAGCTAAATTTCCTGGATTGGTCTCAGAGCCAATTTAGGCTTCAGTGACATGTAATAACAAACTTAAGACATTTCCTTGGCCATAAATGATGTGATATGTACTTCTTTGATTTAAACTATTATTTTGTATCACTGGATTCCATCTAATCCATTTCCCACTGAAATATGTAGCCACAAACTATAACTGATTGAAGAATGAGTTGAATAAGAAGCATAGCAAATGTTGCTAAAATGCATATATTTGTAGCAATATATATTTTGTTGTTGAGCCTGCATGTATTTTTAGAGTTGTCTATATTAGAACCTATACTGTAAAATATGGAAATTCTTTTTAAAATCTAGAAATACTGCATGCTTTTGGAAAGTATTACTCTAAGTGGATCTAATTTAGGTTTTAATATTGTTTGTGATAAAATATTAAAGGTAGCTTTTGATTTGAGATATTTAAATTAGAGATGCCTGTATATTAACTTCAAAGATTAAAACTCATAATCAGTTGTTAATTCTAATTCTTTTTACTGTCATATAAGTGTAAAATTGTATTTTTATCTCTAAGGTAACATAATGAACCATGAATCTAAGATTTGAAAAGCTGTATACTAATGAACTTATAATTCCCTTGTGCATACGTTGGGAGGCTTTTTTTCAAAGCATATCTGAAAGTATAAAGAGTCTCTTTTTAGTGTTTGATTAGCAGTAAAATTAGTGAGTTAGAAACATTATTCATAGTACAATAGAGACGTAGGAAAGTTGGAAACCCTCCAGTTGGGTATTTGGAAACAGGGACAACTTAATTGTTCGGAGGTTGAGACAAACTATTGATTACATTTTCCCACTAAAGTATTCTCTTTAAAATTACCCTGAAATTGTTGGTATCTTTTGCTAAGAAAACACTCATCCGCTACCTCAAAATGCTTGGCAAATGGTGGGTACTCAATAAATATTTTTTAAATTAATGGTAAATGCAAATATGTCCACTAATTATGAATCTTCTGAGCATGATGTTATTAGAATTTAATTAAAACTTTGGTTTATTTTTCTGTTTTATATATTAGACACAGTAAACACATATAAATGTTGATGCCTTTTTTGGTGATTTTATGAAGCAAATTTGTGTCTTGGAAGCATTCTGAGTCAATATTTATATTTCCAGTATACAAATATCTGATTCCTAGAAAGTATTAAAGGCATTTTTGTGTGCATATCAAATGCTTTGATCTCTTCAGTAGGACCTCTTGAACATGTATTTTTAAATACACAACTGAAAAAATAAATAAATAAAATACCCAACTGAGCAATAAAAGGAAGAGTATAAGTATCTATTAAAACGTTTAGAGGAGTATCTCTTAAGCTATATCTACTCAAACTAAAATTAAGAATTTTCTAGGCAGCATAAAGATTATGCTAAAATGAGTTGCTCCTGTGTATATGAGTAGGTATGTATATGTGTTGCTGCTGCTGCTGCTAAGTCTCTTCAGTCATATCCAACTGTGTGCGACCCCATAGACGGCAGCCCACCAGGCTCCCCCGTCCCTGGGATTCTCCAGGCAAGAACACTGGAGTGGATTGCCATTGCCTTCTCCAGTGCATGAAAGTGAAAAGTGAAAGTGAAGTCGCTCAGCTGTGTCCGACTCTTCATGATCCCATGGACGGCAGCCTACCAGGCTCCTCTGCCCATGGGATTTTCCAGGCAAGAGTACTGGAGTGGGGTGCCATTGCCTTCTCCGTGTATATGTGTTAGTTTTTGTATATTTTACCATAAATTGAAAAATAAATTATAGTTTTCATGGCTGAAAGAGAATTTTTAGTGTCCTAAGTTGTGTTTGAATTAGATGGGAAAAATGTCCTTAAATACTCCAAATAAATAGTATGATTATATACATTAAAGAAGTTCTTTCACTAAATAGGAGAAGCAATGCCCCCAGCAAGCTTGGAGTTGATTGAGGAGAGAAAATGGTCAAAGATGAACAAGGATAGAAGTAAGAATAGCTAGGCGCTAACCAAAAGTGTGAAAAATACTTTTATTATTCATTGGACAAGAAAATTACAGAATCAAGAAGCAGAAAATCCACACATTTTGACATGTGTGATCTAGTTTCAGTTTAAAAGATGCTGCTAAACAGAAAAGAAACAAATTCAAATATTTTCAAACGAGGCTTGCATCTGGAAGAAGGGCAGGCATTTCAGGCTTTATAATATGCCACTAAATGTGTCTGATACCATCATTAAGTATATATTAATAATCTAATAGTTACATATATACAATACTATGTTAGATGATGAGAAGACAGAGAATCATTAGACGTAAGTTAAGAACCTTAAGTTTTCCAATCTTATTAGAAATCCAGGAAATACCTATAGGATGAAAACAAGATCTGATATCATCTGCTGTGCTGGAGAAGAGTCTTAAGAGTCCCTTGAGCTGCAAGGAGATCAACCCAGTCCACCCTAAAGGAAATCAATGCTGAGTATTCATTGGGAGGACTGATGCTGAAGCTGAAACTCCAATACTTTGGCCACCTGATGGGAAGAACTGACTCATTGGAAAAGACCCTGATGCTGAGAAAGATTGAAGGCAGGAGGAGAAGGGAACAATAGAGGAGGAGATGGTTGGATGGTATCACTGACTCTAAGGACTTGAGTTTGAGTAAGCTCTGGGAGTTGGTGATGGACAGGGAAGTCTTGTGTGCCACAGTCCATGGGGTTGCAAAGAGTCAGACATGCCTGAGCGAATGAACTGAACTGATCATCTACTGTGTTCCATTATATGTGTAACAAATAATAAGTGCTATATTCGGGTATAATAGAAAGAGGAATTTGCTGAGTGTTAAAACCAAGTATCATGGGAGCATGACAGGTGAAGAGATTAAAACTGGAGAAAAGGAAATAGGATTTTAGTAGACTAAGCTTCCAAGTAGAGAGAACAGTATAGCAAAGGTACTAACGTAAGAAAGATGAGGAAGATCGTGGAGTTGCCTAACTGATCACACTGCCTGTATGATGGTAGTGATGGTGGTCCTGGCGGTTTAGTTGCTAAGTTATGTCTGACTCTTGCAATCCCATGGACTGTAGACCACCAGACTCCTCTGTCCATGGGAGTTCCCAGGCAAGAATACTGGAGTGGGTAGCCATTCCCTTCTTCAAGGGATTTTTCCTCACCCACAGATCCAACCCAGGTCTCCTGCACTGCAGGCAGATTTTTTACATTGAACCACCAGGGAAGCCATGTAGATAGGGGTACAAAAGTCTTAAAAAATTAGTTGACTGTAGTAATGGAGAATTTCAAATGTTGAGATAAGAGGTATTGAATATATTAAATAAACCTGTAAAACTATTTTAACTCTTTCAATCCTCAAATCCTGATGTAACATGATAAGATAGTGTTGTTTAGGAAGAAAATTCTGATAGAGGGTAATGAAAAGAATAAAGGGAAAGTGTAGAGACAGGTAAGAAAGTTACTATTATAAACCAGGTGATACATCTTAAGGATCTGAACTAGAACAGTAATAGAATGAATGGTAGGTCATGTTGCAGGGCTTGAAATAAAAATACTGTGTAATCAAATAAATATTAGGACAGAAAAAAGAAATAAAGATGTTAGTAATTACTGTTTATTACACAGTTTTAGATTCATATTTATGAGGTCTATGTCTAAATTTTCTTTCTTACAACAATTATTGTTTGGTATGTGTGGCAGAGCAATGCCAACCTAATAAACTGAGTTACTTCCATTATACTTTATGTAAAGATATTTGCATTATTTTAAAGTATCAGACTATTAATTGTGGGTATAGAAAAGTTCTCTCAAATGAAGGAGGAATAATAGACAAAATCTAATAGAAATTATGAAAGGTATGAGATGTATGGGATTCAGATGGTAAAGTATCTACCTGCAGTGCAGGAGACCTGAGTTTGATCCCTGGATCAGGAAGATCCCTTGGAGAAGGGAATGGCTACCCACACCAGTATTCTTGTTTGAAGAATTCCATGGACATAAGAGTCTGGCAGACTGCAGTCCATGGGGTCACAAAGTCAGACATGACTGAGCAGCTAATGCACATACACACAGGATCTATCTATCTATCTATATATCTATATATGCTGTGCTCAGTCATGGGCTTTCCCAGGTGGGTCAGTGGGTAAAGAATATGTACTCTTTATATATATATATTCTTTCTATATATAGTTTTATATGCATTACATATATAACTCCCCAATAGCTTTACATCTTAAAAGATTATTCAAAATCACTGTTGGAAACTGTGCTAGAATAGAAAGTTTACTATCTAAACTGATGCATTTGAAGTGAGAGTAGATATTATCTGTTTAATAATAAGGAAAATAAAAGCCAAAGCTGAACATATGAAATAACAATATAAGACAATGGAGAAGAAATATCATCTGGATGACATAGTGAAAGGGCCTTGTTTCTGAATCTGATTTGTTCAGGAACCAGAATGAAATATTAGAAGACAATCAGCATTCGAAAAAGTGTGCAGGAAATCATTGTCTCTTACAAAACAATAGAAGTCATTTAGAACGACATTGTTCAGGTGAAATAGTAAAGGCATAACTTAAGAAAGAATTGCAAAGAAATTAAAAATTTTAAATTATATTAAAAGAATAAAAATCCATTAATATCTCAAAAAGCTTAATGATGATAAACTGGAGTCAAACAAGAAATAGAGGAAAAATAAAACAGTAGAAAATTACTTGCTACTTTAGTGTCTAATGTTTTAATTGAACAATATGCATGTGGAGAAATTTGAGAATAAGATAAATTCCATGGATTTTTTCCCCCAGAAACATGTACACATTCATATACCCCTAAAACTCATCAATTTAAAGACCTCCCAAATTGCATTCACGTACCTTACATTAAGGTGAAGATTTCCCCTTAGGCAGTGCATATGAATAATCTAGTTCATGAAAGTGTTAGTCGCTCAGTCCTGTCTTGACTCTTTGTGACCCCAGGGACTGTAGTGCACCAGACTCCTCTGTCCCTGGAATTTTCCAGGCAAGAATACTGGAATACCATTCTCCCAAATCATCCCACCCTCTCCCTCTCCCACAGAGTCCAAAACCTGAGGCGGATTCATGTTGATGTATGGCAAAACCAATACAATATTGTAAAGTAATTAGCCTCCAATTAAAATAAATAAAATTTAAATAAAAAAAAAAGGATACTGGAATAGGTTGCCATTCTCTTCTCCAGGGGATCTTCCCTACCCAAGGATAGAACCTTCATCTCTTACATTGCAAGGAGCTTCTTTACCACTGAACTCCCAGGGAAGCCCAATGTATCAATATCGAACTATTTTTAAAAGCGCTTACTCTGCCAGACACTGTCCTAAATATTCAATATATTCATGTTAAAATCCTCATAGCAATCCAATAAGTACTGTACTGTTATTTTTCCTGCTTTACTAACATAAAAAGGGAGGAAAGGTGAGATTAAATAACTTGAGTAAATTCACACAGCCTAGGGGACCTAGGATTCAAACAATCTGGTTCAGAGTCTGTAGTATTAACTGCTACAATAAAGACAGGAAACATGGTATATAGGGGCCATTAAACATTTTATTTTAAGATGAACCCATTAATATTCCACAGAGGTGGTATTCTATAGAGCATAATGTGGAAAGCGGTAATATGATTAAGTAGTTGATTAATACATCAATATAATGCAAAAACTTATACACATATAGATACATAGCTTTGAAGACTAAAAAAAATACAGAAAATGTTTACAAAACTTGATCATTTATTTATTAGGCAACTGAAAATATTTCAACATATTCTGGGCAGAAATTATACTTTCTACATTTCTTGTTAACAATGCAAAGAAACTAAAAATTATTAATTGTATTGGTTATGATATAACTATAGCTGCTGATGCACAGCCTCAAAACAACAGTTCTTAAATGAATCATAAGTTTATTTTTGTCCCGTAAACAATTCTGTTTACCAGAATCACCCAGCAGGGTAGATAGGCAGTTCCTGCTTTCAGGGACCCAGGCATCTTCTACTTGCGTATTGAACTTTTGCTTCCACAACATGGTCCAAGTTAACTGCTCCAGCTCCTCTCTCCTTCATGTGTAGATTTCAGATGAAGGTACACACTCTCATTTTCAGAGGGAGAGTTTAAATCACTTCATCATTCCATCACATTCATTCACATCTCCATGTGGAACTGTTACATGGTGTACACTTAACTTCAATAGCGATTAGGAAATAGTAGTCTTCACTGGTGGCTCAGATGGTAAAAGAATCTGCCTGCAGTGCAGGAGACCCAGGTTCGATCCCTGGGTTGGGAAGATCCCTTGGAGAAGGAAATGTCAATGAACTCCAGTATTCTAACCTGGAGAATCCCATGGGCAGAGGAGCCTGGCAGTCTACATCCCATGGAGCTGCAAAGAGTCTGATATAACTGAGCGACTAACTTTTTCACTTTTCAGGAAGTGCTATTAGGATTTTGCTTGTTTATTTGTTGTTTAGTCACTATGTTGTGTCCAACTCTTTGCAACCCCATGGACTGTAGGCCTCTGATCTCCTCTGTCCATGGTATTTCAGGTAAGAATACTTGAGTGAGTTGCCATTATCCTCCTCCAGATCTTCCCAACACAGGGATTGAACTCATGTCTCCTGCACAGGTCACCTGCATTGCAGACAGATTCTTTACTGCTGAGCCATCAGAGAAGCCCATTAGAATGTTCGGGCAATCAATAGCTTTGGTCAATCTAAAAGAAAATATTTACTCAGATAAAAGATGAAATCAAAACTATAATTATAGTATGTGTAAAACTGATGGGATGCTGCTAAACCTATGCTCAGAAGAAAATTTAATGCTTAAATGATCTTATATTAAACAAGGAAAATGAAAATAATGAATTAATCATTCAAGTGAAGAAGCTAGAAATAATTCTTTAAAATGAGTATAAGTAAAGCAGGGAAAAATAATAAAGATAAAAATTGTAGGTTAATAATTTATAAATGAGAAAAAACAGTAGAATGATAAATAAATGTAAATACTGGCACTGCAAAAGACCATTAAAAGTGACAAACTGCAGAAAATGCAAGTCAATAAAGAAGGAAAATGCAAGCCCTTTACATTATGTATGAAAGAGAGAGTATAATCACAGATACAAGGAAGATTTATAATTATAAGCATGTATCATCACCTAGCACAGGGCCTAGCAAAGCATCTGACACAAGTATCAGGACCTTAGTTTTCATTAGTTAGTAGGCCCTAGTCGGAGAAGGCAATGACACTCCACTCCAGTACTCTTGCCTGAAGAATCCCATGGGTAGAGGAGCCTGGTAGGCTGTAGTCCATGGGGTCGCTAAGAGTTGGACATGACTGAATCACTCTCACTTTTCACTTTCATGCATTGGAGAAGGAAATGGCACCTCACTCCAGTGTTCTTGCCTAGAGAATCCCAGGGATGGGGGAGCCTGGTGGGCTGCCGTCTATGGGGTCACACAGAGTCAGACATGACTTGAAGTGACTTAGCAGCAGTAGCAGCAGCGTACAAAAAGCTCTTCTCTGTAAAGTAATTAACATATCAATCTATTATAATAATAAAATTAAGATGTTAGAAACATGAAGTAGAGAAGAAGGAAATCGATATTGTCATAGCACATTCCATAATCCAGATACTTTACATTGTTTTTCTCATTTAGTTAAGCTTCACTACTTTATAAGGAAGGCTACCTACTCCAGTATTCTTTGGCTTCCCTGGTAAAGAATCTGCCTGCAATGCGGGAGACCTCAGTTCGATATTTGGGTTAGAAAGATCCCCTGGAGAAGGGAATGGCTATCCACTCCAGTATTCTGGCCTGAAGAATTCCATGGACAGAGGAGCCTGACAGGATACAGTCCATGGGGTCACAAAGAGTCAGATATGACTGAGTAACTTTCACTTTCACCCTACAAGGAAGGGTTACTATTATAGCAACCCACTTATGAATGACAGACTACAGCTGTTGGGCCAGGAACTATATTGGCAAGAAACATGCTGCTTGATGGTGACTCTGGACGACTGTGCTGAGTAGGACATGTTGGGAGCCAGTAGAAAGGAGCCACGATCGTTAGTGATGTCTGTGGTTGATTTTAGAGGGATAAAGTGAGAGTGTGCATGCCATGAAATTATATTCAAGCCTGAATTATTTGGGCTTCCTAGGTGGCTCACTGGTAAAGAATTCACCTGCAATGCAGGAGATGTGGGTTTGAACCCTGGGTTGGGAAGATTCCCTGGGGAAAGAAATGGCAACACATTCTGGTATGCTTGCCTGGGAAATCCCTTGGCCAGAGGACCTTGGTGAGCTGCCGTCCCTAGATTTGAAAAGACTCGGACACAAGTGAGCAAAGAAACACCAACAGGAGTTTGTTCAATCACACAACCTAAATGATTGAAACGGTGTCTGTGCAGGTTAGTCTACTTAACCTGAAAAATGATATTCTTTCCACCGCTTTGCACCTTTGTTGATTCTAAGACTTCTCTTTGCCAAGAAAATCTCGCCAAGTTCCTTATATCTAATCAGTCTCATTTAATCTAGTTTATTATTTCAAATAGCAGGGATTTGTATAAAACTTCTTTTGAAAAAGCAGTTTACTGATATAAAATATTTATTTTTTAAATTATTGCATCTAGGTAAGAAGGGAAGGTACCTAAGGCAGAAGCTTCTTTCAGATCTCAGAACAAATCACATTGTTTCCAATCAACTGGATTGCTTTTTATCTTTTAGACACTAGTCTCGGAATTGACTGTTCCTCTCTTCTTTTGGCCTGTTGTTCAGTCGCTAAGTCATGACTCTTGCGACCCCATGAATGTAGCACACCAGGCTCCTCTCTTCTCCAATGTCTCCCAGAGTTGGCTCAAATTTGTGTCTGCGATCCTTCCCAACCATCTCACCCTCTGCTGCCCCCTTCTCTTCTTCCCTTAAATCTTCCCCAGTATCAGGTTTTTTTCCCAATGAGTTTGCTCATCACATCAGGCAGCCAAAGTTTTGGCTTTATAGGAAACTCAAAAGCGGAGCCCAGTTTTTTCTAAAACCCTGTAAAATTCAGGCTTTTTTTTTTGTAATAAATTTATCTCTGATTTTGTTTTTTCTAAATGTTTTTGCTTGATTTTTCTGTTTATTTTATAATGGAGAACAGTTGACTAACAATATTGCATTAGTTTCAGCTAAGTGATTCAGTTATGCATATATGTATCTATTCTTTTTCAAATTCTTTTCCCATTTAGCTTGTTATATATTATTGAGGGAGTTCCCTGTGCTTTACAATAGGTCCTTGTAGGTTATCTATCTTAAATCTAGTAGTGTGTACATGTTGATCCCTAACTCCCTAACTATCCCTTCCCCTCCACTCTTTCCCCTTCATTCCATAGGTAGTTTTTGTTTGATTTTAATGTTTATTAAACCCCTGATGTTTCAAATTTTTGTAAGCCATTTAGAATAGTATATGTACGAAAGTGTTGATTGTATAAAAATATATAAGCTGATAATTTCTCTAACTATTCTCTTATTTTTTAACATTTAGTAGCTTTCATTATAAGGCTTCCCTGGTGGCTCAGACTGTAAAGAGTCCACCTGCACTGTGGGAGACTTGGATTTGATCCTTGGGTTGGGAAGATCCCCTGGAGAAGGGAATGGCTACCCACTCCAGTATTCTGGCCTGGAGAATTCCATGGACTGTATAGTCCATGCAGTTGCAAAGAATCAGACATGACTGAGTAACTTTCACTTTCACTTTCAATATAGCCTAATAGCTTGCTTGACACTAATGATATTTGAAATTGCGATTTTTACCACTTCCTCATAAATGGTGAATATTGTTGTAACCTATATGTACTTTTAATCATAGGAATAATAGGACTTTGGTATAGAAAGGGAAGAAAGTCATGAATGGGGAAGAAGAGCATAAGGGAATTCATTTGATTACTGGGTGGGCCCTAAGGAGAGTAGTGAGGAAACCAAATCATGGTTAAGAGGATATGTCATGTCAGGCTCACTTGATTTGTTGTGATAATAACATCTAAATATAAGCTGGTGGATTGGAGCAGAGCAGCAGGGATTTCAGGATGGTGGTATTCTTGTAGTCAGGTCCATAGAAGCACCAGGATTTGAAGACAGCATTTTCCCGTTTAAAGCAAAATCCACCTAACATCTAGCATTAAGGGTCAGGATCCAGTTCCTGAAAAGTCATATGTACCAGTTATTAAGATAGATTTTTTAAAAAAATGTTTTCTGATATAGATCATTTTTTCAGGCCTTTATTGTATCTGTTACACTATTACTTCTGTTTTATGTTTTGTTTTTTTCTGACACAAGTCATGTAAACCCCCAATCAGAGATCAAACCCACACCCCCTACATTGGAAGGCAAAATCTTACTCACTGAACTGCCAGAAAAGCCCCCAAAACTGATTTAATGGACAAAAAATATTAATTTTAATTTTGATAAGTTAATCCGTTTATTTTTATTTTTTAATAGGTTTTATTTTTATTTTTGATTAACTTGAAAATACACACACCAAAGTTAGGCAATGTTCTGACTTAAATATTCTTTTTTTTTTACTTTATAATACTGTATTGGTTTTGCCATACATTGACATGAATCCACCACAGGTGTATGAAATTAAGCATTAATCTGTTAAATTTAGCTTCTCATTAAAACTTTTATAAATTTTATCCAGCTAGTTACTGAAGTATTATTCCAGTTACCAACTATGAGCTTTTTTCAAAATGTCAGACTCTTTATATTTGCTGAAAATATTTTCCCAGTATTTTATTTAAATATATAAGTATATTATTTACAATGTGGAGAACTTGTACAACATGGATATTAAGTTAATGCTTCTTTTTAAACATATTGATCCCTTCAAGAAGTGTTGGTTTTGAGGTACACACACTTGTTGGTATGATAGAGTATCTTGCAGTGGACCAGCATTCCTGTTGAGAAAAATCGAAGGAGCTATTCAAAATGCATATGACTTCTGCATATTTTCTATTCAATTTTCCTGTAAACCTAAAAATTTCCTAAAAATAAAGTCTGTTACTTTAAAAATATATATTTGTGTTTAGTAGTACTGGTGAACTGCAGGTGTTAACAGGACTAGGGAGACACAAGAGTTTGGACAGAGGGAAAGTTAAGACTAGCAAGCTGGTTAAAAGATGAAATTTGGGACTTATAGGGCTAGGGAGCCTAGTGAGAAAGGAGGAGTAGAAAACTTGCACATTACATGGCAAGTTTTCCCTGCAGGATATTTGCCAATTTCTGAAGCTACACAGGTGTGAACTGGGAAGATAAGTAGTTTTTAAAAAACTGACTGGTAGTTTTGGTGCACTTGTCAAAATGAGTAGATGAACATAATATTTCAGGATCTACCAGGAAAAGCAATCTAAATGAATAAAGTAACTTCTAGTTTGGAAACAGTAGATAGACATACAGAAGATAAACAACCCAGAAGTAGGAAAAATAATACTAAAGTTACAACTGATATTGACTTAGCCCAGTCCCTGATTAAATTAAATGTTCATTTTTTTTTTCTGCCTGGCAAAAGAAAATATGAACAGTCTTTGCAGGAAGATAATATCATGTGGTGATGCTACAGTACCAAAAATGTAGGAATGACATTCAATTATAAATTACTAGACATACAAGAAGACAAAGAAAACAGGAATAAAAACTAAAAAAAAAAAAAAAAAGTTTTAAAAATATATTAGGAATTACCAGGCTAGAATGTTTAAGTATAAATATGATTCCTATATTAAACTAAATGGAAGAAAATGTGGAGAAAAAGTAAGAATTTTAATGAATTATAACATGTAAAAATAAATAGAAATTTTAGAACTAAAGATAAAATAATGAATCAAGAACTTTAAAGAGGGCTCAATGATAGATTAGACACAGAACCAGAGAGGATAAAGAACTGCAAAGTGAATTCATGAAATCATGCATACTGAAGCTCAGAAAAATGAAAACCCAGAAAAACATAAGGGAAAGGATGCTATAATAGAAATGACTAATATAGATATTAGTTCTCATAAGGAGAGGAGAGAGAGAAGAGGGAAGCAGAAATAATTGAATCCAAAATGGTCACATATTTTCTAAAAATAATGGGCGATATCCTATCTGCCATACAGTTCAGAAGTTTTCCAAATCTGGGGAAGCTATATGCCAAAAACACACATAAGGACACCACAGTAAAACTGCTTAAATCTAGAGACAGAAATAAAATTATGAAAACAATCAAGATCATAAACACAAAGCCTTCAAAGAGCAACAAGATTGACAGTAGATTCTTTAAAGAACAAAACCAGAAAACACAAAATGGTTTCCAAAGTATTGGCAGGGAATCTTATTTCCAGAGAAAATTCTTCTAAAACTAAGATGAAATAGTTTTTCAGACAAATCAGTACTGATAGAATTTGTTCCTAGCAGAGTTCAACTCATAAAAACAAACAAACAAAAAAATGAAATAGAAGTTGACAAAGGAAAATAATCTCATAAGGGAAGAATAATTAAAGTATATGAGTAAATATAAATGAATATTAAGTAATCATAGTACTGTCTTGAGGGCTTTACAATGTATATATAAGTGCCTCATAACAGTAACAGAAAAATTAGCTCAATGGGGATAATCTCTTCATAATACATACATAAATCATAACACTACACACTTTAAATACCTTATAATTTTATTTATACCACAATTTTGCCTAAAAAGGCAAAGTGGAATAAATTGAGGAAAATCATTTCAAGACCCTTGAATCATCTCGGCAGTGAAAAAGCAATCATTTATCCTCAAGGATCATATTTTAGTTAACTATGGTAATCACAGAAGAGAAAAATAACGAACAAATAGTGGGGACTAGAATAGTAAAATATAACTAATCCTAAAGAAGTTAAGAAATAATATAAAATATTATAATATATTATATAATATATATTATATAATATATTATAATATATTATAAAATATAAAACATGTGGGTTATATAGGAAAGAAATAATACCTATCAACCCTCTATCAGTAACAATATTAAATAAAAAGGGATTAAATATTGAGTAAAAGATTGAAAAAATAAAACAACTATATTACTTATTAGAGGTTCATTTTAAATATAAAGATCAAAAAGTGGACTTTTGGACTCTGAGGGAGAGGGAAAGGGTGGGATGGTTTGGGAGAATGGCAATGAAACATGTATATTTTCTTGTAAGAAACGAAGCGTCAATCTATGTTCAATGTAGGATGCAGGATGCATGGGGCTGATGCACAGGATGATTCAAGTAGAGGATGTGGGGTGGGAGGTGGGAGGGGCTTCGGCATTGGGAGATTGTGTTCACCTATGGCTGATTGGTGTCAATGTATGGCAAAACAAATACAGTACTGTAATTTAAAAAATAAATAAATTTAAAAAAAATAAAGCCTATTAAGTCTGCAAAAAAAGTGACTATAAAAGGATATGAAAAGATGTATCATAAGGATATATTCAAAAGGCAGCTGAGTTTATATTAATATGATAGACTAAAATTTAAGACTAGAATAATTCATACAGAAAAAGAAAATATTTCATACTTATAGGTGAAATTAACAACAGTGTATACAACTGTAAATTTGTATACCCCCAATAACATAGCATATGGACGGAGGAGCCTGGTAGGCTGCAGTCCATGAGGTCGTTAAGAGATGGGCACGACTGAGCGACTTCACTTTGGCTTTTCGCTTTCATGCGTTGGAGAGGGAAATGGCAACCCACTCCAGTGTTTTTGCCTGGAGAATCCCCGGGACAGGGGAGCCTGGTGGGCTGCCATCTATGGGGTCGCACAGAGTCGGACACGACTGAAGCGACTTAGCAGCAGCAGCAGCAGCAGCAATAACATAGCCCATATAGGTTATGATAGAAGATATTTGTTGTGTTTAGTCGCTCAGTCATGTCTGACTCTTGTGAGTCCATGCAACCCACCAGCTTCTCTGCTCGTTTCCCAGGCAAGAACACTGGAGTGAGCTGCCATTTCCCTCTCCGGGGGCTGGGTTGGTGAGGGAGGGTCTTCCGAACCCAGGGATCAAACCTGTCTCCGCGCTGCAGGCAAACTCATTGCTGTTGAACTAGACAGACCTAATCATGTTAGACTCCTCGTGATCCTGCCAGGCTCCTCTGTCCTTGGGATTTCCCAGGCAAGAATACTGGAGTGGGTTGCTATTTCCTCCTCCAGGGAATCCAGAGTCAAGGGTTGAACCCCGGATGGTCTGTGTCTTTTGTATTGCGGGCAGATTCTTTATCTTTGAGCCAACGGGGAAGCCCAGACAGACAGAAATGAAAGTTGACACAGTAAAGAGATAATTAAACAAATACAAAGTATGTGAGTTTAACTCACTACTATTCATAGCTGATAGAAAAAGACAAAAAATTTTAAGAATATAGATTTGGACAGCACAACAAATGACTTATCAGCATAAATTGAACAGTGCATACTATAATGATAGAATGTACGTTATATTTAAATGCATATTGAATATATTCCAAAATCTAAATTTAGCAAACTCCATGAATATAATTTTTAAAATGTTTCAAAAACTTGAATAATACAAAATATAGGCTTCTGGTCACTGCTAAATTGAGCAGTAAAATAATAACCAATAACTAGAAAATCTCCAACATTTGGAAGTTAAGGAATATCGCATGCGTGATTGAAAGACAAAAACCACAACAGCAATCAGAAAGCCTTAGGAAGTAAATAAAGCACATGAAAACTTAGTTACAGCAATATTCTCTGTAGACAATTTATAGCTCTAACCTCTTATTAGATAAGAAAGGGCTAATAATCAGTATCAAAGTTTCCATCTCAAGAAGGTAGAAAAAAGAACAACATATTAAAAACAGAAAAATAGCTTGAATGAAATAATAAAAATAAAAGTAGAAATATGTGAAGTAGAAAGAAAATGCAGAATGGAAAAAAACAAAGTGCAAAGTTGTCTTCTTTTAAGTAATAAAATTGATAACTACAAATGGGCCTGATCAAGTTGAAAAAGAGAGAAAGAGAGGGACACACAGAGATGGAGACCGAGATAATCAACTCGTCAAAATTAGGAACAAACACAACACTGTTATAGGTCATATCAATATCAGAAAGATAATAACTTGACACAAATATGTTTCACAGTTTAGATAAAGGAATAGACACCTTTAAAAACAAAATTTGCTAAAGATGTCAGAAAGAGAAATAGAAAATTAATTCTGTGTCTATTTTAATAATTGGACCCATTTAAAATTTCCCCCAAAAAATTTTGTCAAGTTAATTTCACCAGTGAATGCCTCAAAATGTTTATGAAGAAACAACAAGAATTCTATACAAACACTTCCAAAGACTTTAAAAAGCACAAGAAACACTTTCCATTCTTTTTACGAGGCTTGCATAATTCCAGAAAATCTGGAAATATTATTAAAAATTTAAATGAGATAAAATTTTTACATGAACACAGATGTCAAAAATCCTACACCAAACAGTACAGAATGTTAAGATGAGTTAGTTATATTCAATGAATTGTAATGGTGTTTTAGCAATCAAAAATAAATCAATGTAATGGGCATTAATGGAAGAAAAGGAGAAAGCACATACAATCTTATCAGTACGTAAATAAAAATAAAATATAATTCATGAAAAGAAAATTTTTTAAGTTGGGAACAGATGGGATCTTCTGTTTTATTGAAAACATTTTTCAGAGTTTGGGAAGGGGAAAAGATTGTTTGGAAGTTTCAGTCTAAAAAAAATCTGAAAAAGAAATGAAAGTCATCAAGATATTACAGGAAGAAATAAAACTGTCCTTAATTATAAACAATATAATTATATATATTGTAAATTAAAAAATATGTGGACAAGTTACTAAAATTTATAAGTGAATTCAGCTAGATCACTAAAAATGAGGTCAATATACTAACGACCAACTACAGAAAATATAAAATAAAAAATGTTATAGATAACTTTTACACGGGGGTTTCCCAGGTGGCACTAGCAATAGTGAGTGAGTGAGTAGGTGAAAGTTGTTTGGTCGTGTCCAACTCTTTGTGACTCCAAGCACTGTGTAGAGTCCATGGAATTCTCCAGGCCAGAATACAGGAGTGGGTAGCCTTTCCATTCTCCAGGGATCTTCCTAATCCAGGGATCAAACCCAGGTCTCCTGCATTGCAGGCGGATTCTTTACCAGCTGAGCCACAAGGGAAGCCCAAGTGAGTGGTAAGAACATGCCTGATAATGCAGGAGACATAAGAGATGGGGATTCGATCCCTAGGTCAGGAAGATACCCTGGAGAAGGGAATTGCAATCCATTCCAGAATTCTTGTCTGGAGAATTCCATGGACAGAGGAGCCTGCTGAGCTACAATCCATGAGATCACAAAGAGTCAGACACAACTGAGTGACTAACACTTCACTTCAAAACATAAAGTATCTAGAAATAAATCTATTTCTAGAATAGATTGCAATATGTGAAAATTCTGTATCCTGGAAATGACAAAACATTGTTGAAATTAAAGACTTAAATGAAAGGATACAGTACACTCATGAATTGGAAAATACAATCATATATAAGCTAACTATTCTCTTCCTTATAAGTGATCTATAGATTCAACATATTCCAACTAAAAATCCCAGAAGAATTTTTTTTTCTTGTTGAAAATTGATTACCTTATTCTAAAATTTGTATCAAAATATAAAGGCCCAAGAATAGCCAAAATTCTTTAGAAGAATAAAGTGGAAGAACTTACTTCCAGTGCCAGTTATCATGTCTTATTGTCAAGCTGCAGTAATGAAGACAACATGGTACTGGCAAAATAAAGGTAAAAGACAAGGATTGACAAACAAACCCACACTCACTTGATTCTCATGTATAACAAAGATGATACTGCAGGGCAGTGAGTATAAGGGGTACAGTTTCCATTGAATATCCGTATGAAAAAATGATGCTTTTCCCCCAGTTTCATTAAGATATACTTGACACAGAACGCTGTAAGGTGTACAGTATGGTGATTTGTTGTTTTTGTTTAGTCACGCAGTTGTGTCTGACTCTTTGTGACTCCATGGACTGTGGCCCACCAGGCTCCTCCATTCATGGAATTCTCCAGGCAAGAGTACTGGAGTGGGTTTCCATTCCTTCTCCAGATTTAAGGTGTACAGTGTGGTGATTTGATGTATATTGCGAAGTGATTACCACAATAGTGTTAGCTAACACTTTCAACGTGTACCATAATTGTCATTTCTTTTTATGATGAGAACACTTACAATCTACTCTCCCAGCAACTTTCAAGTGTATAATACAGTATTATTAACTATAATCACAGTGCTGCACATTAGGCTCCCCAGAACTTATCCATCTTATTTTAAGTCAGCTTTTAAGGGTCCACATATAACTGATGGCATACAGTATCTTCCTTGTATGACTCATTTCACTAATCATAAGGCCCTCAAGGTCCATCCATGTTGTCACAAATGGCAATATAATCTTTTTCTCATGGCTGAATGATGTTCCATTATATATATGACATATCTTATATATAATATATCTTCATTTATCATTAACATTTAGGTTGTTTCCATATCTTGGCTATTATGAATAATACTGTGATGAACATGGGAGTGCAAATATCAGTAATCTGTTTTATATCTTCATATCCTTTATTTATTTTTTTAATTAAATTTATTTATTTTTTTAATTACAATACTGTATTTGTTTTGCCATACATTGACACGAATCAGCCATAGGTGAACACAATCGCCCAATGCCGAAGCCCCCTTAGATATATACTCAGAAGTGGGATTGCTGGATCACATGCTGCTTCTGTTTTTAATTTTTAAGGAACATCCATATGCTTTTCCCTAGTGGCTATACCAAATGACATTCCCATCAGTAGTGTACAAGAGTTCCAATTTCTCCATATCCTTGACAATACTTGTTAACTCTTGTTTTCTTGATGAAAGCCATTCTAACATGTATGTAGTGATGTCTCTTGTGTTTTGACTTGCATTTCTCTGATGATTAATGATTTTTAGTACTTTTTCACATGCCTGTTGGTCATTTGTATGTCTTCTTTGGAAAAATGAATATTTAGTTCCACTACCCATTTTTAATTGATATTATTGCTACTGTGTGAGTTTTTAAATATAGTTTGAATATAACTCATTGGGTATATAATTTGCAAGTATTTTCCTCCATTCCATGGATTGTCTGTCCACTTTGTTGATCTTTTTTTTTTTTTTTTTGCTGTGCAGAAGCTGTTTAGTTTGCAGTAGTCTGATTAAGTTTTCGCTTTCATTGATGTGCTTTTGCTATCATACCTATGAAATCATTACTAAGACTAATGTCATGGAGTTTTCCCCTATGCTTTCTTCTAGTAGCTTTACACTTTCAGGTCTTATATCTAAATCTTAACCATTTTAAATTAATTTTGTGAGTGGTGTAAGATAAGGGTCCGATGACATTTTTTTGTATAATGTTATCCAGTTTTCCCAGAACCATTTATTGAAGAGACAGTCCTTTGCCACCAAGTATTCCTTGTTCCCTTATGAACTATAGTTGAACAAACATGAAAATGTTTATTTCTGGGCTCTTGATTTTGTTCCATTGGTCTATGTGTTTATTTTTGATGCCAGTACCATACTGTATTGATTACTATAGCTTTGTAGTATAGTTTGATATCAGGTAGTGTGATGCCTCTACCCTTGTTCTTTCTTAGGACTGCTTTGGACATTTGGGATCTTTTGTGGGTCCATACAAATTTTAGAATTTCTAGCTATAACTGTAAAAATGCCACTGGAAATTTGATAGGAACTGCACTGAATCTATAGATGGTTTTGGGAAGTACAAATAGTTTAAAGATATCAATTCATAATCCATGAATATAGGTATCTTCCTGTTTTTTCTTCTTTTTCAATTTCCTTCACCCATGTGTTGTAGTTTTAGTGTATGGATCTTTCACCTCCAACCTCCATGGTTAAATTTATTCATAAGTATTTTATTGTTTTTGACACTACTGTGAATGGAATACTTTTATTTATTTAGATGTTTCATTGTTACTATATATAAATGCAATAACTACCTCATGACATATAAAAAGTAGATTTCAGAAGAATTGTAGATCCAATTATTAAAGTTAAAACAACAAAGATTAAGAGAAGGTATAATGGAGTCTTCTGGTTGTTTTTAGAAAAGGCAAAGACTTCTTCATCAAGACACAGAATTAAGATTACACAAAGGGAAGAATGATTAATTGGATAATATTTAAGTATGTAATTTTCTGCATATAATGTCCACATATCAAAAACACTACTAATAGGATCAAACCCAAAACACAATGGTAAAAGTTATAGATAGGTGATGGATAGATAGATATCTGACCAAAGACTTTTACCTAGAATATACTAAGACTATCTTCAAATCAATAAGAAAAAAAGCATATAGTCCAAGAGAAACACAGACAAATGTTTTGAATAGACAGTTCTCATAGGAGGACATCCAAATGGCCAGTGAATATGATAAAACATGCTTAATTTCATAGATCATCAAGTTTGTGCAAATTAAGACCAGGCTGAGACACCATTACTCACCCATCAGAAAAAGTAAAATGAAAACTGCAGATATTGCTAGTGTTGGTAAGATTATGATACAACTGAAACTCCATACAGTGCTAGTGTGAATGTAAACTATTACAACTATTTCCAATAACGGTTGGAAAATATCTACTAAAGCTACATATATGTACTACCAGCAATTCTACTTTTAGACATACAAACAAACAATAGAACAGAGTATATCTATATTCACCAAATCACTGGAATGACTTATTTTGCAATAAGAGAAGAGAAAAGAATAAAATCCAAAAATGAATCTAATTTGAGTTGATTGATGTCTGAAGCAGCTACTACCTGTAGAGCTAAGTGAATTTCTCCCAGCTCAGTGACTCTAGAAGTGCTCCAAAGTCTCTTTAGCTGGGACACAGTTTCCTGGTCTGTAGACTTGGTCTCAGTCTCAGCATCTCAGTTTATCTTCCTCAGATGAAGAATACAGTATTTTGCTTGATGCCAGGCTTGCCCTTGGATCTTGACTTTTCCAATGGTGCACTACTCCATATTCTACAATCTATAAAGAAATTTCACCCTAGTCTTGTGGATCAGGCCTATCTCACACAACTTCAACATAGGAATTGCCCTCAGAGTTTGTTTTTAGCTGGGAAAGGAAACTATGAGCAGCCAGTGATACACGCAGAAACTAGCAAATAGAGAAGAGAAGAATCATGTTTATTACGTGGCCATGATTGTTCGAATTGTCCTTTCACTTTGGTATCACCAGTTGGTTTCTCTATGTTTAGGAAAATTAATAATAGAAATTCTAATTCATTGCTTTCTTGGCATCCTTCTAGGTATACATTTATTATTTTAAAAAGTAACATGTTTTCAGATACTCTGCTTTGGGAGAGAGTTCAGGTAGTTAGCTCAGTTGGTAAAGAATTCACTTGTACTTTTATTTCCAGTATTCTGGGAGGTGGATCATAGAGGATCCTCCTGTGATTTATGTTGGAGAGTGTTTTGCCTATGTTCTCCTCTAGGAGTTTTATAGTTTCTGGTCTTACATTTAGATCTTTAATCCATTTTGAGTTTACTTTTTTGTGTGGTATTAGAAAGTGATCTAGTTTCATTATTTTACAAGTGGTTGACCAGTTTTCCCAGCACCACTTGTTAAAGAGATTGTCTTTACTCCATTGTATATTCTTGCCTCCTTTGTCGAAGATAAGGTGTCCATAGGTGTGTGGATGTATCTCTGGGCTTTCTATTTTGTTCCATTGATCTATATTTCTGTCTTTGTGCCAGTACCATACTGTCTTACTGACTGTGGCTTTTTAGTAGAGCCTGAAGTCAGGCAAGTTGATTCCTCCAGTTCCATTCTTCTTTCTCAAGATTGCTTTTGCTGTTCGAGGTTTTATGTATTTCCATAAAAGTCTTGAAATTATTTGGTCTAGTTCTGTGAAAAATACCACTGGTAGCTTAATAGGGATTGCATTGAATTTGTAGATTGCTTTGGGTAATATACTCATTTTCACTATATTGACTCTTCCAACCCATGAACATGGTATATTTCTCCATCTATTAGTGTCCTCTTTGATTTCTTTCACCACTGTTTTATAGTTTTTTGATATATAGGCCTTATGACCCAACAATCCCACTGCTGGGCATACACACCGAGGAAACCAGAATTGAAAGAGCCACATGTACCCCAATGTTCATTGCAGCATTGTTTATAAAGGCCAGGACATGGAAGCAACCTAGATGTCCATCAGCAGATGAATGGATAAGAAAGCTGTGGTACATGTACACAATGGAGTATTACTCAGCCCTTAAAAAGAATAAATTTGAATCAGTTCTAATCAGATGGATGAAACTGGAGCCAATTATACAGAGTAAGTAAGCCAGAAAGAAAAACACCAATACAGTATACTGACACATATATATGGAATTTAGAAAGATAGTAATGATGACCCTGTATGTGAGACAACAAAAGAGACACAGATATATAGAACGGACTTTTGGCCTCTGAGGGAGAGGGACAGGGTGGGATGATTAGGGAGAATGGCGTTGAAACATGTATACTTTCATGTAAGAAACGAAATGCCAGTCTGTTTGATACAGGATATAGGATGCTTGGGGCTGGTGCACGGGGAAGATCCAGAGAGATGATATGGGGTGGGAGGTGGGAGATGGGAGGGGGTTTCAGGATTGGGAGCTCATGTACACCTGTGGCTGATTCATGTCAATGTATGGCAAAACCAACACAGTATTGTAAAGTAGAATAAAGTAAAAATAAAATTTAAAAATAAATAAATACCTTAACTAAGCAAGCTGTTTAAAAAAAAGATTACTACCAACATTGTTTTTCTCTAATCAGTTATTAAATATATGTCATACATGAAAAAAAAAAAGAAATCACCTGTAAAGAAGGAGACCCTGGTTCAATTTCTGGGTCAGGAAGATTCCCTGGGGAAGGGAAAATCTATCCACTCCAGTATTCTGGCCTGGAGAATTCCATGGACTATAATGTAAGACATGATGGAGTGACTTTCACTTTCACTTTTCAGGTAGTTAGATGAAGCTTTTCTTTAACAAATCCTGTGCCTTGCTATCATGTAATGTTTATCAAGAGAGTGTTAAGGGAAATCTTTTTTTATTCAATTATTTTTTTTCATTGAAGTATAGTTGTACAACATTAGATAAGTTCAGTTCAGTTCAGTTGCTCAGTTGTGTCTGACTCTCTGTGACCCCATGAATTGCAGCACGCCAGTCCTTCCTGTCCATCACCAACTCCCGGAGTTCACTCAGACTTGCGTCCATTGAGTCCGTGATGCCATCCAGCCATCTCATCCTCGATCACCCCCTTCTCCTCCTGCCCTCAATCCCTCCCAGCATGAAAATCTTTTCCAATGAGTCAACTCTTCGCATGAGGTGGCCAAAGTAGTGGAGTTTCAGCTTTCCTTCCAAAGAAATCCCAGGGCTGATCTCCTTCAGAATGGACTGCTTGGATCTCCTTGCAGTCCAAAGGACTCTCAAGAGTCTTCTCCAACACCACAATTCAAAACCATCAATTCTTCGGTGCTCAGCCTTCCTCACAGTCCAACTCTCACATCCATACATGACCACAGGAAAAACCATAGCCTTGACTAGACGGACCTTAGTTGGCAAAGTAATGTCTCTGCTTTTGAATATGGTATCTAGGTTGGTCATAACTTTTCTTCCAAGGAGTAAGGTCTTTTAATTTCATGGCTGCAGTCACCATCTGCAGTGATTTGGGAGCCCCCCAAAATAAAGTCTGACACTGTTTCCACTGTTTTCCCATCTATTTCCCATGAAGTGATGGGACCAGATGCCATGATCTTTGTTTTCTGAATATTGAGATTTAAGCCAACTTTTTCACTCTCTTCTTTCACTTTCATCAAGAGGCTTTTTAGTTCCTCTTCACTTTCTGCCATAAGGGTGGTATCATCTGCATATCTAAGGTTATTGATATTTCTCCTGGCAATCTTGATTCCAGCTTGTGTTTCTTCCAGCCCAGGGTTTCTCATGATGTACTCTGCATAGAAGTTAAATAAGCAGGGTGACAACATACAGCCTTGACGTACTCCTTTTCCTATTTGGAACCAGTCTGCTGCTTCCTGACCTACATACAGTTTCTCAAGAGGCAGGTCAGGTGGTCTGGTATTCCCATCTCTTGAAGAATTTTCCACAGTTTGTTGTGATCCACACAGTCAAAGGCTCTGGCATAGTCAATAAAGCAGAAATAGATTTTTTTCTGGAACTCTCTTGCTTTTTCCATGATTCAGCTGATGTTGGCAATTTGATCTCTGGTTCCTCTGCCTTTTGTAAAAGCAGCTTGAACATCAGGAAGTTCACGGTTCAAGTATTGCTGAAGCCTGGCTTGGGAAGTTTGAGCATTACTTTACTAGCATGTGAGATGAGCGCAATGGTGCAGTAGTTGGAGCATTCTTTGGCATTGCACTTTTTGAGAGTGGAATGAAAACTGACCTTTTCCAGTCCTGTGGCCACTGCTGAGTTTTCCAAATTTGCTGGCATATTGAGTGCAGCACTTTCACAGCATCATCTTTCAGGATTTGAAATAGCTCAACTGGAAATCCATCACCTCCACTAGCTTTGTTTGTAGTAATGCTCTCTAAGGCCCACTTGACTTCACATTCCAAGATGTCTGGGTCTAGACAAGTGATCACACCATCGTAATTATTCGGGTCATGAAGATCCTTTTTGTACAGTTCTTCTGTGCATTCTTGCCATCTCTTCTTAGTATCTTTTGCTTCTGTTAGGTCGATACCATTTCTGTCCTTTACCAAGCCCATCTTTGCATGAAATGTTCCCTTGGTATCTCTAATTTTCTTGAAAAGATCTCTAGTCTTTCCCATTCTGTTGTTTTCCTCTTTTTCTTTGCATTGATCACTGAGAAAGGCTTTCTTCTCTCTTCTTGCTATTCTTTGGAACTCTGCATTCAGATGCTTATATCTTTCCTTTTTTTCTTGGCTTTTCGCTTCTCTTCTTTTCACAGCTATTTGTAAGGCTTTCCCAGACAGCCATTTTGCTTTTTGCACTTCTTTTCCATGGGGATGGTCTTGATCCCTGTCTCCTGTACAATGTCACGAACCTCATTCCATAGTTCATCAGGCACTCTATCTATCAGATCTAGGCCCTTAAATCTATTCCTCACTTCCACTGTATAATCTTAAGGGATTTGATTTAGGTCATACCTGAATGGTCTAGCGGTTTTCCCTAATTTCTTCATTTTCAGTCTGAATTTGGTAATAAGGAGTTCATGATCTGAGTCACAGTCAGCTCCTGGTCTTGTTTTTGTTGACTTTATAGAGCTTCTCCATCTTTGGTTGCAAAGAATATAATCCATCTGATTTTGGTGTTGACCATCTGGTGATGTCCATGTGTAGAGTCTTCTCTTATGTTGTTGGAAGAGGGTGCTGGCTATGACCAGTGCATTTTCTTCGCAAAACTCTGTTAGTCTTTGCCATGCTTCATTCTGCATTCCTAGGCTAAATTTGCCTGTTACTCCAGGTGTTTCTTGACTTCCTACTTTTGCATTCCAGTCCCCTATAATGAAAAGGACATTTTTTTGGATGTTAGTTGTAAAAGGTCTTGTAGGTCTTCATAGAACCGTTCAACTTCAGCTTCTGTACAATGTAATGATTCATAATTCAAAAATTTATACTCCATTTATAGTTATAGTTATCTATTTTGCTTTACTGACTACACTAAAGCCTTTGACTGCATGGATCACACTAAACTGTGGAAAATTCTTAAAGAAATGGGAATACCAGACCACCTTACCTGCCTCCTGAGAAATCTGTATGCAGGTAAAGAAGCAGTAATTAGAACCAGGCGTGGAAAAACAGACTCGTTCAAAGTTGGGAAAGGAGTAAGTCAAGGTTGTATATTGTCACCCTGCTTATTTAACTTACATGCAGAGTACCTCATATGAAATTTCAGACTGGATGAAGCACAAGCTAGAATCAAGATTATCAGGAGAAATAATAATCTCAGATATGCAGATGACACCACCCTCATGACAAAAAGCAAAGAGGGTCTTGAAGCTAAAAGAGTGGAGTGAAAAAGTTGGTTTAAAACTCAACATTCAAAAACTAAAATTTTGGCATCTGGTCCCATCATTTCATGACAAATAGGTGGGTGAACAAAAAAAACAGTGACAGACTTTATTTTCGGGGGCTACAAAATCACTGCAGACAGTGACCACAGCCATGAAATTAAAAGACGTTTGCTTCTTGGAAGAAAAGCAATGACAAATGTAGACAGCATATTGAAAAATAGAGATGTTACTTTGCTGACAAATTTCAGTAGAGCCAAAGCCATGGCTTTTCTGGTAGTCATGCATGGATGTGAGAGTTGGACCATAAAGAAAGCTGAGCGCCAAAGAACTGATGCTTTTGAACAGTGGTGTTGGAGAAGACTTGAGAGTCCCTTGGAACTGTAAGGAGATCAAATCAGTCAATTTTAAAGGAAATCAGTCCTGAATATTCATTGGAAGGACTATTGCTGAAGCTGAGGCTCCAATACTTTTTGCAAAGAGCTGACTCATTGGAAAAGACCCTAACGCTAGGAAAGACTGAAGGCAGGAGGAGAAGGGAACAACAGAGGATGAGATGGTTGGATGGCATCATGGACTCAATGGATATGAGTTTGCATAAACTCTGGGAGATGTTGAAGGGCAGGGAAGCCTGGCCTGCTGCATTCCATGGGGTCACAAAGAGTCAGACTCAACTACGTGACTGCAACAACAGTAGCTATTATAAGATATTTGTTATATTCTCCCAGTGTTGTACGATATATTCTTCACGCTTATTTTATACCTAATAGTTCATACTACTTACTTCTTTACTACTGAATTGCCCCTTCTCCCTTTCCTCTCCCCACTGGTAACTGCTGGTTTTTCTCTACGTCTGTGATTCGGCCTATTTTTTGTTATATTCACTGATTTGTTGTATTTTTTAAATTCCACATGCAAGTAACATCATGCAGTATTTGTCTTTTTCTGTCTGACTTATTTTGCTTTGCATAATGCCCTCTAAGTCTTTCCATGTTGCTGCCAATGGCAAAATTTCATTCACTTTTATGGCTAAGTAGTATTTGTGTGTGTGTATCACATCTTCTTTATCCATTTATCTGCCTATGGTCACAAAAGTTGCTTCCATATCTGGGCAATTGTAAATAATTCTGCTATAAACATTGGGGTGCGTGTATTTTGTCAAATTAGTGTTTTGTTTTTTTATATATACGCAGGTGGAGAATTCTTTACAAAATTCTCCAAAGGTTTTACTTCTTTTGTCTCCTTCCCTTGTTTCTTGATTCCTCTGTTCTTTCCAAAATTTGGAGATTTCCACATATGTATGGAGTATCTTCTTGTCATAAAATGCTATGCCCTACTCTCTCAAAATCACTGTAGATGTTGATTGTAGCCATGAAATTAAAAGATGCTTACTCCTTGGAAGGAGAGTTATGACCAACCTAGATAGCACATTAAAAAACAGAGACATTACTTTGCCAACAAAGGTCCATCTAGTCAAGGCTATGGTTTTTCCAGTGGCCATGTATGGATATGAGAGTTGTAATGTGAAGAAAGCTGAGTGCTGAAGAATTGATGCTTTTGAACTGTGGTGTTGGAGAATACTCTTGAGAGTCCCTTGGACAGCAAGGAGATCCAACCAGTCCATTCTGAAGGAGATCAGTCCTGGGTGTTCTTTGGAAGGACTGATGCTAAAGCTGAAACTCCACTACTTTGGCCACCTCATGCGAAGAGTTGACTCATTGGAAAACACTCTGATGCTGGGAGGGATTGGGGGCAGGAGGAGAAGGGGATGACAGAGGATGAGATGGCTGGATGGTATCACTGACTTAATGGACATGAGTTTAAGTGAACTCTGGGAGTTGGTGTGGACAGGGAGGCCTGGCGTGCTGCGATTCATGGGGTCACAAAGAGTCGGACACAACTGAGCAACTGAATTGAAATGAACCCCTTCTAATCAGCTTTAAAAATATATTTATCCTTCTCTCTGTCCCAGTATTGAGTTGCATCACGTCAAGTCATACCCAGGAAACTTTTTAGTTAACTTTCAAAAAATTTTTGCATTAAATACATACTCCTGGGTATAGAACAATCTGTTTTGTTTCTACATTTTGTATGGTGGCTTAACTTCATAATCCCATTCAGAGAATCAATTTTAGAAATTACACAACAAATCCATTTTCATTTCATTTAGAAGTTTAAAATGCATTTTTTATTCTAGACGTATTCACTAAAAAGGTAAATGTTAAGATCAATTCCATAATAAGTGAAAAATATTTTATATCTAGAAAGTGGGAGGGGGCATGAAAATAAGAAAAACTAGAGATGATATAAACTCTGAATCCTTACAAGTTTTGAATATTTTAAACCTAGCATAATGCCATCTTCTGTCTCTCTCTACATTTCTATTACTCGCTGCACTTTTTATTCCTTAAATCCTCTAATTATAGTCCTGGACCAGATGCAGCAGTGAGGACCGTAACTATGATTTGGTAAAAGTCTGTAAGAAGTTTTTCATTTTCTTATAATTCACTATCTCCTAAACAGATTGGACTTGCACTTTGTCAGCTTTCAGAGAAAGTGTGGGCACTTACACTCAAACGAGATTGACTGCAAGCTGAGCCAAGCAATGCCGTGGATGAATCGTACGGAGCTCAGGTTTTGCAGTACCTGAGAACTTTTGAAATCATCCACATCTCCAGACCTCAGCTACTTCCTTCTCTAGTTTTTGGGTGAGAGAGAGGCTCTAGCAAACACTCACACCTTCTTTGGTTATGAAGCCCTGGACACTGGCACTGCCACCTTCATCGCCACAAATTTAGAAACAATTACGTGTTGCACCAACTGACAAAGACATTCCATCATGGGCTGTATTGGATGTCTGGAGGGTCTGGCTTCCCCAGCATATACCTGGGTCAATGACCCAGCAACTAGGGCATTATTACTGCATGGGACATACAGAAAACAGAAGGATCCTACAAATAAATGGTTTGCTTTGCCTTCTCTGCACTGGACTGTTTCAAGTTACAGTAGTTACATATACCTCTTCTGGGATATAATGCAACAATTAACAACCAACTGTGATGCAAAAGCTGTGACCAACTCAGAAACACTCTCTTTATTAGACTAAACTTTTCCTTTACTCCTGCTTCTCTGGGATTGCATCCCAAGGAAAGTCATACCACATAAGCTTTTACCTCAAGGTGCATTTTCTAGGGAAGTTTATTTAAGACATGAACTAAACATCAACTAACAAGGCACTTTTATAGTCTCTCTTCTAGGTGATCACCAGTAAAATATAAGGACGTTAAAAAGTTGAAAGAATATAGAAAAATATGTAACAGGCAAATATTAATTTTATAAATGTACTGTAGTTTTATCAAAGACTTAAAAAATATACTTTAATGGATAAAACAGCATAATTAGGAATAAAGGGCCCAAACACATGACAAAAATTGCCAGAAATATTAAATAATTAAATTGTGCACACATAGTAAAGCATCTGTAAAATGTCTACAACAAAAAATGGTTGAAACAAGAACAAAGTGATAAATCCTCAGTCATAGAGAGAGACTTGCAGTCATCATTTCAATTGCTGATACAGTAAGAGGAAAGAAATTTAAAAATAGAAAAAGTTTGTATAAGTACTCCAGAAAAATAAATGATCCAATAAAAAATGGGCCAAAGAACTAAATAGGCATTTCTCCAAAGAAGACATACGGATGGCTAACAACCACATGAAAAGATGCTCAACATCACTCATTATCAGAGAGATGCAAATCAAGACCACAATGAGGTACCATTTCACACCAGTCAGAATGGCTGCGATCCAAAAGTCTACAAGCAATAAATGCTGGAGAGGATGTGGAGAAAAGGGAACCCTCTTACACTGCTGGTGGGAATGCAAACTCGTACAGCCATTATGGAAAACAGTGTGGAGATTCCTTAAAAAATTGCAAATAGAACTGCCTTATGACCCAGCAATCCCACTGCTGGGCATACACACCGAGGAAACCAGAATTGAAAGAGACACATGTACCCCAATGTTCATTGCAGCGCTGTTTATAATAGCCAGGACATGGAAGCAACCTAGATGTCCATCAGCAGATGAATGGATAAGAAAGCTGTGGTACATATACACTATGGAATACTACTCAGCCCTTAAAAAGAATAAATTTGACTCAGTTCTAATGAGATGGATGAAATTGGAACCAATTATACAGAGTGAAGTAAGCCAGAAAGAAAAACACCAATACAGTATACTGACACATATATATGGAATTTAGAAGACAGTAATGATGACCCTGTATGTGAGACAACCAAGAGACACAGAGGTATAGAGTGGACTTTTGGACTCTGAGGGAGAGGAAAGGGTGGGATGGTTTGGGAGAATGGCAATGAAACGTATATTTTCGTGTAAGAAACGAAGCACCAATCTATGTTCAATGTAGGATGCAGGATGCATGGGGCTGATGCACAGGATGATTCAAGTAGAGGATGTGGGGTGGGAGGTGGGAGGGGGCTTCGGCATTGGGAGATTGTGTTCACCTATGGCTGATTCGTGTCAATGTATGGCAAAACAAATACAGTATTGTAATTTAAAATAAATAAATAAATTAATTAAAAAAATAAATAAATAAAAATAGAAAAAGTTTGAACACACAACATGTTTTTAATAGCAATTTTAAAGACTAAAAAAAAATCAAAATGCCTTCTTAAGTGACTGAATTTTTAAAAAACTGCTATATAGGCACTTAGTGAAAAATCATGTAGTCTTGAAGATGAACAAATTACAGCTACATGCAGCAAAATGAATCTAAGAAACATAACCTTGAATGAGAAAAGCAAATTGCAAACCATGGAGATAATAAAATCATGTTACACACTTCAAAGAGCTTCCCTGGTAGCTCAGCTGGTAAAGAATCCATTTGCAATGCAGGAGACCTGGGTTTGTTCCTGGGTCAGGAAGATCCCCTGGAGGAGGCATGGCAACCCACTCCAGTATTCTTGCCTGGAAAATCCCATGGACAGAAGCGCCTGGTGGGCTACCGTCCATGGGGTCGCAAAGAGTCAGACATGATTAAGCAATTAAGCACACCACAGCACAGGACATACACTTCAAAATCTAGAAATATATATATTTATGACAGAAGCTACTTGAAAAGTAAAGGAAGCATAAAACCAGCATTCAAGATTTTGGTTACCTTTGGGGATTGGGAGGGGGATAGAATTTGAAGGAAAGTGCACACACAGCCTGCATGACATAGGTACTATACTACTTCCAGAGCTGGCTAGAAGGTTCATGACTATTTTATTTTCATATGTCATAATTTTTATATCTCAAATATTCTAATGATAAATATCAATTTTATATATCACATATTATGTAATAAAATAATATATAAACTTTAAAAGTTAAAGATCACATCTATTGAGTAGAGCAAAATGTATCATTATTTAGTGATAAAATTATTTAAGAAAATGAATTTTAACAATTTAGTTACTAAATTTTAGTCACTGGAAACCTTGAATTGTGGTCTATTCAGGAAAAAGTCATACTTTATATATATTGTGAGTCTCCTAGATTCTCAAAGTCAATAAAAGAGTAATTGTTAAAATGATAAACTTTGATTCAACTTAATGGTCTGCTTTCCAATTCACTCTGATATTTTTTCAGTATAGAAGAGGTATAAGAGGATGTCCAGGGAAATTCAGCATGTTTTTCTAATTTTGTTCAGTGGTGTGTCTATAACTTTGAAACTATCACTGAACACATAAAATTTTCTTAATATAGAGAAATAGTATTGCTGTGTGTGCATTGCATGCTCAGTTGTTCAGTCATGTCCTACTCTTTGCTGACCCCATGGACTGTAGCCCACAAGTCTCCTCTGTCTGTGGGA
The DNA here is from genome assembly GCA_917880005.1 of Nanger dama. NCBI lineage: Eukaryota > Metazoa > Chordata > Mammalia > Artiodactyla > Bovidae > Nanger > Nanger dama. Next base: position 4,399,509 of record CAKJTW010000059.1, read on the forward strand.
TTATCCCAGCAAACCTACGGGAGTGGGTTGCTTATCCTTTTCTGGGGGATCTTCCCAACCCAGAGATTGAACCCACATTGTGTCTCCTGCAGTGGCAGGCAGCTTCCTTACCACTGAGCCACCTGGCAAGCCCATCAGTGATATTAAATGTCATTTAAATATTCTTCCTTGAATTACATATTTTCTATACATACAGTGCTAAATACCCACTCCTGTACCTGCAAATCATTAGCTCAGTCTGTACACAGTCCATAATATAAGTGATAAGCTTAGAGAACATCAAGATGATGGACTAGTAGGTTCATTTTATTCCCACATGCTACCAAAAGCCCATATGTATCCCTTATATTACATATACACGTGTAGTAAGGAACACTGTAATTATAACTAGCTAATTCCAAACAGACCTTCAGTTTTTTCACTTTTTAGCTCTTGGTTACTTATTATCTCTCTGCCACATTTGCTGCATTTAAAAAATAGGAATAATATTATCCCCCAATCTAAAGGTTTATTGTGATTATAAAATATGTGAAGTTCGTAGAACAATGTCCTTTTATTCATTGAAAGTTCTCAGTAATTATAAACTACTGCAATTATTATAGAGCTGAGATAGTGGCTACATCTGTGACCAGTTGCTTTCTCAAAGGACATAGCTCAGTTCAATTCAGTTGCTCAGTCGTGTCTGACTCTTTGTGACCCCATGAATCGCAGCACGCCAGGCCTCTGTGTCCATCACCAACTCCCAGAATTCACTCAAACTCATGTCCACCGAGTTGGTGATGCCATCCAGCCCATTTCATCCTCTGTCATCCCCTTCTCCTCCTGCCCCCAATCCCTCCCAGCATCAGAGTCTTTTCCAATGAGTCAGCTCTTCGCATGAGGTGGCCGAAGTATTGGAGTTTCAACCTCAGCATCAGCCCTTCCAGTGAACATCCAGGGCTGATTTCCTTTAGAATGGACTGGTTGGATCTCCTTGCAGTCCAAGGGACTCTCAAGGGTCTTCTCTAACAGCACAGTTCAAAAGCATCAATTCTTTGGTGCTCAGCTTTCTTCACAGTCCAACTCTCAGATCCATACATGATCACAGGAAAAACCATAGCCTGGACTAGATGAACCTTTGTTGGCAAAGTAATATCTCTGCTTTTCAATATCCTATCTAGGTTAGTCATAACTTTCTTTCCAAGGAGTAAGCATCTTTTAATTTCATGGCTGCAATCACTATCTTCAGTGATTTTGGAGCCCAAAAAAATAAAGTCTGACACTTTTCCCAGTGTTTCCCCACCTATTTCCCATGAAGTGATGGGACCAGATGCCATGATCGTTGTTTTCTGAATGTTGAGCTTTAAGCCAACTATTTCACTCTCTTCTTTCACTTTCATCAAGAGGCTTTTTAGTTCCTCTTCACTTTCTGCCATAAGAGTGGTGTCATCTGCATATCTAAGGTTATTGATATTTCTCCTGGCAATCTTGATTCCAGCTTGTGCTTCTTCCAGACCAGCATTTCTTATGGTGTACTCTGCATAGAAGTTAAATAAGCAGGGTGACAATATACAGCCTTGACGTCCTCCTTTTCCTATTTGGAACCAGTCTGTTGTTCCATGTGCAATTCTAACCGTTGCTTCCTGACCTGCATATAGATTCCTCAAGAGGCAGGTTAGGTGGTCTACTATTCCCATCTCTTTCAGAATTTTCCACAGTTTATTGTGATCCACACAGTCAAAGGTTTGGCATAGTCAATAAAGCAGAAATAGATGTTTTTCTGGAACTCTCTTGCTTTTTCCATGATTCAGCAGAATTTGGCAATTTGATCTCTGGTTCCTCTGCCTTTCCAAACCAGCTTGAACATCTGGAAGTCTACGGTTTATGTATTGCTGAAGCCTGTCTTGGAAAATTTTGAGCATTACTTTACCAGCATGTGAGATGAGTGCAATTGTGAGGTAGTTTGAGCATTCTTGGTATGGCCTTTCTTTAGGATTGGAATGAAAACTGACATTTTCCAATCCTGTGGCCACTGCTGAGTTTTCCAAATTTGCTGGCATATTGAGTGCAGCACTTTCACAGCATCATCTTTCAGGATTTGAAATAGCTCAACTGGAATTCCATCACCTCCACTAGCTTTGTTCTGTAAGATCATGTTTATACTTATGGAGATTGAAAATAAAGGAATGAGTGTATCAGTTTTGGATACAAAATACCGAAAACCCAACTAAAAGTATCTTAAACAATAAGGAACATTTTTATGTCACCTATCAAGAATTCTTTATAGATGTAGGGTGGTCCTATATGGTTGTTTTAGAATCTCTCTCTTCTGCCATCCTCAAGTATGTCGGTTTACTCTCTCCAGCCTTAGAAGAAGGCAACTGCAGCTTCAATAGCTTCTCAAAATACTATTCTAAGATTGAATGAAAAGGCATCTCTTTCATCTGTGTGAAAAGTATTAAAAATAGTGTTCCAGGATGATGTTGTCTTGTGTCTGATTGGCCACAACAGCCTCCCATATCGTTAGAAGAAATGGGGATGTGAGCTGTGAAGGTAGGTAGTGACAGTATTTGTAACTGAGGATGGAAAGGAGGTGTTGGAAGGAGCATTGAGAGGGTTAATCAATCAACAAATATTCACTGTACAATATCTAGTATAGAGGATTATTTTATAAATATTTGGGGAAAGTTTAAAAAGATAGCGGTATATTATAAGAAGAAAAACAAGTAATACTTCTTTATTTAAAAAGCAAAAGTACTAGTAAAGACATAGATTCAGTTAAAATAAGAAAAGTGTATAGAATTATTAAATAGAATTATCACATTATTTGTGTATAAACAAATGTCCTTACCTATCTCTTTTTATCCTTAGTAGCACTTCCCTCAAGAGAAATAGGGCTTACCGGGTGGCGCTAGTGGTAAAGAACCTGCCCGCAATGCAGGAGATGTAGAGAGTCATGAGTTCGATCCCTAGGTTGGGAAGATCCCCTGAAGGAGGGCATGGCAACCCACTTTATATTTTGGCCTAGAGAAACCCATGGACAGAGGAACCTGGCAGGCTGCAGGCCATAGCGTAGTAAAGCATGACTGAAGAGACTTAGAATGCAAGCAAGAGAGTAAACAAACACTCATTTTATTTTCAGTATTAGCATACCACATAGTTTGGAGAAGTTCCTTTTTTTTTTAGTACCTGGACACTAGCATTTTAAAAATAAATGAGGAAACTCTAGAAAAGTTATGCAATTTGTAACTCAAGAGGAAAATTATAATGATAAACTAAGCACTTAACATGTATATATAATATTGTGCTTAGATTCTAGGGCTTATTGACAAATGATAAGCATAAAAACACACAAACAAGAAAGTTTATCATACTTTAGTTCAAAGTCATCACAGAAACTAGAAAGTTCCTTTGTGCACATTTTTGAATTTTGAAAATATTGATGATTTATACATACATATTGAATCAAATGGTGATCAAGAGAGTAACCAGTAAATATTTAATGATTTGTGAACATTAGGCCTATTATTTCTAACTTGTTTCTATTATAGATAAAAGGAATATTGAAAAAAATTCTCAGTGCTATTTTTTTTGCTGAGGGCACCAAGTTTTTAAAGGCTCTGAACTCATAAAAATTTTAAAGCTAATAGCAACCTTATAAATTATTTCATTCTTTCTCCTAATTTTACTAATGAGATTCAGGTAGAGAAGAGGTTAAGTGACTACTCCCAGTTCATACAGCTGGCCAACTGCTTGCTGAGATTGGCTTGCACCCTTTCAGAGAGCAATTGTATCTTTTGGCAAGCTCTTTCTTTTCTTCTCTAAAGTATTTGTGTCTTCTTTTTTCTCTGTCATGCTTGGAATACACAGAAAGTTAAAACTTGAATTTTAAAGCTTGGAATACACAGAAAGTTAAACTTGAATTTTAATATATTTTACTTAAATTTAAATAATTCCATCAAAGCATAATCTGGAGAGATGGCTTATGTTTTAAGTCAGTTGTGGTTCCATCCCCTATCCCCTCTCCCCAGATTTAGTGAGATAGAAATAACAAAACAAAACTGTATACATTTAAGGTGTAAGGTGGGAAAACAGTGGAAACAGTGAGAGACTTTATTTTCTTGGGCTCCAAAATTACTGCAGATGGTGACTGCAGCCATGAAATGAAAGGATGCTTACTCCTTGGCAGGAAAGCTATGACCAACCTAGATAACACTGAAAAGCAGAGACATTACTTTGCCAACAAAGGTCCGTGTAGTCAAAGCTATGGTTTTTCCAGTGGTCATGTATGGATGTGAGAGTTGGACTGTGAAGAAAGCTGAGCACCAAAGTATTGATGCTTTTGAACTGTGGTGTTGGAGAAGACTCTTGAGAGTCCCTTGGACTGCAAGGAGATCCAACCAGTCAATCTTAAAGGAAGTCAGTCCTGAATATTCATTGGAAGGACTGATGTTGAAGCTGAAACTCCAATACTTTGTCCACCTGATGCAAAGAACTGACTCATTTGAAAAGATCCTGATGCTGGGAAAGATTGAAGGCAGGAGAAGGGGACGACAGAGGATGAGATGGTTGGCTGGCATCACCACCGCAATGGACATGAACTTGAATAGGTTCCAGGAGTTGATGATGGACAGGGAAGCCTGGTGTGCTGCAGTCTATGGGGCTGCAAAAAGTTGGACATAACTGAGTGAATGAGCTGACTGACTGAAGGTGTAAGATGTACTGATTTGCTATATATTGTGAAATGATTACCACAACCAAGCTAATTAAAACATCTATTGTCTCAAATAGTTTTTGTTTTTATCGTAGTAAGAACACTTAAGATCTACTGTATTAGCAGACTTCAGGTATACAAGAGCAGTATTATTAACTATAGTCACCATGCTGTACAACAGATACCTCAAGATTTATTCAACTTACAGTGTGTACCCTTTGGCCAACAATACTCATTTTCCCTACCACCCAGCCTCTGGCAACCACCATTCCACTCTGTTTCTATGAGTGTGAATTTTTCAGAATTCACATTTCAGTTGTGCATTTCTTTGCTAAAGTTTGTATTCTAATATCTGAGATGATTACTTCTCTGAATAACTGTGGTGTCTGACCAACAGTTCCATTCCTTACAAGCATACCATCCTCAGCATGACTCAAAAGGGTATTTAATCATATAGAAAAATAACCACAGTAATTATTGAATAACAGAATAGAAAATCAAAGTGATTCAGTCTATACCCCAAAATTATGTGTCATTTTTACAGGGAGATTGCTCTTATGAATAAGGATTTTTATCTCCAGTGCTTGAACCTGCACTAAAATCTGCTCCCTTCTCCAAGCTAGAATGTCCTCAGTGTGACATGGCTCAACGTTATCTTCTGAATATACCTCTGCTGTGTTTATGCTGCTTAAGTAGGTATCGATTAAATATAAGCACATCCTTTAGGCAATTTCCACTTGGTCTCATTATAGTTCATGTCCATTTCCTATGCTGGTAAAATCAACCAGCTATTTTTAATACAGAGATTCATTCCTTTAATAAATATTGGTTAGGTGCTTGGAATATTCCTGGCATCCTGATAAGTCTGAGGATACTTTGGTAACCACGGAAGAGACAATTTTTTCCCTTAAAGAGTATTTAGTCCACCAGGGAAGACATAAACCAGACAACTAAACCCAGTGCAATTCTTGCTTTGATCCAGAAAGGATGGTGTGTGATGAAGGCACGTGACAGAGACAACTAATATGAGTTCCATTTGCTAGTCACTCGGTTGTGTCCAACTATTTGTGACCCCCATGGACTATAGCCCATCAGTCTCCTCTGTCCATGGGATTCTCCAGGCAAGAATACTGGAGTCAGTTGCCATTCCCTTCTCCAGGGTATCTTCCTGACCCAGGGATCGAACCTGGATCTCTTGCAATGCAGGGAGATTCTTTATGATCTGAGCCATCAGGGAAGCCCAGTGTAACTTCCAAAGGTGGTTACTTTTAAACCGTACATTGATCATTGAGTAGGAAACTCACAGGCAATGTGAGGCAATTTCATTTTTATACTTGTGTTTGGTAATTCTTTCCCATTAGTTTTTTTTTTTAAACAAAATCATTCATAAAAGAATATTTGACAACTCAGATCTTTTTTTTGAAAACTGTAACTCATTTTCTCTAGAACTTACTTGCCACATCTAGATTTCTGCACTTCCTGGAACTGAATCTTAGTACATGAATACATGAATTTAATTTCTGCTATGGCTGTAGTTTCCTAAAGGGCCACTTACCTCTTATCTTAGAATCACTTAACAGTAATATTTAAATATGGAGATTATAAGCAAGCTTCCTAATGCTACTGAAATATAACCTCTGGGAGAGTGAAGAGAGGAAGAGAAAAAATTAAAATATGTTTGCTTAACAATACCCCTCACACACAGCAAAGTTTGAAACTTTGGGGCTACCATCATTGAATGTATATTCAGAAGGTAACTAAAAATCCTCTTTCCCAGTTTTCTTCTAATTTCAATACCTCGAAATGGAGTATATTTGTGTTTTCAAGGAGAGCTATCCCTAGCTGTCCAAGTGCCAAAAGCTCACCTTGATTATTTCTCATTATGTTACCTAAGGCACTTTGTTGGTATATAAGCATTTCCTGGGACTAAAATGACACATGCCTAGGGCAATCACCAGTTACTGTGGCTCTCTTACTTGGTAGAAATAGGAATTAGTAAGGTCAGTTTTCAAAATTCCTGCTTAGCCTATCTGGAATTATACATTTTTATCTAGGGAGACAAAATTACAGTTCCTGTAAGTGACTGACTAGTCTCTGGCCAATTCCAAAAATTGGAGCAAAGTTTATCAAAGCACCTTAGATTTTTTGACCCAAGATCCAACGTTCTACCAACTAATTTTTGGTACCAAAATATATTGCACAAAACTATTCTATTAGTTAAGATAAGATTAATCTGCTGCATTAGTCTGCATGGTAAATCAGATTTCTGTAGGATCCAGTTGGGAGAATGGAAAAGGAAGGGAAAATAGGAGCATGGAGAAAGCTCAGTAAATGCATACATCATGTCCATTCATAGTTCAGAAATGAAAACATCATCCTCTGGTCACACTCAACTGAGAATCTGGCTCGTGGATGTAATCTCTGACTGAGTGTCTTTAAGCCTGACACCAAATGTATTACCATGGAAAAAAGGGAAAAAGAAATATTGATGTACAGCTAGCAGTGCCCATAATTGTACTTTAGAAATGCAAACTGAAATGGTATTGTTTTTGCCATAAAAAGAGATTATTGACCCTGAAAAAATGCATGCATTTTTTGACTGACCCTGGCTTCATACAACTATTCTATTTTACTTCTGATTCTGTGTGATGATAAGTTGATTATCCAGTTAGCAGACAGGTCATCTAAGGCTACATAATATAGAATGGCCTTGCACATTTTTCCTGCGTTTTAGAAGTTGGTGAATCTAGAGAACCTTAGCTGGCATGGCTCATCTCTATCCTCCTGTGGTCTCTCATCCTCCAGGATGCTAGCTCAAGCTTCTCCATATGTCAGTCGTAGGACAGCAAAACAGTAACTCTAGATGTACAAGTGCTTGTGAAATTTCTATGTTCATCCCGTTTTCTAACGTCTTATTGGCCAAGGCAAGCCACTTGACAAAGCCTGGATTGAAGGGGCAGAGAAACTTTAGCTCTTGATGAAAGAAACAGCAAAATCATAACACAAAATGTGTGTGCAGACAGGGATGGGAGAGATTATTTCAGTCATCTTTGTAAGCAGTTTACCATGAAGTCTTTGAAATACTAAAGGACATTACAATTCAACTTAATAACTTTAACAGGAAAATGATCTTCATACTTTGCAGGCTATAGTGGAAACAGGGTAGATATAACTTATCTTAAAACATTATGAAGAATTATATTCCAAGGCTGAAGAAATGAAGCAAAGATCTTAAGAATAAATCCATATTGAAGACTACCAAGATGAGAGAGTTAAGTAGGCAACTAAGCAGGGTTCTCTCTAGACTGTTTAATCTTTTCTTAAATTCCTTATTCCTGCAGTGCCTACCTTCAAAGTTTCAAGGTCTACATACGGCCTGTCATCTTGATAGACATAGTGGCCTGTGGCTCAGAATTTTCTGTTTGAACTTTCCAAGCAGTGGGTTATACAACCAACATCAGTCCTTGTATTACCTTATCAACAAATTTTGAAGAGCTAAAGCCATGAATTTAATCTAATTTAGGGGATGGTGGGCTAAAACCCCAAAGGATGCCCTTCAGATATGTCACTGTAGGAAACAGAAGTAACTTTTAAAACTAATCATACAGAAGAAATTTTATTAAGTAAGTATTAGCAATTGTCTTCTTTACAAAATCTAAAAATATATAAGAGCAATCCTCCATCTGTAAAGTCAGTAGGATAATTTTTATAAATACTTCTCTCCTGGAATTTTGATGAACTAATTGAAATGCTTTCTAGTGTGTTAGAAAGGCAAAATGGCTCAGTGTTTTGTGTAATAGGCTGAATTAAATTACTAGAGTGCTACCATTATTGACGTTTATACTAGTTAGCAGGCATCATGTGAAATATATCACCCATGGAAAAGTCTGCAGAATATTGTGAGGACTTGCTGTATTTATTTTTTCTTCTCAGATGAAAAAACTAAAGCTCAGAAAGATTAGGAATTGCCCAAGGTCCAGGGGTGTGCTGATAAGCTTGAACATTGAGGGGAAAAGCCCTGATTTTTATGGTTTGCCAGTTTTTGCAATGTAACTAATCTCAACTTGGCTGATTTCAAATTACCAGTGTGATGTCAGTGAACATGATGTTGGGAAGAGATGCACATAATCAGCTATCATGAGCCAGTGAGAGGTGGCTCTGGTACTTCATTGCCAAGATCATAAGCATAATAGGAAGTTGGAGAGCCAGGATTTGAGCTCTTGGCTGACTCCAAAGTCCATTCTTTAAACCATCATACAATAATGCCTTCTGACATAATAAACTATTCACCTGACAAATCACAAAAAATCATGAAGGTCCACAATATTTTTAATTCCAGAAACACAGATCCTTCTTTATTCTCTATTCTATTGAAATGAATACAGGCAATATTCTATCAGAATTATTCAATAATCATGTTAGAGGCAAACAAAAACTGTATGCTTCCTCTGTCACCATTTCCATTATTCATCTCTTTCCATTATCTTAGTTTTTACACATTTTGCCAGTGTTGCTCCTTATCCATATTTCATTGCCACTTTTCATCTTAATATCCCTATGCTTGGCCCCCAAGTTCTTTTGCTGTTTCAGACTGTTGGATGCTTTTTTTATTTTCATAGTTTATTAAATTTTTCTTACCTTATGGTGTAACTTTCACACTTATGTTCTTCAGTTCTTCAACATTCTGGCATTCCTTGTTTGAATAAGTAGATGGATAGAAATCTAATTACTAAAATGTGATGGATTTACATTTTAATAATTTTTTAATATCAGAGTATCCCCATCTGTAAATGGGGATAATAACAGACCTTGTGATGCATGAGTGGTTGATCATTTAAAAACAAACCAACAAGAAACTATAAGGGAGGAACAAAAATGGAGGGTAGAGAGGGGGGTAGGATGATGCTTTGAGAATGGATGAGATCCAACATCATTTTATGCTGATGTTTGATGTTTAGTGGGAACACATTTCAAAGATTTGTAAACAAAAACCTTTTGAAAGCAATAGTATTTTTTGATAATATAAAATAAAATGCACTTGGTATTTTCTTTGCATAACAGATTTTATACTAAGAAATTACATCCTTGTTAAAATAATTAAGGCACACATGAATACTATTTATTATTACCATGGGTTGAAAGAATGACAGAGAAAAAAATGAATTTTCCCCCAAATAATCTTATATGTGTTAAGCTTTATGAAAAATGGAGAAAACAATGTTGCAAATTGGTATTCATTTGTATCTGATGGGTAAGAGTAAATTTATGAAATCATACCTGTGATGATAGACCAAATAAATCTTTTACCATGCTGGAGAAAATGAGAATTTTAAAACATCAGAATTTTCATAATTTATTCAAATAACTGAATTGAAGTGAGTGGACACCCAACAAATTTTTTTTCATGTACTTCTGTAGAAAAATAAGGGTGATTTTTCCTTTTAAAAAATGACCTCCATTATATATTTTTTCTTATATAACAATAGAACATATGCTGCAAAAGAACAAACTTAAATGGATAATTCTCACTGTCTGGTAGTAAAACAAAAATCTTACCTTCTGTTTGATGTATTTTTCTTGCTACTCCATAGCAAAATTCAGTGATATCACGATTTTCTGTTGAAATTATTATTTTATCATGTAGCATACCCTAGAGTTTTGAAGAGGTGTGCAGAATGGTAAATAAGAACTTTTTGACCTGATGCATTTTCAAGTACATCCAGGCAAATGAAAAACATGGATAGGAAACAGAGCTTATTAAGAAGACTGAGGTTCAAAAAAATGAAAATAAAACAGGCAATAGGAACAACACTGAATCAGGAAATGAAGCCATGAGTGAATTCAATTTTAAGTACTGGTTAACTACAATTAAACTTAAAACATAACTTATAAATCATGTATCAGAACGTTAAGTGGAAAATATAAAAAGTTTGTGTTTTATATCTCTTAATTTACTTTTCCTCCCTCAACTCCTACTCTAACATTGCTGTCATACTATGGAAAGCCAAGTTTCACAGAAAGCAGTTTAATAATGCAATAATGTCAAGGGCTAGGAGAGAATTTTGGAGAGAAAAATCATTGACTCAAAATTTAACTAATATCCTTCTTACAAATGGAAACTGCTCATGAGGGCAAAAATGCTGCATCGACATGAAGAAATAAATCTAGTGAATATAATATCTCTGTTCTTTCCAAAGCCAAATGATTCTCTTTACTATTCCAATGGCTTTACTTGTTAAATTTCATCGCTTAGCAGACATAATGTGCAACTTGGCAGTAATATAGTAATATTGGCATGTTTTCCTTCTACAGTTAAGTAACTTGAATTTTCCCTCTATGTATAGCATATATACTATAGACTTACATGTTATTTCTCTTCAAATTTTGATATTATCATAAGGTGTGAGCTTCATTTATTTAAATAAGATAATTGAGAAATTTATTTTATTTAGAGGAAAATCTGGGGGGTCAGTTTTTGCATAAAACTTTGAACTGTAGTAAGTCTCATTTTTCTCAGAATCATGGGTTAGATTTTTATTGACTAGTAAAGTAACATGACATTTAAAATATTTATGATAAGTTATTTTGTATGTAAAAGTGTATCACTGATGAATATTGAATCTAAACATATTCTTGTTTAAACAGATTGCAAAGCAGAAGTAGTGAGAAAGCTAAATAAATAATAAGTTAAAGAGGAGTCAGGATTAGTCACAAAGTGAAAACGAAAGCTCTAATAATGACAAGGTTGTGAACAAAACATTTAAAGGAAATGCAAGACATATCTTGGATTTCTAAATTTCTATTTCCTCATGGTTTTTCTGAGCTTCCTTTTACTCTTAGATTATGAAATCTAGCTTAATGGAATAATAAGTATGCAGAATTTACAAAGAATACTACTGAAATTATCTTGCAACATAAACATGGATCTTGTATTATCCTAAATATAAACACTGTATTGTCAAGATGTTATATCTAACATGCTATACATACATCTATATTTGAAATGGATAACCAACAAAGCCTACTACTGTATAGCACAGGAAATTCTGCTCAATATTATGTAACAACCTAAATGGGAAAATAATTGGAAAAAGAATGGATTCATATATATGTATAATGGAATCACTTCATTGACAGTCTGAAACTAACACATTATTAATCAACTATACCCAAGTATTAAAAAGAGATGTTATATGTACGGGTTTTTATCCTTCACTGTATACTACTATAATTCATCAAACCTTTATTTATATAAACAAGGCATTTTATTGTTTGACTTTGCTTTTTGTTTTGAATGTTTTATTTTTTTAATTAATTTGAACTTCTAGAAAACAGTAGAGAGTGTTTAAATCGATCATTTTTATGGAGTACATGATTTGTCATGAGCAATATAAATAAATACATTAATTGCCTTATCATACTTCTGTCTGACAGATGGGTCCCCAGGCATAGAGCCTAACCTTTTATTTTGACACCTGCCACATTTTGCCAGCCCTGACCCTTTTTCTTTGCCAGAGTGTCGCTGTGCTATTCACCATGGTTGCACTAATCTCCAGCTTTTAAAAGGCATAATATTGGAACCCTTCTGAGAATCGCTGCTATCAATCAGCTGATACCACAACAGAAAGCATTTTACAGATCTATCCAACATGCTTTCTCTCCTGTGATTCAAACACATTTTCTCTTATTTCTGTGTCCTACTGGCTCGATAAGATTACATGGAGTTTGTTTTAATCTAATACCCCATAGTTACCTTCTGATACAAGCCATTTCGTTTAGCAGCAATTTAAAATTTAGAATTTATTGGAGAATAATAAAAGAAGATATGTTTCCACTTTTAAGCGAACAGGTACTTCTTTACTACAAAGCAAGTACGCTGTTTTAATGTAGCTAAGGAGTTAAAAATAATCTGAACACATTAATTCGAAAAACAACAGCAACAAGCATCAGGGCAATAAAACATGTTTTGAGAATCACTGTGCACTCAATCTCAAACCTACAGCTTTGATTTCTGGGATGATTCCAAAACCGCTAGCACACGGTAAGCGGCTGCTGCTGCTGCTAAGTCGCTTCAGTCGTATCCGACTCTGTGCGACCCCACAGACGGCAGCCCACCAGGCTCCTCTGTCCCTGGGATTCTCCAGGCAAGAACACTGGAGTGGGTTGCCGTTTCCTTCTCCAAATGATATGTGTCTGGATTCATACAAACTAAAAGCACATGCCTGGTCGGTTAGACAGAGGTCTGGTTCTAAGAGCTCTGCAAATCAGAGGGCCTACAGAAGACAAGTAAGCTATGGAGGCTCTTCTATTACTAAAATAGTTTAATATGAATTTTAAAGGATTCCCTCCTTGAGAAAAATGAGACTATAGTTAACTATGGAAAATGTTGTAAGCAATATTTTGAAGGGAATATGTTGGAATCAAAGAATTTGAAAAGTATGTAGGTAGGAGATAGATATTAGAGAGCAAACATAAAAGCTTCATCAGACCAATCCAGTTTGGCTTACAATCTCATTGCAGACTGAAAGCCCGTTAGAGACACGTACACTAACAACCTGTCTTCCAAGTATGGCATCTATTGTTTTTGAAATGAGCTTATTTAGAATAAAGGAAACAACCTTGGACTTGTCTTTGATAAGCTAAGTTTCCTGTATAATTTAGACCCATTTAGATTAATTTAGACCCATTTAGCTAGTTAGATTATATATGTAAATCTTAAAAAGTATGGGATCTGAATCTTAGGACATGCAAGAGAAAATGCTGTTTCATGCCTGGGGCTGAGGGATATTAGAGTTAAAGGCAAGTCTTTAGAGTTATGGCAATTTTTTGTACCTTGGCATCAGTGGTTTTTGAACGTTTAGTGAGCTGCTATTAATATGACTCAGCTGTATTTGATTTCTTCCTCTTTCTTCTCTACCCTAATTCAACTTTTACAGTTTACTAAGAGTTTCTAGTAGCTCATAGTTTGTGTGTGCATGCTAAGTGGCTTCAGTCGTGTTCGACTCTGTGTGACTCTATGGACTGTAACCTGCTAGGCTTCTCTGTCCATGGAATTCTCCAGGCAACCATACTGGAATGAGTTGCCATTGCCTCCTCCAGGGGATCTTCCCCACCCAGGGACTGAGCCTGCCTCTCTTACAAGCATGTACAAAATCACAGACTATCATAGAACATCCTTTTTTCACTTATTAGATATAAATCCAGAGAGAGGGAAAAAAAAGGTCCAGCTCATCTTTTCAAGCCGGGCCACTGTTCATAGATTGCTGGCCAATCTAGCCTTTGGTCCCAAGTCAATCAATCTGTAAATGATGGGAAACAGAGATCACTTGTGAGTAAACATCTTCACTTAGGTGGCAGATGTTCTGGGTGAAAATGATTCTCTTAGAAGGAATATATCATGACTGACACAGACAGTAATCAAAGTGTGGTCCAGAGACGGGGCTAGTTCTTGTGATATTTGTTTCACCTCCAGAATGACAAGCACATTGAGGATAACCATGTCAGAACTTTTATAGCTATTTCCCAAAGTCGTCTGATGGCTGTTGAAACCAATAATAAAAAATTTAGATTTGTGTATACATTTTGTTTGTTTTTCCAATAATTCACTTGTATTATTAAAAAATAATGGCGACAGATTGAGAGTGGGTGATAAATTCATGTATCACTGCAGATATTTTGAAAGGCACTGGATTAGAAGACTCCTAGTTCTAAATATGGTTTTCCCTCACTGAGTAATAATGATCAAATCTTTGCACTCATATTATTGTAATCCAAATATAAGCCTCCTCTGTAAGGAAACTGACCTTCCTGACATTTAAGGCAATACGTAAGAATAAATTTGAAAAGTTGCAATAGGTTAATCAGGATTGTTATTATACTTTATTGTTATTAAAGTCTCTGCATACATCTCTCTCTCTATATATATTTTATATAGTAACTTTCCCATATAAGTATAAAATATGGAAACTGGAGAGTTCATTGCTTATCTTGTATTTGCTAGTTTTTGGAGAAAGCAATCAGAGATCAAATTGGTAAAGATTTACAGGAAACATCCTGTTCTCAATAATTGTACAATTTAGTGAATTATAAATAAAAAGCAAAAATATTTAAGCAGTGTAACATTTTAAGAACTAAGAAAGAGTAGTACATATTTTTAACAAATTAGTGGAATAAATATTAAAGACTAATGATACTCAAAGGGAGAAGAGAGGATTTTATGCTATTGTGATTAAGGAAAATTTATAAAACAGACAGGATTTGTACAGTATCTTAAAGAATAATGAGATGTGAAAACCTGGGAAGGACAAACTAGATTATTATAGATATAACAAGACTTTCAAGCAGAACTATAGAGCCAGAACATTTATGTATATGTATGTAAATATGCATGGGTGTTCCAGTGGGTAAATAGATTGATAAATGTCAGCAAATAAGTGAAATTAGAAACAGAAAATAAATAAAACTCTAAACTCTAAACATTAAATTGCAAAGGCAATCTTAATTTTTTGTAGTTTCCCCACATGAAACATGATATTAAATTATGAAAATGAGAATGCTTGAATAGAGTTGCTTTTACATTCATGTCATTTATAACACATTAAATGCAAACATTAAAAAATGCAAAATAATTTAACAAATAATCTTCAAGTGAAACAGAATACTTTAAATAATTTTTTAAAACCCGTAACCATACAAAGAATACAAAAATTATTAAAATATTAGTAAAATTTCCTATGGACATCTCGCATCAGTCTAAAATAAAGAACAAAAAACTAAAGAGCAGAATTGCTTCCCCTAATAAGCAACTTTATTACCTTAGCAATTTTATTAATTTACAATAGGGTCATGATAATTAAATTACAGAATATTACAGAGCATCATGTAAATTTGAACCACTGAACATACAGTGTCTCACAAAATCCATCAAGTATGAATACCAGTATTTTAAAACATAAGAACTAATATATTATTAGCAATGTAGTGATTCCAGTACAGGCTTTTGGTATTTCACAATCAACTGTATAACACCAATTTGAAGTACCAAGAAAACAGTAACTTCATTTGTATAATATTGTTTTATTTTTACTCTGAAATTTTTACATTATGAGGTTTAAGTGAACAATTTGTTTGTTAAATTTATACAAAAATGACAAACTGAAAAGTAATCTGCAGTCCTAAAGTGATCACAGCATAATACAATAAGCAGAAACATCAAGCTGCTGCAAACATGTATTGTCAGCATTATCCTGCTCTGGTGGCATATAAAACACTATTGAAAGTGAGAGAGAAACTCTGTGTAGGAATTTCCGAGTACATAAAATAAAATTATAGATGGTAAAGACAAACTGAAAATGTTTAAACAAAAGAAAATGAAACTACAGTTCTACCTTTATTTAAAATTGCTGTTCCTGGAAAGAAAAAGGTAATTTAAAAGATCTTAAACTTATAAAATAATAGGTAGAATTATTTGAAAAGTGAAGAATTAGAGGAAAATATGCAGAAATAGTTTATAACTTCTTCTGCAGCATTTCCCAGACCCCATAGAAAAGCCAAGAGATTATTAATCAGTTAGAAAAATACAAAAGGGATAGAATGAAATTTTGCCACTGAAGATCACAAATTTATAAAGCCAAAGAATTTTATTTGCTTTCAATTTGTCTTAAATTTTCTTCATTTTTAAGTGTTTTAGTAATGTTTTTACTAAGTGACTGAAAATTTATATTACAATTATGTTTAATATCCATTTGTTAAAAATTAACAATATTTTATTCTTGATTTTGCTTTGTAATGTACTTGTAAATGTTTATCTTTGAATTGTATGAATTACTTACTTATGCTTTTTATTACTTTTTGAAAGTGAAAGTGAAGTTGCTCAGTCGTGTCCGACCGTTAGTGACCCCATGGACTGTAACCTACCAGGCTCCTCCATCCACGGGATTTTCCAGGCAAGAATACTGGAGTGGGTAGCCATTCTCTTCTCCAGGGGATCATCCTTATCCAGGAACTGAACCCAGGTCTTCTGCAGTGCAGGCAGATTTTTTACCGTCTGAGCCATCAGGGAAGCCCGCTTGAAGTTCATTCAGTATGCTGTGTTTAAGGGCTTCCTGGTGGTGCAGAGGTTAAAGCGTCTGCCTGCAATGTGAGAGAACTGGGTTAGGTCCCTGGGTCGGGAAGATCCCGTGGAGAAGGAAATGGCAACCCACTCCAGTATTCTTGTCTGGAGAATCTCATGGATGGAGGAGCTTGGTGGGCTACAGTCCACGGGTCACAAAGAGTCAACCGACTGAGCGACTTCACTAAGCCTCACCTGAGGCCTCTTCTAAGGAAAAGATGCAGTGAGATCATGGTCATCGAATGATTTTTAGTCAGTCAGATAATGTCTTTTATTTTCTTTCCATTTATTCTAATTTCTCCTTTCCATAAACTTCTCTGCAAAGAAGCAATTAGACTTATAATTTAAAAATAATATATTCATATAACATATAATATAAAAATTTACCTTTGTCTTTAAAAATTATGATTCTTCAGAGAATGGCCAGTGTTCACTGTTATGATTTTTACTACATATTTCACATCACACTTTTCAGCTTGGCACCCTGTATCCCAACTTTTCTGTTAAAGATAGCAAGACTCCTTTCCTCAGAACTAATTACGAGTCACCTTTTGCTTTTTTATATTATTGATCACTCTCATCTTAAAATGTATTTCTCTTGGCTTCCTTGACTTCTTTTAATTCTAACAATTTACCTTCTTCTGTTTTTGTTTTTTGTTTTTTTGTCCTGGAATGCAAGTTTTTCCTAAAGATGGGCTTTTTTTCCCTTATTTTTTTAATCTTCTGTGGACTGTAGCTCTTGTCTCTCCTTACTTTAATCTTTGTGAGGCTTTTCCCCAAATCACTCTTACGCTATAGTACCCGTTGTACCAGCAGCACCTCAAACCCAAAAACATCTCTCTCCTCTCTCCACACACTTTCCTATTTCTTGGGTAGCAGGACCATGATCTTAGAAAACCAGACAGGAATATTGCCCTCGGGTCTGGTTCCCCACCCCATTATTCTCACCAAATGTCTTAAGTTTAGAAATTGTGTAGATTTTGCCTTCACAATATTCCTAACATCTGCTTCCCCCTTGGGACTTTCATTTTGCTATCAGTCTCTCATCTAACTTTGATCTAAAATATTAATTATATAACTAGACTTTCTATGTTCACTTCCTTCTTGTAAAACATAACTCAGATCATGTTCAGAAACCTCCAATGATTTTTATGAGAATTCTAAACTGCTTGTTTTTAAATTTCAGTAACTTCGACTATTTGGCCAAATATGCTTGCCTAGCCTTTTTGAAAATTCTGTATTTTTGAGATGATACCTTTCCCTTGTCTTTTTTCCATTGCAATAGATTGTTTCTTCAGAATTAGGGCTTGGCTATTTGTTATTTGACTATATGTCCCCTAAACCTTCAAACAACATTGTATTCTAGGATCTCAATATACATTGTGGATGAATAAATGAATGAAGTAGTTTTTACCCTCTACCTCTTCATCATAGAAATTCTAACACTCTAGATGAGCAATAGAATTCTCTTAAGATTAAACCTAATAAAAAGGCCAGAGTGGTGGGTCATAGCCCTGGATATACCCTGTAATCACTGGGAAGATGTAACAAACAGTAATGCTCTACCTCCAGACACTCATTTAATCGTCCTGGATAGGATTCAGTAATATGGTATTTTTTAAACATTCCCCAGGCAATCTGAAGTATGCTCAGAGATGAAAACCATTGAGTTCGAGAGTAAGTGTAGGCTGGGGAAACTGGAATTCTGAATATAGTTTAAGGTTAATTTTCACATACTATATTTACCTCTATAATAAAATCCATCCAAATGAATCCTTTCACTGCCTTTGATACTTAATAAATCTACAGCTAATGGAAAATATACATAGAAAAAGGAATTCATTTTAATAGAAAATTAGACTTTTAAAATCTATAGGTAAGTACCTGAGATTAAACTATTCATAAAGAATATGTTACAAGACTTGAAAGTAAACCATCATAATTTATGCCTGGGCCTTTTCTTCTATTCATGTAGTGATCTATTTATTCAACCAACATTAAAATTCAGCTATGTTTTGGTTGTTTATAATTGCAATATTCATTTGTACAGAAGTAATTTCATATCAGACTATTTTAAATTCTAGAGTTTATTGATCCTTAATACATCATTAAAAGAGGAGAGAAAATGTTAGTTGCTCACTAATGTCTGACAATTTGCGAACCCGTGGACTGTAGCCCGCCAGGCTCCTCTGTCCGTGGAATTCTCCAGGCAAGAATACTGGAGGGGTAATCATTCCCTCCTCCAGGGGGTCGTCCCATTCCAGGGGTTGAACCTGGGTCTCCTGAATTGCAGACAGATTCTTTACCACCTGAACAAAGAGGGAAGGCTAATAAAATATGTAATCAATAACAGTACTGATTCTCTTTGGAGTTACTGGGACCCTGGTAAGATCTTCAAGCTCACTGGGTGTTTTGAATCCTTTAAGCTTTAAAGAGGACAAGAGTATGTAATCATTTCTGAGTTATTATTCCCTTATTTTGCCTTGCTCTCTTTAACTACAGATATAACACATATTTGGCACTATGTTTTACAGTTTAGATACCACGAAGCAGCTAAGCAGTATTGTTTATCTAACCTTTATTGTTTTAGAAATTAGTTGTTTTTAACACCACCATTGATGACTCAGTAATTCACAAACTAGTTCTAAAATGCTAGCCAATTTTTTCCTTAATAATTTTCTCCTGTGTCATTTTTCTCCCTTCTCTACTCTAACTCTGTTCCGAAACTGTTACTATTTCAGAATAATATAGAGGTAAATGCATATGAATATTTGGTTTGGTTTTCTTTTATTCTGAAATTGATTACAAAGAAATCAAAGCCTTTGGAGGAGGTATGGAGAGGACTCAGAATATAGGTATATTTGAGAGGGAAATTTCTTGAAAACTAAAATTGTGCCCCCTGCCCACTTCCAGGCTTGTTTGGCATGAAGGAAGGGGAGGAGAAATGATATAAAGAGATTTTCTCTCATTAGACATATAGGAAAGATGAAATTAAGTGGACCACCTGAAACAGTAAAGCAGACAGGAATAAGGAGTGTGAAATAACATGGGCTTGAGCCAGACTGCCTGTATTCAAGTCCCAGCTCCACACATTGACTGTGTGACCCTAGGGAAGATATTGATAATTGTGTTGCCTAATTTACTGAACTATTAAAAAAAAATGGGGATAAAGCACCTACCTCATAAAAATGTGGCTGGAATTAACTGAGTTGGAGAGGTTGTGGTCTTACTCTAAACTCCCAGCTCCCCAGCTGTTTACTTCACATCTTTTCCTCCCTTGGCTCTGTGAGGCTGCTTCATCCTTATTCCTTCCTACTATCTTGACTCTCAAAACTCAGCTCCTATGACACCGCTGTGTTTAAGAACTCTCTTCTGACCAACACTCCAGGTCACAAGCCTCCTAGAAAGATTCTGCCACCTACTCAAGACACTTCTTTACCTCCTACTTTCTAACCTGAATCTCTTTAGCTTTCTTTGCTCAATCCCTTTGCATGGAGCATACTCTTGGATGGCATACCAGGCTTTTAGCTTGGCATCCTCCTGTTTCATCTTCTCAGTATCTAACAGTGCTTCTAATGAGGGGGAGCGCCCACACTGCCGCTGCACTGGACCAGGTTTCTGAGATTCTCCCCTGGCTCCCGGTCCAGAAGTTTCACATTTCTTCTTGGAATGATCACACAGCTTCCACAGTAGGCTTCTGTCTATCCAACACCTTAAACGATCAAGGACCCTCTCCTTTGCTCATTCCCACATCAACCCAGTCTCTCTTTCTTCTGTGATTCCAACATTCATTGACAGGCTAATGAAAATAATGACTTAACTGAATGCTACTCTATACCAGACACGGCTGACCACGTGGCACAGTGTTAAAGAATCTGCCTGCCAGTGGAGGAGATGCAGGAGACACAGGTCCCTGCGTCGGGAAGATCCCTGGAGGAGGAAATGGCAACCCACTCCAGTACTCTTCCCTGGAAAAGTCCATGAACAAGGGCTGTGACGGGCTAAAATCCATGGAGTCACAAAGTGTAAGTGACTGAGTACACACCACACACACACACACACACACACACACACACACACACACACACACTATACCTGACACTCGTTGGAGATGGAAGTTTTACCTTCATTTTGCAAAAAAATAAAAAAAATAAAAAAGACTGAGGCACAGAATGAGTAGGTAGCATTATCAAGATTGCATAGCTTGTAGATGGGAAAGGAAAAGCTGGAAATCTGAATCTTCACACTGGATTTGTATTAAGTGGTTTTTAGAACCAGTCTACCTGGATTGAATCCTACTTGGCTGGGAGTTGTGTGACCCATGGTAAACCATTCAATAGGTCTGTGCCTCAGGTTCTAATTTATAAAACTGGAATAATAATTATGCCTGTCTCCAAGGGTTTATGTGAATATTGGAGTGGGATGACATATGTAAGGCATTTAGGACAATACCAGCTCTAAGTGCTTTAATGGTTACTTATTGTTATTACCAAGCTAGCTATCAAGACCCAGTTTCCCCCTCAGTCAGTCTCTCCCATCAGGAAGCTGCCATAAGCCTCATCCTTCTCCATCGGAGGGCAGACAGACTGAAAACCACAATCACAGAAAATGAACCAATCTGATCCCCCGGACCATAGCTTTGTCTACCATAATGAAACTATGAATCCTGCCATGTAAGGCCACCCAAGACAGAGGGGTCATGGTGGAGAGTTCTGACAAAATGTGGTCCACTGGAGAAGAGAATGGCAAACCACTTCAGTATTCTTGCCTTGAGAATCCCATGAAAGTATGAAAAGGCAAACAGATAGGACACCAAAAGATGAACTCCCCAGGTCGGTAGATGCCCAATATGCTGCTGTAGATCAGTGGAGAAATAACTCCAGAAAGACTGAAGAGATAGAGCCAAAGCAAAAACAACACCCACTTTTGGATGTGACTGGTAATCGAAGTGAGGTCCAATGCTGTAAAGAGCAATACCGCATAGGAACCTGGAATGTTAGGTCCATGATTTAAGGCAAATTGGAAGTGGTCAAACAGGAGATGGCAAAGAGTGAACATTGACATTTTAGGAATCAGTGAACTAAAATGGACTGGAATGGATAAATTTAACTCAGATGACCATTATTACATCTGCTACTGTGGGCAAGAACCCCTTAGAAGAAATGGAGTAGCTATCAGAGTCAACAAAAGAATCCAAAATGCAGTACTTGGATGCAGTCACAAAAACGACAGAATGATCTGTTTCTTTCCAAGGCAGACGATTCAGTATCACAGTAATCCAAGTCTATGCCCCAACCAGTAATGCTGAAGAAGCTGATGTCGAATGGTTCTATGAAGACCTACAAGACCTTCTAGAACTAACACCGCCAAAATATGTCCTTTTCATTATAGGGGACTAGAATGCAAAAGTAGCAAGTCAAGAAACACCTGGAGTAACAGGCAGATTTGGCCTTGGAGTACAAAATGAAGCAGGGCAAAGGCTAACAGAGTATTTGCCAAGGGAAGAAGTGGTCATATCAAACACCCTCTTCCAACAACACAAGAGAAGATTCTACACTTGGACATCACCAGATGGTCAATACCAAAGTCTGATTGTATTCTCTTGTGCCAAAGATGGAGAAGCTCTATACAGTCAGGAAAAACAAGACTGGGAGCTGACTGTGGCTCAGATCATGAACTCCTTATTGACAAATTCAGACTTATATTGAAGAAAGTAGGGAAAACCACTAGGCCATTTAGATGTAACCTAAATCAAATTCCTTATGATTATACAGTAGAAATGACAAATAGATTCAAGGGATTAGATCTGATAGTCAGAGAGCCTGAAGAACTGTGGATGGAGGTTCGTGACATTGTAAAGGAGGCAGTGATCAAGACCATCCCCAAGAAAAATAAATGTAAATAGGCAAAATGGTTGTCTGAGGAGGCCTTACAAATATCAGTGAAAAGAAGAGAAACAAAAGGCAAAAGAGAAAAGGAAAGATATAGCCATCTGAATGCAGAGTTCCAAAGAATAGCAAGGAAGGATAAGAAAGCCTTTCTCAGTGATCAGTGCAAAGAAATACAGGGAAACAATAGAATGGGAAAGACTGGAGATCTCTTCAAGAAACTTAGAGATACCAAGGGAACATTTCATGCAAAGATGAGCTCAATAAAGGACAGAAATGGTAAGGATCTAACAGAAGCAGAAGATAATAAGAAGAGGTGGCAAAAATACACAGGACTATATAAAAAAGATCTTCATGACCCAGATAATCATGATGGTGTGATCACTCACCTAGAGGCAGACATCTGAATACGAAGTCAAGTGGGCCTTAAGAAGCATCGCTATGAACAAAGCTAGTGGAGGTGATGGAATTCCAACTGAGCTATTTCAAATCCTAAAAGATAATGCTGTGAAAGTGCTGCACTCAGTATGTCAGCAAATTTGGAAAACTCAGCAAAGGCCACAGGACTGGAAAAGGTCCGTTTTCATTCCACTCCCAAATAAAGGCAATGCCAAAAAATGCTCAAATACCACACAATTGTACTCATTTCACACTAGCAAAGTGATGCTCAAAATTCTCCATACCAGGCTTCAACAGTAAGTGAGTCATGAACTTCCAGATGTTCAAGAAAAGGCATGGATTTAGAAAAGGCAGAGGAACCAAAGATCAAATTGCCAACATCCATTGGATCATCAAAAATGCAAGAAAGTTCCAGAAAAACATCTACTTCTGCCTTATTGACTACACCAAAGCCTTTGACTGTGTGGATCACAACAAACTGCGGAAAATTCTTCAAAATATGGGAATACCAGACCACCTGACCTGCCTCCTGAGAAATCTGTATACAGGCCAAGAAGCAACAGTTAGAACTGGACATGGAACAACAGACTGGTTCTAAATCGGGAAAGGATTATGTCAAGGCTGTCTATTGTTACCCTGCTTATTTAACTTATATGCAGTGTACATCATGAGTAATGCCCAGGCTGGGTGAAACACAAGCTGGAATCAAGATTACTGGGGAAATACCAATCATTTCAGATATGCAGATAACATCACCCTTATGGCAGAAAGCAAAGAAGAACTAAAGAGCCTCTTGATGAAAGTGAAAGATGAGAGTGAAAAAATTGGCTTAAAACTCAACATTCAGAAAACTAAGATCATGGCATCTGGTCCCATCACTTCATGGGAAATAGATGGGGAAACAGTGGAAATAGTGGCTAACTTTATTTTTGGGGGCTCCCAAATCACTGCAGATGGTGACTGCAGCCATGAAGTTAAAAGACATTTGCTCCTTGGAAGAAAAGTTATGCCCAACCTAGACAACATGTTAAAAAGCAGAGACATTACTTTAGCAACAAAGGTCTGTCTGGTCAAAGCTATGGTTCTTCCAGGAGTCATATATGGATATGAGAAAGCTGAGCATTGAAGATTTGATGCTTTTGAACTGTGGTGTTGGAGAAGACTGTTGAGAGTCCCTTGGACTGCAAGGAGATCCAACCGGTCCATCCTAAAAGAATCGGTCCTGAATATTCAATGAAAGAACTGATGTTGAAGCTGAAACTCCAATACTTTGGCCACCTGATGGGTAGAACTAAGTCTTTGGAAAAGACCCTGATTCTGGGAAAGAGTGAAGGCAGGAGGAGAAGGGGATGACAGAGGATGAGATGGTTGGATGGCATCACCGATTCAGTGGACATCAGTTTCAGTAAACTCCTGGTTGGTGGTGGACAAGGAGGTCTGGTGTGCTGCAGTCCATGAGGTTACAAAGAGTCGGACACGACTTAGTGACCGAACTGAACTGATTGTTATTAGTCTTTATTGCCTCTTCATTATGCCTAAATCTGTCTTTGTTCCCAATATTTTGAGCACTGACACATGTATCTATTAGATACATCTAGTAGATGCCTGGATGTTCTGTAGATATCTCAGCTCATTATTATCTCCCCAACTTATTATTCTAATGTTGCTTATCTGAGCAAATGTTATCTTCATGTGAAATATAGGAGTTATCCTGGGCTTCTTGCTTTTAATCAGTTAATCCCCAAAATTAATATCCCCCTATTTTGACAGACTTTAAGTTTTTTCATCTTCCCTCCTCTCACTCCTACCTGTAGGAGTCTCATTTCTAGTAATAGTGAAATACGTAATGATAGGGACTTCTCTGGTAGTCCAGCGGTTAAAACTCCATGCTTCCAACACAAGGGTCATGAGTTCAGTCCCTGTTTAGGGAACTAAAATGCCACATGCCACATGTGTGGGCAAAAAAAAAAAAAAAAAAAGAGAGAGAGAGAGAGAGAAATACTTAAGGATCAATTCAGTTCAGTTCAGTTCAGTCACTCAGTCGTGTCCGACTCTTTGCGACCCCATGAATCACAACACACCAGGCCTCCCTGTCCATCATCAAGGAGAGTTTACTATTAAACAAACAAACAGGAATCCTGCTACATGCCAGGCAGTCAATGACAATCATAAATTGAATAGCATCTAATCTCTTCCTTCAAGGATCTCACAGTCTAATTAGGAAAAGAGCATATTAATAATTTAATACCAAGTGGTGGGTGCTCTACAAAAAATGTGTTAGACATTAAGGGAAGGCAGAAATGGGACTATAGAGGGTGTGTGAAGGAGGCAATAGCAAAGTTCAGTCCCATTCAACAGCCACTGATACCTGGCTCTGTGCTAGCTATTGGGGGCATTTTTTTTCTGACCTGCAGAATACCATACTCCATGGAAGAAGCTATAAATATTTATTTCAATGAAAATAGCAAATGCTAAGACAGAGGGATACATAGTGATTTCTGGAAGCATAATCGAGGTCTGCAGTATAAGAATAAGACATTTTAGAAATGTCAGGATCTTTAATGATTGTTCCCAGCACTGCCTCTGCTTTATCTGACACCTCTTGTCTAATCTTACTGAAAAAACTTATTTTTAAGGCTCACTTTAGATGCTGTCTTCAGTTTGAGGCTGATCGTGGCTTCCTTCGGAGTGAGTTTGGTCCACATTGTGCACTTCACCCCCACTCTCCTCACTCTACACTCAACCTTTTACCTTTCCTTGACCATTCCTCTGTGAGAGCAAATGTAATTTATTTTGCATAGTAATCTTTCTCCCAACTTATTATTAAGTGAGGCATCTCAATAGATGAAGAGTTTGCCACCATAAAAACTTCATTTTCTTATAATAATCCATTTGATTATCAAATGCTCTACCCAGCTAACAGCAAACTGTACTTGGTGACTTAAGAACCACGATTGAAAATGAGAGTTAAGGATAGTTTACACTTACCCAGTGTGTTCATTAATACAAATAGTATAAATGGGTGTAAATATCTCCAAGCTTTAATTTTGTCATGATAGCAGTCAGATTGCACTTAAAATGTGTTTACATTCAGTGGATTTATTTATTTATGTAAATATTAGTCACAATGTCATACCTACATATTATATATAATACTATTAAGAACTCAGTCAAGTTTATTGTTGTTAAAGCCTTGTATGCAAATTATCTTTATTGATAGCCAAGATACAGAAACAACCTAAGAATCTATCAACAGATGAATGGATAAAGAAGAGGCTGAGTATAAATATATATACAAGGGAATGTTAGCAATAAAAAGGATGAAATTTTTCCATTTGCAACAGTATATACGGACCTAGAGGTATTATGCTTAGTGAAATATATCAAACAGAGAAAGATAAATACCGCATGTTTTCAGTTATATGTGGCATCTAAAAAATAGAGCAAGCTAGTGAACATCATAAAACAGAAACAGACTCCAAGGTAAGAGAACAGGCTAGTGGTTACTACTGGGGGAATGGGTGAGGTAGGGGTACAGGATTAAGAGACACAAGCTACAAACTACTAGTTATAAAATAAATAAGATACAAGGATGCAATGTACAGCACGGGGAATATAACAAATACTTTATAATAACTTTAAATGGAATATAATCTACAAAAATATCAAATCACTATGTTGTACATCTGAAACTAACATGTCAACTATACTTCAATAAATTAACAAATTATCTTTGTAATATGAGTACTTCTCCAGTGTTCCCTGTGTGCCGAGCACTAAGCAGTCTAACAGGGCTGACAGTCACTAATTCATACGGCATTATTGTACAGTTTGAAAAAGACATTCTTACTCAAAACACTTTGTGTCCATTTTAAAAGCCATCATACTGCCATCTGCAGAAAAAATTTGCAATAAATACTTAAACCTGCAAAGCGTACGATGTGAATGGCTCCTTTAGGGTTGTACAGGGGGCAAACTGCACAGCCATTCACTGTGGTCCAGTTTAGTCTATCCTTGTCCTCAAAAAGAATTGTACGTTTGATGAGAAAAATAAATGCTTTAATAATACACTAAACCAGAAGTTTTATATAAGTAAACAATTTACTACAAAATTATTGCAATGAAAGATCATCTTAATATGTAATGAGTTTCACATATGGTTTCAGTTTGACAAAATGCTATGCTTACTGTGAAACTGAAATCATACTATAAACAGTGATGAATTTTTGACTGTGATCATTACTTAGAAAACTTTTTTTTTTGCTTTTTTAGTTAAAAACCGTTGAAAATCTGTCAAATACACAAGGTTTAAATTGACCTAAATAAGTCCACATGTTTAAAATTCTGTTTCCAGGGGAAAAAAATCCTTAAACCACCTAAAATAAATATCTATCATTTTTTAAACAACTAACAATTCATGTTATGAGAAAACTTCCCTATAGTGCTTAAGATTTAATCTCTTTTCTCATGTTCTCTCAATATGAGAATAAATGATACAACAAATGATTACTACCTAGATATGGCAGGTACTATGTAGGTGATAAAAATCCTTCTTATTAATGCATTATTCAGGTTTCCTATACTATGGCAAGTTACAATATTATTTTCCTGTAAGCAAATATAAATGAATAACAAGCTGCTGCTGCTAAGTCGCTTCAGTCGTGTCCGACTCTGTGCGACCCCATAGACGGCAGGCCACCAGGCTCCGCCATCCCTGGGATTCTCCAGGCAAGAACACTGGAGTGGGTTGCCATTTCCTTTTCCAGAATAAAAGCTAGTTGATTATATTTCTGAAATTTTCTTTATACAGTATGGATTTGGCAGTGTGTGATCTTAGGCTCATATTAGGACATATGCTCACAAGTATAAAATTTAACCAGAAGATGCTAACAGTGTAAACGTTATTTCACGTTTGAAGAAAATATCTTTTTAAGATTTAACCAAACACAGGTTTTTAAAAACTGGGAGTGCTCTGGTTTGATAAATTGAGATAATGTGTAACTAACTAAATAGACAAAACAGCAATGCCTTTTCATCACTGTGGAGTCCCTTGTTCTCTTTTTGTTATTTCCTCGCGTTCTCTAACTTTTCCCAGCACTTCTCAATTCTTTTTCCATTCAGCTTCTTACTTCCACATGAAACGATATAGTATGTTCAAATTTCCCACAGTTTCTTTTCTTTCTTTCGTTAGATGCTTGAAATCACAGATTACTGTAGATACATTATAATAGTTAATATGTTTGGATTACTGCAAGAAGGGCTGCATATGATTCCCAAAGCTACAGTGACCTGTTTTCTTCTGTTTTATGCAGCCCAACTAATAGCAGCTTTTTTTTTTTTTTTGATTCTTTTGGAGAATTTTATGTGTAGAATGTTTGTATTTCCATGGTAGTTTTTCTGCTAATTGTGTTGATGCTTTTCATGTATTTCTAGCCTTTTAATTGTAGAGAAAAAAATCCCCCAGAGCTGAAGCATGAGAAATAAAAGGACACTTCTCTCTTCGAGATTCATAATTACAACCTGCAGTCAGGAATGGAAGTCTTGGTGGCGCAACTGGAGGGCTGCTTATCAGGGACATAAGATTAAGGAGTCTCAAAGAAGAACGCACCCATTAATTGTGGAGAGAAAAATAAATGGATCGTTTTCTTAATTACATGGAAATGTACTAGGAAGAAAACCTAAGAAAAAAGACTGGAAATTGTATTTCTGTAACAATTAGTAGAGGAAAGAAAACTTTAATCAATGTATTTTCACACTCTCTACACAAAAAAATTCAAAAAGCATTATCTACACCAAAATAATGCAGTTAATTTTTTCAGTGAATTGAATAACTTTTTTTCCCGATTGAGTGGACCAAACAATGTTTGATAACTTTTAGTGGACGTTGACAGTGTACTGATGTCAGTCATGCCAACAATTTTTGTGATTAAATCCTGAACTGAGACTATCTTTTGAATTTCTCATTAAATATGAAAGTTCATATAATTTCCTTCTTGTACTCTTGAAAAAACTCTTACAGACATCTCTTAGAGAGGAAAAAAGAAATTTACCTCCTTGACTTTAACAAGAACTGTTACTAAAGATTTGCTGTTGTTGTTGTTAATTCTCATAAAAACACTATATTAAGAGTGAAATAAATAAAAGAACAAATGATTTTTTAAAAATATAGCTACTGTATAAATGAGAGTTATTGATGCGCAGTACATTCCAACTCCATAAGAAATCTTCTGCCTCATGTAAGTTGCTGGTTTTCCACCACACAGGCCACTTCTTCCTGTGGATGAGCTGCTGTGCTCTTCTTAGTCTTCACTCATACCCAATTCTTTGAGACCTGTGACCCACAGCCTGCCAGGCTCCTCTTTCCTGAGACTTGCCAGGTAGGAATACTGGAGTGGGTTGCCATGCCCTCCTCTCAGGGATCTTCCTGACTCAAGGATTGAACCCACTTCTCCTGTGTCTTCTGTCCTGTAGGCAGATTCTTTACCACTGAGCCACCAAGGAACCCTCTTTTTGTTGATAAACTTTACTCTAAATAGTAAATTATTAGATATTAGCTAATAATGTCTATGAGTTGAAAAACTTGACTGTCTCTGATAACTAGAACAGTTTTTAAGACAAGGGTCTTCATTCCCTGCAAGGAGCTAATCATTCAGCAATTACATGTGTAACGTATTTTACATGTTCAAACTATGTAACAGAACTGATTGTTGCTTAAGTCAAAACAATCCTTTCGTTTAACTAGTAAAAACAAAACAATCTTTTGTTTAACTAGTAAAAACAAAATCTGTTTTGAAATCCATAGAGCTGAAGTTGATGCTTTAAAGGAAAATAAACTGATTTTTGATTATACATATAATGTTACTTCAAGTGCCTCATGATGTCACTTTAAGCTATACTACTGCCTATTGAAAATCTATTTTTATAAATCCCTTGTTAAGAAAGATTTGCATTATCCATTAATTAGTTTCAGTTTTTCTTTAAAGAATAAAATTTAGTGTTTGTAATTTTATTGTCATTTCTACCTAAAACGTAGACTTAACAATATGTTTACCCACTTATTTGCACAGTGGCTCCCTAAATCTTTATGGATTTCTTTATTAATGATATATGTTCTTTATTTAGTATTTCTTTGCATTGACACACTTTATATGTCATGATATGCTTTTAACCTTTTTTCATTCTACTCTGTCTTGTAAATGTTAACTTTACTTTGAATATTATTTCCTCAGCATTTTGAAGATATTACCCCATCCTCTTCTAGCCTCTAATGATGATGAAGTCTGCTATCAATCTGATTATACCTTTCTAAATAAAGAACTTATTTCTCCTTTATCTCTATTTGACTCCAAGAATTTTCTCTTTGTCCCTGATGTTCTACAATCCCCTACAAACTAAATAAGTATATTTTTATCTACCTTTTGATATGAGGACTCATCTCTGTCTTGAATTCAAAGCATTTTTTCAACCAACATTTCAACTATTTCCTCATCCTTATGAACACTATTATTTCTTACTTATATTATTATTAGACATATGTCAGAGCTTCTTGATTGTTTTTGTCTCCATTTCTTTTAATTCTTAGTGTCTTTTTTTCTTTCTATCTCTCTCTGTGTTGCATTATGCATACTTCAATTTCCTATTCACTCATTTTCTCTCCATCTACGACTAGTCTACTTTACATACTATTTTTTTTTATTCCAATGACTTTGTTTTATTTGATTGAAATGTTTTTGTTTGTACTTGTGGAAGCTGAGAACTCCGAATTTTATACTTTACTTCTCAAATAAATAAATGCCAAGATATTGAGATAGTAATTCCAGAGAGGAAAATCTTATGATTAAGCTACAAGATGCATGAGAGAAAGGATATATCTTTATCTTAGTAGCCCTGCTACTGCTACTGCTAAGTCACTTCAGTCGTGCCCGACTCTGTGCGATCCCATAGACGGCAGCCCACCAGGCTCCCCTGTCCCTGGGATTCTCCAGGCAAGAACACTAGTATCTAATAAACAGCCTGACAAAGTGGATATTATTGATAAATGTTTACAGTGTAGATTAAATGTAGCTAAGTGTTAAAGTGCTTATTTAACTTATATGCAGAGTACATCATGAGAAACACTGGGCTGGAAGAAGCACAAGCTGGAATCAAGATTGAAGGGAGAAATATCAATAACCTCAGATATGCAGATGACACCACCCTTATGGCAGAAAGTGAAGAGGAACTTAAAAGCCTCTTGATCAAAGTGAAAGAGGAGAGTGAAAAAGTTGGCTTAAAGCTCAACATTCAGAAAACGAAGATCATGGCATCCGGTCCCATCTCTTCATGGGAAATAGATGGGGAAACAGTGGAAACAGTGAGAGACTTATTTTTCTGGGCTCCAAAATCACTGCAGATGGTGACTGCAGCCACGAAATTAAAAGACGCTTACTCCTTGGAAGAAAAGTTATGACCAACCTAGATAGCATATTCAAAGGCAAAGACATTACTTTGCCAACAAAGGTCCATCTAGTCAAGGCTATGGTTTTTCCTGTGGTCATGTATGGATGTGAGAGTTGGACTGTGAAGAAAGCAGAGGGCTGAAGAATTGATGCTTTTGAACTGTGGTGTTGGAGAAGACTCTTGAAAGTCCCTTGGACTGTAAGGAGATCCAACCAGTCCATCCTAAAGGAAACCAGTCCTGGGTGTTCATTGGAAGGACTGATGCTGAGGGTGAAACTCCAGTACTTTGGCCACCTCATGCAAAGAGTTGACTCACTGGAAAAAAACCCTGATGCTGGGAGGGATTGGGGGCAGGAGGAGAAAGGGACGACAGAGGATGAGATGGTTGGATGGCATTACCAACTCAATGGACATAGGTTTAGGTAAATCTGGGAGTTGGTGATGGACAGGGAGGCCTGGTGTGATGCAATTCATGGGGTTGCAGAGTCAGACACGACTGAGCAAATGAACTGAACTGAACGGAAGTGTTAAACTCAGCAATAATGTATTCTAGCACTGATAGGCTGTCTTTTCTAATTGTTCCTGGTTCAAGTACATGCATGCATGTTAAGTCGCTTCATGCATGTCCAACTCTTTGTGAACCTGTGGACCATAACTCATTACGTTCCTCTGTCCATGGAAGTCTCCAGGCAAGAATACTGGAGTGGGTAGCCATTCTCTTCTCCTGGGGATCTTCCCCATCGAGGGATCCAAACTGAGTCTCTTGCGTCTCCCGCATTAGCAGGCAGGATCTTTACCACTAGCGCCACTTGGGAAACCTGGTTCAAGTACAGTGATTCTCAAACCAGATACACACACACACACACACACACACACATACATATTTAAATACCTTGGGAAAAATTAAAATGCAGATTTACAGGCCTCACAACAGAGTTTCTGAATTGGTAGGTATGGAAAATATCTAAAAGTCTGTATTTTCACATATTTAATTTTGATTCTGGGAATACAGAAAGTATTTAGAGACATATCACCTGAGTGCAATTAGATTTAGATATGGTGGTATAGGTTCAGATCAGTTCAGTTCAGTCACTCATTTGTGTCCAAATCTTTGAGACCCCATGGACTGCAGCATGCCAGGCCTCCCTGTCCATTGCCAATGCTAACTTACCCAAACTCATGTCCATTGAGTTGGTAATGCCATCCAACCATCTCACCCTCATCCCCTTCTCCTCCTGCCTTCAATCTTTCCCAGCATCAGGGTCTTTTCAAATGAGTCAGTTCTTCCCATCAGGTGGCCAAAGTATTGGAGTTTCAGCTTCAGCATCAGTCCTTCCAATGAATACTCAGCATTGATTTCCTTTAGGGTGGACTGGGTTGATCTCCTTGCACCCCAAGGGACTCTCAAGAGTCTTCTCCAACACCACAGTTCAAAAGCATCAATTCTTTGATGTTCAGCTTTCTCTATAGTCCAAGTCTCACATCCATACATGACTGCTGGAAAAATCATAGCTTTGACTAGACCAAAGATTCCTGTACATGAATTAGTTAGCAGAAAGGACAGTGGAGAGAAGACTTTTGCAATAAAGCTGAATAACAGAAGAAAAATTTGAGAATGGTTGATCCCATCCTTATCAAATATTATACCAAAGCTCCATCCTTTAAATAATACATAAATAATAAATGTTTGATCATTTGCTCTAGTAAAAAGTGGCATTTTACAGCATACTTTTAAAAATATTCTTTACATGGATTCCTTCATTAATTAAAACCATTTGAAAATAGGTAAAAAGGTTAATATTGAGTCTTTTTTCTTGAGGATTTATTTTCTGAAAAGCTTTGCAGTGAATTTTGTAGCATCATAGAATGATAATGTAATGTAATTTAGCTTAATATCTATTTTGTGTTAGATGACAGTTTTATTAACCAGAACCAATAATCATCGTTATTCAGAGTCGTAACGACCCATTATAAATGGCCTCATTTTCCCTAATTTTAATTTTACCTCTTAGAGTATGCCTTTTTAGAATTGTTAAAATGGTTACACTTGGCTTCTTTTACAAATATAATTTTAACAATCACTATAGAAACATAAGTCATCTAGTAGTTAATACCACTATCCTATATATTTGATAAAAACTATTTAGTGACTTGGTTTGTCTTAATTATACTTTCAGACAAGTACATTTCAGGAAATTAAATTACCATCCTTTATGTACTGGAGCCTTAAATTGAGATGAATAGCCTTTCTTTCTAGGCCTTTCTGACCCCTGTATGTCTTAGGGTAGGGATTAAAAATCAGATTAGACCGAAGTGGCACTTGTCCCCAGCAGTCTCTAGAATAACTGGATTTACAGTTTCCTATTTAATAATATCAACATGCTGGGGTGGTTTTATGTTTATCAGGTATCTAGGTTAAAGTGAATAAATTTACACAACAATCAGATTGCTTTTGTCCCAAGAATTGTACTGATAGATGAGAATCTGGAGAGTGGAGAGAATGAAGTTATTTAGGTCATAGATACTTCAGAGCAGAGTGGACATCAACAGTTCACCTGTTTTAAGTTTATTTTAAATAATGTTAAATGTTCACTCAATGTCATATAATTTACAGAGTATTCTTACTTGCATCCTCTCAGAAGGCCCAAACCTTTTCTCCATAGTAACATCATTATTATTCTAAATTTACACTAAGGGGACTAAGGGTCAGAGAAATTAACTCACACCCAAGCTGGTAGGTTAGTCTGAGTAGAGGCAGAGCTTATGTTCTTTCCACAACATCAGAGTCTTGACAGTCAGAGCACATCCCAAGACTCTGGATGCTTGGGAACAGAGGCAAAGGTCAAAAAAGTTCAAACAATGCAGGGTGAAGGTCATTTCAGATACAAACTTTACCAGCTTTATATTATTGTCCAGGGACCAGCATGCAACAATTGCTTAGAATTCAAGGGAAGTCAACTCCTTTCAGTTTCTGTCACGGGCACTATAGGTGGCTTCTGTTGCTTTTGAGTAATAATTCTATTTCATCTATACATGATTAAATATAACTTTCTTCTATAAAATTTGTGCCTGGGTGAACTAAAGATGTATTCCCAAGCATTCAAGAAGAAATCAGATCTTTCCATAGAGGCAAATATGGATTAACCTATGTTCCATCGTGTAATTTGATGTTTTACTTTATATTATGCATTTATTTATTCAATAAGTAAATACTGAATACCAGAACTGCATTATACATTGTGATCCTAGAAAAAAGACACAGTCTCTGACATTACAAAGATCATACTCTGGTTATGAAGAATGGCATTGACAGTACAACATGTTCAGTAATATAGCAGAATTCATAGGCGGCCCTGGAAATGCAGAGGGAGAGCTTTTAAGCCAACCTTCTAATTAGTTTTGAAATTATTGTTTTGCTGTGATTCACTTACATACATGTATATCAATTATTTGAAAGTTTGCACATTATGTATATACATATACAGTATGTTACTTTACTTTTTCTCAGTTGCTACCTAACTTATAAATAAAATAATGATCCTAGTATGTTCAAACAGAGAAACTTCATAGAGAATGGTAAATTAAAATTGCTTTGATTAGACGTGGAACATGTGGTTAATACAATAAATATTGGGCTGTCTATATTTATAGGGGTCTTGATAAGCTGTGCCGATAGTAGCATTTTAAAAAGTCTTGGATAAATTAACAAAAGAAATGCTTTTATTTTTAGCCTAACAGATGTTTAGTTTCTGGCTTATAACCATCTCTTAAAACATTACAATCACTGGAATGCTGAAACTACCCAGGAATTCTGCCAATCTAGCAAAGTCTTTAAGATAAAGCTAGAGTAACTGAGAAAACAGGATATTTCTGTCAATATGTCTTTTATCCAGAAAACCCTTGGCCACAAATTATAGTCATTGAAAATCCATGTTCTCCACTTGGATTTTTAGGTCAAATAGTCATATTCATTGGTTAGTGTAAGTAATACAAATCATCTGAATTCTATCAAGTTTATAGCTATATTTAGATTATTTTTATTTTGAATAAAATGATCATGGTATTTTGTAGTTTTTGTGGCCAAATTCTGAAACTTTCACTATCTTTGACTCTGGACAAGTCTTTTACTCTAAGATTTAGTTTCTTACTTAGAAAATGAAGTTGATACTTATCACATGAGTCTAGTGCCAGGATCATGTACAATATAAGGAAACTGTATAGCACAAAGCATAGGGTAATTTCCGGGTCAGTGATAGATTTTTTGTTTGCTTAGCTATAAAACCTGTGCTGGATAATACTTATATCACTTAAACACACCTTCCTACAACATTCTAATGGAAACAGTCCAATAATGTTATTATCCCTATTCATTTATTTTGTGGGGACATCAAACTCACCTGTCAGTGATTGGCCCGGCCTATAGGAACCGACCACTCAAAATAGTTCTTGAGTTGTTTCACCACCAAAAACGTTGAGACATACAAAGCATTTCTTTTTGTTTTCTTATAGTGTTGATTGTTGCTGACATTCTATTTTGAATGCACAGGCTGAAGCCCATACAATAAAAGGGAACTGGGGATGCTTTTTGAAATGCATCAGGGTATACCAATATCAGTTTATTTTTGAAACTAGACTAACTGTATCTGTATTATTTGACTCCGTACGGATATTCAAGCTTAGTTGGTCAGAATTTGGTCCTAGTATGTTAGCTTAAGGTATTCAGTCTCCCTTATGCACTAATTACAATCTGATGGATTTTTCACTCACTGGTTCTAGACTCTCCGGCTGCAGCTGTAACTTCAACTTGCCAATGAACACCATTGCTCACAGAGGACCAGAGAAGAGAGTGTGAATGAATTTATTGACAATCCTTTCCTACTCCTGAAACAAAACAATTTTGTAGATTTTATTGATGTGCCATAGCACTGTCCTCATATATAAACAACAATATTTCATCTAGCATTATTTTCAGTGCAAATAATAACAGAGATCATGGAGAGACAGTACAAATTAGCTTAGACTATCGTCTTATTTATAGATTAAAGCACAGTTATATTTTCCACTGATTTACATTTTGACATCTAGTTTATTATGTTATTTGCTTTTTTAGGCTTGTTCTCCCCTTAGATCTGCAATGACTATTCTTTTCTTTACTATTCTTTCCTTTGTTGGATTGTTTATTTTCTCTGAGCAGAATACCTTTATTTTATTATTATTATGAGAATGCTAAGTATTTACCTAATTACCCCCAAAAACACTGGAAGACAATGCAGTTGAACAAATGGATGAATACTGGAAAGGGATGATTGATTATATGGTTTCTGGAAGTCAACAATGGTTTTCTTTTACCTTCACATATTTTTATTCTAGGTTACATTTTTATGATAGTTTTTCAAGCTTTATATCTGGCAACTTTTATCTTCCTGTTTGAAAAAATATTCCAGGAGTGTGCAAGTATTCAAATAAATATTATCTATTAAACATTCATGAAATTCAGAATGATTAATACATGTGTTCATTTTTAGAATGAAAAATAATAGTTATTTTTATATCATGGCTTTCAGCAGACATATATGTTTAAAGAATTTAAAATTAAATTTTATGCCAATCCAAAAACTGAATAAATGATATAAATGGAAAAGCATAAGCCCAATGCAAATTGTTAGAGAAGAATCTCATTAGCTTATTTTTTAGGTAGTCAGTCAGTCATCCATTATACAGTATGGACAGCATAAACTTGTGCCAAGAATTTCTATAGATACATAGTTGAATAAATACAGTAAGTCTCCAAAATCACATACTCCATAATGAAAGAAAGTCTCCTCCAAAATACATCCATACGTGGATGTGGAAACAGATAAACACCAATACAGTGCAGTCAGATCTATCATAGAAATACATAGAGACACTGAGACACTACCTAGCCCAGTCGATAATGCAGGCTGGCATTCTGCTTCAATTTCGAATGCATTCTGATTGTTGCCAAGCAAGTTTGTTTCATTAACTTTTGTGTTGGATTGGCTAATCTTTCAGTTGTTTTAATTCCTTACACACATATTATCTAGTAGTAAGACAAATGATAGAATATGATGAATGATACGATAGAGTCACATGGGATTAAACATTAATAAAAGTAATTTAAGAAGTGGAATCCACTCCTGAAACGGAGACGTGATTGCAAAATTAGGGACATGTTCGTGGAAATTCAATAGCATAAGCTTGGCATTGACAATCTGATTCACGGCTCTCTTCCTATCTCTTCACATTGTTCCTTTAGGGAAATTTGACAATGATGTCTTGCAAATGTGTTGCCACTTTCAAAGTTTCTTGCTAGCATTTTAGCAAAGTGGAAAGCAGTTCTAGCATTTTAAATAAATGTTCTCCAAATCTTTGCTGCCAGACATCTCATTAAGTAGGAAGCCTCAGTAGAGTAATATGGAAAAGCAATTTTAAGTAGAAGTTTGATCCAAAACATGGTGATTTTTGTAAATAATAT
The DNA here is from genome assembly GCA_917880005.1 of Nanger dama. NCBI lineage: Eukaryota > Metazoa > Chordata > Mammalia > Artiodactyla > Bovidae > Nanger > Nanger dama. The sequence continues at coordinate 4,437,536 of CAKJTW010000059.1, forward strand.
TCTGGGAAGTCTTCTGTGCTTTTTATGGATTTAATTTTACTGGTGCAGTTCTGTACCTCTCCCTGTTTATTGTGACCAGAAATATCACTTGATCACTCACCACTCTTTTTCAGAGAATGGATTGTAAATAAATCTATGAAACTTCCCATAATTTACAGAAGACTATTAATGACAATTTCTGAAAGGATAAATTTAGTCAGTATTCTCTAAGATATTAAAATACACTCCCTTCTTTAATGTGATGGTACTTTTAAATGATAACATTATAGCTCTTGTATTAAATACTGTATTGTAATAATTGTGATTCTCTTGCCAACAGTGGACCCTAGAAGCAAGGTTTGTGTCATATGCATTGTTTGCATCTTTATATCTCTGACCTGACCAAAGACAAGTTAGTACTTGATTAATGTTTTTGAAGCAGTGACTATAGGCATAACTTATCAATGTTACATACTTGCTAATATCTACTTATTTCCTTTATAAACATGACTTTGAATATGATTGATGATCTGGGTCTAATATTCTCATTTTCTGAAATTGGATAGAATTTGAAATTGTGCCGTCCTCCTATCTAAAATGCTTCATTCCAGTGTATGTTCTCGTCCTCTCTTGGTTGGATTACAGAAATTTTCTTCTTACTGCTTCTCTGACATAAGTCAATATCCCCACCTACTCTATGTCTGACTTCACTCCCAGAGTGATATTTTCAACACTCAAATCTGATTATGTCACATGCAAGCTCAGAGCTCTTCAATCCTTGCCCTTTACTCCACAATGAATCTAGATTTCAGGGCTATTTTATGCAGACTTAGTTCCAGGAGTATATGAAAAGACCTGTCTTTTCATTTTTTTCCCTGAAGTGCTCCACATATGATGTTCATTATATATAGCTGAATAAACCCTGCATGAATGAATAAATGAAAATGGCTCTTATAGTCCACTTGTGCCAAAATTTAGGCAGGCAAGTTTGTTCATAGAAGTTTCTTAAGAGAGCTATTTGAAACTGTAGATGTATGCTTTAGGAAAGTAAAAAAAAAAATTATTTCAGGTGTGTTTAAAAATTTTTTTTATTTTATATCGGAGTATTTGGGCTTCTCAGGTGGTAAAGGACCCACCTGCCAATTCAGGTTAAACCTAAGAGACATGGGTTCAGTCCCTGGGTCAGGCAGATTCCCTGGAGGAGAGCGTGGCAACACACTCCAGGATTCTTGCCTGGAGAATCCTGTGGACCCCAGAGGCTGGCGGGCTACAGTCCATGGGGTCTCACGGAGTCACACACGACTCAAGTGACTTAGTATACAAGCACATAATTGATTTACAGTGTTGTGTTAGTTCAGGTGTACAGAAAAATGATTCAGTTATACATATGTAAGTATTGAATCAAGTTATCACTCACAACTTTTCATGCTATGAAACCTGTTTCTATCTTGACTGAAGGGTTCATTCTAGGTCTAGCCCTGTCTCTGACTACTAAGTGCCCTATAATCTTAAGGGAAAATACATCATATTTCTTATTTTATCTTTTGAAGATGGCATTTTTCTGCTCACTTTGATAATCCTATAAATATTTCAAGCTCTAGAGGAAGGATGGTGAAGTGGGGAGACTAGTACTTAACTCACAAGCTGTGAAATGAGTTATAGAGTATTATACTGATTAGCAGTTAATATCTATACATTAAAATTACTACGTAATTTATCTGCATTTTACAAGATGTTAGGAAACCAAAGCTTTTGGTGCCTAAGATGATTTGTAAATATTTATGATAGTAAAATTGTCTTTAAACGATGTGAACTTTTTAGTATACATAATGTATCTATGAAATATGGTAAGTTAAAATGATGGCCTTGAGACAATGCTCTCTACCTTACTATTTATTAAAATTCTGTGTGGTAGTCAAGGATTAGATTTGTTGGTACTTCATTTCTCTGTGGTAACATTACAATTAAAGTGCAACATTTTCACAAGGAAATTCTAAAGACAAAGTTTGCTGAATTAGATCTACAGACAATAAAAGACCATACTGAGATAAGTTCAATTTAAAAATACAACTGCAAATACAAAAACTGAAAACAAAATAATAAGCATAGGGGTTTGGGTTTTTGTTTTTAATCAAAAGTTTTATAGGTGTAGGTGCTTTGAAAAATGGAAGAGTTTTCAACAAGAGTCAATAATGGTATGGTGATTTCTGTGAGTGTATTTTAAAAGACCAGAAGTAACATATTGGCCACTAATTGGGAACTAAGAAACATGGACTCTTACACAGATAATACACCTGCCAAAAAGCAAAAGAACTGCCTTACTTTTAGAATTTCCCTAAAATTCCACTTGTAGTTGCAAAAATAAAACATGGAGTTTCAAAAACATAGGCAAAACACTCTCCGACATAAATCACAGCAGGATCCTCTATGATCCACCTCCCAGTATAATGGAAATAAAAGCAAAAATAAACAAATGGGATCTAATTAAAATTAAAAGCTTCTGCACAACAAAGGAAACTATAAGCAAGGTGAAAAGACAGTCTTCTGACTGGGAGAAAACAATAGCAAATGAAACAACTGACAAACAACTAATCTCAAAGATATACAAGCAACTTATGCAGCTCAACTCCAGAAAAATAAACGAACCAATAAAAAAATGGGCCAAAGAACTTAATAGGCATTTTTCCAAAGAAGATATACGGATGGCTAACAAACACATGAGAAGATGCTCAACATCACTCATTATCAGAGAAATGCAAATCAAGACCACAATGAGGTACCATTTCACACCAGTCAGAATGGCTGGGATCCAAATGTCTACAAGCAATAAATGCTGGAGAGGATGTGGAGAAAAGGGAACCCTTTTACACTGCTGGTGGGAATGCAAACTAGTACAGCCATTATGGAAAACAGTGTGGAGATTCCTTAAAAAATTGCAAATAGAACTGCCTTATGACCCAGCAATCCCCCTGCTGGGCATACACACCGAGGAAACCAGAATTGAAAGAGACACATGTACCCCAGTGTTCATTGCAGCACTGTTTATAATAGCCAGGACATGGAAGCAACCTAGATGTCCATCAGCAGATGAATGGATAAGAAAGCTGTGGTACATATACACAATGGAGTATTACTCAGCCCTTAAAAAGAATAAATTTGACTCAGTTCTAATGAGATGGATGAAACTGGAGCTGATTATACAGAGTGAAGTAAGCCAGAAAGAAAAACACCAATACAGTATACTGCACATATATATGGAATTTAGAAGGATAGTAATGAAGACCCTCTATGTGAGACAACAAAAGAGACACAGAGGTATAGAATGGACTTTTGGACTCTGAGGGAGAGGGAGAGGGTGGGATGATTTGGGAGAATGGCATTGTAAACATGTATACTATCATGTAAGAAACGAAGTGCCAGTCTATGTTTAATACAGGATACAGGATGCTTGGGGCTGGTGCACGGGAGGATCCAGGGAGATGATATGGGGTGGGAGGTGGGAGGGGGCTTCAGCACTGGGAGATCGTGGACACCTGTGGCTGATTCATGTCAATGTATGGCAAAACAAATACAGTACTGTAATGTATAATTAGTATTAAAAAAGAAATTAAAAAATAAATAAATAAAATTCAAATCTCAGTGGGGGGGGGGAATAAAACATGGAGAAAGTAGTCTGTATTAGCAGTGATCTTGAAGTCTCTGGAATACTGCAATTGACTTTTTGTTTTGTTTATTAGATTGAGGGATAAATATAAGAAAGTCAAAGCATTTAATAGTTTATTTTACTGTTCCCATTTCCCTGGAATCTTTTGAAGATGATGGTATCAAACACAAATCACTTTAAAAACTAGGAGATTAAAAAGAGAAGTTACCCCTTTTCCTTCCAGAGGGTTTCTAAGCCCACAGTTATGCATTTATCATTGTAATTAGGATAATTCCCACACTACCACTGACATTACCATGTGCCATGTATGTTATACAGCAGACTTTCTAAATTTTTCCACATCATAACACTCACTGAAAGTAGCATTTGTATAGCACACTGAAGTTTAAGAAAAGAAGAAGAAGAGAAGGCTTCTTCCAGCAGAGCCTGAAAGCTAGGGAAGGCATGGGCCTCAGGCCCAACCCAGAAGCCCTGAGGCCTGCAGGATTATTTGGCACACTTGCAGCCCTTTTGCACACATCAGGGTAGACTGACATACCTGTTGGGGAGCTCTGTGTTTGGTTCGAAAGAAATGGTAACATTAAAAAGACCATGTGTTCTTTTTTTTTCCTTCTGTTTTCTTGAGCCTAAATTTTACCAAGGAATATTTCTCTATTCTCTCTGTTGGACTAGATTGCTTCCAATATTCAAAATGATGAAGATGATGATAAGTAAGAACTTGAGCTTTGTCTCAAATAAATGCAACTAGCAAATGTGAATCTGTTTGTAGTGACTTGGGTTTTTATTTTCTCCTGAAATTTTCAATCAAAAGTTGGGGTTCAAAGTAGCAAACTGATTGCTAAGCAACTTTTTTCTAATGTAATTATTAATGGTTTGAAAGAAAAGATTAAGGTGGCATATCTATGTATATTTATTTATTTTCTTTTATCTTTCGTTTAAAAAAAAAAGGTTTCGTTTAAATGTTACAATGATAACTCTAAAACAAGCCCAGAGGTCAAGCAATATAGGTGAGGTAACTTGTTTTTTCTTTTACCTTTCTTTTTAACAAGGTTTTTCATTTAAATTGTATATAACAATGATAATCTCTAAAACAAAATTAAGCATGTCAGCCAGCTTAATCTCAGAAAGAAATGTCTTTAATGCAGTTATATAGGTGAGAGTAAGAGAAAGTGAGGGGAGAGAGACTGATTTATCAGTTTCCTTTAGTATGTTCAAAATTTAACAGTTCTTCCTGTCTAGAAATTGTTATATGTAGCTTTAATCTCTTCTACTACAGTGTAACTTCATTTTCTCTTTTTATGTCTTGGAGAGCAGAGGACCCCAAGAGTGCAAGAGAATTTAAAGAAATACCAGCTCTACAACTGTGATTGGGTAACTGTGACACAAGTATAAAATGAAAGCTATTCCACTTGTTCTAAAGCCCTAAAACTTTGGAAATAGTGTCCAATAGTGGAAAATTAAAGAAAAAGTCTGCCTTCTTGTCCAAGGGAAAAGAATCACGAGTCCATACCTATGATTGATTACATCAATTGTATTTCTTTCAAAAGCTTTTAAAACCATAAGTGAAGTCTAAAAAAGTTGTATGTCACTATGATGATGTCAGTAGCCTGTGACACTTAAGCAATTGATTTCTATGTTCATTTTGATTTATTAATAATCATTTGTATATTTCCCAACACATTATCCTACTCATACTTCCATAATAATCTCTTTCATTTTGAAGACAGTCTCATTGTAGCATGTACTCATGAGGGCTGTCTCATCTTTTGGACATTGGGATAATGTACCTGGAATACCTTTTGAGCTTTTGTGACCTTAAAACCAGTGTGAAAATTGGATCACAATTACAGAAAAATACCATCTGTAACTATTAGTCTCAGACATCTTAATGGCAGTTCTTGTACTTGAAATAACTTAAGAATACTGTTCAACATCAAATCTTTTCTAAGGAACTCACTGAAGTACATTTGAACTTTGTCATACTTATAGAAAGTTTTGGAGAAACTGTTGGTTTCAATATATGTGTCCCTCGGTGGTGCCTTTTGTTTTGCGCTTCAAATGGATAACACTGGACTTTTCCCCATTTTAGCAAGCACAATGGATCCATTTTTCAACATTTTGAAATGCAAAGGACACAAAACTTTCTATCAATTATCTCTAATGTATTTATAACATTTCTGATGACCTTCAATAATTGCACATATAATGTATTAAATTTACCCAGTATGTTAACTATTCACTAGAGTTTTATTAGAAGCATTGAATTTACACACAGTAAGAGTGTCCCAACATTATTAAATGCATAGGGAATACACACTATTATTATTCTATAGTATTTAGACAAACAGATAAAGTGAGTTGGTGTTATCTCACTTATTATCTAGAAATTGTTCTTACTCATATTTTTCCAATTTGATAATTAATTAAATCCTGGACACCAATAGACTGGGGCAGGGAGTCTTTTTATGCATGTGTAACCTCTGGAGTTCTGGTTAGAGAAACAGTTTCCAGATGCCCACACACAAAAAAACTTTCACTCATGAATACATTTATGTGATCATTAAATTTATTTCCAGAACATTTTAAACTAATGTTTCTTATTAAACCATTTTATAATTTTGAGTTGATATAAATTATGCCATTTCTGAGTTATGATTCTTCTATAACAGTTTCTTACCAAGTACTAACTGAACATATTTCCTAACTCCTTCAAACAGACTTTGCTATTTTTTGTAGATTCTTGATTTGAACTATCAGCTATTAATAATTATAATACTTATAATAATTATAATACTATCTTATATGAACTATCTTATACTAACTTATATGAACAGTTTTCTCTATAATTCAGTAACCAATTTATTTTTGCAATATATGAATTAGTCTAAATTATCTTCTGTGAGTTCTGTTTAGATAATAAAATTGAATTTCAGAAATGTAGCTCTATGCACCCATTTTATTAACTGATGCTAACAGCCAACTATACGGACTAATAAGTAAAATGTTATTCATGAGAAAGTGTAAAAGTAAAAATTTTCCTTATTTTTTATTTGATTGCTAATGATACTATTATGTGCTTTTTCCAGCTTCTATAGTTAAAACTATATAAAGCAAAGTAGAGTTACAGGTGAAGCTTTGTGTTTTTAAAGACATTCACAAGAGGTTCTTTCCAAATGATTCAGCAACTTCTTAGAAAACTGCTATTTTGAATGACATCATTTTGCAAAGGTAATTATTACTCTTACATCTAAAATTATTAGTACAGCATAAATAGAAAGGTTATGTCTTTGGTTGTCTACCAAAGGATCCCCTTCACCCTAAATTTATGAGTATATTTCAGTATGAAGACAATATGAAGACAAAAGGGGATTGGGGTGTTCTTTACTTCCTACCCCCAAAAGAGGGCATTTATTTGGAGGTCAAGTCCAACACATGTGCTGTGTAAAATTCCCAGAGTTGTCTACCCCTGAGCTTCACCTGGAAGTGTAGTTACATGTTTATTCTTGAGAAATTCTAGCTAGGTCAGATCACCAGTGGGACCCCACCATCTCCCACGAGCCTGTATCTTTAATGCAGTCTGGCTGGCCTCCTCTTCAGCTGGTGGAGGATACATATTTAAGGAACATGTGATACCATTTCCTGGTATCAACAGTTTATTGAATTTGGAATGTACAAATAATTAAGTATATGGGATCAACATTTTAAAACAGGAAGAGTGGGAATGAATTGATAATCCTTCCAAAAATCAGTTTGGCTAAAGATGCATCCAGAACCTTAAAATATATGTATCATTTGAATATGGACTAAAAGTTGTATTGAAAGGCTTTTATGGTAGTGACATTTGTGATAGTGAACTATGGGAATGACTTATACATGCACACAATGTTACTGGGTAAGTAAATTACTGGTAAGTACTGATAAGAAAATTATAATACATTCATATAGAGAAAAAAAGAGTACAAATAACTAAAATTACTTACAAGATTGTTCATAATTTTGGAAATGCTTTAAAATAAAAATGACAATTGAAAAAAACTTTTAAAAAAGGATTACATAAATGCATGAGGAATTGTATCTGAATGTATGTGCATATCTATATTTTGTACCTATTTCTGCATTTTTCTCTCTTAACTATATGTAAAATGGACATCCCGAGTGGGGTACAGTGGTAAAGAATCCGCCTGCCAATGCAGGAGACCCCCGGGCTCAATCCCTGGGTTGGGAAGATTCCCTGGAGAAGGAAATGGTAACCCACTCCAGATTCTTGCCTGGGAAATCGCATGGACAGAGGAGCATGGCTGTCTACAATCCATGGGGTCGCAAAGAGTCAGATATGATTTTGAGACTAAACAAAAATAACAACTATTTAAAATGCATAATGAAATCTCCTTAAGGAGATAATGAAACATTCTGTGTGTCTTTTAAAATTTCTTTACACTTTTGCACATTTTCAAAATTGTATAAAATTGAATATTATTTTTATAATCACAAAATTCTTATTTTTAAAAATAGACTTAACCTCTAATAATGGAGAAAGAATGCACTTCATCAGCTGCTGTGTCCCTGACAGCACAAAAAGACACTATCAGATCGTCCCCATATGCTAAAACATCTCTTCACTTAGTCATGGGTGACAAACTGGGATATACTTGATAACTCAGTTTGTATAATTATTACTAATAATTGAGGCATGTGCCTTCATGTAGAATTTCTAATTCTTCCCCTTTTCAAGTGTAAGACAACAAGGGTGAATTGAGAGTTCTAAATTCTAAAGAAAGTGCAAAATAATATCAGAAAACATTTAAAAATCATATAGAATAAGACCTTTATAACTCACCAAATATACCATAAAATTAATTTTTACTAAGGAGATGATTTCAGTGTATACTTTAAGTGTCTTTTGACTACAGAACTTGAATCTGTAATGTTTACAAACTAATAAGAGTTTATTTTATCTTGATTATTTCAAAACCGAGTCTTAGAGTTGTTAAAGGATCTTTGTCATAGTATTAACGATTACTATGTTTTGTTATATTGCCACCAAGCTGGTAACTACAGATATGGAAGAATGTCATAGGACAAGAATAAACTGGAAATAGGCACAAGAGCTTAACTTTGTCCTGGTAACAGAAGTCTGAGGAAGAATAATGGTGCTATGAGATGATTTTTGTTCATGATAAACAGCACAGCTAACACCCCTAATTTCAGCACTGTTTCACCGAATAAATACAGGCAGGGGAAAATGTTTATGAATGAATTTCACTAAGTTAACATGTATGAAGTTTACTCTGCACCAGGCATGCTGTGGCACAGCATTTTGTACCCAAAAGAAACAAGCTGAAAAGAATCTAGAATGAATGAATAAATGATAGGCATTTAATCAACCCTGAACTCCTCCACCATCACTGTTTCTTGCTTAACTGATAGGTGAGTCAAAAATTCAAGTCTACAGTGTGGCATGGAAGATTTCATTTACATTGCTAAAAACAATATAAAACAAACAAAAATGTATTTATTCGTGTACAACCCAGTGATATTAAATTTATTTTATTAAGAAAAATTTTAAATCTCCAGAGTGGATAAAATGCTATGGTTTTTAGTTACAATCTCTGGAAAGTAAAAATCTTTATATATGCCTAAATAATAACCCTATATAGCTTCATGATTACAATAAAATTATTGATAGGCTCCTACAGTTGTACTGCTGAGAGCTGCATATCAGGATGAATTTGCATGAAGAATGTAAATTTCATTTTTGTCATAGTGATCTGACTTTCATCAGTGTGGGCTATTACATTTTTAATGGATGCTTAGCAACTGAATCTATAGCTTTTGTTTGTTAATGTGTGTTTTAAGGAAGAACATCAATTCAATAGGAGTTAGAAAAAATTCTGGTTTTTATATTGATTGATACACACTGTTTACCAAAATATTTAAGCATCCTCCAACTTCATCTTCTGAATAAATCATTTGCAAAAACATAGGGAAAGAAAGCATAATTGATGGGAGCAGCATTCAGCAAATGCCTTGTGATTTTAGTTTTACGTGTATTTTATTATATATGTGGTATTACAGATAGCAGAAACTGAATAATATATTTATCTATGGGTAAAATTTTTCCCAGTAAGCTAAGAAACTACCTAAAACTTTGATATCTCTGCTTGGGCTAATTTGAAGATGAAGATGTATTTATTTGAAAATAATTTTAAAGTATTGAATTACCCAGCAATACTAAATACAAGTTTTATTGAAACTACAATGCAAAACAATTGAAACACTGATCACTGGGGGAAAAAAAGGAATGGGAGTAAACGAAGTAGATAAGAAATGGCTTTATTTTTCAATCAACATATCATTGTAGATAAAAGAAATATATGAGATTTCATTGTATGAGACAAAGAAGCATGATATCAAAGTGTCCTGTTGGTAGCAAACTAGCTATGTAAACCACAAAATAGAGCTGCATTAAAAATACAATACGCTGAAACAGTAATTTTTCAATACTATGTAAATATTGTGGACATTTGAATTTCAAAGATAAGCAGAATCAGCAGATAGTGACAGATTTAAATTTGCTAAAAATCAATAGAAGAGCAGTAAAATGCAATTTTCCTAAACCAGGCTGTGACTTCGAGTGAGCTGAACCATTCCTGATTCAATTGAGAGATTTTTTAATAGGACTTAAGAAAGTGGATTTAACATTGTTTCATTTTATTAGTGCTTGAGCAACATAAATGTGAAATGCTTTGAAGTAATCTGCATTATATTTTTATTAGCTTCAGAGCTTCTATATACATATTTTATATTCTTTTCAGAAGCTTAAATAGTATTACATTCTAATTATTATTTGCAGACTGTATTTGTTTTTCTCATAATGACCAGTCAGAAATCAGTACTTTGAGTTCATGAAAAGAATCATTTCGTGTTGAGTAGCAGTTACTCAGTATGCATTCTAGCTCTTCCTCTCAGAGGGAAAGATTTAAATAATGTATGGCGGGTTCCTTTGTAATGAGGTGCTCCTTTTTTTTATGTTTTGTTGTGATTTTGTCACTTTGGAGGAAATGTTAGTTAAAGGGTCGCAAATCACATCAAGGATTTCATTGATGCCATATAATTGATCTATATATCTTTTAATGGATGGATGAATGTCATTCAAGGCTCTTGGGCATTTAATTTAAATACTAAATTTAAGAACCATGAGTGTATTGATGAGTTAGGAAAAGATACAGAATTGTATGCATAACATAAGACCTGGGTGAACATCTTTTTTTCCCCTCCCTTTCTTTCTCATTAAAGATTGATCTAAAGATTTTTTGAGGGAGACTTATTTGATAGACATAGTCACTTTTTTGGTTCCCAGAGTGGTAAGAAAAAAAAATCGCTCAATAAAACACCATTTCCCTTTTCTCTTGTGTCCGATACTCCCTTCTTCTTCAAATGCAGCTGTTTTCTTAAGAATTCTTTCAAAAGTGAATGCCATGGAAAAAGAAGACAGTTGAGCCAAGTAGCTTTTTAAGGCACGGAATTGAAGTGTTGCTTCTAAGCGTTGTGTGGCTTCTAAAATAGGCTATCTTGAAATAATAAAATTAAAACTGACAAATCTCAGCAAATTTTAACAAAAGAGTAGGCTTTCTAAAGATACCTTTTATTACTCTGTCATCTCTTTTCTCAAATGTCTTCTGCATATGAAATCCCTAGTGCACATGATTTGTTCAGGTATTGATATTTATTTTGTGCATTTTGTATACTGCCTAGACCTTTTGCTATGCCTTATGCCATGTCAGGCCCTTTGTCAACTGACTGTATGTGTAGCCCCATGTTGGAGATACATGTCTAGGAGGTATAATAAGTAGCCACAACACAGAAAACACAAATCAGCAACCTCCTATGCCAGAGAAAATGTTTTTTTAATCAAAGTTTTGTAATATTCTTTTAACTTAAAACACTAGCATGTTAATTGTACCTATTTTTCAAAGAGCAGGTCATTATTATTGACATGCTACTGGCTTTATGGTCCCAAGATGCAAGAATTATTAGGGTTGCTTGACATTTTTAAATCCCTAACTCCTATAGCCTATAGCTATACTTCCGTTGGCTATTACACGCTTTAAAAAGGCCATGCTAGTTCTTGATCAGTGATTGTTCAGTAATTCAGAGGTGTCAGATTCTCTTGTCAGTTAAAAAAATAAACTTAGTTGTTATTTTTAGACTTTATAAAACATTGCCTAAATAAAATTGTACCTGATGCTCAGAGGATACCTACTCCAATTTTTGTAAAGAAACTATACTTATTTTTCTATGATTATTTTTTAACACTAAAACAATATTGTGCTTATTTGCTCAGTCATGTTCAACTCTTTGCGATCCCATGGACAGACAGTAGCCCTCCAGCCTCCTCTGTCCACGGGACTCTCCAGGCAAGAAACTTCAGTGAGTTGCCATGTCCTCCTCCAGGAGATCTTCCCAAGCCAGGGATCAAACCCAGGTCTCTCACATTGCAGGCAGGTTCTTTACTGTCTGAGTCACCAGGGAAGCCCCCAAACTATTGAAATACAATGATTATTAATATTTCAGTGCCTTTCTTCCAGAGCATTCCAATGAAATATTATAATAGCACTATATCATACATAATTGAATATGTCTGTATACTTATTATCCAAAAAGTCCACCAGATTAGGAGGAACACTGAAAATATTTGAGTTACAGGAAGGTAGAGCATACTTATAAGTCTTTAATTTTCTCTAAACAACATACTGATTCTTATTAGGCTGAATTGTTAAATAGCTCTTTCCTTGTCACGGAAAGATACAAGCAGTGGAAGCATCATACATAAAAACAGCAATTCAAAGGCATCTGATTTTTCTCAAAGAATTGTGATACTTTTATTCTTGCATTCTTAGTTTTAACAACTTCTCACAATTTTTCATTGTGAGAAGTTGTTAACTGACTCAAATTTTTGAAATCTTTAGGCAAATCGATGCATTCTGAAAAAGTATGAATGTGTTCGGGGGTTTTAATTATTAAAGAATTACAATGGAAATACATTTTGTTTCATTTTTCTTTTAATATGTGCTTAGCTTGTGCTCTCAGCAGGAAGAATTTTAAATTAGGACACCTGTAATGAAAATCAGCACAATTAATTGCCTGTTAGTCTCTTACACTAGATCTGTACTACTAGTTATGTTGCTAAATTGTGAGTTTGGAAATCTTTATACACATTGACTCTCAAGGCTTCAAAGGATGTATTCCAAAATCCCAGTGAAATATTATATAGTTCCAGCAATCAGATGAGATTAGAAAACACATTTTCAGTGTTCTCTCACTGTCATAGTTAATGGCTAATTTTAAGTCTTTGTCCCAACTCATGTCTCTGAAGCATTTCAGTCTGTGAGACAGTTCTCTATATATTGAAATACTCTTTACCTTTGGTTTCCATCCTTCTCCTCTCTTCTCATTTCATCACTAACCAGGCTTTCTCCATTTCCTTTCCAGGTCCCTTCCCTTTTCCCATTCCTTAGATTCTCTTTCTCTATGCTCTTCTCCTTTATTCAAAGAACATTTGTGAAGTATTTACTATGTATACTTTAGTGTGAAATCTCTGAGGTATTCAGAAGTACATACAATAAAGGCACTATCCTAAAGACCATGGCCTATAATAGTGAGGAAAGTATGTAAACATATCTTTCTAACTGAATTATGTCAATATTCGCTTCTCTACATACTCTACCCAAATAATCTCACTGACCCACAAGACCTCAACTATAGTGTGTGCTGCTCATCCCTGATACTTACCTAATAGCTGTATATCCAACTGCTTACTAGACCTCTCTCTTTCATATCCTCTGGACACTTAAAACTCAATGCATCACAAATTAAATTTTCTCTGAACCGATGTTACTTTAATTACCAGAAAAAGTCATTGTTCATCTACTAGATTCTCGGTCTTGAATGTTGCCACCTGTGTTAATTCTTTACCAGTCTCATAACCTTTACACTCTACTGACTAGTGCTTTCCATTTCCCTTTTTACACTGAATCTTTTTTTAAAAGTCTGCTTATTTTCCTCAGAAATGGTTTCTGAATATTGATTCCTCATTGCCACTTTATTTTAGTCCTACAGTACCTCTCATCTAGATGAATGGCAATAATTTCATATCTTATTTCTCTGCCATGTAGACTGGTGGAAACATAAGGGGCTTTGGAATCGTTCAAAAAGATTAAAAGCACAGCTGCACCACTGACTATTTATGTGATCTTGGATAGCAAACTACTTACTCCAAGCCTCAGTCTCTCATGTATGATATAAAATAATTATATGAACATTTCAAATTTGTTGAGAAAATTATTATATAACACAATTCCTGGCATATATTAAACACATACAAATATTAGTTACACACTCACTTCAATGTATCCCAGAAAATACCATTAGAATAATCTTCCTTTAAATTCTGATCAAATTCTCCTGTTGAAAATTTTCATATTGCTTAAAAGCTAAACTCACATGGATATTTAACTGCAGTCAGCTTCTCTAATCTCCCTTCCTGCCTGACCACTCCTGGTTTATATTTTTCTAGTTTTACCGACCTTTTCACAATTTGCTGAGCTCTCCAATCGCCATGAATACTCTATGTCTATTCAAAGTGTTCTTGCCCTCTCTTTGGAAATGTCTTCTCCCACCTCTACCCTTGGTAAATTCCCATTCATCTTTAAGACTGAGATCAAAGGCACATCTTCTGGAAGTCTACACTGACCTATCCAGAAGAAACAGTCATTCTGCCTTTTGTGCTTCAGCTTCACTTTGTTTACAAATATAATAATGTTAATTTCTTGTGACCTTTCCTATATGAGTTTCAGTTTGCTAAATAATAATAACAAGGAGAACAAAAGTAATAATGTTTATGGAGTTCTTCCTATATGTAAAGCATTGTACTGGGCCTTCTATGTTGCTTATTTCATTTGGACCTCATTGCAACACAGTAAGGTAGATGCTATTTTATTCCCAGTTTATTGATGAACAAACTGAGGGTGAAAAATTTGCAATTAGTCCTAAATGAACCACTTGTGTGTGTGTGTGTCCAGACAAAAATATTGGAGTGGGTTGCCATGCCCTCCTCCAGGGGATCTTCCCAACCCAGGGATCAAACCTGTGTCTCCTGTGACTCCTGCATTGCAGGCAAATCCTTTACTGCTGAGGCGCCAGGGAAGCCCAGATGAACCACTAGATCTAATTTCAGAGTCCATGGTTTCAAACACACATAATTACTTATTCTAAATATCATATGTTGTTGGCTCACAGACTCCTATATGAATGTGATAAAAGCCATTTTAAAAATACAATTTGCAAGTCCATTTCCATATCATGTAGTTCATCGATCTTCTGAATCCATTGATCTGAAGATAAAACACCTTTCCTTACAAATAGATTTTTAATTCTTGATCAGATCAGATCAGATCAGTCGCTCAGTTGTGTCTGACTCTTTGCAACTCCATGAATCGCAACACACCAGGCCTCCCTGTCCATCACCAACTCCCGGAGTTCACTCAAACTCACGTCCATTGAGTCGGTGATGCCTTCCAGCCATCTCAACCTCTGTTGTCCCCCTTTCCCCCTGCCCCCAATCCCTCCCAGCATCAGAGTCTTTTCCAATGAGTCAACTCTTTGCATGAGGTGGCCAAAGTACGGGAGTTTCAGCTTTAGCATCATTCCTTCCAAAGAACACCCAGGGCTGATCTCCTTTAGAATGGACTGGTTGGATCTCCTTGAAGTCCAAGGGACTCTCAAGAGTCTTCTCCCACACCACAGTTCAAAAGCATCAGTTCTTGATATATAAGTGTTATTCACTCAGTCATTGCAACCGACTCTTTGCAACCCCATAGACTATAGCTCACCAGGCTCCTCCATCCATGCAATTCTTCAGGCAAGAATACTGGAGTGGGGAGCCATTTCCTTTTCAGGGGATCTTCCTAACTAAGGGATAAAACTCGGGTCTCCTGCATTGCAGACAGAATCTTTACTATCTGAGCCATCAGGGAGCACCCCTTTAATTCTATAATGTGATAAATATTAGCAACTTTTCATTTTTAAGTAAAATCTTCATTTAAAATGATAACCTACAGTGTCTTCATGATGCAGTTTCTAAGGAAGCTGAGGTCCTTTATGTTTCATGAAACAATGTTTGAAAAAAACTGGGTTACACTACCGGGCATGGTAGTGTATGCCATGTATTTCCTGTATAGTTTCAGGAAACCATAATTGAAAAAGACACATGTATCCTGATGTTCATAGAGCATTATTTAAAATAGTTAGGACATGAAGGTAACTTAGACGTCCATCTACAAATGAATGGAAAAGAAGTTGTGGTACATATACACAATGGAATATTAGTTATAAAAGGAATGCATTTGAGTCGGTTCTAATGAGGCAGATGAACCTAGAGCCTGCTCTAAGGAGTGAAATAAGTGAGAAAGACAAAAATCGTATATTAATACATATATATGAAATCTAGAAAGTTGGTGCTAATGGTCCTATTTTCAGGACAATAACGGAGACGCAGATGTAAGGAACAGACTTTTGGTCACAGTAGGGGAGGGAGGGAGTGGGGCAGTTTGAGAGAGTAGTATTGAAACATGCATTACCATTTGTAAAATAGATAACCAGTGGGAATTTGCTGTATGATGCAGGGAACCCAAAGGTGATGCTCTATGACAACCTAGAGGGGTGACATGGGGAAGAGAGTGGGAGGGAGGTTTAAGAGGAAGGGGCATATGTATGCCTTTGGCTGATCCATGCTGATGTATGGCAGAAACCATCACAATACTGGATAGTAATTATCCTCCAAATTAAAAAAAATAAAGTTAATAAAATCACTGGGTTAAGGTAGTGACATGTTCCTTAGAAAATATTTACCTCTCTTCGTGCTGGAGAGTGAGCTTGTTATGAACTATACAAAACTTATCCTAGCATCCCATCATGAGTTTCTTAAAGCATTATTTACTCAATCAAGCTTTTATCTGAATAGTTCAGTAAGCTTAGGATTTAAAAGAAAAGTAAAACATATCTCCACAACCAAGGTGAGTAGAGCAAATTACTTTTTATCATGAAAACTGAGCAGCATTGCCAAATAGGTGACATGAATGGAAATGTGTAGATCTAGATTATTGAGATCACTCCTAGACATACTTGGATCAGTGCTCAAACATGTGAATTATAAATTAGTCAGTGGATAAAATGAAAAATGTGCTTCTCTATGGATAGCAGAGATTGCAAATTTGCTGCTCATGGACTGAATTTGACCCATAAATAATGTTGTTTGCTCTGCATGATATTTTAAAAAAATTTAAGACAGCATTTAAACACCAGGGTATTTATTTTTTACATGAATCTCTAGGTTTACAGCTTCTCTTGAAATTTCGAGGCTGTAACAACACTGGGCCCATATCCGCATGTGGAAGCAATTGGCCAGACCTGAACAGCAGCTGTTCTCTCTACATAGGAGTTCTACTCTCCAGTTTGGCATAGCCCCCAGCAGACCCATCTCACTCATTTACCATACCTGCCTGTCCCTTGCTGGTAGTTGTAACCTCAGAAGACTGGCGTGAAGATTTTTAAATTTTATAGGAAACTGCTACTTTTAATAATGCATCATGTGTTGCAATGCAAAATGAAATCACCCCTTCTAAAGTGTCTGTTAGAGATATACACTTTTAGATAGCCACTGAGGCTTCTGTGACTCTAAAAATTATATAAATAGAAAAATCCATGTTTAAGTGTTTGGACGCAAATACTTTTGACCATAGAGAAGCAAAAGACTTGAATTCTAGCCTGTTGGTCAAAGGAAAATCACTTCTGCAGGTAGTAACTAAGCAGCATGGAATTCAAGTACCCTATATTGAGTATGAAACCAAATCCTGAAGCCCTATAGTATTTCGGTGAATAAGGCATCCACAATTAAATGCAATTTTAATCTTGATTATAAGAAAGAAGGCAGGAGGGAGTTGGAATGAAGATTAATTTTCTTTTTTAAAATTTTCTTTTTCTTTTATTTTGGTATTATTAAATTTGTATATCATCTTGTAATTAGAAACAACAATATAAACAAGCAAAACATAAATGAACAAACATTATCGTTCATCATAGTTTACAATTCTTTGTTTTCTAGTTGTTTCAATCTGGTGATGATGATGCCAGTTTTACTAAAGTGGCTTAGTAGGTTACGGTATTCCAGTTATTCTAAATCCTTATAGTCCTATAGGACCTTGAAGGAAGTTTCAACATGAGAAAAAAATTAACTATATTATGGTTTAATTGTTTGTGTTAGCTAATAAACGTAACACTTCTCCTAGTGCTTTTTGAATCTTAGACCAGAGGATGTATTATTACAGGACTGACTTGATTTAGAAGGACCTTGAGTCCCTTAAATTATATGAAAGGCCAGCTCAAATTTCTTTGATGTGTCACTCATCTTTCAGCAGCCTTGGCAATATTAGAGCACTTCATTTTTTTTTCCCCCAAAGCACCTTCACATACTGCAAACTTACCTTTAGGTATTGCAATTAAGTTCATTTAGGATATTTAGTTTAATGGAAGTATGAACAAGAGTAGCTCAAAAAATAGGGTGACTGAGAACTTTTCTTTCTGGTTCAGCAGTCTTTAAGACTGAGGGATTAAATCTGATAAGCAGGTACCAGGAGAACCAATACCTAGGAAGACTGAAAATGTGAGCACTGTCATTAGTACGAGTCTAGGCATTTATCAACTCACCATTTGAAATTTGAATTTTCACAAACTGCACCAAAAGTTTGACATTTAAAAACAGATCATTTTTCCAAATCTGAAAATTAGAATTATTTTCTTTTCAGTTCTAGTAATTTGAAGAAAGTCACTTATCTAGTATGAACCTCGTTAAGCACTGGCCATCAATGCTGTCTGTTGTTCTCAGTTTCTGCACACAAAGCATCTTACTTAGGATGGTTAAAAAACACACAACTACTTATTTGTGGAAAGAAATGGGTCTTCAAAGAGAAGTGGAGTTAGTCAAAAACAAAACTGATTAACTTCTGGAGAAAGGATTTCTGAAATGAAATAATCCAAAACTGAAAGCAGTATCCCTGTTTGTAAATTTGGAAACCTCAGATTTCAAAAATCAAAAATATCAGGAGGCTACCACCATTTTGGTATACCCTTTAATACCAGTTCTCTTAGTTTCAACAAGGTACACATTTGAGTTTGCTAAAAGGTCAATTTAATCTTCATTCAGTCAAACAAACAAATACTCCCCTGCATGCCTATTTATGCAGATTATGGGATTAACAAATTAAAATAAAGCATTGTTACAAACAGGTTTCCTTCCAAAGACATTCCTCTCCTTCTGGATTTCTATTTCTATTTCTGGTCGTATAGTGAATGTGTGAAAGTGTTAGAGGCTCTGTCTTGTCTGACTCTTTGCGACCCCATGGACTGTAGCCAGCCAGGCTCCTCTGTCGATAGGATTTTCCAGGCAGGAATACTGGAGTGGGCTGCTATATCCTTCTCCACCTGGTCGTATGGTCTTCTGATTATTCACTTTGTTTTTCATTCTGCTGTGTCTTCGCCTATGCCTTTTATTTGCCTTTAAATGATCTCTATACTTAAATGCTGTATTTGTTCCAGACTCAGCCAGGTGATAATTTCTCCATGAAACACTGCGAAGGAGAGCTGAGTATCTTTTCTTGAGCCCACCCAGCACCCAGTACAGATTTCTCATGACATTTCCCATTGTAATGAGATTGTCCATTTATGTGCTTGTGTCTATGCTGGTATCTCCATCACTAGGACTTTAACTTATTAGGGGTCAGATCATGTTTTGTTTTTTTTTTTTCAATTAGTGGGTGTCCCTAGTGCACATCAAAGGGCCTAGAAGAGTAAACATTCACTTAATTTCTGATAAAGTTAGGAGAACCAGATGGAGAAAAAAAGCCCATCTGGAAGGATGGGATGATGAGGTAAGGTGATACTGTTCTGGAAGGAAGAAAAAGCTGAGAGGCAGCAGTATTCAGTATACACAGAGCATCAATGTGCAGTTAATTGGGAGCTGACAGTACACTGCCAAATGAGAAAAGAGCAACTAGATGGGAGAATAAACTTGCATCAAATCCAAGAAATACAGTAGCCATTTGTTCAATGACCATATGATTGGGTTTGATTCTGAGCCTACCAGGCAGTACTTTGTCAAAATGATTCAACCAGATGTGCTTCATATCCAGAGGAAATAAAACATTTAGGATAATGCAATAATGTTCTAAACTTAAAAATTGCAAATAAAATATCTTCTTGAGAGATTCATAAATTATAAAACTCAACCATATATGTGATTTATGTGTCTATGCATTCAAAAATATAATTATAACTCTATGACAGTAATTTATCTTTTAATGGTCTTCATGGTCTTACATGCTTTCTTAGTACACTATTAAATAATATAGATACCAGATGTGAACAATTTTTTTTTAGTTTGATAAATATTCTGATTATTAAATTCTGATGAAGCAAGAATTCAATCTGGAATATCTCTCTTCTTTTGAGTCTAATTTAAATATTTTACATTTATTCCATTTAGTGTGATTTCTGTCTCCTCACAGAAAATGGTCTTTAATATACTGTTTTATTCACAAAGAATTACTTAATTTTGTCTAACCTCCTTCCAGAATTTTTACAAAGATGATTCCCAGAAAAAATGCTGATTTTTACAATTAGGAATCTTCTATAATGATAACATATCCAAAAAGCAGGCCTATTTATTCATTTTTACCTGAAGATATGGCTTAAATCAAGGTTTTCCTTAAGGAAAGGAAAACAGGTTTTATAAAACAACTTTATGACCAAACATTATCTTTTTTCATTAAAGGCTGTGACGTCTGAGCAGAGTACTAGGCCCTGGAACAAGCAAAATTACTTGGAAAAATCTCCTGCTTTTGAACAATTAATAGTCAAGTGGGGAAGAAACATACAGGAACAGAAAATGCCAGTATTTGAAAAAGAACTACCTAGAGCTTTATGCAAGCACTATGAAAGCAGAGAAGGGAGGGCATTTGTATCAGTTTAAAAGGCTTGATAAAAATGTAGTGGTGATGATGCTGAGATTCAAGGATAAATAAGAGGAGAAGGGAATGGCAACCTACTGCAGTATTCTTGCCCAGAGAATTCCATGGACAGAGGAGCCTAGCAGGTTACAGTCCATGGGGTCACTAAGAGTTGGACACGACTGAGTGACTAACACTTTCACTTTTCAGTTTCAAAAGGAGGTGAATTCTAGGCAAGAGAGACAGTAGGTACCAAGACATGGGATTGAACCATTAAGTATTAACAGCAAATGAGTATAACCGAGATTCAACTTTGCCTCGGTAACTATTTCCATACATAAAATGACTCAGGGCAGAAAATGTTAAACCACACTGAACATGAAGTTAAAAGTATGAATAGGGGAGAGGAAAAAAGTTCTATATACTCCACTCCTGTTCCTAAAGCTGCTATATCAGATTCTTAAATTTTTTCTGAATGAACCCAAAGCTTCAAACATTTGTAGGAGCAAGAGTTAATCTCACATATTAAAGTAAAATTTCAACTGCAAACTAAGTGATATTAGATCACCTAGATCAACATACTTTTCAAGGAGCTTATGCCATTAATTGGGGCTTCCCTGGTGGCTCAGGGGATGACAGAGGATTAGACGGTTGAATGGTATCACTGACTTGATGGACATGAGTTTGAGCAAGCTCCAGGAGTTGGTGATGGACAGGGTAGCCTGGCGGGCTGCAGTCCATGGGGTCGCAAAGAGTCAGACACCACTGAGCGGCTGAACTGAACTGGTGGCTCAGACTTTAAAGAATCCCCCTGCAATGCAGGAGACCTGGGTTTGATTCCTGAGTTAGGAAGATCCCCTAGAGAAGGGAATGGCAACCCACTCCTGTTTTCTTCCATGGAGAATTACATGGACAGAAAAAGTCTGGCAAGCTAAAGTTCATGGGGTTGCACAGAGCTGGACATGACTGAGCAACTAACACACACACACACTCACACACACACACACACACACTCACACACACACACACTCACCCCTCATTAATTATTCTTGCAATAGAGTCATGACTATAATCTGAAGGTTTTTCTGGCCTAGAAGTTGTACTCCCATAAAACTACACTATTTCCAGGATTTCTCAGTTCCTAAGAAATGAAAATATAATTCTCATTTTTATAAAATACTTTCATAACTTTTACTTTGGTGCAGTTCTGCTTGAAATTCTCAAGAAATGCATCTTTCCGAATTTATAACTATATTGTGTAATTTTTATTTTCATATTACCTAAATGCTCTACATATGCTGAATACAGAATGTATGAAAATATTTGAATTATATTAATAGAAAAAGTGATCAAGTGGTTGTAAATAGGCCCAGCTAATTATTAATCACATATCATACATTTAACACTTGAAGTTAATTACTTCAAGTTAATAAAAAAAGGAGCGATTTTATTTGATTATAGGGTAAGTTTAAAGACCTGTTTTTCTAATCCTTGTAATAGAGGTCATGTTCTTTTAAAATATTTGAGAACATAATTTGATTTTATATCACTTTACGTGTTTGCCAAGCTCTAAGCATAAACACAGCATTAATGCTCTATAACTACAGGTTAAATCACATTTAAAAATATATATATTATGTAAATTAGGAATATATATGTTTATATATATGTTCAGAATATACATATACAGTTTGATGTACTTCCACTTATATATTTTTGTTGCCTGTACTTTTTGTGGCATATCAAAGAAATCACTGCTAAGATCAATGTCATGAAGATGTTGCTGTTTTCTTGTAGGAAGTTTTACAGTTTCAGGTCTTACATTTAAGTCTTTAGGCCCATTTTGAGATGATTTCTTTTTTTTTTTTGCATGGTGTAAGATAGGGGTCCAATTTTGTTCCTGTGCATAGAGATATTCAGTTTTCTTAACACCATTATTGAAGAGACTATCCCATGCCTAGTATACATGCGTAGTACCTTTGTGGAATATCAGTTGACTATAAACATGCGGATTCATTTCTTTCTGTCTTTCCTTTTGGATCTCTAATATGTTTTTAATTTATTTTTAACTGGTATATAATTATTTTAGGGTTTCCCTGGTGGCTTACTGGTAAAAAATCTGCCTGCCAGTGCAGGAGACTCAGGTTTGGTCTCTGGGTGGGAAGATCCACTGGAGAAAGAAATGGCAACTCACTCCAGTATTCTTGCCTGGGAAACCCCGTGGACAGAGGAGCCTGGTGGGCTACAGTCTATGGGATGGCAAAAGAGTCAGACATGACTTAGTGACTAAACAACAACAATAATTACTTCACAATGTTGTGTTAGTTTCTGCTGTACAACAATGTAAATCAGCTATATGTATACACGTATCCCCCCATCTTGAGCCTCCCTGCTATCCCCTACCCTATCCCACTCCTTTAGGTCATTACAGAGTACCCAGTTGAATCTCTGTGCTATACAGCAGCTTCTCATTAGGTATTTACTTTACACTGACATGCTGAGCACACATTCATCTATATACTACCATGTAGATTCATTTCTGAGCTCTTTATTCTATTCCTTTGGTAGATACACTGGTCTTTATGCCAGTACCATACTGTAGTTTCATAATATACTTTGAAATCAGGAAATGTGATGCCTCCAGGTTTGCTAATCTTTTCGAGATTGTTTTGGCTCTTGTAGACCCTTTGAGATTCCATGTAAATTTTAGAGTTGCTTTTTTCTTTTTTCTATTTCTAAAAAAAAATTGCCATTGGGATTTTGATTGACATTGTGTTGAATCTGTAGATTTCTTTGAGTAGTATGGACATTTTAACAATATTAAATCTTCTACTCCATTAACACAGACTATTTCCTTGTTTGTTTGTGACTTCATCCCATAATTTCTTTCATCAATGTTATGCAATTTTTAGGGTACTTCTTTAATCTCCTCAGTTAAGTTTATTTCTAAGTATTTTCTACTTTCCCAATTTCTTTTTCAGATAGTTCATTGTTAGTGTATAGAAATGCAACTGAGTTTTTATGTTCATTTTGTATCCTACAACTTTACTAAAGTTGTTCTTAGTTTAACAGGTTTTTGTGTGTATGTCTTTATGGAACAACAATAACAGAATAAGCAACTATGGAATGGGAGTAAATATTTACAAAATATGTATCTGATAAGGAGTTAATTTCCAAAATACATAAGAAATTCCTATAACTCCATAGTAAAAAAGTCTAATAATGAAATTTTGTTAAAAGGGGTTAATGACCTGAATAGACATTTTTCCAAAGAAGATATGCAAATGGCCAATAGGTATATTAAAATATACTCAACACAGGTAATCATCTGGAAGATGAAGAACAAAACCATGATGAGATATCACCTAACATCTGTTAGAATGGTTATTATTTTTAAAAAGACAATGTTGCTGAAGATTGTGGAGAAATTGAAACCCTTATACACTGTTGGTGGGAATGTAAAAAGGTACAGCTGCTATGGAAAACTGTAGGCAGTTCCTCAAAAAGTTAAAAATAGAACTAGAACATGATCTAGCAGCTCTACTCCTGGGTATTTATCCAGCAGAACTGAAATCAGGATCTTGTCTCAAACAATTACTAGCACTTTCATGTTCATTACATGTGTAAACAACCTAAATGTCCATTTAAAAATGAATGTTTAAAGTAAATAAAGTGTATACATGCAATGGAATATTATTCAGGCTTTAAAAGGAAGGAAATTCTGCAATATGTGACAACATAAAAGAACCCATCCCAAGTGAAATAAGTCAGTTACAGAAGGACAAGTGTTGCATGATTCTACATATATAAGGTATCTAAAATAGCCAAACCCACAGAAGCCAAGAGTAGGATGGTCATTGCCAGGGGATGGGAACAGGGAGAAACGAAGAGTTGCTAACCCATGGGTATAAAGTTCCAGTAAGTAAAACAAATAAATTGCAGCAATCTGCTGGACAACATGTGTCTATAGTTAACAATGCTGTATTGTAAAGCTGTGTTAAGAGGGTAGAACTCATGTCAAGTTTTCTTATCACAATTTTGAAAAAGAATGTGTATATATGTACATATAAAATTTAAAAATCTGTGGGTTGTTTAAAATATTCAAATGCTTTTTGTTTTTAAAAAATAAGCTCCATTATAGAAGTAATTGATCATTTATTTTAAAATCAACATTATACCGGAATGGGAGGAAGGTTTTTTTAAACCAGTCATCTGAAATAGTTATTGAACTTGCATTACTGTAACTGTGAAATACATAATTATGAAAATTTGAAAAACATTCAAAATGTGAATATATATTTCAGAGTTTTTCAAGGTATATCTACATGAGGCAGTGGATGTTGGTTATATGTATTCATATTCTTTGTAAATGGTGTAAACAGCATTTTTAACATGTATATACCACCTGACAGAGCAGCCAAGCATCACAGACATTTACTTGTTAATCGTGACAGGAAATAGGTGTCAAGAATAATTGAGAGTATATTATTTATGTCTCCAACAGGCTAATTTTATAAACCTTACAACCAGAAGTGGAAGGGGAAAAGCTACAAAGAGAAGCAGTCTTCTGATTTTCATAGGTTTAGGAAAATTGGACTGTTACGAAGAACATGGAAGAATTTTCTCCCCTTTGCGATCTTGGGGAGATCTATGTATAATAAAAATTTGAGGGAGAGAGATAAAGGCCCTAAACACATCCATTATGTAACTTTACATGCTGAGGATGAATTGGCTGTGAGGATATGAGACAGCAATCAGGCTTAACACTTGTGCCCTCATTGTTTTCATGAGTGACAATTGCAGATATGCACACAGGCACAAGTACAGAAGTAGAGTATATTAGACCTGCGACACTCCCATGCAAAATATTTAGATATGAAACAAGTGATTACCAGGAGACTTCAAACTTAGAGAACAATTTATGGGAAGGATGAGGGGAAAGACAGGGATGACTTTGGGATGTTATATAATTAAAATGGATAACCAACAAGGACCTACTGTTTAGCACATGGAATTCTGGTCAGTATTTTGTGACAGCCTGGATGAGCGGAGAATTTGAGGGAGAATGGATACACGTATATGTAAGGCTAAGCCCTTCATTGTTCACCTGAAGCTATGACATTGTTAATCTGCTATATCCCAATACAAAATGAAAAGTTAAAAAAAAAAAACACAGTGGTTTTCAGTTTTTCAGCCTAAGTTAGATTCCATAAATTTAAAAAAGTATACTACTTCATAGTTATAGCTTATAAATTTATTTTTCATCAGTGTAATAATATCTCAGCATAAAAATAATAATTTTACTACATCCAATCTATGTATGCCTTTCTCATTCATAGCTGAGACTTAGCTCTCCAGGTGAAAAGGATGATTTAATGTTTGAATAAGTGATTTCATGCATTTGAACATAGAGCAAGTAAGAATTAAACACCTACATATTCATGGTTGCCAATATTTTGATTAATTTTCATGATTTCAACTGACACTGATACTTGAAACAGGGTTTTCTGATTTTCAAAATGAGTTATTCATACAGGCTAAGACATCATCAAAACTTCCCCTACAAAGAAAGGCTAAATGTGAAGTGTAAAATACCTTAGAAATGTATTGATCAGTTTACAAACAAAAGTAACATTAATTTTCACTGAACTGATAAAATGATTTACATTAACCAAGAATTCTTGGCCTATTAATTTTTACCAAAGCCTTTAGGGAAAAAAAACAGCTATATCAGAAGTCATTTGAAGCAACTAAATCTTGATGTTAACTATCAGAGAACGCCTTTTAAATGTTGTGAGTTTTTCGTTTCTTAAAATAAGAAGTACCAGAATGTTTTAGGTAGATTATTCTAAGAGAAGCAGCAAAGCATGGTAATAAATTTCAGAAAGGGCTCTTCAGTCGGATTGCTTTTTTTTAAAGCCCTTTTCTGACATTGCTAATGTTTTCTCTTGGACAAATGGCTTAACCTCTCTGTGCCCGTTTTCTATCCATAAGATGGAAAAATAATGCCTATCTCACAGGGTGGCTGTGAGAACTAAATAAAAGAATTCATTTCAACTAAGCACTGTGCCTGACACATAGAAAATGCCCCATACCTTTTCAGTATTATAGCAATGCTGTTAAAATTGAGGTAGTCTTGGTTTAAAAAAAATAAATTGGTCGGTAAATTTTAAGACTCTGGAGTTTGACATTTTTACTTACAATTTGTTTGTGGAGTGTTGGTTTTAAGAAATGTAGACAATGTTAAGGACAGAACATGTTTCGGACTTCCCTGCAAACTTAAATATGGAATTTCAGTTGTTTGCCTTGCACTTGAACAACCACTTATACACGTTTCTAAGATACTATTTCTAAAATTATGTCTAGAAGTCTCTTCTGTTTCCTGTAGCTTGTATTCTACACCAGTGTAGAGGAGACAGGAGACAGATATAGCATTGCATGCTGTAATATTCTGCAAAAGTCAGCATGGATTTAAACAGTTGCATTGATTCAATTATCATCGGAATTATCTCTATCTATGTATCATTTATATTACTATATATTCCAAGCAGGGGCTTCCCAGTTAGCACTAGTGGTAAAGAGTCCATTTCCCAACACAGGAGATGCAAAAGATATGGGTTTCATCCCTGGGTCAGGAAGATCCCCTGGAGTAGGTAATGAAAATCCACTCCAGTATTCTTGCCTGCAAAGTTCCATGGACAGAGGAGCCTGGCAGACTACAGTCCATAGCATGGCAAAAAGACAGATGCAACTAAGCACCAGCACCACCACCAAGCAGCTTCATAATAAAATGCTGAGTAGCTAACATCGATAAGGAAAAATCAAAACCTGCCCTAATATTTTTTCTTTATGTATACATTTACTTTGTACTTCTGTTGTTTTGGCTGAGCTTTCCAATATTTGTACTGGGTGCACAGTTAGTAAACTTGGCATTGACATGTTTCTGAGGTCTAAACCATGCAAGAATATAATACCTTGCTTTGTCTGAAATTGGCTAGGACTTTATGTGATGATAGCAAATAAATCATCTGCTATATTTTGCATACACATACACACATACTCACAAAATCTCTCTATAAATTTCTATGAGATTAAAATTTTTCTCAATGACAGAAGCAGGTGTATGTGACCTAATATTATAATTTTAATAAGTTCTAAATGTTATGTTTAAAAAAATTTTTAGGTTTCTCAATTCTACTGAAATTTTAAAAAGCATCTGTGACCTCAGTATAAAACTGTGGGATTTATGCCGTAAAGAAATACTAGATAATACCTGGAGTGTGTTTGCATTTTTATTAACTTTGACCTGAAAAAAGAATAAATGCAGTTGAAATCAATTCAATGTATTTCAACATATTCTATAGACTATTTTTATTCTATTATCTCATTCACTTTATGAGGTTATGGGACATTGTTATAGTTATAATATCGCAAAGTAAATTATTTTAGATAACAGAGAACTTAGTAAAATTTAAGTGTAACTTCCTATCAGTTAACACAGTAGCTTTTGGTATCCTAATTTATCTTCTTTCATTTTCTCTAAAGAAATAGGTGTTCCTCGGATGTCTGCATCTCTGTTTTCATGTACATATGGATTTGGAAAAGTGGTGAAATTATTCACTATTTGCTGCGTACCAACTTGTACTGTTTAGCTGGAACACCATTTGATATGGTTCTCTTCCCATTTTCCTCATTTTGATCACTTCCTCAGTCTGGAATACAGTAGCTCAATCATTCAGCAGGTCTTCAAATGGCTGCTGGATCAATTGTGTAAAGTATACATCAACAGTATTTGATGAGCTATTTAAGGTTTATCCAAGATGTTTATAAGTTAGTTATTTGATTATAAACTATAAGTTTTATCTGGAGAAATATCATAATTTTAGATTTTAGGAATGAAATCTTATGAATTATTTTAAAGAAAGAAACAGGAAAACACATATCTTTGTGAGAAACAGATGGCTACTCTTACTGTTGGTTATCCAAAATCGTTTCTATTTTTACCCTTCTATACTGGTTAAGATGACATTTTAGTGGAAACAGCATCCTTACATACATCCCATCTTTATTCCTTGAAGGACAACTATTAAAATAAAGCATATGAGACTAAGTTTCTGTACAGCAATGAGGCAGACCCACAGAACTACAAGGATCAATCACCAGAAATGGAATCAGATCATAATAATACCATGATGTTGTGGTATGAAGCAAGAGTGTAAATATACGTGGAAATTATATGTATATTCTCATGTGAATACAAATGTGCCTATGGGAGAGCCTACCAAAACACTCAAAATCTTTGAGGCATTTTGAAACATCAAAAAATTATAGTTTCTTAATTTAATCTTCAACATTTTCCATTTCTCCATAGTTGTGTAAACAAGACTGAGATAAAAGATTATTTTTCCCTCTCTCTAACCAACTCCTATTTTATGTTTAGCTGATTTTTTTAAATAAATCAGCTTGTTAATAAAATGATGCGTTTTCCCCAAATTTATTTTGTAACTGTTTCTAAAAAATTCATTTATTCATTTATTTTTAAGTGTTATTTTTGGCTCTACTGGGTCTTATTTATGGCACTTGGGCTCTTCATTGCACCACACAGGATTCTCACTAGTTGTAGCAGCTGTGGTGCTTGGACTCTCTAGTTGTGGTGTGGCATGTGAGATCTTTGGCATTGTCTTTCTTTGGGACCTGAATGAAAATGGACCTTTTCCAGTCATGTGGCTACTGTTGAGTTTTACAAATGTGCTGGCATATTGAGTGCAGCACTTTCACAGCATCATCTTTTAGGATTTGAAATAGCACAATTGGAATTCCATCACTACCACAAACTTTATTCGTAGTGATGCTTCTGTAAGGCCCACTTGACTTTGCATTCCAGGATGTCTGGCTCTAGGTGAGTGATCACACCATTATGGTTATCTGGGTCATGAAGATCTTTTTGTACAGTTCTTCTGTGTATTCTTGCCACCTCTTCTAAGTATGTTTTGCTTCTGTTAGGTCCATATCATTTCTTTCCTTTATTGTGCCCATATTTGCATACAAATTTCTCTTGGTAACTCTAAGTTTTTGAAGAGATCTCTAGTCTTTCCCATTCTATTGTTTTCCTCTATTTCTTTGCACTGATAACTGAGAAAGGCCTTCTTATCTCTCCTTGCTATTCTTTGGAACTCTGCATTCATATAGGTATATCTTTCCTTTTCTTCTTTGCCTTTAGCTACTCACATGCTAGCAAAGTAATGCTCAAAATTCTCCAAGCCAGGCTTCAATGTGAACAGTGAACTTCCAGATGTTGAAGCTGGATTTAGAAAAGGCAGAGGAACCAAAGATCAAATTGCCAACATCCACTGGATCAATGAAAAAGCAAGAGAGTTCTGGAAAAATATCTACTTCAGCTTTATCACCTCAGATATGCAGATGACAGAAAGTCAAGAACTACAGAGCCTCTCGATGAAAGTGAAAGAGGAGAGTGAAAATGTCTTAAAACTCAACATTCAGAAAACTAATATCATAGCATCCGGTCCCATCACTTCATGGCAAATACATGGGGAAACAGTGGAAATAGTGAGAGATTTTACCTCTTTGGGCTCTAAAATTACTGCAGATGGTTACTGTGCCATGAAATTAAAAGATGGTTGTTCCTTGAAAGAAAACCTATGACCAACCTAGACTGCATATTAAAAAGCAGAGACATTACTTTGCCGACAAAGGTCCATCTAGTCAAGACTATGGTTTTTCCAGTGGTCATGTATCAGTGTGAGAGTTGGACTATAAAGAAAGTTGAGCACCAAAGAATTGGTGCATTTGAACTGTGGTGCTGGAGAAGACTCATGAGAGTCCGCTGGACTCCAAGGAGATCCAACCATCCTAAAGGAGATTAGTCCTGGATACTCATTGGAAGGACTGATGCTGAAGCTGAACCTCCAATACTTTGGCCTCCTGATGTGAAGAACTGACTCATTGGAAAAGACCCTGATGCTGGGAAAGATTGATGGCAGAAGGAGAAGGGGTTGACAGAGGATGAGATGGTTGGATGGCATCACTGACTCGATGGACATGAGTTTGAGTGAACTCCAGGAGTTGGTGATGGACAGGGAAGCATGGCCTGCTGCAGTTCATGGGGTGGCAGAGTTGGACACAACTGAGCAACTGAACTGATGTGAGATTTTAGTTCTCTGACCAGGGATCAAACCCACGTCCCCTCCATTGGAAGGCAGATTCTTAACCACTGGACCACCAGGGAAGTTTCTTAGCTGATTTTAATTTCATCTTGGTTACATTTATCATTCTCTTGTCTCATTCATTCATTTATCCTTTCCTTTTACATTTACTGAATACCTACCGAAGATTCAGGAAAGATAATAGATGATTTAGAGAAAATCACTCAGGGAATTCTTAGTGAGGACGGAAAAGATGGTATGTGAACCAATAATCACAACAATGACGAATACCAGAAGGTGAAATGTGAAACCACAGAAATCTCCTTAATTCTTATTATAGTTGGATTCCAGATAAACATATCTTCATGTTTTTCTGAATCACTATCTGTGCATAAGTATTTGCTTTATCTTTCACACAATATTTACTAAAGCATGTTCAATGACATCATTTGTTGTATGAATGGAAGTAATTGCAGTGGGTTTAAAAGTCTTCTTCAGCGATCAATGCAAAGAAACAGAGGAAAACAACAGAATGGGAAAGACTGGAGATCTCTTCAAGAAAATCAGAGATACCAAGGGAACATTTCATGCAAAGATGGGCTCAATAAAGGACAGAAATGGTCGGGACCTAACAGAAGCAGAAGATATTAAGAAGAGGTGGCAAGAATACATGGAAGAACTGTACAAAAAGATCTTCACGACCCAGATAATCATGATGAAGTGATCACTCATCTAGAGCCAGACATCTTGGAATGTGAAGTCAAGTGGGCCGTAGAAAGCATCACTACGAACAAAGCTAGTGGAGGTGATGGAATTTTAGTTGAGCTGTTTCAAATCCTTAAAGATGATGCTGCGAAAGTGCTGCACTCAATATGCCAGCAAATTGGGAAAACTCAGCAGTGGCCACAGGACTGGAAAAGGTCAGTTTTCATTCCAATTCCAAAGAAAAGCAATGCCAAAGAATGCTCAAACTACTGCACAATTGCACTCATCTCACATAGTAGTAAAGTAATGCTCAAAATTCTCCAAGCCAGGCTTCAGCAATACATGAACCGTGAACTCCCTGATGTACAAGCTAGTTTTAGAAAAGGCAGAGGAACCAAAGATCAAATTGCCAACATGCGCTGGATCATCGAAAAAGCAACAGAGTTCCAGAAAAACATCTATTTCTGCTTTATTGACTATGCCAAATTGGCCTTTGACAGTGTGGATCACAATAAACTGTGAAAAATTCTGAAAGAGATGGGAATACCAGGCCACCTAACCTGCCTCTTGAGAAACCTGTATGCAGGTCAGGAAGCAACAGTTAGAACTGGACATGGAACAACAGACTGGTTCCAAATAGGAAAAGGAGTATGTCAAGGCTGTATATTGTCACCCTGCTTATTTAACTTGTATGCAGACTACATCATGAGAAACGCTGGACTGGAAGAAACACAAGCTGGAATCAAGACTGCCGGGAGAAATATCAATAACCTCAGATATGCAGATGACACCATCCTTATGGCAGAAAGTGAAGAGGAGCTAAAGTTCTTCTTGATGAAAGTGAAAGAGGAGAGCGAAAAAGTTGGCTTAAAGCTCAACATTCAGAAAATGAAGATCATGGCATCTGGTCCCATCACTTCATGGGAAATAGATAGGGAAACAGTGGAAACAGTGTCAGACTTTGTTTTTGGGGCTCCAAAATCACTGCAGATGGTGACTGCAGCCATGAAATTAAAAGACACTTACTCCTTAGAAGAAAAGTTATGACCAACCTAGATAGCATATTCAAAAGCAGAGACATTACATTGACGACTAAGGTCCGTCTAGTCAAGGCTGTGGTTTTTCCTGTGGTCATGTATAAATGTGAGAGTTGAACTATGATGAAGGCTGAGAACTGAAGAATTGATGCTTTTGAACTGTGGTGTTGGAGCAGACTCTTGAGAGTCCCTTGGACTGCAAGGAGATCCAACCAGTCCATTCTGAAGGAGATCAGCCCTGGGATTTCTTTGGAAGGAATGATGCTGAAGCTGAAACTCCAGTACTTTGGCCACCTCATGCGAAGAGTTGACTCATTGGGAAAGACTCTGATGCTGGGAGGGATTGGGGGCAGGAGGAGAAGGGGACAACCGAGGATGAGATGGCTGGATGGCATCATGGACTCGATGAACGTGAGTCTGAGTGAACTCCGGGAGATGCTAATGGACAGGGAGGCCTGGCGTGCTGCGATTCATGGGGTCGCAGAGAGTTGGACATGACTGAGTGACTGAACTGAACTGAACTGAACTAAAACCTTAACAAGAAAACTGCAATTGAAACTGAAACATACTTTCTAACGTACCTGCCTCATGTCTGTAATACATGTGTAAAATATTTCTGAATTAATTATACCCTCTTTCTTTTCCATGTTCACTGCTTGCTTTTTTTTTTTCCCCATGTTCATGTGCCTGGTGTCTACTCATTCTTCTGGTAAAGTTTTATATTATAATGGGACAAGAATTTAACTTTCAAGTTTTTGCCTCTAGTTAAGATTGTCACATCATATTTTATGAGCTTTTCTGAGAAATTTTTGGTATTTTTGACTTTCACAAAAGGCTTGCTCTAGAATTTACCTTCTTCAAACCTGGATTCTGTACTTTAATATCAGAAAAGATGTGTTAGTCCCTATTAAGTTTTAATTTTAAAATTGATTGAATAATAAAATTTAACTGATATTTATGTTTTACAATTAATTTAAATGAGAATTATCAGAAATACTCTGGAGATTGAATGATGCTTACTTCCACTACTAGGTTAAAGGTTTACATACCAGTTTTAATTTATTTTAAGTAAATGGCATTATCATTTGATAGAGAAATGTAAAATTAGTGAACTAATTCAATTTTCTATTTAATTACTGTCACCTTGTACTAGTCAATTAAGAACATTTGGACCTACACAAATTTCAGAATGGTCACGAAAAAGGGAAGTCCTTATACTTTGCACACAAAACCAGTTTAATTGATTTTTCTGCTACTTTGTATCAAATTGTCTTGGCATTGAGTAGATATGTTATTATCATCATGAATGTGTGTGTAAATTTGATTTAAATTCATTTTCATAAAAATATCTATACTTGTTTTATTGAATGTATTTAATTAATTTTTTGGTGGTGCTATGTATTTCAAAATACTCTCTAGCACCCATGTATAATATAATGACAAGATAGTGTAGTAAACCAATCTTTGAGATAGTTCATGTATTTTTTCTGAAACAACGAGTACACGTGAAAATATTTTTAGATGTTTTTCAGAAAAACCATTTGCTATTTCTGTCTTCCTCAAATATGGAGTGTATCTGGGACTCAAATATATTCATTGTAAATAAGAAGAAACAAGAACAGCTACTCCTCTAAGGCCAGAACATCATCAGAATAAATTTCGTGTTTTATAAAAGCACATTAATCTATCTTATTGTCGTTTAGTCGCTAACTTGCATCTGACTCTTCTGTGACCCCATGAGGTGTAGCTCACCATGATCCTCTGTCCATGGAATTTTCCAGGCAAGAAAACTGGAGTGTGTGCCATTTCCTACTCCAGGGATCCTGTTAACTCAGGAATCGAACCTATGTCCCTTGAACTTCCTGGACTGGCGGGTGCATTCTTTTAACGTCACTTCACCTGGAAAGCCCCAAATCTATCAGATAGACTATTGTTAGCAGAAAGTTCAAGCAGAGATCATTTCTCTGGGATATGTTTCTTAAAGCTATAACATCTAATAAGAAATAATATTTTAGGTGTTCCGTACTTCAGTACTTCATCCACCCACTTAAAGCTGTTTTTTAGGAATAATTTCATTTTTCTAAATTACTACAACTTAAGAAAAAAATCTCCCTTTAGTAAATCTTTCTGCAGAAAGTTGGAATTTTCCTGAGAATCATAGTAATTAATGAAAGTGAAGGACAAAGGAGGAAATGTATCCCTAAAATATTTTGATAGGTCTTAGTGTCTTTGCACTTGATCCTGCCTTGGCTTAGAACTCTTCATCCAGCATTGGTTTCATTCCTGGTTTTCATGATCTCAGAAATTCACCTTATCTCAATTGACTTCCTACAGTTAATCTCTGTCTCCTCAAGGTTTTAATTTCCTCAGTGGAAGTTTTCACAATTTGTAATTACTTTTCTCTCTATTGGTTTATGGGCTCAATAAAGGACAGAAATGGTATGGACCTAACAGAAGCAGAAGATATTAAGAAGAGGTGGCAAGAATACACAGAAGAACTGTACAAAAAGACCTTCATGACCCAGATAATCACGATGATGTGATCACTCATCTAGAGCCAGGCATTCTGGAATGTGAAGTCAAGTGGGTCTTAGGAAGCATCACTATGAACAAAGCTATTGGAAGTCATAGAATTCCAGTTGAGATATTTCAAATCATAAAAGATGGTGCTGTGAAAGTGTTGCACTCAATATACCAGCAAATTTGGAAAGCTCATCAGTGGCTACAGGACTGGAAAAGGTCAGTTTTCATTCCCATCCCAAAGAAAGGCAATGCCAAAAATGCTCAAACTACCGTACAATTGCACTCATCTCACACACTAGTAAAATAATGCTTAAAATTCTCCAAGCCAGGCTTCAGCAATATGTGAACCATGAAATTCCAGATGTTGCAGATGTTTTTAGAAAAGGCAGAGGAACCAAAGATCAAATTGCTAACATCCGCTGGATCATCGAAAAAAGCAAGAGAGTTCCAGAAAACATCTATTTCTGCTTTATTGACTACACTAAAGCCTTTGACTTGTGGATCATGATAAACTGAGGAAAATTCTTCAAGAGATGGGAATACCAGACCACCTGACTTGCCTCTTGAGAAACCTGTATGCAGGTCAGGAAGCAACAGTTAGAACTGGACATGGAACAACAGACTGGTTCCAAATAGGAAAAGGAGTATGTCAAGGCTGTATATTGTCACCCTGTTTGTTTAACTTATATGCAGAGTACATCATGATTCCTTGTGCTGGAAGAAGCACAAGCTGGAATCAAGATTGCCTGGAAAAATATCAATAACCTCAGATATGCAGATGATACCACCCTTATGGTAGAAAGTGAAGAGGAACTTTAAAGCCTCTTGATGAAAGTGAAAGAGGAGAGTGAAAAAAGTTGGCTTAAAGCTCAACATTCAGAAAATGAAGATCATGGCATCCAGTCCCATCACTTCATGGGAAATAGATGGGTAAAAAGTGGAAACAGTGGCTAACTTTACCTTTTTGGGCTCCAAAATCACTGCAGATGGTAATTGCAGCCATGAAATTAAAAGATACTTACTCTTTGGAAGGAAAATTATGACCAACCTAGACAGCATATTCAAAAGCAGAGACATTACTTTGTCAACAAAGGTCCGTTTAGTCAAGGCTATAGCTTTTCCAGTAGTCGTGTTGGGTGTGAGAGTTGGACTATAAAGAAAGCTGAGCACCAAAGAATTAATGCTTTTGAACTGTGGTGTTGGAGAAGACCCTTGAGAGTCGCTTGGACTGCAAGGAGATCCAACCAGTCCATCCTAAAGGAGATCAGTCCTGGGTGTTCATTGGAAAGACTGATGCTGAAGCTGAAACTCCAATACTTTGGCCACCTGATACAAAGAGCTGACTCATTGGAAAAGACCCTGATGCTGCGAGAGATTCAGGACAAGAAGAGAAGGGGACGACAGAGGATGAGATGGTTAGATGTCATCACTGACTCAATGGACATGAGTTTGGGTAAACTCCTGGAATTGGTGATGGACAGGGAGGCCTGGCACGCTGCAGTTCACGGTGTTGCAAAGAGTCAGATACGACTGAGAGACTGAACTGAACTATTGGTTTAATTGTTTCTTGGTCTCTCTTATTGTACTGGGAGATTTGGGTAAGCATCAACTTTGTGTTTTTAGCAAAAGCCTCCTACCACCAGTGCCTGACACATAGTAGGAGTTCAAATAAATGCATGTTAAATAAATAAATGCGTGAAACCAACTTAACCACACTTTTTGTTTGGTCAAAATGTCTGCTAACTCAAAATAGCCTAAAGTGACATATTTTTGTGTGTGTGAAAATCATATATTCCAAGAAGTTGTTCTAGTTGCTTACAAATTCTTGTAACAATTATTTGTTACAAACAATTATTTGTTCCAAATTCTTGCAACAAATTCTTGGAACAATTATTTATTGTTATTTGTAATACAAAATTGTGGCATTCTGTCTATATTTACACAATACCAATATGAGGGCACAGAGTAATAACTGCTGAAAGAAATGATAATTCTTTTCACTTTGCCATCATTTACATTTTTATCAACTTCAGAAAAGCATAAAATGGTGAGAAAAATCTGTAAAGAGTTTACATACAAAAGAATATTTCAATGAAGTAAAATATGTCAGCTAACTATACCATATTTTGTTCTTTCAAAATATTACAAAATTGACATGGGACATAATGATGTTTGATGTTCTTAGAAAAATACAATATGTTTAGGTAACTGTATGTGTGATATGGATGCATCGTTGTGAGAAATACATAAGGAACTGTTAACATTTCAAGAGCACAGATTTTCAAAGTGGTATGTATATGTGTCTGAAATTGCTGATGTGCTATAGTTAATTTTTATTCACTTATCTTTGAAAAACAATTTCTGTAGCTTATCATGAATCCCTAGAGGTGCTATGATTAAGTCAATATATGTACTTAAATAGTATGTAAATGTATTTAAGTATAGTGTTCTTGATATAGCCTAAGGTGTTTCACATGAATATATCCAACATTTTGCTTTTGGAGGGAGATAAATGTATTTTTATGCTTCATCACACATACTGTAAATATCCTTTATGCTTGTGTTAAATTCCCACCTTGCTTCATATCATCCATTCAGTTTTTATATATGCTGCATAATAAGTACATGAAGCTAAATTCAAACTTTGTAAGAGTCTAACCCATGATAAGTCGATTCCATGTCTTCCTCTGTGCTTCACTGATCTGGTCAGAACATGGACTTTTTATATGAAGAGGACTGTTCTGTGACTGAAGCCATGAAGTCAGATGAGAAACTGGAATTACCAGAGAAACATTGTTCAATTGCATTATGATTGTGGATGATTTTCCCCCGATTTCCTTTCTCCAAACAAACAAACAAACAAAATATAATTTCTCTGAGATTACTTAAAATCACAGAAGGCTAAAGCTAGTTCTATCACTTAATTCTACAAATGAAGGAAATGAGAAAGTGCTCGTTTAAGGTCACCTTTCAGCTGGTGGCTGAAGCAAAAACAGAGCTCAGTTCTACTAATTTCCAAACTGATGCTCTTCTCAGGCATCATTTATCTTCACTGGTTGTTTTAAGAAAACATGGAAATGGTAGTGAAGCATCAATATAAAATAGCCTTAGGCTCTTGAACTTATTAGCTCTGTGGCTTTGGGTATGTGACAATCCCTATGAAACTCAACTTTCCTGTTTATAAAGTGTCAATAATAATACCTGCCACATTTTCAGAGGTAAATGAAATGAGACAATAGGTACTTTATATGATGCCTGCCATGTGGTAGGCATTCAAATAAACTGTACTATTATGATTATTTGCAATTAGCATTATTTTAAAAGTGAAGCATTACTATAAGCATGAGTAATCTTAGAGCATTCAGTATGAGACAATCAGTGGGTGGGCAGAGCTCTCCTGATATTGGAAGAATCCAGCATTGCTTTGGCAGACCGTGGCTGCACCCAGTTTAGAAGTAATTAGTCCTACTCAACCAAGGTAATCGGGAAATTGGCTCTCAGACCATATTTGCAATTTTATGTGGAGAGAAATGATTCAATATTCAGTAATGGTTAGGTACTTTCAATGTTCAACCTTGAGGTCCTTGTGTAAATAGGATTGTTGTTGAAATGGAATGGAAGTTTTGACAGCAGGAACAGCCCCTTAATCAGATTTACACAGAAAAGGAGGGGATGTTCCATCATGGGAATGCCAATAAGAAGATGTGCTGAATGTGAAAATCAGTTATTTTTAATGTTAATGTAAATATTGAGAGTAGTAACCAAACATCGATTGTCTTTCTAGTCTCTGTTTCATAAAGAGAAAAGAACCCCATGTTCATTTGTCATGATATGTTTGAAACAGTATTTTCACTTCAAATAAAGGCACAGAAATAGCTTATAAACTAAATAAGTTTCAGAAAAGTACTCAGTGATTGAGTAAAGAATGGAATAATTAGGATAAACTATGTGAGGAAGCAGTTTTTTGTAACAATAATAGAGATGATCATAGAAATATTGGCAGGTTTGATTGGGTTTTGGTGTTTTGCACAATGCTGCGGGGTGAAACCAGAGGCTGACACTCAAACACTTCAATTAGCTTTAGCAGGGGAGAAATGGAGGAACCACAGAACATTAAGGATGAATTCGGGAAGACCCAAGACCGTGGAGAACTTGCCTGCTCTCTATTTTCCAAGGAAAGGCTGCTATTGTCACAGACTATGGAGCCTTTATCAAAAGCCCAGGCTGTCAGAAGCAAGGTCTAGTCCATCAAACTAGACTTACCCTGTCACGTGGATAAGCCCTCTGAGATAGTAGATTTTGGAGCCAAAGTGTGGGTGAAGCTTATTGGCCAAAAGATGGAAAATGATAGGATTAAAGTATCCCTCTCCTGAAGGTTGTCAACCATGGGACTGGGAAGGACCTTGATCCCAACAAGGTTATCACTAAGCAAGACGAGAGGCAGAGGCTGTCTTTCCAGGATTACACTGGATAGATCACCCTCGAGTCTGCCCTGAACACTACCTGCAAGAAGTGTGGCTGTAAAGGCCACTTTAAAGGATTGTTTCATGCAACCAGGTGGGACCAAGTACTCTCTGATACCCAGTGAGGAAGAGGAGGAGGAAGAGGCAAAATCAGCAGAGTTTGAAAAGCTTGACCCCACAAGAAATTCTTCTAGAAAAGGAAAGAAGTAAAAGAAACATAGAGACAGGAAGTCATCTGATCGTGACAGCTCAGACTCAGAACGATACAGGAGAGGGCAAGGCACATGTCAAAGGACAGCAAGGCAGCAAAGAAGAAGAAAAGAAGAAGCACAAGGAGTGAGAGTAGAGTAGAAAGAGTGCTGGAGAGAAGGAACCAGGAGCCTGTGCTTTGAAGCCTTGGCTCCTAGAAAGCCTCAGTATTAAGAATAAAGTCTCCCGCCCTCTTCTCTCCCATGGGAGATGGCATCCCTCATGCCACAGGCAAGTTTGGGAGTCAGGTATTAGAAGCATATGCCTGAACTGAGTTGTTTCCTTGTCACTTTTGGTTCCTTTGCAAGTGACCCCTGCAGCTCACCCATTCATTCACCCAACTTCATTCAGCAGAAGGTCCTGTTACCTACCCTTTCCAGCTGCCACTGCCAGATTCCCGTAAGGGAGTCCAGGCTAGAGCCACAGGAACTGCTGTGGGGGTGAATCGGCTCTAGTTGAACATAGCGATTGGGCCCTCCCCTGCTGCCTACCCACCCTGGTCTGATTGGCAGATAGTCTCTGCTACTTCCAGCACAGGGGCAGAGGGAGACTGGCAGTATGAGG
The DNA here is from genome assembly GCA_917880005.1 of Nanger dama. Taxonomy (NCBI): domain Eukaryota; kingdom Metazoa; phylum Chordata; class Mammalia; order Artiodactyla; family Bovidae; genus Nanger; species Nanger dama. Next base: position 4,477,943 of record CAKJTW010000059.1, read on the forward strand.
GAGAACGTGGTAAGAAGTGGTGCTCACTTCGTCCATTCCCCCTAAGACGATTCTGCTATGTTAGGAGTAACAGCCAGTGGCCACAGCCAGAAAACCATTGTTTTCAGTGTCTTAGCTGGAGAATCCCAGGGACGGGGGGAGCCTGGTGGGCTGCCGTCTGTGGGGTAGCACAGAGTCAGACACGACTGAAGCGACTTAGCAGCAGCAGCAGCAGCAGCAGCAGCAGCAGCAGCAGCAGCAGGAGCAGCAGGAGCTTGTTTGTGACATTCTGTCAGACCACTGAACCAGACAGCTCAAGCCGAAATCATTGCTTTACTTTGTATTTATTTCACTGTGAGTCAATTGGTTCCATTTCAGGTTTCTGATTAAATTCCTGAGACTAAAAAATATATATATAGGCAGGTTTGACCCCACAGACTGTAGCACGCCAGGCTTCCCTGTCCACGGAATTCTCCAGGCAAAAATACGGGAGTGGGTAGCCATTTCCCTTCTCCAGGGGCTATTCCCAACCCAGAGATCAAATGTACGTCTCCAGCACTGCGGGCAGACTCTTCACCATCTGAGCCACCAGGGATCAGAGCCCAGGTTAAACCACATATGTGTTGATTAGGCTTGATCCATGACTTTGGAGTTGTTACTATCGGCGGGACTTTTCTTGGAGAAAACCGTATTAAAACGGGAAGTTGTAATTTCTTTAAAGCTCATTTTCTCATCTTTAAAATGAGTGATTGTACAAAATGACCATTTAAGTCTCTTTCAGCTCTAAACAGTGAAAACTATTCTATCATTAATTCAAAGATAGAGTCTTTCATCCTGTACATGTACCCAGAATCCATCAGGACTGAGGCTTGAGGGGAGATGTTCCACCCTGTGAGGTTCCTCTTATCAATCAAATCAATGCCCAAGATTATCAGAGGATTTAGGACTAAGCCCAGAGATACTGCTTCCCTAATTACAACCTAGTTTGTTCCTGACCCTTCAGAACAACTAAACCTAGTTTTCACTTCAGCAGGAAATCCCAATTTCAAGGCCAGAAGCAGAACTGCACAGTTCTCCAGAACTGGGGAGTAGGTTGCAGTGTACTAACCCATTCCCTCAGTGGCTGTGATATAAGCGAAATCACAAAATCAGCTCCCTGCTTTATCCTCACATATTTTGACACTTATAGCTTGTTACATCTTGTCTGGAACATCTTGTCCATGTTGTTTGGAGCATGGCTGAAAGTATTCAGTGGTCTTCAAGCCTCAGGATTCCAATTCTACAAAATTTAAAAGAGACATCCATTCCAAACTTCCTTTGTTTAACGTACTCTAGAAATCGAAGTGCCTTTAAGTATAAAATGACAGGATAATAGAACTCTAAGTCTTCTTTGCAGTGAATATTATACTTTCACTTTGTACCACAGAGCTCAAAATGCCTCACTTTATGCTGATGGTGGGCCTTTTATTAGAGTTTTTCATTCTCCTTCAGTTAAAGCATGTGACAAAGTGGTCACTTGCAGAAAGAGATGAAGGGGATAAGAGAACATGAAATTCACAGAAATTAAGACCACATTAAACACGAAGTAGATCTACCTCTATTTGTAGTTTAAATTTTAAATTTGCTATACCAAGAATTTCACAATGACAAATCACTTTTCTGGTTAAAATTAGGTATCTTAGGGGAAAATAAAATAATACAGTAAAGACAAATTGGAAACACAGTAATCTTCAAAAATTAATGTAAATCAAATATATAGACATGTATGTATAACATTTAATTATTCATAGTTATTAAAAATATACTACTAAAGGAACTTAAAACATTAGAATTTAACGTTTTTTTCAAAATAATTTATTTCTGTAGCCATATGGATCTACTATAGTAAGGAAATAATGTATATTGCAAAATAAAAATAAAATAAAGGAAATGCCTTTCCTGAATGTAAAACACCAAACCCATATAAATATCCATCTTACTAAAAAGTGGAGAGAAATTGCATGAAGCTAATTATTTTAAAACAAATTTTTGTAAATGTATTTTTACCGTAAGTGTCCTTTCTGCTCATAAACAACATGTAAAGTTAAAGAGAGGAGGATGAAAATAGTAATCACCATTCTCCAAATATCATTTTGGGAAATCATTTCAGAATCTTTTAAGTCAAATTTATTTTTATCTCTTGATTGAAAATAAGTAGTGTCTTCCTCAACACAATAGCCTAGTTTTTTCAAATAAATGAATATGACTAACAAATGAAGATTATTAAAATATTTTACATTTTTAATGTATCTACATAAATTTAATGAATATGACATATCTGTGAGATATATAGGACTCCTTTCTAAAGACTAAGAAACCAAGATTAATTAGGATAAAAATTAATAAATCAGAACATAATTTCATGTTTGATAGAAAGATTTTTTAAGAAAAATAAAGCACAATTTTAAGAGGATATAAATGATAAATTTATATATTACAATTGTTCCTACATTAGACTAAGTTACTGAATCATATCAAAACTGGACATTTTGTAAGTGGTTTTGTTTTTCAAAGAGATGTAAAAGCAATTTTATCACGTGATGGTCTTTTATAATGGCTTAGCTTTGATTAACAATAATTCTTATTAATTTAGCCACCAAAATATTTTGGCTTGTATTTACAGATTTTTAAGAAGCATTATATACAGTGAGAGAGAGGAATTTAAATTATTGAATACTTTGCTTGATCATCATCTAGAAGTACTTTGCAATTAGTTTTTCTGCTTTATTAGCATTCTGTGGCAATCTTTGCACTAAAATGTCAGCCTTGTAGTTTCATGAATCATTACAAAAACATCATCGAGTATGATTTATAATCCACAACAATTCATTTTGATCCAAGAAAGTAGACCATGTTGCAGTAAGTCATTCTTAGACTCTATCTTCAAGTGATTTGAGGGAAAAGCTAAAATTGTTATCTGGTTGGCTTCTTGTGAGTGATCCAGTCGTGGCATTAAAATCAATATGTATCAAAAAGAAAGAACAGAAAGCATGGGTAATAGAAATAATTCAATTTAATACACATATTATACCTAATAGTTCCTATTTTAATATGTTACTTTTAATACCTGGACTTAATACATGTCCAAAGTGTACTTTCATGTTTATTTCCTTAGTATCTTTCCTGTATGGCTAAAAACATCACATTCTCTTCTTTAAAGGAAAATCTTTGTTACATAAACATTTGAGTATTTGAGGAGAAAAAAACATAATTCATGTCAGAAAGACTGTGAATTCTTATTCTAGAAACCAGTGTTTAAAAATTAAAATTAGTTTTAAGACAGTCTTAATAATTACAAGTGTATAGTTACCACATAATTTTAATTGCAATAGTTTCCTGTTATAAATAAAAATCCTAGTAATAGTTCTTAATGGAATTCATCATTCACTTTTGAATGGTAACATATTAAATATTCAGTTTTTTATAAATGTAAAATTTTATTTACTACAAACTTTAAAACATACGTTATTTAAAAATTAGAGTTCAAAACTAAACATATTTTCAGGTAGATAATTGTTTAAATTTTTCTCCAGAGACCTACTTTTGTAAGTATATTGAAAAACTTTCTAAGTAGCGTCAGAGAGCAGTTTGCAATGAAATGGTCAAGAGATATGACTAAGTCAGTTTTGCAGAAGGATTCAAGCATTTTAGAATAGAGATGTTAAACCACTAGTTTCCAGCTATCAATGTATTAATTTATACTAAGAATAAATCCACAGTGGTAAGATTACCAGCAGCGTTGGCCCACAATAAATCATATGAGATGTAGGCTAAAAAAATAAATCTGTATACTCATTTGAGAAAGATTGTAATGGGCTTTATAATTTTAACAAAATTTTCAAACTGATTTTTCCTTTAAAATGTTTAGATTTGCTACCTAAAAAATGAATGAGTGAAACATCAACAATGTAATAACTGAATACCTATGACTATACCCCATAACTTAAGAACTAGAACTAACAATAAGCTGAAACATTTAATAAAAATACAAGAGAAAAATAAACTGTTTTTGACATTTCTGTATTGTCAATATCATTTCTGCCTACACGTAGGCTACTTGGCACTTAGTCTGCATCCTTTTACAGTAAAACTTCTTTGAGGACTAAAGTACTAACCTTTAAATTAGTGCTTATTTAATTTAATAACTAAATCCATCAAACTTCAGACTCACTAAAATGATTTCATTTTCCTTTCTAGTTAGTCTGAAGTGCTTTATCTTAAAATGTTAACTGTCAAAATAATGGATTTTTTTCCTCCATAAGAATAACTTGGATTTCTAACATATCTCGTCAATCATTCTATTGAAACTGGGTGTGCATAAATTGTTCCACCACTGAGATTTTCTTAACTCCAGTGTGTAAGTCTGGACAGGGTTGCTCATCTCTACTGTGAAAAAGAAAGAAGATCATGTTCTGAAATGAATTTATAGTCTTTTGCTTATAGGCAGAATGTACTTTTAGAGACAGAAAGTTCTATTATTTTATCAAGTAATGGAACAACTGTAGAAATTATTTTGAGAAAATAGGATATTATTGAACACATTATTGCATTAAAATTATAAAGTAAAATACTATGTTATACATCTTCTCCACTAGGTGATTTTTTAAAATATTTGAACTATCACCTTCTCTCTTTATATATTAGTAATAGTTGTATTTTTACTAAGAAATATTATCATCAGTTATTCATCATATATTCTGGTATCCTGTAATATATATGACTGAGTTTATATTTTGTCATAAGCCAGTACACTGTCTTATTAATAGAAGGAAGATGTTAAACTGAGACAAATTCAAGTTTTATTGCCAATCAGCTACTATTAAACCAAAGGTGGTTTGAATTATTTTTTGTGTTAAATGCAAAAGCCGACTTTTATGTATCAGAGAACTATTCCAGGTCTTACAGTCCAGAGTGATACAGTTTAATCGTTGTCCTTTTAATTTGAATTTAAAGTATAAACAGAAAAAATTCCTTGCACTTTAGAGCAGAATTATTTTTGCCTTTAAATTTCTAGTATTTCCATGAAAGCTTGAATAAAAAGCTGTGGCCTGACAAGCTAAAAACATATTGTAGTTTTATGAAAGTCTCCAATTGGCATAATGAGAACTGATACAATCTAATTGTTTAATCAGTAACATTCTTTTCACTATTATATAATAATCTATATTCTAAGTAAATTTGTAAACAAATGCAGCTATAATAAATATACCTAGGAAATTTATTTTATACTATTTTATTACTTTCTGGAACGTTTTGTGAATGCTCAAAGAGTTTGATCAGGCAATTCACTTACATGAAAATTTAAAAATTCTTTGTGTCATTGGTGAATGAGAAAATGTTAGCAATGATCCACGTGCCAGTAACACACACAAAGTGCATTTAAAGTTCTTATTTAGTATTTTATGTCTTTTACAAAATGAAGCTGATTCTCCTTGCTTCTGGACTGGGACACAATTTAATACTAGCGGAAAATTTAGGCAGCTACTGGAATTACTACAATGCTAATAACTTATATCAAAAGAAAGGTTTAAATTTGGGGGAAACTCAATTCAATATGTATCATCATAATTATAAATCTATTAGCAATAAGAGTACTATTAAGAGAATTATATAGTACTAATAAGAGTACTATGTATGCTCTATATAAATGGATCTCCAAATAAAGTGGAATATTTGGGAATCTAAAATATTTCCCAAATGTTACAGAATTTTCCAGTGGGGTGAAGTCTGCATTTTGAATTTAAATATCTGCTATAATCAGTAATTAATACTAAAGCATTACTATAAATCTACAACACAGCCTAAATTACTTGAGTCAGTGTTGCATAGAACCTGACTTCAATTGTGAATTATTTTTAAGGAATAGGAAGCAGTAGTTCTCAAGCTCTAGCAGGCATCAGAATCATGCTTGTTGAAACAGAGACTAGCACGCCCTCACCTCCAGATTTTTGGATTCAGTGGGCCTGTGATGCCATCTGGGAATCTGTGCTTCTAACAAGTTCCCAAGTGATGCTGAGATTACCTACCAAGAGACCACATTTTGAAAACCACTGATTTGAATGCAGCAGAGTACTTTTAGCACCTTCTTTGAGAAAGCCTATCATCACAGTCTCAAAAGACATTTATTGACTGTGAAGTTTAAGATTACTAATGGATTTGGGAATTGCTTGTATTCAATATTATTTTAATAGTTACTAAGATAAATTTTCTGATAACCATAGATACACTAACAATTTTTCCTAGGAAAATATAATTATGCAGTTATAAATGGTATTATCATAACTTAGAAATGGTAATAAAGTAACTATTGCTTTGAGGTTAAAAAATATGTACTTAATTTTTTTCTTATCAGGTGCTACCTTGGCCTCTTTGGTTCTAAAAGTAGTCTATAAGCTAAGGGAATAAAATCCTTTTAGAAAAGATGATGATTATTATAATATTAATATCTGTGATGGGAAAGTGTCTTCTGGTGAATAGATACAATGGTAACGACTTAGTGCAACATTCACCTTTGCACAATGTAATATTCATTATATCAGCCACAATCTTTTAACTTCTTGAAAGTAAGATATTACTTTACTTTCTTTTGAATCCCCACAGAGACCTTAAGACCCTGAACTGTGAGATGTTCCATAGGAATGATTGATTTAAGGACAACCTAACTTCAACAGTTAGAAGAATGCCAGGTAATAGTAGATGCTTAATAAATGCTGATAGACCTGAATACATTCCTCATGAAGAGTAAATGCATGAGAGATTATTTACCAATTTATTTGGACAGGCATCCTACTCTTTTGACTATACAAGCTGCTTCATCTCAGTGTGTTTGTCAGAAGTTGTAAAATGAATCGTGGGATGGTTTAAATATCCTTGCATTAAGGCAGATGACTTAATAAATGTCAAATTAGCTTTCAGTTACTAATTTTGCCCATGTCTATGCTATCAGCGTTACAATAAAACCTGTTTCTACATTTTAAAAGTTCTCATTTTAACATTGCCTCTATGACCCTGGACAAGCAAAATAAATATATCCAAAATAAACATATCATCATTGTTACTTGTGGTACCTGTGTGCATGTGCTCAATCGTGTCTGACTCTTTGCAGCCCTCTGGACTGCCAGGCTCCTCTGTCCATGTGATTTTCCGGGCAAGAATACTGGAGCAGGCTGCCATTTCCACTCCCTCGGGAACTTCTTAGCCAGGGATCAAACCCTTACATCTCCTGCATTGGCAAGTGGATTCTTTACCATGTGCCACCTGGGAAGCCCAATAATGGTATAAGCTACAGGTTTAATGAGACCAGAATGGTGGAAACCAGATTTTGTGGCTGTGAAAAAGAGTTTTATAACCTAGAACTAGGACTTCTGAGGCTTAAATAGACCTGTATATATCCCCTGAAATATTAATATAATTTTTGCTTTTAAAGTGTCATTATTGTAACACAGATATTATCTTTGTTTTTTCATCAGTTCTGAGAATTGTACCCCAGCATATGCAAGGGGATTTAACTGAATACACCGAATGACAATTACATCATTGTGAAGAAAAGATGAGCACGAAACCCAAAGACTAAAGAGTTAGGAAGGAGTTCTGTCCTCCTCTCACTGACTAGTAACCAAAAAGCCCAGGGAAAACAATCATAGCGTATAGGATGGGTGGTAGGGGAGAAATTGCAATAACATCTGATAAACCCAAATGCCTGAATAAGGTTGAGCTAATTTTTTCTAACACATTATAAGAATCCACTGAAGACAAAACACTTTCATAACAGAGGTCATTTCAAGGCTTTTTCTCTCTTTAAAGGAAGAAAGATAAAAATGAAATAAAAGGAAAAGTCCTACTGCTCTGCTTCTATTTTTTAAAACTGACACAACACACCAGTCCCCGGACACAGTACTGAGGCCTGCTGGCTGCAACACTCCCTCTGACTCTCTAAGGAGACACGGGCTCACACGCACACACCGGTGCCAGCAGGGCTGCTTCTGGGAAACTCCCTCTACCACCTTTGAAGGGGGTAAAGGACAGTAGTGTTGCTTAACACGAAAGACTGCTTCATCTCTCCCTTTCCTCGCAAACTGAACGAACTGTTGCTGTAAGACAACACACTGCTAAGTTAAAGTAACTTAAAATTTTATAGCAGGTTCTCTGCCTGGAGGTATATGATGGGGCCACCTGTAGGCATCTAATTCCACTGAAAATAATAAATAATTGTGAGAAATTTCTGTGAGTCTAGAGGAAAGTGGCTAAGAACTGCGTTGCTGGTTGACTCCAATACGGATTCTGTCGTGGAGGATTAGAGAATTGTACTCTCTCCAACAAATATGAGTAATCCTTCTCTCTACAAAAGATCTGTTAAATGTAACGCCAGACACCTGGGTGCCAGAGAGACACAGCCATTTCTTGGGCCCTTTTGATAATCCACCTGCAGAAACTGCCACATGGCAATTGCTTAATATAGCACATCGATCCATTAGAGACTTTTTTTTACAGTATAGAAAGCTATTTTGTTGTTTCTCTATATCCTGTTTACCTCTCTGAAGCCTCCTCCTATTTTGGCAAAGGTAGAAAGTGACAGTAAAAATATCCCTGATATGATTCCAAGCATTTTAGGGGTGAAATTAAAAGTATATTTTAGCAACGCTCAGCAACTTTGACCTTTTTCAACTGGAAGGTAAAATTAATACACTGCAGAGCTGCTTTAGAGAAAAAGTAAAAGTGTTTGTTATTATGCCTTTGTCACAAGATAGGTAGAGAGACAGATTTATTGCTTATTCTGTAGCTACTCAGAGTATGTACGTTACTAATATGGGCTTCCCCAGTGACTCAGCTGGTAAAGAATCTGCCTCCAGTGTGGGAGACGTGGGTTCAGTCCCTGGGTGGGGAAGATCCCCTGGAGAAGGGAACAGCTACCTACTCCAGTATTCTGGCCTGGAGAATTTCATGGACTGTATAGTCCACGGTGCCGCAAAGAGTCGGACACAACTCGTGACTTTCACTTTCATTTTTCAAATGCTATTCTGCTGTATGATTAGTGAAATTTTACACACGCACAAACTTTTATCAAGTAGGTTCTAAAAGCTAGTCTAATCTTTGTTCATTTGGGTTATAAATTACCCATAAATTTTATTAATGTAGCTTTTAGTCTCAGAGCCCCTGCAAACAGACCCTGTTTGGATATTTAAATCTCTGACAACCTTTCTCCACAACAACCCTGTGGCTATGAGCTAAGAAAACTACATTTAAATTATCATTTTCATACAGAAGATTGAATTCTTGGTGGTATTAAGGTTGACATTTCCTTCTGTTTGTACTGCACGAAGGGTTAATAAGGTTTGCATAACTTTATTCTTTGAATGCTTTACATCACAGTACTACAGGATTGCTGCCAAAACAGATTTTAACCCTTTTAATCATACTGCTAATAACCACATTTTGCAGAGCATAGCCTACACTGCGCATAAGGCAATGTAGCTCTGAAAACAATTTTGACCTGATATCCAATCAAGGAAATGTTCCTAGAGATACTTGCCATTTTGGTTGCTATGGTGAGTTTCATATTTTGTGGAAACCACTGCTAGATGTCTTAAAATAGACCTTTGCCAAGAAAAACGTTGGTCCAGTGGCATATGCTGGCAGAGCATTGCAAGGCTGCTCAAATTCCCTTCCTTTGTTTTTCCCTCTCCCCCGGGGCAACTGCTCCAAGCATCAGCCCACTAGTCTGGCAGGCTGAGAATCCAGAAACTTGCTGCTAATTACAATGTTGACAATTCCCAACCTGTTTACTGGCGCCAGCAATCAAACTGCATCCTCTCGAGTGAACCAAAAGCACTTGCTGGCTTTAGCTTCCTTAGGTTCCAAGCTGGCTATATTAATTACTGTTAACTTAAAACTGTATGTTGTACAGAGGAAGCTTAATTAGCTACTTTGAGGATTAAAATCTATCCTTTACAAATTTTAAAGCCTTCTGTTCTTGACCAAATTATGTGAATCTATAAGACATCTTTCCTTGGACAAAATGCTGATTATTTTAGGTGTGGTTTCTCAGAGTCAGTTTTGCCACTCTATTTATTACCTTGAATTACGCACCAAAATAGATCAGAAGAAAATCTCGCTCTCTTTTTCGCTCTTTCTCCTCCTCCCTCTTCTCCCTTCCTCTTCTCCTTCCTTCCTTCCACTCTCCCTCTTTAACTTTCCTTCCTCCATGTTTCAACTCTTTATTTTCTTAGAGTTATTTCTACATTTTGTTTTTAAAAATTGAGGAAAATAATGAGCACAATTATTTACAGTTACTGTTTATGGTTAATGAAAAAGGAAAACTTTTTGATGAGGACATAATGGTTAACAGATATGTTTCTATACTGGTAAATTTTAAGACTGTAATAGTTACTTATACCATTTTTCAAGTGAACTCTCAGTGCTGTTTGTGAAGTCTGATTTGGGAGCAGTCATCCTTCAAGTGTAAAAAGTATATTTCCTTGATTGATAAGCTGGGTGACTACACAGTGAGAAATCACCCTCTCGGGGTCCTAAATGGCTAGTATAACACGCAATTTTCATAAAACACATAACAGCAGTGGACAAGGGTTTAGTAAACTCGAGACTTTTACTTTGACTCTATTCTAATTCAAGAGTCACTCTGTCTTTCTTTATTCAAGATAGCTTTGAATACTTAAAAGCTGAAATAAAAGAAAGTAAATACAATTCTAATTTGTATTAAGTATACTAAAGATGTGATTTGATTTCTGTTCTTTGGTGTGTGAAAATCACTCACTCAGTAATATTTACTAACCTTATTTAAAAATTTCCATTGAATGCACTATGTGACAAATATTTGTCATTCCAATCTTTTAGCCAATATTTTCATCTGGGAACTTATTAAATTGACCTGACTTAATTGAGATTAAATTTTTCCTTGTTTTACTGAAACTCTGCAACTTGGGTAAAAGCTCAAGCTATTCCTTTAATTATGATTTATGTTTGTCTCTGCATTAATGTTAATTTGGCCTATAAAATCTTCCTAATTTTTTAGAAAAATCTATGTATAAGTACTCTATAGACCTTTAGGATCTATTTTCACATTCACATCTATATTTACAATATTTGAGCTTGAAAAAGTTTAAATGAGATGAATCATTGAATTCATCTGATAAGAATAATATAAGTATTGTCAGATCCAGGAAGAGTAAAATTATAAGAAAAATTGAAATATTGACGTTTTACTGGATGTGTTAGAAAGAAAATATCCTGAGGACTTAGAAAATGGGTTCTAAATATTATCTGGGTGTCTATGGGGAATTTACTTAGATTCTCTGTGTTATAAGGATTTCACATATAAAATGTGGAATTATGACCATACACCAAATAATGGATCTGAAACAGATGATTATCATGACACCTATATATCGTAACAATTTACTGTAAGCTTATCCAAGACTCATAAAATTTTGTATTTTGTGTGGATATGGACTGGAAAATAATTACATCAAGAGAAAACCATCGATCAAATGGGAACGTCTTTGGACACTAAGAGCCAAACCAGACAATAACAAGTGTGTCAATCTTCTATAACTTTACCATCATTAATTAACAAACAGTCCTCCTCCCTAATATCTAAACTGCAGTAAAGAGGAAAAGCCAGACTCTTAGACACCAGTGTCTGTATTTTGTATTGACAAACACTGCTAATGCAGTCTTAAACAAATCCCCTTAGGTAACTTTATATTAAAGCAGGAATTCAAATATAATATGTCTTTTCCAATAGAAAACTGGATTAAAAAGGCATTTTAAATCCATGTTCCCCTTAGGTTTACTTGTCCACAAGTCCGTGGATGCTCTTTCTTTTGACCTCTGAAACATCCAGATTTCATGCCTTTCTCAGTTTTCTTCCTATAAGTTAGGGCCATTCTACTCAGACACTATTTCTGTTTTAATTGATTCTATACCAGTTCCAGACTAGAGCATGATTTTCTATTGAAATAAAAGCAAGAACTTTTGAGTACTAGGAAAGAAATCCTATAATATAGTACACTACATAAAATCAGTATTGTCAACTTTCCATATATTGGGAAAAAGACACTATATAAACAAGATTTCTTGTAAAGCTTCCTAAAAATTGGTATTTGTTCAATGTGTATTGGTACTAGTTATTAGATCTGCCAATAAAACAGCCACAAATAAGTTTATTATTGTTTCTTTAACATATCACCCAGAACGGCACAATCTTCTCCACAGTCCACATTCTTAATATGGTTACTTGCTAGCACTGTCCCTTGTCTCTTGTCAAGTCCAATTGCTATCTGCACAAATCACTGGATCTAAATGTTAAACTGTCTAAAAAATTTAACATCAGCATAGATTCTTAATGTAGCAGCCGCAACTAACGAAAATCTGTTTGTTTGGGGTCAAGAATCCTCGTATTTTGACTCTGTTCTAATATACAATATTAAACAATCACAGAGCTACTTTGGACAACCACATCCAGCAAAAGAGAGGAATATGAGAAGTTTTAATTGAAGTGTAAAATATATGGCTTCTGAACTTCACACTCTTATCACCAGAAATCATTGCTTTTGAAAGCTTTATAGAACTTTTATTAAACCTATTCTCAAAGTTTTAAATGGACATGATGTGTCATACCTATCATTAAACTGTGAATGAAATATTATGTAAGTTATCTAGTTAAAACAATAGCTGACAAGTCATATTATTCTAATTTTAAGAGGATGGGTATATCCTTTTGTGATTTTATATTTATTATACTTGGAACATCCAGGAGAGTCACACCTTTCAAATAAAAGTATAAATTAACTTTGCTTGTGGTCTAAATTTTCTTTGCTAGTAAATAATGAAAAAAATACATTACACAGATCCTGACCTTAAATAAACATATCTATCACAATAATTATTATATTGAATAAAGTGAGTTCCTATATATTATTTGTTTACATTTTAAAGATTTTTTAGGTATTTATAGATCTAATATTAAATAAAATATATTAGATAGCATTTTCTACATCAAAATTCACATGGACTTAAATGAGTCTAGATTAAATAGTTACTTGCAGTTCTAAAAGAATACCAGGTTAAATGTTTTCATAGTTTTTTAATTATTTAGGAGTTACACCTGAGAATCAGAGAAAATAAATTTTTATCTTTGCAAAGAATAAAAAGAACATTATTAACACAATGTTGTAAATCAACTATACTTGAATTTAAACAATTTAAAACAGAATAAATTACTATTAAACAAATTTGAGAATTAGAGTTTACATTAACAGTAAATTAAATTTAAATACATGCAGTTCAACAGCTAGTTTTGAAAATGACATTAATTACGGAAAAATGTAAAATTCTGCCTTAATATGTCCTGAAAGAATATAGTTGTTTTCACTAAATTAATAAATATTTTTAAGCACCTATCACGTGCCAGGCACTGGACTAGGTATTTTAAAAGGCTATACCTTTGCTATGCTATTTTAGGATTAAATATCCAGACAAGTATTAGTTCTTTTCTTTTTCACAGAATGAAAAATAGTAATTTCCCTTTCCTCTAAAAATTGTAATTAAATTTAATAGCATAAACATTTACACACAGGATAAACATTGTAAAAGGTCCAGTGTTTTATTCTTTACCCACTATTATCATATACACTGACTTTGAAAAGAGTTGTCTGTGACTTGTTCTTAAGCTGAAATATTTCTAAGATGTGTCCAGGGTTTGAGAGCCTCACGTATATTATACATATAGAGACATACACATGCATGGATTCCCACAAAAACACGTTAAGATGAATTGGTAAGTCATTTTGGTGGCGCTTTTCTTTCCTACTAAAACTTAAAATAAAAATCAAAGGGTAAAGAAGTGACAAAAATGTTTCTATGTGCTTGTTTTAAGAATGTAAAAGCTTAAAGACCAATTCTTGTTTGATATCAAGGTAAAACACATTGGTGAATACCTTTGGAAGACTCCTGTATTTTTTAAAGCTGCTTTCTTAGTTGTATCAATTTTCTCACAATCTACACATTAAAATAAAGAGTAGAATTCAGGCCAAAACAAAAAGGTTATTTTGGAAATGGAATTCCTAAGAGGTAGGAAGGCCTTGAGAGAATGTAAATCCAGCCTTCCTTGTTGTAAATGAGACACTAAGTGCCAGCCAAGCCCTGTGGCTAGTCACAATTCACAACAGAACCTGTACTCAAAAGAAGATTTTCTAGCCTTTATTGCAGTTTTTTTCTACCATATGATGTACTCTCTTCCATTAAGTGTCATATAATTGAGGAAAGCAGGTGATTCAGAATTTTTCCATATAACTGCCTAAATTCTAATTTGCTTTGACTTTGTAAACAGTGAAAGCATATTTTAAAAAATGTTTATGGAAACAAACTGTGCATGAAACTCTACCCATAAAATAACCATTCTTAAATTTAATTCCCTAGCATTTATGCATAAAATTATCTAGAATATTTGTTGTTTTACCCTAAAATGTTGCTATTATGAAAGATATTTTTGCATGTATGCTTCTGATAGAATATTAGGCATACACTCACTCACCCATTCATTCTTCTAGAGGTCCAAAAGTGAATGGAATATTTGCCAGATATGTGGAAACAATCTTAAATAACTAACTATAGTTTATCTTGGGCCTTTTTGAAGCAGTTCTTAAAATTAGTCACATTTGCTCACTGAGATAAAAATAGACCTCAAATAATTTCTACTTGTGTATTGGATATAAATTTCTTTAAGTTACAATAAATATCAGTTTTCCAGTTAAATTATATCAATGTTACAAAAAGAGATTTTTAGAAACAGTGTCTCTTAAGACATTTGAAGTTTAAAAAACAGACACTAATTTCAAAGTATGCAATTATGCTACTATTGTAATACAACTGTCAACTTGAAAAAGTGTGCTGTGTGCTGTGCTAAGTCACTTCAGTCGTGTCTGTTTGCAACCCCATGGACCATAGCCTGCCAGGCTCCTCAGTCCAAGGAATTCTCCAGGCAAGAATATTAGAGTGGGTAGCCATTCCCTTCTCTAGGGGATATTCCTGACTCAGGGATCGAACCCAGGTCTCCTGCTCTGCAGGCAGATTCTTTACTGTCTGAGTCACCAGGGAAACAAGTGTACTATGACATAAACTGTAGTTTAACCAGAAACATAGTATGAGTAAATAGACTACAGCAATATACATTTTTTTTAGTTTGAAATTTAATTGAGATTCAGTATTGTTTTGAAGCTAATAAAATGTATAAGAAAACTTATTTAAAATCATTTCAATATTTTAAAATTCATAGTTTATTCTTAGCTTTTGAAACTTTTACTTCCAGCTATAGGTAACATGCATATAAATTTTCAGATACCGTGGATTGTTACTAAACCTCAAAGTGCACTTCCACAAACACAGCAAATGAAAATGTGTTTACACTTGTATACATGGTATAATATTTTTCATTGATTTTTAGAGAT
Source organism: Nanger dama (assembly GCA_917880005.1). Taxonomy (NCBI): domain Eukaryota; kingdom Metazoa; phylum Chordata; class Mammalia; order Artiodactyla; family Bovidae; genus Nanger; species Nanger dama. The sequence continues at coordinate 4,493,425 of CAKJTW010000059.1, forward strand.
CCCATTGTCTTATTTAGCTCTCATTATTAACCAGACTATAACAGAATTCAGAATGCAAAAGCTTTAGGTGGTCACATATTTGTAATCTGGGACAACAGTACAAATATCAGGGACATACTGGTTCTACCATCAAGCTGTGCTCAGCAAACTCAACCGCACTAAACATATTTCAAGAAACTTAAAATGTCATCACATCTCTTTGGCTTACATTTTTTAGATGAACTGTAATGTCTTCTCAAATATAAAGCTCATAATAAATATTCACAGGAAATGTTTTATAAATTTAAATTTAAACATTCTACATCATGATTTAAAGTACAGGTGCCAGAGGAAAAAAACCTCAAAACATTTGAAAAACAAGTTGTACTACAAAACTCATTTAAAACCTATTGAGCATTTATGTTTATGGGCGTATAACTACCAGTAACTAAATGTAATAGCTAAATAGAATAATAAAAGTCTTTAAGTATTCTGGCATTAATATGTTTTGTTTCTATTGAGAATATTTATCATCAGATAAACTTACTTTCAAATAGTAAGTCTAAAATGCAGATTACATTACTGTCTAAGAGCAAGAACGTCATCCTGTCATTTCTGTGATTCAGTGACAGCTGACACTGTACAGTATTGAATCGTGATCATCTTATGTTGCCTTCTGTGTTCTTAGTCCTTCTCTGTCCTACATAAAAGCACAAAATACTCCCAAATATGCCCATCATCCGCACCCTGACAAAAACTATTTCTATACTTGAAAATTTACCAGTACTGATGTGGAATCTAATAAAAAATGATAATATGACATGGAATTTTCTACCCAGCAAAATGCTACTTCATTGCCTGGAAATTCATTGACAATTCTAGTTCTAGACTGGCACTGCTGTGACACCAAGAACCACGTCATTCTAGGGCTAACAGTGGATATGGAGAGAGATAATGGCTCCAGGATATGATTATTAATTTAAAAATGTACTCGGTCAGAATCATCTATACAATAATATTTTTTGTATTTATATAGAGGTTTTCATGATACTCAATGGATGTTTAACTGTGAAAAGTGCCATTCCCTATAGTTCTAGTTGAGCAAAAATATCAGAATGTGATTCATAAACAAAAAATAAAATCAGAAAATTCTTTGTAAAATTCAGTTTCTGTCAATCTCCTTACCTGAGACTCAGTAGTAAACCATCAACCAAGATGATATTTCTTACACCTATTAATGAATATCACATTATAATATAAATTTGAGTGTTCGTAGACATATAAATTTCAATAAGAAAACAAAAATTCTCTATTAAAAGCCATAAATTGTGTTCATAAAATTTTGAATACTTAGGCAGACTTAACTAAGGTAAAAATAGCAGACAAAGGCAATTTTCACAAGTTTTCTCCTTTCTCTTCCATTGTGCCTCAAGTATTACTGTCAAATATCCATATGTTTTTCTCAGGAAAAAAATTCTGTCACTTTTGTAAAGCAAACCAAATTTTAGAAAAAGGATGCAAACGCTTCTAATATTTGGACATCAATTGAAAAACAATCCAAGTATTATTATTACTTACAATCATTTGTATCTAGCATGAAAAAAAAACACACAATCACTTCCTCCTTCTTCAATCTTGTGTATATGGATGATAGCAACATGGCAAAAGTGAGAACTTCTGAACTAGGCAAAAGCTAGTTCTGATGTAATTTAAAATTCTGTTTTCTGAGGGGGAAAAAGCTGCCTTATAACAGTAACAATTAATTACAGTAATTTCAATTTAATAATTTGGGAATTTTCCTCATTATCTAAAAAGATAAAGTATGATAAAACCCATAATTTTTTTTGTTTTGTTTTGTTTTTTTGTTTTCTAAATATAAATAGGAGCCAGCTCAGTCAGACTGACACCTAATGGAAACTTTTATAAGAGATAATTCTGCAAAGGAAAGGAAGCAATGAGATAAGTATGTAAGTCACTCGAACCAAGAACGCCAAATACTTTTGCTGGCCATGAGATGAGTAGAGGTTTCCTCTAGATTTCAACACTAGCATTTAAAGTTATTCCATGCTAAAAATTATTATTCACTTATGAAGCGATCATAATGATAAGCTAAAGTACCAGTGGTAAAGAACTGAGTGAAATAGCTTATTTTTCAGAAGTTTCCCTCATTCTCTCAACAAATGCCAGAGTATTAAATCCTTCATTTCTTGCAAACTCTCACTGGGTTCTCAGTTGCTTTTCTGCCTTTAAAATCTCATACACTTATTTAGCCAAACAGCATGAGTCCAACTTTTCAAAGCTCACCAAATTACTAGATTATGTAGCTTCTCCCTACTTTGCCAATTTCCAGATGAAACCAGGGAACCAGCAGACATATTGAATTTTGTTAAATACATTAATAAAGGCAATCTTTAAAGGCCCTTAATCACCAAATAGTGACTACCTAGAGAAAGAGAAACAATGAAGGAAAGAACAAAATTCTTTTGCTAGTGATAGAATTCCGAGTGCAAAGACAGCATCTGTGTTTCCTTTTCTACTTAGACTCATTCTTAAAACGGGTTTGTCAGACCTGGGAGCTTCTGAGAAGGGCCCCCACTCACTTGCCTTGTAAACCACCTTCCCTGAGCTCAAAAGCCGTGAGCAGTGATACCCTGAAAGTAACTATGGGATCAGATGCGGCGTGGTAAGAATAGGGGCAGGTATAGGAGTGGCACAGTGTTCCCATCACTAGGAATCCAAAGTACTAGAAGAAAGGCGAGATTCTGCACTGGAAGTGTGAGGATGTGCCTGCCTCCTACGGGGCACTTTGCTCTCAACGTCTCTAGGGCTCAGAGCTGCTCTCCTGGGCAAGAAGTCAACGGGGTACATGTACCGTAGTAGCGCCCACCAAAGGCTCATCCTCTAAAGGGAAAAGGTGTTTGGGGCGTCGCTCGGCTTAGAGCCGGTTTGGAAGCGCTGCGAGGTAGATGCTTTGTGGGCTTCTTACTCCCCCTATCCCCCTACCCCCGTAGCTTGGACTTCTCAGGAATGTAGTCTTCGCAGCCCATGCACAATCAACAGCCACCATGCAGGGAGGAAACTTGGTCTTAGGGTCCCAGGAGGTTCTTGGTGAGCCTCGTGGAACCTTCTGGGTGCCTGGTAAGTTCTAGTCCCCAGCATTTTCTCCTTCCACCTTTGAAGCGCCGCCACTGGGCGCGTCCTGGCGCCTCCCTAGAGGAAAAGGAGAGTTGCAGAGCCGCGTCTTAAGCCCACAAGAGCTGAGCTGGAGCCTCCTTGGCCCGCGCCTTCTCCGCTGGATCATCTTTTCCAGCATCATCTTGGGCATCTCAGTTCCTCACACACCCGATTGTCCTCAGGATGCCCGGTGTGCTGGAGGGGGTCGGTGAGTGGTGGAATGCTCTTCGCCAGGATCCCGTCTATCTCAGACAAATCCGTAGGGCTTTATCTTCCATTAATATTTGAAGCAAGCAAACAAACAACAACTGGAAGTAGAAGGAGGGAAAGGCTCGCTCTTCTTTAGTCCCATCGCGGCAGACCTGAGAGAGGGAACGTGCCTTGGGTTTGCTGATGTGTGATACTCGTCCTAACGGCAGAGGCAGGGAGGACAGCGCTTGAGAGATGTCCCAGAGAAACTGGACGACTGAACAGTCCCTGCCTGCCCCATCACTTTCAGGAAGGTTCCAGTTCTGTGCCACACGGCAACCAATCCAGTTCCCATCCTGATTCTCCACCCCTTCGCGGAGAATCCGAAAAGAAAATAGAGGGCCCTGCGAGGCCCGCCACACTTCCAGTCTGGAAGTTCCGGGGGACCCAGGCCCGGGCCTCACGCCCGCTGCACACCCGGCAGCCAGGTCTGGCAGCCGACTGGTACGGCTGGGGGTGGGGCTCCGGCACCGCCCCAGCCCGGGATTCGCGAAGTCACAAGCTTCCGCAGCTTGCTTGCGGGGGCACCTTCGCCCACGGACACGCCCTTTCTGCGCAGGCAGCCCCCAGCGACCCTCTGCTGAGCGCCAGTTCCTCCCTCGCAGCGCTGCCAAACTGCTCAAGGCCTTTCAATCACTCCCAACTTTGGAGATTCGCCCAGTCCGTGTCGTTCCCTGCAGCCCGGAGCCCACGGGGGAAAGGAGACGAGAAGACTAGAAGGCCAGGGACCCCGAGACTCCCCGCAGGCTTCTTGGAACAGAACCCCATCCTCTCCCCGCCCCTCCCCTCCGCCTCGACTGCAGCCCTCCGACACGCACCCATTCTACAGCCCGGGTCACCAGAGGCGCGGCGCGCACTGCCTTTCTGGTGGGATGTGTCTTGTAATCACCTAACACGCGACCCGGAGCGAAAACACCGAGGAAAGGAAAAGATCAAAAAAGTGCTACCTTGGCAACCACAGGCGTTTACAGGCCAGCTGGTGGGCTGGGAGGGCGGCCGCTGCCCGCCTGCCGCTGGTACTCTCCTCGACTACGCGTATTCTTAAGCAATAACAACGTAATCCGTATTATCCACCCAAGAATACCCGTCACCGAAGAGAGTCAGAGGACCAAGCTGCTGCTGCCGCTGCTACCGCTGCCGCCGCTCCTGCCGCCGCCGCCGCCAGAACTCTTGCTGCTGAGCCCGCCCCTGGCTGGGGCTGGGCTGAGCTTGACCGGGACCATAAATCCATAACTCGATTTCCCTAAAGAAGGATCCAAAGCTGTGCACGGCTGCTTCCTGCCCAAATCCAAATGGCTGCTCTATTTCCAGTTCTGAAAGACAAATCACAAAACCAAGCACTTAACACAGAAGAAGAGTGCTCTCTTCCCAGTAAGGAAGGATGTGGGAAGACTCTCAGGGCACAGGGTGGGCGTGACAAGTAACCTTTAGTTTACCTGGTACTCTCCCAGTGCTTTTCTCTGTCCTTGCTCTGCTTGGTACCCCCTCTGGTATCGGCCAGCCCACTCTAGGTGCTTTGATTGAGTGTCATGGCAGCGAGAGAGCCCTGTAAGAGACATGCATAGTTAAGCACACAAATATTACAAATGTATTTGCCTAGATGGCTTTAAGAAGAAGTGAGGCTCAAATAAAGATAGGGTCATGCATGGGTGAAATTTTCAGCAGTGTGTTTTGGAAATGCATTTTCTCAAGCCCAAGATCACAGAAAATAAACACTCTTTCAATTTACTACTTGAAATCAAATACTTATAGATCTACAAAAATAGGCACCTCTCCTTTGAAGGCCTTACAGCTATATAACATAATGATTTTTAAAGGAAAAAAAAAAGCTTCAAAGCACAAAATAATTAAACTCATTTTCCACAGTATCAGAACTCACTGAGCTGACAAGCTGGTAGAGTTTCTATGATTTAGGCATCATTTTGTAGTATCACAATGTGTAATTCCATAGCCCACCTTTCAAATATACAGTATAGATGCATTGCTGTGCAGTTGTTCTGAACACTTCTACAGAAATACCTTTGAAGCTCTGTCTTCATAAAAATTATTTTAAGAAAAAAACCAATAAAAACTCATTTGCAAAGTGACTGTAATTTTGGCTTCCAGAAAGAGAACCTCTGTGATTCTTTGATGATCAATATGGCTCTTATTGGAGAAGCTTTGTCTTAAGATCCTGCAGTGAATATTCTGATAATAGGGGTTTATTGTTCACTAAATAAAATGAACAAGTGCAACGTCACTACCCAAGACATTTTGTAGCTCCATTAGGAAGTTCTCAATTTCCTTTCCCTGTTACTCTCAAATACATGGAAGTACATCCATGTGAGTGGAATAGGGAGGGGATATGGAAACATGGCAATAGACATTATGATTCCTCAAATTATGTAAGTGCAAATAGCTCTTCATCAAGCGGTAATTATATAACAGAATCTCTCCCACTACCACAACTCATCTCTAAGTGACCTGGTTGCAATTTAAGGCATTTAGGTCATGCTTTCTCCTATTACTAATATTTTTAAAAATATATTATTCCAGACACACCAACTCATCATTTTCCTGACATGGTACTTACAAATAGAAAAATCAACATGAATTCTAGGTTTTAGGAACAACTGTTTAAAATATAATATCTGATGCCTAAAATAACTCAAAAGAAAAGCAGCATTGCCCAATTAGTAGCCTATTTTACAGTATTTTCAGATGACTTTTAAGTGCACCTTTCACAAAAAGACAGATGCCAATTAACAAATTAATAAGTGCTATTTTCTGCCATTACCTAACATAGCTATAGAGTGAAGCTTTTCTCTGGGGGTGCTACAACCAAGCCACACACACACACACACACACACACACACACACACACACACACAGAGGAAGCTGACAGGTTCTCTTCAGCTTGAACTCCTAGAAACAAAAGCCCTTAGGGAAAGTAATGCAATAGTCTATGAGCAAAGTGTACATTTGTTCCTGAACTCTTCCATTTAAAATCAACTAACATTAAAAGGAAAATAAGAAACACAGTATACAGGCAGATTTTGATTTAGTAAATAGAGCATTCTTTTTGAATTAAAAGGATTTTCAAGGCATATACATATATACACAACACACACAAACACACACATACATATATACATATACATACATACACACGTACATACACAACAATACCTGGCATAGCAGAATCACAGCATAAATACCTACACAGCTTTTCAGTGCTTTCCTAGTAATCTTAGTTTTGCTTCCTCACAATTGAAATGAAACATACACACACACACTGACCCACAGACTCACACGCTTTAAGAAACTAGAACAACGCAGTCAATATGCTTTCTTTTTATCCAAGTAGCCAGTGCCAGCCCTTTCCTACCTACCCAAATGTTCTGCCAGTTTCAGCACCTGGACGAGTGGACAGCTCAGCCCGGGCCGATTGCCGGCGGCAGCACTCGTAGCAAAGCTGACTCTGAGCTCTAACCAAAGCTCTCTCGTGCTTCAGCGGGGCAGCCTGACTTACGAGAACACCATTTCCTACGAGACCACTGCCGCTGGGTGCATATTCAATTCAAACCTCCTTAAGCTGTCGGATTCCCCCACCCATCCACCCTCCCCCCTTCTCCACCCTCTACACAAAAACGGAAAAGGGGAGAGAGAGAGAGAGAGAGAGAGAGAGAGAGAGAGAGAGAGAGAGAGAGAGAGAGAGAGAAAGCCCAATACCACCAGGGCGTTTGTTGATCAACTTACACTTTGCTTTTGAATATTTAGATACTGCTAGCGGAGCAATATCAACGGAGGTTTAGGTCTGCATTAAGTACCTTTGTTCATCGACTCCTGCAAGCCATATTTATTAGAATCTACATTTCCCTAGCTCCCCAATAACTAGAGGTGTGTTTTGAGGGCAAGGGCTTTCAGCACCTTTTGATCTCTCAAGGCCACCGCGACTGACTGCCAGTCCCCACTACTTTCCCACCCTATCCCCCACACTCCAACACCCATCGCAGGCAAACGCTTGGTAATTTGCAACCAAATATACATAAAGAAACGCGACAAAGCAATCGGTTTGAGGAAATAAGCCAATTAAGCTAAAGCAGAAATGCTTCTCTCTCCCCTCCTCCCCTTGCCTCCCTCCCTCTCCCTCTCTCTATCCTTCTGAAGTAGAAAGGGGGAAACACGGAGGAGAGGGAAAAATCGGGAAGAGTGTGATCATCGACTCTTAGAATCAATGGAAAAACACTATACACATCTTTACTGAATAATACTCTCGTTCTCAGACAAAAAGAAACACATTTATCGATGTAAACATAGTCTCCCTGTTCCACACACCCTACATCCTTTACCGTTTGCTGAGATTTGTCTTGCGGTATAGCAAAGTAACTGTCACAAATCCATCTCAATTGAAGTGCTTACCCTCTAAATCCAGGTTTCAAGCGGAACTCCAACTGTGTGTAGATGCCAGAGTCATCTGATGAGCAGTGAGGTAGCTCTGGGCAGTGGGAGCTGCTTCCCTCGGACTGCCGGGTTACAGTGTTAACAAGCCCTGGGAAGGGACCTCGGTGCCTTGCGCTGGCTGTGCCCCAGTGCCTTCGCGTGGTGGCGGCTTGCTCACGCTTCCGAGGAGTCCCAGGCGGTAGCCTTCAGCTGATGCGAGCTTCCAGAAAGGAGTGGGGAAGGGGGGAAAAAAAATCATCTAATGCAATCAAATCGATCTGATCTACACCATCTGTCGCCTGCCACTATACACAAACGTTAAAATAGGAAAACGGAAAACACTGACAACCCGAGAGGGTTGGTCTGCAAAGAGTTCATTTTTAGCAGAGCATAATTGGGTATGGTCGGCGTACAGTTACAAAAGCTGCTGTTAGCCATCCAGTAGTGGATCCCAAACATGCTAATGGTGGATTAATTGAGGAAGATCTGACGTGCAAGCTTCATAGTCTCTTATTCATGACTTCCCAATGGGAAAGGACCAATGCCTTGTGGGACTATGGTAACATACAGTCAAAAAGCTGCTAAGAAAATGGCTGTGTGTTCACAGCACCTCTCTCTGATAACAAACATATGTCGACTAAAACGGTTTAGTAAAATGGGGGGTGGGTGTTGGAGAATAAAATTTTCTTTCTCAGTATAAGCAACCTGATCTTCTTTCCTTAAAGAAATGCAAAAATAGATACCATATCTTTACCACAATGGAAGAAAAAGGATGTTTTAAAAGATTTTTATCAAGAGTAAATTCTGCCTTATAAAAGAAATGGAACACTTCTGTGCAGCAATTCTAAAAAAAAAAATCTATTATCATATTTTTTTCCTTACTTCGATTAGAGTAGATCCATAGCATGTGCAGTATATAGAAACTCAGCCCAGTTAATCCAACCAGGACTGACTGGATGTTGTTTAATGCCACGTACCCTTTTGACTTCCTGAAAGCAGGATGCCTCTTGGGCAAGACATTTTGCATCATTGAAAATTGACATAATGAACGTTAAGTGTGATTGCAGTGAGGAGATAGGGAGAGTTTTCTTTTTAATTCTACAATTATTCCCTCTGGCTGAAACTCCTTTTGGTCGGTTTCCAGTCTTTCCTGATCAGCTGATGGGGGAGGTATAGGGAAGGGGAGGGAGTGGAGATATGGATTCGGGGTGTGGAAAGGGAGGAGGAGGACTGTGGATTATCAATAACCAGTAAATTCAGTTTTATCTGTAATAAAAACTATGGTAATAAAAGAGGTCACTTACTAATTGCTTATCATGATATTTAAATATAAACCAGTTTTCAAAATTAATGTCTTATGTGTGGAAAGAAAATAGTGCAAACAATAGTGATTGTCCCTTATCCATTTAAATTTTAAAATTAAAAAAGAATCTAGAGTTTATTATCTCTGTATGTGACATTCTTTTATTATCTATATCCAAATAATGTTTCCTTTAATTTTGTCATCATTTGAATATTGAAAGCTGTGTTTATTTGGATTTGGCTGCTTTTGAGAACATAAATTACATATATTCATAGTAAACAATTAGTGTTTAGGATAATTCTTGAGATAGCTGAATGTCTTCTGAAACTTTGATAATCTCTTTAAGGAAAAAAAAGAAACCCTAACAGTAATGAATTAGATTAGTCTAAAAATATAGCTTGAAGACAAATCAAACAATTTACCTGATCTTTTGTTTCAATATACATTAATTAAGCACTCTTTCCAACCTACACAACATTCCAGGGTCACAGTCAGAAATCCAAGTCTAATAGCTTAGCAGCCTTTGTTCTTATTCGTGTCAAGCTATTGCCCCCTGCAGGTTAGGCTGAAAGTGCAGGCAGAATTTGGCCAAGTCTGGTAAATTTATGGTAGTCATGTTACTCATTTTCTCCCATTACTTAAGTAGACTCCACTTATTAACTTTAAGTTTATTGACACCATAGTTTAAACTGTTTAGAAATAGCTAGTAAACTTGGAAAAACTGAAATGATATTTGTAGACAAATGATTTGGGTTTTCTTTCTGAGAAGTGCTGGGTGGAGCAGATTATTTATTTTGTTGTCACACAGGAAGGAAGTACCCTGACGCACTCAATACAGTTTCTTTCTCTTTCCTTATCCTTTTCCCACAGGCTCCAGCAAAACTTAAAAACAAATGTAACAGAATTGGAATTATGATTTCTCAACAATAAAGAAAGGATCTTGGGTAGTTTACTACTTGGTATCAGTGTGCTCTTGGTACACTCAGTGAAGTGCCTTTGAATCAAACCCTTTCAGAGTCTTCCTACTACCGATGTGATGGGGCAATTACACTGTTTTTCTTGGATATAAAATGGAAAGTTATTTCAGTGTTCATGCTCTTGCCACCTTATCCTCCTTTTCTACAATCAACTTTTTCCAAACAAGGCACCACTCCAAGATGAAATAAACTTAATGTCAACAGAATAGAAATTAAAGTAAATCAACTTTTCCATAGTGTTAGAAAGTGGAGCGGGTTTATGAGAGTGATTTCAGAAGGTTTATGGGAGGATTCTTTTATGTTTTCGAAGTCATGATATAGCTACTTACACTGAGTTGTAAAGAACCCTGCAATGGTATTTCCCAGTTATTTAAATACATGTCTTATTGAACAATGGCATATCATTATGCAAAATATCATTAATTTTCATGCCAAATTAGCAATAATTAGAATTATACCTAGTCAAATGTTAGAAGTATTATTTCCACATTTTGTCAAAGTAGTCAGAAATATGAAATGCATTCTGCTATCTTAGAACTATTCTGAAATTCACACAAGAGATTTAGATGAGGATAGTGGCAAGACTCAGGGCTTTTTTTTGAGAATTTTTTACCCTACTCACTGGTACCCTATGGAATAAAAACATGGGATAGGAACCGGAGATGACTATGTTACATCTTAAATCTAAAAGCAAAACCAACTAATCAAGCAAGCAACCGACCAATCAACCAAAAACATAAACCTGAAAACGTATCCATGTCTTATCACATTTTTAAAGCTTGTTAAATTTCAAAAAGACACTACATCTTTAATGAAGGTCTTTCCCTCTATAGTTTATTAATACTCTTGAAGCAAAGAGAGGATTTGGGCTAGACTGTTTGACTATTATTGCATAACTTGTAGTCGAAATAGTGGCTTGTTGCCTACAGCTGACAGATCCAGCTGTCTCTGAGTGGATATTTGTAAAGAAAATCCACCTTTCTTTAAAAATTACACATGATTTTATATGTAGAAGCACATTGCTATTGAGTCGAACAATTTTTAACTATTTTGAGTCAAATGTCTATCAAACTTTTATGGATGGAGTTGCTTCTAATTATCCTCCGGTGAAGAAAGATGGTGCCATTTGACCTGTGAGTCTGAATCAAGGGCAATAATTTTTAGTTCTCCCCATACGAGATGCAGCAGATGGCCTGCAAGTGTCCTGAAAAACACAACTCTTTTCCTCTTACTTTCACCACTATTATTCTAATTGTTTCTGAAGGATCCGAACAGGGTTCTAGAAACCTTGTTATGTTCTGTTACTGCCAGAATCTTGGGTTATTGGTCATTCTTTTCCTCAGAAGCAAAAGGCCAGGCAACCTGACTTATTTGCATCCTATGACTCAACTCAGTTTTCTTTTGGCGGGCTGAATGTGTGTGTGTGTGTGTGTGTGTGTGTGTGTGTGTGTGTGTGTGTGTGTGTGTGCATCCTGAAAGGGCTTGTTTCCAGAGGTTTTCAAATGCAAATGGAGTGGGAGTGGTGGGAGCGGTAGTGGAGCGCGGCGTGTGGGTTGAGGGGGTTTGGGGAGAGGGTGTCTCAGGCAGTAACTTTATACAAATTCAAGGCCATCACTTCTGCTGCAGATCAAAACAAGGTCGATCTGAGAGAACCCTTAGCAAGATACAGTATCTTCCTCCTCTAGACCGAGGCCAGCTACTCGCACCGTTTGTAGAGAGGGTCCCGAAGACTCCGGAGGCCAGTTCCCGCGGGCGGCCGGGGGCTCGGCTCGCGCGCGGTGAAGGGCAGAGCGCTGGTCGGCGGGCTGGGTGCTCCAGCGCCGAGGGAGGCCAGCCGCCCGGGGCCCGGCTCGGCTCTCTTTCCCCGACGCCCCGGAGTGGGACGAGGGCACCGTTTTAGCAGCTTCCACTCTAGTTTCAGCAGCTGCGGCCCTGCACCGTTGGCTCGGACCCGGGCCTGCTGGGGGACGGTAAGGGAACGAAAACTCCACCTCCACTCTGGCTCTCAGATCCAGGAAAGGAAGCCAAACCAAGGAGTGGTTACTCTGGACAACGATACAGAGACCGTTCCTCTTGGGTCGAGTCGGCCTGCATTCTGTAGCCCCAGGAGCGCCAGGTGCGATCCGCGCGGGGACGAGGTGTAGGGAACCGCCGCCCTGGCCGCCTCGCACCGCTCTCGGGGCCTCCCGCGCCCCGTCCGGCTTCGTCGGCTCGCCCCCTCACACCCTAGCCGCGGAGGCTGCCCCGGGCCGAAGGCGACCTGGGCGGGAGGCCGGCGCGAGACGGCGCCGCGGCGCTCGGGAGCCGCAGTAAGGCGGAGGCGCGGACCCCGTTCCTGAAAACACTCGACTTCTCCAGAATTTGTCAAGTGTCAAGAAGCTCCAAGAAGGCGAGCTTGCGGGGAAAGCCACTCTGTGGCTAACCCCGTTTGGTCTCTGTCAAGCCCCTCGCCTTCCTCCTCTCTCCCGATCCTCTGCGCTCCCGGGGTCCCCGGCCGCGCGGGCTGAGATCCGGCCAAGGCAGAGCGGCTTTAGGCAGAGCGAAGGGGCCCCCTGCTGGCCGGACGCGGCAGCGCGCCGACCCGCTCCCGGTTCCCGCCGCCCCGCCGCGCCCCGCCCCGCTGCGACCCTCTGCGCCCCCAGCGCTGGGGCGCGTTAAAAGAAACAGAAAACAAAACAAAACAAACACGGCGCCAAAATCCACTCTCACCTCGTCTACTGCTTGAAGGTAAGTGTGAGTCCAGCCTCTCCCATGCCCCTCTCTGACCCTCCCTCTGCTCCTTTGGGCTGAGATCTGGGGGAGACAAAGGGGCGACTCTCCCCCAACACAAACACACATACCCCCCGCCCCCCCACGAAAGATCGTGGCTGCTTTTGAAAGCACGTTTTGCAAGCATCAATATTAAACAAGATACAACACATGCACACACATGCAGACACACACAGACAGACAGACACACACACACACATACACACCCTCGACCAAACCCACACTTACCAGTCCGGAAGAGGGCTACTGATGTGCTTGTTTCTGGAAACATTTCATTAGCTGTTGAAGGAAACGTTTACTGATTCTTTAGGTTGTAGGCAACACCAGTAATTCTGTAGATTGGAAAAAGGAGGGAAGAGGGAAGAAAGATTCCCCTTAGTTTAACCCTACCTGGACGTGAGTACTATTCTCAGTCCCAAGTCCTCGCGTGGGCAGAAAAGTTTTCATCCTTCTACTGAGGAGGAAGAGAGAGATTCAGCCATTTCTACGGGGGGTGGTTTCCTGTGTCCTGCTCCCATTCCTCACCAGAGAATGGGGGTAGTGTTTGGTTTGTGTATCTAGACAATTCATGACTTAGTTTTGTATGGTGTTTTGAAATTAGTTTAACCTTGAAATAGGCTCTGTGCTTTGAGTGGCAGATTTTTCTGTGCTTAGGTACAGGTTATTAGAAATCACAATGTTTCTTTCTATTCAGGCAGCCTTGACTTAGAGATGGGCATAATGTCTTATTCTATGACTTTCAGTAATGTCTATTGCCTCCGGATGTCTAGTGTCTTTGGAGAAGGAGCAGAGTTAGAAAACTTGTTATATAAGTTTAAGCAAATAATAGTTATAAATCCAGTAAAATATCAGTTTGCGTCTTTCTTCACACAGTCTTTGGAGGAGAGAATTAAGGATTTTGACTGCCTCTGGAGACTAGTTTATAGTAAGCAAGATCTAGGAAAGTATCTTTTGAAATGGTACATGTTTTTTAGTTTTCTTATTTTCAGATGGATGACAGAATGTTTGATCTGCTAATAGGAAAGGGAATAAGGCTGATTTGAACTGGGATCTGGTACCTCTTTTATAGCCAACAATACAGAAGATCTGAGCAGGTCATAGCGGACTAGAATTCTGGAAGATAACAATGACAATTAAAAGAATAACTAACATGTGTTTAGTGTTTACTTAGTACCAGGTGCTAAGTTGCAGCCTTTACCTTCATTATCTCATTTAATTCTCACTACAGCCTTATGGATAAGGTCCAGTTACAGTTTCTCATTTTATAGAACAAGAAAGTAAAGCTTGGAAAGTTTATTTATTTGACTAAGGAGACAACAAGTGGTCATCAGAAGAACAGGGATCTGAAAAGTAGGCAGTAGGAGAGATAGCTTGAGAAATGATGCTTCTTGTGTTGAGTTCAAGCTGGTAATATACTAATATTTTCAGTCTACATTTTAGTCTTTCATAAAAAAGATAATCTTTTCTGGAAAGAAAACATTAGATAAAATGGGAGTAGTTGTTGAAAAAAATTCTGGTCATTAATCCCCTATCCCTATCTCAGATGAGAAAACTGAGAGAATGAATCAATTTAGTTACCCTGGCAAGGTGCACAGCCAGGCCTGGAAACCAGATTCTCTGATTCCAGCCCCTCAATTTCTTCTACTTAACCACACTGTCCAAACACTGAAAGAGCCTTGGTTTTTCTCAAAATGCTAAACAGTAAATCATAGACAGCTCAGAGTCCATATATCTTAGTAAGTAAGGTTTCTTTTACTTTAATTGTGAATACCTTTTTAGACTTGAAAGGATGCAAGTGTAGAAATTGTGCTATTCTCAGTGGTGAATTAAATGAGATAAAAACTACATCAGTTTTACTTGAAAAGCAGTTAAAATGATATCGGAAAGACCTGAGTACAATTTTAGTCTTCTCCACCCCCCAAGACATATCTTACTACCCCAGTTAAGTCATTCCACGTTACATTTCTGCTAGCTTCTGTTCATGAAGGAATTTAACATGCACAAGGTTTTGGTGCTTTTCATCTCCATTCATATATTTTTTCTTTGTTCTGTGAATGGTTATAGTAAAAATGTCAAAACAAATCTCTGGGGTGGCCACTTTAATGACAAACATATACAAAATTAATTCGCAAGAGATTTTAGATCGGCATCCACATTTTAAGGCACACTTACAATGCACTGAAGTATATTGTGTAGAACTGATTTACTCTGTGTTGTAAAGCTAACTCAAGTACCGAATGTGCTTCATAAAATGGTCTTAGGGTTCCTTCATTTTCAGTAGGGCTCAAAGTATCAGAAGAAGCCAGATGAACTGCCTTAAGTCACTGACTGGACTGCAGCCCATATGTCTCATCTTTCTCAGTCATTTGTGTGCAAATTATTTGGCCGTGTGGCCTCCTGTCACATCAGGGATCTGTGATTTTTTTCCAAAGGTTTAATTTAGTTGAATATGATTGTTAATGTCAAATTGGGAATTTTTTCTCTCCTACCTCTCATTAAAACCATTACTATCAATATCAGTTTGGAACTATTATGTTATATAATAAAACTTGCTTGTCTGTGTGAATTTGTACCATAAACACTTTCACAGATTTTTAGACTTGAAAGGGTTTTTGAAATTATCTAGTCTAATCATTTTATTTTACTGATGGATAAACTGATGTCCTGAGAGGCAATTCAGAATTTGCTAGGTCAACTCTCTAGTTAAGGGAAGAATGAGAAATGGAACCCAGGTTTTCTGCATTCAGCCTCTAAGGCAAGTGCATTCCCACATTCCCATGTTCCTTCTTTATTTGATTGTCAGAGCTTCAGTCACTCATTCAACAACTAGTTATTGCCATGAATTTGGCAGCTTTCCTAGGCATTAGAAATTCAACAAAAGAAAAAATAAAACAATCCATAAAAAGGCTTAAATTTGTTGAAATTTATATTTTAATGGTGGGTAGAATCAAATGCCAATCTTAATAGCGGTTATAAAGACATTTTTCTTAAAGTTACCTTTAATGTGTTATAATGTGTATCGCAGCAAAAGTATGCTGATATTCTTGTACACTTCCTGTGTAAGAAATTTGAGGGTGCCCTTTGTGCCAAATAATTAATGGCCTAGAAATTGGCGAGTGAACAAAGCACACTATAACCTAGTAGGCAGTGCCCTTTCAGGTGATCCATTCACGGGTAAAGTGTAATACTTTCCCAGAATCTTCCTGTGATTTGGGAGTCCTTGCCTGTGAGATAGCATGAACTTGTGCTCCTGCTGCTGGTGACAAGTCGCTTCAGTCCTGTCTGACTCTGTGCGACCCCATAGATGGCAGCCCACCAGGCTCCTCCGTCCCTGGGATTCTCCAGGCAAGAACACTGGAGTGGGCTGCCATTTCCGTCTCCAATGGACTTGTGCAAGAGCTGGGATAAAGAAATAATAAAGAGATTAAAGAGGAAATTATTCAGAAGATGTTTTTAAAAATGACACATTTTTGGATGTATATTAGATGCCCTAGCAGAGAAACCAAAGGGCCAGGAAGGTGCTAGCTTGAGAGTTTAAGGCAGAAGCCTCAGGTTGGTTTCTGTGATAAACTCAACTTTCCTCTTTAGAATATGATATATAGTAGCCCGTCAACCCTACCATGGAATAATTGGGGAGGGAAAGGTATAAAAAATTCAACCCTGTAAAATTCTGGATCTCATTGTGAGATTCATCAAAAATATTTTTCAGAAAATAGAACAGACCATTACAAACAAGACATACACTGGATGTTGAAATGAAAATTTTACTGACTGATGAGGATACAGCAGCTTCCTAAAATCCCTTCCCTGCTGCTTCCCCTGAAAGAATTTTGCTGGTCAGAGTTTAAACATTGAGGACCGATGGCCAATTGTCTCATGTCCACATTCATTTGCCACTAGTGAGGGGAAGATTTTTCCCCCACAGGGTTTTACTGTATTTTGCTTAGTAATGAAATGAAGGTTTTTTTTTTGGTTTTTTTGACAAGTATGCAGAGTTGAGCTTTCTGTAATTGGAGGGAGTGAATATGGGGTAGGGAAAGAGAGTTTTTTGTCTGTTAAAACAAGGGGAAAAAGTACATTTATCCACTAAAATTCTTTTGTACCCTTCTCTGCCAATTTAATTTATGTTTGTTTTCAGTTCCAATAAAGCAATAATATAACACATTAGTTAATGCAGTTAATAATATAGTGTAATATATTAGTAATAGGGCAATTTGGCTATTTAACATTTCAGCAATCTATGTGTTAGTCATGTGACAGGCAAGACTGGCTAAGATGAACTATTGGATGACTATTTCATAGTTAGGGTTGTGCATGCATGCTAAGTTTCTTTGGTTGTGTCTGACTCTTTGTGACCTTATGGGCTGTAGCCTGCCCGGCTCCTCTGTCCATGGGATTTTCCAGGCAAGAATATTGGAGTGGGTTGCCATGCCCTCCTCAGGAGATCTTCCCAGTTCAGGGACTGAATTTGCATCTCTCACGTCCCTGGCATTGGCAGGCAGTTCTTTTCCACCAGCGCCACCTGGGAAGCCCTATAGTTAGGGTCACCCAAATCTGATTCAGTGTATTGTGAATTATCGAGGAACTCTTGGAGAATTTCTTTCTTGTTGCCTGGATGCCACATGTTGGTATCAACCAAGGAAATGATTACATTATATCCTCCAGAGAGTCACTGATCTATTTCCTGCCTCCAAGTGTAACCAAGATTACACTACAACTACATGAAGTGTTGTGTTGGAGATAAATGGTTGAATTCTTATCTCTACTACCTCTATCACTGAGATTAGGAGTTAGAACTAAAGAGCTCTGAATCTCTGACTTTTTCTGCCCACAGACCCTCTGAAGAAGCAATAGCATCTTCCTCTTCTAGGAACACTGAAGAAGTAGCAAATCTTAAATAAAGGAAAACATGAGACCTCAGACCTTTTTATCTGCTTTGAGATCTGAATAAGCTTATGGAACAGTTATGTTGGCACTCCCAAGTGATGTGACTGAGCTTATCTTTCTGGAGGGGTGAAAAGGTCTTTGTGAAACACTCAACTTTTGGAGCCTCCTCTCTGTAGAAAGAAAGATAGGAAGGAAGGAAGGTGGAGGGAGGAGAGAAGAAGGAAGGAAGTAATGGAGAGATGAAGGTAAAGGATGAAGGGAAGGTAAAGGAAGGAAAAAGAAAAAGGAAGGGGAAAAATGCTTTGACTTGGGGTTGAGTGACAAGAGAAACTTTCAGATTTCAGGTTTATTTTCTCTGCACTAGGTATATAATAATATAGTTTTTATATCTTTTAATCCATACTTACTAGGCATTAAATACTAGGAATAATCTGTTTATAGAAAATAAAGCCATTTCTATTTGAAAACAAATGGAAAAAATAATTATTTTTCCCCAAATGTGTACCCTTTTAATTGATCAGATGCATCCAAGACATTCTGCCGGCAATTTGAACACTCTGTAGGTGTTGTTGCTGCTCTAGATTTGTCTGCAAGAGGAATTGTAAATGGTATTTACCTTTTAATTAAACAAAGCATCTTGCAAATTAAACACATGTTCTTGCACATCAAAATTTAGTTAACATCCTTTTCATTGTTCATCCTGCTGACACTCTGACAGCATCATGAGTCCACACACAATATAGAATCACTCTGCTCCCCCCTCCCCTGCACTTTGCATTCCTCAGAGTAGATGATATCACATGCTAGAGTACACTCTGTAACTGACTTCTAATAACTGAGCAGCTTTCCTGTTTAATGTACTTAATATTTTGTAAAATACGGGACTGCATTGGTGTGTCCAGAACCTGGAAAGCTTTGGACATTGATCTGACGTATGTCTTATAATCTTACACTGGAAATATGACAGTGAATGACAGAACACCTTAGAGGATATAAGAAGCTGATAAAGGCAGAAGCACTGCACGTGAATGCAGAGTCTGGTTTCTAATAGCTACATACTTTTTACATGCATACCAGTAATTTGACATTTATAATTCACTGTGGAGCTGAATTTCTGTCATTTTCTTACTGTCAGGTCTTCCACATTTTGAAATAAATGTCCCTTCTAATTATTATATGAATTTGAACTCCAACATTCAATTTTTTCCCCTGTCCCTTATAATGGAGTACTACATTTAGCTGAAGTCTGATATGTAAGACCATTTAGGAAATGTGATCATTTCGCATGTATTCCCAGAGAACTATACATGGAAACCCCTTTCTTGATTGTACTCTGCCTTACTTGTGAGAGTATGATTTAAAACTCCTCCATCAGTATGATTTCCAAGAAAATAAAGTTATTAATGGCAGAGTGAAACTGAGATAATTAAGATAGAGCCTTAATGGAGCAAAATTCAGAGTTTTTTCAGTAAAGCAAAACTGTAGTTAACGACTGTCACTCAGTTGTACTGGTGCTCATCAATCTCTTTTATCTCTGTTTATTTATGGTTTATATAACTGAAATAAAGTCGTTTCCTTAGAATATTGCCAAAGGAGAAGTGCTTTCTACTGTGAAAAGCATCATCTCAGAATAAAGTTAAATAAAATCCAGGGTGAGATGAGGTCTTCCCTTATCATTATGACACTGTGAAGATTTTTTTTTTTAACGTTGAGAGATTATTTTTACTATCAGTGTTTAGTTTTAAGGTTTAGGTAAAGAGTGTGTTGAAGAGATGCTACTCATGTAAGAAATCGCTTTGAGGCACAGCAATGATTGGTATGGATAGGGTGGAGGAAAGGGTGAGCAGCCCTTGGTGTCATCATGAAAAGCTTCAGCTTAAAGGAATCAGCTACACACAGTCTTGCTCTGCCATAACCAAGCTTTAAAAAATAGAAGTAAATAAACATACAATGTGCAAATACAGAATTTTATGTTTTAAATTGATACTTATAAAAATATTGGTAGTGTGATGCATATTTGTTGATTAAAATGTCTTCACACATAAGGATAAAATATCCTTACTTGATTTCTAGGAAATGAATAGAATGTGAATACTGAATGCATGCATATAGTACTTTAACCAAATTCATGTCCCTAAATTCAGGTAAGAACAAAGATGATGAATTTTGGCTAGTGACAGAGTTTTAAAATGTTATTATTTGCTTTCATACCAGCACAACTTCTGTCCCCTTGTTTAAACATTTCACAATTTTCCAACTATAAAGAAAATCTATGCTAGCCAACAAGTTTCAGGAATATTGATTGGAACCTTCACTGATGTGTAAAATGTGCCTGAACTATAGTCGTAGATTTTCTGTCTGAAAAAAAATTTTTTTAAGTTTCATATTGATCCTTGTGCCATTTGGTTTTCACTAGGCTTATGAAAGATAAAGCCTTGATTTAACTCTTCATAGAGCCATCCAATGTGTTAATAATTTTTAAAGTGTATAAATCATTTTTAAAATAGCATATTTAATAATGTGCTATTATTTTATATGCCAATTTACAAAAAGATAAATGAGAGTTAAAAAAAAGAAAGCAGCGTCTTTATGAATCCTGACAAGATGGCCGCTGCTTCTTTGGTTTTTGCTAAGTACCAAGCACTGTGCTGGAAACAGGACAGCCCGTTGTGTCTTACAGCAGCCCCATGTGGAGGTACTCTGAGGGGACTGAGACAAGACTGAATGCCTTGTTCAAGCCCATCCATCTGTAAAAAGTGAGAATTGGTTTCAAACCAAGTTCTGCCATGGGAGGCAAGGCTCTTACATACATTGCTGTGTGTATACTCACAGTCTTATTTACCATGTGCCAGACACTGTCCTTAGTAATTTACAGGGTGTGAAATGTATCTTCTTTAGCACCAAACCTAAATCATAGATCGAAGACAAGAATTTTGACTCAAAAGGTACTTCTGCATTTAGGCTGAGTGGGGAAGTATGTAGGTAGGGTCACCTAAAGCAAATATGCTATTAATAAGTGGGCCAAGTGTGTTTTCAGAGGCTTTTCATTCCTGCTTTCATCCCTCCCCCAAGCATGTTTCCCATTTCCGTAGAACAAATTATCAGAAGTTACTCCTGCCAAAAATGTGAATTTAAGTAGAGAAGTCTAGAAAATGGAATGGAAGTCAAACTCTAAGGAAATGGATTCCTTAGAGCTGTGCGTTCATTCACCCATTGACTCATTTGTTTTAAAGTATGAAAGGGAAGTGAGGACCAGAAAATGTCCTAGAGATCATATAGTTCAAGGGTAGGAAACAAGAGTCCCTCCAAATAGGGCCCACAGTGTGGTTTTTCCCCATTACATTTTATTTTGAAAAGTGGAATTTGAATGCCTTTAGGTGGGGCATAGATTGCCTAGAACACCATTGACCCTCACCACCAATTCCTCCATACTCTCATCCTTTTTCCACACATTTCCTACTTAGCTCCTCGGATCATTTTAAGATTATCACTTCAGTCACACACAGAAAAATTTTAACTGGCTCCGAATAAGTTAGGTTCTTTCCCCAAAGTCAATACTATACCATCTTATTCTCTTCAACACCTAGGACAGTGTTTTGTACATAGGAAGCTCAATAAATATTTATTGAATGAATGAGTGAATGAATTAAAATGACAGACTTAAGATTGCAACCCAGATATCCCTGATCCAATCCAGTGCTGTACTTGATCAATTAATCCTTAGGAAGAACAGGGCAACAGGTCTACTTCTGTGCACAGAAAATTTGGCTCTATGTTTCTGTACATGATTTTTCTTTATTGCCTAAATCAAATGAGGCCTAGACTAAAAGCATTTCTGCTCGAGAAGATTAATCCAAAGGTTGGTTTCAAATTGAAAGCATGTAAACGCAGCCACTAAATATATAGTACTTTTCAGAAGACCCAGGAATCACGTTTACTTCCAATAAAGTCATGATTATCGACGTAGTGCACTATCTTCATTCCTGAGAATGAAAGGGACAAAGAAATATGAGACAGAGTGAATATCTTTGCCAGGCTTATCCAGAATGTTTTAGCAGCCTGGAGAAACCTTTGGCCCTGAGCACATTCTATAGCCAAACATACAGAAAAAAAAAAGGATAACTGAGCCATTTATCTATCACTGTCATTATCTGCTCTATACTAACAGATGGCTATTTAGAAGACAGTTGATTCCTTTATCAGCATTCATTTGTATATTTTAATAGCTTTTATCTGATTGGAATGTCCTTTAGGGATAATTGTATAAAGTAGGAAAAGTTATGACTTCGATTGAAAATGAGTTTTTAAGGCAGTAACCATGTTGCCACAGGTGTGAGAGATACTCTAGGTGGGCATATCGAGTATACACAGTCAAGGCAGGGTTTGACATATGTTGAATTGAGACCAGGTCCTCATCTGCCACGTAACCTCTGCATGACCATCACATTACCATTACAAGCTGTTTCAAAGCCTTCAATAGTCCTGATTTTCTAAGGACAAGTTTCAGGGTCCTGAGCATGTCAATCAATGCTCACCATGTGGGATTCTCAATAAATATTTTTTGATAACTTTATGGATGTTTGCTGCCACATATTTGTCTTGCATCCACTCACTAATTCTCAAAGACCTCTGACCTTTGTTTTTTTCTTTGACTTTTTCTTTAATTCCTTGGGAAAGCCCTTCTCTCACCTCAGGCTTGTCTCCAGCCTTACCTCATTTATGAAACTATTTCTGTCACTGTTCTTGAGCCCTCTGAGAAGTTTAAAGCAAGTTTATAGCTAGTTTAAAGAAGTTCAAAGCAAGTTTAAAGCATCACTCTCTCCTCTTTATTATATTGCACAGTGCTTTCTTGGTTGCTATTATGCATATATCACACTTCACCTATTTTATAACTATTACATACATGCCTATATTACCTGTATTATAGGTGTTAAGTACATGCCTATGTTACCTGCATTACATTATATATGTTTTATATATGTATACATATATATATATATATACTTGTCTCCTAAAAAATGTAAGCTGAGAGGAAGTAGTGATGTCGTTTGAATATATCCATAATTCTATCATTTTCTTTTTGCTTCTTTGTGACTATAAAGTGGTGTTTTCTCTTTCCTAACCTTTTTGTTCTTTTCTTACTTAAACATTTAAAAAACTATGAAATTTGCACAGCAAATATAATTTTATCTCTCAAGATGATCATATTTATCTTGTTCATGCTGACATCATTAAAACACTTTTAGGATCATCTCCTCTGGAATTGTTTTAAAAGTCATTCTCATTACTTTCTGCTAGTCTCTACTTTTTGGTCTCTTTTAGTTTGTTAAAAATTTTAACTGATGCTCAAAATTTGAAGATTTGCAGCAATTGAAAAAAGTCCTAAATGCCAAACAAGGGTTATTGGTTTATAAAAAGCAATGTAATACTCCTTATAAAATATTATGCAACCATTAAAATAATGATATTATGTAGGAAATTAGGAAATTACTTGTATAAAAACTGTTCATTGTCTTTTTTCTGTTACTAGTGATGGTTTCTCTTTCTCTTTTTTTAAGTTAAACCTAAAGAGAATTTGAAAGAATAATTCAATGGACACTCAGATATTTTTGTTCTTGGTTCACTGATCATTAACATTTTATAAACATTTTCTTGTTTTTAATATTCATTTATTTGGCTGCATCAGATCGTGGTTGCAGCATGTGGGATCTAGCTCCCTGACCAGGGACTGAACTCCAGCCCCCTGCATTGGGAGCGCAGTCTTAGCCAATGGACCACCGGGGAAGTTCTATGTAAATGTTTTGTTTATTTACCTTTCTGTTTCCATTTAGATTGATGGAGAGAGGTGTGTGTGTTGGGGGCTGGGTGGGTGAGTGGGTGTTATGTGTGTGTGTTTCTTAGAGGAGTTTTCTTCACCTTTAGAGTATAAAGTCTAAAAATACTAGTTTTATTAGAGTTTATCTGGGTCAGTTTTCCCAGTTACAGTGGGTCCTTTTAATATGGGAGTCAGGTCTTTTTTATTACCAGAATTTCTCCCTTTGATTGTCGCTTTATATATTATATTTCATTATTTTTTAAAATGCTCTGGGTATCAGGTTATTTCTATGTTAAATATTCTATATTTTATATATCATTACATTTTCTCCATTTTTTCTGATTTCTTTTGTTTTCATTGATGTGGCTTTATGTTTTCATTTCTTTAATATCATTTATGATTATTATTGTTTTGTCCATTCTCCCTTATGAACCTTGTAATTTATTTTTTATTTATAAGATGATTTTTGTAATTTTGAAAGTATCATTTCTTTGAGTTTGTCAGTTTTTAGTTCATACTTAATACTTTTTTTTGTCTGTTTGTTTTAAAGTTTATGTTGCTACTGCTAAGTCGCTTCTGTCCGACTCTGTGCAGCCCCATAGACGGCCTCCTACTAGGCTCCTCTGTCCCTGGGATTCTCCAGGCGAGAACACTGAAGTGGGTTACCATTTACTTCTCCAATGCAGGAAAGTGAAAAGTGAAAGTGAAGTCACTCAGTCCTGTCCGACTCTTAACGACCTAAATTTTTAAAAATTTTGTAAATTTGTTTAAGGTTATTTAATTAAGTTTCTTTCTGCTTTATTGTAGTTTCATTAAGGAGAATGTAAATTGAATTACTTTGATTTGAACTTTCCATTTTCCTTGTACCATACAGTAGTTTTGTATGAATGTTGTTGGACATCTTTAAATATGTCTGATTTTCTTAGACCAGAGGTAAGTTTTATGCAGACACGGGAGATAGTTAACCTATTAGTTCAAGAGTACTTCCTTCTTCTGATATGGTAACAATTTTCTTTCATTGGTTTCATTTTTTTTTTCTCTTGAAGAGGTGGATGATCTATCTTTTGATTTTGTAACTTCGTTCAGGCCCTTTAACTTCCATCTCTTGCTTGCTTCTTTTGCAACACCCTCAAGCTCCAGGGGGACCTCTTTACTTCCAGAAGTGGTGCTTTCCCAAGACTACTGTTACTGGTCTTATGCACTTTATCTCTTTCCTTTTGATTTTGTGTATCTGGATGAAGCAGGTCCCGTTTGAGCAATAAAGGGTGTACATCACAACCATTTGCAATAATCAGTGACCTTCTTTTTCTAAGCATTTTCCATCAAAGAAAAGGAAATGTTTATGGAAGAAAGGAAATAAAATTCATTGAAGGTAGATAGCTTTATATTGCAAAATATTTGCACAACAATGACTACAAACACGTTTAGAATGTTTGGATAATTACTCCAAATGTGTCACAAGAAGTATGACATTGTTCTCCCTCAAAAGATCATGATGAAAGTAAATTGAAAGTAAATAAGAAAGGGGATATCCTCCAGGTGCTATCAGTCTTGATTTGCTGGTGTTTTAAGAGTTCTGAGCTTTTTTAGAGTTCTAGAGAATTAAAGTGAAACAAAATTAGCAAATTCACAATTAAACTGCTGACCATTAGAAAATTTGATAATGTAAGACTGTAAATTTATATTATTGAGAATTTTTGTTCCTCTCATTTCAGAGCTACATATTTCTCCTTAAATGGAAGAGCCTAATGTTTTATTCTTAAGTATGAGCTTTCTGATAACATGATCAAAATCAATCTTTTCCCACCCTTTTTCTCTCTGTTATTCAGACTTACCAATGCTGTGTTCCAAGCATCTCTTATTCTGCTTGGGCACATGGGGTAGTTGTGACTGTGATATCTATGTTGGTCAAGGAAACGTGAGCAAAAGTGCTGTGTGTCCTTCTCCATGGAAATATTCAGAGCCAGAGTGCCATGCACCCCACTTTTTGCCTGAGAAACTTCTCTCTTCACCTAGGTCCTGGAGTGAGGGAGATGAAGAGCAAGGCCCTCAGCTCCCTCCATTACCATCTCTCACACATATACCTGACAGGTAGAATGAGAAGTTAACTCTGAGGTTTTGTTTGTAACTGCAGTAACCTATCCTGTAAGCCTATAGGCAAGAAAAGTTACATTCTTCATGCAAGTTTAGCATCTGGGAGTTGGTAGAAATTTTGCACCAAAGGTCAAACATTTCAAATTATGTGATGTATGTTATGTATACATATACAGCCATATAGGGGCTTTCCTGATGGCCCAGTCTTAAAGAATCCACCTGCTAGTGCAGAAGACACAGGAGACACAAGTTCGATCCTTTGATCGGAAAGATTCCCAAGAGTAGAAAATGGCAAAAAAAAAAGAAAAGAAAAGAAAAGAAAAGGGCAACCCACTCCAGTATTCGTGCCTAAGAAATTCCATGGATGGCGGAGCCTGGAGGGCTACAGTTGTGGGGTCACAAAAGAGTTGAACATGACTGAGCACAGCAACAACAACAATAACCATACCTGTTTTTATAATTTAATGACATAGCATTTTATTTCTTCAAACCCTTCAAGCTCACTCCTTCTTGAGAATCTATGAGGTCAACTCCCTTTGCAGGATTTCCTCCCATGCTTGTGTGTTGGCTCCTACTCATCCTTCAGGTCTTCGTTAGGCTAATGTCTCATCTCCCCAGAGGCTCTTTCCTGGTCACTCTGTCTAAGTAGATCCTGACCTGTTACCTTTTATCACAGCATCATGTCTGCATTTTCTGAGCTTGCAAGTAGATACTTATTCACTTGTTACATGTTTATCATCTCACCGTCTAGCCTGTCAGCTCCATGAATCTGTATCTGTCTTCACTACTGTATAACCTGTACAGGACAAAATGACAGGTTCAAAATAAACAATCAATGCCTATTCAGTGATTAAACAAATGACAGTTATTCTAATAAATGTACATAGAATAGTTGTAACTCTAGTTATACAATATTTTATATAGTCATGAATTATAACATTTCCTCCCTAAAGCATCAGTTCTTTTAAGCTGGTGATAGAATTATGGGAATAGAAGTAGTTCGGAGGTTTTGTTTCTTATTCAAAAGAAATTGATCATCATCATCATTATTATTGTTGTTATTATTTGCTCTTTGGGGCACCTGCCAATTTTTAACAGGAAAATACCAGTCGAGTGTATTAGTAGCATGATGTAAGTGTTAATTAAGAAGTCTGCCTATAATTGTGCTAGGATAGCCAGTACATTTTCAATTTAGATTGACAGTATAAATGACCTAGGCACTACAAATGTCTGTTTAATAAAAATAAATTTTATTATAAAACCATGCACATATAATATCTAAACATATGATTGGAAAAGTTTCTGGATGATTGTTATTAAGATTATCATTTTAATAAAAAATAAAATTATTTATAGAGTGTTCAATTTGACTTCACTGGACCAATGCCAGACCCAGTCTTTGGAGTTTACAGTTAGTGTTAATGCTTTTTGTTAAGGACTTTCAAAGTGTAAAGCATATAGCTACATGTTTTTGGAGTGTAGTTAATGTTGTGAATATAAATATTTTATGTTACAACATTTTCTGTGAAGCTAGACTGTCAGTAATTCCATATTGTCAAAATAGTGGTATAAGACAAAACTATGGTTAAAGAATAATTTCAGAAACAATGAAGACATTAAATTTGTAGTTAACATACTTAGAATGAGCCTTTTGTATGTAATCAAAATAATGATAAATGCCAAGAGTTTATGGATTAGGCTAAAAATTGTTTTAAGAAATCCTTAATCCAAGAATTCATAAATAACTCTACATACACACACACACACATATACACACACACACACACACACATATGCCATTTTAGCTAGTTTAAGCAGGAAATACTTTACTAGAGAACATAGGAAGATCTTCCTGGTGGAGAGAATCTGCTTGCAATGCACAAGACATGAGTTCAATCCCTGGATCTGGAAGATGCCCTGGAGGAGGAAATGACAACCCACTCCATTATTCTTGCCTGGAGAGTCCTGTGGACAGAGGAGCCTGACAAGCTACAGTCCATGGGATGACAAAGAGTCAGACACACTTTCACATTTTGTATAGGAAGATCACACAATTTTGGAAGGCTAAAAAAAAGCCTCTAGTCTAAGCTTTCAGAAGTGACTTGAAACCAGAGGCGAACCAAGAGAACTGCTATATGTGTCAAGTTCAGCAAACTGCACGCTAAGGAAGCTTTCCTCTTGGCTACTGGCTCTACCATCTCCCTGCTACTACCTTGATGCACACCTGCAGCCAGAATGGGTGCCTCACACCGTACCTCTCCCTCTGACTTCATAACTCCCTTTCAAATGAAAGAGAAACCAAGCTCCAGAAGATACAGAGTAGGTCATTTTTAGGTTTTGAACCTCAATCACTGAAGGGAGTGGGTACTGAAAAAGCCTATATAGCCCTTATTAATATCAAACAAAATTAGAATTACACTATATAGACAACTTTGTGTCTTGTATTTTTTTGAGTTTAAATTTTATCACACTCATTTCTCACATCTTAAGTATGTTATAAAATCACATTTTTGGATGACATTCAATTATTGACATTTTTATCATCTTGATTAATAAATATAATCTTGCAAATTATTTAAAAATATAGTACAGAGCACATATGAAGTACTCAATATATATTTGTTGAATGAATGAATATCATTTGATGATCCAGGCTGTTAACAACGATGCCATCTTACATGCATGATATCTGAGGTCATTGTCATTCCTACCCATAGGATGGAGGGAAGAATTTAGAGGGCTGGTTTAGGGAACTTCAAGGATGAAGCTTGGAAGCAAGATATCTTATTCACAGCAATAACTTTTGCTGACATTCTATGGAGGAGAAAAAGACACAGTCACATTTAAAGACAAGGGAGAGGAAGGATAAAATGGAGTTACTAGGGTAGAAATTTTTAAGGACACCCTTCAACACAGCATGAGAAGGAATTAAAACTAATTTTTCTACCTTATCTATAAGGCCCTTCATACTCTGATTTTTCATTTGTTAACTTTATTTTTGAAACCATTGATTGTTTATAATTTATATTATTGCTATCTAATTTAACCTTAACCAACACATTTTTTTTTTCTAAAAGGAGGGAATAAACATTAAGTGGAGACATGATGCATTTGAAATATTTTTTTTTATCAAAACAGTTGACTATACAGTATAACCAAACATAATTCTTTTCAACCATCATGATAAATGGTTTGTAGCCAATGCCTAACTCTGCTGAGACTGAACTGAGTTGTCTGAATTGAAATAGTTCTGTAAGGATCCAGACATTTCCCATTCCCTTTGCTGTCTCTATATCTATCTATCTATCTATCTATAAAGAGAGAGAGAGAGAACAACTTTATTTTCTAAATTTCCTATAAGGAGTCTACTAAAATACAACCAGCTGGTTTATGCCTGACCTTACAGTCGGATCTCAACTGTGTCACCAGCTGCTAGGAGTGCACCCTGCCACAGGATCACTTTTCCAGTTCTTCATGAGATACAGACAATGCTCCTTCCCCTTTTATTCACAGCCTGCATCTTCTGTCATTAAGAAGATCATAAGTCCTGTTTAGTACATCACTAACTACATTATTGCTCAGCAAATTACTTCTATTTCATATGCCTCTGAAATACACACAGAAAATAAGACAAGGTAGGTCAGCTTGACAAATGTTGACTTTGACTAGAGAGAATTTATGTCTACTGCATTGGCTGAGATAAATTAGACTTAATCACACTTACCATCATCATTAATTTTCTCCCTAAATTTCTAAATGATAACAAATCAGTTAAAATGTATACCTACTCTAGAGTAAGCAACTCAGCCTTGAAGTTATTATACAACAAAAGGGATAAAATTCAAATTATTTATTTTTTGTGAATAAAGAACACATTATAAAGAGATAAAATGTGTATGGTATCCAAACAAATAGCAAATATGACATTCATCTTAGCAAATTATCATCCAGTTTGGATAATCAGGTATAATTTTTTGATTTAACAAAGTAAATTGATCGGATAATCTAATGGTTTGTTGTCAATCTGCTATGGACTATAGTCTTTTCAAAGATTAGGCTATTATTTATGTTAGAATTTTTTTTAGTGATTTATCTAACCAAAATTAGTTTCTTTGTCATATAAAGGATAAGGTAGATCATTATTTCCAATATCTTTAGCTTTAGGAAGACTATTTTTAGGCATTTTGAGGAAAAAAAGAATAAGTATAGTAGTGGGTTTCCCAGGTGGTGCTTGTGTAAAGAACCTGCCTGCCCATGAAGGAGACACAAGGGACATGGGTTCAGTCCCTGGGTCAGGAAGACCCCCTGGAGAGGGACATGGCAACCCACTCCATGTTCTTGCCTGGGGAATCCCATGGACAGAGGAGCCTGGAGGGCTGCAGTCCATAGTGTCACAAAGAATCAGACAGGACCGAAGCGACTTAGCACACACACAAGTATAATAGGAATGACAAATCTTTACTCTGTGGTTTGACTGTGCTGACAGGGTGCCAAACATCATGCTCAACAATCATTCAGCAAATATTTTCTGAGGGTCTGACAGGTACTGAGCACACAGTAGTTAAGAAAGAACTGCAAGTCTCTGGAGTTTACATCTCAGAGGCTGGAGATGGACACTGAGTATGATTTTAGAGCATGTTTCAATTTGGTAAATCCTATGAAGAAAACAAGAAAGTAAGGGGAAACAGGATTGTTAGAGAGGGGATGAAATTTTTGAATTGAATGGTCATGATGGTGTTGAACATGGAGGTGAGGTAAGATGAGGGCAATTACAGGTGTACAGACTCTGTGCTGGGTTCTCCTTTCCCTTGCTAGCCAGGGTTCTAAATCACTGACCTGTGTTTACAGTTTGCTCTTACCTCTTACCTTCTAGTTTGACTCGGAGCCCCCTCCCCTGTCTCAGGGGTGAGCAGGACCTTCCGGGCAACAGTGTTACTTTTTCAGCTCAGATTGTAGACATTCTTCTCAAAGCCAACGAAGTCCTAGCTCCACCAGGGTCTGTGGAGAGAAATTCCCTTCCAGTTTTTCTGCTGCTGCTGCTGCTGCTAAGTCGCTTCAGTCGTGTCCGACTCTGTGCGACCCCATAGCCAGCAGCCCACTAGGCTCCCCCATCCCTGGGATTCTCTAGGCAAGAATACTGGAGTGGATTGCCATTTCCTTCTCCAATGCATGAAAGTGAAAGTCAAAGTGAAGTCTCTCAGTCGTGTGCGACTCTTAGCGACCCCATGGACTGCAGCCTACCAGGCTCCTCCATCCATGGGATTTTCCAAGGAAGAGTACTGGAGTGGGGTGCCAGTGGTAGAAAGGCTCAACTCTTAGTTTCTCTTTAACACTCTAAATTTTCTCAAGTCTATACAATTTTAAAAGGAAATGTGGATTAAGAAAACAACTTTCATTGACGTATTATGTCATAAATTATGATGGCTGCTTTATGTTATATTTATGTATGTAAAAATACAAGGAAATAGATATTACTCTTCCATATATATATAGTTGAGGGAAATGAGACTTGGTGAGGTTTGGCTTGGGGCTCAAACCCATGCCAGAAATTTTTAAAAAGGAAAGAGTTGCTTTTACACAAACCCTATACCCAATCCCACCATCCCAACTCTTCAGAGATCAGTTGTATGTTTGCCACTTTTGAGAAAATGCAGAAATCCAATGTTTGTAGGGTTTGTATTATTTGAAACTGTTCATTTCAGGATTAGATTTTATTTTTATAACAAAATATACCTGAATATGAAATTGTAATTTCAAAAGAACAGCAGAGAATGTTCATCATACTGGCATTTCAGATTTTACCTTCTCAAGAATCCAATAATGTTTGTATTATTATTGTCTCCATTTTATAGGGAAGCAAAATGAGGTTTGAAATGGTCACATAAAAGGCCCAAGGTAACATTTCTAGAAGTGTTAGTACTTAGATGATAAAAACAAATAATAGTTCAGTTAATTACTTTTAACAAAAATGTTAACTAAAACACCTCCCCAAATTGACTAGAGAGAAAAATGTTACTGCTTACATTCTGAAAAGATAATTATTAAGACTGAATAAAAGTGTTAGTCACTCAGTTGTGTCCAACTCCATGGCCCCATGGGCCAGGCTCCTCTGTCCATGGAATTCTCCAGGCCAGAATACTGGAGTGGGTTGCTGTTCCCTTCTCCAGGGGATCTTCCCAACCCAGAGATTGAACCCAGGACTCCTGCATTGTGGGCAGATTCTTTACCATCTGAGCAACCAGGGAAGCCCAATAATACTAGAGTGGATTGCCTATCCCTTCTCTAGCAGATCTTCCCGACCCAGGATTCGGAAGCGGGGTATCCTGCATTGCGGGCTGATTCTTTACCAGCTCAGCTACCAGGGAAGCCTGGAGGGTGGTATGGTCATGTCAGAGGTTGGTAGGTGGCAGGGGCAGAGAAAGAAGAAAGGCGTGACCAAGAATCAAGCCCAGGCCACAGAGATGAGAGCGCTGAATCCTAAACACTAGACTACCAGGTACTGGCAAAAAGTTAAATAAAAATCAAATAGGAAATCCACATATGACGTTTAAAAATTTGGAACACTGTTATGCTTTTACTGTTTCAAATGAAGTAGAATTTTTAAAAGTTAATGATCTTATAATAACCTGTGTTAACGTGCCCCTGATATTCCATGTTTTTCTCTTTACACTTAAAAGGTATTATTGGTGCTCACACAAACGCACACACAACAAAAAAGAAACAGCTTTTAATTTAAAATAAAATCAAAATGTGTTGTTATATAATGAAAATGAAGTGATATTTTAAAAGCTGTTCTTTTAAAATTTTAAAATGTGGAGCTTGAGCATGAATGTTGCTTTAAGTAAGGTAGTCATATTATTACAAAAATAGAACTTATGCTTGTGATGTTGCAGTTGCCATGGTTACTACAAATTTGTTACTTAATAGCAGAGCAAATAGATTCATAAACATGCTAATTATATCAGATACATTTTTCAGACTGTTTTGTATGAATATGCATATAGCTTGCATAAAAATGAATGCCCCATCCAATAATTTTGCAAGTTTGGGAGGATTTTGCTATATTCTCTGTGATGTAGTGTGTGACCATCTCAACACAAGAGAAAAGAGAAAAGAAAATTTTCAAGCAAATGATTTTATAATTCACAGAGTAAACAACTGCTGTGTTAAATAATATAAAAATACTAAATTCTGAAGAATGTAGTAAACTATACAGTTGGTTCTTGAAAGGTTAAAGTTTGGTATTTATAATAAATCTCTTCTTATTCTGCCATTTCAATTAAAGAAATATTAAGAAGCTGGTATGACTAATTAATAAATATAGTATTGAGTTTTGACCCAAATCAGCATGCTACAAAATTTACACATGAAGATGAACAAAGATTTTACAAATGTGGTGTTTTCCTTTCTGTAGCTTAAGTATTTGGTAACACTGAATGCACACTGAGCATTGCAAAAACTCAAGGACCCTGCGTTATCTTTTTCTAAAAAAGCAAAGCCACCAACATAATGAGAACGGAGGAATAGTCTAACACAGTTACGAAACCACAAGGAAGGGGGAAAGTTGGTCCAGATTACCCATTGCGTGAGCACATGATATAACTCAAAATAGATGCAGGAAAGAGGCTGTGACCCTTCCTGAGAAAGAGGATTTACTTGGGAGATTTGTGACTTCAGCCAGGGCCTTGTATAGCTCTCTGATGAAACAGTGGGAATATATGTGTCTCCAGAGAGTTACACCAGGAGGAGTCTTTGCCCTAATCTTGTGATTGAAGATGTTACCACTCCTACGTCTCCATTTAAAACAATGCTCCACTTTCTCTTATTGACACTGACTTTTCTCTCCTTTGATGAAATTCCAGGTAAAAATACCAGTTAAGTGCTCAGAAACCAAGTGGTATTGAGCAACATATATGATATTTACAATCAGGCACTTGTTTGTTTATGCTCCATTTTTCGCTTTCACAACCAAAGCACATGGAAGTTGGTTGCTGTATTTTAGATGTTTGAGCATGTCAGGGATATTGACTGAAAACTCTGCTCTGCGGCTCACTGTCACCTAGTGATTGATATCAGCTGTAACAAGATAAAATGTTATGGCATCATAATTCTGTTTGATGCAAGGTAATCTTTGATCTTTTACTATCAACAGAAGATTATAATATATACTTAGTGTGATAAATAATACCCTTTCACTGAT
This sequence comes from Nanger dama, assembly GCA_917880005.1. Taxonomy (NCBI): domain Eukaryota; kingdom Metazoa; phylum Chordata; class Mammalia; order Artiodactyla; family Bovidae; genus Nanger; species Nanger dama. Next base: position 4,527,294 of record CAKJTW010000059.1, read on the forward strand.
GTCAGAGAAAGAGCAAGTTAAATTGATATGGTTCCAACAGCTAGTTTTATTTGCAATTTTTTGAAAGATTAAACACCTTATAAACAGAAAGACTAGATTCCTAGAATGTATTATTATTTAATTATGACTTCTGTTTGTTAATAATTAATCATCACATGTTTTTTTTTGCATTGAACTAAAGGATGCATTTTAAAAACTACTAAATGCATCTTAGCCTTGAGGTAGCTTTTTATTGGAGGGCTTTATGGTACTGAGGTGCCAATTAGAGGCATTAATTTGCCAAAATATTATGTAAATAAAAATTCAGGAATTGAATATTTGATGTGTGAAATACTCTAAACAGTATGAACAGTTATCTTCCTTTTCCTTTAAAATATAGAGTCCAAACTCCTTCCTTAGTATGTTACAAATGCTTGATAGATGTTAGCTCTCCAAATTACGTTTTTAATCATAATTAATTTCATCTCTTATCATATGATATTATGATTTACCTAAAATGTCCCTTGTCTGCCTAGAAAATTTCTTATCTTTCAAGATACGGCTCAAACCCTTGAGAGTATCCTTTCTATCCTTTCTGTCCAGAGTGTCCTTTCTGTACACCTCAGAAAGGATACCTGTTCTTCCTCTGTGCTCTCTTAGCGTTTAGGCCATGTATTTGTTATTTCAGTTTTCAGTGCCTTGAGATGAGTTGTTTGTATGACATTCCATTTGAATATCAGCTTCTTGAAATTAGAGGTCGAATCTTGACCATCTTTGCCTTCCATGTTCCCTAGGAGCTCAGTAAATGTTTGTTGGTTGAGTTACTGAATGCTAGTGAGAAGGCCACATCGTATGAAAAGCAAAAGGGCAGAAAATGAAAATGGGAAAAAAAATCAATTGACAAAAGAAAATGATCGTAAAAAGAAAACACAGAGTCTCCTTCTGGTGTTAATCATTTCTATCCAAAACCTTAGAGTTTTGTGTACACACAGCAGACCTCAGGCATCGCACTGAATTGAGAATTGCCTAGGCCTCTCACTTTTCCTTTCCTCTGGGTATTAGCCATGGAGCATTTTGAAAAACCTTTTCGTTGACGCTTCTGATTTGGTTCTCACAATATCTTTATGAAATGGTCAATTTGGGTGCATCATCATTGCTTTTGTATAGATCAAGAAACTATACTTCAGAGAAGTTAGTGATTTGTCCAGGGCTACACAACTAAGAGACAGATTGTAGACTGAACTGTGACTATCTGGCTCCAGATTAAGGGCACGCTTTTACTGATACTGTAGCCTTTCCTGAGGCTAATTACAAATATTTTGTTTAGCTGGTTATGAATAAGTAGATTCCGTGGAATCTACAGTGGAATTGAATTTTGGATAGTACAAAATTTTCATTTTTGATTCTTGCTATATAAATGATATGAGAATATTAAGAAATGAGAACTCTGAAAATTTGGTGCAGCATTTTCCGTCAAATATTTCTGTATTTCTGAAGATTCCTCTAGCTAAGATTTATTGCTGTGGCTAAGGATTTTTAGAAAAAACTTTGCTTTGAAATAGGGAAAATTTACGAATTTCACATTTCATGTTAGGTCTGTAGATACAGGTGAGTACTATCCACCTGATCATACTACATTTATTCAACTTGTAAAAGAAAACTATCTCCCAAAAAAGAAAATTCCCTTAGATTTTTGGCAGAATCATTGCTTTCAGAGAGATAACAGATGTCATCTTCCTTTAGCAGGTGAGAATCTGGGCTCTCTAGTCAGTTATGAGCAGTATTCTGAAACCAAAGCTTCCTGTTAATTTGTAATTGCTGAATTGTAGAATTGCTGTCAGCTATAGTAATTCAGAAGCATAAACTTTATAGCTGAGGTGACTTAAAAGATAAATCTAATGAAATCTGTTTGCACAAGAAGACCCTGTGGTCTGGAGAGGTTAAGAGGCTCATCCAGTTTTACACAGTTAATCCGTGATGCAGCCAGGACTTGAAGCCAGAGTACCATCTTTCTATTTAACATTCTTTCTCTGAAATCTGGTGATTAATATATTGGTGGATCAATATCAGTTGTCTCTTGCTATATAACACATCACCCAATATGATGGTGGCTTGGGAAGCTGTGCCCATTGTTGTAGGCTAAGTCAGTGATTCTGTCACAATGATAAGTTTGCATACCAGTGGAAAAGTTTGTGTAAAGACTTCTTTTCTAGTTGTCTGCCTGGTCTCTAAGTCACTAGGGCGACACATGAATTTTAACAAACTCGGGGAGATAGTGAAGGACAGGAGAGCCTGGTACGCTGCCGTTCATGGGGTCACAAAGAGTCAGACATGACTTAGGGACTGAACAACAGCAAATGAGTAAAATGTATGATTGGTAAGTTTCAATTTCTGTTTCACCAAGGAAATGACTCAACATTAATTATCTAGAACTACATATCAAATATGCTTATTCAAACATAAAATACCCTGAACCCTACCAATTTGAAGTTATTAAAACTAGTTTTAGAGAGAAGGACCTTATGTTTTCCCCACACCAGCTGTGGAATTTTATTCCTGTCTGGTAAAGCAGATATTTAGCATTAGAGGAATCAGAAATATTTTCTTTAGTTCATATTTGATTGCTTTCACAAATGAAAGTAAAGATGTAGACTGGAATTGAAAGAAACCAGATATTTAGGCAACAGTTTTGGGCTTCTTTTGCCTTTTATGAAGAAGACTCTTCTGAAGTAGGATCAGAAAAAACAGAACAAAATAAGACATGAAGTTAAGACCACACTAAGGAATTGTTAGAAGCTAGAGTATGGCCAGCTCTGTAAGAAGAGGGAGAAGTACCTCTAGAAAATTTGAAGAAGGCATTGTATACCTGAAATGCCAAAGTTCTTTGCTAGTTACCCTTGTCCAATCATTACTCAGAAAAATAGAATTCAAAATATGCCCCAGCAGAAGTAGAAGATGTACAGCTAATTATGGATGATGAATCAGAAGATGCTAACTCATTTTCATACAGCCTGGCTTTCCTTGTGTCTAAAAGTTAAAATTGCTCATAATGTATATTAAACTTGTATTATTAATCTTTGGAAGAATTTTTTTGAGAATCATTAAAATATGCCACTTTTTTCCAGAAAAACTTAAAGCAAAACCTTACTAGCTTGAAATAATCATTTTATTTGCTCCTCATTGTCTTGTTCAGAAATTTTAGCTGGGATCAGCTGGGTGGCTTTTCTGTGGGTCTCACTTGAGGTCATTCTTGTGAATGAAGTAGTATGGAGGCTTACTAGAAGAAATGACCTAAGATGGTCTTATAGCTGGCTGCTGATAGGAGTCTCTCCACTCCTCTCTTCATAGCCTGTAAATGTCAAGAAGTCTAGCTCAGGCTTCTTTTCATGGTGGTTGGTTTCCAAAGAGGCGACAATGGAAGCTGTAAGTGTTCCTGAGGCGTAGACTTGGAACTCCCCATAGCATAACGCTCATCACATTTTTCTGATCAAGATGAGTGACAAGGCCCATAAGCAGGGAGAGAAATTGACTCTACCTTTTGCTGAAAGGAACAGCAAAGTGATACTGCAAAGAGGCATGTGCATAGAAACAGGAGGCATTTATGCACCGTTCCTTTTTTTTTTGCAACCTGTGTTACTAGGCTCCTCTGGTGGCTCAGATGGTAAAAAATCTGTCTGCAGGGATGGAGACCTGGGTTTGATCACTGGGTTGGGAAGATCCCCTGGAGAAGGAAATGGCTACCTGCTCCAGTATTCTTGCCTGGAGAATTCCAGGACAGAGGAGCCTAGTCGGGCTACAGTCCGTGGGTTATTGTATATGCCAAAAGTTCTTAGCATTATCTCTCACTTATATTTTGCATGAAATAATACTTTACAGTGCAGAGAATCTAATTTCTATTTTATTTTTGTTTTACTGAGAACTTGTGTGGTTACACAGGGTAAAGACAACCTTCTTCTGACTCATAATAATGACTGCTGCTACTGCTGCTAAGTCGCTTCCATCGTGTCCGACTCTGTGCGACCCCATAGACGGCAGCCCACCAGGCTCCCCCCGTCCCTGGGATTCTCCAGGCAAGAACATGCAGTGGGTTGCCATTCCTTCTCCAAAATAATGACAATATTGGTATTTTAAAGATATTTTTTCCCTTACTACAAGTTAGTGGGGTAGATTGACATTCTTAAAAATATATATATATTTCTTATTCTTCTCAGGAAGAGGTTGAGGGCAAAATTGATGCTCTAGTGAGTGTCTGTGTTTTGGTTTCTGTTAAATGATGATCTATAATTGATTTGTGTGCCAACTAGAACTGCCTCAGACTGTTTTCAGCTATTTTGTTCTCAATTCAATATGTAGCTTATTCACAAAGAGCATTACCAGCCCTTTTCCAGATAATCAATCATAAACTAAAGAGAATAAGGCTATTTTTAATGGAATATTGAAAAAGAGGAAGTGACTAAATTGTGTGGGGCTAGGGATGAAGAAGGGGAGAGCAATCTTAGTAATTGTAGAGCTGTTTTGTCATGGGCCCAACTTTCTAAGCATTCCTTTGTTATTTAACCTTCTGCTGTTAGAGATGCCAGAGCAGAAAGCAGTGTAGATAGATAGGGACAAATGTTCAAGCCTAATGTGTTCAGATGTTTAATAAATAAAAACATTTTTAATCCTTACAACAATTCTACTAACCAGGACTATTATACCCATTTTGCAAATTAGAAAACTGAGAGTTTGAGGATAGTAATTTATCCAAATTTGTACAGAGATAAAATAACAAAAGATAAGAATACAGAGAAGCTTGATTTCAAATCCTTATTTTGTTCTTCTTTTACACACAGTATTTTGATTTGTGGAATATTAACATCATTATCCCTAATTTTCCTGCAGTGTTGTAAGGGTCATAATAACCAGACGTAACAAGCTACAATTATTTAATAAAAACAAAGAATGCAGTGCACATTGTAACTTATAATTTTTCTATTAAAAATATTTATCAGTAAGTATTGTCTAAAGAAACCATGAAAATATCTTTTCAGAGAATACAATTTGGTCAATTTATATCACTGTTTCAGAATAACTTCTGAGAGGAATGTGGATTGGTAATGAACATTAATGGGCTATAATTTTGTTATACTAAATTTTTACTCTGGCCTTAAAAATTTAATTTAGAAGTCTTAGGTTCCATTGTGAAAAGGAACAAACTAACTCAAGAATGAAATCCAAGGTGTCTGATTTCATGTCTGAAGTCAGAAGTTGTCGTACAACTAGTAAGAAAGCATTTTATCATGTTTTAACTGTTTAATGGTCCTTGACTCAAACTGATAAAGATGAAAACAAGCTCAAGCTGGTGGCTCAGTACTTTTCTCTTTTATGGGTGATATAACTGAAACACAAAAGTGTAACTAGCTTTTCCAGTGCCACCAAGGTAGACCCAGAATTTCAACCAAGGAAGCGTGAGCAGCAAGAATGTCTGGGATTAGCAAATCAAGCCTGACTTTTGGAGTGTAGAATGTAGAAAGTATAGAAATTTGGAGAATGGAAAATTCATTATGTTTGATATGTTATTGAAGAAAAATTTCCATACTTATTCTTTATTCTAACCTTTATCTTTACAACAAATTCACTCGGTGACATCACTGGCCCTCTCCTTTCTTGCTTTCTACTAATCCTGATTTTCACTGTACACTCTGCTCCATTCAGCTTTCTTTACCTAGTGAAAAAACTTCAGCCAGTCTCTAATCAAATTCTATACTCCATTTCCCTGTTCCTTTTTTTCTGACTAGCAAAGACCGCAATGGAAACCTTATCTATACACTTTCTCAGTTCAGTTCAGTTGCTCAGTCGTGTCCGACTCTTCGCGACCCCATGAATTGCAGCACGCCAGGCCTCCCTGTTCATTACCATCTCTCAGAGTTCACTCAGACTCATGTCCATCGAGTCAGTGATGCCATCCAGCCATCTCATCCTCTGTCATCCCCTTCTCCTCCTGCCCCCAATCCCTCCCAGCATCAGAGTCTTTTCCAGTGAGTCAACTCTTCGCATGAGGTGGCCGGAGTACTGGAGTTTCAGCTTTAGCATCATTCCTTCCAAAGAAATCCCAGGGTTGATCTCCTTCAGAAAGGACTGTTTGGATCTCCTTGCAGTCCAAGGGACTCTCAAGAGTCTTCTCCAATACACTTTCTTAAATACAGTGAAAACCACACAACTAGGCAGATTCACGGTCACCACCTTGAAATGGACTCTCAATGTTTTGAGAAATACACTCTTTTGCTTTTGAACACCCTCTCCCTTTGTTCACATTAGTGCTTTCAAATACCTTCTACTTCCTTTATGTCTTTATTCTCATTTTTCTCTACCTACATTTACTCTAAAATTTCTAATTTTGTCTTAAGTTATAATCACACAAAATGTTATAACCTTACTGTAATAACAATGTTAAAAGATATAATATATATTTATTTTAATAGAATCAACAGTAAAAGTTGGAGGCAATATAACGTAGCAAATCACAGAGGAGCCAGGCTTACAGCAAAAGGGACTCTCAAGAGTCTTTTCCAACACCACAGTTCAAAAGCATCAATTCTTTAGCGCTTAGTCTTTTTCACAGTCCAACTCTCACATCCATACATGACCACAGGAAAAACCATAGCCTTGACTAGATGGACCTTAGTTGGCAAAGTAACGTCTCTGCTTTTGAATATGTATTTAAGTTGATCAAAACTTTTCTTCCAAGGAGTAAGCGACTTTTAATTTCATGGCTGCAGTCACCATATGCAGTGATTTTGGAGCCCAACAAAATAAAGTCTGCCACTGTTTCCAGTGTTTACCCATCTATTTCCCATGAAGTGATGGGACCGGATGCCATGATCTTTGTTTTCTGAATGTTGAGCTTTAAGCCAACTTTTTCACTCTCCTCTTTCATTTTCATCAAGAGGCTTTTTAGTTCCTCTTCACTTTCTGCCATAAAGGTGGTGTCATCTGCATATCTGAGCTTATTGATATTTCTCCCGGCAATCTTGATTCCAGCTTGTGCTTCTTCCAGTCCAGCATTTCTCATGATGTACTCTGCATAGAAGTTAAATAAGCAGGGTGACAGTATACAGCCTTGATGTACTCCTTTTCCTATTTGGAACCAGTCTGTTGTTCCATGTCCAGTTCTAACTGTTGCTTCCTGATCTGCATACAGATTTCTCAAGAGGCAGGTCAGGTGGTCTGGTATTCCCATCTCTTGAACAATTTTCCACAGTTTATTGTGGTCCACACATTGACATAGTCAATAAAGCAGAAATAGATGTTTTTCTGGAACTCTCTTGCTTTTTCCGTGATCCAGCAGATATTGGCAATTTGATCTCTGATTCCTCTGCCTTTTCTAAAACCAGCTTGAACATCAGGAAGTTCATAGTTCACGTATTGCTGAAGCCTGGCTTGGAGAATTTTGAGCATTACTTTACTAGCATGTGAGAAGAGTGCAATTGTGCGGTAGTTTCAGCCAAGCACATATATATTTGACATTTTGTTATTTTATGTGATTAGATGATACATTGACATAGTTTCAAGTAAAAATCAAAACTCCTTCCTCATCTGCCCCGTTCCCTCCTACTCACTCTAGATAGACATTCTTCCAGGGTTTCTTTATGCAGTAATATGTGAATAAAAGCAAATATTTTGTCTTCTTTTCTTATACAAAGAGTTAATATTATATATATCTGTATATATCTATGTTTGTATATATATATATGTACATGCATATATAAGTTTGCATATATACATATAGGTATATATATACCTATATGTAATATTTTTGGAGAGAAAGAGGATTCTCCTGGAAGATACATATGCATATACATATACATAGTTTGTTCTGCATATTGAGTTTTTACTCAAAATATGTTTCGGCTTTCTTTTCATGTCTCTCTACAGAAATTGTCATCCTTTTGTTTGGTTATTTGCTTTTTAGTAGTTGCTTAGCATGCTGTTAAATGTATGTACCATAGTTTATGTTAACAGTTCTTTATTGAAGAACTTTTGTCTGAATCCACCTTTATGTTACTACAAGTAATGCTGCAATGATATCTTAGTGTGTTGTCCATTTTGTTCATGTGAAAGGGTATCTGAGTCAGTTCCATAAATGGGTTAAAGAGTAAAGCACTAGTAATTTGGATGGGCATTGTTAAATTACCCTCCAGAGGCATATATTCCTATCAGCAGTGTATGAGAGTTATGCCTGTTTTCCTGTAGCTTTGACAACAGAGTATATCATCATACTTAAGCATTTTTGTTAACATGATAGGTAGAAAATGATAGGTAAGAAAATTTAATGTGCTTAAAACTGTTTCTGTTCCTGTTACTGAGGTCTGTCTTTTCACACCATTTGCCTAATTTTTATAGTGTTACCGGTTGTTTTTCTTCTCTCTGTCTTGAAGCCATTTACTTATTAAGGGATTATTTCTTTGTTTCTAATGTCAGTTGACATTTTTGTTCCCATTTTATCCATTTTGGTGTGTGTTTATTTATGGTGCCTTTTAAAAAATGAAATATAGTATATTAAATTTTTTTTGGTTTCTGGATTTTTTGAGTCAGAATTGTGGAGAATTTACTCCGCCGAGCTTATAAAGAAATTTGTTCATATTTTCTTCTAATAATTTTATGATCTTACTTTTATATTTACATCTTTAATCAATTTAGAGATTATCTGGTAGGGATCTAAGTTGTCTTTGGATACCTATTCATTTGTTTTAGTATCACTTGTTAGAAATTTCATTCTACCTCACTGATTTGAGATAACTGTTAATAGTATGGCAATGTGACATTTCTTCTTTGGGTCTATATTTGTGCTTTTTGTGGTTGTTTTTATTTCATCTGTCTGTTTATTCATGTGCCAATACTTTAATGTTTTACTTTTTCCTTGGAGCTGTGCTATCCAATAGGATAGCCACTATCCACATGTGGCTATGGAGCAGTCAAAATTGGGTTAGTATAAAATGAGTTGTGCTATAATTGAAGAATGGTGAGGGAAAGGGAGGCCTGGCATGCTATAGTCCATGGGGTTGCAAAGAGTAGGACTCGGCTGGGCGACTGAACAGCAACAACAAAATAATTAAGGAATACACACTGGATTTTAAAGTTAGTTTAAACAAGGAACTTAAAATATCTCTTTAATAATTTCACACTGATTATACTTTGAAATCAGATTTTGAATATATTGGTTTAAGTAAAATATACTTTCAAGTTAATATTTCATGATTCTTTTGCTTTTTAAATTGTGGATACTAAATGTTTTAAAATTTTATATGTGATTGTCATTATGCTTCTGTTAGACAGCACTACTTTTGAGTATGTTTAGGCTTGTTGAGTTTAATGTGGTGAAAAGACAGCTAAGTGGAATCTTAGGGAAATTGAAAAGGTCTAACTTTGTGTAAGAAATCTGCTTTGCTTATGGAGAATTAAGGATTTTCTTATCTGTGTATTGCTTCTGCACTCTAAAATGCCCTTACGTTATTTATTATATACTAGATATATCATATATTTGTGTGCATGTATGTATGTGTCCCTTTAAACATTTGACTATTTCTTACTGACTTATGACTCAGGTATCCCAGTATCTCCTCTGCTGGACTCACTGTCCTACCTGTGCCTGTTTTTTTTTTTTTTTGTCTTTTCCCCAACTCAGTTCTAAGCTCCCCGAGGGCAAGAGCATTGCCTTAGAAATACTAGTGAACCCACTGCCTAAAACAGCACATGAATAGCGTAAACACTCTAGTGTTCATAGAATGAATTGGCAGTGAGAATCTTTGAGACTGGATGAGTTCTCCACAAGAGAAAATGCTTAGGGGAAAAGAGTGATAAATTTTAAGAGGCATCTGCCCATAGATAAAGCTGGAAAAAGAGTAATGAAAGTAATCTTGAACTAGAACACCCCTCCCCCAAAATGGGAAGACAGCCAGGAGAGCATTCTTTTTATAAGAGAAAGTGAAGTATACTTAAAGAGATGTGTGTGTATGTGGGTCTGCTAAGTCACTTCAGTCATGTCTGACTCTTTGCAGCTCCATAGACTATAGCCTGCCACACTGTGTTCGTGGGATTCTCCAGGCAAGAATACTAGACTGGTTCGCATTCTCTCCTCCAGGGGATCTTCCTGACCCAGGGAACCCACATCTCTTGTGTCTCCTGCATTGGCAGGTGGATTCTTTACCAGTAGCACCACCTGGGAAGCCCATTGAAGAGATGAGGCGTGAACCAACAATTTTTAGTTAGAATGGAAACTTAGAGATAAGAAGCCTTGAGAACTGATGCATTGTTTAAAGAAGCCAGTAAGGAAGGGGAGGTGTTGTAGGCTACTGCACTCCTTTAATGAATAGAAAAATTGCAGTATCTTGCCCAGTGTTAAATATATTAATTAAAAGATGCAATGTTGCTTAATCTCACCAGTGTTTTTCATTCAGAATAGAATGCAAGTGATTCATGTGAAAATTTCTGGAAGGGTTTATTAATAGTTTAAAAGAGTTAAAAAGGTTAAGTGAAATGATTTTTGTTTTTGGAAACACGGAGGAGGAGCCCATAGAGAAGGAAAGATCCAAGATGCAAGATAAAGAGAGGATGAACATTCTTCAGGATCTCTCAGGAAGTGAGAGGAGAGTATTTTGAGCCTAGATGATGGGATGGCTTTTAAGATGTAGAAAAACATCAGTTTCTTTAGGACCTCATTTACACTGGGTGTTTCATGAAGCAATGATGCTCAGATAGTCTTTACCTTAGTTATTAAGCTCTTTCTATGTTCTAGTACCATACTCTTTTCCATTATTATTTAAGACACAAAATAAGAAAGAGAAGTTTGGCGCTATTTGGCCAGAGTCAATTTTTGTCTAAGTTTTTGTGTTTGTTGCCTTTATGTGTCATTCAAAAGCCTAGTTCTGGAAAAGTAGCATTCTCCTCAGTTTTACTGGATTCATTTTGAAACATATAAACATACTGATTTCAAACTTGTTTAAATATTTTAATTTTTTGATTCTCTACTGGAGATTAATAACTCTAAAAACATTTGCTGATTGGATTAAAATCTCTGTAGTTTATTCCTCTATTTTATAGAATGTAGTGTGAGATAGCACATTTGTCAGACAAATATATATTTGTCTGACAAATACATATATGTCAGATAATATCAGTTTTGTTATCACCATCTGCTATATTTTAACAACAATATGAACAGAGATATACATATAAAATTGTGGATTTACAACAGATATCATCACTAATTTCTAAATAACTAGATGTTTTTTTCTAGTTTAGAAAACTTCAGAGTTTTAAGTTAAATAACAACTGAAGCTCTATTTTATGTTCTTGGAAATATAACACTTTATGGAGAATTCTATTAAAGGATGAAGAAAATGATGCCAAATTAAAGCTAGCTTAAATGAACCCATGAAGACAAAAAATCTGATTTGATAGCGAAGGAAATTATTATATAACATTGTGATTATTAATTAAAAATTTTTATAGGATGTGACCTACAATTTAAGGTTGTTAATTGTCAGGTAACTCTAAGCCAATATCAGCTAAACATTTAGTGTAACAATATATGCAATGACATGTTTTGTTTATATTTTGATTTCACCTTTTATTCTTTCCTTCAAAATTAAAGATTTTTTAGTTCAGTTCAGTTCAGTCGCTCAGTCGTGTCTGACTCTTTGTGACCCCATGAATTGCAGTAGCCAGGCCTCCCTGTCCATCAACAACTCCCGGAGTTCACTCAGACTCTCATCCATCGAGTCCGTGATGCCATCGAGCCATCTCATCCTCTGTCGTCCCCTTCTTCTCCTGCCCCCAATCCTTCCCAGCATCAGAGTCTTTTCCAATGAGTCAACTCTTCGCATAAAATGGCCAAAATACTGGAGTTTCAGCTTTAGCATCATTCCTTCCAAAGAAATCTCAGGGCTGATCTCCTTCAGAATGGACTGGTTGGATCTCCTTGCAGTCCAAGGGACTCTTAGGAGTCTTCTCCAACACCACAGTTCAAAAGCATCAGTTCTTCGGCGCTCAGCTTTCTTCACAGTCCAACTCTCACATCCATACATGACCACAGGAAAAACCATAGCCTTGACTAGACGGACCTTAGTTGGCAAAGTAATGTCTCTGCTTTTGAATATGCTATCTAGGTTGTTCAAAATTTTTCTTCCAAGGAGTAAGCGGCTTTTAATTTCACTATGACCAAGCAATCCCATACTAGGCATACACACCAAGGAAACCAGAATTGAAAGAGACACGTGTACCCCAGTGTTTATCACAGCACTGTTTATAATAGCCAGGACATGGAAGCAACCTAGATATCTATCTGCAGATGAATGGATAAGAAAGCTCTGGTACATATACACAATGGAGTATTACTCAGCCATTAAAAAGAATACATTTCAATCAGTTCTAATGAGGTGGATGAAACTGGAGCCAATTATGCAAAATAAGGTAAGCCAGAAAGAAAAACACCGATACAGTATACTAATGCATATATATGGAATTTAGAAAGATGATAATGGTAACCTTGTGTGCGAGATAGCAAAAGAGACACATATGTATAGAACAGTCTTTTGGACTCTATGGGAGAGGGAGAGGGTGGGATGATTTGGGAGAATGGCACTGAAACATGTATAATATCATATATGAAATGAGTGACCAGTCCAGGTTCGATGCATGATACTGGATGCTTGGGGCTGGTGCACTGGGATGACCCAGAGGGATGGTATGGGGAGGGAGACATTTCAATAAAGAAAATACCTTCTAAAAGTTGTGTTGAAAAGGGGAGGAGAGGTATAGAATGACAACTAGGAGGGGATATGAGGAAAGAATGTTTTTAGGTTTATCTAGTGATGATGGCAACCCACTCCAGTACTCTTGCCTGAAAAATCCCATGGACAGAGAAGCCTGGTAGGCTGCATTCCATGGGGCTGCTAAGCGTTGGACATGACTGAGCGACTTCACTTTCACTTTTCACTTTCATACATTGGAGAAGGAAATGGCAACCCACTCCAGTGTTCTTGCCTGGAGGATCCCAGGGACAGGGGAGCCTGATGGGCTGCTGTCTATGGGGTCACACAGAGTCGGACACGACAGAAGTGACCTAGCAGGAGCAGCAGTGATGAGAGTAATAGATCAGAAAGGAAAATATTGATGATGTCGAGAGAGAGAGAGAGAAATTACTGGCATGGGTCAAAGACCTCCTAGTGATGGCATTCCTTTTCAATTTTCATCTTCATGCTTCAGACCAATATCAAGCTGTTCTGTCAACAGAAATGTTTAACACCTTCCTTCATTACCTTACGTCTCTGCCCCTTTAAACTGTTTCCTTATTTGCCACTGCAGAAGAACAAATAGATTAGATTAGAATTTTTAGAGATCTGAAATACTCACCTTATGTGGATATCTGCTGTAACCCTCAGAGCCATCCTGTGAGCTTCATGGTGCTGTTCTCGTTGCACAGATAAGGAAGCTGGCACTCAGGTCAGCGTGTCCATGCTTTACAGTAGATAGCATAGCATCCTAGATCTAAATGCCAGCTCTTATGAATCTGGAGGGGTTTCGTTTTGTTTTCTTGATTGTGTTTTCCTGTTGTAATGACTTCCATGGGTATTCTGAAAAGGCTTCAAAGAACTAGCGTGTTACTTCAGGCAATAATACAATTTTCTTCTATTTGTTCATTCAGCAGATATTTGTTGAGCACATATCTTGCATTAAACCCTGATCTAGGTATGGAAGTAAAGAAATGAAAAGAGATCATTCTGATTATATGAGGTGTTACAAGAGATAAAATGTCTGTGGGTAGAAACAATGTTCTATACTGAGGGAATGAGCTACGGGCTATAAATAAAATACTAGGATAAACTTTTATTTTTATTCATTCATATAAGTTTTTGGTCATTGTAATTATGAATAAAGCAGTAACCCCTTATTGAAAAGAATTTGTCAAGAATCAAAGAATAAAATATCCTTTAAGTATTATATATCAGGACTTAACTTTTGACCAACCTAGATAGACATTACTTTGCCAACAAAAGTCTGTCTAGTCAAGGCTATGGTTTTTCCAGTGGTTATGTATGGATGTGAGAGTTGGACTGTGAAGAAAGCTGAACAGCGAAGAATTGATGGTTTTGAACTGTGGTGTTGGAGAAGACTCTTGAGAGTCCCTTGGACTGCAAGGAGATCCAACCAGTCCATTCTGAAGGAGATCAGCCCTGAGATTTCTTTGGAAGGAATGATGCCAAAGCTGAAACTCCAGTACTTTGGCCACCTCATGTGAAGAGTTGACTCATTGGAAAAGACTCTGATGCTGGGAGGGGTTGGGGGCAGGAGAAGAAGGGCACAACAGAGGATGAGATGGCTGGATGGCATCACCGACTGGATGGATGTGAGTCTGAGTGAATTCCCGGAGTTGGTGATGGACAGGAAGGACTGGTGTGCTGCGATTCATGGGGTCGCAGCAAAGAGTCGGACACGACTGAGCGACTGAACGGAACTGAAAAAAATCAATTTTTTATGATACTAAATATGTAGTAAAAATAGCTTACCTTTTTCTTAATTTAACTCATTCTTAAATAAACTCATTCACAGTTTTAGAAAACTTAAAAATAAAACTCAAACACTTGTAAGTTTTTCTTTGGTGATCTCTTAAAAGTTTCATGAAAGAATTATAAATATCATCTTTCATTTTTAAAACCATGTTCTTTGGCCCTCTAGAGGAAACAGTGTGAGAATAAATAATACGTTTGTAAACCCAGGATGGAATATAATCTTGACTTTATTGGTAAGAATTGACATACACAAAACAGCTAATAAAGTACAAATCACAGTGTCAACGTGCAGGAGGCATGATGAGAGATGTACAACAGAAACACAGTGAAAAAGAGAAGCATATGACATAAGTCCCTCAATATTTTAACACAGATTATCATCACACGCAGAAAGTTTGCAGCATTTTTGTTTCTGATTCTGTACTTTGTTTCAAAGTCTTAAGAGCTATAAAGAGTAACACAGTGTTTACCTTTTATGAATTTGTTCTTCTAAAGATATGATGGACAATAACCAAATTTTTTTCTTCTGTATTTTTGTAAAAACGGGAAGAATATTTTTGAGTTATCCTTGAGATAGATGCCATTGCATAATTTCAGTAATATACCCAGATACTTTGATATGTGCACATCTGAGAGTTCAGGAAGAGCAAGAGAAAGCCTTGGGCATTGTCCAGGTATCGAAAGTGGTTGTAATTTTCCTCATTCACTGTCTTTTCTCCTTCCAGTCTGGCATCTGGTAGCTTGAACATTCTTCAGTGGTTTCCTTTCATTTACTGGGTAGAGGATCCACCCATGAAAATGTACAGTAGAGGTCATTTCATCTTACTCCCGCCATCTCCCAAACTTACTCATCTCCTGCCCTCATTACTTTCTAAACGCTTTCTCATTCCCAGAAAACCCATGCTGTTTCTCAGTGTTTTTCTCTCATGCAGTACTTAAAATGCCACCCTGCCTGCTCTGGCTGAACCCTTGCTTGCTGAGACTCAGGTCAAATGTCACCTCTTTTGAGATGACTTCCCTCACCTCTCCAAGTGGAGTTAATCACCTCTGCTTCTCTGCTCCCATCATGTATTTCTTTGGTCTTTGCTAGTGATTTACTTGTTTAAATATATAGCTCCATTCCCAAACTGATAGTTCTGGGGCTGCAGGTTCTAATCATCTTAGTATCACTGCCCAGAGCCTGGTCTATACTTGTTATTTAAAACATATATGTTTAGTAAGTCTTTTGAGGGTACAGTGGGTAGGGGCAAATATCAGAGAATAAAAAGTAGGCTCCTGGGGTGGCTAGCTTTGAATCTGTCTCATGGGGATTTGTGACTATTGGTGATGAGTAGAAAGAATCAGATCATGCAGATAAGCTGGGGGAAAAGTGTCAACCAGAGTTGGAGGAATTTTGAAAGAACTGCAGTTTGTATATTTCTAGCATGTATTTCTAAAGGGCACTGCTTCAAGACTGTTTCATTGGAGTATGGTTTTAATAAAGTCTAGAGCCATTTGCTTGTTCTCAAGATGTTCCTTATAACTCTAAGGCTATATCTAAATTAAAGCTAATGGCCAAGCAGAGATTTTTTTCCCCTCTGTTAATGGCTAGCAGGAACGAACCATTAGCAAATTTGTGAATTAGAGTCTGTTTATAAGTTATTGAGAAGAATCATCATGTATTCCCTTAAGCACTTCCCTCTGCCTTAAAAGTAAGTACAACTGATATATTCAATGAGCAACACTCATGGGATGTAATCAAAAGCAACTTTATTTTGTCTCCCACTATTCTAATAAAATTTATTCAGCAGGGAGAAGTTCTTCCTTTGACCCCAGATAAAAAAATCTTGCAGTCCAAAGATGTTCTATACGCTCATAGGTAATAAAAAGCCCTGCAGCCACTTGAAGTCACAAACACAGTCTCCTTGAATAATTAGAAATACCTAGGGTCCCCTGTAATAATCAGAGCTTCACACTTTATTCATGGTTAGAGGGGTACCTTGTCCTCGCAAGAGCTGGCTGCAGATAGCACTTCGAGTTCTTACCTCTTTCTTCCTCACCAGTGGTTATATTGATGCCGTTAGAGTTGAAGTTCTGGAAGGAAGGGTCAGAAAGAAGCCAAGAGGTCTCTTTTTGGCTGACACTGCTGTAAGGTGTCATTGAGGGTTTCAGTATGGTTCTACTTCCCATGGGCTCTTTGTTAGGTTCTTCAGAGAAACCTGCTGGGAGCCTCTCACCACGCCTTCTAAGGTGTGGAAGATATGGGACTTAGCCGATGCATTCTTTTGGGCCCTCCTCGGCCCCTCATCAGTCTGCCCCAGTGGGGATTGCCTTGCCCCTGCAGACTGTCCTCTCTAGTGGTGTTTTCGCAGACTCCAGGCTGGCTCCTGCTCATCTGTCGGAGCCAGTGAATCCCTGCTGTCATGAACAGTAGAATGGAGCCACAGTGGTGTGGCCCACATTGATCTCTTTCACCACTTGCCACCGTGGTTTGACAGCAGAGCCTCTTTGCTTTAGATTCCTCAGGCATATGTCAGATAACTATCCACTGTGCCTCCTAAGCTCCTGGTGATACATACCAAAGCACATATTTTAGCCTTTCTCTTCAAGTGTAAGCTGAAGGGAATGGATCTCTCCCACCCTCACCTCCAGAACACTGATAGCTATCTCTGAAGAATGATCTTCCTCATGAATCCTATTTCAATTTGTCTTCAGAAAACATCACCATTTTACATCCTTGGTGAGAGTGAGGGTTTTCAAGCATCCTGTAACTACTTTTCAACCATTCTTTTCTCAGTTTTGCCTATGGCCTGGCAGTTTCTTTGTAATATATCCTTTATGGTATCTTGGTATCTAAGATGAAACTTCCAAAATAAAGTCCTGTTACTCAAATAAATATTCACAAAGCAGAATAAATAGACATTTGAATGTATTACCCTTCGCTGATAGGCATTATTGACTTGCACATACGAATTAAGGATGAGTGATCAGTAGAGAGGCTTCTAAATAGTAAATGAACTAATTGTTTTTTATGCCCTTGATTGTAAATCTTATCTTAAAATTTTTTAAAATTATATATTTATTAATTGTTGGCTGCACTGGGACCTTGTTTTATGCGGGCTTTCTCTGGTTGAGGTGACTGGAGACTACTCTGTATGTGTGGTGTGTGGAATTACTGCAGTGGCCTCTCATTGCAGAGCATGGGCTCGAGAATGTACAGGCTTCAGTTGTTGTGGTGCATGGGTTTAGTTGCCACACCACATGTGAAATCTTCCCTGACCATGCCTCGAACCTGTGCCCCCTGCTTTGGCAGGCAGATTCTTAACCGCTAGACCACCAGAGAAGTTTGATCTTGTGATACCCTCATGGGCCTACTGAGTGAAAAAAGTGAACAGGTAAATATTATTGTTTAATTAATTAAACAGTGCTTAATTAATTGTTCTTAATTAAACAATGATCAGGTATCTAGGCTAGCCCTAGAGGAACTCAATTATGTCTCTACAAGTACTAACCTGTAATCTGAATACTAAGAAGAGAGTGACATATGGCATTGATAGAAGAGCTTTTTTTTCTTTTTTACTCTTTTTCCTAGACTGAGTTGGAATCTGCCTGCAATGCAGGAGACCTGGGTTTGATTCCTGGGTTGGAAAGATCCCCTGGAGAAGGAAATGGCAAGCCACTCCAGTATTCTTGCCCGGAGAATCCCATGGACAGAGGAGCCTGGCAGACTACATACAGTCCATGGATCACAAAAGTGGGACACAACTTAGCGACTAAAGAGAGAGAGACTGAGTTTGATAGAGTGTTTAAGTAGCAGCTTGTCTTTGGTATACTTCAGCCTCCTCCTTTTTCTTTTGTTACATTTCTCCTGTCTCCCTGTGCTCAGGCACCTATTTACCCAGTAAATACTCAGTAAAAGCAATATACTATTAGTTTTTCAAGTCCCAAGCTCAGCCTTCTTTTCAGTTTTCTGCATTCCTGATTCACTTCCCCTGTTCATAACCACAGTTCACATCTGCGCCACTCACTAATCTAAGTTGGAGATAGCAAAAGTGTTCTGATTGAATTAATTCACACCAGCGTTTAGACAGCTGGAAATAGTTTAAATTGTTTATCCCTGCTGTAAATCTAATACTTGCATCTTTAAAAAGGTTTATTAATCCAAATTAATTTGATCTGTGAAGGAATAAGAATACTTCACATATGTGAAGCTTTTTATATACTTTCATATACTTAACATATACTTGGCATATGCTAAGCTTTCAATATTACTTGTTGAATGAATGAATGAATGTTGGACTTTCAGGCAGCATAAAAATTGTCAACATTTTATGCAATTTAGGGAAGATATTTTTAGGCAGAGGTGGCACCTTTTTAAATTTATTAGCTCTACCTTCAGGGTCTGCTCCTTAGACTGTTTTGCTTTTCAGTGTTCTAAAGACGAAACACACAGAATATCTAAAAATCTAAACATTTCACAACTTACACATGGAAATAAGAAAAAAAGGCAGTGGGAGACTGGGGAGCTGGGATTGAGTCTGTAGTTGTAATGGCTAAAGTACGTTTTAGTCCAAATGTATAAAACTGAGGGGCCCAGAACTGAAATAAAATATGGGTAGAGTGTAAAAATTGGATTTTACTTCATGTATATTTAGCTTTTTGGTCTAAATGATCTGGTTCCTTTTAGCAAGACCGGTCTCTTTCACAGCTATTTAGCTTCTCTAAAACTGAACTGTGACAAAGACTAGGCCCAATGAGGGAAATAGCAAAAAAGAGACCTTTGCCTTTTTGTCTACCAGCAGTCAGTGTATGAAGAGGAGGTTGATGAACTTGTTTGAGCTACACCCTAGGTTGTGAGTCAGAACTGGTCCCTTTGAACTGCTTTACTCTGCCCAAGCACTAGATAATCTGGAATGAAAAATAATGAGAAAGACAATACTAGAATAACATATTCTACTAACGTACTGAAATGACTATATATTCAACACCAGGTAAAATAACCCTTCACTACCATAAAGAGCAGGTAGGTATGGCTAACCTGGAGCCTTTTCCAAATAGTAACATAAAACATTGGAGGAAAATGGCCTGAAAGCTCAGTATATGTTTCACATTAGTGGACGAATGCTATGAGGTTAAAAGAGAGAGTGAGAAAGAGAGAAAGATGGGAGGAGGAATCACCAATATGCAAATAATTTTTTTCACATGAGCGTTTTTTTCTATATTAAAAAAATGATTTATTTTAATTGGATAATTACTTTACAATATTGTGGTGGGTTTTGCCATACATCAGCGTGAATTGGCCACAAGTATACCTGTGCAAACAATTATTAATAGAAACTTATTGGACTTCCCAAAGGAGTAGAGCTGAGAACCCCCTGGATTAAAGAGCAATGAACAATTCTGAGCTCTTAACTGCACGTTGAGGAAGATCCTCCATGCACTTAAAGAGGTCACAATGTCTTTTAATGCAACAGTAAGAACACTGCTAAAAACACTGCACAGATAGTAACCATTAAGCCTTGGCTGAGCCAGAGTCAGCTTTGCAGTGCTTCCTGCAGAAAGAAAGATCTCATTTGTGAAAATAACCGCTCCGTTTTCATATTGCCAGACATCTGCTCTTGGCTAAGAACAACATGAAAGGGAATTTGTTTTCTGGTAAGGTTCTGTCCTTCTGCAAAGGAAGACCTTCTTTTAAAATAATTGACCACCTCGAGAATGGCCTATATTCAGATCTGGAGATCAATCTAATTAGGGTCTCTCGCTTGGGTTAAAATTGCCACTTAACTCTTGTGGATGCCTAATGGCATTCTTGTCCTTATGCTTTATACCAGGATCAGCACCTACAAACATAGGGTGAAAAATATTTGGGAATACAGAAATACAATGTCATAGTTAAAAGTAGGAAATACACATTTGGTGGGGACCTATGGTTTGCATTTATCAGGCATACTACTCTCCCATATATATCTTTGCAACAACTTTTTAAAGAGAAAGCCTGAACACAGAGAGTTTAAATAACTTGCCCAATATTCCTCACCCTGTATAGTGGAAAGTGTAGAATTTAAACCTAGAGCTATCAAACCCTAAAACCTAGGATCTTCTTTTGGGTTTTACTGGCTTCCTTAAAAGAATTACAGGTTGCAAGAAGGCGGTACTTGTTAACAGAAGGTACTGTGGGCTTCCCGGCTGGCACTAGCAGTAAAGAACCTGCCTACCAGTGTGGCGACTATAAGATGTGCAGGTTCGATTCCTGGGTCAGGAAGACTCCTGCCAGGAGGCGATGACAGCCCTCTCCAGTATTCTTGCCTGGAGCCTCTCGTGCACGGAGGAGTCCGGCAGGCCCCAGTTCATAGGGTCACAGAGAGTCAGACAACTGAGCAACTTAGCACTGTGAAATACTAAACATTCTGTGGGGTCAGAGGACAGGTGGGCCAGGGACAAAGCAGCGTTCTAGACATTTCACCAAGTGGATCCTCCCTTGAGCACACCTGCCTGAACTCGGTGTTTCAGTGTTTTCTTGTCAGTGACATTACCATTTCTGTCAGGCCAGGACTTTTAACTTTAATCTTGCTTCCCCATGTTAGTGCCTCGCTAAAGTACTGGAAACACAGGGAAGTGCTGTGGAAACATGGGGAAGCATTCTGTTAACACGTAGTTCCCTATTTTGAATGGAACTAAGAGGTCCAAGTAGAACTCTTCTTTCTCAGAAAGGTGACTTATTTACTATATTTCACAGACATTGCTTTTATGGTATTTTAAAATTCACAAGCCTACTATACTATCTTTTTGATTATAAATTATAGAGATTTTGACAAACCAGATATTTCTTTAGGAAGCCCCCTCCTAAATTTAAGTAACAGAGAGCCATAAGAAAAAACCTGTTTTTATCGGGAATTATTTTTATGGTCTGGTCAGTGTCAAAATGTTGTCAGTCAGTCAGTGCCGTTGCTCAGTCATGTCTGACTCTTTGCAACCCCATGAACCGCAGCACGCCAGGCCTCCCTGTCCATTACCATCTTCCAGAGATGACCCAAACCCACGTCCATCGAGTCAGTGAAGCCCTCCAACCATCTCATCCTCTGTCGTCCCCCTTCTCCTCTTGCCCTCAATCTTTCCCAGCATCAGGGTCTTTTCCAATGAGTCAGCTCTTCACATCAGGTGGCCAGAGTATTGGAGTTTCAGCTTCAGCATCAGTCTTTCCAATCAACACGTAGGACTGATCTCCTTTAGAATGGACTGGTTGGATCTCCTTGCAGTCCAAGGGACTCTCGAGAGTCTTCTCCAACATCACAGTTGAAAAGCATCAATTCTTAGGTGCTCAGCTTTCTTTATAACCCAGCTCTCACATCCATACATGACCACTGGAAAAACCATAGCCTTGACTAGACGGACCTTTGTTGGCAAAGTAATGTCTCTGCTTTGTAATATGCTATCTCAGTTGGTCATAACTTTCCTCCCAAGGAGTAAGCGTCTTTTAATTTCATGGCTGCAGTTACCATCTGCAGTGATTTTGGAGCCCCCAAAAATAAAGTCTGACTCTGTTTCCACTGTTTCCCCATCTATTTCCCATGAAGTGATGGGACCAGATGCCATGATCTTCATTTTCTGAATGTTGAGCTTTAAGCCAACTTTTCACTCTCCTCTTTCACGTTCATCTAGAGGCTCTTTAGTTCTTCGCTTTCTGCCATAAATGTGGTGTCATCTCCATATCTGAGGTTATTGATATTTCTCCCAGCAGTCTTGATTCCAGCTTGTGCTTCCTCCAGCCCAGCATTTCTCATGATGTACTCTGCATATAAGTTAAATAAACAAGGTGACAATCTACAGCCTTGACGTACTCCTTTTCCTATTTGGAGCCAATCTGTTGTTCCATGTCCAGTCCTAACTGTTGCTTCCTGATCTGCATACACGTTTCTCAAGAGGTAGGTCAGGTGGTCTGGTATTCCCATCTCTTTCAGAATTTTCCACAGTTTATTATAAATGGCAAATCATACCAACAGTCCCCCAGGGGTCCAATGTGATTGCACAGCAGACCCCACACATCAACAACTTGAGTGATTTTGACACTCTGGCTCTGAAAATGGTAAATACAATTAAGACTGGGCTGTGAAATAAGTCTAAGTATTCATTTGGGGATGCTAATCAGATTCGGAGGCTGACCTCAAAGTATTCACAGTATTGTGTTTTTCTTTTAAAAATCTATAAAATTTTATTAAAAGTGAGAAATATTGAAACTACCAAATAAACATCAGGAATATATTAAGTGGCCTGTCTCCTGATATTAACTGTAAAATTTACTGCAGAAAAAAGAGCTAGTGCAAAATCAGCATTCTGTCTGGTATCCTTACTCTTTGAAGAGCACCAAATGTTTGACATTATTAGAACTGGCTTGGAACCAAGTCAAAATTTAAACAGAGCTACTAATCTTATTTGTATGAACTTGACTTGGAGGGGCTGAGAAGGAAGAAGAGCTTCAGGTTGGGGAATGGGCCCCATCCTGGCTCAGTCACAGTCTTTCCGATCTGAAGGAAGTTTTGTCGTCTTTTGTTTCAATAACTTCATCTGGAAAATGGGGGAAATATACCTCTCTCTGGCTGTGTGTGGATGTTGTGAATATCAAACAATGCAATCCACATACTGGCAGTGAGAGACATCTCTTAGCACTATAAGATAGGCGTTATTATTTTAAAAATGTATCTACGTGGCTGCAGCAGGTTGTAGTTGTGATGTACAGGACTTTTAGTCGCACATGTGGGATCTAGTTCCCTGGTCAGGGATTGAACCTGGGTCCCCTGCTTTGGGAGCATAAGTTTTAGCCACTGGACCATCAGGAAGTGATTATTATTATGATAATCATCCAGAAATAGAGCTTTTAAAATGAAGATCTAATTTGATCTAAAAGAAGTATGCAATAAATACCTTGTATATTTATTGTATACTTGATATGACAATCAAGGCAATGTCTTTTATTGATGACAGTAAAATATACAAGCATAAATTGGTTTTCTTACCAACTGTTCCCTACTGTTTACCAAGGAACATTCCCTTTCACCCCCATAAAACTTAAGCTGTAGAAATCTGTTATTGTGACATTTAAGCACCAGACACTGACTTTACCATTTCACTACTTTCCTTTTTATTGTCCCTGGTGGTAAATTCACTGGAGATGGAAGTGCTGGTAACATGCAGGTTGCACTTTTGGATTTCCAGCAGTAATAATTGCCTAACTGCTTGAATGTCAGTGGTTGGTGTACAAAAGGACTCCACTAACTGAGATTTACTGGTTTTCCCCTTTGATATTCCATTAAGGATAGTGTAGAGAGAGAATGTGCTTTGAAAAATTGTTAGAAAAAAGTGAGCTAGGTTTCTAGAGCTCTACCGCATATGACTCTAGGTTCAATAAGGCTGCTGGGTGCTGGGAAATGAGTGGGAGCTCTCATTATAACCAGTGTTCAAATCTTAGCTCCTCCTCTTACTCACTGAAGTGACTTTGGTTTTAAGCAATCTTTAAATTATTTTCCTCAGTTTGCTTGTCTATGTAAAAAGCAGGATGGTACATTCATCTATTTAACTCCTGTGTACTGAGCACTTGTTCTGTGACATATACATGCTGGGTTTTGAGGGGCCAGTGATCAAAATATGCCCATGTGCAGTTTACATATCATGGGGAAATGGAAATGAAGAGTTAAACAAAGTAATAAGATCTTCTTCACAAAATTTAGTGAGGAATCAAAGTGGAAGAACAATAGAATGTGAGAAGTATTATAGTTATGAGATTAAAGTAATAAATGATGGAGATAAGCAGAAAAGAGATTTGGAAGGTTATGTTTAGAGGACTCTATCTGATGATAGTAACTACCAGTGAATTCAATAATAATAGCTATCATTATTGAATATTACTATCCACTACATACCATGAAAGTCATTTGCATGTGTTACATACATTTTATCCACTTTACACACCAAGGAAGTAATTATTGCCTTTCCGTTCTCCAGGGGATTTTCCCAACCCAGGAATCGAACCTGCATTGCAGGCAGATTCTTTACCAGCTGAGCCACAAGGGAAGCACAAGAAAACTGGAATGGGTAGCTTATCCCTTCTCTAGCAGATCTTCCTGACCCAGGAATTGAACTGGGGTCTCCTGCATTGCAGGCAGATTCTTTACCTACTGAGCTATCAGAGAAGCCCAATAATAGCTATCATTATTGAATATTATTATGCACCAGATACCATGAAAGTGTTATATACATTTTATTCACTTTACACACCAATGAGGTAATTATTATTGTTTCTTTTAATGGAAGCTGGTTAAATGACTTTCTCAAGTCTCACACATAGTGAGTAATGGAGTTAGAAATCTGATCCCAGGTGTTTTTTGTTTCTTGGTTTTTTTCATTTATTTTATTTTATTTTATTTTTTATTTTTTAAAATTTTTTTATTTTTTCTTTTTAATACTTTATTCTACATTACAATACTGTATTTGTTTTGCCATACATTGACATGAATCCGCCACAGGTGAACACGATCTCCCAATGCTGAAGCCCCCTCCCACCTCCCACCCCATATCATCTCCCTGAATCATCCTGTGCACCAGCCCCATGCATCCTGTATCCTGTATTGAACATAGACTGGCGCTTCGTTTCTTACAAGATAGGCTGGACATTCATGCTTGTGGGCTCCCCTGGTGGCTCACTGGTAAAGAATATCCCTGCCAATGCAAGAGACGTCGGTTGATCTCTAGGTCAGGAAGATGCCCTAGAGAAGGAAATGGCAACCCATTCCAATAATCTTGCCTGGGTAATCCCATAAGTAGAGGAGTCTGGTGGGCTATAGTCCATTGGGTCACAAAAGAGTCAGACACGAGTTAGCAACTAAACAACAGACAATAATATTCATGCTTGTAACCACTGTGCTATACCATCATAACAAAAACAGCAAAAAAATCTAAATTCTATGGAAATGTTACCTAAATACCTCCCTGTTCACTCCTACAACATGTATAAAAATTTCTACATTCAGGAATTGTGACCCATGAAAACATTCAGATAACAATTCAAATCTTTTTTGAGGGTTGAGGTTTCTAACTTCCAGAGCAGAAAGTTCCTAACTAACATATTTCCTTGACAAATAAAATAAAGCAAGTGTGTTGTTCTACCTGGGAATCTTTAAATTATCTCTTTAGACTTTCAGCACACAATTTACAAGTGACAGGCAACATATTTCATTATCTTTATGTTTGAAATAACTTTCAAAGAGAGTGGAGAGGGGCGTTTGACATTATTGTAATCAATTCTGTCAAAAATATTATTGGATTTACTTGATTTTGTGAACACAATCATTTTTCATTGTTATTCTGAATCTTCTCAGATGTTTTGCAGGAGACCAACATAAATAGTAAAATATGTTTCAGTAAGACATCTGTTGAAAAATAATGAGAAGGTGTTCTTCTGAGCAGAGGCACTGTGTAAGCTGTGATGGCCTCTTATAGCAAAAAAGGGCAAATTCCCAAACGTCCTCTGGCTAACATAAACTCCACTTTCCTTGTCCAGAAGGACGTCATGGCTTCCTATAACCTGAATGGCAGCTGGACTTTGTTGCGTTCAGGAGAAAAGCATAACTAGAAAGATTTAACTGACATATCTTGTGAGGAGGTCCAAGTCTTGATAAGACTACGAATCTGTCTCTGTTGGCTCTGATCCAAACAGCCTTACCTAATTTAGGTGCTTTATTGGGCTGAAAACCTTGATGTGAAGGTTCACTTCTTTGCCCAGTTACCATTTGTGTATTGGGTCTTTATCTTTAGAGAGTAAAGATTGAAGAAGGCATAGGACAGGTGTCTGTGTGGCTGGCAACTCTGGATGGGATGACTCCTGTCCAGTCATACTCTAGCATATTATGAGGAGAACTCTCTGTGTCTCCTTATATGTAGATGAGGGGAAATTGCTCTTATTCTTAGACACAATTTAAGACTGGAGCAGAAATATACATTTAAATGAAGCACCTAGAATTTAAAAATTATCATTTGTGTCCTTAGTTGACCCTTAAATTGCTTATTATTTGTTATTTGCTTATTATCTTGTTATTTCATTTTCTAAGTAAGATGTTTGTTGGTCTTATATGTAAACTTGAAAGACTATCTGACAGAGGTCTTGGACATAAATCAGAGAAGGCATTACTGTCCTCATTTTATGTATGAGGGATCTAGATGTCTGCGAACTTAAATTATCTAATAACTCTTAGCTTCTAAGTGGCAAAAGAAAGAATGCTTAGAGTCTAGATGGCTTTCATGCAAAACCAAGAGCTTTCCTTTGGAAGTATTTTTGTCATATCTATAGATGAGACGAGAACTTTGATTTTATTTCTTCTAACAACCTATCCCATGGGGTAATTTGGTTTGTAATAGTATGTTTAATATGTGTATGTTTGATGTGATTGTGTATTTGCATGAAATGGGAAATAGTCTCAAAGTCTTTAGGGAGATCTTAAATGAAATTTTTCTTCCACAGTTTGAAAAAAATCAGTGAGTTATTTATTTCTGTCCCTCAACTAATTTTGTTTTTTATTATTAAAATAATATTTTGACATTGTCAAGCATATTTTTGAGAGTGTGAGAGTAGGATAGCAAAAATGGGACAATATCTTTCCTATTTTTGTATTTCAAGGGCCTAGCAAAGCAGCAATAAAAGATAACTAAATGTTTAAAAGTTTGAGTCATAGAATTCTGAAGGAAAGCAATCTGATTTCTTTCAAATATACCTACCTACCTAAATTTAGCTAACATAAGCTAAAATTACTGGAGAAAGTTTCTAAAAGATCTATTTTGATGAATAGCTAAACATATTTTAGAGTTAGCATATCAGATATCAGGATGTAAATGAGTACTTCCAAACCACTTGAAAAGCATTTGTTCTAAACTTGTACTCTAGCTACAAAGTCATAAGTATGGAATTTTATACAGCTCTATGCTAGAAATGTAAGAGTGAAGCAGTCAGATTCTGCCCTCAAGGATTTGGTAGACTGACTGGGGAAGGGAAGTAAGATTTAAGATACTTGATCTACCTACAGAGAATGATGATAATGAGGAATAATGTCTATGCCAAATAAGGCTCCAGTCAATAAAGGTTTAAAACTGAAGTAAATAAAAGGCAGGAAAAGAATAATGTGAAGGTGGAGTAAGGAAGGCTTCCTACAGGAGGCAGAATTTGAGCTAGATCTTTAAAGATTGATGTTGTTTAGACACTAGGTTATATCCGCCTTTTTGTGACCCCATGGAGCCCACCAGGCTCCTCTGTCCATGGGAATTTCCAGGCAAGAATACTGGAGTGGGTTGTCATTTCTTTCTCCAGGGGATCTTCCTGATGCAAGGATTGAACCTGTGTCTCCTGCATCAGCAAATATTGGCAAGCAGATTCTTTCCCACTGAGCCACCAGGGAAGCCTCAGATCTTTTAAAGATGTGGATTAGCAAAGACAAGAGAGGTTAAACCTATACTGCATAGGAAGCTGAAAGAAAAGGACTGAATGTGCACAAGCATGAGGCCTTCCAAGAGATAACAAGGACCAGCCAGGGGAATTAAGTATGACTGAAAAATGATTTGCCCATCAAAGGTAATTCAGCCTTGGTTTTGCTGCCTGATCTTCCACAAATTTGCATTCAAATTGATGAAGTTATAGTGTATGTGGTCTCTAGCCTGTTGTAAATTTCCAACTCTGTGTTTTTCAGGCATCTCTTTCTCATGAGCTCCCTTAGAAATCAAGAGAAATAATACACCGTGCTGAGGAAAGAGAATCTGGTCCTTTGTGCATCCCTGCTGTGGTGCAGCATGGTCTGCTGACCAAGGGCACAGGATCCTATTTCTAGGATTAGTCAGAAAGGATTGAGCACATGTCTGTAGAGTTTTGCCTCAATATTATATTTTAGATGGTTCAGTCAGAGCTGTTACATTTGGCAGCATTCCTTGTTAGCATTTGATAAACAATTATTGCCAAATGTTAGCAAGGAAACCTGCCAAATGTTACAGCTCAGATTTAACTGCTGAAAAAAAGATGCAGTTCGAAAAAGGCTTTTGCTACAGAGCCATCGCCTGGTGTGCCAGTTCTGAAACTGCAGGGGACACCGGTTGGGACAAATTGTGAGTCTAAAGGTATAGGGCCATTTGCCAGCAGTTCTGGGTTCCCCTCTGAAGTTTGAATTCGTTGACACCTGTTGGTTTTCAAAGCAGTAAGTTTGTGGCAAATCATTTTGGGGAACATTTTGTTCCAGGGCATCTGGTCACACTTAATATTTGACACATCCTCTTTCATGGCACTTTATGCCAATGGATAGGATAGAGTGATAGGTTATTTGATGATGTAGTCTCTTTTTGCTCATTTGTTGGTGGATTGTCCAGTTTCTTCCAGAGTTCAGTGTTCTTTATCAAGGTACAGTGGAATTATTCCTAATTTCCATTTCCCTCAGGAAACATTTCCCCATCTTTTCATTCTCATTTTCCATCCCTAGTTACCAAAATGAAAAAGTACCATGCTAAAATTACCAACACCCTCCCCAATTTTGGATAGTTTTACCATCTTGGTAACTCAAGAGAATATTGTCAGCTTGGTGCACCTGGATTTTAGTTGTTGGGCACTATCTATGTGAGAGGAATCCTAGATACTTGTTTAAGAATAAGAGAAAATATTAAAATAGATGAGTGGTTAATAGTATAGTTAGTTATCTTTACAACTCATTGAAGAGCTCTCAGGTGGGGGTTGATTAAGATCAACTGCAAACTTGAAAGTCTTTATCTTTATTTGACAGAGCTTTCTTCTTGTCTTTGCCCTGTACAAATTTACGGGGGGCTTGCATTGGGGGTAGCAATTTTATTTAATATGGAGGTGTTTTAAAGCTTGAAAGAATAGCTAAAATGTTGGGACACATTCAAAGTCCATAAAAATAGAAAGGTTAAAGTTGGGATTAAAAGACTGACAAATTTACTAAATAGGAATTGATAGAAAAATTTGCTTTTATGTTAAAAATCCATGGCACAAGTCACACTTGTATTTCCTCTCCAGGAGTTAATCTCTCTTCCAAAGTTGAGGTAGTTTTCCTCCAACCATAAACTCAAATGCATGCTTGCTTTCCTGGGGCAATGTTCCCAGGCAGCTTGTCGCGGCCAGTCAGATGTGCTAGTCCAGGGCTTTGAATGCGGAGTTAGCGACTCAGGAAGGAAAGATAGTGGGGAATCATCCTGCAGGCGATGGTGATATCTATAACAGAGGGCATCAGTGGTTTCCACAGGTCCATTCGGTGCTGGTGGCAGTGACAGAATATTCTTGTAATGTGTAATAATATTAGTTACAGTATTGTGTTTATCACTTACTTATGTATTGAATCTTTTAGCCTCCCCATCACTATAACCATTTTCTAGTTCATATCTTTATAATCTCCTCCCTAAACTAGTATGAAGGCCTCTTAATTGTCACCTTATATCCTCAGATGTATTCTGTATATAACCTATAGTCTATTGAGAGATTGATATAAAATGAAAAAAAAAAACACACCAGAATTTCTTGTTCAGGGGAAGATAAGATACAATAAGAAAGTATTAATTAGTGTTCTAAGATCAATAATAACATGGGGGAATTAAGAGCATAATCTAAAGTAAAAAGCCTTGGTGAAAAAGCAAAACGGTAATGATGAAGATGCATGTACATAATTTTGAAGATTGAGGAAAGAAAATGAGGACTAATTGCCCTCACATTGCCTGTGGAGTACAAGGCAAGATCATCTGCTGTGATGTTGCATTGGGTCTTGAGGGAAATACTAATTGGCCAAAGAAAATTAAATAATTACCTTGGAGGACTCGGGCTTCCCTGGTGGCTCAGAGGTTAAAGCGTCTGCCTCCGATGTGGGAGACCCGGGTTTGATCCCTGGGTCAGAAAGATCCCTTGGAGAAGGAAATGGTAACCCACTCCAGTATTCTTGCCTAGAGAATCCCATGGACAGAGAAGCCTGGTAGGCTACAGTCCATGGAGTCGCAAAGAGTTGGACACGACTGAGCGACTTCACTTCACTTCCCTTCACAGGAGGACTCAGCTAAGACTTATAGCCACAAAAAGTGTTGTGGCCTCAGTTGATATTGTTATGAAAAGAAAATTCTCTCTCTTTTTTTAATAGTTAGGATATAGGAGTATAGAAAGTAAGATATAGGGTTAATTTAGGTTTGGGCATATATCAGATGAGCCCTGTTGAAGGGTAATTTTACCCCAAAATTGAAGATGGGGATAAGTAAAAATTCGAGTTCTGAAAATAAGCAATAGATTGAATAAGAAAGGAAACAAGTCCGAGTATACAGAAGAAAAATTGAAGGGGATAAAGGAACTTACTCTGAGATGGAAGAACCATTTGTGGTCATACACTGATCTTATTCTTTCAAAGATGGAATAACGATGGAAGATGCCAAAACTGAAAATAGTTGAGTATTAAAGTGGAATGAAGGTAAAAGTCACTAAGAGTACAGTTTCATCTGAAACTCTGAGTGGAAGTCCATGTTCTGTTCTGAGGACTAAAGATTGTTTCCTTAAAGGAGAGAAGAGTGGCAGGTTTCACTGGCTACTGTTATTGTCCTAGCACCTTAAGAGAAATCGATATGTGCACAGTGGTTTTTCTCTGGAAAACTCTGGCCAAGGACACAAACAAGTTGGCAGCAAAAAGCACAGAAAATAGTAGTAACTTCAAAGCTTATATAAACTAATTTCCTACCCAATTAATTTGATTGATAATTTTCCTGATCAGCTTGAATACCACAAGTAGCCCAGAACTCTCTTGCCTCTCAAGGCAGTTCATTCTCTGTGGAGCTGATTCACTGATAGTAATTTCTTTCCTGAATTGTGTAAACATATAGGCAGAAAGTTTGCATACTTGTATTGTCAAAATGCAGCTCTTCAATTGTGCGGAGACATTCTGGGTCTGCTCTCCTTTCCAGGATAAAACAAACCCATTTCCTTCATTTGACCCCCCATAAAGCATGGTCCAGGCCTTGTGATATCCAGATTGTGAAGGTTTAGGGACTGAGTTACAGACAGGCCTTTCTTGATCATACAACACCCTTCATCTGTGTTCTCATTTGGGGGACTTTTGCTCCTTTACCCTATACTCCAGACCCATTTCTCATCTGTTTCCTCTGACCGCCTTTCACTTTTCCTGGAATGGTCACGTTTTCATTCTTATTGACATCTTGTTCATTGCTCAGTACGCACCTCAAATGTTAACCAGTCTTGTTCCTCAAGGCAGCTTTGATCACGCCTGTTTTGTACTAACAGTACTTGTTTTACACTTATGTTATAGCACTTATATTTATTTTTTCTGCTAAAAAATGATCTTATTCATCCTTGTGTTCCCATTGTAAAGAATGGTTCTTCATGTAAAGTTCAATGAATATTTTTAAATGTATAAATTTTTATTCAAGTGTGGTACCCCAAGTTGGATACAATACTCCTGCTTCAGAGTAAGTTGGAAGTATCATGTTAGTTAATCTGCACACTGTGTCTACTGAGATGCTTATTTATTTGTTTTATCATTTGCTTGTTTGTATTGTGGCTCCAGGTTACTCGTATTGAACTCATACACAACTGCATTCCCTGTTCTTTTTGCCAGCCTCTATTGTTAGGCCAGATCTTCTCCACACTCAGCTCCTAGCAACAGAAACTGACTCTGGCTAATTTAGTTAGAAAATAAAAGTAGTTGTTGAAAGGTGGTGTATAACTCACAGATGCATCTGGAAATCTGGAATTTAGAAAAATGGGCAGTAGCAGGAAGAGGCCAGGCAGCTAGAAGCACAGCCAAAACCCTGGGGAACATGGACACTTACATGGCAGATGGAAGAAGAGAGCCCAGGAAGGGAAACTGAGAGCACACAGTCAGAGGGGCATGAAGGGAACCACAGAAGTTTTAAAGCCATGGACTCTTAAGAGAGGAGAGAGAGAACTCCACCAAGAGAAGGCTAAAGTGCCATCACAGCCGAGATTTAATAAGACAGTGATTGTGAAATGCCCATTGCCTTTGGTGAGCTTGGTAAGACTATTTTCAGTCAAGTGGTGAAAACAGAAGGTGACTTCCAGTGAGGGGGTGAATCAGCAGAGTAGGCTAAACTTTTGAGTTTTGGTATGTTGGGTGAAAATAGATGAAGAAAGGAATATGTGACTACAAGGGAGAGCTAGTAGATGAGAATCTTGAGCAGTTTTGTAAGCTGTGGGAAAATGCTGGGAAAGAGGTTGGAGCAGAGAAGAGAAAAGGGATAACTGGTTAAATTGAGTTTCTGAGGAGACAGGAGGGCTCAAAGCAGAAGTCAGAACAGTAGATATGAAGGTGGGAGGGCCACCCCATCCTTTGAGGTAGAAGGAGAACAGGAAAGGTGCAGGAACCTGATAGGGAGTTTGTCTGTATGGGGAAGAGAGACAGGTGGACATCATCTTTGGTTTCCATCTTCTCTGTGAAGTAGAGGAGAAAGCGATTTATTGAACATGGACTAGGACACTTGAGGAGTTTCCTTTTTCAGTGTATCTTGTTGTTGTTTTGTTGATAGATTTTGGACTAGGACACTTGAGGAGTTTCCTTTTTCAGTGTATTTCGTTGTTGTTTTGTTGATAGATTTTGGACTAGGACACTTGAAGAGTTTCCTTTTTCAATGTATCTTGTTTTGTTGATAGATTTTGGATTAGGACACGTGAGGAGTTTCCTTTTTCAGTGTATGTTGTTGTCGTTTCGTTGATGGATTTTCTTTGCCTACCCACTCCATAATCTGTGGAATTTGCCAAGTCCACACTCTCCCTAAATAACCTAACCTAGAGCTACTTGCAGTTGCCTCATGATAGCATATATCATTTCTCACTGTGATTATTATAGAGGCATTCACCTCTACCAGTAGGTACTCAAAAAAGATACTCATGTTTTATTTCCATTCTTGGCTGATGCTGCTGCTGCTAAGTCGCTTCAGTCGTGTCCGACTCTGTGCGACCCCAGAGACGGCAGCCCACGAGGCTCCCCCGTGCCTGGGATTCTCCAGGCAAGAACACTTCTTGGCTTATAGATGGTTCTTAATCAGCATTTACTGAGTGACCAAAAGGTTTTTAAAATTTAATCTCTTTACTCTGGTTTATATTAAGGGCTTTTATAATCGACTTATTTAGAATACATGGCAAAGTGGAGGGGAAAAACCAAGTGCACT
Source organism: Nanger dama (assembly GCA_917880005.1). NCBI lineage: Eukaryota > Metazoa > Chordata > Mammalia > Artiodactyla > Bovidae > Nanger > Nanger dama. The sequence goes on from CAKJTW010000059.1 coordinate 4,561,007, forward strand.
GTATAATACCTCACTCTGGAATTTAAACATGAACCCAATATTATGTCCCCTCAGTCCCCAGTATTTCATCAACAGGCTCCCATGCTCTGTGTGGGCATCTTATATTGTGTATGCTGATGTGTCCATTCAGTTGTTCTGTTGTTCTCAGTCACTCAGTTGTATCTGACTCTTTTGTGACTCTGTGGACTGTAGCCTGCCAGGCTCCTCTCTCCATGGAATTTTCCAGGCAAGAATACTGGAGTGATTGCCACTTCCTTCTCTAGGATCTTCCTGAAGCAGGGATGGAACCTGTGTCTCCTACATTGGCAGGCAATTTCTTTTCCACAGAGCCACCATCCAGTACTGTAGGTAAATGAAAGCTGTATAAAATTTGCTGTGAAAAAGACTCAGAGCTTAATTCTTCCCAGCATCTGGGACCATGAGACTCTGCCTGTAGAAGTGAAGCAAGAGACCTGACAACCCTCACAGTGCTCAGCTTGGAGGAGGACCTAATTCTCTAAATGGCTACTTTACTCCTGTGACTCATGGAGGCAGCAAAAGAGCAGGACACCGCTCTTGCTTTTGCTCAAGCAAGGGTGATGACCCCTAGTTCCCTGCTTTACCATTTCTATTCTGATTTATCAGAGGATCTGTGCGGTCTGCAGGCCTTTGTGGGCTGTTCACTGTGACTCAGCAGTTCTCCGATAGAACTGGACGTAATTTATGGGCCCAAAGACCTGGACAGGAGAGATGATGGCTTGGCTGTAGCCTGTGTCAGGCAATTAGCACACCCTGTTGGAGTGGAAAGGGGTGCTAGAACAAAATTGTTTCTGTATCTTCTGTGTACTTATTTTAGGTCCTCCCGAAAAGGGATTTCTTATCTGCTTAGAAAGGAGTGGAAGAATACTGGGAATAGAAGCTGACTTGCTCAACTCTCTTCATTGGCTCTGATGCATGGTTTTTGTATTTTCTTTCGTGCTTTGTCTTCTGCCTTAATTGAAAGGCCATATGACTGCATCTCTAAAGTCAGCAACGCTGTTCAGTGGGTATGATCCAGGAGGGCTGTCCCAAGGTCAGCACCTATTCTGATCTCTTGGTGCCTATAATACCTAGAGTCTGTTTATTTAAAAGACCAGTCCTGGACCTGAAGAATCTTTACGAGAGGAATGTTTCGTCTCATCCTCCTTAAAATGTTAATAATGGTTATCATTTAAAGAGTAGCTAAGGCACTGTGCTAGGCATTTTATACATGTTTGAATTTTGCAGTACCTCTTAAGAAATAGGTGTTGTTATGCATATTTAGCTAACACATACTGAACCATAGAATGTTTCCTAGAAGGCCCTAAAATCACAAAATTAGTGACAGTGGTTCAAATCAGGTGTGACTGACTGATCCTAAATCCGCTCCTTTTCCACTTACCTGAGCCTTGTGAAGAGCTTTGGAGAGGAAAAATAGCATGATTGGCACTAAGGATCTAGAATGTTAGGTAGACAGATAAAAAGAGGCTCTTTTCTCTGTAGTTCCTTCTTGCACCAAACGTTGGCATTGGTGAATGTTTGGGATAAGGAAGAGACAAAGTGAAAGTCACATGTTATTTGCGTATGAATTTCTCAGAGCCTCATTGAGCAAGCTGGAAATGGGGATCCTTCTCATTTACTCCTCGCCTTACTCTCCAGTCCCAGCTGGTGCTAGTGGTTAAAGAACCTGCCTGCCAATGAAGGAGACACAAGAGACACAGGTTTGATCCGTGGGTTGGGAAGATCCCCTGGAGGAGGGCATGGCAACCCACTCCAGCATTTCTTCCTTGGAGAATCCTATGTACAGAGGTGCCTGGGAGGCTACAGTCCATACAGTTGCAGAGAGTTCGACACAACTGAGGCGACTTAGCATGCATGCACATACTCACTGGTTCAGTTTTGAGGAACCCTAAAATTTTGACTAAAGCTGTTTCTAGTCTCTATGTTTTTGGAGCTATTCTGCCAAAAGTTTAAAGTTATATAACATACGAAAAGTATAGGATGGATAGGAAAAGAAGAGGCAATAAAAAGAGTGAAGTGGAAAAGGAACAAAAGAGGTTTCATCTCAGCCAGTTTTTTCAAATGAAATTGTCCATTAGCTGTCAAGTAAGATCCAGATGTATAGTTGTGTTCTTGAATATATGCAGAGACATTTAGGAACCCTGTTCTTTTTAAATTAAATGTGTTGTTTTTAAAACTGCTGATGCAGTAAACATCTAGGGTTTCATTTAAGTTAATATACATGCTAGAACCCCAGGCTGCTGAGGATCAGGAGATCTGATCTTCATTTTCAAACCACATATATGGTTGATAGTTTTGTGCTCACTACCATTAATTAGGGACTAAGGTACATGACTGAGTTACTGGGGCAATAAAGCCATGTTTAGGAGCCAGACTGACTGGATTCCATCTCAACGTCTTCTTCTCATTAGTTAAAGGATCTTGAGCAAGTTCCTGGAACTCACTGTAATTCGGTTTCACCATCAGCAAAGTGTTTGTAAAATAATATTTTAACTGATCTGAAATATTTAGTGTGTGTATAACAGTGCTTAACATGTAAGTAGCCGTATGGAAAGATTATTATTTTTATTACACAAAATGAAATGACACTCTGTAGAAACAGACCTTTTTAGCCAAGAAAGAACTCAGACTGCTCTCCACGCCACAGGAGAGTTCTAGAGGAAGAATCTCCCAATGGGAAGGGGTCTTGTGGTCCCTGGATCTAACATTTTACTTTGACATTCCCTTTCCCCTAGGACTTTCTCCCTGATTGAGTGGCAGCAGCATCTCACTGGCCTCTGGGGACACAGCTTCCCTGTTAACACTACTTCAAAACCAGCCAGTGAAAGTGTGTGGGGGTGCTCTGATCTTGTGAACTAACCTGAAAGGTGGTTCCTACCACGAGTAGATACCATGAGGCTACTGGTAAAAGGGGTGAGTGAGCACATATTATCTATTTCTGTGCTGCAACATGTGGCTGTCGAGCATTTGAAATGTGGCTAGTCTGAATTAAGCTGTGATGTAAGTGTAAGACACCAAATTTCAAAGACATAGTCTAAAACAAGAATGTAAAATACCGTATTAATAATTTTTATATTTTACATGTGGGAATGATACTCTTGGATTTATTGGACTAAGTGAAATGTACTTTTGAAATTGTTTCCTTTTTAGAAATATGGCTACTAAGAAATTAAAAATGACATATGTGACTCAGATTTTTGACTCACTTTACATTTCTATTTGACAGCACCAATATAGATAACCTGATTTAGTAATAAATCTTCTTGCTCTCCAAGTTTGCTGGTATCTTTCTATTTCTGTGCCTTTTCCCCACGTCTTTCCTTCCAAGCTTGTCATCTCCCTCCGTTGTGATGGCCAGCAGCAAATCCACTGCCCAGGATATTATTACTTGACAGCTAGTGGAAAACCAGGGAGTGTCAGAATTCACTCTGTGTCCCAAGGAGATGAGCACCAAAACCAAACTTAGCACTGAGGTTAAGCCCTGTTGAACAAAGGGCTGCATCCTTACTCTTGCTAAACTCACCACTTTGTAATACAGCATAAACAACTCTGATTTTTATAGAACAAAAAGTGATTATAGAAGCCACACCTATGATAATCATATTTCCATTGGTATACTTAAATGAATTGCAACTTAGCATGCTAAACACATAGAGGTTACTTTTTATAAATTATACTGTATGATATTCATAAAACTATTGTGAAATAGATAATGTTTGCATATTAGAAAACTAAGATTTGAAGCTATTAAATACTATTCCTAAAGCCACATAACTAGTGTTTGTTGAAGTTGGTTTAAATTCCAGTTTATGTATCTTAAAACCCATTTTTGTTTGGGTAAAGCACTGTGTTATTCTTTCTTGGTTAAGTTCCCTGAAAAATTCAGAAATTTCAGCACAGATTTTGAATTTCACCACTTGGATTTTACTTCTATACTCCAAATATTCTTCCCCATTTTCCAAGTCAGAGTATGCATTCTTTCGCTTCAAAGATATCTAGAAAGAGGCCATAAGGGATTGTTGGTGTTCAGTTTTGTAAGACTAGAAGTTAGCTTTTCTGAAGAACCAAGAATTCTGAGAACATGGGACAGAGTAAAATACAATGTCATGATAATATTTCCCTTCCATTCAAGTATGAGGGGGAAAGCTTAGAAATAGGGGTGAAAATTGAAAGTGAAAGTTGCTTGGTAGTGTCTGACTTTTTGTGACCTCATGGATTGTAGCCTGCCAGGCTTCTCTGTCCATGGAGTTCTCCAGGCCAGAATACTAGAATGGGTTGCCTTTCCCTTCTCCAGGGAATCTCATGGAATTATCCAGGCCTTAATATTGGAATGGGTTGCCATATGCCCTTCTCTGGGGGATCTTCCCAACCCAGGAATTGAACCCAGGTCTTCCACATTGCAGGCGGATTCTTTACCATCTGAGCCACCAGGGAAACCCAGAAGTAGGGGTATGAAAGTATATAGCAGCCTTCTCCTGAAAAGTGGAGGAAATGTTATTGCCATGGAGCGTTTTTTGTAGACATGGTTGTGTGCAGTGGTTTTGGAGCCAGCCTGACTTAGAAAATGAGACTCTGATCCTTATAGGCATTGTAACCCTGGTCAGGCTACTTGATCACTATGAACTCTAGCTGGCTCTTTGGGCAAATGGCATTAGTAACAGTGCCTACTCACAGAGTTGTAGGATTAAATCTGATGAGGCATATAGAGCACTCAGCCTAGTGTGGGACATTGTATGTATTTAGTAAATGTTAACTTTTGTTTCTGTGACTTTCCATGCATTAATGCAGACTATGACCAGACCAAAAGAAGGCATTGCTATTTCTCAGTCCTTGCTAATGTGTCCTGTGATTTATTTTTCAACATGGTAAAATTGTCTCATATTTTCATGGAGAAACTAGTAAAGTGTCCATGGTTCCCAGAAGGAAATAAAGACACACTATGCCAAGCCCCTTGACTGGGCATCATAGCAAGCATGCAGAGACCCAGCACACTCCTGGGTGTTTTCTCCAAGCAGCAGGGAAATTTATAAGCTCCAGCAGCCATTTAGATTGCTAACTTGGAGAACGAATTTCTCTTCTCTTCTCATTTGGGCAAAATATTTTTTTTTTTTTTCTTTCTGGCATTCCTGATTCTTTGATGGACAGAAATGGGAAGGGATTTGGAGCTCCAAAGGGATGTGTAGTAATTCTCTTCATAAGGTTATGATTGATTATTTCATCATGTAATTTCACTTTAATTGTGTTCATTTCGTATACCTGGCTGGTATAAATACATATTGTGGTATGTAATGTATCCCCAATGTATATAAAATCAGAGCTATTATTCCATTCTGGGTTCTGGTGCTAATAAACAAGCTATTCAGGCTTTGCTCAGGTAGTTTACAATGTCGCTGGAATGCTTTGATGGAATTACAGCATTATCCATATACAGTTGGGGGCATATGATTCCTTTTATGTAATATAATACCTTATAATATAATGAGTATCATTAATAAAGTGACAAAATAAAACTTGAATTACCACTTCAGGATGTGCTTTATTCAACCAGTAATACACTTTTGGTCCTTTGTAGTTTCTCTCCTTTGAATTCATAGCTTACTGCATTCAGACTGTGATATTAACACACCAACCAAGCATACCCTGTTGTGTTATAAAGCCATGGTATGAGATGTCAAAGGGAAAAAAACAAACATTATTCTAAAACAGAAACTGGAGAGTGTTGCTCTGATATTTTAAAAGATGATACGGCTCACATGAATAAGCAAATTTATTTACTAACCAAAAGCAACATTTCTGTTTTTTGTTTTGGAAATGCAAGTGTTCTTTACACAGAAAACATCTTTATGTGAATTTTGTATTTCAGAAATGGAGCTAAGCGATAAAGTCTTAAATTACTATTGGCCAAGTTTAGATAACAAAGGACTGTACAGATTTCTCTGAGAATACTGAATAATATAGAAGGCATTAAAAAAATACTTTACTTCTCTTTTCTTTGGTTTCACTTGATACTACTAGTTGATTAGTCCAAGGTAATTCTTGGAAAGACAGCATCAGGGTTTTTTCTGTGGATAGCTCAGTCATCCCCAAAGCATAAAGGATTTAAACATTTGATTGTGGTACCAAGGATATCAGTTACAAAGGAAGTTTTTCCTGCAGGTATAGTTAAGCTGAGCACAGATTTCCACAAAGCACAGTGACATATTCAGAAGGTGCTCAGAGTCTTAGAAATTGGTTTCTAATTCTAGATAGCAGGAAGCCTATATGTTCATACAAGGTAGGAGATGAAAAGATTTGAGATTCCTTGATATCCAACAGCAGGAAGAATTACATAAGTAAGAGCATAAGAATTACTAGAGTTAAGAAGAGGTTCCCTACAGAAGAACAAGATATAAGTAATAAACCTTTAAAGTTATAGAAGGCCTATTATCCCAGTGTCCAGAATTGTATTTTCCTAACCTCTCTGGTTGATATATAAAGTACAGAAACGTGACCTCTTTCAAGCCCAGGGTAGAATAGTTTGCAAGAGCTATATGAATAAGCATGGTTCAGAGCAAAAGCTGAGTTAGATAATTGAAGGCTGTGAAGAGATAAATGAATTATCACAATTCATCTGAGAAACTAAGATTAACATTAGGTCAAGAATTAGTGATAGTTTCTTCTTTCCAAATTTTCTGGCATTAATTTTGCATGATTAAAGACAGTTTTATCTGTAATGTTGTCATACTTAACTATGAATTTTCAAGAAACATGTAAAATGTGATGTTAGAAACAAGTCATAAACCATGATTCATTTTATCTTCAGGATTCTGATGCTCATTCATTGAGGAAAAGATCTAGTATGAATTTGGTGATGTCACCATTAATCATGGAACTTGGAATTCAAGAAGTAGAAATCTGCAAGTGCTTAAATTTACATCATGAAATTATTCCAATACCTACAGGTAATTACCAAAAGAGAATACTGACACTTAGAAGTTGATCTGCAGAATGGCTGACTTCTGTCCTCTTCTCCATTGACCTAGTAGTATTCTGTAACCTAAATTCCTTTGTGGTCACATATCTTTAAAACTGACTGACTGGGATTGTCATGCAGCTCTGGAACACACCCTTTCCTTGAGTTGCATCAACTGGCCCAACTGAGAAATCAAACCTACATATTTGTTCTCACTAACCCCATATGCCAACTATTCTAAATTAAACTTTGTATTTACTGCTATGTAATTCACACGCTAGCAGGTCTAGGAGGTCTCTGCACATTATATTTTTACTGTTACACTAGTGCACACTATGAATATTTACTCAGTATTTATACCCTTAAAAAATATGCATATAATTAAAGTTATGAGACTCTCTAGTTTGCCACAGTCTCCTGAGTTTCAGAATACCTAACAAACCTTAATATGAGTGGATATATATAACACAAATCTTTCTTTACATTGGGCTCAGGTTCTGACTCTGATGTTTTACCAACTGATGAACCTTGGCCAATGCACTGAGCTGCATTTGCATTCGGTTTTCTTACATAAAAAGTGGTTTTGGATCTTTCCTGTCACTGGATGGCTATCTTAATAGTGTCATCCAGTTGAAAAATTAGGAATATTTATAGAATGCACAGAGCATCAGACATAAGCCGTTACTCTTAATCCCAATAGAGCAAAAGAGAAGAAGGAGTGATGATGTGTCCTGTTTAGGAAACACGAACTTTTCCACCTGCTCTAACCCATCACTCATCTCTGGCCTGAAAGAAACTCATAGGTTATAAAATAGTTCAGCGGTTCTCATGAACAAAACACAAAAGTGTGAAGGCGACATGAAGCTTCTGCAGTTTGTGTCACGCGACACATCTGAGTGAAAATGTCCGTGTTTACTCCATCAAGCCGTTCCTGAATAAACTCTCTGAAGCTTCAGGTTGAGAGCAAACTACTGGAAATGTTAGAAAATATCACCATGGCCCCTTTGGCTGGAGAGCAATCATTAATTCCAGGTTTTCTTATAGAGAAAGGGAGTTATAACTTAAGCTGATCCTAGAAACTGGCATAACTTGGAAAGTTCTTTGGGAACGCTCAGACCAGTGCTCCCTGGGGAGTGCTCTTGGAGAGATTATCAGTCTGGAGTGGACTCTCCAGACTTACTCTTACTCTGGTTCTGACTTGTTACAGTTTAAGATGGATTGGGTAATGCTGAAGAGGCTAGAATTAGATTGAGACAGAGAAGTTAGGATAGACTTATTCATTTAATGCTGTACCCCAAAACTTGTGGAAAACCTTTAACCTCTTCACCCATTTGTTTTTAATTCAGTAAATGGGCTGCCAGATATTCAGAAAGTTAATTAAAGGAAAAGAGATTATATTGACTTCTCATTTTTAAACGAAGAGTATACTTTTAATTCTGTTTAAAATATTTTAGCAAGAATAAATGCACATCCAGTATTATTTGACTAAAATAGTATATTAAGTTGAGTTAACCAAAAGAAATCTGTTGTAAAAATATTCATATAGCATAGAATTAAAAGACAGTAATTTTTCTGTTTACAAGGCTTATATTCTGTGATTTTATTTTTTCCAGGCATTTTCAGATATGCAGCAATAAGGGACATATTGACTGAAACAGCAATTCTATTATGATTGAAGCTGTATATTCAGAAGGTCATTCATATCTTGTATTTGTTAGTTAAGTATATGTGGCATCCTGTTTTTAAAATAGAAAAAGAAAATATAGCTCCTGACGTGTTTAGTTGCTGAATTTTGCAAAGATTTATAAATGTTGCCTGAGATTACTGAAATCTTTTATTTCTTTCAAAGTTCAAGCTCTGTCATGAATGTAATCTGTACCGTTACCACCAAAACTGGTTGGCAAACTGAAGTGGTTTCTCCATATATTCCCAAAAAAGAAGATACAGGTTTTCCTAAAGTAGTCTATACTATGCAATTTAAACAAATACATTTGAATACTTTTCACCTTTCAATTAAGAGTTCAGTGCTGGCTGTTATGAAATGCTTCTTGCAAAGACTTTGCAGAGTAAGTATAAAGATGAGAAACTGATTATTTTAATTATGAATACTGCTTTTCTGGGGAGAGGAGAATTTTCAGTCCTTTTAACAATTATATTTTTCTGATGTTGCTGTTATGTACTCTGAAAATATAGCCAATCTCTCTCGCTTTAGGCTCTCATATGAAATATTATGGAACTAGTAACAAGATAGTATACACATGTCCAAATCTTGGTTTTTGGAATGTTTGTAAAGTCAACACACATTTGACGGTATGTCTTGTCTCTCTTGGGACCACTAAGGTTTGTAGCAGTCCGAATGTGCTGCACACTGCCAAGTATTTGTGCAGCAAGGGAACCACGTGGGTAAGCGGGAGGGGTGGGGGCGGGATCTGAGAGAAAAGGTACAGCAGCAGCAGCAGCAGCAGCAGCAGCGGCAGCAGCGGGAGCGGCTGCTGGGCAACTGTACAGGGTTCTGAACCATCTGTCTGCTTTAAGGCAAGATTTCTTCTCTCAAACTTGAGACCCTGGCCATACCTGTCCAGCTTTTCTTAGGCTCTATATTATTTTTATTTTTATATTGGTAAGATATATATTAATTTAAAACAATTATCCAAATAAACAGGCCTGGAGTTTATATTTTCCAATCGAATTTAAAATGTTTCTTTACAATATTATTCTATTCTTGAAATATTTGCATATCCTTTCTCTTACCCAGAGTGGGGAAGTGGAAAAGGTTACATGCTCCTCTAGCATCATACTTATGATTGAAAACATTTTTAAATGTAAAGAAAGGTCCAACTTGTTCTCGTAACTGTAAAGGCTATACAAGCTTTAAAACTGTGTACTCCCAATGATTTGTTTCATATACAACCTCTTTGAGATGTGCTAATAATATCCCAACTAATTATTCTTCTTGAAAATTTCCACAAATCCAGATCCAAATATAGCTGAGCAGAACTTAGTGTGTTACTTATGGTGATGTCATTATAGTGATTTGAGGATTTCTTGCTCCAGGAACCGCAATTTGGAAGATGTATTAACCCAATCCAAAGAATAACTCTAATAGCACTAAGAATCCAAAAGATAGTCTTTCTTGGACTGAGCCATCCATAAGAGATGACTCAAGAGCATGCAATTAATCCTTCTCTAAAGAAATATGGCAGAATTCAAATTTCTCCACAATATGTAATGAAATATCATCACCCTAGTTGTGTTCTGTGACCTTTATGGGCATCTGCTTTACTGTCTTTAAATGAGAAGTTTGGGTTTGATGATATTAATAGTACCTTCAGATTCCAAGGTTTCATACTTTGTAGTCTAGACAGGTGAGTTAACATAAATACCATTCAATATTCCAACTGTGACACCATTTTTTTTTTTTACTATGCTGGAGTTCCCCTGAGTATTATGTATCTAAAGGTATAAGTAATAACTTCTTTTTGTGTGGTGAACCATGTAAGAAAGCAGCATTTAATTTGTTGATAGGATAAAAAGTCAAACTCTCAATAAACTGTGTGTTCATGTATGTGTGTCTTTGAGAAACTCTGTGTGTGTGTGTGTGTGTGTGTGTGTGTTTATCTGTGAGTGTAAGAGAGGGAAGACAGAGACAAACAGTAATTGTTCAGTAATAGGAGGAAGGAATTATCATGTGTGGGGGAAAATAAGTTGAGAATGACACAAGAAGGAAATTCAACAAGAGGTTGAATAATGAAGAATGTTTCTATGGGGTTTCATAATGTACCAAATTCAGGCACATCCTTTCCCTAGTACGTAGATTCAATGCTAGACCTTCTCTCTAAACAGTCACAAGAGTTTCAGTTTATCTGTGGAATGAGTAATTTCAATAATATTTTGGAGTTGCCATGGTAGAATCTTTATTGCACTTTTTGTCTTTGTGTTTATCCTTGGAGCATTACTGTTACATTAATATCAGTGATTACAGGCAGTTATAATCTTAAAAAGTTATAAAATGTTTTATATAATGTGAAACAAACTATTTTTTTCTTAGAAAATATAATGTTGGTTAAGAAGATAGGTTAATTTTTGCTTTGTAAGTCTGTTGTTATATAATATAAGTGTACTTGTAATATAAGGACAGATCCAGAAAATTAAAGAATGGGATAAATTATAACATCCTGTAATGGAAAGTTCAGTTCAGTTCAGTTCAGTCACTCAGTCGTGTCCGACTCTTTGCAACCCCATGAATCACAGCATGCCGGGCCTCCCTGTTCATCACCGTCTTCTGGAATTCACTCAAAGTCACATCCATTGAGTTGGTGATGCCATCTAGCCATCTCATCCTCGATTGTCCCCTTTTCCTCCTGCCCCCAATCCGTCCCAGCATCAGAGTCTTTTCCAGTGAGTCAACTCTTTGCATGAGGTGGCCAAAGTACTGGAGTTTCAGCTTTAGCATCAGTCCTTCCAAAGAACACCCAGGACTGATCTCCTTCAGAATGGACTGGTTGGATCTCCTTGCAGTCCAAGGGACTCTCAGGAGACTTCTCCAACACCACAGTTCAAAAGCATCAATTCTTAGGTGCTCAACTTTCTTTATAATCCCAGCTCTCATATCCATACATAACCACTGGAAAAACTATAGCCTTGACTAGACGGACCTTTGTTGGCAAAGTAATGTCTCTGCTTTGTAATATGCTGTCTCAGTTGGTCATAACTTTCCTCCCAAGGAGTAAGCGTCTTTTAATTTCATGGCTGCAATCACCATCTGCAGTGATTTTGGAGCCCCCAAAATAAGGTCAGACACTGTTTCCACTGTTTCCCCATCTATTTCCCATGAAGTGATGGGACCAGATGACTTGATCTTCGTTTTCTGAATATTGAGAAATATTTAAGCCAACATTTTCACTCTCCTCTTTCACTCTCATCAAGAAGCTTTTTAGTTCCTCAGATTTTATGAAAAAAATTAAGCCAGTAACATCTAAAGAGCATTGTAAATTCATAGTTGGAGAATCAGTCTTGGTTGACCATGTTGTACAGGATCCATTTCACTTTTGGCATATGTAGATGGTTGATCTGGCATTTTATGATCACCCTGAGCACATAGAAGTAGAATGAGATGACTCTGGGCATTTTTGAAGTTTTGCCACTTCTTTTAAGATCATATATATATATCTGATACTAACATTTGCATAAGAAACTAAATACCTCCAGGAGAGAGGTAAATTAGATGTTTGTGTTTCTCTGCTTTCTTTCTAAAATTTTTGTTTTATATTGGAGTATAGTTGATTAGCAATGATGTGTTGATTGCCGATGTACAGCACAGTGATTCAGTTATACCATACAAATATCCATTCTTTTTCAGATTATTTTACCATTTAGGTTATTACAAAATACTGAGCTGAGTTCCCTGTGTTGTACAGTAGGTCTTTGTTGGTTATCTATTTTAAATATGTATATACATGTCAATCCCAAGCTTAGAATCTCTTCATCCTCTTCCCTATTCTTGCCCCTTGGCAACCATAAGTTTGTTCTCTAAATCTGTTGAATGTTTCTGTTTTGTAAATAAAGTTCATTTGTATTATTTCTTTTAGATTTTGTGTATAAGTGATATCATATGCTATTTGTATTTCTCTGTCTGACTTAATTCACTTAGTATGGTAATCTTCTTTCTAGCACTGTTCATCATCTCTTTCAGTTCATTTGCTACTGAAACTCCATATGTCTCTTTGTTCTCCATTCCTGTGGGAATCCATCTTTTTGGAACCCATGTTTCTGACAAAAGAGGTTCAACAATTTGGGAGAAAATTTAGGGTATTTGTAAAGTCACACAAGTAAAAATGATCATGATTTCTCAAAGAGATTAATTTAAGGGGAAAAAGTCAGCATTGAGTCTTGCTTTGATATTTCATGTCAATAATTTCCTTAGAAGTTCAGACTTTCAATTATTGAGAAAACTAAGTAGGGTTTTTGTTGTTGTTGTTCTAATGTACAATGGTGGAGGACTGACAACTTAATAAGTACCATTTATTAAAATGCATCAAATTATGGGAAGTTGCAGCGTGTGATGGGACATTCTCTGAGTGGTGAGAATTTGTAGAGAGACATTCATGAGACACTAGGAGAAACCTGAACTGTCTCTGTAGTTACTGAGGCTTTCCAGAGGAGGTGGCTTTCGAGCTGCACTTTAGAGAAAGAAAGGCTGTACCCCTTTGGCAGTGTTTGCTTTTTGGATACATGGATATGCATGTATACTGCTCGGCACAATCAATATTTTTATCTTTTATAGTCATTTTTATTTCCTATCCCTCCCTACTAAGCTTTTAAAGCAGTGAATTCTCTGTGGTCTAAAATCAAATTTAAATTTTATTTTCAAGAGAGGTTTTTACTAGTACAAATAACATGTTGGGGTGAATATTTTCTCTTCTCTTGGACCATATAATCCTCTATCAAGAGCACTGTGAAAACAAACATAAACCAAAACAAAACCCCCAAAAGTATTAGCATCTAGTGCATGGAAGCTGCGTCTGTGTTTACAGCCTCAGCTTTGGACTTTCTTTAGATTTTAGCATGTTTATCATACATCTATCTCACTATTGCACAGTGAATGCATGGAAATTCTAAACCAAGTCTTAAATGTGCACATGTAAAATATACAAATTATGTGCTCATTGATTTCCTAAATGGAAACTAAATGTTACTGAATTTTTCCAAATTGTTGCTCCTCCTCTGTATACATTCCAGTCTGAAGTAAATCTCATATTGCCAAGACAATAAGGCTTAATTCTAGTCTCATTCTTGGGATCCCTGGAATCCTCCTGGAACTTTAATAACTATATTCCTTTCTAAGGAGTCAAGATATACAGGTCTTCTGTTAAATCTATTTAATTTTGTTAAATCTATTCTCTTCTAATTTTAGCAGAACTCATTGCATATGTAAGTAGAATAATATTACCATTTAGGTGTTTTTATTTGCTTTTTATTCATTTTTTAATGATAGTAGAACCATAGGCAGAGGTGTGAATCAAGCCATGTTTGTCTTTACCTTCCTTTAAGCTGTTACCATATCTTATCGTAGACTCATTCCCAGCTGATACGATTTTTATAGTTTCCTCTCCCTGAAAGACTTTCATTTCAGTAAAGTACTCTTGAAAAGGAAAACCAGAAGAGTGAATTTATAATGATGGATTTTAGATAGTGTGACTGAGTAATGGCCAGTATGTAGAGTAACTTGCGAATTAATCATGGGGATAACTACAAGGAACAAAATCCGAAGATTAACTAAAGAGAAACTGAAGAAGAGGGTAGAAATGACACAGTGGTTATTGGTAAAGAGACAGAATGTATGATGCCAGGGAAAAGGAGAGAAAAAGGGGGTGTTTTCAAGTACAGGAAAAATTTCAATGAACCGAGGCAGCCAGTGGTTAATACAACTACCTAAAAATTCTTGAAGTTGACAAGCATGTATGAAAAATATTATTGAACTAGGGAGGCCAGTTTCGTAGCCATATTTTAAAACTGTATATGTATCCATATATATATTCATATGCATACCGTGTGTGTGTGTGTGTGTGTGTATAGTGAACTAAATGGTTAAACTGTCAAACTTTTAAGTTTCTGTCACCAAAGATGTTATTCCATGATACTACACAAATAATATTCACTAAAGCCTTTAACTGTGTGAATCACAACAAACTGTGAAGAACTCTTAAAGAGATGGAAATCTCAGACTACCTTACTTGTCTCCTGAGAAATCTGCATGCAGGTCAAGAGGAACAGTTAGAACCGGACATAGAACCATGGACTGGTTTGAAATTGGGAAAGAAGTATGTCAAGGGTGTGTATTGTCACCCTGCTTATTTAACTTACATGCAGGGTACTTTATGTGAAATGCCAAGCTGGATGAACACAAGCTGGAATCATTATTGCTGGGAGAAATATCAGCAACCTCAGATATGCAGATGATACTATCATAATGACAGAAAGCAAACAGGAACTAAAGAGCCTCTTGAAGAGTGTGAAAGAAGGTAGTGAAAGAGAAGAGTGAAAAAGCTGCATTAAAACTCAACATTCAAAAAACTAAGATCTTAGCAACCGGTCCCATCACTTCATGGCAAATAGATAGGGAAAAAGTGGAAACAGTAGCAAATTTTATTTTCTTGGGCTCCAAAATCACTGCTGATGGTGACTGAATATTCATGGAAAGCCTGATGCTGAAGCTATAGCTCCAGTGCTTTGGCCACCTGATGCGAAGAACTGACTCATTGGGAAAGACCCTGATGCTGGGAAAGATTGAGGGAAGGAGGAGAAGGGGGAGATGGAGGATGAGATGGTTGGATGGCATCACTGACTTAATGGATGTGATTGTGAAGGTTAATAAATAGAATAATTATAGAATATATTGAGGAGTCAGACTTCCAAATAAGAATGGTTGAAGAAAGTGGAATGTCTACCCTGGTACAGATAAACATCTATGGGGCAATTATCACATACTTCAAGAATAATGAAGTAGAAAATAAGTTATGTTTATTTGGCTATATTTTTGACAAAGATGTGGAATCTAGTGAAGAAACTAGGCTGGAGGTTCTAGAATTTTCATTCCCAACACATAAAACTCAGTCATTACCTAATAGAAGAGAACTAGAATTAAGGGGAGGGCTTCCCAGATAGCTTAGTGATAAAGAATCTGCTTGCCAATGCAGGAGCGGCAAGAGACGTGGGTTTGATCCCTAGGTGGGGGAGATCCTTTCAAGGTGGAAATGGCAATCCACTCCAGTATTCTTGCCTGGGAAATCCCATGGCTAGAGGAGAATTAAATTGCTTCTTCAGGGAAGAAGCAATAGTTAAAAGATTTCTGCTTAATAAAGTAGGAACCTTCCCAAAGTTCCTGCTACCGAAAGATGGTGTATGCCACTTCCAGCACTTGGAAGTTTATCATCAGAAGAGAAGTTCAGCTCTTGGCTGAATCATCATAGTTAGAAGATGTTGTCAAGTAATGAAAACCTTTGATCTTGATTGGACCATGGTTACTTGACTCTTGATTTCTCATTTTCCTCATCTGCAAAATGGGATAGCAATAGCACTAACCAAGGCACAGTTTTGATGAGAGGAGGAGCTGGGGTTTGAACCAAGACCATCCCACACCTGAGCAGATATCTTAACTATTTTGTAATGTTACTTTTGTAAATTCTTTTTCTAAATTTTTATTTTCGACTGTGCTGGCTCTTCACTGCTGGACATTTAGTGTTGCTACAGTTGGAATGGGCAGGGGCCACTCCTTGTGGCAGCGCTTGGACCTCTCACCATGGATGACCTCTCCTGGTGTGAAGCACAGGCTCTTGGCACATGGGTTTCAGTAGTGGCAGCACATTGGCTCAGCAGTTGTGGCTTGCAGGCTCCAGAACACACCTCAGCAGCTGTGGCTCGTGGGCTCATAGCTCCCTGGCATCTAGAATCCTCCTAGGCCAGGGATTAAACCTGTGTCCCTGAACTGGCAGGTGGAATCCCATTCATTGTACCATCTGGGAAGTCCAACTTTTATAAATTCTTGGAAAAATTTCTTATAATAGTCCTAGGCATATACAAAATTATTAAAGTTTTAGCCATTATTTTTATTTATTTAAACAATACTTAGAATGTCATGAGTGCTGTCAGTTTTACTGGCTAAGAGTGAAGGTGCTGGACTCAAATTTTCAAATTCTGGCTCTATCGTTTACTAACTATAGGGCTATAATCAGTACACCAGTATCTTCCACTGTAGAATGTGGATAATAATAGCCTAGTTCAAAAGTTGATTGTAAGCGTTCACTGAAATAATAATATAAAGTCCTCAGAACATTACCTGACCACAGAATGTGTGTGTATGTTCAGTTGCTCAGTTGTGTCCGACTCTTTGTGGCTTCGTGGACTGTAGTCCATCAGACCCCTCTGCCCATGGAATTTTCCAAGCAAGAAAACTGGAGTGGGGTGCCATTCCCCTACTTCAGGGGATCTCCCCAGCCAACCCGGGGATCAAACCCACATGTCTTGCTTCTCCTGTTTTGGCAGGTAGATTCTTTACCACTAGCATCACCTGAGAAGTCTGGCCACATAATAAGTACTCAAAAGCATCACTTGACTGATTACTAATTCTGTACCAAAGATGGAGTTGAGTGGAGGCAGGGTAGAAACAAATTATCAAAGACAAATATGACACAGAAAAGTCCTCAAAGATGCTTGCATTTCATAAGGAGACAAACACATGCAAAATAATGTAGATAACTAATCTATGTCATTGTTCTATGTTTTAGGGTGATTATCAGTGTAGATGTCAAGTATGTATATGCTAAATATGAGGGTTAATATGCCCATGTTAAGGTTCCAAATTGGAACATTGGTGTTAGGATGAGGAAAACTGGTATTGCAAAGACCCACTGTGTTTTAGGGAGTGTGAGGAGAACCAGGTGAAAAGAGTGTCTTTAAAATCTGCTCCAACAATATGACTGATGGTCAACCTTCTGTTTTTGAGACGTTTTATTTTTGTCTTTGCTTTAGGTTCTCATTTGTGAACACATACACTCCTCTCTGCAAAAAAAAAAAAAAAATTCAGTAATATCAAATCTCTTACCACACATTTTCATTATGGAAGACTCAAGAAGTTTCACAGGAAAATACTAACCTCAAAGACTGAGAGGTGATCAATATGTTAAAACAATTAATATCTAATAGTTAGCAAAAGATGCATAATTTCACCAATGGAAAATGTTAGATATAAATAGTCAGTAGACTGTTGCCAGAGAAATGCTCCTTGGCATGTGAAATAATCAAGTAAAATTCTTGAAAGATGAATTACTTTCTTGATTTGCATATCTTGGATTCAATACATTTACACAATATTTGCATTGGAAACATATCTAAAGCCAACCAATGGAAAGAATACATGATTTTACCAACATGCTTATACATTAATAACATTACTTGGCAATCTGATGTTTCAAGACCCAGGGTGAATTACTTATTAAAAACCCATATACAGCTATCTGTCTTTATCTTTCTTTCTGTATGAGCCATAATGGCTCTGATTGTTTTCAAAATTCTATTTGGACAGGATGTGACTGTTACATGAGACCTCTCAAACCAATATCATTTCCCTCACTCATAAAATACATTATACTGCTGTGTGCATTGAGCCAAATCATTAATGAAGGAAGCATAACCTAACCTTTATGCCTCTGATTTGACCAGCAGTTACACTGTAGCAAGCTAACATCTTAGAGATTGTTTAAAAAGTGAAGCTAACATGATTTTGAATATTTATGGTAGATTCACTTATTTCTTAAAAATTCATTCTACCATCTGAACCATTTCATTATTCTTAACTATTTTCTGAGAGGCTTAACTTTAAGATAGAAAAACAGTAGCTGATTTTTAGATTATTTGTGAAATCAAATAACTATATTCCTAGAGTATATTC
The DNA here is from genome assembly GCA_917880005.1 of Nanger dama. Lineage (NCBI taxonomy): Eukaryota > Metazoa > Chordata > Mammalia > Artiodactyla > Bovidae > Nanger > Nanger dama. The sequence continues at coordinate 4,579,423 of CAKJTW010000059.1, forward strand.
CTTCTCTGTATTTATTTAAACATGCAGTAGCTACAATAACTAATCAAAAATCTGTGAAATATGCAAATTAAGAAGTACATTAACACAGTCCTCACCCTTTCAGCTTTTAAAAAATATTTGGAAGGCAACCATTGACTTGTTATTACTATCATAAAGGGTAGTAATAGCTGCTAAAATTTCAATTTAGCAGCTGAAATGAACACTTACTAGCAAACTGCTTTATGTGTAGTAATTATTTGCATTTTTTGGACAAGGTAAATCTAGACATCTGAACTTATCAAAGATTAGAATTTTTTGCATATTCATGTAATGAAGAAGTTCATATTTGAGAATAAATGACCTCATGTTATAGATTAGTTAAAAATAATTCTATTTAATTACTATTTTTACCATTTCCCCAAATAATTTTGCAAAAACGGGAATATAGTAGGACTTCTGCTTCACAGGTGTGAGTGAATGAACATAACCTGTTTTTTAGATGTAAATGAATGAACATAGCCTACCTTTTAGACAGTATCTCTGGTTTGGAAAAAGGAAATAGGAATGAGTTTAATTTAGAAGTTGCAAACAGGTGTGGCAGGAGTAGCCCAAGGCCTAGGATTGAGATGTAGGAAGGCTCCCAGTAGGCTAGCAGCACCCTGAGATGGGGCCTGCAGTTGGGTTTTGTTTGGACTTTCATAATCTTTTCATCCTTTTTTCTTAAATACACCCTGAGAGGTTAGGTGTATTTGGGACTCCATTTAAGTTTCACTAGAGTGTCTTCTTCTCCTTATGGTTTCCGCTGGTTTAAGACCTCTGTCTGGTTGCCATTTGACTTGGCTACCCTTGATTTCAATAGTGTTCAGAGAACAAAGGACTCTGCCTTGAGGAAAACTACCCTCAAAGCATTCCAAGATACATGATTTTTGATCCTCTGTTTAGAAAACAAGGGCATCCATGCCACAGATGCTTTGATGGTGAGAAAATTACCCTACTTACTAAGGTGCTTTTCATAGAAATCTCTGCAACCTTATTCTAGAAAACACACTATTTCAATTATCTAGTGTAATCCTGAATGAATTAAGGCTTGGTGTTTGTCATTTTGCCGGTTATCACTTTATCCTACATATGCCATCCTTTGTAATTGAGATTGCTTTAAGTATACAAATGTGTGCTTAGTGACACAATAGTCATTTGCAGGGTCCTTACCAATGTTTTCAGATTGGATCCTGATTTTTCAGGGCCCACTCACAAAACACTCAGGCATCCATCATACAAAATTATGGAATTTAGACTCTATCGAAGGTGATTCACTCATGGGAAAATAACACATTAGTACAGTCCTCTCTTCTGCTGGATGAATTTCTGCAATTTTAAAGCCAGGATTCATTAGGAGTAGGGAAACAGACCTGTGCTAAACAGTGATTCAGTCATAAGAGATGTCTGGGTAATGGTTCCAGCTGTGACCATTATCTTCAGAGCAGACACAAGCATCACAATGCCTTAAATATTTTTGGAAGGAAGTTGTTACTTCCTGACTGGGAAAAAAAAGGAATAACAGGTAGACTGATTGCCCTTTTGCCATCTTTTCCAGTGCTCCTTTTTGCTGAAGAACACTCTCCATTTAAGCATAGTGTTCTGACAGAGCATAAGATAAATAATATCCTAAATAATAATATCCTAAACAATCCTCTGGGCTGGTACCGCCCTCTCTGTTGCACTGATATGTATGGAGTCAATAAGAATGTTTCAAGAGTTGTTTCAGCAGATGCTTTCAGCACATCAGAGTTTAGAGAGGTGACACGTTTGGGTTGTTTTCTCCCCCCTTCTGGAGAGCTGACCCTACTGCTCTCAGTTAAATGTAAAACATTCGTTTACACAAGTGGGACAAGGAACGAGGTCACTTGGTGTTGTTTGGTACTAGTAGAGTGCTCCTGGGATTTTTTTTCCTGAAGTGTTGGGAAGCACGTCCTTAAAAATGAAAAGCAGTTTCTCACAGAGGATACTAGAGACTCCATCAGTGACAGAGAGACTTCTGAGGGCAAGCGTTGCTATAGATAAGGAACGTCAAGGGAATTGAAGCCATTAGCATCCATAAACTATCCTAGGTCCACAATGAAATATCTGTGATGGTGGATAAATTTAGGAATGCAAACCAACCCATTTGGCAATGCAATGTAACCTCCTGTGGATCCACCACAGGCAGGTAAAGTCCTAGAACATTTGAGTTATGCCTGTGGCTAATATTAATGCAAAAGTTCCATTATTCGCTTTGTCTGGCTGTCACGTGAAGTCACGTGGCACTGCATAATGATAAAGTGAATGGCAGAAAGTGCATTCGAGTGATGCTGAGAGGCTGCCTCAAATTGTGAAAATGTTGAGTGGAAAGCTGAAAACCTGCCAATGCCCGTCTATGCTTTATAGTAGATAAGCCATTAGGCTTGGCTAGGTATATCACTTCCCACGTTACCATACATACAAAATGTGGACTCCTGAGACCTGCAGGGTGTTTATCATCCAGTAGTGATATGCCTTTGAGAAAGAGTCTGGATAAGGTCACTGTCTTAGAAACAGATATGGTTTTGGGAGACTGCTAATCTTTTGGGAAAGAATGGATTGGAGGCATAAACCTTATTAGATTAAAAACCAATGAATGCTCTCGCCGCTATAAACTGGCAAACAACCTACAACTAACCTACTAAATTCTTTTGCAAATGATTGAGATTCTAAGGGTTTGGAATGGAGAATTCTAATAGCTAAGATTGTTTCAGTAAAAATTTAATTGGGTTATATCACACAAAGATATCCCCTGACATGGAAACTGACATGGAAAACCAGCTTCTATACAAAATTGGAAAATGAGCTAACTATATTGATTATTTCAGGGAAAATAGAGAGAGAAAAGCTTTAAATCAAATCAAGAAAAGCCTGTCTTATGTCAAGGTTAAACCAGAAACTGAAAACTCTGATATAAATTAAACCAGTGTTCTGTGAACCCTTAGGACTAAGATCCAGCTTGGGGTTTCAAAGAATAATTTAGCTAAACCACTTTCTTCCCTTTTGTAAGATATTATTAAAATAATAAGTTTGGAACATCACATACATTAACTTGAATTAAATATCTGATAAACTTCTTTATGATCTAACTGCAGATAATTTGCAGAACTATATATGTGTACAGTTTTATAGATTTGTAATTGCTTAAATAGAGTCCCCAAAGACTTTGATTCAAACAACAAGGTAAATGTAGAGGGAGATCATAGTGATGTGTCATCAAGCTCTTTCCCCAAGGTACCACGATAGGACACTGTCTAAGGAGTATACCAGTTACCATGGTGATAAGAGAATTTACTGATCACACTTCATTAGGGCTCATTGACCAGAGCAGCTTTCTGATTGTCTGGTCCACAGAGGTATAAGGAAGCAACTCTGTCTATTAATCCACAAGCAATGGAAACAGTATTGCCTGAAGAAAATGGCTCAAATGGCAGTCAACTTATCCAGCATAAGTATTCTTTCAAAATATATACCAATAAAAAAAAAGCAAGTTATTAGAGCAAAATAGTAATTGATTCCAGATAGCCAGAAAGACTCTTGTAATTCCAAAACAGGGAAAAACACCCATAACCAAATCTGTTTCAGAAAGAGTGACTCTTAATAGTTAACTCTCAGGTCAAAAAAAAAAAAAAATCAATAATTAGAAATAGCTTGAAAGAGCCTACCAGGACAAATATTTTCAGTAGGATTCTTACAGGAAATTAGATATGCCATAACTGAAAATAGTTGAGCTGGATAATTTTGTCCATTTGGGAACTAATTAGGGGAATGGAATTATGGACAAAGAAACTTCAAAGGTAGAAACAAGAAAAAAGATGTGAGCCCTGTAAGGAGTTAAAAATTAGGAGTTCTTGGACATAACTTTTCCCCAATTTTTCAGAGAGGCAAAGCTGTTTTATTTATCACTTATCAAAAGGCTATACACTTAAATGATAGAAATTTTCTAAGAGTGGAAACTTTGTTCAGTTAGATTCAACTTTAAGTTATAAAGTTACTAAAACTAGCAGAGTTTTATTTGTGATTGCATAATGCAGGGGTTGGTTTAATATTTTATCCAAGTAGGTTTAAGGCTTTTAACCCTATTAGGGAGGAATGCTGCGGGAGCACTGCCTGATCATCCATGGACTGCTTCTGCACATGGCTAAGGGCCACTGGGGATGTTGCTCAGAGTTCAGATTCTGGAAACCCTAGAGCAGCAGGTCAGGACTGATACTGTGCTTTTTTTTTTTTAATATGTATTATCATTTTGAAAAATTTCTTGGAAACCAGGGTCTCTGAGAAATTACAGATTATCCCAAGGTCATTCTATCAGTAAGTAGTGGTATTACAATTTTTAAATTGTATCTTTTGGGCTCCAGAGGTGTGTATTCTTACAACTCTACCAAGTTGTTAGAAAAGTTCAGTGGTTTCCAAAGAGATGAGATTTTCTCACAAAGTATCTAACTTTCTCTTGAAGTTATAGTATCTTTTAGGGCTGGAAGGGACTTTAGAATGGAATTTTCCATCTGCTTCATGTTTGGATGAGGAATTGAAGCCAAAAGAAGTAAGGAGGCATGTTCAAAAGCACAGTAAGAATGGGGCAACGTCAATTTTTTCCTCCTCTTTCGTAACTCCCAGTGCACTCTTGGCTGTTTACCAAAATATCTGTCTTTCACACAAAATGTAAAAAATATAGATAGATAAAATCTATCAATTAAGTCAGGGGCCTTGGTTGTATGGCCTAACATCCGTAACACGATTTGTTTGTGTTATGCCATGTGGAGTGAATAGGACCAGAGCTTGAACTCACGTTTTCTAAGCTGAAGTGTTACAACAGTTGGTGATAATTGATCAGCAGTGTTCTGGTTTAGAAGTGAGTGTATTTGCTTGTTGTACAGATAGTCACTGTGGTCCTTTTCAGCATCTATAAGAGGACACCAGCTCAGGTGTTCCTCATTTCTCTGCCTGCTGCATACTGTCTAGATTCCTATTTTAGCATTTGCCATGTTGCACTGAGAAACTGTATACATCCCTGTCTTTCCCATCAGATAAAAATTATGTGAGCATTTAGGTGACAATGTCCTTATTAGTTTCCAGCACTTAATCTGGAGCCTTGTACCTCATAGGTACACAATACATCTTCATTGACCTGAACTGCAATGCATTCAGCTAGGATTCTTGGAATGTGTTTAGATATCTATCACTTTGCTTCATGTGGTAGGTATTTCTGGTTGAGCGTATCTCTGTGGGAGGGTGTTTATTGAATTTATTGGCTTTCGAACTTGGTTTTTATTTGAACAAAGTTAGATAGAAGTGAGATTGAGCATTAAAAAGAAATATGTGATCCCCTTGGCTTGCCTGACACAAGGCTCTTCACAGACCCTGGTTTCCCTTTGAATTCAGTGTGAATTCTACATTTATAGAAAGATCTAGTGCCCAGGATTAGCTTCATTAGGCAGCTGGGCTTTAACGGAGGCAGTGGGAGAACAGGAAGGGTTCTTTTAGGAATGGGCAAAGGAAGAAGGCATCGTGTGCATAGATGAATTCTCCTTTAAATAAAAACTGAGTCAGATTTTAGAATGAAATTCTGTAGTGCTGTCAAACTGTTTGAAACTAGATTTGGCAGTTGTCCTTTCAAACTGTTATTTCAGAGCACGTGTCCCAGAAGGGACAGCTAAGAATGTTTGTCATATTTGAACTCTTTCCAGAGCCATTCAGCAGGATACTGGCAGTCCACTTTTTGTGTTAATTATTTCTGCCCTGATTGCCTGGCAACACATAACATGGGAAGTATTATACTTCGCTATTTGTGAATGCTTCCAGCTGAATGTAGGAAGAAAATGGAATACAAAGTCAGCTGGAGATGCAACTTAATAAGTTAGGTGTTTTTTGACTGAAAATGTGTTATGGATGAAGTGGTTTGTAATACCATGATTGAATGTGGTAACCACAGTTTCAGAAAGTTTGAGGGTATCCCAGTAGGCCTTGGTGGAAAGAAAACACTGAATGATCTTCAGGGCCACTGGACCAGAATCTATGAACATAAAGATGTCTATAGAAAGAGTGGACTTGCTGTAAGCCCACATTATTTTATCCTTCAAGGATTTCCTTGGGGAATTGTTGTTGTTGTTTTACATTGTTGGAATCTAAAAATTTGAATTCAGTTATGAGAAAGCTAAGAATCAAGTGGGATGGGCAAAAATGTCTTCACTGCAACAATAGCAAAGATTACTGTCCACTGGAAGGAATGAAGATTTTGATCAGTGACTCAGGTACGATAGGAGCTTCTCACCATGTCACTCTGAGAGAGCTTTGCCTGGGGCTGGGGTTCTATTAAAACTTGTTTGTAGAACTGAAAACAATAGATCCATCCTTAGCACTGGGAAGCAATGACACATTTCTGAATTATTTCCACAGCTTAAATAAATTTAAAAAAATCCTCTGAAGTTTGTCTTCATGCAGTGCACATGAAAGTCACCCACGAGCAATCACTTCAAAGATGGCAGTGTTGCGTTCTGTCTGTCACATAATGTGAGATGATAATCCAAAGGAAACCAGTTCCAAAAATGAATTATAAAATGCAATCATTAATGTGTGTAGAAAGACTTTTCTCTTTTATTGAGAAGTAAGTACTGAATTGTAAGTGCTCAGTTACCAACTCATACTTTACATTTTTTGTATGAAGTTGAGGAGGGATGGTGTGGAGGAGGAGGTTGGAGGGGAGTTTGGGATTGGGAACACGTGTACACCCATGGCGGATTCATGTTGATGTGTGCCAAAACCAATACAATATTGTAAAGGAAAAAATAAAATAAAAAAGGAGGAAAAAAAGTAATTTTTCCATAGTAAGTGGCGCTTCAAACATTTATTCAGTTGCCTTCTCAATTAGACTAGGTGAAAAAAACAAAAACAAAAAAACGAAAAACAAACAAACCCCAAGCACATTTTTTGGAGTAGATACATTGAGTTCCTCACATAAAAATCCCATAAAAAAATTGTACCAACTTAGGGTATGGACAAAATAGGTGGACATGGAATATATTCCCTTCAGATCTGCTGCTGCTGCCATTTTTAGTAAGCCTCAGTTCTGTGAGAAATAGCTTAGGGCCCAAAGGAGGCTTGATGTCTCATGATTATTGTAAAAGTTAAATTAACTGAGAAATCCTACAGTTCTTTAGGCAAACAGGTTAAAAATGAGATTGCTTTGATCATAGCCACATTTGCCACTTCCTCTTCTCCTTTTGTGCTGTTTGCCAATTCCCAGGGCCAGGCTCTTCCCTCACCTTCCAGGGAAGGCCTGCCCTTTCTTGAGAGAGTCCTCATGCATGCTTGTATGCCAGCACAGTCATTTCCGTCATCTGTGGAGGTAAGTAAGGTCTTTCCTTCTGTGCATTTTATCATTCTGCATCCTACCCACTGTGGGCTGCTGTTTTGTGGGGCTGCAACATTGCCACAGTGCTTTGAAAGTCCTTCAAGCAATGGCACTCCACTCCAGTACTGTTCCATGGAAAATCCCATGGATGGAGGAGTCTGGTGGGCTGCAGTCCATGGGGTTGCGAAGAGTTGGACACAAGTGAGCAACTTCACTTTCACTTTTCACTTTCATGCATTGGAGAGGGAAATGGCAACCTACTCCAGTGTTCTTGCCTGGAGAATCCCAGGGATGGGGGAGCCTGGTGGGCTGCCGTCTATGGGGTCGCACAGTCGGACACGACTGAAGCGACTTAGCAGCAGCAGCAAAGTGCCAAATATGGCGGGAAGTGGACGTGTAAACTCTCAGGCAGCAGAACAATGCTTCTTCCACTCTGACGTCTTATAGAGTTCTTAGGGGGAAAACGGCTCATTTAAACATTTAAGCTTGAACCTTTCCTGAGATTTTCAGACGCAAGTTCATAGAGGTTAACCTATGAGGCAAACCCATGTCCACGTATTAATATATAAAAAAATATTGTGTTGAAGTCAGTTCCCTCTACCCTTAGACTAGCTTGTCTGTCCAATTCTTTTTCTTTCCTTTGGAAGAAATTCTCCATGATAAAGCTTCTCAATATCTCATGCAAATAGACTGCTGGAAAGATAGCTTCTTTCTGTCTTACAGAGCATCTTAAAAATGCCTTAATTCTAACAGTAGATAGAGCAGAAAAAAAAGGTGGCAGTTGTGTTCTAGAGGTCAAACCTGTCCTGATGCTTGTGTTTGTATATTCTGCTAGATAATTGGCTTTTATATTATTAAGGGGTTGGAAAAATAATATCCAAAGGAAAATACTTTGGGATACATTAAAATTCTGTGTCAAACGATAAAGTTTTATTGGAACACAGCCTTACCCGTTTGTTTACAATTTGTGGCTGCTTTCACACTACAATGGCAGAGCTCAGTAGTTGGGTTACCATGTGGCCTGCCAAGCAAAATATTTACTATCTGGGCCTTGAGGGGAAATTTTTGCCTACTTCTGATCCCAAGTAAAGATGGAACCACTGATTCGGATAAAGATTTATATTGCAGAGACTGACACTTTCTGATAAAGTGCTCAGTAAGCATTAGGCTCATATATCCCGTACACATCACAGTGCAGTGATTCCTAGTCTGCTTCCTTTCCCTCTCTCATCCCTCTCCCCTCCCCTACCTCCTTCCATCCCTTCATCCCATGTCTCCTTCTCTTCTTTTTCTTCTTCCCTCCTTCCTTCTCTTCCTTTCTTCCTTCAACCTCTCTCACTTCGTTCCTTCACTTAACTTACAGTAGCTCATTTCTTATGAATGTTTCTTATTCCTAACTTTTTCAAAATATGACAACTGATTTTAAACTGTTTTATGTCAGATTAGTATCTTTTCGAGATTCCATTATAAAGTGCATTTTAATACACTCTAATAATAGACAAATCATATAAAGTCATTTTGAATTTTCAATTAAATGTCAAACATGGTTGTTTGATAAATTGCGCCAGGAAAGGCACTTATGGATAAATGCATTTTGAAATGTTGATTTGAGGGCAAAAGCATATTAAAGTGTCTATGACAATTTCACTGTGTATTTATAGTGTTAAACACAGGCAGCAGTTGTTTTTATGAGCTGATGTTTGGTTGGTGTTCTTACACTTTTGTGTTTAAAAACGTGTTCTGCAATTTTATTACTTTATATAAATTAAATGTTCTATATAAGCTTAAGTATTTTATATAATATTAACTTGATATACTTTTGTTATTTAATGTTCGTTTTCTAAATAATGAAATAAGAGTTTTCAGGCTTTGATTTTCTTTACTAAAAATAGCGCATTATATATATGTATGTTATAAAGGAAAAGGCGGAATAAATGATCACCATTATTATTTTTGTGTTTAAAAATGTGTTCTGCAGTTTTGTTACTTTATATAAATTAAGTGTTCTATATAAGCTTAAGTATTTTTATAATATTAACTTGATATACTTTTTGTTATTTAATGTTTGTTTTCTAAATAATGAAATAAGAGTTTTCAGGCTTCGATTTTCTTTACTAAAAATAGCACATTATATATATGTATATTATAAAGGAAATGGCGGAATAAATGATCACCATTATTATTTTTAAATATGTGTTTATTTATTTGGCTGTACTGGGTCTTAGTTACGGCATGCTGGATCTTTGCCCTTCATTGTGGATGTGGGATCTCTCAGTTGTGGCATGTGAGATCTAGTTCCCTGCCCAGGGATAGAACTCATGCTCCCTGCATTGGAAATGTGGAGTCTTGGTCACTAGACCTCCAGTGAAGTCCTGATCACCATTATTTTTTTTCACCTTTAATTTTTGTTTTAAAGCTATAGATATATCTTGATGTTATGAAAAAAATTTTCTTTAGGCAAACGTCCTTGACCTTGATCATTTTGAAGATAAGGATGTATCATCTTCATTTTCACATTTCAGGGACTAGCAAAATGAGTACCTTTTCAGTGAGTTCATTAAGGAATGGCTAGATGAAATAATCATCTCTACACACTCCAGCACCCATGCCTGGAAAATACTATGGACGGAGGAGCCTGGTGGGCTGCAGTCCATGGGGTTGTGAAGAGTTGGACACGACTGAGCAACTTCACTTTGACTTTTCACTTTGATGCATTGGAAAAGGAAATGGCAACCCACTCCAGTGTTCTTGCCTGGAGAATCCCAGGGATGGGGAGCCTGATGGGCTGCTGTCTATGTGGTCACACAGAGTCAGACATGACTGAAGTGACTTAACAGCAGTAGCAGCAACAACCTTTATGCCACTACCATAATCACCCAGCAAAAATATCTTTATGTTTTCATTGATGAGATGTCTTACTTGTCTTCATCTTTACTCAGCATATAGCTTCCAGGTCCCTTGAGTGCTCCTGTTCTTCCTAGAGGAAGATACTACTTCCTAAGTATTAAAATAACATCTCCTGACAGTTGATGCTGTGGCAGCACTGAAGTATGGAAAATATGCTTTACTCATTTGTTTGGAAGGACAGCATATGGCTACAAGGAAGAAAAAGCTTATGCTGTTTATTTGCTATAATGATGGTCTTCAAACATTTTACCTTTATACCTCGTTTATACATTTTTGAACATTCTTCATAGATAACTATATAAATAGGTGGATAGATTGATGATAATAGGTGGATGTGAATAAATAAATTTAGACAAATAGGGCTTCCAGGGTGGTGCTAGTGGTAAGAATCTGTCTGTAATTGAAGGAGATGCAGGAGACTTGGGTTTGATGCCTGAGCCTGGAGGAAGGCATGGCAACCCACTCCGGTATTTGTACCTGGAGAATCCCATGGACAGAAAAGCCTGGTGGACTATAGCCCATAGGGTCGCAAGGAGTCACATGACTGAATCAACTTAGCATGTGTGCATGTATAAACAAGTAACCTTTAATTTTGACAAATTTTTTAAAATACATTGTTTCAAGGTAGCTAGTGTACATAAAAATTGTAAAAAGCTTGACATACACTCCCCATCTTCAAATAATTGTGCACATTCATTATAGAAGACAATGTAACCCACAAATGAATTTAAAATGTAGTAAATCATAGCATGTTGAAAGCTAGTAGATGTTGGGCTACTTGCATTTTCTTGTGATTTGAAACTGATGACATATGGCCATAGTGTGAGTATTAGTATTCAGATGTATAATAAAATGTTATAAGTAGGAATTCTAGAATACTATATTACATTCTAGTGGATTGTTTTATATATCCCCTGGATAAGAGATGCTCATTTGGGACAATTATTATTTTGTTGTACCTGTAGAGGTATGACGTTTTCAGTTCTTTACATTTCTTCCTCCTAATTCTATTGTTCCTAAAAATTTTTGAAAGGAGACAAATTACAAATGCATTCTAGTACCCTCCTTTAAATATTCTTTATCTCCTCTGTCATCTAACTCTAATCCAGGTTATTTTGACTCCACCCCTAAAATAATACCCTTTTTCATTTAGACCATGGCCTGCAAGACTGCAGAATAGTAGTCAGTCCTCAATAACTCAGCAACCTAGGCATATGTTGGATGTTTTATCTGTTTCTCTTTAGAGGTATCAGGTTCTCCTTCAATTCAAACAAATTTAATTTTACTCTGCTGACTTCCTGAAGCACTGCTGTTGTTTTCATTAGTTTTGAGAGTTGGAGTTCATTCTGGGACTCCAGATAAGCTTGCTGGAGTCTCCTTCTTGGAGAATTGAAATCAGTTAGCAGGTAGGAGATAGGGGTAGATAATGGGTAGGGGTTATCTCACCCACATGCTACTTTCAGCTATTTTCTGAATGTTTAGTCATAGATGGGCATTCTAGAAAGGGTTGTGAAGTAATATGTCAAACTTTTGAAGGGATGCTTTGATTTCAAGGTTAATATTAAATTTTACATTCAAACACTACCCTATAGTGAGGCGGAAATAGAAACTACAAGGATATTACTAATCTACTAAAAATGCATAAATGTCTGCCATTAGAATCATTCTCTTGGGCTAAGAGTTAGGCTGGAAAAGTTGATCTTAGAAGGAAAATTTATTCATTCATTTATTCAAAATTTATGTTTGAGGGGGAGGAATAGGAGAATGTTGAGTTCGCCTTTCTTCACAAGTATTAATACATCAAGACTGCATCTACAAGTGGAGCAGTTCTCAGAGATTACCTGCTGAAAACTGGCACAGGACCTCTTACACTTAAAAGGATAAGAAAAATCCCCACACAATCAGGTAAGATGAAAGAAAAGCAGGAAAGGGGAAACAGAAAGAGACCAGCACCCATGTGGGAGAGCTGCAGGAATGAGCAGTTCCCTCACTCGGAGAGGCCCCCTTACGGTAGGGGGATCGACTGGGACAGAGAGGGACCTTTGGGGAATTGGAGGGGAGCACAGCAACTGATCTGTGGAAGTAAGACAGAGTAGGACCTATGTGAATGGTCCGTGGCACACCCTGTGTACCCCAACTTGAGTTATGTGTCTCCTGGTGAGGAGGGGAGTTGACTGCTGCAAGTGGAATTTAGAACAATTTGTACAGCATATGGTGAAGGTGCTGTGACTGATTGAATATGTCAAAAGTGGGTTACAAAGTTTCATGCTGCACATTTCTCTTTGGATGATGCTCATTGATATGGTAGAGCAGTTGAAGTTGATAGTGATCAAATCAACACCTTAATTGAGAACAATAAATGTTATACCATGTCGGAGATAGCATATTCAAATTATGGAAATCAAGCATTGAAAATAATTTGTACCAGTTCGGTTATATTCATCACTTTGATGTTTGGACTCCATATAAGTTAAGCAAAAAAAAAAATCCAAGAAGACCATGTTTCCACATGTGATTCTCAACTGAAACCTAATAAAACATTATGTTTTTAAAATTGTGAAGGGTGATGAAAGTGGATATTGTACATGAATGTGGAATGGAAGAAACTGAAGCAAGCAAAATGAACCACCAACAACCACACAAAGGCTGGTCTGCATCCAAAGAAGGTGATCTCTTGTATATGGTAGGATTGGAAGTTCAGTTCAGTTCAGTAGCTCAGTCATGTCCGACTGCAACGCCATGGACTGCAGCACACCAGGCTTCCCTGTCCATCACCAACTCCTGGCGCTTACTCAAACTCATGTCCATAGATTCGTGATGCCATTCAACCATCTCATCCTCTGTCATCCCCTTCTCCTGCTGCCCTCAATCTTTCCCAGCATCAGGGTCTTTTCCAATGAATCATTTCTTTATATCAGGTGGCCAAAGTATTGGAGTTTCAGCTTAAACATCAGTCCTTCTAATGAAAATTCAGGACTGATTTCCTTAAGGATGGACTGGTTGGATCTCCTTGCCATCCAAGAGACACTCAAGAGTCTTCTCCACCACAATAGTTCAGAATCATTAATTCTTCTGTGCTCAGCTTTCTTTATAGTCCAACTCTCATTCCATACATGACCACTGGAAAAACCATTCCTTTGACCAGATAGACCTTTGTTGGCAAAGTAATGTCTCTGCTTTTGAATATTGCTGTCTACATTGGTCATAACTTTTCTTCCAAGGAGCAAATCTCTTTTAATTTCATGGCTGCAGCCACCATCTGCATTGATTTTGGAGCCCTCCAAAATAAAGTCTGTCACTGTTTCCAGTGTTTCCCTATCTATCTGCCATGAAGTGATGTGACCAGATGCCATTATCTTTGTTTTCTGAATGTTGAGCTTTAAGCCAACTTTTTCACTCTCCTCTTTCACTTTCATCAAGAGGATCTTTAGCTCTTCTTCACTTTGTGTCATAAGAGTGCTGTCATCTACATATCTGAAGTGATTGATATTTCTCCTGGCAATCCTGATAGCAGCTTGTGTTTCATCCAGCCCAGCATTTCTCATGATATACTCTGCATATAAGTTAAATAAGCAGGGTGACAATATACAGGCTTGACACAATGCTTTCCCGATCTGAAACCAGTTTGTTGTTCCATGTCCAGTTCTAACTGTTGCTTCCTGACATGCATACAGATTTCTCAAGAGGCAGGTCAGATAGTCTGGTATTTCCATCTCTTTCAGACCGTTCAACAGTTTGTTGTGATCCACACAGTCAAAGGCTTCTGTGTAGTCAATAAAGCAGAAGTAGATGCTTTTCTGGAACTCTCTTGCTTCTTCGATGATCCAGCAGGTGTTGGCAATTTCATCTCTGGTTCCTCTACATTTTCTAAAACCAGCTTGAGCATCTGGAAGTTCATGGTTCATGTACTGTTGAAGCCTGGCTTGGAGAATTTTGAGCATTACTTTACTAGTGTGTGAGATGACTGCAATTGTGAAGTAGTTTAAACATTCTTTGGCATTGCCTTTCTTTGGGATTAGAATGAAAACTGACATTTTCCAGTCCTATGGCCACTGCTGAGTTTTCCAAATTTGCTGGCATATTGAGTGCAGCACTTTCACAGTATCATCTTTTAGGACTTGAAATAGCTCAACTGGAATTCCATCACGTCCACTAGCTTTGTTTGTAGTGATGCTATCTAAGACCCACTTGACTTCACATTCCAGGATGTCTGGCTCTAGGTGAGTGGTCACACCATCGTGGTTATCTAAGTCATGAAGATATTTTTTTATATAATTCTTCTGTGTATTCTTGCCACCTCGTCTTAATATCTTCTGCTTCTGTTAGGTCTATACCATTTCTGTCCTTTACTGTGCCCATCTTTGCATGAAATGTTCCCTTGGTATCTCTAACTTTCTTGAAGAGATCTCTAGTCTTTCCCATTCTATTGTTTTCCTCTATTTCACTGAGGAAGTTTTTTTTTTTTTTTTTTTTTTTAAATCTCTCCTTGCTATTCTTTGGAACTCTGCATTCAAATAGGTATATCTTTCCCTTTCTCCTTTGCCTTTCATGTCTTTTCTCAGCTATTTGTAAGGCCTTAGACAACCATTTTGCCTTTTTGCATTTCTTTTTCTTGAGGATGGTCTTATCAATGACATTGTACAATGTCACAAACCTCTGTCCTTAGTTCTTCAGGCACTCTGTCTATCAGCCCTAATCCTTTGAATCTATTTGTCACTTCCATTGTATAATCATAAAGAATTTGATTTAGGTCATACTGGAATGGACCAGTGGTTTTCCCCTACTTCCTTCAATTTAAGTATGAATTTGGCAATAAAGAGCTCATGGTCTGAGCCACAGTCAGCCCTCAGTCTTGTTTTTGCTGACTGTATAGAGCTTCTTCTCCATCTTCGACTGCAAAGAATATAATCAGCCTGATTTTCATATTAACTATCTGTTCATGTCCATGTATAGAGTCCTCTCTTGTGTTGTGAAAGAGGGTGTTTGCTATGACCAGTGCATTCTCTTGGAAAAAGTTTGTTAGCCTTTGGCCTGCTTTGTTTTGTACTCCAAGGCCAAATTTACCTGTTATTCCAGGTGTCTCTTGACTTCTGGCTTTGCATTTCAGTCCCCTATAATGAAAAGGACATCTTTTTGGATGTTAGTTCTAGAAGGTCTTGTAGGTCTTCATAGACCCATTCAACTTTAGCTTCTTCAGCATTACTGATCAGGTCATAGACTTGGATTTCTGTGATACTGAATAGTTTGCCTTGAAATGAACAGAGATCATTCTGTCATTTTTGAGATTGCATCCAAGTGCTGCATTTTGGACTCTTTTGTTGACTATGATGGCTACTCCATTTCTTCTAAGGGATTCTTGCCCACAGTAGTAGATATAATGATCATCTGAGTTAAATTCACCGATTCCAGTCCATTTTAGTTCACTGACTCCTAGAATGTTGGTGTTCACTCTTGCCGTCTTTTGTTTGACCACTTTCAATTTGCCTTGATTCATGGACCTAATATTCTAGGTTCCTATGCAACATTGCTTTTACAGCATTAAACTTTACTTCCATCACCAGTCATATCCACAACTAGGTGTGTGTGTGTGTGTGTGTGTGTGTGGTGTTTTTTTTTGCTTTGGCTCCGTCTCTTTATTCTTTCTGCAGCTCTTTCTAATCTAGGGAGGAGTGGTAGAGTAGCAGGACGTGCGCTCTTCCCCTGTGAGAACTCCAAAATTACTACTTGCTGCTGAACAGCGGTCAACAGGAGCATGTTGAATCCCACCAAAAAAGATACTGTACCTCCAAGTGCAAAGGAGAAGTCCCAGCAAGATGGTAGTAAAGGCAAAATCATGTTTAGTATCAAACTCTATACTCACCAGAGACACTAGGATAGCTCAAACAAACCTCTGCACACCAGGACCCAGAGACCCCAGTGAGACTGAGCCAAAACTGTGTTTGAGTGTTTCCTTTGGAGGTGTGGGTCAGCAGTAGGCTGGATGCAGGGCCAGGGGCTCTGGTTGCAGTAGACCTGGGTATGGCATAAGCCCTCTTAGAGGAGGTCACCATTAATCCCACCATAGAGCCACCAGAACTTACACAGGACTGGGGAAACAAACTCTTGGAGGGCACACAAAAAAACCTAGGTGCACCAGGACCTAGGAGAAAGGAGCAGTGACCCCACAAGAGACTGACCCAGACTTGCCCATGAGCATCCTGGAGTCTCTGGCAGAGGTGTGGGTTGGCGGTGGCCTGCTGCATTGTTGGGGGCCCTGAGTGCAACAGTGCCTGCATGAGACCTTGAAGGAGGTCATCATTATCTTCTTTACCTCCTCAGGTCAAACAATAGGGAGGGAACACAGCCCCGCCCATCAACAGTAAATTGGATTAAAGATTTACTGAGCATGGCCCCATTTCTTCTAAGGGATTCCTGCCCACAGTAGTAGATATAATGGTCATCTGAGTTAAATTCACCCATTCCAGTCCATTTTAGTTCGCTGATTCCTAGAATGTTGACCTTCACTCTTGCCATCTCCTGTTTGACCATTTCCAATTTGCCTTGATTCATGGACCTAACATTCCAGGTTCCTATGTGATATTGCTCTTTAAAGCATCAGACCTTGCTTCTATCACCAGTCACATCCACAGCTGGGTATTGGTTTTGCTTTGGTTCCATCCCTTCATTCTTTATGGAGTTATTTCTCCACAATCTCCAATGGCATATTGGGCACCTACCGACCTGGGGAGTTCCTCTTTCAATATGCTATCATTTTGCCTTTTTACTGTTCATGGGGTTCTCAAGGCAAGAATACTGAAGTGGTTTGCCATTCTCTTCTCCTGTGGACCACAGTCTGTCAGACCTCTCCACTATGACCTGCCCATCTTGGGTGGCCCCACAGAGCATGGCTTCGTTTTATTGAGTTAGACCAGGGTGTGGTCTGTGTGATTACATTGAGTAGTTTTCTGTGATTATAGTTTCAGTGTGTGTGCCCTCTAATGCCCTCTCACAACACTTACCATTTTACTTGTGTTTCTCTTACCTTGGACCTGGGTGGGGTATCTCTTCACAGCTGCTCCAGCAAAGCACAGCCGCTGCTCTTTACCTTAGACAAGGGATATCTCCTCACCGCTGCCCCTACTGACTTTGAAAATGGAGTGGCTCCTCTTGGCCCTCCTGTAAGGGCCTTAGAAGAAATCGAGTAGACATCTTGGTCAACAAAAGACTCCAAAATGCAGCATTGGATGCAATCTCAAAATGACAGAATGATATCTGTTCACTTCCAAGGCAAACCATTCAATATCACAGTATCCAAGTCTATGCCCCAACTAATAACGCTGAAGAAGCTTAAGTTGAACAGTTCTATGAAGACCTACAAGACATTTTAGAACTAACACCCCAAAAGATGTCCTTTTCATTATAAGGGACTGGAATACAAAAGGAGGAAGTCAAGAAACACCTGGAGTAACAGGCAAATTTGGCCTTGGAATGTGGAACAAAGCAGGGCAAAGACTAATAGAGTTTTGCCAAGAAAATGCACTGGTCATAGCAAACACCCTCTTCCAACAACACAAGAGAAGACTCTACACACGGACATCACCAGCTGGTCAACACTGAAATCAGATTGATTATATTCTTGCAGCCAAAGATGGAGAAGGTCTATACAGTCAGCAAAAAACAAGACCAGGAGCTGACTGTGGCTCAGATCATGAACTCCTTATTGCCAAATTCAGACTTAAATTGAAGAAAGTAGGGAAAACTACTAGGCCATTCAGATATGACCTATATTAAGTCCCTTATGACTATACAGTGGAAGTGAGAAATAGATTTAAGGGCCTAGATCTGATAGACAGAGTGCCTGATGAACTATGGAGTGAGGTTCATGACATTGTACAGGAGACAGGGATCAAGACCATCCCCATGGAAAAGAAAAGTGAAAAAAGCAAAATGGCTGTCTGGGGAGCCCTTAAAATAGCTGTGAAAAGAAGAGAGGCAAAAGCAAAGGAGAAAAGGAAAGATATAAGCATCTGAATGTAGAGTTCCAAAGAATAGCAAGAAGAGATAAGAAAGCCTTCCTCAGCGATCAGTGTACAGAAATAGAGAAAAGAACAGAATGGGAAAGACTATAGATCTCTTCAAGAAAATTAGAGATACCAAGGGAACATTTCATGCAAAGATGGGCTCCATAAAGGACAGAAATGGTATGGACCTAACACAAGCAGAAGATATTAAGAAGAGGTGGCAAGAATACACAGAAGAACTGTACAAAAGATCTTCATGACCCAGATAATCATGATGGTGTGATCACTCATCTAGAGCCAGACATCCTGGAATGTGAAGTCAAGTGGGCCTTGGAAAGCATCACTATGAACAAAGCTAGTGGAGGTGATGGAATTCCATTGAGTTATTTCAAATCCTGAAAGATGATGCTGTGAAAGTGCTGCACTCAATATATCAGTAAATTTGGAATACTCAGCAGTGGCCACAGGACTGGAAAATGTCAGTTTTCATTCCAATCCCAAAGAAAGGCAATGCCAAAGAATGTTCAAACTACAGCACAAGTGCACTCATCTCACATGCTAGTAAAATAATGCTCAAAATTCTCCAAGCCAAGCTTCAGCAGTGCATGAACTGTGAACTCCCTGATGTTCAAGCTGGTTTTAGAAAAGGCAGAGGAACCAAAGGTCAAATTGCCAACATCTGCTGGATCATGGAAAATGCAAGAGAGTTCCAGAAAAACATCTATTTCTGCTTTATTGACTATGCCAGAGCCTTTGACTGTGTGGATCACAATAAACTGTGGAGAATTCTCAGAGAGATGGAAATACCAGACCATCTGACCTGCCTCTTGAGAAACCTGTATGCAGGTCAGGAAGCAATAGTTAGAACTGGACATGCAACAATAGACTGGTTCCAAATAGGAAAAGGAGTATGTCAAAGCTGTATATTGTCACCCTGCTTATATGACTTATATTGAGAGTACATCATGAGAAATGCTGGGCTGGAAGAAGCACAAGCTGGAATCAAGATTGATGGGAGAAATATCAATAAACTCAGATATGCAGATAACACCATCCTTATGGCAGAAAGTGAAGAGGAACTAAAAGCCTCTTGATGAAAATGAAAGAGGAGAGTGAAAAAGTTGGCTTAAAGCTCAACATTCAGAAAATGAAGATCATGGCATCTGGTCCCATCACTTCATGGGAAATAGATGGGGAAACAGTGGAAACAGTGGCAGACTTCATTTTCTGAAGCTCCCAAATCACTGCAGATGGTGATTGCAGCCATGAAATCAAAAGACACTTACTCCTTGGAAGGCCAACCTAGATAGCATATTCAAAAGCAGAGACAGTACTTTGCCAACAAAGGTCCGTCTAGTCAAGGCTATGGTTTTTCCAGTAGTCATGTATGGATGTGAGAGTTGAATGGTGAAGAAAGCTGAGTGCCAGAGAATTGATGCTTTTGAATTTTGTTGTTGGAGAATACTTTTGAGAGTCCCTTGGACTTCAAGGAGTTCCAACCAGTCCATCCTAAAGGAGATCAGTCCTGGGTGTTCTTTGGAAGGACTGATGCTAAAGCTGAAACTCCAGTACTTTGGACACCTCATGTGAAGAGCTGACTCATTAGAAAAGACTCTGATGCTGGGAGGGATTAGGGGCAGGAGGAAAAGGGGATGACAGAGGATGAGATGGCTGGATGCCTTCACCGACTCGATAGACGTGAGTTTGGGTGAACTCTGGAAGTTGATGATGGACAGGGAGGCCTGGTGTGCTGCAATTCATGGTGTTGCAAAGAGTTGGACATGACTGAGTGACTGAATTGAACTGAACTGAGCATGGCCCCGCCCATCAGAACAAGACCCAGTTTTCCCCTCAGTCAGTCTCTTACATCAGGAAGCTTCAATAAGCCACTTATTCTTCTCCATCAGTGTGCAGACAAAATGAAAACAACAATCACAGATATTAACAAATCTGATCACATGGACCACAGCCTTGTCTAACTCAGTGAAACTATGAGCCATGCCATGTAGGGCCACCCAAGATGGACAAGTCAGTGTGGAAAGTTCTTAGAAAATGTAGTCCACTGGAAAAGGGAATGGCAAACGAGTATTCTTGCCTTGCAAACTCCATGAACAGTATGAAAAGGCAAAAAAGATAGGAAACTGAAAGATGAACTACACAGGTCGGTAGGTGCTCAATATGCTACTGGATATCAGTAGAAAAATAACTCCAGAAAGACTGAAGTGGGTTTGGAAGGTAGCCTTCTATTCTGAGCTCCTTTCAGAAAACCAAATGGTTAATTCCAACAAAAATTCCTCCCAGTTAGACCTACTGAGAGCAGCACTTGATGAAAAGCCTCTAGAGTTAGTCAACAGAAAATGCATCATCTTCCATCAGGATAACTCAAGATTGTATGTATCTTTAATGCCCAGTCGAAGGCTTTTACAGCTTTCCTGGGAGTTCTATTCATCCATCATGCTCATCAGACCTTGTGTCTCTGGATTTCCATTTATTTAAGGTCTTTACAGAATTCTCTTAATGAAAAATTTCAATTCCCAGGTAGAATTTAAAAGACACCTGGAATAGCTCTTTGCTCAAAGGAAGAAAAAAATTGGGGAAGATAGAATTATGAAGTTGCTTGGAAAATGGCAGCAAGTAGTGGAACAAAGGGTGCACATGTTGTTCTATAATGTTCCCGGTGAAAATGAAAAATATATCTTTTATTTTTACTTAAAAACCAAAGGCACTTTTTGGCCAACCCAATACCAAGGCCAAACAAAGATACCAGAATGAGACAAAGGTTATCTCACACACACACACACACAATTACAGGCCAATATCACTGATGAGATATGCTGGACTGGATGAAGCACAAGCTGGAATCAAGATTGCTGGGAGAAATATCAATAACTTCAGATATGCAGATGACACCACCCTTATGGCAGAAAGTAAAGAAGAACTAAAGAGCCTCTTGATGACAGTGAAAAGGACAGTGAAAAAAGTTGGCTTAAAGCTCAACATTCAGAAAACGAAGATCATGGCCTCTGGTTCCATCATTTCATGGCAAAGAAATGGGAAATGATGGAAACCATGGCAGACTTTATTTTTTGGTCTCTAAAATCATTGCATATGGTGACTGCAGCCATGAAATTAAAAGATGCTTACTCCTTGGAAGAAAAGCTATGACCGACCTAGACAGCATATTAAAAAGCAGAGACATTACTTTGCCAACAAAGGTCCATCTAGTCAAAGCTATGGTTTTCTCAGTAGTCATGTATGGATGTGAGAGTTGGACTATAATGAAAGCTGAGCACTGAAGAATTGATGCTTTTGAACTGTGGTGTTGGAGAAAACTCTTGAGAGTCCCTTGGACTGCAAGGAGATCCAGCCAGTCCATCCTTAAGGAAATCCTGACTATGCGTTGGAAGGACAGCTGGTGAAGCTGAAACTCCAATAGTTTGGCCAACTGATGCAAAGAGCTGACTCACTGGTAAAGACCCTGATCCTGGGAAAGACTGAAGGCAGGAGAAGGGGACAACAGAGGATGAGATGGTTGCATGGCATCACTGACTCAATGAACATGTATTTGAGTAAGCTCTGGGAGTTGGTGATAGACAGGGAGACCTGACGTCCTGCAGTCCATGGGGTCACAAAGAGTCAGACACGACTGAGCGACTCAGCTGAACTGAACACTGATGTATATAGATGGCAAAATCCTCAACAATATACTAGCAAGCTGAATCCAACAACACATTAAAAGGTTCATACACCATGATCAAGTGGGATTTATCTCAGGGATACAAGGATTCTTCAAAATATGCACATCAGTCAGTGTGATCCACCACATTAACAAACTGAAGATGAAAAACCATTTGATCATCTCAACAAATGCAGAACAAGCTTTTAACAAAATTCACCCAATTATGATAAAAACTACCTGGAAAGTAAACTTAGAGGAAACCTACCCCAACATAATAAAGGCCATAAACAACAAACCTAGAGTTGACATCATACTCAGTGGTGAAAATGTGCAATCATTTCCTCTAAGATGAGGAACAAAACAAGGATGTCCACTCTTGCCACTTTTATTCAACAGAGTTTTGGAAGTCCTAGCCACATCTATCAGATAAGTAAAAGAAAAATACGAAATCCAAATTGGAAAAGAATAAGTTAAACTGTCAACTTTTTGCAAATGATGTGATATAATAGTAGAAAATCCTAAAGATGCTATTGGAAAACTATTAGGGTTCATTAGTAAATTTAGTGAAGTTGCAGGTTACAAAATTAACACACAAAAATCTCTCGGATCTGCATACACTAACAATGAAAGATCGGAAAGCAATATTAAGTAAACAATCCCATTGCATCGAAAAGAATAAAATATCTGTCTAGGAATAAACCAACTTAAGGAGGCAAAAAAACATGTACTCAGAAAACTACAAGATACTGATGAAAAAAATCAAAGATGACACAGAGAGACATACCTTGTTCTTGGACTGGGACAATCAATATTGGAAAATGTGAATAGTGTGAATATACTACTCAAAGTAATCTACAGATTCAATGCAAGCACTATCAAATTACCAAGGACATTTTTCATAGAATTAGAACAACAAGTTTTAATTTTGTATGGAATCACACACACACACACATGCAAACCATGAATAGCAAAAGCAATTTCGAGAAGAATGGAGCTGGAGTTATTAGGCTCACTGACTTCAGACTATATTACAAAACAACGGTAATAAAGATGACATGGTAATGACTCAAAAACGGAAATATAGATCAATGGAACATGATAGAAAGTCCAGAGAGAAACCTATATAACCATGGCCACCTAATCTGTGACAAAGAAGGCAAGAATATACAGTGGAGAAAGGACAGTCTCTTCAATACGTGGAACTGTGAAAACTGGACAAATGCATTCAAAAGAGGGCTTCCAAGTTGGCTCAGTGGTAAAGAATCTGCCTGCCAATGCAGGAAATGTGAGTTCAGTCCCTGGGTCATGAAGATCCTCTGGAGGAGGCAATTGCAACCCACTCTAGTATTCTTGCCTGGGAAATCGCATGGACAGAGGAGCCTGGCTGGCTGCAGTCCATGAGTCACAAAGAGTCGGACACAATCTCGTGACTAATCAACAACAAACATACAAAAGAATGAAATTAGAACACTCTCTAATACCATACATAAAGATAAAATGAAAATTGCTTAAAGCCCTGATTGTAAGGTCGAATACTATAAAATTCTTAGAGGAAAATACAGGCAGAACACACTCTAACATAAATCACAGTGAGATCTTTTTCCATCCACAACCTAGAGTATGAAAATAAAAACCAAAACAAATGGGACCTAATTAAACTTAAAAGCTTTTGCATCAGAGAAGGCAATGACAACCCACTCCAGTAGGCTGCTGTCCATGGGGTTGCAAAGAGTCGGACACGTCAGAGCTACTTCACTTTCACTTTTCACTTTGATCCATTGTAGAAGGAAACAGCAACCCACTCCAGTGTTCTTGCTTGGAGAACCCCAGGGACGGCAGAGCCTGGTGGGCTGCCATCTCTGGGATTGCACAGAGTTGAACATGACTGAAGTGACGCAGCAGCAGCAGCAGCAGCTTTTGCATAGCAAAGGAGATCATAAACAAAATGAAAAGACAACCATCAGGATGGGAGAAAATATTTGCAAATGAAGCATCCAACAAAGCATTAATCTCTCAAACAGGCAAACAACTCATGTAACTCAATCTGAAAAAAAACCAACAATCCAATCAAAAAATGGGTGGAAGACCTAAATAGTCATTTCTCTAAAGAAGAGAGAGAGAGATAGCCTACAAACACATGAAAAGATGTTCAACATCACTAATTATGAGACAAATGAAGATCAGCTACACTGAGGTACCACCTCACACCAGTCAGAGTGGTCATCATGAAAAATTCTAAACACAATAAATGCTGGAGAGGGTGTGTAGAAAAGAGAACTGTCTTACACTGTTTGTGGGAATGTAAATTGGTACAACCCTATGGAGAACAGTGTGGAGGTTCCTTAAAAAACTAAAAGTAGAGCTACCATATGACTCAGCAGTCCCAGTCCTGTGCCTGTGTCTGGAAAACCATAATTTGAAATGATGAAGGCACTCTAATGTTAATTGAAGCACTACTTAAAATAGCCAGCACTTGGAAGCAACCTAAATGTCCATGAATAGAGGAATGGATAAAGAAGATGTGGTACATACATACAATAGAATATTACTCAGTCATGAAGAGGAATGAACTAGTAACGTTTGCAGAGACATGGATGGACCTAGAGACTGTTACACAGAGTGAAGTAAGGCAGAAAGAGAAAAACAAATATCGTATCATATCCCTTATATGCAGAATCTAGAAGAATTGTAGAGATGAACTTATTTGCAAAGGACAAATAAGATTCATAGATACAGAGAACAAACTTATGATTACTATGGTGGTAAGGGGGTTTGGAATGAATTGGGAGATATATACACTATTGTGTATAAAATAGATAACTAATGAGAAGGAAATGGCAACCGACCCCAATATTCTTGCCTGGAAAATACCACGGACAGAGGAGCCTGATGGGCTACAGTCCATGGGGTTGTATAGAGTCGGACACGACTGAATCGACTGAGCAAGCAATGAGAAACTACTGAATACCACAGGGAACTCTCCTCAGTGCTCTGTGGTGATCTAAGTGGGAAGAAAATCTTAAAAAGCATGGATATTATCTGTTTACCCATGACTGATTTACTTTCCTGAACAGCAAGAAACTAACACAACATTGTAAAGCAACTACAGTAAAAATTAATAAAAATATTATATATATATATCTTTGATACCTACTTACCTACTGTGGATTCGTTGCTTGGCCCTGGATGTAAAAAGAGGGCAACGCCAAAGAGACAAAGTCCCAAAAGGTCTCAGATTGCAAGTTAAATATTGAATGCTGGGTGCTGTGCTGTGCTGTGCTTGGTTGCTCAGTCATGTCTGATTCCTTGTGACCCCATGGACTGTAGCCCAACAGACTCTTCATTCCATGGGGATTCTCCAGGCAAGAATATGGGAGTGGGTTGCCATGCCCTCCTCCAGGGATCTTCTCAATCCAGGGATCGAACCCAGGTCTCCGCATTGCAGGTGGATTCTTTACCATCTTAGCCACCAGGAAAATCCAAATACTGACTAATCACTGTGTATTCAATAACCTCAGATATGCAGATGACACCACCCTTATGAAAGAAAGTGAAGAGGACCTAAAAGCCTCTTGATGAGAGTGAAAGAGGAAAGTGAAAAAGTTGGCTTAAAGCTCAACATTCAGAAAACGAAGATCATGGCATCTGGTCCCACCACTTCATGGGAAATAGATGGGGAAACAGTGGCAGACTTTATATTTGGGGGCTCCAAAATCACTGCAGATGGTGATTGCAGCCATGAAATTAAAAAGACAGTTACTTCTTGGAAGGAAAGTTATGACCAACCTAGATAACATATTGGAAAACAGAGATATTACTTTGCCAACAAAGGTCCGTCTAGTCAAGGCTATGGTTTTTCCAGTGGTCATGTATGGATGTGAGAGTTGGACAGTGAAGAAAGCAGAGGGCTGAAGAATTGATGCTTTTGAACTGTGGTGTTGGAGAAGACTCTTGAGAGTCCCTTGGACTGCAAGGAGATCCAACCAGTCCATCTTAAAGGAGACCAGTCCTGGGTGTTCACTGGAAGGACTGATGCTGAAGCTGAACCTCCAATACTATGGCCACCTCATGTGAAGAGCTGACTCACTGGAAAAGACTCTGATGCTGGGAGGGATTGGAGGCAGGAGGAGAAGGGGATGACAGAGGATGAGATGGCTGGATGGGATCACCGACTTGATGCACATGAGTTTGGGTGAACTCCGGGAGTTGGTGATGAACAGGGAGGCCTGGCGTGCTGTTATTCATGGGTTTGCAAAGAGTCAGACATGACTGAGCGACTGAACTGAACTGAACTGATTTAGATGTGCTTAGATGTTGTGTGGAAGCAAAAGATATAAAAGGAGGTTACAAGACCTATTCTATTTAGTAGAATAAGTCCTGACAGAGAATACTCACTTCCCTAGAAAAATCTCACTGTCTTTTTATGCTTTGGGGCATCCATGTAAAAATTTGTCATAATAGCTGCATTACAAGTGTTAAAATTCTGTTCATTTATTCTGATAAGATCTATAATTCAGAGGCTTTTTTGACTAAGGAGATCACTTAAGTGTCATGATTAGAGAATATAATTGCATTCATGATCCTATATTGAATAAAGTCTACCTGGTAAAGATCGACTGAGTTTCATTAAGACAAAGTATTTAGATTCTGTGCTCTCAGATAGCATTTTCTCAAGTATGCATTTGCTTTTACAAGCTCACAATCTTGCTTCTGAGAAGAGTTGCCAGTGACATGTTTAAGAGACCCATTTTAACAGAAAAAGTTACAAAGCCAAGTAAGTTTAATTGCATGTCACCTCTTGGTTTTGACAAATATAATGGCACAAGTTGCTAGTAAACTTAATTATGTAGATTTATTTTAGCTTAACAAAATACATGCTATATAGAGTAAGTGGTTAGCTACAAGCCAAGTTTTAACTTGATACTTTTATTTTATGGTGAAAATACTCATGAAAAAAAAAGATTTAAATTAATGAACTTTACCAGTATTGTTGTCAAAAGAGATTTTATACTGGAAAAAATACCTTACTGTGGTTCAAGGGAAAACATTAACTGCGTCTTTTCAATGTTTAGGCCAAAATTTGCTGAAGATACTACAACTCCTTGTTTGGCTTTGTTTCTCTGCCAAGATGCCTCAGAATTGCCACAGTTGCCCCCTAACTTCTAGAGCTCAAGTTTTTCCAAATCCTTTTTAGAGTGATATATTCTATAGGGACAGAGTTTGTTAGCTAAATGAAGATTCACAATTTTTGATGACACCCCAGCCTCCATTTCTTCCTGAAGTTAATTTTTGCCATTTCCTTAGTTTCATCACCCTTTCTTCATGCACTACCCCCAACAACAAAAAAAAAAAAATCTTGGAGGTATATTTGGCTTTTCATTGTCTTTTAGTAACTCCAAGTCACCAGACCGTACATAGTCTTTCTTTTATTTATTTATTTATTTATTTATTTTAATTAAATTTATTTATTTTTTTAATTACAATACTGTATTTGTTTTGCTGCATACATTGACACGAATCAGCCATAGGTGAACACAATCGCCCAATGCCGAAGCCCCTTCCCACCTCCCACCCCACATCCTCTACCTGAATCATCCTGTGCATCAGCCCCATGCATCCTGCATCCTACACCAAACATAGATTAGCGCTTCGTTTCTTACAGGAAAATACAGATGCTTCATTGCCATTCTCCCAAACCATCCCACCCTTTCCCTCTCCCTCAGAGTCCAAAAGTCCACTCTATACCTCTGTGTCTCTTGTTGTCTCACATATAGGGTCATCATTACTGTTTTCACTATGGAATACTACTCAGCCCTTAAAAAGAATAAATTTGACTCAGTTCTAATGAGATGGATGAAATTGGAACCGATTATACAGAGTGAAGTAAGCCAGAAAGAAAAACACCAATACAGTATACTGACACATATATATGGAATTTAGAAAACAGTAATGATGACCATAGTCTTTCTTAAATATTTTTTGGTATCAGTGATTTTTGTTCATTCTTATTTCTGTCACCTTAGTCCAGTTTTTTATATCCAGACAGATGCAACTGACTTTTCATGTATTTCCTGCTCCTTTCTCTCTTCAACCAACCCATTACATATGATTAATATTATTAAGATACATATTTTATTATTGCCCTGCTCCATGTTCCCATACAGTCTAGGAAAAATCCACACCCTTATCATGGTGTGTAACCTCTTCCAATCTTTCTCTATCAATCCAGCTTCATTTTCCTTCTAGTCCAGCTTATCATCATCTCCTGACCATGGCATATTCAGCTTTGAGTTCATAGTGTTCTTATTTCTCATTATTTCTTCTCCCTAATCATGTCTTTCTTAACTTTCATGACTCAGATGAAATCCTAACTTCTTTACACAGCTTCTTTAAGTCTCCAAGCTCCAATTTACCAATTGTTCAAGCTGAAAGTAATCTCAGAAACTATGTAAACACACCTTGGCATTGTACACAAGAAACTGAGTGCCAGAAAGGTTAACTAACTAGTTGGAGGCAAAATTGTGATTTGAGCCCTTTCATGTTACTTCCTTTCTGTTTTGTTTCCTGGCTTCCCTGATGGCTCAGATGGTAAAGCGTCTGCCTGTGATTCGGGAGACCCAGGTTCAATCCCTGGGTGGGGAAGATCCCCTGGAGAAGGAAATGGCAACCCACTTGAGTACTCTTGCCTGGAAAATTCCATGGACAGAGGAGCCCTGTAGGCTACAGTCCATGGGGTTGGCAAGGAGTCAGACACGACTGAGCGACCACTTCTAGTGAAATTTTAGTACTTAAGAATTATGTATCTTTTTATTTGTTGAGTAGCAGTATAGTCTTTTGCATTATTGCCGAGCTATATTTCATCTGTATATATTTGTTCTTACTTTCTATTGTATAACCTCTGAGAAATAAAGGACTGCCTGTCACATGTATTTCCCTGCTTAAGCATATCTGAGCAACTGTATATACTTACTGGTTGAAAGATTTAGTGTACTCTTTAAAATAGATGTAAACTTATTTCTAATGAGGGACTCCTTTTGTTGTTGTTGTTATCATGTTCAAGTTGAACATTAAATCATATTTTATTCTTAAATAAAAACTAACCATTTTGATATTCAGCATTTAGCTAAGCAGTGTAGCAAAGGGAATGGAGATTAAATTAGGTTTAGAGGTAAAATCCAGATATTTAGACTAAGAAATGAAGCCCTATACCTTCAGTCAGTTCAGTTGCATAGTTGTGTACAACTATTTGTGACCCCATGGACTGCAGCACGCCAGGCTTCCCACTCCATCACCAACTCCCGGAGCTTGCCCAAACTCATGTCCATTGAATCAGTATGCCATTCAACCATCTCATCCTCTGTCGTTCCTTTCTGTTCCTGCCTTCAGTCTTTCCCAGCATCAGGGTCTTTTCCAGTGAGTCAGTTCTTCACATCAGGTGGCCAAACTACTGGACCTTCAGCTTCAGCATCAGTCCTTTCAATGAATAATCAGGACTGATTTTCTTTAGGGTTGATTGGTTTAATCTCTTTGCAGTCCGGGGGACTCTCAAGAGACTTCTCCAGCACCACCGTTCAAAAGCATCAGTTCTTCAGTACTCAGCTTTCTTTACAGTCCAACTCTCACATCCATACATGACTACTGTAAAAACCATAGCTTTGACTAGATGGACCTTTCTTGGCAAAGTAATGTCTCTGCTTTTCAGTATGATTTCTAGGTTGATCATAGCAATTAAAAGATAATTGCTAAAATAAAATTAAGATGAAATGTTTTGTCAGATTGTTTCCCCAATCATTTTTATATATTTGATTAATATTGTTGGGTTAAAGGGAAATATTAATATATACATAGCAATGGTATTATTCCTTTGATAAGAGATATTTTACCTTTATTTTTCTCTCTGTAAGGCTAGTTTGTGGTTACACCTTTTGAGGAAGCAGGAATATTTAACTACCTGGCCAAGCCTTTGAACTCCAGAGACATAGTTAATGTCTAGCTAATCTGAAATGAAAGATATTCTTCTTGACCAACTCTTCATATTATTTCCATGTTGAGGAAAGTCAAAATTTATCTATAAATTAGTAAAATCTAAATTTAACAACACAGCGTATATTTTAAACAGTGTGAAACATTTCCTCTCATTAAGTGCCACCTTACTGATGAGCAACAGTGACGGCAATGCAAAGTCAGTGGGACAAAAGTTAATTTTTCAAATGCCATTTACCATCCTGAAAAAGTCGGCATGCAGCATTACATTTCTCACTTTCTGTAAGTCTTGGAAAGACATGATATTTTCCTGGTTTCATCAACAGTGAAAATGCCTTCACACAGGCCTGTGAAGCTGATGACATTGTAGTGAAAGCTCTCTAAACACTGATTGGAAATTAAAAAAATCTTGACAACACCTCACTACATCATAGTTATGTTTCATCACCTTAGACATTCATTATCACTCATCACACACACATATTTTAATGAGGAAGGTTATTTAGAATTGCTTTATATTGCAGAGTCAAGATATTTCTCTTTTATATTGTTGAATTATTTATGCATGACTAACAACTTGAGGTATCAAGTTGTAATTTTATACATATCTCATTGTGCAAAACAAATGGAAGCCTCTATTTTTTAAAGAAATTCTTCAAAGAAGTTTCTTCCAAAAAATAAATAAATAAAAGGCATACATTTCCTTATAACATTAAGAGAAAAAAAATCTGAAGTTTTTCAGATTTATGTAACTTATTAGAAGATCAACTCTATCCACATGAGTTTACCTTTCTTACTATTTAAAAATAGAAATACTTGTGGACATTTTAGTAGTTATCTGGTGATTCATGTGGGCCTCCCGGGTGGCTCAGCAGGTAAAGAACCTGCCTTCCAATGCAGGAGGCTCAGGAGACACGGGTTTGATCCCTGAGTAGGAAAGATCCCCAAGAGGAGGGCATGGCAACAGACTCCAGTATTCTTGCTGGGGAAATCCCATGAACAGAGGAGCTTGGCAAACTATGGTCCATGGGGTTACAAAGAATCTGACATGACTGACACAGCTGAACACATGGTTAATGGAAACTTTTGAAAGAGATACATAGAATGCATTTCAATATTTGAATTCAAAGAATAACAACAAGACAGAAATAATGCTTTAGTTTGTACGAGGAACTATAAGGAATTTGGAATATGCTAAGGAAAACTAAGATCACTTCATGGCAAATAGAAGAGGAAAAATTGGAAACAGTGACAGATTTTATTTTCTTGTGCTCCAAAATCACTGTGGATGGTGTCTGTAGCCATGAAATTAAAAGACACTTGATCCTTGGAGGGAAAGTTATGACAAAATTAGACAGCATATGAAAAGCAGAGATAACACTTCACCAAATAAGATCTGTACAGTCAAAGCTATGACTTTTCCAGTAGTCATGTACAGATGTGAGAATTGGACCATAAAGAAGGCTGAGCACCAAAGAATGTATCCTTTTGCACTGTGGTGCTGGAGAAGACTCCTGTTGAGTCCCTTGGACTGCAAGATCAAACCAGTCTGTCCTGAAGGAAAGCAATCCTGAATATTCATTGGAAGGACTGATGCTGAAGTTGAAGCTCTAATACTTTGGGTTCCTAATGTGAAGAGCTGACTCACTGGGAAAGACTCTGATGCTGGGAAAGATTGCTAGCAGGAGAAGGACGCAACAGAGGACAAGTTGGTTGGATAGCATCATTGACTCAATGGACATGAATTTGAGCAAACTCTGTAAGATACTGAAGGAAAAGGAAGCCTGGCATGCTACAGTCCAGGGATCACAAAGAGTTGGACACAACTTAGTGACTGAACAACCACAACAGTAACAAAACTTTAGTTAACTTCCCTCTGCTTAATTTTGCCTTTTTACCCACAAAGCATTATATCAAGTGGTCTTATAACATTGTAAACAAGACAGAAAAGCCTCAATTTGTACATGATTCATAGAATAAAGTTTATAATAAATATTAAATGCTAACTACACATTATAATACAATTAAATGTCGAATATATGCAATAGAGTGTACATATTAGTATGGGCAATATATTTAGCTTCAGTATTTGCTCTTTAGCTTTAAGTTTTTCCTGGCTTCATAGGATCCTTTCCTTTGGATAACTTTAGAATAACCACATTGTATATGGAGACTAAAGGAAATCACTTCCCTGGTCTTCTCATAAAGTACACGTAGAAGATATCACATAGACATGATATGACATGTTCTAATCCATAATACTGCTTACCCAGGCTAATATTCCATCTCTTTTCTGCTCATTCATTTGTATAGCCACGTACTTCTTCAGAACAACTGTAGCTGTATCAATGTGTGGGACTACTACCCTTCTTAAAATGTTGGAAGTGTCTAAGTCAGGCTCCTCATTCTTCACTTCTACCTATGCAATTAGAAATTTGTGACCTGGAAGTAAAAATGTGCTAAAGATGGAGTGTCTCCAACTATCTTGTTAACCAAATCAAGGTAAAAATACCACATAATGGTAGCTGTTGTTCTTTGAGTGCTTTTTATGTACATGGCATCTAGTTCTGTTGCTCAGTCTGTCTGACTCTTTGCGACCCCCATGAATTGCAGCACTCCAGGCCTCCCTGTCCATCACCAACTCCCAGAGTTTACTCAAACTCATGTCCATTGAGTCGGTGACACCATCCAGCCATCTCATCCTCTATCATCCCCTTCTCCTCCTGCCCCCAATCCCTCCCAGCATCAGAGTCTTTTCCAGTGAGTCAACTCTTCGCATGAGGTGACCAGAGTACTGGAGTTCAGCTTTAGCATCAGTCCTTCCAAAGAACACCCAGGACCGATCTCCTCTGGAATGGACTGGTTGGATCTCCTTGCAGTCCAAGGGACTCTCAAGAGTCTTCTCCAACACCACAAAAGCATCAATTCTTCAGCACAGCTTTCTTCACAGTCCAACTCTCACATCCACACATGACCCCTGGAAAAACCATAGCCTTGACTAGATGGACCTCTGTTGGCAAAGTGATGTCTCTGCTTTCCAATATGCTATCTAGTTTGGTCATAACTTTGCTTCCAAGGAGTAAGCATCTTTTAATTTCATGGCTGCAGTCACCATTTGCAGTTATTTTGGAGCCCCCCAAAATAAAATCTGATAGTTTCCCCATCTATTTCTCGTGAAGTGATGAGACCAGATGCCATGATCTTCGTTTTCTGAATGTTGAGCTTTAAGCCAACTTTTTCACTCTTCTCTTTCACTTTCATCAAGAGGCTTTTAGTTCCTCTTCACTTTCTGCCATAAGGGTGGTATCATCTGCATATATCTGAGGTTATTGATATTTCTCCTGGCAATCTTGATTCCAGCTTGTGCTTCTTCCAGTCCAGAGTTTCTCATGATGTACTCTGCATAGAAGTTAAATAAGCAGGGTACAATATACAGCCTTGACGTACTCCTTTTCCTATTTGGAACCAGTCTGTTGTTCCATGTCCAGTTCTAACTGTTGCTTCCTGACCTGCATATAGGTTTCTCAAGAGGCCAGTCAGGTGGTCTGGTATTTCCATCTTTTTCAGAATTTTCCAGTTTATTGTGATACACACAGTCAAAGGCTTTGGCATAGTCAATAAAGCAGAAATAGATGTTTTTCTGGAACTCTCTTGCTTCTTTTTGATGATCCAGCGGATGTTGGCAATTAGATCTCTGGTTCCTCTGCCTTTTCTAAAACCAGCTTGAACATCTGAGTAATGAATAATTCTTCAAGCTTGTGAGAAAAAAACTGACAGCCTAATCATGGTAACAAGTAAATATGAGAATTGCTTTTAAACTTATTTAATCAATAAATGACAGTTTGTTTCAGTTAACATTTCTTTGAAAGCCAGCCAACTAGTGGCAATGTTACACCTTCAAAGTTAGCTAGTTGGTGGTAGGCTTATCCTAGTGAATTTATTAATTTTTTTTAAAATTTTGTATTGGTGTGTAGTTGATGTTATGTTAGTTTCAGGTGTATAGCAAAGTGATTCAGTTATACATATACATGTATGTATTCTTTTTCAAATTATTTCCCCAACTAGATTATTACAGAATACTGAGCAGTGTTCCCTGTGCCATACAGTATAGGTCCTTGTTAGTTATCCATTTTAAATATAGCAGTGTGTACATTTGAATAGATTTTTAAAGTTGATATTGACTCTTACCCAGATAACACAAATGGCACTTCCAAGGCTGGGATTAATAGCTCTTGCCTCAAAAACTAAAGCATCCGCTAATCAAGAGTTTCTCAAATATCCTAAACAGATTCAGCAGTTTGCTTTACTCATTGAGTGTGTATCTGGCCAGCATAGACTTTCCTTATTTCATGATAAAATATATTATTCAGCTTTTCCATTTCTGATAGTGAGTGACGTTCTCTTCCTATGACCAAGTGTTAAATAATTTAATTCTCTTATTAATTCTGTGAAGTAGATTCCATTATTATCTCCATTTTAGAAGTAGGAAACTGAGATACAAGAAACTTAAAGAATTTTCTCAAGACTACAACTACTCAAGTGTCATACATCTGGTAAGAGTCCAAGCAATCTGACTCAGAGCCTAGACTTCTAACAACATTGCTGTTCTGCCTTTTACACTTTGTTAAAGAGGCCTAGAAAAGTTCCCGTAGTCTTTCACAGACTAGAAAAAGAAGTTAAATTTTAGAAAAGTGACTGCTGTGTTTTTATCCTTCACTTTTAGGAGTTTGAAACAAGAATGACATACAAGGATGTGGATAAAAAGTGAAGCATTTTAACATATTATTTGGTGGCTTGTAAAATATGAACTCATCAAAATATGGATTCTGTGTAGCTGAAGAGCTACTTGGTGAATAGCCTCATGCTCCATTTGTGAACCTTTCTTTCTTATAGAAAAAAAAATCTCCTATGATTACTGTAGACACAAACCTTAATTCTGTGCTTTTTTTCTTTTTCAGAGCTGTTTGGCTGGAAGTATGTTGTACCTGAGTACTACCTGTACAGCCAAAATTGTATAGGTTAAACAGTATTTCCTCAGTGGAAAAGTGAACATTTATTAGAAGAGGCCAGGGAGTTTAGTACTTCATAATTGAGTGACTAGCAATTTAAATAATGTTAGTACATACTGAAGTACTACTAGAAGTTTCTTGGTGGTAGATGCATAATATTAAGCTATTAATGATGCAAAAAACACAACACCATGTAGTTACAGATCGGGAGGCTGTGATTGCTGTGAGTTTCTCCAGTAGGCATCAAAATATTATTAAAATAAAAATGCAACTGTTATAAAGAAGTCTTAAAACTCAGTGATAAAGAGCAAACAACCTAATTATTAAATGGGCAAGACTCTAAAAGATGCTTCATCAAAGGAGATATACAGATAGCATAAAAGCATATAAAAAGATCCTCAGCATCATTTGTCCTTAGGGAACTGTGAAAATTACTCAGTGTCTGACATTCAAGAAAAATTTAATTGGTTTAATTGCTTCATGTGTTTCTAAATCATATTTTTCCTTTACATAGTTCCCAGCTGAATTTTACATTCTCTGAGTGATAATACTTTTTTGAGGTGTAAATGTGTTACAGAGTACTCCGTACATCATAGGTATGTAATAAATGTTGGCTTAAAGTATATTTCTTGTAGAAAATATATAGTTTCTTTTATTCAGCCTGAAAATCTCTAACTTAGGTTGAATTGTTTAGTTCATTTACATTTAATGTAATTCTTAGTATGGTTGGGTTTAAGTTTATCATCTTTGCTTTCTATCTCTTATTTTTTCTGATTTTTGTTTAAATTTTATATTTTTGTATTCTGCTTTCTCTTTTTACTTTTTAACCAATGTAATGCTCTAAGCATTACAGTATACATTCCTAATTCACTAAAGTGTGATTAATATGAATATTTTACCAGTTACTCTAAAATGTGAATACTGGGCTTCCCCTGGTGGCTCAGATGGTAAATAATCTGCCTGCAATGTGGGAGACCTGAGTTATATCCCTGGGTTGGGATGATGCCCTGGAGAAGGGAATGGCAACCCACTCCAGTATTCTTGCCTGGAAAATCTCAGGGCAGAGGTTTCTGGTGGGCTACAGTCCATGGGATCAAAAGAGTTGGGCATGACTGAGACTGAGCACCTAATACTTTCCCTAACAATAATATCAATATTTTCCATTTACCCTCATTTATTATGTTAACAGTTCTCATATTATTGTTGAACCCATGTTTGTGTGCCCTGAGTACAGTGAGGCTAAACAAGCAGAAATGTCAGAGTTTGAGCAGAGAAAGGTTTATTGCAAGGGCAAAACAGAGAATGGGCTCTTCATACTCAAAAGACTAAGCACGCTCTAAGTGAAGTCAGTCAGTCGTGTCCGACTCTTTGTGACCCCACAGACTACAGCCTACCAGGCTCCTCAGTCCGTGGAATTTTCCAGGCAAAAGTACTGGAGTGGCTTGCCATTTCCTTCTCCAGGGGATCTTCCCAACCCAGGGATTGAACCCAGGTCTCCCTCATTGCAGGCAGATGCTTTACCCTAGGAGGCTGAAAATATTTTCCCCACAAACAAGAAATAGGGGTACTCAGAAAGGCTTTTTACCTGGAAGGACCCCTTGGGATCTTGCTTGGTTTCAATATATTTTACTTTTTCAGTACATTTTACATATCTCCATTGAGCTTTTAGTTTCATAACAGCCTCTCTGTAATCTTATGCTAGATATCAGCTGAGAACCCTCAGTCCTCAGTCAATGACATGTGAGAAACCCTCAATCAAACTTCTCAGGCTCCCTTTTACACAGCTTCTACCTCTCTGAAATTCTAGTCATTTCAGTAGCCCTGAAGTGTAATCTCTGCTGGCTCAGCTCAGCAAGACCACTGTCTTAAGGCAGGCATCATTTTCTTGCACTGTGGTTTTGAAAAGTGCTTTCAGGTAAAAGTCTGACCGCTCACATGGGTGGGCAAATCTTAAAAGTGCATTTTAAATGAGACTATGTTTTAATGGTGAAAGGTCAATGAAATGCAAACTTCTGATAAAAATGTCGCCACCAGTCATGTTAATGTTCTCTTCATTGTGAAATGGGATAAGTTTTAAGTTTCATAAATTACTTCCTCTCTCTTGGTGCTGGCATGGGATCACAAGTCACAAGGTAGATAAAATTCAACACAAGTAATAAAGTTCTGTGCTTTTGGTAACATAAACTTAATAGAGAAATTTTGAAAAGCTAAATAGGAGCCAGAAAATAGAAACCCAAGGAAACGTTAAAAGTTAGAAATATTAGAAATAATGTTGCACATAATTTCCTATCAAACTATACAATTCAGCTCTTGATGAGCTGAGATCTTTAGTATTTAGAAACAGTACTGTTAAATTAATTGAAAACTAAAACATAATAATTTATTGAAGAGTAGTTCTCACAAATTAGGACTCATAAGTGCTGCCTAAAATATATAAATAGCAGTCTTTCACCAGTCCTTGCCCATTGGGGAAAAAATACACAAAAATACATGAGGAAGAAGATTGAATATTAGGTATTCTTTCCCAAATAGGTTACCAAAAATGAGAGTGGGTTTCTTGTTGGCAGTTGTCCAGTACTGATGTTCAGGGTAAGATCTGTCAGCAGTTATTGGTCTCAAGCTTTGCTGAATACAACTTTGTACTTCTGCTGATAGTCTTAAATGAAGTCTAAGAAAACTAAAGCCAACTCAAAGTTTTAATTTCCTTGTAGTCTTGGTCCTGTATTCTACGTAGGAGGTCCAAAGATCTCTTGTATCAAATGAGATGGGAGTGGGAGTCCAGGCGATTCGGTTAAACTTTTTTTTTTTTTTTTAACATATTAGCCCAGAAAAGGTAAAATGTTTTGTTATAAAACTGTATTAAGCATGGCCTAAGTGTTAGGTGTATGATCTGTATAGTATGTTCCATCAAAAAATATTTATTACTAGTGCTTTAAGCTCCAGAGTAAACATTCATTTAAAATGGAGTTCACTGGGCAGATTTCCCCTTTAATATAGACAGAAATATTCTTTATCAGAGATTTAGGTCATAGTTTTGCTAACTGGTAAAAACAAATGTAAATATGTAAGAATGTTTATTTGTTGCACATAACTTTTTGGTAGAAAATAAATGTAGAAGTTACCTGTGGCGTTGGGGGCGGGGGGCATAATAACACTAAATTTAAAAAATATCTTTATCATCTGATCATGATCAGAAATACTGTGGGGATTTCTGTGGATTTTACATAGAGGTAGAAGAATTATTTCCACAGAATGAGTTTAAGATGAAAATATTGGGAGACAAAAAAAAATGTGTTTGTAATTGCACCTCAAGAGTTCTCTTTACTCAGTAGAAGACTTACATAAGAAATCAATAATGTACTTTTATTAGAAGTAGTAGGGGGTAGTATTATCGAACTCAGATTTAGCTACTTGCCACTCAAAAGCCAATACTTGGGAGGCAAGTGTTGGTTGGAAAAAGATCTCTCTATGCAGGAGGCCAGCAACTTAGGGGAAGGTGGACTCATGTCCAGAAAGCAGCTCCAAAGATTCTGCTCAACCATGAAAGCTTTTAGAGGGAGAATCATGTGGAGAGTGGTGGGGGGTCAGAACCTTCGCTATCTTCTCCTGTATGCAGTCTTTCTTCTGATGGTGGTGAGGTGTGCCACCTGGGTGGGGGGCTTAGATTCCACGGAAGAATTTAAAGGCATTATTGTGTATATTCCTTAACAAGGAACCAGGACCCTTCTCAGTGTCAGCACTGATATTGCTTGACTTCTCCCCCTTTGTTTTTGCATTCCCTCGCTTACTTGATAAGCGGCTGTTTGAATCTGCCTCTTGGAACTTAGGCTAAAAGAAGTCTATATCCTATAAACAGGAAACAGGAGACACAGAAAAGATGATACTTAGGAGGGTCCCGCAGTGTCCTCTGTCTTTCAGTAATGGTAGTAGTAGTAGTAATGAGAGTAGTATTTGATGAACCTGGGTGATGTTCCTAAGGAGGAGATTAAAGTATGAACTTCAGATTAAAAAAAATAGTAAAATTGAAATAATTTTCAAATGAAGTGACCTTTTACTTAGTTTCTGTCTCTAATACTCAATGATGCCCTCACTAATCCTAACATTTATAAAATAGTACAGATTTACTCTTGATATTACCATAAATATTTGAAACTCACATGGAATGGACTGCTTCAGTCTCACTTTTTAGACAGACTGTGATTGCATACATTTTTAAAGTTCCCAACATACTTTCATGTTCACTTTCCAACAATTGTATGTAAATTACTAATTTCTTCTGCTGAGATCCCTTCCTCTCCACCTCAAAATGAAATCTGTTATTTGACCACAATATTTTTTCTAATGGAACCAGTGGCCATTCATAAGTGTTAAGTGTTAATGATCAAGGTGGGACCCTTTTCCATGTAAATGCCTATTGATCATTACATTTCATATGTTAGATAGTCAATTGCTATTAAACAAGGAAAATCTTACTCAAAGTTCTCTGCTTTAAGTAGTTGTAAATTTTTGGATTAGGGAAGTTCTATTTAGTAGAATCAAGGTCTGCCAACTTTTAATTTTATCGAGGTACAGTTGATTTATAATATTGTTATTTCCACTGCACAGCAAAGTAATCCAGTTACACATATATATTTTTTTCTTATTCTTTTCCATTATGATTTATCATA
Source organism: Nanger dama (assembly GCA_917880005.1). Classification (NCBI taxonomy): domain Eukaryota; kingdom Metazoa; phylum Chordata; class Mammalia; order Artiodactyla; family Bovidae; genus Nanger; species Nanger dama. Next base: position 4,619,055 of record CAKJTW010000059.1, read on the forward strand.
GGACATAAATACAGTTACCTGTGTTATATAACAGGACCTTGTTTTTTTCATCCTGTATATTAGTTTACATCTGCAGTTCTCATTCCTTCCCTCCTACCCACTTCCTTCACAAACCACAAGTCTGTTCTCTGTGTCTGTAAGTCTGTTTCTGTTTTGTAGATATGTTCATTTGTGTCATATTTTAGATTCCACATATGAGTGATATCATATGGTATTTGTCTAGATCTGCCAACTTTAATAATATTTTTTCATCAGGAAAATGGGGCCAAGATGGTATAAGGAAACTATACATAGAATTTTCACAGTAAATTAAAGTATCAGCAGGAGTAACTTATTGAGAAATCTCTAGTAAGCTATATTGTTTAATATCATAAATGGTTAAAAGCACAGATATATATTTTTAAATGATGGAAAACAGTACATCTACAGTGTGTACCTTCATTAAGATTTAAAAACCGAGGAACTTTAGACTTTCATGCCTCCTTTACTTCCTCTTCTTTCTGGATTTTTTTTTCAATTGTTAGTCTCTGCAAAGTACATCATATAAAAAAACCTAGTAAGAACATGCAAGTATTCATTAGATGTCTGGAGGAGTAAATACAAAGAAATGTTTTCAATGAATACAAATTAGGAAATATTGCTTTTGTTTTCCTTATTTCACTGTAAGGAACCCACATCACTGAACAAATTTTAAATGCTGTTTATCTTCATGTTTCAGAGCTCCAAACAGAAAAATTTAAAAAAATTTTCAATCTGACTGACAGGTGTAATCAATAATAATAGGTTTGCTTTGATTTTAACTTCACGTTAAACGATACATTCTTTACTTGATGTATCCTTTAGCCTTCTGTTACCTAGTACTCTGTTAAAACAGGAACTGTGCAAGCAATTTCAGTGGATACAGGAAGTTGCTGTGCTTTTATTATATTTGGTATGGTTTCTGCATTCATAACTGAAACCTTTGCTACTATTTCCATGCATTATATCATCTAAAGTGCTCAGTCCTCTGCCTGTTCCGTTTCTCATATTTTGTTGCTTTTTCTAGTTATTTCCTAAGAGAACAACCATCAACTTTGTCGGAAATTCAAAAGCATAACTCTTGGTGTCAAATGCCTGATGTACAATCTGGCCTTGGGTTATTCATGTTACATCTTCTAATGTCCATTTTCTTCCCATTGAAACATGTATATTGCTATATGTGAAATAGATTGCCAATCCAGGTTCAATGCATGAGACAGGGTGCTCAGGCTGGTGCACTGGGATGACCTTGAGGGATGGGATGGGGAGGGAGGTGGGAGGAGGGTTTAGGATGGGAAACACATGTACACCCATGGCTGATTTATGTCAATGTATGGCAAAAACCACTACAATATTGTAAAGCCTGGTGGGCTGCCGTCTATGGGGTCGCACAGAGTCGGACACGACTGAAGCGACTTAGCAGCAGCAGCAGCAGCATTGTTAAGTAATTAGCCTCCAATTAAAATAAATTGATTTTAAAAAATGGTGTATACTAGTTACTATTAGGGGATTGTGTAAATATGCAGTAGATAATGAATACGGATGTATAAAACATTCAGTGCACATGACGAGCTGTTTTCTTTCTCATAAACTTCTAAATGGCTGCTGAACCTCTTCACTATTCTATATGTTCTACATCCATAGCAACCTTGAGAAACAGGTGGTTTTTATTTACATGAAAAGCATCTCTTAAGATTTCCAACTTCTATTTTAAACTTCCATTTGTCATATAATATAAACAGATATGCTCATCAATACACAGTAAGATGGCATCCTTTCAAATTTGTGGTACAAGTGAGGTTTACATTTCCAACTTGTGATTTAATAATTTAATACATATATCTATGTATATACATTTAATATATGCATTTACGCAGGTAAAATTGACATCCACTGAGTAGCATTTAATAACACTACTTTGAATAAGACATCTAAGTTATTAGAATCTTTACAAGCCCAAAGAGCCAAACTATAACTTCCAAATGGAATTTTTTACTGTCATTGATTTACATGATTATAAAGCTAGCAAGAAAAACTGCGTGCTTCACCAAAGTAAACCAAAATTATGACTTCAAATATCTTCAAGAATAATATTAAACTGGATATTATATTTGAATTTCATTTTTATGTCATAAATGTAGACACTACCAATAATAATTGATCTGCTGTGCTCATTTTATATTGTCTGCTTTAAGTATCACAACACATTTGGTCTGATTTTGTTTTCTATTTCATAAATTTAAAATATTTATTTTTATTTAATTTTATTTAATGCTAGTTAAACAATAAAACATCAACAAGTCACTCTTCTAAATGTTATTGCAGATATACACATGAGTATGATGTGCTCCCTACTTGCAAGGAAACATGAAAATCAATAAGGGGAGATAGATGTACCCAATAATGTGTATGAATGAAAAATGGGGCCAGGAGGTAAGTGGACTTATCCTCAAGACTGGTTACTTTTTACCCTGCTGCTGCTAAGCCGCTTTAGTCATGTCTGACTCTGTGTAACCCCATAGACGGCTAGCCACCAGGCTCCCCCATCCCTGGGATTCTCCAGGCAAGAACACTGGAGTGGGTTGCCATTTCCTTCTCCAACGCATGAAGGTGAAAAGTGAAAGTGAAGTCGCTTAGTCGTGTCCGACTCTTAGCGACACCATGGACTGCAGCCCATCAGGTTCCTTCATCCATGGGATTTTCCAGGCAAGAGTACTGGAGTGGGTTGCCATTGCCTTCTCCACTTTTTACCCTACCCAACAGTAACTCCTTGGATTACTGAGGTCATCTTTATAAAATATAAAGCATTTTGCTACTTTAGTCTTTTTAAAATCATGCTCTAGCCTTAATGAACAATCAGTATTATTCCAAAATAAGTAATCTGTTTGAAAAATGTGAGTAGTGGAATCCATATACTCATCAAATTAAGTGCATGGATGTAATTTCTCTCAGGTACAATAAATTGTGACTTTATTTTTGCTGCCTTCGCTTTCTTTTCTGGCTCATAAGATGCATATTTTAGATAAAATAAATTCATTTTTCTCCAGAAAGAGCTCATATTTAAAACTAAGCTTAAACAAAGCATAATGACCCAGCTCTAAAATTCTATATTTCTTTGCCAGTAGAAACTTCTCTCCCAATGATCAAATCCAAAACAGCCTGTGATACTATCATGAAATTCAATAAAAGGGACCCAGAGGAACTTAAGTTTTAAAAAAGAATATTGTTTGTCGTATCATGTAGTATATGACATTTGAAAAAATACACGTATGCTTGATGGTGAAGACAAGATTCTCTCCCCTCAACGACCAAGAAATTATGTAGTCACATTCCATCTCTGTGCAGACAGCACTTTACTTGTTTGATTAAGAGCAATGTTACCCATAAATTCTACAACTTTATTCCACATCTTTAAGAGCATATGATGATAAATTTAACTCGAACACTCCATATTTCTCCCAAAGAGTTCTTTGATTTAGTTTGACTCTTGAGACTCGCTTTATTGGACAGGGGTCTTTAATTTATTTTATGTAGATTTATATATATTTATAAATGTTTAATTATGGAAAAATTCCTTGACATATCTTTTTCAAGACAAGAGAATACTCATTCTTAACATGGATGCTAAAATGATCCATTTTCTTTGCATGGGAATAGGAAAACACAATCAAAGATAATAGCTTTTAGTCCAGATCTTAGTAAATCAAAGGAGAAAGCACTATCAGAGGGATGGCTTTGTTAATTATATCATATGTATAAAATATAAATATAATATACATGTATTTATACATATATCCCCCAAGATCACTTTAAAATGATTATCCTCATATCTTGAATCAGATAGCAGATACAGGTCAGTGAAGTTTATCAATATTTTATTTTACAAGATAATAACACAATTAATAACAATAATCTGTGCTGCATGCATGCTAAGTTGTGTTCCACTCTATGACCCCGTGGACTGTAGCCCGCCAGCCTCTTCTGCCCATGGGATTCTCCAGGCAAGGATACTGGAGTGGGTTGCCATTTCCTCCTGCAGAGGATCTTCCTGATCCAGGGATCAAACCCGTGTCTCCTGCATCTCCTGCATTGCAAGCCGATTCTTTACCATTGAGCCACCTGGGAGCCCCCAATACAGGCTGCACTTGTTCAGTATTTCCCCTCCAAATTTCAGCCTTGTGTAAGAGCAGCCATAGGTTGTAGTAGGCTACAACTTTAGCAGTTCTGAGTTCTGGGGGAAAACTTTTCTAATGATTATGACCAACAATCTGAAAGAAACTTTAAAATCATGTTGTTTACCATGATTTCTTCAGCATTTAGCAAAGTAGTCTATTATGTGTGATATTTATAAATGCTTTGAAACCTTGTCCTATTAATTCTCTATGATGCTTGATAATAAACACATCTCCTGTTCTCAGAATTCCCAGATGGTGATATTAAAGGTTCGTAAGTATAGCTGTAGCCCTCTTCAGAGGTCCTGCCATGAGAACCCAAAAACACAGAGCTAGGTTCCCCACAGAGCAGGCTGAATGCTAAGAATACCAGGGCTAGCAAAGTGTGATTCAAGGCAGGCTGATTTGAGGACACAGAGAAAGATCTTGTCCTTCAAATCATGTCTCTTGATTCCCAATAAACCGAATTCTAATTTGGTATCCAAAAAGTACTGTTCTAGGCATGCCTCAAAATTTTAGAAATAGCAAATTGCAAAGTGGAACCTGGCATATTGAACCCCTTTCTGCTGGAATTTTAAACTTCTGTAAAATTTTCACATTGCATGTAGTTCCTCAGTGATAATGGAACAGTGGTGCTCATATTTATTCACACCTGTGGAAAGCACTTGGAGAGAATGGAGTCATGTAAGGCTTTTAAATGCTTCCCCCATGGCTCAGCAGTAAAGAATCCACCAGCAGTGCAGGAGACCTAAGAGATGTGGGTTCAGTCCTTGGTCAGGAAGATTCCTTGGAGAAGGAAATGGCAACCTATTCCAGTATTCTTGCCTGAAAAATCGCAGGGACAGAGGAGCCTGGCAAGCTATAGTCCAAGAGGTTGCAAATAATTGGACACAGCTGAGAGCACACACACACACACACACACACACACAAGGCTTTTAAAGTCTGCTCATCTGAGGTTCATGTTTATTCTTGCTCTCTCTGTTATTACTCTGTATTCCCACCTGTAAAATGGCATGAGGCTTTGTGTTTTACAAAACTGTTGTGAGGATCAACAGAGATAAATTTGCAATCGTCTACAGGGCAGAAGGAATAAGAATATTGCCAATTACACCTTTTGTCCATGAGACATATTTGAAAAGCTAATACACAGTATAGGAAGTCCCACTGATTTTTTTCTCAACAGATAAAAAGAGGAAAAAAACCCTCCACATGTTCATCTGCAAATTATCTTAAAAGCTATATCCTTTTCTTTTTATGTCAGTGGTAATGGAAGATAGGTGGCCTAACATGATATTCTGTCACTGAAATCATATAGGAAGCCTAAGGATTACTCTACTGAAGAAATTTAAGGGAATTAAGCTGCCATGTTCTTACATGTGATACTTGTTTGTAGGAGTATTGTTCTAGAGTAGTTGTTTTCCAAATAGGGTCCTTTGAAACTTGCCTCAGAATCATCTGGGGTGCTTTTGAAAATGTAGATTCAAAGTCTAACCCCAAACTGACTAAATTGAAACACAGAACATTTCAATTCATACCATTCCCCAGGGAGCTACACGTTAAACACTACCTATCGGTGGTACATGTGTACCTTAAATCTGAAAAATCACCACCTAGAGAAGCAGTCTCCAAACACTTAAATCAGCCATCCAATTAGTAAACTTATGACATATCACCACACACGTGGTTTCTGTTCTATTCATTGTCTTGATTATGGACATTGTGAAACAAAAATTTTGAAAGCCATATTAAGGGTTGAAAATATAAATATAATTGAAAATTAAATATTTGCTTTCCTTCTTTATATTGGTCTTATAAACTGCTTGGGATGCAAGAATTATAGTTTGTACCTCTGGCCCAAAGGATAGATTGACTTCAAATGTGAGGATAACAAGCATTAGAGATAGATATGCAACTCTCAATTCTGTGAGTTATTTATTTGAAAAAATATCTATTGCAAAATAAGAGCTCTACCTCTCATCCAATTTTAACAAATCTAGTGTTTTGTCAAATTCACTTCAGAATTTTTAAATAACTAAAAATTTACAGAAACATTTAAAATCTTCTCTGTATCCCTCCTTGTCCCTTGTTCCTTCCCTTTTACTCCAGGTAATTTATCATTCTGAAATAAAAGTGTATGACTCTTACCATGATTTTATACTGTAACTGCAGAGATATATATCCACAGTTTTCTTCCTCTTTCTCTCTGAGAGAATTGTTATACATGATTTATCATTATGTAAGTACTTAGTTTAGTTTTGTGGACTTAAGGTTTATCCATATTGAAATACAGAACATTAGCTTATTTAACTACTGTATTACTTAATTGTATAAATGCATGTATCATTGTGCATACATGAAAAAGTTTTTCATGAGTTATATGCTATAACCAGACTTTCTGGCTTATACATTTAGTAGATCTGTTGATACAATTTCATATTTCAGATATCTTAGAGAGGTATGTTAGGGAGGTAATAAAGGTTTAAAAATGTATCTTGCTTTGAATTATATTTAACTCATGATTAGTGGGATAGCTATATTTTCATGTTTGTGGCCATTTAGTTCCATTTGCTGTGACTTGCCTCCTTATTTTGTTTCTTTTCTGTTGGGTTCTTTGGGTTTTCCTTATTGATTTGCAGATTTTTTGTAAATATATTTTGGATATGAACCTTTTATTTATATATAGATACTGCAAATGTTTTCTCTCAGTGAATCACTTGACTTCTAACTTTTTCATTGTACAAAAGTTATACATTTTTTACGTAATTAAAGTTATACTTTTTTCTTTAGTGGTTCAGAATTTTTGAGTCATCAAAACCATTTTGTCATAAAGATATACTCCTTTAGCTTCTTTTTCTAAGTATTTAGTGCTGATATCAAAATGGAGATAACTGATTCATCTACAATTTTTGCAGGAGGCAGTTTTAATTCCCATGAAATGAAGTTGTTACTATTACTTTCTCTGAACAGTTCTATGAGATTTGGCCGGTACATACACTCGTGCAGCCACCACAATCAAGACACAGAACAGTTGCATCGCCCCAACGGTTCATCTTGTTATCCTTATGTATTTAAAATCTCCACCCATTTCTAAAGCCTGGCAGTCACTGATCTGTTCTTTCTTCCTATAGTTTTTATGTTTCCAGATAGTCATAGAAATGAAGTCATACGATGATTGATTTCTCTTACTTTTCATTTCAGCCATGTTGAAATTCAACCATGTTGTGTGGATTGCTAATTTGTTCTTATAATTGCTGAAGTGTTCCGTTGTGTGGATGTCCCACACCTTGTTTATCCATTAAGCCAGTGAAAGTGAAAGACGTTTAGGTTGTTTCCACTTTGGGGTGAGAATGAATATGGTGCGATAAACATTCTTGACAGATTTTTGTGTGAATGTATGTTTTCATTTCTCTTGAGCAATTATCAAGGATAAATTTATTTTGATCCGGAAGTGTTTTCCACTGTGGCTGTTTTCATTCTGCAGTGTATGAGTTCCAGTCACTCCACAGCCTTTTCAGCACTAGACATTGTTTTTTCCTATTAGCCATTTAAATTGAGTTGTTTTGATATTTCATTCTGGTCTGAATTTGCATTTTCTCAGTGATTCTCAAAAGCTCAGTGATTTTGAGCTTCTTTTCACGTGCTTGTTTGTCATCCATATATCTTCTTTGGGGAAATGTATTTTCTACCATTTGCCTATTTTGTGGAAGAGTTGTAGTTTTCTTATTATTGAGTTTCAAAACTTCTCTGCATGTTCTCTAAATTACTTGTTAGATAAATGTAAATATTTTCCCCTGATCTAATTTGTTACTTTGGAAGAATCATGGCGAGTTATTTTGTAGACTGACCTTCAGCTTGGATTTTTCTGCTGATGTTATGATTAAGTTCAGGTTATGCATTTGAAACAAGAATGTCATAGAAGTAAGTAATCCTGTCCTCATCTCTGTGCACTGTATCAGGTGATATATCATGTTGATAGATCTCATTATTGTGGTGATCTCTTGTTTAAAGTCTGCTTGCCTTAACAGATTCTGATATTAGTGCATTAAAATCTATCATTTATAGGTATGTTCTTATCAGTTTCTTCTTGTTATTCTGCCAGTCTTTGAAGTAGACATTTTGAGGCTGTGTTTTTATGACATGATAATTAGATCTTCAGGGTGAATTTCTTTTTCTATTCATTTTTATTGCTATGATGGTTTTTGGTTTTAAGTTATATGTTAATATTGTTAATAATAATTAACATTTAATTATGCCTACTCACCTCCTTTTGACTTTAAAGTAGTTTTTAGCTCAGTTTTGATTTTTAAAATTATTGTAACTTTCTCTTTTAAAAAATGCATTCATATTTATTATAAATATTAACATGTTTAGATTTATTTATGTCATCTTATTTTATAGTTTCTTCTTGGTATTATTTCCTTTCCCATCCTTCTCTCTTCTTTTGCATTAAGAAACTTTAAGATTCCTTTTTGTTTCTTCTGGTTGGTAGGATTTGTATTCAATATATGTTTTAGGAGGTTTCCCATAATTATTTTTACATTCATGATTATATATAAACACTTCTAACAAAGCCTAAGGTTATTCAGTATTTCTCTCTTTTCCCCAAACACACTGCAAAGATTGTAGTACACTTTCACTCCCCTTTTAACATCTCACCAAGTACAACATGCACACGTATGTACATCCATGTTGCTATCGTTCTATAAAACAGTGCTTTCACAGTTATTTATATGATACTTAACAAACTATTTCATCTAACAAATCAATAGTTAATTATACTTTGAGATTAATTTTGATTAATTTATCCATTCACTGTTGTGTTTAGTATCTCATCCTCTTTTCAGGGAACAGTTAGTTCTCTTTGATTCTGTGTAACTTTAAGAGTTCCAAACTGGTGTGCTTCAGCACACTGGGAGACCAGCGCATGGATCTCCTCAGTGGTCAGGATTGTCCAGTGGGTCTGAGGTGACCGTGTGTTCCCAGGTGAGGGTAGCCTTGTTTGCCACCATGAGACACAGTTATTATGATTTTCTGAGCATGCCGTCACATGAAAAATTTTGTGGGATATGCCACTCCAACAGCTTTTTAGTGTGAATATATAACTTACGCTCTTTCTTTGAATGTCTGAAAAGTTTTCATAATGTACCTTTAAAATTTGAGGTTAGCAGTCATTTTTCTCCATCACTTTAATGATACTAATTTATTATCTATTGCTGCTAATGAGGAAATATTCTGTCAGGTTATGTCTGACAAATTACAGTCATAATATGACTTTTCCTTCTGATTTTGAGATTATTTCTTTATCATTGATATTTTAAGTGTAGTTTTATTTTCATTTATCTTTCCAGGACACTTTGAATTTGAGGACTGATGTTTCCTTTCTTTTTCAGTTTGGAAAAATTCTTGCAATTACCTTTTCAAACTTTTTGTCTCCATAACTTAATACATGAACCGTGAACTTCCAGATGTTCAAGCTGGTTTTAGAAAAGGCAGAGGAACAAGAGATCAAATTGCCAACATCCACTGGATCATGGAAAAAGCAAGAGAGTTCCAGAACAACATCTATTTCTGCTTTATTGACTATGCCAAAGCCTTTGACTGTGTGGATCACAGTAAACTGTGGAAAATTCTCAGAGAGATGGAAATACCAGACCACCTGACCAGCCTCTTGAGAAACCTATATACAAGTCAGGAAGAAACAGTTAGAATTGGACATGGAACAACAGACTGGTTCCAGATAGGAAAAGGAGTACGTCAAGGCTGTATATTGTCACCCTGCTTATTTAACTTATATGCAGAGTACATCATGAGAAACGCTGGACTGGAAGAAGCACAAGCTGGAATCAAGATTGCCAGGAGAAATGTCAATATCCTCAGATATGCAGATGACACCACCCTTATGGCAGAAAGTGAAGAGGAACTCAAAAGCCTCTTGATGAAAATGAAAGAGGAGAGTGAAAAAGTTGGCTTAAAGCTCAGCATTCAGAAAACGAAGATCGTGGCATCCGGTCCCATCACTTCATGGGAAATAGATGGGGAAACAGTGGAAACAGTGTCAAACTTTATTTTGGGGAGCTCCAAAATCACTGCAGATGGTGACTGAAGCAATGAAATTAAAAGATGCTTACTCCTTGGAAGAAAAAGCATGACCAACTTAAATAACATATTCAAAAGCAGAGACATTACTTTGTCCACAAAGGTCCATCTAGTCAAGGCTATGGTTTTTCCTGTGGTCATGTATGGATGTGAGAGTTGGACTGTGAAGAAGGCTGAGCGCCGAAGAATTGATGCTTTTGAACTGTGGTGTTGGAGAAGACTCTTGAGAGTCCCTTGGACTGCAAGGAGATCCAACCCATTCATTCTGAAGGAGATCAGCCCTATGATTTCTTTGGAAGGAATGATGCTAAAGCTGAAACTCCAGTGCTTTGGTCATCTCATGTGAAGAGCTGACTAACTGGAAAAAACTGATGCTGGAAGGGATTGGGGGCAGGAGGAGAAAGGGATGACAGAAGATGAGATGGCTGGATGGCATCACCAACTCGATGGATGTGAGTTTGAGTGAACTCTGGGAGTTGGTGATGGAGAGGGAGGCCTGGCGTGCTGCAGTTCATGGGGTTGTAGAGTCGGATACGACTGAGCGACTGAACTGAACTAAACTTTTTAAAAAATTAGAACTCTTATTAGGAACTCCTTTATCTTTAACTGCCCTTTCATTTTGTTGTTCTTTTTAATACCGTTGTGACTTGTTCCACTTTCTGGATGAAGACTTCAGTGGTGTCATCCACTTCACCTATTCTCTCATCTGTGTCCCTGTTCCACTGTGTCCAGGCTTATTTTGTCCCACCTTTTTGATATTTTATCCCCTCACAGTGGCTATATGTTAAATTCAAATTTTCTGTTTCTCCATTTATTTTTGTAGTGTGATAGTCAGAATTTTAAGTTAGCCCTCAGTGACTCATGCCCTTATATAAGCCCTTCCCCTTGAGTGTAGGTGAGACTTATCTGTTCTAAACAGTTGAACCATTTAAAAGGGTTCAGAGGTCAAAGATAGGAGCAGTAGAAGTGCCCTCCTCATGACCTTAAAGAAGCAAGTTGTCTTGATTTCTGTAGCTACAAGGAAATTAATTTTGCCAGCAATCACAAGAACTTTGAATAGGTTCTCAAGACTCATATGAGACCAAAATCCAGGATGACACTTAATTTTAATCTGTGAGACACACCAAGGGACATAGATAAACTGTACCTGGCCTACTGACTCAAAGAAACTGTGGGGTGATAAGTGTATGTTGTATCTAGCCATAAGGATGGTAATCTGTTTCTCAAAGATGGGAAACTAATGCATATACTGTGTGTATTTATCAAGTTGTATTTAATCATCTGATTTTTTGATTTCAGGATTTCTTGCTCTTTTTCAAATGTTAGTCTTGCTTTCTCTGTTCTACTCATTTATTAAGAAAAAAAACTTATATTATTTTTATTGCCTCTTGGCTGCATTAAATTTTGAGTTGATTTTGTTGACTCGAAGTTATTTCTAAGAACTATATTTTTTGTTCATGTAATTATAGGTTTTCAGTGCATTTAAATAGGAAATTCTCTTTCCCTTTATTTCTTACTACCCTCTATCTCTAAATCTCAATCTCCCATACCTATTGCTTTGAACTGTTCTCATAGGCTCATCGATTCAGAAAGCCACCTCATGTTGCCAGTCTTTAAGCCAGCAGGAGTGTTTTTTTAAGATTCTGTCATGAGGATATTTCTGTCTGTCCTCTCTCCTCCTTAGGCAACATGTTCATGGAATATCTAACCCAGGAAGCAGAATTTTTTAGATTTCTTTGTAGAACAGAGAAGCTCCATATCAGCCATTGGTTTTAAGCAGTTAACCTGTTCTCTCTCTAACGGAAGACACTTTGGGTACTCATTGTCCTCCAGAAACTTCCAGCCCTATGTTTTTTTCTGAATCAAAATTCATTTGGCTTGCAGCTCCAGTTCCAGACACCTCTCTGTCCCATTTTGGAATCTCAGGTGTATTTTTCTTATTTTAGAGTCCAACTATGTTTTTCTTTCTTAATTGATACAAATATTTGTTATCGCCATCTAGGTATAAAAGGGAGCACAGAATGTATACTATTTATTTTTTCAGAAAGAAACTACAGAGAAGTTCATAACATGCTATTTTATCAGATATATAAATTCTGCTTCCCCGGTGGCTCAGAGGGTAAAGCGCCTGCATGCAATGCGGGAGACCCGGGTTCGATCCCTGGGTCGGGAAGTTCCCCTGGAGAAGGAAATGGCAACCCACTTCAGTATCCTTGCCTGGAGAATCCCATGGATGGAAGAGCCTGGTGGGCTACAGTCCATGGGGTTGCAAAGAGTCAGACACGACTGAGCGAGCTCACTTCATCCCATGTATACAGTGTTCACACTTGCATTAATGTGTTAATATGTACTCATATACCATTTTTAGATACTTACCACATTTCATTTATCATTTTCTGAGTACCGTCTGTTCCTTTTGTACATGAGAATAGCTATAGGTTCGTGGCATCTATTTTATTTAATGAACCCTCTTCAGTGATCTGGATTGCTTGGATTAATGGTTCAGTTCAGTTCAGTCGCTCAGTCATGTCTGACTCTTTGTGACCCCATGAATCACAGCATGCCAGGCCTCCCTGTCTATCACCAACTCCTGGAGTTCACTCAAACTCATGTACATCAAGTCAGTGATGCCATCCAGCCATTTCATCCTCTGTCGTCCCCTTCTCCTCCTGCCCCCAATCCCTCCTAGCATCAGGGTCTTTTCCAATGAGTCAGCTCTTCACATGAGGTGGCCAAAGTATTGGATTTTCAGCTTCAGCATCAGTCTTTCAAATGAACACCCAGTACTAATCTCCTTTAGGATGAACTGGTTGGTTAATATGTAGATATATAGGTAAACCCAAAGATGCTTCCTTAAGAATTTAAAATTGAGAAGGAAAGTGGAAGAGAAGGAAGGAGAGGTCCACTGCTTTTCATGTGGCTTACCTATATGAGACAAATTCAGATTAAGCTTACCACTATATGAAAGGAAAAGTAGAAGACACTCTTTTGCAAAAAGACTGAAGATGCACAAAGAGAAACAGAGAGATGGTCAGAGGGCTTTCTGGTTCATTATATCTAATCTCTCCTACTTTTGTCTTTCAAGAAAATGTACGTATCCTTTACAATTTATGTATCTCTAGGGATACTCCATTGAGTTTCTTTCACTACAAGTAAAATGAGACCTAATTAACTGTGAGATGTCACTCTGTTGTTCACTTGGTTAAGCTGGGTTTGTGCTTCACAGAACCTCCTTCTCTTATGGTTCTGGGTGAGAGCTGGGTAAAAATGATGCATGAGATCTAGGTGATAGAAGGATATTGGTGTCCAGGGTTCTCTGAAGGTTGTGATGGTCAGTTGTGGATTCAGACTAAGTGAGAACAAAGTTGGTTGGGTCCAGAATGTCTATGAACTCTCTTCATGATTCAGGTCCAGCTCTCTTGCCAACTGCTGACCTTATGGACCAGTAGAGTTCATCATCTCAGGCTCATCACCAAATAATTTCCAGAAACTCTTCCATCATCTTCCTCTCTCTACTTGGGTCCACTTAAATATCTGGGCATGCTTGATTTCTGAGATTGATTAGTTTGTAACTTGTCTGGTGTCTTAATTTTCCTTTTTAGACATTCATTTCCCCACTGCCCCTACAGTTATAGAAGGTCTAATTCCTATGATAAATCTCTTGTCCCACATTTTGTAGTCATTTCATTTCTCTGATTGAACAGTGACTGATATACTAATGTAATCGTCATGTCAAAAATGCTGTCTCACAGGTGTGATTTCTGGCCAGTTTTCTCAATATAGTTCCTCACTTAAGGTCTAGCTCCTATGCCTTCTTTATTACTCCTTTGGGAACTTTTCTGTTCTAATAAAAACTTTTCATTTTAAATATTAAAGTCATCAAATATTATAAATATCAATAACCTCAGGTAGACAGATGATACCACCCTTATGGAAGAAAGTGAAGAGGAACTAAAGAGCTTCTTGATCAAAGTGAAAGAGGAGAGTGAAAAAGCTGGCTTAAATCTCAGAATTCACAAAACTAAGATCATGGTATCTGTTTCCATCACTTCATGGCAAATAGACGGGGAAACAATGGAAACAGTAAGAGACTTTATTTTCCTGGGCTCCAAAATCACTGCAGATGGTGACTGCAACTATGAAATTAAAAGACTCCTGCTCCTTGGAAGAAAAGCTATGACCAACCTAGACAGCATATTAAAAGCAGAGACATTATTTGCCGACAAATGTCTGTCTAGTCAAAGCCATTTGTAAAGCCTCCTCAGGCAACCATTTTGCCTTTTAGCATTTCTTTTTCTTGAGGATGGTCTTGGTTACTGCCTCTTGTACAATGTCATGAACCTCCATCCATAGTTCTTCAGGCACTCTGTCTAACATATCTAATCCTTTGAATCTATGTGTCACTTCCACTGTACAATTGTAAGGAATTTGATTTAGGTCATACCTGAATGGCCCAGTGGTTTTCCCTACTTTCCTCAATTTATGTCTAAATTTGGCAGTAAGGACTTCATGATCTCAGCCACAGTCAGCCCCCAGTCTTGTTTTTGCTGACTTTATAGAGCTTCTTCATCTTTGGCTGCAAAGAATATAATCAGTCTGATTTTGGTATTGACCATTGTGATGTCCATATGTAGAGTCTTCTGTTGTTGGAAGAGGGTGTTTGCTATGACCAGTGCATTCTCTTGGCAAAACTTTGTTAGCCTTTGGCCTGCTTCGTTTTGTACTCCAAGGCCAAATTTGCCTGATACTCCACGTAGCTCTTGACTTCCTACTTTTGAATTCCAGTCCTCTATAATGGAAAGGACATCTTTTTGAGTGTTAGTTCTAGAAAGTCTAGTAGGCTTCCATGGTGGCTCAAATGGTAAAGATTCTCCTGCAGTGCAGGATCCCTGGGTGAGGAAGATCCCTGAAAAAGGAAATGGCAACCCACTCCAGTAATCTTGCCTGGAGAATTCCATGAACAGAGGAGCCTGGCAGGCTACAGTCCATGGGGGTTGCAAAGAGTCAGGCATGACTGAGCAACTATCACTCTAGAAAGTCTTATAGGTCTTCATGGAACTGTTCAACTATAGCTTCTTCAGCATTACTGGTCGGAGCATAGACTTGAATTGCTGTGATATTGAATGATTTGCCCTGGAAACGAACAGAGATCATTCTGCCATTTTTGAGGTTGCATCCAAATACTGCATTTTAGACTCTTGTTGATTATGATGGCTACTCCATTTCTTCTAAGGGATTCTTGCCCACAGTATATAATGGTCATCTGAATTAAATTTACCCATTCCAGTCCATTTTAGTTCACTTAACTCCTAAAATGTTGATGTTCACTCTTGCCATCTCCTGTTTGACCACTTCCAAGTTGCCTTAATTCATGGACCTAACATTCTAGGTTCCTATGCAATATTTCTCTTTGCAGCCTCAAACTTTACTTCCATCACCAGTCACATCCACAACTGAGTGTTGTTTTTACTTTGGCTTTCTCTCTTCATTCTTTCTGAAATTATTTCTCCACTGATCTCCCATAGCATATTGGGCACCTACCGACCTGGGGAGGTCATCTTTCAGTGTCCTGTCTTTTTGCGTTTTCATGCTATTCATGGGGTTCTCAAGGCAAGAATACTGAAGTGGTTTGCCATTCCTTACTCCAGTGGACCACGTTTTGTCAGAACTCTCCACCATGACCCATCCATCTTGAGTGGCCCTACACGGCAAGGCTTATAGTTTCATTGAGTTAGACAAGGCTGTGGTTCATGTGATCAGTTTGGTTACTTTCCTTGATTGTGGCATAGGAAAGCTGTCTTATGGCTGAAAGTGAAGAACTAAAGAGCCCCTGATGAAAGTGAAAAAGGACAGTGAAAAAGTTGACTTAAAACTCAATATTTGGAATACTAAGATCATGGCATCCAGGCACATCACTTCATGGCAAATAGATGGGAAAAATGGAAACAATGAGAGACTTTATTTTCTTGGGCTCCAAAATTACTGCAGTTGGTGACTGAAGCCATGAAATTAAAAGATACTGCTCCTTGGAAGAAAAGCTATGACCAACCTAGACAATATATTAAAAAGCAGAGATATTACTTTGCCAAAAAGGTCTGTCTAGTCAAAGCTGTGGTTCTTCTAGTGGTCATATATGGATGTGAGAGTTGGAATATAAAGAAAGCTGAGAGCTGAAGAATTGATGCTTTCAAACTATGGTGTTAGAGAAGACTCTTGGGAGTCCCTTGAATTGCAAGGAGATCCAACCATTCCATTCTAAAGGAAATCAGTCCTGAACATTCATCGGAAGAACTGATGCTGAAGCTGAAACTCCAACACTTTGGCCACATGATGCGAAGAGTTGACTCATTGGAAAAGACCCTAATGCTGGGAAAGATTGAAGGCAGGAGGAGAAAAGGATGACAGAGAATGAGATGGTTGGGTGGCATTACCAACTCAATGGACATGAGTTTGAGTACCTTCTGGGAGTTGATGAAGGACAGTGAGGCCTAGCGTGCTGAAGCTCATGCAGTTACAAATGTCGGACACAACTGAGCAACTGAACTTAACTGAAGTCAAAGCTATCATGTTTCCAGTAGTTACATATGAATGTGAGAGTTGGACCACAAAGAAAGCTTGAGTACAAAGATTCAATGCTCTTGAACTGTCGTGTTGGAGAAGACTCTTGAGAGTCCCTTGGACTTCAAAGATATCAAAGCAATCAATCTTAATGGAAATCAGTCCTGAATAGTCATTGGAATGACTGATAATAAAAGATTGAAGGCAGGAGAAGGTGACGTCATAGAATGAGATGGTTGAATGGCATCACTGACTCAATGGGCAAGAGTTTGAGCAAGCTCTGGGAGTTGGTGGGGGACAGGGCAGCCTGGCCTGCTGCAGTCCATGGGGTTGCAGAGTCGGATACAACCTAGTGGCTGAAGTGGTAAATATTATTAAATACAATATAACATGTTTAACATCAAAATATTTTTACATAATTTGTATTGTGAAGAAGGAAATGGCAACCCACTCCAGTATTCTTGCCTGGAAAATCCTATGGACAGAAGGGCCTGGTGGTTGCAGTCTATAGGGTCACACAAATCGGACATGACTGAAGTGACTAAGCAGCAATAGGTATTGAGCACTTACTGTGTGCTAGGCTCTAGTACTGAGAATGCAGCAGTAATCAAGATAAAAACATCACTGATTTTATAATTTTTGCATCTATTCAGAGGTGGGGAGGTACAAGAAACAAATGAATAGTATAATTTCAAATAGTCATTGAACTATGAAGGAAGATATGAAATTGAATGATTTTATAACTGTTTGTGGCAGTTTCTTTAGCCTGAGTGGTTAACAAAAGCCACTCTTAAAAGTCTTTCAAACAGAGAGGCCAAATGCCATGGAAGACTTTTAAAGAGATATTGAGAGAAAGCATTCCAGGCAGATGAAACCACAAGTGCAAAGGCATAGGTAGAGAGAGAACTTAGCAAGTCTTAGGAATGAAAGAAAGGAGTGGTAGAATATGAGAGCAGAGATAAGTAGGGGTGAAATGATGCTTTGTTTTATGGGCCACAGAAAAAAGTTTGAACATGATTCTAAGAGTAGTGAATTGCCAGTCCTGAATTTAAGTTTAACGTGGCTTGTTTTTTATTTTAAATCTCACTGATAACTGCGTGAAGGATGGATGGTAAGGGGCAAGAATGAAAGCAGAGAGACTACTGTAGTTAGTATGCTGGAGAAGCAGGACACAAGGACGTAGTCATGTAGTATGTTTCTTATTTCTCTCCTTGTCTTTTTATTAGTTATTTTGGTAAGAGAAGTTCTTCCCCTCACTTTCATTGCAAATTTGAGTCAATGTCTTTTCTAATAACTTTTAGATAATACATGTTAGAGCCACTTTAAATTACTTCAGAAATTAGCATGTGCTTTCCCAAGGAGTAGTCAACACTTCAGTGTTCATTCAAAGCTTAAGCCTGCTGCAGTGGGAAGCCTACATTCTGGGCCATGAATATGGCTGGTTCCTTTCTTGCCTTCTACTCTGTAGTTCTATGTCTTTGGAAGGGAGCTGAAAGGAGGGATGAAAGATGAGAGGACATGGGTCAGGAGAGTTCTGACTTGGCTGGCACCGTCACTCTCTGTCTAAGGAAACATTTAGAGCTTATCCTTCCTAGTGTACTTCTATGGATTAATCAGAGAACTCAGCTCCACCCCCCCCCCCCACCCAGCTCTGTGGATCATTCCTGTGCAATTTCATTGACAGGTGATGCTTGCTTTGCTTCTTTAGTCAACTCCTTCTGGAGTCTCTTTGAATGGTTTTATGAAGCGTGCTATGTGCCAGCCTGACATAGAGCATGTAGACTTCATTTGATACACAAGAAACATTTAGGCAAAAGTGCTCTGAAAAACTCTAGAACGTTGTGACAAATTTAACCATGTCTCCTTTTCTCCTTTCTCTCTGCTTTTGAACTTTCCAGTCAGGAGTCAGACATCAGTTGATTGTTTGGTTTTCACTGACACAAACTGTCATCTTCCCCAGTCCCCAGTACACTAGTTTAATATCTCATGTATTTTACATACTGTTAACCCTTTTGCAGTCTAACACAACCCTTGAGTCATTCCTCGCTTGTTCTGCGAAGCATATTGAGTGGTTAAGAGTATAATTAGGGATCTAGACTGCGTGGGATCAAAAAGAGTTCAACTGATCAGTTACATGACCTTCAGTGAATTACTTAAGTCATTTTTACCCAGATTTCTTGGGTTGAAAATAATGGTAATAATAGTAGCTCTTAGAGTTTTGTGAGGCTTAAAAGAGTCAATATTTGTACAGATTAGTGTCTAGCTCACTGTAAGCATTCAATAGCTGTTGCCTATTATTCCCTGAAGAGTTTGGATCACAGTATCTCTTTCTCTCTCCTCAGCACTCCTGTGCTCTTAGTTCTTGATCTAAGAGAATGTGAATATATTATTTTAGTGCCTTGGCTTCTCTCTTCTTTAATGACCTCTTCTTCAGTGGAATTGTCTCCTGTCTTACCTCAGGAATCTTCTCACTTATATCCTAGAGTTGTCATTAAAACAGGTATAAACCCTCTATAACCTCAGTTTTAATTATCCAGTCTCTGATTACAGCCAACCCTGACTGCTTCTCCTCAGATACCCCACAGTCAATTCTCAATATAGCAGTGGAGTGATCCTGGTAAACTCTATGGCATGATGACCAATTTGAGAGAAATTTAAAAACAAAATAGAACTAAAATATTGGATGTCAATAACATGGAACATAAGTGATAGGAATGAAAACATTCTAAATTTCTTCTGTTAGAAAACAACTAATTAAATCCATGTATGCGGGGTTATGAGGGAGGGATTTTCTATGTCAGGAAGCAATGTTCTGCGAAACGAATTCCCTAATATAAATTTTCAATAAATCTGATGAAAGTGCTATATGCTAATTAGTCTTAAAATGGAAAGAGAATTTTTAAACTTAATTAACACTATGTTGTTTTCTGTGGCCTGATGACAGAGACCAACTTGTGTGGGAAACTTCTTTTAAGAATAATACACTTACTATACATGTTAAGTGTGGTCTTTTACATTCTGAACCCATATTTTCCACTGGAAGAGTTTATTGGGAATCAGATTTTCTTTTAATGAGAAAACATTGTTAGTGAGGAAAGAAGGAAACTTAAGTTGAGATTGCCTAGGCCCAGAGGATATACATTCTTTTAACATAAGTACGTGAGGAGACCTTTTATACTAAAAGTTACAACTGTCAGTCTTTTGTTCATATGGTAAGTACTTAATGATACCCATTTTAGCTATGTTGGAAATATAAAAATCACGTAAGACATGTGACATCCGTCTGAAAAATATCTATGGTAATTACTACCTGTGGAGAATGTTTCCTTTCTATCACTCGTGGGGCAGCTGGGATTGCTGGCATACTTCATCTTACTTTTATATCCTATAGCTCAAGGTTCTCTTAATACCGTTGCCACAATGTGCTGTTTGAGTTTCAGGAAAGAGGCAGACAGGGTATGAAACTAATGTAGGCAACAGATGCACTATTCGAGAAGAGATTCAGGTCATTCCTCTCTATTCTGAGCCTCCTTAATTTCTCTGCTCCTTCCCTGTTGCCCAGATTCAGTAATTTAGGTAAAGCTTCATGTATAAAGTATTCCTAAATGGAAAGGTCAAGAGACTTGACTTCCCTTGACTGTGATATGGGAGATCATTATATTTTCAGTTTGCTCAGTGTTTAGCCACTTGCATCATTCATGTGGGGTTTTTGTTGGCCAATCATTTCTTAGCTTTTATTTTATACTTGTCAATGCTGAATCAGGGTTGCAGGGTTTTATTTTTAATTTTTAACACTTTGATTATAAGAGAATGGAAATGTGTTCATAAATCATATACTTCCTGGAATTTTATCCTTCTGTGGCATACTTTAAGTAGAAATTTCTATTAATGATATGCTCCCAATTCAGAATACCCTCTCAAAAAAGGGGCTTTTTTTTCTTTTTCAATTTTCAGTTATTAAAAATGGCAAAATAATAAAATTCCCCCCAAAAAAACTTTCAGTTTACTCTAAATGCTTGATCTTGCCAAGTTTTGACAGGTTGCAAATTGTGTAATTCAAGTTCTTGAATTTCCTATTAGTTAGCTTGACTTAAGAGTGGGAGCCACATCCTGTTCTCCTTGCTGACATGGTCACATGGGTGATGGGGATTAATATGTTCTCTATCTGTTCAGCTCCAGTAATAACACATTCGCTTGCAATTTTACACAAGCTGGCCAGCTCAGTGTTTCCTTTGCTTATCACTACACTTATAACACAAAAGACGAAACTGAATAAAAGTATTTGCAACGTGAAAAGCAAAGAGTATATCAAAAATTTTATTGGAAGATATACAGATTCCATGGAAAAGAGAGGAGTTTATGACCACCTGCTAAGTTTACCCAGGCCATCATAATTTTACTTGGTATGTTTAATTTTCACCCTGAATCATTAAGAAAGTGCAAAGGTTAGGGAATGGCATTCATCCCAGTTTCCTCTGGCCATTTTTAGTGAAGAGGCATGTAAATATTTTGTTTCCTTGAGGAACAACAGAAAATTTCCAATTTGCATAATCTCAATTTCTTTGTTATCTACTGCAGTGAAATATCTCTATATTTTTGCATGATTTGTTACATAGATTAAAGTGAAATCACTAGGAGAGGCACAGTATATATTGTAATAGAATGAACAAATATAGCCGTGAACACTGGGCAAGGACTCTTGGCAGCTCTTTCCTGAAAGCTGTGGAGGACCTGCTGTGCAGAGCCCTAAGGCATTCTGACAGTGAAAAAGCACACTGATAAATAATGTTTTTAAACATTTAATTAATAACTAAGGCCGCAGCATGTATCCCTTCAAGCTCAGACAAGAGGTTTTTTTTTTTTTTCCTTTACTTTGCAGTATTAGCAACTTTCCAAGAGGTAATATACAAAAGATATTGGGAACTGCCTGTGTCTATTTAATTACTGTTTTTAAAGAGAAGTACCTTATAAGCATTCCAAAATAAATTATGGGAAAATAAAGTGACAACTTACCTAATAATAATGATGATAATAGCAGTAACAATATGAGATTACTCCATGGAAAGACAGCAGAGTGTTCAAAAGCTCAGACTCCTGAGTCATAGAGATCTTGGGTCAAATATAACTCTGCCGATGAGTGACCTTAAGAAAATTAGGTAACCGTCCTGTGCCTCTCTGTAAAACAGGGATATTTACTGGGCAAAAATCACCCTGTGATTAGGGTTAAAATAGATAATATATGTAAAATACTTAGTGCCTAACGCGTATTAACTACTCAGTATATCTTAAGCATAACTACAAGTGTTGGTATTTTATATAGTTCATCCTGAATGAAAGAGTGATAGAGTGTGCTATGCACAAATACAAGGAATGTTTCAGTTCTGAACTGTTAAATATTCTCTGGGGCAGAAAATTCTGTAGCGCTGGTGTCCAAAGAGGAACTTACAGGAGATTCCTGGTCACTGTAGTTCTTCACAGTTTCCTCACTGATCCCTTGGGATTGTTGAGACAGAGAGTGGGAGGGGAGAGAGACACAGAGGCAGCAGAAAACTAGACATTCTTAAGTCCTGCTCATCCTGCTAACATGCCTATTTGCTTATAAATTCCATAGTGGGTACCCTCTTTCTTGTTCTTTCAGATGGCGATTTCATTTATTCATCTATTCTTTTTCTTCTTAATATATAAAGTAAGTAACATTGGTTTATAACCTTTTGTTTATAGGATAGTTAAGTGTGGACTTTTAAATCTAGTCAGTTTCCTCAAGAAAGCCTTTCTGACCACCAAAGTCTAGGCTTGGTGTCCCTCCTGTGTGCTCCCAAATCACTCTGTATTTCTCATATCGTGGAACCACACCCTGTGACAATTGCATTTTTGCTTGTCTTGTTTTTCCTTCCAGTCCATAAGCTCTGAAAGAACAGGCAGCATTGCTTACCTAGTGCCTAGCACAATGCCTAGCACACAGGGGCTGCTCAGAAATTTTCATGCAGTGGTTGTTAATGAGTGAGTGAGCTAGCTGTGCACGTAGCTATCTTCCAGTGCTTGTGTTCTTAAGAACATATGTTCTTCTCTGATAGACATGCAGGCTTAAGGGATATGAAGCGAAAGATTACATATGGCAGTGATAATAAAATAAATAAATTGGATGGAGTATACACCTTATACACTGTTGCCCCCTTTTAATTTGCATAAGGTTGTTTAGGAGACAAAAGAAGGTATGAAAATATGGGCCTTGTCCACACACCCTCGTGTGTGTGTGTTCAGTCACTCCATCACGTCTGACTCTTTGCGACCTTATAGACTGTAGCCTGCCAAACTCCTCTGTCCATGAGATTCTCCAAGCAGAAATACTGGGGTGGGTTGCCATTTCCTCCTCCAGGGAATCTTCCTGACCCAGGGATCGAATCCTCATCTCCTGTGTCTCCTGCGTTGCAGGAAGATTCTTACACCACGGAGCCACCGGGGAAGCCGTTGATTTGTAAATTTGTTTAATTGTATTATATTCTTGAGGAATGATTAATCCATTTAGCATGAGGTAGTATAGTTGTAAAGGATTATACTGTACATTGTTTGCATAGTAAAACAACTAAAAGTAAAATCTGTACATGGTTTTTATTTTACAGAGCACTCTCATGTCTATTGTTTCACACTAACTGGTCTTAATGTTTATTTGATCTGGATTTTCCCTTAGGTTTTCAATTCCTTAGCTCTATGAATTTTGATAAGTAACTTCAAAATCCAGAGATCTACCTAAACTTCCTTGCAACCTTGACTCTATGGATCTGACAAATTCTTTTGTTTCTACCAAAGAACAACTCAGAGTTCTGTGATATTTTGTTCCCATTTGACCCCAGCTATTTTCCAATGAGTGGCAACAAGTTCTGTTTTTTTAAATTCAAGGTTCAGTCACATATCTGAACATACCCTCACATCTTTCTATCTTACTAATTATCAGTCTTAAAATTCTATTTTCCTCTTTAATCTTCTACTAATTTGGCAAGAACTGCCTGATACCATCTAGGTTTTTCACCCTATTTCAATATCCTTGCATTGTGATTGGAAGGCTAATTTGTTCAGGACTTGTACAATGATGAGCTTTTCTCAAAACAGAAGCAGCAAGCTGCTTCACACCAACGTATACTTGGCCCCTCTCCTGTCAATCCATATGTAGCAGATGCAGATAGAATCTGTTGGTTGGCACAAGAAGCTCTGTGCACATGGCTCCTATTTTTAAGCCTCTGTTGGTGTCCATGTGCAGAGAATGCAGCTTGTTACTGACGGACTCTGAATCACTCAAAAGGAACCAGACTTAGACATCCATGCAAGCAGCCTAAAAATGAAGAACTTCCGTGTAAGTGTGTGTGTGTGCATGTATATTGACCAGGAAAATATGAATAATTCAAACCCCTCATACCCAGCCACTGAGATCACAGTACTCTAAATAGAACTGCAATGATTCCATATAAATCATATCAGTCAGGGAAAGGTCCAATGATTTTATTGACAGATTTTCTCTCATGCTCTACCTTTTAAAACAATACTGTAACCGAAGTATAGATATATGAATTAATTGCTCTTTGATTTTAAATAATGATGCAAAAGTCTATAAGGGTGGCTTGCTATAGTATGTCATTGTATGGAGTATAAAGACTCCCCCAAATAATTTCAAAAACATATTGTGTTCTGTCATTAGAGATAAAAGTTAATTGATTCAGCTATCATTGAAACAAGAAATGTTAGATATGAAATTTTCAAATTGATTCCTTGAAAGTGAGAACCGAGTGATTACTTGAAATTTTTTGATTGGTAGTTATAGTAATTCCTTATTTTAATTTATATTTTATTACAAGATACCTTTCAGAATATGCTAAAATGCCTATCAAGAACTTTTAGTGATGAAAAGGATTGTTATTACAAAAGTATTTCTTTTTAAAATTTCCCTTTCCATTTCTGAGCTGACACTGTGTACTTTTATCTTTATCCCATTTTTATCCATTCTGACAGTACCCACTCTTCACGCTTTGCACTTCTTGCTATCCTGTAATACCTGGAATACATTAAGGAAGACCTAAGGCATTTCCGAACTAGTGAGGGAGAGGGTGAAATGGAAAGATATTTGGGGGATAAAGGACTCAAGAAAAGCTAGAGAGAGGCAAACATGATGAAGGAGGGCTTTTAAAGATGATATGCTCTATTCACAAAAGATGCATCCTAGAGGGTCCCAACACATGCTGTATTATCCTTAATCTCAGACACTGTCTTGTCTCAGACTTTGATTTATAGTTTGTATCTCAGTTTGGAAAGATAACTTCCCCATCCCCTTGACTTCTGCATCCGTCTGTCAACCACCAGTCCTTCCCAAAGGACTTTGCCTAAGATGATAGAATTTATCATCTGATTAGTAAAGCAATAGGTTTTCAAGTTATGAGTAGCTCATAATAGAAGATTAATGCATTTTTGACCTGTGTTTTTATAAATAAAGTAGAATAATGCAGAAACATCAGCTTGCAGATACAAAATAAGGAAAGTATTAGTTCTGTAAAATATTTGTTTTGGTTACAGTGTGTGTATGTGTATGTATATGTATGTGTGGATCAGTGTGTTTACTGGATCAAGTGATCTAAATGTATTTATTACCATGGGCAGTTGTCAAAAAGTTTGAAAGTCAACATGGCTAATCCATCCGTCAAGCTGCTTAAGAATTGGCTAATAACAACCAACAATTCTCCCACCCAGAATCTTGCACTTAATTGACTTCCCAGTATGGCAAACACTTTGAACCTGACCAAGTGTAGGACCAATGACTCTTTAAGTTGAGGCTCTTGAGATTCTTTCTGTCGCAGTAAAGAGTGATAAAGAATGTTCCTACCTTAGGACATCTAAGAGGAAGGAACATGAGGATGGCCTGCTCTCGTCTCAGTCTAAGCACAGCTCTGCACAGCAAGGAGGAAAGATCATACTTCCTACACAAACTCCTACCCAGAACCACCTGTCAAAGGTAAAGTGAAGTCACTCAGTCGTGTCCGACTCTTTGTGACCCCGTGGACTGTAGCCTACCAAGCTCCTCTGTCCATGAGATTCTCCAGGCAAGAATACTAGAGTGGGTTGCCATTTCCTTCTCCAGGGGATCTTCCTGACCCAGGATTGAACCCGGGTTTCCTGCATTGGAGGCAGACGCTTTAACCTCTGAGCCACCAGGGAAGCCCTCTCAAAGGTAACCTGTAGTCAATTCTGTCTCCCTGTAAGTGTACCCTACCCCTTTCCCATGCAGTTGAGAATAAAAGTTCGGGCACACTAGTGTGTATTCTGAATCAAGAGCACAAGAGTATACTAGAGTGTTTGGGTAAGTAACCATCATAAAAACCTGGCTCTGTGTCCCTCGTATCATACTACAGAAGATAAAATGAAAATGAAAGTGTTAGTTGCTCAGTCGTGTCCAGCTCTTTGTGATCCCGTGGACAGTAGCCCTCCAGGTTCCTCTGTCCATGGAATTCTCCAGGAAAGAATACTGGAGTGGATGAGAAATAAATAAAAACTCTTTCACTGTCCTGATTCACTTTTCTTCCAGATCACCTGTGGTTCAATGTTACTAAATTTTTGTTACATGATTTTAGGCTGTATGACTCACTGTGACACTGCTCTTTGGCTCCCAGTTCTTGTGTCGGATTCCATCATCAAGTATCTTATTTGGACATGTTTTCTGACCTGACCCTCTGTCCTCTCTTTAGAACAGAACTCAGTATTTAATTTTTGTCTCTTTCTACATTCTCACCTTGACAGTGCATCACCCAGATCAGTTGGATTACCCCGTACAGCTTTTCTGGAAGAGGAAAGGGATTACCTGCGCCTCTTTTCTGCCACTAACTTGCCCACACATACCCTAACTCTCTTAGCCTCTGCCCCTCACCTATGTACTGGTTGACAATTTTCAAAGAAAAAGTAATTGACTGTATGAAATAGGAATAGAGGAGAGAATTGAAGTCACTGATGACCCTGCTTTTGTCGCTTTTCCCAAATTGGAATATATATTCTCTTTCCTATTCTGCTCTCTCCTGTCATTTTTTTCTCAAGATAATCCCAAATTAAGGCCTTCTGAGATTAGATTCTTCTAGAAGTAGTCCCTGAGCCAAGGATTGAGGTGCAAGTCATTTTATTTCTTGGGCAAAATCATTAAGGAAATGAAGCAATAGGAAAGAGGAGGGAAGAAGCCAAACCAGGGGCAGTTTATTCAGCGTAGTCCTGAGAGTTTGCCAGCTGTAAAAAGGAGAACTTTTGGTAGCTTCATACCAGTTGGGGCATTGAGAAGTGCACTGGGACAGGAAGAGCCTGGAAACTGGAGTGCTAACTCATGGCACTTCTGCTTCTCTGAGGTGCCAGAAGGCGATCCTCTGAAGTAAAGCTGGTGTTCAGGGAGAGTCCCAGAGAACACAGAAAAGAGATTCTAGGGGATCTGGGCAAGGCACCATGAGTGAGAAGAACAAAGGCCTGTGCCTCTTCCTTTAGTCTGAAAGTTTGATGCTGTTTTCTTAAATCATGTAAGAATTTTGACTAGAATTCTCTTTCAACCAAAGAGAATCCTGTTTTGCAGTTACTGGTGTCAGGATTAGATAGAATGGTATTACCTAGAATATGATCAACTCAGCTAAGGTGGGATGAAGTGACCCCAAATTGCCTAATACTACTGAGTGCTTATTATGGCCTAGGCTTTTAAGACTGAATGTATGTTACTTCTTTTAATCTCATTTAGTTCTTTCATCAGCCCAATACAATACATATGAGTATGCAGTTGAGCCAGGCAACCTGACATTGGGGCCTATACTTCCCTTCACAAAGAGGCTAATTGGGTTCTGCAATATTAGAAAGAAGAAACTCATGACTCCTGGGCCTAATTTCTCCACATAATACCTCCGTTTCTTCCCACCCACCCAAAAATGATGAAGAAAGAAGAAGAAAAAACAAGAATACCAACTCAATGGAATGAGAGCCCCAAGCCTGACCTCATTAAGCTGAATTCTATCTAATGTGTGTCATCCATGACTGCACACATAGTTTTCCTGCCTTGGGGATGTCATATCAGAACATGATCTCTGGTGTTCTGGGTTGAAGCTTTTCCCACCAAGGGAATATGTTGTTTTCTAGGCTTCAGAGCTAAGACACAGACCTTCAGAAGCCCTAAGCCTTATAAAAGTTATGACAAAATAAAAACAATACCAAACTATGTATAAATATAATGAGACCTCTGTGCTATACAGTAGGTCCTTGTTGATTATCCATTTTAAATATAGCAGTGTATACATGTCTGTCCCAAATTCCCTATCTATCCCCTCCCCTTACCTTTACCCCTGGCAACCATAAGTTCAGTCTTTACGTCTGTGAGTCTCTTCCTGTTCTGTTAGCTCTATTGTATCATTTTTAGATTCCAAATATAAGGGGTGTCATAGGATATTTCTCCTTTTCTATCTGACGTACTGTGGAACTCTGTCCAATGTTATGTGCCCCCTGGATGGAAGGGAGTCTGGGGGAGAATGGATACATGTATTTGTATGGCTGAGTCCCTCTGCTGTCCACCTGACACTATCACAGCATTGTTTGTGATAAAAGTTTTAAAAAAGAGAGGCCTAACAATTCTCAGAATTTATCTTGATGATTTCTTCTTTCTTTATCTGAAATGTATCCAATCCTTTCGGAAATTTATTTTCTCTTCTTTTTTTTAAAGGAAGGTGCTCCAGCTCTTTTGCTGTCTTCAGTACTAGCAAGAGTCTGACTATCGAATAATCAACCACATCACCCTCCTTTCTGCTCCCCCACCCCACACTTTAGCAGACACATACCCACAATCAGCTTTACAGACACACACTTATTTTCACACCAAAGTTTCTTGGCTTTTTTAGCATGTAGTTCACAGTACTCAGAAATCTCACAGATAAGAAACGTTTCCCTTGTGCTCAATCGTTCAGTTGTATCCAAATCTGTGACCCCACAGACCATAGCCCACCAGTTGCCCATGTCCGTGGGATTTTTTTCAGGCAAGAATACCATATAGAATTTATCTTTGAGGAATAAGATTTAAAAGCATGTACATTTTCCCTTCACTCAGCTGCCATTCTTTACAAACAGGAAACATGCCCCCTCTCCCCTGACCATAGGTTGCTCTGCCCCCAAATGATGCTCTTCGATATTGCTGCAATTTATACTACAAACTGCATTTCCCCGCTGCTACCTCTGGTTTATATTGTTCTCCCCTACAGAGTTCCTTACCTGGTTTACTTCCATCAACAGCAGTTTGTGAGTCTCAGATGCTTTGCTGTTTATATTAAACTGAATTTGTGTCAAAGCAGCTGTGAATTCATTAGGAGAAGACTGTGATTCCGTCCTGAAATTTTGTCTTAGTTACCTGGTTTGTCCTCCATTATTAGTCAATTACTTAAGAATTGTATTACATTAGCTATATTATTTTGCTGTTTTCCTACATGCCACTTTAGGGAAAAAAAAAAGGAATATAATCCTTTAAGAAAAATACCTGTATGGATGTAATTCTTTATCTTTTTATTCAAAAATTGTTCTTCCAAACGTGGAGCGTATTTCTTTCCAGGTCTCCATTTTAGGTATGCTTGTTTCTGAATTAATGAATTCCCCAGGTTTTAGATAACTATTGATAATATTTTGTATTGGCTCTCTTTGCTAACATATCAAATTAATTTTGAATCACTAGCATCTAGTAATATTATTATGGAAAGTAGGATTGCATTTTCTCTCTGAGATTCTCTTCTAATATTAACATTTTGCTGCATGAGGGGAAAATCTATTAAAGTCTTACCATCTTTGTCTTCCTAAGCCTTAGTTTCCCCAAGTGCTTAGTGAGAAATAGCATAAAAGGCCCCCTTAGTGCTGTGTAGACTAATGACAAAAATTATTGGATTAATGTTTGGAAAGTGTTTCAGAATTCTCTCAAGAAAGCTATTATGTAAGTAGCAAGTACTATTATTATTTTGCTATTTCAGCTTCCTGATTTTTCATCTCTCAAAGTCATTTGGGTCATTTACTATGGAATTTTCTGATTCCTTGACAATTTTTAATGGCTCTTTGGAGAGTCTTTTGAGGGCTGTTTAATCCCTTTGTTGATGATCCGTCTGCTTATGGAGTTCATGCTTTTTCACAACACATTAATATTCAGGATTTAAAAAAATAGTTGTGGCTGTTTTGTACCTAGATGAAATTGCTTATCTTGAGAAGACATTTATTATCTTGGTTTTCAAATGGGATTTTTTATTTTTTGTAGACTTCTTTTGTGAGGAGGAAGAAATAGAACTCAGCAATGCCAATTATTAATGACGCTATTTGGAAGAAATATAATTAAGGCATGGTCTCCCAATCATTCTCTGAAGCCACTTCAATGCTTTCTTCCTAAAGTATGGTGATCTTTATGCCTTCTAGATTATAATCACAAATTAACAGTGCCAATTCTATGAGTAAGGAGCCCATGCTATGAATTTCCATACATATATTATAAATATTTACATTTTCTCACAATTTCTACAATTGAAGAAGAGAAGGGGACAACATATTTTCTGACGTCCTTATCCTCTAAGCTCTTGTGAACAGGAAGTAGGACCAGAGGCTGATTTTTTTCCCATAGAAATCATTATGTAAGTTTTAGAGTGGGAGAAAAAGGTAAAACTGATGATTAGGTGCTTACTGTTGTTTAGTGACAAAATTATATCTATAAAATGGTTTAGAATGTTATTCAGGGTTTATATCTATATGTAATTCCACTAAATCTGGTTCCAAATAGTTTTAGCAGATGTAAGTTTTACCTTGGGAGTGTTAAATATAGAAAGAGAAAATATTGAAAATCAAGTTTTCTTGTTTTGGTAGTATTCTGAAAGTAATTTTTTTTTCTTAAGTAGGTTTTTTTTTTTCTGACAGTATATAAAGTGATTCTGTTTTTAAAAAGTGAATAACTGTAATTTCTTATTCTGGTAATAGCAATTTGAAAGGAAATAATTAAGCATTTTCCTACCTTCACTAACTATATTTTAGGATAGGCAAATAGCTCCAGCTGATGAGGATTATTATTATCTTTACTTTTTCTGCTGAAGAATGCCAACTAATGATTGTAGAAAGAATTAGAAAATCATAAACTTTCTACCCCCAATGAAATAACTGCTTGAGACAGGGATCTTCAACAGAATAGATGATTAGGGGAAAGGTTGTTGGGGAACTTGACAGTGAGAGATCAGCTGGTGCCACCTGAACTAATGATTAGCTAAGTGTCACTCGTGGAGGGGACCGGCCAATGTGTGCTCTGAAGGAGCATCCCTGATGGAGTGTTGTTGCTACAAAACAAGTTGACTTTGCATTTAATCAAGCCTCCAGAGCTAACTCCCATTAACAAGAGAAATGGAAAATATTAATAGAAATAATGTCATATAGAAGTACAGATAAATCCAAAATGTGAGCCATTTTACAGGACAAATAACCAGTTTCTGTAGTAAACTCATGATGTAGGGCCAGCAGGTATAAGGGTGAATGGACTGCTTTATTTTAAAACAGCTATATGTGATGAGTAAATTTTGCCTGAATCCTGATTCAGATAAACCTATGCTTAGAAGGATGTTTTGAGACATTCAGGGAAATTTAATTATGGAGCATACATTGTATGATGATGGTCAGTTACCATTGTTTTTAGGTGTGATAATGTCATCATAGTTGAGTTCAGTTCAGTCGCTCAGTCGTGTCTGACTCTTTGCGACCCCATGAATTGCAGCACGCCAGGCCTCCTTATCCATCACCAACTCACGGAGCTCACTCAGACTCACGTCCATCAAGTCGGTGATGCTATCCAGCCATCTCATCCTCTGTCGTCCCCTTCTCCTCCTGCCCCCAATCCCTCCCAGCATCACAGTCTTTTCCAATGAGTCAACTCTTCGCATGAGGTGGCCAAAGTACTGGAGTTTCAGCTTTAGCATCATTCCTTCCGAAGACCACCCAGGGCTGATCTCCCTTACAATGGACTGGTTGGATCTCCTTGCAGTCCAAGGGACTCTCAAGAGTCCTCTCCAACACCACAGTTCAAAAGCATCAATTCTTCGGCCCTCAGCTTTCTTCTCAGTCCAACTCTCATATCCGTACATGACTACTGGAAACACCATAGCCTTGACTAGACGGACTTTTGTTGGCAAAGTAATGGGCTCGGTAAAGGACAGATATGGTATGGACCTAACAGAAGCAGAAGATATTAAGAAGAGATGGCAAGAATACACAGAAGAATTGTACAAAAAATATCTTAACGACCAAGATAATCATGATGGTGTGATCACTCACCTAGAGCCAGACATCCTGGAATGTGAAGTCAAGTGGGCCTTAGAAAGCATCACTACGAACAAAGCTAGTGGAGGTGATGGAATTCCAGTTGAGCTATGTCAAATCCTTCCTGAAAGATGATGCTGTGAAAGTGCTGCACTCAATATGCCAGCAAATTTGGAAAACTCAGCAGTGGCCACAGGACTGGAAAAGGTCAGTTTTCATTCCAATCTCCAAAAAGGCAATGCCAAAGAATGCTCAAACTACTGCACAATTGCACTCATCTCACACACTAGTAAAGTAATGTCGTCATAATTGTTAAGGAAAATACCATATTTTTAAGACTATGTAAACTGAAATATATGAGTAAAGTGAAAGGAGTTCTAGAGTTTAAAATTAAGTCAGCAAAGAATAAAAACCCAGCACTATCAAATGGAGCAAAAGCTTGATGGTTACATGAGAATCATTATACTTTCTTCCTTTGTGTGTGTTTTAAATCTTTCTGGATAAAGTAATTTTTTAACTGATAAAAAGGGCACGTGTTTTAAAATGTGCTTCATATTTCTTATTCTTTCACTGGTATAACAACAATGTCATTGAATTCTTAAGCATTGTCACTGTTAATTAGTTTCATGAAAACCTGATGGGTTGAATAATCTTTTTCTTCCTCCTCTTTGGGACCCTTAGAACCAGAGAATAGCTTATTTATGTATTTACTTATTTTTTTACTACAGTCATGTTAGACTTTTAATGACTGTAAATCAACATGCACTTAATAGATGAAATGAGAAACTGACAAACACTCATTTCCTTCATTCTGCTGAAGGCTTGGTCTCTTCCCATAGCTCTGAATTCCTGTCTTCATCTGTCTGGGATGGCCAGGCAGTGTCTTCTTTCTGTACTTGGATAGATGTTACTCCCTTTGGTTAAAATGTAGTCACAATTCTCAACAACTAAACACATTAAAGTCTCAGTGCAGCTCCTGTATTGTCTGTGAAAGACAACTTTACTCCTTCAGTCTGTTTTGTCAGTCTTCAGTGTTCTCTAGAACAATTTATTTTCCTAACTTCATGCTTGTGTTCCTCACTGAAGGGTAAGATCCTTGAGGACAGCTACCATGATTTTTCACCTTTGTGACTTTACCTAGCACAGTGCCTCATATATGTTAGAAATTCTAAATGTTTATTGAATGGATAAATGAAGGAGAGTTTGTGAGTGTAAATCAGCAGCATGTATGGGAAGTCCTATCACTGAGATGTCCTTATTTCCAGAAATGTTTTTGTTTCTTTCCATGCAGTTCCTGGGAACTGCACTTTTGGTATCTTAGACAGGAGCAGTAGAATTTGGCCAGCTCAGATGTCTGGGGACTGGCTTTGGGTGCTTTTAAATTAGTGGTCCTCTTTCTTTTGAAACTCAACAATTTTGCCTTTAGGATGGGAGGCATATTTTCATTGTTTCCATTCTATTGCAGCCATCTTCTTTTTCTTCTACCAGTTTTTACTACCTGTAAGATGATCACTTCCCAACAACCTTCCTTCCCAGTGGGCTTTCCAGAACTCATTTCTGTTTATTGTTGTATTATGTTAGTATGGAATGGAGGGTGAGCTTCCTATTATTTCTCTCACCATGTACATGATATGTACATATCAAAGGCAACTTTCCTTGAAGCTGTGTCTGGCATCTGGGGACCATGCTTTATAGAATCCCTCTTTGCAGAGTCAAAGATCTGAGCCCAGTGCCTATTCACAGACTATTTTCATTGCTGCTGAATTCCTACAGGGAAAACAGTGGAGAGATATTGAAACTTACGGGCAAGTTCTTAAAACTTGCCCTCTTGGCTTGTTGCTGTTTCCCCACAGCATGATATATATTTTTCTGAAATGTAAGCAGAAGAATCATCTCCCTTTGGGCAGGAGAGGAAATTTTTGTGATTTTCTTTCCCCTTAGATTAACAGATGGGGCCCTGTTTACCTGGGAAACATAATTTCATTCACATGGGATAATTTTAATACTCAGAAAGTCCATATACTTTGAGAAGTCTGATAATGGTTTCTTACTTCAATTAATATTTCAGATGATTCTACAACTCTGACTTGTGTCTTTCTCTCCAAGAAGAATAGCACCAAACTTACTCAAAGGAGGATCCAGAGACAAACCATTTGAGTGAAAAGCCATAGAAAAATTTAAGGAACCACCAGGAACTAAATCTGCCCATTCTCAAGGCCTTTGACAAAATAAACTAGGATTATTTTCAATTAGAAACTAAGAAAGTTGTTTTTAAGTAGAGAAGATGAAAAGGTGCACTAAAAGGAAATAAAAATAGGCTCCAGACAGCATGAGAACAAGAAGAGGCTGTGAGAAGGGAAAAGAATGGTGTCCAATGTCCTCTGCAGTACGGAGGCCAGATAGGGAACCACCAATTTGTTTTCGGTACAAGTGCCAGAAAGTGAGTCTAGTAGGTTAAGCACGTGTTACTCAATTTTGGAAGTGATGCCAAGTTCCTTTCTAACAAAAACTTGAATCACTGCAGATGACCACGGAAACATTTAGAACAATAAACACTATTTTCTCAAAACAATTTAGTGCTAGAATTCACAAGAACAAAGAAATAATATTAGAAACAAAAAGCAAAGTCCTGGCATAAAGACCAAAGGAGGAATAAACATAAAAGTCACACTCCCAGTACTCTTCTAGTGATTAACAGGTCTCTGTTGCATGATCCAACCATTTTTGGAGCTACACTGACATATTTTCTATGATGAAACTAAAGTAAAAAGTAAATCTATAGTTAGTTGTTGCATCACATTATGTGTGAAGTATCAAGCTCATCCCCCTGGAGAGAAAGAAGAAATACTGTGATTTACTCACCTTATGCCCTAGAGACAACATAGTCAGGAAAGGTGGAAAAGATGCTGCCCAAGATGTTGCCCAGTGTTTTGTTCTTAATACACATAAGGAGAACAATCCACCAAGGAATATCTCTATATTTATAGTTATAATGATAGACTGTAGGTTTTTTTCTACAATTGTTTTCTCTCTGCAGTAAAATCAGACACGGCAAATCTCAACCATTGTTTTGCCAATTCTGTGGGAGATCCTTACTTCTCATGAGACAGGGAGAAACTGATGCTACTATGAGCAAGAGCAAGTAGAGAAGACTGTAAAATAAAATATAATCTAAAAAACAAATTTAAACAATGGAGATATGATTGGCAAAGGCCATGGAGGCACCTTGGAATTTTGGATTGATCTAATGATGGACCAAATCACTGTAACTCTTGAGATAATTAGGTTGGTACAAAAGTAATTGCAATTTCAGACCATTAATTTTAAATCATTGTAACTAAGCTCAAATACATCTTTATTGATCAAAATAAGAACCACTGCAATCCAAACATTTTGCCAGTGAGAAATATGTTTGTTTATTCCTGTAGTGTATTAGGTTGGTACAAAAGTAATTGCAATTTTACGTGGTTGAACTTTGCTATTTGATATTGGAATGCATTCTTAAGTAAATGTGGTTTTGTTATATATCACTTTAATGTACATTTCACACTTTCTGTTTTTTTGCTAATGACTTATTACTTGCTATTTATTTTATATTTAGACTATGGAAGTGATATTAGACAAAAAACACCTTTGAGTGATTTTTTTTTTTTTTTTGGAATTCAAGTTCAAAATGGGTTGTAAAGCAGTGGAGGCAACCTGAAACATCAGTGATGCATTTGGCTCAGAACTGTTAATGAACGTACAGTGCAGTGGTGGTTCAAGAAGTTTTGCAAAGGAGATGAGCGCCGTGAAGCACAGTGGCCAGCCATCAGAAGTTGACAACAACCAATTAAGAGCAACCATTGAAGCTAATCCTCTTACAACTATACAAGAAGTTGCCAAATAATTCAGTGTTAATACCAAATTCAGACTTAAATTGAAGATAGTAGGGAAAACCACTAGACCATTCAGGTATGACCTAAATCAAATCCCTTATGATTATACAGTGGAAGTGAGAAATAGATTTAAGGGCCTAGATCTGATAGATAGAGGGCCTGATGAACTATGGAATGAGGTTCGTGACATTATACAGGAGACAGGGATCAAGACCATCCCCATGGAAAAGAAGTGTAAAAAAAGAAAAATGGCTGTCTGAGGAGGCCTTACAAATAGCTGTGAAAAGGAGAGGTGAAAAGCAAAGGAGAAAAGGAAAGATATAAGCATCTGAATGCAGAGTTCCAAAGAATAGCAAGAAGAGATAAGAAAGCCTTCCTCAGTGATCAGTGCAAAGAAATAGAGGAAAATAGTAGAATGGGGATGACTAGAGATCTCGTCTAGAAAATTAGAGATACCAACGGAACATTTCATGCAAAGATGGGCACAATAAAGGACAGAAATGGTATGGACCTAACAGAAGCAGAAGATATTAAGAAGAGGTGGCAAGAATACACAGAAGAACTGTACAAAAAGATCTTCATGACCCGGATAATCATGATAGTGTGATCACTCATCTAGAGCCAGACATCCTGGAATGTGAAGTCAAGTGGGTCTTAGAAAGCATCACTACGAACAAAGCTAGTGGAGGTGATGAAATTCCAGTAGAGCTATTTCAAATCCTGAAAGATGATGCTATGAAAGTGCTGCACTCAATATATCAGCAAATTTGGAAAACTCAGCAGTGGCCACAGGACTGGAAAAGGTCAGTTTTCATTCCAATCCCTAAGAAAGGCAATGACAAAGAATGCTCAAACTACCACGCAATTGAACTCATCTCACACGTTAGTAAAGTAATGCTCAAAATTCTCCAAGCCAAGCTTCAGCAATACGTGAACCATGAACTTCCAGATGTCCAAGCTGGTTTTAGAAAAGGCAGAGGAACCAGAGATCAAATTGCCAACATCCGCTGGATCATGGGAAAAGCAAGAGAGTTCCAGAAAAACATCTATTTCTGCTTTATTGACTATACCAAAGCCTTTGACTGTGTGGATCACAATAAACTGTGGAAAATTCTGAAAGAGTTGACAATACCAAACCACCTGACCTGCCTCTTGAGAAATCTGTATGCAGGTCAGGAAGCAACAGTTAGAACTGGACATGGAACAACAGACTGGTTCCAAATAGGAAAAGGAGTAGGTCAAGGCTGTATATTGTCACCCTGCTTATTGAACTTATATGCAAAGTACATCATGAGAAACGCTGGACTGGAAGAAACACAACTGGAATCAAGATTGCCAAGAGAAATATCAATTACCTCAGATATGCAGATGACACCACCCTTATGGCAGAAGGTGAAGAGGAACTAAAAAGCCTCTTGATGAAAGTGAAAGAGAAGAGTGAAAAAGTTGGCTTAAAGCTCAACATTCAGAAAACAAAGATCATGGCATCCGGTCTCATCACTTCATGGGAAATAGATGGGGAAACAGTGTCAGACTTTATTTTGGGGGCTCCCAAATCACTGCAGATTGTGACTGCAGCCATGAAATTAAAAGACGCTTACTCCTTGGAGGAAAAGTTATGACCAACACAGATAGCATATTCAAAAGCAGAGACATTACTTTGCCTACTAAAGTCGGTCTATTCAAGGCTATGGTTTTTCCAGTAGTCATGTATGGATGTGAGAGTTGGACTGTGAAGAGGGCTGAGCACCGAAGAATTGATGCTTTTGAACTGTGGTGTTGGAGAAGACTCTTGAAAGTCCCTTGGACTGCAAGGAGATCCAACCAGTCCATTCTGAAGGAGATCAACCCTGGGATTTCTTTGGAAGGAATGATGCTAAAGCTGAAACTCCAGTACTTTGGCCACCTCATGTGAAGAGTTGACTCATTGGAAAAGACTGTGATGCTGGGAGGGATTGGGGTCAGGAGGAGAAGGGGACAACAGAGGATGAGATGGCTGGATGGCATCACTGACTCAATGGACGTGAATCTGAGTGAACTCCAGGAGTTTGTGATGGAGGGAGGCCTGGCGTGCTGTGATTCATGGGGTCACAGAGAGTCAGACATGACTGAGCGACTGAACTGAACTGAACCTTTCTATGGTCATTCTGCATTTGAAGCAAATTGGAAAGGTGAAAACGCTCTATAAGTGAATGCCCAATGAGCCCACCGCGAAGGGGGGCATTGTTTTGAAGTGTCATCTCTTATTCTACACAACAATAATGAACCATTTCTCAATCAGATTGTGACGTGCAATGAAAAATGGATTTTATACAATAACCGGTGATGATCAGCTAAGTGATTGGACTGAGAAGAAGCTCCAAAGCATTTCCTAAAGCCAA
The DNA here is from genome assembly GCA_917880005.1 of Nanger dama. Taxonomy (NCBI): domain Eukaryota; kingdom Metazoa; phylum Chordata; class Mammalia; order Artiodactyla; family Bovidae; genus Nanger; species Nanger dama. The sequence continues at coordinate 4,657,464 of CAKJTW010000059.1, forward strand.
ACTTGTTCCAAAAAGGTCATGGTCACTTTGCGGTGATTCACTGCTGGTCTGCTCCACTACAGTTTTCTGAGTCTTAGTGAAACCATAACATCTGGAGAAATATGCTCAGCAAATCAATGAGATGCACTGAAAACTGCAGTGCCTTCTGCCAGCATTGGTCAACAGTCAAGGTCCAGTTCTTCTCCATGATAATGCTCAACCACACAAGGTCACAATAACCAATGCTTCAAAATTTAAACTGGGCTATAAAGTTTTACCTCATGTGCCATATTCACCTAACATTTTGCCAACCGACTACCACTTCTTCAAGCTTCTCAACAATCTTTTGCAGACAAAACTCTTCCACAACCAGCAAGAAGCAGAAATGCTTCCCAAGAGTTCATCAAATTCCAAGGCATGTATTTTTATTCATAGAAAGATACTTGACACTTGGCTAGTATGATATATGGGTTTGTTAATCAGATGAAACCTAAAATTAAGTAAAAGTGATCTCTGATCATGGCTTTGTAGTGAAAATAATAAGCCTTAATTTATTTAAATTTTATTCTTTTAAATTTACTCAGATTTCATATCTGTATTAATACATACCTTTAAGATAACACATTAATCTATGTCTATAACTTATAAATTGTAGGGAGTGTTTCTTCTATTTTGTGCGCTGGGTTACAACAATAATTTAACAACTGCTATTCTAGATTGACTTTGTAAAACTGAAACATATTATACAGGAATATTTTATGACAGTCATGTTCTTCCATGACTGGAGTTAATTGATTTAGCTTGCCTTATCCATTTTTAGTATTATGTTCTAGAGACTCTGAACCTCACAGGGCCTTTCTAAGGGAAAACCTGATGTACCATGTGATTACTCTCAGTTATCTCTGATTGAATAATAAACAAGTTGGTCACTCACACAGCAATAAATCAGATTCTCTTTCATCAGATGTGAAACTAAGAGATGGAAGCGTTTATCAGCCATTGGCTAGATCCTTAGCTTAAATGTGATATAACATTGCAACCTGTGTTAATATCATAGCTATGCAAAATCATGTGCAAGTTCAAGTTAGAGAGAAGCAGATATTAAATATTAGAAATTATTTTGTTGTGACAACCTGCTTTACTTATCTTCCCAAGTTAACTTTCATGGTATCTGTTCTTTGCAACCTAATATTTCTAGGTTAGAATATAGCCTGTGGATTGGGTGTTGCAAAGAAAATTATCAATAAAAATGACTAAGACTGGAGATTAATAAAGGAGCAATTATACCTATTCAGGTAGTAGGAAAACTGCAGAAAGTAATTTGTTATGGTTTGTATTCCTATGAATTACAGTTACATATTATGGAAACATGAATTGTCACTTTTTAATTGAAATTAGATATGTCTTTTTCTCAAACTTAATGGATGAGGTATAATCCTTTAAATTATTTTCAGATAATATCAGGAGACACATAAAAGTCTATAAGTGTTTTTAATTTTTTTTACTAAATAGGATTTCCAAAATTCTCAGGTATTCTACTCAAGCATAAAAATTTATAGACCTTCTAAAAGATTTCCATAGAATTGGGCAGATGCTCACATTTATTTATGTGCATCCTTAAATAAATATACTTTATTGTACTCTGTTTTGTACTTTCAAATCTTTCTGGAAATGACATCTCAAAGACTTTAGGAGCCTCACATGCACACATACACAATAATACTTCAGATTTCTCTCACAGTGAAGTAAAAGCATAGTTGCCTAGGCAGTACAGCTTAAAATGTGTCTTTTATTAAGATTAAAACATTTTGTAGAAAAACACCATAATGTATTTAGGATCATTTTTCTTGTTTATTTGTGTTGTTCTGTCTTTCTCAATATCTTTGGTTATAAAAATGTCCTATTATGTTTTAAATATTACAGGCATCAGAGGGGAAAACAACAATGATTTGTGCTTATTACTGAACAAAGTCCAGTAAAGGTTAATGAACTTCTGCTACTATATGAATTAAATATTCAGTTTAAACTCAGGCCAGGTAAAGAATATAGTGAATTCTTTAATATCAGCTATAATTATACCCAGATATTTCACTTTGGTCTTATTTGGGGTGTTAGTGGGTAAACAGAATGTGCTGATAAACAAGGTGGTCTTGATTGAGCTATAGTCATTTAGTATTCATCTAGTAAATTTCATTCATCATCACCTTCAGAGAGTGTACAGGTCAGGATTTTGTGCACGATAAAAAAGAGCAAATAGCCTTGTGCAGCTGTTTGGTAGAGACTACAAGATCACTAAAAATAAAATGATTTTCAGTTTGAAACTGAAACTGATGTGGAATAAAGGATTTGACTTCCATGATGTGTAATATGCTAGAGCTTAAACCGTAGGACTAGGAAGTTGAAAAATAACACTGTCTCATGAAAATTACACTTTCCTTTACTAAGTCATGCAACACAAAACTGAATTTATGAGAAATTCTTTATAAAAATCATGACAATTTACCTACTTAAAAGTTGGGCTTATATTGGGCTAGCATTTTAAATGATATTCTAAATTAGGATATCTCAGTTAAGTTCCTCTAAATTAGAATAAGATAGACAGCCTTATTTTGTCTAAAAAATACCAGTTTTGTGTTTCCTAGGAAATATCTCCCATATTGAATGTCTTCCATAGAAAGCATGGACATCTGGAGAGGAAAGGATGCTCCCTGGGGAAAAATTCACAGATTATTCTTATAATTTTATTTTAAATAGAATAGACACCAAACCAGAACACATATTCACTGATGTATTCATTTAATAAATATTTATTTACTAAATATCTCCTCTGTCAGACACTTTAAGAATCTTGTCATACAGCTCTGAGTAATACAGATCAAGTACTTGCCTTCCTGGAGCTTTTCTTCTCATAGAAAGTGGTAGTAAATGAAGTTGTAATTTCAGCATACTTACGAATAGAGCCTCTGTCACTCTCAGTGTTCCAGTAGAGGCGATGCCTTATAAGGTCTCTGTTTTTATACATCAGGGGATAAGTACTGTTGAAATAATACACAGGGCAAAGAAAAAGAGAGTATGGGAGAGGGTAGACTGTTACTATTGATATAGAATGTCAGGGAAAGCCTCTAATGAGAAATGAGGGAGCAAGTGGCCCCAGGCAAATGTTACAGCAAGTGCAAACTCTGAGGCAGGAGTGCATTTTCACCAGTCAAGAACTAACAAAGAGACCAGTGTGGGTTGAGTAGAATTATAAGGAGCAAGAGGTAGGAGAAAATTCAGTGAGCCCTTTAAAGACATGAGATATTACACTGAGTAAATAGAATTTATTATAGAAATTTGAACAGAGTGATATGATTTGACTTATGTTTTAAAAGGATCACTTGTGTTATAAGCTGAAAGAAAGCAGGGATAAAGTAAAGAGAACAGTTAGAGGGCTACTTGGATAGTCCACGCAGAGGGGATGAGTGCTCAGAAGAGGTTGGTAGTGATTTTATACAGAAAGAAACGGTTTCAGTTTTGAATATACAGGCACATCCAATGTGAAACTCTTCCTAATAAATATTTTCCCACTGGAACACCTTTTAGTTTTCTAATACCCACATTTCATGCTATGTACATATCTCCTAATACATTTTTAAGTCTATGCTAATATAGGAAAAGTTAATATTTATGTCCCCAAACTGAATAAAGCATTAAAAAAATATAATATGCAGGAAAAATCTCAACTGGAAACTCAAAAACAGATGGCAGAGTGTTAGAATCATGTGTAGACACTAGGATAACAACCAAATATCAAAAAGAGGATACTCATCTAAAATGTTTTGATGCTAAGAGGCAATACAGAGTCATGTTTAGAAGCAGTGAAACGTTAACCTTAAACATAAGTATAATAGGATAAAAAACTTTACTTTGGCCCATCCCTTATAACTCTGTTCAGAAAACATTGGAAATATAAATAATATTCCATTTTAGGTGCTTTATTCAAACACATCAAATGTTTTTCATGTCATAACTCTTCAAAGATCTTTACAAATACCCAAATGACAGAGAATTTCTATTAGTTGCTCTGAGTCTAAACTGCCTCTTCATCACCCAGACTGTCAAACATCATCACCTACCACAGGAAGTGACCAACAGCTCTAACCTTTTCCCTTTCCTTCTCAACCTTTGCCAAGTCTCAGGTATCCACTTCACTTGGTAAGTAAATGTACTATTGGGAGGTGTCTGATTTGTATTGTAAAGGTTTGCTTCCATTTTTTTCTGACCAATATTATTTAACATGAAATATAAAAAAAATTTTTACAACCCACCTTTTAATGTTATAAACACACTTTAAAATTTTAATTGGCAGCTTTTGGTTTCAGATAGTCATAATACATATTTTTACATAAAATAGACCCCTGATTGACTATTTTTGTACAGAACACCTAATGCTCAGAAACACTAATGTTAAGTGGAAAATATCTGTTTTTGAAGGTAGGGACTTTAGGGAAGGACTGCATCAAGGTTGATTCAAGAGTTTTTAGCCTGAGTTAACTGAAACATAAGGTTACATTTACTACAATACATATGATTGCAGGGAGAATGGGTCATGGAGGAAAATCAGAAATTCTACTTTAGACCGTTTGAGATTCCTTTTAGATGTAAAGTACGTAGTTCAATATATGAGTCTGTTATTCAAGAGAGGGAGAGCCAGGTTAGAGGTATCATCTTGGAAGTTATCAATATGCAGATTTATAGTTCTGAGATTGGGTATAATCACATAGGAAGCAAGTATGGATAAAACAATGGTTTAGAGAAAAGCCAAGGGAGCTTTCATCATTCAAGACTAAGGAGATTAAAAAAAAAAAGCCAAAGAAGGAGGTAAATAGGAGTAGACAGTGAGGAAGAGGAGATCCACAGTAGAGAGGTCTTAAAAGCCCTGAGTCCTAAGTTCCCTTCCTTCAAGAATCAATTTTGTCGAATGCTGTAGATTGATGGAGTAAACAAAGAGCTGAGACTTGACCATTGAGTTTAGCAACCTGTAGGTCACTGGTTGTTTGGTAAGGACTATTTCAGCGGAATAGAGGGGATAAAAATCTGGACCCAAGACAAAGCAAGAAAAGAATAATTGGCAACAATTAGTGTAGACAATTTTTGCAAGGAGGAACAAGAAATGAAACTGTAGCTAGAAAGGCATAAAGGGTCAGAAAAAGCTTTTGTTGTTTTTCTACTATGATTCAATATCATGTCTATACTGCTGGAAGAAATACAAAAATGGTTGAACATTCCCATCGCTTCATGGGAAATAGATGGGGAAACAATGGAAACAATGTCAGATTTTATTTTGGGGGCTCCAAAATCACTGCTGATGGTGATTGCAGCCATGAAATTAAAAGATGCTTACTCCTTGAAAGAAAAGTTATGACCAACCTAGACAGCATATTCAAAAGCAGAGACATTACTTTGCTGACGAAGGTCTGTCTAGTCAAGGCTATGGTTTTTCCAGTGGTCATGTATGGATGTGAGAGTTGGACTGTGAAGAAGGCTGAGCGCCGAAGAATTGATGCTTTTGAACTATGGTGTTGGAGAAGACTCTTGAGAGTCCCTTCGACTGCAAGGAGATCCAACCAGTCCATTCTAAAGGAGATCAGTCCTGGGTGTTCTTTGGAAGGAATGATGCTAAAGCTGAAACTCCAGTACTTTGGCCACCTCATGTGAAGAGTTGACCCATTGGAAAAGACTCTGATGCTGGGAAGGATTGGGGGCAGGAGGAGAAGAGGATGACAGAGGATGAGATGGCTGGATGGCATCACCGACTTGATGGACATGAGTCTGAGTGAACTCCAGGAGCTGGTGATGGACAGGGAGGCCTGGCATGCTGCGATTCATGGGATCACAAAGAGCTGGACATGACTGAGCGACTGAACTGAACTAAATTGAACCCTTGAATGAGTGAGGGATCAGATCTAGAGAAAAAGTATGTGTGTGTGTGTGTGTGTGTGTGTGTGTGTGTGGGTGGGTGGGTGGGTGGGTGCACATGCGTGTTTGGAAGAGGGGATTGATTGGCCTTGATAGGAGCATTACCAATTCATCTCATAATGGAGGAACTGTCAAAGAATCTGGCCACAGATGTGGTAGATAGATGGTGTAGTGGTGGGAGCCTATTGAAAAACTTTTCTAATTGCTTTGCTTTTTCTTGGTGTACAATAAACCCAATTCCTTAGTTGAGTACTGAAATAGTAGAATAGGTTTGAGGTTAAGAAAATATGTTTTCTGTAGATCAGGAACTATTAGTGATGCCAAGATCGACGAAGGTGACACGAAAACAGAAATTATTGGGAACAAAGAGGTAATATAAGTGTGAGGCAAAATTGTTATAAAAGACACAAACACAGAAATGAATATTTCTACAGAAATTTTCCATAGTAAGCAGAAGAATACAAGTTTAACCAAGATACCAAAAGCCTTCCAAAGAGTGCTACCAAATGGTTATCAGTGTTTACAATGCTTTTAGATCAGATAAGTTGATAAAATGGAACTTTTCTGTCTCTATTTTAGTCAAGGTCCCAAAGGCTGAGAACAAAAGGTACCGAGTTACCTCATGTCCTAAATCAAAGAACTGGTCCACTTATCAAAATTTGCTAAAAGGTTGTGATACTAATTTAGACAACCTTAGCCATCTCTCACCTCTAGTTTCTTAAGTCAAGAAGGTTAGAGTTGTAGTGAGAATGCTGTGGCAAGAGTTTGTGCAATTCCATAGAATTTTACCTCCTCCCTCAAGTGAAACAGGCTTCAAGGAGCCTTGGGAGGTTGGAATGTGTCCCCCTGGGGTTTGGCCTGGAATGGAAGAGCAAAGAGAAAGAAAGCCGCTTTGGGATCAAGCTGTACTTCCACCCCTGCAACACAAGGGTATGTGAGTTTCCCAAAGGCTATGTGATCTTTGGAGAAGGCTGACCCAGTATAATTTTAAAAGGGACTCTGAAGGTCTTCCAGCCTAGGCAAGATAACCTGAATAGGAAAAAAACAATCTTGTAATAACCTATAGTGGAAATGATTCTTTAAAAGATATGTGTGTGTGTGTGTGTGTGTGTGTGTGTATCATATCACTTTGCTGTATACCTCAAACTAATACAACATTGTAAATCAACTACATTTTAATAAAAATTAAGCATCATAAAAATGAAAGAAAAAACTAGCCAAACAAGCAAAAAAAAGACACAGCGAACTTGTGAGGTTAACAGTAGGTGGCAGAAGGATTGTTGTTTAGTCAGAGGAGCAGCCCTGCCTATAACCAAGAGCTCTGGATAGGGGTTTCTGGGAGAAGATTCTCAAGAAGAATCTACAAGGCCCTGGTTAAGATGGAAAGAGGTATATCCAGAGAGTCCTGACACCCCTACACCAAGTAAGACTGTATGTTGCTGTTGTTCAGTCACTCAGTTGTGCCCAACTCTTCACGACCCTATGGACTGCAGCACGCCAGGCCTCCCTGTCCTTCACTATCTCCCGGAGTTTGCCCAGTTCATGTCCATCGCATCGGTGATGCCATCCAGTCATCTCACCCTCTAATGCCCTCTTGTTCTGCCTTCAATTGTAAGACCTCGCGGCCTTTTCTCGGGAACCGTCGCCCCCAAAGACCACAGTGACTCGAATTCGATGCAATCAACAAGAGGATTTATTAGGCCGGGCGCGCCGGGGTTCGATCTCCTTAGGAGGAGCGAACCTCGAACGCCAGTCGTGAGGGACTTTTATACAAAAAAATCACAGGTAGGTGGGGATGAGGTCAGGGTATGGGATACAATGAAGTAGGGGCCATAGGTGAGGTGGATACATCTGATTGGTGGGAAAAGTTTGCAGGTAATTAAGTTGAAACGGTTGGCTGATCACCCTGCAGAATTTGGTCAATTTTTACCCAGAAAAGTCCGACAGAGAGATACATTCTTGGGAGGGGGTTTCCTTGTCCAGGTCATAAGTTATCTGTTAAGAATCGGTCAGGAGGCTTTGAGTCACCAGATAAGGAGTAAGCTATTTTCCTTGAGGCACAGCCTGCCTTCCGGGCTTAAATTTTAACCTAAGTCCTTCACAATCTTTCCCAGTGTAAGGGTCTTTTCAAATGAGTCAGCTGTTTACTTTCCTTCACAGGCCTTCTCCCTCCGGGCTGGAACTGGTTGGGTCCAAATCTCTTACTACTGGAATAAGAGATAGAGTGGAATAGATAACAGAACCAGTGTTCCCTCCCATCATGGTTTTTCAGGCTTGAGATAGCTTAGCTGGGGGAAGGTAAAAGACCTTACTTGGATATAAATATCAAATTAGGGTATTGCATTGAAAGGGACTGGCCATTTTAATACCTGTCCTTTATTTGAGTAGAGTGGTTATCAGCAAGCCACTCACATATGGCCTAGCTTATAATACTGTAGTGACGATTACATTAGATAATGTATATAAAGGAATATTGAATTCTCGCCCCTTCCTTAAGGTCAGGAAACACCTTTTCATGTTTGCTGTCTCAGAATATTAGAGTAGGCTCTCAGTAAGTGATATGTTGACTGCTGTCATTTCAAATTCATGACCACTAACCTCAGGAAGGGCATCCTAAGACTTCATCCTGGCCCATTTACTCTCCCCCTGTCGTAGGAGCCACTCTTTCCCTTTTCCTTCTCCATAAATATCTAACAGTTTCTCCCATGTCTTAACTGTTTGTGAATATTCCCGTAACCTTGGTCACTCCTCCTTCCTTATCATTGGAAAAGTTTGTCCATGAGTTGATCCCTTCCTCCTAAACTTCAGAGTGCTTTTAGCAGCAGAGCCTCGTGTTTTTCCCTAATGAGATCTTATATAGAGCACATAGTTGAACTGTCCAAGCACAGGCTGGAGCTGGAATGGGTTGAGATGTCAGAGTTCTGATTGTTCAACCATTCTTCCTTATCACTTTCTGTCACCCAACATGAAGGCTGACAGACCAGGAGGTATTCCTAAAGAAAGTCCTCCCTTCTTGGTATGGAATTTTTCCTGCCTTCCAAGCCAACTCATTATTCATGTGTTTATATATATGTGTGTATATATATATATAACACCTAGATTCATGCCTCAGACATAGTAAATGCTTGATAAGTGTTAGCCGTCATTGTTATCTTACAGCCTGGAGTGCCTATTTTTCTTTCCTCCTTTCTCCTAAACATAGACTTGCCATAAGGTTTCTGGTCTTTATTTTTTGTTTTATACTCCTGCCCTGATAATATCATCTCATCTAGTGCCATCTGTCACTTCTTCACAGACAACTCCTAGGTAACACACCTCAACTCTCCTGTCTTGTCCCTTCTACCAGAGAGTCATCGCTCCTTAAGCTGGCACAAATTTCTCCGTATCTCGTTCCTTTTCCCTGTTTCTGTTCATGGTCAGATCATCTTCTGAGGCTTGACACATCACAGTCATCTTTGAATTCTTCCTCTTCCTGATACCAGTCAGTTGTCACCTATAGATTCAGCCTCTGAAGTTCACCTCATACCTCCTTCCTTTCCATTCCCAGCACCAGCAACCCGATTTAGTTCCTCATTGAAATTTGTTTGATCTGATGCCATAAATATTAAGTTCCACTCCCTCCAACCTTCCCAGCCCAGATCCATTACAATCTCCAGTTGCCAGACTGAACTTTCCAGAGCCCTACTCCACTTTGTCCCTCATCCCAAATCCTTGAATGACTTCTCTTCAGCTGAACTGAGAACACACTCTTCTGCTTGAGATAACCTGGCTCTCTACAGTGTGTCTCCAACCAACCTATTTTTTAAAACTTTATCTTACTTAGTATTCCATACAATGTCTACATTAAAGCCAAATTAGGAAATGTGCTCTTCTCCAAACATATTCACATTAGAAATACATTCCTTTGTACTTTCTGTTTCTGCATCTAGAAATCACACATGAATCTATTACATTTCTAGATGTTCTTCAAGGCAATGTGTTGTGGCAATTTCCAGCACTTGCCTTGGATTCATAGTTTTGGGTCAAGTGCTACCATGTAAAGGCTCTATGACTTTACTTAGTTACTTAACCTCTCTAGATCTAAATTCTACATTTGTAAAGTGGAAATGATAGTATTTCATATATCATATAATGTTCAGTTCAGTTCAGTTGCTCCGTCATGTCTGACTCTTTGCAACCCCATGAATTGCAGCATGCCAGGCTTCTTTGTCCATCACCAGCTCCCGGAGTTCACTCAGATTCACCTCCATCGAGTCAATGATGCCATCCAGCCATCTCATCCTCTGTTGTCCTCTTCTCCTCCTGCCCCTAGTCCCTCCTAGCATCAAAGTCTTTTCCAATGAGTCAACTCTTTGCATGAGGTGGGCAAAGTACTAGAGTTTCAGCTTTAGCATCATTCCTTTCAAAGACATCCCAGGGCTGATCTCCTTCAGAATGGACTGGTTGGATCTCCTTGCAGTCCAAGGGACTCTCAAGAGTCTTCTCCAACACCACAGTTCAAAAGCATCAATTCTTCAGCACTCAGCTTTCTTCACAGTCCAAGTCTCACATACATACATGACCATAGGAAAAACCATAGCCTTGACTAGATGGACCTTTGTTGGCAAAATAATGTCTCTGCTTTTCAACATGCCATCTACGTTGGTCATACCTTTTCTTCCAAGGAGTAAGTTTTTTAATTTCATGGCTACAGTCACCATCAGCAGTGATTTTGGAGCCCCCAAAATAAAGTCTGACACTGTTTCCACTGTTTCCCCATCTATTTCACATGAAGTGATGGGACCAGATGCCATGATCTTCATTTTTGAATGCTGAGCTTTAAGCCAACTTTTTCACTCTCCTCTTTCACTTTCATCAAGAGGCTTTTAGTTCCTCTTCACTTTCTGCCATCAGGGTGGTGTCATCTGCATATCTGAGGTTATTGATATTTCTCCCGGCAATCTTCCAGCTTATACTTCTTCCAGCCCAGCGTTTCTCATGATGTACTCTGCATATATGTTCAATAAGCAGGGTGACAATATACAGCCTTGACCTACTCCTTTTCCTATTTGGAACCAGTCTGTTGTTCCATGTCCAGTTCTAACTGTTTCTTCCTAACCTATATAATGTTACTGAGAGAATTAAATGTGATACTGTACTCTTAACATCCGTTGGATCATGGAAAAAGCAAGAGAGTTCCAGAAAAACATCTACTTCTGCTTTACTGACTATGCCAAAGCCTTTGACTGTGTGGATCACAATAAACTGTGGAAAATTCTGAAAGAGATGGGAATACCAGACCACCTAACCTGACTTTTGAGAAATCTGTATGCAGGTCAGGAAGCAACAGTTAGAACTGGACATGGAACAACAGACAGGTTCCAAATAGGAAAAGGAGTACGTCAAAGCTGTATACTGTCACCCTGTTTATTTAACTTTTATGCAGAGTACATCATGAGAAATGCTGGACTAGAAGAAACACAAGCTGGAATCAAGATTGCCGGGAGAAATATCAATAACCTCAGACATGCAGATGATACCACCCTGTTGGAGAAGACTCTTGAGAGTCCCTTGGACTGCAAGGAGATCCAACCAGTCCATTCTAAAGGAGATCAGCCCTGGGATTTCTTTGGAAGGAATGATGCTACAGCTGAAACTCCAGTACTTTGGCCACCTCATGCAAAGAGTTGACTCTTTGAAAAAGACTCTGATGTTGGGAAGGATTGGGGGCAGGAGAAGAAGGGGACGAGAGAGGATGAGATGGCTGGATGGCATCACTGACTCAATGAACGTGAGTCTGAGTGAACTCCGGGAGCTGGTGATGGACAGGGAGGCCTGGCGTGCTGCAATTCATGGGGTTTCGAAGAGTCGGACACGACTGAGCGACTGAACTGACTGAACTGAACTGTACTCTTAAAGCTGTTTAGCAATGGTACAACATATTGAGTACCAGAAAGTAACTTTTCTTTAACATATCAGGCACAGTCTTGACTCAGGACGTCTGTGCCTACTGTTTTTCTGGCTGGAATATTCTTTCACCAAACATGTGCATGGCTTACTCCCTTGTGTGCATGCATGCTTGGTCGCTTCAGTGGTATCCGACTCTGTACAACCTTATGGACTGTAGCCTGCCAGGTTCCTATGTTTATGGGATTCTCCAAGGAAAGAATACTGGAGTGAGTTGCAGCCCTGCCCTCCTCCAGGGGATCTTACCAACCCAGGTATCAAACCTGTGGCGTCTCGGCATCTTCTGCATTGCAGGCAGATTCTTTAGCTCTGAGTCACTGGGGAAGCCCTGGCTTACTCCCTCAGTTTCCTACTAAAACATCACTTCTTCGAAGAAATCTTCCGTAACCATACTAAGAGTACCCACCATCTCTACTGTTCTCCATCTTTTTATTTTCTTTTCTTTAATGCCATTGACATTACATTACATAGTTATTTATTTGTACATTGCCTACCTAACTAGAATGCAAGCCTCATTAGAGGAAGGTCTTCGTTCATTCTGTTTGTTGCCAAATTCCAAGTACCTAAAACAATACCTGGCATATTCAAGGCTATTAACAGATATTTATTGAATGAGCAAATAACCAAATGAAGTTACATAATAAACCTTAACTTTAGTAAAAGGTGGCTCCAAATGCAACTACTATAATAAATTCTTTTTATAATAAAGTCTTTAATGATTAACACAACTGAATTAGATACCTCCATCTATGAACTTTATGTATACTACTGTATATACTGAAATGTGTATTCTGGCTCAGATATTTATGCTTGTTTAGCACATTTTGCCAGATCAAAACTTCTCTAAGATAGGAATACTCTAACATAGGGGTGCAAGCATCTTCTGTAAAGGGCTGTATAGTAAATGCTTCAGGTTTTACCAGCCACTCGGACTGTCAGAACTACTCAACTCTGCTGCTGTAGTGCAGGAGCAGCCATAGGAAATACATAGAATAAGTGTAGCTGCATTCTGATAAAACTGAGCTTACAAAAAGGTGTAGCAGGCTAGACTTGGCCTGCCAAATGGTTTGCTAGCAACTGCTCTGTTACCAGTATACACTCAGTAGCTTGTAGCACAGTGACTTTTTATATAGAAGTCATTCAATAATGTGAAATTGTCATTCAGGAATTATATTCAGTTGTATGTATAATAATGTCATGTATTATGCATATGTATTGAGATAAATATATAGTAGAGACACAAAGATAGTGTGTGTGTTAGTTGCTCAGTTGAGTCCAACTCTTTGTGACCCCATAGACTGTAGCCCATCAGGCTCCTCTGCCCATGGAATTCTCCAGGCAAAAATACTGGAGTGGGTTGCCATTCCCTTCTCCAGGGGATCTTCCCAATCCAGGGATGGAACTCGAGTCTTCTGCAGTGCAGGAAGTTTCTTTACTGACTGAGTTATAAGGAAGACCAGTGGTAGTAAGAAAATGTAATAAAATAATGGAAATAGCCATAATCTATTGATCACCTGCTGCTACTAAGTCACTTCAGTTGTGTCCAACTCTGTGCTACCCCCATAGATGGCAGCCCACCAGGCTCCCCTGTCCCTGGAATTCTCCAGGCAAGAACACTGGAGTGGGTGCCATTTCCTTCTCCAATGCGTGAAAGTGAAGTTGCTCAGTGGTGTCCGACCCTCAGCGACCCCATGGACTGCAGCTTTCCAGGCTCCTCTGTCCATGGATTTTCCAGGCAAGAGTACTGGAGAGGAGTGCCATTGCCTTCTCCGACTGATCACCTAGGAATGTTCCAAGTTATTTCTCTTGATTTTGACAATAGCCGAAAGAAATAAGTACTTGAAGTTCTAAGAAATTATGTAGCTTCTGTAGAATTACTGAAAGGAAATAGCCACCATAGCAACAATACCAACCAGCATGTTTTGATATTGCGTTGTGAACTTTATATGTAGTATATAAAATTCTGGTCAGTAATTCCAGTGGGGAGTAGGGTGGAGGCGGGCAAGAGGTTGTGTGCAGTTTCCACATATATCCAAGCAATTCCCAGAGACCAGCTGGGTATTCTACAATTCAACTCAATGTAGACACTATCTGGAAATGCATGCATCACATTCCACAGGTTAAGTGTTCAGTCCTATAAGAAAGTTCCCGCACTCCACCCCCCAGTTCAGATGTGAGGCTCAAAACCAGGTTGACACGTGTGCTTCTGACTAGCTATAGATTGGATGTTCCAAGGATCCCCTCCTTGGGCTCAGTTTAATAGAGTGGCTCAAGGAGCTCACAAAAGCATTTTACTTACTAGATCCCTGGTTTTATTGTAGAAGGATGTAGCTCAGGAACAGTCAGATGGACTTGTAGCACAGGGTATGGGGAAAGGTGTGATGCCTCCGTGCTCAGGCCAGTCTTCCCATATCACCACGTGTATGCCAACCTGAAAGATCTCCAAAACCCTCCTTTTGGGAGTTTTTATTCAGGCTTCATTAAATATTGATGATTGATTAAGTCATTGTTCACTGAGTAATTAATTCCACCTCAGCCACCTCTCTCCCTGAAAATTAGAGGGTAGAATGAAAGTTCCAACCTTCCATTCAAAGTTGATTCCTCTGGAAACCAGCCCCAGCCTCTCTTTACCTAAGGGCTTTCCTAAAGTAACATCATTAACATTACAAAAGACATCTTTTATTGCTCTCCTCTCTTAGAGAATTTTGATGGTTTTAAGAATTCTGCCAGAAACTGGAAGATCAAGTATGTATTTCTTTTTATAAATCAGTATCACAGCATTGTATAATTTAATTTGATCTTTATAACATCCTTTGAAATAAATAGTACAGTCTCCATTTTATAGATATATAAAATGAGATTCAGCAAGTTTAAGTCATTTGCCTGATATTGTCTAACTTGTAAGTAGTAAAAAATAGAACAAGATTTGCCTGATTCCAAACCCTAACAGAGTGATTGCTCTATTCTACTCTGAAGCATTTATAATTGCGCATGACACCTCCAACGATAGAGTCTCACAGTGGAAGAATGAAATATTTATGCTGAGAGGTTGGGATTATTTGATTTATTCAGTAAAATTTAAAATAATTCACTATTAGAAGTCCTTTATATTCTGGTCTTTCCTATCTATCAACCTGTCTGACAACTGTTTTCTCCAAAATCTCCCAGGTCACCTCAGGTGGAGGGGAACTCATGACCTTTGTGCAAGCCATATGAATTTTCTTTCTTTTGCTTTTCCTTCATGGCACTGCCCTGCCCTTCTAATCCCTCAGAGTACACTTACCTGTCTTTTCCATTTATTTGATGCTTGATCTGCTCAGATATCTTCACGCCATGAATTCTTCTTGCTTCTATTGACTTGCAATGAAATCTACATTCTGCATAATCCTGGTGGAAGAGTCATTTTGGTGCTTTTTACACAGCACTTAATAATGATATTAAAATGTCTATATACATCTTCTTTCTCCTCACTGAAATGTTTAAGCACCAAGTTGTCAAATCTTCTGTTTCCCCACCATAACAAATAGTACATTTAAAAATAAATGGCTATTTAATTGAGTTGAAGATACCAATAATAAATAATGCTGTAAAATACATGATTAAATTTTTTAAAAACTGTGCTTGGTAAATTGATGTATTCCTGTGATCTCCTGGAGGCATACATTTAATGAGATGGAAGAAACTATGGAAGTACAATGGAACAGGAATGCTTAACACAAGAGTCAACTAAGTATAAAAGAATCTCAGGACCTGGATTCATTTTCTGCTTTTTGTATACGAAATGAAAAAGTTCAGGAGTAAAATAAGTAGTTATGTCGCTGCTTTAGAGATCCAAATACCAAGGTACAAAGCATGCGTTCATTGTTCACTCATAAAAATTATTTAGGAGTCGTCCCAGCCAGAACTGAATCAATTAAGATCTCCTTGTGCATATGGCACTGTGCTAGGCATTTGTAAGGGGGCTGGAGGTACTTATTTGTATTTAATTTCTGTTCTTAGGAAGCTTACAGTTAAGATAAATGCATTGAAAGAGGCATACATTTCCATGTATTAATGAGAGGTCTAAATGATAGGATACAGAATGTGGGGGAAGAGAGGTACAAACCACTTGAAAGCGTTTTCTTGGTATTGTGTATTTTGATGCCACTTTGAATTGATTCGTAGAAAGGAGAGAAGAGTGGGACTGGAAAAGCTGAAAAGAGGAGAATGGAATGTAAATGTCCTTGGTGGGAGGGCTCAGATCTTGAACTTCTTTTGTATTCTTTTGCATCACCAGCACATACCTAGAGCGATCAATAGGTGCTTCATAATACGCCATTAATTTTCCTTGAAATAAATACACTGTTCACTAAAGGCTCTGCATCCTATTTCACTGACCCTGCTGCCTCTTCAGGCTTGCTTTCCTTTCACTTTTCTCTCCCTCTTCTGTCAAGATATAATCTTCATGATTCCTCATTTCTCCTATGATCACTCATATGACCTCATTGGCTTGTTGAGATTTCATGCTCTTGCTGACTCTTTTTGTGCTCTGAAAGCCCAGCTGCATTTTCTCAACCTACGAAGAGGGACATAAAATGCAACTAACAGTCGACAAGCCAAGACCCCAATATATTGATGGCTGACGTAACTGACTGCCCTAAAATACTAGGTCACTTCTACTGATCTACAGGATTTGGCATAAGCAGTGAAGATTTCCAAACCCACACAGAAGAATCGATTCTGTTGGGAATTTGGCTTTGACACTGAAAGGATTTATTTCAATATATAAAATATTGTTGGGATTTGTTTAGGCTTAAAAGCAAGAAAGCTAAACAAAAGCTATAGATTGTGCATGTGTGTGTTTGTCACTCAGTCAGGTCTGAATCTTTGTGACTCCATGGACTGTAGCCCACCAGGCTCTTCTATCCATGGAATTCTCCAGGCAAAAGTACTGGGGTACGTTGCCATTCTCTTCTCCAGAAGAATCATCCCAACTCAAGGATTGAACTCAGGTCTCTCACATTGCAGGCAGATGCTTTACCACCTGAGCCACCAGGGAGGCCCTGAGTTGAATTGGTATTAAACCTAAATTGTTACTGTTATCTGAGTTAAATTCACCCATTCCAGTCCAATTTAGTTTGCTGAGTTCTAAAATGTCTGTATTCACTCTAGCCATCTCCTGTTTGACCACTTCCAATTTGCCTTGATTCATGGGCTTAATAGTCCAGGTTCCTATGCAGTATTGCTCTTTACAGCCTTAGACTTTACTTCCATCACCAGTCACATCCACATCTGGGTGTTGTTTTTGCTTTGGTTCCATCTCCTCATTCTTTCTGGAGTTATTTCTCTACTGATCTCCAGTAGAATATGGGCCACCTACTGACCTGAGGAGTTCATCTTTCAGGGTCCTATCTTTTGCCTTTCCATATGTTCATGGGGTTCTCAAGGCAAGAATACTGTAAGAAATGGAATAGTCATCATAGTCAACAAAAGAGTCTGCAGTACTTGGATACAATCTCAAAAATGACAGAATGATCTCTGTTCATTTCCAAGGCAAACTATTCAATATCACGGTGATCCAAGTCTATGCCCCGACCAATAATGCTGAAGAAGCTGAAGTTGAATGGTTCTATGAAGGCCTACAAGACCTTTAGAACTAACACCCAAAAGAGATGTCCTTATCATTATAGGGGACTGGAATGCAAATGGAGGAAGTCAGGAAACACCTGAAGTAACAGGCAAATTTGGCCTTGGAGTACAGAATGAAGCAGGGAAAAGGTTAATAGAGTTTTGCCAAGAGAACGCACTGGTCATAGCAAAACCTGCTTCCAACAACATAAGAGAAGACTCTACACATGGACATCACCAGATAGTCAACACTGAAATCAGATTGATTATATTCTTTGCAGCCAAAGATGGAGAAGCTCTATACAGTCAGCAAAAACAAGACCGGGAGATGACTGTGGCTCAGATCATAAACTCCTTATTGCCAAATTCAGACTTAAATTGAAGAAAGTAGGGAAAACCACTAGACCATTCAGATATGACCTAAATTAAATCCCTAACAATATACAGTATAAGTGAGAAATAGATTTAAGGGACTAGATCTGATAGACAGAGTGCCTGATGAACTATGGATGGAGATTTGTGACATTGTACAGGAGACAGGGATCAAGACCATCCCCAAGAAAAAGAAATGCAAAATAACAAAATGGCTGTTTAAAGAGACCTTGTAAGTTCTCTATTTTATTTGTAAATAGCTATGAAAATAAGAGAAGCAAAAAGCAAAGGAGAAAAGGAAAGCTAAACCCATTTGAATGCAGAGTTCCAAAGAATAGTAAGGACAGATAAGAAAGCCTTCCTCAGTGATCAGGGCAATGAAATAGAGGAAAACAGTAGAATGGGAAAGACTAGAGATCTCTTCAAGAAAATTAGAGATACCAAGGGAACATTTCATGCAAAGATGGGTACAATAAAGGACAGAAATGGTATGGACCCAACAGAAGCAGAAGATATTAAGAAGAGATGGCAAAATGCACAGAAGAACTATACAAAAAGATCTTCATAACCTAACTAATCACAATGGTGTGATCAGTCACCTAGAGCCAGACATCCTGGAGCGTGAAATCAAGTGGGCCTTAGGAAGCATCACTACAAACAAAGCTAGTGGAAGTGATGGAATTCCAGTTGAGCTATGTCAAATCCTAAAAGATGATGCTGTGAAAGTGCTGCACTCAATATGCCAGCAAATTTGGAAAACTCAGCAATGGCCACAGGACTAGAAAAGGTCAGTTTTCATTCCAATCCCCAATCAAGGCAATGATAAAGAATGCTCAAACTACTGCACAATTGTACTCATCTCACATGCTAATAAAGTAATGCTCAAAATTCTCCAAGCCAGGTTTCAACAGTACGTGAACCATGAACTTCCAGATGTTCAAGCTGGTTTTAGAAAAGTCAGTGGAACCACAGATCAAATTGCCAACATCCGTTGGATCATCATAAATGCAAGAGAGTTCCAGAAAAACATCTATTTCTACTTTATTGACTAAGGCAAAGCCTTTGACTGTGTGGATCACAATACACTGTGGTAAATTCTTCAAGAGTTGACAATACTAGACCACCTGACCTGCCTCTTGAGAAATCTATATGCAAGTCAGGAAGCAACAGTTAGAACTGGACATGGAACAACAGACTGGTTCCAAACGGAAAAGGAATATGTCAAGGCCGTATGTTGTCACCCTGCTTATTTAACTTATATGCAGAGTACATCATGAGAAATGCTGGGTTGGATGAAGCCCAAACTGGAATCAAGATTGCCAGGAGAAATATCAATAACCTCAGATATGCAGATGACATCACCCTTATGACAGAAAGTGAAGAAGAACTAAAGAGCCTCTTGATGAAAGTGAAAGAGGAGAGTGAAAATGTTGGATTAAAGCTCAATATTCAGGAAACTAAGATCATGGCATCTGGTTTCATCACTTCATGGCAAATAGATAGGGAAACAGTGGAAACCGTGGCAGACTTTATTTTTGGGGTTCAAAATCCCTGTAGTTGGTGGCTGCAACCATGAAATTAAAAGACCCTGATCCTTGGAAGAAAAGTTATGACCAACCTAGACAGCATATTAAAAAGCAGAAAGATTACTGTGCCAACAAAGGTCTGTCTACTCAAGGCTACGGTTTTTCTAGTAGTCATCTATGGATATGAAAGTTGGACTATAAAGAAAGCTGAGTGCTGAACAATTGATGCTCTTGAACTGTGGTGTTGGAGGAGACTCTTGGGAGTCCCTTGGACTGCAAGGATATCCAAATAGTCCATCCTAAAGGAGACCAGTCCTGAATATTCATTGGAAGGACTGATGTTGAAGAAGAAACTCCAGTAGTTTGGCCACCTGATGCCATGCGAGGATGTGAGGTTGGCAGTTCAACCAGAAGTTGATCCTGTGCAAGCCAGGAAGATAATTCTCTGGAGAACCTGACAATGCTGGCACTCTGGTCTGGGAGGAAAATACTTTATTACCTTAGTATCCCAACCAATTGTCATCCTCAGTCCCACTCTCCTAGTTCCATAGTTTTGGGTAACTGTTGACAAAATGATTTTTCACTCCCACTGTTTTCTACACACTGATGAAATGCATAGGAAACTGCATTCTTAAATGAAACAAGCCCAGTGAATAATTATTAGAGAAAAAAGACACTAATACATGATAACAACCCACTCACTTTGACCTCTGGAGGTTTTTTAGTTAGAACAGAACTTGGATATTGTTATGAACAAAAATGCAGAGTCTGTGTGTCAGGAGAAAATTGAGGAAAGAATCAAAAGGCATTTTTCTTCCTTCATATTTTAACAATTGCTTCTTCTCACATCATGTATATAAGGCTACCTATGTGATTTTTTTTATTTAGTCTAAGATAAAATATAGGAGGAAGGAAAAATTATATTTAAAACTCATACCACCTGTAGTGTGTCTGCCCTCTAATAGAGATGATGTAACTTGTCCCAATGGGGAGATAGAGCAGTTTCTCCCCTTGCCAAAAACTAGTGAAGGAATTAGGAGGTGTGAGATTCCTAGCGTAAGACTCATTTAAGTTTATCAGAGAATCCAGAGTCTTTAGAAATGCAAAAGAAAAAAAGAAAAAAAAATATCCAGGGCTCAGGGACTAAAGAAAGCAAAATTTGTTGACATAAAATAGAAGGAGGTTTTGTTTGTTTGTGGATTGTTTCCATGTTGGTTTTGTTTTTCGTTGATGAGCAGTGGAGCTAATAAAATAAAAAGGAGCTAAGTGAATGGCTGGATGGAAGAGGCAGAAGTCTAATCTGGTGGCAGTATCTAACCAAATGGTTTAAGAACAGAACATAGGGTATAAAATGACAAATTGAACATGTGGGTCTACCATCCCTCTCCCTCAAGTTCCAGCAGAATGAAAGAAAAATATATATACACATATGATTAATACTGTAATAGTGCTGTCAAGTGGCTTCTCTGGTGGCTCAGTGGTAAAGAGTCTACAGTGCAGGAGCCAAAGGGACATGGGTTCAATCCCTGGGTCAGGAAGATCCCCTGGAGGCAGACATGGCAACCCATTCCAGTATTCTTGCCTGGAAAATTCCATGCGCAGAAGAGCATGGAGGGCTACAGTCCATAGTGTCACAAAGAGTTGGACACAACTGAGGTGACTTAGCACAGAGGCATGCTGGCAAGTGAGAAAGAAAGCAGGCAGTGCTTGAGGGCCTTAAGGAAGTCTTGGAGACTGAAAAGAGAGTAGTGAAGAAAAGGGAGAAGAATGATCCATTGGCCCAAAACAGCAGAGTAAGATCAGTCGTGGAGTCCCAGAGAGGTTCCAATCTTCTTCGGTTCAGAGTCAAACTAGAAAGAGCCAGAGCAGGCTGCAGGGCAGTCAGAGATGTTAACCAAGCATTCCCAGGGTGGAGCAGAACCGAAGAACTGACAGTGGGAGAGAGAAGATAAAGATAAAAAATGGGATAACTGACATAAGAGGGAAGAGATGAGTCAAGACACAGAATTTTGTGGAGATCAGGGGAAAAGTATTAGAGGATATAAGGGAGGAAATTGGTCAATGTGATTAGGACATTTGTGTTTGCTGCTTGGTGCTTGTGAAAGTTAGGTTCCTGTGCTGTCTTACAGACTGGGAAATCTGGGCACTGAAACAGTGATTACATTTGGTGATTACATTTCAAAGGCCTTTGAAAAGACATTTTGAGAGTATGAAACTGGTAAGAGGCTAGAAGATTTACATCTCATTGTGACAGAAGGAATTCACAATTGCAAGTTTTCTAAAGTTAAGTGGAAGTCACTCAGTCATGTCCGACTCTTTGTGACTATATAGTCCATGGTATTCTCCAGGCCATAATACTGGAATGGGTAGCCTTTCCCTTCTCCAGGGAATATTCTCAACTCAGGGATCGAACCCGAGTCTCCTGCACTGCAGAAAATTCTTTACCAGCTGAGCCACAAGGGAAGCTTGTGGAAGGGAGGATGTCTAAAGTAAATGAAGGGAGCATCCTGGGAGCACTCCAGAATACTGGAGTGGGTAACCTTTCCCTTCTCCAGGGGATCTTCCCAACCTGGGAAGGGAGCATTTCTAAAGTAAATGCTCTAAGAAAAGGGAGGTCAGGAAGAAACATGGCTAAGGCCATCTTGGTCATCACTATGCATTGAAAATAGGCACTAAGTAAAGGTTCTTTATGGAATGTAAATTGCCTTTCTTTAAATTGCAATAAAATATCTGTATTAATTTCCTGTTGCTGCTGTAACAAATTTCCACAAGCTTGTTGTAACAGTTCTGAAAATCAGATGTCTCACTGGCAAGAAAAGACGTTAACAGGACTGATTCTTTTTGCAGGCTGTGGTGGACAATCACTGCTTTGTCTTTTCCAGATTCTAGAGGCTGTGTACATTCCTTGGCTTGTTGCCCCTTCCATTTTCAAAGGCAGCAGCATACCATCTTCTCTTTTCTCTGACCTCTGCTTCCATTGTTAATTTGCTTCTCTGATCTTGATTTTCCTTCCTCTTTCTCTTTAGAGACCTATTTGTTGTGTCCCTCTGCCCCAGGTAATCCAGGATAATCCCCCACCTCAAGATCCTCAATTTACTTATATTTGCAATGTCCTCTTTGCCATGAAAGGTGCCATATTCACAAGTTTTGAGATAAGCATGTGCACTCTTTAGGGGTCCACTTTTCTGCCTTCCCCTACTTTTTGTAGCATGGTACTTATTTCCTGCTGTCAATTCAGGATCACTGATTTCATCTCTCATCCCCATTGCCCCCAAAGGTCCAGGAAAGAGGCCTGGGAAATAACATTTATACACGCATATGCATGTGAGCATACATCACAGGGCACTAACGGCAGCTTTCACCAAAACTGACAGTTCTCTTCTACTGTTCTCCTGAGTCCGTGTCTGCAGGCCCCAGGGGCATGGTTTCCACCAGGCTGGGGACTTGCTGGCCTCTCTTCTCCTCCGTAAATTGGCCCATGGTATCTAATCCTGGTACCTATCCAGACGTGTTTCTCATGAGAATGCTTGTTTCACCTGCAAATTTCTATGCAATGCCAAGGCCTCTGGTTTCGGGATTTTAATTTCACTGGATAATGATCTTGGTGATTTTAAACATTTCCTGTTTCTTGTTAAACTGCTTGCCTGATTCAGCTCCAAATAACAGCTTTAAGTATACAAGTGAAAATTTAGCTCCTAGTATTTAACAACTACTATAATTTTTAAATCTACTTTCAATTAAGTAACCTTGTAATTCTGAAAAGTGGTTGTGTTCCAAAGAAGTGCTGAAATGCCAACCGAATACAAGTCCACTTTGTGTCTAGCAGAAACTATAGAGTTGTGTGGCTTAGCAATGAAAACTTCATTCACTAGTGCTACTGATATGACTGGTATAGTGCGGCATTTAATATTTGTCTCTATACATCCCCCATGATGTCAGAACAGTCTTCAGTAATCAAAAGAAATGAGAGCTAGGATAAAGTACTTGTTAAATCTAAATATATACAGTTGACATTTTTAAGAAAATGTGCATAAGAGATATATTGATTTAGGAAATGAAGATCATTTATGAATCTGGAAGCAGGGTAGCTTTTGAGACTATGACAATAATTTCCTTTCTGTTGCCAAAATTCTTAATGGAGTCACTTTTCCGAAAAGAACGATAGTCTCTAAGGCTAGTACCCCATTAGGGATTTATTCTAATCCCTAGGAATAAGTCATTAAAATAAGTCATTAAAAATCAAGTCCAAGTTTTATAGCAAAAAGAAAAAAAAGTTATTTCATATTTAAAAACTATGTTTTCTTAGGTGAAACTGGTGTAGATAGTTGACCATAGAAGTGAGGTGAAGAACTTAAGAGTGCTTGGAGATGTTATCTGCATTATAATAAACTTGAAATTCATTCATTTAACCCTTACTGGACATTGGCTAGCTCCAGATGATTGCAGTCATTAGAAAAGAGAAAACTGCTTTAAAAGAATACAAATCTATCATAGTTTCATATATTAAAGGTTAACCATATCTGTCTTTTAAAATGAAATAAAGAACAAGTTTGTGGTAAACATATAGCTTTTGTTCCCTTAGCAATATTTATCTCATAATTGTTTTTTTAATAAGCATCATAGAAATTATTTTAGAAAAACTTAATATTTTTGCTTATTTATTTGTAAGATTATATTTCAACAGATGTAAGTCAAAAATGTGCAAGGTTGATTTTTTTTCTCTTTGTTATTTTCTCTTAGGTTTTTTTTTTTTTTTTTTCAGATCATTGCTCAGCCTTGGAGAATTGTTTTGATAAGAGAGAGGTCTTTGAGAGGGTTTGCAGTGCTTCATGGCTTGTGCAAGCAGGCAGGCAGTTTTCTTTTTGTCTTTTTATCTGGTCAAGGACATTTACATATTATGTCAATAAGCACACAGAAATTTATAGACTGGGGCTGAGCAAAAATGGCTTTTTCTCAATAGACACAGAACTAAAAATATGAAATCAAACACATTCATATTTGAGGAGGCTCAGCCTGCGTTGTGCACATTCTTCTTTTTAATACAAGTATATTTTTTTAATGCCAGTGGAAATTTAAACAGTATTTATCAAAACAGAAATACATTGATGGCATGTGTTGATTTCATTTCAACCCTTCAAGTTCTACAATGGACAGAGCTATGGTTTACATCTAGCCCATGGAGCCAGGTTTGCCACTAACCTGATTGTTGACTCCTGGGGATTATACTTTTCATCAGTAATATGGTTCTGTTGTCCCTAATAAAAGAAACATACTTAATGCAAACTTTTAAACAGTGTCTGAAAACATATATTTAAACACATTTATCACATATTACAAAGAACTTTTTGAGGTAATCAAAAAGATTTCAAGAGAAAAAAAAACCCTTAAAAAAAAAAACAAACCATACTAATGTTCAATGATATTGTTTTGATATAGGATGGTAAAGTCTGTTAGCTGACTATCTTTAATCTATCAATTTGAATTTATTTTTCTAATAATTAACTCAATACTAGACAAAAGCAATTCTAAATTCCAACATAAAGTTGTAATACCAAGCCTTGTGTGAGTACATCCAGGCTAACTCCTTATAGCTAACAGGTTTTTGAATGTGGCTTTTCCTTTTATGCAGAGAATGGACTGATTAGTTTCTCAAACAATAAACATTTTTTTGGTTTCTGAAACCGACTCTATTATCTCTATTACACACAGATCAGCAGGCTGTGTTTGGTAACAAAGGTAGGAGCTAAACTCGTCAAAGTTGTTGCCAACAATTTATGAAGGAATAATCCAGTTCATAGGAAATGAGGTACTTCAAGTATTCGATGAATAGAAGGTTTTTCTCTGTCAGTATGGATTCAGCTTCAAACATGTCTCATACTGATCTCTAGACTATTGCTGTATGCCATGTTGATCCATGCAGGAATAATTGTAAAGAGTTTCTAGGATTTCTTTTACTATCAGGAAAATCACCCTGGAATCATTTTGCTTGTGGCTTATAGTGAAAAACATCGGTCTGAGCATTTTGAGCTTACAGCCATGGATAAGGTGTTTAATTTGTTTGGTGCTGGGTTCTGTGACATGAAAAGTAAATTACTATTTGGAGAAGTAGTGGGAAGAGGGATCTTATTATAGAAAAAAAAAAAAAAGATGTTTTCAGCAGCAAAGATTTTTAAGGTTTAAGTGTTTCTTTCTAGACTTGCTGGCTTGACCCTCCTAATCAGCCCCAAAACTGATGAAGTAGGTGAACACAGTGATGCCTTTTCTCTGTTGATGTTATGAGAATATGTCAGTTCACTGGAAGAATTGCCAATAGTTTAAAATTAATGTCATAATTTTTATTTAAATTGAATGGTGAATGCATATAAAACATTTTAAAATTATACATACACTTTGACCCAGAGAATTCACTTTTAAGAACATGGATTAATCATGAGACTGAGCCAAGATTTTGCTGGCAGACTAGGTGTTAGTTGCTTGGTCATGTCCAACTCTTTGCTACCCCATGGACTATAGCCCACCATCTCTTCTCTCCATGAATTTCTCCAGGCACGAATATTGTAGTGGGTTGCCATTCCATTCTCCATGCTGGCAGGTTTAAAATAGGTAAAAGAAAGAACAATTTGAATATCCAGTTGTGGTCTGAATAAACATATTGAGGTTTATATAACCTAGCAAAGATTTAAGTAAGGTAGATTCATTCTTTGCAGCAATGATAAATTCATATAGTCAGTAAAAATGTATCAAGCACCTCCTATATGTCAATCATTTAGGTATTGAATATAAAGCAATAAGGAAGACAAAGTTGTAATCTCACTGAATTTCCATTATATATAAGGGATTCACATCATCTCATTATATATAGAGGACTTACATATAAAGGACAGAAATGGTATGGACCTATCAGAAGCAGAAGATATTAAGAAAAGGTGGCAAAAATACACAGAACTATACAAAAAGATCTTCACAATTCAAATAACCATGATGGTATGACAACTCATCTAGAGCCAGATATCCTAGAATGCAAAGTCAAGTGGGCCTTAGGAAGCATCACTACAAACAGTGCTAGTGGAAGTGATGGAATTCCATTGAGCTATTTCAAATCCTAAAAGATGATGCTATGAAAGTGGTGCACTCAATATGACAGCAAATTTAGAAAATGCAGCAGTGGCCACAGGACTGGAAAAGGTCCATTTTCATTCTAATCCCAAAGCAAGGCAAGGCCAAAGAATGTTCAAACTACCACACAATTGCACCCATCTCACACGCTAGCAAAGTAGTGCTCAAAATTCTCCAAGCCAGGCTTCAACAGTGCATGAACTGAGAGCTTCCAGATGTTCAAGCTGGATTTAGAAAAGCCAGAGGAAACAGAGATCAAGTTCTGTTGAATCATCAAAAAAGCAAGAGAGTTCCAGGAAAACATCTATTTCTGCTTTATTGACTATGCCAAAGGCTTTGACTGTGTGGATCACAACAAACTGGAAAATTCTGAAAGAGATGGGAATACCAGACCACAGGACCTACCTCCTGAGAAATCTGTATGCAGGTCAAGAAGCAAAAGTTAGAACTGGACATGGAACAATAGACTGGTTCCAAATTGGGAAAGGAGTACATCAAGGCTGTATATTGTCACCCTGCTTATTTAACTTATATGCAAAGTATATCATGCGAAATGCCAGGCTGGATGAAGCACAAGCTAGAATCAAGATTGCCAGAAGAAATATCAATAACCTCACATATGCAAATGACATCACCATTATGGCAGAAAGTGAAGAAGAACTAAAGAGCCTCTTGATGAAAGTGAAAGAGGAGAGTGAAAAAGTTGGCTTAAAACTCAACATTCAAAAACCGAAGATCATGGCATCCAGTCCTATCACTTCATGGCAAATAGATGGGGAAACAATGGAAACAGTGAGAGACTTTATTTTCTTGGGCTCCAAAATTACTGCAGATGGTGACTACTGCCATGAAATTAAAAGATGCTTGCTCCTTGCAAGAAAAGCTATAACCAACCTGGATAGCATATTAAAAAGCAGAGACGTTACTTTGCCAACAAAGGTCCATCTAGTCAAGGCTATGGTTTTTCCAGTAGTCATGTATGGATGTGAGAGTTGGACTATAAAGAAAGCTGAGTGCTGAAAAATTGATGGTTTTGAACTGTGGTGTTAGAAAAGACTCTTGAGAGTCCCTTGGACTGCAAGAAGATCCAACCAGTCCATCCTAAAAGAAATCAGTCCTGAATATTCATTGGAAGGGCTGATGCTGAAGCTGAAATTTGGCCACCTGATGTGAAGAACTGACTCGTTGGCAAAGACCTTGATGCTGGGAATGATTGAAGGCAGGAGGAGAAGGGGATGACAGAGGATGATGTTGGATGGCATCACCTACTTGATAGACATGAGTTTGAGCAAGCTCTGGGAGTTGGTGATGGACAAGGAAGACTGGCGTGCTGCAGTCCATGGGGTCACAGAGAGTCAGACATGACTGAGCGACAGACTGAACTGATAGAGGATTGACAGTACTGGGACAGGATATTTAATGTATATTTTAATGGAAAAAGTGAGTGGTCCTAGCATGAGTTCCCTGGGAAGCAAATCCATCAGCTGATGGCTTATATGCTGTTATTTAGTTATTACGATATATAAGCCCAAGCAAAAGCAAGGGTCAGGGAGAGTGAAGCAGGGAAGAAAGGAGAGTCAACAGAAGATGGCATTATTCTCCAGGCAAGAATCCTGGAAGGAGTTGCCATTTCTTTCTCCAGGGGATCTTCCTGACCCAGGGATTGAACTCGTGTCTTTTGCACTGCATGCGGATTATTTACCGAAAGAGCCACTGGGGAAGCCCCATCCATTATTGATCTAGTCACTACTAAATGAAATCAAGGACTAGATCAGTGAGACTGAGTTCTCTGTGTTATATTATCTGGACTCTGGAGGTGAGTGTTGAGAGTAGAAATAAAATGTATCCAGCATGAGGAACTCCGCCCATGGCAAAGGTCATGAGGAAGGAGGCTTCAGCATACGCAAGGCGGGATCGAGCCTCAGGAGACCCCCTGTTCCTGAGCATCTACCCCCAAAACCAGAGTGCCTACTTTACTGTTTTATGCTCTCACCTACACCTCTGACTTTATGGGGGTCTCTCCCCAACCACCACCTCTGTCGGAGAAGGAGTTAACTTGCAGTTCCAGTTAATAAAAATTCCTGGGTGTGACAAGAGTGTTTCAACTTACAAACTCCTCTGAAGTTTCTCTAGCCTGCCTGATCCGGTTCGTCCGGCCACATGTGATTGTTTACAGCCTCCCAACCATGAGAAGCACGAGATGCTTTAAACTTTCTATTCACAGATTCTTTTGAGAAGTTAGAAAATTATTAGTATAGTATAGTGGGTTGATTAGACATTATATTGGTGAAGGGTTTTTCATTTGTTGAGCCAATATTTGCTGCTAAATCTCCACATTCCCTGCCCTTATAATGAATATAACTACATATAGGAGAAATAAGTATTAACCTTTAAGATTAATCATGTTAAACCTTAGACTAAGTAAATTCCTTTCTTGATTGTAACCCACTACACCCTCACCCTATAGGAATGCAACTTTATTTGGAGGGTGTCGCCTGGTTTAAGAAAAAAACACCCTAGAAAAAAATAAGTTTTCTGGTTAACTGACCATTATCAGAAAGGGCCATAAAATGTCAGCAGGCCTCATGGCCATAAGGTGATGTAAAACCCCTAAGACTTTTGTATAATTTTATATGAAGCTCCTGATTTTGACAAGGGTCAGGTCTGCTCACCCCACGTGACTCTGTATTCATCCCTATGTATAACAAAAGTCTATAAGCGAACCTGAAAAATAAAGAAAACGGATCAGTTTCTGGAAAGACTGATTCCCCTGTGTCATTTCTTTCTTGCTCCCCGTTTTTCTGGTTGAATTCCCATCTGGAACATGGGTGCTCACCAAGCCTGCTAATTTTGCCTGGGCTTCTAAGATCAGACCGTGGAGGCCTCAATACCTCCTCTCCTTTGGGAGAACGGAAAGACGCCTGTGGCCTAAGTAGGTGGTGATTTTTATTCCACATAAACCAAGTTATTCAGCCTCTTTTTCTCCACTAATTTTCCTACTACACTATCCATTTCTAATTTCTCTTTATATCTGTAATTAAATAAGTTTTTCCTAGGACGCCTACTCCGTCTCCCATTCGAATCACCCTGGATCCACCGGGGCTGGACCCCAGCATGTATCTACTGCTTTCTGTCTCCCACTGACCAGTTCTTTCCTATAGGAAGTTAACTTTTGCTCTTACTCTTTAGTGGTTTCATCTGTGAGCATCCCTGTGGCATGTCAGGTGTGTCTGTGTGAAGAAGGTCTTAGCACACCCAGAAGACGCCTGAGCATCTAGTGCATGTTGGACATTGACTTAGTAGTTTAGATAGTTCAAAAATTAGTATAATGTCTGGAAGAGAATTTGTTTTCAGAATTAATTAATTTGCAGAGTTAGTTCTCTTATCTTTGTTTTCTCTAAAATGCTAACATATAGTTTAGAAATATGTTATAATTTCAAAATTTTATATATTGGTATGTGCTGTGCTTTATTAGACTTCCTGTTAGATGATAAGTTTTACGAGGGCAAGATTATGTATGCTTATTCATTACTGTATTGCTAGCCTGGCACATGCCTCTTCTGAAAGAATAACTTGCTACCTTTCTAGCAGGAATTTCAGGAAAAAGTATATTCTAAGGTATAAATATGGAAATTAGCTAGCAGTTAAATTCACTTTAAAAATGAACCTAATTTTTAGAATTCTAAGCAGAAATATTTTGAGATAAATTAGGGAAAGGGGAGGGGGAAACCTTGTCAAAATTGTCAAAATGACTGCAGGATTGAAGCCTCTCCTCCCTGGCTCCAAATCAGTTTCACAGATAAACTGAGCTGGCAATAGTGGCCAGTTTATCGTGAATTGGACAATGCTCTTTCTTCATAGCTTCCTTCACTCGGGCATATTTCACTCAACTATGTAGAATGAAAATAAACACATTTTAAAGAAACACAGAATGCGAGCCTGACCTTCCATATTCAAACTCTGTGCCTCAAGGCTTTCAAGTAGAATTGTTCTTTCTTTGAATGTTTTTCTCATCGCCTCTTCTTTTGCCAGCTAGCCAACTCAGTTTTCAGGTTTTGGAACAAGTGCCATTTCCTCTGAGAAGCCCTCTTGTCTCCAAGATGATTTCAGATCTGCCTTTTCTATGATCTCTTAGCACCATGATTTCCCCAAGATACCTTTCCACTGTCCTGTAAATAAATAGCAAGTATGAAATTAGCTGTTCAGACTCTGCCTTCCCTATAGAAATAGATGGTCTACTAGTCGAGTTGTTGTCTCCCTTGGTCATCTCCCTGTCTCTAATGCTTGGTACATCTTGGAAACATAGGATGCATTAAAATTTATAGGTATTAAAAATTACGGTCACAGAAAAAAATTCAATCTTAGCTACTTTTCGAAAGTCTTTATTTAAAATTAAAAACTGAATCAGGTAACTCAAATTTAAGTATTTGTAAGTGGGAGGAAAACAAGTTAAATCTCTGGCAGCTAGAGATACTTCTAGTTACACTAAAAATATCACCCAGTATCTTATTAATACCCTGTCATGCAGATATGATCGAGTTAACTTACCTCACAAGAATAATGAAAATCTGTCATATATCAGATTCTGCTTCAAGTTATGCTCTGATGCCAACTGTGTGTCTCTTTTTAAAGACTGTAATTCTTTAGCTTTTATATTGGTTCAGCACAAAGTTATAGCAAACTACAGAATTCTGCTGCAATTACCAAACACTGCATAATTTCTGTCTAATTATACAGAATTAATGTGCAAACTCTCTGTATTAATAATAAAGCAATTAACCTGAAATACCAAATTGGTGTGAGTTCCTTGACTATTTTCTCATTACCACAGTCTGTTTCTGGTTTTGCACAATTGTACATTGTACTTTATAAATGTTAGTTCCGGATAAAATTTATTTTTGCATCTATCACAATAGCCTTAACAGTTATTGCCTCCAATTTTCTCACCTTTTCCCTTCCCCAAATTTGTGGGTGTGAAAGGTAATGAGGAGTTCATTATAAATCAGATGAATTATGGACAATTAAGAATGTTAAGAGACATAATATTATATTGTCATAGCCCTTTGCATTTACTCTTTTTTTTTTTTTAATACGAATAGATCTTATGGGAGGCACTCCCATTGTGTCTGACACTTCTGATGTTATGGTGTCAATGAAAGTATGTGTGAAAACCATTACCTTGTCAATCTCATGATGTCAAAGGCAACTTGATGTCAATGAAAATGTATAAGGCTCTTCCATTCTCGCTGTAACAGCTTCTCTAGTCTTCAATACAGGAAAAGACACTAGTCAGTAAGAAAGACTAACTATCTGAAATTGCTGCCTGCATCTCTTGAAACTAAAGCTAAGATACTGCCTTATGATTTCTCTTTACAGCTAGCATTAACAAAAATATATAGACTCACAAATAAATAAGTGGTTATTTTTATGACTAAGAGCGTAAAATTACTTAACGGCTTTGAATTTTAGAATTCAAATGGCTGGTACACACAACAGGGAAAATTCTTGCTTGGAAGTGAAAATAGTGAAGAGAACTTCAGCTGTAGACAATGTTACATTGAAAATACCCTATGAAACACTCACAAAAACAAAAGGTCACTGGAAGCAATTATTTTACCTAAAATTATGCCCATAAAAAACAGCAGGGTCCTCCTTTTGATACTGAACTGTTTCATATAAGCGATTTTCTAAGATGAGAGTAGTCATGGTATATCACTCATCTTAGATAAATTCACACTTAGGTCCTGATGTAATAAAATAAGTATGGATTGCCTTGTATTTTTCACACCATTCATGTTTTTTTTTTTTTCCCCATATGTACAGTGTGGTTCAACAAGTTTCCCTCAGTTTTTTAATGACACTTTAGTCATAAATTTTGCCCCAGTTTGCTTTTTGCAGATATTGAGTACTTGTAAAGTTATAGTACTTAAATGGGTACTTTTGCCATGAAGAACACACATACACACCTCAGACAGTGGCATCATTTGCTTTGTGTTCTAGTAATTTGAGATGATAGGATTTGTGAACGTACACAATATTAAGAATATCATTATTTTCAGCAATTTCCTATTTGGTCTATGGCACATGGAATTTTTAGAATGAGAAGCAATTAGTAAAATTTTGGAATATGTATTGTATGTATGTGTGTGTGTGTGTGTGTGTGTGTGTGTGTGTGTGTGTGTGTGTGTACCTCTGCCTTCAAAAACCTGACATTATAAAGTGAAATAAAAGTATGTAGGTAGATTACAATTTTAAGAGATGTGTTTTACTTATTTTTTAAGTGTTATATCTTGAAGTCTTGGGTGACTTCACAGAAGAGAGAGATGTCACTTGAGCTGTCTTAAGTATAGGGTTTCCTAGGTAAGGAATGGATGGATAGTCATTACTGGCAGAACAAATGAATTGGTACATAATAAAAATGTTATCAATATATGGGTAAATGATGTGTATTTGTGTGTATGTATAGACTCAGGTAACTATATGATTTGATTCATAGCCATAAAACTTAAATCTCATTTTAAATTGAGGGTTAAAATGTGTTATGTCTATATAATCTGGATCTAAATTTAGCATTTTCCTCTTATTCTTTGTTGATTGTTTTTTTAAGGGCATTTCAGTGTTTGCAAAAAGGACAGAAAGTCATCAAAGCTTTCAGACTTTAAATGAATCTGTTTGTTATTTGTAGCAGTTTTGATGGAAATTTGCTACAATAATTTAAATCAGTTTGACTAGATAACGTTTGTTTTTTTTCAGTATGTACGGATTTCAATAAATTGTGTGTACACTGTGATTTCCTATTTACAGAATAACCAAGAGCTGGCTAAATTTTGAAGCAGATTTCTGTGTGTGGGGTGTGTAAGGATATTGAAGATTATGGAAACTTTTCTAAAAACACCATTTTCTTTCTTATGCCACGAACCAAAATGAGATACCATTAAAAAGACAATCATCAAGCTTAATAGTCCCATTCAAAGGTGGAATCCCTGTAGATTAATTCTGATGGATATATTCTGTACTTATTTTTACCCATACTCAGGTTGTATAAGGGGCTAAGAGTGAAAGAAGGGAGAAAAAGAGAATGAGAATCTTTCTATTTTATTTTCTATTTTGTCTTTATCATCATATATGTCTATCTATATGATATATATAATATGGATATATACAAACAATTTAGACCTATTGTCTATGTTGCTGCTGCTAAGTTGCTTCAGTCCTGTCTGACTCTGTGTGACCCCATAGATGGCAGCCCATCGAGCTCCCCTGTCCCTGGGTTTCTCCAGGTGAGAACACTGGAGTGGGTTGCCATTTCCGTCTCCAATGCATCAAAGTGAAAAGTGAAACTGAAGTCGCTCTGTTGTGTCCAACTCTTTGCGACCCCATGGACTTCAGCCTACCAGGCTCCTCCATCCATGGGATTTTCCAGGCAAGAGTAATGGAGTGGGGTGCCATTGCCTTCTCTGTCTTTCTATAAAATATAAGTATAAATCTTACAGATATATAGAGATCTTCAGATCTATCTGTATATTTAGAGATGGAAGAAGAAAATTTAAAAACAATTAATAGAAAGAAAAGAGAAGAACAAGAAAGTGTTGTAACTTGGAGGAAATAAAATTAAATATTAGGTTGAAAAGCTCTGCTCTCAGCTACGGGATCTGGCATCTCTCCAGCTGGAGAAGACCCTTCCAGAAAACATGCTTTCCTCCTCACAGTGCTCTTCTTTCCCATTTGTGAGAATGAAAAGAGAAAGCACCACTAAGGGAGATGTTTAACAGTTTTCCAATTCTGAATCAGGTACAACCTCGCCCAGCTTGAATCACATGCCAGCAGCATTTCTTCATACCCCAAATCTGGGGTGTTGAAGGCAATTCAAATAGTATTTTCATTTGAAAGACAATAGTGATGCTGAAAAGAAATCAGAACTGCACACCTCAAAAATGAATCAAACTGTAAAGAGGGAGCAGCAGTTAAAAATATCCCCAAAGCCTGACTTGAGAAAGGAGATTGTCATTCTTTGCCCAGTGTAAGTGGTTTGGGTAAAGCTAAGTGCCTTTTCTTGTATTAACTTATCATAAGCTTTCCTAATCTTTCTGTTTTATTAATATCAAAAGGCAAAGGTGCTGAAGGAGAACACATTCCAAATGAAAAGTTGGCCTCCTCGGCTAGGGCAAGTGTTATACTTGAGGTCAAGGACTGTCTGAATCAATAGCACACTGTCCTACATAGTCCAGTTTTAAATGGTAACTCAGTTCACAAAGTCCAGGTTCATGTCAACTGCAAGAGAACTCTTTAAAAATACCCTACTGTCATCCATTTCTTAAAATGATTAGCAGCAAATTACTAGACACTTATGAATGCATCAATATATCTTGATGTGCTAAGTGATCATGGGGGGGATGTTCTTCATATTTAGCTATTTATCAAATATTTTTGATACATATTTATTTTCAAGCACAATTTAGAGTTGCTGCATCTACAGAAATTTTAAGCCACTTATTATGTTTCCAATTAAACAAATGTATTTCAAAGGTGGTGAAAACTGATTAAAATATTCAATATCTGTCACACAGCCACTTTATAATGCAAAGTAATTTATCAGAAGTTAAATTCAAAATTTAAAAATAGAGTCTCTTTGCCAAGCATATAATAGTTAATAATGCCTTGACTTTTCTTTTTAAAGAAGCATTTTCTTAAACATTTCTTAAGCATTTTCTTAAGCATTTCTTAAGCATTTTCTGCTGTATTTAGCATGCTAAATTCCAACTTAAAAATAATTTTGTATAGTATTGAAGAATTCCATTGAGCCAAGTATATCTAATCATGGTTTTCCAACATTTGTCAAGAACTTATAGTATCAGTTCAGTTCAGTTCAGTCACTCAGTTGGGTCCGATTCTTTGTGACCCCATGAATTGCAGCACACCAGACCTCCCTGTCCATCAGGAACTCCAAGAGTTCATTCAGATTCACGTCCATCGAGTCAGTGATGCCATCCAGCCATCTCATCCTCTGTCGTCCTCTTTTCCTCCTGCCCCCAGTCCCTCCCAGCATCAAAGTCTTTTCCAATGAGTCAACTCTTTGCATGAGGTGGCCAAAGTACTGGAGTTTCAGCTTTAGCATCATTCCTTCCAAAGAAATCCCAGGGTTGATCTCCTTCAGAATGGATTGGTTGGATCTCCTTGCAGTTCAAGGGACTCTCAGAAGTCTTCTCCAGCACCACAGTTCAAAAGCATCAATTCTTCGGCACTCAGTTTTCTTCACAGTCCAACTCTCACATCCATACATGACTACTGGAAAAACCATAGCCTTGACTAGATGGACCTTTGTTGGCAAAGTAATGCCTCTGCTTTTGAATATGCTATCTAGGTTGGTCATAACTTTCCTTCCAAGGAGTAAGCGTCTTTTAGTTTCATGGCTGCAGTCACCATCTGCAGTGATTCTGGAGCCCCCAAGATAAAGTCTGACACTGTTTCCACTGTTTCCCCATCGATTTCCCATGAAGTGATAGGACCAGATGCCATGATCTTTGTTTTCTGAATGTTGAGCTTTAAGCCAACTTTTTCACTCTCCACTTTCACTTTCATCAAGAGGCTTTTTAGCTCCTCTTCACTTTCTGCCATAAGGGTGGTGTCACCTGCATATCTGAGGTTATTGATATTTCTCCCAGCAATCTTGATTCCAGCTTGTGCTTCTTCCAGCCCAGCATTTTTCATGATTTACTCTGTATACATACATCTCCAAGCCAGGCTTCAGCAATATGTGAATTGTGAACTTCCAGACGTTCAAGCTGGTTTTAGAAAAGGCAGAGGAACCAGAGATATAATTGCCAACATCAACTAGATTATCAAAAAGCAAGAGAGTTCCAGAAAAACATGTATTTCTGCTTTATTGACTATGCCAAACTTTGACTGTGTGGCTCACAATAAACTTATAGTATACCAGGGCCTATTTTATCCTATTTTGTTTACAACTATGAAGTAGAGCTTATTATCTCCATTCTGTGGATAAGAAGACTGATAATAAGACTGAGTTACTTTTCCTAAAATTTGCCTGGCTATTAAGGTCTATAATTGGAATTTATACTTAGTTTGTGTAATTACACAACCAATGTGCATTCAACCATGCCATTCTTTCTTTAGAAACATTGTAAAATGTAAAAACACTCCTTGAAGTATTTTTATACTCTATATAAGCCTGGTTCACGATGAGTAGAATTCTGTTTTCTAACTTTTAGTGTAAGCATAGTACTACAATGTGGAAATCTAGGAGAAGTGGAAAGAGAGGTAAAGAAGCAGGTCAGTTAATGGCATCCGTGAATTTTAGGAGTAGAGATAATATTCTCAGTCCTTGTCATTTATGTATGGTCCAAGGCCCAGTGACTTGTCCCCACTCCAGACCTACCCAATTAAGATCTGCATTGTAACCAGATCATCACAAGATCCATGGGCATGTTAACTTTTAGAAGCACTGGTCAGGTGACTGATTTGATCTAATATAGGCTGAGTTAGTATTTTCACTCACTTTGGAGAGTTTGAGTTGACCTGCTGTGCTGTCTGTAAACCTGAGGCTCTGTACTGGAATGAAAACAGAGATTGCTCAGGAGGGATTGCCATGTGGTTTAGAAAGGCTAAGGCCCCAGCAACCTTTCCAGCCAGACTCAGGGGAAATCACATCAAAATAGTAGAGACTTGGCAAGCTGCCAATATTATCACAATAGCTTCTTTTTCTTTCTTTTTTCTCTTTTGTCCATACCTGTGTCTAATGTGCATATATGCTTTCACTACAGTTCCAGGCTGGGCATGAAGGGAATACAGTTGGATGATGTCAAAAGTGCAAATGCAGAAACATAACTGGTGAAGCAAATTATTTTAAATAATGACTCTTGGTGAAGAATTGAACAAGTATTTCAGAGAGGAAGACAGAGAGAGAGAGAGAGAGAAACACACTTGTGATATATGGTGAAAATTTAAGGAAGTTACCCAAGACCTCTCAGAATTAGTATCTGTTTGGAATCCAAATTAAAACCT
The DNA here is from genome assembly GCA_917880005.1 of Nanger dama. Taxonomy (NCBI): domain Eukaryota; kingdom Metazoa; phylum Chordata; class Mammalia; order Artiodactyla; family Bovidae; genus Nanger; species Nanger dama. Next base: position 4,694,990 of record CAKJTW010000059.1, read on the forward strand.
AGTTTGCCACACAAGCTGTAGGATTATGTTTTTATCTGAACATATAATTTTTACACTATTAAGAGAAAGGAAATCTTGGCTACATGTAAATCTTTACTAGTAAAAGATTTTGATATATTAATAACTTATTGAGTTAAAGGGTGTGACATTAAATTATAACCTTAACTGTCATAATAATATGGCATAATAGCAAAATTATGATTAAATTATTATCAGTATGATATCTCTCACAGATGAATCTTCTAGCTAGATAAAAAAAAAACAAAACCTAACTTGTTCATTATTTTACCTTCCCAGCGAGTGTCCTACAGTCATGTCACAGATTCATATAATGTCCTTGAGAGCTGGATTTTCTGTTAGAAACTCAGTTACACTGAAGTATGTGAAAATTCACAGATGGCAAAGTGGAATTTCTACTGAATGTACATTTGATGTGATTATGTGTCTCATTTATTCTAGCCACAAATGAAATACTTTGCACTTGTGAACTGTTCCATAGTTAAACTTGTTTTGGTAGTAGAATGTGAATAATGATGAACTGGGTTGAAAACTTTAAAGCTTAGGGACACCTTGCCCTTTTACTCTGTGAACATAGATATTCCACTGCCCTTGAAAGACACTACTCTTGATGAGGTGCCATCTCTTTTCCTTTTTACTTTTAAGCTTAGAGAATACATGTTATGATCAAATATATGCCAAGGTTATCATTAATGATTTAAAGAAAGGAAAGAAAAGAAAGCTTACATTTATATAGCATATACACAGTAAAACTTCTATATTACATTTCATATAATTTTTATAATAATTTTTGAAATATGTATTTTTACCATGACTTACATATGAGGAAGTCAGACTTAGAGAAGTTTAAATGCTTTGCTCAAGGTCACATAGCTAGTAAGTAGTAGAAGTAGCTAGGTGAGACTTCATCTAGGTTTTGAATGTTTAGTCTATTTTTAACTTGCTAACTCACTCATAAAATATGTATTAAACACCTATTATGTTCCAGGTACTGTGCTATGTACTGGTGTACAGTGATGAGCAAAGAGACAATGTTTGTCATTTCTTGAAGTTTACAGTCTAATAGTAGGGAAAGAAGAGATGTGGGGCATGCAGGCAATTAAGTGGGAAAATTGAGTAAGAGCTATAAAGAGCTATAAAGAGAACTCAAGCCAGAGGACCTTAATGTACTGGAAGTCGTTGATATCAAACTAAGTTATTGAACTGGGATTTGAAAGGAAAGAAAAGGAGATAACTTTTGTGTGTAAAAGGGATGTGGGCTTCCCAAATGGCACGGTGGTAAAGAATCCGCCTGCCAATTTAGGAGATGCCGGAGATGTGGGTTCAGTCCTTGGGTCAGAAAGATCCCCTGGAGTAGGAAATGGCAGCCCACTCCAGTATTCTTGCCTGGAGAATCCCATGGACAGAGGAGTCTGGCATGCTACAGTCCATGAGGTGGCACAGAATCAGACACTCCTGAGTTTGTACACACTAAAGGAATGTGGAGTAATGGAATTTCCCAGGCAAAACACTGAAGTGGATTGCCACTTTCTCCTCCAGAGGATCTTCCCAACCCAGGAACTGAACGTGCATTTCCTGTGCCTCTTGCATTGCAGGCAGATTCTTTACTGCTGAGCCACTGGGAGATCCCTTTGAAACACTGGAGCAGCATATATCAAAATCCCAGTGTGGCAAGAAGTTTGATAATTTCAGAGAAGTATAACAATGTTTTTGTTTTTTTTTACCTTTTTTGTTGTTGTTGTTGTTGTTAAAAAAAAGACAAAACAAATGGTCAGTGTAGCTGAAGCATAGAAGGCACAAAGAGTAGATTGATAAAGTAGAAGGAGCAACAAACCTGGATGTATATGGCCTTCAGGACTCTGTGGAAGATTTGAGTCCAAGGCAATGGAATGCAGTTGAAGAACTCTATTGTGGGTTTTCAGAGCTTGGTGAAAATGACAAGATTTGCATTATGTGCACTCCCTGGAGCTGACATGGGACAAGTAGATTGAAAGGTAGGTAAGCAGTGATGGAGATCAAGAAAAATGAGATTTGAGACAGAGCTAGATTATTGACTTCTTAGATATGCACAACTCTTTATTTTAAAAAAAAAGTTTACTGCTATATTTGTGAACATATTCGTATCCTACTAGTTCTTGATTTATCAGTTTTAGGCATTGTCTCCCTGCTGTGTTTTCTGAACATTTTAAAACTCCTCTTTTTATTTCCCACTATTTGCTCATTTTGATAATATTATAATGCTAGTTAAGTCTGTGGTTACATTATTACATTATTATGACTTTGTAAACATTATTTCCTGATACATGTAAAGAATTATGGTTAAAATTTTTGTTTCATGTAACTCCTTGTTTTCCTGGGATAAATAATTGTCTTCATTTTTCACTTGCTTAGATTTCTATAGATATGCCCTGTTAGTTTGCCAAATGTTTCAATGCATAGCTTTAATTTTTCAAATTCAAAAATACATCAAATGATCTATAAGTTCCACTTTTTCTCATAGAAACCTCCTTTTGACATACCTCTGTCTCTTCTTCCCACCAGCTGCTTAGCCGTTGAACTGGCATCCTTCTTTATTATCATCGCAGAATTTCTGTGTTCTCCTCTGAAAAGTCCCATGCCATTCTGACTTCTCCATATCGTATATACTCATTTTCTTCTTGTCTTTAGAATATTATAGTAATTCATCTGATCTCTATGTTGAGAGTATTTTGAGACTCTAGGATTATGTAACTGTGAGTATTAAACATATTATGATATATTTTAAAATAAATTTTGGGTGCATTAAATGTATAGGTTCAAATTTTCTTAATTGTTTTTTAATAACTCTTCCCTCTAATCCCTCCTATCTCTACTTTTAGATTTTTATTAATTAGATATTGGCTCTCATGGGTTCAATACCAAGCTCCGTTTTTCTCATCGAAGTCCCTCCTTTCTTTATCTCCTTACTTCTATTTTATATATGTCTTCATTTTTGTTATTTCTATGAAAGCATCTGATTTTTTTCAATTTCATATTTTGTACTATTAATTTGATTACCATGTTTTTGATTTCAAGTATCTTTTTCTCCTATTTTCTGTGATTTATGTGTTCTGCTATTTTCTTTGGACACAATACTCCTTATCTCTTTGTCTCAGAGAAAATTTTGTAGCTTTAATTAAAGGAGTACTTCTTTCTTTGTGCCTCTGTTTTCACTTTTGATTATTTTAACTCTATATTTCATACAAGAAACTTTCCTTAAATGTCTTCTGCTCTATGGACTTACATTCATATTTCAATGGTTCCATACCTGTAATGGTTAGCTTATATGATTTAGATCAATCCTCATATTGAGAAAAACTATGAGGAAAGATGGACTTGCCTGGTGGATCAGATGGTAAAGCGTCTGCCTACAATGAGGGAGACCCAGGTTTGATCCCTGGGTTGGGAAGATCCCCTGGAGAAGGAAATGGCAACTCATTCCAGTACTCTTGCCTGGAGAATCCTATGGATGGAGGACCGTGGTGGGCTACAGCCCACGAGGATCGCAAAGAGTCGTACATGACTGAGCGACTTCACTTTTACTTTCATGAGGAAAGACATTTCAAAGTAATAAAAATTTCAACTACAAGGAATTAGAGTAATTCTGAACTTATATTCACATATTACCTCAAAATACATAAAAGAAAAATTAAAATAATTACAAGGAAATAGATTAGCTCACAGTCATAGTGGTAAAATTCTCCCCTTTCAGTAATTGATAGAAAAGATAGACAAAAAAGAGAAATATTTATTTTAGGAGATTACAAATTTTTTAAAAATACAGTTTATCTTTGAACAAGATAGGGGTTTGGGATGCCAACCCCCATGCAGTTAAAAATCTGCATACTGCCCTCTTGTCTCAAAAACAAAAACAAAAAAATTGATAGATGACCTACCCAAGGGCAAGAAATTGAAACAGTTCAGATAGAATCAGGACTCAGAACCTAATTCTTTTGATTCTAGATGCTGTGATCTGTAATTGAACATGAATGCCCCCCTTACCCATTTTACTTAAAGATCTGTAAGATGAAAATAAGGGCTTCCCAAGTGGCACAGTGGTAAAGAATGCAGCTGCCAATGCAAAAGATGCAAGAGACATGGGTTCGATCCCAAAGTTGAGAAGGTCCCTTGGAATAGAAAATGACAAACCACTCCAGTATTCTTGCCTGGAAAATTCCATGGACAGAGGAGCCTGATGGGCTACAGTCCTTGAGGCTGCAAAAGAGTCAGACATGGCTGAATATAAATGAATCTGTGCAGTTCAAACATGTGTTTGTTCAAGGGTCAAGTGTATATAGAATACTATTTCAATAACATGATTGAAAATGGACTCTATTATTAAAATAACATGAATAAATTTATCTTACATATGTATTGTGTATATAATTGTAACCCATAGGCACAAAATGCATTCTTCTCAAATATGCATAGAATACTTACAGAAACCTGCAACATGCTGAGCCATAATCGTAGATTCAACAAAATTGAAATCATATAAGGAGATATAATATTAGCATAATGAAATTAAGCTAGAAATAAATAATCAGAGGTTAACTAGAGAAATTTCTATTGTTAAATCTTTAACAAAGTGAAAAAAATTAGTTTGAACTGAATGATAATGAAAATACTAAATATTAATACTTAAGGAATTCATTTTAAGTCAATGTTAAATAAATGTGTACAGCCTTGCCTTAAATTCATAAAATCAGTTCAGTTCAGTCTCTCAGTTGTGTCCGACTATTTGCGACACCGTGAACCACAGCACGCCAGCCCTCCCTGTCCATCACCAACTCCCGGAGTTCACCCAAACCCATATCCATCGAGTCGGTGATGCCATCCAACCTCATCTCATCCTCTCTTGACCCTTCTCCGCCTGCCCTCAATCTTTCCCAACATCAGGGACTTTTCAAATGAGTCAGCTCTTCACATCAAGTAGCCAAAGTACTGGAGTTTCAGCTTCAGCATCAGTCCTTCCAATGAACACCCAAGACTGATCTCCTTTAGGATGGACTGGTTGGATCTCCTTGCAGTCCAAGGGACTCTCAAGAGTCTTCTCCAACACCACATTTCAAAAGCATCAGTTCTTTGGCGCTCAGCTTCTTTTATAGTCCAACTGTCACATCCATACATGACCACAGGAAAAACCATAGCCTTGACTAGATGGACCTTTGTTGGTAAAGTAATGTCTCTGCTTTGTAATATGCTTTTAGGTTGGTCATAACTTGCTTTCCAAGGAGTAAGCATCTTTTAATTTCATGGCTGCAGTCACCATCTGCAGTGATTTTGGAGCCCAGAAAAATAAAGTCAGCCACTGTTTCCACTGTTTCCCCATCTATTTCCCATGAAGTGATGGAACCGGATGCCATGGTCTTCGTTTTCTGAATGTTGAGCTTTAAGCCAACTTTTCCACTCTCCTCTTTTACTTTCATCAGGAGGCTCTTTAGTTCCTCTTCATTTTCTGCCAAAAGGTTGGTATCATCTGCATATCTGAGGTTATTGATATTTCTCCGGCAATCTTCATTCCAGCTTGTGTTTCTTCCAGCCCAGCGTTTCTCATGATGTACTCTGCATATAAGTTAAATAAGCAGGGTGACAGTATACAGCCTTGACATACTCCTTTTTCCTATTTGGAATCAGTCTATTGTTCCATGTCCAGTTCTAACTGTTGCTTACTGAAGAGGCAGGTCAGGTGGTCTGGTATGCCCATCTCTTTCAGAATTTTCCACAGTTTATTGTGATCCACACAGTCAAAGGCTTTGGCATAGTCAATAAAGCAGAACTTTATTTTTCTGGAACGCTCTTGCTTTTTCGATGATCCAGCGGATGTTGGCAATTTGATCTCTGTCTGGTTCCTCTGCCTTTTCTAAAACCAGCTTGAACATCAGGAAGTTCATGGTTCATGTATTGCTGAAGCATGGCTTGGAGAATTTTAATTTATAAGATAGCAAACAAGAAAAAATAAAATAAGTAATATAAGCATCAAGTTCAAGAAATTGGCAAAGTAACTACAAATTAAACATAAAGAAAATTTTAAGAAGAAAAAAATAAAGAATAGAGATTCCAATAATAGAAACAAATGTACAGTAGAGTGCCAATAAACCTGAAAGTTGGGTAGCTTTTTTGGTTTTTGTTTTTAAAAGATAAAATTAATAAATCCTTCTAGCTGATGAAGGAAAAATTGAGAGAGAACATAAAATGTCAGTATCAGGAATGATAAAGGTATATCACTACATATCACACAGACACTAAAAAGATTATTAGAAGTTTTTGTGAACAACTTTATAACAATGTGTCACTAAATAAAGTAACAGACATCTGCTTTTGTTCAAAAAGTCAGAATTTATTCTCTTACCTTAAGTAAGGAGGAGGAAACAATAAAAATCATAAAACAAGACACTGAAAACCAGATCATGTCAGACCATGATCCCTGAGAGAAGGAAACACATAAATTGATCCCTGTACAAGTGCCAGATTACTTGCCATAAGCAGGTTTCAAGTTTCAGTACAAGGAGAGAGAGTTCAAGTGTTCTTCCACATTACAACTGGAAGAACAAACGTGATTAAAACCACACGTTTGGACTTGGCTTGTGGTACAGTAGTTAAGAATCCACCTGTCAATACAGGGGACTTGAGTTCTATCCCTGGTTTGGGAAGATTCCACTTTCTGCAGGCTAATACCACAGTCACTATGCTATGGCCATATGCCACAACTACAACTACTGAACCCACACTTTATAGCCCATGCTCCAGAGCCTTTATACAGCAACTGCTGCTGCCTCTGCTGCTGCTGCTAAGTCGCTTCAGTCTTGTCCAACCCCATAGACGGCAGCCCACTAGGCTCCCTCCATCCCTGGGATTCTCCAGGCAAGAACATTGGAGTGAGTTGCCTGAGCTGTAATTACTGAAGCCCACACACTAGAGTCTGTGCTCTGCAACAAGAGAAGCCACTGCAATAAGAAGCCCAAGCTCCACAATGAAGAGTAGTCCCCACTCACTGCAACTAGAGAAAGTCTGTGCACAGCAACGAAGACCCTGCACAACCAAAAATAAATAAATAAATTTAACAACAAAACCACATATGTTTTCAGAAATTATGTAAGGGAAATCATGGAGAGACATCTTTATGGTAAGGAAAGAAAATTGCCAACCAAAATTATATATCCAGTGAAAAGATCTTTCAAATAAAGAAAAAATAAAGATTCTTTCAGAAAAATGAAATCTGAGGCAATTTTTCAGTAGCAGATCTGCACTACAGTAAAAAATGTTAAGACAAAAACGATTCAAGGGGAAGGAAGACGATACAAGACAGAAATCTGAATACATACACAAAAGAATAGCACTATGAATTGTCAAGATACACATTTTTCTAAATAAAAAATAATAATGTATTTTCAGGTTTAGAGCATAAATAGAAGTAAACTGCATGATAAGAGCACGCAGAAAAGAAGAAGGGGAATGGAAATATTCAATAAGGTTTTCAGACTGTATTTGAATTGCTATAGATATCATTTGAAGATATATTATGAGAAATTAAAAATGAACCTTAGAGGGACCACAAAATATAGAAAAAAATACAAAAATGTAGATAAACTGAAGTTATAAAAATTAATGTAGGAAAAGAAAGATAAAAGGAAAATTAACAAAAAACACTTGGGAGAAATAGAAAACAAATACCAGCATGGTAGATGTGAAAACAGGGCAGCATTTGTCAATTAGGATCAAAAACGCTATACCTAACATTTCTGTGTACACAGTCTTCACAGCACATAGATATAGATAGGTTAAAAATTAAGAAATGGAAGAAGGAATACTCTCACATACTAATCACAAAGTTGGAATGCCTCTGTTAATGTCAGACAAAGAATACTTCAGAATGAAGAATACTACCAGAAATTTGATGAAGGGGTTAATTCACCATAAAGACATAGAAGTTCTAAATGCATATTCACATAGTAACAGAGTTTTGAAATACATGAAACAAACACTGATCAAACTAAAAGAAATAATAAACACATACTTAAAATTTCAAGAGATTTCAATGACTAGTAGGACAAGTCGGTGGAAATTCAATTAAGAAATAGAATGCTTCAGCTCTATTATCCAGCTTGATGTCATTGAATTTATATATCATCCCTTCCTTTCAACTACAGCATAATATATATTTCAAGTTCATAAAGAACATTCAATAATACCAAACACCCATTAGACCCCCAAAAAAGTCTTATTGATTTTAAAAGGGTTAAAATTATACAAATTATGTTTTCAGACCACAACAGAGTTAGAGTAGAAACAATAGAAAAATATCTGCAAGGTCCCAATATTTATAAACTGAAAAATATGTTCCCAAATAACCCAGAAGTAAATGGAAAAAGTCACGAAGGAAATTAGAAAATATTTTTAACTCAATGAAAACATACACAAAGCTTGTCCAAATTTATGGAATATAGTTAAAGCTGTTCTATTAATAAAAAGAATGTTATAGAATTATATTTTTCTGTTAGAAAAGTAGAAAGAACTCAAAAAATTTAGCTTACACCTTAAGAAATTATAAAAGAGCAACTGAAACTCAGATGAAAGGGACAAAATCCTTAGAAAAACTGACAGAAGGAATAATAAATCTTAATAGCCTTATTTCATTTGTAATTTCAGACCTTCTCACACATAAACTCTGGTAAAGATGGCTTCACTAGTGAATTCTACCACATTTTCATAACCTTTCCTGGAGTAGAGAAAAAGAATGAGCATTTCCTAACTCAGTCTACAAGGCAGGTTTTATCTTGATATGAAACCAGACAAGGACATTAAAGAAAGGAGAAATACAGGCTAATTTAATGATAAATATAGGTGCAAATAGCAAACACAATTACCAAAATATATACAGCAATTGAGTATATTAGGTAATGCACAAGCAATTTGAATTTTTCTAGGAATGAAAAGCTCAGTAGTGTCTGGCTCTTTGCGACACCATAGACTGCAGCACACCACACTTGGTTGTCCATCACCAACTCCAGAGTTTACTCAAACTCATATCCATTGAGTCGGTGGTGCCATCCAACTATCTCATCCTCCGTCGTCTCCTTCTCCTGCCTTTAAGCTTTCCCAGCATCAGAGTCTTTCCCAGTGAGTCAGTTCTTTGAATCAGGTGGCCAAAGTATTGCAGCTTGAGCTTCAGCATCAGTCCTTCTAATGAATATTCAGGACTGGTTTCCTTTAGACTTAAATGCTTTGATCTCCTTGCAGTCCAAGAAGGAGAGAAATCAAGAGTATTCTCTAACATCCCAGTTCAAAAGCATCAATTCTTTGGCACTAAGCTTTCTTTATGGTCCAACTCTCACATCCATACGTGACCACTGGAAAAACCATAGCTTTTCTTCCAAGGAGTTAGCATCTTTTAATTTCATGGCTGCAGTCACCATCTGCAGTGAATTTGGAGGCAAAAAAATAAAGTCTGCCACTGTTTCCACTGTTTCCCCATCTATCTGCCATGAAGTGATGGGACTGGATGCCATGATCTCAGTTTCCTGAATGTTGACCTTTAAGCCAACTTTTTCACTCTCCTCTTTCACTTTCATCAAGAGGCTCTTTAGTCCTTTCTCACTTTCTGCCATAAGGGTAGTGTCATCTGCATATATGAGGTTATTGATATTTCTACCGGCAATCTTGATTCCAGTTTGTGTTTCGTCCAGCCCAGCGTTTCTCATTATGTACTCTGCATATAAGTTAAATAAGCAGGGTGACAATATACAGCCTTGATGTACTCTTTTTCCTATTTGGAACCAGTCTGTTGTTCCATGTCCAGTTCTAACTGTTGCTTCCTGAGCTGCATGCAGATTTCTCAAGAGGCAGATCAGGTGGTCCAGTATTCCCATCTCTTTCAGAATTTTTCACAGATTATTGTGATCCACACAGTCAAAGGCTTTGGCATAGTCAATAAAGCAGAAATGGATGTTCTTCTGGAACTCTCTTTTCTGGAAAGTAGTGGTTTTCCCTAGTTTATTCAATTTAAGTCTGAATTTGGCAAAAGGAGTTCATGAACTGAGCCATAGTCAACTCCTGGTCTTGTTTTTGCTGTGTAGAGCTTCCCATCTTTGGTTGCAAAGAATATAATCAACCTGATTTTGAAATTGACCATCTGGTGATGTCCATGGTTAGAATCTTTTCTTGTGTTGTTGGAAGAGGGTGTTTGCTATGATAAGCGCATTCTCTTGGCAAAACTGTTAGCCTTTACCTTGCTTCATTTTGTACTTGAAGGCCAAATTTGCTTATTATTCCAGGTATTTCTTAACTTCCTAGCTTTACATTCCAGTCCCCTATGATGAAAAGGATATCTTTTATGGATGTTAGTTCTAGAAGGTCTTGTAGGTCTTCATAGAACTGTTCAACATCAGCTTCTTCAGCATTACTGATTGGGACACAGACTTAGATTACTGTGATATTGAATGGTTTGCCTTGAAATGAACAGTTATCATTCTGTCATTTTTGATATTGCACCCAAGTACTGCATTTTGGACTCTTTTGTTGACTATCATGGCTACTCCATTTCTTCTGAGGGATTCTTGCCCACAGTAATTGATATAATTGTCATATGAATTAAACTCATCCATTCCAGTCCATTTTAGTTCCCTGATTCCTAAAATATTGATCAACTCTTGCCATCTCCTGTTTGACTGCTTCTAATTTGCTTTGATTCATGGGCCTAACATTCCAGGTTCCTATGCAATATTGCTTTTTAGAGTGTCAGACTTTAGTTCCACCACCAGTCACATCCACAACTGGGCGTTGTTTTCACTTCGGCTCTCTCTCTTCATTTTTCTGGAGTTATTTCTTCACTCTTCTCCAGTAGCATATTGGGCACCCACCAACCAGGGGAGTTCATATTTCAGTGTCCTATCTTTTTGCCTTTTCATACTGTTCATGGGGTTCTCAAGGCAAGAATACTGAAGTGGTTTGCCATTCCATTCTCCAGTATTCAACTTTAAAAAGCAAGGAAATTCTGACACACGCTTTGACAAGCATGAACCTTGAAGATATTATGCTAAGTGAAATAAGCCAGACACAAAAGGACAAATGCTATGTGATTCCTCTTCTATGAGGTAACTGGAGTAGTGAAATTCATAGAGACAGAGAAAAAATGTTGGTTACCAGGTGCTAAGGGTAGGGAATGAGAAAGTTGTGTGGGCTCAGTCATGTCCAGCTCTTTGCAACCCTGTGGACTGTAGCCTGCTAAGCTTTATCCATGGAATTCTCCAGGCAAGAATACTGAAATGGGTTGCCATTTCCTCCTTCAGGTGTTCTTCCCAACCCGGGGATCGAACTGGCAGCTCCTGTGACTTCTGCATTGGCAGGTGGATTATTTTACCACTGAGCCACCTGCATAGTCCAAGTGTGGGGAACTGGAAAGTTGTTGCTTAGTGGGTATAGACTTTCAGTTTGGAAAGATATAGAAAGTTCTGAGAGATGGTTAGTGGTGACGGTAGAACATACATGTCACTGAACTGTGCACACTAAAAATGGTGAATTTTATGCTATGAATATTTTACCTCAGTAAAAATATGAGGCAAATAGCATTGAAATATTTATAATCATGTTTATAAATGAGGCAGTAGTTTTTCATTTGTTGTTTTTATTATTATTGTATACCATTGTTTGATTGCAATTGCATATGACAGTGTGGTTTGCCAAAAAGTATGACCAAATGTGTATATTCTTGGTACATGCCAGAATTTGTTATAAGAAACTGGGAATAGAATAGACAGTTATGTCTCTAGTTACATTTGCATTTTGCATGTGCTTGTTTTCACACACATATAATCAAACTCAAAAACATAACCTGGAGATCAATTCAGTGAAAAAAACAAATTTAAGTTTATTTGAACATATCGATTAATCAGGCATACCTAAGATAATAGTACCATAACTAAAAATATCTATTTTTTCTATTTCAGATCATACAACTTCAGACAAAGGGAATAGAACCTACTGTTTCCTTTGTAAGTTCCTGTATATTATAGAGTTTAATACTGCAAAGGCCAGAAGCTCTCTTTGTTATGTTTGCACTAAGCACTCTTGTTTTGAATTAGTCATCCTTAGTCTAAGCATTAACTTTTACCAAGTGGAATATAATTAGGGGTGCTTTTGTCAATAGTTCAGCACCCTCTGCATCTCATTAGGTAATTTCTTTGTCCTCGGTTGTTTTTGTAACACTTTCCAGCCAGTCTCATCAATGAGTTCCATTAAGAACTCCTTTACTCTTCTTTTCAAATCATTATAAAGTTGTTAAATAAAACCAAGCTAAACAAAGAACTCCTTGGCAACCCATGAGACACCAAACCTGAACAGAAGATAGAACCATTTATCATTTCTCTACTCACAGACTTTTATCCAGTATTCAATCTATTTGATGGTGGGCAGTTGAAATTATTTTTGTTAGTTGTATTTTGTGATGTTTTAAATTCTCATCTCATTTAACACAATAATTTTCACACATAGGTCTCTAGTAAGTCACAGTGCAGAATAAGGGGAAATGACTCAGGTTAGAAAAGCTGTTAGGTTTCAATGCTAACCAAACCTTTTGCAGACAGGAGAAGCTTTGAAGGGATAGAGCCAACTTCAAGCCAAATACTGTGATGAATAATTTGATGTGACAATAAGAACATTACAGAGGTAGGAATAGGGAGAGGAATAACATTTGAAGAAAAGTGTCATTATTTTAAGTAGGCGTTTTTAGATAAGAAATTAGTTATTAGCTCCTGATCAGTGCTGACCAATAGAATTTATTGTGGTAATGGAACAGTTCTACGGTCTGCACTGCCCAAGAGAGTAGGCCTTGTTAAATGTGATTGAGCTTCCCTGGTGGCTCAGAGGTTAAAGCATCTGCCTGCAATGCAGGAGACCTGGGTTTAGTCCCTGGGTCGGGAAGATCCCCTGGAGAAGGAAATGGCAACCCACTCCAGTATTCTTGCCTGGAGAATCCCATGGGCGGAGGAGCCTGGTGGGCTGCAGTCCATGGGGTCGCAAAGAGTAGGACGTGACTGAGCGACTTACTTCACTTTCACTTTGTTCCCTTAGTTTAGGGCTGATGTACCCGAAAAAATAAAATTTAATTTTACTTCAAGTTAAGTAATTACATGTGGCTAGTGGTTACCATATTGGACAGCACAATTCTAGAATTGTGAGGCAGCTCTTCTAAAGCCTTTGACTGTGTGGATCTCAATAACCTGTGGAAAATTCTGAAAGAGATGGGAATACCAGACCACCTGACCTGCCTCTTGAGAAACCTATAGGCAGGTCAGGAAGCAACAGTTAGAACTGGACACGGAACAACAGACTGGTTCCAAATAGGAAAAGGAGTACGTCATGGCTATATATTGTCAGTCTGCTTATTAAACTTAGATTCAGGGTACATCATGAGAAACGCTGGACTGGAAGAAACACAAACTGGAATCAAGATTGCCGGGAGAAATATCAATAACCTCAGATATGCAGATGACACCACCCTTATGGCAGAAAGTGAATAACTAAAGAGCCTCTTGATGAAAGTGAAAGAGGAGAGTGAAAAAGCTGGCTTAAAGCTCAACATTCAGAAAACGAAGATCATAGCATCTGGTCCCATCACTTCATGGGAAATAGATGGGGAAACAGTGGAAACAGTGGCAGACTATTTTTTTTCTGGGCTCCAAAGTCACTGCAGATGGTGACTGCAGCCATGAAATTAAAAGACACTTACTCCTTAGAAGAAAAGCTATGACCAACCTAGACAGCATATTGAAAAGCAGAGACATTACTGTCAACAAAGGTCCATCTAATCAAGGCTATGGTTTTCCAGTGGTCATGTATGGCTGTGAGAGTTGGACTATAAAGAAAGCTGAGTGCTGAAGAAATGATGCTTTTGAACTGTGGTGTTGGAGAAGACTCTTGAGAGTCTCTTGGACTGCAGGGAGATCCAACCAGTCCATCCTAAAGGAGATCAGTCCTGGGTGTTCATTGGAAGGACTGATGTTGAAGCTGAAACTAATACTATGGCCACCTGAAATGTGAAGAGCTGACTCATTTGAAAAGACCCTGATGCTGGGAAAGACCGAGGGCAGGAGAAGGGGATGACAGAGAATGAGATGGTTGGATGGAATCACCAACTCAATGGACATGTGTTTGAGTAAACTCTGGGAGTTGTTGATGGACAGGGAGGCCTGGCATGGTGCGGTCTATGGAGTCGCAAGAGTTGAACATGACTGAGCAACTGAACTGAACTAAACTGAACTGGAAGTGTAAGAGGAGAAAGCAGAAACTTACTAAAAGATTACTCTAATTCAGACCTTAGAATATGGGCAACCAGGTAGAGTTCTTTTTGTTTCTTCTTGCATGGTGCAACCAGAGTCACAAAATGGAATAAAAGCAAGAACTCACTTTGTCCACAGTGCAATTAAGGGCAACTTCCTTTGTATCAAACCTATCAGAAACCGGAACATGGTAAAGGGAAGAAAAAGAGAAGATTTACCTTCAGGTACTATTTTAAAATATATAATTACTTCAAGGGTTTATCACTATCTTTTGCATGCACCAGTAATATTTTCATTATGCTTACTAAATTTTTCCCACTGTTATCTTCTATATTATATTCAATCATTCATACTTACTGAAAAATTGCTACACAGTAGAACATTAAATTTGTTGTAATTATTGCCTTTTTGCTTTCAGCTTTATTGAGATATAGTTGACATACAGCACCATTCACATTTGTATACAGGATAATGATTTGATTTACATACATCATGAAGTGATTTGTCACAAGTTTAGTGGATGTCCATCTTCTTATAGAGATACAAAATTAAAGTAATAGTAAAAATTGTGATGAGAATTCTTAGGGTTTACTCTCTTAGCAATATATAACATTGTTAATATATAACATCCAGTAGTTGATTATATTTATCATGTTGTATCATGTTGTACATCCCTAGTATTATTTATCTTGTAATTAAAAGATAATTTCAAGAAATGCTTTTTTTTTTTAGCACTTAAGTATATCTTCTTGGAGAAGGCAATGGCACCCCACTCCAGTACTCCTGCCTGGAAAATCCCATGGACGGAGAAGCCTGGTAGGCTGCAGTCCATGGGGTCGCTAAGAGTCAGACACGACTGAGCAACTTCACTTTCACTTTTCACTTTGATGCATTGGAGAAGGAAATGGCAACCCACTCCAGTGTTCTTGCCTGGAGAATCCCAGAGACGGGGGAGCCTGGTGGGCTGCCATCTATGGGGTTGCAAAAAGTCGGACACGACTGACATGACTTAGCAGCAAGGGTATCTTCTAATAATTCTCTAATAATTTAGTTTCTTATTTTCTTTTTCTGTCCCAATGACTTTCTTGATCAACATTTCCTTATGGTACTTTGATACCATCTAAAGCTTCTCAAACAGCAGGTTTTAGGTTTTCTGTTTATTAATGGAGTGCAGTAGGTATAATACATGCAAGTTATGGAAGACTTTCCATTTAACTGAAAGTTTTATGGAAAAGTTTATGAAAAATGATTACCAGTTTATGAGAGAACAAATCTTTTCCATAAGAAATTATTTCAGGCCCAGTATTCTCAATATTTATACTTGTAGCGAGTAAAATAGAACTTAAAAGATATTAGCTTAAGAGACAATGGACAGTAAGTTGGATTTGTAGCTGATTGTTTCTGCTATGTTTCTGTAAACATGTACACACAGATTTTTACGTGTTTTTAAGTTGTCTTTTGTTTTGGATAAGTAGCAGTGAAATTGCTGGGTCGTATGTTAAATGTACATTTAAATGTCTAAGAAACTACCAGATCGTTTTCCAAAACGGCTGTACCATCTTTCATTCCTATGAGCAGTGGTGAGAGTTCCAGTGGTTCTACATTCTTGGTGGTGTATGTGGTTATCAGACTTTTGTTTTAGATTATAAATATAATGTGATACCTTACTGTGGACTTAATTTACAATTCCATATGACCAACAATTATGAGCATCTTTCTTGTGGTTATATGCCATCAATATCTGTTTAGTGACAGGTCTGTTAAATCTTTTGCCAACTTTTTAATAGGGTTGTTTGTTTTCTTATTATTATCAGTCCTTCATGTATTATGGATACAAGTTACTTTCCAAATATATGTTTTGCAAGTATTTTCTCCTGATTTGTTGTTTACCTTTTGATTTTCTTATTAGTGTGTTTTGCAGATCAGAAATTTTAATTTTGAAAATGTCCAATTTATAAAACTTTTATGGACTGCATTATTTCTACCCCATCTAAAATATCTTTGCCTAATTCAAAATCATAAACTTTTTCATCTGTATCTCGTTTTAAAAGTTTTGGGTTTTTCATCAACATGTATGATCCATATTAAATTAATCTGTAAAACACGGTATGAAGATCTAGGGTGTCTCTTTTTTTAAGGTGTTTCTTACTGTTTCAGCATTATTTTTGGAAAAGCTATGTTTTTATCCATGGAATTACTTTGGCAACTTGGTCAAAAATCAGTGGTTTACATATGTATGAATTTTTTTCATGCACTCCCCATTCTATCCCATTGTTATGCATGTCAGGAACTACAAACCTAGAAATCTGTGAGATTATTTCTGGATCTCTATTCTGTTCAATTGATTCTTATGTCAAATTTTGTGTCAATACCACGATATTTTTATTACTGTAGCTTTGGAAGGGTTAAGTATGAAGCTTTGTTCTTTTTCCTTAGGATTGCTTTGGCAATTCTGGATCTTTTGTGATTCAAATATAAATTTTAGGATTATTTGTTCTAGTTCTCTGAAAAATGTCATGGGTAGCGGATAAGGATCACATTAAATTTGTAGATTGCTCTGAATAATGTGGCCATTTTAACAATACTAATTCTTCCAAACAAAAGTATGGGATATCTTTTCACTTCTTTAAATCACCTTCAGTTTCCTTTATCAGTGTTTTAAAGTTCTCAGTGTGTAAGTCTTTGACCTCCTTGGTCAGGTTTATTCTTAATTATTTTATTTTTATTGAAGCTATTTAAAAAATATCTCCCTTTCTAATATTTCATTGATAGTGTAAAGAAATGCAGCCAATTTCTGTATGTTAATCTTGTGTCCAGCTGCATTGCTGAATTCATTTATCAGACATAGAACCTAAGATACCAGATGCTTTCTTTCCTCTATATTAATCAGATAGTTTAATGTTAGGTAGACCTACTTTAATTTGAATAAAATTGTCAGTTATTCTGAAGGTAGGCATATAATTTAAAGTGATTTTCACAAATTAGCTATGTGATCCCTGAAAGACAGAAATAAAAGCCAGATACTAAATAATGTGATAAACTATACATATAAGAAATAAATTTCTAGGCTTTACTGCTTTGACTGTGTGCTTAAAATGAGTCAGTAGGAGTACTCCTAGCAAAAAAATTCACTTGGTTCTGAGATGTATTAACAGTAAAGTAACAAGAAGTATCTAGAAAGTAATCCTCTCCAAATGGTCAACACCTACTTGAACACAATTTCTATTTTTATGGCTTATAGTGTGAGAGGAATGATATGAGAATTAGGTTGACTTAGTGAGAAACAAAAAATGTAAGAATTACTGAGGAGAAATGGAGTTGATTACTTTTGACTGAAGAAAATGATGCTGAGGGCAAACGTAAATCAGCTCTTTTGAAGCTCACTACCATTTCAAAGTGACAATTTTAGATTTTAACAAGTTTTATTTTATAATATTTGAAAATGCAAATGAATGCATGTAAAAAGATGTAGGCTATGATGTAGAACATTAACATGAAATACACGATCACATCTTAAAAGCTAGAATAGTAAATTGTTTTGTTTGCTTTTGAGCTTTATACAATCATGTATGTAATATTATGATTTTCTTAATATTTATTTTGATTCATCCATGTTGTTACATGTAGCTACAGGTCATATTTTTCATGACTGTATAGTATTCCTTTGCAGGAACATAGTACATTTTTTTCATCACTTCTGTGAATGAATATTTGACTTGTTTCCAGTTTCTCTAATATTAGCATTTTTATAGTTGTATCCAAGTGTACATGTGCAAAAGTTCCTAGGAGTAGAATTGCTGGGTTCTAGATTATGTGAATCCTGAACTTTATGAGATAGTGCCAAGTTGTTTTCATAGTGAATGCATTAATTTAAATTCCCATTATAAGAAGTTCCAGTTATCCAAGTTCTTTCTTTATGAAGGCTTTTGATAATTAATTTATTTTTATTCTTAAAATTATTAATATTCTCCTCTCTTAATATTTTTGCATCTTGTTTAAAAGTTTTCTCTTTCATATTTAAGTTTTAACCCATTGTGAATTGATTTTACATATAATGAGAAATGGTAATCCCATTTCCATTCTTTCTTAAAGAACTTGTTGTTCAGGCTCATTTATTTACCTGTAATGTGCTATGCTACTTTTCTCATATCAAATTTACTTATAGATGTGAGTCTGATTCTGAACTCTACAAACTGTACCAATATTGAAATTTTCTATGATTGCATCAGCAAGCAATACTGCTGCTGCTGCTGCTGAGTCGTTTCAGTCGTGTCGGACTCTGCACAACCCCATAGACAGCAGCCCACCAGGCTCCCCCATCCCTGGGATTCTCCAGGCAAGAACACTGGAGGGGGTTGCCATTTCCTTCTCCAGTGCATGAAAGTGAAAAGTGAAAGTGAAGTCGCTCAGCCGTGTGCGACTCTTAGTGACCCCATGGACTGCAGCCTACCAGGCTTCTCTGTCCATGGTATTTTCCAGGCAAAAGTACTGGAGTGGGTCGCCATCAGCAATACTAGATAGTTCTAAATACTAGGCTATATAAGAAACCTTCAGGTATGAAAAGCCAAGTCCTCCTCTCTCTTATTTTTTGTCAAGGTTCTTTATTATCCTTTTACATTTCCTCTTCTGTATAAACTTTAGTATCAGCTTGTCCGAGTACTTGAAAAACTGTATTAGTTTTGTGGTTAAAATTGATTTAAAGTCATTGTTTGTAAAAACCTGACGTCTTAAAACACTAAATTATCCTATTCATTTAACTGATGTCTCTCTAGGCATTTTCTAGTGATTTTTCATAAATTTCTTTTTTACCCTGGATCAGCTTGAATAAAATTTTGCTATTGATTTATACTTATTCTTATAAGCTTATAAATATCCTTTAAAATTATATTTTCTAAATGTATAGTTGGTGAATATAAACATTCTTGTATGTTGATTTTATATCCAGACAACTTACTAAACTCTCAAATTATTTCTAAATAAATGTGTCCTTGAATATATATTCTGCTGCTATTGAGCAGAGTGTTCTATAAATACCAGTTAGATCAAGTTGATTGACTGTCTTCTTCAAATCTTGTATATCCTTATTTTCTGCTACTTTTTTCTATCAGGCATTAAGAAGAGTGTTGAAATCTTTCATTTTAACTGGATATATCTTTTTCTCCTTGTGGTTACATTAGTTTTTACTTCAAGTATTGTGAAGCTCTGTTATTAAATGTATAAAACTTTGGAGGATTTTCTTGATGAATTTACCCCTTCTTCATTATGAAATGTTACTTTTTATCCTAGTAATACCTTTTGCTTTGAAATCTATTTTGCTTTCATTGAATTTGCCAAATTTACTGATTCCATTCTGCTACTTTTAATCTGTTTCTTAATTCTTAAAGTGGGTTACTTGTAGGCAGCACACAGTTGAATTTTCTTTTAATCCGGGCTGACAAATTTTCATTTTAATTGGGTTTTTACCATTTATATTTAATGTTTTTATAAAAATGGTTGGATTTAAATCTGACATTTGCTAATTATTTTCCATTTGCCACTTTTATTTTTTGTTCTTCTGTTAGCCTTTTGTTTTCTTTTATATTGACTACTTTTTTACATTTCTATGATTGTACTTGATCTCTTATGTTTGTTTTTTACTATAATCTTTTTAGTGTTATTTCAAAAAATCTATATAGTATACATCTTTAACTATATAACTGCCCTTTAAGAGATATAAAACAACATTATACTTAAGAACTTTTTATTATTATTTCTTTATTCCCAGTTTTTGTGCTGTTTATGTTATCTATTTTACTTTTATATATACCATAGACCTTGCAATTCATTGTTATTGTTTTTGTTTAAATATTCAATTATATTTTCAAAGTATTTTTAAATTTAAAATTTTAAAAATATTTACTCACTTATTTATGATTTCTATTGCTTTTTAGTCCTTTGGGTAGATTTATATTTATACCTGATATTATTTTCGTTCTCCTCTGCAGGATTTTTTAAAAATTTCTTATAGATTTGCCAGTGGTGAATAATTTTGGCATTTGTATACCTTAAAATATTTTTATTTTGCTTTAATATTAGAAAGATATTTTTGCTAGGTTGACAGTTTTTTTTTCATTACTTTAAAGATATTGGCCCATAGTCTTCTTCAAAACTTTGCATTGCTTCTAACAAGAAATCTACTAAAATTCCTCCTAGAAATGCACTTATCACAGGCATTAGCACTTGTCAAAGATGATGAGGCACATAAAGAAAAAAGGCCTCATGTTTTCTGGGAATAGAAGACTCAATAGAGAAAGGAAACATATATGCAAAACCTTGGCATATTAGAATTTTGAACAGAATAAAATATGAAATATCAGATTATCACCAACTCAGTGGACATGAGATTGAGCAAGGAGGAGGTGGTGAAGGACAGGGAAACCTGCCATGCTGCAGTCCATGAGGTTGCAAAGAGTCAGACATGAGTGCACAGCAACAATGAATGAAAAAATCCACATTTAAAAATTCTAGCAGAAAATAGAAACTGTATACACTAAAATGTCACATTAAAAAAAACAACAAATCCAAATTCCAGAATAAAAATAAAATAGATAAAATGAAGAACCCCGTAGATAGTTTGAGCAGCAGCACAGTATAGCCAAAAAGAGTATTAGTGAACTGAACAATAAAATAGAAAGAAATGATGAAGAATGCAGGTAGAAAGACCAAAAAAGGTATAAAATTGATAAGAATGTGAAAGATATGGCTTTTTTAATTTCAGAAGAGACGTTTTAGAACATCAAAAGTAAGACAAATAAGGAAAAACTGAATCTCATATTAAGGCATTCCCTGCAGGGTAAATATATGATTTGGTTTCAGTCAATTTTACTATCAAGGAGGAACCGACCCTGACAGCAGTTTTTCTCCTGCAGTGTCTCATTTCTCAGGTTCAAGAGGTAGAAGGTGATGCAGCTGTTATCTAAGTCACAAAGGCAATAGTCAGTGATGTTAATATGGGTCCACAAAAAAAAAAAAAAAAAGGATATGTTAGCACATGCATGACAACCAAGAAATTTAAACTGAACAAAGGTGAATTGTGAAAACCAGTGATGTGAATAGAGGCTGAACCAAGCTGAGTGGTGGTAGTGATGCTATTGAAGTAAGATGGTGTGAAAAACCCCAAATATTTCCACCAACATTGCTGAAATCTCTGGAGAGTGTTCATGACTTTTTTTTTTTTTCTGAGGTTCCTATGGCACATGGGTAGGCAACTTTCTTACTAGAAAAGACATCTTTCAAGGAAATTCATGAGCAGAACTGGATAAGAGGCTAGATTACCTCAAAGTTGCAAGCCACGCAGTTCAAAATAATGTACCGTGTCCAAACAAAATAGCCACATTACAGCATCAACCTTTTAAGAACGACTTGCTCTGGGCACAGGAAGCTTGAACAGTTATCAGGTGGGAGCCAGACACTTATTTGCAATAACACTTGAAGTGTTTCTTAAACTTGAAGTTTTATAAAGAGAATAGAGATGTTTAATTGATAATGGAAGGATCCAAACTATAGAGTGAGTATTGTATGTGTTGTGTGTTAGTCACTCAGTCATGTCCGGCGCTTTGAAACCCCACTGACCATAGCCCACCCAGCTCCTCTGTTCATGGAATTGTCCAGGCAAGAATACTGGAGTGGGTTGCCATTTCCTTCAACAGGGGCTCTTCCTGACCCAGGGATCAAACTCGGGTCTCCTGCATTGCAGGCAGATTCTTTATTTACCATCTGAGCTACAGGAAAGTCCCATTATATTTATTGTGATATTATAATTTATAGTTAATTTGAAGCAATAATTTGATTTTAACTTCCACTTCTGCATTAAGTAAGTAAGTAAAGTCGCTCAGCTGTGTCCGACTCTTTGCGACCCCATGGACTGTAGCCTACCAGGCTCCTCCCTCCATGGGATTCTCCAGGCAAGAGTACTACAGTGGGTTGCCATTTCCTTCTCCAGGGGATCTTCCCAACCCAGGGATTGAACCCAGGTCTCCCACATTCCAGGCAGACGCTTTAACCTTTGAGCCACCAGGGAAGTCCCTGAATTAGGAAATGATAAAGCTAAGGGAATTATTTCTGTTCTAGTTCTAATAAAATTTGTCTTCTTTGTTCATGGTTTTGCCTAAATTCTTCTCTTCATTCCACAAAGACCCTTTCTTTGATGGTTGTTTCCTTTTACTGGGCTATTATTAACAATGCTCATTTACTCAAAATTATTTCTGGTTCCTTTATAATTGTCACAGATTTCTGTTTTCTAATTCCAATTATCATCTAAACAATCTATATGCCTTCCATGTTGGTCCATAGTTTTAAAGACCAGGAATTAAAAAATATATTGAGATAGTTCAGGGAATTAGTTTTATTATTGTCTGATTATATTAACTAGACCTTTTAATTATTTGATTGCCATAAAAATGGATGCTGAGTATTTCTAGAATCAAAACTTCTTAAAGGTAGGGTCAGCTCTTTCTCATTCTCTTGTATTTTTAAGCACAGAGTGGCCCAAAGAGGAGCTACTCAATTAATGGATAAATAAATGAATGAATAAGTGAAATAATGCCTTAAATTCAAAATGTATAATTAACATATTCATGTATTCTCTTTTCAGCCACATATACACAATATGAAGCTTTGGTCAGTTTTTCTAAACGCTGAATTATTAATAGTGTGCCCTAAATGAATGCTTAGATATTAATTCATATTAAAATTCATACCATATACACACATGGTGGGTCAGAGGCATTTTAGGGAGTCATATCAGCAATCATTTTGTTGTGCCTCACTATATCCTGTATTCTGAGGACTTATAATTTCTAAAACTCTCATCTCTATTTTTGTATTTACACATATAGGATGTGGCTGGTGTTAACCTCATTTAATGCTACTTGTGAACCTATGTAATTCTTTTCTTGAATTTAGTTTAGGAAGAATTTAAATAAAATAGAAAATACTGATTTGAATTCAGTTTTTTGTTTAAATTAAAGCTACTACAAATCAGACTTCTGTTTTTGATTTGACTCACCTCCTAGCTCAAGGATAAGTATATTTTAGTTAGTAATTTTGAATTGAGTCTCAGATAGAAAGCAATTTCAAAATATTTGCCTAAGGATTTTTTTTTATATAAATGGGCTTTTTCTTTTTTTTCCAGTAGGCATAATAAAAATTTTATAATCTCCAATATGCCTTCATATTCCCATGAATTTCCCTCTGCTTAAAATATATACTGATTTCTTTGGAATATAGTTTTCAGCTTTTGCATGATCAGTAAAGAAGATTCAACATTATATTTACTAAAGGATATTTAGGTATTGATAGAAAGGCCATATGTTGAAGATATGTTCTTGCACTTTGATCTGGAGGGAATTGAATATACAGCCTTTGTAGAGGTTCCTTTATAAAACATTGTCTCTGAAATTTCTAAAAAATATTTTACAGAAATGGAATAAAATGGCAATCTTTGCTGAACAGTTTTTCTATAGTTCTCTAATAGATCATTCCTGAGGATTTTATAGAACGTTCTGTTACTTATTCTGTAGCTGTGCTATTTTACTTTAATTTAGTTCTGTCGTGTGAATGATAAGCAGTCAGGGCTGAAAATTTCCTGCTCTGCAATTCTTTGGATGTTAATAATTATACTGATTAGCAATTCACAACAAACAGGTCTCAGTCACATTGTATCACTTTCTGCCACATTCGCCACTATTTTAACAACATGAGTAAATTTCAAGCAACTGTTGTCCTTTGTTGTCATGAAATGTTTTTTCATGAACAAAGTCCCCCCCCCGCCCTCATCCCCCCCTCCCCGCACCCTCCCCGTTTCCCACCAAATCCTTTCAGGTCTAAAAGAAAGCACAGATCACTGAGAATGTAAACAAAAACACAAAAAAAATTATTTTCTTTTTAAAGAGTTCATTTCTATCCTCAATTCATGTCTTTTAATTATATATCAAATGAGTTAGGCCTCTTATCTTCTGTTGTAGTGCAGATAATTCAGCAATATAGCTCAGCATGAAACAAATTTGCCTGAAAAATTCAATTGCACATATTTGGAGGAGACAGTTCTCATGTGGCTGGAAAGCCTGAACAACTATGAAATTTAGTCTTTATTATCAATGGCTAAAAATCTGAATAGCTGTTATGGACACATTTCCCTTGTTTGCAAATCTGGGTAACTCCTACTGGCTCTATGTAGAATAGCAATGATCACCACTTTTTAAAAAAACTGTCACTCTGCGTTTAGCTAACTGCCCACTTTTTCTCCCCATTCATGTCACATAGTAAGTTACAGTAATGACTTTTTAGCCCTTCCTTCTCTGCTTTTGTAAATCTTGATTTTCCTTATCTTTTGAGTACTGTGATCACTGTAAAATTGACCTGTGTATTCCCAGAGCCCTATGTACATAGTAGGTGCTCAGTGGATATCGCTGAATAAATGATTGGGAAAACTGAACATAACTTTACAGTGCCTTCCATTACTTCATTATTATCATTGATTGTGCAAATATTTGAGTACCTACTGTGTGCCAGAAGGATAGTGTGCTAATGGAGAAACTAGCATGAATGACAGCATTTGTTAACTGAAATGTAAACTAAGAATAAGTCAGATTTCCACTTCTAATCTTCCCCCTTCAACATTGTGCCCACCTGTACCCCTCAACCAACATGCACAAGTGAGTGAGTGTTAGTAGCTCAGTTGTATCCGACTTTTTGTGACCCCGTGAACTGCAGCCTGCCAGGCTCCTCTGTCTATGGAATTCTTCAGGCAAGAGTACTGGAATGGGTAGCCATTCTCGTCTCTAGGGGATTTTCCTGACCTGGGTCTCCTGCATTGCAGACAGATTCTTTACCATCTGAGCCACCAGGGAAGCCCCAGCCACCATGCATACTTTAGTCTATTGTTTTTTTAATGGGCAGAGTAGAACTAATTCCATGGTACATATTTAAATGTCGCTTCATGGTTGATTAAAAGTACCAGTGCAGCACTTCCCATTCTTACCTCCCTATGCCATGAAGACCGTTTATTTCATCTAGTTCTTTTTTTTTTTAATCGGCTGCACAACATAGCACACAGGATCTGAGATCCCCAGCCAGGGATTGAACCCTCACCCCCTGCAGTGGAAGTGCATCCAGTGTCTTAACCACTGGCCCACCAGGTAATTAACTGACAGACTGTTGTTCAGCAGCCACCATGGATCAGACCTTATTGTGCCTAGTGCCTGGGACAGAACAGAGAACAAAGCAGGTACTATTATAAAAGTTATAGTCTTATAAAAGTTATAGTCTAGTGGAAGAGGCAAGTATTTCACAAATGATTGTTTAATTACTATTGCAGTTAAGGTTACAAAAAGAATAGAATATAATAAGAACATAAAATATAGAACTGGTATTATAAAGGACTTAGGATCTTAGTGCTGTTCCCTACACCTGAGAAGCCGTTCCCTACACCTGAGAAGCTCTTCCAACTCTCATTAATCTAGTTTTATTTTCAGATCTCAACCTAACTGCCACTTCTCAGAGAACTTCCATAATCTTCTCCCCTAAATCACTACAAGCTCATCTAAATTCAGTTGGGGTTGTCACTCAGTCGTGTCCAATTCTTTGTGACCCCAAAATTGCAGCACGCCAGGCCTCCCTGTTCATTACCATCTCCTGGAGTTCACTCAGACTCATGTCCATCGAGTCCATGATGCCATCCAGCCATCTCATCCTCGGTCGTCCCCTTCTCCTCCTGCCCCCAATCCCTCCCAGCATCAAAGTCTTTTCCAATGAGTCAACTCTTTGCATGAGGTGGCCAAAGTACTGAAGTTTCAGCTTTAGCATCATTCCTTCCAAAGAAATCCCAGGGTTGATCTCCTTCAGAATGGACTGGTTGGATCTGCTTGCAGTCCAAAGGACTCTCAAGAGTCTTCTCCAACACCACAGTTCAAAAGCATCAATTCTTTGGTGCTTAGCCTTCTTCACAGTCCAACTCTCACATCCATACACGACCACAGGAAAAACCATAGCCTTGACTAGATGGACCTTAGTTGGCAAAGTAATGTCTCTGCTTTTGAATATACTATCTAGATTGGTCATAACGTTTCTTCCAAGGAGTAAGCGTCTTCTAATTTCATGGCAGCAATCACCATCTGCAGTGATTTTGGAGCCCCCAAAATAAAGTCTGACTCTGTTTCCACTGTTTCCCCATCTATTTCACATGAAGTGATGGGACCAGATGCCATGATCTTCATTTTCTGAATGTTGAGCTTTAAACCAACTTTTTCAGTCTCCTCTTTCACTTTCATCAAGAGGCTTTTTAGCTCCTCCACTTTCTGCCGTAAGGGTGGTGTCATCTGGATATCTGAGGTTATTGATATTTCTCTCAGCAATCTTGATTCCAGCTTGTGTTTCCTCCAGTCCAGCGTTTCTCATGATGTACTCTGCATATAAGTTAAATAAGCAGAGTGACAATATACAGCCTTGAGGTACTCCTTTTCCTATTTGGAACCAATCTGTTCCATGTCCAGTTCTAACTGTTGCTTCCTGACCTGCATATAGGTTTCTCAAGAGGCAGGTCAGGTGGTCTGGTATTCCCATCTCTTGAAGAATTTTACACAGTTTATTGTGATCCACACAGTCAAAGGCTTTGGCATAGTCAATATAGCAGAAATAGATGTTTTTCTGGAACTCTCTTGCTTTTTCCATGATCCAGCGGATGTTGGCAATTGGATCTCTGGTTCCTCTGCCTTTTCTAAAACCAGCTTGAACATCAGAGAGTTCACACTCATCTCACATGCTAGTAAAGTAATGCTCAAAATTCTCCAAGCCAGGCTTAATCTAAATTAGATTCTCTTTTATTTTTCTCACCTGTAGAATTATATTGGGTACCATCAAGCCAGTTGTCATAACTGTGTTATATGTCAGTTGGTGAAATTATTCATTGCTTTTCTTCCTCGTTGGACTCTAAACTCTATGAAAGTTAGGCCCTCATCTCTTTTGTTCCCATCAGTTCAGTTCCATTCAGTTCAGTCTCTCAGTCGTGTCCACTCTTTGCAACCCTATGGACCACAGCATGCCAGGCCTCCCTGTCCATCACCAACTCCAAGAGTTTACCCAAATTCATCTCCATTGAATCAGTGATGTCATCCAAATATCTCATTCTCTTTCATCCCCTTCTCCTCCTGCCTTCAATCTTAGCCAGCATCAGGGTCTTTTCAAATGAGTCAGTTCTTCCCATGAGGTGGCAAAAGTGTTGGAGCTTCAGCTTCAGAATCAGTTCTTCCAATGAACACCCAGGACTGATCTCCTTTAGGATGGACTGGTTGGATCTCCTTGCAGTCCAAGGGACTCTCAAGAGTCTTCTCCAAAATCACAGCTCAAAAACATCAATTCTTCAGTGCTCAGGTTTCTTTATAGTCCAACTCTCACATCCATACATGACTACTGGAAAAACATAACCTTGATGAGATGGAACTTTCTTGGAAAAGTAATGTCTCAACATTTTAATATGCTATTTATTTCCATGGAGATAGCATCTTTTATATTTCATGGCTGCAATCACCATCTGCAGTGACTTTGGAGCCCCAGAAATAAAGTCTGCCAGTGTTTCCACTGTTTCCCCATCTATTTGCTATGAAGTGATGGGGTCAGATGCCATGATCTTAGTTTCCTGAATGTTGAGCTTTAAGCCAACTTTTCACTCTCCTCTTTCACTTTCATCAAGAGGCTCTTTAGTTCTTCCTCACTTTCTGCCGTAAGGGTGGTATCATCTGCATATCTGAAGTTATTGATATTTCTGCCGGCAATCTTGATTCCAGTTTAAGCTTTATCCAACCCAGTGTTTCTCATGATATACTCTGCATATAAGTTAAGGAAGCAGGTAACAATATACAGCCTTGACGGACTCCTTTTCCTATTTGGAACCAGACATTGTTCCATGTCCAGTTCTAACTGTTGCTTCCTGACCTGCATATAGGTTTCTCAAGAGGCAGGTTAGGTGGTCTGGTATCCTCTTCTCTTATAGAATTTTCCACAGTTTATTGTGATCCACATAGTCAAAGGCTTTGGCATAGTCAATAAAGCAGAAATAGATGTTTTTCTGGAACTCTCTTGCTTTTTCGATGATCCAGAGGATGTTGGCAATTTGATCTCTGGTTCCTCTGCCTTTTCTAAAACCAGCCTGAATATCTGGAAATTCACTGTTCCTGAACTGCTGAAGCCTTGCTTGGAGAATTTTGAGCATTACTTTACTAGCGTGTGAGAAGACTGCCGTTGTGCAATAGTTTGAGCATTTTTGCATTGCCTTTCTTTGGGATAGGAATGAAAACTGAACTTTTTCGGTCTTGTGGCCACTGCTAAGTTTTCCAAATTTGCTGACATATTGAGTGCAGCACTTTTACAGCATCATCTTTTAGGATTTGACATAGCTCAACTGGAATTCCATCACCTCCACTAGCTTTGTTCATAGTGATGCTTCCTAAGGTCCACTTGACTTCACATTCCAGGATGTCTAGCTCTAGGTGGGTAATCACGCCATGGTGATTATTTGGGTCTTGAAGATCTTTTTGTACAGTTCTTCTGTGTATTCTTGCCACCTCTTCTTAATATCTTCTGCTTCTGTTAGGTCCATACCATTTCTGTCCTTTATTGTGCCCATCTTTACATGAAATGTTCGGTTGGTATCTCTCATTTTCTTGAAGAGATCTCTAGTCTTTCCCATTCTATTGTTTACCTCTGTTTCATAGCACTGATCACTGAGGAAGGCTTTCTTATCTCTCCTTACTATCTTTGGAACTCTGCATTCAAATGGGTATAGCGTTCTTTTTCTCCTTTGCTTTTCACTTCTCTTCTTTTCACAGCTATTGGTATGGCCTCCTCTATAGCCATTTTGCTTTTTGCATTTCTTTTGCTTGGGGATGGTCTTGATCCATGTGCAATGTCACGAACCTCTGTCCATAGTTCATCAGACACTCTGTCTGTCAAATCTAGTCCCTTAAATCTATTTCTGACTTCCACTGTGTAATTGTAAGGGATTTCATTTAGATGATACCTGAATGGTCTAGTGGTTTTCCCTACTTTCTTCAATTTAAGTCTGAATTTTGCAATAAGGACTTCATGATCTGAGCCACAGTCAGCTCCAGGTCTTGTTTTTGCTGACTGTAAGAGTGTCTCCATCTTTGGCTGCAAAGAATATCATCAATCTGATTTCAGTGTTGACCATCTGATGATGTCCATGTGTAGAGACTTCTCTTGCTTTGTTGGAAGAGGGTGTTTGCTATAAGCAGTGCGTTCTCTTGGCAAAACTCTATTAGCCTTTGCCCTGCTTCATTCTGTACTCCAAGGCCAAATTTGCCTGTTACTCCAGGTGTTTCTTGACTTCCTCCTTTTGCATTCCTGTTCCCTATAATGAAAAATACATCTTTATTGGGTGTTAGTTCTAGAAGGTCTAGTAGGTCTTCATAGAACCCTTCAACTTCATCTTCTTTGGCATTACTGGTTGGTGCATAGACTTGGATTACTGTGATACTGAATGGTTTGTCTTGGAAATGAACAGAGATCATTCTGTCGTTTTTGAGATTACATCCAAGTACTGCATTTCAGGCTCTGTTGTTGACTCTCATGACTACTCCATTTCTTCTAAGGGATTCCTGCCAATAGAAATAATGGTAATCTGAGTTAAATTCACCCATTCCAGTCCATCTTAGTTCACTGATTCCTAAAATGTCAACATTCACTCTTGCTATCTCCTGTTTGACCATTTCCAATTTGTCTTGATTCATGGACATAACATTCTAGGTTCCTATATAATATTGCTCTTTGCACCATTGGACCTTGCTTCTATCACCAGTCACATTCACAGCTGGGTGTTGTTTTTGCTTTGGTCCCGTCTCTTCATTCTTTCTGGAGTTATTTCTCCACTGATCTCCAGGAGCATATTGGCCACCTACCGACCTGGGGAGTTCATCTTTCAGTGTCCTTTCTTTTTGCCTTTTCGTACGGCTCATGGGGTTCTCAATCAAGAATATTGAAGTGGTTTGCCATTCCCTTCTCCAACAGATGACATTTGTCAGAACTCTCCACTAAGTCCTGTCTGTCTCACGTGCCCCTACATGGCATGGCCTAGTTTCACTGAGTTAGACAAGGCTGTAGTCCATGTAATTAGATTGGTTAGTTGTCTGTGATTGTGGTTTCAGACTGTCTGCCCTCTGATGCCCTCTCTCAGTGCCTACTGTCTTCCTGAGGTTTCTCATATTCTCAAGATCTAACACGCTTCTTGAGCTTAGTGTGTGTTCAGTGAACACCTGACTCTTGAATGAATGAATAAATGAATGAGTAAATGAGTAAAGTGATATTTAAGCTAGGTCCTAAACAAAAATGAGTTGCAACTAGCCAGGTTTCCATCCAGATAGATGGAACAGCATTCATGGAAGTTTCCTACATTTCAGAAAGAGAACTGGCCATTTTGAAGCAATTTCTGAAGATAGGTTGGCTAGAAGGCAAAGAGTGAAGAGGAGAGGGGCACAGGATGATATTGGATGAGTCAGGAAATGCCACATCTTTCGCAGCCTTTTAAGACAAGGCTGCTGCTGCTACTGCTGCTAAGTTGCTTCAGTCGTGTCCGACTCTGTGTGACCCCATAGACGGCAGCCCACCAGGCTCCCCATCTCTGGGATTCTCCAGGCAAGAACACTGGAGTGGGTTGTCATTGCCTTCTCCAAAGCATGAAAATGAAAAGTGAAAGTGAAGTCACTCAGTCGTGTCCGACTCAGTGACCCCATGCACTGCAGCCTACCAGGCTCCTCTGTCCATGGGGTTTTCTAGGCAAGAGTACTGGAGCTGGGTACCATTGCCTTCTCTGAAGCCCAGGCTAGGTACTCAGATTATATATAATATATGAAATGTATAATTATGCATGTATTAATATTCATCATACTTAATTATTATACAATATTGCAGTCCCACAGAGAGGGAAAACTTCATGTTTCTATACCCCCAAATAGTCAAGATACATATTTCTTAATTCAAATATTTGGAGCAGTATTTTAAAAAGCACAGTGCTACTGGAGATTATAGAATAGGAAAATGATTTAGTAAAGAGAAAAACATGGCACACAGCACATTCAAATTCAGTAAGACCCTCTGTGTGCCTGAAGAGCCTGTTGGGAAACAGCTGTATAATGAGAGGCTGGCTGCTCCCAGCTTTCCTCAAGTTTGCTTGAGATTTATGGCTTAGTGGCTTTTTTGTATATTTCCCCCTATGATTATCCAACATCAGAAATGCTGCTGACAAACAGTAATGGTATACTGGAAACAGAATTTCTACCTAAGGCTTCACCTAACCAGTTAGCCTCTTTTTCAGAAGGCTTGAATGTACAGTGCGTGCATAGTCTGTACAATTACTTTCAAATACAAATGAGGTTTGAGATTACATTTTATTGTGTCTAGACCCTGATGTTCAAACTCAGAAAATTATACTTTGGAGTCTAAGTGACTCAGGGAATCAATGATGTTTACAAACACAAACACATTTGGAGGTGGCCTTCGGCAGGGAATATGTGCATTGACACTGTCGGCGGCAACTGTGAATGGAGAAATAGACGAAGAAAGGTGACATGAGCAAAGGAAGGACTGGCATGTCAGGGTTTCCTCTTCATGCAAATCAGCTTATGAGTTCTCATAGGTCATTTTATTAAGCTGTGAACCTTGTGTTTCCTCCTGTTTAAATCAGAAAGAAAACAGAAAGTTTTCTGTTTGGTAACTGCTTGCCAAGAAGCAAACCCCTGGATGTCTAAAGCAACTCTCCTTACATGAGACACAGTCAGACAAAGATAGGTGTGTTCTCAGCGACCTCACTACCAGACCAGTGTCTCTTTTGAGTGGTTCTTAAGTGGATTCCTTTCTGGGCTGTGGTCTTGGACATGATAGACTCTCAACACATTCACTGAATATGTTAGAGGACCAGATCTTTTCAGGGCATTAGATTCTTGATGATAAATAGATTGCACCCTCAAGGGAGAATAGTAGTTGTTCCAAGGTCTTGGAAGACTTCCAATCTGTGGCATAATATTAGTTGATACCAGCTAGCATTCATAAAAGATTCGCTTTGTCCTAAATACTTTTGCTATATTAGATATCTTATGTCTCACAATAATCCTCAGAAATAAACATAGATGAGGAAACCAAAGCACAGAAAGGTTACCCAAAATCACACAGTTTTGAAGAACTAGAATTTGAGTACAGGTAGGGTGACTCCAGGGCTCCCCATCTTAGTGTTTATGCTATGTTTCTGATACGACTTTTCAGATGATGTGTTGATGAACATTTCAAATTTTAATACTCATATCTATTTCAATTGTATTAGATAATGAAAATCACACATCAGAATTTTGATTTCATGGTTCTTATTGCTCAGAATAAAGTTATAAAGTTTCACAAAGTGAATTAACTTAGATAGATTTTGTTGGGAGAATGTGTAATTTCCTTGATTCTGTCTCGTTGCAGCAAAAATTTGAAATGGCAGACCAGTGTTACAGCTCAGTTACAGCTTAGTTTTATTTGGCAAATGAAGGAGAGTATACCCTTGAGGTGTGAGGGTGAGATGACCCCAAAAGAGAGTCTTGGCTCCATCTTTTTATACGTTTTGTCTCCTTCCCCCCACCCCCAAGCCTGCCCTATGCAAATTAGGGCTAGTCAGGAACAGGGGCGTGTTTGTTTCACCTGAGGTTCTCCTCTGGTCCATGTATTTTTCTTTTGTCCCCTTTTCATGGACTTGCCCTCTCTTTGTCTTTAAGCCACTGCCATTTTGGACTCCCTTTTCCTATTCTAAATACCTAACAATTTAAATACAAATATTTTGGAAGTATAATATAAAATAACACATAGATTTAAAAAATGCCTGTGACACTACAAATGATAAAAATTGTGTAACATGGTCCAAATCTAATGAGGTACAGAGACCCAGAGAGACTCTGTTCAGTTAGGAGTACATGCCACATGGAAAAATTTGTGCTTGTCAGCAGTTGAGGGGGCTGTTATTTAACATACCCTTGTGATTAGGCTTTGTGGGCTATTATTCCTCAACATAATGACAACTATAGATGCAAATATATGCTTTCCTAAATGCAAGAAAGGTAGAAAACTTTTTCAGGTAGCATAACTGTCTAATTTTCCACAGAAAACCATTCATCATTTTTAAAAAAATATTTTCAGTAACTTAAAGCAATTTTATGAACAACATACAAATTACATTATAGATGACTGGATACTCCTTTGAGGCAAGGCTTGCAGCTTATAAATTTTTGTGCCCCCACCCCCTACCTTGCAAAATGCCTGTGGATTGAATGAACACATGGGTTCCTTTTAAAAATCTGGCAGTACATAGAATTATTTCTTCTTTACTCAGAGAAGATATTAAATTCTTTCAAATCCCTATTCCTCCTTCTTTGTTGTTTTCTTTTAAGCTTCTGTCAAAGTGTTTCTAATTTATGACAACTCTTTTTCTCTAAGTTTAGAGCTTATGCCAGCCAGTAAAATAATAATTCATTTTCTACTCTGCTATAGCTGTTACATAATGAGTGAATTAAAGGACAAAGTGTTACAAAATTTTTGATCATTATTCTTGCCAAAAAGCAGGGTGATGTTTATGCCTAAGAGAACCAAGTCTGATTTGAGGTCAGCAATATTTCCTACCTGGAAAAGGTCTCCAAACTGTACCACCTGTTTCCACCTGGCCAGCTCATTTTCTTATCACACTTCTAAGCTTTGTTCCAAATTTCCTTCTTCATGAAGCCTAAACATTGAATATAACTGTGATCCAGTTTGGGCTATAAAAAGATTTTGGAGATGTTTTTGTAAGCTCCTTCTAAAGAGTCTTCCCAAGTGATGGTGACGAAGTCAGAAATTTCTATAGTAGAGATTTATTTCTCTACGCAATTATGTTTGGTAAAATCCCCCAACAAAATAAAAGTAATGTAAGTATGAAATTCTATAAACAGTGCTACACCTGGCTATTAAGGACTTCATATTATTGGCTGAGTAGCATAAACTCTTAAGGAAGCTTGTAAATTCTTTTAAAAATTCTTTTAAACAATTACTTTAAAAATATTTAGTATTTTAATAAACATTTAAATAAATAATAATTTTATTGTATCTAGACTCTGATGTTCAGACTCAGAAAATTATACTTTGAGGTCTAAATGACTCAGTGAATCATGATGTTTACAAACACACACACATTTGGAGGGTGGCCTTAGTGAGGGAATGTGCTGCACTTACACAGTGAGCTGAAACTCTGAATGGAGAAGTAAACAATGAAAGGTGATGTAAACAAAGAAAATATTGGCATTCCAGGTTGTGATAATTTCTTTAGAATGAATCATAACTAATTATCTATCAACCCTTTGAGACAGAAATCCAAATTGTTGTCTACAGAGCTGAAGAATGAAATCCATGAACATGCACTCAAGTGAATGTAACAAGTGAATTAGTTCAGTTCAAGTCACTCAATTGTGTTTGACTCTTTGCAACTCCAGCGACCGCAGTACACCAGGCTTCTCTGTCCATCACCAGCTCCCAGAGCTTACTCAAACTCATGTCCATCAAGTCAGTGATGTCTCCAACCGTCTCATCCACTGTCGTCCCTTCCCCTCCCACCTTCAATCTTTCCCAGCATCAGGGTATTTTCAGTGAATCAGTTCTTCGTATCAGGTGGACAAAGTATTGGAGTTTCAGCTTCAGAATCAGTCCTTCCAGTGAATATTCAGGACTGATCTCCCAGTGGAAACAGTGTCAGACTTTTATTTTGGGGGTTCCAAAATCACTGCAGAGGTGACTGCAGCCATGAAATCAGGAGATGCTTACTCCTTGGAAGAAAAGTTATGACCAACCTAGATAGCATATTCAAAAGCAGAGACATTCTTTGCCAACTAAGGTCCGTCTAGACAAGGCTATGGTTTTTCCTGTAGTCATGTATGGATGTGAGAGTTGGACTGTGAAGAAGGGTGAGTGCGGAAGAATTGATGCTTTTAAACCGTGGTGTTGGAGAAGACTCCCGAGAGTCCCTTGGACTGCAAGAACATCCAACCAGTCCATTCTGAAAGAGATCAACCCTGGTATTTCTTTGGAAGGAATGATGCTAAAGCTGAAACTCCAGTACTTTGGCCACCTCATGTGAAGAGTTGACTCATTGGAAAAGACTCTGATGCTGGGAGGGATTGGGGGCAGGAGGAGAAGGGGACGACAGAGGAAGAGATGGCTGGATGGCATCACGGACTCAATGGACATGAGTCTGAGTGAATTCTGGGAGTTGGTGATGGACAGGGAGGCGTGGAATGCTGCAATTCATGGGATCACAAAGAGTCGGACTGAACTGAACTGATCTCCTTAGGATGGACTGGTTGAATCTCCTTGCAGTCCAAGGGACTCTCAGGAGTCTTCTCCAACACCACAGTTCAAAAGCATCAATTCTTCAGCACTCAGCTTTCTTCACAGTCCAACTCTCACATTCATACATGACCACAGGAAAAACCATAGCCTTGACTAGACAGACCTTTGTTGGCAAGTAATGTCTCTGCTTTTCAATATGCTATCTAGGTTAGTCATACCTTTCCTTCCAAGAAGTAAGCGTCTTTTAATTTCATGGCTGCAATCACTATGTGCAGTGATTTTTGGAGCCCCCAAAAAAAAAAGTCTGACACTGTTTCCACTGTTTCCCCATCTACTTCCCATGAAGTGATGGAACCAGATGCCATGATCTTCCTTTTCTGAATGTTGAGCTTTAAGCCACCTTTTTCACTCCCTTCTTTCACTTTCATCAAGAGGCTCTTTAGTTCTTCACTTTCTGTCATAAGGGTGATGTCATCTGCATATCTGAGGTTATCTTGATTCCAGCTTGTGTTTCTTCCAGTCCAGCATTTCTCATGATGTACTCTGCATATAAGTTCAATAAGCAGGGTGACAATATACAGCCTTGACGGACTCCTTTTCCTATTTGGAACCAGTTTGTTGTTCCATATACAGTTCTAACTGTTGCTTCTTGACCTGCATATAGGTTTCTCAAGAGGCAGGTCAGGTGGTCTGGTATTCCCATCTCTTTCAGAATTTTTCACAGTTTCTTGTGATCCACACAGTCAAAGGCTTTGGCATAGTCAATAAAAGCAGAAATAGATGTTTTTCTGGAACTCTCTTGCTTTTTTGATGATCCAGCCGATGTTGGCAATTTGATCTCTATTTCCTCTGCCTTTTCTAACATCAGCTTGAACATCTGGAAGTTCACAGTTCATGTATTGCTGAAGCCTGGCTTGGAGAATTTTGAGCATTATTTTACTAACGTGTGAGATGAGTGCAATTGTGCAGTAGTTTAAGCATTCTTTGGCATTGCCTTTCTTTGGGATTGGAATGAAAACTGACCTTTTCCAGTTTGTGGCCACTG
This sequence comes from Nanger dama, assembly GCA_917880005.1. Classification (NCBI taxonomy): domain Eukaryota; kingdom Metazoa; phylum Chordata; class Mammalia; order Artiodactyla; family Bovidae; genus Nanger; species Nanger dama. The sequence goes on from CAKJTW010000059.1 coordinate 4,731,734, forward strand.
CTGAGTTTTCCAAATTTGCTGGCATGTTGATTACAGCACTTTCACAGCATCATCCTTCAGGATTTGAAATAGCTCAAGTGGAATTCCATCACGTCCACTAGCTTTGTTTGTAGTGGTGCTTTCTAAGGCCCACTTGACTTCATATTCCAGGATGTCTGGCTCTAGGTGAGTGATTACACCATCGTGATTATCTGGGTCATGAAGGTCTTTTTCGTACAGTTCTTCTGTGTATTCTTGCCACCTCTTCTTAATATCTTCTGCTTGTGTTAGGTCCATACTGAGAGAGTCATTTCCTAGGCAGGTTGATAAGAAGTCTAGGGGTCCGCAAGGAGAGAGGGGTCTGGAATTCTCAAGGAGGAAAAAAGGACAAACTTATTTCTCTAGTTCCTTAGGATTATATAATAACAATGTATTCTGCCTGAGGACAGTCTCTGGATTAAACCTTCTTGTGATAAGAGAAAAGCAGGCCCCTGGCCCAAGGCAAGCTGTTAGTGGAGGTAAAGATTAACCAGGGCTGGAAAGCCCTGGGCCCCAGCCCGCCAAAAAGTAACCACAGTGTTTGTACAAGATAAGGAAGTAAGAGCAGATAAACAGGATCTTGCAAAACCGCAAATGTCTAAAGCTGTTTTTGAACTAGCCAATAATGCTCCAACAAATAGCTTAAACCCCCACAGCCCCAACCTGTAGGCTTTAAAAAGCTTGCGCGCCGCGGGTTCGGGGCCTCCAATTCTGTTATTCTGGTGGGGCCCGGATCCGGATTTGTGAATAAAGCAATTGCTGATTGAGTGTCTTCCCTGGTGGTCATGTGGTCCCTAACAATACCATTTCTGTCCTTTATCGAGCCCATCTTTGCATGAAATGTTCCCTCGGTATCTCTAATTTTCTTGAAGAGATCTTTGGTGCTCAGCTTTCTTTATAGTCCAGATCTCACATCCACACATGACTACTGGAAAAACTAAAGCTTTGACTAGATAGACCATGATCAAAGAGGAGGAAAATACAAAGCTCTCAGCTAGACACTGAGAGGGGGTAAAGAGTCCCCCAAGGCAGGGCAGGACTGCTGTAAGCAGTTTTTATATCCTTCCTTAAAGCACATTATTTCTAACCAATCAATTTAAAGGTCAAGATACTCAACTTATATATGGCTTCTCTTGATCCTTGGATTAAGTAATTTTTCATGCCCCTCTGCCATTTTACCATGACCAGATGTATGAGCTTAAGATTAATGATCACCAGTTGTTTTTCCCTCAGGCATATGGAACAGAAGTTAATTCCTGCCCTTCCCTGGAACTGAGTGCTGATAATTTATCAGAAGAAAGAATTCAGGACAATGGAGTAGGGTCTTTACTGAAAATAAAACTGAAGTCTCAGAGTTCTACACTGATTGCCTAGTAATTTCTACCTCACCGTTACCCCCAAAAGCTAAGAGGTGCTGGTTAATTTTTTTCTTCTGGTTTTATTGAGATACAGTTGACATACAGCACTGTACTAGTTTAAGGCATACAGCACAGTGATGATTTGACTTACATATTGATACATATTGAAATGATTGTCCTAAGCTTAGTAAACATCTACCATCTCATATAGATACAAGATTAGAGAAAGAGAAAAAAAAATTCTGTTTAGAGAAAGAAAAAGAAAGTTTTTTGTGTATATGTGATGAGAACTGTTAAAATTTACTCTCATATAACATACAGCAGGATTAATTATATTTGGCATGTTGTATATTACATCCTTAATACTTATACATCTTGTAACTACAAGTTTATACCTTTTGACTGCCTTTATCCAATTCTCTCTCCCCTGCCCCTTGCCTCTAATAACCACAAATCTGATCTCTTTTTCTGTGGTTTGTTTGTATGCATATTTATTTGTTTTTGAAGTATAATTGACCTACAACAGTATGTTAGCTCCTGTTATACAACATAGTGATTTTTGGAAAATTTCAAACTGATCACCATGGTAAGTCTAGTTATGATATGTTGCCATACAAAGATATTACATAGTTTGGTCCTATATTCCTCATTTTGTACATTTCATACCCATGATGCATATATTGTGCAACTTAAAGTTTGTAGGTAAAGTAATTTTTGAAGAGTGGCATACTGGGTGAGACTTCAGATTAAAAAGAGGAAGGGATGATTGATAGGATATATGAAATGATGTGAATGATAAACTATCTCATTGGAAGTTTTATCAAAAATTCTGTATCATTTATAGAGTGGTGTACAGAGTTGGAATTTGCTTGTTCTGCTAGACATTACTTTTTCATCTTCTTTTGACTACTCCTTAGTCATTTGCCTACTCTCTCCCATTGGACTGTAAGCAACTTGGTGGCCAAGGGCTATTACTAAATAAAGACAATGTTTTCAAAAGGAAATGACATCAAATCTTTAAGTCAGGATGTTAATCTTACTAATATTCTTAATCAGCTTTTCTTTAAACTGAAGTGGCTTCATTTCAAGAAACTGATTGATTTTTGTGTGCTGTTGACCCTACACTTGGCCCAGTACTAACTTTTAATAATCATTTCTGTCTTAAAAGGGAGGCCAATGTACTGTGATGGAAAAACACATGCAGAAACAAGTAATATGAATTTACATTTGTAAAAGGACTTTTGCTTCAATAAATATTTTCATGAAGATTTGCATTAAGACATATATTTTACAATAATAATATAAAATTACCAAAGGATGAAAATCAGTGAATCTGCAAGTGGCTCTTTCTTATACATTAACAATAACTCAGTAGAAATCTCTAACCATAGTGCTGACCCATTCTTTGAAATCAGATTAAACTGCTCTGAACACAGTGGATTTTTAAGCACTGTTAAAAGTTTGTCGCAACTAGCCTGATAGTTATTCTCAATTTAAGGGCTATGAAATTCCTCAGGGATTTGGGAACCTTTGAGGTTTTAAGACATTGGCTAAAAACCTGCACATATATGTTGCATTCTTCAATGCAACTTGTTGGTGTTGTCTGTCTTATTTTTGAGAGAAAGGAGATGCTGGGAAGCAACGTGTTTGTAACGTAGTCCCAAGGTACTGATTCAGTTCAATAATTCAAATCTATGAACAAAAAGCAGAGCTCTTTCTTGGTACATTAATTATACTTTCATAGGACTTTAAAATGAAGGAGTTACATAGACTTCTCTCCTTAATTCAACAATTTTCTAAGAGGTCACTGAGAGCTTTGTCTTTTCTACAGTATTTTTTGTGGGAAAATGTGTTTTAATAAGTAAAATTATTTCTCAAGAGCTTGAGGACTTGACACTGATAGACCAGAGCTGAAGATGCTCAGCACTGCCAGAACCTTTGCATTAGTTCATATCCTCAGGAGTTTTGGACTGTCAGTGTTGAAGGGTTTGAAATTGGGAAATATATTACTCAAGTTTGCCCATTAAAATATTGGAGAAAAAAAGTTAAAAAGTACCGAAGTTGCAGCTGGTGTGACATGCAGTATATGACACTGGGAAAATGCTATGAATTTCAGAGGTTGTCTGAGCATAGAATTATGTGATGTGACAAGTGCAGGCAATACTTTTTGGGGGTGGGGGAGAACCGCTGATTTAACGGGAAGAGAAAACTCCATGGAAAAGCATCAGTGCATAAATTGCTCCTGCCCTGAACTCAATGCTATTAATTCTTTGATGCCAAGAGTCAAATTTTGTCAGAGATGGAATCTGCTCTGACACTCTCTGCCAAATCAATAGACATGAAAAAATGACATTAAATGATATTCATGTTCTGACCAACTTACTAAGACAAGGCTGTTCAGAATTATTGTTGGCATGGGATTTTCCTGCTTAAAGTTCAGCCATCTTTATCACCACACTCACATACTTTTGCTATTTTGACTATTCACTATCATTTATATCGGACAAATTATTCTAACATACTATCCTATTTGATATCATAAATGGAAAAAAGAGGCTAAACTTTCAGAGAAGATGATGATAATGGTAATTTCACTTAAAAATGGATGTGAAATCAATGCGAATAATAATCTTATTTAAAGAGATTCAGTGGCTTTTTAATGTACTTAATATATAATTTTAAAATAATAAGAACACAGTATTTATTGCCAGGAATCTTGAAATATTTCTTAAACACTAGGCTCAGTTTTCTCCTATATGTTAGAAAAGGGTAAAGAGTTACCCCTTTTCTCTCTTGTATTTTCTTTTAATGTCTGGTTGCCCTTAGGCTCCATGAGAAAATCACTAACAGGGCAACACCAGCAAAAACCCTGTACAGCTGAGCCTTTGTTCACATTTGTTTAAATACTTCCTAAAAGATGAAGCAAAAAGTAATGTGAAAGGTCCTGAGAACATGCAGTTCCATCCCTAAGAGCATTCCCCAGGTAGATTCTTTTAGTTCTCGCTCATTTATGGTCAAGATGTCTTCTTCTGGGATATCCTTAGAAGAATGCCCTTGTTGAACTAGCAATTCCTTGTGATTCCAAAGTTCTATGACACTTACAGGAATGTTCATATATGTTATCTCATTTGATCTTCATAACAACTAATTAAATAGATTGAGCAGATAATACTACTCCAGTCAAACCCCCTATGTTCTGATTCTGAGGATGGGACTTCCTGTCTCACCTCCAAACTTCATGTCAGAGAAATGGGAAATGTTTCTAATGTCATGGTAGTGCATCATGGTAGGACTCATCAGAGAGTATAATTCAGATTGTTTGCTATCCCGCTCTTGTCAAAGCCTGGCTGAGATGGTGACAGAATAAATTTCTAGGGATCAATTTTACAGTATATGACAAAGGGTTTAAAAATGCTTCAACATTTTGACATAGCAATTCCACTTTTAGTAATTTATTATGAATTCATGCAAAGGTATATGTTCACCCTTACTACTTATAATCGGGGGAAATTATAAACAAGGAGTTTAAAATTAAGAAACTGAGTAAAACAATGGTATATATCCATATAATGGAATATGAAAGTGAAATTAAAAATCATATTGTGGTGCTCTTAATTGATTAGGGATAATGTTTCTAGTACATTAATAAAAGAAAAATCAGACACAAAGACAGCAAATACAGTTCAGTAGCATTTTTAGAAAGAAAAAGTACTCATTTTATGCATGAAAAAATAAGGCTAGGTTCCTGCAAAAATGTGTAAACAGTTATCTATGGGTGGTAGGATTAGAGGTGGTTTATTTCTCTTTTCATTTCATCTGCTTCTGCGTGTGTGTATGTGTGTGTGTGTTCCCACTGGGCATGTATTACTCCTGTTATTAAAGCTCAAATGTCTGGATGAGAGAAGTGATGCCCACAGAAGATGATATAAAAACATACTGCCCAGGCATTTCTTTAGTCATTCCAGGTTCTAACCTCATGTTACATTATAGCATGTAAATTATTTTTTAATTTTTAAAAATTTAATTATGGAAAAGAGTTTGTCTTGTAAATTTTGAATATTTCCTCTAAGTTTCAGAACATAAGTGAAGTTACATAAACTCACTTGGTTTTAGTTCCTTCTTCCCTTCAGGTGCCAAGATATATACAATATTTAAAAATTAATTTCAGTAATTTATAACCCTTTGGTTAGCTTTTTATTTATCTTCTTGATTATATCTTTTTGTTTTCTCCTTAAATTTCAATTTGTGCACATTATTAGGTATGTATCTTTTATTATAGTTCTTCTCATTGCTTTTGGAAAAAAGGTAGTATAAATTTTAATATCCTCTCCAGTGAATTTACAGACCATTCTTATTACTGTCCATCTGGAAAATTGAGAAACAATGCCTACTTATGCTTTTGTGATAGAAAAGAAATTTGTGAGGATAGGGACAAAAACTTTAAAACCACTAGGACACTGAATGCTGTCTCTAGGACACTGGACAAGTCACAATGTCTCTGCATCTGTGACCCCATCTGAGAAATTTCTATAATAAAACACAGGAGTGGAAACTACTGTTGTCTCACTCTTAAGAGCTATTCTTAACCTTCTTCACCTTCTCCTGCCTCCCACTACAGAGTCTGTGAAAAGTTAACTGTTTATCTTCAGAGTCTCCTTTGTGGCTGGTTACAACCACGTGACTGATATGTCTCTAGGGAAGATTTTTTTTTCTCCTTTATAAAAGAAGTAAATTCTGTTTGCTTCTTTCCCTCACCAGCATCTGCTCCAACTATCTGCTCAGTACCTGCTCCTGCCTTGTTTTGCCTGGAGCTATGAGAAACATTTTGCAAACACAGGATGACAAGCTTAAGATTGAAAAGTCAACATGCCTAGAATGGTGGAGGGAAAAGACAGAAGGATCCTGGGTTCTTGATGGTGTCACTGAGCCACTGAGGCAATGCCAGCAACCAGCTAAGTCTGGACTTACTCCTGGGTGCAAAACATAAGCCTCTGTTTGATTAAACAACTGCCATCCAGGCTCTCTGTTACCTGCAGCTAAATGACCCTGATGGTCAATAGTACGCTGTTGTTGTGGGAATTAAATTAAATGAAATAATATATTTGCAATTGCTTTGTAAGCTGCAGATAACTCTGGAGATTTGTTATTATTTAGAGAGGTGGTGTAGAGCAATAGAAAAGGCTTTGGACTTGGACTCAGAGATATAGGCTTGCATTGTAGCCAGTCACCTTATTAGACCTTACTCATAAAAAAAATGACCTAATCTCTCTTTGCATTTATTGTATCATCTGTAAAATGGAGATAATGAATATCTGAGAAGGTTTTTGTGAAGGTTAAAGGAGATAAGATACAGAACTTGATACATCTTGTTCAATACATTTTTTTTTTTTTTTGAAAGAAAGATTAACAAGTAACACTGATGTGTGGTCAACCTTAACGGAAAATACTTTCTAAGTCAGATTGATGCCAAAATCTCAACTCTGTGCACTGGTGTCCAATTGAATCTTGGAGACAGTTTTTGATAAAGCTGCAAAAGGTAATTTTATTGCTCTTCTAGGCAAAGGGGACACAAAGGGCTTATGCCCCTCAAGACTGTGTGTCTCCACCTGGGGGATTTGGTGAGGCATTTTATAGCAGTGGTCTGAGAGTGGAGTTGCTAATAAGGATGAGAGTATGCACAGGGCTTTCACTCTTTTAATCAGGCCTCAGGTGGTCTGATGAGCTTCTTGAGGTTATCAAACTGTGACCTTTTCTCTGGAACATCTTCCATTTGTTGGGAGTTTAAGTTCTGCAGAAGGACCCAAAGATCCTGTTCTGTGTTTACTTTAAACTAGGATTCTGTCCCCAGACTGCACTATTGTTTCTTGACTGCTTCTCCCTTGTCTCTGCATTTTCTCCCTTTCTTGACTAGCTACTGCTTGAATCTGCCCTTTGGAACTCAGGGAAGGTGAAGAAATGGGGAACACAGAAAGGCTTTAGTGCTCAGGAGCCCCATAGCCTCCTGCTTGGTTTCAAGATCACATTGCCCCTTGAACATTTATATCACTATGAAAAGTCTAGGACACTGAAAGATACCGCAGGATGCGCTATTAATAAAAGTAGAAGTAAGAATTTTATTACCTTACTAACTATTATAGTCCATGGAGATTCTCCAGGCAAGAATATTAAAGTGGGCTGCCGTGCCCTCCTCCAGGGGAATCTTCCCAACCCAGGGATCGAACCCAGATCTCCTGCACTGCAGGCTGATTTTTTACCATGTTAGCCACTAGGATTCCAGGCACTATTCCAAGATCTTCACATATATTGACTAATCATCACAGAAGTTCTATGTGTTCTTTCACTTCATTATACAAATGAGGAAAATACAGAAGAAAGGGGTTAAGAAAGTCATCCCAGATTACACACCTGATCATGGAGGGGTCATTGAACTCAGGCAATCTGGCTATAGAACCTATGCCCTTAATGTCTGTTATGTTAAGTCTAAGGGGAAAAAATTATTAAATTTATTACACTGAGCCTTCTATGAGAACACGGAAATATTTTAATCTAAGCAATCTTTACTTGTAGGCTAGGACTGTACACAAAAATAAGAGAAAGTATTGTTGAGAGTTTGGATAAAGAAATTGGAGGCCATTCCATTCAGGGAATAGAGGGGTGTTTCAGTCTCCGGGGAATAAAGTATCAGAAAACCTAAAATCTCTCTGGGGCTTCCTTCACATTAGGCCTTTCTGGGCAAAAGTCCAAGCCCAAGCTTTCTTCAGTTCAGTTCAGTGGCTCAGTCATGTCTGACTCTTTGCCACCCCATGGACTGCAGTACGCCAGGCTTCCCTGTCCACCACCAGCTCCCGGAGCTTACTCAAACTCATGTCCATCAAGTCAGTGATGCCATCCAGTCATCTCATCCTTTGTCATCCCTTCTCCTCCCACCTTCAATCTTTCCCAACATCAGGGTCTTTTCAAGGAGTCAGTTCTTACCAGGTGGCCAAAGTATTGGAGCCTCAGCTTCAGCATCAATCCTTCCAATGAATATTCAAGACTGATTTCCTTTAAGATGGACTGGTTGGATCCCCTTGCAGTCCAAAGGACTCTCAAGAGTCTTCTCCAACACCATAGTTCAAAAGCATAAATTCTTTGGTGCTCAGCTTTCTTTATAGTCCAACTCTCACAACCATACATGACTACTAGAAAAACCATAACTTTGACTAGACAGACCTTTGTTGGCAAAGTGATATCTCTGCTTCTTAATATGCTGTCTATGTTGGTCATAGCTTTTCTTCCAAGAGCCAGCATCTTTTAATTTCATGGCTGCAGTCACCATCTGCAGCAATTTTGGAGCCCTCAAAAATAAAGTCTGACACTGCTTCCACTGTTTCCCCATCTATTATTTGCCATGAAGTGATGAGACCAGATGCCATGATCCATTTTCTGAATGCTGAGTTTTAAGCCAACTTTTTCACTCTCTTTTTCACTTTCATCAAGGCTGTTTAATTCTTCTTCGCTTTCTTCTATGAGGGTGGTGTCATCTGCATATCTGAGGTTACTGATATTTCTCCCAGCTATCTTGATTCCAGCTTGTGCTTAATCCAGCCTGGCATTTCACATGATGTACTCTGCATATAAGTTAAATAAGCAGAGTGACAATATACAGCCTTGATGTACTCTTTTTCTCATTTGGAACCAGTCTGTTGTTCCATGTTCAGTTCTAACTGTTGCTTCTCGATCTGCATATAGTTTTCTCAGGAGGCAGGTCAGGTGGTCTGGTATTCCCATCTCTTTAAGAATTTTCCACAGTGTGTTGTAATTTACACAGTCAAAGGCTTTGGCATAGTCAATAAAGCAGAAATAGATGTTTTTCTGGAACTCTTGCTTTTTCAATTTCGACTCTCAAGCTTTCTTACTAAACTTTTAAATAAAAGCATAAACCACTCCCTGAACAGATAAGGAAGTTTTGCTGCTGCTGCTAAGTCGCTTCAGTTGTGTCCCACTCTGTGCAACCCCATAGATGGCAGCCCACCAGGCTCCCCCGTCCCTGGGATTCTCCAGGCAAGAACACTGGAGTGAGTTGCCATTTCCTTCTCCAATGCATGAAAGTGAAAAGTGAAAATGAAGTCGCTCAGTCGTGTTCGACTCTTAGCGACCCCATGGACTGCAGCTCACCAGGCTCCTCCGTCCATGGATTTTCCAGGCAAGAGTACTGGAGTGGGATGCCATTGCCTTCTCAGAAGGAAGCTTTAGAGGAAACCCAAAGAAGGCCTGGAATTTGCCTGTGGTAGTCATTCTTCCTGTGTGTGAGACTTAAAGATACCTTAATAGAGAAGACTTGGTATTTTAGCATATTCCCCTAAGGAAGTAATAATAATTGTTAATGTCTTTTATTCCTGTAAAATGAAAGTTTCCTTATGGAGGTATGAATGATATGAGACTTAAGTTCCCATTAGGATGTCCAGAAAATTCCCCAGAGTAAGCAGATTTCTTAGCAAGGCATAAATCTATGTGAAATTATACGTGTGAGAGTAATTATGGGCTTACTTGAAATGGATATGGTGGTTTTACTCTCCTCCTAGTTTGTCTTCCTGTATTGTAGAAGCTAGAAAATTAAAATATATCATTTCCAGATTTCATTACAACTGAAGTTCTGGATGTGAATTAGATTCTGCCAATTAGATGCACTCACTTGCTATTGAGAATGTGGAAGTAAGGCAAGGGAGCGCTTCAAGCCTCTTAGCAGTTTCTATTGACTGGTATGCCCATGTGTACCATCAAGCCAGCTGAGACACATGGGTGCCTACTGCCTGTTCTGGGCAGAGATGGCCTCACAGGTTTCCTGGGACCAACTTGATGACTGGTTGAAAGTAAAAGTGAAAGTTAGTCACTCAGTCATGTTAGACTCTTTGTGACCCCATGGACTGTAGCCCACCAGCTCCTTTGTCCCTGGAATTCTCCAGGCAATCAAAGTAAACTTTGCAGACAGCATGATTTAGCAGAAGGATAGACAGATTTAGTCCACAGCTCTTTCATGCAATGAACAAAACTCAGATATTTCTGTAGGAAAATGTAGGTATAATCAAGGGCCTGTGATCTTTTCATTGTGTTGTGCTCAGGCATATGGCATATAATTCAGATACAAGGATCTGAGGTGAGAAATTTTTGGTCAGGGGATGGATGAAGATCTACAGAAGTGGTAGGCAGAAACTTCAAGAACAAAGGTGCCATATCAAGAGGGAGTATAGATCTTTCTTGACTTATGACGGCTTTATGTCCCAATAAGCCCATCATAAATGGAAAATACTGTAATTTGAAAATATATTTAATACACCTAATCTCCCAAGCATCATAGCTTACCCTAACCTATTAAATGTGCTCAGAACACTTATATGAGCCTATAGTTGAGCAAAATCAAATATCTTAACACAAAGCCCATTTTAGAATAAAGTGTTGAATATCTTATATAACTTATGAATACTGTATTGAAGGTGAAAAACAGAATGGTTGTGTGGGTACAGAATGGTGATAAGTGTATTGGTAGCTTCCCCTCATAATCACGTGGTGAACCAGGAATTGCAGGCTCCCTGCCCTTGCCCACCATCCTGAGAGAGCGTCATGCCACATATCACTAGCCCTGAAAAATATCAACTCAAAATATCAACTCAGTACAGTTTCTACTGAATGTGAATCACTTTCCCACCATTGTAAAATCAAAAACTCATTAAGTGGAATAATCATAAGCTGGGGACCGTATGTACAGCTGATTCCTGGCCAGCTGAAGGAAAAAGAAAAAAACCACAGATATAACCTTAGCTCACTATAGCATCAGAAGTCAGTGAAATCCCAAGATGGTATTGACTTACCTCAGCAGGCATCTGGTTCATGGAGAAACCCAGACTAGCTTGTCTCAGGCCGAGATGAGTGAAATAACAAAGCGTATAGCGAGGCGCTGAGCTCTAGATCACTTCTTTCGCCACCACTAAGTGCTGTGTATCTTGCTTGTTTCCCAGACGAGCAGAGTAGGGCACTGGAAAACTAGGAGACTGGACAATTTAACTTAAAATGCTGTAGTATTACCCAAAGGAATATTTTAAATTAATGCATCAAACTAAGACAAAGACTTAGATCTCTTTTCCCATTTGTTTTCTGGTAGGTGAATCATGAGAATTATCGAAGAAGGACATAAAACATCTACATTTTTCTTTTCAGAGTAAAAAAAAAAAAAGTATCTTTCTGATTCTATGACATTGACTCCATTTAGTTTACTCTGACTACCTGCAAATTTACTTACCTGGCCCCCATTCAGGAAATATGTAATCCATATATTTTCATAAGTCCAGAAGATACTTTCCTATTAGCGTGGAGGAGGAAGAGTTCTGAGCAGGGAAAGCATAGTAATATTTCAGCTTTCCCTGTTAAGACACATTGATCTAAGAACTTCCCTGATGGTCCAGTGATTAAGACTTTGCCTCCCAATGCGAATGTGGAAGTGGATGTGGGTTTGATCCCTGGTTGGGAAGCTAAGATCTCACATACCTTGCAGCCAAAAACTCAAAGTATAAAACGGAAACAATATTGTAATAAATTCAATAAAGACTTAAAAAATAAAGACATTAAAAACAATCTTTTAAAAAATCAATGCGCTGATATAGTTTTATTATTGTTGTTTTAAGTTTGTGGAAAGTTCATAACCCCAGTCAAGGCCATATATTTAAATGTATGTACAAAGCTAATGTGGTTAAATCTACATTCATCTTTCGAATAAATCTGTGACATGACTCACATGGTCAATATGAATAATCAACAGCTTACTGTGTTTGTCTTGGATGCCCACTCCCTTCCCCACTCCATCAGTGATAATCCATGTATTAATTTACTGATAGTCAAAATAGGGATTATCATTGGTTGTATAACTTGTTTACTTGGTGAGATGGCCCTATGTCACTAAGGTACAAGCTTTCTGTTAAGAAAGAACAGGACCTCTACAATATGGAAGAGTTGAGAGTTGCATTCTCATGTGTTTATGAACATTTTATTTATTCCAGTCTTCCAAATGAATACTTTCTGAGAGTTTTGAGTCCATTAAAAATTATTTAAAATTTTGAGCTCATTAAAATATAATGTATTCCTATTGGTTTACAAGAAAAATTGATTCACATCAAAGATGAAAGAAAAATCCTTGGTGAATTAAATACTTTCATAACTGGAAAACAAGATTACGATGTTCGGCTATAGTTGTGGCAATTTCACTTCTGGTAAATCCCCTGAATTCCTTCTATAGACTTTTGAAGAGATATACTCTACAGTGTTTATTGCACTCTTATTTGTGGTGATGGAGTTAAAGACAAAATGATGTCCATCGCTGGGAGAGTGGATAGATAAAAATGTGTTTGGATATATGCAGAAATTAAAAGAAAAGAATTAAATGTACATGTGGCAACATGAATTTATCTTTTAAAATATAATTCTTAATGGAAAGTGTGAGAAACAGAATGAGATATATAAACCAGAAATATTCATATAAACTAAAAATACATGCACAGAAAGCAATCCCTCATGTCTGTAAGAGTATAAGTATACCAAGTGATAAATAATGACATATTACTTTGGGAGGATTGGTAAAAGAATGAGATGAGGAAGATTGAAATGGATAGCATGTTATGAATGGAAAAGCATTATTAGCTTAAGCTTATACACATGGGATCCTATGTCTACACACACCTCCTTTAAAAAAAAAAAGGACAAACATACAAAAATACAATGAGTATTAGGACTTTTTAATTTGGTTAATAAAAATATTATCCATTCCAGTTATGACAACCATTAAAACCTAGTTTCCAAATAAATGAATTCAGAAAGTATCCTTGTGATACAAGGACTCAAAACATGATTTTAAAAATAATGTATTTATCGTGTGTGTGCATGAGCTCAGTTTTTAGTCGTGTCTGACTCTGCGACCCCCGGACTATAGCCCTCCAGGCTCTTCTGTCCATGAGATTTTCAAGGCAACAATATTGGAGTGGATTGTCATTCCCTTCTCCAGAATATTTATCATACCAAAATATTAATAAAGGTATTGCTAAATTCTAATGACATTTGGTGAAACTGAAATAAGGTATTTGTAATATTATGAATAATATAGAGTAAGATATTTTATAATAAATATTCTTTTGTCTTTCTTTCATCCTTTTGGTTTTAGTTTCTATTATTTTGTGTCTGTATGCAATGTGAACAAATATTAGAAGAGTAGTAAATATATGTCATTTATAGTTATACAAAAGACACATATCCTGAATACGCATGTAAATTTTTTTTTACTGATACAAATATATGGTCAAAAAACTGTAAATGGCAGGTGTCAATACTCAGAACTATATAAATGTTACAGTAGACGAGGAATAGAAACAAGACTTAATGAGAACCCAGTAGTGGGCCAGTTGACTGGAGATCTGGGTTTGATACCTGGATCGGAAAGATCCCCTGGAGAAGGAAACAGCAACCCACTCCAGTATTCTTGCCTGGAAATTCCCATGGATGGAGAAGCCTGGTAGGCTACAATCCATGGGGTTGCAAAGAGTCAGACACGACTAAGCAACTTCACTTTCACTTTCTCAGTATAATATGCATTTCCAAAAGTAATATACTATGTATAATATAACATATAACATAATTGGTACAATGGTACCTTCTTTACACATATAACTAATCACATATGCATATTTATTTTCTAGCATTTATTTTATACTTCTAAGTCTATTTTTCATATAATGGTTTTTCAGCTGTGAGGAAATATTATAGGTCATAGGCCCATGATGTCAAATATAAACAAAAGTTGTAGGCAGAGGTGATATCATAGTGACTTGCATATGTAGACTTATGCTGATGATTTTAAGGAGCTTTCAAAGAAATTTAAATAATGGAGAAACATTTTAAAGTTCGTGTTCAGAAATTTCAGTGATGGCATGGGGGTGTTGTATTAGCATACTGGAATAAAATAACCCATGAGGAAGCTACTAGACTTTGTTTTTCTTAACTTTCACAACATTTAGAGCAATTCATAGTTATTTTGTTTTTCTTTATTTGTTATGGCTTCCTTTCTCCACTAGACTGCAAACTCCAGGTAGGCAGAGACAAGCTACATTCATCTTGTCTTTAGTTGTATCTTGGTACCTATCACCATGTCTGGAACAATGGGCTCAATCAATATTTAGGGAATGAATGGTGAGGTGAAGAATGGGAGTGTTTGAGAGACGCTTAAGAAGTCCAGATTGGTAGATTGTAAATGATGTCTTCAAGTTATTTCTGTTTTTATTGCTCCAGTCAAGGCCATCAGTCATAAGGTGGAGAACAGGCCATTTTCTATTTCTATATCCTGTTTGAGAAGGAAGAAACATTACTTGATTATTTCCATGTAAATCTGTAGTGTGTGTGTGTGTGTGTGTGTGTGTGTGTGTGTGTCTGATGATCAAAGACTTTGAAGCACAGGGACTTGGATGAGTTTTGTGACGCTGAGCATGTTTCTTGTCCTCTATGCTTCCTCACCACCTGAGTGGGTGTTCTGAAGACTAAATGAAATTACATATGCAATGATTCTAGCAGACTGTAGGACATAATCAGTAGTTTAGACTCACCACTATTCTCTCTAAACACATTCAGAATGACGAAATATTGTATAATAAAGTCATCATATATTTTATTGTCCAAACTATGATATTTTGGAAAATACAGACTACTAAACTAGGAAGAGCCCTGAGACCAGAAGCATCCATGGGGTTCCATATTCAGAATATGTGGTTTATCCTATGGGATAAAGTGAAAGTGTTAGTTGCTTAGTTGTGTTTGACTCCTTGTGACCCCAGACTTTGTAGCCTGCCAGACTCCTCTGTCCATGGGATTCTCCAGGCAAGAGAACTGTCCAGTTCTCCACTGGAGTGGGTTGCCTTTCCTTTCTCCAGGGGATCATCCTGACCCAGGGATTGAACCTAGGTCTCCCATATTGCAGGCAGAGTCTTTCCCATCTGAGCCATCAGAAAAGCCCCAATGGGATAAAGGATAATCAGTTTCAGAGTACTTCTGCTTGTCTGAATTAAGAATGAGAAATCCTTTTGATTAGAAAGAAAATTATAAACATCTTTTTATGGTTGTACCTTATTGGAATTATAACTAAATGTGCCAAATAAATGTGAAAGAACTTTCAGAGTTATTAATTCTGCAAAACGAAAAATATTAACTTACTTTGTTCCTCATAGTAATTATTATCCTTTTCAATTGATTTTGAGTTTACTCATGTACAGCTTTTGCTTTCATGAAACTGGAAGCACTGTGAACACAGGAATTATGTCCATGTCATTCACCCCTGCAAAACTATGTCCACTACAGGTCCTAGTACATAGTAACACATCCCAAAATAAAAATACAAGGTAAGTGAGTAGAAAGATTCAGTACAAAGCTTTTCCAAACAGTGATTGTGCCACCTATTGGCTTCGAGATTCTGGAAATTACTTAAACTTTCTGAGCCTCATGTCTCTCATCTGTAAAATGGGGACATATGAACTAGCCTGTTGTTGTAAGGATTAAATAAAAATAATGTATAGAACACATATCCTAGTGCAGCCACATAGTATGTGTTCAATAAATGTTTGCTATTTGTAGGCTCTGTTTGGATAAGTCAAACGGAAAGGAAGGGAAAGAGATTTACAAGGTATTTATATTAGCAGGGACTTTTCAGGAACAGACAGTTGACTTAGAGTTTGGATTCTGACTTGTTCCTTTTATACTAGTGACTCTTCAGTGGACTATTCATCAGACATAAATTACCTCAGACCTTAGTCAGACAGAGTAGGGGGCTCTGTAGTGATGGGGATCAATAGATGGGGTGGCTGGAGGCTTTAGTGCTGGGCTGATTTAATGGGTCTTGGAAAGAGCTGTATTAAAAGCTTTTAGGGGAAAGCTCCCTGTTGCTGCTTTTTGTACTCTGTCTAGTACCTTAATGAATGCTGCTATAAAGAGTGTTTTATCTCTGCGTTATGAGCCCAAGTTTGACTGTTTGTGCTCTCGGAAGGATGTTAGCTGTCTTGGGATAAGATTTTATGAAGGCAAGAACTGGTAGGGAAATAGGATTCTTATGATGAGTACAAATCTGAAGAAATTAACAGCAATCTCTGGTATTAAATCCCCCAATCAGAGATTTTGGATTGATTAAAAATATACACCATTCAGACGACAGAATCTCATACCAGATTTCTGATAGTATAATTATCTTTATATTATTGTAACATTTTAGTCTGAAGTATGGATTTGTTCTCTAGGATACTAAAAAGAACTTTGGGATAACAACATAAAATCCTAGTAAAGTTCTGTGTTTTCTTCAAAGTCACTCATACCTTTTAAATCCCAAAGCATACCTTTTATAATTATCCAAGTGTAATATTGTGGAATATTGATTTGATTTTTTAAAATATGAGGACAATATTGTACCAAGCATATGTGAATGTAACTTGCCTAACTTTCAGAGTGGGGTGTTATTCTAAAGTAGCAGAGCAGAGGACAATTCCTTTGTATGTATCTAAACCTTCTCCTGTCACACACACAGTACATAGTTTGTTTCATAAGGATTTTTCTGTCTTGTTTTAGATATATTTTTCTAGGTTGCTTTTATGACTATTTATATATGGAGTCAGCACTTTAGCAGAGATAGTTTAGATTCCCCTTTTGATATCCACTTATGATGGTGCTTAGAAAGGCTAGGAAAGGAACTATGGTATTGAATGCATGGAAAATATTCCCATTCTTTCCTCTCTTATGAGTTGTCTCAAAAGCATAAACTGTAGAGCCATTAGCAGAAAAAAACAGCAGGTAAATTCTTTGGTTGAAATTGATTATCAGGGGATAGTTTATGAAGATATTACTGATACTAGGAGATTCTACTTAAATTCATTCAAATATTTTATTTCTATTTGGTCTTATTAATCACCTATACAAATGTAAACCTTATACATGTGGTTAATTATTGAAGTTCAAAACATTATTTATCAATTTCAAAAATATTTGATCCATTTTTTAGAATGCTATTACAGTCATGCATTTTAATATGGTGATTAATTTCATTTTATTTTTTAAATTATCACTATTCTATTCAAAGTTAATTACAACATCATTATTTTAAACTTATCATTTACTCATTAATTTTATTTGACTAAATTGTACATACTTTTATTGAGAACTTACTATGAACTCTGATTAAAACCATAAAAGTGAGTAAAGCATAGTCTGCTTTTGATAACTCACAGTATTTGTGGTGAGTGAAAGGTCATCAAAATAAAGAGAATATTTTCAAAAACTGATAAGTTTGTAAAACTTCAAACTAGTTTACTGGACAGACTGGATATGTGCTTTAAAAATGCCATTATTTCGTTTCTATTTTCTGGTTCTGAGTTCATATGTTCATTTAAGGAAATCACAGTTAGTATTTTGTAATCAGTGCAGTCGCTGAGTCGTGTCCAACTCATTGCAACCTCATGAACTGCAGCACACTAGGCCTTACTGTCCATCACCAGCTCCTAGAGTACACCCAAACTCATGTCCATTGAGTTGGTGATGCCATCCAACCATCACATCCTCTGCCATCCACATCTCCTCCTACCCTTGGTCTTTCCCAGCATCAGGATCTTTTCAAATGAATCAGCTCTTCACATCAGGTGGCCAAAGTATTGGAGTTTCAGCTTCAACATCAGTCCTTCCAATGAACACCCAGGACGGATCTCCTTTAAGATAGACTGGTTGGATCTCCTTGCAGTTTTTTTTTTTTCCTTTTAATTAAATTTATTTATTTTTTTAATTACAATACTGTATTTGTTGCCATACATTGACACGAATCAGCCATAGGTGGACACAATCGCCCAATGCCGAAGCCCCCTCCCACCTCCCACCCCACATCCTCTACCTGAATCATCCTGTGCATCAGCCCCATGCATCCTGCATCCTACACCAAACATAGATTAGCACTTCGTTTCTTACAGGAAAATACACATGCTTCACTGCCATTCTCCCAAACCATCCCACCCTTTCCCTCTCCCTCAGAGTCCAAAAGTCCACTCTATACCTCTGTGTCTCTTGTTGTCTCACATATAGGGTCATCATTACTGTCTTCTAAATTCCATATATATGTGTCAGTATACTGTATCGGTGTTTTTCTTTCTGGCTTACTTCACTCTGTATAATCGGTTCCAGGGACTCTCAAGAGTCTTCTCCAAACCGTAGTTCAAAAGCATCAGTTCTTCAGTGCTCAGCTTTCTTTATAGTCCAACTCTCACATCCATACATGACAACTGGAAAAACCATAGCCTTGACTAGATGAACCTTTGTTGACAAAGCAATGTCTTGGCTTTTGAATATGCTGTCTAGGTTGGTCATAACTTTCCTTCCAAGGAGTAAGCATCTTTTAATTTCATGGCTGCAGTCACCATCTGCAGTGGTATTGGAACCAAAGCAATAAAGTCAGCCACTGTTTCCACTGTTTCCCCATCTATTTGTTATGAAGTGATGGGGTCAGATGCCATGATCTTAGTTTTCTGAATGCTGAGCTTTAAGCCAACTTTTTCACTCTCTTCTTTCAGTTTCACCAAGAGGCTCTTTAGTTCTTCTTCACTTTCTGCCATAAAGGTGGTGTCATCTGCATATATGAGGTTATTGATATTTCTCCCGGAAATCTTGATTCCAATGTTAGGCTTTTTCCAGCCCAACATTTCTTATGATGTACCCTGAATCTAAGTTTAATAAGCAGACTGACAATATATAGCCATGACGTACCCCTTTTCCTATTTGGAACCAGTCTGTTGTTCCATGTCCAGTTCTAACTGTTGCTTCCTGACCTGCATACAAGTTTCTCAAGAGGCAGGTCAGGTGGTCTGGTATTCCCATCTCTTTCAGAATTTTCCACAGTTTATTGTGATCCACACAGTCAAAGGCTTTGGCATAGTCAATAAAGCAGAAATAGATGTTTTTCTGGAACTCTCTTGCTTTTTTAGTGATCCAGCAGACATTGGGAATTTGATCTCTGGTTCCTCTGCCTTTTCTAAAACCACCTTGAACATCTAGAAGTTCATGTTTCATGTATTGCTGAAGCCTGGCTTGGAGAATTTTGAGCATTATGTTACTAGCATGTGAGATGAGTGCAATTGTGCAGTAGTTTGAGCATTCTTTGGCATTGCCTTTCTTTGGGATTGGAAGGAAAACTGATCTTTTCCAATCTTGTGCCCACTGCTGAGTTTTCCAAATTTGCCAACATATTGAGTGCAGAATTTTCACAGCATCATCTTTTAAGATTTGAAATAGCTCAACTGGAATTCCATCACCTCCACTAGCTTTGTTCGTAGTGATGCTTTCTAAGGCACACTTGACTACATTCCAAGATGTCTGGCTCTAGGTGAGTGATCACACCATCGTGATTATCTTGGTTATGAAGATCTTTTTGTACAGTTCTTACACCACCCTTATGGCAGAAAGTGAAGAGGAACTAAAGCCTCTTGATGAAAGTGAAAGAGGAGACTGAAAAAGTTGGCTTAAAGCTCAACATTCAGAAAACGAAGATCATGGCATCCAGTCCCATCACTTCATGGGAAATAGATGGGGAAACAGTGGAAACAGTGTCAGACTTTATTGTTTTGGGCTCCAAAATCACTGCAAATGGTGACTGCAGCCATGAAACTAAAAGACGCTTACTCCTTGGAAGAAAAGTTATGACCAACCTAGATAGCATATTCAAAAGCAGAGACATTACTTTGCTGACTAAGGTCCATCTAGTCAAGGCTATAATTTTTCCAGTAGTCATGTATGGATGTGAGAATTGGACTGTAAAGAAGGCTGAGTGCCGAAGAATTAATGCTTTTGCACTATGGTGTTGGAGAAGACGCTTGAGAGTCCCTTGGACTATAAGGAGATCCAAACAGTCCATTCTGAAGGAGATCAGCCCTGGGATTTCTTTGGAAAGAATGATACTAAAGCTGAAACTCCAGTACTTTGGCCACCTCCATGACTCATTGGAAAAGACTTTGATGCTGGAAGGGATTGAGGTCAGGAGGAGAAGGGGACGACAGAGGATGAGATGGCTGGATGGCATCACTGACTCAATGGACATGAGTCTGAGTGAACTCCAGGAGTTGGTGATGGACAGACAGGGAGGCCTGGCGTGCTGCGATTCATGGGGTCGCAAAGAGTTGGACACGACTGAGCAACTGAACTGAACTGAACTCTCTGTATTCTTGCCACCTCTTCTTAATATCTTCTGCTTCTTTTAGGTTCATACCATTTCTGTCCTTTATTGTGCCCGTCTTATCTTTGCATGAAATGTTCTCTTGGTATCTCCAATTTTCTTGAAGAGATCTTTAGTCTCCCATTCTATTGTTTTCCTCTATTTCTTTGCATTCAGTGCTGAGGAAGGCTTTCTTTATTTCTCCTTTCTATTCTTTGGAATTCTGCATTCAAATGGGAATATCGTTCCTTTGCTCCTTTGCTTTTCACTTCTCTTCTTTTCACAGCTATTTGTAAGACCTCTTCAGATAGCCATTTTGCTTTTTGCATTTCTTTTTCTTGGGGATGGTCTTGATCCCTGTCTCCTATACAGTGTCACAAACCTCTGTCCATAGTTCATCAGGCACTCTGTCTATCAGATCTAGTCTCTTAAATCTATTTCTCCCTTCCACTGTATAATCATAAGGCATTTGATTTAAGTCATACCTAAATGGTCTAGTTGTTTTCTCCATTTTCTTCAATTTAAGTCTGAATTTGGCAATAAGGAGTTCATGATCTGAGCCACAGTCAACTCCTGGTCTTGTGTCTGCTTACTGTATAGAGCTTCTCCATCTTTGACTGCAAAGACTATAATCAGTCTGATTTCAGTGTTGGCCATCTGGTGATGTCCATGTGTAGAGTCTTCTCGTGTTGTTGGAGGAGGGTTTTTGCTATGACCAGTGCATTCTCTTGGCAAAACTATTAGCTTTTTCCCTGCTTCATTCTGTACTCCAAAGCCAAATTTGCCTGTTGCTCCAGGTATTTCTTGACTTCCTACTTTTGCATTCCAGTCCCTTATAATGAAAAGGACATCTATTTTGGGTGTTAGTTCTGAAAGGTCTTCTATTTTTGTAGAACTCATATTTTTCACATAAAATTATATCTATAAATGTTTTACATATTTGGGTCTATACAGCTTAGTGCCTTCTTTTTTTTTCTTTTTAACTTAACTGCTCTACCATATTTTCCCATGTCTGTATTTCTTTTGCTATAATTTCATTTTTAATAACCACCCATCCCTCCGTTATTCAGATATAAAAATTATTTAGAGTCCTCCATAATTTATTTGGCCAGTTCTTTACAATGTTTTCTTTAAAGACTTTAATACTATCATAAATAATATTCCAATGAAAATTTTATAGATTAACTGATTACTTTCTTAAGAAAAGAATACTGGGAAGAGAAATACTTAAAGAGCTGGTTATAGGTATGTTCATACTTCGTGTATTCTATATATATAGTCAGATGTTCTTCGAAATTGTGCAATGTATAAGGATGCCCAGATTCATTACACTTTACCATTCTTAGTCTTTTTTATTTTTGATGAATAAACAAATAGCATTTTATTTTGTCTTTACTTGGTTAACAATGAGATCTAATTTTCCATTTTTATCAATAATTTGTACTATTCATTAGTGAGTTATCAATAGTTCTATTTACATATGTCCTTGTTTAATTTGTAAGGTCTCAGACTTCTAGTTGATGAAATGACTAACTATTATACTTTTGTGAACTTTCTACCATTATATTCAGGATTAAATAAATAAATAAGTAAATAAATGAAATGCTGTTTCTATGGAGCATGCAAGATATGGCAACCTCACACACCAGAAGCCTAGAGGTAGGTAAGAGGCAGAGCAAAGGTCCTGCCAGCTGATGATAGTGTAGGGCACATGTGATGGAGATGGTGTGCATACTCAGTCACTTCATCTGTGTCCAGCTCTTTGCAACCCCATGGACTGGTCCACCAGGCTCCTCTGTCCATGGGACTCTCCAGGCAAGAATACTGAAGTGGGTTTCCATGCAACCTCCAGGGTGTGTTCCTGACCCAGGGATCAAATCCACATCTCTTGCAACTCCTGCATTGCAGGTAGACTCTTTACCCACTGAATCACCTGGAAAGCCTAGAAATGATGTAAGAATACTGTATTGCTACTCAACTTGACTTTCAACTCCCATGGGAAGGCTGGCTGTAAATAATTATAATTGAACTAGCCACTCTTTGACTCTGGGTGGCACAAAACCTCTTCAGTGAGAACTCAACATCCAAAGCATGTGTCTCTGATTAATTGGAGTCCAACTTTACACTATTCATGTATTATAAGAAACACCATACTGAGAAATAAACATGGAAATTGGTCTCTGGTCATTGACACATCTCTGCTGTCTGTTGGAAACAAATGCAACGCTGTCTGGAGAGATACTTCAAAAACCAAAATGCTTGGATTTCCCATAATAACATCATACTTTGTGGGAAATAAGCTAAAATAAAAAAAATTGCAAAACATGAGATGAAAAATATTCATGATGAATAAGATTTAGTCAAACAAGAGAATTACCTAACTTGCAAAACTTGAGAAAAGAGATTAATGCTATTAAAGAGACTATATAGAATGAATAGGTATATTTAAAATTAATAATGTAAAAAATGTTATAGAAAACAAAAGAATGGAAGACTGATTTAAAACAATGCAGCCTTGAAAAGGTACCAAATACAAATTCTAAAAATAGAAATACATAGTCATTGAAATTTAAAACTTAATGATTTAAGAAGGAAATTAGACATCCACAAAGTATGAGAGAATAAGTGAATTAGAAGGGAAATTTGGGGGAGGAACATGATATGGCATGGTTGTTGTTGTTCAGTCATTTCAGACTCTGCAACCCCATGGACTGTAACATGCCAGGCTCCTCTGCCCTCTGCTATCTCCTGGATTTTGCTCATATTCATGTTTATTGAGTCAGTGATGCTATCTAACCATCTCATCCTCTGCTGGCCCTTCTCCTTTTGCCTTCAGTCTTTACAGCATCAGGGTCTTTTCCAATGAATTAACTGACTGTTCTCATGAGGTGACCAAAGTATTGGAGCTTCAGCTTCAGCAACAAGGGGAAATATAGAAAAACAGGGTATATGAAAGAGTACTTTCAATGTGTGTTAATAAGTTTCCAGAGGAAGTGAAAAGAATGGCTCAGAATTTTCCAGAATTGACAAAATCAATATCTCTAGGCCTAACATGCACAGTTTACAGGAGTAACAATAATAATAGTAAAGTAGTAAGTCATACCCAGATATCACAAGAGTGAATAATATCAAACAAAAGTTTTTATAACATTCAAAAAATGTAAATAATTACAAAGGCCCAGTTATTAAAGCTTCAGCCTCAACCACAGAAGATGGAAAATAATGGTGTTACAGTTTTGAAGTATTAAAGTGTAAAAAAAAAAAGAAACTGTCAACATAGAAGCATAAAATTAAATAATCTATCCTTTAAGAATAAACTCAAACTAAACTTTCTCAGCACTGCATTAATAAAGAGAAGTATAAGTAAATATATAAGTATTTGTAAGTGAAGTGGACATCCTTGTCAAATTACTAGCTTCTTTTTACATTGACATCTACATTTGATCTTAAATATATATATTACTATAATGAGAAATTAGTATTCAGTTCCCAGTTTATGAAGATGCTTTTGATCAGACAGTAATAAATAAAGTTTCTGTTTGTCACTTGCATTTTCTGATTTTGATTTTTAAGATATGATCAATCAGTCAACTCTGCTTTACTCTCCAAAATCTCTGCTTAAATTTGAAATGCTTTATTTTCTCTTTTCTTTAACAAATGAGATGTTATAAATGGGTGTGCCTTCTCAATGCTCAAACTGTTCAAGTTCATCATTTTGAGAAATAGCTATTGTTTTTGATGAAGATTTATTAACTCCGTTGACTATCAGGTACAAAAAAATAATGTCTTGTATTTAAATTTTAAAAATTAATGCTTTAGAGAAATCACTATTTTAGCAACTTTTTGTTAATATTTATTATATGTTATATACTATACTGCTTCCCAGCTGGTGCTAGTGGTAAAGAACCTGCCTGCCTTTGCAGGAGAGGTAAGAGACATGGGTTCGATCCCTGAGTTGGGAAGATTACCTGGAGGAGGGCATGGCACCTGATTCCAGTATTCTTGCTTGGCAAATCCTGTAGAGAGAGGAGCCTGCCTGGCTATAGTCCATAGGGTCGCAAGGAGTCAGACAGGACTGAAGTGACCTGGCACACATCTACCGCACAGGAACTATGAAGAGTTCACTCAAAACATTAAATTGTGAAACAGTAATGAAAATTTTCAGACTTACTTTGGCATTATAATGAAAAAAAAGGATGAAAAAATACAACCGATCATTTGCACTGAATTGGACTGAAAATATACTTAGCTTTCTGAAAAAAATGTTTCCTTTGTGTATTACACTTTGATTATAAAAATCTTGTTCTTTATACACAGAAAAAGAGTGTTGATAATAGTTCCAAATATGGCATTAAATGTTTACTATTTTCTAGAACAAAAAGAATGTACATAAAATTTGATGTAGTGAATTACATGTATCCTGCTATCAAGTCAGTCTCCTCATTTATAAATGTGTCATTGCTGCTTTTCTGTATAATAATGCATGCCTGACTTTGATTGGTTGATTCACTTATAGTCCAAGAGGACTGAAAACTGTGATAGAGAGTATTCAGTGGCATGATCAGGATATCTCCTCTCTCAGAGACATGTACAAATAGCTCCTTATTAAAGCATGCATTTCCAAGTAAGATATTGAATTAGAATAATAGAATTGTAGAATTATAAGCCATAATAATGGCCATCATATCCAACTCCTTCATTTTGAAGATGTGGAAACAGAGGTTCAAAGAGGTTAAATAATATCCCTGGGGTGATACAGATACATAGAAGCTTCCCCAGAACCAAAATATCCCCTGAGCTCCTGTCCAGAACTGCCACTATACCACACAGCAGGCCTGTGGAGGCAGGTTGTCAGATTTTAGAATTTAAATTATGACTTGGAAAAGAGGAAAATAAATTTCTTTATGGTTTTTGTTTTCTAAGTCCCCTTATCTAATATATTCCATTTTGGTGAAAGCTACATAAAGGAAGGTTAGGTAAATTACCAAAGAATGTCTTACTTTGTAAAGTGAGAATTCATCTCAGACCTGAATCTGCTGAAAGATCCCTATTTTACAAGTGCTTCAAATTCATATGAAAAGTTTAGAAAGATAGAGAGTGACTAAGAAGAGAAGGAAGGGAGGGAGGGAGGGCAGAAAGAAGAGAAAAATGTAACATTGGAGGCGTAATCAGGAAACGATATTAGATATAGTACTTCACATCTAGAAATTATGAGAAACTTACCTACTGTAAGGGGGATTGTATCAGACTATGTTTACCTTAAAATCCATATTTAAATAATTTTGAATTGTTTTTTATTTTTATTGTTTTTTATTGTTTTATTTTATTAAATATCTTCATTCACCTAATACTCATCTAAGTATTTTCTCACTCTCAATTTCCTATTGTTTGGGTAAATTATTTTCCAGTTGATAATTTTAACATTTTGTATACATTTTATTTGTCCTTATATTGGCCACTTATTTCAAAAGTATTAATGAATTGTTAAAATATTAGGGATTTTAAAAGGAACCTACCAGCATTTATTTATGTAAATGAATCTTGAGTGTTCATTTTGGGTGAGTGGTCCATTATGAATTCTAGTTATATTCTTTGCTCACGCACAGATTTTTGTAATAGCTTCAAAGGCAAAAACATTCCTTCCTATTTTTATGATGAATTTTGTAACAGACATTGCTAGATTTCCTTCTATAAATTCCTTTCTTTTATTTTCTATAGAATCTTAACTGGAGATGTATCATCTGGAAGCTTCTGGGATTTCCCTTATGTCGAGTAAATCTGAAAAGGGAGCTTCATGAGGGCAGATATTTTTATCTGTTTTCCTTACTGTTGTATGATCAGAACCTGGAATAAATTCTAACACATGCATGAGTGCGTGCTAAGTCGCTTCAGTCATGTCTGACTCTTTGTGACCCCATGGACTGTAGCCTGCAAGGCTCCTCTGCTCATGGGATTCTCCAGGCAAGAATACTGGCATGGGTTGCCATTTCCTCCTCCAGTGGACCTTTCCAACCCAGGAATCGAACCTGAGTCTCTTATGTCTCCTGTATTGGCAGGCAGATTCTTTACCACTAGTGCCACCTGGAAAGCCCCACATATACTGGAGGCTTAGGAAATTGATAAAATAATGAAAGAGAACACATGCATGAATATTTGCCCCTTCTTGCTTCCTTTCATTATCCTCATGCATGGAACATGAGTGTGATGCTCAAGTCCATCCTGAGCCACGGATACTTGATGACAGGATGGAAACATGAAACAGGAATGGATCTTAGAGCTACAGAATGGCTCTGCATGGCCTCCTTCCAATTTTAGATGAGAGAGAAAGGAAGTTTTCTCTTCTCAAGAGATTAAGGTCATTGTTGGAAATTTCTGTTATAGGTGAACCTTGTACATATCAATAAAACTTTACTTTTTAAAAAACAGTGGAAAGTAATCAGCAAAATTTGGTGGAAAATTCCTGTGAACCTGACGTAAAGAGTTTATTATTTTTTTGTCAGAAATGTTTGATAAACACTTAATAAACCTTGTCAGTTTTATATTTTCAAAATTATAGTTAATGGATGGAAGCCTTAATCAGGACATCATCTTTTATCTATAATGAGGAACTATTTATTGAAACTGCAGCAAAAGAAACTTTAGGAAGAATAACATAGAAAGAGGTTAATATGCCATGTTAAGCACTGTATTTCGATGTTTAAATAGTATGTGTGCGAGGGAGATGGGGAGCTTCCCAGGTGGCGCTAGTGGTAAAGAACCTGCCTGCCAATGCCGGAGACAGAGATGTGGATTCAGTCCCTGGATTGGGAAGATCCCCTGGAGGAGGGCAGGGCAGCTCACTCCAGCATTCTCGCCTGGAGAATCCCATGGACAGAGCAGCCTCACAGTCTGCGGCCTATAGGATCACAAAAAGTTGGACACGACTGAAGCAGCTTAGCAGCAGCAGCACCTGTGTGTTTGTGTACATTTTAGTTGTGTAAACCTAAAACAATTCTCCATATTCGAATAGAATGAATTATATTTTTATTTATATGTATTATATATTTGTAGTCAAATAGCTACATATTGTGGGCTTCCCTTTAGGCTCAGCTGGTTAAGAATCCTCCTACAATGTGGGAGACCTGGGTTCAGTCCCTGGGTTGGGAAGATTCCCTAGAGAAGGGAAAGGCTACCCACTCCAGTAATCTCTTCTGGAGAATTCCGTGGACTGTATAGCCCCTAGGGTCACAAAGAGTTGGCTATGACTGAGCAACTTTCACTTTTACTTTCAGCTACATATTGTAGCTCTATTTGGAAAAAATTTGGTAAGGGATACTCATAATTAAGTAACAACCTTAAAGTCATTCAGGTGGTAAGAGGCAAATTCAAATCTTAACCTATGACTCCTGGAGTGTTCATTCATGCTAAGATTTTGTGATAACTAGTGAAGGGAAAATGTCTACTCTATCCAAGATGTATAATTGTATAATACCAATATATTTCATTGATAACATAAGGGCATTATAATTTTAATGGTGAAGCAGTTCATATAAGATGAAAACCATTGACATTATCAGGTCTAAACTCATTTTATCAATGGCTGTCAGATTCCATAATGAGTATATGAAAGAATGAATAACTTTCCAGCGAGTAGTTCACTGAGAACCAGCATAGATTAACTAAAGAAGTGAAAACAACTTATGTTAGACTCAACAAATTTCTGTTGACTACAAAGACTAAATTTATATATAGAAGAATTTTGTAGATATGTAGTATCTGGATTTCAATAAGTCACCTGGTCAAGTCTGTGGAAAAGAATGAATGATAACAAGGGAATAATAGTGTAAAATGAATGGGGTTTATAGTAAGCATAGTAAGTGGACTATATCTAAATAATTGATTAACAGGTTGATGCAGCTCAGAACCAATACCATTGCTTTGTAGTCACCACCTGTGTGCACGTCCACATTGTTCCAGTTGAGGTGAGGTGAAGTCGCTCAGTCGTGTCCAACTCTTTGCGACCCTGTGGACTGTAACCTACTAGGCTTCTCCATCCGTGGGATTCTCCAGGCAAGAATACTGGAGTGGATTGCCATTTCCTTCTTCAGGGGATCTTCCCAACCCAGGTATCGAACCTGGGACCTCCCACATTGGAGGCAGACGCTTTAACCTCTGAGCCACCAGGGAAGCCCAATTAGTAGAGAAAATAAATTACCTTAGACAAATGATGCTACAGTCTTCACAATATGAGTTCAAGGCATAGACAGAGGTGATTTTTCCATCTAAGTAATTTTATATTTTCAACCTTAATGTGGTGAATAAAAAGTCTTTTATAGCAAGTGTCTTGTGAAACACAACTTGCATTAAGAGGAAGTAACATTTTGTTAAAAGTTATTGGATGGTAAAATTGTCAAAAAGGACTCTGAAATTCTTTCCTCCTTTTCCTTGCCATTCTTTTCAAAGGTACAGATAGTGTTATCTCTGACCTTGAGCACAGGTGACCTGTTACTGTGAGTACAATTTGCCTCTTGAAGATCTAACTAAAGAAACAGGTGCACAAGTTGGCAATCACATGCTGCTGCTGCTGCTGCTGCTGCTAAGTCGCTCCAGTCGTGTCTGACTCTGTGCGACTCCATAGACGGCTTTTCCTAATTGCTAAAGCTGGTGGATAGCTTGTTTCTGTAGGTGCTGAAAGAGGGTTAGACCGTTGCAGACTGATCAATCTTGCTCAGTCTGCTACTTAGTGACAATCAGGGCAAGACCAGAGACCTTGAATATTGCCAGCATTATATAGCACAGCACAGACAACTGTCATAATATTTCCAGCTGTCACTGAGAGACTAAGCCAGATTTAGGAATGCTGCTAAGTCACTTCAGTCGTGTCCAACTCTGTGCAACCCCATAGACGGCAGCCCACCAGGCTCCCCTGTCCCTGGGATTCTCCAGGCAAGAACACTGGAGTGGGCTGCATAATCATTATCGTCATATTTATTCCAGCCCCTTCATTATTAGTTCTGGATATGGCATGTTTATCTCTTAAATTAAGAATGATTTGTTCCCATGTAGTGCCTATCACTTGAGAATTCCAACGTGCTTTATGAGCTTTGGGCTGAGTTTACATCTAGCCCGGAACTTCTGCCAGTGCTCTTCTGAGTCCCTCCGGAGCTCTTCTGCGTGTGCTACCGTTTCCTTAATGGCACTTCTCACTCAGATCATCTCTGTTGGGATGACAAAGAATTCTGCTGAGGTTTGGAGGAAAATGTGAATTTGAATTTGGAGCACTAGCTCTTTAATCCTTTCAGCTCTCTTTGAAGTAAAGAAGTGATGACAATTATTGCATCCATTTTCTAGACTGGATTTCAGTGTGTTGCCATTGAAACCATCACTGCAGAGGTGACTTACAGGCCTTAGGCTGGCCTCCACCATATGCTGCCTCCCTGATATAAATGAAAGTGGGACGAGAACAGAGAGATTTGGATCCCAGAGCTTGTTTCTATAAAATTAAGTAACATTTGATTTTCACGCATTTAAAATGGATGACTTAGTTTCTTCTTTGTAAGATATAAGGTACCACACAAAATACTTTGAAAATAATTTGAACTCTATCCATTTAACCTATTACTGATGGGTTGCTATATACAAGTGTTATATATATATATATATATATATATATATATATATAAAATTCATTTTGACCTTGTTACTTGTTTCACTTTTGAGCAAATTTGTATATCTTACCTCCACTTTATATTCAGATCATTATTAAATTATTATTTCATAGCCGTATTCTTCAAGAAGCATTGTTGAAACAACAGCATACAATATGCTGTTTTAGGGGGCTGCACTGGGTGAGTAAGGGGAGGCAAAGGTGATTCATTTGTGTATTTTGAAAGCCAAAGTATCCTGTAAACTAATGCTTTATATGCCGTCTCACAAAATGGATCATAAATAAGTTGAGGTTTATATTTCACATACTTTTTAATCTTTGAAAAAGTTTCAAATATAGCTTCCCAACATAAACACACACATACACACAGAGAGAGAGAGACACAGACACATGGGAAAAAAGCATTCTTGGAACTCTGTAGAGATAATCAGCACCAAAATCCTGACATTTTTCCCACTTTTTTCTTGTGTTAAAAACATACCACTTCTGTCAGTTATTGCTAGATATTTTCTCAAATGCAGACTTATCCTTCTACTAAAGTAGAAATGCCATTTAAAAAACTTTAAAGTAGTTTTTCAAAAATCAGCATGATGGATTTTTAAATGTTTGTTCATCAATAATATCCCATCACTGGGACTACATTGAAAAAGCATAAAATTCTATTTGTTGGGACTGCCGGATGCTATAATGGCCCAGTTGCTAATTGCTCTGTAAAACCCAGAGACAGTATTCCTTATACACCATATTTTCAGGATGCAGAATTTGATTAATTGATGCTGGATGGTTGGCTATCATAAGGCATGACATTTAGTCCAGACAGATGAAAACTGGTTGGAAAAAACTGTGTTCAAAAGCATTGAAAAACAAGAACGTGAAGGGTCAAAGGGCAATGGGAAAAAGCTATTTGACAGTTAGCTCATATTTACCTTATAAATTTTTTAATAATAGCTGATGCTTTTTAATCTCTGACTGTCTTACACTACAAAGTGTAAGTCAATGTATAAGCTAATTGCAGAAAGCAAAAGTGGTATTTAATGCACTGGACACTTTCACAAAGTATTGTATCTCTAATTAGTGTTTGTAACTGATGTGACAGCAGTTTATAGAGCACCAAAATAGTTCCTAATTTGTCAAGTGGGTCTGAAGCTTATGGCAGCTTTCTGATCATCTCCCTTGCCGCAGGACCTGAAAGCACCTTCAAAAAGCTTTCTCTCATTGATCTTTAGTCAGATGCTGACCGAAAAGCAGACAGCCCTGCCAGAAAGAAGATAGATAGGTGCTGCACTGGCATGAAAAACACCGCACCCTTAATGAAAAAGGTTCCTGCTTATAACTCATGTGTGTGTACAAACACATCCACACAGGGGGCTTCAGTGAGAATAGCAGTCCTGGAAATTAAGGGGGAATGCATTTGCTATTTGTTTTTTCATTCTTCTCACATACGACTGCCCATCATGAATGTCTAGAATGCACTAAGCAGGCTGTTTGTTAGTGCTTCCTTAGTTTCTTTTTTTGTGGCTCTCTAAGGTGGAATGTTTTAATGATTAGCTTATAATTTTTAGAGAGTTGGTGAGCTAATGAAGGCACAGAAGATAAATACCAAATTGTGATGTTCTAAGCATAAACAAAGCGTTGTTTGATATAAATTTTGAATTTACAAGAATATATATACTACAAATTAAAATCTCATCTGTGTTTTGTGGCAATCTCCCTGCTGTCTTTATGATGCTAAGGGATGATGTTCCCATAATAGAATATCAATTATATATTTGTATTTTAGAATGGTTTATGTAATAGGAAAAATATTCAAGAAAGTTACTTAGTATGCATTTGTCAGCTACTTTTTAATTTGTCAGGTTAACAGAATGTATTCCTAAAGATAACATGATGATTATCCCACCCACATCTCATCTTAGCATCAGAGTCCTGGGCACTACACCAGGGAAATCATTAAGCGACTTGAAAAGGGCACACTGTCCGCACTGATAGGGACCAGTTCATTGAAAAATGCAGTCACCTCATCCTTAGGGAGGATTGTGTTGTGTTTAGCAAGTCCAGCCACCAAATTTTGCTACTTACTAACCTTGATGCTCAAGGTTTATTTCTTATAAACATTTTCTGAGAATTACAAGTTCTTTTCTCTGTTAACTCCCAATCATTTCCAAGTGAATTGTAGTTTGAGATAAATTATGGGGGAGATGGTGTACAATTTAGCTAACTATAACTGCAGAGATTCAAATCAACATGGCAAAAATAATCTCTCTTCTAGTCCCCATTTTTATTATCTTCCTATATTTCATAGGTTGGGAGAGGGTCCATCCTACCTAGCATATTAAAAACCAGACACACCAGTTTACTGATAAAAGTCTGTATAGTCAGAACTATGGTTTTTCCAGTAGTCATGTACAGATGTGAGAGGTGGAACATGAAGAAGTCTGACCACCAAAGAATTGATGCTTTTGAATTGTGATACTGCAGAAGACTCTTGAGACTTGGATTGCAAGGAGATCAAACCAGTCTTAAGTGAACCAGTCATTCCTAAAGGAAATCAACCCTGAATGTTCATTAGAAGGACTGATGCTGAAGCTGAAGCTCCAGTACTTTGGCCACCTGATGTGAAGAGCCAACTCATTGGAAAAGACCCTGATTCTGGGAAAGATTGAGGAGGAGAAGGGGGTGATAGAGGATGTGATGGTCGGATGGCATCATCAAGTCAATGGCCACGAGTTTGGGCAAACTCGGGAGATGGTAAAAGACAGGGAAGACAAGCTATAGCCTATGGGATGGCAAAGAGTTGGATATGACTTAGCAATTGAACAACAGCCATCCTCTTACAAAACCTGGGAGCACTCTTTGGCTTGTATTTTCCTCACCTACATTCTTCTTATCAAGTCATAACCAATCCTTCTCCAAGTCTTAGATTTATCAGTTAATAATTCTCAAATCTATTTACTCTTCTCCATTGACACCAGCTTAGTCTACCATCTTCTGTAAACTGATGCTGCAAGGACCTCTTAATGGGTGTCACTTAATCTACTCTGCTCCCACAAACGTATTCTTAAGGAATAAACCAGTTAAGATACTCTTGCATAAAAGGTTTGATCCAGTGGTTTTTAAACCATTGTGGCTCAGAAATTTTCCTTCATATTCTCAAATTTATTTAGAGTCCCAAAACTTTTTGTTCTTGTAGGTATATCCATTTATGTTTATGGTGAAAGTGCAGTGAAAGTGTTAGCAGTTCAGTTGAATCCACCTCTTGCAACTCCGTGGACTGTAACCCACCAGGCTCCTCTGTCCATGGAATTCTCCAGGCAAGAATGCCAGAGTGGGTAGCCATTCCCTTCTCCAGGGATCTTCCTGAACCAGGGATCAAACCCAGGTTTCCTGCATTACAGGTAAATTCTTTACCATCCTTATCACTGTGGAAGACTGATATTTATCATATTAGAAATTAAAACTGAGAGATTAAAAGTTATTTACATATTAATTCATTGAAAAATAAAAGAATATTTCGATATTTTTTGTTGTGAAAAATTATTGTGTTTTCTAAAACAGGCAATGACAACAGCATTGTCTTACATTTTTCCGAATCTCTTTAAGGTCTAGATTAGTAGAAGATAGCTGGGTTCTCATTTCTGCTTCTGTATTCAATCTTTTGCAATGTGTTGTTTAGTTGAAGCATATGAAAAACTCCAGCTTCTGAGACATAAGTAGTTTGAGGTAGATCTTGGTCTTTTCTTGAGGTAAATCTAGTCTTTTTATCTAGGCTTTTTGAAATTACACTAAAAGTTTTCTTTAAGGAATTTTATCTTTTTAAAATTAATTTTTATTAGAGTATATTTGCTTTACAATGTTGTGTTTTTTCTACTGTACAGCAAAGTGAATCAGCTATACATATACATATATATACCCTCTCTTGAATTTCCACAAAGCATTGAGTAGAGTTCCCTGAACTACATATTTGGTTCTCATTAGTTTTCTATTTTATACATAATAGTGTCTATGTGTCATTCTCAGCCTCCCAATTCATCCCATCCCCTCTTCCACCTCCTTGGTGTCCATACATTTGTTCTCTATGTCTGAGTCTATTTCTGTATTGCAAATAAGATCATCTATACCATTTTTCTAGATTCCATATATATATTTTAATATATGATATTTTCTCTTTCTGACTTAATTTCAGTCTGTATGACAGTCTCTAGGTCCATCCACACCTCTACAGATGACCCAATTTCCTTCCTTTTTATGGCCGAGTAATATTCCATGCACATCTTATTTATCCATTTCTTCTGTTGATGGCCAGGGTTGCTTCCATTCCCAGCTATTGTAAATAAGTACTTCAACTCAACACTGGGGTGCATGTGTCTTTTTGACTCACAATTTTCTTTGGTATATGTCCAGGATTGGGATTCCTGGGTTGTATAACCATACGTGTCGTATAACCATACGTATAACCATTGGTGTACTATTTTTAGTTTTAAATGAACCTTCATACTGTTCTCCAGAGTGGTTGTATCAATTTACATTCCCACCAACAGTGCAAGAGGGGTTGCCTTTTCTTCCTACCCTCTTCAGCATTTATTATTTGCAGATTTTTTAACTCTTTCACGCATGCATGCTCAGTCACTCAGTTATGTCCGACTCTTTGTAACCCCCTTGGGCTGTAGTCCACCAAGCTCCTCTGTCCATAGGATTTCCTAGGCAAGAATACTGGAGTGGGTTGACATTTCCTTCTCCAGGGGATCTTCTATATCTCCTGTGTGGACAGGAGGATTCTGTGCCATCCGGGAAGCCCTATTGTTTGTGGATTTCTAAATCATGGCCATTCTGATCAGTGTGAGGTTATACCTCCTGGTTTTGATTTACATTTTGCTAATAATTAGTGATGTTGAGCATTTTTGCGTGTATTTTGTTGGCCATATGTATGTTTTCTTTGGAGAAATGTCTGTTTAGGTCTTCTGCTCATTTTTTGATTGGATTATTTTTTGATATTAAGCTACCTGAGATGTTTGTAAATTTTGGAGATTAATTCTTTTTCAGTTCCATCATTTGCAAATCCCCCCTCCCCCCCATTCTGAAGGCTTTCTTTCTGTCTTGTTAATGGTTTTCTTTGCTGGGAAAATTGGACAGCTACTGAAATTAGAATACCCCCTAATACAATATGCAAACATACACTCAAAATGGATTAAAGACTGACTATAAGGCCAGACAGTATAAAAGCCATAGAGGAATACATAGGCAGACCACTCTTTGTTGTGAATTGCAGCAGCATCTTTTTGATCTACCTCCTAGAATAATGGAAATGAAAACAAAAATTAACAAATGGGACCTAATTAAACTTAAAAGCTTTTGCACAGCAAGGGGTTTTACATTTTTAAGGGGAAGAAAATACTTTTTTTTTTTTAAACTTGACTACATCAGGATATTCCTGAAAGATTAGTTGGGTTGTGGAATCCGAAAACATATCACTGAACTTTTTGTACTCTGTTACATTAAAATTCATTGGTGTTTCCAGCATTGTAAATGGATCTTTTATCCATGAGTGATTTTAAACATCATGCACTCATTTGGAAAATATTACTTCAGTGAGTTATATAGATCTTCAAATGTTGACATATTTCTTTTATTCAATATCAAAATATCACATTTGTTACTGTCACTACTACATGTACCAGAAGTCTTTAGGTATTTGGAAGCTGTCAGGCTCATCATGGTAGTGGATATACATTTTCCAAAATTCACGTGAAACCTCTAGCTTTATCATTTTTAACAACTGGCATTTTTTTTGAAGTGACAGGTGCACTTAGTTCATTTTTGATAAAATGACTGCCATGTACCAAGTATGAATAACCATCGTCTGTCTGTAAGTCTTTCTTTCAAGTAAAAATGGTGCTTGGTGAAAATATCAGCTTGTTTAGCTCACAACTCAAATAATTGCATAAATGCTTTTCTTTGAGACAACTATCCTACTTGGGTATGCACCAGAAGAGTTTTACCTCTCAGTTCATGCACAGAACATTTTAAACATGTGTACTCAAATGTTGATGTTTATAGAAATGGTGGTTTTTATTACTGCACCAATATATTCTTGTGAAATTGGCTTTGCTTCCCTCCTCCCAGGAGTACATGGGTGAATACTGTCGGTACAGTTTGGTGCCACAGTCTTGGTTCATGCTAGAAGGTACTAGCAGTTTTTCCCAGCATTCTTTTGCACAATCCATGTACATTTTCCCCAGAATTCTTCTGCACAACATTCTTTTACAATATAACTTATTCTAGAATAAAGCATAATATTAAAAAAATTAAACTCTTTGAATATATCAGAACCACTATATATCAGTACCACTATATAGATATATACCAGTATATCAGTACCATTGTGTTTGTGGTCAACATAAAATAAAGTTTTTTCAGTGAGTAGCTGGTGCTATTACCAGACACATACAAACAAAACAACAAACAGTCCCAACCTGTATGTGCATTGGTCCAGTTAAACTTCAGAAATAACAATTCCTCAGAGGAGATATAAACTTGGCCTTCACATTTTAAATTAAATCATTATTTTAACAAAGTACTATATTGTTGGAAACTGACAGCGCCATGTTTCCTTCTACTGCTGTTTCCTCCAACAAGTATTCAGAAATTTCTTGTCGACTCTACAAGGTTTTGTTAGTCTTTTAGTTGTTGTGTGAATGTCTCCATCCAATACAAAATATAATGTAACCTATAAAGTGCTTTAGTGTGTTATTCATTTCTGGTCTGCAAAGTGGTGAACCATTTTTACCTTTCAGAGTTCATTTATCCTATGTATAAAATATTCAATTCCTTTTCCTTTACATTCTGAATGATTGGTCTCAAAATGATGCCACCATAATACTATTCTAAAAGTTCTGTTGTGCAAGACATGATAAAGTAAATGTTTAATATCTCTGAAGTTGAGAGAAAGGTAGCTTTTATCATATTTTCAATTTCTTATTTACAGATTTTTTATTTCCTCTGAGTATATTCTTCTCTTCCATGAGTCAGAGAATTCTGATATGTCTGCTTCATCTTTTATAGTGTCTTTAGACGTAGATGGTGCAACGGCAGGTTAAGAAAGCAGGTCCTCTAATCTCTCTTTAAAGGTCAATGATCCATCCTAAAATATAATGAAAATATATTATAAATAAACTTGATTTATTTTAAAATAAAATGGTACTTAACTAAAAAAATAACGTTTTTGGAAAAGATCAACAATTTAGAAACATTTTCAAAATTAAAAATGTACTATAAAGGTGAAAGTATTTTTAGTTCTGTATGAATTTCTGCACAGTTACAAAGAAAACTTTAGGATTTCAAGCTAGTGATTTGTGGAAAGATAATGAAGTTAAAAATTATAGCAAGTATACTCAGAAATAACTAGTAATAGCACAGTAGAAATGCTGATATCAAACCATTAATCTCTGAAAATGCATACATTTATACCTTAAGGAAACACACAAAAAATGCACGTAGCCATCAGAGAAATGTCATCACAGTCTATGTAGAGTCTGAAAACCTCCACCATACACAGTGCAAGAAAGGGTGTGTATAAGACTTTTGCACATAATACTTTCTAGTATTATTACGAAAATGATTTTGACCCTGGGATCTCCTAAAAGAGACTCAAAGAACTGCAGGGGTCCTCAGAGCATATTTTGTCTATTACTGATATAATGAATGTTTACTGAACACTCCTAGGATTAAAATACAAATTTTTAACATGCTTGAAAAACATTCTAAGGCTTCACTTTTCTGTACAAGCCTACCCCCACCTCTAATCGGGCTACCCCATCAAATTGTCTCTGGCTCCAGGGACTTACCTCCTCTGCCTTCCTTACTCTTGAGCGCCCATTTTGCCTCAACCTATCTACTAATGGTTGAAGGCTTAGCTTCCTCAGCTATTCAGGCTTTTTTTGATTCATAAGTATAAGGTCCAAATTATCATGCCCATAATTATACCTATTTATTATTTATTATTATTCAGATACTATTTGTGCTTTGTCATGGTTGACTTTTCTCTCCCACACACTCCAGCTTCATTCAGTTCTCCTTTAGAGTTTGCACTCTTAACAATTTTTAGTTAAAACTATAATGTTTCCATTACTTTGACTATGTAAATATTGTTCACTTCAGAGACAAGTAATGTATTAAGAATATGTTTCATTTCTTTTACCATTTTTCTGTCATTAGTAAGCCTCATTTTTTCATGTGTACTATACTATAAATATATATTTGAACATCTTAAATTTCTTTGTCAGATCTATCATACACTTATCACTAGGTTATTTTTTTCAAACATCAAAACATGTCAAAAATTTATCAGTCCCATTTTCTCCCTTTGTTAAAAAATTATTTTTACTCAAATTCATACTGACTAATTTTTAGGCTACATGGCTGCTCTTCTGGCTTTCTTTTATTAATGCTTTTATCCTATGTTTAACTGTCACTTCCTGGATCCCATATTTTCTATTTTCTTGGTGAAAGAGAAATTTTATTGGAGCATATACTCCAGTTGGATATATGAGGGGTTAACATCCTGAGTCCTTGCATGTTAGAAATTATTTTAGCCTGATCCTTGATGTATAGATAATTGTTTCTCTGGAAGTGGTGGAGAGAAGATGGTAAGGATGTCTCCTGTTGCCATGCAGACTGTCATTTGATACTTTTGTCAGCTTGAAATTGCATGCCTATGTCCACCATCCCTAGTGTTCCTAAGTCTATGTTGAGAATATATCTTCTCCTTTCTGCACTTATGTTGCTGGCTAGGGAAGGATGCTCATCATTTAGCTTTCCCTCATAGGGTGGGGAAAGCATCTTGCTACCTGTCAGTATATAAACTTTTGGTACTTCTCCCATCCTTAGCCCTGCACCCCAATCCCACCTTGCTTTTCCTAGTGCCTCAAAGTCCTGACATTTTCAGAGTTCATAGCTCATCTCCTTGGTGTATTCCTCTGTTGGCACTATCTTATAACTTCCTCAGATCTGTTAACTATTCCTTTGTCTACTTTCTATCTTCTAAAACTTTTCTGAAATATTTTTTCCTGCCTTTGGTGATTTGCTTTATCCCTGTGAGATGATGCTTGTCTAAAATTTTTTTTTTTTAATTTCTTCCTATCATTTTGGGTCCTGGGAGAGAGAAAAGATAAATTCATCTGGCTAATGTGACATCTTTTCTAAAAACTTATTGATCCTGAAAAAATAATTTTGGAGATATGTACCTAGCATATAGATTCAATGCAGGGCCACCAGATATCCTGGCTTGACTCGGGATTCTGGGGATAAAGTACTCAGGGCTAAAACTAGCAGAGTCTGAGGTAAACTGAAACTATCGGTCACTCCAGAAATAGTTTTCTATTATGGCACTCGTAGAAATACTCCATCCTTGTAGATGGAAAACACTTTTGTTATTAAAAGTATTTCCCCATGGGTTCACATATCACCCACAGGTATTTATTGGGCACTTAATTGGATAATGGGCTACATGAGGCACCTCAGAATAAACATATCAGATATTTAGCCCTATGAACTTTTCTGCCTTTTTTTTTAAGTATCAGGTGAGTAAAGACACATTCTAGAAAAAGAATCTCTCCATCTGTTCCCCAGTGGCAGAGTATTTTCCGTGAAAGTTTTATTCTCTCCCTCTCTACAGATATAGATATGGATCCTAAATTTTCCCATTTGTCTTTTTTAAATTAAACCCTACTAGTCCTTACTTTAGATCATCACAGATTCTGGGTTTTGTTGTCACATCATGAGATGATAAAACATTAAAATGCAACCAGCAGACATTGTATAAATCAGGCAGATTTTCAACATCATAGTTCTGGATGTATATTCTACATGAAAAAAAGCCAGGTACTCTAGGTATAAGAAGCAGGATTGAAATCTCTAGAGTTCAAGAGCTTGTCAAGGCCTCAGAAAAGGGATAAGGATACAAAATAAACTCCTGTTATTCTAGATAAAAAGAGTGATCTATAGATAAGTGGCAGAAAATCAGCTATATGATCTGAGCCAAACTGGAGGTGGAAGTGTATCAAGATCATGGCCATAGAAAGACCATGCTTTACTGAGCAGTTTGGTGTAGAGGCCTCACAGGACCCCAGGATTACTGAAGTATGGTTAATTCTCAAAATTATGATCCTAGTTCAGAGAAAATGTTACAGTATTGACTGTCTTGTGCAGTGTGGTCAATAATAAATGTAATGCAAGTGCTTACATATTACTTAACCAGTTCTAAGTATTGTTTTTAGTGCTTTCTATGCACAGCTCTCCCTCATTTTATGATGGAGTTATGTTCACCATAAGTATCATCATAAACACAAAATACCGTGAGTTGAAAATGCATGTAGTACATCTAACATACCAGTCATCATAGTTTAGCCCAGTCTAACTTAAGGGTGCTCAGAACACTTAGATTAGCCTGCAGATGGGCAAAATCACCTGACACAAAGCTTATTTTATAATAAAGTGTTGAATATCTCATATAATTTATTGATTGCTATACTGAAAGTAAGGAAAAAAAAATGGTCATGTGGATATAAAATGGTGGCAACTGTATGATTGTTCCCCTCATGATAGCGTGACTGACTGGGAGCTGTAGCTGGCCAGCTGCCATTGCCAAGACAGAATGTCTGCCATGTATTGCTAGCCCAGGAAAAGAGCAAAATTCCTATCACATAAGAAATGAAGCGCCAGTCTATGTTCAATGCAGGATGCAGGATGCTTGGGGCTGGTGCACGGGATGATCCAGGGAGATGATGTGGAGTGGGAGGTGGGAGGGGGCTTTGACATTGGGAGATCCTGTACACCTGTGGCTGATTCGTGTCAATGTATGGCAAAAC
Source organism: Nanger dama (assembly GCA_917880005.1). Lineage (NCBI taxonomy): Eukaryota > Metazoa > Chordata > Mammalia > Artiodactyla > Bovidae > Nanger > Nanger dama. The sequence goes on from CAKJTW010000059.1 coordinate 4,772,852, forward strand.
AAATACAGTATTGTAACGTAGAATAAAGTATTTAAAAAAAAAAAAAACAACAGAAGAAAACTGAGAAAGGAATACAACAAGGCTGTATACTGTCACCCTCTTTATTTAACTTATATGCAGAGGCAATGGCACCACACTCCAGTACTCTTGCTTGGAAAATCTCATGGACGGAGGAGCCTGGTAGGCTGCAGTCCATGGGGTCACTAAGAGTCGGACACGACTGAGCAACTTCACTTTCACTTTTCACTTTCACACACTGGAGAAGGAAATGGCAACCCACTCCAGTGTTCTTGCCTGGAGAATCCCAGGGACGGGAGAGCCTGGTGGGCTGCCATCTATGGGGTCGCACAGAGTCAAACATGACTGAAGTGACTTGGCAGCAGCAGCAGAGTACGTCATGTGATGTACTGAATGCCAGACTGAATGAATTACAAGCTGGAATCAATTTTGCTGGGAGAAATATCTACAACCTCAGATATGCACACGGCACCACTCTAACGGCAGAAAGTGAGGAACTAAAGAACCTCTTGATGAGGGTGAAAAAGGAGAGGAAAAAGCTGGCTGGAAACTCAACATTGAAACAATGAAAATCAAGGCATCCAATCCCAGCACTTCATTGGAAACAGAAGGAGAAAAAGCGGAAGCCGTGACAGATTTTTTTTTTTCCTCTTGGGCTCCAAAATCACTGAAGACAGTGACTGCAACCATGAAATTAAAACAGATTTGCTCCTTGGAAGGAAAGCTGTGACAAACCTAGACAGCATATTAGAAGGCAGAGACATCACTTTGCTGACAAAGATTTAAAAACCATAGATTTTTGGTATTTCTAATAGTTATGTATGGATGTGAGAGCTGGACCATAAAGAGGGTTGAGCTCTGAAGAAATGATACTTTCAAACTATTGTGCTAGAGAAGACTCTTGAGAGTCCCTCGGACACAGGAGATCAAACCAGTCAATCCTAAAGGAAATCAATCCTGAATATTCACTGGAAGGACTGATGGTGAAGCTGAAGTTCCAATATTTTGTCCTCTGATGTGAAATGCGGACTCACTGGAAAATGCTTTGATGCTGGAATGATTGAAGGCAAATGGAGAAGAGAGCAGCAGAGGATGTGATGGTTAGATAGCATCACCAACCCAGTGGACATGAATTTAAGCAAACTGAGGAAGATAGTGGAGGACAAAGGAGCCTGGCGTGCTGCAGTTCATGGGGTCCCAAAGAGTTGGGCAGGACTGAACGACTGAACAACAATAATATTATCAAATATCCATTCAGTTGAGGAATACCTCTTTCTTTTGACATTTTTAGCTTTTAATTCATATCTTTCACTTGACATTGCTATAGCAGTTTATATTATAGCAGTTTATATTAGCAGTTTATATTATAATCTTGAAACAAACACTTTTCTATTGCTCTGTAAAAATACCTCTGTTTTACATCCTGTTTGTTTTGTCCAGTACTATCTCTAAAGCAGGCTATGTGGGACATCTTGCCCTTGCTTTTGTGCGTTAGAGGTTGTTCTTTGTGTCTCTGTTTTGATATGACCTTTTCAAAAGGCTGAGGAGTCTCAAGACAAAAGACACATGCGCTGTGAGCTTCTTCCACGCTTCCACATGCACTCACAACTCTCTGGGTACTTGGCCAATGTATTTCCTTGCTCAATCACTTTAATTCTAATTCTGGGACCAAACTGAGCCTCTTCCCTATGACGGTCTTCACCTGAGACTTTGCTTCCAGCATGCATATCCCCTGGATTGAAACAGTGGCAAAGGGTGGCATTTGTAGGGTAGCAGGTTTTGATGGAACTTGGATGTTCAAACTAAAGTGTCCACTATCCACATACATGCATCAGTGGCAGGTGGAACTAAGGACTGGAAGAGAAAGAGGTAAGGTTTTGTACACTCATTTTGTCCTCTTGTCCTATGAATGTTAGAGGCAGGTATGTTCTTACCATTACATGCCATTAGCAGCTCCCTTTTCTCCAAAATCACTGCAGATGGTGACTGCAGCCATGAAATTAAAAGACGCTTACTCCTTGGAAGAAAAGTTATGACCAACCTAGATAGCATATTCAAAAGCAGAGACATTACTTTGCTGACTAAGGTCCGTCTAGTCAAGGCTATGGTTTTTCCAATAGTCATGTATGGATGTGAGAGTTGGACTGTGAAGAAAGCTGAGCACCGAAGAATTGATGCTTTTGAACTAAAAGTGGTGTTGGAGAAAACTCTTGAGAGTTCCTTGGACTGCAAGGAGATCCAACCAGTCCATTCTGAAGGAGATCAGCCCTGGGATTTCTTTGGAGGGAATGATGCTAAAGCTGAAACTCCAGTACTTTGGCCACCTCATGCGAAGAGGTGACTTATTGGAAAAGACTCTGATGCTGGGAGGGATTGGGGGCAGGAGGAGAAGGGGACGACAGAGGATGAGATGGCTGGATGGCATCACTGACTCGATGGATGTGAGTCTGAGTGAACTCCTGGAGTTGGTGATGGACAGGAAGGCCTGCTGTGCTGCTATTCATGGAGTCGCAAAGAGTCGGACACGACTGAGCAACTGAACTGAACTGAACTTTCTCCAACAAAGACTATTTTCCTGTTTCTCATGACAGTGTATGTAACTCTTTTCCCACTAGTACATTCTCTCTGGATTTTTAAAATCTACACCTCTGTACTTTGGAGAAGGAAATGGCAACCCACTACAGTACTCTTGCCTGGAGAATCCCATGGAGGGAGGAGCCTGGTAGGCTACAGTCCACGGAGTCTCCTCTATACTTATATATGAGATGATTCCCAGAACTACATCTGTCCCAGACTGTAATATTCAAGTGCTTTGAGTAGACTTGTTTCAAGTGCTTGGTAGACATCTTATAGAGATTTAGATCTCTTTGGGGTCCCATGAGTACCTCAAGATTAAGTTGCTTAAAATGGAGCTACTACTGTTTCCAAATTGGTTTTTTCTCCCTGTTTTCTACTTTGGCTAACTAGAGACCTAAAATGTTCATAAATTTTTCTCCATATCCCCCTTTTTTTTCTATAAACGTCCACTCAATATCCAGATCTTATGTATTGTAACTTTTTAAAAATAAACTTCTTTTATTAAAAAAACTATTATATTATTGTTATTGTTTTTATTTTTAGACTGTGCTATGTGGATAGTGGGATCCTAGTTCCCCAACCACAGATCAAATTCAGGCCCTCTGCATTGAAAGTGGACCACCCTGACCACCAGCGAAGTCCCTGTGGTCTTTTAATATTTATCAAATGTGTCCACTCTCCTAACCTCATGACTTTCTCTCTTCACTGCCACTTTCTGAGTTCAAGATCTAATCATTTAATCAACTGACTTTTGTAGACTCATAGCTGATCTTAAGTTCAGTTCTTTCCTTTGAAACTATTCTCCATACTGTCATGACTGATTAAAATCCATCAATATCTCATTATTGGTTTCCAAATAACATTCTAACTTATCACTATTGTATAAAATGCTCTTTGAGATTGATCCTAACCTGGGTTCCTGGTCATTTTTCCAACAGAGACCTTGTATCTGTTACTTATCATACACAGAACTCTTAGTTTTTAACAGAACTCTTTTTCAGCACCATGATCTATGCTGTTTTTCCCCCACTCCTTAACCTCTAAGACTGCTGGTACATCCCTAAGCCCTCCTGAGTTATCTTCTCTTTCATGATGTTACTCTGGTTTATAACCCTCACCACACTATGCTAAAAATTGTTTTACTGAATGTCTCCCCCTCTAGGGCTGTTATGTCCTAAAGGACAGGGATTCTGTTCTGTTGACTTCCAATTCTCATAACCTAGTAGGTTATTGTTTAGTCACTAAATCGTGTCTGACTCCGACTCTTTGTGACCCCACGGACTGTAGCCCACCAGGGTCCTCTGCCCATGGCATTTCCCAGGCAAGAATACTGGAGTGGGTTGCCATTTCCTTCTCCAGGGGATCTTCATAACCCAGGCATCAAACCCACATCTCTTGCATTGGCAGGTGGATTCTTTACCACTGAGCTATCAGTTCCTATAATAATGTATCTGTGTGCTTTGTCGCTCAGTCATGTCCGACTCTTTGTGACCCCATAGACTATAGCCTGCCAGGCTCCTCTTCCCATGGGGATTCTTCAGGTAAGAATATTGGAGTGAGCTGCTAGGCCCTCCTCCAGGGGATCTTCCCAACAAAGGGATCAAACCCAGGTATCCCGCACTGCAGGCAGTTTCTTTACCATCTGAGCCAACAGGGAAGCCCAAGAATACTGGAATGGTTAGCCTATCCTCTCCAGAGGATCTTCCTGACCCAGGAATCTAACCAGGGTCTCCTGCATTGCAGGTGGATTCTTTACCAGCTGAGCTACCAGGGAAAGAATAAATGACAAAATTATAGTCTTTTAAAATTAAAGCTGAATCAGATAAACTTCTGTTAGAATAAAAACTCTAGCATTTCTCAAATTCCTTAACCTAACTGAGTCAGTTTCTGTATTGCTAAAAACAGTTGATATGAAGGTTAAGAGAGTTAACGTAAGGCTTAAGTGATGGATACACCTCTCCATTGATATAAGTAAAAGACATGTAAAATTAAAACTATTTCAATGCTTTTGGGTCTATGAAAATGACAGAATTGTTACTAATAATACAAGAACTGAGAACTCAGCATCTCAATTTTGGTAATTTTCTAAATTACTCTGAAAACTTGATGGCAATTGATATCTTTGAAACTGATATATTTCAAACAATTCTCTTACTTATTTAGGCCTAAGCTTTCAGTTTATCTAAGCTTCAGGTTATCAATGACAAAAACCAAGACAGCTGAATACTAACAGTGATAATGCCATTAATACTGATGTAATATCTCCAATAAAAATATTCTAAAATTACTTGAAAAACTATTTCAAGTAGTTTCAACCACAATTATGTGGTATCTTTAGGAAATTGTAAATAATAGTTTTAGACAGATTTACTTGGTGGTCAGTAATAAAAGGAAAAGTTGGTTCCACATATTAACAAAAGTTATCTTCAGTTGTAAGCTCTACCAATATGGCCATCCTTTCTGTGTGTTTGAAAAGGGTACGATTAAGAGCTTCCCTGGTAGCCTAGTCACTAAAGAATCTGCCTGTAGTTCAGGAGAGATCCAGATTCGATCCCTGGTCAGGAAGACTTCCTGGAGAAGGAAATGGCAACTCATTCCAGTATCCTTGCCTGGAAAATCCCATGGACAGAGGAATCTGGTGGGCTGCAGTCCATGGGTTGCAAAGAATCGGGCATGACTGAGTGACTTTACAGTACAATTAGATGATTCTAGTTTCCCATCTAGAGACATAGCAGTCACAGTCGGTAAGGACAGTGACATCTGTAGTCATGTTTCCAAATATTTCAGGTGATGCTTGGATGGTATGACCCAACACACTCAAAGAAAACCTCCTTTGATGTTTCTGTTCACCTCTAAAGAACATCTACTTAAATGAATCCTTTCCTAACAGTGCAGTTCTAGAGACTGATCTTAACCTTTGGAATATCATCACAAAATCAAAGAACTTTGTAAATGGGAAAGAATCTCAGTGGGACTTTAGTACTTATAGAGATGAGGAAAGTGAAGCCCAAGAATTTTATGGGACTTGACTTAGTTTGCCTTGTTGGTAGCAGGGTCAGGATCACTTTCTGTTTAATCTAGGTGAGTAGACTCTGACTCCAAAAGGTTTTAAAAGTTCCAACTAAGTGGATGGAAACAGTTGATACTTATCTCAGTAGGAACTTAAAATCTTCAGTGGAAACCAACCTGAGGAAGAGAACAGGCACAAAATTTGGGCTCCTGGTGTGCTGGATGGCAGATTTCAGCTTCACATTTGTGTTTTAGTAGTTTAAAAGACACAAAAGGTAGGTACCAAATCGAGAAGATCCTAGACTCCTATTCTAATATGTATTGGTTTGATTTCCAGAAGCTAGAGCCTAAAAGAAGATGTTCAGTGGTCCAAACAGAAAGAAAGAGAGGGAGAGAGAAAGCCAGAGAGCCAAAACACCAGACTAATATAAATCGCCATCTTTGACTATGACCTGGAGGTGATGGAATTCCCATTGAGCTATTTCAAATCCTGAAAGATGATGCTGTGAAAGTGCTGAACACAATATGCCAGCAAATTTGGAAAACTCAGCAGTGGGCACAGGACTGGAAAAAGTCCGTTTCATTCCAACCCTAGAGAAAGGCAATGCCAAAAAATGCGCCAACTACCACATAATTGTACTCATCTCACACGCTAGTAAAGTAATGCTCAAAATTCTCCAAGTCAGGCTTCAGCAATACGTGAACCATGAACTTCTGGATGTTCAAGCTGGTTTAGAAAAGGCAGAGGAACCAGAGATCAAATTGCCAACATCCACTGGATCATCAAAAAGCAAGAGAGTTCCAGAAAAACATCTGCTTCTGCGTTATTGACTATGCCAAAGCCTTTGACTGTGTGGATCACAATAAACTATGGAAAATTCTGAAAGAGATGGGAATATCAGACCACCTGACCTGCCTCTTGAGAAACCTATATGCAGGTCTGGAAGCAACAGTTAGAACTGGACATGGAACAACAAACTGGTTCCAAATAAAAAAGAAGTACGTCAAGGCTGTATACTGTCACCCTGCTTATTGAACTTATATGCAAAGTACATCATGAGAAACGCTGGGCTGGAAGGAGCACAAGTTGGAATCAAGATTGCCGGGAGAAACATCAATACGCTCAGATATGCAGATGACACCACCCTTATGGCAGAAAGTGAAGAGGAACTAAAAAGCCTTTTGATGAAAGTGAAAGAGGAGAGTGAAAAAGTTGGCTTAAAGCTCAACATTCAGAAAACGAATATCATGGCATCCGGTCCCATCACTTCATGGGAAATAGATGGGGAAAACAGTGGAAACAGTGTCAGACTTTATTTTGGGGAGCTCCAAAATCACTGCAAATGGTGACTGCAGCCATGAAATTAAAAGACACTTAGTTCTTGGAAGAAAAGTTATGACCAACCTAGATAGTATATTCAAAAGCAGAGACATTACTTTGCCGACTAAGGTCCGTCTAGTCAAGGCTATGGTTTTTCCTGTGGTGATGTATGGATGTGAGAGTTCGACTGTAAAGAAGGCTGAGCGCTGAAGAATTGATGCTTTTGAACTGTGGTGTTGGAGAAGACTCTTGAGAGTCCCTTGGACTGCAAGGAGATCCAACCAGTCCATTCTGAAGGAGATCAACCCTGGGATTTCTTTGGAAGGAATAATGCTGAAGCTGAAACTCCAGTTCTTTGGCCACCTCACGCGAAGAGTTGACTCATTGGAAAAGACTCTGATGCTGGGAGGGATTGAGGGCAGGAAGAAAAGGGGATGACGAAGGAAGAGATGGCTGGATGGCATCACCAACTCGATGCACATGAGTCTGAGTGAACTCCGGGAGTTGGTGATGGACAGGGAGGTCTGGCGTGCTGCAATTCATGGGGTCGCGAAGAATCGGGCATGACTGAGTGTCTGAACTGAACTGAATTGAACTGACTTCCCTAAATTTGCAAAATACGAACCTTGAATCCCATAATGAATACCCTCTTCAAATTAATAGTGACTCTCTCTGTGGAACGAAGCCCACAGTGTGTTATTTGCTTGTGAACTCTAGACTCAAGTGAAATGTAACTTTCACAATCTAGTTGCTTGGCCTAGTGGCTTTGAGTGAAAAGTTTATTATGCTATCACAGACATGTTTATGATCAGTTTTAGCCAGTTCAGGCTGTAAAGGTACCTTTCCCTTGACCCAGTCAGTTAATTTTAAAGTGCCTTGGGCCAAAACTCTCTGTGGGAAACAAGCTTCTGAAATCACTAGGTAAAGTCTTGGTTTACGTCTCTTTTGTATTATGCTGTTTCACTCAATAAACAATAAATGTGGATGACTTTTTCATAGAAATGGCTCTTTCTGTGTCCTGGTTTTCAAAGAATTTCATACCTTGGATAAAAAGGAATCAGATGTGCTGCTTAACCTTTTGTTTGGCATCAACGTGGACTTACTCTATATTTGAGGATCCTCGAGAAAAGTACCTTTTCAGAGGTCATTTCACTATGACCGTTTTTCCAAGTCAGAGATACAAAGAACAAGAGCTTTAGAATTACTTGCCATCTGGTGACTAGTTCCTCCTGAAATGCCTTCCACCCATCCATATTTTAATGTCTCTGCTTTCAATCATGTGTAACACCTCAGCCAAATATGTTGGTTTATCATTTATTTTCCCAGTCTCTCTAGGCAGCATTTGTTATATGAATATTCATTCCCTTTCCTTCTAGGTCTCCCTCTCTTACTGATGACAGCTCCACAGTTGCTGAATGACTAGGTCTGTATTTTATAGACAGCGCAAAGGTTCCTGGACTCAACATCCCAGGAGATGTGAGGCCCTCCCAATGTGAGAAACTGTAGCCCATTTTATTGCTCTTGCCATAAACTGGCAAAACACCAGACATAGACATCAACCTGGCTTTAGAAACCAAATTGACAGTTGTAACCTAAAGAGAAAAAAATGTAAAATCCTCTTCTTATTTAACAACAAAAAAACAAAACAAAGTACATACATACACACACACACACACACATATATATATACATACATGTGTGTATATATATATGTATATATATATATAAAACAATGCTTGCATATACTTCATGCTTATAAATACATACACTACGTGCATTGCAAATATGAGTTTAAGCACTCAAAATGCCTCTCTTCAATACATGTACACGATCACTCCCTCTGTATTTGTAGGCATGGAGCCAAGTCACAAATTTAAAGATAATTTCAGCTATTGGTTTCAGCTAACAGCAACTTGCTACCATTTCAAAGCTGAGTGGTGAGCCTGTTCTGTGGCAGGTTGTGGCCCTGTGGTTACATGGTGGGTGTAAGTGTTTGGTTACATACTAGGACACAAGTGGAAATCTCAGTCATCTGGTTTACCCCAGAGCTACCAGATATTGGTCACTCATCAATCCCTTGGGTCTCATTCTGGGGACAAGTGGATGAATAAATGAAAGCATTTTAAAAGATGTTTTCTTAAAAAAATATTAGAGTTGCTAACATAGATATGTGAATTGGCAGCCCATTGGACTTGGCATCAAGCTAAATATTTCATTATAAAGTTTACACCTGACAAAGCTTTCATTTTAGTTTTCTCAATTTCATGTCTTTAAAAGGAAAACTCAATCTGTACACTTCCACTGTAAAAATATTATGTATATATATAGAGAGAGACTCTCTTCTCCCCTTCTTTTATTCTAAAAATATTTATTGAACTTCTACTTTATAGTCATTCTATCAGAAATAAATGGCAATGCATTTGGAACATCCTGTAAGGTCTAGAGCTTATCAAATGTGAATGAAGAAACATCTCTGATCCCACTGTCATTTTACTATCTTTTTAAGAGAAAGGTGAGGTATTCTAGCTATTTCACCTCCATGTCATTTTTAGCTGTCATGACTTTTTTTTTCTGTTATTTAAAATCAGTGGCTTTTAAAAATATTAAAATTATAATATTAGGATTGGCAGTGTTTCTAGTGAAGTGTTTCTAAATTGAGCTGTACAAATGTGATTCGCCAGAAAGAGGAGAAATGCCAATTACCAAACAGAAGTTGTTGCTCATGTACAAACCACACTCTTGAATGCTTGTGTTTATTAAACAGAGATCCAAACATCTAATTTTAATTTCCAGAGAAAATAAAAGGAAAACTTAAAAGTAGGTCAAACTTTCTAAATTAATTTTGTAAAAGTTTGTTTTGATGTGGACCATTTGTAAAGTGTTTATCGAATTTGTCACACTATTGCTTCTGTTTTATGTTTTGGGTTTTTAACCATGAGGCCTGTGGGATTTTAGCTCCTTGACCAGGGATTGAACCCATACTCTCAGCACTGGAAGGTGAAGTATTAACCACTAGACTTCCAGGGAAGTCCTTAAATTAATTTAATTAAAAAAAAATACTCCATAAGAAATGCTTTGAAAACTCAGGTGTAATTAAAACAAAAGAGGCAGAAATCAATTACTAAGTACCAATCAAAATGAAATATATGCTAGATATAAGATATTTCCTTTTTTTTCCCTATCTTTGCCTCATATATATTGATTTGCATTACACTGAATTTTAAGGTAAATTCATGCTGATGAAAGACTTGAATTAGAAACTCTAGATTTAAGGTAAGAAATAGAAGTCTATCAACTACTCCCTCATTTGGGAAAGCAGAGAGACTGGACTGGTCTCCCAGTATAAAGTTGCCATCTGCCCTTAGCCAGTATACTAAAATTATAGCTTTCTCTCTAGCTTACAGCACTCCCTAGGAGAGTTCATTAATTTTTTCACCACAGTTCCAAAACTTTCACCCAGGAAACTGTTTTGTCCAGTCTTTCCCCCTTCTCCTTACCCATTCCTCTGGATCAAAATGCAGAAATGGGTTTATATCCTTTAACATAAATGTGACTCAGAAATTCCTTTGCCTCTTTCAGATTGTGACTACTGCTCTAGCAAATTTATTCTAAGGAAAATTCTCCCAGAATACTATACAATTTTACATATGTTTCTACTGTGATAGAAACTGCCATTTGCCCAAGTACTTTTTATATAAATGCCCTCAAATTTCTAAGATGGTACAGTATGTTCCACCTACTTTTGTGACAGATGGAAGAGACATTTGGAGTTGTAAAATGTCTGTATGAAGAGCAGAGCCTTCTAATGTTGTCATTTTACCTCAAAATAATATAGTTTTCTCTACCCCAGTGAGGTGCTAAAAATAAATCAATTTCTATTGAGCTCCCAAACACTTAAAGCACTTGTCCTTTTTTTCACTTAGAAGCCCCCATGCTCTTTCAATATACTTTGTCCTAGGTACTTTCAGTAGTCTATTGATAATAGCTTTCTAGATTCTGCTTTAGCTAAGATCTCATTTCATCTCAAATGTTTCTTCAACTTTTTTATTCTTTTAAAAGGAATTTTAAAAATTTCTTACTGTTGAGGATGTTTTCATTTTGTGTTGTGAATTTGTGTGCTAAATCGCTTCCCTCGTGTCCAACTCTTTTGCAACCCTATGGAATGTAGCCCACCAGGCTCCTCTGTTCATGGGGATTCTCCAGGCAAGAATACTGGAATAGGTTGCCATTTTCTTTTCCAGAAGTTGTGGATTTACCAAAATACAAAATGTCGAAACCAAATTCATCACCTTTCTGACTATTTATTATCAAACAGATCCTGGCTACTTTGACCCCTTATGATTCTAATATATGTGCTTCCCCAGTGGTTCTAGCAGTAAAGAACTTCCCTGCCAATGTAGGAGGCCTGAGAGACTTGGGTTCAATCCCTGATTTGGGAAGATCCTCTGGAGGAGGGCACGGCAACCCATTCCAGTATTCTTGCCTAGAGAATCCCATGGACAGAGGAGCCTGTTGGGTTAAGGTCCATGGGGTCATAAAGAGTCAGACGTGACTGAAACAACTTAGCATGCAAGCAATTCTAATATATAGATGTAATTATATATACTAATACATGCGTACACACTTGAATTTGAATTCCCTCTTATTTTCGCTGATTACTGTATCTTGTAGATGTATTTCTTGTATTTTATTTGGCCTTTTCCTTATGTTTGCAACTACCACCCTAGTGAAGCCCTTACTGTTTCAGATACAGACAGTATCTCCAATGTACTAGATTCTCCAATGTACCCTCTGTCATCTTTACATGCCCTGAATACCACTTTCAGAATAATTTTTATAACATAACATTTTCATCATGTCACCATGGTGCTCTAAAATATTCTGTGGTTCTCCATGACTTAAAAAAAAAAAAAGTCTAGCTTTATCTGTCTGAGCATTGCTACCTCTCCTACCATTTTTCATGTCCAAATTAACTAAAAGTCCTATAGGGAAGTGGATGAAGCTTTAGAGTGGGAGTTGAGAGAACTGGATTATATTATTTATTCTAACTGACATATAAACACTGTCAAAGAATATCCTCTCTCTGATCCTTAGACTCACTCATAGTGAGGGAATGGAACCAAGAATAATGATTGTAGTACATGGAATTCCTCTTCAGTCCTAAATTCTGTGACTGTACAGCTAGAGTTCTACTCATTTTTGTATTGATATCTTGCCTGTTCTACTTTTACAGTGTAGAATTTGCACTTACACAAAATATAGTCCAGTTTCTTCACCTGGAATATCTTTCTTTTTGTTTATTTGGATAATGCTCCTCTTTTAGAAGATGCAAGTGTTGGTTGCTCAGTTATGTCTCACTCTTTGTGACCCCATGGACTGTAGCCTGCCAGGTTCCTCTGTCCACAGAATTCTCCAGGCAAGAATGCTAGAGTGGGTTGCTATTCCCTTCTCCAAAGGATCTTCCTGACCCAAGGATCAAACCCAGTTCTTCTGCATTGCAGGCAGATTCTTTACCATCTGAGCCACCAGAGAGTCCATCTCCAGTCCCCCTACACCCAAATGAAAGTTTTCAGATAGCACAGTGAAGTTTCCATTTCCTAAACTTTACCATACTCTTCAGCACTTATTTTTCTTATCATTGGTTTTCAATCCCTGTTGCAACTTTAACATATATGACAAATAGTATATAACATGTTCTCCACTGTAATTTATTGCTAATATCTTGTCCACCTTATCAGCCCTGGGATTTCTTTGGAAGGAATGATGCTAAAGCTGAAACTCCAGTACTTTGGGCACCTCATGCAAAGAGCTGACTCATTGGAAAAGACTCTGATGCTGGAAGGGGTTGGGGGCAGGAGGAGAAGGGGACGACAGAGGATGAGGTGGCTGGATGGCATCACTGACTCAATGGACATGAGTCTGAGTGAACTCCAGGAGTTGGTGATGGACAGACAGGGAGGCCTGGCGTGCTGCAATTCATGGGGTTGCAAAGAGTCGGACATGATTGAGCGACTGAACTGAACTGAACTGTCCACTTTGACCATTACATTTCTTTTTTTTTTTCATTTTTTAAAATACTTTATTCTACTTTACAATACTGTATTGGTTTTGCTATACCTTGACATGAATCAGCCACAGGTGTACACGATCTCCCAATGCCAAAGCCCCCTCCCACCTCCCACCCCACCCCATCTCCCCGGATCATCCCGTACACCAGCCTCAAGCATCCTGTATCGTGTATTGAACATAGACTGGTGCTTCGTTTCTTATATGATAGTATACATGTTTCAGTGCCATTCGCCCAAATCATCCCACCCTCTCCCTCTCCCTCAGAGGCCAAAAGTCCATTCTATACCTGTGTGTCTCTTTTGTTGTCTCACATACAGGGTCATCATTACTATCTTTCTAAATTCCATATATATGTGTCAGTATACTGTATTGGTGTTTTTCTTTCTGGCTTGCTTCACTCTGTATAATCGGCTCCAGTTTCATCCATCTCATTAGAACTGAGTCAAATTTATTCTTTTTAAGGGCTGAGTAGTACTCCATTGTGTATATGTACCACAGCTTTCTTATCCATTCATCTGTTGATGGACATCTAAGTTGTTTCCATGTCCTGGCAATTATAAACAATGCTGCAGTGAACATTGGGGTACACATGTCTCTTTCAGTTCTGGTTTCCTTGGTGTGTATGCCCAGCAATGGGATTGCTGGGTCATAAGGCAGTTCTATTTGCCTTATTTAAGGAATCTCCACACTGTTTTCCATAATGGCTATACTAGTTTGCATTCCCACCAACAGTATAAGAGGTTCCCTTTTCTCCACATCCTCTCCAGCATTTATTGCTTCTAGACTTTTGGATCGCAGCCATTTTGACTGGTGTGAAATGGTACCTCATTGTGGTCTTGATTTGCATTTCTCTGATAATGAGTGATGTTGAGCATCTTTTCATGTGTTTGTTAGCCATCCGTATGTCTTCTTTGGAGAAATGCCTATTTAGTTCTTTGGCCCATTTTTTGATTGGATCGTTTATTTTTCTGGAGTTGAGCTGCATAAGTCGCTTGTATATCTTTGAGATTAGTTGTTTGTCAGTTGTTTCATTTGCTATTGTTTTCTCCCATTCAGAAGGCTGTCTTTTCACCTTGCTTATAGTTTCCTTTGTTGTGCAGAAACTTTTAATTTTAATTAGATCTCATTTGTTTATTTCTGCTTTTATTTCCAGTATTCTGGGAGGTGGATCATAGAGGATCCTGCTGTGATTTATGTTGGAGAGTGTTTTGCCTATGTTCTCCTCTAGAAGTTTTATAGTTTCTGGTCTTACGTTTAGATCTTTAATCCATTTTGAGTTTATTTTTGTGTGTGGTGTTAGAAAGTGATCTAGTTTTATTCTTTTACAAGTGGTTGACCAGTTTTCCCAGCACCATCTGTTAAAGAGACTGTCTTTACTCCATTGTATATTCTTGCCTCCTTTGTCGAAGATAAGGTGTCCATAGGTGTGTGGGTTTATCTCAGGGCTTTCTATTTTGTTCCATTGATCTATATTTCTGTCTTTGTGCCAGTACCATACTGTCTTAATGACTGTGGCTTTGTAGTAGAGCCTGAAGTCAGGCAAGTTGATTCCTCCAGTTCCATTCTTCTTTCTCATGATTGCTTTGGCTATTCAAGGTTTTTTGTATTTCCATACAATCTTGAGATTGTTTGTTCTAGTTCTGTGAAAAGTACTGCTGGTAGCTTGATAGGGATTGCATTGAATCTGTAGATTGCTTTGGGTAGTATACTCATTTTCACTATATTGACTCTTCCAATCCATGAACATGGTATATTTCTCCATCTATTAGTGTCCTCTTTGATTTCTTTCATCAGTGTTTTATGGTATTCAATATATAGGTCTTTAGTTTCTTTAGGTATGTATATTCCTAAGTATTTTATTCTTTTGTGGCAATGGTGAATGGAATTGTTTCCATAACTTCTTTTTCTACTTTCTCATTATTAGTATATAGGAATGCAAGGGATTTCTGAGTGTTGATTTTATATCCTGCAACTTTACTATATTCATTGATTAGCTCTAGTAGTTTTCTGGTTGAGTCTTTAGGATTCTCTATGTAGAGGATCATGTCATCTGCAAACAGTGAGAGTTTTACTTCTTCTTTTCCAATTTGGATTCCTTGTATTTCTTTTTCTGCTCTGATTGCTGTGGCCAAAACTTCCAGAACTATATTGAATAGTAGTGGGGAAAGTGGGCACCCTTGTCTTGTTCCTGACTTTAGGGGAAATGCTTTCAATTTTTCACCACTGAGGATAATGTTTGCTGTGGGTTTGTCATATATAGCTTTTATTACGTTGAGGTATGTTCCTTCTATTCCTGCTTTCTGGAGAGTTTTTATCATAAATGGATGTTGAATTTTGTCAAAGGCCTTCTCTGCATCTATTGAGATAATCATATGGCTTTTATTTTTCAATTTGTTACTGTGGTGAATTACATTGATTGATTTGCGGATATTGAAGAATACTTGCATCCCTGAGATAAAGCCCACTTGGTCATGGTATATGATCTTTTTAATGTGTTGTTGGATTCTGATTGCTAGAATTTTGTTAAGGATTTTTGCATCTATGTTCATCAGTGATATTGGCCTGTAGTTTTCTTTTTTGTGGTGTCTTTGTCAGGTTTTGGTATTAGGGTGATGGTGGCCTCATAGAATGAGTTTGGAAGTTTACCTTCCTCTGCAATTTTCTGGACTAGTTTCAGTAAGATAAGTGTTAGCTCTTCTCTAAATTTTCGGTAGAATTCAGCTGTGAAGCCGTCTGGACCTGGGCTTTTGTGTGCCGGAAGATTTCTGATTACAGTTTCAATTTCCATGCTTGTGATGGGTCTGTTAAGATTTTCTATTTCTTCCTGGTTCAGTTTTGGAAAGTTGTACTTTTCTAAGAATTTGTCCATTTCTTCCAAGTTGTCCATTTTATTGGCATATAATTGCTGATAGTAGTCTCTTATGATTCTTTGTATTTCTGTGTTGTCTGTCGTGATCTCTCCATTTTCATTTCTAATTTTGTTGATTTGATTTTTTTTCTCTTTGTTTCTTGATGAGTCTGGCTAATGATTTGTCAATTTTATTTATCCTTTCAAAGAACCAGCTTTTTGCTTTGTTGATTTTTGCTATGATCTCTTTTGTTTCTTTTTCATTTATTTCTGCCTTAATTTTTAGGATTTCTTTCCTTCTACTAACTCTGGGATTCTCTATTTCTTCCTTTTCTAGTTGCTTTAGGTGTAGAGTTAGGTTATTTATTTGACTTTTTTCTTGTTTCTTGAGGTATGCCTGTATTTCTATGAACTTTCCTCTTAGCACCGCTTTTATAGTGTCCCACAGGTTTTGTGTAGTTGTGTTTTCATTTTCATTTGTTTCTATGCATATTTTGATTTCTTTTTTGATTTCTTCTGTGATTTGTTGATTATTCAGAAGGGTGTTGTTCAGCCTCCAAATGTTGGAATTTTTAATAGTTTTTCTCCTGTAGTTGAGATCTAACCTTAGTGCATTATGGTCAGAGAAGGTGCTTGGAATAATTTCTGATTTTTTTGAATTTATCAAGGTTAGATTTATGGCCCAGGATGTGATCTATCCTGGAAAAGGTTCCATGTGCACTTGAGAAAAAGGTGAAATTCATTGTTTTGGGGTGAAATGTCCTATAGATATCAATTAGGTCTAACTGGTCTATTGTATCATTTAAAGTTTGCTTTTCTTTGTTAATTTTCTGTTTAGTTGATCTGTCCATAGGTGTGAGTGGGGTATTAAAGTCTCCCACTATTATTGTGTAATTATTAATTTCCCCTTTCATGCTTGTTAGCATTTGTCTTACGTATTGCGGTGCTCCTATGTTGGGTGCATATATATTTATAATTGTTATATCTTCTTCTTGGATTGATCCTTTAATCATTATGTAGTGGCCTTCTTTGTCTCTTTTCACAGCCTTTGTTTTAAAGTCTATTTTCTCGGATATAAGTATTGTTACTCCTGCTTTCTTTTGGTCTCTATTTGCATGGAATATCTTTTTCCAGCCCTTCACTTTCAGTCTGTATGTGTCCGTTGTTTTGAGGTGGGTCTCTTGTAGGCAGCATATATAGGGATCTTGTTTTTGTATCCATTCAGCCAGTCTTTGACTTTTGGTTGGGGCATTCAACCCATTTACATTTAAGGTAATTATTGATAAGTATGCTCCTGTTGCCATTTACTTTATTGTTTTGGGTTCAGGTTTATACACCCTTTTTGTGTTTCCTGTCTAAAGTCTATCCTTTAGCATTTGTTGGAAAGCTGGTTTGGTGGTGCTGAATTCTCTCAGTTTTTGCTTGTCTGTAAAGCTTTTGATTTCTCCTTCATATTTGAATGAGATCCTTGCTGGGTACAGTAGTCTTGACTGTAGGTTATTATCTTTCATCACTTTAAGTATGTCTTGCCATTCCCTCCTGGCCTGAAGAGTTTCTATTGAAAGATCTGCAGTTATTCTTATGGGGATCCCCTTGTATATTATTTGTCGTTTTTCCCTTGCTGCTTTTGACCATTACATTTCATAATTTCAGTAAATTTGATTATTATTCCCATTAGCTGTGTGGAGCCCAAATGATTTCATAAAATCACTCAGTCACTAAGTTTACTGGTTTTCATGTCCAATGAATTTGATGTATTTTTTGGCCTCATTTTCTGTTATGCAGTTGTCCTGCTTTTATTCTCTTATTTTTTTAGATGACTTGGATTCTCAATAGTCAACATGTATCATTTTACTATTGACTGGTGGAGTTTTGTGTTAAGAAAGCAGTTATCTCTGGGCTGAGCAGGAAAGAATGGCACAATGTTCAGCCCCTTCTCCTGTGGTATGGAGGTGGGAGGTGGCATCATAGTCACCATCCCCACACTAGACAATGGTCTGCAGTGTTCTACTGCCTTAATATATTATCTAGAAGGTATTGGAGAAGGAAACAGCAACCCACTCTAGTATTCTTGCCTGGAGAATCCCAGGGATGGGAGAGCCGGGTGGACTGCCATCTATGGGGTCGCATAGAGTCGGACATGACTGAAGTGATTTAGCAGCAGCAGCAGCAATAGCAGAAGGCAGTGAGCTAAGGTAGCAGTAAAGAACCTGCCTGCCAACGCAGGAGAGACATAAGAGATGCAGGTTCAGTCGCAACTTAGCATGCACACGCACAGTGAGCTAAACTAGAGAGGGCTTTGAAATTGCAATCTCAGAGTCTACCTTGGTTAGACTGTCAACTCTGCCACTGCCATGGCATGACTGTGACAGCTAACAATCTATGTAACCTTTAGTTTCCTGATTGTAAAATGGAGATTTCATGTACATTTCTAAACATCCTGTAGGATCACTGAATATCATTTGAAATAATATTTGTGAAACTACTCCATAAACTAATGACATAAAAATGTTAGACTCTCTATTTTGTCTTTTATTGTTATATAAAAAAGCTCAAGGGAAAACATCAATATCTTATGACCCCAGTAAAGCAACACTAACAGACTGGTACATTTTCCTTCTCTTGCTTTCCCATATATCTTTTTACAACCTGGTTTTAATCATATTCAATGTGTCTTACCCTGGTTTTTAATTTAACATTGTATCATAAGTAGTTTCTCTATTTCACATGATTTTTTAAATAAAAATCATTTTAATGATTGTACAACATAATCACTTAGTGGATATGCTGTAAATCTCTGAAATAGTCCCTGCTGTTTCTACTACAGTTGTAAATATGTCTCTTCTCTATTTTTTCTTGCTTATGAAATTAAGCGGGTAATTTGGTATAAATTCATTCACTCCAGGAATGGCACATCCATTCATGAGTTTCACATAGGTCTTGAGTTAGATTCTAGGTATACGATAATGGTCAGAAAAGGTATGACTTCTCTCCTTAAAAAAATGTATAGTCTTATGAGGGAAGACAGGGAATATGTTTTTAAAATAGATATAAATAACTATATAATTATAAATTATAATAATGTGATGAGGGTCAAAACATTTGGAGAATTGAAGGGGGCTACCCATTCTGAATTGTGTGTTCAACCAAAGCTTTACTGAGAATGTGATATTTCCGAATGATAAAACGACAATATGATGAAAAACTGAGAGAACACAGCTCCTGGCCAAAAAAAAAAAAAATTGTATGTGCCAATGCCTCAAGTGGGAACATGCTCAGATGTTTTAATGAATGAATCAAGAGGAAATCATTGTGACTGGAACTTACTGAATGAGGAGGAAAGTGATCCGAGATGAAATTGGGGTGAGATCCTGTATCATGTTGGGCATTGTGTTGTCATGGAATGTGGATTTTATTTTATAGGTGACAGGTTATTTGATATGTTTTAAAGAGGACAGAGGCATGCCAGGCTTCTTTTAGCTGCTTTTAAGAGAATGATTGGAGACACGGAAAACTGAATGAAGAGAGAACAACTAAACCAACTGCAATACTGTATGTGAGAGAAGATGACTTGTTCTAATAAGTGGAAATAGAGGTGGAAAGGAAGAGATGAATTTAGAGTATGCTCTGGAGGTAGAATTGATAGAACATGTGATAGGCTGGATGTAGGTGTAGAGGAAAGAGCACTTTCAAAAATGACACCTCTACAAACTCTGGTGGCTTGGCCGATGTGTCAGATTAGCTAGGACTGACTCAGTGCCCAACATTCTCTTCTGTGTGTGTTTCTGGCTAGTGTGGGCCACAGGGAGACTCTTATGAAACTTGGAAGGGATAAAGGAAGGAGCTGCCATTTTTGTAGCTCACATACATTATCACTAATCCACTGACATACCTCCTTGACATATGGTAGTACTGGGTGTGAAGCTGACCAGCTTTCCTCTAGATCTTTCAGCTTCCACAACTCCTGGGAATATGATGAAGGGCCTTGGCTTTTGAAAGTCACCCATACACCAAAGACAAAGGTAATGAATATTGAGGTAGCTAAAAGTTCTTTTGGATTTTCCATAAGATGTTATGGGGAAACCCGAAAGAACTTTTTGGCCGATGTAATACAATGGGCTTCACTCTCTTTTTGAGGATTTGCAGCCTATGCCTATGGATTCTAGGTTATGCTTGATACCTCACAGTACATTCATCTTCCATTTTTGATTGCCTGCTTGTGGACTTCAAGATAACATCAGACAAAAAAGATAACAGCCTTATAGAGAGTGCATGAAGGTGAAGGTGAAGGCGAAGTCACTCAGTCGTGTCCAACTCTTTGCGACCCTGTGGACTGTAGCCTACTAGGCTTCTCCATCCACAGGATTCTCCAGGCAAGAATACTGGAGTGGATTGCCATTTCCTTCTCCAGGGGATCTTCCTGACCCAGGGACTGAACCCAGGTCTCCTGCATTGGAGGCAGATGCTTTAACCTCTGAGCCACCAGGGAATCCCATAGAGAGTGAATAACTAGCTATATATAAGACTAAATCCCTATTACAAATCCCTTTGTATGTAAACATGTGATGTGTGTGTGTGTATGTGTGTCTCCTAGTGGTTCTGCTTCTCTTATTGAACCCTGATTGATACATATAACAGGGTCCTTGAAAACATTGCTTTGCTTTTGATAAATTAATGTGTGTTGAAAAGAACAGATGTACCTTACTTGCAGAAAAAAATTACCCTACAATAATAATGCTGTACAGATTTTAAGAGGAAAGTGGACTCTCACTAGAGGTGCATAAGAATAAGGTTAAGTTCATGAGCTTGTTTTTATAAAGTTCAGAAAACTTTATAATACTGAATGTAATAGTAAAATGTGTCCAAAGTGATGGGAATAAAAGTAAAAGAAAAGAAGAAAGGGATAGAAAAAAAGAAGGAGAGAAGGAAAGGAAGGAGAGATAAAGGAAAGAATGAAAAAGCAAGGGAAGGTGGGAGTGGGGAGAAGTAGGAATAAATTGTTTTGAAGTAGAGAATCATATTTAATAAGTAACTAAATTGAAAATATATCAAAGGGAGTTTTGGGGTAAGGGTGGTTGTTTTTAAAGGAAGATGATATCTTAGTGATTCCAAAGAGAAAATACAGTTAACTGACTACTACAGTTTGAGTCCAGTTGACTCCATAGGCAGAAATTTTTATGTTCAGAAGAGAAACAGATGACTAAAGAAAAATATCCAGTTTCCTAAAATATTATTTCAGTGAATCAGTTTCACATTTTAAACCTTTACAAGACAACATTAATGAAAAGCAAAGATTTCACTTGCTTTTCTCTCACCAACTATGACAACTGTAGACAGTGTGTTGAGAAAATGAATACCAGCATAGATTAGAAGCAGACCAAAATTACACTCAAGTCCATTGTTACTTTAGCAAATACATGCATGAAAATACATGTTTTGCTTAGATCAGATGGTAAAACAGTCATATTTTACAATCCAAGAGGACAGAAAACATACCTAAATATATGAATTGCACTATTAGAGACTGATTACAATAAAAGTTTTTTCATAGTCAAGAGGAGCAAAGAAACAAATAAATAGAGAACTATACCATGTTCATGGATCATAAGAATCAATATAGTTAAAATGAGTATACTACCCAAAGCAATCTATAGATTCAATGAAATCCCTCTCAAAATACCAATGGTATTTTTCAGAGAACTAGAAAAATAATTTCACAATATGTATGAAAATACAAAAACCCTCAAATAGCCAAAGCAATCTTGATAAAGAATGGAACTGGAGGGATCAATTTGCCTGACTTCAGACTATGCTACAAAGCTATAGCCATCAAGGCAGTATGATACTTTCACAAAGACAGAAATATAATTCCATGGAACAAAATAGAAAGCCCAGAGATAAATCCATACAACTATGGACACCTTATCTTTGACAAAGGAGCCAAGAATATACAATGGAGGAAAGACAATCTCTTCAACAAGTGGTGCTGGGAAAACTGGTCAACCACTTGTAAAAGAATGAAACTAGAATACGTTCTAACACCATACACAAAAATAAACTCAAAATGGATTAAAAATCTAAGCGTAAGACCAGAAACTATAAAAATCCTAGAGGAATACATAGACAAAACTATCTGACATAAATCACAGCAGGATCCTCTATGACACACCTCCCAGAGTAATGGAAATAAAAGCAAAAATAAGTAAATGGGACCTAATTAAACTTAAATCCTTTTGCACAATGAAGGAAACTATAAGCAAGGTGAAAAGACAGCCTTCAGAATGGGAGAAAATAATAGCAAATAAAACAACTGACAAAAAATTAATCTCGAAAATATACAAGCAGCTCCTACAGCTCAATTCCAGAAAAATAAACCACCCAATAAAAAAATAGTCCAAAGAACTAAACAGATATTTATCCAAAGAAGACATATAGAAAGCTAACAAACACATGAAAAGATGCTCAACATCAATCATTATCAGAGAAATGCAAATCAAAACCACGATGAGGTACCATCTCACACCATTCAGAATGGCTGCTATCCAAAAGTCTACAAACAATAAATGTTGGAGAGGGTGTGGAGAAAAGGGAACCCTGTTACACTGTTGGTGGGAGTGCAAACTAGTACAGCCACTATGAAGAACAGTATGGAGATTCCTTAAAAACCTGGAAATAGAACTGCCATATGACCCAGCAATCACACTGCTGGGCATACACACTGAGGAAAGCAGAATTAAAAGAGACATGTGTACCCCAATGTTCATCGCAGCACAGTTTACAATAGCCAGGATATGGAAGCAATCTAGATGTCCATCAGCAGACGAATGGATAAGGAAGCTGTGGTACATATACACAATGGAGTATTACTCAGTCATTAAAAAGAATACATTTGAATCAGTTCTAACGAGGTGGGTGAAACTGGAGCCTATGATACAGAGTGAAATAAGTTGGAAAGAAAAACACCAATACAGTACACTAATGCAAGCATCTGAATGCAGAGTTCCAAAGAATAGCAAGAAGAGATAAGAAAGCCTTCTTCAGCAATCAATGTAAAGAAATAGAGGAAAACAACAGAATGGGAAAGACTAGAGATCACTTCAAGAAAATTAGAGATATCAAGAGGACATTTCATGCAAAGATGGGCTCAATAAAGGACAGAAATGGTATGGACCTAACAGAAGCAGAAGATATTAAGAAGAGATGGCAAGAATACACAGAACTGTGCAAAAAGATCTTCATGACCCAGATAATCATGATGATGTGATCACTCATCTAGAGCCAGACATCTTGGAATGTGAAGTCAAGTGGGCCTTAGAAAGCATCACTATGAACAAAGCTAGTGGCGGTGATGAGATTCCAATGGAGCTATTTCAAATCCTGAAAGATGATGCTGTGAAAGTGCTGCACTCAATATGCCAGCAAATTTGGAAAACTCAGCAGTGGCCACAGGACTGGGAAAGGTCAGTTTTCACTCCAATACCAAAGAAAGGCAATGCCAAAGAATGCTCAGACTACTGCACAATTGCACTCATCTCACATGCTAGTAAAGTAATGCTCAAAATTCTTCAAGCTAGGCTTCAGCAATACATGAACCATGAACTCCTGTGTTCAAGCTGGTTTTAGAAAAGGCAGAGGAACCAGAGATCCAATTGCCAACATCCACTGGATCATGGAAAAAGCAAGAGAGTTCCAGAGAAACATCTATTTCTGCTTTATTGACTATGCCAAAGCCTTTGACTGTGTGGATCACAATAAACTGTGGAAAATTCTGAAAGAGATGGGAATACCAGACCACCCAACCTGCCTCTTGAGAAATCTGTATGCGGGCCAGGAAGCAACACTTAGAACTGGACATGAAACAACAGACTGGTTCCAAATAGGAAAAGGAATATGTCAAGGCTGTATACTGTCACCCTGCTTATTTAACTTATATGCAGAGTATATCATGAGAAACGCTGTACTGGAAGAAACACAAGCTGGAATCAAGATTGCTGGGAGAAATATCAATCACCTCAGATATACACATGACACCACTCTTATGACAGAAAGTGAAGAGGAACTAAAAACCTCTTGATGAAAGTGAAAGAGGAGAGTGAAAAAGGTGGCTTAAAGCTCAACATTCAGAAAATGAAGATCATGGCATCCGGTCCCATCACTCCATGGCAAACAGATGGAGAAACAGTGGAAACAGTGTCAGATTTTATTTCTGGGGCTCCAAAATCATTGCAGATGGTGATACCAGCCATGAAGTTAAAAGACACTTACTCCTTGGAAGAAAAGTTATGACCAACCTAGATAGCGTATTCAAAAGCAGAGACATTACTTTGCCGACTAAGGTCCGTCTTGTCAAGACTATGGTTTTTCCAGTAGTCATGTATGGATGTGAGAGTTGGACTGTGAAGAAGGCTGAAAGCCGAAGAATTGATGCCTTTGAACTGTGGTGTTGGAGAACTCTTGAGAGTCCCTTGGACTGCAAGGAGATCCAACCAGTCCATTCTGAAGGAGATCAATCCTGGGATTTCTTTGGAAGGAATGATGCTAAAGCTGAAACTCCAGTACTTTGGGCACCTCATGTGAAGAGTTGACTCACTGGAAAAGATTTTGAAGGTGGGAGGGATTGAGGGCAGGAGGAGTAGGGGGCGACCGAGGATGAGATGGCTGGATGGCATCACTGACTCGATGGATGTGAGTCTGAGTGAACTCCGGGAGTTGGTGATGGACAGGGTGGCCTGACGTGCTGCGATTCATGGGGTCGCAAAGAGTAGGACACTACTGAGCGACTGAACTGAACGGAACTGAACGCATATATATGGAATTTAGAAAGATGGTTAACAATGACCCTATATGTGAAACAGCAAAAGAGACACGGATGTAAAGAACAGTCTTTCGGACTCTGTGGGAGAGAATGAGGATGGGATAATTTGAGAGAATAGCACTGAAACATGTATATTATCATTTGTGGAACAAATTACTAGTCAAGGTTTGATGCATCAGACAGGGTGCTCAGGGCTGGTGCACTGGGATGACCCTGAGGGATGGAATGGGAGGGATGTGGGAGGGAAGTTCAAGATGGGAGACACATGTACCCCCATGGCTGATTCATGTCAATGTATGGCAAAAACCACTACAATATTGTAAAGTAACTAGCCTCCAATTACGATAAATAAATTTAAAAAATTGTCCCTCCATTCTAAAGTATTTACATCTAATATTTTAGCTTCTTAACAGTACATCAACATCCTGATTCTTTAGCATTGTGTTGCAAATTGTTATTGTTGTTTAGTCGCTAAGTTGTGTTGACTCTCACCACCTCATGGACTGTACCAAACCAGGCTCCTGTGTCTAAACATGAATCAGAAAGTAGTATATACTAATAGCTTTAGTTTTTTCCTACAAACCTTTAGTAAGAACCTATTCAGGCAGTGCACTAGAAACTGAGTTCAAAGATGAATAAATTTGTTCCTGTTCCTCTAGTAGGTGATAGTGTCGGCTAACTGAGCCATTCACTGAGTAATCCTGGATCATCGACTCTTCTGCTTAAGTCTAATTATCTTCAATTAATTAGCCCTGTCTTCAATTTCTCACTAGAATTTTCAAAATATATATGATTTTAAATGGATGGTCAAAACTAGCATGGAAACTAAAGTAGTCATTCTATATGTAGAGCTGACTGTATTCCCTCCTACCTTTAAAGACAGGAACGGTCATATTTGCTTTCCTAATAAACTGGTCACAGTGGTGCCCTGAAGCTGGCTTGTATTGACTCTTACAAGGCACAAATTTGGGGAGCTAATAGTTGAAAATAGCCGTTATTAATAACTAAATGATATAAATTAAGAAATTCAGTTTAAACATATAAGGTAATAAATATTCAAAAACATCACTTCTTAATTAGTTCACTATATTTTCTTGGCATGGATGTTCTTGAGGGTATTCCTGTCTATTGTCTTTATACTGTAAAAATGCTATATGATGGTTTGCATTTCTTTCTAAATTCACATTCAACTTAAAATCAGTCACAGTGAGAGTATTTATACTCATATTTGAGTGTAAATATGAATTTACAGTCATTTGCAAACACTGCGAATCAGTGGATTTTTTTTTCCTTAAAGTTCTGGCTGATGAACTTTTTTTTTTTAAAAAAGAATACTCCTGAGTAGGAGTATTATGTGGCATTTCCAGGTAGGATCTTCCCATACAGTGTGCTTTTTTCTCCTTTCTGAGGTGAGCATAGACATATGTGTTGAGATAGAGCACCCCATCAGTTTGGATCTCTGAGTCACTATGATGAGTAGGGCCTGTACCCTGCAATCCCAATCTCCAGATCCCATGCACTTGTGGCATGAAATAGAAATAATTTATTTGCTTTTTTTTTGTTACCATAACCTACTTTGACTGATAAAAACAACAGTAAAGTATTTCCAAAATTTTGCAGAAAAGTGGTACCATTATAACCCTGTAACAGTTATGCTATGCCTACAGGGTGCTTGAGTGCCATACTACTGATCTTCATTTTTGCTGTCAATTGTCAGGTACAAACAGAAAATAGTGACTATTTCTGAAAATTTCACGTTGCTTAAAGTTTGGGTCACTGGTTGCTCCTTCAGGTGGTGTCCTTTTATCTATTGTTCTAACTATAAACAATCCATTTCTTAAATCTAATGAATAGAGTTCTGGTGTACTTATTTTCTTATTTGTTACTTAACACTTATATAAAAATGTATCTGCTTCATCTCTCTGATGGAGATAGACAGTCAGCACTGTGAAAATTTTTTTCAAAATTCTTACATGATCATTGCCCACATACCTCATGGTGAAATTCGAGGGCCAAAAAAATTTAAGCAGTGAGAAAGAGAGATGAGAGGGAGAGAGAGAGGGAGGGAGGAATGTGCTTTTAAAAAGTTGAGAGTGATAGTAGCTGAGAGTTGCATCAGTAACTCAGTAGTAACTCAGACCAACTCAGAGTTGCATCAGAAAGAAGGTCTATAAAGATTTTTCATATTAGGGAAATTTTCTTCTTTTGAAAAACGTTTTGGCTTGAATACAGAATTGAGCCATTTTAGTCAACATTTTTGAACAGATTGACTTTGAGGATCTGGAAGCTATCAAGATAGACTTAGTATCAGTACAAAGTTGGTGAGAACACAAGGATTACAAGAGCATGAGTCTGAAAGCCTAAACTGGAGCTAGTTGACTGGAATGAATGTCCCTTTTATTTGGGAATAGAAGAAGGCTGGGCCTGACTGAAATCATAGGCAAAAACAGGTATGCTGCCTACAGTGTTATTCATTTTTGTAACAGGTCTGACACTAGCTCTCATTACCAATCTGAGAATGAAGACAATTATCTAATTTATTCAGGAGAATTATCCTGAAATTATCCTAAATAACTAAAGCTTTATTAAAATATGTAAATAAAGGTAAAAATTGAATTATTTAAGTTACCTTTCAAAAGGAAATAGATCCTGACTTAACACCTATTAAGCCCACTCCCATAAATATGACTTTGATGAGCTTTCTGCATTGTTCAAATACATTGGTTTGTCCTTGAATGAAGTCTTCTCTTTCCATAGGTAAATAACCTCTCTGCTCACCGGCTCCTTGGCTTCTACATTCTTTTGCAAATGCTCAAATCTCCTCTAATCCAAGTAAATCTTCTACTGGTATTCGGTCCTACAAAGAAATATTGCCTGCATTGGCTATGGTATCATGTTTTATCAGACTTTTCCGTTGTTTTTCTAATCCTAACTACATTCAAGCAGTTCAATCTCTTAAAAGATTGACAAAATAGTCTGGAGTAGTGGTTCCCAAAGTGCAATAACTAACAAGTTATTTTAAGGAGTCTGGTCAACCATGGGGATATCAAATAGTATCTGTATACTGAAAACATGACCTTATACATACATACTGTGTTTCACATGTATGCAAATACAATTTGATCAATAAATGAGAAATTTACTTTAATAAGCTCCTGAATTTGAACTAACCTTTTGAACATTTGTACACTCAAAAAAATGTGATTTCTATTAACACAGAGTCACTCAATTTTAAAGTAGTCTATTTGTAAATATAAATTTAATTTTTTATTAAAAAACAATGTATGCTGTTATATGAGTAGGGCATGGCAACCCACTTCAGTATTCTTGCCTGGAGAATCCCATGGATAGAGCAGCCTGGCAGGCTGCAATCCATGGGGTCACAAAAGTCGGGCATGACTCAGTGACTAAGCATGCACACAAGCATGCTGTTATATAATTGCCCAGAAAGTTTAATAATAAATAAGACATTCAGTTTGGTTCAGTCACTCAGTCGTGTCCGACTCTTTGCGACTCCATGAACTGCAGCACGCCAGACCTCCCTGTCCATCAGCAACTCCCGGAGTTCACTCAGACTCATGTCCATTGAGTCAGTGATGCCATCCAGCCATCTCATCCTCTGTCGTCCCCTTCTCCTGCCCCCCAATCCCTCCCAGCAGACTCTCCAACAAGTCAACTCTTCACATGAGGTGGCCAAAATACTGGAGTTTCAGCTTTAGCATCATTCTTTCCAAAGAAATCCCAGGACTGATCTCCTTTAGAATGGACTGGTTGGATCTCCTTGCAGTCCAAGGGACTCTCAAGAGTCTTCTCCAACACCACAGTTCAAAAGCATCAGTTCTTCAGTGCTCAGCTTTCTTCACAGTCCAACTCTCATATCCATACATGACCACTGGAAAAATCATAGCCTTGACTAGATGGACCTTAGTCAGCAAAGTAATATCTCTGCTTTTCAATATACTATCTAAGCTGGTCATAACTTTCCTTCCAAGGAGTAAGTGTCTTTTAATTTCATGGCTGCAATCACCATCAGCAGTGATTTTGGAGCCCCCAAAATAAAGTCTGACACTGTTTCCACTGTTTCCCTATCTATTTCCCATGAAGTGATGGGACCAGATGAAATAGGACATAAATATACATATATATAATGTGTGTGCTACTGTATGTGTTTATTTAAAATATTCAGAAATATTTAGAGATTCCCAACCCCAGGCTATGATTTTTTTTCCTTCCCTGATTTATCAGTAATTATCCTTCAAATACTCTTCATTTTCCAGATGATGAAATTTGATCATCTGCCGATTCCTTCTTTCTCTCCATGAGATATCATGGATTTACATCTTTGTATTCTTTCTTAAAAAAAATAATTTTGGTTATTTATTTTTGGCTGTACTGGGTCTTTATTGCTATCCAGACTTTTCTCTAGTTGTGACTAGTGGGATCTACTTTCCAGTTACGGGTGGGGTGCTCAAGTTGCTCATTGCAGTGGCTTCTCTTGTTACAGAGCGCGGGTTCTAGGGCACACAGGCTTCAGTAGTTCAACCCATGGACTCAGTAGTTGAAGTTCCTGGGCTTTAGAGCAGAGGCTCAGTAGTTGTGGCACACAGGCTTAGTTGCTCCATGGTATGTGGGATATTTCCACACCAGAGATCAAATCCATGTCTCTTGGCTTGGCAAGTGGATTCCTCACCATTGAGCCACCAGGGAAGCCCCATCTTTGTATTCTTTACAATAATTGTAGATGGATTTTCTTAAAGAAAAATATATAAATGTTCTCAACCTACTGTTTTCAACCAGAAGTCTCTTAAAAAATGTTGAAATCAAGAAGGGGTCCTCATGCTTAGAAACATTAGGAACCACTGGTGGAAGGGAAGAGCCATAAGGAAGAACTTGGAGGCTTCTACCCTGGCCTCTGCAAAACAGCATCCATCAGGATGACTGGGAAGAAGCTCCCTGCACCTTTTGTGTCCTAGTTTGCTCCTCTCAGAAATGAATCTTTGTGCTGGACTGTTTCTAGATCTCCTCTCCAGTACTACTGTACTCCACTTGACAAGTAGGACAAAAGTGGTCATGCCTCCTACCTACAGAAATTACCACCCAATTGAGAAACAGGAGGAAAAAAAAAAAAAAGACCAAGTGCTAAGGAACTAATGCCTAAGGTGAATGCAGAAGCAAAAACAAAGTGCTAGTAGGAGAAAGAAGCCTTGAATGTGACTGAGTCTGTAGTTGGAGCATAAATGTCAGAGGAGCTTGTGTCAAGATCCAGGGAACACCAACATGGTCCCTAACATGCAAGGAAAATTGACTTGGCAGGATGATCTAAACAGAATAAGAAAGAAAATATGGGAAAGAAAGGCCAAGAAGAAGGTGGTTATGGTAATTAAAACAGGAAGTAACTGAAGCCTGGCTATGTACCCTGGCAAGGAAAAGAGCAAAGAAGGATTATGTTTCACTTAGAGTGTTAGGGATGAATAAATCCACAGCCATTAATTATTTTTCTTTAAAATAAACTGGCATGTTTGAAATGAGGAGAGATCAAAGTATTTCTGATAAAGAGAAATTTTAAAATAGTTCAGGCAGAGATGAGGCTAGGGGGTTGAAAGATATGAATTCTGAGTGAATGCAGATTAATCTAAGAAAACAAAAAAATAAAAAGAAAACTCGGAAAAGGCCAAGCAAAATAACCAGTGATTTCAACTGGCTGGCTTTCTTCCTTGCATTTGTGAGTCTAGATAAGGAGCTTTGTGGTGGTGGGGAGGCAATGAAGCTTTAATTGCCTATTAACTGGCTCCTTCTGTTTATATACTTTCTCTACTCTGTTGTCTATCCCCTGCCTTGGCCACTTGTGCCTATGTTAAATGGGTTCTGATCAGCTTAAAATCACACGGTAATTTAAGCTGGAAATTTTAGTTAAATCCAGTCAATTCCCCAACATCTTTTCAAAAGGATGAAGGTTTTAATCAGTACAATACAAGCCATGGGGAATATGGGAGAGATCAGGTCAGAATATGGGTCAGAAAAACTATAGCGGAAGTGCTAATGGGATGAGGACGCCTGAGCTTTTTATCTTATTAGTGCTTCCCATGTCAAATTAGCAAAACGGTTCCGGCACTAAAGTGTTGAGATAAAATGTTCATATGCTATGTGTTCCCCAGAAGGATTCTCTATGAGCCTCTCCTAAGGAGATTTGACTTTTCTTCTCTTTTTTTTTTATCTTCAGAGCTAAGTGTGATTATGTAAGCCAGACACATCTACTTTGTATCCCAGTGACCTCTGCGGAAATGCAGCTTCATCAGCAAGGCCACTGCCTTACAAAATTCCAGTGAGCACCATTCACAAAGAGTAGGTTGTGAATAGTGCCCCCTGGAGTTGTGCGATGTGATTGTGAGAGCTTTTATCCGGACAAATTTCTTTGTAACTATGAAGTAAAAATATATTCCAGAAGCTGAACCCCTAAAAGAGACTTATTATTTAGAAGAGTGCTTTTTGTTTAAATAGCAGGGGTGCAGACCAGTGTCATTGGGTACCTTTCTTATTTTTTAATTGAGGTATAATTGACATAGAACCTTATATTAGATTCAGGTGTCGTGACAATGTTGGAGACCCAGGTTTGATCCCTGGATCAGGAAGATCCCATGGAGTAGGAAATGGCAACCCACTCCAGTATGCTTGCCTGGAAAATTCTGTGGAGAGCAACCTGGCAGACTACACAGTCCATGGGGTCGCAAAGAGTCGGACCTGACTGAGCGGCTAACACTTTTACTTTCATTATGTTAGATTCAGTTGTACAGTGTAATGATTTGATTTATATATGTTGCAAAATTATTACCACAATAAGTCTAGTTGCCATCTTGAGTACCTTCTACAGTACTTATAATCCAGGCCCCTTTTCTTTCAAAATAATCCATATTTTGCATCAGATAAGTAATTAAACTTCAACAGAATGTACTCAGTTATTTTAAAAATCCATTTATTCAATAAATATATAGTAAGAGCTTTTCATGTGCCACATTCATGTTTTTCCCCCAAAGGATGTGATAGAAATAAAGCACTTAGAACAGTGTTAGCTGTGACTACTACTTTTATTTTTCAGACATTCAAAACTCCTTCTTGCCTCAAGATCCTTTTTAAAATCTAGTTTCCCTGTATTTTAGAATATTTCTTCCCTTCTTTACATGCTGACCCCCATAATTCAATAATGATATATTAAGAGCTTTTCATGTGCCAGACTCACTAGTCAGATCTCAGCTTAAAAAAATCACTGTCAAACTATTTTATCTACAGTAATTTTTCTCCAATTTCACTATTTTTACCTGTCTCAGCCCCACATAGGTTTCCCACATAGCACTTATCATCATTTGTCAGGATTTTGTTGATTGATTTACTTATTTATTGTCTGGCTCACTGGATGATGGATGATCTCCAAAGTGAGGAAAGTGTGTGCACATTATGGGTCCTCAAACAATCTTTGTTAAAATAAAAATGAGCCAGTGATGGAGAAAAGCACTTAATCCCCCCCACACACACACACAAATTCAGTATTCAGTTCTCCTGGAAGTCACTCATTTTTTTTTCTGTGGTTTTGAGTCAAAGTGTGAAAGTGATTTTGATGAGACACAGTGATGAATATGTTTACTGATTTCTTTCCAAATCTGGGAGAGGTTTGAATTCAAGACAAGCATGTTGGTATGTGAGTGGTGATTTCCTAGTACTCTGTGGGAGTAGTAATTCATAAGACTGATGTGTAAGCTCTTTGTGGTGTCACAACAAACACCCAAAGCCTAAAGTCAAAATGTGGAATGCTCAATTATTATATATGAACATATTCCCAATTCAAATGACAACCCGCTCCAGTATTCTTGCTTGGAAAATTTCATGGCCAGAGGAACCTGGCAGGCTATAGTCCATGGGGTCGCAAATAGGCACACAGGCATGCACACATTCCAGATTCAAACACAAGTATAATTTGTGTAAACTACAATATAAATGTATTTGGGTTGTAACTTTTTAGAAAGAGATGGTTTCTAGGATCTTTCATTCACCAAGTTCCATTTGACTAGACTCTATCAAATGCAAAAAATAAAGACTAGTATTACCCATGTAATATGTAAAATGTATACAGCATTGCTTTGCACCAAGATCAATGACGCTTATACTGGTTTGAAATTTTCTCACTGATTAATGTTTGGACCGATTAGACCATCAAGGTAGTCGGCTAATTACAACTAGGCAATGCACTGATAGGCTTCCCTGGTGGCTCAGTGGTAAAGAATCTGCCTACCAACACAGAAGACACAGGTTCAATCCCTGGGTCAGGAAGATCCACTGGAGAAGGAACTGGCAACCCACTCCAGTATTCTTGCCTGGGAAATCCTATGGACAGAAGGAGCCTGGTGGGTTACCATCCATGGGGTTGCAAAAGAGTTGAATACAACTTAGTGAGTCAACAACAAATACACTGATGATATCTGGGACATGTTACAGTGTTTTTTTTCACATTGGTAACCTGACCTCTGTAATTATGTCATGTCCATAGTTGCTATAGCATAGAATGTATTTCCTTGGAAGAGGTAAATGAATCATTGTTAGGAATGATGTAATAAGATTATACAGTTTAACCAAAGTTCTTTAGTTGCAAGGGGAAAAAAATTCCCTCAAGTTAGCACAAAAAACTAAGATCATGGCATCCAGTCTTATCACTTCATGGCAAATAGATGGGGAAATAATGGAAACAGTGATAGACTTTATTTTCTTGGGCTCCCCAAATCACTGCAGATGGTGACTGCAGCCATGAGATTAAAAAATGCTTGCTCCTTGGAAGAAAGCTCTGACAAACCTAGACAATGTATTAAGAAGCAGAGGCATCACTTTGTTTACAAAGGTCTGTCTAGTCAAAGCTATGGTTTTTCCATTAGTCATGTACAGATGTGAGAGTTTAACCATAAAGAAGGCTGAGCGCTGAAGAATTGATGCTTTGGAATCGTGCTGGAGAATATTCTTCAGAGTCCCTTGAACAGCAGGAAGATCAAACCAGTTGATCCTAAAGGAAATCAATCCTGAATATTCATTGGAAGGACTGATGCTGAATCTGAAGCTCCAATACTTTGGCCACCTGATGCGAAGAGCTGACTCACTGGAACAGACCCTGATGCTGGGAGAGATTACAGGCAGGAAGAGAAGGGGGAAACAGGATGAGATGGTTGGATGGCATCAACTACCCAATGGACATAAATTTGAGCAAACTCCAGGAGGTAATGAAGGACAGGGGAGGCTAGCATGCTGATGTTATGAGGTTGCAAAGAGTCAGACACAACCGAGCAACTGCACAGTGGCACAAAGAAACAGTTCACTGAGAAGACATAGTAACTTCAGAGAAATAAGTTGCGACCAGCAGGGAACTGGAGCCCTCTGGGGTTGACATCTCTTCTCCCATCCCCTCATCTCTTTAGTGGCTTGTATATGCCTGTGTCCTCTGGTGCACCTGCTCCATTGTTTCTGCTTCTCTCTAGAGAATGGCATTGGTGCACCGTTGCTGATTATGCCTGCCCCACATCTCACTTGACATGACCTTTCATTTTGTGATGCCCCCTCCCCATTATTTTTTGAAAATGCAATTTATTGAAAGTAACTAATTAGTTGATAATACTTGAGTGGATTGGTTCCCCTCAATCAGATGTTCAACTCAGACTTAATCTGTGATGTCTGTGATGTGGAGTCACACGTTAGAGATATGTTTGTCTAATCCAGCCCATTGGCAGGGAAACGGAAAGAGGGACTGATTCTAAGAGAAGGTTGTGTTGGCAGTTCTATACCTCAGAATAAATCTTCTACCTTCACCAACACACACAAAAAGTCTGTGTAAATGAGAATAAGAGCAGACAAATTTGAAGTGGCTTTTATAAAAATTTAAAATAATGATTTTGGGTAAGTGCATCTTTCTTCATGTGTATTTTTTTCTTCTAAATTTACTTTATCTCACTGAATATGACTATATCCACTATGCAACGTGCCATTCTTTGGATTTATAAAGAGCAAAAATTTTATTTCTAAATAATCTTCTTCATTTTAATTTTTTTCTGCCATAAATTCATGGGTATGCATTTCTGGGGCAAACTGAGGAAAATTATCTCAATTCTGCCCTCTCATTTCCACCTTTCAAAAGGTCTAAGTCTCCTCAGGCATGATTTCCCTGTCTTAAGTTTCACTGGCTAACTCAGTCATTACCCTCCTTGATTATCCTTGGTCCACAGTAAATATCTTTCTTTCTCTCTCTCTTTTTCCTTCCATCTTTCTCTTTTATCTTCCCAAAACCCATTATTATTTTCTCTAAACAACAATTCTCAGTGTCTTTTGTAGTTACACAACTGTTGTGAATATTAATGATATCCTTCAAGGGGTATTATTTATAGCAGGAAATATGGGTCTTTGATCAGTGTTTTTTCTTAAATAAAAACCTCATGCATTGTGGGTAGACTGTATTTCTCTTATCTTGGGTTGGACATTTTGCTGCTCATTTCCATCTTTCTTTATATTACAGAG
Source organism: Nanger dama (assembly GCA_917880005.1). Classification (NCBI taxonomy): domain Eukaryota; kingdom Metazoa; phylum Chordata; class Mammalia; order Artiodactyla; family Bovidae; genus Nanger; species Nanger dama. The sequence continues at coordinate 4,808,048 of CAKJTW010000059.1, forward strand.
TTGGAGGCCGTTGGAGACTTTTAAGTTGTTCTTTTTGAAAGCCTTTTCCCCTTTATTATGTGAGCTCTCTAATGCTGGCCCTCTGTATGGTGATGTCTGCCCTGGTTGGAAATCCTTTTGCTACACTCCCTAAAGGCAGCAAGTGATTCAGGGGGAGTGTGTAATTTGTTTTGTACCGTGGAATTCCTGCCATGCCTATATGTATTTAGACCACAGGCAAACCAATAAAGTTGTCATAGAAACAAAGCATTTCATGAATAAATCAATCCATAACAAACTTGTAAACTTCAAACAACCCACTGTGCCTTAACAACACATCCGTTACATACACAAAATAATCATGTTTGTAATGAGCAATGCACAGTATTATTCTTTCCCATACATTTGGTCCTGTTTGCCATCTTATAAATATTCCTTAATGTATTTTTATGCAGCCTGTGGATTCCTACTGAGCTGGAATGAAATAAGTAACTCCAGCTGGCATGGTAATACTAGAAAAGTACACTTTTTAAAAATGTGGCTGATGGTGAACCCCAGTTCAAACAGTATGCTTGGAATACTTACTCCGATGACCAGAGGGGATTTGAAACCATGGCTAAACAAAGTTTCCTCGTTTTGATCAATTCCAATATTCTTTTTCACTTTTCAGTTTTCTTGTTTGACTCTTAGTACCCTCTTCTGCCTGCAAAGGGTGTCTTTAGGGAATCATGGTTGATGGGAGGAGGGTCAGCTGAGGAGTGGGAGGTGGGGAGTGATTTGCAAGGTGACACTGAGTATTTTTAAAAAGGATGAATGTTCTTTGCTAGAAACCATCATGACTGGACTAAAGAAAGAGAGCACTATGTGGAGGAAAAGAGAATATTATTGTGTAAAACTTAAATTCCTTTGCAGACAGTAAGTAAAAAGGCAAAGAGGAGGTCAGTGTAATACAAGTCCTCTGGGGCTTGCTTTGGCTTCATGAGCATAAGAACTTTTCTTACGTTCATTCTGATTGAAATTCTCTCCTTGGCTACGTTTGGGTCCTGCCTTACAGACGTAGTAGGCTAAAGCAACTTGCTGAGGTTTTTCCTCTGTTCCAGTGAGCTCTGTTAAGGTCTTTGACCCTGGCTTCATTGTGACATCTCAGCCTAATTAGACATCTCTTAATGCCTGTAATCGGAGGACCTTCTGTCTATATTTGGGGGTTTAGATGTGCATTTTATTTTCCAGTAACTGACTTTCACTTTACCATGTTAAATCTTAATTTTTGCCTCCTTATGACATCTGGGATGATCCCATAAGTTTTAAGCCATTGTCAGTTATTAAAATTAAGTCCAATATAACTTATGATCTTAATCTCAATATTTAATTCACACCTCTCCCTCTACCTTTTAAATAAGAAATATGGATTTAGTCAACTTTCTTGCTTTTCTTTCCTACTCCAAGGGTTTATGTAGACCCCGGGAACATTTCTTTCCCTAAGGTCTGTTGGATCCAGGCAGGAGGATGGACAAAGACACCTAAGATATTCTTATACTGCTGGGCAGACCATTATGCATTGTGGTTTCTGTGCTTCCAGTGGCCTCTATCAAGTGGTGGTTTTGTACAGGTGATGTGAATGATTTCCTTGGGTTTTCAAAGGCCATCAACCACTGATGGCATCCTCATAAATGGAATGTAGGAGTTGTAAATTCATGTTCACCAGAACCTGTGAATATGACCTTATTTGGAAATAGGGTCTTTGCAGGTGTAACCAAGTTAGGATGAAGCCATCCTGAATTAGGGTGGGCCCTAATCCAATGACTGATAGCTTTGAAAGAAGAAGACAAAGACATAGGAGAGGAGTGTGTCAAGTGAAATTGAAGGTGGAGGTTAGAGTGATGCATCTACAAGCCTAGGAACCCAGGGATTTCTGGTAGCCACCAGAAGCCAGGAAAAGTCAAGGAAAGATTCTCCCCTTGAGCCTTCAGAGCCTGTCACCCCACTGATTTCAGACATATAGCCTCAAAAACTGTGAGAGAATAAAAATTTAAGCCACCCAGTTTGTTGCCCTTTGCTATGGCAGGCCTGGGAGAAAAATAATGGGTTCATATCTCAAGCTCCCGTTCTAGGTGGGAAAAAAGAAGCAGATGACATTCAACCTCTTTACAAACCAGCTCAGTGTGTTCCAAACAGAAGTCATTCTCTTCCCGTAATTCTGCTCTTCCATGTGCATCTCTAGCTCAGGGCCTGGCATCCTGGCCCTCTATGACTCTAGCCTCACCCTTATAAGTCATCTTCTACTTCCCTCCTTTTCTTTAGATCATCGTCATCCCCACATCGTTAATTCTTCATTTCCTGCAGAGTGACATTCAGATCCCTGAGGTTTATTATCCCTTCATGGCTGGCCTTACGGCTGCCTGGCCAGCTTCACCCATCTACCTCTGCACATGATAACTTTGCTGCTTATGTCACGTTCCTTGCAGTTAGTTCTTCGCCTACCCCAGCAAATGAATCATCTCCTCCCTGCTCCTTCTCTGGGCTCCAATACTACCTGTGTAAGGTAATCACTGACATTTTCTACTCTGCCTCACTAAATATCAAGGTCATCAAAACAGGCGTTTTGCCCTATTTACCTCTGTTTACCTTAATGCTGAGCAGAAAGTCTGCTCTGGAGAAATGAAAGGCGAAATGCATAGTATTAGTAGAAACAGAGCCAAGAGATTAAAGCTCAAGAAAAAGGAGATAAAACTCAAAAAGATAGAGTAACCTATCATTTTAGGTTACTTCAGTTCTCCTGGAATTTCAGTTTTCAAGAACCATTAAAGGGATTCATAGGAGATGTGTAATATATACATGATAAATGACAGGACAAATGATAACACACAGATGGCTTACTATGCATCAGACCTATGCTCAGCACTTAACCTGCATTTCTCATTTAATCTACACAACAGCCTCATGAGAAATATGCTTCCTTTTAATTAATGAAGCAAATAGGGCTTTGAGACATTAAGTCAATTTTCCATGGTCACACACCTAGTAAGTGCTAGAGTGGGAGTTGGGCTCAGGTGTGTCTAAATCTGAAGATCATGATTTTAACAACTAAGATTTTTCCTGTTATGTTGCACAGTTTCTGATCATTATGGAATATTCTCCTACAGCTGAGAAAGTACAGCTGCTGAATGCTGTTTTTCCCCTTATTGGCACAACATCAATCTAACGTCAGTAAGGAATATCGTCGTTAAGGAATATTCTGCCCAAGTTTCATACCTCAGCAGTTCATGTAATCTTTGCATCATGGAGAAGTATGGTAAACATTTTTAGGATACTAAACAGAAACTTTTGCATTTATATGATGTGTGTTTTCTTAAACATAAAAAAGAGTATTGAGAGCTGCTATAAGGATAACATGGAAAAAAAGGGAAAGTATTCATTTCCTTGTCATTTTTCTATCTTTTTCTTAAAATGAGAAGTCAAGGAGTTTTCACTGTGGCTTGCATAGTGCCTTATGCTGCTGCTGCTGCTGCTAAGTCGCTTCAGTCGTGTCTGACTCTGTGCGACCCCATAGACGGCAGCCCGCCAGGCTCCCCCGTCCCTGGGATTCTCCAGGCAAAAATACTGGAGTGGGCTGCCATTTCCTTCTCCAATAGTGCCTTATAGTTTATAGAAATGCCTTCATATATACTTAACCTCATGAGAATAAAAGTTCATATTAAGATATATTTCATATAAGATATATTATTAGAAGTTATTCACTGGACTAGCATGTGTGAAGGATTGAACTGAAAAAGTAAGCATTCTGAAGGGTCTTTGTCATTAGGCTGGGCCAGATATTCTGGGACATTGGATGCAAATCCACAGATTCTGAGCAGATATTACGCTCTTGGAATACCCAGCCCCACAGTGGTCAATCAGCAGCCACCTGTGGACCACTGAGCACATCAGGGGCAAATCCCTTCCTCAGAGAAGGCACATGGGCTAAGGAGAGAACAAATAAACTTGCTCGGACATAAAGCCTAACTGAGACTTTAAACTCTTAAAATTCTCTAGATCGAAAGCAAAATCCATACAGGATACCTAAGTACTTATGTGCATTTTTTCTTATTCATAAGATTCCACAAATTTTCAAAATAGTTTATGAACCAATGTGGTTAGGAATTTTTTTACATTAGGACTATTGTTGAGGATTCTTTTCAGTTTTAATTCCTGAGTGCTAAAGAGTCTGGCCCAGTAAGATTCCCTCCTCCTCAGAAACACCACAAAACTCAGTCAACTCTGAAAACTTTCAAAGCATTAATAGGCTTTGTCCAATTGCCTTTATTGTAGTTTCACTACTCCAGACTCATTTGGGGATGGAAACTGTGGCTTTTGACCCTAAAGGAAGTTGCAGGTTTTGAGCAGTACACAGCAGGCGTTTAAGAATATGGACGTTCGGTATACTTTGAAGGGCTGTTCGGTATACTTTGAAGGGCTGTTCGTTCACTGAGGCTCTTCCTTCTTGAAATTGCCATATGGCTATCATCTTTCCCACTTGAATTTCTGTAAACACTAAGTTAAAAAAAAAAACAACTTACCTATTGAAGAAGAGTAATAAATCTGCATCAACTTATTACTCAACTGTCTTTGGGGGTGGGGAATGGTCCTTTTCCACGTGAAGGTCATAATCTTAGTTCAGTCTTTGAAGTCTTTGAATGTGTGAAGGAACCAACTTCACATTTTGGGTCCTCTGCATACTAGCTGCTTACATTGGAAGATATTGATAGTGGGGATAATTGTAGCTAATTCTCAGAATTGCAGGGACAATTCAACAACTATTTGGTAATATTTAGTGCAGGGTTTTTGGGTTCTGAGCATTTCACGAAGAGCTTTGCATAAAATATCTTAAACTAATTCTGAAAGTAATCCATGTTAAAAGTGAGGAAATGAAGTCTCAGGTAAAATAATGGTCCAAGGCTCCCAAACATGGTCAATGACAGAACTAAAATACCTCACCTAGTACATTACCTTACAGACAGCATTCTTAACAAATATTAGCCTTTCATCCTCTCATCAGTTTCCAGGAGAAACAGAAGCCCTGTGATACAAAGTGTGACTTTCTTCTCATTTCTCCTGCTTCACCCAACTAGCAACTAAGCAGCTCCTTGGGAACTCACCCTGTTCTCCCCCCTCTTTCCAGCTCTCTATCAGAAAGGCGGATAACTTACTGAAAGGAAAATGTGGACATTATCTGTAATTAGGCTCATTAATTTTATAGGAAATTCTTTAATTTTCTATGGGGCCATGTTCTTGAAATGCATTATTTCCCTTCTATGACTTCACTTGCCTCAATATCAGTAGAGATTAAAGGTAACATGCCCAGCTGGGAACAAACACAATTTTCCAGCAGGTATATTTTGTTTTCCTTAATAATTAACAATTGCTGCTGACTAACCCTTGCAGCATAAAACGCCCACCTTATCACAAAGGAGTGTGCATTGGTTTGAGGAATTCACAAGGGATATCGGAAAAAGAAGTGTGATTAAAGCATTAAAGATTTAGAAGTTGACATTAGGATGAAAGGTGGAATTACAGTAAATATAACGCTGTTTAACATTAAATGGAATGTGTTGTACTTGAAACAGTTGTTCATTTTGGCATTAATTATTAAGGGAAGCTGACAACTGATTTTAATTCGTGACTCAAGGTACAATTTCTTAAGATATAAATACAACAAAGCAGCTTAGAGGATTGGTGCTTCTTTATCTTTAATGATTTTATGTTTTTTTCTTGATAGAATCTATGAACGAATTAGAACGGAATGTGCATTACTTAAATAAGGCATTGTTTGTGGTGAGCTGATATTATGCTCCTGGACAGAGAAATTCAGCAGTAAGTTAGGTCTACTAGAAATTATTTAACATATTCTTCACTGTTTTCATTTGAGAATTTTCTTGGAGATACACAGTTTAAAAGGCATTTGAGGCAAATTTTGCAGTTTATGTTTTAAAACAGTTTTCTTCTGGGGGAAGGGCAGGCATGTTCATCCTCTGCCTTTGAATGAGTGATAAACACCTTGTAATAATGTGCTCAGATATGCATTGCCTAGGTTTCTATGTGAAAGTGATAACTATTTCATATTGGATTGTAAATCTACTCTCTGTTAGACTCTACATGCTATTTGACTTGTCAAACCTTTTAGAGGAAGTTCTTATTGGCCAAGTGACATTGTACCGATGTGCTCACAAAGAAAGAGGGAAGGTGGCCCAGCGAAGGGATTTATAATGGGGAATTCAAAAGGGCACTTGTAGTTATTCCTTCTGGCCAAATACAACAAGAATGCTACTGTGTGATGGTGATTTTTCATTAAAATGTCTATGGATTGATATTAGAGTCCTCAATTTAGCATGATTTGGATACTTTTATTCCATGCCTGAAGTTTAGGCATAGAATAAAACTATTTAGGACCATCATTAAAAATCTCTGAATTTTATCTATTTAAAAATTCAACTGAAGAATGAAAAGAGCCAACAGTAAAATACTGACATTTACTTTCCTCAGTGCATATTTCTTTACTTTCCTCAAGGTTGGCTTTCTTTCTTTTAGTTCAGGTTCCCCATCTGTACTGAGAAGGAAATATCACTGCTATATTGAAGCTCAGGATATTTAACATGTCATCACACACTGTGTCAGTGAGCTTAGGTCAAGTTGGGCTTCAGTAACAAAAGACCTCAAAATGTAGAGGCTCACATAAATGAAGGTGCATTACTCAGTCATGTTACATCTTCACTGAATGCTGGCTTTGGCTCTTCAGTCTGGGACTCAGGCTAAAGGAGCATCCCCAAGCTGGGTAACTGTTGGTATCATGGGAGAGGGTAGAGGCAGAGTCACTTCATGCTTCTTAAATCTTCTGCATAAAAGCGTCATGTCACTTCTACCCAAATATCATCAGTCAAAGCAAGTCACAAGGTTCTGATGTTGTTGATGTAGAGAAAAATAATCTACCATAGAAAAGGCAATTGATTTTGGAAATAATTATAAAATCACTTCCTTGCCACATACACATATCCAATTATTTTCTATAATTATATCATTTGCGATAATAGGAATGAAAGTTTTTCAGCTACATTTAGGTTGGCAGTTTGTACCCATCCCTCCTCTGATAATCTTGAAAGAATTATCATTCTGATTTATAGTAGGAAGGTAGTCAAAGAAAATGACTTTTTATTTAGAAAAATCAAGGCTCCATCGGGTGTTAAGATTGCTAAGAATACAGAATTCTGTCAGTTGACCCTGCCTTAAGGAATATGGATCAAAAAAACTGGGCACATCCTATCAATTGCAGCGTGTGTTTTTATTACTGTCCTGAAATGCACGTGTAGAATTAAACATACCCTATGGCTATTAGGTTGGCTGAACTTCCCAGTATGAAAGTAATATCAAATACTTACTGCAAAATATAGGGTCATTACCCTATATGGATAAAGGGATAACTGCCCTCGAAATGAGTGGTAAAAACTGCATTCTACAAAATAAGAAAATAAAGCATATTCATGATAACAGGGAGTAATTTTTAGAGTATTTATTGAATCATATTATAGTGTTTGCAAAGTACTTTTACAGAAATCATTATTTGATGGATGCAAATAATGTATATACTATTAGTGTATATTATTAGTCACATTTTCTGTGTAAGAGAACTCGAGTTCAGTGAGGTTAGGTAAATTGCCTAAAGAGATGACAGACCTAGGATTCAAACTCAGACTTCCTCCTCAAAATCCAGTATTCTCTCTACCAGCTTACACTGGTTCCTAATATACAATGTCATTTCCTACTCATTTTCATCATGGAAAATAAAATGAGGAAAAAAATAGAAAATATGTTAAAATGGAAAAAGAACATAAAGTCTGAGTTTAGTCCTGGTTGTGTTCTTTAAGTTGATGTCACATTTTTAAGGATAATCACTTATCCCTAAGTTTTCTATGCCTCATCTTTTAATCTGCAAAGTCAGGAGTTGGATCATATTTTTCTTAAGGTCTTGCCTTAATAGTACTATTTTTATAAATCTGAAAACCTACAGTGTGTTGTCATTTGCACACAGAGAACTACCGAATTAGTTAAGAGAATATATATTTCCTGGCACACTATTTGAAACCACCTTGATATTGTAGTGGCCAGCTTTGCTTTTGTTGGTAGTACAAGAACTTAGACTTGTGAAGCAGAAAAAGACAATTCACTGACTCGTGTAACTGGGAAGTCCAAAGAGACACATGCTTCAGATATGACCCAAAGCAGGAATTCTCAAAGTGTTGTCAGCTTTCCCCCACTCTTGTGCACTGTCTCTTTCTCTCATTCTTGCTTTCTCTCGTTCCATTCTTCTCTTCTTTCCCCTTGTCCTTCCTTGTCTCTGAATGTGTTCAGTCTTTCCTGTGGTTAGCTATCTTCTTAAAAATTGTGTTGATACAAGGGAATGTGGTCACTGGTAGCTCCAGAGGCAGAGTCTTCCGGCTTTTAGAACATAGTGAAAGATGAGCTTCGGGAAGGTCTCTGATTGTCCTGGCTTGGACTACATGCTATCTGCTGGATAATACTGGCTAGTGGACGGTCACTTGCCCAGCCCCTTGCTTGTTATTTGGCCAGCCCACTTGAATCACACAGGGGTGAAGAAAGATGACTCCCCAAAGAAAGTGGAGGCCATTACCAAAAGAATAGGGAAGGGACTATGATTAGAAAAGCATCGTAAACGTTCACTGCACACAGTATATGGACAGCTGAGCTGTCTCACTCCCAGTCAGATTCCCAAATGAATGGAAGACAGTAATAAATCACAAAGTGTTAAGCTTCAAGAAATAAGAGTAGAAACACCTTAGGCCCATGGTCATACTGCCTGTTCCCTCCAACACACTAAAGAACATATGGAGATAACGCAAGCCTTGACAGCATTCTTAGTTTTAGGCATTTATCACAATAGACCCCTACTTCTTTTAGAAATTAATAAGAAATATCTCACACTATACATACTCATAACAGTGTTTCTCAAAGCCTGTTTTATGAAATTCTAGTCTTGGAGTTGTTGTGAGAAAAAGTTCTGTGGCTAAACCCTATGGGGAAATATACCTTATTCTATCCCTCCCTGGAGTGTCATAATGTATCAGCACATTTAAAGTCATAGTAAGAAGACTTTCTTTACACTAGCATTTCCCAGACACTTTTGACTGCAGAACATCACAAACACACACACAATAAAGAAAGAATGAAAGTAAGAGAACACCTAATGATATACTGTGAAAGTTCCTTGGGTTGAATTTTGGAAAACAATGACCTAAATCATTACTGAAGTTGCATATATTTGTCTTATGTCCCCTGTTGGCACTGGAAATTTTTCTAGTACTTCCCTGCTGTTTAGAGTTAACTCTTTTCTCACATTTCATGAGGAGCAAACCAACATCAAGCTGCTTTTCTGCCTGATAAATATGTCTGAATCTACTAAATCCACAAACCTTTTCATATCATAAATACAGAACTTGGATTTAGAAGAAAACATAATTCCAACATAAATTTATTAGTTTTTAAAAAGTTGGTTATTGCAAACTTATTGCACAGAAAATATTCCTGTGCAAGAGACTGTGCTGGGCATTTGGCATCTAGAAGTGAATGGAAAGATATTGCCTCCTTTGGTTTGTATACACGTTAGTGTGTCTTTTCATTTCTCTGAGCTTCACTTTCCTCACATGTAAAATTGAAATAACATTACCCACCGCTCAGAGTTGCTTTGAAAATTATGTGGAAAAACGTTTGTGAAAACTAAACTTAATTATTATTCAATATGTTTCACTTCCTTTCTTAGCATTCTTTCTTTTTCGGCCTGAATTTTCAAATCATGAACATTTATCGAGCATCTGTTGAATTCAAAACATTGTTCTAGGTGCTGGAGGTGAGGGGATTAACCAAAAAGAAAAAGGAAAAGTGAGTAGAAAAGTGCTCACAAAATTCTAAGAAAGGAAAATAACCATTTTCATGAAGATAATAAAATGCAGCAAGTAGCCAGGACAAAATGAATTTCCCGGATATTAAATACTACAGGAGCTTAGAGTGGGGAAATGACTGCAGTGGCGGTGAGTTCAAACAGGGCATTAGGGGGTCTCTGCATCTTTGAAAGGAGCAAAGAGGTAGAAGAACAGATTAGGAGAATGGAATGACATAAGCATATTCATGGAGATGAGAACTGTTGGGTGTTTTCAAGGGAGAGAGAATAGATGTATATGATTATAGTGGATAAATGTGGGCAAGGTAGATTATAAAGCTGGGTGTGTCAACTGAGGCCTGAGAGTGAAATGCTTTGAATGCCAGACTGAAGCTTGTGTACTTTATCTCATTAAGTAAACAGAAGCCATAGAGATTTTTAAGGCAGGAAAGTGACATAACAAAGGTAATAATATTTCCAGTCAAACAATATGGCAGTTGTGTGCAAGGACTTAGTGTCAAAAGGAAATTTTAACAATGAAAACTTTCTGGCTGATATACTTCTAAAAACAACTCAGACAGTGCATCAGTTCAGTTCAGTTCAGTTGCTCAGTCATGTCCGACTCTTTGCGACCCCATGAATCGCAGCACAGAGGCCTCCCTGTCCATCACCATCTCCCGGAGTTCACTCAGACTCATGTCCATCGAGTCGGTGATGCCATCCAGCCATCTCATCCTCTGCCGTCCCCTTCTCCTCCTGCCCCCAATCCTTCCCAGCATCAGAGTCTTTTCCAACGAGTCAACTCTTCACATGAGGTGGTCAAAGTACTGGAGTTTCAGCTTTAGCATCATTCTTTCCAAAGAACACCCAGGACTGATCTCTGTCAGAATGGACTGGTTGGATCTCCTTGCAGTCCAAGGGACTCTAAAGAGTTCAAAAGCATCAATTCTTCGGCACTCAGCCTTCTTCACAGTCCAACTCTCACATCCACATCTGACCACTGGAAAAATCAGAGCCTGGACTAGACGGGCCTTAGTTGGCAAAGTAATGTCTCTACTTTTGAATATGCTATCTAGGTTGGTCATAACTTTTCTTCCAAGGAGTAAGCATCTTTTAATTTCATGGCTGCAGTCACCATCTGCAGTGATTTGGGAGCCCCCCAAAATAAAGTGTGACACTGTTTCCATTGTTTCCCCATCTATTTCCCATGGAGTGATGGGACTGGATGCCATGATCTTCATTTTCTGAATGTTGAGCTTTAAGCCACCTTTTTCACTTTCCTCTTTCACTTTCATCAAGAGGCTTTTGAGTTCCTCTTCACTTTCTGCAATAAGGGTGGTGTCATCTGCATAGCTGAGGTTATTGATATTTCTTCCGGCAATCTTGATTTCAGCTTGTGTTTCTTCCAGTCCAGAATTTCTCATGATGTACTCTGCATATAAGTTAAATAAGCAGGGTGACAATATACAGCCTTGACATACTCCTTTTCCTATTTGCAACCAGTCTGTTGTTCCATGTCTAGTTCTAACTGTTGCTTCCTGGCCTGCATACAGATTTCTCAAGAGGCAGGTTGGGTGGTCTGGTATTCCCATCTCTTTCAGAATTTTCCACAGTTTATTATGATCCACACAGTCAAAGGCTTTGGCATAGTCAATAAAGCAGAAATAGATGTTTTTCTGGAACTCTCTTGCTTTTTCCATGATCCAGTGGATGTTGGCAATTGGATCTCTGGTTCCTCTGCCTTTTCTAAAACCAGCTTGAACATCAGGGAGTTCACAGTTCTCATATTGCTTAAGCCTAGCTTGGAGAATTTTGAGCATTACTTTACTAGCATGTGAGATGAGTGCAATTGTGTGGTCGTCTGAGCATTCTTTGGCATTGCCTTTCTTTGGGATTGGAATGAAAACTGACCTTTTCCAGTCCTGTGGCCACTGCTGAGTTTTCCAAATTTGCTGGCATTTTGGGTGCAGCACTTTCACAACATTATCTTTCAGGATTTGAAATAGCTCAACTGGAATTCCATTACCTCCACTAGCTTTGTTCGTAGTGATGCTTTCTAAGGCACACTTGACTTCACATTCCAAGATGTCTGGCTCTAGATGAGTGATCACATCATCATGATTATCTGGGTCGTGAAGATCTTTTTTGTACAGTTCTTCTGTGTATTGTTGCCATCTCTTCTTAATATCTTCTGCTTCTGTTAGGTCCATACCATTTCTGTCCTTTATCGAGCCCATCTTTGCATGAAATGTTCCCTTGGTATCTCTAATTTTCTTGAAGAGATCTGTAGTCTTTCCCATTCTGTTGTTTTCCTCTGTTTCTTTGCATTGATCGCTGAAGAAGGCTTTCTTATCTCTTCTTGCTATTCTTTGGAACTCTGCATTCAGATACTTATATCTTTCCTTTTCTCCTTTGCTTTTTCCCTCTCTTCTTTTCACAGCTATTTGTAAGGTCTCCCCAGACAGCCATTTTGCTTTTTTGCTTTTTTTTTCCATGGGGATAGTCTTGACTTCTGTACTATGTCACGAACCTCTTTCCATAGTTCATCAGGCACTCTATCAGATCTAGGCCCTTAAATCTATTTCTCATTTCCACTGTATAATCATAAGAGATTTGATTTAGGTCATACCTGAATGGTCTAGCAGTTTTCCCTACTTTCTTCAATTTAAGTCTGAATTTGGTAATAAGGAGTTCATGATCTGAGCCTCAGTCAGCTCCTGGTCTTGTTTTTGTTGACTGTATAGAGCTTTTCCATCTTTGGCTGCAAAGAATATAATCAATCTGATTTCGGTGTTGACCATCTGGTGATGTCCATGTGTAGAGGCTTGAAAATCTGATTATCCTTAGACATTCAGCATTGTCCATAGTAAGTGCCCAAAATGGGGTTGTCTGCACAGATCTTTCAAAGTTATTCCTCCCTTCACCTGGCAGATGGGTGATCACTCACTGGTTTCCCTTTCTGCCTTCTGCACCAAAGCTCAGTGTCTTTGCATGAGTGCACTGACATTCCCCAGACCCATCCCTTCCAATAGCATGAGCTGCCCTTTCTTCAGTAAAAGGGACATACCACTTGGCACCGTTAGAGAAAATTCTTCTATTTCCTTAATGAAACCATCTATCCTTTGAGACCCTGCTCATTTTGAAACACAGACCACCAAATGCTACTCCTGGGATGTAATTCCTAAAATTGGAGAAGATAGGGCCATATCCTCCTTTCCCCTCATGCTACCTCTCCTGGTGGAAGGGTTCTTATTGCATTGCCAAGATTTGGAAGTGGTGTAACAACACCCTAGCCTAGACATTATCAGAGGCTGAGACTTCCTCCAAGCTGATGAGGTTGCAATGAGGAAAATGATTAGATTTAAAATAAAAAGGCATCTACTAGCCATCTTTTTCAAATTCCAGAGATGGCTAAGAGCCTTGAAAAACACCCCACTGTATTCTAAGCCAGTCCCAGGAGTGTCCTGATGATGGCTATTTTTGAACTAGTGGTGCATGAAAAAGGAAAAATCTGCTTTAAATGTGGATGAGTAAACAACTCAATACATAGAAATTTGAATTACTAAAGAAACAGTTTCTACATGTTTCACCTTTCCTCCCACATTCTCACCCCAAGCCACATAGTTAAGAAAAAAATCTGAATCTGAATACAGATAAGCTAAATACTGGATGAAAGTGAAAGTGTTAGTCAGTCAGTCCTGTCCTACTCTTTGCCACTCCACAGACTGTAGCCCACCAGGCTCCGCTGTCCATGGAATTCATCAGGCAAGAATACTGGAGTGGATTGCCATTCCCTTCTCCCAGGGATCTTCCAGACCCAGGGATCAAACCTGGATATTCTGCCTCGCAGGCAGATTCTTTACCGTGTGAACCATCAGGAAACCCTAATACTGTATACACATACCAAGAAGAAAGAAAAAAGATTTTTTTAATGATACTTTAACTAGAAAATCTTTCTTCAAATTAGGAAGTTTCGTAAGACTTGTTGCTTATTTTGGTACTGTTTTCCTGAGGCACCACAAGCTTCCTGTTTGCAGAAAAACTATTAAGTAGTAGGATTAAGTAACCATTCTATCCTCTCTTTTTTTCCACACAATTTGAAACAACTAGCCCATCACATAAAGGCAAACTAAAGAGCTTTGTCTTCCCACTGCTTTGCCTGGGACGAGGCAGGTAAACAGTTCAGTTCAGTTCGGTCACTCAGTAGTGTCTGGCTCTTTGTGACCCCATGGACTGCAGCACACCAGGCTTCCCTGTCTTTCACCAGCTCCCGGAGCTTGGTCAAACTCATGTCCATCAAGTTGGTGATGCCATGCTACCATCTCATCCTCTGTCATCCCCTTTTCCTCCCATCTTCAATCTTTCCCAGCATCAGGGTCTTTTCCAAGGAGTTAGTTCTTTGCATCAGGTGGCCAAAGTATTGGAGTTTCAGCTTCAGCATCAGTCCTTCCAATGAATATTCAGGACTGATTTCCTTTAGGATGGACTGGTTGGATCTCCTTACAGTCCAAGTGACTCTCAAGAGTCTCCTCCAACACTACAGTTCAAAAGCATCAATTCTTTGGTGCTCAGCCTTCTTTATGGTCCAACTCTCACATCCTTACATGACTACTAGAAAAACCATAGCTTTGACTATGTGGACCTTTGTCAGCAAAGCAACGTCTGTGCTTTCTAATATGCTGTCTAGGTTGGTCATAGCTTTTCTTCCAAGGAGCCAGCATCTTTTAATTTCATGGCTTCCATTACCATCTGCAGTGATTTTGGAGCCCCCAAAATAAAGTTTCTCACTGTTGCCATTGTTTCCCCCTCTATTTGCCATGAAGTGATGGGATTGTCTAGTCAAGGCTATGGTTTTTCCTGTGGTCATGTATGGATGTGAGAGTTGGACTGTGAAGAAGGCTGAGTGCCGAAGAATTGATGCTTTTGAACTGTGGTGTTGGAGAAGACTCTTGAGAGTCCCTTGGACTGCAAGGAGATCCAACTAGTCCATTCTGAAGGAGATCAGCCCTGGGATTTCTTTGGAAGGAATGATGCTAAAGCTGAAACTCCAGTACTTTGGGCACCTCATGTGAAGAGTTGACTCACTGGAAAAGACTTTGATGCTGGGAGGGATTGGGGTCAGGAGGAGAAGGGGACGGCAGAGGATAAGATGGCTGGATGGCATCACCGACTCGATGGACGTGAGTCTGAGTGAACTCCGGGAGATGGTGATGGACAGGGAGGCCTGGCGTGCTGCAATTCATGGGGTTGCAAAGAGTCAGACAGGACTGAGCAACTGAACTGAACTGAACTGAACTGATGGGATCAGATGCCATGATCTTAGTTTTCTGAATGTTGAGTTGTAAGCCAACTTTTTCATTCTCCTCTTTCACTTTCAGTAATAGAAGATCCTGATTCATCTTTGAGAGATCTGATCTGTTCAGAGAGAGACCATGAGACCACTTGATTTCATCTGGATGCAAAGTATACTATAGGGATAAGATACAGGCTTCATAGCTAGGTAAATCTAAATGTAAATCCTGGCTCTAATTCTTTTTTTTTAATTGAAGTATAGTTGATTTAGAATATTGTGTCAGTTTCAAGCATACAGCCAATTTGATTGTTACATGATATATATGTATATATCTGTATCTTTTAAAAAATTCTTTTCCATTATAGCTTATTGGTTCTGATTCTTAGGAGCCGTGCAAGATTAGAAAAATTACTTAATTACCCCTAACCTCAATTTGATCATGTACAAAAATGTGCCTAGTGTGTAGTTATTAAGATTAAAGATTATATGTATTAAATACGCATAGGTCAGATCTTGATCCATGAAATGTCTAACAAATGGTAGTTATTTCTTTTTTGTTGATTATTTTTGTTTTTGTCAGTTATAAGTATCTGTATTTCTATCTATCTGCACATCCATCCATCCAAAAGCTTGGAGAAGCATAAATATAAATGCTGAATCTTTGTCCTGCTGCATTTGTTCCTAATCACTGCTTCCTATATATGGATCACTGCAATTAAGCACATTATTTTTCTTTCTGTTAGAAAAATACAGTATATGCTTTTAAAACCTTAAGTGTCAGCCTTAAGACCTTCACTTAAATTGGCTGAGTTTTTGAAACATGTTGATAAATAATAAGATAAAATACACACATACATTCTAGGTAAAATACACTGAATGTTGAATTTATCAAGCTTGCAATTCCTATTAAGTTTCTTCCTTATAATGCTGCACTGACAGTATTTTACATAAGATCATTTGTCTACACAATATGTTCTTATTAAATTTAATTGACAACTGAGAGAAAAAGTATGGGTTACCAATTTGAGGAAATTGGCCCTTAACTAAATAAGAATCAAACAAAACAAACAACAACAACAAAATTCCGCCCAAACCCACAGTCAAAACAAAATTATTAAGGTACAAAATGTACTTTGCTTATTTATTTTGACCAGTGTTGTTTGGGCTTCATTATTTATGATAGTATATGGCGCCCCCCTCCAGCACTCTTGCCTGGAAAATCCCATGGACGGAGAAGCCTGGTAGGCTGCAGTCCATGGGGTCGCTAAGAGTCAGACACGACTGAGCTACTTCAATTTCACTTTTCACTTTCATGCATTGGAGAAGGAAATGGCAACCCACTCCAGTATGCTTGCCTAGAGAATCCTGTGGACAGAGGAGCCTGGTGGGCTGCCGTCTATGGGGTCGCACAGAGTTGAACACGACTGAAGCGACTTAGCATGCATGCATGCATTGGAGGAGGAAATGGCAACCCACTCCAGTATTCTTGTCTGGAGAATTCCAGGGACAGAGGAGCCTGTTGGGCTGCCATCTATGGGGTGGCACAGGGTCGGACACGACCGAAGCGAATTAGAAGCAGCAGCAGCATACTTACAAGTGTACTGTAGCTATTTTGTAATGAAGTTTTAGTAATATGAGCGGGCACTGTATTACTCTGCTTGCATATCTTTTCTGAGAAGCTAGATGTAACCTCTAATGTTTTAAAACTGATAATTGTATTTGAGACTTACTAAGGTTTGAGTGTACACTAGTATTCCTTTTTAATATTTCAGTAGGCTGTGTTTATTTTATGCTACCATATTTGTGTATGTGAGTTATATATAACTAGACAAAATGAAATCCATCTCAACATGTAGACTCATGTGATAAAAGTTCTTGCTAGCCCACAGATTCATGTTGGTGCTTATGTTTCCTGTTACTGAGTAGCATAGTTTATTGTTTCTATGATTGCTCAGTGTCCTGAGGAGGATGAGGGGAGAGTAGACAGACTACGATTATTCTTACTCCCAGACTCCATTAGTACCCTTTCGTATTTGGATAAAATACTCAATATCTGTAGGTATGGATTAAATAATAGTCATAGTATCATTAGGGAAGTGAAATTTTATCTTGATAATGTAACAGTTTATAATCATTACCATTAGAGAATGTTTACTGAATATGGGTGGGTGCTCAGTCACTCAGTCATGTGTGACTCCTTGAGACCCCATGGACTGGAGCCCGCCAGGCTCCTCTGTCCGTGGAATTTTTAGGCAAGAATAATGGTGTGGGTTGACATTTCTTCCTCCAGGGAATCTTCCTGACACAGGGACTGAACCTGAGTCTCCTGTGTCTCCTGCACTGGCAAGCGGTTGTTCTTTTTATCATTGCACCACCTGGGGATCCCTTACTGATGTTACTATTACTTTATTCCATTAATTTCTCATGAACAAAAGGTAGGTTAAAGCTTCATAGTTTTTACTCCTTCTGATGGGTTTTAGGGCTTCCCCGGTGGCTCGGCTCCTAAAGAATTGCAGGTAAAGAAGTCACCTGCAATGCAGGAGCCTCAGGTTTAATGCCTGGGTTGGGAAGATCCCCTGGAGAAGGGAATGGCAACCCACTCCAGTATTCTTGCCTTGAAATCTCATGGGGAGAGGAGCCTGGTGGGCAGTCCACGGGGTCATAAAGAGTTAGACACATCTCAAGCGCTAAACAAAAACAAAGGGTTTAACTTCACATACCTCTTCTTCATACCTGTTTCCCACCCTTACCATTCCATCAAAGAGGATTCCAGTTCTGAGGTCTTTTGGGTTTCTGGCAAGTTTAACAGTCACCATTCTCTGGGTGTGACAGGAGGTACTTGGAGTTATCTCCAGAAATGTGAATGACAAAGGGATAAAGGGAAGGAGGTGAGCAGAAGCCATATTGCTGACCTTTATCTGCCACTGGGAGATAATACCATAAAGGGAAAAATAAATAAATAAACTAGGGAGTTTTAGTGTGTAACTTTATTGAGAAATTCCATGATTTACTGTTCAATATAACAAGGCCTATCAAGTAACTTAGCTGTGGAACTCTCTGATTTACTGTGAAGCACAGTGGGGCTTATCATGTAACTATTATGAGAGTCTTGGCAAAGACAAGGATAGGGTTTTGCAGAGCCCATTAAGAATGACTGACATGTTTTTCTCAAATGGACCGAAGCAGGCTCTGACCAGCAAACATGATTGTTATTCTCAGCATCTGAAATTCTGATATTTTAAATTTGTTCAGCACAGATGTTAAGGGTAACTTATATATCTGTTTTATCTTCCTCTCATCATTTTATATCTAAGCTTCTGTTTTATAGTAAATTGCTATATGAGGTTTACTGTTTTATGATTCTGATATTCATTTTGCAGATTTTAGACTCTTTTTAAAAGAGACATTAGAAATAAAGGAGCAGCACATTAAAACACATAAAGCACGGGATATTTCCATCTCATGTCAGTTTCAGATTTAAGTCCCTTCAAAGCCTCCCCTTGCCATTAGGATGAGATCAAACCCCATAGCCAGGGTCACAGTGCCCCACCAGTTAAGTCCGTGACTCCTCTTGTGATGGGAAGAAAACACAAGATGGAAATTGGTATATCCTCCAAACAAGAACTGTATCTCCAAGTGTTATAGTATACTGATTTTTGCTCTTCATGAGAAGCTAGAATTAAACAGGGGCAACTGTTCTAATCACTATCTGGCAAAAACACCTTGCCTCTTCCAAGATTTACCATGACTTGCTTTTAAATTTCTTTTTCTTTTTTTTTTTAATTGGAGGATAATTGCTTTACAATGTTGTATTGGTTTCTACCTTACAACAGGGTGAATCAGCCATAATTATACATATATTCCCTTGCTCTCCAGCCTCCCTCCTGCCCACTCCATCCCACCCCTCTAGGTCATCACAGAGCACCAGGCTGGGCTCCCTCTGTTATATGGCAACTTCCCACTAGCTGTCTGCTTTAAACATTGTAGTGTATATATGTTGATGCTACTTAGTCCATCCTACCTTAACCTACTCTTGCTGGATCAACAAGTCCATTTATCTATGTCTGCGTCTCCATTCCTTCCCAGCAAATAGGTTCATCCAGTGTGGGGACTGTGTCTTATTTTTCTTTGAGTCCCCAGGATTTAACACAGTGCATGGCACCTAGTAAGTGCTCAATAATTTTGAAATATGAGCAAAGCTGAACTACTTGGAATTTTTCCTATTTACTGTACTCGCTTATACCTCGTTTTGCTCCTACATGCCCTCTGCCTGTACTATGTGTTTCCTTCTCCATCAGCTGGCTGACTCCCATGGTTGTTCAAGGACTGAGATTGGTATGATTTGTTCCTGTCCCTCCTCTCTTTGCTCCCAAAGGATCCAGTGCAGAATTTTTCATTTATCAAACTAAATTCTAATCCAATTTACATGTCTAATGCCTCGTTTCAGTCTTTTGATGGCCAAACCTAGCACCTAATTTAATTTCTGCCACAAACTGGATGATAAGTATTTTTTAATTGAAAAAGTAAATGAATGACCATTAATGAGTCATTGCCAACGTACCCATCTATTGTGACAATGAATGACAAAAATGTTAAAAGTCTTTCAAGGAAATCTTTTCTTTAATCAACATGTAGAAAGAAGTAGGTCAAAAAATAACATGATAAATGGGCAGTGAATGAAAGAATAAAAAACCCAAGAATAATGATGTGTTAGACTGATGGCTCAGACAGCCAAACATCTGCTTGCAATGTGGGAGGCCAGGGTTTGATTCCTGGGTTGGGAAGATTCTCCGGAGAAGGGAATGGCTACCCACTCCAATATTCTCACCAGGAGAATTCCATGTACAGAGGATTGTGGCAGGCTATACTCCATGGCGATGCAAAGAGTTGGATATGACTGAGTGACTCAAATTTTTCACTTTCAGAGGCAGAATAGCATGATGGATAAAAGCTGGGAGCAGTATAGCCTGGGTCCAAATCCTGATTTCTTACTAGCTGTGTGATCTTAGATAGGTTTCTAAATCTCTTTGTGTCTGAGTTTCTTCATCTATAAAATATAGATTATAATCTTACCTGCTTTGTTCAATTATTATGACTATTATGCTAAATTGATGAAAAGGCTTAATATAGAAAAAAATTGTGTGAGTACTAGCAATAATAAAAATAAATACCCTTCCCAATAGTAAAGTGCCTAACACATAGGAGGCATCATGTAAGTACTGGCTATAATAAATTATCATTATATATCTTCCCAGTGTCCTTTCAAAAATTTGTTTAGTCATCATGAGTATCCTTGTTTGTGATTTAATTTCCACAGTGTTTTCCACATGGACATTATTGGCTTAAAATTCCATTAATTAGAGAGAGAGAAGAAACTCAAGAGATATGTGAAATTTCGGAAGGGAAGATGGAATCTGACATGCTGAATAGTTAATTGAATTATTTAGGCTTGAGGTTTATAGACTGGAATCCACTAAATTTTGCAGACAGTGATTTTGTCTCTGCCTGGAAAATCTGTTCTTTTTATTCTTTTTCTGATCAAGATAATGGCTTCATAGAAAATGACTGTAATGAATCAAAAGTAAGTTTACTGAAAATCATAACTTGTCAGAAATCTGAATTTCTTAGATGAAATGAAGTTTAAGAAAATATGTATCTATAATTAATTGTATGACACTAGCATTTAGGGCTTCCCATGTAGCTCAGTGGTAAAGAATCTGCTTGCCAATGCAGGAGATTTGGGTTCGATCCCTGGGTTGGAAGGTCCCCTGCAGGAGGAAACGGCAACACATTCCAGGATTCTTACCTGAGAACCCCCATGGACAGAGGAGCCTAGTGGGCTACAGTCCATGGGGTCACAAAGAGTTGGATGCTTCTGATCGACTGAGCACGAGCACCAGCCTGCAGTGGAGCACAGAGGCATGGAGGACGTGCGGCCAGAGGCCTCAGTTCTATGGCTGCTGACCCTCTCAGACAGCTGCAGTCTCAGTGTCTCTGGCCTTTGGCCCGTGAGCAAGGCTGGAATGACCCTGGGAGAAGTGAACTCCAGCACTTGTGGGTTTGCTGACATTTCAGGGTTGGGACTATCATCAGCTGCTGACAATCTTAGTTGACTTGAGGTTCACTTTTTCAGATGTGCAGAATACAATAAGACACATAGCTCCTTATCTGCCCCAATGTGTCAACACTGGTGCTCTCCACTGCTGAGACCTGGGACCCCCTCCTTGAACACTCACACACTCGGTGGTCTCATTCAGTCTCAGGGGTGTAAATGCCTTCCATAACTTGGAGATTCCAAATTTTTAGCTCCAGTTGTTCTCCCTTGAACTTCATATTTGTATATCCCATTTGTTATCCTACTCTCTACTTTGATGACTAATAAGCATGTCAACTGATTATGTTCAAAATAGAACTTTTATATCACCCCTCAAACCTGATTGAAACATAGCTTTCCTCAATGTCCCAATGCCAACACCATCTTCTAGTTGCTCAGACCAAAATCTGAGAGTTATTTTCACTCTTCAGTTTCCTTCATCCCCGTATTAACTCTCAGCAAATTGTTCTGACTCTACTTTTAAAATGTATCCAGAATCCAACTACATCTCGCCACCACCTATGCTGGCAACCTGATCTATGCTACTAATATTGCCTGCCTGCTTTATTTTAGTAGCCTCCTAACTGGTCTATAAGCTTCCATATTGTCTTGCTTTACTGTATTTTCAACTCTGCTATCAGACTGATTCTGTTAAAATGCAAGGCAGAACATGGCACATTTCCACTCAGAACCTTCAAATGAACTTTTTACTATAGAGTTAAAGCCAAAGCCTTTCTATATGTATAAAGCTTTGATCTATCCTCCTTTCATTTATGAGCATATTCCCTAGAACCCTCCTTCTTAATTACCCTGCTTTAGCCTCTTTATTTCTTGTCCTACCAGCTGTTCGTACACCATCACCTGAAATACTCTTGCCTGGGTAGCATGTGACTCAGTAATCACTTTCAAATAGCTCTTTTCAATAGTCTTACCTGACCATCCTATTGAAAACATTTCCCTCTTCTGCTATCCCTTTGTCCAAAAATTTTTTTTCATGGCACTTTAACCTCTTTTAATTAAACTACAGAATTTAGTATAAATTTTACCTAGCTTCTGACATACCTTCACTGTTTATAAACTTTATGAGAGGTGTGATTTTTTTTCTGTTTTATTCATTACTGTATCTCCAAAACTTAGAATCATGTCTACTCACATTATATGCATACAATAAATATACTTTTCATTTATTAACCAGGCAAAAGAAATCAGTCAAGCTGTAGTATAATATCACTGATTTAATCATGAAAAGTGAAAGTGAAAGTGTTAGTTTCTGTCAGTGTTCAACCCCACAGACTATAGCCCGCCAGGCTCCTCTGTCCATTGAAATCTCCAGGCCAGAATACTGGAGTGCATTGCCATTCCTTTTTCCAGGGGATCTTTCTGACCCAGGGATCAAACCCAGGACTCCTGCATAGCAGGCAGATTCTTACCATCTGAGCCAACAGGGAAGCCCAGAGAATCATATTTATTACATTATACTGTTGTTAATATTTAAATAATACTGTAGAAAGTCAGCCATCCATCAGAATCTGTTTTCCTTTTCATGGTATAGAATCTATACTATAATATTGTTACTGAAATGCAGCTGCCCAACCAGGAATATAAGTTCCAGCTCCCTCTGTCTGGGTGTGGCCAAATGATGAGTTCTTATCAATGGAATTTATACGTATCACTTCTAGTCGGGGATTTTATGAGGCAGTATTCTTCTCCTCACTCTGTTCCCTTGTTTCCTCCTTCCTCCATTGGACCATGGCAGAGAGTGACAAATATACTTTTACAACAATGTTAGGGTATTTCCAGTTTCAGTGTACTATTTTTTATATATTTGGGAATGGTTTTATAAAGAGATTTTAGTTTGATGCTTAGGGGCGTTGATCTTCTTGAAGGGGTGATAAAAAAGAAATAAGCAAAGGAGAGAAATTTTAAGACCAATGATGAGATAAAAGGAGGTATGGAACACAACCACCAAAGGTGGCTCCTCTTTCCCAGTTGTGAGTCTTTACTCATCTCAAGTCTGTCTTGAAGAAACACACAAAAAAGAAGAGCGATAACACGTGTATGATTTGAAAAGAGATGTCCATGTGTTAGGTGACCATTACTGAGAGATAAAACCAAGAAAACCAATTAGATCTCTAAGCTTTAGAGAAAAAGGTCTTGTCCAAAGATTTAATATTTCTAACTTGAGCCCTAGTGCCTTCCTTTTCTTATTGATCTCTGATAGTTTCTGGCTCACTTTCTTTAACAGTCACCCTAGCAACCTTATTTCCCAGCAGATCTAAGAATTCTCTTTATGTTTTACACATAACTTAGTTGGGGAAAACAAGGCAGCTGGGATTCCTAACACGAAGAGATTTTCTTTTATAAGGGCTAGTTCCACTCTTTAGAACAAAAATACTGGACTCAAGATAGAGGTCAATAAAAATGGTAACCTACTTTAAAAATCGCTGTTCCTCTTTGGGTTTCCAAATGCCATAATACCACCTGGGTATTGTGAAGTGCATTGACAACAGTGTTTCTGCCATCTTCATCAGATTTTGTCCACTGCCTATGCCATAATATTTGTGAAGGTTATTATAGATTTTGAAGTTCAGTAAATGAGGGAAGTGAAAAGCACATGTTGGGGTTTGGGAAGTGGGAAAAAGAATTTGAACTGCTTTTAAGTCATTTTTAGTCGTTTTAAAGTAATATCCAGGAGACACGAAGTGGAAATTGATCAAGCAGTTAAAATACTCTGGGTAATATTTTATAACAATAAGCAACAAAATGAAATGAAATCTTAGTCCATAGAGTTTAATTAATTTATGAAATAAAAACCCAGTGTACAAGGCAAATGTCTGAAAATAAGAAAGCCTGGACAAGACTAGAAAAAAGAATAAGTACTATGTAATTTCTCTACAATTCCAATTCTAAGATCACCTTTTTTTTTATTTCCCAGAATTTATAATTTGTATGAGGATTATGCATCCCTAGCCATTTCAACTCAGTTAATAAGTTGCCCTTTTTGTTTCTCAGCTAGTTACTTAGGAATTGTGAAGACACAATTTGATGTCTAAATTAAATATGGGGACCTTCATGTCCTCCATTCATTCTTTGTTTCATTTCCCTAGTAAACCCCAGTAAACTTTACAATAGGAAAAATTAGGATCTGCACATTTACTCCCTAATTAATTAAGTCATCTGTCTCAAATTTGATTTGTACAAAATATCCTGATTTTTTTTTTGTTGGGGGAGATGCTTTTGGAACTATATAGTGAGGCATGAGACATATACACATGGAAAAAATTGGGGAAAAAATAAAAATAGAAAAGCAGAGAGGTTGAAAAGAAAGTTTTCATTGATAGCCTGATTTCAGATAAACCTGGACTCAAATCCAGCTTATGAGTTGATTGATTTTGATAAGTTACTTGCCACATGTAAGCCATAATTTATTGTAATGAACTGGATCATAATATACTGTGATTATAAAACTATAATGCATGTTAAGAACTTGTTATAGAGCTTTGCAATCAATTTAAGTTATTGCTATTTTCACTGTTATTGTGGTGAAAAGTAAAAAGGATAAAAATATTTTGCACCATTCATATTTAGATGCAAGTTTACATTTTTGATTTTAAAAGGCAAGGAGCAGAAGACTCTTTCTTCCATACTCTTCTTTCCCTATATTTTCAACATTCTGCACTCTTCCTCCTTTATTTTTTCCTTTCAAACGCCTCAAGCCTGTGATTATACAGCTCTCAGAGACATCACAGTTCATTCCTACTCTTTGAATTACATACATATTCACTAAATTGCCAAAATTATATTTCATCTTTTTCATACCTTCGTTTCTATTTTCAAATCCTTAACACATTTCCAGATTATTGCATCTCCTTCATAAAATCTTGATTTTACTCAGTTTAAAATCCATAGTTGGAATAACCTTGGTTTCCCTGCAGATATGTCATTCTTTTATTCAAAATCATCCAGTGATTCATCAAGGGAAGTCAGAACTTCTTATGAGGAAACCAGGGCTCTCAAGATGTTATATTTAGTTTTCATTTTGTCTTATTCTTTCAAGGTCATCTTGCTTAATTGGTTTATTTAGCTTGCCTCCATGAGTGTGGAATGTTAGACTGCTAATTTTTCTTTCCTCCCTTAACTGCTTCATTTTCTTCCCCTACTTTTACATCAGTCTTCTGTAATAACCATGCTCATTGCACCTCCTTGCCAGCCTAGACAGAATCTCTTTTTAATGCTGAAACTTCATAACATTCCTCTTGTAAAATCATGCTCAAATTCTTTTTTAAAAAAAAATCAACCAAAGTTTGCCATCTGGTCAATCTTATATTGCACAAGCCTAATACAGTGTAATAAATACAGAAGTGTTTCCTAAATAATCCGTGTGCTCCCTGCTTTTACTGGCATCCCTTGTTGAAGTTGGATGATGAGCGCTGGCTGGAAGTGGAAATGATGTAGGTCTGGAAAACTGAGAGGCAGGCACTAGAATCCACCTGTGGAAGGAGCAGCATCACAAGACAGGCTGCATCCATGTCATCTTGAGTCCCTTAGTGGCCCCCTGTGCACCCAATACTTTGGCCACCTGATTTGAAGAACTAACTGATTGGAAAAGATCCTGATGCTAAGAAAGATTGAAGGCAGGAGGAGAAGGGAACGACAGAGGAGGAGATAATTGGATGGCATCACCAACTCGATGGACATGAGTTTTAGCAAGCTCCGGGAGTTGGTGATGGACAGGGAGGCCTGGCGTGCTGCAGTCCCTGGAGTTGCAAAGAATAGGACATGACTGAGCAACTGAACTGAACTGAACTAAACTGAACTGTGCACCCACTCCCAACTAAAGTTGCACATACAGTGTGAGTGACAAATGTATGCCTTTTGTGTAAAGTGGCTAAGATTTCTGAGTAAAACTGTTTTTGCAGCATATTCTAGCCTACCTTGATTAATGCGTGCATGCATGCTAATATGCTTTAGTCATGTCCAACTCTTTGCAACCCCAGGGCCTGCAGCCTGCCAGGTTCCTCTGTCCACGGGATTTTCCAGGCAAGAATACTGGAGTGGGTTCCCATTCCCTTCTCCAGGAGATCTTCCCTGACCCAGGGATTGAACCTGCATGTCCTGCATTACAAGCAGATTCTTTACTGCCTAAGCCACCAGGAAGGCCCAGTGGCAATTAACTAAGACTAAGCCAGCAATACAGGTAGCATGGATTAACTGGCTATAGTCTCTTATTTCTCAAATAGTAAAATTGTTTCCAGAAATGTTGACTTTATTAACAGAATCAGAAGAAACATTAATAAAAGTAATGGTAGTTATACACAGAATTCCCAGGTGGCACAGTGGTAAGGAATCCACCTGCCGGTGCAGGAGATGCAAGAGACGGAGGTTCAGCCCCTGGGTTGGGAAAATCCCCTGGAGGAGGGCATGGCAACCCACTCTAGTATTCCTGCCTGGAGAATCCCATGGACAGAGGAGCCTGGCCGGCTGCAGTCCATGGGGTCGCAAAGAATCAGACATGACTTTACACACACACAAGTACGCATGCAGTTGTATACAACTCTCTGATATTACACTGCCATCAACAGTACATTATTGCCAATAGTAAAATGGCACTGCTTGTGGCTTTTGAACATTTTCTGTTTAAGGTAAATAGCACTTGCATTGGCTAGTGGCTGTCTCAACTACTTGTTAATCTATTATATTTTATATTAGCTTCATTTTTTCATAGCATCCTTTAAAGTTTTTCATATTTGACCTAAGTTCTAAATAAAAATGTGTGATTTGCAGATGCTACTGTACCATTTTCATCTTTTAGTGTGCTGCCTACTTTTCACTTCAGAAAAAAAAAGTGAAATCAAGTCTTTTTTTCTTTGATTCTTCAAGCTTAATTGGAATGGAGTGCTCATGCTCAAATTAAGGGACTTTCACTTAACTATTCTGCCTCATTTAAGAAAAAAAAAAAAATCCTTGTTAGCTAAGCTAAGACGTAGTATTTGTGAATCCATTACTAGAAAAGCATCCATCACACAGCTGCAGAGCACAATAGGTATTTTGGTAAAGTTATATCTGTCTTAGGGATCTGCAGTATGAGAAGAAAAGATACAAAAATAAGATGTACTAAATCAAAACCAGCCTTTGGTTAGCTACACCTTTCCTTTCTGTCTTACTTTTTGCTAATAAGCCACTAATAAGCTACTAGGACTTTGGTCAATATGGAAAGCCCCACCAAGTATTCAAAGCTATAGTCACATTAAATAGTTCTGGCCTCTTGAATCCACAAAATATATTCTGGCTTTCATAGAACTATTTAATTACCATAGAAAGGGATATATCTGAAACTCAGAGTCATTATATGATTTTTGACAAGGTGCCTGACTGTATCTCAGGGCAATTTTATATTGATTTTTATCTCAGAAACACGTATTTTAGCAAATTCTTAAAGGAAAATGGTCTGGATATGCTTTTAAAAGGTAGACATTTATTGCAAACAAGAAGGACAGAAAGAACCTCTCCTTGTAAACCTGGTCAAGCAGATTACTGGATCGTCATAGTGAAACTCTGTTCTGAAGCTGAAATATTTCTGGTAATTTTTTTATAATGGAAAGAGTTTGAATTTGTAAACAGATGCACCAGCTTCTTGACTCTTGGTTAGTTGCCCTACCTTGGCATCTCAGTGCCATCATTGACACCTTGTTCTCCATCATCCCTCATATATAATCTGTTCTTTCCTTACATATTTTCAAATTTATACACATCTTTGCACCATATAGTTACAAGCTTGTCTCACCTGGATGCTGGCAGAATTTCACTGAGTGATTAAAAATATCCATTCAGATTTCCTCTGATCTGCTCTCCAAATTCTAATTGAAAAAAGTATCATTGCATCACAACATATTTTTAAACCTTCAACTAAACCCTCTATTACATGAGGGTAATTGTTGCCTGCTTTTTATTTAGTCCTGGCACGTAGTAGGTAGGCAATAAATATGCATTGAATGAATTAATGAATCTTTAGAAATAAGTTTCAGTTTGCCTTCTGCAAACCCCTCAAGTCTATTGTAAGGATTAAATGAAATACTCTTCATAAAGTGCTTAACACAGTGCCTGGAATACTCAGAATCTCAATAAATTAAAGCTACAATAATAGAAAAACAAGAAGATCATATATAATTTCCTCCTCTCTTAAAATGCAGCAAAGAGTCAGGGTGTAGAGAAAATGATTGCTGTTTTCCTTTCTGTTGAATTTTCAGTGAACTAATAGATCAACTCCCTTTCATTGTATAGGTTCTGAGGTAATTCAGAAGGAAAGGCAAGTGGAAATAAAATTATTACCTTTATGAATAAAACAGATATTGGAGAATGCAGTTTAATCCAAGGCAATAATAGACCTCCCAATATTCCACTTCAGAATGAGGCTGACATCCCCAATCAGAGAACTGCAAATTCTCCAGCTTCCCCAGGGGTAGGGTGTCTACCACCGAGTTAACTGCATGGCACTAAGTACACCAGAGACCATGCAATCTGTAGACTGCAAATCACAAAAAAACACATGGGGATGTGGCTGAACTACATATGCCCAGTTCTTACATCAGATTTGCCTGTCAGATAAGTCACACTTCTTTCCATGGAGCTGAGTAAGGGAGAAAGGTGGGAGAAAGGTGAAAATAACTCTAGTGGATGCTGTGACTCTAATGGAAACCCTTCCATGTAAAAAGAGACATTGGGGATGGAGACTAAGTGTTAGATATCTTCCTTTAATATATTATATTAGATACAAAAGTCAGACACCTTCTTAAGGTTCCTCAACTGCTTCTGTTCTTTCTGTCTTTTTAAGGCTTCACCTACACCAAATTGACTCTCAAACTTCAAGAGGCCAGCTGAGACAATGCAGACGTTCAGGAGAACGGGCTCTCAGTGGGTTCAGTCTTCAGTGTTAGAAAGTGAAGAGTGGGCAGGAAACAGGCAGGTGCTTCTTTCCTTTCTTCCCACTCTCCTGTTTGTAGACTACTCTGAGAGGCACTTTCTCCTGGTCAGTCTTTAGAGAAGTCTCATATAATGAAGAAACAGCACATGTCAAACCATAGTGATGCGCCAAAGCACTTTATTGCTTTGATGTTTTCTTTGCCTCATTTGCTCATTTTATCTTCACTCCACACCCTTGGTCCGTAGCTTCCAGTCTAAGCATCATTTTAATCCTTGTCCAGGCTTTACTTTCTATAGGAGCTATTCTAAAACAGGCATGTGATTTGAAATGAAATTTATGATAGATTTCTTTTATCCTCCTTATATAAATTAGGGACTGCCAGGCATTCTCCCATTATCTGTTCTCCCTTCCTCTAGGCTAATAAGACTTTAGCTGAGCACATTTCCCAGACTCCTCTTCAACTAGCAGTGGCCATGTGACAAGGTTTTATCCAATGGAATGTGAACAAAAATGACATTTATAAGTATTGGTTCCTATACTTAAAAGGAAAAGAGTTTGTCCCTGCCTCCCTTTTCTCCCCCTTCCCATTGGCTGAAATCGGAATATGAAGACTGGGTTGGATCAGTTCTCTTGGATCAGGAAAGGGAAGCCCTGTGTTTAGGATGGTAAAGCAAGGTAAAAGGAACATGGTCCCAATTCCATGCAGTGAGCCATCAATCAGACTTGAACTGTCAAAGCTCAAACTGCTAAGAGAAAAAAGAAACTTTCAGTTTGCTTAAATTATAGTTATTTTAGTCACAGTGGAGCAGCCTAACCTGTAGCCAATCCTGGATTGTATACACAATATTTCATATTTTAATTACTTACTAAAGCAGAGTAATTAGAGATAATTTTTTCCCATTTAAAAAAAAAAGAAAATTCTAATTCATGGAGATGAATAGGAGCATTTAGAAGAAGGTCAAGCAAAATTCTTTTTAGGAAACATTTCCAGAAATTGCTCAAAGTTCTTGCTCATGGAACATTTCCCAGCCAGTTTTATATGTATCATATAGAATATTGAGCATTCCAGCCAGGTCCTGTGAGATCTGGGACTGTGTAAACTTGTGATTGTAATTTTGTGTGGCTTCATAATTAACACCTGGGATAAGTCTGTAAGCTATGAAACTGAGTGATTTTTTAGTGTAGCAAAAAACACTGTTATGGTGTCTATAGCATGGAGACAACTGAGAGGGTATAAATAATAAATCAGGGAAGAAGAAAACAAAGCAGAATTTTTAGGAAGACATCAGAAAAGCATCTTCAACCTTCTTTATCAGTAGCCCTGTAAATGTGCTTGGTGTAAGTTGTCCTCATCTTTCCACAGGTAGAAATTTGGGAAATCTCATAAGTTTTCTTGTATTAATAATGTCTGGGTAATAGAAGGCACTACTATCTAAGTATAATCTCAAGTCAGTGATTATAAATTGTTTAGTCCAATACAGTAGTCAGTACTTCAAACCTATCCCCTTCTCCCCGACTCGGAACTGGCTGAGGTAGGCTGCAAGCCTTCTAGGAAGAGGGTATGGTTGGCCTCTTCACTTGTTTTCACTCTGCCCAGCCCTCTCACTATCTGCTGTCTCCTCCAACTTGGTTTTAAAGTGGCAATCAGTAAAATAGTTTTGAGAGCTACTATCCTGAGATGGCTTCATAGCCTCTGAGCTTGTGGATGTTTGATGCTACCTCTTTCTGTTATGGAAGCTTTTGTGGTTTCACTGAAGGCTGTTCCCTCCCCAGTTGTGACTCTTGAGATGGCCACTGCTTCTCATTTGAAAGGCTGTCCTCATATACATGACAGCTTCATAGTGTCCTGGAAAGTCACTTTCTATACTAGAAGCCCATTTAATCAGCTCCTGAGGGTAAGTCTCTGGGATTTACCCCAATACAGATAATACCCCCAACTATCCTTCATCTTTATGTTACTCTCTGATCGAATACTTTAAATGGAATACAATAAATTCAATAGAAATGCAATTCAGATGGAATACAGTAAATTCAACAGCTGTTTGTTGAATTAATGAATGAATGAGTAGAAAGGTTGTTCTAAAATACAATATTCCTGAATTCTGACCTTCTATAATGATATATATATATTTTTAATCCATAATTTATTAGCCTTTCTTCTGGTCCACTGATAAAGCCAATCAACCATCAGTTAATCATTAAGTATATGCTCTGTATGTGCTTTTTATTATCAATTTTATAGCTATTTTTAAAAATACAGATAATGCCTATGCAGTGGTTTACTAGCATAATTAATTCACAGTTTAACTTGACAACCAAGACTAACAGAAAAGAGAATTTAAAAATGATGCTATGTATAAAAGTGTGGGTTTCCCAGGTGGTGCTGGTGGTAAAGAACCCACCTGCCAATGCAAGAGACATAGGAGATGTGGGTTCAGTGCCTGGGTTGGGAAGATTCCCTGGAGGAGGACATGGCAACCCACTCCATTATTCTTACCTGGAGAATCCCATGGACAGAGGGGCCTGGCAGGCTACAGCCCATGGGGTCACAAAGAGTCTGACAGGCCTGATGTGATTTAGCACACACACACACACACACAAAATGTGTATTAGAAAGTGATACTGTGTATAAAAGGTAATTTGGCCTCCTGATGTGAAGAATCGACACATTGGAAAAGAGACTGATACTGACAAAGATTGAGGGCAAGGGGGCAATAGGGTGAGATGGTTGGATAGCATCACTGACTCAATGGATATGTTTGGCAAAGTCCAGGAGATAGTGAAGGGTAGGGAAGCCTGGCGAGCTGCAGTCCATGGAGTTGCAAGGAGTTGAACACCACTTAGTGACTGAACAGCAACAATAAAAGATGTGGAGCTCACTGTAAAAACGATGATCCCCACAAGATTCAAATGAGGAGGCTACTGTTTTTCCCCAAGGACTCTAACTTTATCTTATATTGTTGCAGAAACCAGTGCTTGAGAAACCAAGCACCACACTCGGAGAGTTGGAGAACTCAGGTTTATTATGCCAGCGGGCCCAGAGGAGTTAACATTCCAAGCTCTGAGCCTCGAACAAAGGGATTACAGAGTTTTTATAGACAGACTGTAGTGGGCAACAGTAGCTGTTAATAGGCTGATTTAAACTAAGGGGTATTGTGTGCGTGGGAAAAGCAGTCAAGATGGGAAGAGGGATGCCTGGCTTGGACAGGCATAATTAAGCAAGTTTGCAGGGGCTGGGTAATTGCAAACAGCAGGACAAGGGTGAGTGAGGTAAACTCCAGTTCCTAGTATTGCAAGTCCCCATTTTCTGAGACTACGTCACCTAGACTTTTCAAGGGGCAAGCTGAGTTAAGAGGCAGAAGGAGAAGTAGATTATGTAAAATTTTAAGTTTTCCTCTTCAGTATTACTTACTTTACTCCCTTTTATCCATACCATCAACTTCAAGTTTATTTGTTAATTATACTATGTTGAAGTAGGGAGGGAGAATCAAAAAGAGAGAAAGAAGTAGGAGGGGAGGAAGCAGAAGGGTTATATAGCCATTGCTAATCTACATTTGCAGAATGTGCTCATCTAAAGACTTATTAACATAGAAGAAGGGGGAACAAAAATGAGGGCAGGAAGATGAGGATTATTTATTGCTTCTCAGAACCCATATGCTGTGTGTGTGTGTAAATTAAAATTTCTGAAATAAGAATAAAGTGCTGTGGGGTGTTTTTGCTGCCACCACCTATAAACATAGAGCAAGATCCATTTTTAAGAATTTTCAAATGAAAGTGGTTGAATGTGAAGTCAAGTGGGCTTTAGGAAGCATCACTATGAACGGTGCTAGTGGAGGTGATGGAATTCTAGTTCAGCTCTTTCAAATCCTAAAAATAATGCTGTGAAAGTGCTGCACTCAATATGCCAGCAAATTTGGAAAACTCAGCAGTGGCCACAGGACTGGAAAAGGTCAGTTTTCATTCCAATCCCAAAGAAAGGCAATGCCAAAGAATGCTCAAACTACCGCACAGTTGCACTCATCTCACATGCTAGTAAAGTAATGCTCAAAATTCTCCAAGACAGGCTTTAGCAATACGTGAACCGTGAACTTCCACATGTTCAAGCAGGTTTTAGAGAAGGCAGGGGAACCAGAGATCAAATTGCCAACATCCGCTTGATCATCAAAAAAGGAAGAGAGTTCCAGGAAAACACCTATTTCTGCTTTATTGACTATGCCAAAGCCTTTGACTGTGTGCATCACAACAAACTGTGGAAAATTCTGAAAGAGATGGGAATACCAGACCACCTGACCTGCCTCTTGAGAAACCAGTATACAGGTCAGGAAGCAACAGTTAGAACTGGACATGGAACAACAGACTGGTTCCAAATAGGGAAAGGAGTACATCAAGGCTGTATGTTGTCACCCTGCTTCCTTAACTTATATTCAGAGTACATCATGAGAAACGCTGGGCTGGAAGAAGCACAAGCTGGAATCAAGATTGCCAGGAGAAATATCAATAACCTCAGATATGCAGAAAATGAAGAAGAACTAAAAGGCCTCTTGATGAAAGTAAAAGAGGAGAGTGAAAAAGTTGGCTTAAAACTCAACATTCAGTAAACTAAGATCATGGCATCTGGTCTCATCACTTCATGGCAAATAGATGGGGAAACAGTGGAAACAGTGAGAGACTTTATTTTGGGGAGGCTCCAAAATCACTGCAGATGGTGACTGCAGCCATGAAATTAAAAGATGCTTACTCCTTGGAAGAAAAGCTATGACCGACCTAGACAGCATGTTGAAAAGCAGAGACATTACTTTGCCAATAAAGATCCATCTAGTCAAGGCTATGGTTTTTCCAGTAGTCATGTATGGGTGAGAGAGTTCAACCAAAAGAAAGCTGAGAACCAAAGAATTGATGCTTTTGAACTGTGGTGTTGGAGAAGACTCTTGAGAGTCCCTTGAATTGCAAGGAGATCCAACTAGTCCCTTCTAAAGGAGATCAGTCCTGAACATTCATTGGAAAGACTGAAGTTGAAGCTGACACTCCAATACTTTGGCCACCTGCTGCGAAGAGCTGACTTATTTGAAAAGATCCTGATGCTGGGAAAGACTGAAGGCAGGAGGAGAAGGGGACAACAGAGGATGAGATGGTTGGATAGTATCACCGACACAATGGACATGAGTAAACTCTGGGAGTTGGTGATGGACAGTGAGGCCTGGTGTGCTGCAGTCCGTGGGGTGGCAGAGTCAGACATGACTGAGCGACTGAACTGAACTGAACAGAGTAATTAATGTCCCAAATGAATTCCCTGATCGTACTTATCAGAACATCCTGGAAAAAGTTTTGTTTGTGTAATGTTCCTTCTTTTCCCTTTGAAACAGTAATCATTGTGCTAATTGAGGCCCCTGTAAGCACATGTGCTTTTTTTCTGACCAGGGCAGCCACTCTCCCATTAACACAGTGGTTGCTTTCTTCTACCAGTTGGGGTCAGAGGAACGGTGATCTAGACAGTGCTCACCACTCTCTTTACATTCAGTAACCTCCACACACCCCCTTTCCTTAGCTTCTACCACAACTCATAGAGGTTAAAGCTTAGGGCACCTGGAATTTGGGTCTTCAGAACACCTCCAAACATATTTTAAAAATTAGGAGGAAACATGACGGGTGAAACATCTCAAAATTTCTTTTAATAAAAGTACAATTTATATTACCAATTTTGTTCACTTAAGGTCATTATTATTGAATTATTACACTCAACCTATAAGCATAATACAACTGCATGCTCTGTATTAAAGAATTCAGAGTGAGACTAAAATAACTTATATGTCAAACTCTAAATAGGGATACATTTAGGAATTAGAAATGTGAGGAGTGGCCTATTGCTCTTTCTTCCTTGAAATAAATGCAGAAAGCTTTGACATGTGGCTCAGTGCCCAGTTTTGCTAATATCCTCTAGGGAATTCCCTGGAGAACAATGTGTTTATTATATGCATCTACAAATGATATTAAGGTGATTTCCTAAGTTGTTTTTTATGCTAACTGAGCAAAGTTTTTTTACATAAATATCTTCATGGTTAGCCTCTCCCCACTTCCCATTTTTCACTTTAAATCAAAGATGAGCATGAGTTTTCTAAGTATTCATTGAACTGCAAGTCAATACCCCATTAAGGAACTTTCATTTATTTTTAATATTTTCACTCCCTGTTTTCTAGAAGTGTTGAGTCTCTTAGCAATTAGTGGTAAGGTTAAAGGAATCTAGAACCTCTAAATATTTTCCTTCTTTAATAATTTCTTTTTCCAGAAATAAAAATGCCATTTAAAGTAGAAAACTTTCCCTAATCAAATTATTAGGGAGGAAGAGATGAAAAATACAATCAGAAGAATATGATTAAGTTTAGAATTTAATTTTCTTTTGTGTTTTGGACTGAGTCTTATGAAGACTCAGTTTGGCTTGAAAAGTTGAAGGTTTGCAGGAAATATCCCTTCCAGTGGAATCCGAATTCTCCAATACTAGAGAAATGTTTGGAAGACAGGAAAAAGGAAAGAGTTATTGAAATGGGGGTAAATATGGGCAAAGAAGTAAGCACTAGTAAGATTTCTCCTTCTTTTGGTCTTAGCTTTATTGCAAGCTACTACTTCTTTGGTCACCCATCATGGCCAACTCTTTGTAACCCCATGGACTGCAGCACACCAGGCCTACCTGTCCATCCCCATCTCCCAAAGTTTGCCCGAGTTATTACTGCTCTATGCCTTATTAAGAACTAAGAATATGTTGTTAACAAACTCTGGTGGTGTTTCAAAAGAGAAGAAAAAATATTTGCATAGTAGAGCACATCTCCCATAGATCTTTCTCCTTATAATTTGCTGGGGAAGCATAGAAGCGTAAAGACATAACCAGCTGCCCAAGTAGAGAATAGCATAAAAAAATTTTCACCTCTATATGCTAGTTTCTTCAACTGCCAGGTGAAAGCATCAGTGTTTTTTTTCTTCATCACGTGCACACATCCACCCACATACATGCACAGACAGTTTTCCTGAGAATATGGTAGATAGTTCTTGACAAATTCTAGTCACCAACTAAAATCTGCCAGTTGGTTTCTTTAGTTGCAGCAGAAGAAACTGACTTTCACTAAAGTACACAAAAGGGCATATTCTTGAGAAATACTAGAAGCCTCTAGAATTTATAGAATGGCTAGAAACCAAGCTTGGGAGCAGACGAATACATGCTGCTTTCAGTGACTGTAAAACTGAGATTGTATTAGAAATGGTCTCATAGCAAAACTACAACCAAACCTGTGGCTGGGATGTTGGAATAAAAGGACTCCACCATCATTTCTGTTCATGTGTCAGGCACTCACATTTCACATTCCAAGCCAGAACCATTTGATTGACCCAGCTGGGGTCAAGTGATTGCCTCTAGGTTAAGATATGACTGGACAGGACACCTGATTTCATCTGCACTGGAATCTGTACAAAGAGGTTATTCTCCAGCAAGGAAATGAAAGTGCTGATAGGAAGGAGAAAGGAAAGCCAAGAAACCAAAAATCAGTGCTAGTCAGCACACTGCAACAAGGAGGGAACAGGAGCAGGGAATCAGGGACCAGACCCCCATGAGGGATGCCACGTCTCCTCAGATGCCTTTCGTGCTGCTGGGGTGAGCTGCTTTCTCTGTGTAGCTTGGAGGGACACCTTTTATTTGGGACTCTGAGGAGCCACTGGCTTTTCGTTCCATTGCTCTGAGCCCTTCCACCAAGCGGTCTGTGTGTTCTGTGGAGGCTTTCTTGGCTGTCACCTTACAGAGAAGGGTCTTAGGATGCAGATAAGGTGGCAGATAAGGCACACAAGGCTTCTCTTTTTCTAAACCCTTTCTTGAGCAGATGAAGACAGTTGGGCTCCCTACTGCTGAAATATTCTGAAACCCTAGTTTCAGAATATTGCCAAACTGTAGTTAATGGCAAAATGCTATGAAGATTTCATTAAGGTGTGCTTAGGAGAAACAGTAATGTGCTCTTCATGCAGAAGTATAGCCATTTGAAGACAAAAAGGAATATGACTGGCAAGACTTTAAAACCAAAATGGAGACTCTCTCAGTGGTATTTGTTGTTTAATTTATGTTGCAGACATTTTGAGCTGCCTAATTGAGCCATTTTAAAATGCGACATCTTCAGTGTTTTCTGAATTGTGTGTGGTACAGAACATGGGCACCCATGTGGCAAAATTTGTCAAAATCTCAACCTATATTTCTGGAGAAAAATAGAGTTTCTATATTGGAAGTTTGAACTTTATCTACTCCATAGCCCACTTTGTGAAATTTGCTTTCTGATGAGAAGGATTATAGATTAATATTTGCAATCCTTGCCACACTTGAGACTCTGGAACTATATATCTCTCACTCTTCATGGTGTTTGCCGTGGCAGTTTTCTCTTCAGCCTCATCTTCTATTTAAGTCACATCATACTTCTTCCAGGCTAGCCAAAAATTGCCTTTGTATCTGAGCTTCTGTCTTTCTGCTCCTTCTGCTTTCCCCATCCCCAGAATCTATCTGAAGTTGACTTCTTAAGTGTAATTCTTCACTGATGATTTAGAAGCAGCTTATTCTGGAAACGGTGCCAGAGATACTTTCTTACTTAGGCCCTACACTGAAGCTCCCAGAGGCTAGAAATGTCATAAAATGCTAACAGTCTGACAGAGGGGAAGGAGTTAATTATTGGCCAGGGCTGGACCTGGCCACATCTCATTAAAATGCCTGGTGATACATTGAGGGCATCAGGGAAGAAATAAAAGGAAAACATCAGAAGGCTAAAGATGAAAGGAGAACAATACAGTAATAAGAGAGGGCTTCTAATTTCTCAACTGTTATAAATTTTTCCTTTAAAGAACCCACCTCTCTCTGGTTTTCAACCTGCTTTATTAAAGAGCTATTAGTGTGCTGTGCAACAAGTCACTCATTGGCAACAGCAATCAGATTGGAATCAGGAAACCCGATACCAAATCGGGTTTTAGTAACATTAGTATCTTATTTTTCAAGTGTTGGACAAAGAAGTGATGTAACTTCAGAGTGGATAAAGGTACACACTATTTGGAACACACACACAAACACACATAAACATACGTATACATACATTCACATAATTATAAAATAAGCAAAGCAGAGACAACCTCTAGGTATTTTTTTTAACAATTTGATCTTTCTAAGTTTTACTCATTCTATGAATATACAATCTACTGGAAAGGAGAGGGGATAGAAAGCATATTATAATAAGGGAAGAACATGTAGAAACCCATAAAGATGAAAGTAAGGGTAAAATTTAGGGAATAGAAAATTGTCCAGGTAAATTGTAATATAAGAAACTTGCAGGGAATTATGGGAGAAAGTGAAAGATGATGCATAGGACAAAAGTGGAATCTAGTAAAGAAAAGAACCAAGGAATATCAAAGAGAAATTTTTATTAACCTATTTCATGGTGCTATTGTTAAGATTTATGTATGTGTGTATGTATAATTATACATATAATTAAAGTATCACTATATGTATTTATATGAAACACTTTAAAAATGAGATATACTCTATAAATATTAGGTAGCATTAGGATTTTTAAGTAGGTAGTCAGTCATGATCCATCAAAAGTTCCTTTAAAATAGGAAATGTTATAATGAAAGAGGGTACAATAATAAGTATTTTAATAAAAGGAGATGGATGCAGTAGGAGTAGTAGATTACTACATGGTTAGTCTCAGTTGGGGCAAACTATATAGTCCATGGGTCAAATCTGCCCATTGCTTATTTTTGTAAACTAAATTTTATGGAAATATGACCACACCCATTTATTTAGGGATTGTCCAGGTCTTCTGCTTTCATCCTACAATGGAAGAATCACGTAGTTGCAACAGAGACCACATGGCCTGCAAAGTCTATAATATTTACTATATTGCCCCTTATAGAAAAAATTTGCTGATCTGTGCTATAGATGATCAGAATAATGAAAGTAACTAACATTTATGAAACACAATATGCCAGGCACTGGTCTAACATGTTACATAATTTAAGTCCTTGAACAACCCTAACAGAAAGGCCAGGTACCGTTCCAAGGGTAGATAGTGGCAGAATCTATGATTGCCAAATTTAGCAAATTAAAATACAAAGCATCTAGTATAATTTGAATTTCATACAAATAATGAAAAATTTCTTAGTATAAGTATGTCTCTTGCCATATTTTAGACATACAGTGAAAATTATTTATTGAGTCTCTAAAATACAAATATTTTTGAGTGTCCTATGTTTTATCTGGTAACCCTAACCCAATCCAACTGGCCTCAGAGTCTGTCCTTAACAAACACCATTCTGACTTTCTCTTACAAGGGAGATGGGCTTATTTTTAACAGAAATGGGGAGTCTTATAGACAGAAGGTGTTTTGTAGCCAGGGAGTGATAAAGTTAGCTTGTAATTTGAGAGGAAAAATTGGCTTTCTTTTCCAGGAACATCTTAAAGATGTCAGATTTCAGAAAAGAAAAGAGAAGATTAAATCAGCTCCAGATTAGTTTCTTTATGATATTGTTAAAATATAAGGTCTAGTGCTCAGAGAGTAATTAGGACTTAACACGTAGATTGAGTCATCCAAAAGTAAGTTGTAGTAGAAACTAGAAACAAACACCATTTCTGAGGAGTTCAGAGGTGTGTGTTGGCTTAAATCAAACATGAAAGATCCTTCTAGATCTTCTCCTAACAGTGCTAAGCTTCTAGTACTTAGCAGAGCTTTTTCAAAACCCACTTTATTTCCATAATGAAGGCTCAGATAGAATGGCACCATAATTTCTCATCAGTGCTTAAGAAAAATCTAATAGAAAAGATGCTTTCTCACAGACACAGAGTCCTAAAATTTGTAAAACTGACTATGAGGAAAAAAATCACCTTTCTGACTAGGAAAGTAAGCCCTGCATATCCTTTCTGTTCTTAGCGATAGGGCCACAGATGTGGGAAGCAGGATATTGAAAAGTGCAGTCCATCAGGAGCAATAAAATTCAGCACGGGCAACAACTCACAGTTGACTTAGGGGTGTGGTGTGTTGCTGTTGGATCTGTGAGCCTGCTCTAATGGATTATTTTGCACAAAGCAGCTTGAGCAAGGCAAGTGTTAGGTATCATTATTGCAGTTGTTACAGGCAGTAGTCCATGAACCCAATTATACACAGGCAGTGCCCCAGACAATATTTTGCTAATTTCTATTCCTCAGATTTGGAATTCACTTTTATCCCAGTTGCATATTTTTTTCAATGAAAGGATGCGATTTCTATGGAAAATACTAAAATGCTGACTGCTTCATGACATAATTGCTTACATTATGAATGAGTTGTTGAGTTTGGGGAGAGAGTAAATATAAATGAAAGAATATAGCATCTATTTGAATTACAGATTCATGCCTTGTAACCTAGCTCTATAACCTGTGCTCTGTATTCTAGGTAATAATCAATAATTTCTGACAATTCATTTATTGAGTATCTATGGTGTGCCAGGCATATGCTAGGTAATGGAGACACACAGATGGATAAGATTCATTTCTAATCACCAGGAATTCAGTTTAAAACCAGAGACAGACATTTCCACAAATGTCACTGGGTGTGATCCATCATGTAATGGAGCCACAGTGGGATCCCCAAAGGACAGAATGACCAATGCTTCTCAAGGAGATTAAGACATATTTCATAAAGAAGATTCTGATCAAACTGAGTCTTAATATTTATAAAGAAATTTATCAGATAGAAAAGGAAGGGAGAATGAGGACAGAAATTCACTGTAGCATTAGGGAAACACACTGAAGGAAGAAAGAAAAATGAGTGCAAACAAGCTGAAGAGAGTAGACTAGAGTGCAGATCAACAAACCATGGCTAGCAGGCCAAATCCAGTCTACTGTCTGTTCTTGTAAATTAAGTTTTGTCGGCACACTGGCGAGCTCATTCATTTAGGAATTGTCTATGATGGCTTTTCCACTATAGTGCACAGATGCATATTGGCAACAAAGAGAATATGGCTGACAAATGCTAAAATATTTACCGTCTGACCTTTGATAGAAAAATAAGTTTCTGACCTTTGGACTATAGCATCAGTCCAAATACAATGAAAAAAAAATGGGGGATAAAATGGAAGTTGTGGTATGTTCAGTAAGTTAATGAAATTCACTTGTGTCTCCTGTGTGCTAGCAAAATGTTACCATGAAGAGGAATAAATAACTTAATCCCTAAACTCAATAACAGCACCATGGTAGGAAAGACTTTAAATAAATCGCTGCATTAATGCCTAAAATCAGCAAAAATACAAAGAATAGGGATATCGCAAAAGAGGAAGTGATTATCTCTTTCTAGAACCTCTGCTTTAGAAAACAAGCCAGGGTCAGTAAATGGGGTTTGAAGGATGAGTAGGAGTTCTTAACACAGAAAAACAGCATTTGCTCAATTTATAGACGTAACTCTGAGTGAAACTTTATGGGGTTTTTTAATAGCGCTTATCTCACACTCTTGAAATATATTTTGTGTTATTTTGAATACACTGAAA
This sequence comes from Nanger dama, assembly GCA_917880005.1. NCBI lineage: Eukaryota > Metazoa > Chordata > Mammalia > Artiodactyla > Bovidae > Nanger > Nanger dama. The sequence goes on from CAKJTW010000059.1 coordinate 4,849,785, forward strand.
CATGAGGTACAGAATAGGCTTATGTTCTTTCGGGTATGGCCTTTCCACAACATACGTTATTTCGGCTCAGAGTTGTATACTACAATCACAGAAGAGTCAACAGCATGACTCTAGAGATTTGAGTGTGCAAACCACCCATGAAGGAGGCCTTTTATTCCCCTTGCTCTCTGTCATAAACAGATTGATAATAATCTGACACAGCTGAAACAGCTGGTGGGGTATATTTAATCTTTAACTCTTTTGTGTAATGGCAAGAATTAGTTGTGCTGGTTTCAAACAGAAATATGTCACAGAACTCTCTTGACTTGACTTCTGGAATTTATTTAGCAAAAAGACTCTCCAAATGAAGACAATAAGGGACAAACTGCAGGGGTGGTTGGCTGAGGCTGCATGAAACCTCAGAGGTGCAGCAGACTGGAAACAGTCTATAGGATTCTCATGTGTGAACTGCTTTCCTTAAACACTAGTCCCAGTCTGAATCTATGATGTGAATCTCCACAATAAAGACATCTATATCTTTACTACGTACCACATTTAAACTTTGCTTTCAATTACCACTTCACTCACTCACATTCACACCATAACAAATTAATGCAGCCTCATAGAGACATATCCAAAATATCCCAAATTAGACATCCCAGAGAATGAAGTGTGGGTTTGCCACTCCACTGTAGCCCCCAGGAGCCTCTGTCCATGGAATTCTCTAGGCAAGAATACCAGAGTGGGTGCCATGCCCTTCTCGGGGGGATCTTCCCAACCCAGGGATTGGACCCAGGTCTTCTGGATTCCTGCAGGCAGGTTCTTTACCATTTGAGCTACCTGGGAAGAGTAAATACACACACACTGCATAAAAAAGATTTTCAATAAGATACACATACTTGAATGACATATAGCCTTACTTGTATTGCACAACTGGATATTAAAATATGTGACTTTAAAAATATTTTGAATGCCTATTATGACGCTTATATATGTATATATTTTAAGAATGATGCTGTAAAGTTCAATTCATACATACATTGTTTTTCAGTGAAATAAATATCCAGATCACCTGGGCTGAGAATTTCCTGTACAGTCTTTAAATAGTAACCTGGGTTAGTGGCTTACTACTAACTCCTTTCACAAATATTGCACCTCACTGGTATTTTTGCTTTCTCAGTAATACTTTAAAAGTCACTTGCATGGTTCAAACATAAGACGTGATCTTGTGTGTAGATTTTTCTTCTATCCACATTATGATCCGTGAAATCATAGGATTCAGGTCTTATGTTTCCATGCTTAGAAATGAATGGAGCATGCCTTTTTAATTACAACAGGAGAGAACATATAGGAAGAGTCTAAGCTGTGACACTTGATCCACACTCTTGGGAAATGATAGTTTATACTGATTCTGACCTCTAGCTTCCCCCTTGAGACAGGATTCATTAGACTGCTTTCATCTCAGCTGGATAAAATCTCACCAGGTTTACCCTGGTGCAGACCATCTAGACTGGCATCATTGCTGAGTCCACCTTGGGAACATTTGTGGTCAATTGATTCAGGGAGTGCTCTTAATAATTCATTCCTTCAACAATGTTTTTGACTACTTATGCTCTAACAGACACTGTCCTAGTGACTGGGAGAGCAGTGGGGATACTGAACCTGAGGGACTGGGGATAAGGCCGATGCCTTCATGAAGTACAGTTCTACTTAAGTCTAAAGTATAATCTTTGTTCCTCTATTTACTTATTATGGAATTGTGAGAAGACAAAATAAGAAATGAAAAATGAGAAAGGGGAGTACCAATCAAGAGAGTTTATTTGGAAAGTGAAAAACGATAAATGAGATTTTCTAATATTCATTCAGAATAGCAACCAATCCAGAAACTGTGAACTAAAAACAAGGTTTCAGTTCAGTTCAGTCACTCAGTCGTGTCTGACTCTATGAACCCATAAATCGCAGCACTCCAGGCCTCCCTGTCCATCACCAACTCCTAGAGTTCACTCAGACTCATGTCCATCAAGTTCGTGATGCCCTCCAGCCATCTCATTCTCTGTTGTCCCCTTCTCCTCCTGCCCCCAATCCCTCCCAGCATCAGAGTCTTTTCCAGTCAGTCAACTCTTCACATGAGGTAGCCAGAGTACTGGAGTTTCAGCTTTAGCTTCATTCCTTCCAAAGAAATCCCAAGGTTGATCTTCAGAATGGACTGATTGGATCTCCTTGCAGTCCAAAGGACTCTCAAGAGTCTTCTCCAACACCACAGTTCAAAAGCATCAGTTCTTCGGTGCTCAGCCTTCTTCACAGTCCAACTCTCACATCCATACATGACCACAGGAAAAACCATAGCCTTTACTAAACAGACCTTTGTTGGCAAAGTAATGTTTCTGCTTTTCAATATGCTATCTAGGTTGGTCATAACTTTTCTTCCGAGGAGTAAGTGTCTTTTAGTTTCATGGCTGCAGTCACCATCAGCAGTGATTTTGGAGCCCAAAAATAAAGTCTGACACTGTTTCCACTGTTTCCCCACCTATTTCCCATGAAGTGATGGGACCAGATGCCATGATCTTCATTTTCTGAATGTTGAGCTTTAAGCCACCTTTTTCACTCTCCTCTTTCACTTTCATCAAGAGGCTTTTTAGTTCCTCTTCACTTTCTGCCGTAAGGGTGGTGTCATCTCCATATCTGAGGTTATTGAGATTTCTCACAGCAATCTTGATTCCTGCTTGCACTTCTTCCAGCCCAGCACTTCTTATGATGTACTCTGCATATAAGTTAAATAAGCAGGGTGACAATATACAGCCTTGATGTACTCCTTTTCCTATCTGGAACCAGTCTGTTGTTCCATGTCCAGTTCTAACTGTTGCTTCTGGACCTGCATATCGGTTTCTCAAGAGGCAGGTCAGGTGGTCTGGTATTCCCATCTCAGGTTTAGTAAAGCAAATTTGGCTTAAATGTCATACAGTATTATTGAATAAATAAAATCTGAGTCTTTTTCAAAATGAAATAAGCTCTAAGGAATAGTACAAGATTCTTTATCAAACAGTATACAAAGAAAGTGTAAACCTTTCTAAGATGCTGTGTTTGATAAGGAACACATGTAAGTGAAAAATAAGTGTAGTAGTTTAGAGATAGTGTTTTATAGTTTATATTATGGTATGTCTTATTTTCGTGAATAAAATGTATAGTACATCATATATTTTTACCTCATAGATTCAATGTCATAAGAAATCAAGCATGGCAAAGGGTAGACCTAATGAACGTCATGAGAGCAAAATAATAAAATGACTTAGAATGGAAGGACTTGAGTTTTGTTTCATTCCTGTAGACTGCTACATCATATTTGTCCTTCCATTTTGTAATCAAAATAAATTTCCCCAAAGCACCCTCGAAGATAATTCCCCTGCAGGGTTTTTTGTTGAACTTGCTAGGCATGTTAGACAATGACTAGCTCTACTCAGCGAGCCACACATTGCTCCACTTCCCCAGTGTAGCTTCATTTCTTCCCGAACTCTTGTCCCCCATGTCAAGTGTTCCATGTGTGGTGGGTACTTTGGTGGTTCTTGGATCTCTTCGCCATCTTCCTTTATATGAGATAAACACTTTGTTTAACTGAGTTTGGAGAAATTCCATATTTGCACTTTGAATTTATAGTTTGCTTTCACTGTCATTAGCCAAACAAACACCTCCAAACAATGCTAAATTCTGAAGGAGGGTCTTTTCCATAGGCTTAATGAGATATGAAGAAGACAGTTGTAATAGTTTAAAGAAACTGGAGTTGTGTCTAACCTCAAGTTTTCTCAGTTCTGTAATCACTCCCATTATCTCTGGGGCCCTCTGGCCTGGAAATGACAATAGAAAAGGGGAAGCCTGCAGAAAACTTGCTTGCTCTGTCCTAAGCCAGAATGGGGGCATTTAGGGAGTCGAGAGCAGGCTTTGTCACACAGTACACCTCATCAGAATCACCTTGGGAAATTTCTTTTCAGAACCCTAATATTTGTCATTGGTATACTTCCAGCAAATTTGATATATTGACATTTGGAGCTTTAGGTGGATTTGTGAAAATAGTTTTGTAATGTCCATGTATTATGATTTGAAAAAAAATTCATTGGAATGCAATCATTTTAAGACCACTGTGCCTGCAAACAGCACCCCTAGTTCAATGGAGTAATTTTTCTGTTTATTCCCTTAAAGGTTCACAGAACTAGAAAAACCATGTGAGATTTCTTGGTGCAATTTCTTCAAATATTGAAGTCTCAAATTTAGGAGACAATATAAAGGAAGAAAAGGAGGAATATATTGTGCTGATTAGGTAACAAATTGAAAAACCATGGGGCATTTCTGCTTTGGAGAATGAAGCTGTAGCAGTGGGAAATAAAGCCCCATGTAAATCACTCATGAAATTAATAATTTTAAAGGTTATCAGAGCAAAACTGCTGAATCCTATAGTTTGTCATCAGTAAATTAAATGCAAAATCACTAATTTAATTTGTACGAATTACCAGTTGACTTCTAATGTATGGAATAATAAGAACTAATGCTCCTTTGTGAGCTGAAAATGAGATTTTTTTTTTATTTTCATAAGAGCAAAAAGACAAGAAATAAAGTTGATTCAGAGACCAAAAAACCTTTTAGTTATAGTAATTTGTTGACTTCTGACAAAAAAATTCTTTCTAGGTTTTATTTGCAATTTTCTTATTCAAATCAAACTCAGATGAAATGTAGGGAAGCAATTGACTCTCAAAATAGGTCTGGTTATGACCCAAGAGAAGACAATTCCAAACCAGGGCAATGTGGGCACACTGGAGTTTACCCAAGAGGATCGTCTACACTCTAGTTTCTCAGCCTTAAGCTTGATTGAAAGGAATAAAAGGTTGGGTTTTTTCCCTGAATGTTTTTTCACTGAGCATGAAATTCTGAGCTGTATGAAACTGATTTAACAAAAAAGACTTTGTGGCAATATCTGGAAGAGAAGAATAAATTTAAATTCCAGAGCCTTAGCAAAAATCAGAATTATAGAATGTTAGAACTACAAAGATCTTAAATTGTTTTTGTCCAACTCTTACTTTTGTAGATAATGAAACAGATTCTGAGAGATGAAACTTATAAGAGGCTATGTAGGCTGGTTAGGAGCAGACCTGAACTAAAGGTCATGATTTGAAAACCGGGGCTCCACCTTAATTGCAAAATTAAGAGATCTCCATTGGAGAAAGACCATATTTTTGCATACACTTAATTTTCCTTACACACACATACAACACACACACACACTCCTATGTCTGGGGTTGCTTTTGTAATATTTATAATCCTGATTTCATACCTAGGGTGATTGGGATGAAACATACTGTGTAACAAAGGCAGCTTTCTCTTTAGAGTCATATTTTCCCTGAATGCATCCCTTGAGACACTATGTTTAGTCTCTTCCTTAGGTGGGGGTGAGGAGGAGGACTTGCCTTCAGAGAAATGAGCTACAAAGTGGCTTCCCTCTGCCTGTTCAGATACCTGAAGGATGTGCTTGAGCAGCTCTGGAAAGTAACTTTATCTAACTGGCAACAAGAGGACCAAACAAAGGATGAATAACAACTTTATAAACTGTTTCCATAATGAGCTGTTATCAAAAGTGGTAGTGAATTCAGTTAACATAGATTGATCTGAAAGTCATTTGGGTTCTTAGGTGGTGGGCAGCTCTGGCCAGCAGCTCTGCCTTTGACTTCCCTGGGGTATGGCTTTTTTTTTTTTTTTTTTTGGTCTTTTAAAAATTAATTTTTGGCTTTTGGAAATATACAATGATTCCCTTTCCTACTGGGCTTAAAAAGCTAAGCTCAACACTTCTGATCTAATTAACAAAATATGAGTCAGAAGGAACCATAGTGAACAGAATTAACCCCCCTCCTGCTTTATAGGTGGGGAAACTTGAGTCTCAGAGACCCAAGGCATGGTTCTCTAGCTTGATAAAATAAGCAGGGGATAGGACCCAGGTTTCCTGTTGCTTATATTTCCTTGTGCTTTAAACTAGTCACTGGGCTGCGGGAATGGTATTTTGAGTGGTAAGCTGGCTCTGAAGTCTGGGGATCTGTGATGAAATCCCAGATTGACTCATATATATTATCCTGGTGAAGTGGCTTAATTTCTCTATCATATGGGTATTGTGAGTACTAATAGTTTAGCTCAGTGTCTAGCTGAACAATAGTAAAAAGTGAAAGTGAAGTCACTTGGTGGAGTCTGACTCTTTGCAACCCCATGGACTGTAGCCCGCCAGGCTCCTCTGTCCATGAGATCATCCCAGCTAGAAAAGTAGAATGGGTTGCCATTTCCTTCTCCAGGGGATCTTCCCGACCCAGGGATTGAACCCAGGTTTCCTGCATTGCAGGTGAATTCTTTACTGTCTAAGCCACCAGGGAAGCCTCAATAGTAAGAGCAGCTGCTCCTGCTGCTGCTCCTGCTGCTAAGTCGCTTCAGTCGTGTCTGACTCTGTGAGACCCCATAGACGGAGTCCACCAGGCTTCCCCGTCCCTGGGATTCTCCAGGCAAAAACACTGGAGTGGGTTGCCATTTCCTTCTCCAATGCATGAAAGTGAAAAGTGAAAGTGAAGTCACGCTGTCGTGTCCAACTCTTAGCGACCCCATGGACTCCAGCCTACCAGCCTCCTCTGTCCATGGGATTCTCCAGGCAAGAGTCCTGGAGTGGGGGTGCCATTGCCTTCTCCAGTAAGAACAGAGTAAATGCTAATTATTGGTCAGAGGAAGTCCTGAAACAGCAGCAGAAAATGCTAGAAAGAAAACCTCTAGTCAAAAATCATCTACCTTGAAAAGAATCCTTCCTAGATTTCCATCATATTTCTAATATGATAACAAAAACAGCAATGTATTAGGTAACCTAATCTCTCTAACCCTAGAGTGCATTATATGAAGCAGAAATGTATATTGTTGCCACCCAAATCATTTGTTCTTTCAGCAAGCATTCTTTCAAAAGACTCCACATGACATTCCAGAGAATCAAAAACATATAATTAATCTGTGGTATCTCTGATCTGATAATTATTCACAAACTTGCAGGAAAATAAGTCCCAAAGGAAAAATAATCATCATAAAGTGTGTGGAAGCTGATAAGATGTAATGAGAGCAGCCAGTAAGGGTGCTGAGTCCATACTGCAGGAAGGGGACTAGATGAGGTTTTATGTTTCTCAGGAAAAATGACCGAAGTATTATAGCATGAGTAGGCATAATCCAGAAGAATCTGGGGAAGGGGACCTTCCAAACAGTGAAACGTGCATGTGCAGAGGGAGAATGGTGCAACATGACACAACACTGGGACGAAAGTACAGGTAGTTCAGAATTCCTAAGAGTCATAGTTCAAAAGGAGGAATGGAGAAGGGAGGTCGAATCCAGATCATGAAGGGCCTTGAAGGTTATGCTAGAAACTGTCAGTATTATCCTGAAGGATTGCTTTGTATCCAGAAGGAGCTGGATCAGATACGTCTTTAAGAAAGGTGATTTTGGATGTTGGGTGAAGCATTGATTGGAAAGAGCGATGCCTGGAAGAATGGAGAAGATTTCAGAGAAAATAAAAAGCAAATGAAGGAAGGAATGGTGAGATGGAAGAATTAAAAAGCAAAGATGTCACTTTGCTGACAAAAGTCTGTATAGTCAAAGCTACGGTTTTCCTAGTAGTTATGTACTGACCGATGTGAGAACTGGACTATAAAGAAGGCTGAGCACTGAAGAATTGGTGCTTTCAAATTGTGATGCTAGAGAAGACTCTTGAGAGTCCTTTGGACTACAAGGAGACCAAACCAGTCAATCCTAAAGGAAATCAACCCTGAATACTCTTTGAAAGGACTGATGCTGAAGGAATGGTGAGAGTTGAAGTCAGGGGACCTCAAGATGTTAGGAATGGGTTGGTGGTGAGGCAGAGAGGGGAGTCAAAGATGACTATTAGTTTTCTGATTTGGGATTCTTAAGTTAGGAAAAGAACCACTCACACACACACAAAAATGAAATCCTATCGAAGGAGCAGATATTAGGAGTTAGAGGGGTAGAAAAGATGTTGAATTTAATACAGCATACTCTGAGGCTCTGGGATATCTGCGTTAAAATGTCTTCCAGATACTTTGGAACCCATAAGAGGGAGCAAATGGGAAGCATAAATTGGGAGTTGTCAGGATTTTACTAGAGAGTCAGTCTCAGTCTGTACCTCTTGTAGACTGGCGAGGCTGTGGTTCAGGACTCTTAATGACCCTCCTATGAAAATCTTCTATCAACTTCATAGGAATTATCAAACCCCACATTACTGGTATGAAGCTTGTTTCACTGTGGCAGTGACGGCATTTTGCCTGATCAAACAGATGGGTCCATTAGAATGGATGCTGTTCATCACTCATGCCGTTTACAGGCAGGACCAATAGTGCCTCACACCTCATGCTGTGGGTTTCTGCTCTCCTACTAAGGGTTTTTGCATTGCCTCTGAGAACCAAGACACTGTTTCATGGGTGTGGTCCATGCATAGCCCCAGGTTCATCCACCCTGGCCCCTGGGTTGTGGTTTTCAAATAAACAGAGAAAGAGTATCCTGGCCCATACCTCGTCCCTGTGCTGCCTAAGGAAGAGGCTGTCACTGAATCTTGGGATCTGGTTTTCCTGGTTTGATAAGCAGAATAATGTCATCTCCCCCAAAATGTCCTTTGGGTCTATGCATATGTCACCTTACATGGCAAAGGAGAATTAAGACCGCCAATTATCTGAATTCTCTGGGTGAGACCATGGTAACCGCACGAAGCTGTGAAAGTGAAAGAAGGAAGTGCAAGAGGTTAGAGTGGTGGAATCTGAGAACTCAACTCACTTCACTATTGCTGGCCTTGAAGATGGAGGAAGGGAACCCAAGAGGAAAGGCATGTGGGCAGCTTCTAGAAGCTGGACAAGGCAAGAAAACGAATTCGCCTCAAGAGCCTCCCAAAATGAGCTTAGCCATGATGACACATTGATTTTGAACTGGTGACAGCTGTGTTAGACTTAAAACTTAAACAACTGTAAGATAATAAATTTAGATTTTTTATATTATAGTTGATTCACAATATTGTTAGTTTAAGACATACAGTGCATACATAAATTCCTTTTTCAGATTCTTTTCCATTATAGTGAAATGTAAGTTTCTTAGTCATGTCCGACTCTGCAACGCCATGGACTATAACCTGCCAGGCTCCTCTGTCCGTGGGATTTTCCCACCAAGAATACTAAAGTGGGGTGCCATTTCCTATTCCAGGGAATCTTTCCAACCAAAGGATCAAACCTGATCTCCTGCACTGCAGGCAGATTCTTTACCATCTGAACCTCCAGACTTTGAGATAGTTCCTTGTGCTATACAGTGGATTCTTGTTGGTTATCTATTATATATATATATATAATAGTGTGTATATTTAAATCCCAAGCTCCTAATTTATCCTTCCTCCCTTTCCCTTTGTTTTTTTTTTTTTAATTTTAATTAATTTATTTTTTTAATTACAATACTGTATTTGTTTTGCCATACATTGACATGAATCAGCCATAGGTGAACACAATCGCCCAATGCCGAAGCCCCCTCCCACCTCCCACCCCACATCCTCTACCTGAATCATCCTGTGCATCAGCCCCATGCATCCTGCATCCTACACCAAACATAGATTAGCGCTCCCTTTCCCTTTGTTAGCCATAATTTGTTTTTCTATATCCATGGGACTATTTCTGTTTTGTAAATAAGTCCATTTGTAGCAATTTTTGAGATTCCACATATAAGCTGTATCATATGAGATTTGTCTTTTGTCTGGCTTACTTTACTTATAACGATAATCTTTAGATCTGTCTATATTATTGCAAATGGCATTATTGCATTCTTTTTATGGCTGAATAGTATTCCTTTGTATAAATGTACCACATCTTCTATATCCATTCATCTGTCAGTGGACATTAAGGTTGTTTCCGTGTCACTCAGTTTGCTTTCTAAAAAGCCTGAGACGGTAATGACTGCTCTCGTGTAATTGGGTGAGTCTAGCCAGAAAGTGTGTACAGAGCGCTCAGAAAGGTCAGAAATAAGATCCTGCGGAACCAGCATGTAAGAACCAGATGAACCACAGAAGGCTGAAGGAAGCCAGAAGGACAGAGAGGAAGAAGAACTAGGAGCGCTGTAAGTGTTTTAAACCCAAGGGAAGAGAAAGTCGATAAAATAGGTGGTCAAAGGAATGCGAGGTACAATGGTGATCAGAGTGCCCAAATGAAGGAATAGTTGGCATTTTAAAATTGACACCTGGGAATTCATTGCCAACCTTGTCTAAAGGTAGAGACAAATCCAGGTTGCTGGGGATTTCAGAATGAATCAGGAGTGATCAAATACAGTCAGCAGGTGTAGACAGCTCTTTAAGGGTGTTGATTATGAAAATAAGGGAGTGCTATAGCTAGAAGAAAGGATTTTTAATTTCTCTTTCCTTTTGTTTTTGTCTTAAGATTGGAGCAACCTGAACATGTTGATATGAGCCAGCAGAGAAGGCAGCTTCAAGACTCACACAATAGTCAGAAGCCGCACAGACATATATCTACTAACAGAACATAGCACTTTTCTGCTTCTTCCCTTGCATGCTGTCACAAATGTAGAAATGTGTTTTGCCTCCCCCAAATCTAGCATCAGAAAAGTTGGCCACAGCCTCTGTTTGACGAGGCTGCCAGCTCTGTCTTTGAGTGAGTCAGGCAGGACAGAGTTGGGCCCCTGTGGGCTGTCCTGGAGGGCAGCGTGTAGTCAGAGGACTTGCTCCTTTAGCCTTCTGGCTTGAAACGAAGTTAGATCTCAGCACCCAACTGAGGGACTTAGAAACCAGCAAAAGTCAGGGTGCACCTACGCTTCTAGAATGAAAAGAGGTTCTTGTTTGTGGACTCTTCTGAAGTCTGTGGATTCTCCCAGAGGAACTCAGTCACTGAGTATGACGAATACTAGTATAAGACAACTCAAGAAGCTTCTTTCCAATTAATATTCTCTGAAACTTACACACACACACACTTAAGAATCAAGTGAAATAGAAAGGTTGTACAATTCTTGCTTTTAAAGGATCACAGATTTTTAGTGCTCAGAGGACATTTTAGGAATGATTTAGTTCAATACTCTTCATTTTACAGTTGAGGAAATTGAGGCATAATAAAAACTTAGGCATAATAATAATAATAGCATAACAATAGCAAATTATACTTAACAATGTTCTTTCACGTAAACAAACTCATTTGATCCTCACAAAGACTCTGGAAGAAAGGGAACCAAACAAACCAAAAATTGAAATTGTGCCATAAAAATACTCTGTTTTTTAATCCTAATGCTTCTATAAAATAGGAGTATTTCACTTCTCCTTTATCTTGCTACAGGTTAAATACATTATTTTCATTTTACAGGTAAGGAAATAAAGTTGAGATATAAAAATATATGCTTGATATCTAACAAATATCCTGGGTCTAAAACTCTTGTCAGAATCAACAGTAGAACTCAAGATTCTGTGATTTCAGAGATTTTTTTCATTTCTTTTTCATTTTATATTTTTATAGTATTCTATGCTCACCAGTGAAACTTACATGGCTTAATTAATCATTATGACAACTCTGTTTGATGGATGAAACCACAAAGCAACTGAAAGATGAAGACTTCAGTGAAAGTCTCACAAGTACTTAACAAGGTGCTAGCACTTCAGCAACAATTGGGTTCTGAAGTTTCTTGCCCACAAACCAGTTGTTCTCAGCCCTGCCAGCAAATTGAAATTATCTCAGGAGCTATTAAAAAAAAAAAAAATACAAGTGCCTGGGCCCTGCCCCTGCCTAACTGAATCAGCGTCTCTGATGGATGGAGCCTGACTGTCTGTATTTTTGAATCTTTCCAGGTGATTCTTACAGCCTCTGTTGAGAATCACAATATATCATATATTTAACATTTAAAGTTCTTAATTTTTGTTCCAGTCTGATTCCCTCTTCTGCAACAATAGCTAACATTTTGGTAGCATTCTGCAAGAAATGTGAGATTCATGCATTTTAGCTCTCTACTGAATAGAAACTGCCACTTTGTATACAAGTATCTTATAATATAAGTTACCAAAGTCTAGTGGAATCGCCCACTCTAACAGCAGAAAAAAACCTCATGCTCCTCTAAAGCATTCAAGCATTTTCTTTTTCATATGACACTGGATGGCTAACATCACATTGCATGGGTAACATATAGAGGATTAAATATTAGAACATGACACCTTTGTTTTAATTGCTGACCATGGTGAACTACAGCGTGAGCAGAAATTCCGTTGCAGGATGAGACTCAGCACGCAGATGAGCACAGAGCTTGCTTGTCTCGTATGCTGGAGGCCCCTGTGTATTATTGCTGGTATCCAAGTGTAACAGATAGTATTGTGCATTGAGCTGGAAGATAATAAATAGATGTGAGATGATGATTTACGGAAGGGTGCTTAGAACTCCTTGAACCAGCAGGAGAAGAAAACAGTGCTGGTACAAGGTTGCATTGTCAAACTCAAAATCCTTCTTTTCCTTTCTCTCCAGAGGGTAATTTCTTCAAGACATAACTTGCTTTCTGCCTTATCATCTGGAAATTCGGTTAATTACTAAAATGCCTGATCCACAAATCTCTAACTGTCATATTTTTTTTCTCTCTTCTGGTTGACTTTCTTAAAAGAATGTCTCATTTTTAATGAAATAACTCTCATTAAAACTTCCTGTTCTTCAGGAGTTTTTGTGTGACTACTTTTACTTCCTTTTAAAATTTCCCTCATTTAAACTACTGTGGCTTACTGAAATTGTATGGCTAACTAAAATCAGTATGATTTGAAATCTTAACACCACCAACAAAAAAAATTAAATGAAAACTGAAAATGCCAGTGAGTTCTTTGCCTGATTTCTTATAACACAGTTGTTTTATTTCATATGTTTTGCCTTGACAGAGAAATAAACAATTTTAGAGAAAGTGATGGTGATAGATATATTAAAGTGATTAATGATATTGTCAGCTTGATGACTCATCTGTATCATATGAAAAATAGATTGTTTATTTATCCAAGACTATGCTCTTTCTTATCATTCTAATATCAAATGTAATCACGGGATGAAAGCACTAACATTGCCAAAAATGAAAAGTGATTGATTTAAGGGCTCATCTTATACCAAATGCTCCATGGAAAAATGAGTCACTGTTAAAGGCCAAGCAAACTAGCCCTCACCTCTATCCCACAGACCCATCAGTTTAACACAGTGATTAACACACTGCCTTTTTGTCACACTAGTGTGTACAAATCCCTGCTCCGCCACTTGCTAGCTGTGTAACCTTGAACAAGTTATTAAACTTCATTGCCTCAGTTTCCTCATTTATAAAACTTATTATTATTCCTCATTTATAAAAATGAGAAGAAAAGCATCACCTACTTCACAGAGTTGTCATGAAGTTTCAAGGGACTCAGTGTGTGCTCCGTAAACTATTTTGATCATCCATCTGACTGTCAGTTATTTTGCATTCAGAAAGCTTCTAATGATATATACTGTGATGGGAAAACATGATCTGCCTGATCCCATTTCTCTGATAATTCAATCAATTAATCACCCAGGATATAGGATGATACCAGGGTAGAGAAAAAGTGAGTCAAACTGTGTTGAAGCAGGAGTATGAGTCACTGACTACAAGGACTTTGCTGTATAGAAAGCAGCGTGGTGTGGGAGAGAAGCATGGGTGTCAGACCAGCACGCATTTGAGAATCAGCCCTGCCTCTTGAGAGGAGATCTTCAACAACGTATTCAATCTCTCTAATTCTCAACTCACCAAAAGTAAAAGGTTCTAAAGATTTACATGTGATCACAGGTGAAAATACGTAGCTACCTGTTATGCTAACTCATTATTACCACTATTATTGTTTTTAATCTTGGGAGAGAAGATGGAGGAGAGACACCGGGTTCGGGTTCCTAGAGTGGGGAGAAATCAGGAGCCATGGGATGAGGGTTGGGGAGAGTAGTTTGGGGACAGTTTACAAAAAGGGAAGTAGTCAAGGCCTTTAACACATGCTGTGTCCTTCCAGCTCTTTCTCCTTCTTGGTAAATATCCAACTGCCATATTCATTCATTCATTCATTCAGGTATTAGTGAGTCCCTGCTATGGGCTGGGCACTTTTCTAGGTGTCAAAGGCAATGGTCTTATTCTTAGGGAGTTTATATTCCTTGGCAGGGGGTGGGGGGTGAGGGGCTATAATAATAAGGTAAATAAATAAATAGGGCAGATAATCTCATATTGCAAAAAGATAACAGATTAGGCAGAGAATGCTGTGGAAGAGGCTATCTTAGCTAAAAAGGCCAGTTGAAAAAGTAAAATTTATGTGGACTAGAAGAAAGAGGAACAAAGCGACATTAAGCTCTGGGTAAAGAGCAATCTGCTGAGAGGGTCTTGCACACAGAAGACCTTGAAGTGGAAATGACCTTGGCCTATTCCCAGGCTAGTGTGACTGTGGCCCATATTGGATCCCACTGGAGGAAGCAGCAGAGCCCCCCACTCTAGACAGCCATGCAAGGGAGGCCTTGCAAGGAGGCTGCGTACCCAGTGGTATGAAGCTGTGAGAGGCTTCCATGTTTCCACTGGAAGCAGAATACAGTGATGGATTTGCTGCAACTTCATCAACAGGTATCTGTGCTGAATTTACAAGACTCAACCCTGTTCGTTTGTTCATCACCACCAACTAACCAGTGAGGTGACTGAAGTAGAGACTTTACTCTCTAAATTTTAGAGATGAGAATACTAAGGTTCAGAGTGCCTGAAGTTCCTCCAGACGTCTCATCAAGACAGAGTAAAAATCACTTAGTGGCAGAGCTGTGGGGTTTAGTCTAGGTTTTGAGATTCTAGTCCCGAGCTCTGTCTCTCACAAGAAATTCATTTGGCTTAGCAATCAGATTTATTCTATTAAATATAGTTTTTTTAAGTTTTGGTTATTTTTATCCTGTTTGTTTTTCACACCTTGTGATTTCTATTTGATTTCCCATTAGATTCTGCCAATTAAGGGTAAATTCCTCGGATGTATGTGTTAGGCTTCCTTGAGTGGTAATAACCACAGTGCCACAAGAATCACTCAACACGTAGATACGACATGACTCCCTTCTTGCCATGCCCTTCAGGGCAGCACAGACTGAGTGAAGAAGCCTAGAGAGGAGTTTGGTTAGGTAGTGTAGACGGAACCGTATCACGAACATCTACTTAGGTTTCAGGGGCCCTTCCAGACTGTTCTCACAAACTCTGCCTCTCATTAAAATAGTAAGCACAACAATTTGTACCTGATGCTAATTCCAGTATTTGTGATTCAATATTTGAAGTATTTAGTTTTCTACACTACCAGACAAAAAATACACATGACCCAGAATGACAGTAGTCAGAGGCAGATTTTCCTCTGTGCTCTGACCAGGAAAATAAAAGAAACTTCTTAGAATTTAATGAGAGGAAGAATGAAATACCAGTTCCTTTCAAAACTGTAGGATCAACAGTGGTAGTCATGGCACTTGTAGTGATTTCACAACAGAAGGTAGCTATACTTGGCATAATGGTAAAGAGTTAAGAAAATGGAGCTGTATTAATCAGAGTAAAGAAAATTTTTATTAACTGCATAGTTTGTAAGCACCATTTTTTTTTTCTTTTTTTACTGTTTGTTAGGAAGATGGAGGCATGCACTGGAAACACTAATTCTAATTATTACTGTAAGTGGGAGTTTTTGGCACAAGGTCAAGAAATAATAGGAGAATGTGTGAATCTCACTATTGAGCTGCAGTAAGCCTAATCATTTGAATAAAGCCAGTTGTTTTTTTCTTGGACTGTCTCTGGGCTGTTCAGTGTTCTGGATGAATCTAACACAATCAGGCTGTTCTCTGGTGTATAACTACTTCCTGCTGACTCAGGGCAACTTGCTTCCTTTGCCGTTTATTAAAATGAAACACTCATATTAAAACCCCATTTTTTAGTGATGACCAAATATACGTTAGTAATGACATTATTAAAACTATTTTGTTTAAAATGAACTTTCACACTAGCGTGTTGCAAAGCAGCACAAACAAATCTATCTAATTTCATTGGAGATGGTTTTAAAAAGCTTGCAGATCTTTCTGGCGCTTTTACAGAAGGGGATTTGATGTGTGTTTCAGGAGACAATCTAAGTTTTTATGGGTATAAAAATGAATACTGTTTCCACTACTCCACACAGCAAATAATGCATAATTCATGATTTTTCATTAACATGCAAATGTGAAATAGTGTCTTCTATGTTTGCATCTACTAATAATCTATTAAATATTTAGAAGCATAGTAAAGAATACCAAAAATGTTTGGCCTGAGTACTGTTTAAGTGGTCTTTTCCCTCATTTTTTATTTGTCCATATATTTACACATGTAAAAATGTAGGAAAAACAGACAAGCAAATAATCAGTTTGTTATCAAGCATTTGTAAAATAAGGAAATAACCCTCATATTTATATAGTTCTCGGTACTTTCAATAGCACTTTCACATAGAGGGTCTCGGCTTTCCATGACAACAGCCATATTAGGCTGTCATTATCCCTATTTCATGGATCAAGAAACCAAGACAGTGATTTACTGGCCAGGACAACATCCCAAGTGCCAAGTGTCTTGATTTATAATTTGTTGCACCTCAGGAGCACAGCAGAATCTCAGATATAAGATCATAGAATTCCAAGTGTTTGATAAATACATTTCTCTAAGACCATTACCTATAGCTTGCACTGGCTGAAGATTTTGAAATTTTCTTTCTAAGGTGCCAAGATTCTTCATTAGTTTGTCCTAAAATATTCACTGAGCAAAGCAGTATGCTGCCATGTGCTCAGCATTCTTCCAGGGACCTGATAGGAGCTAGAGATGAATCAGACACAGGCATGTCACCAAAGGTGGAGCCCACCAAAGGGCTTCCCAGGTGGTGCAGTGGTGAAAAATCCTCTTGCCAAAGCAGGAGATGCAAGAGACATGGATTAAATTCCTGGGCCAGGAAGATCCTGGAGAAAGAAATGGCAACCCACTCCAGTATTCTTGCCTGGGAAATCGCACGGACAGAGATCCTCCATGAGGTCACAAAGAGCTGGATATGACTGAGCAACTGAGCACACACACACGGAGTCCAAACCACAAACTGTAAGAGAACATTGCTGTCATAAAAGGAATAGTGAATCAAGTGCTATTAGAGGAGTAGAGAATATGTTTAAAGGAGAGAAAGGATGTATTTCTCCGGGCAGAGAGAATTTGAGCGGGCTCAGGGAGAAGTCAGGGGTCTCGGATATAGTGCGTTAAAGAAGCCACTGGAAGACCTAAAGCCCGATCACGTGCTGTTTTAATTTTAATCTTGGAGGCCATGTGAGAAACTCTGGGGAATGAGGTCATGAAAATATTTCAAAATAAGAAGATAAATTCTCCCAAAAAGACTAATGGAAATAAATATAAAAGAAAAGAAAAACATCATCCAACATCCTGGACAGATTCTTAGAATCTGGCTTTTCTTAATAAGACATTAATGGGGTAGGAATAGAGAGAGTTCAGTCAAGATATAACAAAATATTGATTTTTTTCCCTTTTATTAGTATGTTCTAAAATTTCTGAAGATTTCTCTATGATCACAATTTTATTATCATTTTTGGTATTAATTCTGTGGAGTCAGTCTGGTCACATTAACACATTTGGAAGACACAAATCTTTACTTTAAAAACAAAACTATCCTTTCAGTTCATAATGACTTGATACAGTCCATGGCTTCAAAGAATTTGTCCTCAGTTATGGCACTAGGATCCCCACTTAGGAGAAGTGAAACTAAGGACTGGGTTATCTTTCAATGATACCAGTCTGTGCCCAGGCCTAGTCAAGCATTCCTTCAGCCAACCCAACAGACTGACCTATGTTAATACATTTTAAGCATACTTAAGCAATTTATCAAGTTGAAGTTGTGGTAAAAGAATAGAGAGATAGCTACAAAGATCATACAAACAAAAGCAATCACAACATTTTAAAGTCCTCTCAGACAATCTGCTTTCAAGTACTTGAGCAAGGCTGGAAACCACAAGCATAGGCTGTATAACCCTTGCTACCCAGATGGTGTTATTCCAGCAGGTCCACTGCCCCAGACTTCTGATTTGGGATCCTCTCCAGTAGGACTCTGGCTCTAAGGATGCTATTTTCCCTTCCTGGTGCATAATTCTATGCTCCAAGTCCATATTTGCTGAGCACGCCATTTCTTATCCAGGTCTTGGAGGAGCTTCCATGCTGCATAACTCCCTCATATGTTGTATCACATCCACGGACACCATGCAGTATTTTGCTTGGAGGTTTAGGAGTTTCTCCCGAGTCTTGCCACTGTTTGTTCTGTTCAATGGTCTAAGTATTGTTAGGTAGGCTCTTTGGATATAATTAGACTTTCTTTTTTTCTTCTGGGGTCATTTCCCACTCAGTCACTGTGACTTACTCCTTTTGGGCATTACCAGTCTCTCTCCCTGTTGAAGGGAGCTCTTGAATTCTATGAGATTCTCTAGGGGACCACACTGTTTCTTTGAAAGTGAAGTGAAAGTGTTAGTTGCTCAGGCGTGTCCAACTCTTTGTGATCCCATGGACTGTAGCCTGCCAGGCTCCTCTCTCCGTGGAATTCTTCAGGCAGGAATACTGAAGTGGGTAGCCCTTCCCTTCTCCAGGGGATCTTCCTAACCCAGCAATCAAACCCTGGTCTCTTGCACTGGCAGGCAAACTCTTCACCACTAGTGTCCCCTGGGAAGCCTGGTGTGAGCTCCTAGCAAAGAATTACTTAAAATGAAAAACACATTTCCTGATACATAGAAAACAGGATGATTGCTGATTTCTGTGACCAAAGAAATAACCATCACAAAATGAATTTATGGATGTAATTATTATAGCATCTGATATATCCATGTCAAACATATCAAATCTCCTTTCATGACAAAGTGAAGTCCTACAAAATGAATAGGAAGTACAATGATAAGCTACCACGACTTTACCAAAGGACTGACATCTTGTTCTGTACAATTTCCTTTTCTTTCAAACAGAGTAAATATAATTTGAACGATAGTTCTCAAATGTCAGTAATCAGACTTGGACTGGACTGGTTAGAAAGGGAATTTGTTTAAAAGCTTTTTTAAACATTAATAACTTTCCGATCTGAGTGCTGTTTCTCTTACCACTGCCTTGATTCTAAAATCAGTAGGTATGCAATTGGATGTAAGAATTAGCATTCTTAACCTGTTCTCTGGATAATCTTCTCACACAGTCAGTCTTAGAAATCAGGGATCTTCAGCGTATACAGCTGGCAGCAGGATCACTTGTGGCTAGTAGCGGATCCATGGTAATCCGAGGAGGGAAGTCCTGGGAAATCCAGGACAGACCAGACCCATAAGTGACTTACGTCTGTGTTTTTGTAAATTAGAGATGGGCAGCAAAGCGATTGCTGTTAATAGTTTTTAACAGGGCACTATTTTTAGGGACCAATTACAGAGTTCATTAAAAAAAAAAAAAAGCTTTTCATGTGGGGGCTTTTAGCATCACAAGTATTTCTGTCATGGAGTCCCTTGTAAGCCCAGGACACAGGGAGATTTCACAAAGGAAGTCACGGGGTCAAGGAGAACTAGGACCGGCAGGGGAAACTAGTCAGTGGCAAGGAGAGTTAGCCAATGTTTTTAAATGACATTTGACCCTGATTCTGACAATGTGTTAGAGACTCTTCAGTGTGGAAACATGAAGGATATGAGTACTTCCAAAGACAGCTAAGAGAAATGCATGTGTGTGCATGCATGCTAAGTTGCCTCAGTCTTGTCCGACTCTTCGCGACACTGTGGACAGTAGCCTGCCAGGCTCCTGTGTCCATGGACTTTTCCAGGGAAGAATACTCGAGCAGGCTG
Source organism: Nanger dama (assembly GCA_917880005.1). Taxonomy (NCBI): domain Eukaryota; kingdom Metazoa; phylum Chordata; class Mammalia; order Artiodactyla; family Bovidae; genus Nanger; species Nanger dama. The sequence continues at coordinate 4,869,680 of CAKJTW010000059.1, forward strand.
CCACTTTCTATTCCAGGGGATCTTTTGACCCAGGGATTCAACCCACAACTCCTGCATCTCCCTCACTGGCAGGCAGTTTCTTTACCACTGCACCACCTGGGAAGGTTGATAACTCAACAGTAACTGGTAATTAGATTTTTACACTGAGAAACATTAACACTAGAAAAATGAATATTTGTCCAGTTTTTAATAGACTCCTCAGAGGCTAAAAATGACCCTCTGCTTGACCAAACAAAACCATAATAGAAGGTAAGTTGTGGGCATAAAGAAGAGAAAGGTTGCAGGAATCCAGGTGTTCACGTTTCCCTCTGTGAAGTCTATACTGTGTGCAGGATCCACACAGTGAGGAGAGGGGGCATGGCTCAGGCCATTCCTCCACAGATTCAAGAGCTGAGAAAGCTGGAGTATAGAGCCCGGGATGACTTAGGGAAGTGCCGTGAAGTTGTGAACATCAGAGAACCGTAGATGGTCAGTCTCAGGAAAAGGCTCAAAGCCAGATCATTTGCCTCCTGTGTAGATACAGTGAATGGAATGAAGGACATCTTAACTATTGGGAGTGGGGTGCATATAGTGGGATGAGAGACCACCTTGCCGAACAGCCTTGACCTAACTTACTGTTAGGATGTGGTGTTTTCCACACTTAACTCCATTATATAACATTGCTCTTAAATGTACTTGCAAGAGGATGGAAAAAGAACACTATATGGTTCTGGAATTAGCTCTTGCTCAGTAAACATAGAAAGGGTGATGTCTCTAAGAATCACAGTCTTAGCCTGTTGTGGCAGTGAAATGATCACAGTGACTGTTTGCAATATGCTAATAACCATTAAGATATAGGGATACCAGCTATTGAAAACTATTTCATCAAAAGACATTCTCAGGTGAGGTAAACAACTTAGTAGATAAGTTGAAAAAAATATTTCTATTCTGTCTTGGCTTTCTTGTCTTGTATCTCTATGATGAATTAGCCTTAATTACCAATAGTTCAGGATTGATGTTCAGAGTCACAGTGCTGTTTAAACTCTTATTTTATTTTAAACTTTTTATTTTGTATTGGAGTATAGCTGATTAACAATGTTGTAATAGTTTCAGGTGAACAGGAAGGGACTCAGCCAAACAAATACATGTATCCATTTTCCCCAAACTCCACTCCCATCCAAGTTGCCATATAACATTGAACATATTTCTCTGGACTGTACAGTAGGATCTTGCTGGTTATCCACTTTAAATATAGCATATACACTATTATTCAAAAGAGAATGGTATCTGTCAGACCTGACCTGATTTATTTTTATTTATTTATTTTTTAGGTCTCAGCCCATGGGCCTGTGATGATTTACATATTTCTAGTAGCTGTATCACATCTGTTCCTTAGGTCTAATTTTCAAGTTCCAAGCATTAGCAGTGTGACCTCAAACATCTATGAGCTGATGCTTTATTTGATTTTTGTGTGTTTGTTTTAATGGAAAAGTAGGAAGGGAGGGAAGGAGGGAGGGGAGTATTTGATTTGCTGTCTAGCCAACACAATTCTAAAAAGCATTAAGCTGAAACTGCTACAAGTGTTTATTTCCTAACTCTTTCTTGTATAATGGGAACAGTCAAGATCTGAACATGAGTCAATATAAGGTTTGTGGTTTTATGATAAGCATATCAGCCAGTGGATGGAGTAAACCCCAGTGACAGCTGTGATGGTTCTTGGAATCAGACATTCTTCAATAACATGGTCCCCCATAGCTTATAGATACTTTTGTAAAATAGGGTCAAGGCTTATGGCAGACGTTGAATATCTCTGAACTACGTGAAATTTCTCTCTGTGGATCCGTGCCTAACAACCATTACATCAAACCACAGGTACACTGAAGTCTATTTCCCTCTTTGACATGATACTGTTGTTAGTCAAGAGGCAAAGCCTTATGCTATTGCCAGCTGAAAAAGACACCTCTCTAACATCTGAAAGAGTGCAGGCACAGAATTGGGAAGAGTTAGGCTATTCCACCCATCAGAATATAAAGCAATGATTTTATCCAGGACAAGCCACATAGCTCATTACAATACGGTGTCTTGAAATGAGGATACCTGAAATAACAATGGCCATACCACAAATTAAGTAAATAAACTTCTGGAAATTTCTGTAATGTTAGTGTGCCTCATAGATGTGATTCTACCCAACTCTAATCCTTGTAAATCTAATAATAGTAAATACTTATTTTTAAAAATTTTTTTAAAGAATTGTTGATTTACAGTGTTGTATTAGTTTTCAGTGTGCAGCAAAGGAACCAGTTATACATATACCCCCCTTTCCCCCACTTTTTATTGGACTTCAATTGCTTTACAGTGCTGTGTTAGTTTCTGCTGTATAACAATGTAAACTAGCCATATGTAGTATATATCCCCTTCCCCTTGAGCCTCCCTCCCAACCCTCCAGTTCACCCCCTAGATCATCACAGAGCACAAGCTGAGCTCCCTGCTATCCAGCAGTTTCCTCATAGCTATCCATTTTACACATGGTTGTTTATATATGTTGCATCAATGCTACTCACAATTCGTCCCCCTCTTTCCTTCCCACCCTGTGTCCACAAGTCTGTTTTCCACATCTGTGTCTGTATTCTTGCCTTGCAAATAGGTTCATCACTGTTTTTCTAGGTTCCATATATGTGTGCTAATATACCATATTCTTTTCTCTTTCTGGCTTACATCACTCTGTATAACAGGGAATATGTTCATCCACCTCAGTTCAACAGACTCAAATTCGTTCCTTCCTTTGGCTGTGTAATATTCCGTTGTATATATGTACCACAACTTCTTTATCCATTCATCTTCCACTGGCATCCAGGTTGCTTCCATGTCCTTGCTACTGTAAATAGTGCTTGCAGTGAACACTGGGGTACATGTGTATTTTTGAGTTATGGTTTTTCTCAAGGTATATGCTCATCAGTGGGATTGCTGGGTCATGTGGTAGTTCTTGAAGGAACCTCTATACTGCTCTCCACAGTGGCTGTACCAATTTATACTCCCACCAACGTGTAAAGGTTCCTATACTCCCACCCCAACAGATTTATTGTTGAGATTTTTGGCCATTCTGGCTGGTGCGCAGGGATAACTCATTGTAGTTTTGATTTACGTTTCTCTAATAATTAGTAATGTTGAGCATCTTTGCATATACCTCTGGGCCATCTGTGTGTCTTCTCTGAAGAGATGTCTACTTAGGTCTTCTACCCATTTTTTGATTGGATTGTTTATTTTATGGATATTAGGCTCCATGCGCTGTTTGCGTATTGTGGAGATTAATCCTTTGTCTGTTGCTTTGTTTGCAAATATTTTCTCCCATTCTGAGAATTATCTTTTGGTCTTATTTATGGTTTCCTTTGTCGTTCAAAAGCTTTTAACTTTAATTAGGCCCCAATTGTTTATTTTTGTTTTTATTTTCATTATTCTAGGAGGTGGGTCAAAAAGATCTTGCTGTGATTTATGTCAAAGAGTGTTTTTCCTGTTTTCCTCTAATAGTTTTACAGTGTCCAGTCTTACATAGAGTTCTTTAATTCATTTTGAGTTTATTTTCTATGTTTGGTGTTAGAGAGAGTTCTGATTTCATTCTTTTACTCATAGCTCCCCAGATTCCACAGTACCATTTATTGAAGAGGCTGTCTTTTCTCCATTGTATATTCTTGCCTCTTTTCCCATATAGCCCATTATCGAGCTAGAGAGTTCCCTGTGCTAGAGAGTAGGTTCTTATTAGTTATCTATTTTATATATATTAATGAGTATATGTCAATCCCAATCTACCAATTTACCCCTCTTCCCCACCCCCTTATCCCATAGTGACCATATGTTTGTCTTTTACATCTGTGACTCCTGGTTTTTTTTTTTTCCCCTAATATCCTTCTCCCATGTAGTCCATTGCAGAGTACTGAGTAGAGTTCCTTGTGCTATAAGTGGGTTATTAATCATCTATTTTATATGTAATAGTGTGTATACGTCAATCCCAACCTCACAATTTATCCATCCCTTCCTCATCCCCTGGGAACTACAAATTCCTTTTCTATATCCATGACTCAACTTCTGTCTTGTAAATAAGTCCATTTGTAATCCCCCTACATTTTTTAGATCCCACGTATAAGCGATATCATATGATATTTGTCTTTCTGTGCCTGACTTACTTCACTCAGTATGATAATCCCTAGGTCCATCCATGTTGCTGCAAGTAGCATCGTTTTACTCTTTTTTATTGATGAGTAATATTCCATTGTATATATGCACCACATCTTCTTTATCCATTCCTCTGTTGATGGGCCTTTAGTTGCTTCCATGTCTTGGCTATTGTAAACAGTGCTGTAATGAATTGCTCTTTTCATAGAGGAAACCAACAGTTTCACTGAATAAAGTCATCACTGAGCAATCAGGAAAGGTTTGCTATGAACATCTGATAAAATAAAGTTAGGAAGCCTATAAATAGTGTAGCTCAAATGGCTTCCAAATGTCAGTGAATTTCCATACTACCTATTTTTTATGTTTTTTATTTTATTGAAATATAGTTGATTTACCGTGTGGTGTTAATTACTGCTATACAGCAGAGTGGCTCAGATATACATTGTTGTTGTTCAGCTGTCTAGTTGTGTCCAACTATTTGCATCCCCATGGACTGCAGCATGCCAGGCCTCCCTGACCCTATTATCATTCTTTTTTATATTCTTTTCCATTCTGGCTAATCAGAATATATTGAAGAGTTCCCTCGGCTACAGTAGAATTTTCTTGATCATCCATCCTATATATACCAGTTTGCATCTCCTTAGCCCAAACTCCCAATCCATCCCTCTCCAACCCCCTACCCCTTGACAACTACCCATAATACTTGTTGAGCTACTTAACAATTCATGAAGAATGCAGGGTGAATAGAAATTTCCTGAAAAACTGGCTAGTGGCCCCAGAAGACTCTTTGCATGTTGGCCTCCATGTCTCCTTCATGAAAGGTTATCTCCATGATGTGTTTTCAAACTGCCATCTTATCACTTTGCAAGATGCATCATAACTATCAAGAGAAAGGAAATGGCTGGCCAAGAAGGCACTAAAGAATCAATTTCTTGAAAATGCAGAAACATACTTTGCATGAAATATTTCTGTTTTACTTTTTCTTGATGTTATGACTTGTTTTTGGTTCTGTAGATACACAAAACACACATACTCCTGTGTCTACTCTTACTAGAGTAGCATTTTTTTTTTAATTTAGTTCTTTCTGAGCATAAAGGCATTTTTAGTTTTCTTCATCAATCTGTGATATGTTATTTCTCACACACAAAATAAGGGTCTTATATAAGGGCTTCCCTAGTGGCTCACAGTGAAAAGAATCTGCCTGTAATGCAGGAGACTGGCCAGGTTCAATCCCTGGGTTGGGAAAATTCACTGGAGAAGGAAATGGCTACCCACTCCAGTATTCTTGCCTGGAGAATTCTATGGACCGAGGAGCCTAGCGGGCTACAGTCCACGGGGTCACAAAGAGTCAGACATGACTGAGCAACTGATTCTTACTACTATTACTTTTTAAACAGTTTACATTTTTATTTTCTTTGCACCTCATTTTTTAAATATTTGTCATTCTGGATATGGGAATGAATAACTTCAAAGCACTACATTTGAATAGTTTAGCAACATTAATCAATTATCTCAAAATTTATTATTATAAATTAAACTTTTATGAGACTATTTGTAAAAGAAAAATGCATTTAAAGTTATTTATCTGAGGAACACTTTTTGGGTCTGCTATATTCCCGTTAGCAAAGTTTCCTGATTAAATTAATAGAAAAACCCTAATGTTTTACTCTCTTTTAAAAGCATATTGTATATATATATACATATATGCATAAAAATATTATCATAGTTCATCTGATTAGCTAAGCAGAATATTTTAACATTATTTGTATTTTCATGTCTTATGATAATTGGGGCTAGAACTAGAAGTCAGTTTTAAATCCAAATGTTTCTTGTTCTTGCTTTGTTTCATTTTTTCCCCCAGTATTACAGCAAGACAAATTCCATATGAGGCATATTTTATATCTTCTTCTTAGTGGTGATATTTCAGGGAAAAGATTCTTACCATTTAGACAATGCGTATACAAAACGTGAAGTGGAAATTCAACACATATCTTGGTAAGTTGATCTAGGTAAACATGCTAAAAAGTGAACTCAATCTGAAGAGCCACAAAATTTCCACATATTTTGTTTTGTAAAGAAAAATAAATATGAAGCACAATGCCAGACAAAGTCACTTAGCTCCTCTCCTGCAGGCATTAAATTATTTGGTTATCTACATTGATCCAATTAATGGTCAGACTGCCAAATCCCCACTTTACTTTGTGTTGCATAGTCTTAGCATTTGTTATGTGCCCCTGGGAATTATAGTTGAAAATGAAAGCAATTAAAGAGTTTCTGGGAATTATTTTATTATTAGGAATGGCATGCTCATCTGCCTGAAAGAGAAATGATGGTAGAAGTCTAAATAGTGGTGTCTGTAGGCATGGACGTTGAAATTAAAATAAAATGGAGAGGTTTGATTTAATTTAAACACATGTCTATTTCCATTCATTCATTCAACAGATCTATATAGCATGCCTACAGAGTCAGGCACTGGGCACAAGAGTGAATACTAGATACTGGGAATACAGAAATGAAGAAGTTAAAGTCTCTATGATCATGGTGTTTATATTAATAGAGGATTCCAGAAAATCTATGCTTATAATAGAGTGTTAAGAAAGATGTAAAAGAAGTTTGCAATATAGGTATTATGGGATAATCACAGAAAGAAGTCCCTAAATGGCCTGGAGAGGCACAGGAAATGCTTCCCCAAAAAGTAATGCTTGCTCTGCTCATGAAGGACTGTGTCATTATATGGTTGCTTCTTATTAAAGAGGACTCCAGGCAGAGGGAATGAGCAGTGTTTATAAGGAGGAAAATATGTGCTAGAATGGCATATTTAGTGAACTGCTAATAATGGGACCTCTAAGGTAATTTTAATACAGGAAACTGGTAATTCAAAAGACAGATTATGAAGGAAGCATGTATGCCAAGGTTTGAACTTGGTACCAAAGGTAATGGGAGGCCATCAAATTATTTTAAGATGCAGAGTGACATAATCTTCTGAATTAAAGTCTAGAGCATACCCAAATCCCTTAGTCTGAGCACTGAGTCTACTCCAGTGCTCCTGATGGGATTTCATTTTACTGAATGACGAGAGGGACAGCACAGAATAAGGGAAGCATTGCTTTGAACTACCTGGAGGAATCTAGAAAATAATCTCAAACTCTCCAGGATAATTTTCTTCATTATAAATGAAGAAGTTGACTAAGTAATCTTTAAGTCTCTTTGGCTTGAAATTTCTGTACTGTTTCTTCATTTTGAGCTCTACCACTGCATGAACTAATGAGAGATTGTTTTAGCCCTACCTGAATACTGAATAGACAGTGAGTCATGTGACTGTGCTGAGCCAATCATCAAGTTAGACTTGTGATCTTATCCACTTAATGAGGCATTGTTGGAGGCAGAATTCTGGTTATGAAATCCCACAGTGTGCTGAATTGTGACAGAAGCCACAAGAGGATGGTACACATGGGAGGAAAATAATTAATTTCCACACCTCCTACTTAAGCAGGAGTCCAGCTATGTAGAATAAGAATAAAAGTGAAATATTATAAGTCCATCTGTAGATTTTGTTTTTTTACTAAAGTAGGCCAATAAATTTTAAGATCATTGCCAACTTCACTTTTACTTAAAAAAAAATAAATTAAAACATTCACAATTCCAGCTTTGTGGTGGTTTCAATTTTTAAAAAAGATAAGGGAGGGATGGGGGAGTAAAGGACAGTGTCAGCCTCTGTGAGCATGAGGATTATTTAAATAGAATTGACAGTTTATCTCATTTGAAATTAAGATACATCAGTTCAATGATAACGCAAGGTAATTTCAAAGCTATGTTCACAGGGGTATTTAGGGCATGTCTAACTATGGTTTGGCAACCTGACAGGGAGCCTTTTGAGGTTCCTATACCAGCAGATAGTCATTTCACATTCATCATAAAAGGCTTTCTGGAAAGTTAGACTTCCTTGGTAGCTCAGTGGTAAAGAATCTGCCTGTAATGGAGGATCTTTGCTTTTTGAAGTTCAGTTTCAAAAGAGTTATGTACCACACTTAAACTATGAAACAATCTAGTAAATTCAGATGGAAGTGCAGCTATTGCCCACAGAGTAGCTAACATTTTTAAAAACAAATTAAAGTAAAATAAGATATATTTGAATAGATATTTACGTTAGGACTAAGGAGAGAGAAGTTCCAAATGCAAGAGGTGTGTCACGGGAGTTACTCAGATATCCACAAAAATAGCAAAAAGTGAACTATGGTAGAGAAGGATGGACCAATTAACTCTCAAACCCTGTTCAGTCTAGAATTTTTTTATATAGTGAAGTTAAACACAGATGATAGTGCATCTGTGTGTTCTTTGGGACATAAGAGTTGATACAGTGAGAAAGGTCAAAAATTAATTCTACTATCTGTTTATATTTAAATAAATGACAGAATTAAGAACTATAAAATAGCTAGAAAACAAAATCTTCTATTTGCAATTTTTTAAGGAATCTCCACACTATTTTCCGTAGTGGCTGTACTAGTTTGCATTCCCACCAGCAGTGTAAGAGGGTTCCCTTTTCTGCACATCCTCTTCAGCATTTATTGCTTGTAGACTTTTGGATAGCAGCCATTCTGACTGGTGTGAAATGCAATCCCACTGCTGGGCATACACACCGAGGAAACCAGAATTGAAAGAGACACATGTACCCCAGTGTTCATTGTAGCATTGTTTATAATAGCCAGAACATGGAAACAACCTAGATGTCCATTAGCAGATGAATGGATAAGAAAGCTGTGGTACATATATACAATGGAGTATTACTCAGCCCTTAAAAAGAATAAATTTGAATCAGTTTTAATGAGATGGATGAAACTGGAGCCAATTATACAGAGTGAAGTAAGCCAGAAAGAAAAACACCAATACAGTATACTGACACATATATATGGAATTTAGAAAGATGGTAATGATGACCCCGTATGTGAGACAACAAAAGAGACACAGATGTATCGAATGGACTTTTGGAGAGAGGGAGAGTGGGATAATTTGGGAGAATGGCATTGAAACATGTATACTATCATGTAAGAAACAAAGCACCCGTCTATGTTCGATACAGGATACAGGATGCTTGGGGCTGGTGCACGGGGATAATCCAGAGAGATGATATAGGGTGAGAGGTGGGAAGGGGTTTCAGGATTGGGAGTTCATGTACACCTGTGGCTGATTCATGTCAATGTATGGCAAAACCAATACAGTATTGTAAAGTAGAATAAAGTAAAAATAAAATTTAAAAAAAAAAAAAGAAAAAAAAACAAACTCTTAAGATGACCTCAGCTAAAAAGATCTACCTCAGTTCAGACTTTTAGATAATTTGCATATAGCAACATGCGTGCATGCCTGCATTAGTCATGTCCAATTCTTTGTGACCCTGTGGACTGTAGTCCACCAGGCTCCTCTGTCCGTGGGATTCTCCAGGCAAGAATAGTGGAGTGGGTTGTCACACCCTCTTCCAGGGGATCTTCCCAACCCAGGGACTGAACCCAGGTCTCCTGTGTTGCAGGCAGATTTTTTACTGTCTGAGCCACCAGGGATGCCCCATGGAAGATGTATATATTTAAATATAATATTAGAATATATATTTGAATTCTGTTATAATCAGTTAGTATAATCTTTTTTGCATGCTAAAAGATTCGTTTTCAGCTATGGGCCTATCAAAGGAGTTGACTCCTCATTTATCTAAATCTGTGATCCATTCATGTACTCAGCATATTTTATTGAATGTCTACCATGTGCCAGGCACTATTCCATTCCTTTGGTGTATTATAATAATAGATTGCATACTTTGTCATTATAAAATTTCAATAATAAGACCATATGACTGTAGCAGAATAATTCATATAAAATATTTTTAAATAGTCAATTTAAAAGTAAATTAAATAAGCTTAATTTTTCCGATCAGCTTTATGGAATTCTCTCAGAGGCTGACCTGTGCATTAATGTTTATTAATGCATTTGTTATTTTAAAAATTATTGAGTACCTATTATGTGATAGATATTGTCTTAGACACGGGGGGCGGGATACATCTCTGAACAAATCCATCAAAAGTCCTTCCTTGACAGAGTTTATGTTTTAATAGAAGGAAGAGTAAATTTTATAGTTGTGAATGGTGGCAGTGCTGTGGGAAAAATTAGAACAGTCTGAAAATAAGATGCAGACAATGGGTATGGGGGTGGCAACTTACCACAAGGGGTCAGATTGACATTTGAATAGTAACGATATGACTAATTCACTTTCATTCCACTTATACTTGGTTAAGTGGTTAAAATAATTGATATTGAACAGTTGGCTAGATATTATTTGTGGTAGCCTTCTAAAGATTTCCACATCTAATCTCTAGAACCTGCAAATGTTAGCCGCATAAGGTACAAGACACTCTGCAGATGCAATTAGATTGATTAAATTAAGGATGTTGAGAAGAACAGATTGACCTTGATTATCAGGTGGACCTAAATATAACCACAAGCATCCTTACAAGAGGGATATAGGAGGGTCAGAGTCAGAAAAAGATTATGGAAACAGAGGGGAGCAGAGTCAGAAACAGATTATATAACCCACTGGTTTTGAACATGAAGGAATGGCCGTAAGCCAAGGAATACACTGGGCATCTAGATGCTAGAAAAGATGAAAGAAGCAGTTCTCTCCTGGAGAGATAAAAAGGAGCTAGCCTCGCTGACTACGTGATTGTAGTCTCATAAGACTGACTGAAGAGTTATGATCTCCAAAATTGTAAGAGAATAAGTTTGCTTTGTCACTAATTTGAGATAATCGGTTATCTCAACCATAGGAAATGAGTATATCATTTATGCCTATCATGTAGGCAGACTGTATTTGGATCAGTCCAGTTGAGTTCAGTCGCTCAGTCATGTCCGACACTTTGCGACAGCACACCAGGCCTCCTTGTCCATCACCAACTCCCAGAGTTGACCCAAACTCGTGTCCATCAAGTCGGTGATTCCATCCAGCCATCTCATCCTCTGTTGTCCCCTTCTCCTCCTACTCTCAGTCTTTCCCAGCATCAGGGTCTTTTCAAATGAGTCAGCTCTTCACATCAAGTGGCCGAAGTATTGGAGTTTCAGCTTTAACATTAGTCCTTTCAGTGAACACCCAGGACTGATCTTTAGGATGGACTGGTTAGATCTCCTTGCAGTCCAAGGGACTCTCAAGAGTCTTCTCCAACACCACAGATCAAAAGCATCAATTCTTTGGCACTCAGCTTTCTTTATAGTCCAACTCTCACACCCATACATGACTACTGGAAAAACCATAGCCTTGACTAGATGGATCTTTGTTGGCAAAGTAATGTCTCTGCTTTTTAATATGTTGTCTAGGTTGGTCATAACTTTCCTTCCAAGGAGTAAGTGTCTTTTAATTTCATGGCTGCAGTCACCATCTGCAGTGATTTTGGAGCCCCCCAAAATAGTCGGATACTGTTTCTACTGTTTCCCCATCTGTTTGCCATGAAGTGATGGGACTGGATGCCATAATCTTAATTTTCTGAATGTTGAGCTTTAAGCCACATTTTTACTCTCCTTTTTCACTTTCATCAAGAGGCTCTTTACTTTTTCTTTGCTTTCTGCCATAAGGGTGATGTCATCTGAATATCTGAGGTTATTGATATTTCTCCCAGTAATCTTGATTCCAGCTTGTGTTTCTTCCAGCCCAGCATTTCTCATGATGTACTCTGCATAAAGTAAAAGAAGCAGGGTGACAATATACAGCCTTGACGTACTCCTTTCCCAATTTGGAAACAGTCTGTTGTTCCGTGCCCAGTTCTAACTGTTGCTTCCTGACCTGCATACAGATTTCTCAAGAGGCAAATCAGCTGGTCTGGTGTTCCCATCTCTTTCAGAATTTTCCACAGTTTACTGTGATCCACACAATCAAAGATTTTGGCATAGTCAATAAAGCTGAAATAGATGTTTTTCTGGAAGTCTCTTGCTTTTTTGGTGATCCATTTGGCACTTTGATCTCTGGTTCCTCTGCCTTTTCTAAAACCAGCTTGAACATCTGGAAATTCATAGTTCATGTATTGCTGAAGCCTGGCTTGGAGGATTTTGAGCATTACTTTACTAGCATGTGAGATGAATGCAATTGTGAGGTAGTTTGGGCATTTTTTGCATTGCTTTTCTTTGGGATTGGAATGAAAACTGACCTTTCCCAGTCCTGTGGCCACTGCTGAGTTTTCCAAATTTGCTGGTATATTGAGTGCAGCACTTGCACAGCATCATCTTTTGGATTTGAAAGAGCTCCACTGGAATTCCATCACCTCCACTAGCTTTGTTCCTAGTGATGCTTCCTAAGGCCCCCTTGACTTCACATTCCAGGATGTCTGGCTCTAGGTGATCACACCATCATGATTATCTGGGTGGTGAAGATCTTTTTGTGTGTGTTTGTATAAATACAGCATAGTGTATTGGTTAAGAACAAGGACTCCTAGACTTCTCTGGTGGTCCAGTGGCCAAGACTTGATGCTCCACATGCCGGGGGCCCAGATTTGATTCCTGGTCAGGGAACTAGATCCCACATACTGCAAAGAAGATTAAAAATCCCTTGTGCCAGCAGCTAAGCCCCAGGCAGTACAGCCTAATTCATTCATTAGTTTTTTAAAAAGACCTATATTAAAAAAAAAAAAAAAAAAGCAAGGACTCCAGAACTCTAATATCTAGGTATGAATCCAAGCTCTTCCCCTTGCTATTCTTGAGGGAGAGGGTGGGATGATTTGGGAGAATGGCACTGAAACATATATAATATCATATATGAAATGAATTGCCAGGCCAAGTTCAATGCATGATACAGGATGCTTAGGGCCGGTGCACTGAGACGACCCAGAGGGATGGTACAGGAGGAGGAGGGAGGGGGGTTCAGGATGGGGAACACGTGTATACCTGTGGTAGATTCATGTTGATGTATGGCAAAACCAATACAATATTGTAAAGTAATTAACCTCCAATTTAAATAAATTTATGTTAAAAAGAGACTTTGTACAATTCTTTAATCTCTTTGTACTTCAGTTTTCTCACCAATAAAATGATGCTGATACTAACACTTATGATGCAAAGGTTTTATAAAGAGCTAATATTTGTAAATGTTTGATAGGTAATGAATGTTAAACTGGATTTAGGGGAAAACACTGAACATTATAGGTAGGTCATGTTATAGCTCAGTAAATGTGGACAAATCATATAACTTCTCTGAGACCTCATTTTATCATCTGGCAATAATACTTGCATTGCAAAGCTGTTTGGAGCATCACAAAAGAAAATGTCTCATCAGGTTTAGTCATTTACAAATGCTTAATGAGCATCTACCATGTCATGCTTATGAGTTCTAGAGTATAGTGAGAGGTATTCCAGGCATATTCCTTTTCCTTGTAGCAGCTTTATTCTAGTTATGGAGACAAAAAATAAGCTACTTTCTGACACTGACAAATGTGTTACAAGGAAAGTAAATAGGGAAGGTATGACCTGATGCCTTGAATATTGAAGGATGACCTGAATATTGAAATAAAGTCAATCATACCAACATATGAGAAGACGGGTTTTACTCAGTGAGAACAGGGAGCTAAATGACTTTGGGGTCAACTTTAATGTTTGAAAAATTACAAGGCCAGTTGAGCTAAAGTGTAGTGAATAAGAAAGAGAATGGTAAAAGGTGAAATGAGAGGGTTAACACGGTCCAGAATTGTAGTCTACTTATGGAGGGACACCTTGGGAGAGTTTTAATCATAGGAGAATCTAAATGGATATGTATATTTTAAAGTTGTGCTGTCTGTGGTATGGAGGTTATTTGGAGCAAAGATGTGTTCTTTATTTTTAATAGAAGCCTACACTCCTTTATCATTCTCAGAGTATATTTAGTTGCAACCCAAGAAATAAATAGATATTTTGCTTATGAAGGGAAAAAGATTTATACTCCTCTTTCCCAACCCCCTCATATGTATCCACCTAGCATCTATTCATCTCTATGTTTCTGTCTAGAATAATCATAGCCAAATTATAGCTGCAGGTCAGACCCACCCTGCTTCTTCTTTTTCTAAGTAAAATTTTACTGGAACACAGCTGTACCCATTTGTTTATATACTGTCTGTGGCTTGCAGTACTCATGACAGTGACCCCATAGCCTTCAGAGCCCCAAATATTTACTATATAACCCTTTGCTAAAAAAAGATTGCCAGCCTCTGATCATACACTTTCCTCTTGTACATAGGTTCTGATTTCTCACAACACGTAAGTCATCAGTTTTCTTGTCCTAGCCCTTGGGTTAGGTCTCCTAGCAGATCTTCTCTTTGTTGCCCATTTACTGCCAAATTTGACTTCAGAGCATCCTCATCTTTCTTGTTAGTGGCTCTGTTTTAGTTTCCACATCTTGAGTTTTGGGGTAGTTGATATCCACATTTTAGTTTTTCTTGCTGATTCTTCTGATATATTATAACTCAGAGTTTACCCAAAAACAGCAACGTATACATATACAACTACATATACAAATACGTACACAGTGGGATTCCTTTCTGCCATTTAACTTTGTGACCTTTCAATAATTGTGTAGATTCAAAATGTAAACAAATTCTTTCTTTCCCCTGCCTTCATTTTCTGCTATATTTTCATTATCCTTACTTTGAAAATGAGGAGACCCCATAGCTTGCAGGCATGTAGCTTCAAGCAAGGATCTCTTTTCCTGGTGGCCATAACATAATACAGTCTCAGAAAAAAATGACTGCTGGTCCCTTCACTGATGTGTCTCCTTCTCATATTCCTAATTTTATAGACTCGACATCATGATTCCCTTTGTTCTGTTACCAGTCATTGTGCTGCGTGGTTATGACACAATGACTGTGTTGCTTAACGTTTCTGGACTTTAGCTTCCTCTGTTACTGAATGAGGTGAGGTGAGATGAAGTCGCTCAGTCGTGTCTGACTCTTTTGTGACCCCGTGGACTGTAACCTACTAGGCTTCTCCGTCCATGGGATTCTCCAGGCAAGAATACTGGAGTGGATTGCCATTTCCTTCTCCAGGGGATCTTCCCAACCCAGGGATTGAACCGGGTCTCCCACACTGGAAACAGACGCTTTAACCTCTGAGCCACCAGGGAAGCCCCTGAGTAAAATCAAATTGTCTCTAAAGTTCCCTTTGATGCACACATTCTCTAATATATTTCTAAGTCTTTTAAAAATTATGCCTTTTACCAAAAAAAAAAAAAAAAGATCCTCGAACCAATACATAGTGAATATGAAATTTGCTTACTTCCTTTCTAAATTTCTGAGCAAGATGAAATATCTGCACCTCCCTCATGCTGGTGACAAAAAGCTGCTGTTTTCACTGGTCCTTGTTGAATGTAGATTCACTGGCTTGTTCTCCTCAGCATGGCTCTGTTAAGCACACACACTCAGAAGGGGCTGGAATCATATCTCATATTTGTGATTCTTTCAGAAATGAAAAATATTCTCACCTAAAAGAGCTCCTTTAACTTCTTGACAGAGCAGCTAGGCCTCTAAATTCAAGAATGTACCAAGAAGTGGGAGATTTTGAAATTTTTAAGTCAGATAACATTTTTCTCGCAAATATGGAAAATAAAACCCTTGGTTTATAATACGTTGTCTAAAATGGTAAAGGAAAAATAGAACTTAATGAAAAAGTGGCCTTAAGAAAATCAAAACACCACCAAAGCAGCACCGAAGACGCACTGGATTCATCTTTCTACTTTGCCAGAGATTTCTTTAATCAGATGAATGTAACAAGTTGATTAGGCTTTGCAAGCTTTAAGAAAAGTCAGAACCACTTTTACTGAAAAATAGGACTCAGGATGTAAATTATTCACAGTTCATTAGACTAAGACAAGCATTTCTCAAACATTTCTCTATGCTTGAGAAAAGCGACATATTGAACTCTATTTTACTGTGAGGCTCAAAATGGCAATTAACAGTCTTAAGCTGCATATAAAACCCAATATGAACCGCATTTACAAGAAAATTGTGTGAGAATCAAATTATGTTATCTTTGGTTTGAAGAACTAAGAAATAATTGCCAATAAGTATTCATGTATAGGACCAATTTTTTTGAAACAAGTTATTTTAATTACTACTAGTGTCAGGAGTACGTGAGGGTGATTTTATTAGATTTAATGTGTTTAATGGAGCTGCCTGACTGTAGCTGCTATTCTTGACAAGACATTAGAATTTATTTCATATTTGCATTGTTCGTTGCAGACTGATGCTGAAATAAAAATATAAGTTAATCTCTCATTTTTGCAGTACTCTTAAAAACTTCTACTAAAAAAAAATGAGCCAAATGATGAGTTGCATTGTATTATTTTTAAACGCTCCAGAACACCTACTGATACTAATAAAGAAACAGATAAATGGATTTAAAAGCGCCTCCCTGTATTTGTATTAGATAATGCCTGTTTGTGTTAGATGACCTGATGAAGAGTTTCCCAGTTCTTCTGTCCAAGGTCTGTACTCTGATACAGCTTCCAATCATTTGAAACTTCCTGATCCTTTAATCACAGGTCTGCTCCTTAAGAGCCCTACCACCTACTTCCCAAACTTAAAAAAAAACAAAAAACAGTTTCTTAAAAAAAAAGAAATAAAAGCACAGTATACATCAAGCTACTGAAAGCAAACAAAACAACTGGAAACTTTCAGCATATGCTGTGAGGAGGAAGTTCTCTGAACGTTTACTTGGGGAAGACACCATCATTCTTTGTGGTAAGCAGACTGAAAATTCAGTATATCTAAGGTTGACATATGTGGGCTACCTTTCACCCCATCTAAGAGTTAACTGCTTTCTCACTCAGGGCTATTTTCTCTTTTCAGCCCTTGTAAATTTTCTTCAGTCTGAACACCTAAAGGCTTGGCAAACATATATTTAGATTAACGTGTTTATTTGCAGTTGTGAATAGAACAAAACTCAGAGGAGAATATATCTGAATGTTTTATATTAATATCAGGTGATATAAATTAACACTTTTCAAGGTTTCCATTGCCTATTAATTGGTAGTTATTCTACAATGAAAGAGCTTTCAGATGGCCTGGGGAAAAAGTTAGAATCTGAAATAGAAGTGAACTGCAGTTATAAAAATAAATCTCTAGAAAGAAGAGGAGAGAAAGAAGAAGAATGTTCTAATCTTACCTTCATCATAATCTTATTAGCATTTCTAGTGAGTAGTTCAAGTATCAGTCTATAGTCTTATGACTCTGTCTCATAAATATGTCAAGAGCAAAGTATAGTTATTTTAATAGTCTGTGTTGGTGGACCATCATGGATTTAATTAAGAGACAACTAGTGTATGAAATATGACACAAAAGCACAAGACTTAATGGAGAAATGTTTTACTGCAGATTTAAATCAGGGCCACAGACTTAATGATGATCCAGGCTCAGAAATCCTACTTAAATTTAATTAATGCAGACTAGTGCAGACCTGTTCATAGAGGAGGAAAAAAAACACAGACATAAAAAACATTAGTGATTTAAGATTCTCAAAGTACACTGCTTTATTTATAAGGTTATGTGAGCATGGGGTTATTAATAGCTTATTGTTTTGAAATTTATTATATGAGATATTTAGAATGTAAGCTCTATAAAAGTCTTTTAAAATATTATTTCGAGTCTCTTCATGTTCTGTGATGAAGCACCACCTCCTTTGCTGTAAGCAAAAACACAGAATGCAATGATAGCCATTTTGATCAGATAAAGACCGAGGGAAATGTGATTTAATTCTAAGTTCTTTCAAAAGGAGCATACGTATTATTTCTCTAGCTTAGTTTCATATGGACATGAACAGAGGAGGGACAAAATAGTACATGGTCTTCCTATTTCATTAAGTATTCCTTGTTTTATTCATTAGAACTACTGGGCTGGAAAATCTGGGTCTGTTCTATCTATAACTTTACTATTATCACAGAGAGAAACCATCACCGAGAACTTTATAAATATATTGAGAAGATATGATCCTTATTACTTTTAAGAATTCAAACTTACCACTTTTAAGAATTTATGAGACAAAGACTCATAACATTTACTTCTTCTTAACAGACTTACACTAAGCCATACCCAGGATTACTGACTTGTCAGTGAAGTCAGGTTCATATTTTCTGTTTTATTTTTACTTTTTAATTCTCTCCAAACTTGTTAAGCTTATCTTAAGAATAATTTTAAGGGACTCAGTGAAGATGATTATAAATTATTTCTGCAGCCTTTCATAGTCTGTAGCATCATCCAATTTTAGAAATCTGTACATGTTCACATTGTCTCAACATTTTCCTAACATGTCTTTTGTCAGGGACCTTTTTTGAAGAGTCTGTACAATTCTCAGCAAGCCAAATTATTTCTTTCTTAATTCAGAACACTATTAAGAGTATTTATTTATTACATGTCCCTGTTTATTCATTAGTGGTATAGATTTCACCTTTTGCTAATTTCACCATTTCCCATGCTATATCTGGGGGAAAAATCCCTCTCATTCACTTTAATTAATTTTTCTACATTAATCATCCTGCTTTATGTCTTTGCTTGTTTTATTTGTATGCTGTTGTTTAATTTCTTCTCCTTTTATTTCCAGTATAGATTGTTTTTCTGGAACACTATTTTTTTGTGGAAAAAGAATGGGTTATGTCTTTCATTTAAAAAAAAATCTATTCTTTTTGGCATATGCTTCTAGAATGTGTTTTACAATTTGCGCATATGGACATTCTGTTTTATTTTTAAAACTGAAAGGATAGTCTTATGGGATTTCAAAAATAATATCTATATTCAAACTTTAGCATTCATTTGTTTGTTCTGGAGCTTGCCTAAGGTCCAAATACCACTAGATATGTCAAGTTCTACTGTTGATTTGAACAGCTTTTTGAGATTTTGATTAGAATAACCTTTAAGAGGTTGGTTGTTTTAAAAGGCAGTTAAACAAAATAATTGTAGTTTTATTAACCTCGTATTACTTAAAAAATAGTCAATGCAGTGGGACTTTAATAATTTGCAAGTATAACTCACCTTTGTGGCATGAAGCTATCAGAAATTAAGTGTTCTGAATCATCAAATCCCGAATCAAAGCTGTAAAGTGACACATAGTGAGTTTGGATGAATATTTTTAAGTGATCTCAACTTTTGTAGGATAACTATCAAATGGTTGCAACTCAGATATTTTTTTAAGTATAAAAGAATTTTTATAGTGTGTTTTAAAATGCACTGATCAAAAGTACAATAAATCCACTTTTATATAACCCTGTTGTAGAAAACAGTCAAGCCACGGGTTTCTAATATGTTTACATGAGATCTATTTTTCATCTGTCATCTGCATAAGTTATGTAAAAATTCACTGTATTGTTATTTTATTTATTCATTTTTTCTTTTTGCTTGTATCATTAAAGCTAATTCAAAGTCATTTAAAAAGACCAAATTTTATTCCACATGAAAATGTATGATTTAATCTATTGCAGCACAACTTTTTTATAGCATGAAATAATGCCTAACAGGCTGAGTTTAAGTATGAATACCAAGGATTATAAGACTCTCTTCCTTATATGGAAAATAATTCTGTTTCCCACAAATTAGTAGATTGAAACTTACATGTTACAAAGCATTCATGCTAGATAAAATAAAAGACATCTTTTAAAATAAATATATAACATCATAAGAAATTAAAAGAACTCATTTGTGGCCAGCAACAAACTAGGAGAAGAAATTCCTAGAGCTCAGCTTGCACTGTTAGCCATCGGTCCTGTTTTCTGACTGGCACAGTCTTGCTATTCAGTGTTGATTCTCAAACCAGCAGTACTGGCATCACCTGAGTACTTCTTGAAGGTAAAGACTCTTGGGCTCCACCTTACTGCTTATTGAGAATCTGTTTAAGTTACTCAAGTGATTTATGTTCCTACTACATTTGGGAAGTTTGGTTTGGGAAACCTAAACTGTTTTTAATTCTGTAAGTAATTGGATGGCAAAAGACAGACCCTTCGGCTTTCTCAGAGTTGGGGGTCATATCAGAGACCTCTCCCACCAGTAAAGCCAGGACTCAGAAAAGGATAAACTGGAGTAGTGGAGGAGCATCTCTCCTCAGAGATAGACATCAAAAGAGCTTATTGCTCTCAGCTCTGATTTAGAGTGGAAAGGGGGAAAATTCTTCCCTATGAGAAGTCATAGCCTTTAGTAGGCCTACTTGTGGTGTTTAAAAGCTTAAATCCTTTATAATTTTGCAACATTAATTTGAATAATCACAGTTGAGAATTTTTGTTAAAGACAACAAAGATTGGTAGTGCTTCAAGTCATCTAGCAAAGCCAACAGAAACAATTTATTTAGAAACATAAAGAATGAATTAAAAGTATAAACAAATTAAAAATATAAATTGCAAGAGACTATCAAAATGATCAAGTAAACTTGTGGTGAAAAAATAAGATACAACTTATAAAAATGGAATATACAACTAAAATTAAAAACCCAAAGGAAAGATTAAAGGACAAATTGGGCATTGTGAAAGAGTAAATTAGTGAACTAAAAGATGGATATGAAGAAATTACACAAAATTGTCACCAGAGAGAGAAAGGATGGGTAAGGTCAAGCCAGGCATGAGAGACATGGGGGATGATTACCAGGAGGTAACAGAGCTAATGGAAGGGTGATGTAATGGAAAAAAGCTCTAGAATTGACTACACATAGAAATTCTTAAATTTAGTAAGCAAAGAAATCCTAGACACTAACAATAAAAGAAGATACATTAGAGTCAAAATGTAGATTAATAAAGAATATAAATAGAGAAAAACAAATTATATAAAAAATAAGAATGATAATATAAATGGTATAAATAAAAGTAGAAAGCGATGGAATATCTTCAAAGTGCTAAGAGAAAATAATATTTAACTCACATTGGTATAATCAGTGAAATACAGACATTTTCAGATAATTTTCTCATCTTAACCAAAACCTTGCCACTGAAGAACTTATAATGTCCTTTAATAAAAAGAAAATTGATCTCAGAAAGAAGGTTGGATTTACAGAAAAACAAGTAGATTAAATAAACAGTAGACATGTGGGTATATTGTAAATAAAAATTGACTATACAAAAATTAAAAACAAGATCTAATTGGAGGATTTAAACAGATGCATGCACACATAAATATAAGCAAAAGACAGAAATAAACAATAATAAGAGCAAAGGGCACATAATAGAGTCACAACTGAAACAACAAATTAAGACAATGTTTTTATAAATAACTTTTAAATCAAAGTATAAGGATTCCTAGAAAAATACAATTTGCTGAAACTGACTAATTTAAAAATCTTTTTATTCCACTGTATGACTCAGGAAGCTGAAACTAGTACTGTGTGACAACCTAGAGGAGTGGGATTGGGGTCAAAAGTGGGAGGGTGGCTCAAGAGGAAGGGGACATATGTATACATATGGCTAATTCATGCTGATGTATGGCAGAAACCAACACAATATTGTAAAGCAGTTATCCTCCAATTAAAAATAAATAAACTTTAAAAAATATTTATTCCTAAAACCACGAAAAAAGAGGGCTGAATTGGACATTTGAATTTAAAAATAAATAGCCCAGGTCCCAAGGAATTTACATGTGAGTTTTGCCAAGCATTAAAATCATATATATTTTTAATTCTATATAAACCACTTTTACAATATAGGAAGGAGGTACCTTCTAACTCATTCTGTAAGGTTAACATACATTTCTATTAATATATTTTTGGTGGAATTTTACATTAGAGTAAATATAAGTAATGTTGTATTATACTTTATTCATGAAAATATTTTAATATCTAGAACCCAGAAACTTACATTGCTAGTTACATTCCATGAGAAACATATCTGAAATACCGTGCCATGTTTATAATAACAAGAGAAGAAAAAAAATGTGTAGCACACTTGATATATTTTACCACAGAGAAAATGAATGGGAGTCTCAGCCATTTTGAAGGAAGAGTCTGGGGTTTTCAAAGGATTCTCAAAGTAGCACTTGACCTTTTCTTCACACAAAAACAAATTTAGAATGCCTGCCCAGATATCAATCTGATATATTCCATCTTTCTTGCAGAGACCTTCAGAACTACCTCATGACATGTTAGAAGCTAGAGTTTCCTGTTAACCAATCCCCTACTTGAATCCTGGCTCTACCACTTAACTGGCTATGTAATTTTGGACACATTTTAAATTTTTCTTGACTCAGCTATTTTCTCCCCAAGGTGGAAAAATAACAACAACCAGTTTACTGATCAGTAGCCATCTACAGGTTATAGGAACTATTTTCATTATAGTGATAGTTTCAACAAATGAAGCTTTCTAGATTTCAAGGAATTTTCACATATATTATCTTATTTCAGTTGCACAAAAAGCATCAGGATACTTATATTTTCCTGTTTATAAACTTCTGTTTGGATGATTGTTTACTTATTGGTTACTTCAAGGATTATGTTCGCCTAATAATGATCGTTTGTACCATGTGCTGGATGATTGCTATGTGCCAGGTACTGCAGTAAAAACTTTGCTTTTATAATGACATCTACTTTCTTTATCTCCTTTAATTCTCACCATAACTCAGGGCCTGTCTTGACAACAGAGGAGCAGTTGTGCTTGGTAAAGCACTTTCAAATATGATGAAATCAGGAAATTATGTTAAATTTTCCACCAAAAAAGGGAGAGCCATCTTTTGGACTATCATAATGTGCTGAGAAATTAATAGTTTCTTTCTGCAAAAGCACATAAGAAGCATTTTACCATTTTTTAATGAACAAATAATAAGCATAATAAATAATTCAACTTCCTGGTAATCAAGTTAAAACATTAATTAAAATTATTTGTCACCATTAAAGTGACCAGTTTTTTCAAGTAATAAAGTCTAATGTTAATGAGGGTACTTAGATATTTTCAGATACTGCTTAGGGCATGTAAATTGTAAAACATTTTGGATGGAAATGTTGCAAAAAAATGAGTATATTTATATTTTGAGCTAGCAATTTTATTTCTAGAAATAAATGCTAAGGGAACAATTAAAAACATATAGGCAAAGATCTAAATATGAGAATTTTATCCAACATTATTTATAATTTTAAATTATTGAAAATAGCCAAAAGGTCCAAAAATAATGCAAATAATATGAAAATATAACATATACATACATTTCAATACTATGTGGCTATTTAAAGTTCAGTTTTAATGAAAATTAATAGTACAAAAATTACTAATGATTTAAATTAAAAAGATGTTGTAAAATGGTATATACAATATCATATGTTTTGTGAATATGTATCATTATAAGATTGAAAGGAAATATACAAACATCATCTATTATAGAATAGCAAGAAAAATTTATTTACCTATTGCTTACCTAGAATTTTCAAATTTTCAATAATAAACATATATGATCTTTGGAAAAGAATTCAAATCACAAAAGCTAGAAAAAGATTGGATAGAGGTAAGCCAATTTGTTTTAAAGAAGTCTAAAGTCCTGTCAAATGAATTCTTGCAATGTCAATGAAGATAGTTATAGATTTAAGTAAGTAAAGAGACCATTCATAGGGCAAAGATGCAAACCACTGCATCCCTTTTAGGATTTCATTGGGAAACAAAAAAGGACACTGTTTAGAATCAGTGTAAAAATTCAAAACACTTGAGTTATAGAAATTATGGCCATGACCACATAAGATAATATTTTCAAATTACAGTCAATTACTTGTTTCAGACCACAGTACAGTTTAGCTTTGCAAAGCTATATTAGATCCTCACAGTCAATCAAGCATTGTGCTCACTGCTGAAAACCCAAAGAGGTCCCTGCTTTCAAGAAGCTCCTTGTTGTAGTTGGCATGAGTGCAGCGTTTCTAAAAGTGTGACTGAAAGGCAGCTCCATCAGAATCACCTGGGGGTGAGGATTCTTAAAAATGCAATGTCTAACTCCAGAGATTTGTTGTTTAAGATAAACCTACATTCACAAGAATTTCTCTAGAATATTCCTATAGTGAAAGTGTTAGTCTCTCAGTCATGTCTGACTCTCTGTGATTCCATGGACTGTAGCCTGACAGGCTCTCTGTCCATGGAATTCTCCAGGCAAGAATACTGGAGTGGGTAGCCAATCCCTTCTCCAGGGGATCTTCCCGACCCAGGGTTTGAACCCAGGTCTTGTGCACTGTAGGCGGATTCTTTACTGATTGAGCCATCACGGAAGCCCTTATGCATGCCTACTAACGTTTGAGAATTACTCGCATGGGGAAAAACTGGGAACTTTTCAAATCAGACAGATCCAATTTGAGCCTCACTACTTCTTTCTTACATTTTTAAAAATAATATAATTTAGATTCTGCCACCAAGACAAAACTATACAATGAAAATTATTGCTCTATCTTAGCTATTGTATTTCTTGGTTTGATTTAATTGACTATTCATTCCTTGGAATTCTCTTTTCTTTTAGTTCTGAGATTAAACACTGTTCTTTTCTTGTCTCTCCAATCACACTTTCTCAGTCTTGATTTGTTAAGTAACCTGCATGCGTGCTTGCTAAGTTGCTTCAGTCGTGTTGACTCCCTGCGACCGTATGGACTGCAGCTCACCCATCTCCTCTGTCCATGGAATTCTCGAGGCAAGAATACTGGAGTGGGTTGCCATGCCCTCCTCCAAGGGATCTTCCTGACTCAGGGATCGAATCTGTGTCTCTGATGCCTAACCTGCACTGGCAGGTGGTTCTTTACCACTAGCGCCATCTGGGAAGCCCAGTAAGGAACCTACTGTGGGTAAATTAACTCATGAATCTCAGTATCTTCACTTATCAAACAAACGAACAAAACAATTCCAACAGAATTGTCTCATAGACTTGTTGAAGATTAAATTAGGTAATATATAAGTAAAGCTGAGACTCAATAAATATTAACACTTGTTATTAAAAGAGCCATAATAGAGATAACACAAGACACTTTGGAACCCTTGGGAAAACTGGGAGTGAAATGATAAGGTCAGATACAAGTTCTCTTGAATGATGTCACAATTTAGTTGGTTAAGTCTTGATGAACAAGTCAGACAGAAGAAGGATTTCTTTATTTCTTTATTTATTTTTTAATTGAAGGATAATTGCTTTACAGAGTTTTGTTGTTTTCCTTCAAACCTCAGCATGAATCAGACATAGGTATACATATAGCCCCTTCCTTTTGAACCTCTCTCCCATCACCCTCCCCATCCTGCCCTTCTAGGTTGATACAGAGCACCTATTTGAGTTTCCTGAGACATATAGCAAATTCCCATTGGCTGTCTATTTTGCATATGGTAATGTAAGTTTCCATGTTACTCTTCTATACATCTCACCCTCTACTTCCCTCTCCCCAAGTCCATAAGTTTTTTCTCTATGTCTGTTTCTCCATTGCTACCCTCCAAATAAATTCTTCAGTACCATTTTTCTAGATTCCGTATATATGCATTAGAATATGATATTTATCTTTCTCTATCTGACTTCACTCTCTATAATAGGCTCTAGTTTCATCCACCTCATTAGAACTGACTCAAATGCATTCCTTTTTATGGCTGAGTAATATTCCATTGTGTATATGTACCACAACTTCTTTATCCATTCATCTGTTGATTGACATCTAGGTTGCTTCCATGTTATAGCTCTTTTAAATAGTGCTGTAATGAACAAGGGGATACATGTGTCTTTTTCAATTTTGGTTTCCTCAGGGTGTATGCCTAGAGGTGGGATTGCTGGGTCATATGTTGGTTTTATTCCTAGTATTTTAAGGAATCTCCATGCCATCTTCCATAGTGGCTATATCGATTTACATTCCCACCAACAGTGCAAGAGTGTTCCCTTTTCTCCACACTCTCTCCATCATTTATTGTTTGTAGGTTTTTTAAAGATGGTCATTCTAACCGGTGTGGGTGATATCTTACTGTAGTCTTGATTTGCATTTCTCTAATAGTGAGTGATGATGAGCATCTTTTCACGTGTTTGTTAGCCATCTCTCTGTCTTCTTTGGAGAAATGTCTGTTTAGGTCTTTTTCCCACTTGTTGACTGGGTTGTTTGTTTTCCTGGTATTGCGTTGTATGAGCTGCTTGTATATTTTGGAAATTAATTTTTTGTCAATTGTTTCATTTGCTATTATTTTCTCTCATTCTGAGGGTTGTCTTTTCACCTTGCATATGGTTTCCTTTGCTGTGCAAAAGCTTTTAAGTTTAATCAGGTCCCACTTGTTTACTTTTGTTTTTATTTCCATTACTCTGCTGCTGCTGCTGCTGCTGCTAAGTCACTTCAGTCGTGTTTGACTCTGTACGACCCCATAGATGGCAGCCCACCAGGCTCCCCTGTCCCTGGGATTCTCCAGGCAAGAACACTGTAGTGGGTTGCTATTTCCTTCTCCAATGCATCCATTACTATAGGAGGTGGGTAATAGAGGATTTTGCTTTGATTTATATAATCAAGTGTTCTCCTTTGTTTTCCTTTTAGAGTTTTATAGTTTCTGGTCCTATATTTAGGTCTTTAATGCATTTTGAGTTTATCTTTGTGCATGGTGTTAGGAACTCTTCTAATTTCATTCTTCTACATGTAGCTGTCCAGTTTTCCCAGCACCACTTATTGAAGAGGCTGTCTTTGACCCATTGTATATTCTTGCCTCCTTTGTCAAAGATAGGATACCCATGGGTACCTGGGTTTGTTTCTGGGCTTTCCATCTTGCTCCATTGGTCTATATTTCTGTTTTAGTGCCAGTTCTGTACTGTCTTGATGACTGTAGCTTTGTAGTATAATCTGAAGTCAGAAAGGTTGATTCCTCTATCTCCATTCTTCTTTCTCAAGACTGCTTTGGCTATTGAGGGTTTTTTGTGTTTCCATATGAATTGTGAAATTTTTTGTTCTAGTTCTATAAAAGAAATGCCATTGGTGATAGGGATCACATTGAATCTGTAGATTGCACTTGGTAGTATAATCATTTTCACAATATTGATTCTTCCTACCCAGGAACATGGAATAACTCTCCATCTGTTTATGTCATCTTTGATTTCTTTCACCAGTGTCTTATAATTTTTTGTATACACTTCTTTCGTCTCCTTCAGTTCAGTTCAGTTCAGTCGCTCAGTCATGTCTGACTCTTTGCGACCCCATGAATTGCAGCATGCCAGCCCTCCCTGTGCATCACCAACTCCTGGAGTTCACTCAAACTCACGTCCATCGAGTCCGTGATGCCATCCAACCATCTCATCCTCTGTTGTCCCCTTTTCCTCCTGTCCCCAATACCTCTCAGCATCAGAATCTTTTCCAATGAGTCAACTCTTCGCATGAGGTGGCCAAAGTACTGGAGTTTCAGCTTTAGCATCATTTCTTCCAAAGAAATCCCAGGGCTGATCTCCTTCAGAATGGACTGATTGGATCTTCTGGGAGTCCAAGGGACTCTCAAGAGTCTTCTCCAACACCACAGTTCAAAAGCATCAATTCTTTGGTGCTCAGCTTTCTTCACAGTCCAACTCTCACATCCATACATGACTACTGGAAAAACCATAGCCTTGAATAGACGGACCTTTGTTGGCAAAATAATGTCTCTACTTTTGAATATGCTATCTAGGTTAGTCATAACTTTCCTTCCAAGGAGTAAGCGTCTTTAAGTTTATTCCTAGATATTTTATTCTTTTTGTTGCAATAGTGAATGGGATTTATTCCTTAATTTCTCTTTCTGATTTTTCATTGTTAGTATGTAGAGATGCAAATGATTTCTGTGTATTGATTTTGCATCCTGCAGCTTTGCTAAGTTCACTGAGGAAAAGGGGACGACAGAGAATGAGATGGCTGGATAACATCACTGACCCGATGGATGTAAGTTTGAGTGAACTCCCGGAGTTGGTGATGGACAGGGAGGCCTGGCATGCTGCGATTCATGGGGTCTCAAAGAGTCGGACAGGACTGGGCAACTGAACTGAACTGAACTGAACTAATGTGCAGTATTATGTCATCTGCAAACAGTGGGAGCTTTACTTCTTCTTTTCTGATCTGGATTCCTTTTATTTCTTTTTCTTCTTGATGACTGTAGCTAGGACTTCCAGAACTATGTTGAATAATAATGGCGAAAGTGGACACTCTTGTCGTGTTCCTGATCTTAGAGGGAATGAATGCTTACAGCTTTTCACCACTGAGAATAATGTTTACTGTAGGCTTATCTGTGGCCTTTACTAGATAGAGATAGGTTCCTTCTATTCCCATTTTTTGAAGTTTTAGTCATAAATGGGTGCTGAATTCCATCAAAGGCTTTTGCTGCATCTATTGAGGTTATCATATGGTTTTTATCTTTCAATTTGTTGATATGGTGTATCACATAGACTGATTTGTGTATATTGAAGAATTCTTGCATCCTTGGAATAATCCCAACTTGATCATGCTATATGAGCTTTTTAATGTATTGCTGAGTTCTGCTTACTAAAATTTTGTTGAGGATTTTTGCATCTATCTTCATCAGTGATATTGGCCTGTAGTTTTCTTTTTATGTGTTGTTTTTGTTTGGTTTTGGTATCGGGGTGATGGTGGCCTCTTAGACTGAGTTTGAAAGTGTTCCTTCCTCTGCAATTTTTTTGGACAAGTTTTATTTTATTTATTTTGTTGTGTGTGTGTGTGTGTTTAAGAAGTATTTTATTTTTAATTAATTTTTTAATTTAAAAATGTACAATTTTTTTGGACTTTATTTTTTTCCGTTTATTTTTTTTTAATTACAATACTGTATTTGTTTTGCCATACATTGACATGAATCAGCCACAGGTGAACACAATCTCCCAATGCCGAAGCCCCCTCCTACCTCCCACCCCACATCATCTACCTGAATCATCCTGTGCACCAGCCCCATGCATCCTGCATCCTGCATTGAACATAGACTGGCGCTTAAGTATACATGTTTCAATGCCATTCTCCCAAACCATCCCACCCTTTCCCTCTCCCTCAGAGTCCAAAAGTCCGTTCTATACCTCTGTGTCTCTTTTGTTGTCTCACATATAGGGTCATCATTACTATCTTCTAAATTCCATATATATGTTTCAGTATACTGTATTGGTGTTTTTCTTTCTGGCTTACTTCACTCTGTATAATGGGTTCCAGTTTCATCCATCTCATGGATAGGCATTCAGTTCAATCACTCAGTCATGTCCCACTCTTTGTGACCCCATGAACCACAGCACACCAAGCCTCCCTGTCCATCATCAACTCCTGGAGTTTACTCAGACTCATATCCATCGAGTCAGTGATGCCATCTATTCATCTCATCCTCTGTCGTCCTCTTCTCCTCTTGCCTTCAATCTTTCCCAACATCAGGGTCTTTTCAGATGAGTCAGCACTTCACATAAGGTGGCCAAAATATTGGAGTTTCAGCTTCAACATCAGTCCTTCCAATGAACACCCAGGCCTGATCTCCTTTAGAATGGACTGGTTGGATCTCCTTGCAATCCAAGGGACTCTCAAGAGTCTTCTCCAACACCACAGTTCAAAAGCATCAATTCTTTGATGCTCAGCTTTCTTTATAGTCCAACTCTCACATCCACACATGACCACTGGAAAAACCGCTGCCTTGACTAGATGGACCTTAGTCGGCAAAGTAATGTCTCTGCTTTTGAATATACTATCTAGGTTGGTCGTAACTTTCCTCTCAAGGAGTAAGCGTCTTTTAATTTCATGGCTGTAATCACCATCTGTAGTGATTTTGGAGCCCAGAAAAATAAAGTCAGCCACTGTTTCCACTGTTTCCCCATCTATATGCCATGAAGTGATGGGACTGGATGCCATGATCGTAGTTTTCTGAATGTTGAGCTTTAAGCCAAATTTTTCACTCTCCTCTTTGACTTTCATCAAGAGGCTCTTTAGCTCTTCTTCAGTGTCTACCATAAGGGTGGTGTCTTTGTTGACTTGATTAGTATGTGTCTTGGCATGTTTCTTGTTGGGTTTATCCTGTATGGGACTCTTTGTGCCTCTTGAACTTGAAGGATTATTTCTTTTTCTATTCTGGGGAAATTTTCAACTATCATCTCTTCAAATTTTCTCATACTCTTTCTTTTTCTCTTCTTCTGGGACCCTTATAAATTGAATGTTGTGTTTGATACTGTCCCAGAGGTTGCTGAGACTACCCTCAGTTCTTTTCATTTCTTTTTACTTTATTCTGCTCTTCAGAAGTTATTTCCACCATTTTATCTTCCAGCTCACTGATTTGTTCTACTGCTTCAAATATTCTGGTATTGATTCCATCTAGAGTATTTTTAATTTCAATAATTGTATTGTCTCTTCAATTCTTCTAGGTCTTGTTAATTGATTATTGTATTTTCTCATTCTGCTTTCAAGACTTCTGATCATCTTTACCATCATTATTCTGAATTCTTTTTCAAGTAGTGTGCTATTTCCTCTTCATTTATTTGGACTTCTGTGTTTCTAGTTTGTTCCTTTATTTGTGCAGTATTTCTCTGCCCTTTCATAATTATGTTTTAAAACTTATTGTGTTTGAATCTCCTTTTCCAGGCTTCAAGTTGAATTCCTTCTTCTTTTGGTTCCTTCCAGCCTCAGGTTGGTGCAGTGGTTTCTGTAAGCTTTGTATAAGGTGAGATTTATGTTGGTTTTTTTTTTGTTGTTGTTGTTGTTATTTTTCCTCTGATAGGCAAGGCTCAATGAGGTGGTAATCCTGTCTGTTGATGGTTGAGTTTGTATTTTTGTTGTTGTCGTTTGGATGAGATATCCTGCACAGGGTGCTACTGGTGCTTGGGTGATGCCAGGTCTCACATTCAAGTGTTTTCCTTTGTGGGAGTTCTCACTATTTGATACTCCCTAGGGTTAGTTCTGGTGTTGGAGAGGACTCTTGCGATTCCCTTGGACTGCAAGGAGATCCAACCAATCCATTTGAAAGGAGATCAGTCCTGGGTATTCATTGGAAGGATAGATGCTAAAGCTGAAACTCTAATACTTTGGCCACCTCATGCAAAGAGTGACTCATTGGAAAAAACTCTGATGCTGAGAGAGATTGGGGGCAGGAGGAGAAGGGAACGACAGAGGGTGAGATGGCTGGATGGCATCACCAACTCGAACATGAGTTTGAGTGAACTCCGGGTGTTGGTGATGGACAGGGAGGCCTGGTGTGCTGTGATTCATGGGGTTGCAAAGAGTAGGACATGACTAAGCAAGTGAACGGAGCTGAAATGAACTGAGGGTTAGTTCTCTAGTAGTCTAGGGTCTTGGAGTCAGTGCTCCACTCCAAAGGCTCAGGGCTTGATTTCTGCTCAGGAACAAATATTCCACAAGTGATGTGTTTTGGCATTGAGATTAAAGCACATACCCAAAAACGAAAGACCAAAGATGAACCCCAGATGAATAGTAGTTACAAAATCAGGCAAATGATAATTAAAATAATGGACTATACACATACACATATATATCCATAAGCAAAATCAAAATGGTACAACAAAAATAAAGTACAATAACTTCACCTGGCAAACAAAAGAAACCAAAGATTATATCTACCAGTTAAGAACAAAACTAACTAAAGCACAAACTGGAAAACAAAGCTAAAGTAAGGTGCCAAGTGGGAAATAAACCATGAAAACAAACTAACAAATATGTTGAGAGGAAAGGAAAGAAAAAAATGAAAAAGAATAGATATGCAAAGTTACATAGAGGTAGACAAAGAAGATTTATATGCATTAAAGATTAATTGCAAGAGATTAAGAACAGTAGGAAAAGCAAACGAAATAAATATAGAAAAAATAATAATAGAGTAAAAAAATAAAAATTAAAAAAGGAAAACTCCATAGAACTGCAAAAGCCCAACTTAGAGGCAGAGGTTTATAACAACAAGAAAAAGTGTGATTGGGGGAAAAAAAAGCTCAAAAGCGTAATTTGATTTCATAGTGCCAATAAACTTCATAGTGCCAAACAACTACAACGTGGTGGGGTGGGGAGGAAAAAGAGAAAAAGAATAAAAAAGAAAAAAATTCAAAAGAAACTACGAAACAAGTCAAAACATAAGAATAATAAGTGTCCTTCATTCACTGCTGTCAAGGTTCTTTCCCTCGCTGGAAGTCACAGTCCACCTCACCTCCCTAAGATGCCCTCCAACTCTGTGCTTGTCTCTGGACCTGCTATGGGGGCAGCTCAGATTCTAATCTGTCCTGCTCCTGTGTGTTCTTGCTTCCAATATCCACAGCTATCAGAATTAGTGCGTTTTCTTTTGTGGGAGCTCTCAGTGGTTTTTTGTATATTCCTTAGACAAAGAGTCTGGCTAGTTGATCATGTGGATTTAATCTTCTGCTTGTACATCTGATGGGAAGGTTTTGGGTCTTCTTCCTTAGCCACACTGCCCCTGGGTTTCAATTGTGGTTTTATGTCCACCTCTGCATGTGGGTCATCCCCTGGAGTTTGCTCCTGAGGCTACCCTGAAGGATTTGGGCCTGCCACACGGGGAGGGCCAGGTGTGGAGGTGGCGCAATTGCTTAGGTCATAGGAATTCTGCAGCACCAGGTACTCAGGGAAGTTGGCAGCTAAGGCAGCAGGAAATATAGTGCTCTAGAAGGGTATGGCAACCAGTATTGGCCAGTAGACTCCAGTATTCTTGCCTGGAGAACCCCCTGACAGAGAAGCCTACCAGGCCACAGTTCACAGTGTTACAAGGGTTGGACATGACTGAAGCAACCCCGCATGTATAGACACAAGACTTTTTTTTTTCCTTTGGCCTGTGGCAACTCTGCCCCAGTGAGGGTTGAGCATGAAGAGGCTGCAGCTGCCTGGGTTGTTGGGATTGTGGCAGCACCACGTGTGCTGCAGGGACTGCCTCGGCCACAGGAGTTATGGCCCTCTCAGAGTTGTTTTTCAAATCCTGGGAGCTGGCAATCAGAAGACCTCTTTGGCTCGTCTTCATCCATAGCTCTGCCCATTCAGGCACTTACAGGGCTCCCCTGCCTGGGGTCCGTCTCTGTTGTTCAGCATATCAGGCACAAAGAGAGGACCCCCTGGCTGCAGCCCTTCTCTGTAGATCAGTGCATCAGGCACTTAAAGGAGCACCCTGGGTGGGCTCCTACTCTGTAGTTCCACGTGTCAGGCACTTGATGGGCCAGCCTCTATATTGTTCACCTGCTGATGCTGGCATGTGGGAAGAGAGATGCTATGGTGATGGCTCCACCCCCTATGCCTGACTCAGCAGTATTGTCTTGCTTCTGTGGCTGCCTGTCTTTCCTTCACAGGCATTTCCCACCACAGTCTTGTCCTTCACATCCCCTCAGTCAGTCTCTCCACAATCAGCAGCAGCTCTTGCCCTGGGATTGCTGCACAATCCCTAAGCTCCAGCTCCCAGCCACTGTGCCTCCTAGGGGACCTGAGTCCCTGTCTGGGGGTAAGTATGGCTGCAGTAAGTACTGTCTGATTCTCATTCCCTTTAGGCTGCACACAGATCAACTGTTTCACTCTCAGCCTTAAAAGTTTCTCCTCTGACTCAGACAATTGCCCCAAAACGGGGATCAGACCCCTACTTCAGTTCCCCCACTCGCCGAGGGTGGTCAGGGCCTAGTATCACTCCTGTTTCCCCCTAGTTTCTTCATCCTACTGAGTTTTGTGTGGTTCTATATATTCTTTACTGCTGGTCAGGTCCTCCTGTCCGCTCTCAGATGCTGTTCTGCATGCACTTCTGTGTCTGAAAGTGTATTCCTGATGTATCTGTGGAGAGAGATGTACTCCACGCCCACCCACTCCTCTGCCATCTTGTTCCCTTCCAAGAAAGATTCTTTAAAGCAACTGGATTAATATTTTATCTAATTTGACCAATTAATTTTATCAAATGAGGTTGAATTGTAGAAATGATTAGTTGACTTAGTTAAGTCATTTAACTGATTTATTATTCCACATTTTTCTCTTTATTTAAATTTGTTTTCTCTTGATTTAAAATTTCAGTTTTAGATTCGTAAAATCATTTTTCCTGTGAAAGGAAAATGGTATGAACCACAATATTACATTTAACCAAATATAAAAATAGCTGTTTTAAAAAACTGAATACATTAAATTGGGATAGATGGAAAATAGTGGCAATTGCTTTACAAAGAACATTTTATCTCAAACCATTATCAGCTACTGGGAGCTTTCTTTCAGTGCATTTTAAATAATATTCATACAAGGAATTGCAATAAAATGTTTATATGGTGTTTTATACTCTTTCCTACTTATAGTAGAACAAAATATCTCTATATCTTTGAAAATTCTCAGTAGTTTCCTCACTTGATTTTTCATGTACAACTGTACATTGTGACCTATTAATTTCTCTTCATGGCTTAATCTTACCACTTGGCAACTAACTGTAGGCTAAGGGTCACTTTCCTGTTATTATTTGAGACTATTTAGGATACTTAAGGGGCTTTCCAGGTGTTATTAGTGGTAAAGAACCCACCTGCCAATGCAGGAGACATAAGAGATGCAGGTTTGATCCCTAGATCAAGAAGATCCCCTGGAGGAGGGCACAGCAACTCTCTCCAGTACTCTTGCCTGGAGAATCTCATGCACAAAAGAGTCTGGGGGCTACAGTTCATAGGGTTGCAAAGAGTTGCACGTGACTGAAGTGACTTAGCAAGCACAGATGCAGGATACTTGAGATGTGATTGGAAGCACAAAGTATTTCAAATGAAGTTTAGCTTGTGTTAATTATACAACCAATGAATACAGTTTTGAATTACAGCTTATGGATACTGATTAAGAATTTTGTGAATAGATTCTGTCATCTACTTATTCCAGGAGAATTTGTTTAAAATAACGAAATCAAGAATTCTCCCCTGTTTGCTGAAGCAATTGTATGGAAATTTATGGAAGAACTTTGGCTATAGGTGTCACTCATTCTGATATCAGGCTGCTGCCAATTTAGGGCTGTGAACCCTTTGGAAAGTAGAAGGGTCCTATCTGTGGCTAGAGAGCCGAAAGTGCTTCAGTCATAGCTAAATATGGTTTGAATATTATATTTATGCAAACAAATTCATATTTATGTATAAAAGGATGTAAACCTTTTGCACAAATTTCTATTTCTTTGTGAGAAGAGAATAATGGTATTTCAGACTTTGAAAATTGTAGGAAGAGTTACTAGAGGAAGTTAAAAATATTAGAGGTATTAGAGGGAGAGTTAAGAAACTCATTCTAAGATGAATATGGTAGAGTAAGAATCTACAGATGCTCAGGTCTACTTTCAAAAAGGCCTAAAATAAATTTGGAAGAGTAAGAAACTACAGATACTCAAGTTAACTTTTAAAAGGCTTATCACTCTGTTAGGTATTATGACATGTCAGAAATATATAGGAATATGATAGAATGATTCCAGGACAGGTAGTAACAATCAGATCATATCAAATGACACACCATTATTTCTGCCACATTCTGTTCTTTAGAAGTCCAGTCTGCACACAACACTCCTAAAAGAATAAGTATACAGTGATCTGTAGAGATATTGTTTAAACTACTGAAAAGGAACCACAATGAAAATGGACATAGAAAATCAACAAGGAAGTTACATGACTGAGAGGTATATGAAAAGGTGGCCAGACTTACTGTTCATCTGAGAAATACAAATTAAAACAAAGAAATATCACTTTATATAAATCAGAATAGCAAAAATGAGTAACTCAGATAATATCAAGGGCTAACAAAGAAGGTGACCAAAAAGAAGTTTCATAGATAGCTTGTGTGATTGTAAACTATTTCAGGTACCTTGAAGGCAAAATGTCAGTATTTAGCAACATTTCTGAAAGAACATATGTGTTCTTTATCCCAGAGATCCCATTTCTAATTATACACTCCAAGGAAATTCTCACCACGTATGGAAGTAGTCATGTATGAGAATGCTTAACCCAAGGTTGTTTTTGCTGGTGCAGAGTGGGAAATAAAGTAGTTTTTAATGTTCTATATACTGGGCAAAACTAAGAAGAGACAGATTGTATGTTCTACAACAGAATGCATAATCCTCAAAAACAAGAAGTCTCTGGGTTAAAATGTTGGAAATTCTGAAGCATTATACCATTTGTTAGAAAGTTAGAAAGCTATATAAACATAAAATATGTGGTGTTTTTAACGGATCCTACATGTATCAGGATATATATCAAACACATTAAACTTGGGATGTATAATTGATAAGAATGGTAGCATAGATCATGGGAAGTGAGAAAAAAATAAAAGAGGACTTGCATGTACTGTTGCTAAAACTGTGCAAAAAAAAAAAAAAGAAAGACGTGATTAAACAGTCTCTGGCCATCTGAGAACCAATGAAGCATGTGACAATATGTGAGCACACACACACACACACACACTCACATACACAACACTAAACAATTTAAGTAGCCACTAATAAGATGACATACTGAATTAAAGAACATCCCCATGATGAATATTATCCATCCATTAGAATAATGTTTATGAATAATTCCTCATGATTTTCATGATGGTAAGTGAAATTTTTAGGAAATGAAATAAGCTTAGAGGGAAAATGCAAGCAAAATGTGCATACACATAAATACTGAAATTCACAAAAAATTTAGAAATTACTGAGTCTAATTTTGTTAAATTATTTTCATCTTTAACCTTGTTTGTTCTTCTAGTGTTTTTTGTGATGAGTGTAACAAACTCATAACCTTAAAAATGTGTATTTCTTTGAGGTCAAATATTCCTTTTAAAAATTAATTAATCAAGTATCAACAAAGGGAATAAAAGACAATCTTTGAATGGGAAAACATACCAGCAAACCATATATATGAAGTCAATTATAACAGTCATGAACAAGTTTATCAGATTTTTGTGTGCAAGCCTGAATTTTGTTTCAATCTATAGGTTTAGGAAAATTTACCGTAATTGTTGAGTAGAGTTCTCCAGTGAATGTTCTAGTCTCTTGCCAAAACTTAAGGTTTGTTTTTCTAAATCCCTATCATGATGTCAGTGCTAAATGTTAGTTTCTAATATATTTTCTCCAGAAAAGGAACCAGCATTTCTTGAAAGAAACAACTGATTCTAAATGTAGGACAGGAAATATATAAAATTATCTGAAGCATCTTATAGTTCCAGAAAGTAATAAAGTACTCAAGACAAATAAACTAATGCATAATAATGAACATATATTAAAAGGATCAGAAAGCCAAATGAAAGAGTTATCAATGGTCAAAGCAGAAAAAATTTGAGCAAGAAAATAGTGTTGGATTAGATCCAAAAATATGCAATAGATATCTGTGAGTCTTGATAAAAGTAAATAACTGAATAGATAAATAAATGGAGGGAAAAGAGACAAATCTCCAAATCAGAGGAATCCCAATAATTTATGTAGATTCTCTGTCCTTTAGAGGGTGGAATATAATTCTTCGTTCCTGGCGTGTGAGCTCCACATAGTCCCCTGCTTCCAAAGAGGCAAAAGAATGTATGGAAAAGGAAAAGAAAATGAATTAGTTGTCCATGAAAAAGACCCCAAAACAGTACCTTAAGTCAAATGACCAAACTTAGTATCAAAACAATGTCAAATTGATATTATGTATCTTTGATGTCATGTGATGAGAATGGCACTTCACCTCTGTGATCTTCCTCTCAAAGCATGTTCAGTTCAGTTCAGTTCAGTTGCTCAGCCATGTCCGACTCTCTGCGACCCCATGAATCACAGCACGCCAGGCCTCCCTGTTCATCACCATCTCCCGGAGTTCACTCAGACTCACGTCCATCGAGTCTGTGATACCATCCAGCCACCTCATCCTCGGTCGTCCCCTTCTCCTCCTGCCCCCAATCCTTCCCAGCATCAGAGTCTTTTCCAATGAGTCAACTCTTCGCATGAGGTGGCCAAAGTACTGGAGTTTCAGCTTTAGCATCATTCCTTCCAAAGAAGTCCCAGGGTTGATCTCCTTCAGAGTGGACTGGTTGGATCTCCTTGCAGTCCAAGGGACTCTCAAGAGTCTTCTCCAACACCACAGTTCAAACGCATTAATTCTTTGGCACTCAGCCTTCTTCACAGTCCAACTCTCACATCCATACATGACCACAGGAAAAACCATAGCCTTGACTAGAAGGACCTTAGTCGGCAAAGTAATGTCTCTGCTTTTGAACTGCAAACTAGTACAGCCACTGTGGAAAAAAGTGTGGAGACTCCTTAAAAAACTACAAATAGAACTGCCTTATGACCCAGCAATCCCACTGCTGGGCATACACACCGAGGAAACCAAAATTGAAAGAGACACGTGTACCCCAGTGTTCATCGCAGCACTGTTTATAATAGCCAGGACATGGAAACAACCTAGATGTCCATCAGCAGACAAATGGATAAGAAAGCTGTGGTACATATACACTATGGAGTATTACTCAGCCATTAAAAAGAATACATTTGAATCAGTTCTAATGAGGTGGATGAAACTGGAGTCGATTATACAGAGTGAAGTAAGCCAGAAAGAAAAACACCAATACAGTATACTAACACATATATATGGAATTTAGAAAGATGGTAATAATAACCCTATAGGCAAGACAGCAAAAGAGACACAGATGCAAAGAACAGTCTTTTGGACTTGGTGGGAGATGGAGAGAGTGGGATGTTTTGGGAGAATGGCATTGAAACATGTACACTATCATGTAAGAAATGAATCACTAGTCTAGGTTGGATACAGGATACAGGATGCTTGGGGCTGGTGCACTGGGATGACCCAGAGAGATGATTATGGGGAGGGTGGTGGGAGGGGTTTTAGGGTTGGGAACTCATGTGCACCTGTGGTGGATTCATGTCAATGTATGGCAAAACCAATACAGTAAAAAAAAAAAAAAATTTTAATAAAAAAAAAAAAAACAAGAGAAAGAAAGAAAGAAAGTTAAGTTGCTCTGTCGTGTCTGACTCTTTGCA
The DNA here is from genome assembly GCA_917880005.1 of Nanger dama. Lineage (NCBI taxonomy): Eukaryota > Metazoa > Chordata > Mammalia > Artiodactyla > Bovidae > Nanger > Nanger dama. The sequence goes on from CAKJTW010000059.1 coordinate 4,908,654, forward strand.
ACCCCATGGACTGTAGCCTACCAGGCTCCTCCCTCCATGGGATTCTCCAGGCAAGAGTACTGGAATGGGTTGCCGTTTCCTTCTCCAGGGGATCTTCCCAACCCAGGGATCAAACCTGGATCTCCTGCATTCCAGGCAGACGCTTTAACCTCTGAGCCACCAGGGAAGCTTAGTCACAAGAGAAATATCAGACAAATCCCAGTTGAGGGACAGTTTGCAGAATACCTAACCAGTAATCCTCAAAACTGTCAAGGTCGTCAAAAACAAGGAAAATCTGAAAAACTGTCACAATCAAGAGATACATAAAGAGACATGACTGATAAATGTAATGTGGTAACTTGGATGGGGTTCTGGAACAGAAAAAAGGACTTTAGAAAAATCTTGGTAAACAAATAAAGTATTGACCTTAATTAATAACTATTTATCAATATTGGTTCATTAATTGTGATAAAGGTACCATATGAATGTAATTTTGCAGTGATTCTTTAAATCTAAAATTGCTTTAAAATAAGAATGAACAGTGTTTCTGGTATTTTAAAGTCATTAATTATTTTGAAAATTCTGAATCATCAAACTACTAAAATATTTTTTAAAAGAATTTGAGTTCTGTTACATGGGTTAAATGGAATATGGTTTCATAACATGGTTTGCATGCAAGAAAAGGTCTACAGTATTTGACAGAAGTTTCCTAAGTATGAACAGCAGGGTACATGCAAAGGAAAAAATGCAGGATGAAATGACTAGCATAGGAAGAGAAAGTGAGAGGATGAATAGCATAAAAAGAACTAAATAGCATAGAAAAAGAAAGTGAGAAAATGTCAAGGTACATCATAAGAAATAGTGCAGTGAAACTTCATTGGGTGGAATTTGGAATTTGTGATCTGACTGTGACAAAGATCACAGCAGCAGCGTAAAATTTTGCCCAAGAAATGTTATTTCACCAGCTTGAGATTTCTTAGCACCATGATCTTTGTATCAAAGGACTGATATGGTCAAATGAAGTATTAATGAAGCACTGAAATAATGATTATAATAACATTAGCAGGGACAGCTACTATTACAATCATACAGAGTATATACTGGCTGTAGTCTTTCTTTTTATTCCCACAAGCTTCCTTATGAGAATGGTAGGTATAATTGCTGCCTTTTTTTTTTTAATGGGAACACTGAGGCCTAAAAATTATGACAGTCACATAGTTAACAAATGTAAATCCAAACAAGATCTGTCTGGCTTCCAAATCTTAGCAGTTTTCACAATACTAGAAAGTCTATAAAAATGTCAGAGACATGATGTAAGTGTTCACAGAACAATAGTATGAGTAATCCTGTCTGATGGATCACTTACAAAACACTTCTGTTGGCTGTGACACCGCAGTGTTTTTAGGGTCTCTATATTTGTGACATATTTATAATATATAAAAATATATATATTGAATTTTCAAAGATAAATGTTAAACTTTGTGTACATATTTTGAACATTCATCAACTAATGACACCAAATTGGAGAAGGCAACCCAGAAGTGTGCTCAATTGCTTATAGTATAAAGATTTATATTTTATCATTTATTTATTTGCAAGTGGATAATTGAGAGGCTCTCAGTGTTAAATTGTTTGCACTCTGTTAAATGATTTGATGCTGATGGGCCCCAGATGTCCTGAAAATGTTCCCACACCCTTGATGGCTCCCTCCATACACTCATTACGGCTTTAGCACGGCTGAACATATTTACAAATTCTAGGTCACCATCTGCAAAAGATGCCATGTTGTATCTATTTCAAATAAAGTATGTACCCTTATGTATTATGAATAATATTATGCCCTTTGAAAAATATGATAGTATTAGAGTATAATAATCACTAGTGTATCTTTGTGGTTATCACAAACTGAAAAACCAGGGTATTAGATGGAATGCTAGAGTCACCAAAATGAGAGTAGGCAGGGTTTGTTGGAATGAATGCCCCTTCCTACTTCTGTATGGAAACCAGATGCCCACTTAAATGTTCATATTTTCTTTTATTTTTGTCCCCAAATTGATTTTCCCCATCCAATATTTCCTGCTGCTAACTTCTAAAAAATGTAAGAATAGGTAAGAATTTTGTTAAGGGTACAGTGTTGAACACTTAGTGTGTGGTTAATAAGTGACTAGATGTGTTAGGGAACTAGCATAGTGATTTTTCAGATGTTAGTCAAATGTATTTTAATGTCTCTACAAACCATATTTTCCTTAAAGTGCTCGTCTCTGAGATCAATTCATTTCCCTGAGAAAAAAATGAATGCAAAGTTAGAAATTATACAGAAGTGTTTTCTAACTGAAAAAGAATTTCTACCTCAATCTTTTGGATTGACCTGGACTCTGTGATATGGATGGGACTCAGAGATCCTAACTGCCTCTTCTGAATTGAAACCCAATAGACAAATTATGGAAAGAGGCCAGGTGACCCTGAAGCAGAGGTTGAGATTGTTGTGCCTGGTGAGGGGGTAAAATGGAAGAAGAGAGTAAAAATATTCAAGAGGTCTAAAGCTGCAAAGAGACATCAGAAATTACAGACTTCTGTCATCAGTACATATAGGATAACCAGCAACCATGTTGGCCTTTCATTTTGTGATATGGCATTTGGCGATAGAACAAGTTTTTAACCTCAACCAACTCAACAGGCTACAGTCCAATAGGTTGCAAAGAGTCAGACAACACTGAGCGACTAAGCACATACAACTCACTGAAGTTTTCTAGCTCAAAATGAATCAAAGCCAGATACCTGGTCTCCTTTGCACTTGGTACTAACCAACTGAGCTAACTGTAACTGTAACTGTAACTGTAGGTAGTCTGACTCTTGCGGCCCCATGGACTATAGTCTGCCAGGAGCGTCTGTCCATGGAATTCTCCAGGCAAGAATACTGGAGTGAGTTGCCATTTCCTGCTCTAGAAGATCTACCCATCCCATGGATCGACCCACTTCTCTTGCACTGGCATGCAGTTTCTTTACCACGAGTGCCACCTGGGAAGCCCCATAACTGTTGGGAGTGCAAGGCAAATACCTAACCAACCTGTGAAGACTTTCAAATATGATTATTAATGTTTCTGACTACTCATCTCTGCAGGGTTATTGAAAAATACCTGTCCTTTTTATTTTTTCTGTGTCACATAAAAGGAAGAATAAACAGACAAACAAACATAAAAAGGCTTCCATGCATGTGCAGTAAACTTTGATCATAGCATGAGAAGCCTCAGTCGCAACTATCACACTACATGGAAACTTCAATGCATACAAAAGTGAGAGCGCAACCAACATGATAAGTCTTGGAGAATTCTTTATTAAATGAAGTGGATATAGTTAAAAGCATGGATTTTCACATGCCAGCTGAGCTGCTACAAGTCTGATTATGCAATTTGCAGATTAAATTACCCAACACCTGCTATGCTTTCTTCATTCAAGTTTTGCAGGTGTGTCAGTGAAATAATGTGATTTTGACCTCAAAAATATTATAAGTACAGGCTTATCTAATGTCAAAAGTTTTTGGAAATCAATAAGAGGTACTAAAAGTTGCATTAGTTTCACCTAAATGAAGTTGTACTCTATTTAATTCAGTCAAAAACCTAACAAATTGCAAGCATTCACTTTGTATCATTTCTGCATAATACATGTTCTATAACATACATTCTATAAGATGTATAATATTATTATAATCTGTAATATAAAAATAATGCCTACTCTAAGATACAAGGCTCTATTCTTGGAATACACAAGCGAATAAAACATGGCCTCTACTCCTGAAAATTTTATTGGGGAACAGGTTACCTAATGGAAGTTAGAACCAACACAGTCCTATCACACAGGAGCTGAAGTCATGAAGGTCGTGCTACCACAGGCAGTATGGGAGCTGGGGAAGATGAGTCCTGGCACTCATAGTTAAGCTTCTGTTCTTTGGTTGAACACAAACAATTTTACAGAATACCAGAATCAGACTGCTCTGTGACTGTGATAAATCAAGACAGAAACAAGGCAACTGTGTAATCGTGTCTCTTCACAGACAAAACAAATATAGTCCCTACCACAAATAGACTATATATTCTCCTATCCTGGCTAACTGGAGTGTTTACTGCTTTACCACCAATCAAAATTGTAACTTCACTCCATTTTTTTCACCTTCTAGATAAAAAGTGTTAAGATACCTAATCATAGAATTACCTCTGCTTCTTCTTAGCCCCTGATGCAGAATAAAGCCCCATTTCCTTAAAACCTCCCCCAAGTCACCTAACCCTAGACAAATCTTTAAACAAGTAATTTCTAACTCCTTTCTTAGTGAGATACCCCATGAGTCAATAATAAACAAGCCAATAAGCCTACTAAGGTCAAATATAAGTGTGTTTTTGGTGGTCTCTGTCTAAAGGAAAATGACACTACTTTGCCTCTTTTTTTTTTTAAAAGTTCATAGAATTTTAAATTCTTACACCTGTAAATACTTGAGACTATGCAGTCTGAGCTCAATATATGCATAAAATTTCTTTATATTCTTGATGTATTATTATGCATCCTCTAATAAGCACTCCTGGCATTAAAAACATACTAACCTAGTAAGAAATCCTTTTGTTATAACATAAATAACTGTAATTACTAGGAAGTTACTTATACTGAGCCAAAAACCTACCATTATTAACTCTATCAAGTAGGCACTTGCCTACTTCATGAGACAAATTTATTTCCTATCTGACACAGATTCAAATCTTAAATCAGCTACTGTGGTCCTCATGTTTTATCTTTTTCAGATTCCATATCATTGGTATGTTAACAGTTCTTTTGATCATTTCCTTGGATTACACACTCTGTGCAGTCGCAACCCTTCTCTAAGCATACCCTTGTTTGTCATTATCTTTCTTAAGGATGTAGGCCATAATTGAAAACAATATTTCAGACAAGGACTAATCACTGCACAGACTCTAACTTGGTTTAGATCTGTACCATTCATTTATTACTTCTTTGACCAGTGAGCACTTTAAAAACATCCAATGAGTTTTACCACATATTTAAAAATTAATTTATTTTTAATTGAAGGATAATTGCTTTACAGAATTTTGTTGTTTTCTGTCAGACATCAACATGAGTCAGCCACAGGTATACATTATGTCTAATAGATGAATAGAAGAGATTCTGAACCAGGCTAGTTACCTTCGCATCTAGGCTCTATAGTGTATCAGCTCTGTGATGTTACACAGCTGATTAAAATTTTTTTGCCTTAGTTTTTCCAGTTGCAACTGGAGATAAAAATGACACCTACATCACAGGGTGATTGTGATGAATAAATACAAGTAAAATAGTTACAAAAATTATTTCACAAAATAAAGGTTTCTCTTACTATTTTCTATTGTCTTTAAAACATGTTTTTATATCTACAATTTTATCCATTCTGTATTTGTTTGTGCCTTTAAACCAAAAGAGTCTAAGTTTATGATTATTCTAATTGGAATTGGATTATCCTAACTCCAGCCACAGGACTGGAAAAGGTCAATTTTCATTCTAATCCCAAAGAAAGGCAATGTCAAAGAATGCTCAAACTACCGCACAGCTGCACTCATCTCACACGCTAGCAAAGTAATGCTCAAAATTCTCCAAGCCAGGCTTCAGCAATACATGAACTATGAAATTCCAGATGTTCAGGCTGGTTTTAGAAAAGACAGAGGAACCAGAGATCAAATTGCCAACATCCACTGGATCATTGAAAAAACAAGAGAGTTCCAGAAAAACATCTATTTCTACTTTATTGACTATGCCAAAGCCTTTGACTGTGTGGATCACAATAAACTGTGGAAAATTCTGAAGGAGATGGGACTACCAGACCACCTAACCTGCCTCTTGAGAAATCTGTATGCAGGTCAGGAAGCAACAGTTAGAACTGGACATGGAACAACAAACTGGTTCCAAATAGGAAAAGGAGTAAGTCAAGGCGGTATATTGTCACCCTGCTTATTTAACTTATATGCAGAGTACATCATGAGAAACCCTGGGCTGGAGGAAGCACAAGCTGGAATCAAGATTGCTGGGAGAAATATCAGTAACCTCAGATATGCAGATGACACCACCCTTATGGCAGAAAGTGAAGAAGAACTAAAGAGCGTCTTGATGAAGGTGAAAGAGGATAGTGAAAATGTTGGCTTAAAGCTTAACATTTAGAAAACGAAGATCATGGCATCCAGTCCCATCACTTCATGGCAAATAGATGGGGAAACAGTGGAAACAGTGGCTGACTTTATTTTTAGGCTCCAAAATCACTGCAGATGGTGATTGCAGCTATAAATTAGAAGACACTTACTCCTTGGAAGGAAAGTTATGACCAACTTAGACAGCATAATAAAAAGTAGAGACACCACTTTGTCAAGGTTTTTCTAGTCAAGGCTATGGTTTTTCCAGTAGTCATGTATGGATGTGAGAGTTGGACTATAAAGAAAGCTGAACACATGTAAACCCATGGCTGATTCATACCAATGTATGGCAAAAACCACTACAATATTGTAAAGTAATTAGCCTCCAACTAAAATAAATAAATTAAAAAATAATAAAGAAAGCTGAGTGCAGAATTGATGCTTTTGAACTGTGGTGTTGGAGAAGACTCTTGAGAGTTCCTTGGACTGCAAGGAGATCCAACCAGTCCATCCTAAAGGAGGTCAGCCCTGGATGTTCATTGGAAGGACTGATATTGAAGCTGAAACTGCAGTATTTTGGCCACCTCATGCAAAGAGTTGACTCATTGGAAAAGACCCTGATGTTGGGAAAGATTGAGGGAAGGAGGAGAAGTCAATGACAGAGGATGAGATGGTTAGATGGCATCACTGACTCAATGGACATGAGTTTGGGTGGACTCCGGGAGTTGGTGATGGTCTGGCATGATGCGGTTCATGGGACTGCAAAGAGTTGGACACGACTGAGCAACTGACCTGAACTGAATTGGGTTTTAATTTTTAAGTTGCCTCATAATTCTATCCTTTTGAGGATATTCTTAACTGTAAGCTGCTTACCTACAATATCCACCTCAGTTTTATGTCAGCCCAAAATGAGATAATCTTTTCACTGAAGACAATGACCATATATTTGAGTAGGAAGATATGCAGGCAGAGTACTTTACTATCTCCTTAGGGATCTCCCCCAGATACATGGATTTATCAGCAATACCCTTTATAAATGGTCATGATAGAAATAATTCCATCCAGTAGTATAATCACACATCCCAAATTTCTTCAAATATAAGAAATTCTGTCAAATAACTTTCTAAAATTTTGACAGTCTTTAACATAACTGTGAATGCTATTAAAAAATAATATATTCATCTGGCATGACTTAATCATAAAATTTCATGCTGTCAGTTCTTTAAATTCTTGTAGATATACCATTTTATCAGTTTATAATATTTTCTGTCACAATATCAAGCTCACTGGCTCATAGGTGTCACTAACTTTATCCTTTTTTGAAAATCAGGACAATACGTGCTAATCTTTATCATTCCCTCGAGCTGTATTTGACATAGTTTTTCATACATCACTAACACTGGTTTATCAATTTCATCTGAACTCAATAAAAAATCGATAAGCTCTTCATTTAACTCTATGAGCAAATGTTTGAACAGGAAATGTCTGAGAATAGAGCCCTTTGATGTCACCAGATCACACACCCTTTGGGGATAGACTTTCATATCTAAGTTCAATCAATCAAATGTTCCAATTAACTAGGCTTCGGGTCATTGACTTTCAAACTTTTTGACAATGAAGCTACACTAAGAAATATACTTTTCATTGACCTCTCTCCTGTTCTCTTTTACACATACATGCAGAACATGTATAATCTTACTATATATTTTCCTTCTGTTGTAGAAAAAGCTGCACCCTAAGCCCATCAAATTGATTTTATGGCTTACTAATGAGCAAGTCACAATCTATGGTTAGAAAAACACTGCTTCTAAATATCAATTGTGCATGTTTTTCTAACTGAACCTGATATAACACTAATTATCCATGTAAAGCTGACTTGAATTTCTATCAGCCAAGATTATCTAGAATATGCTGCAGTAACAAACAACCTCAAAGTCACACTGGCTTAAACTATAGTGATTTACTTCTCCAATCTTCATGTATATGGAAAGTTTCTAGGTTATCCTCATGTAAGGAACCAAGCTGAAGGCAGTTCCATCTCTGAGTTACCATTATTGCCAAGTAGGAAACAGAAACAGGACATATTTCTCTAAGTCTTCAGCTGGAACTGATACTGTAACTTACCCACTCCCGTTTTATTGGCAAAGGAAATCATGTGGACACCCTCATATCAAAGAGATAAGTATTTTAACTTACTGTATGTCCAAATGGAGGAGAAATAGAATCATCGTGAACAATCCTAATGGCTTCCACAATCCTGAAAATTACTGCTGATGACAAATACTCACTTCAGTGTTTCCCATCAATCAAGATATCTGGCTCTAAGGCTAGGATTCTTAGGTGATGCTCAGTGTTTTCAGTAGAATCTGACTCTGCCTTCCATGTTTGGCCTTCTCCATTATTTCTTTTGCTCATCTCTGAGATAGGTTTTAAATAATTATACCTTAGAGGTTGGAAAGTCAGTGGTCATCATATGTCAGATTTTCTTTTAATACAGACTGATAGTCTTTTTGATGGCATGAATTTCTCAAAAAAATAATTTCTTATCTATTTATAACAGTCAGATGTATATGCAAATCATCACATCTATTGTTTTGTTTTTAACACAATTTTCATAAATATATATATTTGCTTTCTCCATGCCCCCCACCACTATATGTCTCACTTTCTTTAAACACAGGGTGACTTTAAATCTCTTTTCTCTAATCGATGTTCTTTCTATAATTAAAAGGATTTTCTGGTTGCAGTGTTGTAATTGGGTCTTTACTCTGAGATTAACTTAATTTATGGGTTTTAACAATGGGTGTGAGAGCCATATTCTTGAGTTGATCCTTCTGACAAGGCTTAGTGTTAATAGGTCTTTGCTGCTCAAGAGCTTCCTCGGTTTCATCTGTTTCCACTGGAGTTGAAAAGCACTTATTTTTCTAACCTTATGAAAATCTGAACTCTAGACTCTCTCTAACCTCCTTCATTTCTGCTTGTGAACCAGGCAATACTTTGTTGTGCTTCTCTTATTTTTGGTAATGCCTTGTCAAATGCAACCAAGATTAACCCTAACACATACTAGCATTTTGTTTCCCAGTCTCTTCTCCTAGAAGTCCAAGTTCATTAGATACTTGTTTGCCTTCCAAATTATTGCAGGCAACAGGTTGACCAGATATTCTGTGACTTTATAACACAGGTCACTGGCTTTCCAGATTGCAATAATAATTTCTCTGATGGCTCAGAGGTTAAAGCGTCTGCCACCAATGCAGGAGACCTGGGTTTGATCCCTGGGTCAGGAAGATCCCCTGGAGAAGGAAATGGCAACCCACTCCAGTATTCTTGCCTGGAGAATCCCATGGATGAAGGAGCCTGGTAGGCTACAGTCCACGGGATCGCAAAGAGTCGGACACGACTGAGCAACTTCACTTTAGTGACTGTCAACTGAAGAGTAAGCAAATGCTATGTATGTAAGGGCAGCTCAGGTTCATGTTGTGAAGGAGCTCTAACACGGGGACCAACTTCTGAATCACTCAGTAACGACCACATTAGTCTACAGTGGCTTAGAACCAAAATGATTCATTTTTCACTCATGCTACATGTCCAGTGCACATCAGCTGGGGACTCTGCTTTGGTTTTCCTCTTCCAAATACCAGGAAGGATGGAGTCCAGCTCATGTTTCCTAATTGCTAAGGCAGAAAAAGGGAGACATGAAAATTGTGTACTGGCTCTTAAAACTTTTGTCTAATTTCAAAGCTCCTAATTCTAAGAGTGGTAAGGAAATGAAATTATAGACTATCCCCAAAAGGAAGACTCATAAAATATTTGTGATTTTAATGACTTTATATGTGTGGTTATGGGTAGATACATGTTAAACACTGCATATAGCTTTTCACTTAATTCTCTAAATAATTGTGTAAAATTGAAAATCATTACCCATTTTTTTTTGTCACGTGGAAATTGAGACTTGGCCCAGAAGACACATTAGCAAGTGGCCAAGCTAAACATTGAAACTGGGTTTATTTGTCTCCAGTGCTGGTGCTCTTAGTCACCTGGATAGAGTGAATAAAGTACAACTAAATTTTAGAGCCATCAGACCCTAGCTTTTCTCTCTGGAGATACTGCTTATCTCCTTTAAGTGTTTGATGCTAAGTCATTCTCTTCATTCTTTTCCAAATATCTTCCCAAATGTTTCTGCTCACATCCCCTCTCCCAGTATAGTATTAATGAGATCAGGCTAAAAGTATTGTAGCAAAAAGATCCTAAGGTATTTATCAGTGTAATAGATGTTTATCTCTCATTCATGTAATAATACAGGTTTTGTTCCTGTTTATAAAGTGACTGTCCTTTAGACGTTGATTTAGGGGTCAAACTTTTGTACTGTGGCCCTAGAGTACTTGGTGCCATCTGTATTTTATGGGAGATGTTTCAGCCAGAAGTTTTAGATCTCACTTCTCCTTATATTCTATCAGCAAATATTAATCATATGGTCATATCCAGCTAAAAGGGAAGCTAGAAAACATAGTACTTGGTAATTGCTTCCTAGCTATGACTCTATGATGACGGAAGAGAATATGGATTTTTTTCGATAGCTAATATGGCATCATTGACTCGATGGATGTGAATCTGAGTGAACTCCAGGAGTTGGTGATGGACAGGGGAGGCCTGACGTGCTGTGATTCATGGGGTTGCAAAGAGTCGGACACGACTGAGCGACTGAACTGAACTGAACCCTCTCTAACACTCACACACACATAGAAATGCACATGCAAACACACACACGTATACACTCACACATTCTGTACCATCAAAATATGTCTCCAAGGAAGGCCTGATATTAATAGTGTATATTTTATTCAATCTATCATCTGAAAAGTTTTCCATGGGAAATTTTTATATTCAAACTTTAGATACATTTTTCAAAACCTCTATTAAATGAGGCCCCATGGCTTCCCTGGTAGCTCAGCTGGAAAAAAGTCCACCTGCAACACAGGAGACCCAGATTCGATTCTTGGGTTGGAACTATCCCCTGGAGAAGGGAAAGGCCACCCACTCCAGTGTTCTTGGGCCTTCCTGGTGGCTCAAATGGTAAAGAATCCTCCTACAACGCAAGAGACCTGGGTTCGATCCCTGGGTTGGGAAGATCCCTTGGAGAAGAGAACAGCTACCCTCCAGTATTCTGGCATAGAGAATTCCATGAACAGAGAAGCCTGACGGGCTACAGTCCATGGGGTCACAAAGAGTCAGACATGACTGAGCAACTTTCACTTTTATGGTCAAGAAATTTGGGAGGTGCTGTTTAGGAAAGATTCCCTGGAGAAGGGCATGGCAACCCACTCCAGTATTCTTACCTGGACAATCGCATGGGCACAGGAGCCTGGCAGGCTAGAGTCCATAGGGTTGCAAAGAGTCAGATATGACCCAAGTGACTTAGCATGCATGCATGAATGGTTTAAAGAAAGGAAAACAGATTTTTCCCCCAGAAGCTTTCTCACAACTTTTAAACGTGTTAATGCAAATTTCATATCTGTAAGCAACGAATATGATATTTAGCTTTTCCCCAAAATAATTGACCGCAAAACTGCTAGAATCATTTTTGTCATTTAGAGTTACTAGGGTGCTTAATGTATCCAATTTTAGAAACATCAGTTTAGAGGAATTTAGAACTCCAATGTGAGCTTAAATACATCAAGACTTGGTTCTCAGCCTTGAAATTCTAGTGTATAAGGAGAGACTTCTCCACCGATATATAAAACTAATATTCTGTAATCTTGGGTCTGCTGTCTTGCATTAGATCACTCTGGAAAGAGGTACCTCAGAGCCCTGACTCTCTCAACAGCAGAATACCTTCTGCTCTGACAGATGGGGGCCTGACAAGCTATTGTTGCCATCAATACAATGCTAATGTGAATTCTCTTTACAGCTTTGAACAGTGTTCTTTTATAGCACCAAAGCACTGGTCTTAGACCCTCAGGAGTGCTACCAAAGAAGTGGATGTCCTCATTTCTGTGAGGTCTCCACCCGGTTCTGTGCTCCGTGTCTGGAGCCAGATAATAAAAATAATCCCAAAAACAAACAAAAGGATTTTGCTTGCTGGCCAAATTTCAGATCAATAGTGCAGTTGGGAAGGAGCCAAGAATCAGAAGCTTGCCTGGTGAGAGAGGCTGCAGATCATTAAAGATGAACAGAGCCATAAAACACCAACACAATTGGCACAACCAATTGCAGTGCTTTTGGCAGGCTCTGCACAGAGGCCACAGATTGAATGTTCCTGGAAACTAGCACAGCCCTCTCCACAGACAGTGTGGGTGAGGCCCTCATAAGTCACCTGCAAGGTGGGCTGGGCAGCCACTTGAGGAAGCTCTCTTTGTCCCTCTGGATAACTGAGGCTGTAGGCTGCCTAGTGTTTGGGAGCTGTGTGCTTGTCAAAAACAATCCATTTCCATAGCAGCACTTAAACACAAAGGCCTAGGGTCCATTCATACTTGTCAGGCCTGAAAAGAGTTGGCAAATAACAGTTTAATGTCTTAAAGCAATTGTTAGAAATCATAGCTTATAGCCTATACTAGTCTTTAACACATGTTATTATCAATTTGCTAGAAAATGGCAGTCTCCAAGTGGAGGTAGGTTATTTCTCATTTTTCAAAATAAATGTATGAATGCATATATAAATGAACGAGTAAAATCTGTTCTGAAGCTGAACTTTAATAGAAATAGAGATTGAAAATTTGTACTTGTTAGGTCTGGTTGGTACACCTGACTTTAAGCAAATATTAAATTTCAAAATTAATTATTACTATACAAAAATATGTGTCAGGTTGTTTTCTTTACAAAGGAATTTACCACAAAATTAATTTTTTAAAACTGAGGTACAATTTATATAGAGGAAAAACATGCAGATCTTAAGTGACCAAACTGATGAGTTTTGACAAATATATACATCCATGTACCAACACACAAATCGAGATATAAGCCATTTCTTAATGCCATTTGCAGCAACATGGATGGACATAGAGATTGTCATACTAAGTCAAGTAAGTCAGATGGTAAAGGAGAAGTATCATGTGACTACTCTTACATGTAGAATCTAAAAAGAAATGACACAAATGAGCTTACAGAACAGAGAGAGAATGAATTTATGATTGCCAGTGAGGAGCGGTAGGGGAAAGGATAGTTAGGGAGTTTGTGATGGACATGAATATACACTGCTATGTTGAAGATGAATAACCAACAAGGACCTACAGTCCACGGAACTCTGCTCAGTGTTATATGGCTTCCTGGTGGGAGGGGAGGGGAGTTGGGGGAAGAATGGATACGTGTGTATGTATGGCTGAGTCCCTTCATTGTTCACCTGAAACTATCACAACATTGTTAATTGGTTATACCCCAATGCAAAATAAAAGGGTTTTAAAAAAATAACTAAAAAGGAAAAAAAAGATTCTTACATCCAGCAAAATCATATTTTAAAAATAAATTAAAAATATATTCCAAATTATAAAACAAGCAAAAACATAAAATAAAAATACAGGCCATTTCTATGATCCCAGAAAGTCTTCTCACACCACTTTAGAGTAACTTTATCCTTACCCTACCACATTAACCTATATGCAGAGTACATCATGAGAAACCCTGGGCTGGAAGAAGCACAAGCTGGAATCAAGATTGCCGGGAGAAATATCAATATCCTCAGATATGCAGATGACACCACCCTTATGGCAGAAAGTGAAGAGGAGCTAAAGAGCCTCTTGATGAAAGTGAAAGAGGAGAGTGGAAAAGTTGGCTTAAAGCTCAGCATTCAGAAAACGAAGATCATGGCATCCAGTCCCATCACTTCATGGCAAATAGATGGAGAAACAGTGAAAACAGTGGGTGACTTTATTTTTCTGGGCTCCAAAATCACTGCAGATGGTGACTGCAGCCAAGAAATTGAAAGATGCTTACTCCTTAGAAGGAAAGTTATGACCAACCTGCTGCTGCTGCTGCTGCTGCTAAGTCGCTTCAGTCGTGTCTGACTCTGTGCGACCCCATAGACGGCAGCCCACCAGGCTCCCCCGACCCTGGGATTCTCCAGGCAAGAAAACTGGAGTAGGTTGCCATTTCCTTCTCCAATGCGTGAAAGTGAAAAGTGAAAGTAAAGTCGCTCAGTTGTGTCCTACTCTTCGTGACCCCATGGACTAGCCTACCAGGCTCCTCTGTCTGTTGGATTTCCCAGGCAAGAGTACTGGAGTGGGTTGCCATTGCCTTCTCCAATGACCAACCACAACATATTAAAAAGCAGAGACATTACTTTGTCAACAAAGGTCCGTCTATTCAAGGCTATGGTTTTTCCAGTAGTCGTGTATGGATGTGAGAGTTGGACTATAAAGAAAGCTGAGTGCTGAAGAACTGATGCTTTTGAACTGTGGTGTTGGAGAAGACTCTTGAGAGTCCCTTGGACTACAAGGAGGTCCAACCAGTCCATCCTAAGGAAATAAGTCCTGAGTGTTCATTGGAAAGACTGATGCTGAAGCTGAAACTCCAGTACTTTGGCCACCTGATGCAAAGAGCTGACTCATTTGAAAAGACAGTGTTGCTGGGAAAGACTGAGGGCAGGAGGAGAAGGGGACACAGAAGATAAGATGGTTAGATGGTATCATCGACTCAATGGACATGGGTTTGGGTGTATTCTGGGATTTGGTGATGGACAGGAAGGCCTGGCGTGCTGTCATTCATGGGGTCGTAAAGAGTCAGACACGAATGAGGAACTGAACTGAACTGAACCCTACCACAGGCATTCATTCTGGTTTCTATCCCTGTACATTTTCTGTTTTAACCTTAATGTATTGGAATGATAGAGTATGCACTCTTTCGTATTCAGCTTCTTTATTTCTTTAGGTTTGTGAGATTTATTTGTTACTGAGTATTATCAGATTTCTTTTTATTGTTGTGTAGTATTCCATTGTATGAATATATCTCCTTTTGATGGACACTTGAATTATTTCCTGGTTTGATTTGTTATAAACAATGTTGTTAAAATTATTTAATTTATAATAAGATATAATTGACATATAATGTATTCTTTTAAGATGTATGAAATAATAATATATGTCTAAACTGTGAAATGATTATTGTATAAGTTTAGCTAACATCCACTGCCACATGCATAATTACCATTTTTTTAAAATTTGAGATAAGAACGTTTGAAAATATTCTTATACAAATCTCCTTGCTAAAATATGTTTTTATTTTTCATAGGTAGAAACCTAGGAATAGAATTCCTGCCTCAGAGGGTAAGTATGTGTTTAACTTTCAAAGAAAACAAATGGTTGGATATATGAGAGTTCACATCGATCTATAATCTCACTAATGTTCCTAGTAGTCAATTGTAGCAATTCCAGCAAATGTGAATTTTAGTATGCATTTTTCTGACAACCAATGATGTTGAGTATTTTTTATGTGCTTATTGATCTTTCAAGTATTTTCTTTTTACTGTTGCATTTTAAGAGACTTATATAAGAAATATATATATATATATATAATATTTTCAGCATCTCTGTCATATATTAGGCACTTTAGAAATGTTCACTAACTTGAATAGAAGGATTTTTTAGTATTTTCAAAACCTGATGTGATTTTGAAATTTTGTGTAAATATTTATCAGTATATACACTGAGACATTTTGATGAGTGAGTTTAGCAGTAAGCATACTCTCTGTCATTCATGCCCCATCAAAATGGATTCACTCAGTATATTAATTGGTCCAAGTAATACACGGCACAAATAAATTCAAAGCAAACCTGTCACTGGAGCAGTGGAGGAGTCAATATATATTCAACATAGAATAGAGAAGAAAGAAAATGAAGTTCATTATGAAAGATCTAAATCCAAACCCAGGCTCTGCAATTTGCTAACTGTGTGAATCACTTAACCTCCCTGAGTTCCAGCTAATCATCTGTATAATGAGTATGAAAATAACATCTCTTAGAGATCTGTTGCATAAATGTGAAGAAACATAATCATGAAATACAAAGTATATGAAGAATTCTCATGCTTATCTGACTACATGCTCCTAGAAAGCATAAAGACTGAGAGACTCCAAAATTATCTAGAGTGCTACACATAGTATAATGCTTTTATTTATTTTTATTACATAAGTTTCAAGTGTCTAATATTATAGTTCAACATATCTGTTCACTACAGAATGATCTCCACCACAAGTCTAGATACCACCTACCATACAGTCACCAATTTCACCCACCCCCAATTCCCTTCCTCTCTGGTAACCACTAATCTGTTCTCTGTATCTATAAGGTTTTTATTTTATTTTATTTTGTTTATTCCTTTTCTTTGGACTCGACCTTTTGTGGTTCCATACCAATTTTAGAATTATTTCGTCTAGTTCCAGGAAATATGCCATTGGTATTTTAATAGGAATTGCATTGAATCAGTAGATTGGTTTGGGTCGTATGAACATTTTAACAATATTAATTCTTCCAATCCATGAGCATGGAATATCTTTCTATCATTTATGTGTCTTTCTCAGTTTCTTTTATTAGTGTCTTTTAGTTTTCAGTGTACAGATCTTTTGCCTTCTTGATTACATTTATTCTGAAATATTTTATTCCTTTTGAGGCGATTTTATTTTTTTATTTTTTTTATTTTTAAAATAAACTCTTATCTTTACCCAAACAATATTTATTTTTGTCATCTGAGCTTTAACATCTTTTTTTTTTTTCTTACAAGAAAATATACATGTTTCATTGCCATTCTCCCAAACCATCCCACCCTTTCCCTCTCCCTCAGAGTCCAAAAGTCCACTCTATACCTCTGTGTCTCTTTGTTGTCTCACATATAGGGTCATCATTACTGTCTTCTAGATTCCATATATATGTGTCAGTATACTGTATTGGTGTTTTTCTTTCTGGCTTACTTCACTCTGTATAATCGGTTCCAATTTCATCCATCTCATTAGAACTGAGTCAAATTTACTCTTTTTAAGGGCTGAGTAGTATTCCATTGTGTATATGTACCACAGCTTTCTTATCCAGTCATCTGCTGATGGACATCTAGGTTGCTTCCATGTCCTGGCTATTATAAACAGTGCTGCAATGTACATTGGGGTACATGTGTCTCTTTCAATTCTGGTTTCCTCAGTGTGTATGCCCAGCAGTGGGATTGCTGGGTCATAAGGCAGTTCTATTTGCAATTTTTTAAGGAATCTCCACACTGTTTTCCATAATGGCTGTACTAGTTTGTATTCCCACCAGCAATGTAAGAGGGTTCCCTTTTCTCCACATCCTCTCCAGCATTTATTGCTTGTAGACTTTTGGATCGCAGCCATTCTGACTGGTGTGAAACGGTACCTCATTGTGGTCTTGATTTGCATTTCTCTGATAATGAGTGATGTTGAACATCTTTTCATGTGTTAGTTAGCCATCCGTATGTCTTCTTTGGAGAAATGCCTATTTAGTTCTTTGGCCCATTTTTTTATTGAATCATTTATTTTTCTGGAGTTGTGCTGCATAAGTTGCTTATATATCTTTGAGATTAGTTGTTTGTCAGTTGTTTCATTTGCTATTGTTTTCTCCCATTCAGAAGGCTGTCTTTTCACCTTTCTATCATTTATGTGTCTTTCTCAGTTTCTTTTATTAGTGTCTTTTAGTTTTCAGTGTACAGATCTTTTGCCTTCTTGATTACATTTATTCTGAAATATTTTATTCCTTTTGAGGCAATTTTAAATGACTGTTTTCTTAATTTCTCTTTCTGATAGTTTGTGATTAGTGTATAAAAATGCCATAAAGTTCTGTATATCAATTTTTTTTCCTCTAACTTCACTGAATTCATTTATTAGTTCTAACAGTTTTTTGTTGGAGTCTTCAATGTTTTCTCCATATGATATTGTCATCTGCAACTAGAAACAGTTTTACTTCTTTCTTTTCAATTAGGATTCCTTATATTTCCTTTTTGGCCTAATTTCTATGGCTAAGACTTCCAATACAATGTTAAATAAAAGTGGTGAGAGTGAATCAACTTTCCTTTTTCCTGATCTTAGAAGAAAAACTTTCAGCTATAACCTATTGAATGTGATTTTATTTGTGGGTTTGGTATATGTGTCCTTTATTATACTGAGATACATTCACTTTACCCTCACTTCATTGAGATTTGTTTTTTAATCATCAATGAATGTGAAGTTTTGTCAAATGCATTCTCTGCATCTACTGAAGTGATCACTTGAATTTTATCTTTCATTTTGTTATGGGTTATATCACATTGATTGATTTGCAGATGTTGAACTATCCTTACATTCCTGAAATAAATCCCACTTGATAATGTTATGTGAACCTTTTAATGTATTGTTGGATTTGGTTTGCTAGTATTTTGTTGAGGATTTCTGTATCTATATTCATGAAGAATATTGGCTTGTTGTGGCAGGATTACAGTTGCTGCTGCAGTGTGCTTGTGGGTGGAGGTAGCCCCTGGAATGCCTGGCCGGCAGCCACCACAGCTGCTGGATATGCCTGGGTGGGATATCACCTGGCCAGCAGTGGCTGAGGTAGGCAGCGTTCTCAGCAAAGAGTGCCCACTGATGCTAACAAATTAGACTAAGATTTCTAAAATGGATCCCTTCAGACCTGGCACTAACAAGGTAGCCTGAGGTTTGTAAATGACTGCCACCAGTGTCTAAGTTCTCCAGGCAAAAATACTGGAGTAGGTTGTTGGTCCTTTCTCCAGAGGATCTTCCTGATCCCGGAGTTGAACCCAGGTCTCCCACATTGTAGGCAGGTTCCTTACCAACAGGGAAGGCCCAAAGTTCATAGGGAGCATCCCAATGGCTCCTGTCTCTCCAACAGATGCTTCAGGATTAGTAAGTGGGTCCTCTCCACCTATAGTCCATCTGATTTTCAGGGCGCTGTTTTTGCACTTCTTTTCAAATCAAGTGAAGGTGGTGCATGAAACCTTTAAGAGTGGGTTTTCCATTCCCTATAGTTCTATATGTTGTCTGGTGGTTTTCTAAGCCAGATGTTTGGAGGGAAGAAAGGCTTATCTCTCCTGTGCAGGATCCAAGGTTTGGGGTGCTTCATGTGGAATTCACATCCCTCACTCTTCAGTAAAATAACTCTACCTTTGTGATCCTCCCAAGCTGTGGATCATTGCGACTGAAGTGTGGATTTTCCCTTTACAAGCTCATATCTCTATTTCTCCTATATGTCTCGATGCTGTCCTTTGTTGTGTAAACTCTGTTTACCCAATTTTCAGGTCCCCTTCAGAGGAAATTATTCCATTTTTAGTTGTAGGTTTGTTTATTCTGTGGGAGGAGGTGAGTTCAGGATCTTCTTTTATACCTTTCTAAACCCTCCAGTGTCATACTTATGAAAACAGGACAGTGAAGACTACTTTCTACCAATGATAAGACTATATTAGATATTTTAGGTGCAAGTTAGTTTTGGTAAATCAGACAAGGCTATTTAATTAAAAGCAAGCATTTCTAAAACTAACAAAGCCTACAGAAAGCATGTAGTAGTTAGTGCACAAAGCCTATATATGATGGAGCCCAAACATAAATAATACATAAATACACCATTGTAACTATGGTCACTGACTTAAATCTTATTTTTGCATGAAGAGTACACTCTCTTGAATTACCCCTTAAAAGCTCCTTCCTTGCAAATTTTTTTTTCATGAAAGGAACACAAGATTGCTTCACAAGCTAGAAAAATGTTGATCCCAATTACTTTCCACAATGTTATTGTTGCAAAGCATAATCTACATTTTAGCACCCATCTTTAAAAAAGCCCCTTCTGATAATTTCTGCTCCTCTGATGAATAAATTTACCTTTATTTATGTAATAAGAATAAAATAATGAGATTAAATTTTATGATTTATCTACTAAAAGAAAATTTATATCAATCACATACTTGATTTAACATTTTGATCATTATAGCATCACCACACATGTTTTTCGCAGTTTATGAACATTTCTTCCTTTAACAAATGTATTAAGATGCATCTCTAAACTATATATTAGTTTTTTGTAAGATTTATTTTTCAGATATTTTTGTTCATATAATAAAAAGCACAGTAAAGTGATTAAATTATAACTAGATCATAATTTGAATATTTATATATACAAATGCACTTACATATAAATTTAACCTGTGCTATCATAAATTCTATTTCTTTAAGATGTATGCCTCTAGACATTTTTATTTGCTTTCATGTTTTTCCTACTCCAAAAAATTCTCTAGCCATGAATGCAAACAAAGCAAAACAAAATTGTGTGTGCCTGCATTTTTTTCACCTATTATAAAGAATTAAGAGACAATGGAGAGAGGCAAATCAGATAGATGAAGTGTCTTGCATACAAACCTTCAAATTGCAAACTTTCAAAGATGTGAACATGCGTTCCATTAACGTCAGGCTTGACTGAAGTTGCCACTTGCCCTCCATCTCCTATTGCTGATGATCCTCCAGCTTTACCATCTCCCATCTCGTTTCTCTACTCCAGTCAGTAACTCTTCTTGGCTGTTCACTTGATGCCAGCTGCTGTATGCCAGCTGTCATACAGTACTATTGTAGTTTTCAAGGTACTGTGAGATTTAAAGTGTTTTCCTTGTTTTTCGTGTTTGTTTGCTTTTTATATATTATTTGTGTGAAAAGTATTATAAACCGATTACAGTACAGTACTATGTAACCAATTGTGTTAGTTGGATACATAGGCTAACTTTGTTGGACATGAACAAATTGGACTTATGAATGTCCTCTCAGAAAGGAACTCATTCATATGTAAGGAACTTATTTTAATTGTCTCTGTTCTGAAAGTAGATAATGTAGTATGACTCAAAATTTTATATAATTTAGTGGTAAATTTGCATGTTCCTTATGTATCTGATACTCAAGGGGTTCTTGTTGTTCAATCGCTCAGTTGTGTCGGACTCTTTGCAACCCCATGGACTTCAGCACACCAGGCCTCCCTGTCCTTCACCATCTCCTGGAGCTTGCTCAAACTGATGTCCATTGAGTTGGGAATGACACTCAACCATCTCATCCTCTGTCATTCCCTTCTCCTCCTGCCTTTAATCTTTCCCAGCATCAGGGTCTTTTCTAACCAGCTGGCTCTTCACATCAGGTGACCTCTATTCATAGTTTATATAATGTTTTAAGTATATTATGTTATTTAAACTACTTTTGTATTGCTAAAAAATACACACTGACATTTGGAAATCAAAACCATATTTTACAATCATTTAGGTGGTTTACTGTTTTAAAGAACTCTGCTTAATTCTGCCATTAATCACATCAATATTTTGAAATCCAAATTATTTCTCCCTAATTTATCTTAAATTTGGAAACTTGAGCTCTTATAAAATTTGTATAAAGTGAGTGCTAACTCTAAATCTTCTTTCTTCCATGTTGTCCAATAAGCTATATTTGTATTATTGACATATGCAACACTGTATAATTCTTTATACTACTCAAGAAATAAATAGTATCCATTAGCTGCTGAGTACATTTATTGCCACTCTTCTAAAATTGGATTTGTATATCTATTTCAGGGAGGAAGAGCCAGAGTAGTAAAATTAGCTAGGTTTGGGAGAAGATTATATCTATTTAAGCCATGTTTAGGGTTTCCCCAGTGGCTCAGATGGTAAAGAATCTGCCTGCAATGCAGGAGACTTGGGTTTGATCCCTGGGTTGGGAAGATCCCCTTAGAAGGAGGCAACCCACTCCAGGGTTCTTGCCTGGAGAATGCCATGGACAGAGGAGCCTGGAGGGCTACAGTCCATGGGGTCACAAAGAGTTGGACACGACTGAGTGACTAACACTTTCACACTTTCAAGCCATGTTTAATCTTGTTGACATGTTTTAAAGCATGTAGAAAGGTCATTTGAAAGTTTAGTCAGGTTGGATCTCAGCTTCTAAATGTATCCCAGCATTAAAGAATTAAGATGAGCAGGCAGAGTGAGGCCTCCATAAATTTCACTGAATTTTCCTCTTATATTCTCAGTTACTCAAGAGATAGGAGAAGGAGGTAATTTATGGGGCATTCTGGGGATATGGGAAAGTGAAAGCGAAAGTAGCTCAATCATGTCCAACTCTTTGGGACCCATGGCATGGAATTCTCCAGGCCAGAATACTACAGCAAGTAGCCTTTCCCTTCTCCAAAGGATCTTCCCAACTCAGGGAGGGAACCTACATCTCCCGCATTGCAGGCAGATTCTTTACCAGCTGAGTCACAAGGGAAGCCCAGGAATAAGGTATGGATAGAACAATTAAGAAATCCAGATATCAAGAGACAGCTTAGGCTAGGTTCATCTATCCACTTAAAGGCATTTGTTGACCCAGGTGAGGAACAGAAATATTTGAGAAGAGTAATTAACACTTGCATCTTAAATAACAGGTGTTAGACTGAAAGAAACAGGGCTAGAAGCAATGCAAAGGGGCTGGGACATTAACCCATGGTCAGAAGGAGAATCAAGCCAAGGTTTCTTAAAAGACAGATTCCTTGAGGAAGATGCGCACCAGTGTCTTCAGCAGTATTCCACAGAAGCAAATACATGTAAACAATGGATGTCAGGAAGCTTGAGCTATTCCAGTTAGTTATCTTGGCATGAGCCCGGGGCCAGAATCAGACAACAGGCGGATGTCTGAGCAGGCTGGCTAGCCAGTCTCTGGGCTGCAATGATAAAGGACAGGGTTCCAGGTCAGAATTATATACCAATTAGAGTACAGTTTCGCCAGGTCTGACCTTATTTACAGGCTGTTTTCTTAGACATACAAACCTTACCTTCATCTCAAGATTCCTATAAAAATCTGTTCTCATTTATCCAGAGTGTTTCTCTAACTTTTCCATCTTTATATCTACCCCAAATTTCCATACACCCACTCACTGTGCTATCAGAACTTGGCTTTGTCCCTTGATTTTGTTCTTTTGCCTTGCCCTAATTTAGATTTGGTTACTTAGCTTCAGCTTGTCTATTTCATGACTCACTCAGGATTCCTAGAGGTTGCTTTTTCTTGTTCCTAGACTCCATGCCAAGAAACTGCAACCAAAGTATTACACATCTTTGCTCAGATCTAGTACCGGATACCATCAACCCCCACCAAGCCTTTTATTTAAAGAAAAAAAAATGATGATGGATTTATCAATTTGGTTAGAACTGGCTCAGTTAAACTGAAGTGTAAATACATCAGCTAAATGCCAAGCAAGACTTCAAAAGGCAGAGATGAGATTTTTGTGGTACAAAGAGCTTTATACACATTATAATGTATAATCCATAAAGCAGTAACAAGAGGAATTATTGTGTCTGTTTTTAGGAGTGGGAATTTAAGATCAGACAAAATAAATAGTTTAATATTGGTTATGAAGCTGCTAAGTTGTGAAGCTGGGAAAAAACCCAGATGATTATTTATTTTCTACTTTTTGTGGAGATGAGGGTTCCTCCACGAGGGCCTTTGCTTTGAATTCTGGTAAATACTGAAATGAATTCTCCTAGATTAGCATAAAGGGATGATCTGACATGTCCTCATCCCTTATCTTGTCTCCTTTTTCTGTACCCTTAAACTGGTAGGAAGTTTGAGCAGAAAGAAGAAATAACAGTTTTCAAA
Source organism: Nanger dama (assembly GCA_917880005.1). Classification (NCBI taxonomy): domain Eukaryota; kingdom Metazoa; phylum Chordata; class Mammalia; order Artiodactyla; family Bovidae; genus Nanger; species Nanger dama. The sequence continues at coordinate 4,932,360 of CAKJTW010000059.1, forward strand.
ACCATCCTTCCACTATTTAATCCCCTCAGTAAATTTATGAGGAAGTGACTGCCACCATTTTACAGAGCAGAAAACTGAGGATCAAAGAAGTAATTATTATTCTTAAACACACAAGCCAGGAAGAAGTGGACAGGAGTCCAACTCAAGTCTGCTTCATTCAAAATCAGTATTCTTGGCAGTACACTGTGCTGCCTGCCTGCTCCCGTGTCATACCTACCACCTTGGTGTAGTTCTTCAAAATCAAAGTTTATGGCCTCTGGAGGATGCAATATTTTTACAACATTTGGGCAGCAATTTCAAACACTTTTTAGCAATGGTTTTCAAATTATATGGTACATAAATATCACCTGGGAAACTCATGGAAAATGCAGACTCACCACATGACCACACTAGGAGAAACTGCATTATGGAATAGAGTGAAGCATTGTCATAGGGTCACAGACAGAATGAAGCAGTAAGCAAATCTACTGTGTATATTGATGCCAGCCCCTTTTCTACGTGGGTAGTTAACATCTCCAAACTTATAATGAGATATATAAACTCTGCTGAGTTCAGTGAACCTAAAATTCTTTAGCAGTACATTACAGATTACAGAACTTCCTCTATTCAGCTGAATTCTTTTGTGAGTACGGTGAGGTGAGGTGAAGCCGCTCAGTCATGTCCAACTCTCTGTGACCCCATGGACTGTAACCTACTAGGCTTCTCTGTCCATGGGATTCTCCAGGCAAGGGTACCGGAGTGGACTGCCATTTCCTTCTCCAGGGAATCTTCCCGAACCCAGGGATCAAACCTGGGTCTCCCACATTGGAGGCAGACTCTTTAACCTCTGAGCCACCAAATTAAGACAGTGAAGGTCATGCCTAAATGCTTCAGAAATGATATAAATAAAATAGCTAGAAGAGTTAAAGACTTAAGCCAAATAATGCTTTTAACTGATTTTAATGAGAAAATAGGTGGTCACATCAAGGTAGTAGATATTAATGAAATCTATTTTATAATAAGTTTATCAGAACACATATAAGTGAATCTTTTTCATCAAAGTACCCTCTAGGTTAATGTGTGATGAACAGTGAAATATCTATACATTTTTGTCGAATGAATATGTTAAAGTATTGAATCAAAAAGGTCATGTATTTCTAATAGCTTTCAAACAACAAATATTTGGGGTCTCACTTTTTAGAATGTATGTTTGGCCAGTAAATAATTATACTCTAGAAAGCATTTTTTATGCCCAAGGATTATCTACCAGTTTGTTTTTTTCATATGATTCAAAATAACTTTTCTCAGTTTCCAAGCATCATTTAAGCAAGAAAGCATAGATATGTGTAAATGCATGCATGTGTGTGTGTGTGTGTGTGTGTGTGTGTGTGTGTGTGTGTGTGTGGTAAATCCACACATCTCTGAGGGAGAATTTAAGAGAAGGACATCTTTAAAGCATTTTAAGCAACTGAGCCAAAATGGAATAATTTTATAACATTTTGAAGAAAAAATTGTAAGAAAGATAATACTTTTATGGACAAGTTCAGTTTCCTTTCTCTCTCTCTCTTTATTCTAGTTTCAGAGGCTCATGTGGTCCTGTATAAGGCTGTGTGTGTGCCTGCTAAGTCGCTTCAGTAGTGTCCAACTCTTTGTGATCTTATGGACTGTAGCCCACCAGGCTCCTCTGTATTCAAGGCTAATCACTATTTATGTTCTTTAGTTCCACTAGGATCTTGCTTCTCCAGCAAGTCTTCCTCTTGAATATTTAATTTTCACTTCTTTCTGGCTATTTTCCACAGACTCACTCTATCTCTTTTACTCTCCTTAATCAAGATTCTTGATAAAAAGATGTATAGAAACCATGTCTACTTTTTCACCTTCCATTCACACTTCAAGCAGTCGCAGTCTGAATTTATTTATAGCAACAGTTGACATAGCCAATGGACTTTGGCTGTCCTCCCCTACTTGATTGCCTTCTTGCATTCCATCCCTTTGACAGTTCCTGTTTTCTTTAACATTTCACTACCTTGGTTTCTGAAGCAGAAAATATTAAGAAGAGGTGGCAAAAATACACAGAAGAACTATACAAAGATGACTTTAATGAGCCAGGTAACCATGATGGTGTGATCACTCACCTAGAGCCAGATATTCTGGGGTGTGAAGTCAACTGGGCCTTAGGAAACATCTCTACAAACAAAGCTAGTGGAGGTGAAGGAATTCCAGTTGAGCTATTTCAAATCCTAAAAGATGATACTGTGAAAGTGCTACACACTCAATATGCCAGCAAATTTGGAAAACTCAGCAGTGGCCACAAGACTGGAAAAGTTGGTTTTCATCCCAATCGTAGAGAAAGGGAATGCCAAAGAATGTTCAGACTACCACACAGTTGCACTTATCTCACAGGCTATCAAAGTAATGCTCAAAATTCTCCAAGCTAGGCTCTAACAGTACATGAACCAAGAATTTCCAGATGTTCAAGCTGAATTTAGGAAAGGCAGTGGTCATATTGACATCTGTTGGATCATAGAAAATCATGACAATTCCAGAAAAACATCAACTTCTGCTTCACTGACTATGATAAAGACCTTGACTGTGTGGATCACAATAAACTGTGGAAAATTCTTCAAGAGACTGGCATACCAGACCACCTAACCTGCCTCCTGAGAATCTGTATGCAGGTCAAGTAGCAACAGTTAGAACCAGACAGGGAACAACAGACTGGTTCCGAATTGGGAAAGGAGTATATCAAAGCTGTATATGATCATCCTGCTTATTTAATTATATGCAGAGTACATCATGCAAAATACCAGGCTGGATGAAGCACAAACTGGAATCAAGATTGCCACTAGAAATATCAATAACCTCATATATGGAGATGAATCCATGCTTATGGTAGAAAAAGAAGAGAAACTTAAAAAGCCTCTTGATGAAAGTGAAAGAGGAGAGTTAAAAAGCTAGCTTAAAACTCAACATTCAGAAAATAAAGATCATGGCATCTGGTCCCATCACTTCATGGCAAATAGATGGGGAAACAATGGAAACAATGACAGAATATTTGCAGAGGCTCTAAAATCACTGCAGGTGGTAACTGAAGCCATGAAATTAAAAGACGCTTGTCCCTTGGAAGAAAAACTATGACAAACCTAGACAGAGTATTGAAAAGTAGAGACATTACTTTGCTGACAAAGGTCCATCTAGTCAAAGCTATGGTTTTTGCGTGTATGGAGGTGAGTTGGACCGTAAAGAAAGCTGAGCACAGAAGAACTGATGCTTTTGAACTGTGGTGTTGGAGAAGACCCTTGAGAGTCCCGTGGACAGCAAGAAGATCAAACCTGTCAGTCCTAAAGGAAATCAATCCTGAATGTTCACTGGAAGGACTCCTGCTAAAACTGAAGCTTCAATACTTTGACTACCTGATACGAAGAACTAACTCATTTGAAAAGACCCTGATGCTGGGAAAGATTGAAAGCAGAAGAAGGGGACAACAGAAGATGAGATGGTTGGATGGCATCACTGACTCAATGGGCATGAGTTTGAGCAAGCTCCAGGAGTTGGTGAAGGACAGGGAAGCCTGGGGTGCTGCAGTCGATGGGGTCATGAAGAGTCAGATACTACTGAGCAACTCAACTGAACTGAGCTGAGCCTTGGATTCATTGATACTGCTTACAGTTACTTCTCCTCCCACCAAGTTTCCTTTTACTCCTTTTACTGTCATTTGTACTAAACCATACACCAACCATAATCTTTTGTATGCATGCTCAGTCATGTCCGACTCTGTGACCCCATAGACTGTAGCCTGCCAGCCTCCTCTGTCCATGGGATTTTCTAGGCAAGAATACTGGAATGCATTGTCATTTGCTTTTCCTGGGGATCTTCCCAATCCAAGGATCAAACTAGTATCTCCTGTATTGGCAGGCATATTCTTTACCACTGAGCCACCTGGGAAGCCCCTTACCAACCATAATAGGTTTTTTCCAACTTCTCCCTTGATATATATATATACACACATACACACACACATACACACACACATGTATATATACACACATACATATGCATATACAAGATATAGATACTTTGGTTTACCGAAACTTCTATCTCAAGAAAAGTATATTATCAATCACCAAGCAATTTAAATCCAGGGATTGATAATGCTCACCTTTATACCTTCTTTCTCATGCATTAATCTGAAAGTGTGTATAATCATACATTAACTGAATTTGTATTGCCCTTGTATCCTTGATGTATCCTATGCTGAAATGCTCTTCTCTATCTTCCCTAACACTGCCAAGAGGTGAAAAAAAAAGAGAATTCAAAGTCAAGCAGTAGCAGGCCTTTCCTCCCCAACTGTCCCCAGCACTCTACAATCTTCTTTCTATCATGAAATCTTTTCAGGGACTTCTCTAGTGATCCAGTGGTTAGATACTGTGCTTCCATTGCAGGGGGCACAGGTTTGATCCCTGGTCGGGGAACTAAGACCCTAGATGGTGCCACGTTGGTTGAAAAAAAGAAAAGCAATCTTTCCATATTCCCAGCTCCCTAAAATCCTGTAATAGAATTGCTTGTCCTCTGCTTTGTGTTTCCTCAAACTCTATAAACACCTATCTCTCTAGTTCTTATTTACATATTAATATTTGCCCCTCCCTTTTTAGATTATTATCTTCTTAAGTAAAAGGATTATGTTTTCCTTTCCTTGTCTACCATAGAGCACTTTTTAGAGTCCCTATAAATGCCTATTTAATACATCGTAAATTGTTGTTTTTCAGTTGTTCAGTTGTGTCTGACTCTTTGAGATCCCATAGACTGAAGTACTGAAGGCTTCCTTGTCCTTCACTATCTTCCAGAGTTTGTTAAGTGAATGTAAAAAATGATTTTTATTGAGAATTAAACACTAGAATTTGAATAAGTTATAAAAGTATAATCAATGATAAAACAACCACTTAGTCTCTTTGATGACATTTATTGAACACTCAGTGTGTGCTATGAATATTGTGCATAGGAATTAGACTGAGTAATACATCACAGCATCTTTGCAACCAGATTTACCACACAAATAATTTGGGGAAAAAAATGCCAAGTCAAAAATAAAGCACATAGCTATTTAGAAGAGATCTTCTGGTGAATTATATTTGAAATATGCTCCTTGGAAATGAAAGAAAACTTGTTTCAATAAAATAAAAACCAAAGCTTTCCGCCCATGATCCAGTTTCCTTGATGTTTATGTTCACGTCAGTGGACAGGTCTCCACTTCATATTGTGATAAGTTAAATATGAATTTTATGTTTCTTCAAAGATTCACATCATTTAAAATTCATTTAAATTTCATTCAAGGAAACTATTTTTAATAAAGTGGTATAACTCAATACTTTAATGATTTATTTGTGTAAGGAGTATTTTAAGTTATCATTTATAGTAATAATTTATTTGAACATAGAAATATTATAGGTAGGTTAAATGTAAAAGGTTAAAAAAGATATGCCATGCAAACACTAATCAAAAGAAAACTATAGTGGCTACATTAATATTCCAGATAAAATAGTTTTCAAAGTACAGAAAATTAGCAGGGACAAAAAGTGTCATTACATAATGATAAAATGACCAATTCACCAAGAACATACAACAACCATATGTGTGTACACGCCAATAATAGAGTTTCAAAATATGAAATCAAAACTAACAAAACTGAAGGGAGAGATAAGTACAACCACATTACAGTTGGAGAGTTGAACACCTTTTACTCAGTAATTGATAGAACCATTAAACATAAAATTAGCAAGTATGTAGAAAGACTGAATAGCACCATAAATCAATGGAACCTAATAGATATTTAAGGAATGTGTCATTCTACAAAAGCAAATACATGTTTCTTTAAGCAAACTTGGACTCTTCACCAAGATAGACCACATCATTGGTCAAAAACAAATTTTTACAAATTTTACAAAATTAAGATCATAGTAAAATGTTTTTGACCATAATGAAATCAAGCTAGATACCAAAAATTTTTAAAATACTGAGAGAATTTCTATATATTTGGAAATTAGACACACACTTCAAAATAATCCATGAGTCAAAGAGGATGTCTCAAGTGAACTATATTGAAATATGTATTGAAATAAGCATATGAAAATATATTGAAATAAGCATATGAAAAGATGCTCAACATGAAATGTCATCAGAATATTGCAATTTAAACAATAATGAAATGCCACTACTAATAGAAACTTATTAGAATGCAAAAATACAAAACACTGACAAAAACAAATGCCGGTAAAGATATGAAACAAAAACTCTAATTCATTCATGGTGGAAATGCAAATGGTACAACCACCTTGGAAAATAGTTTGGCAGTTTCTTAAAAACCTTAACATATTCTTACCATGTGATCCAGCAGTCATACTCTTTGGTATTTACCCAAAGGAGCTGAAAACTTGTGTCCACACAAAAACCTGCACAAGTATGTTTGTAATAGCTTTATTTATAATTTCCAAAAACCTGAAGCAATCACAATGTTCTTCAGTGGGGGAATAGGTAAACTGTGTAGGGAAAGAGAGATAAATAGGCTGAGCATAGAAGATTCTTATGTCTCAGAAACTATTGTGTATAGTACTGTAATGATGAATATATATCTTTATACCTTTTTCACAATCCACAAAATGTACAACACCAAGAATAAATCCTAATTTAAGTTATGTACTTTGGGTAATAATGATGCATCACTGTAGGCTTGTTGATTATAACAAATATAGCACACTGTGTAGAATGGGGATAGTGGATGATGCCATGCATATGAAGGGTATATGATAAATCTTTGTATCTTCTGCTTGATTTTGTTATGAACCTGAAACTATTCTAAAAATAAAACTTATTTTTTAAAAATAAAAGACCTTTGTGTTTAAAGATAATTCTCTAAGAAGCTAAAAAATAACCCAAATTTGGAATATGTAAATAATGAAAATGAAATATGAAATTGATTTAAAAAATCATTAGAAAGAATAAACAAATCCAAATATTTGTTCTCTAAAAATAACATTAAAATATTTCAAATGAAAAAAAAATTTCATATGGAAGTTTCTCATAAAAATTGAAATAGAACTACCATATAATCCAGCAATTCCACTTCTGGGTACTTACCTGAAGAAAACAAAATCACTAACTCAAAAAGAAATATGCACCTTCACGTTCATTGCAGCACTATTTACAATAGTCAAGACATGGAAACAACCTAAGTGTCTACTAACTGATGAATGGATAAAGAAAATGTGGTATATATGCATGTGTGTGTGTGTGTGTGTGTGTGTGTGTGTGTGTGTGTTTATTGAATATTTTTCAGCCATAAAAAGGAATGCAGTCTTGCCATTTGCAAAATATAAATGGACCTTGAGGGCATTATGGTAGTGAAATAAGTTAGACAGACAAAGACATATACTGTATGATACTACTTATATGTGAAATCTAAAAAAAAATAAAAAACAGGATTATAGAAACAGCAACAGATTGCTGGTTGCCAGAGGTGGTGGGATTTGCCTAGGCAGTGTATAAAAGTGTTGAAGAGAGTCAAAACGTACAGACTTCCAGTTATGAAATAAATATCATAGGGACTATAATTATTAATATTGCCTGTTTGAAGGTTACTGAGAGAATAAATCTTAAAAGTTCTCATGGTAAGAAAATTCTGTAACTATGTATGGTGGTAAATGACAACTAGATCTATTGTGGTGATAATTTTGCAATATATATATATATACAAATATTGAATCATTTTGTTGTAACCTAAAACCAATGTAATGTTTTAAGTCAATTCAGTTCAGTTCAGTCACTCAGTCGTGTCCGACTCTTGGCGACCCCACGAATCGCAGCACGCCAGGCCTCCCTGTCCATCACCAACTCCTGGAGGTCACTCAGACTCACGTCCATCGAGACAGTGATGCCATCCAGCCACCTCATCCTCTGTCGTCCCCTTCTCCTCCTGCCCCCAATCCCTCCCAACATCAGAGTCTTTTCCAATGAGTCAACTCTTCGCATGAGGTGGCCAAAGTACTAGAATTTCAGCTTTAGCATCATTCCTTCAAGAACACCCAGGGCTGATCTCCTTCAGAATGGACTGGTTGGATCTCCTTGCAGTCCAAAGGACTCTCAAGAGTCTTCTCCAACACCACACTTCAAAAGCATCAATTCTTCAGCGCTCAGCCTTCTTCACAGTCCAACTCTCACATCCATACATGACCACAGGAAAAATCATAGCCTTGACCAGTCGGACCTTAGCTGGCAAAGTAAAGTCTCTGTTTTTGAATAAGCTATCTAGGTTGGTCATAACTTTTCTCCCAAGGAGCAAGCATCTTTTAATTTCATGACTGCAGTCACCATCTGCAGTGATTTATACATCAATAAAAATATTTAAGTAACCTCCTTATGCACTGGGTTAAAAAGAAAGAATGAAAATATGCACAATCAGGAATGAGAAAAGAACTATAATCAAAGACTACAGTAATTACAAGAGTTAAAAAACAGAACTATGTTCAACTCTCTAACAATAAATTTTAAAATCTAGATGAAATAGATGGTTCCTTAGTATCTCTTGGAGTAGGAAATGGCAGCCCACTTTGGTATTCTTGCCTGGAGAATTCCATGGACAGAGAAGCCTGGTGGGCTACAGTCCAAGGGATTGCAAAGAGTTGGACACCACTGAGTGACTACCACTTTCACTTTTACACATTAGTAAAATGTAAATTACTAGCAGTTAACCAAGGAAAAAATATAAAAACTTGAATCAGTTATTTACCATAGAAGAGATTGGAAAGGTAATTAAAATATAATCATTTTATAAAGTATTAGGATGGAATGAAGCTGAAATTGAGCAGTTCTCTTAAGACCTACAAGACCTTCTAGAACTAACATCAAAAATAGATGTCCTTTTCATCATAGGGGACTGGAATGCAAAAGTAGGAAATCAAGAGATACCTGGGGTAACAGGTATGTTTGACCTTGGAGTACAAATGAAGCAGGGCAAAGGCAGAGTTTTGCCAAGAGAACACACTCCTTGAACAACACAAGAGATGACTTTACACATGAACATCACTAGATGGTCAATACCAAAATCAGATTGATTGTGTTCTTTGTAGCTGAAGATGGAAGTACTCTATATAGTCAGCAAAAATGAGACCTGGAGCTGACTGAGGCTCAGATCATGAGCTCCTTATTGCAAAATTCAGGCTTAAATTGCAAAAGTAGGAAAAATCCCTAGACTATTCAGATATGTCCTAATTCAAATCCCTTATGATTACGTAGTAGAGGTGATGAATAGTTTCAAGGGATTAGATCTGATAGACAGAGTGCCTGAAGTACTATGGTTGAAGGTAACACTGTACATGAGGCGGTGACCAAAACCCCCGAAAGAAAAAGAAATGCAAGAAGGCAAAGTGGTTGTCTGAGGAGGACTTACAAATAGCTGAGAAAAGGAGAGAAGTGAAAGGCAAAAGAGAAAGGGAAAGATAGACACAACTGAATGCAGAGTTCCAGAGAACAGTAAGGAGAAATAAGAAAGCCTTCCTCAGTAATCAATGCAAAGAAATAGAGGAAAAACAACAGAATGGGAAAGGCTAGAGATCTCTTCAAGAAAGTTAGAGATACCAAGGGAGTATTTCATGCAAAGAAGGTCACGAAAAGGACAGAACCAGAAAGGACCTAACAGAAACATGTTGATGTTTGGCAGAAACCAACACAATTCTGTAAAGCAATTATCCTTCAATTAAAAATAAATAAATAAATAAATTTAAAATAAAATAAAAGAAGCAGAAGAACTGTAGAAAAAAAAGGTCTTAATGACCCAGATAACCACAATGGTGTGTGTGTTCACTCACCTAGAGCCAGACATACTGGAATGTAAAGTCAAGTGGGCCTTAGGAAGCATCACTACAAACAAACCTAGTGGAAGTGATGGAATCTCAGCTGAGCTATTTCAAATCCTCAAAGATGATGCTGTGAAAGTGCTGCACTCCATATGCCAGCAAATTTGGAAAACTCAGCAATGGCCACAGAACTAGAAAAGTCGGTTTTCAGCCCAATCACAAAGAAAGGCAATACCAAAGAATATTCAAACTATGGTATAATTGTGTTCATTTCACATACTAGCAAGGTAATGCTCAAAATCCTGAGCAAGCTAGGCTTCACCAGTACGTGAACCAAGAACTTCAAGATGTACAAGCTGGGTTTAGAAAAGGTGGAGGGTCAAGAGATCATCAAATTGCCAACATCCATTGATTCATAGAAAAAGCAAGAGAATTCCAGAAAAAACATCTACTTCTGCTTCATTGACTATGCTAAAACCTTTGACTGTGTAGATCACAACAAACTGTAGAAAATTCTTTAAAAAAATGGAAATACCAGACCACCTTTCCTTCAGAGAAACCTGTATACAGATCAAGAAGCACAGTTAGAACTAAACATGGGACAACAGACTGGTTCAAAATTGGGAAAGGAGTCTATTGTCTGTCTGTTGTCAAGGCTGTCTATGTCACCCTGTTTATATGCAGAGTACATGGGGCTTCCCAGGTGGCACTAGTGATAAAGAACCTATATGCCAATGCAGGAGACATAAGGAATGTGGGTTTGATCCTTGGGTCAGGAAGATACCCTGGAGGAGGGCATAGCAACCCATTCCAGTATTCTTGCCTGGTAAGTCCCTTGGACAGAGGAGCCTGGTGTGCTACAGTTCATAAGGTTGCTAAGAGTTGGACGTGATTGAAGAGACTTAGCATGCATGCTAAGAAAAAGCATATCTTGAAGTGCTTGTTGCCTATCTAAGGTTGCTTGCCAACCTTTTCTTAGATCTAGATTTTTTCTAAATTATGTCTAAATAATATATATATTTTTATATTTGTAAACCAAATATATATATTTACAAAAAAGTACTATGTGCAACTTGATAGCAGTAAAATTTTGAATCATATATGCATATATAAATATGTAAAGAAGGCTTCCCTGATGTCTCAGCTGATAAAGAACCTGCCTGCCAGTACAAGAGATGCAAGAGATGCACATTTAATCCCTGAATCAGAAAGATTCCCTGGAGGAGGAAATGGCAAACTGCTCCAGTATTCTTGCCAGAAAATTCCATGGACAGAGGAGCCTAGTGGGCTATAGTCCATGGGGTCACAAAGAGTTGGACACTCACCCACCCCGCCCCCGACACACACATATATAAAGAAGATGCTTTTATTATATGCCATTCAGAATTTTTAGTTGTTTTTTTTTAAGATTATTTGAATAACATTCCACCATTAACAGATGCCACATATGTTTGAGGTATATTTAGAATATATTTGACAGAGGTTGATGTTATTAACATAAAATATTTTTATCAATCAATAAGAAAATGATGCCTGAATTAATGGAGAAAATATGGTAAAGAATATAAATAGTCTATTTTCAGAGGAATAAATATAATTCATAAATGAACATACTTAAAATGTTACTACTGAGGCAGAAGTTTTCTTTCTTCCATTCTTCCTATGTCACCACATCTAAGATTCCTTCATCCTTTTGTGTTTTCTTCTGCGTTAGGCGTCACCATGCTGAAATCAGAGGGTCTATCTACACTTAGTAGTATTTTATGCTTTCATATTTTTTCACTTCTCTCTTTGGTCTGAATAAAATTTTTTCTAGAATAAAAAATATACTATTTTATAAATTTTATGTTTACAGATTTGTTTTCTTCTATACAGTATTATTATCTGTGTGCTTTTCTGTCAAATAAGCAGTAAATAAATTAGAGCAGATGAAGGAAAGCCAATGCTCCTTGAATTTATTTTAGTATCTGCACCATCAGCCTAGAACATAAGCACTTCGTTTAACCCTTATGTGTAAAAATTGGATTAATCAGCACTCACTTTAGGAATAAATTAAATCACTTGGATCTCTTGAATAATTAGCACCTTTTTGAGAGTCAAAATTGTTTAATAGTAATACTAAGATATAAATGAAAATTATCTGTGATTAAAGCCCAGCTCTCTCACCAGTTGTGTGAGCTTAGAAACTATTTGCATTCCTTGGGCCACTTTTTTCTCATCTGTTACCTGTAATCATGTAATATAACATCATATAATAGCTTTTGTTTTTAGTGACAGGACCATTGATCTCCAGCAAATATTTTATTTTTACTATTTTTTCATTTTCATCAGATAATAATTTAAAATATTTTCTAATTCCTATAATCTGCATTTTATGACTAATAGATCAAAAATGCTCTCTTAAATTTTTTGTCCATATAACTTCCTTTCATGTCAATTATCTTTTACTATTGTTTGCCCAATTTTCTACTGGGTTGTCCTCTTTTAAAATTTTTTTCTTTCCAAATTACATTTAGAAAGGGTAGAGAGGAAAACAAAGAGTTCTTTTCTCAAGAGTTCTCCTCTCACTCTTAGTTCATGTGAATATGAAATCCTTTCTCAAATGCAAGGTTAAAGAAATGTATTCCTTTTAAGTAACCACCATTTCAAACAATTGCAATGAATAAAAACATGACAGTTGTTCTCAAAATTTTATTTGAAGTCAGTTAGATTATTTGTATTGTTACATGAACTGGAATGGTCTAGAGCAATGCTTCTCAAATTGTGATATGTAAACCAATATCATCAGCATCACATAGAGCTTGAAAATGCACAGTCTCAAGCTAAATCCCTGCTGAAATACAATCTCCATTTTAACAAGTTTCTAGCTGATTTACACGGGGGTTCTGAAATACTAGTATAGATAATGCAATAAGATTAAATATGAGAAACATCTCGTATCTCTTAGTATTTATATTAGCCCGCTCTAGGTCATATGGGTGGCAAATGTTTTCCTAGTCGATAATCTGGGTGTATTTTTTAAATGCATGGTGTCTTTGCCACACATGTAAAACTGTTATGTAGTCAAGATTTATCCTGTTCTTTACGAATTCTGAATCTTGGCTCCCTTATAAGCTCACTCAGCTCAAAATCATATAAATATTGTGCTGCATTTTCTTTTGATACTTGCATTAAAAAATACTACTTACACATGTGATTAAAAGAAGCAAAACATAATAAATTTTAAAAGGTCCAAATGTGGAGTTAATTTAGTATGCACGATAGGCTGCTTTATCACAAGGCAACTTTTCTGTACCTCATATTCACTGGATTATTGGAGGATATTTTTCCAGATGCTTTCAAGGCCATTACAGCCAAGAATCTGATGCTGCCTGGAGAATAACTGTTAGAATGAAGCTAAATACATTAAATTAGCAAATCAATGAACTAAATGTAGCATGATACTAGGAGGATGGGCTTGTTCCTTTTTTTTTTTTTTTTTTGGAACTAGGTTTAAGGTAAATGTGAGGATTTATTTTACAGGCTTTCCAAAATAGTATTGTGGAATCATGATTTGTGTGTTCCAGACATGCATGATTCACTGATATCTAATCATTCTTAAACCAGCTGAGAGGAATATTCTAAGATCTGATAATTTATGAACCCTATAGGTCTGCAATAAGTCTGTTTTCAAAAGCATAATTGTTCAGTCACTCAATCTATTCGACTCTTGGCAACCCCATGAACTGCAGCATATCAGACTTCCCAGTCCTTCACTGTCTCCCAGAGTTTGCTCAAGCTCATGTCCATTGAGTCGAAAGCATTACACTGTAATATTCAAGAGCTCTGATTCTGGGCTCCAGGTACATAGGTTCACATCTCATTTCCACTGTTTAATAAAGCTGTGACTGGCCAGTTAGGTGACTCCTCTGGTTTGGTTCTTCATCAGCAAAATGAGGATAATGATAATACCAACACCACAATATGGTTAGGAGGATTAAATAAGTTAATATTTATAGAGTATTTAAGTTCAACAACTGGCATGAGTGTGCTCTAAAGGATATATATATATATATTTTTGCCTAAATAAGAATGCAAACCATACTTATGGTTCAATGATATAATATAGATAAAAATATTTATGTAATATAAAGAAGGGGGACATCATTCTGGAAATCTTTTTTTCCTTTGGCCTTGCTGCACAACTTATGGGATGTTAGTTCCCCAACCAGAGATAGAAACTGGGTCACAGGCCAGAGTAGCAAAGGCTTAACTAATCACTAGGTCCTAACCACTGGACTACCAGGGAATTCTCTGGAAATTCCTTATATTAGAAATTAATAGAAAGAGAACAGTTTTTCCCCCTTGGAGTTAAATCCATACAGAAATAAAAACAAATAGGAAATTTCTTTGAGTATCAGTTAAAGAAGTTCCTTGATCCCTCTGCCCAATACTCATGCCATTTCCATTAGGTCTTTTCTCCCTCCATTCAACATCCCTTCTTGTGACAAACAGGGACATGCAGAAACAGAACCTCCAATTAAATCTTCTGAACTTTATTTGCTACATAACAAATAGGTTTGGGCATTCAGAGCATATTCACTTATTATATTGTACAGTCACCAATATAGCTTCAATAGTAAAAGCAAATGAGGGTTTCACTGTTACAGTGAACATTATTTTTTATAAAGAGGAGACATAGTCTTCCTTTGACTTTAACATTTTGTCTTGTTAACATTCTCTGTTTCCCCTCCCTCCACTCTATCATAATAAAGCTTTTACTGGAAAGGGGGCAGGCGGTGACTAACAACAACAAAGAATCACAACTCTTAAGGGAAGCAGGAGACAATGACTGTTAAGGATATCAAGCTGGATAGCATGTTTTATGTCTAGCTTCTTCCTGCTCCATTTTATTGTTGCTGAAATAAATATTGGCTACTAAAGCCTTATGAAAGTCCATAAGTAGTCACATAAATCTGGCTGTGACTATGTAATCCATCTCTTTAGAGAGAAAGAGAGCAGTCCTCTAAGAATTTTACAAATATCTGCCTTTAATAGCTTCAGATTTTCATAGACTGCTTTAGCAACAAATTTGAAAATAGTTGTGTATCTATATTTAAAGTTTGAAATTGCACCCACTTTTGTTCCATTTCACAGTAGTTACTGTGCAGATTGTTCCATTATTTCTCAAGTTATAAAGTAATTTTACTGAAAATTTTCAAAACACTTTATTGGCGCAAGCTAAAACTGCACTTTGCTTACAATCAAACAAAGCAACATTTTTGCCATTCAGCCCATTATTACTTTCTTCCCTAAATGGTGAAAAAAATCAGGACATATATTTTCCCCTTAGAATATGAAACTTTTCCTTCAGGTGAATGCCTAATGTTTGTGTTTTATTTTTCAAGCAGAACACTCCAATTGCAGTCCCCAAACCAAGTGGAAAGATAGATTATGGCATTTATCTCTATAGCAGGAGCACTACACACCCAAGCCCGAGTATAAAATAACAAGACAAAAATATTATGCATGTGGCTCATTTAGTGAATAGAAAACTCATCTTCTAGTACTATATATGTTTTCACGGAAATAAAATTGGAAAAGAAGACTTGATATCTCACAATGCACTAATATGAAAACACAACACTGATAAAGTTGAAGAGAAAAATGTCAGGTTCCAATACCTCATATTTGCTAGCTGTTTGTTGTATGCTTTTTACACCAGGGGTGTGAAAGACTTAGCAAATACATTTTTAAAAAATACCATATTTAGATGTAGTTACTTTTACACTATGAACCCTGAGAGATTCTTCTAGATGCAGACAGTTTCCATAAGAACAATAGTTTTATAAAAACTCTCATGTTTGGGTTTGCTTTGTGTGTGTGTGTGGTTTTTTTTGGGGGGTCTAAGTTATTTATTTTTTTAACTATTTTTTTTTATGATTAGCTTATAGCTCTGTCATTCCAGCTGTTTCATTCTGTAACTCTAAAACCCTATCACTAGGGAGTTCTGTGTAATTGCCCATAATATGTACCACATTATCCATTTCAGGAACTGTGCTGAAAGACAGCAGCAATAAGGGGGTTTCTAAAGGCAGTCTGGTTTACACTAATGGACCTAACAGGAAGGAAATGCAATTTGAAAGAAGCTGATGCATATGTTCTATTGCTGAATATAATGTTTGATTTAATTATTAACTGTCAGTGATGGAGAGGCAGATCCTGTTCAGCCCTACTTAGAGTACAATGCTTTGCATTCAAAGAAAATAAACGACAGAAAGTTTTGTCTTTCAATCCATGACTTAACAAAAGAATATGATTCCTCCTTCCACAAACAATTCATAGCTTTCAAAATTGCCTTTACTTTAAATATAAATTCGACAATAAAAATTTCTGGCTAGCATTTTCTTTTTTTATTTCTTTTTTCTCTTTTTTTTTTTTTTGCTAAGGGGCTGAGAACTAGTATCATACATGAAAACTTTCTCTGAGAAGTGGTTTTGAATTAAATACAGAGTCCTGAACTGAGTCACTTTCTGAATCTTCTAGTTAGGGACCCTATCGTGTGTTGAGGCAGAAGACATTTTAGCGAAGAGAGATGAAATGGATGGCTTTCTTTTTCTTCCTCTTTTTCCCAGAATGAGTGATTTGGCACTCAGCTTCTGTCCATTTCTTTTAACTGGCATTTTGTAACTTCCACTAAGGCTCTCCTCTGCTTTGAAAGCCCATAATTGTGTGTGAAAGGCAGAGAGCAAGATGTAAAAAACAGATTCGTTAGAGAGCAGACATATTCATATCTCTCCCTAGTTACTTTATTCCTACATTGGTACAAAATGACCTAATATATACAAAGAAATGGGCATCAGCCCACTGAATTTGCAAGGGAGCTCAGTGGACAAAATATTCTATTGAGTCAGTCAGCTGGAAAAGAGTGGTTTAGTACTATGTGTAAACAGAATAATAGGACCATGTAATTTTAGTTGTGCATTTTATATCTATCTGGTGAGATTATTATCTTTGACACTAGCCTAGACAGATGCATAACGGGGGCTGAAATTAAACAATAGTGATGATATTTGGAGCTCATCCAAAATGCTCTCTATTGTTTACGTAAGTGGCTCCAACATCATTATTTGATCCATAATTTCTCATTTTTATTACACATATGTTCTTGCATAGAACAGCACACAACATCAACTCAGTGGGAGGCATTTTTCTTTACAATTTCAAAAAGAATTGTTTATTTTTGTCATGAGGATAATAGAAAGCAATGAAGCTTCCTGGAAATACAATACCACAATTCAAACATCTAATTGATTTAGACAGATTAAGTAAAAATATAGGGCCAATCTATATTTTTGTTCTCTCTAACAGCCCAAATGTCTTATTTGAGTGTTTCCATTCTTATACTAGGCTGAGGGATTCACTATTTTAGTTATGAATGACTGGGATCTGGCTCATGTAGAATCATTACTAAACTGATAGAGTTTAATTCTAATGTTCTCAATTCTAAGGAATTTAGAAGAATATAATTTATCCGCCCAAGTGCCTATGAAAGCAGTGCTTGATGAACTTGAAAAGATTTGAAAGCTCAGTTCCTAGAAGCATATTAATCACAAATGCTGAATTATGCTACTCAAATTCTATCATTTAAATCAAGCCATATAATAGTCAGGCTCTCATTTTTTTTCCCCAAACTGTAGTTATATAGGTTTGATACATTCTCAAAGATGATTTTAATAAGACTTTAAATTTTCCACACTTTAGTAGAAAATAATCTTCCAGTAGGTACGGCTGCTGCTGCTAAGTTGCTACTACGGTCTTTAAAAACAGCTACCTAATCCATGTACATAAAATATATCATATGTCCACTTATAAATAAATATATATATAATGCCTTAAGATAAAATCACTCTGAAAAGTAATCAAAAATAAAGTACAACTGTGTTGTATTTGAGCTCTCATTTGTTGTAATTCAAGTAACTACACATTTTTACTATACTTTTAGAGATGACCATTTCATATTCACAGTTATAAGCTTAAACTTAATCTTCAAATAATAGATGTTTTAAATGTAAGTGTTTAGATGTAAGTGTTCAAAAAGAAAAGTGTACATTTGGACTGTGACCTGCCTGTCCTTTTCAGCATTTAGAAACTTCATGTACGTTGTCTGTCTTATCCCATTGTCAAAGTGAGATAGTTGCTCCAGATTTCGACAGTCGCCTCTGCAATGCACACAACACAGAAGTGCTGAGTAATCCCTGTGAAAATTATAACACTTCAAACCTGCTTATAAATGCAGTTTTAAAAATGGCCAGGAGACGCTACAAAATGGGACTGAGGTCATTTCAGAGGTTACAGCTACACACCTGTGGACTGAGGGGAGTAATTCCCTCCAAGGCTGAGAGCTCTGTTTATAAATACAATGCAAATATTTGACTATGCAGGTGTATCTTCATTTCGAATCTGATTCCACCAGGCAGCAAAACAGGTGTCCTGGCTGCATGCTAATCAGGAAAAAAAAGTCTGAAATATGCATCTGCATACTGGCATCTGGGCAGAAATTGTCCGAACACATTCTCAGAGGGAGTCTTAGAAAATGGGCCTCTTTTGCTTTACTTAGTACAGTGAGATGTATTTTGCATATGGAAAAACAAATTCACCACCCATTAGGGACAGCTACTACGCATGGCAGATGAGGCAGCCAGGATGCACACACAGACTAACAAGCTGGCTAAGTTTAAGACAAGTTGGTAAAAGTTTCTGGGTTTTCTGGAAGTGTAAAGTGTTCCCTAACAACAGCATTGGATCTCCAAGAAGGCAGGGGGCAGGGGTTGTAGGAAGAAAAGCAGAAACATGGGTGATGTTTATGCAGAAGTTTCCTATTTTGGTTCCTTCATTTAGTTCTGTTCGCTTTTTAAATTTTAATTCCTCCCTTTTTCCTCCTCAGGGACACCTCTGCTCTTTTCCTTCTTCTTAAGATGAGAACTGAATTTTAGTTGATAGGATTTTCAGAATACAAAAATATGGTGAGTTGGATTAATTAGAATATTTCATAGAAACCTCACTGCCTTCAGTTATCCTCTTGACAAAGATAAATGCAAATTCTTGCAGGATTCATCAAATCAAGTCACATTTTCTAGATCCATTCCTATAGGTGCTAGACAACTAAAGTAGCATAATAAAGAGGGGAACAGCTTTTTTTTTAAAAAAAGAACAAATAGAAGATAAGCGGTAAAATATATTCATAGCTCCTGGAATTTGTTCGGTTCTGAATTTTTATTTGGTCCATCTGCCCTACCATATATTAATACAACAATATGTCTCAAAGATATGCATTTCTAAATTTAAATATTTACTTTGGATCATGTGGTTTAAGTGGGTATTTGTGCTGACTTAAGTTTCAAATTAAAATTATCCAGAGAGAGAATTAATTGTGCCCTTTAGTCCATAACCATAAGCTACAAGTTTTGACCATATATGAAATTCTCTGACTTTTATTTATTAACAAAGGAGGAAGCTCTGTGGGAAACAGTCAAAACCACAGAATCGCTACTTTACCAGAGGCCACCATTGCTCCCCTTCTTCCCAAAGTCAGGACTTCCTTGGTGGCTCAGATGGTAGAAAATCTGCCTGTAATGCGGAGACTTGACCCCCGGGTGAGGAATGGTCCCTGGAGACGGGGGTGGCAACCCACTCCAGTATTCTTGCTTGGAGAGTTCCCTGAACAGAGGAGCCTGGTAGGGGCCCTCAAAGAGCTGGATGCCAGTAACACTTTCACTTCCCCAGTCAGCTCCAGCTAGGCCTCTGTTAAGTGTGTGTTCTATCGTGTTGGTGACTGAGAAAAAGATTCAGTGGACAGTAAAATCTACATTTGAATAACATTTTTATATTTATCCAAATTCATTACTGATTTTTTTAAAATTCTAGGCACCAGGTGATCTGGCCAAAGCCAGTGTTTTCTCTATAATAAATGTTCACTTTTTAATTATCAGAAAAGAACATAAGACCTTCAAGAAACATCTCCCAAGAGCCTAGAGTTTTCCAAAAGTCCACTGTAACAGCATTAGTATTAGTAAGTTTTGGACATTACAATGATGCAAAGTTTAACATAAGGGAAAAACAATCTTCTCATCACTATTTCACTCAATATACCCAAGCCTGGATGGCATTCCTGCATCAGTGTCCCTTGACATCTACTCCTACTTCAAGCCCGATTCAAATGATATCAGAGCTATAATTTTTCTCATTACAACTCTTAAGTGGAAGTCAAATCAGTTCTTCTTTATTTGAAAACTTTTGGCATTTAATTCATGTTGAGTGAGAGAGAGAAAAAAAGAGAGAGATTGAGAGAGAGCAAGGATTGTTGCTTAAGTAACTATAATATCCAATAGAGACTTTATAATTACAGATTAAAAATACAGATTAAGAAATTGGTGTATATTAAATAATAAATTGAAATGACAATTACGTTTATTCAGTTACTCTAAATCATGTTTTAGAATAAGCTCTATAAAAAATAGTGAAAATTTTTATTTTACTAATTTCATTCTGAAACTGTCTGCTCTCATTTATTTGATTACAATGTGTAAAGAGATTTGAAACAAATGGGCTGTAAGTTAGGAATGTGGGCAAATCTTCCTTACAGAAAACTTTTTATGACCTTCTATCTTGACTGCCCATTCCATATAACTTTCAGATTGCTCTATATATCACAAGTATGACTCATGTAAATATCTCTAGGTTGGCCTGTGGCAAGGAAGTCCTTTCCTATGTCATTATCTTTTAAGGGGGATAGTCACCTGTATTATTTAACAGCAGATGAATTGGCATATACTAAGAGCTTGCAGGGAGAAATATCAATAACCTCAGATATGCAGATGACACCACCCTTAAGGCAGAAAATGAAGAGGAACTAAAAAGCTTCTTGATGAAAGTAAAAGAGGAGACTGAAAAAGTTGGCTTAAAGCTCAACATTGAGGAAAACAAAGATCATGGCATCTGGTCCCATCACTTCTTGGGAAATAGATGAGGAAATAGTGGAAACAGTGTCAAACTTTATTTTTGAGGACTCCAAAATCACTGCAGATGATGACTGCAGCCATGAAATTAAAAGACGCTTTACTCCTTGGAAGGAAAGTTATGACCAACCTAGACAGAATATTCAAAAGCAGAGACATTACTTTGCCAACAAAGGTCCATCTAGTCAAGGCTATGGTTTTTCCAGTGGTCATGTATGGATGTGAGAGTTGGACTGTGAAGAAAGCTGAGCACCGAAGAATTGATGCTTTTGAACTAAAAGTGGTGTTGGAGAAAACTCTTGAGAGTCCCTTGGACTGCAAGGAGATCCAACCAGTCCATTCTAAAAGAGATCAGCCCTGGGATTTCTTTGGAGGGAATGATGCTAAAGCTAAAACTCCAGTACTTTGGCCACCTCATGTGAAGGGTTGACTCATTGGAAAAGACTCTGATGCTGGGAGGGATTGGGGGCAGGAGGAGAAGGGATCGACAGAGGATGAGATGGCTGGATGGCATCACCGACTCGATGCACGGGTTTGGATGAACTCCTGGAGCTGGTGATGGACAGGGAGGCCTGGTGTGCTGTGATTCATGGTGTCACAAAGAATCAGACATGACTGAGCAACTGAACTGAACTCAACTGAAGTTATTATCTGCAAGTACAATAATATTGATTGGGGCTATTTTGCTGGTGAATAAAGGTAAAAGACACAACTGATATAATTGGAGCTCAAATCTAACTGAATAGAGGTTTTAGCTTTTATATAAAGAGCTGAGGCTACTGTGGTAAAGCAATATTGAGCTCATTTGGGATTGGTCATAAAGTTCCTAAAATGCATTTTATAAATGAGCAAGTTCTGTAAAGAGAACATCACAAGAATATAGATGCCTGTGTGTTTTAACCATGTCTACTCACATACATTAATTGAGTAGAGAGAGATTGAAATCAAATAATATTTTATTTAAAATAGCCAATTAGTTTTTGGCTGAGTAGCATAACTCTCTCCCCCACCCTAAAGTGCTTTGCCTATTTCCATCAGCCAATTTAAGTTTAAAAAAAAGCGTAAAGTATAAGAAAAAGAGGAAAACAATAAATAATCATTCCAGAAATCCTGTGAGTCTACATGGTATAAGGGAATTTATGTTGTTTGGAGCTTCAAAGAAGGAAAAAGAATAAATTAAGAGTCTTGGAAAAAGGAAAATCTCTTTGAGTACTCCTGAGCACTCCTTGCCGACAGCAGTGCTTATCGAGCAAGTGACCTTTATGAGATTATTGTTTATGATCACTTGGCAAGTGCCAAGAGTAGCAGGAAAGAATATTCCAATTTATTTCAAAGGTTACATATCAAAATTGAATATGCAGTACAACTACATTATCATATGATGCAAGTTTACATAAGAAGTTGGAGTTGAATTATACCATTGTTTCTCTTCAACCCACTGTGTTTTGATTTTTATTCTGTGAACCACGCTCCTTTTAATTCTTAAAATAGAATATAGTGTAGTGATGCAAGTAAAAGGGAAAATGCTTTGTTGTTGTTGATTCTCCAGCTGAGAAACTTGGTTCAAGTGTGACGGATCTATGCAGTTATTTCTTTGATGTATTCAATCCAAAATTTAATTTCAATTTTAATGTTTTTAACACAGTAATCACTGTCATCTAGCAAAGTGCTTATGGTAGTTAAAACAATACAAAAAGTCACCTGGGGGACAGCAAGAGGGAATTCTGCTTCAATGAGAGAAGAGAATTTGACAACTCAGACACTTTATTTTTTTTCCCCCTGCCATAAAAGACTTTTAGGGAGAAGCAATGGAAATTTTGCTTTCTTCAATTTTTCTGTACATGCAACTTAATGTTTTAGTTCAGTAAGTCTGCTGATCCTCAACTTTGTCACTTTGCACAGAGTGAAATGCAGACCAGCAGTCTCCTCTCCTCTTCCTTTCTTTTCACTTGTCAAGTTCAGTTGTCAGAGAAATGCCAGTACAGGGTTGCCCACAGCTAACCTCATTTCTTTCTTAAAATTTGTAACCTGTAAAAGAATAGCATTGTTTCATAGGCTGCAGAAGCGGTTCTTGAAATCAGCAGATCAATCTACAAATATTTGCTTAATGTCTTGTAGACTCACAGTACACTGGTGTCAAGAGTTCAACACCTAGGCAATGACTTTATCCTAGGACTAAAAAAAAAAATAGAGCAAACATCATCTCATTTTCCTTGTATCTCCTGACTCCTAAATCCTCGCCAGGAATTGAAGACATGGGAGGACAGCATGACGCAGGGTTCCTCAGGAAGGACTGCTGCACAAGATCCCTAGAACAGAAAACTTTTTTCCCCCTGGAACTGGGAATTTAAAATCAGGACTCTCTATGATTAAACTACAAATGCATTTCAAACTGGTAGCACAGAAGGGTCCAACACACCATCTCCTAGCATCAGAGCCCCTTTAAATAAGAGAATCTGAATAGCTCCTGCCGCTTTTGAAATGCCCTCTGATCTCCACGGTCTCTAATGCCTGCTTTCACGTGTACTTCCGTGGGTTACTGCAGTGACTGACAGCGCGGCTTCCTAGGACTTCAAAGCCAAACTTTTCGCTTTGTCTGGTGAAAGGGAATTTAAAGAAGGACAACAATGAAACAGACAGAATGCTGGAAACTCGATGTTGAGGTAAACAAACCTGAAGGATTTTAGGCAGAAATAGAAAGTTGCATCACCACAGGAAAAAAGTCAACACAGACTCTCAAACTTAATGGCTCCTCCTACTCGCAACTTGCTGGCAACTTGTAGGTTTCACAGGCCTATTATTCAACACTGATCTTGTAAGAAAAACCTTGTTGGAAAGTGTTCTCATTCTATAGCTGGAAAACAAGGATGACTGATTCTACTCTTCCAAGACAACAGTTAGCGTGCCGTGCCATTACAGAAGCCCTCAGTTAGTTTTTTTCTCTTTGCTCACTCGCCCACTCAGTACATGTTTATCTAGCACTTCCTTTGTGCCAGGTACAATGCTGAGGACTTTCAGATACTTTATCTCATTTAAAAGTATTTTATTCCTAGTTGATGGTGGTGGGTTGGTTAGTCACCAAATCTTGCTACCCCATGGACTGGAGCCTGCCAGGCTTCAGTATTCTCCAGGCGAGAATACTGGAGTGGGTTGCCATTTCCTTCTCCAGGGGACCGAACCGATCCAGGGATCAAACCTGCATCTCCTGTTTTGCAGGCATATTCTTTACCATTTATAGATTAAGAAATTAAGGCTCAAAGAAATGAACTTGTCCCGAATCACAGCTAATTGTAAACCCAGGACTTTGAACTCCAAGCCCACTTCAAGAGTCTCAAATGAAAAGAAACAGTGACACTTCTGTGGAAGCAGAGTGGTGGGAGAGATGAAAGGGGACGAGCACAGGGAAATCTGAAAAGAATTTGTGGATTGAGATGCAGTTTCGATCCCTGGGTTGGGAAGATCTCCTGGATGAGGAAATGGCAACCCATTCCAGTATCCTTGCCTGGAAAATCTCATTGACGGAGGACTCTGGTGGGATACAGTCTGTGGGGTTCCAAAGAGTCAGACAGGACTTAGCAAATAACAACAACAAACCATTCAGAAGAATGTCCATGAGCTGCTCCACACACCCCACCAACTCCCTCCCTCATTCTGTCTGTAAAAACCTTTTCCTGAAAGCTATTGGGCTGTTCAGGCCTTTTGAGCACTAGCTGCCTGGAATTTTTGGTTGACCCTGCAACAAATGCTACACTTCCCTTCACTATAATCAAGTATCCATAGATTTTTGGCTTTACTGCTTGCAGGTGAGCAAACCCAAGTTTGGTTCAGTAACATGTTCACAGTGAGGGCAATGTAATAAGATGAAGGACTAGTTGTATGAGTTGTGTTCAGATAACGTGGGATCTTGAAAAGCACACACAAAGCTTGACATGCACAGGGCATGATGCAATGTTTCTGTGCACAGGCAGGTGAGGTCATATTGTGCTTTAGAATCATTTTCCAGCATCACTTGGAAGCTGAAGAAGCAAAGATATAGGAGGCAATGACTGTCATGCTTAGAAAGCCACTGAAATATTTCAACCTAGAAATAAAGAAAATCCAACCCTGAATAAGGGGTGTGGAAAGAAAGAGGGGTGTTATCCCTTTCTTCTCAAAAGAGTCCTGTCTATGCAAAATGATAAAAGTCAGTGTAGATAGGATAGCTGAAGTGGAGGCTTTGCAGGATGTGAAACTCTCGGTCTGGTTTCAGCATCTGTAAAATGGGACCAGTGATGCCTGCCTCCCTGCACATCACGCTTGGTGGTGGTGCCGCCGCTCTTACAGAGCTTCCATTTGTGTGTTGTTGCCCCTTCCTGCTAGGTTGACATGCACATCAATAACCCTTCTGCCCAGCGGTGCTCAGATAGCTCCTGCTAGCATTTTCCTTCTGCCTCTGCACTTGGTTTGTCCCACCTCCTCTCACGAGTCCTCAGAGGCCCAGATGTATCGGCTAACTCCACAGCTCCCTGCCCTGCAGCTGCTTTCACACGGCCAGTCGCCAGAAAAGCAGCAGTGTGTATCCTTGGTTGACTCTAATAGCACCACCTCCGTCCAGGCAAAGAAGTAAATTGGAACTGACACTATCCACTTAGAGTTTTAGGCATTTGTTTCTGGACTCTCTCAGAGCATTTACTGGTTAGGATGGAATAAAATGTATTGAGTTTCTCTCTCTCTCTTTCTTCTTTTTATTTGTCTTACCTACAGCCTTTCTTCAAAGCATCTGTTAAAGCCTGAGCAACAACTATGCCTTCATTTTCACAGTATCTGTGATGAAGGGTGTGGTGACTATTTTTTAAATTTATTTTTAATTGGAGCACAATGGCTTTACAATGTTATATGGATTTCTGCTGTACAACAATGTGAATCAGCCATAAGTATACATATATATCTTCCCTCTTGAGCCTCACTCACACCCTACCCCCATCCCACCCCTCTAGGTTATCACAGAGTACTGGGTTAATAAACCTGTTTTACAGAAAAGGGTTCTAAATTAGGAGGAGGAGGTGTGGTGACTTACCCAGGGTCACACTGTGAATCTGCCTTCTGGGGAGGATCAATACAAGTATTTCCTGAAGTTTCCAAGCAACTTCAGTGAAGTGAGTGTTAATTGTTCAGTTGTGTCTGACTCTTTGTGACCCCATGCACTGTAGCCCACCAGGCTTCTCTGTCCCTGGAATTCTCCAGGCAAGAATACTGAAGTGGGTAACCATTCCTTTCTCCAGGGAATCTTCCCGACCCAGGGCTCAAACCTGGATCTCCTGCACTGCAGCAGATTCCTTAATGTCTGAGCCACCAAGGAAATCCCATTCCAATATTCTTGCCTGAAAACTCCCATGGACCAAGGAGCCTGGCAGGTCACAGTCCAAAGCGTCGCAACTTGATGGGACATGTTAATTTAAAACTCTCAGTGTTATGTTACTTCTTGTAATCTCCTGTTCTTGAGGTCAGTGATTTTCGAACTGTGGCTCAAAGAAACTCGAGGATCCACAATTGGTGCTTCGGGGTTTGGAGCAAGTCATAAAACATTTTCTGCTAAACAATGAATATTTAAACTGTCAGGGAACCCTGACTTTTATCTCATTTACATATTGAAGTTGTGTGTGAGAATTCCATTTTTGAAGTTTGAATCCCACTCTCAGCTCACACTCGTTACTCAGTGTAGACTAGGGTTCAGTAGTTTTAAATCAGCTCTCCAGCGACTCTTCAGTGATGTTACATGCATAAGAAGCAGAACTTCAAGGTCTAAACTAATTGTATAACAAACAATTTCTCATCAAGAGACATGCAACCCATTATCCTCTGAAATAAGTTGATATTAAAGACTTTTTTTTTTTGGCCACATACCCTTGATTTATTTTGACCAAACAGAAATGGAAAGAAAGTTTCCATCCATAGCACTTATTAATATTTTGTGTAAGAGTCTATCACTCTATGATTTCATAGCATACCTTATAGAAAAACACTGTGCCCAACTATTAGTCTCACCTTGGATCCAACTGAAGGTGTGGGAATAGGCTCTTAAAATCCGAGATTGCAGAAGTGCTTCTCTTGGTGTTTGCCAGAGGTTTTAGTTCCCAGATTCTGAAACTCCTTTCAGATCTGTTAAGTTACTTTGCTATTAGCTTATAGCAATAAAAGCATGCTCGGGGAAATCTCCTAAACAATTAGACAAGTCTACATTTTCTACTCTTTGTAGCAGTCCTCCAGTTAGACGCTTTTCAAACATCGTTCCTTCTCTGGAGTGATGCAGTTCACACAACTTACGCACTTCTTCTCAGCCTTAAAGCTCCAGCTCAAGTGTGTCCTGCCACCAAAGACCAAAGACTTCTCCACTGGCTATATTTTGTTCGCCCTGCCAATTTATCTCATGGTTCTTCTCCTTTGTGCCCTGTGGCCAGATAAGCTGATCTGTATTGACTTTGTCGATGGATTCAGCCAATGTGAGCACTCACCATAATTAAAGGAAAGGAGGAGAGCGACTGTAGGGTTTTTATCTCTCCAGCTCCCTCCTTAGTAGTAAGCTGGCTAGCTAGTGTCCCTAAACTGCATAGGTTAGCTGTATTCCTGAACTGAAGACCACAGTACCTGTTAGGCAGTTTGTTTCCTTTTTACCAAATGACTTTTTCTGTTCCAAAATTTCTGTCTCCCCTTACTCCAGGAAGCCTGGGAATACAATAACCTCCAACATATCTCACCATCTTGTTTCCCTACATTTGCTCACCTATTGGTAAATAGTCATATTAAAACCTTTTTCTATAAGGAGCTGATTTGAGGATGAGTTGTTTCTTTTGGAATGCTAATGAGTATACTTTCCTTGACCCCACTTTCCCAATCAGAGTGGATCTCTGTTTCCCTTGCAGTTCCATTACAACTCATGAATGGGTGCCACTTTCACTGTCTTAGAGATCTGTGTAAAAGTCTACTTCTCTTCCTAGAGTTTGAAGATATTCTAGAACCTTTGCAATGTTTGTCATATTACAGAGACTCAGTTAAAGTCAGTGAAGACATTTTCAGCCTCTCTTTATTTTATCATCCTACCAACCTGCTAGCAAGGCTTTGAAGGAGCAAAACCTCCTAACACAACTACATTTAAATGCACATTGTCATTTTCATTCTGAGATTCAGAGAAGAGAACAAATAAAAAGGCTTAATAGTGTCTTTATCCCTCATTCTTCAATGTGAATTCTTCCAGGATAAAATTTTTTCCCCAGTGCTTGGGCAAGTGCCTGACACGGAATAAGCACTCAATAAATGTTTGTTGAATACATTAATGGGTCTCTATTTTCTTTCTGTGTGAAATCCAAATAGTCAGGAAAGAAGCAAAATAAATACATGCTCTTTTGTTATATTAATTTTAGAAATTGAAATTTTTACACCCTAATTTGGGGAGCAAGAGTATATGGACACTGTTGATTCCCACATACTCAAAAGTTAGATAAAAGAAATCCATCAAGGATAGTCAAAGCAGAGATTCACTGTCTATGGAGATTTGCATATTTTTAATAAAGCCCATAATATTTTTCATTAATACTACATAGAACCCACTGCATTTTTTTCAGAGTTTCTGAAAATGTTTTTAATATGTTAAAAATATTTATTATACACTTTCTATGGACCTGACACAATTTTAAATACAAGAAAAATAAAATCTCTGCCTTCATGGAGTTAACATGTTAATAAGAGAGAAACAATAAAATAGACAAGTGTACAGTGGGTTAATTAGAGATCATTAAGAGAAGGACTAGGAAATGTCAAGGGTTTCTTTTTTGGATGAGAAATTTCACCACCATACCCTTGACAGTGCAGCATTTTCACAGCATCATCTTTCAGGATTTGAAAGAGCTCAACTGGAATTCCATCACCTCCACTAGCTTTGTTCATAGTGATGCTTTCTAAGGCCCACTTGACTTCACATTCCAAGATGTCTGGCTCTAGATTAGTGATCACATCATCATGATTATCTGGGTCTTGAAGATCTTTTTGTACAGTTCTTTTGTGTGTTCTTGCCACCTCTTCTTAATATCTTCTGCTTCTGTTAGGTCCAGACCATTTCTGTCCTTTATCAAGCCCATCTTTGCATGAAATGTTCCCTTGGTATCTCTAATTTTCTTTAAGAGATCTCTAGTCTTTCCCATTCTGTTGTTTTCCTCTATTTCTTTGCATTGATCATTGAAGAAGGCTTTGTTATCTCTTCTTGCTATATTTTGGAACTCTGCATTCAGATGCTTATATCTTTCCTTTTCTCCTTTGCTTTTTGCTTTTCTTCTTTTCACAGCTATTTGTAAGGCCTCCTCAGACAGCCATTGTGCTTTTTGCATTTCTTTTCCATGGGGATGGTCTTGATCCCTGCCTCCTGTACAATGTTATGAACCTCATTCCATAGATCATCAGGCACGCTGTCTATCAGTGCCAGCAAATTTGGAAAACTCAGCAGTGGCCACAGGACTGGAAAAGGTCAGTTTTCATTCCAGTCCCAAAGAAAAGCAATGCCAGAGAATGCTCAAACTACCACACAGTTGCACTCATCTCACATGCTAATAAAGTAATGCTCAAAATTTTCCAAGCCAGGCTTCAGCAATATGTGAACCATGAACTTCCTGATGTTCAAGCTGGTTTTAGAAAGGCAGAGGAACCAGAGATCAAACTGCCAACATCTGCTGGATCATGGAAAAAGCAAGAGAGTTCCAGAAAAACATCTATTTCTGCTTTATTGACTAAGCCAAAGCCTTTGACTGTGTAGATCACAATAAACTGTGGAAAATTCTGAAACAGATGGGAATACAAGACCACCTAACCTGCCTCTTGAGAAAGCTATATGCAGGTCAGGAAGCAACAGTTAGAACTGGACATGGAACAACAGACTGGTTTCAAATAGGAAAAAGAAGTCATCAAGGCTGTATATTGTCACCCTGCTTATTTAATTTACATGCAGAGTACATCATGAGAAACACTGGACTGGAAGAAACACAAGCTGGAATCAAGATTGCAGGGAGAAATATCAATAACCTCAGATATGCAGATGACACCACCCTTATGGCTGAAAGTGAAGAGGAGCTAAAAAGCCTCTGGATGAGAGTGAAAGAGGAGAGCGAAAAGTTGGCTTAAAGCTCAACATTCAGAAAACAAAGATCAGCCATGATCTTCATGGGAAGATCACTTCATGGGACATAGATGGGGAAACAGTGGAAACAGTGTCAGACTTTATTTTGGGGGCTCCCAAATCACTGCAAATGGTGACTGCAGCCATGAAATTAAAAGACGCTTACTCCTTGGAAGGAAAGTTATGACCAACCTAGATAGTATATTCAAAAGCAGAGACATTACTTTGCCACTAAGGTCCGTCTAGTCAAGGCTATGGTTTTTCCTGTGATCATGCATGGATGTGAGAGTCGGACTGTGAAGAAGGCTGAGTGCCGAAGAATTGATGCTTTTGAACTGTGATTTTTTTATGATTACTTTTTAATACTTTATTCTACGTTACAATACTGTATTGGTTTTGTGATACATTGACATGAATCAGCCACAGGTGTACACGATCTCCCAATGCCGAAGCCCCCTCCCACCTCCCACCCCATATCATCTCTCTGGATCATCCCCTGCACCAGCCCCAAACTGTGATGTTGGAGAAGACTCTTGAGAGTCCCTTGGACTGCAAGGAGATCCAACCAGTCCATTCTGAAGGAGATCAACCCTGGGATTTCTTTGGAAGGACTGATGCTAAAGCTGAGACTCCAGTACTTTGGCCACCTCATGCGAAGAGTTGACTCATTGGAAAAGCCTCTGATGCTGGGAGGGATTGGGGGCAGGAGGAGAAGGGGATGACCGAGGATGAGATGGCTGGATGCCATCATTGACTCAATGGACGTGAGTCTGAGTGAACTCCGGGAGATGGTGATGAACAGGGAGGCCTGGTGTGCTCGATTCATGGGGTCGCAAAGAGTCGGACACGACTGAGCGACTAAACTGAACTGAACTGAACCCTTAACAGGGTGACACTGGCTCTACCATCCTAATGAGGATACTGGGACGTTCTACCCAAGAAGGTAGCTTCTTGTTTGGATGAATTCGTTGAGCTGCTAGAATTTTTCATATGTTGAAACCAATTCTTCTGTTGTCCAAATCAACAAGAAAATGCCAACTTAATGGCAGCGTTTGATTTAGAAAGTAAATTGTTGAGTTGCATTACCCATGATTTCTAAAGGTATCTCAAAAATTAGTTTCTGAATGTGACTTTTAAACATAGTTTATTTTGGATATGTATGCAAACCTGTGAAAATGACAATAATATCTACATGTGTTACGGCTTCACCCTTTGAAAAACGTGTTTGTATATTTTATACTGTCTCTTACTCCTCAGAGAAACTTCAGAATAATAGCATTTTTATTCTCTGAATGAGGTGACCAAGCATCCATGATGCAGAGTGAGGGGTTTGGCAGAATGTCTGAATTATATAACGAGATGTGAAAAATCTGTGGACGTATACTAATTTGTTTGCTCTGAAAATCAGGCTTCTTGGGCTGAGTAAGGAACAGGTAGCTGTATCTATTTTCCTGATGATTTGGCCTTTATAATCAGCATTTGACCTTGTCTTTTTATGATGTTAATTTAATAAGAGCAATTTATAGTCCTATACATCTTCTATTGATAGCTGAGAGAAAGCTTCCTAGTCATTTCCTTCCTGTTTAAATTAAACTATGCAGTTACCAAGAAATTATCAGTATGTGTATGAAACAGAAAGCAAAAAAGCTTGAAGTTCTAAGATGTTTTAATTTTTAAAAAAGCCTGTCACCCAAATGTTCTGAAGACAAAGAACTCTAAGTGCTGTAAGCAGGATTGTTTACTAATCTGGGCACTTGTGCTCCTTCAGAATCTTCAGCATTTTGCTGAAAATAAAGAATTTTGCCTTCATGCATGTAAAATCTGAATTTTCTAACTGCAAAGGTCATGGAATAATGTCAATCTAACAAAGAGATGGACGAACTCACTTAACAGCCTAAGGTATAATTAGGTCCTGAAAGGGAACGACAGAGGACGAGATGGCTGGATGGCATCACCGACTCAATGGACGTGAGTCTGAGTGAACTCTGGGAGTTGGTGATGGACAGGGAGGCCTGGCGTGCTGCAATTCATGGGGTCGCAGAGTCGGACACGACTGAGTGACTCAACTGAACTGAACTGAAACATAGACTATTCTTCCTTAACCAAACACAAAGCCATAGAATCTTTGTTTAATAGAAAAAGAAGCTAAAAACCTGAATTTACATCAGCCTGCCAATGCAGGAAACACAGGAGACTCAGGTTCAATCCCTGAGTTGGGAAGATTCCCTGGAGGAGGAAATGGTAACCCACTCCAGTGTATTCTTGCCATAAAAATCTCTCGGACAGAGGGAGTGTGATGGGCTACAGTCCGTGGGGTCACAAAGAGTCAGACACAAGTGAGTGACTGAATACTTAACTATACCACTTTGATGTTCTGGACAACATCTCACCCCTGGTTTCAGCAGCCCAGCAATCTTGTTATTGTTGTTCAGTCACCTAGTTGTGTCTGACTCTTTGCAACCCCATGGATTGCAGCACCCCAGGCCTCCCTGTCCCTCACCATCTCTCGGAGTTTGCCCAAGTTCATGTTCATTGCATTGGTGGTGCCATCCAGCCATCTCATCCTCTAATGCCTTCTTCCCCTTCTGCCCTCAATCTTTCCCAGCATCAGAGACTTTTCCGATGAATCAACTATTTGCATCAGATGAAATACTGGAACTTCAGCTTCAGCATCAGTCCTGACTGGTTTGATCTCCTTTCTGTCCAAGGGATTCTCAGGAGACTTCTCCAGCACTGCAGTTCAAGCCATCAGTTCTTTGCCATTCTGCCTTCTTTATGGTCCAGCTCTCACAACTGTACATGACCACTAGGAAGACCATAGCCTTGACTATTCAGATCTTTGTTGGCAGAGTAATGTCTCTGTTTTTCAAAACACTGTCTATGTTTGTCATCACTTTCCTTCCAAGAAGCAATTGTCTTCTGATTTCACGGCTGCAGTCACCATCCTCAGTGATTTGGGAGCCAAAGAAGAGGAAATCTGTCACTCCTCCCACCTTTTCCCTTCTATTTCCCATGCAGTAATGGGGACGGATGCCATGATCTTAGTTTTCTTTTAATGTTTAGTCTTAAGCTGACTCTTTCATTATCCTCCTTCACCCTCATAACGAGGCTCTTTATTCCTCTTTGCTTTCTGCCATTTAGAGTGTTATTATCTGCATATCTGAAGTTGTTGATGGTTTTCCCATCTATCTTGATTCCAGCTTGTAACTAATCCAGCCTGCCATTTCTCATGATGTGAAATTTACTTCATTTACTTCAACGTATAGGGTAAACAAACAGGATGACAGCAGACAGCTCTGTTGTACTCCTTTCTAGTTGCTCCATACAGGGTTCTGACTGTTGCTTCTTGACCCACATACAGGTTTCTCAGGAGACAGGTAAGATGGTCTGGTATTCCCATCTCTCTAAGAGCTTTCCACAGTTTGTCTTGATCCAGACAGTTAAAGGCTTTAGTGTAGTCAATGAAATGGAGATTGATGTTTTTCTGAAATTCCCTTGCCTTCTCTATAATCCAGAGAATGTTGGCAATTTGGTCTCTAGTTCCTCTTTCTTTTCTAAACCCAGCTTGGACATTTGAAAGTTCTTGGTTCACATAATGCTGGAGCCTAGCACGCAAGATTTTTGCATGACCTCATTAGCATGGGAGATGGATGCTATTGTCCGATTGTTAGCATTGGTACTACCCTTCTTGGGAAATGAAATGATTGACCTTTTCCAGTCCTGTGGCCACTGCTGGGTCTTCCAGATTTGCTGACATAATGAATGCAATGCCTTGATGGCATCGTCCTTTAGGGATATGAATAGTTCTGCTGGAATTTCATTGCATCCACTAGCTTTATTAAAAGCAGTGCTTCTTAAGGCCCACTTGACTTCACACACCAGAATGTCTGGATCTAAGAGACAACCACACCGTCATAGTAAACTGGTTCATTAAGATATTTTTAATACAGTTCTTCTGTATATTCTTTCCATCTCATCTTCATCTCTGTAACATCTACTAGGCTTCTACCATTTTTACCCTTTATTGTACCCATCTTTGGGCAGAATTCTCCCTTGATATTTCCAATTTTCCTAAAGATATCTTTAGTCTTTTCCCTTTTGTTGTTTCCTTTTAAATTACTATATTTTTAAATTAAAAAATAATTGCTTTACAGAATTTTGTTGTTTTCTGTCAAACAGCATAAATCATCCATAGGTGTGCGTATATTGTTTTCTTCTATTATTAAGCACTTTTCATTGAAAAGGGCCTTCTTGTCTCTTCTAGCTATTCTTTGGAACTCTGCATTTAATTGAATGTATCTTTCCCTCTCTCCCTTGCCTTTTGCTTCTCTTCATTCTTCCACCATTTGTAAACCCTCCTCAGATAATCACTTTGTCTTCTTGTTTTTCCTTTTCTTTGGTGTGGTTGTATTACCTGTACTAAATTATAATTTTTAAATCTTAATCAGAAAAATTAATCAGAAATCATAAGTATTTGGGGGAAAATCCACTTCTTTAGGATTTCCTAACTATCCTTATCATTTACTGTTTCTTGTGGCCTTCTAGGTAGGAGATAGGAAGCATTTTAATCAGAAAAATAAATGATCATAGATTTTAGCTAATGTCAGAAGGAAAGGATACTGTAGGATGAAGGGGGAAATAGTGGAGGCTGGAGGCATGGAGATGGATTACCGAAGATATTTGACTAGTGATAGAAGCAAAAGTGAAAAGACAGCAAATATCAACGAGCTTTTTTCTCTCTTCAATGACAGTGAAGAGTGCATGGAGTGATGAGTCCTTCATGCCATGGATGCAGTCATCAGTGGATGGTTCACATGTGGATCTCTCATAAGAAGAAGAATACAGCAGGAGATCACTAAAAGAGCCTCAGAAATGGAGGAGGTCTTAATGAAAATATTCATCACATCTTGGGCCTATTCACTAAGCTAGTGGACATATTTAAGATCCAAAATTTGGCACCAAGATGTGTACGTAGAGGAAGAGGAGGTCATATATACAGTGTTATGAACAACTACTGGCTTCTTGCCTTTTGCTAAATGTGTCAGTAGTTCAATGGTAAGAGACCCAGATTTCAGACATGTCCATGCATGCTGGGAAGGGGGGAAAAGCAAAGCCAGGTGCACCTCAGATCTTAGAGGAGACATTGCACTATTATTGGGACCACGTTTGTCTTACCTATGCATGTAATTGAACTTCTGAGTCTTGCAGGTAGGGATGTAGTCTATATATGTCTGCCAAAACCTGCATTTATTTTCCATTACATATGGTCACTCACCTACCAAATAACTCACAATTAGCAACATGTAGTAGTAGGAGCTACATTATTTCTTAAATACTTGGGGAAATACATCCCTCACTTTGATCTTCACACATACAAAATCTATCCATAGGATGAGGATTGTAGAAGTGGTTTCTTACTCTGTGGTTAAAGTGGTAAGAAAACGTAAAAGTGATAAACGTCATCTTTCTCATTTGGAGTTAAGAAGGCATAGTTTTCTATAGACTATCTTGTAAGACCATAGCATACACGTTCTACATTCTGAATTAACTAAGCTTTTGATTAAAAAAAAAAAAAAAAGCTTAAATAATGATCCAGCATCACAAATCCTATTTCTAGAGGAAAATAATCTGTGTGCTCAAATAAAATTTCCAAACACCACATTTATCAGTGAGGAAAGGCAAGAAGGTGAAAATTGGAGTCCCATTTGCTCTGTATCTAAAGTGTTAAGAGAGAGGTGGCCAAATGGCAATGAAAAGTGTTTGGAAATTTAACAGGCTTTACCACTCAAGAACCAGGCTACCTGGGACTAGATACCTGCATTCTGTGAGCCTCAGTGTCCTCCACTAGAAAAAGGAGAGGCTAATAAAAGCTCTTCATGGGGATTCTGAAAGAATTAAATGAGAGAATGTATAGACAGTGCCTAGCACCCAACATTCACTCAAGAAATGGTAATTCCTCTTGTCATAATATTATTCCCTTTTCATTCTCAGTTTTGCTTGTAACGCCATTTCCAGATTCTCTTCTCTCCAGCTCAATAATACTTTGTAGTTTCTTTTACTCCTGTCTTTACATCCTTGCTTTCTCTCTAGACTTGAAGCAATATCATTTTGTGGTCCACCGTTGAACTAGATTCTTTTCTAACTTTTCCTGAAGGACCCTCCCCCTTTTTAATATGCTTTCTACAAGTTTGTATTTTCTGAGTACCTACTGTATGTCAAAAACTTGCCATGTACTTCACATATACTAGGATCCCATCTAATCTGCATAATAACCTATGTAGAATTATGTACTAGGAAATCTAAGGCTCAGTGAGAGTCTATAATATGCCCAGAGTGGAACAGCAGGCATATACATGTCCTTCTGTCACATTATAGTTTTCAGTTAAGATCACAGAAACTGGTTTTCTTTTTGGACTAAGCAGAAAGGAAAGACAAAAACAAAAACAGAAAACCACAGGCTAAGAAGTGGGAAAAAGAGAATGAAAAGAAAATTAATTTTACCTGAAGTTCCCCTGATCCAGATTTTCACCATTCACCTATTAAGAAAATGTTCAGATGTTTAAGGATTATAATCACATATCTGAAAACAAATTTCAGTATGTGGGTCCCTTTTCTATCCGGGTGGCTCAGTCGTAAAGAATCTGCCTGCCAATTCAGGAGACTTGGATTTGATCCTGGTCTGGGAAGATCCCCTGGAGAAGGAAATGGCAACCCATTCCAGTATTTTTGCCTAGAAAATTCTATGGACAGAGGAGTCTGGAGGACTGTGGTCCATGGGGTCGCAAAAGAGATACAAATCAGTGACTGAAGAACAACCCTTTTCTATGCCTTTTCTTAGATTTAATGGCACAGTCTGATCATGGTGTTCACAAGTCGCGTTGACAAACAGTCTGGTGAGAACTCAGCGCTGGAGGGGTGTGGTCTGTCGTGTGGGGCAGACACCGCAGTATGCAGGGGGTTCTCACAGAAGTGCAAGCGACTGACACTCCGTTTTCCTAGCTCTAGCACGCCTGGTTTAAAAGAAAGAAAGAAAGAAAACAACAATGTGACATGCCTGTCGCTTCCCTCTGAGACACGTCACTTGCTGTAAATCACTGCTATTGCCAGTTGCACTTTGAGTCACTTCCTTTTCGGCCTGGCTCCTCCTCCGAGATTTTCAGGTAAACAGCCTGAGATTAGTATACATAATGTATAGTTAGGAGCATGAATGCTTTTACTTCTAACATTCTTATTAAATTGAAGCCACAGCAAACAACCTTAATGTAACAATGATTTTGAATATCAGTGGAAGACTGAGCTATTACGAAGGAATCCTAATATCAAGGGAAATATCAATAATCCACATGATCTCTCCTATTAGCAGATTTTACAGGAAGATCTCTCCATCCAGAAATCTATGTACAATTCCAGGTAGTTGAAGTTCCCTTGGAGAGCTCTCTCTACACAAGTGCGTCAGGACTGTGTCTGTTTACTCTGCTTTTTCTGAGGCTAAAGTTTCCTATCTTGGCAATGATGTGGCACAGAGGCTGTTAGCTTAAGATAATTGATTCTTCCCCTGATGTTAGTACTTCCCTTGAATGGCTCCCAATCCAGAATCAAGGAGAGAATAAAAAGAGAACTGAAAAGATGAGAAGGGAGGGAAGATGGGAGGGAGCGTGGGGAAGGGAGGGAGAGAGGGGAAAAGAAAAGATTACTGACAAACACTACTTGAAAACAACGTTGTCACTCCATCATTGTCCCTCAATTCAAAAAGGCACAATTTAAAATTCATAATGAAGTCTATTTTGACTGTGAAATATACAGATTTTGAAAGATATTTCTGTTGTAAAAAACTATGAATGCCGTGAAATAGATATGTTTCTTTTTTTCCTGCATTATAACCTTTGAGGGTAACTTTACTGTGAATTATGTGAAGTTATCAGCCATATCCAATTAAACATGCTAAGCCAGTTTCATCTTGAAAGAGAGACACTGACAATATCTAAATGTATGTATGTGATAAATTAGTTATTGTCAAAGCTATGGCTGCTCTTTATTGTGCTTATACAACAGTGTCATCTAGTGGACACTGGTCAGGCAAGTTGTAGCCAAGATTCTTGGAGGAGCCGATTTAAAATGATCTAGGATCAAATGAAAATAAGCTTTGTGTTTTTCAATTTCTTGAAACTAAAGCAATTTAAATAATTATTTCTAATCCAGCCCATCATTTCAATTCATTTCATTTTTTTTTCCCAGAAGAGTAAAAGCACTGAGAACTTTTTATGCCTAGAGAAAGAAAAATAATTTTAAGATAATTTTCTCTTTTTTATAGCAAAGAACAAAAGAAAATAACTAAATTACACTAAAGGGTAGATGTCAGCATATGTACAGCAGTTAGTTGGAGGAAGTTGAAGCTGCAAGAGTCCAGTCTTTAATGAATCGTGGTTACATCAACAATGACCAAACAAAAAGGCTGTGCATGGGAGTTCTGTTGTCTTATTTCCAAAATCTTGCCATTTTTCTTGTTCCTTTTTCTATGTTTGTAAAGAAAATATATCTGTTTTAAAACAGAATGTTTCAAAAGCCCATCAGTTTTTAAAAAGCATAAAATGCCATTTTTTAATTAAGTATCTTTTATCAAAGCCACTTAACTTTAATTTTTCTCCAAATAATCAAGTCCTGGAGATACATAATGGACACTGAAATGCATTCCATAATTTTGCTGATTCCCTGATTTTTTTTCTGAGAGATATAGAAAAAAAAACTGCATTTCTTTAAAAGATACAGAAGTTTGGTTTTTCAGCATTTACTCAAAATAAGTATGAACAGCCATTTTTTAAACCATTGTACAATATCATGTAAATGTTTTTATTCATTAAATGGCTGTTACTATCTACATGTCCTTGTGTTTTGAAACTACTTAAAGGTAGGATGTTGTTTCAAAGTTGTTTTTTTTTTTCAGAGAGAGAAAAAGAAGACATATTAAGGTTATCGATAGGTATGAAGTTCTGTTTTTCAAGTATCCAGCTCTAGTTTCATATTCTAGTTCCTCCAGCTGAATGGTTTATGCTAATTTGATATCTTTGATAGTATTGTGTCATTTGGTTTGAAAATGTTAATGTGGTACTGTAATAGCAGATGCTACTAAATTTATCAGCCTTGAATTGGCCACAGTGTATTTTTCCTGTTTAAGACTTCTGAAGTATAGCTGGGCTGAAATACCTAATATGACACAATATGGTAGCTAATTTAGAGAACTCTATGACACAATGCTATATTGGTATATGATACTGAAAATTCTTACCCAAATGTTCCTCCATATTTTTAAGAAAATATTTGGTTGTTAAGATGATTTGGAGTAATGTAAAGGTTTAGCAAATCTGACCATTCATTTGAAACAGACTCTTTTTCCTTAGTAAATAGAAAACACTGATCCCTGCCCTAATACTATATGATATTGCCTTTACCTTTTACCTGTGTAATACAAACAAATTAAGTAAAAATCCCATATGCCTTCTAGTTATAATTTTTAGTAAATACTAATTCAAAATTAGGAGGACATTGTTGTTTCAAGATATAATATTTACATTGATTGGTTCATAATTCACACGTAAAAATCACTCATCTTATGTAGTGTAAAACCTGTTATAAGTAGAAATGTCATATTTTAAATATATTTGCAGGGTATGTCCATTTGAAATTCTGAGTTTTTACATTAGAATACTTGCAAATTAACATGGTAGAAGCGTGCAAATTATTTGGGCCTTTCAAGGAGAAAGAAAATCTAGAATTTTTATGTTACCAGAAAAAGATCAATTCTTTCTAAATATGCACAGTTTTTCATTCTGCAGAATAGTACTCACTCAAAATTAAATTTGCAAGTCATAGAACTGAACTGGCAGTTGATAGGTAAGGCCCAGGTCTGATATTTTTCAGCTGAATTTTACCCTATCCATCAGTATTCATTCAGTATCTACCAAAGACTATGAAGGACACTGTAGTAAGATAGAAAATGGGATACATGTCTTATGACCTTCCTAAACCTTACAATTCAGTTGAAGAGATAAAACATACATAAGTGAGAAATTAAATGGCAATGCAAGATTTAAATAACAGTTGAATTCAATAATAGACATGTCACAGAGAGGTTCATGCTCATTTATCATATGAGTAGTCCAGGAATTGAGGGAGTCCCTTACCGAGAGAAAGAGGATATTTTGTGATGAGTCCTGGAGAACAGATTTCTAACAAAGGCCTTTGTGGGGCAGATGTAATTAAGAGAAAGCAAATGATATCCATGGCTTCAGGCTTCCCAAGTGGCACTAGTGGTAAAGAACTTGCCTTCCAATGCAGGAGACCAAGAGACATGAGTTTGATCCCTGGGTCAGGAAGTTCCCCTGGAGGAGGGCATGACAACCCACTCCAGTATTCTTGCCTTGAGAATCCCAAGGAAGTGGACCCTGGTGGGTTATTGTTTACCAAGTCACAAAGAATTGGACACAACTGAAGCAACTCAGCACACTCTCATGACTTCGCTGTCCATTCCCCTTTTGTTCTCCACAGGTATTTTAGTAATAAGTAGAGGCCAACACTGGAGAAGCCAAGCTTTCACTGTAGATAAATGGTATTTACTTGATTTCTCTGAAAATTTCAACTTTTTCAGGAAAGTTACTCTCAATGTTTATCCCTCTGGATAAATAGTAATCAACAGATAAGCAGCACAATTTGTTGTTTTGCACTCAAAAGAGGCAAACTGTGTTTTGAATGCCTGAATAAGACACTGGCTACTAAGGAACTAGAAATCTAATGAACTTTGCAGCGATCATCTTGGCTCACTTTTGAGTCATAAACTCCTTGGAAAATCAGATCAGTACCCTCAACACCTTCTTTTAGAAACACATCTTTATAAAATATTATACTGCTCATAATATTTTTCCTGCTGTTGTTTACTCCTGAGATATTAATATATAAATGACAATGCTATCTTCTACTACAAGGAAATAAATACATTTTAAAAAGCAAAAAATCTATTATTCTGTGCCAATTATGTAATATCATGGAGGTTTCATACTATTTTTAGTGATATATTCTATTCCCTGATGATTTTATAATTGAGTTATCTATATTAAACATTTATATATTATTAAAAAGGTAATTTTTATATCATTACCTCAATGGATTTTGGTTCAGGATAAGGTTTTATGATCGAATATAATATCTTATATTTTTTTCCAATCTACCTGACCATGGTTATTTTGATTCCATAAGGTAGACTGTTTCAATTTTATAAATGAATTTTCCCTAGTATAAGTTGTCATCTAAACTACACTTCTCAGTATTTCATTCTACCTTAAACATTTGTTTTAGGTAGGATACAACATAATTTTTAAATAGATAATGTATATTCCTGAGAAGGAATAAAGAAATTTTTAAAATCCTCTTTTGACTTTGTTTTTCTTGACTTTTTGATGTTGCCATTTTTCTAAAGCAAATTTTGAATTGAAATGGTGGCAACTAAAACTGTTAGAAAACAAACTGTAGAGCATTTAGAAAACCTCACAAGTGGTTGTGGGAAATTCAGTCGTTCATGCCTGCTTTTAATTCATTCATTCCTTCATTTATTCAGTGAATGTGTATTGATTTGTATCAAGTACTTACTGGACCTGTGTGCTTATCTCAAGATCAAGGACAAATAGAAAACACATATAAGTCAATGTGTAGACCCATATAGACTCAATATGCTACAGTTTGTACAGCAAATGTGGTCGTGCCCACTTCGAACTGGGCCTCTGGGAATACCTCAGTCTTGACAGACTTTTTTTTAATAATGTTGCTATGAGTCAAGAAGGCCTCACACTACTCATGATTCCCCACAATGTAAATCAGAATTTCTAATAATTCATTGATTCACAAATTTTAGATGATAGTTTGGTTTCACTTTTGGTTGTATAGCTAATTTTGCTTGATGCCTAAAATTAGAAAATTATAGGTAAGTTTAAGAACAAAATTGATGTTGATACACTCTAACAACCCAAAAGAAGACTCACTGGTTATATTCTATTGTATTCTTTTCTCTATACTATATATGTGCGTATGTATTTATTCCTTTCTCTG
This sequence comes from Nanger dama, assembly GCA_917880005.1. Taxonomy (NCBI): domain Eukaryota; kingdom Metazoa; phylum Chordata; class Mammalia; order Artiodactyla; family Bovidae; genus Nanger; species Nanger dama. The sequence continues at coordinate 4,974,413 of CAKJTW010000059.1, forward strand.
AAACGTATAGCTTTTGTTTTCTCCCTGATTGAGACCAACCTGTGAAGTAAGTTTATTTTCAACACATCTTTCAAATGAATCTAAGAACTAATGTTCAAGTGATCTAGGGGTTGGAGAAAGCAATCCTCCCTAAGGCAAATTCTGAGACAGATTATCCAAAAAGGCCTGAGGAAGCTCTTTCTCTTCTACGCTGAGGACGCATCCATTTCCTGGACTCCAGGGAGAAGAGGTTTGTTCCCTTTGTGTCATTATGTTAATATCATCATGTTACTTTAGGCTTGAGCTCAGCTGCATATTGTTCTTTCCTTCTTGTGCTCCAGGGAGGCTCATCATTAATGCACAGAGTCCCCATCCTGACCTCTCTTCCACCTTGACTCGGGAAAGTGAGTCCTTTTGAGGTTAGATGTGATTCAGACTGTTGTTTTCAAAACCAAAATAAGTGCACAGTTATAGGCAAATTCTACTGTTCTTGCAACATCATGGGATAATAGCATAACCTCTGAGCATTCAGTTTTAAATGGGGAGCAGTTTTTCTCCAACACTAGTTGGAGTTTTGGAGAAACTAGTTAAGAAGAGAATTTCTGTTGGGAAATTGTTTTGGTGATGGTATGAAGACAATAAACAAATGATTTAATGGGCTGAGACCAGCGTAGGGTTGGGAAAGGCCAGCTGTAGAAGTAAGAATCCTGTCATAGAAAGCATTGCCTACTAAGACCCAGCCTGAAAAAGGTTCTGGGTGATGAGACTCTGCAGTTTGAGAGATTAAGTTGATTTTAGGGCAGACAATTGTTCCCTGGAGAAGGAAACGGCAACCCAATTCAGTATTCTTGCTTGGAAGTTCCCATGGACAGAGGAGCCTGGCAGGCTACAGTTCATGAAGTCGCAGAGAGTCGGACACAGCTGAACGAATGAACACAAGGACCACTCTGCTTCCAAGAAAGATGACTTAACAAAGGGCATTGCTTTTCCATCAGAGCCTAAAGAAGGCATTTCTGAAAAATAACGGGTCATACTCACCAGCTCATATTCATGGTCCCCAGTGGTTGTTCAGCCTCTCGGAGACAACCACTGACTAACTCTACCTGGTTCTGTAACACAGAAGATTTTTACTTGGAAACTCAAGTCCAGGCAGCCTGCAACCCACCAAAGATTGTTTCCTAGCAAAACTCCTGCTTTTAGCTTTGTGTGACTTGTCATCCATATGTAAGAGTAGTTTCAAAACTCAGCCCTCTGATGCACTTGTTTACACCACTGCAGTTAATTTACAGTTCTTTGTCCAAAGAGTAACCCAAGAAAGGCTAAAGAGTTGCTTTACCACCATGGCCACTGCCCAGCTTTCTCCTTCAACCCATCTTTAATGAGATTTAAGAAGCTTCCATCAGAAAGAAGATTATGAAGATCTTTATCTATCCATGTGATAAATGTACCACAATAATGGAGATATAAATAGCTTTCTTTTTCTGAAAGAAATCTATTATTCAAAATCATTTTTCAGAGCCTGAAAACCTTTGTCAGAGCCTTCATAGTGATTTTACACTTTGTATGAAGCCAGATGAGAGCTTTCCTTTATAACAATTTGTTATCACTCAGAATCCATTTACTATGTCCCACTGTGTATCCATACTTGGTATGACGTATTTGGTTGTGTATTCTTTCCTTTGTAAGATAAGCTTCTGCTATGTCAAAACTGTGTCTTCTCTGCCTTTGTAACTCTTCAGAGTTAAAAATATATGTTTTTTATGAAGTCATAATGTATACATTATGTAATGGTTTAAATGTAAACATTTCATTTACTGAAAACAGGCAAAAACTAATCTATGCTTTTAGAAATCTGGAATGGGGTTAACCTTTCAAGAGAGTTACAGACAGGAGAGGAAATAGAGGCTTTAGGGAACTGATGGTGATGTATTTTTGATCTGAGGGCTGGTTGTACATGTGTGTTCAATTGTGCTGTACACTTATATGTGCTTTTCTTCATTATATTTCAATAAAATGAAAAAATATATTCCAGGTACTATACAGAAGGCTTACAATTGTTTCCTTGCCTTGGTTAATATTTTAATGATAACATTTTTAAAAAGAAAATGGTAATTTTGGTGGATAGCTGGATAAAAAGTATATTTTGTAAATTTTGTAATAAACTGAAACATTTTTTTTAATTATGTAATTATTTTTCACTTAGATGCTCTCACAAATGCCTAATTTAGTACCCCAAATGAGGAACATGTTCAACTAACTATTGTTGCTGTTGTTTAGTCACTAAGTTGTGTCCGACTCTTTGCGACCCCATGAACTGCAGCATACCAGGGTTCCCTGTCCTTTGTTATCTCCCGGAGTTTGCTCAAACTCATGTCCTTTGAGTCAGTGAAGCCATTCAACCATCTCATCCTCTGCCACGCCCTTTTCCTCTTGCCCTCAATCTTTCCCAGCATCAGAACCTTTTCCAATGAGTCGGCTCTTTGAATCAGATGGCCAAAGTATTGGAGCTTCAGTATCAGTCCTTCCAATGAATATTCAGGGTTGATTTCCTTTAGGATTGACTAGCTTAATCTCCTTGCTGTCCAAAGGACTCTCAAGAGTCTTCTCCAGCACCACAATTCAAAAGTGTCAATTCTTCAGTGCCCAGCATTCTTATGATCCAACTCGCACATCCATACATGACTACTAGAAAAACCATAGCTTTGACTATACGGACCTTTGTCAGCCAAATGATGTCTCTGCTTTTTAATATGCTATCTAGGTTTGTCACAGATTTTCTGCCAAGAAGCAAGCATCTTTTAATTCCATGGCTGCAGTCACCATCCACAGTGATTTTAGAACCTGAGAAAATAACATCTGTCACTGTTTCCATTGTTTCCCATCTATTTGCTGTGAAGTGATGGAAATAACTGTATATATGGATACATAGATATGCATACATACATATATTTACACATTTAACTTCAGAGTAATATCACAATCTTTATCAATTGAATTAAAAATTGCATATGTGAACTAGTTACCTTGAATAAATTTTGACTCCTTAAAATTATGTAATTAGTGAATAGATCAAGAAAATTTTAATAAAGTACTTTACTTGGACTCTCTTTTGAGGGTGTATTTATTCATTTATTCGACAAGTATTTGTCACACCATGCTGGGAGATAACAATACAGAGATAAAAGAAACATGGGTTCCTTCCCAAGAATTCATAGTCTGTAGAGAAGACAGGTATGATACACAGTTTCAGTGGGATGTAGTAAGTCTAATAAGTGAAAGTTGTACAGGAAATATGTGCATAAAAGGAGAAAATATTGCCTTTTCTAAAGGGCAGCAAGCAAATTTAGTGGTAAATTTAGTCCTGAACCAGGTGTTGAAATGAAAGAGAAAAATCAGATGAGGAAAGTCATTCCAAGCAGAGATAAAAGCAAGAGGCAAGAAAATAGCATGTAGTCAATTATCAGAGGCTGCTGCATTGGTTGTTTTACAGCTTGGAAAAGAAAGTTTTACAGTAATGGCAAAAATAGAATTTTTCCTGCTTTTTAGTAAATTCTTCAGAAATCCTTATTTTTTTTAATCAAATTGTGGCACAATTAGTTCCATTTAATAACACATTAAGATCTTCGTTCTGGATTCAACTTGTATATTTCCTCCTTTCCAGATTATCAACCAATTACATTTCTCTTAATTTTCCTTTCTTCAGGTACAAAATGGAGTTGATAATACCATCTACCTCATAGGATAGTTTGTGAAGAATATAAGTGATATTCATCAGGAAAAAGATGCTTGACACAATGCCTGCAATTAGATTCTAATTCAACTTGTTTCTATAAACAACTGGATAAATTATAACCTCTGAAAAGAAAGTCTATTTGGAAAGAAATGACATAAAGTGAATTAATAAATCTTCCTTCTCCACAAAAGATACTCAAACCTGGGTTCCACTCATTCTCAATGCCTTGATTTAAAAGATTTTTTAATATATCAAACCTCTGCTGAAAGCAAGACAAAACAACACAGCCACCACACCACCATAACAACAATAAGACAGATCTTCATTCTTTCAGGAGCCATGGCCTTATCATCTTTCAGTTTAGACTGAGGATCCTTTTTATGTTGTAATTGTGCTTAGAACCATGGCATTGCCAATTTTCCACTTAAGCCAGAAAGAAATACACCCCAGGGTTTCAATGGAATCTCAGAATGACACCTCCTCAGCCAGCCCTCTGACTACGTTAGGGTGGCATTACAAGATGACGACGTGTACTCTTTTTGGGAGAAAGAAAGATGAGAAAGTTCTATCTTCTTGGCTTCAAGTATGTCTTCACAGCCACCACACCTTTTCATATAATTCTTTTTAGAACGTACTGTCAAAATGAAGCCAACAGAGAAAAGTTCCAACGAATGGAATTGCCATAGCAACACCCTACATTTCTCATCAAGTTTGGTCTTGTGTGGATCATCACGTTAAAGCTTGTTTTTCAGCTTGGTGAAAGCTATGACTGTAATCTTCAGTGTGAAAATCTCTTCGGCCCAAGTAGAAGTTAAAAATAGAAGGGAATAATTTGAATTATTTCACGAAAACTCCATCTGGAATTGCAGCTCCTCCACAAATGGAATTAACTTAGAGAACACTGGCATTTGGGACCACTTAAATTTCCCCTTTGGTTTCAAATTGGATTCAGTACTTGTCATTATGACTTGTCATTATCTGTTGAGTGTTGACCAAGTACTCGATTCCTCAATTCTGAGCAAAAAGAAGAGTCCAGTACTCATCTCCTTCAAGAGGACAAGATGTAGAAGCATAATATTGAATAAGAATCTGGACAAAGGCTCAGTGTGTGTATGTGTATGTATGAGTCTGTGATTTAATTGCTTTTGATAGCTAGTAAATATCTTAGGTCTTTTCTAGCCAGGAAAGCATTATTTTTAAAAGCTTTGCATTGGAGAGTTTTACTTTGTGGTAAATTAACTATCTTAAAAGAATTCTAAGAGAAGAACAGTATACATAAAATGGTTTTAAAAATATTCTTTCAGGGTTGCAAACTAGACTATGTTTAGAGGTTTACGTTTTCATTTCAAATTCTTGATGAAAAGCAAGACTCCCAAAATGTATGGAGTATTAATATTAGTGATACTTTTTCAACTTTCATAAAATATCAGATGTATTTTTTGAATAAATGAATCACATATTCTTAATTTACTCCAATAAGTTGTCATGTGAACATTCTATATGTTGTAATTTACAGTTATGCATGGTTATTAGTCACAAAAGCCCTAACCCTATAACTGAATAATACTAAGAATATGTATTGCCATTTTTCCTAGCAACAGGATATTATAAATTCATCATTATCAAGCAATATAAACTTGAACTACAAATATTAACTCAGACTAATTAAATACTCTGATCATAGAATTGTTCCCTAGAATTTATAGAATTAAATAAAAATGAACCTGCAGATATGCAACATCAGGTTGATTGACATAGTTTTTAAATAAAAAAGATCAGAAAACTATATATCAATTGTACATAAAAATATATGTATAGTTGGAAGTTGATCATACCTATAAAATCACCTGTTGATCATTTTAAAAAACAGATACCTGTAAAAATACCTGGAGTAAGGACTTTGATTTGTTTCATACAAGGAAATAAAGCAATTGCTAAACTTTAAATGATCTCTCTCTAGCACTGAAGCAGACATCGTCATGCAGTTGACATATTTTCACAGCCGTTGGCAATGATACATGCAATTTTAATCATGGATATTAATTCTCTTCTTTAAACCACCAGCCCACCCCTGCAACTACTCTATTACTTCACTCTGGTATTTATTTCACTGCCACAAGCAGTGATGCATGGAAATTAAACTATATATATTCATTATTTCCTGCTTTTGCCTCAGTGCATAAAATTTTCACTTGTACATTGTTAGAAGGTAAAAATTTCATCACAGACTTACCATCATGTGACCTCGACCTTGTGGTGATTAAACGCTATAAGGGTTTGGGCATAAAGATATCAACCAGCAAGGACGAGCTACAGAAACTGGTGACAGGGAACATGTCTGGGTAACTATGACAGCTGAAAAATGACCTATGATCTTAAGGAAAAGTCAGCATTAGATACTATAACCCTAACCATCACTTTGAAAGCTAAGGTTCTGCAGTGAAAAGACTAGAAATTCAATTGTTTTCAAATGACACATTGGGTTACAATGTTTTTGTCAGCAATTACTTTGTCACAAAATCGTTATTCTTCTTATTCTTTTTTTTTCCCCTGTGGAGTTAGTGATGGGGATGCTGAATTTTCCCAAAATAACCTTTAATTATAGTTTTTGATCTTGACATTCTTGAAAAATGCCCTACTGGCTAGTCTTCTGTAAGTACCATCTGTAAGTTTTGATCATAAACTAACTAGTCCTAGAATCTGCCTGGCAAAAAGCATTACGAGTCATTTTGGAAAAAGTCAGGCATAGTCAATTTTCACAGTCTTGAAACTTGAAATGATTTCTTCCAGCTTTCAGAGGAAAAAAAATATTTTCTGGCATGAAATTCCGTGTTAAAAATTTCAAACAAAAATAGAGGAGAAAGCTAGAATATAGCAAAAACAACGAAAAAAGATACAGTAGAAATTTGAATATACTAGAAACTGCATTTGTCCAGAAAATAAGAATTTTCAACTTTATTTTCACAGTTAGACCTAATTATTTATACCTAAAATATGATGAATTTATATTTCTGAAGCACATATCTAAGAATAGAAGGAAAATAAAGAAAATATGTAATATTATATCAGTAATGATGAAGAAAGTACTACATAGCATCTTAACTCAATCAGTACCTTAATAAACAGCCAAAAGATGGCCTCAACTAAGGGAAAATGATGAAGGGGGAAGAAAACCATGTTGATAAGCCTCTGGAGCAGATTAATACTGGAAGCTGCTGACCTGCCATGCACGGCCATTACTTGGTGATGTTAGAAATAACAACACTGAACATTCTCCTTACCAGTGAAACATTTAAGTCATTTACTTCTCTGAACAATCTCAGTGGTTAATTAAGATCTTGACAAAAAGTACATCTTGCAAAGATGTGATGATATCTGTTATACATGGTATTCATAGGTGGACTGCTCCTTTATAGTAAACTGCTTCATTTGCCTTTATTATTCACTCTGCTAACTATAGATTCCTTGATGTGTAGAGTACTAAAGTTTTCCTCTGTATTGATGTTTTATAAAAACACATCTTCTTAAGAATTCTGAAGTTCTATCTTTGTGCCAATCCATCGATGTGTCTACATTTATACTTCTGGAAGGACAAGAGTCCCTATGGAAGGTGTACTTGTACTGGCTTAGTCGTCAAATTAGCATAGCCTGATTTCTTGCTAAGTGTCCAAACTTGTGTTAGCCAGAGCATTAATGTCAATGTTCATTATGCATACATTAAGCTATTTTAGGAGAGGTAGTTTATAGATCACGTTATCTTCTGATTTCAGTTTCCTAATGACTCCAGTATATCTTTCTGGAAATGGACAGACTGCTGTGATTATGACCCTTATTTATAATGAGTTGTATTTCTACTTGTGTTTCATGGCATCCGGTCCTACCATTTCATGGCAAATAGATGAGGAAAAAATGGAAACAGTGACAGACTATTTTCTTGGGCTCCAAAATCACTGCAGATGGTGACTGCAGCCATGAAATTAAAAGACACTTGCTCCTTGTAAGAAAATCTGTAAGAAACCTAGATAGCATATTAAAAAGCAGAGACATCACTTGGCTGACAAAGTCCATATAGTCAAAGCTATGGTTTTTCCAGTAGTTATATACAGATGTGAGAGTTGTCCCATAAAGAAGGCTGAACACTGAAGAATTTGTGCTTTTGAACTGTGGTGTTGGAGAACATTCTTGAGAGTCCCTGGGAGAGCAAGCAGATCAAACCAGTCAATCCTAAAGGAAATAACCCTGAATATACGTTGGAAGAACTGATGCTGAAGCTCCAATACTTTGGCTACCTGATGCGAAGAGATGACTAATTGGAAAAGACCTTGATGCTGGGAAAGATTGAGGGTAGAAGGAAAAGAGGGCAGCAGAGGATGAAATGGTTGGATGGCATCACCGACTCAACAGACATGAGCCTGAGCTAACTCCAGGAGATAGTGAAGATCAGGGAAGGCTGGTGGTGTACTACAGTCCACGCAGTTGCAAAGAGTCGGACATGACTGAGCAACTGAACAGCAGCAACAATTTCTAGTACCATGGTTTGCTAGTACCATGGTTTGCTAGTTTAGTGATATGGAAAAACATATCTTTGTTCACTCATACCTACACTTTTTATATTTTTTGTATGAACATATATTAGTATACAGATCCTTGCTTAAAGTTCAAATAGTACTATGCTATACAAACGCCAGTAATTATTATGCTGGTGTGTGATTATAACTTGAGAGCCTACAACCTGTCAGCTGCTGGACTAGGCACATTATTCATCACTGTCATCAGAATTATCATCACAGATTTTTTGATGAATATTTATCTGGAAAGTATTCTACATTTGTTATCTATTTAAAATCCCACAAACAGAAGTGCAAAAAGGCCTATAACTGGCAAGAAGTAGAGTCTGGATTGAAATACAGGTTTGTCTACTGTAAGATAGCCTGTAAATAATAGTGCATAATGCATTTAAAAATTTGGTACATTTCTCAGTCTTCCCAAAGAGCCCATTTTTAAAATGGAACACGCAACCTATGGGTTATAAACCTATTATCTCATGGCTGTGTCTATTTGAACCCAGACTCTCTGGATATAGGAGTCTACCTCTCAGAAACTAAGATCATGGCATCTGATCCCATTACTTCATAGCAAATGAATGGGGGTGGGGGGGATGGAAACAGTGGCAGATTTATTTTTTTGGCTTTCAAAATTATTTTGGAAGATGACTGCAGCCATAAATTTAAAAGATGCTTGCTCCTTGGAAGAAAAGCTATGACAAATCTAGATAGCATATTAAAAGGCAGAGACATCACTTTGCTGACAAAGGTCCATATAGTCAAAGTTATGGTTTTTCCAGTAGTCTTGATGTGAGAGTTGAACCATACAGAAGGCTGAGGACTGAATAATTGATGCTTTCGATCTGTGGTGCTGGGGAAGACTCTTGAGAGTCCCTTGGATTGCACGGAGATCAGACCAATTAATCCTGAAGGAAGTCAGTCCTGAATAGTCATTGGAAGGACTGATGCTGAAGCTGAAGCTCCAATACTTTGGTCACCTGATGCAAAGAGCCAAATGACTGGAAAAGACCCTGATGCTGAGAGCAGAAGGAGAAGTGGGCAGCAGAGGAGGAGATGGTTGAATGGCATCACTGCCATGAGTCTGAGCAAACTCTGGGAGACAGTGAAGGACAGGGAAGCCTGGTGCAAGGCAGTCCATGGGGCCACAAAAAGTCAGACATGACTGGGCAACTGAATGAAGACAAACTCTTCAGAGCATCTTCTCACACAATAAAGAATAAAATGACATTTTCACTAATAATTTCAGGTGCAGAAAGAACGCATACTACATATTGACCTATTTTATGTGCTGTAGCCCTCTTACCCTCCCTCTTCCTTGGTTTTAGCTATTTCCTGTGACAACAGATGTTTTCACCCCTTAGCTCTGGATAAGTAATACTCTATAAGTGAGGGCATCTCTTTGGGAACTGAACTTTGGACACTGTTCCAAGTCCCAAGTGAGCTAATAAAAGAATGACTTCAGAACAGATTCAGGGTTCTTCCTGGAAGACATTATGGTGAATATAATTTTCTCTGTCCCTTATATGTAATTCACTTGGAATTATTCAAAAAGTATTAGTATTTTAGTTTCTGAGACAATGTATAGAATATTTTCCTCAGAAAATACGTGTTTTTTTAAAACCATGGTTGCTAAGAAGCTTTGTCCATATATTCCATGAAGGGCTTGCCCTGGGTACCACTCTCCAGTTATGGACAGATGAGGAACAGCAGAAGACTCACAAAACCCAGGAGTCAGTGTTTCCATGGGGTCAGTGGAGCACAGAAATGGCTGCTGTTTAAAGGATTCAGGCCTGGATTGCATGGTCAGATAAAGAATGTTAAAAATGTTAATGGTTCACCATTTTTTTAAATTAAATTTATTTATTTTTTTAATTACAATACTGTATTTGTTTTGCCATACATTGACACGAATCAGCCATAGGTGAACACAATCTCCCAATGCCGAAGCCCCCTCCCACCTCCCACCCCACATCCTCTACCTGAATCATCCTGTGCATCAGCCCCATGCATCCTGCATCCTACACCAAACATAGATTAGCGCTTCGTTTCTTACAGGAAAATACACATGCTTCACTGCCATTCTCCCAAACCATCCCACCCTTTCCCTCTCCCTCAGAGTCCAAAAGTCCACTCTATACCTCTGTGTCTCTTGTTGTCTCACATATAGGGTCATCATTACTGTCTTCTAAATTCCATATATATGTGTCAGTATACTGTAACGGTGTTTTTCTTTCTGGCTTACCATTTTTACCCTTCAGTTTTGATGTAGATGTAGGATGAAGACTTTGAGAAGCAATCTTCTCAAGTGATTCCACAGTTTCTTAGGATTTGAGTCAGGATGCCAGAGGTCTGGCGTCAGACAAAGGAATAAGAGTAATTAAAAAAAAAAATGCTTTGAATTTGGGTCCAGTTCCTAGTTGACTCTGAAGTTCTTTTCTAATAATATATAAGGAAATAGAAATGAAAAGGGGGAAAAGCCCAATTAGTAGAGGATTACTTTCCAATTAAGCTGGAGGGCAAAGAAGAGAAAGCTGAAAGTATCTCATCTCTCAAAATAAGCTTAAATAGTTCTGTCAAATGCGCTCGATTTAGGTCACACAGGGAATTGAGGACATCTTTCACCTTCCACTATTGTGAAAGTCTTAAGGTTACTTAACCAAACAGTTCAAGAACATAACAAATTCATACCAATGAACAGAGTCTGAAAAGTTCATCTCACATTTCGGAAAGCAGTGCACTGTTGTTATGAGAAACTCTTCATCATTAGATTTGAACATTGATATCTCATGCTCACCATATCAGAGACAAGATATTCTGTAAAAAAAGTCTATAAATCCCATGAACAACTTTTTGCAAATGAATTCTTTGTGGAGACAAGTGAAGAGACTTAATCATAGAAGCAGAACAGAGCTTTTCCTGGTGGACAAATGTTAGTGTAAACTTGGTTGCCTACACTATTGGCAATGTACTGCTTCAGCAAAATAGAGAAGCATGCTTAATTACTGCTTTCTTTGTCTCAGTTATTGTAAGTCAATGCATTAGATTAATTCTTCAATATTTTCTCTAATTTCATTCACTATCACTACACTAGTAATTACTTTTCTTCCTTACATAATTATCTGATTCTCTTTTGGTTTCAACTTCTCTACCTACTAATATCATCTGGAGGATTCTTCTTCAGTCATCCTACCCTATCAAGCTACTATCTCGCCTCCCTATTCCCCTCTCTCTCCTAATTATCTCTTTACTTCTCAACTAAGGACTCATTTTTTCCGCTACTACAGTGTTCCTTCATTCTTTGCAATATTGTGAGTCTTTGTGTAGCAGTGGCTTTCATCTTTTGAAGGGAAGCAGTACCTTGCTTAGAGGAGGAAATGGCAACCTACTTCAGTATTCTTGTCAGGAAAATCCCATGGACAGAGAAGCCTGCTGGGCTTCTGTCCATGGAGTTGCAAAGAGTCAGTCAGGCACGACTTAGTGACTGAACACTCACTTGCTATTCATCAAATCCACTGGCTTTTAGCAACAAAACAGCTTTATCAAGATAATTTATAAGCACTAAAACTCTCCTGCTGCTGCTGCTGCTGCTAAGTCGCTTCAGTCGTGTCCGACTCTGTGCGACGCCATAGACGGCAGCCCACCAGGCTCCCCCGTCCCTGGGATTCTCCAGGCAAGAACACTGGAGTGGGTTGCCATTTCCCTCTCCAATGAATGAAAGTGAAAAGGGAAAGTGAAGTCGCTCAGTCATGTCTGACTCATCACTACCCCACGGACTGCAGCCCACCAGGCTTCTCCAGCCATGGGATTTCCCAGGCAAGAGTACTGGAGCGGGTTGCTATTGCCTTCTCCCTACTTTGGCTCATTTTCACAAATGTATAAAGTAGTGTGCTTCCAACCACAATCACAGCATAGAACATTCCCAATGCCTTAGAAAGTGTGCTTCTGCATGAGGAATTCCTCTTTTCAATGATCAAACTTCTTAAGACTATTTTGAACAATGGCCACGGTAACTTTCACAATTGAATAGTCCACAAGATTTGCTTGGCATATTTAATAGAATTGCAGAGCCCTGAGCCTCATTTCCAGAAATTCTGATGCATTATAAATATTTAGAAACCAGAATCTGATCATAGCACTTCTTGAATTAAAACCACGCAATGGCCCTCCATTGCCTATGGAAAACCTACAAACTCTATCAGTTCAGTTCAGTTCAGTCACTCAGTCATGTCCGACTCTTTGCAACCCCATGAATCGCAGCACGCCAGGCCTCCCTGTCCATCACCAACTCCCGGAGTTTACTCAGACTCACGTCCATCGAGTCAGTGCTGCCATCCAGCCATCTCATCCTCTGTCGTCCCCTTCTCCTCCTGCCCCCAATCCCTCCCAGCATCAGAGTCTTTTCCAATGAGTCAACTCTTGGCATGAGGTGGCCAAAGTACTGGAGTTTCAGCTTCAGCATCATTCCTTCCAAAGAAATCCCAGGGCTGATCTCCTTCAGAATGGACTGGTTGGATCTCCTTGCAGGCCAAGGGACTCTCAAGAGTCTTCTCCAACACCACACTTCAAAAGCATCAATTCTTCGGCGCTCAGCTTTCTTCACAAACTCTATAGTGTGGCCTAAAAAATTTGTCCTGCTTGTGTCTTCACTTTTCTCCCTCTTCGCATTCTCCATCTCCCCTACTCCTAATCTAGGCAAGTTCCTGGCTCATTAGTCCGTTTCATATATCCTCGGCCTTCTTGCCCAGAATGCTCCTCTCTGACGCTGCGAAGGCCCACAGCGTAGTCCCGTGTTTCCCAGCACTCAGTGCCCCGTTCTCACCTGTAGATCGCCAGGGTCAGTTCTCTCTCTACCTCCAAGACCACTAGCCTGAGACAGAATGGAGCACACACTGCTTTGGGCTGTTGTTGCTTATTATAAATACTTCATTTCCTCTTATTTCATAGTAAGCAACTTGAAGCAAAATTTTAGGTTTAATTCCCTTCTTTTTTGTCTTTTCATACTGTTCATGGGGTTCTCAAAGGAGAGACATTACTTGGCTGACCAAGGTCCAAATAGTCGAAGCTATGGTTTGTCCAGTACTCATGTATGGATGTGAGAGTTGGCCTATAAAGGAGGCGGTAGCATCGAAGAATTGATGCTTTCAAACTGTGGTGCTGGAGAAGACTCTTGAGAATCCCTTGGACTGCAAGGAGATGAAACCGGTCAATCTTAAAGGAAATCAGCCCTGAATATTCATTGGAAGGATTGAGACTGAAGCTGAAACTCTAATACTTTGGCCACCTGATGCAAAGAACTGACTCATTAGAAAACTCACCAGATCCATTACTACCTTGGAGCCTTTCCTCGTAGACTCTTCCTTCTGGCAAATTCAACTGATTCTTCAAGACTTGTTTTAAATATCACTTCTTTTATGAGACTTTGCCTGACCCTTAGTCTAAATAGGTCACACTGGGGGTTGCCATGACTAGGAAATGTGTTTTAAGTTAATTAAAGTGTCTTAATCATCGGGACAATGGCATGAAGTCTTATGATTATTATTCCCACTTTACAGATGAGAAATGTGAAAGTGAAGTTCACAAGGTGACTGCATAGCTGTTGTGACAGGAGGTGGATCTAAGTAGTGTTACTTTAAATATTAAAATAAGCTTTGTGTAATTTATTTCTCAGTCATCATTTTTATAAAAACAAATGCATGCATGTGTATTTATTGCTATTTCTTTACCTATGAGTTTCATGATCAGATCTTCATTTTTGAACTGAAGTTTGACAGTTGGAGGAAAGAAAGATGACTTAGAGTTCTAAGGGAGTGACTGAGGTTAGGAAAAGCACTTCATGGACTTCCTCCCCTGGAGCTTCAGCTTTTTAACAAATATTTCATAGATGCCTGTTGATAAACAATTAAAATATTCAAGTGAAAGATCCACAATTTTTTCAAGAAATAAAAGTGCTTTATAAATGTGATGATCACTGTAAATCAGTCTAAAATAATTACTGCTAGAATATTACCTGATAATTTATGCCTGTACTAGATTCAGATACTTTAAGCATTTTTACTATATAAAAAGTATATCCATTCTATTTAAATAACCACAATAATATCAGATTCTTTAAAGAAAATCCCTCTGAAAAATTCATTAATTTAATTTTGTTAATTTAATTTAACCAACTGTAGAGCAGAGCTTGAGAAATAATTAGATAAAGCTGCACAAAATGGCATTTTGGCCTTCTCTATTAAAAAAAAATTAGTTCAAAATCCAATAATGCCTCCAGCCTATTTGAATTCTATGTTGTCTCAATGAATATATAATCCATTAAACATAGAAAATGTATTTCTAAAGAAAATAGTAACTTTTATTTACCTGACATGGCCACAGTCTGAATTGTCTAAGACATGGTGATAGGCCAAATGACTTGACATGTTTTAGAAGGCACCAAAAGATAGTTGATTGACTGTAAATAAATATTTTAAAATAGGTTAATGTATTTTAAAGATAGCTACCACCCTTTCCCCCCTTCATTTGGCCACTGAGGGAAATGTAATAACTCTGTGATAATGAAAGTCTTACCCATGGTGAAAAGTCCTATCTTTATGATACATCAGGGACTAGTTTTTATATTGCTTTGATAACTCTAAACCTTTAAACTGCTCTTTCTAGGGCAAATTCTGCCCTCCAAAATTTAATTGGGCAGAATCCTATGTTGACTCAGAGGGAATAAAATGCTCTCAGAGTAAACCACTCACCCATTAATTTTTCCAAGGCATCAAGGTATCATTTAGTACCTGGAAGGAGGTAATTTACCACATGGTACTTCGCAGGAGCTACTGACTGAGCAGTTTATTCCTAGGGAGAATGCAACTCACCCTGGGTCACTATAGAAACAGCCTCCTATTATAATCAGGATTATTATCCTCCATTTACTCCCTTTTTCTGGCTGAGTCTCTCAGTAACAGCTGGAGGCCTCATTTATAAACAACCTGTGCTCTAAAATACCCATGATGCTCACAGTATGAAAACATAGAAACACAGTCTATCCTTGGGCATATTATTATTTTATTATTATTTTATACGTATTTGGTACATTTCCTTCAGGGAGCAGAAAGCATTTCATGAACTTTAAATAACCAATGGGTATAAATCTATGCCACTGTATGTAAGTTATAGTTACTTTAATAATAAAAACAATATAAGGGTGAAGAATTGGTATTGTTTATTTATAGTTAATACACGAGGAGGAAAAGACATTTCAATGATCATAGAAAGTATAAACCTCTTTCCTTATTTTGCTTTTTACTGTGGAATTAGTTAAGTTTGTGAGTTGGAGTCTTTTTTTTTTTTTTTAATACAACAGTCTGTTTGGAATGGCTATCTAATAAACGTTGACTGAACCCTGAAATTGTTTTTTAATTGTATACAATTGTGTAAAGTGTGTTTAACCTAGATTTATAGAGCTGAGTTATTTCTAGATTTCAAGGCTTAGGAGAACAATCTTTCTTGAATATAAGCAGTAGATTTACTGGAACCCTCGCATTACTAGTAGAAACCCACACCCACCCATTGTACCCACAGATAACTTCTCGATTCATAAGAGGCTTACATTCTTCAGGTTGTGTTTTTCTCTAATGTCTTGCTCCTGGTGAATCTCCCATTTCTACTAGTCTTAGTTCTTAGGCTTCGTGAATTATTTTCATTCAGCTTTGACTTCATCTGGTATTGCAGTCAACTCCTTGTTTTCATCCTCTTCCTCCCATCCTTAAACCGTATAATCAAAGAACACTCCTGATTTTGATTTTACAAAGATTTGGATCCACCAGATATAAACAGAGATGGCAGCAGTGCAAAGTCCTGATGACATTTAAAATCCAAATCACCTGAAACCATCCCCTCACTGTAAATTTATGGCCAACCACATCACTCTCCTCTCAACCCTAGTATTTAGGTGTAAATTACTGTTATTTTCTCAAGAAATTCTTCCATCAAAAGATTCTTCTTACACCTATTTTTTAGCCAACTTGAATCCATCAAATTTCTATTTATTTCTTAAATAGAATAGCAATTCTTATTTGCATAAACTCTCAAAGCACCAAGGTAATATCTATTTTTGAGCAGATATATACATTAAGGTAAAGGTTTTCTCCACATCTCTCCCCATCTCAACCAAAGAAAATTCTCATCTTGAATAGAATTCAGCTTCTTCTGTAGTATATGTTCTAGGTGGCATGAGGTGGTTCAGATTTATGCCTTTTGTGCTCAAGTAATTATTAATAGCTTAATTATTAGTAACTATTAATAGTACACTTTTGCTCTCAAAATTCTCCAGTTTTTTATGATTGTGTTTTACTCACTCACTTGGCAAATATTTTCTTATAGTCCTTTAAGAATAAAGTGTGAAAAACATGTAATTATGTATAGTAATGTATATTTAATATATATTAACTCAAACATATGTGTAATGGGATAACAAATTTAAGTGATTCTTCAGTGCAAAAGATATTTGGCACCTTAAACTTAGCCTGGTCTTACAATGTAAAATTTTCCTTTGATTACATATTACTTGGTTTTACTTGCCTCTGAAACACTTTACCCCCAACCCAAGAGTTATTCTTCAAAGTGATGTTGAAGTGTTTGCAACATTATGGTAGAGGTGAAGAGATTCTTGGGTAGGATGTTTGCAGGCTTCTTTAGTCTCATGCTGTCTTAAAAAGAAAAAGAAAAAAAGCACAACATGACCGTTGTGAGTTAAATTTTATTTGGTACAAAATGAAGACTACAGCCAAGAGACAGCATTTCAGATAGCTCTGAAAAACTGCTCCAAAGAGGGAGAGGGAAGATCAGTATATAAGCAATTTTAGTGAAGGGAGCACATGCAATCAAGCCCAAATTTTTGCAAAAGGTTTCTCCAAGTCATGAGGAGCTGTAGTCACCATGAAGGATTTTAGTGCTTTTCTAGATTTTAGGAGATACAGAATTGTGCTCATAAAATTGGTTCCTGAAAATATCTAACTCTATGAAGACTATGAAACTAAAGAGCCTCTTGAAGAAAGTAAAAGAGGAGAGTGAAAATGTTGGCTGAAAACTCAACATTCAGAAAATTAAGATCATGGCATCTGGTCCCATCACTTCATGGCAAATAGATGGGGAGACAGTGGAAACAGTGACAGACTTTATTTTATTTTATTTTATTTTGGCTCCAAAATCACTGCAGATGGTGACTGCATCCATGAAATTAAAAGACACTTGCTCCTTGGAAGAAAGTTATGACCAACCTAGACAGCATATTAATAAGCAGAGATATTACTTTGCCAACAAAGGTCCATCTAGTCAAGGCAATGGTTTTTCCAGTGGTCATGTATAGATATGAGAGTTAGACTATAAAGAAAGCTGAGCACTGAAGAATTGATGCTTTCAAACTGTGGTGTTGGAGAAGACGTTTGAGAGTCCCTTGGACAGCAAAGAGATCCAACTAGTCCATCCTAAGGGAATCAGTCCTGAATATTCACTGGAAGGACTGATGCTCAAGCTGAAGTTCCAATATTTTGTCCACCTGATGTGAAGAACTGATTTATTTGAAAAGATCCTGATGCTGGGAAAGATTGAAGGTGGGAGGAGACGGGGACAACAGAGGATGAGATGGTTGGATGGCATCACCGACTCAATGCACATGAGTTTGAGTAAACTCCGGGAGCTGATGAAGGACAGTGAGGCCTGGTGTGCTGCAGTCCATGGAGTCACAGAGTTAGACATGACTGAGCAACTGAACTGAACTGATGAAGACCTGTTCTGCCAGTTTTTCCCAGAGCAGAGAGTGCCTCTTTCCTGATCTCCACCCTGAATTCCTTTCAGGGGGATTGAAGGTCAGCAGCTACAGCAGTTCGTGTCTGCCTTGTAGACAAGTGCCAATTTGTATCTGACACCCACACGGGTGTCCATCTGCATCTGTGCGCTGGTCCCCAGCTGGCAGTTGTGTCTGTAATTGTTGCCTGGAGCAATCAAAAGTAGTAGTCTCTCTCAACTTGGTTGAACCCAGGTATCCTCACTGGTTGTCTTGGCCTGATCTTAGCTCATGGCAGATTCTCCATGATCTGGCTCGGCACAGTTCAGTCTTTGCCTAAACTGACTGCCTTGTAGCCTCTCTGAAAAGCTGCTTAATTTCTCTTAGGTGTCCCCTCTGGCAAGCACTCCAGGTGATCTCTCATTGTTCCACGTTCCTTCTATACACACGGGAAGCGAAGGCACCTCAGATTCCTAAATGAGGAGTCAAGTCAACATTCCTATTCTCTTCTATTGAGTTATCATTTTTGTCCCATTTTGGTCTCCTCCCAGTGCCTTATCCACCACATACACACTGTTATTCTGAGCTGAAATCCTTGCAGGGCATTAGCAGTCACACACCTGACCAATACCTTCTATCATCATATATTAATGCTTTGTAACATTTATTTATTTTTAATTGGAAGATAATTGCTTTACAATGCTGTGTTGGTTTCTCCCATATGCCAACCTGAATCATCCATAGGTATACATATATCCCCTCTCTCTTGAACCTCCCTCATCATATACTTTTGTGATAAAATAGAAAATTGCTGGCTTTGCCGTCCTAGGAAGTATTGGTATCTTCCCTACACACTGAGAGAAACCCTTCAGGCTTAAACTGTGATTAAAAATTTAAATAAATTTAGAAAATATTTCCTCAGAACAGTAGTAGCCTTGTTTGTAAGAAATTGGACTTCTTACACCTGTTTTGAATGTTAGAGAGTGAATTCCTTTCTTCTCTTTGCATTCCTTCAATAGCATTTCTAGTTTCCCTACCCTCTACCACACTCCCCGCCTTCCCTCCATTTCCACTGTAGGCTGGTGAGCCTTTGGAAAACAATAGCCTAGATATGGAAGCTGAGCCATTACTCAGAT
The DNA here is from genome assembly GCA_917880005.1 of Nanger dama. Classification (NCBI taxonomy): domain Eukaryota; kingdom Metazoa; phylum Chordata; class Mammalia; order Artiodactyla; family Bovidae; genus Nanger; species Nanger dama. Next base: position 4,993,598 of record CAKJTW010000059.1, read on the forward strand.
AACCCTTTTCTTAAATTCATGTAGGGGGAACAGAATTTTCCATGCTAAAATATATCTCTTTGTCCTATTAATGATTTTGAGCTGGTTATTTTCTAGGAAACAGCATGTGTGTGTGTGTAAGTGTGTGTATGTTGCCATGCACACTCAGTCGTGACCTCATGGACTGTAGTCCGCCAGACTCCTCTCTCTCTGGAATTTCCCAGGCAAGAATACTGCATTAGGTTGCCATTTCCTTCTCCAGGGGATCTTCCTGACCCAAGGATTGAACCCATGTCTCTTGTGTCTCCTGCACTGGCAGGCAGGTGGTTTCTTTACCACGGTACCCCTGGGAAGCCCAGGATACATGGGAAAAACTCTGAAAATCCTTGGGTAAGAAGCATTTACATTTGTAAGGAAAATCTCCATTTGTAAGAGTGTCTCCTCCAAGTAACTAGAAGAAGAGGATGACCAAATCTCTGGATACTCTTCTCAATGGAGAAGTCAAGGACTTAAATCTGTACCACAACATTACCCATCTTTACTGGGCAAAATGCATAACATGAGAGTTGCAAGTTCAATTTTATTTGGTGCAAAATGAGGACTGTGGCCAGGGAGACAGCATTTCAGATAGCTATGAAAAATTTTCCCAGAGAAGTAGAGGAGAAGGGTTGGGGAAGGTCAGTTTATGTGATTTTGGTGAAGAGGGAATCCGTGAAATCAAGCATATTTTTTTGCAGGTTTCTGATAATTACACAGAGCAGTCATCACCAAGAGGGAATTCAGTGCTTTTCTAAATATGAGGAGATGCAAGAATTGGCCCATAAAATCAACTCCTAACCATCTGAAGAAGTGTGCCAGTTTTTCCAGAGCCCGGGGTGACTCATTTCTGCTCTCCACCCTAAACTCCCTTTCAGTTCAGTTCAGTTCAGTCACTCAGTCGTGTCCAACTCTTTGCGACCCCATGAATCGCAGCACACCAGGCCTCCCTGTCCATCACCATCTCCCGGAGTTCACTCAAACTCACGTCCATCGAGTCAGTGATGCCATCCAGCCATCTCATCCTCGGTCATCCCCTTCTCCTCCTGCCCCCGATCCCTCCCAGCATCAGAGGCTTTTCCAATGAGTCAGCTCTTCTCATGAGGTGGCCAAAGTACTGGACTTTCAGCTTTAACATCATTCCTTCCAAAGAACACCCAGGGCTGATATCCTTTAGAATGGACTGGTTGAATCTTCTTGCAGTCCAAGGGACTCTCAAGAGTCTTCTCCAACACCACAGTTCAAAAGTATCAATTCTTCGGTGCTCAGCTTTCTTCACAGTCCAACTTTCACATCCATACATTACTACTGAAAAAAACCATAGCCTTGACTAGACGGACCTTGGTTAGCAGCTGTAGCAGCACATGATTTAATCCTTGTAGAGGTAGATGGCAAGTACCCAAAGCAAGTGCCAATTTGTAGTTGATACTGGTAACTCCATATTGACTCTCCCCACCCTGAACATCCTCTTTTGTCTTTGGCTGAGAATGCTATTTAAGGTGAGGGCTTCTGCCATTTGGGTGAGTGACTCAGTTTTTCTGGGTGTCTCCTATGTATATATATTATTAAACTTTTTAGAAATTTTCTTCCTTCCTTATCCATTGTTGTCCTAGGCTTAAGTAAATGAAAGGCCACATGATCCTGACCTGAACTGCTATCAAAATGTCTTGTGTGTTGCTTCCAAAATTTTAGGAACATTGTCAATAGACTGCTGATAAAATGTGGCCACTTTTTAGACCCAGGAGCCAATCACAAAATTTTCCATCATTAAGAATAGCTCCTATAGCCATAGCAGTGATGAAGTCTAATTGCCAAAAGAAAGAGTAGAAGAGTAAATAATTTTTTTTCCTTTTTTTTTGGCTGGGTCAGCAGCTCTCCATGATGTGAAAGTGTCATGACTGTATCCATGGTACTCATTTTTCTTTAACCATAGAATTATTACTCTATTACTACTATAGGAGCTGTAGAGTTTTATACCAAGTCTTTATTTATCTTACCATTTTTTTCTATAAAACTGTATCCAAAAATCTGTATTCTTCAGCTGATCGGAACAAATTCTCATACATCTTCTGATTATACTTATGACTTTCCCATATGAAAAGGCCAAAAAGAGAATGTCTGCTCTACTCAGAATTCTCTGGCACATTTTTGCAGTTCACTGAGGAAGATAGATGGGATCTTTCTGCAGCAGATGATGAACAAGAATTATAAGCAAATGGTAGTGTGTATTTCAGAGGACACAAATTCAGAAAATACTTGAAAGAAGCAGTAGGGAAAGGAGGGGCTGCTAGACAAATTTTTTTTCTGAAAAAGAGCTAACAGGCAAGCCAGCAAAACAGGATAGTAACTTTCATAAAAGAAACCTGTAATAAATTGGGCCCTTTGGTTTCTTAAAAATGGAAGAATGATGCTGAAAATGTGTCCTTTGTGCACTGATGCCAAATTGAATCTCAGAATTTGGGGTGAAGTGAAAAAGAATGGCTTTATTTCTTTGCCAGGTAAAGGGGGACACAGCAGGCTTATGCCATCAAAAACTGTGTTTTCCAACCCAGGAGGGTCTGCTGAGGAGTTTTATAGCAATGGTTCCAAAGGCAAGGTTGCCAATGAGGATCAGGATGTGTGCAAGGTCTATATTCCTTTAATCTGCCTCAGATGTCTCCTAAAATAGAATGATCCTTAAATTGGGTCCTTAAGCCATGCATACTTAATTAAAGTAGGAGAATCTAAAATAAAATTTAAATTACAAATATGGATAATATCTAGTTACTAATTTATTTGTTTTTGCTCTATTGATGCTCACTGCAATCAAATGCAAACTTCTTACTAATATAAATAAAATATTGAAGGTAGTTCTGCCTTTCTTTTATCATCTCTCCATTCAGTTGTTTATTCAGAACCATGTGTCTTTCTCACTTAGAGAACAAAGTAAATGAAACATTTTCACCTGTAATAATCTTGAGGGCACCTAAACTCTGAGATTTAGGCATGCAAAGGGAACATCTTTGTTTCAGAATCCAACATTAGGCTCTGAATTGAATGTATCTTCACTTATCCACCATGTGAACTACCCACTATAAGTCAAACTTCACACTAGAAGTGGAGGTGTAGTGACGAACAAGGAACCATCAAAGGGTATGGTACAGTAGGGTCAGTGATGACTTCTCAAATGTAGCAACAGCCAAGCTCACCAGTTACAGAAAGTATATTATTAGGTAGTCCATTTCAACTGCATTATGTTTTAGTATTAGAAACATTTTGAACATTGAAGCCAGGGCACTGCCAGGATGAAATGTGATTTACATTCAAAGCTTAAGAGTTCCTCCTTCATTCATCCAAAAGGCTATTCAAAGTTTTGGGCAAGGAAGAAAAATGAACAGAAATTCATTGCCTTCAGGCAAGCAGTTTAATCAAGTGGTGGGATGAAAGAGATGACAAAGGAGTGGGCAAGTCAAGGCAGTGTGCATAGAACAGTTTGGTAACTGTATGGAAAAGAATATGGAAATGTTAAGGCACTATGGACTTGATGGTATAGGGAAACAGAATTTGCCACCCCAAAATATGTGTCTTTGGCATATTAATTATTTTAAGCTGGTTATTTCTAAGGAATAGCAGACATATGAGCAATTCTGAAAATCAACTAGGATTTACATTTTTATAAGAAACATTTCCATCCATAAGGGATATCTCCATTTATAAGGACATCTCCTTTGTTGTACCTGGAAGAGGAGGATGACCAAATCTTAGGAAATTTCTCGAAGGAGAAGACAAGGATTTGAATCTGCATAGCAATTTTATCTTGCTTTTCTTCCGTTCAGTTCAGTTCCGTCACTCAGTTGTGTCCGACTCTTTGTGACCCCCTGAACTGCAGCACGCCAGGCATCCCTATCCATCACCAAGTCCTGGAGTTCACTCAGACTCACGTCCATTGAGTCAGTGATGCCATCCAGCCTCTCATCCTCTGTCGTCCCCTTCTCCTCCTGCCCCCAATCCCTCCCAGCATCAGAGTCTTTTCCAATGAGTCAACCCTTCACATGAGGTGGCCAAAGTACTTGAGTTTCAGCTTTAGCGTCATTCCTTCCAAAGAAATCCCAGGGCTGATCTCTTTCAGAATGGACTGGTTGGATCTCCTTGCAGTCCAAGAGACTCTCAAGAGTCTTCAACACCACAGTTCAAAAGCATTAATTCTTTGGTGCTCAGCTTTTTCACAGTCCAACTCTCACATCCATACATGACCACAGGAAAAACCATAGCCTTGACTAGACGGACCTTAGTTGGCGAAATAATGTCTCTGCTTTTGAATATACTGTCTAGTTATATTGGTCATAACTTTCCTTCCAAAGAGTAAGCATCTTTTAATTTCATGGCTGCAGTCACCATCTGCAGGGATTTGGGAGCCCCCAAAATAAAGGCTGACACTGTTTCCACTTTTTCCCCATCTATTTCCCATGAAGTGATGGGACCGGATGCCATGACCTTCATTTTCTGAATGTTGAGCTTTAAGCCAACTTTTTCACTTTCTACTTTCACTTTCATCAAGAGGCTTTTTAGTTCCTTTTCACTTTCTGCCATAAGGGTGGTGTCATCTGCATATCTGAGGTTATTGGTATTTCTCCTGGCAATCTTGATTCCAGCTTGTGTTTCTCCCAGTCCAGTGTTTCTCATGATGTACTCTGCATATAAGTTAAATAAGCAGGGTGACAACATACAGCCTTTCCCTATTTGGAGCCAGTCTGTTGTTCCATGTCCAGTGCTAACTGTTGCTTCCTGACTTGCATACAGATTTCTCAAGAGGCAGGTCAGGTGGTCTGTATTCACATCTCTTTCAGAATTTTCCACAGTTTCTTGTGATCCACACAGTCAAAGGCTTTGGCATAGTTAATAAAGCAGAAATAGATATTTTTCTGGAACTCTCTTGCTTTTTCGATGATCCATCGGATGCTGGCAATTTGATCTCTGTTTCCTCTGCCTTTACTAAAACCAGCTTGAACATCAGGGAGTTCACAGTTCATGTATTGCTAAAGCCTGGCTTGAAGAATTTTGAGCATTACTTTACTAGCATGTGAGATGAGTGCAATCGTGCGGTAGTTTGAGCATTCTTTGGCATTGCCTTTCTTTGGGATTGGAATGAACACTGACCTTTTCCAGTCCTGTGGCCACTGCTGAGTTTTCCAAATTTGCTGGCATATTGAGTGCAGTACTTTCACAGCATCCTTTTTCAGGATTTGAAACAGCTTAACTGGAATTCCATCACCTCCACTAGCTTTGTTCCTAGTGATGCTTTCTAAGGCCCACTTGACTTCACATTCCAGGATGTCTGGCTCTAGATTAGTGATCACACTATCATGATTTTCTGGGTCTGAAGATCTTTTTCGTACAGTTCTTCTGTGTATTCTTGCCACCTCTTTTAATATCTTCTGCTTCTGTTAAGTCCAGACCATTTCTGTCCTTTATCGAGCCCATCTTTGCGTGAAATGTTCCCTTGGTATCTCTAATTTTCTTGAAGAGATCTCTAGTCTTTCCCATTCTGTTGTTTTCCTCTGTTTCTTTGCATTGATGGCTGAAGAAGGCTTTCTTATCTCTTCTTGCTATTCTCTGGAACTCTGCGTTCAGATGCTTATATCTTTCCTTTTCTCCTTTTCTTTTTGCCTCTCTTCTTTTCACAGCTATTTGTAAGGACTCCCCAGACAGCCATTGTGCTTTTTTGCATTTCTTTTCCATGAGGATAGTCTTAATCCCTATCTCCTGTACAATGTCACGAACCTCATTCCATAGTTCATCAAGCACTCTAACTATCAGATCTAGGCCCTTAAATCTATTTCTCAGTAAACACTCAAAACTGAATCTCCCTACCCTCAACATCATCTTTTATATTTGACTGAGAATGATATTTAAGATAAGAGCTTCTGCTATTTTGGCAAGTTACTCTTTCCCTGGATCTCTCCTATGTTTGTTCTTGAGTCCAAGCTCATACTAGCTGCTGCACAACAAGCCGCTAAGTCCAGAGACAAGTTACTGGGGCAAGGAATAACCACCTGAGTAGATAGTAGAATATTACCCCAAAGAACCATCTTGTTCAGGTTTGGATGCTAATTTCTTTTATAGAACAAAGAAGGGGAGATAAGGAGGTAAAATAACAAACATGTACATTGTTCTGGCCAGGCTTCACAGTTAATTTCTTCTTTCCTGCCGCCATTTACAGATGGGCCTGGTCAGGATATTTTCTGTGAGCTGAACAAAGGTATTTTAGTTCAGGCATGAGAAAGCAGGAGATGGGCCATTAAGTACCACTCACTCAATTCTTCAGTTACTCAGCCGTGACCAACTTTTTGCAACTCCATAGACTATAGCCTGCCAGACTCCTCTGTCCTTGGGATTTTCCAGGCAAGAATATTGGAGCAGATCACTATTAGGTATACTTTAAGCTATAGGCAACATCCCTTTAGTGATTAACTTTAGTAATTAAAAGTGATAAATACAAAGGTAAAAGAAACAGATCCAGTATGGAGTCAGATTTGTTCCTCCCTATTACACATATACATGTTATAAACTTTTGTTTGATTTTCTGCTGTTAATCTGTCTAATGTCAATTTAATTCTTAGACCAGCTGAAAGAACCTAGTAGGGTAAAGGAGAATTTCTCCCTCCATAACAATGGGAAGGCTTTTTTTTTGTTTTTACTACCATGAATATTAATTCCAAGCATATATATTCGACAGATCAGAAAGTCAGTGGATTCTTTACCATCTGAGCCACCAAAGAAGCCCATAAAGAAATTCAGCAAATATAAAAGGGTAATTGATGAGACATACTCCATAAAGTAATGGGAGAAGTGCCAGACCAAGAGACTGCTGGCAGAGTTTATCTTGAAAAAGAATAATTCTTTGTACTGAGAAGGAAAGGATGGTCTCAGATGAAGAAACAATGAAACACTTCAGTTGCTTAAAATTTCTCACTGCTCCCACACAGGTCACGCTTTTCATGCCTCTATGCATTTACACAGAATGCTTCCTCTGCTTAAAATTTTCTTCACTAGTTTTTCCACTTAAGCTCATAAAATTATTCAGTGAACTCTATTCCTGTTTCTGTCCTACACAGATTTTTTTTACTGCATAAGTGCTCCCAACTACTTATTACATGCCAAAATTATAGCCATCATTTGTTTGTTCAATTATTCAAAAACATTTAAAAATGCTTACTATATAAGAAGAGTGGTTTTAGTCTGTGGACTCACAGAATTTATAGGATATGCATAAATCCTGCCTACATTAAGCTTAGCCTCTAGTGGGGAAGACACACAATAAACAAGAAAGCAACAAATAAATAAGATACTTTCAGTTTTAGTAAGTGCTATGAAAGAAACAAGCAAAGGGAAAAGAAAAATAAAAGGGGTCAGAGAGTGAGGTGGTTTCTACTTTAGATGGGAGGATCAGGATGAAGAAGATGATGCCCTTAGTTCAGTTCAGTTCAGTCACTCAGACGTGTCTGACTCTTTGAGACTCCATGAATTGCAGCATGCCAGGCCTCCCTGTCCATCACCAACTCCCGAAGTTTACCCAAACTCATGTCCATCGAGTCAGTGATGCCATCCAGCCATCTCATCCTCTGTCGTCCCCTTCTCCTCCTGCCCCCAACCCCTCCCAGCATCAGAGCCTTTTCCAATGAGTCAACTCTTCAGATGAGGTGACCAAAGTACTGGACTTTCAGCTTTAGCATCATTCCTTCCAAAGAACACCCAGGAATGATCTCCTTTAGAATGATGCCCTTAAGCCAACCTCTAAACGAAGAGAAATAAATACCATGCCAACAGTTTTGTGAGTGAGCACTGGGTAAACAGAAGGCACCCAGGGCAGCAAGACAGCATGTGCAAAGGTCCTGAGAAGGAACATAATGTTCTTGGTGAAAGGAACTAATAAAGCTGACAAAAACACCCTAGGGGCTAAAGAATTATTGTCTATCCAGTAGGAATTCACATGTGAATTTAAGTTTAAATCTAATTTAAATTAATATTACATAAAATTTGAAATTCAGTTTTAGCATCACTGTCCATGTCTCAAGTGCTCTAGAACCAGGTGAAGCTAGTGCCTATTGTGTTGGATGACGCAAAAACAAAATATTTTCATCATCTTGGAAAGTTCTATTAGAAAGTTCTATTAATATTATCTGGGATAATGCATCAGTGAGGGTATAGCAAGTAAAATGGAGAAAAACAAAAGCTGTAGACTCAGAGGAAAAGATACCAGACAGAACCTGCAGGGTCTTGAACATGCAGTTATCATAGAACATAATCCTTCTCAGAGCCTGTTAATGGAAGGATTCATCCCTGTTGTTCTAGACAAAGAAATATCAAAACATTTTTGATAAATGAACTAATATATGAATGAGTGAAAGTTGAGGTCATTGTATCAAGTTGGTTTAAGCTCTTCCCATCATTTAAAGAGAATGACTCAAACAAGACTGATACTAGAAAATGCTGAAAGCAAAAATGAAAGCTACTTGAAAGAGTTCATTTGGATCTTAGTAAAGTAGAAGTTAGCTGTTGAAAGGGAGAGTAGAAGGAATGGTTGCTAGAAACAAATGCTATAGGAAATGTAAGGGAGAGTTATGTGATTTAAAAAAGAAAGCTGAGTTAGTTGAGATTAAATAGTTTAAATTTATAGTACTCTCCATCATCAAGATTTCCCTGCTTTCTCTGTAAAAGAAATCAGGAAAGAATATTCATATCTTCATTCATCCATACTTTATGCCAGGAAGTATTCTAGATGGCTGGCAATTCCATGTCAAATAGGAATAAGCAGATACCAAAAGAAAAAAGTAATTTTAAACTTTGACTTATTATAAAGATATAAACTGACAGAATAAAGAGTAATGGTGAGCAGAATAGATATATTAGGTTGAAAGCATGGAGACTGGCAGTAAAATCAACATGTTGGGACATTCTGGTGTGTAACATGACGTTGTTGATGACAGAAGCCAATTTTTAATAGGAATGTGAAAGGTGTATAAGAAAAATATAAAAAGGTTAAAGCTGGCATTTCAAGTAAGAACACAGATTTGGTAACATAATATACAGCACCTTTAGAAGGTAATATGACTGTGGTCAAATAGAAACTTGGGACTGAGATAATGAAACTGGAGCAACACTAAATAGTAGCAGACATCATTTTTTTCTTCAGAATTTAGCTTCATCATGCTTTCACAGGGACACCCTCCCTTTACTGCTTCAATCAGGTCAGTCCTTTAATATGCACTGTTATAGCAGAATACATTTCTCTTTCATAGCAGAGTTGTCATTTTAAGTGGCTTTTTGATACTTTGACAGGAAGGCTGATGATACGGTCTTTGGAATGGAACAAAGATGAAAGTAAATAAGTTAAAGTGAAAAGATGGAGATTTGCAAGGAACTGTAGAGTCACGATATTAGCAGAAACGGTGAGAACATTGATGTGAAAAAGATGATGCCAGGAGGCGAATTGGACTAGTAAACTATCAGGTGCTACAATGAAGAAAGGTCTAAAGTACATCAACTAGGAATATCATAATGAAGGCAAGATTACTGAGAACTTTGCTCACAATAAAAGGAATCAGTGTAAAGGAATCCTTTCAGGCATAGTGAACTAACAGTGAGCATGAAAAGAGATAATTTTGGTGGGTAGTAGTCTGGAAATTGCCTGGAGACTGGAGATGTATGGAAACAGGCATTCTAGTGTGAAGTTTTGTTTCTTTGAAAAGGTGAAGAATTAATTGACTTACCCCAGGTTTTCAGCAGAAGCACTGGTTGTACTGGGGAGGATGATCCAAAATTATGTAGAGCCTCAAGTCTGAGGCATGACTCAGCCTCTCATGGATTGACCTACATTTGTATCATGCTTTAAAATTAGCAAAATACGTTTTAAATGGAGGCACATGGAAATCAAAAGTTTTGCTCACTTTTACATAGTGAGTGAACGGCCAAGTTTAGACTCAGACATCAATTCCATTTATTTTATATCACAAGGTTACAAGTAGACAGATAGCAGAAGGCAAGCCTAAGAGTAAACCATAGCAGACGCAATAACCCTAATGATAGCAGCTGCAATTGTTGAGCATCCATTTTACAAGAACTGTATTAGGAACTTTTCAGGAGATGGTAATCGTTTGAGCTGGTCACAAATATTTACTTTCTCTTCTTCTGAGTATGTGATGGGGTTGTAATTTCCCACCTTTCTGAACTCAATATGGCCTTGTTGCTGTCATTAGCTAATGGCTTGGGAAGGGAAGTGACATGTGTCACTTTTGTGCTGAGCATGCACTTGTCTGTGTATAATCTTCCTGAGTGCTCTTTCCCTCTGCCACATGGCTGGAAATGTTCCAGATGCTGGCTATTCCAGATAGTGAGGAATAACTGTAGGCACAACTTCCAACCGCCTCTTGAGTAGCCATGTACTGGAATAGAAAATACATCTTCATTAATATGCTTGTGAAAATCAGATAAGATGAGGTATGTGTAACATTCAGGAGAATTTAGACTGCGTTGCAGTAACAACCCAAAATCTTACGGCTGATGAAAACAAAACGGCCTTAAAGAGTGAATACTTGAAAGACAGAAAATTGTTATTGGAGGCTAAGGAGGAGACCTTTTAATGCAATTACAAACATTTCAGAGATGGTGATGGACAGGGAGGCCTGGCGTGCTGCGATTCATGGGGTCGCAAAGAGTCGGACACGACTGAGCGACTGAACTGAACTGAAACATTTCAGAGCATTGCAAGTGCTAAGTATAACTAAGAATTGGTGAGTTTGGGTAAGGAGACTCTCCAGCATATGTTGGAAGTGCCAACTGGTTTCTTTTATCTGTGTATGATAAGGTGTGGCTGTAGTAGAGGTGAACTAATAATGTGAGTCTTATTCGGTTTCTAACAAATCTGTAGGAAACATAAAGGATTCAGGATGTACTCAGTTAAAAAACAAAACAACAAAGCAAAACAAGCAAACAAACAAAACTCTCATCACACACAACTCTTTTTCATGTTGTCTCTCTGTACAACCAGCAAAAGATTATCAAAGTAGCACATGCCTTAAGGCAGCAGTCCCCAACTTTTTGGCACCAAGGACTGGTTTCATAGAAGACAATTTTCCATGGACTGGGGCAGGGTAAGGGATGGAGAGAGGAGGAGGTGGGGGTAGGGTGTGGCTTTAGGATGTTTCAAGTGCATTACATTTGTTGTGCACTTTATCTCTATTATTATTACATCAGCTCCACCTCAGATCGTCAGGCATTAGGCCCTGGTGATTGGAGACCCCTGCCTTCAGGCATATATCAAATCCAGGGCGTTGCCAATAAATTGTAGCCCCAGAGTAAAGCAGAAATCAGGGGGTGTGGCTGAAAGCTTCTTTAAAACACATCAAAAAGATTTATGGCAAGTCTTAAAAGAGTCTTTATTTATTTATTTCTGGCTGCACTGGGTCTCTGTTGCTTGCACAGGCGTTTTCTAGTCCTGCTGAGCAGGGGCCACTCACTGCCCCTGCTGGCTTCTCACTGCCGTAGCTTCTCTTGGTGTGCAGCACAGGCTCCAGGCACTCAGGCTTCAGCAGTTGCAACACGTGTGTGTGTGCGTGGGTGCAAGCTGCTTCAGTCATGTCCAACTCTTTGCAACTCTATGAACCATAGCCCCCCAGTCTCTTCTGTCCGTGGGATTCTCCAGTCAAGAATACTGAAGTGGGTTGCTGTGCCCTCCTCTAGGGGATTTTCCAACCCAGGAATTGAACCTAGGCCATTTATAATGAAGAGTGAAGCGTGACTCATAGTAAAGAGTGGAGATCACGCCCAGGGAACATGACTAGTCTTTAATCAAGGAATTGGTGACCTGAGCCTGCCTGGATTTCAGAATTGTATAGATACTCCTGTCTCTCGCTCTCTTTTCACTGTGTCTATTGTACTTCATACTTGTCACCATTTTGTGTCATGTGTATATTTTATGTATCTCCCCCCCACACAACATATGAACATAAGTTATTACTGTGGGAGACAGACAACCTGCGTCACTATTTCACAGGTCTTGAGCCACAAGGGAAGCCCAAGAATACTGGAGTGGGTAGCCTATCCCTTCTCCAGTGGATCTTCCCTACCTAGGAATCGAACCAGGGTCTCCTGCATTGCAGGTAGATTCTTTACCAACTGAGATATCAGGAAGCCCTAAGATCAAGTAGGATGATGTACCTTGACCCAGTTTAAGTGACAAGTTCCTCAACTTCAAGTTTGCGCCAATGTGATATTAGGAGAAGACTTCACAGGTCTTGGGTTGGGGGGTGAGGAGACTTTGCATATAGAAAGGATGTGGATTCCTAGGGACCAAAGAGCAGATAGTGGTGGTTTACAAAAATAGTCTGAAAGTTAGCCACACTTCTCAATATGCATGACCCTCTTCTATCCCTTCCACTTAAATCTGTCTGGCTCAGGTTTTTTTGGTGGGGGTGAGGGTGCAATGGGTCTTTGTTGCTGTGTGAGCTTTCTCTAGTTACAGAGAGTGGAGGCTTCTCTCTGGTTGTGATGCTCGGGCTTCCCACTACAGCAGCTCCTCTTATGGGGCACAGGCTTCAGGAGCTGTGGCATGTGAGCTCCGTGGTTGCAGCTGCCAGGCGTGAGAGCACAGGCTCGGTTGTTGTGGTACACAGGCTTAGCTGCTCCATGGCATGTCTGATCTTCCTGGAATAGGGATCAAACCCATGTGTCCTGCATTGGAAGCTGGATTCTTAACCACTGGACCACCAAGAAGTTCTGGCTCAGAACTTTGACTAACAGAATGTATAGGAAATTATTCTGTGTTGTTTCCAAAATTAGGTCTTAAAAAGTCTTGTAGCTATACTTGGGCCCCTTGGAACATTCACTCTTGGAAACCAGCAGACTTGCTATGAGGGGCTCGAGACACATGACAAGGCCAGGGGTAGGCACTCATATGGAGAGCCCCTGCAGAACTCCTGACAGTAGCCTGAATCAATTGCTAGCCATGTGAGTGATGCATCTTGGAAATTCAATCCACTGAAACCTTCAGATATCACCAGCTCAACTCTTAACAGATTGTGAATGACATCAGAGACCCCAAGTCAAAACCATCCAGCTGATTCCAGTTCATAAATATCACTGTCAAAGAGAATAATACATTTTTGCTTTAAGTTACTTAAAATTTCTAAGTTTGGTGTGGTTGTTACTCATGGAGATACAATCAGACAGACACTTAACACTGTCCATATACATGTACTAATTTCCATTGTAGATAAAAAGCACCTGAGAATATGATCTATATCTAGTTCATTTTTTAATCTACCATGGTTTTTTTGCATATGTTTTCCTTATGTAATCAGTAAATAGTTATTGACTGAATGAACAGACACTTTCTACACTACTAGTATCCTACAGAAACCTTATTTTTAAACAAAGCACAGCAAAAAAAAAAAAAGAATAATTAGCAGAAAATGTTTGTTATGTTATAGCGTCTTTGTTTCTGCTTTCTAATTTGTGTGATATTAACATTTTCCCATTAGTTTTAGATGAGGATCACTGCTTCTGAGTAAATAAGCATCATCAGAGAATAAGATTTTGGAATCAGAAAGATTTTGGTTATGTTCTGCTGTGAATTTCTAATTATTTAATCTTCAGTGAGTCATTTACTTAACTTTAGTAAGGCATTCAATTATTAACCTTCATCACTTGTGAAATGGAGAAGAATCTATGTAGTTCATAAAGAAAGAAAGTCAAGTTGCTCAGTCATGTCTGACTTTGCGACCCCATGGACTGTAGCCCGCCAGGCTCCTCTGTCCATGGGATTCTCCAGGCAAGAACACCGGAGTGGGTTGCCATTTCCTTCTCCAGAGGATCTTCCCCAACCCAAGGATAGAGCCCGGGTCTCCTGCATTGCAGGCAGATGCATTATCCTCTGAGCCACCAGGGAAGCCCCAATGTTGTTACTAAAAGATTATACAAAATTAAGTCTTAAAGGACAGTGCCTGGCATACAGCAAAAGTTAAATATAGAGGTATTATTTTTGATTTTGCTTTTTAGATTTTCATATAGTAAAACTGAGTTTTTGGTATCTATGAATATTAACACTTGTATAGTTTTATGTAACCAACACCACAGTTTAAATATAGAACAGAGCCATCACTCTCAAAACTCTGATTTTATCCCTTTCTGGTCACATTCTCCCCAACGCCTACCACTTACAACCACTAGTCTGTTTTCTATCACTGTAGTTTTGCCTTTTCTAGAATGTCATATAAATAGAATTATACAGCATATAACCTTTTGAAAATGGCTCCAATCACCTAGCAATCTGTCTTTTTAATTGGTGTGTTTAAACCATTTATGTATAATGTAATTATTGATATGTGCATTAAAATGTTGGAATTTAGGTATCAGTGTAGTTCAGTTCAGTTCAGTCACTCAGTCGTTTCGGATCCATTGTGATCCCATGAATCTCGGCACGCCAGGCCTCCCTGTCCATCAGCATCTCCCGGAGTTCACTCAGACTCACGACCTTCGAGTCGGTGATGCCATCCAGCCATCTCATCCTCTGTCGTCCCCTTTTCCTCCTGCCCCCAATCCCTCCCAGCATCACAGTCTTTTCCAATGAGTCAACCCTTCCCATGAGGTGGCCAAAGTACTGGAGTTTCAGCTTTAGCATCATTCCTTCCAAAGAAATCCCAGGGCTGATCTCCCTTAGGATGGACTGGTTGGATCTCCTTGCAGTTCAAAGGACTCTCAAGAGTCTTCTCCAACACCACAGTTCAAAAGCATCAATTCTTCGGTGCTCAGCCTTCTTCACAGTCCAACTCTCACATCCATACATGACCACTGGAAAAACCATAGCCTAGACTAGATGGACCTTTGTTGGCAAAGTAATATCTCTGCTTTTCAATATGCTATCTAGGTTGGTCATTAACTTTTCTTCCAAGGAGTAAGCGTCCTTTAACTTCACGGCTGCAGTCATCATCTGCAGTGATTTGCGAGACCAAAAAATTAAAGTCTGACACTGTTTCCACTGTTTCCCCATCTATTTGCCATGAAGTGATGGGACCAGATGCCATGATCTTCATTTTCTGAATGTTGAGCTTTAAGCCAACTTTTTCATTCTCCTCTGTTACTCTCATCAAGAGGCTTTTTCTTTCCTCTTCACTTTCTGCCATAAGGGTGGTGTCATCTGCATATCTGAGGTTATTGATGTTTCCCCTAGCAATCTTGATTCCAGCTTGTGCTTGTTCCAGCCCAGCGTTTCTCATGATGTACTCCGCATATAAGTTAAATAAGCAGGGTGACAATATACGGCCTTGATGTACTCCTTTTCCTATCTGGAACCAGTCTGTTGTTCCATGTCCAGTTCTAACTGTTGCTTCCTGACCTACATATAGGTTTCTCAAGAGGCAGGTCAGATGGTCTGGTATTCCCCTCTCTTTCAGAATTTTCTACAGTTTACTGTGATCCACACGGTCAAAGGCTTTGGCATAGTCAATAAAGCAGAAATAGATGTTTTCTGGAATTTAGGTATAGCATTTTAGTATTTGTTTTCTTCTTATTTTTTTCTATTTTCCTTCCTCTGTTTCTCTTCTCTTGATTTTTTTTGGATTGTTTCATTTCTTAATTTCCATTTTTAAATGTATTTATTGAATTTTATATTATATCTATTTGTTGACATTTTTCAGTGATTCCCTAGAGGTTATAATATGCATACTTAACTTTTTGTACTCTATTTGTAATCAATATTTATCACTTCAAGTGGAATATAGAAATCTTAACACCTATTAGCAGGACTCTTTAACTTTCCTTCTTAGTTTGCAGTTTCATATGTGTTCTATTATATATATAGAAAACCTTATCTGACCATGTTAAGTTTTCTTCCAACTCTTATACATATTTTAAAGAATTTAATAAAAAATGGTTTAATATATTTACACAGATATTTACCATTTCTATTTCTTCCTTTGTTCTCAGGTTTTCAAGTTTCCCTCTGGCATCATTTTTCTTCTGGCAGGTCTACTGAAACTAAATTCTCTTTGTTTTCCTTGTTCCTGAGAACATCTTTATTTCACCTTCACTCTTAAAAATATTTTCAGTGGACACAAAATTCTAAGATGACCATTTTTTACCTTCACTTAAAAAATATTCCATTCCATTCTGGCCCACCTGATGCTAATGAGAAATCCATAGTCATTAGAATCATCACACACCTACATATTATGCATTATTTTTCTCTGACTGTTTTTAGGTCTGTTTGTTTGATCTTTAGTTCCAGAAATTTCATTATCATGTGTCTGTGTGTGGATTCCTTTGAGTTTATCTTCTTTAGAACTTGCTGAAACTTTCAAATTTGTAAATTTAGACCTTTTAACAAATGTAGGGAATTTTCAGCCATTCAAATCTTTTTGTTCCGCATCACATTTTTTATCTTCTCCTTTGACTCCATTGACAAATGCTAGATGTTTTGGTATTGTCCATCAGTCCCTGAAGTCCTATTTATTTATTTTTTTATCTTTTTACTATCTGTTGTTCAGATTAGATGATTTTTAATGATTTATCTTCAAGGTCACAGACTTTTCTGTGCCATTTTTATTTTTTTTATCATATTTTTCAGTTCTAAAATTTCTTATTAGTCTTTCTTACATCGTATCTTTACTTGCTGAGACTTTCCATCTTTCCATTTAAGTGCTCAGCTTTGCCTTTGGGGAAGAGTTGTAATAGCTGCTTTAAAGTCTTTGTTAATTCTTTTTTTTTAATTTTTACTTTATTTTACTTTACAATACTGTATTGGTTTTGCCATACATTGACATGAATCAGCCACAGGTGTACACGAGCTCCCAATCCTGAATCCCCCTCCCACCTCCCACCCCATATCATCTCTCTGGATCATCCCTGTGCACCAGCCCCAAGCATCCTGTATCCTCTCAGCATTATCTATTGATTGTTTTTTTCTTGTGAGCTGATATTTTCCTGGTTCTTCACTTGGATTGTATCCTGGACATTTTGAATATTAGGTTATGAGATGCTGGATCTTATTTAAATCCTGTGATAATAGTCAACTTTTTTGTTTAGTTTTGCTTTGCTAGATAGTCAACCTACTTGGGTTCAGGCTACAGTTTCCATCCCATCTCCTGTGGCCTGTGGGTGCAGTGAAAATCTTTTGCACAGTTAACTCAGTAGGTGGTCTTGGATCTGAGAGGAGGTTTTGACCATAGTTCTCAAAGCATTTGGGATACTGGTTGTGTACCAGATTCACACATGTGTAGCATGGGGATGTGAGCCCAGCAGTTACACATCAGTTTATGCGGTAACTCACTCAAGTTCCCTTCTCTCTCTAATCTCCTCAATACTTTTTGGTTCTCTAGGTTCCCATTTAATGGTCTTCTAATCAGAAAGTCAGGCTTTGAGTTTCCTATTTTTCTACTTTCCACAATTGATACTGTAGCTGGGGTTTAGTAGCTTAGTGGTAAATGGACAAAGGAGGAATAAAAAGCAAATTTTCCCTCCAGTTCTTTGAATCACAGTTT
Organism: Nanger dama; assembly: GCA_917880005.1. Classification (NCBI taxonomy): domain Eukaryota; kingdom Metazoa; phylum Chordata; class Mammalia; order Artiodactyla; family Bovidae; genus Nanger; species Nanger dama. The sequence continues at coordinate 5,011,126 of CAKJTW010000059.1, forward strand.
CTTTGGTAATAAAAGGACCTCTCCTTTAGTATTTTAGGTGACTGCTCAGCTTCTGTGCCACTGAAGTCTTTCCTGGAGGCTGGGATAGGAGAGGAAAGAGAAGAAAAGAAAACAGAGGATTTACTCCATTTCTTTCTGGACTTTATGAGTCTTCTTTCCAACTTCTCAGTACAGAAAAATGAGGCTTTCTCTGTCCCTGTTGAGTGGCAGTTCTAGGTTTCAGGTTACCTCTGTAGCCATGGCAGATGATAACAGAGAGATGGGAAAAATAATTACCTCTGGTTTGGTGATAGATCAAATTCTGGACTCTTTCCCAAATCTTTCTGCTACCATTTAAGTGCTTAGATAGCTACTTATCTATCTATGCCTCCTGTTCAGAGTTTATATCTGCATTCAATTGGAGAGACAGGACTTACTTCATCTTCCCCAGACTGGATTCACCAGAAATTACTTGAGCAAACATCTACATAATGTAAAAACAACTTTTTATATGCTTTTGCCAAGGTTTAGAATAATTTTTAATATGAAATGAACATGTAGACTATTCTGAGTATATTCATATAGAATCATTCATAAAAGTATTGCATAATAAAGTAGTAATTTTAAGTGATAAAGGCTTTATATAGTGAAGTAATCATATTTTACGTTCAACTTGTCATGCTCCTCTGATAGATTTCAATTTTATAAGAGTTAAAGTACTTATGTTTGTTATATGTCAAATTCATATTTCCCAGATGACAAACAAAGATATCTGGAACTGACAAAAGAAATTAAATAAAAAGAATCACAGGAAAAAAAGTAGTAAAATAGTAAGAGCGACCAAAATGTTAAGAAATTTAGCCATTCAACATATTTGGATATGACCATCTATTAAACATATTGCCATTTGTTTTCCTCAGTAACTGGGATTCATGATTGAAAGCTTCATTTTTCATTTTGTTATAGGCATTTTTCCACTCCTTCAACTAGAAAAACCAACTCATAGATCAGAAAATAAATTAAAATTTAAGGAAAATGGCCCCAACAGTACACTCTGGTGAAAGCCAAGAAAAAAAAAAGAAATATAAGGAAATGTAAATCAGTCTGTCTTGTTAAGCAAATCTAAAGCACTACTTAAAGACTCTGCGTGAGGGAAATATAACTTTCATGCCAGCTGTGGTTTCTACCTATTGTTGAGTCTAATGAATGGTTATTTCCCTTCTAATGTTTATTCTAGAATAACAATAAAGATCATTGATCTCAAATTCTAAGTTGTTTTTGCCAATCATCCACCTACAGTTTTATATTGTTTTTTATATAATGTTTTAAAGTCTTCTGCAAACAACAAAATCTCTTTTTTAAAAGAAAGACTTCTTAGAATCTACAGTAGTCATTTGTCACTCTATAATTGAAGCTAAAAATTCAGGACAGCATATTTCTTAGGTTTTCTTTTGACATTATGTTAGAGACTCTTTTGTTATTTTATTTTTATGTCATGTGCTAACAATCTGTTTTTCTCTGCTAAATTTCAGGACATCTCTACAGAGAAATGAAGCATGTCTTTGGAAATAACATATTTTGTTTTTTAAAAAAGGAAGAAAGCATTCTTTGACAAAGATGGGTTGAAACCTAGTTCACAATGCCTATAGTAAAAGCTTATTTTTGGCTTTCTATTTTTCAGCTGAATGCAAATGTATGATATTCCTCATAAGTGATAAAATGCTTTCTTTGAATTTCAAGAAAAAAAGACAGATTAATCTAGGCCCAACATTCTTATCACCCTAAGCTTCAATAAAACAGAAGCTTTACCTGAGTAATCTAAGGAAAATGTAAGAAGCTTTAGAAAGGGGCCACACTGTTCAACATGGCTCTGAAAAGAAATTCATATCCACATACCTATATTCTGTGTCCTGTCAACAAATGTTCCAATATATCCATCTTAAACCTTTCTTTTCATCTTTTCTTGGTGTTGCCTTATCTTTGGCTCTTCATCAACAACAACATTCTAACATACTGAAACAGAACATGTGAGCACTTTTGAACATTTACATCAAAAATTTTATGTCATCAATGCAAAGATTACATTAGCTTTAAAGCTAGTGAATCAAGGGAATTTTATTCCAATGTGGATGCTATCAAATTTGTTTTAAAAAAATTTACCAACATTTGCTTCCCGAAAAATGCATATACATGTGTAGATGTGAAAAGTGAAAGAAAAGTACAGATATAATAAGTTTTAGTCATTCAATAAATAAGCTTTGAGTACCAAATATTACACTAGTTAGTATTTCAGGCATTAGGAATGAATAAACCAAACAAGAATCTCTGTCAAAAGAATTTACGTTCTATTTGAAGATGACAATGAACATGATATATAAATTATAAATATGTTAGAAAGCGTTTAGTACTGTTTTGTTGTTGTTTAGTTGCTCAATTATGTCTGACTCTTTGCAACCCCGTGGACTGTAGCCCACCAGGCTCCTCTGTCCATGATATTTCAATGTTGGGGTTGCAATATTAAGTATTAAAAATATGAGAAAGTCACATTTGGTCAAAGACTGGATAGAAGTAAGGAGATGATTACTTTGATTAGCTGGTGGAAAAATACTTCAGAAAAGGGACTAACCAAAGCAAAGCCCCCAGACTAGTATGTGCCCAGACCGTTGGTGAAAAACCCAGGATACTAATGTACACTGAGGAAAAAAAAGCAGCAACAGATACAATTAGAGAAGTAAGAAAGGCCTGAAGGCATATGGCCTTGTAGACCATTGACAAGAGGATGATTTGTACTCTGATAAGGGAAGTCATTAGCACTTTCTGAGGAGACACTTGAGAATGTTGCTTTCAAAATATTATGCCAGCTGGTCTATTGAATATAAATGGAGAAAAGCGACGGGGAAAAGTGAAGGAGAAAAGGAATGAAATAGGGAGGCCTGAGAGAAGGCTCTTGCGGTAGTCTAGGTAAAAAATGATGATGGTTTGGACCAGCATAGTGGCAATGGAAGAAATGAAAACTGTAGGGTTTAAGATCTATTTTAAAAATAGAATCTACAGAGTTTATTCTATAGTTATATGTTATATGTATAGACAGCCATAGGTGGCTCTAAAATTTTTGGACATGAAACCTGAGAGAATAAACTGTCCATTTATGAAGATATGAAAGTCTAAATGAGAATAAGATTTTGAGGTGTAGAGAAGTCTTTCAGTAGGTAAAATTTACATCATCTACCAGAAATCCAAGTTGAGATGTCAAGATGCATTTGGACATATATACATAAGGTGAGAGATCCAGGTTGAATATGTGCATTTGGGAATTTTCAATATGTAGATGGTATTTCATACATTTAGACTGGATGCAGTCACCAAAGGGATGAATGCAGAAATTAGAGAGAAGAAATATGCTTTATGGACTGGAATGGGTGAATTTAACTCATATGACCATTATATCTACTACTGTGGGCAGGAATCCCTTAGAAGAAATGGAGGACAATCATGGTCAAAAAAGAGTCTGAAATGCAATACTTGGATGCAATCTCAAAAATGACAGAATGATCTTTGTTCATTTCCGAGGCAAACCATTCAGTATCACAGAAATCCAAGTCTATGCCACTACCAGTAATGCTCAAGAAGCTGAAGTCGAATGGTTCAATGAGGACCTACAAGACCTTTTAGAACTAACACCCCCAAAAGATGTCCTTTTCATTATAGGGGACTGGAATGCAAAAGGAAGAAGTCAAGAAACACCTGAAGTAACAGGCAAATTTGGCCTTGGAATATAGACTGAAGCATGGCAAAGGCTAACAGAGTTTTGTTAAGAGAATGCACTGGTCATAGCAAACACCCTCTTCCAACAGCACAAGAGAAGATTCTTCACATGGACATCACCAGATGTTCAACACTGAAATAAGATTGAGTATGTTCTTTGCAGCCAAAAATGGAGAAGCTCTATACAGTCAACAAAAACAAGACTGGGAGCTGACTGTGGCTCCCATCATGAACTCCTTATTGCCAAATTCATAATTACATTGAAGAAAGTAGGGAAAACCACTAAACCATTCAGGTATGACCTAAATCAAATCCCTTATGATTATACAGTGGAAGGGAGAAATAGATTTAAGGGACTAGATCCGATAGACAGAGTGCCTGATGAACTATGGACGGAGGTTCATGACGTTGTACAGGAGACAAGGATCAAGACCATCCCCATGGAAAAGAAATGCAAAAAGGCAAAATAGTTGTCTGAGGAAGCCTTACAAATAGCTGTGAAAAGGAGAGAAGTGAAAAGCAAAGGAGAAAAGGAAAGAAAAAAAGAATAGCAAGGAAAATAAGAAAGCCTTCCTCAGTGATCAATGAAAAGAAATAGAGGAAAACAATAGAATGGGAAAGACTAGAGATCTCTTCAAGAAAATTAGAGGTATCAAGGGAACATTTCATGGAAAGATGGGCTCAATAAAGGACAGCAATGGAATGGACCTAACAGAAGCAGAAGATATTAAGAAGAGGTGGCAAGAATACACAGAACTGTACAAAAAGATCTTCATGATCCAGATAATCATGATGGTGTGATCACTCACCTAGAGCCAGACATCCTGGAATGTGAAGTCAAGTGGGCCTTAGGAAGCATCACTACAAACAAAGCTAGTGGAGGTGATGGAATTCCAGTGGAGCTGTTTCAAATCCTGAAAGATGATGCTGTGAAAGTGCTGCACTCAATATGCCAGCAAATTTGGAAAACTCAGCAGTGGCCACAGGACTGGAAAAGGTCAGTTTTCCTTCTAATCCCAAAGAAAGGCAATGCCAAAAAATGTTCAAACCACTGCACAATTGCACTCATCTCACATGCTAGTAAAGTAATGCTCAAAATTCTCCAAGCCAGGCTTCAGCAACATGTGAACCATGAACTTACAGATGTTCAAGCTGGTTTTAGAAAAGGCAGAGGAACCAGAGATCAAATTGCCAACATCCACTGGATCATGGAAAAAGAAGAGAGTTCCAGAAAACCATGCTTTATTGACTATGCCAAAGCCTTTGACTGTGTGGATCACAATAAACTGTGGAAAATTCTGAAAGAGATGGGAATACCAGACCATCTGACCTGCTTCTTGAGAAATCTGTATGCAGGTCAGGAATCAACAGTTAGCACTGGACATGGAACAACAGACTGACTCCAAATAGGGAAAGGCTGTATGTTGTCACCCTGCTTATTTAACTTATATGCAGAGTACATCATGAGAAACGCTGGGCTGGATGAAGCACAAGCTGGAATCAAGATTGCTGGGAGAAATAATAATAATAACCTCACATATGCAGATGACACCACTCTTATGGCAGAAAATGAAGATCTAAAGAGCCTGTTGGTGAAAGTGAAAGAGGAGAGTGAAAAAGTTTGCTTAAAGCTCAACATTCAGAAAACTAAGATCATGGTATCTGGTCCCACCACTTCATGGGAAATAGATGGGTAAACAGTGGCTGATTTTATTTTGGGGGCTCCAAAATCACTTCAGATGGTGACTGTAGTCATGAAATTAAAAGACACTTGCTCCTTGGAAGATAATTAGACAGCGTATTAAAAAGCAGAGACATTTCTATGCCAACAAAGGTCCATCTGGTCAAAGCTATGGTTTTTCCAATAGTCATGTGTGGATGTGTGAGAACTGAACTATAAAGAAAGCTGAGCACCAAAGAATTAATTCTTTTGAACTGTGGTGTTGGAGAAGACTCTTGAGAGTCCCTTGGACTGCAAGGAGATACCACCAGTCCATCTCAAAGTGATCAGTCCTGTGTGTTCATTGGAAGGACTGATGTTGAAGTGAAAGCTCCAATAGTTTGGCCACCTGATGCAAAGAACTGACTCATTTGAAAAGACTGATGCCGCAAAAGATTGAGGGCAGGAGGAGAAGGGGACGAGGGGACGACAGAGGATGAGATGGTTGGATGGCATCACCGACTCAATGGACATGAGTTTGGGTGGACACCGGGAGTTGGTGATGGACAGGGAGGCCTGGCGTGCTGAGGTTCATGGGGTTGCAAAGAGTCGGACACGACTGAGTAACTGAACTGAGGCTTTGTAGAAGTTATTCATGCTTTCTCATCTTCTCATTCTCTCTTGAACCTACTCCAGTTTGAATTTTGCCTCAGTGCCCCAGGATATAAACTCTTATCAACAGCACAGCGACCACCATGCTGACAAATTCATACTTCATCTTAGTAAACTTCTCAGGAACACCTACCGCTCTGCTTCAAATATTATACTTTTCTTCTCTTGGATGTCAGGATACCAGACATTCTCCAGGTTTTTCTCTTATCTTACGAACTAGTTCCTCTAACCTCCTTTGCTATATTTCCTCATCCTCTAAACTTTGGGTAATGACTGTTATCCCAACTCGCAGCTTTATGCAAATTCTTTATCTACACTCATTCCCTAAGGGTTCTCATCCAGTCTGAGATTTAAATTCCACTAATATGCTAACAACTGCACATTTTCTATTTCTAGACCTTTTTTCTAAACCCTGGACTTTGCTACCTAGTTGCTGACTAAACAGTTCATTCAACTTGATTGTTTCTTAACTTGAGGCGGGGAGTTTGTGTTCCATTACTTTATCATGTAATATTATCTTAGAGATGAGCAAGAAATTAAGAAGAGTCAAAAATAAGGATCCATCATGGAGCTGAATACTTCCAAGTCTGACTAATTAATCCATCTCTTGGGTATGCTTGCTCAGTTGCTCAGTTGTATCTGATTCTTCATGATCCTATGGACTGTGGTCTACCTGGCTCCTGTGTCCATGGGATTTCTCAGACAAGAATACTAGAGTGGGTTGCCATTTCCTACTCCAGGTCCTTTGGGAAATCCATGTATTTCATGAAGAAAGGCAAAACATATTCGCCAGTTCCTGCCTTTCATGGGTCAAGGATTCCCATCAAGAGCCATCACTCCCTACTTCCCACGTAGAGAAATCACATGTGAGAAATACCTGAGATATTCAACATCCTACCCCATGTTGTCTATAGAGAAGTCCCAGGGAAGGAGGCAAAATACTTGAGGGATGAGCAGTAAATAATACTCACAGGATCAAAGGCCACGAGTAGCCTGTGGCTAGGATGCTGCGGTCTGGCATGGTGTCAGTGGTACTGGCGACCTATCGCCAACACCGCAGGAATAGTTCAGGTCGTGGCTAGGTGTTCTACCCCACCAAAGTAGGTATGTTGCCACTGTGTTGATCGAAAAGAGGCAAAAGTCAATCTAAGCAGATATCTCTAAGATCTTAAATTTAACATACTTCAAATGAACTTTTGATTGTCTACTTCCAAACCTGTTTTTTCCTCTCTCCGTCTCTCACAGTTAATTTCCATTCCCTCCCTATAGATGCTTGAAGTTCAAAACTTAGACTCTTCCTTGACTCTTTTTCTTTCACATCCCCATCTAGGCAGTCAGGAAATCCAACTCACTTCTTTCCCTACATCTTCTTTCTTTCAGGTTACTGAAAAGTTCCCCAGGAAGTCTTTCTGCTTTTATCTTTGTCTCCCTACAGTAACTCGGGTCATCTGACAGAGGAATCCTTTCAAGATGTGAGGCACATCATGCACCCTTTCCAGTGAGCTGCACAGCAGCATCCAAGTGCACGCACAGTAAAGTCCCTCAGACGCTCATGGCGCTCTGTGATCCACTCCCACCCCGACGATTTCTCTGACTGCTCTCCTCCACACTCTCTCTGCATCAGTCACACACTAGTCATATGGATTTCCTTTCTGTTCTTCAAGCTGCCTAAGCATAATTCCCACGGTCTTCACACTTGTAGGTTCTGTAGCCTGAAAAGTTATTCTTTAAGATGATCTGCCTACTTCCCTCCCTCACTGTCTTTAGATCTCAGCTTCAAATACACTACTTGGGAGAGACCTTCTCTGATGACTGATATAATAGCGAGTACTTCCCTCCATCGGGCTTCCCAAGTGAGACTACTGGTAAAGAATTCACTTGCCAGTGCAGGAGAAGAAAGAGATGCAGGTTTGACCTGTGGTTGGGAAGACATCCTGGAGGAGAGCATGGCAACTCACTCCAATATTTAAGCAACTTCAGCACACACGCACTTCCCTCCATCCTACTGTGAAGCACTCCTTTCTTTCATTCCTTTGCACACGCTCATTAACTATATCCTCCTTAGGATGTACCTTTGTTTATTTCTTTATGGTCTGTATCTTTCCCTAGAATGTACATTTCTCAAAAGCAGAGAATTTTCCTATTAGCATGAACTACTGAATCCCTAATAGCTTTGCTGCATAGAAGGTGCTTAATGAATATATGTTGAATAACAACTGCATGGATAGAATTTTGCACTATGTGAACCATAGTGGTTTTTTTCTTTTTCTCATTATTTCATTAGCAAAACAAAATATTATCACCTGTAAGCAGGAAATTGAGCCTGACTTCACCCATAATCCTCCAAGAGACAAAAAAAGTGAGGAAAAAATAAGGCATTAAAATATATTTACTTTTCTGTTAACACTCATTGTTGCGTTTACTTTAAATCCTCTATGACTTCTTTTAAGCTCTTTAACAAGGTGGACAATAATACTATCAAATTTTCCTTAGTAAGTTGGTATATGAAATGTTAAGAAAAATTAAATATGCTGAAATAATTTCTCCAAGTAATCAGAAATTGTTATTATGCAAACTGGAAGGCAGGTGGCACAGTAGGAAATAATCCACCTGCCAGTGCAGGAGATGGAAAGACATGGATTCGATTCCTCGGTTACAAAGATTGCTTGGAGTAGGAAATGGCAACCCACTCCAATATTCTTGCCTGGAAAATTCCATGGACATAGGAGCCTGGCAGGCTACAGTTCATGGAGTCACAAAGAATTGGACATAACAGAGTGGCTGAGCACACAGCACAAGCTACTATTATTGCTTCTAAGACTTGGAATTTGTCTAAAGACTTCTCTATGGGATACATAAAAATTATTCTGTAACTGTCCAGAAATAAAAATGGGGGTGCTTTTCAGAGTAATAAGATCAATTTTTCACTTTTTAGAGATTATTAGTTCTTTGCATAGCTTAGTCATCACCCAGATTGAGAACATGAAATTGTTACCTCAGGATTTTAATTTTTCATCCATATGAGCAATCTGAAATATCACATTCTAATGTGATATATTATGATATATCTAAGTAATCAACCTAATTACTTAGATAAGTTGTTGAACTCAAAGAGATCATTGAATAATCTGTATCAGTTTTAGCACAATGATTTAATACCTATGCTATATTGATGATTTAAAACATAAATCATATATTTCCTTCCTGCTCAAAAATTCTAAAGATTTTCCATAAAATACATTTTTGGCACCTCCTAGAAACTCCAATACTTTGGCCACCTCATGTGAAGATTTGACTCACTGGGAAAGACTCTGATGCTGGGAGGGATTGAGGGCAAGAGGAGAAGGGACGACAGAGGATGAGATGGTTGGATGGCATCACCTACTCAATGCACATGAGTTTGGGTGAACTTCAGGAGTTGGTGATGGACAGGGAGGCCTGGCGTGCTGCAATTCATGGGATCACAAAGAGTCGGACACGACTGAGCAACTGAACTGAACTCCATGTGGTCAATCTTTCAGACGTTAGCATTTGTAATGGGTATAGAGTAATATCACTTTTTGCTTTAAACTTCGTCTCCCTAATGACTAGTAATGTCAATTTTTTTCATGTATTCAGTATTTTTGTTAAGTGTCTATTCAAATTATTACCCTCAAATATTCTACTCTTAATAACTGTTGTTTGTGGACTTATAAAGAATATTTGCTGCTGCTGCTGCTGCTGCTAAGCCACTTCAGTCATGTCTGACTCTGTGCGACCCCACAGACAGCAGCCTACCAGGCTCCTCTGTCCCTGGGATTCACCAGGCCAGAATACTGGGGTGGGTTGCCATTTCCTTCTCCAAAAAAGAATGTTTGTTCTGCTGTTATTGGATGGAGTGTACAATAAATATCCATATCTAATTGATTTCATTACTGTTCTATCAATTATTGAAATCTTTTAATATTTATATACTTATACAGTATTATCTTTTGTCAGTATTTGCCAAAAGTAATTGTCAAAATTTCTATTTCTTCTTGTATTTTTAATGTGGCTTGCTTTGTGTATTAATATTTTCCTTCACAGATTTCTAAATAAAGCATTTGAGATTGTTATGTCTTATTGATAAACTGACCCATTTACCATTATGAAATGACCATCTTATCAGGTAATATTCTTTTCCCTAAAATCTACTTTTTCTGATATTAATATAGCCCCTCCAGATTTCTTTTGATTAATGTTAGCTGCCTCCAACCTTTTACTTTTAAACTACTTCTGTATTTGTATTTAAAGTGGATTTCTGTTTTGCTGCATATAATTAGATCTTATTTTTTAAAAATCAAATCAATCAATCTCTGCATTCTACTTGGAATGTCTGCACTTTATTCATTAACGTGCCTTTGGATATGGCTGGATTTAAGTCTACTATCTGGCTACTTGTTTTCTAGTTGATTAATCTGTTCTTTATTCCTTCTTGTCTCCTTTTCTGGCTCTTTTGGATGGTTCTGTACTTTTCCTGATTTCATCTTATCTCATTTGATTGTTATTAAGTCATAATTATTTTTTCCAGTAGTTGTTGAAGTTTCAGTATGTATGTTTCACTTATTGCAGTCTTCTTTCCAGTAATATTCTATCATTTCACACATAAGAATATTACAATAGCACTTTCCATTTTTCCTCCCATCTTAGACTTTATGCTATTGTGTTCATGTGTTTTATTAAATATGCATTTTAAACTATTATACATTGCTGTTATTTTTACTTTAAGCAGCCACCTTTTAAAGATATCTTTAAAAATAACAAAATACAGATTTTATATTTATCTGTATATTTTCCATTTCCAGTGGTTTCTATTTCTTTTTGTAAGTTTTGTTTCTCCCTAGGCTTATTTCTTTTCTGCCTGAAAGACTTCCTTTAACATTTCTTGTAGTGATTATTCATAGTAATGAATTCTTTCAACATTTTATGTCTGATAAGTTCTGTATTTCACCTTTGGTTTGAAAACATTTCTTTGGCAGACTGTAGAATTTTGCATTACAGTGTTTTCCTATTCGTTCTTTAAAATTGCTCCATTATTCTCTGGCTGATGAGATGGCTGGATGGCATCACTGACTCGATGGACGCGAGTCTGAGTGAACTTCGGGAGTTGGTGATGGACAGGGAGGCTTGGCGTGCTGCGATTCATGGGGTTGCAAAGAGTCGGACACGACTGAGCGACTGAACTGAACTGAACTGATTCTCTGGCTTGTATTATTTCTGACATAAGGTCTGTTGTCGTTCAGCATCTCTCGCCTCTATTTACTCATTCCCTCAGTTTTGACAACCAAAAATGTTTCTGCACATTGTCCAGTGTCCCCTTGAGAGTGAAACAGTCCCCAGTTTAGAACCACTGGTTTATATTTATCATGTGTTCTGTTCTCTAGTTGTTTTTCACTTTTTAACTGCTTGTTAGCAGTTTGATCATAAGGTACTTTGCAGTAGTTTGCTTCATGTTTCTTGTGGTTGGTATCTTTGAGGTTCCTGAAACCTTGATTGTATAGTTTTCATCAATTTGGAAGTTTTCAGCCGTATTTTAAAAAAATGTATTTTTCTATCTTCTTTCCTTTCTCTGCTCCTCTAATAGCTCCCATTACATGGACATTAACCTGCTAAGTTGTCCCACATCTCACACATGTTCTGTTAATGTTTTCAGTCTTTTATTTCTGTGTTTTATTTTGGCTATTTTCTATTGCTGTGTCTTCAAGTTCACTAATCTTTTACTAATAGTTTCAGATCTACTGTTAAGTCTGTGAAAGAATTAGAGAAATGATGAATAATTGCTTTGGTAGCAGGAGAATGCTACTGATACACTGAAACCATCCTAACTCCATAGAGTGTTCGGAAGAAAGGAATTCTGTGGTCCAGATATGGGGTATATAGTGGAGCACCACAGACTGTCTTCTTGGTTTGTGCTCTCTGCAGAATGAGGTGTTAAGTGAAGCTTCAACATTATCAGTGGCTAGGAAAAGATAACCAGCAACTACAAGGAAAGGATATGCACTTACTGGATAAAATGTTTTCTAGAATGGAATGCAGGCAAAATTTCTTTGAATAGCCTATAAAAATGCTCCCAAACACTCCCAACTTTAATCTTCTAGGCATCTACTCAGCTATACCAACTCTGCCAAGACCAGAGAGCGTGAACCCAACCAGCCAGGTGAGAATTCACATATCCTCTTTATCTTTTCACCCTATCCCAGCCTTGATCAAAGTTGCAGGTAATGAGGAAGTGAGCAAAGAGTGAATAGATGGCAGAAGCACCATGCCTCTCATCTCCACCACTAGCTTCCAAGCAACTGCATAAAATAGAAACGAGGGGATTTAATTGTAAATAAAGCAAAGAGATTTGATCATTACATAGTGATACACATTGTCAGTATTGAATTGTGACTAGGTTGTAACTGAAATTGACCCAAAAGAGGTTAGCTGCCTCCTTAAGATGTACAGCTGGTAATTGACAAAGCTGGAACACAAAACACAGATCAATTCAACTCCAGTTCCCATACCATGTAATAATCAAATGATCCAAGTCTCTATATTTCCTGTAAACAGCCACAGCTTAAAAAGATTTCTAGGGCAAGGGACAGAGCCCCTCAGCTTTCAATTAATAATAACTGTTGATTCAGTCATCTAATAATTTCATCAAGTCAAACAAAATCCAGTGCTGTGCTATGTTTATAGTCTTAGTATCTTAGGGACATTCTGTGTAACAGAATTCTTATACAGACAGTTCTCAAAATTAAGTTATTGAATATGAACTAAAATGTGTAATTTTTAAAATACTTTAAGTAAACAAACTTAGAAATCAAGAAAGTTATCCTTTCTCAGATAATGCATCACATTTTAAAATTCATTCATTGATACATATAACAAATAAGCACCTATGTCCTCCCATGAGCCTGGCAGTAGGCTAGGTGTTAGGAATAGAGCAACAATCAACTCAGACACAGTCTATGCATAATGAATAGCATAATCTAGCAAGGAAAATGTATAGGCACAAGAAACTGTAGTTGTAAATTTTATTACAAAATATAAGTGCAACATGTTTATAACAGGAAAGCCTAATCTGCTTAGAAGTGTTAAGAATGGTTTTCCTAGGAAAGTAATGTTTGGACTGAGTCCAAACAAGGTGATTAGGAACAAGCTAAATGAAGATGGGATTGGAGATGAAGTAGGGGACTGCTTAGGTCACTAACATACATATGTCGCATATCAATCAATATAGGCTGGGGTCGGTTTTGTTGCTGGAATTTTACTTTTTTATAGTTATAAAATAATTTGAGTTTTGTTTAAAAATGAAAATATATTGTGAAAGAGACATACAAAATATAGTACCATATCCCTACAATTTCTATGATTACTGCTAACAGTTGAGGTCTGTCTTACATTATCATTTTCAATCTATCAAATATTATGGACACATAAATATCTCAGATAGGATCATACTAGAGTAATACTCTTCATGTATCATAAAGCTTCTAATGGGCCTCTAAGATGTCAACACTGCTGCTGCAGCCACTGCTAAGTTACTCCTATCGTGTCCGTCTCTCTGCGACCCCATGAACCTCAGCACACCAGGCCTCCCTGCCCATCATCAACTCCTGGAGTTCACTCAGACTCACATCCATCGAGTCCGTGATGCCACCCAGCCATCTCATCCTCTGTTGTCCCCTTCTCCTCCTGCCCCCAATCCCTCCCAGCATCAGAGTCTTCTCCAATGAGTCAACTCTTTGCATGAGGTGGTGAAAATAGTGGAGTTACAGCTTCAGCATCAGTCCTTCCAGTGAACACCCAAGACTGATTCCTTTAGAATGGACTGGTTGGATCTCTTTGCAGTCCAAGTCTTCTCCAACACCACAGTTCAAAAGCATCAATTCTTTGGTGCTCAGCCTTCTTCACAATCCAACTCTCACATCCATACATGACTACTGGAAAAACTATAGCATTCACCAGATGGACCTTTGTTGGCAAAGTAATGTCTCTGCTTTGTAATATGCTATCAAGGTTGGTCATAGCTTTCCTTCCAAGGAGTAAGCGTCTTTTAATTTCATGGCTGCAGTCACCATCTGCAGTGGTTTGGGAGCCCCCCAATAAAAGGCTGACACTGTTTCCACTGTTTCCATCTATTTCCCATGAAGTGATGGGACCGGATGCCATGATCTTCATTTTTTGAATGTTGACCTTTAAGCCAACTTTTTGCTCTCCTCTTTCACTTTCATCAAGAGGCTCTTTCATTCCTCTTCACTTTCTGCCATAAGGATGGTGTCATCTGCATATCTGGGGTTATTGATATTTCTCCCAGCAATCTTGATTTCAGCTTCTGCTTCTTCCAGCCCAGCGTTTCTCATGATGTACTCTGCATATAAGTTAAATAAGCAGGGTGACAATACACAGCCTTGATGTACTCCTTTTCCTATTTGGATCCAGTCTGTTGTTCCATGTCCAGTGCTAACTATTGCATCCTGACCTGCATACAGGTTTCTGAAGAGGCAGGTCAAGTGTCCTGTATTCCTATCTCTTTCAGAATTTTCCACAGTTTATTGTGATCCACACAGTCAAAGGCTTTGGCATAGTCAGTAGAGCAGAAATAGATGTTTTCTCTGGAACTCTCCTGCTTTTTCAGTGATCCAGCGGATATTGGCAATAGATCTCTAGTTCCTCTGCCTTTTATAAAACCAGCTTGAATATCTGGAAGTTCATGTTTCATGTATTGCTGAAGCCTGGCTTGGAGAATTTTGAGCATTATTTTACTAGCATGTGAGATGAGTGCAATGGTGCAGTAGTTGGAGCATTCTTTGGCATTGCACTTCTTTGGGATTGGAATGAAAACAGACCTTTTCCAGTTCTGTGGCCACTACTGAGTTTTCCAAATTTGCTGGCATATTGAGTGCAGCACTTTCACAGCATCATCTTTCATGATTTGAAATAGCTTAACTGGAATTCCATCACCTCCACTAGCTTTGTTTGTAGTGATGCTTTCTAAGGCCCACTTAATGTCACATTCCAGGATGTCTGACTCTAGGTGAGTGATCACACCATCATGATTATCTGGGTCGTGAAGCTCTTTTTGTACAGTTCTTCTGTGTATTCTTGCCACCTCTTCTTAATATCTTCTGCTTCTGTTAGGTCCATACCATTTCTTCCTTTATCGAGCCCATCTCTTCATGCAATGTTCCCTTGCTACCTCTAATTTTCTTGAAGATATCTCTATTCTTTCCCATTGTGTTGTTTTCCTCCATTTCTTCGCATTGATCGCTGAGGAAGGCTTTCTTATCTCTCCTTGCTATTCTTTGGAACTCTGCATTCAGATGCTTATATCTTTCCTTTTCTCCTTTACTTTTCACTTCTCTTCTTTTCACAGCTATTTGTAAGGCTACCCCAGACAGTTATTTTGCTTTTTTGCATTTCTTTTCCATGGAGATGGTCTTGATCCCTGTCTCCTGTACAATGTCACGAACCTCCTTCCATAGTTCATCAGGCACTCTGTCTATCAGATCTAGTCCCTTAAATATCTTTCTCACTTCCACTGTATAATCCCAAGGGATTTGATTTAGGTCATACCTGAATGGTCTAGTGGTTTTCCCTACTTTCTTTAATTTAAATCTGAATTTGGCAATAAGGAGTTCATGAGCCACAGTCAGCTCCTGGTCTTGTTTTTGTTGACTGTATAGAGCTTCTCCATCTTTGGCTGCAAAGAATATAATCAATCTGATTTTGGTGTTGACCATCTGGTGATGTCCATGAGTAGAGTCTTCTCTTGTGTTATTGGGAGAGGGTGTTTGCTATGACCAGTGCATTCTCTTGGCTAAAGTCTATTAGCCTTTGCCCTACTTCATTCCATACTCCAAGGCCAAATTTTCCTGTTACTCCAGGTGTTTCTTGACTTCCTACTTTTGCATTCCAGTCCCCTATAATGAAAAGGACATCCTTTTTGAGTGTTAGTTCTAAAAGGTCCTGTAGGTCTTCATAGAACAGTTCAACTTCAGCTTCTTTGGCATTACTGGTTGGGGCATAGACTTGGATTACTGTGATATTGAATGGTTTGTTTTGGAAATGAACAGCGATCATTCTGTCGTTTTTGAAATTGCATCCAAACACTGCATTTTGGACTCTTTTGTTGACCATGATGGCTACTCCATTTCTTCTAAGGGATTCCTGCCCACAATAGTAGATATAATGGTCACCTGAGTTAAATTCAATCATTCCAGTCCATTTTAGTTCACTGATTCCTAGAATGTCGACGTTCACTCTGCCATCTCCTGTTTGACCACTTCCAATTTTCCTTGATTCATGGACCTAACATTTCAGGTTCCTATGCAATTTTGCTCTTTACAGCATCAGACCTTGCTTCTATCACCAGTTACATCCACAACTGGGTATTGTTTTGCTTTGGCTCCATCCCTTCATTCTTTCTGGAGTTATTTCTCCACTGATCTCCAGTAGCATATTGGGCACCTACCGACCTGGGAGTTGCTCTTTTCTTGTCCTATCATTTTGCCTCTTCGTTCTGTTCATGGGGTTCTCTAGTCAAGAATACTGAAGTGGTTTGCCGTTTCCTTCTCTAGTGGACCACATTCTGTCAGCCCTCTCCACCATGACCCACCCGTCTTGGGTGGCCCCCACGGCATGGCTTAGTTTCATTGAGTTAGACAAGGCTATGGTCCATGTGGCTAGTTTTCTGTGAGTATGGTTTCAGTGTGTCTGCCCTCTGATGCCCTCTCACAACACCTACTGTCTTACTTTGTTTTCTCTTACCCTGGACGTGGGGTATCTCTTCAGGGCTGATCCAGCAAAGTGCAGCCGCTGCTCCTTACCTTGGACGAGGGGTATCTCCTCGCAGCTGCCCCTCCTGACCTTGAACATGAAGTAGCTCCTCTCAGCCCTCCTACATAATTTTCTGATTACTTTTAGAATAAATTACAGGGTTTGGAATTTTGGATCAAATTAAAACTTTGATGTTTAGAGAAGGCAGTTCATTAATGAGTGCTGTAGTTAATATGGTGACTTTTTAGATAATAGATTCTCATCCATTTTATACCAATAAATTTATTAAAGTATATAATAAATTTCCATGTACTCCATGATTATTCAGACTATCAACTCATTATGATAGGTAAATATGAGATCAATTGGCTAAAATGAAATGCCCAAATTAATTAATCAACCTTTACTAGTTTCATGAGAATTCTACAGAGGGAAATCATGACACTGGATGTGGGTTTTGTCTGAGTGATGATAACCAAATACTAAAGTGCGAATTTACTGTTTTAATTTTAACATTTGCTTTCCTTACACTTAGCTTGGTATCACTGGTTGGTTGATTCCTGCACTATGCATGTTAAGTTGCTTCAGTCATGTATGATTATTGGTCACCCTGCACTGAGAGTCACCAGGCTTCTCTGTCCATGGGATCCTCCAGGCAAGAAGGCCGGAGTAGGTTGCCAAGCCCTCTTACAGAGGATTTTTCCGACCCAGAGATTGAACTCCCATCCATATCCTGCATGAGCAGGCGGATTCTTTACCACTAGCGCCCCCTTTCGATAATATTGATAAATTTTGGCACTGTTTGCCATACTAAAATGTAAACTTACTGAGATTCATGTTGATTAGGGATAACCTGCCATATTGATACAAAGTTATGGACAACAAGTTTTAATTATCTTGCAATCTTGAGAGATATCATCAGGTGACTCAAAATTATGTTACTACCCAATATGGAGTTATATTTTAGATGTGCTAATTGATGGGATTGTTTGTGGATAATAGCAGCAGTCCATTCACAAGAAGAAATGTAGTTCAATTTCCTTTATTATGTTACTATGGTCTTAATGTTTATGTCCCCCTCAAATTAATATGTTGCAATCTTAACCTCCAAAGATGATGGTATTAGGAAGTGGGGACTTTGGAAGGTACCTTATAAAAGAGGATCCAGAGAGGTACCTAGCTCTTCCGCCATGTGAGGACACAGAAATTGCCAGTTATAAACTTGGAAGAGGACCCTCAGCAGAAACTGTGACCCTGTTGACACCTTGATTTTGAACTTCTGACATCCAGCACTGTGAGAAGTAAAGTTTTGTTGTTCATAAACTACCAGATGTATGCTATTTTGTATAGCAACCCAAACAGACTAAGACACATGTCAATACAACTTTAAAACCTGATGATATAATGGAATTTCACTTGCTTTTATTTAAACAAGAACTTTCATCTGAATCAGAAATTCTGATCCATAAAATAGAAAATAATAGAATTTTCCAATTAAATACCTGAAAACTTGGCTCTCATTTCATTTCAATAAAAGGACATCTTTTATTTATGAGCTGTAATCCATACTTTATCCCTGACAACATAGGAAAAGTTATTCTATCAACAAGGATATTGAGATAAAAATAATCATTGTGATTGATTCCGGACTCATGGTTCCAGTTATGATAGAAAACTTGATGATTAGAGAGCTTTTACTGAACTGTGAAGGAAAGTCTGCTAACCTACCCTTCACAGCTGCTTTTGCAAAGTGGCCTCTGCCACATACTGATATTCTTTCTTTGAATCCATTAATGGCTTCAGTTGGGTAAGGGTGAGTGGTGAAAGTTGCTTATTTCCAATAGATATTTATGCAATTTATTTAATTTTCAGAGTTTATTCTAACATCTAAGTGCTGGACATGTCTTTATACACCCCTGCTCACAGAACATGCTGGGTTTAAAAAAAATTTTTTTAACCATACATGAACTTTCACAAGTTGGGGTATGTTCTTGGAAGTGTGTCATCTTGGCTATGGCTGTTGGTCTCTCATAGGCTAGAGTGCAAAATAGTTTATCACCATCCTGCTTCAATAAAATGTAATCGGTGTAAATCAGAAGTATAAAGATTCCACATGGCATGGTGCATTTGATTTCAGAGCTGTTTTTCTCATTGGAAAAGTAATACTTAGTCATTTTCAAAACTTTGGAATATAAAGAGAAATAAATGAAAATCAGCCATGCATTTAACTCCCAAGAAAATCCCTCTTAACAACTCTGTGATTTGCTAATAGTTTTTTTCTGTATATATATGGTTTTGTTTTTTGAGCTGTGATGATACTGTAAATTGTTTTATGTGCTGCCTAAACCTTTCCTCTTGTCACTAAAACTTTCTCATGACTGTTTTTCCACAGCAGTTATATATTTACTGAGCATGTAGTGGGTGCTCAATAAATGTTAAAAAGATGTCTCCACCCAGACTGCCTTTAACGGCTAATTATCTACTGTATCTCTTCCTCTGTAATTGCACCTCTTCATTGCAGCCTTTATTATTGCTATTCATTTCCTTCTCCCCACCAGCAGTTTACTTTGAAAATATTTCAAACCTATTATTTCAAGCAATAATAGAGTCGTCACCCATGTACCCTTCACCTATGTTCACTTAGTTTCACCTTCTGTGACATTTGCTCTCTTTTTTCCCATCAACATACACTTTTATTCTGAGTCATTTAAAAATAAGTTAGAGACTTCATGATATTTTGCCCTTAAATTCTTTTTGCACATATAGCCTAAGAACAAAGGTATTCTACTACATAACTGCCATTTTTATACCTAAGAAATATAACATGCATGCAATAATGATAGTAAATATGGATAGACTTTATATCCACATTTTCCTCATTGTGCAAGCTATGACTTTAATTTTTATTATTTTATTTTATTTTTTCTATTGTTGCAAGATTCAATCACATATTACTAGATTCATTTTTAAAATTTTATATATTTATGGCTTGCAGAATCTTAGTTCCCTTAGCAAGGATAGAACTCAGGCTCCCTGCAGTGAAAGTGCAGAGTCCTAACCACTGGACCACCTGGGAAATCCTCAATACATTTAGTTTCATGCTTTTCCCTGAATTTTGTGGTTGCTGTCTAATAGATCAATAGTGTCACAATTTTACCATTTCCTCAGTGTTGAATAATTATACTGTCATAAGTAAAATTTTAATTTCATAAAATTAATCTATGTTCATAATGTAGAAATCAGAAATCACAATGTACAAACTACAGGTGAAAAACTAAAGAAAAGCTCATCTTAAATGTTCACATATATTCCTTCTGCTGTGCTATATGCATGGGTAGAGAGTTATATTAAAATGTTTCTGAGAACATGAGCATTAAAATAGATGTATTTTATATGTGCCTATTAAACATGATTGCATGCAATATATTTGAGGGGGTAAAGTATGTTACAGATGATGCCACTCTAATGGCATAAAATGAAGAGGAACTAAAGAGCCTCTTGATGGTGCAAGAGGAGAATGAAAAAGCTGGCTTGAAATTCAGCATTAAAAAACCAAGATCATGGCATCAGATCCCATCACTTCATGGCAAATAGACAGGGAAAAAGTGGAATCAGTGACAAATTTTATTCTCTTGGCTACAAAATCACTGCAGATGTTGACTCCAGCCATGAAATTAAAAGACGCTTGTTCATTGGAAGGAAAGATGACAAATCTACACAGCGTGGACATCATGGACATCTTTGCTGGCAAAGGTCTATGTAGTCAAACTATGGCTTTTCCAGTTCAGTCGCTCAGTCATGTCCGACTCTTTGTGACCTCATGAACTGCAGCACACCAGGCCTCCCTGTCCATCACCAACTCCCCGGAGTTCACTCAAACTCACGTCCATCGAGTCGGTGATGCCATCCAGCCATCTCATCCTCTGTTGTCCCCTTCTCCTCCTGCCCCCAATCCCTCCTAGCATCAGAGTCTTTTCCAATGAGTCAACTCTTGCCACTTCACATGAGGTGGCCAAAGTACTGGAGTTTCAGCTTTAGCATCAGTCCTTCCAAAGAACACCCAGGGCTGATCTCCTCTAGAATGGACTGGTTGGATCTCCTTGCAGTCCAAGGGACTCTCTAGAGTCTTCTCCATCACCACAGTTTAAAAGCATCAATTCTTTGGTGCTCAGCTTTCTTCACAGTCCAACTCACATTCATAAATAACCACTGGAAAAACCATAGTCTTGACTAGATGGACCTTTGGTGGCAAAGTAATGTCTCTGCTTTTTAATATGCTATCTAGGTTGGTCATAACTTTCCTTCCAAGGAGTAAGCGTCTTTTAATTTCATGGCTGCAGTCACCATCTGCAGTGATTTGTGAGCCCAAAAAAATAAAGTCTGACATGGTTTCCACTATTTCCCCATTTATTTCCCATGAAGTGATGGGACCAGATGCCATGATCTTAGTTTTCTGAATGTTGAGCTTTAAGTCAGCTTTTTAATTCTCCAGTTTCACTTTCATCAAGAGGCTTTTTCGTTCCTCTTCACTTTCTGCCATAAAGGTGGTGTCATCTGCATTTCTGAGGTTATTGATATTTCTCCCGTCAGTCTTGATTTCAGCTTGTGCTTCTCCCAGTCCAGCATTTCTCATGATGTACTCTGCATATAAGTTAAATAAGCAGGGTGACAATATACAGGCTTGATGTACTCCTTTTCCTATTTGGAACCAGTCTGTTGTTCCATGTCCAGTGCTAACTGTTGCTTCCTGACCTGCATATAGGTTTCTCAAGAGGCAAGTCAGGTGGTCTGGTATTTCCATCGCTTTCACAATTTTCCACAGTTTATTGTGATCCACACAGTCAAAGGCTTTGGCATAGTCAATAAAGCAGAAATAGATGTTTTTCTGGAACTCTCTTGAAGGCTTTGACATAGTCAATAAAGCAGAAATAAATGTTTTTTCTGAAACTCTCTTGCTTTTTCGATGATCCATCGGATGCTGACAATTTGACCTCTGGTTCCTCCACCTTTTCTAAAACCAGGTTGAACATCTGGAAGTTCACAGTTCACATATTGCTGAAGCCTGGCTTGGAGAATTTTGAGCATTATTTTACTAGCGTGTGAGATGAGTGCAGTTGTGTGGTAGTTTGAGCATTCTTTGGCATTGCACTTCTTTGGGATTGGAATGAAAACTGACCTTTTCCAGTCCTGTGGCCACTACTGAGTTTTCCAAATTTGCTGGCATATTGAGTGCAGTACTTTCACAGCATCATCTTTCAGGATTTGACATAGCTCAGCTGGAATTCCATCACCTCCACTAGCTTTGTTCATAGTGATGCTTTCTAAGGCCCACTAAACATCACATTCCAGGATGTCTGACTCTAGGTGAGTGATCACACCATCGTGATTATCTTGGTTGTGAAGATCTTTTTGTACAGTTCTTCTGTGTATTCTTGCCACCTCTCCTTAATATCTTCTGCTTCTGTTAGGTCTATACCATTTCTGTCCTTTAACAAGCCCATCTTTGCATGCAATGTTCCCTTGGTATCTCTAATTTTCTTGAAGAGATCTCTAGTCTTTCCCATTCTGTTCTTTTCCTCAATTTCTTTGTGTTGATTGCTGAGGAAGGCTTTCTTATCTCTCCTTGCTATTCTTTGGAACTCTGCATTCAGATGCTTATATCTTTCCTTTTCTCCTTTGCTTTTTGCTTCTCTTCTTTTCACAGCTATTTGTAAGGCCTCCCCAGACAGCCATTTTGCTCTTTAGCATTTCTTTTCTATAGGGATGGTCTTGATCCCTGTCTCCTGTACAATGTTACAAACCTCCGTCCATAGTTCATCAGGCACTCTGTCTATCAGATCTAGTCCCTTAAATCTATTTCTCCCTTCCACTGTATAATCATAAGGGATTTGATTTAGGCCATACCTGAATGGTCCAGTGGTTTTCCCTACTTTCTTCAACTTAAATCTGAGTTTGGCAATAAGGAGTTCATGATCTGAGCCACAGTAGGCCACAAACGACTACTGGTTTTTCCAGTAGTCGTGTATAAATGTGAGAGTTGGACCATAAAGAAAGCTGAGCATCGAAGAATTGATGCTTTTGAACTGTGGTGTTGGAGAAGACTCTTGAGAGTCCCTTGGACTGCAAGGAGATCAAACCAGTCAATCCTAAAGGAAATAACCCTGAATAGTCATTGAAGCTGTAGCTCCAATACTTTGGCCAGTTGATGCGAAGAATTAACTCACTGATAAAGACTCTGATGCTGGAAAGATTGAAGGCAAAAGGAGAAGGGGGCAACAGAGGATGAGATGGTTAAACAGCATCACCGATTCAGTGGATATTAATTTGCAGAAATTCTGGGAGATAGTGGAGTACAGAGGAGCCTAGCATGCTTTAGTCCATGAGGATGCAGAGTCAGACAAAACATAGCGACTGAACAACAGCAGATAGAGGGAAGTATTTCTACATCAAGAAATAGTCTTGGGTTATATCATTCTAATGGCTGCTTAGAACTTTTTTACTCATTTCATAATTATTTAATCAATCTCTTATTTTTATACAATTAAGATTTCAGTATTTTTAGTAAAAAATAATTAGCATTATTTTAATTAAGTTACTTTAGCACACTAGTCATTATTTCTTTTAGATATATTGATAACTTTTAGGCTAATGAATTAAGTATGCTCAGTCACTCAGTCATGTCTGACTCTTTGCAACCCCATGAGCTTTAGCCCAAAGGCTCCTGTGTCCATGGGACTTTTTAGGCAAGAATACTGAAGTGGGCTGCTGTTTGCTACTTCCAGGGATCTTGCCTGCCCAGGAACTGAACCCACATCTCATGCATCTGCTGCACTGGCAGGCAGATTTGTTACCACTGAGCCACCTGGGAAGCCAAGAGAGAGTTCTACCAATATATACAGAAGTACTGTTTTCAATGAATATTTATGTGTAAACATTTCTTATGTTAAATACACATTTATTGACTACCTACTGTGTTTCCAGTTAATATCATGGGCTATTACATTTGATACATGTCTCCCCCTCGGGTTCTAAAAGAGTAGGTCATTTGCTGGAGATAAATCATACAGCTATCTTTAAAGCCAAATCTGTCTGACTTCGAAGTCTGTGAATATCCTAATTATGTGCATTCTTTCTCCAGGGGAATTGAAGGCTCTTTGATGCTTCCAAAGTCTCCTGAGGATAAGGAGAGCCTGTTCACAAGTGGATACACCACTGTGAGGCTTTAAAAACCTCTTAATTTTTAAGGTTTCACCCAGTTCTATAAAGGCTCCTTCATGCCTGCTTTAAAGTTATCCACTTAGTGACATTAGTCATTGTGGACAGTACAGTGGTCAAAGTTCCCTTCTTATCACTTTTCAAAACACATTTTCCATCAGTCTTCATGGTTCTTTTCTGTCCATACCCCTTCCCTCTTCTACCCTTTCTTGGTCTCTTCTTACTAAAGTCACATTGTTCATGCTAAGTCTAAGTCATTTATGGATGATCTGAATTAATCATCTGTAGGAAGCAAAGGCAAAAATTTCACCTAGCACAATGCCATGAGGGTTTAAAATATAGGCTTGCTTTTAATTATTCTCTTTAGTGACCTTGGTAAAAACATTTTTTTTTCTCTGACTTCAGATCACTTTTTAAAATTCTTGTGAGTATATTTAACTGTTTGCTAAGGTTGGGTATTGATTAACTTCATCAATATTAGATCACCTCCCCCTCCTGCAGTCTCCACAGGGTCAGGCTCACTTGCATTGTGTTAAATTGCAGGCTACATCAGGAAACTCCTCTTGTGAGATAAATACTAACATTACATAGTTATCCAGAATTTATCTTTTCACTCTATCAGGAAAATTTGAATCGTTTTTTACAATATGAAATTGTATGCATTAAACAGTGACCTCCTAGAGAAAAGCTATGTTCTTCACTTAACTTTTCCAGAAAAAAAGAAAACTTACCTTTCATAATTCAAGTGGTGCAGGCTAAAAATCTAACCCTTTACATAGATTATAAAAATCCACTCTTTGACAAAATACCTGCTTCCAATGCATCTATTAATTTATGAATCCCATACTGCATTAACTAGAAATTATAATATCACATTTACTGCCAATTAAAAAATTTCAAAGACCCAGATACTATACCAGATTCTAAAACACTGCATTGAGATAAATGAATCTTCTAAAACAGGACTGGGTGACTTGGTCAGTGTTCCTAGACTGCAAGTACATATCTGACTTTGTGAACATAATGTAGGGTGCATTTCTATACACTCAAAACAGAAATGTTAGCATGAGAGGATAAAAGGATTTATTCTTAAGGGGCTAAATTAATCTTACATCTAACTTTATTCAGTTCATTTCAGTTCAGTCGCTCTTTGTGACTCCATGGAATGCAGCAGGCCAGGCCTCCCAGTCCATCAGCAACTCCTGGATTATACTCGACTCATGTTGATTGAGTTGCTGATGCCATCCAACAGTCTCATCTTCTGCCATCCCCTTCTCCTCCTGCCTTCAATCTTTCCCAGAACCAGGGTCTTTTCCAGTGAGTCAGTTCTTCGTATCAGGTGGCCAAGGTACTGGAGCTTAAGCTTCAACATCAGTCCTTCCAATGAATATTCAGGACTGATTTCCTTTAGGATGGACTGGTTGGAACTCCTTGCAGCCCAAGGGACTCTCAAGAGTCTTCTCCAACACCACAGTTCAAAAGCATCAATTCTTCAGTGCTCAGCTTTTTTATAGTCCAATTCTTACATCAATATATGACTACTGGAAAAACCATAGCTTTGACTAGATGAACTTTTGTTGGCATAGTAATGTCTCTGCTTTTTAATATGCTGTCTAGGTTGGTCATAATTTTCATCCGAGGAGCAAGCATCTTTTAATTTCATGGCTGCAGTCACCATCTGCAGTGATTTTGGAGTTCCTGAAAATAAAGTCTGTCACTGTTTCTACTATTTCCCCATCTATTTGCCATGAAGTGATGGGACCAACTATCATGGACTTAGTTTTCTGAATGTTTAGTTTTAAGCCAACTTTTTCACTCTACTCTTTCACTTTCATCAAGAGGCCCTTTGGTTCTTCTTCACTTTGTGCCATAAGGGTGGTGTCATCTGCATATCTGAGGTTATTGCTGTTTCTCCTGGCAATCTTGATTCCACCTTGTGCTTCTTCCAGCCCAGTGTTTCTCACGATGTACTCTACACATAAGTTAAATAACCAGAGTGACACTATATAGCCTCGACGTACTCCTTTCCCTATTTGGAACCTGTATGTTCTTTCATGTCTGGTTTTAACTGTTGCTTTCTGACCTGCATACAGATTTCTCATGAAATCTTGAGAAAGGTCAGATGGTCTGATAGCCCCATCTCTTTAAGAATTTTCCAGTTTGTTGTGATCCGCACAGTCAAAGACTTTGGCATAGTCAATTAAGCAGAAATAGATGATTTTCTGGAACTCTCTTGCTTTTTCAATGATCCAACAGATGTTGACAATTTGATCCCTGATCCTTTGCCTTTTCTAAACCCAGCTTGAACTACTGGTAGTTCATGGCTCATGTACTGTTGAAGCCTGGCTTGGAGAATTTTGATCGCCACTTTACTAGCGTGTGAGATGAGTGTAATTGTGTGGTAGTTTGAACATTCTTTGGCATTGCCTTTCTTTGGGATTGGGATAAAAACTGACCTTTTCCAGTCCTGTGGCCACTGCTGAGTTTTCCAAATTTGCTAGCATATTGAGTGCAGCACTTTCACAGCATCATCTTTTAAGATTTGAAATAGCTAAACTGGATTCCATCACCTCCACTACCCTTGTTCATAATGATGCTTCCTAAAGCCCACTTGACTTCACATTCCAGGATGTCTGGCTCTAGTCATAGATCATACTGTCATGATAATCTGGGTCATGAAGAACTTTTTGTTCATTTCTTCTGGGCAGTCTTGCCATGTCTTCTTAATATTGTCTGCTTCTATTAGGTCTATACCATTTCTATCCTTTATCGAGCCCATCTCTTCATGAAATGTTTCCTTGTTATCTCTAAGTTTCTTGAAGTGATCTCTAGTCTTTCCCATTCTATTGTTTTCTACTGTTTTTTTGCACTGATCACTGAGGAAAGCTTTCTTATCTCTCCTTGCTATTCTTTGGATCTCTGCATTCAGATGCTTATATCTTTCCTTTTCTCCTTTGCTTTTTGCTTCTCTTCTTTTCTCAGCTATTTGTAAGGCCTCCTCAGACAGCCATTTTGTTTCTTTGAATTTCTTTTTCTTGGGGATGGTCTTGATCCCTGACTCCTATACAATGTCATGAACCTCTGTCCATAGTTCTTCAGGTACTCTATCAGATCTAATCCCTTGAATCCTTATCTCACTTCAACTGCATAATCGTTAGGGATTTTATTTAGGTCATACCTGAATGGCCTAGTGGTTTTCCCCTACTTTCTTCAATTTAATTCTGAATTTGGCAATAAAGAGTTCATGATCTGAGCCATAGTCAGCTCCCAGTCTTGTTTTTGTTGACTGTATAGAGCTTCTCCATCTTTGGCTACAAAGAATATAATCAATCTCTTTTTGGTATTGACCATCCAGCGATGTCCATGTGTCGAGTCTTCTTGAGTTGTTGGAAGAGTGTGTTTGCTATGACCAGTGCATTCTCTTAACAAAACTCTGTGAATCTTTGCCCTGCTTCATTCTGTACTCCAAGGCCAAATTGGCCTGTTACTCCAGGTGTGTCTTTACTTCCTACTTTTGCATTCCAGTGCCCTCTAATGAAAAGGACATCTTTTGGGGGTGTTAGTTCTAGAAGGTCTTGTCGGTCTTCATAGAACCATTCAGCTTCAGCTTCTTCAGGATTACTGGTTGGGGCATAGATAGATAACTGTGATATAGAATGGTTTGCCTTGGAAACAAACAAAGATCAATCTGTTGTTTTTGAGATTGCATCCAAGTACTGCATTTCAGACTCTTTTGTTGACTATGATGGCTACTTCATTACTTCACTAAAATTGAATAAAACTCATGGATTTAGTTTTTAAGAAATATAAATTATCCCTTTTTTTTTTTAACTGAGCACCATGGTAAGGTATTTGTAGAGAAATAATAGAGATGATTTTTCATGTGTTAACAGAATCTTTTCAAAGGTACAAAAATTAAAGCAGATAATGACAAATATCAAACCAGGTGTTTATTATGTTACAACAGGAAGTTATCTTGGTACGCTGACAAATCCTAACATATTTTGCTGTCATCTATTAAGATGTAGACCTCTTGAAGCATGCAACTTGAACATTTTAATCTGTGTGCCTACAAATGGAAATAACATCAAGGTATTAACACTTGACTATACACATTGAGAAAATTGTCCCCTAATAGGAAAATTTAGAGACTAATTCTCCAAGCCAGGCTTCAGCAATACATGAACCATGAAATTCCAGATGTTCAAGCTGGTTTTAGAAAAGGCAGAGGAACCAGAGATCAAATTGCCAACATCCTCTGGATCATGGAAAAAGCAAGAGAGTTCCAGAAAAACATCGATTCCTGCTTTATTGACTGTGTGGATCACAATAAACTGTGGAGAATTCTGAAAGAGATGGGAATACCAGACCACCTGACCTGCCTCTTAAGAAACCTATATGCAGGCCAGGAAGCAACATTTAGAACTGGACATGGAACAACAGACTGGTTCCAAATAGGAAAAGGAGTACATCAAGCCTGTATATTGTCACCCTGCTTATTTAACTTCTATGCAGAGTACATTATGAGAAATGCTGGACTGGAAGAAACACAAGCTGGAATCAAGATTGCCAGGAGAAATATCAGTAACTTCAGATATGCAGATGACACCACCCTTACGGCAGAAAGTGAAGAGGATCTAAAAAGCCTTTTGATGAAAGTGGAAGAGGAGAGTAGAAAAGCTGACTTAAAGCTCAACATTCAGAAAACAAGGATCATGGCATCTGGTCCCATCACTTCATGGGAAATAGATGGGGAAACAGTGGAAAGAATGTCAGACTTTTTTTTTGGCGGGGGGCCTCCCAAATCACTGCAGATGGTGATTGCAGCCGTGAAATTAAAAGATGCTTACTCCTTGGGAGGAAAGTTATGACCGACCTAGATATTAAAAAAGCAGAGACAATACTTTGCCAACAAAAGTCCATCTAGTCAAGGCTACGGTTTTCCCAGTGCTCATGTATGGATGTGAGAGTTGGATTGTGAAGAAAGCTGAGTGCCAAACAATTGATGCTTCTGAACTGTGGTGTTGGAGAAGACTCTTGAGAGTCCCTTGGACTGCAAGGAGATCCAGCCAGTCCATCCTAAAGGAGACCAGTCCTGGGTGTTCATTGGAAGGACTGATGCTGAGCCTGAAACTCCAATATTTTGGCCACCTGATGTGAAGAGCTGACTCATTGGAAAAGACCCTGATGCTGGGAGAGATTGGGGTCAGGAGGAAAAGGGGACAACAGAGGATGAGACGGCTGGATGGCATCACTGACTCCATGCACATGAGTTTTGGTGAACTCTGGGATTTGGTGATGGACAGGGAGGCCTGGCATGCTGTGATTCATGGTATCACAAAGAGTAGGACATGACTGAGCGACTGAACTGAACTGCACAATTAATGATAATAGAGCAATAGACTATAAGCACGAGCAGAGTCAATACCCCACTCAACCTTCAATCCTGAGTATTAATTAGAAGGACTGATGCTGAAGCTGAAACTCCAATATTTTGGCCACCTGATACAAACAGCTAATTCATTACAAAAGACCCTGATGCTGGGAAGGAATAAAGGGAGGAGGAGAAGGGGACAACAAAGGATGAGATGGTTGGATGGCATCACCTGCTCGATGGACATGAGTTGTGCAATTCCGGGAGATGGTGAAGGGCAGAAAAGCCTGGTGTGCTGCAGTCCATGGGGTCTGAACCACTGAACAACAACATGAAGCAAGGACCATGAACTTCAGATATGAATTCTCATCTCTTTTTCAACCGGCTTAACTCTTATCTTACTCTCACCAGTGGGTTAAAGCCTGTCCAAAGTCTGGGACTGACTTATTTACTGACTGGCAGTTATTTAAATATTTTTGCTCATCATCAGTCTATATGAACTTCGTGTCTGGTACAGAAAATGACCTCACCTGTATTTTTCCTACTTTTGTCTCAAAGTCCCTCATGCTTCTCATGGACATCACTGCCTGCCAGCTTGACCTCTGGTTAGTGCTGGTTCTTTCAGTCTTTGTCTTGTCTGCCTTGATTCCTGAACCATGAATGATTCTAGTTCCCAATGTCCGCCCACTTGCCACCGGTAAACTCTTGTTCTGTCCTTCACTATCATTTTAATTGCTTCTAGATTGGTCTTTGGTCTAGAACTTTGGTCTCTGGGTGCACTGAGATGTCTAGCAACATCCCAACCACCATTCATAGTCTTGGTAGTCATCCTGTTTCTAGTCCTGGCCAAAGATAACTGGTCCAGCGAGATGACTGAATCAGAGAGTGTTTATATATTGTGCTTTCTTTCCCTGACCACTTGAATTTAAAACTAAAAATAGTACTGGGAACTTTAAATGGAGGAAGAAAATGAACAGCATATATATAGGTAGATGTTCCAGAAAAGTGGTTGGTTGGTTGACGATTTTTATAGCAGAAACTACCACTCCTAACGCGCCCCTCCTAGGACTTAGCAATCTGACTTTGTTCTTGTTTCTTGAGTAAAGTGATAAGATCATAATAAAATTTGCTGCCCCGGGACCAAAGTACTCAATAGTAAGTATTAAATAAATGTTTGTTATTGTTATTATTGATTGCCACTTTTGACATTTCTGGAATCAAATGGTCTCATTAAGAGAAAATTCAATCATATTTAAAACACTAAAAACTGTTTAGAAAAAGAAGTCATCTGATGTCTTTTGCTCTTTTTCTAATGGAGAAAGAAGAAAGAAATTACAGGATAACCTTAAATCAATGTTAGGATTTAGTGTAGCAACCCTTTAAAATGGCACCATTATGCTGGTACCTTGGGTAAACCACACTTCTCTAAGGCTACTTCTTCATTTGTAAAATATGAGAGATGGACAACAGAAATAAAAAGAACCATTTCCCACCTGCAAATCCCATAGGTGTATGATTTTAAACCCATAGGTATATTGGATATATCAGAAATGTGTTGCAGTGACAAACATGCCTTATCCAATATATTATTCAAAGATCCACTGTTTTTTATGCAACAGTAAGTTCAGTTTTTCAAGAATTAATCATTCAAGCTGACATTTATAATTTAAGGACTCTTAATACTGAATGAAAGCAGTTTTAAAATTGACAGAAATCTAGTTGATAAAGTGACTTTGATGAGGTTTTAAAAATTTAGGATGAATTTTTATATTGACAAGGAAGTTAATATCAAGCACAAGTTACCTACCTTAGAAGAAAATAGCATAGTGATGAGTTTTATAATACCAAAGATCATAAAGAAACACTTGAACGTTTAAAATGTACTCCAGCTGAAAGTTGAAAACCTAATTAATTTGTAAAGTTAAAAACTATTTTTATTAAATTTGTAACAAGTTGCCACTTGGCTTTACAAGAGTCATTTGATTTGTTTTCTTTTAGTTTAGATGCTGGCCCTAATTATATTATTCTTTATACCTAAAATAATCTTCTAAAAGTGACTGTAGTTATGCTGTCCTCTTCTTAATAGTACTTATTAGAAGCAAATCATTAAGCACCACATACCACTAAAGGACTGGAAAGTTAAGCCCTCCCTTCCTGAGGGGGTAGTATCCATTAAGTTATTTGAAATTCCTCTGTGTTCAAGAACTGTCTCTTCTCTCCATATGAAGTAAAATTTTAAGTCTTTGTAGATCTGAAAATACCTTTCTTCTGCTCTCACTCAATTGATTGCTTTACCTGTTACAGAAACCTGAGCTGAAATAACTGCCTCTGAGTTTTGCAAACATCACTTTCAGATAAGAAATCCAATGTCCTTTGTATTTCTATTCCTTGTGGATGTTCGCTCTGGAAGCTATGGGTATCTTTTGAACCTTGGTTATCTGAACTTTTATGATACTGTGCCTTTTTTGGAGGGTGAGGGTGACATTCAATGATATCTTTCAATCTGATGCCATTTTATCTTCAACTCTGTATAATGTTCCTTTATTATTCATTTGATAGTTCCCTCTGTCGCTCCCCACTTTCTCTTGCTTACCTTTTCTGGAACCCCTCTTGGTCAAGGGGTTGAGGCTGTTTTTCTTTCCTTGTTCCATTTATTTGTTATTTTCTTTTACTTCCTAAGGAATTTATCTAGCTTTATCTTCTGCTAAGTCACTTCAGTCGTGTCCGACTCTTGTGTGACCCCATAGACGGCAGCCCACCAGGCTCCCCGTCCCTGGGATTCTCCAGGCAAGAACACTGGAGTGGGTTGCCATTTCCTTCTCCAATGCATGAAAGTGAAAAGGGAAAGTGAAGTCGCTCAGTCGTGTCCGACCCTCAGCGATCCCATGGACTGCAGCCTTCCAGGCTCCTCTGTCAACGGGATTTTCGAGGCAAGAATACTGGAGTGGGTTGCCATTGCCTTCTCCTAGCTTTATCTTCTACCTTCCTTTTAAAATTTTGGATTCTCTATCTGTCTCTTGCTTTCTGATTATTTTATCCTGGCATCATGTTCAATGGAAGCAATAATTTCTTTTATCTATTCCCCAGGTGGCGCTAGTGCTAAAGAATCTGCCTGCCAATGCAGGAGACAAGAGAGATGGGTTAGAATCCTGGGTCAGAAAGATCTCCCTGGAGCAGGGCATGGCAACCCACTCCAGTATTCTTGCCTGGAAAATCTCATGAACAGAGGAGCCTGGTAGTCCACAGTCCATGGGGTAGCAAAGAGTCAGACTGAAGTGACTTAGCATCCAAACATTTGGTATCAAAGTATAATGTAATATTTATTTTAAATTTTTAGCTTTTTCTGTCTCATCTCTATTTTCTTGAAATTCCTTGTACTTGTATGTTTTGTTCTTTTCATGGACTCCTTTTTTTATTGGGAAGTCTGGAGGATTTCCTCAAATGTCTCTTCATATTGTGTAACTTTTAAAAGCAGCAAAATTTAGCTCCAATTGCATTATCACAATTTGTCAGAATTGGGAGATCCTTTCTCTTAGACTTTTTCGTTTCTCCAAAGAAGAGATCAAACACCCAGACGCTATTTTTCTGGAAATAGATCAAGATTATCTTTAAGAATGCAGACTTTTAACTCAGTTCCTATATATTATCCAATCCCTCTGGTATGTAAGGATTGAAGCAACTTCATCTGTGAGATTTGGAATTTGACTGGCTGATGGACGAGAAGAGGGCACAAGAGGAATTACTCCATTTACCTGATTATTAAATATCTCTCTATTTTCAGTGATATACCCTAGCCACACATCTGTTGCAGCAAGTAACTCCAAGTCTCCATCTTCTCAGGGTTTTTTGGAAAGTCATCTTGCTCCTCATCCTTAATTCACTCTGTAGGAATACAAGTTTGAAAATCCTTCTTTTCAGCTCACTCAAGTATCATTCACCTGCTTTAACCTGTAACTTTGTTTAAATGTCCTCTAAACATCCTCTCTTACTCCTTGTCTTCATGATATGTTTACACTTTTTCTTCTTTTATTTTCCTTTTACTGAGAAGGGAAGAAGTAAGAGGAAAATGCAATAATCAATTCACTTCATTTAGATTGAAATCCTCCAATATCTAATTTTTTGAGGAGTATTTACACATGGTTGTTTGGAAAAACTCCCCCTTTTCAGATTATTTAGAAACAAAATACAAATGCTAAAAAATTTCATTTTTTCAAATTTAAGAAATATAAGAATTCCAAATATCTGGTCATGAAAGCTGTTTATTTGTATCTTGACATTATAGCAAATAGTTAAATTACAATTATATCTACAGTAATATAAAAATTTTTATTTTATTTTTGAAATGCATATTAATACCAAATAATTTTCTGTTATAATTATTTTAAAGTAAGAAGGATAGGAAAATTTTTCTATAGAACAAAATTTTCTTTCTCTATTATGAATGCTATTAGGTTTGCATTAAAACTAATTCTATAAAAACTTTTAATAATAAATTGGTCTGAAACATTTTACTCTAAATAAATTCATCGTTTACTATGGAAAAAATTTTAATTGAAGATTTTTAAAGCATCTAATAATAAATTTTACTATGAACAAGATTTATGGTTCAATACATTTTTATAAAGTGCTAAGTAAGATGCCCTGCAGCCCTTTCTAATGTTGATGAAACTCTAATAGTTCTATCATTTTAAGTTACATTTTAACATTCACATTTTTCTTAAAGTGTGTTTTGAATGTGAGATGTTTTAAAATTATTTGATTTAACAACTATTTGTTCAACAGTAATTATAAGCCAGGAACTCTTCTAGGCACCAGGGATGTAACAGTGAAGAAAGCAGAGAAGATCTTTCAAGAGTCTCATATTCTTGGATCGGGAAGAGGATATGACAGTAAATAAGCAAACATAAATAGCTAAGATCATTAGGATAAAAACACATGAAGGAAATAAATAAGATATGATAGCTGAAATTAAGATGTATGCTCCTTGAAAGAAAAGCTATGACCAACCTAGACAGCATATTAAAAGAGACTGACTTTTAATAAGTTGTCTTATTTTATTATTTATAGTAATTACCAACTTATTTTACTAATTGCTTTACAAGCAAAAGTCCATATAATCAAAGCTATGGTTTTTCCTGTAGTCATATATGGATGTGAGAGTTGGACTGTAAAGAAAGCTGAGCACCAAATAATTGATACTTTTGAACTGTGGTGTTGGAGAAAACTCTTGAGAGTCCCTTGAACTGCAAGGAGATCACACCAGTCAATCCCAGTCCTAAATATTAACTGGAAAGCCTGATGCTGAAGCTGAAGCTCCAATACTTTGGCCACCTGATGCAAAGAATTGACTCACTGGAAAAGACCCTGGTGCTGGGAAAGATTGAAGTCAGCAGGAGAAGGGGACAAAACTGGATGATATGGTTGGATGCATCACTGACTTGATGAACATGAATCTGAGCAAGCTTCAGGAATGGTGATCAGCAAGGAAACCTGGCATGCTACAGTCCATGGGGTCACAAAGAATCAGACATGATGGAGCAATTGACCTGAACCAATCGAGAATATCAGGCTTATGGAGTAGGAAGCCTTACTTTTCAGTTAGGTGACATTTATCCAGTTCAGGTCTTTTTGGAAGAGTAGAGTGGACTTGTTTTATCCTTTTTTCAAATTACTGAAACAACCTAGAGAAGGAACAGTGGCTCGACAACTCAGATACACTGGGGACAATCAGAGTGGTGAGTCCTTGATGGAGCCTGAACACAGGGAATAGACACTTTGGGGATGTCTGCTCAGCTCACAATACTTCCCTTCCTGCCCTTTCCTCCATTCTCAGGATTTTGCCCTCCTAGTCATTTCCCCCATAGTATGGTGAATCATGACCATAGGGCCTGGGCAGATTTGATTAGACTGGGGACCAAGGCCAAGCTACTGAGTTTCCCTGATTGTGGATGGAAAAGAACAGAAGCTATGAGGTTGACTTACGTTTGGAAACCAACATAATAAGACAGACAGAATGAAGCAAATGTATGGAAAGAAGCAGGGGTGGGGAGGGGGGTCCCCTAGGTCGCAACGCCCTCAGGGCCAAATTCAGTCACGCCCCCACCCACCAAACCCATCAAACAAGAACTTAAAATGGAAACCAATACAATATTGTAAAGAAAATAAACTAATATCGAAAAAATTAAGTCTAGTTCCCACAGATTTCATTATCAAAAGAGTTGGGAAAAAATATATTAGTGACAATGCATACTTCATCTGAATACTGAATATTGACAAAACAACTAATATTAATGTGGGCGTACAACAAGCTGGGCGTCCCAGGTGACTCAGTAGTAAAGAATCTGCCTGCCATTCAGGAGACGCAGGAGACTTGGGTTCAATCCCTGAGTCAGGAAGATCCCCTGGAGGAGGGCATGGCAGCCCACTCCAGCATTCTTGTCTGGAGAATCCCATGGACAAAGAATCCTGACGGTCACAGGCTCCGTGGGGTCACACAGAGTCAGACACTACTGAGTGACTGAGCATGCACACATACAAGTCATAAATCAGTGACACTTAACACACTCACCACTTAAGCCACTTACGAAATGGCTCTACTGCATGTGATTAAACTTGCATTATTGGATTTTATTTTCAGCCTATTAGCAAGCACAATGCATTTTTAAGCTTTATTCTGATGCCTGGTACAATAACTCCTGGTGAATCCCTAAACTGACCTATATGTAGTTGATCCATCTTGAAAGGGGATGCATGTATAGGGATAATTGTGACTCGATATAATAACATTAAAATCTTAAATTTTTGCTTATCTTACTGTGCATGTGTGCATGCTAAGTAGCTTCAATCGTGTCTGGCTCTTTGTGACCCTATAGGCTGTAGCCCACCAAGCTCCTCTGTCCATGGGATTCTCCAGGCAAGAATACTGGAGTGGGTTGCCCCTACCCTCTTCCAGGGGATCTTCCCAACCCAGGGATCGAACCCAGGTCTCTTATGTTTCCTGCATTGGCAGGCGGGTTCTTTACCACTAGCGCCACCTAAGAAACCTTATCCTCTGTAAAGTTTTTCTGGTTTTTTAATTATAGTAAAATTTACATAATGTTAAGTTTACCATTGTACCATTTTAAGTGTGGGCTTAAGTGTGGGCATAGCCTCTCACTATCACTCAATGTCTCTCCTGCTTTCAGAATCAAGTACAAACTCTATATACCACAGTGTATAAGACATCTAGCAATTTGCCTTACTCTTCCTTCAAACTTCTCCATCTTCATCTCTCATAATGAGCCTCTTGAATGCTACATTCTAGACCCACTGAGCTATTTGTGATTTTTCATCATATCAACAACTTTCTCTGGTTGGATTATCTTCCTAAACTGTTCAGAGTCAGCACATTGTCCTTGAATTAACAAAATGTCAGATAGCTTTTGTTTAGTCAGTGAATATTTTTAAAAGCAAAAGTTTATGAGCAAGGCCTTCTTAAGTTGGTGTCAAAATGGATGGATAAGCCACATCTTGTCCAGGGAGCTAGAAAGAAATGAGAGAGTAGAAAGCAATTTATACTCCACCCACCTAAGGCAAGAAAGTAAGTAAGTAAAGTTGCCCAGTCGTGTCTGACTCTTCGCGGCTCCATGGACTGTAGCCCACCAGGCTTTTCTGTCCATGGAGTTTTCCAGGCAAGAATACTGGAGTGGGTTTCCATTTCCTTCTCCAGGGGATCTTTCCCACCCAGGGATTGAACCCAGGTCTCCTGCATTGCAGGTAGATGCTTTACCCTCTGAGCCACCAGGGAAACCATTCTAAGGCAAGAGAGTTACTGCAAATACATAGGAAAATGCCTTCGTTATCACCATTTACCATCATGTAGGTTATTGGCAGATGGCCTAGTGGTTATGTGATCAATAATGTAAGTGACTGGAACTTCTGGGCAAATGAGCACCATGACTTCTTCACTCTCAGGATACTTTTCATCTTCTTCATTTTAAAGGTAAAATTAAAAGTCTTAGTTTCTGACTGATTTCATTCTCTAATTTCTTGAGAGAATCTGTACAAAATGAAAAAAATAGTGGGCCTATCTACTCCAATCTGGGCAGATATACTCATGTAATCTCAAAATAGCTAAAAGATGTTTATTATGTAAAATAAAACTCGAAATTCTGTTCTAGTAAATTTTAAAGCTCCTTTGTATAAAATACATAAATAGCAAGGTCCCACTGTATTCAGTTCAGTTCAGTTCAGTCGCTCAGTCGTGACCGATTCTTTGCAACCCCATGAATCACAGCACGCCAGGCCTCCCTGTCCAGCACCAACTCCCGGAGTGCACTTAGGCTCGCGTCCATTGAGTCAGTGATGCCATCCAGCCATCTCATCCTCTGTCATCCCCTTCTCCTCCTGCCCCCAATCCCTCCCAGCATCAGAGTCTTTTCCAATGAGTCAACTCTTGGCATGAGGTGGCCAAAGTACTGGAGTTTCAGCTTTAGCATCATTTCTTCCAAAGAAATCCCAGGGCTGATCTCCTTCAGAATGGACTGGTTGGATCTCCTTGCAGTTCAAAGGACTCTCAAGAGTCTTCTCCAACACCACAGTTCAAAAGCATCAATTCTTCAGCGCTCAGCCTTCTTCACAGTCCAATTCTCACATCCATACATGACTACTAGAAAACCAGTATAGCACAGGGAATTGTATTCAATATTTTTTAATAAACTTGGTGGAAATGAAGGCTTCCCTGGTGGCTCAGATGGTAAAGAATCTGCCTGTAATGCAGGAGGCCTGGGTTTGATCCCTGGATTGGGAAGATCTCCTGGAGAAGGGAATGGCAACCCACTGCAGTATTCTTGCCTGGAGAAATCCATCGACAGAGGAGCCTGGCGGGCTACAGTGAAAAAGTGTCTGGAAAAGAATATTTGTACACAAATATATATATATATATATATACACATATATATATATGTAAGCATCTGTAACTGGATCAATTTGCTGTATACCAGAAACTAACACAACACTGGAAATCAACTTAACTTCATTTTTAAAAATAGTAAATGTTCCATTTTCTTTGAAAACAAAAATCTGTTTTAAAATTTTATATTTTAAAATTATGTGACATGATTTTTATAACAATTTATCAATTATTAATACTCAATTTCCTCTTTGTTTTCTGGCATGGAAGGCCAACTTTAAATTTCTTTGAGACAATGTATAGATCCTCAAACATAGCATTATCAGTGGCAATAAAAAGAACAATAATTACTTGGAAACAAGAAACTGCACCTTCAACAAAGGGAAGGATGTTGGATTTAAGCAATGGACTCCATTTGAGAAAGTGTACCCATTAAAAAAATCAATACTTTTGCTCTAGGAGGTCACAGCAAGTGTTTTTAGGTCCTGCCCCCAAAAAAAAAAAGAAAGAAAAGAAAAGACTTGGGAGCATTTCACCCGGCAAACATTTTAAGCTTTAGAT
Organism: Nanger dama; assembly: GCA_917880005.1. Classification (NCBI taxonomy): domain Eukaryota; kingdom Metazoa; phylum Chordata; class Mammalia; order Artiodactyla; family Bovidae; genus Nanger; species Nanger dama. Next base: position 5,050,024 of record CAKJTW010000059.1, read on the forward strand.
TTGTCAGACTTTCAAACTTAAGCAGATTCAAAAAACTGTGTAAGTATTAACTAACAAAGGATTTACAGAATCAAAATATAAAAATGGTAACTATAGAAACACACAACAAATCATACTTGCAGTAGGGTTGCCTAAGTCAAAAAGGAGAATGCATATTTTTTACTAATATATTTCTTCTTTATATACCAAAGCCTAAGTGAGAAAATAAATGAACATAATTTCCCTAATAAAAGTTGAGTGAGCTTGCAACCCTGATTGGCACTGATATTTATGTTTTTAGGTTATTTGAACTGGTATAGAGAAATTTTAAAGTCTTACCACTTTTGAGGGTAATGTAAACTGCTAGAGGCTTATCTATCATCCCAGTGGCATGTTTGATAATTTAGGTCGAAATCAATGACAGTTCACCCTTCCCCACAGGGCTTCAATGTTTCTATTTTAAATCTACAAAAGGCTGAGCCAAGTACAAACAGTAAATTTTATTTTGGACCCCTAGCTGGGATAATTCCATAGTAAACTAAAGAAAGAAAAGTTTGATTCTTCTAAGGTTCAGTCAAAATACTCAATTTTAGAACTGGAGAATCATCAATGAAAATAACATATTGAGAATCAGTTAAGTGTGTTCATTTGTTTTTCTTCAGTTTACTGTATATCAACAGGTCTATCCCTCACAATAAAGCAGATGAGAATCTTTCGCTATCTCACATCCCACTGTTTGACGAGTTATAGGTGTAAAAACCAAGCAGAACAAAAATGTGAACTCTACACAGAATGTCAAGTCACAGAGGCAAGGTAGTGCAAGGGAATTACATGGAATTTCCTTTAGGGTGAGGGATTATTTTATTCTGATTGGACAGCTGCACAATTTATTTGTTCATAAAATATGAAAGGGATTATTAGCTACACTAATGATATCTTTAGCTTGCAAGTTAAAAAAAAACAAACTGAAAGTAACCCTGATGTTTTTATTATATGAAACAATTAGACTGGCTAAGAGGAAAAAAAGAAAGCACTGAGTAGGTGTGGCTGTTACAGTTACAGGAAAAACCTCCTCCAACCTATGCATTTAATTTCTATTCTAAAATAACCTAATAAATGAAGGGCTTTCAATTCTTTTTTCTTTTTCTTCTTCCAGATCCCTTTCTAAATGCTTATAGACATCTCACAAATTTATATCCTTTCAGACATTATTTTTCCCTCATTCAGGGGACTTTTTTTTTTTCTTAACAGCTAGTAAATATTAGCTTGAATCCTAACATCAATTTGATTCTTGATGTGGGTCAATTTTATAAGTCACCTTTGTATTTCTCCTTGACTTTGCTTATCTTTGCTTGAGTTTTTCTCTCTAAATCACTCTTTCTTGGATTGCTTTCAATAAACAGAGCCCTGTATCGTTCTGTTGATATAAAGGGCTGCATTTTGAAGACAGCAAAATGGCAGTTAGCTATTGATTTGTTGTTACACTGGAACTTTACTACCACATTTCCCACTAATCTCAGACTTCTGGAACTATGATGGATTTCAAACTAGTCGATACTGTTGTTTTGAAATATTAAAAATTTTACCAACAAGAGTCACAGAATCATATAGGGTGAATGTACAGTGGAACCTCAGAAATCATCCATTCAAAACCTATAGTTCTACAGATGAAGAAATGAATCAAGAGATAGTAAGTTATGAGCCTAAGAATGCACATTTACTAATTAGCAATGACATTACTTGCAGCTGGGCCTTATGACTTCACCTGAAGGAAAGAATACCACAGATGGCTTTTACAACTCAGAATAAGCATGTGTGAGTAATATTTTATGCTTTTTTTTTTTCAGTAGGAGTTAATAACTGATTTGTTTTTAATAGTTCATCCTTTATTAAAAGTAAAATTAACAAAGAAGATTGTGTAAAAATTAAATATTTGTATTCCCACTAAGATATGGAAAACCTGTGGTATTGAAGTCCAAGAACATTTTCAATTTTAAAATAATGATAGTTTTAGATTGTGCTCAGTGTTTTTTTATATAAACGCTCCCACTTATATCTTAAAACTACTCTAAGAAGCAGCACCAGAGAATTGATTCATTCAAATCGTGGAGCTAGAGAAGATTTGAGAGTCCCTGGGACTGCAAGGAGATGAGACCAGTTAATCCTAAAGGAAATCAACCCCGGATGTTCATTGGAAGGACTGATGCTGAAGCTGGAGCTCCAGTACTTTGGCCACCTGATGCAAAGAGCTGACTTGTTGGAAAAGACCCTGATGATGGATAAGATCGAGGGCAGGAGGAGAAGGAGATGACAGAGAATGAGATGGTTGGATGGCATCATCAACTCAATGGATATAAGTTTGAGCAAACTCTGGGAGATAATGAAGGACAGGGAAGCCTGGTATGATGCAGTCCATGAGTTTACAAAGAGTCACACATGACTGAGCAACTGAACAACAACACAGAAGCAGGTTTAAACACTATATAGTACATTTCAAATCTTAAAAGGTGATACTGCTAAAGTGCTGTACTCAATATTCCAGCAAATTCAGAAAACTCAGTAGTAGCCACAGGGCTGGAAAAGTCAGTTTTCTTTTCCCATCCTGAAGAAGGGCAGTGCTGAAGAATGTTCAAACTATGGCACAGTTGCACATATTTCACATGCTAGCAAGGTAATGCCCTAAATCCTCCAAGCTAGGTTTCAACAGTATGTGAACTGAGAGCTCCAGATGTACATGCTGGATTTAGAAAAGGCAGAAGCACCAGAGATCAAAATGCCAGCATCTGTTAGATCATAGAAAAAGCAAGAGAATTCCAGAAAAATATCCACTTCTGCTTCATTAACTACACTGAATCCTTTGACTGTGTGAATCACAACAAACTGGAAAATTCTTAAAGACATGGGAATGACAGACCACCTCATCTGCCTTCTGAGAAACCTGTATGCAGGTCGAGAGGCAACTGCTAGAACCAGACATAGACCAACGGACTGGTTCCAAACTGGAAAAGGAGCACCTCAAGGCTGTATATTGTCACCCTCTTATTCAACTTATATGCAGAATACATCATGTGAAATGCTAGGCTAGATGAAGCACCAGCTGGAATCAAGATTTTCAAGAGAAATATCAATAACCTCAGATGAGCAGATGACACCACCCTTATGGCAGAATGTGAAGAGGAACTAAAGAGCCTCTTGATGAAGGTGAAAGAGTGAAAAAGCTGGCTTAAAACTCAACATTCAAAAACGAAGATCATGGCATCCAGTCCCATCACTTCATGGCAAATAGATGGGGAAACAATGGAAACAGTGAGAGCCTTTATTTTCTTGGGCTCCAAAATCACTGCAGATGGTGACTACAGCCATGAAATTAAAAGACACTTGCTCCTTGAAAGAAAAGCTATGACAAACCTGGACAGTGTATTAAAATGCAGAGACATTACTTTGCCAGCAAAGGTTCATGTAGTCAAAGCTATGATTTTTCCAGTAGTCATGTACAGATATAAGAGTTGGACCATAAAGAAGCCTGAGCGGTGAAGCTGATGCTTTTGAACCGTGGTGTTAGCGAAGACTCTTCAGAGTCCCTTGGACTGCAAGGAAATCAACCCTGAAATTCATTGGAAAGACTGATGCTAAAGCTGAAGCTCAATGTTTTGGCCACCTGATGTTAAGAGTTGACTCATTCGAAAAGACCCTGATGCTGGGAAAGACTGAAGGCAGGAGGAGAAGGGAATGGAGATGGTTGGATGGCATCACTGACTCAGTGGACATGAATTTGAGCAAGCTCTGGGAGTGGTAAAGGACAAAGAGGCCTGGTGTGCTATAGTCCATGAGGTCATAAAATGTTGGACACGACTAAGTGAGTGAACAACAATAACAACTAACTTGCCCGAGACCACACAGCTTCTAAAACTGTGGAGCCATTTAGAAGAGGCAGATATTAGGTTTTTGTGCACAATAGGCAGGGTTTTTCTATAGCCCTTAGTTTTAGGACCGTTGCTTAGCTGGAAATTATTCAAAGGAATCACAATAAATTTATCTCTTGGAGAATGCTTTTCACTAAGCTGCATTCAGTGCTACTGCCTTGGTTTATGTGTGGCAGGAACCTGCATGTATCTGGGCAGTGCAAATCCTGCGTAATGTCAATGAGAGGCATTGGCACAGAAGACAACGCAGATGATGCCTCGTTTGCAATGAGGCATGGACATAAACACTGCTGTATGATATCATTAGTACATTTGTTTTCAACAAGTTGTCAGATAGCTCATTTATACAATGAAGTGTTCTTTTATGAAAAATGTTTCTGATATAAATGTGTCCTGAATACTAGGGAGAACATTTTTTGTAAAGAATAATTTCACATTTTCCTTGTAGGAAATTTAGAAGAGTGATCACTCTTTGTATTTTGACTGCTGTGAAGTTCAACTTCAGGACCACAGCTGGAAGAACAACAAACCAAGTATTTTCTTAATCTTATTTATTTAATCCCATCTTTGTATTTCTTGGCTGCACCTAAATATATTTTTATATGTTTTTCTATTAACTTGGAAATGAATATTTGGTGTACCTATAATAGAAGACCAGAAGTACACATCCAAGGTTTGCTACAAAAAGAATATTGTCATCCCTCAGTATCCATGTGGAATTGGTTCTAGGAACTGCCTGAAGTGAAGTGAATTCACTCAGTCATGTCCAACTCTTTGCAACCCCATGGACTATAGCCCACCAGAGTCTTCCCTCCATGGGATTCTCCAGGCAAGAGTACTGGAGTGGGTTGCTTTGCTGATGCTCAAGTCCCAAAATTGGCCTTTCATGTCTGTAGTTCTGCATCTGAAGATTGAGCCAACCACAGATCGTGTATTACTGTAGTATTTATTGAAAAAAATTCCCTTGTATGGAGCTATGTAGTTCAAATCCAAGTTGTTCGAAGGTGAACCTTATATAAAACAGGCTATAATTTTCAAAACCGTGCTATGTAGATCTTATACCAGTTGCTATAAGGACTCTTTTTTTTTCTTGTAACTCTCAATAACATGAAAAAGAATGCCAAAAACCCAATGGAAAGTTACAATTATACGATTACAGCTTTAAAAGGAAATCATAATGAGAATGAGTTTTTTTCCTCACTTTCTTTTCCTGGTTTCAGCAGTGGAAAGGAGTTTAAGAAAGAAAAGAAATTTTAATGAAAATACTTAAAACGGAACAATGATGAAAGCATTGTATATCAAAACATGGGGTGCGACTAAGCTTCATTTAGAAGAAATAGTGTGAAATGAAAACATTACAGAAAACTGCTTTTTAAAAAATGAGCTAAGCATTCCATACAGTAAACTAGGTGGGGGATGGGGCCGGAGGGGAGCAGGAAGGGTAAAACTAAAAACAATAGAAATAATAAAACAGTGAATGCAAAATCTCAAAACAACAAAATATAAACAAAAGAAAGCCTTTATATTTTCCTAAATAGAAATAATCTTGACTCTTAGAAATAGTTTGATTAAAATGAACAGAGAAGATATTATTTTTAAAAAGTAAAGTGCAAATAAACAGGGAGCAGTAAAATGAAATGGTTAATATCATAGAAAATACAAGCTTTTTAAGGCCCAGGTACAAAAGCCAAGACTTAGGCTAAACCAGGATAACAGAGGACCTTCCTGGTGTCCATAAGTAGGCTCTCAAACATAGAGTTAAAAAAAAATAAAAAAACAGTAGTCTACCACTGGGGAGAGATAGGACTGTGGAGAGATGCTCCCCTCTCCCTATGATTCAGATGCAGAGAGATGCAAGAAAATCAAGAGCAGAGTAAAAAGCTAAGGAAAATCAGCACTCCAACATACACCCTAAGGACAAGAGTAATGTGAACTCTGTGATGCATTAAAGATAACCATAGTAGTAACAAAATCAAACTGAACTCATTTCTTGACTGCATTTACTCATTTCCCCGCACCAACAGCCTAACAGAAGAAGAGGAGTACCCATTTATAAGCATAAACGCTGTTTACTTCTGTCTCTGCTGTTCTACCTCAAATATCTGGCATATTTAATTTTTTAGAAAAGCTGTGAGACACTTAAAAATAAAGATAAAGCAACCCATTGTCAAGAGACAAAGCAGTTAACAAAACCAGACTCAGAGGAAAGATGCATGCCAGCACTATGAAACAGGGACTTCAAGTTAATATAACAAACGTATTTTTTTAAAACTTTGTAAAAAATTGTGGACAATGTGAGTAAATAAAAATAAGATAACCTCAATCCTGGAGAAGAGAATGGCTACCCATTCCAGTATTCTTGCCTAGAGAATCCCATGGACAGAGGAGCCTGGCGGACTACAGTACAGTCCATGAGGTCGCAAAGAGTTGGACTCAATTGAGCAGCTAACACACACAACCCCTCAAGGAGGAGATCGCAACAACTTTTAAATTCCATGGAATGGTAAACACGCCTTCAAAAAAGTGAAATTAAAAAAATTTTTTTTTCATGCACTATTTCTTTGAAAGCTAGTGAAGAATGTCATAAAAACAAAACAAAACAAAACAAGGCACTAAACCAGAAAAAGAAGAAACCATGGGACTGAAAAAGCAGGAAGCCAACCAGAAGGGTAGAAAGAGAAGTTCCCTAAGGGACATCTATGCAGTAGAAGAAACTTGTCCAGAATAGAGAAGATAAAGGAAAGGGTCTGGAGACATATCCAAAAAAAAAGAAAAAATAAAGGTGAGTTGTGTAAGTATCTGGAAAACCATACAAATTTGTTGGTGCTATTGCGAAGAATTAGCAATACATACAAAACATTCAGTAAATGAAAAACCAAGCAAATTATTAATTCTGGGGATGTGGAAGAACGAGAAGATTGTGCCAGAAGGGAGACAATTATGAAATACGACTTGGCCCCACAACGAGTAATATCCACAGTGGCATGAGGATCAATAGACACTGCCTATTGATTCAAGCAAATGAGGTGCTAGATCTATTATTAGAAGGATGGAGGAGGGAGAATCATCAGGGGTTAGGAGAACTAATGTAAAGTGGAGTTAATAATATATTAAAAAGATTGTCAGGTAATAACAACATATGTGCATGATATACAAATATCAAGAAAAAGTTGAAAAACAATTGTTTGGGGAGAGAAGGAATGAGGGATAGAGCAGAGAAACGGCCACTGTGTTTTATACAACACTTTATACTGCCTTTGAAATTTTTTGCCATGATGAAAATAACAATGTAAAGATAAACATGTAAGATTTCTTTTGTAAGCCACCTCAAATGCTTTTGAGAATCTGAGTAGAAATTATAAATAAACAAGGCTTCTTGTGCATTCATTTACTCACTCAGTCATTTATTTACTAGGTAATTGTTCTCAAGCCAGAATGTATAAAAATCCACTTCTATACCACTTCTCCAGAGTCGCTATCAAAAGCTTCTTATTAATCTGACTCAATATCAAGAATTTCATAGAAGATTCCATCTAAACTTGTTTCAGACCTGTCTCTGCTATAGCTTCCCTTTAAAAAAAAAATCAAAATGGTTTTTTAGTTATCCTTATGAGAGTTATTTTTATGCTTTCTCTCAAACAAAAGATAGGCATTGTCCTTCATACTGATGGCACAGACGATTTCTATCAAAGGAAACAATTTTAGGAATTGCTGGAGGTGTTGACTAAGTGTGTAGCCCATGCTCTTTTATATTCAGTTTCTGCTTGGGCTTTGCAAGAAGTTCTGCTAATTGTGGCAACTGCCTCCCCCTGGGGTGCTGCTGATTAGCTGGTGAACACTGAGTGTTAGTGCTGCTGGAGACGGCCTCCTCCTGGCCAACTCAGCTCCATTAAAAACAACTTGATACTCTGTGTTTGATGAGAGTACTAGAAAAAATACCTCATTTCTGGAAATTTTATGGCACCACACTGGCATGTAGAACCTTCTGACCCTAATAAAGGACAAAGCCAAAGTTGTAAAGTGGTGTGTTTCAAAGATATTGGGAAGCCAATAGGCCTCTGGTTCCAATACCTGATTACCCTCTGAGGCACTCTGATCTTGAATTCAGCTGTAACCTAACTTGTACATCTGTTAAATCCTCTTTTTATGAATGATTACTGACTTCTCTGTTTCTATTGGCTGTCTAGCCCTGCCCCTGAGCACTGGAAGCTATATTCAGTGCCTGTTAGATGTCTCTATTTGAACCCACCCAGTATGACCTAGCTGCATGTTCTTCGGTTTGAAATTTATTTTCTTCCACTTCATTCATCCCTCATCTTAGTAAATGTGCCCAGTTGCTTAGTCGTGTCCAACTTTTTCTGGCCCCATGGACTGTAGCCAACCAGACCCCTCTGTCTATGAAATTTTCCAGGCTAGAATACTGCAGTGGGTTGCCACTTCCTACTCCAGGAGAATTTTCCCAATCCAACCTGCATCTCTTGCACCTCCTGCATTGGCAGGCAGATTCTTTACCGCTAGTGCCACCTGGAAAATCCCATGGACGGAGGAGTCTGGTGGGTTGCAGTCCATGAGGTTGCTACGAGTCAGACATGACTGAGCGACTTCACTTTCCCTTTTCACTTTCATGCATTGGAGAAGGAAATGGCAACCCACTCCAGTGTTCTTGCCTGGAGTATCCCAGGGACGGGGGAGCCTGGTGGGCTGCCATCTATGGGGTTGCATAGAGTCGGACACGACTGAAGCGACTTAGCAGCAGCAGCAGCAGCTCCACCTGGGAACCCCCAATCTTGGTAAATGTATCAAAATACATGGTACTTGTTCTATTTCCCAGTGCTTCTTTGCACTATCTGACAAAATCATCCATGAAGTGTTTACAAACTGTAGATGCTTATTCGCACCCGGGCCTATTGAATCAGACTCTCCAGGAATGATATTTAGCATGTGTAATTTTACTTTATAATTAATAGCTTTTATTTCAACTTTATTTTTGAAAGACAGTATCATTAAAAAACCTTTGCAGTAAAAACTCAAAGTTGTAGTCCTCAGGTAAAAATTGTTCATTAGAGATAGAGAAGGATTAGTTCATTAGTGTAATGGTTCAGTTCAAAAGAAAATAATTTAAACATATATATAACTACATACATTTTCCCATTTTCCTGAATTATGATACCAAACTCTCAATTTTATTTTTCAGCTTCATCGCCATTCCTTTTTAAAATTTTTAAATTTATTTAATTTTTTTAATCGAAGGATAATTGCTTTACAGAATTGTGCTGGTTTCTGCCAAACATCAACATAACAGCATGTGTAATTTTTAAAAGCACCACATTAATTTATACCAAGGACTTAAGTTTGCGAACCACTGTGTGTCTATTATGTCTCCTCGCATTACCTCAATCACTGTCTGCATTTAGGCCCTCCTAACTTCTTCCCCAATCATTGCTGTATCTTCCAAGTGCATTTCGCATATCCTAGTTCAACCCCTTCAATTTATCTTATTATTAAAGTTAACAAATATTGATTGAGGACTTTGATTGTCAGTAAGTTTTCCTCCACCATGTTGCTTGAATCATTTTTCTCAAACATAGGTCTGTTGCTTAAAATCCTTTAAGTTCTTCCTTCACCCTCAGGATAAATTCCAAAGTCATGAATAAAGCATTGATTCTGCCCCATTTCTTCCATCAACTGAAATATATTCAATGCCTTGGCCACAGTATTCATTGTTTCTTAAATAGCTAAAAATGTGATCGGATATGTGATCGGATAGTATAATGCTTAAGAGCTCATGTCAGGAATCACTTAGATACAGTTTCAAAACACTCCTTTGGTATTTATAATCTATGTGTCCATAGCAAGATGCTTAATTTCTTAAGTCTCAGTTTTCTTCTTTGCAAAATAGGCATAATAATGACTATGTCACGTGGCTTGAGATGAATAAGTTAAATAATTTACGTAAAGTGAAGAGTACAAAGTAAGAACTCAGTTTTGGTGGCTATTATAGATGGCTATTATTTGCACATGCTATTTTATGCTTTGTGCATTATTCTTTCACTAATTTTCACCTGAATTATCTGTGCTCTATATTTAAATCTGTTTCCTATATCTGTCATACTCTTCTCCAGAAAGACTTCCCTTAAAACCATGACTCCCAGAAATGTGATGTTTTTATCTCAGGAGTCAAGAAACTAGAAAGAAAAAAAAAAACAAACTATGGCCTACAGACACATCTGGCCTCCTACTTATTTTTCTATAGTCTGTGAAACAAATGCTTTAGTACTATCAGCTGAAAAGAAAGCACTGCATGAGAGTTGTGAGTTAACTTTGACTCATCTAGGGGCAAAATGAGGACTATGGCCCTGGAGGCAGCATGTCCAATAGCCCTGAGAAACTACTCCAGAAAGGCAGTGGGAGAGGTCAGTATATATGTGATCTTGGTGAAGGGGGCATGCATACAGTCACATACGTATTTTTGCAGAAGGTTTCTGCTGGTCACGAGGAGCATTCGTCACCATGAAAGAATTTAGTGCTTCTCTAGGAATGAGGAAATGCATGAACTGGTTTCACAGTATCTTCTGAAAATACATAGCTGATATTTTTTTGCTATCTCCTCACTTGTCTCCCTATGTCCAGTTACCTCCTTTAGGTCAGAAACATTTCTTATCCTTCCTTCAACATTTAGCATATTTCCTGATTGTACACTCTCAACATGTCTTTACTGAATGAGTGAAAGAATTATTTTCCTAAAGGGTTTTTTGTTTTTGTTTTTGTTTTTTTTTGGTTGAATATGGCAAGTATATAAATATTCTGTGTCAATTCAGAGTAATAAGTTCCTAGTTCTAATCAGGTGCTATCTATGTGTCAACTTTATAATCCCTAACATATATTATGTCATAAAGTATAGTCTTTTAAATAAACTGTATTATTATTTTCTTTTTCTATATAAGAAACAAGAGGTACAAATCACTCAACATGACTAAGGTCCCAGAACTGGAAATGATAAAGCCAAGCAGTCTGACTCAGAACTCTCTCAATTACCAAGTTATAAAGCTTTCTTATAGTAAAAATGAAGAATGAGCAGAAATAAAATGTGCTTTATTTTTATTGACATTATTTTAACAACATTTTAGATAAGTTCTAAATAAAATGTAAAATTTTTAGATTAGCTCTTTCTGGGCAATCTTTTTGGAAAAATGCAGGAAAGTACTTGCTAGGTCATGGGATATGCTTGAATTTAATTATCTGTTCTTGTTGTCACTTTCACTAGTCAAAAGCTGGAAAAATTTCAAAGAGTCTAATTACTTCTCTATTACATAACATATCATAAAAACTAGACTATTGATTATGCTTGCAATTGAAAATGAATAGTCAGAATACGTGGTAAATGCAACCCTTTAGAAATATGATTCTGTCAGTCCTCAAAAACATCTCATATCTTAGCTGAAATATAAAAAATGAAATATTATTAAATAGAAAACTTCAAGAGTGGTATGCTGCTGCTGCTGCTGCTAAGTCGCTCCAGTCGTGCCTGTCTATGCAACCCCATCGACGGCAGCCCACTAGGCTCCTCTGTCCCTGGGATTCTCCAGGCAAGAATACTGGAGTGGGTTTTCATTTCCTTCTCCAATGCATAAAGTGAAAAGTGAAAGTGAAGTCTCTCAGTTGTGCCCAACTCTTAGAGACCCCATGGACTGCAGCCTACTAGGCTCCTCGGTCCATGAGATTTTCCAGGAAAGAGTACTGGAGTGGATTGCCATTGCCTTCTCCGCAAGAGTGGTATAAAAGTTATTAAATAATTGAAGTGCTATAGTAGGGAAAAATTCAGTTACATTCAAGTACATTAAAAGCATTTGCTTAGGCTGATAAAATATAGCAAAAATAAGAGCAGATAAACTGGTATTACATGCTGATGTAATCTCAGTTTTTGACAATACATCTCAAGTTGCTTTAAGTTTATTAGATAATCCCACTGGTAATGTTTCAGCTGTTTAAGCTCACTTTTTATACCTTTGTGTGGCATAAGTTTATTTAGACACAAAGAATGCTTATACTATTTTCAACTCTTTACAACCAATGTTGAAAAAAAAATAAAAACTGTAAAAATACATCAAGTTTTTATAGCAATAAAAAGTTTCCCAGGAGAGCTAAACCTTTCTGTATGTTAAGCAGAAATTATTAACTAGAAATCATAAATTTAATTTTTCTTTAGAAAATAATAGACAAAGATAGTGGATCTTTAGATGTACAGAAAATACAATCATTTCTAAATACTTCAAGAAATATTCAAATGACTTGTCTCATGCAAGCGGGATAGTAAAATATCACAGCTTGCCGTCTGGTTCCGTCTGATGGCCATCCTTGATTCTGTGCAGATAATCTCTCAAAACAGTCACATGAATGTAGTAGAAAAATTCTTCATTCCTTCCTAGTAGGAATCTAGAAATGAATTTTAAAAGAAAAAAATATTTTCTTTAAGAAATCATAAGGTAAACTTTCTATTTATTTAGAATTTCCTCTCTCCACCCTACCTTTTTTTCTTTAAGATCAGAGCTTGCAGGTTTAACTCTTCTTTTAAAACAGGAATTGCTTTTTAAATAAAAACAATAAGTTTAATTTTCCATTAGAAAAGAACAGTCAGTTCTATGTACATTCTCATGTTATTAGTGAATAAATGCATTTTTCCACCTTCCTTTCCAAACTGTATGCCTCTTTTTTGTTTTCTTGTATGTGGCACTGACTAGGTAACTTGGTAAAACCTGCAGTAAACTTTGTAAGTAATGAAAAACTTTTAATATGTTCTCTTTAAGATAGAAACTAGACAATAAGATCTACTAATCCTGCTGTGTTTGTCTTACTATTGGAAATTCTGACAAAGACTACAAAGAAGCAAAAAGAAATTAATAAAAAGCATTATAAGGTAAGACACAACACTGTCATAATTTGCAGATAATGTGAATATCTACTTATGAGAGATTGGATTTTCTACTACGACAATAATGAAATAGAAATGAACCTTAAAGAGGGTGACTTTCACAATAGTAACAAAGACAATAAAATGCTCAGGAATTCCTTTGCTGTTATGTGGTTAGTCGCTTAGTCGTGTCTGACTCTTTGTGACCCCATGGACTGTAGCCTGCCCAGCCCCTCTGTCCATGGGAATTCTCCAGGCAAGAATACTGGAGTGGGTTACTATGCCCCCTACAGGGAATCTTCCTAACCCAGGGATGGAACCCAGGTCTCCCACATTGCAGATGGATTCTCTACTGCCTGAGCCACCAGGAAAGCCCAAGAATACTAGAATGGGCAGCTATCCCTTCTTCAGGGGATCTTCCCAACCTAGGAATTGAACCAGGGTCTCTTGCATTGCAGGTGGATTCTTTACCAGCTGAGCTACCAAGGAAGGCTTAGAATGACAAAAGATCTTTCTATAGACAAAATCCTGGTGGTGCAGAGGTTAAAGCGTCTGCCTGCAATGTGGGAGACCTGGGTTCGATCCCTGGGTCGGGAAGATCCCCTGGAGAAGGAAATGGCAACCCACCCTAGTATTCTTACCTGGAGAATCCCATGGACGGAGGAGCTTGGTGGGCTACAGTCCACGGGTCGCAAAGAGTCGGACATGACTGAGCGACTTCACTTTCACTATAGACATAATTTAGATATCTCAGATCAACTCAGAAGATGATCTGAATAAAGAGAGCGGCATCACATGTTCCTGGATAATATGTCTCAATCCTGTAGAAAGTCACTATTTTCTAAATTAACATAAATGGCCAAAAAAGCCACAAACAAAAATTCTTATATTTTTTAAGAAATAATTTTGAAAAAAAAACAGCAAATAGTAAAGTCAATCTTTAAAAACAAAAGAGGGGAACTCATTCTACCAGGTATGTTAAGATAAGGTAATCTATAAAATATACTATACATTAAATGTAACATGCTATTGGTGTGATAACAGATAAATGAATCAATGACTATTCCAATGAGTCCAGACAGATCCATACATACTGATAACTTCACATATATTGAAGGTGCATGCGTGTGTGCTAAGTTGCTTCAGCTGTGACCAACTCTTTGTGACCTCATGGACTATCGTCTACTGAGCTCCTATGTCCATGGGATTCTCCAAGCAAGAATACTGGAGTGGATTGCCACACCTTCCTCCAGGGGGTCTTCCTGACCCAGGGATGGAACCTGTGTCTCTCACATCTCCTGCACAGGCAGGAGGGTTCTTTACCACTAGCACCACCTGGAGCACCCCCGTATTGAAGGTAGTACCACAAAACAATGAAGAAATCTATCAAGGCCAAATGTTACAGAGGATTTGATTCAATAGGAATTTTTATACCAGAGGAAGTACAAGGTGCTACAACCACTTTGGAATATAATAAACATTCTCATGTATTCTGATACAATAATTTTTGCACAAGTTCCCTAAGAGTCTTGCACAACTCATTGTGGAAAGAATATGGAAGCAACCCAAATGTCCATCAGTGGGAGAATGAATTTTTAAAAATTATGCTGACTCTAGTTGTAGTCACAAAACAGTATACATAGTCATAAAATGAATGAACCACAGGTATATACAGAACAAACGGATTTCAGAAACATAATGCTGAATGTAAAAAGCAGGTCCCAGAAAACTGCATAATATGCAATATCACATTTATGATAACACAAAATTAAACAATATATGGCTTAGAGGTGTGTGTGTGTGTGTGTTAAATAATATTTTAAAAGAATGAAAATCAAGTTCTATACAACACCTAGCCTGCCTTCTCCACTCCAGAAAATCCCTCTAGGTAGAGAGTTGCAGACGCTGGCGGTAAGACTTCATCTGCATTCACAAGACTAGTGAGTGTCAAGAAGATGTCTGTGGGGCACAAACAGTGTCTGCAACACACAAAAATAAAAACAAATTGAAGAGAATGATTACTTCTAGAGTGAAAACAAATATACACTATAAGTGAGAACACTTAGGAAATATTTGTCACCTCCCTGCCTGTAACACAGGAGACCCAGATTTGATCCCTGGGTTGGGAAGATTACCTGGAGAAGGGAATGGCACCCACTCCAGTATTCTTGCCTGGAGAATTCCGTGGACAGAGGAGGCTGGCAGGCTGCAGTCCATGGGATCGCAAGGAGTTGGACAGGACTGAGTAACTCGCACACAGCACTTAAGTTGCAGCTTGGTTTGTGGTGTTCTTGTTATTATTATGATTCCTATCTTACATACATTCTTTTAACACTTCATTAAAATGAAGAAAGGAAAAGTAAACATTTTTCTTGACATGAAAAAGTAAGTTAAAAAAAAAAAGTGTTCCCAATTAAGAAAAAAATTGTTCCTAGCTACAAAAAATCTGTTAATTGCAGTCTGTTTTCTGTACAGTACAAATATGAAAATGTTTTATTTTTTCTTCCAAAATTGTTCTGTTTACTTTTCTTAGGCAGAATACACAGCTCTGCATACATTTTCAGATATTAAAAATCTAGTTGATCAATTGTATCTCATAAATAATTCAGTTTCACCTTCTCACTGCCAGTACCTTCAAGGTATCAGGTGGAAAGAAAATGCCAGGTAGAGGACATTTTCTGTCCTCTCGCCCCACAGTATCTCTCTTCCTTCCAGCATCTGCAGGGTTGGGAAAGGAGAGGACGCATTAGTCTTTCTAGCAAAAGTCTTCCTACTAGGATACCTTTATATTATAGAAGGTGTAAGTCTTCATAGCTATTATAGTCCATTCTTGGTTGATGATGTCCTAGGCACAAGTAGGTACCCACTTCTTCTTTTGAGTTCCTGGGAAGCCTCATGAGAAGAGGCTCACTGCCATGCTCAGTCCTCTCATGTGGAAAATGGATTCTTATCTCAGCCCTCTCTGCTCCCATATCCTGTAGTACACTCCATTGTCACTGGCTGCCAGGATCTCTCATCTAGCCATCTTCTTAACAGAGGTGTTAGTTTGGTGTGCCAGTAAGAACAGTGGAAACTCAGCTATCTGTCATGTCCATTTTATATGCCCAGGTTAGCATACTGCATTGTATTATCTAATTTAATTTTCACATTCTCTTAGGAAGTAAGTATTATTCTTTGCTTCATTTTACAAATGAGGAAAATGAAGCTCAAAGATATTGAAAAACCTGCACCTAACTATTGAATGCTGGGGCTGGATAGAACCAAAGCCCTCTGACTTTAGAACCTGAAATCAAATGATAATCAAGAAGATGCTTGGAGGAAATGAAGTCCGACAAATGGAGGTAGTTTCATCCAGGCCAAATTCACATATGATGAACCATTCCTGTCTACCCCAGAAACTTTACTCATTGTCCTTAAGATTCAGTGTCCATCTTCCCTGAAATCTGCTGACTACTCATCTATAAATATCACCACTCTGCTCTCTCAGCTTATGTCTTTTCTAAATGCCGTATCTATTAACGTTTTCTTTAGATAGGTTTAAAAACATCAGTTAGGTTACAGTTTTATCATGATTAGAATTTTGATCGTATTTTACTTTTTAATAGGGTAATCTCTTTTCCAACTCTAAAATTTTTTGGAAGACAGCACCGTTTCTTACTTTTTTAACTACCCAAACAGTTGCAGTATTAAAATACATGATAATATATGTAGTAAAATAGAAAAAGTATACACAACATATTCTGGAACTAATGAGCATTTTTAAAGAATGATCTTGGGATACAAGTTCAGTATATGAAAGTCAATCATATTCTTAATTACCAGCAAAATTGGAATTTAAAAAATTTTAAATATCATTTATAATATTATTCTAAAATTCAAACTCACTGGGAATAAAGCTAAAAAGTTCATACTAAGTCTATATGCTGAAAACTAAAAGCCATTTGTGAAAGAAATCAAAGAAGACCTAAATAAATGGATAAACATCTTCTGTTTATGGATTGAGGATACAGTATTGCTATGATGTGAATCCTTCTCAATTTAAAATATAGGTTCAGTGCAATGCTTATCTAAGCCACAGTTTTAAAATATTTACAAGTTGGATATCAAATTTAAACAGAAAGACAAAGCAACAGAATAATCAAAACAATTCTGAAAAAGATAAAAATAGATTAGATGACTTAGACACCTAATTTCAAGACTACATGTAAACTAGAGTGATGAAGAAAAGAACATAGTACGAGTGAAAGGACAGAACAGGTCAATGGAACAATGATCAGTGGAACAGAATGGAAAGACCAGAAATAGATCCCACACAAAACAGTAAAATAATTTTTGACATAGTGCAAAGGCAATTCAAAAGATAAAGCATAGTGTTTTCACCAAAATGTGCTGTAACAATTGGATGACCACATTAAAAAAAAAAAGTTAAATTGACCTGTCACATCTAATGCAAAATTATCTAAAAATGGGATTAGAGTTGTAATTGTGAACAGTAAACCTACAAAATTTCTAGGAAAAGTTTATATGATCTTGGGTTTTGCAAATAGTTTTTAGATATTACACTAAAATCACAATCCACAAAAATAATATTTTAGACTTAATCAAAATTAAAAATGATATAATAGTTTCTTACAAAGCTAAACATATACTTAGCATAAAAACCCAACTATTCTGTTGCTAGATATATGCCCAGGGAGTTAAAATTTTTGTTCACACAAAATCTGTAGGCGAATGTTTATAGCAGCTTTATTCATAATCACAAAAACTTGAAAACATGCAATTGTCCTTCAATGGGTGAGTGGTTAAACAGTTATATCTATACAATGGAATTCTACTCAGCAACCAAAATTAATAAACTTCTGCTTCACATAACAAAATGGATAAACCTTAAGTGCATTTTGCTAAGTGAGATAAACCAGCTAAATAGTCTACATGTACATATGACATTCTCTGAAAGATGGTGAAAACAGATGCAGGACAAAAGTTGATTATAAGGAGCGCACAATAAAGTTTTGAGTGTGATAGAAATATTCTGTATGGTAGATAGCATGATTATACATTTGTCAAAACCCATAGAACTGTACGCCAAGAGGACGTTTATGTTATAGGATTAAAAAATAATCAGTAGTGATGGTGAAAGGGACTCTAAACAGAATGCAGTTGGTGATACATGAATCTAATTGTAATACAATTGTAGACACAATTACACCGAAGAGGATATGAAAGAAAGGGGCTGACCTTTGTAATGTTGTCAAACAGTATTTTAAGTAGATATTGTAAGGTTACAGACAAAAAGATCTCAACAAACACTTTGGCTGGTAAAGTTGTTTCTGAAAGAATATGATTTAAGTAATTCTGAGTCTAAGTTACATGTATAATAGGACTGAAGAAGTAAATATATTGTAGATAATGACAGCCAGGTTTCTCACCATTAAAAAGTAACAAATAAGCAAGGTGTCAGGCTATAAGGAACCTTTTAGTATTTCTCTAATATAGATATATCAATATAATACCTCCAATATAATGTTACATTAGAGATGGCAGTACATTATATGATTTTGATTTCTAAGCACCATTTTTAAAAATAAAAGATAGGACAACTTCTTGTGAAGTGGCTGAATATTGGTCTTGACCTGGGAAAAAATAAGAAGGGAGGTTGGAGCATTGTGCAGTGTCAAAAGGAAAGAACTCCAAAGGTGAAAAAAAAAAAAAAAGTTAAAGGGAGCAAGGAAGGAAGAAGCAGAGGGAAAGAGAAAGGGAGAAAAAGAAAGAGGAAGAAGAAGAAAGGATGAAGGAGGGAGAGAGGAATGAAGACACGCCAACCAAAAAGATCCCCTCAGTGTCCAAAGCTGAACAATTTGAGCAACAACAACAAAAAATAACAATATTGGATTATAACCCAACTTATAAAATAGGTGTTCACGAGTTCATGTTAAAATAAATAAACTATTGACTGACTAAGTGAGAAAAGACAACTTCTCTTTTCAGAGAAATTCTAGTTAATAAATATACACAATATCTTGCTAAACTGATGCATTACTTCTATTTATATTTTATAGATTCCATAGAATCTTCTGCACACATGATCATGTTGTTTGTAGATAAAGACTGATTATTTTGTTACAACCTGGATGCCTTTTATTTCTTTTATTGCCTACTTCATAGGCTAGAACCTCCAGAACAATGCTTATTTAGGAGTAAAGAAAGCAGAAATTCTTGCTTCATTACATGACAAGGGGAAAATAACTTAGTCTTTAAACGTTAAGTATGATGTTATCTGTAGGTTTTTGGAAGATACCAGTCTTAGTCTGCTCAGGTGTCTTTTACAAAAATAGTGTGCTTAGTTTGTCATAACAAAATACCATAGACTGGGGGCCTGTCCTTTTCTCTCTTTTTCTTTGTTGCTTAATAATTATTACTTAGTATTTTGTTATTTTTATTGTTTGAGTCAGCATTTATGGAGTACATCTTTTACTTACCGACTTCTAAGGAATATTCCGCTTTACTTTGAGCATATATTTCTTGCAATAATATCCTTTCATTTTTCCCTTCCAGCCTTTGTGTTGTTCAACATTTCCTTCTACATGTTATAAACTCCAGCACACAGACAACTGTGGCTCTCATATGCTGTTGTTAATCTGGAAGCTGAAGATAAATGTATAACCCTATTTGATACTACACATAAAAATAAATTCCAAATTTTGTAAATATTAAAAAATAAAGTAGTAACAAAGTATGAAAAATACCATAGGTAAATATATTTATAATATGGAATGAGGAAGATATTTCTAAGCGTTCAGAGGAAATCAAGAGCCACAGAGAAAAACAATACCTGATTTAATACATAAAAATGAACATTTTAGTATGACAAGAAATCATTAGCAAAGTTTTAAAAAAGCCAGAGGGAAAAGAAGTAGCAAAAAGGAATGAAACATTGTTATTTTAAAAATTAATTTTAAAGACCAATAAGATAAAAAATGGGTAATGATTATGAACAGGCATTTGATGAACAAGAAAATATAAAGGGCAATTAACATGGAAAAAGCTCTATCTATTCATGTTCAGAGAAGGAAAACAGAAATCACTATAAGTATTTCTATCAGGAAGAGCTTTATTACAGGAAATTAAGTGCTTACATACTCACTGAAATAGCCAGAGGAAAAAGTCAGGAAATGCTACTCTGGCTCTGAGATTCATCACCATGCTTCAGAAAACTAAAGTCACTCCTGTCACCAAGGCCAGGAACCATGGTAATCTATGTCCCTGATAATCACAACCGCTGCAGGCAGAGGTGGTAGGTTTGAACTTTGGTTAAGGCTTGTGCATTTGCCAAACATTGACGGAATCAACTTCTGCATGACAGAATTTTAACTAGGATGCCTCTGGCAAAAGATTGTGACAAAGATCATCCTCAGAATTCCAGTCCAGTCTTACAGGGAGAAGACAGAGATGCTCAACTTTATGAATGCTAGATGAATCTGCATGGCAAAACAGGTGAGATTTTTAAATAGTTTCTTGGTAAATTCTTTTTAAAAGCTTATATACGCTATTGTTCATACACTCTCAGCCCAGACTGATGGCATAATCAAAGAAACAGCAAGCAAAAAACACTTTCAAAATAATTATTTTCCTTTTTTCGTCTTTCTTGAAAACTGTGAAGGGTACACACAGATCAAAGTTACATTCCTTAAAATCCTTTATGTGCCATTTCCTCAAATGCTGATGAGTCCATGCTTCTTTAAAACTCTTTCAAAACAAGCCTATGTGCAAAAATCTTGCTTTTTTTTTTTTTTCTATTGCTCTCACAATAGAAACAGTGAGAGACTATTTTCTTAGGCTCCAAAATCACTACAGATGGTGACTGCAGCCATGAAATTAAAAGATGCTTGCACCCATATTAAAAAGCAGAGATATTACTTTGCTGACAAAGGTCCGTATAGTTAAAGGTATGGCTTTTCCAGTAGTCATGTATGGATGTGAGAGTTGGACCATAAACAAAGCTGAGTGCCAAAGAACTGATGCTTTTGAACTGTGGTGTTGGAGAAGACTCTTGAGAGTCCCTTGGACTGCAAAGAGATCCAACCAGTTCATCCTAAAAGAGAACAGTCCTGAATATTCATTGGAAGGACGGATGCTAAAGCTGGAGCTCCAAAACTTTGGCCACTTGATGTGAAGAGCTGACTCATTAGAAAAGACCCTAATGCTAGGAAAGATTGAAGGTGGGAGGAGAAGGGGATGACAGAGGATCAGATGGTTGGTTGGCATCACCGACTTGATGGACATAAGTCTGACCAAGTTCCGGGAGTTGGTGATGGACAGGGAAGCCTGATTGCCGCAGTCCATGGGGTCGCAAGAGTCAAATACGACTGAGCAACTGAACTGAACTGAAATATAATCTCGCTTTATAACTGTTCTCTATGTGACATATTTAACACTGCTTTCATTTCCCAAAACATTTCAAATATCTTCTATATTTTATTCTAAAATGTTTTAATAGTTTTATATTTCAGTTTAAAATTTTTCAACTATCTAAGGAAAATTTTGCTTTTGTATGATATGATGTAGAAACCTCTTTTAATATGGAATGCTAAAACTCCCCAAGTGCATGGTACTTCATTTCCTATAGAAGGCAATCAAATAAATCTGTGGGGAATTAGAATAGTATTTCCTTTGATGCTTGCATTTTTTGTATTTTAACGTCATCATTTACAATTTAAATAAAAACATATTGGCAAGTGTCCACTCCTGATTCTCTAGGGCACCATTGTCTTAATGTTTATCTACATAAGTAAATAAATGGATGGTAATATTTATAATATAGAAACAGAAACATATCAATACCTAATGCAGAAAATTTTTTCAGTTTTGCTGCTGAAAAGTCACCCAATAATCTCCATCCTCAAATTCATCATATAAACCAGACCACAGAAGTTTTTTCCATGGGCTTGAAAGAATACCAACAAGGAAAACCAATGAGTAAGTGCATCCATAAGTTATAATTGAAGATCATTAAGAACTTGGAAAGAAGTAGAGGAGGTAAAAGAGAGTAACTGAAATTGCTGACATGACCAGTGTTCTTTATAAAACCCATTTACTAAAAGCTTATGCTTACTATTTTACTTTTGGATGACAATATAAAAGATAAGTCTGATATATAATAGATTAGAGTGGGTTCAGCTGTCACTCAGTTACATTAAATTAATACTTGATTATAATATGAGAAAAATAATTGATCTTTTGCACTTACCATCACTTTTTAATATGAAAAGATGAGCTGAAATATAATTTAGGTAATTTTTTAAAATCTTATTTTAAGAAACACTTTATATGCAGTATATCAGTGATTTTCATTGTGTCTGATATATATAAAAGATTAATGGAATTGTTCATGGAATATTCAAGGTTTGAGGGAACACAGCTTTATAATGAAAGTATAAAATCCATACTCTTAATGGATTATTTATTGTTTTGAGCTTGTTATAGCATTTATGTAAGTTACGTGTTTAAGGAACTATGCAATTATTTCTAAATTTGCTCATCACTTGCTAATAATCTAGCTCAATATTTTCATCTCCATTTAATATGAGGAAATGTGAGGTTGGAGATTAAATGAAGTACTTCTCACACAAAATTAGAAGATGTGATAGGTTTATTATTTTTAGATTTCACAAGCTAAGAACTTCCTTCACTGAATTATAACTTACTAAAGTACAATTTGCTTTTCCTACTAAAGTCTGAGTGTTTCTTGTGTTGGCATAGCATAGTCTCAAAAAAAGATTCATTTTAGGAAGACCAAATTATGCCTTTAAATTTTTATATGTGCATGTGTTTGTATATGTGTGTATTATATCAACTATCCATTCCCAAGGATTCTTCCTCTTATAGGTCCATCAATACCACTATTCTAATAAGACTGCATGTTCCAGAACACAATGCAGAACAACCCTTCTGGTACTTCCAGCACTGTATCCTGGAAATCATACTCTCCTGATATATGGACAAATGTAGTGGATACTAGTGTAGATGTTGATGTGGTTAAGGGGTAAAGGCTAGGGAAGGAAACATTTATGTATGAAGTATCATCTGATGTTTTGATCAGAATGACCTTTGCAACCAAATGTTAAATGCTGCCTCTGAAGTCATTCAAAGTCTTTATATCTTCTTTTGGCCCCTAACACTTTTCTGGTTCAGAAGATAGAGCATACATACTACTGGCTTATTCTTACAAAAACAAAATCCACAATGAAAATGCTGCTAGTAAAAATATTTCCCAGGAAGGTCTACTTTTACTCTTAGAAGCATACATGCAGGATTCCTGCGTGTGAATGCATGCATGTGTATGTGTGTCTGTTTCCTGAAGCCCATTCCTCTGAAAAGTCAAGGAAAAGTGTTATAGGTCTCTTAGTTTGCTCCTTAAATAGTCCTTGTCCTATAGATTTTGAAATTGGAAATTTAGCTAAGGCTGAGTATCAGCCTAATTTCTGGGACTAGATCTAAGGTGAAGTGTGCCAGTGATCAAGTAGAATATAAGGAGTTATCTTCTCTGACAGCAAATTGAAGGACCTGCGTGGATCTCTTCCATTTGAAAATGAATAATGAGTAAACAACAGAAAAACAATAACAATATGGAGTCTTTGAAAAGCATTTTGATGCCAAGAGAAAGGAAAAATTATTTAAAACATCCCAAGTTTGAAAGTGACTAAAAACAAGAAAATTTTTGAAATTTGTCTTATATCTTCTATAAGCTTGAATAGGCATCTTCACAACGTACCATAAGTAAGGGACAGTTAAAGATAATAGCAGAAATGAAAAATATATATGACTGAATGTGAAAACCGTTCAAGAAAATGCAAATGGGTTTACAGAACTAGGTCTGCACTTAAATAAGTAGCAATACGTGCGTATGTGCATGCTCAGTCACCCAGTTGTTTCTGACTCTTTGTGACCCCATGGACTTATAGCCGGCCAGGCTCCTCTGCCCATGGGATTTATCAGGCAAGAATACTGGAGTGGGTTGCCATGTCCTCCTCCAGGGAATCTTCCTGACCTAGGGATCAAAACCACATCTCCCGCATTGTCAGGCAGAATCTTTACTACTGAGCCACCCGGGAAGTCCAAGTAACAACATAGACACACCATGAAAATAAATAGCTGATACTGAGGGAGGTGAGAAAGACAAAGTAATTGAGAAAATGAAAGGAACCATCATGTTCATCAGAAAGAGACTGGCAGAATGGGTGGGAGGAGGCAAAATCATATATAGCAAGGTGACTCTTGCTACCTACCCGCATCTTCTTTTTTTTTTTAATTAATTTTTTTCTTTACAATATTGTATTGGTTTTGCCAAACATTGACATGAATCCACCATGGGTGTACATGTGTTCCCCATCCTGAACCCCCCTCCCACCTCCCTCCCCATCCCATCCCTCTGGATCATCCCAGTGCACAAGCCCTGAGCACCCTGTATCATGCATTGAATGTGGACTGGCAATTTGTTTCACATGTGATAATTTACATGTTTCAATGCCATTCTCCCATATCATCCCACCCTCGCTCTCTCCCACAGAGTCCAAAGGACTGTTCTATACATGTGTGTCTCTTTTGCTGTCTCATATACAGGGTTATCATTACCTCTTTCTAAATTCCATATATATGCATTAGTATACTGTATTGGTGTTTTTCTTTCTGGCTTACTTCACTCTGTATAATCGGCTCCAGTTTCATCCACCTCATTAGAACTGATTCAAATGTATTCTGTTTACTGGCTGAGTAATACTCCGTTGTGTATATGTACCACAGCTTTCTTATCCATTCATCTGCTGATGGACATCTAGGTTGCTTCCATATCCTGGCTATTATAAACTGCTGCAATGAACACTGGGGAACATGTGTCTCTTTCAATTCTGGTTTCCTTGGTGTTTATGCCCAGCATTGGAATTGCTGGGTCATATGGCAATTCTATTTCCAGGGTTTTAAGGAACCTTCATACTGTTCTCCATAGTGGCTGTACTAGTTTGCATTCCCAACAGTGTAAGAGGGTTCCCTTTTCTCCACACCCTCTCCAGCATTTATTGCTTGTAGACTTTTGGTTTGCAGCCATTTTGACTGGCTTGAGATGGTACCTCATTGTGGTTTTGATTTGCATTTCTCTGATAATGAGTGATACTGAGCATCTTTTCATGTGTTTGTTAGCCATCTTTATGTCTTCTTTGGAGAAATGTCTGTTTAGTTCTTTGGCCCATTGTTTCTACTGGGTCGCTTATTTTTCTGGAATTGAGCTGCAGGAGTTGCTTATATATTTTTGAGATTAATTCTTTGTCCATTGCTACGTCTGCTATTATTTTCTCCCATTCTGAAGGCTGCATTTTCACCTTGCTTATAGTTTCCTTTGTTGTGCAGAAGCTTTTAATTTTAATTAGGTCCCATTTATTTATTTTTGCTTTTATATCCAATATTCTGGGAGGTGGATCATAGAGGATCCTGCTGTGATGTATATCGGAGAGTGTTTTGCCTATGTTTTCTTCTAAGAGTTTTACAGTTTCTGGTCTTACATTTAGATCTTTAATCCATTTTGAGTTTATTTTTGTGTATAGTGCTAAAAAGTGATCTAGTTTCATTCTTTTACAAGTGGTTGACCAGTTTTCCTAGCTCCGCTTGTTAAAGAGATTGCCTTTTCTCCACTGTATATTTTTGTCTCCTTTGTCAAAGATAAGGTGTCTATAAGTGCATGGATTTATTTCTGGGCTTTCTATTTTTTTACAATTGATCTATATTTCTGTCTTTGTGCCAGTACCATACTGTCTTAATGACTGTGGCTTTGTAGTAGAGCCTGAAGTCAGGCAGGTTGATTCCTCCAGTTCCATTCTTCTTTCTCAAGATTGCTTTGGCTATTTAGGTTTTTTGTATTTCCATACAAATTGTGAAATTATTTGTTGTAGCTCTGTGAAAAATACTGTTGGTAGCTTGATAGGGATTGCATTGAATCATAGATTGCTTTGGGTATTATACTCATTTTCACTATATTGATTCTTCCAATCCATGAACTCGGTATATCTCTCCATCTATTTGTGTCCTCTTTGATTTCTTTCACCAGTGTTTTATAGTTTTCTATATATAGGTCTGTTGTTTCTTTAGGTAGATATATTCCTAAGTATTTTATCCTTTTCATTGCAATGGTGAATGGAATAGTTTCCTTAACTTCTCTTTCTCTTTTCTCATTGTTAGTTAGTGTATAGGAATGCAAGGAATTTCTGTGTTTTGATTTCATATCCTGCAACTTTACTATATTCACTGATTAGCTCTAGTAATTTTCTGGTGGAGCCTTTAGGGTTTTCTATGTAGAGGATCAGGACATCTGCAAAGAGTTAGAGTTTTACTTCTTCTTTTCCAATCTGGATTCCTTTTATTTCTTGTTCTGCTCTGATTGCTGTAGCCAAAACTATATTGAATTTTAGTGGTGGAGTGGGCACCCTTGTCTTGTTCCTGACTTTAGGAAAATGCTTTCAGTTTTTCACCATTGAGGATAATGTTTGCTGTGGGTTTGTTATATATAGCTTTTATTATGTTGAGGCATGGTCCTTCTACTCCTGCTTTCTGGAGGATTTTTATCATAAATGTATGTTGATTTTGTCAAAGGCTTTCTCTGCATCTATTGAGATAATCATATGGTTTTTATTTTTCAATTTGTTAATGTGGTGTATTACATTGATTGATTTGTGGATACTGAAGAACACTTGCATTTCTGGGATAAAGCCCACTTGGTTATGATGTATGATCTTTTTATTATGTTGTTGGATTCTGATTGCTAGAATTTTGTTAAGGATTTTTGCATCTATATTCATCAATGATATTGGCCTGTAGTTTTCTTTTTTGTGGCATCTTTGTCAGGTTTTTGTATTAGAGTGATGGTGGCCTCATAGACTGAGTCTGGAAGTTTACCTTCCCTTAATATTTTCTGGAAGAGTTTGAGTAGGATAGGTGTTAGCTCTTCTCTAAATTTTTGGTAGAATTCAGCTATGAAGCTGTCTGGACCTGGGCTTTTGTTTGTTGGAAGATTTCTGATTACAATTTCGATTTCTGATTACAGTTTCATTTTCTGTGCTTGTGATAGGTCTGTTAAGATTTTCTATTTCTTCTTGGTTCAGTTTTGGAAAGTTGTATTTTTCTAAGAATTTGTCCATTTCTTCCAATTTGTCCATTTTATCGGCATATAATTGCTGATAATAGTCTTTATGATCCTTTGTATTTCTGTGTTGTCTGTTGTGATCTCTCCATTTTCATTTTTAATTTTGTGGATTTGATTTTTCTTCCTTTGTTTCTTGATGAGATTGGCTAATGGTTTATCAATTTTATTTAACATCTCAAAGAACCAGCTTTTGGCTTTGTTCACTTTTGCTTTGGTCTCTTTTCTTTCTTTTGCATTTATTTCTGCACTAATTTTTAAGATTTATTTCCTTCTACTAACCCTAGGGTTCTTCATTTCTTCCTTTTCTAGTTGCTTTAGGTGTAGAGTTAAGTTATTTATTTAACTTTTTTCTTGTTTCTTGAGGTAAGCCTGTATTGCTATGAACCTTCCCCTTAGCACTGCTTTTACAGTGTCCCACAGGTTTTAGGTTGCTGTGTTTTCATTTTTATTCATTTATATGCATATTTTAATATCTTTTTGATTTCTTCTGTGATTTTTGGTTATTCAGCAGCATGTTGTTTAGCCTCCATATGTTGGAATTTTTAACAGTTTTTCTCCTGTAATTGACATCTAATCTTACTGCACTGTGGTCAGAAAAGATGCTTGGAATGATCACAATTTTTTTGAATTTACCAAGGCTAGATTTATGGCCTAGGATGTGATCTATCCTGGAGAAGGTTCCATGTGAGCTTGAGAAAAAGGTGAAATTCATTGTTTGGGGGTGGAATGTCTTATAGATATCAATTAGGTCTAACTAGTCTATTGCATCATTTAAAGTTTGTGTTTCCTTGTTACTTTTCTGTTTAGTTGATCGATCCATAGGTGTGAGTGGGGTATTAGAGTCTCTCACTCTTATTGTGTTATTGTTAATTTCCCTTTTCATACTTGTTAGCATTTGTCTTACATATTGCGATGCTCCTATGTTGGGTGCATATATATTTATAATTGTTCTATCTTCTTCTTGGATTGATGCTTTGATCATTCAGTTCAGTTCAGTTGAGTTGCTCAGTCATGTCCGACTCTTTGCGACCCCATGAATCACAGCACGCCAGGCCTCCCTGTCCATCACCAACTCCCAGAATTCACTCAGACTCACGTCCATCAAGTCAGTAATGCCATTCAGCCATCTCATCCTCTGTCGTCCCCTTCTTCTCCTGCCCCCAATCCCTCCCAGCATCAGAATCTTTTTCAATGAGTCAACTCTTCACATGAGGTGGCCAAAGTACTGGAGTTTCAGCTTTAGCATCATTCCTTCCAAAGAAATCCCAGGACTGATCTCCTTCAGAATGGACTGGTTGGATCTCCTTGCACTCCAAGGGACTCTCAAGAGTCTTCTCCAGCACCACAGTTCAAAAGCATCAATTCTTCAGTGATCAGCCTTTTCACAGTCCAACTCTCACATCCATACATGACCACAGGGAAAACCATAGCCTTGACTAGAAGGACCTTAGTCGGCAAAGCAATGTCTCTGCTTTTGAATATGCTATCTAGGTTGGTCATAACTTTTCTTCCAAGGAGTGAGCGTCTTTTAATTTCATGGCTGCAATCACCATCTGCAGTGATTTTGGAGCCAAAAAAGAAAGTCTGACACTGCTTCCACTGTTTCCCCATCTATTTCCCATGTAGTGTCCATTTTTGTCTCTTTTCACAACCTTTGTTTTAAAGTCTATTTATCTGATATGAGTATTGCTATTCCTGCTTTCTTTTGGTCTCTATTTGTATGGAATATCTTTTTCCAGCTTTTCACTTTCAGTCTGTATGTGTCCCTTGTTTTGAGATGGGTCTCTTGTAGACAACATATATAGGAGTCTTGTTTTTTTATCCATTCAACAAGTATTTGTCTTTTGGTTGGGTTATTCAACCTATTTACATTTAAGGTAATTATTGATAAGTATGCTCCTGTTGCCATTTACTTCACTGTTTTGGGTTCGAGTTTATACACCCTTTCTGTGTTTCCTGTCTAGCGAAGATCCTTTAGCATTTGTTGGAGAGCTGGTTTGGTGGTGCTGAATTCTCTCAGCTTTTGCTTGTCTGTAAAGATTTTGATTTCTCCTTCACATTTGAATGAGATCCTTGCTAGGTACAGTAATCTGGGCTGTAGGTTATTTTCTTTCATTACTGTAAGTTTGTCCTGCCATTCCCTTCTGGCCTGAAGTGTTTCTATTGAAAGATCAGCTGTTATCCTTATGGGAATCCCCTTTATCCACACCTTCTTAAAGGAAACAAAAGCTGAAGATCAAATTGCTTCACACGAAAACAAACTGCTGTGCCAGACTTCCTTGTGAGTTAGTACTCCGTCAAATAGGAAGGGAAAATGCTCTCTTTGTTATTGTTCAACCCAGGTTAGCACAGTAAATGTAAGGATCAACAATCCAGTTGGATATCAATGCAAAAAATTCAAAATAACGTAGTAGCAAAGAGAATTCAAAGTATATATTTTCCATAATTAAAAGTTTTTGCTAAGAATAGATGATTTAATATAAAGTGATCTATTATTATGATTTACTGTTTGATATATGCAAGGGGAAGAGAAATGATTGTCTTCATAAAACTAAAAGGTATATAGATAAAATTCAAAACAATCACTTAAAAGATGCCCATTAGGGCTTCCCTGATAGTAGTAAAGAATGTGCCTGCCAATGCAGGAAGCATGGCTTCAATCCCTGGTCTGGGACGATTCCGCATGCCATGGAGCAACAAAGCCCATGTGCCACAACTACTGAGCCTGTGCTCTAGAGCCCGGGAACTGCAACTACTAAGCCCACATTCCCTAACTACTGAATCCCACATGCCTAGAGTGTCTCTGCAACAATAGAAGCCACCACAGTGAGAAGCCTGCACATGGCAAAGAAGAGAAGTCCCTGTTCCCCACAACTAGACAGAAGCCTGCAAAGCAGTGAAGATCCAACTCAGCCAAAAATAAATAAATAAATAAAATTATATTAAAAAATATTCTTATTAAAATAGAAACAGATAAATTCTTCCTTATTATGGTGAATAAATATACACAACTATTTGTATGCATAATGTAGATCATTAACATGAATGTATATTATTGTGTACATGCATTAATCCAAAAGCTAATCTCAGATTGAATGCTTCAGCAATAGAAGCCTTCATATTAAAACCAGAAAGAAGCAAAATGCTTATTATTGCTGCTATCAGTAATTAGTCTGGCAGATCTAGCTAAGATAACTAGCAAGAGAAAGAAACATAGGCATAAACATTTAAAAGGAGAATGCAATACTTTCATTAATGCAGATAACTGTTATTTTGCCCTAAAAATTTTGAGAATAATTTGTTCAGTTACTAGATGCAGAGAGAGGACTCAGTAAGTATGCTGGATTTATATATGTTTACTATATCTATATGTAAGCAGTAGTCTGTTATGAAATACAATGGAAATAAAAGTCAAATTTTTTAAATACCTTATATAGGAGAAACTAACCTTAATGGGAAAAGTAATACATTTGTATAACAAAAGGAATTTAATGTTACTAAAGGATATAAAAAGATTTGTATAAATGCCAAGATTTATTATATTCCTGAGTAAAATAGCAATGTAAATATGGCAGTTTTTAAAATTTGAAAGCTATGCAAGCTAATTCTAAAGTTTATATGGAAAAAATAATTTAGTGAGAATAGACAATTTTGAAATATCAATATTTTGAAATAACATTGACTTAATAAATATTAAAACCCCCAAAATTCTAAATTAAATATGGGAATATTTTCCCCCAGTGATCTTTGAATTAAATTCTTTAAATACATAAAAGAGCTTTGGTGGCTCAGACAATAAAGAATCTGCCTGCAATGCAGGAGAAGTGGGTTCTATCCATGAGTCAGGAAGATCCCCTGGAGAAGGAAATGACACCCCACTCCAGTATTCTTGCCTAGAGAATTCCATGGACAGAGGAGCCTGGAGGGCTACAGTACATGGGGTTGCAAAGAGTCAGACATGACTGAGCTGCTAAAATTTTAAATACATAAAGCTCAAAAACCATGAGAGAAAGATTAATAAATTTGTGTGAAAATTAAAATATCCACATAAAAACACAAAGTCAAAGAACAATTTCAAAAATTCAACATATCTGACAAATGGTTAATTTCTTTCTTTTGTAGAGGCATTTCAAATCAATAAGGAAAACATCAGCAATTTTAAAAAATGGTAGAGGACAGTTCTCAGAAAATGAAAAATATTAAGTGTTTAAATATTTTTAAAAGTTCCTTTATCTTAATTATAGAGATAGCTAAATAAAATTTAAGATATCACCTGTTATTTTAAGAAATGAAAAACATTTGTAAGCTCACACTATCAGAATGGGTATGGAATAAAAGCCATCTTTGGACACAGTCAATGGGAGCATACATTACATAAACCATGTAGAGACTGATTTTGCAATGTCTATTAAAATTACAAAAGCACACAATCGTTTACCAGGTAGTTCCACTAAGTAATACCTGCAAGTCTACTTCATGTTCTTGGGCTCCCAAATCACCATGGACTGGAATGATGCTCAGGCTAAAGCTCCAATACTTTGGCCACATGTTGGGAAGAGCTGACTCATTGGAAAAGACCCTGATATCAATTCATAGGTTGAAGCCTTAATCACCAGTGTGATGGTATTTGGAAGTGGAGCCTTTGGAAGGTATTTAAGTTTGGGTGAAGTCATGGAATTGGAGGTAGAGCCTCCAAGATGGGACTGGTGCCCTTATAAAAGGATGCAGAGACCTGAGTTCTGTAGCTGTCTCTGCCAAGTAAGAAAACCAGGAAGAGCACCATCATCAGAACCTGACCATGCTGGCACCTTCAAACTTCTCAGCCTCCAGAACAGTGAGAAATACATGTTTGTTGTTTAAAACACTCAATAAATGGCATTTGGCTTATAACAATCTGAGCTAAGAAATCATTCATGATTTAGCTATTAAAAACAATACTTCAATAAATAAACTTATACATATATAATTAGGCAATATTACCAATATTGTTGTTGTTTAGTCGCTCAGTCGGTTTCAACTCTTTGCAGCCCCATAGGCTGCAGCACACCAGATTTCCCTGTCCTTCACTATTTTCTGAGCTTGCTTAAAATCATGACCATTGAGTTCATGATGTCATGCAACTGTCTTGTCCTCTGTCATCCCCTTCTCCTGCCTTCAATCTTTCCCAGCATCAGGGTCTTTTCCAATGAGTCAGCTCTTTGCATCAGGTGGCCAAAGTATTGGAGTGCCCTCCAGTGAATATTCAGGACTGATTTCCTTTAGGACTGACTGGTTTGAGCTCCTTTGACTTCAAGGAGCTCTCAAAAGACTTCTCCAACACCACAGTTCAAAAGCATCAAGTCTTCGGTGCTCAGCCTTCTTTATGGTCCAACTCTCACATTCATACATGACTACTGGAAAAACCATAGCTTTGATTATATGGACCTTTTTCAGCCAAGAAATGTCTCTGCTTTTTAATATACTGCTACGTTGGTCATAGCTTTTCATCCAAGGAGCAAGCATCTTTTAATTTCATGGCTGCAGTGATTTTGGAGCTCAAGAAAATAAAGTCTCTCACTGTTTCCATTGTTTCCCCATCTATTTGCCATGAAATGATGGAACTGGGTGCCATGATTTTAGCTTTTTGAATGTTGAGTTTTATGCCAACATTTCCACTCTCTTCTTTCACTTTCATCAAGAGACACTTTAGTTCCTCTTTGCTTTCTGCCATAAGGGTGGTGTGATCTGTGTATCTGAAGTTATTGATACTACTCCTGGCAATCTTGATTCCAGCTGGTGCTTCATCCAGCCGGGCATTTCACATGATGTACTTTTCTGCTCCAGGAGATGGTAAAGGACAGGGAAACCTGGCATGCTGCAGTCCATGAGACTGCAAAGAGTTAGACACCACCAAACGACTGAACAACACTTTGAATATAAGTTAAATATATTTAACTTATATTTTATATATTATATATATAATATATTTACTAATATATATATACTTATAATATTTTTAATATTATAACAGAGTGACAATATACAGCCTTGACATACTTCTTTCCCAGTTTAAACCAGTTCGTTGTTCTATGTCCAATTCTAACTGTTGCTTCTTTACCTGCATGCAAGTTTCACAGGAGGCAGATAAGGAGATCTGGTATTCCCATCTCTTTCAGAATTGTCCACAGTTTGCTGTGATCCACACAGTCAAAGGCTTTAGCATAGTCAGTGAAATAGATGTTTTTCTGGAATTCTCTTGCCTTTTCTATGATCCAATGGATGTTGGCTATTAGATATCTGGTTCCTCTGTCTTTTCTAAATTCAGCTTGAACATCTGGAAGTTCTCAGTTCATGTGCTGTTTAAGCCTAGCTTGCTCAGGAATTTGAGCATTACTTTACTAGCATGTGAAATGAGTGCAATTGTGTGGTAGTTTGAATATTCTTTGGCATTGTCCTTCATTGGGATTGGAATGAATACTGACCTTTTCCAGTCCATGGCCACTGCTGATTTTTTCAAATTTGCTGGCATATTGAGTGCAACACTTTCTCAGCATCATCTTTTAGGATTTGAGATAGCTCAGCTGGAATTCCATCACTTCCAATAGCTTTATTCTTAGTGATGCTTCCTAAGGCCCACTTGACTTCACACTCCAAAATATCTGGCTCTAGGTGAGTGATTACACCATTTTGGGGTTTGTCACAATTCTTGAATCTATCAGTGATGACTCCAATTTTCAATTTCTAAAATTCTTAGCCATTATTTCTTTCTTTCCTCTATTTGGAGACTTTAAATACAAATATCTTAGGTTTTAAAAATATCATTTCCACCTGTCTTTTAGACTGTTTTTTGAATTTACAATCTTGTTTGTCCTCTCCATGTTTCAGCCCAGATATTTTCTATTAAACTTTCACCCAGTTTACTAATGTTATCTTCACGTATCTTTCCTGCTGCTGCTGCTACTAAGTCACTTCAGTCGTGTCCAACTCTGTGCGACCCCAGAGATGGCAGCCCACCAGGCTCCACCATCCCTGGGATTCTCCAGGCAAGAACACTGGAGTGGGTTGTCATTTCCTTCTCCAATGCATGAAAGTGAAAAGTGAAAGAAGTCGCTCAGTCGTGTCTGACTCTTAGTGACCCCATGGACTGCAGCCTACCAGGCTCTTCCATCCATGGGATTTTCCAGGCAAGAGTACTGGAGTGGGGGTGCCATTGCCTTCTCACATGTCTTTAATATTGATTTCTCATTTTAATTATTTTATTTGTGCATTTTAGATTATCCATTTTGTTCTTTTTGTGGATTTTGTTCTACTATAAGTATCTACTTTATCATTTTTTTAAAATATATTAATCAGTTATTTTCAGTGCTAGTCTAATAACTTCAAAGTATTTATTACCTGTGGTTCTGTTTATACTGCCTATTTTCTCTTGCTTTCAGTTATTTAAAACTGTCTCCTACCATATAGGAATTTTGTTTTGTTTTTAATGCCAGTATGTACACACACATTGAAGCTTACATGAGTTTCTTTGAAGTTACATGACATCTTCTTTTTCAGATTTACATTTGTTTCTGGCTGTCAGCCTGCTATGGATCACCTTAATCTAGTAGGGGCTGAGCTGTTGAAAAACTGAATTTCAATCTTTTGTGAGACATGATCAATTTCCTTTTATTATTATTCCTAGGATGTAACATTTCAGGAATCCCAACTATAACTTCTAGAGATTTCATCCTTGGCAGAACCTGAACTGAATTTTATCCTCCTCACACCATGAGTGTTGACATTCTGCTAGGCTTCTCAGCGTTTTATTTGCTGCTTTCTGCTTGACTTCTTACTCTTAGCTATCGTTTACAAACAACAAACACTTCAAGGGAAATAGTGACACCAAATGTTAGACTAAGCTCAATGCATAATTTTTTTTCCCTTAGGGATCCTGGTCTCTCAGTTTCTGAACATCGTGGCTATTCTCTAATGCTTTTGAACAGTTTTAAATTTTTATCTATAAAGCTTTTTCATTCACTGTGAGAATACTGATTTGACACAAGTAGAATCTTAATAGCCAAAAGTGGAATTATGAATTAGGTCATTCTAAGGAATGATGCTAAAGCTGGAACTCCAGTACTTTGGCCACCTCATGTGAAGAGTTGACTCATTGGAAAAGCCTCTGACACTGGGAGGGATTGGGCGCAGGAGGAGAAGGGGACGACAGAGGATGAGATGGCTGGATGGCATCACTGACTCGATGGACGTGAGTCTGGGTGAACTCCGGGAGTTGGTGATGGACAGGGAGGCCTGGCGTGCTGCGATTCATGGGGTCGCAAAGAGTCGGACACGACTGAGCGACTGAACTGAACTGAAGGAGTTAAAATTTGGGTAACTTTTTATTTCTCCTATAATCACACACACAAAAAATAAATTCCACTTATTTCATGGAAATAAGTATGTCTCTAGAGAAATACATTTGCAGGTGACTAAAAGGAATAGTTGGATGGACAGAGGTAAAACCAAGAGAATGTGTAAGAATGGAATTCAAGAGATTATTCAAGACTGTAGAAAGCACTAACGCATTGGCCAATACGGTGAAGTTAAAATAAAGGTTAGGATAAGAAAAAGGGAAATGGGTAAGGGTAGATATGTTTATTCCCAATATTGATATTAAGCATTAAATCACAATATTACAAGTGAGGTATAGGTGTCAGATATATCAGCTGAATAAAAATAAAAGCTCATAAACACAAAAGCTATGTAACTATGAATGTCATTATTTTGTCATAAATGTGGTCTTTGGAGTCAGTGAAGAAAGAAAGGTTGATTGAATAAATAGCATTGAAATCTTCAAGTACTCTTAGTGGGGAAAATAGTTAGATTCTACTTCACACATCATATCAAAACAAATTCCAGACAGATCAAAGACAGAAATCATATAAAATATCATATAATGTAGAGATAAAGAGACTTCAATTATTTTCTTATTTAACAAAGAAAATATTAATAGATATGTATTTATGAAGATGGTATTTTAATTTTTGAAAGACTCTAGGGAAAACAATTTAAAAATAAGTCATTTATAATACACATATTAAAATTAGAAATCAGGAAAACATTAGAATTACTAGCTCTAGAAAACAAGTATATTGAGAAGACTTAAATAGATAAATCCAATTACAAAGAGAAAGAGAAATGAAACACAGAATGAAAAATCTAGTAAGTTAACAATAGTTGTTTTAATTTAAAAGAATATATATATATATCTCTAAACTAATATATCTCAATGGAATAGATGTTTTTGTAGAAATGTATAAAGTGCCATAATTGACGCTACTAGTTAAACTATTTATGTAAAAGAATTTGGGGGAAATATTGTATATTTATAAATATCACTGCTCAAAACATTCTGTGCCACATAGGTTTGTGGATGTAGGCTTTCCATATTTTAAAGAATAGCTATTTCTGATCCTAGCATAATTTATTCCAGGCCAATAAAATGGAAATGAACTGCCCAATTAATTTTATGTGTCTAGTATCACTCTAAACTGAAATCAACAAAGGATGAAGAAAAGAATTATGTAGAATTACTTAAATAAAGATTCAGGCATTTTAAATACATTTTTAAACCAATTCAGCAATTTATTTTAAAAATAATTTTCTATAATCAATAACTTTTATTTATTTTAATTGGAGGAAAATTGGATGTGCATGCATGCTCATTCATTTCAGTCGTGTCTGACTTTTTACAACCCTATGAGCTGTAACCCCCCAGGCTTCTCTGTCCATGGGATTCTCCAGGCAAGAGTTCTGGAGTAGGTCGCCATTTTCTACTCCAGAGGATCTTCCTAACCATGGCATCAAATCCACATCTCTTACAGCTCCTGAATTGGCAGGCGGGTTCTTTACCACTAGCACCACCTGGGAAGCCATAAGTCATAATTATTTATATATATACACATTGCTTTTTGCTTAAGTAGGTATTCAATATTATTCAAAAGCCATTTATTATTTTGAAAGTGGTTTTAAGAAGTACTAAATGTATTCTTAAAAATGAGGAAAATCTTTCACCAATGGTAAAATCTTATTTATGAATAATTTTAACTGGTTTTGCCATTTATTGGGTATTTATTTATATTAAACATTTCAAAAATACTAGAAGGTGAGTTATTGTCCAGATTTTAAAGAAGCTTTTACTTTATACAGATAGTAAGTGGGATAGGAAGACTCTTAACCATTATAGTGAATAGTAAGGGCATTGCCATACATTGTGGGCATAACAATGATTTGCTTCATAAACAATAAAATTTCATGCCAGAGAATACCAAAAACAAAAATGAAAGGTCAAGGCATTCTTGGAAAGATATTTGCAATTCATCTGGTAGAACATGGGTTAATATCATTAATATAAAGTCAGGGAGTTTTTTTTTTAATTTAATATATTTCTTAAAAGGGTCATCAACTCACACCTTAACTTTTTGTTATCAGCATTTTTTCCTTGATAACGATTATAGCTTTCTGATCTTTCTTAAGTTTATTTATTGCCTTTTCTGGAAAGGGAGAAAGAATAAGCATTAGAGAAATTCTTCATAAAAATTACTCTGTATTTAACCTCTATGAAAATGCATTATCTTTGATAATTCAATCTGCTTTGACTTACAACTACTTTAAAAATATTCATGGAATTCATAGTAAGATACTATCATATTTGCATTTTTGACTCTTCAAAACAAGCAATTAAATTTTCTCACTTTCAAATATTGATTTCATTCTTAGCCTGAATATATCCTAATTATGTATTTCAGGAGATTCTGACTTTAGTCATTGAGGAAATTTAATTCCCTTTGATCAGCTAACCAGGTTAAACAGTTTCATCAGGAGACAAAATTTTAATTAATAGGAAATGCTTTGGAACTAAAAGTAAAAGTTGCTAAAACAAACTGAATTCAAAATGTTATCCAGTTTTATTCATTTGTGATAAAAATACTAGCTGACTACTTATGAGGTAGGAAGCATTAACTACCTTCTCATTTTTCCCAGTCTTTGCTTCACTTATTTTAAATATTACAAATAGTTGGCCAGAGAATTAAAATATACTTAATTTTTAAAGGAGACATTCTTAAAATTATTTTCATTCTTATTTTCATGGAAGTTAAGTATGAAATAGCAAAATAAAAGCAAGTCTTTATCAGGGTTTCATAGGCTGTAAGTCAGCTTAACTTCTCTGTTCTCTCAGCTCTTTAGATGCAAACACCTGTGGTTGGCTGTCAGTCCAATAGCATCATTCCCTGGCTCCACCTGCAACCTCAAACAAGCTTGTAGCCAATATTAAAAGAACATTTCTTACATTTTCTATAGTTTGCTATCATATTTATCCTTCCTATCCTGGACACTTGAATTTAATGTCAAATCACCATCCAAAAATATTTGGTGACTGTCTGGGAATTGGTCATAGGCATCTCTTATACATTTCATTTATGAGAAGAACATTTGTCATTTGAGACTGTGAAGTTTATGTTTGGGGTTCCACCACTACATCTTTAGCTGTCTGCCTCCCTAGGTATTTAATAGTAAACTATAATCCCATAGTCTCTCACAGTGTATCTATATATTATACTGTGTTCTGCATGATACCTCATTTGTTCCATTGTTCATCAAGTATTAATTTTTAATTAATTTATTTTTAATTGAAGGATAATTCCTTTACAGAATTTTGTTGTTTTCTGTCAAATCTCAATATGAATCAGCCACAGGTATACATATATCCTCTCCCTTTTGATCTTTCTTTCCATTTCCCTTCCCATTCCACCCCTCTAGGTTGATACAGAGCCCCTGTATGAATTTCCTGAGACATACAAATTCCCATAGGCTATTTATTTTGCACAAGGTAATGTAACTTTCCATGTTACTCTTCCACACATCTCACCCTCTCCTCTCCTCTCCCCATGTCCATAAGACCATTCTCTATGTCTGTTTCTCCGTTGCTGCCCTGAAAATAAATTCTTCAGTACCATTTTTCTTGATTCCGTATATATACGTTCAGTTCAGTTCAGTTCAGTCGCTCAGTCGTGTCCGACTCTTTGTGACCCCATGAATGGCAGCACCCCAGGCCTCCCTGTTCATCACCATCTCTCAGAGTTCACTCAGACTCACGTCCATCGTGATGCCAACCAGCCGTCTCAT
This sequence comes from Nanger dama, assembly GCA_917880005.1. Lineage (NCBI taxonomy): Eukaryota > Metazoa > Chordata > Mammalia > Artiodactyla > Bovidae > Nanger > Nanger dama. Next base: position 5,089,163 of record CAKJTW010000059.1, read on the forward strand.
CCTCGGTCGTTCCCTTCTCCTCCTGCCCCCAATCCCTCCCAGCATCAGGGTCTTTTCCAATGAGTCAACTCTTCGCATGAGGTGGCCAAATTAATGGAGTTTCAGCTTTAGCATCATTCCTTCCAAAGAAATCCCAGGGCAGAATATATTTATCTTTCTCTTTCTGACTTACTTCACTCTCTATAATAGGCTCTAGAACTGATTCAACTGACTCAACACCTCATTAGAACTGACTCAAGTGCATTTAAAGTGGCTGAATAACACTCCATTGTGTATATGTACCAAATCTTCTTTATCCATTCATCTGTCGATGGACATCTCAGCTGCTTCCATGTTCTAGCTATTGTAAACAGTGCTGCAGTGAACAATGGGATACATGTGTCTCTTTCAATTTTGGTTTCCTCAGGGTATATGCCCAAGAGTGGGATTGCTGGATTATATGGTGCTTTTATTCCTAGCTTTTAAATTAATCTCCATATCATCTTCCATAGTGGCTGTGTAAATTTACATTCCCACCAACAGTACAAGAGCATTCCCTTTTCTCCACACCCTCTCCAGAATTTACTGTTTGTAGGCTTTTTGGTGATGGCCATTCTGACCTGTGTGAGGTGATATCTCAATGTAGTTTTGACTGCATTTCTCTAATAATGAGCGATGATGAGCACCTTTTCATGTGTTTGTTAGCCATCTGTATGTCTTCTTTGGATAAATGTCTGTTTAGGTCTTTTTTACAATTTTTGATTGAGTTGTTTGTTTTTCTGGTATTGAGTTGTATGAGCAGCTTGTATATCATGGAAATGAATCTTTTGTCAGTTGTTTCATTTGCTGTTATTTTCTTCCATTCTGAGGATTGTCTTCTCACCTTGCTTATAGTTTCCTTTGCTGTGCAAAAGCTTCTAAGTTTAATCAGGTCCCACTTGTTTACTTTTGTTGCTATTAGCATTGCTCTAGGAGGAGGGTCATAGAGGATCTTGCTTTGATTTATGTCATCAAGTGTTCTATGTTTTCCCCTGAGTTTTATACTTTCTGGTCTTACATTTAGGTCTTTAATCCATTTTGTGTTTGTCTTTGTGTGTGATGTTAGGAAGTGTTCTAATTTCATTCTTTTACATGTAGCTGTCCAGTATTCCCAGAACCATTTTTTGAAGAGGCTGTCTTTGTCCATTGTATATTCTTGCCTCATTTGTCAAAATAGGGCACCCATGGGTAAATAGGTTTATTTATGGATTTTTCTATCTTGTTCCCTTGATCTATATTTCTGGTTTTGTGCCAGTACAATACTGTCTTGATTACTGTATCTTTGTAGTATATCTGAAGTCAGGAAGGCTGATTCTTCCAGCTCCATTCTTCTTTCTCAAGACTGCTTTGGCTCTTCAGGGTCTTTTGTGTTTCCATATGAATTGTGAAAGATTTTTTCCAGTTCTGTGAAAAATGCCATTGTTAATTTGATAGGGATTGCTTTGAATCAGTAGATTGCATTTGGTAGTATAGTCATTTTCACAATACTGATTCTTCCTACCCAGGAACATGGAATATCTCTTCATCTGGTTATGTCATCACTGATTTCTTTCATCAGTTCAGTTCAGTTCAGTTCAGTCACACAGTCATGTCCGACTCTTTGCGACCGCATGAATTGCAGCACGCCAGGCCTCCCTGTCCATCACCAACTCCCAGAGTTCACTCAGATTCACGTCCATCGAGTCAGTGATGCCATCCAGCCATCTCATCCTCGGTCGTTCCCTTCTCCTCCGGCCCCCAATCCCTCCCAGCATCAGAGTCTTTTCTAATGAGTCAACTCTTGCCACTTCACATGAGATGGCCAAAGTACTGGAGTTTCAGCTTTGGCATCATTCCTTCCAAAGAAATCCCAGGGCTGATCTCCTTCAGAATGGACTGGTTGGATCTCCTTGCAGTCCAAGGGACTCTCAAGAGTTTTCTCCAACACCACAGTTCAAAAGAATCAATTCTTTGGCACTCAGCCTTCTTCACAGTCCAACTCTCACATCCATACATGACCACAGGAAAAACCATAGCCTTGACTAGATGGACCTTAGTAGGCAAAGTAATATCTCTGCTTTTGAATATGCTATCTAGGTTGCTCATAATTTTTCTTCCAAGGAGTAAGTGTCTTTTAATTTCATGGCTGCAGTCAGCATTAGCAGTGATTTTGGAATCCCCCAAAATAAAGACTGATACTGTTTCCTCATCTATTTCCCATGAGATTATGGGACCAGATGCCATGATCTTCGTTTTCTGAATGTTGAGCTTTAAGCCAACTTTTTCACTCTCCTCTTTCACTTTCATCAAGAGGCGTTTTAGTTCCTCTTCACTTTCTGCCATAAGGATGGTGTCATCTGCATATCTGAGGTTATTGATATTTCTCCCAGCAATCTTGACTCCAGCTTGTGCTTCTTCCAGTCCAGCGTTTCTCCTGATGTACTCTGCATATAAGTTAAATAAGCAGGGTGACAATATACGCCTTGACGTACTCCTTTCCCTATTTGGAACCAGTCTGTTGTTCCATGTCCAGTTCTAACTGTTGCTTCCTGATCTGGATACAGATTTCTTAAGAGACAGTCATGTGGTCTGGTATTCCCATCTCTTGAAGAATTTTCCACAGTTTATTGTGATCCACACAAGTCAAAGGCTTTGGCATAGTCAATAAAGCAGAAGTAGATGTTTTTCTGGAACTCTCTTGCTTTTTCCACGATCCAGCAGATGTTGGAAATTTGATCTCTGGTTCCTCTGCCTTTCTGAAACCAGCTTGAACATCAGGGAGTTCACAGTTCACGTATTGCTGAAGCCTGGCTTGGAGAATTTTGAGCATCACTTTACTAGCATGTGAGATGAGTGCAATTGTGTGGTAGTTTGAGCATTCTTTGGCATTGCCTTTTTTGGGATTGGAATGAAAACTGACCTTTTCCAGTCCTGTGGCCACTGCTGAGTTTTCCAAATTTGCTGGCATATTGAGTGCAGCACTTTCACAGCATCCTCTTTCAGGATTTGAAACAGCTCCACTGGAATTCCATCACCTCCACTAGCTTTGTTCGTAGTGATGCTTTCTAAGGCCCACTTGACTTCATATTCCAGGATGTCTGGCTCTAGGTGAGTGATTACACCATCGTGATTATCCATGTCATGTAGATCTTTTTGGTACAGTTCTTCTGTGTATTCTTGCCACCTCTTCTTAACATCTTCTGCTTCTGGTAAGTCCATACCATTTCTGTCCTTTATGGAGCCCATCTTTGCATGAAATGTTCCCTTGGTATCTCTGATTTTCTTGAAGAGATCTCTAGTCTTTCCCATTCTGTTCTTTTCCTCTGTTTCTTTGTGTTGATCACTGAAGAAGGCTTTCTTAGCTCTTCTTGCTGTTCTTTGGAACTCTGCATTCAGATGCTTATATCTTTCCTTTTCTCCTTTGCTTTTCGTTTCTCTTCTTTTCACAGCTATTTGTAAGGCCTCCCCAGACAATCATTTTGCTTTTTTGCATTTCTTTTCCATGGGGATGGTCTTGATCCCTGTCTCCTGTACAGTGTCATGAACCTCATTCCATAGTTCATCAGGCACCCTATCTATCAGATCTAGGCCCTTAAATCTATTTCTCACTTCCACTGTATAATCATAAGGGATTTGATTCAAGTCATCAAATGGTGACCTGAATGGTCTAGTAGTTTTCCCTACTTTCTTCAATTTAAGTCTGAATTTGGTACTAAGGAGTTCATGATCTGAGCCACAGTCAGCTCCTGGTCTTGTGTTTGTTTGCTGTATAGAGCTTCTCCATCTTTGGCTGCAAAGAATATAATCAATCTGATTTCAGTGTTAACCATCTGGTGATGTCCATGTGTAGACTCCTTCTCCTGTGTTGTTGGAAGAGGGTGTTTGCTATGACCAGTGCATTTTTTTGGCAAAACTCTATTAGTCTTTGCCCTGCTTCATTCTGCATTCCAAGGCCAAAAGTGCCTGTTACTCCAGGTGTTTCTTGACTTCCTACTCTTGCATTCCAGTCCCCTATAATGAAAAGGACATCTTTTGGGGGTGTTAGTTCTACAAGGTCTTGTAGGTCTTCATAGAACCTTTCAACTTCAGCTTCTTCAGTGTTACTGGTTGGGGCATAGACTTGGATAACTGATACTGAATGGTTTTCCATGGAAACAAACAGAGATCATTCTGTCGTTTTTGAGACTGCATCCAAGTACTGCATTTCAGAGTCTTTTGTTGACCATGATGACTACTGCATTTCTTCTGAGGGATTCCTGCCCACAGTAGTAGATATAATGGTAATCTGAGTTAAATCCACCCATTCCAGTCCATTCTAGTTCGCTGATTCCTAGAATGGGGACGTTCACTCTTGCCATCTCCTGTTTGACCACTTCTAATTTGCCTTTTTTCATGGACATGACACTCCAGGTTCGTATGCAATACAGCTTTTTACAGCATCGGATCTTGCTTCTATCACCAGTCACATCCACAGCTGGGTATTGTTTTTGCTTTGCTCCATCCCTTCATTGTTTCTGGAGTTATTTCTCCACTGATCTCCAGTAGCTTATTGGGCACCTATCATTCTGGAGAGTTCCTCTTTCAGTATCCTATCATTTTGCCTTTTCATACTGTTCACGGGGTTCTCAAAGCAAGAATACTGAAAGGTTTGCCATTCCCTTCTCCAGTGGACCACATTCTGTCAGACCTCTCCACCATGACCCGCCCATCTTGGGTTGCCCTGCTGGCATGGCTTAGTTTCATTGAGTTAGACAAGGCTGTGGTCCTAGTGTGATTGGATTGACTAGTTTTCTGTGAGTATGGTTTCAGTGTGTCTGCTCTCTGATGTCCTCTTGCAACACCTACCATCTTACTTGGGTCTTTCATCAGTGTCTTTTAATTTTCTGTGTACAGTTCTTTTGTCTTCTTAGGTAAGTTTATTTCTAGATATTTTATTCTTTTTGTTGCAATGGTGAATAGGATTGATTCCTTAATTTCTCCTTCTGATTTTTGATTGTTATTATATAGAAATGCAAGTGATTCCTGTGTATTGATTTTGTATCCTGAAACTTTGCTAAATTTATTGACTAGCTCTAGTAATTTTCTGATACTATCTTTAGGATCATCTATGTACAGTATCATGTCATCTACAAACAGTGAGAGTTTTACTTCTTCTTTTCTGATCTAGATTCCTTTTGTTTCTTTTTATTCTCTAATTGCTATTGCTAGACTTCCAAAACTATGTTGAATAATAATGGTAAGAATAGACACCTTTGTCTTATTCCTGATAATAGGGGAAATGCTTTCAGTTTTTCACCACTGAGGATAATGTTTGCTATAGGCTTATCATATGTGGCCTTTACTATACTGAGGTAGGTTCCTTCTGTGCCCATTTTTTTTTAAGAGTTTTAATCATAAATGGGTGCTGATTTTGTCAAAGGCTTTTTCTGCATCTATTGAGATTATCATATGGTATTTATCTTTCAATTTGTTAATATGGTGTATCACATTGATCGAGTTCCTTATATTGAAGAATCCTTGCATCCCTGGAATGAACCCAACTTGATAATGGTATGTGAGCTTTTGATGGGTTGCTGAATTCTGTTTGCTAAAATTGCATTGAGGATTTTTACATCTATGTCCATCAGTGATATTAGCCTGTAGTTTTCTTTTTTGTGTTGTCTTTGTCTGGTTTGGGTGATCGTGGCCTCTTGGAATGAGTTTGGAAGTGTTCTCTCCTTTGAAATTTTTTAAAAAGAGTTTTGGAAGGATAGGTATTAGCTCTTCTCTAGATGTTTGACAGAATTTTCCTGTGAAGCCATGTGGTCTAAGACTTTTGTTTTATGGGATATTTTTTTAAATCACAGTTTCAATTTCAGTGTTTGTAATTGGGTTGTTCATAATTTCTATTTCTTCCTGATTCAGTGTTGGAAGATTGAACTTTCTAAGAATCCGTCCATTTCTTCCAGGTTATCCATTTTTTTACATACAGTTTTTCATAATAGTCTCTTTGTATTTCTGCATTGTCTGTTGTAACCTCTCCTTTTTCATTTCTAATTTTGTTGATTTGATCCTTCTCTCTTTTTTTCTGGGTAAGTCTGGCTAAAGGTTTGTCAATTTCCTTTATCTTCTCAAAGAACCAGCTTATAGTTTAATTTATCTTTACTACTGTTTCTTTCATTTCTTTTTCCTTGATTTCTGCTCGGATCTTTATGATTTCTTTCCTTTCACTAATCTGGGTTTTCTTTTGTTTTTCTTTTCCAGTTGTTTTAGGTGTAAAGTTAGGTTGTCTTTTCAATGTTTTTCTTGTTTCTTGAGGTAGAATTGTATTGTTACAAATTTCCCTCTTAGAACTGCTTTTGCTGCATCCCACAGGTTTTGAGTTGTCATGTTTTCATTGTCATTTGTTTCTAGAAATATTTTTAGTTCCCTTTTGATTTCTTCAGTAACCTGTTGTTTATTAGAAATGTATTGCTTAATCCTCATGTGTTTCTGCTTTTTACAGTTTTTTTTTTTTTACTTGTAATTGATATCTAGTCTCATAGCATTGTGATTGGAGAATATGCTTGATACGATTTCAATTATCTTAAATTTACTGAGGTTTGATTTGTGACTGGGATGTGGTCTATCCTGGAGAATGTTCCATGTTTCCAAAGAAGAAGCAGTATTCTTTTACATTTGGATCAGTTCAGTTCAGTAACTCAGTCATGTCTGACTCATTGTGACCCCATGAACCTCAGTACACCAGGCCTCCCTGTCCATCATAAACTCCTGGAATCCACAAAAACCCATGTCCATTGAGTCGCTGATGACATCCAGCCATCTCATCCTCTGTCATCCCCTTCTCTTCCTGCCCTTAATCTTTCCCAGCATCAGGGTCTTCTCAAATGAGTCAGTTCTTCCCATAAGGTGGCCAAAGTATTGGAGTTTCAGCTTCACAACAGTCCTTCCAATGAACACCCAGGATGGTCTCTTTTACAATAGACTGGTTGGATCTCCTTGCAGTCCAAGGGACTCTCAAGAGTCTTCTCCAACACCACAGTTCAAAAGCTTCAATTCTTTGGCACTCAGTTTTCTTTATAGTCCAACTTTCCCATCCATACATGACCACTGGAAAAACCATAGCCTTGACTAGATGGATTTTGTTGGCAAAGTAATGTCTCTGCTTTTTAATATGCTGTCTGTGTTCGTCATAATTTTCCTTACAAGGAGTAAGCGTCTTTTAGTTTCATGGCTGCAATCACCATCTGCAGTGATTTTGGAGCCCAGAAAAATAAAGTCAGCCAATGTTTCCACTGTTTTCCCATCCATTTGCCATGAACTGATGGGACCGGATGCCATGATCTTAGTATTCTGAATGTTGAGCTTTAAGCCAAATTTTTCACTCTCCTCTTTCACCTTCATCAAGAGGCTCTTTAGTTCTTCTTCACTTTCTTCCATAAGGGTGGTGTCATCTGCATATCTGAGGTTATTGATATTTCTCCCAGCAATCTTAAGTCCAGCCTGTGCTTCTTCCAGCCCAGGGTTTCTCATATAAGTTAAATAAGCAGGGTGACAATATACAGGCTTGATGTACTCCTTTTCCTATTGGGAACCAGTCTGTTGTTCCATGTCCAGTTCTAACTGTTGCCTCCTGACCTCTATATAGGTTTCTTAAGAGGCAGGTCAGATGGTCTGGTATTCCCATCTCTTTCAGAATTCTCTACAGTTTATTGTGATCCACACAGTCAAAGGCTTTGGCATAATCAAGAAAGCAGAAATAGATGTTTTTCTGGAACTCTCTTGCTTTTTCGATGATCCAGCGGATGTTGGCAATTTGATCTCTGGTTCCTCTGCCTTTTCTAAAACCAAGTTGAACATCAGGAAGTTCACAGTTCTGGAGAATTTTGAGCATCACTTTACTAGCATGTGAGATGAGTGCAATTGTGCGGTAGTTTGAGCATTCTCTGGCATTGCCTTTCTTTGGGATTGGAATGAAAACTGACCTTTTCCAGTCCTGTGGCCACTGCTGAGTTTTCCAAATTTGCTGGTATATTGAGTGCAGCACTTTCACAGCATCATCTTACAGGATTTGAAATAGCTCAACTGGAATTCCATCACCTCCACTAGCTTTGTTCATAGTGATGCTTCCTAAAGCCCACTTGAGTTCACATTCCAGGATGTCTGACTCTAGATGAGTGATCACACCATCGTGATTATCTGAGTTGTGAAGATCTTTTTGTACAGTTCTTCTGTGTATTCTTGCCACCTCTTCTTAGTATCTACTACTTCCATTAGGTCCATACCATTTCTGTCCCTTATGGAGCCCATCTTTGCATGAAATGTTCCCTTGGTATCTCTAATTTTCTTGAAGAGATCTCCAGTCTTTCCCATTTTGTTGTTTTCCTCCATTTCTTTGCATTGATTGCTGAGGAAGGCTTTCTTATCTCTCCTTGCTATTCTTGGAACTCTGCATTCAGATGGGTATATCTTTCCTTTTCTCCTTTGCATTTCACTTCCTTTCTTTTCACAGCTATTTGTAAGGCCTCCTCAGACAGCCATTTTGGTTTTTTTTTCATTTCTTTTTCTTGTGGATGGCCTTGATTCCTGTTTCCTGCACAATGTCATGAACCTCCATCCATAGTTCAGCAGGCACTCTGTCTATCAGATCTAGTCTCTTAAATCTGTTTCTCACTTCCACTGTATAATCATAAGGGTTTTGATTTAGGTCATACCTGAATGGTCTAGTGGGTTTCTTCACTTTCTTCAATTTCAATCTCTCTTTGGCAACAAGGAGTTCATGATCTGAGCCACAGTCAGCTCCCAGTCTTGTTTTTGCTGACTGTATAGAGCTTCTCCATCTCTGGCTGCAAAGAATATAATTAATCTGATTTCGGTGTCGACCATCTGGTGATGTCCATGTGTAGAGTCTTCTCTTGTGTTTTTGGAAGAGGGTGTTTGCTATGACCAGTGCGTTTTCTTAGCAGAACTCTGTCAGCCTTTGCCCTGCTTTATTCTGTACTCCAAGGCAAAATTTGCCTATTACTCCAGGTGTTTCTTGACTTCATACTTTTGCATTCCAGTCCCCTGTAGTGAAAAGGACAAGTCATTTGGGTGTTAGTTCTAGAAGGTCTTTAAGTCTTCATAGAACTGTTCAGCTTCTTCAGCGTTACTGATAGGGCATAGATTTGGATAACCATGATACTGAATGGTTTGTCTTGGAAATGAATAAAAAATCATTCTGTAGATCAAAATGCATCCAAGGACTGCATTTTGGGCTCTTTGTTGACTATGATGGTTACTCCATTTCTTCTAAGGGATTCCTGCCCACAGTAGTAGATATAATGGTCATCTGAGTTACATTCATCCATTCCAGTCCATCTTAGTTCATTGATTTCTAGAATGTCGATGTTCACTCTTGCCATCTCCTGTTTGACCACTTCCAATTTACCTTGATTCATGGACCAAACATTCCAATATTGCTCTTTACAGCATCAAATCCTGCTTCCATTACCAGTCCCATTCACAACTGGGTGTTGTTTTTGCTTTGGCTCCATACCTTCATTTTTTTTCTGGAGTTATTTCTCCACTGATCTCCAGTAGCATATTGGGCACCTATCAGTTTGGGGAGTTCATCTTTCAGTGTCCTATCTTTTTGCCTTTTCATACTGTTCATGGGGTTCTCAAGGCAAGAATACTGAAGTGGTTTGCCATTCCCTCCTCCAATGGACCACATTCTTTCAGACCTCTCCACCATGATCTGACCATCTGGGTGGCCATACATGGCATGGCTTAGTTTCATTTTGTTAGACAAGGCTGTGATCCATGTGCTCAGACTGGCTAGTTGTCTGTAATTGTATTTTCAGTCTGTCTACCCTCTGATTATCTCTCTCAGTGCCTACCGTCTTACTTGGGTTTCTCTTATCTTGGACATGGGGTATCTCTTCACAGCTGCTCTAGCAAAGCACAGCTGCTGCTCCTTACCTTGGATGAGGGGTAGCTCCTCTCCGCCACTGCCCCTGCCCTCGGATGTGGGTAGCTCCTTTCCAGCCTTGCTTGTGCATTTGGATGGAATGCCCTAAAGATCAATGAGATCCATCTCATCTAATGTATCATTTAAGACTTGTGTTTCCTTATTAATTTTCTGTTTTGATGATCTGTCCATTGATGTGAATGGGTTGTTAAAGTCTCCTACTTTTATTGTGTTACTGTCAGTTTCTCCTTTTAAATCTGTTCGTGTTTGTCTTATGTATTGAGGTGCTCCTATGTTGGATGCATAGATATTTACAATTGTTATGTCTTCCTCTTGGAGTGAGCCCTTGATTATTATGTAGTGTTCTTTCTTATCTCTTGTGATATTCTTTATTTTAAGGTCTATTTTGTCTGATATGAGGATTGCTACTTCAGCTTTCTTTTGCTTCCCATTTGCATGGAACATATTTTTCCATCCTCTCACTTTCAGTCTATATGTATCTTGGGTCTGAAGTGGGTTTCTTGTAGACAGCATATATATCGGTCTTGTTTTTGAATCCATTCAGCCAGTCTGTGCCTTTTGGTTGTAGCATTTAATCTGTTTGCATTTAAAGTAATTATTGATATATATGTTTCTATTGCCATTCTCTTAATTGTTTGGGGTTTTATTTTGTAAATCTGTTTTCTTCTCTTGTATTTCTTGACTATATAACATTTATTGTGGGCTTCCCTGGTGGCTCAGAGGTTAAAGCGTCTGCCTGCAATGTGGGAGACCCAGGTTCAATCCCTGGATCAGGAAGATCCCCTGAAGAAGGAAATGGCAACCCGCTCCAGTATTCTTGCCTGGAGAACCCATGGATGGAGGAGCCTGGTAGGCCACAGTCCACAGGGTCGCAATAAAGCTGGTTTGGTGTTACTGATTTCTCTTAACTTTTGCTTGTCTGAAAAGCTTTTTATTTCTCCATCAATTTTGAATGAAATCCTTGTCAGATAGAGTAATCTTGGTTCTAGCTTTTCCCCTTTCAGTATTTTAAATATATCCTGCCATTCCCTTCTGGCCTGCAGAGTTTCTGCTGAAAGATCAGCTGTTAAACATACGGAATTTCCATTGTATGTTACTTGTTGCTTTTCTCTTGCAGCTTTTAATATTCATTGTGTTTAGTCTTTGTTAGTTTGATTAGTATGTGTTTTGGCATATTTCTCCTTAGGTTTATCCTGTATGGGACAGTTTGAGCCTTTTGAACTTGATTTCTTTTTTCCATGTTGGGGAAATTTTCAGCTATAATTTCTTCAAAAATTTCACCATACCCTTTCTTTTTTCTTCTGGGACCCCTATAATTCAAATGTTGGTGCGTTTGATATTGTTCCAGAGGTGTCTGAGAATATCCTCAGTTCTTTTAATTATTTTTCCTTTATTCTGCTCTTCAGAAGTTATTTCCACCATTTTATCTTCCCACTCACTGATTCGTTCTTCTACTTCAAATATTCTGCTATTGATTCCTTCTAGAGTATTTTTAATTTCAGTAATTGTTTGTCTATGTATGCTTATTGTTTAATTCTTCTGTCTTTGTTAATTTATTCTTGCATTTTTTCCATTCTGTTTTCAATGTTTTTGATCATCTTTACTATCATTATTCTAAATTATTTTTCAGGGAGTTTGCCTATATCCTCTTCATTTATCTGGACTTCTGTGATTCTAGTTTGTTGTTTCATTTGTGTAGTATATCTCTGACTTTTTTTTTTTTTTTTTTTAACTTATTGTGTTTGAAGTCTCCTTTTCCTAGGCTTCAAGGCTGACTTCTTTCTTCCTTTTGGTTTCTGCCCTCCTAAGGTTGGTCCAGTGGTTTGTGTGAGCTTCGTATGGGGTGAGATTTGTGATGAGTTTTTTGTTGTTTGCTTGTTATTCCTCTGATGGGCAAGGCTGAGTGAGGTGGCACTCATGTCTGCTGATGACTGGGTTTGCATTTTTGTTTTGTTTGTTGTTTAGATGAGGCATCCTATACTGGTGGTCAGGTGATGCTGGGTCTCATATTCAAGTGGTTTCCTTTGTGTGAGTTGTCACTATCTGATATTTCCGAGGGTTAGTTCTCTGGTAGTCTATGGTCTTGGAGTCAGTGCTCCCACTCCGAAGGCTCAGGGCTTGATCTCTGGTCAAGAATGAGGATTCCAGAAGTGATTTGTTATGGCATTAAGTGAGATTAACACAAATATCCAAAAATGAGAAACCAGAGATGAACCCCATACAAATGGCAGTTACAAAATCAGGCAAATAATAATTAAAATAGTGGAATATACACATATACATACACACCCATAAGCAAAATCAAAACAGTCCAACGAAAATAAAATACAATAGATTGACGTGGCAAGAAAGGAAACCAAAAATTATATCTATCAGTTAAGAACAAAACTAACTAAAGCACAAACTGGAAAACAATACTAAAGCAAGGTACCATGTGGGGAATAAAGCAATGAAAACAAAACTAACGAATATGTTAAGAGGAAAGGAAAGAAAGAATAGATATGCAAAGTTAAATAAAGGTAGATAAAGAAGATTTTTATACATTAAAGATTAACTGCAAGGGGAAAAGAACAGAAGGAAAAGCAAACAAAGGAATAAATGTAGACAAAATAGTAATAGGTTTTTAAAAATTAAGATTAACAAAAAGAAAAAAACAGGAAGAAGAAAGAAGGAAAAAGGAAAACTCATAGAACTGCAAAAGCCCAACACAGAGGCAGGGGTTTATAACAGCAATAAAAAGTGTGATTGGAAAAAAAAAACCTCAAAAGCTTAATTAGATTTCATAGTGCCAATAAAATCAACAACTGCAGCAGTGGAGGTTGGGGAGGGGCGGGGGAGGAAAGCAAAGAAAAAGAAAATAGAAACAAATCCAAAAGAATCTATAGAACAAGTCAAAAGGAAAGAATAATAAATGTTTTTCTTGAGTCACTGCTGTCAGAGTCCTTTCCCTCGCTGGGAGGCGCATTCCACCTCACCTCCATAGGATGCCCTCCAACACTGTGCTGGTCTCTTTACCTACTGTGGGGGCAGCTCAGATTCTAATCTGGTCTTACTCCTGTGTGTTCTTGCCTCCATTATCTACAGCTCTCAGAACTAGTGCATTTTCTTTTGTGGGAGCTCTCAATGTCCTTTTATATAGTCCATAGACACAGAGACTGTCTAGTTGATCATGTGGATTTAATCTGCAGCTTATACAGCTAGTGGGAAGGTTTTGGCCTTATTCCTTAGCCACATTGCTCTGGGGTTTCAACTGTGGTTTTATTTCCATCTCTGCATGTGGGTCGTCCACTGGGGTTTGCTCCTGAGGCTGCCCTGGTGGACGTGGGTTTGCCCCTGTGAGGGCCAGATGTGGAGGTGGTGCAGCTGCTTGCATTGCACGGGTTCTGGTAGCATCAGGTACTCAGGGGAGTGGGTGGTTAAGGCAGAAGGAAATATAGTGGTCTAGGAGAGTATGACAACCAGTATTGGCCAATACGTTCCAGTATTCTTGCCTGGAGAAACCCCTGACAGAGAAGCCTGGCAGGCCACAGTTCACAGGGTTACATAGAGTTGGATACAACCAAAGCAACCTTGCATGCTTAGATGCAAGACTTTTTTTGCCTGTGGCAGCTCTGCCCCAGTGAGGGCTGGGTGTGAAGGTGGCACAGCTGCTTGGATTTCAGGGACCCTGGTGGTGCCAAGTGTTCAGGGACACAGAATGCCTCAGCCACAGGAGTTATGGCCTTATTAGAGTCTTTTTTCAAGCCTCTTGTAGCTGGCAATCAGAAGGCCTCTTTGGCCAGTCTTTCTCCATAATTCCGCCCATTCGGGCACTTAGAGAGCTCCCTTGCCTGCAGTCCTACTCTGTAGTTCAGCGCGACAGGCATTTGATGGGCCAGCCTCTCTGCTGTTCACGTGCCAATGCTGGCATGTGGGGAGAGAGAGGCTATGGTGATGGCTCCACCTCCTACGCGTGACTCAGCAGTATTGCCTTGCTTCCGTGGCTGCCTGGCTTTCTTCCACAGGCATTTCCCACCACAGTCTTCTTTGTATCCACTTGATTTGTCTCTCTGCAGTCAACAGTTGCCCTCACCCTGGGATTGCTCACAATCCCTAGGCTCAAGCTCCCAACCACTGTGCCTTCTAGAGGACCTGAATCCCTGTCTGGTGTATATATGCTGTGGCGAGGACTGTCTGATGCTCATTCCATTTGGCTGCCACAGATCTGCTGTTTCACTCTCAGCCTTAAATGTTTCTCCTCTGGCTCAGACAATTGCCCCGATGTGGAGGTTGGACCATGCTTCATTCAGTTCCCCCACCTGCTGAGAGAAGGTCCAGTCCTTCTAACTCTCCTGGTTTTCCCCTAGTTCCTTCGTCCTACCGAGTCTTGTATGGTTCTATGTGTTCTCTTCTACTGGTCAGGTCCTCCTGTCCACTGTCAGCTGGTGTTCTGCATCACTTCTGTGTCTGAAGGTGTATTCCTGATGCATAAGTGGACAGAGATGTACTCCATGTCCACCCACTACTCCCATGTTGTCTGTCCAGGTATTTATTGAGTGTTTAAATATATATCTGACATCACACAAATGATTGGAGTTATACATAGAAATAAGGCACAATCCCCTGTCTATATCTCTATTCTTCTCATTCCTTAGGTTACAGTTTATGTTCTAATAAAACTAATTGTCCAGGCCATCACCTTTGCACTTGTCTTCATCTGTCAAGATTAAACTCAACTTCCATTCAAGCATCCTTTTCTCATGTCTTTTTAAAAAATTATTCTTTCCTGCCAGAGACTTGACAAATTGTTCCTCTTCTGGGCCTATTAGTAGCCAGGTAATCATTGTGTTTGTATTTCACTGCACTGAAAACATCAGGTAACAGACCCAGTTTACAAGAACAAAATTGCATCATAGTCACATTTATAACATCAACATCTGACTGGTTAGAAATAACGGTCACTCTATGAGTGCTCATTATACTCATATCAACTGTACTGAACTGAGTCTCGTGGATGAGTGGCATCTCCAAATATAATAGAAATATTGTCTGTCAAAGTAGTAAATATAAACAAGGTATTGCAAAAACAGAATGTAAAGAAGGAAAAGGTAACTAATTCTGTGTGCACATTGTTTAGTTGTTATCTCTTAGCTACAGATTCACTCTTTTATACCTTCTCTCTAATGCAGCCTGGGACTGTATTTCATTTGAAGAAGAAGACAAGAGGAGAGGCAGGAGGAGGAGACAAGGGACTTCCTCCTTTGTGTGTTTCTTGCTGAGCTTGGCAGTGTTTCTTAGCAATGGAGTGTTGCCACAGCAGCAGGAATTGGTTTCAGCTTCTAGCTATTTTCAGGACTCCCACACCACATTCATTGCGGTCCTTCATAAGAGCCATCAGCAGCCAGGTGGGTTCCATCCACAGGACTCAAGCTCAGTTCCACAGATCCATACATCTATGCTTTTAGGGTCTGAAGACTCCTACTTTGTCTCTGTTTTCCCAGTTTTTGTGTGGTAGCTTCTTTCTGAAGATACTATTTCTTGGTAACCCATATTCTGTGATTTCCATGTGTTGGCCTTATAATACCTAGGTAACTATTTCTTTCTATTACATTCCTTTTATGACACCACTTGGTTGGGGTTTTGGTTTGTTTTACTCCACTGGACCTTGGAACTAGTATAT
The DNA here is from genome assembly GCA_917880005.1 of Nanger dama. Lineage (NCBI taxonomy): Eukaryota > Metazoa > Chordata > Mammalia > Artiodactyla > Bovidae > Nanger > Nanger dama. Next base: position 5,104,771 of record CAKJTW010000059.1, read on the forward strand.
TTTGTTAGATGCTTTCTTCTTACAGAAAATATAGTACTAGAGCTGATTTATAAAGAAATGTCAGAAGCTAAAGAAAACGTTAGAGACCTCAAAAAGCAAAAAATGAGCTAAATCAGTCTACTTCAATCAAGTTACTAATATCTTAGGGTGATCTAAGTCAAACTGGAGCTTTGTAAAAATTCGTTTGAATGGGGAATTCCTCAGCTTAAAAAAAAATAAAGTTAGAAATATTGCCCTAATCCAAAGATGTAAACTTGACTGGGAACAATTATACTCAATCCTATTAATATACATATGAACCTATGAGGTTCATGTATATGATCCACTTTGATCTTGTCAGTAAACTGTGTAGCTATTTTAGATAGGTGTTCTAAAGTCACATAGTTTGTAAGAGACAGATTCCAAGTTATTATAAAATCCAGTATATTGTTCACTCTACCATGTGGCCTTTAATTGCAGACAAAAGCTGTTTGGAGGCAGAGAGTTTTGTAGTCCTGTCATGTTCCCATGGGGTCCTCTAAACATAGGCATGGCGTTCTTTCCATAATAAAAACTAGTATTCATTTGGTACTTACTATTTGCAAGGCATTTTCCTAAGTGTTTCTCACAGGTTATTTTGTTTAATTCTTCTAACTATTATTATTTCCACTTTAGAGATGAGAAAACTAGAGCTTGAAGATGTTAAGTAATTAGCACATAGTTGGGAAGGGACAAAGTCAGAATTTTATAGCAGGCATGCTGAATCCAGAACCCATATACTTAATCACAGCACTCTAATATCCCCTGCTGCTGCTGGTTAGTCACTTCGGTTGTGTCCAACTCTGTACGACCCTATGGACTATAGGAGGGAATGGCAAGAGACTTCAGTATTCTTGCCTTGAGAATGCCATGAACAGTATAAAAGGCAAAATTATAGGATACCAAAAGAGGAACTCCCCAGGTTATTAGGTGCCCAGTATGCTACTGGAGATCAGTGGAGAAATAACTCCAGAAAGAACGAAGGGATGGAGCCAAAGCAAAGACAATACCCAGCTGTGGATGTGACTGGTGATAGAAGCAAGATCCAATGCTGTAAAGAGCAGTATTGCATAGGAACCTGGAATGTCAGGTCCATGAATCAAGGCAAATTAGAAGTGGTCAAACAAAAGATGGCAAGGGTGAACGTCCCCATTCTAGGAATCAGCGAAATAAAATGGACTGGAATGGGTGAATTTAACTCAGATGATCATTATATCCACTACTGCGAGCAGGAATCCCTCAGAAGAAATGGAGTAGTCATCATGGTCAACAAAAGAGTCCGAAATGCAGTACTTGGATGCAACCTCAAAAATGACAGAATGATCTCTGTTCAAATCCAAGGCAAACAATTCAATATCATAGTTATCCAAGTCTATGTCCCAACCAGTAATGCTGAAGAAGCTGAAGTTACTGGTTTTATGAAGACCTACAAGATCTTTTAGAACTAACACCCAAAAAAGATGTCCTTTTCATTATAGGGGACTGGAATGCTAAAGTAGGAAGTCAAGAAACACCTGGAGTAACAGGCAAATTTGGCCTTGGAATGGGGGAATGAAGCAGGGCAAAGACTAATAGAGTTTTGCCAAGAAAATGCACTGGTCATAGCAAACACCCTCTTCCAACAACACAAGAGAAGACTCTACACATGGACATCACCAGATGGTCAACACCAAAATCAGATTGATTATATTCTTTGCAGCCAAAGATGGAGAAGCTCTATACAGTCAATGAAAACAAGACTGGGAGCTGACTGAGGCTCAAATCATGATCTCCTTGTTACCAAATTCAGACTTAAATTGAAGAAAGTAGGGAAAACCGCTAGACCATTCAGGTATGACCTAAGTCAAATCCCTTATGATTATACAGTGGAAGTGAGAAATAGATTTAAGGGCCTAGATCTGATAGATAGGGTGCCTGATGAACGATGGAATGAGGTTCATGACATTGTACAGGAGACAGGGATCAAGACCATCCCCATGGAAAAGAAATGCAAAAAAGCAAAATGATTGCCTGGGGAGGCCTTACAAATAGCTGTGAAAAGAAGAGAGGTGAAAAGCAAAGGAGAAAAGGAAAGATATAAGCATCTGAATGCAGAGTTCCAAAGAACAGCAAGAAGAGATAAGAAAGCCTTCTTCAGCAATCAGTGCAAAGGAACAGAGGAAAAGAACAGAATGGGAAAGACTAGAGATCTCTTCAAGAAAATCAGAGATACCAAGGGAATATTTCATGCAAAGATGGGCTCAATAAAGGACAGAAATGGAATGGACCTAACAGAAGCAGAAGATATTAAGAAGAGATGGCAAGAATACACGGAAGAACTGTACAAAAAAGATCTTCATGACCCTGATAATCATGATGATGTGATCACTCATCTAGAGCCAGGCACCTTGGAATGTGCAGTCAAGTGGGCCTTAGAAAGCATCACTACGAACAAGGCTAGTGGAGGTGATGGAATTCCAGTGGAGCTGTTTCAAATCCTGAAAGAGGATGCTGTGAAAGTGCTGCACTCAATATGCCAGCAAATTTGGAAAACTCAGCAGTGGCCACAGGACTGGAAAAGGTCAGTTTTCATTCCAATCCCAAAGAAAGGCAATACCAAAGAATGCTCAAACTACCGCACAATTGCACTCATCTCACATGCTAGTAAAGTAATGCTCAAAATTCTCCAAGCCAGGCTTCAGCAATACGTGAACTGTGAACTTCCTGATGTTCAAGCTGGTTTTAGAAAAGGCAGAGGAACCAGAGATCAAATTGCCAACATGCACTGGATCATGGAAAAAGCAAGAGAGTTCCAGAAAAACATCTATTTCTGCTTTATTGACTATACCAAAGTCTTTGACTGTGTGGATCACAATAAACTGTGAAAAATTCTTCAAGAGATGGGAATACCAGACCACCTGACCTGCCTCTTGAGAAATCTGTATGCAGGTCAAGAAGCAACAGTTAGAACTGGACATGGAACAACAGACTGGTTCCAAATAGGAAAAGGAGTACGTCAAAGGTGTACATTGTCATCCTGTTTATTTAACTTATATGCAGAGTACATCGTGAGAAAGGCTGGACTGGAAGAAACACAAGCTGGAATCAAGATTGCAGGGAGAAATATCAATAACCTCAGATATGCAGATGATTCCACCCTTATTGCAGAAAGTGAAGAGGAGCTAAAACGCCTCTTGATGAAAGTGAAAGAGGAGAGTGAAAAAATTGGCTTAAAGCTCAACATTCAGAAAACAAAGATCATGGCATCTGGTCCCATCACTTCATGGGAAATAGATGGGGAAACAGTGAAAACAGTGTCAGACTTTCTTTTCTGGGGCTCTAAAATCACTGCAGATGGTGATTGCAGCCATGAAATTAAAAGACGCTTACTCCTTGGAAGAAAAGTTATGACCAACCTAGATAGCATATTCAAAAGCAGAGACATTACTTTTCCGACTAAGGTCCGTCTAGTCAAGGCTATGGTTTTTCCTGTGGTCATGTATGGATGTGAGAGTTGGACTGTGAAGAAGGCTGAGCGCCGAAGAATTGATTCTTTTGAACTGTGGTGTTGGAGAAGACTCTTGAGAGTCCCTTGGACTGCAAGGAGATCCAATTAGTGCATTCTGAAGGAGATCAACCCTGGGATTTCTTTGGAAGGAATGATGCTAAAGCTGAAACCCAGTACTCTGGCCACCTCATGCGAAGAGTTGACTCATTGGAAAAGACTCTGATGCTTGGAAGGATTGGGGGCAGGAGGAAAAGGGGACGACAGAGGATGAGTTGGCTGGATAGCATCACGGACTCGATGAACGTGAGTCTGAGTGAACTCTGGGAGTTGGTGATGGACAGGGAGGCCCCTGCGCGCTGCGATTCATGGGATCGCGAAGAGTCAGACACGACTGAGAGACTGAACTAAACTGATGGACTTAGCCTGTCAGGCTCCCTATCCATGGGAAGAGTTGCTGGAGTGAGTTGCCATGCCCTCTTTTGGAGGATCTTCCCGACCCAGGGATCCAAGCCAGGTCTCCTGGATTGCAGGCAGATTCTTTACTGCTGAGCCACCAGGGAAGCCTCTAATGTCCCTTATAAAGAGGTATTGTTAAGCATTATTGTGGCGAAGGGTGTTTTCATCCCAAGGGTCCAAATGAATAAAAACGTTTGTATGTTATGGGTTAAAAAGAATTGATATACTCATTTCCATGTCAGTGTTTAAGTTTGAAACAAATTGGTTATAATAGAACGTTTTTAAAGTTGGAAGAAACAATTGAATTCTTACACTAAACTGAAATTGCTTCATTTTTCTAAAGTTTTACTGAAACAAACTAACACTGGAAAGTTGGAATTACCTATATATTAATTACTTAAGTGAATGCATAAATGTTCATAATTATTCTGAATGATTATTTTTCTTTTGTGAATTTAAAATGTGATACCATGTGAAAAAGTTAATTCTGTTGAAAAGATTGCTATTATTTTTCAAAAGATTTTGACTTTATTATGTACTCATATACTAGAGTTTGTACCACCCTCAGATTCTACTTTTCTTTTTCCATTTATAGATACTAATGAAAGGCAAATGCCACTTCACTTTCTCTCACATGATCTGTCCATAATATTTCAATTCCTAAAGCACTAACATCAATTACTTTTTAAAAGCTACTCAATTGTCAACTGAACTGACAAATAATATCAAAATAAAATATGAGTCACTGCTTTTGTGGTCTAAATTGATTTTTAACACTAGTAAAGAAAACCTTTATAGAAAATTTCTTTTTGAAATACAAATGAATGCCCAGTAATTGCATCAAATAACAATGTAAGTCATGAAAATGTTTTTGATAAAAGTTTTTTTTGTAGTCACAAGTGGAAATTGTCATATTTGGAGTACGTTGATGTGAAAAACTTTAACAGTTAGTCTTACAGAGCATGAGAATAAAAGGAGTTCATTTTATCTGCCTGGTATACTGACTTTTATTTATTTTAAAAATAATTTTATTTGTTTATTTTTGGCTGTGCTGGGTCTTTGTTGCTATACAGGGCTCTTTTCTAGTTGTAACGAGCAGGAGCTGCTCTGTAGCTGCGGTGCTTGGGCTTGTCATTGTGGTAGCTCTCTTGCTAAGGGGCACGGGTTCTAGGGCGCCCTGGCTTCAGCAGTTGCAGTTCCCAGCCACTAGAACACAGGCTTAGCTGATCTGCGGCATATAGCATCTTCCTAGACCAAGGATCAAACCCATGTCTCCTGCAATAGTAGGCAGATTCTTTGCCATTGAGCCACCAGGGAAGCCCAGTATGTTGACTTTTAGATCAAACCATATTCAGTGCTATCGGCTACCTTTTTCTTCTCCTAAGCTCAGTGGCAGTGAAGCTACTCGGCCTAATAGAATTAGCCCCATAAACCAGCAGGGTTTGGAAATTGTCGTCACCGTTTCTGAGCAAGAGTCTAAAGCTCAAGAAGCTAAATCTGGCAGTTTCTTCCCAAACTCCTACAGAACAGCTGGGGTTTTTGCCCAGGGTTCTTAGATGTTTCATTTTGCCATCTTTATCAGGAATATAGGGTTTCTCTGGTGGCTCAGGCAGTAAAGAATCTGCCTGCAATGCAGGAGACCCGAGTTTGATCACTGGGTTGGAAAGATCCCCTGGAGATGGGAATGAAAATCTACTCCAGTGTTCTTGTCTGGAGAATCCCATGGACAGAGGAGCCTACTGAGTTTAAAATCCACGGGGTTGCACAGAGTCAGACACAACTGAGTGACTACCAACTTTCCCCTTTTCACCAGGATTATAGGAGAAGCTCTTCCTCAGCCTCCAGCTCTCTGAATTCACGTTCTGCATGCTAAACCTTGCTTCTTCTTTTCTTAGTCTTCTGTGGGAACGGAATTTCTAGAATGACATCCCCAGTTCTGTATCTGACAGACTTACAAGCTGTATTCAGCAACTGACGCATGTAACAATGTGTTCTTATATAGCTTTTTTCATTGGTAGCTATTTAGTCAACTTTTTAGGTCATAGTGTCTGCTAGTTGTGTATATTTTTGCCTTTTGGTTTTCTTTGGCATTCTCTTGTAAACACTGATCATTTACATTTTGCCAGGAGCTATCTATTTTCTGCAGTTTTTCAAATGTGCGGCCATAAAGTTCATGCAATATTCTTTTATAATGTTCTTAACCTCCTGTGTTAAGATATAACCTCCTGGTTATTCCTGTCATTCTTAATCTTGTGTATTTGGTTTTCTCTCTTTTTACCATTCCAATGAGGAGAGTATCTGTTTTCCTTAGTCTTTCACAAAAGTAGCCTTTGTATTTACTTTGACTTTGTCTTATTGTTTTGCTTTTAACAATTCTAGATTTCATTATATACTTTCTTAATATTATTTTTTATTGTGTACTCAACTTTTAAAAAATTGGAGGATAATTGCTTTACAATGTTTTGTTCGTTTCTGCCAAAGAACATGAATCAACAGTAATATACATGCATTCCCTCCTTGAGCTTCTTCCCGCCCTCCTTCCCTCCCACCCATGTCATCCAACTATCTTAACGTGTGTATTCAATTATTTTGTTCTGTTTTCTAGCTTTCCTCTCTTCTCTACTTATAAAGGCAAACAAAGCCAGACATTTCCTCATGAATACAGACTTCCCGGGTCTGCAGATTCTGGCGTAATGTCTTCTTTCAGTGCTGTCTTAGTCAGTTTGATACAATATAGCAAACATACTATAGACTGTTGCTTAGTTGCTAAGTTGTGTCCAAGTCTTTTGTGACCCCAGGGACTGCAGCATGCCAGGATCCTCTGTTCATGGAATTTCTCAGGCAAGAATACTGACTGGTGTGGGTTGCCATTTCCTTCTCCAGGGGATTTTCCTGACCCAGGAATTGAACCCACATCTGCATTGCAAGTGGATTCTTTACCAACGAGCCACCAGGGAAGCCCATTCCATAGACTGTGTGGCTTAAGCCACAAGCATTTATCCTCATAGTTCTGATGCTGGGAGGCTCTTCATTTCTCTTCTTACAAGACAAAAATCCCATTTATGAAGATTTGCCTTCGATGACCTAATCACCTCCCAATGGCCTATCTACTATTACCATCAAATTGGGGTTTAGAATTTCAACACACAAATTTTGGGAGTACACAAACATTCAATCCATAGCAATTGCTTTCTAGTTTGCTGTTTTCCTTTAAATCTCATTTATCAAAATAGTGTAGAGTGTTCTACTTTGTAAGCAATTATGGTTTTTGTATACTTCTTTTATATCTAGTTTTATTCATTCAATCAAAAATGCTTACTGTGTAGCTACTATATGACCAAAAAGAACTGTGATGCCAGAAATTCATCAGTGAACAGATTCACTATGCAATCCCACTACTGTTTATCCTATAATCATTTTGAAATCTCTCATGCTTTGTTTCTAGGTCTATTCCAAAATTTGAAGAACAATATATGATATTTACATACTACAGCCATAGAAATGTGATTTACCTCAAAGCAAGCTCGTATGCTGAAACCATCAAAATTTCTATAAAAAGACACTCCAGACCAAAAGGATTTTCTTTCCTTATACATTATTCATTTTCAAATACTTTACTATATTTTATTTTTCTGCATATCTGTACCATAAGTACCTTATACAGTTTTACATTTTTTCTTGTGTTTCTTCTTATTGGGAGAAAAAATGTATGCCTTACTGCTCATAACATCTGTACTGAAAGTGTTACTTATGCTCTGTGTTTCTTGCCATATACTTTACTGTTCTTCCAGATCACCTTAAATTTTTTTTTTTAATCCAGTGACTTTCTAATCTAATTATGGTAGGTACTTTATAAAAGTGCAATCTCTGGGATCCTTTTTACTGGATTCTTGGATTAGTTTCATCATTCGTTTCAGTGAGTATTTTCCTTTTCTTGTTTTTCCACCTCCTTTTGTTCAGACTAATCCCCAAGTAGTTAATTGATTCTTGCATTTCAGGGAGGACATAATTTGTCTACCTAGTTTATTAATAGTTTGGGTATAGAATTCAAGGTTAAAAATAATTTTAATTAAAATTTTTGGAGATCTGCTTTTTTGCCTTCTAGAATTTAATTTTGCTGATGAGATATCAGATGCCAGTCTAAATCACATTCTTGTATAGCTGGCACTTTTTCTTCCTCTCTGCTACCTTTTAACACTATTTCTTCATCCTTGGTGCTCTGAAATTTCATGATGGTATGTCTGTCTCTGGATCTTTCTTTTTTATTATGTTCACTGTGAACATCTTAATATGAAGATCCATGATTCTTTTCTACCCTGGAAACTTTGCTTCCATTTTCCCTGAAAATTCATTCCTCTCTACGTTTCCTCTCTCTCATTTTGGAATTTACAAAACTTATAACCACCTGCATTTATTATCTATGTCTGATTATGTCCTCCAAATTTCTTTGTTATTTTCTCTATGTTAAGAAATAATGACTTAACGTAAGCATTATTAACATACTTTCAAAGTAAGCATTTTTTTAAATTATTCAATTACATGTTTACTTTCTGAGAGCTTTTTATTTTTCTCTGATTAACCTATTTTGAAGATTTTTGATAAAATACCTTCTCAAATATTTTCAAGTCAGTTAGAGTAGTTTTGTTTTTATTTTATGTTTTTTCTTATTTTTCTCTGGGTTATCTGGATATTTTTCTTAAGTAATTTGCTTTGCTAGTATGGCTTCTCTTTTAAGCTATTATATTACTTCATTCTTTAAGCCATTTATTATTTCAATGTATATTTTTAAATGGAGGACTTGGTTTTTCTTTTTCATTTTTTGATATATAATTGACATAGGACTTCCAAGGTGGCTCAGTGATAAAGAACCCACCTGCCAATGCAGATGACGCATGTTTGATCCCTGGGTGGGGAAGATCCTGTAGAGAAGGAAATACAAACCACTCCAGCATTCTTGCCTGGGAAATCCCATGGACAGAGGAGCCAGGTGGGCTGTAGTCCATGGGGTCACAAGAGAGTCGAACACAATTAGTGACTAAACAACAACAAAATAATTGGCATACAGCATTATATTAGTTTCAAGTGTACAATATTATAATTCACTATTTGTATATTTGGCAAAACTCAGTTGACTTTTATGAATAGCTGATATGGGTTATATTTGCAGGCTTGTTCTTTTCTCTCAGGTCCCTGTGTTGAGGGGTCCCTAAAGACACATTCAGTTCAGTTCAGTTCAGTTCAGTCTCTCAGTTGTGTCTGACTCTTTGTGACCTCATGAATCACACAGCATGCCAGGCCTCCCTGTCCATCACCAACTGCTGGAGTCTACCCACACCCATGTCCATTGGGTCAGTGATGCCATCCATCCATCTCATCCTCTGTCATCCCCTCCTCCTCCTGCCCTCAGTCTCTCCCAGCATCAGGTTCTTTTCAAATGAGTCAGCTCTTTGCATCAGGTGGCCAAAGTACTGGAGTTTCAGCTTCAACATCAGTCCTTCCAATGAACACCCAGGACTGATCTCCTTGAGGATGGACTGGTTGAATCTCCTTGGAGTCCAAGGGACTTTCAAGAGTCTTCACCAACACCACAGTTCAAAAGCATCAATTCTTTGGCACTCAGCTTCCTTTATATTCTAACTCTCACATCTGTACATGACTACTAGAAAAACCATAGCCTTGACTAGATGGACCTTTGTTGACAAAGTAGTACATTCAGGTTTGGTAATTCAATAAAGTAGGTTAAAGCATCTGCCTCTAATGCGGGAGACCTGGGTTCGATCCCTGGGTCGGGAAGATACACTGGAGAAGGAAATGGCAACCCACTCCAGGATTCTTGCCTGGAGAATCCCATGGACGGAGGAGCCTGGTGGGCTACAGTCCATGGGGTTGCAAAGAGTCAGACACGACTGAGCAACTTAACTAACTAATCACAGAATTTAGCATGTGGCCATATTCACATTTACAGCTCGCTATAGTAAAAAGATACAGAGCAAAATCAGAAAAGGAAAGGGCACATGGGGAGATGTCTAGAAGAAATCAGGCACAAACTTGCAAGAGGAGAGTCACATGACAGTTAATTTTTCCAAAAATGATTTGAGACATTTTCAAAGTCTCTCAGGAAAGCTCAATAGAGACTTAGCACCCTAAATTTTTATTGGAATATGGTCACATAGCATACTCTGCTAACTGTTTCACAGTTCCAGGCTCTCAGAGGACAAGACAGACAGCATAAACTGCATTGTTCATAAAGTCTAGGCACAGTGAATCACCCTTATCAGGTACCTATTGACTGAAAACACTCTGAGAGCCAATTTCCCAGATGCCAGTAAAGGGCCACCCTTGCTATTAGGCTTTTCTAATAATGATAGCCCCAGGCCTTCTAAGTTAATTCTTTACCACACATTCTCTCTTGTGAATATGATGTCTGCTTCAGAACTCTGTAAGCTGGCCTGTTAACATTCACATTATGACAAGTAGGTAGGGAACTGGCCTGAGGTCAGGGAAAGTGGATACACATGGTAGAAAAAGGGGCAGGTTGCGTACACTAAAGCATTGGCATTCATCTTAGTACTGACATTTATCCTCAGCAGTTCTTTATATCTTTGGAGAAGGGCCCTATGTCAGACGCATAGCTCCCAAGAGGTCTCTGCACTTTCAAATCCCTCTAAGAGCTTGTTTTTGTTTTTGTTCTGCCTAGATGCTAGAGCCCCATTTCTTCACTTAGAAATGTCCCTCATGTTTAGTTGTTATTGTTTAGTCACTAAATCATGTCCAACTCTTTTGCCATCCCATGGACTATAGCCCACCAGAGTCCTCTGTCCATGGGATTTTCCAGGCAAGAACACTGGATGGGTTGCCATTTCCTTCTCCAGGGGATCTTCCTTACCCAGGAACTGAACCTGCATCTCCTGTATTGCAGGCAAATTCTTTACCACTGAGCCACCAGGGAAGGCCCCTTCTGTTTAATAACTAGCTATTAATAATACCTCCGCTAGAACTTTCTCCATTGGAGAAAGAAATGGCAACCCACTCCAGTGTTCTTGCCTGGAGAATCCCAGGGACGGGGGAGCCTGGTGGGCTGCCGTCTATGGGGTCACACAGAGTCGGACACAACTGAAGTGACTTAGCAGTAGCAGCAGAACTTTCTCCATTTCCACTAGTCAGAATTATTTCTTACTTAAAGGATTCAACAGAAATGTTCTGAATGCCAGGTAGTACACTAGGAGATGAGACTTATTTGAAAAGTCTCAAAGCATCAAAGTTGCTTCACCCACAGAAGTTATAAGCACTGTAATTTTATTACTAACATGTGTTTGCATCATGCTACAGATCCAAATGTTTTTCTCAATAGTGATTTCTTTGACTTTCTGTTATTTATCTATTTTTGTGTCTACTGTAGCAAAGAATGAACTCACACAATAAATAATAAATGTAAAACATTTTTGACAAAGGCAAATACAGGCCAGTGCAGTTCAATAAGTGTATTGGGATACTTAGAGTATTTCAATCTGTTATGTATATATTTGGCTGTGTGTATTAACTTTGAAACTGCAAAAAAAAAAAAAAAAGAAGATAACACATTGAAGGAATGTGAATAGAGTGGATGGCAGTGTGTTCACATCTGGGTGTATATTACATTAACTCTAAAACTTAAGAAAAGATGAGAATTCTGCCCAGCACTCAGAAAAAACCTTTTTCTAGCTCCGACATCAAAACATCCAAAGTCTACTTTCATTTTCTGGGATGAAATGTTTCTAATGTTTTATCTTTGAATGAAAGACATCTTTGTAAGTGACAATCCAAACCAAATTGGTTTTGTACAAGGTTGCAATTATGGTTTCTTTGTTGTTTCCACTATCATTCTGATAATACTTCTAGGTGAAATCAGAATTGAAAAACCTGAGAACCTGGAATTGCTCATAAACGTCTCCTTGGTGAATTTATTGAGCAGAAAAGTTAAAGAAAATCAAGTTTCTTTCAGGAAAGGGAAATGTGGAAGTCCTTGTTAACTGTATTTTAATACTGGGTTGTCTGACTTTTACATTTATTTTGTTTGGGACTTCATTTTAGACTTTGAGACTTTTATTTTATTTTAGTGTTAGTTTAAAAGACATTCAAATTTGCCTTAAAGCTACTTCACATATTTTATTTTAACTTATCCAAAGCAATCAGCTTATTTTTGCTTTTACAGAAGCAAATATGCAGATATAGGATAGAATTTTTCCTTTTATCAAACTAAAATATTTGTTATTCTACTGACTAATATTGAATATTGCATAATTTTAACATAGAGATTCGTTATCCTCACAATGTATATCCATGTTTGAAAAATGGTAAACTTTGAAAAATTATTACCTTTTAATTCACCGGTTGCTCTTTTTTGTTGGTTCTCCTTCATCTCCTCAAACTAAACACTGGAGTACCACAGATTCAATCTTCAGATATCTTTTGTTTTACACATTTGGCAAGCTCATTAAATCTTAGAGCTTTAAATGTCATCCTTATACTTGTGACTCACATTTTTTAATCTCCTGCCTAGACTTTCCTTGAAATTTTAGCCACAATATCTAACTGCCTACTCAACATTCCCTCTGTGATATCTAATAATTCTCTCAAATTTAACATGCCAAAATTTGAACTCCTGATTTCTACCCTTCCTCAAACATACTTATTATATATTTTCTCATCTCAGTAAATAGCAACGCCATTCCTCCAACTATAGTGAGTGAAGTCACTCAGTTGTGTCTGACTCTTTGCGACCCCATGGACTGTAGCCTACCAGGCTCCTCTGTCCATGGGATTTTCCAGGCAATAGTCCTGGAGTGGATTGCCATTTCCTTCTCCAGGGGATCTTCTCAACCCAGGGATCGAACCTGGGTCTCCCGCATTATAGACAGACACTTTACCATCTGAGCCACCAGGGCTGTCTAGCCCCAAAACCTTTACAGCCAGCTTTTTTTTGGGGCATGAATCCATGGCCCAGTCGATTGTATTCTAGGAAGAAAGACCACATGACCCAAATCCTAAGATCTAATTCTATGGGAAATCGAGTTGGTTAAATCTTCAGGATTTATTCAGCAACCCAACATGTCCTCACTGTTCTCAGCAACCATCATCTTTCACCTGTGTGTGTGTGCTCAGTCTTGTGTGGCTCTTTGTGACCCCATGGACTGTAGCACACTGGGCTCCTCTGTCTATGGAATTCTCCAGGCAAGAATACTGACATGGGTTTCCATTTCCTATTTCAGGGAATCTTCCTTACCCAGGGATTGAACCAGGGTCTCCTGTGTCTCCTACATTGGCAGGTGGACTCTTTACCACTGCAAAAATCTCCTTCCTGGTGTTTCGGCTTCCACCTTCTCCATCCTAAAGTCTTCTCTTCACACAGCAGTACAGTGATTCTTCAAAATGTAATAGATTCTTTTACTCAAATCAGTCTTTTGATATTTTTCCATCCTCCCCAGATTAAAAACCAAAAGCCTAGGTGATCTGATTCCTGGCCACTTCTTTAATCTCATATTTATCAATCTTCCCCTTACTTACCTCCATGACATTGCCTGGAACTAAGCTGCCACAGGTCTTCATATTACTGTTCCTTCCACCTGGAATGTATTCTCCAAGTGTGTCATTCTTCCTGTCTTTAAGGTCTCTGCTCACATATTACTTTATCAGAAAAGCCTTCCCTGATTATCCTATAAAAGAGTAAATTCCTCAACATTAATTCCCTCATCAAGTTTCATTTTTCTTCTTGTGCATACAAGCACTTGATATACTTTGTATTTATTCTTTTTAATTGTTTGATTCCATCTACTGAAATGGAAGCTGCAAAAGGTAGAGCGTTTATGTCTCTGTTTTGTCTGCTGCAGTAATCCCAGCACTAAAACTTCAGTCTGTCAAGTTATAGATGCTCAACAAGTAATTGTTAAAATTACAATAATTTAAGTAAGATTGATTTTATTTTTAATATATGTTAATATAATGAATGCTATCAACTGCTTCCCAGTGTGGCTCAGACCATAAAGAATCTGCCTAGAATGCAGGAGACCCAGATTTGATCCTTGGGTTGGAAAGCTCCCCTAGAGAAGGGAATGGCAATCCAACTGCAGTATTCTTGCCTGGAGAATTCCAATGATAGAGGAGCCTAGTGAGCTACAGTCCATGGGGTCACAAAAGTCAGATGTGACTACCACACACGTATACATCAATGATGAAAACTTCAAAACATAATATATATGATAGTTATAGTATTAACAAGAAAACTATTCTTAGGCTTAGTACTAAATATTCCATGAATCATAAGGGTCTTCTAAGCCTAGAATTCTCTTCTGAAGGAAACAACCACAAGCCACTCCTTCCAAATAAATGTGCCAAGCCTTGGGTCATGGGATTTTCTCTCCCCAGCCACAACTAATAGGGTCGGAAATTCTGCTGAAGGTAAACAGTGAATAAAGGAGAAACAGGGTTGACGTTAAGAAGGTTATCAGGAAACTATGTCTTGATACTCAGAAACTGGCAAATCATCCCAAACAGATCTCTTTTGGAAATTCTGAAATTGAAATTCACTTTGAGTGAACAGTAGTAACAAGTATGCACACTTCACAGAGTCTAGAAGAAGATAATGGTCAGATGTATTGAGCTAATAAAGCTCCTGTCATCTCCAGGATGATTATGGACACTTGATACAACTCTTCCTGAGGCTGATGTATTCTGACCTGGAAGTATTGGGACCTACATGCTGAGATGGTCTTCTTTGTTTATTCTTCTCTCCAAGTGCATTTATAATAGTAATATTTTCAAATTAAGCATGTTAACAAGCATCACAAACTGTTTGGTGACCAAATTTATTGAGGAAAATTCTAGGCTTTTCTAGAATTTTCTTTACCATCAAATGAGAATTATAAATTTCTTTACCATCAAATAAGACATATAGCACATTAGTTAAAAGCAGGGATTTTTGATGCATTCTGCCCTGGAATGAATCCAGACTTTGCTGCTTAGTATATGGGTAATCTTGGGGAGTTAGTCAATCGTATATTCCTCAAGTTACTCATCTGTACAATGGAGATAATAGTATTACTTACCTCTTAGGGCTGTTGCTAGAATTAAATAAGTTAATATGAGTGAAGTTTTTAGAGATGTGTCTGTCACAGAGTTGTATGCCATAAGTACTAGATACTGTGATATATTACCTCATGCAATGCTTATAATTCCATGGAATCCATTCTGTTTGTGTAGGAGAAAATGAAACTTGGAGATAGTGAGCAATATGTTTCTGTTTGAGCTAGAATTTCAACCCAAGTGTTCTCTGACACCCATGTGGCTAAACACTCCATACTCCCAAGAATGCATTTGACTATGAATTTCTTTCCCTCAAGACCTTGCAAGAAACTCATGCTCTGTGGAATACAGTGGACAGTGCTAACTTAAGGCAAATAGCCTTTGGGGATATAGAGTTTTTGGGTCCTCCTCAGAAACATTTTAATATGGTTCATATTTTAAAGTTAACAATTTGGCATATTTTTTACTCACTGTGTTTCACAGCCATCAGACAAGCAAGAATTGCTAACTTTTATCTACAGTAACAGCTACTATACTTTTCAGTTAAGAGAACTAATAAATCCTCTTTTTTATTCATCAGTATTTGTTGGGTTCTTTCTTATCTTCAACTGAAAACACACCAAGTGCTACCTTAGAGATATTTCAAAATGTTGTCTTTCCTTGATACCACCTTGAACAAAGCCTAAAATAGTATTTCTACATTTTATTTTATTTTTTTTTAAATTAAATTTATTTATTTTTTTAATTACAATACTGTATTTGTTTTGCCATACATTGACACGAATCAGCCATAGGTGAACACAATCGCCCAATGCCGAAGCCCCTCCCACCTCCCACCCCACATCCTCTACCTGAATCATCCTGTGCATCAGCCCCATGCATCCTATTTCTACATTTTAAATTTGCCTTCTTATCAAGGGGGAAAATCAGCTTTTAACAACTTCCCAAATTTTTTTTTTTCTAATTAAATTTATTTATTTTTAAAATTACAATACTGTATTTGTTTTGCCATACATTGACACGAATCAGCCATAGGTGAACACAATCTCCCAATGCCGAAGCCCCCTCCCACCTCCCACCCCCATCCTCTACTTGAATCATCCTGTGCATCAGCCCCGTGCATCCTGCATCCTACATTGAACATAGATTAGCGTTTCGTTTCTTACAGGAAAATATACATGTTTCATTGCCATTCTCCCATACCATCCCACCCTTTCCCTCTCCCTCAGAGTCCAAAAGTCCACTCTATACCTCTGTGTCTCTTGTTGTCTCACATGTAGGGTCATCATTACTGTCTTCTAAATTCCATATATATGTGTCAGTATAATAAAATTTCAATATTAGAACATTAGAATTTTGTTCAGAATTGTTAATCATCAGTAATTAAATTAAGTAATTCTAGGAATTCTCATATGTACACATGAAAACAGATTAATCACAGGCAAAAATCAAATACGCCTTGGTCATTCAACTCCAGATTTGGAATTCAAAACTTGAATAGAAATTACTTTTGATTCAATAAATAATATAATTATAGTAAGGAAATTCTTTTAAATAATTAACTATACTCAAGTCATTTGTTCTTTAGCTAACTTCTCATTTTTTATTCCCTCAACATAGACAAGCAAAAATTATATTGATTCCTGAGAGACAGCCCATCCCTGAGAGATTATGGCAGCTCTTCCTTTTGCTTTGTCCCGTCATCCCACCAGATTCCCCCTGGGTCCCACTACACACATAATCTGTTTCTCAATCCGCACTCTGCAGGAAGAGTGTTTGCAAAGAACAAGGCCCAGAACCATGTTCTTGAGAACTAACACTAAACTATTTCATGGCCAACTTGAGATGAAGACTGTGACAGAGAATGAGAAACAATGAGAAAGATGAATGAGAGGACCAGGCAAGTCTGGTGTTGATCCAGTTATGCTTTCCATTAGAAGGTGAAAACCTAACCAGCAGTGGTTAGTTTGACTGAGTCTCTTGAGTTAAAAGTCCTGATTTACAGAAAGCTTCAGGCATGGTTCTATCAGGATTCTCATCCTGTTTCTTGGAGATTCTCTCATGGTACTAGTTCCACAAGACTGTTTCACTTCTATGCTAAATGAAGCTCAGCAGAACACAGGCTGCGTCCTTCTCCATTTACTTCTGAGGGAGAGAGACCACTTATAGGGATCCCTCTTCAGTGTGACCATGTTGATGTCACTATGGGCATAGGTCTCAACTCCATAGCCAGTATTGAATAAATTACTGTGGCAAGAGCAAAGAGACTAATACATACCCACTCCTAAAACTGGGTTGGTTTAGTCCTACCTAAACTTCACCTATGCTATATGATGAGAGAGGGATGGAGTGGATACCATACAACCAAAATGTCTTTTGCAGTTGTTATGGGTATCAGAGTAGGTAACTGTGTCAAGAATGAAGGTGTTATCAATTATATTTACTTTTATGGAGTTGGATGGGCAGAAATCATACTGGAGAGAACAGAGGTGTGAAGTGTGGTACAGAAAAAGGATGGTGTGTACAGGTGATTATATTAACATGACTTGGATGGGAGCACAGCAATGCAACTGTAGTTGTAATAGGGTATGGGATCAACTGGAGAAGGCAATGGCACCCCACTCCAGTACTCTTGCCTGGAAGACCCCATGGATGGAGGAGCCTGGTGGGCTGCAGTCCATGGGGTCTCGAAGAGTCGGACACGACTGAGCGATTTCACTTTCACTTTTCACTTCCCTGCGTTGGAGAAGGAAATGGCAACCAACTCCAATGTTCTTGCCTGGAGAATCCCAGAGATGGGAGAGCCTGGTGGGCTGCCGCCTATGGGGTTGCACAGAGTCGGACATGACTGAAGCGACTTAGCAGCAGATGGGATCAATGGATGGTTTTTTTAGAACAGGAAGCTTTACGCACATTTTACACTTTGGGGAATGATCTAGTTATGAGAGAAAAAAAAAAAAAAAAAAACACCTGATAAAGCTGAAAGAAAAGACTATAACTGATTGTTATGGTCCAAATTCACATGCTGAACTCAACCCCAGAACCTCAGAATAAAACCATACTTGGGGTTAAGGTCTTTAGACAGGTCATTAAGTTATAATGAGATAATTAGGACAGGCCCTAATCTAATATGACTGATGTCCTTATAAGAAGAAGAAATTATGACACAGGTACAGAGGAATGACCATGTAAAGACAAAGAGAGACGAGGACCATCTATAAGAGAAAGAGAGAGGTCGCGAACCTTGCTCATATCTTATCTAAGATGTCTTGCCTCCAGAACTGTGAGAAAATAAGTTTCTATTGTTTAAGCCACCTAATCTGTGGTATTTATTATGGCAGCCCTCACAAGCTAATCCATTGTTAAATTAAAGCCAGTGAGACAGTGAGAAGGCTGGGAGACAGAAGCATATGAGGAGGAATTAGCTCTTTATAAGAGGAAGGCTGCTTCTTCACAACATACGGCATCATGCACCTGCTAGTGGAGGATGGTTAAATTTCCATCAGATAGTTTCCATTTTTTTAATGAAATATGATAACAGTTAGGTTTTTGTTGTTGTTGTTTCTGTTAAGGGTAGGCTGTCAGCACTAGAGGTTTCAAAAGAAAAGGGAAAACATGAAATAATTGCTTCAATGAATGAGAAATCAAGAAGGGTCATTACCTGACAATTTAACTGAATACTTGGCTTTGGAAAATAACCATGTCTCACTTTAGTTCTTACATAATATATACTTTTTAAAAATTTTAATTTAAAAATAGGAAAAAGGGAAAAGCCCAAATCCGTAACAAGTAGTCACAATTTATTAAGTGTTGGTATTTAGGTAACTATAATGTCAAGATTTAAAATGATTTTTTTTTAAAGAAAACTTTTAAAAGTTAAAAAATTCTAATATTTTGGTAATGAGGAAAACAGATATTCCCTTAAGAATGAAATTGTTCATTTCACAATTCATGGTCAATTGCAATCACGTTAAATGTCCTCCTTGTTAGCAAAGCTACATGTTGGTCAAAGAGATCAAAGAGATAGGTCAGCTGTATTAAAAAGAAAAATCTGAGTGAGAGAAACAAATATTAGTTATGACTATCCAAGTACTTTCTAGGGAATACAGAGTCTCAGCCATTTGAGTATGTTAAATTTCAATGGTGAGCTAACCTTGTTGAGATGAATGTATCAAGTTATAGTTAATGACTTCAAACTTTTCAGTTGCCTGGGAAACACCTTATTATAAACTGAATATATTAGAGTGTCTTAGCCTAATGCTATTAAACAAATTATTTCTAATTTCCTTTAATTCAATTTCAACTTCAAAACTCACTTTCTCATATCTGTATTGGTCTGCCAACGTGGACAGACTCCACTGCTACGAGAGACAGATCTTATAATAAATCAATACAGTTGCGTCTTATTGTAATTTGGAATCTTCTGTTGCTTCACTTCAGGGAAAGAATGTGCTGACCATGGTAAAATGTGTATTTTAGGACAGTGTCCAAATATATTTAAGGATAGAATCAATTGAATCTTTTGGTATGTTGGATGATGGGATAGGAGCAAAGAAAGGGCATTGAATCTGGATTTCTGATTTGGGTAACTAGTTTGATAGTCATGCCATTTGCTGTGATAAGGAAACTAGAAAAAATATAGTGGAGAAGATAATAAATTAAATTTCAAAGTTAACATAAAGCATGGGGAAATATTTTAGTAAGATACAATCTTTATTTCTGGGCAAATATTCAGAAGGTAAAGAAAATTCCTTTATTACCTCTTATTAAGAGCAGAACAATCATCTAAGAAAATGTCATTTACACAGAGAGAAAACCAAATTCTAGTTTTATATCAACATGATAACTGATAGTAAAATTTCTTTTTAAAATCTTATAAATAAGCCCATAATCTTAGCCAGGTTTTTACCACAGAAATAAAATTCCTTTCCCATAAGCTTTCTAACTTTCCATATTCATTTAGACTTTATCCAGCTCTTTCTTATTCTTCATTCTGAAGCAACTAATAATTTTACTTCAGTGTAAAATTACCCTTTTTAAAAACAGAAAGACAACCTACACATGTTGCATAATTAATTTAGCATAAAGCTAGGGTTTTAAGTTACCAAAAGACGTTAGAAACTACCTTCAAGTTGACACGCTACATGTAGAAACTAATTACTGTTGAAATAAAGTTTTTTCCAGAATAAGTTATTTCATTAATTTCTGAGAAAATCAGAAACATGAAAAGGTATTAAAAAGGAAGAATGAGGAACAGGGATGATTGCTTAGATTAGCCAGTTTGAAGGTTGTCAAGTTCTCCCCAAGAGGCAGCTGAAGTTCTAAATAGCCTTTTGAAAAATTTGGCTCTTTCTTAAGATATTAGACTGAATCACTGCTGGAGTAGAAAGCATGTAGTCTCATGCTGTCCACAGAGAATAAGAGGAAAAAGATGGGCCTTATAGAATGAGAGCTATACACGGTATTAACAGAGGAACAGAGTTTGAGGGAACCCTCACCCCCAGCACACACACACACACAATCTTCTTGGTTCTGAGAGCTGAGGAAATTCCCTCATTCCAATCTCAGTTTAGAGGATCCAAGGGAAAATGAAAGAAGCTCCCAAAAGGGGCAAAGAAAAATCTGTTTGCCAAAAAGAATAAAAGTAACTTTTCAATACCATGCTACAACAAACAAATGTCCTGAGCACCGGATTGGATTAGGAGTTGTGATTCTTCACCAGGGGTCCTGATTTCTCTAACTAGAAAAGGGCACGAAGTGCCTGAGAAGCCACTAGGAATACCAGGATGAAGACAAGGGGGTCCAGGGGGCAGTCATCACTAGACCCAAAGCATGGCAGCATTAACTGCCAAATGATATACAACGCTTTAGTAAAGAGAGATTTTATTTAAAAGGATTATTACAAGGTAGAGGAAATGACTCCTGCAATACAGGGAAGGGGACTTTTGCAATAGGGAGAATTCTTTGACTACAGATCTGTAAGTATCCCTAAATTCAACTTTAGATATGCTGCCTTTGACGATTCTGAAACAGAAGGCATTAGAGGAAGTCATTAGAGGACATGCCTTCCTGTTGACCCTAGAACTGGACCTGGACAATCAGAGACTCTACTCCTCTCCTGTACTTGGAATGTGCATACAGCCCACCATTCTCACAGTGGGAACTGTTTCTAAGGATGTAGCCTTGAGAAAACAATGTGTTGTTGAGATAATCTGGACAGTACATGGGACTGAACCCAGTGAAGACCACACTTTTAATACTGGGTTGGTACAGAGGTCTACTCATTTTTACTTATTAAGTAAAATTCTCTTACGTATTAAACCTGCCGTTAGCAATCTGGAGTGATTTGCCTCTTTCTTGGGTCTCTCCTTCCTTTCTGTATTTAGGGTCCATTTAGGTTTTACCCAGGAAATTTTCAAGGTTTTAAAACAGAAAGGTGTCCCACAAACAATTTAGATTTATTCATCTGAAGCTTAGAAGAAAGAAATCTGAAAGCATAAGGTTTAATAATTATTGATATATAAAAGAAATTGAAGCACTTTGACTGAATAATGTGACTTAGGAAGACTGTATAAAAGAGTAAAGATAAAATTCTGAGTAGTACTGACACATAACAATGAGCTGAGAAAGTGCTTCAAAGAGAATAGAAAGGATCACCCAGAAAGTGAAGGGAAAATCAGGAGCACAGTCCACAAAATCCAGGCAAATAGGCCCTTTCATGAAGGAAACAGAGATGGAAATTTGTGGGATCAGTTCACTCGCTCGGTCATGTCCGACTCTGCAACACCATGGACTGCAGCATGCCAGGCCTCCCTGTCCCCTCACCAACACCTGGAGCTTCCCTAGACTCCTGTCCATCGAGTCAGTGATGCCATCCAACCATCTCTTCCTCTGTCGTTCCCTTCTCCTCTTGCCTTCAATCTTTCCCAGCATCAGGGTCTTTTCCAATGAGTCAGTTCAAAATCGCATCAGGTGGGCAAAGTATTGGAGCCTCAGCTTCAGCATCAATCCTTCCAGTGAATATTCAGGACTGATTTCCTTTAGGATGTACTGGTTGGATCTCCTTGCAGTCCAAGGGACTCTCAAGAGTCTTCTCCAACACCACAGTTCAAAAGCATCAATTTTTTGGTGGGATAAGAAGGTTGAATAAAAGTGCAATGCAGATCATGGATCAATGGATACTCATGAATAAACCAAATATTTTTCTAAAGTAAAGAAAACAAACAAAATACTGCAATGGACTGGAATGCAACAAAGGGGAGAATGACTGTAGCCATGATCAACCAGCCATGATCCTAGTTACCAACCATGATCCCATCTACCAGCCATGAGCATGCCATCTGCTTAGTAAATATTTAATAAATTAATGAAAGAGCTGTCCCATCCTTATTCCCTGCCACCCTGCACCCCTACTGTAGGTCCCCTACACTACCTGCAAAATGTGACACATGATGGATCAGACACTGTCTACCCAGAATTTTAAACTTGAGTGAACTAGAAGCTTCATCTTTCTGGTTGAATTGCTTTTTATGGATGATTATTTCTTACCACTCAGTAATACAAGTTGTGGGCTTCCCTGGTGGCTCAAAGGTTAAAGCATTTGCCTGGAATGCAGGAGACCTGGGTTTGATCCCTGTGTTGGGAATATCCCCTGGAGAAGGAAATGGCAACCCGCTATAGTACTCCTGCCTGGAGAATCCCATGGAGGGAGGAGCCTAGTGGGCTACAGTCCATGGGGTCACAAAGAGTCGGACACGACTGAGCGACTGCACTTTCACTTTCACTTTCAATACAAGTTACCTTGAGATCAGTTTGTTATAACACTATGTTTGCTATAACATAGTCTATACCAAGGGAGCCCTCAAATACCTAGCCTTACCCAATGAGTAAGGTCCACTCCATCCTTTCTCTGGATATCACATTTCCCCTGTTTTTCTAAAACTAACATATTTGCAGTGTTCTCTAAAGAAATTTTCAACAATCATTGGCTTAAGGAATCATATGGTAGGTATGGGGAACACTTCTAGTGTTCGTTCACTATCTTGCCAACCAATCCAGATGCTTCCAGATTAAGAGCTAAAATTTCCAGAGTACTCTGCAGCTATGGATGATCTTGTGACACTGATCTAGCTAACGATGTGTAAGTTGATGGCTGCTTGTTGGGGCTTCCAAAAATACTATGTTTTTTCCTGATTAAAATAAAAAGATAGACTCATGACATTCACAGTTTATTCTTTGTCTTTATCACTTCTTCCTCACTGGAATGTAGACTCAATGCACAGAAGTAAAGGTGCCATTATGAAACGATGAAAACAGAAGCTACATGATAAGACTGCCAAGCAGAGAGTTAGAAGATTCTTCTTATCTAGACAACTAAAATTTGGAATGCCTCCATGGACTTCTTATAATCTAAAAACTTGTTAAAGTTACTCTAGACACTATACAACCACTATAGACAATATACACCCCAAGCACAATTTAAAAGACAAAATATTCAAGATACTGTCATGGAAGTGGTATCTGTTGTCATGACACCAACTTGACTAACATGACTTTCTAGCTTTTCTCTCATTATCTCTATTCCCCCAAATTTCTGGAGAATGCTGCTCTTTATTTCCATGCCTTTGCAAATTCAATCTTCTCTTCCTAGAACTCACTCCTCAGCTCTCCATCACAGTTACCTTACCTAGGAAATCTCTGTTTTCTACATAACTTTCTACTTAGATACTACTTTGTCCCTACTTTGTCCAAGAAGCCTTCTCAGAACTGACATATCTAGGGTGGGCGCCTCCTTTACGTGTTCCCCGAGTACCTTCTACCTATCCTCCACCATCCTGATCACACTATATTGTCATCACTTGCTTACTTTTCTGCCACCCTGTCTAGACAGCAGACTCTTTAAGGGCAGTCCTCCTGTCAGCTTTGTTCCCCCTTTGTATCCCCCAAACCAAGTATATTATATGGCTCATAGTATGTATTGAACACTGCTCATGGAGTGAATGAATGGAAATATATAAACATTAATATATACATACATACATACATACAAACAACAAATGGTGCCTTGGGAAGTTTCTGTCTTTAAAGAACTTTTGTGTTTTAAATTTCAAATATACTGAAAGATATGTGAAATAGTAAAGGAGATGTTTTGTAATTATAGCTGGGTCTACACTTTAGATTTATCACTCATAACCCTGTGACTTGGGGGAATTTACCTATTTCTTTTGAGCTTCTATATATTAATTAGTATAATGATTTAAAACTATCTTGCAGGTTATTTGTGAGTACACAAAGAGAATATCTTGGACTTCCCTGGTGGCTCAGACGGTTAGCGTCTGTCTACAATGAGGGAGACGGGGAAGGAAATGGCAATCCTCTCCAGTACTATTGCCTGGAAAATCCCATGGACAGAGGAACCTGGTAGGTTACATGTAGTCCATGGGGTGGCAAAAGTCAGACACAACTGAGCGACTTCACTTCAAAGGGGTGATATATGCAATGTCTACCACAGTAGACTCTCAGGAACGTTAGTCCTGTTCCTTTCCTAGCATGCAGCCTCTCCGTCAGTTAACACAACCATCTGCTCACACGTTCATTTAAAGGATTCAACTTTGTACTGAATTCAACATGCTCCTCTATATTTGAACCCTTTTCATTCCTTCACTTAACCAATCACAAAATACAAGTTTTAAAGTACATAGAAAAGAAGAAGGTAAAAGGAGTAAACAAAACTAATTTTGTTTAAAATTTATCACAAATGTAATAAATTTAAAGAATATATACATAAGAAGAAAGTATTATGGTTTCAAGCCAACATTTGTGAGTCCAGGTTTTATACATGATAAATGACTACCAACTAACTATTCTGATGGAAATATTCTATATCATGATTTTGGTTGGGATTATACAGTTATATATAATTATAAAAACTCATCTATTTGTATATTTAAATTTGGTGAAATTTATTGAATATTAATTATACCTCAGTAAGGCTTTCCATGTGGCCCTAGTGGTAAAGAATCCACCTGCTCATGCAGGAGACATAAAGATGTGGGTTTGATCCCTGGGTCAGGAAGATCCTCTGAAAAGGAAATGGCAACCACTCTAGTGTTCTTGTCCATGGAGAATTCCATGGGCAGAGGAGCCTGGTGGGCCACAGTCCATGGGTCACAAAGAGTTGTACACAAGTGTCCTGCATTGCAGGTGGATTCTTTATCCCTGAGCCACCAAGGAAGCCCAGGATTCCTAATAAAGGGAAGAAGAATTGCATGCAGGCAGAAGGGAGTGGGTCTGTGTTTGACAACTGGAAGCTTTTGTTTCTTTCTTTTTTATTTGTAAACTAAGAGAAAAGTCATCTGTTGAAAGTGAGGAAGGAGTTTATGCAACCTGGGTTCAGAATCTTATCTGAACTTTTAAGTGACATCTGACTTTTGAAATAACCATTGCAGTAAGAAGGAAAACAGAATAAAGAAACAGCAGAATAACAGAGCATTGGTGAGAACACAGTTGAGATGGGTAATTAAGAAGTTGCTAAAACATGTTCAATATTTCTTTCTTTCAGTAGTACTCAGTACTCAGGTGTGAATACTGAGAAAATAACCAGTTGTGATTGTCACATTGAGGGTATTCGCGCCTGTGCGTGCTAAGTCACTTCAGTCATGTCTGACTCTTTGGGACCCTCTGGACTGTAGCCTGTAGGGCTCTTCTATCCATGGAATTCTCCAGGCAAGAATACTGGAGTGGGTTGCCATGCCCTCCTCCAGGGGATCTTCCCAACCCAAGGATGGAACCCCCCTCTCCTGAGTCTCCTGCTTTGACTGTGCTGTGCTGTGCTTAGTCGCTCAGTTGTGTCTGACTCTTTGTGACTCCACGGACTGCAGCCCACCAGGATCCTCTGTCCATGGGGATTCTCTAGGCAAGGATACTGGAGTGGGGTTGCCGCGTCTTCCTCAGGGGATCTTCCCAAACCAGGGATGGAACCCAGGTCTCCCGCATTGCAAGCAGATTCTTTACCATCTGAGCCACCAGGGAAGCAGCAGGGGGTTCTTTGTCACTAGCGTCACCTGGTGAAGGTGTTAGTTGTTAAGTCGCTCAGTCGTGTCTGACTCTGTGACCCCATGGACTACAGCACTCCAGGTTGTATTAGAGGTGACTATCTTGATGGTTCAGTGAGACATAATAATGGTCATGAGATAGTAGAAAGAAGAAGATAGAATAATAGAAGATTGTATTCAGGAATTACAATATTTAAAGCACAGTGTTTTTGGTAGCAGAGAAGCTTTTTAAAAAAATTAAACATTTTAGGGGAAAGGGGAAGGGAAAAATTGGGAGTTTGGGATTAAAAGATACATGTTTCTATATATAAAATAAGTAACCAACAAGGACCAATTGTATAGCACAAGGAACTACATTAAATATCTTGCAATAACCTATAATGGAAAAAAGAATCTGGAAAAGATTTTATATATACATATAGATACATCTATATATACGTCTTAATCATTTTGTTCTATTCCTGAAACTAACACAGCATTGTAAATCAACTATACTTCAATCATATGTTACTTGTTTTGAAAAAATTAATTCTTTATAAAGCATGAAAGCATTCGCCTTTAAATTTTGGAGAAAAGCCTAAGTTCTTACATGCATTTAAATAAAGGTTAAATCACCTTTGGCCACTCACATCCTCTCCTCCTCTCCAGAAAGGTGAATCATGATCTTGGTTTGATGTTTATTTCACATACATACACAAGTACCCATACAACATATTATTGATTTGTGTATATGTATACAGATTTACTACTAAAAAGCAAGAGAGTTCGAGAAAAACATCTATTTCTGCTTTATTGACTATGCCAAAACCTTTGACTGTGTGGATCACAATAAACTGTGGAAAATTCTTCAGGAGATGGGAATACCAGACCACCTGACCTGCCTCTTCAGAAATCTGTATGCAGGCCAGGAAGCAACAGTTAGAACTGGACATGGAACAACAGACTGCTTCCAAATAGGAAAAGGAGTAGGTCAAGGCTGTATATTGTCATCCTGCTTATTTAACTTCTATGCAGAGTAACATCATGAGAAACACTGGACTGGAAGAAGCACAAGCTGGAATCAAGATTGCTGGGAGAAATATCAATAACCTCAGATATGCAGATGACACCACTCTTATGGCAGAAAGTGAAGAGGAACTAAAAAGCCTCTTGATGAAAGTGAAAGAGGAGAGTGAAAAAGGTGGCTTAAAGTTCAACATTCAGAAAACGAAGATCATGGCATCCAGTCTCATCACTTCATGGGAAATAGATGGGGAAACAGTGGAAACAGTGTCAGACTTTATTTGGGGGGCTCCAAAATCACTGCAGATGGTGCCTGAGGCCATGAAATTAAAAGATGCTTACTCCTTGGAAGAAAAGTTATGACTAACCTAGATAGCATATTCAAAAGCAGAGACATTACTTTGCCAACAAAGGTTCGCCTAGTCAAGGCTGTGGTTTTTCCAGTGGTCATGTATGGATGTGAGAGTTGGACTGTAAAGAAGGCTGACCACTGAAAAATTGATGCTTTTGAACTGTGGTGTTGGAGAAGACTCTTGAGAGTCCCTTGGACTGCAAGGAGATCCAACCAGACCATTCTGAAGGAGATCAACCCTGGGATTTCTTTGGAAGAAATGATGCTGAAGCCCTAACTCCAGTACTTTGGCCACCTCATGCGAAGAGTTGACTCATTGGAAAAGACTCTGATGCTGGGAGGGATTTGGGGCAGGAGGAGAAGGGGACGACCGAGGATGAGATGGCTGGATGGCATCACGGACTTGATGGACGTGAGTCTGAGTGAACTCCAAGAGATGGTGATGAACAGGGAGGCCTGGGGTGCTGCCATTCATGGGGTTGTGAAGAGTCTGACACGACTGAGCGACTGAACTGCACTGTTGTTTATATATAGTCTGCTACTTGCTATTTTCATTTGATGTTTTATTTAACCATCATATTTGACTTTGTTGATAAATGAAGCTGCAGTTCATTCCTTTAACTACTGTATATCATGTCATTACACGAATATATCATAATTTTTTGAATCATTTCCTTATTGGATGTGCATCAGTCAGGGTTCAGTACAGGAAACAAATAGCTATATGTATATTAAGCATGTACAAATAACATACAGGGAATCGGGGCTTACAAAACTATTAGAAAAGCTAAAAAGAGAAAGTTCTCATCAGGTATTTCAGAAATATCTTCCAAAACAATATGAACAATATGTCTACCAACTAAGGTAGACACTACCTTGAGACCACTTCTGAAGCTGTACCAAAATCAGTTTGCCAACACTGTTTCTACTGCTTCCACCTGAACTTTCTCAACACCTAGGAAGCCAGGGAATGGATCCTGAAATAATACTACTGTAGGGACAGTCAGTGAAACAACAATAGCAATAGCCAAAACCTGTACATTTTCACTGCCTCACTTCCTTTTAGAAATTACCAAGTAAAAGCAGAAAGATGGTGTCCACCTCACTTCCAAACCCCATGTGAACACATCTAAGTAATGAACCGAATTTGCACTCAAAGCTCTAGCTGCAGTAGTGTCTAGTTAGCTGTCTGATTTCAGAGGTAAACAAAATTTGAGTGAGCTGATCCATAATATACAACAAAGAAGAAGGTTACTCAGATTACTTCCAATTCTTTTCAATTATAAAAATTCTATAATGAGCATACCTGTATGTGTCTCTGTGTTTTTCTCTCTAGAAAAGACTTAAATGGAATTTCTAGGTCAAAAGTATCACAGTAATCAGCTCAGCCTGCTATAGCAAAATACTTAAATATTAAATATCTGATGACTTAAATATCAGATATGTATTTTCTCGTGAAGGCCAGAAGTCCAAGGTCAAGGTGCTGTCAGGGAAAGCTTCTTATGAGATCTCTGTGCTCAGATTTCAGAGAGCCATCTTCTCATTGTATTCAAACAAGGTCTTTCCTCTGTGCACAGGAGGACACAGACAATCATTTGGGGTCTCTTATAATATTATAAGGACATCAGTCTTACAGGATTAGGGCCCTACCCTTGTGACCTCATTTAACCTTTATTAGTTTCTTGATAGGCTCTATTTCCAAATATTGTCATATTGGGGATTTGGGCTTCAATGTATGGATTTTTGGAGAAAGGCAATTCAGCCCATATTATATATGTAAAATTTTTATTTACCAATTATTTCTAGGTTTCTTTTTTCTAATTACTATCAAATTGAGCCAAAAATATCAAACCCTCTAAACACCAAATTTGAAAAATTTAAAAACTTCAAGATCTTACATAGATAATTATATAGATAAAAATGAACTTTATTTTTTTAATTATTATGTTTGAGTGTCTTTTTAAATACTTAAAGTCCATTCATATATATATATATATATATATACACATACATTTTTCTGACAAAATAATTGAGTTGAAATGGTCAGAAAATCTTCAGTGTTATAGAAGAGAAAGAACTTAGAAATAATCATGCAGAACACATTTACTCAGGATGACTGTAGGATTTTGAATATAAGGAAAAACTGTAGACCTAAAGCAAAAATCGTTATGTCTTTAAGGAAGAGATAGAGAGCTAAGTGGATGGCATTACCAAGAATGGGAGGAGTATGCTCTATGCCCATGCCCTATGCCTCAACGGCTTTTGATATGCAGGTTCACCCAGCCAACAGATACTCTCTAGATTCATATAAAGACTACATGCCGAGGTTTCTGCCTTCAGAGAGTATGTGGTTAGAGCATCCACCAGTATTGTCACTATTAAATCACTTTTTTGATACAACCATTCAAAAGAGAAATATTCTTATCTGAGACTTCTACACATAAAATTCTTATCTTAAAAAACAATAGTTCTACCATATAAGATCAAACATCTACAGAACATATTTAAAGCAATATTCAGTCTCATGATAATAGCTGCAATTTTTCAAAAAGATGAGGTCAAGGTTAAAATTGTTGTTTAATACTTATAAATATTCAATACTGTTGCTTCTGTTCTCAAAGAATATTAATAATTCACTGCAATTTTTCTCTTTTTTTCCTAGAGCTATTAAATGTGAGAACTTAGTGTACTTATTTATTTATCCTTCTTTTATGTATTTATTTGACATCATCATTTTTTACAGCCCAAGTATATTAAAGAGTTAATTTTTCAAACACTCTTTAATTTTCAGAAACCATATCTAATGTAGATCATTTAAAAATATTTCCCCAGGCCAAAGTGTTGATACTAAGTTCTGATGCTAAGGAAATTTCTTGACAAGTTCTTTTTGAAACAAAAATGCAATTTTAGGAAAAAGAAATGAAAGATTTCCCTGGGATCATGCCACATGACAAAAATTGTAGCTTTCAAACTCAGCATCATAATGAAAGGAAGTAAAAACTACTCTAGCTCTGAGCAATTTTCTAGATGGTTTTTATTTACAGAAAGTGAGCATTAGCAGCAGCTTCCAGAACGGCTACATGAGGAGCTCCATGGACCTGATTCTCAGAAAAACAATGATCAAGCCTGTGCATTGATTCCATCTCTGCCACCACAATCACTTAGTTCATGGGCCCATTAAGCAAAGGATGTGGCAGCCAGGAGGAAAGGATGACTGACATCCCCAGAGTTGATCACTTTGTTCCCCTGATCACTAAGAACCTCCTCTGCAGTAGTAGTCCTTTGGGGGGCATTTCACATTCACTAATACCTCCACAGTCTGTGCCCATTGTAAAGTCCATCCACATACTTATTCTTCCCTAAGCTTATTTTCCATCAATTTTCCAATATTGATCCTTCCAAATCCCTGACCAGTCCAACCAAACCATTTGCAACTACCCATAAATTAATACAGACCGGTCTGCAAACCAGCCTCAGGGGTTTTCTTCTTTCTAAGAAGAAATCCAGAATGCCATTTTGCAGAGATTTTTTTCCTCCCCTGGAATAATTCCTGTATTGTTCAGTGTCCAGTAAGGAGATAACACCATAGAGTCATTTGAACAGGGAAAATTTAATATAAAGCTTTATTAACAGGGGATTGGAGTAAGAAGTGATTGGCTACTGAGAGTTAAAAAGAATTCTAAAGAATCCAGGAATAGCAGACGTAAGAGGTGGTCTTTACACCTATGGCTGAAATAAGTACCTACGAAAAAGCCTTGTTGCTGTGGTTGAGATGCAGATGTCATCAGAAAGAACACCACCTTGGCTTCCTGAATAAGTCAGTGAATTCACTCATTAGTGGAACCTGCTGGAAGTCCAGCCTGGGAGGTGCTGAGCCTCAGAACTTGTTAGGCACCAGGAAAAACTACTAGACACTGTCAGCCAGGGGCTCGTAGGTCCCGGTCTCCTGGAGGTTAGTGCACTTCCATGTACAGCACAGACTGGGTCAGTTCCGGGCTGGCTGTGCAGGACAAAGGTTAGGGAATGGCTGACCTCCAGTGCACCTGGTGTGTGTCCATGGCTGGGACTGTGGAGAGGATATGGGGTGTAGCAATCTGGGCTGAGACTGCCACAGTATCTGGATTTCTAGACTCTGCCTCTGCAGCTGCATGCGTCTGAGCAAACGCAGTGAAACCGTGTGTCCTGCAGGAACGTTACATTCTAGAAACTATGCAGGGGCTGAACAAAGGAGGAAAAAAAGCTTTCTGCAGGACACTAGCTAAGAGAGCGCACCCAAAACAGGAAAGGGAAACGCTTTTTCCTCTAGTGTCCTTCCAAGCCCTCTACCGACAAAGCTTAACATTATGCTAGGGTGTAAAGTAGAAATATTTGTGAGGCCCAACACCATTATTACGGGGGCTTCCCAGGTGGTGTTAGTGGTAAAGAAAGTAAAAGTGAAAGCTGCTCAGTTGTTTCCAACTCTTTGTGACCCCATGGACTACACCGTCCATGGAATTCTCCATGTCAGAATACTGGAGTGGGTAGCCTTTCCCTTCTCCAGAAGATCTTCCCAACCCAGGGATTGAACCCAGGTCTCCCGCATTGCAGGAGGATTCTTTACCAACCGAGCTTTCAAGAACCCAACCACCAATGCAGGAGACATAAGAGACACGAGTTCAGTCCCAGGTTCTGGAAGATCTCCTGGAGGAGGGCATGGCAACCCACTCTAGCATTCTTGCCTGGAGAATCCTATGGACAGAGAGTCTGGTGGGCTATAGTCCCTGGGGTCACAAGGAGTCAGACATAACTGAAGCAACTCAGCACGCACATACCATTATTACAAAGCAGGCAACAAGAGTCAGTTTGAAGTGAACAGGCAAAGAAATCAACCATCAGTTCATGATAATAGTTTTCATTCTTGGATTTTTAGTGTTTTTTGGTAGCATCCTGTAGTTATTTTCATTCTTTTTATTTCTTCTATTTATTTATTTTTGGTGCATTGTTTAAAGTTCTTTGGGGCTCTAATCCTTTAATTATTTTAATGGGTGTATGTGCTCAGTGCTCAGTCCTACCTAACTCTTTGTGACCCCATGGACTGTAACCCTACAGGCTCCTCTGTCCATGGAACTTTCCGGACAAGAATACCGGAGCAGGTTGCTATTTCCTACTCCAGGGGATCTTTCTGACCCAGGGATCAAACCCATATCTTTTGTATCTCCTATATTGGCAAGTGGATTCTTCACCATTGTGCCACCTGGGAAGCTCTAATCCTGTTTTGTATAGTAACCCTGGTACATGGTAGATCATTTCCATTAACGTATTTCATTTGGATTGTGATCTAATCTGCAGTATTGCTTTTCTGAAGTGGCTCTGCCAGAAGTGAACTGAAAAGAGATTTTCCATTTGTTTGTGCCAGAGATCCCAGGGATATATTACTCAACCAGGGTTTCTTGTAGTTTTTGAATTGTGGTTTCCTGAACCATAGTCAGGATTTCAGGGGCAGAGGTCTCTCCCACTGTGAGTCTAGGCTGATCCAGAAGAGTTCTGTTATTGAGAGAATACTTCACAAATTTCCATTTCCATTATTCTCTCATGACAATTCAGACTCATACTTTTAGATTCTTTAGGCCAGTCCTACCACTCCACCCTTGGGAGCTGGCAGAGTATCATTCAAATGTTTAGTCTCATTGTCTACTCAAGCTTTCTTCGTTTCTCCATGCTAGAAGTCAATTACTTCCTTGAAAGCTCATCCGTGCATTTAACAAGATTCTTATTATAGTTTGTCAGGATATTTAGCGGAAGGATTGTAGAATTATATTTCTTGCTATAATCCAAGTACCAACAGTCCCCTAATATCCTTATAAGTCCTCTCCTCTATTTTTTAAGGCAACATGCATAACACTTTCTTTCAGTGAGTCTTATTTACCGGTTGTTATTTACCTTGGGTAAGTTATTAAACCTCAACTTGCTATGGTAGCTACTACTCCTGGTCCTCCTGAAGCCCCAAGATCTAGCAGAACTCATTATTTGTCCTTTGTGGAAAAGATACATTGGGTTTGCTTTTCCTGCTTTTCTCCCAACACAGTCATCCATGAACTTACTGACTGGTTTATTTCCCATCAGATTTTGCATATCACATTTTTTCCTGATCAATTAAATCACCTCCAGCAAAACAAGCAATGCTCATGGGGTGACCTGTCTTATCATGGGTCTCTTTATCAGAAACAGCTGACTTTATGAATGGTTGAATGGCATTTTAACAGGCAGTTATGGTCTCAGGAGATCCTGGAAAATATGAGAAAGAGGGAGCTTTTTGACAAGATGTATGTTCTCAGAACAAAAAATTAATATATATTAACCAGAATAAGAGTCCCAAAACCAAGGGACAAAACTGGGTATTAATACTATATCTGTATTTAAGGTTTTGTATTATAATGATTGAGAGAATTTAGTACCCAACTAAGAACTCTTCCATTAAAGTACCTAGTGATGACTCTATTTAATGGGAAATTTGGACTGTTATGTGGCAATTTAGTATTTTTCATATCATTGAATACATAAGCATGGCATGTTGGTAATTAAACTGTGAAATGTAGTTCATCAGTTACAAAATATCAACAGTTACAGCAGAACCACAGCAGGAATAGACATGTTAGAAGCATGTGTGTGTGTGTGTGTGTGTGTGTGTGTGTGCGCGCTCAGTGGTGTCCAGCTCTTGTGACCCCATGGACTTTAGACCACCTGACTCCTCTGTCCTTGGGATTTTCCAGCAAGAATACTGGAGTAGGTTGGCATTTCCTTCTCCAGGACCGCTTCCCTACCCAGGGATCAAACCTTGTGTTCCCTGCATTGGCAGGCGGATTCTTTACCACTGCGTCACCTGGGAAGCCCTTTAGACTTAGAGCTACCCCAGGTGTAAGCAGGTTTGGATTTTCCTCCTTTGGGGAGCCAGGGACTATATTCCCAGGAGTTTGAAGCATAGCTGAAGTATATTTAGCAGAAATTGGGGAAAAAAATGGAAAGTATGTGAGGAATTGTGATTTTAACTTTGGGTGGCCAAAGGAATGAGTTACAGTAGGGACTTTTTTTCTTTCTTTTTTTTTTGGCTGACCAGACCAATCTAGATAGTATATTCAAAAGCAGAGACATTACTTTTCCGACTAAGGTCCGTCTAGTCAAGGCTATGGTTTTTCCTGTGGTCATGTATGGATGTGAGAGTTGGACTGTGAAGAAGGCTGAGCACCGAAGAATTGATGCTTTTGAACTGTGATGTTGAAGACTCTTGAGAATCCCTTGGACTGCAAGGAGATCCAACCAGTGCATTTTGAAGGAGATCAACCCTGGGATTTCTTTGGAAGGACTGATGCTAAAGCTGAAACTCCAGTACTTTGGCCACCTCATGAGAAGAGTTGACTCATTGGAAAAGACTCTGATGCTGGGAGGGATTGGGGGCAGGAGGAGAAGGGGATGACAGAGGATAAGATGGCTGGATGGCACCACGGACTCGATGGACGTGAGTCTGAGTGAACTCCGGGAGATGGTGATGAACAGGGAGGCCTGGTGTGCTGTGATTCATGGGGTCACAGTCGGACACGACCGTGACTGAACTGAACTGAGTATCAATCTGGACTTAATATGCTTAGAAATCTAATTTGTCTTTTAAATGTCTAATTTGTCTTTTAACCCCCTTTCGGGGATTTGAAAGTAGAATAATTAACAGAGAAACAGGACTGTGGGCACTTTTGTGGTATAACAGCAAAGAAGTTCTCAGAGACAGCTGTGGTACTGATGTGGGATCAGCGCCTGGAGCTCAGTGATACCACTGCCAGCGGCAGTATGGGGAGGGGGTGTGATATCTGATGCTCAGTACTGGTGGTGGCAATGTCTGCTCTATTAGTTCCGTGGTATGAGTTTGGCTGTGATATAAGCTTGGTTTGTTCTGTCCATTTTCTAAGCTTGTATCTATGCTTTCTGACAATTCTCTGAGTCACAGTATCCTTAAGAATTTCCTGGTTCAGACTGCAATTTGAAAAACTTGAATCTTTCTCACTAGCCAGTATGAGTTTAGAGAGGAAAAAGTCTTTTAATAACTTGTATCCTTTGTATTCTCTTAGCAGAGAGCCATTTTGAGTGAGTACATCTGCTACTGTGGTTTATTAATAAATAATGTGATCGCTAATCTTAAAATAATATAATTTAATAAAGAATGTAAGACATTTACATGAAATAAATGCAATCTATTACATGAAATAAAAGTAAATGCTAAATTGGGAACAGACTGTTTCAATTAGAAAATCTTCCTCAAAGATATGGGATTACAGTTAACTCCTGAAGAATGGGCAGGAGATGGCATTTTGGGTACAGGAACGATAAAGCATAGGAAGGAGCTTGGATATTCAACCAGCAGGAAGACATGCTTAATTGAATTAGTGTGTTTATCAACTGCAACCAATATGACTGGTTAAGAGGCACATATTACTAAGGCCTTGTCTTCTAATCAGAAAGAAATTCTCTTACACGTCTAAATTTTTTTCGTTAAACATGTTAAACATTAGGCTAAACATTTTGCCGCAGACATTTTAGAAACCAAGTTTGAATTAGCCTCTGCTCTACGTGCAAACTTCTTAGCTATTCTTTCCTGGCTGATGGGAGAAAAAGAGTTGGCGCGGAGGTAAGTGATAAAACCTGAAAATAGTTCCAAATATATCGTTTTACATTCAATTTTCCTTTTTTTTGGAATTTCTTTTTAATATTAATAATAAGCAGCGGACAACTAAACAGTTACAACTTTGCATTGGCAGTGTAAAGACTGAAGACTATTTCTCAGTGGCAACGTCCTGTCATGCTTGCTGTCCTTGACCCTTAGTAACATTCTTGCTCACTGACTTCAGAAAGACTTCCAGGAGTAAAGATACATTTGAAAGTGGCTGAAAATAGTTTTTAAAATCCAACTTCCCTGGCTTGATAGTGAAATGACCACACAGTCTGGTCACTGGGTCAAAAATCAATTACAAAACAGAAGAGTTTTTGCATTAGCTTTAGTAAAAGACGGACTCCGAAAACCACAACCGGGGCGGGGGGGGGGAAGCAGCCATTAAACTACAGGAAATACAGTATTGGTTTTTCCCTCTTGGCGAGATGGGTCGACTGCTTTCCAGCCCCGCTGTGGATCCTCTAAGTTCACGGTTCGCTCCGTCGCTTCTGCCCAGACCCCCGTCCCCATAGAAGCCTTCGCAGGGTAGCCCTGCAGCCAGGTCCCCCTCCCTACCTTCAGGGGACGGCGTCCCAGGCCCCACCCTAGCCAGAGCCCCAGAGTCCCACTCCTTCGCCTCCGGCAGGCCCCAAGCCAGGTGGGGACGAGCCCAGGCCGGGCGTCCGCTCCCAGTTCCGCGTCTGCGCAGCGGACGTGGGGCTGGAGCGGGGCCGGCCGGGGAGGCGCAGGATGCGCGGGAGCCAATGGGCAGGCTCGGGGAAGCCGGGCTGGCGGCGACGGCCGGACCGGCGCGCACTCTCGGGATGGAGGGCGAGTGCCGGGCGTCTCAGGCGCGCTCCTGGGGCCTCCCGGCTGGGGGCGCCGGCGGGGACAGCCCGGGGGCTGACTCCCCCCTCCCCGGCAGCATCAGCTCCTCCGCCCTGCTGCAGGCCGAGGTGCTGGATCTGGACGAGGACGAGGACGACCTGGAGGTGTTCAGTAAGGTGAGGGCTGCGCGGCGGCGCGTCCCGGGAAAGTTCCAAGTCAACTCCCGGAGTTGGCCGCGCCGTGCGGCGGCCGCCCCTAGCGCGCTCACCCGGCCCCGCCGGAGGCTCGGAGCCGAGGGTGGATGGGTCTTCCCAGGCCGCCTGATCCTGCCTGGCTGCTCGCCGCCCCCGGGGCTGACTCCCAGCACGTCCTGAACTGCAGCAGTTCACTCTTCTGCACTTTGACCTTGCGTTCGGCAGGGCCGTGGCTTCGTGGAGCCTGCAAAGTTGTGCCATTTCCCACTTTTCTCCTCTTCCCTTCTCTGACGCGGATATTTCCAGGGGCAGTGCTGGAACCGGGGAGGCGGTAGCCCGAAAGTGTCCCCGCCCCTGGCAGCTTCTTTTAGGGCGCAGCCAGCCCTGAACCCTGGGAGCGAAATCACCCGAGTCTAGGGAAATTATTCTTGATTTAGTGTTGCTGCTGGTTGGATTTGAGACTCGGGTGGCGCCGGAGGTGAGTCTTAAGTCTAGTGGGAAGAGGCGTTAGGGAATCCCTCTTCAGGAGAAAACAATTCCGTGTGTCTAACTAGGAAGCTCCTGCGCTGCGGAGCTCAGGATTTTTAAAATAGCTCCTGCCACCCAACTCACCACCGGCCCTTTCATTTTTAAACCTAACCCAGGGAAACCTAGAGACCAAAGGGTCCTCTGAACTTTCAGGATAGTTGGAGAGAAATTAACTAGGTCACTGGCAGACTTGTGGTGCCCGTAGGCTGATGGTTGTAATTTTGTTTTGGAAAAGAAAAATACCATTCTTGGGAAGCCATTCAATGCCATTGCAGCTTCTCTCAGTTGCTGCTGGTAGAAGAGTTGAGATGGGAATACTGTATTTCATTACTAAGAAGCCTGTGCAGTAGGTAAGTGTTACCTTGAGTTGTTAAGTAAAGCAACAGACTTCACTGCTTTATTCTGGGAGAGATGTTATAAAGTGGACAAGCATACTCAGACACCAAAGAGGAATATGCAACTCTCCCCCGCCCCCACTTTTTTTCCCTTTAGGATTAAGTGAAGTGGTAGGTACAGGTGTGTTGGGGAAGTTCAGACAGAGTATCTGGCTTATACGCTTGATGAAATCCCATGACCTTTCAGTGTGTTTAAATTGTAAAACAGTGAAATTGTTTTTTGTTTACTTGTAAGAAGTTTACACTGACTTTTTGTTGTTGTTCCACACATACTTTATGTTCAGATCAAGGACAGTTGATCAGTTCTTATTTATATTGCCTTTTAAGATACCGTTGTTGTTTAGTCACTAAGTCATATCTGACTCTTTGGGACCTGGTGGATTGTAGCCCACCAGGCTTCTCTGTCCGTGGGCTTTCCCAGGCAAGAAAACTGGAATGGGTTGCCATTTTCTTCTCCAGGGGACCTTCCTGACCAGGGATTGAACCTGTGTCTCTTGCATTGGCAGGAAGATTGTTTACCACTGGAGCCACCAGACTATGAGCTTTAGCCTTTGGGGCTCTGCACTGTGAAGCTTGGGGTGGGGAGGAAGTGTACAGGGAGTATGTAGAGAGTGGCAAGTGCGTATCAGGATCATCTGGGATGGTTTAAATTTGTCATGTGCTTTCTCTTTCCTCAGATTCTAAGTGTCCTGGCCTCTGCCAAGAATCATTGTTTTTATGAGCCTCTTGTAGTCTGAGGCTGATCTTAGATGAAGCTAATGAAATTTGAGTTTGGGCTGTTTTTTTGCCTAGGTCTCTGGAAAATGTAAGATACTGGGAGTAGTACAGGTTCTAGGTGGGAAAGGAATGACAGATTGTAGCCAGAAGCATTTCTTTCTTTTTTAAAATATAAATTTATTTATTTTAATTGGAGGCTAATTACTTTACAATATTGTATTGGTTTTACCATACATTACATGAATCTGCCACGGGTATGCATGTGTTTCCCATCCTGAACCCCCCCTCCCCATCCTGTCCCTCTGGGTCATCCCAGTGCACCAGCCCTGAGCATCCTATATGTAAAACGAATCACCAGTCCAGTTTCGAGGCATGATACAGGTTGCTGGGGGCCAGAAGCATTTCTAAGTAAGCATTTTTGGTGAATTGCTTAAAGCCATCTCAGAAGAAAGGAATCTAGAACTCTGTGACTCCAATCAGCTATTGAGCTTTCTTTTCTCATTCCAAATAAAACAATTGTTTTTCCACTTAATTTTGTTTTGTAATTGTGTATTCTGTTTTAAAAGAGTATAAGTTTCAGCAACATACTTAACCACTGCTTTATTAAGCAGTGCATTTAGTAAGGTTCAATATTGTATCTTTACCTTAACCTATGTGGCTGGCTTCTATAGAAGAGGGCCTTAACTTTTCTATGGCTCCAATACAACACTAGCAAGCAGAATGGATCCAAGTGTATGAATTCTGCTTGATTATATTTTAGTAAGCTGAATTTTG
This sequence comes from Nanger dama, assembly GCA_917880005.1. Classification (NCBI taxonomy): domain Eukaryota; kingdom Metazoa; phylum Chordata; class Mammalia; order Artiodactyla; family Bovidae; genus Nanger; species Nanger dama. The sequence goes on from CAKJTW010000059.1 coordinate 5,144,305, forward strand.
CAGCCATTAAGTGCAGTTTGACAAGCAGATTTAAGAAACTCGTCTTCATTTGGCCTGCTCTCTCTGCTGCTGCTAAGTCGCTTCAGTCATGTCCGGCAAGCTCCCCCATCCCTGGGATTCTCTAGGCAAGAATACTGGAGTGGGTTGTCATTTCCTTCTCCAGTGCATGAAAGTGAAAAGTTAAAGTGAAGTCGCTCAGTTGTGTCCAACTCTTAGCGAGCCCATGGACTGCAGCCCACCAGGCTCTTGTGTCCATGGGACTTTCCAGGCATGAGTACTGGAGTGGGGTGCCATTGCCTTCTCCTACTGCTCCCTTTTTAGCCTGTGTCTCTGTAGAACCCTACCACTGTCCAGCATACCTTAAGCTGATATCAACTATTGCTTTTGAAGTGTACTAACTACCTTTCAGAACTTTGAGACTGACAATTTTCATACTCAGTTTATATTTACAATTGTATTTCTTATTTCCTTAGATTATTTATGAGTATATATACCGTACCGCTGTCCAGGTGCATCTTCTTTCAATCTTTTTATAGTGGAAGTAGAGTTGATATACAATAGTATAGTAGTTTCTGCTATATGATGTAATGATTTGACATTTATATGCATTATGAATTGATCACCATGATAAATCTAGTAACCATCATAAATATACTGCAGTATTATCGACTGTATTCTCTACATGTACATTACGTACCTGTGACTTAGTTGTTTTATAACTGAAAGTTTGCACTTTTAATCCCTTTAACCTATTCCTCCCTCCCTCTTCCAAACTACTAGTTTGTATCTATGGATCTTGCTTCTGTTTTGTTTTATTTGTTCATTTGTTCTGTTTTTTATATTCTACATGTAAATGAAATGATAAAACATTTGTCTGACTTATTTCACGTCACAATACTCTCTAGGTCCATCCATGTTGTTGCAGGTGGCAAAATTTTATTCTTTTTATGGCTGAGTAATATTCAGTTGTGTACATATATACACAGTATCTTCTTTGTCTGTTCATCTACTGATGGACACTTAGATTGCTTCCATAACCTGGCTGTTGCAAATGATGCTACTGTGAGAATGAAAAAAAGTAGTGAAAGTGTTAGTTGCTCAGTTGTGTGCCACTCTTTGCAAACCCATGGACTGTAACCTGCCAAACTCCTCTGTCCATGGAATTTTCTGGGTAAGAACATTGGAGTGGATAGCCATTCCCTGCTCCAAAGGATCTTCCTGACCTAGGGATCAAACTTGGGTCTCCTGCACTGCAGGAGATTCTGACACTGCACTGACAGATTCTTTTATTGTCTGAGCCACTAGGGAAGCAAGTGAGCACTGGGGTGCATGCATGCATGCTAACTTGCTTTAGTTGTGTCCAACACTTCGTGACCCTGTGGACCATAGCCAACCAGGCTCCTCTGTCCTTGGGATTCTTCAGGCAAGAATACTGAAGTGGTTTGCCATTCCCTTCTCCAGGGGATCTTCCTAACCCAGGGATCAAACCCACACCTCTTATGTCTCCTGCATTGGCAGGCATAATTTTTATCACTAGCACAACCTGGGAAGCCCAAAGATATATAGGGGTGCGTATATCTTTTCAAATTAGTGTCATTCTTAATTTTTTGAGAAACCTTCATACTATTTTCCATAGTGACTGCATCAATTTACATTCCTACCAATAGTGCACGAGAGTTTCCTTTTCTCCAGATTTTTACCAACAGTTGTTTTTTGTTGTTCATTTTATAAAAACCATTCAGACAGGTACAAGGTGATATCTGCCATATTATGGTTTGGATTTGCATTGCCCTAGTGATTAGTGACATTGAACATTCTTTTCCTTTGTCTTCCGACCATCTTTATGTCTTCCTTGGAAAACTCAATTGGGTCTTCTACTCATTTTTAAATTGGGTTGTTTCTTTTGTTTTGCTTATTTTCTTTTTTGTGATTAGTCATTTTATATTGAGTTGAAGGAGTTCTTTATATATTTTGGGTATAACACCCTTATCAGCTATATCACTGGCAGATAACTTCTTCCATTCAGTAGGTTGGAATTGGAATGAAAACTGACCTTTTCCTTCCAATTCCAAAGAAAGGCAATGCCAAAGAATGCTCAAACTACCGCACAATTGCACTCATCTCACATACTAGTAAAGTAATGCTCAAAATTCTCCAAGCCAGGCTTCAGCAATACGTGAACCGTGAACTTCCTGATGTTCAAGCTGGTTTTAGAAAAGGCAGAGGAACCAGAGATCAAATTGCCAACATCCGCTGGATCATGGAAAAAGCAAGAGAGTTCCAGAAAAACATCTATTTCTGCTTTATCAACTATGCCAAAGCCTTTGACTGTGTGGATCACAATAAACTGTGGAAAATTCTTGAAAGAGATGGGAATACCAGACCACCTGACCTGCCTCTTGAGAAACCTGTATGCAGGTCAGGAAGCAACAGTTAGAACTGGACATGGAACAACAGACTGGTTCCAAATAGGAAAAGGAGTACATCAAGGGCGTATATTGTCACCCTGCTTATTTAGCTTATATGCAGAGTACATCATGAGAAACGCTGGACTGGAAGAAATACAAGCTGGAATCAAGATTGCCGGGAGAAATATCAATAACCTCAGATATGCAGATGACACCACCCTTATGGCAGAAAGTGAAGAGGAGCTAAAGGGCCTCTTGATGAAGGTGAAAGAGGAGAGTGAAAGCTCAACATTCAGAAAAGATCATGGCATCCGGTCCCATCACTTCATGGGAAATAGATGGGGAAACAGTGGAAACAGTGTCAGACTTTATTTTTTGGGGCTCCAAAATCACTGCAGATAGTGACTGCAGCCATGAAATTAGAAGATGCTTACTCCTTGGGAGAAAAGTTATGACCAACACAGACAGCATATTCAAAAGCAGAGACATTACTTTTCCGACTAAGGTCCGTCTAGTCAAGGCTATGGTTTTTCCTGTGGTCATGTATGGATGTGAGAGTTGGACTCTGAGGAAGGCTGAGCACCAAAGAATTGATGCTTTTGAACTGTGGTGTTGTAGAAGACTCTTGAGAGTCCACTTGGACTGCAAGGAGATCCAACCAGTGCATTCTGAAGGAGATCAACCCTGGGATTTCTTTGGAAGGAATGATGCTAAAGCTGAAACTCCAGTACTTTGGCCACCTCATGAGAAGAGTTGACTCACTGGAAAAGACTCTGATGCTGGGAAGGATTGGGGGCAGGAGGAGAAGGGGATGACCGAGGATGAGATGGCTGGATGGCATCACGGACTCGATGGACGTGAGTCTGAGTGAACTCCAAGAGATGGTGATGAACAGGGAGGCCTGGCGTGCTGTGATTCATGGGGGTCGCAAAGAGTGGGACACGACTGAGCGACTGAACTGACTGACTGACTGACTCTGTAGGTTGCCTTTTCATTTTGTTGATGGCTTTCTTTGCTATGCAAAAGCTTCTTAGCTTGATATAGTTCCATTTGGTTAATTTTGCCTTTGGTACTCTTGCCTGAAGAGATAAATTCTTAGATATTGCTAAGACCAAGGTTTAAGTGCAGCTGCCTTTGTTTTCTTTTAGGATTTTATGGTTTCAAGTGTTACATTTAAGTCTCTAATCCATTTTGAGTTTACTTCTTTTTTTTTTTTAGTATAAGAAAATGGTTCAGTGTCAGTCTTCTGCATGTCGCTGTCCAGGTTTCCCATCACCATCTATTGAACAGACTGTCTTTTCCCTACTATATATTCTTGTACCACTTTTCATAAATTAATTGACCATAGAAGCATAGGTTTCTTTTTGGACTTTCTGTCCAGTTTCATTGATCTATGTATCTGTTTTTGTGCCAGTACCATACTGTTTGTTTGCTCTAGTTTTTTAGTGTAGTTTGAAACCAAGAAACATGATACTGCTCACATTGTTCTTCTTTCTCAAGACTGCATTGATTATTCAAAGTCTTTTGTGGTTCCATACAAATTTTAGGATTATTTGTTCCACTTCTGTGAAAAATGCCATTCATATTTTGATAGGGCTTGTATTGAATCTGTAGATTGCTTTGGGTAATATGGACATTTTAACAATATTAATTCTTTAAGTCCATGAACATGGTATATCATTCCATTTATTTGTATTTTCTTCAGTTTCTTTTATCAGTGTCTTACAGTTTTTAAAGTATAGATCTTTTACCTTATTAGTTTAAATTTATTCCTTGGTATTTTTAATTTGAAGTTATTTGAAGTGGAATTATATTCTTATTTCTCTGACAGTTTATATTAGTGTATAAAAAACACAACAAATTTCCATATGTTGATTTTTGTATCCTGCAGCATTAATGAATTCATTTACTCTGATAGTTTTTTGGTGGAGTTTTTTTTTTTTCCTCTATTAGTACAGTGTCATGTCATCTGCAAACAGTGATAGTTTTTATTTCTTCCTTTTCAATTTATAATTCTTTTTACCTCTTTTGTCTGATGGCTGTGTTTAAGACTCTATACACTGTGTTGAATAAAAGTGATGAGAGTTCAGTTCAGTTGTTCAGTCCTGTCTGACTCTTTGCAACCCCATGAACTGCAGCATGCCAGGCCTCCCTGTCCATGACCAACTCCCAGAGTCCACCCAAACCCATGCGCATTGATTCGGTGATGCCATCCAGCCATCTCATCCTCTGTCGTCCCCTTCTCCTCTTGCCCTTAATCTTTCCCAGCATCAGGGTCTTTTCCAGTGAGTCAGCTCTTCACATCAGGTGGCTAAAGTACTGGAGTTTCAGCATCAACAACAGTCCTTCCAGTGAACACCCAGGACTGATCTCCTTTAGGATGGACTGGTTGGATCTCCTTGCAGTCCAAGAGATAGTCAAGAGTCTTCTCCAACACCACAATTCAAAAGCATCCATTCTTCTGTGCTCAGCTTTCTTTATAGTCCAACCCTCACATCCAAACATAACTGCTGGAAAAACCATAGCCTTGACTAGACGGATCTTTGTTGGCAAAGTGATGTCTCTGCTTTTTAATATACTGTCCAGGTTGGTCATAACTCTCCTTCCAATGAGTAAGCATCTTTTAATTTTGTGGCTGCAATCACCATCTGCAGTGATTTTGGAGCCCAGAAAAATAAAGTCAGCCACTGTTTCCACTGTTTCCCCATCTATTTCCCATGAAGTGATGGGAGCGGATGCCATGATCTTCATTTTCTCAGTGTTGAGCTTGAAGCCAACTTTTTCACTCTCCACTTTCACTTTCATCAAGAGGCTCTTTAGTTCTTCTTCATTTTCTGCCATAAGGGTGGTATCATCTGCATATCTGAGGTTATTGATATTTCTCCTGGTAATCTTGATTCCAGCTTGTGTTTCTTCCAGTCCAGTGTTTCTCATGATGTACTCTGCATATAAGTTAAATAAGCAGGGTGACAATGTACAACCTCGACATACTCCTTTTCCTATTTGGAACCAGTCTGTTGTTCCATGTCCAGCTCTAACTGTTGCTTCCTGACCTGCATACAGGTTTCTCAAGAGGCAGGTCAGGTGGTCTGGTATTCCCATCTCTTTGCAGAATTTTCCACAGTTTATTGTGATCCACACAGTCAAAGGCTTTGGCATAGTCAATAGAACAGAAATAGATGTATTTCTGGAACTCTCTTGCTTTTTCCATGATCCAGCAGATGTTGGCAATTTGATCTCTGGTTCCTCTGCCTTTTCTAAAACTAGCTTGAACATCAGGGAGTTCACAGTTCATGGATTGCTGAAGCCTGGCTCGGAGAATTTTGAGCATTACTTTACTAGTATGTGAGATGAGTGCAATTGTGTGGTAGTTTGAGCATTCTTTGGCATTGCCTTTCTTTGGGATTGGAATGAGAACAGACATTTCCCAGTCCTGTGGCCACTGCTGAGTTTTCCAAATTTGCTGGCATAATGAGTGCAGCATTTTTGCAGAATCATCTTTCAGGATTTGAAATAGCTTAACTCGAATTTCATCACCTCCACTAGCTTTGTTCCTAGTGATGCTTTCCAAGGCCCACCTGACTTCACATTCCAGGATGTCTGGCTCTAGCTTAGTGATCACACCATCATGATTATCTGAGTTGTGAAGACCTTTTTTGTATAGTTCTTCTGTGTATTCTTGCCACCTCTTCTTAATATCTTCTTCTTCTGATAGGTCCATGACATTTCTGCCCTTTATGGAGCCCATCTTTGCATGAAATGTTCCCTTGGTATCTAATTCTTGAAGAGATCTCCTCTTTCCTATTCTATTCTTTTCCTCTATTTCTTTGCTTTGATAGCTGGGGAAGGCTTTCTTATCTCTCCTTGCTATTTTTTGGAACTCTGCATTCAAATGGGTGTATATTTCCTTTTTTCCTTTCCTTTTCACTTCCCTTCATTTCACAGCTATTTGTAAGGCCTCCTCAGACAGCCATTTTGATTTTTGCATTTCTTTTTCTTGGGGATGGTCTTGATTCCTGTCTTCTGTACAATGTCGCGAACCTCCATCCATAGTTCATCAGGCACTCTGTCTATCAGATCTATTCCCTTAAATCTCTTTCTCACTTCCGCTGTATGGTCATAAGGGATTTGATCTAGGTTATACCTGCATGACTAATAGAGTTTTACCAAGAAAATGCACTAGTCATAGCAAACACTCTCTTCCAACAACACAAGAGGAGACTCTACACATGGACATCACTAGATGGTCAACACTGAAATCAGATTGATTATATTCTTTGCAGCCAAAGGTGGAGAAGCTCTATACAGTCAACAAAAACAAGACTAGAAGCTGACAGTGGCTCAGATCATGAACTCCTTATTGCCAAATTCAGACTTAAATTGAAGAAAGTAGGGAAAACCACTAGACCATTGAGGTATGACCTAAATCAAATCCCTAATGATACACTATTGAAGTGAGAAATTTCTCTATTGAAGTGAGAAATAGATTCAAATGATTATATCTGATAGAGTACCTGAAGATATTAAGAGGTGGCAAGAATACACAGAAGAACTGTACAAAAAGATCTTCATGACCCGGATAATCTCGATGGTGTGATCACTCACCTAGAGCCAGACATCCTAGAATGTGAGGTCAAGAGGCCTTTAGAAGGCATCACTAGGATCAAAATTAGTGGAGGTGATGGAGTTCCAGTTGAGCTATTTCAAGTCCTGAAAGATGATGCTGTGAAAGTGCTGCACTCAATATGCCAGCAAATTTGGAAAGCTCAGCAGTGGCCACAGGACTGGAAAAAGAATCCCAAAGAAAGGCAATGCCAAAGAATGCTCAAAATACCACACAATTGCACTTATCTCACACGCTAGTAAAATAATGCTCAAAATTCTCCAAGCCAGGCTTCAGCAGTACATGAACCGTGAACTTCCTGATGTTCAAGCTGGTTTTAGAAAAGGCAGAGGAACCAGAGATCAAATTGCCAACTCCGCTAGATCATCGAAAAAGCAAGAGTATCCCCCAAAACATCCATTTTGCTTTATCAGCTATGCCAAAGCCTTTGACTGTGTGGATCACAATAAACTTTGGAACATTCTGAAAGAGATGGGAATACCAGACCACCTGACCTGCCTCTTCAGAAACCTATATGCAGGTCTGGAATCAACAGTTAGAACTGGACATGGAACAACTGAGTGTTTGCAAATTGGAAAAGGAGTACGTCAAGGCTGTATATTGTCACCCTGCTTATTTAACTTATATGCAGTGTACGTCAAAAGAAACCCTGGGCTTGAAGAAGCACAATCTTGAATCAAGATTGCCATGAGATATATCAGTAACCTCAGATATGCAGATGACACCATCCTTATGGCAGAAAGTGAAGAGGAACTACAAAGCCTCTTGATGAAAGTGAAAGTAGAGAGTGAAAAGTTGGCTTAAAGCTCAACATTCAGATAAGGACGATCATGGCATCTGGTCCCATCACTTCATGGGAAATAGGTGGGAAAACAATGGAAAGAGTGTCAGATTTTATTTTGGGGGCTACAAAATCACTGCAGATGGTGACTGCAGCTATGAAATTAAAGGATGCTTACTCTTAGGTAGAAAAGTATGACCAACCTAGATAACATATTGAAAAGCAGAGACATTACCTTGCCAACGAAAGTCTATCTAGTTAAGGCTATGGTTTTTCCTGTTGTCATGTATGGATGTGAGAGTTGGAATGTGAAGAAAGCTGAGCACCAAACAATTGATGCTTTTGAACTGTGGTGTTGGAGAAGACTCCTGAGAGTCCCTTGGACTGCAGGAGATCCAACCAGTCCATTCTAAATGAGATCAGCCCTGGGATTTCTTTGGAAGGACTGATACTAAAGCTAAACTCCTAGTACTTTGGCCACCTCATGAGAAGAGTTGACTCATTGGAAAATACTCTGATGCTGGGAGGGATTGGGGACAGGAGGAGAAGGTGACGACAGAGGATGAGATGGCTGGATGGCATCACGGACTTGATGGACGTGAGTCTGAGTGAACTCTGGGAGTTGGTGATGGACGGGGAGGCCTGGTGTTCTGTGATTCTTGGGGTTGCAAAGAGTTGGACACGACTGGGCAACTGAACTGAACTTGAGGTGATACATGAATGGTTTAGTGGTTTCTCCACTTTCTTCAATTTTAGTCTTATTTGGCAATGAGGAGTTCATGATGTGAGCCACACTCAGCTCCAGGTCTTGTTTTTATCTATTGAGATGATCATTTAGTTTGCATTCTTCATTTTGTTAATGTGGTTTGTGTGTGTGCTCCGTTGCTTCAGTCATGTCTGAATCTTTGTGTTCCCATGGACTTTAGCCCACCAGGCTCCTCTGTCCATGGGATTCTCTAGGCAAGAATACTGGAATGGGTTACTATGCCCTTCTCCCAGGGAACTTCCAACCCAGGCATTGAACCCTTGTCTCCTGGGGCTTCTACATTGCAGGCAGAGTGTTTACTACTGAGTCATTGAGGAAGTCTTTAATGTGGTTTATTGGGATACATTTGCAGATCAGAAGCTTTTTCTAGAGTAAGTTCTTTGACTTCTAATCATTTATTTTTTCTCACAGTCCATTACAAGTAAGTATCTGTTAAATGCCTGTTAAATATTTTTGTGTATGATGCTATACTAAGGATTCTTTGGAGCAAAGAAATGCAAGAATCATATCGTGTTATCACAGTGTTGGAGTTTAGCTGGAAGATATGACAGAAACTCTAAATGACAGGATACATCAAGAGAGAGAGGAAAGTAAAACAAAGTATTGTTCTTAGTTTTCAAATAATCCAGTTAGGAGAAAACGATATCAGCTCTCAACAGAACACAGAGAATGCAGAGGATATTGACTGAAAAGGACAAGAATAGATGTGTAAGGTAGGAGAACATAAATGATTATTTGTAAAAAAGGATAAGAAAAGGATAAAAAGTGTAGCAGTAATTTTAGAACTGGGCCAAAATAAGATGAGACTTGCAAACAATTTACCTAGAGAATAGGGAGAAACTTGCATATATAAAATAAAAAGTTCTTTGGGGGAAAAGAATATATTAAGATAAGTTGCCCTTATTTTTATTAAATACTGTAATGTGTAGAAGAAATAATAGTTGAAACAGAGCATAGATGAATATATCACAGTGGAACAGTGAGATATTTATGTGTTACTCAGTAAATAATAGCCAATAAAGTGAAGGTCTGTATTCTTTAGGATAATCAGGGAATTTACACAGGTAATTATTGTCATCACCATGGTGTGTAGGCTTAGGGCTCAGAAGCTGGAGCTGCTGAGGTAAAAATTCTTTTTAAAAATAATGGGGCAGATAAAAGGTACTGCAAGGTATGTGCGTGTTTCCTCATTCGGGCCCCCCTCTTTGCAACCACATGAACTGTAACCTGTCAGGCTACTCTGTCCATGGGATTTTCCAGGCAGGAATACTGGAGTGGGTCTCCATTTCCTTCTCCATCTGTAAGGTACAGACAACCAGAATTAATTTCAAGCTCCGACAAAGCTTTAAAAGCAACAGAACTATTTAGTATGTTTAGTATAAACACTTTGAAAAGAAGGAGATGATCATTTTTAATGAGAATGGTGGATAACGAAGATTATTTTTATAGTAAATTAGAAATATAGCAATGTATATATTATATATATGTATATATTATACATACAATGTATATATTATATATAGTATATATACATATATTATACACATATATGTATATTATATATACGTATATTAATGTACATAATATATGTATACCTAATACATAATACATACACAATATACGTATACCTAATATATAATATATACATATGTTAAAATACACAATACATACATAATATACACATATATAATACATACATAATATATGTATGTATACCTAATACATACATAATACATGTATACCTAATACATATATATGTATATGTTAAAATATATATTATATATTATGTAATATATATTAAGATATAGTATTTTATATAATATATATATAAAATATGTATATATTAAAATATATACATGTTTATGTGTTAGGTATACACATATATGTATAGTATATATAATATATACAATATGTATAATATGTGCATGTATTATATGTACAATGTATATATTATATATAGTATATAGGTATATATTATATATAATACTATATATTAGGTATATAACAATGTATATATTATATATATAACAATGAATATATCATTTCAAAAGCTTGAAAGAAACACTTATATTTTTGTGGAAAAGATTATTTTTGAAAGAATAATTAGCTCTACTGTTGAGACTTCCAGCTCTCATATGTGTGTGTTTGTATGTGTATGTGTGTGTGTGTGTGTGTGTGTGTGTGTGTGTAATCTTTATCAATGGAGGGACAATTATACTATTTAACAATTCTATCAAATACTTAGAAGATATTGGAAATCTGTTTATTAATTTTTCACATTTGTTCTCGGAACCATTTTTATTTAGCTCCTATTGTTTGCCTCTATTAGTCATGATCATGATAATCAAAATTCTCTCCATTGATTTAAATGAAGAGAGTTTAATGCAAGGACTATTTATAGCATTTTGGGCAAGTTTCAGGAACAAAGGAAGGATACTGAGGTATTTAGAGACTTGCAGTAATAAAAGCGATTATAACCCCTAGTTCTAACGGGAACAGAAATGGAAATAGTGTTGCTGGAACTCACGGATACTTGGATCTGTGGAGAAGGGTCCACTTCCGCATGATCTGTGTTGACACAGAGATGAAGCTAGAAACATGCCACTGCCTGAGGTGTGGTCCCAAAGCAGGGAGGAAATGTAACAGTGTATGAGCTGTTGAAGAAATCACTCACATTTTGGTTGAAAAGGTTATTTTGGAAAACATTAGCTTTCCAAAAGCTATAGTTGTTGAGAAATCCAGCTTTGATATGTGTGTGTATGTGTGTGTGTGTGTGTGTGTGTAAAATCACTTTAGCCTTAGCTAAAGTTCCAGGCAACATCCAGCATTAAATGACTAGCTTATAAGTAAAGATGTCGAGCATGATGTCAGTCCTTAGCATTGAGGCACGGTATCTTCTCAGCTGAGCCCCGCATATAATGCAGGTGAGACATCCTATTTCTGCTGTATCCTGTCAGAATTCTTGACCTAATAAACCACTGAGCATAATAAAATATAAAAACAAAATATCTTGGGTTGTTTTGTTATTCAGCAGTAGAAACTATAACGAAAGCTAATAGTCTGTAAAACATAATCGGTCTTTCGGGTCTTTTGATAAATACAGGGTTACAGCAGGCAAGTTATGTGTTCCCCTTTCTCTGACCCTCATCTTGATCCTGCCTCCATGAGTCTTAGCATTTTGATGGTTAAAGAGGAACCGATAAAGGAAAGTAGGGCTGATCCAGGACTATTTCTATTCCTCCCTCTAGACACTCCACTGTCTACCAGCTCAGCCTTCTATGTTAAGTACTTTTCTATTCCTCCCAGAGGAGGAAGAGTAGGTGAATGAAGTAGACAGATGAAAACCCCTCAAGTTCTCCTTATGAGTGAGCATATATGGTCAACAATAGAATTAAAACAAATGAGGAACTTGGAGGGTAAATTTGAATAGATTGTGTATAGAACCATTTTATGTACAAGCATCCTTAGTGGTTTGCAGTGACTGAATGATAATATATCCAAATGACACAGTTTCTGAACAAAATATATTTCAAGGTCATATGGTATATTAATTGTACTGTAATTCGAACTGTCTATGCAGCTGAAGTTCCATTCCACCTTCTGTATTTTAAAAGGGAATTGATAGTCTGTGTCAGAAAACAGCAAAGGGATATTATGTCTTCTGTGGATACCAGTGATCTGATTGGAATACTGTTTTGCGAGACAGTCTTAGATCGAGTCTGGGCTTGGCAGAGTGAGGGTTTGGATCCAACAGCACTGTCTTTCACTGGCACAAGGAGTGGGGAGGGCTGCTGCAGTAGACAGTCTCACTGTACATTTGCCATCGCGAAGGAGAATAAACTAAGGCGTTTCACTGATGATATGTTCTGGCAACCATGGCCTCTGAAGAAAGGCTGGGAAGAGCAAAATGTAGTTTAGCTTGGAAAAAGACTTGGGCTGATTTTTTAAACAAACTTTATGAAGAGTTCTTCCAATGGATTAAATGTGTATAGTTTTGAAGGGCAGAACTAGAACCTAGGTCAAAGTATATGGAGTTCAGTTTTAGGTCATTTGATGGAATAGTTTTCTAATTGAAGGTTCCAGAATAAAAGTTATACTCAACTACTTTTTCAGCTGCTTTGGCCACCTCATGCAAAGAGTTGACTCATTGGAAAAGACCCTGATACTCTGATGCTGGGAGGGATTGGGGGCAGGAGGAGAAGGGGACGACCGAGGATGAGATGGCTGGATGGCATCACTGACTCGATGGGCGTGAGTCTGAGTGAACTCCGGGAGTTGGTGATGGACAGGGAGGCCTGGCGTGCTGCGATTCATGGGGTCACAAAGAGCTGGACACGACTGAGCGACTGAACTGAACTGAGGCCATAAATCCTGTCACTGTAATTGCTCTAGGACAAACTGAATGATTAACTGTCTCAGAGGAGAAGAGCATGTGACGGTTGCACAGTCCCTTCCACTATTAAGAGGCTGTTAGAAATCGAATTTTAACTTGGCAGACGTAACCGTGAGAGCAACAGGAAACTTCACATAGGTGTTCCTACTCATCCCTTCAGCTAATCACTGCAGCTTAATTTCCAAACTAAATTATGTTTTACAATTCCCTAATTCTAATAGTTCTCTTCCTACACCTGTTATCTTTTTCATTTAGTTCTCTATTAATGGTGTGGCCGTTTTTAGCTATCTAGGATAAAATATAAAATATCAGTGCTATGTCTTAACCTTCTATTTATGCCTTTCACTCGCTCTCTCTGTTCTTGACATATCTGAGAAGTCCCATTTGGTTTTATCTTCTTGGTATCTGGAATTAGTGCCATTGCTCCAACCCTAAGTAAAATTGTGGTTACCTTTGAGAACCATTAATATAGCCTCAGAAGGTCTTCATTCTTCTGATGTTTTGCCTGTAGGCTGACCTACATCCTCACAGAGAACTAATGTTTCCAGAGCATACAGCTTTGAACGTACTGAATATAGTGTCACATTGTGACATCCAGGCTCTTGGTGATTAGACTACACCCTGGCTTTCCTTGCCTCTTCCCTCACCCACCTACCTTTCTGTCTCTTGCCTTCAGTTCAGTTCAGTTCAGTCACTCAGTCATGTTCGACTCTTTGTGACCCATGAACTGCAGCATGCAGGCCTCCCTGTCCATCACCAACTCCCGGAGTTCACTCAGACTCGTGTTCATCGAATCAGTGATGCCATCCAGCCATCTCATTCTCTGTCATCCCCTTCTCCTCCTGCCCCTAATCCCTTCCAACATCAGAGTCTTTTCCAATGAGTCAGCTCTTTGCATGAGGTGGCCAAAGTACTGGAGTTTCAGCTTTAGCATCATTCCTTCCAAAGAACATTCAGGGCTAATCTCCTTTAAGATGGACTGGTTGGATCTCCTTGCAGTTCTAGGGACTCTCAAGAGTCTTCTCCAACACCACAGTTCAAAAGCATCAATTCTTTGGCACTCAGCTTTCTTCACAATTCAGCTCACACATCCATATATGACCACTGGAAAAACCATAGCCTTGACTAGACAGACCTTTGTTGGCGATCTGCTTTTGAATATGCCATCTATGTTGGTCATAACTTTCCTTCCAAGAAGTGTCTTTTAATTTCATGGCTGCAGTCACCATCTGCTTCACCTTAGCACTCAAAATATGTTCCATGAGTCTGTTGGATCACCTGGGAGCTTGTTAGAATTGTAGTTTCAGAACCCATTCCAGACCAAATGAATCAGAATCAGTATTTTAACAGGATTCCTCAGTGATTTATTTGCACCTTACTATTTACTGTTGGGTCTCAACAAACCAAAATCCTTTCTGTTATTTATGGCCCATTGTAAAGTGACCTCTTTGCTAAGGACATTTTCGTTCTCCAGCTAGAATTAATTTCTTCCCATTCTGGGCTTCCTGTAATAGTGTTTTGAATCTCATTACTACCTAATATGTTTTGCCTTATAAAGAGGTATTTTTATTTCTTCTCTCTAAAATCTTGATTGCCTGTCTAGCTCCAATAAATTAAACTCCTTGAAGGTAGAAGAGTAGGAACTCTAAATATTAATGGAATAAATACATTAATGATTTATATGGCCTGTGTATTTTTTCATGCATATGGACACAGTTATCACAGTAATTTGCCACTGATCTGTTTTCAGTAAATTTGGTTTGTATTGTATTGGTCTTTCCAGTCAGGTTACTAGACCAAATAGAATTTAAAATAAATTTGTCTTGATAAATGTTGAGTAAATGTTATTGATGGATGACACAGGGCTGTGCGGAGCATCAGTCCTAACAAAATCTCCTATTTAGATTTCATTAGGAGAGATAAGCACAAAGAATTAAAAAACCAAAGAAATCATTTAGAAACCTTTTCTTTGGAAAAATAAATCCTGTTAAGCCAATAACACCTGTCTGAATCAGGGGGCTTAGTTGCAAGCAATGGAAATCAACTCTGGCAGGAAGAATGAAATAGTAGCTCACAGAGCAGATTTGAAGGCTGGAAATGCAGATACAGAAAAGGACAGGCTCTAGTAGTATCTGTGTTGTTGAGTTGCCAAGTCATGTCCGACTCTTTTGCAACTCCATGGACTGTAGCCTGCCAGGCTTCTCTGTCCGTGGAATTACCCAGGCAAGAGTTAACATGGATTAGCATTTCTTTCTCCAGGTGATCTTCCCGACTCAGGGATTGAACCTGCATCCTCTGCATTGCAGGTAAATTCTTTATTGTTGAGCAACCAGGGAAACAGCAGAATCTATACCCAGTTTTATATCTGGAAATAAGATTGGATGTTGTGTAGCTAAAAGAAAATAAAATCCACGAGAACCTTTAGGGAGAAGAACTATATAGTTTTTTTGTGCAGATAACAATATTTTGTTTATTGGTCAGTGACAGTGGGGAAAATTATTACAAGTATTTCAGGAAAATAATATTAGAAGACTAGATTTGAATTTAATATACTTTATTCCATTGGGCTTTGAAGACGGTGTTTTATTTTTGCAGTTTGGGGGTTCTGATAGAATGTTCTAGTGTAACCCTGATAGCCTACTAGTTTTTGCAAGTGGCTAGTGCCTGGAGAATCCCAGAGATGGGGCAGCCTGGTGGGCTTCCTTCTGTGGGGTCGCACAGAGTCAGACACGACTGAAGCAACTTAGCAGCAGCAGCGGCAGTGTGGTCAAAATGAAACAGCGGATTCAACAGTTATGTAGTTGCAGTGTTCAAATTTTATTTTTTTATGCATTTTAAAATTGTATCACACACTTTTCAAAGAGGATATTAGACTAGAAGTTAAACATTTACAGTTACTTTAAGAAGATGCTTTAAAGTTGTCTCAATGAACAAATAAAAATGTATAGGCGTGAACGGTTTTGTCTGTTTTAAACAGAATATTTGATTAACTCTGACACTATATATATCTAGTCACCCTGGATAACGCAGTGTTACTTGTAGTATTAATAACAAAGGATGTCAGACAACCAAAATTATTAGCAAATACTGATATAAAAATCAGTAAAACACACCTATGATAAAATAGAACAGAAGGTTAAATTGGCAGTTTTAAAACTGATACTGAAATGATTTTTTTTTGACCTTGAGAAATTCGTTGGTATGACATACCCTTTGAAAATTATTTTTAACTAACTTTATTGAGATATAATTATATACCACAAAATTCATCCATCTTGGGTAGATGATTTTTTTTTAAGTAAATTTACTGAGTTGTACAACCATCACTGTCAACTAGTTTTAGAACATTTTCATCTTCTACCCAAAATCTGTCATTCCATTTTCAGTTAGTATCCATTTTTACTCCCAGCCATAGACAACTACTAATCTCCTATTTTCTGTCTCTATAAATTTGCCTTTTAGGACGTTTCACATGAAAGGAATCATACATTTTTGTGTGTGTCTGGTTTCTTTTATTTAGCATAATTTATTTTTTAATCATTTATTTTTGTTATAAGAAATAAAAATTTTATTCTAAAATGAGAATCAGAGCTCGTTCATTTAAAATGAAACATTAGGAATAGAAATCCTGTTTAGAATTGAAATGAAAACCTTATTATGTGTGACCAAAAACATAAAGTAAACTCTTGGCATATGGGTTTTCAAAATTGGGGGAAAAAAGTCCCTCATTCATTCTTTTGTATTAATTCTGAGAAGGTTAAGTATGTGCATCTGTGTGCATACATTATGTATGTACATGAATACATCTGTTTTTGACGTGAATGAAGGTTGAATGGTATTTTTGGTCAAGTTCCACTAGATAATGCTGTAGTACAAACATCCTCAAGTTCTTAGTGGCTTATCTGCAGTAAAGACTTCTTTCTTCCTCGTGTATATGTCAACTGTGACTGACTGTGAGTCTGGTCCAGGCTTTGGGTCTACTTCATCTGGGGTTAAAGACTGAAGAAGTGATGCTCATTAGGTCTAGTTATTCCCATGGCAGAGGGAAAAGAATACGAGCACTGGTGGAAGCAGGCAGTGGCTTCCAGATCTTCTGTCCAGATACATGACACCGTCCACAGCAAGGCACTAGTCAGATTCACTGGGATGGGGAACAATTTTGCTTTCATAAGGAGGCACTGAAAGTTACCTGGCAATTGACCAGGAGATATATCTTTCACAGAAGGACAAGAGATCATTGGGAACAATCATGCCATCTTCCACAAATGTTTTGTGGCAAATCCTGTGTAAATGGCGTGTTGAACCTTTCTGAATAAGGAAAGCTAATTTTTTTCTATAGCGTATTAAATACAAGCAAGACAATTTTCCACTGGATAAGAAATTCCTCAACCATAATTGAGATAAATGGAAAGACATTAGTCATGATTTATATCCTGCAATTGGTGAATGCTCATGAATAATCTGTGGAAGATCATACAGATCCTTAACAACCTCTAGCTGTGCACCTGGCACCTTACTTTGGATTTCAGGTGCAGCATTCATTTATCGTGCAGTTCTCCATTCCCTTTTTTCAGGACCTATCAGATGAAAATGTGAATACTTCAAATTCTGCCACAGTAAATGTCAATATAAGTTTTGTTGGTTATACCTTCATCAAAGCCTCTGTTCTACCTGTTTGCCTCCTTTCTGGTCCCTTGGCATCCTAAGTGCTTCCTGCCATAGGCATTATTGGTTTCCTAGACTGGAATCCACTTTCCTCAGTGTCTTTCATGGCTGGCTCCTTCTCACTTCACTTCCTTAAAGACACCTTCCCTGACAGCTCTCTCAGAAGCATTCCTCTCGCTCCTTGCCTTAAACACTCCAGCAAATCACTCTACTTTCTCTGGAGTTTACTCTCTTTCTTTGTATCTGGACTTATCTTATTTTTCTGTAGTTTTATTTGTTAATTATCTGTTACCCTCCCTGCTAATTACAGTGTAAGCTTCATGGGAGAAGGCATCATGGCAGCCAGTTTTGACCACTATAGAATCTCCAGCCCAGTGCTTAACACATTGTTGACATTCAATGAACCTTTGTCAAATGAAATAGAACTGCTATGCTAGGTGCTTTTTGTGTGTGCATATGGATGGTGACAGCCCAATCTTGGCTCTTCCGATTAAGAAATACGTGATTTGGAGATAATTATTATTATCCCTATACTACAAACTGGGGTTGCCAGGTGGAACTAGTGGTAAAGAACCTGCCAGCCAATACAGGAGACCTTGGAGACTCAGGTTCGATCCCTGGGTAGGGAAGATCTCCTGGAGGAGGGCATGGCAACCCACTCCAGTATTCTTGCCTGGAGAATCCCATGGACAGAGGAGCCTGGAGAGCTACGGTCCATGGGGTTGCACAGTCATATATGACTGAAGCAACTGAGCACACAAAATCCATTTTAGCCAACTATTGCACTTCTTGGGAACCATTTTTTTTTTTTTTACTATATCCCTGAGTTGGGTGTGCAGTGTTGTCTCCCCATGGGACATATTTTCAACCTCTTTGGGAGTTCTGATTAGTCTAATTGCTTCTTCTTGGCTTGCTCTGCTTCCAGTTAGTCATCACAGGAATCTACAGTAGTAGAACAATAGTAGATTAGTAGCAGCAATAGTTGGCTGATACTATGTTTCATATATATATCCGTTACCACAGACTTATTTTAAAACAAATTTAGTAGACTGTTATCATTTATGGATTTAACATTCATGGCTTTAAATGTCTTTTCCATGGAATGATGTGACATATCTCTAAATGAAGTCGCTCAGTTGTGTCCGACTCTGCGGCCCCATGGACTGTAGCCCACCAGACTCCTCCATCCATGGAATTTTTTTAGGCAAGAGTACTGGAGTGGGTTGCCATTTCCTTCTCCAGGGGATCTTCCTGACCCAGGGATTGAACCCTGGTCTCCCGCATTGCAGGCAGATGCTTTACCATCTGAGCCACGAGGGAAGCCGTACATATAAATGCATCTATGATTTGAAGGACACAGTGGGAGGTTCTCAGCGGTCTTTCAGTCTTCATGTTTTACTTATTTTTTTCTTTCTTTTTACTTGTCTTTGTTTCATATGTAGTAATCATTACTGGGGTGATCAAAAATATTTTGTGAGTGTATTTGTATACATATCCAAGTGTTAAGAAAAAAATCTCTAAAAGTTATGTGGATGATAAAAATCTGAAACTTATTTTGACTTCTACATACCTACCAAAGGGCTTCCCAGGTGGTGCTAGTAGTAAAGAACCTGTTTGCAAATGCAGGAGACCTGAGAGATGTGGGTTTAATCCCTGGGTTGTATGGCTGTTTTCAAGAAAAAAATCTTACTAAAATTTTTTGGTGTGTCTGCTATACAATAGGCTTCACAGGTGGTGCAGTGGTAAAAAATCTGCCTGCCAATGCAGGAGATGCAAAAGACTCGGGTATGATCCCTGGGTCGGGAAGACCTCTTGGAGTAGACAGTGGCAACCCATTCCAGTATTCTTGCCTGGAGAATTCCATGGATAGAGAAGCCTGGCAGTCTACAGTCCATAGGGTCTCAAACAGTCAAACATGACTGAAGCAACTTAGCATATATGTACTAAAAATGAAGAGGATTTAATTTTTAGCTTTAAGTTTGATGAGAAAATTATGAAAAGAAAATTAGTGGACTGTTTTCAGTAATCAAGAAGATATCCAATCCTACTTTAACTGCCTCCTATAAAACTTTAAAAATTATTTTTAATATAGAATATTTTCATATATACAAAAGAATATGTATATACCCATATGTATCCATATTACATCCATCACTATAGGTAATGTAACTATTTATATAATATCTATAACTATATAATATCTACAGGGGCAAACAGCCTGTGTGGCCAAATCTGGTCCGCATTTTGTTCCCAAATAAAGGTTATTGGCATATAGTCACACCCACTGATTGTGACTACTTTCACACCGTATTGCCCAAGGTAAGTAATTATAACAGAGACCAGATGGCCTGTAAGACCCAAATTTACTATCTGGCCCTTTATGGAAAATATTTGCAGACTCTTAGTAATAGAATAATAATATTGCATCCACCACTAGCTTAGGAAATAAAGCATAACCTCAAATTTTGGTACAAATATGCCTCGGAGATATTGCAGGTTCAGTTTCAGACCGTCACAATAAAGCCAGTATTGCAATGGAATGAGTCACCCAGTTTTCGTTTTTTTTCAGTGCATATGACAGTTTGGTTTATGCTGCAGTCAGTTAAGTGTGCAAAAAAGTATACATACCTTAATTTAAAAATACTTTATTGCTAAAAATTATGTTAACCATAATCTTAAGTTTTCAATGAACCCTAATCCTTTTATTGCTTAAGGGGGCCTGCCTCAGTTTTGGTGGCTGCTTACTGATCAGGGTAGTGGTTGCTGAAAGTTGGGGTGACTATGGCAGTTTCTTAAAATAAGACAACAGAATGAGGTTTGGCACATCAATTGACTCTTCCTGTCACAAATGACTTCTCTGTAGCATGCAATCCTGTTTGGTAGCATTTTACCCATAGAAGAACTTCTTTCAATGCTGGAGTCAGTCCTTTCAAACCCTGCCTCTGGTTTATCACTGAGTGTATCGATTTATGTAATAGTCTAAATCCTTTGTTGTCATTTCAACAATCTTCAGAGCATTTTCACCAGGAGTAGATTCCATCTCAGGAAACCACTTCTTTACTTATCCATAAGAAACAACTTCTCATCTACTCGTGTTTTATCATGGCATTGTAGCAGTTCACTTACATCTTCAGGCTCCATTTCTAATTCCAGTTTTCTGTCTGTATATACCACATTTGCAGTTATTTCCTCCACTGAAGTCTTGAACCTCTCAAAGTCATCCATGAGGGTTAGAATTAACTTTTACAAGTTCTGTGAATGTTTATGTTTTCACCTCTTCTCGTGAATCACAGATGTTCCTAGTAGCATCTAGAGTGGCGAAATTGTTCCAGAAGGCTTTCACTTTCCTTTGCCCAGATCCCTCAGAGAAATCACTGTCTGTGGCAGCTATAGCCTAGTGAAATGCGGGCTTCAGTACTGAATGTACTTCAGTAATAAGTCTGAAGAGTCTTGGAAGTCTTTAATCTATGACCTGAAGAATGGATATTGTATTGGTAAGAATGAAAACATTAATCTCATCAAACATCTCCATCAGAGCTCTTGGGTGTCCAGGTGCATTGCCAATGAGCAGTAATATTTTGAAAAGAACTTTTTTTTCTGAGCAGTAGGTCTCAACAGTGGGCTTGCAATATTCAGTAAACTATGTTGTAAACAGATTGGCTCTCATTTAGGCTTTGTGGTTCCATTTATAGAGCATGTGCATACTCACTTGCTTCAGCTGTGACTCTTTGCGACCCCATGGACTGTATGTAGCCCACCAGGCTCCTCTGCCCGTGGGATTCTCCAGGGAAGAATATTGGAGTGGGTTGCCATGCCCTCCTCCAGGGGTTCTTCCTGACCCAGGAATTGAACCCTTGTCTCCTGTGTCTCTTGCATTGCAGGCAGATTCTTTACCACTGAGCTACTGGGAAAAACCTCTTTTATAGAGCATAGGCAAAATCAATTTAGCATCATTCTTAAGGGCCCTAAGCTATTCAGAATAGTAAACGAGCATTGACCCCCAACTTGAAGTTAACAGCAGCATTAGCTGCTAAGAAGCACTTTAAAGCCAGACATTGACTTCTCTTCTCTAGCTATGAAAGTCTTAGATGGTATCTTCTTCCAATATAAGACTGTTTCATCTTCATTGAAAATCCGTTGTTTGGTGTTGCCACCATCATTAATGAACTTAGCTAGGTCTTCTGGATATTTTGTTGCAGCTTCTACATTAGCAAGTTGCTGCTTTACCCTGTATTTTTATGTTATAGAGATGGCTTCTTTTCTTAAAGCTCATAAACCAGCCTCCGCTAACTTCATAATTTTCTTCTTCAGCTTCCTCATCTCTTTCAGCCTTCGTGGAATTAAAGAGAGTTAAGGCCTTGCTCTGGATTAGTTTTTGGCTGAAGAGAAGGTTGTGGCTGGATCTCTTATCCAGATCGCTAACACTTATTCCATATTAGTAATAAGGCTGTTTTGCATTCTTATCATCTGTGTGTTCACTAGAGTAGCACTGTAAATTTCCTTCAAGAACTTTTTCTTTGCATTCACAGCTTGGCTAACTGGCACAGGAGACCTAGCTGTCAGCCCATCTTGATTTTCAGCATGCTTTCCTCATGATTCCTAAGATTTCCTCATGATTTCCTAAGATTGATTATTCTTGGTTTGTTATTTAAATTGAGTCTTGAGACTCTTCCTTTCACTTGAAAAGGACTGAGTTATGTCTGACTCTTTGTGACCCCATGGACTGTAGCCCTCCAGACTTCTCCATCCATGGGATTTTCCAGGCAAGAATACTGGACTGGGTTGCTATTTCCTTCTCCAGGGGATTTTCCTGACCCTGGGATCGAATGTGGGATTGAACCCACATTTCCTGCTTTGTAGGCAGATTCTTTCCTGCTGAGCCATCAGGAAAGCCCATGGTAGGATTATTACTTGACCTGTTTCAGTATTGTATCTCAGGGAATAGGGAGGCTCAAGGTGAGGGAGAGAAATGGGGGGACAACCAGTGGGGAGAGCAGTTAGAATGGAAACTTTAATCAAGTTCATATCTTATATGGACGTGGTTTGTGGCATCCCAAAACAATCGCTGATCACGGATTACCACAGCATATAGTAATAATGAAAAAATTTGAAGTAGTATTGCAAGAATTACCCAAATGTCACACAGAGACACGAAGTGAGCAAATGCTGTTGGGAAAAATGGTACCTATAGACTTGTTCAATGCAGACTTGCCAAAACCCTTCAATTTGTGAAAAACATGATATCTGTGAAGTACAGTAAAGTGACTTAAGATAAAATGAGGTATACCTGCATTCTCTGTGTGGTCCTCCCAAGACTGTCTCTCTTGCTTAAAAGAAAATAATAACTCAGGTTTTGTTGTTTTTTTCATTCATTTGTTTTTCATAAAAGTGATGGTCCTAAGTGCAAAATGGTTTGACGTATGATATTTAGACTTCACAGTGCAAAAGTGTTACACATTCAGTAAAAACCATACTGTGAATTTTGATCTATTCTTGGGTAGTAGGAAATAAGCTTTCCTGGAGCTGGGTAGCAGCAGCGAGCCACAGCTCCCAGCCAGCCACACCATCACGAGGGGAAACAACCATACACTTACAAACATTCTGTGCCTGTACAGCCATTCTGTTTTTCTCTTTCAGGCGACATTCAGTAAAGTACATGAGATACTCAATACCATAAGATTCAGTTCAGTTCAGTCACTCAGTCTCGTCCGGCTCTTTGAGACCCCTTGAACTACAGCACACCAGGCTTCCCTGTCCATCACCAACTCCCAGAGCTTACTCAAACTCATGTCCATTGAGTCGGTGATGCCATCCAACCATCTCATCTTCTGTCGTCCCCTTCTCTTCCTGGCTTTAATCTTTCCCAGCATATGGGTCTTTTCCAGTGATTCAGTTCTTTGCATCAGGTGGCCAAAGTATTGGAGTTTCAGCTTCAGCATCAGTCCTTCCAATGACTATTCAGGACTGATACCCTTTAGGATGGACTGGTTTTATCTCCTTGCAGTCCAAGGGGCTCTCAGGAGTCTTCTCCAACACCACAGTTCAGAAGCATTACTTCTTTAGCGCTCAGCTTTCTTTATAGTCCAACTCTCACATCCATACATGACTGCTGGAAAAACCATAGTTTTGACTAGACAGAACTTTGTTGGCAATTCTGCTTTTTAATATGCTGTCTAGGTTGGTCATAGCTTTTCTTCCAAGGAGCTAGCATCTTTTAATTTCATGGCCGCAGTCACCATCTGCAGTGATTTTGGAACCACCAAAAATAAAGTCTCTCACTGTTTCCATTATTTCCCCATATATTGCTGTGAAGTGTTGGGACCAGATGTCATGATCTTAGTTTTCTGAAGTTTGAGTTTTAAGCAAACTTTTTCACTCTCTTTCACTTTCATCAAGTTTGGCTTGGTATTAGATGATTTTGCCCAACTGTAGACTAATCTAAGTGTTCTGATCATATTTAAGATAGGCTAGGATAAGCTGTGGAGAAGGAAATGGCAACCCACTCCAGTGTTCTTGCTTGGAGAATCCCAGGCATGGGGAGCCTGGTGGGCTTTTGTCTATGGGGTCGCACAGAATTGGACACGACTGAAGCGACTTAGCAGCAGCAGTAGCAAGATAAGCTGTCATATTCAGGAGGTTAGGTGTATTAAATACTTCTTGAATTACAGTATTTTCAATTTTCAGTGGGTTTAGGGATGTAACCCCACTGTAAGTTGAGGAAGATCTCTGTCTGTATTTGAAGCAATATCAGTTAGATTTTTCTGAATTTTGACCTTGTATGTTTTAGGACTTTAAAAAATGATGTTGCTCTGTGTGAATTCTTCTCTGATTTGCTTTCCCCCTCTAATATTTAGCTTATAACTTAGCTTATATTTACCAATGACTTTATATGAAGTTGTAGTTGATTTCCTATTTTCTTTAAAAGATTTATTTATTTGGCCAGATTGGGTCTCAGTTGTGACAACGGGATCTTTGTTGCATCAAATAGGTTCTTTCATTGTGGAGCAAGGATTCTCTAGTTGTGGTACATGGGATCTTAGTTTGCTAACCAAGGATTGAACTCTTGCACCCTGAATTGCAAGGCAGATTCTTAACCCCTGGACTACCAGGGAAGTCCCTGTGGTTGGTTTTCATTGCTGTGTAGTATATGTAACCTTGTGTGCGTGTACCACAATTTATCTATCTATTCTGGGCTGTCCTGAGTGTTTTTGTAGTGCCTTAGGTTTTGTCTACTACATGACAATGTTTTAACCATA
Organism: Nanger dama; assembly: GCA_917880005.1. Taxonomy (NCBI): domain Eukaryota; kingdom Metazoa; phylum Chordata; class Mammalia; order Artiodactyla; family Bovidae; genus Nanger; species Nanger dama. The sequence continues at coordinate 5,169,198 of CAKJTW010000059.1, forward strand.
GAAATTGTTGTATTCTTGTTTTAGATTTCTATTTAATTTCATGGGAAACTGAAAAAGTGAATTCCGTGATAGTGCCCAGTACATATGACTTACTGGCTGTTGTTGTTCAGTCTCCCAGTCATGTCCGACTCTTTGCAACACCATGGACTGTAGCTTGCCAGGCCTCCCTGTCCTTCACCATCTCCCTGACTTTGCCCAAGTTCATGTTCATTGCATCAGTGACGCCATCCAGCCATCTTATCCTCTGATGCCCAGTTCTCCTTCTGCCCTCAATCTTTCCCAGTGTCAGAGACTTTTCCAGAGTCCTCTGTTCGCATCAGTTCAGTTCAGTCGCTCAGTTGTGTCCAACTCTTTACGACTCCATGAATTGCAGCAAGCCAGGCCTGCCTGTCCATCACCAACTCACGGAGTTCACCCAAACTCATGTCCATTGAGTCAGTGATGCCATCCAGCTATCTCATCCTCGGTCGTCCCCTGCTCTTCCTGCCCCCAATCTTTCCCAGAATCAGGGTCTTTTCCAGTGAGTCAGCTCTTCGCATAAGGTGGCCAAAGTACTGGAGTTTCAGCTTTAGCATCATTCCTTCCAAAGAACACCCAGGGCTCATCTCCTTCAGAATGGACTGGTTATATCTCCTTGCAGTCCAAGGGATTCTCAAGAATCTTCTCCAACACCACAGTTCAAAAACATCGATTCTTTGGCTCTCAGCCTTCTTCACAGTCCAACTCTCACATCCATACATGACCACTGGAAAAACCATAGCCTTGACTAGACAGACCTTTGTTGGCAAAATAATGTCTCTACTTTTGAATACGCTATCTAGATTGTTCATAACTTTTCTTCCAAGGAGTAAGCGTCTTTTAATTTTATGGTTACAATCACCATCTGAAGTGATTTTGGAGCCAAAAAAATAAAGTCTGACACTGTTTCCACTGTTTCCCCATCTATTTCCTATGAAGTGATGGGACCGGATGCCATGATCTTCGTTTTCTGAATGTTGAGCTTTAAGCCAACTTTTTCGCTTTCCTCTTTCACTTTCATCAAGAGGCTTTTTAGTTCTTCTTCACTTTCTGCCATAAGGGTGGTGTCATCTGCATATCTGAGGTTATTGATATTTCTCCCGGCAATCTTGATTCCAGCTTCTGCTTCTTCCAGCCCAGTATTTCTCATGATGTACTCTGCATAGAAGTTAAATAAGCAAGGTGACAATATACAGCCTTGACATACTCCTTTTCCTATTTGGAACCAGTCTGTTGTTCCATGTCCAGTTCTAACTGTTGCTTCCTGACCTTTATATAGGTTTCTCAAGAGGCAGGTCAGGTGGTCTGGTATTCCCATCTCTTTCAGAATTTTCCACAGTTTATTGTGATCCACACAGTGAAGGGCTTTGGCATAGTCAATAAAGCAGAAATTCAGATAACCAAAATCTGGAGCTTCAGCTTCAGCATCAGCATCAGTCCTTCCAGTGAATATTTAGCATTGATCTCCCTTAAGATCAACCTACTGGCAGTTAGGTGGTGGGCAAATGCTGTCCCCTCTACTTATTAAAATAGCAGTTAGAGTTTGAACAAGTGATTTAACCTGGTTCCTCGTTTGAAAAGAAGAGGTAAAATGCAGCTACTCAGTAGTATTGTTACCTAGTTTAAAAAGGGGAGGAAATAGAACATATTCTACAGGGTCATGGTAATGTTTGTGTAATTCACATAAAGCCTTCAAGCAGACAGTGTCTATATATATCACATTAATTTGTCTCTTTTTATCCTCTTCTTAATCATCTGGAATCCAAGGTGAGATATGACCTCTATGAGGTTACAAAGGAGGAAACTGAATCTCAGAAAAGTAACATGACTTGACCAGGTTCACACAGCTAGTATATGTCTAAACTTGAATAACGAATCTGCCTACAATACAGGAGACCGAGGTTTGAGCCCTGGGTCGGGAAGATCCCCTGAAGAGGAAATGGCAACCCACTCCAGTTTTCTTGCTTGAAGAATCCTATGGGCAGAGGAGCCTGGTGGGCTACAGTCCATGTGGTCACAAAGAGTCAGACACAGCTGAGCAACTAACACCTTGTTTGCCTAACCTTTTTTTTTTTTTTTTAACCACTTTTCTTTTTGTCCAGAGGGGAAAATTTTATCAAATAAAATTATTTGTGACATTTCTATGGTTAGTCTCTAACTATAAGTGCAAAAACCCTGAAAAAGCCCAAGTATATTCAAGGCAACACTGTTAGAAAATAGAAAAAAAAATGGATAAATAAATTATGATATATGCATACAAGGGTATATATACTGCATCACACTGGAAATTATGTCAAACAAGATTATTGAGTGTTGTATGCCCCTTTATAGAACCCGACACAGGCTGGCTTTTCCCCCAATCACATTTTCAGCAGTGTTCCACAGAAGGCCTTTCTAATTTTTATTATTATTATAAGCAGGCAGATTGGAAGGAGTTGTAAACCAAAACACAGCTGGTAAGTCTAAATTTAGGCCCATCAAGATGAGTGTCCCTCATAGCAACATGGTTTCTCAAACTCCCTCCATGTTAAGTTGCATTTTACCAGATGTCTCTTGGTGTACGTGTTTCTTGTACATCAGCGATTTTATTTGCATGGCCTTTTCATGCCAGTATTCTGATTTATCACACTTCTCACATTGATTTTCCCCTCTCTGCTTGTAAAAAGAAAATAGCTGTTTGTGCACAGATGATGGATGCAATTTAGTATTATCAGAGTAATTCATGTTATATTTATGAGATGTTCTGGAGTCGAATCTTAGGGAGGGATATTAAGGAAGGACACCTCTCAGAGAGGTCATATCTCACCTTTCAACCTGTTTCTTATGGAGTTTATCTCCTGAGCACCCAAATATTGGCACGCCGTTGTTTGTTTTAAATTTCAGCTGTGTATTTTATTTATTTCAGTAGTAGAACTTTGGAACCATCAAATAGCATTAAAGGAGGGAGGCAAAAACATTTCTCAGAAATTGTTGAAGTTGATTGTTACCTGGTTAAAAAAAATGAATGGATCAAAGATGGAATGTTTTAATAATAATTCCTTCCTTCCTTTCTACTCTTCCTTTCTTCTTTACACATTTATTGTGTGCCATTCTGTATACAGAAGTGCTCTTCATTTGCTAGGGCTGCCATGGTGAAGTACCACAGACTAAGTGTCTGAAACAAATAAATTAATTTTCTCACAGTTCTGGAAGCTAGAAGTCTGAAATTAAGGTGTCAGCCGGGTTGGTTCCTTCTGAATGTGTGAGGGAAAGATCTTTTCCCTGCCTCTCAACTTGGCTTGTAGATGGCTGTCTTCTCCCTGTGTCTCATAACATTCATGTCTTTGTCCAAATTCCCCCCTTTTTGTAAAGATCCCAGTCATAGTGCATCGGGACCCACTTCAATGACCTCATTTTAACTCGATTTCCTCTGTGAAGCTCCTATCCCCAAATAAGGTCACATTTTGAGGTAGCAGGGTTTGGAGTTCAACATATGAACTTTGGGAGGACATGGTTCAACCCACAGCAGATACTTACAATAAAACAAAAGTAACGACAAGGAAAACTTACCCTTATTTCATAAGTGAGTTTGTCAAAAATTGCAGCATGCTGCTGCTGCTGCTGAGTCGTGTCAGTCACGTCCGACTCTGTGCGACCCTATAGACAGCAGCCCAGCAGGCTCCCTCCGTCCCTGGGATTCTCCAGGCAAGCACACTGGAGTGGGTTGCCATTTCCTTTCCAGTGCATGAAAGTGAAAAGTGAAAGTGAAGGCGCTCAGTTGAGTCTGATTCCTAGAGACCCCATGGACTGCGGCCCACCAGGCTCCTCCATCCATGGGATTTTCCGGGCTAGCACAGTGCTAATGTCCGTTTATTTTAGGAAAGTCATTTACATGGTTTTTCTTAGAGTGAATGTGCTAATTTGGAATAAGGCTAAAAGACAGTGCCGTCTTAGTTGTTTCCATGTCTTAGCTGTTGTGAACAGTGCTGCCACGAATATTGGGGTGCATGTGTCTCTTTGAAGTATGGTTTTCTCAGGGCATATGCCCATTAGTGAGATTTTTGGGTCATATGGTAATTCTATTTCAATTTTTTAAGGAATCTCCATACTGTTCTCCATAGCAGCTGTATCAACTTACATTCCCACCAACGGTGCAAGAGGATTTTCTTTGTCCACATCCATTTGTAGATTTTTTTAATGACAGCCATTCTGACTGATGTGAAGTGATACCTCATTGTAGTTTTATTTTGCATTTCTCTAATTATGAATGATGCTGAGCATCTTTTCCTGTGTTTGTTGGCCATGTGTATGTCTTCTTTAGAGAATTGCCTGCTGAGGTCTTCCACCCATTTTTTGAGCTCTTTGACAACCTAGAGAGGTAGGTGGTGGAGGGCAATTCAGGAGGGAGGGGACATAAGTATACCTGAGGCTGATTTCATGTTGATGTACGGCAGAGACCAACATGATACTGTAAAGCAGTTATCCTCCAAAGGCGGGGGGGAACCTATCAAAAAGAGAGAAAAAAAAGGCAATGACTTCCTGCAACAATGTGACTTACTTCTCTATAATGCATATTCAAATTTTAGCCTGAAACTTTCCCTAGATATTTTGGCGCATGCCTCAATGTGTGTGTGTGTGTGTGTGTGTGTGTGTGTGTGTGTGTGTGTTCACTATGCTAGCTATAAGTATTCAGTGTTATTTAAGAAGTTTAAGCATGCAAATAATTTCCCCTCTGCTTTAATCTCTTGAAGGGAAAAATGAAAAGATGTATTTTCACTGTCTGAAATATCATAAGATAATGGACATATAACCAAGTACAAAGAATGAACAAATGTATAAATGAAGTTGAGGGCAAGGGAAGGAAGAGAGAGAACTAGCAGGAGAAGGAGGCCTGCATTATCTTGGAGGTGAGACCTTTATTTGGAAAGAACAAGTTTTAACGATCCATTTCTCCTGAAAAGGATCAACCACAAAGGTTAAATGGAGTTCTTTTTGGTTAATTTCTTCTTTGGATCTTCTCAAATACTTATTTTCTTCACTTATTCATGTCCAAATGTAAATTTTTAAAATATCGTCAGTGTATTTTCTTTTCCTTTTTCTTTGAAGTGAATATAAAACTCTTTGAATAGTCAGTTTTATTGAGGTTTTAAGAATGTTTCTGAGTGATTCATAGTAATTTAAATCTTTCTACTGAAATCTTGGAGGTTGCTAAATTTCAGCCTGTAATTTTCTTCCTTTGCTAGATATTGAAGCATATTTTTATGACACCACACTACACTCATTGGAATTGTGAGCCTTTGTAAATTCATGCAGATCTTTCCCACTCTACAAAAGGATGCATTTTAAGCAGAAGAAATAGAATACTAAATTATGTAGTAGGTAAAAGACGTGGGTTGTGGTAAGTCAAGAGGGTGACTACAAGGAGTGCCAGAGCACATGGTTGTGTGCACTGTCAGGGAAATTTAAAGCACATTTGCCCATCAAATTAAAATTTGCCAGCTTAGAAAACTATTATTTATTTATATGAGAGAGAGATTTTTGTACTTGCTGATTTCATGTTTATTTGGAACCTCTAAATTCTGTTGTAATAACTGCTTAGTATTCCATTGTGTTAGCATCCCATAATTTTGACAATCCCATTATCTTGTGATTCTGGGCATATTTTTAAATTTCCTTTTTAAGTATACAACTTTGATGAGTTCAGAAAAAAACAATCAAATGTGTCTTCCAAGGTCTTCTGCCAAAATGGCCCTAGATACTCTTTGAACGTATTACAATGGTTCTTACTGTTTATGAACACATTAGATACAGTGTTGACTATAAACAATTAAAAACCTTTCTGCAAAACAATACACATTTATTTTAGAATATTTGTAAACACAGAAACTCAGATAGGAAAATATTAAACTCAAGAGGAATCCTGACACTTGAAATAACTTCCGTTAACTTTTTGGTGTAACTTCCAAGTTGGTGAGCACATGCATATTAAGAGTTGCTGTTTGTTACTTTTTCTCTCACACCCTCTGGACCCCCTCTGTCATAAACACACAAGCACACATGCATGCATTAGAATCTAGTTAAATACAGGTTTTATAAGCTGCTGTTTTCTCCTAATAACGCACTGTGAGCCTTTCCCCGAGTTTCTGTATGTTCTTCTAATACATTAATCACTTTACTGTATTCTGTTATATGGATAGACTTTATTGTATTCTGTCATAGGGATATACTGTAATTTATCTCACTGAACTTTGGTTGCAAGTAATTTATTATCTCTGTGTTTTTGTGTGTTCTAATCAACCCAACTGTGGTTTGTTTTCTATTCTTTGGTCTAAATCATGCCTAACATGCATATATTTCAAGCATTTATATCTTATATTATAAATACCATTCTTCTCTTAAAGGAACCAGAGCTCTTTGGATAAATGTCTGATTCCATGACTGGGGGCGGGGGAAATAAGTGTAAGGTAAATCTGAAATATCTTGATATGCCTGAAAATAAAGTGCTCAAGGGGTAATGAAGACCTCAAAAACACACAGATGCCAGTTTTAAGGGACTCCTACTAGGCAAGTTTTGGACACTTAGAACATCAAAATGAATTATATTAATGAATTATAACCCATTGAGTAAAATAGGTCTCTGAGTCTATACTCATAATTAATTGGCTAAATAAATACGCTTTATCCTCCTTAGAAGGAAATCTACTGATAATATCAAAATTGAGAAATTAGGAAAAGAGTACATGTGTTATTTTGAAATAAACAATGTAACTAAGCTAAGAGTTCTGAATTTGCTTCTAAGGAGTATGAACTGATATACTAATACCGGAACATTTTTCTTTTTAATTTGTTTCATTTTATTTTAAGCTTTGTCGAATAATTTGACTTTTGAAAACTATGAATATATTTTTAAATTTTGAAATAATTTCAGACTTGAAGTCTTGCAAGAATGCCACAAGGAATCTAGGTCTGCCGGATTTGCTTTCTGCCTCTCTGTAAATTTAGTAAATTGGGAACATATTTTATTTCTCATAATTAAATCTCTGTGTATTTTTGAAAACAAGGACATTCTCCTACATAATTACACTGTATCTTAATCAGGAAATTAATATCAACATAATACTATTAGTATATTCTAATCCACAGACTCTTTCAAAATTTTCCAGTTGTACCAAAGATACATCTTATAGAGAAAAAAAACAAAGGTTCTCAAAGATTCTCCTCCTTTGGTACAGAATCCGGTCTAAGATCATGTGTTGCGTGGTGGTTATCTCTTAGATGGTTGTCAGCAGTCTGGAACGGTTTGTCTTTTTTTCCATCATGGTATTAGCATGTCTCCTCCTCTCAGACATACTAATGTTTTTCTTCCTATTATCTTAATCTAACTATAACACCATTTTTAGTTAAATTTGAGATTAAGAATAATTTATTTTTATTCACAGTCCAGGGATGTGATGACCTGTGATACATTTTCATTCTTGTACTTTTTGTTTTCCTTAGAGTTCACCATTCATTCATTTATTCATTTTTTTAAGGCCCTCCCTTTCTCCCTGTCTTGCTTTCTCTTCCTTTCACTTTTTTGCATCAGTCTTAATGCATTTACAAAGTCTAATATGGCACGCTTCCTTTCATTATGCTTAGATGTATCAGATATTGTCAGTCTCCTTCTTTCCTTCTTTTCCTCTTTCTCTTTCCCTGCTTACTTTGCTCTTTCTCTTTCCTTCCTCCCTCTCTTACTGTTTCCTCTTTATAACCTTGCCTCCCTGAAGTCTTTCAGCTCCTCTCTGTGTAGGTTGTTCTCTAAGTCTGCTGCAAAGCTGTCAACCTGAAACGTTCTTCCACTGTCATCCAAGGAATTTCCTTTAGTTCTCTTTGTTGAATCTCCCGTTTTTAGATCCTATTTCTTCTTTCTTGGTATATGCCCTTATTTTGAAAAAGTGAAGTCCTCCAAAGAATGGATGCATGGGAAGCCAGATTTTGAAATCTTTCACACCTGAAATGGCTTTATTTTTCCTGTATTCTTGAATGACTGTTTGTCTGGCTATAAATAGTTCTAGGTAGAAAATATTTTCCTCTAAAAATTTTGAAGATACTAATTTATTGTCATTTTGAGAAATCTGAAGGCATTCTGATTCCTGAAGTTCCTGTTGTATTTTGCCTGGTTATTTTCTCTCTGGAATTTAGACTTTCCTAAATTTTTTCCTAAGCTTTTAGGAATTAAAAAACCTCTACGATTATGAAATGTCATGGTAATGGAAGCTTGTGGGAGTATTCCCCACCCCGCCACTGGTCTTGTTCATTTTGAGGAGGTCTGATAGACCCTGTCAATCTGGAAGTATTTCAGTTTGGATTTACCTTCTTCATTTTCTGGAATTATTTTCACTCAGGATCTGTCTACCTGGATCCTTTAATTTTTAAAAATATCTTCTTATCCTTCTCATGTTCTTTTGGTCCAGCTTAGTTCCTGAGTTCTATCTTTGGAACTTTCTGTTGAGTTTTTATCCTTTCGTCATATTTCAGCTTTCATGAGCCTCTTCTTTTTTTTTTTTTTTGGTTTCTCTGCTATTCTCGGAATTCTTAAAAATATAACACCTGTTTTCATTTATGAATTTGATATCATTCTTATCTCTCATGCTGTCCTTTCTTGGTAAGCATTCTATTCTCTATTCTGTCTGTGTCTCATATTCTCTTTGTTTGTGAATCTTTCACCTCAGAGCCTTCCCACATGTTGAGATATTTGGTGGTTCCTGCACAAGGTAATGAAAAGCCATGTAGACAGTCAGTGTTTTGCCAGGAAGGGGCTTCCCTGTAGGGTTAGTATGCAGAGGCTTGGCTGATTCCCCAGGGCACTGCAGCTGCCAGATTTTTCTTGGAATGGTCAGCTCAGAGAGGAGATCTCCAACGATTATGTGCAGTTTCCCATCTTGCTGCCACTGTCTTGGGACCAGCCGACGGGAAATGACAGGATATCTTTCCATCTAGTATGTAGGACTTTCCCTTGATATCTGTTTTTTCACAGGGCCTGTCTCTCCATCCACCCTACCTGGTGTCCTTAAATTCAGAGGCACTCCAGTAAATTTCAAGTTTTCTGCAAAACTGGGAAAGAAAAGTCACCTGATTGCATGGGGTATGTGAGGGAATCTGAGGTACCAACTCTCTTTTGTTTTATGCGCTTTTAAACCAGTCCCCTCATTTAACTCTACCAGCATTCTGTGTCTACAGGTTTCTTAAAACTCTGCTTCTTGAGTCTCTCTGTGATCCTCTGTCTCAGTGTGCCTCCTTCTTCCCAGTTAACTATCCTGTCCTAGGTTTACTTTAGCTTTTATTTTTAGTGGTAGCTTTTCAGTTACCATCAGACTTCCAGTTTCCAAAAGACAGTTTACTTCATGCTTCAGTTCAGTTCAGTTCAATTCAATTCAGTTGCTCAGTCGTATCCGACTCTTTGCAACCCCATGAACTGCAGCACGCCAGGCCTCCCTCTCCATCACCAACTCACAGAATCCACCCAAAACCATGTTCATGGAGTCGGTGATGCCATCCAACCATCTCATCCTCTGTTGTCCTCTTCTCCTCCTGCCCTCAATCTTTCCCTGCATCAGGGTCTTTTCTAATGAGTCAGCTCTTTGCATGAGGTGGCTGAAGTATTGGAGTTTCAGCTTCAGCATCATTCCTTCCAATGAACACCCAGGACTGATCTCTTTTAGAATGGACTGGTTGGATCTCCTTGCAGTCCAAGGGACTCTCAAGAGTCTTCTCCAGCACCACAGTTCAAAAGCATCAGTTCTTCAGCGCTCAGCTTTCTTTATAGTCCAACTCTCCCATCCATACATGACCACTGGAAAAACCATAGCCTTGACCAGCTGGACCTTAGTTGGCAAAGTAATGTCTCTGCTTTTTAATAAGCTGTCTAGGTTTGTCATAACTTTCTTTCCAAGGAGTAAGTGTCTTCTAATTTCATGGCTGCAGTCATCATCTGTAGTGATTTTGGGGCCCCCAAAATAAAGTCAGCCACTGTTTCCACTGTTTCCCCATCTATTTGCCATGAAGTGATGGGACCAGATGCCATGATCTTAGTTTTCTGAATGTTAAACTTTGAGCCAAATTTTTCACTCTCCTCCTTCATTTCATCAAGAGGCTCTTTAGTTCTTCTTCACTTTCTTCCATAAGGGTGGTGTCATCTGCATATCTGAGGTTATTGATATTTCTCCTGGCAATCTTGATTCCAGCCTGTGCTTCATCCAGCCCAGGGTTTCTCATGATGTACTCTGCATATAAGTTAAATAAGCAGGGTGACAATATACAGCCTTGATGTACTCCTTTTCCTATTTGGAACCAGTCTGTTGTTCCATGTCCAGTTCTAACTGTTGATTCCTGACCTATATACAGATTTCTCAAGAGGCAGGTCAGGTGGTCTGGTATTCCTATCTCTTTGCTGCTACTGCTAAGTCGCTTCAGTTGTATCTGACTCTGTGCGACCCCATAGATGACAGCCCACCAGGCTCTGCGTCCCTGGGATTCTCCAGGCAAGAACACTGGAGTGGGTTGCCATTTCCTACTCCAATGCATGAAAATGAAAAGTGAAAGTGAGGTTGCTCAGTCGTGTCCGATTCTTCGCGACCCCATGGACTGTAGCCTACCAGACTTTTCCATCCATGGGATTTTCCAGGCAAGAGTACTGGAGTGGGATGCCATCACTATCTCTTTAAGAGATCACTATTGTGATCCACACAGTCAAAGGCTTTGGCATAGTTAATAAAGCAGAAATAGATGTTTTTCTGGAACTCTCTTGCTTTTTCCATGATCCAGCAGATGTTGGCCATTTGATCTCTGGTTCCTCTCCTTTTCTAAAACCAGCTTGATTGCTTCCATGTCCTGGCTATTATAAACAGCGCTGCAGTGAACATTGGGGTACATGTGTCTCTTTCAATTCTGGTTTCCTCGGTGTGTATGCCCAGCAGTGGGATTGCTGGGTCATAAGGCAGTTCTATTTGCAATTTTTAAGGAATCTCCACACTGTTTTCCATAATGGCTATACTAGTTTGCATTCCCACCAGCAGTGTAAGAGGGTTCCCTTTTCTCCACACCCTCTCCAGCATTTATTGCTTGTAGACTTTTGGATCGTAGCCATTCTGACTGGTGTGAAATGGTACCTCATTGTGGTCTTGATTTGCATTTCTCTGATAATGAGTGATGTTGAACATCTTTTCATGTGTTTGTTAGCCATCTGTATGTCTTCTTTGGAGAAATGCCTATTTAGTTCTTTGGCCCATTTTTTTATTGGATCATTTATTTTTCTGGAGTCCATCAGCAGATGAATGGATAAGAAAGCTGTGGTACATATACACGATGGAATACTACTCAGCCCTTAAAAAGAATAAATTTGACTCAGTTCTAATGAGATGGATGAAATTGGAACCAATTATACAGAGTGAAGTAAGCCAGAAAGAAAAACACCAATACAGTATACTGACACATATATATGGAATTTAGAAGACAGTACTGATGACCCTATATGTGAGACAACAAAGAGACACAGAGGTATAGAGTGGACTTTTGGACTCTGAGGGAGAGGGAAAGGGTGGGATGGTTTGGGAGAATGGCAATGAAACATGTATGTTTTCTTGTAAGAAATGAAGCGCCAATCTATGTTCCAATGTAGGATGCAGGATGCATGGGGCTGATGCACAGGATGTGGGGTGGGAGGTGGGAGGGGCTTCGGCATTGGGAGATTGTGTTCACCTATGGCTGATTCGTGTCAATGTATGGCAAAACAAATACAGTATTGTAATTAAAAAAATAAATAAATTTAATAATTAAAAAAAAACAGCTTGAACATCTGGAAGTTCATGATTCATGTATTGCTGAAGCCTGGCTTGGAAAATTTTGAGCATTACTTTACTAGCCTGTGAGATGAGTGCAATTGTGCGGTAGTTTGAACATTCTTTGGCATTGCACTTCTTTGGGATTGGAATGAAAACTGACCTTTTCCAGTCCTGTGGCCACTGCTGAGTTTTCCAAATTTGCTGGCATATTGAAGTCAGCACTTTCACGGCATCATCTTTCAGGATTTGAAATAGCTCAACTGGAATTCCATCACCTCCACTAGCTTTGTTCATAGTGATATGTCCTAAGGCCCTCTTGACTTCACATTCCAGGATGTCCGACTCTAAGTTAGTGATCACACCATCATGATTATCTGGGTCGTGAAGATCTTTTTGTACAGTTCTTCTGTGTATTCTTGCCACCTCTTCTTAGGTCCCTACTATTTCTGTCCTTTATTGAGCCCATCTTTGCATAAAATGTTCCCTTGATATCTCTATTTTTCTTGAAGAGATCTGTAGTCTTTCCCATTCTATTGTTTTCCTCTTTTTGCATTGATCCCTGAGGAAGGCTTTCTTATTTCTCCTTGCTATTCTTTGGTTATATCTTTCCTTTTCTCCTTTGCTTTTGGCTTATTTTCTTGTCACAGCTATGTGTTAGTACTCCTCAGACAGCCATTTTGCTTTTTGCATTTCTTTTCCTGTGCATTTCTTGATTCCTGTCTCCTGTACAGTGTCGCAAACTTCCGTCCATAGTTCATCAGGCACTCTGTCTATCAGATCTAGGCCCTTAAATCTATTTCTCACTTCTACTGTATAGTCATAGGGATTTGATTTAGGTCATACCTGAATGGTCTAGCGGTTTTCCCTACTTTCTTCAGTTTAAGTGTGAATTTGGCAATAAGGAGTTCATGATCTGAGCCACAGTCAGCTCCCAGTCTTGTTTTTGCTGACTGTATAGAGCTTCTTCATCTTTGGCTACAAAGAATACAATGAGTCTGATTTTGGTGTTGACCATCTGGTGATGTCCATGTGTAGAGTCTTTTCTTGTGTTGTTTAAGGAGGGTGTTTGGTATGACCAGTGCGTTCTCTTCGCAGAACCCAATTAGCTTTTGCCCTGCTTCGTTCTGTACTCCAAGGCCATATTTGCCTGTTACTCCAGGTATCTCTTGACTTCTTACTTTTGCATTCCAGTCACCTATAATGAAAAGGACATCTGTTTTGAGTGTTAGTTCTAGAAGGTCTTGTAGGTCTGCATAGAACTGTTCAACTTCAGCTTCTTCAGCATTATTGGTGCATAGACTTGGATTTGCTTGATAATGAATGGTTTGCCTTGGATACGAACAGAGATCAGTCTGTCATTTTTGAGATTGTATCCAAGTACTGCATTTCAGACTCTTTTTTGACTATGATGGCTACTTCATGCTTAGCCTATTTTTTTTTACTTTGACAGTTTGTACCTTTTTATGAATTTTGTCTTGTTTTTGTTTGTTTCTTTACTGTCATTTTTAATGTGGGATTTTGTGAAGAAACAGAAATAAACATATATTTACACATACTTTATTTAAGCAAGAGTCCAGTTATCCTTTTTTTCTGTACATATTTGATTAGTATTTCTGGTAGCTAAGAAAAAGAGAATTTCAACTCTTTTCTACCTAAACTTTAAATTTTGAATGTTTTATTCATAGGATGCCTCATTGATGGACATGAATTCCTTCAGCCCTCTGATGCCGACATCCCCTTTATCAATGATAAACCAAGTCAAGTTTGAAGATGAGCCAGATTTGAAAGATCTTTTATTACAGTTGATGAACCTGAAAGCCATGTTACTACAATTGAAACTTTCATTACTTATAGGATTCTTACTAAGGTAAGTATTTAATGAACATTTTCTTGACTACAGTTGCTTCTTTGAACTTTTGGAACTACTTTTTGTTCACTTTGACACTCAAGTTAGAGAATTTTAGCAGAATTAAGTGCTGGTCTTTCAGCCATTTTGAATAAGACATTGCATCTTATGTGTCCTTCACTTGTCCTATATGAATTTAGATTAACTTGAGTACCAGTCACCTGTATGTTAGCAGTTGTGCTTCTTATAATAGGAACACTTTAAAGTTTTAGTTTAAAGATTATAAAGAAACATATCTGGGAAAGACGTTTTGCTAATAAAACAACTGGTTGAAAACATAATGCAGTATTCTGTATTCACATTTTTCTGAAGATTACAAAATTTTTTTCATTTGTTTTCCAAATAAGAGCACATGATGGGATTTCCCTGGTGGTCCAATGGTTAAGAAACCACCTTCCAATGCACAGGGACATGGGTTCAATCCCTGGTCAGAAAACTAGGATCCCACATGCCGTAAGGGCACCTAGGCCAATAGACTGCAACTAGAGAGCCCGTGCACCACAGCAAAGACCCAGCAAAGCCAAAAGAAAAGAAAAGCAAATGGTTGCTTTATCTCTTATCTTGTATATGACATGCTTTTAGTTGTTTAGTGATGCAAAGGCAAAACAGATCTGGAACCCAAGCCTCCTTAATCCTCAGACAAGGCTCTGTAAAAATGACAGCTTACACTAACAAAACAGCCAAATAGTATAATCCTTTTTACGATGATAATCTTTGTGTAACAGAAGCCTTTAAGAATTCTGTTTATAAGTTATAACAGTTTGTTTGTGAATTCTCACTCTCTGACTCTGGAAGTGCATCCCTTTTGTAGCTGAAAATCTTTTGGACTCTCCACATACAAGCACTTCTTCAGTACAGGCTGCTAATTATGTTCCACTAAGATGTGTGTATCTCAACTCCTCACTCAGATTCTTAAAATCCTGCATGACTCCTCATTTCCTACAAAACAAGGTGCAGAGTCCTTTGTATGACATTCAGAGACTCTCTCTCAGTCTGGAGCCAGCCTACTATACGCGACTTGCCTCTTACTGCCTACTTTCAATACCCCTGCTCTTCACTCGCATAGAACTGCCTCTTTTCTCTGAATATTCTAGGGTATTTCTTGCTCTCATAACTTTGCATCCGCTGCTGTTTCTGTCTGGTATGTCCTTCTCACTTTCAGGCAGAAGAATTACTGTTTATTTTTCAAGATGCAGTGTGAAACGATGCTTACCTCCTCTGCTCCCACAAGCTAAAAATCCTTTTCTACTGTTTGCTCACACTGTTCTAACTGAGCTTCTAAAGAAAATGAAATATGACAGTGCAGCAAAGAAATTAAAAGCCTATGCTTAATCCTTCTAAGCCTCACGGGTGTTTTTTTTTTTTTTTTTTAATCTTTAAAAGTGAACTGAAAATAGGACCTGGTTTTGTACAGTTGCTATAAGAATTAATTTAGGATGGGTAATCAATGTAAAACACTTAACAGGGTGCCTGACACATGATAAGTATTCAGTATTTGCTACCTACCTGTGTGTATGTCAGTAACTATGTGTGTTTTTTATTTATTCCCACTGAGTCTGTGAGCTTCTCAAGGTAGGTAATTGTATCTTAAATTATCCATAATTCTGAACACAATCCTTCCGAGATAGCTCCTAAGTCGTTTAACCTTTTGGTGAGTGGGTGAGTGAAGAAATTTATAGGGTCAGAGTTCTGTCAAAAGGCTGCAGAGCAAAACAGCTTGAAGTAGAATCTTTGTTGCTCCCTTTCCTTGCTGTTTAATTAACCTTTGTGTGCTTAGTGTCCTCATTTGTAAATAAGATAATAATACTAACCTAATAGGATCTTTGTGAATATTCCGTGTGTTAATACAGCACGCTGCTAAGAACAGAGCCGTATTTCTCCTGTTCCTGCTATTATAATCATAATCATCCATTTTCATTATCCTTTCTAGCAAAGATTTTGTGACTAAATTATTTTCCCCTCATTGATTTCTTTCAGTAAGACACTTTATAAGCCATCCCATGGTTTTCATTCTGATCATAGACATACAGTTCTTATGAGTTATCTGTATTGCATCATGCTTTAAATGTGCTGCTGGTATAGTAGTCGTAGAGATAGTGATAATATTACAATGTGTTTAACTAACTTTTACTGTGGGGATACTTTGTGCCAGGCAGTGTTCTAACCACTTGATACATGATAATATTAACTCATTTGAAGCTTACGGCAATCCTAGATCTTATGATTTACCCCCATTTTGTGGGTAAGGACGCTGAAACTTAAAACTTGCCAGAGGTTACACAACATAGTCATTAGCTAAGCTAAGATTTAAATCTAGACAGTTTATTTTTATACTATATAGAGAGCTGCTTTGGTGGCTCAACAGTAAAGAATCTGACTGTAGCGCGGATGATGCAGGCTCAATCCCTGGGGCAGGAAGATCCCTTGGAGAAAGAAATGGCAACCCACTCTAGTATTCTTGCCTGGGAGATCTCATGGACAGAGGAGCCTGGCAGGCTGCAGTCCACGGGGTGGCAAAGAGTCAGACGTGACTTAATGACTAAACAACAGTAACAGCAAAACTATATAGATTTTCGTTGTACTTTTGTGCATCCGTATGTGATTGTGGCAGACTATCTTTCAGCTTAACTGTTACAAAGTATGGCCCTTTGTTATACATTTGGTTACTTTTACTGCATCCAGTGGCCACAGTACTGGAAAACGTCAGGTTTCATTCCAATCACAAAGAAAGGCAATGCCAAAGAATGCTCAAACTATTGCACAATTGCACGCGTCTCACACGCTAGCAAAATAATGCTCAAAATTCTCCAAGCCAGGCTTCAACAATACGTGAACTGTAAACTTCCAGATGTTCAAGCTGGTTTTAGAAAGGCAGGGGAACCAGAGATCAAATTGCCAACATCTGCTGGATCATGGAAAAATCAAGAGAGTTCCAGAAAACCATCTATTTCTGCTTTATTGACTATGCCAAAGCCTTTGACTGTGTGGATCACAGCAAACTGTGGAAAATTCTTCAAGAGATGGGAATACCAGAGCACCTGACCTGCCTCTTGAGAAATCTGTGTGCAGGTCAGGAAGCAACAGATAGAACTGGACATGGAACAACAGACTGGTTCCAAATAGGAAAAGGAGTACGTCAAGGCTATACTTGACGTACAGCCACCTGTACGTACGTCACCCTGCTTATTTAACTTATATGTAGAGTACATCATGAGAAACCCTGGGCTGGAGGAAGCACAGGTTGGAATCAAGATTGCCGGGAGAAATATCAATAACCTCAGATATGCAGATGACACCACCCTTATGGCAGAAAGTGAAAAAGAACTAAAGAGCTTCTTGGTGAAAGTGAAAGAAGAGAGTAAAAAAGTTGGCTTAAAGCTGAACATTCAGAAAACTAAGGTCATGGCATCCGGTCCCATCACTTCATGGCAAATAGATGCGGAAACAATGGAAGCAGTGACAGACTATATTTTTGGGCTCCAAAATTACTGCACATGGTGACTGCAGCCATGAGATTAAAAGACACTTATTCCTTGGAATAAAAACTATGACCAACCTAGACAGCATATTAAAAAGCAGAGACATTACTTTGCCAACAAAGGTTTGTCTAATCAAGGCTATGTTTTTTCCATTAATAATGTATGGATGGGAGAGTTGGACTATAAAGAATGCTGAGCGCTGAAGAATTGATGCTTTTGAACTGTGGTATTGGAGAAGACTCTTGAGAGTCCCTTGGACTGCAAGGAGATCCAGCCAGTCCATCCTAAAGAAGATCAGTCCTTAGTGTTCATTGGAAGGACTGATGTTGAAGCTGAAACTCCAATATTTGGCTACCTCATGAGAAGAGCTGACTCATTTGAAGAGACCCTGATGCTGGAAAAGATTGAAGGTGGGAGGAGAAGGGGACGACAGTGGATGAGATGGTTGGATGGCATCACCGACTCAATGGACATGAGTTTGGGCAAACTCCAAGAGTTGGTGATGGACAAGGAGGCCTGGCATGCTGCAGTTCATGGGGTCACAAAGAGTTGGACACGAATGAACGACTGAACTGAACTGAACTGAGTATATAAACTGTACCAAATATACTAAAATATGGATTACAGATATAAAAATATAAACTTTTAGTAGATGTATATTGCATCGGAAACACAGTCTTTTCTTTGTTATTTACTTAGTATCACTCATTTACTGATATATTTAATAAAGTTCTATTGAGTGCCAGTTATGTTTCAGGCACCGTGTTGTATGTTGAGACTATGCCAGCGATAGAGACAGACCCTCTGCCTTTGTGGAGTTTTCATTTTGAGGGGGCAGGGCATTGATGATGGGTATTAAACAATTGTTTGTCTTATTAGTTAATTATAGTTATAAATATTGTGACAGAAAAATACAGAATTTTATGAGCATGGTAGGTTGTTGTTTTTCACAGCAGGTACTCCATCTATTTAGGAGATTCAAGGATGGCTACCTGGGAAAGTTTTAGTTTTATAAACATTTGTATTCATGGGCACTAAGGTTATTAGGATAAATGCACATACTCTTGCCCGCATGCACACTGGCAGTCCCTAGGCAGGAATACGTTAGTGCCACAGCTGTAAATAACTGTGTCAGGAAGCCCACGTTCCTGGCACCTTGTTCCCCTTATGAGAGATTACCCTGATTCTTCAGGTTGAAATATCTAAAGTAACTGCTCTGAAGAACTACTTTCAGTTTCAGAGATCTAGAGATGTGCCTTGACTTAGGACCTGTGGGAGTAAGAACTCAAGAGGTTTAATAAAGGTTTGTCCTCTCACATCCTCATCATAAAGACAAACTCATAAATACCTGCCAGTATATGTCAGTAGTTGGTGATAAAAGTATGTTCTTTTTCTAAATTCATTTCCCTCAGAAAAATAGTTTTCTAAACCTTCAAATTTTAAAGCAACTATTTGCCCATGACTGAAGGTCAGTATTTGCTAAATAAATGCATTTTGAGGTATAGTCTTTTAGTCCTAAACCTCAAGTGCCCAGGCTCTTACGGTCAGACATGAAAAATTAAACACCATTTACGGTTTACCTTCTATGGGAAAATGTATTCTAGACTAGAAAAGAGATAAAGCTTCCAAACAATAGGAAAATTTGATGACAAATTTCCAACTTAGAAAGGACTTGTGTTCTAAAGAGTTATTTTGGAGGACAAACACTATGTAACTTATAACCCTTTAGAAGTCCGGTGAAGTCTTAGAGTAGGAAGAACGCACTGTCCTTAAGATTTGTGCTTATCCTCTGCTTTCTTCTCTTTATTGAGGTGTGTTAGAGAACTCTTACGTCACTGGCAGGGTGATGAGGACAGAAGCAACCAGTTATTTGACGGGATTTTATATCTTCCCGTTGCTGGAATTGATGCAAGTTTCTTTTGTGTCAACTTGAAGTTTTGGGAATTCTTAAGGACATGTAATGTTCAGTCTTATTTTAACTTCAGTGTTTGAGTGTTTTTATTGTTAATTATGGAAACTTATTTTTTCTTGGAAATTGGTAGTAAACCTGTACACATGTACCTGGTATGAAGAGGTATCAGTAAGTATTGTTTAACGAGTTACTTTATGTTTTGTGTGTATATGTATGTATGCATGTGTATGTATTTGCATATATATGTACACATACCAACTTGTATATATATTGTTAAACTGTGTTTCCACTAGATTTAGTTGGCCTATTTTTACCACTTCCACAATTTGTACCATTTTGCATAATAGATTTTGTAGGTTTTTTTTTGAACATGTAGTTCCTTAGACTTCTGCATCTCATTTACCTCTACTTTTTCCCACTAAAAGGGAGTGTTTTGCTAAGATATATTTTATGATATTCTAAACATTCACTTTATGAGAATAAACCTTGGCAAGTGTAGATTTTGTGAACCTTATTTTATGACAATTAAGATTGCATCTTATTTTGACTTGAACTGCTTAATTTTACAATTGTGTTCATCTGTGTGGGTGGTTGATATTTCTGGTGAGTGTGAAATAATGTAATGTGTTATTTATTCCGTATTTACTCCTCCAGTAAAATCTCAAACAATATTTCTGTATAATTTTCTTAAAAACTATTTAAGTGACTTTTTTTTCTCATAAGAGGCGAGTGTGCATTGTCTAAGCTATTTTTGTGTTTGGCTTGTAATTCAGGTAACAGAGGTGAGGTTGATATTGTGCCCATGTTCTTCTTGTCATATGTGTTGGAATAGATTCTGGTTTGTTGAGAACAGATATTTTAATGTGTTTGCTTAACTTTTAGGAGTTTAGGCATATAGTTCAAAATTCCTTGAGAAATGACAGAAAGATTTGCTTTTCACATTAAATTTCCATTAATAACATTTTTAAACAGTGATAAAATCTCTCTGGTTAATGTTAGAATTTTCAAATACTGAAAGCAAATTTTAGCAAAGCAATTCATTTGAGCAGATTCCAAGGAAACATTTTTTTTTTTTCTGTTATGTTCAGGTTATTTTTCCAAGTTGCAAAAATAGGACTTTCCTCAAATTCTGAATTTTGATCATCTTGAGAAATGAAATATATTTGAAACCTAAAGTCAGAACACACTTTCTTGTTAGCAAGAAAGTCATGCCAAAGATAATAGTAGTTAAAATCTTGTGGAAGACAGATGGTTGCTCTGAGACAGATTTTTCAGTTTGGATTTTAAATTTGAGCATGATGTTTGCTTTCTTTCTGGGAATACTGGAAAGTTGCTTTGTTTCTTCTGCTGCATGAATTGATGACTGCAAAGGGAAAAAAATACAGGCTGACAAACACTGAATAATTAGAATTTGTTAGTTTTTCTTAGAGACCCATTTATTTCAGAATGTCTAAAATAACATTCAGCAAATGTCTTCTGTCTTATATTGCATGTGCTGTTATTTTTTCCTGCTTTCTTCAGACATCTCGTGGGGAATTTGACTCCAGTGAATTTGAAGTTAGAGACGTTATCAAGATTTCCTTTGGTTGAAAGAAAAACTTGAAGAAGTGCACCCAACTCTGATTATTCCAGTACGTTTACATTTTTTTTTTTTTCTCACAGAATAGCTGCCATTTTATCTTGTGAATCATTAGAATGTCTTAACACCCAATTTCAGACCTTTGATTCAATGCAGTTCAGTTATCTGGGAAACATTTGTTTTTAAACTTTTCAATCTATGTACAGATTTGTTTTTTAAAACTATTGTAATGTGTTAAGATTTTCTGCATTTGGCTCTAACATTGTGAATTTTGAAAAATTATTTTTATAAGAAATGATCACATGTTCAAATAGTCTTCCAGAAAGAAGAAGTGTAGAATTCCTTATAATCCCGTGCCATATAGTGCTCAGATACCTTTTTTTTTTTTGCCTTAGCCATTGCCAGAAAAGTTTATAGTGAAAGGAATGGTGGAGCGCTTTAATGATGACTTCATTGAGACACGGAGGAAGGCATTGCACAAATTTTTGAACCGAATTGCTGACCATCCAACTCTAACATTTAATGAAGACTTCAAAATTTTTCTTACTGCACAAGCTTGGGTAAAAAATTTTAATTTATACTCATATAATCCTTCAGTATTTGTACATGTAGTAGGTTGTATGCTTCCTCTATTTACCTTTTAAAATCAGGTAGTAGTAACCTTGAAATAAAATGGAGTTTTAAACAGTTAAGAAATATCCTTTGGATACAACTCTGTATCAGGTCTACACACGAACATTATGAAAATCATGTACCTTTCTCACATATACATCCTCATATTTCTCTTGGTAGCTGATATATTTATTTAAAACACCTGAGTATTCCTTGCATATAGCTAATACTGAAAATATAAAAACATTTTTAAATTGACACTGTTTTGAGTAGTAATGAGTCAGGGCTTTTCAGGTTAAGATAGAAGTTTTTTTATTGATAGATGGATGGATGAATGGATTGATAGATAATATAATTTTCTCACTTTTCCTTCAATTACCTAATTTTAGAGGATCTAATTTCTAATACAGATTCCTTTTATATTCCTTTTTTTTTCTTTTCTTCTATTAAGATATAATTCACCAAGAAAGATGATAGATAGGACAAATAGTCAATACCAAATACTTACTGACCAATGTTGAGTTTTCTGTTTCTCAGTTGTTGCCAAAGTGATTGAAGCTAAAGAAGTCATTCATCTCAACTTTGACAGTACTTGGTGTCTGGAAGCCCTGTGTGACTTATGTGAGAAGAATTCGCGGCCTGACTCCAGACCCTTAGAAGCTGTTAGAAATACAGTCAGCAGTTGTAGTAACAGCTTGCTAGTTGTGACTTGTGCTCTTTCTGATAATATTTACTCTATCAAATGATGCAGTAGCCCTCCTGAATAGACGTACTGCTTGGTCAAGGGTGGCATTTGTTATTGATATTCTTTGCACACAAAATCATACTGACTTGGAAATTAGCAAGTTTATATGTTGTTTTGGGTAAGACCTTCAAGAAAGAAGATCTTAGAAAGATAATATATTATTTAATATTTGGGTGTGTGTGTGTGAGTGTGTGAAGTCACTCAGTCGTGTCCGACTCTTTGCGACCCCCGTGGACTATAGCCTACCAGGCTTCTCTGTCCATGGGATTCTCCAGGCAAGAATACTGGAGTGGGTTACCATTTCCTTCTCCAGGGGATCTTCCCAGCTCAGGGATTGAATCTGGGTCTCCCCCACTGGAGGCAGACACTTTAACCTCTGAGCCACCAGGAAGCATAATATTACATAATAATACAGCAAATAATACATAATAATGTTTTTATCTATAGATCTGGTAGTCAGCATTGTTATTTATAGATTTTTATACTGTGTGAATGTTTATGTTACTCTTTGACATTGTTACTCTTCAGTTACAATGCTGACTGCCAAATCCACAGATAAAAATATTATTATGTATTGTTTATCCAAGTATTAAATAACACATTATCTTTCTCCAGATCGTCTTTGATCTCAAACCTATGTTTCAGTAAGTTCTATACCCATTGTCAGAATCCCTTGTCCTTCTTGGTGTTCTTTTTTAGTAGGCTATACTTCTGAAGAAATACTTCTGTGCAGTGTATCCTTTTATAACATTTCTACTTTGCAATCTGTAGCTAACTCTCCTAAATTAACTGTGAACCATCTATTACATATTTTATTAAAAATCTTTCTCCAAAGACAGCCAGTCAGTGGAGACAGTATAACAGTTTATCCAAATAAGTTGGTTGCAGCGCTATGTTCAGAGAGTTTATTTACCAACTATTCCAGTGACTTTAAGAAAGCAGAGCCAGTTAGTGCTTAGCAGTGAAGCCTGTGGGCTCAGACTGCCAGGACTTTGATCCCTACCCACCAATTCATTGCTCTTGGACCTTGAGCAAGCTTCTTTAACCTTCCTTTGCTTCTGTTTTCTTCTGTACAATGAGGGTAATAATAGAAGCTGTTTCATAGTGTTATTGTGAGTGATGTGTATAAAAATGCAAGTATAGTGCCAATAACATGAAGCTCTTAATAAATACTAGCCATTATTATAACTAAAAGATTAACAAAGTTTCCCAATTTTTTCTTCCTAGTGTGTAGATTAGACTCTGAAAGATCTTTTTCTCAATCATTTTTCTAAATTCCTGTTAATAAAATACAGGCTTCGTCTCATATCATTTTCGTATCTTCTCCAGTATCTCTGTAAGTGCAGGTTCCCTCTGTTACACCTTGTTCTTTGAAGGATCCATGCTCTGAGAATACATGATTACATGTTTTACAGGAGCACTTGGGAAAAGAATATTATCAAGGAGACTGAGACTTAGAGAAAGGACTGTGTGCCCTAACTCATCTGCCTCAAATTAATGTGAAATTTAAAAAAATGTATATGGAACCTTTTATCATCTTTATTCTTCTGATTAGATTTCTTTTTCGTTGTTGGATCTTAGAATATCATCGTTTGCTTCATCACCGATGTTTTATTTTATTTGTTCCTAGGAATTCTCTTCTCACAAGAAGCAAGGGCCTGGATTACTCAGCAGGATGGGACAGTCAGTCAGAGCGGTTGCATTGTCAATGAGAGGAGTCAAAAGTCGCCCGAGGAGTTCATGGAAATGAATAACTTCATTGAAATATTTAGCCAGAAAATAAATTTGATAGATAAAATATCTCAGAGAATCTACAAGGAAGAACGAGGTACGTAGAACTGCTGAACTGTGATCTCAAAGTTGTTGCATTTCTGATGAATCTTTTTCCATTTGCTGATGTGGTAAGGCAGCATCAACTTAGCATTTCTTTTTGGTCATTCTTAGGATTTCTATCTCTGCTTACAGTGCCCATCTGTTATTGCATGCTGTTTACTGTATCTAATTAGGGCCTTTAGCATATTCATTATAGTTGTTTTAAAATCATGCTCTAATTCCAACATCTCCGCCACATCTGGTTCTGATGCTTGCTCTCTCTTTAAATTCTGTTTTTTGCCTTTTAGTATGTCTTTTAATTTTCTTTTGCCCCTGGTAGCAAGACATGACATGATGTACTCATAAAAGTAAAGAGGCCTTTAGTAATGTGGTAGCGTGGTGTGGGGAGGGGAAGCATTCTGGAGACCTGTGGTTAGGTCTCAGTGCTTTCATGAGTCTGTGCCTTGGACCACTGTGAGCCTCGCAGAAGTTCAGGGTTTTTCCTTCCCCCTCTTAGTTGAGATAGGATGAACAGAGTGGGCTCAAGTTGGGTATCTCCCTTCCTCCAGCTCAGTTGTGCTTAGTCGCTCAGTCATGTCTGACTCTTTGTGATCCCATGGACTGTAGCCCACCAGGATCCTCAGTCCATGGTGATTGTCCAGGCAAGAATACTGGAATGGGTTGCCATGCCCTCCTCCAGGGGATCTTCCCAACCCAGGGATCAACCCCAATGAGGTTCTTTGCCCCTGAGCCACCAGGGTAGCTACCAGGTCAGTTAGCCTCAGATAATGCCCCAGCAGGTTATGCTCTGGTTAACCAGTGTCCCACAAGGGAAGGCCTTGTTCAGAAGAACCCTGGCTATTAGGTAGAGTACCTTGGCTATTACAAAATGGCTTATTTTCTTATCTTCTGCAGGAAGCAGAAGTTAATTTTTGCCTGAGATTTACTGTGCAGGCTTTTGGAGGTAAATCTCACAATATTGTGGGATTTCACCCATGGCTAGTTACTCTGGAGTTTTTAACTCCTTGAATTGTCCACACTGAGACTCCAGCAATCCATCATTGACAGTTTCAGTTTCCCAGCCTGGGCACTGGCTGGGCATTCCCCTCTCTTTTTTGTTTTTAAAAATTTTTATTGGAGTATACCCAGGTATGTCAGTGATAAAGAACCTGCCTGCCAATGCAGGAGATGTAAGAGATGCAGGTTCAATCCCTGGGTTGGGAAGATCCCCTGGAGGAGAAAATGGCAACCCACTCCAGTATTCTTGCCTGGAGAATCTGGTGGACAGAGGAGCCTGGAAAGCTACGGTCCCTGGGGCTGTAGCGTCAGACATGACTGACATGACATAGCACACAGGGGCTTCCCAGGTGGCACTAGTGGTGAAAACCCTGCCTCAGTGCAAGAGATGTAAGAGACCTGACCCAGGTTTGACCCCTGTTAATGGGAGGAGGAAATGGCACCCTGCCCCACTATTCTTGCCTTCTTACCTGGAGAATCCCATGGACAGAGGAACCTGGCAGGCTACAACCCATAGGGTTGCATTGAGTTGAACATGACAGAGGACACACACACATTCTTATTTCCATTTATAAATAATAGGGATAAAGAGCTTAATATTTTGGGTGCAGTCAGTCTCAAATGTTCAACATGGACCATAATTTTAATCAAAGAAGTGATGTTTCAGGAAATAGGGTTTCCACATTTGCTTGGGTGGGGTTGGGGAGGAGGTGCAAGAACTCTATATTAGACCTGTCCAAGCAATGGCAGAGATTTAAAATAGATCTCTTTTCCTATTTTAAAGTTAGATATTATTTCATGATTCTATGAACTCTATAATTCTTTGATGGGTTTTTGCCAACTTAGATGGCTAAGTCTGACAATAATTTGATTTATGCCTTCTTGGTCTTTGTATTTACCATTTGTAATTTAAAAAAATCAAGAAGATAATTGTTTTAACTAGGTTCAGTGATTCCAATTTTGTTAAGTGAATTCTTGATGGATAGTTAAGTGGTATGGCAATTCAAAGAGACTCCTGGAAACTCTTGACATTTAAGAGGATTCTATAGAATAACAGATATCATCATTATGTGTTATATTTACTGGTGCAAGGGACTAGTTTTCAGATCGCTGATCTGCTCTAATATTTGTGAAATCCTCAAAAGGAAAACTGGGTTTTTGTGGTGGACTTTATAAATTTGAGCTCTCAATTTCAAGGAGTGGAGGCACACTGGCACAAACTTAAGGGATTTCTTGGTCTTTCAAATGTAAAGCCCATTTATCATGATTTCATTTAAAAATGATTTTTTTTTTTTTTGAGTTCTGGGAGTCTAAGCTATATAGGCATTTCTTTCATATTTAAATCATGAAGAATTTGTTTATCATAATGAATCATTTCTTTTTGACTTGCTTTCATTCCTTTTTTTTCCTGTGACTTTGATTTTTGTTCCCTAATTAATTAGACAAATTTGTATTGACCACATCATGTGCTAATGCTTTATGCTAAAGATTGAAGGAGGGTTAAAATAGTATCTGCCCCTGAGTTCACAGTCTAGTTGGGGAAACAGATATATTAACAGATAAATTATAGCGCAGCTCATTAAGTGTTTCCATACAGATGCAATTTGAGTGCTATATAAGCACAGCTTAGAATTTCAAGGAAGCTCTTTATATTAAAATAAATACTTTACAGGGTAAATAACACACTTTGATATATGCAGAAACTAAGAACAGAAATAAAGGAGAATGTTTTCTTTTCTAGAAGTATTGGGGCCTCCCTGGTGGCTCGAACAGTAAAGAATCTCCTGCAGTGCAGGAGACTTGGGTTTGGTCCAATGGGAAGATCCCCTGGAGCAGGGGTAGTGTCACATGGCCATTATCTAAAATAAAAGATAGGCCTAGATCGGGAGGATGCAATTTGGATAGTATCTTCTTTAGGTGAGAACTAGTGTTTGTATTGTTTTTAAATCTTTAGTCTTTTTTAGTTTACCTGATCATATAAACTTTTGAAAAATTTATTTATTTATTTATTTTTAATGAGAAATATCCAACTTTATTTTTCTTTGTAGTATTCTAATAACAACAAAAAACTTTTAAAATTAAAAGATGTTGGTAACATTTTGAGCATACTAAAAAGTTTAATTTAGAGCAATACGACATATTTCAACTAACCCCAATGACTAATAAGATGATTAAATATAGAGAATTTAATTATACTTATGTGGATATTAGACCAAAAATTCTCACTATTCATGCATCCTCTACTATAAAAAGCCATCTGTCATTAAACATTGATAGTGTGAAAGCAAACGTATAAAAATATTCAGATTTTAAAATGAAATCCAAATTTTTGGATAAATGGCTTATCAAGCATTGAATAGTCTTTTGTTCATTCTTTCATTGATATGAAAATATTTATTGAATACATAATGTATTAGGCTTTGAGATTAAAAAAATAATGACTTTGCCTTATTGGAATAAGCGTATGGCCTCAGAGTATGTGAGTTATGCAAGCAGTTATAATAGAGTGAGATAATAGTATTAAATTATGATAGGCTTTAATAGAACTATAAAATTATGACACTCATTGAGGACAAAGCATCTACGAATCCTCTGGAACAGAAACAAAAGAGATTTACTTGTGTTACGACTTCAAGTGTGAGAAGTAGTTTGTCAGATGATAGAAATGGTAGAGGGCAACTAAAAGACATGTGCAGTGTTTGAGTTAGGGGAAATCATGATATTCTTGAATGAGCTGTTATTTTGGCTTGAATTAAAATATCTGTGAGGGAGATTTTTCCGGAGTTAGATCTGGAGAGGCAAGGTAGGGACTGAGGGACTTAAAGGACTTTCTAATTCAGCTAAGAGGCTTTAATGTTCATATACTGTGACAAAAATTGAGAGGGAGAATTGTTAGAAGTCTCTTGCAGGAGCTCAGGTTAGAGATGCTGATGACAGTACAAGTGAGGATAGGTAGATGGGTGGGGAGATGGATGGGTGGGGTGGGGAGATAAATAGATACAGATTTAGAAAGACTGGAATTAGTGATGGACTGTCTCTTTGTAGGTGTCAGTTTAGGGTCTAGGATGACCCCACAGTTTTTGCTTAAATCTCTGGAAGCAATTTTCCAATCCCAAAGAAAGGCAATACCAAAGAATGCTCAAACTACCGCACAATTGCACTCATCTCACATGCTAGTAAAGTAATGCTCAAAATTCTCCAAGCCAGGCTTCAGCAATATGTGAACCATGAACTTCCTGATGTTCAAACTGGCTTTAGAAAAGGCAGAGGAACCAGAGATCAAATTGCCAACATCCGCTGGATCATGGAGAAAGCAAGAGAGTTCCAGAAAAACATCTATTTCTGGTTTATTGACTATGCCAAAGCCTTTGACTGTGTGCATCACAATAAACTTTGGAAAATTCTGAAAGAGATGGGAATACCAGACCATCTGACCTGCCTCTTGAGAAATCTGTATGCAGGTCAGGAAGCAACAGTTAGAACTGGACATGGAACAGCAGACTGGTTCCAAATAGGAAAAAGAGTATGTCAAGGTTGTATATTGTCACCCTGCTTATTTAACTTATATGCAGAGTATATCATGAGAAACGCTGGACTGGAAGAAACACAAGCTGGAATCAAGATTGCCGGGAGAAATATCAATAACCTCGATATGCAGATGACACCACCCTTATGGCAGAAAGTGAAGAAGAGCTAAAGGGCCTCTTGATGAAGGTGAAAGAGGAGAGGAAAAAGTTGGCTTAAAGCTCAGCATTCAGAAAACGAAGATCATGGCATCCGGTCCCATCACTTCATGGGAAATAGATGGGGAAACAGTGGAAACAGTGTCAGACTTTATTTTGGGGGCTCCAAAATCACTGCAGATGGTGACTTCCGCCATGAAATTAAAAGACGCTTACTCCTTGGAAGAAAAGTTATGACCAACCTAGATAGCATATTCAAAAGCAGAGACATTACTTTGCCGACGAAGGTCCATCTAGTCAAATCTGCGGTTTTTCCTGTGGTCATGTATGAATGTGAGAGTTGGACTGTGAAGAAGGCTGAGCACCGAAGAATTGATGCTTTTGAACTGTGGTGTTGGAGAAGACTCCTGAGAGTCCCTTGGACTGCAAGGAGATCCAACCAGTGCATTCTGAAGGAGATCATCCCTGGGATTTCTTTGGAAGGAATGATGCTAAAGCTGAAACTCCAGTACTTTGGGCACCTTATGCGAACAGTTGACTCATTGGAAAAGACTCTGATGCTGAGAGGGATTGGGGCAGGAGGAGAAGGGGACGACCGAGGATGAGATGGCTGGATGGCATCATGGGCTCAATGGACGTGAGTCTGAGTGAACTCTGAGAGATGGTGATGAACAGGGAGGCCTGGGCGTGCTGCGATTCATGGGGTTGCAAAGAGTTGGACATGACTGAGCGACTCAACTGAACTGAACTGAGGATATGTAAGCAGGACAAGAGGCAAAGAAGACATGTTTTGTTTACATCAATGAGATACTCAGGTATAGTTTGTTTGGTAGGCAGAAGTCCCTGATACAATAAACACAGTGATCATATAATTTATTGCCCAAGCCAGGATACTTTTGACAATGAAAAAGCATGTTATTATTGATTACATCTGGAAAGCTTTTATTCAAGGACTGGTCTGAGCAGACTGGGAGGACAGGTCAATTTAATGAAAGACGATATCTGCATTCTTAATGTTCATCTACAAGAACATGTACACAATGAGAAAAATAAGGTCTTTTCTTATTGTCTATAATATAGGGATTTTGAAACTTATAAGTTTCAAATCAAATTTTAATGTATTTTAAGTATTTAATTGAAGTTATGTTGAAGTATATATTGGAAGAGCATATTATAAATGAAGAACTTATTATTTTTTAGAATATTTAGATGAAATGAAAGAATATGGCACAATTCACATTCTGTGGTCAGCATCAGAAGAAGATCTGGCTGATACTCTAAAAAGTGTTGCCAGCTGCATTGACAAATGCTGTAAGGCCACTGAAAAACGGATGTCTGGATTCTCAGAGGCCCTGCTTCCTGTCGTACATGAGTATGTGCTTTATAGTGAAATGTTAATGGTAAGGACTCCTAACTATACTTCTACCTGAGTCCCTGACTTGCTTTATAAGCTTTATAAAGGCGGTTTCTGTTTCTGTTTGTTCACCACTATCTTCCTCTCATAGAAAGATGCTTTGCTCATAAATATTTGTTTACCGCATGACTGAATTGATGAGTGGAAGAATATGTTAATAAAAGACAGGCATATTCAAGAGTAGTAACAGCAGTTTATAACATAGGTTTGAAGCATCCTCAGTCAAGATTTACATAGAGAGTATGATCAGTTTTTCCAGTGTTTTAAAATTTTACTTTAAGAAATTTCAGCACTTTAGAAATTTCTTTTCATGGACAAGTTGCTTTCTTGCTTCTAGGTACATTTGAAAGATGATATCCACATTCTTAATGTTCATGTACAGGAACATGTGCACAATGAGGAAAAATAAGGTCTTTTCTTATTGTCTATGATATAGGGATTTATATGAATATACGTTTTTGTTACATTTTGTTTTCATATTTGTATGAAAATCCCTATAATATAGGGATTTTGTATGTTTTGTTTTGTTTGTATTGTTATGTAGAAAGTACTTGAATAGGATCTTGATGTTTGTTCTGTCTTATGGAGGCTTCTAAAAAGAAATCCTCCAAATTAACATGTTTTTCTTTCATGACTTGAAAAGGCTTTTATTCCTTTATATCAAAGTTTTACATTGTAACCTCCTAAGTTCCAGTTTAGGTCTCTAGATATTTGGGGTATTGTGATGTTATCTGCAATGCTAATGTTTTTCATCCTGTATTCTCTGTGCATAATACCTCACACAGTTGAACTGACACCCTCAGCTTTCTGGTGTTGTAGGTGACAGTGGTGGAAGAAGTCAGTTTGCATTCCCTGGTAGTCCATTTTTTTCCTGCCATTTATGCTTGAATCTATGGTTTCTGTTTTCATGTACTCTTGATTTGGGAGGATTTAAAAATTTGTTTTGCTTCTCTCTCAGTAAGAAAAACTCTCAACCTTTCAGCATAATATCTGCCTCTTTCATTTTTATTATGTTTAGATTTTCCTTCACAGAATCATTAAATATTTTGTTATTCTGCTGTTACTTGACTTTGTCAGAGTCCTCCTATAAGCACATCCTCCCTGCTTCCCAAAGTCCTCTAGTGTTTTACTGTTGAGGCACCACCTCTTTGCCTCCATCAGTTTCCCTTGGCTACATACCATTGGTTTACTTCATTATTGATCTCCCTCTTGTGTGGCTATTCAAAGAGATCTGATTTTTATCATTAAAAATATAATATTATTTTCCCTTAATTATATGTGTTTTGCTCTTTATTATGTCAAGATGGAAATTGTGCAGTAATCATGTATCATTAAAGGTGTGGAAAAATGATAATAGCAACCAGCATTGAATTATTTTATAAGTCCTCATTTGACTGTATCATTTTGTAGGTTCCCAGGGCATAATCAGTAGCACTTACATTGCAGATCTGTTTCTGTTCTATATTGGAATATTTTCTTCAGTGCAAGCTAAAATAATGAAAAGCATATGCTTTGACAGAACGATTAAATTTTTGCTGTTTTTACTAGTTGTCTTCTGAAGCCACCTCTCACTTAAAATATTTCTATCTATATGAAGCACAATATTTCATATTGATGGAAAGAGATCTTAATGGGACTGAATTATTGTATGTGCCATTTGGGTTAGAAAAAGGAAGGAGTTCCTGACATTAATGGCAATTAAACACTGAAGTAAATATAAAAGAATTTGTGACAATTAGTTGAATTTTCTATTCATTTCTTTGAACACAAGAGAGATGTTAATCTCTTTTGAATATTTTAAGAGTGATTCTACCAGGCACAAAACTAGGGTGAGTTATTTTCAGGATGCTTTTTATCCTTGTGTGCTGTGCTTTGCTCAGTCACTTCAGTCATGCCCAAGTCTCTGCAACCCGTTGGGCTGTAGCCCACCAAGCTCCTCTGTCCAAGGGATTCTCCAACAAGAATACTGGAGTGGGTTGCCATGTCCTCTCCCCTGGCCTAGGGATCTCTACATCTCCTGCTTTGGCAGGCAAATTTTACCACCAGCACTAGCTGGAAAGTTGGTTTTCTATCCTTAATGACTCAGTTTTCACACAAATACTATAGAGCCAGCTTGTTTCCTTCCATTTAAGTGATTTGCAGTTTAGGTTCTTCTCTTCCTCTGAAAACACCCAAAAGACCTGTACCACATTAAGGTTCTTCTCTTATACGTCCTACAACTCCACTCTTCCTGGTTGAACTGTTTGCTTACCCAGAGTTAGTTTTATTTTTGCCTTGAACTGTTTAGGCCACTTGTGTTTATTATTACAATTTTACTATTTAATTGATAACTATGAAAACCAGTGAAAGATGGGTACAAATAGTCTTTGCATCTGCAAAGCCCAGGTGGACTGTCTAGAAGAAAAGTGAGTCACCAAGGTAAAGACATTGTAAAATGCTGGAAAACATCGTAAAAGATGTAGATGAATTCTGTACTTAAATGCCTTCACAGGGGTGTTTTAACTGAAACATAAAATCATGATTATTCAAGTAAGTAAAGTGGAACTCCTATCAGTCAGAGTAGAGGCCATATTTCTTCCTTAAAAGCTTGGCTAATTGGTTAACACTTATATTAAGCTAAAATAAAATCTTAAGATGTGAATGCATACTTCCATTTTGATTCCCCACTGTAATTGACTTTGTTTAGCTATTAGCTTTTGGAGTCCAGTAAGAAGGCTGATTGTAGATACTTTCAGATGCGTGGTGCATATGCATTCACAATTGCAACTAGTTTACACCATAGCATATATTTTCAATGCTTCTACTGATTTTATGTTGTTGTTCATTTGTTTTGTTCTTTGGTCTTTTTGAAGAACTGTATGTGCCTAGAGTACACCACCAAAGCACTGGTATTTTGTACATAAAATACTTAAATCAGTAAGAGGCACATTGGGAAAACTAATAGAAGATTTATGAATAAGTTTCTTTTAAGTACTTGCTATCTGTTTAGCTTTTAGAGATTAAAAACATTTTAAGGCATTATACCCCCAGATGGACTGATGGCCTGGGGAAGAGATGCTACTTGTATTCTCAGATGTATATTTTTGCTATGCAAAGATTGCTAAAACAAAGTACAGCCTATTTCCTTCCTGTGTTTTAATACAAAGGCTGTCATGAAAAGAAGAGACCAAATACAGGCAGAACTGGATTCCAGAGTTGAAGCTTTGACGTCCAAAAAGGCAGATACTGATCTGGTAAGTTTTTAGTTTTCTTGTTATAATCATGTAGAATTCATTGTCTAAGATTTTTATTAGCTTCATTACATGCTTCTTTTAAGCATTCAGTAACTGATGCTAAAATTCCTTCCAAAAATTGATTATACATTGTGTACCATGTGAGTCAGTAAACTTAAGATGCTTTTCTGCCTTTCTGTTTTACATTTTTTTCTTACAGTGAGTAAAGTATGAAGTTAATTTTGTAAAATTATAATGTTTGGATAAGGTATGGATAAAAGAACTTAACATTGTTCCAGATGGTTAGTAAACATTCAGTACATAAATCTATTTTTTAGTAGTTTTATAAGAAAATTTTATAAGCTAAATTGGTATTCTTATTATTTTCTAATTATTATAAACATCTTTATAAAGGAAGTATATTTGTTTTCAAGTTTAGTTCTTTCCATAAAATACTTTTTTATGGAAATTTTTAAACACAGAAAAAGATGTAATAATATAATAAACTCATGTATCTATCACTAGGTTTCATTAATTCCCAATATTTTGCCCAGTTTTTTTTTTTTACCTCTTTCCTCATTTTATTTTTCTGAAATATTTGAAAGCAATTTTCAGACATTATATTTTCACCTGGAATAGGTTAGTATTTATATTTTATTTTATTTGTATATTTTCAAAGTAATACTATCTGATCAGAATTGTTATTATCATTTTAAAATTGATGAAGAGGCTTGAAAGGTAGAGTAACTTGCCCCAATTTGTCCAGTTCTTGAAACGGTGGTAGCACTGGAGGTGGTGGGATCACTTGCCTGCCTCAGACCATGCTGCCTCTCAGAGAACAAGTATAAATGTAGGAAAAATTACTCATTACCCTGTTAACTTTCATTGAATTCTCTATGGAAGAGATCTCCCTAATTTTATTTTTGATTTAAGAAGTTAGAGTACACTTATGTCATCTGAATGGTGCATCCTTGAAACCCCCCTCTTAATCCACGGTACTATTACTGCCCATTCTGACTTGGCTTGGGGCTTAACCTCTCTCCTCCCTGCTCTAATCTTCTCTCTAGCTTTATAATTTTCCGACACAAAAGATGATAGTCTGACTCATTTTCCTTTTATCTTCTCTTTCTTTCTGTTTTCCCCTGTCCATAATCCAAATACTCTAAGGGTAGGAATTTTTTAATTGTTTCCTGAAGCATTCTCAGCCCAAAGAACAATGCCTGGTACATGGTGGCCAATGAATAAATAACTGTGAATGAATAAGAATTGCAGTGATTGCTCTGATTCATAAGACATATTGAAGGCTTGAGACAATGTCTCTACAAAATCAGATGTGTTAAATGGTGAGATTTGACTAAATAATGATTATGAATTATCCTCATCTTTCTTAACTATATTTATTTTTCAAACTTAAGTTTATTCTCCTGAATGGAACATGAGTGGGGAGTGGTGCGCTGTTATGGACAGAGTAGGAGAATGGAATCTGTGAAGGAGAGAAACAAAATGTAGAACAAATGAAACCCTTGCTTGAGGGGAAAATCATTTCCTTTAACCTCAACAGAGGAGGAAAAAAGAGAAAAACCAAGATTAGCCTTTTCAGTACAATAAGTGAAGTGCTCAGTTGCTCAGTCATGTCCGACCCTTTGCAACCCCATGGACTGCAGCCCACAAGGCTCCTCTGTCCTTGAAGTTTTCCAGGCAAGAATCCTGGAGCAGGTTGCCATTTCCTGTTCCAGGGGATCTTCCCAACCCAGGGATCCAACTCTCGTCTCTTGCATGTCCTGCACTGGTAAGGTGATTCTTTACCACTGCACCACTTGGGAAACTCTACAATAAGCAATATATATGTGTGTATATATGTGCATATATAGTTTTGACTTAAAGGATCAACTGGAAGGAACAAAATGGGTGAGCACATGTAATACAAAATTATAATTGTATCATTGGAACTGTAGAATTTTTTAACTTGTTAAATAGTTTTTAAAGATACATAAATTCATGAGATGTTGAAGTTTGTGATTAGATAAAAATTTGCCCTTGACTAGATACTAGAAAAAAGTACAGTATTTTAAAGTTTCAGGAGAATAGTAAAATGGCTTAAAAACCAAGCATCTGTTCAGAATGGCTTATATTCGTATTTTAAATTGAAAGGAAGAGTAGTTGAGATTGTTCCAACCACAGAAATACAGGAAAAAATAGCTTAGGCCCAAATATGGCTAGGCTTTCCCAACTCAACTAAAAACACATTTTTCTTTTCATTTGACTTGCAAATATTTTGTCTTTTTGCTCTATAAAAATTTCCTTGATATCCAGTTATAACCTGATGAGCCATCTGTATTTTTGCTTTCATTGTGTATGTGTGAGAGACGTGTCCACTATAAAGTATTTTTACCTAGTTAGAGTCTTTGCTGTGAGATTGGAGAAATTTGGAACTTTAACTATCTGCATTGTTCTGTAAGATAATTTTTATTAAGATTTGAAACAGAGATGTTTAATAAGGACATTACAAGTATTTTTTTGTTACCTATCAAAAACAGATCCTAAAATGCACAGGCACTGATTTGATGATTTGTGAATGGTTCCACTTACATTTTCATGTCGTTTATTTGTTTATAGACCTCACTTTGAAATACCTATGTTATGATGATATCTTTGGAAGCAACCTTCCAGGGTTACTCTCAAAATGAACCTGCTGTGATTGGTCACAGAACAACCAAAGGAAAGTTGCTTAGAAATATGCAGGATAGGGTCACCATGGAAACGTGCCCTTGTGAGGTCCTTCTAAGGAGCCCTCCTTTGCAGTCACCATGGCGACCCTGGCAGAGAACTGAATAGAGCAATCTATCCTGGTTGTTTACCATGGTAACTCAAGCAGGGCTACTTTGGAGACAACCCTGGGGGCCATTTCTATGGAGACCTGCTGGGGATGCCTTCAGAGGCTCCATCAAAGTCACCTTTGGGTGGGATGCTATATGCAAACCCGACAAAGCAGCTCGTAATGCAAAGGATAATGAAATGAAGCTCTGCCAAGGAGGGCAAAGACTAGGGGAATTATAATTATTGGGTGGAAATAGAGCCCTGATGTAACTAACATTCCAGAGCTCATGTTAGACAGATGATCTTTATGTGAGCTACGTGCCATGTGAATGCAAGGCTCTTATCTTTTATCTTGCCTATAACTTTGTATGTGCTGTAAACTGGCAATTATGGCAGTATTATTAGTTTTTCTCATCATGTAAATATGCCCACAAAAATTATATGCTTTCCTGCATACCAAAATAAATGTTTTAGAGTGAATTCCTTGATTTATTACCTGGGTAGTTGCAAAATGGCTGCTTCTTAGAATTGTGGTTTGTACTTCTTGTCTCACAACAATAAAATTAATGGTTTCAAAATGACCTCAACTTAATAAAGACTAGAATACTCATGTGAAGGTCAGTTCAGCTGTTCATTTAGTGTTTTGTCATTTAGACTTTGGGGTTAGATAGACCTAGGATCAAATCCTGTCTTATTTGCTTATTAAATCTTAAGACACAGTTCCTAACATTTTAAAGCCTCTTTTTATCTTGTATAAAGGGGGGAGATTATTAGTGCTTTTCTAATAGCCTTGTTAAGGATTCAGTGATAAAATGTAAGTCAGTTATTTGAATCATATGAATAGAAAGCACTCAGTGGTGGTTAGCTGAGGTTATTTTGATGGCTTTACAAAAGTTTAACACTTGAGTTGGGTCCTGTAAAATGAGTAAGGAATTGTTCCTTGAAGACTAGTGAGTGGCTATTATGAAAAGTAGTAAAAGCTGAAACAAGTATGAAGAACCCTGGCTGATATGTAGTGAGCAGGGTGCTGGAGAATGTGGTAAAGAAGAATCCTGTTGCAGGATGTGGCTCTAAAGGTAGATTGCAGTCAGATAAGAAAGGAGCCTTTATTTTTCAGGATGAAGCATATGGGCTTTATCCTTCGGACTCTGTGGTTCCAGCAAATGCCTCAACTGAAGTGGTGGTTGCAGAGTTGCTGAGAAGAGAAATTTGAGAGAGATGTAGGTGGGAGATAGAATCTGAAGCATGTAAAGAATGAGGGTGGCCCTTGTTTCAAGTTCTTAGTGACCCTTGACATTTCTAGCTCATAAGTAAAGCAGATTGTGGCTCAATAAACTGAACTGTAGCATATAAGGGAAGAAGAAAATTGGAGATGTGCAACTTTATGTCATGATGAGACAACATTTAAGGCAGAATATTCGGTGAAACATTTTATCAAATGTTGTTGGGTACCTAACATATAAGAGACACTAATCCAAGCACTAGGGAGAAAATGGTCAAGAAAGACCCTAGTGAGTCATAAATTCTAGAGACAGAGACAAAAGCAACAAATAAAATTTATAGTGTATTGTCACATAAGTATGGACAAGAGGCAGAGTTGGGGAGCAGTGTGATTTAAAATTAGGGGTCAGGAAAGGTCTTACCAAGAAGCTGTTTATGTAAAACCCCAGAAAGTTGAGGTCTTGAGCTCCGTGAATACCTGGAGAACATGTCAGGCAGTGGGGACAGTACATGCCAAGTAGGGTTATGCCTGCATGTTTCTTGCAAATCAAGGAGACCGGTGTTGCTGGAGTGGAATGAGGATGCAGAAGAGCTGTGGGAAACGAGGTTGGAGAGGTAAGCAGGGGTCATATAGTATAAGATTATAAGATTCAGTCTCCACAAGTTAGGAAGATGACAGTGGAATGGAGGCGTCACATGGTAAGACTTGTTCTAAAATGACTACCGTGCTTGGGAAAGATGAAAGGTAATGCATATGTGGGGTGTGCATGGAACAGGAGGCCAGAGCTGGAGACTAGCTCTTCCAATCCCAGGGCACACCCTAGCTTGGACCCGGGCAGAAGTAGTGTGGAGTGGTCAGATTCTGGTGGTATTTTGCAGATACAGCTGTTGCTATTTGGTGCAGTATAAATTGTGAGTGAACAAAGATTATACCGTGGTTTCTGAACCAAGCAAGTGGGAGTTAAGTGTTGCCACTGAAATGGCAAAGATTTTGGGAAGAATATGGAGAGGGTGAGTAAATCAGGTCCAGTGTATGAAGTTGGTATGCCTGGAGATAACCCAAGTGAGGTGTTGAGCAGGGACATATGGAAATCTGTGTAAAAATCCAGAGGTCAGGGAGGGATCCAGCTGGAAATTACTAGCAGATAAGTTGTAGTTAAAGCCATGACATTTGTTCAGATCACTAAAGGATGAGAAAAAGAGGCCCCAGGACTTCATAGGACTGAGCCGTGATACATTTCAACAACAATAACAACAAATCAGAGATGAGATGGCTAGTTATGAGAAGGAAAGAGAATTTATATAGCTTTGGCTGGAGGTAGATAATTTGACCTATAAGATGAACTAAACAGATTTACTTGGGCTTCCCTTGTGGCTCAGCTGGTAAAGAATCCACCTGCAATGTGGGAGACCTTGGTTCGATCCCTGGGTTGGGACGATCCCCTGGAGAAGGGAAAATCTACCCACTCCAGTATTCTGGCCTGGAGAATTCCATGGACTGCATAGTCCATGAGGTTGCAAAGAGTCAGACATGGCTGAGCGACTTGCGTTTTCATTTTCAAACAGATTTACTTAGGGTCATTCAACTTTTTTAGTCACTTTTCTGTTTATGAGGTATTTGTAAAACAATTTGATACAGAATAAAGTAAGTGTAGATGATAAGATATTTTAATAGACATTGAGAGTTATATGCTCTGATAAAGAAGATATTAAAAACAGATATTCAGTCAAAGTAAAGAAATCTCTGCCTGTGAAGAGGAAGGTATAACAGTAACTGAGATTTTGAGGAAAACTCAAATATTTGGAGGAACTTGTGGTTTTTGCAGTTTAGTTATAAGTTTTCAGAGTCAGAGCTTCTGTTTGAAAATGCTTATTCATTTCACTGTTTAACTGTAAGATAAATAAGGTTCATCTGTGCTGCTAAATAATGCTGCATATCCATTTTATTTTTATTTTTACTTTTGAATGGATGATTTATAGTTTGCCACTCAAAGCAGCATTCAAATATAAATGAATATGAATACATTTGACATTTAGCAATATGTGCATGGAATCTGAGAGTTGGATCTAGATATAATGCCATAGCCGTTTAGCAGTATATTTATGTGAGCAAAAATAAAAATGCATTTTCATAAGATCGTTACAGTTTGGATTTGCATATAGCCACATTCAGAAGATACAAACAGACACCAAATTTATTTAATCTGGTCCTTGCTTTGTGTGAGTTGCTATTTTTGAACCAGTTTTTTACTCCCATCCTCAAATTGTGGTTATTAATCTTGAAATGTTCTTGATACTGTACTAAATGCTTTTTAAACTTTAAAGAAATAACATTGACATAGCTTTTTTTTTTTTTTTTGTAGTCAGGGCAGAGGTTGGCTCTACCTTTTCTTGGATATTTGTTATTTCACTTCTCTCCCCTGATTTTTTAACAAATTTATTCCTTTCTATAGGCCTCATTTTCTAGTGTCTTTTTTCTCTCTCTGCTTCTTTTGTGTCGATTTGCTTCTACATGGGTTTCTCATGCACACAAATGAAATGCATATGTACATATATACACACTCACACAGCAGTGAAAGACATGATGCTATCCAGTGAAAGAAGAAAGGAGTTTCTTTTTATGTTTCCTTTTATCAGTTTATCCTAGAAGACATCCAGCAGACTTTTTCTCATAACTCATGGTGAGTCCATGATCAGACTAGTACTTTGGAATAGAAATGTGGCCATCAGTACTGAATTAGACCAGCTCGAAGCTGCCCTCTGATGCAAATACCTAAAAAGAAAAACAAACAAACTGGGGCTTTTACATATAGTAAGAGGGAGAATGGGGAATGGATTTGAAGTAAATAATAAATATGTGCCTCACATACACAGTGTAGCTGTACACTGGAGTTGTAGACACACTACTGGTTGGGAGTCCGGGTGAATGAGTGATGAAAGCCCTCAGTAGCCTCTCCTCCCAGAACAAAGTACCAGGCAGTGCCTAGAATCCCTCCCCCCTTTGAACCACCACTGTCAGGCTTCTCATTCAGGGCATCATTGGTTCAAATGGTTGGAAAAAAAAATCCATGTGCTGCTATTTATATAAACTTGTAGAGGGTAATAATAAGTATTTGATTAAAAGCAAAGAATCATGTCAGTTCTATGAATAAGAGCCTGTTGAGCCTGAGATATTTATTTGGAATTTTATCAGGTTACTTTTCTCCTCAGTTATTTATCTCATGGCATTGCAAGTAGAGCAGTATCTGAAAAGTGTTTAATAAAAGATCCTAAACCCAGTTGTAGAATTGCATGTGATTTTAGCCATAGCATTGTGTGCCTTTATAGGTGAGGACAAGTTAATTACATTCTCCTTGCTTTAGTTTCCTCAACTATAAAAGTTCTGGGTAATACCTTCCTTGGAGTGTTGTTAAGTCAGCCTGTGAATACTATGAGTTCAGTACCTAGCTAGGTAGATTGTAAATATTTTTATTTGAAATATGTGTTAATGTTTCATTCAAAGTTTGGAAAGTGGTAACTGTAATCCTGCTTGTTAGATCATTACACTGCTTTAAAAAAATGACGTAGTAATTATCTTGAGTTAAATAGTGACTGCTCCTGTTGCCCCCACCCCACCCCACCCCAATCACTAGGCAACTGAATATATAATTTAAAATGTATATGAATATATACTGACCCTTAAAAAGCTTTTTGACCAACAGTTGTTTCACTAAACTGCATTTGGCATTGT
This sequence comes from Nanger dama, assembly GCA_917880005.1. NCBI lineage: Eukaryota > Metazoa > Chordata > Mammalia > Artiodactyla > Bovidae > Nanger > Nanger dama. The sequence continues at coordinate 5,210,153 of CAKJTW010000059.1, forward strand.
ACCATTGATTTGTAATAAAGGACATTTTAAAAAAGAGAACCATTGATTTCTTTATTATAAGCATCATCATCACTGACTACTTACTAATTAAGTTTATATTTATGAGGATCCCTGAGAAACGATTCATTTATTTATCAGCACCAGCAATACGATTTAATTTCTCTGGAGCCATTAACTTGCTTTCAGTGTGTACACATCTTGGGTTTTATACCCATTCCTAGGACACTCTTTATCCCACTCTTTACATTAGTTTCTAGAATGCTGAGAACCCCAATTCCGGTCCCCTTCTATTTAGCCAGTGTGTTTTGTGTTTCTAACTCATCCCTGGCTTTACCTTTGTTTTTCCTCTACTTTTGTTTTCCCTTTGTGCTGTTGTCTTTATCTACTTCAGTTCAGTTCAGTTGCTCAGTCGAGTCTGACTCTGTGACCCCATGAACTGCAGCATGCCAGGCCTCCCTGTCCATCCTCAACTCCCGGAGTCCACCCAAAACCATGTCCATGGAGTTGGTGATGCCATCCAACCATCTCATCCTCTGTCATTCCCTTCTTCCACCTTCATCTTGCTCTGCATCAGGGTCTTTTCAGATGAGTCAGCTCTTCACATCAGGTGGCCAAAATATTGGTGTTTCAGCTTCAGTATCAGTCCTTCCAAGGAACACTCAGGACTGATCTCCTTTAGGATGGACTGGTTGGATCTCCTTGAAGTCCAAGGGACTCTCAAGAGACTTCTCCAACACCACATTCAGAAGTGTCAATTCTTAAGTGATCAGCTTTCTTTATAGTCCAACTCTCTCATCCATACATTATTACTGGAAAAACCATAGCCTTGACTAGAAGAACCTTATTTGGCAAAGTAATGTCTCTGCTTTTTAATATGCTGTCTAGGTTGGTCATAGTTTTTATTCCAAGGAGTAAGTGTCTTTTAATTTCATGGCTGCAGTCCCCAGCTGCAGTAATTTTGGAGCCCAGGAATATAAAGTCTGTCACTGCTTTTATTGTTTCACCATCTATTTGCCATGATGTGATGGGACCAGATATATTGATCTTAGATATCTGAATGTTGAGCTTTAAACTAACTTTTTCACTCTCCTCTTTCACTTTCATCAAGAGGCTCTTTAGTTCTTCTTCACTCTGCCAGAGGGGGTTCAGGTCAGTTCAGTCACTCAATCGTGTTCGACTCTTTGAAACTCCATGAAACCCCATGAATTGCAGCACACCAGGCTCCCCTGTCCAGCACCAGCTCCTGGAGTTCACTCAAACTCACGTCCATCGAGTTGGTGATGCCATCCAGGCATCTCATCCTCTGTCGTCCCCTTTTCTTCCTGCCCCCAATCCCTGCCAGCATCAGAGTCTTTTCCAATGAGTCAACTCTTTGCATGTCATATGCATATCTGAGGTTATTGCTATTTCTCCCGGCAGTCTTGATTCCAGCTTGTGCTTCCTCCAGCCCAGCATTTCTAATGATGTACTCTACATATAAGTTAAAAAAGCAGGGTGATAATAAACAGCCTTGATGGATTTCTTGCCCTATTTGGAACCAGTCTGTTGTTCCATGTCAAGTTCTATCTATTGCTTCCTGACCTGCATACAGATTTCTCAAGAGGCAGGTCAGGTAGTTTGGTATTCCTATCCTTTTTAGAATTTTCCACAGTTTGCTGTGATCCACACAGTCAAAGGCTTTGGCATAGTCAATAAAGCAGAAATAGATGTTTTTCTGGAACTCTTTTGCTTTTTCGATGATCCAGCAGATGTTGGCAATTTGATCTCTGGTTCCTCTGCCTTTTCTAAAACCAGCTTGAACATCTCGAAGTTCACAGTTCATGTATTGCTGAAGCCTGTCGTGGAGAATTTTAAGCTTTACTTTACTAGTGTGTAAGATGAGTGCAATTGTGCTGTAGTTTGCACATTCTTTGGCATTACCTTTCTTTGGGATTGGAATGAAAACTGACCTTTTCCATTCCTGTGGCCACTGCTGAGTTTTCCAAATTTGCTGGCATATTGAGTGCAGTACTTTCACAGCATCATCTTTCAGGATTTGAAATAGCTCAACTGGAATTTCATCACCTCCACTAGCTTTGTTCATAGTGATGCTTCCTAAGGTCCACTTGACTTCACATTCCAGGATATCTGGCTCTAGGTGAGTGATCACACAATCCTGATAATCTGGGTCATGAAGATCTTTTGGTACAGTTCTTCTGTGTATTCTTGCCACCTCTTCTTAATATCTTCTGCTTCTGTTAGGTCCATACCATTTCTGTCCTTTATGGAGCCCATCTTTGCATGAAATGTTCCCTTATCTCTAATTTGCTTGAAGAGATCTCTGATCTTTCCCGTTCTATTGTTTTCCTCTTATTTCTTTGCACTGATTACTGAGAAAGGCTTTCTTATCTCTACTTGCTATCTTTGGAACTCTGCATTCGAATGGGTATATCTTTCTTTTTCTCCTTTGCTTTTGCTTCTCTTCTTTACACAGTTATTTGCAAGGCCTCCTTGACAGCCATTTTGCTTTTTTTTGCATTTCTTTTTCTTTGGGGGTGTACAATGTCAGGAACCTCTGTCCATAGTTCTTCAGGCACGCTGTCTATCAGATCTAATCCCTTAAATCTGTTTCTCACTTCTACTGTATAATCCTCTCACTTCTACTGTATAATCCTAAGGGATTTGATTTAGGTCCATACCTCAATGGTCTAGTTGTTTTCCCTACGTTCTTCAATTTAAGACTGAATTTGGCAATAAGGAGTTCCATGATCTGAGCCACAGTCAGCTCCTGGTCTTGTTTTTGCCAATTATATCGAGCTTCTCCATCTTTGGCTGCAAAGAATATAATCAGTCTGATTTTGGTGTTGACCGTCTGATGATGTCCTTGTGTAGAGTCTTCCGTTGTGTTGTTGGAAGAGGATGTTTGCTATGACCTGTGCATTCTCTTGGCAAAAACTCTATTAGCCTTTGCCCTGCTTCATTCCATACTCCAAGGCCAAATTTGCCTGTTACTCCAGGTGTTTCTTGACTTCCTCCTTTTGCATTCCAGTCTCCTATAAGGAGAAGGACATCTTTTTGGGTGTTAGTTTTGAAAGTTAATCCCATGGACTGAGGGAGCCTGGTGGACTACAGTCCACAGGGTCACAAAGAGTCGGACACGATTGAGCAACTTCACTACATTTCACTTTGAAAGATATTGTAGGTCTTCATAGAACCATTCAGCTTCTTCAGCGTTACTGGTCAGGGCATAGATTTGGATTTCCATGATAATTCAATGGTTTGCCTCGGGAAACGAACAGAGATCATTCTGTCATTTTTGAGAATGCCTCCAAGTACTGCATTTCAGACTCTTTTGTTGACTATGATGGCTACTCCATTTCTTTTAAGGGATTCCTGCCCACAGTAGTAGATATAATGGTCATCTGACTTAAATTCACCCATTCTAGTCCAGTTTAGTTTACTGATGCCTAAAATGTCAACATTCACTCTTGCCTTCTCCTGTTTGACCACTTCCAAGTTGCCTTGATTCATGAACCTAACATTCCAGGTTCCTATGCAATATTGCTCTTTACAGCATTGGACCTTGCTTCTGTCACCAGTCACATCCACAATTGGGTATTGATTTTGCTTTGACTCCATCTCTTTATTTTTTCTGGAATTATTTCTCCACTGATCTCTAGTAGCATGCTTGGTGGGCACTTACCAACCTGGGGAGGTCCTCTTTCAGTTTCCTATCCTTTTGTCTTTTCATAGTGTTCACGGGGTTCTCAAAGCAAGAATACTGAAGTGGTTTCCCATCCCCTTCTCCAGTGGACCATATTTTGTCAGAACTCTCCACCAAGACCCATCTGTCTTGGGTGGCCCTACAGGACTTGTCTCATAGTTTCATTGAGTTAGACAAGGCTGTGGTTCATGTGATTAGATTGGTTAGTCTTCTGTGATTGTGGTTTTCAGTCTGTCTGCCCTCTGATGGACAAGGATAACAGGCTTATGGAAGCTTCCTGATGGGAGAGACTGCATGAGGGAGGAAACTGGGTCTTGTTCTGATGGGCAGGGCCTGGCTCAGTAAATCCTTAATCCAATTTTCTGTTGATGAGTTGGAGTTGTGTTCCCTCCCTGCTATTTCAATTCAGTTCAGTTCAGTCACTCAGTCGTGTCCGACTCTGCAACCACATGAATCCCAGCATGCCAGGACTCCCTGTCCATCACCAACTCCTGGAATTTACCCAAAATCATGTCCATTGAATTGGTGATGATGTCCAGCCATCATCCACTGTCATCCCCTTCTCATCCTGGCCCCAATCCCTCCCAGCATCAGGGTCTTTTCTAATGAGTTAGCTCTTCTCATGAGGTGGCCAAAATATTGGAGTTTCAGCTTCGACGTCAGTCCTTCCAGTGAACACCCAGGACTGATGTCCTTTAGAATGGACTGGTTGGATCTCCTTGCAGTCCAAGGGACTCTTGAGAGTCTTTTCCAACACCATGGTTCAAAAGCATCAATTCTTTAGTGCTCAGCTTTCTTCACATCTAACTCTCACATCCATAAATGACCACTGGGAAAAAAATAGCCTTGACTAGATAGACTTTTGTTGGCAAAGTAATGTCTCTGTTGTTTAATATGCTATCTAGGTTGGTCATAACTTTACTACCAAGGAGTAAGCGTCTTTTAATTTCATGGCTGCAGTCCCCAAATGTTGAGCTTTAAGCCAACTTTTTTCACTCTCCTCTTTCATTCTCATCAAGAGGCTTTTAGTTTCTCTTCACTTTCTACCATAAAGGTGATGTCATCTGCATATCTGGAGTTATTGATATTTCTTCTGGCAATCTTGATTCCAGCTTGTGCTTCCTCCAGCCCAGCATTTCTCATGATGTACTCTGCATATAAGTTAAATAACCAGGTTACAACACACAGCCTTGACGTACTCCTTTTTGTATTTGGAACTAGTCTGTTGTTCCATGTCCAGTTCGAACAGTTACTTCTGACCTGCATAAAGATGTCTCAAGAGGCAGGTCAGGTGGTTTGGTATTCCCATCTCTTTCAGACTTTTACATAGTTTATTGTGATCCACACAGTCAAAGGCTTTGGCATAGTCAATAAAGCAGAAATAGATGTTTTTCTGGAACTCTCTTGCTTTTTCCATGATCCAGCAGATGTTGGCCATTTGATCTCTGGTTCCTCTGCCTTTTCTAAAACCAACTTGAACATCTGGAAGTTCACGGTTCATGTATTGTTGAAGCCTGGCATGGAGAATTTTAAGCATTACTTTACTAGCATGTGAGATGAGTGCAATTGTGCGGTAGTTTGATCATTCTTTGGCATTGCCTTTCTTTGGAATTGGAATGAAAACTGACTTTTTCCAGTCCTGTGGCCCTTGCTGAGTTTTCCGAATTTGCTGGTGTATTGAGTGCAGCACTTTCACAGCATCATCTTTCAGGATTTGAAATAGCTCAACTGGAATTCCATTACTTCCACTAGTTTTGTCATAGTGATGCTTCCTAAGGCCCACTTGACTTCACATTCCAGGATGTCTGGCTCCAGGTGAGTGTTCACACCATTGTGATTATCTTGGTCATGACGATCTTTTTGTAGAGTTCCTCTGTTTTCTTGCCACCTCTTCTTAATATCTTCTGCTTCTGTCAGGTCCCTACCATTTCTGTCCTTTATCGAGCCCATCTTTACATGAAATGTTCCCTTGGTATCTCTAATTTTCTTGAAGAGATCTCTAGTCTTTCCCATTCTGTTGTTTTCCTCTATTTCTTTGCATTGATTGCTGAGGAAGGCTTTCTTATCTCTCCTTGCTATTCTTTGGAACTCTGCATTCAAATGCTTACATCTTTCCTTTTCTCCTTTGCTTTTTGCTTCTCTTCTCTTCACAGCTCTTTGTAAGGCCTCCTCAGACAGCCATTTCTTTTTTTGCATTTTTTTCCCACAGGGATGGTCTTGATCCCTGTCTCCTATACAGTGTCACGAACCTCCGTCCATAGTCCATCAGGTACTCTGTCTGTCAGATCTAGTCCCTAAATCTATTTCTCACTTCCACTGTATAATCATAAGGGATTTGATTTAAGTCATACCTGAATGGTCTAGTGGTTTTCCCTACTTTCTTCAATTTAAGACTGAATTTGGCAATAAGGAGTTCATGAACTGAGCCACAGTCAGCTCCTGGTCTTGTTTTTGCTGATGTATGGAACTTCTCCATCTTTGGCTCCAAAGAATATAATCAATCTCATTTTGTTGTTGACCATCTGGTGATGTCCATGTGTAGAGTCTCCTCTTGTGTTGTTGGAAGTGGGTGTTTCTTATGACCTGTGCATTCTCTTGGCAAAACTCTATTAGCTTTTGCCCTGCTTCATTTCATACCCAAGGCCCAATTTGCCTATTACTCTAGGTGTTTCTTGACTTCCTACTTTTGCGTTCCAATCCCCTTTAATGAAACGGGCATCCTTTTTGGGTGTAAGTTCTAAAAGGTCTTGCAGGTCTTCATAGAACCGTTCAGCTTCAGCTTCTTCAGCATTAGTGATTGAGGCTTAGGCTTGGATTACTGTGATATTGAATGGTAATGAACAGAGATCAGTCTGTCATTTTTGAGATTGCATCCAAGTACTGCATTTCAGACTCTTTTTGTTGACCATGATGGCTACTTCATTTCTTCTGAGGGATTCCTGCCCACAGTATGAGATATAATGGTCATCTGAGTTAAATTCACCCATTCCAGTCCATTTTAGTTCGCTGATTCCTAGAATGTTGATGTTCCCTCTTGCCATCTCCTGTCTGACCACTTCCAATTTGCCTTGATTCATAAACCTAACATTCCAGGTTCCTATGCAATATTGCTCTTTACAGCATTGGACTTTGCTTCTATCACCAGTCACATCCACAACTGGCTATTGTTTTTGCTTTGACTCCATCCTTTCATTTTTCCTGGAGTTATTTCTCCACTGATCTCCAGTAGTATATTGGGCACTTACCAACTTGGGGAGTTCCTCTTTCAGTATCCTATCATTTTTCCTTTTCATACTGTTCATGGTGTTCTCTCTTTGCTATTTAACTGGGCCAAACTCTGATGGAGGTAATGAAGATAATGCTGACCTCCTTCAAAGGTCCCATGCGTGTACTGCTACAGCACCAACCCACGCCTATGCTGGAGACTCCTGGATACTTGCAGGCAAGTCTGGGTCAGTCTCCTGTGGGATCATTGCTCCTTTATCCTGGATCCTGATGCACAAGGTTCTGTTTGTACCCTCAAGAGTCTATTTCCCAGTCCTGTGTCAGTTCTGGCAGCTCTATGGTGGGATTAATGGCGGCTTCCTTCAAGAGGGCTTATGCCATCCCCATTTCTGCTACACCTTGAACCCCTGTCCTGTGGCTGTCCACTGCTGACCTGTACCTGGGCGGGAGACACTCAAACACAATCTGTCTCAGTCCCTGTGGGTCCCTGGGTCCTGGTGAGCACAAGGTTTGTTTCAGCCCTCTTAGAGTCTCTGATAGGAATCGGGTTTCATTCTAAATGCAGATTTGCCCCTACTCTCATCTTACTGGGGTTTCTCTGACCTGGGATGTAGGGTATCTCCTCATAGCCACTCCAGCGAAGCACATCCGCTGCTCCTGAATCTCAGTGTTTGGTGTCTCCTCATGGCTTTTGCTCCTGACCTTGGACATGGGGTATCTCCTTTCTGCCGCTCTAGTGGCTCCAGCGCGCTCAACTGCAGCTCGCTGCTCCTTTAAACTAGTTGTAGGATCTAGTTTTAGAGGCCATCTTAAATCTAAAATGGATCAGAAATGATAAATTTAATGACCGAAGCCAAATGTTCTAGATAATTTCAAAGGTCACACTTTTTCAAACATATTTTTGACCTCCCACCTCCAAAATGTATTCTTATTTTTTAAAGAATCCTCGTTCCCCAGGATATCTGATGTGAACACAAACTTGAACATTGAACTACTTGTGTTAACTGTATTAACCCAGAAAATTAGTCAGGAGATGTCTGATGGTGAAGTGAAAATATTGTACCACTTCCAAAATTTTTACCCATAAAATTTGCTTAGGGAAGTTATTGCATTATTAAGGTGTACTGATTTGAAAATGGAACATATAAACTTACGGTGCTGATGAATAAGGCTTGTTACCTTTGTAGTGGGTGAGGGTGGATAGAGTTGGTGGAGGAGAAAATGATGCACTGTGCCAGAAGAGAGGCAGTGGGGCATTATAGTACATGGCTTTCTAAGGGAGGGTTGTGAGCTCTGTGTCTTTCTGTAGGAATGATATTTTTCCTCCCCACTGTCTTGACTGCAACAGAAAAATAACAGATGGATGAGTAAAAGGAATAGTTTAAAATTCCAGTCATTTCTTCTCAGGATTTAAGAAATTCTACTTATAGTGTCCTTGTGGATTTGTGGTTTGGTTTGTGGAGTTCTGCCTACTATAGATATAATAGTTTAAACAGCTGTCCCATATAGAAACTCAAAATAGATTCAATTTCCTTTTAATTTAGACTTTTTGTTAATAGGAATTGTGTCCTAAGGGTCTATCTTACATATCTCTTTCACTCTCAGCCCTGCCTGGGCACTCAATAAATATTTGATTATCCTTAGAGCAGGAACACACTGAGAGTCTGAAGCCTGGAGAGGGCTTTGATTTGCTTTTACTTAACTTGTGACCTAAATCAGACATTTAGTATTCTTTACCCATGAACATGCAGAAATAATGCTTACTTTGAAGAAACTATTTTTGAAGATGAATTAATGTTTATAAATCTAGAGCTTGTGTCAGTAAAAATTTTGGTAAGTTAGAAGAAGAAAGTATAAAAGACTAATATACTATAAAATATGTAATGGTATCATAAAACATTATTTAAAGTATGAACCATTTCTAAATGTTACTTCTAAAAATTAAAAAGAAGACTATGATAGAACTGAAAATTCTCTTCTAGTACCGTGCCACAAGACTAAATTAACTGCATTTTGATTTATTATATTTCTCGGTTTTGGAGAGTAAACATTTTCCTTACTAAATCTTAGTCAATAGGGAGGCAAACTTAGTGGGGAATGCCCTAGTCAAAGTTCCATTCAGTTTTCAAAGAGGTTCTAGACTCTCTTTCTTGCTTTCCTTTCTGAAGCGTATTTAGCATTTGTTTCAGTTCAGTTCAGTTGCTCAGTCGTGACTGGGGTGTCATTGCCTTCTCCGGATATTGAAACTAAAACTCCAATATTTTGGCCACCTGATGCGAAGAGCTGACTCATTTGAAAAGACCCTGATGCTGGGAAAGATTGAGGGCAGGAGGAGAAAGGGATAACAGAGGATAAGTTGGTTGGATGGCATCACCGACTCAATGGACACGTGTTTTGGTAAACTCTGGGAGGTGGCAGTGGACAGGAGGCCTTCCTGGAGTCGCAGGGTAAGATAAAACTGAGCGACTGAACTGAACAATATACTGTTTGATTCCACTTGGTTAAGATGACGTGTGCCTAGCTTCTCCATTGTAAAATCATTCTTTTCCCTTTATAAGTAGTAAATATTTTGGGGGTGCACCTTTGAGGCTGTATAATTGTCTCATTCCTTACCTTATTTTAAACTTTAAATTGATATGTTTGTGTGAGTGTATGCGTGTGTGGTTTTCTTTTTCAGTCAGTGGATTTTAGTCCATTACTATACCTATGTATTTTGATATATTAATTGCCTGTTTGACTCATAGGACCAGTTTGGCAAATGACACCATTTTCAAACATTTTTATTACCTTTTGACACAGTCCCATCATTCTTTGCTTCTTTCTGGTACAGCAAAACATTCTAGGCTCTTCTTGCACTTTTCTTACCTGAGCCCTGGAATTAGCCATTTCTCTAACAAGCCTTGGTTAGTATTTGTGGAAAAAATTGTGTTTAGGAGAACATAGTATTAATATCTTGGCATTAGATATGTTCATTGCTTTTTAGATATCATTATTCTGAGATCTGAGTGGACATAGATACAAAACATTTCTGTAAAATCACGTTTTTGTATCTATATTGAATTGTCTATTTATATATATTAAAAACAACAATTTCAAACCAACACCTCCAACTTAAACGAGGTATCATTAGAGTTCATTCTAGTTTTCTTTCTTTCCATATTTGTAGTTCCTTTTCTGACTATGAGAAACAGACTCTTATTATCCTTTACATATCAACTTATTTGATTGATTTTCTGTTTGTAAATAATCTTGCATAACTCATGTCATCTTCTTTCCTAAGTGGAGGCACTCCTCACCTCACCCTACTGGACCACAACCACGGGGGAGAGGGCCATCCTCTTTTCTGCTCTAGGACCTTGTTCCAGGCTGGCCTTGGCTGCCCCATGGTGCCCACGTGGAGAATGCACTTTTTCCCCCGACTGGGCTGTTACTTCCCATTCTGGACCACTCTTTGCAGGGACCACCTGATCATCTTGCTAACACTTTCACATCCTGCTATGGGCCACCTTGCCTTTGCCTCCTTTCCTCGACCAGTATGGACACCATCCTTGCTCTGCATTACCAAATAAGCTTTAGGACTGAACTGTTCGGGAAGTAAAAGGGGAAAGGAAAAACTGACAGTTGCTTTCAAGTGCTCACTTTGTTTCTGCATGGGAAGCAAAAAGACTATTGAGTCTAGTGCGATAGGAAGGAGATGAGGATGGCATAAACCAAGGTGGCAGTAGGGAGATTTTGAGCAGAAAAGTTAAGTGATTTGTCCAGAGTGGTACAGTTAGTTAAATAATAGAACCAGAACTGTAACCTGGCACTGTACTCCCTGGTCTCCTATAAATACTTTTTCCCCCAAAAATAGATGAGTTTGAAGTCTATTAGGGTATAAGACTATGAAGGCAGATAATAATTATAGTCTATGAAGATCAAAACAAAAAGGAATTTTAAGAATTTAGTGATTTTTTTTTTTAATCCCTTCCAAAAAAATATCAGAAATTGCAACTTGGAAGCACATTTGGAGCATGTAGAGCCGTGGTTTCAGAAAGCTGAAATTTTTTTTTCCTTCTTTCAAGGAATCATTATATAGAATTTTATTTTAACCAGGTCAGTATGTTAAACTAAAACTAGTGGATGCTGATGATGGTGATAAGAGCTAATATTCTTTAAGCACTTACCATCTGCTAGGCAGGATTCTAAGCACTCTAAATGCTTTATTTAAGTCTCACACAATACAATGAGGTAGATGGTATAACTTTCCTCATTTTACAAATGTGAAAACTGAAGTACAGAGAAAAGTTATTGGCTCAGTATTGCATCTGTAGAGGTTGTCGAAGCAGGACTCCAGAAACTGTGCCAGTAACTTGAAAACTATATTCTAAGGTAGCATGTGAAAAGATCCTTATCACCATGCTTCACATGACTAATATGGGTCATTTAGAGTTCTTAATCAATGTAAAGTCTTGTTGCCATGCCTGCCACAGGACATTATTGGTGATTTGAAATATTCTGCGATAGTGAGCTGGCAGTTTCAATGTTATGAATTTTAGAGTAAATTGACCTGCCTTGCTTATCTCTCAGTTAAAAAAAAAAAAAGAAGAGAATATGAAATGAGTTAACGAGGCACAGTGTATGTCAATGGTTCTCAGTAGCAGTGTGGCTGGGCAGGAGGGTAAGAGTTTTGGATCCCCGAGTGCAGTTTCAAAATAAACTGCAAACTTGCAGAGGTTCTGTCCTTCCTGGAGGCAGGTTCTGTTGCTACTGAAACCCTTTGATGGAGAAGCTTTTAATCTAAAATGAATAAGAGAAAGGACAAAAAAAATGCGTTCAGAGCAAATCTCTAATGCATTAAAAGACCTATCACAGCCCCTTCCACCAGGAAAATGCTGGACACGTTCTTCGTATTCCATTATGAGGATACAATAGGGGCATGCGTGTATGCCACATATGGTCATCACTATCACATGTAGAAATGCACATGTAAGGTTGCCCTGGCATAAATTTCCCAAAGATGATCCCACACCAGTAGACAAGATTTTCATCCAATGTCAATTTTTTAGTTATGATATTTAGATTAACTTACTTATATACATTGGGAACAGTGTCAGACTTTATTTTTTTTGGCTCCAAAATCACTGCAGATGGTGACTGCAGCCATGAAATTAAAAGACACTTACTCCTTGGAAAAAAGTTATGACCAACCTAGATAGCATATTCAAAAGCAGAGACATTGCCAACAAAGGTCCATCTAGTCAAGGCGATGGTTTTTCCAGTGGTCATGTATGGATGTGAGAGTTGGACTGTGAAGAAGGGTGAGCACTGAAGAACTGATGCTTTTGAACTGTGGTGTTGGAGAAGACTCTTGAGAGTCCCTTGGACTGCAAGGAGATCCAACCAGTCCATTCTGAAGGAGATCAACCCTGGGATTTCTTTGGAAGGACTGATGCTAAAGCTGAAACTCCAATACTTTGGCAACCTCTTGCGAAGAGTTGACTCATTAGAAAAAACTCTGATGCTGGGAGGGACTGGGGGCAGGAGGAGATGGGGACGACAGAGGATGAGATGGGGACGACAGAGGATGAGATGGCTGGATGGCATCACCGACTCGATGGACCTGAATCTGAGTGAACTCCAGGAGTTGGTGATGGACAGGGAGGCCTGGCGTGCTGCGATTCATGAAGTTGCAAAGAGTTGGACATGACTGAGCAACTGAACTGAACTGACTGATACACATTTAAGATCACATACGTATATGGATATGTGATTCTTCAATATACACATTAAATGACTTATTAATGTAGAAATATCACCTTTTGCACTTCCACATGCATCTTCAACACACTTTTGAGTCATCTAATATTCTTTTTTCATTGGAAGAAGTGATACAGATTTTCAGTTCAACAACCAGAAAGAGGGAGCTCAGAGTCTCTGTGTCTGTGTCTCATTTTTAGTCCCTGTATGTGTCCCTCAAATGTTATCTCCAACCACCAGTGCTCATTTATAGAACATTAGGAATATCAACATTTCATTGTTCCCAGAGATGTATTTCTTGATCTCTAACATAAGCAATTAACATGTCGCTTAAAACCCACCAAAATGATTTATTTGAATATGTAATATATTATGTGTGTGTGCTCAGTCATGTCCGTCTCTTTGCATCCTCACGGACTGTAGCCTACCCTGCAACTCTATCCATGGAATTTTCCAGGCAAGAATACTGGAGTGGGTTGCCATTTCCTGCTCCAGGGAATCTTCCTGACTCAGGGATCTAATCTGAGTCTCCTGCTTTGGCTGGCAGATTCTTTACCACTGAGCCACGTGGAAAGCCTGTAATAAATTCACATGGTTCAATATTCATAAGTTTGAAAACACACATTTAATGAAGTCTCTTTCCCATCTTATATGCTATCTCCCCAACTCCCACTCCCACTTACGTGCATGCTGCCATTCGTTACTTTTGTAGCCTTCCAAGTTACTTTATGGATGTGCAACAAATACAAATATACATTCTGACTTTACTTTTTAATGAATCTAATAATGTACTATAAAGATTTCAGCACTTTGCTTTAGATAATTTCAGTTATTAGTCTTTTATAACTACATGATCTTCTGATATATGCATGTACCAGAATTTATTTAATCTGACTCCTACTGGTGAAAATTTATTTTTAACCTTTTGCTACACTAACCAGTGCTTCAGTGAATACCTTGTGCATGCATTATTTTGTGAATGTGCCAGTAGGTCTGTGGAATAAATACCTAAAAATGAAATTGCTGAACCAGAGACTATTCAGTTTTGATAGTTCATTATTAATTGTTCAGTCTTGAACAAGTTAGCTAATTTCTTGTCAACTTTGTTTCTTATCTTTGATAGGGATTCAGATGGAAAAGAGATTAATGTCTGAAAAAACCTCGAGAATTCACTTGATTAAAAGTCTAATGTACACACTACATCAGCAAAGATAACATTTCAGTCACTAGACTTTTTGATAAATCACCTAAATATTTTTAGCACATCTCCCCATATGTGTATGTTTTAAATTTACAAATTATCTCTACTTACACTACTATATTTATATATATTTATCTTTATTATAAACTATGCATGTAAGTTAAAAACATTACATGACTTAAATAGAAGGTGGTCAAAAGGTACAAACTTCCAGTTATCAAATAAGTGGTGGGAATGTAATGTATAGGGTGGTGACTATAATTAATAATACTCGTATATTTGAATTGCTAAGAGAGCAAATCTTAAAAGTTCAGTAGATCTCATCACAAGAAAGAAATATGGTAAATATGTGTGGTGATGGATGTTAGCTAGACATCCATATTATGGTAATCATTTCTCAGTATGTACATATATCAAATAATTTTGTTGAACACTTTAAACTAATAGAATGATTTTTGTCAACTGGCTCCCCTGTTCATGGGATTTCCCATGCAAGAATACTGGAGTGGGTCCCCATTTCCTTCTTCAGGGGGATCTTCCCAATTCAAGGATCAAACCTGCATCTCTTGTGTCTCCTGCAGGCAAATTCTTTACCACTGAGCCACCTGGAAGCCCCCAATAAAAAGAGTTAAATATAAATGGAAGTTCCTTCATGTAGCCTATGAGCTATCTAATATATGTCCTGAAATTCATGGACCCCTTACGGAATTTTGTAATATAGTAGACTTGGATCACAAATTAGGGAACCTGGAAACTCTGGGATAAAGTTACAAAAGAGTAAAACTTCAATAAGCATTCCTTTTTCTTGTTAGTAAAATGGGGAAAATAATATTTATCTTATGGATGTATAGTGAGAATTGAATGAGATAATATGTGAGATATTGTTTGGTTAAGTAGTGAATAAAATATTTAATGGCAGAAAATTATATGACCTGTGAAGGTCTATTAAAGAAATGTGTAGATTTGGCTTGAAATAATTTTTAACTTTATTGAAACCTAATGATAGTATGGCATATCATTTTTCTAGGCTTCAATTATGTTCTTCCAAAACAAATATAGGAAATTATACCAAAGAATTAAAAGACTTGATTAAAATTTTTTTTTCAGGAGCCATAACATTTCTTTTTTTAAAGGTTTATATTAATAGGGCTCAGGGAAGCAGTAGGAAAATTTAATCCTCTTATATCTTGTATGTTTTTACTGTGCTTCTGTTGTGCAGAAGAGATCACTATACTTCCTAAAATGGGGCTGCTTAAATAACTGGCTTTCTGTTGCCTCCAGTGTCGTGATTAGTCCTTATTTGAAGGGTGTTAATGGTGGTGGAGGTACTGACTTGAAAGGAGATGTGTCAGCTGCGTTTGTGGGTGTTTTATGACTTAATTTGTCATTTTAAGAAAATGCATTGTGTTTTACTGAACAAGTTACATTTGGATAATAAAATTGGCAGTAAATTTCAGGAAGAGAGGTTGCTACTTTTAAAGAAAAGTGTGTATTATAAACTATATAAAAAGGGTACGCACGTGTAGTAATCACATGTATGCTTGAGCAGCATTGTATAATCAAGCATCTAATTTTTCAGACACATCTTACCTCTCTCACAAATCAGAAAATAATGTAATTTTTCTTGTTAAGAGCCCTCTTCTCCCTCCCCTGCAATTTAATTAATACTTGTTAAGAAGAGGTGGCTGTCAGATTAGCACTGAATTTCAGAATTTTCTATTGTCTTCTGATGGAGTAGCAATCTAAATCTTTTTATTTAGGTATATTATTTTCAAGGACTTTCAAAATGGTAATTCCTCAGCTTTTCTGATTATGAAGAGAAATTTTTAGCATTTGAATAAATACATTGAATGGTTTTTTTTTCATAAAAGGCAGTAATAGAGAAACTATTTAAAAAGAAAAAGTGAAGATATTCTTAAGTAAGAATAGCTGTTATCCTCAAGTTGTATTGTTTTGCTCAGAAATTTTGGTGATACATACCTTTAGGATAAGGTACAGGCAGCTTGTAAGTTTCTGTAGTATTTCACAGTGTAATCAAACAGTCCTTGGAAAGGAGTGGTGAAACAAGACTAGATTTGTTACTAATATTTCCCCTTTCTGATATCATTAATTTATTTTACAAATACTTATCACATTTCTAAGTAGTAAGTACTAAGGACAGAATGGTCAAAATATAGACACATGGCTCATGTTACAACTTATATGGTAACAGGAAAGTGCATAGACGTACATAAAATGCTTGTCCTAATGAAAGTTAAGGAGAGGAACAGTGGACTGAGAGGTTAAGAGTAGTGAAAAAATACCTACATTGTACACAAATGCTATTCTGATAAGAACTATCTGAGGAACTGGTACTTAATCTGAAATTAAAGGAGGTACTAAATAGAAGATTTAAGGCAGAATAATTTTAAAAACCATACTTTTTTGGTCTTCTTTGATATCTCTCAATAAAAAAGTTTTAGAATGTTTTTTCCAAAAAGGTCTTCTGTACTTTTTCATAAGTTTAATCCAGAGTATTTTATATTTTGTTTGTATTTGTCATAAATTACTACATATTTATAATTTTTTCTTTTCTAACTTTTGTTGTACTAGAGTATAGAAATAAAATTTACTTTTTCATATTTATCTTCTATCAGCAATCTTCTAAATTATTTTATGATAATTTTTGATAACTTCTTTATATAATATTTGAAATATTTATGTAGACAATCTAATGGGTGTATAGTAATAGTTTTGTCCTATTTATTCAATCTTTATACCTTGTATTTATTTTTTCATTCTTATTGATCTGGCTAAAAGACGCATTATAAAGTTATTAGTGATGAGACATCCTTGTATTATCCCTGTTGCTATTTCTGTTGTTCAGTTGCTAAGTCATGTCCGACTCTTTGCAACCCCCATGGACTACAGCACACTAGACCCTTCTGTCCTTCACTATCTCCTGGAGCTGCACATATTCATGTCCACTGAGTCAGTGATGCTATCTAACCATATCTAACCATTTCATCTTCTTCTGCCCCTTTCTCATTTTGGCTTCAGTCTTTCCCAGCATCAGGGTCTTTTCCAGTGAGTCGGCTCTTCACATCAGGTGGCCACAATATTGAAGCTTCAGTTTCAGCATCCTTCTAATGAATTTTCAGGGTTGATTTCCTCTAGAATTGATTGGTTTACTGATGCTAAAGTAAATTTTAGGGGGATTTTTTTTCCATCAGTAATGATGCTTGCTAAACTTTTTAAAATTACATTTTTTAATTTATTATTTTTTATTTTACTTTACAATACTGTATTGGTTTTGCCATACATTGACATGAATCCGCCACGGGTGTACATGAGTTCCCAATCCTGAACCCCTCCCCACCTCTCTCCCCATATCATGTCTCTGGGTCATCCCCGTGCACCAGCCCCCAGCATCCTGTATCCTGTATCGAACCTAGACTGGCGATTCGTTTCTTACATGATAGTATACATGTTTCAATGCCATTCTCCCAAATCATCCCACCCTCTCCCTCTCCCAAAAAGTCCAAAAGTCTATTCTATACATCTGTGTCTCTTTTGCTGTCTCGCATGCAGGGTTATCATTACCATCTTTCTAAATTCCATATATATGTGTTAGTATACTGTATTGGTGTTTTTCTTTCTGGCTTACTTATTTTTCATCAGGCTAAGGCAGTTTTTATTTACTCCTATGTGATGACAGGTTGATTCATAAGTAAGTGGGTGTTGAAATTTATTGAATTGTTTCCTGTACCAGCTAATGTAGTTTGATTTTCTCCATTATTCACTTAATTTGGTGATTTACACTAAGCCATTTTCTCATTTTAACCATCCTTGGATTGCTGAGATAAATTCAACTTGGCCCTTGTTTGATTTGGCTAGCTCAATTTAAAATTAAAGACTTTTGTGTTTACATTTCTGAATAAGAATGATTGGTCATCATGTTGTATATTTCAAACTTATATATTTTCTAGGGTCAATTATACCCCAGTTATTTCTTCCATCCCCTAATATAGCTGGGGGACAGGGGAAAGAACGATATGTAATTACCATTGTTTGTATTAGAAATGTCAGTTTTTGTATCAAGGTCATGCTATCCTTCTTAAATTCAAGATGCTAGAGTAACTTGTGTAACATTGTGATTATTCATTAGGAAAAGAACTCTTCCAATATTGCATTAGGAGCAGAGCCTTGTAAGTGTTCACATGTTAGGAGCTCAATCATAGTATTGGATAGAGACAATCACAGGGTGAGGAAAAGGGATGCTTACTTGCTATACTAGTAATATCAAGGATAAGTGATGAAGGGTGAGTGATTAACTAGTAAGGTGGTTTTTTCTTAGAGAGGTAAGTGAAATTTTCCCTAGATTGCTGTTTAGCAATGATAGATCAAAGTAGTTTAAAGAAGTTTGACTTTTCTTCTATCATCTTGGCCGCTATTCCTGAAGAAATAGAGAGTGAGGAAACTTCTTTTTTAATCCGTAATTTTTATAAATGATACTTTGATAAAACCTGGTAATCTTGGCAATTAATTACCTAGAATTATCATGCCAATGTGTATTAATTCCTTATTAAGTATGTAGTTCAGCAACCAAGCAGATTTACTTCTAACACATTGTAATACAGTGTGTAGTTCAAACATTTTTATCAAAAGTGTTTCTTTTCTTTGGTACAGGGAAGTTGGAATGTATAACCCAGTAGTCTTAGAGACACATCTATGACCAATGCAAGCTTAACATTTCTTTAAGATCTGTTTTAAAGTTTCATAAAAATATCACTACTCCATAATATATTTATATTTATGTTAATTTAAATATTTTTCTATGATCTCCATAAAATATCTATATCAAGATTATGCTATATTTATGACATTGATGATCCTCTAGATTATCACTGAGTATTGATGTGGATATAGAAATACCAATTTAAGAAACACTCATCAAGGCATTCTGTAACTTATCTCATCATGAAACTGTATCTGAATTGGGAGGGTTTTCCAGTTTAATGGAAGATTTACCTCTGTGACATCAGTATGCCAAAAATTCAGTGAAAAAAAAAAGAAATATTTCACATAGGGGCACTGTGCCTAGTAGGTACTCTTGACACACAGAAGATTTCAACAAATAGTTCTTGAATGAACTAATATATTTTCTAAATATTAATCTCTGGTAAATAAGAAAAACTAAAGGCTTAAGAGAATGTTTGGAAGTATAGGGGTCTTCTTAAGTTGCTGGACAGGTTTTTTTAGTTATGAGGAAGTATACGTTTAAGGTCAGTTAAGCTAAGGTCCACCCGCATTTTTGTCTTAGGATTTATCATTCCATAATCAGCAAGATACTAATACATCTTGTAGTAGAGTGAAATAATGTACTGATGTGATGTGATAACCTAGTTCCTCAAAATGGAGGTAATTTCTGGTCTTTTTGGTCTTGCTCATCTGATTTGAAGGAGAGTGTAATGGAATGGCCTTACATAGACTATATAGCCTGACTACATTTTCTGTTTCAGTCACCAACACTCTCAGACATCTTGGGGGCATTTGGGGAGCTTTCTGACCTATTACCATCTCTTTGTTTCCCCAAAGTTGTTCTTTTTACATGCATACCCTCAGTAAGGATTCCCTAACTTAGTAGAAGTAAACTGGCAGATTCAGTCAGGACATTTCTGAACCCTACAATAGTCCTTTCATAATCACTGCAGAGTGCCACTCTAACCCTAACATGTATTCAGTACTTAAGTCCCAGGCACTTGGCTAACACATTATTCAAAACAGTTGTATGAAGTGGGTACTTTCTTTCTCTTCATTTTACAGATGAGGAAACTGCAGCCTATCAAGGAACTAAATTTAGCTAAGATGACACAGTCAGGATTCCCATCCATGGACTTCAG
Organism: Nanger dama; assembly: GCA_917880005.1. Lineage (NCBI taxonomy): Eukaryota > Metazoa > Chordata > Mammalia > Artiodactyla > Bovidae > Nanger > Nanger dama. The sequence continues at coordinate 5,229,903 of CAKJTW010000059.1, forward strand.
AGCCCAACCTCCAGATAACTTAGAGTGTGTGTGATTATGAATTTATTAAACTTCAGGAAAAAAAGGAGAGGAGGAGCCAAATGCATCATATCCATATCTAAGGCAACTAAAAAAGATGAAATAAGGGTATTTGTTGAATATAAAGATAGATTTCCTCTTTTAGGGAAAGCTTTGAGTCTAGATGGTCTTGATTTTTTCAGATTTTGTTTGGAAGGTACTTCCTTATTTTATGAAACAAAACAAAACACAAACTCACTGATAGATTCTCAAGCAGTTGGTCAGTGACACAGAGGGAATGCCCAATGCAGTGTGGATCTGAAACCCTTCCTAGGTTGTAGCTCCCAGCTACAGCAACCTTCCCTATCGTATTCATCCCTGTGTCCTTGCTCATGTGCCTACGCCAGTGCCTGGCACGTACTAAGAACTTAAAGATTTGTTAAATAAATGTTTGCTTTTATACTCTATTTGTATTGTATTTGTATTCTACTTGTATTTTATTTTTTATTTTCTATTTTCTATTTTGTAATCTATTTGTATATTGGAGGAGAAGAGAGGTTTAAGGAGTACAAATAAATAAAATTAAAATGGAAGGGGCCAGGAAACATAAAAAGAAAAAGAAAAAAAAACTTGGATTGAGTTTGCCAAACAATTCAGAAGAAGAAATACATAACTGAGAACTGGCCAAAGGATGTTAAAGCTTTTCAGAATCATCAGGTGCAGAGTTTGTTAACACTACTGAAAACTTGAACCAGCTAGACTGAGGGGAAGAAAGCTACCTCTAAGAGTTATAGAGAAAGTTAAATGAGACGCTATATGTGACATGCAGCTCCAGACCTGATCACAGGAGAAACTCAGCATTGTTAAGTGAGCAGGCAGGTGTTGGTGAATGTGCAGCATAAATACACAAACACAGTTCCTTTCCCTAACTCTCCCCGCCTCCATAGCTGCAAGCCACTTCTTATAAATCCCTCCTTTTCTTGCTATCAGAGCATTCTTGATAGTGTTAGAGACAAGGAAAACTAAGATAATCAAAAAGCTTTCCAGCAAGAATATAAAGGAGATCAAGGTTGTTTGTCATCTCCTTAATAACAATAGTGACTTCACTCATCTGACTGGCTAGGTGGCCACATGTATTTTGTGCCACCCCTCCAGAAGTTAATTGCTTTCTTTCATAGTCCTTGTGGAATCTAAAGCCTTTCTAAGTGAAGTGAAAGTTGCTCAGTGGTGTCCAGCTCTTTGTGACCCCATGGACTGTAGCCTGCCAGGCTTCTCTGTCCATGTGGTTTTCCCCAGCAAGCATATGGGAGTGGGTTGCCATTCCATTCTCCAGGCATTGTTCCAGATCCAAGGATCGAACCTGGGTCTTTCTGCATTGTAGGCAGATTCTTTACCATCTGAGACACCAGAGAAGCCCCAAAATAATACCTAAATACCTGCACTCCCCTACCACAAAGTCCCAATAAGATCTCAGAGTCCATTTGTTGGGGGAAATGGTTCAAATGTAGGAGGAAAAAGTCCAATTGCATGGTTCGGTTCAGTTCAGTTGCTCAGTTGTGTCCAGCTCTTTGCAACCCCATAGACTGCAGTACGCCAGGCTTCCCTGTCCATCACCAACTCCCAGAGCTTATTCAAACTCATGTTCATTGAGTTGGTGATGACATCCAACCATCTCATCCTCTGTCATCCCCTTCCCCTTCTGCCTTCAATCTTTCCCAGCATATGGGTGTTTTCCAATGAGTCTGTTCTTCACATCAAGTGGCCAAAGTATTGGAGTTTCAGCTTCAGCACTGGTCCTTCTGGAATGTTGTTGTTGAATCATGACCCCGGGATTCTTGGACACTGGGATTCTTGGCCCCCGGAGGAAAAAAAAAATCAATCCAGGGCCAGAGATGAGGCTTGATCACTCAGAGCTTTTGTGTAATAAAGTTTTATTAAAGTATAAAGGAGATAAAGTTTCTGACATAGGCATCAGAAGTGGGCAGAAAGAGTGCCTCCCTGTTAGTCTTCAGCTGGATGTTATATAGTCACTAGCAGTCTGTTAATGAAAGAAAGGAATGTCTCAAAACTCTGAATGGCACTAGGCCCCTCACCCATAAGATGTATTTTGGGATAATCTTGGCACCAAATCAATATCACAGTAATCCAAGTCTATGCCCCAACCAGTAATGCTGAAGAAGCTGAAGTTGAACAGTTCTATGAAGACCTATAAGACCTTTTAGAACTAACACCCAAAAAAGGTGTCCTTTTCATTATAGGGATTGGAATGCTAAAGTAGGAAGTCAAGAAACACCTGGAGTTAACAGGCAAATTTGGCCTTGGAATGTGGAATGAAGCAGGGCAAAGACTAAGGAGAGTTTTGCCAAGAAAATGCACTAGTCATAGCAAACACCCTCTTCCAACAACACAAGAGAAGACTTGTGACATCACCAGATGGTCAACACCGAAATCAGATTGTATGTTCTTTGCAGCCAAAGATGGAGAAGCTCTATACAGTCAACAAAAACAAGACCAGGAGCTGACTGTGGCTCAGATCATGAAGTCCTTATTACCAAATTCAGACTTAAATTGAAGAAAGTAGGGAAAACCGCTAGACCATTCAGGTATGACCTAAGTCAAATCCCTTATGATTATACAGTGGAAATGAGAAATAGATTTAAGGGCCTAGATCTGATAGACAGAGTGCCTGATGAACTATGGAATGAGGTTCATGACATTGTACAGGAGGCAGGGATCAAGACCATCCCCATGGAAAAGAAATGCAAAAAGGAAAATGGCTGTCTGGGGAGGCCTTACAAATAGCTGTGAAAAGAAGAGAGGCGAAAAACAAAGGAGAAAAGGAAAGATGTAAGCATTTGAATGCAGAGTTCCAAAGAATAGCAAGGAGAGATAAGAAAGCCTTCCTCAGCAATCAATGCAAAGAAATAGAGGAAAACCACAGAATGGGAAAGACTAGAGATCTCTTCAAGAAAATTAGAGATACCAAGGGAACATTTCATGCAAAGATGGGCTCGATAAAGGACAGTAATGGTCTGGACCTAACAGAAGCAGAAGATATTAAGAAGAGGTGGCAAGAATACACAAAAGAACTGTACAAAAAAGAGCTTCACGACCCAGATAATCATGATGGTGTGATCACTCATCTAGAGCCAGACATCCTGGAATGTGAAGTCAAGCGAGCCTTAGGAAGCATCACTATAAACAAAGCTAGTGGAGGTGATGGAATTCCAGGTGAGCTCTTTCAAATCCTGAAAGATGATGCTGTGAAGACAGTTTGGGGTAAATGCATAGTACATTAGCATAGCTTAAGTTAAACATTTCCATAAGAAAAAGGCATTGATTATCTCTAGGTGTGAGAATAGTTAACTTCAGGTAAAACCACGTGTCATAGGCAACACAGAATTTTAAGAGGAACCTCCTTTTAAATTTGTATAGAGAAGGAAAAAATATGACTAGTTTGTTTCTTCCTGCTGCTTAAGAGAGATAAAAATGTCTGACACTTGCAACTATTTCCTCTGTTTGGAGACCCTTGGCTTTCCTGCCTGTTACCCTCTCACTTCAGTGAATATTCAGGACTGATTTCCTTTAGGATTGACTGGTTGGATCTCCTTGCAGTCCAAGGGGCTCTCAAGAGTCTTCTCCAATACCACAGTTCAAAAGCATCAGTTCTTCAGTGCTCAGTTGTCTTTATAGCCCAACTCTTCCATCCATACATGACTACTGGGAAAACCATAGCTTTGACTATATGGACCTTTATTGGCAAAATATTGGACCATGGTATAGCCAAGCAAATCCAGTGAAGTAATTCTTGTCTCTATTGGTAAATATAAAAGTTCTTGCCTCTGTATTGGAAAAACTTTGAAAGAAATAGCATTAAAAGATCAACCTTAAATCTTAAGAGCAAAAGTCCTACTTAATCATCTTTAAGCACACTTTAATCTCTTAGAAGAAAAGCCTAATTATTTTCAAACGTTCAGTTTTAGAACAAATATATACACTCTGGATACATGGAGGGTTACCAGGCGGCTGAGGTGGTAAAGAGTCCCCCAGCCAGTGCAAGAAATGCAGTCAGGAGATATGGATTTATCCCTGGGTAAGGAAGATCTCCTGGAGGAGGAAATGGCACCCATGCTAGTATTCTTACATGGGAAATTCCATGGACAGAGGAGCCTGGAGGGCTATAGTCCATGGAATCTTGAAGAGTCAGACATAACTGAAACGACTGAGCACATACTTACTGGATGCATTGTAAATACCTCCCATATAACTTAAGAGCATATCGGTTCAGCTCAGTCGCTCAGTCGTGTCCGACTCTTTGCGAACCCATGGACTGCAGCACGCCAGGCCTCCCTGTCCATCACCAACTCCCGGAGTCCACCCAAACCCATGTCCACTGAGTCGGTGATGCTGTCCAACCATATCATACTCTGTTGTCCCCTTCTCCTCCTGCCCTCAATCTTTCCCAGCATCAGGGTCTTTTCCAGTGAGTCAGCTCTTCGCATCAGGTGGCCAAAGTATTGGAGTTTCAGGTTCAACATCAGACCTACCAACGAACACCCAGGACTGATGTTTAGGATGGACTGGTTGGATCTCCTTGCAGTCAGGGGACTCTCAAGAGTCTTCTCCAACACCACAGTTCAAAGGCATCAATTCTTTGGCACTCAGCTTTCTTTATAGTCCAACTCACACATCCATACATGACCACTGGAAAAATCATAGCCTTGACTAGATGGACCTCTGTTGACAAAGTAATGTCTCTGGTTTTTAATATGCTGTCTAGTTTGGTCATAACTTTCCTTCCAAAGAGTAAGCATCTTTTAATTTCATGGCTGCATAGGTGATCCCATTTTATAAAATTTGTGAACAAGCTTTATTATGAAATATTTTGGCAATTTGTGTGAAATATGTTCTTTTCAGCAATATTTTAAAATCTTTTTTCATGTTTTATTTGTAATCCTATTTTACTCACTACTCTAACTTTGATTATGTCCTATTTCATTCATTAGCCTAACTGATCATACAGTTCTTATCTATATTATTTTATTTATAAATAGATATTTCTGATATAATTTCCAGGGCCTCATTTTATCACAAAGAAAAATAATTATCTTTATTGTGGAATTCTAAAATGTTCTATCACATATCTTTTTTATTAAGTTAATAAAATACTAATTTTCTGTGAAAATTTTTAATCATTTGTTAAAGAAAGGTAATAAATAAACTATATTTGCATGGGTTTATATAACTTTTCTATAAAATTAGATCTATTTCTGATGGTTGTACTTATAGGAAAGTATATTTTTACAAATTTAAATGTAATAGAGCAATAAAATATACAAAAGGCCTATTTTAACAAAAATTATGAAAATTCTATATGGGTTTTTGGTTTCACTTTCTAAAGTCAGCTTTCAGGGAATAAGGAGGAAACCCTCCAAGGTGGTTAATTGGGTTTGAGGGACTCTGCACCTGTGGTTGCCTTAGCAGATGCATGCCTTAGCAGACATGTACTTCCAACACTGAGTAACTATTAAAAATAGTGGAGTGGTTTATACCTGTTTAATGATTCCCAGGCTCTCCCTTAGAATGCAGCTTTTGTTTCCTAGCAATAATTAATGATTTGGGTGGATTCGTCCAAATCATTTTACGCACTTTCCACTTGACCTGTGAGAAACATACATAGTGTGATATAACCACGGTTCAGAGCTATAAGTGACGTGAATGGAACCAGTACATCTCCTCTTGGCTCTTTAGCCATCAGGTCTTTCTCTAGATATCTTTGAACTGAATCAAAGAAACAAAACAAGAAGCAACACTCTTCACCTGAAATCTAGGATACCTCCAAGTTGATGGGATATGAAATGAACCTCATGTATCTTTTATTCTTTGATTTGACACCCACCTCTTAGAATGTACTTTTCTGGATGAGAAATAATGAAGTGAAGTAATTATGTAACATGTTGATAGTGTGTGGGTGCTAAGTTGCTTCAGTCGTATCTGACTATTTGCAACCTCTCTTTGCAACAGACTGTAGTCCAGCAGGCTCCTCCATCCATGGGATTCTCCGGGCATGAATACTGGAGTGGGTTGCCATTTCCTCCTCCAGGAGATCTTTCAGACTCAGGGATCGAACCTGTGTCTCTTAAATATCTCCTCCATTGGCAGGCAGATTCTCTACCACTACTGCCACCTGGGAAGCCCTTGTTGAACCCTTGATATTAATGGTCAACTATTTTTAGCACAGTCTTTTTTTTCCCCATTGTTATTTCATTATTTTTTCCTCTGTGACTGCATCCCTTCTCAGGGGATCAGTATTTTTTTCCCACTTTGTAAGAATCGGAGTAAATTTTTAGTGAAATATGTCACAGGGTTGACCTCCAAAATTTGTTTGATGTATACCTCACTCTGCATGACTATTGCTGTTGTCTTTAGGCCTTCATTTCCTCTTACCCTACCTGACCTGTTCTTCCAGTGAATGTTATCCAGTTTAAAAGACCAGATGATCTTTTCTTCCAATGCCCACACTTAATCACTTTTCAACCCACTACTGATTCTATCTCAGGGTCTCCTCCTCTCAGATCCCTCATTTCTGGAACCTGATTGTTATGCTCCCTTCCTAGTCCTCTTCCCTAAAATTCTTCAGTGATTCCACTTGTTTTTTTTCTTTTTTAATTAAAAATCCTACCCCAGGAAATTCCTTTAGTATCTGGCAGTTGCATGTCTCTTTTTCCTCTCTTCAGTTCAGTTCAGATGCTCCGTGGTGTCTGACACTCCTTGTGACCCCATGGATTGTAGTACGCCAGGCTTCCCTGTCCATCATTAACTCCTGGAGCTTGGTCAAACTCATGTCCATCGAGTCGGTGATGCCATCCAACCATCTCGTCCACTGTCGTCTCCTCCTCATGCCTTCAGTCTTTCTCAGCAAATGAGTCAGTTCTTCGAGTCAGGTAGCCAAAGTATCGGAGTTTCAGCTTCAGCATCAGTTCTTCCAATGAATATTCAGGACTGATTTCCTTTAGGATTGACTGGTTGTATCTCCTTGCAGTCCAAGGGACACTCAAGAGTCTTCTCCAACACCACAGTTCAAAAGCATCGATTCTTTGGCTCTCAGCTTTCTTTATGGTCCAACTCTCACATCCATACATGACCACTGGAAAAACTATAGCTTTGACTGTATGGACCTGTGTAGGCAAAGTAGTATCTCTTTTTTCCTCTTTTGCTCTTTTCCCACTCACACTCCAGGTACCAGCCTTGACAAACCACTTGCAGTTTTTAGAAACTTCAGAGTAAACTTGCTTTTAGGAGGGTACACACTATTTGCTTTACATTGAATGTATATCACAGTTTATCTAGTTGTTTTTATTTTTCCCTTTAGGCATGAGTTCTTGGGGCAGAGTCAGTTTTTCACCCTTCATCTTAGTTCTTAACACAGGAAGTAAGGATGGATGCTGAGTGAGTGCTGCTGGATGAGTGAAAGGGAGTGAGCCAAATTCTCATAATTTTTCTTGCTATTTTCCACAGTCCCTATGCAGATTAATTGGTTTCTTTCTTCCTGTCCTCCTTCCTTTCCTACTAGCCAAAATCTTTCAGTGGCTTACCTTTTCCTACAGAATTCATTTTATGCTCATTATCAATTATACCCTCTAGTCATCAGTCTTCAGTTGGCCTGTCCAACTATATTTCCCGTTTTTCGTCTTATGCGTATGTTAGTCACTCACTCATGTCCACCTCTTTGCAATGCCATGGACTGTATAGCCCACCAGGCATCTCTGTCCATGGAATTTTCTCAGCAAGAATACTGGAGTGGCTAGCCATTCCATTTATCAGGGAGCTTCCCGATCCAGGGTTTAAACCTGGGTCTCCCACATTGCAGGCAGCTTCTTTACCATCTGAGCAACCAGGGAAGCCCGTGTTTCTTCTTGACTACCTCCAAACCTATTTCTTATCCATTCTTTTATCATGCTCTATACCATAACATCTCCGTGGTTTTATTCATGCCACACCCTCATCCATTCATTGCCTAGCCATTTAACACTTGGAATGTCCCCTACCCCTGTTAGAATCAATCCTCCATTCTATATCTTTCTATATTCTAATTTAATTTTTTCCTCCATTATTATATATATCACATTCTGCTTTGAATGATTGCTTTTGGTTTTTGTTTTATTTTCTGTTAGATTGGCTTACCTGGTGGCTCACTGGTAGAGAATACACCTGCCAATGCAGGAGATGTGGGTTCGATCCCTGGGTTGGGAAGATCCCCTTGAGAAGGAAATGGCAACCCACTTCAGTATTCTTGCCTGGGAAATCCTGTGGACAGAGGAGCCTGTTGGACTGTAGTCCATGGGGTCACAAAAGCATTGGACAAAAAACAACAACAACATTCTATTAGATAACAACTCCTTGAGGTAAGAGCTGAATTAGTTTAAAGCTGAAAGCCATAGGCAAGGTTCAATTCAGTTTATTTGCTCAGTCATGTCCGACTCTTTGCAAACCCATGGATAGCATCATGCCAGGCCTCCTTGTCCAACACCAACTCTCAGAGTTTACTCACACTCATGTCCACTGAGTCGGTGATGCCATCCAACCATCTCATCCTCTTATTCCCTTCTCCTCCTGCCTTCAGTCTTTGTTAGCATCAGGGTCTTTTCCAATGAGTCAGTTCTTCGCATCAGGTGGCCAAAGTATTAGAGTTTCAGCTTCAGCATCAGTCCTTCCAATGAATATTCAGGACTGATTTCCTTTAGGATGGACTGGTTGGATCTCCTTGCATTCCAAGGGACTCTCAAGAGTCTTATCCAACACCACAGTTCAAAAGCATCAATTCTTCGGTGCTCAGCTTTCTTTATAGTCCAGCCTTCACAACCATGCATGAATATTGGAAAAACCATAGCTTTGAGTAGATGGACATTTGTTGGTTAAAGTATTGTCTCTGCTTTTTAATATGCTGTCTAGGTTGTTCATAGCTTGTCTTCCAAGGAGCAAGTGTCTTTTAATTTCATGGCTGCAGTTACCATCTGTAGTGATTTTGGAGCCCCCAAAATAAAGTCTTTTACAGTTTCCCCATCTGTTTGCCATGAAGTGATGGGACCAGATGCCATGATCTTAGTTTTCTGAATGTTGAATTTTAAGCCAACTTTTTCACTCTCCTCTTTCACTTTCATCAAGAGGCTCTTTAGTTCTTCTTTGCTTTCTGCCAAAAGGTGGTGTCATCTGCATATCTGAGGTTATTGATATTTCTCCTGGCAATCTTGATTCATCTAACTTGTGCTTCATCTTGCCTAGCATTTCTCATGAGATATTCTGCATATAAATTAAATAAGCAGGGTGACAATATACAGTCTTGACATGCTCCTTTCCTGATTTAGAACCAGTCTGTTGTTCCATGTCCAGTTCTAACTATTGCTTCTTGACCTGCCTGCAGATTTCCCAGGAGGCAGGTCAGGTGGTCTGGTATTCCCATCTCTTTAAGAATTTTTCAGTTTGTTGTGACCCACATAGTCAAAGGCTTTGGCATACAGGCAAGGTAACTTGGGGCTATTCTGCTACACATAGCTACAGGCAAGGTAGCTTGGGGCTATTTAGTCACTCTGGAAAGAACATGTGTTTTGACTTTGTTTGAACCTCTATAATGCCACAGAAAGTGATGTGATCTCCTTTGTATATTTCTCCCAGTTTCTCCTTTGTATATGTCTCCGAAAAGCTTGACAATATTACAGAATTTGCAGCATTATAATGCAGAGTAAATGAAATAATGTATGTAAAGCATACAGCTTAATATGGTGGCCTGTGGCAGAAATACAATAAATGCTCATTATTACTGTTGCTGTTCCTAGTACTAAAGTATTGAAGAAGAATATTGTTTTGTTTTCCTCAGCTCTTAGTATTAATGGTTTTCATTTAATCGTGTGACTCCTTTTTAGCTGAATATAACTGAAGCTAGAGATTACCACATTAGCTTGTGGTTAAATCTAAATCATGATTTTCACCATGTTACATTCTTTTATTACTTATTCTGATATTTCAACATTTTCCTGGCAAAAGGATTGTTTACTTCTTCAGTTTTTCCATCAACAGAGGGCCAATTTTCCAGTATTTGTGAAATGAATGATTCAAACTTTAATCTTTCAAATCTCAGTGTTTATGTTGTTTTGTGGTAGAAACTATGAATTGCATTTCCTACCTTTAGAGTTATTGAAACTTTGCCATGTGGTTAGAGGGCCTTCTTTGGTCTGCGAGGCACCTAACGTGTTATTCTCCAACTTTGGTGAAATTATATTGAGTGTTTATGTTCATAACCTTGACTGCGCCATCTGTATGGACATATTTTAGCAAGAACTTGCTAAAATTGCAGTCAACTAAGGGAAGGGAGATCTAATAATATATCTTTATAAACTGGTAAGAAAGATATAGTCCAAATTATTTCTAATTTGAATCAAGTGTTTTGTGCTTATTATCAGTTAGAGTTTCCTAAAAGTTAAAATTACGGGAAGATGATTCAGTGTGAGGAAGTACCTAATGTCACTTTCCTATTTTTCAAACTAAAGTCATAATGGAGTCATCAATAAAAATGGTCTATATATAGCCAGAAAAATAAGAATTGATAATATATATTTAGATTGAATTATATAGAATTGGATATATTGTCATCTACATTGGTGAGAATAAATCAAGAAATTGCACTGGAAATTAATACCTAGATCCTGATGGAGGAATAGGATATTTCCAGAGACTAAAATATTGGAAGAGGAGAGACGGTCAGCTCCCATTTCACCAGCTGGTGCTGGTGGTGCTGGTGAGGGTTGTGATAGATAACATTTAGTAGGCAAATTGTCAGACACTGTGACCATCAGTTAATGTGTTCATTATCTCAGGCAATTTTAAATAAAAATTCTTATGGGATAGGTATTGTTATTTTTATGTTCATTTTGTAGATGAAGACTCTAAGCCTTCAGAAAGTAGTCTACCCAGTGTCATACAGCTTGTGAAAGACCAATATGGAGTCTGAGATCAGTTCAACCTATCATTAATCATATAATCTCAGTGCCGTGCTGATAAGGCTACAAACCTTTCTGTGGATTGGAGTGAAGTCAGAGAACAGGACAGGGCTTCTCTAAGAATGTAAGTAGTTCTGGGCCAGAGCAGAAGCACCAGCCAGCCTAGCCACCACTGACAAGGGCTAGCAAGCTGGGGAGTTGCAGGTTGGTAAAGAGAAGACTGTTGTAAAGCCCATGGCAGTGACACCATTTTAAACTCTATCAGGAGGGGAGGCAAGATGGGACATGATTTAGATACTGTTTCCTGAAGCTACTTTCAGTAAAGAACTTTGCAGGTCATCCCACTCCAGTGCAGAGCAATTTTAGACTGCAGAACCTAAGCGGAGGAGAAAAAGTGTAGTTACAGTTGGTATAGTTACCTCTTGATCCTAGATATAAAAAGATACTTTTCTAATCATTTCCATCTGGTTGTGAAAATGGGAAGATTTGATCCAACAACCCAGGGAAATGAGATTTGTAACCAGCTCATGAGCTTTCTATGGATCCTGTTTGAGTTTGGCCTGTCAGTAATTTTACCTTAGCTTATTCCCCAGCATCCGAAGCCCACTATTAGACTTCTCATTAATGTCCTGTTGGGCTTCCCAGGTGGCGCAGTGGTGAAGAATCCATCTGCCAATGCAGGAAATGTAAGAGACATGGGTTTGATCTCTGGGTTGGGAAGATCCCCTGGAGTAGGAAATGGCAACCTGCTCCAGTATTCTTACCTGGAAAATTCCATAGACAGAAGAGCCTAGTGGGCTGCAGTCAATGAGGTTGTAAAGAGTCAGACATGACTAAGCAACTGAGCATACATACCCACACAACACCATTTTAGACATCCTCTATGATTTGGCAAAAGAATTACCCCAGAGAGTCAGTTCAGTTCAGTTCAGTTCAGTCGCTCAGTTGTGTCCGACTCTTTGTGACCCCATGAATTGCAGCACGCCAGGCCTCCCTTCACCAACTCCCGGAGTTCACCCAAACTCATGTGCATTGAGTCGGTGATGCCATCCGTCATCTCATCCTCTGTCGTCCTCTTCTCCTCCTGCCCCCAATCCTTTCCAGCATCAGAGTCTTTCCAGGGAGTCAACTCTTTGCGTGAGGTGGCCAAAGTATTGAAGTTTCAGCCTCAGCATCAGTTCTTCCAATGAACACCCAGGACTGGTCTCCTTTAGGATGGACTGGTTGGATACCCTTTCAGTCCAAGGGATTCACAAGAGTTTTCTCCAGCACCACAGTTTATAGATACCCATAAAAGTAATAAATGGCCTCACTGAGATAGTTTACAAACAAAACAAGAAAGTTAAGAGAAAAAAAAAAACCTACATATTCCCATCACATACAAACCATGAAAACCAGCCCTACATATGAAATAGATCTCCCATGGGTCATAAAGAGTTGGACATGACTGAGCGATTAACACATTACATTTTGCAGATAATAAAAGATTTATATAATACCAAACATCTAGTCTGAGGGAAATAAAAGCAAATATGGCTGCAATGAAATAAATTCAAAGTGAAATTTCATAGCACAATGAATGAATAAGTGAAAAAAATAAAAAGGAATAAAATGAAATGAATAAAAACTTTAAGTAAGCATTGAAAGTAAAATAACATTTTTTTATTCTAAGACATACATTATTACCTTTTAACATGTCTGTAATGGTGATCTTCTTAATGATAGCCTCTTTTGAATACTTGGAGTCAAAGAATAGTAGTAATGTATAATGCCCCTTTTATTAATAAAACATGGGAGAAATGGTGTTATTTCTCCTTAACTGTCTCTGCCTTTGGTCTCACTCAGTAAAACTTAGGGCCTTTGCCATGGACTGCATAGTAAGATCTGGTCACCCAACTGCTTCTCTGACTGCATCTCCTAGGATCTTCCCCCTTTTTAACTCTGCCACCTGCTACAGTCATACTGGTCTCCTTGCTCTTCGTGGACCATCCAGACATGCTTCTATCTCTAGACCATTGCCCTGTTTTTTTCTCTGCCAGGGATGCTTTTCCTGCTAAGAATTGCATGATTCACTCTAAGATCAACTTTAGATATCACACTTTCTTATTTAGATTTTCCCTAGCCATCTTATCTAAAAGTGCATTGTCCTTATGCTCCTTATCTACCTTTCTACTTCATTCTTCTTTTTGGCACTTATTATCAAATGATAGATGTTTCATTTGTCTTGCTTTATGGTTTGTCTTTCCTGATAGAATATAAGTTCTGGTAAAAGCAGGGATTTTTGTCTGTTGTCTTCATTATTGAATCTCAGGCCCTTGAAGAATGCCTGATACATAGAAGGCACTTAATAAATATATGCATGCTGAGTATAAGAATAAAATATGGATAAATATATTAAAATTTATATAAATATAATAGGTTAAATTTAAAATAATACATTGGTGGGTTCCATGCTCAAATGTTGCTGGATGATTTGGGGAGGAGGTGTGACTGTCACACACAGCTTGTCTAATGGAGTGTGAAATAAGTGTCACGTGTCTTGAGATATAAACCTGCCTCTGTTACCAGCTGAATGGAATGCAGCCAGTTAATCCCCTGGGCCTCCAGGCTGGACTGTATAATCTATATGGATGTTATAACATGTCAGTTAATTGAGCATTCTGCTCAAAACAGTTGAAAAATAAGAAGCAGGAAAGAAAAGCTGAAGGTGTGAAACCGTATCTTTTAACATAAATATTATCACCACAAACAGTGGTAATGAGAGAGTTATTGCAAAAGAATTTTGAGATTACTTGTAGTTCATTTTCCTTTGAATTTTAAATAGTGAAACTGAGGCCCAAGGTTTGAGAGATATATCCAAAGTCAAGTGCTCTTGGTCGCAGACCTTTAGAACTCTACATGGTATCTCTGACTATACTGGCAACTCTTAAAAAAAATATTCTTGTGCTTTTAAAAAATATATAATATTCATCTTAGATTCAAAGATCTACTTAGTGGCAGGAATGCATAGATCAACTAATCTCTCTTTGTGATCTAACTCAGCTTACAGAAGAGATTGGAAAACTGGAAGATAAAGTGGAGTGCGCTAATAATGCCCTGAAAGCAGATTGGGAAAGATGGAAACAAAACATGCAAAAATGATATCAAGTCAGCATTTACAAATATGGCTGAGGAAAACATCCTCTATTATGAACAGGTAATTAGTGATACGCAGTATTGCTTTTCTGTTTAAAAAGTTATCCTCTGTCTTACTTTCTGTTTGTCTTGGGTTGAAAGAGTCTGTTCAGGAGCCAAGTGTCAAATTCAAAATCCTCTTTGGGGGCTCAGTGCCAGTGGGGCCGCCAGTCAATAGAGCATCACTGAACCCACCCACCAGCACAAAGTGTTTGCCTGGAAGAAGGCGATGAGCTTGCCTTCCTCCACAGCATGCCCAAGTGCCTCATATGAGCTGAGCTTGATGTGAGAGAGAATTCTGCTCTCTTCATGTAAAACTCAGAATATAGGGGAAGGGAAAAGAAGTAAGTGCCATTTTGCATATTTAGGCTGATCTCAGATAAGACTCAGGATGACAGGAAGCGATTTAAGTTTAAGAAGTAACCAAAAAAAAAAAAAACCAAACCCAAATGTAATATTTATTCATGAAGCAGACAAGAAATTACAAAACCACCATGAGTTGTATTCATGACTTTTAACAGTTATACTGAAGTTGTTTCGACCAGTGCCAAATTGAAATGGTTTCATAATATATTACATAAAAGCTACAAATATTTTATATGTTACAATTGAGCTTATTTAAACACTGATTTTTTAATTTTCATATTTTCCTATTCCCTAATTTTAAACAATACCAATAAACTGAACACAATCTTATATATGAAAAAAAAAATCAAATGCTACCATTTTGTTTTGTTTGTCTTACCTTCAGTTTCTTGTTTTGGCAGGATCTGACATCTTCCAAAATCATTTGATCAGGCTTCCTAATGATTCTCCTATCTGATTAAAATTTCGTTTCCTCTCCTTTTCTTACCCGGGCTTCCCAGGTGGTTCGGTGGTAAAGAGTCCTCCTGCCAATTCAGGAGACACTAGAAACATGGGTTCTATCTCTGGGTCAGGAAGATCCCCTGGAGAAGGAAATGGCAACCCAGTCCAGTATTCTTGCCTGGAAAATTCCCGTGGACAGATGAGCCTGACTAATTACAGTCCTTGGGGTCACAAAGAGTTGGATGTGACTTAGCCACTGAGCATGTACGCTCCTTTTCTTGTATTGTTTGCAAAGTCAGGAAAGAAACAGAAGTTTGAATGAGCAGGAAATTAGTTCAGAGTTTATGCTTTATGTCCTTCCATCCCCACCTTTCCTCTGTAGCTATTCAAAGGTCAAAAAGAGTATTAGTTCACTCTAGTTTAGTTCGGTTGGTTTTGTTTCTTTCTTTACCATAGGAAAAATGCCTAATCAACATTTTGCTTTTCAAATGATTGTCTTTTTGAACACAGTAGTATTTATGTTCAGTGAATTTTATGCTATTGCTTGCTTCATCTAGCTATTCTGAACATACTTTTCCTAGAAGGTATATATTAAAATACATCTTTAACCTTATCTCTGTCTGAATATATGACTATATGAAATTGATACATTAAGAATATTATATTTTGTACTCTGTAGTGCTTGCCAGGTTAAAGGTACTTTAAAATATTTCATATTTTGCAAGATTATCTAATTGATACTGATATTTTCATTCAGCAAGAAATACTTGAGCCTCTACTACCACCAGCCACTGTGCTGGGTCCTGGAGAGACCACAGTGTGCAAGACGAACACAATCTCTTTCTCATGTGGTTACAATTAAAAAATTATAATAAAAGTATAATAAGATCCAGGATAGGAAGACTTTGCAAGGGCATCTAACCTAATCTAGAAGGAAAGAGGGTGATTCCTCACAGGATATATTTAAGCTGAGTCCTGAATAATGAATGAGAGGTAGCGAGATTCAGATGTGAGAAAGAGAGTTCCAGGCAGAGAAGACATGCACAAAAGCAGAGAGGTGAGAGAGAACATGTTCAAATTACTGAGGTTGCTTTTGGGAGAATGGTGGAGTGGAGATAGTGTTGAATTAAAAATGAGGCTTGTAGAGGAGGAAAATGTTTCCCTCAACCCTCATAGAATCCCTGGCTGGGTCTGAAAATGAAACTGACAAGGATAAATTCACAGGAGAAAAAGCATATAAGTTGAATGAATATAAGTTCTTTGTGGCACAGGAGCCTTCATCAACAAATCAAGATCAGAAGAAACAGATCTGAGTATTTTTATGCTAGATTTGATGAAGATTGGGTTGTCGTGTAGAGGAGGATAGGTTAAGGAGTATAACGTAAGCCCAGTAAACTGAGGGAGACTTAGCAGGGCCTTTTTGTTAGGAGTCTTCTCATGTCCTTGGCTTCAGAGGTAAAGATGTACCTTTCCTCTGGGGGTGAGGGTCCCACCTCTTACTTGAGGATTTTATGACTTGCCTCAGGAGATAAGGGTTGGAAGAAGGTCAGAGTGACCTTTCTGCTTCTATTTCTCAAACTCATTCATCTTAATATGACAGTGTGTCATATTTTGTGTTAGTATGTCCTGAACCCTATTAGCTGAAAGTGAAAGTGAAGTCACTCAGTCGTGTCCGACTCTTTGTGACCCCACGGACTGTAGCCTACCAGGATCTTCCTTCCATGGGGTTTTTAAGGCAGGAATACTGGAGTGGTTTGCCATCCTTCTCCAGGAGATCTTCCCAACCCAGGGAGTGAACCCGGGTCTCCCGCATTGTAGGCAGATGCTGTACCATCTGAGCCAGCAGGAAGTCTGAAGAAGGCCTTAGTAAGCTTTGTTTTTTTATTTCTCATTCTAAGGGAAATGGTAAATGCCATTAAAGAGTTTTCAGCAGGGAAGAGACAATTTGGACTTGCCTTTTAGAATGACCACGCAGGCTATCTGTGGGTCATAGAACAAAACTAAACATACTGAGCCTGGTTAGAAAGTGGAGCAACAAAGACAGAGAGGTGAACTGACATAGAGGTTTCGTGGCAGCAGGCTACAGACTGGAGGACAGATTTAAGTGATTTTCTTTTTAGCAAGTGGTGTTAGAAAGATCGTTTTCTACCTCCCCTTCTTTTTTATTCTACAATAACAACCTTAAGTAAATTAAAATGTCTTAAAGGAACTCCTCATAAGTCTCAGATTTTGAAATGATTTAAAATATTTCTGTTGGATAAAGCAGATTTGTCACTATATGCTTTTTTTTTAACAACTTTAACTGTTTTAAATCCACAGAAATAAGTTTATTTCTCCTTTATGATAGAACATGGCCACACTGACATTATAGGAGGGCTATGACAGTTAATAATTGAAATAATTTTTTAAGAAAATTAGAATACACATTATACTATAAGTGATTGCGATTATAAAACATATTAGGTTATAAAACGTGACAAACACTCAATACCATGTTGTCTTCTCAATGATAATGTCTGCAAAACTTAGTTCTAAGTTTGGATTTTTAATTTTCTTAAGAGAAAATATTCATAGTAAGTTCCATTGAACTTCAACTGAAATGTTCAGATTTTGATTATATCTCTCACATAAATACACACTTTTTTTATTCTCATAGATTGCACTCAGTTTATACAAAATACTATCTTCTTAGAAATAGTTAAATTAGCATCACTGTGCCATATTGCCGTATTGCAAATTTTGTTCCTCACAGCAGTTTATATCTATGTTTTTAACTCTTTCCTCCAAGTGAATTGTATTTCTAAATCTTACTAAAATTATATCAAGTGTATGGCATTTTAGATGGAGATGTTTGGAGGAATCATTGGTTTTCTTTATTATAACTTCATAAGGTCTCTACGGCTCAAGTTATTTATTGAGTTTTTTCCTGAATGAATAACTTTTAATTGATTTGGCACATGATTCCAGGCATAATCGGAAATTGAAGCCCTTATATAATCAAGGCTTCCTAATTAACACACAGACTGTATGGCCTGAAACAGCAACAGTCTGCTGTTATCTGTTAACTTCAGAATATATCAAATATATAAGGAAGTAAAATGTTGCAGAATCTTTTCAGTTCCTTTTTAATTTAATCACATTATTATGGAAATACTTCTTTTTTCATCAACATTTGTTAAAAAAATAAATAAATAATAAACCCCTAAAGGGGTTTGCTCCTAGTGTGATAGAAAAAATAGGGTATAAACATTTGTCTTTGGACTTTTATGAAGTGAAATGGTCACAACTGGGATATAACTTAAAATTTAACTATTAAAATGACAGAGGAAAATCAGTTTGTAAATATAAGATATGTCTGTATCAAAGGCCCATTATTGTCTAACTGCAATATTGTACTTAGATGTGTGGATTTACTTAGAAACAGTTGACCTCAAATATAAAACAAGGATCTGAAATAAACTCTGAATAGGTAAAATGAAGCTATTCCCAATTGTGTTCTGTATGACCAGTAACTAAGAATAAACTTAATCTTTTTTAAAAAAATAAGAACAAAGCAATAAAATAAAAAGTCCCTTTAATCATAGAGAATAATTTCAAAGTATATAAGTATCCAAATAACCAAAGATAGTTATTTCTTACTAAAATGTGAAGGGATGCTAAAACTGTAAACTATGACATGTTGGATAAAGTGCATAGACATTTTCTAATTGTTTAGTAGGTACAAAATAAGACTGCTCAGGTGGCTCAGTGGTAAAAATCCACCTGCGGTGCAGGAAATGCAGGTTCAATTCCTGGGTTGGGAAGATCCAATGGAGAAGGAAATGGCAATCCATTCCAGTATTCTTCCCTGGGAGATCCCATGGACAGAGAAACCTGGCAGGCTACAGTCCAATCGGTTGCAAGAGTCAGACATAACTTAGTGAATAAACAAAAACACAAGGTACAAAATAGTATGTTTTTATTGTTGTTGATGATGCTGATAATTATGATGATGGTGAAGAAATTTAAAAGGAAGGAATCCTTGGTAGATATCCTAAACTGAAATAATATGCTCTTTAAAGTTTAATATTATAATCATGAAAAGATCACATAATATTAATTATTGCCAAATAAAATCATTTGTAGTTAACGCAATATAATGTAAAATTTATTTCTTTGCATAGTTTATTTTAGAGTTAATATATCGTCTTTTTGGCCTTATTTTCTAGTTTTAGAATTAATGCATATACAAAAACAACAAAAGTTAAGTACACAAATGTATAAAGAAGAAATAAAGAATACCCATAACCTTATCTCCTACAGAGGGGTATATTGAAATGCATTTATAGAAAAAATAATTTGCTCTATGGTGATCAAAATATTTTAAAATTTCTGCATTTCCAAATATGTCAACATAAAAACATGATTTGTGTCATGATGACTACAGTGGACATGTGTTATTTTGAGTTCTATATTTTTCATTTGTTTAAACATTTTTCTGTGTAACTTGATCTTTATATAGTACATAATGTTCATATATCTTTATTAGTGAGGATAACTACTAATAATTGAACATATATGTAATTTTTATGCTCTCATAAACAATACTATTTAAAATAATTATGACTATTAGACAAGATATTTCTTGATAAGATATTCAAGAAATAGCCAAGATAGAGGTGACTTCATTTCAAATGCTATCAGTCTTATTTAAGAATGTTAGTTGCCTCATGTAAAATCATTCTTTAGGATTCTATTAACATCAAAACCCTATGCTAAGCAGCATTCAAATTCAAACTTAAATCTTCCCCTTAGGGAAGAATAATAAGTGTATGTATTTTTCATTTGTGATACAGCTTTACAATATATTACTTTTTAATGAAAGAGTATTTGAATTCATTTAGTTGAATCGTAATAAACTGACATAGTAGAAGGGTTCTATCATTATTGAATAATAAAAATATTTATATCTACATGAGTATCTAGGAAGCAGAAAAGCATCTAGTATAGGATGTTTTCTCTGAGATAAAAGAAGAAAAAAAAAATCATTTCAAGAGTTCACAATCTAGCCAAATCAATGATACAACTAACGCTTCCCTAAAATCCAAGTCCAGCCGTATACGGACCATTCAAAAGCAGAGAAAATTTTAAAAATACACATCATAGAAGTTCTTTTACAAAGTAAGTAACAGATAAGCATTGAATCTCCTAGAAGTTTTCAGGTATAGTTGTTTTTATTTAGAAATTTATTCCTTGTTATATTGAGGAATAGTAAAATAAACTGTAGTGAAGAGTGTTTTGTTTTACATTCATTGATGTGCTACATATTTTGGAACATTTTAAAAAATTTTTTGTGAATATTTAAAACACCATGATCCAAGTAAAGGTATCTCCCAAACACTGTGACTTTAAGAGGTTAATCTATGTTGATAATGATACTAAAACTGCCAGCTAAAAGATTCTGATGAGTGGAATTTATGTATCTGAGATTTCATTATATTTTTAAAAAGTTGGGTCTCAGATAAATTATGGACTTGCTGTTCATCTACATTAATTGAAAGGAGCAGTGCGGGAGAATAACTTTCCCAGGATCTAACTCCATCCAACAAAGAGGAGCTGTTGTGTAACAAGACAGAAACTTGATGACAAAGTACTATTTTGAAAGTCTGGGAGTCAAAGAAAAGGAAAGGAAGGAAACCCTGGCCATCTAGTCATATTTCCTAGAATTTAGTAAAGTGATTTGAAAAGTTACAAAAAGTTTAATTTCAGCATCAGTATTACGTCTTTCTTGGTAGAGGGGATGGACGTGATTGAAGGTTTACTCAACTATAGTTGTTTAGTATCATTTTGGTCACAAAGAATGACCTGTAGTTTCTTAGTTTTCCTTTTAAATGTTGGGAGAGAGACATAATAGTTGCTCTATGTTGAGCAATTTAAATTATATTTTTATGTTGACAGTCTCTTAAGATGAAATGGAGTAAATAGATATTTTCTTTAAGGTTAATGTGTGTCTCAACTCCCTTTGAAAATCATAAAAACAAAAAGCTAGAATAATTCAGTGTTATCTAGGACAGGGATTTTGAAATTCATATCAGGGTACTTTTCTTTTTGCAATCATGCCTCATAACATTTACTTAAACTGATACCTTACCGAATCTCTAGAACTCAGGAAGACAGATCTCCTGATGGTGGTTAAACAACCCTTCAGAAAATAACAGTCTCTATTTGGAACTGTTAGAAAAATGTTTCAGAGCTACATTATACACCCTAGTGAATTCAGTGGATTTCCATTAATGGGCAAGATAGATTTCCTGAAAAGTAAACATAGCTACCAGCTTGAGAGGCTAAGATGCTTAGATATTTACTCAACCTGACCATTTTTGTGCCAGTTAGAATTTCCAGTTCATTACATTCTTTTGTCCATGTTATTGACATTTTTTACTCACTGGAAGGTACTCATTAGAAACCTGATGTCAAGATTAACAAATTCGGGCTACAGTACACCACATGTTTAGGGACCATCCAGTTTATTTAGGGACAGTCATCTTCATCAGAACACCAAGTTTTCATCTTCTTAGTGCCATAATGCTCCATTGAATGCCTAGGAGCTTTTCCCTTTGTATTTTAAGTAAAGAGACCAACACTATTGATTATTTAATGATTAATCTTATCCTTTTTACCATTTATTCTCGAAATCTTTTTTTTTTTTGGTAAGCAATGAATTCCTATTTGAAATAGAATCTAAATGTACATAATAATAATGCTTAAAACAAGGGAAGCAGAGAGGAAATAACCTTGTGCATCCTAAGACTTTAAAACTTTTTATTCTTACTCTCAGATGAGAGGCTTCACCACTGCTTATAGAAACAAAATCTTCAATAAACTCTTGCTTGGGCTCTTCATGGTCTTCTGTTATTAGTTGATTGGTTGTGGGAGAGGCATCCATGGAGAATACCAACCACAGAGGCTGGGAAGCTGCCTTCTCAGCTTGATAGATTGTACCAGGAATCTTGGTTGAGTGAAAAGATGAAATTATAAACTGAGCTGAGGGAATGCTACATTAAAGACATTTTATAAATTTTTAAAATCACCTAGTACAAATGCTGGAGGAAGTCCCTGGGCATAGTTTTTGAGTCTCTAATTGTTTATTTGAGGACATATTTGATCACACAATCATTTGCTCCCATTTATTTTACTTTTGCTGTCATTGGGTATGACAACTTCATAGCCAAGTGCCTTCCCCTTAAGTTATGCTGTTTCATTTTATTGAAGAAGTTTGCATTGCATTTTAGCACATTAAAGTTCCTAAGAAACTCCTTAGGAAAGAACTATGCGCACCTTTAAGATCTCAGATTTATTTGTTCACAGAAGTCATTTATGGAATTCATGTCTGAAATATTTATGGAACTATTGTCTAGAAAATACTTAAGAAACTGATAAAAATATAAGACTTTTAATGTTCATTAAAGCCTTTATTGCAAAACCATCTAAAGATGTTTAATAGCTATGAACTCTTGACAGAGTAAATTTCAGTTACACTTGTCTTAAAAAAATACAAAACTCCTCAGTTGTAGCCAACTACCTTTTTAAAGTTTCACCTCAATAATTTGATACAGCTTTTCAGTGCTTCAAAGGAATTCTTCTCTCTCATAGCAAATAAGGTAGATGTTATCCTCTACATTGATGACAAAGTCATTTCATCTTCCAAGTTGTAAATCTATTTCTAACTGGTTTCCCCCACCCCGCACCCTAGCACCAAGGAATCTTTATATTCAAACCAAAAATACTTGCAGAGAGATTATTTTCATCATGTAGAATGATAGTCTACTCTGTCAAGTTTAAGTCATTTAATTTACTAGGTCTTTGTCTTGATCACCACATTGACATTTGCTTCTTTCAAAATTGAAGTTTTATAAGATTCATGAGGTCTTGTTATGTTGCTGCTGCTGCTGCTAAGTCGCTTCAGTCGTGTCTGACTCTGTGTGACCCCATAGACAGCAGCCCACCAGGCTCCGCCATCCTGGGATTCTCCAGGCAAGAACACTGGAGTGGGTTGCCATTTAAAGACACTTAAAAAGAAAAAGTTCCCTGCCACCCTTCCTGTTGTTGTTCAGTCACTCAGTGGTGTCCGACTCTTTGCAACCCCATGGACTGTAGCACGCCAGGCTTCCCTGTCCATCACCCAGGCTTCCCTGTCCATCACCAACTCCCAGAGCCTGCTCAAACTCACGTCCATTGAGTTGGTGATGCCATCCAACCATCTCATCCTCCATCATCCCCTTCTCCTCCTACCCTCAATCTTTCCCAGCATAAGGGTCTTTTCCAATGAGTTGGCTCTTTGCATCAGGTGGCCAAAGTATTGGAGCTTCATCTTCAGCATCAGTCCTTCCAAAGAGTATTCAGGATTTATTTCCTTTAGGACTTACTGGTTTAACCTTGCAGTCCAAGGGACTCTGAAAAGTCTTCTTCAATACCACAGTTCAAAAGCATCAATTCTTTGGCACTCAGCCTTCTTTATGGTTTAACTCACACATCTGTACATGACTACTGGAAAAACTACATAGTTCTGAGCAACTGTACGCCAATGAAATTTTTTAAAAAGAAAGCATATCTAGAATTAACTTTTGGAAGTCAAATAATTTGAATTGACAAAAAAGAATTATATCCTATGTATTATAATTCTCTATATTGCATTGCAAAGAACTTAGTTCTCTGCCACTGGGAATTTTAAAGCCGTTGAATAATGTACATCAGCAATTCTGTTTAAACTAGAATTTCTCTATGCATTTGATAGGAAATTAGTTTTTGTAATGTTAATGGGTGTTTATCTTGGCGCTGGCGACATGCGGGGGCTGCGAGAGCAACGAGGGCCCCAGGCCGCTTCAGGACGAGACCCTAGGTGTGGCGTCCGTGCCCTCGCAGTGGAGGGGCGTCCAGGGCATCCGCAGGGAGACGGCATTAGAGAAGGAAATGGCAACCCATTCCAGTGTTCTTGCCTGGAGAATCCCAGGGATGGCAGAGCCTGGTGGGCTGCCGTCTATGGGGTTGCACAGAGTTGGACACAACTGAAGCGACTTAGCAGCAGCAGCAGCAGCATCTTGATAGAAAAGATAGATTCTGTAGTCAAATAAGTTTGAATTAAACAGGCATGTTTATTAAAGAAGTTCTTAGAACCTTTTATGTGCTTATATGGGCTTCCCAGGTAGCACTAGTGGTAAAGAACCCAGTTGCCAGTGCAGAAGAGACATGAGACAGGGGTTCAGTCCCTATGTTGGGAAGATCCCCTGGAGGAAGGCACAGCAGCCCAATCCAGTATTCTTGCTTGGAGAATCCCGTGGAAAGAGGCACCTGGAGGGCTTCAGTCCGTGGGGTCACAAATGACTAAAGTGATTTAGCCCATGTTCTTATATGGTTTATGAATCTAAGACATTACTTTGACTAAGTTAGCATTTCTTCTTATAGCATTAGCCTGTCAAGGAACACAGTTTAGGAAATCTTGGGTAATTATATTGATCTCTAAAGTTATGTTACTTAAAGTATGGACTAATGCCTAATTCATAAATTGTTTATTACATTATAACATAAATTAAGAAATAGAATATAACCAGTTGAAATATTCTAGGGCAATTTGACATTGTCATGATGTCCAAGTGATTGTTAGACTTCTTTTGTTGAATCAAGTATAGGCCAGTTGGGATATTGTCCAGCTTTTGTGGTGATTTCTTGTGGCATGAAGTGCGGACTAGTCAGCTCAGCAGGTCACTAATGGTTCTTAGCCAACAAAGGATGTGTTCTTCACCACGGATAGTTTGAAAAACACTGCTCTAAAGTTCCTTCTGTTTTCTAGAAGTTTGTTCATATCTTCAAGTTAACATAGGTAGTGTTTTTTTCTCATTTAAAAATTTATAATCTGGCTGATATTCAAGTATTATAATGTATATAAAGCATGATTAATTATAGAATTCAGTTTAAAGGCACCGAGGTCTGATTTTTATATACTTCTAAGGAAACCTTAAAAATGAAGTATTTATCATTTTTAGAATTCAAAAGATCATGTAACTGTGCTGTTTCATGTATTAAGTGATTGCAGCCATGAAATTAAAAGATGTTTACTCCTTGGAAGGAAAGTTATGACCAACCTAGATAGCATATTCAAAACCAGAGACATTACTTTGCCAACAAAGGTCCATCTAGTCTAGGCTATGGTTTTTCCAGTAGTCATGTGTGGATGTGAGAATTGGACTGTGAGGAAAGCTGTGTGCCGAAGAACTGATGCTTTTGAACTGTGGTGTTGGAGAAGACTCTTGAGAGTCCCTTGGACTGCAAGGAGATCAGCCCTGGGATTTCTTTGGAAGGAATGATGCTAAAGCTGAAACTCCAGTACTTTGCCCACCTCATGCGAAGAGTTGACTCACTGGAAAAGAGTCTGATGCTGGGAGGGATTGGGGGCAGGAGGAGAAGGGGACAACAGAAGATAAGATAGTTGGATGGGATCACCGACTTGATGGACGTGAGTCTGAGTGAACTCCAGGAGTTAGTGATGGACAGGGAGGCCTGGCATGCTGCAGTTCATGGGGTCGCAGAGTCAGAAACGACTGAGCGACTGAACTGAACTGAAGGAAACCTTGAAGTATTTATCGTTCTTAGAATTCGAAAGTATCGTATAACTGTGTTGTTTTGTTTATTAAGTGATGAGTTATATTCTAAATTGCATATTGATGCCAGGAGCCAGCATGAGGAATCCCACCTGTGACAAGGTCAGATCTGATGGGCAAGGTCGAGTCAGATCTCAGGTTTTCCCCCTGGTATTTCCTGAGCATGTACCCCCAAAATAAGAATATGCCTGCCTTAGTGTATTGTACTTTTTCACTCTTCTGACACACTCTGGAAAAAGTCAACTCAGGGCTTTAGTCTTCTGCATTTGAAAGGGTGTTTCAATCCAAAAACCCCTCTGATGGCTTTCTAGCCGGCCTGCAGGACTCCTACAGCTGTGCATGTGATTGTTTGAAGCCTCCCAACCAAGCTTAAAACATCCTAGGAATGTAGGGGCTTCCGAGGAGTCAAAATCATTAGAATAGGACTGATTAAAGGTTTCACTTGTTGAGCCAATACTTGCTGCCAAATTTTCATATCCTTTATTTTTAGATATAGTTGGTATATAGAAAAACAGGTATTAGCAACATTAGATCTTTGAGTTAAGTACTTTCTTTGTTATAACCCACTGCACCTTTGTTCTACAGGAATGTAACTTTATTTAGTACTTTGAGGGTGATGCAGAGTAAAGAAAAAAACACTTCTAGGGAAAAGGAGTTTTCTGGTTGATAGACAATTATCCAGGAAGAGAGCCATAAAAATGTTAACAGGCCTCTTGGCCAGAAGATAATGTAAACCACCTGAGACCTTTTGTATATGGGAGGGTATGCAAAAAGAAAGCCTTGTCTCAGTGAGGGTCAGGACTGCTGCCCCTGCATAACTCTGCATATTCCATTATTTCTTTATGTACAACTTGAGGTATATAAGCTGATTGTTAAAAATCAAAGTTTTTGGAGTCTTGCACCGATGCTGGGCTTCCCCATGTCGCTCTTTCTCCCCTTTTTCAGCTGAATTCCCATCTGGAGCAGGGAAGCTCACCACATCTACTAACTTGCCCTGGCTGCTAAGAAACACGCAAAGGGAGCCTAAGGCGGGGCACCCTTCGAGGTTCAAGTGGGTGCCAGTGGCCTAACGTAGGTGGTGCAAACCTCTTGTCTCGAGGTTTTATTGGTTTTCACCGTAAACCAAGTTATTCAGCATCCTTCTCTCCATCTAAATTTCCTACTATACTATTTCTTCCTTATCTAATCTCATATCTCTAAATAAATAAGTTTTTCCTTGCCTATCCGTCTCCCTTCAAATCACCCTGGATCCACCGGGGCTGGACTCTGGCAATATTCCAAAGCTGTAGTTCATGTTTCCAAATAATTATGAGCATTTTTTATTATGTTCATGTAAGTTTTAAAGCTTTTGTTGTTTTATAGATTTCTGCTTTCTTAAAAACTTAGGTTAAAAACATTTTCATTA
The DNA here is from genome assembly GCA_917880005.1 of Nanger dama. NCBI lineage: Eukaryota > Metazoa > Chordata > Mammalia > Artiodactyla > Bovidae > Nanger > Nanger dama. The sequence continues at coordinate 5,256,914 of CAKJTW010000059.1, forward strand.
ATCTCTTATATTCTGAGATGTAGTTATTTTTCAATTATTTATACAAGCGAAGTTGAATTTAGTTGTAAAAGTTACAGTTATACCACAGCATCGGCAGTCTGTCTTTTCCCAACCTTTGGATTAGATGAGTTTTTCCATAGTTAAGTTAATCAAACATTTAAATAGGTGATTATATTTTATAATGTAATCATTTCTAAAATTGTCTAGATTCTGAATTAAGAACTTACATCTCACTGTGCTCCATAAAGGACAGATTATATCCTATGGTCCAATATAATAGTTCCTATAAAGAAAAGGAAGAAAGCAACACTCTGAAGAAAAAAGGTGGATTTCCTAATGGAGCACATTAAACTTGGATATCAGGATGGCTGCTACTAAATGTAAATCTTGGTCATATCTTCTCTATGCCTAGCTTTCTAATCTGTCAAAAAGTGGAACACATGGTCTTTCTCTGCCCCTGCCCCCTATCCACACACATCCCTCAAAGGTTTTTAGAAGAATAAAATTAGAAAGTGTGTGAAATGCTTTAAAATAATGTGCTTTATCATAGCTGTGCCTTGATCCAGTAATCCAAAAGTAAATGTGCTTTTCTTTTAGTTTATTGTATTTTCATGTATGATAAACAAGATCAGCTCAGTGTTTGAAGTGTCTGGTACTAAACTGGACAAACTTCATGTAATTAGCTTGTTACTAGTTAAGAAAAAGAGAATGATGATATCGTATATAAAAGTATGAGTGGAAAATACGAAAATTTTGGCTCTTGTATATAGATTTCCAGTGTGTTAGATCTTTGGAGCCCCAACTTTTCCACATGTAAAAATGAGAGAAATGGAATTGGTTGTATCTAAGGCTCTTTCTATCTTTAGAAGATCTTGAGTTAGAGATCTACAAACTACAAAATAATTTTAAAAGGACCACAAGATGGCGTTTGTAGCTAATGAGTTTTTTGTATTAACTGTTGCAGTCATTTAACAGTGTTAACATTTGCAGTATTTACAAATGCACACTTGTTACTTATATTCTTGAGGAATATGTAAAACTAATTTTAGAAAAAATGCAAATCTTGTCATTTTGAAGTTACTGATATTTCTCAAATTATAAATTAGCAGTTTATTCTGAATTTAGACTTTTAAAAAATGAAATTTATTGAATAATTTTGAGCCATTGAAAAATAATAGAAGTTGATTTCCTTTTATAACAGCATCTCTAATTTTTTTCTAGATTGGTTATATTTCAGGAAAACATTTAAATATGCAGCTCCTAATAGTTTTCATTACTATTTGGATCTTAGGTCTAGGTGATTAAAAAGCAGTTACTAAAATGTTACACACCCCATTGCCCTCATTTTAAGTATGGCCTACAATTTTTACAATGTAATTTATTTTGCAATGATATTGGCCTAGTATGGAGATGTTTACATATTTGAGCTTCAGTGTTTCCTCACATGTAGGTGATGTCACCTATGCCCAAGATAGTTGAGATAGCATTAAAATATGTAAAGGATGCACAGTCATATTTCTGTTTTAATTTATTAAGAGAGATGCAGTTATTATGTCATTGGGATTAGTAGGAAAACTAGAAGCACAGCTCTTGACTTAATGTGGAAATTTCTGGTTTAAAAAAGTACATGGTAAGGTTTGGCTTTTATCACATTTTATATTAGTAGATATCATTGTTATTGTTTTAGGCAGATTTATGGTTATTTTACTTCATTAGCAGAGATATATAGATAATATTTTATTAATTGGATTCTTGTGATAATTTGCATGAGACTAGGTTTTCCACTAGCTGTTCCATGAACAGGGTCATAGCATTACCTGTGGAGATATCACCTGGTCACTAAGAACATGGGCTTTGGATAAGCCTAACTTGTGACTTTAAGTTCAGACCCCTTTCATTATTTCAGTGAGCCTCAGTATCCTCTTCTGTAAAGTGCTAAAAATAATAGTATACACATCATAAATTTTATTTGGTATAAAAATATATATGTACATGTATGTACATATGTACATAATAAAATAAAGATGAAAGAAAAGTCTTAGAGGCAAAAACTCATAAATATCAAATACTGAGGGGAGAGGTAAAATTTTATATTTGATGCCTTTCCACACTCTGTTAAGCCAAATAGAGCAAGGCATATTTATCAATTATATGCGATCTCATTTGCCAATTTAAAAAATTTTATTTAAGTACAGTTGATTTACAGTGTTGGATTAGTTTCAGGTGTATAGCAATGTGATTCACTTGTACATGCATATATATATCTATTTTTTCCAGATTCTCTTTCCTTGTAGGTTATTACAGATTATTGAGTGTAGCTCCCTGGGTTATACAGTAGGTCCTTGCTGGTTATCTATTAAATGTATAGTAATATATATATGTTATTCCCAAACTCCTAATTTACCCTCCCTTCCCACTGCTTTCCCCTTTGGTAACTATGAGTTGGTCTTCCATGTCTTGGGGTCTATTCTCTTTTCTACAGAAGTTTACTTGTATGTTTTTTTAGATTCCACATGTAAGCAATATCATATGATACTTGTCTTTGTCTGACTTCCTTCACTTGGTATGATAATCTCTAGTTCCATCCATGTTGCTGCATATGGCATTAATCATTCATTTTTGGCTGAGTAATATTCCATTGTGTATATATACTACCTCTTATTCTTTCATCAGTGGTCATTTAGGGTGCTCCCATGCCTTAGTTCTTCCAAGTAGCACAGCAATGAACGTTGGAGTGCGTGTATCTTTTTGAACTATGATTTTCTCTGGATCTGTGCCCAGGAGTGAGATTGTAGGATCATATGGTACTTCTATTTTTAGCTTTTAAGGAACTTCCATACTGTTCTCCATGGTGGCTATACAGTGTAGGAGGGTTCTCATTTCTTCACACCCTTTCCATCATTTATTGCTTTAGATTTTTTGATGATGGCCATCCTGAGCTGTGTGAGGTGATGTGTGTGTGCTCAGTCACTCCTCACTGTAATTTTGCTTCACATTTCTCTGATTAATTAGCAATGTTGAGTATCTTTTCATGTGGCCATCTGTATGTCTTCTTTGGAGAAATGACTATTTAGAACTTCTGCTCATTTTTCAGTTTTTTCCTTGATTACCAGGCTGTATGAGCTGTTTGTGTACTTTGGAGAGTAGCCCCTTGTTGGTCACGTCATTTGCAAATATTGCCTCCCATTCTGTAAGTTGCCGTTTCATTTTGTTTATGGTTTCCTCTGCTGTGCAAAAGCTTTTACATTCATGACGAGGTCACGTTTGTTTATTTTTGTGTCGGCCATTTTAGGTTCTCAGATGAAAGTTGATGCATGCACATGATTCAAGCGCCCTCTTCTGTGAATGGGTAAATAGGCCCAGAAAAGTGAAAACATTGGCTTGAATGTTTTCAGACTGTGGGACAGAACCTCTTCATATCCCACCATTTTGAGAAAATAATGATTCTTAAATGTGGAAGCTTTCATTGGAAGCTATATTATACCAACAGAAACCCCATTTTTGTTATCATTCATTATTTAGAAAATTTAATCACATCTACTTGTGGATCCCTCTCACTTTTGAGAGCTAAAGAGACATTTACCTTTTCTTAGGGCAAAATGTCATCACTGCTTTTACTGAGATAGCAAGAGATTTACTTTCAAGACTAGTTTTGTAATTAAAACTTACTTTCTGTTTAAGAAGTCTTTAAGCATGTATCAGAACAAAAGGGCTTTTATTTATCTTTTGGGTCTGTTTGCCCTAGTTCTGGCTCACTTTCCTAACTGTACAGTCATGCCTTCAAAGAGATCAGTTTTTGGTCTTTGGCTACAAACTGGCGCCACCTAGGAAACAAAAAGAAATGTGCACGGGGTTCTCAATTAATGAGGATCTGTGCTTTCCAGTCACTCACATCTTGCCTAACAGCATGTTCAACATGTTTATGGGCTTTCTTGTACTGCAGTGAGAAGCATAGGGTGATAGAAAAGAGTACTGGACTCAACAGATCAGTTCTCTTACTATAAGATGCAGTTACTTCAGTTTGTCAGAGTATTGTTGTATCAAAGAAAATAATACATACAAAACATATGCACATTATTCAACTAAATGTGGAATTGCTATTGATGCTCTATGACAGTATGATAATCAAACTGGAATGAGCTAAGCTGCTGCTGCTGCTGCGTCGCTTCAGTCGTGTCCGACTCTGTGCGACCCCCATAGACAGCAGCCCGCCAGGCTCCCCTGTCCCTGGGATTCTCCAGGCAAGAACACTGGAGCCGGTTGCCATTTCCTTCTCCAGTGTATGAAAGTGAAAAGTGAAAGTGAAGTCGCTCAGTTGTGTCCAACTCTTAGTGACCCTATAGACTGTGGTCCACCAGGCTCCTCCATCCATGGGATTTTCTAAGCAAGAGTATTGAAGTGGGTTGCCACTGATGAGCTAAGGGGTACAATTAAAGGTCAAGTCAACTGTGACACTAGGTATTTTTGAGTGTTACTTTAATTTTAATAGACATTAGCTTGCTCTACTAATTATAATGATTTAAAAGTGGGAATAAATCAGTTCCTTGTTAGAAAATAGTGAGAAGCCAAATAACAGAAATACTTTAAAATATATATATAATTTAAAATTATGAGTGAGTCTCACATGGGGTTTTGAGATTTTTGTTGTTGTTTTGATGATTCTTTGTATCATTCAATTATACCAATGGCTTATGGTGTAAAAATCCATTTCTTGAGTTTTCACTTAGTTTTTCATACTCAAAAAAGATAAAGAGAGTTAGAAGTTATCTTTGATTATTTAAAAATAGACTTATGTACATTGACTGGATAAATATACAACATATCAATATTAACAGGTTAATATTAAACATTGGCAGGATGGGCCAATTAGCATATTTAGTTAGTAAAAATATCTGCTATCAAAATTCCAAAAGATGATTGGTAGCATCAGGAGTTACACTGTTCAGGGCCATGTCTCAACTTTGTAGACCCAGAAAACTTATTGGTCAGCATCCTGATTGGGGATCAGGTTTTTATGGCAAAACTTAACATTAACACATTTAGTGATCAATAGAAGCCAGGATGTCAGTTGATTAATATTCAGATTGAAAAGTGCACTGTTTCTGATGACCAGTGTATTTGCATCAGCAGTTCAGTACGTTCCTTCCCTATGCTCTCGGCATTTATTGAATACTTACTTTCTGCCTGGCATGTTATTAACTCAGTCATCTTCAAAGAGAATACATACACCTGGAAATGCTTAAAAACTTCCAAAAGGTATGTAAAGCATCAGTTTCTACACTCAACCTGCATTTATACTCTTTCCTAAAATTATCCACCTGCAATCATGCATTTTTTTTTTTTTTGCCCTCTTCTCCAAAATGGTTCTTCTTACATTGTGTAAAAGAAAGTTATCTCCTCTTGATGGCCCAGTGACTTATTAAATGTACTCTGGTGGTCATTCAAGATATTAATTATATTCCATTTCCTATTAAATGGCTGTCACTCTTATCAGATTTGTCATATCCCAAACATATTTAACCATTGATCCTCAGCTTTCTCATCTGTAAAATAAGATTCATAATCATCACTGTGAAGTTTAAAGAAAGTAATATGTGATAGTCAAGTGTGAAAGTTGCTCAGTTGTGTCCCATTCTTTGCGACCCCATGGACTATACAGTCCATGGAATTCTCCAGGCCAGAATACTGGAGTGGGTAGCCTTTCCTTTCTCCAGGGGATCTTCCCAACCCAGGGATTGAATCTACGTCTCCTGAATGGCAGGTTGATTCTTTATTAGCTGAGTCACAAGAGAAGCCCAATATGTGATAACAACCATAATGATGCCTCACCGAGTATTCATATAGATATTTAGCAGCTGTCATGATGCTTGTTTTTCTGTGTTAGTGTTCTATAATCTATATTTTAAAATACATAAATTGTTTTTCTGCCTTTCATGTGGTGGATGATAAGGAGATGGTTAAGTAGCTAGTTTGTTTCTTTTACCACATTTCACTGTCCTTCTGAGGACTTTCTTTGGAAATGAAAATATTAATTCACAGCAATAATCAGCGTGGAGGGCTGATCTCCCTTAGACATTTATTAAACTAGGATAGTTGAAAAATATGACAATGATAGAAGCTTCTTCACATTAGGCTTAATACCATTTTTGGTGCAGTTTGGATCTATTTGACAGGAATTCTAAATAGAGCAGACTGCTCACGTTTTCATTGAGTTTTGCCTTGAGTATGTTCAGAAGTTTATTTAAATAATAGTTTGGCAGAGTTATCGAAAAGATATGATATCTCCTGAAAGCAGTAATTGCTTTGGGCTACCCTGCAGGGTTACCAGATAGTAGATTATGTATGAATTTGCAGAAGAGGCCAGAAATGAGTTTCACACAGGAAACAGGACTTTTACAAAGGTGAGCTATGATTGTACTATTAGCCCTTCAGTTCCATAGTTTTGTATACATTGTGGATAGATTTTTAAACATTATATGTATCTAGGTATTGCTTATTTCCTTTCTTATGTTCAAAATTTGGTGGAGATTTTTAAGTATCCATAAAACTGAATTAAATTTTTTTCTTGGCATTCAAAAGAAATAAAATACTAATAACAGCTAATAGTTAATACATTTGTCCATATGACGTTAACTGTAAGTTTTCTGAAGATGTTCTTTCTCAAGTTGTGGAAGTCCCCATCTGTTTCTAGTTTGCTGAGAATTTTTTTAAACTAATAAATGGACATTTGTAATTTGACAGATGTCTTTCCATGTCAATTGAGAGGATACTACATTGAATACAGTCAGTTATACTGATTGATTTGAACATTAATCCAATCTTACATTCTTGGGATAAACTTCATTTGGTCATGATGTATAATTCTTTCTATAGATTTTGGCATTTGATTTGCTAAAATTTTGTTTGAAATTTTACACCTTTATTTATGAGGGGTAGTGATCTGTAGTTTTCTTCCCTTATAATATCTCTTGTATGATGGAAACCTTTCCTTTCTCTTCAGTTCTCTGAAAGTTTTTGTAGAATTAATATGATTCTTCATTAAATTTTTGATACAATTTGCTAGGGAAGCCATTTATACATGGAATATTCTTTATGGGAAGATATTTAAAAATTCAGATTTACTTGGATTATTTATTTTTTCTAGAGTGAGTTTTAGTAATTTTGGTAGTGTGTGTCTTTTCATTGGTTTTATTCAAGTTCTCAAATGTATAAGTATAATGTTTTCAATAATATTTTATTTTCCTTCAGTAGAATTTAGACTGATGTCACCAACTAACAGTTGTTAGTGTGAATCATCTCTCTTTTATGAACAGTCTGGCTAAAAATTTATCAACTTTGTTAATCTTCTCAAAGACCCAGTGATTTTTCGTTCATTGATTCACAACTGCTATCTTTTCTGGTTTTTTCCTTCTACTGCTTACTTTCGGTATAATTTGTTCTGTTTTAGTTTTTAAGATGGAAGTTGAAGTCATTTAAGACCTTTTTCTCTTCTTATATAGGTATTTAGTGCTATAAATTTCTCTTTATGTACTACGTTAGTGGCATCCCTAAATTTTGTTATATATTGTGTTTTCATTTTCATTCAGTTTAAAATAAAATAGTTTCTAGATTACCTTGTTATTTCTTCTTTAGATTTCAAATATTTGGGGATTTTGCAGATACCTTTCACTGCCGATTCCTAAGTTAATTTCACTATGCTCAGAGAATAAACCTCGTATGATTTATTCTTTTTAAGTGTATTGAGACTTATTGTATAACCTGGAATATGGTGAGTTTTGGTATATGTTTTATGTGCACATAGAAAAAAATATGTATTCTCTTTTGTTCTATAGTTCTCAATTAGATCACCTTGATTCATTTCCTGGACACATTAGTGGTGGCTCAGACGATAAAGTGTCTGCTTATAGTGAGGGAGATCAAGGTTCAATCCCTTGGTCAGAAAGATCTCCTGGAGAAGGAAATGGCAACCCACTCCAGTGTTCCTGCCTGGAAAATCCCATGGACGATGGAACCTGGTAGGCTACAGTCCATTGGGTCACAAAGAGTCGGACACGACTGAGCGACTTCACTTTTACTCACTACTTAGTCTTGGTAGACCATTCTAATATAATAATTGCTGATTTTTTAATATTTACTTTGAGCCAGGCATTCTGCATAGAGATTTATATAGATTACATAAATTTAATTTTCCACAATTGCTTTTGTGGTATTATCATTAACCTAATTTATAGCTGAAGAAACTATAACAGAGATTAATCAATTTGCACAAACATATGTGATATAGTAGGAATCAGATCTGATTAAACCATGCTTGTATCACTACTCCTCTGTCTAGATGCATTATGCCTGCCTCATATCCAAATGGTCCTTCTTTTCCTCTATAATTTAGACCTGTTTTCTGCCCTGACAGTGGGGAAATGGATTATTTCAGCAAACTAACCCATGCTAATTTTTTAACCTTTATCTTTTCATCTTGTTTAGCAATAATTTCCCTCATTAAGAGTTAAAGTATGTAAAAATGACAGAGATCCTGGCAAGCCGATGGGAAAAAGGAACTGGACACATTGCTATCGGGACAGTTATATAAGGATTTACTAATTTTTCTAACAGTGAAAGTGAACTACTGTTAATCTCCTGATGGTGTGTTTCCATTATTTAGTGCCTTGCTACATGGGAATCCTTCCTTACATCACAGACAGATCTCCACTTGGAAGAAGCCTCTGAAGATAAACTGTAATCTCATTGAAGACCTCTATGTGATCTTAGGAAGATAATGTCTGTTAACCAAAGTTATTCTTTCTCAATGGGCTGGATCCTTTCGAAAGTGGATGAAAAGTATTTCACACTATCTGGAAAACCAACAACTTAAAGCTCAGGTGTTCCAGATCATTGATATAAATTTGGATATATATATATATATGTACACACACATATACATACATATAAATATTTAGCTTAGTTTTAACTATGTTCTTAAATTTGTATGCCAATAATTATACATAAAAAGTTTTTTTCTTAAATATTTGTCTGTGGAACATGTCATTTTAAATATATTGTAAAGACTCAGTTTTAATAAAAGTTTAATATGAAATGACTATTGTGCGTTCTTTTCCTATTAGTAACTCAAGGCTCTGAATCGGATTCTAATATGAATCCAGTGTATATTAATAAGTATACTGTGTATTCACCTTTATTTCATCATAATTTTCCTAAAATACTATTTACTTTGATATTAGGAACCCAAAGTAAATAGGCAAAACTGATTAAATATTTTTAACAATTAAAGATGACTTTGAAAGTTGGTTTGCTAAAAGCTAAAAAATTGTTTAAAGGCTACCAAGATAAATATAAATTATTTTTGAGTTATTATTTAGAAATACTCAGACAGTCATTTTCCTACTAGTAACTTCATGTTTGGGGGATTTTTTTTTGTTTTCACATACTGTTTGCAACTCACATCTAGCTTTATTTTTTGATGTACACTGTGTTTATCAAATTTGTTCTCTCAGTTTATTTGTTGTAAGTCACAAATGCAGGTGACTTATGGTAACAGGGATAAAGACACAAGTTACAACAACAGGGACAGAGGCACATTACACCTCAGTTTATTCTCCAGGCTCACAGTCTAGTAATATTTATCATACAAAGTGATTTTATATTCATTTTATAGCTATGTAAAAATCGAATATATTATCTAACATTTGCTAATTTTTGGACATAGATATTTCTCAAGCCTTGGAATAAAGTTTGCGGTATTTAGTCATGCATATCACCTTACATGGATGACTTGTACCATTTGGTGGTGGTGGTTGTTCAGTCATCATGTCTGACTCTTTGCAGACCAGGGACTGCAGCTTGCCAGGTTTCTCTGCCCTTCTCTGTATCCCCGAGTTTGCTTATTATTTTTAATCATTTGGTTATTAGCATTTAAATAAGCATCCCACACACACAAAGTAGACATTTAAATCATCTTAACTAAAGGAAGGAAGCTGAAGCTCCAGTATGTGAACAGCCGACTCATTGAAAAGTCCCTGATGTTGGAAAGATTGAGGTCAGAAGGAAAAGAGGGTGTCAGAGGATGAGAAGGATGGATGGCATCACCAATGGCACGGACATGAACTTGGGCAAACTTCGGGAGATGGTGAGTGGTGAGGGACAGGGAGGCCTGATATACTGCAATCCATGGGGCTGCAAAGAGTTGGACACGACTGGGCAACTGAACAACAACAACAAACTAAAACAAGAGATACACAATCATACACAAATATAAAACTAAACATTTTTTCTTAAATACTGACATGTACAATATCTAAACCATTTGTAGTGAAGAATCTGCCTTCATTTTTTCATGTTTGGCTGCTGACAGCTTTTAAGCTTCACCTGCTTTTTCCTCTCCTGCCCCATGTCTGGACAAGCTGCTAAGAAGAAACCCAAAAGAATGTTCCCTCTTTCAGCACTCACAGGAAGTTCAAACCATTCAACCTCCCTGTGTACAGGGACTCATCTCTATCATAAAAATCTCAAGCCAGTGAGTGTCCTTTCCCAGGTCTCAGGGCATTTTCAGAGAGGACTGCCCTGTTGGCCCCATTATGTGATAACTGTAATGAGGAAGCCTCATTATGTGATAACTCTTTTCACACCCTGTTTTTGTGTGTGTGCCACCACTGGTCTTGACATCCAAATCAAATTTGGGTTGAGAAGACTTCCTATTTATCAGGATGACTCCAACTGTATTGTTTTGCAAACCATTTAGCCACCCCAAATGTCATTTCCCCATCCAGAGATGATAATCTAGTACTCAAATGGAGGTAATCTCCAACTAACAGCCTGTTAAATGACAAAGAAAATTTAGAGCACCTGCCAGAGGGAAGTAGGGGTGGGGGAATTAGGTGAAAGTGGTCAGAAGGTACTCACTTCCCATTATAAATAAGGCCTGGGGATGTAATGCACAGCATGACAGTCGTTAATACTGTATTGTGTATTTGAAGTTGACAGAAGTAGATCTTAAAAATTCTCATCAAGGTTTTGGTTGCAAGTGAGAGGTAATGGATATTAATGAATCTTATTGTGTTAGTCACTTTACAGTGTATAAGTAGATCATTATGTTGTAATCTTCAACTTAATGTTATTTGCCAATTATACCTCAATAAACCTTTAGCTCTGCATATCTTTCCTCTCTTCTGTCCCTCATTCTATCCATGAGTGACGTCCCACATACACACCACATGCCCACTGAGGTTACATGTGTTAACTTGCGTATATCCTTCCATATGTTGCTCTATACTTACAATATCCTGTACAGACTTCACACACATACACACACTCCCTCACAGGCAGTTTTTAGCTTTGTCTTATAAAAATGAAGTCATATTATACATACTATTTTGTCTTTTGTTTCTCATTTCACAGTATCTTGTGGAAAGCTCTTATGCACTTTTTCAATGGCCACACAGTATGTCTTGGTGTGAATCTGTAGTGATTCATGAGCCATTTTGTTGATTAGAGTTACTTACTTTGCTTCTAATTTATCATCTTACCACAAAAAGAAACACTATACATCTGGTTACCACTTTATAGCCCCTCTCCCCATTTTTCCAGGGCTAAGGAACGTCTAATCTGTCTTCTGTCTTTACAGATTTGCTTGCTCAAGATATTTCATGTTAATGGATCATATGTGATTCTTTTTTTGTGACTGGCTTCTATCATTTAACATAATATTTTCAAGTTTCATTCATGTTGTAGCATTGATCAGTAATGTGTTCTTTTTTTATGGCCAAAAATATTCTGTTGTATATGTGTGTGTTTGCAAGTGTGTTGTTGTTTACTCACTAAGTCATGTCCGACTCTGTGGACTGAAGCATGCCAGGCTTCCCTGTCCTTGACTGTCTCCCAGAGTTTATTCAAACACGTGTCTGTTGAGTTGATGATGCCGTCCAGCTATCTCATCTTCTGTCACTCTTTTCTCCTCTTGTCCTCAGTTTTTCTCAGCATATCAGGGTCTTTTCTAGTGAGTCGGCTCTTAACTGTTTTAGCTTCACCTTCAGCATCAGTCCTTCCAGTGGATATTCAGGCTTGATTTCCTTTAGGATTGACTGATTTGATCTCCTTGCTGCCCAAGGAAGTTTTCTCCAGCACCACAGTTTGAAAGCATCGGTTTGGCACTCAGCCTTCTTAATAGTCCAACTCTCACATCCATACATGTCTACTAGAAAAACCATAGCTTTGCGTATACAGACCTTTATAGGCAAAATGATGGCTCTGCTTTCTAATATACTGTCTGGGTTTGTCATAGGTTTTCTTCCAAGGAGCAAGCATCTTTTAATTTCATGGCTGCAGTCACTGCAGTGATTTTAGAGCCCAAGAAGATGAAATTTGTCACCGTTTCCACTTTTTCCCCATCTCTGCCATGAAGTGATGGGACTGAATGCCATGATCTTACTTTTTTGAATGTTTTGTTTTAAGCCAGCTTTTTCACTCTCGTCTTTCACTCCTGTCATGAAGCTCTTTAGTTCTTTTTCACTTTCTGTCATTAAGGTGGTATCATCTGCATATCTGAGGTGATTGATATTTCTCCCAGCAATCTTGATTCCAGCTCATGAGTCTTTCATCCTGGCATTTCACATGATATACTCTGCATATAAGTTAAATAAGCAGGGTGACAAGAACAGATATATATTTACACACACACATATATATGTGTAGACAAATACATTTTTGTTTATTCATTATATTTGTTTTTTCTTTCATTGATAGACATTTAGTTTGTTTTCAGCTTTGGCTATTATGAATACAGCTGCTATAAATATTGGTATGTTAAGTGTCTGTGTGAACATAACGTTTCATTTCTTTTGGGCCTGTACCTAACAGTGGAGTTGCTGGTTCATACCACAACTATATTTGACCATTTAAGGAGCTACCAGAATGTTTTCCAAAATGGCTGTACCATTTTACATTCCTACCATTAGTATGAGAGTTCCAATTACTTCACATCCACATCAGCATCTATTTTTAAAATTTAATTTTATTATAGCCATCCCAGTGGATGGAATGGTATCTTGTTTTGACTTGCATTTTCTGTTGCATCTTTTATTGTGGGCCTGTTAGTGATTTATATATATTCTTTGGAAAAATATCTGTTCAGATCCTTTGCCCATTTTTCGTTATTGAGTTGTAAAAGTTATTTGTATAACTCTAGATGCAAATCTCTTATCAGATTATGATTTGCAAATATTTCTTTTTACTTTCTTGATTTATATATATTCTTTGGAAAAATATCTGTTCAGATCCTTTGCCCATTTTTTGTTATTGAGTTGTAAAAGTTACTTGTATAACTCTAGATGCAAATCTCTTATCAGATTATGATTTGCAAATATTTCTTTTTACTTTCTTGATAATGCACTTTGAATCACAGAAATTTTAAATTTTGGTGAAGTTCAGTATATTTTTTTATTTTTGTTGCTTATCCTTTTGGTGTCATAACTAAGAAGTCATTGCCAAAACAGCAGTCATGCAGATCTACCTCTAAGTTTCCTTGTAAAAGAGCTTTAACTTTTAGATTTAGGCTTTTGATATCCACTTTGAGTCAGTCATTGCATATGATGTGTGATAAGGGCCCAGTTTTATTCTTTTACATGAGGATATACAGTTGTCTTAGCACTATTTGCTGAAGAGAGTGTGTCATGATTTTCACTACTGAGGAACATGTAGTTGGAGCTCCTTGTATTGTCATCCTGGAAGTGGAATTCCTAGTGTAGTTTTGAACTGGCCGATGTGATGTGTACTGTGATGGTATTTGCTAGCATATGGAAATATGATTACTGGATATCTCATCATAAAAACAATTTTTTAAAACAGCAAAATGAGACATTTGACTTTTACTTAAAGAAAAAAATCTACCCTAAAGTCTATAGGTACTTTTCATTGCACTCATGCCCTCTTTCAACAACTGCTTCTCGAAGAATACAATCCTTGTTGTTCAGTTATTTTTCCACCAAGCACATAGCCTTCAAAAAAAAAAAAAAAAAAAGGCAAGGGTTTCAAGTGGAACAGACCCGTAGCCATTGTATGGAATTGGAGATAGACTTGGCATATTTTGAAAGTGGTTTAAGTCCATCTTGTATAATTGCTTCTAGCCAGGTAATACTATTTCTTTCTAAGGATTCCACCCCCTCCTTTCATTTACCTGGAGGGAAATTTAAAATCTTTTAACCTCAACTTGATATTTAAAGCAGAAACATTCATGGTGAATTTCTCTGTTATTTTGACCTGAGGTCCTAGGAAGGAAAAAACATTTCCTGTGTTGTACTTGGATTAAAGTCATCATCATAGAGTTTGACTCCTGTGAATTTTAGAGTCAATGAGCGCAGGTTTAAGATATGATTTGAGAATGTTACTTGTTTGGTTCCTAGTTTGTACTTTCCCTTCTCTTTTTAAAAAATTGTTAGCAGTTGATTGACTAGAAAACATTATTTGCTTCTTTTTTAGAGAACTACAAGCACACAGAGACATACACTTAAAATAAGAAATTATCACTGGACATGTGTATGATCCCCAGAATATACAAATAAAAGTATTTTTCCACTTTCTTACACCTCATCCTAAGATTACTACCTTGACTAGTTTTATATTACTCTGGAAACTTGGATTTCTACTCATGCTGTCGACCATCTATTTTATAATCAATTTATTTGTCTTTGCCTTAAACAGATTTTTAAGTTCTTATATTTTTTTCCAAAACTCACAGTTGATTCTGTGCTTTGATTAACCTATTATTGACTGTGTGTGAGGTTTTTTTGTGTTTGGTCCAGTTTCTTCTTCAGTCCTTTTGTGATATTGTTTCAGAATTCTTATTTTAACTGATCAAAGAAACTACTTTAGAAAAAAATGGAAAATAATGGGCTTATATAACCCAGAAGGAAAAGGGCGTAACTGGTTCTGAATAGGTGTATTTCTCTTTCTGTCTTTATTTCCTACTTTGCTCGAATGGGTTGACCTCCCTTCCACCTAGTCCTGCCTTTGAAAGTGAAAAAGTGAAAGTGTTAGTCAGTCAGTTGTGTCTTATTCTTTGTAACTCCCACCAGGCTTCTCTGCCCATGGAATTGTCCAAGCAAGAATACTGGAGTGGGTAGCCATTTCCTTCTCCAGGGGATCTTCCTGACCCAGGGATCAAACCTGGGTCTCCTGCATGCAGGCGGATTCTTTACTGTCTGAGCCACTGGGGAAGCCCAGCCTTGCCTTTTCATGAGGCCTATTTTGTGGTTCTCAAATGGGGGCCAATTTAACAGAGTCTGGAGATATTTTTTGAAACCACATTATGGGAGCAGATACTGGCATATAGTTGATAGAGATCGAGGATGTTGCTAAATATCTTAACCCCCACAACAAAGAACTATCTGACCCAAAATGCCATGATTGCCAAGCTGAGAATCCTGGGCTAGATTAGTGTTTCCTAGTAATTCCTGGCTCATGAGTTCCTGGCTTTGCTGCTGGGAAGGAAAGAGCTCTTCTTTTCCAGCTTCAATCAGAAAAGTGGCTTAGGATATAGTCCCCACATCCTGGTCTCAGGCCAGTCTGGGGCTGAAAGCCAGGGTGCCATTATCAATAAATCCTAGGTCAAGTTCTTGTTTTTATACAAAGAACAGCAGGCAAGGGGGTTATTATGGTCAAGGGAAGACGCAACTTTCATTCAGACCTTATGTTAGATGTGTACCCTCGAAAAGAAGAGGGATGCTTTATGCAAAAGAAAGAAGAGGTTTAGGGAACACAAATTGTGTCCACACTATAATTTTTAAATGAGCATACATTTTTATTCATTTAGAATTGTATAAGTTCTATCAGTTCAGTCGCTCAGTCGTGTCCGACTCTTTGCAACCCCCTGAATCACAGCACGCCAGGCCTCCCTGTCCATCACCATTTCCCGGAGTTCACTCAGACTCACGTTCATCGAGTGCATGATGCCATCCAGCCATCTCATCCTCTGTTGTCCCCTTCTCCTCCTGCCCCCAATCCTTCCCAGCATCAGAGTCTTTTCCAGTGAGTCAACTCTTTGCATGAGGTGGCCAAAGTACTGGAGTTTCAGCTTTAGCATCATTCCTTCCAAAGAAATCCCAGGGCTCATCTCCTTCAGAATGGACTGGTTGGATCTCCTTGCAGTCCAAGGGACTCTCAAGAGTCTTCTCCAACACCACAGTTCAAAAGCATCAATTCTTTGGGGCTCAGCTTTCTTCACAGTCCAACTCTCACATCCATACATGACCACAGGAAAAACCATAGCCTTGACTAGACAGACTTTCGTCGGCAAAGTAATGTCTCTGCTTTTGAATATGCTATCTAGGTTGGTCATAACTTTTCTTCCAAGGAGTAAACGTCTTTTAATTTCATGGCTGCAGTCACCATCTGCAGTGATTTTGGAGCCCCAAAAATAAAGTCTGACACTGTTTCCACTGTTTTCCCATCTATTTCTCATGAAGTGATGGGACCAGATGCCATGATCTTCGTTTTCTGAATGTTGAGCTTTAAACCAACTTTTTCACTCTCCTCTTTTACTGTCATCAAGAAGCTTTTTAGTTCCTCTTCACTTTCTGCCACAAGGGTGGTGTCATCTGCATATCTGAGGTTATTGATATTTCTCCCGGCAACCTGGATTCCAGCTTGTGTTTCTTCCAGTCCAGCATTTCTTATGATGTACTCTGCATATAAGTTAAATAAGCACAGTGACAATATACGGCCTTGATGTACTCCTTTTCCTATTTGGAACCAGTCTGTTGTTCCATGTCCAGTTCTAACTGTTGCTTCCTGACCTGTATACAATTTCTCAAAAGGCAGGTCAGGTGGTCTTGTATTCTCATTTCTTTCAGAATTTTCCACAGTTTATTGTGATCCACACAGTCAAAGGCTTTGGCATAGTCCATAAAGCAGAAATAGATGTTTTTCTGGAACTCTCTTGCTTTTTCGATCATCCAACGGATGTTGTCAATTTGATCTCTGGCTCCTCTGCCTTTTCTAAAACCAGCTTGAACATCTGGAAGTTCACGGTTCACATATTGCTGAAGCCTGGCTTGGAGAATTTTGAGCATTACTTTACTAGCATGTGAGATGAGTCAATTGTGCGGTAGTTTGAGCATTCTTTGGCATCGCCTTTCTTTGGGATTGGAATGAAAACTGACCTTTTCCAGTCCTATGGCCACTGCTGAGTTTTCCAAATTTGCTGGCATATTGAATGCAGCACTTTCACAGCATCCTCTTTCAGGATTTGAAACAGCTCCACTGGAATTCCATCACCTCCACTAGCTTTGTTCGTAGTGATGCTTTCTAAGGCCCACTTGACTTCACATTCCAGGATGTCTGGCTCTAGATTAGTGATCACATTATCATGATTATCTGGGTCATGAAGATCCTTTTTGTACAGTTCTTCTGTGTTCTTGCCACCTCTCCTTAATATCTTCTGCTTCTGTGAGGTCCAGACCACTTCTGTCCTTTATCGAGCCCATCTTTGCATGAAATGTTCCCTTGGTATCTCTAATTTTCTTGAAGAGATCTTTAGTCTTTCCCATTCTGTTCTTTTCCTCTATTTCTTTGCATTGATCGCTGAAGAAGGCTTTCTTATCTCTTCTTGCTATTCTGTGGAACTGTGCATTCAGATGCTTATATCTTTCCTTTTCTCCTTTGTTTTTCACCTCTCTTCTTTTCACAGCTATTTGTAAGGCCTCCCCAGACAGCCATTTTCCTTTTTTGCATTTCTTTTCCATGGAGATGGTCTTGATCCCTGTCTCCTGTACAATGTCACAACCTCATTCCATAGTTCATCAGGTACTCTATCAGATCTAGGCCCTTAAATCTATTTCTCACTTCCACTGTGTAATCATAAGGGATTTGATTTAGGTCATACCTGAATGGTCTAGCGGTTTTCCCTACTTTCTTCAGTTTGAGTCTGAATTTGGTAATAAGGAGTTCATGATCTGAGCCACAGTCAGCTCCTGGTCTTGTTTTCGTCAACTGTATAGAGCTTCTCCATCTTTGGCTGCAAAGAATGTAATTAATCTGATTTTGGTGTTGACCATTTTGTGATGTCCATGTATAGAGTCTTCTCTTGTGTTGTTGGAAGAAGGTGTTGGCTACGACCAGTGCATTTTTTTGGCAAAACTCTATTAGTCTTTGCCCTGCTTCATTCCATATTCCAAGGCCAAATTTGCCTGTTACTCCAGGTGTTTCTTGACTTCCAACTTTAGCATTCCAGTCCCCTATAATGATAAGGACCTCTTTTTCGGGTGTTAGTTCTAAAAGGTTTTGTAGGTCTTCATAAAACCGTTCAACTTCAGCTTCTTCAGCGTTACTTGTTGATGCATAGACTTGGATAACTGTGATATTGAATGGTTTGCCTTGGAGACGAACAGAGATCATTCTGTTGTTTTTGAGGTTGAATCCAAATACTGCATTTCAGACTCTTTTGTTGACCATGATGGCTACTTCATTTCTTCTGAGGGATTCCTGCCCTTAGTGGTAGATATAAGGGTCATCTGAGTTAAATTCACCGATTACAGTCCATTTCAGTTCGCTGATTCCTAGAATGTCGACGTTCACCCTTGCCATCTCTTGTTTGACCACTTCCAATTTGCCTTGATTCATGGACCTGACATAGGTTCCTATGCAATATTGCTCTTTACAGCATCAGATCTTGCTTCTATCACCAGTCACAGCCACAGCTGGGTACTGTTTTTGCTTTGGCTCCATTCCTTCGTTTTTTCTGGAGTTATTTCTCCACTGATCTCCAGTAGCATATTGGGCACCTACTGACCTGGGGTATCCTATCTTTTGCCTTTTCATACTGTTCATGGGGTTCTCAAGGCAAGAATACTGAAGTGGCTTGCCATTCCCTTCTCCAGTGGACCACATTCTGTCAGCCCTCTCCACCATGACCCACCCATCTTGGGTTGCCCCGCAGGCATGGCTTGGTTTCACTGAGTTAGACAAGGCTGTGGTCCTAGTGTGATTAGATTGACTAGTCTTCTGTGAGTATGGTTTCAGTGTGTCTGCCCTCTGATGCCCTCTTGCAACACCTACCATCTTACTTGGGTTTCTCTTACCTTGGGCGTGAGATATCTCTACACGGCTGCTCCACCAAAGCATAGCCGCTGCTCCTTACCTTGGACGAGGGTATCTCCCTACCGCCGCCGTTCCTGACCTTCAATGTGGGATAGCTCCTCTAGGCCCTCCTGCGCCTTCGCAGCCAGGGTTCCTTGGGTTGCACCTCCCAGCTGCCGGCCCCGCCCTCTGTGTGAGTGGCTCCTCCCAGCTGCCTCCCCTGGCCTTGGGCTCGGGGTGGCTCCTCAGGGTCACCGCCCCTGGCCTGCACCTCGAGGTGGCTTCTCCCAGCCGCCCCTGACCTCGGACTCGGGGCATCTCCTCCCGGCCGCCGCCCCCTGACCTTGGATGTGGGGTAGCTCCTCCCAGCAGACGCAGGGTAGCTCCTCTGGGCCATTCCTGTGCTGTCGCAGCCTGGCACTCTTGGCCGCTGCCCCTGACCTCGGACATGGGGTAGTTCTCGGCCGCACTCAGTGCGCCGGCTCATATATATGTTATATACACTCATATAATTAACAGTATTCTGTACTTACACCTAAATTCCTCAGCAAGAAAGGGCTAATGTAAAAATAGCTCTACAGGGAACATGGATTAGAAATTGCAAGGGTAAACAGACCATTAGTCCAGCACATGTAATTACACAGGAAGTCCATCATAATTTTATTGGCTAAAAAATAGTACAAAACTGGGAAATTAAGATTTGTGAGAGTACTCATATATTGAAAATACAGTCTTTGCATTAGATTTGATTGAACCCAGAGGATAAAATAAATTCCTATATTGAAATACTACATTGAAATCCCATCAAAGCACACTGATGTGAAGGATGTATTGAATGAAAAAGCTATGATCCTTTCTTTTACAAATATATTCAACCAACTACATGATTATTGTAACATGAATAGTACAATGAAGGATCGCTGCACCGAATTTCATTAAAGATCAAGCTCAGCATTCCCACTGTTCCGTGGAGATTTGAAAATTAAGAATAATGAATTAGTCTATTATGTGGAGATTGCCATGTCTCGTAAGCTAGGTGAGCAAATGAAATTTGGCTTATAAACACCTTTCATTTAAATTGAAGTGTCTGTGTTCATGATTGAGCTTGTAACTAATCAGTCTGTTCTTGGATTCCTCTACCATGTTATATTCTGACCCCCTTTAGCAGTGAACCTCCTAATTCTGGCACCTGTTACAGAAAATGTTCATGTGAAAGCAGCTATTTTTTCATAATGTCTCAAGTGAAACTTTTACATACATACAGTACCAAATAAGCACTCACAGATAAAACAGAATCAGGCCCATTTGTTTCCTTCTTCACAGGTATTTTAGAGGGCAGTTAGATTTAATTTGCTGTTTTATTTTATGTTGCTTTTAAATAGAATTAGTCCTTTTTTCTTCTGAAAATGAGCAAATCATGAATTTCTTAGAACTGTCAAGTGACTTGAGCCACCGGGTAGGCATGGTGTGACTTCCGATTTTTCTGTCCACTGCACTGTGTTTCCCCAGATCTCTGAGGTATAAGCTCTTGACAAGTTGTTTTATTTCTGTCATTTCACAGATCTACTTAGCTTGAACATCCAGAATCATGGCGTTTGACAATCAGTTCTTAATAGTGTCTCAGTCAGCCTTTGTCATATGAGAAAAGAAAAGCTCCAGGGGCACGATGACTCTTATTTGGTTGCCCTCTCCATCTCATCACTCTTTTCATAATCTCAGCGGCAGAAAAGCAAGTCTTTGGATTTCAGTGGACACCCTCTTCAGTATTCCACTCCCTTGCCTACTCTCCCTAGAGTCTACAAACCTCAATTTTCTGACTCATTTCATCCTGGCAGCTTTATTTGGTCCATATTGAAATGAGAAAATGAAGGATAGTTACTATAATTTTCTATAGCCAATTTTTTTTTCCTATGGCCAAATTTAATTCTCATGATGAGTTATTTTCAAGTTGTGTCTTATTTAAAGTCATTTTTGTTTTTATGTATTTATTTTTGGAAATTATTTATTCATTTGGTTGCAGTGGGTCTTCACTGCTGCGACAGCTTTCCCTAGGGTGGCTAGCATAGGCTACTGTTTCACTGCGGTGGCTTCTTTTGTTGTGGAGCACAGACTCTAGGCTCATGGCTTCAGTAGTTGTTGCCCACAGACTTTAGTTGACCTTGGCATGTGAAATCTCCCCAGACCAGGGACTGAACCCATGCCCCTTGCTTTACCTATTCTATAAAAAGACTAAAATAGTACTTTATTAATGTAGTACTGTATAAAATAATACGTGTAAAGGGCTGTACATATAAAGGGCACAGATTAAACATAAAAGGTAAAAACAGAATCTTAGAAGTTTTCCCAGAGAGACCTACCTTACAGCATAGGCATTTTTCCTAAATGGAAAAATCACTTTGATTGCTACCTAATCTGAAACAGAAACATGCAACTGTTAGGTTCTGACCAACTCATAGGTTACATAATGATCAAGGAAACTTTCCTAATTTCCAGCTTTTTAAAAGCCAGATGTAAGATTATATCAATGTGTACTGTGACCAGCCTAACATCAGAGGGAAATAGAAATTGTCCAGAAACAGATTTTTTTCCTGGCAACTCAGTCCTGACATCTAGTTTGTAAATGTAGAAATAATGTTCCTTCGCATTTAATAATGGCTTTGAATAAACTCGTAGAGTTGTTAAATGTAGAATTAAGTTCTGAGCACACTGTAAAAAAAAAAGGCATTTAACATTTAAAATTCTGAGCCTGTTAGTTAAGTATTCTAGGCCCCAATTTCCCATCTGTGGAAAGGGGGAATTAATCTGCCAGATTTACATTGCTAGGAAGTATTAGAATAAATTATACACAGCTGACTTCGACTACTTAAAAAAATTCTATATCAGCTTTCCTTCGTTACTCATCCAAACACTGAGACTTTCAGTCGATCTGTGAATTCAGGGTGTCCTGAGATAAAGCAAGCTAGTGGTCATCGTTACTAAGGTGTATTACATTAAGAAAGATTCATGTGTGTGAATATAGATAGATATAGATACACATTTACACTTTTATTTATACACATAGATGTGTGTGTATGTGTGCATATGGGTACATGGTGTATGAATATGTATAGTCATTAGTGGAACAATGTGAATTAAAAATGAATGGAGCGTGGGACTTCCTCGGTGGTCCACACATCCTCGGTGGTACATCTCATCCTCAGTCATCCCCTTCTCCTCCTGCCCCCAATTCCTCCCAGCATCACAGTCTTTTCCAATGAGTCAGGAAGCAGGGGATATTGGTTCAATCTACAATCGAGAACTAAGATCCTGCTTGCCACATGGCATGGCCAAAAAAAAAAAAAAATTATTGGAGGAGAAGTCAACAGCATGCATACTATTGCTTATCTTACTCCCATCTTTCTATGTGTTACAGTTTTTCCAGGTTTGAAAATGTATTTATGTTCATGTCCATAACGTTCTTGAGCAATGATGTCCCTTATTACAGGCCAGCTATTTGAGTGTGTTTGCCACCACTTTGGCTAGTGCAGTTCTTTAAAGCTGTACCTACATATGTTCAAAACAGAAAAATTGAACTTCCACTGTTCCTGTTTATATTTCTCTTAATATAAGTCATGGAGATTGAAGACATTGTTTATATTTTTTATTCTAAACATGACAGTTAGGGTAATCTTTGAGTAAGATCAGAAGGACAATGCTCTCTCGTTTTAAGGGAAGTCTTTCCAGAACATGCAATTAAACAGCTAATCAGAGCTGGTTAAATGAGGCATTTGTTAATTATGCATAAACAATGTTCTCTTCTTACTTGAAGTATTATGATTACTGATTTTAAGAGTAAACTAATATTGCTTCTAAGTGGTTTATTTAAGCAATCTGAGATTCTAAAACCTTTTGAAATACTTTGCATTCAAATATCCATCAATCATGCATCCCCTCATAGTGTTGTTCACCAATTCCACAAAGATTCCACTGCTAATAGGGACCAGATGCCATCATCTGTGCTGCTGTAAATTGTTGTTGTTGTTCATTCGCTAAATCATGTCCAACTCTTTGTGACTTCATGAACTGCAACCTCCAGCTCCCTGTCATCCGCTATCTCCCAGAGTTTGCTCATATTCATGTCCATTGAGTCAGTGATACTATCTAACCATCTCCTCCCATGCCACCCCCTTCTCCTTTTGCCTTCAATCTTTCTCAGCATCAGGGTCTTTCCTAATGAGTCTGCTCTTTGCATCGGGTGGCCAAAGTATTGTAAATGGTAATGGTAAATAAACATAACTTGCCTTCAGTAAGTTAAAGTCTAATGAGGAGAAAGACACTACACATAAATAAAAATTAAATCTCAATTTAATGAATGTATTAGGCTCTAGGGCTGCATAATAAAGTATCAAACTAGGTGGCTTAAAACAACAGAAATCTATTGCCTTTCAGTTCTGGAGGTTGGAAGTCTGAGGTTCTAGGGGAAAATCCTTCCTTCCTCTTCGAGCTGCTGCTGTTTTCAGACAGTCCTTGGGTTCCTGGGATTGTGAGTGTGCCACTCCATTCACTGGGCAGTCTTCTCTGTGTCTTCATACTGCTTTCCTGCATTATCATCTGTGTCCAAATATCCTGTTTTCACAAGGACACTAGTCATACTATATTAGGCAATGGCACCTACTCCAGTAATCTTGCCGGGAAAATCCCATGGATGGAGGAGCTTGGTGGGCTGCAGTCCAAAGGGGTACCTAAGAGTCGGACAGGACTGAGCGACATCACTTTCACTTTTCATTTTCTTGCATTGGAGAAGGAAATGGCAAACCACTCCAGTGTTCTTGCCTGGAGAATCCCAGGGATGGGGGAGCCTGGTGGGCTGCTGTCTATAGGGTTGTGCAGAGTTGGACACAACTGAAGCGACTTAGCAGCAGTAGCAGCTAATGACCTCATTTTAACTTCATTACCTCTATAATGACCCCATTTTAAAATAAGGGCACAGTATGAGATACTGGGGATAGAACTTCAGCATATGTTCTTTCACTTCAGTTCAGTTCAGTCGCTCAGTCGTGTCTGACTCTTTGCAACCCCATGAATTGCAGCATGGTAGGCCTCCCTCTCCATCACCAACTCCTGGAGTTCACTCAGACTTGCATCCATCGAGTCAGTGATGCCATCCAGCCATCTCATCCTCGGTCATCCCCTTCTCCTCCTGCCCCTAATTCCTCCCAGCATCACAATCTTTTCCAGTGAGTCAACTCTTCGCACGAGGTGGCCAAAGTATTGGAGTTTCAGCTTTAGCATCATTCCCTCCAAAGAAATCCCAGGGTTGATCTCCTTGAGAATGGACTGGTTGGATCTCCTTGCAGTCCAAGGGACTCTCAAGAGTCTTCTCCAACACCACAGTTCAAAAGCATCGATTCTTTGGTGCTCAGCCTTCTTCACAGTCCAACTCTCACATCCATACATGACCACAGGAAAAACCATAGCCTTGACTAGATGGACCTTAGTCGGCAAAGTAATATCTCTGCTTTTCAATATGCTGTCTAGGTTGGTCATAACTTTTCTTCCAAGGAGTAAACGTCTTTTAATTTCATGGCTGCAGTCACCATCTGCAGTGATTTTGGAGCCCCCAAAAATAAAGTCTGACACTGTTTCCACTGTTTCCCAATCTATTTCCCATGGATTGATGGGACCGGATGCCATGATCTTCGTTTTCTGAATGTTGAGCTTTAAACCAACTTTTTCACTCTCCTCTTTTACTGTCATCAAGAGGCTTTTAGTTCCTGTTCACTTTTTGCCATAAGGGTGGTGTCATCTGCATATCTGAGGTTATTGATATTTCTCCCGGCAATCTGGATTCCAGCTTGTGTTTCTTCCAGTCCAGTGTTTCTCATGATGTACTCTGCATATAAGTTAAATAAGCAGGGTGACAATATACAGCCTTGATGTACTCCTTTTCCTATTTGGAATCAGTCTGTTGTTCCATGTCCAGTTCTAATTGTTGCTTCCTGGCCTGTATACAGATTTTTCAAGAGACAGGTTAGGTGGTCTGGTATTCCCATCTATTTCAGAATTTTCCACAGTTTATTGTGATCCACACAGTCAAAGGCTTTGACATAGTCCATAAAGCAGAAATAGATGCTTTTCTGGAACTCTCTTGCTTTTTCCATGATCCAGCGGATGTTGTCAATTTGGTTCCTCTGCCTTTTCTAAAACTAGCTTGAACATCAGGAAGTTCACGGTTCACGTATTGCTGAAGCCTGGCCTGGAGAATTTTGAGCATTAGGGGGCGCAATTTAACCCATAACAATGCACAATTATGAACAGTGACAAGTGCTATGATGTAGTCTGACCACTAACAGAGAGAATAATATGAAGCCTCAATTTTAAGTTGCGTAAACAGGGAAGGACTACTGAGGAATCAGAAAATAAGAATTAGCCAACTGGTAAAGGGCTTTCCAGGTGGTGCCAGTGGTAAAGAATCTGTCTGCCAATGCAGAAGACATGAGCTGGATCCCTGGATTGGGAAGATCCTCTGGAATAGGAACTGTCAGCCCACTCCAGTATTCTTGCCTGGGAAATCCCATGGACAGAGGAGCCTTGCAGGCCCCATAGGGTCACAAAGAGTCGGGCATGACTTAGCGACTAAACAACAACAACAAACAGGCAAAGGGGAGTAGATGAGCTGAATGGAATGGCACATGCCAAGGTCTTGAGGTATGAAAAAGCTTGATGCACAGAAAGAACTGAAACACAACCTGAGCATCTTAGAGTGTAGTGAATGAGAGAAAAGGACTTTCAAGACAAACTCTTACCTTTATCTGAATTTTAATTTTTTTTTTTTTAGCAATTGTAAGTAATTACCAGAAAATACTGAGGTTAGATGGCATAACTTACAAGGAATATAATCAGTATAGTTTGATGCCTTCCTTGATAGTATGTGTAAAAGGTGAGAACACCAGAGGACATTTGCAAGCTAGGATCTGCAAAAGAACAGGGAGAAAGAAAAGGCTGGCATATCAATGATGATATCAGTGGAATCATTAACGACTTGAAGAAACAGGTTGCAAATTTTCATAAGCAGTGGTGATATTCAAGGTGATTTAAGCTAATCCAGTCATAGTTGTCTTTATAATATTTAATAACATTGATGACAATTGGTAAATAACCCCAGCCCTAGGCCTCCAGTCACTTTGCTGGCACCTCTCCTGGAGCATTTCCTAGACTGCCCCCAAATTTCAGAATTGAAAGTGTTAGCTTAAGAGATAGCTGGGGCCTGGAAGTTACCTGCATTCACTCTGTTGCTTGCTATTCCCCATTCTGATTCATCTACCCATAATGCACTGGACATATCATAGCAAGAAATGTTTACCATGTCATAAACATAGAGAGATACATATTTATGTGCATATACAGCTAGAGGTGCACAGTATGTATACATAAATGTGTTTTACACACCCATATTATGAAAATTAACTTGGAGGGTAAGCTTAAAATTTATTTATTTTTATATGCCTGTTGGAGCCATAATCTGAAATCTTAGCCATTCACTAAAGCTCAAGAGTTGACTGACTGGAAAGTTGTAGAGGCTAGAGATAGTTGTATCTGGGGAAATAAGCCCTGCAGCAGAAAATCCAGCAGTTAGTTGCTAAACTGGCCTTGATTCAGGCAGGTAATCCACATCCAAACTGGCCTCATTCCATAGAAAAAGATTAGAAGTCAGAGGCTTCAGACAGAGGCAGTGCCCAAAGATGAGAAAAATAATTTCATGCCATTTACAGGAGAGCATCCCAGGGAAGAGAAACAAGATCCACTCCATATGGGAGGGGCTTGCCGATGCTGGGCTCAGGATAGGTCCTGATGTAAGTAAAGGAGTGGTAGGCTTACACTGACCAAGAAAGCAGGACACATTGACTGTAATGAACAGGGAAATAATCAACTCTTACAGGTTTACACAGAGAGGAAATATACCCTCACTTAACTTAAAGGTTCAGAAGAAGGGTAGAGCTTTCGCAGCAGCTTACTCAGATAACCCCTGCCTCTGCCACCTGCTCTCACTCCTTGCTGGTGAGCACTTTGCCTGCTGGCCTTTCCTCTGCCTGCTTTCCTCACTGGGTGAAAATGGTGACTTTTGGATTCATATCCACATATGCAGTAGTCAGAGGACACTGGAAGCTGTCTTCCAATGGTTGTGTATTTTTAAGAACAGAAAAACTTTCCCAGAATGCCCAGCAAACTTCTCCTTGTGTATCGGTTTTCTAGTTTGGAAGGTATGCCCATCTTGAACTAATCCTTGTATCTGTTCAGTAATGCAACAGTTGGCCTTGGTTTGAGTTCCTGAATTCACCCCAAACAGGGAATGAGATTACTTTTAAATCCATTTAGTCCACCCCCAGCTTTATTACCAAAAGTTATTTTTAAATTATTTGGGAGTGGGCCATTTGATTAAGTCCTCTCTCAAATATCTTTGAAAGTGAAGAATCAGAAAAGGATTTGGTGCCCTAGTACTAGGGTGTGTCAGATAGAGATGCAGCACACCTATGGACACCTTATCTTTGACAAAGGAGGCAAGAATATACAATGGAGAAAAGACAATCTCTTCAACAAATGGTCACCACTTGTAAAAGAATGAAACTAGAACACTTTGTAGCACCATACACAAAAATAAACTCAAAATGGATTAAAGATCTAAATGTAAGACCAGAAACTATAAAACTCCTAGAGGAAAGCATAGGCAAAACACTCTCTGACATAAATCACAGCAGGATCCTCTATGACCCACCTTCCAGAGTAATGGAGATAAAAGCAAAAATAAACAAGAAAAAAAGTGAAATCACTCAGTCATGTCTGACTCTTTGCGACCCCATGGACACCAGGCTCCTCTGTCCATGAGATTTTCTAGGCAAGAGTACTGGAGTGGATTGCCATTTTCTTCTCCAGAGGATCTTCCCAACCCAGGGATCGAACCCAGGTCTCCCGCATTGTAGCCAGATGCTTTACCATCTGAGCCACCAATGGAACCTAATTAAACTTAAAACCTTTTGCACAATGAAGGAAACTATAAGCAAGGGGGAAACACAGCCTTCAGAATCTGAGAAACTAATAGCAAATGAAACAACTGACAAAGAATTAATTTCAAAAATATACAAGCAGCTCATGCAGCCCAATTCCAGAAAAATAAACGACCCAATCAAAAAATGGGCCAAAGAACTAAATAGACATTTCTCCAAAGAAGACATACAGATGGCTAATAAACACATGAAAAGACGCTCAACATCACTCATTATCAGAGAAATGCAAATCAAAACCACAATGAGGTACCATCTCATGCTGGTCAGAATGGCTGCTACTCAAAAGTCTACAAACAGTAAATGCTGAAGAGGATGCAGAGAAAAGGGAACCCTCTTACCCTGTTGGTGGGAATGCAAACTAGTACAGCCACTATGGAGAACAATATGGAGATTCCTTAAAAACCTGGAAATAGAACTACCATATGACCCAGCAGTTCCACTGCTGGGCACACACACTGAGGAAACCAAAATTGAAAGAGACACGTGTACCCCAATGTTCATCGCAGCACTGTTTACAATAGCCAGGACATGGAAGCAATCTTGATGTCCATCAGCAGATGAATGGATAAGAAAGCTGTGGTACATATACACAAAGGAATATTTCTCAGCTATTAAAAAGAATGCATTTGAATCAATTCTAATGAGGTAGATGAAACTGGAGCCTATTATACAAAATCAGTCAGAAAGAAAAACACCAATGCAGTATATTAATGCATATATATGGAATTTAGAAAGATGTTAATGATGACCCTATATGCAAGATAGCAAAAAGACCCAGATGTAAAGAACAGACTTTTGGACTCTGTGGGAGAAGGTGAGGGTGGGATGATCTGAGAGAATAGCGTTCAAATATGTATATTACCATGTGTGAAATAGATCGCCAGTCTAGGTTTGATGCATGAGAGAAGGTGCTCAGGGCTGGTGCACTGGGACAACTCTGAGGGATGGGATGAGGAGGGAGGTGGGAGAGGGGTTCAAGATAGGGGACACATGTACACCCATGGCTGATTCATGTGAATGTATGGCAAAAACCACCACAATATTGTAAAGTAATTAGCCTCCAATTAAAATAATTAATTAAAAAAAAGAGATGCAGACATCAAGACAATATTAGAAACATCAAAGACTTATGTAGGATATACCTATAAGAGATAAAGGGTCGAGGAACAGAGAAAGGCTCCAGAGTGCAATGTGGCTCTAAACCCAAGAGGGGCCAGGAAAGGAAACGGGGCTCAGGACACAGTTCAGCCCTGAAAAAGTCAGGCCAGAAGGGAGCCCCAGGCAAAGACAACTGTTTGAAGAGTCTCGTGTGGGCAGAAATAGCCCAGCTCTAGTCCCTCTGCCAGGCTCAGTCACTGGCTGTGAGCAGCCCAGGGACAGCATCTGGAGATGTCTGCTAACTAGGCTTCTCATGGCAGGTCAGCTTTTGGAAGGAGATTGATGTGGCACGCTTAGCTGCTGTGTAAAGGACTGTCATGCAGTCCTTCTTCACTTTTCAGTTTCTGGGACATATAACAAATAAGATTTTACCAAAACTTATTCAGTGACAATGATTAATCCTCTTACTCTTTCACTTAGAGGCACCTTGTTAAACAGAAAGGTTTGGGGAAATTTAACTATTGCTAATTTTAATAAAACTTGGCCCTCACAATAAATTTTGATTAAGTACATTAATCTTACATACGTCAACCATATCTTTGTCATAAGTTTCGAGTTAAGACTTAGCTCATTCAATTTATGTATGTCTGTCATATGATCTAACTGGCAAAACCAGCCCTCATGGTCAAATCAGTTAGACTTTCTGTAAGAAATCTTTTCAACTCACAGAAATATATGTTTGTATTTTTATGGTAATCATCTTCTTTCTGAATTCTAAGATAGGTACATGAGAGATACATAATAGATGGAAGGATGGGCTCACAGATAGGTAAATAGATCGGTCTTGTTACCAGTTTGTTATTTAGATAAAGTAAAACAGCTCAACTTTCAATATTTCTTATAATAAATTCTTTGCTTTGCTTTCCCTGGTGGCTCATAATAAAGAATCAGCCAGCAATGTGGGAGACCCAGGTTCAGTCCCTGGGTCAGAAAAATCCCCTGGAGAAGGGAATAGCTACCTACTCCAGTATTCTTGGTTGGAGAGTCTCCTGGGCAGAGGAGCCTGGTGGATTACCGTCCATGGGGTTGCAAAGTCAGACACTACTTTTCATGAGATATAGACACTGGAGAAATGCTTGCTTTCATGATCATCCAGAGATGGATAAGACAAGGTCATGAAGTAAAAATTACGTAATTCCACCTCACCCAACATTCTGAACATCTGTGCATTGACAAGAATACAGCATTTTAGATTGCATGCATTGTTATACATATATAGATCGTTTCTTTAATAACTAGTGGATTTGTACCCCTGGGAAATTAACCATAGTAAAATTCAGTTTTGTAAGAGATATACGTCTTCTTTATAGAGTGGGACAAGATCAACTGTAAAAGGGAGATGCGGAAGAAAAGAAGTGGGCCTGACTTCTAGGAAAGTTTTAGAAGCCTGAAACTTCTCAAGGAGTTTTAGAAGGCCAATGGGCTTGTTTGGCAGTCTCCAAATATAGGTACACCAAAAACTACCGTCCAGTTGCACTCAACTCACATGCTAGCGAGGTAATGCTCAAAATCCTTCAAGCTAGGCTTCAACAGTACATGAACAGAGAACTTCCAGATGTTCAAGCTGGATTTAGAAAAGGCAGAGGAACCAGAGATCAAATTGCCAACATCCACTGGATCACAGAGAAAGCAAGGGAATTCCAGGAAAACATCTCCTTCTGCTTTATTGACTACTCTAAAGTCTTTGACTGTGGATCACAACGAACGGTGCAAAATTTTGAAAGAGATGGGAATACCAAACCACCTTATCTGCCTCCTGAGAAACCTGTATGCAAGTCAAGAAGCAGCAGTTAGATGAGGAATAGAACAATGGACTGGTTCAAAACTGGGAGAGGAGTACATCAAGGCTGTATATTGTCATCCTCTTATTTAACTTATATGCAAAGTGCATTATGCAAAATGCCAGGCCAGATGCATCACAAGCTACAATCAAGATTACTGGGAGAAATATCAACAACCTCAGATGCATATGCAGATGATACCACTTTAACGGCAGAAAGTAAAGAGGAACTAAAGAGTGTCTTGATGATGTTGAAAGAGGAGAGTGAAAAACTGGCTTAAACTCAATATAACGAAGATCATAGCATCTGTTCCCATCATTTCATGGCAAGAATGGGGCAAAAGTGGAGACAGAGACAGATTTTATTTTCTTGAGCTCCAAAATCACTGCAGATGATGACTGCAGCCACAAAAGTAAAAGGTGCTTGCTCTTTGGATGGAAAGCTATGACAAACCTAGACAGCATAATAAAAAGCAGAGACATCACTTTACCGACAACGGCTCGTATAGTTAAAGCTATTGTTTTTCCAGCAGCTACGTGTGGATGTGAGAGGTGGACCGTAAAGAAGGCTGAGCACTGAAGAATGATGGTTTTGATTTGTGGTGCTGGAGAAGACTCTTGTGAGTCCCCTGGACAACAAGGAAATCAAGCCAGTCGATCCTAAAGGAAATCAACCCTGAATATTCATTGGAAGCACTGATGCTGAAGCTCCAATACTTTGGCCACCTGATACAAAGAGCCAGCTCATTGAAAAGACCATAATGCTGGTAAAGATTGAGGGCAGGAGGAGAAGGGGGCGACGGATGACAAGATGGTTGGATGGCATCACTGACTCAATGGACCTGAGTTTTAGGAAACTCTGGGAGATAGTGAAGGACAGAGAATCCTGACTTGCTATAGCCCATGAGGTTGCAAAGAATCAGACACGACTTAATGCCTGAATAACAACAAAAAATGCCCCTGTGATGTTGCTCATTTTTCTTTCTACTAGTGAATTATTTCCTCCTGCCTTTCAAACTCATACTCGACCTTTAAGACTGACCTCAATGTTACTCAATTTTTTATGAATTTTCCTATCATCACCAAGAGTCAGAGTTCCTTCCACCCTCCCATGACACATTATAGCTAGGTTTGTTTGTTTATTTATTTAAATTTTTTCAACTTTATGATTTACACATAAAATTAAAGCTATCTAAGTGCATTTGATGATTTGATATATGTGTACATTTGAAAAGATTCCCTGGCTTATTTCACTTAGTATAATGCCTTCAAGATTCATCCTTGTTTTTGCAAATGGCAGAATTTACTCTATTTATTTATTTAATAAGGCTGAATAATGTTCTATTGTATATCTATTCATCCATCAGTGGACACTTAGGCTATTGTGAGTAATGCTACAATGAACACAGAGTTACACATTTAAATTTCCAGATAGTGATTTTGCTTCTTATGGATATAAACCCAGAAGTGAAATTGCTAGATCCTTTGGGAGTTCTGTTTTTATTTTTGTGTGTGAGGAACTTTATACTGTTTTCTATAGTGACTGTACCAGTTTATGTTCTCACCAACAGTACAAACACTCCATTTTCTCCTTGCCAGCAGTAGTTATCTCTTGTCTTTTTAACTAGATATCCTGACAAGTGTGAAGTGATATTTTGTTTTGTTTTTGACTTGCATTTCCCTGATGATCAGTGATAATGGGCATCTTTTCATATGCCTGTTGACCATCTATATGTCTTCTTTGGAAAAATTTCTATTCAGGTCCTTTCCCTATTTTTTAATCACATAGTTTGGATTTTGGCTCTTGAGTTGTATGGATTTCTTATATATTTTTGGATATTAACAGCTTATCAGATATGTGGCTTGCAAATATTTTATTTTATAGGTTGTCTTCTCATTTTGTGTCTTCCTTTGTTGCACAGAAGCTTTTTAGTTTGATGCAATCCCATTTGGTTATTTCTGCTTTTGTTGTCTTCACTTTTGATGTCAGATCCAAAAAGTCATTGCCAAGACCAATGGCAAGGAACCTATGTTTCATGTTTTCTTCTGGGAGTTTTACTGTCTGGGGCCTTATATTCAATTCTGTAATCTGTTCTGACTTGATTTCTGTATATCATATAAGAGAGGTAGTCATTGTTATTCTTTTGCACCTGGCTCTTTGGTTTTCCCAACACCATTTATTGGAGAGACTATCATTTCTCCATTGTACATTCTTGACTTCTTTGTCAAAAATTATTTAACGATATATGCATGCATTTAAAGGTTTATTTCTTGTCCTGTCCCACTGTTCCTGAAATCTGCTTGTCTATGTCATCCTAAGAATACAATCACAGTAATAATAATTATTCTCTAATTCTCTGCCTCATATTTTCAACCTCAAAATGTACTAGTTTAAAGTGTTTAGAGAAAATAAGGTGATTCTGTGCATAACAAACTAAAGTTACATTTGAATTGGAGACTGCAAGATTAATTAAGAATTTGTTGCCATAGCACAGATTAGAGATTACTCAGATCTTAACTAAAGTAGTAGCAGTAGAATTTGAAAAGAGTTGCTAAAATGTTAGGAAAAAGAAGTCAGTTTTGTTTTGAAAGCAAAAGGAAGGACTGAGTTTCAGAGTAAATTAAAAACAAAATAATGTGAATTGCTTCAGAGCCAACATATAGGAATGGACCTCCTGAACTTGGCAACTAAGAAGTTAATGCTAACTACAATAAAAGGGGTTTCCCTGGTGGCTCAAACAGTAAAGAATCTGCTTGCAACACAAGTGGCCTAGGTTTGATCCCTGGGTTGGAAAGATCCCCTGGAGTAGGGAATGGCTACCCACTTCAGTGTCCTTGCCTGGAGAATTCCATGGACAGAGGAGCCTGTAGCCCAGGTGGGCTACAGCCCATGGGGTCACAAATAGTCAGATACAACTGACTGATTAACACACACACACATGTAATAAACAGTTTTGCTTCTAACTCAATGGATGTAATTTACTGCAACTCAGTGGCTGGTCAAATAACATACTTAGCTTCAAGGAAAACTGGAGAATATAATATTTATTTGTATATGAAGTTTCCATAGAATAATATCAAAGTTCCATTACTAAGAAAAGGGAAGGCTAGATATGAGGTAGATTACTAGCAATACTACAATAAATTCCATTTCCTATCACCAGGAATTTGGTGCAGTAGATCATAGACTGAAAGACTAAGTGTTCTGAGATGTTTGCAAGTTTGATCCCAGACTTCATACCTTGACCAGAGTCACTCTTGAAGGACATATGGTTTCTTTCCCCATTATTTGTTTCTTCTAAATTATCGTTGTAGTCAATTAATTTTGTCCTTTGAAATTATTATAAAATATGAATATTTTCTAGAGAAACATCACAGTAAGTTATCTTTTCCCTTTCCCTTCTTCCTCTTTTTTCTCTTTATTATCATCCTTCTTAAACTCATTATTTTTTTGAAGTTTCATGCTGTTATGTATTTCTGTCATATTGGAATGCATTCCACTCTGAAGAATTCAGATTCTGACACTTAAAGGAAGGGAAAATTGTGTGCAATAATCAAAATGTCTTTGGAGAGAAAACTTTTTGTTTACCACAAAGCCCTAAAGAACTCAAGATGGCTTGATGGCATAATTCGTATCATCCAGTAAACTTGAAAGGACTAAAATGGAAAATGTAAGCCAAAGAACTATAATTACCCACTGCTAAACTTTAAGATGGAAAAATATATAATAGCTGCATTTTCTCTTTTTTTTTTAAGATCTTAGCACATACAGTTTATTTTTTTTATTATAGAAAGATATTTTTATTTATGAAGGTCTTATACTGATCCCTTTTCTCTAACAGGTGACATTAGCTGAATGTTCCATTACTGATGTGATGAAAACCATGAAGAATTCTATTTAGGAAGTCAGTATTATTTCCTGTTGAAGGCAAGGCTGCAAATACTTGAAGATTTGGGGGTAATTCCTTAAAAAAATCCCCAAACTCTGCTACAGGTAAACTTTATAATCTTTTTCAACTAAGAAGCATAATATATTATATAGTCAGGACATAGGGCCCTAAAAGCTGTAGAGAAAATTTAACTTAGTCTGAGTTTATGAAGAAACTGTGAACCAGGGTCTCAGTCAGTAATAGCTCTAAATTAGTACCCAATACAGGGTGCTATTTCACCCATAGCCAGGATTCAATTTCACCCATAACCAGGATTCACAGGTCCAAGAATCAAGTGACAAAAATAGAGATGGCACCACTCCCTATTACTCCTAGTGACCCACAAGCAAAATTTTTGCTTTCTGTCCTCACAGCTTTATGCTCTACTGGCTTAGAGGGGTTAGTTCCAAAATGAGGAATATTTCCATCAGGAGACACAACAATAATTCCATTGAACTGGAACTTTAGACTGTTGCCTGACCACTTTGGGCTCCTCATGCCTTTGAATCAGTAGACAAAGCAGAGGGTTACTATGCTTGCTGTCTGACTATGAAGAGGAAAGTGGACTTTAATAGAGATAAGAAAGAGTACGTCTGGAACATAGAGGATGCCTTAGGACATCTTGATAGTGAAAAGTTGTTGTTCTTGGTCTCCAGAGGAAAAGGATTCTATCCAGGGCCAGAGACAAGGCTTGATTGCTCAGAGCTTTTGTGTTATCAAGTTTTATTAAAGTATAAAAGAGACAGAGAAAGCTTCTGACATAGACATCAGAAGGGGGCAGAAAGAGGCCTCCCCCCGATCCCCGCTAGTGTTTAGCTAGATGTTATATAGCTATCAGCAGTCTGCTAATTAAAGAAAAGAAATGTCTTAAAACTCAGAGAATGGCACTAGGTGAGTCATCCCGGGCCATAAAAGGACTGACATGAATCTTGAAGAAAGGCAGATTTCCATACAAATACATAGTTTCGTTAACATAGATTAGGAAAACAATGTATGAGTATGACATACTGGTTTGTCAAGTTGGTTCTGAGCCTAAATCTGAGCCTTTAGGCAGAACTGGGCTCCAAAATAACTGCAGATGGTGACTGCAGCCATGAAATTAAAAGACGCTTACTCCTTAGAAAGAAAGTTATGACCAAGGTAGATATCATATTGAAAAGTAGAGACATTACTTTAACCAACAAAGGTCCATCTAGTCAAGGCTATGATTTTCCCATTGCTCATGTATGGATGTGAGTGTTGGACTGTGAAGAAAGCTGAGCGCCAAAGAATTGATGCTTTTGAACTGTGGTGTTGGAGAAGACTCTTGAGAGTCCCTTGGACTGCAAGGAGATCCAACCAGTCCATTCTACAGGAGACCAGTCCTGGGTGTTCATTGGGAGGACTGATGCTGAAATTGAAACTCAAGTACTTTGGCCACCTCATGCGAAGAGTTGACTCATTGGAAAAGACCCTGATGCTGGGAGGGATTGGGGGAAGGAGGAGAAAGGGATAACAGAGGATAAGTTGGTTGGATGGCATCACTGACTCCATGGACATGAGTCTGAGTGAATTCCAGGAGTTGGTGATGGACAGGGAGTCCTGGTGTGCTGTGATTCATGGGGTCACAAAGAGTCGGACACAACTAAGTGACTGAACTGAACTGAACTGAGGCAGAACTAACTTGAAAATAGAGTCTAGGATAAATGCATAGTACATTAACATAGCTTAAGACAAATATTTCCTTAAGAAAAATGCATTGGTTAGCTCAAGGTTTGAGAAAAGTTAAGTGCAGGTGGAACCAGGTGTCAATATGACAACATAGAATTTTAAGAGAAACCTCTTTTTAAATTTGTATAGAGAAAGGGAAAAAGTTTAACACTAGCTTGTATCCTCCTGCCACTTAAGTGAGAGATAAAAAATGTCTGACACTTCCTTTGTTTGGAGACCCCTGACCTTCCTGCCTGTTACCCTCACAATAGTACCATGTCCTGTGACATGGCAATGTGTCGTGTGTCATGGAAAACTATGATAGTCTGATTCAAGGAGGGATACCAATGGCCTGGACCTTTTAAGAATAAAGTTTTCAGTCACCTACCAGATAAAAACTTCAACCAGTCAAGCTGTTTGCTGAAGGCAAAGAGAATACAGAATAGGTAGGTTAAAGTGTCTGCCTCCAATGCAGGAGACCTGGGTTTGATCCCTGGGTCGGGAAGATCCCCTGGAGAAGGAAATGGCAACCCACTCCAGTATTCTTGCCTGGAGAATCCCATGGACGGAGGAGCCTGTTAGGCTACAGTCCACGGGGTCGCAAAGAGTCGGACACAACTGAGCAACTTCACCTAATGGAAGAAGGTAGTTATAAATACTAGGTACAACCACAACCATGTAACTAGTTACCAAAATGAGGACCATCATTGTCATGAGTATTACTCTCTTATTTTGTTATTAACGTTTGGGTATCTGTATTTAAAGCAAATATCTTTGTTTTCTCCCCTCTTTTATTTTTTACCATGTCACATCAGATGTATTGAATCTATATTACAGTATTTAAATATTGTTAGACAAAATGTTTAAGTTATAAAATAGCAAGGAGAATAGTAAGCATTATCCAAGGGCTTTGCATCTTCTGGGGAAAGGATGAACATGCTGCTTGTAATACACAGGATACTTGTATCATGACAGGCAAAAGTAGGATGTGGTTATTGTCTTTATTGGGACTTAAGTATGGTTTAGGAGATACATGAGGGGCTCAAGATGACCAAAAGTGGACTTGTGATGGCTGATTTTGAGTCAACCTAGTTGGACCACAGAAACACAAAAGATTGCAAGAGAATATTATAAACAGCTGTATAACAAATTGGGGCTTCCCAGATGGTGCTAGTGGTAAAGAACCAGCTTGCCAATACAGGTAGACATAAGAAGATGCAAGTTCAATTCCTGGGTCAGGAAGATCCCTTGGAGAAGAGCATGGCAACCCACTCCAATATTCTTGCCTGGAGAATCCCATGGACAGAGGAGCCTAGTGGGCTACAGTTCATAGGGTCACAAAGAGGTTATACACATGATTGAAGTGTATAACAAATTGGACAGCCTAGAAAAAATAGATGGATCTTGGAATCATAACAGCTTTCTAAGACTGAAGAAAGAGAAAATCTAAATCAACTACTTGTACAGAGATTGAAATAGTAATCAAAAATTTCC
Source organism: Nanger dama (assembly GCA_917880005.1). Taxonomy (NCBI): domain Eukaryota; kingdom Metazoa; phylum Chordata; class Mammalia; order Artiodactyla; family Bovidae; genus Nanger; species Nanger dama. The sequence continues at coordinate 5,295,085 of CAKJTW010000059.1, forward strand.
CTAAACCAAAAGTGCAGGACTTTACCAGTGAATGCTACCAGACACTCAAAGATTTAATACCTATACTTCTCAAACTATTCTTAAAAATTGAAGAGGAGTGAACACTTCCTAACTCATTTTATGAAGCCAACATTACCATCATACCAAAACCAAAGAAAAAAAAACACACACACACATGAACACATGTGCACACACACATGACAGGTCAATGTCTCTGATGAACACAGATGCAAAAATCCTCAACAACATACTAACACACCAAATTCAACAATATGAGAAAATGATCATATACCATGATCAAGTAGAATTTTAAGGATGCAAAGATGGTTCAAACCAATCAACATGAGACACTGCATTAGTAAAATAAAGGATAAAGCATATAGTAAAAAGCAATCTCAAAAGATGCAGGAAAATTTGACAAGATTCAATGTACATTTGATAAAAAAATTCTCAATAAAGAGTATAGAAGGAACATACCTTAGTATGATAAAGACCCTGTATGAAAACACACAGCTAACATCACACTCAATGGTGAAAATTTGAAAGTTATTCCTTTAAGATCAGGACCAAGACAAGGATGCCCACTCTTGCCACTCCTATTCAACATAGTCCTAGTCAGAGCAGTTAGGCAAGAAAAATAAATAAAAGTCATCCATGTTGAAAAAGAAGATGTAAAACTATTCCTATTTGCAGATGACATGATTTTATGTATAGAAAATCCTAAAGACTCCACCAAAAGCTATTAGAAATAAAAAACAAGTACAGTAGGGTTGTAAGATACAATATCAATATACAAAAATTTGTAACATTTTTATATGCTAACAATGAGCTATCAGAGTGAAAAGACAACCCACATAATGGAGAGAAATAATAGCAAATGGAAACAACTGTCAAAGAATTAATTTCCAAAATATACAAGCAGCTCAAACAACTCAATGTCAGAAAAACAATTCAATCAAAAAGTGGGGAAAAGACCTAAGCAGACACTCCTCCAAAGAAGACATACAGATGGCTAACAAACACATGAAAAAGTACTCATCATCACTTGTTATGAGAGAAATGCAAATCAAAACTATGAGATACCACCTCACACCAGTCAGAATGGCCATTATCAAAAAGTCTACAAACAATAAATGCTAAAGAGGATGTGGAGAAAAGGGAACCCTCTTGCATTGCTGGTGGAAATGTAAATTGATGCAGCTACTATGGGAGACAATATGGAGAGTCCTTTAAAAACTAGGAATAAAACCACCATATGACCCAGTAATCCAACTCCTAGGCATATACCCTGAGGAAACAGAAAACTGAAAAAGACACATGTACCCTAGTGTTCATTCCTGCATAATTTACAATAGCTAGAACTTGGAAGCAACCTAGATGTCCATCCACAGATGAATGGATAAAGAAACTGTGGCACATATATGCAATGGAATACTACTGAGCCATTAAAAGGAATGCATTTGAGTCATTCTGATGAGGTGGATGAACCTAAAACCTATTATACAAAAGAGTGAAGTGAGTCAGAAAGAGAAATATAAATATGTATTGATGCATATATATATGGAATCTAGAAAGATAATACTGATGTATTTATTTTCAGTGCAGCAATGGAGAAACAGACATAGAAAACAGACCTAAGGACACACAGGGAGGGGAGGAGGGAGAGGATGAGATGTATGGAGAGAGATGTATGGAAATTAACAATACCATATGTAAAATAGATAGCCAAAGGGAATATGCTCTATGACTCAGGGAACTCAAACAGGGGCTCTCTGACAATCTAGAAGGGTAGGATGGGGAGGGAGATAGAAGGGAGTTTTGGGAGGGAGGGGATATGGGTGTACCTATGACTAAATCTTGATTCATGACAGAAAACTACAAAATTCTGTAAAGCAAATATCCTTCAATTAAAAAACTAAAGTGGCAAAAAACAGTCCCATTTACAAAAAGAATAAATTACCTAGAAATAAATTTAACCGAGGAAGAGAAAAACCTATACTCTGAAAATTAAAAGACATTGTTGAAAGAAATTGAAGAAGACACCCACCCCCAAAAAAAGAAAAAAAGAAAGGAAGGTATTCTGTGCTCATGAACTGGAAGAATTAACATTGTCAAGTGTCCATGTTGCCTAAAGCAATCTACTGATTCAATGGAATCCTTATCAAAACCCCATGGACATATTTCACAAAAATAGAACCAAAAATTCTAAAACATATATGGAACCACAGAAGACCCTGAATAGCCAAAGCTCTCAAAGACAAAAAGAACAAAGCTGCAGGTATAACACCTCCTGACTTCAAACTGTATCACAAAGTCATAGTAATCAAAATAACATGATACCGCCAGGAAAACAAATATATATATATATATATATATATATATATATATATATATATATCAGTGGAACTAAATTGACAGTCTAAAAATAAACCCACCCTTATATGAACAATTAATTTACATTAAGAACATACAATGGAGAAAGGATAGTGTCTTCAACATTATTAGTTATTAGAAAAATGCAAATCAAAACCAAATGAAATAGTACCTCAAACCTATCAGAAAGACTATTTTAAAAAGGCAAGAAATGACAAATGTTGGTGAGGAGGTGGAGAAAGGAATCCTCTTGTACTGTTGGTGGGAACTTGAATTGGTCCAGCCAGCATGGAAGACAGAATGGAAATGCCTCCTTAGATTAAGAATAGAAGTACCATATGATTCACCTATCCCATTTCTGGGATATTTATGACTATGAAAAATGAATGTGAAATAATATGTTTTCAAAGAATATGAAACAGTAGTCAAAAAGATATTTGCACCCCCATGTTCACTGAGGCAGTATTTTATGATATCAAGATACGGAAACAACTTAAATGCCCATTATGGGAAGAATGGATAAAAGTGGTGTTATATAGGTATAGATATATATGTATTACCATAAAAAGAGGAAATCATGCCATTTGTCACAACATGGATGGACCTTGAGGGTATTATATCATGTGAAATACATGGAGAAAAACAATTGCTGTATGATCTCACTCATATGTAGAATATGAAAAGTAATAAGCAAATAAAAACAAAAGAAATGAATTAAACCAAATGAAAACAAATAAGTAGATACAGAGAACAGTGTAGTGGTTACCAGAAAGTAATCACTAGTAAATGGGTAAAGGAATTCAACTATATGATGACCGATGAAAACTAAATTTTGGGTGGTGAGCATATATATATTTATAGGCTACCCTGGTGGCTCAGATGTGAAGTGTCTGTCTGCAATGCAGGAGACCCAGGTTTGATCTGATCCCTGGGTTGGGAAGATCCCTTGGAGAAGGAAATGCAGTCCTCTCCAGTACTCTTGCCTGGAAAATCTGATGGACAGAGGAGCCTGGTAGGCTACAGTCCAGGGGGCTGCAAAGAGTCAGACACGACCGAGCGACTTCACTTTCGTGTGTGTGTGCGCGGGTGTGTGTATACACATTAAAATGAAAACCTACATAATGTAGTAGGTCAATGTTACTTCAATTAAAAAATACAGTACAGTCATGGAAATATAAACAATCAGAGAAAGAAACTTTATTACAAATTTGGTAGAGTTAATTTATTCCTTTTAGCTTTCAGAAATATTTCATAACAGTAGATGGCACAGACTCTAATGTATAATCTTGTTGTGAGGGGGTGGTAATACATTGAGATATCTGACACCCAGTTGTTAGAGGATCAGGAAAATGCAAAGTCTAACTGAAAGGCTAATTGTGTTTTGTGTCACATGTGGCATTGCAGCAAAGGGGAGGCACACCATGGGGGAAGAACACACTTTCTGAAGGCTGAGAGCCATTCATTTTGCAGTTTGTCCAAACAAATCTTACAGAGAAGAATAAATTTGTTCCACCTTCCTTACCTTCATTCAGGAATTTAATAATTCATTCATCAAAAGATCTTTTAAAATACATGAAATGAAAATAATTTATTGATATACTATTCCAACAATATTTCTCTGGTATCAGTACAGGAAGCAAAGACACTGGACATTGATTGATTCAATGATTATCAGACTCTTCTCTCTTACCACTCAACTTTTCTTGACTCAACTGCTAGGTTGCACTTTCAAGAGCTGTTATCAACTAGACGTATGGCTCTCAGTCTTTTGAATACAATGTGGTTGAAACAATCAAACAGAACGCTGTACAGAGGGTGAAGAGTTGGAGAAAGTCATCCACTAACTCCAGATGTTTACGGGTCACTGCCCTCGCCAGCATACAGGCTGCAGAGCTCCATCACTGCTATTTTTCAAGACCATAATTCTTTTGGGTTATGTCCCCAATAAGTCTGATACAGAATTTTGATAGCAATATAATATTGATTCTAAAATGATGAGTTTTAAATACTGTATACTTGATCCTTGGAAGCCTGGTTGCCTCAACAAATTTGTTGGCTATAAACTATTCTTTTTTTTTTTTTCCATTGTGAATCTTGAGTAAAATCAAAGGCTATGAGATCACAGTCCTCTTTCAGGGGAAAAAAAAAAAAATATATATATATATATATATATATATTAGGGTTAGGTAACCCTGTTTGATTTTATTAGTAACAATGGATAATATTTTCCATAATGGATAAAAATGCTAATGTGTCAATAAATTTACACACATAAAAATCTTTACTTGATGAGGCCAAAGCAATTATTATTATTACTTTTAAATAAGCGGAGAAGTGAAATTCTGTGTATTATCTCATATAGCAATCAGTATGATTCACACCAAAGTCTGTGCTCTTAGTGTTAGTCTCTCAGTTGTGTCTGACTTTTGCAGTCCCATGGACTATAGTCCTCCAGACTCCTCTGTCCGTTGAATTCTCTAGGCAACAGTACTGAAGTGGATAGCCATTCCTTTCTCCAGCAGATCTTCCCCACGCAGGGCAAGAACCCAGGTCTCCTGCACTGTAGGCAGATTCTTTATCATCTGAGCCATCAGAGAAGCCCCCTCCTATAAAGTGCCTTCCCTATAGAAAACTCCAGGTCTTTGTTTTTGATAAGCACAAGTTACTCAGCATTTCCCTGAAGCATTGGGTCTACAGTGGTGGGGAGCCTTGGCATTCTCCAGCTAAATGCCTTGGAAAAGAATGAGGGTGTCAGGCAGTAGGAGAAAGAGGCACTGCTGCCGGCCATAGCCAGGATCTTTCCCCTTTAGAAACCCTGCTGAGTGGAAGGGAGGAGGAAATTTCATGTCAACCAGTTTGGTGATCCAACCAGTCCATCCTAAAGGAGATCAGTCCTGGGTGTTCATTGGAAGGACTGATGTTGAAGCTGAAACTCCAGTATTTTGGCCACCTGATGTGAAGAGCTGACTCATTTGAAAAGACCCTGATGCTGGGAAAATTGAGGGCAGGAGGAGAAGGGGACAACAGAGGATAAGATGGTTGGATGGCATCACTGACTCAATGGACACGGGTTTGGGTGGACTCCGGGAGCTGGTAATGGACAGGGAGGCCTGGCGTGCTGTGGTTCATGGGGTTGCAAAGAGTCAGAGATGACTGAGCGACTGAACTGAACTGAATTCAGTGATCTACCAGGTAGGATTGAGAACTAACTTGCAATATATGTGCTTGGATAGGCTTTTATCTTGTAGCTGCGTGAAGTTTCTTCACTTCCTAAAACGTATGTACAATTAGGGAATGTGTTAGCTGAATGTTGAACTCAAATTATGTGAGTCTATGAAACATGGCATTTAAATTGTATTGGGTTGGAATATTTTCAATAATTGAAAATATTCATTGGGGTTTTTCTTTAAGGTCTTATGGAAAAACCCAAATGAACATTTTGACCAACCCAGTAGTTTCGTCTTACTTTTAACCCAGCCCCCATCTTAGACCATGTTGCTTCCTTTCTAATACTCAGTTCAGCCTGTGTTTTTTCTTAATGAAAATAAATGCAGTTAAGAGGGAAATGGGGATAGGGAAGGTGCAATTATCAATACCACGCTAAATTACAAGATTTCAGAGAAATTGTGCTGTTCTTCCAAGTTAGTCTTTTTCAAAGTCTCTTAATGTACAAAATGACATTCTGAGCAAAACCCTCAATTCTGACTATTAAGAAGTTTGAAGCAGGCCTATTAGTACTGTTGTGCTTACTGACCTTTCAATGACAAGGAGTGCCAAGATATACTTTGTAAATCCAGCATACATGTACTAACCTATTTATTGAATGCCATTCAAGATTTCTACTCCACTTTTGCCACGGTCCTTTGGTAAATATTAGACCACTTTCCTATTGGAGAAGGAAATGGCAACCCAGTATTCTTGCCTGGAAAATCCCGTGGACAGAGGAGCCTGGTGGGCTGCTCTCCATGGGGTCCATAGGGTCGGACACAGCTGAAGTGACTTAGCATGCATGCATACATTGGAGAAGGAAATAGCAACCCACTCTAGTATTCTTGCCTGGAGAATCCCAGGGACAGAAGAGCCTGGTGGGCTGCCGTCTACTGGGTCACAAAGAGTCAGGCACAACTTAAGCGGCTTAGCAGCAACAGCAGCAGCAGACCACTTTCCTACTGTTGTTTGTTTTATTTAGTTAATATGAGTGTTCTATTCATGATACCAACAGGGGGTTGTTATTCTAAGTTCTAAATGTGATTTCCTCACTTGATACTGTGGTGCGAAAATGCATTTCATAGACTATTTGCAACCACAGATTATTTCTTCAAATACCAAAGACACTTTAGCTCTAAGGAGCTTAAATACTGTATCTTCAAAATCCTTTGATAAAAACATTAGAATAAAAGAAGGGATTCACAAGTGTTTCTTCAGTGCTCTCCAAACCCCACAGCACTCTACACGAGATTATTCCCAGATTGTCTATGACTCCATATACAACCAGTTCAACTTTTGATTGACTTCGTGAGTCAGTTCAGTGAAACAACCTGTCAGTTTCATATTATATAATGGTCTAACCAATTTAACTGAATTGCTAGGGAGTTTGAAGCAACTAAGCAATCAACCCAGGCAAAGCAGTGAAAGTGATTTCACCTATAGGTACAGTCTGAGCGTTTGATATGAAGTTCTGTAGGTTGGTATGCTTTACCTACACAAAAATTATGTTTTCTTTATTATAAAATATCCCTATTGTTTTAGCCTGTATGTTCTTCTAAAGTTAAGTTTACATAGAAACATCCTGAATTTTATTTTTTATTTATTCATATTTTCATTGGTCAGCATAAATTTCTTTTAATAATTTCTCCATTTCCAGTAGGATTTCATTTTTGAGGTTTAACGTATCAAACCAGTATAAAGTTTTACAGTTTTAGTAGATCTGGCTTCCCAATTATTTAAGACAGAAAGTGGAAATGCAAAGTTTACTTAAGAAATTTAATTTTCTCTTCTGTAATGTCTGTCTTCCTCCTCTTCATCAATCATCTTCTGCTTGTCTATCATTTCTTAGTCGACAGGTAGATCCCTGTCCTGTTCCAGATAAACACTTAGCTGACAGGGATTTCTGAATAGATGCCTTTGATTTGCTCTTACGATGTCTAAACAAAGTAAATCATCTGGTGGATACAGAGAATTTCGGAAAACCTCCAAGTCTTCATGAGTCTTTTGTTTATTTTGGTAGATAGCAGTGTAGACCTCTACAGCTTCACTGTGAAATAACATTTCAATAGTGATAGATTCTGAAAATATAGTCTTTATATCCTTTATTTTCTGCTTTTGAAAATTGTCAGTAGTTTCCTCCAGATGATGAGTTGTTCAGATAGCATCCACTGTAGCTCTTCATAATTCAGTTTCTGCCTGTGAAATAACATGTCAATCAGATGGGTTTCTCTGATGTGTTCTTTCTGAGTTAACTGTTTAGCTTCTTGATTCCTTGCTGTTAATGTTGCTTTGAGTCATCTTATTTTATTTTTACAATGGTTCCGTAAGCTTTCAAAGGTTCAACTAATACTTTGACTTCAAATCTTTCAACTTCTGCCTGTCAATAATCCTGAAGTCTAGCAAACGCATCAGCAAAGTTTTTCAGAACCCTCTTTAAATTTGGAGTCTCTGTAGAGACATACACATTGATATCATTCACCAGGAGTTCTGCTTTGTGTCACAGTCTGGCAGTTTTCTACACGTAAGCAGCAGGGATTTGGCACAGCTCCCCAAAATGCTTTTCCACATTTGTGACAGCATCTTGTAATTATCTGGTTTGAATGTCCTAGTTTCCCAAGCTGAGTCTGAACATCTTGCCTCATGCATGACTGGAGACTCTGGGCTGTGGCCTAATGACAGGGGCTCCAAGGCACCCAGGCCCATCCTGAATTTTAAGAAAAAATAAATGTAAAATAAAGAATTTCTAAATTTATCTTTGTGGTTGGTTTAGTCGCGAAGTTGTGTCCCACTTTTGTGATCCCAGGGATGATAGCCCACCAGGCGCTTCTGTCCGTGGGATTTTCCAGGCCAGAATACTGGAGTGGGTTGCCATTTCCTACTCCAATAGTCTATTGAAAAGGACTCTAATTTGGCAGTAAAATCCAAAATTAATACACAGTACTTTAACAGATATCACTACTCAAGAATAGTATGAAAAGTATTAATTTTAAAAAGATAAAGTATAAAATATTTACTGAAAACAGTACCCACTAAACAACAACAGTTCAGGTCAAAGCCATCTATTTTTTTCTTTTCTTTTGTATGAGTTATTTCACAGAGGAACAGTTGACACTCCATGATCGTATGTGATCGTCTGAACATTATGGTTGCTTATTCACTATTCAGAACACTGAGGCTTATAGGTTGTCACTCCAAGTAAGAATGAATACGCTTAGGGATAGCCATTTCCAACTAAGATGTAATTTCTGGTAACAGATTATCACTGAACCTGAAAAAAAATGGACAGCATGTATGGAATAAGGGAATGGAGGACAGTGATGCCTGAAAGGTGGGGAGAAATGTAGTATGCTCTATGAATTTCCCTATATTTCTATGTTGAGAGGGCTTCCAGGCCGCAGAATATGAGGACAGAGTCTGGCCAACATCCTGAGTTGAAGAGACAAAGCTGGGAGTTTGAGGAAAAACAGCTGCCTAGAGTTTACCTACCCAAAGGGCTGCAGAGGAGAGAGCTGCACAGAAAGAGAACCCAGAGATCTGAGCCCACCTCTTTGTTTCTTTAGCAGAGTGGTGATGAGTGAACAGGGATGAGGAAACTACCCAAGACCATGGAAAGAATCACCCGAATGGGTTAAAGATGACAGTCCCTGGCAGGGATATAGGGCTGATTATAGCCTTTCTTCTCTCCAGACAGACTGAAAAACCTCCCAGTTCATAGGGCATCACAGAGGGCTCACTGGTGTCTTCATCAATTATAGGATATTATTGATCTAAAACACTTCTCTAGCCTCACTTAACAAATCTTAAAAGAAAGAACAAACAGTACCCAAGTAAGTTAATTGTGACACAGAATAAAGCTCAAGAATATTTATGACAATACAAAAATACCCAGCATCTAGCAAAGTGAAGCTCACAATGTTGGAATTCAATAAAAAAATGATTGAACAAAATAACAGAAAAATATGACTCATAATGAGAGGGAAAAAGTCAATCAGTTAAAAGTCTGATGTTACAAATGTTATAATTAGCAAATAAAAACATTTAAATAGTTCTCAAAACCCTATTCTATATGTTCAAAAAGTATAGAAGATATAAAAAGAAAAATTTCATTTCTATAAATGTAAATTAAAATGTTTGATAAGAATAACACACCGGATGGGATTTGTGAAAAGCAGCATTCCAGATGTAAAAATTTGCAAGGATGAAGACTTGGGAATAAGTCTATTTACAGAAATAAAGCAGAAACAGAAATAAAGGAGAATTTTTAAAAAACGGATAAAACTCAGTGGAACAATGTGGAACAATGCTATGTGGCTAATACACTTAATGGAGTGCTCACAGAAGACAGGGACTAAAAAAATTTGAAGACATAAAGACTGAAAAATTCCAAATTCAGTGAAGTCTATGATTCCACAGATCAATAATTAATCAATGAATCCCAAGTACAAGAAACAAGAATAAAACTACAGTTTGTCTAATGATGCATTTGTTGAAAACTAATGGTAAAGAGACCAACCTAGATAGCATATTGAAAAGCAAAGACATTACTTTGCCAACAGAGGTCCATCTAGTCAAGGCTATGGTTTTTCCTGTGGTCATGTATGGATGTGAGAGTTGGACTGTAAAGAAGGCTGAGCACCAAAGAATTGATGCTTTTGAACTGTGGTGTTGGAGAAGACTCTTGAGAGTCCCTTGGACTGCAAGGAGATCCACCAGCCATCTGAAGGAGATCAGCCCTGGGATTTCTTTGGAAGGAATGATGCTGAAGCTGAAACTCCAGTACTTTGGCCACCTCATGAGAAGAGTTGACTCATTGGAAAAGACTCTGATGCTGGGAGGGATTGGGGTCTGGAGGAGAAGGGGATGACAGAGGATGAGATGGCTGGATGGCATCACTGACTTGATGGATGTGAGTCTGAGTGAACTCCGGGAGTTGGTGATGGGCAGGGAGGCCTGGCGTGCTGTGATTCATGGGGTCACAAAGAGTCAGACATGACTGAGCGACTGAACTGAACTGAATGGTAAAGAGAAATTTTTTAATCATACATATGATGAAGAATTTATATCCAGAATATATAAAAACCTCTGAAACTCAATAAAAAAGAGAAGTCATTTTTTAAAAATGGCAGAAGGTTTGACTAGACCAAAACAGATATACTATTGAGGCAAGTAAGCAAATGAAGCAACACACAGCACAATTCATCACTAAAGAAATGCAAATTAAAATTGCAGTGAGGAACCAGCACATATCTGGGAGGATGGCTAAATTTATAAAGAATGAACATTCCAAGTGAATGTAGAGTAGCTCGAACTCTTATATAATGCTGAGTGCTCAGTTGGGTCCAGCTCCTTGGAACTCCATGGACTGTAGCCCACCAGACTCCTCTGTCCTTGGGATTTTCCAGGCCAGAATACTGGAGTGGGTTGCCATATCCTGCTTCAAGGGATCTTCTGGACCAGGGATCAAACCTGCGTCTCTTGTGTCTCCTTCACTGGCAAGCGGATTCTTTACCACTAGTGCCACGTGGGAAGTTCCCATATAATGCTGAAGAGGATATAAAATAGTACAATTACCTCGAGAGCTTGGCAGTTTCTTAAAAATTACACCCACCTCTACCACGTGATCTAGATGGTACACTCCAAAGTATTCATTAAAGGGCAATAAAAGTCTTTCCACACAAAGACTTGTAGAGTTCTGTTCAAAAAAGCTTTATGTTTAATTGCCAAAATCTCTAAACAAATCAAACAAGTGAACAGATAAACTTGTATTTTATATGTTTGTCACATAATTTTACATACATATTATTTAATATAATAAATATTATTAAAAATTAATATGATTTTATACATGTATATAACATTAATATAATTATTCTATGAAAACACTTATATAATGGAATTCTGCTCAGCAGTAAAAATGAATGAACTGTTGGTATATTCTACACCATGAATTAATCTCCAAATAATTATGCTGAGTGAATGAAGCAAGCAAAAACAGAGTATACTCAACATAATTCTATTTATATCAAATTCTAGGAAGTGCAAATGAATCCAGAGTGACAAATTAGTCTGTAATCTAAAGTGACAAATTACTTTGGGGACAGGGTATGTGGGTGGAGTGAGGAGAGGTTGGAGAGAGCATTTATAAAAACATAAGGAAATCTTTGGGAATGATGGACATGTTCATTACTTTGATCATATTAATGATTTCATGGGTGTAAACATACGTCAAAACTCATCAAATTTTACACTTAAAATATGTGGTGTTTGTTGTATGCTAATGTAACATCAATAAAGAAGTTAAAAAATAAGTATACTTAGGAATACATAGCTTTTCTATCCCTCACTACCCCTGTTAACACTCTTAGAATGTGCTGTCTTGGATGGCAAACTGCAAGTGGTAACAGTAGTGAAATAAAAGATACGTGTTTTCCTTTGATATTTTTGTGTGGGTGCCCAGTCTTGTCTGACTCTTTGCAACCCCATGGACTATAGCCCACCAGACTCCTCTGTCCATGAAATTCTCCAGGCAAGAATACTGGAGTGGGTTGCCATTTCCTACTCCAGGGGATCTTCCTGACCCAGGGATTGAACCCATGCCTCCTGCGTCTACTGCATTGGCAAGCAGATACTTCACCCCTGAGCCATCTGCAAACCCTGACATTACTATTGTCTTATTCAATGTTACAGATGATTAAATATCTTTCTATATACACATATTAGGGGCTTCCCGCGTGGCACTAGTGGTACCAGTGTAGGAAATGTAAGAGACCCAGGTTTAATCCCTGGGTTGAGAAGATCCCCTGGAAAGGTTATGGCAACCCACTCCAGCATTCTTGCCTGGAGAATCTCATGGACAGAGGAGCTCGGCAGGCCACAGGCCATAGGGTCACACAGAGTCGCACGTGACTGAAGCCACTTATGCATACACATGCATACACATTTTAATCATCTTGGAAACTTTTTCAGTGGAATGTTTCTATTGGAGCTGCTGTTTTGCCAATAACTAGTTATGTTACTGGCATAACGTATCTGGCCTCTCCTGGTCCTAGCCCTGGAAGCCAAAGGAAGAAAAGCTTCTCTGATGACTCACCAATCAGATTTCATTATGCAGCTAACTCTTTAGCACTGGAATCATTTATTCCATGCTACTTGCCATGAGAAATTGTTCTTTGGGAAGTTTAAAACTTTTTGTGAAAACGTTTTTGTCGTTAAAAAACCAATTCACATTTCTTATAGAAAATTTTACAAAATACCCCTCCCCTAAATTTTAAGTATACGATATAGTTATAACTGCTCTTTTATGAAAAATCATATTTATGTTATGAGAATGCTCTATAAAATTATGTAACTGGCTTTTGCACTTTATATGAAATGACATTTTTATACTAAAATTTTAATGGCTGTCATAAATTTAATCATTTAGATATACCATGATTTTTCACCCATCTCCTGTGTTTAGACACTTCTGTAGTTTTAAATGGTTTACTACTATAGATAACATTACATCATTCACATTTTGCATAAAACTGTTTTCTTGGGGAAATTTCTCTGAAATGGCATTCTCTTCTTAAGCACATCCATAATCTAAAAATTCCTCTTTCTGGTTCAAGAATTCATTATTATCTACTGAACATTTACCATGCAAGATACTATATAGTAGAAGATAAGGACCTGAATGCAGTCAAGTCCTACAGAAGCTAAAGGAAGAAGAGATGACCATAGGAGTTTCAAAGCAATAAGTTTAAATTTGAATTTGAAATCTCTTAAACAGTATTTTAAAAATACCAAATATGGTATCAAAAGAAGAATGGTTGAGTGTGCTGTATATCTATTCTTCTGCAGGAATTCTATGCTCTCTGTTTGGGTGTTTCCCTAGGAGGCCCCATTAGCATCAATGTAACTTGAATCACAGGTTCATACGCTAAATAAAAATTACTTCTCAGTATGGCTGGGGTTTTGTTTTTATTGTTGTGTTGCTGCGATCCCATGGACTGTAGCCCGCCAGGCTCCTCTGACCATGGGGTTTCCCCAGCAAGAATACTGGAGTGGGTTGCCGTTTCCTTCTCCAGGGGATCTTCCTGACCCAGGGATTGGACCTTCATCTCCTGTATTGGCAGGGAGGCTTTTTACTTCTGCAGCACTAAGGAAGCCTGACTTAATAATGTCTACCTTGCTGATTTTAATGTTCATAGAAATGATACCAAGATGACAGTTTTTGAGCTCCTTAAAGTTAGTATGCAAAAAAAAATCCACATAAACTTCAAAAATTAGAGAATTTCATAAAATTAAAATTATGTATTTTTATTTTTTCAATGTGTGTAGAAATTTACTACCACAGAATTCAGATTTTATTATAAACACATTTTATTGGAAAGTGTGTTGTTGGAAATATTTGCAAAATCATTAGTGGTGTTGGGTAGGCAAGAATGAACCATATAGTAAAGGATAAAAAAAGAGAAAAAGAGCAGTCAGAGGCAAATTGAAATCCTGGCTGAATTCAGCACAGTATCGGTAAGAATGTTATATTGATATCAATGAAAAGACAAATATTAAAATGTACATTGAGGGTTATTTGGTTCACTATTGTGAAACTTTGAAAATACTTAAAAAGGATCATTCCCTTTGAAATGCTCAGAGAATTTTGATAACAATGGACTTTGTGAATAATGTCTGATTATTCAGAGAAGGGAATAATGGAGCTGGGCTTCCCAGGTGGTGCTAGTGGTAAAGAATCCACCTGCCAGTTCAGGAGACATAAAAGATTAGGTTCAGTCTCTGGGTCGGGAAGAGCCCCTGGAGATGGGCATCGCAACCCACTCCGGTATTTATTCTTGCCCAGAAGTCCCATGGACAGAGGAGCCTGGCGGGCTACAGTCCATAGGGTCTCAAGAGTTGGACAGGCGTGAAGCGGCTTAGCACACACACACATAATGGAGCTAAGGAAGAATACTGGAACTTACTCTACTCTGGACTGTAGTAAAGGCCTGGGATTATCTGGACGGAGGGACATATGGCCATTTAGTCTTCAGTATTCAGAATTCAGCAGGAAACTACTAAAGGGTTGTTACTATCATTAGTCTTCTAAAAGCAGCTGTGAATAAGACAGAAAACGATTCATAAATACAGACACTGGTTCTGCCACTCCATCCCCTACCAGCCCTAACGGACATTCTCAATCAATTGTGAATTTTCCCCCATTAAACCTAATAGGAGCTCGGAATCCTTCTTAATGTAATACCACACGTGTGTTCACTATCCACAGATGGGCTTTAAAGATATTTAATATGGCTTCCAAATCTGAGATATATTGATGTTTCAGTTTTCTCATTACCTGCTTATTTGATAGAACTCTTGTGAAGGATATATCAAATAGTTCATGTTAAAGTACATTGTTAATAAAATGCTATAAACTGTTAAAGCAGAGATGACAGCTAGGATGATTATTTGTTTATGGTTATAAAAATGTGGCTAATGCACAAACAAGCTAAATTCCTTTACTTACAGCCTAGAAGCCCTTCCTGTAGGCAGACTTTTTTGTTAGTCACATTAACTCTATTGCACATGTGTTTTCCATTATACGGCGTGCTTCCCAAGGGCAAGGCAGAGTATGTGTCTTTCATCTTTGTATTTCTGGGACTTGGTATAACATTAAAAATATAGAATGTGCTCAATGCTTGTTGAGCTAAAATTAGAGTATAAAGCTAGATAATTCAAACTCGTCATTCACTTTTACTACAATCTCAGATGAGGCCAGCACTTCAGAGCTTTACCTTCCATCTACATTAAGCATTTTCCAGCCACTGCGAGCTTGGATTTTATATAGTTTAGTCTGGACGTCTTTGTCCAATTCTGTTGTGATATTTATAAGCCAACACATACAATATTCTTCTAAATTATGTAATAATGTGCTTGCATTTTGCTGGAGATGGTTCCCAAAAGATAAGTATTAATCTGACCACTAATATGTTTACTTTCTGAGATTCAAGGTCCTAAAATAGTGATAGTATCTTTGACTGTGTCTTTGTTCAGCCTTGCTACCAACCGCCAACGGATTTTGAGATTCTAAAAAAAATATTTTCATATGTGTCCTCTTGAGCATCGTACACTTTATTTCCTAAGAATTTAGGATTCAACTCACTCTACTCCGAAAGTGGTGCATTTTAGTTTATAGAAATATTGAGACAGCAACGCCCTGGCAAATTTGTTTTGGAAGAAGATGACTATTTCATGCTCATGTTCATACTGCCTTGGGAGAAATTTGTAATCTGGATCCCACAGCTGTTGCTGGGTGAACCTGTGGGGTCGTTTTCCTCTGGCTAAGCCAGTAGGGGGTTCCAACCTCCTGTCTCTCCAGCAAGATGCTCTCTGCATTTTTTATTACCTGTTGTAACCTTAACAACTGTGTTTAGAAATGCATGATTTAAAAAAAAATTCTCTTTATAAATTATGTACGCTGTATTGACTTAAAGTCATGCTCATTCACAGGTTCTGCATTTGAGAGAAAACAAAGAGGATTTGGATAGGGCTAGATTCTTAATGTATTTTTCAAGAGAAGGAGCTAAAGGGAAAGCTAATTTTTGACTGTCCTAAGAGATGGCTTTTGGACTGATGCCATAAAATCTTGTGTGTGTGTATGTGTGTGTGTGTGTGTGTGTGTGTGTGTGTGTGTATGAGCACAAGAGACGTGTCCCTGAGTACTAGCATGAGAATGATCTATTTTACCTGCCTCTCCCTCAGAGCACTGAGCTACTTCAACACGTAACTCTAAATACCAAGGCTGTGAGACCCTGTGTAAAGCTATCAGCTGGAGGAAAGCAGAGATGCCACATTTTAAGAGAGAGAATTTTCCAAGAGTAGACAGAGAGGGGCAGGTGGTTGGTGCCAAATTTTCTGCACCACTATGCACTTCAAAGCAAAACAGTGTTTTGCAGATAGTAAATTCTAGCAAATATCAGTCTTTTATAGTCTATATTCTTTGAGGAATGTTTTGGTCTATTTAATAATTATACTTTTGGGAGAAATGAAAACATATTAGCCATATGTTTTTGCATAAGATAAATATACCAGCATCTGAGAACACTTACTGTTTTTGTTTTCATAAAACCTGCTTTAGGAAGAAAAAAAAAAAAAAAAAAAGACATGTTTTTCAAGGTGTGCCCCTGATATTGATGTTCTTGTTTTTAGAGTTTCTCTTTTCAGTCTGAGAGGAGGCCTTGAGGTCTTTGGGCCTATTCTTATCTTTGACTCACTTGATCCCCAAAGTTGATTTCTCGTTTTTAAAATGCATATGACATCATCCATCTGTGTGAATAATGGCATAAGAATGAACTCACTGTTAAAAATCACTTGTGATTTGGAAGGTTGGTTTCTATAGCTTTTAAGTGCATAAAACTGAGTTGGTGTGCATAATGAGTCTTTCTTTTTTTCATTCAACAGCAAGATGTTTCCTTCACTGAGCTTTGAATGGGTCTTATGAAGAATATTTTCAAGTGGTGCCTGCATTTTGACTTTACAAGGCCATCATTACTGACTTTACAAGAGCTTCTGTGGATATATGTTGCCCTATCACCAACTTTGCTGGCAGTTTAAATTCAGCACTAAATTGCCTCCAAGAATGTTAACCAATGAATTTGGATAGCACATTTTCTGACATCTTATCTAGGGGAATCTCAGCTGTTCCCTTGCAGAAATAAGTTTGGAGCAGGGCTGCAATGCAACCTTAATTACGGGGCAGATGAACTAAGCTACAAATGGACATTCTACTACTACACGTTCTGTTCCAGAGAAGGATGCAATCAGTTCAAGCAGTTTTTGACTGATGTTTCAGATCATGGTCTTGTAAACAGGTCTGAAAATAGCTGCTTTTTAAAGAATGAAAATTCCTGTAATTAGGGTATGCCTTAAAAATTAACCCTACCAAAAAAAAAAAAGGTTGGAGGATGGAGTAGCCTTCAGTTTTGAATTGCTAGCTGGATGGCTGCAGCACTGTTCTTAAAAGAGGAGGAAGCAGGTCATTAGAAGGGATGTGTCTAAAAGCTGTGTGTCAGAAAAGAAAGGAAAATGGAGTTTCCTTGGTGCTGGAGAACTGTATAATTAACTGGGATAACAAGCACTGATATTTATTGTGGTGGGGTGCAAGGAAGAAGCTGAAAAACACAACTCCTGGTGTCTCTGCTTCACATCTGCCAAACTAATTTGGGGGTAATTTTATCATTTTAATCTGCGTGATGTTCTTCCCCAGTTGCTAAAGTACCCTGGTGTATACCAGATGTCAGACATTTAATGATGTCTCTGAGGCTCAGGATGGATTGGATTGCAGGTGTTTAATGCTTGCCAGGCCTTTAGACAAACCCAGAAATTGGTGATTCCTGGTTAGCACTGACTGACAATACTTCTATCCTTTAGTAAATGTTAATGGTCATTCTGACCACTAGGAGGAGCTAGAGGCTATTCCATCCACTTTGCTTTGTATCACCCAAGACTGGTGCAGATGTAAAAGGCTTTGTTCAGGTACTCGGGAGCTAAGGAGTTAGTACTATGAAGGATGGAGTTAAAACTCCCAGTCTATAGAGATATGGCTTGAAATACAGTAAAGTGACTATGAGTACATAGTTCCCAGAGGCTAGGATTTAAGTCCTGGCAAAGCATTAACAAAACTCTGAGTCTTGATTTCTTCAACTTTAGTGTAAGGATAATATTAGTGTCTATCTCTTAGATTCGTTGTGAGAAAAAATTAAAATTATCCAAATAAAGAATTTAGCTTAGTGTCTGGTACAACCTAAATGTTATTTAGTTTTGATACTATTATCTGATTGTGGAGCTTGGCTTCCAGCTAAGGTGAATGATGACTTAGGTTACCTATGCTATACTTCCCTTTCTAGAAGTAGTTTTCCTGGATATTTGAAACACTAAGTCTGGAGTCATACAGACTTGGATTCGAGCCCTGGTTTAGACATTCAATAAGTCTATGACCTTGGGAGGTTTATTTAACTTTGTTAAACCTCTGTTTAATGATCTTTATTTTTCCTGCTTTATTGAGATACAACTGACACATAAAACCAGGTTAATTTAAGGTACAACATGACAATTTGATACAAATATATTGTGACATGATTACTTTAATAGGTTTAGTTAACCCTTCCATCAACGTACATAATTACTTGTTTCCCCTTTCTAGTGAGAACACGTAAGATTTACTCTCTTAGCAACATTCAAGTTTATAATGCAGAAGTGTTAACCATAGTCACCATGCTGCTCATTAGGTCCCCAAAGCTTATTCATCTCGTACCTGAAAGTTTGTACTTTATATACATGAATGTTTCTACATTTCGACCAATATCTTCTCCATTCCTCCACTTGCCAGCCTCTGTCAAGCATCATTCAACATCTCACTAATCATAGGAGATTTTTTTTTTTAAACTGGACAGGTGAGTCTTCTCATTTCTACTGAACTTATATTCCTCCTACTTACAGCTTTGATTCTGATGGTAAATTTTTCTCAGTCAATTTGAGATGATAGATTTGAACTTCAAAGGATATGGTCTTTATTCTCTTAGTCTTAGATGGTTCATTATTTTAGGTAAATATTCCTGGGTTTTTAATTTGGCTGCACTGGGTTTTAGCTGGGCTCCCAAGGTGGCTCAGTGGGTAAAGAATCTGCTCGCAATGCGGGAAGCTCAAGAGACACAGGTTTGATCCCTGGGGTGGGGAAGATCCCCTGGAGGAGGGCATGGCAATCCCTCCCAGTGTTCTTACCTGGAGAATTTAGCTCTCCAGGGTTTTAGTTGCCCCACCAGGGGTCTTCAGTCTTCATTGCAGTATGTGGATCTCCTTAGTTGTGGCTTGTGGGATCTAGTTCCCAGACCAGAGATCAAACCTGGGCCCCCTGCACTGGGAGCATGGAGTCTTAGCCACTGCACCGCCAGGGAAGACCAAAAATATTCCTGGATTAGAAAATCAGCTAGGTGGGATGTTTTGAGAAAGAATCTCTTTTAGCATGAGTTTCTCCATCCTTAAAATGGGAATAAAAATATCTAAGTTTTGACACTGCATTTAAAATGTGCTTATGAAAATAAAGCACAGTGCCTGGTGCATGACAGGAAGTTAGTGAACAAGCCAGACTGCTGCAAGAGATGAGAGAATGATGGAGCAGAGGGAGCCATATCATCCAACTGCAGCTTGGCTCCGTGATCTAGAACTTACCTTGTCAGAGGGTAGCGTCTGGACTTTCACTTATATAGAATCCTTTCTCTTCCTCCTTTCAGCATAGACCTTTTTCTTTCTCTGTCCATTCTTATTTCTCCCTTTCCATGCTTCTAGACCCAATCCAAATCAACCAGATATCAAGTTTGCTAACATAACTTGGTGCCTCTTGTATTGTTCACTGATGCTTTGGTTTTTGTTTTTTTTTTTACTGTGATGGGGGAGAGTCGACAGTGGCTGAATGCATTGCTCAGATTCTGGAGAAAGTCCAGCATGAGGATTCTGTCAGACTAGGAAGGTAACCTGTGGACCCAAGGACTGATGGTCGGGGTCAAGCAGAAGGATGTATAGTCTGTGCTTACTTGCTCAGTCATGTCTGACTCTTTGCTACCCCACGGAAGGTAGCCCTCTATCCTCGGGATTCTCTAGGCAAGTATACTGGAATTGTTTGCCAATTCTTCCTCCAGGAGATCATCCTGACCCAAGGATCAAACCCAGGTCCCCTGCATTACAGGCAGAATCTTTCCCGTGTGGGCCACGAGGGAGGCCATAGACAGCTGTACAGGAACTCTGAAGCAACTCTAGCGCACATTCAGGATGGAGTGCCATTTTAGTCAGGGTTCTGCAGCTGACTCCTTTTTGTAGTTGGCTTCTTTCATAGCTTGACTCTGCCAAATCACACCTTGGAGCAAAAATTAAAGCAAAACAAAACTTTCCACTGATGGATGTCTCTTGAAATTTTTTTCAATGGGTGACAAGCACTCTGAGAACAACCAGTTGACAGATGCCTGATGTCAACAGTTAGAGCTGAAGAGGAAAAATGCATGTTATAGTGCTGTTTAGTGAGAATTTAAAATTTTCCTACTAAACTTTAAACCCTTTAACATACTCGCAATGGTATTTTCTGAATTAGAAAAGCATGAGAGAATCTAAAATGTGAGAAAGAACTACTGAGAAGGTGAAAATATTTTTTGCTGACAAAGGACAGGAAAGAACCCTACAACTTTCAGTGATATTTTGAACAGGACTTTGTAACATGTTCTTATAAGTTACTTTTAAATTGGTGTGTGTAAATTATGAGTAAGGAAAAACTATAGAGGAAAAGTTGATTACATGTTATGTTAGAAGATTACATTACCTTGAGTGCATCTGGTTATATTATCTTAAAGACAATTCAAAATGTATAAAAAGCACTTTTCTCTTTCTTCAATAAGTAATTATTGGACAGATTTTTGAAATATTGGTTCAAATGTACATGAAATCATAAGCTGGTCTAACATCCATGGTCAAGGTATGGTGCTGGCAGGGTGTTCAAAATATTCTTAGATATTAGCCTAGTTAGATAAATGGCCTTTGCTTTTACTTTTAAGTTTGATATAAAATAAAATATTTAACATGTCCACTAACACAGATGCTGATAGTCAATCCTGGGAAAAAGGAAAAGAGAAACAAAGTGAGAAAGTTAGCAACACTGTACTCCACCAAATTTGTTTTGCTTACATCACATTCCAGAAATATTGATTCATCCTTTTTCAGTATACCCTCTATTTGGTGAAAATCCTTGTGCCTGTTTTTGAGGGATGTGATCACAGACAGGAATTTTATTTCATTTATTTGGTTTAAGGAGTCAAACAAATGTTCTGAGGACCTATACTGCATGTTTTTATGGATTCATGTAATGAATGGAATGGAGGATTTATTTCTGTCAGGTGGTAAAGAGTTGCTTCTTTGAGGTGGTGACATTTGACCTAAGAAGTTAAGGATAAAAAAGACCAAACGTGAAAATCTAGAGCAGAGAAAACAGCTGGTACAAAGTCTTGAAGGCAGAAGTGGACCTAATATCTGAGTGCCTTGGAAAGAAGTTTCCCTTAAGAATTCTGAACCGCAGACCTGGGTTCAGTGCATGACTCCCCTAAATACTAAGCAAAGACTTATTTTATGGTGGTCATGATTGGCATTGCCCTAGGCACCTAACAGAGGTAAACATGAATTTTCTCTACACAGAAAGCTCTCACAGTGAAGCTTCCCTAAACATGCAAGAGGTCAATCATCATAACTGGGAGACAACAGAACCTATCGTCTACAAAAGTAAAGGCTCAAAAACAGGCAGATGCTGCAAGGATCAAGAGAGGATTGTAAATGAACATGTTAAATATGTTGAAAAAAATGAAAGAATAGGGTCTCTCTTTAACTAAAAGACATATATTGAACATATTTTATGTGCCAGGCAGTGTTCTGAGTGCTGATCTTAAACCTCCTAACATCTTAGAGGAACCAGATATCAAATCACCAACATCTGTTGGATCATAGAAAAAGCAAGGGGATTCCAGAAAAACATCTGCCTCATTAACTATGCTAAAGCTTTTGACTGTGTGAATGAGAACAAACTGTGGAAAATTCTTCAAGAGATGGGAATACCAGACCAACTTACCTGCCTCCTGGGAAACCTGTATGCCAGTGAAGAAGCAACAATTAGAACAGGACATGGAACAACAGACTGGTTCCAATTTGGGAAAGGAGTACATCAAGGCTCTGTGCTATCGCCCTGCTTATTTAACTTCTATGCAGAGTACATCATGAGAAACGCTGGGCTAGTTGAAGCACAAGCTGGAATCAAGATGGCCAGGAGAAATATCAATAACCTCAGATATGCAGATGACACCAACCTTAAGGCAGAAAGTGAAGAAGAACTAAAGAGCCTCTTAATGAAAGTGAAAGAGAAGAGTGAAAAAGTTGGCGTAAAGCTCAACATTCAGAAAACTAAGATCATGGCATCCAGTCCCATCACTTTATGGCAAACAGATAGGGAAAGGGTGGCTGACTTTTTCTGGGCTCCAAAATCACTGCAGATGGAGATTGCAGCCATAAAAGTAAAAGACGCTTACTCCTTGGAAGAAAAGTTATGACCAACCTAAACAGCATATTAAAAAGCAGAGACATTACTTTGCCAACAAAGGTCCATCTAGTCAACACTATGGTTTTTCCAGTGGTCATGTATGGATGTGAGTGTTGGACTATAAAGAAAGCTGAGTGCCGAAGAATCGATGCTTTTGAACTGTGGTGTTGGAGAAGACTCTTGAGAGTCCCTTGGACTGCAAGGAGATCCAACCAGTCAATCCTAAAGGAAATCAACCCTGAATATTCATTGGAAGGATAGATGATGAAACTCCAATACTTGGGACACCTGATGGGAAGAGCCAACTCAGTGGAAAAGACCCTGATGCTGGGAAGGATTGACAGCAGGAGGAAAAGGAGGCGACAGATGAGATGATTGGATGGCATCATTGACTCTATGGACATGAATTTGAGCAAACTCCAGGAGATAGTGAAGGACAGAAAACCTGGCATGCTGCAGTCCACAGGGCTGCAAAGAGTCAGACAAGACTGAGGGACCAAACAAGAACAGCATCTTATATGGTCTCCATTCAAGTGATTACTTATCCCAGTTTTTTATCTCTGGCTGTGGAACACCTTCGTATGTGCTCCTTCTCTTAGATACTTTTCTGAGTTGCATTCAAGGTCAGTTTGCTTGTTTTTCAAAATGCATGTCATCTATCTTTGGTTCTGTGTTGTAGAGTGTGTGGTGGGCTACTTCAAGAGCACACCTCTTTTCTATTCTGCTTGTGATCTAAAATGAAAGTGCTCTGTCCTTGAGCCTGACACAATGGGCAGATTTGGAAAATAATGATTAATTCAATGGTACATTTCATTGAAATGCACATAGAACTAGCAAATGAGAATTATAAAAGGATTTGAATTATTTGGACCATTGGAATGAAGGGTGAAGGGCTTTAACATACACACACACACACACACAGATAAAAGAAAAAGGGAGAGAGAGAAAAAACATTGTTATATTGACATTTGAATTTGAATTTCATGGTTACTAAAATAACCATATAGATGATTTACAGTCAAT
Source organism: Nanger dama (assembly GCA_917880005.1). Taxonomy (NCBI): domain Eukaryota; kingdom Metazoa; phylum Chordata; class Mammalia; order Artiodactyla; family Bovidae; genus Nanger; species Nanger dama. The sequence continues at coordinate 5,318,786 of CAKJTW010000059.1, forward strand.
CTATTCTAGAAATAACAGAAAATGTAGGCACAAACTGATGGTATTGATTATAATAAAAAAATGTTTTCAACATAATTGAGAGATGTTGATTCAGTATAAGAATCTTAAATCTTTATTAAGAAATACTATGGCCTCATCTTCTCTGGTGGTACTGTGTGGTTTAGTCTCTAAGTCATGTCTGACTCTTGCAACCCCGTGGATTGTAGCCTGCTAGGCTCCTCTGTCCATGGGATTCTCCAGGCAAGAATACTGGATTGGGTTGCTATTTCCTTCACCAGGGGATCTTCCTGACCCAGGAATCAAACCCAGGTCTTCTGCATTGCAGGTAGACTCTTTACCTACTGAGCTATGAGGGAAACCCCTCATCTTCTCTAGAGGCACTTAAAAAGAAATTATGGGATTCTTACATTCTTTAAACTTTGGCTAAGTGAAGCTTTATTTAACAAAAAGAGAGAAATATATGAATGACCCATTAAATGAGGTTTAAGTTTTCTGGTTTTATGATATTATTTCACATAGGCCCTTTCTTGGGTACTCTGGCAATGAACTGGATTAAACTAAACAGTGTTTTGTGTGTATCTGTGTGTTTGTACTTGTATATTGTCACATACTTTTTTTTTTTTAAAGAAAGTATCATTTAAAGCATATGAACTCCCTTGTTTTTGATAGGACCAGATAATCATATAGTAACAATCATATAGGAACAATAGTAAAAATCCACCAGTGAGCATGAAACTGCCATAATAATAGTAATAATAAAAATGTTTAATAACATTTTCAGTCATGCTTTTATCTTTTACCAAGCATTACTTCCTTTGGGTCTCATAACTGTGTTCAGTGGATAGTTTTATCTCTAATTAGGTATTGTTTGATAGAAAAAGATCTGATGTACTCAAGCTAGATTAAGTAAAGGAAGATTTGTTACTAAGAGAAAGGAGTTCTAATGAAACCAAAAGATAGGTGGTTTGGGAGGGCTCCCACTGTATCGAATCATGGTGGGAAAGCCCTTGGTAACCCAAGCCCTTCTCCACTGCTCTCTTGGTCAGCAAGTGTTTCCCTAGTTTTTAGTGTCTGCCTGTCTCCCAATTTCCTCTTTCTTTGCAGAGAGGTCATTATGTCTGCCGCGTTTTCATCCTTAACCCTGGATCTCATGTTTTTCCTACTTCTGGCAGATCCAGTTAATGATCAGAATCCCTGTATTCCAATTTGAAATTTCTGGGAGTAGGGAGCAGAGAAGCTGAAATGTCCTGTATGGACAAGGTGAAGCAAGAGGTGGGGCCACAGGTTGAAGGTGAAGGTGAAGGTGAAGTCGCTCAGTCATGTCCGACTCTTTGCGACCCTGTGGACTGTAACCTGCTAGGCTTCTCCATCCATGGGATTCTCCAGGCAAGAATACTGGAGTGGATTGCCATTTCCTTCTCCAGGGGATCTTCCCGACCCAGGGATCGAACCAGGGTCTCCCACATTGGAGGCAGATGCTTTAACCTCTGTTATCTAGGGGCAATTCATCATGGGTGGGGGCAGCTTAGAGGAGATAGAGTAGGCTAGACATCCAACCTCTAGTGTGTCAAAATGCATTCCCTTTACAGATGAGGAAACAAGGCTCTGTATTCTTCACTACCCAGAGTCCAACTGAGATCTCAAAGCCCTTAGCATGGTAATTCAAGGTGAAAAGAACAATAATCATTAAAATGCATGAGGCAAAGTCCGTCAACGTGGTGATGACAACTTTGATATTTTCTGAAATATTAAAATGTTTCAAAGAGTTTTTATGTTTTGGTATGTATCTGCTTTCTTATTCTCTAAACACATAAAATAACAAGGCCTTTACCACTCAGAAGAAAATTCCATTTCAAACTGAAAGCTGAAAAATGAAGGGGCTGACATTAGAAAAAAATAATTTATTATAATTGAAGGCTAATTACTTTACAATATTGTGGTGGTTCCCTTGTAGCTCAGTCAGTAAAGAATCTGCCTGTAATGCAGGAGACCTGGGTTCGATTCCTGGGTTAAGAAGATCCCCTGGAGAAGGAAATGGCAACCCACTCCAGTATTCTGGCCTGGAGAATCCCCTTGGACAGAGGAGCCTGGCAGACTATACAGCCCATTGGGTCGCATTATGGTGGTTTTGCCATACATTGATTTGAATCAGCCATGGGTGTACATGTGTCCCTGCTTCCTGAACCCTGCCTCCAACCTGCCTCCCCATCCCACCCCTCTGGGTTGTCCCATTGCACTGGCTTTGAGCGTCCTGTTTCATGCATTGAACTCAGACTGGTCATCTATTTCACATATAGGAATATACATGTTTCAATGCTATACTCTTAAATTTGCAGTTCCCTGATTATAGGCTTGGTCTCCTTTCGTGAGTTAGGAGTCACTCTTTCCTAGTGGTGTGTGATAATCTGGGGCTTTCTGCTTTCTTATATGGTACCCAGAAACCATATGTAATGAGAAAATATAGTGTGATTTGTAATTCATTCCAAGATATACAAACACAGATTTGGTTTTTGCTTCATTTGGAAGTTGTAGAGTCATTATTGTTGCTTAAGTAACAGAAAACAGGTTCTTTCAAATAAACTGCAGTTTGACATATTGAATGGTGAATATATGTCTTACCTTTGTTTGATGACCCTAACATTTCTGGCAGGCCTCTGTCTCGCTAACACTTAAATTTTCAGCAGTGAGGCTCTTAGGACTATGTGGACAAGGAGTATGAGCTGCTGGCTTTCCCCTACTTTCCTAATATGTTCATTAACATCATTAAGCAAACAGTTCTAGGCCACACTAAGAGTGGGGCTTCTTCTCTTTATTAAATCCCAGCTTCTACTTCAGTGCCTCCCACATAGCAGGTGCTTATTCTTTATTAAATACTATTGTTTCACCTTAAGATTTCACCTGAAAAGAGGCATTCAGTTGGAAAGTTCCACCACTGGAAGGTGTTCAGATTAGGCATCATCAGTAGTTCAGACAGAAAACAGCTGTAAACTGATCCAGAGCGAGCAGCAGTTCCAAGTGACCCAGAAATCAACCAGTCCTCAGGCTGCTGTTTCTCTAAGATATTCTGGAAACTGACCTAGTATTCCATATTAAGGCAAAGCTGAAGTAATTTTCAGCACTGTTTATAGGCTACAATATAGGATCTCGAACATATAAATAAAATTAGTTCCACTCTGTCTTTATGTTATTTTCCCTTGTCTCCATTTCCATTACTTCAAAAATATTTAATAATATCAAATATCCTGCAGGCTGAAAAACAGAGACAAATAAGACAGAGTCCCTACCTTTAAGAACCTTTCAGTTTGTAGAAAACCAAGGGAATTAATAACAGTAATTACATAATATTGATACTTCGATTAAGGGTATTATACATGCATGCATGCTAATTTGCTTCAGTCGTGTCTGACTCTCTGTGACTCTATGGACTGTAGAATGCTAAGCTCCTCTGTCCAAGAGATTTCTCCAACAAGAATACTGGAGAGGGTTGCCGTTTCCTTCTCCAGGGGATCTTCCCAACCCAGGGAAGGAACCCGAGTGTCTTATGTCTTCCACTTTGGCCGGCAGGTTCTTTACCACTAGCACCACCAATGAAACCCTAAGGGTATTATGGTTATACGTAAAGAAAGAATTATTTTAATCTTGAGATTTGGAGAGTGGTGGTGTGATGTTTTCATAAAGTTTTAATGTGAATGGCAATTCTTCAGATATTTCTTAAAGAACATTTTTTTTTCATTTTGGAAGATTAATTTTAAAAAGTCAGGTATTAACTTGTAAATGAGAACTTTCTACAAAATATTTTTATGATTATCTCCTTTTGGGGGAATAAGGATTAAACTGACCACAATGTGGTAGGGTTTTCCCAGGCACAGATAAAGGGGACGACTTGTTGTGCTTGATGAATGTAGAGTGGCTGCTCTGGAGCGTGGGGCGAGGGTATATATGATGCTAGAGATGTGCTCCTCTTGGCTGATGTGCAAATGTGTGGCTTTCTTCTGTCAAGTATTCTTACTGAATGTCTGATTCTGGGGTTTGAATTGGAAATTTTGGAATGATAGTTAATGACCATTTACTAAGGTATGGGTATATAAAATTCTGAAGGGCAGAAAGGCAAAAAGGAAAGAATAGGATCACAAAATAACAAAAGAAAATTTGCAGGGATTATGTTTATTAGATCTAGGTGATATTTTCTAAATCCTAAAACTTTTCATGGGGTTTCAAACCATATGGGTTTAATTATTTTTTTCCTAGCAGATGTTCAGAGACAGTTTTCACATGCCAAAGATTATGAGAAATGTCCAACCAAAAGGATACTGGAATGATAAATCTGACAGGTTTTGGTGATAAATATAACAAATACAATTTACATACTTAGATGCTTATTTTTACTGCAAAAGCTTTTGGAGGAAATATTTAAACCATTATTGAAGGTCTCTGATATCATAAATGCCTGTTAGTTGGCTTGTATTTGCCACTGCCTGTCATCTCAACTCAGCCTGTTCTATAAACATTTCCTGAAGTCTAAACACTGAATACTGTTTAAATGAAAAGATGGAAAAGAAAAACAGAAAGCCTTCGATTGGCTTTCCCGGGTAATTTCCCTCCACATTCTATTATTTTCCTTACCTTTGGAGGTCTATTTTTTTTTTTTTTTTTTTTTTATATTTTATCTTTTATTTTCATGTGACTCAGTAACATAATTACAATTCATTGATCATAAAAACTAACTCATACTAACCAAATTTAAATAAACTGAATGGCTATTTCACTACTTGAAACTGAGGGATATTCATTTCCAGCAATCAAATAACCTTCTTCCACACAAGTCAATCCCTCCCCAGACATAGAGTCTGAGGTATTAAATTGACAACCAGAATACTCCTTGTGCATGCCAGGTTGCTTCAGTTGTGTCTGACTCTTTGTGACCCCATGGACTGTAGCCTGCCAGGCTCTCTGTTCATGACATTCTCCATGCAAGAGCACTGGCGTGAGTTGCTATGTCCTCCTCCAGGGGATCTTCCCTACCCAGGGATCCACCCTGCATCTCTCACATCTCCTGCATTTGCAGGTAGGTTCTTACCACTAGTGCCACCTGGGAAGCCCCAGAATGCTCCTTGTCAGGCACCAAATCAGATAAATGAAAAGTAGAACATTTTGAAGATGGTTTTACTGATCATGATGATGTCCCACAAACCTTCCCTAGACAACAGATTTCCCCCCTCTCTAATTAAAAAAAAAAATGTTTGTCAGACTTCATGTCTATTTTCTTTAGAAAGTAATGGAGAAATACTACCAAACTCATTTCTGCTTTCTGTTTTTTTGTGTGTGACCTTTAAAGACATCTCTATTTGTTTTGACACTTTTTTCGTTAGACTGATTTTTTTCACTTAGACTTGGGTGTCACTTCCACAGTCTCCATGGGTTGAGACAATCACAAAGGTCTGTCCATCTCCACTAGGAGGGGACATAAATCTCACCACTCAATGAGAGGAGCATCAAGATGACATCATAAGATGTCTTGTCTCATATGGGACAAGATATGTTGATGATGGTCATCTTTGCAAAATACAATCTACCACAGCCTATTCTCTGTCTACAACAATTCACATTGCTTTTGCATGCCAGATGTGTCTACCTTTGCCTCAAGATTTCCAAAGTTTCATCTCATTACAGTACATGCTCAAAATTCAGTATTTCATCATTTGAATTAGATTTGGTCTCCTCATGAGAGTTTCCTCAAATTTATCAAGTTTAATACAGTTCCTCTCAATCTAAAGATGTGTAAATTAAAAGAGATAAATTGTCTGGCCTTTAGCTCCCTGACCCCCAAAACACAAATTCTGGTACATGAATAAGATAACTGCTCAAAATGGGGAGTATATGAAACATATGCATTCATTGGCTCAGAGCAGTTCTGAAATCCAGTGGGACACATGTCACCAGTTCTCTGATTAAGGCTCAATCTCACTTTATGGGAAGTCTTGGTAGCACTTGATTCTGTACTCTGAGTTCCTCCCCCCACCTCCGAGAAGCCTGTGGTTTCAGTTGAGAAACCTTCCCAGCCTGCTTCCTGCCTGCAAAATCATTTCAGTGCGAATGTTTCTTTTCATCTTGTACTGTCTCTGCTCCTTTCGGTCTATGATGTCAATACCGGTGACAAAGCTGTTGCTGCTGCTGCGTCGCTTCAGTCGCGTCTGACTCTGTGCGACCCCAGAGACGGCAACCCACCGGGCTCCCCGGTCCCTGGGCTAGAACACTGGAGTGGGTTGCCATTTCCCTCTCCAATGCATGAAAGTGAAAAGGGAAAGTGAAGTCACTCAGTCGTGTCCGACTCTTAGCGACCCCATGGACTGCAGCCCACCGGGCTCCTCCATCCATGGGACTTTCCAGGCAAGAGCACTGGAGTGGGGAACCATTGCCTTCTCTGTGTGACAAAGCAGTTCTTTTTAGAAATATGACCTTTCTATGACTCTTATTGGGATTCACTCCCATTGACAAAGCCACAAGTACAAGTGTCTTTAAGACTGGCCACTTTTTCTATTTGGGCCTTCTTGAAAGGAAGCTAAATGACAAAATGCGTAATGTTCTTATGAATCCCAATTTATGGTAGAATCTGCAACGCATTCTCTAAGGTCTTTAAAGTGCTTTTGACTTGTCCAAAAGTTCTTATAAGACACTCTATTCGAACTTTATAAAGTCAAGAAAAGAGCCTATAATCCCTTCCAGGAGTTGATCTTTGTTGTGACACTTAATTTGAGAATCATGTGCCATTTGGAGAGACTAGATATGAGAAATAGTTTTATTTTGAGCCCAGCAAGTTTCGACTTTGGTATTTAACAGTTTTTCTTTAGCTCGACTTGTTCCTTTCATATTTTATCAAAACCTAGGAAAAGAAGCCAGGTGGCAATTTTAATATTTTGCCTGGAAATCTTAACTGTATCATTATTTCTGTGATAATACATTTTCTATTTTTTCACATTAGAGCAGGCGATAGTGTTGGCAAGTTTTCTGCCTCTACATAACAAGAAACCCATTTTTGTAGCTTCCAGTCACATTTTTCTTATTTTTCTTTAATTTCTCACCCATAGCCTTTGGGCTTTGAGATCCTTTATATATCTGTAACATTCCCTTCATGTCCCTTCTAGCTTTCACAGTCTTCAGCTCCTTCCAACTTCTACCCACTACTGTATCCCTAAACCAGAATCTCATACTTAGGTTTTGTTATGGCCTCACTCATTTTGGAATATCAAATTATGTGTCAGGCGTCTATTTTATAGCAAACCATGCAAATCATAGTGGCTTAAAACAATAACAATCATTTATTTTGCACAACTGTGCAACTTGGACAGGGCTCAGTGGGGACAGCTCATTTTTGCTCCATCCAGTGTCAAACAGGACAGCATGCTTGTGGTCTGGATGACCCGTTTTCAGGATGGTTCACTAACTGAAATCTGTTGACTGGAGTTCAACCAGGGCTTTTAGCCAGGGCCCTTGATTCCTCTTCATGTGAGCCTCTCCATGGGTTTCTTGGACCTGCTCACATCGTGGTGACTGAGTTCCAGGGTTGAACATTCCAAGAAAACAAGGTAGAAATGCATGGCGTTTTTCTGGCTTAGCCTCCAAAGTCATATAGCACCACTTCAGCTGAAGTCTACTGGTTGAGAAGTCTCAAGGTGATATTGCTTGAAAAACATATGGAAAGGGAATTATTGTTACAACCAATTTTGAAAAAAAAAAAAAAAAACCAGCCTGGTCCAACTAGAATTGTTGAAAAAGTCTTCCGGTTTATGGGCCATTTGTAAGCTATTTTTGTCTAGTTTTCAATCTTCATATTTGACTTATTGATTTATATATGTTCTTTGTACATTGATAATATTGGTGTCTATCATATCCATTGACAATATTTTTACTCCAGAACATTCCTTGTTATGGTCCAATAGATTTTTAAATGGACCACACTGGTGTGGCCACCCCCAGCACCCACGCCAGAAGTGTGCTGTGGTCGAGGTGCACAGGCATACTCAAGTCCTCTGGGCGCTCATTTGCTACACCTATGACAATAAACAATAGAAGAAAGCAAAAATTTATAAAGTAAAAATAAGAATATTATATTTGTCCTATAGTTGATGGGAACAATCCTACACTAGTGAAATGTTTAAAGGAAAGAAATTCCTAGAGTAAGAAATTAAAATATATCTCTTATATGCAAACACTGGACAGCACCTAGCACATAGTAGGTGCTCATTTAATGCTTGCTTAATGACTAGTTTCCTTCCATCAGGGATAGGCTTACTTTGTGCTCTCCCAAAAGCAATCCCTGAGTATTTTATTTGGGAAGGGAGTTCAGGAACTAAAGAGAGGATGGTGCTATGATGAGTTTCTGAGTATAGACAAAAGAGACTTAATCTATCTGGGACTCTTTAAAAGGCTATAAGGAAGACACTTCAGAATAATCCCACCAGGAGGCAAAGGATACTGTGATGTCAGGCTATCAGTGCTAGTGCCTGTGGGTTGAGTGTTAATTCTGGGAGCATTTGCCTGTGATAGTTCCAGCCCTCTCTGAATGCAGGTGTTTGAGATAAAAAGCCATTGACCCGCACACGAAGTGCATGCCAAGGCACAGTTACCCTCCCTCTGCGGTGGGGGCCAATATTCAGGTGGGCCCTGGCAACATTTACTATAGTGAGATAGTGGATAAAAGGAAAAAGAAAAGAAAACCTGTAAAGATGGACTAACAGAAATGAAACAAGAAAGAAGGGATTTCCACTTATGGAAGAAAAATTAATTCTCTTACAGCTCCTAAGAAGGATGGAAAACCAGTTACTTTGGAGGTCAAGTAGTATAAGTGAGAACTTTAAGTCAATTTCAAAGTTTATCTGAGATGAATGTGTTGAAGTGGTACATTTCTGAATCAAAAGTAACAGACTTTGGGTGAGAATTATTTGCTTATGAGGTAGCTCTTTAAGTAGTTTAGAAAAGAGAATGATGCTCTAATACCAAAAGAAAGATGGAGTCTTGAAAAAAAGAAAAAGTGCAAAATCTAACAGATATTTTCTCTCTCTCCCTCCCCTGTTTACATTCCTTCTTTAGAATGTGCAAGACCAAGAGGAATACTGTTAAAAATAGCTATGACCAAGTATAGGCTTAACCTTACTCTGAAACCTTTGCTTTTACGTTTTATGTCATCCTGGGACCTCCTAAGGTAATGACATGTGATTAATTGTTGCCTATCACTTAGGGTCTATTTGGCCCTTAGAAACTATCCTCTCTTTACATTAGCTGCAAGCTGCCACAGTCTGATTACTATTCAGTACTGATCTCCCAGTAAATGATAATAGAATTAACTTAACAAACATACAGAGTAAAAATGAAATGTCAACTTTTATTACATACTTTTCTCCCATCTGCCAGAGTGATTTAAATGCCAGTTTTAAAAAGTAAAGAGACAACCAGCCGGCCTTTCAGCGGGGGCTTTCATATGGCTCCCAGTAGTGGATGGCGTTTGGTGTTCTACACGCCGGCCCAGAGCACTGGTGGTGGCATTGGGTAGCACATGGCAGTAATCCCTTGTCCATCTGTGTCCTTCCTCTGTCTGGGATAAGCTGTTATGGTTGAACAACTCTGCTTGGGCCTTCCTTTTCTGAAAGTTTCTTCAATTTTGAATCTTGGCTGTTGCATTGGCAAAAGTTCTGCTTTCCTCATTCAAGAGAGATGTTGCATTTTCTCTTGCTTTCCAGACTGCTGTTCTTGTTGGTTGTGAGCCAACGATTTCGATGACAGCGTTTGGGGTTTGGGTGGTAATTCTCTGATGAAATATGGCAGCTTGTAAGATAGATTTTGGAGGACATAGAGTATAATTTTTAATCTTTCTGGATAAATCAAAGTCTACTCTAGGATATTAGTAACCCACCCAGAATAAAGCAGATACTTTATTTCCTCCACATGGCTTATCTGTACTTCTTGTATTTTCCTATACTTACTTATTTTCTAGAGCTTCCCTGGTGGCTCAGTGGTAAAGAATGTGCCTGCAATTGCAGGAGCCACAGGAGACGAGGGTTCAATCTCTGGGTCAGGAAGATCGCCTGGAGGAGGGTATGGCAACCCACTCCAGTATTTTTGCCTGGATAATCCCATGGATGGAGGAGTTTACAGGGCTACAGTCCATGGGGTTCCAAAGAGACAGACATGACTGAAACAACTTAGCATGCACACACTTATTTTCTATAGTCCCATTAAACTGCAAGTTCCAAGAAGGTGAAAGCTCTATTATTTCTTCTGTGCAAATCCTTTCAGCCTACTTGGTGCATAATAGTTGTTCAATAAATGTATTTTGAAGAGTGGAGTGTTGGGGCTGGTGCACTGGGACAACCCAGAAGGATGGGATGGGGGAGAGAGGAAGGAGGGGGCTTCAGGATGGGGAACATGTGTATACCTGTGGCGGATTCATGTTGATGTATGGCAAAACCAATACAATATTATAAAGTAATTAACCTCAATTAAAATAAATAAATTTATATTTAAAAAAAGAGTAGAGTGAATGTCATCTTGCTGCCTATTGAGTCCATCCATTTTTAAATATATTGAGTTAATAATCAGTGAAATTGGCAAGAACTGAGCCTGCCTTCTCAAGAAAATATTGCCTGTAAAGTTAGCTTCAAATGTGCCTCAGAACAGTTCTTCCCCTTTCACTGTAGCAGACAGTGAGTCAAAAGTAAATAAATCAGAAGCACTAAATTATCTCACTTCCTGCTTCTGTCAGGTAGTGCCCAAGTCAATCTGAGTTTGAGGCTGGAAGATATAGGTCACATTGCTTAAGGAAGGTCCAAAATAAAAAGAGAAAGGGATCCAGCGATGGCAGAAATGTAGAAGGAGAAAAGCTGTTGATTAGAAAATGCTGGCAGAAATATCAATAACCTCAGATATGCAATAACCTCAGATGACACCACCCTTATGGTGAAAAGCAAAGAGGAACTAAAGAGCCTCTTGATGAAAGTGAAAGAGGAGAGTGAAAAAGCTGGCTTAAAACTCAACATTCAAAAAATGAAGATCATGGCATCCAGTCCCATCACTTCATGGCAAATAGATGGGGAAACAATGGAAACAGTGACAGATTTTTTGTTTTCCTGGGCTCGAAAATCACTGCAGATGGTGACTGCAGCCATGAAATTAAAAGATGCTTGCTCCTTGGAAAAAAGCTTTGAACAATGTAGACAGCATATTAAAAAGCAGAGACATTACTTTGCTGTCAAAGGTGCATCTAGTCAAAGCTATGGTTTTTCCAGTAGTCATGTGCGGATGTGAGAGTTGGACCATAAAGAAAGCTGAGTGCCAAAGACTTGATGCTTTGAAATGTGGTGCTGGAGAAGGCTCTTGAGAGTCTCTGCAAGGAGATCCAACCAGTCAATCCTAAAGGAAATCAGCCCTGAACATTCATTAGAAGGACTAATGCTGAAGCTGAAGCTCTAATACTTTGGCCACCTGATGCGAAGAACTGACTCACTGGAAAAGACTCTGATGCTGGGAAAGACTGAAGACAGGAGAAGGGGACAACAGATGACTGTATAGCATCACTGACTCTGTATGAGTTTGAGCAAACTTTGGGAGTTGGTGATGGACAGGGAAGCCTGGCATGTTACAGTCCATGGGTCACAAAGAGTCAGACATAACTGAATGACTGAACTGAACTGAGAAAAGCCAAAATCAGGAGCCACAAATACTGGTGCCTGGAGGGACCATTGTAGGGATGTTTGGAACCCTGGGGAATTTTACCAGTTCATCAAAGGTTGTGATGAGACAAGAGTTAAACCTCTTGGTGTGGCAGCTTTCTAGAGAGGTGGCTGGTGCATGTATTCTCATGCCATTAGAAGCAGCACAGGTCTTCCCAGGCAGCCTTGCTAGGGGTCATTCCTCTTCTTAAAAACTATTGTTTCTCCCAGAATGATGCATCTCCCTGTTGGAGTCCTGGTCTAATAATCTGAAATACTCCAATCCCTCTCCAATGTTCCCAGTGTCCAAACACTAACAGTGCTTTTTATTCCTTACATTATGAAAATATGATAGCACATTTACAAGAGACTTGGAAAATATGGAATAAAGTTACATATATTTCCACTATATGTTCCAAGTCTATTTTTAAAGTAGATAATTAAGATTTTTTAGTTGGAGTTTCAATATCAAACTCAAAAATTAATAGGATGAATATACAAAGTAGAAGGAGATCATAGACCTGAAAAGCACTATGAACCAATTCAACATAATTAATAGTTAACAGTTTTCACAAGGAGTACTTATTTTTTAAAAGAACCAAATTCATCTTTGGTGGTTAACTCTGGTGGCCATTTCAGATAAACCCTCAAATCTAAGTGTCTTAACACAGTGAAGGCTTATTTCTTTCTCTCGCTGGTCAGGATGTCTTTCTGAACCTTGTAACTATGCTTTCTGAAACATGGGGCCTTCTGGATCAGTTTGCCAAAGGAAAAGAAATCTGAAAGGGGCAAAGCAACTGAAGTGACACACGCCACTCAACCCACTGACCGAGCTTAGTCATGTGACCATAACTGAACAGCAAGGGATGCTGGGAAATTTAGGAGAGCGCAAGGATATTTGGTAAACTCTGTGTTATCTGCTACATACTGCTCCCCATGTTTTAAACTTTTTGACTAGCTGTATTTCCCACAGCGTTTGACTCTTTTTTCTTTTCAGTTATTTCTTACAAGACAGAATTTGAAGTACCCTCATCACCTATAATCATATCGTTCATCAGCTGTGCTACACTCCCTGTGTGGTCATTTTTTTCTGACCATCATTGTATCTAGACATCTTTCCCACACAAAGATGAAAAACTTGTACACAGGTGAATAGAATATTAAAACAAAATGTGAGAAGTGTGCTGCTTATTTAAATACAGAGTTCATAGTCACACACAGAAGGTTTACCTAACCCAGCCCTTTCCTGAATGAAGAGATGTCTAATTTGAGTTCCCAGTAATTAATTGGTGTCAACCAGGCAGGAGCAAGGGGTTCCAAGGTGGTGCGAGTGGTAAAGAACTCACCTGCCAAAGCAGGAGATGTAAGAGACAAGGGTGGGGAAGATTCCTTGGAGGAGGCCAATGACAACCCACTCCAGTATTCTTGGCGAAAGAAGCCCATGGACAGAGGACCCTGGAGGGCTATAGTCCATGGGGCTGGAATGGGCAGGAGACGACTAAAGCAGCTTAGCACTCATGGACGCAGGTAGAAGGAAAGACCTGAAGGTGGATGTGTCAGGACAGAGGGCATGTGAGAAGGCAAAGACCCAAGTACAACAGTGAGGATTATGCATCCAACGGACTGCCAGGTGTCCTTTTCTACTGGAAGGTGGGATGTGAAGGGGGCGTGGCAGGGATGAGCTGAGACACAGGCATTACCCAGACATTCAGAGACCTGTGATATATACTCATGGTTTTGACTTTATTGTAAAAGAATGGGACTCACTGACATTTTTAAGCAGGGACACACAAGAATCAGAAACATTTTAGAGAGACTGTTTTGGCTTCACTGTAGAGGTATCAAATTCAGACTAGAATTGGATAAATTTAGAAGCAGAAAATTATATGAGTATTGTAATAATCCCAATGGAAATGTGTAACACTAAGGGTGAAGTCAGAGATACTGGAGATATTAGAAGATAGCTTTCAAGATATCTTCCACCTGCACCATCTAGAACTCATCTCCACTGGGGTTTCTAAGTCAAAGGAATCACAACCAACTAGGTGTTTTCAACCCCCTAATCTTGCAAATAACTAAACTTCAATTTGAGTTTAAATATGACACCTGGATAAGTGTATATTTATCTTTCTCTCAACTAAAATGTGGGCTTATTTTATACTTCATCTTATCTCTGTCTGGATTTCTAGGTATATAATAATTTAAAGCTGGTACAGCATAATGTCTAAATAAAACAAACTTTGAAGTCATTATTATTACAAATACATCTACCATCTTTCAGATGATCTATCCAGTAATTCCTCAATCTTATAACAATGCTTTGGAATATATTTACAGCTGAATGTCTTTACTCACAAGCAAGAAGAAAAATAATAATAATATGGATTAACTGGATGAAGGGATCCTCCAACAGTGACTTTGTTTGGAGGAAGATTTTCATGTGATTATCTCTTTAAGCTACTAATCTGATAAAAAATATTCAAAATAATAAATTATATTCATCTTTGGAAGACAGACTAAAAGTTACATATTTGGAAGTAAGTGAAGCACATTTATGATAGGAAGTACCACTAATAGCACCATGTCTTTTTTGACAGGAGTAGGGAATGGAAACAAGTTTATTCTGATCCCCAGAGCTAAAGGCAGAAGGTGCTAACATCTAAAAAGAAGATATTGTTGACTCCACCTTTACTACATAATTGTAGTAGATCCATAATTGGATCTTTCTTGGGCTTCCTATTTGGCTCACGGGTAAAGAATCTGCTTGCCAATGAAGGATAGGAGGGTTTGATCCCTGAGTCAGGAAGATCCCCTGGAAAAATCCCACTTTCACACACACATCAATCTTCGGGGCTTCTCTGGTAGCTCAGATGGTAAAGAATCTGCCTGCAAAGCAGGAGACACAGGAGACCCAAGTTTCAATCCGTGGGTAGGGAAGATCCCCTGGAGGAGGAAATAGCAACCCACTCCAGTATTCTTGCCTGGGAAATCCCATGGACAGAGAAGCTCTGCGAGCTACAATCCATGGGGGTCGCAAAGAGCTGGACATGACCGAGCATGCCCTCTATCACTATGGAGCTATGAGCAAGAGCTCATAGCTGTAGTGTCAATGTTGATACATTCATAGGAGAATATTAGTTAAAATTGCAAAGTGCAGCTGTGGCATGCAGGCAAAGCAGCCTCTTCATCACATACCTGCAGATGAGATCCATTCACCATCTGCTCGAAGTAGAGCCACACCGTGGTTGCATAGTTAGAGTTGATCACTCTGGCATAGAAATGAATTTCTCAGTGGGAGCTGAGCACCACCACAGAGTTGAAATTCTTGTTAAATTAAGATTACCCAACCCCACCGAGGAGGATAATCCATTTACATATTTACCCTCCAAGCTCTTAATTTTCCAGACAGGCCTTAGTAAGAAATACTGAATTTGCTACAAGGAAACAAGGCAATTAAATACTTACTGTATTCCTTTCTTCTTTCCACCTAAATCATGTAATAAATAACAGAACAACATGGTCACTAATATTTCTAACAGGCTTCAATTTCCAAAGAGTTTCAACTTTAAAATTTAAGCTTTATGAATTAAGCTGCTATTTGCAAAGCAGAAATAGAAACACAGACATAGAGAACAAATGTATGGATACCAAGGGGGACAGAGGGAAGTGGGAGGAATTGAGAGACTGAGATTGACACATATACACTGTTGATACTGTGTATTAAATTCTTAACTAGTGAGAACATACTATATCACATGGGAACTCTACTTAATATGATAGGGTGACCTCAATGGGAAGGAAGTGCAAAGGGAGGGGATATAAGTATATGTGTGCTGCTGCTGCTAAGTTGCTTCAGTCGTGTCCAACTCTGTGCGACCCCATAGACGGCAGCCAATCAGGCTTCCCCATCCCTGGGATTCTCCAGGCAAGAACACTGGAGTGGGTTGCCATTTCCTTCTCCAATGCGTGAAAGTGAAGTCACTCAGTCATGTCCTACTCTTTGTGACCCCATGGACTGCAGCCTACCAGGCTCCTTCATCCATGGGATTTTCCAGGCAAAAGTACTGGAGTGGGGTGCCATTGCCTTCTCCAAAGTATATGTATAGCTGATTCATTTTGCTCTACAGCAGGAACTAATACAACATTATAAAACAACTATACTACACTAAAAATTATTTTTAAAAAGGAAATTTAAGCTTCATGAGGGCAAGGATCTAGACAGTTTTGGTCTTTCGTAGAGTCTTGCCAAGTTCAGGGAAAGTGTTCAGTAAATAATCATAGAATGAATATAGGAATTAATGGTTTATGTTAATTCCACTGTACTTTTGTCTCCTAGAGACCTCTAGCACTCAATTGCTAGTTTTATGATAATTTTATTCCAGTTAAGACTAGGTTTGTAAGGCTAACATTATGTTTCAATCAGTAGAATATAACAAATTATTTTAATTTTGAATATTTGTAAAGTTGATTACAAAAGCATACACATTTTTGTTTCAATAAATTTTTAATAAAACTAAACCCTTCAATAAACCTCTTCATTTAGTGTTTTAAGAAAACATGTTCAAGGAAAATGTTACTTATTTTTTTGTTACTGATTCATACTTTGGCTGTTCAAAAAATAATCCAACATCATAATTCAAAACATGCATTCAACATATTTCCATAGATTTTTAAATATTATAAAAAGAATTTAGGTAATCGTATCTCTTTTGACCTTCACAGGGCTCAGGCTTTCATTGCAATATTTACTTTGGGGACATGAGAAAATAGGGATGTGGCATCTATAGTTTTTGGTGCTGATGGAAGAAAAATTCCAATTCCACACAGAGAGTGCAGCATGTTAAATTCTGCCCAAATCTCCATCATGCTGGCAGGTCAGCATCAGTGATTTGGTAGCAAATGGGCATTAACTTTGTATGTTTCTTTGCTTTAAGCATTAGAAAAAGAAATACGAAACTCTTAGCTATTAAAATAAATAGTAGTCTTCTTTAAAAAGTTATACAGACCTGAAAATGATAATCTAGGAGATCATTCAAGAACATGTAGAAGGATAGAGGATATAATGTTAAGGGGAATATATGTTATATAAAAATACAGATGCAAGTAGATAAAGGATTGGAAATTGTTGCACAAAAATTAAAATGGCTAGTGAAGGCTCAGGATTAGAGGTAACTATTTTTCCTTTTATAAAATTATACTCAAAACTGTTGCAGCATTTTATTTTTCTTTTGACAAAGGTAAGTCAATACAGTTAATGCCCTTATAGGACAGAAAGATGATTGTGTTCCTAGGATGGGCCTTCAGTTTATACCACATTTGTCTTCTTATTAAAAAGCAAATATTTTCATTCATGTTGTGACTATTAAATTCAGAAGTGGCTAATTTTTAATAATTCTAAAACAAAAATAAGCTATGGATTATAGATGTTCAGACATACTAAAGACTAAGAGAGAGAGAAATAATTATTAGCAAAAGGAAAAGAATTAGTCACACTCAAATCTATTAATCTAAGTAAATACTAAATGACAGTTTGAAATTATTATAAAAATTCTTCCCTAAGTCATATTTTTCATTTTAAAACTTCACATTTTACAATGTTTATACTCATATTTTACTTATTAATTGGTTACACAGACAAAAATAACATTTTGTGATTATTAAACTTAAACTCATATCATATGGTGTTCAATACATACATATTATTGGCAACCAAG
This sequence comes from Nanger dama, assembly GCA_917880005.1. Classification (NCBI taxonomy): domain Eukaryota; kingdom Metazoa; phylum Chordata; class Mammalia; order Artiodactyla; family Bovidae; genus Nanger; species Nanger dama. The sequence continues at coordinate 5,336,202 of CAKJTW010000059.1, forward strand.
ATAAAAATTAATAATGGACACATGACTTATTTCATAAGTAGAATAAAACTTTTATTAAAATTATATAGTTTCTAAAACAGCATGAAATATCCATAATGGGACATAAATAAAAGCTTTACATGTGAAGTGACCTTGTCATTTTTTTCTGCTTTCTTATCCAGATTGCAAGTTTTTACTTTTAGGCAATAATATAGTCCTGCCATCATACAGAACATGAGTTTTCCCTGAGCCTTCATTCTTGAGAAAATTTACAAATTACACCAGAGTTGATAAATTGTTCCCTCCACCCCAAATCACCAAAAGAACATCATACATTAAAAACTTTATGTCAGTTATCAAATGAGGCATATTACAACCTAATGGTTACACAGGAATAGTGAGAAAGGACAACTGACTTTGATATATGACAGCTTAACCTGGAGAAACTAGGTTCTGCAAAGAAGAGCTCTTTTGTGAGAAACACACGCACACAGAGCCGGTAAGACGGAAATGTTGATATTATTAAATACACCAGGGTGCCAAATCGGCTCATGTATACTAAGCATCAAAATAAAATTCTGAGCATAAAAGACTTAGAAAGAAAAAGAATCCTGGTTTTAGAATGAGCAGTCAGTAATATGACAACTGTAAAAGGCTTTGGAATTCAGAAATCAAAAAAGAGCTGTAGTCTTTGCAGCTCCATTAGGAATTAGACCCAAACTACTTTCTTTTTTATGACAGTATTCAACTGTGCACTTTAGATCGACTCAACCGAAAGCCTAATGAGCTCTGTGGAGGCCGCACTACCTGCCAAGAAAATAATCCATCCTCCAAAAGCCCTGGCAACAGTATTCTTCAAGGCTCAGAAAAAGTGCTGAAATGTCACTCAAAAGACTTTCTACAATCCTCCCTGGCAATCCTGGAGAATCTAATGAGTGGAAAGCCAAAGTACACCAAAGAAACATCATCTCCAAATTTAGAAGAAAAAAAAAGGCAAGTTCCATAAGTCAGAAAATTAACGACTGACTGTCAAAAATGACCTTCTTGGAGTATCCAACAATGCCTGTCACCGCTTCTCAAATTACCCAGCAGGAAGGCCCAGGAACTGAGGGGAAAACCACAGCGTTGCAATTCACTGCCCTGCTGATGTGCAACCTGTCCCTAACATTTTTATTTCTATTTCATTTTTGGAGATATATTTTAAGACTAAATCATCCTTAGTCCAGTGAGTGAACAAATCTGGAAACAAGTGTTACAAAGGAAAGACTTGTCTTTCTTCTTTTTCCCCCACCTTCTTCTTTTATACCTCTTACTGGCTTTTTTTCCTCTCTCATGAAGCATCAACATAAGTTTTATTTTTATTTAGAAATAAGTAGAATGCTCTCTGGGACATTTATAAATCATATTTCTGGAGCTTCTTCCTCTGTGTATGGTCTGCAAAGGCACTGGATGAACCTAGTGTCACTTTCATTTCTCCTCCAGCCTCTGCTCAATTTCCCATATTTCAATTAAAGTCTGTTTGCTTTGCTTTGAAAAAGGGAAACAATTATTTTTTATCCTGAGGTAAGTACTTTCCAGTAGATTGTTAGAAAAAAGTCACATGCAACCATGAATCAGGCACCCTATCTGCCCTCAGAGAGCTTGTGTTAGTAGTTATTATATAGACAAGTACAACTAAAGTTACAATACAGGATGCTAATTACAAATACAACAGAGACCTAAACAATGCCTAAAATTTATACCAAATTTAGTCTCATAGAACTGGGGAACTGTTTTGGAGAAAATAATTATTAAACTGAGATCTGAAAAAGAGCAAGAGTTGAACATTGAATGTGCCACTCTTTGACTCTACAATAAAGAATTTTAGGAAATCAAAGCTGTGATTTCAACTGACAATTCACTTAAGTTCCTTGGGTATTGATTTTTCTCTTCTCTGAAACTAGTTTTGTACCCTGATAGGATGATTGTGGGATAAGGATGTCTGAGACTAAAAAACTAAAGATAGGTACTCAGTGACAAACTGTATATATTTTATATACAAATATATATTTTATGTATTTTATTATAAAAACTTATATGATGTGGTAGGCAACTATTAAGATGGAGACTGGAAAGATTCCCACTTCCTGGTATGTATTCCTTCTTATCCTCAGGTATGGCCTGGATTAATTGACTCACTTGTAAAGATAGAATATGGCAGAAATGAAGGGATGTCATTTCCAAAATCAAAGTGATAAAAGACTGGGACTCCTGTACTGGGGCTTGGCTTTCTCTCACCCTCTCTCTGAATTCCTGACCTTGGGGAGAGCCAGCTGCCATGTGATGAGGTGGCTTTATGCAGAGGTCCATGTGATAGGGAGTGAAACTCTGACAGTTATCAGACACAAAGAAAGAAAGAAAGTGAAGTCGCTCAGTCATGTCCAACTCTTTGCAACCCCATGGACTGTAGCCTACCAGGCTCCTCTGTCCATGGGATTTTCTAGGCAAGAGTACTGGAGTGGGTTGCCATTTCCTTCTCCAGGGGATTTTCCAGTCCAGGGATGGAACCCAGGTCTCCTGCATTGCAGGCAGATGCTTTACCATCTGAACCACCAAGGAAGAGAATCAGACACAAGTGAGTGACAATAATCTGACACAAGTGAGTTTGGAAATGGGTGTCCCCCACATCCACACAGCTGAAACTTCAAAAGAGACCACAGCTCTGGCCAACAGCTACCTCATCAGAGATCTTAAGCCAGATTCAACCAGCTAAGCTGTGCCTGGGTTCCTGATATTCTTGTTAAACACTTTGGGATTTCCAGTGAAATGCTATAGAGGCCACAGACTAGAAGAAAAGAGCATGACCAGAACTAAAGGATTGTAGGATTCAAGGCCAAACTAAAATAGTTCCTCCCTAACAAAGAATAAAGTGAGCCTCCATTCAATCAAGGTAATCTGGCAATAATTTAACTGTATTTTCAGGTAAATCTCAGTACTATTTGTTTAACAAATAGCTGTTTAACAGAACTCAGACTCTCCATAAGTATCATTTACAGTGTCCAATATAAAATTTGTAAACATGTAAACATGAAAAAAGCAGAAAAGTATAACATATAAGTTAGAAAAAGTTGGTCAATAGACATAAACCTGTAGTTGAAATTAGCAGATAGGGACTTTAAAATAGCTGTGGTAAATGTCTTAAAGAATCTACCAAAAAGTATAAATAGTGAATAAGTGAAAATACCAGAAGAGACAGACTATCAAAAAAAAAGTAAATGAAAATCTCAGGATTCAAAAATTTAATATTTAATTTTTTTTAAAAATCTAGTGGCTGGAATTAACAATACAATGAGAGGAAACGGACAAAAGTGTCAGTAAACCCGTAGACAGATCAATACAAATCATTAAATTGAAGACAGAAAAAAATCTAGAAAAATGAAAGGAGCCTTAATGTACTGTGGATAGCATCAAGCTTCATCATGTACATGTAGTTTTTAAAAATGGACAGAAAGGGGCAGGAAAAAAAATAGTTAAGGCAAAAAATACTAGGTGACAAATGTCCAGATTTGATCAGTAAAAAGTCCTACAAAGTCAGGAAGCTGAGATAAATACAAAAAGAAAGTTACATTTAAGCATTTCAAAGACAAATTGTTAAAAAGGAAATAAAGAGAAAAAAATGAAAAGTGACATGGAGAGGAAAACGGTGAATTTTTGTCAGAAACAATAGAAATTTAGAAGACGAGAGAATATTCTTAACAAGATGATAGTGAAAAAAAGCAAATCTGTCAACTTAGAATTCTATATCCAGACACATATAGACTGAACGTGAGAGGATGAAAAAGATACTTCATGCAAACGGCAACGACAAGAAAGTGGAAGTTGCAGTAATCAGAGAAGACAAAATAGACTTTAAAGTAAAAGCTGTACGCCATTTTCATCTTCATTAGTATCTTGACCGCTGCTATCACCGCCCTCGGGATCAACTGTGAACAATATATGATTACTTCTGTTTGGCATATAGTTCACGATGGCAGAGTCATCAAGGAGCTCACCCAAAGTCACTTGGGGGATTCCCTGGTGGCTCAGAGATAAAGAATTAGCCTGCCAATGCAGGAGACAGTTGTAATCCCTACTCTGGAAGATTCTGCATGCCTTGGAGCAGCTAAGCCCATGAACCACAGCTACTGAGCCAGTGCACTGGAGCCCAGGAGCTACAACTGCTGAGTCTACCAGCTGCAGCTACTGAAGCCTGCAGGCCCGTGTGCTCCACAATGAGAGAAGCCACTGAGATAAAAAGCCCAGACATCGCAGGGAGAGAGGGGCTCCCGCTCACTATGAATACAGTGAAAGTAGCTTTTAAAGGAAAGTTTATAGCAATACAGGTCTTCATCAAAAAACAGGAAAAATCAAAATTTGTCTACAAAAAGCACATATTCAAATATTCATGGCAATATTACTCATAATATTAAAGAATCCAGAAACAACCCGAATATCAATTTATAGAAGAATGAATAAACAAACTATAGTATATTCATAATGTGTAATATAGCACACCAATAAAAAGGAACCAACTACTGGAACTCTTTAAGATTTGGGTAATGAATCTCAAAATATTATGTTGATTGAATAAAGTCAGATACAATAGACTCTCCAAGTGTGTGTCAGAAAATCCAAAATGAGGTCTTACCAATCAAACTGAGGCAAGTGGGACTGTAATGCTGAAATATTCAAATGGTGTATTATAGATACATGGTCTTTAAACTGGGAGAGACATAATCTTCAAGTCCTTTCTTCTTCTTCCTCCTCTGTCTTCTCTTCCTTTCCTCTCATCTTTCTCCTCTTTATTTTTCTTCTTTTATTAAAGAATGGAAAGAAAAGACCTCAGTAGTTGCAGCACATGGGCTCAGTAGTTGTGGCATGTGGGCCCTGGAGTGTGCAGGCTTCACTAGTTGTGAAACATGGGCTCAGTATTTGAGGCTCATAGGCTCCAGAGCATGAGCTCAGTAAAGGAGGTGCATGGGATTAATTGCTCCATGGCATGTGAAATCTTTCAGGACTAGGGATTGAACTTGTGTCCACTGCATTGGCAGGTAAATTTCTATCTGGTACACCACCAGGGAAGGCCTCACTTTTTTCTATAACCTGTGTTCTCAATTTTTTTTTTTTAAATAAAAGTGTGTTTATTTTTAGTACCAGCCAAAAATATTAAATATTTTGAAAAGCTTAGAAGTATTTATTAACATCATTTTTCCTGTGCAAAAGCTTGATTGAAATATCATAATTACTAAGGCTTATGAGTGTGAAAGAGTTAAGACCAGAAAATAAGAGAAAAAATGTAAGGATTAAAAAATACAAGTGTGGATGAATATATTTAGAAGGTACATATATGATTAACTTGAATTTGCCAATGCAGAGACTAAAAACCATGACTATAAAAGCCATCGTTAAAATATCTTCCAAGATGAAATGAGAGAATGAATGAAAAAATGTGTTCCAAAGTAAAAATCTAGATAAAAATCCAGTGTTATTTTCTAACTGAGAATCATGAATCATAGCAACTTATAAAAGATGTCTCCTAATTGGAAGTGGGAAGTGGATTGGCCTGACACTATCTGGCATTTTCCCCCAGAGAATAAGGTCATATTCTCATAAGATGGGAAAATCAGACCACCTGACCTGCCTCTTGAGAAATCTGTATGCAGGTCAGGAAGCAATAGTTAGAACCGGACATGGAACAACAGACTGATTCCAAATCGGGAAAGGTGTACATCAAGGCTGTATATTGTCACCCTGCTTATTTAACTTATATGCAGAGTACATCATGAGAAACACTGGGCTGGATGAAGCACAGTCTGGAATCAATATTTCTGGGAGAAATATTAATAACCACAGACATGCAGATGACACCACCCTTATGGCAGAGAGTGAAGAAAAACTAAACAGCCTCTTGATGAAAGTGAAAGAGGAGAGTGAAAAAAGTTGGCTTAAGGCTCAACATTCAGAAAACTAAGATCATGGCATCTGGTTCCATCATTTCATGACAAATAGATGCCAATAGATGGGGAAACAGTGAAAACACTGACAGATTTTTATTTTGGGGGGCTCCAAAATCACTGCAGATGGTGACTGCAGCCATGAAATTAAAAGACACTTAATCCTTGGAAGAAAAGTTATGACCAACCTAGACAGCATATTGAAAAGCAGAGACATTACTTTACCAACAAAGGTCTGTCTAGTCAAGGCTATGGTTTTTCCTGTAGTCATGTATGGATGTGAGAGTTGGACTATAAAGAAAGCTGAGTGCCGAAGAATTGATGCTTTTGAACTGTGGTGTTGGAGAAGACTCTTGAGAGTCCCTTGGACTGCAAGGAGATCCAACCAGTCCATCCTAAAGGAAATCAGTCCTGAATATTCATTGGAAGGACTGATGCTGAAGCTGAAACTCCAACATTTGGCTACCTGCTGTGAAGAACTGACTCATTAAAAAAAGACCCTGATGCTGGGAATGATTGAAGGAAGGAGGGGCAAGGGGATGACAGAGGATGAGATGATTGGATGGTGTCACCAAGTCAGTGGACATGAGTCTCAATAAACTCTGGGAGTTTGTGACGGATAGGAAATCCTGTTGTGATGCAGACCATTGGGTTGCAAAGAGTCAGACACGACTGAACGACTGAACTGATGAGCTGAAGGGATCCATTCTGTTGTCAACAAGCAGTGTTCAAAAATTCTGACATTTGCTAATCAAAATTGAGCTCCATCTGGAAATTAATGAGGGCAAATTTTTTCAACTTTCTAAGTGGTTCTCCTTTGTCATGCTCCTAGCAAAGGAATTTGTCATTTGTTATTTAGTCACTAAGCTGTGTCTGACTTTTTGCAGCCCCCAAAACTGTAGCCTGCCAGGCTTCTCTGTCCATGGAGTTTTATAGGCAAGAGTACTGAAGTGGGTTGCCATTTCATTTTCAGGGTATCTTCCTGACCCAGGGGTTGAACTTGAGTCTCCTTCATTGGCTGGTGGATTCTTTACCACCGAGCCAACAGGGAAGTCACCTGTAAGTGAATACCATCTGGCAAAACAAATATTTGGTGTAATTGATGTACAAGAGCAGTATATGTCTACTTGACTTGAGAAAAACACATTATACTGAAAAACCCCTAGACATTTTTGACAAGTACATAGGTTTTAATAACACTATGTGTAACAACTTGAAAGTGTGTAACAGGGCTTTGTTCTCCTTTATAGTCATTTTTTTTCTTGTTGTTTATTTTTTTTCAACATAGTACACTCTTTGAGCCAGCATGGACTTCAAATACATGTGTTAAAAAGTTCTAAATAAAGTCTTGTCAACCAAACTTAAAGGAGGACAGAATGCTTTAATAGTCAACTGATATATTTATAGAATCATAAGGTTTCTAAACCAGAAGAGCCTTATAGGTCTGTCTTCAAATCCAATCTTCTTCTTTTTGCAGCAAAGAGGAGAATAATTTGTCCAAAATCACATAACCAGAGAACTAGGAACAGAATCTTGGTCTCTTGGTCACCCAGCTCAAATTCATTCAAGAAATTAAATAACAGTTGATCAAATAACTTGCCTTTTGGGGATGCTTTACAGTTTCAATGGTGTTTTTAAATGTATTTCATGTAACCCTTTCAGGTAAAGAGAATGTAATATTTGTATTTTACACAAAAACTGAGGCTCAGATTCTTTCTAAATAAGTTTACTGAAAGTTCCAGTGCACAGACTGAGGTTAAAATTTAATTTATTTAACATGGACTAGGCACTGTGTCAGGTAGGTAGTTTCTCATCCTGCTACACATCAGAATCACCTGAGATGATTTTAAGTCTTATCCATACTCTGGCTACATCCCTAAAAAGCCAGATTTAGAATGGTAAACAGTGTGTTTAAAGGCTCCCTCAATGATTCTATGTAGAACCAGATTGAGAGCCACTGCGCTTTAAGAAAAATGTATATTTGTTCATTTGACAAATATTTATTGAACGCTTGTTATGTGTCAAGCATGGTCTTAATTGCTAAACATGCAACAGTGAATACCACAAAAGTATCTGTTCTCATTGTATTTTACATTCCAGTTGGAGAGACAAATAACAAATAGAATATTGAAAATGATGATAAATAAAATGGAAAACAAACAGAAAAACTGAAAGCAAAGGAGAGGAATTGTGGCTGTTCAGTCACTCAGTCATGTCTGACTCTTTGCACCCTCATGAGTTTCAGCATGCCAGGCTCCTCTGTCCTTCAGTATCTCCTGGAGTTTGCTCAAATTCATGCCCACTGGGTCAAAAGAGAAGGAGATAGATATTGCCAATTTAAATAGAATGGAACATAAGCAGACATGAAGGAGACGGGTTTGAGTTGAGCGGAGGAGGGAGGAGGTGTTACTTTTGAATCAAGCTTTCTGGAGAGAAAGAAAAGCAAACACAAAAGCTTTAAGGCGAGAGTGTGCCTGATGTACTCTAGGAACAGGGAGGAGACTGTTAGGGCTGATTTAGTGAGAGCAAAAGTGATAGGAGATGAAGTAGGGAGAGGGGATAGATCATGGAGGGCTTGTGAACCTTTTTGAGGAATGTGGGTTTTATATAAGAAAGACAGAAATCCAATGGAGTCGTTCAAGCAGGAGAGTGACAAGTCTGATGTTCATTTTAAAAGGATTATTGTGTGTAGAATATATGTTAAGGTGGCCAAGACATAAATTGAAGTTTCAACAGAAGGCTTTACAAAGATCCAGGTGATACATACTGTAATTTAAACCACAGTGATAGCACTGTAGGTATTGAGAAATAATTGGATTCTGGATATATTTTGAAGTTAGAACAAACAGAATCAACAATTTGATGTGTGAAATTAGATAATAACTAACCCAGGATGACTGTGAGTTTTGGGTCTGATGGATTAGGATTTCAGAGCACCTAATAAAATTTCCAAACACTTGAAACCAAAAATGATCAAACTGAAATAAGAACAGACAAATCCACAGATACAGTTGTAGACTTAATAACTGATGAACAAGTAGACTAAAAAATTAGTAAGGAAATGAAGACTTGAGCAACATGCCCAATTATAGAACATTACAATAATAACTTTAAGAGATCAACTCTTTTCTAATGCACATAGACTATTCTCCAACATAGTTAAATAAATTTAAAGAAGTTTGAAATGATTTAAATCTTTCACAAGATGTGTTTTCTGACTTTAATAGAATAAATTAAAATCAATAATGGTAAGGCATCTAGAAAAGCATCTAAAAATTTAGAAATTGAATAATTAATTCATAAATAATTTATGGATTAACTATCATAACATTACCCATTAGAAATATATACAGGAGAGAACAAGATGGTGGAGTAGCAGGTGGATGTGAAGTACATGTCTTTCCATAGATACATCAGGAATACACCTTCTGACACAAGTACTTGCAAAATACCAATTGAAAGTGGACAGGAGTACTTGACCACCAGAAAAGAATATATAGACCCATGTAAAACTGGAGAGCAAACCCTGAGCCTTTGGAGTGGGAGCACTGACTCCAAGACCCTAGACTACCAGAGAACTAACCCTAGGGAGTATCAAATAGTGAGAACTCACACAAAGGAGACCACCTGAATACAAGACCCGGCATCACCCAACCACCAGGAGCACCCTGTGCAGGACGCCTCATCTAAAGAACAAACAAAACAAAAATACAAACCAAATCATCAGTAGACAGGATTACCACCTCACTCAGCCTGGCCCATCAGAGGAAAAGCAAGCAAACAAAAACTCAGCACAAATCTCACCTTATATGAAGCTTACACAAACCACTGGACCAACCTTAGGTGGGCAGAAACCAAAAGGAAGAAAGAATTCAACCTTAAGGCCTGAGAAAAGAGATCTCAAACACAGTTAGTTATAAAAAATAATGAAAAGGCAGAGAAATACTACACAAATGAAGGAACAGACTAGAAACACAGAAGTCCAAATAAATGAAGAGGAAATAGGCAAACTACCTGAAAAAGAATCCAGAATAATGATTGTAAAGATAATCAAAAACCATGAAAACAAAATGGAGAAAATGCAAGAATCAATTAACAAAGACCTAGAAGAATTAAAGAATAAACATGCAGAGACAAACAACACAATTACTGAAATTAAAAATACCCTAGAAGGAATCTACAGCAGAATATCTGAAGCAGAAGAATGAATCAGTGAGCTGCAAGATAAAGTGGTGGAAATAACTTCTGAAGAGTAAAGTAAAAAGAACTGAGGATAGTCTCAGATACCTCTGGGACAATAAAATGCACCATCGTTTGAATTATAAGGGTCCCAGAAGAAGAAGAGAAAAAGAAAGGGTATGAGAAAATTTTTGAAGAGATTGTAGTTGAAAATCTCCCCAACATGGAAAAGGAAATAGCCAATCAAGTCCAAGAGGCACAGAGTCCCATATAGGATAAACCCAAGAAATAAGCCAAGACACATACTAATGAAACTACCAAAGGCTAAACAAAAAGAAAGAATACTAAAAGCAGCAAGGGAGAAGCAACAAGTGACATACAAGGGAAACTGCATACGCTTAACAGCCCGTCTTTCAGAAGAAACTCTGCTGGCCAGAAGGAAATGGCAGGATATATATAAAGTACTGAAAAGGAAAAATCTACAACCAAGATTACTGTACCAGACAAATATCTCATTCATTTTGATGGAAAAATAAAAAGATTTTCAGACAAGCAAAAGTCAAGAGAATTCAGTACCACCAAACCAGCTTTACAACAAATGTCAAATGGATTTATATAGTCAAGAAATACAAGAGAAGGAAAAAAAACTATAAAAATCAACCCCAAACAATTAAGAAAATGGCAATAGGAATATATATATCAATAATTAGTTTAAATGTAAACAACTGAAAGAAAGACTGGCTGAATGTATATAAAAACAAGACCTATATATATGCTGTCTACAAGAAATCCACTTCAGATCTCAAGACACATATAGACTGAAAGTGAGAGGATGGAAAAATATATTCCATGCAAATGGAAGCAAAAAAAGCTTGAGTAGTGATCCTCAGATCAGCCAAAATAGATCGTAAAATAAAGGAGATTATAAGAGATAAAGAAGGGACACTACATAATGATCAAGGGACCAATCCAAGAGGAAGACATAACAATTGTAAATATCTATGCATCCAACATAGGAGCACCTCAATACATAAGACAAATACTAACAGAGATAAAAGGAGAAATTGACAATAACACAATAATAGTAGGAGACTTTAACACCCCACTCACACCAACGGACAGATCATCAAAACAGAAAATTAATAAGGAAACACAAGTCTTAAATGATACATTAGAAGAGATGGATCTCATTGATGTCATCAGGACATTCTATCCAAATGCAGAAGAATACACCTTCTTCTCAAGAGCACAGGAACATTTTCCAGAATAGACCACATCTAGAGTCACAAATCAAACCTCAGTAAATTTTAAAAAGTTGAAATCGTATCAAGCATCTTCTCTGACCACAATGCTATAAAACTAGATATCAATTACAAGAAAAAACTGTAAGAAACACAAACACATGGAGATTAAACAACACTTTTCTAAATAACCAGCTGGTTACTGAAAAAATCAAGAGGAAAATCAAAAAATTTTCTAGAAACAAATGACAATGAAAAAGACAACTCAAAACCTATGGGATGCATAAAAGCAGTTCTAAGAGGGAAGTTTATAGCAATACAATCCTACCTCAAGAAACAGGGAAAACATCGAACAGACAACCTAACTTTACCTAAGACAACTGGAAAAACAAGAACAACAACAACAAAATCCCCAAATTAGTAGAAGGAAAGAAATCATAAAGATACAAGCAGAAATAAATGAGAAAGAAATGAAAGAAACAATAGTAAAGATTAATAAAACTAAAAGCTAGTTCTTTGAGAAGATAAAAAAAAATGACAAACTTTTAGAAAGGCTCATCAAGAAAAAATGAGAGACGAATCAAATCAACAAAATTAGAAATTAAAAAGGAGAGGTTACAACAGACAATGCAGAAATACAAAGGATTATAAGAGACTATTATGAAAAACTATATGGCAAAAAATGGATAACCTTCGGTTCAGTTCAGTTCGTTGCTCAGTCGTGTCTGATTCTTGGCGACCCCATGAACTGCAGCACACCAGGCCTCCCTGTCCATCACCAACTCCCAGAGTTCATCCAAACCCATGTCCGTTAAGTCAGTGAAATCATCCAACCATCTCATCCTCTGCCATCCCATTCTGCTCCTGTCTTCAATCTTTCCCAGCATCAGGGGCTTTTCCAGTGTATCAGCTCTTTGCATCAGGTGGCCAAAGTATTAGAGTTTCAGCTTCAACGTCAGTCCTACCAATGAATACCGAAAACTAATCTCCTTTAGGATGGACTGTTTGGCCCTCCTTGCAGTCCAAAGGACTCTCAAGAGTCTTCTCCAACACCACAGTTCAAAAGCATCAATTCTTTGGCATTCAGCTTTCTTCATAGTCCAACACTCACATCCATACATGACCAGTGGAAAAACCGTAGTGTTGACAAGACAGAACTTTTTGTCAAAGTAATGTCTCTGCTTTTTAATATGCTGTCTAGGTTGGTCATAACTTTCCTTCCAAGGAGTAAGCATCTTTTAATTTCATGGCTGCAGTCTCCATCTGCAGTAATTTTGGAGCCCAGAAAAAGTCAGCCACCCTTTCCCTATCTGTTTGCCATAAAGTGATGGGACTGGATGCCATGATCTTAGTTTTCTGAATGTTCAGCTTTAAGCCAACTTTTTCACTCTCCTCTTTCACTTTCATCAAGAGGCTCTTTAGTTCCTCTTCACTTTCTGCCATAAGGGTGGTGTAATCTGCATATCTGAGGTTATTGATATTTCTCACGACAATCTTGATTCCAGCTTGTGCTTCTTCCAGCCCAGCATTTCTCATGATGTACTCTGCATAGAATTAAATAAGCAGAGTGAAAATATACAGCCTTGACATAACCCCCTTTCCTATTTGGAACCAGTCTGTTGATCCATGTTCAGTTCTAACTGTTGCTTCCTGACTTGCATACAGATTTCTCAAGAGGCAGGTCAGGTGGTCTGGTATTCCCATCTCTTTCAGATTTTTCCACAGTTTATTGTGATCCACACAGTCAATGGCTTTGGCACAGTCAATAAAGCAGAAATAGATGTTTTTCTGGGACTCTCTTGCTTTTTCCATGATCCAGTGGATGCTGGCAATTTGATCTCTGGTTTCTCTGCCTTTTCTAAAACCAACTTGTACAGCTGAAAGTTCACAGTTCACATATTGCTGAAACTTGGCTTGGAAAGTTTTAAGCATTACTTTACTAGCGTGTGAGATGAGTGCAACTGTGCAGTGGTTTGAGCATTCCTCGGCATTGCCTTTCTTTGGGATTGGAATGAACACTGACCTTTTCCAGTCCTGTGGCCACTAGTGTGTTTTCTAAATTTGCTGACATATTGAGTGCATCACTTTCACAGCATCATCTTTCAGGATTTGAAATAGCACAACTGGAATTCCATCACCTCCACTAGCTGTTTATAGTGATGTTTCCTAAGGTCCACTTGACTTCACATTCCAGGATGTCTGGCTCTAGGTGAGTGATCACACCATTGTGATTATCTGGGTCATGAAGATCTTTTTGTACATTTCTTCTGTGTATTCTTGCCACTTCATTTTAATACCTTTTGCTTCTGTCAGGTCCATACCATTTCTGTCCTTTATTGAGTTCATCTTTGCCTGAAATGTTCCCTTGGTATCTCTAATTTTCTTGAAGAGATCTCTAGTCTTTCCCATTCTATTGTTTTCCTCTATTTCTTTGCGTTGATCGCTGAGGAAGGCTTCCTTATCTCTCCTTGCTATTCTTTGGAACTCTGCATTCAAAAGGGTATATCTTTCCTTTTCTCCTTTGCTTTTTGCCTCTCTTCTTTTCACAGCTATTTGTAAGGCCTCCTCAGACAGCCATTTTGCTTTTTGCATTTCTTTTTCTTGGGGATTCTCTTGATTCCCGTCTCCTGTACAATGTCATGAACCTCCGTCCATAGTTCATCAGGCACTCTATCTATCAGATCTAGTCCCTTAAATCTATTTCTCACTTCCACTGTATAGTCATAAGGGATTTGATTTAGGACAGATTCTCAAAAGGTTCAATCTTCCACGACTGAACCAGGAAGAAATAGAAATTATGAACAACCTAATTACTAGCACTGAAATTGAAGCTGTGATCAAAAAACTCCCAAAAAACAAAAGCCCAGCACCAGGAGACTTCACAGGAGAATCTATCAAAAATTATAGAAGAGCTAATTCCTATCCTTCTAAAACTCTTTCAAAAAATTGCAGAGGAAGAAACACCTCCAAACTCATTTTATGAGGCCATCATCACCTTGATGCCAAAACCAGACAAAGACAACACACAAAAAGAGAACTACAGGCCATATCATTGATGAGCATAGATGCAAAAATCCTCAACAAAATTTTAAAAAACACAATTCAGCAACACATCAAAAGGCTCATACACCATGATCAATTTGGGTTTATTCCAAGAATGGAAGAATTCTTCTCTAGACACAAATCAATCAATGTGATACACCATATTAACAAATTGAAAGATAAAAACCATATGATAATCTCAAAAGATGCAGAAAAAGCCTTTGACAAAATTCAGCACCCATTTATGATTAAAACTCTTCAAAGAATGCTCATAGAAGGAACCTACCTCGATCTAATAAAGGCCATTTATGATAAGCCTACAGCAAAAATTATTCTCAATGGTGAAAAACTGAAGGCATTCCCCTTATGATCAGGAGCAAGACGAGGGTGTCCACTTTCATCACTATTATTCAACATAGTTCTGGAAATCCTAGCTATACCAAACAGAGAAGAAAAAAAAATAAAACGAATCCAGATTGGAAAGAAGAAGTAAAGCTCTCACTGTTTGCAAATGACATAATATTGTACATAGAAAACCCTAAGATAGTACCAGAAAATTACTAGAGCTAATCAGTGAATTTAACAAAGCTTCAGGATACAAAATCAATGCATAGAAATCACTTGCATTTCTACATACCAACAATCAAAAACCAGAAAGAGAAATTAAGGAATCAATCCCACTCACCATTGTAACAAAAAGAACTAAATATCTAGGAATAAACTTACCTAAGGAGGTATCATCGAAAAAGCAAGAGGGTTCCAGAAAAACATCTATTTTCTGCTTTATTGACTATGTCAAAGTCTTTGACTGTGTGGAACACAATAAACTGTGGAAAATTCTGAAAGAGATAGGACGATCAGACCACCTGACCTGCCTCTTGAGAAACCTATATGCAGGTCAGGAAACAACAGTTAGAACTGCACATGGATCAACAGACTGGTTCCAAATAGGAAAAGGAGTACGTCAAGGCTGTATATTGTCACCCTGTTTATTTAACTTATATGCAGAGTACTTCATGAGACATGCTGGGCTGGAAGAAGCACAAGCTGGAATCAAGATTGCCATGAGAAATATCAATAACCTCAGATATGCAGATGACACCACCCTTATGGCAGAAAGTGAAGAGGAACTAAAAAGCCTCTTGATGAAAGTGAAAGAGGAGAGTGAAAAAGTTGGCTTAAAGCTGAACATTCAGAAAACTAAGATCATGGCATCTGGTCCCATCACTTCATGGGAAATACATGTGGAAACACTGGAAACAGTGTCGACTTTATTTTGAGAGGCTTCAAAATCACTGCAGATGGTGACTGCAGCCATGAAATTAAAAGACGCTTACTCCTTGAAAGAAAAGTTATGACCAACCTAGACAGCATATTGAAAAGCAGAGATATTACTTTGCCAACAAAGGTCCATCTAGCCAAGGCTATGGTTTTTCCAGTGGTCATGTACGGATGTGAGAGTTGAACTGTGATGAAAGCTGAGTGCCAAAGAATTGATGCTTTTGAACTGTGGTGTTGGAGAAGACTCTTGAGAGTCCTTTGGACTGCAGGGAGGGCCAACCAGTCCATTCTAAAGGAGCTGAGTCCTGAGTCTTCATTAAAAGGACTGATGCTAAAGCTGAAACTCCAATATTTTGGCCAGCTGATGCAAAGAGCTGACTCATTGGAAAAGACTCTGATGCTGGGAGGGTTTATAGGCAGCTGGAGAAGGGGATGACAGAGGATGAGATGGCTGGATGGCATCACCGGCTGGACGGACATGAGTTTGCGTGAACTCCGAGAGTTGGTGATGGACAGGGAGGCCTGGTGTGCTGTGATTCATGGGGTTGCAAAGAGTCGGACATGACTGAGTGGCTGAACTGAACTGAAGGAGACAAAAGAACTGTACACAGAAAATTATGACACTGATGAAAAAAATCAAAGACAACATTAACAGAGAGAGAGATATTCCATGTTCCTGTGTAGGAGGAATCAATATTATGGAAATTACTATACTACCAAGTGCGATCTACAGATTCAATGTGACCGTTATCAACATTTTTCACAGAACTAGAAACAAAAAATTCACAAATCATATGGAAATACAAAAGACCCCTAACAGGCCAAAGCAGTCTTGAGAAAGAATGGAGTGGGAGGAATCAGCCTTTCTGACCTCAGATTATACTACAAAGTCATCAAGACAGTATGGCACAAAACAGAAATATAGACCAATGGAACAAGATGAAAATCCCAGAAATAAACCCATGCACCTATGGGTACCTTATTTTTGACAAAGGAAGCAAGAATATACAATGGTGAGAAGACAGCTTCTTCAATAAATGGTGCTGGGAAAACTGGACAGCTATATTTAAAAGAATGAAATTAGAACACTTCCTAACACCACACACAAAGACAAACACAGAATGGATTAAAGACCTAAATGTAAGACCAGAAACTATAAAACTATATGTTTAGAGGATGCAGGATGCATGGGGCTGATGCACAGGATGATTCAGGTAGAGGATATGGGGTGGGAGGTGGGAGGGGGCTTCGGCATTGGGCGATTGTGTTCACCTATGGCTGATTCGTGTCAATGTATGGCAAAACAAATACAGTATTGTAATTAAAAAAATAAATAAATTTAATTAAAAAATATATATGCAGAACATTCGATGACATAAATCAAAGCAAGATCCTCTAGGACCCACCTCCTAGAGTAATGGAAATAAAAACAGAAGTAAACAAGTGAGACCTGATTATACTTAGAAGCTCTTGCACAGCAAAGAAAACTATAACGAAGGTGAAAAGACAAATCCTTAGAATGGGAGAAAATAATAGCAAATGAACAGCTGACAAAGGATTAATTTCCAAAATACATAAGCTGCTAATCAGCTCAATGCTGCAAAAACTAACAACCCGATCAAAAAGTGGGAAAAAGACCTAAACAGACATTTCTCCAAAGACATACAGATGGCTAACAAACATATGAAAAGGTGCTCAACATCACTCATTATGGCTGCTGCTGCTGCTGCTGCTGCTGCTGCTGCTGCTGCTGCGTTGCTTCAGTCGTGTTCGACTCTGTGCAACCTCATAGATGGCCGCCCACCAGGCTCCCCCGTCCCTGGGATTCTCTAGGTAAGAACACTGGATGCGTTGCCATTTCCTTCTCCAATGCATGCAAGTTAAATGTGACAGTGAAGTCGCTCAGTCACGTCCAACTCTTAGCAACCTCATGGACTGCAGCCCACCAGGCTCCTCTATCCATGGGATTTTCCAGGCAAGAGGACTGGAGTGAGGTGCCATTGCCATCTCCATCACTCATTATTAGAGAAATACAAGTCAAAACCACAATGAGATTTCACCTCACACAGGTCAGAATGGCCATCATCAAAAAGTCTACAAACAAATGCTGGAAAGGGTGTGGAGAAAAGGGAATGCTTTTGTACTGTTGGTGGGAAAGTAAATTGATACAGCCACTATGGAAGATGGTATGGAGATTCCTTAAGAAACTAGGAATAAAATTACCATATGACCCAGCAATCCCACTCCTAGGCATGTACCCTGAGGAGACAAAAATTGAAAAGACACATGTATCCCATTGTTCATTGCAGCACTATTTGCAATAGCTAGGATGTGGAAGCAACCTAGATGTCCATAGACAGATAAATGGATAAAAAGATTTAGTATATATACAAAAGGGAGTATTACTTAGCCATAACAAGGGATACATTTGAGTCAGTTCTGATGAGGTAGATGAACGTAAAACCTATTATACAAAAGAGTGGAATGAGTCAAAAAGAGAAAGATAAATATCATATTCTAATGCACATATGCAGAATCTAGAAAAATGGTATTGAAGAATTTGTTTACAGGGCAGAAATGGAGAAACAGACACAAGAGAATAGACTTATGGACATGGGGAGGGGGAGGAGAAGGTGAGATGTATGGAAAGAGTAACATGGAAACTTATGTTACCATATTAAAATAGATAGCCAACAGCAATTTGCTGTATGTCTCAGGAAACTCAAACAGGGGCTCTGTATCAACCTAGAGGGGTGCGATGGGGAGGAAGATGGGAATGAGGTTCAAATGGAGGGATATATGTATACCTATGGCTGTGGGCTTCCCTGGTGGCTCAGAGGTTAAAGCGTCTGCCTCCAATGCGGGAGACCCGGGTTCAATCCCTGGGTTGGGAAGATCCCCTGGAGAAGGAAATGTCAGTCCACTCCAGTATTCTTGCCTGAAGAATCCCATGGACAGAGAAGCCTAGTAGGTTACAGTCCATGGGGTCGCAAAGAGTTGGACACGACTGAGCGACTGACTTCACCTTCACCTTCACCGTGGCTGATTCATGTTGAGGTTTGACAGAACATATCAAAAGCTTTAAAGCAACTATCCTTCAATTAAAAAAGTCAAAAGAAAAAAAGTACAAAATTTCTTATCAACATATTAGTAAATTAAGTCCAACCATATTCATAAGAGGTAATAAATCACGAAAAAGCGAGATTGATTTCCTTAATTTCAAGAACATAAGATTAGACTACATTAAAACACCAAACAGTGTGTTTCATCATGTTAACAGAGTAAGAAACATAATCATTTCAATAGATGCAGAAAAATAATTCCTTTTCATTATATTTAAAACATTCTCAGCAAGCTAGGACTAGAAAGGAATTTTCTTAATCTGGTAAAGGACATCTATGAAAACTTTACAACTAATATTATACTACTTAATTGAGAATTATAAAAATTTTTTCCTTTCAAAACTGAGAAAAAAGTATACTGACGGGTCCTAGCCAACAAAAAGCCACAGAAAAGAAATGCAATACAAAATATTAGAAATGAATAAGTAATACAATTTTTGTTTTCAGGCAGTATGATTGTTTACATAGACAATCCTAAATAGCACCATCCTAAAAGATGATGTAGTGAAAGTGCTGCAATCAATATGCCAGCAAATTTGGAAAATGGCACTGGCCACAGGACTGGAAAAGGTCAGTTTTCATTCCAATCCCGAAGAAAGGCAATGCCAAATAATGATCAAACTATCACACAACTGTGTTCATCTCACACACTAGCAGAGTAATGCTCAGAATTCTCCAAGCTAGGCTTCAACAGTATGTGAACTGAGAATATCCAGATGTTCAAGCTGAATTTAGAAAAGGCAGAAGAAACAGAGATCAAATTGCCAATATCCACTGGATCATAGAAAAAGCAAGAGAATTCCAGAAAAAACATCTACTGCTTCATTGACTATGCTAAAGCTTTTGACTGTGTGGATCACAGCAAACTGTGGAAAATTCTTCAAGAGATGGGAATACCAGACCACCTTACCTGCCTCCTGAGAAATCTGCATACTGCTCAAGAAGCAACAATTAGACATGGAACAATAGTCTGGTGCCACACTAGTAAAGAAGTGCATCAAGGCTGTATATTCAGTGACAAGCAAAATATTTTCATTCAAATTTCTAAAAGTTATATGAATATTAAGTGCAAGAAAAAAAACATGGCATAATGAAAAAAAATAATGTATCTCACTTACTCTCTTTATATCTTTGTGCTAGTGCTAAGTCTCTTCAGTAGTGTCTAACTTTTGCAACTCCGTGGACTGCAGCCCGCCAGGCTCCTTTGTCCATAAGATTCTCCTGGCAAGCATACTGGAGTGGGTGCCGTTTCCTTCTCCAGGGGATCTCCACAACCCAGGGATCGAACTCAGGTCTTCCATGTCTCCTGCATTGGCAGGCAGGTTGGTTACCACTAGTGCCACCTGGGAAGCCCTTATATCTTTGTGAAGTCACTGAAGTTACTCAGTTGTGTCCAATTCTTTGCGACCCCATGGACTGTAGCCTACCATGCTCCTCTGTCCATGGGATTTTCCAGGCAAGAATACTGGAGTGGGGTGCCATTTCCTTCTCCAAGGAAATATCTTTGCAAATTGCCTTAAATTTTTTCAGGAAAAGATGTTTTCCGGTTACAAGTGCTACGTAACAAATTATACTGAACATTTCTATATTAAAACAATCATTTTTGCTTTGGTCATAATTTTGTGGGCCATGAATTTACGGATTCATCAGGGCAGCTCTTGTGTGGGATGCCTGATGTGGGTGCATCCAGATGTGGGCTGTAATTGCAGTCATCTGAGGGACTACCTGTGCTTGACGTCCAATGTGGTTCACTAATATGAAAATGACTTGCTGGCTGTTTGCTGGGACTTCACAGTGAGAGTCTATAATGGCCTCTCCAGCATGGTGGTCTAACAGTAATAGGACTTCTTAAATGGCTGCTCAAATCTCCAAGCACGAGTGTACCAGTGAACACAACAGAAGCTGTGTCACATTTTCTGATTTAGCCTTGGATGTCATGCAGTCACTTCTGCATTCTATTAGTTACAAATGAGGCACAAGCTTAGCCAGATTCAAGGAGAGAAGACATAAGAGCACAGTTCTTCTTAGGAGTTGTGTTAAAGAATTCTCATTCATTAAAAAAAAAAAAGAGCCACAGATAAACAGAAAGTAAATGAATGAAAGAAATTTATTGTTTTGTTTTGACTTGAATTGTTGAGATCCATAGAGATCCAGCACATTGCTGGAGTAGACAATAATTTGAGAGGTTTAGATTTCATCTAAAAGTTGAGATCAATGTTGTTGTACTCTTATAATCTCTCTTAATATTTTCACTTAATAAGTACAGTATTCATAATTAATTCAGTAGCTGGAGATAGGTGGTTAGGATTTCAGAAGAATTAATATAAATGTGTCCTTTTGGTTCAACATTTTCTCAGGGATGGAAGAATAAACTACTTGTTAGTGCATCTACATTGGGGCAGAGTTAGGTGAAAGTATAGAGCTATCATTCTGTGTGGTGCTGTACTAAGTTGCTTCAGTAATATCCAACTCTTTGCCACCCTGTGCACTGTAGCCCACCAGGTTCATCTGTCCATGGGATTCTCCAGGCAAGAATACTGGAGTATCTTCTCTCCTTGAATCTGGGTAAACTTGTGCCTCATTTGTAACTAATAGAATGCAGAAGTGACTGCATGACATCCAAGGCTAAATCAGAAAATGTGACACAGCCTCTGTTGTATTCACTGGTACAGTCATGCTTGGAGATTTGAACAGCCACAAAATAAGTCCTATTATTGTTAGACCACTAAGCTGGAGGAGCCATTATAAGCTCTTTGGTTGATAGCCTGGTGAAGTTCCAGCAAATAGCCAGGTGGAACAGTGGTAAACAATCTGCCTGCCAAAGCAGGAGACACAAGAGATGTGGGTTCAATCTCTGGATCGAGGAGGGCATGACAACCCACTCCAGTATTCTTATCTGGGCAATCTCATGAACAGAGGAGCCTTGCAGGCTACAGGCCATGGAGTTGCAAAGACTAGGGCACGATAGCGTGACTGAGCACATGCACACGCAGTCAAGCTTAAGAGAAAAAAATTGAACTCTCTGAAACTTTTACAAATTTGTTTTCTCTCTGCAAAATTCATTTCATCTTATAACAGAACATGGGCTGAGTGCCAGCAGAAACAATGAAAGCTACAGATGTGTAGTTTTCATTCAGTTTACTTCAGCCTCTTGAAACATGTTGAACTAAGAAAGGAGAGGTGGGATCCATAACCTTAGTCTTTACCTTGAACTTCACCATTTATTTTGGAATGAGGTCTGGGAAAATGCTTATTTAAGACTACCTGGATTCCTTCATTCAAGCTGAATTTTGTAATAAAATAGCAATTTATTTCTTCAGTTCTCTTGGCTCTGACATAATAATGCATTGGGTAAATATGAAGCCATATTACTCTATCATGCAAGAAAAAATTTATATATCCTCAAATGGTTCTCAGAGTCATTTTTCAAACAGGTCTCCTAATTTAGTTGGAAACTAATGGCTTATCCCCAGGAAATATGTATGAAAACTGTTATTTTATGATTGTGTGCAATAGTAAATGAGATGTTATATAAGCAATCAATCAACTCTGTAAAGCATCATCTGTTCTCTGTAATAAATAGTTTTCTCTCAACATTTGGTTAATTTTTCTTGCTCTGAACTAAAAAGTCTCATTTTAATCCAAACCACAGTGATAGAGCCACATACCTACCTGTTTTTGAGGTTGTGTTTCAGGGAGCATATACTTTTATAAAAGGGATGAAGTTGGATTATTTATAGAGACTGTCATACAGTAAGTCAGAAAAAGAAAGCAAATACCCTATATTAACACATATATGTCTGTGGAATCTAGAAAAATGGATCAGTTCAGTTGAGTTCAGTTCAGTTGAATTCAGTTTATTCAGTTCCGTTGAGTTCAGCTTTAACTCTGGTTAAAGCTCTCCCCATTGTGATAATGACTTTTATGTTTTGTATCTCCTTTTATTACTGGACAGAGGAATCATTCTCAGACCTTAAGTTTTCATCCTTGTCATGTATAATGTATCACAAAGATGTTCCCTGTTGATAACAGGTCATCTTCTTCCTGCCATGGGTATGGTTTGTTGTTGCTGTTGAGCCACTAAGTCATGTCCAACTCTTTTGTGACCCCATGGACTGTAGCCCACCAGGCTCCTCTGTCCATCAGAATTCCCAGGAAAGATTACTAGAGTGAGTTGCCATTTCCTTCTCCACTGGACCTTCCTGACTCAGGGATTGAACCCATGTCTCCCGCATTGGCAAATGGATTTTCTACCCCTGAGCCACCAGGAAAGCCCCTGGATATGGTAGACTTCCACTAAATGTCTGGGCCCATTTAGGTAGGTTTCCTGCTTTATTGCCTGAATCTGTATCTTCCTAAATACATAAGCCTTTAGTTGCATCAGAGACAAAGAACATTAAATAAATTGAATTATCTCTTTTGACCTAACAAATAGAAGAGCTAGCCATTTGATGTAACTTATAAACTATTATCTCCAATTAGCAACTCTCTCATTATAATTATTTTGATATGCTAATTCTCATGTATTACTAGCTACCTTTTTGTACTAAATTATAGTGCTCATATTTTTATTTGGTGAACTTTAATGGAATATTTAGACAGCTTAAGAATATGATTCAATATGGTATATATTAATGTTTTGTAAAGCAGAAGTAGGACAAAGAAATTTCACATGCTTTTTGAGTAAAATTTGACCCTGAGCTTTAATATTTGCTGATAAAATTACAGACATCTTTGTTTTAATCATTACTCAAAAATATAATGATATAGGTAATATAAGTTAGAAAGCACTTCAGCCACAGCAAGTGTATGCTATAATGTGATTTCATCACTTGTTAAGGATATTTGAAAAGAAACAACTTTATGTTGTTAAATCATGCAATTTAAAAAGTTTCCTCATGAAATAAAAGTAAACTCTGTCCTTCTGCTGTGACATCATTTTAGTGAGATAATGTAATGAATTTTCAAATTGAATCCAAGTCTAAGTCCTAGCATTTTGTAGTTACTCCCTTTAAAATGGAAGAGCTGGCTCACAGATAAATTAATGCTGGTCGGTGCACATTTCCTTTTGGCTAACCTTTTTTTCTTTCCTTTTCACCCTGAGACCAGCCATACGCCATTTGCTTGGGTTTATTAGGTCTTAGAAATGCTTTAACAATCTGGAAGCTTTCTAACATATCTGCACACCATGCACTGCATCTCAATGAATGGCATTCTCAGCATTAGAATTTGGAATCTCTTACTGTGCAACAGCAAACTGTATAGTAATCCTGCTGACCTAGCTAGTTTGGGGGAAAGGTCTTCTGAAAAGCCAAGTGCTGCTAACTGAAAGTTACCTTTGTTTTACTGAGCTTCTGTTAAGCAAGATAGGGCTTCCCTGAAGGCTCAGCAGGTAAAGAATCTACCTGCAACGCAAGAGACACAGGAGACACCGGTTCAGTCTTTAGGTCAGGAAGATCCCCTGGAGGAGGGCATAGGAAACCCATTCCAGTATTTTTGCCTGGAGAATGCCCATGGACTACGGAGCTGGGCAGGCTACAGTCCAAAGGTCACGAAGAGTCAGACACGACTGAGGAACGAAGCATGCATGCACACATTAAGTGATCTAATGAAAATCGGAAAACTCAATCATACTTCATAAAAATCAGACCCAACACACATAGGGATTCATATATATTGTTCAAGAATAGTCACACAGAGCAATTATATTCAGTCTTATTTACTGAATGAGCAAGGGAGAGCAGAAATAAAATTATGTCAAAACTCTTCAACCTATAAGTGTAAATTCTTTCTTTAGAATACTGCTTTGGAATCCTATCATTTTAATTACATGCCTGAAATAGGTTTTACTGATACTCTTTTCACTTTTATTTCTCTTCTGCTTCTATCACCAAGTAGGATTTTCTTCTGTTGATTATACAACCAACAGTGGATTTGAAAGTGGCTTGGGGTTTCCCTGGTAGCTCAGCTGTAAAAAATCTGCCTGCAACGCAGGAGACCCTGGTTCGATTCCTGGGTTGCTAAGATCCCCTGGAGAAGGGATAGGCTACCCACTCCAGTATTCTTGGGCTTCCCTTGTGGCTGAGCTGGGAAAGAATCCACCTGTAATGCAGGTGGATTCCCACCTGGGTTGGGAAGATCCCCTGGAGAAGGGAAAGGCTACCCACTCCAGTATTCTGGCCTGGAAAATTCCATGAACTGTATAGTCCATGGTGTCCCAAATAGTCAGACATGACTGAGTGACTTACACTTCACTTCACTTCACTTTGGAACTCCCAGAGTTCTAAGTGGAGCCTTGAGAATGGCTAGTTTCACACCAGATTATACTATACACTTTTTCCCCATCCTGGGCTCACTCCATTTTGTCATTATGTATAGCTATATCTTTGTGACAGATATAGCTAAGCTCAGTCTTCTATTTTCATAGCATGAGCTGTTGCCGGAGATTTACAGAGCCAGAGACAACATTTCTTAGACATTTTGCATCCAGGTGAAATCATTTTCATCAGTGGAACTGGAACTGAAGTAGAGTGATCACTTTTGGACCTGAGTTTTTCAAAAGCAATTATACCTTCTTCAATGTCTCTGACACTGTCTCCCTTTCCCCTTCTGCTGGCTGCAAGCAGGTGACACAGAAGTCCTAAGGGAATCCAGAGCCACAGAAGAACAGACAGAAGAACCTGTTTCTCTGAATCACTGTATGAGGGAATGTCACACCTGTCAAATCAGAATTGCCAGCTTGAACTTTTGCATGAGTAGGAAAAGAACTTCTTCTGGGATTAATCATGGAAACTTGGTGATTTATTTGTTATGGCAGCTAATAGTACCTAACCATAATAGTTTTGTGTGCTTTTATAAATGTACTAAGAAATAAAACTGAATCGTTCATTTTTGAAACTTATATTCCCACTCAGTGAATGGCACAGTGTTCTTATACTCAGTGGGTAACAATGAATTGCTCCATGGAAGCAAAGAAATGGCATAGCTTGCTCAACCTCACACAGTTAGTAAAAGTTTAAGCCCATAATAACTAATTTTGAAACATTTTTTACACTAAGCTGTTGTCCTTGCAAATTTAATTTACAGAGGGCTTTCTCTGGGCCATCTTTGTATTTTGTACAACTAGACTATCTCAAGGAGTCCTCCAATAAGCATATGTGAAAGGTAATAACAGAATAGCCAAAACTATTTTATAGCTTTTGTACACTTTAGCAACTTCCCAGCATTTAAGTTTATTTACTAATTTACAGAGTAGTTAGGTAGCCAAATGCTGATACAAGGAACTTAATCCATAATTAAATATTAAAACTGAGAAAATCTGTAACTTGGATATGCAAGACAACTGTTAGAAAGATGTTGCATTAGTTCACTAGAGTTTAAAAAATGGGATGGCTTGAATTCCTTAAATATCTTGTCTCAGTTCTGGAGGCTATAAATCTGAGGTTAAGGTGTGAGCATGGTAGGTTCATTCTCAGAGCTGTGAGAATCAGTTCCATGCCTCTCACTCAGCTGCTGGTGGTTGGCTGGAAATATTTGACTTGTCTTGGCTCATAGAAGCATCACTTTAGTCTCTGCTTTTGCCTTCACATGATGTTATTCCTATGTGCATATCTATCTCCTAATTTCCTCTTTTTCAGTTCAGTTCAGTTCATTTCAGTTCAGTTCAGTCACCCAGTCGTGTGTGACTCTTTGCGACCCCATGAATTGCAGCACGCCAGGCCTCCCTGTCCATCACCAACTCCCAGAGTTCACTCAGACTCACATCCATCGAGTCAGTGATGCCATCCAGCCAACTCATCCTCAGTCATCCCCTTCTTCTCTTCCCACCCCTAATCCCTCCCAGCATCAGAGTATTTTCCAGTGAGCCAACTCTTCTCATGATGTGGCCAAAGTACTGGAGTTTCAGCTTTAGCATCATTCCTTCCAAAGAAATCCCAGGGCTGATCTCCTTCAGAATGGACTGGTTGGATCTCTTTGCAGTCCAACTCTCACATCCATACATGACCACTGGAAAAACCATAGCCTTGACTAGACGTACCTTAGTTGGCAAAGTAATATCTCTGCTTTTGAATATGCTATCTAGGTTGGTCATAACTTTTCTTCCAAGGAGTAAGCGTCTTTTAATTTCATGGCTGCAGTCACCATCTGCAGTGATTTTGGAGCCCCCCAAAATAAAGTCTGACACTGTTTCCACTGTTTCCCCATCTATTTCCCATGAAGTGATGGGACTGGATGCCATGATCTTCATTTTCTGAATGTTGCGCTTTAAGCTAACTTCTTCACTCTCCACTTTCACTTTCATCAAGAGGCTTTTTATTTCCTCTTCACTTTCTGCCATAAGGGTGGTGTCATCTGCATATCTGAGGTTACTGATATTTCTCCTGGCAAGGACTTTAATCATATGACCTCAATTTAACTTGATCAATTTTTTAAAGACCCTATGTCCAAATTAAGTCACATTCTGAGGAATGTGGGGTTAGGACTTCAACATATGGGTTTTGAGGGGACATAATTCAAACTGTGTCCAAATAGTGTCCAAAGAGATATCTATGCATTTACTTAATAAGCACATGACTACTAAACATCTCTTGGGTGCCAGTCACTGTTTTGTGTGGGAGGAGAGTAAGTGATAAATGAAACAAATAATGCCCCTGCTCTCATGATATGTTTTCTCACTGATACTTGCCTAGCCCAAGGTTCTTTCTGTTATATTTCACTGGACTCCTTATGAATTTCTAAACAAATTAATTTTTAACATTTTAATCCCATATATTAAGCACCTAAACTAACACACATATCTCTCATTTTTCAAACCCTGTGCAAGAAGTAAACACTTCGGCTGTATTTAATAAATGAATACCACCTGGGGATAAAGTTTGGATGTTAGAAAAACTACTGATTTTTTTTTAGGTCCCCAGCATGACCTTCAGTGAATTAATTCTTACTGTGTGTTAAATGACATAACATATAACATTGTAAGCAAATTAATTGCTATTCAGCATAACATTGCTTTGCTCTAATTTTGTATTTCTAAGCTATTAAAATTTAGACACACCAGGCCCAATACTTTTGAAGCTAAGCAATTTGCAAAATGGCATACTAACAAATGTTCTTACCACATCTGCTCTTTCCAGTGCAGGGAAACTGGCAGGATTCAGGGAAAGAGATCCTTATGGGCAAGAGCTAACAGTAATCAATGCACAGTCGGTCTGAAATGATAAATGTGTTTTAGGAGTTCTCCTAGAAGAAATCAGGCAACAGTCCTTTGAGGTGAAGCATGCAAATCAACCTTATGATATCCAAGAGTTCTGCCAATTTCTTGAGAAAAAAATAATTAGAAAAAAAATGGATCCTTCTACTCAGATGGCCTCTTGGACCAGTGAGGCGCAACACAGAGCTGTTGGTATCTGGGTAGCATCTGTTGAGTAGCAGATGTGTTACACAGTGTGAGGGTGGGGTGGGGCAGAGCAGTTCTGCTGAACTGGAACACTCTTGGAAACCAGTTCCCAGCTCACGTTGGTTCTTCTTTTGGGACATCCTCCGCTATCCCCATCTCCCATTTGCCCTGCTAGTTTTCTCAGCTATGGTTGGCAAATATGAGTTACCACCATTGAGAAATTCTTCTCAATGTCCCCAATTTCATATTAGTGTCCTCTGCTCCCCGCCCATGCCCCCTGACACAGTACTTACCCCTATACCAGTTCCCACTGGTTTAAGAGTAAAGGCCAACCCACTAACATGTCTCTTCTACTACATAATGAACTTTCTGAGGTTAAAGATTACATTGTTTTCTTTGTTGTAGACCTGATGCCTGAAACATACAGTGCTCAACATGTATTTGTCAAGAGAAAATGTCAGAATGATAAATATTTTATCCAGTTTTTTTTCTAAACATATTATTTAAGTTAAATTAGAAAAGCACAGTATAGAGGCTGGTCCTAAGATGGTGAAGGAATAGGATGGGGAGATCACTTTCTCCCCCACAAATTCATCAAGAGAACACTTAAACGCTGAGTAGATTCCACAAAACAACTTCTGAATGTGGCAGAGGACATCAGACACCCAGAAAAGCAGCCCATTGTCTTCAAAAGGAGGTAGGAAAGAATATAAAAGACAAAAAAAGAGACAAAAGAGGTAAGGATGGAGCTCTGTCCCAGGAAGGGAGTCTTAAAAACAGAGGTTTCCAAACACCAGGAAACACTCTCACTGCCGAGTCTGTGGCGAGCCTTGGAAGCACAGAGGGCAACATAACAGGGAGGAAAAATAAATAATTAAAACCCACAGATTATAAGCCCAGTGGTAACTCCCCCAGCAGAGAAGCAGCGCAGATGACTGCACCCGCCACTAGCAAGTGGGGGCTGGGCAGGGAGGCGGGGGGCTGCATTGCTTAGAGTAAGCAATGGCCTGAATGCCCCGAGTCAATCTGAGCCAATTAACATGGGCTAGCAAACCAGACTGTGGGATAGCTACCATGTGAAAAGCCCTAAGACACCGCCAGGCCTGCACACAGAACAAAGAACTGAACAGAGACAGCCGGCTGCAGACTATTCCCCTCCGGTGACAGGCAGCCAGAGCCAGAAGGGGGCAATCACAGCCCCAGAGAGACATTATCTACCAAACTGCAAGCAGGCTTCTTTGCTAACTAAGACTTCATGGGGTTCTGACCGAGCAGCAGGGATGGGGAGGTGATGAGTTGCAGCAACCATGCTCGCCAAACACCTCATCACCTGAGCTGCTCGGATCTGGGAATGGCACAAAACTTAGGCCCAACCTAGTCTGCGCCTCTGAGGACTACCCAAGTGTCTGAACCTGAGCGGCTTAGACCTGGGAGGTGCATGCAGCCCAGGGCCAGCCTCAGACAGTCCCCGGCAGAGCAACCTAGAGCCTGAGCAGTGTGGGCAGGGAGAGCACACGCGCCGTGAGCGGGGGCAGGCCCAGTGTGGCTGAGGCACTGCAAGCACACGCCAGTGTTATTTGTTTGCACCGTCCCTCCCTCCCCACAGCGCGACTGAACAAGTGAGCCTAAAAAGTGTCCACCACTGCCCCCTTTGTGTCAGGGTGGAAATCAGACACTGAAGAGAACAGCAAACAGAAGAAGCTGAAACAGAGGGAACCATCTTGGAAATGACAGGTGCAACAGATTAAAACCCTGTTGTTAGTACCACGACATAGGAAGGGGCCTATAGATCTTGAGAAATATAAGCTGGACCAAGGAACTATCTGAAAATGAACTGACCCCACAATACCCACAACACCACCAGAGAAAGTCCTAGATATATTTTTATGATCATCCTTTTTTTTTAAAGACCTCTATTATTCCTTTAATTTTCACTTTTATAACCTACTATTCAGTTCAGTTCAGTTCAGTTGCTCAGTTGTGTCTGACTTTTTGCAACCCCATGAATCGCAGCACGCCAGACCTCCCTGTCCATCACCAGTTCCTGGAGTTCACTCAGACTCACATTCATCGAGTCAATGGTGCCATCCAGGCATCTCATCCTTGGTCACCCCCTTCTTCTCCTGCCCCCAATCCCTCCCAGCATCAAAGTCTTTTCCAATGAGTCAACTCTTCGCATGAGGTAGCCAAAGTACTGGAGTTTCAGCTTTAGCATCAGCCCTTCCAGAGAAATCCCAGGGTTGATCTCCTTCAGAATGGACTGGTTGGATTTCCTTGCAGTCCAAGGGGCTCTCAAGAGTCTTCTCCAACACCAAAGTTCAAAAGCATCAATTCTTTGGTGCTCAGCCTTCTTCACAGTCCAACTCTCACATCCATACATGACTACTGGAAAAACCATAGCCTTGACAAGAGGGACTTTAGTTGGCAAAGTAATGTGTCTGCTTTTGAATATACTATCTAGGTTGGTCATAACTTTTCTTCCAAGGAGTAAGCGTCTTTTAATTTCATGTCTGCAATATTACTTTGAAAAAAAAGACCCTGTTTTTTAAAGCAAACTTCATATATGTGAGAAGGCAATGGCACCCCCACTCCAGTACTTTTGCCTGGAAAATCCCATGGACGGAGGAGCCTGATAGGCTGCAGTCCATGGGGCCGCTAAGAGTCAGACACGACTGAGTGACTTCACTTTCACTTTTCACTTTCATGCATTGGAGAAGGAAATGGCAACCCACTCCAGTGTTCTTGCCTGGAGAATCCCCATGAACATAGGAGCCCAGTGGGCTGCCATCTATGGGGTCACACAGAGTCGGACATGACTGAAGTGACTTAGAGCAGCATATATATATATATGTATATATATATATATATACACATACATATATATCAGACTTCCCTGGTGGTTCAGATGGTAAAGCGTCTGTCTACAATGCGGGAGACCCAGGTTCAATCTCTGGGTTGGGAAGATCCCCTGGAGAAGGAAATGGCAATCCACTCCAATATTGCCTGGAAAATCCCACGGACAGAAGAGCCTGTTAGGCTACAGTCTGTGGGGTCGCAAAGAGTCGGACACGACTGAGCGACTTCACTTTACTTCACTTCACTTCACTTCATATATATGTATATGTGTGTATATATATATATATATATAATAATTTTTCTGACTTTGGTTTTCTTTTTTTTCTTCTTTTCTTTAATATTGTATTTTTGATATTCAAAACTCTATTCTAGATTTTTAATCTTTACTTTTTGGTATTTGTTATCAATTTTGTATCTTTAAGAACCCAATCTTCAGTACCTATTTTTATTTGGGAGTGAGATTAATGGCTTGACTGCTCTCTCCCACTTTGGACTCTCCTTTTTCTCCACCAGGTCACCTCTCTCTCTCTCCTCCCTACCCCGTATCCTCTCTATTCAACTCTTTGAATCTCTGTGTGTTTCAGACGGTGGAGAACGCTTAGGGAACTGAATACTGGCTGGATCTGTCTCTCTCCTTCTGATTCTCCCTTTTATCCTCCTGGCCACCTCTGTCTCCTTCCTACCTCTTCTCTTCTCTGTATAACTCCATGAACATCTCTGAGTGGTCCAGTTGTGGAGTGCACATAAAGAAGTGATTACTGGCTAGCTTGCTCTCTCCTCTACTGATTCCACCTCATCTCATTTGGGTCACCTCTAACTCCCTCCCTCCCTCTTTTCTTCTCCATGTAACTCTGTGAACCTCTCTGGGTATCCCTCAGTGTGGAGAAACTTTTCATCTTTAACCTAGATGTTTTATCAAAGGTGCTGTATAGAAGGAGAAGTCTTGAGACTACTGTAAAAATAAGACTGAAAACCAGAAGAGGAGGCTTAAGTCCAAATCCTGAGAACACCAGAGAACTCCTGATTCCAGGAACATTAATTGACAGGAGCTCATCAAACACCTCCTTACCTACACTGAAACCAAGTACCACCCAAGGGCCAACAAGTTCCAGAGCAAGACATACCACACAAATTCCCTAGCAATATAGGAACACAGCCCTGAGCTCCAATATACAGGCTGCCCAAAGGTACTCCAAAACCATTGACATCTCATAACTCATTGCTGGACACTTCATTGCACTCCGGAGAGAAGAAATCCAGCTCCACCCACCAGAACACTGACACAAGCTTCACTAACCAAGAAACTTTAACAAGCCACCTGTACAATCCCATCCACAGTGAGGAAATTCCACAATAAAGAGAACTCCACAAAATGCCAGACTACAGAAAGACACCCCAAACTCAGCAATATAAACAAAATGAAGAGACAGAGGAATACCCAGCAGGTAAAGGAACAGCATAAATGCCCACCAAACCAAACAAAAGAGGAAGAGATAGGGAATCCACCTGAGAAAGAATTCCAAATAATGATAGTGAAAATGATCCAAAATCTTGAAATAAAAATGGAATCACAGATGAATAGCTTGGAGACAAGGATTGAGAAGATGCAAGAAAGGTTTAACAAGGACCTAGAAGAAATAAAAAAGAGTCAATATATAATGAATAATGCAATAAATGAGATCAAAAATATTCTGGAGGCAACAAATAGTAGAATAACAGAGGCAGAAGATAGGGTTAGTGAAGTAGAATATAGAATGGTAGAAATAAATGAATCAGAGAGGAAAAAAAGAAAAATGAATCAAAAGACGTGAGGACAGTCTCAGAGACCTCCAGGACAGTGTTAAATGCCCCAACATTAGAATCATAGGAGTCCCAGAAGAGGAGAAGACAAAAGAAAGAACATGAGAACATACTTAAGGAGATAATAGTTGAAAACTTCCCTAAAATGGGGAAGGAAATAATCACCCAAGTCCAAGAAACCCAGAGAGTCCCAAACAAGTTAAACCCAAGGCAAAACACCCCAAGACACATATTAATCAAATTAACAAAGATCAAACACAAAGAACAAATATTAAAAGCAGCAAGGAAAAACAACAAATAAAACACAAGGGGATTCCCATAAGGATAACAGCTGATCTTTCAATAAAAACTCTTCAGACCAGGAGGGAATGGCAAGACATACTTAAAGTGATGAAAGAAAATAACCTACAGCCCAGATTACTGTACCCAGCAAGGATCTCATTCAAATATGAAGGAGAAATCAAAAGCTTTACAGATAAGCAAAAACTGAGAGAATTCAGCATCACCAAACCAGCTCTCCAACAAATGCTAAAGGATCTTCTCTAGACAGGAAACACAAAAGGGTGTATAAACTTGAACCCAAAACAATAAAGTAAATGGCAATGGGATCATGCTGCTGCTGCAGCTAAGTCGCTGCAGTCGTGTCCGACTCTGTGCGACCTCATAGACAGCAGCCCGCCAGGCTCTCCCGTCCATGGGATTCTCCAGGCAAGAACACAGGAGTGGGTTGCTATTTCCTTCTCTACTTATCAATAATTACCTTAAACATAAATGGGTTGAATGCCCCAACCAAAAGACAAAGACTGGCTGAATGGATAAAAAAACAAGACCTCTATATATGTTGTCTACAAGAGACCCACGTCAAAACAGGGGACACATACAGACTGAAAGTGAAGGGCTAGAAAAAGATATTCCATGCAAATAGAGACCAAAAAAAAGCAGGAGTAGCAATACTCATATCAGATAAAATAGACTTTAAAACAAAGGTTGTGAAAAAGAGACAAAAAGGCCACTACATAATGATCAAAGGATCAATCCAAAAAGAAGACATAACAATTATAAATATATATGCACCCAACATAGGAACACCACAATATGTAAGGCAAATGCTAACAAGTATGAAAGGGGAAATTAACAATAACACAATAATAATGGGAGACTTTAATCCCCCACTCACACCTATGGATAGATCAACTAAACAGAAAATTAACAAGGAAACACAAACATTAAATGATACAACAGACCAGTTAGACCTAATTGATATGTATAGGACATTTCACCCCAAAACAATGAATTTCACCTTTTTCTCAAGCACATTTGGAACCTTCTCCAGGATAGATCACATCCTGGGTCATAAATCTAGCCTTGGTAAATTCAAAACATTGAAATCATTCCAAGCATTAGATTAGATCTCAATTACAGGAGAAAAACTACTAAAAATTCCAACATATGGAGGCTGAACAACATGCTTCTGAATAACCAACAAATCACAGAAGAAATAAAAAAGAAATAAAAATATGCATAGAAACTAATGAAAATGAAAACACAACAACCCAAAACCTGTGGGACACTATAAAAGCAGTGCTAAGGGGAAAGTTCATAGCAATACAGGCATACCTCAAGAAACAAGAAAAAGTCAAATAAATAACCTAACTCTACACCTAAAGCAACTAGAAAAGGAAGAAATTGAGAATTCCAGTGTTAGTAGAAGGAAAGAAATCTTAAAAATTAGGGCAGAAATAAATGCAAAAGAAACAAAAGAGACCATAGCAAAAATCAACAAAGCCAAATGCTGGTTCTTTGAAAAGATAAATAAAATTGACAAACCATTAGCCAGACTCATCAAGAAACAAAGGGAGAAAAAGCAAATCATTAAAATTAGAAATGAAAATGGAGAGATCACAACAGACAACACAGAAATACAAAGGATCAGCAATTATATGCCAATAAAATGGACAACATGGAAGAAATGGATAAATTCTTAGAAAAGTACAACTTCCAAAACTGAACCAGGAAGAAATAGAAAATCTTAACAGACCCATCACAAGCATGGAAATTGAAACTGTAATCAGCAATCTTCCAGCAAACAAAAGCCCAGATCCAGACAGCTTCACAACTGAATTCTACCAAAAATTTAGAGAAGAGCTAACACCTATCCTACTCAAACTCTTCCAGAAAATTGCAGAGGAAGGTAAACTTCCAAGCTCATTCTATGAGGCCACCATCACCCTAATACCAAAACCTGACAAAGATACCACAAATAAAGAAAACTACAAGCCAATACCACTGATGAACATAGATGCAAAAATCCTTAACAAAATTCTAGCAATCAGAATCCAACAACACATTAAAAAGATCATATACCATGACCAAGTGGGCTTTATCTCAGGGATGCAAGGATTCTTCAATATCTGCAAATCAATCAATGTAATATACCACATTAACAAATTGAAAAATAAAAGCCATATGATTATCTCAAGAGATGCAGAGAAAGCCTTTGACAAAATTCAACATCCATTTATGATAAAAACTCTCCAGAAAGCAGGAATAGAAGGAACATACCTCAACATAATAAAAGCTATATATGACAAACCCACAGCAAACATTATCCTCAATGGTGAAAAATTGAAACCATTTCCCCTAAAGTCAGGAACAAGACAAGGGTGCCCACTTTCACCACTACTATTCAACATAGTTTTGGAAGTTTTGGCCACAGCAATCAGATCAGAAAAAGAAATAAAAGGAATCCAAATTGGAAAAGAAAAAGTAAAACTCTCACTGTTTGCAGATGACATGATCCTCCACATAGATAACCCTAAAGACTCCACCAGAAAATGACTAGAGCTAATCAATGAATATAGTAAAGTTGCAGGATATAAAATCAACACACAGAAATCCCTTGTATTCCTATACACTAATAATGAGAAAATAGAGCAATTAAGGAAACAATTCCATTCACCATTGCAACAAAAAGAATAAAATACTTAGGAATATATCTACCTAAAGAAACTAAAGACCTATATATAGAAAACTGTAAAATAGTGGTGAAAGAAATCAAAGAGGACACTAATAGATGGATAAACATACCATGTTCATGGATCGGAAGAATCAATATAGTGAAAATGAGTATCTTACCTAAAGCAATCTATAGATTCAGTGCAATCCCTAACAAGCTACCAACGGTATTTTTCACAGAGCTAGAACAAATAATTTCACAATTTGTATAGAAATACAAAAAAACCTCAAATAGCCAAAGCAATCTTGAAAAAGAAGAATGGAGCTGGAGGAATCAACCTGCCTGACTTCAGGCTCTACTACAAAACCACAGTCATCAAGACAGTATGGTACTGGCACAAAGACAGAAATATAGATTAATGGAACAAAATAGAAAGCCCAGAGATAAATCCATGCACCTATGGACACCTTGTCTTTAACAAAGGAGGCAAGAATATACAATGGAGAAAAGACAATCTCTTTAACAAGTAGTGCTGGGAAAAGTGGTCAACCACTTGTAAAAGAATGAAAGTAGAACACTTTCTACACACTATACACAAATATAAACTGAAAATGGATTAAAGATCTAAACATAAGACCAGAAACTATAAAACTCCTAGAGAAGAACACAGGCAAAGCACTTTCTGACATATATCACAGCAGGATCCTCTATGACCCACCTCCCAGAATATTGGAAATAAAAGCAAAAATAAACAAATGGGGCCTAATTAAACTTAAAAGCTTCTGCACAACAAAGGAAACTATAAGCAAGGTGAAAAGACAGCTTTCAGAATGGGATAAAATAATAGCAAATGAAGCAACTGACAAACAACTAATCTCAAAAATATACAAGCAACTCCTGCAGCTCAGTCCAGAAAAATAAACGACCCAATCAAAAAATGGGCCAAAGAACTAAACAGACATTTCTCCAAAGAAGACATACAGATGGCTAAAGACATTTCTCCAAAGAAGACATACAGATGGCTAACAAACACATGAAAAGATGCTCAACATCACTCATTATCAGAGAAATGCAGATCAAAACCACAATGAGGTACCATTTCACACCAGTCAGGATGGTGGCAATCCAAAAGTCTATAAGCAATAAATGCTGGAGAGGGTGTGGAGAAAAGGGAACCCTCTTACACTGTTGGTAGGAATGCAAACTAGTACAGCCACTATGGAGAACAGTGTGGAGATTCCTTAAAAAACTGGAAATAGAACTGCTTTATGACCCAGCAATCCCACTGCTGGGCATACACACTGAGGAAACCAGAATTGAAAGAGACACGGTACCCCAATGTTCATTGCAGCACTGTTTATAATAGCCAGGACATGGAAGCAACCTAGATGTCCATCAGCAGATGAATGGATAAGAAAGCTGTAGTACATATACACAATGGAGTATTACTCAGCCATTAAAAAGAATACATTTGAATCAGTTCTAATGAGGTGGATGAAACTGGAGCCTACTATACAGAGTGAAGTAAGCCAGAAAGAAAAACACTAATGCAGTATACTAATGCATATATATGGAATTTAGAAAGATGGTAATGATAACCCTGTATGTGAGACAGCAAAAGAGACACAGATATATAGAACAGTCTTTTGGACTCTGTGGGAGAGGGAGAGGGTGGGATGATTTGGGAGAATGACACTGAAACCTGTATAATATCATATATGAAACCTGAATCACCAGCCAGGTTGGATGCATGATACTGATGCTTGGGGCTGGTGCAGGGGACGACCCAGAGGGATGGTATGGGGGTGGGGGGAGGGGGGAGGGTTCAGGATGGGGAACACATGTATACCTGTGACGGATTCATGTTGATGTATGGCAAAAACAATACAGTATTGTAAAATAATTAACCTCCAATTAAAATAAAAAAATTTATATTAAAAAGGAAAGCATAGTATAAAATGAAGAAGCATGCAGATATACAGTATTCATTATTAAACAAAGGATTTCTGTTTGCTCTTTCATTTATAGCTGAATGACATCTGAGAAGTCAATCTTGATGAAACAGCCTCTTCATGAATACAAAAAAATCTCATCCACCTGTCAGTGATGCTGTGAAGATTGCCTAAGACGTATACAAAAACATTTTGTTAAAGTATTAAGTTTGTTATTATCACTAAAAGAATCAGTGTCAAAAGTCAGACTGCATAAAACTCACTTATGGAAAGAACAAGTACCCAAAGATCTTCAAGTCTGCTTTATCACCAAATATTCTTTCGGTAAATTTTGCTCTGATCATTGTCAACAAATGTTTATAGAAGTTGTGCTGGAAACAGAATTTATTCATTTGTATTTTTGTGAAAGTGCAGGAAGTTTGGCATCATCCAGTGTGTTTCCTGGTTAAATGTTAAGAGTTATCTGAATTCCTTCCTTTTGAGTATGGCAACTTTTGTAGTGTGTTTGCTCAAAGTAGAAGCTTGATTTGCTTATAGTAGGCTCAGGGAGACTTCTGTAAGATAAAGTGAAACAAGCCACTGTTTTGACTTCTGTTTGTTTTTCTTTCCTGAGGCA
Source organism: Nanger dama (assembly GCA_917880005.1). Classification (NCBI taxonomy): domain Eukaryota; kingdom Metazoa; phylum Chordata; class Mammalia; order Artiodactyla; family Bovidae; genus Nanger; species Nanger dama. The sequence continues at coordinate 5,374,595 of CAKJTW010000059.1, forward strand.
TGGTATAGGTTTTAGTATAGGTATAGGTTTTACTGTTTTAGGTTCTTGCTACTATAACAAATTACCACAAATTTAATGGCTGAAAAAACACAGATTTAAACTATTATAAATCTGGAGGGCAGAAGAATAAAATTAAACTGTAATCTGGAGGGCAGAAGAATAAAATTAAACTGTTATCTGGAGGATTCAGTGTGGAATCAATTTCCCATCTTTTTCAGCTTCGAGAATCTGCCTGCATTCTTTGGATCAGGGTCCCATCTGTGTATCACTCCAACCTCATGTTTCCACTGTTGCACCTCCTACATCCCATTTGACTCTCTCTCCCTCCCCCTCCTAAGGATGCTTGTGGTTATATTGGGCCTACTTGGACAATCCAGGGTAACCTCTTCACTTCGAGATCGTTAATTTAATCACATCTGTACTACTTTGTCATGTAAGGAAACAGTACATGCAAGGAAATAAAACAAAACAACAGAGGTCCAGAAAGTTGAACCTCTTTAGTCCAATGGACATCTTTGGGAGGCTGTTATTCTGTTTACCATGATACCCAAAACATTTTCTCTTCTTAAACTGTTGCTTTTAGTACAGTTAGATTCACTGTTTCCTGGGACTATAAGTGATCAATTTGTGGGCTGTATTAGTTGTCTTGATCATGTTTATTAGATAGCTCTAGTTGTTGTGTAATAAATAGCTGCAAAACTTGCTGCTTAGATTAACATAAACACACTATTAAAACTATATATATGATAGATAACAAACAATGACCTACAGTATAGCACAGGGAACCATACTAAAAGAACTATACTAAATATTTTGAAATAGCCTATAAGGGAAATGAATTTGAATATATATCTATAGGGACTTCCTGGTAGCTCAGTAGTAAAGAATCTGCCTGCAATGCAGAAGCCAAGGGGACTTGAGTTTGATCCCTGGGTCAGGAAGATCCTCTGGAAGAGGACATGGCAACCCACTCCAGTCTTCTTGCCTGAAGAATCTCACAGACAGAGGAACCTGGCAGCCTATAGTCCACGGGGTCTCAAAGAGATGGACACAACTAAGTGATTTAGCAGGCACACACACACACACACACACACGCAAACACACACACATACATATATATGCAGATACACACACACACACACATATGTATGCAGATACACACACATATAACTGTATCACTTTTCTGTACACTTGAAACTAGCACAACTTTGTAAATCAGCTATACTTCAATTAAAAAAACTTTCATTACTCCCCTCCCTTTGGAGAGAAGGTGTTTGCAGAGCACAAGTCCTGCCTTCTCTATCCCTCGATCAATGAATAAAATTTCTGCCTGCTCAATATGCCAGCAAATTTGGAAAACTCAACAGTGGCCACAGGACTGGAAAAGGTCAGTTTTCACTCCAATCCCGAAGAAAGGCAATGCCAAAGAATGCTCAAACTACCTCACAGTTGCACTCGTCTCACACGCTAGAAAAGTAATGCTCGAAATTCTCCAAACCAGGTTTCAGCAGTACATGAATTGTGAACTTCCAGATGTTCAAGCTGGATTTACTAAAGGCAGAGGAACCAGAGATCAAATTGCCAACACCTGCTGGATCATCAAAAAAGCAAGAGAGTTCCAGAAAAACATCCATTTCTGCTTTATTGACTATGCCAAAACCTTTGACTGTGTGGATCACAAGAAACTGTGGAAAATTCTGAAAGAGATGGAAATACCAAAGCACCTAACCTGCCTCTTGAGAAACCTATATGAAGGTCAGGAAGCAACAGTTAGAACTCCACATGGAACAACTGACTGGTTCCAAATAGGAAAAGGAGTATGTCAAGGCTGTATATTTAGTATGTCACCCTGCTTATTTAACTTCTATGCAGAGTACATCATGAGAAATGCTGGGCTGGAAGAAACACAAGCTGGAATCAAGATTGCCGGAAGAAATATCAATCACCTCAGATATGCAGATGACACCACCCTTATGGCAGAAAGTGAAGAGGAACTAAAAAGCCTCTTGATGAAAGTGAAAGAGGAGAGTGAAAAAGGTGGCTTAAAGCTCAATATTCAGAAAACGAAGATCGTGGCATCTGGTCCCATCACTTCATGGGAAATAGATGGGGAAACTGTGGAAACAGTGTCAGATTTTATTTTGGGGGCTCCAAAATCACTGCAAATGGTGACTGCAGCCATGAAATTAGAAGACGCTTACTCCTTGGAAGGGAAGTTATGACTAACCTAGGCAGCATATTAGAAAGCAGAGACATTACTTTGTCCACAAAGGTCCATCTAGTCAAGGCTATGGTTTTTCCAGTGGTCATGTATAGCCACGAGAGTTGAACTATGAAGAAAGCTGAGTGCCAAAGAATTGATGCTTTTGAACTGTGGTGTTGGAGAAGACTCTTGAGAGTCCCTTGGACTGCAAGGAGAGCCAACCAGTCCATTCTGAAGGAGATGAGCCCTGGGATTTCTTTGGAAGGAATGATGCTAAAGCTGAAACTCCAGTACTTTGGCCACCTCATGCGAAGAGTTGACTCATTGGAAAAGACTCTGATGCTGGCAGGGATTGGGGCAGGAGGCAAAGGGAATGACAGAGGATGAGATGGCTGGATGGCACCACCGACTTGATGGACGTGAGTGAACTCCGGGGAGTTGGTGCTGGACAGGGAGGCCTGGCGTGCTGTGATTCATGGGGTCGCAAAGAGTCAGGCATGACTGGGCGACTGAACTGACTGATAATGATAAAAACTTTGCTGCTTAAAACAGTAAGATTTACTATCTCTTAAAACTATCTCTCACAGTTTCTGTGGGTCAGGATTACAGTAGTGGCTTAGCTGGGTGGTTCTGGCTCAGGTTCTTTCACAGGTTTCACATGCCATCTGGGGCTACAGTCATCTGTGGGTTCACTGGGCTGCAGGAGCTGCTTCCAGGGTCCCAAGGACGCTCAGAGACCCAAATAGCAAACTAGTGCTGGATATTGGAGTTCTTAACCAAATAGGCATCTAAATGAGTTTCTTGATATAGCAACTGACTTTCTCTAGAAATATTACAAGAAAAAACAAGGTGAAAAATGCAATGTTTTATGGACTCCCTTTGGAAGTCACACACTGTGAACTCCACAGTGTCCAACTGGCCACCCAGACCAGCCATGAATCATTGTGGGAGGGGACTACACAAGGGCAGAAATACAAGGAGGGAATTTCTCTGAGACCTTCTTGGGGCTTTGCTATCATGTAGTAGTACCCATGTACTGTATACGTATACATAAGCGAGTGTTTCCTTGGTGTGACTAAATATTAACCATCTGTGAGATTGAAGGAGCAATCTTTATTAAATCAGCTATATAGTCACCTAAGATGATTCAAAAAAAAGGCAACGATGAACTTTTTCTCAGATGTGAGTAAGAGGTTGGTCCCCAAACAGCATCAATGTTGGAACGCCAATATTCTGGCTTGAATTTCGATGATCTTATCTCTAAACCAAGCCATATTAGAAAAGAAAATTTACTGTGAGATCCACTGTAAGTTATTTCACTTCATTTCATTAGATAAATGTCAGGAATTGATTTCTGACTGTCATATAATGGTCAAGTACATTAACTCTTAACAATAGTTTTCCTCTGCTGAAAAACCCATCTGGAAATAAGAAATGTGTACGGAACTAGGAGAGAGATGAGCATCTGGCCATCGGCAGTGTTTCTTCTTTAATGTAGTCTGCTGACATTTTCCCAGCTTGGAAGCTTCACCTATCAGAACTCTCTCTGGTTGATTTCAGGATCCACCACAATTCCACTTAGTATGTTGCAGAGTATTAACAAATTACATACTGCACTTTTATATTTAGCGTTTTCTGACAGTATAGTTTTCCTACATTCTGCATCTAACAGTAACTAAATGAGATTTAAACTATCACATCGTCTCTTCATTTATCCTCCTTCCCCAAAAGACAGAGAGAAGGAGATGTGAGGGGGATATGGGGGAGGAAGGAGGGAAGAGAGAGAGAGAGAAACCTCTGCCTCACCACGTGGAAACTAATTTTGTCATTAATAAACCGTGAGGTCTTCAGCATTGTCACAGGTGTGGGGGCTGGTTGAGACTGCCAGAGAGGCAGCAGTAACTTTCCTGTAGCACAAAAAAACGTGTCAGGATAGAGCAGACACTTCAGTAGCCAGAAAAACAGATGCAGCAACAGCCATTCTCTCCCAGGCTATTCCTGGAGACCAGGATTCTCCTGTCATGAAGAACAAATTTGAAGCCAGAGTCTCTTCTGCAGACAGTCTCTTCCCCGTGAGGCTCTCTGCACGGCTGTCCTCTCCTGCACCTGAAACAAGCAGGTGCTAGAGGTGAGGCAGGAGTCCTGCTTGCCCTGCTGCCCCTGGTGGACCCTTCTCTTTCCTTTCTAAACCGACAGAAAACACCCAGTGCATCCCGTCTATTAACCCATCCGCCAAACCAGCACCTCCTTATTCCTTGAAGATGGTGGATCCAGGCTTACCGTCACTTTCTCTAGCACTACTCCTATCGTGACAGTGGACGATTTCAATATTCACTTGAGTCATTTTTCCAACCCCATAAAATCTCGGTTTAACCCCTCTCCTCTAATGACATTTTTCTTCTCAACCACCACGCACATTATTTCCACTGATACTGAAATCCCTTCATAACTTAAATCCAAGTATCCTAGTCTCTGAACAGCATCTCTTAGTGCTTTTGCTCACTCATGCTGTTGCTGTGATTACTGTTTCAACCCCCTTTCAGAGCTAAAACCCACTGATTCTACCACTTTTTAACTGATTCTCATGTCCTCCCTTCATTCCTGAAATTCCATTGTCCATCATTATAATCATTTCTTTGAAAATGCTTTTATCTTTCTTATATCTTTTTGGCAATGTCCCAATCCTGGTTAAATATAAATCTCTGCCTGCCTTATCCTGTAACTATTCAGGGGCAAGTGTCTGGTGAAAAACTAGCAACCATGTTGACTGGTCTTAACTTAAGTTCACAGTCGATAACTTTCATTGGGCCTCTAACACTGCTCAACAGTAGTGTGATATTTCATACTCGATTCATTTCCCAGTTCTCCTAAATGACTATTTTATACCTCTCTTTTCACAGTTCTAATCTCTTTCTCACATTTTTTGAGGAAGCAATCAGAAAAGGATCTGTCAAGTTCTTGCCATGTCTATGTACTTTATTTCCTCATGTTACAGTAGAATTGCTTGCACTCTGAGGTAAGGCCAGCCTCTCTTTGTGCTAGATCCCTTTACCTTCTGCTCATTCGAGGATACAACGGCAACCAATTCTCTTCTTTTATGTCCAAGCTGATTGTGATTTTCTCTCTGTCAGAGTTTCTTCATTGGTATACGAAAACACTACCATTCCTTCCATCTTGAAAAATCGTCTCTTAACCTAACTTCCTCCTCAGTCACTATTCTATTTTTCTCTTGTCTGAGAGCAGACCTACTAAAAACAGTTGTCTCCACACACTGGTTTGGGGCTTCCCTGGTGACTCTCAGACAGTAAAGAGTCATATACTGGTTTGTTTCCTGTACTGAACTCATTCCAGCCAGGCTCTCACGCTCACCATTCCACCACAGCTGGTCTTCCTCAGGTCATCAGCTGGCTTGCTCATTCTAAACAAGGGCCAGTCTATAGTTCTCACCTCATGTAACCTGCAAGTCAGAAGCTGACATATTTAATCATTCTTTCCTCCTTGAAACCATTTCACTTGGCTTCCAGAACATCACAATATTGCTTTTCCTGCTTCTCCTAGATTTCCTTTTGCCTTTCCCTAGCCACTTAATTTTGGTACTGGGGTGCCTCAGAGGTAGGTCTTGCTCTTTTGGTGATCTCAGTATAGTATATGTATGTGTGTGTTCACTCAGGCTCACTCTTTGCAACCACATGGACTGTAGCCCACCAGGCTCCTCTGTCTGTGGGATTTTCCAGGCGAGAATGCTGGAGTATATTGTTATTTCCTCCTCCAGTGGATCTTCCCAACCCAGGGATTAAACCCATGTCTCCTGCATTGACATGAGGATTCTTTACCACTGAGCCACCTGGGAAGCCCCAGGAAAGAGTGTTGAATTTATTTCAGGTATAAATAATACACACACACACACACACACACACACACACACATATAATTTATATCCACATGTATATATATATATATATATATATAATTTAACTCAACTCTCTCTTGAATAACAAACTCATATATCCAACTGTCTACGGGACATCTCTTGTACAGATAATAAATCTCTATGGTCACAACTCAGTTCATGCTATTTCTCTTCAAAACCTCTTTCTCTTTTAATCTTCTTCATTTCAGTTAATGGCAGTTCCATCTTTTTGCCAACATTTTCAAATTAATCCTCAATTTCTCTTTTTCTATCAAATGTCACATTTACCTATCAGCAAATCCTATTGTGTGTACCTTCAATCATATTCAAAATCTGACGCATTTACACAGTCATCTATGCCATTGTCTCTCACCTGGATAAATGTAACAACCACTAAACTGGTCTCATTGTTTCTATCCTTGCTATCTCTCTCCTTCTATTCTATTTTTACACAACAGTCAGAGGGATTAAAATAGTTTCTAATTTCGATTGCAATTTGTTCTTTGACCCCTAAGTTATTTAGAAGTGTGCTATTCAATTTTTATTTATTAGGAGATGTTCTACTTTTAAAAATTGATTTCTAGTTTAATTCCATTGTGTTTAAGAAACGTGCTCTGTGTGAGCTCAGTCTTTTAAATTTATTCGGACTCATTTTTACTGCCTGGCATACGGTCTGTTTTGGTCAATGTTCTGTGTACACTTGAAAGCAAAGTCTTTTCTGCAGTTGTTGGGGACAGTGCACTAGAAATGTTATTTAGGTCAAGTTGGTTAATAGTGAGTATTCTTCCAATTTCCATATCCTTACTGAAATTTTTATCAGATTCCACCATAAATTACTAAAGAAAAAGTGAAAATTTCCAAGTGTGATTTGTGGACTTACCTATTGTTTTTCTTTTCCTTTTTCCTCCATTTTCCCAAGCACTTTGAAATGTGTTATTTGGTTAAATATGTTTAAGGTCATTATAACTTTCTAATGAATTGACTTTTTTATCATTATGAATTATCCCCCTTTGTTTCTGTTAATAATCCTATCTTTGAGCCAGAAAACATGTCTACTTTGTCTTATGTCCATATAGGCCCACTATTTTTTTAAAATTAGTGTTTGCATGCTATACAATTTCCTGTTCATTTTCTTTCAATGTATCTGTGTCCTTATATTTAAAAATGGATCTCATATATAGCAATAATTTGGTTCTTTTTTTCCAGTGTGGTAATCACTGTCCTTTAAATAGAATAGTTCAGTCTGCTTAGGTTTATTGTAACTACTGATATGATTTGTTTTTTTTTCCTAGAAAAACTTTACTTTCCCTCCACCACCTGGTCACATTTGAGCATGGATTTGTTCTCTCATCTTTCTTTTCTTCTAATATGGGCAATATTAGCTTTTATGAAAAGGATGGGTGACAAGGTGTTTTTTTTTCCTTACACTTCTCATTGTCATGTTTGCTACTACTTCGAGGCCATTATTTGCCTTCTGTAAAAAATTTTTATTTATTTATCTATCTATTTATTTTTGGCTGTGCTGGGTTTTCATTCCTGGGCACAGGCTTTCTCTAGTTGCAGAGAACAATCCTTCACTGCAGTGCACAGGCTTCTCACTGTGGTACCTTTGCTATTACGGAGCACAGGCTCAGGTGTATGATCTCAGTAGTTGTGGCGGCACATACGCTTAGTTGCTCTGAGGCATGTGGGATCTTCCCAGACAGGGAATGAACCCATATCCTCTGCACTGGCAGGTGAATGCTTAATCACTGAACCACCAGGGAAATCCTTATTTGCCATAAGCCTCTTTCCATAATCTTATGCTTCAGCATCATTCATGTGTCTTTGCTGCTGCTGCATATTGACCTCCTGATGTAATCAACAATGTCCTCCCAAACTACTCCCCCAACCCTATGACCCTGGATCCCCTGCAACATCTCTTTGAATGGATCATCCAGTATTCTAAGTTGCACTGGCCTTGACACTAGAGATCCACTGTCCTTTTGAAACAACATACTTGTTTTTCTTTGCTAAAGAACCACACTTTGGTTTGAGTGACTACCTTCCTCAAAAGACACCTAAGCAGTTGCTGATCAAACTCAGTTCAGTTCAGTCGCTCAGTCATGTCCGACTCTTTGTGACCCCATGAATCACAGCACGCCAGGCCTCCCTGTCTATCACCAACTCCTGGAGTTCACTCAGACTCACATCCATTGAGTCAGTGATGCCATCCAGCTATCTCATCCTCGGTCATCCCCTTCTTCTGCCCCTAATCCCTCCCAGCATCAGAGTCTTTTCCAGTGAGTCAACTCTTCGCATGAGGTGGCCAAAGTACTGAAGTTTCAGCTTTAGCATCATTCCTTCCATAGAAATCCCAGGGCTGATCTTCAGAATGGACTGCTTGGATCTCCCCTGCAGTCCAAGGGACTTTCAAGAGTCTTCTCCAACACCACAGTTCAAAAGCATCAATTCTTTGGCGCTCAGCCTTCTTCACAGTTCAAATCTCACATCCATACATGACTATTGGAAAAACCATAGCCTTGATTAGATGGACCTTAGTCGGCAAAGTAATATCTTTGCTTTTGAATATACTATCTAGGTTGATCATAACTTTTCTTCCAAGGAGTAAGCGTCTTTTAATTTCATGGCTACAGTCACCATCTGCAGTGATTTTGGAGCCCCCAAAATAAACAATGTTTTCACTGTTTCCACATCTATTTCCCATGAAGTGATGGGACCGGATGCCATGATCTTCATTTTCTGAATGTTGAGCTTTAAGCCAACCTTTTCACTCTCCTCTTTCACTTTCATCAAGAGGCTTTTAGTTCCTCTTCACTTTCTGCCATAAGGGTGGTGTCATCTGCATATCTGAGGTGATTGATATTTCTCCCAGTAATCTTGATTCCAGCTGGTGCTTCTTCCAGTCCAGCATTTCTCATGATGTACTCTGCATAGAAGTTAAATAAGCAGGGTGACAGTATACAGCCTCAACGTACTCCTTTTCCTATTTGGAACCAGTCTGTTGTTCCACATCCAGTTCTAACTGTTGCTTCCTGACCTGCATACAAATTTCTCAAGAGGCAGGTCAGGTGATCTGGTATTCCCATCTCTTTCAGAATTTTCCACAGTTTCTTGTGATCCACACAGTCAAAGGCTTTGGCATAGTCAATAAAGCAGAAATAGTTGTTTTTCTGGAACTCTCTTGCTTTTTCCATGATCCAGAAGATCTTGGCAACTTGATCTCTGGTTCCTCTGCCTTTTCTAAAACCAGCCTGAACATCAGGAAGTTCACGGTTCACATATTGCTGAAGCCTGGCTTGGAGGATTTTGAGCATTACTTTACTAGCATGTGAGATGGGTGCACTTGTGCGGTAGTTTGAGCATTCTTTGTCATCCTTTCTTTGGGATTGGAATGAAAACTGACCTTTTCCAGTCCTGTGGCCACTGCTGAGTTTTCCAAATTTGCTGGTATATTGAGTGCAGCACTCTCACAGCATCATCTTTCAGGATTTGAAACAGCTCCACTGAAATTCCATCACCTCCACTAGCTTTGTTTGTAGTGATGCTTTCTAAGGCCCACTTGACTTCACATTCCAGGATGTCTGGCTCTAGATGAGTGATCACACCATCTTGATTATCTGGGTCATGAAGATCTTTTTGTACAGTTCTTCTGTGTATTCTTGCCACCTCTTCTTAATATCTTCTGCTTCTGTTAGGTCCAGACCATTTCTGTCCTTTATCGAGCCCATCTTTGCATGAAATGTTCATTGGCATCTCTAATTTTCTTGAAGAGATCTCTAGTCTTTCACATTCTGTTGTTTTCCTCTATTTCTTTGCATTGATCGCTGAGGAAGGCTTTCTTATCTCTTCTTGCTATTCTTTGGAACTCTGCCTTCAGATGCTTATATCTTTCCTTTCCTCCTTTGCTTTTTGCCTCTCTTCTTTTCACAGCTAAGTCCTACCCAGACAGCCATTTTGCTTTTTGCATTTCTTTTCCATGGGGATGGTCTTGATCCCTGTCTCCTGTACAGTGTCATGAACCTCATTCCATAGTTCATCAGGCACTCCATCTATCAGATCTAAGTCCTTAAATCTATTTCCCACTTCCACTGTATAATCATAAGGGATTTGATTTAGGTCATACCTGAATGGTCTAGAGATTTTCCCTACTTTCTTCAATTTGAGTCTGAATTTGGTAATAAGGAGTTTATGATCTGAGCCACAGTCAGCTCCTGGTCTTGTTTTTGTTGACTGTATAGAGCTTCATCTTTGGTGCAAAGAATATAATCAGTCTGATTTCAATGTTGACCATCTGGTGATGTCCATGTGTAGAGTCATCTCTTGTGTTGTGGAGAGGGTGTTTGCTATGACCAGTGCATTTTCTTGGCAAAACTCTGTTAGTCTTTGCCCTGCTTCATTCTGCATTCCAAGGCCAAATTTTCCTGTTACTCCAGGTATTTCTCGACTTCATTTCTTTTTTTTTAATTGGCATATAGTTGATTTATACTGCTGTGTAAGTTTCTCCTATAGCAAAGTGAATCAGGCATATATACACATATCCCTGCTTTTTGAATTTCCTTTACATTCAGGTCACACAGAACAATGAGTAGGGTTCTTTGTGCTATACAGTAGGTTTTTATTAGTTATCTGTTTTATACCTAGTAGTGTATATATGTCAATCTCAATCCCCCAATTCATTCCAACCCCCTTTTCCTCCTTGGTATCTGTACATTTGTTCTCTACATCTGTGTCTCTATTTCTGCTTTGCCAATAAGGTCATATTCAACATTTTTCTAGAGTCCACATATATGTGTTAATATATGATATTTATTTTCCTCTTTCTGACTTACTTCACTCTGTATGACAGTACATGACTCTATAGGTCCATCCACTTCTCTGCAAATGACAGTTTCATTACTTTTTATAGCTAAGTTATATTCCATTGTATATATGTACCACATCTTCTTTATCCAGTCATCTGTTGATGGACACTTAAGTAGCTTCCATGTCCTGGTTATTGTAAATGGTGCTGTAGTGAACACTGGGAAATATGTATCATTTTGAATTATGGTTTCTCTGAGTGTATGTCCAGGAGTGGGATTGCTGGGTCGTATGGTAGTTCTACTTTTAATCTTTTAAGTAATCTTCATACTATTCTCCATAGTGGCTGTATCAAGTTACATTCCTGCCAATAGTGCAAGAGGGTCCCCATTCTACACACTCTCTCCAGTATTCATTGTTTGTAGATTTTTTGATAATGGTCATTCTGATCATTGTGAGGTTATTCCTCTATGTATTGATAGTTTTGATTTGCATTTCTTTCATTTTTATTTTTCTACTCTTAAATATAACATGTGTTTTGCCCCTTATTGGTTTTAAGATTTTTCTGTTTGTCTTTGACATGCTTCAGTTTTCACTTTCATTTTTCCTTCAGTTTCCACCTTTATGTGCTCCAGTGTGGTCTTTATTTGTTCATTCTCCCAGAATTTGATGATTTTTTTCATCTGTGGATTAATATTTTTAATCAAATTTGAAAAAAAATTGACAACTATCTTCTCGAATGTTTTGTATTCTGCTCCATTTTCTCTCTTTACTCTTATACACCACTTCCATGTATCTTCAACTCTTTGCCATTAGTCCATACGATACGTAAACTTTGGCCCACATTTTTCATTCTTTCGTTTTTCTTCTCTTTACCTCAGATTAGACAATGTTATGGTTTCTGAGATTACTAAAACTTTCATGATTTTTTTCAAATCTGTTTAAGCTTCTAAAAAATTTTTCAGAGAGATTTTCTCTTCAGTTCTAAAATTTTCATTTGATCTTTTTCTGGAGTTTCAACTTTTTACTAAAATTCTCCATCTTTTCATATCGTTTGTCCATACTTTTTAGTAAATTATTTAACATATTTATAATGTATACATGCTAAGTCATTTCAGTCATGTCCAACTCTTTGCAACCCCATGGACTGTAGCCCGGCTGGGGTTCTCCAGGCAAGAACACTAGAATGGGTTGCTGTTTTCTTCTCCAGGGAAAGGTCACAACCCAAGGATCAAACCTCATCTCCCGCACAAGCATGGGGGTTCTCTACCACTAGTGCCACATGGGAAGCTGTAACGTACTCATAGCATATTTATAATAGCTATTTTAAACCCCTTATTGCTAATTCCAACATCTGAATAACGTATGGATTTTCTTTCTTTCTTTTTTTTTGCCCAACTTTCTGTTAAGATGGATCTCGTGTTTCATCTTCTTGCATATCCAGTAATTTTATTATATGCTGAACATTGTGAATGATATATTGGAGAGCTTCTGGATTAAATTTTCCTCTAAAAATGGGGGTTTGTCCTGATGAATAGTTAAATTTTCAGCAGGTAATTTTGCTCTTGCTCTTGATTTTAGCATGTTACCAGAGTAAGGATCTTAGGCTGCAGTCAACTCCTAAGGCATAGGCTTTCTAAGTTCTCGATTGGATGGTCAAGTCATTCCTGAAGGTCTCCCATTGGATGGGGATACCGAAAGTTTCCCCAGCACTGTAAGGACTCTGAAATCTCTGTTCACCTCTTATCCTGCCAGAAGTTGTTTTCTCCTTGTCCTCCCGGTTTTGTGTCCCACACATGTACAACTTAGAATTCAGCCAATAACTTGAGGGGAATTTATGTTAATTTTTCAGACTTCTTTTCATGGTTCCCTCTCTCCAGGGTCCAGAGTCCCACCCTTCTAATTACAGATGCCTTAAAATCTCCAAAGCCTAATATTCACTTCTTTTACCAACTTACGTTTTCCCGTACCAGTCGTGTAGCTCCTTTTGCTTGTTCAATCTTCTGAGAAATGATTTGGAAATCTTTCCCAGACAGAAAGCCAGCATGAATGGAAGAGTAACCTCATGAGCTTGCCTGCTCTCAAAGCAATGGACAGCCTCGCCTTGTCCATTTTTCAGCATTGAAAACAGAAATGTTTTTTTCCTCCAATTTACACATTTTAAAATTTTACTTGGAGGATAATTGTTTTAAAGATTTCATAAGACAAAATATATAAATATATGTAATACCTTCAAAACCATAAAAATATAAAATAAAAATAAAGTTATGGTGGCTTCTGCTGCACAACAAGGCAAATCCATCATAATTATATATATCCCCTCCCTCTTGAACTCCCTCCTGCACCCCCACCCCATCCCTCTAGGTCATCACAGGGTTCTAAGCTGGGTGCCCTTTGTTATACAGCAGCTTCCCACGAGCTACCTATTTACACATGGTAGTGTATATATGTCAATGCTGCTTTCTCAATTTGTCCCACTCTCCCCTTCCCCAGCTGAGTCCACAGCTCTGCTCTCTATGTCTGTGTATCCATTCCTTCCCTGCAGATGAGTTTATCAGTACTATTTTTCTAGATTCCATATCCATGCGTTAATATATGATATTTGTCACTTTCTGACTGACTTCATTCTGTATAATAAGCTCTAGGTTCATCTGTCTCACTACAACTGACCTAAATTTGTACCTTCTTATGGCTGAGTAATATACCATTGTATATATGTTCCACGACTTCTTTATCCATTCATCTGTTGATGGACATCTAGGTTGTTTCCATGTCTTGGCTATTGTAAATAGTGCTTTTTTATTACCTGAGGGTAATTCTAATACTAGCTTCTCAGTAAGGAACTGAATTATAATTTTGTTATTTTTAAATATTTTAATAGAGTTTTAAGTTTTTCCCTATGGAAAAATTTAAATGTTATACTTTTCAGTCCTAGGTAAATGTGCTACAGAAATTAAGAGTAATTAATGTAGTAAAATCACATTTTAAATGCTGTTAGTGGTATTGACGGTGGGGGGGTGTGTACAGAGGCTAAATTCTAAACTTGACATATCAGATAACAACTGCATGTATGCCAGCTTACCATTGAAAAGCCCTTGGAACATAGATTTACATGCCATTTTTCAGACAGCTCAACAGATAGTTGTTTAGCTTCTTCTTCCACATCAGATGAAGAAGTTGGCCATGCTAAAGTAAAACTGTAATCTTTAAGCAATAAAGAATGTGAATATGGCAAAGATAGGGAAGGTTATATTGTTTGAGAGACTACCAAAGGTGTCATTTTAAATATACATTAGGATTTGATAATATTGCATGCTCTGATACATAGAGTTTCTCTTAAAAATAATTAGCTATGAATATTTATCTGATTATTGTAAAACTGTGATCTTAGAACATTTATTCAGGCAGCAGTGTAAATGACTGGAAAAATGGGCATGAGACGAGATCAGGAAACAACTGGAAACCTACTGTAATGGAAAAAGTAAAACTAAACTGACAGGAATTGATCTGGCCAAGAGGAAGGGCTGGATTTACCAGGTAATTTTAATGTATAATCAATAGTTCTGATGAAGAATACAGAGCATGCTGTTTGAATGCAAAGAATGGACCAAATTAAACACAGTACATTAGATTATTAGCTGAAGAAAAACTGTGAAGGAAAAAGAAAACCACTCCACACATTGGGCTATTGAGAATCATTATTCAATGATATGACTGAACTATATCCATGGCTCAAATGCCAGCAACCTACAAAAGAAAGCAACAAGGTCTGTAATAAAGAATAAACACAGAAATCCCCAACATTTACAAACCAAATACATGATCCAGAGCAAAGACAAGGTTATTTTAATATTATTCAGTGCTGTCAATAACCAGTACTGCTTTAGGTACTTACATGAGCTAGAAGAAAAGACTGTAATCTGTTAATCAAGAGTACCCCATGGCACTTGTTTGCCCCAAACAGCTTGGTAGAATAATGTATCTGAACACAGAGGGTCAAAGGTCTTAGAGAGCCAAAGGCTGCATGTGTCTTAAAGGAATAACCAGAGAATCACTAGCTTAGAGTTGCAAACCAACTGCCAGAATGTTTCATTTGGTGCACAGACATACTTATGTAGCCTAAAGTGGGTTGTAAACTAAAATTAGCAGATTTCCCCTAAAAACCCAGATTTCTGGCTTCTCTTGAAATCTTAGAAGATCCAGAAGTAAGTGGAAACATTTAACCAGAGTTGCACCTTGCAGTCACCAGCTGTTGGGTACACCTCACTCATTTATATAATGTAAGCATATTCAGTCTCATATCCAAGCTGTGTCTGACTACTGTGAACTATGTGGAACTAAGATGCTCTTGAGGGACATACAGAATGAGACAGAAGTAAAAATTTGTTAGTGCAGTCCACTTGCACTTAAAACCCTTGAGATTTTGGAACACAAGCAAGATTTCTTGGGGTCCCCGAGAGAACGTACAAATCTAACAGGTCCAGAGAGTTCTATTTCTACAGAGCACACAACTGGATTTAATGCTTTGGCTTCAGTAGCAACATACTTCGCATGAGATGGCAATCCCCAGAGGAGCAGTGGTAAAGTTGGATGAGATAGTTCCTGGAGGAAGTGAAACTCCTTATCTGAGGCTGCTATAGTGCCTGCAAAATAAGTGGTGCCCAGAGGAAATGGTGGTACTCAGCAGAAGCAACACAGGTATTCACAGGAAGACGGAGATACCTGGTGATGCTGGAGGCACCTAAAGAGCAGTGTATACTCGGGAAGATGCTGCCAGGAGTGGCAATATCAGCATCACTGCTTGATGAAGCAGCTTGGCTATTCTAGCAAAAGGGGCAAGCAGACAGGCAGAGGGAAAAGGTGATGCTGTGTAACAGAGTAGCTTACTGGTAGCATGAGTGAAAGACACTCTGAAGATTTACAGAGAAACTTGAAAGCTGGACAGCCCGGGATTAGAGATCTGAATGTAGGAATAAAAGACAGGAAGTTACGTGTATAATGTTAATACTGTGCCAGACACAGAGTAAATATCCATATATACATGCCAGATAAAATACAGGATGCCTAGTTAACTTAAAATCTTAGAAAAATAGTGAATAAATTTTTAGTACAAGCATATCCAAATATTGAATAAAGTACCAGTTCAGTTCAGTCTCTGTCATGTCCATCTCTTTACAACCAAATGGACTGCAGCACACCAAGCTTCCTTGTCCATCATCAAATACTGGAGCTTGTTCAAACTCATGTCCGATGAGTCAGTGATGCCGTCCCCTTCTCCTTCTGCCTTCAATCTTTCCCAGCATCAGGGTCTTTCAAATGAGTCAGTTCTTTGCATCAGGTGGCCAAAGTATTGGAGTTTCAGCTTCAGCATCAGTCCCTCCAATGAATATGCAGGACTGATCTCCTTTCAGATGAACTGGTTGGATCTCCTTGCAGTCCAAGGGACTCTCAAAAGTCTCCAACACCACAGTTCAAAAGCATCAATTCTTCAGCGCTTAGCTTTCTTTATAGTCCAACTCTCACATCCATACATGACTACTGGAAAAACCATAGCTTTGATGAGACAGAACTTTGTTGGCAAAGTAACATCTCTGCTTTTTAACAAGCTGCTAGTTTGGTCATAGCTTTTCTTCCAAGGAGCAAGCATCTTTTAATTTCATGGCTGCACTCACCATCTGTAGTGATTTTGGAGCCCAAAAAGATAAAGTCAGCCACTGTTTCCACCGTTTCCCCATCCATTTGCCATGAAGTGATGGGACCATGATCTTAGTTTTCTGAAAGTTGAGCTTTAAGCCAACTTTTTCACTTTCCTCTTTCACTTTCATCAAGGGTTTCTCTATTTCTTCTTCATTTTCTGCCATAAGGGTGGTGTCATCTGCATATATGAGGTTATTGATATTTCTCATGGAAATCCTGATTCCAGCTTGTGCTTCATCCAGACTGGCATTTCAAAGTATATACTCTGTATATAAGTTAAATAAGCAGGGTGACAATATACAACCTTGACATACTCCTTTCCCTATTTGGAATCAGCCCATTGTTCCATGTCTAGTTCTAACTGTTGCTTCTTGACCTGCATACAGATTTCTCAGGAGGCAGGTCAGGTGGTCTAGCATTTCCATCTTTTTAAGAATTTTCCACAGTTTGTTGTGATCCACACAGTCAAAGGCTTTGACATAATCAACAAAGCAGAAGTAGGTGTTTTTCTGGAACTCTCTTGCTTTTTTGATGATCCAGCAAATGTTGGCAATTTGATCTCTGGTTCCTCTGCCTTTTCTAAATCCAGCTTGAACATCTGGAAGTTCACAGTTCACGTACTGTTGCAGACTGACTTGGAGAATTTTGAGCATTACTTTGTAGTGTGTGAGATGAGTGAAATTGTGCAGTAGTTTGAAGGACTGGAATAAAAACTGACCTTTTCCAGTCCTGTGGCCACTGCTGAGTTTTCCAAATTTGCTGGCATGTTAGCATGTTAAGTGCAGCACTTTCACAGCATCATCTATTAGGATTTTAAATAGCTCAACTGGAATTCCATCATCTCCATTAGCTTTGTTATTAGTGATCCTACGGACAAAATTATCCATCATTTGTCTCAGCCTCAAAGCTAACTGGCATCTGTATTTTAGTTTTCCAAGTCTGACAACCTTATGTCCTTAAAACATCATTTGTTTTTATGGTAGCAGCTTCCCTGGTAGCTCAAATGGTAAGGAACCTGCCTGCAGTGCAGGAGACCTGGGTTCGATCCCTGACTTGGGAAGATCCCCTGGAGAAGGGAATGGCTACTCATTTCAGTATTTTTGCCTGGATAATTTCATGGAGAGAGGAGCCTGGAAGGCTGCAGTCTGTGGGGTCGCATAGAGTCAGACACGACTGAGTGACTAACCCTTCATGCTATAGCTTGAATGGGCATCCTAAGCGACGTTAGTGGTAAAGAACCTGCCTGCCACTGCAGGGGATGTAGGAGACAAGGGTTCGATCTCGGGGTGGAGAAGATCCCCTGGAGGAGGGCATGGCAATCCACTCCAGTATTCTTGTCTGGAGAATACCATGGGTAGAGGAACCTGGCAGGCTTCTGCCCATGGGATCACACAGAGTTGGTCACAACTGAAATGACTTAGCAGACATGTAGCTTGATTAATTGTTCGTTACTATTTGGAAGCCATTTTCTGTGTAGCAAGCTTTCCCTCAGGCTTATTGTAGTTGGGTTTAAAACTATTTACTTAAAACACAGTGCCACCTAGCTGAGACTTGTTATTTAACTATTTCATGCTCACTGCCTGTAAGTCTCATCCAAGTAGTCATGATCTTGCACTATGTTGCAAGATTCAATATATTTTATTACCAGAACCCCTTATAACTAATGGGCATTTTTTTCTTGACACTTTCCCCTCTCAGATCAGAGAGTCAGCATCTAAATACTTAAGATGCACTTGAACTGAGAGCTTAGTTTTGAAAGAACGAGGCAGTGAATTACTAAGTTTGAGGTGGAAGAAGTCATTAGAGGGGGAAAAAACACTTTTGGCAGGAGGGGAGACTGTGGTGAGGGACTCCAGGCCAGTTGAATTGTGAAGAAATTTTAAAAGGAAGGAAATTTAAAACTCTATTTAGTCTATCACTTTTATATGGAATCTAAAAATGATACAACTGAACTTATTCACAAATCAGAAATAGACTCACAGAAGAAACTTATGGTTACCAAAGAGAAAAGGGTTGGAATATATAAGTTAGGAGTTTGGAATTAACAAATACAACAAATATATAGAAAATAGATAAAGAACACAATCCCATTGTATAGCACAGGGAACTATATAGTTAATGTCTTGTAGTGACCTATAATGGAAAAGGATCTGAATACACATATATATCAGGCTTCCCTGGTAGCTCTGACGGTAAAGAATTTTCCCACAATATGAGAGAGATGGGATTGATCCCTGTGTCGAGGAGATCACCTGGAGAAGGGAATGGCTACCCACTCCGGTATTCTTGCCTAGAGGATTCTACGGACAGAGGAACCTGGCAGACTACAGTCCATGGATCACAAAGAGTTGGACACAACTGAGCAACTAACACACATTCACACACGTTATGTATCACTTTGCTGTATACCTGACACATTGTAAATCAACTATTCTTCATTAAAAAAAACTTAGTCTCCTTCATAATTTTGTCTGTATTCAGCCCTGGCTATGACTCAGAATATACTGGCTTTGGTCTTCTTTGGCTCTATAATTTTTTTCTCTCCCTGAGCAGATACAATGTCAGTAGAGTGACTCTGAGTCCTTGTAGATTTTTGTTCCTCTGATGGTGGGGAGACACACTTCTCTGATTCTTATCCATGACTGGATTGCTCCTTCCCTTTCCACTCTGGGTGGCTGAGTTAAGCTGATTCTGAAGCTGCACACAGTCTTGGTGAGAAGTGATTCAGTGATAGATTAGTACCATCTGCCATGAAAACTGGGGGTGTAGAAGATAAGATTGGGCAAAATGGACCAAGAATGATTTATCATAATGCTGCCCTTAGGAATGTCTTGGCTTATATACTGAAGCCAGGGATAGCAAGAGTCAGGCGAGTTCCCAGGCCAATGTCCCAGGACACTCTTGGTAGATCTGGGAGTTGGCCTATCACATGGGGAGAAGCAAATGGGAGTGAGAGTTGGCAGCCCAGAGCTGGAAGGAGCTGTGTTCAAATTTGACTCCTTCTACAGCTGTGAGAGGGCTTCCCAGATGGCACTCATGGTAAAGAATCCACCTGCCAATGCAGATAACGTAAGGGATGCAGGTTTAATCCGTGGGTCAGGAAGATCCTTTGGAGGAGGGCATGGCAATCCACTTCAGTATTCTTGCCTGGAGAATCCCATGGACAGAGGAGGCTGGCAAGTTGCAGCCCATAGGGTCACACAGAGCTGAACACAACGGAAGCAACTAACATTTTCACTTTAACAGCTGTGAAATGTCCCCGACCCGGATCCCCAGAAATATGCATGGAAGAGGAAGTTTCTAGGCTTACAGAGGGTTGATTAACCTATCTGCTCCTTTCAGTGTGGGTGGATGGAAAGCACATGAAGAGAGTCCTATTTAGGCTGTGCTAGAAATAGAAGCCTCAAGGGGCAATAGATGCCAAATATGGCACATTTTCCCACAATGTGCCCCCCAGTAATTGTGGCAGACATTGCTAATCGATCACTGGATTCTTTCCCACTGCAAGCAGCTTCACAATCTTAACCGAGCAACCCAGGCAGCAATTTTTAATAGTGAATGGAAACTAATTTGACATTTCAGGTCAGAGAACAGATTCTCAGACAGTACAATTCCACTTGGCTTTGGGACTAAAACAAACATTGGGAAAATTGAAGTTCAAAGACAAAGATACAAGAAGTCGAGACACAGGCCATCTCCTGAGCTTTGTGACTCTGCTCTCAATGTGTCTCTGAGACCCTTGAATATGGAACAGTTTGAACAAAGTGCCTAAAAATGAAGATGCCTTGGTTCTTGCTTAAAGGTGTTATTATGTTATACAGTATTTTGATTTCATCAGTTTGAGATTAGTTAATATTTTACTGTTACAAAGATCTTGCCCCTTCAGATGATGGTAATAGTTGAAAACCAAAAAAAAAAAGTTAGAATAATTTTATAATATTATATTTTATTTTTATAATTTAGATATAATTTTAATATATGATTTTATAATTTACAAAATTCTAATAATGTACTTGTCAAGGTTTTTATCTTACCCTGTCCACCCTCCAACACTCCCTCCAGCCTAGGTCTTTGTCTACCAGTTTCTGACTTGTTTTCACAAATGCTGACTATATTGACTCTGTAGAATGTGCTTCTTCTAAGCAGCCCTGATTGCTTAAAACAAGTGCAACACTAATCTCGTAAAGAGGGGTCCACTTTTTTCTACTTTGTCAGGCTCCGTCAGCTTTTAGCCTCGTGGCTAAGAGCAGAGAATCTAACTCAGATTTGAGTTTCACCTTTAGACCTTGCTATCTGTCACCTCAAGTAAGTTAATGAGTGTTATACTTTCCTTATATGCAGAATGAGGGATAATAATGCTAATGAGAAAGGTGATTTATGGGGGTCACGTAGGCTTATTCATCCGCAGTGCTGACGTACAGTGAGTGAGTGATCAACAAATGTTAATCATTTTATTATCTTTCCATCCCCTCCTCAAAGATGGTTTAAACTACTTTATCTGCCCACTTATCTTCTCTGTGCCTTTTAATTTCCTGGAACCAATCCAGATCTACACAAGATATTTAGGCAGACTCACCCTAGACGTTCGGGAGCAGTGACCCATTCTTCCCTCCTTCCCGTCTCTCTTTCTCTCCCCTCCTCTCCTGTTGCTCCTCTTCTTCCCGTCTTTATTTTATTCCTTGCAAAAAAAAAAAAAAAAAAAATTACTGAGGGCCTATTACAAATAAGTATTTTTGTAATCCTTAAGGGGGAAATAATGGTAAAAATTATCTTTTTTATGAGGAATCCATGAATTAGTACTTCTAAAGTCCTTTTAGTATAGTCTGATACATGAGCGCTAAATGTTTGCTGAATAAATCCAGGTTTCTGCTTTGTCCCAATGTCTGATCTTAGTCTTCTGTTTCCACTGGTAATGAGATTTTTATTTGATCCTTGTGTCTTCATGCCTGCTGTTATGACAAGCCTATTAATTACTTTGATCATGTCAGGACTGAGGTTTGCCTTCATATTTTTCTTTAGGAGCAGAGCAGGAGGAAGGAGAAAAATGTCGGCATTACCTCTTGTTTGCTCTTCCCTTGCAATTTTGGGAGTATTGCATTATTACGTACCAGATTGGCCTTCCATTTTGGGCCAGCAATGGCCACCATGCCTAAAACCCTGCAGGCCCATCCTTCAGTCAGAGTTATCCCATTAGAGCCTACCCAGTAAGCTCTGCTGTTTTAAAGAAGCATGAAGCTATTTTTCTTCAATATCCCTCTTTTTTTAAATAAAATATCTCTAGTTCTTAATTGATATATAAACTAATATTTATAGAGAGGCTGCCAAATAGATGTTAGGCATATTTGTGAATAAATAGCAGCACCCAATAGGTGGAGTTGAAGTCTGGATAGTAAAAAATATGGAATTTGTTTTTTTGTGTGCTTGTTTTTACTGAAGTATAATTGCTTTACAATGTTGTGTTAGGGAATGTGGACTTTGTATCTATCTCTGTCTGTGACTTTCAGATAGTTTGGCTAATCTCTGAGAACAGCTGTTGTTTTTTTTAATCAATATTATTTTAAAATAAACTTTGTTTCAAAATATTTAGGTTTACAGATAAGTTGTGAAGATGGTACAAGAAGAGTTGCTGAATACCTAAACACAGTTTTCTCTGTTATTAACATCTTACCTTTCTATGACTCATTTTTCAGTTAGTGAATCAATAGTCTCTCGTTATTAACTAAATTCTGCACTTTATTCAAATTTTCTTAGTTCTTACCTAATATTCTTTGTTGCTGTTGTTCAGCCCTTTGTCGTCTTGTTCACTCGCTCAGTCATGTCTGAGTCTTTGAGACCCCATGGACGGCAGCAGGCCATGCTTCCCTGTCCTTTATACTTGTTCTGTTTTAAATCCCTTCCAGGATATCATACTGCATTTCCTTCTCCCATTTCCTCTTAACCATGATTATTTTTCAGACTTGGCTTATTTTTGATGATATTGATATCTTTGAGGATTACTGATCAGGTATTTGTGGAGTATCTCTCAGTGGAGACTTGTTTGATGTTTTTCTCATAGTTATATTGGGTTTATGGGTTTGGGGAAGATGAAGTAAAGTACCATTCTCATCACAGTATATCAAGGATACATGCTATAAACACAATATATGACTATTGAAAATAGCTTTGATTGCCTGGCTGAGGTGGTAACTGACAGGTTTCTTCACTGTAAACTAATTTCTTTTCTTCTCTTTCCATACTGGATGGAAGTCATCAAGCTCAGTTCCCACTTAAGGAGTGGGGAATTATGCACCATCTTCCTGAGAGCTAAGTAGTTCCATAAATTAACACTTCTACTGCACAGATTTGTCCACTCTCCCCCATTTATTTATTCAATCATTTATTTATATAAATATGAGATCATTGGTATTTGTCTTATACCTTCGGTTATAATCCAGTACTACTTTATTTGGTTGCACAAATTGTTCCAGCTTGGGTCACTGGGAGTTCTTTTAGTAGGCTCCTGTTTTTCTTCAACATATCCCCACCACTCTCACTGTGTGTGATCTCTCCCTCTCTTTCTGGCACTATAAGATGTCTTAGACACACCTTGCATATTCCTTGCCCCAGTCCTAGGATCAGCCATTTCTCTGAAGAACCCTACTTCCTCTTCCTGAAAATGATAAAACCAAGATATAGGTATTGAGTGAGCTTGCTGCTATGGGGATGTCACTGCTTCTAGGCCAGTCTCTTTAGCTGCCAGGAGGCCAGAAGGGAGGTTTAGATTACTCTGAGCAGTTGCAATGAAGAATAGCATGGGTTATATGCCAGTTGGCAGTAGAGTGAATGAAAGGTGACGAATTGCCGGTGAAAGTAAAAAGTGGTAGAGGGGAAGTGGTAGCTTGAGGTGGAGCCTGGATGGTGACCATCCAAAAGATCTGGGAGTTCAGTTCAGTCACTCAGTCATGTCCAACTATTTGCAACCCCATGAATCGCTGCACGCCAGACCTCCCTGTCCATCACCAACACCTGGAGTTTACCAAAATTCATGTCCATTGAGTCACTGACGCCATCCATCCATCTCATCCTCTGTCATCCCCTTCTCTTCCTGGCCCCAATCCTTCCCAGCATCAGGGTATTTTCCAATGAGTCAACTCTTCACATGAGGTGGCCAAAGTATTGGAGTTTCAGCTTCAGTATCAGTCCTTACAATGAACACCCAGAACTGACCTCCTTTAGGATGGACTGGTTGGAAATCCTTGCAGTCCAAGGGACTCTCAAGAGTCTTCTCCAACACCACAGTTCAAAAGCATCAATTCTTTGGCGCTCAGTTTTCTTCACAGTCCAACTCTCGCATCCATACATGACCACTGGAAAAACCGTAGCCTTGACTAGAAGGACCTTTGTTGGCAAAGTAATGTCTCTGCTTTTTAATATTCTGTCTAGGTTGTCTCCTTTCCTTCCAAGGCGTAAGCATCTTTTAATTTCACGGCTGCAGTCACCATCTGCAGGGATTTGGGAGCCCCCAAAATAAAGTCTGACACTGTTTCCACTGTTTCCCAATCTATATCCCATGAAGTGATAGGACCAGACGCCATGATCTTCATTTTCTGAATGTTGAGCTGTAAGCTAACTTTATCACTCTCCTCTTTCTCTTTCATCAAGAGGCTCTTTAGTTCCTCTTCACTTTCTGCCATAAGGGTGGTGTTATCTGCATATGTGAGATTATTGATATTTTTCCCGGCAATCTTGATTCCAGCTTGTGCTTCTTCCAGCCCAGAAGTTCTCATGATATACTCTGCATATAAGTTAAATAAGCAGGGTGACAATATACAGCCTGGACGTACTCCTTTTCCTATTTGGAACCAGTCTGTTGTTCCATGTCCAATTCTAACTGTTGCTTCCTGACCTGCATACAGATGTCTCAAGAGGCAGGTCAGGTGGTCTAGTATTCCCATCTCTTTCAGAATTTTCCACAGTTTATTGTGATCCACACAGTCAAAGGCTTTGGCATAGTCAATAAAGCAGAAATAGATGTTTTTCTGGAACTCTCTTGCTTTTTTGATCATCCAGTGGATGTTGTCAATTTGATATCTGGTTTCTCTGCCTTTTCTAACACCAGCTTGAAATCAGGAATTTCACAGTTCACGTATTGCTGAAGCCTGGCTTGGAGAATTTTGAGCATTGCTTTTCTAGTGTGTGAGATGAGTGCAATTGTGCAGTAATTTGCGCATTCTTTGGCATCGCCTTTCTTTGGGATTGGAATGAAAACTGACCTTTTCCAGTCCTGTGGCCACTGCTGAGTTTTCCAAATTTGCTGGCATGTTAAGTGCAGCACTTTCACAGCATCATCTTTCAGGATTTGAAACAGCTCCACTGGAATTCTGTCACCTCCACTAGCTTTGTTCATAGTGATGCTTTCTAAGGCCCACTTGACTTCACATTCCAGGATGTTTGGCTCTAGGTGAGTGATCACATCATCATGATTATCTGGGTCGTGAAGATCTTTTTGTACAGTTCTTCTGTGTATTCTTGCCACCTCTTCTTATTCTGTCAGGTCCCTACCATTTCTGTCCTTTATCGAGCCCATCTTTGCATGAAATGTTCCCTTGGTATCTCTAATTTTCTTGAAGAGATCTCTAGTCTTTGCCATTCTGTTGTTTTCCTCTATTTCTTTGCATTGATCACTGAGGAAGCCTTTCTTATCTCTCCTTGCTCTTCTTTGGAACTCTGCATTCAGATGCTTATATCTTTCCTTTTCTCCTTTGCTTTTCTCTTCTCTTCTTTTCACAGCTATTTGCAAGGCCTCCTCAGACACTCATTTTGCTTTTTGCATTTCTTTTCCATGGGAATGGTTTTGCTCCCTGTCTCCTGTACAATGTCACGAACCTCCATCCATAGTTCATCAGGCACTCTATCAGATCTAGTCCCTTAAATTTATTTCTCACCTCTCACTTATAATCATAAGAAGTTTGATTTAGGTCATACCTGAATGATCCTGGGAGTGTTTGTCTCTAAAGGCAAGGATCTGATGACAATGAAGAAATTTAGGATGCAGAACAGGGCAGACAATTGATTATGGAAGCTAGACTATTGTATCTGGAAGTATTGTAAGATTGCAATATTTTGTCACAATTTTCATTAATATTTTCCATTGAAACACAACATTAAAAATATTTAAAGCAATTGTTCATTAAGTATTGAATAATTGTTTCCACCTTCATTTTTGGGTAATTAACTCTGAGATAGTTCAATATGTGATGGTAATATTTTAGCTCCTCAAAGCACTGTCACATTATGTCTCCCATTTTACTGTCAGAACCAACCCATGAGATAGGATAAATATAATTTATCTCTATTTTACACTTAAGTAAATTGAGGGGCTAAATTTAAGTAGCTGGCTCAAGATCATCCTTTTAGCAGTGAAAGTGAAACTAAAAGTTTGGTTTCTTTACGGTTGCGCTTACAATCTTACCACTTCTTACCCAAGGATTTCTCAGCCTGGGCATTAATAATATTTTGGGTCACATAAGTCTTTGTTGTGGGAGCTGTCTTGTGCAAGGTAGGATGTTTATTCACATCCCTGGTCTCTGTTCCCTAGATACCAGTAGCACACCTGCCTCCTGCAGGTTGTGACAATTTCTCTAGACATTGTCAAATGTTCCCTGGAGGCAAAATTGACCTCATATTAGAGAACTACTGGCCTTAGTTCTTAATCTGCTTTTAAGCAATACAGACATTTCCGCAACTAAGATATCAAATATTTAAAATTTACAATACACATTTTATTGTAATGGATTAGAAAAAAGTTCTGGCTGATTACAGTATTCACTAAATTTCAGAATTGTAGTTGTTTAACATATAAGACATCATTTACAAAGGTAATTTAATAGAAAAATGATAAAAATGCTAATTTTAGGATTATAAACTAGGAGATGATGACATTTGGTCAGATTAAAGCACATACATGTTAGGATTTCAATCAATATTAGATCCATTGAGTAAGAAGGTATGGTTCTTCATGGCCTTTTTAATTATAGCATCAAACTCATTATGTAACAGGGAAGAACAAATTACTATAACCTTTCTATTATGTTACTTTTGCTACAAGTTAATCACTAAAGGCCTATAAGCTTAAATTACACATAATGGCCCATCTCTGGGAAAACTACCTCCCATGTAATGAGTGTTAAGCTAAAATAACTTTGCTTCAGTTCAGTTCAGTTCATTCGCTCAATTGTGTCTGACTCTTTGCGACCCCATGAACCTAGCACTCCAGGCCTCCCTGTCCATCACCAGCTCCCGGAGTTTACCCAAACTCATGTCTATTGAGTTGGTGATACCATCCAACCATCTCGTCCTCTGTCGTCCCCTTCTCCTCCTGCTCTAAATCTTTCCCAGCATCAGGGTCGTTTCCAATGAGTCAGCTCTTCACATCAGGTGGCCAAAATATTGGAGTTTCAGCTTCAACATCAGTCCTTCCAGTGAACACCCAGGACTGATCTTTAGGATGGACTGGTTGGATCTCCTTGCAGTCCAAGGGACTCTCAAGAGTCTTATCCAACACCACAGTTCAAATGCATCAATTCTTCAGTGCTCAGCTTTCTTCACAGTCCAACTCTCACATCCGTACATGACTCCAGGAAAAACCATAGCCTTGACTAGATGAACTTTGTTGACAAAGTAATGTCTCTGCTTTCTAATATGTTGTCTAGGTTGGTCATAACTTTCCTTCCAAAGAGTAAGCGTTTTTAAATTTCATGGCTGCAATCATCATCTGCAGTGATTTTGGAGCCCACCAAAATAAAGTCAGCCAATGTTTTCACTGTTTCCCCATCTATTTGCCATGAAGTTTAGCTCTCAGGAAACCTCCTGACCAGGCCCATCCACGAATGACTACAGGAAGGAAGGAATTAATATATTCCTGCCAGAGTCTGACAGAAAGCAGGGCTTTACTTGTTCCCCTTTTAGTATAAAATGAGCCTGAATTCTCACTCATGAAGATGGTTCTTTGAAACATTTGTTCACCATCTTCTTGGTCTGCTCGCATTTTGAATTAAGTCACTATTCATCACCCCAACAATTCGACTCTTGATTTGTTTACTTTCTGTGCAGCAAGTAGTACAAGTTTGGACTCAGTTGTTCATTTGCTCAGTTGTGTCCATCTCTTTGCAACTCCATAGACTGCAGCATGCCAGGCTTCCCTGTCCATCACCATCTCCTGAAGTTTGTTCAAACTCAAGTCCGTTGAGTTGGTGATGCCATCCAACCGTCTCATCCTCTGTCATCCCCTTCTCCTGCCTTCAGTCTTTCCGGCATCAGTGTCTTTTCCAGTGTGTTGACTCTTCGCATCAGGTGGCCAAAATATTGGAGCTTCAGCTTCAGCATTAGTCCTTCCAATGAATATTCAGGGCTGATTTCCTTTAGGATTGACTAGTTTTATATCTTTGCTGTCCAAGGGATTCTCAAGAGTCTTCTCCAACACCAAAGTTTAAAACCATCAATTCTTTGGTGCTCAACTTTCTTTATAGTCCAGTTCACATCCATACATGACTACTGCAAAACCCATAGCTTTGAGAGAGTCATTTCCTAGGCAGGTTGATAAGAAGTCTAGGGGTCCCCAAGGAGAGAGGGGTCTGGAATTCTCAAGGAGGAAGAAAGGACAAACTTATTTCTCTCCATTCCTTAGGATTATATAACAACAATGTATTCTGCCTGAGGGCAGTCTCTGGATTAAACCTCCTCTTTACAAGGATTATATAACAGCAATGTATTATGTATTCTGCCTGAGGACAGTCTCTGGATTAAACCTTCTGGCTAATTCTGTTATCTTAAAATGTAAATTATGGGAGTAGGTCTGATGAGGTCTTTACAACCTCCAGACCTTCTTTGGATTAGTTGGAGAATATATAAACTCATTGCTAAAACTAACAAGGGGTACTCTTTCTACCGCCTTCTGATGCCTATGTCAGAAGCTTTCTCTATCTCCTTTATACTTTAATAAAACTTTGTTACACAAAAGCTCTGAGCAATCCAGCCTCGTCTCTGGCCCCGGATTGAATTCTTCTCCTCCGGGGGCCAAGAATCCCGGCGTCGTGATTCAACAACAACCTTTCAGCTTTGACTTTACCTTTGTCAGCAAAGTGATGTCTGCTTTTTAATACACTGTCTAGGTTTGTCATAGCTTTCCTTCCAAGGAGCAAGCATCTTTTAATTTCATTGCTGCAGTTACCATCCACAGTGGTTTTGGAGCCAAAGAAAATAAAGTCTGTCACTGTTTCCATTTTTCCCCACCTATTTGTCATTCGAAGTGATAGGACTGGGTGCTATGATCTTCATTTTTTGGATGTTGAGTTTTAAGCCAGCTTTTTCACTTTTTCATATTAATGATACTACTGTGACAGTGCTTTTTAAATATTTGATAAAGGTAATAAAGAGATTGAAATATAGTTTTAATTGCTCCAAATTTACACATTCTAGATTTCATTTTCTATGTTCTCTTTAATCTTATACTTTTACATACCTGATTTTTGCATCACAGTAATTACATGGTATAATTTGCATCCTTTTTAACCTAAAATTATATCATAAACATTTTTTCTGTTGCTTACATAATATGCATAATTATCATTTTAATGACAACATAATAGTCTATATAGTTGTTAAGCCATAATCCACTTAACTTCCCTTGATGCTTTATAGTCAGGTTGTTTTTGGTATCACAAATAACTCTGCAACATACATCTTTGTGATTATTAAATTATATTACTTTTGGAGAGAGATTCACAGGAATGAAATTACTGAGTCAGGGTTATGAGCATTTTAGTGGATCATGAAATGTACTGCCAAATTGCTCTCCAAAGGGATTTACACTGCCAGCAGAAATATATGCTTGTTTCAGTTATATTACCTCCTTGCCAGAATTGGGCATTTTAATCCTTTTTTTCTGTTTTATAGTTTAATAGTCACAAAATTCACTTTGTCTTCTGTTGTTGATGCTTCTGATCTAGGGTGTTGAGAAAAGGAAAGAAATATTTCGTGGATGCTTATACTTGCTATGCACCATGTTAGGAAATTCATACTCATTGCCTGAAATATTGACCCTAGCTCTGCCTCCCCACTCCAGTGTTTCTCATCAGCCCTCTCCCTCTCATCAGCCCTTCACTTTCCTTTGGAACACTTATAAGTATCTGAAATTCTGCTACACATTTATGTACTACTTAATTTTACAAATTTCTCCAATAAAATGAAAACTCTCTGAGTTTTTGTCTTGTGTATTGTTAACTATGATAGTACTTGGCCCACAGTAGAGCCTGTAAAAACATTGTTGAATGAAACTATGAAGGATTTAATTAATTAGTCTCAGTTCATAATCCTGTCACCTCTAATGACTGGCCACTGAGACTGTTTTGAGATATATGGTGCTGTCTTTTCCTTTCTGGGTACTCGCTCACTCCGTCACTTTCAAGTATGGTCAAGCATGGTCTATTTGCTTTTGCCAATGAAAGGTGAGCAGAAGTGATGTGTGTCTCAGTGGGGTAAACTGTTTAGGAGCTGGGCATACGCATCACTGTTCTTTTTCGCCTCTACTAGAGTTAATGCCTGAATTCTAAATAGTTCTCCTCTGCTAGTCTAGGTCTCAAATTTAGGATGGCTATTAAATAGATTACAGCCACCAAGAAACCATTGGTAAATACATTTTGTAAACCAGAAATAAGCAGTAATTAATTTGAGCTGATATTTGAGGGCTGATTGTTGTAGTAGTAAAATCTTGTAACCCTACTGAAACTGAAGTCACTCAGTCTTCTCTAACTCTTAGAGATCCCATGGACTGCAGCCTACCAGGCTCCTCCATCCATGGGATTTTCCAGGCAAGAGTACTGGAGTGGGGTGTCATTTCCTTCTCCAGGGGTTCTTCCCGACCCTGGAATCAAACCCAGGTCTCCTGCATTGTAGGCAGACGCTTTACCGTGTGAGCCACCAGGGAAGTCCAGTGTAACCCTACTGATGTAGAATTTAGCGGATGTTAAGTATGTGGTCTAAATCACAGAGCTGGCAGTGGATAAACCAGGATTAAACCTGGTTCTGTCTCAGCCATTTCCACTCTCCTGGAGTACCACAGTCAGTAAATAGGTATATTATTTTGTTAGGGCTGTGTACTACAAACTGCTGCTGCTGCTGCTAAGTCGCTTCAGGCGTGTCTGACTCTGTGCGACCCCATAGACGGCAGCCCGCCAGGCTCCCCCGTCCCTGGGATTCTCCAGGAAAGAGCACTGGAGTGGGTTGCCATTTCCTTCTCCAATGCATGAAAGTGAAAAGTGACAGTGAAGTCGCTCAGTTGTGTCTGACTCTTAGCGACCCCATGGACTGCAGCCCACCAGGCTCCTCCGTCCATGGGAGGAGCCATTGCTTTCTACAAACTAGGTGGCATAAATAAGAAAAAGTTATTGTTTTACAGTTCTAGGGACTAGAAATATTAAATAAAAATGTCAGCAAAGTTAATTTCTTCCAAAGGCCATGAAGAAAAATTTGCACCATGTCTCTCGCCAGCTTCTGTCTAAGGTTCCTGGTATGTCAAAGCATTACCTCAGTCTTCGTTTTCATGTGTGTTTTTTTTTCTTTTTATTGAAGTGTAGATGATTTTACTCTCTGCTTTCATCTTAACGCAGCAGTCTCCCTTCATGTCCAAATTTGAGCAAGCTTCAGGAGATAGTGAAGGACTGGGAAATCTGGCGTGTTGCAGTCCATGCAGTAGCAAAGAGTCAGACATGACGAGGGACCAAACAACAACAACCACAGAAGGACACCAGTCTTACCGGATTGGGGGCCAACTCTTCTCCAGTTTGAGCTTACCTTGACTCATGATATCTGCAACTTTTCTGTTTCCAAATAAAGCCACATTCTGAGATGCTTTAGATTATGACTTCAACATACTAATGATAAAGGGACACAAATCTCAAATAAATACCATGAACTTAGATAAGCATATACACAGTGTATAACAGTTCTGTGACTACATCTAGATAAACCTGGATAGAAGAGAATTTACCTCACTGTTGATTCTGTTATCCTTATAGTGTTTCTGGAAGTCTGTTGAATTAGAAGGAGCCAGCAATAATGAAAAAAATGGGAGTTGAAAAATTGCAGCGTTATCTTTTTAAAATATATATTGTTCAAGTGAACAGTGTTAGAGTCTCAATTGATGGTGGCCCAGCTGATTTGTCCATATGTCTTTAGCATTTTGAGATTAAGACCAAGCATTCAGAATAAATATAAAGGCATCTCAAATGGTATGGATGTGATCCCAGATGCTGTCACCATATGTCTTATGAATTCCCCATTTAAAAAATACCAGGTCTATATCATTTAGCTTATCTGGTGTAATACACAAGTTGATCTTCTAGCACAAAGCACTGAATCACAGATAAAGTAAAATAGCGAAGAGAGCTTAAAGTGTTCATAGCACCAAAATTTCACTTTCAATCATTGCAATTTATGTTCTCAAAGGTTGAAATTTCATGTATAATAAAACTATTAATATGGAACCATATGCTAAAAGAATTTTCTAAGAGAGCAAAAATAATGATTTGACATCTGAGTTGTTGCAGATTATGACTTAATATAACATCCAGAAATCTCATGTTATGTTTCTTCCCCTTTAGTAGTGAGAAAAAAAAATACCCCAATTTAAGATATACTTATCAACATTGTATTTATAATTATGGCCCCGCTTTTGATGATCAGATGACTTTAATTTAAACCATAGAGAGCCATCTGAAATCATGCAGCAGCAAATAATTCAGAGTAGCAGTAGTGAAAACACCTATCACCAGGCCCACATGGTTTTATTACATAAAAGAATTGAGTCCATTTTAGCCAAATTGACTTAATTTTATGGTGTAATAGCACCATGGTTATCTGTGCTCTGTTGGCATTCTTTAGTTCTTCTGTAGGACACACTGTGGGAGATGAAATTTTAAGGTAGTGGATAACCCTCAGTGGACTAAATTGTGTTCTGCCCAAAATTCATATTTTGAAGCCTTACCCTCTAATGTGACTGCATTTGGAGATTATGATCTTTGGGGAGATAAATAAAGTTAAATGAGATCGTAAAAGTGGATCCTAATCTGATGTAACTGGTGTCTTTGTGAGAAGAGGAAGAGATTCCAGGTTTCCCACTTTCCCACTGTGTGCACAAAGGAAAGGCCCTATGTAGACACATAGAGGAGATGGCTGTGTGCAACCCAGGAAGAGGGGCCCCACCAGATACCAGTCATGCTGGCACCTTGACATTGAACTTCTAGGTTCCAGTACTGTGAGGTTATAAATTTCTATGCTTTAAGCCACCCGGCCTGTGGCATTCTGTTACAGCAGACTGAGTTGACAATAGCAGACTGAAAGCGGTTGAGAAGGTGGCTGAGAGAGAAAAACCCAAGACAAGAAATAGAATTAATAGCAGAGTTCAGGGAAAGCCATAGGAAAGTGAATAGGAAGAAAATCTATAATCAGAGCTTCTGAAATTCTTTAGATCAAAGGTACAATGTCCTTTGTAGCTCAGTTGGTAAAGAATCTTGCTGCAATGCAGGAGACCAGTGTTCAATTCCTGGGTAGGAAGATCCACTGGAGAAGGAAATGGCAACCCACTCCAGTATTCTTGCCTGGAGAATCCATGGACAGAGGGCCTGGTGGGCTACAGCCCATGAGATTGCAAGAGCTGGACACAACTTAGCAGCTAAACCACCGCTATGATGTCCTTTATACAGCCTTTTGTAATTTCCAAGACTTTATTTTATTAGAGCACTGAAAATGATTAATGTTCAAAAGCCTGGGTGGGTTAAAATATTTATATTTGTGTAGTGAGCCAGGATGTACATGATATAATTTAGAAAGATTACCTAAAGCATCAACCTTGAGGTATTTGGGGGAAAAATCACTTTTCTTGATCTCACTTCTACTCCTTCTACTAAATAGTTTGAGTATCTAAAAAAGCACTCTAATACAAACACATTTCTATTCACTGATGTAACCAGTATTTCTTAATTTGATTGTATAAAAATAAGTGACTGAATAATCATAATAAAAAAAGACCGAAGGGGAAAAGAGATGGGGGAGGGGGTCAATTAGGGAGTTCATATGAACATATATACACTATTGTATATAAAATATATAACCAACAAAAACCAACCTACTGTATGGCACAGGGAACTATACTCGATGTTTGGTAATAACTTATAATGGAAAGATACTGAAAAGGAACATGTATATATGTATATACTTTTGTATATTTTTATTTTTGTGTATATCTATATTCTTTTTCAGACTCTTTCCCACATATATATATGTGTGAAGTGAAAATCGCTCAGTCATGTCCCACTCTTTGTGACACCATGGACTGCAGCCCACAGGCTCCTCTGTCCATGGAATTCTCTAGGCAAGAATACTGGAATGGGTTGCCATTTCCTTCTCCAGGGTAACTTCCTAACCCCATTATTGAACCCAGGACTCCTGCATTACAGGCAGATTCTTTACTGTCTGAGCCATCAGGGAAGCCCAGTGGCTTCCTTCCATATATATGGATATATATATATATATCTTTGGAGAAGAAAATGCCATCAGTTTTCTTGCCTGGGAAACCCCATGGATGGAGGAGCCTGGTGGGCTACAGTTCAAGGAGTTGCAAAAGGATCAGACACAACTGAGCACACACATGAACACACATATGTACATATGTGTATATATATATATATACACATAAACAAATATATGTATAACTCGATCTCTATGCTATACTCCTGAAACTAACACAATGTTTTAAATTAACTTTGTTGCTGCTAAGTCGCTTCAGTCATGTCCGACTCTGTGTGACCCCACAGATGGCAGCCCACCAGGCTCTCCTGTCCTTGGTATTCTCCAGGCAAGAGTACTGGAGTGTGCCATTGCCTTCTCTGATAAATTAACTTTACTGCAATAAAAAAGTAAAAAAATTTAAAAAGAGATATAATAATGAACAATTATGAGATTATGAAATTCTTACAGATTAATATAAAACATATATAATTTTCCTTTTAAAAGAAAGCTTTGGAGACTTCACTGGTGGTCCACTGGTTAAGACTTGGCCTTCTAATGCAAGGGATGTGGGTTTGATATCTGATCAAGGATCTAAGATCCCACATGCCTCCCAGCCAGAAAACTAAAACACAACATAGAAGCAATATTGTAACAAATTCAATACTTCAAAAAAGTAAAAAAATAATAAAAGAAAGCTATATATTACATATATGTTAGGGAATTTTAGAGACACCACTCTATGTTTATATGTAGGTCTCTATTTAGGTCTCTCTATACTGACAGTTGTGTATACTATACATATGATACATATCTGTGGGGCTTCCCTGGTAGCTTAGATGGTAAAGAATCTGCCTGCAATGCAGAAGACCCTGTCAATTCATGGGTCAGGAAGATCCCTTGGAGAAGGGAATGGCTACCCACTCCAGTATTCTTGCCTAGAAAATTCTATGGACAGAGGAACCTGGTGGGCTACAGTCCATGGGCTTGCAAAGAGTCAGACACGACTGAGTGACTAACACTCAACAACAACAAATCTATGTGTGGAGCTTCCCAGGTGGGCCAGTAATAAAGAATCCTGCCAGTGCAGGAGACGCAAGAGATAAGGATTCAAACCTTGGGTTCAGAAGATCCCCTGGAGTAGGAAATGGCAGCCCACTCCAGTGTTCTTGCCTAGAAAATTCCATGGACATCATTGTCTGATAGGCTACAGTCCATGGAGTGTCAAAGAGTCATACATGACTGAGCACACACAGCACATGTGTGTGTGTGTGTGTGTGAGTGCATGCTAAATTGCTTCAGTCATGATCGAATGACTGAATGTATCTATAATATAAAAATATATTAATAATGTATATAATTAATATAATAATAATAATGTGATAATAATATATTATATCCATATAGACAGGCAGTCTTTACTTTGTACATTGTAGTGGAACCATAAAAATAAAATGACCTGCAAACCAAATTCATGCATAAAGATCTTAACAAGCAATGGGAACAGTTACAGTTAATCTGCTACCTTTATTTATTTTTAATTTAAATTTTATTTTTAATTTAAGGATAACTTCTTTACAATGTTGTGTTGGTTTCTGCCATACATCAACATGACCGTAGGTATACTTATTTCCCCTTCCCCCCCAGCCCTCTAGTTTGTCACAGAGCCCCAGTCTGAGTTCCCATTGGCAATATATTTCACATACAGTAGTGTATGTTTCCGTGCTACTCTCTCCACTCATCCCACCCTCTCCTCCCCACCCCAGTGTCCACAAGTCTCTTCTCTATGTCTGTTGCCATTACTGCCTTGCAAAAAATTTCATCAGTACCATCTTTCTAGATTATATATATATATGTATTAATTCACGGTATTTGTTTTTCTCTGTCTGATAGACTTTACTCTGTATAACAGGCTCTAGGTCCATCCACCTCATAAGAACTGAACTTTTTTATACCTGAGTAATATTCCAATGTATATATGTACCACAGCTTCTTTATCCATTCGTCTGTCGGTGGACATCTAGGTTTCTTCTATGTCCTAGCTATTGTAAATAGTGCTGCAATGAAAATTGGTGTACATATGTCTTTTTCAGTTATGGTCTTCTCAGGGTATACGCCCTGAGTGGGATTTTTGGGTCCTGTGGTAGTTTTGTTCCTAGTTTTCTTAAAGACTCTCCATACTGTCTTCCACAGTAGCTGCATCAATTTACATTCCCACCAAAGGTGCAAGAGGGTTCCCTTTTCTCCATGTCTTCTCCAGCATTTACTGTTTGTAGATTTTTTGATGATGGCCATTCTGACCGGTATGAGGTGATTCCTCATTGTAGCTTTGATTTGCATTTCTTTAATAATGAGCGATGGTGAGCATCTTTTCATGTGTTTATTAGCCATCTGTATTTCTTTGGAGAAATGTCTATTTAGATCTTCTGACCATTTTTGATAGGGTTGTTAGTTTTTCTGGTATTGAGTTGTATGAGTTCCTAGTATATTTTAGAAATTAAGCCTTAGTTGTTTAGTTTTTCCCATTCTGAGGGTTGACTTTTCACCTTCTTTATAGTTTCCTTTGTTATGCAAAATCTTTTAATTAGGCCCTACTTGTTTATTTTTGTTTTTAATTACTTACTCCTGATAGTTTCATAGTTTCTGCTCTTAAATTTATGCTACCTTTGTTTTTCAGTCACAAAATTAACAATCTATCACTGTCAATTTTAAATATGTAAGTAAATAAATTTTAGCAAAGCATATTTATTTAATACACTAGAATTTAAAACATTAGAAACATTGAGAATTAAATGTTTTATTTCCTTGTAAAAAAGTTTATCCAGAGCAGCTCTGAACAGTGCTTGCTGCTTTCTTCCTGTTCTCTAACTTATTGCATACAGTATTTTCTGTCTTAACTAATTTTCATACTCCTTTCTAAGTTTATCATATTATATCGTTTGACTTTCAATGTTGTGAAATATCTCTAAGGGTTACTTTAATGTGATGTTTTTGGTCAGAATTACTATATCTGTAATACCTTCATTTCATCACAGTCTTGTTTCTTATTCTTGTCAAGCATCTCACTTTTACTCAGTTCCTCTGGCTGCACTCATGGTGTTTCTCAGACAGTGGTGGAAGTGTCGAATTCCCATGGTCATTCATGCTAGATGTGAATTTCATTTTGAGCATTACCACCTTTTCTTCTTTGCTGCACTTCATCTTTGTTAGCAATTTCCTCCTTTCAGTTGTGTAATTTTTAAAACTATCACATGGATTTATCAATGGGAGAAAAATGGTAAATACAACTGCACATTTTGCTGCCTCTGTGTGAGCACATGTGCTGCCATCCCTGGCAGACTCTACAAAAATGATGTGATTGGTCACTGATCATTATGTGAGTGTGTTACTTAGCTACTTATTAATGAACTGAAGAGCTAGCAATAACACTGTGAAAAAATGAAAAAAGTGTTATTCGCTCAGTTATGGCTGACCTTTGTGACCCCATATGTACCATAGACCACCCAGCTCTTCTGTGTGTGGGATTCTCCAACCAAGAATACTGGAGTGGGTGGTCATTCCCTTCTCCAGGTTATCTTCCCAACCCAGGATCGGACCTGGGTTTCCTGCACGTAGGCACCTTCTGAGCCATCAGGAAAGCACATTACGCAATTAGTTATACCACAGTACAGTACCTAAAATTTGAACTCTGTTGTTGGAAGAGTGGTGTTTTTACCTGAACCATGTGTCTTTCGGGTTGCTAAAACACAGTACCATAGGTTGGGTATGCAGAAGGGAATGGCAATCCACTCTAGTATTCTTGCCTGGAGAATCCCACAGACAGAGGAGCCATGGGGTCACATAGAGTCGGAAACAACTGAGCAACTAACACATAGACTGGGCAAAAGCAAACATTAACAATAAACATTACTTTCCACAGGCCTTGGAGAAGGAAATGGCAATCCACTCCAGGACTATTGCCTGGAAAATCCCGTGGACAGAGGAGCCTGGATGGCTACAGTCCATGGGGTTGCAAAGAGTCAGACACGACTGAGCGACTTCACTTTCTCTAGAGGGGTGTGAAGTCCAAAATGAAGGTAACTGCAAACCTGGAATCTGAGGAGAGCTATCCTCCTGGTTCCCAGATATCTGTCTTCTCGTATCCTCACGTGGTGGAGAGCAGTGAGACAGGAAGCGAGTTCTCCTATAAGGGCACTAACATCAAGAAGGCTCCATCCTTATGGCCTACCTGAGTCCTAAGTCACTTCAGTCATGTCCAATTCTGTGTGACTCTATGGACTGTAGCCTGCCAGGCTCCTCTGCCCCTGGGATTCTCCAGGCAAGAATACTGGAGTGGGTTGCCATGCCCTCCTCCAAGAGATCCTCCCGACACAGGGATTGAACCCTCGTCTCTTAAGTCTTCTGCATTGGCAGGCGAGTTCTTTACTACTCCATCTCCAAACACTATCACATTGGAGATTTGGGGTTTAATGTGTGAATTTAGAGGGTGGTGGTGGATATCCAGTCCATGTGCCTGCGTGTGTTTAGTCTCTCAGTTTTGTCTGACTCTTTGCAACCCCATGGACAGTAGCCTGCCAGGCTCCTCTGTCTGCAGGATTTTTCAAGCAAGAATACTGTAGTGAGTAACCAGCTCCGCATCCAGGAATCTTTCTGACCTAGGAATTGAACCCAAGTCTCTTGAGTCTCCTCCACTGGCAAGAGGATCCTTTACCACTGTGCCACCTACACTCCACCAACAAGTATCTCCCAACATGAGGCTCAAACTCATGAGATTAACAGTCTCATGCCCGACTTAGACAGCTGGGCACTACCATGATAACTGAAGTTTCGAAAATCAGAGTTGCACACACAGACACACAGCACACAGACACACACACACACACACACACACACACACACACACAATCAATCAAAGTATTAGAACTTGGCCTTATATTTCAATTATTATTTTTTCAGGTTTTATCTTTTTATTTCAATCTCTTTCCTATTCTTTTGCTCAAATGTTTTCCTCCTCCTGTCTCTCGCTTTTTGCCCTCTTTGTGAATACAAAAAACCTAGGAAGGCTTTCTTGGAAAACCTAGGAGACTCTGCAAGCTCCCCATTGCTCTCAGCTAAGTTCTGGATGGACAGTTCTCTAGCAACTTTTTTCTCAAAAGCATTTTTCAGGGATAGCTGGAAATTGAGGACGAGGTCATTCTGGGTCAGATACAATAAGCTTACTCTTTGTTGTCACTTGTGAGTTTCTCATGCTTATCAGAATAAATCCATACTCTTCACCTTGAGTAAACTCAATTAGTTACGGACTGCTTGAACATTTTTAGGTCTAACTGCATGAAATCTGTGGTAGAGCCCCTGTTCTCCATTCATCTTTGCATCCACCACTCTGCAGTGTGCTTTTGCAACCCCTCTCTCACGCCTTGGAACTTGGCCAGCCTTGGGACTTGCCTTGGCCTGCTGAATGAAGTGAAATTGACAATGTGCCAGGCTCTTGCATGCTTCTTCTCTGTTTATCCCCTGTGTAAAGGAGCTTAGATAGTCTGATTCAGTTGAGAGACCATGTAAAGAAAATTTAAGTTGTCCAAAGAGAAGCCATCCTGAACTAGTCTATATTCAGATGGCCCCCATACATGGGAGAATGTCCAGTCAAGATCAGCAGAACTGCCAATCTGGTCATGGATTAATGAATGAGCCCAGCTCAGACTAGAAAAAATAGCTCAGCTGAACCACAGATTTGTGAGAATAGTATTTGCTTATTATTATAGCATTTAGAAATTTTTAAAGCTCATTGAATGAATATTAACTAGTTAAATAGTACATGTTGTTTATAGAGGCAGAGACTTTTAAAAAATTGCTAACTTTAGCTGTTGCTGTAATCTATAAAAGTGTCCTTTGCTTAGTTCTGAGATTAGGTAGCTAGTAAATTCCAAGCCAGTTTCCCCCTTAACGTGAAACAGTCTCTTAAGACACTATCAGTATCACCGCTGCTGATCTATCCAACCTGGAGGAGCAGGGACCATGTCTTTCTTTCTAACCACTGTTTAGTCAGCGTGTTCCTAATTATCTGTTGTACAAAATCACTCTACAAATATTTTCTGGATGAATGAAGGTTGAATGGCCTTCTTGAGCAAGAGCACATCTAGGGAAACCTGATTAATATTCAAAATGTCTCAATATTTTGGAAAGCATTTTTCTCTTTTTAGAAGCAATTTAAAAATACACTTGTTTTGACTCTTGGGAAGAAAATTTTTTTTACCCTTTTCTACAAATGATAGTGCTTCAGTGCAAAATGAAAATGCACGTATAAATGCAATAATATGAAAGTGGTAAAGAATCTGCTTGCCAAGCAGCAAGTGAGGGTTTGGTCCCTGGCTTGGGAAGATCTGCCGGAAGAGGAAATGGAAACCCACTCTAGTATTCTTGCCTGGGAAATCCCATGGACAGAGTAGCCTGGTAGGCTACAGTCCACGAGGTTGCAAAGGAGTTGGGCTCCACTTAGCAAGTAAACAACAATAACAAATAAGTCAAAGATGGCATCAGTAAGAATCACCCTTGTTAATTACTGGCATCTTTGAGATGTGCACTTTCAGCTTTTGTCTGATGGCTGGAGGTGATTGTGCGCCCACTCATCTCTTTCTTTTTATGAGAGATCCTTGTGAGCAAGGCCACAGATTTGAAAATGGCAATGTGAATTTTGAATTTAGATCCTATAATCCATCCATCCAGTCATTGGAAAGACTGATGTTGAAGGTGAAATTCCAGTATTTTGGTGATCTGATGTCAACAGCTGACACACTGCAAAAATCCCGATGAAGGAAAAGCTTGAGAGCAGAAGGAGAAGAGGGCATCAGGATGAGATGGCTGGATGGCATCACTGATGCAATGGACATGCTCAGGAAAACTTTGGGAGATGGCCAGGGACAGAGAGGCCTGGACTGCTGCAGTCCACAACACATCCATGGCTCACAAATCTTGGGGTAGGGAGAGGAAAATTGTTTTTATATCTTGACCAAGTCCTGAGGCTCTATCACACCAAGATTCAGCTATAATCTAAAGTGAAGGGGACAGAAAAAAAGAATTGAATACTTTTATATTTTCTTCTTAGAAGAGAATCATTCACTGAAAATCTGGAAGAAATTTTCTTAATTGATGTTTTAAAAGAAACTTAACTCACAAAATTCATTAGAAAAACAATGCCTGCCAAATGTGAGATCAATGTTTGTAAGGTGTAAATAGAATCACTTGGTATATGTCCAGGACAACTTTATGCTGCTGCTGCTAAGTCACATCAGTCGTGTCCGACTCTGTGCGACCCTATAGACAGCAGCCCACCAGGCTACTCTGTCCCTGGGATTCTCCAGGCAAGAATACTGGAGTGGGTTGCCATTTCCTTCTCCAATGCATGAAAGTAAAAAGTGAAAGTGAAGTTGCTCAGTCATGTCCTGCTCCTAGCGACACCATGGACTGTAGCCTACCAGGCTCCTCCGTCCATGGGATTCTCTAGGCAAGAGAACTGGAGTGGGTTGCCATTGCCTTCTCCGGACAACCTTATAGAGCATGCAATAAAAACTTAATAAATGGTAACCTAGAGGCAGGAACAAGGTTATTTATCAGGTTGGCCAAGATGTTTCTTTGATTTTTAAGTAGAAATAAAAGACATATTTCATTTTCACCAAGTACTTTATTGAACAACATATTCACCATTTTGTTCCAGTACCTTCTGACATTTTCCAGGCAACTTCATAATTCCTTTTTCCCAAAACTTTTTATCTTTTGAGCAAAGAACTGTTCCAGGTTCCTTTTATACCTGGAGAATTGAAATTTTTTCCATTAAGAGAATTTTGTAAAGACCAAAATAAATGGAAATTTGAAGGTACAATGTCTGGTGAATACAGCAGATGAATTGGAACTTCCAAGCCAAGGTACAACAGTTTTTGCTTGGTCATCAAAGCAAGCTTGCCATTTTGGGTCTTCCTGGTGGAAGATTATCGTTTTCTGTTCACTAATTTTGGATGTTTTTCGACAAGTGCCACTTCAGTTGGACTAATTGGGAGCAGTACTTGCTGGAATTAATCATTTGGTTTTCCAGAAGGAGCTCATAATAGACAACTCCTTTCCAATTCCACTGTATACACAAAATCACCTTCTTTGGTTGAAGACTGGCCTTTAGTGTGGTTGTTGGTGGTTCATTTTGCTTGCCCCACAATCTCTTCTGTTCCACCTTATTGTACAGCATCTGCTGTTCGTTGTCTATAACAATTTGTTTTAAAAACAAAACATTTTTGTTATGTTTCAGAATGGAGTATTGCATATGGAAATATGGTCAACATAACCAAGTTGGTGCAAATGATTTTCAATGCTTGATTTGGATATTTTGAGTATATTGGTTCTCTCTTGTGTAGTATAACATTGGCCATTCTCAATTAATGTCTTGATTTAATCATTGGTTTCAACTGGTCTACCAGACCATGGAGCATCATCCAGTGAGAAATCTCCAGCATGAAACTTCACAAGCCACTTTCAACACATTCGAATCTGTCATAGCATCTTCTCCATACAATGCAGATCTTGTTTTGCATTTCATTTTTTTTTACCTTTCTTGAAATAGTAAAGCATAATATGTCAAAATGTTGTTTTCCCTTCCATCTTCAGTATTAAAATGATTCCACAAAAATTCACCAATTTTGATGTTTTTTCTAAAAATGCATGCTGATATGACATCTGTCAACAATACAATCTAGCAAAATTATTTCAAATGAAGTTAAAGACTTAGTTAAAATAACTAAGCACTACTAAAACCAACTTATAGAAAATATGAAGGAATGTCTGGCCAACTCAATACATCTATTCTTCAGCACATTGCTCATACACAGGAGGCAGAGTATGTTGTAGACTGTGTACCTCTTCAATATCCCAGGCTGTCTCCAGAAGACTGTGATTTGTAAATAAGAAAGTTGATGAGATCCCAGGATGGCCCATTGGATTCAGGGGGTCATTTATCTGCCCAAAGGACTGGTCCAATCAGAACCACATGATGCCCTTCCAAACATTCTCTAGTCACTATGGCAATCTGACCTTCATCAGGACAGCAAGCATTCTTTATTCCTCTACCCTCAGGAAAGAATTAATACATGGGACAAAAATCATACTTAATGTTTTTACTTTAATTTTTAAGATTTTATTTGAAAAATACAACTCACAGCAGAGAACTATTTCTTCCCCTACTGCTCTTTCACAAGGGAAACTATATGGTAAGTGTAACTGAGATATTTGGCTAGGATAGATCCTGAGAAAAGAGAGGCCCAGTTAGACGTGGAATAGACAAGGTCTGTCAAAGAAGGTTCACCTCTCTTTTAACATGAAAGATCCTTTTAGATACTCTTAGGAATCCAGATAAAACATGTGCAGAATTTCTGCCATGCAAACAGAGACTACTGAAATTTTCAGGCT
Source organism: Nanger dama (assembly GCA_917880005.1). Lineage (NCBI taxonomy): Eukaryota > Metazoa > Chordata > Mammalia > Artiodactyla > Bovidae > Nanger > Nanger dama. The sequence continues at coordinate 5,418,196 of CAKJTW010000059.1, forward strand.
GACCAATTTATACTGACCTGGGCCCCAAGTAAGTAGAATAAAAAGATGTCTTTATCAGAAAGATATGTGTTTGCCTGCTTTTATTAGACTATATATATACATATTTACAAATGAGTATTTTTTTTTAATGTGTTTTCATTATTCTCAGCAACAGCATCCTGGTTAAGGGCTCTTTGCTGACTTCTTGCCCTAAGCATGTGTATCTTTTTATTCTTCTGAAATTCCTTCATAGCAGGATCATTCATTATACAATCTTGGGTCTATGACATTTATATTTACAAGTGACATTACTGGTTTAAATCTGGATTTCTGAGGAATTTTTAACTCCTAGATTCAGATCAGGTTTAGCAAGGTACAAAGAAAGATTTTATATATATGGCTTCCAACAAGAAAAGTGTGACTAACTGATTCCTTGAAGACTGATGCTATACTGAGAAAACAGACCTCTTTAAGTCTTACGGTAATCCTGCCTCCTAAAATTTTATGATCATTTCCTCCACTTTTATTTCCAGTAAGTGAATCCTCCACCACTGTTATTGCCTTACAAAAATCTTTAAAGAGTGTCAAGGCATTCCAAGCTTTTAGTATTCTAAATTTCCTCCAGAACTGAACTTGCTAGAGAAATCTGAAAGGTAGAAATAATAATTTGCTGCTTTTCTGGTCCTGCTGCAAGTAGTTTAAATCCTACAGTGATGAAAAAAAGTAAGTGATGTCTATTTTGAGAGTAATGGAGAAGTCTTTGGTTATATTTACTTTTGATTCCTGTTAAAACTGCATAAAAAGTTAAAAATTTATTTCCTTTAGTTCTGTCAAGGTTAAGAAGAATCTTTTCAGTCAATTAACTACTTCTCACATAAGACAAAGCTACTCTGTGTAGCTTTGGAAATCACAGTTATTGTTGAGGAATATGTTGAATGGTTTTGTCATAGTCCAATTTATTTTCCTTATGTTATAACTTTCGTTCTTGATTCCACATGCTCAGTGTAAGGGATGCCCCTCAGAGCCTCTACTGAGGGGGTGGGGTTAGGGCATGGGTGTGAGGGTTACAGGAGAGACAATTGACTTTACAAAGACCTCACATCTAGATTCTTGACATTATTTTTAAATAAGATTATAAATTGATTAGTATATTTTGAAAAGTGTTTAGTTTATTCTTGAAACATTAATACCACATAACTTTTATAATTTTATTTTGACTTTTTTTCCATTTTTTTGACAGATAGGTGGTTGCCTAGGACTCCACTGACCACTGAAAGGCCTTGATGTGTCCAGATAATATGGCAGCTGTGGCCTATTCACAAGGAATGCTAAATCTTAATTTAAACTTTAACTGTCTCATCCTAGTTGTGTGGAGTTGAGCACATTATTTATCCTGCCTTGTCTTTTATTTTTCTCATCTGTAACACTAAAGCCAAACTCTTAACAGTTTACCTGGAACTATTGTGAGGATTTGGGATTGCAAAGAGTTGGACACGACTGAGCAACTTTCACTTTCACCTTTTTTCATTGTTGGATTAGATGAAATAACGAAGTACAGTATACTTTGTAAACTATAAAGTACTACAAATATGCAAAACAAAATACATTGACTATATTTCTTGCATTTATATAATTTAATCTGCATTGTCTGGGGGTGATTCTTTTAAATTATGTGGAAACTTGGACTAGCCAAAGAATGGAGCCTTTGACCTCTCTTGAGATGGTTATGTGTGGAAAAGTGTTCAATAAATAGGTACGATTGCTGAATTCAGTCACTTAGACTATCCTAAACACTGCCTGCATTAAAAAACTACAAGTCAACAATTAAATCACAATTGTCAGGAACAAAAATCCAAATAAATAATTTTTAATTATGATACATTACTTATTACAGTAAAAATTGGCATTTTCACCTTCAAAAGCAGAAGCACCAGTCTTAGAATTTATAGAATGAATGGTATTTTAAGTGAAATATAGCATAATATTATGTGCAAACATTATTTTAGTATAGAACATACTTTCTAAAAGTAAAGTAATTTCACACACTGAAATCTGTTAGAATGGAAATAAGGTCATGCTGAATAATGAAATAAAAACCCCCATGACTTTCAAAGTCCACTTCGAATGAAATATGGTACACTGCCAAATAGAAGATACATGATAAATTAAAAAGCTTAACTAGCTCAAAGTGGAGGGACTTCTCACACAAATATGACTCGTGTAGAAGTTTCTTTTCACTTAGTCTCAGTGATTCTGTGAGAAATTAAAATGAATGTTTTATTTCAGAATTAATTTTTATTCATTGGTCATAACTTTTTTATTGAACAACTACCTACTCAGTGTGAGGATTTGTTGTAGGTTTAAGGGAGACAGAGAAGAAAGACACAGTCCTGCCCTTGAGGAGCTCACAGTCTAGTGGGGGAAACAGATAAGTTGACACTGATTTTTAAATTATAAAAATGATTAGACAACTTTATAAACCTTTTCTGTCATCAAACACACTTTGGGTGTTACGAATGGATGGTGAAAAGGGATGATGTCCAATGCAGTGAGAGACCATTTGCTTCAATATCATGTGACTTCTGCGAAGGCAGTGATGTGGTTCTGCAAAAAGAAAAAGGAATTACAAAGTCAGAGTCTTGGGAAAACTAGCTTCGTAAAGATTTTGGTGTTTTTACAAATAATCGGTAGCCTTATATAAAATTGTAGCCCGGATACGCTTAAATTGCAAAAACATCCAGCATTATTCAAATGAGTTGCATATATTATTATATCAATTTAGCTACTAATTATATATTTTATCCAATATTCTTAATTAACCAAATAGAGGAAAATGTTATACCTGCCTTTTTCAAAATTAACACTGAAATTTGGAAAGATAAATATGGTAATGCCAGACATGTTAATATTCTGTTCAGTGTTAATGGAATTTTAATGCTGCATGTTGGAGTTTCAGATTAATTGCTCCCTGTGAGACAGATGGCATAGAAGGAGTGGTGAAATGTTCAGACTGAAATGGCATTTGCTAGCTGACAAAGATCTACTTTAAACACTTCATTTTTGATGCATGAATCCAGACTACAGACTGCAATCTCTGTTGTTTACCTCAAGCAGATAATTCTTTGTACAGACTTTTTACATTTTTTTAAGCAACTGAATTGTGTACAAAGGAACCCTGTGGAATTACTAATATTTAAATGGTTTCAGACATGCAATATGGCTGCTGAAATACTGCAGTGGAAATCGATATGACATAATTAATCATGCTACATATAGGTCATGTCAGGAGCTAACATAAGTGACAGCCCAAACCAATAACAGCAGCGTTACAAAGGGTTCTGCCATCAAATTACATGTTTAGAATGTTTTTCATTGTATCTTTGACTCTTTATAAGTCAAAGATATCATAAATAGAATTTCACATAATGAACACATGCCATCAGATTTCTTCCATGTATGTGTGGCACTTTTACAAGTTAAGGTGTTTTGAATAGCTAAAACAGGTTTTGAATGTATGTGAATAAATTCATTTTCACTGACTCGAGGCATATTAACCACAACTAGAGGAATATCACTGATGACTGCTTAAGGCATTTTTTTCTAGGTCTTACCCACTTCAACCTACTAGAGAAAAACAGTATCAGTAAGAATCAGTAGTGACCAGAGCATGTGGACCTTTTTACTAATTCCTTATAAGCCTTTAGAAAGTTTAATTTCCCATTAAAAAAAGTCCTGATAAAAATGTTGACTAATTCAGTGGCTCATCTCTAAGTTTTCTTGAGTATTCCAAAAGCACAAGCATGCCTTTAGGACAAAAAGAGATCTTTCAGAGTTACAGATCGCACTATGATAGAATAAATCCATAAGAACTGTGGAAACAGTACATCATAGTTTTATTTCTAGTGGCCCCAGGGGGACTTGAAATCTGTGAACTGAAAAATACTATTTAATACACAGTGTTTCAAAACCGACAAAACTGACAGGAGTGTCACTCCTCCGGACAGGACCCAGCACATAGTAATTTCTGGAAAGATGTTAAACTATAAATGGAAGATTAATCAGTCTGTGGCAACTGGCGGGTAAACAAAGAGTGAAGATGTGACACTGGAAAGAAACAAAAGGAGATTTAAACAAGGGAGAGAAAACAGATCTTGCTCCAAGTAGATGTTGCTGGCCTAAGTATCAATGTTCTCTTACCCTAAATAATAATGTCCACGAGGCTCATTAAATTTACTAAAGATGATCCTGAGTGAAGGGGACAACCATTTCCTTGGAAAGCAGAACTGAAATACACTAAGTCCCCCACAAACGAGTGAGTTCTGTTCTGAGAGAGAGTTCAGAAGTCCAACAATGTTAGCCTAGGTAGCCACATAACATGATCAGCTGTATGGTACTGTACTGTAACAGTTTTGTATACTTTTCACACAAATAATACATAAAAACCAAACAAACGTAAAGAATACATTTTTAATTTTACAGTATAATACCTTGAAAAGCATAGGAGTGTGGTATAGCAGTTGGCACTCTTAGCAGTATCAGATATGTCACAATGCTTCTGGACATCCTGGGCTTGAAATAAAGAAACTGTACTTCTGTACTCTACATAGTACTGTAAAGTACACAAGTGCACAACCGCTTGCAGAGGATACACACACATGACAATGTACACCAGACACATGAGCTAACTTATGTGACTGGACATGAGAATGCACATTTGCATCTTTGAAAATTAGAAACTTGAAGGTTCATATGTAGGGGACTTCCTGTATTAAAAGACCTTAATAAAGCAAAGAAAGTAACAGAAACAAATCACTGGCAATCAATGCAAGGGAGAAAACAAGCAGAGGAAAAACCAAGTAACAGGTAAAAAAGCTGGAGAGTGACAAAGAATGTGCAGTGACTGTAGGAAGAGCATATACATTTTCATCTAAATCTGGGCTTGAAAGTGAAAGTGAAAATCGCTCAGTCGTGTCCAACTCTTTGCAACCCCATGAACTATACCATCCATGGAATTCTTCAGGCCAGAATACTGGAGTGGGTAGCCTTTCCCTTCTCCAGGGGATTTTCCCAACCCAGGGATCAAACCCGGGACTCTCGCATTGCAGGCGGATTCTTTACCAGCTGAGCTTCCCTTGTGGCTTAAACTGCTGCTGCTGCTGCTGCTAAGTCGCTTCAGTTGTGTCCGACTCTGTGTGACCCCAGAGACGGCAGCCCACCAGGCTCCCCCGTCCCTGGGATTCTGCAGGCAAGAACACTGGAGTGGGTTGCCATTTCCTTCTCCAATGCATGAAAGTGAAAAGTGAAAGTGAAGTCACTCAGTCGTGTCCGACCCTTAGCGACCCCATGGACTGCAGCCTACCAGGCTCCTCCGTCCATAGGATTCTCCAGGCAAGAGTACCGGAGTGGGGTGCCTTCTCCAGTGGCTTAAACTGGGACTGTCCCAAATACGCATAAAAGGTCACCTTAGAAACAAGGCATTGCACAGGTAAGTGTAAGTGAGATATTAAGATCTAGGTTTTGCCATTTAAAAGCACATTTTGGTGACCACTAGATCTTTTCACTGCTTATAAATTCCAAGCAATAGTCCCCTCTCTTTATGCTAAGTCATAACCAGGTTAAACTCAAGGGTAACTGTGGTTCCAGACTGACTTCACTTTTAGATCTCAGGACTCTGGGAAAAAGCCTGCTTTTTCTAATTAGTACTTTTACACCTTCACATCACACTTAAGTTCTAATCTCTGAGATGGCTTACCTACTTGGCTGGAATTAAAAGGATTCTGCTCAGGACTTATCACTTAAAGGTGGTAGTTAGAGAAACAGATGAAAAGAGAACAATGAAGTGACTATGTGTAGGGAAGAAAACATTAAAAGGAAATTTAATAATAATTTCCAAGTACATGAAAGGAGTGTACAGAGAGCACAGGGGCCATCTGTTCAATAACTTCACTAACAGCAAACAAACCCAAACCGTAGAATGAAAGAGATGGACTATTAATCTCAGTAGGCTTTAAGAAATAAGATGAATTCTCTTCTAGCACAGGAATAGTTTTTTTCCTGAAAGAATCTAGAGAAAGGACAAACTAAAATCCTTATCATCTATAAAACTCTATGATTGTCTATTATAACAATTACACGTATGTAAATGCATGATTTGAAATATTCAAATAGTATGATTCTTATGCAGGAAGTTATGATGTTGCTCACTTCCCCATCAGCATATTTTTAGTAATATTAAAAGAATCAGAACTGCGCTCACTATTTTCAGTTCACCCCCGTATGAGTCAAACTAGGTGACAAGGGGTTTTGCCTTTTCATCTAGTTGAATTCTTTATATGAAACATTAAATCTTATTCGTAGATAGGGCAACCTTTCAATAGGCAAACTAAAAATTCATGCACAGAAGCTTAATTCAGAGTCTTAAGAAGAAACTGGTCATACAATTCATCAGTGCAATTACACACACACACAGTTGTACAGAGACGTTAACAGAGCTTGAGTTCAAAGAGCTGAAGATTAGAATACGTTATATCCATTAGAAAGTGTTCATTCAAGTCCACAGCAAGTCAGTGAGCAAAATACTGAATCCAGTCCTTGAGTGCAGAGGTCCCATGGAAAAATAAGTACTTGTTCCTGAAAAGTAGTTTTGGATTCTTAAATTTGATAAACTCTACGTCCCTAGTATGTCAATTTTTGAAGCTTTAAGTTCCATGTAAAAATCTTGATTTTTCTATTTATCCTATATCCCATTTGTATAAATTATACATTAGAATTTTAAAGTTACTTAAAACAAAATTGTTATTTATTTACGACATGAAAATTTGGTAATAACTTGCTACTTAGTGAGATCTGCCACTCACAAGTTTTCCTCAAAAATACAGGGAGATGCAAAAACAGCACTTCAGATAAGAAAACATAAAAAGTTACTAATATCAAAGGCTATTCCATTAATGAGTGAAATATTAGTGAAAAACCACAATATATTTGAACAATAAATAATAAAAATAACAATAATAACCAAAATGATCTAGTATCTAGATCCCTTCTGGTTATAATGGAAACTTGCACAGAAGGACACATACTTTGTATTTGCCTTAGCTTTGCAACTCAATTCCTAACACCAGTGTGCGCGGCGCACATACGTTTATTGCCTTAATTGAAGGTGTCCACAGTGGCTGATTCCCATTATCCAGCTGAAGAGTCCTGCGAGACAGTCTTTAAAGGACCTTCCCTGTGAATTTTCTTCTTGATCGTTCTCAATGGGTTGGATTCGGGATACCTACAAAATGTATTTTATAAATTATTTCAGTGTTTAAGTATTGACTTACTTGGATAAAGTGCTCATCTATTTAAAATCCGATGTTATATTGCTGGACCAAATGCTGAGCTTAAATACTGTTCCATTTCTTTCTGGATGATTAGAAACAGCTTTTGTTTTTTAACTGGAAGTTACCAGCAATCAGCTTTTATGTTAAACATAAAGTGGGATCTGTGCCTATGATATCTTGAATTCAGTGATTTGTGTCTTCAACTCTGTCGGTAAGGAAGCTGTGTGGCACAGTGGATGCTGCAGTCAGCAAGTGTGAATGTCAAGTGTTTGAAGGTGGGCTCTGTAGCAACTGACATTTTCACAAGCAGTTTAATCTTTTAGAGATCTGGCTTTCTTATCTGTAAAGTGGAAATAATAATACATATTTGAATGGATTTTGATTAGGATTAAATGAGATGATATGCACAAAGGTCCTCATCTCTCTACACAAACATACTATGGTTGTCCATAAAAGCCAGAAGCAAGATAAAAAGTAAAAAGAGGAAGAAAAGAGAGAGAACAAAGAAGTTTTTATAATTCGTCAGAATTCCAGGATGCTATAGTCTACAATTCTAATATCCAAAGGAGCTTTAAAACCCAGATGTTTCTTTTTGGTGCAAGCTCATTTGGTGGTGTTTCTTACCACCAGTGGTGAATTCCTGTGAGGCAATTTGTACTCTGCTGTGCTGCAGAAATATCCATCTTTGATTACAGAGTGATGCTCAAGATCCTGCTTGTGTAACAATACACAGTATTTTCTCCTAAAATATAAAATAGTTTAATCCTGAGAAACATCTAGCACTAATGGTTTAGGATATGGAATCACAGTCCTATAACCAACAATTGTTACAGACACAGCCTACGTTTTACCAGAGGAAGGTAGATGGATGTCATATTCCCAAATACTGGCCATCTTTATTTTGCTATTTGCTTCTTCCTTCATTCACTGTGTCCTCTGATGAGGCAAAATGAAAAGGAGAAGAGGGAAGGAAGAAAAGCAGTCAATGAAGTGTATGCTCTAAGATTCAACTTCATCACACTAGGTTTTCCTTCTGGTAGAGCCTGAGGTTGTTGAGTATTTCAGAAAGAGAAATGATGTTAAGTCCATCTAAGAAGAAATTACTAGAGAACTTCAAACTTGAGGCTATGAAACACTGTAAAATTCACCCAAGCAATTTCTTGTTTTAAAGAGTTGGGGATGTGATGGCATAAGAGCTGAAGGTGACGGGGCCAGAATTCTCTTGGGGAAAGACAACTTTTTGGAACCATTTCTTTCTCTTTTTTTAATGGTGGTTCTGTTTCAATTTAAAATTTTATAATAGCTCTGAGTTTTGTTTCTTCTCAGGAATTTCCTTCTGGTGCCATTTGGAGAAAGAGGCTAAAAACTACTCTCCAAGAGAATTGTTCCTCCCTAGAGAAAGGGGAAAACTCTAGGTGGCTTTCTCTGATAAGCCAATTAACCCAGAGGCAGGCCAAGCTTTTACTGGAGTATTAGCTATAGATCTTATGAAATATTTCCAAGTCCCAAGGAGCCAAAGAAACTTAAGGCTTTCCACAATGAATCTTTAGGAGCACGGGTTCTCTAATTGCCTGCATGTTGGAATCACCTGGGAGCTTTAAATACTGAGGCAACTCTGTAGACTTGGATTTAATTGCTATGAGGCGTGGCCTGGTCAGTGGGATTTTAAAAGGCTCTCCAGATGATTCTAGTGTGCAGCTAATATTGAAAACTGTTTCAGAAATTCTGCAGGCCCAGCTGGATCCATGCCAACCTCTGGCAACACGTCCAAATCACCTGAGGTGCCTGATACACTACCAATCCCCTGGCTTAAGCCCAGGCCTACTGGATCATATTCTTGAGACGGCATTCCAGGAGTCTGGCCTTTTTTTTTGAATGCTGCAAGTGATGGATTTCCTTTTACATCAGTCTGAGACCACTGCCAAGAGGTGTAGAAAAGTGATTAGTTAACAATGTGAGCACTGTCAGGTATAGACAATCAATTCTTTCTTTAAAATGCTATCACTTCTCTGGCAAAAAGAGCATGGCCTACAAGAGCAGTAATACTGAATGTTTCTCAAAAAAATAAAATAAAATCTTTGTGTTCTAACACTTCTGGGAATAGCTGCACATTGCATTCCTTGTTGAGAGCTTCACGGGGCATAAGGTGTTGAGAAGATTTGTAATAAACACTTATGTTTCATTTTAGCTCAGTTTTCCAATGTACTGACATGAAACTCCATGCAAGTCTATTAATACGAATGTGTTCCTGTCATTTGGTGGATGTCGGTATCCCTGGACTCTATCTGAAGTTTTTAACTTCCCTAATTCTAATGATCTGTCCAATATTTTTAGTCCACAGTCACAACTACATTGTCAACCACCAACCCTATTTACCTCCTGGCCTATCTCCCTCATACAATAAACTTTCTCTGGCCATTCTGGAAATTTCCCAACCAATAATTTTTTTCATCTGCTCTGGTCCATCTTACTCTTTCTCAATTTTATTTCTATTATATTCATTCTGTAGTCAAGTTGAACATTCTTTGATGGCATCCTCAGTTCTCTTGACCTAGTGCTCTTCTCTCACCTGCCAAACAAAATCTTGGTGTAAGCTGTTCCTCTGTCTGGAACATTCTCTTCTCCCCCTCTTTGGCTAGCAGCCCTTCAGATCTCTATTTACAGGATGTTGAAGCATCACTAAGTTTGGATAAGTCACCATTTATGTGCTCCTCTAACATAACCATCATCACTTTGTTCTTATAAAATTATTTATAAATCTACAAGTAGAGACTCATGAGACTGTAAACTCATTTGTCCTGAGAAATGTACCATAGTGTTTCTTATTTGATATTTGCTACATGTTCCATAGGCTTCCCTTGTGGCTCAGACGGTAGAGTCCACCTGCAATGCAAGAGACCTGGGTTTGATCCCTGGATCAGGAAGATCCCCTTGAGGTGTGCATGGCAATCCACTGCAGTATTCTTGCCTGGAGAATCCCATGGACAGAGAATTTACTGTACATCACAACTGATGATAAGAAATATAACTCACCCATGTACCCATGCCTTGTTTTACACTGATATTTTAATCTAATAAATGGCTTATTATTTCTTTCTTTCCAACAAAGGTCTGTCTAGTCAAAGCTATGGTTTTTCCAGTAGTCATGTATGGATGTGAGAGTTGGACTATAAAGAAAGCTGAGTAGCTGAAGAACTGATGCTTTTGAACTGTAGTGTTGGAGAAGACTCTTGAGAGTCCCTTGGACTGCAAGGAGATCCAACCAGTTCATCCTAAAGGAGATCAGTCCTGGTTGTTCATTGGAAGGACTGATGTTGAAGCTGAAACTCCAATACTTTGGCCACCTGATGCGAAGAGCTGACTCATCTGAAAAGACCCTGATGCTGGGAAAGATTGAAGGCAGGAGGAGGAGGGAGACGACAGAGGATGAGATGGTTGGATGACATCACCGACTCAATGGACATGAGTTTGGGTAAATTCGGGAGTTGGTGATGGACAGGGAGGCCTGGCATGCTGCAGCCCTCGGGTTTGCAAACAGTCAGACACGATTGAGTGACTGAATTACACTGAACTTTTTAAAACACATTAGATTTGCTAAATAAGTACCCTAATACTACCTGTCAGAGATGAATCAAAGGATGTGGGTAATGGATCAACTGTATGATAAGTTCATATACAACCAGGCACTGATTAAGCCTATTTGGGCATGCCTGGTATGTCAGTAGTGAGGAGTCTGTGCAGGAGACACAGGTTTGAACCCTGGTTAGGAAGATTCCTCATGTTGCAGAGCGACTAGCCCCACACAGCATAACTATTGAGCCTGTGCTCTGGAGCCCAGGAGCCTCGACTTCTGAGCCCATGGGCTGCAACTACTGAAGCCTGCATGCCCTAGAGCCCATTCACACAAAGTCATGTGCATAAAGGTTTATATCAGATGTATCCATAATTGGGAAAAACTAGAACAGCCTAAATAGCCTTCAGTTGGTATACAGATTTTTAAAAAATGGTGGTACATCCACACAACAGAATACCACTCAGCAATAAAAAGGGAAGAAAAGAAAACAGGTAAAAACATAAATGAATCTCAAATGCATTAAACAAGGTGTGTAGAAGTCAGACTCAAAGGCTATATGCTGAGTGAATCCATTTGTATGACACCGTGGAAAAGGCAAAAGCATAGGAACAGGAAACATATTAGTGCTTGCTGGTGTTAGGAGATAAAGCAGGAGTTTGCTATCATTTTAGGGTGGTAGAAATGTCCTAATACTTGAACATGGTGATGGTTACATGATGGTAGGCATTTGTCAAAAGTCACTAAACTTTGTTATAAAAGGGAATTTTATAGGATGTAAATTATGCCTTTGAGTTCACTTCAGTCGCTCAGTTGTGTCTGACTTTTGTGACCGTATGAATCGCAGCACGCCAGGCCTCCCTGTCCATCACCATCTCCCGGAGTTCACTCAGACTCACGTCCATCGAGTCAGTGATGCCATCCAGCCATCTCATCCTCTGTCGTCCCCTTCTCCTGCTGCCCCCAATACCTCTCAGCATCAGAGTCTTTTCCAATGAGTCAACTCTTTGCATGAGGTGGCCAAAGTATTGGAGCTTCAGCTTTAGCATCAGTTCTTCCAAAGAACATCCAGGGCTGATCCCCTTTAGGATGAACTGGTTGGATCTCCTTGCAGTCCAAGGGACTCTCAAGAGTCTTCTCCAACACCACAGTTCAAAAGCATCAGTTATTCAGCACTCAGCCTTCTTCACAGTCCAACTCTCACATCCACACATGACCACTGGAAAAACCATAGCCTTGACTGGACGGACCTTAGTCAGCAAAGTAATGTCTCTGCTTTTGAATATGCTACCTAGGTTAGTCATAACTTTCCTTCCAAGGAGTAAGCATCTTTTAATCACCATCTGCAGTGTTTTGGAGCCCCCAAAATAAAGTCTGACAGTATTTCCACTGTTTCCCCATCTATTTCCCATGAAGTGATGGGACCAGATGCCATGATCTTCGTTTTCTGGATGTTGAGCTTTAAGCCACCTTTTTCACTCTCCTATTTCACTTTCATCAAGAGGCTTTTAGTTCCCCTTCACTTTCTGCCGTAAAGGTGGTGTCATCTGCATATCTGAGGTTATTAATATTTCTCCTGGCAATCTTGATTCTAGCTTGTGCTTCTTCCAGCCCAGAGTTTCTCATGATGTACTCTGCATAGAAGTTAAATAAGCAGGGTGACAATATACAGCCTTGACGTACTCCTTTTCCTATTTGGAACCAGTCTTTGTTCCATGTCCAGTTCTAACTGTTGCTTCTTGACCTGCATACAGGTTTCTCAAGAGGCAGGTCAGGTGGTCTGGTATTCCCATCTCTCTCAGAATTTTCCACAGTTCATTGTGATCCATACAGTCAAAGGCTATGGCATAGTCAATAAAGCAGAAATAGATGTTTTTCTGGAACTCTCTTGCTTTTCGATCATCCAACGGATGTTGTCAATTTGATCTCTGGTTCCTCTGCCTTTTCTAAAACCAGCTTGAACATCAGGGAGTTCACGGTTCACGTATTGCTGAAGGCTGGCTTGGAGAATTTTGAGCATTACTTTACTAGCATGTGAGATGAGTGCGATTGTGCGGGAGTTTGAGCATTCTTTGGCATTGCCTTTCTTTGGGATTGGAATGAAAACTGACCTTTTCTAGTCCTGTGGCCACTGCTGAGCTTTCCAAATTTCCTGCATATTGAGTGCAGCACTTTCACAGCATCATCTTTCAGGATTTGAAACAGCTCCACTGGAATTCCATCACCTCCACTAGCTTTGTTCGTAGTGATGTTTTCTAAGGCCCACTTGACTTCATAAACTCTAAAAAGAAATTAGGACCATTAACGACTTCATGAGTTAAGTCTAAAGGCCAAGTGGTACCTAGATTTTGATTTGTCAGTTAGTGAAAGCGTTAGTTGCTCAGGTGTGTCTGACTCTTTGCAACCCTATGAGCTGTATAGCCTGCCAGGCTTCTCAGTCCATGGAATTCTCCAGGCAAGCATACTGGAGTTGGGTAGCCATTTCCTCCTCCAGGGGCTGAACCTGAGTCTCCCACTGCAGGCAGATTCTTTACTGTCTGCGTCATCAGGGAAGCCCAGTTATTGAGTTCTTATTTGAATAGTTGATTGTTTCAGTCACAAAAGAAAGGCACAAAATAAATGCATGCAAAAATATTCAAAATATACAAATGAAAATCAGGTACTTCAGTTATTTTTGACCTTTAAAATGTATGAAAATTATTAAGAACAATTCTCTTATTCTTAACATTCTCTGTTGTTGGAGAGAACACTGGATATCAAACCAAAAACCTTAAGAGTACTCATCGTTTTTTTCCCCTAGTATTTCCACTTCTATACATATATCTTAAATAAGTTTTATTAATTGAACTTGTAGATATGTCTATTTTAGAGATGTTTACCCCAGTACTGTTTATAATTGTGGGAACTTGGAAGTAGAAGCCATTCTCTATGCCTAATAGAGGTAATGGTTAATTTATATGGATGAAAACTTTTCCAATTTTGTAATCCTGTATAGCACAGTGATTATGATTTTGAACTCTGCAGTGATAAACATGGAACATAAATAAAAAGTGGAAAATACAGTTCTGTATTCCTATCTCAGAACACAGATAGGTTATATGACCTTGGGCAAATTACTTAACTTTTTAAAGTTTCTCTGAGAAATATGAATAAGATACATTCAAATGATTTTTGTAAAAACTAAAATGATATGTTCTTTGCATAATTCCTGACATATATTAAGCTTTCACTGAAGATTTAGCTTTTACAGTTATGCCTGATATGATTATATATTCATTGACCTGTGGCCATATTCACAACATACTGTTACAAGAGCAAAGGCAGGATCAGAAAGGAGCAACCAAGCAGGTCCTCTACCACACACAAACCCACCCACACACTCATGGGCCCTCTAGGCTATTTTAAGAAAATATTTCCAGTGATTATTGTGGTAGGATATGGATACTTTCTATTTGTGTTTTGCTTTTCCAGATTTTCAAATTTTAAACAATATACCTGAATAACTTGTTGCTTCCTTAACAGAAACAATAAACCACAATAAAATGTGATTGTTTTGTAAGACAGGGAATGAAATCATTGTTTATCTTCCTAGTTTCAGTCAAGTAGAATTTTACATTTTCTTCTCCAAAAATGTTCATAGAGCCACGGTGCTCTGGATTGACTTTGAAGCCCTCCATAGAGAACCCCTAACTCCAGTACTCTTGCTTGGAAAATCCCATGGACAGAGGAGCCTGGTAAGCTGCAGTCCATGGGGTTGCTAAGAGTTGAACAAGACTGAGCGACTTCACTGTTCACTTTCATGCGCTGGAGAAGGAAATGGCAACCCACTCCAGTGTTCTTGCCTGGAGAATCCCAGGGACGGGGAGCCTGGTGGGCTGCCGTCTATGGGTTCGCACAGGGTCAGATACGACTGAAGCAACTTAGCAGCAGCAGCAGCATAGAGTCCCAAGGACCATATAGCAAAAGGGAACCGATGTGAGAGAAGAGGAGAATGAATGGGTAGGAACAGTTTTCCATGTGTAACTAACGATGTGTGCACTAAGAGAGATTTTTTAATCCATCATTGTTTTATTCTCTCCTTAACTAATGACTACAGAAATTTTATAATTTTAAGATGTAGTCATCAACTCTCTATTTATTAGTAAAACGAGATAAGATAGCTTATTTATATTCAGAAATAACTTACTGAAAAGAGGCAAAGGCCTGTTAGATAAGATTGAAAAAAAAATCTATCTTTTATTCTTTGTGAAGTGTATTATCATGTATAAATAGTGTGGAGAAATAAATAATGAATACATGGAAGCACAAATAGGAAAAAAATGACATATGGCAAAGTAATATCAGTATATACTTACTTTTCTAAACTAAAATGTTGATGCCTGGTTGGAATTTTTAAGCTTGCATTTAAAATTGTCCTTTTAAGCAAAATTAAACAAATGAGAACAGAGTACAGCATGCAAACACTGACTTACTTCAAATATTTTTCATAAGTACTCAAACCTTAGATTGAGAAAAAAGCCCTAAAATATGAGGGTATTTAGTTCCACTAACTATTCCAATATCTGATCACTAATACAGTTGTTTTGACAAGCTCCTATATAACATTTACATTACAGTTCAGCAGCTCTGTAAAACAAAGATTTGCATTCCAGAAAAGCAACTGAATCTCAAATAGATTGCCATCATTATTCAAGCACAACATTTTGAAACCTCAAAGGAATTTATCACAGACAGCACCATAATGTATAATCATATTTATTTTGGCAGGAAACCACAGGATTGTTTTGCTGTTGCTATGACACTAATGTATGCAACACTTTATAGTATAATATCTTCTGCCACATGTGCTATGCATGACATAGACAATCTGTATAAATTTTTAAATCCATGAAATATATCTATAAGGATAGGCATATATCTATATATCTCTATCTATCTGTCATCTATCTAGCTCCTGAAACAAAATGAAAATCCTATTAAGGGAAGCATTCTTGTTACAGGAGAGAACTAATGTTAAGCACCTACCATGTGCCATGAAGTTCATTTGTGATCTGTTAATCCCATCAATCACTCCATAAGGAAATGATTATAATATCAATTTTTCAGAAAATGGGGAGAGGTGTATTCATCTAATCCCACCTAGTTTGACTAGCTACAATGTAGTCAAACCAGCTTCAAACTGAAGATGCTTGCATGTGTGAGTGCCAGGTCACTTCAGTCATGTCCGACTCTATAACCCTATGGACTATAGCTCACCAGGCTCCTCTGTCCGTGGGATTTTCCATGTGAGAATACTGGAGTGGGTTGCCATGCCCTCCCACAGGGCTCCATCCCTGAGTCCTCCATCCCTGGAGGACTCAGGGATGGAGCCCTCATTCCTGCTGCTGCTCCTGTACTGCAGGCAGAGTCTTTATCACTGAGTCACCAGGGAAGTTCTCAAGCTCAAGACTGCCAGCTGCAAAAGCCTGTCTTTCCATCCTTCACTCACCCTAACTCTGCCTAAAATTTCAACACAGGCTTCACTCTGATATCTATGATTTTATAATCTGCAAAGCAGTCAATGTAAATGTCAACACATGGCCTTTTCTGGGTCACCATGAATTCCCTTAGAATTTTCTTATCCATATAAATTTCCATTACAGTTGCCATTATTGTTGTTTAGTTGCTAAGTTGTGTCTGACTCAGTGACTCCATGGACTATAGCCCGCCAGACTGCTCTGTCCATGGTATTCTCCAGGCAAGAATATTGGAGTGGGTTGCCATTTCCTTCTCCAGGGGATCTTCCTGACCCAGAGATCAAACCTGTGTCTCCTGCATTGGCAGGCGGATTCTTTACGACTGAACCACCTGTGAAGCACAGTTGCCATGAGAATTAAACGTAACACAGAAATTTCCATCTGTAATATTATACACTTCTTATGCCATTTCTAGATTTTTGAGTTGTGATCAATGCTTCACCACTTTCATCCAGTGACACTTCTGTTGATAAGGGAGTGCTTTCACACTATGAGCTTCTTGGGTAGTACACGCTAGTAAAAGTTCCTGATCTATGTACAAAACTGTAATCTGCAATCTTGTAAATTCTCTCTAGCATTACTTTCCCTTCCCTGTTGTAGGCAAAAAGGATCACTTTGGGTTTAAATGATTAGATCACATAAACCTTAAAAAAATAATGGAGAAAACTTTTTTTCTCAAAAAGCATTTATTTCCTTTACCTGGCTCTATCCATTAAATGAATTCTCAGTTATCTCAGATTAGCCGTAAGTGGCTATAGCAGCCTGTCCTATTAATACATGCCTTAACAAACCTAAATAAAAAATGTAGATATCAATTGCTCTCGGATCTATAGGAAATATTTCATTTTCTATCAAATCCCATCCATCCTTACATTTATTTAAAACATGTTTTGCTCCCTTGCCATATAGTGTCCCCTTCTTTAGATTTTGTTGTTTGGCATCAGTTAAAACTGATGATGCATAAGCATACATCATCTGCATGTGCTTACCAATGCAAATCTGAATGGTAGCCTTCTGCCTTAAGAGGGAGAATAAGCAGACGGCAAGAGAGAAGATAAAAATAAAAGCACCTAGTGCTCTGCTACTGGAACGAATACAGCTTGACCCAGGAGGATCCCTGGAAGGAAAGAAGACAAGGAACTCCTTTTCTGTTCAGTTCACTTCAGTTCAGTTCAGTCCTCAGTCATGTCCGATGTTTGTGACCCATGGACTGCAGCATGCCAGGCCTCCCTGTCCATCACCAACTCCCGGAGTTAACTCAAACTCACGTCCATTGAGTGGGTGATATGATCCAACCATCTCATCCACTGTCGTCCCCTCCTCCTCCCGTCTTCAATCTTTCCCAGATATGAGTCTTTACCAATGAGTCAGTTCTTTGCATCAGCTGGCCAAAGTACTGGAGTTTCAGCTTTAGCATCATTCCTTCCAAAGAACACCCAGAGCTGATCTCCTTTAGGATGGACTGATTGGATCTCCTTGAAGTTCAAGGGACTCTGAAGAGTCTGCTCCAACACCACAGTTCAAAAGCATCAATTCTTCAGCGCTCAGCTTTCTTTATAGTCCAAGTCTCACATCCATACACGACTACTGGAAAAACAATAGCTTTGACTAGAGAGACCTTTGTTGACTAAGTAATGTCTCTGTTTTTTAATGTGCTGTCTAGGTTGGTCATAACTTTTCTTCCAAGGAGTAAGCGTCTTTTAATTTCATGGCTGCAGTCACCATCTGCAGTGATTTTTGGAGCCCCCTCCCCCAAATAAAGTCTGTCACAGATTCCACTGTTTCCCCATCTATCTGCCATGAAGTGATGGGACCAGATGCCATGATTTGAGTTTTCTGAATGTTGAGTTTAAAGCCAGCTTTTGACTTTCACTTTCACAAAGAGGCTCTTTAGTTCTTCGATTTCTGTCATAAGGGGTGGTGTCATCTGCATATCTGAGGTTATTGATATTTCTCCCGGCAATCTTGATTCCAGCTGTGTTTCATCCAACCCAGCATTTCTCGTGATACACTCTGCATATAAGTTAAATAAGCATGGTGACAATATACAGCCTTGACATACTCCTTTCCCAATTTGGAACCAGTCTGTCGTTCCATGTCCAGTTCTAACTGTTGTTTCCTGACCTGCATATATGTTTCTCAAGAGGCAGGTCAGCTGGTCTGATATTCCCATCTCTTTCAGAACTTGCCAGCATTTATTGTGATCCATACAGTCAAAGGCTTTGGCATGGTCAATAAAGCAGATGTAGATGTTTTTCTGGAACTCTTGCTTTTTTGATGATCCAGCAGATGTTGGCAATTTGATCCCTGGTTCTTCTGCCTTTTCTAAATCCAACTTAACATCTGGATGTTCAGAGTTCATGTACTGTTGAAGCCTGGCTTGGAGAATTTTGAACATTACTTTGCTAGCATGTGAGATGAGTGCAATTGTGTGGTAGTCTGAGCATTCTTTGGCATTGCCTTTCTTTGAGATTGGAATAAAAACTGACCTTTTCTAGTCCTGTGGCCACTGCTGAGTTTTTCAAGTTTGATGGCAAATTGAGTGTAGCCCTTTCACAGCATCATCTTTTAGGATTTGAAATAGCTCAACTGGAATTCTATCACCTCCACTAGCTTTGCTTGCAGTGATGCTTCCTAAGGCCCACTTGACTTCACATTCCAGGAAGTCTAGCCTTAGGTGAGTGGTCACACCATCGTGATTATCTGGGTCATGAAGCTCTTTTTGAATAGTTCTGTGTATTCTTGCCACCTCTTCTTAATATCTTCTGCTTCTATTAGGTCCCTACCATTTCTGTCCTTTATTGTGGCCATCTTTACATGAAAATTTCCCTTGTTATCTCTAATTTTCTTGAAGAGATTTCTAGTTTTTCCTATTCTATTGTTTTCCCCTATTTCTTTGCTTGATCATTTTTCTGTTCAAGAGAAATCTTTGAAGAAATGACAGGAAAGTGACACAGATGAAAGGTTGGCGTGTTTCCTAAGGTGGGTGGGATGGAGGAATCATTTTCCTAATGACACCCTGGCCAGCATATAGCCCTTTTTCACTGTAAATCACTGGTGTGGTTAGATAACACCTGCATATAGACTACAATCTTTTGTAACCCCAAATTCCTATTTTGAAACTTAATTCCCAACATGATGAGTCTAGGAAATGGGTTTTAGGGGGTGATTAGATCTTAAAGGCAGAGACCGTTATGAATGGGATAACTGTTCTTATTAAAGGGACCTTACAGAACTCCCCCAACACTGCTGCTGTGAGAAAGCACAGGGAAGTGGCCATCTGTGAACCAGGAAGGAAGCCCTCATTAGAGACTGAATCTGCCAGTGCCTTGATCTCAGACATCCCAGCCTTCAGGACTGTGAGAAACAAACTTTTATTGTTTATAAGCTACCAGTCTATAGCATTCTGTTATAGCAGACTGAATGGAGTAAGACAACTCCTCTGATCAGAATCAGCACCCGACCAAAATACATTTCACCAAACCAGCACAAAGGCTAATGGAGTTTTGCCAAGAGAACACACTGGTCATAGCAAACACCCTCTTCCAACAACACAAGAGAAGACTCTACACATGGAAATCACAAGATAGTCAACACCGAAATGAGACTGATAATATTCCTTGCAGCCAAAGATGGAGAAGCTCTGTACAGTCAGCAAAACTAGACAGGGAGCTGACTGTGGTTCAGATCATGAACTTCTTATTGCCAAATTCAGACTTACATTGAAAAAAGTGGGTAAAACCACTAGACCATTCAGGTATAACCTAAATGAAACCCCTTATGATTATACAGTGGAAATGAGAAATAGGTTTAAGGGACTAGATCTGATAGACAGAGTGCCTGATTAACTATGGACAAAGGTTTGTGACATTGTATGGGAGACAGGGATCAGGACCATCCCCAAGAAAAAGAAATGCAAAAAAGCAAAATGGCTGTCTGAGGAGGCCTTACAAATAGCTGTGAAAAGAAAAGAAGCAAAAAGCAAAGGAGAAAAGGAAAGATATAAGCACCTGAATGCAGAGTTCCAAAGAATAGCAAGGAGAGATAAGAAAGCCTTCCTCAGCGATCAATGCAAAGAAATAGAGGAAAACAAGAGAATGGGAAATACTAGAGATCTCTACAAGAACATTAGAGATACCAAGGGAACATTTCATGCAAAGACAGGCTCAATAAAGGACAAAAATAGTATGGACCTACAGAAGCAGAAGATATTAAGAAGAGGTGGAAGAATACACAGAAGAACTATACAAAAAGATCTTCAAGACCCAGATAATCAGGGTAATGTGATCACTCACCTAGAGTCAGACATCCTGGAATGTGAAGTCAAGTGGGCCTTAGAAAGCATCACTATGAACAAAGCTAGTGGAGGTGATGGAATTCCAGTTGAGCTATTTCAAATCCTAAAAGATGATGCTGTGAAAGTGCTGCATTGAATTTGCCATCAAATCTGAAAAACTTAGCAGTGGCCACAGGACTAGAAAAGGTCAGTTTTCATTCCAATCCCAAAGAAAGGCAAAGAATATCAAAGAATGCTCACTACCACACAATTGCACTCATCTTACACGCTAGTAAAGTAATGCTCTAAATTCTCCAAGCCAGGCTTCAGCAATATGTGAACCGTGAACTTCCAGGTGTTCAAGTTGGTTTTAGAAAAGGCAGACGAACCAGAGATCAAATTGCCAACACCTGCTGGATTATCAAATAAGCAAGAGAGTTCCAGAAAAACACCTACATCTGCTTTATTGACTATGCCAAAGCCTTTGACTGTGTGTGTCACAATAAACTATGGAAAATTCTGAAACAGATGGGAATACCAGACCACCTGACCTGCTTCTGTATGCAGGTCAAAAAGCAACAGTTAGAACTGGACATGGAACAACAGACTGGTTCTAAATCGGGGGAAGAAGTATGTCAAGGCTGTATATTGTCACCTTGCTTGTTTAACTTCTATGCAGAGTACATCATGAGAAATGCTGGACTGAATAAAGCACAGGCTGGAACCAAGATTG
The DNA here is from genome assembly GCA_917880005.1 of Nanger dama. Classification (NCBI taxonomy): domain Eukaryota; kingdom Metazoa; phylum Chordata; class Mammalia; order Artiodactyla; family Bovidae; genus Nanger; species Nanger dama. Next base: position 5,439,596 of record CAKJTW010000059.1, read on the forward strand.
CTGTGAGAAATATCAATAACCTCAGATATGCAGATGACACCACCCTTATGACAAAAAGTGAAGAACCAAAGAGCCTCTTGATGAAAGTGAAAAAGAGAGTGAAAAAGTTGGCTTAAAGCTCAATATTCAGAAAACTAAGATCATGGCATCCATTCCCATCACTTTATGGCAAATAGATGGATAAACAGTGGAAACAGCAGCTGACTTTATTTTTCTGGGCTCCAAAATCACTGCAGATGGTGACTGCAGCCTTGAAATTAAAAGACGCTTACTCCTTGGAAAGAAAGTTATGACCAGCCTAGACAGGCTGAGACTTTACTTTGTCAACAAAGGTCCATCTAGTCAAGGCTATGGTTTTTCCTGGAGTCATGTATGGATGTGAGAGTTGGACTATAAAGAAAGCTGAGCATCGAAGAATTGATGCTTTTGAACTGTGGTGTTGGAGAAGACTCTTGAGAGTCCCTTGGACTGCAAGGAGATCCAACCAGTCCATCCTAAAGGAGATCACTCCTGGGTGTTCACTGGAAGGACTGATGTTAAAGCTGAAACTCCAATACTTTGGCCACCTGATGGGAAGAGGTGACTCATTTGAAAAGACCCTGATGCTGGGAAAGATTGAGGGCATGAGAAGGGGACAACTGAGGATGAGGTGGTTGGATGGCATCACTGACTCAATGGGCATGAATTTGGGTAAACTCCAGGAGTTGGTGATGGACAGGGGAGGTCTTGCATGTTGCGGTTCATGGGGTCACAGAGAGTTGGACATGACTGAGCAACTGAACTGAACTGAACTGATGCCTGGTCAGTCAATGGCATGACAAGGCTGTACTGTGGCAGAGTCTATGTCATCTTTATCATTTACTGATTTTTACAACAGCCTCTCACAGACTTGTTTCTGTTTGGTTTTGTTCTGCTTCAGTGTTGCTCTCTTTCAATTTATTTTCCATTCTGAACATGCCATTTCCTTCCTGACACACTTTCTTCTGGCCCCTCTTTGCTTATAGGGTAACAATCAACCCCACAGTGTTGCATAAAAGACTTTTCATGAGTTTTCATAAATCTGACTGAGAATACTTTTCCATATACTGCTTTTTGGTTTGAATTTCATCTCTAATGGTGTGGCTATTCATGAACTTTGCCTATTTTTCAACTAGTATGTTTTATATATTACAGACATCAACTCACTAGCAAGTATGTCATTTATATTTTACATGTTTATTTTTAAAATGCTTGAACCTAATTTTCTAGTTATTGCAAAAATGAAACTAATATTGAGTCCCTCCTTTATAAAGTCTACAACTCATCACACTTTCACAATTTTATTGGTATTCTCTAAGATTTGTCTCATTTTGTCATTGCTGCATTAATTAATTTTGCAATAGATCTTTTCTTTAAATGAATTTAATAATTTGCCTTGTTTCTGTTACTGTATTTACCAGGTGTGTGTGTGCTTAGTTGTGTCTGACTCTTTGCAACCCCATGGACTGTAGTCCGCTAGGCTCCTCTGTCCATAGAATTTTCCAGGCAAGAATACTGAAGTGGGCAGCCATTCCCTTCTCCAGGGGATATTTCTGGCCCATGGGTTGAACCTGCAGGTGGATTCTTTATGTAAGATATGTAAGCACCTGGGAATTCTTACATATCTGGTGCTTTATGGTTATCTTTAATGCTTACATGATCTTTTGGGTGGGAACAGAATTCATATGTCACAAACTGTTTCATGGAAACTCAGAAGACAGTACGTCATTCTATGTGGGCATCTAATGCTGTTGAGGGAGAAGTCTGCAGCTAGCATGCTGTTAGTCTTGCGTGGTGTGTTCGCTTCATGTGTATTTGCTTTCACTCACTAGGCACACTGTATTAAAACCTCAAAGGCTCAGTTGGCTACCAATGACAAATGTGTGCTTCTTTCTTATTCTACACATCAGTGCTCAGGTACTATGGATCGGCTCCAAGCTGCAGGCTGAGCGTTGGTCTGCTGCCCATGACTTCCCATCCTTTGACCCAGGCTGTCAGAAACAGCCCGTATCTGGAACACGGCCTTCTCCGAAAGAAAGGATCATGAGCAATAAGACTGGGCAAAGCTTATGATGACTCTACAAGTTTCTGGTTGATGGGCTATCTGTCAAGTTCATCCACTTGTCATTGATCAAGTCCAAAGAAACTGAAGCAGAAAGGATACTCTGCCTATGGAAGGGGGTAGATAGTAATTAGGAACGATAGTATCAGCTACCACAATATTTATAGAATTCTTTCTTCAGTATTGAAATTTGAATTTTTCACTGAGAAATATCTAAGTTCTAGTATATATTTTAATTTTACCTGATAACTTGTTAATCCTTTGAGTCTAAAGATTCAGATATTTATCTGGAAGGAAAGTTTCCTTATAGTATTCATCTGAATATTGTCCTCTTCTTCAACATCCATATAACAAGTGATTCACTTGTTATAGTCTGAGGTATATCCTTCATATCTATTATCTTTACTTGGGTCAGTTTTATTCTCTTGTATGTTTACTGCAGATTCTGAAACCTGTCCTTAACATAAGTGATTTTACTTTCTCCATGGTGGATTCTGTCTTTGTGATTTTGAACTTTTCAGGTGGCACACTGGTAAAGAATCCACCTGCCAGAGGAGAGGCAGGAGAGGCAGGCTCAATCCCTGGGTTGGGAAGGTCCCCTGGAGTAGGAAACGGCAACCTGCTCCAGTATTTTTGCCTGGAAAATTCCGTGGACAGATGAGCCTGGTGGGCTACAGTCCATTGGGTCACAAAGAGTCACGTACACAGTATATGAGCTCACATACACAGTAATGGTTTTAATCTTGCCATGACATTGTTTTCTTACATTAGTTTCCTAATTGTACCTTCGTGCTAGCTATCTTTCATCTCTCATTAAACATATTTTCTTTAATTTCCTTGACAGTAGAAAACATGTATTATCTATAATAAATTTAATTAAATATCTTGAGCTCATCTTTTTTCCTAAAAATTGTATTCTGACTCATAAAAATGTCTCTTCTATGTCATAAAATCATCTTAAAGAATTTAAGTAACTGTCCTGATTATTTACGCCTGAATCAGAACACATTTAGCTCAGTTTATCTTCCTAAACTTAATGCGAGAAGATTCAAAGATCCTTTGTTTTCATGAATAGTCAGGGGATCCTTCACTTAGATCTTGAGCTGAAGAGCTGGAAAATGTAATTTTACAACATCGTGTTGATGATTTGGCAGCCTGAGTGGAGTGGAAGAAGATGCTGAGTCCATGGACATTTTCAGGAAGGTCAGTTTATTTCTACACAGTTTCATTGTTACGGTTGCTGAAATGTCAGGACTGCTATTCTGTTCAGCCTAACCTCTTCTACAGGAGAATGATATAGTCCTTGGATGTAGCTTATTTATTTTTTGACTGAAGATAACTCTTCATCTCATTTTATAGTACCTATTCAGTTCAGGAAGGGATTTCGTCATTTGACACGGACCCTTATTAATGAGAAGCCTGATCAGAGGAAAGCTTCTTGTCCGGAGGCTTTCTTTTGAGGTGTACTTGCCTATTTGCTAACCCTGTTTCATATGGTGTTGGTTCATGGTACTGAATCATGCGGTAAATAAGACTTCTCATTCTCTCAGAAGTTGCTCCTATCTCTTGTTCTCACTCTTTGAAATTTGGAGAATATTACTGGGATTATATAGGATTCTAGCCACTTTTGCAACATCTGACTTCTTTACTGGCAAAGAAAAATTTTAATTGTCCTTTGGTGACATCCATCAAACTGAAACTATTCATACTATATCTAGCGTAAATGCCTAAGAGTTTACTCTATCTAGTTTTTGCTCTCAGTGACACAGCTATTAAGACATTAATTCCTACTTTACTCTTGCTAATATAGGAGAGTAAAGCTAATGAATATGTAAATGTTTCCATCTTCATTTTCTAGGAGAGGTAGAATCTTTTTATACTGAAGTATAATTGCTTTACAATGTTGTATTAGTTTCTGCTCTACAACAGAGTGAACCAGCTATCTCTCTCTATATATCCCTTCCCTCTTGATCCTCTCTCCCATCCCATACCCATAGTGTATTCATGTCAAACCTAATCTCCTTGAAGGCACGAAAAGGGGATGAGATGGTTGGAGAGCATCACTGACTCCATGAATCCGAGTTTGAGCAAACTCTGGGAGACAGTGATGGCTAGGGGAAACCTGGCGCACTACAGTCCAAGGAGTTGCAAACAGTTGGACATGACTTAGTGACTAAACAACAACAATCTCCCAATTCATCTCATCCTCCCCTTCATCCCCCATGTCTACATGTCAATCCTCTAGGTTTGTATCTGTATTCCTGCCCTGGAACTAGGTTCATCTGTACCATTTTTTTCAGATTCCACATATATGCATTAATATATGATATTTGTTTTTCTCTTTCTGACTTACTTTACTCTGTATGACAGAGTCTAGGTCCACCCACATCTCTACAGATGACCCAATTTCCTTCCTTTTATGGCTAAGTAATAGTCCATTGTATATATGCATAACATCTTCTTTGTCAATTCATCTCTTGATGGACACTTAGGTTGCTTCTATGTCCTGGCTACTGTAAATAGTACTGCAAATGAATGTTAGGTACATGTGTCTTTTTAAATTATGGAAGTTTCTTAAAAAACTAAAAATAGAGCTACCATATGACCCAGCAATCCCACTACTGGGCATATACCCTGAGAGGCAGACTTTTGTTTTTGGACTCCTGAGAGTAATTAATAGTGCCTTTCTATTTTTGCTAACCTCCTAAAGCCAGCACCCCTAAAGAATTTGTTTGGGATGCATGGGCTGTTGAAGGCAGGAGCCAGAAAAGGATGAGTGGAAAGGGAGAAGTGGTGTGACTGAAGAAAAATGTTGGCTCCCTGGGACTTTCACTTGGTGGGACATGTGGGTCCTGAAAATGACAGGTACCTGCACAAAGCTTGTGTAAGGGTCCCAGGACAGATAAGACCCAAAGAGAGGTGTGCCAACGGCAGCTGGACCCTGGGCATGAGGCATAAAGACATGTGCGCTACAACCAGGGTCTCTGTGCCCAATTCGGCAGAGAAAAATACACCGAATGCTCTCAAAAGGCTTGTGTGAGTCATAAGGAAGGGGCACAGGAATTTAAATAATTCTGGGGGAATTTTTCCAAGGGACTTTTGTCAATTAGAACATATTGATAGTTAATACAAAGAAGCATAACCAGGACCTTCTTAGAGAGCAGCTGAAGAAGACTGAGTAACTTTAAAACATTGTTAAGTATTTTAGTTACACAATTTTTCATGACTATAACCTCATCATAGGAAGAAAAGAGAAAAAGAGAGAGAAAAGGAAGAAAGAAAGGAAGGAAGGAAAGAAGGGAGGAAGGGAAGAAGGGAGGAAAAGGAGGAAGAGAGAGCAACAATTCGGTCCACAATGTCAATGGCTCTCAGATTAGTGTCTATATGCAACCCTTCCCTTCTCTCTCTCATCTACGTGATCTTTTTGTTTCCTACTAGAGAGAAACAGGTGGAGAAGGCAATGGCACCCACTCCAGCACTCTTGCCTAGAAAATCCCATGGACAGAGGAGCCTGGTGGGCCACTGTCCACGGGGTCGCGACGAGTCGGACATGACTGAATGACTTCACTTTCACTTTTCACTTCATGCATTGGAGAAGGAAATGACAACCCACTCCGGTATTCTTGCCTGGAGAATCCCAGGGATGGAGGAGCCTGGTGGGCTGCCATCTATGGGGTCGCACAGAGTCAGACATGACTGAAGCGACTTAGCAGCAGCAGCAGCAGAGAGAAATATCTTGTGTGGTATTTTGCATAACTGGCTTCATACACATTAACTTAAAAAAACACATTCTACAATATATCGGAAAACTTTCCACATCTTGATTTACCTCATCCATTTCAGCTGTTGAATAGTAATAATAATTGGTAATGATTAAGGGCTTCAGAGGTGCCAAGCTGTTCTAAGTGCTTGCTTATTATCTTACTGAACTCTTATGACTATCATTCTATGAATCATTCTATGCAGGAGGAAACTGAGTCACAGAGCAATTAAGTAAGCTGCCCAAGATCCAAAGTACCCCAAACTGCCAGCCATTCTACCGCTAGAAGCTGTGAACAGAAACACCACACTAAAACGTTCTGTATCCTACTGTAGAAATGTAGCCCAATGGATTTAATATTTCACTACAGATAAGCATTTAGACCTCTCCTGATTTGATATTACAAACAGCTGTATTAAAGTTACTGGTAACTTAAATGTTTAGTGAACATTGAGACATGATGGGCTGTTTCCACAGATGATTAATTCTTTTCATAAAACCAAATGTAATGAATGTTCAGATTTACTTAGCCTTCAGAAAAATCATGACTTTCCCTCAAACTATGGTAATTAACTGTATGACAAACTCCCTATAATTAAGGGATAAACTGTTGGCATTTTATAAGCAAGAACACTTGTATGCTGTAATTAGTCTGTAGCTTACAGTTTATCAAATGTATACTTTGAATATAAGAAGTTATATAAGTACATAACTTCTAAAAGAAACCCATTGTCTGCTCTACACAAAACCGACAACCAGAAAATGATAGCTTGGCATAACCATGCTAAAACAATAGGCCATAACTGCCAACCCAACTTTAACACCAGACCCCCTTTCTCTCCTCAGAGGGCCAGCTTAAGGAGCTAATGTCACTTCCCAAATATCAATTATAAAGATCAAACTACTAAGGAGTGTTTTGCATTCACTTGTTTCCCATTGTGATCTATGATGAAAAGCAATGCATTTACTCCAAATATTCCTTATTAAAGAAGGAAGAGAAAGCTACTCTGGGCTTTTCTGAAGTGATGGCCTTCCTCCCTTTCTGGCTGATGAGCAGAAATACATATCCTTTCAACAGCAGAGCTCCAAGGGAAGCCCAAGACTCGTGATTTTCCTGTGTGAATGCAGACAGAGTTCTGCCTGGAAACAGGGATGGAGAGAGTGGAGAGGGAAGGCGGAGCTCAGCGGGGCGAGTGCCAGTGCTCTAGGTGTGTAGAGTGAGAATCAAATTAGATTCCAATCATCTTTATTGCCTATCAGACTAAAGATAAAGCACACGAATGTATCATAAACAAAAATGTTTAAGAATAAACACTGATCTCTTGCAATCAATAGATTCTAATAGAATATTTTGCTTTTATCCTCTAGTATCTTAAAAGTTGCTGTAAATAAAAATGAATTTGCATAAAATCAAGAACAGAAATATTTTAATCATTTAATACACATAATGATGTAATGGAATATAAGATATTTGGCAAGGCTAGCAGACCTCTAAAGAAACATTTTGCAAATAAATGTTAAAAAGTAGAAGACTGGGATTCCTGTTCAAGTTAATATATTGAGAGGTGCTCAAAATACCTAATTTTTACCCTGATGATTTTCTTCAAAGTATGTTCAAGATCTCTACCTAATTGCTACTGCTTTTTGTATGTAAAGTTCAACAAGATCTAATTTTATATGTATTATTCACTTCGGTTCGGTTTAGTCACTCAGTCATGTCCGACTCTTTGCGACCCTGTGGACTGCAGCATATCAGGCTTCCCTGTCCATCACCAACTCCCGGAGCTTGCTCAAACTCAAGTCCATCAAGTCAGTGGTGCCATCCAACCATCTCATCCTCTGTTATCCCCTTCTCCTGCCTTCAATATTTCCCATTTCCAGCATCAGGGTCTTTTCCAATGAGTCAGTTCTTTGCATCAGGTGGCCAAAGTATTGGAGTTTCAGCTTCAACATCAGTCCTTCCAATGAATATTCAAGACTGATCTCCTTTAGAATGGACTGCTTGGATCTCCTTGCAGTCCAAGGGACTCTTATGAGTCTTCTCCAACAACACAGTTCAAAAGCATCAATTCTTTGGCACTCAGCTTTCTTTATAGTCCAACTTTCAAATCCATACATGGCTACCAGAAAAACCATAGCTTTGACTATATGGAGTTCTGTCAGTAAAGTAATGTCTCTCTCTGCTCTCTAATATGCTGTCTAGGGTTGTCATAGCTTTCTTCCAAGGAGTAAGCATCTTTTAATTTCATGGCTGCAGTCACCATCTGCAGTGATTTTGGAGCCCAAGAAAATAAAGTCTGCACTGTTTCTATTGTTTCCCTATTCACCATGAAGTGATGGGACTGGATGCCATCGTCTCAGCTTTTTGAGTATTGAGTTTTAAGCCAGCATTTTCACTCTGCTCTTTCACTTTCATCATGAGGCTCTTTAGTTCCTCTTCACTATCTGTCATAATGGCAGTGTCATCTGCACATCTGAGGTTATTAATATTGCTCCCGGCAATCTTGAATCCAACTTGTGCTTCACCCAATCCAGCATTTCACATGATCTACTCTGCATATAAGTTAAATAAGCAAGGTGACAATATACAGCCTTGATGTATTCCTTTTCCAATTTGGAACCAGTCCGTTTTTCCATGTCCTGTTCTAACTGTTGCTTCTTGACCTGCATACAGATTTCTCAGGAGGCAGGTCAGGTGGTCTGGTATTTTCATCTTTTTAAAAATTTTCACTTAGATATGTATTTTATTGGGGCTTCCCAGGTGGGGCTACTGGTAAGGAATCCACCTGCCAATTCAGGAGACATAAGAAAAGAGGATTTGATCCCTGGGTAGGGAAGATCCCTGGAACATGGCATGGCAACCCACTCCAGTATTGTTGCTTGGAGAATCTCACTGACAGAGGAGCCCAGGAGGCTACAGTCCATGGGGTCACAAAGAGTTGGACCCAACTGAAGCAATGTAGCATGCATGCATGCATATATTTTATTACATAGGTATATATCTTGAATCACTATACTGTATAATTTTTCTTTGCTGTTTACCAATGACATGGACATCTGCAATCTGCTTAACTACTTGAGTTTTACAAGTGATGCAATGGTATAATACACGTGTGAAAAGATCTCCTGGAGAAGGAAGTGACAACCCATTACAGTTTTCTTCCTAGAAAATTCCATGGACTGAGGAGCCTGGTGGGCTATAGTCCATTGGGTTGCAAAGAATCAGACATGACTAAATAGCACCCACATAACTACTTGGGAGCTTTTCTTAACTGTATAATGAGGACATTTATTGTAAGAGGGCATCAGCTAAACCATGGTAGAAAAGAGATTAAAATAATCAATGACTTAGAGAAGGAGTTTATTTCTTTTTCAGAACCACCTAGGGTGTCTATGCGGACTGCTCCATGAGCTCATCCAGAACCCAGGTTGTCCAGGAGGATTGGTCATCTTCAAAAACAAAAGATTCTTCCAGTCACTTATCTTTTCCATTTGGTGATAAGGAGTACAGACAGTCCAGCAAAAGAGTTTTCAAAGAGATGACCCAGAGGTTGTTGCACCTACCCTTCTTCTTACATTGCATGGGTCTAAACTTGGTTGCTAGGTTACACCTAACTGCAGGGTAAGCTGGGGAATAAACACTACAGCTGGACAACCATCAATTCACTTCAGTTCAGTTGCTCAGTCATGTCCGACTCTTTGCGACCCCATGAATCGCAGCATTCCAGGCCTCCCTGTCCATCACCAACTCCCGGAGTTCACTCAGACAACCATGAGTGTAGTTAAAATCAGAGTGAGAAACTCAGTTACTGAAAGGAAGAAGAGGAGAAGGAATACTGATCATCTATTAGCAGTCTTTGCCACTATAATGATGAAAGTGAAAGTGTTAGTTGCTCAGTCATGTCCGGGCTACCTCTAGCAGGACTGCAGCCTACTAGAAAGAATTCGTCTTTCCATGGAGTTCTCCAGGCAAGAATACTAGAGTGGGTAGCCATCCCTTCTCCAGGGTATTTTCCCAACACAGGGATTGAATGTGGATCTCCTGCCTTGAAGGCAGATTCTTTACCACTGAGCCACCAGGGATACTCAGCTTTAAAAATTGTTGCAAAGAACAAAATTATACTTCGTAGAGCACAGAAGTGGTTTTGTGGAAGCAATTAGTATAGCATTTGGCACATCATGCATGATCACTAAATGGTCATTGTTATTTTTATCATCATCATCATATAGTGTCTCTATCCTCATTTAAATGCTTAAAATTCTTCCACAGTATCATGGATGAGTGCTTATTTAGCTATTCTTGAATCCCTATAGTAAAAGAAATTTCATTGCTTTTAAGGTGGGGAAGTTATTAACTAACTTCCAGACATTATTTATCTTCCTACACTTCCTTTTCTTTCATCCTAATTGTGATCTCTGAGATCCTATAAAACAAATTGCATCCCTTTGTCCTACAACAGTCCTTCAGATATTTATGGGAAGTTATTGCTTCTTTCTTGAGTTTCCTTTTCCTATATACTTATTATTTTTTTAGACAATATTTTTGTTCCTTCCTGTCTCATAATTCACGACTTTGACTCTTCTCACCATCTTAGACACATCTATTTGCTCACTTAAAAATTTTACTGTCAACTCTTATGTTTTATCAATGTTCATCTTAAAACCATGTCACCAAGGGTGGTACACAGTATACCAAGTTGACCTGAGCAAAGCAAACCATCAATCCCTCATTCAGGACATCATTTTCGCTAAGTGGGACTTAAAACCATATTAGCTTCTGGCAGGCATATCATGCTGTTGACCCATGCTGAATGGTAGACTCCTATACCCTCTGAGCCTTTTGCATTTGTGCAGTTAACCTAGACATACCCTACCCTACTGGAACTTTTTTTTTAAGTTCAAATATGAAATAATTCCTTTATTTCTAGTTAATTGTTAGGTTGTACATTTATTGCAATCTTCCAAGAATTTTTAATATTTCATCCAATTTATCAATTATCCCTCACAGATTCACTTGGGGCTTCCCAGGTAAATGGCTCAGTGGTAAAGGCTCCACCTCTCAATGTAGGAGCCGCAGGAGACGTGGTTCAATCCCTGGGTAAGAAAGATCCTCTGGAGTAGGAAAGGGCAACCCACCCCAGTATTCTTGCCAGGATAATCCCATGGACTGCAGTTCATGGGGTCGCAAAGAGTCAGACATGACTGAGCATTCATCCTATGCGACCCTTCCACAAATTCATTCCATCTAAACCCCCAATTAGCATCTACTAGTAACTTCGTCTAAAATATTGATCAAAATCTGGATGTGGACAGGGATGAGGAGAAGCCATTAGGAACTCTCTGTTACTAAATGAGCAGTCATTTAACTGGTAACATACGTGCATGAATGCATCACTGCTTAAGAAATATTAACCTATCTAGCTCACAGAAGTCTCAAGAAAAGTTATTATAACCTGGCTTTTTTTTTCATTGCTATGTCCCATGAGGCCTTGACCTGCTATTCAAAGTGCTACCTCGTCAGGCTCCTTAAATCCAGCCTGATCCTCAGGGCCTCCCTGATCAGGAAAGCACACTGGTGTTTCTCTGAGGCCAGAACTTTACACACTGAGGTTTAACAGTATTTATTGAGTCCTGAGTATGTGCCAGTTGTTACACTACACAGATTTTCATATAAATGAAGCATGGAAGAAATGGAATATGTATTATGAAAAATGTATACACTCTCAAGTAAAACTTATCTTTTGCCCATGTGTGGGACCACTGTATAACATTCCTTGTCTTAAAGCTATGGCAAATTACAGCACAGTCCATGTACAGACTCAACTTTTAAGCCTTAGAGGTTCAAAGAAATGTTTTCTATGTGACACGCATTTTTAAAAGTTGTTCTCTTCAGTGATTAAGTTCTTGCTAAATACCACATTAGACTCTGAGCTTATTTTAGTCAATAAAAAATGTGAAAGAACTCTCAAGAATAATTACTCATTTGCTCTAGATAACAATCACACTTTAGAATTTAAATTATGAATCACCTGTACAGATGTTACCTTTTCCAAAGGACTTTCTACTCGAGGAATGCTTATCATTGGCATCTGTGCCAGGTTATCCGTGTGTATATGCTCATTTTCTGGTTGTCTTCCTTTGAAATTATTTACCACACATACAACCTACAATTTCAGGAAAAAATACAATTAAAACAAAGCCATGCTGCCTATAAACATGATCTTTGTGAGAAGCCTGATTAATCACAGTAATAAAGTATTGGCATGACTTAAATACTACATGTCTATAACTTTACATTCAAATTTATCTTGTAATCCAATGCAAGTGTGTTCAAGAGCATTCATCAATTAATATGTAGCTCAGTTAATAATGACATTGCTATTATTCCAAAATTTTCATTAAATTAGGTTATAGTCAATGCTCAAACTGATCCAAAAATAACACCATAACCTTATAAAAATTCATAGCAAGCTAACCTTTCCTTAATGTGGCTAACCTACAACTTCATTTAAATGCTAATTATATCCCATTGCTTCAAGATCATTACATTCATAATAAACCTACCACGATTGGCACTTTCTAATTTAGTAGCATCATTAACCCTAGTTTATTGTCTATTACTGCATCCCATATATATCTGGCATTTCAACAACAGCTTACTATGGCTACCACTAAAATAGAAGACCTTTTACACAAAGGAAACTGACCCTTGTTTCAATTGATTATATCCCATACTAAACCAGAAGTTCTCATATTCTACTGTGCATGACAATAAAGTTCTGGCACTTAAAAAAAAAAGACATTCCTAAGCCCTCTCCTAAAATTTCTGATTTCATAAATGAAGGATAAGGTTTAGGAGCTGCCACTTTTAAAAGGTATTTCTGAAGCTTCTGATGTAGGTGGATCAAATTTCAAGAATTAGTGATTTAAATAATATAGGAAAATTAATTGCTTATATTGCTTATATTGAACTAGTAGGTAAGATATTCCTGAGCCTTCTTTTTCTGGGTTTTATATTCTATTATCAAACTGAAATACAGAATTTACTTGAGGCTGGTTTATAACTTAACATTCATTTAATAAATAAATGCTTAATATACAATCACAGGTTTACATTGTATATTTTCCACAAATCACACTGGAAAGTGTAGGGCTCATTATTGAATATTTTCAGAGGTCAATTACATCTTGATTGTTCTCCAGCTTTTAAATTAAATTTTAAAATCTAGAATATAACACACACTATTAGACTTTATCTTGGAAAAAATTTCCTTGCAAACTGATATATACTTATTATCCTTTCAATTCTTTGCATAATTACAGATCAGAAGCACAGATCAAAGCCTAATAACTTAATACTCAATTTCATCACTATCATCCAGATCTCTTTTAGAGTAAAGTCACAGCAAAGGTCTGGAAATGGGTACCTGATAAACATTCTATCAAATGATGAGCCCACAAAGGACTGACAGATAGTAACTGACCTAAAGTAGAGGTCAGCAAATTTTGTCTGTAATGAGCAGATAGGACATATTTTTGGCTTTGCGGGTGTACAATCTCTGCAGCAAGTATTCAGCTCTGCCATTTTGGTGTGGAAGCAGCAATCAAGCAATATAATCAAGAATTTGAGCCAACAACAATGTAACAAACAGTTTCATATCCATTTCATGAAATATATATATATATATATATATACACACATACACACATTTTCTTTGCATTAATATTATGCATGCTAAGTCACTTCAGTTATGTCCAGCTCTCTGTGACGCTATGGACTGTAGCCTACTAGGCTCATCTGTCCATGGGGTTCTCTAAGCAAGAATACTTGAGTGGGCTGCCATGCCCTCCTCCAGGGGATCTTTCCAATCCAGGGATCAAACCCTCGTCTCTTATGCCTCCTAAATTAGCAAGTGGGTTCTTTACCACTATGGCCACCTGGTAAGCACCATTAATATAATAAATTTATGGAAAATCAGCAGGTGAAAAAAAACTGCTACAAATTCTTCTGAATTAAAATTTGCTGAAATAACTATATACACAGACAAATGGAAGTCATTAGATGAAGAACAGATTTAATAGTGGCTACTGAAATTAGTATAACTGCTTTTTATACTAATTTTGGTTCAGAAAACTCTGAAAGATATTACTAGTTATCTCTTTGCCTTAATTGAGGGTCAGAACAATACCACTGAAGCAGCTAAGAATTCACATGTGAAATATTTAAATGCCTAACACATAGCAGATATTCATTAAAGCATCTATTAGCATAATGATTACTCTTCATTACTGTTATTATTTAAATTATAAGGAAGGAAATTATCAAATCCTCCTTAGAATCATATTCAAATATTTAGTAAGTCTTGTCTGGTAACATTCACAAATATGAAATTGACTTCCTATTAGAAAAATGCTCATAGAAAATAACAGTAGACATGGTTTTTGATGCTGAGTCTGAATGTTCTGTTCTTGGACAGTCCTCTGGGTCTTAGTTTTCTCAATTTGAAAGTGAAGAGATTGTGACAGATTAGCAAAGCCAGCTCCATTTCTTTGGTTGGCAAAGGTATGAAAAATTCAACAAATGTTCAAAATAAAACCCAAGATGTGCCCATCTCCTGACCCTACTCCAAACCTTGATCTTTTTCTGGATCCTTTCAGGGAAAGGAAATTCCTCCTCATTCCCAAATGCAGTTGCATGTGGCTGAAAGCTTGAACACTTCCTGTACTCAACCAGTCACTCAATTTGTTCAATTCTTTTTCCTAAAGATTTTGATTTCTTATATCTGCCTTGTTCTATCCCTAGCACCAACTCCAAAGACTAAGCAATCATTATTACTTGCCTGAATTCCTGTATGGCTTTCTCAAGACTAAATCCAATCTTGACTCCCTCCAATCCCTCTCTACAGAGAAGTGAGAATGGTCTTTCCAAAATGCAAATTTTATCATGTCAATCTCCTTAAAACTACTTTGTGGCTTGGCTTCTCATTCCTCTCAAAATGTAAATTCAGGTCCACCTTTCAGCCTTCTTTCTCTATTTTCCAAACACCTTCTGTTTCCTTTCACTTCCTTTTGTTTGGAATACTCATCTCCACTGTCTTTGGGCATCATATCTCATTCATCTGTGATATCTCATTTCTGCATCACCGCCTTATTAGTCTTCCTTGATCCCAGGCTGTTTTTATTTGCTGGCAAGGACCTGTGATTCTTTTCACTGAAATACCTATCTCTATATGAAATTATATATCTGCAAGCATAGCATTTTGGTTGATGTGATTCTCTTCCAAGGTTATCAGCTCCATAGAAGCAGACATGCTTCTTTTTTGGATCACTGTTCTATTCTCAGTGCCAGGTGAATAAACAGATTAATAAATGAGCATGAATCCAAGATAAAAAGTCTCAAATTTTCTGATGTTCCCATATAATTGAAAGTGACTTTCTTTAGAAACATTCTATTCTTACATTGGTGGTTTCCATGAGTGTAATTCTACCTTCTCTTCCAAAAAATAATACTAGTAATAAGTCACCATTACATATAGATTTTTATTTTCTTTTTCCAGTAGTGATAATAAATTAATCTGATCCATTTGTGATCAGTTTGCCTCTTCCTTGTAGCAAATAAAACATCTCTGCTGTATGGGGTTATGTGCATGGGCTTTGGGGTCAAACATGCCTGGAGCTTAATCCTGGGCTCTTTTATTTACTAATTCTGTGAGCCTAAGCAAGCTATTTAATATAACTACATCTGTCTGCTTTATCTGCAAAACTAAGACAATAACAATTATGTCTCACTGTGCATGAGAATTAATTGAGTTAATACAGTAAAGAATACTCAAATAACTCTTTATTATTACTATGAGGAATTGCATGATAACCTGACAAGCTCTTGCTTTGGTCAGTAAACTTGAATTATCCTGCCTGCTACTGTAATATCCATCTTTCTTGCAAGTACTTCGAGGCATCCATTTTTATAAAATATTATGAATCAATCTACAATAATAAAGTCACCAAAGGTGAACAGTATGGTATAAATAGCCTCCTCTGTACCATGCAATTGACTGACTAGACTACATATGTGATTTCACTTAACCCTCAAAAGAGCTCTGGGAAGTAAATAAAACAGTTCATTCATTCATTCATCAAATATCTCCTGAGAACTTCCTATATACCACTGGGAATATACAGTGATGAAAACAAACACCATCTCTGTAAGTGGTTTACATTCTAGAGGGTCTGACAGCAAAAAACAAAACCCAAAATATTATACGTGGTATACTAAAAGCTGAATCGTGCAGTGGTGAAAAGTGAATAGGAAATGAGGAAAAGAGTCGGGGGAGAGGTAATCACTTTAAATACAGTTCAAGGGAGGCTGCACTTTAGGAATAATGAGGAGCTACGTGGGATGTTCAATATCACATATTGAAGAAAATGGCAAAAAAAAAAAGTGGCAACAGCAACAGCAGGATTCAATCTAGGTTTTTCTGACTCCCACACCTGTTTTGTTCTCTAAAATATACACAGGAGTATTCCAGCAGAGGCAATGTGCAGGCTGGACAGAGTGTGTGAGAGAGGAAGAAAACTGACTGGATTCCAAGTGTGGGATTTCCACTGTAGGAAAAAAAAAAAAACGGGAAACATAAACTTGACCAGGAAGAGTGCAGCCAGACTCTGGAGGATCCCAGAAGCCCAGTGAAGTGTCTGGTTTAATCCAACACAAAAGAAGCTTGGTTTTCTGTTTGTTTTATTAGCAATGCATTATATTATCATGTGTATGAAGCAGCATGCAAGGCATCTGGAGAAGAGTCTAAAGTGAGAAGGTAGCTAGGAACCGATAGATATAGAAGAGGTAAGCAATTAGATCTCTACAATCAAGAGGTGATGGTCAGAACAGCAAAGAAATAAGACATGCGAGAAAGATTCTGTAGTGGAAACGAGCTTCGATTAGATGAATCACAGAGTGTGGGGATGGATGAAGGAGGAGAGTGAGTCAAAGGCATATGCTAGACATTGGATGTGGGTGACAGGGAACATGAATGCCTTGAACCGGCATACAGTGGCTTGGAGTAGGTTAGTGGTAATTTTATCTCGGAATCATCTTAGTGATCTGCACACGCTGCAGAATAATTGAAAACACTCCAAGATATTGCAAGCCAGAGCTGTAGTCACTGCTTGAAATAAATATTCTACTTAGTTGCCCAAATGAGAAACTTGAGAATCATCATAGATTGTTGTCCACTTCATCCTCATCAATTCCACCGTTTCATCAATTTCCAAACCATCCCACCTCCAGCCAGCCTCCTCTCCCTCTGTGCAATCAGAGGCCCATCCACCACTTCTCTGGATCTGCATAACTTGTCTCTATGCTCACCCGGAGCTTTATTTTCCAGAAAACATATTTTTAAAGCACAAATCTTATCACAGAGTAAAGCATCTGAAAGGAAACAATCTCTCATTTATAAAATTATTTCAGTCATTCATGTGGCCATGAACTAAACATACACATCATTTTGTTTACACATTATCAATCTGTGTAACAATCCTTCAAGGAGACTGTAACCTTATTTAAATCCTTATTGCCAAATTCAGACTTAAATTGAAGAAAGTAGGGAAAACCGCTAGACCATTCAGGTATGACCTAAATCAAATCCCTTATGACTACACAGTGAAGTGCGAAATAGATTTAAGGGCCTAGATCTGATAGACAAAGTGCCTGATGAACTATGGATGGAGGTTCATGACATTGTACAGGAGACAGGGATCAAGACCATCCCCATGGAAAAGAAATGCAAAAAGCAAAATGACTGTCTGAGGAGGACTTACAAATAGCTGTGAAAAGAAGAGAAGCAAAAAACAAAGGAGAAAAGGAAAGATATAAGCATCTGAATGCAGAGTTCCAAAGAAGAGCAAGGAGAGATAAGAAAGCCTTCCTCAGCGATCAGTGCAAAGAAATAGAAGAAAACACAGAATAGGAAAGACTAGAGATCCTTCAAGAACATTAGAGATACCAAGGGAACATTTCATGCAAAGATGAGCTCGATAAAGGACAAAAATGGTATGGACTTAACAGAAGCAGAAGGTATTAAGAAGAGGTGGCAAGAATACACAGAAAAACTGTACAAAAAGATCTTCACGACCCAGATAATCATGATGGTGTGATCACGCACCTAGAGCCAGACATCCTGGAACGTGAAGTCATGTGGGCCTTAGAAAGCATCACTACGAACAAAGCTAGTGGAGGTGATAGAATTCCAGTGGAGCTGTTTCAAATCTTGAAAGATGATGCTGTGAAAGTGCTGCACTTAATATGCCAGCAAATTTGGAAAACTCAGCAGTGGCCACAGGACTGGAAAAGGTCAGTTTTCATTCCGATTCCCAAGAAAGGCAATGCCAAAGAATGCTCAAATTACCGCACAATTGCACTCATCTCACATGCTAGTAAAGCAGTCCTCAAAATTCTCCAAGCCAGGCTTCAGCAATACATGAACCATGAACTTCCAGATGTTCAAGCTGGTGTTAGAAAAGGCAGAGGATCCACAGATCAAATTGCCAACATCCACTGGATCATGGAAAAAGCAAGAGAGTTCCAGAAAAACATCTATTTCTGCTTTATTGACTATGCCAAAGCCTTTGACTGTGTGGGTCACAATAAACTGTGGAAAATTCTTTAAGAGATGGGAATACCAGACTACCTAACCTGCCTCTTGAGAAATCTGTATGCAGTTCAAGAAGCAACAGTTAGAACTGGACATGGAACCACAGACTGGTTCCAAATAGGAAAAGGAGTACGTCAAGGCTGTATATTGTCACCCCACTTATTTAACTTATATGCAGAGTACATCATGAGAAACGCTGGGCTGGAAGAAACATAAGCTGGAATCAAGATTGCTGGGAGAAATATCAATAACCTCAGATATGCAGATAACACCACCCTTATGGCAGAAAGTGAAGAGGAGCTAAAAGCCTCTTGATGAAAGTGAAAGAGGAGAGCGAAAAAGTTGGCTTAAAGCTCAACATTCAGAAAATGAAGATCATGGCATCTGGTCCCATCACTTCATGGGAAATAGATGGAGAAACAGTGGAAACAGTGTCAGACTTTATTTTTGGGCTCCCAAATCACTGCAGATGGTGACTGCAGCCATGAAATTAAAAGATGCTTAGTCCTTGGAAGGAAAGTTATGACCAACCTAAATAGCATATTAAAAAGCAGAGACATTACTTTGCCAACAAAGGTCCATCTAGTCAAGGCTCTGGTTTTTCCAGTGGTCATGTATGGATGTGAGAGGTGGACTGTGAAAAAAGCTGAGCACTGAAGAGATGATACT
Source organism: Nanger dama (assembly GCA_917880005.1). Lineage (NCBI taxonomy): Eukaryota > Metazoa > Chordata > Mammalia > Artiodactyla > Bovidae > Nanger > Nanger dama. The sequence continues at coordinate 5,458,755 of CAKJTW010000059.1, forward strand.
TTTGAAGTGTGGTGTTGGCGAAGACTCTTGAGAGTCCCTTGGACTGCAAGGGGATCCTACCAGTCCATCCTAAAGGAGATTAGTCCTGTATGTTCTTTGGAAGGACTGATGCTAAAGCTGAAACTCCAATACTTTGGCCATGCGAAGAGTTGACTTATTGGAAAAGACTCTGATGCTGGGAGGGATTGGGGGCAGGAGAAGAAGGGGACGACAGAGGATGAGATGGCTGGATGGCATCACCTACTTGATGGACATGAGTTTGGGTGACTCCAGGAGTTGGTGATGGACAGGGAGGCCTGGTGTGCTGCAGTTCATGGGGTTGCAAAGAGTCGGATACGACTGAGAGACTGAACTCAACTGAACCTTATTTAAAGAGGAAGAAACTGAGGTTAGGTAAATTGCTTAAGGGCACAAATTGAGTAGATAGTGAGGATGAGATTCAACCAAACTTTTTCTCGAAAGTTTCAACTATCTGAGAGCTGACAGAGGCTTCCAAATCACCTATATTTTTAAGCAAGAGCCCAAATAACTGTCATAGCACACAAGGCATTCAGGGTATCCCCTGTGTGCTTTTTCATTCCCCTTCTTGTCACCCATGTTGGATGGTATTCCTGGGTGCCAGATGCATACTGTGCCTTCGGCCTAGAATACAGGAAGGGCTTCATACATGCTTATTTTATGACACATTTCATGTTGCCAGTGCACTGTGCTCTTTGCCCTTCATTCCTTATGCCCCAAGCTACACCTATCTGCTTTACAAACTCTTGAAGTTTACATATAGTCTCTTCTTTCTGATTTGTCCCTAATTCAAACAGAGTAGATCTCTTGAGTATACGTACCATACATCTACCATTACACTGATCCTCTATAGAACTCTTCATGTCCATCTTGTCCCACCTGACTGCAATCTATTTAAGTACCTGGACTGTATCCTTTTCATGTACTTATTCCCAGCACCAAGCACAATGCCTGGATTAGAATAGGGTCTCAGTAAATGTTTGTTTCATGAAAGAATAGAAGGGAATGTTTGAGGGAACAGACTGGCCATTACTCTCTGACTCCAGAAACAGATTCCCAGAGAAGTCAAGTCATATTTATCTGAGCCCCTTTGCAGGCCCAGTTAAAGCTCTACTGTCAGATGTAACTGCATTTCAGCTCCATGGGTCTGGAACATCTTTGCTGGCACCTCATCAGGCTACATCTTCTCCTCCTTTGGGTACAGGAGGAGACCATTGCATAAAGCAAAACATACTTTTGCACTGACATTAAAATCAGAAACACTGTTTTTATGGATAAAAGCTTGTTTAGTCATTACAGGGTTAAAGCACTTCCATATGACCTTTTTCTACGGTCCTTTTCCTGGATGCATGGGAATGTTTGAAGGGTCCTGTGGAAGATTCTGAGTATGTCCAGTAAGATGGTCTTGAGCTCAAGGGGGACCCCTAGTCCAATTAATCTTTCCCCACATGGTTCTCAGATGAGAAAGTGAAAAGAAGCTATGAGTGCTCTAGACTTAACCTTGCAAGGTATCACGATGTTCACTGGCAGTCAAGGGAAGATGGCCAGAGCCACAGGAGGAGATGAAGCCTGATGAAATACCAGCCAAGATGTTCCAGACTCATGGAGCTGAAATTTAGTTACATCTGACACTGGTGCTTTAATGCTTCAACTTTTGGCATGCTATTTGCTGTGCCTATGATTATTTTCTTAGGATTTATGTGAAGCATTTTTTTTGATTGTTTTATAAAAAGTTAGCTTGTTTCAACTGTCATAAGTGAAAGCAAGGGAAAGGTTTGGGGCCATGCCTGGGCCCCTGTTTGCATGAGGCTGCAGGATATCCCTGGGGGTGGGGAAGGTAAGCCTAAGTTTCCAAGGGACCTTGGACACAGCAGGGAAAGGCATCAGAAAGAAAAATAGCAAACGGTCTAGAAAGGGATCAGGGCATAGTCATTACTTTTACCACAAGAAGTTCTAGAAGAAATAACCTATATAAAATGCCCAGCACATAACAGTGTGCAAATCATTGGTAGCTGGAAAGGTCTGCATAAGCTTTGACATACTGTTATAAACAGGGTGGCCTGGTGTGCTGTGATTCATGGGGTTGCAAAGAGTCAGACACGACTGAGCAACTGAACTGAAATGAACTGATAAACTAGTGAAAAGAAGCTGAAGAAAGAAAGTTACTCCTGAGAAACAATTTAAATGTAATTAAAATAGAAACTGTTTCTTGCAATGTGTCAATGCAAAAGTATGTTTTGATTTATTCAGCAGTCTACACCTTTTTCCATCTAGGTAAAATGTTACATCAGGTGTCCTTGTGGTTCAGCAGTAAAGAATTTACCTGCCAATGCAGAAGACATTGGTTTGAGCCCTGGGTCAGGAAGGTCCCCTCCTTCCTGAGGGGAGAAGGAAATGGCAACTCACTCCAGTATTCTTGCATGGGAAATCCCATGGACAGATGAGCCTGGTGGGTTATAGTCCATAGGGTCACAAAAGAGTTGGACATGACTTAGAGACTAAACAACAACAGAAATGTTGCATATCCATACCTACAAAGGATGAATTAAGTCTAAAGCCAAAGAATTGATGCTTTTGAACTGTGGTGCTGGAGAAGATTCTTGAGAGTCCCTTGGACTGCAAGGAGATCCAACCAGTCCATCCTAAAGGAATTCAGTCCTGGGTGTTCATTGGAAGGACTGATCCTAAAGCTGAAACTCCAATACCTGATGTGAAGAGCTGACTCATTGGAAAAGACCCAGATGCTGGGAAAGATTGAGGGCAGGAGGAGAAGGAGATGACAGAGGATGAGATGGTTGGATGGCATCACCGACTCAATGGACATGGGTTTGGGTAGACTCCAGCAGTTGGGGATGGACAGGGAGGCCTGGCGTGTATGGTTCACAGGGTCGCAAAGAGTCAGACATGACTGCGCGACTGAACTGAACTGAAAGCCAGATTGAAACAACTAAACCTATAGAACTAAAATCTACAGAAATAGTCCAAGGAGATTTTTATCACAGAAGGAGAGAAGGCAGGCTTGCCTCATTAAGAGTCACTATATGTGTGTGCTCGTCACTCCTTGGCAAAATCTGATTTGAGTGATGCTGCCTTGGAAACTCTCCATGGGTTTTCAGTCACTGAAGGCGACCAGTTCACCTCCCAAGTGAGGTTCACCGGTTAGGTTCTGGGACTTGGCAGCTCAGGAGACGCCTGTTGGAGGCAGCAGGGCACTCCGGGATACTCTACACACTTCAGGACGCTAAGTGCCCTGAGGAAATTTTTTAAACATTCAAATAAACCAGCCTTAAAAACCTATTTGTAGGGAAGAAATGGGAATGCAGATGTAAAGAACAAACTTGTGGACACACTTGCGGGAAGGACAGGACAGGACAAATTGAGACAGCAGCACTGACATATACATGCCATCATGTGTGAAACAGTAGGAAGCTGTTCTGTCACATAGGGAGCCCAGCCTGGTGCTCTGTGATTACCTAGAGGGGTGGGAAGAGGGGGTTGGGGAGGGAGGCTCAACAGGGAAGGGATGTGTGTGTGTGTGTGTGTGTGTGTGTGTGTGTATAAATTATGATTGGTTTGCATTGGACTATAAAACAATTTTCCTCCAGTCAAAAAATAAATTCAGAAGAAAAAACATCTAGGGAGGTATGAGTGTTTTTTTAGCCCCATTCCACTTTGCATGAAAATAGTCTCTTCACTTTTAAATGTAGAAAATATGCACTTTTCACCCCAACCTGACTTTAGGCAGAACAAATGAAGGAGAAGAAAGAAATGAGTGATTCAAAACATACATATTTCCATTTCAGAGACCACCTTTCGAAAACTGAACCCAGTGATTCACACCTGTATTGCCTAGTAGGCGGCTATACACATTAATTAACAAACAAATTATATCTAAAGAAACTTGTACTTACAAGAAATACTGCTATAGATATTCCAACCAGAAAGCCTGCTATCACATCAGACCAATGATTTCGATATTCTGCAACTCTGTTGAGTCCAGTAAGAAAGGCCAAACACATTAAGCCTAGGCATAAAACGGGCTTAGCGAGTCTTGTTCCTTTGGCTTTGATTGTGTTGGTAATGTACATCTGAAATAGCAAACAAAAAGTGTGAATGTATTTCCTTATAGATGTACACCTTATAGATGTATCAGTACACACATATTTATAGGAACAGATATATTTATATAATTCAAATATTAACTACAGTTTATAAATTTTTTGAAGAATTTTCTTAAAAGTAAAGTTTAAAAGTAGTGACTAGTTAATCATACTTACCTTATATTGAGTAATGGTCAATTCTTATGTAAGATTAATCATTTAAGATACTGAGTTGCAGACATGCCAAGTCACTTTTCATAAACTTTTAATTACTTACTCTCCTTTTATCTGAATTTACATTTTATATGAATATTATTGGAAAGGGAAAACTAATGAATGTTTTTACTGTTTGCATTTGTGTATACCATATTGAGAGGATGCACACTTTATAAAGGGGCTTCTCAGATGGCTCAGTGGTAAAGAATCCGCTTGCCAATGCAGGAGAAGCAGGAGGTGTGGGTTTGATCCCTGGTTCGGGAAGAACCCCTGGAGGATGAAGTGGCAACCCACTCCAGTATTCTTGCCTGGGAAATTGCATGGACAGAGGAGCCTAGTGGACTACAATCCACAGTATTACAAAGAGCTGGACAGGACTGAGCTACTGAGAGTGCATGCATACTTTTATAAAAATCAAACTTGCAGTATATCTATTAAAAACAAAATAAAGTGGATTTCACTAAATAGATTTTACTTGGAAAAAAAAAAATTAAAGTTCATTACAGTACCAACATTTACTTTTATGCTGTTATCTGAAATTGTGAAAATACTTTGTTTAACAAATTTTATCAACCAGTATAAGAACAACAACAAAAAACCCCTTCATTATATGGGAGAAATGTATCAGTTAAACCAAAATAATCAGTAAACACCTACATTTTTGGTATCTTCATATAAGCTAATGAAGAATGTGTAAGTGTCAGCTGGTTGCACAGAATGAAGTCTTTTCAAGTTGCAAGACACCATGGTCAAGAAACCCAGTTCTTCCCCAATCTGCTTTATTTTATAGCTCAACTGCTCATAATTTCCTACATGCGTCTCTATAGAAGTGACTCTGTTGACTGTGAAGGAAATGTGTCAGTTATTTCAAGTCACTGTGGGTGTGTTTAGTTGCTCAGTTGTGTCCAACTCTTTGTGACCCCCAAGGACTGTAGCTTGCCAGGCTCTTCTGTTCATGGGACACTCCAGCAAGAACACTGGAGGAGGTGGCCGTTCCTTTCTCCTGAGGAATCTTCCTGACCCAGGGATTGAACCCCAGTCTCCTATAATGAAGGAACATTCTTTGCTGTCTGAGCCACCAGGGAAGCCCCTATTTCAATCACTAGTAATTATTAAAGAGATAGCTTTCACAGTACATAAGTTTTTATGACATTAATGTCAGAATCTGATACTGATAATATAGTCAAAAAATACTTACAAATGCATATAACCACTTGCCTATTGTCCTCAGCTGAATAAAAAAATACATTTGACTAAGAGATTAAACCAAAATCAGCACTTAAGCTTTCAGTCCATGGCAGCCATTTTTGGGTGCTATGAAAAACAGTAATTCTCTCTCTCTTTTTTTTTTTTCTGGGCAAAGTTTGTAGCCCTGTTAGCTGCCAGTACACACTATGAATATTTAAACAGTTCATATGATACAAGGTTTCTATCTAGCCAAGTTCTAGCCTTTTGCAAACTATCTTAGGTCTCAATACTCTAGGAAATAAATTTTAAAAGCTGGATTATCTTCATTTTGGCATATGACCTTCAGAGCTATGTCTGTGTATTCTAAGCCTGTGCTTAGAAGAGCTGAATAATCTCAGTTAAGAAGAATAAGCAGACATAAGAGAGAAATAGGAGGAGAGGAGAAGAGAAAGAGATGCTTTTGCCATTCCAAGAGAATATATTAAAGAGTTCTGCCCACATGAATAACAAGACAAGAATATCACACCACTTCAGGTTTCCAGTGATGCATCTAGTAGAGTAATTTCTTATTTGACTCACACATATAAATAGGAAGTGAAATTTAAGCTGCTAGTGTGATTTTCTGACTGATTACTGACTTCTTACCTTTGCATTTCTTCATGTCTGTCAGAACACTAAAAGACAACCATCCTCATTAAGACAAAATGAATATGAAATGATAACTGAATAGTATTAATATGCTAATAATCATTAGAGCTATGATTTTCATGAGCGATGTCCATTCAAGACATAACCGTAAGATATCATTACCTTCATTTGACAGATAAAAAAGTTGACTCACAATAAAGCTTATTATAAAGAATACATAATTTGAGTATTGAGGGTGGCACTTTTGAGAAAGAGAGATGTCAAAGGAAAGTAAGGATAGAGCATTTTGGTGCCTCCAACCTTCCTTTCTCTTGATTAATTTCTTGCCTGGAAAAAATGGCCAGTGGACATAAACTAAGTATCAGTGAATGCAAGAGAAACACAATTAAAAGCAGAGGGAAGAAGGCCATCACGGCACGTGGGGTGAGGCTGCATCTGTACTTCACTATTAGGGAGAAATCGAAAATGGTGTAAGTGTGGTTTGTGTAGAAAATCTCCTATAGAATCTAAATGACTTTGGAAAGTATTTGTCTTCTCCTTCATCTCCAGAGGCCATCTCAGAGAGAGGTCAGGCCTTACTTGTCCAAGTTGTGTTGGCTTATTAGTAATCCTTGAGCTTGGGCTATGATCCTCTTGAGATTCTTTTAAATTTCAATTCATTCCTAAGTTGTATGACTCAAGTATTATTTATAAGCGGCCCCAGGATACAGCCTGGTCACTATGCAAACTCATGAAGAAGCTTCTATAATAGGAATAGCCTGGGATTTTGCTCTTCTTCCAACAGACCCCACTTAATGTCCAGAACCAGAAGAGAAGAAAACTGAATGCAAAGGGTTATGAAGAAGGGTGACATTCGTTCAAATACTTTCTCAGCTTTAAAGTGGATCATAACCCTTTATAATGCATAGGTTTTTCTCAGTTGGCATGGATGTCACAAAAGAAAATTTTGAGTTTTCACTTATACATACTAGAAAACTTTCTGGTTCCCTAGTACTTATGAATATGGCTGCCTTTTAACCAGTCTAATTTTGTTATCCTTACAGAAGGTCTATTATCCCTAATTTGCAGAAAAGGAAATTATGGCATAAGAATCTATTAAGCAAGTTGGATGCAGGACAGAAATTGATTATTTATGCTCTCTTGGTTTTTAATTCACTTATGAAACCATCTAGGTTAACCAGATGTCAAAATGTAACTAAAATAAAACACAAACAGAAGGGTGTATGATTTGAGCAGGATGGTATCTGTTCAGTCCTCAGTGGATGTTCACTACCTTATAAGCCAAGCCATTTAGCCATAATTGGGCAGTTCTTATTCATCCACCCCACAAATATCTGTTAGCACAAATGCAGAAAGCCAAAACTGGTCATTTGCTCTCTGTTAACAGCTGGGGTATATTCTTCAACACCTTTTCCCTTGTTTATACATTGTATACAATAATTGACACATATATAAAGGGGGTTTTGCTTATTTGAGTGCTTTTACTAAAATATAATTACAAAGCTCAGGCTTCCCTGGTGGCTCAGACAGTAAAGAATCTACCTGCAATGTAGGAAACCCAGGTTTGATCCCTAGATTGGGAAGGTCTCCTGGTTAAGGAAATGGCAACCCACTCCAGTGTTCTTGCCTGGAGAATCCCAGGGACGGGGGAGCCTGGTGGGCTGCTGTCTATGGGATCACACAGAGTCGGACACGACTGAAGTGACTTAGCACCCACTCCAGTAATCTTGCCTGGGGAATTCTAATGACTGAAGAGCCTGGTGGGCTATAGTCCATGGGGTCACAAAGAACTGGACATGACTGAGTGACCTAACACTTTCACTTCACAATCACAATGCCCATGTCACGTAGTAACGTGAATGGACACAATTGTAGGAATAATCATCAGTCTCTTGGGTGAACTGAGAAAGCACTGTATAATTAAAAACAATACTATTATAAAACAAAATTAAAAACACAAATGTTTGTGTTAAGCACTTACTATAAACCTGAAACTGTTATTCAAAGAGAAGCCATCTAGGTTATATCCAGAAGGATGAGCATGAATTCTCAGTGACGAGGAAGTGGGGGAAAAATTGTCCTAGACCCAGGGAGAGCATCCGTGGCCTCCTATATGTCTCCCAACACCTGCATCATCCCCACAGCACTCACCACAATGTAGGGTTTATACTAATTTTCTCCCTTCACTATACTAATGACATACAAGCCAGATCTGTGTTCTGTACTGTAAACCTTGTGCTTAGTTAGTACTTTGCCTGAAACACTGTAAGCACTTGAAATAACTATTAGACTAAATAAAAGAGGGAATAAATGAAAAATGCAAAGGTACAGGAGAATGAGTATGGAGTATTTCCCTCATAGCATTTGCCACTATCTAAAAATCATGTTCTCTATTTTGTGTATGTTTGTTTATCTGTTGCCTCTATGAGAATATTCCATTAGAGTAAAACCTCTGTCCATTCACAGTTCTACCTGAAATTCATTGCTGTTGTCATGGTTTAGTCATTAAGCCAAGTCCAACTCTTTTGTGATCCTGTGGACTACAGCCCACCAGACTCATCTGTTTATGAGATTTCCCAGGCAAGAATATTAGAGTCGGTTGCCATTTCCTTCGCTATGAGATCTTTCCAATCCAGGGATCGAATCTGTGTCTCCTGAATTGGCAGGTAGATTCTTTCACCACTGAGTCACCAGGGAAGCCCACTTGAAATGCACAGAACTCCTTTTACATAGAAGGTACTCAAAAATGTTGAATCAGTGAATGTGTAAATGGTATGCTTGGGGCAAAGTGAATTTTTGAACTTTTGTCAGAAAATACACATCACTGTCAGAAAATGTCTTGCATATGCATTTGTTTACTTGCTATTGTCCTTCTCCTCCTGTCTATCTCATATTGCCTGAATCAAAACTTGATACAGGACAGGCACCTGTGATAGAAAGAATATTAGCTCTCTAACAATGCTGAAGCTCTAATCCCAGGAACTTGCGAATATGTCACCTAATCACATGAGTGTTTAAAAGTGGATAACTTTCCCTAGCTTTAGTCAGAAAGAGATCTGAAGATGCTATGCTACTGTTTTTGATGATGGAGAAAGGGGGCCACTAACCAAGGAATTCAGATATCCTCTGAGATCTGGAAAGGTAAGAAATGAATCCTCTTTAGAGCCTCTTGAAGGGATGCAGCCAGGCTAAAACCTTCAGTTTAGCCCAGTGAGACCACACTGGACTTCACATCTGTAGAAATCTAGAATTATAACTTTGGGTTGTTTCTAAGTTCCTACGTTTGTGGTATTTTGTCATGGTTTAAAAAGAAAACTACTATAATCAATCAATATCTGCTTCATGCGTGAATGAACAAATGGACTTTGTAAAAATGACCTATAAGAGAGAACTGTGGCACCATGATTAGATTGCTTACTATGGAATCAAAGAGTTTTCGGTTGAATCCCAGCTCTGCCACTTACTTAAACAAGTTATTCAACCTACTGCATCTTTGAACTCCTTATGCATAAAATGCAAATGATAGAAATATTAGCAGGCAGTGTGGAAATAATTAAATGATGTAACACAGGTAAAGGACTTAGCACAGCGGTAGTGCACAGTAAGTTCTTAGTATACACCATACATTGTGGTGAGTGCTGTGGGGATGAGGCAGGTGTTGGGAGACATATAGGGGGTCATGGATGCTCTTCTGGGGTTCCAGTCATGGTCAGGTTGGAGAGCACAGCAGGACCCAGACTGTGCTAAGTGTTGCTGCGGAAGTGCCTGGTGAGTGAAGATCATCGGGGCTGTGGCAGCATCGTGGCTGAGCGTGGAAAACCCACATTCTTCTCTTGCTTTCATACTCCTTCACTTTTTCCTTATGCTATTTTGCCATTTTCCCGCCCTTTCATGTTCTCTTCCTTAAAAGATCCACTAATTATTTGCAGATGATTATCATGAACTCTCTTAGCCTTTGCCTTTTCTCTACTAAAAACTAAAGGCCTTGATTTCATCCATCCATTTCTATATATAGTTCTTTACATATAAGGGCTTCCCTGGTGGCTCAGATGGTAAAGAATCCACCTGCAATGTGGGAGACCTGGGTTTGATCCCTGGGTTGGGAAGATCCCCTGGAGGAGGAAATGCAACCTCACTCCAGTATTCTTTTTTTTTCCCCCAGTATTCTTGCCTGGAGAATCCCCATGGACAAAGAGCCTGGTGGACTACAGTCCATGGGGTCACACAGAGTCAGACACGACTGAAAAACTAAGCACACACAAAGTGCATGATACACGGTGCAGTAAAAGTGCATATATAAATATACATATATATATACATATATGGTTTCAAATGACACTGAATATAGTTTCCTGTGCTTTACAGTAGGTCCTTGTTTATTTTAAACATAGAAGTGTGTATATGTTAATCCCAACCTCCTAATTCACCTTCACCATCACCCTTCCACCAACCACTTTGGTAACCATAGATTGATTTTCTATATCTGTGAGTCCATTCCTGTTTCATAAGCTCATTTATATCATTGTTTAGATTTCACATATAAGTGACATCATATAACACTTGTCTTTCTCTGCCGGACATACTTAATATAATAATCTATAGTGCTGCAAATGACGTTTTGTTTTTAATGGGCAAGTAATAGTCCATTGTGTATATACACCACATCTTCTTTATCCGTTCATCTGTCAGTGGACACTGAGGTTGTTTCCATGTCTTAGCTATTGAAAATAGTACTGCTATGAAAACTGGGGTGCACATACCTTTTCACATTAGTTTTCTCTGGATATATGCATAGGAGTGGGATTGCTGGATCATATGGTAACTCTAGTTTTTAAGGAATGGCCATATTATTCTTCATAGCAGTTGCACCAATTTACATTCCTACCAATAGTGTAGGAGGGTTCCCTTTTCTCTACACACTCTCCAGCATTTAATATTTGTAGACTTTTTAATCATCACTATTCTGACTGGTGTGAGGTGACACCACATTGTGGCATGGATTTGCATTCCTCTAGTAATTAGCAATGTTGAGCATCTTTTCATGTGCCTGTTGGGTATGTCTTCTTTGCAGAAATGTCTTCTGACCATTTTTTTATTAGATTGTTCTTTGATATTAAACTATATGAGTTCTTTGTGTATTTTAGAAATCAATTCCTTGTTGGTAGTATCATTTGCAAATATTTTCTCCCATTCCTTAGGTTGTCTTTTCATTTTGTTTATGTTTCCTTTGCTGTGCAAAAGCTTTTAAGTTTAATTGGGTCCATTTGCTTATTTTTGTTTTTATTCCATTACTCTAGGAGATGAATCCAAAAAATGCTGCTGGAATTTATGTCAAAGAGTGTTCTGCCTGTGTTATACGTTAGGAGTTTTATAGTGTCTGGTCTTACATTTAGGTCTTTAATCCATTTTGAGTTTATTTTTGTGTATACTATTAGAGAATGGTCTAGCTTCATTCTTTCACTTGTAGCCATCCAGTTTTCCCAGCACCACTTATTGAAGAGACTGTCTTCTCTCCATTATACAGTCTTGCCTCCTCTGTCACAGATTAATTGACCATAAATGAGTAGTTTATTTGGATTGCACCCTATAGTCTTACTCATGAAACTACAATTCACAATCAGATTAAAACTGGATTCTTTAAACTGATATCCAAGTTTTGACTACTTTGATTAATACATCCTGAAAAGCAACAGATTTTTTTTTAAATTTTGGTTTTGTTTTTTTAAATAACTGCATAGCATTTCTGGTCATATTGTTTGTAATCCTCACATGGACCAATGCCCTACCAAGTTCCTCTTATCCTGGATTCCTGGAGTTCTCAAAAAAATCAAATTTCACAATTGTTCTCAAAATATCAGTCCAGCTTGTCAAAATCATTTTGAACTGTGAGGCCGACATCTATCAAACTAGTTCGCCTTCTCTCAGTTTCTCGTTAGTACCATACAGATCACCAATAACAAGGCAGTGTCAAGGGCGGAACTCCATGATGTTCCACTGGAGACTTACTCGCAAGTTGGTACAGAGACACTGAGCAAAATATGGATTGTTCACTTATTAAGCCAGGTGTGCAGTGACCTAAAAGTCTTATTATTGTATCCAAACTTATCTATGATCATAAATTTGCCAAACTGCAATGTAAATGTACCTGATGGGGTAATAGAACGGTGTATTAGAACAGAGTTGTGTAATTCTGTTGTAACAGAATTGTGATGAAAGGTAATGTCCATGGACTTTGTACCAGACAGATCTGTGTTCACCTAATTCAGACTTTTCAGAGCTGTGATGGGAAAGTGCAATAAATGGTGGTGTACTGAAGTCAGACTTTAATATACTACAGCATAGGTTGTATGAAGCATGCATTTGCATCCCCCACCCCACACACTGACCTAAACTTTATCATGGGCATCCACCCTACCCTGGAGAGGAATGGAATGAAGGGGGGAAAAACCTGAATAAATGCTCAGTTGTTCTGAGTTTCTCACTGTTCTCTTTCTGGAAAAATACCCTGGCCCAGTTGGAGGCCTTCAAGACTGCATGGCTGAGGGGAGGAGGTGATCTCAGGGTGGCCACAGGGCCTGCTGAACGGCCTCCCTTGACTTCCCTTTAGCTCAGATGGTAAAGAATCTGCCTGCAATGCAGGAAACCCAGGTCTGATCCCTGGGTTGGGAAGATCCTCTGGAAAAGGGAACGGCAATCCACTCCAGTATTCTTGCCTGGAGAATCCCACGGACAGAGGAGGCTGGCGGGCTATAGTGCGTGGGGTTCAGAGAGCTGGGCACGACTGAGTGACTAATATTACTACTGCGCCATGCGTCTCCCACGGGTCTCCTGAGCCCTCTCAACAACCGCTGTGAGTGGCCCTGTGGCCCCGCCACTTGGCACATTTAGGCTCGCACTCCCGGTCCTCGGCACAGCCCCTTCTGGCCTTGGGGCTTTCGCCCCCTCTGGCTTGGCTGCAGCTTCCTGCGGCTCCCATAGAACCGTCTGCCCTGCTGCTGGACCCACCTGCCACAGGGCTGCCCTGAGGTCAAGCTCTCCCGGTTTCATGGCAGAAAATAGACATAAGCTACTTTCTGTTTTCTCTTCACCCTTTATGGAGTATCTGTAATCTGGTGGTCAACTGCCTTCTCAGGGTTTCTAAACTAAGGGCGCTCACCCAAACGCTTATACCTGCCATGCTACCCTTTCCTCTCCTCCAGTCCTCCCACTTCTTGGCAAAGAGATGGCACCGTCCGCGCCCAGGTGTGGTTGCACCATCCTTTTTATATTATATCCTGCGTACTCTCTATTGTTACCTTGTAACAATATATGCAAACCTTCAAATTTTGCTTTTGGTGTGTAAAGGTAGCTTTGGAATTTAGAAACTCCTGTTCTCTTAGGACAAATGAGACTTGACTATTGAAGCCAAACGCCACCTTCCTTTTCTGATTGGTACTGGTCCATCTCTTTTTCACTTTTATTGAGGAATAGGCTTCATGGTGGCACAGTGGTAAAGAATTCACCTGCTAATGCAGGAGACGTAAGACACAGGGGATCGATCTCTGGGTCGGGAAGATCCCCTGGAGTAGGAAATGGCAACTTACTCCCAGCTTCTTGCCTGGAGAATCCAATTGACAGAGACACCTTGAGGGCTACAGTCCATGGGGCTGCAAAGAGTAGGACCCAACTGAGGGACTGAGCATACACACACACTGAGGTATAAATGACAAATTTAAAAAATGGATATACTTAAGGTATACAACATGATGCTTTTTTACATGTGTTTTAAAGGAAGAATTGATTGAAACTGCCCATCCTGGCCATGCACCATATTAACTATCTACATGAGTTATTTTATGACAGGAGGCCCTGGTAAGGAATACGGAACTAACGAGCCACCACCAAACAGAATTCAAGAATTAAGGAAGGTCAAAAGGAGACACAACGTGTCCTACCAACTTCCCAGAATCCTCCTTGCTGGAATCCATCTTGGCTGAGCAATGCGTACACCGCCAAGAAGGAAGGACCCTGAGCCAGAATGACCGGCCAGAGACATCCTGAAAACTCATCCTATTATGATAAAACTCAAGACTGTGAACCAAGTGGCAGAGCAGTCCTCCTGACTCCCCTTACCCTGCTGTTCTCTGCTGGAGTGCCCCTTCCCAAAATGTCTCTTTTCTGTTAGTATGTGTGTCTCTTCAGACAATCCATTTCTGAGTGTTAGACAAAAGCCCACTCTCGGGCCCTGGAAGAGGTCCCCCTTTCTGCGATGTGAGAGAAGTAATCACTACAGTCAAGCTAATTAACATAACCATTACCTCACATACTGACCATTTTGTGTGTATGTGTGTGGTGAGAACATCTAAGATCTACCTACTCTAAGCAAGCTTCAAGTCTACAATACACTATTGTAAACTATAGTTACATGCTATATATTAGATCTGTGTGGTATGTATAGATATAATACTATTCAGCATTAAAAAAAGTAGGAAGTCCTATCATTTGAGATAACACAAATCAACCTGAAGGACATTATACTAAGTGAAATATGCCAGTCAAGAAAAAGACAAATATTGCAAGATCTTACCCATATGTGCAATCTAAAATAGTCAAACTCATACACGCAGAGTGGAGTTGGGTCTTCCAGGAGCTAGAGGACAGGAAATTGTAAGATAGATGTTGACCTTTCTCTTATAGCATGTTCTTCTCAGAGACACTGAATAACATATGAGAAATCCTAGAGCTACGTTGTACAATATAGAAGCCACTAATTAGAACTATTGAGCACTGGAAATACGGATAGTGAGAACAAAGGACTGCATTTTTTAGTTAATTTAAATTTTACAGCTGGCACTTACTTTGATTATTAGAAAACTTTTAAATATATTTGGAATAAATTGGTTATGTGCTTGTACTTTTACATTGTAAATTTTATGAAACCTAAATAGAGAGCAAATACTTGAGATGAAAATGCAGTATCAGAACTGAGATGTATTATAAGAGTCAAATAGACCCTGAATTTTGAAAATTTTGCAGAAAAAGGAATGCAAAATATCTCATTAATACCTTTTTTATTGATACATGTTGAAATGTTAAAATCTGGACATACTTGGTTAAATGAAAATATTTCAAAAAATTAATTTAACTTTTTGCTTTTTAAAAATATGACTATTAGAAAATTAACAATCATTTATGTGATTCATTTATATTTCTACTAGATAATGCAGACCTAGGCAAGAGCATCATGATCCAAAGGAAATGAAAACTATATCAGTTAATATTCAAAAATATTGTCCTTATTTCAGCATTTATTGCTATCTTATTACTTTATTTATCATATTGGTTGGAGTTGGGTACTGCACATAAAACCATTTTTAGGACACTTGTGCTCTGTCCGACAATAGTTATCTATATCTTTTCAGTTCAGTTCAGTCCAGCCGCTCAGTCGTGTCCGACTCTTTGCAACCCCATGAACCACAGCATGCCAAGCCTCCCTGTCCATCACCAACTCCTGGAGTCCACTCAAACCCACGTCCATCAAGTTGATGATGCCATGATCTTATCCTCTGTCGTCCCCTTCTCCTCCTGCCCTCAATCTTTCCCAGCATCAGGGTCTTTTCCAATGAGTCAACTCTTTGCATGAAGTGGCCAAAGTACTGGAGTTTCAGCTTCAACATCAATCCTTCCAATGAACACTTAGGTCCAATCTCCTTTAGGATGTACTAGTTGGATCTCCTTGCAGTCCAAGGGACTCTCAAGAGTCTTCTCCAATACCACAGTTCAAAAGCATCAATTCTTCAGTGCTCAGCTTTCTTTATAGTCCAACTCTAACAGACATACATGACCACTGGATGTAAAGAGAATTTTAAGCATTACTTTACTAACGTGTGAGATGAGTGCAATTGTGCGGTAGTTTGAACATTCTTTGGCATTGCCTTTCTTTACATCTACAGCCTATACACCTTTAAACCATAGCCTTGACTAGATGCACCTTTGTTGGTAAAGTAATGTGTCTGCTTTTTAATATGCTGTCTAAGTTGGTCATAACTTTCCTTCTAAGGAATAAGCGTCTTTTAATTTCATAGCTGCAATCACCATCTGCAGTGATTTTGGAGCCCCAAAAATAAAGTCTGACACTGTTTCCCCATCTATTTCCCATGTAGTGATGGGACTGGATGCCATGATCTTTGTTTTCTGAATGATGAGCTTTAAGCCAACTTTTCCCTCTCTTCTTTCACTTTCACCAAGAGGCTCTTTAGTTCTTCTTCACTTTCTACCAGAAGGGTGGTGTCATCTGCATATCTGAGGTTATTGATAATCTTGATTCCAGCTTGTGCTTCCTCCAGCCCAGCATTTCTGATGATGTACTCTGCATAGAAGTTAAATAAGCAGGGTGACAATATACAGCCTTGACGTACTCCTTTTCCTATTTGGAAGCAGTCTGTTGTTCCATGTCCAGTTCTAACTGTTGCTTCCAGACCTGCATATAGGTTTCTCAAGAGGCAGGTCAAGTGGTCTGGCATGCCCATTTCTTTCAGAATTTTCCACAGTTTATTGTGATCCACAAAAAGGCTTTGGCATAGTCAATAAAGCAGAAATAGATGTTTTCTGGAACTCTCTTGCTTTTTCCATGATCCAGTGGATGTTGGCAATTTGATCTTTGGTTCCTCTCCTTTTCTAAAACCAGCTTGAACATCTGGAAGTTCACGGTTCACGTACTGCTGAAGCCTGGCTTGGAGAATTTTAAGCATTACTTTACTAGCATGTGAGATGAGTGCAATTGTGCGGTAGTTTGACCATTCTTTGGCATTGCTTTTCTTTACAGCTATTAATACATTACTGTTTCAAGAAGCACACGATGTAATACAGTGATTTTATGAAATTATCTTAAATATTCAGAGTTAAACTATGAGAGTTAGTCCATTTTTCAGATTCTGATTATTATAACAGCTTTAAAAATATTTTGCCTCTAAAATATTTTGCAATTAATCAATTGCTTCATATTTTCTTGATACCCTTTAAATACTTGGTGCATTCCATATTTAGTCAGTGTAAATCAGGAAGAAAAGCTCAAGTTTAGCAATTTAGTGACCTGGGTTAAAATGTAAATCCACCACTGATTATTTCTGTGACCTTAGAGTACTTAATTTCTGTGAATCTTATATCATTTGTTAAATGAAAATGACAATATCAGTTTGTAGGATTTAGCACAATTATCTCACAAGTAGTATAAGTTTTATTACTGTCACAAGGCACCATGAAGATTTGTGCTTGCTGTGTGCCAGGGAATAAACCTAAAGGATTAAAATGATACATTTGGATTAAAACTACATTTTCCGAGAGAAATAACAAATTATATTGCTTAACTTATGGGCACGGGAATAAAGGTCCTTGAACACATCGCATCTGAAAAACCAAGAGTGGCCATCCATTCTCTTTACAATGTACTTAATGGGTCCCTAACAAAAGATTACATAATCACAGACACAGAATTTATCATGTAGTTGATGTCCCTGAATGGGTAATGCTAGGGAGTCACCAATATGAAGTGAATTAACAACAAGCTCAGTGTCCAGGACCAGCTGGTACGTGCAGTTGAGACCAGAATACGCTCAGTGGTTCAGCTGCCCTCAGCACGATGGCTGGCTGATGGCGTGGCTGTGAATAACAACTCTTCATCACTGACACATTTACCTTATCCCTTAAGTGCAGCCGTGGCTGGTTTCACATGGAGACCATTTCTCTCCAGTATGACCCCCATGATAAATATATTGTACACACAGCACTCTGTCCATCAACCAGAACAGAAATGCTTTTACTAGGCATTTTCTCACATTTCCATCATGTAACAGCTGTTTCCATTCACCACACAGGAAGTAAATAATATTTAGATCAAGATAGCCTTCTGTTGTCCTCATTTTGCTCCCAGCATTTTGCTCATAATAATTATGAAAAAACATCATTTTTGTACTGAAACAATATATATTTTTTTCTCCTTTGCTAGCTTATGAAGGACAGAAATATCCTTTCCTTTTTGTCACCTCGGTGACTAACACAGTGCTTGGCTAACTCTCAATAGCTAATTAATCATACTAAACTTAAGATCACCTGAATGCTTGCTACATGTCAAGAACGGTGCTAACTTCAGTACCTGTGTCAATCACATAATCCAAATAACCCCATGACTTTGGGACTTAACAGCAGCAGTAACTAAGATATAGAAAGGTTTAGCAACTTGCCCACGGACTTACGGCTAAAAGTGATGGAGCAGCATTCCAAACTCAAGAAGCTAGTGAGGGGCTTCCCCGGTGGTCCAGTGGTTAAGACTCTGGACTATCGATGCCTGGTTGTGGGAACTAAGATCCCACATGCCAAAGGGCATCGTCAAACAAACTATAAATTTCAATCAGTTAGCCGCCAAGGCCATGCTCCTGACCACCACCCTGGCGCATGCAGCAGCCTCTCTCAGGCAGAAGACACAGCTTCAGTCCATCCCTGGGTCACGAAGATCCCCTGGAGAAGGAAACGGCAACCTAGTCCCATACTCTTGCCATGGAAAAAATTAGATGGACCCAGGAGCCTGGTAGGCTATAGTCCATGGGGTCACAAAGAGTCAGACATTAGGGAGCAACTGAGTGTGTGTGTGCACGCACGCGCACACACACACACACACACACACACACACACACACACACAGACACCCCCTTGAGATCAAGGGCTGAAAGTCTTTGTCTTCAAATTCTTAGCATATTATAGGTGCGCAATGGTTTTTGTTAAATTAATGATTATATAATTGAATTAACTGTTATTGTCAGTGTTTTGAATTAAACCAACTAATTACTGTTTTAAATTTTTTCTTTAAAATGTGGCACAAGTGCTATCAATTGATATATCGTGAATCAAGATTATTTTACTTTGAGCCCTTCTAGATATTTATCAGATATTAAGATAATTAGCATCATTGAATATTACTGAAAAAATGAATCTAGAGCTGTGAGTTGAAACAAAAAGACAAAGTTTACTGCTAAGGAAAAACCTTGGGAATTGTATAACCATGAACTCAACAGTGTGATAAAATAAGCAAGCAGTAAAACCAAAACAAGTGAACAGAAACTACTGCCATCTTGGTTTACTTGCACTGGATTAGTTTATAAGGTGCTTGTGTAAATATTACATCTTTGACATTCCTTAATATTTGTATTTGTAAGGCATTCTGTGATCACAGAACTAAAGAAGTGCCAAATAAGGAAGTTCACGGATAATCCAGATGCTTCTAAATCATATTCCATTAATTCTTGGGAAATTCAAAAAGGGGCTTCTAGAGCATGTATGAGGAAGTGTGGTGAGAGGATTGCATGATTCTGTGTTTCCAGGATTGGTTATTTAATCTGCAAGGTGCAGTGCAAAGTGAAAATGAGAGAGCTCTGTGAAGAGATCATCAGCAATGTCAGGATGATGAGTAGAGCATCAAAACCAAGCATGGGGCCCTCCTGAGCACGAGCCCCACGTGACAGCATGGGTTACATGCACAATGAAACTGACCCTACCTGTTATGACTCCCATTTTAGAGAGCCACTTGGAAATTACCTGAAGGACAAATGGATTACAATGAGCAGGAGGAGACACTAGAAGAGGCTATAGGAAAATGATATTGGTAATCCAGGCAAGCTACGATGAGGGCCCCAACCACATTTGTAGGTGTGATGAAGAGAAAGATTTTATGAAGTAACACCTCTTATAAGAGTTCAACTTTTCTATTTAATTTTCCCTATTTCAATTATATTTGTAAATTACCCCCAAACTACCATCTTAACACCACAGACCTTCATGAAATGAAAATACCCAGTAAGAAAAATTTTATAAAGAAAATCAATTCCAGAATGAGTTTAAAAATGTTAAAAATGGTCCACTTGAATTAGCGAGTGTCATCGTCAGTTAGTTAAACTTAATAGCAATGAATATATGAGCACACTGGGGCCATTAAGAACATCTAAGTATAAGAAATATGTCTGACTGATGTGCAGTGGCTATCTTTAGTGTTCTGGCAAGTGCACTGTGATTTCTGGCTCGCCCTAAGAAACCAGGTGTGCTGGAACACTACGTAATGCCACTGCCATGTGTGAGTCAAAACTCTACTACTGGGAAACTGCAGAGACATTAGCCACCCAGAACTAAGGGTCTCAGGTAAGGCACCTGGAATTCTGCATAGTCAGCACTCCAGTTGTGCACCTTGGTTTTACCGGCTGCACTGGAGGGGCAGTGGAGGGGGTGTGGCTGAGAAAGGACACATGGGAAACATTCTGGATTCAGACTTTGGCTTCAGCATACACTGATTGTGTGACTTTGGGCAAGCTATTAAATTTCTCTGGCTTTTTTTCCCCATCTTTAATTTGGGAATTGTAATAGCTCACAATTGTGAGGACTGAGCACTTATCACAGTGCTCACTTATCACTGAAGCCACTTATCACAGTAAGGGCACACATGGTAAAAGCCTGTCACTTGTTATTCAGCTGTTCACACAAATAAGGTGGACCTCTTTTAGGGAAAGTAAGACTCAAAAGAGCGTTAGTGTTTAGGATTTTTTTTTGAGTGTGTAAGTACTGTGAAGTGGACCGCTGGAGGGTCCAAGGGGTGCTGCACAGCAGGGATCCCCAACCCCTGGGCCACAGACCGGTTCTGGTCCATGGTCTGTTAGAAACCAGGTTGCACAGAAGTGAAGCTTCGTCTGTATTAACAGCCACTCTCCATCACTTGCATTACCACCTGAGCTCCACCTCGTGTCAGGCCCGCAGCAGCACTGGATTCCCATAGGAGCGTAAACCCTACTGTGAATTGAGCGTGTGAGGGATCCAGGTTGTCCACTCCTTATGAAAATCCTGATTTCCACGGCCTACCCTGGTCCATGGAAAAATTATCTTCCATGAAACTGGTCCCTGGTGCCAAGAAGGCTGGGGACTGCTGCTGTACAGGATGCTGAGGTTATGTCCATGAGCAGCCCTCCGAACGGGCTGGGGACAGAGGTCCTTTCAGCCAGCACCTCTGTGGATCCAACTAAGCTGTGTCCACGTTCTCAGGCAATGAGGAGAAAGTAGGATCATTTAAGGCTGTACAAAAGCACCTCCCCACCCTCGAGATGTACATGGATTCCCTTCAGGCCTCATCTCCAATGATGAGATTGTGTAAAGGTTTTCCTAGTTGAGGTTACAGTGGTGAAGAGGCTCTGAGGGAGGGCCTGTGGAGACCTACATAAATGCTAAGGTGTATCCCCATTACCTCTCTTGTCTCTAATAAAGTGCCAAGAGAGAGAGTGCCAATGCTTAATTTACTTAATAAGACCTATTTATTCAGAAGAATTGATCCAGGGCTTTGTATAAGCACAACCTCTGAGTATCATTTTCTCCATCACTAATAATTAGAGTCTATAGATTTACTAGGGGGCAAGGGCAAAACATTTTTAAAACATCATAGTAACAAATAATGAGCATCTGAAATAGGTTGTCATTATTTGAGCCAATCAACAGACGTTTCTAGACTGCCTTATACTCATGCTACCGCTGGCATTGTGATGGCTATAAAGGAATGGTCTCTAATGCCCGTGAATTTATAGTCTACTGGAAGCAGAAATACATAAATGATAAAACAACTGGGCTAATCTTTACCTTTTTAAAGTGCTCCTTTACCAAGGCCTTTCCAGATCAGTACAGGAGCAGTGACAGCAGTCTACCCCAGGGGCAGGCAATAACAGGAATGCAATAATAAAACCAACTGTCTGCTCTATATAATTGCCAAGCAATTCTAAACAATGTCAGTGAATACAGACTTCTGCCGCTCAGAATCCTGTTGGTTGTGGCAGACTGTATTCTTCAAAACTGGCTGCAACAGATTCCCATTCCCTTGTCACCCCCTCATTAAAAGGTGAAGTTAAATTCTCCTCCCTTTGAAACTGGGCCATCTTGTGACTTGCTTGTCAACAACAAAACACAGCAGATGTGACACCATGAACTCATACAAGCCAATGAACTTCTGTTCTGTTCACTGAAACACTTGTGCTTGGAGTCTTGCAGGAAACCTGACCCACCTGGGGCTGCCATGTTGTGAGGAAGCCAAGACATACAGAAAAGTCACTCACAGGGAGCCCAAGTCGTGAAGTCTGCCCAGACCTGATGCAGCAATTGAATGAACAAGCCTTCAGATAGTTCCATGCCTGAGATATCAAGGCATCCTTGGAGCCAGTCTTTGAGTTTTCTCAATGGAGGCCAAAAACATCATACAGAAGAAAGATAGCCAGGCCACATCTTTCTAAATATCTGACCTACAGAATCTGTGAGCACAGTAAATTGTTTTACGCCACCAAGACTGGAATGGTTTAAGGAGCGATAGTAAGTGGGACACTGGTTTAAACTGAAATAACTGCTATTGTTACTGTTGAGTGTTAATATATATAATGATCTTCAATCAGCACATTTTTACTACATAATTTCTAATTAATATTGTATTGTACATGGAAGTTAATTTGACCTCCAAGCTATAGTACTTTCGCCTTCTGGCATGTGCATTCAGCTATATATATTCATCTGGAGAGTAAGTTTGCTCTAAAGGCTGGGAAGCATTCAACCATGCCTTGGCTATGAAGTGTCTCCAGCTCCTATGGTGCTAAAATGATAGCTTAGTAAAGGTCAAGATGAAGAAAGAGAACTAGAACTATTTTGATTCTGCCAATTTATGTGACTACCTGGAGTTTAACTTAATGAATAATAGGTTATTTCAATATAATAAAATCATAAAATAATGTAAACACAGAGTATAGTATTTTGCTGGGAATGTGCAAATTTTACTTCATACATAAAATATTTTACTTTAATGCCTTTAAAATATATGTCCATTGACAGATAAATGGATAAAGAATTGTGGTACATATATACAATGGAATATTACTCAACTATAAAAAGGAATGAATTTGAGTCGGTTCTAGTAAGGTGGATGAACGTAGAACCTGTTATACAGAGTGAAGTAAGTTAGAAAGAGAAAAACAAATATCATATATTAATGCACATACCTGGAATCTAGAAAAATGGTACTGATGAACCTGTTTGCAGGGCAGGACTAGAGATGCAGATATAGAGAAAAGACTTGTGGACAAGTGGGAAGAATTGAGTGAGGAGCACTGGAACATATACATTACCATACGTAAAACAGACAGCTAATGGGAAGTTTCTATACAACACAGACTGCTCAGCCAGGTGCCCTGTGACAACCTAGCGGGTTGGGGTGGGTTAGGGGTGGGAGGGAGGTTCAAGAGGAGGGGATATAAGTATTCTTATAGCTGATTCACGTTGTTGTGCAGCAGAAATCAACACAACATTGTAAAGCAATTATCCTCCAATTTAAAAAATTAAAACAATTTTGTTCATTTTAAAGTTGGAAAATAAATCAATACTGTAATGTTTATTACTGTTACCATGTAACTATTGCTGAAGGTAATTTTTCCATTCAGAGGAAGGGATACTAAAGAACGATTTTTTTTGGTGTCAAACATGCTAGGTGTGCCACTGTAGATAAGTAGATTGAAAGTGGAAGCTGCTCAGTTGTGTTCCACTCTTTGTGACACCATGGACTATACAGTCCATGGAATTCTCTAGGCCAGAATACTGGAGTGGGTAGCTTTTCCCTTCTTCAGGGGATCTTCCCAACTCAGAGACCAAACCCACGTCTCCCATATTGCAGGTGGATTCTTTACCAGTTGAGCCACAAGGGAAGCCCAAGAATACTGGAGTGGGTAGCCTATCCCTTCTCCAGTGGATCTTCCTGACCCAGGAATCAAACCGGGGTCTTGTGCATTGCAGGAGGATTCTTTAACCAAGTGAGCTATCAGGGAAGCCCTTGATAAGTAGATTACTTTCAATTAAAAAGACAAGAGTAAACTCCAAAAGGAAAGCAACTTTGATCTAGGTAATAAAGACAAAGAACTTGTTTCTTTTCACTACAGAATGTTTGAACCCTGTTCCACACAGTATACCTCCCATACGGGAAGCATAGAGTCTATCCCACTACCAAAGCCGACAAGAGCTGGGCAGTGCCTTCCTCAAAGTCCTGGCCAGAAGTTTGCTGGCACACAAGCCACACTCAGTCAGTCAGATATGCCTGAGAGTGATGCAAAAAAGCAGACAAAGTGAAATATCCATTTTATTAGCAGTTGTGGTGGCTGCCACGCCGGTGGAGGCACTACCAGGGTGTGGCCATGTGGGGTCCTGGGTCCCGCAGGCACAGCAGTGTATCCTCACCATGTCCTTCCTGAGGTCAGGTTTGGCTGCTCAGGTTCCATCGGTTCCTGCTCATTCCTTGAACGCAGTTTGTAAGCCCGTCCTTTCACCTCATTTGGGCCAGATCAGCCAGATCCACTTTCCATTATGTGTAGTGGAGAACTCTGGTTGATACATACAAAGATGACTAGAATTTTGACTAGCTGAATACGGAGGTAGGAGGTACTGAAGATATTGTATTAATAGGTCAGGAGAACAGCAAAGATAAAAGTACTAATGTGGAAAAAATATTGTAGTTAGTGACCGGTGATGGTCTAGTGTGAACTAAGTTCATGTGACCTGGGAACTGAGCTCCTGAAAGAGGGTGTGGTGAATGAAGGGAGGTGTCTTAGCTGAACCTGCCATAACAAAATACCAAAGACTGGACAACTTCAATGAGAAGTATTTATTTCCTCATCGCTCTAGAGGTTGGAAGTCTGAGGTCAGGGGCCAGAATGATTGGATTTTGATGACAGCTCCCTTCCTCGTTTATAGAAAGCTGGTTTCCTACTGTATCTTCATATGGCACACAGAAAGACCAAGCTCTCTGATGTCTTTTCTTATAAGGGAACTAATCCCATCTTGAAAATCTCATCTAAACCTAATTACCTCCCCAAAGCCCCACTGCCAAATGCCATCAAGTGGAGGTCAGAGCTTCAGTATGTGAATTTTACAGACAAAAGTCCATATAGTGAAAGCTGTGGTTTTTCCAGTAGTCATGTCTGAATGTGAGAGTTGGACCATAAAGAAAGCTGAACACTGAAGAATTGATGTCTTTGAATTGTGGTGCTGGAGAAGACTCTTGAGAATCCCCTGGAAAGCAAGGAGATCAAACCAGTCACTCCTAAAGGAAATCAACCCTAAATATTCATTTGGAGGACTGATGCTGAAGCTGAAGTGCTAATATTTGGCCACCTGATGTGAAGAGCAGATTCATTGGAAAAGACCCTGATGCTGGGAAAGACTGAGGGCAGGGAGGAGAAGAGGACAGAGGAAGAGATGGTTGGATGGCATCACGGACTCAGTGGGCATGAGTTTGAGAAAATTCAGGGAGATAGTGAAGGACAAGGAAGCCTGGCATGCTGCAGTTCATGGGGCCGCAAACAGTCGGGCACGACTTAGTGGCTAAACAACAACAGGAATTTTCCAGGGGACACAGTGCAGTCTATGGCAGAAGGGAACACAAGCTTAGCCAGGAGGAAGGTCTCATATGCCACATACAGGGGTGTGACCCTTGAAGGGCTGATGGGGGGAGGCTACGAGGAGCTTTTGTGCAAAAACAGACTTGTTTAAACTACTGCTTTAGGAGTGTTACTCTAGTGTAAAATGAATGGGGTGAGTGAAGAACTTTCTTAGGAAGCTTCTGTGGGAGGCTACTGCAATAGTCAAGGTGAGTGACTTAAAGGAACCATGTTCAAGGAGAAGCATGAGGGGCAGGGTGGAGAGGACAAGTCTAAATTTGAGAGGCATTTCAAATGTGGAACCAACATAATTAATCAGACATCTGGATGTGGGGGTGTGGAAGTGGGAGGAGTTGAGGATGACTCAGAGGTTTCGCTTGGGTAACTGAGACAGTAGGAATGCCAACAATCAAATCAGAAGATAAAAATGCAGTAGCTAGTTTGGAGCGATGGCAGGTCATGATTTTGATTTTTGAAATGCAGAATTTAAGGAGCTGATGAAACACAATATATTTATGTTCAAGTTAGGAGTACACTCGGAGTTCAGGAGAAAGGTAAGGCCAGGGAAGGAGTTTTGAGGTTCACTTGAAAAGACATGGAAGTGGCAATGAATGAGATCACCCATGAGAGGGATAACTGAGGGAACGAAAAAAGGCCAAGAACGGAAGTCTGGTAAATGCTGGTAGGTGGTTTTATGACATTGCAGTAAAGCACTTTTAATAAGGGAGGAGGCCAATTTAGAAAATAAAATGTTCCCAAAACTTAAAAAAAGAAAAGTTCAGATAGAAGGGGGTGATCAAGAGTCTTAGTAATGTTGAAATGGTCAGAAAAACAAGGGTCTGAAGAGGCTTTTGATAAGATCTCTGGTGGATGAAGTCTAAAGAGTAGTTTAGGTAGAGTGTAGCTGGGGCAGAGAAGAGTAAAATCCACATAATAACTAGTTTATAAGGTGAGGAAGTATCAATTAGTCTTTCTAGATGCAGTCTTTCAGAAATGCAAAGTTAGTTCAAATTTATGGATGGTATTGTAGAGTTGTTGGTTTTATTTTTGATAGTGGAGATTTTACCATGTCTCAAGAAATCACATTTTCCTACATTGTACATAAGCTAAAAGCACACATTCCTATATACAAAAATATGCCTGATTAATATGTTTGACAAAGGAAAGAAAGCAGTAAGTATACTATCTGTAAAACATTTAGCCCAGTAAGCATGCCATAATCACAGTTATTATTTTTATACTCTAAATTTCTACACTATTATAGAAGAATTTCTATTTGTTATTTGAAGTCCTTTGTTCTCCTTTCAAAATTTTCTTTACATGGCATAAACAAACAAAAGGCTCAAAGCCGACTGTGTTCACAGGAGAAGATAATGTCTTTTGTAATACAGTGGAAGATGTGCCAAGAATCTCCTTGATTTGAACTATCAGTTGAGTTCAGTCGCTCAGTCTTGTCCGACTCTTTGCGACCCCATGGACTCCAGCACGCCAGGCCACCCTGTCCATCATCAACTCCCAGAGTTTACTCAAACTCATGTCCATTGAGTCGGTGATGCCATCCAACCATCTCATCCTCTGTCATCCCCTTCTCCTCCTGCCTTCAATTTTTCCCAGCCTCAGGGTCTTTTCCAATGAGTCAGCTCTTCGCATCAGGTGGCCAAAGTATTGGAGTTTTAGCTTCAACATCAGTCCTTCCATTGAATATTCAAGACTGATTTACTTTAGGATTTGAACTATAGCATTCATCCATTTAGGAGAAGTTTGATGACTGAAATTACAGTTATAATTTTTGCTATTCATTGAATGTGAACGTCAGTATGCTCAGTCGTGTCCGACTTTTGTGACCCCATGGACTATAGCTTACCAGGATCCTCTGTCCATGGGATTTTCCAGGCAATAGTACTGGAGTGGATTGCCATTTCCTTCTCCAAGGGATCTTCCCAACCCAGGGATCAAACCCAGGTCTCCGCATCATAGACAGACGCTTTACCATCTGAGCCGCCAGGGAAGTGCTATACATTATGGCACTTGAAATGCAAATACTTTTGGTACAGACAGGATCACACAAGACAACACAGCACACTCTTAACCCTTTGCTGCACATTATCTTATGAGAACCTCTCTAAGTTAGAACTAGATGAAAGCGTGTGGCAGCCAGAGAAGTAAGTTCCTCTGATCTCCTCTCAGCAAAGATCAAGCTATTGTGCTGTTAGAGCAGTGAGCTGAGAGGCTCTGCCTTTAAAGCAGTTGGATTCACCATAGTGTTTGAGCAGAGGCCACAATCTTCCTGGCCGGCCCCAAGTCAATGACTAAGCATAGTATGGGTTCTAAGGCTTGCCCATTTATGCCCAATGTGGGCTCTTTTAATGGACAACCTCTGCTCAGAACTGGCTAAGACTCTCCCTATCCAATCTTGCGTCTTTCCTCTAACTTTTGCGAATATTGCCCCCTCCAACCCTTCAATAAATCTCTTTCACTTCTTGGAGAATCCTGACTAATGGAGTCGGTACCAGGTCTGGTCTAAGACAGCAGGAGGTAAGATGCGTTTGGAAACATATCCTGGCTGGAAACGAGAGCCTCATTCTACGTGGTGTGTGAGGCACAGACAGTCCACCAGGTAGCTATGCAATTGCTAGAAGGCATCAGTAGTGGCTTGGAAGAATGCTCTGGTAGGAAAAGGCTAACTCATCAGTCCCCAACCATTTTGGCACCCAGGACTGGTTTCATAGAAGACAATTTTTCCATGGACCAGGAGAAGGGGGAATGGTTTCAAGATGATTCAAGCACATTACATTTATTGTGCACTTTATTTCTATTATTATTACATTGGCTTCAGCTTGGATCATCAGGCATTAGATTCTGGAGGTTGGGGACCCCTGGGCTAAGCAACTCATTCTGGTTTACACAAACATCCCTGATTTCAGCACTGAAAGTCTGAAGCCTGGTGGTTGGTCCCTCTAGGTGGGAGGAAGATGTCAGCCAGGTCAATGATTCAAGCAATTGAGGAATCAGGGAAACAATGCCTTCAGGGATAATAAAATTGGCTGATTCTTATTAAGTCTTGCTGGTGCCCTACAGAGAGAAAATGAAAAGCTGAGGGGAGTTAACGAACAAATGAAAACTGAGTGTGTAGGCCAGAGAGCCTCTTTGTTAACTTAGAAAGAGGTTGTTTATTTTGTAATATGAGGGTAGAAAAAGCTGAAGACCAACTTATGACTTACTAAGAGTCAGGGGACCTTCAAAGATGACTGAGTGCTCAGCTAAGACAGGTCCATTATGCACAAAAGGTCAGGACCCTGGTGTGGAAAATCTGAGACCTTAACACAAAGGACAGGGACATCTGGGTGGATATGACTGAAGATTTTGATTAATGAGGCTGCTGTAAACCCTTAGAGCCTTCAGATGTGGCCTACCTCTACCTAAAAAATGCTAATACTCCCTCAGCTTACCCATGCCAAGATGCACGACTGGGGAAATAAGAAGTCATTCTCCCTCAATGCACCGGGGCTCCCTCATGATCTGCCCCCACCGCTCCTCCTGACTGCCAGGCCAATGACTAGGACTAAGTGGTCCAGGATGTGAGGACCCTGATGAGAAGCAGATAGACTCCACCCTGAAGAAGCTGCAAGAATTAGCCAGCACACACAGGCTGGAGGCAGGGCAGACCCTAGGGGGCTAGATTTTGAGGGGGCTTTATCAATAAGAATGAAACAGAAAAAGGATAAGCAAATGCTTTTTGACATAGGGATACTTTCCCTGAGCACTTAGGATTTAACACTCTTTCAAGGCTCCAGGGGACAGTAAAAACACCTTGCTGGGCTGGCTCCTAAAAGCCTAGAGAAAATGACTGCTTTCTCTTAATAAACCTGACATGCCTGAATTACCCTGGCAGTTGGTGAAGGAAGGAATGAGAAGTCTCAAAGAAATGGGCACTGCTGGAATGGACATATGATCACAAAGGCCTGCTAGAGGGTTGTGCATCATGGGAGGACCTAGGCGATGAGCTATTCATTGAGGTGTCAGGAACGTGTCAGCAAGAGGGCTGCCAGCACGACGCAAAATCCCAACAGCACCCCCTCCTGTACAGCCAGGGCTGATGGTAGAAGAGCCGATCACAGAGCTGGGTTCCCCAATGCCCATGTGGACGATGGGGAGCCTGAAAAAACAGAAGCCAGTTATGGTACTTAACCATCAGAAGCAGGGGTGGGGTGGGAGGGAATGTCTCAGTTATTATAATAATGCACAGCCTGAGTGACAATCAAAGGGATTTGACCAGCTGAAAGTTTTAGAGATGACTTACAGATCATAGCCTTCCCTCGGAGCAAAACAGATGGAGAGCCAATGAGACAACTTTTGGACACAGAGGGAAGGATCAGCAACACTACATAAAATATATATTTTATGTATTTATGAAAAATATATATTGTAATGACTTCCCCAGTTCTGCCCCCAAAGGACTGATGACCATTCATTCAAGTGACTATACACTGGGGAAAAGAGAATATCCAGATATTTTGAGGACTATTGGACATAGGATCTGAGTGGACATTGTTAACCTGGATACCTGAATTAACATCATCATGGCCTCAGGGTAAAGTAGGGTCATGTGAGGACTACATAATAAATGAGTCCAGACCAGACTCTGGCTCACAGTGGATTTACTAGGTCTGAGAGCACAGCCAGTGGTCATTTTCCCCTAGGCAGGTGGAGTACTGGGGGAATTCAATTGGAAGCTTATGAAAACAGTATTCTTCCACTCCCACCAGGATAAAAATGAAAAATCATATTGCATTAGGAAAGGGAATGGTAAAGATTTAATGCCACCACTTAGGATCTCAAG
The DNA here is from genome assembly GCA_917880005.1 of Nanger dama. Lineage (NCBI taxonomy): Eukaryota > Metazoa > Chordata > Mammalia > Artiodactyla > Bovidae > Nanger > Nanger dama. Next base: position 5,489,225 of record CAKJTW010000059.1, read on the forward strand.
AATGCAGGGGTTGCAGGTCTCCTCACGTGTCCATTTAATTTACTAGTCTAGACAGATCCTGGAGAATGACTATAGACTACTGAATCTTCATCCAGGCAGAGGTGACCACTGATTTGTCAAATGTGTTCTTTTCTATCTCAAGCAAGAAGATGTAATCGGTCCACTTTCACCTGGACTGGGCTGCTCCTGGCATCCAAGTTTGTGTCAGTGCCACGTCAACTTTCCGACTCACTTGCCACATCACAGTCTGAAGTGAGGTGGACATTTTGGACATCTTACTGAAAGCCATGTTGAGCCTTTACATCCAAGACATCATTCCAATCAGGCAAGATAAATGAGAGGTGGTTAGCACGCTGGAGCCTTGATAGACACTTGGGGAAAGATCCCACACTTATGAATACTCTTCTGCCCATAACATCAAAGTGATACTGCCTACTATAGAGGTCTAATAAGCACGAAGCACGGCCAATGGTAGTTATGCTATTATGCAGTCAACTATTGTACTTGTAAAGAAGTTGAAGGTAAGTTAGAAGTCGTCATTTTTAAAGCCATTAAAGTTCTGTGCCATCTGTAAACACTGCCGAATATGATACTCAATATTAAGGTTCATAAGAATAAAATATGCATTTACTTAAAATCAAAGTACAATTAAAGTCCAATAATAATGACCATTCATATTACTTTTAGTGTTTGAGCAACTTGGCTGCCTGGAAAATAGGACACAAAACAGGAACTTATGGAATGCATACTTTTCTGACAACTTTCCTAATTCATATTGTGCAACATTTCAATGAAAATCAATGAACTAGTTTTCTTCACCGACTATGTGTAAGGCACTGGGAAATAAAATGCAGCTGCCTTCTGTTCACTGGGGCACACCTCAGGAGGTAGTGTGATGTAAGAAACCTAATACTCGCTCTGGCGTCACACCACCCTGGGTCACAGTCCTGACTCTAACAAATACTAGCTGAATAACCTTGGGCACATTAATCAGCTTCTGTGTAAGAGTCAGACACGACTGAAATGACCACGCATGCACACATGCATGCATCCTTAGTTTTGTTACAGACAAAATGAAGATACCCAAATTTCATTCCAGCCATTGAGATCAAGGCATAGAGAGTTCTTGGTATGTTGCTAGACTGTTCAGCTCAGTTCAGTTCAGTTCAGTCACTCAGTCGCGTTCGACTCTTTGCGACCCCATGAATCGCAGCATGCCAGGCCTCCCTGTCCATCACCAACTGTTGGAGTTCACCCAAACTCATGTCCAAGTCAGTGATGTCATCCAGCCGTCTAATCCTCTGTCGTCCCCTCTTCCTCCTGCCCCCAATCCCTCCCAGCATCAGAGTCTTTTCCAATGAGTCCACTCTTCGCATGAGGTGGCCAAAGTACTGGAGTGTCAGCTTTAGCATCATTCCTTCCAAAGAAATCCCAGGGCTGATCTCCTTCAGAATGGAATGGTTGGATCTCCTTGCAGTCCAAGGGACTCTCAAGAGTCTTCTCCAACACCACACTTCAAAAGCATCAGTTCTTCGGCACTCAGATTTCTTCACAGTCCAACTCTCACATCCATACATGACACTGGAAAAACCATAGCCTTGACTAGAGAGACCTTTGTTGGCAAAGTAATGTCTCTGCTTTTGAATATGCTATTTAGGTTGGTCATAACTTTTCTTCCAAGGAGTAAGCGTCTTCTAATTTCATGGCCACACTCACCATCTGCAGTGATTTTGGAGCCCTCCAAAATGAAGTCTGCCACTGTTTCCATGGTTTTCCCATCTATTTCCCATGAAGTGATGGGACCAGATGCCATGATCTTCGTTTTCTGAATGTTGAGCTTTACGCCAACTTTTCACTCTCCTCTTTCACTTTCATCAAGAGGCTTTTAGCTCCTCTTCACTTTCTGCCATAAGGGTGGTGTCATCTGCATATCTGAGGTTATTGATATTTCTCCCTGGCAATCTTGATTCCAGCTTGTGTTTCTTCCAGTCCAGCGTTTCTCATGATGTACTCTGCGTATCAGTTAAATAAGCAGGGTGACAATATACAGCCTTGACGTACTCCTTTTCCTATTTGGAACCAGTCTGTTGTTCCATGTCCAGTTCTAACTGTTGCTTCCTGACCTGCATACAGGTTTCTCAAGAGGCAGGTCAGGTGGTCTGGTATTCCCATCTCTTTCAGAATTTTCCACAGTTTATTGTGACCCACACAGTCAAAGGCTTTGGCATAGTCAGTAAAGCAGAAATAGATGTTTTTCTGGAACTCTCTTGCTTTTTTCATGATCCAGCGGATGTTGGCAATTTGATCTCTGGCTCCTCTGCCTTTTCTAAAACCAGCTTGAACATCTGGAAGTTCATGGTTCACATATTGCTGAAGCCTGGCTTGGAGAATTTTGAGCATTACTTTACTAGCATGTGAGATGAGTGCAATTGTGTGGTAGTTTGAGCATTCTTCTAAGTTACCTAATTTGTTTGGAATATAGGTCACTCATGGTATTTTATGAACAGTTATACCCTTTTCATAATCATTTTCATCTTTATGTAAAGTCTTTTAAAAAAAATTTTTTTACTCTTTTGGCCACACCACGTGGCATATTGTATCATTGTTCCCCCACATTGAAAGTGAAAGTGTTAGTCACTCACTCATGTCCAACTCTTCGCAACCCCATGGACTGTAGCCCACCCGGCTCCTCTGTCCATGGAGTTTTCCAGGCAAGGATACTTGAGTGGGTTGCCATTCCTTCTCCAGGGCATCTTTCCGAGCCAGGGATGGAACGTGGGTCTCCTGCATTGTGGGCAGACTGCCGTCTGAACCACCAGGGCCAGGTGTCAAATCCACGCCCCCTGCACTGGCAGCATAGAGTCTTAGCCACTGGACCACCAGGAAAGCCCCACGGTCTATCTTTCTGGATTTTAGTAATTTAAGCCTTGTTTCCTCTTTCTCTTGGTCAGTTTAGCTACGAGTTTGTCAGTTTTGTTGATTTTTTCAAAGAGCTAGCTTTTGGTTTCATTGATTTTCTCTATTGCTTTCTATTCTCTAATTCCACTTATATCCACTCTAATTTTTATCATTTCCTTCCTTCTACTTGCTTTGGGTTTAGTTTTCTCTTTTTTGCCCTTAGAGTTGAAGACTGGGTTGCTTTTCAATAAATGAAAGCTTGGCTCCATTTAGCCATAGCATCTAAGTAAGCTGGTGAAAGTGTGAAAGTGTTAACTTGCTCAGAAGTGTCTGGCTCTCTGCAAACCTATGGCTGTAGCCCGCCAGGCTTCTCTGTGCATGGAATTCTTCAGGCAAGAATACTGGAGTGGATAGTCATTCCTGAGAATTCTCCAGGGGATCTTTGTGACCCAGGGATCGAACCAGGGTCTCCTACATTGCACATATATTCTTTACTGTCCTGAGCCACCAGAGAAGCCCAAGTAAGCTGGTGATGGTGTATAAACCCTGAGGTGTACATCAGAGCACTGGCTCTGGGTCTATATCTGATTTTCCTATTCCTGTGCTCTCAGAGAAAACAGGGGTCCCACAGCTGCTCAGATCTATACATTTCCATATCACTTGACTCTGGTCTCATCAGCACTAGGACTTTCAGTCTTAAGGAAACCTACTGAATTCAAATGCTTATCATTTCAAGTCTGAGACTGACCATCTCCTTAAAATCATCCCTTCACTTTTAGTTTCTTTCCTTTTTAATTCCCTCTTTACTGTTGATGTAAAGAATCTGCTTGCAGTGCAGGAGACCCTGGTTCGATTCCTAGGTTGGGAAGATCCACTGCAAAAGGGGTAGGCTACCCACTCTAGTATTCTTGGGCTTTCCTTGTGGCTCAGCTGGTTAAGAATCCAACTGCATTGTGGGAGATTTGGGGTCAATCCCTGGGTCAGGAAGATCTCCTGGAGAAAGGAAAGGCTACTCACTCTAGTATTCTAGCCTGGAGAATTATATGGACTGTATAGCCCATGGGCAGAGAAAGCAATGGCACCCCACTCCAGTACTCTTGCCTGGAAAATCCCATGGATGGAGGAGCCTGGTAGGCTGCAGTCCATGGGGTCACTAAGAGTCGGACATGACTGAGCAACTTCTTCACTTTCACTTTTCACTTTCCTGCATTGGAGAAGGAAACGGCAACCCACTCCAGTGTTCTTGCCTGGAGAATCCCAGGGACAGTGGAGCCCGGTGGGCTGCTGTCTATGGGATTGCACAGAGTCGGACACGACTGAAGTGACTTAGCAGCAGCAGCAGCAGACCATTTTAAACTTCAGGAGGAGTTTACATCAGGATGTACAGGCTTGATGCATTCTACATATTCAATATATATTTACAGAAATTGGAGTAAATAGAATCATTCTAAAGAGCTGCTTCTGTATGGCATTTATTTATTAACTTGAGCATGAAGTCTCAGGTTGGTTTACAAGGTCTTTCTGATCTATTTATCCTTGCTAATTCTTTAACCCCACAATTCCACCCTCACCATATATGAGAGGTACCCTCCCTCAGTCCCTCCAAAATGTATCTGCTGCTTTTTGCTCCTGGCCTTTGCTCTCCTTGTCCCCTTACCTAGAATAACTCTTTACCTATTCAAATCATATTCACCTTCAAGACCCATCCCAAGTACCACTTACTTCTGAAACACACCCCACGGTGTTTGCCAATAGTGATCTCTTCCCTCTTGGACTCTCAGAGAAAGTGCTGAAGGATGCCCTAGCTGCTCCAATCTATACTTTTCGTATCATCTGACTCAGAGGCTCCCACTGATATTACCAGGAACATTAACAATCATATTTCCCTCAGAACTTTATTATCTGTGTACCATCCACAGGAAAAACGTATCCAGTAGGCACAGTGATATTTGTAGGGACCTATGAAATTGTCTTAATATCAACACCAGAAGGTAAAAGTAAAGAATAAATAAAATATTCAACACATATTATTTATAAATTTGTTTACACATGCTGTTGTTGCTGTTTAGTTGCTAGTTATGTCTGAGTCTTTGTAACCCCACGTCCATTAGGCCCCTCTGTCCATTAGGCTCCTCTGTCCATTAGGCTCCTCTGTCCATTAGGGTCTCCAGCATTGGCAGGTTGATTCTTTATGGCTGATCCACCAGGGAAGACCACATATATATTTTTTAGGGGGTTCCCAAGTGGTGCTAGTGGTAAAGAACTTAGCTACCAATGCAGGAAACATAATAGATGCCAGTTCAATCCCTGGGTCATGAAGATACCCTCGAGGAGGAAATGGCAACCCACTCCAGTATTCTTGCCTGGAAAATCCCATGGACAGAGGAGCCTTGCAGGCTGTAGTCCGTAGGGTCACAAAGAGTGAGACATGACTGAAGCTACTTAGCATGTGTGAACATACTTTTTAATGGCAGAAGTGGCCCATGAAGGCACACATCCAAATGCTAGGGACTACCGAAGTCCTAACGGAGCCCTGGCTATCTTACATTGCCCAATGATCATAAGTCCTATCTTCCTAATTAGAATATCCAGGGGTGCCAGCAATCCTCAGACTGGAGTTTGCTAACACCTATAGCTCAACATTCAGAAAATGAAGATTATGGCATCTGGTCCCATCATTTCATGGGAAATAGATGGGGAAACAGTGGAAACACTGGCAGAAATTTATTTTGGGGGCTCCAAAATCACTGCAGATGGTGACTGCAGCCATGAAATTAAAAGACGCTTACTCCTTGTAAGAAAAGTTATGACCAACCTAGACAGCATATTGAAAAGCAGAGACATTACTTTGCCAACAAAGGTCTCTCTAGTCAAGGCTATGGTTTTTCCAGTGGTCATATATGGATGTGAGAGTTGGACTGTGAAGAAAGCTGAGCGCCGAAGAACTGATGCTTTTGAAGTGCGGTGTTGGAGAAGATTCTTGAGAGTCTTGACTGCAATGAGATCCAACCAGTCCATTCTAAAGGAGATCAGCCCTGGGTGTTCTTTGGAAGGAATCATGCTAAAGCTGAAACTCCAGTACTTTGGCCACCTCATGCGAAGAGTGGACTCATTGGAAAAGACTCTGATGCAGGGAGGGATTGGGGGCAGGAGGAAGAAGGGACAACAGAGAATGAGATAGCTGGATGGCATCATGGACTCAATGGATATGATTTTGAGTGAACTCCGGGAGATGGTGATGGACAGGGAAGTCTGGTGTGCTGTGATTCACGGGTTTGCAAAGAGTTGGACACGACTGAGAGACTGAACTGAACTGAAATGAAGAAACCCCAGACACATTAATGAAATTCTATGATGTATTTTTTAATATTTCAAAGAGCTTAATAGAAAAGTATATTTACCCATAATAAGCCCACATACACTAACTGAAATGTCAGTACTCTTTGCCTTTGCCTGTAACTACACTAAGTCAGTTGGCAACAATGGTGATCTCATGCTGCTGAGTGGTTCTGATACGTGGCATACACAAGGAATTTCTGAGACATAACCAGAGAAGGCAATGGCACCCCACTCCAGTACTCTTGCTTGGAAAATCTCACGGATGGAGGAGCCTGGTAGGCTGCAGTCCATGGGGTCGCTAAGAGTCAGACACGACTGAGCGACTTCACTTTCATTTTTCACTTTCATGCACTGGAGAAGGAAATGGCAACCCACTCCAGTGTTCTTGTCTGGAGAATCCCAGGGACGGGGAGCCCGGTGGGCTGCAGTCTATGGGGTCGCACAGAGTCGGACACGACTGAAGCGACTTAGTAGCAGCAGCGGCCGCAGCAGAGAACCAGAAGCCACTACAAATCCATAGGTCAATCACAGAATACCTAGATATAAGTGTCACTTACAGAAGCCAGGTAGAATTATGGTGAAGAAGCAGAGTACCTGTCTTCAATCATTCACTGTTTATTATTTAATAATTGTATGTATGCAAGTTTACTAACTGCACTGTGCAGTTTCAAACAGCATGTTACATTTGTATTATTATGGACCATTGTTTAATATCCGGGCTTAAGTTAGGATGGGAAAGGGTTACTGTGTTAAACAGAACATTTGAAAACGCGGAGTTCATGGAGGAGTGGTAGCTGGAAGAAAAAGGTAAACTATAAAAGGGGTCTATGGTGGTGAAAATACTGGAACCCAATGGGTACTTGGCAGATATCTTTAGTTCCTTCCCCTGCCCAGTACCAATTACCACATAGCTGAAGGCTCACAACAGAAATGTCCATCGACTAATCACAGTGTGGCACCAGTGGTCAAGTGAGAGCATAGCAGCCACATTATGAGTGGATGCTCAATAAATACTGGTTGATGTATTGTCTACAAGACACAATTTTGCTCATTTGAAATCTGCAGCTCAGGGACCTTATACATTTTGGTGTTAAATGACTCCTGAGTGGGGATGATTTACAGGAACGGCTCTCTGATGTCAGCCAGGTCTCACCAGCCGGTGAAGACAAATTTGTGAAGACAGTTCGGAGATTTTCTTTTACCTTCTCCAATCCTTTCTCCAAACACTGTCCCCAACTAGACAGTCTCAAGGCGTCAACTGCTTCAAAAATGGGCATGCTTCCTCAAATTCTGGAGGAGGTTTAAAGTGCTTTGTTAAGCAGCAACAGATAATGCAAAAAGACTAATAAATATAGTTGACCCTTCCCTTTTTAAAAAAATATTTTCAGAAAACCTGAGGTCAGAATTGGAAGTGATCTAGAGAGACCATTCTATGACTTTTTGTTTCAATGGTTTATGAGGTTACCTGGAAAGTCATCAAACATTATGTCTCATTCCAATTCTGGAGTTCATTTGATTTTAACTGAAAAAAATTTTATCCATTTTATATGAAAAGACATGCCACAAGCTTAATTTAAATATTATTCTAATGCAACTCAACACTGAATTATAAATTTAATGGTTGAAGGTTAAATAACCTCCAGAATTTTTTCCTGGGAAACCGACAGCATTTGCAAAAATAGGCATAGGATTTTCTTCCCTGAAAGTTCTCAGAAAAGCAAAAGATAACAACTCTGTGATCGAATTATCCTCACAGCCTTAATTAAAGTCAGATGCTAAGGGAGAGTTCAGGTTCCTTCATTTTATTTACTAATCCACAAAGAGAAGCATCAAGAAAGTGTTCTGCAATTCTTATTTGCATACTTCCTAATAGGGCTCATTTATTTTTATTTATGTGTTTATATATGTTTATAACACCTTCACCACAATAAACAAATATATCTCTGCCTAAATATAGCAATAAGCATATTTCCACAGAGAATACTGAAAATATGGCTGTTTTCCCTATTCATCTACATGTAAAAATTCTGGCAAGCATTTCCTGTTGAAAACCCCAACATTTTTATTATAAAGTTTTCCCAAGGTGTCTCCAGTGAAGCTGGAGAAAATATATGCATGTGTATAGGTTCAAATATAACAGCAAATCCTGACTATACTGCCTTCATTTGCAGTAGGAGTTATATTCAGGGTTGCCATAGCAGCCACCCACGCTCACACACACACAAAGGCGTGGTGGAAAAGAGAGAAAAGCAGTTAGCAGAGAACAGAATCTATTGTTAAAAAGACAGCACTACCTTTCAATGTAATTACAAGCAGGAATCCTGATTTTTAGCCTGAACTGCTGTTTAACGATAGACGATTTCTGAGTGCTAGATTGTTATCACATTTTTTTTTTCCTTCTAAACATATTACTACCTGAACCTTTGGTTTTAACTTTTATGGATGCAGAGGTTATGCAGGACCAGGAGGGAATTCAGCTAACCACACACACATTAGGGCTGTTGCTGCTGCTTAGTCGCTTTAGTCATGTCCAACTCTGTGCGACCCCATGGACTGTAGCCCGCCAGGCTCCTCTGTCCATGGGATTCTCCAGGCAGGAATATTGGAGTGGGTTGCTATTCCCTTCTTCAGTGATAAATAATCAACTATTACACAAATAGTAAAAATAATAAAGAAATTTTAAAATAAATAAGAAGTAGTAAAGTATTAAATAAAAGTAAAGCACTAGTGCCTGGCATATACTAAATGCTCAATAAATGTTTGCTAATAATAATTAGTATTGTTAAAACATCTCCAAGTATTTATTACAGACTAGAACAGTGTGTGCGTGCGTGTTCAGTCACTTAGATTTGTCTGACTCTTTCAGACCTCATGGACTGTAGCCTGCAAGGCTCCTCTGTCCATAGGACTTTTCAGGCAGGAATATTGATGTGGGTTGCCATTACTCTTCATGGGATCTTCCCAACCCAGGGATTGAACCAGCATCTCCAGTGTCTCCTGTATTGGCAGGTGGATTCTTTACCACTGTGCCAACCTGGGAAGTCCCAAGTCTAGACTAGAGAAGTGTGACTTATAATTCAGACGTAGCTTAAATAAGTGCCAAGTGCCTTTAAGTAAGTTGGTAAAACAAACAAAAAACAGATAAGAAGTTGCTAAACAAATGGCAGCAGACACACCATTTTGGCAGAATAAAAACACCAAGTGTTTCACTACACTAACACACTCACTACCATTGGCATACCCTGATTATGCAACAAAACCTATATTAGTGCTAAGATAATTATGTATCAGTATTTGGTGTCTGAGAGTATTCTGGAATTTGTCTCAAGTCACTGGCTTGGTCACATATCTATACGCAAGATATGTTTACAATCAATGTGTGTTAGTTGCTTAGTTGTGTCCGACTCTTTGCGACCCTATGAACAGTATAACCTGCCAGGTTCACCTGTCCATGGGATTTCCCAGGCAAGAATACTGGAGTGGGTTATCACTTCCTTCTCTAGCGGATCTTCCCAACCCAAGGATCGAACCTAGGTCTCTTGCATTGCAGGCAGATTCTTTACCATCTGAACCACCAGGGAAGACCTTTACAATTAATATCCAGATGCAGATACAAACATAACATTTAGATGTGATGACAAGGAAAGACAAATATTTTACTGTTCCTGATTCACGTAAGTTTTAATTCTTCATATTAAGGCTAACTGCTCCACCTTCTAGGGGAGTTAGAACAAACAATCAAGCAATTTAGAGACTAAGAAAGAACACATATGGATTAGAAGATTTTATACCAAGTCTAGAAGTACCTAAAAATGTGTAGCAGAAAGCAAAATCAGGGGCAATTAGAGGAACAGTGTTGGGAGCAGTATGAGGGTAAAAGAGAGTTGTAAGTGGAAAACTGTACAGAAGAGAAAATGAATAGAATGAGATTTGTCCCTTAATTCTATAAAAATTTTCCTGATGGGATTTCTTTTAAAGTCCAAGAAGTGAATGATAGAATTAGCTTGGCTTAAACATTTAAAAAATGTTAAAACGTACACCCTTATGACCTCCAAACTGACTCTGCCATTGTGAGTGTTATCTAGAAATCTTTATTTCCAATATCAAGCAGAGGTGTCACAGGAAATATTCTCTCTTTTAGAGATAAACTGACAAGCTTACATTAGGACCATTAGAAACATTTCCATAAACGAATAGTTCTTTGAGGGGAAAAATAATTATAAGTTTTTCCAAGCAATTAGAAATTAGTCAACTTTGGCTTGACGTTGGCCCTGAGATCTCTTGTCAATGAGCTGAAATCAGAAGTAGTTACTGGCACTATTTACTAGGAAAACTCCAAAAACAAAAATGTTCTGCACTTCTAACTGCAGCTAAGAAAAAGTCTTCAAAGAACACTTTTGGAGTGCAACTTTTCAAGACAGCCTCTGGTGATAGAGGGTAAAAATGATGGATACAAACACTGAGGACAAGAGCTGCCTGCCAAGGCTGCTCTTCCTACTCCTGCCCATCATGAATGCACTCAGTGGTGACCACTTCCTTCCGTCTAAACGTCCTAAGACAGCTGCACCTATGGTCCGGCTCTTACCACTAGAATGCCGGCAAATACTCAAGAATGAATAAAATGTGTACAGTTTTCAAAGGCATTTTGGTTGGTTCTATAACAAAATACTAAAACAGTGGTTGAGATACTAAGATGATAGAGTTACCAATAAAAAGAACTTTCTAGAAAAAAGTGTGCCTCTTTCCCTACCTTCACCAGAGAACACTGGAAGTTGAGTAGGCAGCAAAGAGGTCTCGGTAGTTCTCTTAATTGCACTATTATAAGTTTATAAGGACTGCATAGGACAAATTTGTTTCCATTAAGCCCTATTTAGTATAAAGACAAACATATTCTCAAATGGAAATGCTAATGGCTATATTTTTAATACAACCAACTACCCACACATAATCTCATGAGAGTCAACTGACTTAATTTTAGTCACAGTACCAACAGCTTTTATTAAAGATAAATTAAATGGCCTGCATAAAACTGTTAATGTGACTTCCATTATGGCAGGGAGAAGTAATTTCTACTTTGGGAGAATTACCAGAAAGACAAATTAAGAATGGCTTCTAATCCTTACTTACTGTCAGATACATAGCTGCATAGACACTGAGAGCCGCTTCTTTGGATGGAAATGTCTTCCTTGCTCTCATGATGAGATCTGGGTTGCCTGTGCAGGCTTCTTCCCCACTGATGAACTGCGTATATTGCTGACACCCAAGTGCCGTGTAGTTGGGTTTACACAGGGCAAGAAAATGGGGAGCCAGGTTTCCTGTGACAACTTGTCCAGCATTTACAAAGATATCTGTTGCAAACAGTCCAAATGTATAAATTCCTGAGGAAGAAAAACACACCATTTTAAACCCTTTGGTTTGTTGTGGTTCAGTTTACAATAAACCAACATGGAAATATTTTAGAAGCTATAGAATAGTTCATATACGTCCATACATATGGTTCCTTCCATTCCACTCCCTCCAGCTTCCCCGTTTGCTTTCTGAAGTAGTGGGAGTGTTAAATTATTTAACATATTGAGTTGTCTGCCACTGGCTACATTTTTATGCATGGCAGGTTTATAAGACGCAAGATAAAAGAAGAAAATATATTCTAAGACTGTGTTTGGGCAATGTGATGTTTTAAATGGAGTTCCCTTGAGAGGGTTCAGTCTATCACCTTCTACTAATGTTAACAATCTTTCTTTTTTTCCCTATTTTTGAATATCTTACTAACATAATACAGAGCAGTCATCTCCTTTAATGACACCTCTTAAGCCCATTCTAACTAGTATTAACTCAGCTGGAGGTGCCAATTAGCAAAATCCTAGGCCATCAGTTTTAAAAAATCATGTAACTGCTAAGTCCCAGCTTATCTTTTATGTATTGAGCTTCAATATCTCAAGTTTATTATTTATTAGTAAATAATAAAGCAATTAGATTATAATTTTTAAGTTATCTTCACAATATTAAAATTTACTTGCTTTGTTTACCTGAACATAAAATATTAAGTACCTAAATTTCCCCCTTTTGTAAGAAATATGTCAATTTACTCAGAAACCAAAACTATTTTCTAAATTCAATATAATTGGCCAATGCCAAAACTTATCTCTCTATTTAGGTAAGAAAGGCAAAACAGATTCTTTGGCATCATCGTCAAACTTCCAGCTACAATCTACAAGGATATGGTATCAATATAAAGAAATCCATTCTTTTATAATTTTTGATAATAAAATACATCAAGGACATTTTAAAACTATACCAAAATACCACTTCCCAAACAGCTGGTACATTAAAAAGGCATATAATTCTATTGTGATAATTAGATGCTTTTTTTTCTTTGTCATGTATTTCTGGATTGTTTGTTTCCTAAGGTTTTACATAATTATTGACTGTTGTGTTGCAAATCAGCAGGAAAAAATTTTTTTCCAGGATTAGATACATGACTATCCTTTTCATTTTCATAGTATTATATAAGATTATAAAAGGTTCTAACACCCAAATCCACACACAGCAAAACTCCATGTGTATATGAACCACAATGAAACAAAGACCTTAGTTCTTTATTGAAAACATTACAAGGAAGAGCTTTCTTTCCATCTTACCAGCATTCCATGAATCATACAAGTAAATGTTATTAAAATCAGAAATTTGGCAAAGGCAGAGAAAAAGAAGAGAATGAAGCTCAATAAAATGTTATTGTATATACCCTCACCTTTCAAATCTCATGGCCTAGCATGGGAACCTAAATGGCAAGTGTTCATCTCTCTTCTCTTGAAATCTAGGCTAAGATGTACTCATTTTATTTAACTAAACCATTCTTTTATCTGGTATAATAAGTTTTCCTGTCTAGAGAGGAATATTTGATAAGGATATGGAAATGTCTCTTGATATTTATAAAGCTCCCAAATGTGCTTCAGAATTAAAATAGTGCATCAGGCCCAAGTCCAATAGTGAAGCTGACTACAAAGATACTTATTAAAGTGAGATCCCATGAGTGTATCCTCCAGATACACTGGAGTGTGACCTCCAAAATAAAGTCACTAAAAAGAGTGATGTCCTATTCTATAGTAATGCTTTTCTTATAAGCTTCCCTTTTATTATAGTAAACTAGAAACATCCAAATCATGATAAACAAGGAAACAAGAAACAAATCAAGTACTTCTAAATATCTTTTAAATCACATAAGTAAGAAACATGCACAGGCTTAAATGCATACTTTATGCCATTCAGGCAGAGCTTGTTTTATTGAGCTTCACTTTATTGGACTTCATGCATAATACTTTTTTTTTTTTTTTTTCTTTTTTAACAAATGGGAGGTTTGTGGCAACCCTGTGTTGAGCAAATCTACTGGGACTATTTTTCCAATAACACTGGCTCACTCTGTGTGTCTCTGTCACATTTTAGCAATTCTCCAAATATTTCAAAGTTTTTCATTATGATTTATTTGTTATTAGTAATCTATGGTAATTCTCTGGTTGCAAGACATACTGTACCCATAAAAGGCAGTGAACTTGATAAATATGTGAGTTCTGACTGTTTTACCAACTACTCATTCCCCTCTGTTTCTCTCCCTTTCCTCCAGCCTCCCTACTCTCTGAGACACAACATTATTGAAACTATGCCAATTAAAAATCCTATAATAGCCTCTAAATATACAAATGAAAGGAACAGTCTCACATCTTACCCTTAATCAAAAGCTAGAAAGGATGAAGCTCCATGAGAAAGGCATGTCGAAAGCTGAGATAGGCTGGAAAGCTAGGTCTCTTGTGCCATTTAGCCAAGTCATGAAAGCAAATAAAAAGCTCTTTAAGGAAATTAAAAGTGCTACACCAGTGAACACACAAATGATAAGAGAGTGGAACAGCCTTACTGCTGATTTGAAGCAAGTTGTGGTGGTCTGGACAGATCCAATCAACCACAGTACTCCCTTAAGACAAAGCCTAATCCACAGCAAGGGCCTAACCCTCTGCAGGTTTACAAAAGCTGAAAGAGGTGAGTAAGTTGCAGAAGAAAAGTTAGATTCGAAGCTAGCAGAGGATGATTCATGAGGTTTAAGGAAAGAAGTCATCTCCATGGAAGGAAAGTACAAGCTGAAGCATCAAGTGCTGATGCAGAAGCTGCAGTGTTATTCAGGTGACCTAGCTGAGATCATTAATGAAGGTATCTACATTAAAGAACAGATTTTCAATGTAGATAAAACAGCCTTCTATTGGAAGAAGATACCACCAAGCACTTTCAGATCTAGAAAGAAGAAAAATGCCTGGCTTTAAAGCTTCAAAAGACAGGTTGACTCTCTTCTTTGGAGCTAATGCAGCTGGTGAATTTAAGGTGAAACCAATGCTCACTTACTATTCTGAAAAGTCTAGGGACCTAAAGAGTTATATTAAATATACTCTGCCTGTGCTCTATAAATGGAACCACAAAGTCTGGACAACAGATTATCTGTTTATAACATGGTTTACTAAATATTTTAAGCCCATTGTTAAAACCTGCTGCTTAGAAAAAATATTCAAGTTATTGCTCACTAACAATGCATCTGGTCACCCAAGAGCTCTGATGGAGATGTACAATGAGATTAATGTTGTTTTCACGCCTGCCAACACAACATTCATTCTGCAGGTCATGGATCAAGGAGGACTTTTGATTTTCAAGTCTTACTGTTACAGGGACGAACCAATTCTGATTCCATGTTGGATCTGTTTCTTTGATTTTAATCTTCACTTTTCATTGGGTTTTTTTTTTACTACATCACACACAATGATCTGTCTCCAGGAACCTGCCCCTCTGCCTTTGTTAGACACAGTCTGACCCAGCCTACCTGTGAATGGCTGCACATAAGAAGAAATTAACATATCTCCTATTTTGCAAGATAAAAACCTTTTACTTTACTTCCTCACCTCCTTTCCCTCTCTGTTCTATAAAAGACGTTGGCACCCAGACTCCAATAAGATGGTCATTTTGAGATATTAGTCTGCCATCTTCTTGGTCAGCCAGCTTTCCAAATAAAGTCATATTCCTTGCCTCAACACTTGGTTTCTTGGTTAATTGGCCTGTTATACAGTGAGCAGAGTGAGCTTGATCTCAGTAACATTATTATTTAAGAAGTACATTTCATAAAGTTGTAGCTGCCATAGATAGGGATTCCTCTGATGGTTCTGGACAAAGGGAATTTAACATCTTCTGGAAAGGACTCACTATTCTAGATACCATTAAGAACATTCATGATTCATAGGCAGAGGTTAAAATATTAACATTAATAGGAGTTTGAAAGAAATTGACTTCAACCCTCATGGATGATTTTGAGGGTTCAAGAACTAAGTGGAGTAAGTAACAGCAGATGTGTTGGAAAAACAAAAGAATTAGAAGTGGAGCCTGAAGATTTGACTGAATCACTGTAATCTCATTATAAAATTTGAATGGGTGAGGATTTGCTTCTCACAGATGAGCAAAGAAAGTGGTTTCTTCAGATTGGAATCTACTCCTGGTGAAGATGCTGTGAAGATTGTTGAAATGACAACAAAGGATTTGAAATACTACCTAAAGAAGCAACAGGGCTTCAGAGAACTGACTATAAATTCAAAAGAAGTTCTATCATGGGTAAAATGCTATCAAGCAGCATTGCATGATACAAAGAAATCATTAGAGAAAGGAAGAGTCAATCACTATGGCTAACTTTGTTATTATCCTATTTTAAGCAATTGCCACAGCCACCTCAGTCTTCAGATTCTACCAGTATGAACGGTTGAGGGAAGACTCTCCATCAGCAAGAAGATTACAACTCATTAAAGGTTCCAATAATGATTAGCATTTTTTAGCCAGTTTTATTTTTTAAAGTATTTTAATTAAAGTATTTTTTCAATAGACTAAAATATAGTATAAATATAACTTCTATATGCACTGGGAAACCAAAAAGTCATGTGACTCATTTGATTGTGATATTCACTTTACTGTAGTGGTCTAGAACTGAGCTCAAATATCTTAGGAGGTATGCCTGCATATTCTTTAGAAATATGGGTGCAAACGAATAAAAACTTTTACTTAAGTAGGCATAATATAATTTAACAGAATTTAGGAAGGTTCAGTTTCATCAAAAACACTTCAGTTCTGAGTATATCATTGCTTATTTTGTTATTAAATGATTCTCATGCAAAGATTAAATGGGTCAAGAATATATTATTGATGTATGTGACAAATATAACTTCTGAAGTTTTATATAAAGGTTATCCCTTCAACAGTATAAATGAGGGCTATGGGGATATATAAGTGGATGGCAATAAAAACAACACTCTTAGATATGAAGACCTTTCATCTCCAGAGAGCTTTAAAGTCATGATGACATCTGATTAGTCTTTAATTGGCTTTTATATAGATTAGGTGATCTAAGCAGTGTTTAGAAAACTAAGATCATGGCATCTGCTGCCATCATTTCATGGGAAATAGATGGTGAAGCCATGGAAACAGTGTCAGACTTTATTTTGGGGGGGCTACAAAATCACTGCAGATGGTGATTGAGCCATGAAATTCAAAGACGCTTACTCCTTGGAAGGAAAGTTATGACCAGCCTAGATAGCATATTCAAAAGCAGAGGCATTACTTTGCCAACAAAGCTCTGTTTAGTCAAGGCTATGGTTTTTCTAGTGGTCATGTACGGATGTGAGAGTTGGACTGTGAAGAAGGCTGAGCGCCGAAGAATCGATGCTTTTGGACTGTGGTGTTGGAGAAGACTCTTGAGAGTCCCTTGGATTGCAAGGAGATCCAACCAGTCCATCCTAAAGGGAATCAGTCCTGGGTGTTCATTGGAAGGACTGATGTTAAAGCTGAAACTCCAGTACTTTGGACACCTCATTGCAAAGAGTTGACTCATTGGAAAAGACTGTGATGCTGGGAGGGATTGGGGGCAGGAGGAAGAGGGGACGACAGAAGATGAGATGGCTGGATGGTATCACTGACTCATGGACAGGAGTTTGGGTAAACTCTGGGAGTTGGTGATGGACAGGGAGGCCTGGCGTGCTGTGATTCATGGGGTTGCAAAGAGCTGGACACGACTGAGCAACTGAACTGAACTGAAATGAACTGAAGCACAGTATCTCCACAGTTCCCATTTTGATCCCATTAATATGAGAATAACATCGAAGGGTTATAGTATCCTTATCTTAATACTAATAAGAATTTATCCTAAATGTTATTTAGTATGCACAGTTGTATTTTTTCTTATTTGATAAAGCCAGGAAATAATATTCTATATTAAGTTTAATTGTTTCAGTTAAAAACTTGCCTTGGCCAAATGTCTATTGAATTGAGATGATTTTCAGTAATTCATCAATATTCATAGGCATTCATGCTAGAATCTGAGATTTAAAGTATCATTAAATCTTGTCCCTTAATAAAATCACCAACACAATTTTGTTGGTATTACAAAAAAAAAAGCAACAGTTGAGAAGTAGTTCATGGAGTGCTACTTATTATAATTAACAAATACAGCATTTCTTTTATTTGTCCAGCTATTCTTTTTGTCTTTTGTGATATTCAGTAATCAACCTAGGTCATCATTTCTACCTAAGCATTGTTTCTGAAATTTAACAAACACTAAACCATTTCTTTTATTTACATAATTTTTAATTTCTTTTAGAATATTAAATATCCAAGTGTGGTGGGATTTTTTTCCCTTAAAACAATGTGGAAATGACACCATGAAGTGGAGTTTTGCAGAAACTAATATGAGAAAAGAGAGAAAATAATATGAAGTGTTTATTTTAAAACCAAATTGACACATTTCAAAGAAAATATAACCTAGCAAACAGTTAAAATGCTGGTCACTTTAAAGGTTAGCTTATACATAAACATTATTTCAGAAAAAATAAAAAGAATTCAGTGAACACATACCAAGAAATCGTACAGTTCTCCTCACCAGTGGGTTTATATAGCAACAGTCTCCAGTTAAAATAGTTTTCTCCTGGTTTTCAAAATCCCTTGTGGCCAGTTGTAGGCAAAACACAGCAGTTTCTCCAACTATTATCTTGCAAGGAAATAAAAGATTAAAGAATATTAGAATTTAATTAGCATAAATGCAGAACATTTCTACTTTTAAAAATGAATAAAAAGAGTTCTTCTGAGTGGTAACAATCTCGATATAAAGCTGAACCACATTTGGTTGACCAAACCTTTTTATTATAACCTCCCCCATATACATAAAACCCATATTTCTCTTAATTCAAAAATGTATGAAATTAATATAGTATGGGATTGAGGGTGGGATGGGATAGAGGTCCAAAAGGGAGAGGATATATGTATACATATAACTGATTCACTTCATCGTACGACAGAAACACAATATTATAAAGCAACTACACCCCAATTAAAAAACATTGCCCAGCAAGGAACTAGAGCAAGTGTCATGTGTCATAATAATATTGATGAGGAAATGAGAGCTTGAGGAGGTTAAACAATTTGCTCCCCATAAGGCCAATAACAAGCCAGATAGAAACTGCTGACTCAGTCCTCAATCTGTTGACTCTATTTAATGAAGAACCACACTAGAAATAAGATTATGAGAAAAGAAACCAGAACCAATAGCATGTCTCCCAATTTGTCATTGCTTAGGTTACATATTAGGTCATCTTCAGTTCAGTTCAGTCGCTCAGTTGTGTCTGACTCTTTGCCACCCCATGAATCGCAGCACGCCAGGCCTCCCTGTCCATCATCAACTCCCGGATTTCACTCAGACTCACGTTCATCGAGTCAGTGATGCCATCCAGCCATCTCATCCTCGGTCGTCCCCTCTTCCTCCTGCCCCCAATCCCTCCCAGTATCAAAGTCTTTTCCAATGAGTCAACTCTTTTCATGAGGTGGCCAAAGTACTGGAGTTTCAGCTTTAGCATCAGTCCTTCCAAAGAAATCCCAGGGTTGATCTCCTTCAGAATGGAATGGTTGGATCTCCTTGCAGTCCAAGGGACTCTCAAGAGTCTTCTCCAACACCACACTTCAAAAGCATCAATTCTTCGGCACTCAGCCTTCTTCACAGTCCAACTCTCACATCCATACATGACCACAGGAAAAACCATAGCCTTGACTAGACAGACCTTAGTCAGCAAAGTAATGTCTCTGCTTTTGAATATGCTATCTAGGTTGATCATAACTTTTCTTCCAAGGAGTAAGTGTCTTTTAATTTCATGGCTGCAATCACCATCTACAGAGATTTTGGAGCCCCCAAAATAAAGCCTGACACTGTTTCCACTGTTTCCCCATCTATTTCCCATGAAGTGATGGGACCAGATGCCATGATCTTCGTTTTCTGAATGTTGAGCTTTAAGCCAACTTTTTCACTCTCCTCTTTTACTTTCTTCAAGAGGCTTTTAGTTCCTCTTCACTTTCTGCCGTAAGGGTGGTGTCATCTGCATATCTGAGGTTATTGATATTTCTCCTGGCAATCTTGATTCCAGCTTGTGTTTCTTCCAGTCCAGCATTTCTCATGATGTACTCCGCATATCAGTTAAATAAGCAGGGTGACAATATACAGCCTTGATGTACTCCTTTTCCTATTTGGAACCAGTCTGTTGTTCCATTTCCAGTTTATAAGACTATATGGGCACTCCCTGACACCAACTAGAGAAGTGATTTTGGGGTCTTTGTGGAAAGCAATATCTTGATTACAAGATATTCAAAATTCTAAGTGGGAGGTAGACAAGGAGATCACAGGAGATCAAGTGCTTGACTTAATTTTATACCAATATGTATCCCAATATCTGTATGCAACAGATCATGAGGTGTCTCTGAATTTTTATCCTTCCTTCTGTCTCCTTTTCTTCTACTATATTTCTTCTTACAAGAGGGTTCAAGGTTTAACCAGAAGATGTTGAGCTGAATTAATTTAAAGGAAACTAGTCTTGTCTGTCTGATAAGGCACAACTGAATTAGGAAAGGCTAGAGTCTAAAGCTTTCCAAATCCTCCTGAAGTTTTGAACTTTGGCAAAGTAGAGCAGGTTTGTGATAAACAGTTCATTCAGCCTAAACAGGCACAAGAGGTATTTTTACATGTTCGTCAGCTGCCACCAGGACCCTAGGAGACATTGACAAATAGACAAGCTGAGTGTCTGACACCTTCTTATCTTCTGTTCTGAATCACTCTTTAAGGCCTACTTCCTCTCTGCTTCTCCTTGAAAGTTACTTTCTGAGTTTTCAGTTTCAATTTTTCCAAGTCTGTTTTGTCCAGAATGTTTCAAATTCTAACATTCTATCATCCACTCCCACATAACCAGCTGACTGGTACCCCGATTCTGCCCTCTGAGCCCCCTCTTCTCCAGGGCAGGTATCATGGTGTCTCCACCGACAGGTTGGCTCCATCCCACAGTACACTGAACCCTGAGCTCAGTCTGTTAACACACTACAGTCCCTAGACTGTAGCAGACACCCAAGAATCCTGTGTACGAATTAATTCATCCTCGATAGATCAGAGGTCTTCGTCTGCCTCTTTTACTTGATTCCTACTAACCAACATTTTCTGCCTTGTTTCTGCAGTGAAGGCTCTACCCTATACCCTAGTTCCTGTAACCAGGCTCTGTGTGCTTAGTTTCTGAATTGCTTACCCATTTACAGTTACCAGACTAAAAGCTGCCTTGTTCAGGCTACTCTTCCGAGTTTTCTTAATGATAACCTCTTGCTTGTCTATATCTCTGCACATGGCACTTTTCTGAGTTTTCTGTTTATGTCTTGAGCATACCTGAAAAACACTGTCACGGTCAATATTATCTGGCTACCACTAAAAGTGTGTGTGGGCTAGGTGTTCAATAGTGTCGGACTCTTTGTGACTGTGGACGGTATACCCCACCAGGCTCCTTTGTCCATGAGATTTCCCAGGCAAGAATACTGGAGTGATTGCCATGCCCTTCTCCAGGGAATCTTCCTAAACCAGGGATTGAACCCAGGTCTCCTGCATTGCAGGCAGATTTTTCACCACCTGAACCACTAAAAGAATCCCACTCAAACTGGATTAAGAAGAATAGGGAATTTAATCTAAGGTTGGCGGGTTATCGCAGAACCTAGTGTTGTAACGCACAGGATCAGGTCCAGGGTGGGAAATGTCTCAGGAGTCCAGGCAACCATTCTCTCAGTCTCATTCTTCTTTTCTGGAGTCACGCTCTCACCTCAATTCTTTGACTATCTGACTCATGCTTGTCTTTCTGCAATCTGCGTCTCCTGCTTCTTAGTGTATATGAGTGCCCCAGCAGGCTTGCCCCAGCAAGAACTCCGTGTTGAACATGTCAGCTCAGTTCAAGGAAAATTCAACGAATTAGATTTATTGAAGCTGGAGTCAAAATTCCTGGAAGGTTCAGCTAGAGACAGGTGTCTCTTCTGGTCCAATTAATCAAGGTTAAGAAGGTGTGATATGGTGTATGAAAACTCCCTTATGGGTATAAAGGTTAGTTTTCAAAGAGTTGCAGTGATGTCTACTTCAACCCCCATCCATTACACCTTGCTGGACCTCCTCCCTGCTAGCTCTTGCCTGGACTAGCAATTTCCATCATGTTCTCGGGATACTGTGTTTTGTTTGCATACCTGGACTTTACCTAATCAAATGCATGTGCCTAGGCCCTAGTGTCTGCATTTCTTCAGTGGGTGTGTCTATTTTCCATGCTCTAATTCTCCCTCCCTCACTGCGTTATCTATGGGACTCCTCAACCAAATCATATTCTTAACTTCCCCCATCTCAACCTCCTAAGTCAAAACTCCCACTGCTACAACTCTCAGATAAATTCAGGTAATGAAAATAACAAAATTCTTATTATGATGAATACCTAGATGCCTCTGAGTTAAGGACACTGCACTGATCTTTAAAGAAGGGTTTACTATCCAGTTGGGCGGACACAAAATGAAACTATGGTGGAAGGCTGTACATACTGAGTTTTGACTGCTGTGGATACTAAGTGCCAGGAGAACATTTAGGAAGGGTCACGGACTCACTGGAGGCATCTATGGTGGCCATGAAATGAGCACCACTAGGATCTCTGCTCTCGGAGGTTTTTGGTCTGATGGTTCCAGTTGTCACATGTTTCCCAGGTGGTTCAGTGGGTAAGAAATCAGCCTGCAATGCAGGAGGCTTGCAGGAGACGCAGGTTTGGTCCCTGGGTCAGGAAGATCCCTGGAGGATGGCCACTGCAGTAGTCTTGTCTGGAGAATCTAAAGGACAGAGGAGCCTGGCAGAGTATAGTCCATAGGGTTGCAAAGAGTTGGACACAACTGAACTGACTGAGCATGCGTGTTACTGAGCACTGCCTGTGGGCTCTCCTAGAAATGGCTAAGCGTGGCAGGGGAATTCAGGTGAGTCTATTCCTACGAGATGTGACATAAAGACTCCCCACAATTCTGGTCAAAGTTTTCCTGGAACTATGCTGTACTCTGAGGTGCCTCCCACTCTATCCTTCCTTCCATCTCTCCTTCACATGAGTCAGATCTTCATCATAATCTGAATGCTCTCCTTGCCTTCTCTGGCTTACCACCCTCCAACTTTTGTCTTTTACAACTGTTTCCCTTGATAAATCTCTTATTTATTTAGTCACATTTGGTACCTGCTTCTAGGAGAGCCGGTTGCTCAGATGGTAAAAAAATCTGCCTGCAATGCAGGAGACTTGGGTTCAGTCCCTGGGTCAAGAAAATCCCTGGAGAAGGAAACAGCAACAAACTACAGTATTTTTGCTTGGAGAATTTCATGGACAGAAAAGCCTGGTGGGCTATAGTTGATGGAGTCACAAACAGACACAGCTGAGCAACTAACACTTTCACTTTTTCCCCTAGGAGAACCTAAATTAACATGACATAAAAGAAAGATTAGGGGTGATCTTTACTATACTTCAAGGAAGAATAATTATTAGACAGATGGAGAGAATTCTGATGCAAGCCCTACAGAGAAGGCAGTATTAGAACAGGAAAGGAGATAGCATTTCTCTCAGTAGCTCTCAACTTGACCTGAACATAGGCTAAGGTGGATTAAGTTTGCCTTGGAGGTAGAGGCTCTGGTCAGTGAATTGCAGACCTAAATTCTATGTTCTTTGATTTTTATTTTGATTCTTTTTCTCTTAGCCTGTCAGAAGCCCACTCTAGAAGACTTCATTTCTCCTAAGGCTTTACCAACCCATGCTACTAAATATTTCTCTCTCCCTTGGGTTCCAGATGCAAATCTCCACTTATTACATAGCAAAACCACTTATTACATAGCAAAATCTCTGCATGCTCAGATTGGTATGTTGACGTGCTCCAAGCCTTCCTATCCGAAATGAAATTCCTGTCTCCCACTCTAAACCTCCTGTCACCTTGGACACCCAGGCTGAAATTCTCACCTTTACCCCGACACTAAACCTTCATTTTCTTCCTTTGCCTCTATCAACTGTTAAATTCTATCAGCTTCCTTGCTCAGTCCAGTAAAGAATCCATCTGCAATGGAGGAGACTGCCTGCAATACAGGAGACCTTGGTTTGATCCCTGGGTCGGGAGATCCCCTGGAGGAGGAATGGTAACCCTCTCCATTATTCTTGCCTGGGAAATCCCATGGACAGAGGAGCCTCATAGGTCACAGTCCATGGCGTCACAAGAGTCGAACATGATGATGACTAAACCATTCCACCACCACCAGTGCTCTTATATTTTGATTATATTTCAAATATGTCCACTTCTATCATTATCCCTACTTAAAAATCCAGTCCTTCATCATTTCTTTCCTGCATTAAAACATCATCAGAAGTCACCTCTGTGCTTTCATATTCCCTGCCCAAACTGTGTGCAATCCAGGTCCTCTATTTACAATTTCCAGTGTGTCTTCATAGGCAATGGAATAACAGGAGCTGTTGTAACAGACTATTTACAGATGAACCTAAAGCCATCTTTTTCAGCTTCTCTTACAAACCTCCAAACAGGCTATGTTATAGTCACAGCTAAACATTTTCATTCTCAAACATACCAAGCATTCCCATATATTCGGCTTTTATACTTGGGCAATGGTAGGCAGTCCTGCTCTTAAGACATGATTTACATATTGCCTACTCTACTGCAGGTCTATTCCTGGGACAAGCCATCCCTCCCTCTCTGCATTCCAATAGCACTTTGTACATTTATTATGGTACTTTACATATGCTCTTACAAGTATCAGCAACATCTGTCTCCTCCACTTAATTGAGAGGTTCTCTGAGACAAGGATTGTATAATGTTTTCTTTATGCTTTCATATTAAAGCACAGTGACTGGCAATGAATATGAATGGCTGTTAGAATGAATGAAATTTAGCTCAGTCTGCCCTTAGAGATAAGGACACCGATCCAGAGAGAAATAAAGAAGTTAATCATGTCTATTCCTGGCACAGCCAAAATTTGAATCCAAGATCAGAGCTATTTTGACCACAGCCTCTATCTAGGACTGTGTAAGCCTTTCCCCTAATTTTTCCAGGTTAAGCCAGATCACCTCCCTGCTCCACTCTGACACTCCTCAAGACTCAAGTCACTCCCAGGAGTTCCATCATATTTCTATCGTTTTAAGGGAAACTTGTTGGGGCACAAAGCACCTTCACAGCTCCTGGGGTCTCTAGGTATGAGAGAACTGAGTACAGAAAGACTTTCCTGATCATTTTGATGCACATTCCAATCTTCCAACAAAGACCAAAAGAGCTTCACACCATCCTTTCTAACTCTGCCATTTTTTTTTTTTTTAAGGTTCTGTTTTCAGAGAAATTTCTTCATATTTCTACTGCAAGCTTTTGGTCCTTATATATAACTGAGGTTTCACCACCACTGTCAAGAGAAGTTCTTAATCGGGAGTCACTGCCTGCCATTTTCATTAGATTCCCAAAGAAGCTCCTGGTGAAAGATCCTGATTGGCTGTTTTCTCTCCTGGGAGTGGGAGACGGGAAGCATGACAGGACAAAGACACAGAAGCAAGAGATGGAGGAGACGCCAAAAGCTTTGTCACTCCATCCTTTGTAGGTTTCCTTGATAAAATTCCCTTTCTCTGTGAACTTATAACTGAAAGCCATTTCCAGAGAGAGCTGAGGGGATGAACAGTGCTAACCGAGCCCAGACCCTCCTCCTGCCTGCCACAGGCCGCAGGTGCTCCAGGGAGTGAGAAAGGAGTGGGACACTGGGAAGGACATTGGTGGCCCTGGTGGGGAAAGTCAACACAGGGGCCATTCCTCTCCCACCTCAGCAAACATTCTGATTCACTGGGAAATAATAGAAAAAGGAAAAAAAGACTCTAACGGTAGAGGGAGGTGTAGGCTGGCACGGGAAGAACACAGCAGGAGGCCCTCAGTTCATTTCTTGCGTCTGTTTTCCAGCTCCCCTCGCATGGACGCACTCACCTCATCCCACCACCAGCCCCCCTCCGCCAAGAGAGGCGAAGGCCCCTGCTCCCCCAGTGCTACAGGAAACCCAGAAGCGATGTCCGTGGAAGTTCATCAAGATCTAGGACAATATATCCAGAACGTGCTAAGATGCCCACCAAGGGCTGGGGAGCTGATGCTGAAGGGCTGTCACGACCTCACAGGGCTGCTTGTGAGCAAGTGCTGTTCCTTAAGTCACAGTCCCTCCCCATCGCAACCTGACAGTCTATCTCCTTGGAGGAAACAGCTGTAATCCTGAACCTCTCCCTCTCTGCAAATGGAAGCCCTACGGCCCACTGAGCAACCAAAATGGAGTACTGTGTTCTAAGTACTATGTCCTAGTACCACGATACATCATCCTCCAAATGAGCCATCTGTCATGCTTTATTGAACTCACTGTTGACACCATGAAGCTCCATGAACCCTATCTTGTTTATCAAGCTGTACCTATACACCTCCCCTTCCTAAATGACCCATCCATGTCTCCATCTCATCTTTGAGGATAGATCTGGTACCCAGTTCTGTTTTTATCTTCTACCCTGTTCCCCAGTGAGTAAAATGCCCCAGCTGGCTGATGAATAGCAAGCTACAAAAATGCAGCTGTGAATCATAAACCACTAAGTATAAATATCTCTATTATGAGCACATGCTGCCCTCATACCTCAACTCCCAAAGGCTGACCCTCTGGGAGATGTATTTCTTAATGACAAACTGAACCAAGTTTTTTCTTATGACATCATAGTCAAACTCCAAACAGCTTCATGTTTTCATTTATAAAAATCCAATGAGAAATTCCTCTCCCCTTCAACTGCTAGCCGCTCAAACATACCCATGCTTCATCAGCTTGAGATTAGTACAAGAAAAATATTTCAGATGTACTGTGGCAGCAGAAATCATGCAATCAGTGTGACAGTACTTGGCATGTGTCTCACACACTTCAGATATATGTCAAATAATACCTGAAAAGCAACTTGAATTCATTAAAGTTTAGTAGTAGCACACAGTTAAATTTTAAAATGTAGGAGGATACCAGGTTTATATGTGGGGTCCTATCAAACATATCATGCATTCTTGGTTATTATGAAGACACATATATAGAGAGTGAGCTCATTTCCTATCTAGTCAAGGAAAGTTCTAAGCTATACTAGGAGGTAAAAAGCTACATTGGGTACTGTCTTATTAACTTTGTATCATGATATAGAGAAACAGGTTTCTCCCATGTACATATGGATTTCATACTTGCTAAGTAAGAAAGTTGCTAACTTCTTGGAACAGTTTCCGAGTAAAACTGAGGTTCAGAGAGAGGAGAATAAATTGAACTAAAAAATAATACTTGGCTTCCCTGGTGGCTCAGATGGTAAAGAATCTGCCTGCAGTGCAGGAGACCTGGGTTTGATCCCTGAGTCAGGAAGATCCCCTGGAGAAGGGAATGTCTACCCACCCCAGTATTCTTGCTGGGAGAATCCCATATCTCATAGACAGAGAAGCCTGGTGGGTTATGGTCCATTGGGTCATCAGACATGACTAAGTGACTAACACTTTCCCTTTCCCAAAGAAGTAATAGTTGTACGATCCCTCCTAGCATTTAAGAAACTGTGGCTATGTCTTGCTATAACCTGTAAATATGTCAGAATTTGACTACCAAAATCTTGTGTTCTCGATTTCATAGCATAAAGTAGCTACTTAGCCTGGACCAACATTCCCTGCACACCTGCCTCTAGGTGACTTATATCAAGGGATGAGTGACTTATGACAGTTTCAGACCTAAAAGGCAACAAATCAGGTGTCTTTCTCCATGTTCTCTGCCTCTATCTGCTGACTAGAGCAAAGAGATTTCTGGGTCCAGCAGTTGTTGGTGCCACAAAGTGGAAGGAGGCCCGGTTCCCAGAGGTAGTGGGCCTGCACTGGACTACTACTCGAGTGGATGATAGACTCTAGTGTATGAAGTCACTGAATTGTGGGGCTAGTCACTGAAATGTGACAGTGGCTAGAACTTGCTAATTTACCTGTTTTTCATAAAAAAGGGTTAAGTCTCAGGCTCAGAGTGTTCTGCAGAAAACAATGGTCTAAAATTTAAAAAAATTGATTTTCACTCTATTTATTTTATGGTTACCTTCTATATCAAGTGATGCTGGTATTCCATTCACAGTAATACATTTTCTTTTATAATAATGTTGGTAAAGTAGATTGGTTTGAAGAAGAAATGAATGATAGTTGAGGTGATATGCAGCCATGACAGAAATCATGAAGGTGAGACCCTGAGAGGCAAATCTGGGAAACTTTTAATAATAGCTAATATAAAGCTCCGACAAAGCAAAGGAAACAAGATGAAAATGCAGCCTATGGAATGGGAGAAAATACATACAAATCATGTATCCAATAAGGGGTTGCGAAGATCCCCTGGAGAAGGGAAAGGCTACCCACTCCAGTATTCTGGCCTGGAGAATTCCATGGACTGTACACTTCAGACACAATTGAGCAACTTTCATTAATACTAATTCAAAACATATAAGAACTCACACATCTCAGTAGCAACAACAACAACAAAAACCAGCCCAATTAAAAGTTATGAAGGAACTGAATAGACAGTTTTCAAAAAAAAGAGACATATAAAAGACCAACAGGTACATGATAAGGTGCCCGACATCACTAAGCAACAGGGAATGTAAAGCAAAACCATAGTGAGAGATCACCTCCCACTTGTCAGAACGGCTCTCATAAGAGATGACAAGTGCTGGCAAGGCATGGAGAAAAGGCAGCCCTTGTGCACTGCTAGTCTGTTGATCAGAATGCAAGCTGGTACAACTACTACAGAAAACCATATGGAGGCTTCTCAAAAAATTAAAAATAGAGCTACCGTGTAATCCAGCAATCCCACATCTGAGGGGTATTTACCTAAAGGAACTGAAATCAGAATACTGAAGAGATGTCTGCACTCTTATATTCACTGTGACATTTTTCAAAGTACCTAAGATGTGGAGACAACCTAAGCATTCATTTACAGATGAATGGATAATAAAGATGTTTCATATATATGTAGTGGGATACTATTCACCACAAGAAAGCAGGAAATCCCACAGTTTGTGACAATGTGAATGAACCTTAAGGGCATTGAGGTGAGGTGAGGTGAGGTCGCTCAGCCGTGTCCGACTCTTTGCAACCCCCTGGACTGTAACCTACTAGGCTTCTCCGTCCATGGGATTCTCCAGGCAAGAATACTGGAGTGGACTGCCATTTCCTTCTCCAAGGGAACTTCCCGACCCAGGGATCGAACCTGGGTTTCCCGCATTGGAGGCAGACGCTTTAACCTCTGAGCCACCAGGGAAGCCTTCTCTGCTAAGTGAAATAAATCAGATAGGGAAAGATAAATATTGCATGGGATCACTTACACATGGAATCTACAAAAAAAAAAAAAAAAGGAAGAAACAGCGAAATTCATGGAAAGAGAGTAGAACAGTGGTTTGAATCCCAGGGACTGGGAAGTTGGGGAAATGCAGATATACTTGTCAAAGGGCACAAACTTTTAGTTATAAGATTAACATCTTTTGGGGGTTTAATGTACAGCATGATGATTATAGCTAAAAATACTGTATGATATACTTGAATGTTGCTAAAAGAGTAGCTCTTAAACATTCTCATCACACACACGAAGATGGTAATCATGTGATGGGACAGAGGTGTTGGTTAATGCTATGGTGGTAATCATTTTGCAATATAAAATGTATCAAATTAACACACTATAACCTGAAACTTATACAATGTTATATGTCAATTATATCTCAATAAAGTTGAGGAAAAAGCTTTTAAAAAACTTACATGACATGTACTACTTTTTAGGGACTATTCTCAGTACTTTGGAAATATTTTTTTTGTTGTTCAGTCGGAAAGTTATGTCCAACTTTTTGCCATCCCATAGACTGCATCACGCCAAGCTTCCCTGTCCTTTACTATCTATAGGAATTTGCTCAAACTCATGTCCACTAAGTTGGTGAAATTTAATATTTAAAACAATCCTCTGAGATAGGAATTGTTATTGAAATCCAGCTGCAGATGAGGAATATCAAGCAGAGAAAAAGTGCCTACAGTTGGGTACAGACTGAGGAACCAGCATCTCAACCCAAGGCAGTCCACCTCCTAAGACCATGCTCTTAACCTTTACATGTTCCTAGTAGCAGTTAAGATGTGGGTGTGTGGCAACCAGGAAGCCTTACTACCCTAGGGAAAGGACAGTTTTAGCACAACCGTGGGTCAAAAGCAGCTTAGATTGAAGGATATGAAGCCAAGAACTAGATTTACTTCTGTGAATTAAGGTTTGTAGTCTTTAAAAAGGAGACTCCTATTCAAATGCAGATGTTAGGGGACAGGAAAGCAACCAATGGATGGGGCAATCATAATGAATCATTTTTTAGTTGGGAAACTAGAGGAAAGGGATCTGCTTTTTTGAGAGTGCTCTATAGGCAGAGATTCTCAGATGTGGTCCCCACAGCAGCAGCATCCGCAGCACCTGGGAACTGGATGAAAATGCTGCTTGGATTCCATCCCAGTTCTAATGACTCAGCAACTCTGGGCAAGCGTTCAGACCATTAATGTTCCAATAAGCCCTCAAGCTCGCTCAGGTCTTCCTTGGTGGCTCAGCGGGAAAGAATCGGACTGTCAATGCGTAAGACACGAGTTCCATTCCTGGGTCGGGAAGAATCCCTGGAGAAGGGCATGGCAACCCACTCCAGTATTCTTGCCTGGAGAATCCCATGGACAGAAGAACCTGGCGGGCTACAGTCCATAGGGTCACAAAGAGTTAGACATGACTGAAGCAACTTGGCAAGCAAGCAAGGGAATGTGGGATGCCTGGAACAGCATAACAGAGCAGTTTGGTAAGTTGGAATAGTGTGAAAGTCCAGACACTAAGCCTGGGGTGCATACATGTGTGCAATGGGGGACAGCGGTGGAGCAGGATGAGGATATAAAGGAAATATGGTCTACCTAATAACAAGACGTGGACTTACATGCTATGCTCATTCTTTTTTTTCCTAATGATTAGAAGCTTGTAAAAAAAAATTAAAACTTCTTTCCTAATTGAAATAAAAGCTAATTAAACTTTACATGATATACATACTTTGCTCAACTGTTCATATAAATGTAGGAGACATAAGCTATGAGAAAAATGAATTATAAGAGCACTGTAATAAAGTTCATTCTGTATACATTCATTCTGTGTTGTTTTTTTCTTAATTTTTAACATATAAGGTCAGATTCTGTATGTTCACAAATCTGAAGGCCAGTACTGTTATAATGCACCTGTCATTCCTCAAAAGAGGTAGTTCATCATCAACAAAATAAAAGCTACGTCATTCAGTTGCGTCACACTCTTTGTGACCCCATGGACTGTACAGTCCATGGAATTCTCTACGCCACAGTACGGGAAGGGATAGGCTTTCCCATCTCCAGGCGATATTCCCAACTCAGGGATCAAACCCAGGTCTCCCACATTGCTGGCGGATTCTTTACCAGCTGAGCCACAAGGGAAGCCCTAATAAAAACTAGTATACAGGTTATTAGCTTGCTTTCAAGCTCTTCTAAAGTACATGTTTGAATTAATTTCCCCTGTTCCTATCAATAATAAAAAAGCAACATGAGAAAATTTAAATAGTCTTTGGGACTTGAAGATAATAAAGTTTCTAGAAATGAACCTTTGAAGCACAAGCAAAAATTAAATGTCCCCATGTCAGTGCTTCTTTCACTTTCACTTTTCACTTTCATGCATTGGAGAAGGAAATGGCACCCCACTCCAGTGTTCTTGCCTGAAGAATCCCAGGGACGGGGGAGCCTGGTGGGCTGCCGTCTATGGGGTCGCACAGAGTCGGACACGACTGAAGCGACTTAGCAGCAGCAGCAGCATGTCAGTGCTTTTAAGACTAAGTTCAACAGGATGTTAACTAGTTTTTTAAGAGGAGTTGTGGGGAGACTCTTGGATGAAAAAAAAAAAATCAGCTTTAAACTCTAACCCATCCTGGAGAGTCATAATGCATATCAGCACATCAAGATTCATAATTTCCAGCTGCCCCAGAATGGTATTATTCTACTGTCTTCATTTTACAGATGAGGACACTAAAGTGTAGAGAGATTACCTGGTTATCCAAGGGCATTCAGTTAAGAAGTCAGGAAGCCAGGACTCACTCAGCCTCCTGGGGTCCAGTTCTGGCATTCAAGTTGACACTACTGTTTTATTACTTTGTTCTAATTTAGGAAGAAAAGTCTGGCAGTTAAGGCTTTCTTGTCTGAACTTTCTGCATTTAAAGGTGTAATTTCCTCCCAATTAGCTTTCCTGCATGACCCAAAGCATGACAATCTGTTAAGTAAAAGTGTTAACTTTTCTGCCCAGTGTTCCCCAAATTTCTCTAATCTTAGCAATCTGTCTTCTAGGTAGAGACTGTATCTCAGAAACATTAGGCAAAGTAAGTAAAAGCCAAATCTTCTTTGTTTTTTTAAGAAGAGAAAAATTCACATTTAGGAAGAATTAGCTGTATACCTATTTATGATAACTGGATAAAAGAATTAAGGCTCTTTAGAAAGAAAAAGTAAAGCTGAGAAATGCTAACTTCATAAAGTAATGATGAACTCATTCACCACTCCCTAACATTAGGTAAGTGAAGTCGTTCAGTTGTGTCCGACTCTTGCGACCCCATGGACTGTAGCCTATCAGGCTCCTCCGTCCATGGGATTTGCCAGGCAAGAGTGCTGGAGTGGATTGCCATTTCCTTCTCCAGGGGGATCTTCCCGACCCAGGTATCGAACCTAGGTCTCCCGCATTGCAGGCAGATGCTTTACAGTCTGAGCCGCCAGGGAAGCTAACATTAGGTAGAGAATGTCTAAAACAAAGAGATCAAGTATTAACTCACACAATGAAAGAGAAAAATACTACTTTGAAAAATGGCACAGGTGGGAAATGAAGAGGCATTTAAGAAGCGCTTTGAGATGTTTTTGTGAGCAGAAAACAGTCAGGGAAGTAGAGTGGGATTTACCTGACCTTTCCAATCAATGGCTAAGAAAGAATGACATTTCTTCTCTGTAGTACAGGAGAATTATACTTTTCCTCACAGGACTTCCTTGGAGTGTCTACGGGCTGTTGAACCCAGGGGGAATGATCCTAGGTCCTGAAATATTGCATTACTGTCTTATGTGAAAGTAGAAGTGCTAGTCACTCAGTTGTGCTGGGCTCTGCCACCTCATGCACTGTACCTGCAAGGCTCGTCTGCCCATGGGGATTCCTCTGGCAAGAATACTGGAGTGAGTTGCCATGCCACTCTGATCTTCATCACCCAGGGACTGAACCCGTGTCTCCTGTATTACAGGCAGATTCTTTACCATCTGAGCCACCGCAGTAGACAGTAATTTTACCTTTTTTGTTTTTTTCTAGAGAAGCTATACTTCTGTTTGGTTAAGATTTCTTCTGGACCAAAATGCAAGTTTCTGTTGTATTAATATACCAGGATTGAATGATTCGTGGTCACCTTCAAGTGCCTTATCCACATATGTATTCAACAGACTAAACTCGAATACTCTGTGTAACACTCTTCCTTTCATAAAAAATAAGTTTCTGAGGTGACAGCTCTGCCTTGGAAAGGAGAAACAATATTCCCTGCAATTTCAAATTCATCATACAAATCTTTCTCTTGAGGCCATCTTCTTCCGGTTTTCCTGGCTCTCATTTCTCTCATCTTTAAATAGATAGGCAGGACAAATGTCTTTTAAGGCCATTCATTTTTACTAAAAAAAAAGACTAGACATTTAAAGAACTTTATTTTTAAAACACACTCGCGGGGGCGGGGGGAATGTTGATTACACAGGAAATTCTTCTACTTTACCAAGTCATTAAAAATGTTGATGAGAATGTATGAAGACTAGCATGATTAAAATCCAAAAATAAATGAATGAGATGAATCTTGGAACAGACGCTCATTTTGCAGTCTGGTCTCACTTGCATTTGGTGTATGTGTAACTTTTCAGCTTATTGCTCCCAGTGTATTAGGGAAATGTATAATTATAACTTAAATGTGAAACCCTAACAGTTCTGATTCAGTTGACTTCATTAATAAGAAAGCCAAAGTAAGGGTTTCCAAGATATGGGAAATATGTTTGAGAAAACTGATTATTTATCCCAAATGCTCTTAATTTAAGCTTATGATATATACATATTATATAAATTCATAAATCCCTTCATTGTCATTTCAAAAGTGATATATGTAACACTTACCATGGACCAGGTACTGTTCTAAACACTTTACGTGTATCAATTTGTGATCCTCACAACTACCCTATAATGTAGGCATTATTCCTTTTCACAGATAAGTGAAAGTCGCTCAGTCATGTGTAACTCTTTCAGAACCCATGGACTATACACAGTCCATGAATTCTCCAGGCCAGAATACTGGAGTAGGTAGCCTTTTCTGTTTTCAGGTGATCTTCCCAACTCAGGGATCAAACTCAGGTCTCCAGACATTGCAGGTGGATTCTTTACCAGCTGAGCCACAAGGGAAGACCTTTCACAGATAAACTGGAGCACGAAGAGATTAAATAATTTTCATAAAGTCTAATAGCTAATGGCAAACCTGAGATTCAAACCTGGAAGCATAGCTCCAATTTTATTATTATATTCATCATTAAAGGTTTCTGCAGGAATGGAGTCAAAGCACTTTATAAAATCCATATTAACCTACTATATGACTCAATGTCAAGATTGACATTGTAATATTTTATTATTTTGCTTTAAGAAGAAAAGTCTAGCAGTTAAAGTTTTTCACCTGAACTTCTGCACTTATGAATATAATTTTCCCCAATTAACTTTCCTGAATAAAGCACAAATTTGGAATTTGTCCTAAAAGTTAAAAAAACCTAGATTACGCTTGCTGCTGCTACTAAGTCGCTTCAGTCGTGTCTGATTCTGTGCAACCCCATAGACGGCAGCCCACCAGGCTCCCTCGTCCCTGGGATTCTCCAAGCAAGAACACTGGAGTGGGTTGCCATTTCCTTCCCCAATGCATGAAAGTGAAAAGTGAAAGTGAAGCCGCTCAGTCATGTCCGACTGTTTGAGACCCCCACGGACTGCAGCCTACCAGGCTCCGCCATCCATGGGATTTTCCAGGCAAGAGTACTGGAGTGGGGTGCCATTGCCTTCTCCGAGATTAGGCTTACAGATAGGGTATTCTAATGAAGAGTTGTTATTGTTTTCGTTGCTAAGTTGTATACAACTCTTTGTGACCCCCATAGACTGCAGTCCACGAGTGAGACTCCTCTGTCCATGGGATTTCCCAGGCAAGAATTCTGGAGCAGGTTGTCATTTCTTTCTCCAGGGGATCTTTGACACCAGGGATCAATCCTGCATCTCCTGAACTGACAGGCATATTCCTTACCCCTGAGCCACCTGGGAAGCCTATAACGAACAGCTACAGGTATTCAAACAAAATGTATAGAATCTGTGTGGATAGGCGGAGTACAGTGGGGCTGGGAATATTTAATTTCTGCAATGTCTTCCCAGCCTTCTGCATCTTACTTTAGAATCAACCTGTTACTCCAAAATGTCATTTTGAAGTACTAGTGATGCGAAAGTTTGGTGGGAGTTTCAGATAATATTAGCAGGAAGTTCATTTTTAAAACTTTGAAGAAAAATTACAGGTTCATATTTTTTTCTCAAAGGAATAATGACTAAATATGTATTTGCAGATGTTTAACAAAATAGATGGCTCAGTGGTAAAAATTCTCCTTACCAATGCAGGAGACGCAAGAGACACAGGTTCGATTCCTGGGCCAGGAAGATCCCCTGGAGGAGGAAACGGCAATCCATCCCAGTATTCATGCCTGGGAAATACCATGGACAGAGGAGCCTGGTGAGCTACAGTTTACGGGGTTGCAAAGAGTCAGACACGACTGAGCATGCATACATGTATCCTTTGCAATAGAATAGTAGAAGCCTACAGAACGGATGTAACATTGTGTCTACACATATGAATTATTAAGGGAAATCTCTTTAAAATCCCTTATCTCTTCTGTATATAGCTTACTCAGTTTCTCTGTTTTCCTACCACTGATCCCTGTGAGAATCACATTAACTTTTACACATATTTGAACATGCATGTAAACAAACTGCCCTTAGATAAGAATACCTGACTTTTACATTTGGGAGGAATTTGATCTTATCCAGACTCTTTAACATTCAGAAAACTTGTTCAAATGCCCAAGCCAGGCATCATCTTAGATTTTGCTTCTCTCCTGAGTCCTATTGCAGGCTGTCAGAATATTGAGAGTCATCACTTCTCAGCAGTTAGCAAGAGGGTTGCTGAAAACACAGAATGCCAGCTCAAAGCCCTCTGGTGCCAAGGTCCATAACTCTGAGCAGCAATACCCAATGAAGAGTTCAGAAGCAGTTTTCCTCTGTTCTGTCGCTTCTGTTTCATTCAGAAATAAAATGCATCTTTCTGATCTCTTGACTGCATAGACTATCTTCATGTTAATGGTTCTGGTTTTCATACTGACCCCAGAGGGTGCTGGCCCGCTTCAGTCTCTCCACTGGGATCACCTGTGTGGTGGTCTGGTGACAACAATTCAGAAGGTTAAACAAGCCCCCACTTACAGAGGACAGTACTAACTACTGTGTGAAGGACACAAGAATTTCTTCAGATTCTGTGGCTTCCACCTCTGACTGACCCACAGTGGATCTTGAGAGGTGCTGGGCCTGAACAGACATCGGGTGGGAAGGACAAGAGTCCTCTCAGGGGTACGAGAAGAGGATTCTGGTTAAGTAGCCTCTCTTTCCAACTCTAAAATGTTACAAAACATCTCAAAATCATAATTTTTTGACCTATTGCTTATTACATTTCACAGTTGGCAGGCATTTTGAGAATTCTGCAATTCAGTGCCAAAAGGTAAATTTGTTAACAGATAGCTGAAATTCTATGAACATTTGAATCCTGTGAATATAGCACTCAAAGACTCAGAAAAACATTCCCTCAAAAAGTGACAGGAAACAATTCTACTTAATGAGCAATTCTGAGCACAGTTTTCTGGCCAGCAGTTTTAAACAGCTATTAAAATCTCAATCAAGTTTGCTTTCAAAATCTTAATTATAATCTCTCCATACGAACTTAAGCAAAACAGTTGAAATGAACCTGTTATGTACAGCACTGATCATTTTAAAGGTTTATTCAATATCAGTATTTATAATTCATTACAGCATTAGAATATTCAAGTGAGTTAAAATTCTTCATGTCTTGAAATAAAACAAAAGCCCTACTTAATAAACAATGACTGAACCTAAACTTAAATGAAGAAGATACAGCAGTTTGCCTAATCAGTGTTAACAGCCTCTCTTCCTCATAGAGCCTTGATTTTGCGCAGTTAGCAACCTTCTCTCCCGGCCATGATCTTCTGGGGAATCAGGGCCACCTCGGCCTCAGGGAATGAATGATCTGTCAAGTCCTGATAGCTTCATGTGTGACTAGTTCAGGCCTGGGTATGTAATGCAGTTCTGCCTAAGGAGGGATGAGGTGACTGCTGAGAGTGGGTGCTTCTGTAATAGGGATTCTTGCTTAGAAACTACCAGAAGAAATATTCTTCTAGAGATTATCAGGTGTGCATGTTGAGTCCAGAACAAGAGGGGCCACTGCATAACTGTGAGGGGAGCCAGCAAGAGCAGAGTGGTGGTGGTTTAGTCACTAAGTCATGTCTGAATCTTTTGCTACCCCACGGACTGTAGCCCCCTAGACTCCTCTGTCCATGGAGTTCTCCAGGCAAGAATACTGGAGTGCATAGCCATTCCCTTCTCCAGGGGAATTTCCTAACCCAGGGGTCAAACTGGTTCTCTTGTATTGCAGGCAGTCTCTGGCAATGCAGGTGGATTCTTCATCAATACTGAGCCACCAGAGAAGAACCAAAGAGCAGAGTAGATATGTATTATGTCAGAATGAAAAGAAAAGGGCTATCTGGCTCTTTAGTTCATTGTTCAGAATCTAAATTAGACATTTTTGAGCCATCTGAACTTGGTACTCTCTGTTATATGATGCAATAAATGTCCCTTATTGTTAAATGGTTCAGTCAATTTTCTGTTATTTACAGATGAAAGCAATGTAACCGATACAAAAAATAAGGCCCTGAATTTGTGAAGGACTATGGAGGATTTAAAATATACAAAAACTACATTTAAATACACATAAGTACGATACCATGTGGTAAGTATAGGGGTTGAAAACTGGAAGGGAATACATTAACTGGTAATGGTAAGGTGGAGAGTGAGAAATAAATCTCGTGCAAGTTGACTTTTTTTCTTTTTAATATGGCAAGTGGCTTAAAAGGATAGGGCTATATTTGTAACCATGACTGTGCTGTGCTCAGGCTTGTTGGATTCTTTGAGATCCCATGGACTGTAGTCTGCCGGGATCCTCTGTCTACAGGATTTCCTTGGTTGAGAACACTGGAGTGGGTTGCCATTTCCTCCACCAGGGGATCTTCCTGACCCAGGGATTCCAGCTGCATCTCTTGCATCGCCTGCATTGGCAGTTGGATTCTTTACCACTGCATCACCTGGGAAGCCAGGGCTCTGTTTACCACAAAGTTAAATCGAGTGAAGACTGTAGAATAAGGCTGGAAAAGGAACAGGAAAAAGAGCTTTATAGGTGGGGTAACCATATAATTTGTTATTCAAACTGCTACACTTTTGAGTGTGAAGTGGGAGCTGAGTAATACTGACATGAAGACAATAGGAATAAACTGGGACTGACCCAGGTAGCTCAGCTGGTAAAGAATCTGCCTGCAATGCAGGAGACTCGATTCACTCCTGGGTCAGGAAGATCTCCTGGAACATGGGTACGCTACCCACTCCGGTACTCTTGGGCTTCCCTGGTGGCTCAGACAGTAAAATAATCTGCCTGCAATGTGGGAGACCTAGGTTTGATTCCTGGGTTGGGAAGATCCCCTGGAGAAGGGCATGGTAATTCACTCCAGTATTCTTGCCTGGAGAATCCCCATGGACAGAGGGACCTGGCACGCTGCAGTCCATGGGGTCACAAAGAGCTGGACACAACTGAGTGACTACAGCAGCAGCAGACCCAGACAAGCCAAGACTTGCGGTTACCACAATTATAGGGCAAAAGGGAATGTAAATAAAGTCTCAGAGGAGGAAAAGTATAGGATATCCCTAAGAAACAGTAACTGGGCCAGTTTGGCTGGACACAGGTGACATATGGGAGCCTAACAAGAGATTATCTTAGATCATGCTGTAAATGGCTTGAGATCTAAGTGAGAAGTTGGTACTTAATTTTGTTCCCAGTCAGAGCCTATAATATTCTGGGGCAGGGGAGTGGTGTGATAAGACCTGTGCTTCAAGAAAAATCAATCTGGAAGCACAGGAGACTAGTGGAAGGGGTGAAAAGCCGGGTTAAGTAGCTGCTGCAGTAATCCTACCAGGTAATGAGCCAGGTTTAGAGCAGTGGGGGAGTACAATGATGCATGTAAATAATGAGAGGAGAGCAGGAAAAAGAAAAGCTTAAGGGTATGTTTTGAGACCACCTACAGCCTCTGACCTGGAATTCTCCAGGCAAGAATACTGGAGTGGGTTGCCATTCTCTTCTCCAGGGAATCTTCCTGATTCTGGGATCAGACCTGAGTCTCCTGCCCTGCAGGTGGATTCTTTACCTCTGAGCCACCAGAGAAGCACGCAACTGCGGAGTGGGAGATAAGAAAGGAACAAAGGACACAAAGCCGGAATGTCAGCAAGGTGGAAGAAAATGATCACGTCAAAGACACCAGGAGAGGAGAATGTCACGGGGTGCAGGTCCTTGACCAGCAGCATTCAGTGTTGCAAAGAAGAGGAGGAAGTTAATGTCCAAACAAGAGGTGGTTGGTGGTGACCTCCAAGAAAAGGCCTGGCAGTGATGAAAGCGGGAAACGTTTTCGTCTTGCCTTTGCCTCTCACAAAATCTTGTTAGCTGAATCAATGGGGCAATTCCCCAAATGGTCTAACCGTAAATAACCTGACAATGGGATCAGCTTAAATAATGAGGTCAATTTGGTGAGAAGTGAAAGATGGGACTGTGAAATGGATAACAGTGCTTCATCCTACTTCATTCTTTGTATCTCCCACTCCCCACCCTATTCACAAAACCAGGGCCACTTGGGTATATTTCTTTATCCTTTATCCCCCAAATTTAATCTCTGGTCTCCCTGATCTCTGAAAACCCTGACTTCAGGCAGGAGAGAACTACACTGCTATAGCCCAGGCTCTGTGATTCAATATCAAGTCTGCCGCTAATTCAAGTTGAACATTCTGGCCTATATTTGATAATGAGATTTATGCATTGTTCCTGAAACGCAATTTCTACTTTGTGCCTGATTTCTGCTCACTCTAGCTTGGTCATCTATTTAGCACCCCAGTGCCCTTATGGACGAGACTGGCAGTCCCCCTCTGTCTTCCAGGCAGTGGACCTTTTCTAACTTAGCAGCAAGTCTTCCCCACACCCAGTAGCTCTCAGATCCTGGGAGCTTTGTTCTGCCCAACACCAGAACACGCCCCCAGGCCTCCCTGATGGAGCCTTTCCTACAATACCTATTTTCTGTAACTCTTCTTCCACAGCCTGTGTTCTGCTGCAAGACCAGATGCCCAGAACATCCTTGGGGTAGTCTACCCTCCTATGCTCTTTCCTCAACTGTTACCATTCCCAGCTCTTCCTGACTTGATATCGTCCATTAGATTACAGAATGGCTCTCTGCCTCATCTATACTGATATAAGGCAGTAGATATTTGTATCCAATCTCATATTTGCAAAGAACATCCTGGCAAGTGGGAACATGTGGAAATTGTAATCAGAGGAAAAGAGATTCTGCAATGTGCTCCTCAGGGGCTTCCCTGGTGGTTCATATGGTAGAGAATCTGCCTGCAATGCAGGAGTCCAGGGTTCAAACCCTGGGTTAGGAAGATCCCTTAGAGAAGGAAATGGCAACCCACTCCAGTATTCTTGCCTGAAGAATGCCATGGCCAGAGGAACTAGTGAGCTACAGTCTGTGGGGTCGCAGAGAGTCGGGACACAACTGAGCAGTTAACACACACACACAATGTGTTCCTCTATTAACAAAAACCATGGCATGTGATTCGTGTACTTACAGATGTGTAAGAAGCAACTGAGAAGCTTTGATCCACACACATAAAAGAACTGAAGGTTGCAACAGTATCATTTTTGACAGTATTCCTAGTATGAATAAAGCTGTCAACAATGATATTTTGGAGACAATACTTGAATTAAAAGTACCAATATACCCTATGTGTAATTTCAAATAGTAAAGTATTCACTTCTTTTGATATCTATCCAGCCTGATTTGAAGCCTCTAATATTGCAAGGAGATCCAACCAGTCCATTCTAAAAGAAATCAGTCCTGGGTGTTCTTTGGAGGGAATGATGCTAAAGCAGAAACTCCGGTACTTTGGCCTCCTCATGTGAAGAGTTGACTCATTGGAAAAGACTCTGATGCAGGGAGGGACTGGGGGCAGGAGGAGAAGGGGACGACAGAGGATGAGATGGCTGGATGGCATCACCGACTCGATGGACGTGAGTCTGAGTGAACTCCAGGAGTTGGTGATGGACAGGGAGGCCTGGCGTGCTGCGATTCATGGGGTCGCAGAGAGTCGGACACGACTGAGCAACTGAACTGAACTGAACTGAAATTACTAATTGAGCACAAACATGAATACAAGCTTCTCCTGATGGGGGTATTTGCTTGAAAAAGGGATTGGCTGGAACCCAAGAATATTTACATAATTAGCACCTTCAATAAAAGTGAAGGATGAGAGAAACACTTCCCCATTTCCAAGACATCTGGGCCAAACTCCATCACACCAACAAAGAATAAATAATATGTCCTCGAGTGTGGTGAAGGACATCATATATAAATATTTCTGTTTTTTTATATATATACAATTTTCCCACTACCTTGTGAGAGTCTTTTCATTGTTTAACCTCTACTCCCAATAAGTTGCCTGACATGTAACAGATATTTACTAACAGTTACATGAACCAATGAATGAATGAAACAAAGGAAAAATACAAGTGATAGAACTGGGGCTTTGAGGGAACTTGCTGCCACTGTGTGGGCTGAAGATAAGACAAAATCCTATTATTTTTTTAAAAAGGCAAGAATGCTTAAATGATGCCTTGAATAACCTTTCTCCACATACTGCTTTAACATAAACAAGGAGCTGGCAAAAGAAAAGGGCATTGGAGGAGAATCCACACACAGTAATGAATTTTTTCCTCCTACAACAAGATTCATGGAAGGGAAATCTGTAATTTCCCTTCTGATCTAAGTTTAAGCTTCACATTCTGCTAATATCTTCACATCTTTTTCTATTTCTTAACCTTGATGAAAAAGTGGGTTTTAAAAATCATATTTGAAGTGGTTACAGTAAACCAAGTGCTTGTTACTTTGAGAAAACTTTTAAAAATATCTATCCAGGTGTGTCTTCTGAAGTACAGCTCAAAATGGTGCCTATCAATCCAAAAGTATTCCTTAAAATCACAAGAAAAATAGATGAGGAAACCACTCAGCTTCTCTAAGATAACAAGAAAAACATCTCTGCGTCTGCCCTGTCCAATCTGTTGCCATTAGCCTTGGGCTCTTACTTGGCTACTGAGCTCTCATAAAGTGGCTGGTCCAAATTAAGATGCACTGTAAGTGGGCTTCCTTGGTGGCTCGGATGGCAAAGAATCCACCTGCAGTGCAGGAGACCTCGGTTTGATCCTGGGTTGAAAAGATTCCCTGGAGAAGGGAATGGCTACCCACTCCAGTATTCTTGCCTGGAGAATTCTATGGACAGAGGAGCCTGGCAGTCTACAGTCCATGGAGTAACCAAGACTCAGGCACGACTGAGCACACCCACATGCATATTTCTACTAGATATCATGGGACTAGATTCTATTTTTATACTCCCTGGTCCATCATAATTGCAGATGGCTCAAGAGATTCTTGGTTTTCAGAGGAGCCAGAACAGAAGCAAGATCTGCCAGGGTATCACAGGTATAGATTTTTAGGCATTTACTTACTGTGCACATTTGATTGATTTTCTAAGGTAGAAATACAAAATTAAATAAGAGAAGAGCTTTTAGAAAACTTTTCACCATGTTTCTTTGTCTTTTGGTCTTTAAAAGATAAAATGCTCTATAATAAACACTCTATCAAACAACTGAGCATACATTTGTGGATGGATTAAGTAAATACACAGAAAACTCCAGTGTGTTGGATGGGTATTTTAATCAACTGTTCTGACATTTGTCATGCTCCTGAATTAGATCCTGCTCTGATGTGTCAATCACACATCCTAAAACAATCAATTCACCACCCATTATTCCTACAAGGTCTAAGTAAAACAAACAGATCAGAAAGGAATCAACTCATAAAATCTGTACCTTTTTTTCCTACCTTCCTTTCTGAAAGCAATATTCTTATTGTTTCTATAGACATATGCTAATGTATCTAGAACTTCTAACTTTTTTCTTGACTACTAATTTTTGTGATTCAAGTAGCGTTTTTTATAGACAGATGTTTTTACAACCCATCTACTTAAATTCAGCAAACTTAATAAACTCTTTGAAGTGAACCAGATTCTCCC
The DNA here is from genome assembly GCA_917880005.1 of Nanger dama. NCBI lineage: Eukaryota > Metazoa > Chordata > Mammalia > Artiodactyla > Bovidae > Nanger > Nanger dama. The sequence continues at coordinate 5,532,498 of CAKJTW010000059.1, forward strand.
CTTATAAAGTCTCTCATCTTTGCATTATTTAAGTATACCTTTTCCTGGTATGTTTTTAATCCACTCAGTTTCCCCGTAAGTGGCTGATATTTGTGGATATTTGCTAGGGAGGGACGGTTTATTCTCCGGTCAAGAACTGGCCTAAGAATACTGCTGCTGGGTAACTTGCTGCTGGATATGTGATATGAATAGTTTTTAGTATGTTAATATATTGGCGAAGGCGAAAAATCATAGACAAGGCTCTTACAGAACACTGCCATCATATATAATATATACTTTTACTACAGTAGAGCTGGAGAAGGAAATGGCAACCCACCCTGGTATTCTTGCCTGGAGAATCCCATGGATGCAGGAGCCTGGTGGGCTACAGTCCACAGGGTCACAAAGAGTTGGACACGACTGAGCAACTTAACTAACTAACAGTAGACCAAGCTTTTGGAAAGTACCTGTTAAATAAACCAGTAATTAAAGATAATAAAGATGAAAAGGTGATGGTGGAATCGTATGAATGTAACTCTTTTAAAATGCTCATGCACAACTACCTCTGGTGTTATAGTTATGCCATAAATCATTAGTGAATGCAACTTTTGATGAAAGTTGTAAGATTTTTTGACAGTTCCGAGGTTTTGTCAGTCAAAAACCAAAGAAGAAAAGCAGGAATGAGTTTTAATTCCTCTAATGTCTACAACTAGTGTTTTTAAGTTATATGCAGAGCAAATCACGCGAAATGCCAGGCTGGATGAAGCACAAGTTGGAATCAAGATTGCCGGGAGAAATAGCAATAACCTCAAATACGCACATGACACCACCCTTCTGGCAGAAAGCAAAGAAGAAATAAAGAGCCTCTTAATGAAAGTGAAAGAAGGAGTGAAAAAGCTGGTTTAAAACTCAACATTCAAAAAACTAAGATCATGGCATCTGATCCCATCACTTCATGGCAAATAGATGGGGAAACAATGGAAACAGTGACAGACTATTTTCTTGGGCTTCAAAATCACTGCAGATGTTGACTGCAGCCATGAAATTATAAGACGCTTGCTCCTTGGAAGAAAAGCTACGACCATCCTAGACAGCATATTAAAAAGCAGAGACATTACTTTGCCAACAATCCATGTAGTCAAAACTGTGGTTTTTCCATTAGTCATGTATGGATATGAGAGTTGGACTATAAAGAAAGCTGAGTGCCAAAGAATTGATGCTTCTGAACTGTGGTGTTGAAGAAAACTCTTGAGAGTCCCTTGGACTGTAAGGAGATCAAACCAGTCAATCCTAAAGGAAATCAGTCTTGATTATTCATTAGAAGGACTGATGTTGAAGCTGAAACTCCAATACTTTGGCCACTTGATGCAAAGAACTGACTCATTGGAAAAGACCCTGATGCTGGGAAAAATTGAAGGTAGGAGGAAAAGGGGAAAACAGAGGATGAGATGGTTGGATGGCATCATCAACTCGATGGACATGAGTTTGAGCAAGCTCCAGGAGATGGCTATGACAGGAAGCCTAGTGTGCTGCAGTCCATGAGGTCACAAAGACTTGGACATGACTGAGCAACTGAACTGAACTGAATGTCTACAGTGGCTGAATCTCAGCTACAATTCCTGACTCTCTTATTTATCTTTGTATTATCAGATCTTTGCCTGGTTCCTGGCATAGAGAAAAATATTAATATGAATGTCTGCTGAAGGAAGGAAGGAAGAAAGAGAGAAAGGAAGCAGGGAGGGAGACAGGAAAAATGAAAAGAAACTTGGCTTAGTTGAATCACACACTGAACACCTGCCAGCTGAATGAATGATACTCTCTGTGAAAATGTAGGATCTGACTATGCTAGGATTTGTGGATCTGACACCATGTACCATGCCCTGGCCTCAGTGTTTCATCACCCATCCATCCCACATACTCACATAACCCGTGCAGCTCTGAATTTACACCTTTGCTAATACATTAATATGATAAAAAAAACCTCTTTATACATATCACATATCTAGCAGTAAAACAGCTTCCTTTTTATGGTACTATGAGAATCCACAAGTCCTCACACTTACATTTTTATCATACCTACTTATCTGGGATCCTGCAACAATTGAGAATAACTTGGTAACAGCAGAATTGACAAAAGGAAATATGAAAAGATAGTTAAATACAAATGGATCCCAGATAATACTCTGGGAAGAAACTAACACTCCTTCCCTTTTTTCATTTCCATCTTATTTAATGTTCTTACAGTTCAGCTCTTTTCTCCTAATTCAAAATACCCATAAATTCTTAAATTTGAATCCTTAATTCGAAAAATATATATTATTCTGGTTGTTTAGATCAATTCAGTATAGCCTTGATTCACTCACTGAATATGTTTACATCTTTAAACCCACTTCATCTTACTTTTGGGCTTCCCTGGTGGTTCAGCTAGTAAAGAATCCGCCTCTAATGCGGGAGACTTGGATTTGATCCCTGGGTTGGGAAGATCCCCTGGAGAAGGGAAAGGCTACTCACTCCAGTATCCTGGCCTAGAGAATTCCACGGACTGTATAGGCCATGGGGCCTCAAAGAGTTGGACCCGACTGAGTGACTTTCACACACACACACACACATCTTAGTTTATAAGCGTTATGTTTTCAATCAGCATTTCAGCTACCTGATGTTCATATGGAATTTTTACCACATTCTCTAAATCTTTTCCTCCACTTGTGATGGGTTTATTGTTGCATTTGGACTTGTTTCAATTACACATGAATTATTGCTCTTCCTACTGTTTCTTTCTTTCTCCTTCTAAAAGCTCCCTAAGGCAGTCAACTGGACTAAATGAAAGAAGCATACTCCCTCTTTCAAAGTTCCCCCTGGAGCCCCTCAGTACATCCCTTGCATGTCGTTGGAGGTGGCAGGAAAAGAATGGATTTTGGAGGCTGGGAGATCTTCTGGTTTCAAATTGCTTAACTGCATGCAAGTAATTTAACATTTTTAAGTCTCAGTTTCTTCTTTCGGAAAGGGTGACAATACAAAAAGACAGAACCTTTGTGAAAGCTGAATCACACACCCTCCCCCAAAATTACCATGTTTTAAAGCACTAGCTTCTCTACAATGAGCATGTGTTATAAGAAGATCAAGAGTCAATGAGGTCAGGTCTCAGGGTACACTATTTAGTAGCAGATCCATGATCCAAGCTCAGATATATCTGATCTAAATCTACCTTAGTAAATATTAGTTCTTTTTCCCTTCCATCCAAACCCAAACATGCTTGTCCTTCATGGAAGCATCTGCATTGAGTAATTAAACTGCCATGTTCCCAGAGAAGCCTTCTTGATGTAGTGTGTATTATTTGCTCAGTTGCCTCTGACTCTTTGAGACCCCCATGGATTGGAGCCCACCAGGCTCCTCTGTCCATGCAATTCTACAGGCAAGAATACTGAAGTGGGTAGCCATTCCCTTCTCCAGGGGATCAAACCCAGGGATCAAACCGAGGTCACGAACATTTCAGACAGATTCTTTACCCTCTGAGCCACCAGGGAAGCCCCTTCTTTGTAGGCTGAGTTCAAACTGATCATTTTCTTCACTGGTCAACCACCGAAGTTCCCTTGATACTCATTCAGACATCGAACAGTGGCCGAGTCCCAGGTGCTCTCCTAGTACCAGGGTGAGTTTTTTAAAACATTAAGGTTATTTCTGCATGAGCCTGGATCTTTGACGGGACCATGAGCTTCCTGAAGTCAGGAAAGCCCTGCTCATTTATCGTCACACCAGCTGCCCTTTTCTTTACTCTCTACAAAGCACGTTAAAGATCAAAGGTTTAAAACATCAGGGACAGGTCTAATCTAAACTCTGCCACTGTTTTACTGTAAGACTGTGAGAAAATTTAATTTTTCTAAGCCTGGGTTTTATCATCTCTAAATGATTATAAAGGATAAGAGGTCATGAGATTGCTACTGTTGATGTCCCATCATTACTATTTAACACATGAATGCCAGAACCACTGTTCTGCAGATCACTTCTGCAGGAACAGCTGTAAGGTCTGAAGTCTGGTTCCATACCAAGGCTTTCTGAATTCTGTTGCCTCACATCTGTTGTTTAAACTTGGCTCAGAACCAATTTCTGAGCCTCTGATCACTGCCTACTGGGAAAGATTCCTGTTCTCCACTGCTAGTGATCCTAATTTGGGCTGCCAAGCCCCATAGCCCCAGACTGTGTGTTTGGGGCCTCATCTCAGAACCCTGTTCTGTCCCCTTGACTCTCCGGGATGTGCCTATTCAGACCAGCCTGCCTTTTCTTACTCAGGATGCCTTCCTCCATATCACCACCTCTTTGCTTTCCAGCACTGCCCTGCCCTGCCCTACTTCTCAGTGCCCCAGTTCCAGGTTGCCATCCTTTTGGTAAACCTCGATCAGGACAGGTCCCTGATGAATAAGTGACCCTCTATAAGAACTGCCTGCAAGAAGCCTGCCTGCCTACAATCCAAGCTGCCATCCTTGATTCAGTCATAGCAGTCCTAAATGTACCACCAGCTCCCCCATCCTCTGTTAGCAAACACATACTGGGCATCAAGGATGCTCTAGACCCCTTTTCTTTTGGGAAAAACAAGCAAACTTTAAAATCCTGTGGTCTTTCTGAACCTCCCACTTCTTTTTACTTATGCCCAGCTTTTCCAGACTTGGCCAGCTTGTATATTGCCAAAGCTTTGGCTGCATGTTCTTGACGTTCCATAACCTGACTGCTTTTACATGCTTCCTTTGCAACCTTTAATGTGGTTCCTCTTTACAAATCCCTTTAAATTCTCCCTTCCAGGTGGATGAAGCCAAGACACTAACACACTCACATCATAAAATTTATGCAAATCCAATTAATCCAATCAAAGCTTGTTTGTGTAAAAGCACATCTTATGTGCTCTTTAAAGTCATTTCCCATGAATGGAAATCTTAATTAGATGACTAAATTTAGAAGGATAGAGCATCTTGCAAGAAAAGCAAGCACATTTAATCCTTAATGCCATAAAGTGGAAAATCTGAGCTTCACCTACCAAGAATAGTACAGTTCCATTACACATAAATTTCAACCTGTGCTTTTTAAAAGAAGTGCACGAGCATGTCCTCACATTTCTAGAGCAACATGCAGATGCATATTTTTCACTTCACTATCCAATTTAAAATGAGAAGACTGAAGATATTTACTACACAGGTGAGTACACCTGTTAAGTAATTTATAAAATGCAAGTTAAAATGACCTTATTATAGGAGCAAAACACAGCAATAGTAACAGAAATATTCTAGCCAATTTTAGTTTTAATTGTCCATACTAACATAAGCTTTTGTACAAATTTACAAATTTGTACAAATAAGCAGTTGTACAAATTTAGCATTGTCCATGTTGCAAATAATGATTTAATATTATGTAACATATGTGTTGAAGAAGACTCTTGAATTGGACTGCAAGGAGATCCAACCAGTCCATTCTACAGACCAGCCCTGGGTGTTCTTTGGAAGGAATAATGCTAAAGCTGAAAGTCTAGTACTTTGGCCACCTCATGTGAAGAACTGACTCATTAGAAAAGACTCTGATGCTGGGAGGGGTTGGGGGCAGGAGGAAAAGGGGACAACAGAGGATGAGATGGCTGGATGGCATCACCGACTCGATGGACCTGAGTTTGGGTGAACTCCGGGAGTTGGTGATGGACAGGGAGGCCTGGCGTGCTGTAATTCATGGGGTCACAAAGAGTCGGACACAACTGAATGACTGAACTGAACTGAACTGAACATATGTGTCTGAAGGGTTAACTTCTTAGTTAAAATCAGTTAAAGAAATAAAGTTACTTTGTAAGACAGGCAGATTTAGATGTCACATGTTGCAGATAGATCAAGTGAGCCTAGAGGTTAGACAGTATATCACAGGTTTATCTCTCCAAGCTGATAAGGGAATTTTTACTTCAAACCCTTGAGTATTACTATAATGTACTTTTTACTAAACATCCTTATGTTCTGAACCTAATTACCTTTCTATTCCAGATATTCTTAGAGTTTCTTCAAACAAGAAGGTTTCTCGAGTCTAAAAGACTTTGTTCTTTGCTTGGAACACCCTTGCCTCACTTACCTGACTAGCTAACATCACCTCCTCTCCTCTCTTTCATGCCTTCTTCCCTTTCCCTCATCCCAGATCACTGTCAGTTATCAGGATTAGGATATTTCAACTGTTCACCTACATGGAACTTGAGTTCATTGAGAATGGAGATTCTTCCTTCCATCTTTGAATATGTAGAGCCCCTGACACCACAAAGCCTTGTCCAGGGAAGTCTGATAAATATTTCCTAAAGAATAAATGAGGAATGAATTACTAAATACCAGATCATTGTGCTTTAATGTGATTGGGAGTAGGCTATTTCCTTTGTAACCATTGGATTCTTTGGAGAGGAACTAATTTGCACTTGTTTGATATTTCACCCTAATTGGGAAATCCTGAATTTCAATGAAAAGTATCCATAAACAGTAAAATCCGAGTTTCATTTTCCTGGTTCCTTCTGAAGTTAATTGAAGTTGTAAGTGATTCTGCCTGCACCAGAGCACTGAATCTTCCTTTACTCATTAATGTCATTCTCTAAAGCACCACTAATTTTTATCACTCTCTGAGGAAAGAAACTCCTCTCAAAAATAGTTTCATGTATTGAGTCAAATGTTTCAACTCTTAATCTATAATTACTAATGAAAATGTACAGAGTATGATTCAGACACCCTGAGTGACAATAAAATCTTGACTCATCTCATTTAGAAACCCTGCTAACGATGATCTGAATCCTACTTGAGAACATCAAAAAAGTTTTCTAATTTACCAAACATGCAAACTTCACATGTGAAATGTATTGGTGGTTTAATTTACCAAATAGAATGGAAGATGGTATGCTCTTTAATCAACCAATTTGTTTTGAGAAACACAAAATACTGAAAATAGAGAAAATATCACATTTGAGGAAGAAAGAGCACACGCCACATAAATGCTTATATGTGTGGTGTTAGTCATGTCCAGTTTTTTGAGACCCAGTGGACTGTAGCCAGCCAGGTTCTCTGTCCATGGAATTCTCCAGGCGAGAATAGAGTGGGTACCCATCCCCTTCTCCCTGGGTCAGGAAGATCCGGAGCAATTTGTTTTGAGAAATATAAAGTACTGAAAATAGAGAAAATATCACATTTCGAACCAGTGTCTCCTGCACTGCAGGTAGATTCTTTACCATCTGAGCCACCAGGGAAGCCACATAAATGCTTAAGTAGTGACGATTCAAAGTAATAAAAATTTAATTGTGCCTTGGACAATTAAGAACATGGGAGAAAGACAGTGGTTACAAGAGGCAAAATGTGATGATTTTAAAGATTTTTACAACAAATGATAGATGTTTGAAATATTCTCCACATGAAGTAAATAAGATTTATTTTTAACTACATTCTATATGTCTGTGTGCTTGGTTACCCAGTCACATCCAACTCTTTGTGGCCCATGGACTACACAGCCCACCAAGCTCCTCTGTCCAAGGAATTTTCCAGGCAAGAATACTGAAATGGAGTGCCATTTCCTACTCCAGGAGATCTTCCCGACCTAGTGATGGAACTCGTGTTTGTTGGGTCTCCTGCACTGGCAGGTGGATTCTTTACCATTAGGGCAACCTCTTTGAATACATGAAAAAAATTAAGTGTACATGGGAAAATATTTGACTTTAGAGATGACTGGTAAATAAAGTTAAATCTTAAAGATGGGTTTTAGAAAAACAATTTGGACTTTATGGTTTAAGTATCTATGAATAGATACCCCAAATAATTTTAATTTATACTTCTCTAATTCTCTTCTCTTAAAACACACAAATCATTACCTATATCTACTATTTGAAAGGCATTATATTGGGCATTACGTGGTGAACAAGAGTCAAAGATATAAAAGACATATTTGCTCTTCTATAAGAATTTACAATCTTTTGATGGTCATAATATTTGCATGCAATTAACCATAAAAAGCCTGGGAGGCTGCAGTCCATGGGGTCACTAGGAGTTGGACACAACTGAGTGACTTCACTTTCACTTTTCACTTTCACACATTGGAGAAGGAAATGGCAACCCACTCCAGTGTTCTTGCCTGGAGAATCCCAGGGACGGGGCCGGGGAGCCTAGTGGGCTGCCGTCTATGGGGTCGCACAGAGTCAGACACGACTGAAATGACTTAGCAGCAGCAGCACCAACCATAAAAAGCAGAGACATTACTTTGCCAACAAAGGTCCCTCTAGTCAGGGATACGGTTTATCCAGTGGTCATGTATGGATGTGAGAGTTGGACTATAAAGAAAGCTGAGCGCCGAAGAACTAATGCCTTTGAATTGTGGTGTTGGAGAAGACTCTTGAGAGTCACTTGGACTGCAAGGAGATCCAACCAGTCCATCCTACAGATCAGTCCTGGGTGTTCACTGAAAGGACTGATGTTGAAGCTGAAACTCCAATACTTTGGCCACCTGATACGAAGAGCTGACTCATTGGAAAAGACCCTGATGCTGGGAAAGATTGAGGACAGGAGGAGAGGATGAGATGGTTGGATGGCATCATTGACTCGATGAACATGGGTTTGGGTGAACTCCAGGAGATGGTGATGGACAGGGAAGCCTGGTGTGCTGTGGTTCATGGGGTTGCAAAGAGTCAGACATGACTGAGCGACTGAACTGAACCATAATGCATAGACAGGTAGTATACTACCCTGTATAGGCTACCTACAGTTGGAAAGATTTTATTAGTCATTTGATTCCAAGAGGGCAAATCTGATCATAAAAGTTGCGTGGAGTTCTGTCTTAAAGACTGAACTCCTAGATCAGACTGAGAAAGAAAGTGGCAGAATCTCTTAGCAATGTTTGCTGTGGTCATGGGAGGAACAGTACACATTGTCATACAGTATTTTTGCCTACTTGGTGAAAAAATTTAACCTACTTCCTTTATAGATAACTGACCATAAGATGACTTTATACTGCTCCCAAGGCAAAAACATTAAGAAAAAAAAGAGTATGAAAAATTTCTGCTCTATCTGCCAGGAATGAAAGTATATCTGAAATATACTATTTGGTACTGGGGCCATGCTTTAAAAACACAGAACATCTGAGAAAAGTCAGATGTGCGTGGCCAGAATGGTAAAATGGACTCAAATTCACGCGTTGTCAAGCTGAAGACCATAAATCTCAAGCAGAGTCAGAGAACTGAAAGATAACTTCATACACTGGGCTTCCCTGGTGGCTCAAACTGTAAAGAATCTGCCTTCAATGCAGGAAAACCAGGTTTGATCCCTAGGCCGGGAAGATCCCCTGAAGGAAATGGCAACCCACTCCAGTAATCTTGCCTGGATTCCATGAACAGAGGAGCCTGGTGGGCGACAGTCTATGGGGTCGCAAAGAGTTGGACATGACTGCTCAACTAACACTTTCACTGGGAAACCATCTAGGTTGTTCCATATGGCTTCAAAAGGTGAGAGACCACTAAGCAGAAGACAAGGAGACAGGCTTTCACTGTTAAGGTAGACTGTCCTAACAGTCAGACTTGTTTCATGCATAGAAAGGGCTTCTCTGGGAGCCATGAGTCTGTTTTCTGCCCTGAGTGGCGGTAAAACCAGTTATCTGATGTTAAAAGCTGGGGGCCAAAAAGCTATGTGGCTTTCTCAAGGTCTCAAAAGTCACAACTAGCAGAGCAAGGAAGACAACTCAGGTCACTTGCCAGTCAGATCAGCGAGTCACTGCTCCTTTTATTTAAATTTCAGATCCATGAAACCTGTATATACAAAATTTATTAACAATTCTCTGCATTCAACAGTTCCATAAAATAGTATATTATGACTAAGGTTCCTTTTGTCTTGCTTTCTCTCCTCCGCCCCACTCTACACCTCCAATTACTCCTGTTTTAAATAAGTATATAAGGGCAAAGAGTTATTTAAAAAGGAGTTTATAGGAAAGATTACCATTGATTAGATGCATCAAGAGAAGTGTTAGGAAAAGATGGGGTTGGGGCTGCCCCCAAAAGAATAGAGATTATTTAAATAGATGGAAACCAAGAGCAGGGAGCATTACATAAAGCACATGGAGCAGAGAGCTGCACTTTCTTAGGGCACTGCTGTTTCACAGGAAATAGCACCACAGGACTGGACCAAGATTCAAGAGTATTTCTAAGTTCCTCCAAAAAAAAAAAAAAAGCATTCAAAATATATAAACACATAAATGTCTTTTTCCCTGAAATATATCACTGACTAGTTCTTCCATGACTCTAACTAGTTGCCAAACTTATGCCAAACTAGTATGCTAAACGCAGTAACTATGCCGTGAGTACAGCTGTTCAGCTATATAGTGTGACAATTATCCTGTGCTATGTTAAAATCATATTATAAGAATTTAAGATCTGTGTATCAAAAATGGGTAGTTTTTGTTACATCCATTTGCAAATTTCAAATGTAGTTTTACTTTTTGTCTGAAAAGATCCGATGTCAGCAAAATAAAGGAAAGCCTCATAGAACCAAATGATTTTGGTAAAATTAAATGCTTTTTTCCTAACCTGCTACTACCTCTTCACTATCACTGATTAAGTGTTAACTGTAAATACAATATTCAATCAATAGTATAAATTTATAAAAAGAAGCTATCACAATAATCACATACTTTTCATCTCTGTCTTTTCACTACTAATAATACTGCTATGCAGAATGATTTCTTGTAGGCAGTCATAACCCCTCCCAGAGATGACAAAAATTTGGTCCTGAGGAGGAGAACCATCTCTGTTAAAAGCGTATATGCAGGTACATCACTTCCTTGCTGTGCTAGTTGATTAATCTTTCTGAGCATCAGTGTCCTCATCTGTAAACTGGGATAACAATAGTGCCTATCCCTAATATTGCGAGGATTAAATTAGTTAATATGTGTAAAGTACTTACAAAGATTGATGTACACCAAGTGCCTGTATATATCCTGCTATCCATGTAGTTTCTCACTAGCTGCGTGGCCTTGGGCAAGTCATTTAATCTCTCTGGCCATTCATTTGGAAATTAGGAGATGAAACTAAATGATCTCTAAGGCCTCTTTCATGATGAAAAAGTTCCAGCTACAAAGAAGCATAATCTCTCTCACAATGGGTTCACAAATCTTTTCCAAAAATGGAGTGGCAGAAAAAGCCTGTCAGTGTGGCTTGAATAAAGTGTCTACTGGATTTCTCTATCTGTATTCTAGACTGAGCCCCAGGAAAAAGGAAAAGGGGACCCCAAGGAACCATGTGATGGAGCCAGTGAGAAGAAGAAACAAAGGTCTCTTTGTGGGAGACCAAAAGGGTTGTCACGTAGTTTTGACTAAGTCTCTTCATTCGTTTGAGTAACTCAGCAAAGCCCACGCTGGAAAGGCACGTGTGAAGGAAGAGGTCGTTGCCACCAACCCGAAGATAGTGGTTTGTTTTTCAACTGGAAATGTCAGGAGCTCATTTTAAATTACAAGATGAGGCCCAGGTGCACTGCCTTTATCCAAGACTGCTCAGTTTTGATGTTTGGGAGAACATGGTATTCTGCTTTGATGAGATCTCTGGAAATACAGGATATTTCTCAGTGTCAAGAGCACTTCCGTGCAATCCAGTGTGAGAAAAAGCTAAATCTGAAATCTCGATTAAAAACCTCGATAGGAAAGTACAGTTTTTGCCGGCACTGCTGAGAGCACCCTTAAAAAGGGATCATTATGCTCGAAATGCAAAACACAATTTCCGCAATGTAGAAGTTCTGGTTGTATCAACACATGTCCTTGGAGAGGAAATGCCGTAAGTTACTTTGGTAACTGTAGATATGTCAGGACTACATTTATCTTTAAGCACTCCATGATTTCATGAGCCTTTTATTTCCTAAGATTGTTCTGAGATTTAGAGAAGTGGGAAATTAGCTTTAATCCTGTTTTTGGAATTTGGAGCAAGTCAAGCAATATCTATAAGGCTTGTTTTCAAGGTAAGCTACCCATGGCAAGTATTCAACAAATGTTTGCTCAGAGAAAGAAGGAAAGAGGAGGGAGGGAAGAAGGAAATCTCAATGGTCACAAGAGTTTTATCAGAAAGGTCACACACCAAAGAGACTGCCATAAATCTTTTTGCCATCATATGTTAATTGGCAGGGGTTCTCAGGTGGCACTAGTGGTAAAGAACCTGCCTGCCAAAGCAGGAAGCATAAGAGACACAGGTTTGATCCCTGGGTTGGGAAGATCCCCTGGAGGAGGGCATGGCAACCCATTCAAATATTCATACCTAGAGAATCCCATGGACAGAGGCTATAGTCCATAGGGTCATAAAGAGTCAGACAGAACTAAAGCAACTTGGTATGCATGCATGTTAATTAACAACTAAAGTAGCACTGTTGATAAAAAAATATATATATATATATTTAATTGATCAAAGTAGAGAATTTTAGTTAGCATGATAAATGCTAAAAAAAAAAAGACTCTTACTTGGTAGAATTCAAACTATGCAGATTGACTAAAATAGTTTGGAAATACTTCCTACCCTTGAACAAACAAGGTATAAAATCCTGCTAGCCCTCTGACTTGGTTCTCAATGGACAGGAGTATGTCTGCTTGAAGTGTGTCAACTAGGGGACACAGAATCATATCTTGACTATGCTTCTTTTCTATATATATCTTTCATATAAGGTTTATACACCTAAAATACCTCAAAGGACAGAGACCTGCCAGTTTATTAAACTTACAGAACAGACTGCACAGACTACTTTGCCTATTTTAATGAATGGTTATTAAGTGTGTGCTCAGCAGAATTTGGTTATTATAATCTCATCATCACAAACTTCAGTTAGTTCCTGGATAATTTATCTACCCCAAAATAACCAAAGAGCTGGGCATGATGAGTCAGATTATAAAACTCTGACTCTGAGATGCTCAAATCTAGTGATGGAAACATGAATAAAAATAAATATAACATAAAACACAATATAAGATTTTTTTAATGCCATTATGTGCTAAAGAGGTGGCACAGGTGGTAAAGAGCCCACCTGCCAATGCAGGAGACTTAGGAGATGCGAGTTTGATCCCCGGGTCAGGAAGAGCCCTTGGAGAAGGGCATGGTAACGCACTTCAGTATTCTTGCTTGGAAAATCCCATGGACAGAGAAGTCTGGTGGGCTATAGTACACAGGGCTGCAAAGAGTTGGACAAGACTGAAGCAACTCAGCACACATGCATGTGCTAAAGACACGAAGGAATCTTAGAAGTGAATGCAGCTATCTCATCTAAGGAAGAACATCTGCTCACAGGAGTTGGTGCTTAGTCTGAAAGGATACAGAGGAATGGTCCAGAAATTTTCTTTTCTTAGTACAAGGGTGGCGGAGCACTATAAAGGTTAGAAACAAGGGAGATAATGAACCCATACAAGAAATTATAAATTTATTAAATACCAAACGCACACACACACACTTCCATTCACACATGTTCTCTCAGTGAGAAAAGTCCACCAAAAGACTGTCTTTAAAGTTTCAAATGCACCTGATCTGGAAAAAAAATCTCAAGATTCTGTTTTCACACAAAAAAAAAAAATAAAAGTGATTTTCCTGACAGTGATTCTCAAACTATATCTGTCATAATAAGACTAAAAAAGCAACCAGCCTGCTGAGTGAAAACTGGCATTCTCAGAAATAGTTTAAATATTACTGAATATAGAACTCCATTTCACATGCTATATTCAGATAAAATATCTCCCATCAAAATGATATTCCTATGATTTTTCAAAGGCTTTTAAAAAGATCTTCCTAACTATAGGTTAAGATCTCTGACCTCAGAACTTGCCTCTTCCATCTATCTACATGGAATGTTGATCTGGGAAAAGCAAGTTCTACTCGTTATTCCAGGTAGCTCAGTGGTAAAGAAATTTGCCTGCCAAAGCAGGAGACACGAAAGACACAGGTTTGATCCCTTGGGTCGGGAAGATCCCCTAGAGTAGGAAACGGCAACCTATTCCAGTTTCCTGCCTGGATAATTCCATGGACAGAGGAACCTGGCAGGCTACAGCTCATGGGGTTCCAAATAGTTGGACACAACTGAACATGCACAGCATGGCCACTGGCTATTCCACTGGTCTTAGAAACCAACGAAGTTTTACCTTTGAACACAGATTTTAAATTCCCCTTTTCATGCCTGGTTATAAATGAGCTTATACATTTACAAGCATAAGGTTACTGTAAAATGCACAGTGATATATACTCAAGATGCTTTAACTCTCCCCTGTCTTCTAGGAATGACACCATTTATGCTGTGAATCCAATTGGTGGGCAATGGTAAGTAGCCAAGAAAAACAGGATTGAAGTAATTGATTCAGATCCCAGTGGAGCAAACTGCTTAAGCTCCTTAGATGTGTTACCACACATAGTACCTAAAAGAGTTATTATGAAGAGTTAATGACTCACCTCTTCCATTCAACAGAAATGATTAAAGGTGACATCCTTTTGCCATGGACTACCAATAGATGTCATTGGCATTTATGTTAAAAGAGCAGCTATCACTTACTATTTCATGCATGTTTATATTTAATTCTTAAAAGGTATGGGAAGTATCATCATTTCAGTCTTACAGACAAGAAAGTCGAGGATAAGAGATATAATTTCACGCACAGTGTCTGAACTGTGGAAGGGCAGTGAATATGCCTCCCTTGTTATACATGCAAAGTAATACCATTGTGCCCAGCACACAGTGGATGTATTGTTATCATTTCAAACTTATAAATAATGACTTTTGGGCACAATTCTAATTTAAAAATTAATATGATACAATGCATACTTAACAGATGGTATCAACACTGCTCCCTGGAAACATTATTTCTTCCAAATTACACAAATGAATGAGATGACTCTTTATAATAATCTTGAAAATAAGAGCTTATTGAAATATTTTGAAAGACAGCATTGGGTATTAGAATTAGGTGCTATAATAATTAGGCCGTTTCATACTGTTGGCTTTTTATTTTTGCTATTCTCGCTACAAGAAACTAAGAAAAGAAGTATAAAAATCTCATTCATTTTTCTACTCCACAGAGTAAGTGTATCGGGCTGGCAAAGCCACGCTATAAGCAATATAACCATCTCCAATGACCAAGCAGCTAGATAACCCACGTAATCTGCTCATGTTATGCTTTCCTTATGTGCATGCAGTGATTTATTGTCTCTAACGTGCATTTACACGTCCATTTGATTCTCAAAACTTGCTCCGCAAGACAGGAAAGATGGGCAGGAATAAGTCAACATGTTTCCAGATAAGGTAACTGCTGCAGAGAAGCCACAGGGATAATGAGTGACAGAGGATGGAGGGGGTAGGAGAGAAGGGAAGGGGAGAAGGAAGAGGGGCAGGAGAAGAGGCAGAAGGAGAAGGAGAGGATTCAGATTCCTGACCCCCATAACAATTTCTTAATCAGTATGCAAAGGGGAGGGGATAAATGAAAAAAGAGACTATCATAGGAATGCAGGGAGGGAGAAGGGAAAGAGGGAGGATGAATATGAATGAATGAATATGAATGAGAATATCTAAGTAAAGAAAAGCCCTCAGAGACATGAGGAGGAGTTTAAACAGAGTCATAAATCCTCAAAGTGTAGTTCTTAACTTTTAGGAATCCTGGGCATTTCTGACAATCTGATAAAGCCACCAGGCTCTTACTAGAAAAATGCACACATGCCTGCACACACATATGGCCACACATACATACATATGGCATGTTATACCACAGTTTCAGTGTGTTCACTACTCCCCCAAATCCAGTACTAGGGTCCATTTTAAGGAACATGCCTTAGATGCAGAGGACGCCTCAGCTCTCTGTGCACCGCTGTTTGCAGATCTAGAACCAGAGGGTTCCAGAGAAAAGCAGGTACCCACAGCACCATACCCATGTGTGCCACAGAGATAAGAAACATGGCTGCAGATCAGAACAGAAACATCTCTGAATCCATCCTGTTGCCACCCACCTTTCCACGACATTTCAAGCTTAATAGGAAACAAATCAATTTCCTACACTACACATTGAAACCATTATCTACTCTGGAACACAAAGTTTCCCATCAAATCAGAAAAAAAAAAAGAAAGAAACTGAAGAAAAAGATTTGAGAAAAATTTGACCCTTTCAGTATGGAATCCCTGTGACTAATTATCTTTAAAGATCTGTTTGACATGTAAGGATAAAGGTACATTACAAAATAACTAAATACACAGGCTTTGACGATTCCGGCACTGTCACTGTAGGACCCTGGACTGATCATCTCACCTTTTTACATCCAAGTCTCCTTCATAAGTTTATTGTGAAGATTAATTATATTAATGGATTGAAAAATTTAATACAAGTCTGACATCTAATCTCAGTAAATATTTCATTTCTCATTAAAAAGTGGGCTTAATGATAGTGTGTATGTTTAAAGAAAGTATGTTACTATGGTGAGCATTAAACAAAGGAACACATTAAATTTATGTTACACAGTGTCTGGTACATAGGAAATATTAGCTAGTGTTACCCTGCTGAAGAAATGAAGGTGCTGTCAAAGGCAGAAATCACTGACTGGATTGGAAGAACAGAGGTCTGATTGAATTCTACTATTTTTGCTATCAGGCTCCCCAATTTTGTGGGTGATGGATAGAACTAGGTGGCTTCTGTCCACCTCGAATATTTTATCAGCCCTGGAGCCCCTAACAAAGGTCTTTTGCTAGATGCCTTAAATAGGCTGCGTGATTAATTATCCCCAAACCTTGGGAGGAATAATAGTAGCTAACACACATACAGCTGGGCCCTAATCTGATATTTACATACGCTAACCAATTTCATACTTGTAGGATCTCCATTTTACAGAAGAAACAGGCATAGAAAGACAGTCTCAAGTTCACATAGCTGGAAAGTGGTAAATCTGGGCTTGCAATCTGACCCCAGAATTGTGACCTTAACCTCTATAGACACTGCCTCTCAGGAAGCATATTGTTTAATCCTTGGTTTATAAATAAGTAAAATTTCCCAGGTTCACATGGATAGTGAGGAAAAGCAGGATAAGAATTCAGACCTAACGCTAATATCTGTGCTTTTTCTCCTGCCCACACCACAGAGGTGAGGTGAAGTTGCTCAGTCGTGTCCGACTCTTTGTGACCCCATGGACTGTAACTTACTAGGCTTCTCTGTCCATGGGATTCTCCAGGCAAGAATACTGGAGTGGATTGCCATTTCCTTCTCCAGGGGATCTTCCTGACTCCAGGGGATCGAACCCGGGTCTCCTGCATTGGAGGCAGATGCTTTAACCTCTGAGCCACCAGGGAAACCCACACCACAGAAGTATAGTGTATTCTGGGAGTGGAGACGGGCAGAGTTAGGAGTGGGCGCCCAAGGCAAGATGCAAAGAAGGAGAGGTCTGTGGGGAAGCTTCAAGCATTTAACAAGATGGAGCTCTGGATATGAGATATCTTTCCATCACCATCTACTTCCACCACATTTAGAAATGCAACATCCTTGGGACAGCAGCAGTAGCAGCTCCATGCCTCAGTCTCAGAGCCGAGGGAGTTTCCTATGGATGCAGGCATAAAGTCAGAAATATTCCCTCACCCTCAAACGTGCCCAGCTCAGTGTTGTTTTTCCAGCTTTCATTCTGGCTCTGTGAAGAGGGATGGTTTAGCTTTGTCTCCTTCAGATCATCTGTGTGGTTCAGAGATCTAAGGAATAAGAGGGGCTAGTGTAGTTGCCACTGAATCCAAATGTAGAGAGCAGAAACCATTGTCAACACCAGGTCTTTTAATCAACAAAAAACACAGGTCCTTTATTAAATTTACATCTGTATATCCTGGAGGTGGTGCTTTTGTAAATGCTATACATATCAAACTGAACAATACATGTTTTAAAAGAGTTTGTAAACCATGTCATCTTTGTAAATGAGTCAAATTACAGGTGTTTCCTGAGAACACAATTAAAATAATAATTTTTCACAACACAAAACAGACCTGGGGATAAAGAGCCTGTAATTATCTTACACAGATATTTAATAACAGAAGAGCCCTAAACTACGGTCCCCATAATGTCCTAAAACACCACCCATCACACAAGTCCCTACTCAGTTCCCAACAAATTGAGAAAACTCAGCCTGACACTCCAGGACTCAGTGCTGAGACCCTGGTCTTCCTCTGCAGCCATATATCCCTGTGTTCCCCGCACACCACGTTAGAAACAAGACCAACCACTCCGTTTCGCAAGTACAGGCTGCATTCTCTCCACCAAGCATGTAGTTCATGTTCATACAGCTGCTTCTTCCATGTCCTGACTCAAACTCTATTTTGGCCCTCCTTCAAATCACATCCCAAAAGCCTCCATTTGCTTCAAGAACCCTTTCTCCCTCTCTTCAATTAAAAATGATATTGTCCTCTTGGAACCACCAGGGTCTTTGTGGTATATATTTATGTGTGTGTGTGTATGTGTGTGTATACATATATGTGCATATGATACTTCTATTATGGTGATTTATGACTTTTGGCATGGTTTTATCTACTTTCCCAACTTAGTGTGTAAACCCTTTAGGATCAGTGACCATAAATTACTTCTGAAATTGCCTTTTTATAACCACTACTTTGGCTAATAGAGTGCAAGCAACACAGGAATTCAATAAGCATTTACTGAATTACTATTTTGTTAATAATGTAATTAGAGAGTGATCTCCTATGGATTATCAACTATGAGCCAAGAATGATATTTACATATTATATCCCATTTAATATTCAAAATCCTGTGACTTAGAAAATCAAGAATTAAGGAGCTGTAAATTAGTTGTTACATAGCAATCAAGGTTACATAGCAAGTAGAATCCCCAACTCTTAATGTGACAGCAGAATGCACGGTGAATCTGTCAGACTCCATACATTCACCCCAAGTCAACACTATATATAAGTGACAAAATGTAAAGAATATATTGCTTTTCACTTTTAGATCAATAAATCTGGTAAATTTGAAACCAAACCACTGATTGTGGTAGTGAGGAGAACTACTTTCCAAAATTAGTTTTAAGGATTAGAAATGAGTTTGAAGGTTAAATATATATATATTATATAGACTCTTTATCACTACAGTACAAGAAATGTAGAAGATGGGGAAAGAGACCATTTGAGGCATTTGTTTAGAAGAATGATTTATGAGGAAGCTGAATTTGAATATTGTAATGGAAAAGGCACAGGTTTGACATAGTAGGGCTAAAACTCTGGATGTAATGTTTTTAGGCTTGGTCCTTGGCAAGTTAATTAACCTTTCTAAATCTCAGTTTTCCCAAAGGTTAGTTGACAATAATAACAGTTTTCATAAGTAATTCAAGTATTAGATAAATATAGGGAATAAAGGGCTTCCCACGTGGTGCTAGTGGTAAAGAACCCGCCTGCAAATGTAGAAGATACTAACAGATGTGGGTTTGGTCCCTGGGTCCAGAAGATGCCCTGGAGAAGGGCACTGCATCCACTCCAGTATTCTTGCCTGGAGAATCCCATGGACAGAGGAGCCTGGCGGGCTATAGTCCACAGGGTCGCAGGGTCGCATGACTGAAGTGTGCACGCACGCACAGAGGATAAAATCCAACAAATGACAGGTATTGCTAACACTATTACCAGTAACATTGTTTTCATGAAAAGTGACTGGGCTAAGTCAGTGTTCTTGAGAGGAATGGAAAGGCAGGGCTGCCATTACTGTTCCCAACCATTCACACTGGGAGAGTGTACTAGTGGGAAGAGCAGAAGAGCAAACAGGCCAGCATCACAGCTAGCCTCAAAAACCCAACACTTCCTTCTCTGCACACTGGCTCCCAAATTCTCTCTCTTGTAACTAAAGAACTGAAAATCAAAACATGGAAATCAAGTTGGGTCATTCCTTTTAAAATCTCGTGAGTATATCCAGGATTCTCACCCTGGCAGCCTTTCTTAGCTTCTTTCAGAGAAAGTGTTCTCTGGAACTAGGACAAGCAGTATGGCATTTGGCATTAGGTCGCAGAGACATCAAACACCACACCCACCATTTTCATTTTCAGGTGCTTCAAGTTTATTATCTGATCCTCTGGGGCC
Organism: Nanger dama; assembly: GCA_917880005.1. Lineage (NCBI taxonomy): Eukaryota > Metazoa > Chordata > Mammalia > Artiodactyla > Bovidae > Nanger > Nanger dama. The sequence continues at coordinate 5,552,543 of CAKJTW010000059.1, forward strand.
TCAAATGTTAATTGACTGTATATCCTGGAAGGGTTGCTCTGAGAAGTATATGTGGCCCTGACTATTCAGTGCCCAGCACAAAGTAGGCACTCAGTAATGACTAATGAATTCCCTTTCCCCTTAGTAGCTCCCCTAAGTGGAGAATAATCAAGTTCTTTGTGCAAATATGTTAGCATCTCTAAATGGCACCTCAACAGGGATGGATACTTGGATCTGAAAAGTGCTATCTCATTTAAATGAGACACAGAATGGTAATTAACAACTGACAAGTTACAGACATTACTGATTATGGTTGAAACCAAACCAGTGTCCTGAAAGTGACAGGCTTTTTTCTTAATAAAAAAAAAAATCTTGAAAAATCCCTGAGCTATTTAGTCTCTTGAAAAACATGTGCCTTGGAAACCCAACATCTGCAGAAAACAAAAGGGCCTGAGAATCACCAATTAATTTTTTCTCTTACAGCTTCTCAAATAGAGGTGAGAAAATAAACATAACACCATATTTGGACTTTCTGGCATAGTTTAGCAAATTACAATGGAAAAAAACAAACAAACATTTTCTGGTGCAAGGTCTAACACTTTTCAAACCAGTAAACTTGAGCTGGATTTGAAGTCCACTATCACAGTACCTGTGATAGTTACTTTAAAGTTACCAAGAAGTTTCTTGGCTTGTTTATGGAATTCCATAATGGGTGGGAACTTTTCATTATTTTGTAAATTATTGACTCATTTCCCCTGAAATCAAAGAAACCATGAGTATCCAGACCTTAAATAAAAGAGATGTTCTTAACATTCATTACTGCAGCTCAACCACTGAAAAAAAGTACCTTTTCTTTCCCTCTTCATTTGTTATCTGTTGAGAGAGAAGGGAAGAAGCTACCACAAGAAGGGAACCTCCAGTACTTTGACAGTATTAAAAGAACCATATATTGTCTTCTGAAAAAACAGGAATTCTCCTACTGATAACTTTGCACCACATTCACATAAGAAATTATTAAACGATTATTAGCTTCATAATTACGTATGTATATGTGTGTGTATATATATTTATGTGTGCGCAGGCGTGACCGTAGACACACACACACACACATTTCATAAACCCAAGAGACATTCTCAGAGAGGCTCTAGGGGAAAAGGACTTAAGCTGCCCAGGGAGTGGAACAGCCTTTAAATAAATCTTATAATTTAAGCACAGCTCCCGCTTTTCTGCAAGCATTGCTTCTGGAGCCTCTTCACTGAAGAGTTCTCATATTCTTTTTAGGTATTTGTTCCCTGGTCAGCTTAGTGCCATTGGCACTGCCTTTCGAGAAAGCAGGCGGTAAACCGGACCCATGCGCCCCGAATCTGGAAGCAGGAGTCCCTTCCACGATCCAGCAATTGATCCCCCCGTCTCCCGCTCGCCGGTCCCGCTGCCGCTCGCCTTCCCGTCGCTAGGTGAGGCGGCGGCCAGCAGAGCAAGGCCACAGAGTAGATGAACTCAAGATTCAACCCGATAGCTCACCTCCTCCCCAGCCCCGACTCCCACCCGTCACCTCCTACAACCCCTTTCGCTCCCATCCCTCTTCGTGACACCCCCGCGGTGCAGCCAACGCGGGGGTGCGTGGAGGCAGGAGCGGCGGCCGCGGAGAGCCGGGGGCTTCCTCGGCACCCGCCCCCGACGCGCCCTAAAACACTGTCCTCTGGGGAAGGGGCTGCCGGCAAGTTGGAGGAACTTAGAAGGCAGAGGCTGAGGCGCCCGGACCTTGGCGGGCCCTCAACCCAGAAGGCGAGGGGAGGAAAAACGGTGTCGGGGCGAGGGCGAGTGCCCCCGGGCTTACCACGAGCACGGGGACCCCGGCGGCCAGCGAGTAGAGGAGCACGGGGGGCACGGCGCTGCTGTCCTCCGGGCCCGGGTAGGGCTTGCGGTAGGCGCTGTCGTGGCAGAAGAACCCCTGCACGTTCACGGTGAACGTGTCCGTGTACTCGAAGTAGTACGCCAGCATCACCGTCCCTGCCATGATCACCATCTGGAAATAGAGCATGCTGCTGGTGAGCGCCGCGGGCCGCAGGGGCATGCACGCCCCGCGGGCCGGGCCGAGCGAGCGGGCGACGGACGGACCCCCTCCCGGGTCCGCCGAGGCAGCCACCCGGGGGCGCGGCGGCGGGGGCGGCAGGAGGACGAGGCGCGGGAGGCGGGATGGAGCTGCCGGAGGAAGAGGCGGAGGCAGGTCCGGGTTCCGAGGCGCCGGCGGGCTGCGGAGGAGGCGGCTACCCCCGGACGAACCCCTGCTCCCCTCCCCGCCCCCTGCCCGCCGCAAGCGCCGCCCGCCCAAGCGCGGGGTCGCGCGGGAGGGCGGGGAGTCCCGGGCCGCCGGCAGCGGCCAGGCAGGAGACGGTTCGCGATGCAGCCGCGCCGGACCGAAGCCGCGGGCCCGCCCGGCGGAGGGGGTGGACCAGGCGGCGGCGGATGGGACAGCGGCACCTGGACCCCTCGGAGGGCAGACGCAGTCGAGCTGGAGAAGCTCCTCGCCGGGGTAAAAACCCGAAAGAGGGGGAGGGGAGGCAGCAGAGAAGGAGCTGCTAGAAACTCCCTTCTGAGGCAGCAGCTGGATGGTTTAGGAAACCCGCACAGCGCCTGGGAAAACGGTGCGTGGATGCGTCTTCGGGGGCCAGCCCCGCGAAGCGCAAAGTCCCGGTGCCGCCGTGCACCGACTTGCAGCCGGCGCTCCCGGGATTCCTTAACCCCGAGCAGGACACACGCCCAGCGCTGGTTTCCAGGCTCGGAAAGAAGCATCATCTCAGAGGATTTTAGATTCGGAGTTTCTCTGCCTCCTCCTCCAGTTTCTTAGGGCTTTGTACGTAAAAACAGAAATCAGAGCTCCGGAATTCCGGAAGCATCATCTCTTGTACAACGACCCCTTTCTCGCTCACGTATTCTCCTCTGGCTTATCATCTCAGTTTCCCTTTATTAGATGCCTGTGAGACGAGGCTTTGCAAATTCCTAGGACCCAGCGGTGGCAGCCACTAGGGAAGGAAAAACGGACCGTTTGCCTCACCTCGCTATTCCCTGAGTTCCCCGGTATTGCTGCAGTTCCCAGGGGTCAAGTGAAAGGATCGGGAGACAAAGAGGGCTCACACCACAGGCGTACAGAACCCTCCAATACACTGGCCATGCACGCGTGTGCGTGGGTGTGTAAGTAGCAGTGCAACTGCATGTATGTAAAGAGCCCGTTCGTGTGCCATGTGTATCCCTGCCTGCAAGAGTAGGCAGGATACTGAGGGGACATGGGGGCAGGAGAGCTTACACTGCTTACCTTCCACTCCAGAGAGAAGGTAGGAAGCCTGTATGCAAGGCAAGGGGATGAAAGTACTCCCGGAGCCCTGCTCTTCTCATTACAAAGTGGGATCAATCTAGCAGATTTCTAGAATATTCATTTTAATTGGTTGTAGCTTGATGGTTTTCAGAGGTGGGCCTTTATCATCAGTAAAGAAACATTTTTAGGCAAAAAGCCCTTTTAAATTTGGCAAATGATTGATTGTTTAGGATAAGATAATAAAGGCAGTGTGAATTTGATGTAGAATATTTTACCTTCTGCGGTGTTATAGACATCATTTAATAACTAATCACTTAGTGCTTACCAGATAAACAACACTTAACAACCTGTATGTATAATAAACAGCTTTGGGCACTGGGAGTAAACTGTTCCTAAATGGACAAAAAGACATCGTATTGTGAAAATGTAGTTACTGCAGAGATGCATGGTCTCGGGCTTCCTTTAGAAAATCATTCTAAGGCTGTAAGAGTATCTGAACTGCAAATCTGGTTCTAAATAGGAATCCCCCAAACCTTCCTATTTAATAGAATTTTTTGAAGAATGGTGCTAATCCTAAAAAGTAGTTTTTAAATGTAACTTTGGATTAAGGAGAGTCTAACGTAGGTAATTTATTCAAATTAATGAAAGCATTCATTTTGACAAATTAATTTACATTCAAATTTAAAATGCATTGTAATGCATTTTACAGAGTGTCCTGGTGTACTGTGTGCCTAGTGGGCTTCCCAGTACAGTGGCGTGTACTTCAGAGACACCGGGTCAGGAAGGTCACCTGGAGGAGGGCATGGCAACCCACTCCAGTGGTCTTGCCTGGGGAATTCCGTGGACTGAAGAGCCTGCTGGGCTGTTGTCTGGTGGGTCGCAAAGAGTTGAACACAACTGAAGCGGCTTAGCCTGCATGCACGTGTGCCTAGTACTATGCATAACAAAGCAGCGCTGTTCACTGCTCTGTCCTCATCAGTGAGCAGGGAACAGGGACTGGTACATTGTACCATTCACAAAGGCATTTAATCTGAATAAATTAAGGCCCTTACCCCTCTGAACTTAAACAACAGGGAAGTGTTTCCACATATAAAATTGTTGTCAAAGTTAGAGAATCACCATCTTTATCTCCCTAGATAAACCTAGCTTGTATACTTATTTGCAACACAGGACAACATAATAGCACCAACTCAGGGTCCTGCCTCGGTTCAAGTCTTTCTATCACTTAACCAATTCAGGGAAACTGGGCAACATGCTGGACCTTTTCCTGCCTTAGTTTCATCACTGATAAAATTGATACTGGTACTTCACAAGGTTGATATAAGGATTATTGATGCTTATTTCATTATATCCGGCACATTGTGTTTAAATTCTATAAAATATACCCTAGTCAGACATGTTTTTAGCAGCCTTAACCCAGGCCACTCTAATACCCATTCCCCAGTCACTTCCTTCTCATTTTACTGCTTACAGAATGATTCTGGGCGTATCCATATTTCTGTAGGAATATCTGTTTTTCTGTAGATCTGTGCACATTCCATCTTCTGTTTCAGATGGTATCCATCTCAAGAATAAGATGTTATTTTCCTTCAGAATTCTCAATGTCCCCATCATTTGTTCATGTTAGATGGTCAAATTAGTGTTGCTGACTGATTTGTGGTTGAGTTACCATCCAGTGCTGAAATTCAAAGTTAATGTTGAATCTTAACTCATGTTCTAAAGATACTAACATAAAATTTCTGTGAATGTTTCAGCAAATTGGTTCTACATAGAAATGGTGTGAGCATGAGCAGTGTGCCCTTGGACTGGTTCCTTTCCTTTCCTGAGCCTGAGGTTTCTTAGAGACAAAATGAACCAATTTTTCTTACCTCTAGGCTTATTTTGACAATTAAATGAGAATATGCAAAGTGCCTGGCCCAAAGAAGATACTTATTTAGAGTGTTTCTTCATTTTATTTTCTTATGAATCATTTAAGCTAATTCATTTCCAAAATATGTATTTTCAATTTCAAAGAATCCCTTGGAACCCTGCCTCAATTATTAATTTAACTATTTGTTTCTAGATTAAAAACAGCACTACCCATATTTAATCTTTTGGAATCTTGCCCAAATTCTTAATTTAATTCCTAGGCATATTATTATGCTTTCAAATGTATTGTCAGTCTTTCTTCACGAAAAACAAAATCCTCCCCATCTTAGCTCCCACCAAATTGGATAATATAGATCAAAGTGTGGTATTTAGAGCTTTCTTCTATTCCAACTTCCAGTGATTCGTATTTATTTGTGCAGGACTTAACAACCACTCCATCCTACCATGTTTCTCCAACTATAAAACCATGAAAAATCCTGAGACAGATCTTGGGGGAATTATTTATTAGTTCCAGTGCGTCTCATCCACCCACCGCAATACTCATGTTCTAGTAAGAACTAGTAAGGTGCTAGACCGGCATAGGAAGATGTAGTCCTTGTCTATATGGTTTGTAACTTTTCTTCTATAGATGGAAGACAGACATACAAAAAGTCAGGGCGGAGGTGGTCTTTAGATTGGCAGCAAGTGAAAAGACCATTTGAATAGTCCTTGGGAAGTCAAGTACTGAGTGTTTGTGGGTAGCTAGATGAGTGAATTGGAGAAGGCAATGGCACCCCACTCCAGTACTCTTGCCTGGAGAATCCCATGGACGGAGGAGCCTGGTAGGCTGCAGTCCATGGGGTCGCGGAGTCGAACACGACTGAGCCGACTTCACTTTCACTTTTCACTTTCATGCATTGGAGAAGGAAATGGCAACCCACTCCAGTGTTCTTGCCTGGAGAATCCCAGGGACAGGGGAGCCTGGTGGGCTGCCGTCTATGGGGTCGCACAGAGTCGGACACGACTGAAGCGACTTAGCAAGAAATATTAAAGCACTGGACAAATCTGCGTTAGAAAACATTCTGATTAGGAGAAGAGGATACCTAATCTGACTGGGTCCTGGATTTTCTCTCCCAGCACTGTTTCAAATCACAAAAGCTCAGATTAATTGCTGCCTGGTCTGTTTCTTTATCTGTGAATATTGATTCTTGACCATATGTTTTAATGATAAAAAAGTTGTCACCTATAATTCCGTGGATCCATAACATCAAGGAAGTTTCAAAATATTCACAATCCCTAAGAATATCTTTAAACAATTATTAAGGATAAGGACATAAAAGTGTGGCAGTTAAGTATGATGGATAAGCCCGAGGACCCAGAACTCTATAGAACTGAGTTCATATCTTTACTCTGTAGATTCATAATTGAGGGACCTTGGCCAAGTCATTTTAATTTCTATGGTGTCCTAAAATGGGGATAATGTTGCCTGCTTCACCAAGATGTGGTATAGAACCTTGGCCACTCATGACTATAAATGATCATTACGGATATTGTTACTCTTCTGGTATAATTAATCCTGCCACTGCTGTGTCAGCAAAACTTTTATTGATCCATTTGGAAATGTCCCTGCATAAAATTCTGCTGAACTATCTTTGTAACATCATGTAACTTGAAGACACCTGAAAGTCATTATGTGTGCTGTGATAAATGAGAACCATCCAACTAAACAAAATCACAAATCCTGCTAACACTTTGAGAAACGGAGTTTCTTTAGCAGCGATATGGAGCGTGTGGGAGAAACTATGTTTATGACAGCTGTGGGTCCTTTGTCGAGGATTCAGCTTGTGAATGCTAATCAGCATTTATTCGCTTGTCCTTCAATGCACTAGGTAGCGGTTGAAACAAAGATATAACAGAAACTAAACACTCAAAATGGTTCCTTCTATTCATACGTGGTCCAGGGTCAACTATTAGTTTAATATCAGAGGATTTTCAGAATGCCGTTTTAGTGAGAGCATAAAGGCTTCTGGCATGATGAATTTCTGGCCTAAATTTCATCTTTCTTGAATGGATTAGTAAATGACTGGGCTTTTTTCCATCTACAGATTTACAACTATAAGCATGGAAAGTAATTTTTGGACAAGTAAAGACATAATGTCTTAATTACTGAATTGGAAAATAGTAAGTAGCAGAAAAATTTTCATTAAAATATAAGTGTGTGTGGATTGTATCACTTTGAAAGAAAGTGGAGGAAATATTTGGAAAGGAAACATCACTGTGCATGTTGTTGTATTTACTCTTGTGATTAGCACTCTATGCTGTTGAGTATGATTAATCATATTTCATTACTATAATCAATGCCTCAGTGTGTAATGGTGTCTTTAATTTAATGTAATTGATAAAGAGAAAACATTTTACTTTGTTTTCCACTTACTGATATTTTGCTTTAATACTTCTTTTGGCTCATACATATCTCCAATAAAAATAGAAAATGAATAGTAAAATCTTAATTAATTTCAAAAAGGCTCTTAAATAGGGTATCCTGGGAAACTACTGCTTTTATTAATAGAAACTCTCTACCGTTTTTTGTCAGAACTGTTAAATTAGTAATCAAATTGTGCTTAATATACTACATTTTTCTTTGATGATCTGACATAGGGGTCATTATTTTGAGTTCAGTTCTCACTAGTCATTACTGTAGTGGTTCAAGATGTAGGAGATTAATTTTTGTAAGAACTGATGGTAGGATAAACTCTGGACATTTTGTTTAAAAAATGCCCCCAATATATTTTTATTTATTTGAAACCACAATACTATTTATTGAGTGACTACTATATGCTTGTTCTCCCTCCACTCCATTTACTGAAGAGATATGACAGCATCAGTCTTTCAAAAAGTGGTATATAGAATACTACCATGTAGTGAGGGTCCCAGTCTATGTGGAGTCAAGTTTAAATAGATCAGATTTTCACTAATCAAGATACTTGTTTGTAAATCTACAGCAGCATAAAACAAAAGTTGCTCTGCACTGCCACAGAGTTTTCATTTCAGTGTTTAGTGGACTTGTAAATGAGACCATAGGCTTGGGGAGTAGATGCCCCATGTCCTTTTAACTTTGGATGATCCACCTTAGCTATTGAACCAAACCAGAAAGGAAAGTTTCTGCTTGGGTGGCCATAGCAAAATACCATAGGCTGGGTGGCTTAAATGATATAAATTTTTGTTTTTACAGTTCTGGAGGCTAAAAGTTCAAGATCAAGGTCCCATCAGGCTTCCTTTTTTTTCCCTTGGTGACCCCTCTCTTTCTGGATTGCTCACAGTGCCTTCTAACCATGCCTGCATGTGGCCTGTACTCTGTCCTTGCATGGAGAGGTAGCTCTTCCTCTTCTCACAAAGACACCAATCCCAGCAGATTAGGCTCCAGCCTTATGACCTCATTTAACCTTTGTTGTCTCCCTTTTAGAGGCCTTATCCTCAATAGTCACACTGGAGGTTAGAGTTTAACAGTATATGAGTAGTGAGAGGACACTCTTCATTCCATGAGAGCATTACACTGCTCTCCCAATTCAATATATATTAAAGTGTTTCATTAGGTTGCATCATATGAAATAGCCATTTGAGGGCATGAGGAGAAGGGGGCAAAAAGGATGAGATGGTTGGATGGTATCATTGACTCATTGGATGTGAGTTTGAGCAAACTCTGGAGATAAGTGAAGGACAGGGAAGCCTGGCCTGACGCAGTTCGTCAGGTCACAAAGAGTCAGATACAACTTAGTGCCTCAACAACAACAACAACAGGTGAGAAATAGTTTGATTACTGGCAAGGTCCAGGTGATTATTTCATAGATTGTAACATTAAGAAAAAATAAGTTTATATTTACTCACTTTTTAATCATGTCTGAGCCTCCCAATCTGATAGATTTCTAGTTGAAGTCTTTACAGTTGTTTGAGACAAGTGAATTTTTACTACCTCATTGTAAAAGTCAGAAAGCATGAGTTAAAGTTGAATCAATGGCACATAACTTGTTTAACAATTTACTTGGCAATACAACTGCTCTAAAACCCACCTCAGCATAATTTTCAGACGATAAATGTTGGTACCTGAAGGACAGTCTTACTCAGTTGTGTGGCCGGAAGTATAAAATGAATAAAATATGTGGAGTTTGGGCTAAGCATACATACTTTTACCTTTGGGTCAGAAATTTAATTGCTTCTTCTTGCTCAAATTGATGAGGAAGCCAGATGCTGTGCTCCAGGAACTGCAATACATCACTTACTGACAGGTAGTAGAGTCCAGTATCAAGTAAGATAAGAATGCTTAGAAATCAGCTTCATCGGAGGGCTTTGCCAGTGCTGTCCAAATCACCCAGACCTCCTTTGCATTTACATATCGCCTCCTTCCCTCCAGCTGGCTATGACTGCTTTTCAAGGAGCTGATGAAATACGCATCTGTTACAAACCATCATCAGTTTACAGGGACCCCCAGTTCTGCTGGTACTGCTCAAAACAACTTTACCAGATGCTGGGTCTGTAGAAAAGTATTCCGTACAATCACCTTATATTAGAAAAGCATGCAGACTAGTGGTTTGCATTTGTTTAGAGACATATTTAGAAATTTTTCTCTGCAAAGATCTGTACCAAGCATAGTAAGAATAAATTACCTTCCATCTGCTCACAAAACATTATATTAATCAGTAGTATGAATTTCCACACCTGAAAATCAGGAAGATGAAAATTACTAAAAATATATACTATACTACCTTAACTTAGTGGCAGATGGAAGGTAATACAGACACTTTACTATGTGCCAGACATTTCACATTTTTGCATTGTATTTGTGCTAAGTTACTTCAGTTCAGTTCAGTTGCTCAGTCCTGTCTGACTCTGCGACCCCATAGACTGCAGCACGCCAGGCTTCCCTGGACATCACCAACTCCTGGAGCTTGCTCAGACTCATATCCATTGAGTCGGTGATGCCATCCAACCATCTCATCCTCTATTGCCCCCTTCTCCTCCTGTTTTCAATCTTTCCTAGCATCAGGGTCTTTTCCAGTGACTCAGTTCTTCAAATCAGGTGGCCAAAGTATTGGAGTTTCAGCTTCAGCATCAGTTACTCCAATGAATATTCAGGACTTATTTCCTTTGGGATTGACTGGTTTGATCTCCTTGCAGTCCAAGGGACTCTCAAGAATCTTCTCCAACACCACAGTTCAAAACCATCAATTCTTCGGTGCTCAGCTTTCTTCACGGTCCAACTCTCACATCCATACATGACCACTGGAAAAACCATAGCCTTGACTAGATGGACCTTAGTCGGCAAAGTAATGTCTCTGCTTTTGAATATGCTGTCTAGGATGGTCATAACTTCCTCCCAAGGAGTAAGCATCTTTTAATTTCATGGCTGCAATCACCATCTGCAGTGATTTTGGAGCCCCAAAAATAAGTCTGCCACTGTTTCCCTGTCTTTTCCCACGAAGTGATGGAACTAGATGCCATGATCTTAGTTTTCTGAATGTTGAGCTTTAAGCCACCTTTTTCATTCACCTCTTTCACTTTCATCAAGCAGTACTGATGTCTAAATCTACATCTGGCTGGTCCCTAAGAAATTTCTATGGCATCATATTGACAGTTTTTAACGTGTTGTACCAATTCTGCAAATATCATTTGTATTAATGTAAATGTATTAAAATATATATTTGAATAGATTAGCTGTGGTATATCCATATTAAAGAATACTACTCAACAATGAAAAGGAGTAAAACTCCTTAGCTTGGAGGAATTCAAAGACCTTATGCTGAGTGAAAGAAGTTGTTTCAAAAGGTTATATACTGTGCAATTCCACCTTTATGTCATTCTGGAAATGACACATCTACAGTGATAGAGTACAGATCAATGCTTGCCACAGGCTAGGAGTGGATGTGTAGCATGATTTTAAAGAAATTGCACAAGGGAGTTCTTTGGGTGATGGAGCTGTTCTGCATTCCAGTGGTTGTAACAATTATCTGAAATATACATGGGTTATAATTCATAGAACTGTACTCAAAACATCAATAAAAATCAAAAAGAAAATGTTTGAAGTGTGGAAAAATTATAGAAAAGACATCACTGTACTAATAAAACTTGAAAACTTAATAGTTTTATTCTTACACTTAGAGGTGACATGTTTTGTGAAAATTTTTAATCCCATACAGAAAGTTGTAAATTATGACTGCCTGAATTTGAAAGATGATAAAAATTGATCCTTAGGAATAATGAAGACTAATATGTACCTGTGACAGTCTTTTGGAATATATGTCTATCTCTTAATGAATATTGTGAACATTTCAGAGACGAATTCAGTGTATTAATGTAAACATACCATTTACTGTCTGAGAAGAATATAGATAGGGTTCTTCTGCCAGACCTCCTTCTTATGGTAGCAGCTGGCAGAAATAGGCACCCTGTCCCAATGATTAAGAACTAGGAAAGAGATGTTGGAAAAAACACATTACTGCCTACTGAGCCTAGAAAATGGAGTTTGGAAGCAAGTGGGGCTGGTGGAAGGAGAGAATGCCAGAATTTAATCTGGTCATATCAAGTAGTCACTCTCTGGCCACATCCACTGACCTTGTCCACATGCCATCCCTAAGTGTAACAGCTTAGTCAGGATTGATTTAGCAACTTGCATCCCTGAAAAAAGAGGCTAGGGAGGGAGGATCTAGCCCTTTACATGGACCGTTTATAGCTTCAAAAGGTTATTGAGCTTTCCCAAGACATCAGACATGTTATTAAGTGAGTTAATGTATGAAAAAAGTGTGTACTGTAAGTTGCAGGTTACCATAGAAGTGTTGGGCTTCCCTGGTGGCTCAGCTGGTGAAGAATCTGCCTGCAATACGGAAGGCCTGGGTTCAATCCCTGGGTTGGGAAGCTCCCCTGGAGAAGGAGACAGCTACCTACTCCAGTATTCTGGCCAGGAAAATTCCACGAACTGTATAGTCCATGGGGTCACAAAGAGTCAGACATGACTGAGTGTAAATGCTGTGCTGTGCATAGACATGTTAGTTATTATTAGCCTTAAAACTGAAAGACTGACTCAGTGGGATATATTAAACTAGAGGAGGAACATCCATACGGTAACCAAAGTACCAAATGCTCAGCCCTTGAAATTTTTAAACGTGTCTTTCTGGTGGACATAATCCATATGTGCCTGTGCACTGTGCAAATATACATACTGCACATTAATAAATACATATGAATGAGCTGGAAATTGTGAATTACTCAAAAAAACACAGCAGCCCATCTTGATGAGATTACCATTTCAGAAAAATCCATTAAAATGCAAATATGTTAAATAAATCAAATTTGGGAGGTCAGATTTTCTGGGAAAGTGCAGTCAGTCGGTTAGCAATACAGCATCTCTACAGGATTTCCATCTGAATTGTACTAATGATGTGCAGACTTGGAGTGCAGTGACAGAAAAATTTCCGAGACTGTGGGCTTCAGTTTTAGCAGATGTTGTGTGTTCTGATAACTAAATCAAAAGGAGCTGGATAAAACCTTTGCACAGACTTTACATATATTTTCTAGGAGAGAGACACTCTATAATGAGTATTTTAGAGGCAAAAACAAGGAAATAGACACTTTTAAAATTATATTATTCAGATATATTAAAAGGTTAAGTACATTTACAGTGTTACACTAATGTCTTCTACCAGGCATCCTGGTCAAAGGCTCGAGTTCTATTTTAACAGTGACTTTCTAGGCAGAGCTCCTCTTCATCCAAATGATTCACTGATAGTGAGGATGACACTTCTGATGCTTCTGAGGCTCCCAGGCTTCTCAAAGGAAAGCTAAGATTCAGACATGAGATAGTAAATAGCTATTTGGTTCATCATCAGTGCCTTGTTCTGCCCAATGCTTAGTCTTATTCTTTGAACTCATTCAGGCAGGACTGTTTAAAGCCACTGTCTATAGCAGCCTTGTGCATGCAGACTCAAAACTGTGTGTGTGTGTGTATCTGTGTGTGTATGTATGTGTTTTGTTTCTACACTTGAGAGCACTTGTATCCCTGATGATATTCTGGAACTCCATCTTTCTTTATGCTATTCAGGGTTCCCCAAATTTGCTGCACATTTTAATTCCTAGAAAGCCTTTAGAAGTCTTGCTGGCCAAGTCATACACCATACTAATAAATCAGAATGTTAGGAGGTCTGAAAACTGTCTGAAAACCAAGCAGTAGTAGTTTGTCTTATTTTGCTTTTTAATAACTCCCCAATGATTCCAATATGAGCAAGATTTGGGGACCAGAGCCAGGCATCCTGGAACGTGAAGTCAAGTGGACCTTGGAAAGCATCACTACGAACAAAGCTAGTGGAGGTGATGGAATTCCAGTTGAGCTATTTCAAATCCTAAAAGATGATGCTGTGAAAGTGCTGCGCTCAATATGCCAGCAAATTTGGAAAACTCAGCAGTGGCCACAGGACTGGGAAAGGTCAGTTTTCATTCCAATCCCAAAGAAAGGCAATGCCAAAAATGCTCAAACTACCACACGATCCAAGCCAGGTTTCAGCAATACATGAACCATGAACTTCCAGATGTTCAAGCTGGTTTTTGAAAAGGCAGAGGAACCAGAGATCAAATTGCCAACATCCTCTGGATCATGGAAAAAGCAAGAGAGTTCCAGAAAAACATCTATTTCTGCTTTATTGACTATGCCAAAGCCTTTGACTGTGTGGATCACAATAAACTGTGGAAAATTCTGAAAGAGATGGGAATACCAGACCACCTGACTGGCCTCTTGAGAAACCTATATGCAGGTCAGGAAGCAATAGTTAGAACTGGACATGGAACAACAGACTGGTTCCAAATAGGAAAAGGAGTTCCTCAAGGCTGTATATTGTCACTCTGCTTATTTAACTTCTATGCAGAGTACATCATGAGAAATGCTGGGCTGGAGGAAGCACAAGCTGGAATCAAGGTTGCTGGGAGAAATATCAATAACCTCAGATATGTAGATGACACCATCCTTATGGCAGAAAATGAAGAGGAACTAAAGAGCCTCTTGATGAAAGTGAAAGAGGAGAGTGAAAAATTTGGCTTAAAGCTCAACATTTAGAAAACGAAGATCATGGCATCTGGTCCCACCAATTCATGGGAAATAGATGGGGAAATAGTGGAAGCAATGTCAGACTTTATTTTTCTGGGCTCCAAAATCACTGCAGATGGTGATTGCAGCCATGAAATTAAAAGACGCTTAGTCCTTGGAAGGAAAGTTATGACCAACCTAGACGACATATTCAAAAGCAGAGACATTACTTCACCAACAAAGGTCCATCTAGTCAAGGCTATGGTTTTTCCAGTGGTCATGCATGGATGTGAGAATTGGACTGTGAAGGAAGATGAGTGCCGAAGAACTGACGCTTTTGAACTGTGGTGTTGGAAAAGACTCTTGAGAGTCCCTTGGACTGCAAGGAGATCCAACCAGTCCATCCTAAAGGAGATCGGTCTTGGGTGTTCTTTGGAAGGACTGATGCTAAAGCTGAAACTCCAATACTTTGGCCACCTCATGTGAAGAGTTGACTCACTGGAAAAGACTCTGATGCTGGGAGGGGTTGGGGACAGGAGGAGAAGGGGACGGCAGAGGATGAGATGGCTGGATGGCATCACTGACTCAATGGACATGAGTTGGAGTGAACTCTGGGAGTTCATGATGTCCAGGGAGGCCTGGTGTGCTGCAATTAATGGGGTCCCCAAAAGTCGGACATGACTGAGTGACTGAATTGAACTGAACTGAACGAAATTTATGGCCAGTCTGACATAGAGCGTAGTGCCAGTGCCTGATACGTGGCTGGCACTCCATGGATATTTGTAGAATAGATAAAAGAATCTAGACTCACAGCAGGCAGTCTTCTAGCTATTGTGGTTTGATTGCACCTGGCTTCCCTGGTGGCTCAGATGGCAAAGAATCTGCCTGCAATTTTGGAGACCTGGGTTCGATCCCTGAGTTGGGAACATCTTGAAGAAGGAAATATCTATCCATTTTTGCCTAGAAAATTCCATGGACAGAGGAGCCTAGAGAGCTATAGTCCGTGGCCACAACATTTTTGCAGTAATTTCCCCAATACCCACTCCTCCAGATGACAGAAAGACAAATCTCAAATCTCATTAGTGAAAATATTCAAATCAAAATAACACCATACTGTTTTTTAAATCTTGAATTATAAATGATATATCTATCAATTATAAAATTCCATACTGATAAGAATATGGTGAACATCCTAGGAAAATAATTGAAACTTAATAAAATGGAGTTTAATCATATTATTTATAACATGACAAAATGAAAGGATTCAAATCTCCAGCACATTTGAGTAAATTATGAAAAACAGTTTCAGTTCAGTTCAGTCGCTCAGTCATGTCCGACTCTTTGCGACCCCATGAATTGCAGCACGCCAGGCCTCCCTGAGCATCACTAACTCCCAGAGTTCGCTCCAACTCACGTCCATCGAGTCAGTGATGCCATCCAGCCATCTCATCCTCTGCCGTCCCCTTCTCCTCCTGCCCCCTAACCCCTCCCAGCATCAGAGTCTTTTCCAATGAGTCAACTCTTCACATGAGGTGGCCAAAGTACTGGAGTTTCAGCTTTAGCATCAATCCTTCCAAAGAACACCCAGGGCCTATCTCCTTTTAAATGGACTGGTTGGATCTCCTTGCAGTCCAAGGGACTCTCAAGAGTCTTTTCCAACACCACAGTTCAAAGCCTCAATTCTTCGGTGCTCAGCTTTCTTCACAGTCCAACTCTCACATCCATACATGACCACAGGAAAAACCATAGCCTTGACTAGACAGGCCTTTGTTGGCAAAGTGAAAAACAGTTTATTATGTGACAAATAAAAATACTCATTAAATGCTTTTTAAGAATGCTGAAAATGTTTTATTAGAATAATCATTAGACTCAGATTATTTTATTATCCTTCTCTTTTTCTCCATTTCTAAACCTTTATTGAGAAACATATCACATTCATAAAGATGAAACAAAACAAAACACAATGATGTCACAGATAAGGCCATAATTTAGGTCTAAATTGATACAGTAAACGAAGACAATGTGCCTAAAACAGGGAGTAAGGCATGTCCCACAAAGGAAATCTACTTATGTAACCCCATTCTTATTTAACGTTATCACAAATACTATCAGTTTAGCCCACACTGTGGTCTGGAGTACTTGGCAGTCAGTTCACAGAGTAGGTAGGACCTGAGTGGAACTATATTTGGATTTTAATCAGAGGAAAAATTTTCACAGGAATTTAGAAAGCTCGAAGTTTTGAACAAAGAAATGGAGGGTTGGAGTGAGGCTGTCATGTCTCCAAGGGAGCTGAAAGGTTGACTTAGTCAGAGAAGACGGTTGGTGTTGGGGAGAAATGGCAAAGGATTTTAGCTAGGAGGCTAAACCCAGATTGTAGCAAGCCTTAGCAAAACAGATTCTGATAGTTTGAGTTTTTCCTACAAATAATATGCTGCATCCTCAGATGCTCAGTTGTGTCTGACTCTTTGTGACCCCATGGACTGTAGCCCACCAGGCTGTGGTGTCCATGGGATTATCCAGGCAAGAATACTGGACTGGGTTGCCATTTCCTTCTCCAGGGAATCTCTCCAACCCAGGAATCGAACCCCCTTCTCTCATGTCTCCTGCATTGGCAGGCAGATTCTTTACCAATAACACCACCTGAGAAGCCCTCAAATTAACGGGGAGTCATTTCCCTGGTGGCTCAAATGGTAAAGAATCTGCCTGTAACACACAAGGCCCTGGACTGGGAAGATTCCCTGGATAAGGGAATGGCAACCTACTCTAGTATTTTTACTTGGAGAATCCGTTGGTCAGAGAAGCCTGACGGACTATGGGCTCACAAAGAGTCAGACACAATTGAGTGACTAACACCTCCACTTCCACTTCATCTAAACAGACTGGTTAGGAAAAAAATAAGTTCACACAGCACATTGTGAGGACTATCTGGACATTGGTTTGTATATAATTCACAAATAAATTATATGGAATGGGAGACACACCCAACTGAGCAGTTGGGAAGTAACAGCCGTTATCCAAAAATGCAAGAATGATCTTTTAAAATTCAATGCTAATCATGTCATCCTGCTGTTAAAATACTTCAGTGACTTTCTTTGATTTAAAAAATAGAGAAAATACACCTTAACATGGTGTATGGAGCCCCATGTGGCATGACCCCTACCTACTTCTGCAGATCCCCTACTCTCTACTATATTCCCTTTAAGTTTATCTCTACTTCTTGCAACTTTCACTCACCATGCTACCTCCAATTATAAGGCTTTTGCACGTAGAGAATGCTGCCAGCAATGGTCCTCTCTGCCCTCTTTGCTAATTAACTCCTGCTCATACTTTATATCTCAATTTGAAGGTCACTTTTCGGAAACAGGATCTCCCATTTCTCTAATCCTCCTATTAAAGGCTCACATAGCACCAAGCATTTAAACATTGTAACTGTCTGTGTTAAGACTGGCCTTCTCTGGTGTCTCAGCAGTAAACAATCTGCTTGCCAGTGCAGGAGACACGGGTTTGATCCTTGGCTAAGAAAGATGCCCTAGAGAAGGAAATGGCAACCCACTCCAGTATTCTTGTCTGGGAAATCCCATGGACAGAGCAGCCTGGCAAGCTACAGTCCATGGGGTCCTGAAAGAGTCAGATACAACTTAGTGACTAAAACAACAACATGTTAAGATTATATATTGTTATATTATAACAATATTAGCACAATGTGCTATTGTTATATATACTGTTAAGATTATATATTGTTATATTATAACAATATTAGCACAATGTGCTATTGTTATATATACTGTTAAGATTATATATTGTTAAAGTTACTATTTGATAACTCTTTGTGCACTTTTCTCAGCCTCATGAAATCTGAATCAATGGTTTACCTATCTTTTATATCTCCACTGCCTAAAAAAACTTCCTAGCACCTGATATATACTCAATACACAGTTATTGAATGCATGGGTGATAAATGCAAAGTAGAAGAAAGTGGTAGAAGTACAAATTGAAGAGAAAGGATAAGTGGCAGAGACATATTATAAGAAAACTGCCAGGAAAAAGGAGAGCAATGAATTAAAGATGATGCTGAAGATTTTTGTCTGGATGACTGGGTAGTACCATCGACCACAATGGAGAAGATCATGGGGTGAATAGGTTTTGCATAGTAAAGTTTTTGCCTTATAGGCATTAAACTCAGAGACACAGAATTATCTACCTAAAGATTATGACTAACCTAAGAATGAAGAATATCCCACCTTGGGTGTATATGCATAGTTCTGCATTTCCTTATGGAGAAACCTGTGTTAGAGTAATACTCAAGATGTGTCTTACTCAATCCTGCCCAATAGGAAACAGTGATTTATCTGACTGGGAATACAGTGACAATCACTGGTTCACATTCTCCACTGGATAAATATTATCTATATAAAGTCTTAAAAATCTGGAGATTCATTTCCCCCTTTCAGTGGGAAGCAACCATTCTGGGTACGTATGTCTGTCCTACAAATCCAATTTGTTTCCTTAAATAGATTCCCTCAATCTCTGAGCTTGGGTCAGGTGGAGAAACAAACAACATTCCATCCCTTTTTGGACCATGGATCTATAGAAGCAGTTAACATCCAATTACTAATCACTTGTGTCCAGTTTTTCACTTGCTTCAGAATTATGCAGTAGAATCAAGAATATATTAGCCTCCTACAGCCCCAATATTCTGGAATGTTTTAGAAAGAAAAGTATAAGTGTGGAGAAAACTATAGCAGCTAGTCTAGCAGAGAAGTAATGGTTGAAAATGTTTGACAATATCAAGGATTTTTCCAGCGTCAGGTAGATCTTAGAGAGAGGGTTCACAGAGGATGTATGAGGAATACAAATCAACTTTGCCAAGCAGGCATGGGGCATGAAAACAGTCTGAGCCACTGAATGTGGTGACTAGGTACCCAATCACCTGTACAGTTGTAATTGTACAATGCTAATCATGCCACCATGATTAGCAAAGAGTAAGCCAGGTTTCAGAAAGCTGTAAGGACACAAAGGCATTGGGTCTGCTTATTTTGAGAATCAGTAATGTGAGGGGACTAGAACGGTGGTGGTGCAAGGTAAAGACTTTCTTGTTCTGTTCTGTTTTCCCATGAAAGGAAGAACCAGTGCACACATTTGATGACTGAGAACCAACAGAAGTGTGAGTGAATAAAGGAGCCAGAGGGGAAGGACTCATTTTTATTTTGAAAGGAGCAGAAAAGAGTGAGAAGATGAGATGAGAAATAGGATCACCCTTCGTGAAACCATCTTTTTCCACTGAAACTAATGGAAAGCAGAAAAAGGTTTATGAGGTCCTCTATCAAGGGGAAGTTGAAAGAAAAGAGCCAGTAAGAAAGTCTTATCAATCAAAACGTAATGTTTTCAAGAAAGCTGATGGTTCTCACTTTATCTGAAAATAGGCACTGTTTCCTCTTTAATTTAATTCTGGTATCAGCCTCTCTTTATAGAGTAAGTGAGAAGTGTACTAAAATAGAACACAGTAACCCAATTGAAAAAAAAAGCAGAAGTTTAGAAGACTATATATATATATATGAAGGGACCTGGGCATCCCGATTTGGAAACCCATACCCCTGTGAGAAAAAATTTTAATCTTGAAGTTGAAAGGCAAACCTTAAGATTACTGCATCTAAGAAACATGGCCTCCACTCCCTTGACTTTTTATCCCACCAACTCCCTTTCTTCCCTTTCCCCTTGGGAAAAAGTAACAAGGACACAAAACACTTTTATTTTTCTCTTTTATCAGTTAAAATAGCTTATGAATATGACTCCTTTTGATGAATCCTATATCAGCGCAACTAAAGTTGTGCCAAGTCCTCTGATTGATCCAGTGCCATATTTTGAGGCTGAACTAAGTCATGGGACACATCCAATCAGCATAGCATGGGAAAAATGAAAAGCAGAAAATTAACCACATGAGGTTTTTCACATGGTTTAGCACTTGCCAGTGAAAATCAGTAATGTATTATGCACCTCCCCTTTTTATGAGAAAGATGTAAATATTTCAAAATGTAGAGTAAAGCTGTTTTGTATTAAACCCAAAAGGAAAAGCAATGTGGTCCATGGTAAGATTAATTACATATAAGATCATTATGTTGCAATGATTTGCTTCATGTGACCTGAACCTGAGAAAAACAAGTTTATTAATAATCAATTTTCATTTGTTCCCTTTAAAAATTGGGGAACCAAGAGGAATAAAATAGTTCAACACTTTCCCTTGAATCCGCAAGTTTGCATCAGTGGAAAGTAAACTTCTTAACATGAAAGCATGAACAAAATGAGTTATAAAAGGGGTTAACTACTTTCAGAACGTGGTAATAAAAAATAAGTCTGACATTTCTTTTATGTGGTTTGTATTGTACTAACCGCCTGATGTTTTGTATTATTATTATGGAACGTTTCACACACTCAAAAAGTTTATAAATGTTTGTATTTATATATATCTCATTACAAACTTGCAGATTTAAAAGTATTTGAAGTGTTTAAAGCCATTAGACTGCTATTCTTTCTTATGCGCCATCTGCCCTATTTTTGGCCAGAGAGCGTCTTCACATTGGTTTCCTGTGTCTTTTGGGGATGTGGTTTCCTTGCCTCTCTTATGGTAAGGTGTCCCAGAATCGTCTTATACGTGTTTTGCTCCAGACCTGGAATGAGCTATTTTTCCAAAATACTTTGATTCTGAATAGGGAAAATGGTATTTATAAACCACAACCTGATCAATAAGGATTGCTCTGTTGCCACCAGGTTGGTCACTGTTTCTAGATCTTTTCAATGGATAGAGCTTTTTTTTCTTTTAGAAAAAACACACCATGAACTCATACTGATGTTTTAATTCAAGTTAGAATACTAGATTTGTATTTAACCCCTTTGGTCTTATATCTGTACTTCTTTTTCCGGTTTTTAAATTTCTTCAGTTGCATAACCTAGAGTACTTCACAGTCAGCAAATGCAGAAGTAAAATCATGATTGCTTCTGACCTTCTCTACACCTGATTTTCCCTTCTCATTCCCTGTTCCAGTGAAAAGCAGTGCTTTGCATCCATCAGGTACACCACTAAAACCTTGGAAGTGATTTCATTGTTTACTGTCTCATGCAAACATTAAGTCAGTTTCAGGAGCAACAGATTTCACCTGCTCTCTCTGAAAGCCTTTCTCTTCCACTTCTCAGCCACCATCTTAGTTCAAGCCTCATGGTTTCTTATCTGTTCCATTCGACAGACATGCCCTCCCTCTCAGTGTGTGTGTCTCATATCTCCTCCCAACATGTGAACAAATAATGTCATTTCCTTACTTAAATAGGAATCTTTGATGCCATCTCCTCTTGGTATGCTCTCCACCCCTCTGCCATCTTTAAGACTGCAGACTTCTGTATGCTTAAAGTACTTCCTTATCCCTCGCCTTTTACAGGTTTCTGCCCATGATACTTCCACATCTGCTTGTTGAGTGAAAATCCTTCAGCTGCCTTCTCTGATAACTCCCATGGGGATTAAGACCGTTGATGGGTGTTCACACAGTTTCTTACATTTACCTTTCATCCTACCCGTTTTACTTCCTATAGTTACTGCTTTTGTGGTCTTATTTGCAACTATACTATGTGCTCCTTTAGAGCACAGATTATATAGTTAAGAACCAATTGTTGATAGTAAACACAATTAGTCTTATATTCCAGCTTTGTCTTTTCCTAGCTGTGCAATTTGGACAATTTAACCTCCTTTCCGGACCTTAGTTTCCTCATCTGTAAACTACATATGGCTGTTATGGGGATTAAATGAGGCAATGCCTGTAGAGTACTTGATATAACTTCTAGCTCATTAGAGCTTTCAGTAAATATGTTACTACCATCATCTATGTCAATAGAAGGTGAATGAAGGTAAAATGAGGACAAGGTCGGTCTCCAGGGAAGGCAATCTTAGTACCAAAGGCAGATACTGATGCAAGAACAGAACTCAGGGCCCACTGGGGACAGAAGCTGCAGGTCAGCAAGTGACTCCCTAATTAGACCAGGAGTGACATCTAAACCAGACCCAAGAGGCAACTCTCAATTGAGGCTGTCAGGAGATGACTTGGAAGCTAGGTAAAGAAAAGTAGGACGCACAAGAGACAGTTCTCAAAAAAATGCTTTCTATACAGCTTTTCTGGGTTGGGAGATTTGAAGATACATGGCTCCTTTAAAGAAAAGTATTTGGGTTTCTCTGGTGGTCTAGTTAAGAATCTGCCTTGTAATGCAAGGGACACTGGGTTTGATCCCTGGTTTGAGATCTCACATGCTGTGGAGCAACTAAGCCCAGCAATCACAACTATTGAGCCTATGCTCTAGAGCCCAAGAGCCACAACCCCTGAGCCCACATGCTACTGAAACCCATATGCCTAGAGCCTGTGCTCCCAAGAAAACGAATCCATCACAGTGAGAAGCCCATGCACTGCAGAGAAGAGTAGCTCCCACTTGCCACAACTTTGGAGGCTGCCCGGCAACAAAAACACAGCACAGCCAAAAATAAGTCACATTATAACAACAGCAAGAACAGCAAACTCTCAAAGGTTTAAAACAAAGGAGCAGTATTATAAACAGATGCCTGGTATTAAAGGTGGAATTTTGTCTCCCCAAAACAATATGTTGACGTCCTAGTCCCCAGTGTCTTATTTAGAAGTACCATCTTTACAGAGGTAGTCAAGATAAGATGAAGTCTTTAGAGTGGGGTCTAACCCAGTATGACTGGTATCCTTACTAAAGGGGAAATCTGGACACAGAGACAGACATGTGCAGAGGGAAGATGATGTAAAGACACCCAAGGAGAAGATGGCCATGTGACTGGAGCCCTCAAGCCAATAATGAACAATACATTCTTCAAGGAATGCCGAAGGCTTGCCATCAGACATCAGATGCTAGAAGAGGGAAGGAAGGATTGTCCTCCAGATCCATCAGAGAAAGCATGGCCTTGCTACCACCTTCATTTCTGAGTTGTAACTTCCCGAACTGTGAGACAATACATTTCTATTGTTTTCAGTTACCTAGTTTGGGGTGCTTTGCTACAGCAGTCCTAAGAAGCAGACACATGTGATAATACAAAATAATAGCCAGTTCTTTTGAACTGTGCATTAGACACTGAGCTAAGCTCTTTTTACAAGTTTTCGCATTCAGCCCTCACAGTCCTATGGATTGGGAGCAACATGTCTATATAAAATAAAGTGGTCATACTGAGGTTTTTTGCTTCCTTGGTGGCACAGACAATAAAGAATCTGCCTACAATGCAGGAGACCTGGGTTGATCCCTTGGTGGGGAAGACCCCCTGGAGAAGGGAATGGCTACCCACTCCAGTATTCTTGCCTGGAGAATGCCGTGGACAGAGGAGCTTGGTGGGCTACAGTCCGTTGGGTCACAAAGAGTTGGAACCAACTGAGTGACTAACACACACACATATATTGAGGTCTAGTGAAGTTACGCAATTTTCCCGAGATCGCACAGCTGGTAAAGTGAAGTGGAAGTGTCTCAGTCGTGTCCTACTCTTTGAGACCCCATGGAGTATACAGTCCGTGGAATTCTCCAGGCCAGAATACTGGAGTGGGTAGCCTTTCCCTTCGCCAGGGATCTTCCCAAACCAGGGATCAAAACCAGATCTCCTGCATTACAGGCAGATTCTTTATGAGCTGAGCCACAAGGGAAGCCTAGCTGATAAAGGACAGAGCCTAAATTTGAACCTGCTCATACCTAACTGACAGTTCATGCTCTCATCACTGCCCCCTCATGCATACAGTAGCAAACTGGAGCTGTAGAGTAAATATGCGGCAACGCCTGAGTTCAGGGTATGGTCATATGAATAAATGACAAGGGTCATCTGTGTCCCACCTTCCTGCAGCTGTGATACCATGGAAAAGAACAGAGCTAGATGATCTGGGCTCAAGCCTAATTTTGATTAGAATAGATGTTTAATTTGGGGCAGACATTTAACCTCTCAATTTCTTCTTATTCAGAAAAAAAAATCTCCTGATGCTGCAATCTCCCCTTGTATCTCTTTGTAGTTACTTATTCATTTGTTCGTTAAACAAATGTTTCCTAAGCAACCACCATGCTATGCTGTGCTCAGTCCTATCCGACTTTGCAACCCCATGACTGTGACCCACTAGACACCTCTGTTCATGAAATCTTTCAGACAAGAATACTGGAATGGGTTGCCATATCCTCCTCCAGGGGATCTTCCTGACTCTGATCGAACCCACATCTCTTGCATCTCTTTCATTGGCAGGCAGACTCTTTACCATTGAACTACCTGGTAAGCCCAATTATATACCATCAAACAAAATAAAGTATTGAGATTTCAAAGAGTGAAAGGCAGCCTCTGCCTTTGGGAACTTTCAGATCCTATTTCAGCACTTGTGTTGACGTTAAGGATGAGTCAGATGTTTTTTTCCCACTGTTTCTTCAATATGTGTAGAAATTAAGAGCATAATTTTTTGGAAAAGACAGATCTAGGTTTGAATCTTGGATCTCCACGTATTGTTTATGTGATGTTGGGCAGGTTACTTAATCTTCTACGCTTGAATTTTCTTCTTTGCAAGAATAAGATTATATTAATATTATATTTCCATTTTGCAGGTATGACCTAAATCAAATCCCTTGTGACTATACAGTGGAAGTGACAAATAGATTCAAGGTATTAGATCTGATAGACAAAGTGACTGAAGAACTATGGACGGAGGTTCATGACATTGTACAGGAGGCAGTGATCAAGACCATCACCAAGAAAAAGAAATGCAAAAAGACAAAATGGCTGTCTGAGCAGGCCTTACAAATAGCTGAGAAAAGAAGAGAAGCTAAATGCAAAGGAGAAAAGGAAAGATATACCCATTTGTATGCAAAGTTCCAAAGAATAGCAAGCAGAGATAAGAAAGCCTTCCTCAGTGATCAATACGAAAAAACAGAGGAAAACAATAGAATGGGAAAGACTAGAGATCTCTTCAAGAAAATTAGACGTACCAAGGGAACATTTCATGCAAAGAAGGGCACAATAAAGGACAGAAGTGGTATGGATCTAACAGAAGCAGAAGATATTAAGAAGAGGTGGCAAAAATACACAGAAGAACTATACAAAAAGATCTTCATGACCCAGATAATCATGATGGTGTGAACACTCACCTAGAGCCAGACATCCTGGAATGTAAAGTAAAGTGGGCCTTAGAAAGCATCAATATGAACAAAGCTAGTGGAGGTGATGGAATTCAATAAAGCTATTTCAAATCCTGAAAGATGATGCTGTGAAAGTGCTGCACTGAATGTGCCAGCAAATTTGGAAAACTCAGCAGTGGCCACAGGACTGGAAAAGGTCAGTTTTCATTCCAATCCCAAAGAAAGGCAAAGCCAAAGAATGCTCAAACTATCAAACAGTTGCACCCATCTCACACACTAGCAAAGTAATGCACAAAATTCTCCAAGCCAGGCTTCAACAATATGTGAACTGTGAACTTCCAGATGTTCCAGCTGAATTTAGAAAAGGCAAAAGAACCAGAGATCAAATTGCCAACATCCACTGGATCTTCAAAAAAATCAAGAGAGTTCCAGAAAAACATCTACTTCTGCTTTATTGACTATGCCAAAGCCTTTGATTGTGTGGATCACAAAAAATTGTGGAGAATTCTTTAAGAGACAGGAATACCAGACCACCTTACCTGACTCCTGAGAAATCTGTATGCAGGTCAGGAAGCAACAGTTAGAACTGGACATGGAATGACAGACTGGTTCCAAATAGGGAAAGAAGTACGAAAAGGTTGTATATTGTCACCTTGTTTATTTAACTTATGTGCAGAGTACATCATATGAAATGCCAGGCTGGGTGAAGCACAAGCTGGAATCAAGATTTCCAGGAGAAATATCAATAACCTCAGATATGCAGATGACACCACCCTTATGGCAAAAGCAAAGAACTAAAAAGTCTCTTGATGAAAGTGAAAGAGGAGAGCGAAAAAGTTGGCTTAAAGCCCAACATTCAGAAAACTAAGATCATAGCAGCTGTTCTCATCACCTCATGGCAGATAAATGGGGAAACAATGGAAATAGTGACAGACTATTTTTCAGAGGCTCCAAAATCACTGCAGATGGTGAGTGCAGCCATGAAATTAAAAGACACTTGCTCCTTGGAAGAAAAGTTATGACTGATCTAGATAGCATATTAAAAAGCAGAGACATTACTTTGCCAACAAATGTCCATCTAGTCAATACTATGGTTTTTACATTAGTCATGGGTGGATGTGAGTGTTGGACCATAAAGAAGGCTGATTGTCAAAGAACTGATGCTTTTGAACTATGGCAATGGAGAAGACTCGAGAGTCCTTTGGACCGCAAGGAGATCAAACCAGGCAATCCTAAAGGAAATCAATCCTGAATATTCATTGGAAGGATTGATGCTGAAACTCCAATATTTTGGCCACCTGATATGAAGAGCTAACTCATTGGATAAGACCCTGATGCTAGGAAAGATTGAAAGCAGGAGGAGAAGGGGACAACAGAGAATGAGATGGTTGGATGGCATCACTGACTCGATAGCCATGTGTTGGAGCAAGCTCCAGGAGCTGCTGATGAACCGGGAGCCTGGCATGTGCAGTCCATGGGGTCACAGAGAATCGGACATGACTGAGAGACTGAACTGACTGATATTGCCATTTTGAGAGTTAAATGAATAAAGGGTACAAAGCAAAGAGTTGAGTGCCTGACAAATCAATAGGCTTAATGAATCTGGTATTATTAATCATTTGGTACATTTTATGGAACATAACTAATACTCCAATGGTTAATAAATTAGTGAGATTAAATAGCATAATAAAAGTATTTTATCAGGTATCAGGTTATAAAATGCAATATATCTTCTGAAAGATATCCATATGTACTCAATTATTCCATTACCAACTTTTTCCCCAAAGGATAAAATTTGAAAACTGTTCAAAATGCTGATACTTTTTAATTTTCTGGAAATATTGGTGATAAAAACAAATTGTCAGTATTTGTTCCACAAGTTAGACAAGGTAACTAAATATGAGTGCACTGATAGCTCATTTGCATGCAAGATAAATTCAGGGCTATCTAAGTGACCATTTTACTGGAATCTGCTGCTTAGTTAAAAATTAATCTGACTCATAATTGTGACAGATTAAACAATGATGATAAAAAACAAAATGACCAGATTGTTCGAAATAGGCATTGCTTTTTATTTACTCATAACGTGACTGTCTCTGAAAGTCTAAAATCTGTCAAAGGCCAGCCTGAATAACCCATTCCAGAAACTATTTACAACCGCTGGTCTAGACTAAGCAACAATATGTTTTTCTTTTATTCCTTTCACCTTACACCATGTTGAAGCAATTATTTGAGCATGGGTCTTACTTTTTGTTGTTGGATTCTACACTTATTGCAAGAAAAAAATAAATCTATATGATTAGTATCTTTTCTTCTCATATCGCTGAACATAGTGCTTTGCACAAAAAGAAAAACATATTAACTTAGAAAGAAATGAATTTAGGAAATTCATTCATTCATTAATGAATTTAGAAAATCAGTAGATGAATACAGGAATGAATAAATTAATAGTTGCATTTCTGATCACTACTCTACTCAGAAATATTTGTCATAAATATTTTCAACATTTTGAATGCATATATTTCCAAATTTCAGAAAAATTGGTTGATGTATTGCAGTGAGCCTACCTGTCACCTTTCACTCAGTCAGTCAACACTGTTTACTGAGTGCCAACTATATACCAGGACAGGGAAGCCTGGTGTGCTGCAAAGAGGGGTCATTGGGTCCATGGAGTAAAGAGTAGGACATGACTGAGCGACTGAACTGAATTATATACCAGGTATTATTTAACAGAGTGAAGATCTGTTTATCTACCAACAGAATGTTCTTTCTAATGTGAAAAATCTACCGTGTTTTATCATTATCTTTCAGATAAAGTTGACAAATTTTTTGCGTGACACACATGTATCTGCCTACTCTCAACTTATATTTTGCTTTGTGGACTCCTTGCCCCCGCAAATCTGTTCTCTAGCCTTGGAACCCCCTGCCATTTTTCACCATCATATAAACTTTTATATAGTATTTCCCTTGTCCAAACTATTCTCATCCATTTTACAATAATCTGTTCAGTATTTTAGACTCATCTCAAAGTCACCCTCTCTTGGCAATCTGTCTGGGCAGAGTCATCCTGACCTCGTTATGTGAAATTTCTCTTTGCATCCCTTATTTGTTTCTGTCATCACTTTAATGTAATCTATCATTACTGTTGACTTACAGTGACTCTTTTCTACCGGATTCTAATTTCCTTGATAGGAAGCCATCTGACTCATTTATCCCTATGTGCTTTAGTACTAGCAAAATCAGAAGTGCTCAGTAAATTTCTCTATGAATGAGAGAAAAAAAAAGTCAAGGGATACTTTAAACTAGTCATTTATTATAATTACCAAATTCACCATTGTAATGAGCATATGTTGCCTAAAATATGTTAACAACAATAATAAAATATATTTATATAGTGCTTTTTTAAAATTAAATTTATTTATTTTTTTAATTACAATACTGTATTTGTTTTGCTATACATTGACACGAATCAGCCATAGGTGAACACAATCTCCCAATGCCGAATCCCACTCCCACATCCCACCCCCCATCCTCTACTTGAATCATCCTGTGCATCAGCCCCATGCCTCCTGCATCCTACATTGAACATAGATTAGCGTTTCGTTTCTTACAGGAAAATATACATGTTTCATTGCCATTCTCCCATACCATCCCACCCTTTCCCTCTCCCTCAGAGTCCAAAAGTCCACTCTATACCTCTGTGTCTCTTGTTGTCTCACATATAGGGTCATCATTACTGTCTTCTAAATTCCTTATATATGTGTCAGTATACTGTATTGGTGTTTTTCTTTCTGGCTTACTTCACTCTGTATAATCGGTTCCAATTCCATCCATCTCATTAGAACTGAGTCAAATTTATTCTTTTTAAGGGCTGAGTAGTATTCCATAGTGTATATGAACCACAGCTTTCTTATCCATTCATCTGCTGATGGACATCTAGGTTGCTTCCATGACCTGGCTATTATAAACAGCGCTGCAATGAACATTGGGGTACATGTGTCTCTTTCAATTCTGGTTTCCTCAGTGTGTATGCCCAGCAGTGGGATTGCTGGGTCATAAGGCAGTTCTATTTGCAATTTTTTAAGGAATCTCCACACTGTTTTCCATAATGGCTGTACTAGTTTGCATTCCCACCAGCAGTGTAAGAGGGTTCCCTTTTCTCCACACCCTCTCCAGCATTTATTGCTTGTAGACTTTTGGATCGCAGCCATTCTGACTGGTGTGAAATGGTACCTCATTGTGGTCTTGATTCCCCCAAATGCATCTGAACCGATTTAAACTGAACATTTATATTTAAAATGAAAGTGTATACACACAATGCTTATTCATTTCAGGGTGACCTACTTTTCAGACCACTTGCGATTTGTGATTTTCCTCCTTCCAGGAATGTGATGGGACAACAGTCTCCATCCCCTTGAGGATGGGTGTAGACCTGTGCCGTGCTTTAGTTTAAGCATTGTGACGGTAAGTTGAGTGGCAAGTTCCACCTGGAAACCCGGGGAAAACAGAGTTGATTGCTCTCAACATGACACCATACTGGCTTGCATGCTTCCACCCCACTGAATGAAGAATACAAGGAACAGGGCTCACTACTGACCCGAGACGGATATGCTGCAGGAACAAAGAAGACAAATAAACAAATCCAAATCTTTTGTTGCTGGAAGCCACTGAGATTTTAAGGGATTTTTTTTTAATAACTACAACTATTTTATTCTATTTGATTAACACTCAGAGTATATTTGCATATGAGAATTTTTCAATGATATTTTCCTATATAATTTACTCTCATTCTCAGTCATTATTTAATCTTTGGAAAGATTAAGAACAGTATTAGAGTGGGGGTTTTGCTGGTTCTGTCTGTATCTATAGCAGGAATGCTTAGGGAAAGAAATTGAGACCATCAGTATCAAAATCATACATTTTGATGAGAAAAGGGGGATAACTGAGGTTAGGTGAGAATATGAGAAGTGGGTTTGGTTTAGAAGAAGTTAACATTAGAAAAGAGTCTGTGCCTAAGGTCTGATGCCTCACTTGCTCATACTATTGTCTCTTTTTCGAAAGACAAGGGGAAAGAGTAAGTATATCAATATGAATGCAAAAAGTCTATTTCAGAGCAGAGAACAAGTTATGTGCAAGTACCAGCCTCACAGGTTTCGTTAGTGTTGTGGGGTCTAAAAGGGAGAACTTGACAAGGATCCCTGCTCTTGATTCCTCCTCCTTAGGGTGCTCTTTGGATCATGAATTTCAGAACTCTTTGAATCAGGCTCGGAGTTTATTCAAATTTGTTTCCCCAACATTTTCATATAAAAAACATTTTCTTGAAGATATTAATTGGTTCAAGTGGACTCAAATATTTACTATAGATGTTCCAAGGACAGGGAGGAAAAGTAAGACAAGTTGACTAATTATTATTCACACAGATGCACATAATTAAATCCCAAAGTAAAAACATTAAGCTTGTCTTAAGACCAAAGAGAATGAAATAGAAGACAATCAATAGCTTTTTCAAGTTTTCATATCAAGTCCCCAGTCTTCGAAATTTGAATTCAGAGATCTTAATAGCTGGTCAAATTCTTACACTAATTAAAAACTTTATATATCTTCCTTTTAAACTTCAATGAACTAATTTGTATCAACATTTACTGTGTTTTAAACAACTATTATTCTATGCTTTGTGTGTACTTATGAAACTAAAACTTTTCTGAGATGTCATGATAAGATGTGCCTTACTCTCTGTAAAACTCAGTATATCCCAGTATGATTTTCTCACCTAACTAAAGCATTCACTTCGGCATCCTTTAAATAGTAAGCTCCTGATGAATTTAAATGCTGACAGTTCATCAACTAATTGACAGAATCTTGAAGGGCAAAGAAATGATGAAGGTGTTATGAAGGACTGCCAATTGCAAATCAATCAGAAATGCATATAAAATAGCTCTTCTAATGTAAGTCAGTGTAATTAGATTTGCCCTTATTTGATTTGCACATTACTTTTCAGAAATTTACCTAATGAATAAAAGACATGTATGCATGAAATTAATTCAGAAGTTTAGCACTTGTATGCTCTGCCTCTAGGTTGCAAATTTTTCAAATTAATTTCTAAATTTGCTAAAACAAATTTTTAGTCAAATGAGAGTAACTTTTCTTACACAAATTAGTCACACGAATGCATTAAAACACTTATGCAGTTCCAGTACTTGAAACTTCCTTTGCCACACCAGATCATCATCTAGGTCCATTCAGAAGCCTCTAAAATCTATCTTTCCTGTTTTCTCCTGCTTTTCAGACCTACTTTTCCAACTTCAAAAGAACACATTCACTAATCCTGAAACTCAGTATAGAATGTATTCTTTCAAAACCAATTTATGGAACGCTAACTTTGTAAGTACTGTGTTAAGTGGGAAAGGACAGCACTAACCAAATAATACATTCCTAATATTATTTAGGTTCTAATCTTTGATTCCAAACTACACCCACTGGATAAAAACTCTTCAGTTGTTCCCATCACTTAAAACATATTTTAAGTTGTATTCCCTTGAGTCATTGTTTTGTTTTGGTTTGGTTTGGTTTGGTTTCCCTCACTTCTTATACTTTATCTTATTTATTTATTTATAATTGAGGTACTGTTGATTTACAATGCTGTGTTAGTTTCACGTATATTGCAAAGTGATTCAGATTCTTTTTCCTTATAGGTTATTGTAAAATATTGTATGTAGTTCCCTGTGCTATACAATAGGCCTTTGCTGGTTATCTATTTTATATATAGTAGTGTGTTAATTGGAGAAGGCAAGAGCAACCCACTCCAGTACTCTTGCCTGGAATATCCCATGGACAGAGGAGCCTGGTGGGCTGCAGTCCATGGGATCACTAGAGTTGGACACAACTGAGCTACTTGAGTTTCACTTTTCACTTTCATTCACTGGAGAACGAAATGGCAACCCACTCCAGTGTTCTTGCCTGGAGAATCCCAGGGACAGAGGAGCCTGGTGAGCTGCCATCTACGGGGTCACACAGAGTCGGACACAACTGAAGTGACTTAGCAGTGTGTTAATCTCAAACTCTTAATTTATCCCTCCCTCCTCTTCCCCTTTGACAATCAAAAATTCATTTTCTATGTCTGTGAGCCTATTTCTGTTTTGTAAGTAAATTCATTTATATCATTTTTGTAGATTCCACATATAAGCAATATCATATAATATTTGTCTTAACCTGGTTTGTATATATATATATATAC
Source organism: Nanger dama (assembly GCA_917880005.1). Taxonomy (NCBI): domain Eukaryota; kingdom Metazoa; phylum Chordata; class Mammalia; order Artiodactyla; family Bovidae; genus Nanger; species Nanger dama. Next base: position 5,585,123 of record CAKJTW010000059.1, read on the forward strand.
ATATATATACACTATACCATCTTTATTCATCTGTCAGTGATCTTTAACTTTCCAGATTTTTCTTCAGAAGACCTGAGCTTAATTATCACATCACACTTTATAAAAATGACTTTCAATGAATTCTCTGCTAAGCATATCAATTCCATTTTTTTTTTATCATTGTCTGATCTTCTTTAAGTGATGTCAACCAATTTTCAGCTCCCTCTTGATGCCAGCTCCCAGGTTTTTATTGTCTATGTCCTAGCTTCTCACTATTCACTGTCAGAATTCTCCGCCCTCTTCTTTTCAATATCATTTCTTCCCTTCACTGAAGCTTTAACTCAGGCCTCACTTTTCCCCTGATATTTTTCTCTCTAACCTAGTATTTACAGATAGACCTTTTCTCCAAAATTCTATAATATGAAAAGTCAACAATTTGGTTCTTCATTCTATCCCAACTTATATCATTTCCTGATTATTGCACATTAGCTGCCAGTCTTCTTCTGTTCATAGGGTTCTCAGAACTGACAAATAACAATGCTCATCATGGAGTATTTTATCCCCTCAAAAACGGCATTAAATTTTCTCATTCTCTTTTAAATATTCCTCATTGCTTATAGCAAAGGCTCTGTAAGAGCAGCCTATTGATGATATTTTTTTTTAAGACATAAAACTTGGAATTTTCTTTTAGGTTTATAGGTTGCTAACTTTCCTGTTATAATTAAACCTTGAAGCCCTACTTGAAATAGTCTACTCCTAGATTCCATATATCACTATCTCTCTCCAGTGAATAATTTAGTTTCCCACATCAGAAAAGAAAGCGAAGTCGCTCAGTCATGTCCGACTTCTTGTGACCCCATGGACTGCAGCCTCCCAGACTCCTCCATCCATGGGATTTTCCAGGCAATGGTACTGGAGTGGATAGCCTATCCCTTCTCCAGGGGATTTTCCCGACTCAGGGATTGAACCTGGGTCTCTCACATTGCAGGCGGACACTTTACCCTCTAAGCCACCAGGGAAGCCCCACAAACTTCCCACATCAGAAGTTTCCACTAAATAATGAAGCCACAAAAATGTGACCCCAGAGAACATTTACATTATTTATTTCTTTTGCTATAGGAATTTCCTTTAAACCTGGAGTGTCTTCTAGAAGATATAGTTGTTTTTAAATTAGAACATTTTATAATGTACCAAAATCCATCCACTATCTTTGTAAGTCCCAAATCCTAAAATAATATTTTTTAAATTTGTAGCTTACTACTCAGTCTACTCTTTCCAGACACACTTACGCATGGTAAGCCTGTGGACCAATATTTCCCTATCACCCTTCACCTTATAAGAAAGACGAGGCCAGTCTATCTCCATCTGACCAAGCCTTCTGTAACCATGGGAACCAAAGAATGTAAACATGGAGGTGCCCTCCAACTGGGTACATGTGTCATGTTTTATGTAGCTAGTCTGTTCTTCAGTGAATCCCCTTTGCCTAATCTTCAAGAGGATCACAAATAAAAAGCTGCATTATTTTTATTGTTTTCTATGCGCTTGGTTACTTCACCTAATAATATCACATACAATGTGATTCACAGGAGCCACAGCTTAAATCTTGTTAGGGCTTTGCCTAGGGAAATACAGTGTGCTTCTTTTCCAAGTCCTCTGCCAAAGCTTCAGAACCTCATGTTCATTCTGGATAATATACCCAGAAAGAGACAAAAAGCTGATCCTCTGGTTTCTTTAAGTTAAATCCTGCCAGGAAAGATTAAAAAGAAAATCTGTCCTTTTGTATGCCAATGTTTATCCCTAGACTGGTGGGTCATATTGGAGAAGTCTCACAGAATGTGGTCCACTGGAGAAGGGAATGGCAAACCACTTCAGTATTCTTGCCTTGAGAACCCCATGAACACTATGAAAAGGCAAAATGATAGGATACTGAAACAGGAACTCCCCAGATCAGTAGGTGCCCAATATGCTACTGGAGATCAGTGGAGAAATAACTCCAGAAAGAATGAAGGGATGGAGCCAAAGCAAAAACAATACACATTTGTGGATGTGACTGATGAGAGAAGCAAGATCCGATGCTGTAAAGAGCAATATTGCATAGGAACCTGGAATGTCAGGTCCATGAATCAAGGCAAATTGGAAGTAGTCAAACAGGAGATGGCAAGAGTGAATGTCGACATGCTAGCAATCAGCAAACTAAAATGGACTAGAATGGGTGAATTTAACTCAGATGACCATTATATCTACTACTGTGGACAGGAATTCCAACAAGAAAATTCCAGAAAAACATCTGCTTTATTGACTACACCACAGTCTTTGTGTGGATGACAACAAACTGTGGAAAATTCTCCAAGACATGAAAATGCAAGACCACCTTACCTGCCTCCTGAGAAATTTGTATGCAAGTCAAGAAGCAAGAGTTAGAACTAACATGGAACAACGGACTGGTTCACAATTGGGAAAGGAGTATCTCAAGGCTGTATATGTTGATTCTGCTTATTTAACTTATTGCAGAGTACATCATGAGAAATGCCAGGCTGGATGAAGCACAAGGTGAAATCAAGATTGCTGGGAGAAATATCAATAACCTCACACATGCAGTTGATACCACTCTTATGGCAGAAAGTGAAGAGAGACTAAACAGCCTCTTGATGAAGTGAAACAGAAGAGTGAAAAAGTTGGCTTAAAACTCAACATTCAAAAAATGAAGATCATGGTCTGGCACCATCAGTTCAGTTCAGTTCAGTCGCTCAGTCGTGTCTGACTCTTTGCGACCCCATGAATTGCAGCATGCCAGGCCCCCCTGTTCATTACCATCTCCTGGAGTTCACTCAGACTCATGTCCATCGAGTCCTTGATGCCATCCAGCCATCTCATCCTCTGTCGTCCCCTTCTGCTCCTGCCTCCAATCCCTCCCAGCATCAGAGTCTTTTCCAATGAGTCAACTCTTCACATCAGGCAGCCAAAGTACTGGAGTTTCAGCTTGATCATCATTCCTTCCAAAGAAATCTCAGGGCTGATCTCCTTCAGAATGGACTGGTTGGATCTCCTTGCAGTCCAAGGGACTCTCAAGAATCTTCTCTAACACCATAGTTCAAAAGCATCAATTCTTCGGTGCTCAGCCCTCTTCACAGTCCAACTGTCACATCCATACATGACCAAAGGAAAAACCATAGCCTTGACTAGACAGACCTTAGTCGGCAAAGTAACGTCTCTGCTTTTGAATATACTATCTAGGTTGGTCATAACCTTTCTTCCAAGGAGTAAGCGTCTTTTAATTTCATGGCTGCAGTCACCATCTGCAGTGATTTGGAAGCCCTCCAAAATAAAGTCTGACACTGTTTTCACTGTTTCCCCATCTATTTCCCATGAAGTGATGGGATAAGATGCCATGATCTTTGTTTTCTGAATGTTGAGCTTTAAGCCAACTTTTTCGCTCTCCTCTTTTACTTTCATCAAAAGGCTTTTTAGCTCCTCTTCACTTTCTGCCGTAAGGGTGGTGTCATCTGCATATCTGAGGTTATTGATATTTCTCCCAGCAATCTTGATTCCAGCTTGTGCTTCTTCCAGCCCAGCATTTCTCATGATGTACTCTGCATAGAAGTTAAATAAGTAAAGTGACAATATACAGCCTTGACGTACTCCTTTTCCTCTTTGGAACCAGTCTGTTGTTCCATGTCCAGTTCTAACTGTTGCTTCCTGACCTGCATACAGATTTCTCAAGAGGCAGATCAGGTGGTCTGGTACTCCCATCTCTTTCAGAATTTTCCACAGTTCATTGTGATCCACACAGTCAAAGGCTTTTGCATAGTCAAAAAGCAGAATGGCAAATAGATAGGGAAACAGTGAGAGACTTTATTTCCTTGGGCTCCAAAATCACTGCTGATAGTGACTGCAAACATAAAATTAAAAGACACTTGCTCCTTGGAAGAAAAGCTATGACAAACCTAGACAGCATATTACAAAGCAGAGATGTTACTTTGCTAACAAAGGTCCATCTAGTCAAAACTATGGTTTTTCAGTAATGTATGGATGTGAGAGTTGGACTGTAAAGAAAGCTGAGCATGGAAATATTAAAGCTTTTGAACTGTGGTGTTGGAGAAGACTCTTGAGAGTCCCTTGGACTGCAAGGAGATCCAAACAGTCAGTCCTGAAGGAAATAAATCCTTAATAATTATTGGAAAGACTGAAGCTGAAGCTGAAGATCCAATACTTTTGCCACCTAATGCAAAGAGCTGACTCACTGGAAAGACCATAATGCTGGGAAAGATTGAGGGCAGGAGGAAAAGGGGATGACAGAGAATGAGATGATTGAATCGTATCACTGACTTGATGGACATGAGTTTGAGTAAGCTCTGGGAATTGGTGATGGACAGGGAAGCCTGGTGTTCTATAATCCATGAGGTGGCAAAGAGTCAGACACAACTGAGTGACTGTACTGAGCTGATGCTAATAAAAAAATCTGAGTGAGCTATCTCAATTATGTCTAACCTGCTTTGAGTATCTTGCGTAGAACATAAGCAGAGCCTTGAAAAGTAGATGATAAATGAATAAATAAATGAATGAATGCTAGTTTTGTTTAAATTTAATATTTCTATAGTAATGGTTTTTATTTTTTCAATTATGTGCCAGTCATTAATGACCATTCTTCAAATTTGGGAAATATTTTGAAGCATTTTACATTCAGTTCAGTTCAGTTCAGTCGTGTCCAACTCTTTACGACCCCATGAGTCGCAGCACGCCAGGCCTCCCTGTCCATCACCACCTCCTGGAGTTCACTCAGACTCACGTCCATCGAGTCTGTCATGCCATCCAGCCATCTCATCCTCTTTCGTCCCCTTCTCCTCCTGCCCCCAATCCCTCCCAGCATCAGAGTCATTTCCAACGAGTCAACTCTTTGCATGAGGTGGCCAAAGTACTAGCAAACTCTAAATAAATTATGAGTTTTTAGGTGACAGAACATGGCACACTGGAGAAGGGAATGGCAAGCCACTCCAGTATTCTTGCTAGTACTTTGGCCACCTCATGCGAAGAGTTGATCAATGCAAAGAAATAGAGGAAAACAACAGAATAGGAAAGACTAGAAATCTCTTCAAGAAAATTAGAAATACCAAGGGAACATTTCATGCAAAGATGGGCTCGAAAAAGGACAGAAATGGTATAGACCTAACAGAAGCAGAAGATATTAAGAAGAGGTGGCAAGAATACACAGAAGAACTGTACAAAAAGATCTTCACGACCCAGATAAACATGATGGTGTGATCATTCATCTAGAGCCAGACATCTTGGAATGTGAAGTCAAGTGGGCCTTAGAAAGCATCACTATGAACAAAGCTAGTGGAGGTGATGGCATTCCAGTTGAGCTATTTCAAATCCTGAAAGATGATGCTGTGAAAGTGCTGCACTGAATATGCCAGCAAATTTGGAAAACTCAGCAGTGGCCACAGGACTGGAAAAGGTCAGTTTTCATTCCAATCCCAAAGAAAGGCAAAACCAAAGAATGCTCAAGCTACCACACAATTGCACTCATCTCACATGCTAGTAAAGTAATGCTCAAAATTCTCCAAGCCAGGCTTCAGCAATACATGAACCGTGAACTCCTGATGTTCAAGCTGGTTTTAGAAAAGGCAGAGGAACCAGAGATCAAATTGCCAACATCCTCTGGATCATGGAAAAAGCAAGAGAGTTGCAGAAAAACATCTATTTGCTTTATTGACTATGCCAAAGCCTTTGACTGTGTGGATCACAATAAACTGTGGAAAATTCTGAAAGAGATGGGAATGCCAGACCACCTAACCTGCCTCTTGAGAAATCTATATGCAGGTCAGGAAGCAGCAGTTAGAATTGGACATGGAACAACAGACTGGTTCCAAATAGGAAAAGGAATACGTCAAGGCTGTACATTGTCACCCTGCTTATTTAACTTATATGCAGAGTACATCATGAGAAACAGTGGACTGGAAGAAACACAAGGTGGAATCAAGATTGCCAGGAGAAATATCAATAACCTCAGATATGCAGATGACACCACCCTTATGGCAGAAAGTGAAGAGGAACTAAAAGCCTCTTGGTGAAAGTAAAAGAGAAAAGCAAAAAGTTGGCCTAAGGCTCAACATACAGAAAACGAAGATCATGGCATCCGGTCCCATCACTTTATGGGAAATAGATGGGGAAACAGTGGAAACAGTGTCAGACTTTATTTTTTAGGCTCCCAAATCACTGCAGATGGTGACTGCAGCCATGAAATTAAAAGACACTCCTTGGAAGAAAAGTTATGACCAATCTAGATAGTATATTCAAAAGCAGAGACATTACTTTGCCGACTAAAGTCCATCTAGTCAAGGCTATGGTTTTTCCAGCAGTCATGTATGGATGTGAGAGTTGGATGGTGAAGAAGACTGAGCACTGAAGAATTGATGCTTTTGAACTGTGGTGTTGGAGAAGACTCTTGAGAGTCCCTTGGACTGCAAGGAGATCCAAGCAGTCCATTCTGAAGGAGATCAACCCTGGGATTTCTTTGGAAGGAATGATGCTAAAGCTGAAACTTGAGTACTTTGGCCACCTCACGTGAAGAGTTGACTCATTGGAACAGACTCAGATGCTGGGAGGGATTGGGGGCAGGAGGAGAAGGGGACGACTGATGATGAGATGGCTGGATGGCATCATGGACTCGATGGCTGAGTGAGTCTGAGTGAACTCCGGGAGATGGTGATGAACAGGGAGGCCTGGCATGTTGCGATTCATGGGGTCGCAAAGAGTCAGACACGACTGAGCGACTGAACTGAACTGAACTGAATGCACATTTCACTCCCAAGGAGTTGTCTAGGTTAACAGCAAAAGGAGCAAAAGTGATAAAAGTATGAAGTAGTAGGTTTCCTTAATGTTCATATCAACTTAGTACTTAGATTTTTGTGTCAATCAGATCAAGGTGAAATTTTCCACCAGCAGAGTTTCTATACGCCCATTAAGGTAATCATCCTGACGGTCACACTGAGTTAGTTCTTGTTTATGCTCTTACTGTTCTCCTCCTACTCTGTTGTGTGGTTTTGCCTGGGACTCCCCAGTCCCATCTTCCATACACAAATCCTGTGTGCCTTTAGTAGCAGTTTCAATGGCATTCTTCCATGGAGGCTTTCCCTCAATATCAACTGAAATGACTGTTTTCTTCATAAGATTTTAACTATTCAGTTAAAACTACTTTGGTTTTAACTACTTGGTATAATGACCACTAATTTAAAAGGCCGACAGTCCATTCCATTTCAGTATGTATTGACTGCAAGAATAGGGCACTATAATCACTCTACTGATTGGACAAAGAGGAATACTTGTAACAGATACAATTATTTCTGTTTATTATAGGATTTTCTTTTTATAGGCCCATAGAAAAATAATATTTCTCAGCCTCTTTTGGATTTGCATTCAGGTTGTATGACTGGTTCTGATCAAGAAAATGTAAGCAGCAGAAATGACTTGTGTTGAAAAATTAAAACTAGTGAATATAACGTAAAAGATACAGATTCACAGATATAGAGAACAAGCTAGTGGTTACCAGTGGGGAGAGGGAAGGAGTAGGAGCACGATAGATGTAGAGGATGAATAGATACAAGCTACTATGTATAGAATAAATAAGCTTCAAGGGAATATTGTACAGTACACGGACTATGGTCTATATTTTATAATAACTAAAAATAAAATATAGCCCCTAAAAATTGTGAATCACCATGTTGTACATCTGAAACTTATGTAATATTGTACAGCAATTATGGTGGTTTAGTCACTAAGTTACATCTGATTCTTGGGGCCCCATGGACTATAGCACTCCATGTTCTTCTGGCCATGGGATTTCCCAGGCAAGAATATTGGAGTGGGTTACATTTCCTTCTCCAAGGGATCTTCCCAACCCAGGGATCAAACTGCTTCTCCTGCATTGCAGGGGGCTACTGCTGAGCCACCAGGGAAGCCCACAGCAACTATACCTCAAAAAAAAAAAAAAAAAGAAAGAAATGACTTGGTTTGAATTGAACGGAGGGAGCCATCAGCACCTGACCTCATGCTGTGCCTTCTCAAGCAGCCATGTGTTGAGGTGGAGGAACTAGGACTGAGGCTTATGACTAGTTAACCATGGTCAAAGGTTTACTCTTTCTGATTAATACTTGAAGGAGACCCTGTGCTGACCCACATGACCCTTTGCATGAGTGAGAAATAGACTTACTGAATGCATCCCCGTACTTTCAGGGTTAATTTTTAATCATGAATAGCTTTTCTCATCTTGACATCTATTCTCTCCCATCTCAAAGAGTAAAGCTGAGGATCCAGTGAAGAAAAACACTTTTCACCCATATATGCTATGCCAAGTATTATGCAAATTGCTTACCTATATTAATTAATGTAATAATATATTAAAATGTCTGGGCTTCCCAGGTGATGCTAGTGGTAAAAAAACCTGCTTGCCAATACAGGAAATGTAAGCGGTGTGGGTTCAGTCCCTGGATCAGAAAGATCCCCTGGAGGAGGACACAGCAACTGACTCGAGTATTCTTCCCTGTAGAATCCCATGGACAGAGGACCCTAGTGGGCTACCGTCCACAGAGCCGCAGAGAGTCAGACATGAAGTGACTTAACATAGCACAGCACAACACAGTAAAATATCGTGGAAACTATAAATATTTGTGTAAAAGAATTAATAGTTTGTTCAGCACATGTCTTGCCACCTTACTGATCTGTAGGGTCCTTAAGAATGGGCTGGAATATAACTTATTTATCAGAGGTAATATTGACCAATATTTAAGAATGTGGGTTTTAGACTCAAATCTGAACCATACCACTTACTTGCTGCATGATTGTGTATTAGTTACCCAGTACTTATGGTTCATGTTTACTTATCTCTAAAACACAATGAATAATACTACCTACCTCACTGAATTTTTGTGAGGCATAAATTATTTGATACACATAAAGCGCTTAGGAAAATTAAGGCTTCAGAATATTTTGCTGTTATTTTTTCCCACATGTTCTTCTCAGAATTCAGCACTATTTTGGGAGAGTAAATAGATAATAAGGCTATGTTTTCTCATCTCTGCTCTGATGAATTTCCTTGGATTATAATATAACATTACATATCATGTCTTTGGCCAAGTTTACTTTCCCACATTTTATATTCTGTGCTTTTAGCTTACATTTTTATATTAAGATAATCTTTTAAAAATATAAGAAAAATATTCTTCATGCCATGTGGATGCACGTATGACAAGCGTTGACCCGAAACAAAGAACTGCTTTTATCTGCTGAGTTGCTGGAGATAGAGAAGGCTGCTCTCAAACATCTATTTGCATAAGTTGATTTGAATGGGGCAGACTCTGAGGCAATGAAAGTGGGCAACGCAATGTCCTTTTCCCGGAGCAATACTACAACATAAATAAATCGTAGCCCTGTGGAAAGGAATGAGGCTTAAACACAAGGCGATCCTTTCATGAGGAACGTTGTGAGAATAAGGCACTTGAAGTGGTGAGTCAGATAAGCCTTCACTTTTAATTAAGGAGCCCAACCTTTATAGTTTCTCTGCTAATTAAACCTGTGTTGATAAAATTGATGTTTCCACAGAGACAAATTTACTCTTATACTATTAAAACTGTAAAGCACTATTATATATTTTTATGCAGTAATGATTTTATTTATACTTTTTAAGGAGCCAGGATTTAATCCATAATTATAGATATGAGCTTGAACAAATAATATATTTTTTTATTGAATGAAAGATTTAAAAAATTCTATTGTGCTGTACAATTTTCAAAAGTTATGTATATAAGTGTGTGTGTGTGTGTGTGTGTTTTATTTTATCTGTTCGGTTCAGTTTAATTGCTCAGTCGCGTCTGATTCTTTGCGACCCCATGAATCACATCACGCCAGGCCTTCCTGTCCATCACCATCTCCCAGAGTTCACTCAGACTCACGTCCATCGAGTCAGTGATGCCATCTAGCCATCTCATCCTCTGTCGTCCCCTTCGCCTCGTGCCCCCAATCCTTTCCAGCATCAGAGTCTTTTCCAATGAGTCAACTCTTTGCATCAGGTGGCCAAAATACTGGAGTTTCAGCTTTAGCATCATTCCTTCCAAAGAAATCCCAGGGCTGATCTTAAGAATGGACTGGTTGGATCTCCTTGCAGTCCAAGGGACTCTCAAGAGTCTTCTCCAACACCACAGTTCAAAAGCATCAATTCTTTGGCACTCAGCCTTCTTCACAGTCCAACTCTCACATCCATACATGACCAAAGGAAAAACCATAGCCTCGACTAGATGGACCTTAGTCGGCAAAGTAATGTCTCTGCTTTTGAAATATACTAGCTAGGTTGGTCATAACTTTTCTTCCAAGGAGTAAGCGTCTTTTAATTTCATGGCTGCAGTCACCATCTGCAGTGATTTGGGAGCCCCCAAAAATAAAGTCTGACACTGTTTCCCCATCTATTTCCCACGAAGTGATGGGACCAGATGCCATGATCTTTGTTTTCTGGATGTTGAGCCTTAAGCCAGCTTTTTTGCTTTCCTCTTTTACTTTCATCAAGAGGCTTTTTAGTTCCTCTTCACTTTCTACCATAAGGGTGGTGTCATCTGCATATCTGAGGTTATTGATATTTCTCCCAGAAATCTTGATTCCACCTTATGTTTCTTCCAGTCCAGCGTTTCTCATGATGTACTCTGCATATAAGTTAAATAAGCAGGGTGACAATGTACAGCCTTGACATATTCCTTTTCCTCTTTGGAACCAGTCTGTTGTTCCATGTCCAGTTCTAACTGTTGCTTCCTGACCTGCATACAGATTTCTCAAGAGGCAGGTTAGGTGGTCTGGTATTCCCATCTCTTTCAGAATTTCCACAGTCTATTGTGATCCACACAGTCAAAGGCTTTGGCATATTAAGCTTATTTGACTTGAAGACCTTGTAAAATAATCTGAACTCAGTAATTTTGGTTTACCAAGTTAATCAATTTTTTTCAGTTTTTCATTTGTTCAGCATTTACTCATCAGTGTTTTATTGAACAACTACCATATGCCAGGCATTGTGTGAGGCCTTGGTTGTGCACTGGAGAGCAATGTAGACGTTGTCTCTGTTCCATGAAGTCTGTAGTCTAGTGATAGATACATGGAGTCAACAAGTAAATATGTCATTGTGAAGGCAAAAAATATCACAGAGAAAATGAAGAAAATTGATTGACAAAGAATACAGTGAGAAGAATCTCTTCACTTTGGTCATTCAGGGAGAATCTCTCTGAAGAGTCATTTAAACAGAGACCGGAAAGTGAGAAGAATCCAGCCTTACAGAGTCTGCAAAATAACATTCTAGATGAAGGGATGACCACCTGAAAAAGTTGCAATGAAGTTTATGCACTGGATGGTAGATAGTGAGAGAGCAGTATTAGCTAGGCCAAAGAATAAAGAACATTATAGTTACCAGGAAAAAGCTGAATTTTTTCTGAGTACAAGAAGAAGATATTGAAAAGTTTTAAACAATTACAAATTGATTTGTGCTTAAAATAGATCACAGTGACTATTTTATTAAAAAAAAAAAAACAATTTCAAGCTGGAAGACATGTATAAAAACTGTTGTCATAAGCCAGAGACTTGGACCAGGACAATAATTAGGCAGAGAAGTTCATAGATTAGAGAGTGATTTAGAAGCAAAGTCGATAGGGAGCTTCCCAGGTGACTCAGTGGCAAAGAATGCAGAAGACACAGGTTTGATCTCTGGGTTGGGAAGATCCCCTGGATGAGGAAATGGCAACCCACTCCAGTATTCTTGACTGGGCAATCCCATGGATAGTAGAGCCTAGAGGGCTAATTCATGGGGTCACAAGAGAGTTGGGCACTACTTAGTAACTAAACAACAGCAACAAAGTCGATAGGATTCAGCGATGGATTGAACATGGTGACATAAAGCACGGAGGGGAAAGAGATGTCCAGGGTGACTGCCATGCATGTGGCACTGAACATCATGCCCCTCAGTGGATGATATACCCCGTGCAGAGATGCACAGGACAGGAAAGGTTCTCTGTCTAAAGTCCAGCTTCTTTTAAATGTCTGAATCTTCATATATTCACTTTGGAGCTATAGGAGCATCATGTCCTGAGCTGCAGCTTATATAAAGCAGGGGATGCACAGCTAGAAAACTACAAAAAAGATCTTGAAAGGCAAATTTCTACTTTGTCTCGTCGATTTGTTCCAGCCTTTAGTATATGTGTAAGAATTAGAAATATAAAGACTTGAGGGAAATAATACAGGAGCATGAGTAGAAAGTCAAAGAAAATTAGTGGCATAAACTAATTAAATCTAAAAAAGATTTAAAAGTTGGGTTGTTTTTAAAATTTAAGTCAATAAATAAAACATTTCAGTTCAAATTTTCATGTACTTCATCAAGCTTTCCTCTCTCCAAAACTCTCTCTAAAAATAGAAATTTCAATGTCTCACTGAGTGGAGACAATGTGTTTTTCCAGTTTTTCATGCTCAGTTGTTTAGGCAACTCCATAATTTCATGGTTCTAAAGAGTGCTTTCATTAATGAACATAGAGGAAAATGAAGACGCATGGGAAAATAGTTCTTATCAAGTAGTTAATTCAACTGCTATTTCTATAGATCGAAATTTCAAAGGTGTACAAATGATGCTTATGTTTAATCCACCTGTTACTTAATTTAACTAAATTTCCAATAAATACATAGTTTGGACTAAATGTTAGAAAAGCAAATTCACATGTAGGATGGGGAAAGACTTTAATTTGGGGCGGAGTCAGGAATGAGGTTTTTGTAAATGGTAACCATATTTGACACTTTTAGTCTCTTTGAATTTGTTTATATATCTATAAAATGAGCATAATATAACCCTTAGTGTTGTTAAGAAAGTCAATGCAGATAGTGTATGCAGAATGCAGAGGTATTGTTAGGCTTCATTGATTGCTCTGAGAAAATACTATGTATATGGACCAGAAGATAAATATGTATTATTTACAGAGCAAACAAGTTATAGTAAATTACATACTAGAAGATAAAACAAGTGGTAGTGTTATTTAGCCAACAAATGTTTATTGAGAGCAGTTACTTGAAAGATACAATCTGGATGCTGGAAACAGAAGTGGAAAAAAAAACTCTCATGTAGATTATATTCTAGCAAGAAAAACTATTTCTCGATAAATACCTATGTAATATTTAGGTAGTGATAAATATACAGAAAAATTATGCAAAATGAGAAAGGTAGAGACATATTATAGAATAGTTAGGTAATAAAGTGAAATTTGAGCATATACTAAAGGAAGGGATCTTTGTAGTGGCTCAGCAGTAAAGAATCTACCTGCAATGTAAAAGACCCAAATTTGGTCCCTGGGTAGAGAAGATCTCCTGGAGAAGGGAAGGCAACCCACTCCAGTATTCTTACCTGGAGAATTCCATGAACAGAGGCGTCTTATGGGCTATAGTTCATGGGGTCACAAAGAGTCAGACATGACTAAGCAACTAACTAATTAAAAGAAGTGAAAGGCAAACATTTGACTATGTACGGGGAAAATGTTCTCAGGGAAAGGAATAGCAAGTGCCAAGGTTTGAGGCCCAAGTGTGCTCATTGTGCTTTTGGATTTCCAAGTAGGACACTGTGGCTGGAGCAGAATAATTGAGATGAGATGAGGTCAGAATGAGAAATCAGCAGCAGATGACAACATAAAGTTAGTAGGGTGTAAGATCATGGGAGCTTTTTATTTTTAACAAAATAAATCAGTGGAAAATGAGGTTGATTTAGCAACCATACAACCAAAGAAATTTCAGTAAGTTTATTTTTCTTCTACTTTTTCTCAAATATAACTGCTTTTTTTTTTTTTTTACTTTCTCTATTTTGTACTATGGAGGACAGAAATAAGATGACATCAGCCTTATGGCAAAGTGAAGAGGAACTAAAAAGCCTCTTGATGAAAGAGAAAGAGGAGAGTGAAAAAGTTGGCTTAAAACTCAACATTCAGAAAACTAAGATCATGGCATCTGGTCCCATCACTTCATGGGAAATAGATGGGGAAACAGTGGAAACAGTGTCAGGCTTTATTTTGGGGGGCTCCAAAATCACTGCAGATGATGACTGCTGCCATGAAATTAAAAGATGCTTACTCCTTGGAAGAAAGGTTATGACCAACCTAGACAGCATATTGAAAAGCAGAGACATTACTTTGCCAAGAAAGTTCTATCTAGTCTAGGCTATGATTTTTTCTGTGGTCATATATGGATGTGACAGTAGGACTGTGAAAAAGCTGAGCACCGAAGAATTGATGCTTTTGAACTGTGGTGTTGGAGAAGACTCTTGAGAGTCCCTTGGACTGCAAGGAGATCCAACCAGTCCATTCTAATGGAGATCAGCCCTGGGTGTTCTTTGGAAGGAATGATGCTAAAGCTGAAACCAGTACTTTGGCCACCTCATCCAAAGAGTTGATTCATTGGAAAAGACTCTGATGCTGGGAGGGACTGGTGGCAGGAGAAGAAGGGGATGACAGAGGGTGAGATGGCTGGATTGCATCACCTACTTGATGGATGTGAGTCTGAGTGAACTCTGGGAGTTGGTGATGGACAAGGAGGCCTGGCGTGCTGCGATGCATGGGGTCACAAAGAGTTGGACATGACTGAGTGACTGAACTGAATTGATGGCTTATAATAAACCAAAATGATATTATTATTCACCTCTCTTTTCCCCAGGCCTCTACCCTTACCGTATTCCATTAAAGGAATAAAGAAAGAGAAAGCTTCCCAACAAAACTTTCAAAACTTCTGTCAAATTTATATCCTTAAACGATTTCACATAGGAAGAATATGTTTGGTTTTGACTTATTGGGATCTATATTACCCTTACAAAATGAATACTACTCCTAATTACAGAAGCTGAGATGACCAGAATTGCACTGGATGTCCTCAAACTTTTCTTTTTCAGTTCTAAAATCTCATAACGCTGTGTAATTAAATCAGCATAATCAATAGTTAATGAATAAGCCACCAGCAATAGCTTCATTTTAATTTTCTTTGCATGACTTTTTCTTCCATTAGGTGTATATATTTCATGATTTTTGTCATTAAGTTGTGAGAAAAATGTAAATTGTATTTCTTTATAAATGATTTTCTCTAAAAGTTTCTTCTGAATGGTGAATGGAAAAAATGAAAAGCATACAAGAACGACTGCACAAATATCACACTGTTGCCACTGCGACAGCATAGTGATAGACACACAACTCCTAAGGAATATACTTCGATGCTTACATGTTTGTCTTTTTGTATCCAGAGAAATTTAAGTTATACAGTGTCTATATAATGTCAGGCACTATGCTGAACATTTATGTTGTTATTTAATTTGTACAACATCAGTATAAGTGTCACTATTCAATATTACCTACAAAGAAATTCAGCCTCAGAGAAACAAAGTATTTTCCCAGTATTGCATATATTCTTAACCAAATAGTTACACAGATACATAAAATAATGCCTACATGTTCAGTTCAGTTCAGTCGCTCAGTCGTGTCCAACTCTTTGCAACCCCATGAATCACAGCACGCCCGGCCTCCTTGTCCATCACCAACTCCCAGAGTTCACTCAGACTCACGTCCATCGAGTCGGTGATGCCATCCAGCCATCTCATCCTCTGTCGTCCCCTTTTCCCCTGCCCCCAATCCCTCCCAGCATCAGAGTCTTTTCCAATGAGTCAACTCTTCACATGAGGTGGCCAAAGTACTGGAGTTTCAGCTTTAGCATCATTCCTTCCAAAGAACACCTAGGGCTGATCACCATTAGAATGGACTAGTTGGATCTCCTTGCAGTCCTAGGGACTCTCAAGAATCTTCTCCAACACCACAGTTCAAAAACATCAATCTTTGGCACTCAGCTTTCTTCACAGTCCAACTGTCACATCCATACATGACCACTGGAAAAACGATAGCCTTAACTAGATGGACCTTTCTTGGCAAAGAAACGTCTCTGCTTTTGAATATGCTATCTAGGTTGGTCATAACCTACATGAGCTATTGCCAACTCAACTTTAGGGAAAACATGTTAGAGAAAAATGAATGATCACACATATTGAAAATACGTATCATGAGCTGTCACTGAGAATTTACTGTTTATTTATGGGGTGTATTATAAATTGACCTTCATCATCAGAAACTTAACCAGTTCAATGCCACCACCCTTTTAAATGGAGAGTATCATCTTTGATGTTTGTATAATGTTTTTGATTTTGGAATCTATCTTGCCTGAGTAGAAGGAATTATCAGATGAAAAACTTGCTTCTAGACGTTTTTGCCCTATATAGAAGTAGTAAAGGGAGGTGTCAAGTTGACAGCAGTCTGAAGGAGGAAAAACAATTTAGTCATCAATATGTAACATGACTAGAAAACTCCTTGAAGAATTTGATGTGTGGACAGTGCTTTGAGACTCTTTAAGGTCTGTCACTTGGATTATTGGCAAGAGTTCAAATCTGAGGAGAGTCAGCAGTCCCAAAAGTAATCCCCACGAGGTCCCAGAAACAGACCAGTGTTCTAATACTGCTTTAAGGGAAATCATTTCCATCACTTTTATTGATTTTGCAACACCAAGACTCATAAGAAGTCTACATATTCTACATCTGTTAGATGAAGACAAGGAAGCTATGCTGGCTAAATTCCATTAGAAGGTCTTTTGACTATTAAGCTAGAGTTGAAGACTGCTTGATTCAAATGCCTTCATACAGGAAATTAGAAATCAATTACTGTACTGAAGACCATTTATTACAAAGAAATCATTAGGCTTCTGAATTTTTAATATTTGCTTTAACTTTTAAATTTATTATATGTTCTTTGAGTTTGCTTTGTTATTCTTTTTAAAGTTCTTGAGCTGAATAATGTATTTATATCTTGTTTAATAAGAGTTCTAAGACTAAGATAATTTCTCTGAGAAATGCTTTTTTTCCATAATTTTTTAACATCTTTATTTTAGAAATAAATTAGTGTAATAAACTTCCATTTACTCAGGTCCAAATATATCAACTGATGGCCCATATTCTTTCACTTCTTTTACTGTTGGATTATTAGAAAAAAAAATCTTAGACCTTGTATCATTTTATCTATCAGGATCTTGAAATGTCTATTAAATATCTTATGTTCTACACATCTCTCTCTTTCTCTTTCCATCTCTTTCCATCTTTTTACTGGAGAAATCTGACTTTTTTTCCTATTATTCTATAGAAGTTTCCCAAGACTTGATTTTGATGATTATTTTCTTTACTATCATGTATCATATTTTTTTCTGTCCCTTGTTTCCCCTTTAAATTGCTCTTTATCAGAGCAGATTTGATTTCAATCAAAGATGGAATTATGCACTTCTATCAAGAAATACATTATGTTGAATGTCTTTTTGTCATATTACTGCCTTTGTTGATTATTGCCTGGAGTATTTACATTAGTCCTGCCCTAGGGTTTGCAGAGTAGTAATTTTCACTTTTATCATTCGTTTTTCATTTATTAACTCTAAAATTTCCATAACAAGATACATTCACTCATCAATTATTTGTTTTGTTTTGTTTTCTGGTGTGTAGTTCCTATGTGGAGGACAAGATAAATAATAGATTATTTTCTTTTTCACATTTTTCAAAATATTGAGTTGGTTTCCTATCACCTTCATAAATATACAAGGATTTTTAAAAAGTTGCTTGGGGGAAGTGAAAGGATCAACAGATTTAAGTATACTTGATGTGTTTCAATCCAAGGCAGATATAATTTTTTTTTCAAGATATTCACTTTGTCCAGTGGAAATATTTTCATGTTTGTTCTGGAGTCATTTTGACATGAACTCAGTATACTGTGAAAACTTTATTTCTGTTATGAAAAATACTCTGGACTAATCTTGTACATTTGTACATTTCCTAACCTAGAAATGAAAACAGCTTTGTTCAGTGAGTTCTGGTTCCTTTTGGTAGAAAACAACATCCAGAGACCACAGTCACAGTGCTGAGGTCACATCTCATAAACTTTAATAGAAACTTCTTGTCATTATTTTCTAAATAACAATAATTACAACTTTAATTTTTTCTTTAACCTGAGACACATTTTAAAATTTTTTAAGTAGTCAAATGTTTTCCATCATTATTTACCCGGAAAAGGTTAGTTTTCATTCTACTCCCAAAGAAAGGCAATGCCAAAGAATGCTCAAATTACTGCACAATTGCACTCATCACACATACTAGTAAAGGAATGCTCAAAATTCTCCAACCCAGGCTTCAGCAATACGTGAACCGTGAACTTCCAGATGTTCAAGCTGGTTTTAGAAATGGCAAAGGAACCAGAGATCAAATTGCCAACATCTGCTGGATCATCAAAAAAGCAAGAGTTCCAGAAAAACATCTATTTCTGCTTTATTGACTATGCCAAGGCCTTTGACTGTGTGGATCACAATATACTGTGGAAATTCTTCAAGAGATGAAAACACCAGACCACCTGACCTGCCTCTTGAGAAACCTACATACAGGTCAGGAAGCAACAGTTAGAACTGGACATGGAACAACAGACTGGTTCCAAATAGGAAAAGGAATATGTCAAGGCTGTATATTGTCACCCTGCTTCTTTAACTGATATGCAGAGTACATCATGAGAAACGCTAGGCTGGAAGAAACACAAGCTGGAATCAAGATTGTCGGGAGAAATATCAATATCCTCAAATATGCAGATGACACCACCCTTATGGCAGAAAGTGAAGAGGAACTAAAAAGCCTCTTGATGAAAGTGAAAGAGGAGAGTGAAAAACTTGGCTTAAAGCTCAACATTCAGAAACTAAGACCATGGCATCCTGTCCCATCACTTCATGGCAAATAGATGGGGAAACAGTGGAAACAGTGTCAGACTTTATTTTGGGGGCTCCCAAATCACTGCAGATGGTGACTGCAGCCATGAAATTAAAAGACGCTTACTCCTTGGAAGGAAAGTTATGACCAACCTAGATACCATATTCAAAAGCAGAGACATTACTTTGTGACTAAGGTCCATCTAGTCAAGGCTATGGTTTTTCCAGTGGTCATGTATGGATGTGAGAGTTGGACTGTGAAGAAAGCTGAGTGCCGAAGAATTGATGCTTTTGAACTGTGGTGTTGGAGAAGACTCTTGAGAGTCCCTTGGACTGCAAGGAGATCCAACCAGTCCATCCTAAAGGAGATCAGTGCTGAGTTATCATGGAAGGACTGATGTTGAAGCTGAAGTTCCAATACTTTGGCCACCTGATGTGAAGAGCTGACTTATCTGAAAAGACCCTGATGCTGGGAGGGATTGGGGGCAGGAGGAGAAGGGAACAACAGAGGATGAGATGATTGGGTGGCATCAATGAGTCAATGGACATGAGTTTGGGTCAACTCTGGAGGTTGGTGATCGACAGGGAGGCCTGGCATGCTGTAATCCATGGAGTCGCAAAGAGTCGGACAAGACTGAGCAACTGAACTGAACTGAACTGAACCCTTTTGTTATTCTTTTCTTTATCAAATAAAATCATGCACACAAATTTTGTTTTTTGTAGTTAATGAGTTTTTGGTGGCTTAACATAATATTGAAAAATAGTTTCTGAGCTTCTGCAGAAAAAGTATCATATCTGTTGAACGATGCTTAAGTTTCCTAAACACATTTATATCTGTATCACTTAGACCCTGAACCTGATATTTTGCAATTTGTCCACCCGGGTAAGCTGTGTATTAAGAATCTAAGATAAAAGTTTAAACAAGTTAGAAGTAAGTTTATTTTTCTCCTTTGTAATAGTCCTAACATAAACAATCAAGGGAAACTTGCAAGTCCTTTCAACCTGCTTTTCTGCTATTTCTAGGAGGTTTGTTTTCATCCACATAGTAAATGGCTCACCACAATGTTCACATATCAGCCAGCTGGAAGGAGAAAGGGGTCATAAGGACAAATATACCTCTTCTTCCTAAGAATGGGACCTAGCAGTTACATACACAAATTCTGCTCACATCCTTTGGACCAGAATGTGATATATAGCCACACTGAAATGCAAGAGAGGCTGGGAAAGGGAATGCTTATTTTAGGTAGCTCTGTTAAAATATGCTTATTACAAAAGAAGATGAGAAATCATATAGGGTCAGGAGTGTCAAGTAGCAGTTGTAGTATATAGCCTGAAGGATGCTTCATCCTTGAAATCACAATTTCCCCAATATTTGTTTACGTTTGGACTCTTTCATTAATCTTTGCTTTTGAAGTCTAATGTTTTCCTTTGATCTAGGTATAGGCTTTATTTCTAATCAGGTAAATTTCTTCATTATGTCTGGAATTTTCTGTTCTATATGTATGGTTATTTTCTTCAAGCCCACTCATTTCTTTAGGACATGTTTAGTTTGGATTTGTTGTTGCTGTTTAGTTGCTAAGTCATGTCCAACTCTTTGGGACCCAATAGACAAGGAAATGGCAACCCACTCCAGTGTTCTTGCTTGGAAAATCCCAGAGACAGTGGGCCCCTGTCTATGGGATCTCACAGAATCCGACACGACTAAAATGACTTAGCAGCAGCAGCAGCAGACTGTAGCCTGCCAGGCTCCCCTGTCTATGGGATTTCCCAGGCAAGAATAGCAGGGTGGGTTACCATTTTACCATTTTTTTTCTCCAGGGGATCTTCCCAACCCAGGGATGGAACCTGTGTCCCCTGCATTGGCAGGCAGATTCTTCACCGTGAACCACCAGGGAAGCCCTTAGTTTGTATTACAAGCACATAAGTACATAATTACGAAACACATATTTCCTACTAGTGGAAGGATTTGAGCTGGATGAATACCATGTCTGGAAAGGGAATCTCTAATTTTTGGTAGAAATTAATACTGATGAACTCTAAGATTTTTCTCAACTCTAGGAATCTCTGTTACTATAAAATGTTTGCCTTATTTTCTCTTTTATGCACCTTTTATGGATTTTATGGACTCTGTGAAATCTACTAGATATTCTCAAGGATGTTAAGTCACAATAACCAGAGTAAGATACAGGTATGTTATTTGTAGGGAAATATTTGCCTATATGGATCTCACCATCTTAAATGAACTGTTTTCTTACTGAAGTTCTTATGAATCTCCTGAATCTTCATAAGAAGAGTCTCCTAGAGTCACTGTTTTTTTCTCTTTCCCAAGGTGGCATCTCAAGAATACAATGACTGGGTGTCTTTTATTGCCAAGAAGTTTCAATAAGCTATTTATTCATATTTGGTTGTGCACTTATCATGTGCCAGACTCTGCTGTAAAACAAAACACAAAGATGAAAAAGACTTGATGTGCCCTCATGAATCTTATAGTCTGAATACCATGATATGGGCATATCATTGGAAAATTTCTCTAGAAAAATATATTAACTCTTAGAACATATATAATGCAAACATCCGTGGACAGTAGAAAAAAGGTTGGTTCTCATAAGATTTTTAGTTAACTATCAATGAAGTAAAAAAAAGTCCTGTTTACATAGACCAGTGTTCATATTTGTTCAAACTATTGAAAAAGTGGAAAGTCCTAAGGTATCTTGAACTACTGATTAGAATAACTGAACAACTAATAAATCAGTCTAGAAATTTTGGGTGGAAATAGAATAATTTTCTGAAGTTCCTTTACATAGGTATACAATTATAGAATTCTACAGAAGTCCAATAGCCTAACATCTAGCTAATGCATAACTGTATCAACAGATTTTCCCCATTAATGTTTCAGGGAAAAAATTATCTGGCAGTACCAAAGCACTTTCATAAAATCAGAGCCCAGTTTTGAAGACTGAGTGAAAGTATTAGTTTTATAAACCATGTGTTTTATTTTTATAATAGTTAAGTGGCAATTTAGCATACCTCTTTGTGGAAGTTAGTTCAAATGAAATTTATTGAAACAAAAATGTGCTAAGTTTTAAAGAAAAACTTAGTAAAATACCCACAGTTCATGCCCAATGGGCATGCAACCTAATTAGACTGATTGGCCTAATGCCGTCCCAGGAACTCACCCTACATTAACCACTCAGTTAACCACATTTTAAAACTGGGCCAACAATGTTAAAACCTAATGGGGTTCATTATGCCTCAGTACAAACTGAGCACCTCTAAAATTGCAAATGACTTTAGGAAATAAAAGAACACTGGCAACGACTTTTGTTATAATGCTGACCCAGGCACCCTTCCACTATGTCTCTGTTATGCTTGTTTGTATCACCCTTCCCACCAGCCTTGATCAAATATTTTTGTAGCTACTTGTTGATGGTAATTCTGTTTTATGAGCTGTGACTGAAAATTGTCTTATCCTACATACCTCACTAAGCTAGGTCCATTTTTAAATGGAAACACACCAAGGACTATCAAAAATATTTTTGACATAAGCTGGGAACATAATATTTGTATTTTACCTGATATGTATACATATGTGTCTGTCACACCAAACAGGAAACATTAACAACAAGATGGAGAAATGTATCAGCTGACACTGAAATCTGGATCGAGAACTGTCTACATCAGTCTACCTTAAAGACGACATAGCTGCAGAGAGCATCCCTCCTTCTCTCCTTTTGGAGGTTTTAGACAAAATGAGAATCTTAGACAAAACTCCTAAGGCACTGTTAATGCTTATGTGCCATGAAAAGACCTGGAAGGTACCACATGTCCTTAGAGTGAAGTTGATGTGGGGATGTAGTATTTGGGGATCCAGCTATGGTACCTGCCAGAGGTTCTACAGTGGTCTGGCAAGGGTTGAATGTACTGTAGCCAACTACACTTAAGTACACAACCCTGCAGCCACACGTAGGGAGCTCTTACTTGTAAGTGAAGGGATGGTTGAGTCAGGAAGGCAGGATCTCTGGGTCCTGATCAAACCAAAGAGGGTACAATAAATTCCCCACTCACAAGCGTTAGCACAGTATACCAGCAGGGCATACAGAGACATGTATGCAGGCCTGTCCCTCCTATCCTCTCATCACCATGGTTTATGTAGCCCTTTATATCTCTTGAGAACATCTTGGAAATATCAGAGAAAGGACAGAGAATCTGGAAGATGGAGAATTTGCTTGAATAAGACTGTTATGTAAAGGAAAAGTTTAAGTTATTGGATCAATATAAGTTACTGGATTAAACTAAATTCTATTTTCCATGTCCCTTAGGATTGTTGGAGAATTGTAGGAAGGTGATTTTAAAGAAATAATACATTAGTTATAGGACATTAGGCAGATGTGGGTGTAAACTGAGGACTCATTTGCAAATGTCTACGCTGAGTGAACAATTAAGTAGTTGTGTGTTTGTTATCAGTTGCCTTGGTGAGGGTTGGCAATATTAGGACAGTCAGGAGCCCTTGTTTGGGACTGTCCCTGTGCAGTCTCTGTGCACCCTGTGGCTTTGGTAAGGGAGCTGAATCTGAAGGCAGCATGGGCTGCATCTTCTGTGATGCCCTAGTGGTACTGCCTTGGTGGGAGGGAAGCCTGGGAGTTGGAAGGGCTAGAGTCAAAGCCCTGTGCAAGCTGGGGTTTCTCCTCGGAGCAGTGGCTGTGGTCCTGCTATCAGGGAGTGGGGCTGGGGCCTCAGGGGCTAGAGCAGGAGCCCTGAAGGAGCCAAGCTTCTCCTAGCCATGGCAGTCTCTGCTTTGGTTGGGGACAGATATGGGGCCCAAGGCCCTGGAGCTGCTCTTCTGAGCTCTCTTTGCTTTTCCCTGGTGCAGGCAATAGTGGTCTGTATCTTAGCAGGGAGAAGTGTAGGAGCAGGGTGAACTGCAGCAAGAGGCTGGTGTGGGTTGCAGTGCCCTGGGGCAATTTTGGCAGATGGCCAGAGCATCAGGCAGTTTTTGATCTGCTGCCTCTGCCTTGGTCCTGGGGAAAAGCTAAACTGTGCATGTGCTTTTAAAAGTGGAGTCTCACTTTCTTACAATCCTCAGGTAAATCCACTAGTTTTCCAACACATCAAAGGGACTGTCCTTCCCAGTGCCAGACTCTACTGGGGTCTGGACTCTCACTTCTTAGGGTGGATCCCCAAGCCTGTGATATCCCCTTTCTGTTCTGGATCACCCCTTAAGGGTGTGGGTCCCAACTAGATCAATTATCCTTCCTGCATGCACGCTAAGTAGCTTTAGTCATGTCTAACTCTTTGTGGCCCTATAGACTATAGCCTGCCAGGCTCCTCTGTCCATGGGATTCTCTAGGTAAGGTTACTGGAATGGGTTGCCATGCACTCCTCCAGGGGATATTCCTGACCCAGGGATTGAACCCATATCTCTAAAGTCCTCTGCATTGGCAAGCAGATTCTTTACCATTAGTGCTACCTGGGAAGCACCCTCCTTTCCTGCAGACTCCATATGGTTCTTTCCTCATAGCCTTAGTTGAAGAAGAGCTAGGTTGTTCTGCTAGTCTTCAGGTAATGAGAGTTGCCATGTATGTAATTGAAACTTTGATGTGCTTGTGGGTTCCCTCAATTGAGCTCAGTGCTTCCTACTCTACCATCTTGATCCCCCTCTACCAATGATATATTATTAAGGGAAAAATACATTCTTACAAATAAGTGGGCACTTGTACAGTGGATGCCCCATTTATAATTTTAAGGTATGTGTGTTCATATGAACAGGAAAATCCCTGGGAGGTTACCATGACAATGTTAACAGCAATGTCTCTTGGAAGTAGAATAACCAGTGATTTCCATTTTCTTTTCTCTGTTTAAGTATTGTTTGAAATATTTGCAGTGGCATGCTTTAAATCTATAATTTTAAAAAGTCAAGCTATTTTTAGGAAAAATATCCAAAAGTTTATATACAGTATAATGCTGTGAAAAAAATGATCAAGCACCATTATTATAAAATATAGAAGGGGCATAATCACCACAAGCTAAGTCCTAAGCAGTGTGCTCTGCTTCCATGCTGTAAGATAGAGAGAAATATGATGTAAGTGAATCAACAAATTCTCCTTCCACTGTGGCTGTGAGGAGTCACATTCTTGGCTGAGTGTCCTGAATTTACACATTATAGGAGAATAGAATTATTCTCTCTTTCCTTCACTGTACAGAAAGAAGGAGCTTTTGTAACACTCTTGAGAATGGAGAAGCACTTACTGATTTTATTAATGAGGGTAACTTATAGGAAATCATTTAGTCTCCACAACAACTCGAGACTTTTAGATCCTTGACCCCAAGAAAACACTACCTTTCTCCAGAATGGGAGGAAGTATTTTCTGATACTGTCTCTAACCCCTCAGTTGCTCTTCTTTATTGGAGGATAAGTGATTTAACTGGCTAATGAAATGAGGAATTTGGGCATAATTTTTAGGGCCAGAGGTGTTCTGTTCAAATGTAGATAATGAGTAATCTGGGGCTTCCCTAGCATCTGGGAGGATAAAGAATCCGCCTGCCAATTCAGGAAACCAGGGGAGGTGGGGGTGGGGGGTTAATCCCTGGGTTTGGAAGATCCCCTGGAGAAGGAAATAGTAATCCATTCTAATATTCTTGCCTGCAAAATAGCATGGACAGAAGAGCCTGATGGGTCACAAAGAATAGGACATGACTCAGTGACTGAACAACAGCAACAAATCACAAAGGGCACAAATACTGGGAAAATCAATAGCAGCTTTCTGTCAATAATATATTAAAGGAAAATCTCCAGCTGAGGCAAATATGAAGATTCAGAAAGGATCCCCTTAAGATACAGGATTCTTAGGACCAAGGAATTCCAGAAGAGGCAATACCAAAGGGGCAGCCCACTCCAGTGTTCTTGCCTGAAGAATCCCAGGGACGGCGGAGCCTGGTGGGCTGCCGTCTATGGGGTCGCACAGAGTCGGACATGACTAAAGTGACTTAGCAGCAGCAAAGATGCCTTGAGATGTTTCTGAAGCTGAAGAAATCCAGAAAAAGAGTAGAAGACTGACATTGTGGAGACTGTGACGCAGTGAACCTCGGCGTTCTGACTCTTTTAAAATGTTGGGCATCCAGATCTAAGGGGGGTATGGAGTTTGCATCCCCAGGCATCGTGCTTTCTCCTCAGCCTCCACATACCAGAATCATGCTGGAAGAGGATGGCTCCAAGGAGAGATGGGAATGAAAAAATGTGAAATGAACATAAAGCGAAAGACAAGAGCTTCAGATAAGGCCTGGAGGCTGAAGAGGCCATCACAGCAAATTTGCAATATTTGTAATGTAGAAATACGTCAAACACAAGAAACAATGTCATAATCAATCTCTTAATGGAAGTATTCTCATAACTGAATTTATATTCATGGTTTAAGGACTCAAAATAAACTCTCCTAGCCTATCAGGCCTTCTGGCAAGACAAATCAGATCTACTGTATTTTTCTGCTATGGTTCAGTGCTGATGATGGCCCTGTGACATCATATTATGTATGGGGACAACTGATGAGGGAGGATTGGAATTACCTTGTCGCTTCCAAAGTTTATGAGCGAAGGTTGCAGCTGAGATCATCTTACGTGTCCTATTGACCCTGGATTCTTTGCCTGATAATATCATAATATCATATATGAGTGTGACTTAAAATTGGAGTAATTAAATTTCAAAGGTGTTGGAGAGGCTATACCTATTCCCATAGAGAAAGGCCAGCTTGCTCCTAAAAGAACTCCGACTGCATGTGACTGAGATGCTTCTTGTTGAAAATAGAAAGAAAAGTGTATTGAATAAGCAAGATTTTGGATTTTTGATTTCCTGGAAGTTTCATTAACTTGAATCAGATTTTGCTTTTGCTTTTATATGGAGTTTTTGCATAGCTTCTAATAAGAAGCATTTGACAATGTAGCGGGGCATAATTTGAGGTTAGAAATTGAACAGGGAAAGAGGTTTGGACCATGAACACATTGTACTCCATGAGTTACATCAATTCACTGCTTATTCTAAGTTCTGTCTGAACTTTCTGAATGCAAAAACTGAACTGTTGACCTGGAAGGAGGCCCAGGGGGCAGTGGTGGGCCATGGTGCATCTCTGAAACCCTTCTAATTCCTCCTCTGAAGAGGTATTGTTGCAGGAAAGAGCCATTCTGACTTCAGGTTAAAACTGTTTCTTTCACTTTAACCTTTGCTTCCTGATTGCTTTTGTTCACTAAAAGGATATTGTTTATATATAACGGTCTGCCTTGGGGAACCCTGCCCATCTGCTTGAATGTTAAATCATAATGCATCTGTTCAGGACCTCTTCCACCTGTGGGTGGCCACAGGAATGAAAAAATGAAAACACCACCTCCCTTAGACTTGCTATTCCAGGCATTTGCAAGATTAAAGGCCTTTTATTTTTCTTCTTCACTGCCCCCCCCATCTCTAGTCTATCAAAGAAACTAACATCCAGACTATGATAAGATGGTTATTTTAAGACATTAGTTTGCCATCTTCTTGGCCCCCTGGCTTTCCAAATAAAGTCATATTCCTTGCCTCAACACTTCATTTCCTATCATGTAGTGAGCAGAATGAGCTTGGACTCAATTTAGCCACTACCCTTGATGACCATAAAGTGAAATTGTAAAAGTGAAGTCACTCAGTCGTGTCCAACTCTTTGCGACCCCATGGACTGTAGCCTACCAGGCTCCTCCGTCCATGGGATTCTCCAGGCAAGAATACTGCAGTGGGGTGCCATTTCCTTCTCCAGGGGATCTTCCCAACCCAGGGATAGAACCCAGGTAACCATAGGCTTGGTTATTAAAAATAAACAATTACATAAGAACAAAATTTGAGAATATCAGGGAAGAAAACTCATTCCCTGACTTCCTTCTCTCTATTTCCATGTAGCAAAGACAGTATATAACATATTCCACACATAGGAACAGAGATAAAACATCTGATTGGTGAGATCTAGAGGAGCATTTACTGCAAGGAAATGTTACTCTGTTGAAATGCTCCCACATTGCTAAGTAATCCCCACCCCCTAATTCCAGTCACCCACCAACCCACATGTGCTGAGAGCCAAGCCACACTTGCATTCCCATCCTGTGGTCATCAAACTGAAACATGCCTTGGTGAGCCCAGCTTGGCCTCTGTTCTCCCTAACTTAGCATCTCTGCCTGTGAATCAGGTAATGCTTCCCTGACTGTGAAGACTCCCTTCAGGAGGGGATACCAGAAGGCCCATTCGGGCCTCAGATCCAGACTGGGTTCTCAACCCCACTTTATCATTAAAATCGGTACTTAATTGTATCCCTAATTTAACCCCTCCATTCTTTTTATCAATTAGCTAGAACCAGGAGAAAATGATGGTGAGTAATTAATAACCAACAAATTTTACAACAAAAATGTCCATTTTTATTGATAAAGTACTTCATAATTCTAAGAATAATTTTCAGAATGTAATCAAAGAAAGATAGGGAGCTAAGAATAAAGCAACTAAGATTAAGACAAGACAAAGAACTAAAAATGGCAAAAATTTTATAAGCCCAACTACATGCACAAACAATTTTTTTTCATTTCTGGCTTCAAAGGGAAGAAATAAAGGCAGTCATGAATATATTTAAAATGTATAAGTGGCTACCTATATAGATGGAAGATTGGATTTTTAGGGAAAAAATTCTCAATTTTAGAGTAAAAATTTTATCCTATTTTAGATTATTAAATTATTCTTGCTCTGGCCTTGACATACTCTATATAGGAAAATCCAATATAGCAAAATTTCCTCTCCTAGAATTGCACCACCTCCTTCCTATGTCCAGCTCCACACAGCTGGCCACAGATTAGTTGGAGGTTCCCTAGGAAGTGTCTTAAATTGTCAGGAAGAAGACCTAACTTAGAGCATCCATGCTGCTTCACTGGCACCACGTGTTCTGTATGATGCTTCACTAGCATGAACATCTCTGTTCTCAAGAACTCAGAGAGTGCTGACTACCACCACACAGCTATGATGGTTGTAAGAGTCTTTCTCGCTGCTTTCCTGGGTACCCAAGACTCTGAACCCTTAGTTACAACAAAAGTCTACATGGTCTGTGAAATGATGTGGGAGCAACATATTTCCCTCTGAATATTTTTAAACAAATTTTTATTACAATGGTGGAATTTAGTGTTGTCTGTGTCACAAAGTCTTACAGCATTTTGCAAAGAAGTCTTTCTATTTTAATTTATAGGTCCTTGAAGCTGAGCCTAGAATGAAATCATGCATCAACCAAGACGTACTGAGTTCCTCCTCCTCTGATGACTTTGTTATTGGATCCCAGCCATTTGCCTGGTTTCTTCTTCTTTGGAATCAGTTCTCTCCACATAGTTTTTAATCTCTTACTACAGTTAGACTTCTTTGGAGCCAACACATCAGTTCATTAGGCATGATAGGATATTCTTGAAGCTCAGCAATGAACTCAGTTATGTCTTTTTCCAGAAAGTTTCTATGTCACTGGAAGATCTATTCTACAACTTATCTAACTATGCAAAAATCCCACCATTAGATTGTGCAAAGATAGTAGCTTAATGTGAGATTTCTGCTACATGGTTTATAATTCTGTAGAAACACAACATAAAATCAGGTGGCTTAAAGAGAATTAGGAGACAGCACCTCAATAACTCATTAACCGTTAGCAGTATCACATAAAACATGTTTTTATAAACACATACATAAGAATTAAATTGATTTACTAGGAAATTCTTATTGCTCTTTATTTGCTGAGTCAATGGCTATTTCCACAAGTATAGTTGCAGGTAAAATCTCATAACTTTCAGCTGAATTAATTAGCCTTTTGACAGAGTACCATGATTAGCAAAGTCTCAGAAACATTAGTCACTTTGATTGGCCACTCTGTATAAGGACTACTAGTTCAGTTCTTCAGTTACTTTAGGAAAAGGTTGGTCATAATTCTACCATATTTATGAAAACTGTCTTGAGTTTCTTTGGCTGCTGAAGGCTTCTTTCTTTTAAACCATTTAATAATTGTCATAGACTTGGATGGTATTATGCTGAGTGAAATAAGTCAGATAGATAAAGACAAGTACTGTAGGTTATAATTTATATGTGATATCTAAAAGTAAATCAAACTAATGATGATAGCAAAACAAAAAATAGATACAGATATAGAAAAAAAAAAAAAACTAGTGGCTACCAGTGGGAGAGAGAAAAGAGTAGGGGCTGTTAAGAGGTAGAATATTAAGAGAAACAAACTGCTATGTTTAAAATAAATAAGCTACAGGTATATATCATAAAGCACAGGGAATACAGCCAATGGAGTATAATCTTAAAAAAAAATGTGAATTACTATGGTATACACCTAAGACCTAAGAGATACAGGTTAGATCCCTGGGTCAGGAAGATCCCCTGTAGGAGGAAATGGCAACCCACTCCAGTATTCTTGCCTGGAGAATCCCATAGACAGAGGAGCCTGGCAGGCTACAGTCCATGGGGGCGCAAAGAGTTGGACACGACTGAAGTGATTTAGCACACACATAGGACACACACACACCTAAACCATAAATTACTGTAAATGAACCATACTGCCATTAAAAAACTATTAAAAACTCTAAAAAAAAAAGTAGCTCCTAGGAAAAAATCATGTCTTTCTATGACTTTTTTTTTCTTTTTTCCTATTTGGAACAAGTCTATTGTTCCATGTCCAGTTCTAACTGTTGCTTCCTGACCTGCATACAGATTTCTCAAGAGGCAGGTCAGGTGGTCTGGTATTCCCATTTCTTTCAGAATTTTCCACAGTTTGTTGTGATCCACACAGTTAAAGGCTTTGGCATAGTCAATAAAGCAGAAATAGATGTTTTTCTGGAACTCTCTTGCTTTTTCCATGATCCAGCAGATGTTGACAATTTTATTTCTGGTTCCTCTGTCTTTTCTAAAACCAGCTGAACATCTGGGAGTTCCCTAGTCTGGGAAGATTCCATGTGACATGGAGCAACTAAAGCCATGTGCCATGACTACTGAGCCTGTGTGCCTAGAGCCTGTGCTCCACAACCAGAGAAGCCACCACAATGAGAAACCCATGCACTTCAGTGAAAAGTAGCCCCTGCTTGCCACAACTAAAGGAAGTCAGTGCAACCAAAAATAAATAAACACATTTTAAAAATTTCTGGGGAATTAACTTCATATGTAAATTATAACTTCCTATGAAAGTGGAATAAATACCTAACAGCTGCCTTCAGTACAGTTCAGTTCAGTCGCTCAGTCGTGTCCAACTCTTTGCGACCCCATGAATCGCAGCACCCAGGCCTCCCTGTTCATCACCATCTCCCGGAGTTCACTCAGACTCACGTCCATCGAGTCCGTGATGCTATCCAGTCATCTCATCCTCAGTCGTCCCCTTCTCCTCCTGCCCCCCAATCCCTTCCAGCATCAGCGTCTTTTCCAGTGAGTCAACTCTTCGCATGAGGTGGCCAAAGCACTGAAGTTTCAGCTTCATCATCATTCCTTCCAAAGAAATCCCAGGGCTGATCTCCTTTAGAATGGACTGGTTGGCTCTCCTTGCAGTCCAAGGGACTCTCAAGAGTCTTCTCCAACACCACAGTTCAAAAGCATCAATTCTTCTGGCACTCAGCCTTCTTCACAGTCCAACTCTCACATCCATACATGACCACAGGAAAAACCATAGCCTTGACTAGACAGACCTTAGTTGGTAAAGTAATGTCTCTGCTTTTGAATATGCTATCTAGGTTGGTCATAACTTTTCTTCCAAGGAGTAAGTGTCTTTTAATTTCATGGCTGCAGTCACCATCTGCAGTGATTTTTGGAGCCCCCAAAATAAAGTCTGACACTGTTTCCAATGTTTCCCCATCTATTTCCCATGAAGTGATGGGACCAGATGCCATGATCTTAGTTTTCTGAATGTTGAGCTTTAAGCCAACTTTTTCACTTTCCTCTTTCACCTTCATCAAGAGGCCCTTTAGCTCCTCTTCACTTTCTGCCATAAGGGTGGTGTCATCTGCATATCTGAGATTATTGATATTTCTCCTGGCAATCTTGATTCCAGCTTGTGTTTCTTCCAGCCCAGCTGGGCTACATGTACGTAGAGGTTTAAATAATGGAGTAATAACCTCTGTTCTTACAGTCCTTATTTCTCCATTGAATAAATAGATATTAAACAAACATAAACCAAATTTATAATTCCTGAAACTGGAAATAGTCTAAATGTCCTTCAGTGGGTAACTGGCTAAAGAAACTATAGTATGTCCACATCATGGAATATTAGCTGGTGACATAAAGGAAGAAACTACTGATATGTGCAAAAACCTGGATGACTCTCCAGGGAACTGTACTGGGTAAAAATAATCAATATTAATACAGTTGCATGCTATATGATCTCATGTCTATGACATTCTTTAAATGAAACATAGAAATGAAGAACAGATTAGTGGTTGCCACCTGTCAAAAATAGTGTTGGGGAAATGGAGGTGACTGCAATATAAAAGGCAGCTCAGTGGATCCTGGTAATGATGGAACTATTGTATATCTTGACTATATTGATAATAAAATTGTGGTTGTAATGTTGTACTGGAGTTTTCAAAGATGTTACATTTGGAAGAAACTAAGAAAATGGTACTAGACATCTCTCTACTGTTTCTCACAATTGCATATAAATCTACAATTATATAAAATAAAAATATTTCATTTCTTTAAAGCAGGACTGAAGTTTAAAAAGAAAACTCTCCTACAGAATATTCCAGAATCCCAGAGTCAAAGAAAGCTATCTACTTAAGGTGTAACACTGGTTCTTAAATACATAGCAGGGAAAGAATAAGTGGAAGCCAGTAACATTTAGGGGGAAGAAGATTGCACATATTATGGACAAAGAAATTTCTATGTGGACTTGGTATACGTAAAATGGATAGGATGGGAAACAAAAAACATTTGGGGTACATTTGAAGAAAGCAAATATGCTATCATGTATGAGTATTTGAAAGAGAAAAAATCACAAAACATCTTAATGAAATAGGAGGGAATAGAAAGGAAAAGAATGAAAAAATCTACTTACTGTGGTTATATGAAATGCATTAAGCAAGGCTTAAATGGAGAGAAGTTATCTAGGCTGTTAAAGGGACGGAAATCAACAGGGGCATGTTCTAGCTAGAAGTGTAAAGTATGCAAATGTTGGGGGCTCTGACTGTAGAGTGCATTCACGGAAGTTCTCCTAATTGGACATGACTGAAGCTGAATATGGACTGTATTTATAGAGGTTACAGAAGCTGCCAGGGCCAAACAAAATCCTTCTTGTAAACCAAGCTTAGGAGATGCATGTCTCTCCCTCCTGAAAGTGGCGGCTAATTACTGAGAAATCCTGTTTGATGCTTTTTGTCTCCTACCTTCTCCCTTCATGTTTATTTTCCCTCCTTCCTTAGTTCCTACTCTTCAGAAATGCACAGAACTAGGCAAGAAGAGTACAGAATTATGATAGTGTCTGCTTTAAGGGCTTATATAGTCCTTTAGGAAAAAATTCACATTCAGTTAGCTTACCGTCTCTGAAATTTAAAAAAAAATGTATTGAATTATAGTTGATATACAATGTTGTATTTGTTTCAGGTATATGCAATTTATTTTTTGTTTACATTTGGTGACAAAGAAGGAGATGAAAATAAATTGTATGTGTATCCAAGCTAAAAAGGCAGGGAATTACTAGAAAAATATAGGCCTGTTTGACTGCTTGCTATCTCCTAACTTCTCTCTTCTTTTTTTTTTCTTCTTTCCTCCCTCCCTTTTTCCCCACCCTTCTTCTCCTTTCACACTCTTTCTTACTATCATATTAGCAAAAATGCACATGCAGTTACCTTACTGTCTTTTGAATTTATTTTCTGTTTACTTTTGGTGATAGAAACGGAAAAGAAAGTAAGTTGTATTAATCTCTATAATATTCCAGCCTCTGTGTTTTTAACATTTTGTATGTATTATCTCATTTTATCCTCACCATTGCTGTGTAAAGTCAGAAAACCATGTTTAAGCATGTTAATGTATTATATAAATGATTTTCATAATTAAAACTGGAATTTCATCCCTAGGGTATTCAAAACAGTCTAGACAGCCATCTGCTGTGAGTACTCAAGTGAAACCCTGTGGGATGCTGTAGCCTTGGCTCAACGAATCTGTCAGCTTCTGTATATTTCAAAAAGAAATCTAGACTTCTATAATTAGATGGCTGCTGCTGTTGCTGCTAAGTCGCTTCAGTCGTGTCCTACTCTGTGCGACCCCATAGAGGGTAGCCCACCAGGATCCCCCGTCCCTGGGATTCTCCAGGCAAGAACACTGGAGTGGGTTGCCATTTCCAGCAGTGGTTAACTCTTGCATCATTCTCAGAGGAGTTAAATGTGATCAGTTTTTGAAGGAAAAAACAAACAAACAAACAAACAAACCTAATGTTTTACTGTGTCTTCTCACTAAAAATGCCATGTAGTTCTCAAATAATTATATTTGACTTGCTTGAGACTCCTAGGGCTTTCACCTACTTAAAACAGTCTTCCTTTCTGTTTTCAGTAGTTGCAGTGTTCTGTTGGTCAGATTTGTATTTGAGTTTAAAGAACGAAGAAAATAATAGAGTTTGGAGAAATCCAAGGTCCTGCAAATGGCTACTCATGCCCCATACGTGGGATTCAGGAAGGAGCAGTGTCATCAAAAATTATCTTGAGTGATCCTTTTGTTGTTGTTGCTGTTGTTTCATCACTGGGTCATGTCTCTTCATGACGCTTTGCAACCCCAGGGACTGTTGTAGGTCCATGGGATTTTCCAGGTAAGAATGCTGAAGTGAGTTACCATTTCCTTTTTCCAGGGGATCTTCCTGACCCAGGAGTTGAACGCGTGTCTCCTGCATTTTTAGGCAGATTTTCTTTTACCACTGAGCCACCAGGGTAGCCCAAGAATTTCTAGGATAAAGAAATATCTTCAGATACGCAGACATCATATTTCTGCTTTTAGAGAACTGTTTCCTCAATAGGAAAATTTTGATTCATCTCGCTACAAAGTGTTTTACTAAATCAGGAATATTATCTTCATGCAATTCTATCAAATCTTGGTTTCTGATTAGTTGGTTGAGACTGATGACAGTAAGTACCTTGGAAAATATATCACTAATACAAAGCAGTGGCATGATGCCAGATCCTGCTGTTGTAGCATAAGCTTTGCCTCCACTTGGCTATTTAACCTGAAGCAAGTAGGTGACTTCACCCTGTGAGTCTGTGTTTCCTTCTCTGAAAAGGAAGGAATCAGAAATCTGATCTTCAAGTTGTGTTCAGCGCTGCAGGAACCACTGGGTCAGGTAGAACTGTGCTCAGCTCATACTCTTCTGACTTCTTAGACTCTCTCTGTGTTCTAGGTCTAGGGCAGTGGTCCCCAGTCTTTTTGGTACCAGGAACTGATTTTGTGGAAGACAGGTTTTCCACAGACTGGAGTGGGGAATTGTTTCAGGATATTCAAACACATTATATTTATTGTGCGCTTTATTTCTAATATTATTACATCAGCTCCACCTCAGATCATCAGGCATTAGATTCCAGAGGTTAGGGACCCCTGGTCTAGAGCCCACCTGTGAGCAGCCAAGTGCAAAGTCAGTCTTAGTGGCAATCCTGTTTGGCCTAATGGTTGGGTCATGACTAGAGAGGGGCTCATGCCAGCCAATTCCTAATTTATAAAGAAACCCCTCTAGATTGTGTGGGTTTCTGAAAATAAAATCAGCCAACTGAGGCTCCTTTTCCAAAAGGGAATAAAAGGTTAAACAGAAGACTAGCAAAGTGATGTTCCTGCCTAGCAATGATATAGGCAAAGCTTTTTTTTTTTTTTTTCATTCCATGTACTGCCTCATTTGGGAAATTTCTCTAGAAACTACTTTGCTATGAGAGATTAAGAAGCCAGATCTTTTACACTTGTGAGATCACCTGATCTAAAAGTATACTTCAGCCAGAATGGGCTGCTTCCTCAGAAAATCAAATATCATCCAAGCCAGAACTTTTGATCAGAAAATCTGAAAGGAGATGCTATTCAATCTAAATTCTATAAATCCTAAAATAGAATTTTAAAAGTCTAGCCAGATTTTGAGAGCAGTGAAATTAGGCTGTGCAATACTAAAATGGCAGACACATGTCAACAGACATTTGTCCACACCTGTAGAATGTACAACATTAAGCATGAATCCTAATGTAGACTGTGGATTTACAGTAGTAACTTATGTGTAGGGTAGTAATTTCCAGCATAGACTCATCAGTTGTAACACATGTACCACTCTACGTCAGGTGTCGGTAGTGGGGAAAGCTGTGGGGGTGGAGGAGCAAGGAGTATCTGGCAACTCTCTGTTCCCATATATTTTTGTTCAATTTTGAGGTGAACCTAAATCTGCTCTAAAAACCTTGTTTGTTTGTTGTCCAATCATGACTGCTTCTTTAATTGCCAGCAAGAAACTGTTCATGAACTGAAAAAGTGTTACTATTAAACCAACCATACATGGGATGGTAATATCCAGAAAGGCAGGAACAAATTTTCTTAACATTGTTTCTCTGTGTTAAGAACAATGTCAGATGCAGAGAAAGCACGGGTGTATTTAACTAAGTGGTAAGTAAAAAGATGCATGCATACATGAATACAGGCAGTGTTTGGGATATCAATACAATGGTAAGTAAGATCTACGAGTTCTCTGCCAACACTGTCTTGGTAGAACAGACAGAGGCATGTCTGCTCTGTGTTGTGACCACCAACTTGCATGGGATCAGACTGTGTGTGTGTGTGTGTGTTGTGTTCCCGCACACACAGACTGGGAGAACAGATAATCACATCTGGGGCAATAGTTAGGTTCTTAATGTTTCAGAAGGCAGCACAGTTAAAGAGATGAGAAGGCTAATTATAGCTCAAAATATCGAGAGGAAATTGCTAAGATAAAGAGTCTAGCTCTTCTATCTAAAGCAGCTAAATTTCTTCCTCTTCTCTCTCTGGGCTGGTGAAATGGAGCCAGACCCTTTGGTCCTGCCCACCTCCCCATGTCCTCAGCTTCTCTTTTGTCTGTGGAAAAACTTCAGCCAAACAGTAAGTCTAATCTAATCATAGAAGTGAGAACATGCAGAAACGAAGGAAAAGAGTCAAAGGAGACCAAGTAATAATAGTTTAGTCATTAAGCATAGTCAAGGACATTTAGTTCCTCCTCAAGGGTGGTAGAGAATGTTCTGAGCCATATCCTGTGAGCTGTCGTATAGGCACTGAACCCCAGCAGGTTAACCACATGATGACCACACTACACGATGATGTAAACTGCCACAGTTCCAGTTCTAAGAACTGTTTCCAAGGAAATGGGAACAAATGGTCCCTAGAACTGAAGATTAACTTACTCAAAACATCAAGATGATGCTGATCAGACCAAGTTTAAGGTGACTGCCAAGAGCTGATTGTGCTGTCTACATATAACCCCCTCCCTGCACCTATCAAAGCTCTAGCCCAAAGCTCTAGTCACTGGGGAGAAATCGACCTTTGGACAGGAGTCCATTGCCACCATCCCCTCTGGTTGCCAGCATCCAAAATAAAGGCAGCTCTCCTTTCCACCAGCTGGGCCTCTTTAATGACTTTTGGGAGATGAGCAACTAGACTTCACTTTTGATTACACTCCTGGAAATGGGTATCTCTGTCTAATGGTGCCAAAGGGAAGACCGTATCTGAATTGGTGCCGGTGACCATAAAATGGAAAGGCTGTTGTATCCTATAATAGCTTATCAGGAGGTAAGTCCCAGATATGTCAAATGTTAACTAAGCCGTATACATGTATATAGTTTTATTGTTAACAACTTTAAGCACTTATTCCTCAGCTTAAGATTTCATTGCAAAATGATTCCAATCTTTTAAGTTTGCAAAACACTACATTAATTATTTTGTGAGAATTGTTAGAATTACAGACTTAATAGATCATCTAGCTCTAAAAGATAACAGAAGAGTCTCTAATTTCTTTGATCATTGTTTCACACAACTAAAACATTCCAGAATATATCGACTTAACTTGTACCTTACTAATAAGTTCAAACTCTAAACATTACCTCACTATTCTCCACTGTTTTTCATGACAGTGATATTATTAGCTTTCTTTCTTAGCTTGGAAAACTAAGATAGAGACTGACTCAGCTGGAAATAGACCAAGTGTCATACCCAGAAAGAGACCCAATTTGTACTAATGTTAGAACTGACAGATTCTTTGAAGGCAGGAAATATGCCATTTTCTTTAGAGAGTCTCCACATTTCCTTGCACTGTGCTCTGAATTTGATTGACTTGAAGCAAGCATCAGATAACATCATATTCTTGGAACAGAGTAAATAATATTTACCTGGACACTCATGATAAATAATGGCAAATGAATTGCTTAGTTGAATTTCTGTAAAAGCCACAAATACCAACCAAATAAGAACTATAACTAAACAAATAATTTAAATTGTCCATGCTGCCCTGATTTAACATAAAAGCTCACAAAAATTTATTAAGCCACTGGTACAAAAACAAAATATAAACCTCTGGAAAAAAATATAGAGTTGAGGAATACCAAGCCATTTCCTAGTGTTTTTAAGGATTCCAAGTTGACTGTTCAATTAACATTTGACCACTCACTTATTTAATCATTTGATCATTATTTAAATGTTTATTGAGTGGTTTTGTCACCAATTAATTTATGTCATTATTCAGTCACTCATACAGAGACTTTTAGAATTTGTCAGGTGCCAGGTTCATGCTTCTCTCAAAGATTTTATGTTTGAGTCCAGCTCCAATAAAACAACTCGTGCAATAGTAGTAAAGAAAATATGAGAGTCTGTGCAGCAGTTTTCTAATACTCAATCAGTACTCGACTCTCAACTGTCCTTCAGCCAGCCCTTTATTTAATACTGTGTGTCAAACACTTGACCAGGCACTTGTAATATCGCCATGAAGTACGTATATATATGAGAGTCTCTGCCTCTTCCAAGAAGCTCACATTTTCATGGGGGTGGGGAATAAAATAAGCAAACAAAGTCTTGTATAATGTCAAATGGTGATAAGAATTATGAGGAGAAAATAAAGTAGAATAGAGATCAAAGAGTAATAAGCATGGTCATTTAGAAAGAATGATGAGTTAAGCCCTTTCTGTGGAGATGGTGTCATAAGAGAGATCAGAACTAAGTGAGTGGATGAGTTCTGTGAGCATCTGGGAAAGGAATCTTGCAGGCAGAGAAAAGAGCAAGTGCAAAGGCTCTGGGACAGGAGCATTGCTGACTTGGTAAAGGAGCCGCCAAAAGGCCAGTGCAGCACAATGGAAAGTGATAGGAAATGAAGTCAGAGATGTAGCCAAAACCGAACGAATGTAGCTCTTTGTAAACCGTGTGGATGATCCTAGACTTTTCCTTAAATCATGCTGAGATGTCATTAACAGTTTTATTTGGAAGGTAACCTGGACTCAGATGGCTAGGATCGGCAGGAGACAAACCAGGGATCAGTTACTCAGTTGTTGAGTCATCCATGAGAAATGATGGTGGCAGTGTTGAAGCAGAGATGTGAGAACTGGTTGAACGGAATATTTCTTCTTCATCATTAGAAATGATGACAAAATAGTTATGGTATCTGTGTTTCTGAAGATGAATTTTCTACTTTTAGCTCTGACTTCTAAAGTTACTCTTTTGTCAAAAGGTGGAAAACTTGTCAGCCTCCTTGCTTAAATGTAGCAGAAACCACAGCATATAACCTATATTGAGAGCTTATATAAAGAAGCACATTTCAATAGGGAGACAGAAAAACTTTTTTGAGGTTTACCGAGTAGCAAAGCTGGGTTTCCCAGGTGGCTCAGTGGTAAAGAATTGGATTCCTGGGTAAAGAAGATCCCCTGCAGAAGGAAATGGCAACCCACTGCGGTATTCTGCCTGGGAAATCCTGCGGACAGAGGAGTCTGGCGGGCTACAGTCCACGGAGTCGCAAGAGACTCAGAGGTGTCTTAGCAACTAAACAACGACAGCAAGTAGCAAAGCCAGCTATCATCTACAGAGCAAAGTGAGAAGTTTTTTCACTAATAAAGACTTCACAAGTCTGTTAGTCAATGATCTTAGCTGCAACCAAGAGAAATCTATTCTGATTCATTTAAGCAGAAAAAGTACTTATTGAAAGTATACTGGACTTTCCACAGAATTTTGGTAAGTGTGGAAAAACAGACTTGTGCGGAAGCACAGGAAGTCAGCAGCAGCAAGAAGCCCGGCCTGAATCCTGCCACAGAGCTGGCCCAGTAAAGACACTGGTCTCTAGGTGCTGCAGGGCACAGCGCAGTTGCCACCGCCTGGAGGACCAGCCCTGGAGCTGGACGCCGCACGGGAAACCCGCCAGAGCTGCTCCGGCAACACTGCTGCTGCTGCACTCTCACAATCTCCGTATCTGCCTCTATTGCAGTCTGTATCTGCTTCTATCTATAGCTGCTGTCTGAACGGCTACAGTATTTGACTGGTTGATCTTCAGTCAACTATGGGGCTTCCCAGGTGGCACAGTGGTAGAGATCTTTCTTCCGCAGCACATATACTAAAATTGGAACAAAACAGAGAAAATTAGCATGGCCCCTGCGCAAGGATGACACGCAAATTCTGGAAGCAGGTGTCCCCCCCCCCCCCCATCGCGCCGGGGGGTGGGCAGGGGTAGGTGGGGGAGGGAGCGGAGCTTCCGCATAGCTCAGGTGGCAAAGAATCCACCTGCAATGTAGGAGACCTTGGTTTGATTCCTGCATCAAAAAGATCTGCTGGGAAAGGGATAGGCTACCCACTCTAGTATTCTCGGGCTTCCCTTGTGGCTCAGCTGGTAAAGAATCCGCCTGCAATGTGGGAGACCTGGGTTCGATCCCTGGGTTGGGAAGATCCCCTGGAGGATGGAGAGGCTACCCACTCCAGTGTTCTAGCCTGGAGAACTCCACAGACTATACTTACGGGGTCACAAAGAGTGAGGCACGACTGAGTGACTTTCGCTTTCACTTGCCAGTGCAGGAGATGCAAGAGACATAGGTTCAATCCCTGATTCAGGAAGATACCGTGGGTGTAGGAAAGGGCAAACTGCTCCAGTATTCTTGCCTGAAAAATTCCACCTACAGAGGAGCCTGGTGGATTAGAGTCCATGGGGTCGCAAAGGGCTGGATATGATTGAGTGACTGAGGACACTTAAGCACAGGTAAGCTATACATACTCTGCTTCAAGAATCTGGAATAATGTGCATCTAGTCAGTTAGCTTTCTAAAATGGGAATCAGGCTCCATTTTCCATAAAGACCAAAAACTGTACACACAGCCTAAGGTTTCACACAACATAGGAAGTAGGAAATTCACACAGGGCAGGAAAGGACACCAGATACTAGGAAGACAAATATATGGACAAAATTTATTGCGAGAAATGGCAAATAGAGAAGCCAAGACCAAAAATTGTCTGCAATAAGTAGTGTCTTATTCCGAACATTTTATTGCAGTGCAAACCTACTAGAAAAATGATGACAGGGGCTACACACACACAGATAAAGATAACCTAAAAGAAAACAAATTCAGAATGAAAATAATTCCTTTAGCTAAGGATTTTCAATTTCTTAAGGAGAAATCAGACATTTGCATATGAATCCCTTCATTTTTTAAGATCCAGTCCAGGGCTGGCTTGTGCACAGTACATGAAACTTCACTTCACCTGCTGAGCCAGTGTAGATACTGGTAATCAAGAATCTTGTTTTTTCAGACTTTTGGACACAGTGGGAGAAGGAGAGGATGGGATGCTTTGAGAGAATATCATTAAAACATATACATAACCATATGTAAAACAGTCAGTGGAAGTTTTATGTATGACATAGGGAACCACAAGGTTGGTGCCCTGTGACAACCTGGAAGGATAGTGTGGGGAGGGATGTGGGAGAGGGGTTCAGGAGGGAAGAGACATATGCATACCTATGGCCAATTCATGTTGATGTGTGGCAGAGGCCATCACAATATTGTAACTATGCTTCAATTAAAATAAATTGATTAATTATTTTTAAAAAGAATCAATTCTTCCATTTTGAACCCAAACTTGACTTCAGATTTCTTCTCACCTCAATGCTACCAATTGCTAACGAGTTGGTTGAAATTCATTTTCCTATGTCTAAGTATCTATTAAGGAAAATGCTTATTTTTCCCCAAGAAAGTAGATTTGATGTCATAGATATACATGGTGGGGGGCGAGGACAGACCCCAGAAAATTACTACCATTGAGATTCTTACTGCTTTCAGCAGTG
The DNA here is from genome assembly GCA_917880005.1 of Nanger dama. NCBI lineage: Eukaryota > Metazoa > Chordata > Mammalia > Artiodactyla > Bovidae > Nanger > Nanger dama. The sequence goes on from CAKJTW010000059.1 coordinate 5,627,193, forward strand.
TGCAGAAGGAGCTATGGAGCACTCTGTAGACTATTTTATTTAACAAGACTTCTTTCTTTCCTTGTTGAAGAGATTCTGCTATTTTTTACATTATCAAATGCCTCACTGTATTCTGTTTTTTAAAATCATAGTACTTTCTCAAATACAAAATCAGGAAGTCTTTTTGTTTTGGCTGTTCCAGGTCTTCATTGCAGCCCACAGGCTCAGTAGACATGGAATGTGAACTTAGCTGCCCTGAGACGTGCCCAGTCTTAGTTGCCAGACAAGGAATCAAAGCTGTATACTCTGAGTTGGAAGGCAGGTTCTTAGCCACTGGACCACGAGGGAAGTCCCGGGAAGTCTTACATTTCTTAATGTCTGTAGGGAATAGCGCCATCCTCTACAGAGCGTCTTGCATTTATCTATATGATATAGATATAGACTAAGCAAATATGTATATAGGTATTGATATCCTTAAAAAGTTCACATTTTGCTATTTATCAACTATTAGCTTTCCTTTCATCCACTCCAGTGTTCTTGCCTGGAGAATCCCAGGGACGGGGGAGCCTGGTGGGCTGCCGTCTATGGGGTTGCACAGAGTTGGACACGACTGAAGCGACTTAGCAGCAGCAGCAGCAGCAGCAACTTTCCTTTTACTCCATCTGTTTTGATAATTACTCATTGTAAGAGATGGGCTTTAGGAGAAAAATCTTTTCCCACGTGTAAAATTTTACAAGCTGTTACCACCTCAAGATAACATGGAATGAATCTCTTGGAGTAAGAGCTCCAAAAGCCAAATGCAGTGACAGGTTGATAGAGTGCAACGTTTGTATTACCCACAAAAGGCAAAGTCTGAACGTGTTGATACGGTGTCAGAGTAGATTTAATGATCACTATGAAGAGTTGCAGGGAGATTCAAAGGGGAAGCTTTTTATAACAGATCACTAGAATATTTATGCTATCAATGTGAAGGCAAGGTTCTTTGTTAACCAAGCACAGTTTTCCTAGGTCGTTTATTCACTTGAACATGGTAATCTTAAAACATAAATTGAGTAATAAAAACGTCAGCATTTTTTCAGACTCATTGATTGAGAACATGAGAACTTGTTCTTCTCTTTTTTAACAGTGTATAAAGCATGGTCACAAGGTGGCTGCCACACCTACATTCATGTCATCTGCACTAAGGGAAAGAGTAATGGGAAATCGTGATGGGGAAAAACATGCCCACAAGATTAGTCTGGTCAATATTTGATTAGGTGAGAAAAAGTTTTCTATACCTCCCACCTGGTACCGTATTTCCACATTATTAACCGTAACTATGTTACATGGTTATTCATAGCTTCAAGGACAACTAAGCTAAGCAACTGAGGTTTTAGGTGAAACACTGCTACCCAAAAATAAATTAAAGGAGAACAGGAGAATTTTAAAAGAAAGCTTGCTGTAAACACAAACAAGATACAGAGCAATTACAACATCCCAGAGAATTCCCTTCTGCTGACCCTTTAGAATCAGACCCTCCCCTCTCACTAACTTCTGGTACCTATCTTTTTTTAGAGGGCCATGTCAATGGAATTATACTGTATGTGATCTACTTAGACTGACTGATTCACTTAACACAATATCTTTGTGCTCTACCCATGTTGTTGTATATATTAATAGCTTTTATGACTGAGTACTATTCCATTGTATGGATTAAGGACAGTTTATCAATTAAAGAGATGAAGCAAAAACTACCCCCATATTCCCATATTGGGGGCCCTGTTCACTGTACTGAGCTGAGTGTTATGTACTTCCTACAATAATTTTTAAATGGGAAATGATAAGGAAATGGATCATGTTTTGTTTCTTCATTCATCAATATTTATAAAATTAAGTAAGTTATTTAAACTTGTCTGATCAAAAAAGCAAAAAAGCTTTTGCCTATAATAGCTAATATATAAGTGGATAATCTCATCAATAAATGGCATAGTAATAAAATATATTTTGCCTTTATCCAATCAATTAGATATTTAATTAAAAATAATGTACCTTATAGATAAATTAACAAAGAAGCAAGGAACACATATTTCATTGGGGAACATTGTAAAAATTTAGACCTAGAGATAATCATTATCCTGAAACAATATTGATATATGATTAATGACAAAACTCCTATTTTCATTCCACCTAATGGCATTCAAGATTGTATATAGGTGTTTTAATGTAGACTAGCCTAGATTGGTTTTCTTTACTTGAAAATTTTAAAATGCTAAAATATTCATATTTAAAAGGCTTTTTTTGCATCTTAAAATCATTATCAGCTTTATTAGGTAAAATTGATAAAATTTGACTGCACAGATACAATATTTTGGACTTCCCTGGTGGCTCAAGAAAAGTACATAGGATAATGGAAGATATAAACATATGATTCATAATGCATAGTGTATATAACTCATGGGCTTCTCTGGTGGCTCAGCAACAAAGAAGTTATGTGCAATGCAGGAGATGTGGCCTGTAATTCAGGAGACATGAGTTTGATCCCTGGATCAGGAAGATCCCTGGAGAAGAAAATGGCAACCCACTCCAGTATTGCTGCTGCTCCTGCTGCTAAGTCGCTTCAGTCGTGTCCAACTCTGTGCGACCCCATGGACTGCATGGGATTTGCCAGGGAAGAGTATTGGAGTGGGTTGCCATTGCTTTCTCTGCACTCCGTATTCTTGCCTGGAAAATCCCATGGATGGAGGAGGCTGGTAGGCTACAGTTTGTGGGGTTGCAAAAGAGTCTGTATATGACATGGAAACTAAACAATAAAAACAACAAATACAGTATATGACATACGTACAAAATACCACACATATTTTAAATACATAAGTTGGTAAGTAGAGATGATATATACACCCATGAAACCATTATCATTATCAAGATAATGAACAAATTCATCAACTCAATTTTTCTCATGCCCTTTATGTAAAACTTTTTCCCTCCCCTTGCCACTTCCCTCTCCCATGCTTCAGCAAGGACTGATCTGCTACATTTTATTTCACTATATATTATTTTTTGTGTTCTAAAACTATATAAATAAATAAACCAAAATAGCATATAGCCCTTTTAGGGGTTGTGACTTCTTCTGCTTGTCATAATTGAGATTCATCTGTGCTGCTAGGGTTATAGTCTATGCCTTCTTGCTGCTGAGGAGTTTTAAGTTATATAAATATGCAGTGACTTGCTTACCATCCACTTCTTTCTCTCTCTCTCTTTTCATTTCTATTAGGTATAACTGACAACAAATCCTTCTTCACATCTGACTTTGTTTCCAGATCTTTAAATATCCTCCTATCACTTACTCATATCAATTTGGGAGTCTTAGTTAAAGCGCTTCGGTTTTAAGTAATAACTTAGATGGTACAAATTTACACCAAAAGGAAAATTAATTATTAAGGCACAGATTTTAAAATGTAACCCATAAGCAGAAGAATGATGCTTGCTTTCACAAAGAAATGGAATCGGAAATTGAAAACTACCAAAAAGCAAGGCAGCTTTACTCTCATTATTCTTCTTTCATAGCGTATCAAATTTCTCTGATTTGCTTCAGAAATACCTTGCCATGATTTCCTTAATTCCTAAATATACCTCTCCTCAGTTCAGGCAATATTCAGAGACTAATTTGTATTTCTAAACAACAATTCCAAATCTCCAAATCTGTCAATGAACTGACAGAATCACCTTGAATCAGATATCCTGGTATAATTAACTGGTCAAAAGAAAAAAATTACAGAATGGAGGTATGGCTTCTTAGGTTTGCTTCTACAGGTTCTCTTGTTCAAATGAGTCAACTATGGGGTAATTGCTTATATGAAGTTGCACAGTCCTTGAGTGCAGGAACACTCAGTTTGGAATACTCAAATAGGATGAGGACATAGAAGCAGCACAATAACCCCTTGTTGAATAAATAAACATTAACAACTAGCAGTATTGAGAACCAATATACTAGGTGTAGTACTAAATACATTATGTAAAATGATTTACATATTGTTGTTATTCCTAGCAACAATCCTGTGAACAATGCACTCAAACTATTTCCAACTTACAGAAACTGAGTCTCAGAGAAAAAGTAACTCCCAAAGCTTTCACTTTTACTAAGAGATGAATTTGAATCCAAGGATCTGACTGCAAAATATGATTATCCACTAAACAAAACATTCTGCACCAAGTGATTCCAGGTTTCGCAGGAATCACAAACATCTCAACTTAGTGGGCTTTCTATCACACTGCCTCTTCATTTTTATCAGTATTAGTAGTCTTGGTTGAAGTACAGCTACTAATTTTTGCTTAAAAATGAACCAAATGAAAAAAAGAAGCATTCGTGAGAATATATACCTACAGTTACTTATATAGGGCTTGATAGACTGTCTTTCTCTGGTGAAATAAATTTTATAAGGTATACCATGATGCTTATTTAACTTCTATGCAGAGTACATCATGAGAAATGCTGGGCTGAAAGAAGTACAAGCTGGAATCAAGATTGCTGGGAGAAATATCAATAACCTCAGATATGCAGATGACACCACCCTTATGGCAGAAAGTGAAAAGGAACTAAAAAGCCTCTTGATGAAAGTGAAAGAGGAGAGTGAAAAAGTTCACTTAAAGCTCAACATTCAGAAAACGAAGATCATGGTATCCGGTCCCATCAGTTCATGGGAAATAGATGGGGAAACAGTGGAAACAGCGTCAGACTTTATTTTTCTGGACTCCAAAATCACTGCAGATGGTGAGTGCAGTCATGAAATTAAAAGACACTCCTTGGAAGGAAAGTTATGACCAACCTAGATAGCATATTGAAAAGCAGAGACATTACTTTGCCGACTAAGGTCCGTCTAGTCAAGGCTATGGTTTTTCTAGTGGTCATGTATGGATGTGAGAGTTGGACTGTGAAGAAAGACGAGCACTGAAGAATTGATGCTTTTGAAATGTGGTGTTGGAGAAGACTCTTGAGAGTCCCTTGGACTGCAAGGAGACCCAACCAGTCCATCCTAAATAAGATCAGTCCTGGGTGTTCATTGGAAGGACTGTTGTTGAAGCTGAAACTCCAGTACTTTGGCCACCTGATGCGAAGAGTTGACTCACTGGAAAAGACCCTGATGTTGGGAGGGATTGAGGGCAGGAGGAGACGTGGACAACAGAGGATGAGATGGCTGAATGGCATCACTGACTCGATGTACACGAGTTTAAGAAAATTCCAGGAGTTGGTGATGGACAAGGAGGCCTGGTGTTCTGCGATTCATGGGGTCGCAAAGAGTCGGACACAACTGAGCGAGTCAAATGAACTGAACCGATGATGCTTTTTATGGCATGAAGAAAAGCTTTTTTTTGGAAGGTGCTTTTTTATAGTTGTTTTAAATTGACCAATTCTTACAGAGATGTAACAGATCAAATCCTCTCAACATTTCTTATTATTCCTGTAGAAAGTTGGCAATGTCAACCATCAAACCATCTTGCAATGGATGTAAGAATCACATCAGGGTGTTAGTGAGTCCAGGAGTTGTGATTGAAGGCCTGTCTGAAGTTGTCTCAGCATAAGACTCCATAGGATTGAAAAAGCAATAGCCTTATGGGGAAGATGCTTTTGTGGAGTCTGAATGCTACCTGAAGGGAGTGAATGTAATTACCAGGTTACCAAATCAATCTAAATTGTCTGATGAGAAACATATTGTATATAGCATCAACACTGCTCTTTGTTCCTTTAGAAGAACTGAACTGAAGCGAAGAGTCATGCACGGCTGAGCAAGTTCACTTTCACTTTTCACTTTCATGCATTGGAGAAGGCAATGGCACCCCACTCCAATACTCTTTTGCCTGGAAAATCCCATGGACGGAGGAGCCTGGTGGGCTGCAGTCCATAGGGTCTCTAAGAGTCCAGCACTGCTGAGCTACTTCACTTTCACTTTCGGTGCATTGGAGAAGGAAATGGCAACCCACTCCAGTGTTCTTGCCTGGAGAATCCCAGGGATAGGGGAGCCTGGTAGGCTGCCATCTCTGGGGTCACACAGAGTCAGACTTAGCAGCAGCAGCAGCAACAGCAGCAGCAAGCAATAAACTAAGATAATAAAGCCATTATTAACTCCAAGGAAAACCAAGTTATAAGAGAAAGGAAATGAACCAACAGTCTATTACTTGAACAGAATTTAAAAAGCCATAATCATAACAAAATGTTGGGTATAGACTTTACCAGAAACTCTGATACATCCAAAATAGATACTGCATACTTTTAAGGCGAACCTTTCTCACAGAAGCTTCCATAGGAGAATGGAAGGCTTTCCAAGTGGCGCAATGGTAAAAATCCTCCTGCCAATGCAGGAGATGCAAGATGTGGGCTTGATCCCTGGGTCAGGATGATCCCCTGGAGTAGGGAATGGTAACCAACTTCAGTATTCTTGCCTGGAAAATTCCATGCACAGAGAAGCCTGGAAGGCTATAATCCATGGGGTTACAAAAAGTCGGACAGGACTGAGCGCACTCGTGTGCGCACACGCGCGTGCACACACACACAGAATGGAATGGAGAGAAAGGAGTAAGGAATATAAAATATGTCTTCATTCCCTTAAAGGCTAGTCAATAGATGTTTAAAATTTATGATTCAAGACAGTAGGCTGTCTTTTCACCTTGCTTATAGTTTCCTTTGTTGTGCAGAAGCTTTTAATTTTAATTAGATCCCATTTGTTTATCTTTGCTTTTATTTCCAGTATACTGGGAGGTGGATCATAGAGGATCCTGCTGTGATTTATGTCGGAGATTGTTTTGCCTATGTTCTCCTCTAGGAGTTTTATAGTTTCTGGTCTTACATTTAGATCTTTAATCCATTTTGAGTTTATTTTTGTGTATGGTGTTAGAAAGGGGAGAAAACAATAGCAAATGAAACAACTGACAAACAACTCATCTCAAAGATATACAAGCAACTTATGCAGCTCAACTTCAGAAAAATAAATGATCCAATAAAAAAATGGGCCAAAGAACTAAATAGGCATTTCTCCAAAGAAGACATACGGATGGCTAACTAACACATGAAAAGATGTTCAACATCACTCATTATCAGAGAAATGCAAATCAAGACCACAATGAGGTACCATTTCACACCAGTCAGAATGGCTGCGATCCAAAAGTCTACAAGCAATAAATGCTGGAGAGGATGTGGAGAAAAGGGAACCCTCTTACACTGCTGGTGGGAATGCAAACTAGTACAGCCATTATGGAAAACAGTGTGGAGATTCCTTAAAAAATTGCAAATAGAACTGCCTTATGACCCAGCAATCCCACTGCTGGGCATACACACCGAGGAAACCAGAATTGAAAGAGACACATGTACCCCAATGTTCACCACAGCACTGTTTATAATAGGCAGGACATGGAAGCAACCTAGATGTCCATCAGCAGATGAATGGATAAGAAAGCTATGGTACATATACACAATGGAGTACTACTCAGCCCTTAAAAAGAAGAAATTTGACTCAGTTCTAATGAGATGGATGAAATTGGAACCGATTATACAGAGTGAAGTAAGCCAGAAAGAAAAACACCAATACAATATACTAACACATATATATGGAATTTAGAAGACAGTAATGATGACCCTATATGTGAGACAACAAAGAGACACAGAGGTATAGAGTGGACTTTTGGACTCTGAGGGAGAGGGAGAGGGTGGGATGGTTTGGGAGAATGGCAATGAAACATGTATATTTTCCTGTAAGAAATGAAGCGCCAATCTATGTTCAATGTAGGATGCAGGATGCATGGGGCTGATGCACAGGATGATTCAAGTAGAGGATGTGGGGTGGGAGGTGGGAGGGGCTTCAGCATTGGGAGTTTGTGTTCACCTATGGCTGATTCGTGTCGATGTATGGCAAAACAAATACAGTATTGCAATTTAAAAAATAAATTTAATAATTAAAAAAATACAGTAGTATACACATGTTATTTGGAGAAACAAATGAAAAAGTTACTTTGTAGGAAGAGGAGACAGAAACAGGAGGCTGCACTTTTTTTTAAATAACTTTATGCTTTTAACCTTTTAAGTTATGTGAGTATATTTATAGATAAAAATAAAATGAATTTTAAAAAGAAAATTTATGGTAAGTCATATGCTAAAATATGAATAAGATTACCTATGAGTGGCAACATTATAAGGAAAATTGAGGCTACCTGCCATCAGCTGACCCCATCCTCACTCCCTGCTTTCTTTTTCCTATAGCACTGATCCACAATTGACAGTGTAAATATTCTACTCATTTATGTGTTACTTGTTTTCTCAGCTTATTGGAATGCAACACCCATGAGGGAAGAGATATTATCTATTTTCATCACATCTGTATCCCCAGAGTCAAAAACAATGCTTACTTCTTAGAAGACATCCAGTAAACAGAAACAAATAAATGAGAATTTAAAAAATTTTGCTATAATATCCATTTTTAAAACATTATTTCTTACTTGAAAAACAGAAATAAAATAAAAGCAACTTCTATTTTAAGGAAAATTTTAAATGCCATTTGGGAAGAAAATAGAGGAATGAAGTGGATGTTCAAGCAGGTAGAGGTGGTTTGGTCTTGCTTCTTCGAGAAATGTCACCCAGGTGGTGACAGTGCTAAAGAATTCACCTGCCAATGCAAGAGATGAAAGAGATGCAGGTTCGATCCTTGAGTCAGGAAGATCCCCAGGAGTCAGGAATGGCAACCCCCTCCAGTACTCTTGCTGGGAAAATGCCACGGACAGAGGAGCCTAGTTGTAGCCCATGGGGCCACAAAGAGCTGGATACAGCTGAGCGCACACACAAGGCAGCAAAACCAAAGAACCTGGAGTTTGAAAACTGCATTCAGGTCTGTGAAAGCAAAGGAGTAGAGCTACCCAAAGGAGGGCCAAGGAAACCAGATCCGAGTATCTTTTTTTTTTTTTTAATTTTTATTTATTTATTTATTTTTTTAAAATTAAATTTATTTATTTTTAATTACAATACTGATTTGTTTTGCCAATTGACACGAACAGCCTAGGTGAACACAATCGCCCATGCCGGCCCCCCCCACCCCCACCCCCATCCTCTACCTGATCATCCTCTGACCCTGCATCCGCACCTACACCAAACATAGATTAGCGCTTCGTTTCTTACGGGAAAATACACAGCTCACTGCCATCCCAAACCACCCACCCCCCCCCCAGAGTCCAAAAGATATTCTGACGGTCGGGTAAATTTTGGGTGGATGCAGTTGATAAAATGGTGGAGAAGGAGGACCATGCCTGGCTTTTTCCTCCTTAGCATAGTTTAGTAGACTAATGCTATTCAAAACGATTTTTAATCTAATCTCTAGTTCACTCAAATGAGGCACAAGTTACCATCACTTAAAATAAACTGATAGACTAGCAGTTTCCTTCATATATTATCATCAGTTAAAATACTATTTAAAGTTTGTTAAAAACATCTAGTCACCATTCATGTGTTACCCCTTCAACCTCAACTGTTTTCTATCTCTGCTCAACTGTTTTCCTGGATTGACTCCACATATAATTTAGCAATTGTCCCCAACTCACCCTAAAACATTTTTTTTTCAGTTGTTAGAATCCTTTTAAACATCCATTGCTCTCCAAACACCAGACTGTTTTGGTTTCAGGAACCACATGATTTGGCATTAGAGGCTGTTAATTATCCTGCTGTGCTCCAGTTCTCCTGCTCCAACTAAACTGGAGAACTTAAAATAGTGAAACACTTCGATCTGTGCCTCCCATGGCCAGCCTTATTTAGCTACTCAGGAACTGCTACAAGTTTAACTCGTAGTCTGAGTTAAATTCTTCCTATTTCCTTTCATGCTATTTCTTTTCCAGGTAATGGAAGAAAAATTGGTAGAAGTAGCATGTTGTATATCTTTTACCCAGCTATGAAGAAAACCTTTTCTCTTGTCCATTATTCATCAGTCTGTTTATCTTTATGTCAATATTGCTTTTACTAAGGCTAACATTCTCTGTTACAAGTACTAGACATAGCTAATTTTAGTTTGCTTTGTATTTTTGCTGGATTTTTACAAAACTTAGTTTCGTAAAGGAGCTTTGTGTCTTGTAGTTCTAGAGTTTTAAAGTGTATTTTTAAATAATTGGAAAGTTTGAAAGATTGAAAACCAATTTGAAGTTTACCTCATCACTTTCTCTCTGCTAATATCTTAATACCATTGCCTTTAAAGACATATGATTGTTGTGAGTCATTTTTAGAAGGATAATAGAGAACTATATTGCAGTGGTGAAAATGGGAGATTGACTCCAAGAAAGCAAATGTTATGTCTGAGCACTGAGCTATAATATTGTTAAAGCCATCATTGCAAGAAGCAGTTATCAATTACTGTTTCTGGCTTAATTGCAGTATTACTTTTACTCTATAACAAGGACAATATACCTATAATAAAGATGAGGTCATTGTAAAATGTTTTTGTGGTATCTCTAATATTGTGCATATACTTAACAAAAAATATATTAAAAATAAATTTTTTACTTAGGCTGGCCAAACAGGTTTTGATTAGTGTCCCTTTTCCATTGCCACCAATGCATTATGAATATTTTGTTTATGCACACATGATCTAAAAAGCAAATGTGGGTAATGGTTCATCCAGATGCACATGAAATATCTCATGAACTCTCTCATGGGGGTACACAATTGGCTTGTGCAATACAAAAATCTTGACAATATACCCTAATTTCCCATAAGCTCAACTTTCCTACATACCTTGATAAAATAGTGAGTCTAAAAGAAGAGCATAGGATGGAAAAAAAAAAAGAGAGAAAGCAAAATGAGATGGAGGGAACCAAAACAGGTGAGTGGTGATGATGCAGGAAAAAGATAGAAGATCCTGAATTGCATGACATTAGCGTCAGCACTTGCCGGCTAATTTAGAGTCAGCTAGAAAATGGCAACCCACTCCAGTATTGTTGCCTCAAAATTCCATGGACAGTTGAGCCTGCTGGGTTACCGTCCATGTGCTTACAAAAGTTGGAGATAACTGAGAACAGTACAGTTACAGTTATAACTGTATTAATCAACCAAATAAAGTCAATACATGGAGTTCCAGAACAAAGCTGAAAGGTCCTAGGATAAGAATACCTTGTGGAAGTAGGAGTAAATATTAGAAAGGAGAGGCAGAGAAAAGAAAATGCATTCATGAGATAATGAAACTATAGATCTAGAAAGGCATTTGCACATGACGTACATGTGACACATGCTCATAATCATCATGGCCATGAAACGTTTTGGAGGAAACTACATTCATGACATTACAGATTTCTATTAAAGCTTCAGTATAAACAGAAGATACATGGAGTAACTTTTAAGGGGTAGCATATTTCTTTTTACTTAATATGTATTCTAAAGTCGAATTTCCAGAATTTTCTTACCTCTACAAAGATGAAACAGGGAAATATCGTGTAGCTCCTAAACTCTTGGCTTTGATGATTTGGAAACATGTTTTCCTGTTCAGATAGGGGGAAAAGGAGACATGATTTTAAAATCAGTTTATTCATGGCTAAATGCTCTGTGGTCTTCTCTGGAGGCTGAGATGGCAAAAAAAATCTGCCTGCAGTGTGGGAGACCTGGGTTTTATCTCTGGGTTGAGAAGATCCCCAGGAGAAAGAGATGGCACCCCACCCCAGTACTCTTGCCTGGAAAATCCCATGGACGGAGGAGTCTGGTGGGCTGCAGTCCATGGGGTCGCTAGGAGTCAGACATGACTGAACGACTTCCCTTTCACTTTTCACTTCCTTGGATTGGAGAAGAAAATGGTAACCCACTCCAGTGTTCTTGCCTGGAGAATCCCAGGGACGGGGGGAGCCTGGTGGGCTGCTGTCTCTGGGGTGGCAAAGAGTCAGACATGACTGAAGTGACTTAGCAGCAGCAGCAGCAGCGGCAGCCAGTAATGTTGCCTGGAGAATTCCACGGACAGAGGGGCCTGGCAGGCTATAGTCCATGGGGTCACAAAGAGTTGGACAAAACTGAATGAGTAATATATATATATAGATATAGATATAGATATACACTAATATATATACATACAGATATATATATATATATATATATATACATATAAATACACACACACATATATATATATATACATATATATATATATACTCTCTGGACGCTCCATAAATTCTCATTACAAAGCTAACCTTGTCTTTACCAGAAACTGACATTTTGCATCCCGAGTCGTTATTTGGAATGTCAGAAACATCATATTTTCTCACTTGTATTGCACTTAGCATCCACAGGGATCCTTCTTTTTAAAAGTTACCTCTGGCTTGAGAGAGCATCATTGCCACTTTCACCTTGTTGCAGGGATAACCAGGTAGTCAACGTTTGATTATATTTGTCTCAGAGATAGACATTATGACTATGGAAATAGTGCACTGACGTTCACATGGCCACACCTCCTCTTGTCACCTCTGTGCCTGAAAAATAACCCCTCCCCCCATCCTACCATAATACTAACATTCCTTTAGATGTGGGGCTTTCCAGGTGGCACTAATATAAAGACCCTGCCTGCCTATTCAGGAGATGTACTCTCGTCAATAAGCCAATAGGGTACCCCTGACCCAAAGAATGTGATGAAGGAGAAAGAGCTCCTGAACTTTGATCTGCTGCAGGAGCTCAAATTACAAGGACATTCCTTACTGTTCTCCCCACTGGGTTTGGAAAATTTACAGAATAAAATACTCTCAACGCAAAAAACCACTTGGTTAGGTTAATGAGTCAAAACTGTGAAAATGTGTATGCAGAATTACTAGCTAATATATTTTGTTTATGATCTTTATGCAAAGAAATAAGTAAAGTGTTTCAATTACTTCAGATAGTCAAGGAGGGAAAATCTCACAGTCAAAACCTTAGCATCTAAATTAAATTTTTATTTATAATTACAGGCAGACAGTAACATGCAAAAATATATGTGTGTGCAGTCGACTCATTAAAGAGACAAAATATCTAAATTTTGGTGTTCATCTGTAGATGACTAAATTTTGGTGTTCATCTGTAGATGAAGCTGAAGTGGTGAAAAAGTGTGATTTTTATCCCCTGTGTTGTGGTATCATGACCAGGCCCCAAATGTGACATGTGCCATATTCTAAGTTCAGTTGGTTTTAACACTTGGTGTCTGCTTTCTTACTGAAGGAGCCAAAGCAGCTCAACCACTTCCACTCTCTTCCCATAATTCAGTAATTTTCAGTGGCATGTCTCACTTCAGGAGATATTTAGAAATTGTATATGCAAATTTGTTGTTGTTCAGTCACTGAGTTGTGACCCCTTGGACTGCTGCACACCAGGCTTTTTTGTCCTTCACCATCTCCAGAAGCTTGTTCAAACTCAGGTCCATTGAATCAGTTATGTCATCCAATCATCTCATCTTCTGCCATTCCCTTCGCCTACTGCCTTCAATCTTACCCAGCATCCAGGTCTTTTCTAATGATTCGGCTCTTTGCATCAGGTGACCAAAGTATTGGAGCTTCAGTTTTAGCATCTGTCCTTCCAATGAATATTCAGGGTTGATTTCCTTTAGGATTGACCTCCTTGCAGTCCAAGGGACTCTCAAGAGTCTTCTCCAACGCCACAGTTCCAAAGCATCAATTCCTCAGCACTCAGCTTTCTTTATGGTCCAACACTCACATCCATACATGACTAATGGAAAACCATAGCCTTGACTATATGGACCTTGTCAGCAAAATAATGTCTTAGCTTTTTAACATGCTGTCTAGGTTGGTCATGGCTTTTCTTCCAAGAAGCAAACATCTTTTAATTTCATGGCTGCAGTCACCATCTACAGTGATTTTGGAGCCCCCAAAAATAAAGTCTCTCACTGTTTTCATTGTTTCCCCATCTATTTGCCATAAAGTGATGGGACCGGATGCCATGATCTTGGTTTTTTGAATATGGAGTTTTAAGCCAGCTTGTTCACTCTCCTCTTTCATCTTCATCAAGAGGCTCTTTAGTTCCTCTTCACTTTCTGCCGTAAGGGTGGTGTCATCTACATATCTGAGGTTATTGATACTTCTCCCAGCAAACTTGAGTGAAGCTTGCAAGTCATCCAGCCTGGCATTTCACATGATGTACTCTGCATATAAGTTAAATAAGCAGGGTGACAATATGCAGCCTTGATGTACTCCTTTCCCAATTTGAAACTAGTCCATTGTTCCATATCTGGTTCTAACTGTCTAGACAGCATACAGGTTTCACAGTAGGCAGGTAAGATGGCCAGGTATTCCCATCTCCATAGATGCTGTGATCCATACAGGCAAAGGTTTTGACATAATCAATAAAACAGAAGTAGATGTTTTCTGGAATTTTCTTGTTTTTTATGTGACCCAACAGATATTGGCAATTTAATCCCTGCTTCCTCTGCCTTTTCTAAATCCAGAATGAACATCTGAAATTTCTTAGTTCACATATTACTGAAGTCTGGCTTGGATAAATTTTGAGCATTACTTTGCTAGCATTGAAATGAGTGCAATTGTGTGGTAGTTTGAACATTCTTTGGCATTGCCCTTCTTTCAAATTGGAATGAAAACTGATCTTTTCCAGTCCTGTGGCCACTGATGAATTTTCCATAATTGCTGGCATAGTGAGTACAGCACTTTCATAGCTTCATCTTTTAGGATTTGAAATAGCTCAGCTGGAATTCCATCACCTCCACTAACTTTGTTTGTAGTGATGCTTCCTATGGTCCGCTTGACTTCCCACTCCAAGATGTCTGGCTCTAGGTAAGTGATCATACCATCATGGTTATCTGGGTCATGAAGAACTCTTTTGTATAGTACTTCTGTGTATTCTTGCCACCTCATCTTAATATCTTCTCCTTCTCTTAGGTCTTAATATGGGAATTAATCATCATAATGAGTTGGACTTTCTTTTGATGTTTAAAGACAAGGTCCAGAAATGCTACATGTTCTGCAACACCCAGGACAGTTCTATGCATCATGAAAAATTATTCCTGCATTCTGAGCCGCTTTCTAATATCCTACTGGCTTACACTCACTTTAAATATATCAGTAGTAGCTTACTTGTGATGGTGAAAAATAGAAGTTTTGTGACTATGTAAGTGAAGATTATTATGGATGGGAAAGCTTATATAGAATAAAGAAATTGTCTCACAATGAAAAAAAATTTTTATGTGATGCCTCTTGTTTACCGAAGAATCCTTCCTGCTACACACTTAGTTTAAAAAGTTTTCATTGTATGGTGGAAATTCATAATACACAGTGATCTTACTGATATCTGTTCATAAAATTTATTTTAAAATACTTCATTTTACTTCCATATGTGAAACATCCCTATAGATTGATCGGTAGATAAAACATATAATTAATTTTGAAGATAATGGTAAGAAATCTGTGTGATGACAATTATACATTCTAATTAATTATTTTTTTAAGGTGCATATATTTTTCAGTTTTACTCTACACAGTCAACATAGTCTTATAAAGAAGTGGTAAGACTGGGGACAAGGGGTCATTATAAAGTAGCCTGCATGCCCACTGTCTGACATGGAGGGACATTTAATTTTCCCATTTCATTTTCCTATGGGTGGAGCTGAAATGAGAGAAGGAAGCTGGACTTTGAGCTTCCTTGCTAGCAACACACTCAAGAAAAGCACCTTGTCAGGCTGAGAAGTCCAAGCAAGAAGACAGTGCAGACAAGAATGCCTTTGAGGGGCAAAGGGTTCTGAGCTTCTTTGCAAAGAAGCTTCAAAGAAGCCCTGGGAGAAAAGTCTATGAATTAATTCTACCACAAAAGACTCATCCAAATTGACAATGATTAGAAACAATTTACTTGAGATCCCCAAAGTTCAAGATGAGAAAGAGAGAGAGAGAGAGAGACAGAGAAGCGGATGGCTGATGCCAGGGTCTTGCTTCAGTTGTGGGTCATGCAGCCCTTGGATGTCTGCACCCTGCAAGCGTTTATCAGTCAGGCAGGGTTACCCCAGGCAGTTGCTCCTGCACTATTCCCCTTCCCCTCTTCAGATATAACGTAATGTAATCTTTTACAAAGCTTAATAGGTACAGTGACTGAATGATGAAAAAGGAAATGTGGTCTTTATTAAACTAGAAGGAAAATAATGATTAAAACTGCAATGGTGTATTGCCAGGATCATTTTCAACATTTTCCATCTTGGTATAAGTTACCAGATTTGTCCTTTCAAAATAAAGATGTGATTCTTCACATTTTGGTGCCCCCTCTTGGAGACCAAGAACAAAGGTAAGGATAAACTTCTGATAACTTTTAGATGCTAATTTGTCACACATATCATAAAATTAATATATTTTGGTTAATTTTACCTATTTCTGTGCAAGTTGTCAATTATTTGGAATTTAAATAAAATCAGGTGCTGAGTAAAGCTATAACATGGCAGTAACAGGTGAGCTAACCATGAAGGAAAGGCCTTATATCATGTACGTTATGCTTTAGAATCGAGATATTTTGATCTTTTAAATGAGTAAAGGCAATTTTTCTGCTTATATGTTCAGTATTGGTAATCTATTTTTCAGAAATGTTTAATGCTTAGTTAACTTATTTAATATCTTCTGTAATATCTGTACAAAACTAAAGTCAAATAAATTCCTGATTGATCTTCAATTACTGTTTGAGAACCAGACTCTTTCTTGAGTGATTTATGGCATGACTGAGATGTAGGATAGCTTAGAGTATGTTCACAAATTCTTTGATTAATTTCCCTTGCCTGCACTGAGTGACTTGATTCTACTGAATGGAACAGAGCAGAAGTGATGGCCTGTGATTTCAGAGACTTGGTCATAAAAAGCACTGTGTCCTCTAGTTGACTGGTTTGCTCTTAGGTTGCTGAGTCTGGAGCCAGTTACCTCCACGCTATGAGAAGAGAGGTCCATGTGGCAGGAATGATGACTTCCTGCCAAAAGTCAGTGGGGAACTGAGATCCCCAGCCATGTGTAACAGCCTGTAAACAGCCATGTGAGTGAGGCATCTTGGAAAGGACCTTCCATCCTCAGCCAAACCTTCAAACACCTACAGCTCCTACTAGGTCCTGCAGCAGCAGAAAGAGGAAGCTGAGCCAGAACTGCCCAAATAAACCACTCTTCGAAAAGCTCATATAATAACTGTGCATTGTCTTAAGCCGCCAAATTTGGGGGTGAATTTTTATACGGCTTGCCTGGAGAATCCCTTGGACAGAGGAGCCCAGTGGGCTATAGGCTATAGAGTTGCAAATAGTCAGACACTACTGAGCACACACACATTTTATACAACAATAGATAATTACCACAAGTATTAACTGATTCACATGCATATTAGCTAACAAGACTCATCATAAACGTCTTTTTTTTTTTTTTTTGAATGGTGTTCTTTGTAAAGATATACAAAGATATTCTGGGGAAGAGAATACCTAACAGAAAATATCAACTCATTTTAACATGTGTGTATGCTCAGTCACTCACTCCTGTCTGACTCTGTGTGACCCATGGACTGTAGCTGGCCAGGCTCCTCTGCCTCCAAGAATACTGGAGTGGGTTGTCATTTCCTCCTCCAGGGGATCTTCCCAACCCAGGGATAGAACCCACATTTCCTGCATCTCCTGCATTTGGCAGGTGGATTTTTCACCACAGAAACACCTAGGAAGCTCTTTAATTTCTTAGTGGAATAGAATCATAAGAAGCTATGCTTGGAAGTGGTTATTTTGTTTTAGTTTCTGCACATGATCTGCTCCCTTATGCACTTTTCAGTAGACTTATCGCCATGTCTGCCCCTGAGCTTTCTGCTTTGTTTCCAGGTTGGTATCAGGAAGGATACAAGTGACTGAAAAATGTCTAGGTTGGGATGGAGCCTGATGAGAGATGGGAGTGGAAGTAAATCTCGAGTGAAAGAATTCAAGGGAGATGCAAATAGGAAGCTGGGTGTTCACTGTGTTATTTCTTGATTCAATCTTATGAAATTGCCACTTTTGCAGGTCAAAGCTGGTTGAATCTTAGAAATTTCATTTGGCTTAAAATATTCTATTTATTTTGTGTTAAACACACAATATTAAAAATAAATATGCAAATATAATGAATAAATAGTGAGAATATATGTATTTTTAAAACAAATCCTCACTAGCTTTATCAGTTAATTCAGTTGCTAAGTCATATCTGACTCTTTGTGACTCCCATGGACTGCAGCACACCAGGCTTCCCAATCATCACCAACTCCCAGAGCTTGCTCAAAATCATGGCCATTGTGCTGGTGATATCATCCAACCATTTCATCCTCTGTGGTCCCCTTCTCTTCCCGCCTTCAATGTTTCCCAGCTTCAGGGTCCTTTCCAATGAGTCAGTTCTTTGCATAAGATGGACAAAGTATTGGAGTCTCAACTTCAGCATCAGTCATTCCAATGAATATTCAGCACTGATTTCATTTGGGATTGACTGGTTGGATCTCCTTGCAGTACAAGGGACTCTCGAGAGTCTTCTCCAACACCATAGTTCAAGAGCATCAATTCTTCAGTGCTCAGCTTTCTTTATAGTCCAACTCTCAGATCCATACATAACTACTGGAAAAACCTCAGATTTGACTAGACAGACCTTTGTTGGCATAGTAATGTCTCTGCTTTTTAATATGCTGTCTAGTTTGGTTATAACTTTTCTTTAAGGAGCAAGAAGTTTTTAATTTCATGGCTGCAGTCACCATCTGAAGTGATTTTGGAGCCCAAGAAAATAAAGTATCACACTCTTTCCATTGTTTCCCCATTTATCTGCCATGAAGTAATGGGACCAGATGCCATGATCTTAGTTTCCTGAATGCTGAGTTTTAAGCCAACTTTTTCACTCTTTACTTTCATCAAGAGGCTCTTTAGTTCTTTTTCACTTTCTGCCATAAGGCTGGTGTCATCTGCATATCTGAGGTTATTGATATTTCTTCTGGAAATCTTGATTCCAGCTTGTGCTTCATCCAGCCTGGCATTTCACATGATGTACTCTACATATAAGTTAGATAAGCAGGGTGACAATATACAGCTTTGACATACTTTTTCCTGATTTGAAACCAGTCTGTTTTTCCACATCCAGTTTTAACTGTTGCTTCCTGACCTGCATACAGATTTCTCAGGAAGCAGGTCAGGTGGTCTGGTATTTCCATCCCCTGAAGAATTTTTCCACAGTTTGCTGTGATCCACACAGTAAAGGGCTTTGGCATAGTTAATAAAGCAGAAATAGATGTTTTTCTGGAACTCTCCTGCTTTTTTGATGATCCAAAGGAAGCTTGCAACTTGATCTCTGGTTCTTCTGCCTTTTCTAAATCAAACTTGCACATCTGGAACTTCATGGTTCATGTACTGTTGTAGACTGACCTGGAGAATTTAGAGCATTACTTTACCAATGTGTGAGATGAGTGAAATTGTGCGGTAGTTTGAACATCTGTGGCTTTGCCTTTCTTTGGGATTGGAATGAAAACTGACCTTTTCCAGTCCTGGGGCCACTGCTGAGTTTTCTAAATTTGCTGGCATATTGAGTGCAGCACTTTCACAGCATCATCTTTTAGGATGTGAAAAAGCTCAACTGGAATTCCATCACCTCCACTAGCTTTGTTTGTAGTGATACTTTCTATGGCCCACTTGACTTTGCACTCTAGGATGTCTGGATCTAGGTGAGTGATCACACCATCATGGTTATCTGGGTCATGAAGATCTATTTTGTACAGTTATTCTGTGTATTCTTGCCACTTCATCTTAATATCTTTGGCTTCTTTTAGGTCCATGCCATTTCTGTCATTTATTGTGCCCGTCTTTGCATGAAATATTCCCTTGGTATTTCTAATTTTCTTGAAGAGATCTTTTGTCTTTCCCATTCTGTTGTTGAAAAGGTCAGTTTTCATTCCAGTTCCAAAGAAAGGCAATGCCAAAGAATGCTCAAACTACCGCACAATTGCACTATCCCACATGCTAGTAAAGTAATGCTCAAAATTCTCCAAGCCAGGCTGCAGCAATACGTGAACCATGAACTCCCTGATGTTCAAGCTGGTTTTAGAAAAGGCAGAGGAACCAGAGATCAAATTGCCAACATCTGCTGGATCATTGAAAAAGCAAGAGAGTTCCAGAAAAACATCTATTTCTGCTTTACTGACTATGCCAAAGCCTTTGACTGTGTGGATCACGATAAACTGTGGAAAATTCTGAAACATATGGGAATACCAGACCACCTAACCTGCCTCTTGAGAAATCTGTATGCAGGTCAGGAAGCAACAGTTAGAACTGGACATGGAACAACAGACTGGTTCCAAATAGGAAAAGGAGTACATCAAGGCTGTATATTGTCACCCCGCTTATTTAACTTCTATGCAGAGTACATCATAAGAAATGCTGGACTGGAAGAAACACAAGCTGGAATCAAGATTTCTGGGAGAAATATCAATAACCTCAGATATGGAGATGACACCATCCTTATGGCAGAAAGTGAAGAGAAGCTAAAAGCCTCTTGATGAAAGTGAAAGAGGAGAGCGAAAAAGTTGGCTTGAAGCTCAACATTCAGAAAACAAAGATCATGGCATCTGGTCCCATCACTTCATGGCAAATAGACTGGGAAACAGTGGAAACAGTGTCAGACTTTATTTTTTAGATTCCAAAATCACTGCAGATGGTGACTGCAGCCATGAAATTAGAAGACGCTTACTCCTTGGAAGAAAAGTTATGACCTACCTAGATAGTATATTCAAAAGCAGAGACATTACTTTGCCAACTAAGGTCCATCTAGTCAAGGCTATGGTTTTTCCTGTGGTCACGTATGGATGTGAGAGTTGGACTGTGAAGAAGGCTGAGCGCCAAAGAATTGATGCTTTTGAACTGTGGTATTGAGAAGACTCTTGAGAGTCCCTTGGACTCCAAAGAGATCCAACCAGTCCATTCTGAAGGAGATCAGCCCTGGGATTTCTTTGGAAGGAATGATGTTAAAGCTGAAACTCCAGTACTTTGGCCACTTCATGTGAAGAGTTGACTCATTGGAAAAGACTCTGATGCTGGGAGGGATTGGGGGCAGGAGGAGAAGGGGACGACAGAGGATGTGATGGCTGGATGGCATCATGGACTCGATTGACGTGAGTCTGAGTGAACTCCAAGAGATGGTGATGGACAGGGAGGCCTGATGTGCTGTGATTCATGAGGTTGCAAAGAGTCAGACACGACTGAGCGACTGAACTGAACTGAACTAAACTGATTCTATTATTTCCCTCTATTTTTTTTTTTGCATTGATCACTGAAGAAGCCTTTGTTGTCTCTCCTTGCTATTATTTGTAACTCTGCATTCAAGTGAGTTTATCTTTTCTCCTTTTCTCCTTTTCTTTTATCTTTTTTTTTCTCAGTGGTTTGTAAGACCTCCTCAGACAACTATTTTATCTTTTGCATTTCCTTTTCTTGGGGATCATCTTGATCACTACCTCCTATACAATGTCTTGAACATCCGTCCATAGTTCTTCAGGTACTTTGTCTATCAGATCTAATCCCTTGAATCTATTTGTGACTTCCACTGTCGGGGGCCAGCGTGAGGAATCTCACCCGTGACAAGATCATGTGGAAGGAAGCCTGACAAAGCGCAAGGACATGATCAGGTTTCAGGGGTGCCCCTGGAATTTCCTGAGCATCCACCCCCCCAAAAAAAAAACAACCAAGAATCTGCAGGCCTCCGTACTCGGCTTTTCCACTCTACTGATATTATTCTCTGGAAAAAGTCAAATCAGAGCTTTAGTCTTCTGCATTTGAAAGGGATGTTTCAGTTAAACTCCCTCTGATAGCTCTCTAGCTTGCCTAACAGGTTCCCAGATTTCTTACAGCTTGTGAATTGCTTACAGCCCCCCAACTGCGAGAGGCACAAAGCTTAAAAACATCTTAAAGATACAGAGCCTTTTCTAAACAGTTAAAAATCATATTGGTGACAGGTTTTCACTGTTGACTCAAGGACTGCTGCCAGACCTCCATATTCTTTATCTTTTAGGCACCTGGGAGGATGTTACTCATTGTAATCAGGATGTAGAAAAAGATATATAGTAGTTTTGATGTTAGCAACACTAGACTTTTGAGTTAATCGCTTCTCTTTGTTGTAAATCACTGTACTCCCTTTACTTGTTATAAATTGCTGTATCTTTGCTGTGTAAGAATATAACTTTATTTAGTGCTTTTCTGAGAGTGGCACAAGACTTTGGGAAGATCAACACAAATAAGTCTTCTGGTTGACAAACCCTTATCGGAAAAAGGCTGTAAAATGTTAATTGGCCCTTTTGGCTGGAAGATGATGTAAATTACCTAAGACTTGTGTATACAATTAGGTATGCAGAAAAAAAGTCTGTTTTTGATGAGTCTGGGCTGCTAACACTGCATAATTTGTGTTACCCATTGATCTCCATGTCTTATCAAAAGTATAAAAGGCCTCCTGAACAATAAAGGATGGAACAGTTTCTCAGACCAGTCTCTCAGCCTAGTTTCTTGGGAATCTGGCTCCCCCATGTCTCCTCTCTCTCTCTCTTTTTCTCCCTCTCCTTTCCACTCCTTTTTCGGCTGAATTCCCATCTGGACCGGGGCAGCTCACCAAGTCTACTTACTTGTCCTAGCTTCTAAGACCTGAGCGAAAGGGAGCCTAAGGCGGGACACCCTTAGATATTCAAGCGGGTGCCAGTGGCCCAACGTAGATGGTGCAAGTTCCTTGTCTGAAACTTTATTGGTCTTCCCCGTAAGCCAAGTTATTCAGCCTTCTTTCTCCACTTAATTTTCCTACTACACTATTTCTTCCTAATCTAATCTTATATTTCTATATTAATAAATAAATAAGTTTTCCTTGCCAACGCTGTCCACGCTTTGAATTCCCTGGATCCACTGGGGCTGAACCCTGGCATTCCACTGTATAATCATGAGGGATTTGATTTAGGTCATACCTGTATGGTCTAGTGCCTTTCCTACTTTCTTCAATTTAAGTCTGAATTTGGCAATAAGGAATTCATGATCTGAGCCATAGTCAGCTCTCAATCTTGTTTTTGCTGACTGTATAGAGCTTCTCCATCTTTGGTTGCAAAGAATGTAATCAGTCTCATTTCGGTATTGACCATGTGGTGATGTCTGTGTGTAGAGTCTTGTGTTGTTGGAAGAGGGTGTTTACTATGACCAGTGTGTTCTCTTGGCAAATTTCTGTTAGCTTTTGACCTGTTTCATTTTGTACTCCAAGGCCATATTTGACTGTTGCTCCAGGTGTTTCTTGACTTCCTACTTTTGCATTCCAGTCCCCTATAATGAAAAAGACAACTTTTTTGAGTGTTAGTTCTAGAAGGTCTTGTAGGTCTTCATAGAACCGTTCACCTTCAGCTTCTTCAGCCTCAATGGTCAGGGCATAGACTTGGATTACTGTGATATTGAATAGTTTACCATGGAAATGTACAGAGATTATTCTGGCATATTTGAGACTGCATCCAAGTACTGCATTTCAGACTCTTTGTCGACTATGAGGGCTACCCGATTTCTTCTAAGGGACTCTTGCCCACAGTAGTGGATATAATGGTCATCTAAGTTAAACTCACCAATTCCAGTCCATTTTAGGTCACTGATTCCTAAAATGTCAATGTTCACTCATGCCTTCTCCTGTTTGACCCTTCCAATTTGCCTTGATTCATGGAGATAACATCCCAGGTTCCTATGCAATATTGCTCATTACAGCATTGGACTTTACTTCCATTACCAGTCACATCCACAGCTGAGTGTTTTTTGCTTTTGGCTCATCTCTTTCTTCTTTCTGGAGTTATTTCTCCACTGCTCTCCAGCAGCATACTGGGCACCTACCAACCTGGGGACTTCATTTTTCAGTGTCCTATCTTTATGTCTTTTCATGCTGCTCATGGGGTTCTCAAGACAAGAATATTGAACTGATTTGCCATTCCCTTCACCAGTGGACTGTGTTTTGCCAGAACTCTCCACCATGACCCGTCCATCTTGGGTGGCCTTACAGGGCATGGCTCACAGTTTCATTGAGTTAGACAAGGCTGTGGCCTATGTGGGGACTTCCTGGTGGCTCAGATGGTAAAGCATCTGCCTACAATGTGGGAGACCCAGGTTCGATCCCTGGGTTGGGAAGATCTCCTAGAGAAGGAAATGGCAACTCACTCCAATACTCTTGCCTGGAAAATTCCATGGAGGAGCCTGGTAGGCCACAGTCCAGGGGGTCACGAAGAGTTAGACACGACTGAGAGACTTCAATGTCAATGTGGTCCATGTGATCAGTTTGGTTAGTTTTCTGTGGTTGTGATTTTCATTCTGTCTTCCCTCTGATGGATAAGGATAAGAGGCTTCAGGAAGCTTCCTGATGGGAGAGACTGACTGGGGGAGGGGAGGGGAACTGGGTTTTGTTCTGATGGGTGGGGTCATGCTCAGTAAACCTTTAATCCAATTTTCTATTGATGGGCAGGGCTGTGTTCTCTCCCTGCTCGACCTGGAGGCCAAACTATGGTAGAGATAATGAAGAACTAACTTTACATCATTTATAGCACTAATTTTGTAGCATTTAAAAATCATTAGGGCACCCAAAACCAAAATGAAAGAAATAAATGAAAGACAAGAAGGGACAAAGATGAGAATTTGGTTAGCTAATTCCTTGCAGGTGATATGGTCTCAGTACTCTGCTTGAATTATGACTTTGTCAGTCGGTATGTAACACTGCACAAGCCATTTGGTGCTGATGGTCCTCATTTTTTTTTCATCTATTTCATGACTGTAGTAATAATAACCTACTGAACATTTGTTTTGAGGATCAAATGAAATAGCATGTGAAATACTGTGTATGAAGAAGACAGTCAGTGTTGTCCACTCCAAACAGGTTCTGGATATGTGATCTGGAATAGGAGTACGTCAAGGCTATATGTTGTCACCCCGCTTATTTAACTTGTATGCAGAGTACATCAAGAGAAACGCTGGACTGGAAGAAACACAAGCTGGAATCAAGATTGCTGGGAGAAATATCAATAACTTCAGATATGCCGATGACACCACCCTTATGGCAGAAAGTGAAGAGGAACTAAAAATCCTCTTGATGACAGTGAAAGAGGAGAGTGGAAAAGTTGGCTTAAAGCTCAACATTCAGAAAATGAAGATCATGGCATCCGGTCCTATCACTTCATGGGAAATAGATGAGGAAACAGTGGATACAGTGTCAGACTTTATTTTGGGGGCACTCAAAAATCACTGCAGATGGTGACTGCAGCCATGAAATCAAAAGACGCTTACTCCTTGGAAGAAAAGTTATGACTAACCTAGATAGTATATTCAAAAGCAGAGACATTACTTTTGCTGACTAAGGTCCGTCTAGTCAAGGCTATGGTTTTTCTAGTCGTCATGTATGGATGTGAGAGTTGGACTGTGAAGAAGGCTGAGCGCCGAAGAATTGATGCTTTTGAACTGTGGTGTTGGAGAAGACTCTTGAGAGTCCCTTGGACTGCAACCAGTCCATTCTGAAGGAGATCAGCCCCGGGATTTCTTTGGAAGGAATGATGCTAAAGCTGAAACTCCGGTACTTTGGCCACCTCATGTGAAGAGTTGACTCATTGGAAAAGACTTTGATGCTGGGAGGGATTAGGGGCAGGAGGAGAAGGGGACGACCAAGGATGAGATGGCTGGATGGCATCACTGACTCGATGGGCTTGAATCTGAGTGAACTCCGGGAGTTGATGATGGACAGGGAAGCCTGATGTGCTGTGATTCATGGGGTCGCAGAGAGTCGGACACGACTGAGCGAATGAACTCAACTGAACTATTGTCTTCAGATTCCAATGAAGCAGATGGAGCATACCCTTCTGTCTATTAAACTATACCTGAGATCTTTGTGATAGGAAATTATATTTTCCAGATGCTATGAGCAGAGTTTGCACATAGGGCTTTAAAAAAGCTAATTAAGTTAAAACAACATCATTAGAGTAGAACCTAATCCAATACAGCTGGTATCCTTATAAGAAAAGGAGTTTAGGACACAGACACACAGAAAAGACATCTGATGATGTGGATGGTAATGACCATCTAGCCAAGAGTAAATTTTCACTGCCAACACTTTGATCTTAGACTTCTAGCCTCTAGAAGTGTGAGAAAGTAAACTTTTGTCATATGAGCTACACAGCTCTAGCAAGCTAATACACTAGGTAATAGCTAACAATGTATTAGATTGGGGTCTCATATACTATTTTAAATTCAATCCTTATTTAGCTGTATATCAAGGCTATGAATTTTCCAGTGGTCATGTATTGATGTGAGAGTTGGACTGTGAAGAAGGCTGAGCGCCGAAGAATTGATGCTTTTGAACTGTGGTGTTGGAGAAGACTCTTGAGAGTCCCTTGGACTGCAAGGAGATCCAACCAGTCCATTCTGAAGGAGATCAGCCCTGGCATTTCTTTGTAAGGAATGATGCTGAAGTTGAAACTCCAGTACTTTGGCCACCTCATGCGAAGAGTTGACTCATTAGAAAAGACTCTGATGCTGGGAGGGATTGGGGGCAGGAGGAGGAGGGGACAACAGAGGATGAGATGGCTGGATGGCATCATAGACTCAATGGACGTGAATCTGAGTGAACTCCGGGAGTTGGTGATGGACAGGGAGGCCTGGCATGCTGTGATTCATGGGGTCGCAGAGAGTCAGACACGACTGAGCTACTGAACTGAACCGAAGTGATAGTTGGGACTAGTGAAAGTGAAGTCGTGTCCAACTCTTTGCCACCCCATGGGCTGTAGCCTACCCAGCTCCTCTGTCCATGGGATTTTCCAGGAATGTATTGCCATTTCATTCTCCAGGGGATCTTCCCAACCCAGGGATCGAATCCAGGTCTCCAACATTGTAGACAGACACTTTACAGTCTGAGCCACCAGGACTAGCTGGTATCCAAATAGCAGTTTTGTGGTAAGGAAAGATTATATTTTTTGGAGGGAAGATCTTAAGAACTGTTATTAGCTATACAATCTTGGAAAATCTTTTATATAGCTATAAAAGAGATTGAAAAGTTGAAAGAATTATTCAAATATAAGTTATTTTGAAAGTTTTTTTTCCTCATTCTGGGAAAATTAAATTTTAATATACATAGAAAAGTCTAATGAATTTAAGTATGCCTTAACTGTAACAAATTTAAAGTCTGTAATAATTTTCCTGGTGGGTACAAATGGAATGCTAATTAATATTAGTATCAGAAAAACATAATTAGGAAGGTAAATCTGTTGTATTTTCTATCTCTGAAACCATGTAACACATTCTATTAGAAATGATTTAAGGACAATCAGAAATTTGGCTTAACTTCAATGTATCTATTCATCATCAGTGTGAATAATTAAGAGCAGACTGGACATTATTGCTACTTTTGTAATATTATTGTGTTCTTGAAGTATTAAATATCTGCAGAAAAATTCAGATATTTTTAAAGCAAAATTAATGTAATTAAGTTGTACCAATGCTATTCTGTTATTGCCATAGTTCCCTACAATATGATTCTACATTTTATTGGCATTTATATATTGCTTTAATACCTTATTCTGTATTAATAAATTTACAGTACTTGTCCCTTTGTGACTCAAGCAGTGCATAAATATGAATTCACCCTGTACAAGAAAATAACTTCATTGATTACCAATTGTAGCTTCTACTGAAGAATTTCACTAAATGATATTAAAATCATCCATAATGCCAATAACTTTGTGTGCCCTTGGGTACTGTTGTAACGGGTTATGTCTAACTTCAGGGAATATTTGGTGAAATTATCTTTTCACCAACTCATAGTAATTTAATTGGTAGCTTATATGCATTTTCTTGAAGAAAGAGAGTAAGAAAGAGAAAAAACATCATACGAATATAAAAAAATCTCCTCTTTATCAAGCTCTAATCTTGACTATTAAATAATGAGTTTTGTGCTACTTTGTGGAGAAGGAAATGGCAACTCACTCCAGTGTTCTTGCCTGGAGAATCCCAGGGACGGGGGAGCCTGGTGGGCTGCCGTCTATGGGGTCGCACAGAGTCGGACACGACTGAAGTGACTTAGCAGCAGCAGCAGTGCTACTGTGAAATAAGTGAATATGGCAATTTTTTAGCTAATGTGGGTGTAGCACATATAAAAAGCTACTGACTGAGTTCTTGAATGCGTGTTTAAACCGACCATCCCACAGATAAACAATTCCCTCATTTTGAAATGCTTTAAGATACTTTTCAGATGTTGTAATAGAGGGCTAAAATCACAGGATACAGGATGCTTGGGGCTGGTGCATGGGGATGATCCAGAGAGATGATATGGGGTGGGAGGTGGGAGGGGCTTCGGGATTGGGAGCTCGTGTACACCTGTGGCTGATTCATGTCAATGTATGGCAAAACCAATACAGTATTGTAACATAGAATAAAGTAAAAATAAAATTAAAAAATAAATAAAAAGAATGTATTTCCCCCAAAGAGTGAAGTAAGTCAGAAAGAGAAAACAAATACTGTACACTAATGCATATATGTGAAATCTGAAAAAAAAAATTGGTGCGGATGATCTTATTTACAAAGCAGAAAAAGAAACAGATCTACAGAAAAAGTATGGATACCAAGGGGGAAAGGGGAGAGTGGGTGAGATGAATTAGGACACTGAGATTAACATATGTACACTATTTATCCTATGTATAAAATAGACAACTAACGAGAACCTACTGTGTAGCACAGAGAACTATACAGCAGTACTCAACGCTCTGTGCTGACCTGAATGGGAAGCAGGTCCAAGAAGGAGGGGAAATATGTATACATATAGTTGACTTTCTTAGCTGTATAATAGAAACTAATACTAATAACTAAATTGTAAAGTAACTGTACTCCAATAATTTTTTTAAAAATCTAGATACAAAAATAAAGCAATATAGTTTATTTGAAAAAAACAATTTCACACTTAATAATAGTCCAGGCATACATGGTGTGGGGCAGATAAGGCAGGTGCATAATGCTGAAGAGCCAGGCTCCTTCTATCATGTTGCTCTGCTGTCCAGGCATTTTCCTCAACCACTGCATAGTCCAATACAACTCATTTTCACTGTGGTCTGCTTTCTAGGAAACACAAAGAGGCAAGGAGTAGAAGGATGTCCTCTCCCCCAGAAGACATGTGCACATCACTTCCCGTATTGACCAGAACACAACAAAAAGACCACACCTATCTGCATGAGATTCTGGGAGATGTGCCCTGCTGAAACTTCTATCTACACGTAGAAGAAATTGGGGAATCAGTAATCTTTGCCTGAATGAATAGATGGATTTTTGTTTTCTTTGCAGAGTTTAATTCCGAATCTGTGAACCAGAGATTTCAGAAAAAGACCCTATTGGAGATTCTAGCCATGTCTTTAAGCTTTGCATGGATTCAATAGTCCAGCCAAAAAAGCAAAATAGTGTGGCTGATGTCCAGCAATATAGAGTGGGTGCTTTACAGTGAATCAGAAAGTCTTACTGGATATATCAGAGCTGTGGTCATAAACATGTTATTACATTTTTTCTCAGTAGGAACATAAACTGTGAGATAAACTTAGCTACATAAGTTTGCAAAGATAAAAAAGCACTAAATTTGTCACTGATCACTTCAGCTTTCTTTGAACAAACTGGTCAAATCTTAGTTCTTCTAGCTATATTAAGCAGTGTACTAATCATGGCAGCCTGAATTTACATAGTATAGTTTTGCCGTTATTAAGATGGTTCTAATTTCTATTTTATCAACTGAAAAATTTATTTATTTTTTATAGTATAAAATTATTTAAGTCTCTTTATAGAAGTCGTTCAATTGTGTCTGACTCTTTGCAACCCCATAGACTATACAGCCCATGGAATTCTGCAGGCAAAAATACTGGAGTGGATTGCTTTTCCCATCTCCAGGGGATCTTCCCAACCCAGGGATCGAAACCAGGTCTCCCAGATTGCAGGTGGATTTTACCAGCTGAGGCACCAGGAAGTCCCAATTCTCTTTACAAAAATATGCAAAGAAGAAAGCAAAAATAATTAATAATTTTACTGTTTAAAAATAATTCTTTATTAGCATTTTGGTACATATTCTCCCAGGCTTCTTCAATGCATACAGAATATAAACTAATAAGTTTATTACACATTATCTTATTAATAATCATGAATTATTTAGCATACATCATTCTACTCAGAGTTCTAAGGGAAGCTCTACCCAGATTATTGGGATCCTCAAAATTTGGAAATGTTCTGTCGTTTCTTGTTCATCTTCTTATGTGCTCTATCAGTCTCATTCTTAATCATCTCATAGTGTATGTCACCTTGGGTTGAGATGATTAAAATTTTTGTAACTTGATGATTTCCATACAGAAAATCTGTGGAAAGATGTGCTTTCTCCCAATTTTCTAATTCATACTTAACTGAGAATAGGTTTTGTGATGTAGCAACTCTTGGTCTTTCCCCATTTTGATCTGAATTCTTGGTGAGGGAGTGTTAATCTTCCAGCTAAGCTACAGTCCATGTATTATTTATATAGCTACCTTTTTTTCTGGCATACTCAAGTAAGTTAGGTAATTTCATTTACTACCTAGTAACAGTAATGTAAATTGTTCATTAGGAACTCAGCTGAAAGCATTGCCTTGAAGCTGATGCTTATCTAAGTTAGATATTATAATTTTATGCTCACTCTTGTATAAGTTTCATTTCCCGAATATTATTAAACTTTTTCAGTGAAGCATATTCCACTGCCTTTTATCAGCCATTGCTGCTGCTGAAAAACATGGTACAAATCCATTTGTCACTTCTATGTAGTCATTTTTTTTTCCTTCTTGTAGGCTTTTAGAACCTGCTCTTTGTTCCTGGTTTTAGAAAACTTAGGAGTATATGCCAAGTATGAATCTTTCACTTACACTGCTCGACACTTTTAATCTTAGGATTTATGTTTTCCTCGTCTCTGGTAAAAACTCTTGTATTATTTCATTGACTAATATCTCTATCTTCTTAGAAATGTTTTTAGTGTATGTTTGACCTTCTTATTTAATTTTCCATGTCTCATCACTCTCTTTCACATTTTTTATAATTTTGTCTTTGTGCTCTACATTCTGGGAGATTTTCCCTTATCTCATTTAATATTTTTATACTGTAAAGACATCATATTGAGACAGCAAGATACATGTTACAAAAATTCCTTTTTGTCCACATAAATTAAAATCATATATTGTAACTTTGGCAAGTAACATCAGTTTGTCATTAACAAATTTTAAATAATTGCCTACAATAACTATTTAGTCTCACAATTAAGATTGGTGAAGTAAACTGAGAATTTCATAAATGATTTCTAAGTTAATGTAAGTAGACTGAAATAACTTCAAAATACCCAAAATCTTAAGATGAAATATGAATAGCTTAAGTCCACTGTTGAGGTCATAAACTGCAGAACTGAAGCTATAAGACGGCAACTCTGATTGACAGAATAAATGTACATGCTTTTCTAGAGTACAGAAAAAAAAAACCCTGAAGATATAACATGGAATTGAAAATGGAGATCTATTATATATTATAGATATTTTCCAAAGAAGAAATCAATTCAACTTGAGGGCCTAAATCTCTCTCTAGATGTAGGTCTTCCCTGAGCTGATGTAGAAATAAGGTCAGCATTGCTCCTTTTGAAAGGCAGTCTAGTCAGCTAGTACCCTTTCTTTACGCTTCCATCCACTGACTATTTACAGGAATTATTTTCACAATCACAATTGGTGAGGTGATGCAAATTTGGGGCAACTGTAACTGCATTGTATAAGACGTCCTGGAGAGGACGGCCTGGGACAGCTAACCTTAGACGTGGGGTCAGTGTTTTTCCTTTCCCTTGGGTGTGTGTGTCCTGGATTCTTTTTTCTTTCTTATTAGAGAATAAGATGTAAGACTTGGTGAGAGCAGAGGAGGCCACTGAATTGTTAATGGTCCTCATTCTCTTTGACAAAAATGTTAACTCTTCAGAAAACTGAAAGGAGTTCAGTTCAGTTCAGTTGCTCAGAAGTGTCTAACTCTTTGTGATTCCATGGACTGCAGCACACCAGGCTTCCCTGTTTATCACCAACTCCCGGAGTCTTCTCAAACTCATGTCCCTTGTGTTGGTGATGCCATCCAACCATCTCATCCTCTGTCGTCCCCTTCTCCTCCTGCCTTCAGTCTTTCCCAGGAGCAGGGTCTTTTATAATGAATGAGCTGGCTGTTTGCATCAGGTGGCCAAATTATCTGAGTTTCAGCTTCAGCATCAGTCCTTGTAATGAATATTCAGGATTGATTTCCTTTATGATCGACTTGTTTGATCTCCTTGCAGTCCAAGGGACTCTCAGAGGCTTCTCCAACACCACAGTTCAAAAGCATTAATTCTTGGGTATTCAGCCTTCTTCATGGTCCAATTATCACAACCATACATGACTACTGGAAAACCATAGCTTTGACTAGACAGACCTTTGTTGGCAAAGGTTTTGAAGAGATCTCTAGTCTTTCCCATTCTATTATTTTCTTCTATTTCTTTGCAATGATCTCTGAGAATGGCTTTCTTGTCTCTCTTTGCTATTCTTCAGAATTCTGCATTCAAATGAGTATGTCTATGCCTTTTAATATGCTGTTTAGATTGGTCATAGCTTTTCTTTCAAGGAGCAAGGGTCTTTAATTTCATGGCTGCAGTCACCATCTGCAGTGATTTTGGAGCCCAAGGAAATAAAGTCTCTCAGTTTCCATTGTTTCCCCATCTACTTGCCATGAAGAGAGAAGGACCGGATGCCATGATCTTAGTTTTCTGAATGCTGAGTTTTAAGCCTTTTTTTTTTTTTTCACTTTCCTCTTTCACTTTCATCAAGAGGCTCTTTAGTTCTTCTTCACTTTCTGCTATAAGGGTGGTATCATCTGATTATCTGAGGTTATCTATATTTCTCTTGGCAATCTTAATTCCTGGCTGCTTCATCCAGCCAGGCATTTTGTATGATGTATTCTCCATATAAGTTAAATAAGCAGGGTGACAATATACAGCCTTGACATACTCCTTTCCTGATTTGGAACCAGTCTGTTTTTCCATGTCCAGTTCTAACTGTTACTTTTTGACCTGTATAAAGATTTCTCGTGCAGGTGGCCTGGTATTCCCATCTCTTAAAGAATATTCCACAGTTGGTTGTGATCCACATAGTTAAAAGGCTTTGGCATAGTCATTAAAAAAGAAGTAGATGTTTTCCTAGAACTCTCTTGCTTTTTGATGATCGAATGGACATTGGCAATTTGATCTCTTGTTCCTCTGCCTTTTCTAAATCCAACTTGAACATCTGGAAGTTCATGGTTCATGTACTGTTGAAGCTTGTCTTGGAGAATTTTGAGTATTACTTTGTTAACATGTGAGATGAATGCAATTGTGTGGTAGTTTGAACATTCTTTGGCATTTCCTTTCTTTGGGATTGGAATGAAAACTGACCTGTTCCAGTCCTGTGGCCACTGCTGAGTTTTCCAAATTTGCTGGCATATTGAGTGCAGCATCCTTTCACAGCATCCTCTTTCAGGATTTGAAAGAGCTCAACTGGAATTCCATCATCTCCACTAGCTTTGTTCATAGTGATGCTTCCTAAGGTCCACTTGACTTTGCATTCCAGGATGTCTGGCTCTAGGTGAGTGATCACACCATTGTGATTATCTGGGTCACGCTGATCTTTTCTTATATAGTTCTTCTGTGTATTCTTGCCACCTCATCTTAACATTTTGTGCTTCTGTTAGGTCCATATCATTTCTGTCCTTTATTGAGCCCATCTTTGCATGAAATATTCCCTTGGTATCTCTAAATTTCTTGAAAAGATCTCTAGTCTTTCCCATTCTATTATTTTTCTCTATTTCTTTGCAATGATCACAGAGGATCCCCTTGCTATTCTTTGGAACTCTGCATTCAAATGAGTAAGTCTTTCCTTTTCTCCCTTGCCTTTAGCTTCTCTTCTTTTCTCAGCTATTTGTAAGGCCCCTCAGACAATCATTCTGCCTTTTGCATTTTTTTTCTTGAGGATGGTCTTGATCACTGCCTCTTAAAGGAGTTAGGGACTCCTATAAGATAGGAGCATAGGATAGGAACATAGGAGTTAGGGACTCAAATTCAAATAGTAGCGTGTTTTAAAGTGTTTCTTTGTCAACACCATACCTTGTGAACACTCTCTCCTTCCTGAAACTGAAACTTGTCTGGGTACAGTGGCTGGTTAAGCCCATGTGTCTCTTCACAATCCTGGTTTCCTTAAAGAACTCTTTCTCTCTTAATTAGCATCTGTCATTTCCTTTTTAAGTGCTATTTAAAGATGGACTGAATAGAATAAACCATATTGGCATGAATAGGACTTCATATTTATTGGTAAATTTTCACTAGAGACACTGAGATTCTTTGGGAAGGGGGCAGATTTTCAGAGACTTCACTGAAATGGAGGATCAAATTCTATAGGTTTGGAGTGTGGGGGCATTTGCTTTTGTGATTGTTTCATTGAGTTTTCCCTTCAACTTTGCTTAAAAATATATATATTTCTTAGATAGCAAGACTTTTGTTCTCATTCGTATGTTCATCTGGAAATTGATCAGTTTTATCATCCTTTCCTCTGGGTTTTTAATATTTACTGCTATCATCAGGGATTATTTAAAATCCACCAAAACCCCTAAATTGGAAAATAAAGCATAACGTCCTCTCAAATATCCTCAATCCAAGCTGCACAGGCCACAAAAATTAGCTCTTTTACCCTACTAAATTCTAGAGATCCGGGTCTTTGACATGTTTTAACCAGATCCAATCTGAAACATAAGGAAGGGGTACATCAGAGAGACAGTAGGGATAAACCACACAAATCCTGAAAGATTAGTGCAATGCCCTGTTTGACCCCAAAGGCTTAGAAATTGATGAATTGATATGGGAAAGAATCTCAATCAAGTTAAACAGAAAAACGAACAAACAAAAAACCCCTGAAAACTGCTATCTACTTCCGTGCTGTGTGCGCTCAGTTTTGCTCAGCTGTGTCCAACTTTTGCTTGGCACCAATTCCAAGCTTCTCAAGGCTGAACAATGACAAGCTTCTTATAATTATGCCCATTTTACAAGTAAAAGAAGTGAGCTTTACAGTAACTTGCCAGTGTCAAACAACTAGTATTAGAGGTGGTACGCTGATATCAAGGTGGACGTACTTTTACTATGCAGTCACAGCTCCCAGTTAAGATACAATATGTTAAGTGTTGGGCTGCATGTAGCCCACAGCACTGTGATTCATGTTTCATTGTGTGTGTGTGTGTGTGTTTAATTTCCTGTCTTTTGTTCCCACGAATCATATACTGAAAGATATGAAAATTCACATGCCCAAGTGTAATTATTCTGTTCAACAACAATCTCTTAATACATAAAGCTTTACTTCATCTTCCTGTTGGGATCACTCATTTGGCTCTCCTCATGAGAGAAAAGCAGTCTGAACAAAAAGATTCTTTTTGGTCTGAGCAGATGCAAACCATCCAGAGAAGACTCCAGCAGGGTTAAATTAACTGACAATGGAGCTTCCCTTTTTTGATCTTTTCTCTAATCCCCAGTAAGCCAATTCATTCTTCCAGGTGTGAATCCTAACAATGATCTATAGCTTTTTCTGGTATATAACAAGGCGTTTAAAAATTCATTTCTTTCTTGAGACATAATCACTGTCAGTCATTGTCTTCTGTCCTTGATTGTGGAGAACTTTCCTAACTTCTCTTCAATTTGTTACTCATTGTGCTTATTTTGCTCTTTAATTTAGTTGCCCTTTTATCAGATTCCATTCTGTTTTCATAACTTCCAGTTCATCTCCCATTCCCTTTTAAACAAACCCCTAAGTGCAAATAACCACGCTTGTTTTTGTAAAATGAAGTGGATACTTTAATAGGATTAAAAAAATTAATTTGTGAGCACAAAACCTCTGGTTTAGAAGTCTCTTTAAGAACAGTTCCTATCATAATAAACACAGTTGATAAGGAAACATTCTGTAAATATTAGCTGAAAGAAATAAACAAGGCAGACAGAGACTTAGTTTTATTCCTTTATGCCCATCTGTGCTTTGTGTTTTCAAAACCTAACCCCTTCCAAAAGCTTTGAGGCAAAATCAGCACAGCTGTTTATTTTACTTTTTAGTTAACATTCCTTGATAGCCAACCTAATGGAGAAAGGACATTAATATTTATTAAGCACCTACCAATGTCAGGCATTATGCTAAGCAATTTTCACCTGCAATCTTAAATTTTCACAAAGTTCTCCTTTTCAGAGACGACAAAATAGTGACTGAGAATGGTTAAGGTAAGCTTGGCTCACTCAGAATATGAAAAAAATCACAAAGAGATTATTGCTCTTAATAGAACAAGTAAAAAAATGGATGGATGAACTACAAAAATTAGTTTTTATAGTCCATGGAGAGGTGAGGTACACAAAACATTAATGGAACTAACGAGAGCTTTACAGTGTCTTCCTAGGTCTCTTGGTGGGTTCACCTCTGGAAACATGGTGGGAAGCACTGCAAGCCAGATGTACACAGTAGGCTGCAAAGCAAGGAGAAACCAGCTCAACTTTTAAGTCTCTCATAATGCTACCGAGTCCAAGCTCACTCTGCTCACTGCGTGACAGGCCAATGAATCCAAGAAAGGAGGTGTTGAGGCAAAGAAAATGACTTTATTCCAAAAGTAGCTGACTGAAAAGACGGCAGCCTAGCACCTCAAAATAACCATCTAACAGGGGTCTG
Organism: Nanger dama; assembly: GCA_917880005.1. NCBI lineage: Eukaryota > Metazoa > Chordata > Mammalia > Artiodactyla > Bovidae > Nanger > Nanger dama. The sequence goes on from CAKJTW010000059.1 coordinate 5,663,866, forward strand.
GATGCCAGTTTCCTTAATAGATCAGAGATGGGGGGAGGTAAGGGAGCAAAGTAAACAGTCATTAGTCTTGCAAACATCTCCTAGAATAGCAAGCCTCGGGCAGGGGAGGTGTTCATTCCTTCCTTCCTGCCTTCTACAGGTGGTCGAAGTTCTGAACACAGGCACTTCAGTTTAATCCTCAGGCAGACGGGCAGGGTCCTTTTAAGTAAGCCATTATGTATGCTTATAATAACAAAAGCAATGAAAAACAAGTCAAAGAAACAGTTTTTAATTGGCTTCTTCTCTGCAACAATAAGTTGATAAGTCAGACTAGAATCTGGAAGACCTCCAGGTGTAGAACAAGTCTGCACCCATCTGCCAACTGTTTTCTGAGGGGTCTTCACCAGTACACAGGACAGAACTGGGGAAATAACAGGAGAGCTGAAAGAAATTCCACAAATTTCCTGAGGGTTATATTAGGAACAGGGGCGCTCATGAAGGACTAAGTGCAGAAAGGGGCAACAGACAGAGATCTCTGAAATGACGAAAGGTGGGAGTAGAGCTGGAGCGCTGTTATAGCTTTCTGGGGACCTTAAAGCGCAGGACTGTAAAACACTGAGATATCTCGAGATGTTTACTGGTGCTTAAATCCCAAGTCCTGCTTGAAGGAGACTCCGAACTGAACTTATTTGCAACAAGTGGTGTTTTGACATTAAACCAAAATTCAACTCATTCTAGACTCAGTTTGTGCATGAATTACATGAAGAAGCATGGTCTTTAGTGGGAACAAATGTCATTTACTTCAACATCCACTGTTCTTTTATACAAACGTGTGTGTGGCATGCCTAGTCACTTCAGTCACATCCAGCTCTTTGCAGCTCCATGGACAGTAGCCCATCAGGCTCCTCTGTCTGTGGGATGCTCCAGGCAAGAATACTGGAGTGGGCTGCCATGCCCTTCTCCAGGGGATCTTCCCTGACTCAGGGATTGAACCCATGTCTCCCGCATTGCAGGCAGATTCTTTACTGACTGAGCCACCAAGGGAGCCCCTGGTGAATATCCAGAATACAAATTATAATCAAGTAAAGAAGCTTGGACTTCAAGGAGATCCAACCAGTCCATTCTGAAGGAGAACAGCCCTGGGATTTCTATGGAAGGAATGATGCTAAAGCTGAAACTCCAGTACTTTGGCCACCTCATGCGAAGAGTTGACTCATTGGAAAAGAGTCTGAAGCTGGGAGGGATTGGGGGCAAGAGGAGAAGAGGACGACAGAGGATGAGATGGCTGGATGGCATCACTGACTCGATGGACGTGAGTTTGAGTGAACTCCAGGAACTGGTGATGGAGAGGGAGGTCTGGCATGCTGCGATTCATGGGGTTGCAAAGAGTTGGACACGACTGAGCGACTGAACTGAACTGAACTGAAAGAAGCAGAGAAACAAGACCTATTCTCAAAAGAAAGATGAAAAGGGATTTCCCTGGTAGTCCAATGGTTAAGCCTCTTCACTGCAGGGGAATGGGTTCAACCCCATGCCACATGGTATGGCCCCAAATACAAACATAAGAAAACATTTTTTGAAAAAGAAAGGATGGTCAATAGAAACAGACCCAAATAATGTATTCCAGAGATTAGAATTAACAGAGAAATTTTAAAATAACTTTTATAAACATGTTAACATGCTCAGCAGAAAAGGTAAGTACTGAGCATGAATGGATATTTAGGAAAAATTAACAATGCAAAAACAAATGATAATTCTAGAAGAAAAAAAATACAACAGTAAAAACGAAAGTCATTTCATATTTCTAAAAGCAGAAAGGACAATTCAAAAGAAAAGACCAATGGGGAAAAAGAAAGACCTATGAACTGTATAAATATCATGATTTTTATACTCACAGAAAGTTAAAGTACAAAAAGGTGAATGGACTCATTTCAGAGCTCCATAAGCTCTTGCTAGAAGAGGGGAATGCCCTGCCGCTCTTATCCTAGATAGGCCAAAGGTAAAACAGGATGGTTAAAGTATTTTCAGGAGATGAGAGTTATTAAATAGAAACTCTGAGATTTTTATTCAGGTCATTCTGACACCAAAGCCTGGGCTCTTTCTATTATAAAGCTCTGAATCTCAAATTATGTGCTCACATTTCTTAGTATAGTACTTTTATTCAGTTACTTCCTACCAGATGTCTCCTAATTCAGATAACAAAATGCCTGTGGGCCAGATCTGTGTCCTCTAAATTAGTTCCGTCTTCTGTAATCCCAAATTGAGATATCTGCATATAAAAATTGCTACATATATGTTGTCAAAATTAAATGAGGTCTGCTCTAAAAGCCAATTCAGATGGAGTTGATAGAAAGATACAGACATAGACATAGATACAGACGTTATTTAGAGCCTAGAGGCACATTTTGCTGGATCTTCAGCTAGTATTATTGATCCTAAACTTTTATTTTTGCCCCCAGCCTCCACCATTTACTATTCTATTCTATGTCTTTAATGTGATTAAACAGGATTCTCAAAATCAGATGTCTTCAGTGGCCAGGCAGACCAATTGCACCAAGCTGGGTAATCAGGCAATACAGAGCTGTGAGAAATGCAGAAATGCAAAGAGCTGTAGTGATGCCATGCCAAAATATATTCAAGTTCAAATACATTTGTAATAGTCTCCTGAAAAACATTTCAGCCAGATCTCTTCCCTGCACTGCCAGTGTGCTCTACAGAATAGAGCACAGTAGTTAAAATTCCCTGGACAGACAAAACTGATTTCAAGTTTCAGTTCTACCACTGCTGACTTTGGTAACAGAGATCTCATCACTGACCACTTTAGCCTTAGAACACTGTATAATCGAACAATAATAGTAACAGTACCTACTTCGTGAAAGTGAAAGTGTAAATTGCTCAGTCTTGTTCAACTCTGTGCAACCCCATGGACTGTAGCCAGCCAGGTTCATCACTTTCAATTTTCACTTTTCGGCACTGAAGAAGGAAATGGCAACCCACTCCAGTGTTCTTGCCTGGAGAATCCCAGGGATGGGGGAGCCTGGTGGGCTGCCATCTCTGGGGTCGCACAGAGTCGGACATGACTGAAACAACTTAGCAGAAGAACAGTGAGTCCATTATTCAATAATGACATCTATATTTTTTTATGTCATGTTCATGAAGAGCCTATAATTTCTATATTTTCAGAATAATTTTCCCTTCTAAAGGGTGCCACTCTAGATACATTCCACTGTCATTCAAAAGGAAACTTGATGACGCTGCAGACTCTTCTCTATCAAAAACACCCCAAATAGTCAATAGGGAAACATTTAAATACAATGATAATAAGATTTCTTCTGGAGAAATGAAAATGACGTAGGGTTATGGCTCACTTTATATGCTACGTTTATCTATTTGTCATCTTAATAAATTGCTGTCGACAGGGTAAACCTGTTGGCTGCTATTTCTATTGCCAGCAACCTATTTATATGCACTATATAAATGCTTTATGGGTAGATTACTCATCATATTTTGACTTAGAGCAAAAATAAAGACATTAATTTGCTGAAGGACAGTAGTCCATCTCCCATATTTGCAGTCTTTTCATGACTTTAAAGAGTTTACATCTTGACAACATCGTAAGACAGCATGATTCATTTTCTTGAAGTGTCCATTGATCCTTTCTATTTCTCTATGCAATTATGTATGCAAAACTTCAATATGAACTTTTGCTATAGTACAGGAGGCTGTGATCAAAACCATTCCCAAGAAAAATAAATGCAAAAAGTCAAAATGGTTGTCTGAGGAAGCCTCCCAAATACCTGAGAAAAGAGAAGCAAAAGGCAAAAGAGAAAAGGACAGATACCCATCTGAATGCAGAGTTCCAAAGAAGAGCAAGGAGAGATAAGAAAACATTCCTAAGTGAACAATGGAAAGAAATAGAGGAAAACAATAGAATGGGAAAGACTAGAGATCTCTTCAACAAAATTAGAGATACCAAGGGAATATTTCATGCAAAGATGCACACAATAAAGGACAGAAATGGTATGGACCTAACAGAAGCACAAGATATTAAGATGAGGTGGCAAGAATAACAGAACAGTGAAAGTGAAAGTCACTCTGTCATATCTGACTCTGCGACCCCATGGATTGTCCATGGACTTCTCCAGGCCAGAACACTGGAGTGGATAGACTTTCCCTTCTCCAAGGGATCTTCCCAACCAGAGAATAGAACCCAGGTTTCCTACACTAAAGGCAAATTCTTTACCAGCTGAGTACAAGGGAAGACCAAGAACACTGGAGTGGGTAGCATATCCCTTCTTTATTTTTATTTTTCACAATGGAAAACATTTTATTTAAATAAAATGAGGATAATATTTTACTGGGGAATACATCCAACAATTCATTTTCTCTCCATATCTACATCCAATAGTAGTGTTTTACAGGCAAATTTTAAACGAACACAAATTCTTAAAAAATAATGAAAGCCATATTTTGCTCAGGGATAGTATTATCCACATACCATACAGGTTATTTTATAGCAGATACTAGTCTGTTAAATTTCAGATGGCAGAATGCTAAGCAGTGAGTTGGGTATTGTCCAGCTAGTTGTTTCTTGTCATCCTAGAGAATCTGTCAATGTGTAATGATGAGACCATCTTGTCACCACCACTTCTCTTCTCAGAGGTGACTTCACTGTGATAGAACATTCATATTCTTAAGATGCAAGGCCTAGCAAAAGCCTCCCGCAAATCCACAGGATATCACAATGTTCTGCTTGACAAATTCTGTTGCTTCTTCTATTATGTTATTGATTTCAGGTGCTGCCTTATTTGCTTGTTTCTTAATCAGTCTTTTTGCTTTGTTTACATCTTTTTCCACCCTCTTCCAGTCGATCTGCACATGGCCACTGTGACTGGCAATCTGAGGGAGAAGAAAGCCACCACTCACTGCAGTTGCTGCAAGTTTTCCAACTTTCTGGAACAAAATCCCACACACCAGCAACTCACTTCACCCATTACAATGTGGGTGGCTACTGAGTATTTTTCTACCATTGGTCCAGAACTGTGGCCAAACACTCGATTCCACCAGTGATGTCTTCTGGCATACTCAGTTAAATCCAACACTTCGTAAGAATCATCATCACTTTCATCTTCTTGGGGAGGGGAGTTCCAGGTTGCCATGATACCGCTGGCGGCCTTATCTCTTCTTTAGAGGATCTTCTCAACCCAGTAATTGAACAGGGTCTCCTGCATTACAGGCAGATTCTTTACCAACTGAGCTATCAGGGAATACAGAGAACTGTACAAAAACAGATCTTAATGACCCAGATAACCACAATGGTGTGATCACTCACCTAGATCCAGACACCCTGGAGTGCAAAGCCAAGTGGACCACAGGGAGCATCGCTATGAACAAAACTAGTGGAGGAGATGGAATTCCTGTTGAGCTATTTCAAATTCTAAAAGATGATGCTGTGAAAGTGTTGCACTCAATATGCCAGCAAATTTGGAAAACTCAACAGTGCCATAGGACTGGAAAAGGTCAGTTTTCATTCCAATCCCAAAGAAAGGCAATGCCAAAGAATGCTCAAACTACCACGCAATTGCACTCATTTCACATGTTAGCAAAGTAGTGCTCAAAATTCTCCAAGCCAGGCTTCAACAGTATGTCAACTGAGAAGTTAGAGGTACTCAAGTGAGATTTAGAAAAGGTAGATGAAGCAGAGATTAAATTGCCAACATCTACTGGATCATAGAAAAAGCAAGAGAGTTCCAGAAAAACATCTACGTCTGCTTTATTGACTATGCCAGAGCCTTTGACTGTGTGGATCACAACAAACTGTGGAAAATTCTATAAAAGATGGAAATACTAGATCACCTTACCTGTCTCCCACGAAATCTGTATGCAGGTCAAGAAGCAAAAGTTAGAACTGGACATGGAAAAACAGACTGGTTCAAATAGGGAAAGGAGTATGTCAAGCCTGTACATTGTTACCCTGCTTATTTAACTTATATGCATAGTACATCATGCAAAATGCCAGAATGGATGAAGCAAAAGCTGGAATCAAGATTGCTGGGAGAAATATCAATAACCTCAGATATGCAGATGACACCACCCTTGTGGCAGAAAGTGAAGAGGAACTAAAGAGCCTCTCGATGAAAGTGAAAGAGGAGAGTGAAAAAGTTGGCTTAAAACTCAACATTCAGAAAACTAAGATCATGGCATCCAGTCCCATCATTCATGGCAAATAAATGGGAAAACAATGGAAACTGAGAGACTTTATTTTCTTGGGTTTCAAAATCACTGCAGATGGTGACTGAAGCCATGAAATTGAAAGATGTTTATTCCTTGGAAGAAAAGTTATGACCAACCTAGACAGCATATTAAAAAGCAGAGACATTACTTTGCCAACAAAGGTGTGAATAGTCAAAGCTATGGTTTTTCCAGTAGCTGTGTATAGATGTGATAATTGGACCATGAAAAAGGCTAAACACCAAAGAATTGATGCTTTTGAACTGTGGTGTTGAAGAAGACTCTTGAGAGTCCTTTGGACTGCAAGGAGAACAAACTAGTCAATCACAAAGGAAATCCGTACTGAATCTTCATTAGAAGGACTGATGGTGAAGCTGAAACTCAGATAATTTGGCCACCTGATGCGAACAGCCAGCTCATTATAAAAGATCCTGCTCCTGGGAAAGATTGAAGGCAGGAGGAGAAGGGGACAACAGAGGACAAGATGGTTGGATTGCATCACCAACTCAATGAACAAGAGGTTGAGCAAGCTCCTGGAAATGGGAGGGACAGGGAGGCCTGGCGTGCTGCAGCCCATGGGGTTGCGAAGATTCGGACACTCCTGAACAAATGAACAACAACAATCTCACAAAATTAGTAATGTTATTAACTTGCAATATGAAATATTATCAACTTACTCAATAAATATTTATTAATTGAGCCATTGTGTGCCAGAACCAAAGGAGACAGTGTTAAGGAAGACTTACGTGGTCTCTGACCATGAAACTTACTATCTAATGTGGAAGACACTTATTTAAGAAAATGAAATACTTAATGAATTACATAAAAATTACTTACTTTCCATTGTGATAATGTTTCAAGCAAATGTAATTTGCATTTATTTATTTATTAAACACATGTTGAAAACCATGTTATGTATCAGGAAATGTATAAGGTAAAAATGACAAAGGATATCACAGTCCCTCTGTACAGAAGCTTAACTTGGTGTTTCTAGGAAGAAAGATAAATACTTCCACTGTAACATATGATGAGCAACAGACATATAGGTGGTTATACAGCAACATAGAGAGAGAAGACTCTACCTGTGAAGGTATATGTGAAGTTTCCCAGGGAAGGTTATATCTAAGTGATTATGGAAGAATAAACAGAATATGGCAGACAGAGAAAATGAGGAAGGAGTATCTAAAGAGATGATACATTTTTTTTCAAGGAAGAAGGCATTGACGTTTAAAAAAATGATGTATTTGAAAATTGCTCTTTGTTTCTATCTCTTAACATATGTAGCACTTATCATATGAAATGCAAAAGTGAAAATAAGTGGTCCTTACCCTTTGGAGCTCAAAACCTAGAAGGAAAAGTACACATAAATAAGAGGTATACAATAGATTAAGCAAACATGGTAGCTCAGAGGTAAATAATTCGCCTGCAGTACAGAAGACACAAGTTCAGTCCTTAGCTTGGGGAGATCCCCTGGAGGAGGAAATGGCAACCCTCTCCAGTATTCTTGCCTGGAAAACCCCGTGGACAGAGGAGCCTGGCAGGCTATCACAGTCCATAGGGTCTAAGAGAGTCGGACACAGCTGAGCTACTAAACAAAAACAACAAATACAATAAATTATTGATAATTGTATTAGAATTCTATGCCAAATCTATAATGTAATCTCAAAAGAATACTACAAAATGATTTGTTAACCCAGGAAAATTAACAGATTTATTTCTATTAAAACAGGGGGAAAGAACAAGAGAGGAGAATAACCCTTCTAAATATTTAAAAACACAATATTTAACACTTCCATAATTTAACTGGTTTGGAAGTGGTGATTGAATGCATAATTACAGGCATGTGAGTAACTAGAGTAATTGAAGAAATGGGCACTTCAAGTCAGTAGGAAGTGGTGTTTCAGTAAAAGATGTTTGGAAAAAAATATTAATAGCTTTGAACCCTTACTCTAAGCACCAGTTATATGTCTCCCTCATCCTTCTGAATGTTCTCAGGGGCTCTAGGCTCTTCTAGTGCCTTCTCCTGTCAGTGGTGGGCTGGTGGGTTTAGCTCCACCTGTTTCTCTTTCCTTTCTCAGTGGGACTGACTTGTCTGCAGGAAGCGTTTCTCTGGTTTACTCCCAAGCATGCAGTAAACTTGTAAATAAATACTAAGTCTCTCCAGCAAGCAGCCATTATCTAGGTTGGACCATGTGACTGGATGGATAAGGCTTTGAAATCTGGGGTGATGGAGATGGAGATGGTGTTTACTGGTACAAAACTCACTGTGGTCTCATAAACGTGCTAAGTCACTTCCATTGTACCTGACTCTGTGACCCTATGGACTGTAACCCTTCAGGCTCCCCTGTCCGTGGGATTCTCCAGGCAAGAATACTGAGCTGCAGTGCCCTCCTCCAGGGGATCTTCCCAACCCAGGGATCAAACCCAGGTAACTGGGGTCTCTTACATTTCTTACATTGGCAGTTGTGTTCTTTACCATTAGCTCCACCTGGCCTTATAAATAATCAATGTTTTACTGCATGGGCAACAATTTGAAAGAGCAAAAGGTCTGGCATTTGCCTAAAAAATTTTAAACTTCCAGTGTAAATAAAGTAAGACTCTTTCAGCTTTGCTCATGCTTGACTAAGTGCTGACCAGATGGGGTGTTGACCCACGCATGTGATGCTGGTATGTATCACACCATATTTTTCTAGGTATATCCACGGCTATTAATGGCTGTAGTCTGAACCAATAGCCCTGAGCCTAGACATTAAGCAGCTAAACTGGGCAGGATTTTTGACCTCGCTGACTCACCGGGAGTTGTACCAGGCTTACCCAGAGGTGAGCAGGTTCTCTTCTAGGAGGGATTACAGGCTAGAGGCTTAACCAAAAAGTAGGCGGGGCTCTTAGGTTCTTGCTGCTGCAGCTTGATCCTGAGATACCTGGTGATAGTTTGGTCTGGCTTCGTACGGGAGACTGACGTGGGATTCAACAATTTTCAGACATTGGGAAGCAGCATAATAATTGCTACTTTTAGTCACAAAACAGCTGAGGTGCCTGTGAACTAGCGAATTTTGGGCTTTAATTGCCAGTGCTAGGCTTAGACAGGCAGCATTAGAAAATTGCTCCATGACCCTGTGGACGGTTGAATCTTGGATTCATGTTACCCGTCCCAAGGCTCCAGAGTCCTGCCATGTGGTCCCTAATTGGTCCCAAATTGTTAGTTTTGTTAATTGTTAATTATGCAAGCTCTAACCACAGCTTGAATTTTCCCCCAATCTAATTTTTATATAGTTCTAGTGGGGCATATGGCAGAGGTAGTCACCCTTCTTGGACCTCACGGATAAGAGTTTCAACAAAATAAAGAAGCTGTAATTCAAAGATTTGTGGAGGAGATTTTTCCATTTGACCCAATGCAAAAGTCCATGGCAAAAGTCAGCAGCCACATGCAGATGGAAAAGCACTGGAAATCCAGAATGTAGGTAGAATTCACAGTCAGTTCATCATGAGAATCCAGAAGTTTGGTGTTCAAAGGCAAAAATGAAAATTTTTCATGGATTTTACACATAAGAAATATGAGATAAGAATTGCCAAAATTTACCTCTTTCTAGGAGATTTCTCCCAAATGAGTTTTAGTTCACCTGTCACTGATCCTGGCAAGCTAGTATAGAATATGCAGATGACACCATACTTACAGCAGAAAGTGAAGAGAACTAAAGAGCCTCTTGATGAAAGCGGAAGAGGAGAGTGAAAAAGTTGGCTTAAAACTCGACATTCAGAAAACTAAGATCATGGCATCTGGTCCCATTACTTCATGGCAAATAGATGAGGAAACAATGGAAAGTGACAGACTTTATTTTCTTGCACTTCAAAATCACTGCAGATGGTGACTGCAGTCATGAAATTAAAAGATTCTTGTTCCTTCAAAGAAAAGTTATGACCAACCTAGACAGCTTACTGAAAAGAAGAAACATTACTTCGCCAACAAAGGTCCATCTAGTCAAAGCTATGTTTTTTCCTGTAATCATGTGTGAATGTGAGAGTTGGACTATAAAGAAAGCTGAGCACCAAAGAATTGATTATTTAGAACTGTGGTGTTGAAGAAGACCCTTGAGAATCCCTTGGACTGCAATGAGATCCAACCAGTCCATCCTAAAGGAAATCAGTCCTGAATATTCATTGGAAGGACTGATGCTGAAGCTGAAACTCCAATACTTTGGCCACCTGATGCAAAGAACTGACTCATTGGAAAAGACCCTGATGCTGGGAAAGACTGAAGGCAGGGAGAAAAGGGGACGACAGAGGATGAGGTGGTTGGATGGCATCACTGACTCAATGGACATGAGTTTGAGCAAACTCCGGGAGGTGGTGATGGACAGGGAGGCCTGGTGTGCTGCAGTCCACAGGGTCGCATAGAGTCAGACACGACTGAGTGACTGAACTGAACTGACTGAATATAGAATAAGGCTAAAGTCAAGATTATTTTTTTCCATCCACTCCCTTTACACAGATCCCACTGAGACTCTGCTAGTGTTCTTGATCAATGCCGAGTACCAAAGGGGTCTTATGTCATAATGCTGTCCTCAAGAGCTCCTTCACGGGCTGGAATCTTGCTTAAATTTTTTAGTCTTTTATTGAATTTGCTACAATATTGCTTCTGTTCTGTTTTCCCCGTTGGCCTCGAGGCATGTGGAACCCTAATTCCCTGACCAGGGATTAAACCTGAACTCCCCGCACTGGAAGGCAAAATCTCAACTACTATACCACTAGGGAAGTTCTGACTTGCTTAATTTTAAGAATTCATATGTATTAGCACAGTTATAAAATCTGTTTGCTTCTTCAGAGTAAAATCATTAACTAGTGATTTAATCACCCATTCTATTAAGAGACTGTCTTAGGATGCTCCTGCTGTGGGAAAACATTTTAACCAATGTGGAAAATTTCCCATCTAAGCAGAATAAGACATTTTTGAAGATGGATTTGAGGCTTTTATTTCTTTGAACATTTTATTCATTAGACAAGAGAATTTGATATCAGCCTTGGATTCATTTTTAGACTAACTTTGGACTTATACAGAGATTTAAAGTTTCTCCCAGGGAATTTGATAATTTGACAAGGTTATGGTAGAAGTTTTTTCAGCATCTATAAGATTTTTAATCATTATTAGAATATCTTAATTTCATTGCTACATTGGACCAACTGGATAGTCATAATTTGGAGATAGATGGGGAAACAGTGGCAGACTTTATTTTTCTGGGCTCAAAAATCACTGCAGATGGTGATTGCAGCCATGAAATTAAAAGACACTTACTCCTTGGAAGGAAAGTTATGACCAACCTAGATAGCATATTGAAAAGCAGAGACATTACTTTGCCAACAAAGATCCGTCTAGTCAAGGCTATGGTTTTTCCAGTGTTCATGTATGGATGTGAGAGTTGGACTATAAAGAAAGCAGAGCACCGAAGAATTGATGCTTTTGAACTGTGGTGTTGGAGAAGACTCTTGAGAGTCCCTTGGATTGCAAGGAGATCCAACCAGTCCATCCCAAAGGAGATCAGTCCTGGGTGTTCATTGGAAGGACTGATGTTGAAGCTGAAACTCCAGTACTTTGGCCACCTGATGCAAAGAACTGACTGATTGGAAAAGACCCTGATGCTGGGAAAGATTGAGGGCAGGAGGAGAAGGGGATGACAGAGGATGAGATGGCTGGATGGCATCATCGACTCGATGGACATGGGTTTGGATGGACTCCAGGAGTTGGTGATGGACAGGGAGGCCCGGTGTGCTGTGGTCTATGGAGTTGCAAAGAGTCTGACAAGACTGAGCGACTGAACTGAACTGAACTGAACTGAATTTGGAATAGGACAGAAATAAAGAAACTTTTGGTTTTGAGTACAGCACTTGTTGGTTTTTAGTCACTAAGTCACGTCTGACTCTTTTCAAACACCCATGAACTGTCATCCACCAGGCTCTTCTGTCCATGGGATTTCCCAGGCAAGAATAGTGGAGTGGGTTGCTATTTCCTTCTCAGTAGGATCTTCCTAACCCAGGGATTGAAACCATGTCTCCTGCTTGACAGGCAAATTTTTTTACCACTGAGCCACTAAGAAAGCCTGAGCACAACATTACCTGGAATTCAATGTAATGAATATCCAGTGGTGACTCTCTTCAGTCTTTCTGGGTAAAACCTCTGCTGCCTACCAGAAAGATCCAGACAGAGTCTTGGGGTGAGGTGGTTTTATGAAGATGAATGTGTAAGGGAGAAGAACTTTTCTCTCTACCTTTCTAAGTGCTTGGCATGGTCTCTATAACAAAGGACAGATTAACAACAGAAAAGCATACACATTTATGTAACATAAGTTCTATGCAATAGGAAATACTTAATAAAGAAGTAAAGAAACCTGAGTGCTTTTATGTTAGCTTAGATGTAGAGTGGAGAGTCATGGGAAAATGTGATGGGACTAAAAGGGTGTCAGTAAACAGAAAACAGAGCAAGTTCTGTTCCTTCAGATTCTCCTCTGAATTCCTCCATCTTTGGAGATGAGAAGTTCCTTTCCTCTGGGCATAGGAAGGGCAGCTCTCACACAAGGATCTTATGACCTGCTTCAGGAGAAAGTAAAAAAAAAAAAAAAAATCATCCCTGCACCTGTCATTTCTCAACTTCCTTCAGCTTGAAGTATTCTATGTGCTCAGGTGCCATATGTTGGGTTAGCGTGTTCTGAACCTTGTTAGAAGCAAGACATCCTAATAAGCTGCTGTCTCCCCTTACCCAGGGACATAGCCACACTCAGCTTGGCTATAGGCCTAACAGTTAAGTCCAGTGTGTGTGTGTGTGTGCAAGCGTGCATGTTGGGAGGTCTGTTTTATCTCTAATTTCCAAGTTAAGAAAGAAAGATTGCCCCTAAACACTAATAACCTCTTGCTTCAACATCTTGATTCCTCCCACAAGGGTTAAACTGAGTTAACTCGTATTCTTTTTTTTTTTTTTTTTTTTCTGATTCGGTGGATTTCAACTATTTTAAATTCTAAAGTGAGATCCTGTGGTCTTTTTCCTGCCTCTTATCCCTTTCCCACTCCCACTGGATAAATGATCTGGTTCTAGGGTCCTGCTCTGGTAACAGATTTCCCTTGAGTGAGCTCTTTCAAAGACTAAATTGGGGAAGAGGAGCAAGCCCATTTTGGTTCCATATTCTCAAAAGCTTTATCAGTAAGTCTTGGTAATAAGGACAATGAGCTCTGATCATAATAATGCAACCTTGCAAACACCCACCAAAATCAGCAACACGGAACAAGAGCCACATGCTCTCTTGCTCACATATCTGCAGATAGGCTAATGTGATGCTTTATGTGCCACATTCAGGGTCCCAGAGAGGAGGTGCAGTAAATACCTGGGGCATGTCCTTCTCATACAAGATCAGAAGCTCCCAGAAGGGCCAGTGGGAGAGTTGCTGTCTATTAAGGACTAAGACTGGAATTGGTACCTTTTCACTCCTCTCTCTTGGACAAAACAAGTACCACGGCCAAGGCAACATCTAGGGGTCGAGGAACTGAAGCTGTCCTTCACCCTCATAGAGGTCTTGGTTGTGGAGAAGGTGTAATGATCAAACAATAAAATATAACCTGGAAACATCAAGCTATGCCACAGCTTCTGATGCAGCTAATGTGGAAAATAGTCTATCAAGAGCCTGGACTGTTATCTTTTCTGTCTACAACAGATAAATAGAACTCTTTTATAAAGTGCCTTAGTTTAAGAAGAGTGTTCCCTGGTGGCTCAGATGGTAAAGCGTCTGTCTACAATGCAGGAGACCCAGGTTCGATCCCTGGGTTGGGAAGATCGCCTGGAGAAGGAAACGGCAACCCACTCCAGTATTCTTGCCTGGAGAATCCCACGGACGGAGGAGCCTGGTGGGCTACAGTCCATGGGGTCACAAGGAGTTGGACACAACTGAGCGACTTCACTCACTTAGTTTAAGAAAGCTTACTTTAAATGAAAAATGCTAGATAGAAATAAGATAAATTGTGTATAGAATATACAACTGAATCCATAAGGCTTTGTAGAACATTTTTGTCCTCCTAAATTCTAATAATTCTGCTCCTCTCTTTTCTGGAGGTTTTGTTAGTTTTTTTTTTTTTTTTTAAGGTAAAAGTAGATCATTAAAGCAAGGATCTACATTAAGTGTTCTGCTGGTTTCCAAAGACTTTTACATTTGTAACCCATTTAATTCTTATATCAGTCACATGATATATATGTATAATCTCATACATACAACAACATGATATATATAGTATGTATGGAGCTTCTCCAGCAGCTCAGTGGTAAAGAACCCACCTGACTGTGCAGGAGACGCAGGAGAGGTGGGCTTGATCTCTGCATCAGGAAGATCCCCTGGGGGATAAAAATGGCAACCCCTCCAGTATTCTTGCCTGGAGAATCCCATGGTCAGAGGAACCTGTGGGCTAGTCCATGGGATCAGAAAGTCAGACACAACTGAAGCGACTGAGTCTGGCATGACACATAATATGTATGATACATATTATATCACGTGTGAGAGCATTTTGGCAATGAAAGCAGAACACGAGGCAGTATCTGAGTCATTTTACTGAAATTTGGGAAACGGCCATTTTTTTTTTTTTGAAGTGTGGCTTCCTGTAACGTAGACAACTGCACGGTGGTGGTGGTGAATATTGTAAGATGAGGTGGCAGGAGGAACGCCAATGCGTGGTGAGTAGGTCCGGAAAATAACACTCTAAAATCATCACCAACTTCTTTTCAAATAAAGGGCAAATAAGGTGACTTTGTTTTGTCACAACAGAATTATGAGGAGTTGGTTTTTTTTTTTTTTTTTTTTCCAACTGTATCTGAAATAGTATTCCTCACTGCTGCATTCTCTAAACCTGGGACTTTGGAAGATCATGAGTTTGGGTATATGTGGCATTTAAACTAGTCCCAGATCAAAGCTTTTACACTAAATCAGATTTATATTGAGGATAGAAAAAGAATCAACTAAAGAATCCTTTCATTGTTCACCTTTGCAAAACACCGAACAGTAAAATAAATATTCAGAGACAAGAATAAGAGGCAAAGTTTCATAAAGGTTGTCATACTTTGAAATTTGAATGCATTAATCAGTCAGGACAATAGTTTATTATTACCAGATAGTCATGATTGTGTCAAAAACAATGACCTGTTAAGACCATATAGTGCAAATACTAATACGCTATTTTAAAATTATTGCTTTATATTGTATTTTTATTAAACTGATCATGTTTTCATAAAATACATAATAAAATGTCATTTAATCCAGCATTTTTTCCCCAATTTTCTGAGATAACAGCCCTCCCTAAGCAAGGTTCTTTTCATTACAGATACAAGCATAAAAGAAATCTGGCCCAGGAGAAATTATGTTTCTTACTTGTTTCTATACAATAAAGAAAACTTTGCACTTGTGAAGTAAAACAGGCAAATTTCAAAATACTTCCTTGTGACTTCTAACACCCCAGTTATTTTCAAGCAGTAACAACTATGCATCATTATCAAGTAAGAGAATTACATCATTAAAGTTAGTTTTAATGTCAATTACATTTTGTGGGCTCACTTCCCCTTCTCTTCTCGCATGTAGCAAGAAACAGAAGTATTCAGAGCTGAAATGAGTTTTTTGGATTGCAATGGAGGAAATGGAAATTATAATAGTAAATATTTATATTACAGTTTACATATAACATTTATAGAGCAGCACTATGTTTCACCTGAACAGTAGCAATAACCTTCCAATGGGTTTCCTCACTTCAACTCATGACCCCTTGCTGTCTGGTCTCCATAGACATAGGTCATTTTATGTCACTTCTCAAAGACTTTCAGCGGTTTCCCCTCTCTTTCATGGAGATAAATAATACAAATTTCTTACACATCTTATAAGATCTCCTTTATCTGCCCCCTATTCCCAGATCAACTTCCTCTCAGATACTACTTTTAACCTTTTGCTCTTTCTGATTGAGCTACTCTGGCTGCCCTTATTGTTCTTTGGTTATGCCAAGTGATCTCCTACTTCAGGGATTTTGTATTTGCTTTCTTTGCCTGAAACATTCTTACTCTGGAAAATCGCATGGTTTCGTCCATCATTTGTTCATGTCTGTGCTCAGTGCCATTCTTTTTAGAGGCCCTCTCTGATTAATATATATATAAGGGCACACCTCCTTCCATGGCTCTGCCCAACTAAACCACCTCTACTCTCCTTTATCTGATGGTGGTTTAGTTGCTAAGTTGTGTCCAACTCTTGTGACCCCATGAACTGTAGCCCACCAGGTTCCTTTGTCCATGGGATTTCCCAGGCAAGAATACTCGAGTGCATTGCCATTTCCTTCTCTAGGGGATCTTCCTTACCCAGAGATCCAACCCAGGTCTCCTGCATTGCAGTTGGATTCTTTACCAACTCAATTCGTGTGGTTTACATGTATTTGTTCTTTGTTTTCATTGTCTGTCTTCCTCTGCTTGCTGAAAACTCTTTAGCAGCAGCCTTATAAACCAGGTATTATTATAAGGTCTCTTTGAAAATAAAAGCAGTGATGTTTGCAAGGGTTAATAGTTGGCCAAATATCAACCAGTACATAGCATAACCATAATTAAGCTCCAATTTTGCAGTTATAGGCCTTACTCACTTTTCTTCTACTTAATCTTAGATATTTTTCTTGAAAAGGAAAAGCACTGATTAAAAATTGGACATGGAGACTGTAATTTCAGGATGCTGTAGGAAAGTTTTTATATCTCTTTGTCTCAATAACTCTAATTCGTTTTTACCCATACTCTTCTCTTTGTCTAGAGTTGTATTTCCTCTTATGCTGTCTATCTAAATCCCTGTGTTTTTCAAGGACTATCTCAGTCTCTTTTCCCATCATGAAAACTTCTGCAAATTTCCTTTTTCCTTGTGATCTACTGACTATTCTATTTAACAGCAGATATCCCTGTCTTCAAGCTAACCCTAAAGCAGAAAACCAGTAAACAAAACAAACAAAAAGAGCAGCTCTGGTGAAGCCGGTTTGCAGACCCAGTGACTCATTCTCTGATCCTGGCCATAACTGAGGTACCACGCAGATTGAAGGAGGTAAAAGTAAATTGCCAAGTCTCTTCTCTAGATCCTGAGATAAAGTAATGTGAGAGGGGCTCTCAGCTTGCAGGTTTTCCTGCCTCAGTCATCTGAGTAGGGTATCATATTCTAAAGAAGAAATTAGCAGTTTTCACAGGAGATGGCGGGCTTCCCAGATGGAGCTAATGTTAAAGAACTCTCCTGCCAATGCAGGAGACGTAAGAGATGTGGGTTCGATCTCTGGGTCGAGAAGATACCCTGGAGGAGGGCATGGCAACCCACTCCAGTATTCTTGCCTGGAGAAACCCATAAACGGAGCCTGGTGGTCCTTTGTGACCATGGGGTCACAAAGAGTCAGACATGACTGAAGTGACTTAGCACCCTTGCACAGGAGATCAGAGAGATAAGAATCTGATCAGTTTTTTTTTAAGAGTCATATATATTTTTAAATTCCAGAAATGTAATATCTGTACTTTGCCTTAGCTTTATTTTTTTATTGTTCTCTAATTCCTTAAATATACAACTATATTTATAGAAACTGCATGGCTAGAAACTGTTGAAGAATTTCATTACAATTCTGTATCTCTGAACAAGGTTGATAGTTATATAATGAAGCTTTGAAGCTATTTTATTTTGCTTTTCTTTGTTTGATCATTGAAGTTACTCAATTGCCAAGTGTGGTTTGTCTGATGTTTCCAATGTCACAACCTTTGAAACAATGTATTTTCTAATTGTACATGAAAAAAAACAACACTAAAATCATCGTAATAGATAACCTCTTGTATCCTGCTGCTGCTGCTAAGTCGCTTCAGTCATGTCCAACTCTGTGCGACCCCATAGACCACAGCCCACCAGGCTCCCCGGCCCTGGGATTCTCCAGGCAAGAACACTGGAGTGGGTTGCCATTTCTTTCTCCAATGCGTGAAAGTGATAAGTGAAAGTGAAGTCGCTCATTCCTGTCCGACTCTTTTTGACCTGATGGACTGCAGCCCACTAGGCTCCTCCATCCATGGGATTTTCCAGGCAAAAGTACTGGAGTGGGGCGCCATTGCCTTCTCCTTCATTTATTTCCCTTATGGAAAAGACTGAGTGGAATTCTCCCAGAGCCCATGTCTATTCATGTCCCTCTAACTATTACCATAAGTGATCACTCCTTTGACAGATAGATACCTGTCTCAACCAAGCAAATCCAATTCGCTCCCAGGAATTTGAAATTTAGTAGGAAGAAATACAGAGACTATAAATAAATCTATCAGTGTTAGTTTTTAGTTGTGTCTGATGCTATGTGGCCTCGTGGACTGTAGCCTCCCAGGCTCTTTTGTCCATGGAATTTTCCAGGCAAGAATACTGGAGTGGGTTGCCATTTCCTTCTCCAGAGGATCTTCCCCACCCAGGAATCAAACCCATGTTTCCTGTGTCTCTTGCATTGGCAGGCAAGTTCTTCACCACTAATGCTACCTAAAAGTCCTAAATTTAAGTAATATAGTTGCTCAACTTTTGCTAAATTACTGGGTATGTCTAGTATCTTATCAATACATTTCTTCTGCCTCCTGATTTCCCCACCCCCACCCCCACTGAGGACACTGATTATTTGCAACCCAAAAAAAAAAAAAAAAAAAATCTTCCCCACACCAGTCCTCACGATTTAAAAAGCACTCCTCTTAATTTTCTTATTCAATTTTATTTAAAATGTAGATTATTTTATACAAGTGGTTAAAATTGTCTCATTTGGATAAGTATAATCTTTTTATCCTTTCAATCACTCAGTTATGTTCAGCTCTTTGTGACCCCATGGACTGCAGCACACTAGGCCTCTGTCCATCACCAACTCCCAGAGTTTACTCAAACTCATGTCCATTGACGGTGAAGCCATCCAGCCATCTCATCCTCTGTCCCATTCTCTTCCCACCTTCAATCTTTCCCAGCATCAGGGTCATTTCAGATGAGTGAGCTCTTCGCATCAGGTGGCCAAAGTATTGGAGTTTCAGCTTCAGCATCAGTAATCCTTTCAATGAATATTTAGGACTGATTTCCTGTTGGATGGACTAGTTGGATCTCCTTGCTGTCCAAGGGACTCTCAAGAGTTTTCTCCAACTCTACAGTTCAAAAGCATTGATTCTTTGGCGCTCAGCTTTCTTTATAGTCCAACTCTCACATCCATACATGACTCCTGGAAAAACAATAGATTTGACTAGATGGACCTTTGTTGGCAAAGTAATGTCTCTGCTTTTCAATAATCTGTTTAGGTTGATCATAACTTTTCTTCCAAGGAGCAAGCATCTTTTAATTTCATAACTGCAGTCACCATCTGCAGTGATTTTGAAGCCCCCAAAATTAAATCTGTCACTGTTTCTATTGTTTCCCGAACTATTTGCCATGAAATAATGGGACCAAATGCCATGATCTTAGTTTTCTGAATGTTGAGTTTTAAGCCAATTTTTTCACTTTCTTCTTTCACTTTCATCAAGAGGCTCTTCAGTTCATCTTCTCTTTCTGCCATAAGGCTGGTGTCACCTGTATATCTGAGGTTATTGATATTTCTCCCAGCAATCGTAATTCCAGCTTGTGCTTCATCCAGTCCAACATTTCTCATGATGTACTCTGCATATAAGTTAAATAAGCAGTTAAATATAGCCTTGACATACTCCTTTCCTGATTTGGAACCAGTCTGTTTTTCCATGTCCAGTTCTAACTGTTGCTTCTTGAACTGCATACAGATATCTCAAGAGGCAGGTCAGGTGGTCTGGTATTCCCATCTCTTTCAGAATTTTCCACAGTTCATTGTGATCCACACAGTCAAAGGCTTTGGTATAGGCTTTGGTATAGTCAATAAGACAGAAGTAGATGTTTTTCTGGAGCTCTTCTTGCTTCCTTGATGATCCAGCGGATGCTGGCAATTTGATCTCTGGTTCCTCTGCCTTTTCTAAATCCAGCTTGAATATCTGGAAGTTCACAGGTCACATACTGTTGAAGCCTGACTTGGAGAATTTTGAGAATTACTTTGCTAGTGTGTGAGATGAGTGCAATTGTGCGGTAGTTTGAGCATTCTTTGGCATTGCCTTTCTTTGGGATTGGAATGAAAACTGACCTTTCCCAATCCCGTGGCCACTGCTGAGTTTTCCAAATTTGCTGGCATATTGAGTGCAGCACTTTCACAGCATCATCTTTTAGGATTTGAAATATCTCCACTGGAATTCCATCACCTCCACTAGCTTTGTTTGTAGTGATGCTTCCTAAGGTCCACTTGACTTCACATTCCAGGATGTCTGGCTCTAGATGAGTGATCACACCATCATGATTATCTGGGTCATGAAGATCTTTTTTGTACAGTTCTTCTGTGTATTCTTGCCACCTCTTCTTAATATTTTCTTCTTCTGTTGGGTCCAGACCATTTCTGTCCTTCATTGTGTCCATCTTTGCATGAAAGTTCCCTTTGGTCTCTCTAATTTTCTTGAAGAGATCTCTAGTCTTCCCTCTTTTATTATTTTCTTCTAATGATTTGAGACTAATTCCATATGTTCATAATAGATTGCCAGACATGCTCAATTCACTGAACCTCTTCTATTGTATAGAATCAGGCAAGAAGCCACCAACAGTCCTGATTAGCAAGTAGCATCTAGTTGGAACAGTGAACAACCTGGAAATATTTCCTGGCATCTGGGCCTTAGTTTCTCCACTTGCCAATTAAAATGGATTCTGAGTCTAAACTTAGTACTAATTGTACTTAAACTGATGATTCAAAGTAAACTTACTAAAATTTGCTCCCTGAATGGACGGGTCATGTATTATACTCTTAATATTTACAATCCTAAACATGTACAAGGTGTCAGTTAAGATTTATTGAATGAATTTGAATATTTAAAACAATTGGGAGATAAATGTGTGCATTGTTAGAAATTGTGGGTTAGATCTGAATATTAATTTTATGCTGGAGGCCTTTCAAATTTGGTGTAGCAAAATTATCATAGAGTACATGTTAAGTATATTCTGAGGAAATATACTATTTTATATTTAAAAGTTATGTTAATAAGAAAAATTAAAGTAACATTTATTGACAGAAAGCAAACTGGTGGACACCAGGGCCTGGGAGGAAGAACAAACAGGGAATACCTGCTTAGTGACTGTGGAGACTTCTTTTGGGGTGATGAAATGGTTTTGAACTTGATAGAAGTGATGTTTGCACAACATTGTGCCTATACTAACTGCCACTGATTTTACACTCTAAAATGCTTAGTCTTCTGCTATGTGAAATTTACTTTCAAAACAAATACTTGCTATCAGGAAATAATGTGAAAAAGTGAGATAGAAGAAAAAAGTCTTAGCATTACAAAATGTTTATTATCTGGAGATTAATGTAAGAAACTGGGAACTGTGTGCCACTCATTGAATAAAATTTCCCTTTGCTCTTAAAGAGATAAAAATGACTTACAGAGTGAGAATACAGAAGATTGGAATTGAAGTAGACAGAATTAGTCTTTATCAATCACAATTATTAACTAGGAAGAAAATTTTCATAGAAAGAATATTTGATAATTTTTGGTGAGAATAATTCATAATATTGACTTGCTAAAAATATCATGTAAGTATGTAAAAGAACCAATATTAAAAAGAGTTTTTGTTTATAAAGAATGTTCCTGGCTTAAATGCAAAAACAATATTTAAATATAAAATTCTAAAAATAAGGTAATACCTGTTATATGTTGCAGTCTTCAAGGCTGTATTTGACTTTACAAGGTTATTTACAAGTAGTTAGGATGACATATATGGGCTTTTCTGGTGGCTCAGTAGTAAAGAATCTATACAATACAGGTGACACAGGAGACATGGATCCGATCCTTGGGTTGGGAAGATCCCTGCGAGAAGAAAATGGCAACCCACTCCAGTGTTCTTGCCTGGGAAATCCCATGGACAAAGGAGCCTGGTGAGTCACAGTTCCTGGACACAACTTAGTAACTAAACAACAAACAACAGCAAACAACAACAGGGCAACATATCATTTTAGAAACCAACATGATATGACTAAATAGCCTGCTTTAGTGAAGGGATTCATCATCCTCTGTTTGCACAAACCAAGGGCCTAGAATTCATCTTGTCATTGCCATCTTCTCAAGCTTTCATGTAATGTATCACCAACTCTGGATTATTTTAAACAATCTATCTATATCTATAATCTTAAGTACTTTTCTACACCCCCACCACCAGCATTCCACTCCATTCTATCCTTTGGCTTTCTTAATTTAAATGAAAAATGAAGTCGCTCAGTGTGTCTGATTCTTTGCGATCCCATGGACTGTAGCCTACCAGGCTTCTCCATCCATGGGATTCTCCAGGCAAGAATACTGGAGTGGGTTACCATTTCCTTCTCCAGGGGCTCTTCCCGACCCAGGGATCGAACCCAGGTCTCCCACATTAGAGGCAGACGCTTTAACCTCTGAGCCATTCTTTATTTAAGGTGTATATGAAATATCTATATAAGACCAGGCCATAGGTCCTGGCCATATAAGAACTGCCATGCGTGCTGCTAAGTGGCTTCAGTCATGTCCAATTCTTTGCGACCCTATGGACAGTAGCCCACCAGGCTCCTCTGTCTGTGGGATTCTCCAGGCAAGCATGTTGGAGTGGGTTGCCATTTCCTCCTCCAGGGAATCTGTCCAACCCGGGAATCGAACCCAGGTCTCTCATGTCTACTGCACTGGCAGGCGGGGTCTTTACCACTAGTGCCACCTGGGACACCCTTTAAGAACCTCCAACACCCATACTACAGTTGCCCTATCCTCTCTAACCCAAGCCTATTGTTTTTTATTTATTTATTTATTTTAATTGGCTGCTAATTACTTTACAATACTATAGTGAGTTTTGCCATACATTGACATGAATCAGCCACAGGTGTACATGTATTCCCCATCCTGAGCCCCCTCCCAGCTCCCTCCTCACCCCATCCCTCTGGGTCATCCCAGTGCACCAGCCCTGAGCACCCTGTCTCATGCATCGAACCTGGACTGGCGATCAGTTTCACATACGGTGATATACATGTTTCAATGCCATTCTCCCAAATCATCCCATCCTCTCCCTCTCCCATAGAGTCCAAAAGACTGTTCTATACATCTGTGTCTCTTTTGCTGTCTCACATACAGGGTTATCATCACCATCTTTCTAAATTTCATATATATGTGTTAGTATACTGTATTGGTGTTTTTCTTTCTGGATTACTTCACTCTGTATAATAGGCTCCAGTTTCATCCACCTCGTTAGAACTGATTCAAATGTATTCTTTTTAATGGTTGAGTAATACTCCATTGTGTATAGGTACCACAGCTTTCTTATCCATTCATCTGCTGATGGACATCTAGGTTGCTTCCATGTCCTGCCTATTATAAACAGTGCTGTGATGAACATTGGGGTACATGTGTCTCTTTCAATTCTGGTTTCCTCGGTGTGTATGCCCAGCAGTGGGATTGCTGGGTCATATAGCAGATCTATTTCCTGTTTTTTAAGAAATTTCCACACTGTTCTCCATAGTGGCTGTACTAGTTTGCGTTCCCACCAACAGTGTAAGAGGGTTCCCTTTTCTCTACACTCTCTCCAGCATTTATTGCTTGTAGACTTTTTCACCTAAGCCTATTGTATAGTTAAGTGCCAGAAGGATCTTTAGGACATGAGAATCTGATCATGACATTCCCGATTTAGAATTCTTCATTGACTTCCATTGCTCTTAATATGGTTTGTAAGCCCCTGTTAGACTGACCTCTACCTGTCTCTGTGAGCTCTTTGTGCCCCGCAGACCTCATGATGGTCTTCTCTCAAGCCGCAAGCACACCAGTTCAGGGGCTTCACACGTGTTTCTCTGCGTGCAATGACCTTCTCTCCACCCCTACGCCCATCTTCTCTTCTTGCTCTTTATTCAGATTCTCTTCATTCAAATCACACTTGAGCACAGAAATTTTACCTGATGCCACAGACTAGATCAGGGCCCTCAGCTGTTTTCCGGGCGCTTGGGAGTGTCCATTTGTAACAATCACTACAGTTATGTCATCTCTGTAAAGGGCACTACATGGTGACCAAAGTCATCCTCTTGAAATGCTACTATCCTGCTTAAATTCCATGATGCCCTCCCATCCGATTTACAGTAGCACCTAACATCTACTGTAAACCAAAATCCGTACTTGATCTGGGTCTTGCCCATTTTCTAATCTAAACTGGGTTCCTGGAACCAGTTTCAGGTGTGTGTGTGTGTGTGTGTGTGTGTGTGTGTGTGTAGCAGGTGTTTTCACATAGCACCAGCAGGGTGTCCAAGAATTTAACTAAATGGAACTAAATTCTGACACTGTCTGGAGATGCATCAGCTTCCACAGGTTAAGGGCACAGTCTTACATGACCGCCTCTGGCTTTGGATGCCAGCTGCAAGTCTTGACTGTTACTTGTACTTCTGACCAACTGGCTATAAATCAGATGTTCCCAAGACCCTCACTTTGGATTCAGCTAATTTGCTAGAGTGGCTTTTATACAACAGAGGAAACACTGACCTATTAAATCACCAGCTTATTTAAAAAGACATAACTCAAAAACAGTCAGATGAAAGAGATACCCAGGGCGAAGTATAGGGAAAGGGCATAGAGCTTGCATGTCCTCTCCAGGAGGGCCATTTTCTCAGCACCTCCATGTTTTCACCAATCCAGAAGCTCCCTGAACCCAGTCCTTTGGGCTTTTATGAAGACTTCACTACATACGCATGTGTGTACATGCATATTAAGTCATTTAGTCATGCCAACTCTTTGCATCCCTATGAACTGTAGCTTCCCAGTTTTTTCTGTCCATGGGATTTTCCAGGCAAGCATATTGGAGTGGGTAGCCATTTCCTCCTCCAGGGGATTTTCCTGCCCCAGGGATGGAACCCAGGCCTCTTGCAATAGCAGGTGAATTCTTTACCCACTGAGCCATCGGGGAGACCCCCTCATAACATTGGCATGGTTGATTAGGTCTTTGGCAATTGGCAATAGATGCATCCTTCAGCTCCTCTTCTATCCCAGGAAATCAGAGGTTTGGATTGTAATTTTCATTCTTATCTTTGTGGTTGGTTTCCCTGGCAACCATGGGAAGTCACCTATCCTTAGGTGCTTTCCAAAATTCATCTTATTAACTAGCATAAACCCAGTTGTGGTAAACAGGGGCTTGTTATGAGTAACAAGACATACATTTTACCTTTATGGCTCTGAGACAGATTTCAGGAACTGTGGATAAGAGGAAATATTCTAGCAAAAGATACTCCCATTGCTCTTAATCATTCAGAAAACTTCAAGGATTTGAGGAGCTATGAGCCAGAAACCGTGGATAGAGAACAAAAACATATGAGAAAAATTATTTTGGTCATTCTTATACAGCACAATATCACATAACCTCATCTAAAAACTTGTTTCCCTTCATCCTCCTTGCTGCATCCACATAAATGCTTTAAATATTCCAAACTTCTCAAGTTTTAGACTTTTATATCAATTTTCCTAGAAGGCATTCTTCCTAGTTTTCACTTGACTGAATCTATGCTTGTTACTGCTTCTCAATATAAGTGCCACCTACATGCAGAGGTCCTACCTGGACCATCCAACTATGGATGAGAATACTTAGCCTCTATTTATTAATAAAATTGAGATCCAGTAAGGTAACAGATTAGGGCTTCCCCAGTACCTCGGGGGTAAAGAATCTGCCTGCAATGCATGAGGAGAGACAAGTTAACCCCTAAGTAGGGAAGATCTCCTGGAAGAGAAATTGGCAACCCACTCCAGTATTCTTGCCTGGAGAAACCCATGGAGAGAGGGGCCTGGTTATAGTCCATGGGGTGGCAGAGTCGGACATGACTAAGCATGAGCAAGAGAATAGATTGGAGGGTAAGTGTTTCCTTTTCTTTTTAGTTAGGGGGTTTAAGGAAGACTTCTCTGAAGATGTCATATTAAAGAAAGACTTGTTGACCTTAAACAAACAGATTGCCTTTTATTTTTCCAGCAACAATGGGTTTATTTGGGATCAGGAAAGAATTGCAATTTGGGGTCTGTCGCTATGGTGAACCATGAGCAAATCCCACATGACAAGGAGAAAACTATTTCACAGAGAGGAAAGGGAAGTTGGGAAAGCTATAGTAAATGAAGAGTCCATTGTAAGAATTAAGAGTTCAAAGTATATACAGTGACTTTTCATTGGCTGAATTGTAACGGTCTCAGGGGGTGAGCTCACGCCTGGCAATGTGCTCTGCTATCATTGTAGGGTGTGAGAGCTCCCCCTTCTGGTCTCCCAACTCTATTTCAATTGAGGTTTCTTAATATTCATTTGAGGTTTTAAATTAATTATTACACATCAAAACTAAGTACGCAAACAAGGCATTTAGATATTTGGAGGATGAAATGCCAAGGTAGAGGGGCAGTCCCGCAAAAGCCCTTAGCTAAGAGTTTGTGTGTCTCAGGAGTAGCCCAGAGGCCATGGTGCCTGGAGCTGAGCGAAAAGGAGACTAGTAGGGGATGATGCCAGAGAGTATCAGGCCAGACCAGGTAGTGACCTTGTAGCCCATGTTAAGAGTTTTGGAGTTTACATTAAGAAAGATAGTAAGCCCTTCAAGCGTTCTGAGGACAGGCATCATACAATCAAGAATAATATATATATATATATGATGGGGGTTTAGTCACTAAGTCGTGTCTGACTCCTGTGACCTCATGGACTGTAGCTTGCCAGGCTCCTCCGTCATTGGGATTCTCCAGGCAAAAATACTGGAGTGGGTCACCATATATGTATGTATGTATACCCCACTCCAGTACTTTTGCCTGGAAAATCCCATGGACGGAGGAGCCTGGTGGGCTGCAGTCCATGGGGTTGCTAAGAGTCGGACACCACTGAGTGACTTCACTTTCACTTTTCACTTTCATGCATTGGAGAAGGAAATGGCAACCCACTCCAGTGTTCTTGCCTGGAGAATCCCAGGGACGGGGGGAGCCTGGTGGGCTGCCATCCATGGGGTCGCACAGAGTCAGACATGACTGAGGAGACTTAGCAGCAGCAGCAGCAGCAGCATTATATGTAAATATGTATATACATATATATTTTTTAAAGCTCAAATATGGATAAATGAACAAAAAAAATAGAAAAAGAACTTAGTCTTGAAACACAGGTTCTCTAAGCCTCTCATTTTGTCAGCATCCTATAACAAAATAGAGAGAGACTCTTGAGACTGTGTCAAACCGATATTTGAAGTGTGACAGACGCCATACTTAGAGAGATCTCTCCTAATACTATTTACGCAACTTTTCTGCTTTACTTCTTGTCTCATAATACTCTTTATTTAATATTCTGTATATTTTGTGATTGCCAATTAATTTGTTTTCGTATTCTCTTACTACAATGACAGCATCTTGAGGGGAGTATATCTTGCTCTGTGCTTTGTTTCGAATGCCTACACTAGCACCTGAAATTGTGCAGGTGTTCAATACACAGGTGCTGAAAGAATGAATGAGTAAATGTTGGCAGAGCATAACTGTGGGAGTCCTGCTCTTCATGCAGCCTGAAAGCACTGACTGCCTACGTGTGATGTCTTTTCCTTCCCTGAACTCACCTGGGACTCCCACACTCTGGCTGGGAGTCTGTAATACTACCTTCCTCCCTGACTCCATAATGGCCCTATGTCTTTCTTCCTGGAATAATTCAATCTAAAGTTTGGAACACAAATATATTCTTCCCTCTTTCATAGTCTAAGAAAACACACTGAAAAACTCTCTGGTAATTGAAAAGAGATTTTTATTTTCAGAGGTAAAAACCATTGTGTACTTTGAGGTCCAGAACAACATATACGCATCCTATGTTTACCTTTTACCAAATCCCTAAAATAATTACAACTTGGACAATTTTCTAAACATTTTACTTTCACGATGCATTTTTGCTTATGCATTTTTTTCAGGCTCTCAACATATGGCCAGGATTTATTTTATTGAGTAGATCATTTGCTTTTAAATGAAATACATGTTCAGTTCAGTTCAGTCGCTCAGTTGTGTCTGACTCTTTGCGACACCATGAATTGCAGCACACCAGGCCTCCCTGTCCATCACCATCTCCTGGAGTTCACTCAGACTCATGTCCATCGAGTCGGTGATCCATCCAGCCATCTCATCCTCTGTTGTCTCCTTCTCCTCCTGCCCTCAACCAGCCACCCAGCATCAGGGTCTTTTCCAATGAGTCAACTTCTCACATGAGATGGCCAAAGTATTGGAGTTTCAGCTTCAGCATCAGTCCTTGCAGTGAACACCCAGGGCTGACCTCCTTCAGAATGGACTGGTTGGATCTCCTTGCAGTCCAAGGGACTCTCAAGAGAGTCTCAAGGTCTTCTCCAACACCACAGTTCAAAAGCATCAATTCTTCGGCGCTCAGCTTTCTTCACAGTCCAACTCTCACATCCATACATGACCATTGGAAAAAAACCATAGCCCTGATTAGACAGACCTTTGTTGGAAAAGTAATATCTCTGCTTTTGAATATGCTATCTAGGTTGGTCATAACTTTCCTTCCAAGGAGTAAGCGTCTTTTAATTTCAGTTACTGATAAGCAATTTTCTGCTGTGACAACAGTAGAAAGATTGGAAAATGCTTATCCTTCAAAATCATACCCATGATTATTGTCCAAGTTTGCTTTGACTGAAGGGATAAAATGAGATGAAAAAATGTCTCCTCTGGGAGAGAAATAAAGCTCTCTCTATATATATATATAAAATAGACATGTTTAGAAACATAGTGTCAGAATTTGGAACATATAATTCTAATTTGTACTACTTGCAAGGTCATTTGTTAACAGAAATTACAGTTGTTAATAGAAATTATAGATATAATAGGGAGTAACACAGAAATATACTGAAACAAAGTGTTGCAATATTTTCATGCTTGCACAATGTGTTTCATTGTAAACTTTAAAAAAAAAATAGTGCTCTTAGCAGTAGAAAAACTGTCCAGAGTCAGCGATGAAATAGCTTGAAATGATTAGAAGCAAAACATAGTTTATTCTAGAAAGAAGAAAAATATGCTGCTTCTCATGAGAATAGTCATTTGTATTTTGGGTGATTACAGCTGATGCTTGATAAATCTTGATTTTATAGAAAAAGAAGGGAAATTTTCTCTGTCAATTCAGCTCTCTTTAATGATAAATATCAGTTTCTACGTTTGAGGGAGGAGCAGAGAAGAAAAGACACAGAAGGATGGCTGAGTTGAGTGTCCCCTTTGACTTTATGTGCTGTGGAAAATAAATTTCAAATCACAGATTGAACTGAGATTATCCCCCAAAATAGCCTTACATTAATTTTAGGTTACATTAGCATTTACTTCTTAAATATTAATATTCTCAAGAATGTCACTAAAATTTTGCCAAAATTCAAACTCTGATTCAGTAGATCTGGGGGTGTTGCTTGGGATTCTGCCCCTGGAAATGATGGGATATAAGCCCATAAGCCTGGGATATAAGTCCCCAGGAAATGATGATACAGCTGGTCAGAGGGCTACACTTTGTGAGTTTTAAAATATAATTCCTTTCCTAGGAAATGTTAAACATTTTAATGAAAATCTATATAAAAGGTCATTATTACCAAAACCCCCTACTTCCCAGAATATCATAAAAGTTACTTCAAAACAAGATCAATAAGTCTGTATCATCTACTATTATATATTATTCACAATAAAGCTATTTCTGATTGTGAACTCAGAGAATAATAAAGAGGTGTATTTTAACAAAGAAGCCTTTCTATATTACATTCCAGTTTTTCATTCTAGGTCTGAAATCATGTGATAGGTGAGATATTATTAAAATGTTGCCCTTATATTAATAAAGAAATTAAGCAATGAATAAAGCATCTCAGAAAACTTTCCTTAAAATTCCTACTAATATAAATTTCTTAATCTGAATGTTCACCTTTTTAAACTCTTAGTTCATTTTGACGTTTATTTAAATATAAAGTGGAACAGGGGGAGAATTGCCCAAAGATGACCATAGCAGTTCAGGAGAGAGGGGGTGGTGGCTTCACTTGCACACTGGCAGTAAATAGGGAGAAAAAGAAGAACAGGGAAGAAACTCAGGAAGCCAGGTCAGTAGGCTTTGGGGGTACGCTATTAGAGACTTTTATTTTCTACTAGGCTAACGAGTTATCTCAAGGCTCTTTATTGAATAATCTATCTGCATTTATTTGAAATGCTATTTTATCACATGCTTTATAATAAAATTATCTTTTACTTCTGGTCCTTTCTATTGCTTTTCTCATTTTGGGCCACTATCACATTGTTTTTTACAACATAGCACATTACTATAATGTTTTAAAATTTCCTCACGATTGTTTTTCCAGATGAACTTTAGAATCATTTAATAAAGTTTCAAGCATCTTGGTGGGATTGCACTGAATGTTTACATTAATTTAGTGGAGTCAACATCTTTCAAATTTAAGAAGCCCAAATGAAGAATAAAAGATACCTGTTTTTATTCAAATCTTCTTTTATATCTCTTAATAAAAACTTGTAGATTGTAAAGTTTTTCTCCTTGAAAATGTATCTTTTGTTGTTATAGATGATCTTTTTCTTTCAATTTCTTTCTAGCTGGTTATTATTAGGACACTTTTAGATAAGTGTGCAATTTATTTAGCTTATTTGGATTATTTGGCAACTTACCTTACTGAGCACTCAAAAACACTGGTTTCTTAGTTAATTTTTGACATTTCTAGAAATGATAGCTTTTACAGATGTCCATTTATTTTTATCTTTTTCCATTCCACACATATTTGGTTTCCTTCTCGAACTTCTTCAGCATTTTATGACAATATTAGATAAGACAGATGGCAACAAGCATCTTTCTATTTTTAATTTGAGTATAAAGCATCACATACTTTATAATAAAATTATGCTTTGTATAAAGCATAAAACTAAGAGACTACTTTTGTAGTTTACCATGAAGCATTTTGTGAACTGTGAGATGCATATTACAAATTATAATGATACTCATATAAACGATCTTTAAAAAAAAATGTGTAAATGTTTTTGCTCAGTAGTGTCCAGCTCTTTGTGACCCTATGGGGTATAGCCCTCCAGGCTCCTCTCTATCCATCGGGTTCTCCAGGCAAGAATACTGGAGTGGGTTGCTATTCCTGCTTCTTCAGGGGATCTTTCTGACCCAGGGATCAAACCCAAGTGTCCTGCATTGCAGGCAGATTCTTTAGTCTAAGCCACCAGGGAAGCTATAAAATATAATGTTCAGTTCAGTTCAGTTGCCTAGTTGTGTTCGACTCTTTGTGACCCCATGGACTGCAGCACGCTAGGCCTCCCTGTCCATCACCAGATCCCGGAGTTTACTCAAACTCATGTCCATTGAGTGGGTGATGCCATCCAACCATCTCTCATCCTCTGTCATCTGCTTCTCCTCATGCCTTCAATCTTTCCTAGCTTCAGGGTCTTTTCCAATGAGTCAGCTCTTCACATCCCGTGGCCAAAATATTGGAGTTTCAGCTTTAGCATGTCCTTCCAATGAATACTCAGGACTGATTTCCTTTAGGATGGACTGGTTCAATCTCCTTGCAGTCCAAGGGACTCCCAAGAGTTTTCTCCACCACCACAGTTCAAAAGCATCAATTCTTCGACACTCAGCTTTCTTTACAGTCCAGCTCTCACATCCATAAAAATATAATGTAGTTTAAGTACATAAGAAAGTATTCTAGTTCTACTTTGTTCATGGCTTTTAAAAAGAATAGGTATTGAGTTTTAGCAAACAATTTTTAGTGTCTATTGATACGATCATATGATTTCCTTTGAAACTTAATACAACCAATAATATCAACAGATTTCTGATTTCACACTATTCCTTCATTCTAAGGATAATTAGGTTTTTTTCCTTATCAGGAGCAAAAATTTAAATATATCATTATATAGTATTAACAATTTGGAGAGTTTTGTCATATTTCTACATTGATATCCATAGGCAATTTCTTAAACTCTGTGCTATCTTTGTCAGCTTCCAATGTGTGTGTAATTCTCAATGTGCAAAATAATTTGAAAGATTTCCTTCTTTATCATTGTAGCTTATATATTTTATACATAATAGTTTGTGTCTCCTAATCTCATACCTCTATCTAACCTCTTCCCTGTTTCTTCTCCCTACTGATAACCACGGGTTTGTGAGTGGTTACCACTCTGTATCTGTGAGTCTTTCAGTGTTGCTATAGTCATTCATTTGCTTTATTTTTAGATTCCACATATGAGTGATAACATAGAATATTTGTCTTCTGTCTGACTTATTTCACTAAACATAATACTCTCTATGTCCATCCACGTTGTTGCAGATGTAGAATTTCACCCTTTTTTAAATAACTGAATAATATTCCATTGTACATATGTGCTACATCTTCTTTATTCACTCATCTGTTGATGAGCACTTAGGTATAGCTTCCATGTTTTGGCTACTGTAGATACTGCTCTGTGAACACAGGAGTACATCTGTCTTTTTGCTTAATCTTCAGCTTTTAGATGAAGTGGACCATAGTCTATTTACCCACCTACAATGGGTCTATAAAATTCCTGCCAACTAGGAAATTTATGCTCGAGAGTCTTCACTGAAGAGGAGCTCATTCCTTTGTTCATCCTTTATATAGTCATGTCCAGCACGGTGACTACAGTTAATAATAATATATTGTATATTTGAAAGTTGCCAGGAGAGTAGATCTTAAAACCTTTCAACACAAGAAACAAATGTAACTATGTATGGTGATGGATGTTAACTAGACTTATTGTGTTCGTTTCATGGTATCTATGAATATTGAATCATTATGCTATACACTTGAAACCAATAGAATGTTGTATGTTAATTATATAAGTAAAAAACAATAGGGATAACTTTCAAGCTAGTATTTAAATTAAAAGACATAACAGTTGAGGAAAAGGAAAACTTACCAACTGGTTCAGCAAATCCTTATTCAGAGAAAAACATTTGTCAGTTCTAATTATAAAGTCACATGTTATCATATTAACAACAAATTCTATGGTATTTGGATTATATTTTAGATTTTAGCTATGGTATTTACTTAGTTATAAATATATTTTTAGAAATTGTGAAAAAAAGAAAGATTTCCTTCTTTTCTGAGATCAAGCACAGTTTAAATAAGAGGATGTCTCTATTTCTATTGGCATTTTGAAAGATTTCATGCTGAAATTATCTATATTTCATATATTAAGGATATCTCTTCGGAGAAGACAATGGCATCCCACTCCAGTGCTCTTGCCTGGCTGCAGTCCATGGGGTCGCTGAGTCAGACACGATTGAACGACTTCACTTTCACTTTTCACTTTCATGCATTGGAGAAGGAAATGGCAACCCACTCCAGTGTTTTTGCCTGGAGAGTCCCAGGGATGGCGGAGCCCAATGGGCTGCCATCTGTAGGGTCGCACAGAGTCGGACACGACTGAAGCAACTTAGCAGCAGCAGCAGCAGCAGCAGCAAGGATATCTCTTGAAAACTTTCTCAATTTCCTTTACAATTATTAGACACTAGCTCTGTTCTCTTCTTGGACTTCCCTGGTGGCTAAGTGGTAAAGAATCCACCTGCCAATGCAGGAGATGTGGGTTCAATCCCTAGGTCAGGAAAATCCCCTGGAGAAGGAAAGCAACTCACTCCAGGATTCTTGCCTGAGAAATCCCATGGACAGAGGAGCCTGGCAGGCTACAGTCCATGGGGTTGCAAGGAGTCCAACACAACTTAATAACTAAATAATAACAACAACATGTTCTCTTCTTGGGTCATATTACATAACTTGAATCTTACCAACAATGCCACGTCATCCTGGACTTCAGATATTATTCCTTAGCTGAGAGAAGTATGGGAGATGTATGATTTCTTAATTCTCTTTAATTTTCCTGAAATGTTTCATGACAATTTTCTTCTTATGAACTGGGAGCATGTATGGGGTTTGCTTTTTCTTTAATTGGATCATCAAATTCATTCTCATGCTTGCAGTTGCTTCTGCTGCTATTTCCAGTAACTACATCTTGGAATTCGTGATTGATTCCACTTTCCCTCTTACTCCAAAATTCATTAACATCTTACCAAATCATTCCTCCTGTTTCCCTCACATATATATTGATAATCTTTGCTAGTTACTTGTGTTCAATGTTTAACTGATTTTAATTTTTTCATGTTTTGTGGTGAATCTACGATAATGCATGCTGCTCTGTGTACATCTTTGATTTTATCTCCCTCTATCTTTTTGTCTATATCTGACTCATACGGAATTACTCATACTTTAACTAGATTTAAGTGTGACTCATTCACACAGCACGGCTTGTAGCTTTCTTTTTCTTTAATTGAACTGATATCATTTTTAAAATATTTAATCCTGGTTTGATGCTACTTTATAATCAATATTTTTACACAGTTGTGTGTGTATTATTGCCTTCATCTGTTCCATTCATTTTGCTTATTTGTTGGGTTTTGTGCTTATTGCCTTACTGCTCCTTTCATATTCTATCATCTTCCATATTGTCTGTACATTTTCCTTTATTTGGAAGGAATTTTTTCATTATATTTATGAATATCCAAAAGAATCCTTAATGCTAATCAGAGCAGGTTACAGTAGACATTACTCGCATGCAACAATAAACAGTTTTTCTTGTTTTCCCTGCATCAGAAAAGCTGGATTTCCCCCAAATCTTGCAGTTCAGTGGGGCCCTAGGACTAGGCCTAGGCAATGAAATGTGGGTGGAAGTGGCCTATGTCATTCCAGGTGAAGGCACTGGGAAGTCTGGGTGCGGTGCCCCACCTCCTCTCCTTCTTATCTGGCATGTATGAGATTACATGTAGCAGTCTCCATTACCCCAAGACTTTTAGTGACATGTGGAGCAGAGCTCACGCCACCAACCCATCAGTGCATGTAGGTGATTGAAAAATAAGCCTTGGTTATGTTAAGTCATGGACACTTCAGAGTTAAAATTGTTAGCACAGCAAACCCTACTCTCTCGTGACTGATCTAAGTAGGGAAGAGACTATAAGCAGATGCAACATAACCTAAATTAACACTACAATAGTTGGCAGTGGCAGAAAATAAGCATTCTGTTCCAGAATAGACAACTTGTGGCAGAAGCACAGGGTTTGAAATCAATCTTGGGGTTGATTCACAAATTGTGAGACTTTAGCCAGCTACTTAACTTCTGTATGTCTAGTCTTCTTATTTGTAAGGTAAAGGTGACAACTATCTTAGGGAACTTATCTAAAGACTAAACAAAAATAATGTTGATTAAACACCTGAGGTCTAGCTGGTTCCAATCAAAGTGGGTATAATTATTGTTGAATTTTTATTGTTTATTCATATTTAAAAACAGCATTATTAAAACTTTTTGCTGATAAAATCTTACTAATATTAATGAAATTTATCAGATAAAGTCAATAAAACTGGTCCAAATATAATGATTAACTCCATATACACAGAAAGAACCTTGAGGTTTCAAAGAGACAATATTCCCACATATACAATTTGTTAAATTTTTTGTATTTTCCTAATTGGAATTTGACATTTGAGTTCTTTATATTGAAAAGTTTATGCTGAATTATTTTCTTTCTAAATACACAATTCAGGGCTTATTTTATTCAGGACTTCAATAAGCTAGACACTTCTAGTCTTTCTCCATGATATCAAATAACCTAGAGTTTTATTAAAAGACAAGAAAATTCTCTAAACACTGAGGGCTTAGGTGATCAGATACCCTTATTTTCTTTCTTATTATTTTTAATCACAGATTTTTGTTGGTAAATTTAAAAGGAAGTTGAGTTGCTTTTCATTTTTTAAAAAATTGGGAGTGTGCATAAATGTGTGTGTATGCATTTCTGTATATATAAACCAAGATTTTATTTTTCTTACATTATTGAGAGGGAAGATTCTAAAATATCATTATTTATAGCTTTGCCTTATTTCTTCCCTCAGACAACATTCTTTTGGTTTGAAAAATAGCAGCACTTAAACAAATTCTGAAGGCTACATATTAACTCATATGTTCACTTGCAGTAGAGTTTGAGAAATTTATCTGGTGAAATTCTCCTTGAAAAACTAGAACCATGAATACAGGCTTCACAATGTTTTTGTTTACTGAATCTTATCAATATTTGACTAATTAAACTATTTAAACATAATTCTCTGTTTTTTACTTCTAGCTCAGAAATGGCTGAATTTGCCTTAGCAACTCCAATGAATAACTTGGTTCAGGAATGAAAATTTAATTTTAGAAATGTGATTCAAAATATATTGATCTAATATTTAAATCAGAATTCCCTAAAGGGCTTCTCTTACTTATAATGAAAAGAATGATAAGGAGAAAATATCAAACTAATAAGTATAAACTATTTATTCTGAAAAATCAGATGCTACTGTTTTATCAACTTGAGTTTTCTTTCCATTTATAAAAAGCATGCCAGAAATAGGTCAAGTTTTTAAAAAGCACACATGTGATAAAAGCGAAAATGCAATTATGACTGTGGCTGCTGCTGCTAAGTCGCTTCAGTCGTGTCCGACTCTGCAACCCCTGAGACGGCAGCCCACCAGGCTCTACTGTCCCTGGGATTCTCCAGGCAAGAACACTTGGGTGGGTTGCCATTTCCTTCTCCTGTGACTATAGCAGTAGGACAGAAATAGTTTGCCAAAGAAATATTTTTTTACTCATGTAATGCCAGTTTAGAGAATGCACTCTGGGTAGCAAATCCATGGTTTATGAGGGTGATCTTATTTTTACTACCCCAAATGATCTCATAGGTTGCAGGGTTGCAGGTGAAAATTTACACATGCTGCGAATGAAAGTGATTGGGATTAGAAGTTGCTACCACATTCTACCTGGTTGACTATCTCTTATGGTGTCCCAACATTTTTGCTAGGTGTCTGCCCTCCTTCTTATCTTTCCTGGTAATGACTGACATCAACATATCTGCTATCTAAGGGAAAGTAGCTCCCTGTCTGGCATTGAAAGTGACAGTTAAATTTAAGCTTCTGTGTTATATTTCCTAATGGTAGCCCATATAAGGGGTGTTCATAGGAGATAAAGGTGGTGAATACACAAAAGCAACCTGGAAAGAGACATCTCCTGGAGATGTGATGTGAGTAATTTGTTTGTGTATTTTGAGGTAGTACACACAAGACAAGTTTCTGTGGCTGATTTTAGCGGATGTATTCACATTTGGGGCAGTTTCCAGAGGCTGCATGGCGTAAGGAAAAAAGCTTTGGACTCTGGTGCAAAATAGACAAAAGGACTGACTCTTATCTCCAACACTTGCCAGCTGTGTGACTGTGGGAAAGTCACTTGGCCTGTTTGAATTTCAGCATTCTTATCTATAAAATGGAGATAATAATAATTAACTTACAATGTTGTTGTGAAGGCTAATACATTTAAAGCTCTGAGTACCTAGCAGACACTAGATAGTGAGAGGAATAGTAATACTTCTGTGATTTCAAAGCTTCCCATAGACTATAGTAATATAGGTCAAGGTGCTTAGTCTTTCGATGTAGTTACATAAAAACAGTTTCTTTTCCCTTCCCTCTTTCTTTTCTACTGTCTTCCTTCATATCTTCCTACCATCTCACCCCTCAATTTAATTAATCCTTCTTAATATGTTTTTAGGTGTATTTCATCCCATTGCTTCCCTGGTGACTCAAAGGGTAAAGCGTCTGCCTGCAATGTGGAAGACCTAGGTTCAATCCCTGGCTTGAGAAGATCCCATGGAGAATGAAATGGCAACCCATTCCAGTATTCTTGCCTGGAAAACCCCAGGTACGGAGAAGCCTGGTAGGCTACAGTCCATGGGGGTTGCAAAGAGTTGGACACGACTGAGCAACTTCACTTTTTCATCCCATTGCTAGCAGTAAATGACATTGAATGTTGAGATTTCCAATCCATCTTAACTATATTATCTTCCTGCTTGTTTTTTTTTGCCATAAGCTGGAAGGAAAACTAGAGCTGTGAGGTTTTGCACAGAATATACCATTTGTTTTACTCAGAGGTTTATCCCTGGAACAAATTGAGCTTCCAAGCAATAAAGCTGCCGTGCACAGGGCTTCTTTAAAAGAAATTCTACTTGAAAATGTATTAGGGACTCAACTATTAGAAGAAAGTGACAAGCCTCTGATAACAAAGACTGTTCCCGTCAAGAAATACAGTACACTTCCTAAGTGAATTTCAGCGTCATTGTTTTTAGGGCAATACTGAGCTATGCTTCTATGGTGTTTTTCTGAGTGTAATCGGGTACTTATCCATGAATCATACTTTGTATCCTAGAGCATGGGGAAGGACAGATGACGCTGCTGGCGCTTTCTGAGCAATGCTGCTGGCTTGGAAGATAGCCCTGAGCAGGTCTCTCAGCCTCCCTGAATTTCCATTTTTACATTCCTGAGTAGTTGGGTTTAGGATTTTCCTTCCTCTTGGGAACAGGCTTGTGTCTTGACTGTACTGTCTGCCCCTCTTACTTGTCACATTGTGATTTCTTCTTTGTATCTCTAGCTGTGGATAATCTTTGCTGCTAGTCTTCAAGTCATTTCTTTTTAAAGATTTTTTGTGATGTGGACCATTTTTAAAGTCTTTATTAAATTTGTTACAATATTGCTTCTTTTTAATGTTTTAGGTTTTCGGCCACAAGGCACATGGGACCTTCGTGCCCCAACCAGGGATCAAACCCACACTCCTTGCGTTAGAAGGTGAAGTCTTCACCACTGGGCTACCAGGGAAATACCCAGGTCATTCTCATCAATAGTTGCTCTGTAAATAACTGTGATTTTGATATGCCCGTGGGAGGAAGGGAGCTCAGAGACTTCCTTCTCCACCAAGTTGTTTAATCCCGCTTCATTGTCCGTGGTACAAGTCCCCGTGATACCCCAGTTTCACTCATGAGAAAACCTCAGGGCCAAGAGTAAATCTTGTCTAGAACCCCTTAGCAATAAGCAGCAGTGTTATCCTTCGACACCATTACTTCTAACCCTGATTCACTACTAATATCCATGTCCTCTGAAAGCAAATTCTTTATTATAATTGATTTAGTCAGTTTATTCTTTAGTAGTCCAAATGATGAAACCAGCTAAAACCTGACCTTCACTTGGGGAGAAAAACAACTTACCTGGACAGTGATGTCTCAGGATTTTCCTGAGAGTCCTTATTTCTCATAAATCTCAAAGGCTGATCTGAATGATACAAAAATTCCCTAGGGTTTCCACGTTGCTGCAGTATGTAGATTATCCCCTTCTTTGTTCTCAAGCATCCTTATAGGAAAATGGCATCATCCACTTGCTAATGTTTTAGTGTTAAAGGGACATAAGATCAACGGGGAAAAACTGCATTTTGCCCAAACCCAGGTTTAGGTCATCTGCTATCAGAACAAGAGCTCCACCTACATCCACATACGCTTCATGATGTCTTAAGTTTTCTAAAACCCAAAACTAAGTGCCAAATGTGAGGTTTTCTCAGACTGGTTGATTATTGCCAAAACTGGATTCAAGTGGCCAAACTTCTACATGTTTTACTCAAAAACACCAACCCTGATCTGATTTTATGGGAAGAACCAGACAACACAGACTTTAAGGCCTTAAAGGAGAGTTTGTGGACTCACTCTTCCTTGGCACCTCAAATGATCATATTCCCTTTTCTCTGTTTGTATATGAAAAAGAAGGGAACACCCTTGGGGTGCTCACTCCAAATGTGGGCCCCACCGTTGACCCACAGCGTATTACAGTCAGAAGGAGATCTTGGGTCATGGAGTCACCCCCGACCCCCTTGCCTTGGAGCCACCATCAGTTCAGTCTCTCAGTCCTGCCCAGTTCTTTGTGACAGCAGCACACCAGGTCTCCCTGCCATCATCAGCTCCCAGAGTTCACCCAAACTCGTGTCCATTGAGTCGGTGATGCCATCCAACCATCTCATCCTCTGTCGTCCCCTTCTCCTCCTGGCCCCAATCTTTTCCAGCATCAGGGTCTTTTCAAATGAGCCACTATGGCTACTGCTATTTTGGTTAAGGCCCTCAGGAAAATTACTGTGGATTCTCTTTAACCATTTTTGTACCTTGTTCAGTAGAAGCCCTCCTGAATTCTCATCCCTGTCAACACTTCTTGGTCAGCTGCCTCACCACTTGTGAAGGCCTTTTGCTAACTGCTCCTCATATAACTCTTGTTTTAATAACCTTAACTCAGCTACTCTTCTCCCCTCCATCTCTGACAAGACTCTGTCATAACTCTTTAACACTGATGGATTGTCTCCTAACTCCTCATGATGATCTGAAGGAAATTTCTTTGAATAATGCTGACTTCTCTTGGTTCACGGATGGTTCTTATTTAAAAGATGACAATGGCAAATACTTCTGAGTATGCTTTTGCAACTCCTTTGATATTGTTGAGGCAGCACCGTTTCTTCTGGCTACTTTGGCCCAACGGGGTGAATATACGATCTTACATAGGCTTGTATTTTAGCCAAGTTCAAGTAGATAGATACGCTTGGTAGTAGATATGCTTTGGAAGAAGCTCATGCTTTTGGAATGTTGTTTAAGCAACATGACTTCCTTACTGTCAGTGGAAATAAAATCTAAAATGGCCCTTATGTTCAGGAATTACTGCATACAATACTTCTACTTGCCACTTTAGCTGTTACTAAGATTCTTGGGTATTTTAAACTTGACTCTCTGGAAGTTAAGGCAATCACCTTGCTGACATTTCTGCAAGGAATGCTGCCCTTAAAGGAAACTACAGCAGTCAAGCCTCTTTCATGGTCCAAAGGGATATTTTCTCAAATGATAACTCGGAAAAACTGGCTACAAAAAGCCAACAATTGGCCCCAGAAGAGGAAAAACAAGATTGGAAACTCAAGAACTGTTGGTTTGATACAAAGATATAGCTCTGGTTTGGACTAAATAACAACCCAGTCCTGCCAGAGAGCCTAAAATTCCCATGAATAACAATTGTATCTTCATTAAACCATTTGTCTACTGATGAAATACAAAATCAGTATTGGAGGGGAAACATGTGATGTGGTAGTAAATGAAGTTACTGAAGAGAGCTTATCTATTCAAAGGGATAAAAATTAAAAGGCAGCATATATAGTTAGTGTGATGTCTTAGTTCACTTGAGCTACTATCAAAAATGCCATTAACTAGGCGGCTTATAAAAAAATAAGTATCTATTTCTCATAATTCTGGAGGCTGGGAAGTCTGAGGTCATGACTGTAACAGATTTGGTATCTGGTGAGCTCCTTGTTCTCATTGACAACTATCTTCTGACTATAACTTCACATGATGAAGGGGTAAAGGAGTTTTCTCCTGTCTCTTTCCTAAGGGCATTAATTCCATTTATGAGACTTCTGCCCTCATGATCTAACCACCTCCCCCAAAACTTACTTTTAGTACCATCCAATGGGGATAACAATGAATTTCAACACATGGATTTGGGAGAACACAAACCTTCTGTCTATGGTAAGCGTTTTTAGTTGTGGAACTCTTTTGTCAAATAATATATTTCAGAGAACTGCAAGGTAAAAATATAAAAGGGAGGTTCTCTGGAACACGCTCAGAAGCCAAGTCATGCCAATCAAGCACCTCTCATATCCTTTCATGCCAAACTCGGCAGCACCTGAGATACTTCCTGCTTACACTATGGCACCAAGAAATCCAATGGGAAGCAGCTGGTGCAAAATTGTGACTTATAATAAATGTGATCACTCAGATGATCAAACTCAGAAATATGTAGTTGGTCTTCTTCCATGGTTCCTGGATCACAGTTCCTAAAACCCTTGGAATTTCCCGGCAATAGAGCCATGGGCGTAACTTCTGTTATAATATTTTATCTCTTATTCCCAGTTCTTGAAAAGGATTCAGAACCATCAAGGTGAAGTGGATGTCTTTCTATTCATAACAAGCCTTTCTCCCATAACTGGAGTTATGTTAATGAGGAGAATTTTGGAAAGCATCTACAGATGGGGGCTGGTTGCCAGGAGAACCAACCTTGAAAAGAGGGGTGGAACTTTAAGTCCTATCCTCTGATTTCCAGGTAAGCAAAGGGGGATAGAAATGAGTCAATTACCAATGGCCTATGAATTTATCAACTATACCTATGTAATGAAATTTCCGTAAAAACCAAAAGGAAGTTATTTGGAGAGCTTCCAGGCTGAGGAATCAGAACACTTCCATTAACTACCACGCTGCTGCTGCTGCTAAGTTACTTCAGTCGTGTCCGACTCTGTGCGACCCCATAGATGGCAGCCCACCAGGCTCCCCCATCCCTGGGATTCTCCAGGCAAGAACACTGGAGTGGGTTGCCATTTCCTTCTCCAATGCATGCAAATGAAAAGTGAAAGTGAAGTTGCTCAGTTGTGTCCAACTCTTAGCGACCCCATGGACTGCAGCCCACCAAGCTCCTCCATCCATGGGATTTTCCAAGCAAGAGTACTAGAATGGGGTGCCATTGCCTTCTCTGATTAACCACCATGCTAGGCCCCAAATTCCACGTGGTCAGAAGCTCCTTCATTTGAAATCTTGTTCTATGCATCTGTCTCTTCTTCTGGCTGCTGATTTTTTATCCTTCAATATCTTTTATAGTGATTGGTAGTCTAATGAGTAAACAGGTTCAAATCCAAGGAGGATGTTGTAGGAACATCTGATTTATAGCCAATTGCATCAGAAGTACAAGCAACAACCTGGACTTGCCACTGGTGTCTAAAGCAGAAGGCAGTTTTGTGGGACTGAACCCTTTACTTGTGGAATCTGATTCTACATACAGACAGGTAGTGTGAGAATTTAGTTGAATTCTTGGATGCCCTGCTAGTGTCTGAGAATTGCCTGGTGGGAGGATATCTGTCCCCTCAATGTTGAAATTGGGTGTGGAACCTAAAAGAAACAGGAAAGTACATTTAGACAGATAAGGATTCCAGTCTCAGCTCTGTATCTACTTGTTCTAGGACCTTGAGAAACTATTTTTGATTGATGAAGTTTCCTTACCATGAAGATTATAAGAATTCAGTTCAGTTCAGTTCATTTCAGTCACTCAGTCGTGCCCAACTCTTTGCAGCCCCATGAATCACAGCACGCCAGGCCTCCCTGTCCATCACCAACTCCCAGAGTTCACTCAAACTCATGTCCATCGAGTCAGTGATACCATCCAGCCATCTCATCCTCTGTCATCCCCTTCTTCCTGCCTCCAATCCCT
This sequence comes from Nanger dama, assembly GCA_917880005.1. Taxonomy (NCBI): domain Eukaryota; kingdom Metazoa; phylum Chordata; class Mammalia; order Artiodactyla; family Bovidae; genus Nanger; species Nanger dama. Next base: position 5,707,324 of record CAKJTW010000059.1, read on the forward strand.
CCCAGCATCAGTCTTTTCCAAGGGGTCAACTCTTCACATCAGGTGGCCAAAGTACTGGAGTTTCAGCTTTAGCATCATTTCTTCCAAAGAAATCCCAGGACTGATCTCCTTTAGAATGCACTAGTTGGATCTCCTTGCAGTCCAAGGGACTCTCAAGAGTCTTCTCCAACACCACAGCTCAAAAGCATCAATTCTTCTGTGCTCAGCTTTCTTCACAGTCCAACTCTCCCATCCATACATGATCACTGGAAAACCCATAGCCTTTGTTGGAAAAATGTCTCTGCTTTTGAATATGCTATCTAGGTTGGTTATAACTTTTCTTCCAAGGAGTAAGCATCTTCTAATTTCATGGCTGCAGTCACCATCTGCAGTGATTTTGGAGCCAAAAAAGTAAAGTCAGCCACTGTTTCCCCCTCTATTTTCCATGTAGTGATGGGACCAGATGCCATGATCTTTGTTTTCTGAATGTTGAGCTTTAAGCCAACTTTTTCACTCTCCTCTTTCACTTTCATCAAGAGGCTTTTTACTTCCTCTTCACTTTCTGCCATAAGGGTGGTGTCATCTGCATATCTGAGGTTATTGATATTTCTCCCAGCAATCTTGATTCCAGCTTGTGCTTCTTCCAGCCCAGCATTTCTCATGATGTACTCTGCATAGAAGTTAAGTAAGCAGAGTGACACTATACAGCCTTGACATACTCCTTTTCCTATTTGGAACCAGTCTGTTGTTCCATGTTGAATTCTAACTGTTGCTTCCTGACGTGCATGTAGGTTTCTCAAGAGGCAGGTCAGGTGGTCTGGTATTCCCATTTCTTTCAGAATTTTCCACAGTTTGTTGTGATCCACACAGTCAAAGGCTTTGGCATAGTCCATAAAGCAGAAATAGATGTTTTTCTGGAACTCTCTCACTTTTTCTATGATCCAGCGGGCATTGCCAATTTGATCTCTGGTTCCTCTGCCTTTTCTAAAACCAGCTTGAACATCAGGAAATTCACAGTTCACATATTGCTGAAGCCTGGCTTGGAGAATTTTGAGCATTACTTTACTAGTGTGTGAGATGAATGCAATTGTGCGGTAGTTTGAGCATTCTTTGGCATTGCCTTTCTTTGGGATTGGAATGAAAACTAACCTTTTCCAGTCTTGTGGGCACTACTGAGTTTTCCAAATTTGCTGGCATATTGAGTGCAGCACTTTCACAGCATCATCTTTCAGGATTTGAAATAGCTCATCTGGAATGCCATCACCTCCTCTAGCTTTGTTCGTAGTGATGCTTTCTAAGGCCCACTTGACTTCACATTCCAGGATGTCTGGCTCTAGATGAGTGATCACACCATCGTGATTATCTTGGTTGTGAAGATCTTTTTGTACATTTCTTCTGTGTATTCTTGCCGCCTCTTCTTAATGTCTTCTGCTTCTGTTAGGTCCATACCATTTCTGTCCTTTATTGAGCCCATCTTTGCATGAAATGTTCCCTTGGTATCTCTAATTTTCTTGAAGAGATCTCTAGTCTTTCCCATTCTGTTCTTTTCTTCTATTTCTTTGCATTGATGGCTGAAGAGGGCTTTCTTATCTCTTCTTGCTATTCTTTGGAACTCTGCATTCAAATGGGTATATCTTTCCTTTTCTCCTTTGCTTTTTGCTTCTCTTCTTTTCACAGCTGTTTGTAAGACACCCCCCCACACACACACACACCTCAGACAGCTATTTTGCTTTTTGCATTTCTTTTCCATGGGGATGGTTTGGATCCCTGTCTCCTGTACAATGTCATGAACTTCAGTCTATAGTTCATCAGGCAGTCTGTCTATCAGATCTAGGCCCTTAAATATATTTCTCACTTCCACTGCATAGTCATAAGGGATTTGATTTAGGTCATAACTGAATGGTCCAGTGGTTTTCCTGACCTTCTTCAATTTAAATCTGAATTTGGCAATAAGGAGTTTATGATCTGAGCCACCGTCAGCTCCTGGTCTTGTTTTTGCTGACTGTATAGAGCTTCTCCATCTTTGGCTGCAAAGAATATAATCAATCTGATTTTGGTGTTGACCATCTGGTGATGTCCATGTGTAGAGTCTTCTCTTGTGTTGTTGGAAGAGGGTGTTTGCTATGACCAGTGCGTTCTCTTGGCAAAACTCTATTAGCCTTTGCCCTGCTTCATTCCATACTCCAAGGCCAAATTTTCCTGTTACTCCAGGTGTTTCTTGACTTCCTACTTTTGCATTCCAGTCCCCCATAATGAAAAGGACATCTTTTTTGGGTGTTAGTTCTAAAAGGTCTTGTAGGTCTTCATAGAACCATTCAATTTCAGCTTCTTCAGCATTAACTGGTTGGTGCATAGACTTGGATTACTGTGATAGTGAATGGTTCGCCTTGGAAACAAACAGAGATCATTCTGTCGTTTCTGAGATTGCATCCAAGTACTGCATTTCTGACTCTTTTGTTGACCATGATGGCTACTCCATTTCTTCTGAGGGATTCCTGCCCGCATTAGTAGATATAATGGTCATCTGAGTTAAATTCACCCATTCCAGTCCATTTTAGTTTGCTGATTCCTAGCATGTCGATGTTCACTCTTGCCATCTCCTGTTTGACCACTTCCAATTTGCCTTGATTCATGGACCTGACATTCCAGGTTCCTATGCAATATTGCTCTTTACAGCATCGGACTTTGCTTCCATCACCAGTCACATCCCCAACTGGGTATTGTTTTTGCTTTGGCTCCATCCCTTCATTCTTTCTGGAGTTAATTCTCCACTGACCTCCAGTAGCATATTGGGCACCTACTGACCTGGGGAGTTCCTCTTTCAGTATCCTCTCATTTTGCCTTTTCGTAGTGTTCATGGGGTTCTCAAGGCAAGCATAATGGAGTGGTTGCCATTCCCTTCTCCAGTGGACCACAAGAGTTATCAGTCATAAAATGTTATCATATTATCTGAGTAATAATATGCTGCTGCTGCTGTTATTCAGTCGCTAAGTAATGTCCAACTCTGAGATCTCATGGACTGTAGTCTGCCAGATTCTTCTGTCCATGGGATTTCCTAAGCAAGAATAGTGGAGTGGGTTGTCAGTTCCTCCTTCAGAGGATCTTCCGGGTCCAAGGATAGAACCTACCTCTCCTGCATTGGCAGATGGATTCTTCACCTCTGAGCCATCAAGGACGGAGATGCTCAGTAAACATCTTTCTTGGAAGAAAACTCAATAGGAGTTAACACTGAGCACTTTCTAATAAGTTAACTTGATGGGGTTTAGAGATTGCTTAAACAGTAAAGTTGTACCTAAAATATCCATGAACCATATTCATTTTCATTGCATAAAAACTGTAAGCTCCTCATATAATCTCTGTTTTCAGAGAGGAGATGGTGAAACCCAAGACAGCACACAAAGCTATCACCACCCATTATGTTTCAGAAACATGAGTTAGAAACTGCAGCTGTCTCTCTGCTTTGAGAGCAGATAACAGCATCATTTTTGTAAATAAAAGTAGAGATAAAGTTACTGTAATAAACATTTCTACAATAACAAACCAGAGAACATCAGAGACAAATAAATACTTGTTACCAGGGGAACATTTTCTCCGATAAAGGTATGCAGTAGCTCTCACGATAGAGTTATGTAATAAATGATTCATACAGAAACTAATAGTTAATAAGTTCATACCTTTAATTGCTCTAAAAACCTTTTAAACACTGTAGCATATTTAAACATATTCAGGGTTATTTGTTGTTCAAGATTAATTCCTTAGTCAACCTTGTTTTAAAATGAATAAGTGACACAAAAGGATACCATACTATCATCTCCTACTCAAGGCTAATGTTGCAATTATTTTCTTTAGATAAGTAAATTCTTACTTGCAATGTTTACCTTAGAAATTGTTTGACAATTAAAAGGTTAATAAAAACTACTTATGAAGTCATAGAAAGTACCTTCTACTGTGACATTAAGTAAATAGATTTCTCTTTTTCTCTGGAATTGCTTAATTTTCATAGCATTGCAATGCTTTACCTTTAATTTTATAATGTGAGTCATCAATAATGAAATATATTTGCTACATTCAGTGAAATGAAATGTGATGTTACGTTAAAACATTAATAGATTTTCTTTACATTTAGCATTTTTCCCAAGTATATGACAATTCTCAGATTAATAAAAATGTTACCCTGAATTATTATACTTTTCCACAAGAGGGCTCTTGAAAAGCAAAAACACTGCCCATGATTAGTGATCTGCCTACATCTATTGGGAAGAATTAGAGAAACAAGGTTTTAAAATATGTCCCTAAAATCTACAAAATTTAAAAAATCACTTTGAATTAAGTGAATATTTCCACTAACTAGAATTATCTAACAGTAATAAAAGTTAAAATTTATCAAGTACTTCCTATGTGGTGGACGATATATAAAGTGCTGAAGAGGTAGTAAGTGTTATTATTAATTGTACTTTAAAAGGTTGCTGTAAGCATGGAACTCAGAATCCAGCTCTAACTCTCAGCTCTGCTATTTTATTATTTCTGTGACTTTGAGCAAGATACTTGTCACTTAACTTCATCCTCCGTTCCTTTTCTATAAAATGAGATTGTTTATAAGCATTAAGGAAGTTTAAGGCGTGTAAAGCATTTAGAAGAACGCCTGGCACATAGCAAGTACTTTGGAAGTTCTTGCTGCTACTCTTATAAGGGAGGACAAAACTGAGGCACACAGATTAGACAAGTCACTCAGCTAGTGGCTCAACCGGCGGGTGAGAGCATCTACTAACTCATATGCCTTTACAGTCAGAGACGATTGGCAATTCCAGCCCACAGTCAGGGGCCTCACTGCAGCAACGTGTATGCTCCTGACTTACCCTGCTCCTCTCACTGTTCCCTCCCGTTGCATTTACCATGCGCGATCAGCCTTCTTCATAATCACTGGTTTATGAATTGAACTCTGTCATAAGATTATTTGGGTCCTAGGACAGTGTCACATTTATCTTTGCTTCCCTAAGATATAGTAGGTACTTACCTTGGTTAGCAAGGATTAACAAAAATGATTTAAAAATAAGAGTATGCTAATCTCTGTAACTGTTCTGCAAAACAGTTTTTTTTTTTAATCTCATTTTACAGATGAATAAACAAATTCTTAGAGGCTACATCAAAATCTCATAACTTGGAAATAGCCAAGCTATTTGAAACCAGACCTATGTTCTTTTGGCTATAGAACACACACAGGCTTATGGTTGTTTGTAGGCTTACTGGCTAAAGGAAGCAAAGGTTAAAAATTTAGATTAAAAATTCAACAAGGTTAAAAATTCCATAACTGACAACAGCTCAGAATTATTTTTATGGACCATTTAAAAATGTGATCTGGGGATGAATCTGGATGGTATTATGCTAAATGAGATAAGTCAGACAGAGAAAGATAAATACTCTATGGTATCACTTAGACGTGGAATCTCAAGAAGCCAAATCTATAAAAACAGAATAGAATGATGCTTACCAGGGGAAGAGGGGGCAGGGATTAGAGAGATAATTGTTAAGTGGGCAACTAGTAAGTAAATAAGTCCTGTAGATCTAATGTACAGCTTACTCATGATAACAACAATAGTTTTACAAATTTCAAAGTTGCTAAGAGACTACGTACTATTCCACCACAAAAACGGAATGATAATTCTGTGATAGAGCTGTTAGCTAATGCCAGGGTGGTAATCATATTGCAGTATATCAATGTATCAGATCTATATGTTGTAAACCTTAACCGTATACAACAGTAGCAATAGTGTTAGTCATCCAGTGGTGTCTGACTCTTTGCCATCCCTTGGACTATAGCCCACCAGGCTCCTCTGTCCACGGGATTCTCCAGGCAAGAATACTGGAGTGGATAGCCTTTCCCCTCTCCAGGGGATCTTACCAACCCAGGGATCGAACCCTGGTTTCTTGTGTTGCAGGCAGATTCTTTACTGTTTTAGCTATAGGGAAGACCAAATCTTATACAATGTTGTATGTCAATTACATATCAATAAGAATAAAGAAACATAAGCATGTAATTATGAGCAAATATTAATTTAATTATAATTAATAATTAAACTTGCTTTCTTCAGCACTAGAGACACTACAGTGAACCAAAGCAGGTGTGGTTACAGCTTTCAAAGACCTTTCATATATACTGGGAAGACGTGAATTAAATTGTTGCCCAAATAATATAAAACCACAAATGTGAAGAGCACAAAGAGTGTTGGGTAATGAGAGTGTTTCATAAAGAGAATCAGCAGGTCAGGGGCTAGAATAAGTTTCGTCTAAGGGAGATTTGTGAATTGATAGCTGAATGATGGATAGGTGTCAACCAGGTAAAAAGAGGAGGGAAGAATTTTATTCCAGACAAAGCAAACAAGCGTGCAAAGGTCTTGTAGCAAGACACAGCATGTGCTGAGGTAAAGCTAACAAAAAAGTCAATGGAATAAGGAAATTAAGGAGGAGTACAATTCAAGAAGAGGCTGAGGGTAGAAGGCACTTAGTTTAGAAAACATTTACTGGAAACATGCTATATCCTTACTATTACCATGTTGTTGATGTTGTTTAGTGATAAAGTCCTGTCTGATTCTTTGTGCCCCCATGAACTGTAGCCTGCCAGGTTTCTCTGTCCATGGAATTCTTCAGGCAAGAATACTGGAGTGGATTGCCATTTCCTTCTCCAGGGGATCTTCCCAACCCAAGGATGGGATCCAGTGTCTCCTGCATTAGCAAGCATTTTCCTTACAGTTGAGCTACCAGGACAAAGTAGACCTTAAAATAAAGAATATTACAAGAGATAAGGAAGGAAACTACCTAATGATCAAGGGATCAATCCAAGAGGAAGACCCAACAATTGTAAATATCATGTTCAGCTGGTAAAGAATCTGCTTGCAATGCAGGAGACCTGGGTTCAGTCCCTGGATTGGGAAGATCCCCTGGAGAAGGGAAAGGCTACCCACTCCAGTATTCTGGCCTGGAGAATTCCAGGGTGGTTCTCTACAGTCTATGGGGTTGCAAAGAGTAGGACACCACTGAACGACTTTCATTTTCACTTTTATGCACCCAACATAGGAGCACCTCAATCATAAGACAAACACTAACAGACATAAAAGAAGAAACTGACAGTAACACAATAGTAGTAGGAGACTGTAACACCCACTTACATCAATGGACAGATCATGAAAACAGAAAATTAATAAGGAAACACAAGTCTTAAATGATATATTTGACATGGATCATTGATGGATCTTATTGATTATCTCAGGACATTCCATCAAAATGCAGAAGAAGTGCACATGGAACATTCTCCAAGATAGACCACACCTGGGTCACAGATCAAACCTCAGTAAATTTAAAGAAACTGAAATGGTACCAAGCATCTTTTCTGAGCTACCGGGAAGCCCAGGGTACAGAGAAATCAAAGTGTTAAAGCATTTTTCTCTCAAGGAACTACTGAATCTGGAAAAACATGGACACACAGGCAAGCACGAACCGCTAAATATGATGTTGTCAGTACTGTGGGGGTGCAATCTTTTGCGTGCCTGCTCAGTCAAAGAGGAACAAATCGCAGAGGCTCCACACTGAGTAATTAAAATTTGAGCTGAAACTTAAAGGCATTCTAGACAAGAGCACAAAAAGATGCATGAAGTATAAATAGCGATCACAAATCTATTAATTCCTTTGAAGAATCTATTTTTGGAGACAATTCTCTTTTCTTTCTGCTTCCTAATTTGGAAAACATGAAATGTGCATCGCATCATTAGGCATTTCTCAACCTCCGCCACTAGGTGGCAAACGTTTCCAAACTATGGCAGGCGCCTGTACGGAACGTCAGAGGCTGTTGGGACTTCTTTTGGTGGCTAACTGCAGCGATCACAAACCGAATAATCTGAACCATTCTCGTTATTGTCATATTGAGCACCTTTACTGTTCTTATGAAATAAAAGATAGCAACAAGAACAAAATTGCATTCAAATGTAAACACAGGTTTTATTGGCAGAGATTAAAATTCTGCTCTTTTAACAATAGAACCTTCCACTTCAGGCTCAGAACAAGGCCAGAGAAGTGGAGCAGCCCCATCACAGATTTTCATCTCCATGGCAACCTTTTCAGCTCCATGCACAATTAAAGCTACAGTATCATTTTGTCAAGAAAAAAAAAAAAATGTACTACTGGCTGGTATTCATTTTTTTTAAGAAGGAACTGGAGAAATTAAATTGATTCTAATTAGTGAGGCTGAATTATAAGGAGGAAGGAATAGATCTGAAAATGCTTCACATAAGCAGCCCTATATTTCTCTTCCATCAGCAAATGAAAATATGTATTTTGTGCAATTTGATGCACTGCCATTATCACGATCCTCTTTAGCTTTCTTTGACAACAGCTCTTTTGTGCCAGGCTTTCTCAAAAATCCAGCTTAATTCCCCTTTAGGCTATATTTATGGGTGAATAAATCTGTTCAATCCATTAGCAATTAAATATAGACCAGATGGTCTGGAAAGTGTCGGGACTCCCTCAGAATCCTGGAATAACCTCAACTCTAGGCCTTGTGCTCTTTTCCTCTTCTGAAGATATTTCTGGGTTTTTGTTGTCAGTGAGAAAACTATAGAGTTCATATTCCCTTTGTCCTAAAGGGAACTGTTCAGAATTTATGAAGGATTACCAAGAAAAGACTTATAGGATTAAAAAGTAAAACAAAGTTTAGTTGAACAAGAATTTAATATATGAAGAACAAATGATTGCTAAAGGATTTTGTGGCTTAATGACTTTTCAATAGCATGTAAAATGACATTTGAAATAGAGTGAAGACCAGATCACTCGTGCCTGTAAAAATTAATAAAGAAAGAATAAGATACTAATGGGTCCTGAGCTTTCATATTATTTGATGAAAGCAATAACAGAACAGATTTTGTCAAATTGAAGACATTTCTGAGATTCCTGAGAAAGGTATAATAGAATATTTTTCCATGAAAATCATAAACATATTTATGTATTTTTTTCTTTCCTTTAGAAATTCACAGGTATAGTCATTTCTGAAATCAGAAAGATGGGAAAGAAGGTTTCTCGTGGACCCTTTTTGTCGCAGCATCCTATGTTTTTACAAGTATGAAATACAGGTACTATGGCACTGTTGCTTCACTCTCTTCAACCATAGTTAACATCTCATAAAACTGGCTGGGAGCAATAGAGCAGCAGACGGTGATCCAGGCCACTTGTGGGTAGATGCTGTCATTGCTTTTTAAAGGCACTATTAATTAACCCCTTTATTCATAGACAAATTGAGACAAAGAGTAATTATATGTCTTTCCCAGGACTAAGCCCACTGAAGATTAAAGATACTTGTGTGTCCAGTAAGCTTTGTTAACTACACTCACTTCAGTCTTATCTAGAAGTGAACCGAGGTTGCCCCTATCCCTGGCCCAACAGAAGACATGGACAGAGACAAATCCCGGGATGGACATGGGACATAAACTTTGCCAATGGAAATTGTTTTTAGCCTGAGAAAGTAATCGCTTCTTTTTGTTTGTGGGGCTAATGTAAATCTGGAAATATTGGTGGTCTTTTTTTCCATCTTATAGGGAGAACGTGTCCTAAAATGAAGCCAACACAATTAAAGCAAGGAAAATATACCCTTCTACACATGAATAATTTTTAATACATTGATTTTAACATATGGAGACATAGATGCCTGGTTAGATTTTAACTATGAGGTGAAGAAAGAAAGAGAAAATATGTTGAATGATGCTATCTATTGAGCTCTTATAACTAGAGCCTGACAAACTCGCCTGGGTCCTTATAACTTGTAAGCATGAGGAGTTTTTTTTAAGTTTTACTTTTAAATTATCATGTAGTCAAATTGATTTCTTTTGCATGTACAGTTCTATGAATTTTGGCATTGCACAGATTCAAGTAACAACTGCCATTATTAGGATATGAAAAGGATTCCTTCTATTACTTCAAACAACTTCATCACGCCATTACTTTTTAGCTATACCTCTTTGTACTCCTAACCCTTGGTAACCATGAATTTTGCATGTCTATAGATTTATCTTTTCGAGCTATGCTATGTGTGTTCATGTTTAGTTGTCTCGGACTCTTTGTGACCCCATGGACTGTGGCCTATCCTTTGTGTGCCGGATTACCCAGCAAGACTACTGGAACGGGTTGCCATTTCCTTCTCCAGGGGATCTTCCCAACCTAGGGATCGAATGTGTGTTTTCTGCATCTCCTGCATTGGTGGGCAGATTCTTTACCACCGAGCCATCTGGGAAGCCCATCATCTTTTGAGAATGTCCTATAAATGGAATCACATGGTACACCACCTTTTGAAACAGGCTCGTTTTTCTCAACACGATGCATTTGAGATTCATCCAAACTGTGATGTGTATCAATAGCTTGTTCCTTTCTATTGTTGAATAGTATTTCATTGCACAGAAGTATCACAGTTATCCATTCACTCACTGAAAAACTTTGGAATGTTTCTACTTTTGGAGGGACTGCTACATAAGCATGTATGTAAAGGTGATTTTTATGAACATAGCTTTCATCCCTCCAATACACATGGGAGTTGCTGAGTCATGGTACATATGTTTAACCTTATTGAAAACCGCCCAAGTGTTTTACATATTTTCATCACTAAGTTATGACCAACCTAGACAGCATATTAAGAAACAGAGACATTACTTTGTCAACAAAGGTCCATCTAGTCAAAGCTATGGTTTTTCCAGTGGTCATGTATGGATGTGAGAGTTGGACTATAAAGAAAACTGAGAGCTGAAGAATTGATGCTTTTGAACTGTGATGTCGGACAAGACTCTTGAGAGTCCCTTGGACAGCAAGGAGCTCCAACCAGTTCATCCTAAAGGAGATCAGTCCTGAGTGCTCATTTGAAGGACTGATGTTGAAGCTAAAACTCCAATACTTTGATCACCTGATGTGAAGAACTGACTCATTTGAAAAGACCCTGATGCTGGGAAAGGTTGAAGGCAGGAGAGAACAGGGACAACAGAGGATGAGATGGCTGGATGGCATCACTGATTCAATGGACATGGGTTTGGCTGGACTCCAGGAGTTGGTGATGGACAGGGAGGCCTAGCATGCTGCAGTCCATGGGGTTGCAAAGAGTTGGACGTGACTGAGTGACTGAAGTGAACTGAACTGATCATCAATAGCAAGGTATGAGAGTTTTAGCTCCTCTGCCTCCTCCTCAGCTCAGTTTTGTCACTACACTTTTGTTACAGAGAAGAACAAAATCTGACTACTTGTTGGATCTCTTTTACTTTAACCTTTGCTTCCCATTGTTTTTGTTTACTTAAAGTATATATAGCGGCCTGCCTCAGGGAACCCTGCCCTTCCAGCTGAATGTTAAACCAAAACGCGTTCAGGACCCTGTTTCTGGATGGCTACAGGAAGGAAGAAGTTAATGCATCCCAAAGGCTTGCCATTCTATGAGACAGTTGAAAGATTCTCGGTCTTTTTGCTTCCTCACCTGCTCTCCATCTCTTTCCTATAAAATAACCTTGCATCCAGACCCCAATAAGATGATTATTTTGAGACATTATTCTGCTATCTTCTGGGTCAGCTGGGTTTCCAAATAAAGTCATAGTTGTATCTCATTATGGTTTGATGTCACATTTCACTATGTCTAATGATGTTGAACATTTTTAAATGTATTGATTTGTCATCCTTATTACCACTTTGGTGAATGTCCAGACTTTTGACTATTTTCAAAATTAGTTTTAATTTCTTAATGTCGAATGTTAAGGTTTCTTCATATACTCGGGATATATGACTTGCATTTTTTTCCCAGTTTTTAGCTTGTCTTTTCACTCTCTTAAGATTTTCTTTCACAGAACAAAAGTTTTTAATTTTGATGACATTGCATTTATTATTTTTTTCCTTTTATGAATTGTGATTTTAGTGTCATGCCTAAAAACTTTAGCCTTACCCCAGGTCCCAAAGCTTTGCTCTTATGCTCTCTTCTAAGCCCCTTGTAAGTGTGTGCATGTTAGGTCAAGTCTGACTGTGTCTCCATGGGCTGTAGCCCATCAGACTCCTCTGTCCATAGGATTTTCCAGGGAAGAATACTAGAGTGGGTCGCTGTTTCCTTCTCCAGTGGATCTTCCTAACCCAGGGATCAAACCTACATCTCCTGCATTGGCAGGCAGATTCTTACCATCGAGCTACCTGGGAATCCTTTAAGCCCCTTAGATGATTCCAATACCAAGTTAAGTCTGAAAAGAGCTACCACTCTATCTGGGCTTCCCTGGTGGCACAATTTTAAAGAGTCTACCTATCGGTGAAGGAAACACAAAAAAGTAGTTTCCCTCCATGGGTGGGAAGATCCCCTGAAGCAGAAAATGGAAACCTTCTCTAGTATTCTTGCTTGGAAAATTCCATGGACAGAGGGAGCCCGGAGGGCTACAGGACAGTCTGCAGCGTCACACAGAATCAGACACAACTGAGCATGCGCACACCACCCTATCCAGGAAGCCAGCATTCTAGAGATGTAGATGAAAAGATCCGGCTTGAGACTAATCTACATCCATTGTGGGATTTGGGCAGAAACAAGGGTATTTGGTCAATTTGCCAAATAGAATTTTGGAGATTAAACTATACAAAAGACTGAGAAATTTCCCATAGAAACTCATATTAAAAGACAAAAAATAATAGTAATAAAAAAACAACCAGGCACCTAATAACAACTTTAAATTTGGGTGGGGAAATGTTTCTTAGAACAAATCGTGCTCTTAGTTGCCTCTGAGTTTCTGTTTGAGCTATAGATGACAGCAATTCAAATAAAAAGAAACATTTCACTCTAATGATCTATCATCCCCCTGTATTTGCCCAGTGCATCACCAGCAGCAACCAGTGAAACTGGTGATATTGGATATTGCTTAGCTAAGATGGTGATGCAGTGGTTCCCAGGAAAACCAGCAGCAGTGGTGCCTACTGAAGTGGCAGAGTCTGGAGAAGCCAGTGCAGAAGTGGGAATGGTAATGCTGACTATTTGGAAAGGTGATACCGAATGGAAATAAGCAGCACCTTGAATAATTTTAAATATTTGCATTTATATTTCTAATTGTCATGACAATAGCATAAATAAAAAGTATATATTCTTAAAATGAAAAGCTTGCATTTATATATATGCATATATATAAATGTAACCATGACACAGAACAAGATACAAATCAAGGCTCTATTTTTGCCTCTGCCTGATCTATTCCCAGTTTCCAGAAGTAAATAATATTCTGACTGCTGTCATCATCGATTATTTTGCCTGTTCTTAAAGTTCACATAGTAAATAGAATTATACGATACACCATAACTGACCTTTTTCATTTCCCATAATGCCTGTGAGATTGATCCATATGGCTTCATGTACCATTCTTTCATTCATTCTTACTGTCGGGTGCTGCTGGGTAAAATTCCATTATATGAACACATCACAGTTTATTTATTAATATCCATCCTTCTATTGATGGGCGCTTAGGTGGTTTCAATTTTTAGCTGTCATGAATAAAGTTGCTTCAAATATTCTTGTGTGTGTGTGTGTGTATAAAGAGAAGGAGTTCATAGGGCCTGGACTCCGTCTTAGGCCTGTTCATGCTGATCATGCTCGGCCACCTTTCCAATGGTCTCTGAACTCTGTGTTTAGTGCCTATGAAAACAACAACAGAAGGATAAGACCCCCTCCAGACAGGGGAAGCTTGAAAAGCATATCTAGGTTCAGTTCAGTTCAGTCGCTCAGTCATGTCCGACTCTTTGCGACCCCATGAATCACAGCTCGCCAGGCCTCCCTGTCCATCACCAACTCCCGGAGTTCACTCAGATTCACATTCACTGAGTCCATGTTGCCGTCCAGCCATCTCATCCTCTGTCATCCCCTTCTCCTCCTGTCCCCAATCCCTCCCAGCATCAGAATCTTTTCCAATGAGTCAACTCTTCACATGAGGAGGCCAAAGTACTGGAGCTTCAGCTGTAGCATCATTCCTTCCAAAGAAATCCCAGGGCTGATCTCCTTCAGAATGGACTGGTTGGATCTCCTTGCAGTCCAAGAGACTCTCCAGAAATCTTCTTCAACACCATGGTTCAAAAGCATCAGTTCTTCGGCGCTCAGCCTTCTTCACAGTCCAACTCTCACATCCATACATGACCACTGGAAAAACCATAGCCTTGACTAGATGGATTTTAGTTGGCAAAGTAATGTCTCTGCTTTTGAATATACTATCTAGGTTGGTCATAACTAGCGTCATAACTAAGAGTCTTTTAATTTCATGGCTGCAATCACCATCTGCAGTGTTTCTGGAGCCCCCCAAAATAAAGTCTAACACTGTTTGCACTGTTTCCCCATTTATTTCCCACGAAGTGATGGGACTGAATGCCATGATCTTCGTTTTCTGAATGTTGAGCTTTAAGCCAACTTTTTCGCTTTCTTCTTTCACTTTCATCAAGAGGCTTTTAGTTCCTCTTTACTTTCTGCCGTAAGGGTGGTGTCATCTGCATATCTGAGGTTATTGATATTTCTCCCGGCAATCTTGATTCCAGCTTGTATCTAGGTTACTCATTGCCTAAGAGAAAACATACACTAATCACCCCTTCCTCCAGACAGGCCATAAACTTTTCTGTATCTATAGGAGAGTAACCTCGGGTTTATTGATTATTGGCTCACTGTTTGACTGTTTGAGCCCATGAGCACATAGCACGTGAATGATGAGGTTATTGGGATTGTATTTTCCTTGGTTTATGTAAGTCTCAAGGTAGGATCCACATCTCTGAGTCTCCTGCATTGGCAGATGGGTTCTTTACTACTGTGCCACCTGGGAAGTCCAAACTCTTTGGTTATAGAAGATATTTAAGTCTACATTTAGAGAAAACTTTATACTCCCACGGCAAAATATGAACATTCCAGTTGTTTGTTATTCTTACTGTTTGAGAAGGGTAAGAGTATCACATTTTAATTATTTTAATTTGGATTTCTATGGTGAGTGATGTTGTTGATCACCTTTTTCAATGCTTTTTAATCATTAGCTAGCAGTTTTTGCCAAATGTATGGTATGTTTTTTGCTTGTTGATTTCAGGGATTCTTTATATGTTCTGAACATTTGTCAGATGTATGTGTTGTTAATATAGTCTTTCCATTCTGTAATGTTTCTCTTAAATGGTGATTTTTGATGAATTAAAATTTGCCTTTTATAGTTAGGTACATAATATATCTCAAATTAATTTCTGAATTAGAGTTCAAAGTTCATTTCTAAACAATTTAAAGATCCAGTTGGTCCAGCTGTACTTATTGATAAGAACATCATTTCTCCATTGAAAGTACTGATGCTTTACTTTTCTATGAGGTGACCAGAAATATATATCTTTCTTTAAATTTAATTTTATTTTATTTTATTTTACTTTACAATACTGTATTGGTTTTGCCATACATTGACATGAATCCACCACAGGTGTACATGAGTTCCCAATCCTGAACCCCCCTCCCACCTCTCTCCCCATATCATCTCTCTGAGTCATCTCAGTGCACCAGCCCCAAGCATCCTGTATCCTGTATCGAACCTAGGCTGGCGATTCGTTTCTTACATGATAGTGTACATGTTTCAATGCCATTCTCCCAAATCATCCCACCCTCTCCCTCTCCCACAGAGTCCAAAAATCTGTTCTATACATCTGTGTCTCTTTTGCTGTCTCGCATACAGGGTTATCATTACCATGTTTCATTCCATCAATCTCTTTGTCTATCCTTGCCCCATACTTGACTGTCTTATTAGCTGCATTTTAATTATTGATATCCTCCAACTTTATTTTACTCCTTCAAGATTACATTTGTTCTTTTATAACCATTGCTGCTTTGTGTAGACTGCAAAATCAACTTGTCAATTTATTCCAAAAAAGTCTGCTAGAATTTTTATTGTGATTTTATCAGCCTGTGTATCAGTCATGAACATGATTTATCTAATTATTTGACCCTTCTATAATTTCTCTAAGCAATATTTTGTAATTTTTAGTGTACAGATCTAGCTACTAGCCTGCTAGAGATGGCGAGTACACAAAAAAACTAAGCAGAGAAGGACCTTAGAGCAGGGAGGAGACCAGAGGTCAGTGAGTTATCAGTGAACTGCAAGAAAACTAGGTCACCAGGGAATTTACCTTCATTCTTCTCAAGCTCCATTTACATTAACAAGTATACTTTTTCTACTCAAAGATAATATTATACTAGCTAGCGTAACAATCCCCTTAGAGTCACTAACTATAGATGTTAACCACATATACAAAGTACCTTCATAGCAACACCTAGATTCATGTTTGATTAATTCACTGTTTACTACATCTTGGTCAAGTTGACAAAAAAGCTGTCATGCCAAGAATGATAACAGCCATCGGAAGCTGTGGGGAACAAAGAGTGGCCTTTCCCCTTGGTCCTCTGGAGGTAACGCTCTGCTGGCACGGAATTTCATACTTCTAGCCTCCTAAACTATACGAAAATGAGTTTCTGTTGTTTTAAGCCACCAAGTTTGCAGTAATTTGCTAGAGTGGCCAGAGAAACTGATACAAGTGGCTTGGAGCTATAGATTTAGGAATCATGAGCAAAAATAGAAGAGGGAAGATGAATGAGATAAAAGATGTCATGTAACAGAAATGCAAGATAAAGCATTTTTCAGGATTATGGAGTGCAAAAGAAAGAGCAAGCAAGAGAAAGATTAAAAGATTGTATTAGATTTAGCAACAAACAGCAATGAGAATCTTTTTGAAAACAGTTCCATTTAAAAACAAAAAGCACACTTTAACATGCAGAATGGTTACAGGTTAAATGAGGACTTACAAATGGTAATTCTAGATCCCTTTTTGTTTCTTTTTTCAAAATGCTTGAGTTTGAAGAGGAAAGAAGTTATACTACTGTCATTAAAGAGATAAGCAGGGTGGCTGCTCCATTGTTTAAGACAGAAAAGGCTACCAAGTGTTTAAATCCTCTTCAACCGTTGAAATAGCAGAGGAAAAAAGTTAGTATAAATAGAAGAGGAAGAAACGGATAAAACCCAATCCCTGAGTAAACAGGCAGGTTTATAACACAAGACTTTAGGCAAGAAAGATAGTACCTTTTCCACTGTAAACATCAGGGAAGAATGAGTTCAGACAAATTGAAGATGGGATTTACAGAAGCTGTGGAAGATTTTGCGTGATGGTCTCTATTTTCTATTTTCTCTGCAAGTTGAAGGTGAAGTTATTTACTAAAAGTGAAGGGCAAATCCTGGAATTAGAAAGTTCTGAAATAAATTTAAAAAAGATTTTTTTAAAAAAATAGCCAATCTGGGTAGTGAAAGAGAAAGCTAGTTAGGAAAAGAACAATTAGATATTTCTTCACAATGCTGATATACATTTTTGTTTGAAAATTATCAATTTATAGTGGCACCAATCTGTACATGATAAAAGTTTCTGCTACAATGCTCAGATTACAGGGAAAAAAAGAGGCATTTTGGATTGATCTAGTGTTTGTATTTTCTCAGTTGGGGTTAATGGAAAGACAAATTGATGATGAGAAACAATAGCAAGAGAAGAGTTGAAATAATAGACATATTTCTCGGCTCCATAGGGTTGGTTGTTTTTTTTTCTCCTGTACTCCAGTACCTAATCAGAACAAATGATATGCCATGCTGTCCAAGGAAGAAAAACAGTCATGAAATGAAAGCTTTAAAGGAGGCCAAGGGAAGGAAGAAAAGGGATGGCTGCAGAGGACATAGAAGGAAGGGCCGGAGGAGACTGCCACGCCCGATAGTCTTGGATTATGATTGTAGCTGGGTCGTTTGCTTCATTAAATTTAAACATCTTGAAAAATGGTTATTCATGAGTGGGTTTCAGGGATATTTCTAAAGAGATGGAGGGAAAGGGGTAGAGGGAAGTAAGGACAGAGAAATCTTAACAAAAGTGAAGACATTCCATTCTTAACAACAGATTATTTTCTGGTTCTCCCTTAGGGTTGCCATATAAAATATATAATGCCCAGGTACATTTGAATTTCAAGTAAGCAATGAGCAAAATTTTACATAAATATGTCCCAAATATCTCATGGGATATAATTACACTAAAAGTATTTGTTTTTTATCTAAAATTCAAATTTAACTGGATGTCGTGCAGCTTTATTTCCTCTATCTGGCAGCCCTATTGCTCCTCTGCCAATAAAAATGGTTTACAGTCAGTTTTGCCAAGGAGTAGAATCACACAGCAACATCACCACTGGGAGAGATTAAAGTACTAGATTAAAAAAAACGTTGCTTTTATAATGTCTGTACCAGAAGTTTCTTGAAAAAGTGTTCAAAATTTAAGTCACAAGTGTGTGTGTTATTCTGAATTCTACTTTATTTTATTTTCTTTCTACAAAAGAAATTATATTCAATAGTATATCCTAGAAATATGTCTGGTTCTTATTATAGTGTACCTGGGGTGAAGCTCTTTTCACATTATGACTGCTTTCCTTCATCCTGAAGATATCTAAGTGAAACCTGTCTATCTCTAAGTCATGAATGAGTCAGTACAGTTGACAGACTGAATGGTATGCCATGAAAGCCCACCTTAAGAAAGAAGATTGGATGTCTGGAACTAAAGACAAAAAAAAAGCCTGATGAGATCTTTTAAACTGAAACCACTAAAGATGACATAATAGAAGTGAATAAATGAAGAGTAATGACTTCATGCCAGACATTGTCCTAAGTGCTTCATGTGTATTAATTCTCATTGCAATCTTATGGGTCAGATATTATTAATCTTCACATTTTGTAGATAATGAAACTAAGAGGTCAAGTTCAAGATCACTCAGTTAGGATAGAGCAGAACATGGATTTGAAAGTAGATAGCTAAGCAACAGAGCATGTGCTCTTATCCAGTGAATTACATCTTTTAATATACTCAAAAGCTTTTGGGTTAAAAGATATTTAAGTAAATACTCTACTTTTACAAAAGAAAAATGGTCTTCATATTGTCAGCAGCTGGCATGGTGGTTAGTACTTATAGGTGAGCAGTAAATGTTGGTTAGTTAATTGTCTAAAATATTCTCTATCCTCAGTGTAGCTAAAGCACTGTTCATTCTTCTGTTGCAGTACTTAAAACACTGTCTTGAATTTATTTGTTACTTAGATGTTTCGTGTAGTAATTTATGACCTTTTGTATTAGGAATCTTGGTATTTATTTTCTTATTCTTAGCTCTTATAGCTTCTTCTATACATAGAATTAGCTTGGTTAATGTTAAATGAAGGTGTAAATGAATGAATTAAAAAAGAAAGTGAATTCTAAAAATTTAAACTGGGATTCAGACATTTTCTTTTGTTTTGAAGGCATCAATCTTCTATAAAATGTTCTAAATCTGCTATGAAATTAAGGAAGAAAAAGAGGTGGCTCTTTAGTGTATAATGCTAGAGAGACAGAAGCATTGCAGGGATCAACTCTGGCTTGACACATTTAATAATTATGCAGAAAAACTACCTCAAGTGCCTTTTGGTAGGTTTATATGTTACTCTCATCTGACTAGTTGTGTCTTAGAAATTGATGGGGGTAAGGGAAGATCATAAAAGTGATAGTGTTAGTTGCTCAGTCGTATCTGACTCCTTGTGACCCCATGGACTATAGCCTTCCATGTTCCTCCGTCAATGGAATTCTCCAGGCAAGAATACTGGAGTGGATTGCCATTACCTACTCCAGGGGATCTTCCTGATGCAGGGATGGAACCTGGTCTCCTGCATTGCAGGCAGATACTTTACCATTTGAGCCACCAGGGAAGATTATTTGGGCAAAAATAGGTACTTAATGCAAATTGTAACAGAAATCTTCAATTAAATGTGTAGTATTTCATCTTTAAGTACTAACATAAAGAAGTTGTCAATGGCACTGAAACTAAAGAATGGAATTGCATATATATATAGTATATGATAATATATATTGATATCTTTTAAATATATGTGTATACACGTAAATGTATTTTTTAGGAAATGGAAGATGCCACCACACTGATAATCGTCATTACCTCTGGGAAAGGGGCTTGATTGGAGGTGGTAAAAAATGAAGCATTAATTGTAGCTATGGCAGTTTTCATTAAAACAAGAATATATTTAGGCCTCATTTTGTAATTAAAATATAATTCTTAAAAGTCTAGCAGAAGTCTGCTATCAATAATCTAAGCATTATACTTAATTTACTATCATGAATAACAGGTGATACACTCAGAAATATCAATTCTTAAAAACTATAAAAATGTATTTATATTTAAAAATCTGATTGGCAATGTAATACACACCTATGAAAATTCCAACAATATAAATGAAAAATAGAAGTCTTCCTTAACTTAGGGGTGGGAAATGAGGTGGGGTCAAGTATGACAGTAGTTTGAGTCTGAAGTACCTGTTGTAAATCTTATTTGGTAATAAAATTCTTACATTTTAGTAGGCCATCTAAACTTAAATACTTCAAAATAGCCTTTCAAAATCATTTTTGTCCCTCCAAGGTGAATTATAGCACGTGACTGACCTTTTTCTCTTTCTAAAGAAAACACATTGCCTACAATCAGTTATATTTCTAAAACTAATGTCATCCTGTGAGTTTTCCTTTGTGCACAATGAACTCTCTTTAAATATCTTTTTTCCTATCAGCAGCTAATACCCATTATAATAAAGTAATGTCACTGTTTTGTCTCCAAACTGAATAACTAGAAGCTATGAGCACACTTTTAACTCTTTTATTACACATTTGGAAAACTAATAAATTGCCCTAGACTTACTGTACCTTCTCTTAGATTATTTATTGGGAATATAATTTTGAATCCAGAGAGCACTATAAATGCTATCAAAAGCCATCACCAAAATGACCTGTTAATTTGAGACAACACAAGAAAAATCTATTAATTAGTTTGGTTTAGCAAATTATCTGCAATGTGTGTCCCCTATCTGTTTAATTAGCACCTCCTCCATCCTAGCGCTGTTTATTCTTGGTATACAGCAGCAAACAACACCAAGTTTCCATGGGGGTCCATCAGTTAGAATCGTCTTGTGTGCCATCTTGTGTGCCAATGAGAGACTGACTCGATGGTAAAATGAGCAGTCTCAAAATCATCCTCTTTATTGATACTGAGACATTAACAAGACCTGCTTCAATTGCTACCACTCTCTAAAGTTGAGTCTGGCATTCTTAATGACTTTCTTTTGGAGTCTGCATCTTAATATGAAAATCTTTCAGACTTTGGATCAAGACGTTATTCCCCCAGTAAAGTGGAATATAGAAGAAGAATTATATAGTTTCATATGTATACACAATTTATAGAGTTATTTTTGTTGTTCAGTTACTGAGTCCTGTCCCACTGTTTGTGACCCCATGGACTGTAGTCCACCAAGCTCCTCTGTCCATGGGATTTCCTAGGCAAGAATACTGGAGAGAGTTGCCATTTCCTTTCCAGGAGATCTTCCCAATCCAGGGATTAAACCTGCATACCTGCATCTCTTGTGTCTTCTGCATTGACAGGCAGATTCTTTACCACTAGCACCACCTGGGAAGCCCCATATAGAGTTATAGTTACATATTATATATAACTATATGTATAGTAACTATATGTATAGTAATAATTATAACATATATAATAATCACATGTAGTTAGAAGAGGCTATGGTAAGGAAATGTTTTAAAATGTTCACCATCAGTATGGAAAAGTAAATTAGCAAAAAACCATGAACACATATGTTGACCATTTAACTCCACATTTAACAACAATTTTTTGAGTATTGTGCTGAAGGCTGAGTACAGTGTGTTAAAAAAAAACATTCCCTATCCTTACAGCTTAGTGGAAGAGATCAGAATAAAAAAATTATGCTTCCCTGGTGGTTCAGACAGTAAAGCGTGTGCCTGCAGTACGGGAGACCCAGGTTCCATTCCTGGGTCGGGAAGATCCCCTGGAGAAGGAAATGGCAATCCACTCCAGCACTCTTGCCTGGAAAATTCCATGGACAGAGGAGCCTGATAGGCTACGGTCTATGGGGTTGCAGAGTTGGACATGACTGAGCAACTTCATTTCATTTTTAAACAAAAAATTTAAATTGTACCGTTAGTTGTGCAAATAAACAGACTGCAATTGCAAAGAATCACAGTAAGGCCTAGTTTAGATTGCAGGAGGTGGTCATGGGAGACTTAGAGTTTTGTCTGACCCATCTTTGTAATAAGAGATTTCTAAAAGGCTCTGGTTCAGATTTATCATGTTAGCATTATTGTCTAGTCATGACTTCTATGTATGACACTCCATCATCTAGTTATGACTTCAGTGTGTGACATTCCAATTATGTTTCACTCTTAAAATTACCTTAAAATCTTATACACATCATAATAATCAGACCAAAGATGATTTGGCCATTTAAAATTTCTGCCCCTTTCTCATTAATAATATGAATTGGAACATATGACACATCTGTAGTTAATTAGTAATATGAGGTAAAATAGTACTAATCACAGTTATAGGTACATTAATGTCTTATAAATTAAAATGGTATATAAATCTTACCCTAAAGCTATATGTAGAAATCATCTGGCCAAGTATCTTTCTTTTCTGTCTTCTGGTGGACAATTAAGCTCTCCATAGAAAAGGCTGGGCCAATATGGGAATGTTAAACCTGGATAGATATTCATATTCCCTTTATTTTATGTTTGACAGTGTGGAAATACAATGTGGAAAAGGGGCTAAAATGGTGGACAAAAAGTGATAGACAAACAGGAGGAATAAGATAATGCTGCAAATGTGAAGGTGAGTGAGTTGGATGATGACTATTTTCAAAAAAATGTTAGGAGAGTTTTCATACTGAGAAAGTTTTTGAATAATAATAGCACAATATTAGCTTCCATTTCTTATATACTTACAATGTGCCTGGTCCTCTGCTTCACAAATATCATCTTCAAATTTATTGACCACCCCATGGGGTCAGAATCATTATCCCCACTTTACAAATACAGAACTGAGACTCAGAGAGGGAAGTGGCTTGCCCAGTGTCATATCTCATCAAATGGAAGAACCAGGGTTCAAACTTATATCCATCTGACTCCATGGGCTTTCCCAGAGGCAAAGAAGCTGTCTGCCAAATGCAGGGGATATGGGTTTGATCCCCGGGCTGGGAAGATCCCCTGGAGAAGGAAATGGCAACCCACTCCTTGGGCTGTATTCTTGACTGGGAAATCCCAAGGACAGACGAGCTTGGTGGGCTAGAGTCCATGGGGTCACAAAAGAATTGGACTAAACAACAACATTGCCTCCTTACTGAAGATTTAAAACTTTCCTAGGTTTTTTTCAGTAATGTGGAAACTATTTTTTCTGGGCCTAGAAGATGCGGAACAGGTTATCAAATGTGCAAATTGGTTTATGTTAAAATCAATGAAATCTGAATGAATATTTCACTAAGGGCTTCTTACAAGGTGCTATATTTAGTATTTGCATAGCATTATGCCATGCCATGCTTTGGGACAGAGCAAATGTATTCCCATGAAAAATATTTATTGACACTCCAGAGGCAAATGAAACTCCACACTATTCCTATGTTTTCATGAGCAACTCTAAAATAGTGGTTTATACTTTTATTGATTTGCATAGGCGCTTAAACACACTTTCTTTCTTCAAGTTTCTCCAGTTTTATCTGACATAAACAATTTATGACATAAGTTAAGACTACATAATAATGGGAGTGATTTAGTATGAAATGTCCAGAGAATTGTTAATAAATGCAGGGCGGGGCGGCACAGGGCAGAGGGGGGGGGGGGGGGGGGGCGGCGGGGATGGCACCGGGTTCGTGTCTGTTGGCAAACCAGTTTGTTTTAAAAAATAAATAAATAATAAAATAAAAATAAAAGTTATAAGGAAGAACTGGAGAAGAAAATGGCAACCTAATCCAGTATTCTTGCCTGGAGAATCCCATGGACAGGGGAGCCTGGAGGGCTGCAGACCATGGGGTCACAAAGAGTCAGACATGACTGAGGGACTATAACACACAAAAGGAAGAACCCCTACTTCTTTGGCTGTGCAAATCCTTTAGAGATGCTGAGAAAGGGCAGCACCATGAAAAAGTAACTGCGTTTTTGTTGTTTTTCAGCTGCTCAGTCATATCTGACTCTTTGTGACTCTATGGACTTCAGCATGCCAGGCCCACCTGTCCCCACAGTCCATCTAAGTTCATGCCCATCGAATTGGTGATGCTATCCAACCATCTCATTCTCTGCCTACCTCTTCTCCTTTTGCCTTCAATCTTTCCCAGCATCAGGGTCTTTTCCAGTGAGTTGGCTATTCACATCAGGTATTTGGGGGAGGGGAACTTCTAGGAAATCTTCACACTCAAAGTGTTTTATGTGCCTTCTCAGATAGATGTGTTGTCTACTGTTGCATAGTAAGTTCCCGCAAAATCTCCTAAAGCAACACATGCCTCATAGTTACTGTGGGTCAGGAACCTGGGCTGCCTGGGCTCTCTAGTTCAGGGTCTCTCTCATGGGTGATCAAAGTGTTGGTCAGGACCATGATCATCTCAAGTCTTGCCCTGGAAAGAACTGTTTTTCAAGCTCCATTGCTGGACTGCTGGCAGGCCTGAGATGATCCAACTCCAAGGTCACTCTTGTGGCTCTGGTCAGGCCCGATACCCTCACCGGCTTTTAGAAGGAGGCATCATTTCCTTCCCACGTGGTCTTCTCCACCACAAGACAGCTTGTTTCACCCAGACCTTCTCTGGCTTTCAAGCTAAGCCAGAGAGAGTGTAAGATGGCAAGTGAGATAGAAAGTTCAGTCTTTTTGAAAACTAATATTGAAAGTTTTACTGCATCTCTCTTGTTTCTTAAAATTGAGTCACTAGGTCCAGCGCATACTCAAGGGGAAGCAATTATATAAAGCTGTGAATACCAGGAGGCAGAGATCATTCAGGGTCTTTTAGAGGCAGAGGTTGCCTACTGCACAAATGTGCACTCACTAGCTTATAAAACAAACATGGACCTAAAGATCATACTAAATGAAGTAAGTCAGACAGAAAAACAGATATCATGATACAAAACTTATTTATGGAGTAAAAACAGGCTCACAAACTTTGAAAACACTCATAGTTATGAAAGGGGAAAGGTAAGTGAGGGCATAAATTAGGAGTTTGGGAAACTAACACAGTGAAGTGAAGCGAAGTCGCTCAGTCGTGTCCGACTCTTTGTGACCCCATGGACTGTAGCATATCAGGCTTCTCCATCCATGGGATTTTCCAGACAAGAGTACTGGAGTGGGTTGCCATTACCTTCTCCAGGGATCTTCCTGACCCAGGGATTGAAGCCAGGTCTCCCCGCACTGTAGGCAGACACTTTACCCTCTGAGCCACCAGGGAAGTCCCTAACACAGTACTATAAGTCAACTATTTTCCAAGGCAAAATAAAAATCAAATTTAAGAAAAAAAATTGTTATTATAGTCATGCAAGAATGTTAATAACTTATACTTCAACAGCAATTTGCATTTTTCAAAGTATTGTAGAAAAATTTACCATAGCAAAGTCTGATGACATTTTTGCCAGTAGATGGAATAAACATGTGTGAAATTCAGTCAGTGGAATAGACTGAAACCTATAAATTTAGCAAACGCTTACATCCTGAGCTGAAGAGTGGGCAGGTAGGTAGAAGTTAATCTATCTTGATATGATGCTGAGAAGTGCTATTCTTGTATATACCTTTGCAGTATAATTGACTTAGCTGAAAAGTTACAGTCTATGACCTTGGGACTAGTTAAAGCTAATTTGACTTCAAGGTGGTTAAACCAATGACCTTGGCCTCATTAACCCTGGATCAAATGAGTACTTGGTCCTAATACTAACAACGCCTGAGTACATCATGATTGTACAGTTTTCAGGTAAATGGCCATAAATATCAAGGGCTGAAAAATATAGAAATGATAAAGAACATAGCTTACAATAATTTTTCCTTCGGGGAAGTATTTCCTAGACCTATTATAGTAAAGTTTTCTGGGATCTGTTGCACACCTAAATTATCTGATAAATGGAAATCATCATTCAAATCTGTTCATTGATTCTGTGATGAATCCAATTGACAATATAAAGATTATTGACACTAATAAAAGGAACTGGCTGAAGTTACCAGGAACAGCACATCTCTCAAGCTTTTAAAAAGCCCTGCCTGAAGAGCAGATAGCTTTGTCTGCGGATTGGGTGATGTGTTGCATGGGAGCATGAGCAAGGTTTTCAATGCTGAAATCTAACTCTTTCATTTATTTCATTGTAACTCTGGAATATTTCCTAAACTTTCTGAAATGCAATTTTCTCACCTCTGAATAAGGATGAACTCTATGATGATCATGGAAATGTGCTTCCCAAGAAGCGCACTAGACTGAGGGTCCTGCTGCCGTGCTTTGATATCCGGGGCTATGTTTGCCTGGAGCCTGTGCTTCCATGGGTCAGCAACATTCAAGGAACAAATGTGTTCTGACCCAGTACCAAGTCTTGTTTCTGGGATACTAGGGACTCTTTGTTGGCAAACTTGGGCAGATGCCTTGCCCAAATCTTCTACTCCCCAGATGCCTTGCTAAATCTTCCCAAACTGCTTGGCACTCATGGACACTTCCATCTAACCTTTTCTACTTTCTCCTTTCATGATCATATTCTCATTGCAGTCCACTGTTTGCCTGCCTTTGCTGAGTCTCTTCTGTATTATCTGTGTATTTTTTATTCTGATACTTTGATATCTGTGTCTTTTTATTTGAATGCTGAGCCTGGAAGGAAAGATCCTTCCAGGGTTTAAAGATTACAAGACATCATAAACAACTTGCCGCTGAGGCTGCCTTTCTTTCCAATGCAGACCAATTGATGCACACCAATCGATCCAGAGACCATATACCTACCAACCACTTCTTTATTGGGCTCTTACCCCCAGGCACTGTCTACTTGTTCTAATTATCCTAAGGCCAGGTACCAGGCAACTCTAGGCTGCTAAAATTATTCAAGCTAGTCAGTCATTTGGGATTGCTTCTGCCTATTCTTGCCCATAGAAACCAGTCAAGGCTTTTGCCCACATTCTTCTATTCCTTTTGTCTTCTGACCAACCCTGGTGCTCACCTGTGTGGCATGATGCACCTCTTCTTCCTAGAGAATTATAAGTATTGTTTACACTTTTGCGTGTCTTACCATTCCTGATTAAAATAAATCCCAGGTTTTCTTAAAACATCTTCCCATTTCCCTTCACACAGGCATCTCCTTAATAATGTCCTTGCATATTTAATCCCCTCTTTATCTGAAAATCCAGACTAAATCAAACTGCTTGCTAAAATGGGTGTTTTTTTTTATTTTTAAAAATGTTTATTTACTTTTTTATTTGGCTGCTTTGGGTCTTAGTTGCGACCCTTGGGATCTTTGGGGATCTTTCATTGCCATGCACGGATTCTCTAGTTGTGGCAGTGCCTGGTTCAGTTGCTCCCTGGCATGTGGGATCTTAGTTCCTGGACCAGGAATCAAACCCGTGTCTCCTGTATTGCAAGGTGGACTCTCAACCACTGGACCACCAGGGAAGTTCCTAAAAATGATATTTTTAAATACTTTTTAAAAATAGAGACATTATGTAGCCTCAGGGCTGGGGGATAATGCCACTTTGCCCTACTTCAGATTTTTTCTGAAGAAGAAATCTGTTTTTAAAATGTTCATTCAAATTCAAATAAAAATGCCGTGAAGATCAAGTAAATATCAAAGGGCTGGATGTGGCTTATGGAGTCAAAAATGGGCAGAGTAAAGAGTGTGGAATTGCATGCAGAGGGGAACACCACATAAGCCAAGCTGGCAGGCGAGAGCAGGCGTGGCCACAGAGAGAGCGTCTTTCAGTATGTCTAGTGCGTGCTAAGTCGCTTCAGTCATGTCCGACTTTTTGCTGTCCTATGGACAGTAGCCTGCCAGGCTCCTCTGTCCATGGGGATTCTCCAGGCAAGAATACTGGAGTGGATTTCCCTGCCCTTCTCCAAGGGATCTTCCAGACCCAGGGATAGAACTGGAGTCTCCTATCTCCTGAATTGGCAGGCAGGTTCTTTATAACTAGCACCACCTGGGAAGCCCCATATGTCTAGAGGTGAGAGTTTTTGGTAGGTAGGAGTGGCTGGAGGAGTCAGCAGAGCCCAGATTAAGAAAAATCTTGTCAACCATTTATGGAATATTGACCCTAACCTTTGAAGACTTTTAAGCGATGAAATTAGTTAGCTGGATTTCCCTTCAGAAAGAGCTATTTGGCTGCAATATGGAAAAATAATTTGAGTGTGTCATGACTATTAAATTGGAAACCGTTATCTTCACCTCTTAGGAGGTATCATTTTCTGTGACAACATGACAATAAAATGTGCTTTGTGGACCATGAACAACAAAATGGAGTCACTTATGTCAAACGGATCAAGTGGAGCCAAGAGGCCATTAAGGAAGGAGAACTTCCATATGTCTACACCCGAATGCAACATAAAATTCTGACTTGGCAAACCACAGCTACCGAAACTCATTTCCTTCACTCACTGGAAACTGCAACTTAGCAACCAATCAGCTGCTCACAAATAACTGAACGCCTGCTGGCACCAATCATCCTTCTACAAAACAACTATGTAACTTCCCTGGGATGTCTTTGTCTGCTGTCTTTATAAGCCTGTACTATTTTTACTTGTCTCAGGACATATTCCAGTTGCTGTTTCAATCTGTACCTCCCAAATTGCAATTCCTAAGACCCCAAATTAACTCTTCTTATTTGTAACTTTCTGTATATATTCATTGACAGGTTCAACCTAAACCCTTGGGCTGTCTGTATTCCCATCCCCCTTCTCCCAATTCAGTCTCCACCTCCAACCTGGCAGTTAAATGGAAAATACCCCAGGAGTAGTGGAGACAGCCTACCACAGGAAAGAAAAAAATACACACACACACACACACACACACACACACACACACACACACACAGAGGCTCTATTAGTCATTTACTGCAGCAAAACTTTTATCCATAAACTTAGCAGCTTAAAAATAACAACAAATATTATTCCTTCAGAGTTTCTGTGAGTCAGAAATTTGTGAAACAGCTTAGCTGAGTGATTCTGGCTCAGTGGTTTTGTAAAAGGTTGCAGTCCTGATTTGGTTAGGGGTGCAGTTATCGAAGCTTTAACTGGAACTGATAGACCCACTTCCCAGATGACTCACATGCACAGGTACTGGCGGGAAGCCTCAGTTCCTCCCACGTGAACCTCTTCATAGGACTGCCAGAGTGGCCTCATGACATGGCTAGAATGGGCCATCACTCCAACATTGCGATGCCCAGCTATTATTAAAACCCTCATAGTTTTAAGGCACACCCAGAGGAAGAAAGTGCAGGTTCAGAGACAGACATTTGTTTGGCTTGAACTGAGTTAATCATTTGATCAACAAATAACCTTTGAGTAAATCTGACCAACAAATCACTGTATTTATTTTAACTTACACACAATAGTTTGAATAGTTATTTGCGAAAAGACAGTCTGGGAGTTGAGTATGAAATCAAAATTAGTTCTAGCATAAACTTCTATTTCATAGAAGATAGTTTTGTTAGTTGTCATAATTGGTGAAATAGACACATAGGTGCTAGGAAATGTGGACTAGTAAAAGCTTATCCCTATTCCCAAAGGGACATGGGAGACTCAGTTTTGGCCAAAGACTCTCTCATTTAATGAGACTACTACCTTAACATACACCTGGGGAACCTAGGGTGTTCCAAAATATTCTAGTGACACCAATATGCATGAATTCCTAGAAACCCAAGTGAAAAGAACCCAAGGGAACTAAATAATAATCTGAGTGTCATTTAACTCAAGACATTTAGCTAAATAATATATAAAGAAATTCTTAAATATATTCTGATTCCTTGCTTTAAAATAGAAAAACTGATAATATAACATACTGAAGAGTATGACTCACAAGGAGATTCTGACTAAGTTCAAAACTAATCTCATGTTACATTAGTAAATACATGAAAGATAAATGATAAATTAATATTTAACATTTTAAGTGAACTTAACTGCTACAATGATTTTTCTCCCCTCAAAGAGACAGCTTACTATATAAGAAACTTGAAAACATGAAAACAGATCATTTCTCAAAAAGCCACTTGTGTTAAGCATAATGGAATTATGCATCTTTAGCACAAAACCAGGACAAAATGGCAAGCTAACATTTTTAAGATACACATAAACTTAACTGTTTAAAATCTAAGTCAAAATAAAACACAGGTAATGAAGAATATATGAATGATTTTTCAGTGAAGATGACCCAAGAAATCACATAAGTATTTTTAACTATGTTCTCTGCATCAGCCGAAAATTACTATGGTTTCTGTCATGATTTGCACTTTTTTAGTTTTTCAGAAGTTCTTCATGTGTGAGACTGAGAATATGCTTATTCTGCCAAAGGTCCAGTTAAGATTCCTCACTTCCAATGTGGGGGGCGTGAGTTTGATCCTTGGTCAGGAACTAAGACCCCACATGTTGCTAGTCTAAAAAAAAATAAAATATATATGTATATATATATATATATTCTAATACATATGAATACACACTATAAAAATTATCTGCCAAAGCAAAAATTACACTGGAAAAATTTAAACAGGCAAGGAAGACTTTATTAAAGGCTACTGAATGCAATAGAGGAAAGAGGCAAGAAAATCTGAGCTCAATCTACTATTAATAAAACAAAGAACTAGAGAGTTTTTAAGAGCTGGAAGAGGAATGGTAGGCCATCTGTGTCTGCTAATTATCTTTACCTAAAAGATAAACTTTACCTAAAAGTAAACATCCCCTGATCTTCATGACAGGAGGTAGTTGTACAACTTTATGCAAGATGCCTACTAAAGTTAGGTTTCTACCCTCTGGAAGCTATGGGAGACGGGGTGCTTTTTGGCCATGATAATTACATTGCAAAGGTATGATTCCCAGGTCTTCGAGAAAGACAATCTTAGGAAATAAAACTGGCAAAATCTCAGAGGGGGCAAAGAAAGAATTTATAGGTTTTCTTTGAAGTAGTTAAAAAAAAAAATCTAAGAAAAGAAAGGTCAAGGGCCTCAAGTCAGGAAGAAGTCTGTCTCAAGTTGAGTCAAGCTGTGAGGAAAGTTAAGGCTGTTTTCATCTTACCAAATCTATATTCGCACACATGTATTTGAACTAATCTGTCGTTTTTTCCTTGGAAGAGGAAAGGGCAACCTACTCCAGTATTCTTGCCTGGAGAATCCCAAGGACAGCGGGGCCTGGCAAGCTACAGTCTCTGGGGTCACAAAGAGTCAGACACTACTGAGCGTGGCACTCAGGTTGAATCGCCCTTTCACCAATAGTAGACTCTAATTTTACCCCAGATTTCAAGTTATTCTCTTTTATTCCAACTGACAGTTTAACTGAGGCAGGGATGAGGATCAATTAAACACACAGGGACTCACAATGGAGTAAGCACCATGACATGTTTTTCCATGTAATTTAATAGAGAATCTTTTCAGTTCTTAGAACTTCCAACAAGGCAGTCCGCCTTCTCGGTTATCTACTACCGTGTCAGCAGCCCTCACATGCAAGCCTTTGTTTCATAAATTCAATGAAAATTCTCACTGCCTATTGTAATGTTCTCCAACCTGCCCTTGGCAATCATCTCTTTCTCACTCCATGCTGCTATCCTTGCTGCTGGTGTTCAGTCTCTAAGTATCCTTTGTCTGGGTCAAATATGGTTTTCTCACACTGTATTCACCTTTTCAGCCCAAATTACTCCTGTCCTGTCTGATGGCTTTTCCATAGCTGAATCATGTTTGTACCATCATAAGTTAGCAGAAATATTTGGAACCAGAGAAATCGAGTTTCTAATCCTGGGTCTCCCACGTTTCTAGCTAACGACAACTACAAATTGGTACTTGCTGCTGGCACTTGCCATCTACCTCTCCAAGAATTAAATCATGTGCTGCTGCAGCTGCTGACTTTCAACAGCCCACTTAAAGGAGTTCAGGGTGTGCTCTGGGGAAAACTGGCAAAACAGGTCTTCAGATAGTTAGATCCTTTCAGGATATGATTTTATGAGCCCGATTCTTATATCTCCTTACATCTAGAAAAACATTAAAGTGCTTCATGTGACAACTGCTCTCTGTGACTAGAAGAAACCTTTTTGCAAAATATATGTGCTTGATTTCATGTACTCTCCCTTCACCAAAATCACATAAATACTAACTTTACCCCTGGCCTCTTTGGAACAGTTTCTCAGAGCTATCTGAGGTGCTCTCAGATAATGAGGCTATTATCCTCATTTTGCCCCAAATAAAACAACCCTCACTTTGTACATTTTTTCAAGTTGACAGTAGGGAGCCTGGGACACAATTTCGGAATACCAGTTTCCTCATTGTAGAGTCAATAAAACTTATTTTGAGAGAGGAAGATTAAATGAGGCAAGTGTCGAGCACAAGGGAGTGAAGTGAACGTTGCTCAGTCGTGTTTAACTCTTTACGACCCCATGGACTATACAGTCCATGGGATTCTCCAGGCAGGCCAGAATACTGGAGTGGGTAGCCTTTCCCATTTCAAGGGGGCCTTCCCAACCTAGGGATTGAATCCAAGTCTCCTCACTGCAGGCGGATTCCTTACCAGCTAAGCCACAAGGAAAGCCCTGAGCACAAAGCAGATGTCTAACAAAGACAAGCGCCCTTCACCTTCCTTTTCACAATGGCCTATTTAACTTCCACACTGGCCACTGATTCTCCTATACTGAGAAGGGGAGAAAAATAATTCACCAACACATACAGCTACCATTTTACTGATGGTAATGAACACCACATTAAAGTCATATAATATATCGTGAAGATCTGGAAATACTGAGCAATCATTTAATTTATTAGAATAAAAGGCAGCAATGTTGGAAACCAAATTATGGTTTGATGTGATTGATTTTAAATGGATGCTAGAAAAACATTTTTCATTCAATCTCCTTAAAAACCAGTTAAACCAATTTCTTTAAGTTCAGGGAAGCCAAAAGGGCTTGTAGATTCATTTCCACTCTCTGATAAAGATAAATGTCACATATAAATAGTATGAGCATTTCCCCTGGTGCAGATATGTGGAGGAAGAAACTTGGTGATCTGTTATATCACTGATGTGATAAGGACACCAGCTTTTAGAAGTTCCAAGTGATAATTCAGCTCTTCTTTAAATCTAAAATAAAACAAATTCTCTCCTAAAAACTGAATGTTTTCTATCCTCAAAAGACACTTGAGAATATTTCCATCACCTGTTTAGCACTACATTAACACAGGGTCAAAACCAGAGTCAGCTTAGCAAAATTCAAATATGTGTACCCTTCCCAGAAAGCAAGGCAATAGATGTATTTACTAAATGTATTATGTCCATAATAGAATACATTGCCAGGGGCTCTAAAAACCTTATTGAATTAATTATCTTGATGCCTTCCATCTCAATTTCCTTGATAGTCAGAATCACGCCCTTTTATAAGGAAGGGTTAGGCTGAGCCTCTGCTTCTGATGCATTTGTTCTTCAACTCACCACAGCATTTACTGAGTATCTACGCATATTTGACTGTGTGGATCACAATAAATTGTGGAAAATTCTTCAAGAGACGGGAATACTGGACCACCTAACCTGCCTCTTAAGAATCCTATATGCAGGTCAGGAAGAAACAGTTAGAACTGGACATGGAACAACAGACTGGTTCCAAATAGGAAAAGGAGTACGTCGAGGCTGTATACTGACACCCTGCTTATTTAACTTATATGCAGAGTACATCATGAGAAACGCTGGGCTGGAAGAAGCACAAGCTGGAATCAAGATTGCCGGGAGAAATATCCTCAGATATGCAGATGACACCGCCCTTATGGCAGAAAGTGAAGAGGAACTAAAAGCCTCTTGATGAAAGAAAGTGAAAGAGGAGAGTGAAAAATTTGGCTTAAAGCTCAACATTCAGAAAACGAAGATCATGGCATCTGGTCCCATCATTTGATGGGAAATAGATGTGGAAACAGTGGAAACAGTGTCAGACTTTATTTTGGGGGCTCCAAAATCACTGCAGATAGTGACTGCAGCCATGAAAGTAAAAGACGTTTACTCCTTGGAAGGAAAGTTATGACCAACCTAGATAGCATATTGAAAAGCAGAGACATTACTTTGCCAACAAAGGTCCGTCTAGTCAAGGCTATGGTTTTTCCTGTGGTCATGTATGGATGTGAGAGTTGGACTGTGAAGAAAGCTGAGCACCAAAGAATTGATGCTTTTGAACTGTGGTGTTGAAGAAGACTCTTGAGAGTCCCTTGGACTGCAAGGAGATCCAACCAGTCCATTCTAAAGGAGATCAGCCCTGGGATTTCTTTGGAAGGCATGATGCTAAAGCTGAAACTCCAGTACTTTGGCCACCTGATGTGAAGAGTTGACCCCTTGGAAAAGACTGATGCTGGGAGGGATTGGAGGCAGGAAGAAGGGGATGACAGAGGATGAGATGGCTGGATGGCATCACCGACTCGATGGACATGAGTTTGAGTGAACTCCCGGAGTTGGTGATGGACAAGGAGGCCTGGCGTGCTGCAATTCATGGGGTTGAAAATAGTTGGAGAGTACTGAGTGACTGAACTGAACTGAACTGACGCATATTCACTGAGGCTTCCCAGGGGGCTCAGTGGTAAAGAATCTGCCTATAATGCAAGAGACCCAGGTTTGATCCCTGGGTTGAAAAGATCCCCTGGAGTTGGAAATGGCAACCCACTCCAGTATTCTTGCCTAGGAAATCCCATGGACAGAATAGTCTGAGGGGCTACAGTCCATGGAGTCACAAAGAGACAGACATGACCGAGCGTGAGTAAGTGTTCTTACACAAGGCAGGAGGAGAAGACAGGAGGAGAAGGGGATGACAGAGGCTTAGACGATTGAATGGCATCACCAACTCAATGGACATGAGTTTGAGCAAGCTCTGGGAGCTGGTAATGGGCAGGAAAGCCCGGCATGCTGCAGTCCATGGGGTCACAAAGAGTTAGACATGACTGAGTGACTGAACTGAACTGACTAAACTGAATACCCATACAAAGCCATGTTTCTGTAAGAAATTGAAAGAGGCACTAGTCACTGTAAGAGAGAGATGTGGAAAACAAAGATGTCTTCTTAGGAAATTTAAAATGTATCTGGGGATACAAAATGTAGAGAGGGACCTATAATAAGCATATTTCACATTTTATTTCTTGTCTGAGAATCCCCAGATTATTGGTTCATCACTTGATAATTAACTACTACTCTCTATTAGGTAAGGAAATAAAATATAGAAGACTAGAGATGTATCTAAAGGCTATAGATTGCTAAAACTTCTCTTCAATAATGTAAGAAGTCAAAGGTACCTTTGATTAAAAAGCACAGTTGGTACTGAGAAGAGAAAATTAATATCTAAAAAGGGAGCAAATGCAAATGAATAATTGATAGAGTTTATAAATGAATAAGAATGCAAGGGGTTCACAGGCAAGAAATAATGTAAAGCATATAATTACATTTCCTGAGACCCAACCTAAAGTAATTTGCAAATGCAATATTGTCTTTTAAGACTGCTGGTAACTAAATCCCTGTTCACTGTTTGAAGCTTTTGCTAAATAAATTTGATACGTGATAGCACAAACTAGTTAAGACTCTAACCATTTTTACACTAACATGTATTAATTTCATGCTAAGAAATTCAAACCAGTTCAGAGCAGAGGCTTTCATCATGGGTGTCCCCTTCACATCAGCTTTTCCTGTTCAGGTAGGCTTTGCACATTGCAAAGTACATTGTAATTCCAACACAGTTGTCCTTCAGCTTCACTTGATCTGTGGAAAATCAAGAACCAATAGTGGCGATAGCCAGAGTAAAGCAGAGTTTGAGATGGGGGTGATGTAACTTGATCTTGTCTTATGATACACACACCTGCTATTATCACTTGGTCTGGGTTAAATGCTTTTAATTGAACAACCCATCTGGTGGTGCGGTATTGTGTAACAGAGAAAGTTATCTCTGGAGCAAGGCCATTATACGCCCTCATTTCAAATGACACCTAGGTTTATTCTCACAGACCAACTGGAAAAACAGTAGATTCTGTTCTAATAAGTGGTGATTTAAAAACCAACTGGCTAAGACAGTTGTTTAATTAAATTGGATTTAGAAAGAAACCAGTTAGAAAAAATATAACTTTGGTGGGGGAAAGCAAATTTCTGATAAAGATAGCGTCATAGAACTTACACCGAGTCCTTTTGAAACAGAAATATTAACTCATGGTGCACATGCATCAAAAGCTGAAGTTGATATCATTACTCGTCTTTCTCTGCCTAACTTATCTAATTTAAAAAAAATTATATGAATGAGTTTATTTACAAAACAGACACTTAGAGAGATTGGAAAGAAACTTATGGTTACCAAAGGAGAAATTTTGGGGAGAGGGATAAATCAGGAGCTTAATAATACCGTATACACACTACTATATATGATAGATAATCAACAAGGACTTACTGTATAGCACAGAGAACTACACAATATTCTGTGATAACCCATAGGAGGAGAGAATCTGAGAAAGAATGAATGTATGTATGTCTGTAATTGGATCACTCTGCTGTACATCTGAAACTAACACAACACTGGAAATCAACTATAATCCAATACAATTAAAAAAACTTTAAAAAGGGCATTCACATTAGTGGTTTGATGTAAAGCTATGGTGAGAATATTTTCATTTCTACCACAGAAAGAAAAAAAACAAAACCAAAGGTAAAGTCCATAGACAGGACCCTTCCAGAAGACCTACTAGGGTTATCCCCATATAAATCACACACACACACACACACACACACACACACACACACACACACACACACACACTTGCATACCATTAACTTATTATTTAAAAATCTCTTCGAGCATAGCCAAACCTCAGCACTTGATACTATATAAGATTCAAACAAGCCCTCTTGGAGAAGCATGAGCTGTGAAGATGAGGGTGTGCTGACCCCTCTCACCCCAGGGCCCAGCATTTCAGCATGATTCTTCCCCATGGACACCTAGCACCCATCCCTTTCAGGCACATCCTCCTCCATAAACCTCAGGCTCAGTATGTCCCTCCCAACGCCACCCACCGCAACCCTCCCCTGCCCCCCAACACACTCTGAGGTTGCCTTGAGAGTTCCAAGCTATCAGCTTCAGTGAAAGAATAAATACAAATTAAAGATAAGAGGCATCATGCTCCCCTTTGAAAATGGGGAAGAGAGTTCCATCCCTTCCTTTTTCTTACAGCATTTACTTTAATTTTTTTCATGGTAAGTATCAATACTTTCTCATTCCTTTGAAATGAATAAAAATTCTTTTGAAGACTAGTTAGGTCTCCTGCCAGCTTTTTAACCCAGAATCATCTTTGGTCAAGGACCTAGGAACCATTTCTTTGAAATGTTAACATCAAGGGAGCTAGGACCCCTCTTTTCCAGTTTCTATGGCATTGTTGGGATCTAACTTCAGGGGGCCCCTTGCTGGAAGCTGCAAAACGACCTATAGTCATAAAACCACAAGATTTGTTTTTCCTCTGGATAAAGCCAGTTAGCTAACAGCACCCGCAATTACTAGGACAATTCAGGATAAACTATACATGACAAACTGTGCTGTTAAATCCTCTTACTTGAAGACTAGTTACTGTTTATCTTGAAAACATGTATGTGATGAATTGCATGTGGTTGTGTATAAAAGGGGCAAGATTTTTATCTTTGCCATCTTTTAGCAGATGGTGCATGTTATACTCTGGTTTAATGCTTATTCAGTAATAAATGTGTTTTCTTTGTCAGATATCTTTGTGAAGAGGATTTCTGGATTGAGAGGAGATTTGCTTTTGATTATATTTCCCTAAACACAGGTAGAGTCCAATTGACCCCTAGGGAAATGGAGTTTCAGCAGGGAGCCCTCAGCCTGGATGACAGAGCTGCTGTGCTTACTTACTCATCTCTTCTGAATCCACCTTATCTTCCCTTTCTCAGTGTCAAGGAGATTTGAGTTGTTTTTCTTATCTTAAAATTGCACAAATATTCGGTGACCTTAGTCCTGCCCTTTGACAGTAACTGTGTTAGCCTCTTACATGTTAGGTTTTTCAGAGTCATTTATGAGCCCCCTCAAAAACTGAAGTAAAATTTTGATAATGTTAAAAATTTTTTGAAAATAGAATTTTTATACTTGATAAATCCTAATACTCCAGATTTTTTTCAACAGAACAAGTATATCAATAACCACCACTACCTCAACCAGTTTCAGACCTATTCTTCTGGTCACATGAGGGGTCACATTTTCTCCCTTCATTTTATTTTTTAATTGTAGTTTAAAAGAGAGATATATATATAATGAGATCTACTCACAACAGTTTTTAAGTGTATAGTGCAGTGTTGTTAACCACATGTGTTGTTGTACATCAGATCCCTAGA
The DNA here is from genome assembly GCA_917880005.1 of Nanger dama. NCBI lineage: Eukaryota > Metazoa > Chordata > Mammalia > Artiodactyla > Bovidae > Nanger > Nanger dama. The sequence continues at coordinate 5,745,753 of CAKJTW010000059.1, forward strand.
ATATTTTCATTCTACATGACATGACTTCTATAGCCAATAAACAATAACTTCCACTCCCCTTCCCCTCAACCTCTGGCCACTATTCTGCTCTCTGCTTCTATAATATGACTACTTTAGTTAGATTATTTAAGTGTGAGAATGAAAGTGTTAGTGGCTTAGTAGTGTCCGACTCTTTGCAACCCCATGGACTATAGCCTTCCAAGCTCCTCTGCCCATGGAATTCTCTAGGCAAGCATACTGGAGTGGGTAAACATTCTCTTCTCCAGCAGATCTTCCCTACCCAGGAAGTGAACACGAGTTTCCTGCATAGTAGGTAACTGTGGATTCTTTAGCATCTGAGCCACTCACATAAGCATAATCATGCAGCATTTGTCTTTTTGCTGTTGATTTGTTTCATTTAGCATAATGTCCTCAGGTTTCATCCATGTTGTAGCATAAGACAGATTTTCTACTTTGTTAACCATGAATAATGTTCCATTGTATTTATATGCCACATTTTCTTTATCCATTTATCCATAAATGGACATCTAAATTTTTTTCCACCTCTTGGCTTTTGCAAATAAATGCTGCAATGACCCATGAGAGTGCAAATATCTCTTTAAGACCCTGTGTTCAAGTGAGATTGTTGGATCATTTTTTAGTTTGTTGAGTAAACTCCATAATGTTTTCCACAGTGACTGCACGCTTTACATTCCTAACAACTGTGCATAGGGGTTTCAATTTCTCTGCATCTTTTCTAACACTTAATTTATGTGATTTTGATAATGGTCATCCTAACAGGTGTGAGTTAATATCTGATTGTGCTTCTGATTTGTATTTCCTTGATGACCGGTAAGGTTGCTTACCTTTTCATATGCATGGTGGCAACTTGTGTGTCTTCTTTGAGAAACGTTTATTCAAGTTTTGATCATTTTTAAATTAGGTTATTTGTGGTGGATTGATACTGAAGTGTAGGAGTTCCTCACATTTTTAAAAATATTGACCCCTTACCAGATTGCCTTTTCACTCTGTTAATTTTCTTTTCCTTTATGCAGAAGAATTATAGTTGCTGAAGTTTCACTTGCTTATTTTTGTTTTTGTTGCTTGGACTTTTTGTCTGCCATAACCAATAAATTATTACCAAGACCAATGTCACAAAGGGTTTCCTTATGTTTTCTTCTAATATTATAGTTTCAGGTCTTCCTGCTAAGTCTTTAATCCATTTTCAATTTATTTTTGTATATAGTGTAAGAGTCCAATTTAACTGTTTTACATTGAATATTCCCAATATAACTTGTTGAAAAGATTATTCTGTCCCCATTTATCAAAGATCATTAGCTGTAAATGCGTGGGTTTATATCTGGGATCTCAATTCTATTTCATTGGTCTATATCTTTTTACTGATACCATACTGCTTTGGCTACTTTAGCTTTGTAATCTATTTTGCAGTTAGGAAGCATGAGATCTTCAGCTTTGTTCTGTTTTTCAAGATTTCTTGGCTATTCAGGACCCTTGTAGTTTCATATTAGTTTTACAAATGTTTTGTCTATTTCTGCAAATACTGCTACTGGAATTCTTATAGAAATTAAATTTACTATGTAGACTGTTTTGGGTAATATGGACATTTTAATAATCCTCAAACACTTTCTGAAAAATTGAAAAGGAGGGAACACTTTCAATCTCATTTTATGGGGACAGTATTACCCAAAGCCAGACAAAGACACTGCAAGAAAAGATAACTACTAGCCAAAACTCCTGATGAAAATATATGTGAAAATCTTCAGTAAAATACTAAAAACTTACGTTCAACAACACATTAAAAGAATCATATACCTTGTCTAATGAAATTTATCACTGGGATGCAAGGATATTTTCACATATGCAAATCAATCCATGTGTTACATCACATTAACAGAATGAAGGGTAAAAATCACATGATCCTTTTAATAAACAGAGGAAAAGCATTTGATAAAATCTGACACTATTTTATGATAAAGAACACTCAGCAAACCTGTAATAGAGAAAATTACCTCAACATAGTAAGAGTCATTTATGAAAACCATACAGGTAATATGATACTAAACAGTGAAAAACAAAGTTTTGCCTCTAAAATCAGGAACAATTCAAGGATGCTGACTTGAACCACTTATATTCAACATAATATTAGAAGCCAAAGTCAGAGCAACTATGCAGGAAAAAAATAATAGCCATCCAAATCAGAAAATAAGAATTAAAATGATCTCTGTTTGTAAATAGCATAATCTTACATGTGGAAAACTCTAAAGATGCCACCAAAAAAAAAAAAAAATCATTAGAACTAAGAAATGAACTCAGCAAAATTCTCATGATACAAAATCAACATACAAAAATCAGTTGTGTTTATATTACACCAATAACAAGCCATCCTAAAGGGAAATTAAGAAAACAATCCATTTACAATAGCATCAAATAGAATAAAATATATAGGAATAAATTTAATCAAGGGAGAGAAAGACTTGTACAATAAATACTAAAAACATTGCTGAAAGAAATTAAATAGGACACAAATAAGTGGACAGAAATGTTCTCCCTTTTGTGTGGTACATGTTGGTACCCTATATGTTGGTTAATTCTTATACTCAAACAAGTGTTTGGCCCATCCAGCTCTGACCACAGTCATCTACATGTTAATGGAATCACTTTACAAAAGTCAGTGGGTAAAAATGCAACCTCGGAATTAGATGAAAGGAGGTTAGGTGGGTGGCTTGATATGAAACAGAGGACCTGAAGAGATACAGTGGAGAAAAATGATAAAGAAGGAACTGGAAAGTAAAGAATCTGGGGAAAGAACTGAAATTTAGGAAAAGAAGGAATTGATAAAGTTTACCTTGCTGAACCCAATGAAATACCTACAGAAAAGTAAAATTTTCAGAACATTCTAAACCAAGGATTTAAATTCAAAATAGCCATTTAGAGATATCAAGTGTAGATTATGACATTTATCTATTCCTCTAACCAAGTGTTACCACTGGAAGCAACTCAGTAAGGGTCCTGAGAAAGGCAAGGAGCAGTGACAGTTATTACCTAACAGAGTAAAACCCTAGGAAAGAAAAATCAGTCTTACATAGTAATATTAACTACAGTGATATTGCCAATCTAAACTTTGCCTGCTTCCATATATTTTATGCACAAAGAATTTTTATTCAGTTGTAAAGTAATTTCTGTACACTATACAATTAATTGAGATTGTGCTGACTCCCAAAAGTCATTGAAAAGGAAAATCCAGGCCCTGTTCCTGGGATCTGAAGTAGCAAAGTGTCCTTAGTCCCTTGAATGATGCTTTTAGAAGAGACTAGTAGAAGAGTTGGAGGTTGGTTTGTTTTTTAAGTGTTTTCAGACACTTGACCTCATTATTTATTATGCCACATTTGTCTTCAGAATTTCCATCCTTTACAAAAGAGATTTTATTGTTCCCCATAAAACTGAGTATGTCAGGAAGAAAGTGTGAAAGTCAACCTCTCCCATTGTGAAGTTTGATAAGGAGGGGACATTGTATGAGCAAGAGGAACATAAGGAATCTATAGCTGCAGTCAGCAACATTGTTTCTCCCCTTATCCCTGGCGGAACCTCTTACTAAGTAAACAAAACTGGTTTTGACTCTTCAGGGCTCTTTCCAAAGACCTCAGAATGAGTTAGGGAGTGTGGGATTGATATGCACACAATACTACATTTAAAAATGAATAACCAGAAGGACCTACAGTTAAGCCCAGGGAACTTGACTCTATATTCTGTAGCACCCTAATGGTGAAAAGAATTTGAAAAGAATAGATACATGTATGCATGTATGTATGTATATATATATGATATATATATATAAAACTGAACCATTTTGTTGTACAGCAGAAACTCACGCAATATTATTAATCAACTGTACTGCAATATGAAATTAAAAGCAAAAAAAAAAGAAAGAACGAACTGCTGGCAGGCTTAGAGTCAGTGAGGATATCGGAAGCACTGCTTACAAAAACAGGGGCAAGCATTTGCTTCTCAAAATTGAAGGGTTAGTCTGACTCAGGAAAAATGCCATATAATCAAACCACATTTGTTGTATATGTTTGTGGCAAATTGAAATCCATTCATGAAAGAACTTTCTAGCTGCTAAAAAAAAAAAAAAAAGCCCTCTAATATGGAATTGGATTTCTTGGGTTTCTTATGACCTATGTTTGCTATAGATATTGTCTGGCTTCCCAATTTCTCATAAGAAAGGCCTTAGAGAAAACACAAACTGCCATGCTTGAAACATTCCGACTGTGCTTACTCATCCTTCTAGCTACCTTGCTATTTCCAAAGCTCCAATTACAACGATTTATGCTCTAAGGAGACAGCTTTTACACTTAACAACTCTTTAAAAGCATCAGTGATGCTGAGCCAACAGGTAACTTCTTTGGCTTGTGGGTTTTATGACTCTGATAGCGTTTTCTATAGCATGTCCATTGCTTCACAGAGAATTGACACTAAAGATTCAGCGTGTATCACTCAGTCAAAGAACATATAATGGTGATAACTGTTTCACTGATGCCCATGCCATGAATCTCTGTAGAAAGAACAAGCTCATTTTCAGTCATGAGGAAAAGATATTGATGCCCTTGAAGATGACATTTTAGTAATGGTTGCATTATACAGTTGAAAAGCATCTTGTTCACCTCAAATATTTTCCCACACTCTCCCATTTAATTCTCAAACTAACATTTTAAGATAGAAGAGCAATTGTGGCCTCAATTTTATAGATAAAAATAGTTAAGAGTACGTTCACGGTCTTCCACAATTACATCTGAGGTAGGTAGAACTCTTGTTATTTTCTCAGGTTTGGTGATGAAGGGCTTAAAAGGTTGCTCATACAGCAAGTCCCCAAGTACTTGTCTCTATCACTGCTCCTACAAGTGTACTATTATCTCGTCTAGGAATTCTTTGAAGAATGTGAGAATGGTTATCAACAATAGTTTGTGTGTGTGTGTGTGTGTGTGTGTGTGTGTGTGTGCTCAGTCATGTCCGACTCTTTGCAGCCTCATGGTCTGTAGCCTCTCAGACTCCTCTATCCATGGATTTTTCCAGGCAAGAATATTGGAGTAAATTCCCGTTTACTCCTCTAGGGGTAAATCCAGGGATCGAATCCTGTCTCTTGCATCTTCTGCATTGGCAGGTGGATTTTTACCACGATGGCAGCCCACTCCAGTGCTCTTGCCTGGAGAATCCCAGGGACGGGGGAGCCTGGTGGGCTGCCGTCTATGGGGTCGCACAGAGTCGGACACGACTGAAGGGACTCAGCAGCAGCAGCAATGCCACCTGGAAAGCCCCAGCACTGTCCCTACAGGTGTACTATTATTTCCTCCAGGAATTCTTTGAAGGATGAGAGAAATGTTTATCAACAATAGTTTAGGTAACTTCAACTGCATTTGAAATTCTTTACTTAAGCACATATCAGAAACTCCAAACAGTGTCCCGCTAACCCATGGTGAGATTGATTAACCATGCCAAATGTGAATGCCAGATCTGTTAGATGTCTATCCTTAGGCAGAATTCCTCTTGGCAGCCAACTATTGCTTCTCCAGTCTCAATGCTTCATAAATACATAGACAGAACAGGAAAACTCTGCCTTCACAGCAATCTTCAGATAAAGGCTTATCAATAGCAAGGTCCAAGATTGGCTTGGATCATAGTTTACATCTATTTAATGTAAAATATGCAATCTTATATCTGTTCACTCTAGGTGTGGAGATATTTGCTTCCTGTGGAAGTCTGCAGTGAAGTCAGCTGATGGTCAGGCCGTAGATATATGTTCTAAATTCACAAAGCAGATGTTAACACCTGCCCCACCAATCTCTCAACCAAGAAAAAATTTGCTAAACTCCCATACTTACCAGTTGCAATGCCAAGCATATGAAAGATTTAAACATGTATAAGACAGGATCCTTTAATTGTTAGTTAGGAATACCAAAAGAGCATATATGTGGAAATTATTTAGCATTCCAGGAATATTTATTCAGTTCAGTTCAGTCACTCAGTCATGTCTGACTCTTTGCGACCCCATGGGTTGCAGCACACCAGGCCTCCCTGTCTATCACCAACTCCGAGTTTACTCAAACTCACGTCCATTGAGTCAGTGATGCCATCCAACCATCTCATCCTCTGTCGTCCCCTTCTCCTCCCACCTTCAGTCTTTCCTAGTATCAAGGTCTTTTCCAATGAGTCAGTTCTTTGCATCAAGTGACCAAAGTATTAGAGTTTCAGCTTTTAACATCAGTCCTTCCAATGATTATTCAGGACTGATTTCCTTTAGGATTGACTGGTTGGATCTCATTGCAGTCCAAGTGACTCTCAAGAGTCTTCTCCAACACTACAGTTCAAAAGCATCAGTTCTTTGGCACTCAGCTTTCTTTATAGTCCAACTCTCACATCTATAATGACTACTGGAAAACCATAGCTTTGACAAGATGACCTTTGTTGGCAAAGTAATGTCTCTGCTTTTTAATATGCTGTCTAATTTGGTCATAGGTTTTTCAAGGAGAAGCTCTTTAATTTCATGGCTGCAGTCATCATCTGCAGTGATTTTGGAGCCCAAGAACACAATTCCTGCTTTCATAGAATTTAAAAGCCCTAAATAAGCAAAATGTTACTATTATAATTTCTAGCAATTCTTGTTATTACCATATTATCATTTACTGCTAATAGTGATATTTATAACAATAATCTAATTTATAAATTCATATTCATATTAATATTTTTTCATCAGTATTAAGCAACAGTAAGAACTAACTAGTTAATAACAATCCACAAGACTCAATTTGATCTTTTCGAAGTACTACCCTATGCCTTGAAACCACATTTAAAGGTACTAGCTTTGGGGGTTTTTTAATTCAAAAGGTGACATTTTGCTGACGTCTTGGATTAAATTCAATCTTCTCATTATTATTTTCATAGTGTATTGTGCTAGATATAAAAAATATATTTATTTAATCTCATGGCTATTGTTTGGTAGCAAAAGATTTATTTCTCTTGCTATGAACATGTATTTGCTTCATCAAACATGCAGATGAGGGCCTGAGTGAAGAATAGTGACCAGCGGAGTGGAGACTGGGTGAGATCCTAGAGTTCTACCTCAACCTTGGTTAGAAGATGAACTGTGGACTTCTCTGGTGATCCAGTGGTTAAGACTCTGCCTGCCAATGCAGGGAACATAGGTTTGATCCCTGGTCTTGGAAGATTCCACGTGTTGAGAGGTAACTAAGCCCTTGTGCCCCAGCTACTGAGCCCACATGCGCTAGAGCTTGTCTCAGCAACAAGAGAACCTACCACACTAAGAAGTTCGAAACTGCAACCAGAGAACAGCCCCGCCTCGCTGCAACTAGAGAAAGCCTTTGAGCAGCAACTGAAGTGCCAGTGCAGCCAAAAATAGATGTGCTTGTGCCTAAAAGTTGCAAGAATTAAGTCTGAATGTAGAAGCGCAAGCAAGCAGGATACAAGTATACAGGAGAACAGCTTGGTGACGATGAGAAATACGGCAGCTGTATTTCCTCAGTGCACCAGTCAGTCCCAGAAAACTAGAAACTTTCAATCCACTAATTACCGTGCTGTTGGGACTGTTTTTACCAATGAACTTCGCTCACCGCTTGCCCCACAGACCTGGTATTTGAAGCAATCAGATACATGGGTGTTGTGTCAAAGCTAAATCTGTGCACTGTCTCTGCATTTCTAGCTGAGTTGCTGGAGACAGATCAGTCTCCATGGGCAGAGGGCAGGGCAGGAGGGGACACAGAAGTGGAAAAGAGGGACAGTGCTTCATTAGTCAACACTTTTAGACCAGGCCCATGTACTTTATGGTGCCCTTCTACCCACCGCCCCACCCCCGATCCCCACCAAATTATTTGCAAGCTTCTATCATTCTCGTCTTCATTTAGTGGAGGTGAGAAAAAAAAGAAATTGTGTTTTGATCACTCTCCACACCACATCAAAGCAGAGAAGCTAGGTCACTGTGCCTACAAGAGACTAAGAGCCGTCTAATAAGCCGGCGGTCATGTTTCCGTACAACACACACACACCCAGAGGCACATACACACACACTTTGGCCTTAGTGGAGTAGAAGGCTCAGGATCTCCTCTCTCCCCTGGCTGCTGTGCCATGAATGACAACTCAGACAAGCCCCTCCCCTAAGCACTTCAGCTCTCTGGGCTTTGCTAGTCCTGCCTTGCCCTGTCTCACTTCTCTCCTTCCCTTATGGAATTGCACCCTGAATATGCATTTGACTCAATCTGACCTTGTTTTATGGGGCTTCCAAGGTGGTTCAATGGTAAAGAATCTGCCTGCCAATGTAGGAGACATGAGTTCGATCTCTAGGTTGGAAGATCCCCTGGAGGAAGAAATGGCAACCCACTCCAGTATTCTTGCCTGGAAAATTCCATGGACAGAGGAGCCTGGTGGGCTACAGTCCATGCGGTCGCAAAGAGTCAGACAGGATGGAGCACACATGCACACACAACCTTGTTTGGTATTTACGTAAATTTTGAGATTCTGTCAGATGTCCTGAATTTCTTTTGACTTCTCTGTTTTTACTAGTAATAAATAACCACCTTTCTGTGAAATATGAACACCATGAAATGGCACGCAGACACACACACACACACAGACAGAGAAGAGCATCACATTGTCGCATCCCCAGCTTGTGGTTATGCCATTAGCGTCCCCGTGCCATCTTGATCTGAATGTGACCCATGTGAAGCGCTGGCCGATTTTACAGCTCTGTTGAGTCACATTTTAAGCCTCATTACTGGGCCTAAAATGATTTGCATCACCTCCCACTCTGAAATATAAGCTTTTTAAAAATAAAGTCCCACTATAAATAGAACTGTTCTGAAATTACATGTGGCACATAATTAAGTGGCACGCATTTAAGCACTCAGCTGCTTCATAATTCTCTAGGACCTGATGGTGCGGCATTGAAATCCAGAAAATACACTGCCCTTATTCTGGGCACCATCAAACCAGTGAGAAAGGCAGCCACAGATTCAGTTCATCAGGATGCGGTTGCATAAGCAACATTTAGAAGCAGGGGACCCTACACCAAATGTGTTTTCTTTCTCTACACAGAAGCATCACAACATCAGTACAGTACCTAGAATCTTGGCTACCCCTCCTGACGGACAAGGCCTGACCTTTCTTCCTGCTGCCATAGTAACCTGTGCATCTGCTGATAAGCATCAGAAAATTTTTACAGCTCAGGCAAGAAGTAGAACTTCTCCCCGGGCAGCCAATCTACTGACAGGCACATGGGTTTTTTCAGCCTTGGCAAACTTGCAGCACAAGGCTGGAAGAACAAGTAACAGAAGAAAAAGATGGCTAAAGTCTCTTACCTGCGATTGTACATACAGCTCCCCTTGCCTCTGCGGGAGTGCCAACCACAGTTACATTAGCAGGCTGCTAGTGTGATATCATCAATATTTAAAGGGGAAAAGCACAGGTAGAGAGAGGGAGGGAGGCTTGAGAAGTCAATTTCATTTCTGAAAGAGGCCAGAGAGTATCTTCTTTCCTTCTATCCTTCTATCATGACTAGTTGCTCTTGAGCCTTGGGACTGAATGCCACAGCCTAAAGAAAGCCTTTCCTGGGCAAGAATAGGAAAGCAAAAAGGAAAAGAATGGGACAAAGAACGAAGAAAAGAATGAAAAAGAGAATAGAGTGAGGAGAAAAAAAGAAGGAGAGATGAGTCCATGGCAAGAAAAAGAATGAAGCAAGGGAAAGAACAAAGAAGATGATCAAAAGGAAAAGCAGAACAGTAAGAAAACAGAACTGAGTTGATCTAAACATAATCAAGCACTTGTTCAGGAGTCTCAGAGGAAGATTTTCCCAAACAGGGAGAAAAAAACAGACATGAATGAGCATTTATCTCTGTGAACACTGCCAAGTGGTACAGCATCATAGGAAGTACCTTGACCTGCTTTGACCAAGGGAAGAATTATCAGAACATATTATTCAAGGGCTGAAAAGGAACTTTGTTGTTGTTTAGTTGCTAAGTTGCATCCAACTCTTCATGCGACCCCATGGGCTATACATAGCTCACCAGGCTCCTCTGTCCATGAGATTTCCCAGGCAAGAATGCTGGAGAGGGTTGCCATTTCTTCTCCAGGGGATCTTCCCAACCCAAGGATCAAACTCATGTCTTTTGTATTGGCAGGCAGATTCTTTACCACTGAGTCACTAGAGAAGCCTGAAAGGGAATTTAGAGGGTCTTTAATTCAATCTCTGATTTGATATAAGATTTCACTACAACTTTTCAGTTAAGCAGCTCTCCACCCTCTTCTGATAGATCATTTAAAGGGAGGAGTCACTGTTTAACAGGTTGTTGTGTCCATTGTAGATAAGGCTCAGATTTAGAAAGACCTTCCATCTTTTGAACAAAAATATTCTTCCAAAATTTCCAAAAGTGTTTTCACTGCAAACTGGCATGAAAATTAACTTAGGCTATTATTTTTAAGAAGCGGAAGGCTCAGGAAGTTTTTTTGTTACCTCCTCCTTAAATGTCTAAAAGAATTTAGGTAAAGGACTTGTTGCAAGAATAGAGCTGTTACCAGAGATGTAAGTAAAGAATCTGGGCTTGGTTTTTAGGGAAAATTCATTAGAGTCTAGTCATCAGAGTTCTCTCTCTGTCCCATTGTCTCTGCAGGGCCCAGCAAACATTTATTTAACAAACGTTTGTTTTTCCTTCTCAATATGAATTATCTTCTTTTCCTTTGAAATTCCAAACCACTACTGCTAACCTCCTCTGTAGCTGAAGATGATATTTAAGGTAGGGATTTCTGCTGTTTGGCAAGTTACTCGGTTTTCCTGGGTCTCTCCCATGTATACATGTTATTGAACACTTTCCCCCAAGATTTTTGTTTTTTGATGTGGCCCATTTTTAAAGTCTTTATTGAATTTGTTACAATATTGCTTCTGTTTTACGTTTTGGCTTTTTTGGCCACGAGGCATGTGGGATCTTAGCTTACTGGCCAGGGATCCACCAGCAACCCCTGCACTGGAAGGTGAAGCCTTCACTGGGCCACCAGGGAAGTCCCCTAAACTTTTGTTTGATTTTTTTTCTGTTAATCGGCCTCATGTCAGTTTAATTCTCAGAGCAACGAGAAGAACTTAGAAGGGCAGAGGAAAAATGTCTTCCTCTTCAGTACTTCCAATGGTGTACTTCTGTAGACACAAAGAAAGAAAATAGAAAAAAAAAAAAAAGAAGAAGAAAATGAAAGAAAGTATAGTGGAAGATCACTTGCTAACTAAACAGAATATATAAGGAAAAATAAAAATATTAAAAAGAGGGAAATTTTGATTGAAGAAAAAGGAAAATTGAAAATAAAAGGAGGCTGCATGAAGGTATCTGCCATTGAAGGAGGAGAGATAGAAGGAGAGAAGAGTGTTTTGTCTTCTAATTAATTTTATTTTAATATCTCTCTGATGACTTTTATATCTTTCTCAAAATAGAACTTTATTGTTCTGGAGAATAATGGTAGCAGCTTAATTATCTTTTGTGTTATAATTCTGAAAGTGTTATTTTTCTATAATTTTCCAAACACAGCCAAAATCTCTACAATCCAGCTTTTGATTCAAAAATGAAGAAGCTAAATTTGTGATTCTTCTTTCTAACATGGTCATTACATGGTTAGAGATACAGTAATTGCTTGTTTGCTTTTCAAGTGTTAGTGATTTTCTGTACTATAAATAACTGGATGCTCTCTTGTTGTTCATAAACAACTTTCATCTGGGGTCCAAAATTATAATGGGCTTGGCTTGATACGTGTTTATGAATTGCCAGCATCTGAAATCTATTTAAAAGAGAGATTTTATCTACTGACCTGTTTCTAGTCAGACATTCCTGAATTTCCAAGTAACTTCAAAATGCCCTGTTCCTTTGTATTTCTAGAGCAAATAAATACATCTTTATAGAAACATATTCATTTTAAATGTATTCCCTATGCAATAATAAGGAGACCATGAGTACATATTGTCACTGCAGAGGGGGTTTCTTCACATGCAACACATTCGATAAAAGAATTGTGGACACAATGCTGCAATACGGAGATTATTGTCCACTTGTGGGGTTTTAAAAAAATTTGATTTTCTTATTTGTCAGAAATCTTTGAGTTAAAGAAACATTTGAGAGACAGTACTGCTAATGAATGCTCTTGAGGTGTTATTCAAAATAAAATGCTTTGTTATGAAAGCCCCCAACTTTTATATAAAATCTTCTCTATCAGCTTGAGTAAACGCTTCAACATGAAAGTTACACAGAAAAGTCCATGTGATTGCATCATCTGGATGTTAATTGAATGCAAAAATGTCTCCTGTGGTCTTTTACACTCAAACATTTTTCATCATTTGTTTTTTTAATTTTATAGCTCTTCATGAAAAATAGCAGCATATTGAGAAATCCAAAAGAAATATAGTCTTCTCCAGTGTTAGGAGGACAGATTTGAAACGAGGAGAGGAAGAACATTTTTTTTTTCACCAAACTGAAATACAAAGCAATGAGATTTACTTGTTTGGAGAGATATAATTCACTCACAAAATGCTAACCGTAAAGGAGTATTATCATCAGATAAACAGCTCTTCATATGCTGTGATAACTTTTGAGACAGTGCCTAAGGTCTTATTAATGTTAGTTGCTGAAAATTTTCAGGTTAAAGAGTAACTATACCACTGAAAGCTACTGTCTTCAATAAAAATCATATTCTCTGATTCCAGGATTCTATCTGTCCGCTTCTTTCTACATTTGTATTTCTGACACCCAAACTGGTGATCTTATTTATAAAGTGCATGATGATTAGCATAGAAACTAGATTAATCCATATCAGCATGGATATTCCGGCAACTTTGCTGTCTTCCACACATCCTTTTCTGTGAGAGTTGAGTTGTATTGAAGAACAGAAGTTCCTACCTTCACCTCTTTCAATTTTCTACCAATGACTCTTTTTCCAAATTTTACAAAATACTTCCTACTGCTTTAGTTTTGTAGCCATTATCCCACTTAATCTGTGACTTTGCTCAGACATTCAGCCTTTCTGGTTTCTGTCTTCAAAAGAGACCTTGCTAGGATTACACATTAGCCTAGAATCTTCACAAGCCTGTCTAGAGCTCTTGCCATGTTGTATCTTGAAGTCTGGTCTAGATCCATAATTACTCACTCATGTTTTCAAAGTCCAAAAATCACAAGTTACAATCTGCAAAAACTTTCAGGGTGGAAGAAGATAGATATAAATGATAACTAAATATTCCTTTAAGGAGATTAGGTTAATCTATACTCATAATGATTTCATTTTTACAAAGACTATGAACTGGTTATTTTTATTAAATAATTCCATGATGTTTATTTTCTTAAAACAGAATGATAGCTCTTTCTAGAAAGCAATATTGCAACATCAGGAATAATTTTTTTGTACTGAAAAAAAAAAAGGAAAAGCAATTTTCCTGATAGAAGTGCCCTGGAGTTGATATCTTCTTTTATGTGGAGAAAATAGATAGGCTGCAAACTTTTTAAGGAAAATAAATTATTTAACTCATTCCCAGGTGACCCAGGGCTTCTCTGGTAGTTCAGATGGTAAAGAATCTGCCTCTAGTGCAGGAGACCTTGGTTCGATCCCTGGGTTTGAAAGATCCCGGCCCTGGAGAAGGAAATGGCCAACCCACTCCAGTATTCTTGCCTGGGAAATCCCATAAACAAAGGAGCCTGGTTGACTACAGTCCATGGGATCACAGAAGAGTTGGATACAACTTAGCAGCTAAACAATAACAACAAATATTCTGGGTACTTTTCTAGGATCAGATGAAATAATGCTGAATAAGACATAGTCCTAACTATGCCTTATTTGTATTAGTAGGGTCAGAAAGGAAGAAATTTTCCTTTACCTTTCTAGGTTCTTCTGGCTGGTCTAGAAATTAAATTGACATGAGACAGATTACAGAAGAAAAATTTAATGAAATATGTACATGGGAGGTGAAATCGTATAATTCAGATTGGGGCTTGAACCCACACCTGGCCTCTGCTCTTGAAGAACTTTAATTTCTTGATCAGTGAGAGACAAAGTTATAGATAAGAACTGGATTTATTTAGAGAGAAACACTCCACAGACAGAGTGTGGGCCATCTCAGAAGGAGTTCGCAGCCTCAAAACATGGCATGGTTAGTTTTCCTAAAAGTGGATGATTTCATAGGCTGAGTGGGAAGGGGAAAAGATTTTGGGAAGGGGCAAAGATTTACAGGAATTGGGCCTCTGCCCACTTTTCTGTCTTTATGGTCTGCCTTGGAGCTATCATAGTGACTGTCATTTAGTCAGTTCAGTTGCTCAGTCATGTCTGACTCTTTGCATCTCCATGGACTGCAATACACCAGGCTTCCCTGTTCTCCACTATCTCCTGGAGTTTGCTCAAACTCATATCCATTGAGTCAGGGATGCCATCCAACCATCTCATCCTCCTCTGTCACCCCCTTCTCCTCCTGCCCTCAGTCTTCCCCAGCATCAGGGTCTTCTCCAGTGAGTTGGCTTTTGTGCAATTACCTATTTCTATGCTCTTAAGCCTTGAGAATTCCTGTCGAGTAGATGAACAAGCGCTTCACATTTTAACCTACTTAGATGAAATGGGACAGATAATAGTGAAATGGCCTTAGATTTTAATTCCTACATTTAAAAAAAAAAAAGAGTGAAAATGAAGTTAATTTTCTTAAGCCTTCAGCAGCAATAACGTACCTCCAGAAACTCTGTCTGAGGTCTTTTGCCAAATCTGAGACATTGCAAAACCTGTTTCCCACTCAGGTCTGATTTTAGAAAAAAACACAAACTCTGCGTTGGATTTGACAGATTTCAGAAAGAAACTTGAACCAAAAATCTGCTGTCACAGCACTGGAAATTCATTTTTTAAATGTCACCCTTTCATTCATTTAAGCATAGTTCCACAAACATTTATTGATATCCTACTGTGAGCCAGGCACTTTAATTGAAACAAGAAGTAAAAGATCTCATGGTACTGAAGAATGAAGTGGGAAGACCTGATAAATACTGTGATTAAGCTGAGACTTAAGAAGTGTTTAGGCCAGATGATATATTTCATGTTTTACTCCTATAGGCATGAAAGCATCAGATGGCCTGTACCTAGTGGCCAGAGAGTCTGGGGCAGCTAAATCACAATCAGAATTTGAGTTGAGGGAGGGAAGGAATAGTCACTAAAAGTAAGGTAAAAGCCTTGCAGTGAAAATTGCAGGTGCTGCCAACTAGTTTAGAAACAGTCTTTTTTGAGAGAAAACCATTCCTAGTGGTGAACAGGAAATGAAAACTTAATACTCCACACAAACTCCTGCTGTATCAGATGGGCATGTCTTATTGCTATCTACTCCCAGCTACTGTTGGTTGATCCCTAACAGCCCTGACATGAATAGAGCTCTACCCCACTAATTTTGTTACTGCTTCTGGGTACATTGCAATCTCCAGCAGCCCCGTCCCAGGGAATAGCATTGACAAGGGCTTTGCCCACATGCTGCCAATCAGTTAGCCAATGGATACAATGAAGAAGACCCTCTTCGTGTGCATCAGGAGCCATGAGGTATGATGTCATCAGACAGCTCTGAAGGAGAGCTCATGAAGTTAAATCTCTTTATTCTAATCCAAAGATGAAACAGTAGCATTGCACCCCACAAAGAAGCCTATGATTTTTTACAAACAACTGGATGAGTATCAGGATTATAACATCTAGTTATGAATAAAGTTAATTGTTAAGCATATTTAATTTAAAACCTATACCTAAATGTTTATAGTCATGGAAAAATGCTCATGCTAGATTACTAAATGAACAGAGAGCAGCCTACAAAGGAAAATGTCAATAGCTTTTTTTTTTGAAATTGTGGAAGGACTCATCAAAATATTTAGTGGTAATCTTGTGACAATAGGAATAAAAGTATCTTTCCTTCATGATTTTCTGTTTTCAAGTGGTTTTTGTTGTTGCATTGAGGATTTTATCATCAGAATGCCATATACATAAATAACTTAATAGAATTAAATAATTCAGTACTGGAATAATGTACAGGAGAAGCATGTATCTGAATTTTGGCAATGGTATCGAAAAGTGGTCACCGGACACCTTTAGTGTCATAATTTCACTTGGAATTGGAAATTTTTGTCATTAAAATGTAAATGTATCTGGAAGCAATGTTTGCTTCATCAAGCCAGAAGGAAGGCACCTCTAAACTCTATTTCAGGCAAAATACAGTTATGGCCTATTCAGGCTGGTGTCCTTTGCTAACAGGTATTGTAATAAAGCAAAAACATGGGCCTGCATTTTCTTCTGATATTTGCTTTTTCACATGTGCCATCAAGCGCATTTTGTAGACTTCTCTGGCTTTTCTTATTTCAGAACACCAGATGGGCGTGGAAGCATACAGTGTGCTATGAAACATTCACTCCTCCCACTCAAGATTTGTTCCGACAGATTTTACTCCATAATTTCCTTAAACTACATCATAGTCAAGACCATTATGGAACTAACCCATTGCCAGCAAATGTCATGTTGGTAACTTTTATTACAACAGCAACAAATCTACTGACACTGAGCCAGGATTCTCAGAGTGCTAATTTGAATAAATTCGGACCCATCTTTTATTTTATATTATTAAAAACCCAATGACTAATTATTATCACTTTGGGAAACTTTAGTTTGACATGAAAACAGGAAGAACTTAATGGAATTCTTGCTACAGGTATGCTTGTTGACTCATTAGTTTATGCTCTTGGAATAAAAGCTCACACATCACCATCAGTTCAGTTCAGTTGCTCAGTTGTGTCCGACTCTTTGCGACCCCATGAATTGCAGCACGCCAGGCCTCCCTGTCCATCACCATCTCCCGGAGTTCATTCAAACTCACGTCCATCGAGTCCGTGATGCCATCCAGCCATCTCATCCTTGGTCCCCTTCTCCTCCTGCCCCCAATCCCTCCCAACATCAGCGTCTTTTCCAATGAGTCAACTCTTCTCATGAGGTGGCCAAAGTACTGGAGTTTCAGCTTTAGCATCATTCCTTCCGAAGAAATCCCAGGGCTGATCTCCTTCAGAATGGACTGGTTGGATGTCCTTGCAGTCCAAGGGACTCTCAAGAATCTTCTCCAACACTACAGTTCAAAAACATCAATTCTTCGGCATTCAGCCTTCTTCACAGTCCAACTCTCACATCCATACATGACCACAGGAAAAACCATAGCCTTGACTAGACGGACATTTGTTGGCAAAGTAATGTCTCTGCTTTTGAATATACTATCTAGGTTGATCATAACTTTTCTTCCAAGGAGTAAGTGTCTTTTAATTTCATGGCTGCAGTCACCATCCGCAGTGATTTTGGAGCCCCCCCAAAATAAAAATCTGACACTGTTTCCACTGTTTCCCCATCTATTTCCCATGAAGTGATGGGACCGGATGCCATGATCTTCTATTTTCTCTTTTATGCAACTCTTTGGGACATTGTTAAAATGTTATTCTGCTTGTATGATACCTTCTCATATTTTTAATCTAAAGCCATCAATGAAACGGTAAGAATGTCTTTTAATTTAATTCATTTGTAAATAATGTGTTGTTTTTTAAAACTAGGTTAGAAAGAAATCTAGTCTATATTATCTCTTCTTAGAAAAGAATACAATTCTAACCTCAGTATTAGTTCTCAGCTATGATTGATGCAAAATACTTTAAGCATCTTTCCCTTCAATATTAAAAACAGGAAATAATTTAAGCATGAAGCCGTTATTACATTTCTACTGTAAATTACTACCTGAAAGATTTTGAGGCTTTTTATAAAGCGTTTAAGCATATAAACACACTTTTTCATCCCAGACTTATCATCTTCATGTTTTCACACATCCTGTAATCCATAGGTCCTTTATATGCAGTGTGACTTGATCTGTGAGACATCAGGAAGATAGTTTATCACTAAGGCCAATCTCTGCAAAGCCCTCACTGACTCAGTCCTTGGGGTATACTCTTGGGGAAGAGGAGTTTTGTAGCATCCCCCGATTGGTGTATCCTCAGATGTCCTTGCCCTGTGATAGAAAGAATAGGAAAAAAAAGTCAAGTCTAACTTTTCTGCAAAATATCTCTGGTAACCTGTAGAACAGAGCAGCATCATTACATTTTCATGCAGAGGTAATGTTACTGAGAAGTCATCCAGAGAAGGACAATTAATCGCATTACAGCAGCTGTACAGACCAATGCAAAGCACACTGCATTGCACTGGCCTCTCACTGGCATGAGAGGCCAGTAGTGGAGTCCCCTGAGTGTATACAAAATGACTTAAACTCTATTACAAGAAACTTCCTGGATGGGAGTCTTAGGACAAACTGTGATATCAGTGAAATTCAATGTGGACAGTCTTTCAGAACTTCAACCTGAGGTCCTCAAAACCTAGGAGTCTAAAGTTACTCCCTAGGTTCAGATATAAGATTATTTCTTGACTGTACCACACTCTTATACATATATATATTATACCCATCTCATGGGTCTCAAATCTGTTTGCCATTTGCAACTTCCAAGTCTCTGATTAGTGACAACAAAGAGAATAAACAAACTCAAAATGAAAATAAGAACCCTTCTTCTTTTAAAGTTTCTATGTAAGCACTTTCTGGGCATAGTTGTTTTACCACTGCAGCCAATAGAGAAAATTTTAGTAGAAAGAACTTTAGAGAAGCAAGAAGCAGAGAAGTAAGGAATAGATCTATGGAGGGATACTGTGAAAAAGGACTTTCTTTTCAGAGGATCTGCCTCAAATAATACCCCACAGATTGTGACACATTTATTTTGTTATGTGTGTGTGCACGCATGCTAAGTCACTTCAGTCATGTCCAACTCTTTGCGACCCTTTGGACTGCAGCCCACACCTTTGTCCATGGAATTCATCAGGCAAGATTACTGAAGAGGGTTGCCATGCCCTCCTCCAGGGGACTTTCCTGACCCAGAGATCCAACCCATGTGTCTTATATCTTCTGCATTGGCAGTTGGGTTCTTTACCACTAGCACCACCCGGGAAGTGTTTATTTTGTTGCACATATTTTCTATTATACAATATATTGTATTTTCCATATATAGAGAGACCTCTCTCTCTCTCTCTCTCTCTCTCTATGGCTTCCTCAGTGGCTAAGTGGATAAAGTATCTGCCTGCAGTGTAGGAGACACAGGAGACACGGGTTCAAACATCCTTAAGTCAGGAAGATCCCCTGGAGAAGAAAATGCAACCCACTCCTGTATTCTTGACTGAAAAATCCCACGGATAGAGCCTGGCAGGCTACAGTCCACGTCACAAAGAGTCAGACATGACTGAATGACCGAGTGCATACACACTGTCATACATATATTGCAGTATGTTGTTTTTGTACATGTTATGCTGTAATATACAATGCAGTGTATGTATAATGGAATAAATTGTCATAATTTGTGGATTATTATTTGAGACAAACCTTTTGAAAGGTGTTCCTTTCTTACAATCTCCCTCTGTGTATCTATTTTTACCTTCAGTTCAGTTCAGCTGCTCAGTCATGTCCGAGTCTTTGCAACCCCATGTCTCCCTGTTCATCACCAACTCCCAGAGTTTACTCAAACTCATGTCCATTGAGTCGGTGATGCCATCTAACCATCTTATCCCCTGTTGTCCCCTTCTCCTCCCGCCTTCAATCTTTCCCAGCATCAGGGTCTTTTCCAATGAGTCAGTTCTTTGCATCAAGTGGCTAAAATATTGGAATTTCAGCTTCAGCATCAGTCCTTCCAATGAATATTTAGGACTGATCTTTAGGATGGACTGGTTGGATCTCCTTGCAGTCCAAGGGACTCTCAAGAGTCTTATCCTACACCACAGCTCAAAAGCATCAATTCTTCTGCGCTCAGCTTTCTTTATAGTCCAACTCTCACATCCATGCATGACCACTGGAAAAACCTTGACTAGATGGACCTTACATACACACACAAAGACACAGTCATGCACTGCCATGTAGCCCTTTTGATCTTGCTACATAGTAAGGCTGAGTCCCTTCTTGTGAACCATTCCTTTCAGAGCAGGAAGGGATTCCTGGGGTCAATGCAATCTAACTCTCTTATTTTCAGACACAGAAACTGAGAACAGGAGAGGTTAAATATTTGCCACAGCAAACAATTAGTTAACAGCAGCATCTGGTCTAGATAGCATGAAGGTTGACTCCTAGACTGGGAGCTTGTAGGCAAGTTTGACCCTGCCTGAAAGTTAAACACTCCTGGATTACCAAGAAATCATTTTGTAAGACATTAAGGCTTTATTTCTGAGCATCTGAGAAGCAATTTCATCAGTGGTGCCTGTAACAGGACTTGACAGTTAGTGGAGCTTCTCAAAATGCCCCTTTGGTCCTCCGGGAAGTTCACCAGCAAGAATAATCTAGTTCGTTGTGTGCAAAGCAGCATAAAATACCATATATTTTGAAAATAAAAATACCATCATACAAATGAATGCTTCTGAAAGAAGCTCTAAAACATAAACAGATGGTTTGTGTATCTTAGAAACACATAGAGTGATAGTTTTTTTCTTTGTGGAATTATTAGAAAACAATTCAACACTAATATCCTTTCTTCTCTAAAAATAAAGTTGTTGATTAGGGGAATGTTGAAGGAATTATTAATACCTTTAGATGTCAGCAAAGCATTGGATAGTCTTCTGTGATATGATAACATAGAAGAACAAAAGCAAATAATATTAGAGTTATGTTGATACACAATAGATTAATTATTATGGTAATTATTGGTAATAATAATAATTATTATCAAGGAAATAGATTTATGTCACCTAGGGAAATTATTCACATTCAGCAAGTTTCTGTTTGAAAATATAGACAAAATTTTTATCAGACACTATGATTATTATTATTCACTTATTCCAAAATATATATGACATAGTTTGCAATGATAACCATACTAAAATATGAAAATATTGTTTAGAACAAGGAAAGAGAATTAAGACAATGTGAGAAAATTGAAGCCTGAGTGAGATTAGTACTCCCAATACATGGTGCAAATGCCGCTCATTCTCCACAGAGCAGTGGAAATGTCACTTCATTTCTCAGGAATTCACAATTAAGAGAAAGAGTTTTAGAGTTAGGTATTTAGGTTTAGTTGCTTCATCTATTAAAAAAGGAATACTAAGAATACCTTTCTCATATGGTGAAATTGAAGATTGAATGAGATAATGCCTTTAAGCTCTTTAACACAGCTCTAGAATGCAGAGTATATAGTTCAATTAATATTTGTTGAATCAAAACCTCATGTATAACATTTATCAAATTATATTTCTTTTAGCCCTGGAAACTGTGGGCTTGGACCCCTTGCTTCTTGGGGAGAACCTTGGCAGTTGTGATTTCCCACCCATTTTTGTGTTGCCTACCCAGGGTTGTGCATCTCCACCCCCTGCCTGCTTTATTGTGATTTCTTCTTTATATCCTTTGATGTGGAAAATCTTTTCACTAGTCTTCATTTTGTTCTCATCCATAGTTGCTCTGTAGATAATTGTAATTTTGGTGTGCTCATGAGAGGCAGTAAGCTCAGGGTCCTCCCACTCTGCCATCTTGGCCACTTTCCCCTTAAAAGTAGAATTCAAATCCAATCAAACTATAACTCAAATATGGGGGAAAGCCATTGGAAGATTTTACATAGAAAGTTTACCTCTTAAACACACTTTCTGGGAAAAAATTACTGAAGGATGTACTCTAACAAAATGGGAACTGTTCCTTTTTGGAAAGCGGGATATACACTACAAGAAACAGTAGGAATAACCTAGGAATGTGAGAAAAAGAAATCCCAGAAGCAGCTCTGAGGCTAGACTAGAAGTCAGTTTAGATTATAACAGAAAGTCAGAAAATCTTCAGAAGAATGACACAGAGAAGGAAGTAGATTTGAATATGTAAACTGTATGTTCAATTAAGAATCTTGAATTTCTTAATGATGAGACAAAAATACATTTTTCTGTGGAATATAGTCAATTCTATCAGCTAATAAAATATGAAATAAGAAATGCTGGGGGAAAAGACAGTTCTAAACGTAACCACTGTTCAAAACCTAAATAAAGATTTTGGATACATTTTGAATAAATAATAGGGAATGAGAAAAAAATAATCCATATGAAATTGCTCTGTGGAATATTTTCCTTTGATTAGCAAATTTAAAGCAGTATAAAGTAATATTTTCTTCTTTATAAGCACAATCACATTATTGACTCTTCACTGAATAATTATTTATGTGTTTATAACGTTGGACTTTTGGTTCTTTTTCTCAATTTTTCAATCAATACATAAACAAAAAACTGACATTTCAGTTTATATAGTGTTAAAAGAATGTAAATGTGAATAGTGTAATCACTGACATTGCAAAAGCAATAATAATAGAACTGACAGAATTTGGAAGGGGAAGAGAGTTACAGAAGATGAAAGATGAAATCAGGATTATATGTCAGTTTTATCCTGTCTATTCTTGATAGTTCAAGAAGTAGAGATTTAAGTGCATCATTTATAAATAAAACAACTAGATGAAAAACCGAAAACCACCAGACCCTGATGCTGAGAAATATTGAAGGCAAAAGGAGAAGAGGACAGCAGAAGATTAAATGGCTGGATAGCATCCCTGACTCAAAGGGCATGAATCTGAGCAAACTCCGGGAGATAGTGGAGGACAGAGGGGCCCGGCATGCTGCAGTCCATGGAGTCGCAAGGACGTGGTGACTGAAGAACAACAAAGCTGATAGTTCAAGAAATGGACGCATAGTGTATCATTTATAAACAAAACCACTAGGTGAACTAGAAATGGACATAAAACTAATAAAATGAGAAAAGAGCAAGGGCCAGTAATGTTATTCAAAGTTGGTGAATCAAGAAGTAGATACATAGGTTATGTCAGTAACCTTCAGAAGGATTTTAAAACAACAGCGGAAATGGTCAACTCAGGAGCTGAAGTGGGGTGCAGGGTGGAGAGCTGCTGCTTTTCATTCTGAGAGCTTTTGAACTGTGAGGGCTTTGAGCATGTTGGTTAGCTTTAGCTCAGTCCCCCTCTCAGAATCAACTGAGAAATGAAATATTAGCTTTATTGCTGATGAAACTGAATCAGAGAATGCAGACATGTGGATATACTGGGTTTCCCATTTCTCCATTCTTCCCTCCCTTCCCTCAGGTATAGTCATTGACACAGGCAGGGAAACTGCATAACCAGGGATACAGTTTATCCTTGTGACTTTACAAGATTTGAAAGAGACAAAGAAAGAGAGAAAAATGTGCACTCTGTATTTTCCTCCTTGTCTCATCAGAGGTATCACTTTTTCTCTCAGTTTCAGAACTGAACTATTCCTCTGGAAATTAGATATCATCAATGGAAATAAAAATGAAAGTGTTCGGCATCATACATTTACTGAGGGCAGCTCAGTGTCCATCTTCATAAATCCACTCCTTAAATGCAAAAATTCTATGTCCTTCTGAGAAAACAACATATTTCAGAAATTCTCATTGGGCAAAAATTATTAAAATTAACTCCAAATCATGCTACAATTACACTGAAAATTCATTCAACATTTTTTTTCCCACGTAAAATTTTTCCCAGCCCTGTTTTCCAATAAAAAGAGGCAATTTCTCAATCACTCTTGTCATTGATTCTACACCCTCCAATAATTTCCTGTATCTGGCTCTTCTTGAAAGTCATTTACTCTTTGAAATGTTGCCCTTTTCCCCTTAGGTTAGGCCATACTTGGTTCTAGCCATCCTTTCCGATTTATTAATGAACACAATTTGCCATTTATTGAAGTCTCATCTTTGAGAACTATTAGATTTGAATTCATCTTCCTTTGCCTTTTGACTGTGTAGCCTTGTCACTCCTAAGCTTCTAAACTTGTCACTAAAATTTTAACCTTTTAGGAAGGAAACTATTTTCCTTTTATTCTTCCATTTCTGTCCTTGCTCTAATTTCAAATTTTTCTTTGAAATTTCCTTTAGGAAATCTAAGCAAACTGGATTCTTATTGACGCTGTCCAAACTATAGTCTGTTTATATTCCTTAACTGTCTATCAGTGATTATGTTAATTTCATTGACTTAATTCTACCTGCTGGCCCCAAAGATGATATCTTTCTCACTCGCTCTCTCTCTGTCTCTCTCCTTTTTTAATGTTGGTAAACCCTTTGTGGTGAACCCAAATGCTTCAGACTGAAACATTTATATGTTGACTCCAAAATTTATATGCTGAAGCCTAAACCCCCATTGTGACTATATTTGAATAAGGAAATAATAATTAAATGATGTCATAAAGGAAGCGCCCTGATCCTCTAGGGTTTGTGTTCTTATAAGAAGAGATATCAGAGAATTCTCTTCCCCCTCCTTGTCATGTAAGAACACACAAAAAAGGTGAATTGTCTGTAAGCTAGGAGGAGGACCCTCACCAGAAATGCATCTGCTAGACTTTGATCCTGGACTTTTAACCTCTCAAGCCATGAGAAGATAAATTTTAGTTGTTCAG
This sequence comes from Nanger dama, assembly GCA_917880005.1. Classification (NCBI taxonomy): domain Eukaryota; kingdom Metazoa; phylum Chordata; class Mammalia; order Artiodactyla; family Bovidae; genus Nanger; species Nanger dama. Next base: position 5,770,272 of record CAKJTW010000059.1, read on the forward strand.
GTTGGCCAGTCTACGGTATTTTGTTATGGCAGTCCAAGATGACTAATACACAAAACTCTGGGTCTCTGAAGTATAAAACACAACAAGATCTTACAAAATTAAAAATCAGCATGAACCCAATGAGTGATGAATTTAAGATACTCTGAACAAGAGCTTAAGAGGTCAGCCCTGCAATAGTCCCTTCTTGACCCTGGGTAAGGTTCAAGACAGGATAATGTAGAACAGAAAATTTGACCCACATCAAAGTGCCAACTCCATATGCTTGGTCCTCCACGTTTAAGTTAGAATCTCATGCACCTGGGCCCTGAGGCCATATGAATCTTATCTGTCTTTGCAGTATGGTTTTGGCCTGAAGTTTACATTAAAAATCAAAATAAAGAGAGTAAAACAGATTCCATCCACCAGTGCCAAGAAGATAAAATTCAAAACCTGCATGATGATATGCTTCATTTTCTAATATTCTAACCATTACTCTGCCAACAAAGGTCCATCTAGTCAAGGCTATGGTTTTTCCAGTGGTCATGTATGGATGTGAGAGTTGGACTGTGAAGAAAGCTGAGTGCTGAAGAATTGATGCTTTTGAACTGTGGTGTTGGAGAAGACTCTTGAGAGTCCCTTGGACTGCAAGGAGATCCAACCAGTCCATTCTGAAGGAGATCAGCCCTGGAATTTCTTTGGAAGGAATGATGCTGAAGCTAAAACTCCAGTACTTTGGCCACATCATGTGAAGAGTTGACTCATTGGAAAAGACTCTGATGCTAGGAGGGATTTGGGGGCAGGAGGAGAAGGGGACGAGAGAGGATGAGATGGCTGGATGGCATCACTGACTCAATGGATGCGAGTCTGAGTGAACTCCGGGAGTTGGTGATGGACAGGGAGGCCTGGCGTGCTGTGATTCATGAGGTCACAAAGAGGCGGACACGACTGAATGACTGAACTGAACTGAACTGAACCCTGACTCAGCTGGACTTCCTTCCTGTAGAAGCTGTAGCTTGCTGTTCCCATTAAGTCATTTTTGCTATATCAACATGCATGGGCTATGCTAACTAAAATCCACAGGACCTTGGCTTATTAAAAACACTGTTGACTTATGACTCCAGTCAACAGTGACTTCAGAAGGCTTGGTATCTTCATATAGCATTTGTTCACCAAGTCTTGTGGCACGTTAAACTTTCCAAGAACCATGCATTGGGTTTTCAATGTACCAAATAATCAAACACCTCTCTTCTCCTAGGAGTTAATGCTAAGAAAGAAATAATCAGAGTTATAGAATTTTTATGAGAAAGCAAATTTGTTAATAACTCCAATGTCCAATAAAATATAAAGAGTATATATACTAATATGTTAATCATTATCACAGTGTAGTGGATTTTGTGTTTGTTTTCCTAGATTTGCTCAACTTTATGCATCAAATATTTATTAATTTAACATTTGTTTCATGAATAAAGAATTTAAGATGCCTAGAAAAAGAATCATTACAATTTGGGGTGAATTTTTCTTTATCACATCCCTCCTGTTGCCAAAACTCAGTTAAAATACTCTGCCTCCAGTGGGTCTGACAAACAGCTTGAAAAGCTCTCTATTTGGACTTAGGAAAACAATGGACTATCTGTGTCTGGCCAGATGTATGGTTATGATTACAATGCCATCTTCTCGTAAAAGAATGGCTACTTAACCCAGATGAAAGGCCATTCACAAGCATGCCCTAAATAAGTGGACACAACTGTTTTGAAGCTGTTTTGGCTATTGATGCTAAATTATATTCTCTTGCATGTTTTAGACTCAGAAATATTTGAGGAAAATAACACACAGACAAAAAAGGGAATACAAGCTTAACAAGTTTCTATATTTTTTAATTTCCTGAATCATTTATCTAGCAATTATTCATATTAGACTCAGGAGGCAAAGCTGACCCATATGTTTGTATGTCCTCAAGTAATCTACCAGCTAATGAGACGTACCAATATGCATATAAATAACAACAATGAAATAGATGCTGGAGTAAACCATGAAATAAATACCAATGCAATGTGAAGAGAAGGAGGAGAGTGACAAACCATAAACTTAAGACAAACTGTCCATGGATTCTTCTTTCTTTCTCTGTGTAGATAATGCTGCAATGGGCAGAAAGTAGTCAACTGTACAATTCTAATCAGGATATAGAGTAGTCTATGAAGAGTGTCCTCTGCAGTTATGCATCATGGCAGCCCTAGAAAAGAAACCATCCTTTACAAACACCTCCATGTGGTGGCTTAGAATCCACCACTTCTTAGGCCTGTCAATAGTGCTTTGGGTTGTAACAGCTTAGTGTATGATTATGAAAGACGTCATTATCTCAAAACACAAAAACTGACATTAGACGCTTTCTCCTTGGGAAGTCTATTGGCAGCTCTCTGATTCTTTGTTGTCGTGGATAATCTGTTCTTTCTTTCAGAATACTGAAGAAGGTGAAGGAGAGACAATGCAAGGAACTTAAGGAAGGGCATGCCAGCTGCAGATGCTCAGACTTCCTCTCAGCACACAGGCTAACATGGGCTGCTTGGTGTCTTCCTACAGACCACCTTTTCAAACTGACTTTATCAAATAGCCTTCCCTGAACTCATGTATGTAACAGTGAGCACGCCTCACACAGCCTTGCATGTACCGCTTAATTTTCTTTATTTTTCATTCATTAAGTTCCATTTTGTTCGTTGTTTAATTGCTAAGTCGTGCCTGATTCTCTTGAGACCCCATGGACGGGGTCCTCTATGCATGGGGTTTCCTAGGCAAGAAAACTGGAGTGGGTTGCCATTTTCTCCTTCAGGGGATCTTCCTGACCCAGGGATTGAACCTGTGTCTCTGGGTCTCCTGCATTGCGGGTGGATTCTTTACTGCTGAGCCACAGACATATTTTATTTCTTTGTTCCCTTCTGTTAGAATGCAGTCCCTTAAGGGCAGGGACTTGGTCTTTTTATTTACTGCTCTATTCTTCACGCCTAGACTGTTCAAGTGTAAGTTGCTGAGTGAGTGAATGAATGCAGAGGCAGTACAGGGACATGGCTGCTCTGTCATTCTCAGTGCATGTGTACAAGGCATGCGCTTTGTGCAGCTGTGCTGTCCTGAAGTGGGACTTCTTGAACTCTTGCTATCTGATTCTTAATAAAATAATGGACTCTAGGAAAAACTGCAGTGCTTGGCTTGCACTCTTATGAGGCTTTTTAGACATCATCTGCTTCAGCTCAAAGTATTTTACTTTGGGGAATTAACTTCCCAGCATGTAGTGTACCACTGTAAGTCTCTCCTTGCTGGTTTTTGGGAGCTATAGTCTCTGAATGAAGTAGGAATATGGGGAGAGTTTTAGAAAAAACAGAAATTTCAGGAATATGCACTGTTTCTTGGCTTGTAGAAAACTATTGCTTGAGCCAAGGGCCATTTGACTGAAGAGGAGTTTAACTTCTTCCTATCTTCTTTCAGGTTAGAAGAATTATTTGATTTCCTGAGACAAAGCATAAGGCATTGATTATATTTTTTAATTAATTGAAATTCATCCCTGGTTGTAATGTTAAACATTAAAATTGTTAATGTTAAAATTTTCAGTGTCTTATGTTTTTATTATTCCATAATTCATTTTTCTTTTTCACAGGTGTGTTTTCTGAAAAATATGCTATGTTGCAATCCATTCACCTTAAGATCTCCTAACCCAACCCTGAAGTCAAAATGATCAGATAGAGGCTAGTAAACATCTGTTAGTGATGTTAAAGAAATAATAATCCTTAGATTGAATTAGGTACAACTTAAATATTCTTCCAACTTTTATATTCCATTGACAGTAAACACCTCTGAAACTGATTCAAAGAAAAGATGCTTTACAAATATAAAATATTGCCTTACATTTATATCTACATCACCTATCTCTAAGTCTGTGTATATATCATCAATCTTTATGTCTGTGTTTATGTTTAGATCCATATCTAATCTATATCAGTATATTATTGGCATCCATGCTACTTTTTAAACTCACCTTTCTTAAAGCTCACTTGGTCCTCTTATAATTTGTTCTCTTTTTCCAAGACAGTGGATTCTTACTCTAGAGTTGGTGGGGTGCCAAGGCTGGTAGAATAGACAGGGAAAATAGTAAATTTTTTTTTTTCATTCTAAGTTTTTTCCTATACCAAGAGCTACCTTTTGGTTCGCTGCAATATATTTCATCTATTCTCCAGGTAGTTAGGATGTGGCAATCCACTCTAGCACTCTTGCCTGGAAAATCCCATGGATGGAGGAGCCTGATAGGTTACAGTCCATGGGGTCGCAAAGAGTCAGACATGACTGAGCAACTTCACTTCACTTCACTTTATATATTGGCTATTTTGAGTAAAAGAAAATATTATAAACTGATATAAATTACTAGCAGTGCAACAAAAGTGCATTAGAATATCAAATTCTATCTCATTGCAAGTGTATCTGTCAGAGTTCTCAGTTGCCAGCAACAGAAACCGTCTCTAATTGATTTAAGCAGAAAAGGAACTTACTTTAAAAAGAATCTCAGCATCACCAGATAAGCTGAAAACCAGGCTTGGGAAAGAAAAAAACAAGATTTTGCATCCCGAAACTGAGGCAAAATCATTCCAGTTGAAATAGCTTTTGCTTGTGATAAATCATTCCAAAATTTTAGTGGGAACCATTTGTTTAGCTTACAGCTTTGCAGTTTGACAATTAGACTGGGTTCCTTTGTGAGTCTGTTATCAGTTGCCAGTGAGCTAAATGGCTCTGCTTCTGATGGTTGTCTGATGGGTGGAGGACACAATAGGGCTGTGTGATTCCCATCAACCCACAGACTAGCCTAGGTTCATCCATATACTTGCCACACATTGTTTCAAGGGAATGAGAATGTGACACTCTTTTGACTTTACAAAAGACAGATATAATTCTCACCTACCATGACTCTTATTGTAGTGTAGCAGATCCTAAAAATGCAATATTGGATTTAATATGTTGAATTTAAGCAGCTCAATTCAATTAATAAATATCAATTAATCCTCTGCAAATGCAAATGTGCTGGCCCAATTCATAATTGTAAATGTAATAATTATTAACCATAAATATGTCAATCAATTTATGTGTAGTAATTCTTTGTCTACCTCTCTGTTCATTTGTTTTGTATTCTAGTACTTTGAGTGATACTTGAAACAGATTTGGCACAAATATAAGCTTTTACTTGAAGTTAAAGGCAAATTCCAAAAACAAACAATTTCTGATTTTATAGGTTTTTTTCTTAACTTCCTATATCATATAAATTTCACTTGATAAACATGCTTCTAAGTGAATGATCATTTGTTATGTCTTGGAACTATATTTTCATGTACTTATAATAAATTGAGAAAACAAATGATTATAATGCCTAGCTAACAAATTATTTTTCAAGATAGGCAAAATCTTTCCATATGAAATTTATAATTAGATTGTCAAGTTCCTTTTTAAAAATATTGGCATTTTTGGGGGACTGCTTTGAATTTATGGGTCTTCAGAGAGAATTAACAATTTTGTATTGTGTCTCACTCCACAAACATGGTATAATTCTCCATTTATTTAGGCCTCTAATTTTTACCATTAAATTTTTTTAACTTTTACTGTAGATGTCTTGAAAAGCCTTTGATTAATTACTACAGCAATTTGATAACTTTTTATTCCATTATAAATTAATAGAGCTATATCAGTTTCTTCTGTTTTTATATGGTATAATATTTCCTTTCTTTATACTTTAATTTTCAAAATCTTCTGTAAATATAATTAATTTTTTAATTTGTGTGCTAGTTCTCATATTTAGCTAACTTAATTTGAAGTCAAATAATTACATATATAATTATATATTTTATGTTGTTATTGTCTAATCACTTAGGCTGTGTCTGACTCTTTGCAATCCCATGGATTGTACTCCTACAGGTTCCTCTGTCCATGGGATTTTCCAGGCAAGAATACTGGAGTGGGTTGCCATTTCCTTTTCCAGAGGATCTTCCCGACCCAGGGATCAAACCCATGTCTCCTGTATTGCAGGTGGATTCCTCACCACTGAGCCACTGGGGAAGCCCATGCATTATGCACTACACATTATGAATTACATGCTTTTATCTTCCATTCTCCTACATGTTTTTCTTGTTCTACCTGAAAATTTTTTTTTCACCTGATATGTCTTTATTTCCTTTTTTTCTCCTCCTGTAATACAAACTAAAAGTTTTAAATACTGTAGATTTGATCCTCTCTTGATCATGTTTATTTTCCATCTTCACACTTTAATAAGGATCTAATCTCTTATTAAATCTATCTATATGATTTTGAATTATATAATTTTTAGATAGTTCCTCTTCAAATCTTTAAAACTCCATTCCATGAAAATTTTGAGTTTCAATTTTATCTCCATGAAAAGAATGTATCTGTTTTATTCCCATATATATCTGATAAGTCCAGTATTTGAAGTTCTTTTGGGTTGGTTTCTGTCTACTGCTGCTCATTCTGATTCTTGTAAACTCATGTGCTTTGTAATTTTAAATGATTTGCTGGCCAATTTTATTTGAAAATAAATTAGTAATAAAATTTATCACTTACGCTATTATCTTCTTCAGAAAGAATGTTATTTCCTGTTCCCAGTTACCCATGGATACTTGCAATTACAGAATCAAGGTATGAGGTTTCTCTTGAGTTATCCAGGTTGTCTCCATGAAGTATTTGCCCGTAACAGGAGTGAGTTATGTTAAGCTTCTGCTTTGGCAGTCACTGAGCTTAAGGTCAGTCCCCTCATCTCCAAAAATCAGCCCCGAAGCTGTCTATGGGGAATTCCCTCCTAATGCACTAGTTCTTTACTTAATTAAGCATGGGTCGCCTCCTCTCCAGGTCCCCAAGGTCAACATCTCCAGTTCACCTCTTTGTGGTGTTCACTCTCACTGGCCTAAGATTGGCTATTTTTCATCGACTTGTTGGGTATCTGATGCTGTTATGAGGATATATTCTGTATATTGTCTGTTGTATTTAACAAGACTGTTAGTCTCAACCACCTGAATCACCATTACGGGAAGCATTTCTTTTTCATTTATACCATTAGTGAATGAAAAGAAAAGAAAGAAAGTGAAGTTGCTCAGTCATGTCCAACTCTTTGTGACCCCATGGACTGTAGCCTACCAGGCTCCTCCATCCATGGGATTCTCCAGGCGAGAGTGCTGGAGTGGGGTGCCATTTTCTTCTCCAGGGGATCTTTCCAACCTAGGGATCAAACCTGGGTCTCCCACATTGTAGGCAGATGCTTTACTGTCAGCCACCAGTGAATGAACAGCTGCTGCTGCGAAGTCGCTTCAGTCGTGTCCGACTCTGTGCGACCCCAAAGACGGCAGCCCATCAGGCTCCCCCGTCCCTGGGATTCTCCAGGCAAGAACACTGGAGTGGATTGCCATTGCCTTCTCCAATGCATGAAAGTGAAGTCACTCAGTCATGTCCAACTCTTAGCGACCCCACGGACTGCAGCCTACCAGGCTCCTCCATCCATGGGATTTTCCAGGCAAGAGTGCTGGAGTGGGTTGCCATTTCCTTTCCAGTGCATGAAAGTGAAAACTGAAAGTGAAGTCGCTCAGTTGTGTCCGACTCTTCGTGACCCCATGGACTGCAGCCTACCACGCTCCTCCGTCCATGGGACTTTCCAGGCAAGAGTACTGGAGTGGGGGCGCCATTGCCTTCTTCCCCAGTGAACGAAGGTAGGTATCAAGTCACAATGGCATTTACGTTCCATGGGATACATGTTCTAAAATGATATAACAGATTTATCCAATATTGTCAATATTTACAACATGCTAAAATTATATATTTGGCAATCATTTAAACATATGTTAAAAATTGATACTAGGGAAGTCCAAGGGGTAGATGAGAAAAAAATTTAGAAAATGGGAGTCTATTTTCTGAGCATTTGATTTTGCATAAGCACCTCACTCCAATACTCTTGCCTGGAAAATCCTATGGACGGAGGAGCCTGGTGGGCTGCAGTCCATGGGGTCACTAAGAGTCGCACACAGGCTGAGCGACTTCACTTTCACTTTTCACTTTCATGCACCGGAGAAGGAAATGGCAACCCACTCCAGTGTTCTTGCCTGGAAAACCCCAGGGGAGGAGGGGGTGGGGGGGCCCCGGACCAAAAAACAAAAAACGACTTCACTCATGCACTGGAGAAGGAAGGGCAACCCACCCAGTGTTCTTGCCTGGAGAACCCCAGGGACGGGGAGCCTGGGGGGCGTGGGCGTCGCACAGAATCCGACACAACTGAAGCAACTTAGCAGTAGCAGCAACTTTCCTTAGCCTAGTATGAACTTGGTGAGAACACAAATGTGCTCATTTATCTCTGTACCTTGAATAAAGTTGTCCTTTAATAAGCATTTATTGAATTATTAAATTTTGATTTGATTAATTATAGAGAAGCAGATATAAGCCAGCAGTAGCTACTTCTGTACATTCACTATGTATGTAGTCAATATACATACTTTAAAAATTGTATTGTGTATGATGACGATGAGTAACTGGGATATAATGAGCCAATAGAATGTAATATCATTTCCATTAAATCTAGTCATATTCCTTTCTAGTCAATACAACTATTGGTTTCAGTGTTTAAATGACAGTAAAACCAAGTTCCCATCTGTTTTTCCTGAAAAATTGGTGAATTTACTCTAATTCGTAAGCTATATTAAATACCTCTGAAAGAATTCAGCACAGATTGAACAAATTTGATTTGGCCTTTGCCATTTTATGATATTTAAGGCTTAACATTTTCTTTGAATAATATCTTCAAAGGCAAATGGAGGTCTGAAATTTAAATATATTATTAAGACTAGTACCTGACTATATTTTGTGACATATTAGGAAATATTTTTAATATCCCTTAAATCTTTAAACATAGCTTTAAACTCAAATTTGTGTTCAAATTTTTCTGTGTGTTTGAAGTCATGTCAGAAGTTCACTGTGCTCAGTGATTTCATGTCCCTAGAATGTGACACTGAAGAATCAAACACTTTGATATTTTAGTGGAGTAGGATGTTGTTTGGGCTTCCCAGATTGCACTAGTGGTAAAGAACTAGCCTGCCACTGCAGGAGACTCGAGAGATGAGGGTTGGACTCCTGAGTCAGGAAATCCCCTGAAGGTGGGCATGACAAAGCGCTCTAGCATTCTTGCCTGGAGAATCTCAGGCACAGAGGTGCCTGGTGGGCTAACTAAGGTCCATACCGTTGCAGTGAATTGGACAAAACTGAAGCACCTGCATGCACACAGGGTGTTAAGAACTCAGCCATGAGCGAGATGGGTGAAAATGGTATGTAAAGAAAAAGTCATGGTTCATTCTGAAGATGGTAAGAGCAAACATGTGGGCTCAGAGTAAACTCAGAGACAAAAATTGGGAATAAGAATAGGTGAGGTAAAGCAAAATTGTTAAAGTTGTTAAATATCAAGAGTCAGCAATGGTTTCTGTAAAGGACCTAAGAATAAATATTTCAGGTTTTGTGAGGGATATAATCTAAGTCCTCAGCTCTGCCACAGGAGCACCAAAGCAGTAGCAGACAATACAGAAAGGAATGGGGGCAGTTGTGTCCTAAGGACGTTAGAAAAGAAGGCTAGATTTGGTCTGTGAGCTTGTCGTTGACCAGCCCTGCTCTGGAGAGACCAAGGACCACAGGGGGCTGATTAGTTTCTTGAAAGCCTGAGTCCACTGCCAACTCCAGAAGAGAGAATCACAAATCTTACTCTTCCTCTGACATTTTCCTCCATTTGCTGCAATACCCTCATCATCCGCAGTCCAAATCAGGTTAGTCTAAGGCTGCTCAGATTCCCTCAGTGACTTGGAATCTCACAGTTAGTTCAGTTCAGTTGCTCAGTCATGTCTGACTCTTAGCGACCCCACGGACTACAGCACGTCAGGCCTCCACATCCATCACTAACTCCCGGAGTTTACTCAAACTCATGTCCATTGAGTTGGTGATTCCATCCAACCATCTCATCCTCTGTTGTTCCCATCTCCTTCCACCTTCAATATTTCCCAGCATCAGGGTCTCCTCAAATGAGTCAGTTCTTCGCATCAGGTGGCCAAAGTATTGTAGTTTCAACTTCAGCATCAGTCCTTCCTATGAATATTTAGGACTGATTTCCTTTAGGATTGACGGTTTGGATTTCCTTGCTGTCTAAGTGATTCTCAAGAGTCTTCTCCAACACCACAGTTCAAAAGCATCAATTCTTTGGTGCTTAGCTTTTTTATAGTCCAACTGTCACATCCATACATGACTACTGGAAAAACCATAGCTTTGACAAGATGGACCTTTGTTGGCAAAGTAACAAAGTAAAAGTTGTCTGCTTTTTAATTAGCTGTCTAGGTTGGTCATAACTTTTCTCCCAAGAAGCAAATGTCTTTAATTTCATGACTGTAGTCACAATCTTCAGTGATTTTGGAGCCCAGAAAAATAAAGTCAGCCACTATTTCCATTGTTTCCCCATCTATTTGCCATGAAGTGATGGGACCAAATGCCAATATCTTAGTTTTCTGAATGTTGAGCTTTAAGCCAACTTTTTCACTCTAAACACTCTCATCAAGAGGCTCTTTGGTTCTTCTTCACTTTCTGCCATAAGGGTGATGTCATCTCACACAGGCTGTAAAAATACAGTGGTTAGAACTGTCTTGTTTTGCAAATGCTCATCACTGTTCCTCTAAATACCACACCATGTCAGAGTCAAGTCCAGAGGGACTTCCCACCTTAGTTACATATCCTTCCAAAAGGGAGCTGTTCTTTGACTTTGCTTGGGCCCTATTATTTTGGACCAGGGTCAATGAATCAGAAATTCTTTCTTTCCAGCATGTTCCTCTTCTGTCTCTATGTCTCCGTCTACCAGGAGACCACTTTAGGGCTATCCTAGGTTACCTGTAGTTTGTACCCAGTTAAATAGATGTCAGAGTCTGGGTTCTCTCTTCACTGAAACTTTTATAAAGTAGGTTCACCTCTTGGCATACTAAAGAAAATAGGAAAGCAGCATCCCTGGCTACAGAAGCTGTGTGATAACCTTCTCTGAGATGTTTCCTATTCCATTTACATTTGTTCTTTATTACCTTTTAAGAAATGGAGTAGCCCATGGTCAAAAAAAGAGTCCGAAATGCAATACTTGATGCAGTCTGAAAAACGACAGAATAATCTCTGTTCGTTTCAGGTAAACCATTCAGTATCACAGTAATCCAAGTCTATGCCTCAACCAGTAACACTGAAGAAGCTGAAGTCAAACAGTTCTATGAAGACCTACAAGTCCTTTGAGAGCTAACACCCCCAAAAAATGTCCTTTTCATTATAGGGGACTGGAATGCGAACGTAGGAAGTCAAGAAACACCTGGAATAACAGGCAAATTTGGCCTTGGAATACAGAATGAAGCACGGCAAAGGCTAATAGAATTTTGCCAAGACAACGCACTGGTCCTAGCAAATACCTTCTTCCAACAACACAAGAGAAGACTCTACACATGGACATCTCCAGATGGTCAACACCAAAATAAGATAGATTATACTTTGCAACCAAAGATGGAGAAGCTCTATACAGTCAGCAAAAACAAGACCGGGAGCTGACTGAGGCTCAGATCATGAGCTCCTCATTATCAAATTTAGACTTAAATTAAAGAAAGTAGGGAAAAATCACTAGACCATTCAGGTATGAACTAAATCAAATCCCTTACGATTATACAGTGGAAGTGAGAAATAGATTTAAGGGACTAGATCTGATAGACAGAGTGCCTGATAAACTAGGGACTGAGATTCGTGACATTATACAGGAGACAGAGATCAAGATCATCTCCATGGAAAAGAAATGCAAAAAAGCAAAGTGGCTGTCTGGGGAGGCCTTACAAATAGCTGTGAAAGAAGAGAAGTGAAAAGCAAAGGAGAAAAGGAAAGATATAAGCATCTGAATGCAGAGTCTCAAAGAATAGCAAGAAGAGATAAGAAGCCTTCCTCAGTGATCAATGCAAAGAAATAGAGGAAACAACAGAATGGGAAGACTAGAGATCTCTTCAAGAAAATTCAGTGCATGATACTGAATGCTTGGGGCTGGTGCACTGAGATGAACCAGAGGGATGGTACGAAGAGGGAGGAGGGAAGGGGTTTCAGGATGGGGAACATGTGTATACATGTGGCAGATACATGTTGATGTATTGCAATACCAATACAATATTGTAATTAACCTCTAATTAAAATAAATAAATTTATATTAAAAATATATTTAGAGATACCAAGGGAACATTTCATGCAAAGATGGGCTCAATAAAGGGTAGAAATGGTATGGACCTAACAGAAGCAGAAGATATTAAGAAGAGGTGGCAAGAATAAACAGAAAACTGTACAAAAAAGATCTTCATGACCCAGATAATCATGATGGTGTGATCACTTACGTAGAGCCAGATATCCTGGAATGTGAAGTCAACTGGGCCTTAGAAAGCATCACATCAGACAAGGCTAGTGGAGGTGAGGAATTCCAGTTCAGCTATTTCAAATCCTGAAAGATGATGCTGTGAAAGTGCTGCACTCAATATGCCAGCAATTTGGAAAACTCAGCAGTGGTCACAGGACTGGAAACAGTTAGTTTTCACTCCAATTCCAAAGAAACGCAATGCCAAAGAATGCTCAAACTACCACACAATTGCACTCATCTCACATGCTAGTAAAGTAATGCTCAAAATTCTCCAAGCCAGGCTTCAGCAATACGTGAACCGTGAACTCCCTGATGTTCAAGCTGGTCTTAGAAAAGGCAGAGGAACCAGAGATCAAATTGCTAACATCCGCTGGATCATGGGAAAAGCAAGAGAGTTCCAGGAAAACGTCTGTTTCTGCCTTATTGACTATGCCAAAGCCTTTGACTGTGTAGATCACAATAAACTGTGGAAAATTCTGAAAGAGATGAGAATAGCAGACCACCTGACCTGCCTCTTGATAAATCTATATGCAGGTCAGAAAGCAACAGTTAGAACTCGATATGGAACAACATAATGGTTCCAAATAGGAAAAGGAGTACATCAAGGCTGTATATTATCACCCTGCTTATTTAACTTATATGCAGAGTACTTCATGAGACATTCTGGGCTGGAAGAAGCACAAGCTGGAATCAAGATTGCTGGGAGAAATATCAATAACCTCAGATATGCAGATGACACCACACTTATGGCAGAAAGTGAAGAGGAACTAAAAAGCTTCTTGATGAAAGTGAAAGAGGAGAGTGAAAAAAGTTGGCTTAAAGCTCAACATTCAGAAAACGAAGATCATGGCATCTGGTCCCATCAGTTCATGGCAAATAGTTGGGGAAACATTGTCAGACTTTATTTTGGGGGCTTCCAAATCACTGCAGATGGTGATTGCAGCCATGAAATTAAAAGACTCTTACTCCTTGGAAGGAACGTTATGACCAACCTAGGTAGCATATTCAAAAGCAGAGACATACATTACTTTGCTAATAAAGGTCCGTCTACTCAAGGCTATGGTTTTTCCAGTAGTCATGTATGAATGTGACAGCTGGACTTTGAAGAAAGCTGAGTGCTGAAGAATTGATGCTTTTGAACTGTAGAGTTGGAGAAGCCTCTTGAGAGTCCCTTGGACTGCAAGGAGATCCAACCAGTCCATTCTGAAGATCAGCCCTGGGTGTTCTTTGGAAGGAATGATGCTAAAGCTGAAACTCCAGTACTTTGGCCACCTCATGCGAAGAGTTGACTCACTGGAAAAGACTCTGATGCTGGGAGGGGTTGGGGGCAGGAGGAGAAGGGAACGACAGAGGATGAAATGGCTGGATGGCGTCATTAACTTGATGGACGTGAGTCTGAGTGAACTCCGGGAGCTGGTGATGGACAGGGAGGCTTGGTGTGCTGCAATTCATGGGGTCACAAAGAGTTGGACAGGACTGAGCGACTAAACTGAACTGAACTGAACTATCCTTTCAACGCAAAGATCTGCTCCAAGGAGACTTTTCTCTTTGCCTGTAGAATAAACTAGCAGTTTGTCATCATAAAAAGAAAGTTTATCCCTATTTAAAAGAAGCTCTTATTTCAGTGTGAGGTCATTTTCCTGGGTCATTCTTTCTGGAAGCACTAGGCTTTCTAAATTGAATAAAAGTTAATTATCCAAAATGCAAATTCAAGAACACTGCATATTTTAGCTCTTTTAAATTGCCGATACTCTGCTTATCTTTATTCTGGCATCACCTCACACATGCTGGCCCATTGTACAACTTGCACAATTCTCCAATCAAAATTTGCCAATTTCAATTAATCCCGCTGAGTTATATACATGGGCAAGCTATGTGTCCCCACAAGTAACGAAGCACCAGAATCACTTCCTGTGATGGTTCACTGACACCCTTATCATCATCCCTTCCCTACAAGTTCTACAATGGTGAATAACTCGTGTTAAGGTTTACTTTGTAGTCTGTTGTGATACACTGCAGTATGACAGCATGGTAAGACTGTAGCTTGACATCATTTAGACACTGATTGCGAACACCTCATACTTCATTACCACAGAAGAACTCTTAAAATATCATTAGTAGTATTATTCTTGTAGACTGTGTATTACACAGAGATTTTTTGGTTACAAATGACTGGAATTCGAAGGAAAGTAATTCAGGCACAGGTGGTTGGGGAAGGGGCCAATTATTGACTCATGTAGTTGAATCTCTCAGATTTTTCTGCAACTGATCTTGTGGGTAATTAAATTCAAGGACTCAAAACTCCCAGAAATCTCTCTATATCTTTGATATTTTATTCTATCTTGATTCAGCCTTATTCTCTTCTACTACTATGAGCCTTTCTTCATTTAGCTGAGGAAACATGACTACAGGCAATTAGGGATTTAACACTTGTTTAACCTTATCATCAAAAAGAGAAGGGCAATCTTCCTTCCTATCTCTAGTTAGAAAACTCCCGGGAGAATGTTCTGATGGGCTTCCACTGGTTTCATGACCATCTCTGGATAAATCTCCAGGACCCGAGGATAGAGTCACATATGGTGGGCTTCACTTCAGTTGCGTGCTCCCTCCGTGACCAAGGTGGTAAATTCTGTGGCAATAAAGGCCCTCATGCTTCAGAATAATACATCAATCTGTATATAGAGAGGATGTCCTATCTCAGAAGAAGGAGTGATTTTAAACCAAGCAGCACATGTTTCCAATGCCTGGAACTTAAAAATTGGGTGAGAAAACATTTCACTAGATTACAAATCAATGACATACAAGTTCATGTAAAACTTGAGTCAATGAATCTGAGAATTCCAGAGTTTGAGCGAGCAACATCTATACATCTGCAAAGACAGAAGAGAGCCTCTCCCATTTGTGATTCCATACTTATGTGAAATCAAATTTGTATTAATTTAGCACATCAAAATAAAGTTCAACATGAATATGGTTATTTTCCAAATATCAGTGAACAAATATTTATCAAAAATATAACTAAAGGAGTAAAATTTGTTTTAAATATGTAATTTTCATGTTCAGTTCAATTCAGTCACTCAGTCATGTCTGATCCTTTGTGACCCCGTGAATCGCAGCACGCCAGGCCTCCGTGTTCATTACCATCTCTCAGAGTTCACTCAGACTCACGTCCATCGAGTCCGTGATGGCATCCAGCCATCTCATCCTTGGTCGTTCCCTTCTCCTCCTGTCTCCAATCCCTCTCAGCATCAGAGTCTTTTCCAGTGAGTCAGCTCTTCTCATGAGGTGGCCAAAGTACTGGAGTTTCAGCTTTAGCATCATTCCTTCCAAAGAAATCCTAGGGCTGATCTCCTTCAGAATGGACTGGTTGGATCTCCTTGCAGTCCAAGGGACTCTCAAGAGGCTTCTCCAACACCACAGTTCAAAAGCATCAATATTTCGGTGCTCAGCCTTCTTCACAGTCCAACTGGCACATCCATACGTGACCACAGGAAAAACCATAGCCTTGACCAGACAGACCTTAGTCGGAAAAGTAATGTTTCTGCTTTTGAATATGCTATCTAGGTTGGTCATAACTTTTCTTCCAAGGAGTAAGCGTCTTCTAATTTCATGGCTGCAGTCACCATCTGCAGTGATTTTGGAGCTCAAAAAAATAAAGTCTGACTGTTTCCACTGTTTCCCCATCTATTTCCCATGAAGTGATGGAACTGGATGCCATGATCTTCGTTTTCTGAATGTTGAGCTTTCAGCCAACTTTTTCACTCTCCTCTTTCACTTTCATCAAGAGGCTTTTTAGCTCCTTTTCACTTTCTGCCATAAGGGTGGTGTCATGTGCATATCTGAGGTTATTGATATTTCTCCCGGAAATCTTGATTCCAGCTTGTGCTTCTTCCAGCCCAACATGTCTCATGACGTACTCTGCATATAAGTTAAATAAGCAGGGTGACAATATACAGCCTTGACATACTCCTTTTCCTATTTGGAACCAGTTTGTTGTTCCATGTCCAGTTCTAACTGTTGCTTCCTGGTCTGCATACAGATTTCTCATAGGCAGGTCAGGTGGTCTGGTGTTCCCATCTCTTGAAGAATTTTCCACAGTTTATTGTGATCCACACAGTCAAAGGCTTTGGCATAGTCAATAAAGCAGAAATAGATGTTTTTCTGGAACTCTCTTGCTTTTTCCATAATCCAGCGGATGTTGGCAATTTGATCTCTGGTTCCTCTGCTTTTTCTAAAACCAGCTTGAACATCAGAGAGTTCATGGTTCACGTATTGCTGAAGCCTGGTGAGAATTTTGAGCATTACTTTACACTCATGTGAGATGAGTGCAATTATGCGGTAGTTTGAGCATTCTTTGGCATTGCCTTTCTTTGGGATTGGAATGAAAACTGACCTTTTCCAGTCCTGCTGAGTTTTCCAAATTTGCTGGCATATTGAATGCAGCACTTTCACAGCATCATCTTTCAGGATTTGAAATAGCTCAACTGGAATTCCATCACCTCCACTAGCTTGCATATTACGAAGAAATTAAACTATAATTCTATTTTATTTTAAGTCATGAGATATCTTAATTTCAAGAGCTGTCTTGCTTTTGATCTTTCCATAGGTGCTTTGAGCATATACTGTGACGATAAGAGTGGTGTGCGTGGTGTCACAGGTTCAGAGACCCTTCCCTACATCATTCTACCTTGCCTTCCATGTCTGGGAAGATGTTTCCTTTCAATAAATCCTTCTAAAATCACCTGGACTCCTGCTCTAATTTTTCTTATAGTTGGTTATGAAACATAGCATGGTGACCATAGTTAACAGTGTTGAATGGTATATTTGAAATATTGCATATTTGAAAGTTGTTAAGAGAGTAGATAATAAAACACTCATTATAAGAAAAAAATCTATAACTATGTATGGGTACAAACATGAACTAGACTTATTGTGGTGATCATTTCACAGTGTATACAAATGCCAAATCTTTATGTCATACATCTATAACCAATGTAATATTACATGTTAATTATACCTCCATAAAAATAAAACATAATATTTATCATTATGACAGTCAAATTAAGACAGCATAAATAGAAATGTAGTTTAGCATGACAAACACAATAGAAGTCTTGGCCCACAGAGGAGTTAAACAGCTACGGAGACTAGAATAGGCCAGAGGATCTACACAAGAGCCACATAACTGAACAGGTGCTCAGAGAAAGAAGAAGACAGCTAGCACATGGATGATGGAACGTGTTAGGATCTGTTAGAGCCCAAAGACCAGCCTAAAGTAACTTCCTAAGGGACTTGTTTCTCTAGGAGAATTTGATCTATAATATTTAAGATTGATCACTGTTGGTTGGCTAGACACTGGGCAGAGAAGAGAAGAGGATGAAAACCTGGTGACTGGAGCATACTTTTTAGCAGCTCCAGACAGATGCTCAACATCCTCATGTTGAATTAATCATTAGACAGACTGCAATCAGTGAATGATTATTGAAGGACTGAGAGAACAGGAGTCACTCTGGACTAATTAAAACAAATTTTCATTTGTGTGTGTCAGACTCCTTTTGCACCTTGTGAGAATTGTCAGTATTTTCAAAGTGTTGAGAAGGAGAGAGAATGAGAGAATGTTTATTCCTACAGAATCATGGCTCATAAAACCCTAAATCACTTAACAAGTATGTACTCAGAATCTCTGCATTGTTCTAGAGCTGTGCTAGCTACTTCAGGGGAGAGTAGAAATGATGGAATTCATTCATTCATTCCTTCAATAAATATTTACTGAACTTTTTATGTGTACTATGCTGAAGGTTCAAGAGAAAAAGAAAAGAATGATGAGTTACATATGACCCATACTTACAAGAAGCAAAATATCTTCGAGGAAAAATAAGACAATTGATGCAGAAAATAACATGATCTACAAACAATGTCCAAAGAAAGTCTTAAAAGACTTGTAGACTTGGAAAGGATTGAGTAAGATTCATCAGGAAGTTGTTTTCTGTCTGTAAATTCTGACGGTGGAAAAGGAAGTGAACATAAAAAGCTCATTGCAGAAGAGTATAGTTTCTGCAATACCATGTAGTTTAGGGTATCAAGTGTAGGTTCTGCATAGGGGAGGATAAGGAGTGAGATAAATTGGTGGAGGCCAGACCAAGGAAGCCCTTAAATGAACATCAGGATAAAGACTGGTAAACTGTGGAGCATCTTGAGCAGATAAGTGGCATAATCAAAACTGTGCTTAGGAGAATCATCCTGGTACAAAATTAAAGAACTGATCAGAAAACAGAGAGATGAATCCAGGGAAACTGGCCTGGAGCCTGCCTATTCTAATGTCATTGAACTAAAGAAGAGCTGAACACAATGGGGAGAGCAGAGGTGGAAGGGAGGGAGATGGACAGAAAGAAAAAGGCAAGCGTCTCTCCCCCAGTTCACTCCTACAGTTGGGAGGACAAGATTAGACTGTATCAAATAAAACAGTTCATAATTAAGAGCTAGAATGTACAGTGCAAAATAAGGACCACTGGTGTTCAGAGAGAGGTCACTGAACGTTGGAGCAACATGAATACAATTCAAAAAGGAGGGATGTTAATGCATTTCAGGGGAAGGGAACACATATGAGGAGGCACAGGAACAGAACAAAGAACACGGTCCAAGTATGGGTCAAACAAGCTCATCAGAGGAGAGGACACAGTCTGCAGAGCAGGAAACAAGGTTGTTTAGCTGAGACAAGGAAAGTCGAGTGGCATATTTATCCAGAGGGGTGTTGTATGGCAGAAAAACTTGAGTTCTTTTTCTTGATAGTCATCACTGAAGAGAAACTGTACACTTAGCTAATAAAAACCTAAAATCATTGCTTTGTAATCATTGAAAATACAGCAACCCTTGAAATTACACTGGAAAAACCCAATAACTCTGCCTTCATTGATAAAAGTAACCTTCACATTTCTGTGATGACTTGGATGTTTTTAAATCCAATTATGTATTTTTATGTCAAGTGTTTCAAAACAAAAATGATGCTCTTATTTGCAGAAAGTGTATGTATTTGGAGGCAGTTGCTACATAGTGGGCTGGACACCCCATAAAAAACATGGACAGACTTAACAGATCTAAAAGATGTCAGTTATACCCATGAGGAGACTTCTGGATCTGTCCATTCTCTCATCACCCCCGACGTGCCACACCTGAGGCGCTGATAGTAACATGTTCTGCAGCTGACTGTTCAGATGTATGGTCAGTGATTCCAGGCTCTGCTCAGTGAGTTTCCAAGTGGTGGGGGCTCCTTCCTGGCTCGTTCAGTACACTGGGATCGAACAGCAAGTTCTGGTACGATTCCTCTGCTTTTCTTGCTAGCAGCCCTCAGGGCATGCTAACAGAGGATACTCCACCTCCCCACCAGGATGCTCACAACCAGAAGCAACCTGAAGAGACAAATATTTTGTGGGACAGATGTAATCCATTCCCAGCACACTAATATGCTGATGCACACCCACAGCAAAGCTCTGTAATGCAACCTTTTGTTCTGTTCTTTGAATCATTGCTATGGGATTTGGGCTTCCCTTTTGAACTGTGGTGTTGGAGAAGACTCTTGAGAGTTCCTTGGACTATAAGGAGATCCAATCAGTCCATTCTGAAGGAGATCAGCCCTGGGATTTCTTTGGAAGGAATGATGCTAAAGCTGAAACTCCAATACTTTGGCCACCTCATGCAAAGAGTTGACTCACTGGAAAAGACTCTGATGCTGGGAGGGATTGGGGGCAGGAGGAGAAGGGGACGACCAAGGATGAGATGGCTGGATGGCATCACCGACTCAATGGACACAAGTCTGCGTGAAGTCCGGGAGGTGGTGATGGACAGGGAGGCCTGGCATGCTGAGATTCATGGGGTCGCAAAGAGTCGGACACAACTGAGTGGCTGAACTGCATTGAACTGTGGCTCAGCCAGTAATGAATCCACCTGCAATGCGGGAGACCTGGGTTCAATCCCTGGGATAGGGAAGATCCCCTGGAGAAGGGAAAGGATACCCACTCTAGTGTTCTGGCCTGGAGAATTTCATGGACTGTATAGTCTGTGGGGTTGCAAAGAGTCAGACACGACTGAGCCACTTTCACTTTCTTGGGTTAGCCCCTACCCCCAGAGGAAAGGCATATTCTGGGGAATGACATTCCCTAGAATTGTGCAGATCACCTTCTACCATGCCCTGATAGGGGATTATAGAAGACCATGGTGGGCCAAAGTCGTTGGTAGTAAATACAAAATTTGATTTAAAATTATCTCATATGTTTCTTGCCAGAGGATACTGTTAGGTGTTAAGGGTTTTTCTGTTTGTTTTATTTGTTTGCCTTTTTTTTTTTTTCCAGATCTTAATTTAATCATTTAGTAAATAAATGTCTTGTGATTCTTTGTAATAGTTAGGTGTTTGGGGTCACAGAAGTGGGCTCTGGCTAAATTAATGGAAAAATGAGAGATGGGGAGAGGAAGAGAGGGATAGAGACAGAGAGAAGAATTTATTTGAAAGAATATGGGATGTACCAAAAGGAGAAAAGTCATACTTCTGAAAGAAATGGATCAAGAGCCATTCTGAAAATTGAAAGACCAACATTAATCACTGTTCTCTCTGCTTTTGCCATGAATCGATACCAAGACTTTTCTGTCTCAGGACCACTCTCCTCAAGAGGCAAGTTCCTGAGAGCACAGCCAAGTTGTTTACCTTGCCTCACCATCCCTTTTCTCAGCTCTAGAGAGAGCTGAGCACCTTCATTCCAGGCCCAGTCCTGACTGACCAGTAGGACAGTCCATCGGGAAAATTCAAGAAACAAGCTCAAGAAGAATGAACAACAGATCTTGGACAAACAGAAACAACAGATGTTCAATTTACCAAGTCTACTCCATTTTTAGGTGAAATGTTCTTCTCCACAGGCTCACTGTTAATCAGTGATGAGGCCAGGACCAGAAAAATCCCTTTACCATCTTCCAAGATCTTCCTCATTTCAGTACTTTTCCTCCTTTACAGTCTGCATGTTCAGTTCTTTTAAAACTCTGTCTCTTAGAAAAAACGAAATAAAATCTTACAGTGTCTCCTCCAAATACTGTGAAGCGAGCTGATTTCTGAGAAATACATTACTAAACGAAACACACCTTTTTATGATCTTAAAGATAAATGTCAGACAAATATTCTGAGAATGAATAGTTGCCAGGAAGCTGAGGAAGGGTTTGTATTTGGCTGTGGGCAACCAAAAAGGATATATAGAAGAGCTGCTTCTTTCTTATCTCTGGAATCTGACAGTGTTAATGATGATGTCAAATGCATTTTCAGGCATATTTTTCAAAGTTATTTGTACTGGGAAGTACACTGTCTTGTGAAATGTCAGAGTGCAGCTTTTTCAGTGGGAGCCATTTTCCATTTGAACGCACTGAAACAGGATTTTCATGGAAAATATTCAAGTTCTGTGAGGCACCTTAAATTATTTCTAATGCCACTGTAATTATGAGGACCTGCAGCTGGCATACCTGAAGCAATATTCAACATATGAGTTCTATTCTTGACCTAAAGGTGGATTTACATGGTTTGAAGGTATGATGGAGCATATTTTTCAGTTCAGGACCATCCTGTAGTGACCTCAATACTATAAGCGGGCTTGAATGTCAGCTCCTCCTAAGGTCTTCCTTGGCCATCATACTTAAGTTTCTCATAGTAATTATAACTGCATTCTAATGTTTCTTCAGTAGTGTATAGCACAAGATCTAATTCTATGTTTGCTAAGAGATGCAGTATGTGTAGCCCTTAAGATCACAGAACTGAAGCAACCCACTGAGTTCAAAATCTCAGCTTCACTAATTATAGTAATTATACTCGTTGCACTTGCATAACCATAACTAACTTCTCCAACTCTCAGTTTCTTTTACTGAAAACATGTGGGAGGGTGGTACCCATTCTTAAGGATGTGGTGAGAATTAAATGAGGTAAAATGTGCCAAGCACTCTTAACAATGCCTCATGTATGGTGAGCGTCATGTAAGTGTTTTCTTATTGCTGTGATTAATGTATTATCTCTGTTTCTCTCCTCTCCACCTGCATTAGACTGTGAGCTCTGTGAGGGCAGGAACATATCTCTTCTCTCCAGTAGATATTCAGAAGGAAAAATACCTCTCACACAGTGGAGGGTCAATCAATATTTGTAGGTTGAATGGATGAATGTATGAATGGATGAATGTATGAATGGATGGGCCAATCTGATCATCTACCAATTGCATTCACACACATTTGAGCTAGAGAATGGTGCTATCAGTGGTACCAAATACTTTTCTCATTTTACAAGTTAGTAAACTGAAGCTTCAGTTCAGTTCAGTGGTTCAGTCATGTCTGACTCTTTGCGACCCCATGAATCTCAGCACACCAGGCCTCCCTGTCCATCACCAACTCCCGGAGTTCACTCAGACTCACGACCATTGAGTTGGTGATGCCAGTCCAGCCATCTCATCCTTGGTCGTCCCCTTCTCCTGCCCCCAATCCCTCCCAGCATCAGAGTCTTTTCCAGTGAGTCAACTCTTCACATGAGGTGGCCAAAATACTGGAGTTTCAGCTTTAGCATCATTCCTGCCAAAGAACACCCAGGGCTGATCTCCTTCAGAATGGACTGGTTGGATCTCCTTGCAGTCCAAGGGACTCTCAAGAGTCTTCTCCAACACCACAGTTCAAAAGCATCAATTCTTCAGCACTCAGCTTTCTTCACAGTCCAACTCTCACATCCATACATGACCACTGGAAAAACCATAGCCTTGACTAGACGGACCTTAGTCGGCAAAGTAATGTCTCTGCTTTTGAATATGCTACCTAGGTTGGTCATCACTTGCCTTTCAAAGAGTAAGTGTCTTTTAATTTCATGGCTTAGAGTTATTAAATTACTTTCTCAAGAGCAGATTTCAAATGTAAAAAGTCCTGGGCTTGAACTCAGTTCTTCTGAATCCAAATCTCTTTCTCTGCTGAATCAACCTTTTATTCATTTATTTATTTATTTTTCATCTCTGAATCTTGTCTTCAAGACTTTTCTAAAAAATAGAGGGGGGCATTGCCCTGCTTATTGCTTTGTTTGAGCATCAAAAGTTCAAGTAGGTAAAATGCATTAAACTGTTACCCTAATATAGGCATTATTACTCTGTTTAGTATTTAAGGGATTGCAGGAGTAGCTTGATTGCTTAGTGAAATGATTTTACACAGGAAAGAGTATTTTAAAAGAAGGGGGAGAGAAAGAAAGAGAAACTGGGTAAGAGAGTGATAAACAATTTGCAATAAGAATTGGCTTTGAATTCTGAAGTATTTCTTGATTGCTGACCATGTGATCAGGTCAAGTTGGTCGAATAACCTAGAGAGGAAAAGAGAGTACCTTTCTGATGTCTCAATATATTCCCTAAATTATTGAGGTGTGGTCAGGATGTGTCTCTGGTATTTTGACACATATTTTAGCTCCTGGCCAATGACATTAGGGAGCTATAGTTTTAGCCTTGTGTCTTATTTACCTTTGTATATAAATGCTGAATTTCCAGGATGATAAATTCAGGAAAGTTCTAACTTACTTTTCAAATCTACCAAGAATTGTAAATTCTGTCTAGATATTGAGAAAGTTGAAAAAAGAATACTCACATACACAAAGTAGCTTTGGTAGTAGTGAGAAACACATCTGGTCAATAACATGATAATTAATAATAGAATCAATTAACTATTATTGAACATTTAGTAGGTGGGAGAAGCTGCTACATGATTTTATGTGCATCACTTAACAGACTCATCCATGTTTTTAAACAAATATTTACTGAAGATCTATTATTTTCCAGAAACAGTTCTACTAGCTAGACACATAATGATTTTTTAAAAAGTGCTCAATCTTATAGAGCTTACATTCTAGTAGGAGAGAAGTCAATTAAAAAAGCTGGCCAATTAATATTTCATAAGCTATCAGATAATTATAAGTTCTATGAAGAGAAAGAAAATAATGTGTAAGAATAAAGAATAATGGAGGCCTGGGATGATTAACTGGAGAAGGAAATGGCAACCCACCCCAGTATTCTTGCCTGGAAAACTCCATAGATAGAAGAGCCTAACAGGCTACCATCCCTGAGGTTGCAAAGAGTTCAAGTCCCTGAGATAGTACAAAGAGTAGTCCCTGAGACAGTACAAAGCTAGATTGGGATCGCCAAACCAATAAGGCACAAAGCACTATGAATGAGGTCCATGAGTCAGGCATGGTACTGGGCTTTGAAGAAGAGGTTTGGATTTTCTCCTGAATGTGATGGAAAGCTCTTGCAGGGTTTGGGAAGAATGACAAAATTAGATTTACTTGTCAAAAGATCTTTCTGGTTGCTGCATAGGGACTTATTTGTAGGTTATAAGGGTAGCAAGGGAAGAAGCTGGTAGAACACTTGGAAGCTATGGTGCCAGTCCAGGAAAGAGACAGTGGTGCCTGTGAAGGATGGAGGTTGGAGGGAAGTAGTAAGGTTTGGAAGAAGGAAGAATTCTCTTCTGATTAATTTCATTCTCTGATTAAAATTCAACTCCAGCTTCTTTGGCATTAGTGGTTGGGGCACAGACTAGGATTACTGTGATATTGAATGGTTTGCCTTAAAAGCAAACAGAGACCATTCTGCAAAAGTAGGAAGTCAAGAGATACCTGTAGTAATAGGCAAGTTTGGCCTTGGAGTACAAAATGAAGCAAAGCAAAGGCTAACAGAGCTTTGCCAAGAGAATGCACAGGTAATAGCAAACGTGCTCTTCCAACAACACAAGAAATGGCTTTACACATGGGCATCACCAGATGGTCAATACCAAATCAGATTGAATATATTCTTTGCACCCAAAGAAGGAGAAGCTCTATACAGTCAGCAAAAACAAGACCGGGAGCTGATTCTGACCCAGATCATGAATTGCTTATTGCCAAATTCAGACTTAAATTGAAGAAAGTAGGGGAAATCACTAAGCCATTCAGGTACGACCTAAATCAAATCCCTTATGATTATACAGTGGAAGTGACAAATAGATTCAAGGGATTAGATCTGATAGAGTGCCTGAAGAATAATGAACTGAGGCTCAGGATATAGTACAGGAGGCAGTGATCAAAATCATACCCGAGGGGAAAAAAAGGCAAAAGGAAAAATGGCCATCTGAGGAGGGCTGACAAATAGCTGAGAAAAGAAGAGAAGCAAAAGGCAAAGGAGAAAAGGAAAGACATACCCATCTGAATGCAGAGATCCAAAGAATAGCAAGGAGAGATAAGAAAGCATTCCTAAGTGAACAATGCAAAGAAATAGAGTAAAACAATAGAATGAGAAAGACTAGAAACCTCTTCAAGAAAATTAGAGATACAAAGGGAACTTGTCATGCAAAGATAGGCACAATAAAGGACAGAAATGGTATAGACCTCACAGAAAGCAGAAGATATTAAGAAGAGGTGGCAAGAATACACAGAAAAACTAGACAAAAAGGTTTTCATGACCCAGATAACCATGATGGTGTAATCACTTACCTAGAGCTAGACATCTTGGAGTGTAAAGTCAAGAGGGCCTTAGGAAGCATCATTATGAACAAAGCTAGTGGAGGTGATGGAATTCCAGCTGAGATATTTCAAATCTTAAAAGATGATGCTGTGAAAGTGCTGCACTGAATATGCCAGCAAATTGGGAAAACTCAGCAGTGGCCACAGGACTGGAACAGGTCAGTTTTCATTCCAATCCCAAAGAAGGGCAGTGCCAAAGAATGTTCAAATTGTAGCGCAGTTGTAGTCACTTCACATGCTAACAAAATAATGCTCAAAATTCTCCAAGAGAGACTACAACAGTATGTGAACTGAGAACTTCCAGATGTTCAAGCTGGATTTAGAAAAGGCAGAGGAATCAGAAATCAAATTGCCAACATCTGTCAGATCATAGAAAAAGCAAGAGAATTCCGAGAAAACATCTACTTTTGCTTCATTGACTATGCTAAAGCCTTAGATTGTTTAGACCACAACAAACTGTGGGAAATTCTTCAAGTGATGGGAATATCAGACTACCTTACCTGTCTGTTGAGAAATCTGGATGCAGGTCTAAAAGCAGCAGCTAGAACTGGATATGGAAAAACAGACTGGTTCAAAATTGGGAAGGTAGAACATCAAAGCTGTATATTGTCAATTTGTTATTTAACTTATATGCATAGTACATCATGCGAAATGCTTGGCTAGATGAAGCATAACCTGGAATCAATATTGAGAAGAGAAATATCAATAACTTCAGATATGCAGATGACACTACCCTTGTGGAAGAAAGCAAAGAGGAACTAAAGAACCTGTTGATGAAAGTGAAAGAGGAGAGTGAAAAAGCTGGTTTAAAACTCAGCATTCAGAAAACTAAGATCATGGCATCCTGTCCCATCACTTCAAGGCAAATAGATGGGGAAACAATGGAAACATTTTCTTGGGTTTGAAAATCACTGCAGATGGTGACTGTAGCCATGAAATTAAAAGTCGCCTGCTCCTTAGAAGAAAAGCCATGACAAAACTTGACTGTGCATTAAAAAGCAGAGATATTACTTTGCCAAGAAAGATCCACCTAGTCAAAGCTATGTGTTTCCAGTAGTCATGTATATATGTGAGAGATGGACCATAAAGAAGGCTAAACACTGAAGAACTGATGCTTTTGAACTGTAGACTTGAAGAAGACTCTTGTGAGTCCCTTAGACTGCAAGTCCAGGGACCCAAACCAGTCAGTCCTAAAGGAAATCAGTCCTAAATATTCATTGGAAGGACTGATGTTGAAGGTGAAGCTCCAGTACTTTGGCCACCTAATGCGAAGAACTGACTCATTTGAAAAGACCCTGATGCTGGGAAAGATTGATGGTGGGAGGAGAAGGCAACAACAGAGGATGAGATGGATGGCACCACTGACTCAATGGACAAGCAAGCTCCAGGAGATGGTGAAGGACAGGGAAGCCTGGTATGCTGCAGTCCATGGGGTCACAAAGAGTCAGACACGACTGAGCAACTGAACAACAAAGAAATGAATGAAAGCATGTTAAAGCCATTAGCTGAAAATGTCAAGGTCTGAAGAGACTAGAGGAGGTGTGAGTTTGTCCTCAGAGAATAAGAAAGCGAACAGACTATGTGAGAAGTAGTAGGGGCTATTTAAGTTTGTAGTCCTGAGTCTGATGTGGCACAAAACCACACAGTTGTGAGTTCTTCTCCATCCACCTTTTGGTAAAGGCAGAGAATTGGGTTTAACTGAGCTGGAGTTTTGCCAGGTGAGTGTGGTGAACAAGAAGTAGGAACTGAGAGATTATACTGTTGAATTCTGGAACCTAAACCAGTAGGAGAAAGTAATGGTATGAGATGGTAGTGGTAGTGGTAGATCAGAAATATGGACATTGGTAGATCAGACTATCCTGATGCTGCCAAAGATCACCTGGAGTATGTGATGGACTGAGTATTTGTAGCTCCTCAAAATTCATATATTGAAACCCTAACCCCCAAGATGACAGCATTTGGAGGTGCGATCTTTGAGGGGCAATCAGATTTAGATGAGGTAATGAGGATGGTTTTTCTAGTAGTCATGTATGGATATGAGAGTTGGACTGTAAAAAGGCTAAGCACCGAAGAATTGATGCTTTTGAATTGTGGTGTTGGAGAAGACTCTTGAGAGTTCCTTGGACTGCAAGGAGATCAAACCAGTCAATCCCTAAAGGAAATCAATCCTTAATAGTCATTAGAAGGACTGATGTTGAAGCTGACTCTCCAATACTTAGGACACCTGATGCAAAGAGCTGACTCATCTGAAAAGACCCTGATGCTGGGAAAGACTGAGGCAGGAAGAGAAGGGGGTGACATAGGATGAGATGTTTGGATGGCATCACTGACTCAATGGACATGAGTTTGAGCAAGCTCCAGGAAGATGGAGAAGGACAGGGAAGCTTGGTGTTCTGCATCCATGCTGTCACAGAGTCTGACACAACTGAACTGAAAAATAACAACAAATGAGGGTGGTGCCCTCATGATGGATTAGTGCCCTCATAAGAAGAGACCAGAAAAGTAGCTGTTTTTCCTCTATGAGAATCATCACCACAACCTGATCTTGCTGGCAGCCTGAACTGGCACTTCTAGCTTTCAGAATGGTAAGAAACTGTCGTTTAAACTACCAGTCTATGTGTTTGCTTGTTTGTTTGTTTTATAGCAGCCCAAACTAATACAGGCAAGCAATTGGAGTGAGCTGAAAAGTGCGGTGGGAATTGGTTCTCAGACGCTAATGTGGAGACTGAAATGACCAGGGCCATGTAATCCTGGAAGTGGGTTATCTTACTTAGCATAACACAGTATTTTATATTTTTGCGTTTTTTTCTCCTCTATATCATTTGACACCTCTGGGTTGCCAAAATAATCATAAAGTTGAGACAAGCCAAGAACATCACCAACCAAGTGAAGGACTTAATTTAGATTGTTAATGGCTGAGAAGTGTCTCCTTTTACGGTGATGCCTGTAATACTGACGTGGTTCCGGGGGTGCGATGATGGGGTAAGAGCATACTATCGTGGCTTTGGGGCTATATGAGGACGCCCACACATTCCCCCCCACCCCCACCCCGGGGCCTCACTATTCCCAGACAGGCAACAGTGAAAGTTTATCAGCAGGCTAAGTCGGTGTCCTAGGGAGCCAGGGAGCCTCCTAGGCAGAGAATCCTCAGTCGGGGAAGCCATTCCTGGACGGCAGCCAGCTCTCAGTGAGTTCCCACCGCGGCCTACTTGTCAGTATGGGATCTGAGTTTTAATTTCGCGCAGGTGGAGGTCGTTTTGGGCGCTGCGGGTCAGTGCGCAAGAGCTGAGCTTCCGCTCTCCAGCAATCCTGAAGTTAGAGTTCCTAGAGGGATCCAGGAGGCTCCCCGGGGGCCCGTTGAGTGCCCGGTCTCCTCAGCCTCTCTGCTGCAGCATCCAGGGGTGCGTCCCCCTTTGCCGATTCTTGACGTCAAGCCCCGACCGCCACGAAGCCTCGCCAGGGCTGTGGAGCGCAGAGGGAGGGTGGCGGGGCGGGGAAGCCATTGCAGCAACAGCTTGGAGGAAGGAGCTGGACGTCTCCGCCGAGAAAACCGGGGGTGGCAGCCAGAGTAGGGGAGGCGGAGGACCCGCTCGCTCTGGGAGCCGCTGGGTTGCTGCAAAGAAGGGCGGGGAGAGGCGGGGGCGCTGCCTGCACCGCGCTGGCTCCAGCGGTGCCCGCGGGGAATGTGACATCAGCGGCGCCGGGCGCTTGCGGCTGGAGGAGGCATCTCGCCTTGGCTGCGCGGTGCACACCTCGCCCCGGGGAGGACGCATCCCGGGCAGGCGGCAGGGATGTCGGCGAAGGAGAGGCCAAAGGGCAAAGTGATCAAGGACAGCGTGACCCTCCTGCCCTGCTTTTATTTCGTGGAGGTGAGTTGGCCCAGCGCCTTGGCGTAATGCAGATCCTCCGGGAGGCTCCGGAGCCAGTTCGGGTCCCGGGAGGTGTTGGAGGCGCAGAGACCGGGCTGGGTGCGCGCTGCTGCCCCCAAATGCCCCCACGCTCCCCTTTCCCCCTAGGTTCCTCGGGATCTCCCCGGAGCGTGCCTGTGAGTGTCCGCCAGCCAGGGCTGGTTGCCAGTAGCGTTGCCACTGCTAGGTGGCCTGCAGACGGGGGGAGATACCTGTGTGAGTGAGTGTGGGGCTAGTTCCCTGGCCCTCCTGGACTGCCTGTGTGCACAGCGTCGTCCCTGGCCCGAAAGGGCCATGATGCTGATATTTTAGGATTTGTGTCCTCAATCTACGAATACCTGTCTAGAACTCTGAGCTTTCTCAAGGGAGTTCAAATACACACAGTCATGCCCTGGGTGTCTGAGGGCTGGGGATGTTTATATAGGATTAGGAATATCGATTGCTTTATTACACAAAAACAAAAACAAAAAGCCCCTCCCCTATTAAAATTACTATGGTGTTCACATCTGCTTCTAAAATTGGGTCCACATCACTAGGTATCAATCTATTGGCTTTTTTCCATGGTTAACAAAAATTATATGCATATATACGTGTATATGTATATTTATACATATGTATAATTTTTTAAAATAAATGACATCATCTGATTTTACTTGGTTTGTACACGTGCATTTATTCTGTGCTGAGCAATATCACAGATAAGCAGTTAGCATGCAGATATATTCATAATGAGCGTCTAAGTTACCAAAATGCGGTATTTAAGGGAGGAACAATTTATGGGAGGGTTATAAAGATTGACAGGTCCAGTGATTCCATGCACTGTGGTCCATTGCATTAGGAAGACATCTTTAAGCAAGAGGTTTATTAAATCATAGGTAGAGAAGAGATGTGTTGGATATGTTTAGTGAAATTATATGGTTTTTAAGCAAAAAACTATATTCTGTGTTATTAGAGCCTGGATTGCAGAGAGAAGTATAAGACCATTGCTGAATTATAAATATCCTTCCTTGGCTGTCTTTTCAGCCAAATATGGAGGTTTAGCACTTACAAGTACAGATAGTAGATTCTGTATCTGATGATTGTGAGGCTTATCTGTGTTGAGGTATAGTTACTGTTTTGAAACTTGGGAGAAGTGACATTGTCAGATTGTTTTTATAGATAACAGTATACCTGCAAGTTTCTCTTAGGTCTTGCAAATTTTTTTAAAGATGGTTTCAGGGTTAAGAAAGATGTACGTGATTTGCATAAGTCTCAGAGAAATGATGGGTGATTCCTTCATCCATGACCCATAGAAAAGAAGGGAAAAAAATTGACCTGTTTATTTAAAATAATTAATTAATTTATTTATTTTTGTCCTTTCTCTTTTCACAAGGGATTTTGAGGCCACTGTTTAATTTTGTTGAAAGCTTATGAAGAGTTTTTCCAAGGAAAAAAAATGTGGGCACAGAAGATTCCATGATGAACAGGGTAAAGGGATAGAGATCCCTGCCTTCAAGTTAAATCCTGTCAGGCCACTTGTCGCATTGCTAATCCGCTGTGGTTTTGTGCAAAAAGCACGTTCATTCCCTTCTGGATCTATTACATCTGTCCAGGAGAAATCAGTTAATTGCTGGCTTCTGCCTCCAGGACAGAGCACACCTGAGGTCAGCTAGAATCTGACCACATTTAGATTGCAGTTATATGGCTTCGAGGAAAACACTTTCATAAAAGAGAATGCAAACCAGAGAATTAAGGTTGTACCTTAAAAGAATCTATGTGTACACTTTTGAGGTGCCTTTAATAGGAGTACACTATCTTTTAATTTAAAATTTTAAAAGTAAAAATGCCTCAAAAGACATTTGAAATATGTTCTCTAGGAACAACCATCTCATAAATGTTTGTTCTTTTCCATGAATGGAAACAGCCCCAAATCATTACCTTCACTTTGACCCATTCAGATACCCTCTATGGATGCCCTAGTAGGGCAAGCTATAGAACAATTGCTGGAAAACAATTCATGGAGTCTGGATGTGCACTTATGGCATTATGTCTTGAGAGTAACTGATTTGAACGGGAGGAGCCACAAAACTGGATTGCAAATGATCTCTCTGAAATTTATATTCATGATGAACCACTAAAAAGCCTCTCAAAAATGGAAGGAGACATTAGTACACCGATTATTTAAAGAGTTGACAGAATGCACTACTATACTCTTTTGGAATGACTCATTTTGTAGGCAGTGAGAATGAGCTTTGTATCTCTTTTGGAGAATGAATATATCATGTATTAACATGTCAGTAAAATGCTCTAGAGTAATGGCACTTTGCTTTCCAGCATAGTTTCCCCAGACCTTAGTAATTAAAATGGAAGAATGAAACATGAGTGAGTCTTTCACCACATATCAACCCAAAGTGCATATTCAAGTCTTTTCTGTTACATCAGACAATAATGAAGGAATAAAAAGGTACAAAAGAACAGAATTTGAGGAGAAAATGGGGCCTAAGAATTAAGTTAGGTTCCTACCATATCCCATACAAAAATAAATTCAAGACAGAGCAATAATTTAAATTTTAAGAAATGGCTAAAAACTAAACAGTAATAATAGCATAACCATATATTTTTTAGATTTTACAATGTGAAAGACCTTTCTTAACATATAATTAAAGTCAGAAATAATATAGGAAAAGACTAACACATTTTCCTCCCATCCCAAATAAAGTTTCTCTATAACAGAAGTTACTCTAAAGAAATTTTAGAGAAAAATCTCTGGGTCTCAAGTCAGTGATACCATGGACAATTTAAACTTTGCCTTTCTTCTTGGAGTTCAGGCTGTTTTAAATTGCTATTCACAATAGGCATTAAATATGAAAAAACTAGGTCTTCCTTTGTAGCTCAGTTGGTAAAGAATCCACCTGCAATGCAGGAGACCCGGGTTTGATTCCTGGGTCAGGAAAATCCCTGGAGAAGGGAAAGGCTACCCACTCCAGTATTCTCAGGCTTCCCTGGTGGCTCACATGGTAAAGAATCTGCCTGAAATGCAGGAGACCTGGGTTCAATCCCTAGGCTGGAAAGATCCCCTAGAGGAGGGCATGACAACCCACTCCAGTATTTTTGCCTGGAGAATCCCCATGGACAGAGCAGCCTGGGTCCCTGGGGTCACGAAGAGTCAAACATGACTGAGCTGTTAAGCACAGCATAGCACATGAAGAAACTAACTAGGAGAGCAAAGAACAACATTCATTCCAACCAGACAGGGCTGAAATCAGGTTAGACTGAATTATGGCCAGAAAGCCTGGTCTGATAGACAGGCTGACCTGGTTCATATACCACCTGTTCTACATACTACTAGGATAATTCTGACCAAGGTACTTCTCTCATCCTCAATTTCTACATATGTGATAAAAATTATATGATATGACATAAATATGTTTATTCATATGTACTAGAAATTATAATATCCATGTATCTTAGAAAATATTATGCAGTTAAAGCATGAAATATACCAGCTATCATACCTGAGCTAGAATATGCACTCAGGATGTATCAGGTGCTTTTGCATGATGACAGGATATAGAAATTATATCCTATATATAGGCCGAGGTACTCAGTCACTAAAATCAAGTAATCATGCTTAGGTGATGTCCAAACTTGATGGTAAGCAAATGGTAAATTAATGGATAGAATTAATTTTTCTTACATTTTTGGTTTATGCTGCCAATTGTTTATGCTAATAAAGGGGTTTATGGTTGACAATAATTAAATATACCAATATTACATGTTAATTTGAAAAACACAAATGATTTCCAACATGGTACCTCACTTTATGAACATGTGTGACAATTCAATTTTGCACTGTTTAATTTGGGAAGAGAAAAGTCAAGTTATGAAAGGAACTTTAAAACAAGCATACCCTAGGCCTTATCAGGTTAAACAGAAAAGCAGGTGAAAAGGAACATTCCACTGGAGGAAAGGTTCCTCTTGCCTTTAAAGTTCCAAAGCCCTCTCCAAGTGCTGGCTGTATCAGTTACAGTGCACTTGCAGCCAGCAGCACACCTCAAATTAATAAAAGGGGTTGTAGCTTAGGAACCCAGTATTATACATGAGAAGGCTGGTTGTGTGCCTAAATCATCCCCTTTATGCAAAGCTTAACAATAGTTCCACTTGTGCTCAGACTCACAATTTTGTTCTCATTAGTCATCCTTTTCCAAGATATGAGTTCGCATTGACTCAGGATCTACTATAAACAAACGACAAATTAACCTTGAAACCAAAAGTTGCAAGTTCTTAATAAATAAATGGGGAAAAGATTCTATATCCTTTGAATGTGAAATAACTACCTGAAGCCAATTCAAAATATTTTAAACATGACAGGCTTGAAATCATATAGAAAATTTTCACTAATTGAATATTGTACTTAATGGATGTGTTTCAGGATTTTGTTAATGCAGTTTAGTTACTATAGTTTAAATCAATATCTAGACATTGTGTTCAGGAGTAAAAGCCATCATTTCTCTGTTACTGTCCTGCCTGAAGAAGTTCAAAGGCCTTTGTTTAAGCAAGCAAAGATACCCTGGTCAGTTCAGCCTGAACATCATGTCTAGACATTATTGTGTCTTGACAGAACCTTAATATGTTTTTCCTCAACTGGAAAGTGTCCACTGTATCTTAATTGTAGCAAACATTAATTCATAAGATTTCTGCTTAGCTCAAGATCTATGTGAAAATTTTATAACTCACACGATCTTCCTGGGAAATATAGCTAGCTGATTTCCTTTTACATAAACTTTAGCATCAGCAGGAAGTACAAAATGACAACATTTCTGCATCGCACATACCAAAATAGTAGTTGTAGGATTTTTCCCTTTTCAGCGTGGCATAGGTGGTCCACTCAAAGAAGTCCAAACCCTACCAAGAGAGACAAGCTGACGAATCTTTCTTCCTTTTAAAGTTACAGTGCAGAGTCCTTTGGTGAAAAGCAAAAAGTAAATAGAGACAATAATAGAGTCCTGGGTTTTAGAGACACTAAATGAGGACATTTCCACAAATACTGAAATGAAGTCTTGAACATAGAACCAACTGTTAGGGAATCCTATAGTATTCCTAGGTTGCTCCACTATCTTACTGTGTCTCCATGGGCAAGTCACTCATAGTAATCCCTGTCCTGGTAGGGAAAACAATGGGTGCCTTCTACCAGCCTTAAAGGGATGTTGATAATAATGATAATAATAATAAGGAATAGTTGATTTCAAGCCTCCTTTAGATTACAGGCTCTTTAATTATCTTTAATCTTGAGAACTACTTTAAATGGTAGTATTATTTGTATTAAGGTAGTATCAAGAAGGGTAGCTCAACTGGTAAAGGATCTGCCTGCAATGCAGGAAACCCCAGTTCGATTCCTGGATCAGGAAGATCCCCTGGAGAAGGGATAGGCTACCCACTCCAGGGGTCATGGGCTTCCCTGGTAGCTCAGACAGTAAAGAATCTGCCTGCAATGCAGGAGACCTGGGTTTGATCCCTCGATTGGGAAGATCCCCTGGAGGAGGGCATGACAACCCACTCTAGTATTCTTGCCTGGAGAATCCCCATGGATAGAGGAGCCTGGCAGGCTACAGTCTGTGGGGTCACAGAGGGTTGGACACGGCTGAGCGATGAAGCACAGCACAGCAAGAAGGCATTATTATCCGTATTTTTTTAATCAATACATTGTAACTCAAAAAGCTAAATGTCTTTCTGGGGACACAGCAGTTAAGTGAAGAGCCATGATTTGGGTGCTTGTCCGTCTCCTTCTTGCATTACCATTTCTCCCAGTCTACCTCACAGTGACTCTAATAATGCTAACCTTAACGAGGGAGTGGGCTGGGGAGACCTCTCCTGTGACTTGGCTAGCTTTGTGGTTTTGGAAGTCATGTGTGTGGATAATGTCTTGTGAGGGTTCTACTCTGTGGAACAGAGTTTTCTCTTCATTCAGCTACTGAATTTGGCTTTGATAGTGTTATCTTCTGCAGAGAGCAACTGGTTTAACTCTAACACAGATGTGTAGATGGCGCAGGGCTGTCTACCCAAAAAGATGCTTCCTTTGGGAAAGCACAGGTGGTACCCTTGAGATTTCTGTGAAGGAAGAGTGAACACAGAGCTTTGGGTAGACTGAGAAGGCAGAGTCGGAATTTAAAAATTTAGAAAAATAGATGGTGTATGTCTATGGGAATAATAGAGCATGGAGGAAAGAATTCCTAATAGAATAGAAATGGAGGGAGGCTAGACCAAGGAGGATTAGGAGAAAAGGCACGTGAAGGCAATGGACATCGAATCTGTGAGCAAGCCATGGGGATTCCTTTAGGGCACTTAATTGTCTAAATTGACTTGTGAAATAAAAAGCATTAAGGGTGCAATTTTTAGTGTTTACTTTGGGAATCTGTTGCAGATATTACCACAAAGATTTCTTCCCTGCATGTGTATACATCACAGGCTATTTCTCATGCAACATATTAACAACAAAATGTGAGGAAATGTCTCATTGCTGAATTAAGTCTAATAAAGCCATGTACTCCCAGAACACTTGGTTTGATTCTCCTATCACAAATGAGAAAACTGGCTTGAAAAGGTTAACTAAGTTACCTAAAAACACACTATGGTTAATATCAGACAAGAATACAGCCTGTCTCCCCACTGCTGTTCTAATTATACTATTTCTAGAATTCCTTGCATTACAGGGTTTCCCTCTGGATTATAACACAATATAGGTCATTATAATTCTACACATGAACAAATTGTGTTCACTTTTTGAGCTTTATATCCAAATACCTTTACATATTTCATATCACATTGCATTAGCAAGTTAAAGCAATTATGAATGGCCAAATTGTTAGGCTTGTTGAAAAGCATGTTTACAGCTAAAAATCATAAAATTGTAAGTGATACTTTTATTTCTCCTTGCCTAATTGTCTACTTATCATTTCATAATGACTTCTCTGGACATGATGAGGTCTCTGACAGACAGGAAAGGAAAGTGGAAACATTGAAAGGAGTGAGGATATAATTTACAATATCAGTGACAAAATAACTGAATTTTCTTTTTTATTTTATTTATTTATTTATTTTTAATTTTTATTTATTTATTATTATTTTTAATTACAATACTGTATTTGTTTTGCCATATATTGACATGAATCAGCCACTGATGAACACAATCTCCCAATGCCGAAGCCCCCTCCCACCTCCCACCCCACATCATCTCCCTGAATCATCCTGTGCACCAGCCCCATGCATCCTGCATCCTGCATTGAACATAGACTGGCGCTTCGTTTCTTACAAGATGGTATACATGTTTCAATGCCATTCTCCCAAATCATCCCACCCTCTCCCTCTCCCTCAGAGTCCAAAAGTCCGTTCTATACCTCTGCGTCTCTTTTGCTTTACAGTTTGTTGTTTTTAGTCTCTAAGATATGTCAGACTCTTTGCAACCCCATGGACTGCAGCAAGCCAGGCTTCCCTGTCCATCACCAACTCCCAGAACATACTCAAATTCATTTCCATTGAGTAGTGATGCCATCCAACCATCTCATCTTCTGTCACCCCCTTCGCCTCCCACCTTCTATCTTTCCCAGCATCAGGGTCTTTTGAAATGAGTCAGTTCTTCTCATCAAGTGTCAAAAGTTTTTGAGTTTCACCTTCAGCATGAGTCCTTCCAATGAATATTCAGGACTGATTTCTTTTAGGATTAAATGATTTGGTCCCTGGACTTGCAGTTCAAAGGAATCTCAAGAGTGTTCTCCAACACTATAGTTCAAAAGCATCAACTCTTCGGTGTTCAGCTTTCTTTATAGTCCAACTCTCACATCCAACCATAGCTTTGACTAGACAGACCTTTGTTGGCAAAGTAATGTCTCTGCTTTTTAATATGCTGTCTAGGTTGGTCATAGATTTTCTTCCAAGGAGCAAGCATTTTTAAGTTCATGGTTGCAGTCATCATCTGCAGTGATTTTGGAGCCCAAGAAAATAAAGTCTCTCATGGTTTCATTGTTTCCCCATCTATTTGCCTTGCAGTGACGGGACCGGATGCCATGATCTTGGTTTTCAGAATGTTGAGTTTTAAGCCAACTTTTTCACTTTCCTCTTTCACTTTCATCAAGAGGCTCTTTAGGTCTTTGCTTTTTTCCATAAGGGTGGTGTCGTCTGCATATCTGAAGTTATTGATATTTCTCTCAGCAATCTTGATTCCAACTTGTGCTTCATCTGGCCTGGCATTTTGTTTGATGTACTCTGCATAGAAGTTAAATAAGCAGGGTGACAATATACAGCCTTGATGTTCTCCTTTCCATTTGGAACCAGTCTGTTGTTCCATGTCCAGTTCTAACTGTTGCTTCCTGACCTGCATACAGATTTCTCAGGAGGCAGGTAAAGTTGTCTGGTATTCCTACCTCTTTAAGTTTTCCACAGTTTGTTGTGATCCACAGTCAAAGGCTTTGATGTAGTCAATAAAGCAGATGTCTTTCTGGAACTCTCTTGCTTTTCGATGATCCAGTGGATGTTGGCAATTTGATCTCTGGTTCCTCTGACTTTTCTAAATCCAGCTTGAACATCTGGAAGTTCTCAGTTCACGTACTCTTGAAGCCTGCCTTGGAGAATTTTGAGCATTACTTTACTATCGTGTGAGATGTGTGCAATTGTGCGGGAGTTTGTGCATTCTTTGGCATTGCCTTTCTTTGGGATTGGAATGAAAACTGACCTTTTCCAGTCCTGTGGCCATTGCTGAGTTTTCCAAATCTCCTGGCATATTGAATGCAGCACTTTCACAGTATCATATTTTAGGATTTGAAATAGCTCAACTGGAATTCCATCACCTCCACTAGCTTTGTTCGTAGTGATACTTCCTAAAGCCCACTTGACTTCGCATTTCAGGATGGCTGGCTCTACGTGAGTAATCACACCACTGTGGTTATCTCAGTCATGAAGATCTTCTTTGTATAGTTCATCTGTATATTCTTGCCACCTAATCTTAATATCTTTTGCTTCTGTTAGGTCCATGCCATTTCTGTCTTTTATTGTGCCCATCTTTGCATGAAATTGTCCCTTGGTATCTCTTAACTTTCTTCGTGAGATCTCTAGTCTTTCCCATTATATTGTTTTCCTGTTTCTTTGCATTGATCACTGAGAAAGGCTTTCTTATCTCTCCTTGCTGGTATTTGGAACTCTGCATTCAGATAGGTATATCTTTCCTTTTCTCCTTTGCTTCTCTTATTTTCACAGCTATTTGTAAGGCCTCCCCAGACAGCCACTTTGGCTTTTGCATTTCTTTTTCTTGGGGATGGTCTTGATCACTGTCTGCTGTACATGTCATGAACCTCCACCCATAGTTCTTCAGGCACTCTGTCTATCAGATCTAGTCCCTTAAATCTATTTGTCACTGCCACTGTATAATTGTAAGGAATATGATTTAGGTCATACCTGTATGGTCTAGTGGTTTTCCCCACTTTCTTCAGTTTAAGGCTGAATTTGGCAATAAGGAGTTCATGATCTGAGCCACAGTCAGCTCCCAGTCTTATTTTTGCTATGTAGAGCTTCTCCATCTTTGGCTGTGAAGAATATAATCAATCTGATTTCGATGTTGGCCATCTGGTGATGTCCATGTGAGAGTCTTCTCTTGTGTTTTTGGAAGAGGCTGTTTACTATGACCAGTGCATTCTCTTGACAAAACTCTGTTAGCCTTTGCCCTGCTTCATTTTGTACACCAAGGCCAAATTTGCCTGTTACTCCAGGTATCTCTTGACTTCCTACTTTTGCATTCCAGTCCCCTATAGTGAAAAGGACATCCTTTTGGTGTGTTAGTTCTAGGGTCTTGTAGGTCTTCATAGAACTGTTCAAGTTCAGCTTCTTCACCATTACCGGTTCCGGATATAGACTTGGCTTACTGATATATTGAATGGTTTGCCTTGGAAATGAACAGAGATCATTCTGTCGTTTTGGAGACTGTATCCAAATACTGCATTTCAGACTTTTATGTTTACTATGAGGGTACTCTATTTTTTCTAAGGGATTCTTGCCCACAGTGGTAGATATAATGGTCTTCTGAGTTAAATTCACACATTCCAGTCCATTTTTCAGTTCAGTTCAGTTCAGTCGCTCAGTCGTGTCTGACTCTTTGCGACCGCATGAATCACAGCATGCCAGGCCTCCTTGTTCATCACCATCTCATGGAGTTCACTCAGACTCACGTCCATAGAGTCCATGAACCATCCTGCTATCTCATCCTCGGTCGTCCCCTCCTCCTCCTGCCCCCAATCCCTCCCAGCATCAGAGTCTTTTCCAATGAGTCACCTCTTCGCCTGAGGTGGCCAAAGTACCGAAGTTTCAGCTTTAGCATCATTCCTTTCAAAGAAATCCCAGGGTTGATCTCCTTCAGAATGGACTGGTTGGATCTCCTTGCAGACCAAGGGACTCTCAAGAGTTTTCTCCAACACCACAGTTCAAAAGAATCAATTCTTCGGTGCTCAGCTGTCTTCACAGTACAACTCTCACATCCATACATGACCACAGGAGAAACCATAGCCTTGACTAGACGGACCTTAGTCAGCAAAGTAATGTCTCTGCTTTTGAATATGCTATCTAGGTTGGTCATAACTTTTCTTCCAAGGAGTAAGCATCTTCTAATTTCATGGCTGCAGTCACCATCTGCAGTGACTTTGGAGCCCAAAAAAATAAAGTCTGACACTGTTTCCCCATCTATTTCCCATGAAGTGATGGGACTTCATGCCATGATCTTCATTTTCTGAATGTTGAGCTTTAAGCCAACTTTTTCACTCTCCTCTTTCAACTTCATCAAGAGGCCCTTTAGCTCCTTTTCACTTTCTACCATAAGGGTGGTGTCATCTGCATATCTGAGGTTATTGATATTTCTCCTGGCAATCTTGATTCCAGCTTGTGTTTCTTCCAGCCCAGCGTCTCTCATGATGTACTCTGCATAGAAGTTAAATAAGCAGGGTGACAATATACAGCCTTGATGTACTCCTTTTCCTATTTGGAACCAGTCTGTTGTTCCATGTCCAGTTCTAACTGTTGCTTCCTGACCTGCATACAGATTTCTCAGGAGGCAGGTCAGGTGGTCTGGTATTCCCATCTCTTGAGGAATTTCCCACAGTTTATTATGATCCACACAGTCAAAGGCTTTGGCATAGTCAATAAAGCAGAAATAGATGTTTTTCTGGAACTCTCTTGCTTTTCTCATGATCCAGCGGGCATTGCCAATTTGATCTCTGGTTCCTCTGCCTTTTCTAAAACCATCTTGAACATCAGGAAGTTCATGGTTCAGGTATTGCTGAAGCCTGGCTTGCAGAATTTTGAGCATTACTTTACTAGCATGTGAGATGAGTGCAATTGTGCGGTAGTTTGATCATTCTTTGGCATTGCCTTTCTTTGGGATTGGAATGAAAACTGACCTTTTCCAGTCCTGTGGCCACTGCTGAGTTTTCCAAATTTGCTGGCATATTGAGTGCAGCACTTTTACAGCATCATCTTTCAGAATTTGAAACAGCTCTACTAGAATTCCATCACCTCCACTAGCTTTGTTCCCAGTGATGCTTTCTAAGGCCCACTTGACTTCACATTCCAAGATGTCTGGCTCTAGACAAGTGATCACATCATCATGATTATCTGGGTGGTAAAGATCTTTTTGTACAATTCTTCCGTGTATTCTTGCCACCTCTTCTTAATATCTTCTGCTTCTGTTAGGTCCATACCGTTTCTGTCCTTTATTGAGCCCATCTTTGCCTGAAATGTTCCCTTGGTGTCTCTAATTTTCTTGAAGAGATCTCTAGTCTTTCCCATTCTGTTCTTTTCCTCTATTTCTTTGCATTGATCGCTGAAGAAGGCTTTCTTATCTCTTCTTGCTATTCTTTGGAACTCTGCATTCAGATGCTTGTATCTTTCCTTTTCTCCTTTGCTTTTCACGTCTCTTCTTTTCACAGCTATTTCTAAGGCCTCCCCAGACAGCCATTTTGCTTTTTGCATTTCTTTTCCATGGGGATGGTCTTGAACCCTGTCTCCCATATAATGTGATTCCTAAAATGTCAGTATTCACTCTTGCCATCTCCTGCTTGACCACTTCGAATTTGCCTTGATTCATGGATCTAACATTCCAGGTTCCTATGCATTACTGCTCTTTACAGCATCAGACTTTGTTTCCAACACCAGTCACATCCATAACTGGGTTTTGTTTTTGCTTTCGCTCCATCTCTTCATTCTTTCTGGAGTTATTTCTCCACTTATCTCCTGTAGCATATGGGGCACCTACTGAACTGGAGAGTTCATCTTTCAGTATCCTATCTTTTGCTTTTTCATGCTGTTCATGGGGTTCTCAAGGCAAGAATACTGAAGTGGTT
Organism: Nanger dama; assembly: GCA_917880005.1. NCBI lineage: Eukaryota > Metazoa > Chordata > Mammalia > Artiodactyla > Bovidae > Nanger > Nanger dama. Next base: position 5,812,503 of record CAKJTW010000059.1, read on the forward strand.
TGTCATTCCCTTCTCCAGTGGACCTCGTTTAGTCAGAACTCTGCACCAAGACTGTCCATCTTGGGTGACCCTACATTTCATAGCTCATAGTTTCATTGATTAGACAAGGCTGTGGTCCATGTGATCAGTTTGGTTCATTTTCTGTGATTGTGGTTTTCATTCTGTCTGCCCTCTGATGGAGAAGGATAAGAGGCTTATGGGAGCTTCCTGATGAGAGAGACTGACTGAGGGGAAAACTGGGTCTTTTTCTGATGGGCGGGGCTATGCTCACTTCAGTTAATTCAGTTGCTCAGTCGTGTCCGACTGTTTGTGACCCCATGAATCACAGCACACCAGGCCTCCCTGTCCATCACAACTCCCGGAGTTCACTCAGACTCACATCCATCAAGTTAGTGATGCCATCCAGCCATCTCATCCTCTGTCATCCCCTTCTCCTCCTGCCCCCCAATCCCTCCCAGCATCAGAGTCTTTTCCAATGAGTCAACTCTTTGCATGAGGTGGCCAAAGTACTGGAGTTTCAGCTTCAGCATCATTCCTTTCAAAGAAATCCCAAGGTTGATCTTCAGAATGGACTGGCTGGATCTCCTTGCAATCCAAGGGACTCTCAAGAGTCTTCTCCAACACCACAGTTCAAAAGAATCAATTCTTAGGCACTCAGCCTTCTTCACAGTCCAACTCTCATATTCACACATGACTACTGGAGAAACCATAGCCTTGACTAGACTGACCTTAGTCAGCAAAGTAATGTCTCTGCTTTTGAATATGCTATCTAGGCTGCTCATAACTTTTCTTCCAAGGAGTAAGCATCTTCTAATTTCATGGCTGCAGTCACCATCTGCAGTGATTTTGGAGCTCCCCCAAAAAAGTCTGACACTGTTTCCACTGTTTCCACTGTTTCCCCATCTATTTCCCATGAAGTGATGGGACTTCATGCCATGATCTTTGTTTTCTGAATGTTGAGCTTTAAGCCAACTTTTTCACTCTCCTCTTTCAACTTCATCAAGAGGCTTTTTAGTTCTTCTTCACTTTCTGCCATAAGGGTGGTGTCATCTGCATATCTGAGGTTATTGATATTTCTCCCGGCAATCTTGATTCCAGCTTATGTTTCTTCCAGCCCAGCGTTTCTCATGATGTACTCTGCATAGAAGTTAAATAAGCAGGGTGACAATATACAGCCTTGATGTACTCCTTTTCCTATTTGGAACCAGTCTGTTGTTCCATGTCCAGTTCTAACTGTTGCTTCCTGACCTGCATACTGATTTCACAAGAGGCAGGTCAGGTGGATTGGTATTCCCATCTCTTGAGGAATTTTCCACAGTTTATTGTGATCCACACAGTCAAAGGCTTTGGCATAGTCAATAAAGCAGAAATAGATGTTTTTCTGGAACTCTCTTGCTTTTCCCATGATCCAGCGGGCATTGCCAATTTGATCTCTGGTTCCTCTGCCTTTTCTAAAACCATCTTGAACATCAGGAAGTTCACGGTTCAGGTATTGCTGAAGCCTGGCTTGGAGAATTTTGAGCATTACTTTACTAGCATGTGAGATGAGTGCAATTGTGCGGTAGTTTGAGCATTCTTTGGCATTGCCTTTCTTTGGGACTGGAATGAAAACTGACCTTTTCCAGTCCTGTGGCCACTGCTGAGTTTTCCAAATTTGCTGGCATATTGAGTGCAGCACTTTCACAACATCATCTTTCAGGATTTGAAACAGCGTTCTACCGGAATTCCATCACCTTCACTAGCTTTGTTTGCCATGATGCTTTCTAAGGCCCACTTGACTTCACATTCCAGGATGTCTGACTCTAGATTAGTGATCACACCATCATGATTATCTGGGTCGTGAAGATCTTTTTGTACAATTCTTCCATGTATTCTTGCCACCTCTTCTTAATATCTTTTGCTTCTGTTAGGTCCATACCATTTCTGTCCTTTATTGAGCCCATCTTTGCCTGAAATGTTCCCTTGGTGTCTCTAATTTTCTTGAAGAGATCTCTAGTCTTTCCCATTCTGTTCTTTTCCTCTATTTCTTTGCATTGATCGCTATAGAAGACTTCCTTATCTCTTCTTGCTATTCTCTGGAACTCTGCTTATATCTTTCCTTTTCTCCTTTGCTTTTCACCTCTCTTCTTTTCACAGCTATTTGTAAGGCCTCCCCAGACAGCCATTTTCCTTTTTGCATTTCTTTTCCATGGGGATGGTCTTGAACCCTGTCTCCTGTACAATGTCACGAATCTCATTCATAGTTCATCAGGGACTCTATCTATCAGATCTAGGCCCTTAAATCTATTTCTCACTTCCACTGTATAATCATTAGGGGTTTGATTTAGGTCATACCTGAATAGTCTAGCAATTTTCCCTACTTTCTTCAATTTAAGTCTGAATTTGGTAATAAAGAGTTCACGATCTGAGCCACAGTCAGCTTCTGGTCTTGTTTTTGTTGACTGTATAGAGTTTCTCCATATTTTGCTGCAGAGAATATAATCAATCTGATTTCTACGTTAACCATCTGGTGATGTCCATGTGTAGAGTCTTCTCTTGTGTTGTTGGAAGAGAGTGTTTACTATGACTGGAGCATTTTCTTGGCAAAATCTATTAGTCTTTGCCCTGCTTCATTCCGTATTCCAAGGCCAAATTTGCCTGTTACTCCAGGTGTTTCTTGACTTCCTACCTTTGCATTCCAGTCCCCTATAATGAAAAGGACATCTTTTTGGGTGTTAGTTCTAAAAGGTCTTTTAAGTCTTCATAGAACCGTTCAACTTCAGCTTCTTCAGTATAACTGGTTGGGGCATAGACTTGGATTACTGTGATACTGAATGGTTTGCCTTGGAAATGAACAGAGATCATTCTGTCAGATTTGAGATTGCATTCAAGTACTGCATTTTGGACTCTCTTGTTGACCATGATGGCTACTCCATTTCTTCTGAGGGATTCCTGCCCACAGTAGTAGATATAATGGTCATCTAAGTTAAATTCACCCATTCCAGTCCATTTTAGTTCGCTGATTCCTAGTTTGTCGATGTTCACTCTTGCTATCTCCTGTTTGACCACTTCCAATTTGCCTTGATTCATGGATCTGACATTCCAGGTTCCTATGCAATGTTGCTCTTTACAGCATCGGATCTTGCTTCTATCACCAGTCACATCCACAGCTGGGTATTGTTTTTACTTTGGCTCCATCCCTTCATTCTTTCTGGAGGTACTCCCCAGGTCAGTAGGTACCCAATATGCTATGGAGGGCCATGTTCAGTGAGTCTTTAATCCAGTGTTCTATTGATGGGTGGGGCTGTGTTCCCTCCCTGTTGTTTGACCTGAGGCCAAACTATGGTGGAAGTAATGAAAATAATAGGACCTCCTTGAAGAGGTCCCATGCAGGCATGTCACACTCAGTTCCCCTGATCCTGCAGCAGGCCATTGTTGACCCATGCCTCCACCAGAGACTCATGGACAATCACGGCCAAGTCTGGGTCAATCTCTTGTGGGATCATTGCTTCTTTTTCCTGGGTCCTGGTGCACCCAAAGTTCAGGTGCGCCCTCCAAGAGTCTGTTTCCCCATCCTGTATAAGTTCTGGCAGCTCTATGGTGGGTTTAATGGTGACCTCCTCCAAGAGGCCTAATACCATACCCAGGTCTGCTGTACCCAGAGCCCCTGACCCAGTGGCAGGCCACTGCTGACCTATACCTTCTCGGGAAATACTCACACACAGTTCTGGCTCAGTCTCTGTAGGGTCTCTGGGTCCTTGTGCTCACAAGGGTTGTTTGAGCCCTCTGAGCATCTCTGGTGGGTAAGGGGTTTGATTCTAAATTTGATTTTACCCGTCCTATCGTCTTGCTGGAGCTACTTCTTTGCCCTTGGACATGGAGGTGTTTTTTTTTTTTTTGATGGGATCTAACATTCTCCATTTGATGGTTGTTCAGCAGCGAGTTGTAGTTTTGAAGTTCTCGCAGAAGATGAGCGCAATTCCTTCTACGTTGCCATCTTATGCCACAAAAAAAGTGAATGCCAAGAAGGAACCCTTCCTGCTCACACCTCCCAGGGACATGTTGGGCCTGGTTTTGAAATCAAGATGGCTTCTGTACATTCTGCCAAAACTGACATTAGGTCATTTAGGTACAAATTAAAGAGAAGAGGAAATAAAGGTAATAAAAATCAATGTATTTTCAGGAAAAGGTGAACAAGTTATCAGTACATTTAATGGACAGTTGTTTGTGAGTAATAACCATGGAAATATGTATGGCTGTATGGTCTACAATTTAATGTCCTCACCAAAGCCTGTGTTCTAGGAACGCTTTGGTGGTAAAATCATCATTTAATTAAGTTCTATTCATGCCTCAGAAACTGGGCTTTCATGGATTGTCTAAAAGAGACCATTCTTATATTAAAGATACTCCAAAATGGGTGCCAAAGTAAAATAGCAGAGTATATTCTATTTGTACTTTTATGAAAATTCATTTATTCATTTAATACATGCTTATTGATTGCTTATTATATGCTTTTGGTTAAATTAATGGAAATAATATGAAATCATTACTGGCATACCTTCTAATCTATAGAAGAATTTCATTAAAGTTCTGTTGAATGGATGGAGTAAAATAAGACTAATAGTTAGGAACATAATTGTTTTTCTTAACTTTCTTTTCTCAGCTGGTGGTGGCACTTGTATATGAAAATGTTGTGACGAAGGTTAAGATTGAATCAATCTCTAAGATCTCTAAGTCCTCATTCTTAATAATATTTATGTTCATTTATGATCTGGAGCATACCTACAGATTATTTGAGATTTGCAACTTCAAAGAGAGACATATTTAAATAAAAACTTGTAGTTTTAATTTTCATAGAAAATTATTTGATATAAAGTGCACATGCCAGTAAAGGCATTTTTTATTGTTGCTATGGTAGAATGAATTATTAGATTTGTTAGTAATAAAATGTGTTTCTTTGTGAGATACACTTTTATCCCATATTAGATTTTATTTCTTTTATATATTTTGTTCATAATTTGACTTTTGTTGCATCTCACAATGAAACACATAACAATCATACTTAATTTAATCATACCCTTAGGATGTTGGAAAATTAAAGTTACTCATGTCCCACATTAACAGCCCCCCTTCAATATCTCTTATTCATCAATCCCTTTTATAGACATATTCAAGTAAATAAGGTCTTAAGCAGCCTTGGAAAGATTTTAATCCTGAAGGTGGGCCTATAATGTGCATTTAAATATGATCTAAGAGTCAGTTTTTGCCTGGAGAATCCCAGGGATGGGGGAGCCTGGTGGGCTGCTGTCCCTGGGGTCGCACAGAGTCGGACATGACTGAAGCGACTTAGCAGCAGCAGCAGCAAGAGTCAGACATGACTTAGCAACTGAGCAACAACAACAATTATATAGGAGACAAATTTAAAAGATAGTGGCGAATGATATATTGCTGAATTATCATCTCCCAGAGTAGATTAAATCCCTTCTCTGGATAATTTATGGACTGAATGAAATATATCAGGCAAATGGTATACACTCAATAACCATTTGCTAGATAAACTAATTAGTTATTACATAATATAAAACATAAACTTTTATAGTCCTTAAATAAAATGGTTTATTTGCAACAGCATGGATGTACCTGGACATTATCACTTTAAGTGAAGTAAGTAACAAAAGAAAGATAAATACCATATGACATCACTCATTTGTGGAGTCTAAAAAAATGTACAAATGAACTAATTTACAAAACAGAAATAGACTCATAGACAACAAACTTATGGTTACCAAAGGGGATAGCTGAGTGAAGGGAGATAAACTAGGAATTCAGGATTATTAGATGCACACTGCTGCTGCTGCTGCTGCTGCTGCTAAGTCACCTCAGTTGTGTCCGACTCTGTGCAACCCCAGGGACAGCAGCCCACCAGGCTCCCCCGTCCCTGGGATTCTCCAGGCAAGAACACTGGAGTGGGTTGCCATTTCCTTCTCCAATGCATGAAAGTGAAAAGTGAAAGGGAAGTCACTCAGTCGTGTCTGACTCTTCAAGACCCCATGGTCTGCAGCCCACCAGGCTTCGTCCATGGGATTTTCCTGGGGAGAGTACTGGAGTGGGGTGCCATCGCCTTCTCCGAGTAGGTGCACACTATATAATCAACAACAAAGACCCACTGTATACCACAGGGAGCTGTATTCAGTATCTTTTAATAACCTACAGTGGAAAGTAATCTGAAAAAGAACACACACACACATAGATAATTGAGTCACTTTGCTGTACACCTGAAACTAGCACCATATTATAAACTACCTATACTTCAATTTTTAAAATGGTTAAAGAAGGTGGTGGAAACTACATTTTGAATAAACTTTGAAATTAGTATGACATGAAATGTTTTAAGGACAAATTTGATACTTAGTAAACAACTCAAAAGAAGTAGTTTACAAATATTGATGTCTCAAAGTTAATAATTTATGTGTATATAACTTAAGATTGTCAAATTAAATATCAAAATCAGAAATTTGTTTCTTATTCCATACCTCAAATACAGAACTTTTAGTTAATTTTATTACTCTGACATCATTTAATATTTTTTCCACTTTGTCATTACCTCTTATTTCATTTGATATTAAGACATATGTGTTGGATCCCAAAATACTATGTGTTCTTTTATTAAACTATTCAGGTCCAAATATATATGTTTTTTTCTATATGAATAAAATAATTACACTGATAATTAAAATACTATCTGAAAGTGAAGGTGAAGTCGGTCAGTTGTGTCTGACTCTTCATGAGCCCATGGACTATAGCCTGCCAGGCTCCTCCGTCCATGAGGTTTCCCAGGCAAGAACTGGACTGGGTTGACATTTCTTTCTCCACGGGATCTTCCTGACCCAGGGACTGAACACAGGTCTTCTGCATTGCAGACAGACTCTTCACCATTTGAGCCACCAGGGAATCAAAAAATACTATTTAATCAAAAATTACTATTTAATCTGAGTTTATGAAGACCTTACAATTTTTAGGAGTACCACTCACAGCTGAAATTGTAAGATGACATTCATAGTATACAAAGAAAAAAATGTGCATTATATTAATTTATTTTCTGCTATTTCTCAATTTCTGCTGGTGAGTAAGGTCAGTGGTAAAAATTTTTAGAAAGAGGTAATTGGCATACAAACATGAATTCAAATACTAGATTTCTTGACTTTATAATCTAGTTAACAAACGGTATAATGTTGTATAAACCATGTGATACTTCTGTGTTTCAGTTACCTCATCTGTAAAATGGGGATAGTAATAGTACCTTCATCAGACGAATGCTGTGAAGATCATATGAATTCAGAAATGTAAAAGTATGAACTTTAAATGATACCTGTCAAATAGTAGCACTAAGTTGTGATTTGTACTCATGTTTTTAAAAGACAGGTAAGCAGAGATATTACTTTGCCGACTAAGATCCGTCTAGTCAAGGCTATGGTTTTTCCTGTGGTCACGTATGGATGTGAGAGTTGGACTGTGAAGAAGGCTGAGCGCCCGAAGAATTGATGCTTTTGAACTGTGGTGTTGGAGAAGACTCTTGAGAGTCCCTTGGACTGCAAGGAGATCCAACCAGTCCATCCTAAAGGAGATCAGTCCTGGGTGTTCACTGGAAGAACTGATATTGAAGCTGAAACTCCAGTACTTTGGCCACCTCATGCGAAGAGCTGACTCATTGGAAAAGACCCTGATGCTGGGAAAGATTGAGGGCAGGAGGAGAAGGGGACGACAGAGGATGAGATGATTGGATGGCATCACCGACTCAATGGACGTGGGTTCGGGTGGACTCTGGGAGTTGGTGATGGACAGGGAGGCCTGGTGTGCTGCAGTTCATGGGGTCTCAAGGAGTCAGACATGATTGAGTGACTGAACTGAACTGAAGAAAATATTTCAAAGCAGTTACTTTTAAGAATTGAAAGACAGGTCTCTAGCCTCAAGTCTTAGTCTCAAGTTAGCTTTCAAGAACAAAATGCTTTCCAAGACAGTACATGTACTTGTGTAATTATGTAAGAGGAGCAAACAGAACCTGAGGTTAAAGCTGGCGACTATAAAGCTTAGTACTCCAAGTGTAATGCTAGATCAATATCCAGGTGATAAAACAACCCACATAATGAAAGAATCCTGCTTTGCAGGCTGATTCTTCACCAGCTGAGCCACAAGGGAAGCCCAAGAATACTGGAGTGGGTAGCCTATCCCTTCTGCGGTGGATCTTCCTGACCCAGGAATCGAACCGGGTCTCCCGTTGCAGGCAGATTCTTTACCAACTGAGCTATCAGGGAACCCCAATAAAACAAGCACATACCATTATTTAAACTTTACTGTTAGATCACAGTGATTTTAACTAGTCTTTTTAAATCTGTAAAGATATAATTTATATTTGGGCATGAAGATATAAGGGGTCTTCCCTGGTGGCTGAGTGGTAAAAATCCACCCTCCAAGCAGGAGACCCAGGTTCAGTTACTGTCGGGAAGATCCCCTGGAGAAGGAAATGGCAACCCACTCCAGTACTCTTGCCTGGAGAATCCCATGGACAGAGGAGCCTGGCGGGCTGCAGTCCACTGGATTGCAAACAGTCGGACACAACTTAGTGACAGACAACACATTTTCCTCCTTAAACCTAACATGTATATTAGATTTGTTCTCTCTTTCCTATCAACCACCATTACTATCTGAAGCACTCGATTTGAGTTTCTTGTGTTCTGTAATGTTGAAAAAAAATTATTAGAATTCTAGAAATTCACAGTAGGAGCATTTTCTACAGTAGAAGTAAACAAGGGTCTTTTAACTCGGGGGTTTTTCTTTAGTCAAGTTAACTACATTTATAAGAAACATGTAAACATTGACATTTCTATTCAAATTATCCATGTATGCATTAATTTGGTGCATCAAATTTACCCAGTATGGCAGGTCCTCCCCTAATACTAGGCCCTTTGGATAGAGAAGTGAATGGGATCATTTCCCTGCTCTCAGGATCTCTTCATTGAGTACTAGAGAAAAGTAAAAGGAACAACTGCCATCCCAAATGACAGTTGCTATGTCAGAGGCATTCACTGGGCCATCTCAGTGCAGTTAGAGAAAGTGATCCAAAGGAAACACAATAGGAAAGCATCTGGGGAGCTTGAAATGTGCCAATTCCTGATATTTTGTATTTGAAGTCATTTGCTGTGGAAAATAGAAGTGAAGATGAAAGCCGACCATGTCCAAGTTATTGAGATATTAAAAAAATTGGAGAAAACTGAACAGGAAAAAAATAAATCAAGACCTTAGAATACCATATAATTAAGAGCATGATTCAAAAGTGCCTGGCACCCCTTTGCTCCGGGTGTCATTAAACCTCTTGTACACATGGCCATCTTGAACTTCTGTCCTCTGATCTGGCATTTCCACTGAAGCCTGGGGCTATTCTTTCCTGAAAAGCACCAGAATAGTGCCAGATGGCCGTGGTGACATGTACCAAAGTGGCAGCAGGGAGTAATGGGACTCATGCTTCCAGGAATTTAACAGATTGGGTTCCTACAATTGGCCCGTACTTAGAAACCAGGCATGCTGTTCACCTTATCTTGAACAGGGTCTTCATCTTAAAGTTTATCTTACATTCCCATAAAACTTATGGGGAAATGTTTAAATAAAAAGTCTCTCTCTCTCTCTTATATATATATATATATATTTTTTTTTTAGGGAGAAATGCTCAGTATATTTTTTTCTGAAACAAAATGAAAAGAGCTCTAGTAAAGATAGATACTAGATTTGCTCAAAAGAAGCAGTTTTCGTGTTCAAGTGATAAAAAGTCAGCTGGGAAACTGTTAAGAGTATTTAAGAGTTAAGAGCAAGGGGGAGCGTTTTCATACTGCACCTTTCATCTGCAACACCATTTTCCTATTTGGGAATTTCAGCCATTGTAGCGATGTCGAGAAGGAAAGCAGTTTGAGACCCGGGAACAAAGCAGTTTAGAGCGTTTTTCCTACACTTAGGCACTTGGGCAGGACCTGGGTGATCCACTTTACCTGCTTTGTGACCATTGGCCAATTTATGTGACCTCTCTCAGTTTTCTCATCTGTAAATTGGGGATACCAATAGATGGTATATAGGGTTGCAGAACTGAACGCAGCAGTCTATTACAGAACTAGCCTAGTATCTTTCACCTAGGTCCTCAACACATTCTATGTATTACTAAGCTGTCCATGTTTTCTGTTTATTTAATAGTAATATCCTGATTTCTTTCAATTAAATTTGGCAAGCATTTTATTGGACACCCAAAATTTTCAAAGCACTGTGTGAATTACAAAGGTCTTACTTTGTAGTACCAGATCTTAAGACAAAGGCTGATAATAAATAACTACAATCCAAGGCAGACTAACAGGTCCTACAATAAAGATATATGAGCATATGAGGCAAAATCTTCAGTTGTAAATGGAGACCATGAGGGAGGTTTCAGGGAGAAAAAAGTTATGTGATCTCAGCTTCTATGAGGATAGATTTTATGGGAAGCAAATGTGAAAATGTAAATCAGAGACTTGAACTTGTTTGTCTGGGACCTAAGTGTAAGGGGGTCATAAGTGTTTGTGGCTGAGCAAGTGAAGAGTATGTACAGAGCACCATTAAACAAGAAAGGCAGATGGAAGTTGTAATATGAAAGATCATGTATAATACAAAAGGTTATTCTGGGAAATTTGCATTTTATTTCATAATTAGTATGGAATCACGAAAGGCATGATTAGAGGTGAATTCCAGAAAAATTAGACTTGAAGTATTATGGAGGATGAAACAAATTATAGAGAATAAAGATAAAAAAATCTAATACATTATATGTGGTAGTAAGAGTAAAAACGAAGTGTGAGGGATGATTTTTACATCATGACATCACATAGAGAATTTTAGATTTAGATAACAATATTAGAAGCCCCCCATTTCACTGATGACATAAGGCCTAGAAAGTTTAAGTGACCTGCTCCAAATCCCAGAAGCTGTGTATGCCCTCAATTCCTCAGTTGTGTCTGACTCTTTGGGACCCCATGGACTATAGCCCCCAGACTCCTCTGTTCATGAGATTATCCCAACAGGAATACTGGAGTGGGTGCCGTTTCCTTCATCAAAGGATCTTCCCAACCCAGGGACCAAAACTTCATCTCCTGCATTGCAGGTGGATTCTTTACCACTGAGCCACCAGGGAAGTCCAAAAGCTAGTGGAATAATTGAGGGAAGAAACTGAATTTTTCTGGTCCTGAGGTCAGCATTGATTTCCCTCAGTCACACTGTCCTGTTTTAATTTGTATCAATGCATGTCATTGATATAAGCCACATCCATTCTATTGGTGAAAAGTTGTTTAGATTTCTAGACCTTGAATACTTTATTTATAGACACATTCTGACCTACTCTTAATGACGTTACAAATGTTAGTATGCTTTTCATGATCTATATTCTTGAGGTTCATTATAGTTAACCTAAATATGCTATAATTATGTTGAAGATAAACTATAAAGCCCTATACCATATTACTAGTTATTATTATTTTCAGTATTTAAAGGAAATATTTATCTCTATTAACTATAAGGCAAAAATGCTAAGGAATATCATTAAAGATTGCACCATAGGAAATGGAAAACTCTATCACTGTGTGTTGACCTATGACCACATTCTTTTTGGGCCACCAGTGTTAATAAAATTACGTTCATCTGCTAATATTCCTTCCATTTTGAATTCCATTTGAATAGAATGTGTGTTTTAAGTTTCATATTTTGTATGATTGGGGATACTTGAGTTGATTCAGAGTCTGACATTTAAAATTTGTTAGTAAATAAAAATGTTCTTTTTCTCTTAAATTATCTCTTGCATATAAGTGGTATGAATATGCTAAATTGTATTCTTTGATTCTTGTGACATTATTTGTATCAAAACCAAGTTAATCTAAGTTTGAAGTTTCCTGTGCAAGTGGTGCTTTTCAAAACTGAAGGTGATGGTGTTCAAATCATCCTGTATCAATGACATGCAGCTTTCTCCCTGCAACCTTGGACTCTCTTTAGACCCAGATTGGCATCTTACTCTCTTCTAGGTATTTTGATCTCAGTTTGAATATTTCCAAAACAAAGCCTTAGGTTCCTCCTAGTTAAGCTTCTCCCAGCCTTCCTTATCCTAGTAAATGACACCCCCTAGCCCAGTCACTCAAGCCTCAGATCCTTAAAATCAACCTTCATTGTTTTCTTTTCAATAACCAGCTCATCAACAAACCCTGTCATTTTTGTCTCTAAAGTGGTATCCAGAATCTGCCAGCATCTCTTTGTCTCAGTGTTGTGTGCTGTCTTATGCTAAGTCACTTCAGTGGTGTCCAACTCTGTGCGACTCTATGGACTGTAGCTTGCCAGGCTCCGCTGTCCCTGGGATTTCCCAAGCAAGAATACTGGAGCAGGTTGCCATTTCCTCCTCCAGGGAATCTCCCCGACCCAGGGATAGAGCCCATGTCTCCTGCATTTGCAGGTGGATTCTTTACCACTAGTGCTGCCTAGAAAGCAATAGCACATACTAGGCACTCCATAAGTATTTGTTGGGTTTTGAAGAGCCTTCTAATTTTCACCCTGCTTTTACCTTTGACCCATCACAATCAGGGGAGAAGGCAATGGCATCCCACTTCAGTACTCTTGCCTGGACACTCCCATGGACGGAGGAGTCTGGTGGGCTGCAGTCCATGGGGTCGCTGAGTCAGACACGACTGACCGACTTCACTTTCACTTTTCACTCTCATGCATTGGAGAAGGAAATGGCAACCCACTCCAGTGTTCTTGCCTGGAGAATCCCAGGGATGGGGGAGCCTGGTGGGCTGCCGTCTGTGGGGTCACACAGAGTCAGACACGACTAAAGCAACTTATCAGCAGCAGCAGCATCACAATCATTCTCAACTCAACTGCCAGAGTGATCTTCCTAAAATATATTTTGAGTCTTACTACATCTCTGATTAAACACTCCAAAGTTATTTCCAAATGTACTTTGAATAAAAAAATACAAACTCCTGCCATGAACTTCAAAGCTCTGCGAAGTCTGGTCCCAAATCCACCTCTCTGACTTTAGCTTTCCTTTTGACTATGCCTTTTACCTGGTTTTTATATGGTTAGTTCATTCTTGCCCACTCGAGTGTCTGTTTATTTTATTTTATTTTTTTAAATTAAACTTATTTATTTTTTAATTACAATACTGTATTTGTTTTGCCATACATCGAGTGTCTGTTTAAAAGATACTTACCTAGGTAGGTCTTCCTTGATCTAAAATAGCAATATAGGCAATTACCACAGCCCGCTGTCTTGTCTTCTTTATAAGATGTGTTTTTGCTGAGATTGTAATTTTATTTTTTATCTGCTTTCTTCAGAAAGAATGAAATCTTCATCAGATAAGGACTTTGTCTTTTACCACAGTTGTATTCCCAGGATGTAGAACAATGCCTCGAACTAGTAGGCTTCAATAGATATTTGTTGAATGAATAAATAAATGATCCATGGATACAGTGTATGTAACTGACCTTCTGTTACCATGATCCCACCAGTTTATGAATATCTCAGTGGACTCCAAATTTACCATGTCTGTGTGAAAGGAAAAGAATGGAATTGATAGGTCTCTAGGCTGAGAGCAAGTGAACTCCCTGAATGAGAAAAGTTTGTTATTATCAAGATGCTAAAACAAGTAAGCTATCTGACCTAGATAGAAAGTCATGATAGATTCCATAAAATGTTTCACTAACATTGGTGTATACCTTGTATTTGTCTTTTTCAAGTTGGCATTATAAAAATCAATATTATCTAGTAAATGCCATCTTTTTGAAACACGTTTCTTTTGTTTGCTCTGTTCTCTAAACTATTATAATTTTCTCTCTAAAAATTGCCCTATTATTTTTCTCACAAGTCTCGTATCAGAGGATAATTATAAAAATCTATCTTTTCCTTTTGAAAACCATTTTCCCAATCTTCAGATAATTTCCCTTCTCTGTATTGCTGCATAAAAATAGTGTGGTTCACACTTTTTCCTTTGCTCTGACATAACTAGAGAATAAAATTCTTACTACTTAACTATATAGGACTTTAAAAATCTTTTTTAAATCTCATCTTAAATCAATCAAAAGCTGTCTGTGTGATTTTATGTATATATATCATTTTATGTGTATATATCAATTCTATATCTATGCCAAAGTTAGCACATACTGTCTATTAAATTTCTTACATTTGAAAGAAAGTTATTGTTGTATACTTCAAAAGGTAAAAATAATCTTTGAAGATAAGTATGTTAGAAACAAATATTGCCATTTAATCCATTACACTGTCCAGCAGTAAAATACAGTATAGGAAAGTGATGTCTAAAATTACTTTTACCCTAAATATTTTAATAAGTATTTTGTTTAAATCTCTTTCTTAAAAACCAAAATTGATATAAAAGGCAAAGAGTAAAATATACCTTTTTAAAAAGTCAAAGAAACAAATATCAAAAGGGAATGAAAATACGATTCTTATATTTGAAGACAGATGAAAGTCTTGAAACATGCTTCAATAGAACTATATAAAAGATATTAACATATGGCTAGAAAGATATATGGATTATAAAAACCGGAAAAATTAGCTGTTTCAAGAAGGCTAATGTCTTAAAAGGCTAAACTGCATAATATCAATAATGAAGGAAATTATTTTCACACATATTTATTTATAATATATATGCATATATATTTGAAAGACACTATGATATTATATTATTAGTTTAAATATTAAAGTGAATAAGCTTAGGCCCCATCTTAAGGATATTTTCACTGGAGAAGCAGAAGAAAGGCTATAAGTAATCTATACCAGATCACTGTAATAAAGAAGAGTGTGTAGAAATTTCCAAAGATGAAGTAGTGGGAAATTAAGAAAGAGGAAATTACTCTCAAAAAGGATTACCAAGTAAGGCAAGTGGGAAAGGTTACATTTGAGGAGTGTATTATTATTAATATGTATAACAGCAACGACTGTCTCAAACATGACTCCTGTTTAAAACATGTATGTAGAAGGTCTGAAATATGAACTAATATAGATCATCAAATCTGGTTAAATATTTCACATTCAAATTAATGGAGGAAAATTTTTTCTAAATTTATTGAAACCACATTTTCTAAGATTATGTTTATGCTAAGTGAAAGTGAAAGTGAAGTGGCTCAGTCGTGCCCAACTCTTTGCGACCCCACGGACTGGAGCCTACCGGCTCTTTTGTTCATGGGATTTTCTGGGCAAAGGTACTGGAGTGAGTTGCCATTTCCTTCTCCAGAGGATCTTCCTGACCCAGGGATCGAACCCAGGTCTACACTTTACCCTCTGAGCCACTAGGGAAGCTAGTGAAGCTTACTGTTAACTACAGATTTGCAAATATAAACTCGTATTTAAACATAACTGCAGATTAAACAATACCCCCATTCATTGATGCTAACTGTATTTCAGAATACCAGACCACCTGACCTGCCTCTTGAGAAATCTGTATGCAGGCCAGGAAGCAACAGTTAGAACTAGACATGGAACAGCTGACTGGTTCCAAATAGGAAGAGGTTTATGTCAAGGCTGTATATTGTCACCCTGCTTATTTAACTTATATGCAGAGTACATCATGAGAAACGCTGGGCTGAAACACAAGCTGGAATCAAGATTGCCAGGAGAAATAACAATAACCTGAGATACGCAGATGACACCACTCTTATGGCAGAAAGCAAAGAACTAAAGAACCTCTTGATGAAAGTCAAAGAGGAGAGTGAAAAAGTTGGCTTAAAGCTCAGCATTCAGAAAATGAAGATCATGGCATCTGGTCCCATCACTTCATGGCAAATAGGTAGGGAAACAATGGAAACAGTGTCAGACTTTATTTTGGGGGCTCCAAAATCACTTTAGATGGTGATTGCAACCATGAAATTGAAAGACGCTTACTCCTTGGAAGAAAAGCAATGACCAACCGAGGCAGCATATTAAAGAGCAGATATGCTGTTTTTTTCCAATCCTAAAGAAAGGCAATGCCAAAAATGCTCATCTCACATGATAGTAGAGTAATGCTCAAAATTCTCCAAGCCAGGCTTCAGCAATATGTGAACCGTGAACTCCCTGATGTTCAAGCTGGTTTTATTAAAGGCAGAGGAACCAGTGATCAAATTGCCAACATCCACTGGATCATCAAAAAAGCAAGAGTTCCAGAAAAGCATCTATTTCTGCTTTATTGACTATGCCAAAGCCTTTGACTGTGTGGATCACAATACACTGTGGAAAATTCTGAAAGAGATGGGAATACCAGACCACCTGACCAGCCTCTTGAGACACCTACATGCAGGTCAGGAAACAACAGTTAGGGCTGGACATGGAACAACAGACTGGTTCCAAATAGGTAAAGGAGTCAAGGCTGTATATTGTCACCCTGTTTGTTTAACTTATATGCAGAGTACATTATGAGAAATGCAGGGCTGGAGGAAGCATAAGCTAGAATCAAGATTGCTGGGAGAAATATCAATAACCTCAGATATGCAGATGACACCATGCTTATGGCAGAAAGTGAAGAAGAACTAAAGAGCCTCTTGATGAAAGTAAAAGAGGAAAGTGAAAAAGTTGGCTTAAAGCTCAACATTCAGAAAACAAAGATCATGACAATTGGTCCCATCACTTCACGGCAAATAGATGGAGAAACAGTGGAAACAGTGGCTGACTTTATTTTTCTGGGCTCCAAAATCATTGCAGATGGTGACTGCAGCCATGAAATTAAAAGGTGCTTACTTCTTGGAAGGAAAGTTATGACCAACTTAGACAGCATATTAAAAAGCAGAGATATTACTTTGTCACAAAGTTCCATCTAGTCAAGGCTATAGTTTTTCCAGTATTCATGTATGGATGTGAGAGTTAGACTATAAAGAAAGCTGAGCACTGAAGAATTGATGTTTTTGAACTGTGGTGTTGGGGAAGACTCTTGAGAATCCCTTGGACTGCAAGGAGATCCAACCAGTCAATCCTAAAGGAAATCAGTCCTGAGTATTTATTGGAAGGACTGATGTTGAAACTGAAACTCCAATACTTTGGCCACCTGATGCAAATAACTGACTCATTTAAAAAGACCCTAATGCTGGCAAAGATTGAAAGCAGGAGGAGAAGGGGACAACAGAGGGTGAGATCGTTGGATGGCATCATCGATTCAATGGACATGAGTTTTAGTAAACTGAGTTAACTCCGGGTGTCGGTGATGGACAGAGAGGCCTGGCGTGCATGGGGTCACAAAGAGGTGGACAGGACTGAATGACTGAACTGAACTGAACTGATCCTAAAACTCTACTCCCATTTTTGGAAATGAAGCACAGAGCTATGTTTAAGAAATAAGACCTTGTGGCTACAGTTCGTGGATTCAAACTCCAACCACTTCTACTTGCTAGAGGATACTGAGCTTATCTATCTGAAAAGTATAAATAATTGTTTAGCATAAGTACCTCCCAATAGTTAGCACTTCTGTCATAATTGAAAGTTTTTAATTAGATGAATTAAAATTAATAAAATTAATTAAAATTTCAAAAACAGAAAATTATCTGTCATATTGAGTGCTATTTAAAGTATTTGTTGAATTTAAGATAGAATATATTTAACTTCATTTAAATGGAAAAATCTTAATTGTGCACAAAAATCATAAAGTGTTGATTTATTGGTCTAGTCTGGAAGCTACTACTTCTTACAGGAGAGGGAAATGGTGAGGAGGAATGACCAGATATTTAGAGTGGTCAAATGGTCATGGATTTTAATAAGAAAAATGTAAGTGTTTTTACAGGCTTTTGTTCTCTCTATTGAAATACATTCATGTGAAAAACAGAAAGACAATGCCAGATTAGTTTCATACATTATTAATTTTTCCAATAAACTTAATTCTCACCTCAGTACAAAAACTATATTAGAAATAGAAGACATAATACTGTCTTATAAATTTATTTATTTTTAAACCAGATGACTGAAATTATGGATGGTCAATAATATTGTTTTAAAACAAAATTTGATCTGCTTTGTTAAATAAATATTGTATCCTCCACTAGTAAGTAAGCCTTAAGATAGATAATTTTTTCAATGTTGTAGAAATCTGTGTCTTCAGATTCTGAAAGACCTGGCATTGGACATTATATCTGAAGTAGATTTCTCTAGCTGAGAACAGGTGTCTAAGTAAGCTTATGATCTTTAATCACCAAGCCCATGTCTTGTTTGCCATATCACAGTAAAGACCCACATAGTACCTGGCACATTGTAGGTTGAACAAATGAATAATTCAATCTATGACAGAAAGTCTAGAAAGTAAATTGTGCCTAGTTTAGATTTAGTAGACAAATGGAGGACATCCAGTGAAATTAGAATTTCAGATAAACAATTTTTAATGTTAAGTATCTCCCAAATATTACATGGGGACCACTCTAAAAGTGATTTATTGCTTATCTGAAATTCTAATTTCACTGAGTGATATATTTTCATTTGCTAAATCTGGTAACTGTAGTCTAATCATTGTAATGAATTAATATTTGCTTGTTTATTCAGTTAGTCATTTATCAACAGGCATTTATTGTTTTATTAAATTATGAAATGATATATTGCATGCCTACCATGTGCCAGGAATAATTCTAAACCTTGGGGACTCAGCAATAAATAACACTGGAGACTCACTTCATGGAGCATGTATTTCAGTGGGAGATGAGGGGAGAAGAAAAATAAATAAGAGAAGTATTAAATCAACAAGACAATTTCAGTTAATGATAAACATCATGAAGAAATGAAACATGATAAGGGTAGAGGGAAAGATGGGTCAATGACTACCTTCTTAATGATGATACAGAAGTCATCATTAAATAAGGAAAAGCCATTCAGACAAAGAGCTGGAGGAGAGCACAAAAGAAAGAAGAAACAGCACATGCAAGAGCCCCAGGTAGAAATGAATTTGACTGCTGCAGGATCAGAGTGAAGACCGCAAGACTACATCAAACTAAAAGCTTCTACACAGCAAAGGAAACCATCAAAAAATGAAAAGATAGCCAGTCAGATGTAGTGACTCAGTCATGTCTGACTCTTTGCGACCCCATGGACTGTATAGTCTATGGAATTCTCCAGGCCAGAATACTGGAGTGGGTAGCCTTTCCTTTCTCCAGGGGATCTTCCCAACCCAGAGATCAAACCCAGGTCTCCCACATTGCAGTCACATTCTTAACCAACTGAGCTATGAGGGAAGCCGAATCAGATGTAAAAACGTATTTGTAAATCATTTACTATTATAATGGCATCACCGACTCAGTGGACATGAACTTGGGCAAACTATAGGAGATAGTGAGGGACAGGGAGGCCTGGTGTGCTGCAGTCCACGGGGTTGCAAAGGGTCAGAAATGACTTAGCAACTGAACAACAAAATCTATTATAATTAGGGCCAATGTCCAAAGTACATACAAGGGACTCATACTACTTAATAGGGCCTTCCCCAGTGACTCAGTGGTAAAGGATCCACCTGCAATACAGGGTACGTGTGTTTGACCTTTGGGTTGGGAAGATCCCCAGGAGAAGGAAATGACAACCCACTTTAGTATTCTAGCCTGGAAAATCCCAGGGACAGAGGCTAGCATGTTGAGCTACGGTCCATGGGATTGCAAAGAGTCAGGGACAATTTAGCAACTAAACAACAACAACAACTTAATAGCCAAAAAGAAAAAACCTCCCACAGAACAAGAAAACCCAAGCAATTTGATTATAAAATGAGCAGAGGATCTGAATAGACAATTTTCCAAAGAAGATATACAATGGGCAATAGATATAGGAAAAGATGCTCAATATCACTAATTATGAAGGAAATGTAAATCAAAATCACATGAGGTACCACCTCACACCTATTAGAATGGATATCCTCAAAAAGACAAGAAACAACAAGTATTGACATGGATGTGGTGGAAAGGGAACCATTGTGCACTGTTTGGGTATGGAAATTTGTGCATCCACTATGGAAAACAGTCGTTTTCTAAAAAAATTAAAAAAAGAGTGTCATGTGATCCCATGGTTCCACTTCCAGGTATTTATCTAAAGAAAACTAAAACACCAACTGGAAAAGATATATGCCCCACTGTGTTCATTGCAGCAGAGTTTGCAGTAATCAAGACATGGATTCAACCTAAATGTCCAATGATGGATGAAGAAGTAAAGAAAAGGTGGTACATATATACAATGGAATATTATTCAGCCTTCAAAAATAAGGAAATACTGGCATTTGAGACAACATGGATGGATTTTTAAGGCATTATACCAAGTGAAATAGGTCAGCCAGAGAAAGATAAATATCGTATGATTTCATTTATATGTAGAATCAAAGAAACAACAGCAATAAAAAATCAAATTCATAGAAAAAGAGAGCAGATTGGTGGTTGCCAGAGGTGGGGAATGACAGTGGGCAAGATGGGTAAAGGGGGTCGGAAAGTCACAGATGCTCAGTTATAAGACAAATAAGTCCTGGGGATGTGATGTTCATATAGAGACTGTAGGTAATAATACTGTATTGTATGTTTAAAAGTTGCTAAGAGAGTTTATTTTTAAATACTAATCATAAAAAGAAATTATTAAGTGTCTAGTGATGGATGTTGACTAAATTTATTGTGGTGATCAGTTTGTAATATATATAAAAATATTAAATCTTATGTTGCATACCTGAAATTAATATAATGTTATATGTTGATATATGTCAATTACTTCTCAATTAAAAGGGAGACCCACTGGCCTATAGTGGTTAGGGGGCTGGCTGCTGCTGCTGCTGTTCAGTCACTAAGTTGTGTCCGACTCTTTGCTACCCCGTAGTCCGTAGCCCTTCAGTCTCCTCTGTCCATGGGGTTCTCCAGGCAAAAATGCTAGAATGAGTTGCCATTTGCTTCTCCAGGGGATCTTCCTGACCCAGGGATGGAACCCGTCTCTCCTGCTTGACAGGCACAGATCTTACCACAGATCCACCTGTAAAGCCCAAGGGAACTGGTGGTGGTGGTTTAGTCAGTAAGTCGTGTCCAGCTCTTGCAACCCCGCGGACTGTAGCCTGCCAGGCTCCTCTGTCCATGGGATTCTCAAGGCAAGAATACTGGAGTGGGTTGCCATTTCCTTCTCCAGGGGATCTTTCTGACCCAGGAATCAAACCCAGGTCTCCTGCATTGTAGGCAGATTCTACAGTGGGGAGCTGGGGAAAGTATAAATATGGTATAAAAGATGTAAGAAACTGAAGCAAGAGCCAGATCATGCATTCAATGGTATGAAATTTGAATTTTATTCAAGCAAAATGGGACCCACTGGAGTAGTTAAAATCAGGAGCAATATGACCTAAAATAAAATATTTTCAGAATATTTAGGATTCTGGGTAGAAATTGGATAGGTGGGATGGGGAGGGTAAGTGTGAAAGTGGAGCAGCATTTAGAAGTAATCCAAGAGCAAAGGTGAGGCATGCCATGGGTTCAGAGAAGGCTAGTGAAAGAGGTGGATGAATTGGAGTTTATTTTGAAGGCAGAAACAATAGTAAGTATGAATGATTTTAATTCTGAAATCAGAGAGGAGTGGTAAGAGAAAATGGAAAACACTTGTGTTTTTAATTTCAAGATGTACTGATTCTATGTATGACCTGTGTAGAAAAATAAACTGATCTTCTCTGTCCTTCATTCTCAGTTGCCTATATTGGCATCATCGGTGGTTAGCCTGTATTTCCTTGAACTCACGGATGTCTTCAAACCCGTGCACTCGGGATTCAGCTGCTATGACCGGAGTCTTAGCATGCCATACATTGAACCCACCCAGGAGGCAATTCCTTTCCTCATGTTGCTTAGCTTGGCTTTTGCTGGACCTGCAATCACGGTAAGAATTGCCCCCAAATTGTTTGTCAGCCCCAGAAGACTAACAATGACCACATTTATGTAATAAATAAGGTGTCCCTGGTGGCTCAGACGGTGAAAAATCTGTCTACAATGCAGGAGACCTGGGTTTGATCCCTGGGTTGGGAAGATCCCCTGGAGTCGGGAATGGCAACCCATTCCAGTATTCTTGCCTGGAGAATTCCATGGACAGAGGGGCCTGGTGGGCTGCTGTCCATGGGGTCGCACAGAGTCGGAAGGACTGAGTGACTAATTTTCATTTTCATGTGATAAATGGGTTCAAAGCAAACAATAAATTTCTGATACACTTTCTCATTAATGTATTTTTCATGTGTTCATGGAGAAGGAAATGGCAACCCACTCCAGTATTCTTGGCTGGAGAATCCCATGGACAAAGGGGCCTGGTGGGCTGCTGTCCATGGGGTCCCACAGAGTCGGACACGACTGAAGCGACTTAGCAAGCATTCATGCATTGGAGAAGGAAATGGCAACCCACTCCAGTATTCTTGGCTGGAGAACCCAATGGACAGAAGAGCCTGGGGGCTGCTGTCTATGGGGTCGCACAGAGTTGGGCATGACTGAAGTGACTTAGTAGCAGCAGCAGCATGCATTCATACCATATCTCAAGCCTTAGAAACTGTGGGAAAGAAACAAATAATTCTATAGCCAACAGACTTTGTTCTCCAAAGGGCATGTTGCTATCAGTTTTAACAGATTAGCACTTTTTATTGATTCTTAGCCCTGAGCATGTGCAGCTGTACAGAAAAGAGGGTACAACTCACATTCCTGTTCCCCACAAAATAAAATAATTTAGATTCAGAAGAAGCATTTGGATTTTAAAATGTGTAACCTAAAGAAATGACCTAACCTAATGAAATTGAATTAGAAATGTAGTTGTTTTTAGTTTGCTAACATACAAATTGGGAATTACATATTTTTCAATAAATTTATTAATAAGTAACACCAGCATAGTCTTTATAGCATCTCTTTTGCCCCCAAACCTACCTAAAGGACAAGAATCATGTTTCAGGGTTAATAATATTTATTTCTAACAGCAGGAACTCTTACTTTACTTATATGATGCTAATAACTGTCAGAAGTGGTCATTAAATAAAAAGCTGTATTTGAATGGAGTTTTTATAGGATCCCCTAAAGAACTGGTCTATTCCGGTTCAGTGTATAGTAGCAGTTTTAGAAAAGTCTCTGCATTGACCTTTTGTATACCTGGATTTGTTTCTTTTTAATTTCTCCACATTAAACAACAACATTCTATTTACACTATAAATTACATGAAATATTGTCAGAAGTTAAAACTGAAACTTAATTTTCCCTAGAACTTCATCATACTTAAAGATGAATTTTGAGACCTTTTGGTCTCAAAAGACTTTGTAAGTTTTAAGAACTGAGTTATCTGAACTTAACTCCAGGGTGATTAGAACTGTTAATGATGTACTTCGAAGTAGCTGAGACTCTGACTAAAAGCACATTTAATGTGCAATATTCAGAGTGGGCTTCCCTGGTGGCTCAGATGGTAAAGCATCTGCCTGCAATGCGGGAGATGCAGGTTTGATCCCTGGGTTGAGAAGATCCCCTGGAGAAGGAAATGGCAACCCACTCCAGTAATCTTACTGGGAAAATCCCACGAACGAGGAGCCTGGTAGGCTACAGTCCGTGGAGTCACAAAGTCAGACATGACTGAGTGACTTCACTTTCACTATTGTGCAGAGTAACAGTATTTTCTGGTCATTTCTCTGACTTACCAAAAATCTATTACCATCCAGTTATTTGACAAAAGCAAAAAGTATACATGTTTTAAATCTAGTAGACCAGAAAGCATTTCTCCTAACTGGAATATAATGCAGAAATTTATTGTAATTAATATATTTGAAGTATAATTGTAAAATACAAATGCTTGTGACTCTACTGAAAAGACTATGATGATATTTCATCAATTACATAATTTCTTTTTATATACCCAGAAGTCTTTCTTCCCTGGATCTTACACTAAGTGGCTAGGAGAACACATCCAATTGTGGCTTTTCCTGCCAGCATCATTTATTTCACACTGATCCCTTTGCTGACACTGTTACACACAGGTCCTGGGGCCAATGACCTTGGCCTCATCATTGTGTTCCCGCTTTTCTGACTCCCTCATTTCCAGTAATAAATTTTCAATATGCAGTTAACGATGCTTTTGGAGGATTCTGAGTGAACACTTTCTTTCTTGAGACTTGAAAAGTGAAAGAACAAGTTTGCTATGACTACCTCTACCAAGTTGACCTGGGGATCCCAGTGCCAACTCCTTCGGCAAAGACTGCCTGAATTCCCAGGTTGCCCCTGGGCCTCCATAAGCTGTTGCATGCCTCTTTATGGGAGGAGAGGCAAACTAGGGAAATATTTACACTGCTGGGCCCCTGATATTCCCCTTATCATTCAGGATATTCCAAGATGTCAGTGATTCTTTTCTTCCACACTTCCTTCACGGATTTTGAGTAAACAACTTGGTGGTGAAACAAATCTTGACTTTATGGGCATCAAATAACTGTCTTTTACACCTTACTCTCTAAACATATATCTTCTCTAAGTTTCTAATTTCATTTTCCCTTGTTTTAAAGCCTTTCCCAAAACATTGGTTCTATAGTGTCTGCATGTCACTATAGTCCTAGAGTAGGGGTCACCAGCAGCAGGACCATGGACCAGTACCAGTCCACGACCCATTAGGAACCAAGAGAAGCTTCGTCTGAATTTACAGCCACTCCCCGTCATTCACATTACCCCCTGAGCTTCACCTCCTGTCAGATCATTGGCAACATTAGGTTGTGACAGGAGTATGAGCCCTTCTGTGAACTGTGCACGTGAGGGATCTAGGTTGCTCACTACTTATGAGAATCTAATGCCTGATGATCTGAGGTGGAGCTGAGGTGGTGAGGCAAGCTGCCACTGTCTGTCATCACCCCCAAACCTAGCTGCAGGAAAACAAGCTCAGGGCCCCCACTGATTCTACAGTATGATGAAGTATATAGTTATTTCATTATATACCACAATGTAACAATAATAGAAATAAAGTGCACAATAAATGTAATGTGCTTGAATCATTTTAGAACCCATCCCCCCACCCTCATCTGTGGAAAAATTGTCTTCCACAAAAACAGTCTGTGGTGCCAAAAGGTTGGGCACTGCTATGCCAGAACCATGATTCTGTCTCTAAACTTACTACTTATGTTACTGCTCCAACTTCTTTCCCTGTTCTTCCTGAAAGTGAAAATAACAGACTCTAATTCCCGACTTTCAAGGATGCCATTTTCTTTTTTTCTTTTTGGCTGTATTAATCTGTTCCAAAATGGAATAGTGGGGGAGACAGAGAGGCGGGATGAATTTCTTCCTTTGAAAATCACTATCCTAGTCCATTTGTGTAAGGAGAGATGCTTCTTATTTTCACCCATTCATATGAAGAGAAGGCAAAGCAAAACAAAAGACCACACATGGGTAGTATGCTTTAAAAGGAAGTTTCTAATTCTTTACAAAAGAAGATCAATTGATTTTTTTATACAGGCATTTACATATAAATCATTTGATGTTTACTTCTCAGGTTAAAAATTTTTTTAATTTTTTTAGTTATTTTTGGCTGTGCTTGGTCTTTGTTGCTGTGTGCTGGCTTTCTTTAGTTGGAGCAAGCAAGAGGGGGCTACCCTTCATTGTGGTATGCAGGCTTCTCCTCGTGGTGGCTTCTCTTATTACAGAGCACAGGCTCTAGAGTGCACAAGCTTTAGGAGTTGTGGTACATGGGCTTAGTTGCTTCATGGCATATGGGATCTTCCCGGACCAGGGATCAAACCAGTGTCCCCTGAATTGCAAGGTGGACTCATAACCACTGGACCAACAAGGAGGCCCCTCAGATATTTTTTTTGATGCTGTGAAAGATATTTTGTAAATTACCTACCTTTGTTTTGTTACACAAGAAATTGTAAAACTTCTTTTGTGTCTGTGAAATGTATATTCTTATTTTTGAAACTATCTTTAAATTTTCATCTTTAACATTAACTTTTAACTTACTTTTAAGTGATAATGAAACAAGTATTTTATTTAGTCCTTTGGAGATTCTCAGGAAAAACAGCACAGAATTTTGAGGCTTATCATAAACCTTTCTGAAATCTATGTGAACAGAAAACATGTGTATGTTCTCTTCGCTGGAAGTAAAGGGATCAAAGGGTAAGCATATCTAGTTTTATGGAAGAATTATATAGAAATTTATTATTGTGTCTGGGAGGTAACCTTAGCTTTAGGAGAGTATTTACTCTCCTTTAAGTGGCTTTTCCAAGGGCAGTGTCCATATAATAATAAGCAGTGTATTTCCTCTCTGCATCTCGCCTGAAACAGTCACTTTAGAATCTCTTTCAAAAACCTGTCCAACATATCTGACATGCACAAAATGGTATTGTTTCTTTTCAGGACTGTGTACAACATAAACAGAATATTGTGAGAAAATACTTGTCGTATACTGTTTTCTATTTCCAAATGACAACAGCAACAAATAATTTTGTTGTCAACACCTAATCCTTTAAACCATATTGCATCACAACAGCATGTCATTCAGAATGGGGAGACAAGCAGGCATATTTGAAAATACATCAAGAAACATCTATCCTTTCCCTGAGGAGAATTCTATCTTTAAAGCGAATTAAATGATTTTGAAAATGCATACAGTGACATGTAGGTCAAGGTTAAATGAATAGTAGTGTGAAGAGAAAATTAATGTGCTCGTTAGAAAAAGGGAGAGTTGGATGATGTCAAAATACTGACAAGAAACCTCCATCCATAATCAAACCAGGGTGCGAAAGCACTCTCCTAACATATGAGTTTTGAGCTTATTAAGCAAAAATGAAAATTCTTGAAATTTCAAGGTCACTTGAGATAATGACTGCTGTGTTAAATGACAAGAAGCATTTCCCTAATGACACTAAACAAATAAATTCTCACATTCTTTAGCATTCAAGGATAATATATGAATCACTGTTTACACATACAATTAAAAAGAAACAAAATTATTCACAGAATTATTATTAAAGAAATGAAAATGAAATGAATCTCTTAATGCATTTCAGGACACATTTCAGAAATGAGTGGTTAATTTTCTTGAAATGATGATATTATTCTACTTGCATGGTGCAGCATGTCACATCTATCTGCAGGATATTATAGAATCTTTGCGTTTCTATGTATAACTTGAAGTGATAATGTAGTATGGTATTTTTCAAAAAGTATAATTAACTTAGTATTCAATGATTTGAAAAAAAAATTCCTTTTGATTATTTATATAATTATCCATAAAGGAGTTTATCAGTGTATGCCACAAGATTTTCATGCTTGTAAGGTTATTGGTAGAATTTTATTAAGAAAATTATTTTTATACAAGTAAAGGTTCTTTATAATTGTACACACACCATATGGAACTAAATATATCAGACAGAACATTTGAAGCATAAGGTCATAGACTTAGTCATGAGTTTTAAAAATCATAAATTTAAGTACTTTATAAAATAAATGTTAAATAGGTGTTGAGAACTGGGAACTTTCCCTTGGAAAATATATTTCAGTTCCCAGTCACGGTGATAATCTTTAAAGTGACATGATCACTTATACCTAAGGGACTGCCTGTTCCCAGTTTCTCAGTTCCACATTTTTAGCCATACTGATTCTAATTTCACAATAATCTCTGAGGCACAGTAACCCCAAATATTTGATTTTTGCATTTTAAAAACACATTATTTCAAGTCTTACTTTTCTTAATAACTACCAGCCCAAATGCCCAAGGTAATTAGCCAATGAGAATCCCACAGTGAAGGTAACAAAAGCAAATTCCACAATGCAGGGCACTGTGCTAGACAGAATAAAAGGTAAAACAAAAAGATGGCTTTCCCACAGAGGGTCACAGTCAAGTGAGAAGTAATCAAGCTATGCTAGAGAGAAGGACAAAATACTAAGGGAGCCACACAGAAGGGGGCATAATTCAATTTAGGGTATGGATGGAGGAGCTTGGTAGACTGCAGTCCATGGGGTCGCTCAGAGTCAAACACGGCTGAGCGACTTCACTTTCACTTTTCACTCTCATGCATTGGAGAAGGAAATGGCAACCCACTCCAGTGTTCTTGCCTGGAGAATCCCAGGGACGAGGGAGCCTGGTGGGCTGCCGTCTATGGGGTCAAACGGAGTCGGACACGACTGAAGTGACTTAGCAGCAGCAGCAAGGGATTTCAAGGGAAAGTTCTTGAAGGAAATGATGCCTAAATGTATTGAGTTTTTCAATGATGTCCTGTGTCTTAGAATTCAACAGCAAGTGTGCTGTTCCTTATCATAAGTATGGTCCTCTGTTTACTGAAAACACATTTTCTAAATATTTCATTCTTAAGACATATCACTCACTGGTAGTGGTGGTGGTATAGTTGCTAAATTGTGCCTGATTCTTGGACCCCATGGATTATAGCCCACTAAACTCCTTTGTCCATGGGATTTCCCAGGCAACTGGAGTGGGTTGCCATTTCCTTCTCCAGGGGACCTTCCCTACCCAGGGATTGAACCCATGTCTCCTACATTGTAGGCAGTCTCCTGCATTGCAGGAGGATTCTTTACTGCCGAACCACCATTACTCAGCATTACTCAGTATGGATGGATAACTCCAGAAATTAACCACATCAAATTCTATTTCAGTTGTTCTGGAGCATTTTCATCCAAATGTTACTGCTTACCTAGATAGATTCTCTTTGGAGAAGGCAATGGCACCCCACTCCAGTACTCTTGCCTGGAAAATCCCATGGATGGAGGAGCCTGGTGGGCTGCAGGCCATGGGGTCGTGAAGAGTCGGACACAACTGAGAGACTTCACTTTGACTTTTCACTTTCACGCATTGGAGAAAGAAAGGGCAACCCACTCCAATGTTCTTGCCTGGAGAATCCCAGGGATGGTGGGAGCCTGGTGGGCTGCCGTCTATGGGGTCACACAGAGTCAGACATGACTGAAGCAACTTAGCAGCAGCAGCAGCAGATAGGTTCTCTTATAATCTACATTCTCCAATAAGATAGTTACTAGCCACATGTGGCTATTTCATTTTAAATCTGATTGATTTACATTTTAAATTGCAATAGCAAAAAAAATTTCAAGTGCTCAATAGCCAACAGTCCTATTTCAAGTGCTCAATAGTGGCTGCCATACTGGACAAAGAAGAAAATATGTCCATCATCACAGAAAATTTTAACAGATAGCTCCGCTTTAGATTGAACCTTTCTACTTTCATGTTTGTTTTACATGGGTGATCCTTCTGCCCAATCCCAAATTTTATTGAAATAATATGCTAATAAAATATTCCTGATTCTAACTCTGGTACTTATTTTATTCTCTCCTCGGGCATCTTGTTTTCATGTTTTTAAGGATAAAATGTCAAGATTCTAAGCATCAGAGCAGAATCAGTCACCATGTGATTAATCAGCTAAGTAACACTGGGTATTGTTGGGCCTAGGGCCAAAGTCTGGGTGCTGCAGCCACATTGCAATGCCAGGATACTATCACAATTTTGACCAGTATGTAGGAGCACAGAAGATCCAACAATGCTAGTTATAATGTCCTGATTACTTCTCACTGCTTCTGCAAATACTCAGGAGAAATCCTCCCATCTCTAAAGTGCCTACAAAAGGTGCATCTTTACTTAGTTTAACTGATGGCATGTTAAGAGATAACTTCCCCTGTAAGAGGAAATGGCAACTCACTCCAGTATTCTTGCCTGGAAAATCCCATGAACAGAGGAGCCTAGCGGGCTACAGTACATGGGATCTCAAAGGAGTCAGACACGACTGAGCAACTGAGCATACATATGTAAGAGATAACTTATATAATTCATCTGCACCCGTTGAATCCATTTTGAATAGCCTCTTGTCTTCGCAGATTATGGTAGGAGAAGGAATCCTCTACTGTTGCCTGTCCAAAAGAAGGAATGGGGTTGGCCTGGAGCCCAACATTAATGCCGGAGGCTGCAACTTCAACTCGTTCCTTAGAAGAGCCGTCAGATTCGTTGGTGGGTGTGGGAAACCACAAAGAAATAAAATGTTTTTCAAATAGAAATGTTATATTTAATTACAGATATTGTCTTTAAAGCTGTAATTTAGATGTATGTCAGGTAACATGATGAATTTTACATTATACAAAAAAAAAAAACCCTGTTAAAAACACCCTAATTTAAGTTTTGTATCCACAATGTGTTATTTATAGTTATAGTCCTTGTTTTGAGAGCCAGTATGCCATGCATTTCAGTTTATTTTTGTCTTAGCTCTGGTAGAATTATGAATTTACTTTAAAATGGTTTCTTGGATCTCGGTTCATTTTTTAAAATGGAGAATAAATATCAGCAGACCAATATAAATGGATAACCCTTCAGAAATTACTTTAGCCGCATCAGTGATTCCATTTCAATTGTCCTGCGGTGTTTTCATCCAGAAGTTACTGTCCATGGAAATGTCACCATACAGCACAGCATCAAGGCTATTTTTCCTTGGTTATATCATCTAACTCTACCTCCTATTTTTATTGGACCTACAGAATATCCATAGGCCTGTATCAGAGTCAAATGAGCATCTAAACCTTCATCTCTTCTGATTAGCATGTGACTATCTTAATATTATTTGAGTCACAGACCTTTCTTTTTAACTGAATTGAAAAGTCAAGCCACAGTACATCACACCACTGTGAATGTTTTAATTCATTCCCAGTAAATCAGTAAAAAGTTATTTTCACCTGTAACTTCTCAGTTCAAAGGAATAGGTAGCTTCATTTAATACCTAATAGAAAATTAAGTACCATCATCTTTTCCACTGGAGAAAAAAATCTGGTCTAAATCATGCCCTAAATCTGCCCCACTAAGAAAGGCACATTTTTGCTCCACAAAGACTGTACAGCAAGAATAATCCCCCTACCAGGAAGACCAAGAAGTGAAACTTTAGGACATCTAGCTGATCTCAGAGGAAGTTTTCCTAATGTAACACAATGCTGTGGCAAAGGGGCATATAACCTCTCTGAAAAACCTCATGACTGTGAGGATGCTCCATCTTATCCTGGAGAACCCAGTCCCAGAGTCAACCACACCCATGCCCTGGGGGCCTAGAGATGGGTAGGTTTCCTCACTTACTCATACCCCTTCCCAAGATCTTACATGCTAGGAATTAGAATATAGAAATAAAGGTCCAGGGTCATGAATCTGAGGTGAGCAGGTGGAGAAAGAACTGGGAGAGCAGTTGTTAGGTGACAACAAGCAGAGAAGGAAAATGGAAAAGGGGCCAGACCAGAAGGAGAACACTGTCGGGATAGCTGGCTGCCTGTCACAGTGATTTCTATGAGCAAATCATGAATCAGAATCCAGAATCTCAAGTCAGAATGACTCCAGGTTGTAGAGGGAGCAGGTAGGCTAGACTCCCAAGGATAAGACCAGGCAAGGAACTCGAAACAAGAATGGAGTTCGAATGTACAAGCCTGCATCAGGGTTTGTCAGTTTATGGTTTCAAACTGGTCCCGGAAGAGAAAAGAAAGAACTTAATCAAGAGGCTTAAGTATGTCATTTCTGTATTCCAAAATGAAGGAAGCCTCCCACAGCCTGGTACTTGTATGATTATTGTTTTCACCATAGGGCTGGCATGCTGTCTTCTCTGTTTTAATTAGCATTCCTGGTATGCTAGTCACCTGTACACAGTCATACCAGGAACCAGTCTCATAGGGTTTGCCTACTGTGGCTGGGGTGTGGAACTACTGGGGAGAGAGCCCTGAAAGCACAATTCTGCTAAGAGGTTTACAGTGATTTTGAATTTTGCTTCATTCCCCATATTGAATCTTTTTCAAATCACACAGTTGTCACCTTAACATGTTCCAGGTATCTGTCAAGTGACCTACAGTTAATAATATTAAGAATTGGCCTGATATAACCAAACAGACAAAAATCCTTCAAGATACTCATTGCCTTCAGCATCTGTTTGGAAGTTTAGAAATTATCTGTACTATCTTCGGGAAATAAACTCAGAGGAAATGATCACAGTAGATGTCAAGGTTGTTGTGTTAGTGTGTAACACGCAAGACTGATGATGGCACCACATTGGCGTCAAGTGCTAGCTTGGTAACAGGTCCTTTCCTTTTCCTTATAGGTGTTCATGTCTTTGGACTCTGCTCTACAGCTCTTATCACAGACATCATCCAGCTCTCCACAGGCTACCAGGCACCATACTTTCTGACTGTGTGCAAGCCAAACTATACCTCTCTTAATGTGTCTTGCAAAGAGAATTCCTACATTGTAGAAGACATCTGCTCAGGATCTGACCTTACAGTTATCAACAGTGGCAGGTTAGAAATGGAGATTATAAAAACTTCCATGTTGGTGTTTTTATTGTTCATTAATAGTTTGGGGTATCATCATAGGCATACCCTTTTCAATCACAATGACTTGGATTTTATTTTTCTTTTCAATTCAGTGATCTCTTTAGGGATGATACCATAGAAACCCATTGGTGGCTCATTCCAACGCCTCCTCTCTCTCCAAATTTCAGCCCCGTATTCATTCCGCTCATCTTCATATCACCAAACCCCAGTCATGTTCTATGATCTCCTCTATACTAATTATGGGTTTAGAAAGAAAGTGAAGTCACTCAGTTGTGTCCGACTCTTTGAGACTCCATGGACTATAGCCCACCAGGCTCCTCCATCCATGGAATTTTCTAGGCAAGAGTACTGGAGTGGGTTGCCATTTCCTTCTCTAGGGGCTCTTCCCAACCGAGGGATTGAATTATGGGTTTAGGTTATCACAAATTGGTTTATTTTAGATGTTTATAGTTAGTCACGGCTTATCATCAGTATGTGTCATGTAGTGACTTAAGTAGAAGACTTAATGATATTTCCAGCTCCATTACATATTTTATTAAAAAGGAATCATGTGAATTTTCCTTTTGGTCTAATTTTAAAAGAAATAGCATCTAGGATTGCATGTGTCTCCTCTGAATAAACCCAGAAAGTCTGTACATACAGCTCCTGACCTTGCATTTCAGAAAATAAAAACCAAAAAGCTCAAGAAACTACCAAAGCATTAACCTGTTTTCAATCAATTAAAAAAAAAAAAAAGAAAGAAACTGAGATGGCAAGAGAAGTTCAGAAGAAATAAATTACAGAAGGGTGAAGGCAGCAAAAGACTGATATAAGAATTTTATTTTTCATTCAATCAGTTCCCAAAGATTGGTTTCAGAGTCAAAAATAATTTAAATACACTTGAAGAATCAGAACCTGATATTATATAATTATATACATATGGTCCATTCAATGGTCAATTAATTTTTAACTTACATTTAAGATCTATATTCTATATTCTTTCTCAATTTTTCTACATTATCTTGTCTGTGTTGAATAGTAGTCCTTTTTATTGGGTACCGAATAATTAGGAGGTCATTAATAAAACTGAATTTTTTCCCAATTTTTATTCATTAAAAGATCTCTGTTCTCCTATCTTTCACAGTCCTCTGTTCTACGTCTCCCATCTTGCTTCTTATTTAACAAAACAATATACTTTGTGATTCTTGAGGTAATAGTCATTTTAAAGTGGGATAGAAAAACATTTTGCTAAAATTAGATTTTTTTCCTATGCTTTCTAAAGTGTAAAAACACTTCTAGACCTACTACTGGGAGAATGTAATTATTCTTTTAAATACTTATGTAAATGAAACCGTATATTTAGGAGCATAAAGAAAGTTTAAAAGCATCAAAATCTTAGGTTTTATAGGCTTTTACTTTAACCTGACGTAATTATAATACCAATAAACAGTTATAATGCTTTCCACCCCATTTCTACTTTCAACCAGCGTTCCAGAGGTGTAAAGAAGTGATCTCTTAGAAAGCTAACACTTTATACTGGAAAATATATCACTACTCTTCTTTAATACTAATGATGATTAGCAGTGTTTATTTTATCACTCAGATCTTTCTCCAGAAAACCAAACAGAAACTAAAGTTATTGCTTATTACCTTGAGGCTTTTTAGTTGAACATTTTAACCAGTCAGTGTTCTTGAGATAATTGTTAGCAGTGTATCAGAAATAGAAGGCATAATTTGACTTCTTCCTTTGGCAGAAAATCATTCCCTTCTCAACATGCGACCCTTGCTGCCTTTGCAGCTGTGTACGTTCGGTAAGTAACTGGGTCTTTTTCATCAAACTGTGTCCTAGAGAAAATCAGAGAAATGAGTGTTGTCTCCAAACACTAATTAGATTATATTATAGCTGGGTAATAACAGAAGAGTATAATGGCATAAAAAATAGAATTTAGATGCTACTATAAACAATATAATAGTAAGATAATTTTTGACACAGTCATAGTATTCATTTAGCCTTTGTATCTCTTTAATGTGATATTATATTTCATGAGAGAGTACTGTGATGAACTACATGAATGTTAAAAACTGTAAAACTGAAAGAATTGTGTTAAGTATATACATACACAGCACACACTTTCGTTTCAATCATTATGTAACAGCAAATGCTAAGTGAGTGTAAGTTGATAAATGCTCTGCAATGAATTGTCACTGTATCTTATTAATATAATAGTTTATTAGATTTTATGTGAAAAAAAGGATTGAAATTAAATGACAATTAACATGGAGACTAACCAGTTATCTGGCTAATTCTACTGCTTTAATTTTTTTCCAAACTTTTCTGTGATCACATAAGTGGCCTGCTCTTTATTTGATGAATTTTGTCAGGCATTCCTTTGTTTTCAGGTACAGAAATTAGCCATAGCAGGGGGAAAGGAACAGTAAGATTGACATCAAGTGTATCAGAGATTTGAGTTTACCTTTTTGTTTGATTATAATTGAATGGAAAAAATGACCTTTTAAACATACTTACCCCAGTTCTTTCATTTTTTAAAGATGTACTTCAATTCCACACTAACGGATTCCTCTAAGCTTCTGAAACCTCTCTTGGTCTTCACCTTTATCATCTGTGGAATCATCTGTGGGCTAACACGGATAACTCAGTATAAGAATCACCCAGTTGATGTCTACTGTGGCTTTTTAATAGGAGGAGGAATTGCTCTGTACTTGGTAAATAATTTACTATTATTCAACAAAGCACAGTTTAAAAAGGAAAATATACACAAAATGTCTTGTGCTGTAATAATTTACTTCCAATGTAGTTTATATCTATGAGAAAATCGCTGACTCCTTCTCCATTCTAAGCCAAAACATATATTCTACTTTCAGTAAAATAATTTATTAAACTTATACATTGGGCCAGAAAAGGTGATTTTAGAAAGATTATCACATTTTCCCTTATCACTCTCCCACCAAAAAATAGTCAAGGACTACTATTACTAGTATAATTTTATAGATGAGGAAAGTAAGTTAAAGAGAGTAGAAGTGTAATGGAAAAATTATATACTTTGCCCAATAACACAAATGCGGCACCTAGATATAACTATAATCCAGCTAATATTTAATTCTTTCTGTATGTTTATGCTCAGTCACGTCTGACTCTTTGCGACCCTGTGAACTATAGCCTGCTAGGCTCCTCTGTCCATGGGATTTCCTAGGCAAGAATACTGGCTTGAGTTGCCATTTCCTTCTCCAGGGTATCTTCCCAACCTAGGAATTGAACCCACGTCTCTTGCCACCTGCATTGGCAGGTGGATTCTTTACCACTGTGCCACCTGAGAAGTCCCACTGAATTCTTTAGCAACCTTCATTTCCAAACCTGATCTTCCTTTAAGGGAAATATCTTCAGCATAAAGGAACTGAAATTATCCATTTCATTCATGCATTCATTACCTTTACATTTATTCAAAATCTGATCTGTGCCAGGTACTATACTGAGCATCACAGCACTGATAAATAGATATATCATTTATGAATTTACAGTGCAAAGATTAAGGAAAAGTGTAAATGGTTAAAATATGTTAAATGACGAAATAGGGTATACACAAAGTACTTTGAGGATACCAAACTGCCTAACGAAGCTAAGGAAGGCTTCACAGAGTTATACTCATGTTTTTAAAACATGAGAGTTTCTTAGGGTAAAGAAAAGGGGAGGGCATTCAAGCTGAAGAAACTATATATGCAAAAAGATGGACATATGAATGATCAAGTCTTTGTGGATGGTGAAGGAACAGAAGGAATGAGAGATAATGGCCAGGTTTCTAGTCTGGAAGACCAGCAAATGGTGACTTCATTAGCTGACTGAATGGATGAGTACAAGCTCAATTTAAAAAGCAGTTGAATAGTTGGGTTTGGAGCTTAAGGAGCAATGACTGGTGGAAGATAGATTTGGAAATCACAGACATTATAGGTGGAAATACCATTATAGTTATGGGAATATATAAAATTGCCATGTCCTAAGAATAAAAGGGGCCAGGAAATCACCAATATGCAAATGGCATGCAGAGGAAAAGGCAATAATGAAAGAAACTAAGAGGATCTATAGAGAAATAAAAAGTAACTGTCTATTGGAGCAGTTCTAAAGCTTGTGATCTTAGAATACTTGTGAAAAGCATTAATAAAAAAATGCTTACCAAAACAGGAAACGTACTAAAGTGAGAAATGATTTATTTTTTTTCATTTTTATGTGCTAGTGGCATAGTCAGGATTGTCACTTCAGATCTCATACTTCCTGCTCATACTTTCTTCAGTGAAGGAGAAAGCCATCGAATGAAAATGTGTGCCAGGAACTGTGCATTAGCCTGGGTTGTCCTGGGAGTGTTCATTAGCAACAAGTGTTACAGAATAAGACTGAGAACTGTCACTCTCCAGTTCACGCACTGCTTTTCTACTTGTCTGATTTTCATGGTGTCTTGGAGGCCCATGGGTTTGGGCTCGAATCTCAGTTCTTCTGCTATTTGGCCAATTTTGCAGCCATATAGAAGCCTGATTCTTCACCTATAAAATGAAGATAATAACTATTTGCCTTATATCATAACAAGAAATCAAACATCTATATTTATTATGCCAAGTTCTGGGCACTGAATTTTGAACAATGTAGGCAGAGGTTAGAGCTATGAAAAGAAGAGAAGTGAAAAGCAAAGGAGAAAAGGAAAGATATACCCATCTGGATGCAGAGTTTCAAAGAATAGCAAGGAGAGATAAGAAAGCCTATCTCAGTGCAAAGAAATAGAGGAAAACAATATAATGGGAAAGACTAGAGATCTCTTCAAGAAAATCAGAGATACCAAGGGAACATTTCATGCAAAGATGGGCTCGATAAAGGACAGAAATGGTATGGCCCTAACAGAAGCGCAACATATTAAGATGAGGAGGCAAGAATATACAGACGAACTGTACAAAAAGATCTTGACGACCTAGATAATCATGATAGTTTGATCACTCACTTAGAGCCAGACATCCTGGAATGTGAAGTCAAGTGGGCTTTAGGAAGCATCACTATGAACAAAGCTGGTGGAGATGATGGAATTCCAGCTGAGCTATTTCAGTTCCTGAAAGATGATGCTGTGAAAGTGCTGTCCTCAATATACCAGCAAATTCGGAAAACTCAGCAGTGGCCACAGGACTGGAAAAGGTCAGTTTTCATTCCAATCCCAAAGAAAGGCAATACCAAAGAATGCTTAAATTACCACACAATTGCACTCATCTCACACTGTAGGAAAGTAATGCTCAAAATTCTCCAAGCCAGGCTTCAGCAATACATGAACCGTGAGCTTCCTGATGTTCAAGCTGGCGTTAGAAAAGGCAGAGGAACCAGAGATCAAATTGCCAACATCCGCTGGATCATTGAAAAAGCAAGAGATTTATAGAAAAACATCTGTTTCTGCCTTATTGACTATGCCAAAGCCTTTGACTGTGTGGAACACAATAAACAATTCTGAAAGAGATGAGAATACCAGACCACTGGACCTGCCTCTTGAGAAATCTGTATGCAGGTCAGGAAACAACATTTAGAACTAGTCATGGAACAGACTGGATCCAAATAGGAAAAGGAGTATGTCAAGGCTGTATATTGTCACCCTGCTTATTTAACTTAAATGCAGAGTACATTATGAGATATGCTGGGCTGGAAGAAGCACATGCTGGAATCAAGATTGCCGGGAGAAATATCAATAATCTCAGATATGCAGATGACACCACCCTTATGGCAGAAACTGAAAAGGAACTAAAGAGCATCTTGATGAAGGTGAAAGAAGAGAGTGAAAAAGTTGGCTTAAAGCTCAACATTCAGAACTAAGATCATGGCATCTGGTCCCATCACTTCATGGGAAATAGATGGGGAAACAGTGAGGGACTTTATTTTGGGGGCTGCAAAATCACTGCAGATGGTGACTGCAGCCATGAATTTAAAAGATGCTTGCTCCTTGGAAGGAAAGTTATGACCAACCTAGACAGCATATTAAAAGGCAGAGACATTACTTTGCCAACAAATGTCCTTCTAGTCAAGGCTATGGTTTTCCAGTAGTCATGTATGAATGTGAGATTTGGACCATAAAGAAAGCTGAGTGCAAAGAACTGATGCCATTGAACTGCAGTGTTAGAGAAGACTCTTGAGAGTCTCTTGGACAGGAAAGAAATACAACCAGTCCACCCTAAAGGAAATCAGTCCTGAGTGTTCATTGGAAGGACTGATGTTGAAGCTGAAACTCCAATACTTTGGTTACCTGATGCAAAGAAATGACTCACTGGAAAAGACCCTGATGCTGGGAAAGATTGAAGGCAGGAGGAGAAGGGAATGACAGACGATGAGATGGTTTAATGGCATCACTGACTCATTGAACATGAGTTTGAGTAAACTCTGGGAGTTGGTGATGGACAGGGAGGCCTGGCATGCTGTAGTCCATGGGGTCACAAAGAGTTGGACATGACTGATTGACTGAACTGAACTGAACTGATGTACAGTCTCGTGGAAGATGGTCCTAGACTTATGAATTTAAATACAATTATTAATATAACATGAGGTAGAGTCTGTTAACTCTGAAAACTTTTGTAGTGAGAGCATAGATAGGTATTATTTAGAAGAAGATTTTAGACAGGAATTAAAATTCTTGGAGAGGGATAAACCTGACTTTATTCTGCTCCTGTTTATACTCTGCCCTGAAATTATTAGTTTATCCATTCTAAAGTAACGCCCTTGTTCATTTTTAGGCACTCTACAAAATATCACATCAGTGGAATTCCTTTGGCTTGATCTAAAAATTAGACAGTATGTCCCTTCTGTTGAGATTAACACACAAATAGTTATTTGCTTCAGACTCTTATCTCTAAGCTAAGCATCTCAAACACTGAAAATTCAGTAGGATTTAGACCTTGTACATGTCAAAAGTTTAAAAATTCTGAATCTGATCTTTAGCCTTTATCAGATTTTTATCCCCCAAATCTAAAAAAAAAAAAAAAATCACCTGAGTATGAAGACAAGATTAAATAAAAAATAAGCTCTAGTTTAGTGTAATAATACTGAGTTGATCAAATATTACCTTCAAAATTTAAGATTTTAGTTGGAAAAGAACTTAGAACCCAATATAGGGACAGTTTCTGCCCTCTTTTCCCAGAACAGTCTATAAAATGCTGCACACATAGGGCTGAGCTCCATGTCAGCTGTGAAGATGTGTGTCTCTGACCTCAATACAAAACCTATGTCCTATTTTATGAATGATTGTTGTTCTGCATTTCCAGATGCAGGTATGATTGAATGGTGTGATTTCAGTCATACCATCATGAGGTATGATTGAAAATGGAAGGTAAAATACATCAGTTAAGCCATGTGAGGTGTCACTCAACAAGCAGTTCATAAATCCAGAAAAATGAACTGCTTTGAAAAAACAGAAGATGGTTGATTCATGTTGTTGCGTGGCAGACACTAACACAACATTGTAAAGCAATTTCCATATAATTGAAAAATAAATTTTAAAAAGAAAAACAGAAGAATGCCCTTATTTCTTTCATTGTCTGACTTCTCAAAACAGAGGATAAGATTGTCCAAAACATCTGATGGGATGGAGAAAGGAGAGAAAATCCAACTAATAATGAAAAATAGTAGGCTTTGTAGTTCTGAAGAGTTAGTTATATAACTTACAACTATTTCCTGAGTAATTGCACTTTTTGGTTATTTGTGTTAATCAGTGGTGCATAGTGAATAGTGTATAGTGGTGCATAGTGAACAGATCCTTATGTGCCTCACTACATCCTCCAATGCAAACTCTCAGTAACCATGTTTCCTAGGGCCTGATGTTTATTGTTTCTCCCAACACTAGGGTCTGTATGCTGTGGGGAATTTTCTGCCTAGTGAAGAGAGTGTGTTTCAGCACAGAGAAGCCCTCAGGTCTCTGACAGACCTCAATCCAGACCCCAGCCGAGTTTTATCTGCTAAAAATGGTGGCAGCACGGACGGAATTGCTCACACTGAAGGCATCCTTAACCGAAACCATAGAGATGCTAGCTCCTTGACCAACCTCAAAAGGGCAAATGCAGATGTGGAAATCATCACTCCACGGAGCCCCATGGGGAAGGAGAACATGGTCACCTTCAGCAATACCTTGCCTAGAGCCAACACCCCATCCGTGGAAGACCCTGTGAGAAGAAACGCCACCATTCATGCCTCGATGGATTCTGCTAGATCCAAGCAGCTCCTCACCCAGTGGAAGAATAAGAACGAAAGCCGGAAGCTGTCTCTTCAGGTGATAGAGACCGAGCCGGGACAGTCACCTCCCAGATCCATTGAAATGAGATCAAGCTCGGAGCCATCCAGGGTGGGGGTCAATGGAGACCACCACGCTCCCAGCAGCAATCAGTACCTCAAGATCCAGCCTAGCACCGTTCCTGGGTGTAACAATAGCATGCCTGGGGGACCAAGAGTGTCCATTCAATCCCGCCCGGGTCCTCACAGTTAGTACACATCCCTGAAGAGACGCAGGAAAACATAAGCACCTCTCCCAAAAGCAGCTCTGCTCGGGCCAAGTGGCTGAAAGCCGCGGAGAAGACCGTGGCTTGTAACAGAAGCAACAGCCAGCCTCGCATCATGCAAGTCATAGCCATGTCCAAGCAGCAGGGTGTCCTCCAAAGCAGCCCCAAGAACACTGAAGGCAGCACGGTCTCCTGCACCGGCTCCATCCGCTACAAAACCCTGACAGACCACGAACCCAGTGGGATCGTGAGAGTTGAGGCCCACCCGGAGAACAACAGGCCCATCATACAGATCCCGTCCACCGAAGGCGAAGGCAGTGGCTCCTGGAAATGGAAAGCCCCTGAAAAGGGCAGCCTTCGCCAAACGTACGAGCTCAACGATCTCAACAGGGACTCAGAAAGCTGCGAGTCCCTGAAAGACAGTTTTGGGTCTGGAGATCGAAAGAGAAGCAACATTGACAACAGTGAGCATCACCACCACGGAATCACCACCATCCGCGTCACCCCGGTAGAGGGCAGCGAAATCGGCTCAGAGACTCTGTCCGTTTCTTCCTCCCGCGACTCCACCCTGCGGAGAAAGGGCAACATCATTTTAATCCCTGAAAGAAGCAACAGCCCCGAAAACACGAGGAATATCTTCTACAAGGGAACCTCCCCACACGGGCTTATAAAGATTGAGTGACAGTCATTCAAATCACTTGAGTCACCCCAAGAAACAACGTGTTGATTCTACCAGTGCTCTGTTCCAGCAAATCGGGAACCTTCTCACCAAACTAGATTATTCACCATCAGCCCGTGACTAACTGACTCTTGAGAACTATTCCACCCAAGCTTGTAGACTTCACATCAAGGGAAGGGAAAAGCACAATGCAAGAACCTAACTCATGTGATAACGTGAAGACTCTTCCTAAGACCTGCCTTCAAACGCAAAACGTTTGCAGAGGGCAATATCAAAAGAAAGTGGTTTCCTTCAGTGTATACTATTGTACTTCCTGAATGTGCCAACTTTAGGGTTCTTCCTTTATAATTAGCTGTGGGAATCCAGAACACACATTTTCCCTGCAGCAGAAGCCGTGCAGTATTATATATTCATTTTGCAGAATCTGCACCAAAAGCTCAATATGGCTGGTGCTGATTATTCTAGTACATATATGGTGTAAACTCTCAATTTCTATTTAGCTGTGAAATAGTGGTGTGCAATTCCTTGTCAAAGAAATGCTACTGTTATTAAGAAGATGTTGGCTTCTTTGTGTTAGAATAGGACACCCTGCAGCTTCTCTGTAGTGGCTCTGTCACAGTCAAAAATGAAAGGGTTTTGTGCATTTCTTCAAAATTCTGCTTTTCTTCAACAACAAAAATTTATAAGGATATTTTCAGTGAAAGGGAATAACCATACTTTTCTGCATAGCTTTTTGCTGCTTACTTTTATTTCAAGTTACTGCTAATGAAAAATCTGTTTTTAGTGAGTAAATTTGCATAATTAAAAATATTATTTTAGAGTTTTTGAAATTGATGTGATCATATTTTGCATTTTATGGCTTCTCCTTTATTTATTGATTTAAAATTTTATGTTATAGATATGTTCTGTTTTTAATGCAGAAATAACAGTTGATATTCCTTGAGCAAAATATAATGCTGTGAATATATAAACAAGAAATATGAACCAAAACTTGACATTGTGGGTTATACTACCAGCAGTGTTGATCATATGTTAACCTTAGATGTTTCCAGCCAGCTGGCTTAAATTTCTAATTTAAGTAATCCAAAATTTTCATTTCGTTCCATATTATTAACATTTTTGATATCCTGATAGCCAGTTAGAGTCACAGTGGTTGGGTTTTATTTACCATCTTCTCTAAAATATTTTGTTATTTGTATACTAACAAGATGAATCTGAAAAAAAACGAAAATTGATAAGTAAAAATAT
Organism: Nanger dama; assembly: GCA_917880005.1. NCBI lineage: Eukaryota > Metazoa > Chordata > Mammalia > Artiodactyla > Bovidae > Nanger > Nanger dama. Next base: position 5,855,208 of record CAKJTW010000059.1, read on the forward strand.
CTCACAGTGTACATTAAGAATGTATTTCTTCAAAATACATAGGCACAATTTTTGTGCTCAACATACAAACAACAGTTTTTGCTACCTATCCTGAATGAAGCCTTCAACTTAAATCAATGGAAACCAATATTGCCAATAAGAAGAAAGTAAAAGCAAAATATTTTGAGGTGTTTTTCCAACTTAAAATTTTAAATATGAAGAAATATTTGGTTCTTGTAATTTCACATTTAACCTTTTACACCATTTCTTAAGAATTCTGATGTACATCTCATGATTGCCACGGGGACAAAACGTAACAACGATGCTGGTTAATCTGATCTCAGTTCAATTTTCACTGAGAACAGAAATAGTTGTTTAGAGATGAGTAGTACCACATTCTTAATCAACTTCTACTGGAAAAGGGCAGAGCTTTCTAGAGTAACCAACCTCCTATGGCATTAGGGATTTAGCTGAAACCATCAGAATCGAAAACTCTGGCAATAAAATACAGATTCAACTATATCCCTTCTGGCAATTTCCTTCTCAGAGAGGGGAGTGGGAGTAAACTGTTGCCTTCCCCACTTCTCACCACCACCACCATCATGACACTCCTCCTGGCTTTTGCCAATTTATAGAGAGAAAGGTGGATTGGTTTTAGTGCTCTGAAGAAAAAAAGCTGCAGCATTTCAGGTGCAGTGTGATATTTCCTAATCTTTCCTATTTCTTAACAAAAGATTTTAAAGTACTTCTCTAGTCATTGAAGTTTTTTTTTCTTTACATGAATATTGATATATTCTTTTTCTACTCAAAGTGCCAAAGGCTACAGTTTTTAATGACTTAAATTGTACCACATTGTTAAGGAAATATATAATGATAGTCGCTAGAACTCAGACCTCTGCATGTGTATTTGATAACACATCTTTTGTAAACAAAAGATTACAAAGAATTATTTGTTTACATTCCACTGGTACCTTAATTTAAAACAAATGAGACTAACAGGTGGTATCTCTTCTTAGTGTTCTATTTATCTTATTTGCTAATGAGAGCACTTCTTCCTTTGTTAGGCTGTGCTTTATTGATAAAACCAAGTATTGAATAAAGAGAGTTAATTATCTTTTTAAAGTAAATAAAATTATGAAGATATATATGATATATATAAAGTATTGTGTTTAATAAAATGTTATGCAATGTTTTCCAAACTGATAAAGTTTGTAAAGTGCTATAATGTATTTTGTTAAGTACAGATCAGAGCTATTGTGTGAGTATATTGTGCTAACATCATAGAAATAAAGATTAGATTTCTTCATCAAAATTGGAGCATTTTGGTCTTTTACTTCAGACAGAGTATGAATTGATAATACTTTATAGGAAAACAGCTGAAAAATTAGAATGACTCAGAACTGATTATAATTAGAAGAAAGAGTATTGCACCAAGAAGGAAAAGCTTCTCAAACTATGACATAATGTTTCCTTCTAGCTTAGAGTTTTGGTTTTATGCTTATTAAAGTTCTTTTAAATTTATTTAGAGCTAGATTTTTCACATATCAATGTTACAGAGTATTGAAAAAGAAAATAGGAAAGAAACATTTGTGTAAGTACCCCTTATACTATGATTGGATAAGTAACCTTGACCCTAATACATTTCTCATGAGGTATCAGGTGAGTGGTTTCTGGGTTATACACATAAGTTAGCATTAGAGCCATATCATTTATGCCTTTTATGGGTCAAGTCTTTACTTGATATCTATGGGTTACTTCAAATTCAAATGGAATATGGAAATTCATTATTTAGAAAGCAATTTAATTAAAATAACTGAAGGAAATCAAAAGGAATGGTTTAATCTAAAAGGGAAATGTGGCCTGGAAAATATGACTGAGTATTTCATTTTCTCTGCTTATTAAATGTCTCCTATCTTTATTCTGTAGAAAGTGTCTACTGTGTTCTAAGAACAAATGCTACAGTTCAAAGGAAATGTAGATTTCAGTCATAGTACATGATATTATAGGCTTCCCTGGTGACTCAGATGGTAAAGAATCTGCCTGCAATGCGGGAGACCTCGGTTCGATCCCTGGGTTGGGAAGATCCCCTGGAGGAAGGCATGGCAACCCACTCCAGTATTCTTACATGGAAAATCCCCATCGACAGAGGAACCTGATGAGCTACAGTCCATGGGGTCTCAAAGAGTTGGACACGACTGAGCAACTTCACTTTCACTTTTCACTTTCGTGCATTGGAGAAGGAAATGGCAACCTACTCCAGTATTCTTGCCTGGAGAATCCCAGGGACAGAGGAGCCTGGTGGGCTGCCGTCTATGGGGTCGCACAGAGTCGGACACGACCGAAGCGACGTAGCAGCAGCAGCAGCAGCAGCAGCAGCAGCAGCAGAGTGACTAAGCACAGCACATATGATATTACAAATAAGACCCAATAATGGGAGATTCCCAGTGACAATACTTCCTAATAGTTAAAAAAAAAAACAAAGAAAGAAACAGAAGAAAACAAAATGTCTAGATGAGTCCTCTGATACAGAAATGACTCTCATTTCATTGGCCATACAATTGTCAATAAAATTCCCTAACTGCTAGTATTTATTCACTATCATAAATGAGAAGGAGGGGCAAACTGAGCAAAGCTATAGTTCTGCCGCCAATTCTATTTAACAAACTTATTGAGAGTTTGTTTTGTCTCCTTTACTCCTTCTTCATTAAGATTTTCAGTCATAGCCTAAGAGAAAAACATATCTAAACTCTAGGGTTAGATTTTAAAAATAGTACAGTTGACAAGTAGGTGAATGAGTTTAAAGAAGAAAAAAATATGAAATCATATTCATGTATAATCTCCTTTTCTCTTAATCACGTCCTGACACTTTATACCTGGCTACTAACTGGTTTTATTCCTGGGTTGGGAAGATCCCCTGGAGATGGAAATGACAATCCATTCAGTATTCTTGCCTGGAGAATTCCACGGACAGAGGAGCCTGGAGGGCTATAGTCCATGTGTTGGCAAAGAGTTGAACATGACTGAGCGGCTAACACACACACACAGACACACACACTAACTTGCAGAAAGAAAGCTAGACATTCGCTATAAGAGGAATTTTCCCCCACAAACTCCCGTTTGTACCTTCTAGCCTGTGATATCCTTCTGAAGAAAGATATGTAGTTTTGAGTATTAGGTAAACCTATTTCACTCCACCTCTAGCCCAGTCTTTCCCATTTTGCATCTAAATTAAATAATCACAGATATTTCTGGAGGTATGTGTGTTTGTGTTAGTCATTCAGTTGTGTCTGATTCTCTGTGACCCCATAGACTGTAGCCCAGTAGGCTCTTCTGTCAACGGGATTTACCAGGCAAGAATACTGGAATGTGTTGCCATTTCCTTCTCCAGGGGATCTTCCCAATCCAGGAATTGAACCCCAGTTTCCTGCACTACAGGTAGATTCTTTACCATCTGAGCCACCAGAGTATAAAAAGAGGCATTAAAGAAAAAAAAAAACTCAAAATAAGTCAAAGACTTAAATGTAAAATGTAAAACTAAAAAATATAAGAGGAAATCTTTAGGATATAGAACAAAGACTAGCTGCTAGTTCTTGGTTAGATATGTGTTTGCAAATATTTTTGTTTTCAGTCTGTAGTTTATCCATCATCCTTTGAATAGAGTTTTTCAAAGAGCAAAGTTATTATTTTTGATGAGGTTCAATTTATCTTTTCTCTTTATGAGTTATTTTTTAAAAGTCAAATCTAGACTATATAAAAATCCTCAAAACTTAACAGTAAAAACTTCAATAACAGTAAACATAAGAGACTAAAAGAGAAAAACAGTAAAATAAAAATGGACAAACATGAACAGACATTTCAAAGAGGATATATATATAACAGATAAGCATGTGAATAGATGTTCAAAACTATTAGTCATTTCAGAAATACAAATTAAAATCACAATGAAATATTACTAAATACCTATAAGGATGAAATTTAAAAAATGATAATACCAAACACTAACAAGAATGTGGACAAACTGCATCACTGACACATTGCTGGTGGGAATATAAAATAGTATAACCTCTTTTTAAAACAGTTTGGCAATTTCTTTTTAAAAAACTAAATTTACATTAATATTTCCTAGGATTTGTACTCTTGGGTATTTATCCACAGAAATAAAATTTTATGTCCACAAGAAAAATGATACCCATGTATTCATCTCAGTTTTATTAATAATAACCCCAAACTGAAAAAAAATCCTGATGTCCTTCCTTGAGTGAGTTGTTAAACAAACTGTTATACAACCATATCATAGACTACTATTCAGCAATAAAAAGAAATGAACTATGATACATGCAACTGAATGAATCTCCAGGGTGCCATGCTGAATGAAAAAGCCAAAAGGTTACACCTGTATGATTCCATTTCACACAGCATAGATAGGGGCAGTCCATTGCTACAGAAGCTGTTTTACCATCTTTAATATATGGCTCCCAAAGTTGCTCTGGTTGACATGATTTCCCAGAAGGACTGGGGTTGGGAAGGAGGAAGTCAAGGATAAGCAGCTTTGTCTTGAACAAATGACCCTGAAATTGTATCTGTCATGTATAATCTACCCAATGGAAGCAAACTGGATTATCCTGTGGCAAAAGATGCCAGAGAATGTAGTCTCTTGGTCAGAGAACTTATTACCAACTAAAAGTTTGTGTCTTCTCTAACCAGATGGTAAAGAATCAGAATAGTTTCTAAATGAGAACAATCAGTCTCTGTCATACAGCTTCAAGACTCTTCATAGTACAACCTATAGACCCTTATAAGCCACTACTTTTCCATACAAGCTTATTGTGCAACAGGCTTCACTTCTATATTTGTATGTGTATTTGGCTGTATGCCTGTGGCTTATTTTTAACTCTCCTTCCAGAAGGTCTTTGCATTCATTTTTAAATCTCTTTTGTCCTTCAAGACTAAATTTCAATCTTCCCCTATACAAATTTAGAACTAGAAGGGATTTCAGATATCTCACATCCTTTTAGGTATAATAGCCTAATTATCCATGTGTCAAGAAAAGTAAGACACATGAGAAGTGACTTACTCAGTCACACAACTGGTAGGTTCCAGGAAGGTATTGAGAGCAGGAAACAACTACCTTCTGTTCATTTTGTAACTCCTACTGTTTAGCACATGACCTACCACATAGGTTAAACACTAAGAAAACATTCACAATGAATGAATGTTTGAATGAATGAATGAAATATTATGCCACCAGAGTTGGTACCTTTTTCAAAAAGGTTGAGTGATCTTTCTCTTTTGAGAATATTTGTAGAGCTGTGTTTTTCATGACCAATGTATTCACACTTATATAATTTGTACAATTAATCACCAATTAATAAGACATTGAATATTTACTACATACTAGACTGTAAGCTCCTTATATGCAGCACCTAACACAATAAATGATCAACAAATATAAGAATATTTGAAAGAATACAGTATGTTCTACCTACTATGTGTGAAAAAATCATGAAAATAAGTAAATAGAATTTATTATATAAAAGAAAAATATGAAGGGTCTTGGAACAGAAACAGTTTTTCATTTGATTGCTCTCTGAAGTTCCACAGTTCTCAGAAATCCCTTCATGATTTTGAAGCCAAATTTATTTATATTTTCTCTTTTTTTCTTATTTGAAGCATCTTTTAAAAATGTTGACATGGTGTAAGCCAGATTTCTTGGAACAAGCTGTCTTCTCACAATAGATGTGATTTTGCAACAGTTGTTTGTTCAAATGTTCCCACCTCCACAGTAATTTCTGTAAAGGCAAGTGCCAATGAAGAATACTTTCTATACTTAAGCTATCACTAAAATGTGAAAATCGTCAGTCCTTTCTGACTCTTGGTGACCCCATGGAATAGTTCTCCAAGACAGAATACTGGAGTGGGTAGCTTTTCCCTTCTCCAGTGTATCTTCCCAACCCAGGAATCAAACCAGGGTCTCCTGCACTGCAGGTGGATTCTTTACCACCTGAACTATCAGGGAAGCCCCATGTGTTTTTCATGGCCAATGTAGCCACACTTATATAATTTGTACAATTAATCACCAATTAATAAGACATTGAATATTTACTACACACTAAATTGTAAACTCTTTCTATGCACCAGGACCCAGAGACCCAACAGAGACTGAGCCAGAACTATGTTTGAGTATCTGCTGCAGAGGTATGAGTCAGTAGTGGCCTGCCATGGGGCCAGGGGCTCTGGGTGCAGCAGACCCCGGTATGGCAAAAGCCTTCTTGGAGGAGGTCACCATTAATCTCACCATAGAGTCCCAGAACTTACACAGGACTGGGGAAACAGACTCCTGGAGAGCACAAACAAAACCTTGTATGCACCAGGACCCAGGAGAAAGGAGCAGTGACCTCACAAAAGACTGACCTAGATTGCCCATGAATGTCCAGGAGTCTCCAGTGGAGGCATGGGTTGGCAGTAGCCTGCTGCAGGGTCAGGGGAACAGGTTATGGCAGTGTCTACATGGGACCTTTTGAAGGAGGTCTCCATTATCTTCATTAGGTCCACCATAGTTTGGCCTCAGGTCAAACAACAGGGAGGGAACACATCCCTGCCCATGAACAGAAAATTAGATTAAGGATTTATAGAGCATAACCTCACCCATCACAACAAGACCCAGTTTCCCCCTCAGTCAGTCTCTCCCATCAGGAAGCTTCCATAAGCTTCTTGTTCTTATCCACCAGAGGGCAAACAGAAGAAAAACCACAATCACAGAAAACTAACCAAACTGATCACATGGACTGCAGCCTTTTCTAACTCAGTGAAACTATGAGCATGCTGTGTAGGGCCACCCAAATGGATGGGTCATGGTGAAGAGTTCTGACAAAATGTGGTCCACTGGAGAAAGCAATGGCTAACCACTTCAGTATTCTTCCTTTGAGAACCCATGAACAGTATGAAAAGGCAAAAAGATAGGACACTGAAAAATAAAGTCCCCAGGTTGGTAGGTTCCCAATATGCTACTAGAGATAAGTGGAGAAATAACTCCAGAAAGAATGAAGAGATGGAGCCAAAGCAAAACAACATCCAGCTGTGGGTGTGACTGGTGATGGAAGTAAAGTCCATGCTGTAAAGAGCAATATTGCATAGGAACCTGGAATGTTAGATCCATGAATCAAGGCAAATAGGAAGTGCTCAAATAGGAGATGGCAAGAGTGAACATTGACTCCTAGAATTCAGCAAACATAGGAATCAGCAAACTAAAATGGACTGCAATGGGTGAATTTAACTCAAATGATCATTATATCTACTACTGTGGGCAAGAATCCCTTAGAAAAAAATGGAGTAGCCATCATAGTAAACAAAAGAGTCTGAAATGCAGTACTTGGATGCAATCTCAAAAACAACATAATGATCTCTGTTCATTTCCAAGGCATATCATTCAATATCGCAGTAATCCAAGTCTATGCCCCAACTAGTAAGGCTGAAGAAGCTGAAATTGAATGGTTCTGTGAAGACCTACAAGACCTTTTAGAACTAATACCCGAAAAAGATGTCCTTTTCATTATAGGGGACTGGAATGCAAAAATAGGAAGTCAAGAGATACCTAGAGTAATAGGCAAATTTGGCCTTGGGGTACAAAATGAAGCAGGTCAAACGCTAATAGAATTTTGCCAAGAGAACGCATTGGTCATAGCAAACACCCTCTTCCAACAGCACAAGAGAAGACTCTACAGAGGGATATCACCAGATGGTCAACACCAAAATCAGATTCATTATATTCTTTGCAGCCAAAGATGGAGAATCTCTATACAATCAGCAAAAATAAGACTGGGAGCTGACTGTGGCTCAGATCATAAACTCCTTATTGCCAAATTCAGGCTTAAATTGAAGAAAGTAGGGAAAACCACTAGACCATACACATATGACCTAAAACATATCCTTTACAGTGGAAGTGACAAATAGATTCAAGGGATTAGATCTGATAGACAGAGTGCCTGAAGAACTATGGATGGAAGTTCGTGACATTATACAGAAGGCAGTGACCAATACCACCTCGAAGAAAAAGAAATTCAAAAAGGCAAAATGGTTGTCTGAAGAGGCCTTACAAACAGCTGAGAAAAGAAGAGAAGTGAAAGTCAAAGGAAAAAAGAAAAGATATACCTACTTGAATGCAGAGTTCCAAAGAATAGCAAGGAGAGATAAGAAAGCCTTTTTCAGTGACTGATGCAAAGAAATAGAGGAAAACAATAGAATGGGAAAGACTAGAGATTTCTTTAAGAAAATTAGAGATACCAAGGGAACATTTCATGCAAATATGGGCTCAGTAAAGGACAGAATGGTAGGGACCTCACAGGAGCAGAAGATATTAAGAAGAGGTGGCAAGAATACACAGAAGAACTGTACAAAAAGATTTTCATGACCCAGATAACCACGATGATGTGATTACTCACCTAGAGCCAGACATCCTGGAATGCGAAGTCAAGTGGGCCTTAGGAAACATCACTATGAACAAAGCTAGTGGAGGTGATGGAATTCCAGTTGAGATATTTCAAATCCTGAAAGATGAAGCTGTGAAAGTGCTGCACTCAATATACCAGCAAATTTGGAAAACTCAGCAGTGGCCACAGGACTGGAAACGGTCAGTTTTCATTCCAATGCCAAAGAAAGGCAAATACCAAAGAATGCTCAAACTACCACAGAATTGCACTCATCTCACATTCTATCAAAGTAATGCCTAAAATTCTCCAAGGCAGGCTTCAACAGTATGTGAACCGAGAACTTCCAGATGTTCAAGCTGGACTTAGAAAAGGCAGAGGAACCAGAGATCAAATTGCCAACATTTTCTGGAGCATCAACAAACAAGAGAGTTCGAGAAAAACATCTACTTCTGCTTTATTCACTATGCCAAAGCCTTTGACTGTGTGCATCACAACAAACTGTGGAGAATTCTTCAAGAGATGACAATGCCAGATCACCTGCCCTGCCTCCTGAGAAACCTGTATGCAGGTCAAGAAACAACAGTTAGAACTGGACATGGAATAACAGACTGGTTCCAAATTGGGAAAGGCTTACATCAAGGCTGTATATTGTCACTTTGCTTTTTTAACTAATATGCAGAGTACAACATGAGAAATGCCAGGCTGGATGAAGCATAAGCTGGAATCAAGATTGCCAGAAGAAATATCACTAACCTCAGATATGCAGATGACACTATCCTTATGACAGAAAGCAAAGAAGAACTAAAAGCCTATTGATGAAAGTCAAAGAGGAGAATAAAAAGGTGGCTTAAAACTCAACATTCAGAAAGCTAAGATCATGGCATCTGGTCCCATCACTTTATGGAAAATAGATGGGGAAACAATGGAAACAGTGATAGACCTTATTTTTGCAGGCTCTAAAATCATTGCAGATGGTAATTGCAGCCACGAAATTAAAAGACGCTTGTTCCTTGGAAGGAAAGTTATGACCAACCTAGACAGCTTATTAAAAGCACAGACAGAAGCTTTTAATTTTAATTAGATCCCATTTGTTTATTTTTGCTTTTATTTCCAGTATTCTGGGAGTTGGATCATAGAGGACAAATGGGATCTAATTAAAATTAAAAGCTCTGTACAACAAAGGAAACTAAGTAAGGTGAAGAGACAGCCTTCTGAATGGGAGAAAACAATAGCAAATAAAGCAACTGACAAACAACTGATCTCAAAATATACAAGCAACTTATGCAGCTCATCTCCAGAAAAATAAACAACCCAATCAAAAAATGGGCCAAAGAACTAAATAGGCATTTCTCCAAAGAAGACATACGGATGGCTAACAAACACATGAAAAGATGCTCAACTTCACTCATTATCAGAGAAATGCAAATCAAGACCACAGTGAGGTACCATTTCACACCAGTCAGAATGGCTGCGATCCAAGTCTACAAGCAATAAATGCTGAAGAGGATGTGGAAAAAAGGGAACCCTCTTACACTATTGGTGGGAATGCAAACTAGTACAGTCACTATGGAGAACAGTGTGGAGATTCCTTAAAAAATTGCAAATAGAACTGCCTTATGACCCAGCAATCCCACTGCTGGGCATACACACCGAGGAAACCAGAACTGAAAGAGACACATGTACCCCAATGTTCACTGCAGCACTGTTTATAATAGCCAGGACATGGAAACAACCTAGATGTCCATCAGCAGATGAATGGATAAGAAAGCTGTGGTACATATATGCAATAGAGTATTACTCAGCCATTAAAAAGAATACATTTGACTCAGTTCTAATGAGGTGGGTGAAACTGGAGCCGATTATACAGAGTGAAGTAAGCCAGAAAGAAAAACACCAATACAGTATACTGACACATATATATGGAATTTAGAAAGATAGTAATGATGACCCTGTATGTGAGTCAACAAAAGAGACACAGATGTATAGAATGGACTTTTGGCCTCTGAGGGAGAAGGAGAGGGAGAGGGTGGGATGATTTGGGAGAATGGCAATGAAACATGTATACTATCATGTAAGAAACGAAGTGCCAGTCTATGTTTGATACAGGATACAGGATGCTTGGGGCTGGTGCATGGGGATGATCCAGAGAGATGATATGGGGTGGGAGGTGGGGGGGGGATTCAGGATTGGGAGCTCGTATACACCTGTGGTGGATTCATGTCAATGTATGGCAAAACCAACACAGTATTGTAAAGTGGAATAAAGTAAAAATAAAATTTTTTTAAAAAGTGAGATAGTAACATGAATAAATGGCTAACAAAAAGAAGATTAAAAATAAATAAATAAAAAGCACAGACATTACTTTGCCAACAAAGGTCCATCTAGTCAAAGCTCTGGTTTTTCCAGTAGTCATGTATGGATGTGAGAGTTGGACTATAAAGAAAGCTGAGCACCAAAGAACTGATCCTTTTGAAATGTGGTGCTGGAAAAGTCTCTTGAGAGTTCCTTGGACTCCAAGGAGGCCCAACTGGTCTACCCTAAAGGAAATCAGTCCTGGGTGTTCATTGGAAGGACTGATGCTGAAGCTTAAACTCAAATACATTGGCCACCTGATCCGAAAAACTGACTCACTGGAAAAGACCCTGATGTTGGGAAAGATTGAAGGCAGGAGGAAAAGGGAATTACAGAGGATGAGATGGTTGGATGACATCACTGACTTTATAGACATGAATTTGAGTAAGCTCTGGGAGTTGGTGATGGGCAGGGAGGCCTGGTGTGCTGCAGTCCATGAGGTCCAAAGTTGGACACAACTGAGAGACTGAACTGATCACTAAAATAATAGCTAGCACTGCATAGTCAGCATTCAAGTTTATTTTTCAAATTCAAAATTAGTTATTAGAGTCCATGAATTATAGCAATTTATTTAGTCCACTGGTCTCATATTCTCACCCCATCTGCTGCTAGGATATCACAATTATTTTCAGAATTATGGAGTAGCAAAAGAGTCTTTGGGATCAGGCTGACAAGTATTCAAATTCTAAATCAACCTGCTGTGTTCCCATTTCCTATATAACAGGGATAATAATTTAGAGTTGTTATGATGATTAAATAAATAAATATATGCAAATCATTTAAAACACTCTGTGGCAGTGGCAATATATTTGTTCTTAATCTTGAGCATTGTTTTCTGATTTCTTTATCTCTAGTCCTCATCTCTCCTAGATCTCTAGAACCAAATAAGCAACTGACTAGTTGATTGCTATCTCTACTTACATATCTATAATTGTCTCAAATTTAACATCTTCAGAATATATTTTCTGATTTATATTCCCAAATTTATTTCTCCATCTTAGTAGTAGCAAACTGTCTTTCCCCAACTACAACTACTAAAGCAAAGCAAAAAAATATAAGCCAGAAGGAAATGGCAACCCACTCCAGTGTCCTTGCCCGGAGAATCCCAGGGGCGGAGCTTGGTAGGCTGCCATCTATGGGGTCACACAGAGTTGGACACGACTGAAGCGACTTAGCAGCAGCAACAGCAAGAGGTATTTTGGTAAAAGATATATATATATATATATATATATATATAAATCTAAGCTATATATTTCATTCCTTTTTCTTATCAGTTATTATGGCATTACCACAAGTGGTGAAAAGTAAACACAACTTGTGAGAAATGGAGAACACTGAGTACAACCCCTGGCTCAATTACTCACCAATTCTGTGACCTTGAGCAACTCTTCTACCCTTTCTGAGAACTCTGCTTTTATTTTGTTAAATATAAATTTATTAAAAGAATGGTTTTTTGGACACATTAAAAAGATATACACCATGACCAAGTGGGCTTTATCCCAGGGATGCAAGGATTCTTCAATATCTGCAAATCAATCAATGTAATACACCACATTAACAAATTGAAAAATAAAAGCCATATGATTATCTCAATAGACGCAGAGAAAGCCTTTGACAAAATCCAACATCCATTTATGATAAAAACTCTCCAGAAAGCAGGAATAGAAGGAACATACCTCAACATAATAAAAGCTATATATGACAAACCCATAAACCCGTAATAAACATTATCCTCAATGGTGAAAAATTGAAAGTATTTCTCCTAAAATCAGGAACAAGACAAGGGTGCCCACTTTCACTACTACTATTCAACTTAGTTTTGGTAGTTTTGGCCAGAGCAATCAGAGCAGAAAAAGAAATAAAAGGAATCCAACTTGGAAAAGAATATGTAAAAGTCTCACTGTTTGCAGATGACATAATCCTCTACATGGAAAATCCTAAAGACTCCACCAGAAAATTACTAGAGCTAATCAATGAATATAGTAAAGTGGCAGGATATAAAATCAACACACAGAAATCCCTTGCATTCCTATACACTAATAATGAGAAAATAGAAAAAGAAATTAAGGAAACAATTCCATTCACCATTGCAATGAAAAGAGTAAAATACTTAGAAATATATCTACCTAAAGAAACTAAAGAACTATATATAGAAAACTATAAAACACTGGTGAAAGAAATCAAACAGGACATTAATATATGGAGAAATATACCATGTTCATGAATCAGAAGAAGCAATATAGTGAAAATGAGTATACTACCCAAAGCAACCTATAGATTCAATGCAATCCCTATCAAGCTACCAATGGTATTTTTCACAGAGCTAGAATAAATAATTTCACAATTTGTATGGAAACACAAAAAAATCTCAACTAGCCAAAGCAATCTTGAGAAAGATGAATGGAACTGGAGGAATCAACCTGCCTGACTTCAGGCTCCACTATAAAGCCACAGTCATCAAGACAGTATGGTAGTGGCACAAAGACAGAAATATAGATCAATGAAACAAAATAGAAAGCCCAGAGATAAATCCACACACCTATGGACACCTTATCTTCAGCAAAGGAAGCAAGAATATACAATGGAGAAAAGACAATCTCTTTAACAAGTGGTGCTGGGAAAACTGGTCAACCACTTGTAAAAGAATGAAACTTGAACACTTTCTAACACCATACACAAAAATAATCTTAAAATGGATTAAAGATCTAAATGTAAGACCAGAAACTATAAAACTCCCAGAGGAGAACATAGGCAAAACACTATCCGACATAAATCACAGCAGGATCCTCTATGTCCCACCTCCCAGAATATTGGAAATAAAAGGAAAAATAAACAATGTGACCTAATTAAACTTAAAAGCTTCTGCACAACAAAGCAAACTAAACACTATCCGACATAAATCACAGCAGGATCCCCTATGACCCATCTCCCAGTATACTGGAAATAAAAGCAAAAATAAACAATGGGACCTAATTAAACTTAAAAGTTTCTGCACAACAAAGTAAACTATAAGCAAGGTGAAAAGACAGCCTTCAGAATGGGACAAAATAATAGCAAATGAAGCAATTGACAAACAACTAATCTCAAAAATATACAAGCAACTCCTGCAGCTTAATTCCAGAAAAATAAACGACCCAATCAAAAAATGGGCTAAAGAACTAAAGAGACATTTCTCAAAAGAAGGCATACAGATGGCTAACAAACACATGAAAAAATGCTCAACATCACTCATTATCAGGGAAATGCAAATCAAGGCCACAATGAGGTACCATTTCACACCAGTCAGAATGGCTGCGATCCAAAAGTCTACAAGCAATAAATGCTGGAGAGGATGTGGAGAAAAGGGAACCCTCTTACACTGCTGGTGGGAATGCAAACTAGTACAGCCACTATGGAGAACAGTGTGGAGATTCCTTTAAAAACTGGAAATAGAGCTGCCTTACTACCTTATGGCAGAAAGTGAAGAGGAACTAAAAGCCTCTTGATGAAAGTGAAGAGGAGAGTGAAAAAGTTGACTTAAAGCTCAACATTCAGAAAACGAAGATCACGGCATCAGTCCCATCACTTTATGGGAAATAGATGGGGAAACAGTGGAAACAGTGTCAGACTTTATTTTGGGGGCTCCAAAATCACTGCAGATGGTGACTGCGGCCATGAAATTAGAAGACGCTTAGTCCTTGGAAGAAAAGTTATGACCAACTTAGATAGTATATTCAAAAGCAGAGACATTACTTTGCCGACTAAGGTCCGTCTAGTCAAGGCTCTGGTTTTTCCTGTGGTCATGTATGGATGTGAGAGTTGGACTGTGAAGAAGGCTGAGCCCTGAAGAATCGATGCTTTTGAACTGTGGTGCTGGCGAAGACTCTTGAGAGTCCCTTGGACTGCAAGGAGATCCAACCAGTCCATTCTGAAGGAGATCAACCCTGGGATTTCTTTGGAAGGAATGATGCTAAAGCTGAAACTCCAGTACTTTGGCCACCTCATGTGAAGAGTTGACTCATTGGAAAAGACTCTGATGCTGGGAGGGATTGGGGACAGGAGGAGAAGGGGATGACCTAGGATGAGATGGCTGGATGGCATCACAGACTCGATGGATGTGAGTCTGAGTGAACTCCGAGAGATGGTAATGAACAGGGGAGGCCTGGCATGCTGCAGTTCATGGGGGTTGCAGAGTCAGACACGACTGAGCGACTGAACTGAACTGAACTGATGACCCAGCAATCTCATTTCTGGGCATACACACCAAGGAAACCAGAATTGAAAGAGACACATGTACCCCAATGTTCATCACAGCACTGTTTATAATAGCCAGGACATGGAAGCAACCTAGTTGTCCATTAGTAGATGAATGGATAAGAAAGCTGTGGTACATATATGCAATGGAGTATTACTCAGCCTTTAAAAAGAGTACATTTGAATCAGTTCTAATGAGGTGGATGAAACTGGAGCCGATTATACAGAGTGAAGTAAGCCAGAAAGAAAAATACCAATACAGTATACTAATGCATATATATGGCATTTAGAAAGATGGTAATGATAATCCTGTATGTGAGACAGCAAATGAGACACAGATGTATAGAACAGTCTTTTGGATGCTGTAGGAAAGGAAGAGAGTGGGATGATTTTGGAGAATGGCATTGAAACATGTATAATATCATATATGAAATGAATCACCAGTCCAAGTTCAATGCAGGATATAGAATGTTTGGGGCTGGTGCACTGAGATGAACCAGAAGGATGGTATGGGGAAGGAGGTGGGAGGGGGGGTTCAGGATGGGGAACATGTGTATACCCATGGAGGTTCATGTTGATGTATGGCAAAACCAATACAATATTATAAAATAATTAGCCTCCAATTAAAATAAATAAATTTATTTTTAAAAAGAATGATTTGTTGGGAGAATTAAATAAGATTATAAATCATATCCCAGCTGTCACTTTTGTGATCATTTTTAAGCATTATGTGTTAGTATTTTTAGGAAGTAAAGGCCCGATTGTTATCTCAGATCCTGTCTTTGTGTATGTGTTTTAATTAATTTATTTTTTATTGAAGGATAATTGCTTTACAGAATTTTGCTGTTTTCTGTCAAACCTCAACATGAATCAGCCATAGTTTTTAAAATAATTTTTGTTGGAATATAGTTCTTTCAGATCATATCTTGAGTTATCCACCTACCAGTTGCTTCTCAGCCTATTGTGCTGATGTATGCTTACATCTCTGCTTGTCACCATCAAGGATGATTAGACATGGTGGCTTAATACAACACTGTTTTTTTCACTTAAGTTTAATGGGAGGAAGAGTAAGGAGAGGCAGCTTGTTATGGGCATACTTTTGTCCTCCACACCATCACATGAGTTACATTGATATAACCAAGTAACCATAGGAACTTATAAACATGGAAGATAAAAATATCAAAGCTTTTGTGCTAAACATTAATTTCTTATTATTAAAGAAAAAGAATCTAGGAAGTTAAACTCTTCATAAAGGTCTTTAATTCACTGCCTTAGTTTCTCACTTTGCTTCAATTTCTTTACTATTGAAACACCTTTTCCTTTTTATAATCTCCATTGAGCAAATCTCTCATGTATGCCTGACATGGGCCAGTTTCAGCCAATTCCACCTATCTTTTCTTAAGCTGTCAGTGTTAGAATAATGTCCTAGGAAGCGAGGTTCTGGGAGGGTGTGGAGAGGGCTTTGACTGCCCAAGTGCCACCAAGAAATTTAAATTTGTACCCTTTGAGATTTTCTCATCAAATGAGTTGTATATAGGACCATTGATTCTTTCACCAATTAACTATTGAATTCTCTCTCTTTCTAATGTGAATATTTCTGTTTCCTTCCTTTCTTTCCTAAGCATTGCTATCTCAATTTTCATTCTCATATTTTCTTATAATTATTTGAATTTTTATATCTCTCTTCTTCTCAGGAAGAATTTTTGTATTTCTTGGTATTTAAGAATAAGTGTTTATTAGTTTCTGTGATATTATTTTCCTTGGTTTAGTCTTCATGCTCAGTCATGTCTGACTCTTTGTGACCCCATGGACTGTAGCCCACCAGGCTCCTCTGTCCATGGGAATTTTCAGGTAAGAATACTGGAGTGAGTTGTCATTTCCTACTCCAGGGGATCTTCCCAACCCAAAGATCGGACCCACGTCTCCTGCTTCTCCTGCCTTGGCAGGTGGATTCTTTACCACTGCACTTGGGAAGCCCAATGAATAGGATATTTGATATTTATTAAAGTAATGATAAATCTACTGCTCAAATATTAAATACATATATTTATATAGTAACAAAGAAAATGTCATTTAGAGCAGGACTTTAAGAAATATAAAATCCCGCCATAAGGCAATCTTGGTTTAATTGGACTAATATTAGTCACTGCATAAGTCAGCACTTAGGGAGAATATACTGCAGACTCCATTTTGCACCAGTAAGGAGTTTCTTTCTCAGCCCACTAGAGCCATTATCTCAACAATCTTAATTCTGCATTTTAATAAGTACCCCAGGTGATAATTATTCACCTAACACTTTGAAAACATTCCATTGGGCAGTATTCATCAGAACAGGAGCTATGTTTTTCCATTGTATTTCGAGTGCCAACTAAAGTGCATTGGTGTTGGAGAAACTCAAAAGCATCATATGAATTTATTAAATTCTCCTAACAATTTAGGTGTTGTTGTTTCAATTTGAAAAATGAGAGGCAAAACATTAAGAAGTTAGAAGACTCTGTCAAACTCACTAACTAGTGAGCTTATTAGTGAGTTTGTTAATCTGACAGGCCAGATTTGGGGACTGCAACTATGTATGTGATGGTGTGCCACAAGAATCTGAAATTTTTTCCTTCTTGGTGAGTATCTGACTCAAAAGTCCAACTTATTCAGTCCGGAGGACACATTTAGATTTGGAGATAAGTGGGGCAAGAGATTTATTCCATCAAAAACCCATCAAGGGACATGAACTTGGAAAGTCCCTTAACAATAGCAAAAAATATTGCTTCATTCGATAATTGACCTTTGAACAGAGGCCTTGTTCTGAGTTCTGTTTCTCATTTATTATTATTAGTTTTGGTTAAAAAAATACCACAGTATGTTTAGAATCCCTTAGGAGCAGTCTTGGAGGAAAAACATAAGGGACTCTTTTAAAATTCAAGATAATCCAGATCAGGATTCCTATCTCTAAACTGAGTTTTTGATCAATTTCTAACATTTTGTTAATTGACAGACACCAGGAGTACAGCAGGAGCCTCCACATTCATGCTGTCTCAGAGCTGAGATGTTCCCAGTGAGTAATCATCACCTTTCAGCTGCGTTATCCATATCCTGACCACTTCCACACATGCCTTGCAAGGCTCTAGTGCATCATCAGTGAGTAGCCTCATTAACAAATCAGAGAAATTTTTCCAGTTCTTGTGGTCTAGATTGTTAAAGATATATAAATCTATGGCATGTGGGTTTGTACATGTCTATGCATAGCCTGAAGAGAAACCATATGGCTGTTAGTATGTTAGTGGAAGCTTCTAAGTAGTGATGGTATGAATATTTCATGTTTCCTCCTGGCTGTTGCTTCCGTAACCTGTTTCTAAAGGGATAAAAAGAGAGAGAAGAGGACAAAAGAGGTCAGTTTCCATAGGAACGAACATAACCATGGAAAAAAACCAGTTAAAGCTAGAGTATCGCCTGAAGGGAAACTGAACTCACCACCATCAGAGTGTTATGAGCAACACATTTACCTAATTCAATTGCATTTTCAAAAATCATATCTAAAACATTCCAGAGTGATAGACTACCACACAAAAATTAACTATCTGGTCTCTGAAAACAAAATACTTTAAATCAGTATATTAACTATATTTTTTAAAATTTTGGTTGGTACTATTTGAATATGGAAGAAAAAGCCAGCTAAAGCACAAATATTCTAGGAGAAATTTAGTATTACAGAATAATAACTTTGTCTAAAATATTAACTTTGTAGTACATCTAACTGTAAACACACTAAGAACTTAACAGAAAGCCTGAAGAATCAAAAAATAATAACAAAGTAATAAATAACTTCTAAAAGTTTTCTAAATTTACAAGATGAATTAATAGCAAAAATTCAATTTAAAAGAAAAATTGTTAACTTACAAACAACTCCTGATAATCAATATAAGAAAGCAAATCTGACTTATATTTATATTTTAAAGGTGCAGAGGAAATTTTTCATTTTAGAAAAATAATTCTCATGTGAACTCTAAAATTTCTGCTTATAGCTTTTGAAGAGGAGTTTTTAAAATACTGACAACAGATAAGTCCTGGATCTCAGAATTATCTTTGAATTCTTCTTTCCTCTCTCTCTATGCCCAACTCACCATAAAACTCTGTCTTCTGTCAATTCTCATCCATAACCCATGACATCACTCTAGCCCTTCTTTACTCCAGTTGCTCTAGGTCCCCACTTTGCAAGCTTCCAATGTTCCAAAATTCATTTTTGTAGTTACTTGCCCACACTCCCAGTCCTAATGAGGTGGTTTACCATTTGTTTGTCACAAAGGCCTTGTTAAGTGATTTTGAAATATAATGTAAATGGCTAATGAAGAGGTCAGTGTGTTATACTTCCTATCCAAGGCAATGTGAATTTAAAAAGGAGATTTGTAATCTCCCCAAAATAATGTGTTGATTGAAATCATTTAGAAATGGGAGAAACATATTTTTATTTAAGTAAACAAATAAATATTCATAGGAAACTAAATATATGATGCTAGAATTTCAGCAATAACACAGCTGTAGACTGCAATCGTCTCAATTTGCATACTTTCAGCAACTAACTCCTTCATATACAATCATCAGCTCTGCAACAAAACTTTGGAAACTTAGAAGCAACCTGATTTGTTCTTTACCACCTCTACCACATCCTGAATTTATAGCACCAGCTACCCTTAAAATGGAGACACTGTGAGGCTGAAAACAAGAGTCTGTTTAAGAATCAGCAAGAGTCATCAAATAATCTTCTTTACCATCCATTCCCAACCTCTGTAGAAGACTGAACATTTGTCTTTGAGCTGGTGAGACAGAAGCTTACTTGAGAAGGTTAAGAAGTCTGTCCTTTGGAAGCACACACCACAGATGGGGGGCAGAAATCCATAGTAAAAGCTAAATTAAGTCAAAGCCTATAGGTCATACACCGAATTTTGAAAACCCAACTTTTTCCCTCATTGGGATCTCAGAAATGATGACAGATAGACAAATAATCTCCAGGTCAAAGACTGAAAAATTCATTTTGCAAAATCTGACTGGCACAAGAGCAGAGAACTAAAGGTACTGATAATCAGCCCAGCCAGATGAACCAAGCCAGAGATCAATGACTCAAGATTTAAGAACAGAAATTAACAGGGCTAGAGGGAGAAATCAATAAATCCACATTCACAGGTAGTAATTTTAACATCCGTTTCTTTGTAACTGATAGAACAAGCAAAAAAATAATCAGTAACAACATTGAAGTTTTTAATTAACATTGCCAAACTTGACCTAACTAACGTTTACTCATTATACAAAACTTCAGAATATACTTTTTAAGTGTACTGTGAAATGCTTACTAAGACAGACCACATGTTGGGCCATAAAACAAATCAGGATAAATCTTTAAAAACTGAAATTATGTGTTTTCATATCACAATTGCGTTTAATTTAAAAAAATCAGTAAGAAATCTAGAACATCTACAAATATTTAGAAATTAACTTCTAAGTAACTGATGGAGCAAATAATAAACCACAGGGAAATTAGAAAATATTTCCATTAAATGCTAAT
Source organism: Nanger dama (assembly GCA_917880005.1). Taxonomy (NCBI): domain Eukaryota; kingdom Metazoa; phylum Chordata; class Mammalia; order Artiodactyla; family Bovidae; genus Nanger; species Nanger dama. The sequence continues at coordinate 5,875,749 of CAKJTW010000059.1, forward strand.
AAAAACATAATAGACCAAAACTAGCAGGATGTAGCTAAAGTAGTGCTGATGCAGTACTTATAAAGAAATTTATGGTTTAAAATGTTCATATTAACTGCAAAGCCAATTATCTAAAATAAGGCACTCTGCTAGATACCAGAATACAATGGTAACAAAAATACAGTCCCTGTCCTGATGGTGAATACAGATGGCAAACGTTGCCATATACTATCATGAATAATCACCACCAGGGGTATTCATTAAAATGCAGAGTTATTAATATGCACACCAAATTACAGATTTCCCTCCTGAAGCAATCGTTGTTGCAGTATGCCCTTCACAACAAGGAGATCCATGTGGCTACAAACCACATGCAGAAGCCTTCAGTTTCATTACATATTAGGAAGGTGCTAATTAGAAACAAGGAGAATTCATCACACACCCAATAGAACAGCTAGATGACAAGGACAGAAAATGCCAAGTGTTTCAAAGACATGGAACAACCAGAACCTTCATCTACTGTTGGTGGGAATTTAAAGTCGTTTAAGCACTTTGAAGAGCTGCTCTTCAAAGTGATAGCTATAGTTGAATACGCATGTAACCCAGGACTCAGCAGTTTACTTCCTTAGTGAATGATAAGTAGGAAGTTACCCCTGTGTAAGGAGAGGCAGACCCTTCAGCTAACCACCCAATCAATAGCTGCCTAATCCCACCAAGCAATTTACCAGCCCTGCTCCTAATATGCCCACGGTACTCCAAAAATAGTCAGGGGGCATAAAACCCCCACCCACCAACTGGCAAGACTTTCCCTACTCTAGCACATGCACACAGCTCACATTCTCTTGTACTGAAGTAACTTTTGGTGGTCATTGGACTTATTAACTCCTCTTAAATATTCCATGAATGTGCTCAGTCCATGGAGTCACAAAGAGTTGGAGGCTACTTTAGTAAAGAAATGCTCAAAGTTCTCCAAGCCAGGCTTCAACAGTACGTGAACCATGAGCTTCCAGATGTTCAAGCTGGATTTAGAAAAGGCAGAGGAACCAGAGATCCAATTGCCAACATCTGTTGGATCATCAAAAAAGCAAGAGAGTTCCAGAAAAGCATCTACTTCTGCTTTATTCACTATGTCAAAGACTTTGACTGTGTGGATCACAACAAACTGTGGAAAATTCTTCAAGAGATGGGAATACCAGATCACCTGACCTGCCTCTTGAGAAATCTGTATGCAGGCCAGGAAGCAACAGTTAAAACTGAACGTGGAACAACAGACTGGTTCCAAATCAGGAAAGGAGTACACCAAGGCTGTATACTGTCACTCTGCTTATTTAACTTATATGCAGAGAACATCATGAGAAATGCTGGGTTGGATGAAGCACAAGCTGGAATAAAGATTGCTGGAAGAAATATCAATAACCTCAGATATGTAGATGACACTACCCTTATGGCATAAAGTGAAGAAAACCTAAAGAGCCTCTTGATGAAAGTGAAAGAGGAAAATGAAAAAGTTGGCTTAAAACTCAACATTCAGAAAACTAAGATCATGCATGACATTTAGTCCCATCACTTCATGGCAAATAGATGGGAAAACAGTGGAAACAGTGAGGGACTTTATTTTTGGGGGAGGGGGACTCCAAAATCACTGCAGATGGTGACTGCAGCCATGAGATTAAAAGACACTCACTCCTTGGAAGAAAAGTTATGACCAACCTAGACAGCATATTAAAAAGCAGAGACATTCCTTTGTCCATCTAGTCAAAGCTATTTTTTTTTTCCAGTAGTCATGTATGGATGTGAGAGTTGGACTATAAGGAAAGCTGAGCACAGAAGAATTGATGCTTTTGAACTGTGGACTCTTGAGAGTTCTTTGGACTGCAAGGAGATCCAACCAGTCCCTTCTAAAGGAAATCAGTCCTGAATATTCATTGGAAGGACTGATGCTGAAGCTGAAACTCCAATACTTGGGCCACCTGATGTGAAGAACTGACTCATTTGAAAGGACCCTGATGCTGACAAAGATTGAAGGTGAGAGGAGAAGGGAATGACAGAGGATGAGATGGTTGGATGTCATCACCAACTCAATGGACATGAGTTTGAGTAAGCTCTGGGAGTTGGTGATGGACAGGGGAAGCCTGGCGTGCTGCGATTCATGGGGTCACAAAGAGTCGGATGTGACTGAGTGACTGAAATGAGCTGAGCTGAAACTGAACTAGTGACAAAAACAACAACAATGCTATGTATCTATCCATCTGTCTTAGCTACCTACATATCACATCTTCTTCATTTAGTCATCTGTTTATGGATACTTTTTTTCTATATTTTGATAACTGTAAATAATGTGTCATTTAGCAGGGGAGAGCATATATCTCTCCAGTAGCATATTCTCATTTCCATTGTATATATTCCCTGAAGCAGGGTTGCTGAGCCATACAATTGTACTATTTTCAATTTTTTGAGGAAACTTCATGCTGTTTTCCCTACTGGTTACAATAATTTACATTCTTAAAACAATGCACAAGTGTTCCCTTTCTCGACATCCTCACCAGTACCTCTTATCCCTTATCTTTTGGTGATGACCATTCTAACAGGTGTGAGGTACTATCTCATAGTGGTTTTGATTTGCATTTCCCTGATAATCAGTGATGTTGAGCCTCTTTCCAAGTATCTGTTGGAATGTTGTTTAGTCGCTCAGTTATGTCTGATTTTTTGCAGCTCCATGGACTATAGGTCTGCCATGGACTTTTCCGGGCAAAAATATGGGAGTGGGGTGCCACTTCCTACTCCAGAGCCATCTTCCCAACCAAAGGCTTGAACCTGCATCTATTGTATCTCTAGCACCGGCAGGCAGATTTTTATCACTACCACCACCTCAAATCCATCATACATACATCTAACTATAATAGGCTGAATTATGGGAAGAATATCCACAGTAAAGCATCTTGCTATATAACCTACAGCTGTCAATCAAGTCTGTCAGTCAACAACTCCCTTGGATTATGCAAATGACTGCCTTGAGTTTGTACCCTGGTCCTCCAGTGCTATATGCCTCCCTTGGCGTGGCCCACCTCTCTCTTGCGTTCTCTGTTCTTTCTTTGCATGTGCTCAGTTGCCTCCAACTCTGCAATCTAGTCTTTCCTTAGGTAATAAACTTTCTCGCAGTGGGTAAGACTTTAGATTCTTCTTTTCATCCTTACAGTAAACCAAGGCCCACAGAAGGAAGGATCTCCAGACTCTCCTTCCACTAATAGTGAACACCCTCTAAAAATGTTTATTAATATGTTGATAAAAACTGTATATGCACAATCATATTTGGAGTAGCTCCATTTGGAAAAACCCAGATGAAAACCACCTGTCAACAGTAGAACAAATTTAAAAGAAAAACTGACATAGCCACACACTATACAGCAATGACTATGAAAAAAATGCAACTGCATGAAAAAATTGACTGAATATCATAAATGTAATGTTAAATAAAAGGAACCCCATAGATAAAGTGGTACCGACAGAGTGATCCTACTCCTATAAATTTCATATCAGATAAAACTATTTCATAATAGTAAAAGCAGGAATAATGGTTTGCCTTGGGTACAGTGGGTGGTGCAATGGGTGCAATGGGTGGTGACTGCTTAGGGGTATAAAGCTAGCTTTGGGATGCTGGCAATATACTGTTTCTCAACTTGTATACTGTTGATATTTGAGGGTTCACTTGGTGAAAGTTCTTTCATAGAATTTTGTTCACACATACCGTCTATATGTAATATTCAAATTAAACTCAAATAAAAACAGAAGAGATATTTTCCTTTGTTTTTAATTTGATTCATAAAAATCATCATATGACTGTCTTTATTATTAGGGTTTCTTATGCTGAGTTGACAACCACTGTTCTTTTTCTCATTACACTTAGTTAAAAATGGCCTACACTTAGTTTGTTCTCATATTTACTGTGTACTAATTGGATGTTAAAATGAATGGGAGACCTTTAACATTTTCAGTCAAATAGCAAGTTTACTATTTCATTAAGAGAATTATTTTTGAAGTGAACTAACCCTGAAATCTACCTGTCCTCCAATATAATCCTTTCTGAATTGCAAAGGGAACGACAGATATAGAGATGATAACCACTCTAATGCCAGAAAGCTAAGAGGGACTAAAGAGCCTGTTGAGAGTGAAAAAGCTGGCTTAAAACTCAACATCCAAAAAACTAAGATCATGTCATTTGGTTCTATCACTTCAAGGCAAATAGATGGGGAGTAAATGGAAAGAGTGGCAAATTTTATTTTCTTGGGTTCCAAAATCACTGTGGATGATGACTGAAGCCAATGAAAATAAAAGACACTTGCTCCTTGGAAAAAAAGCTATGCCATACCTAGACAGCATATTAAAAAACAGACATCACTTTGCTGACAAAAGTCCATATAGCCAAAGCTGTGGTTTTTCCAGTGGTCATGTATGGATGTGAGAGCTGGACCATAAAGAAGACTGAGCTCCAAAGAAATGATGCTTTCAAATTGTGGGTCATTAGGTCACCAAATAGGTCAGCTGAAAACACCTATGCAATAATTGCATTAATTTGAAAGCATCAGTTTTCCTAAGCTTCAGGATCAAACTCACGTCTCTTACATCTCCTGCATTGGCACGCAGGGTTTTTTTGCCACTAGTACCACCTGGGAAGCCTTTGAGTCAAGATATCTCCCTGCCAAATCAAAATCATTTGGAAATTGCACTTGAAATATGTCTAATATTGGAAATTAAGAAGAGGAATAATAGTCGTTTGCCTGAGTATATAGGCCTCTCAAAGTACATTAGAGTTTTATATTTTCTGGTTTCTTAAAATAACTGATTTCCTGATGGCATCTTAAAATGAGTATGCCAACCTTCATTACAGTTGCACAAATTTATACTGGTAGATAAACCATAATTGTTTTCCCCTTTATTATCATCCTTTGAAAAAATTTCTATTTTGCTTTTTTTTTTTTTTTTTTTTTTTAAATTAAATTTATTTATTTTTTTAATTACAATACTGTATTTGTTTTGCCATACATTGACACGAATCAGCCATAGGTGAACACAATCGCCCAATGCCGAGCCCCCTCCCACCTCCCACCCCACATCCTCTACCTGAATCATCCTGTGCATCAGCCCCATGCATCCTGCATCCTACACCAAACATAGATTAGCCTCGTTTCTTACAGGAAAATACACATGCTTCACTGCCATTCTCCCAAACCATCCCACCCTTTCCCTCTCCCTCAGAGTCCAAAAGTCCACTCTATACCTCTGTGTCTCTTGTTGTCTCACATATAGGGTCATCATTACTGTCTTCTAAATTCCATATATATGTGTCAGTATACTGTATTGGTGTTTTTCTTTCTGGCTTACTTCACTCTGTATAATCGGTTCCAATTTCATCCATCTCATTAGAACTGAGTCAAATTTATTCTTTTTAAGGGCTGAGTAGTATTCCATAGTGTATATGAACCACAGCTTTCTTATCCATTCATCTGCTGATGGACATCTAGGTTGCTTCCATGTCCTGGCTATTATAAACAGCGCTGCAATGAACATTGGGGTACACGTGTCTCTTTCAATTCTGGTTTCCTCGGTGTGTATGCCCAGCAGTGGGATTGCTGGGTCATAAGGCAGTTCTATTTGCAATTTTTAAGGAATCTCCACACTGTTTTCCATAATGGCTGTACTAGTTTGCATTCCCACCAGCAGTGTAAGAGGGTTCCCTTTTCTCCACACCCTCTCCAGCATTTATTGCTTATAGACTTTTGGATCGCAGCCATTCTGACTGGTGTGAAATGGTACCTCATTGTGGTCTTGATTTGCATTTCTCTGATAATGAGTGATGTTGAGCATCTTTTCATGTGTTTGTTAGCCATCCGTATGTCTTCTTTGGAGAAATGCCTATTTAGTTCTTTGGCCCATTTTTTTATTGGATCATTTATTTTTCTGGAGTTGAGCTGCATAAGTTGCTTATATGTCTTTGAGATTAGTTGTTTGTCAGTTGTTTCATTTGCTATTGTTTTCTCCCATTCAGAAGGCTGTCTTTTCACCTTGCTTATAGTTTCCTTTGTTGTGCAGAAGCTTTTAATTTTAATTAGATCCCATTTGTTTATCTTTGCTTTTATTTCTAGTATACTGGGAGATGGATCATAGAGGATCCTGCTGTGATTTATGTCGGAGAGTGTTTTGCCTATGTTCTCCTCTAGGAGTTTTATAGTTTCTGGTCTTACATTTAGATCTTTAATCCATTTTGAGTTTATTTTTGTGTATGGTGTTAGAGAGGGGTCTAATTTCATTCTTTTACAAGTGGTTGACCAGTTTTCCCAGCACCACCTGTTAAAGAGACTGTCTTTACTCCATTGTATATTCTTGCCTCCTTTGTCAAAGATAAGGTGTCCATAGGTATGTGGGTTAATCTCAGGGCTTTCGATTTTGTTCCACTGATCTATATTTCTGTCTTTGTGCCAGTACCATACTGTCTTAATGACTGTGGCTTTGTAGTAGAGCCTGAAGTCAGGCAAGTTGATTCCTCCAGTTCCATTTTTCTTTCTCAAGATTGCTTTGGCTATTCGAGGTTTTTTGTATTTCCATACAAATCTTGAGATTATTTGATCTAGTTCTGAGAAAAATACTGCTGGTAGCTTGATGGGAATTGCATTGAATCTGTAGATTGCTTTGGGTAGTATACTCATTTTCACTATATTGATTCTTCCAACCCATGAGCATGGTATATTCCTCCATCTATTAGTGTCTTCTTTGATTTCTTTCATCAGTGTTTTATAGTTTTCAATATATAGGTCTTTAGTTTCTTTAGGTAGGAATATTCCTAAGTATTTTATTCTTTTCGTTGCAATGGTGAATGGAATTGTTTCCTTAACTTCTTTTCTACTTTCTCATTATTAGTGTATAGGAATGCAAGGGATTTCTGAGTGTTGATTTTATATCCTGCAACTTTACTATATTCACTGATTAGCTCTAGTAGTTTTCTGGTCGAGTCTTTAGGATTTTCTATGTAGAGGATCATGTCATCTGCAAACAGTGAGAGTTTTACTTCTTCTTTTCCAATTTGGATTCCTTGTATTTCTTTTTCTGCTCTGATTGCTGTGGCCAAAACTTCCAGTACGATGTTGAAGAGTAGTGGTGAAAGTGGACACCCTTGTCTTGTTCCTGACTTTAGGGAAATGGTTTCAATTTTTCACCATTGAGGATAATGTTAGCTGTGGGTTTGTCATATATAGCTTTTATTATGTTGAGGTATGGTCCTTCTATTCCTGCTTTCTGGAGAGTTTTTATCATAAATGGATGCTGAATTTTGTCAAAGGCTTTTTCTGCATCTATTGAGATAATCATATGATTTTTATTTCTCAGTTTGTTAATGTGATGAATTACATTGATTGACTTGCGGATATTGAAGAATCCTTGCATCCCTGGGATAAAGCCCACTTGGTCATGGTGTATGATCTTTTAATGTGTTGCTGGATTCTGATTGCTAGGATTTTGTTGAGGATTTTTGCATCTATGTTCATCAGTGATATTGGCCTGTAGTTTTCTTTTTTGTGGTGTCTTTGTCAGGTTTTGGTATTAGGGTGATGGTGGCCTCATAGAACGAGTTTGGCAGTTTACCTTCCTCTGCAATTTTCTGGAATAGTTTCAGTAAGATAGGTGTTAGCTCTTCTCGAAATTTTTGGTAGAATTCAGCTGTGAAGCCGTCTGGACCTGGGCTTTTATTTGCTGGAAGATTTCTGATTACAGTTTCAATTTCCATGCTTGTGATGGGTCTGTTAAGATTTTCTATTTCTTCCTGGTTCAGTTTTGGAAAATTGTACTTTTCTAAGAATTTGTCCATTTCTTCCAAGTTGTCCATTTTATTGGCATATAATTGCTGATAGTAGTCTCTTATGATTCTTTGTATTTCTGTGTTGTCTGTCGTGATCTCTCCATTTTCATTTCTAATTTTGTTGATTTGATTTTTTTCTCTTTGTTTCTTGATGAGTCTGGCTAATGGTTTGTCAATTTTATTTATCCTTTCAAAGAACCAGCTTTTGTTTTGTTGATTTTTGCTATGGTCTCTTTTGTTTCTTTTGCATTTATTTCTGCCCTAATTTTTAGGATTTCTTTCCTTCTACTAACTCTGGGGTTCTCTATTTCTTCCTTCTCTAGTTGCTTTAGGTGTAGAGTTAGGTTATTTATTTGATTTTTTTCTTGTTTCTTGAGGTATGCCTGTATTGCTATGAACTTTCCTCTTAGGACTGCTTTTATAGTGTCCCAAAGGTTCTGTGTAGTTGTGTTTTCATTTTCATTTGTTTCGATGCATATTTTGATTTCTTTTTGATTTCTTCTGTGATTTGTTGATTATTCAGTAGGGTGTTGTTCAGCCTCCAAATGTTGGAATTTTTAATAGTTTTTCTCCTATAATTGAGATCTAACCTTAGTGCATTATGGTCAGAGAAGATGCTTGGAATAATTTCAATTTTTTTGAATTTATCAAGGTTAGATTTATGACCCAGAATGTGATCTATTCTGGAGAAGGTTCCGTGTGCACTTGAGTAAAAGGTGAAGTTCGTTGTTTTGGGATGAAATGTCCTATAGATATCAATTAGGTCTAACTGGTCTATTGTATCGTTTAACGTTTGCGTTTCTTTGTTAATTTTCTGTTTAGTTGATCTGTCCATAGGTGTGAGTGGGGTATTAAAGTCTCCCACTATTATTGTGTTATTATTAATTTCCCCTTTCATGCTTGTTAGCAATTGTCTTACATATTGCGGTGCTCCTATGTTGGGTGCATATATATTTATAATTGTTATATCTTCTTCTTGGATCGATCCTTTAATCATTATGTAGTGGCCTTCTTTGTCCCTTTTCACAGCCTTTGTTTTAAAGTCTATTTTATCGGATATGAGTATTGCTACTCCTGCTTTCTTTTTGGTCTTTATTTGCATGGAATATCTTTTTCCAGCCCTTCACTTTTAGTCTGTATGTGTCCGTTGTTTTGAGGTGGGTCTCTTGTAGGCAGCATATATAGGGATCTTGTTTTTTGTATCCATTCAGCCAGTCTTTGCCTTTTGGTTGGGGCATTCAACCCATTTACATTTAAGGTAATTATTGATAAGTATGCTCCTGTTGCCATTTACTTTATTGTTTTGGGTTCGGGTTTATACGTCCTTTTTGTGTTTCCTTTCTAAAGTCTATCCTTTAGTATTTGTTGGAGAGCTGGTTTGGTGGTGCTGAATTCTCTCAGCTTTTGCTTGTCTGGAAAGCTTTTGATTTCTCCTTCGTATTTGAATGAGATCCTTGCTGGGTACAGTAGTCTTGGCTGAAGGTTATTATCTTTCATCACTTTAAGTATGTCTTGCCATTCCCTCCTGGCCTGAAGAGTTTCTATTGAAAGATCTGCAGTTATTCTTATGGGGATCCCCTTGTGTGTTATTTGTTGTTTTTCCTTGCTGCTTTTAGTAATTGTTCTTTGTGTTTGGTCTTTGTTAGTTTGATTAAAATATGTCTTGGGGTGTTTCGCCTTGGGTTTATCCTGTTTGGCACTCTCTGGGTTTCTTGGACTTGAGTGATTATTTCCTTCCCCATTTTAGGGAAGTTTTCAACTATTATCTCCTCAAGTATTTTCTCATGGTCTTTCTTTTTGTCTTCTTCTTCTGGGACTCCTATAATTCGAATGTTGGAGCGTTTCATATTGTCTTGGAGGTCTCTGAGGTTGTCCTCATTTCTTTTAATTCGTCTTTCTTTTTCCCTGGCTGATTCATTTATTTCTACCATTCTATCTTCTATTTCACTAATCCTATCTTCTGCCTCCGATATTCTACTATTTGTAGCCTCCAGAGTGTTTCTGATCTCATTTATTGCATTATTCATTATATGTTGACTCTTTTTTATTTCTTCTAGGTCCTTGTTAAACCTTTCTTGCATCTTCTCAATCCTTGACCCCAGGCTATTTATCTGTGATTCCATTTTGATTTCAAGATTTTGGATCATTTTCACTATCATTATTCGGAATTCTGCCAGTGATATAACACCAAACACAGAGAGGAAACTCTATAATAAAGAGAACTCCACAAATTCCCAGAATATAGAAAAGCCACCCCAAACGCAGCAATATAACCAGGATGAAGAGACAGAGGAATTCCCAGCAGGTAAAGGAACAGGAGACATGCCCACCAAACCAAACAAAAGAGGAAGAGATATTTTGCTTTTTTCTAATAATTATGAGGCATTTTGTGTTTTACTGCTTTCTATTCATAATACATCTTTACTTACACTTTTATTGTTTCTGAATTGATTACTGTTTTGGTTTCTATGGTAACTCTGCCAGTTGCCTACCTATAAATAGATATTTTGTAACAGCAGGCTTATGAAAGTTCATTTCTTGAATACCCTTCTGCAAAAAGAATTGCTAGAAAAATAACATATGAAGCAAACATTTAAGGAAACAGATATCTTATACATGTCAGGGTGTAAAAATAGAAGACTAAAATTAAAAATTCATGTAGGTGCAGGTTGGCAAGTACACAGTGAGAAGAGAGAATACATGAGTATTTAAAAGAAAAATGTACAGTTGGGATATATGTTTTATTTTAGCCCCAGTAAAAATTTCATGATACTTAAAAAAAAATATATTTATTAACCACAAATGAACTATCTAGCTTCCATTTCTTTCACTGACATCTTAATACTACTCTTCACTGTGACTTTGTGGAAACTCTCTTGTATGAATATTATCCTTCAGAACATATTGAAAGTTTGAAAGTTTAATCACTGTCGTGTTTAACTCTTTGCGATCCCATGGATTGTAGACTACCAGCCAACTCCATCCACTCTGGATTTTCCAGGCAAGAGTCCTGGAGTGGGTTACCATTTCCTTCTCCATTTAGAATGTATATATATATGTATATGTATATATATACAAAATCTCCCATTCTATTCTTTATCTTTTAACTTTATTTGTATTATGGCTGTATTTGCCATACAGTTATTTTAATTGATGTAGTTAAATATGTCAGTTTCCTTCTGTGGCATGTGATTTTGTTTTTCACTTAGGTAGTCTTTCCTACTGCAATATTATATTGATAAAAAACCATCTCCCTACATTTCTTTTGTTTTTAAATAGTCTTTAAACGTATTATGCTTTTAACTGATCCAAAGTTTCTTGTTTGTTTAGTGTGAGATAGTAATTTTTTATAGAAAAGCCATTGGATTTCAGCACTTATCCTTTCCCTGATAATTTTAAGTATTCTATTTATTATGTATAAAATTTCAAAAGTACGTACATTTATTTTTGGTCCCTGTACTATAGCTCCTTCATATGTTTTTCAGTCCCCACAATGATAGTTATTAAATAGCATGTTTTAATATAAATAAGTGTGTGTCAAATGTGTTAGTATTCTGTTTATTTGTTCTTTTATATGAGCTTAAAATCAGCTTGAAGTTCCATAAAAACCCCATTACTATTAGCATTTAGTCTATTATTTAATTAACAAACAATTTACATCTATCAGTTCAGTACAGTTGTTCAGTATCTCTGACTCTTTACAACCCCATGAATCAGCACGCCAAGCCTCCTTGTCCATCAACAACTCCCGTAGTTCACTTAGACTCGCGTCCATTGAGTCAGTGATGGCATCCAGCCATCTCATCCTCAGTCGTCTCCTTCTCCTCCTGCCCCCAATCCCTCCCAGCATCAGAGTCAACTCTTCGCATGAGGTGGCCAAAGTACTGGAGTTTCAGCTTTAGCATCATTCCTTCCAAAGAAATCCCAGGGTTGATCTCCTTCCAGAATGGACTGGTTGGATCTCCTTGCAGTCCAAGGGACTCTCAAGAGTCTTTTCCAACACTACAGTTCAAAAGCATCAATTCTTTGACGCTCATCCTTCTTCACAGTCCAACTCTCACATCCATACATGACCACAGGAAAAACCATAGCCTTGACTAGATGGACCTTAGTCAGCAAAGTAAGGTCTCTGCTTTTGAATATGCTATTTAGGTTGGTCATAACTTTTCTTCCAAGGACTAAGCGTCTTCTAATTTCATGGCTGCAGTCACCATCTGTGGTGATTTTGGAGCCCCCCAAATAAAGTCTGACACTGTTGTTTCCCCATCTATTTGCTATGAAGTGATGGGACCGGATGCCATGATCTTCATTTTCTGAATGTTGAGCTTTAAGCCAACTTTTTCACTCTCCTCTTTCACTTTCATCAAGAGGCTTTTTAGCTCCTCTTCACTTTCTGCCATAAGGGTGGTGTTATCCACATATCTGAGCTTACTGATATTTCTCCTGGAAATCTTGATTCCAGCTTGTGTTTCTTCCAGTCCAGCATTTCTCATGATGTACTCTTCATAGAAGTTAAATTAGCAGGGTGACAATATACAGCCTTGACATACTCCTTTTCCTATTTGGAACCAGTCTGTTGTTCCATGTCCAGTTCTAGCTGTTGCTTCCTGACCTGCATACAGATTTCTCAAGAGGCAGGTCAGGTGGTCTGGTATTTCCATCACTTTCAGAATTTTCCACAATTTATTGTGATCCACACAGTCAAAGGCTTTGGCATAGTCAATAAAGCAGAAACAGATGGTTTTCTGGAACTCTTGCTTTTCCATGATCCAGCGGATGTTGGCAATTTGATCTCTGGTTCCTCTGCCTTTTCTAACGCCAGCTTGAACATCAGGAAGTTCACGGTTCATGTATTGCTGAAGCCTGGCTTGGAGAATTTCGAGCATTACTTTACACTCATGTGAGATGAGTGCAATTGTGCGGTAGTTTGGGCATTCTTTGGCATTGCCTTTCTTTGGAATTGGAATGAAAACTGACCTTTTCCAGTCCTGTGGCCACTGCTGAGTTTTCCAAATTTGCTGGCATATTGAGTGCAGCACTTTCACAGCATCATCTTTCAGGATTTGAAACAGCTCCACTGGAATTCCATCACCTGCACTAGCTTTGTTTGTAGTGATACTTTCTATGGCCCACTTGACTTCACATTCCAGGATGTCTGGCTCTAGATGAGTGATCACATCATCATGATTATCTGGGTCGTGAAGATCTTTTTGTACAGTTCTTCCATGTATTCTTGCCACCTCTTCTTAATATTTTCTGCTTCTGTTAGGTCCAGACCATTTCTGTCCTTTATCGAGCCCATCTCTGCATGAAATGTCCCCTTGGTATCTCTAATTTTCTTGAAGAGATCTCTAGTCTTTCCCATTCTGTTCTTTTCTTCTATTTCTTTGCATTGATCACTGAAGAAGGCTTTCTTATTTCTTCTTGCTATTCTCTGGAACTCTGCCTTCAGATGCTTATATCTTTGCTTTTCTCCTTGGCTTTTCATCTCTCTTCTTTTCTCAGCTCCCCAAAGAGCCATTTTGCTTCTTTGAATTTCTTTTCCATGGAGATGGTCTTGATCCTGTCTCCTGTACAATGTCACAAACCTCATTCCATAGTTCATATAACCTCTTATTTTCCCATTCAGAGACAGAGGAAGTGTCTACAGATGTAGACACTCTGCTTGGTTTTATGTTCAACAATACAGTGACATGTTATTCCTTGTTCAGATAGAATTGTGGAGTTTTGTGCTATTGTGCATGAACTACAACAATGTTACAGTGCTTATCTAGCATTTTGTCATTCAACTATACTCTGTTATTAATTCTATCTGTTTTCTTGTTTTTTATATAAATATTTAAAGGTATGTTAAGATATGCTTTCCTTTACTACCACATATCTTACAAAACTTGTAAACCAATTTTTATAGCTCTCAAGATTTTTGCACGCTTTAAAAAAAAAGCAAAATGGCTGTCTGGGGAGGCCTTACAAATAGCTGTGAAAAGAAGAGAGGCGAAAAGCAAAGGAGAAAAGCAAAGATATAAGCATCTGAAGGCAGAGTTCCAGAGAATAGCAAGAAGAAATAAGAAAGCCTTCTTCAGCGATCAATGCAAAGAAATGGAGGAAAAGAACAGAATGGGAAAGACTAGAGATCTCTTCAAGAAAATTAGAGATACCAAGGGGACATTTCATGCAGAGATGGGGCTCGATAAAAGACAGAAATGGTCTGGACCTAACAGAAGCAGAAAATATTAAGAAGAGGTGGCAAGAATACATGGAAGAACTGTACAAAAAGATCTTCACGACCCAGATAATCATGATGATGTGATCACTCATCTAGAGCCAGACATCCTGGAATGTGAAGTCAAGTGGGCCATAGAAAGTATCACTACAAACAAAGCTAGTGCAGGTGATGGAATTCCAGTGGAGCTGTTTCAAATCCTGAAAGATGATGCTGTGAAAGTGCTGCACTCAATATGCCAGCAAATTTGGAAAACTCAGCAGTGGCCACAGGACTGGAAAAGGTCAGTTTTCATTCCAATTCCAAAGAAAGGCAATGCCAAAGAATGCCCAAACTACCGCACAATTGCACTCATCTCACATGAGTGTAAAGTAATGCTCGAAATTCCCCAAGCCAGGCTTCAGCAATACATGAACCGTGAACTTCCTGATGTTCAAGCTGGCGTTAGAAAAGGCAGAGGAACCAGAGATCAAATTGCCAACATCCGCTGGATCATGGAAAAGCAAGAGTTCCAGAAAACCATCTGTTTCTGCTTTATTGACTATGCCAAAGCCTTTGACTGTGTGGATCACAATAAATTGTGGAAAATTCTGAAAGTGATGGAAATACCAGACCACCTGACCTGCCTCTTGAGAAATCTGTATGCAGGTCAGGAAGCAACAGCTAGAACTGGACATGGAACAACAGACTGGTTCCAAATAGGAAAAGGAGTATGTCAAGGCTGTATATTGTCACCCTGCTAATTTAACTTCTATGAAGAGTACATCATGAGAAATGCTGGACTGGAAGAAACACAAGCTGGAATCAAGATTTCCAGGAGAAATATCAGTAAGCTCAGATATGTGGATAACACCACCCTTATGGCAGAAAGTGAAGAGGAACTAAAAAGCCTCTTGATGAAAGTGAAAGAGGAGAGTGAAAAATTTGGCTTAAAGCTCAACATTCAGAAAATGAAGATCATGGCATCCGGTCCCATCACTTCATAGCAAATAGATGGGGAAACAGTGGAAACAGTGTCAGACTTTATTTGGGGGCTCCAAAATCACCACAGATGGTGACTGCAGCCATGAAATTAGAAGACGCTTAGTCCTTGGAAGAAAAGTTATGACCAACCTAAATAGCATATTCAAAAGCAGAGACCTTACTTTGCTGACTAAGGTCCATCTAGTCAAGGCTATGGTTTTTCCTGTGGTCATGTATGGATGTGAGAGTTGGACTGTGAAGAAGGATGAGCGTCAAAGAATTGATGCTTTTGAACTGTGGTGTTGGAGAAGACTCTTGAGAGTCCCTTGGACTGCAAGGAGATCCAACCAGTCCATTCTGAAGGAGACCAGCCTTGGGATTTCTTTGGAAGGAATGATGCTAAGCTGAAACTCCAGTACTTCGGCCACTTCATGCGAAGTGTTGACTCACTGAAAAGATTCTGATGCTGGGAGGGATTGGGGGCAGGAGGAGAAGGGGACGACAGAGGATGAGATGGCTGGATGGTATCAATGACTCGATCCATGTGAATATGAGTGAACTCCGGGAGTTGGTGATGGACAGAGAAGCCTGGCATGCTGCGATTCATGGGGTCGCAAAGAGTCGTACATGACTGAGCAACAGAATTGAACTGAACTACTACCTAATTCTTTTTGGTCATCAAAGAAAGCCACATTTTGACTGAAGTCTATGCTTATGAAATTTTACTCTGCTTTGAAAGAACTGTATTTTCTTTTACTACATTTTGTCTTATTCCTAATTGATTTTTACGTACCAGAATATTGTGCATTCAACTGAAAAACAAAAAAGGTTTTTCATCTTAATCAAAATCATCAAAGGGCTACCTGTAAGTGTCTCACATAAGGAAACAAAAATAGTAAAAGTGACTATACTAAAAAAATCTAATTTTTTAGAAAAAGTTTTTAAGCAAAACATTAATATCATTTGAATACTGCTCATTGTCCTTTTCTTCTGCATTTCGATTGTAAACATCATTGGCATTATACTTTCTTGCTAGATTCATGACACAAATCAATAAATTGTATTTCTTGTGCTCTTTTAATATACATAAAACATGTTAGCATAGACAAATATAAATTACTCCTAGCAGTTAAGACTCACATTAATCACTTCTTTTGAGGTTTCTTCAGAGATGATTGTAATAGCATGAAAGAGTTGCAGTTTAGTATTGATTTTAATGCAAGCAGTACAATATTCTATAAATGGATGCATTTTTGCATTCATTTCAGAGGAGACTGTGTATGTCAGATATTTAATGTCTGTTAGACATTTAGACTGCTCTGTATTTAAAAGGATAAGTTGACCTTATCAGATGCCTATTAAGTGAAGTAACTATCTTGTGATAATCAAAATATCTTCTATTATAACAGAAATGAGATTCAATTATATCATGCAGGTATTATTT
The DNA here is from genome assembly GCA_917880005.1 of Nanger dama. Taxonomy (NCBI): domain Eukaryota; kingdom Metazoa; phylum Chordata; class Mammalia; order Artiodactyla; family Bovidae; genus Nanger; species Nanger dama. The sequence continues at coordinate 5,892,204 of CAKJTW010000059.1, forward strand.
ATGAAGTGCAGTAGATTATGATTAAATACATACTTCTGGTCCTAAGGAAACTCAGCAATTTCTTTAAATGGTTATATTTGGTATGTCTACAACAAACAATACATTTAAAACACATAGTTGTTATAAGTATGGGAAGGAAAACATAGACTGAAAAGTCAAATATCAGCAAAGTTCCCATTTCCTGATATGTTCAAAGAAGTGGAATGTACCCAAAGCAGAACTTATTCCATCTATAACACTGTTAATGGTATTTGTTTGAATAAGTTATCAGAAAAGCAATAATTTTAAAAGGGGTGGTGATGCTAAAAAACAGATTTTCGTATCTGAGAGGAAATGGCTAATTCTATAAACTAGGATTAAGATCATGGCATCTGGTCCTATCACTTCATGGCAAATAGAAGGGAAAATAGTAGACACAGTGACAGGCTTTATTTTCTTGGGCTCCAAAATCACTGCAGACATGAAATTTAAAAATGCTGTCTCTTTGGAAGGAAAGTTTTGACACACCTAGACAACATTAAAAAACAGAAACATCACTTTGCCAACAAAGGTCCACATAGTCAAAGCTATGGTTTTCCCAGTAGTCATGTATGGATTTGAGATTCAGACCACAAAGGAGGCTGAGCACTGAAAAACTGACGCTTTCAAATTGTGGTGCTGGAAAAGACTCTTGAGAGTCCCTTGGACAGGAAAACTTTTGTGTCTTGACTATCCTACAGTAGTATTCTTGTCTTAGAAGCCCGTGAACAGTATGAAAAGGCAAAAAGATAGGACACAGAAAGATGAACTCACCAGGTCAGTAGGTGCCCAATATGCTATTGGAGATCAGTGGAGAAATAACTCCAGAAAAATGAAGAGATGGAGCCAAAGCAAAAACAACACCCAGGTGTGGATGTGACTGGTGATAGAAGTAAAGTCCAATGCTGTAAACAGCAGTATTGCATAGGAACCTGGATATTAGGTGCATGAATCAAGACAAATGGGAAGTGCTCAAACAGGAGATGGCAAGAGTGAACATTGACACTTTAGAAATCAGCAAACTAAAATGGACTAGCATGGGTGAATTTAACTCAGATGACCATTATATCTACTATTGTGGGCAAAAACCTCTTAGAAGTGAAGTAGCCATCATAGCAAACAAAGGACTCTGAAGTGCAGTACTTGGACGCAATCTCAAAAATGACAGAATTATCCCTGTTCATTTTCAAGGCAAATCATTCAGTATCACAGTAATCCAAGGCTATGCCCCAACCAGTAATGCTGAAGAAGCTGAAATTGAACAGTTCTGGGAAGACCTACAAGACCTTCTAGAACCAACACCCAAGAAAGATGTCCTTTTAATTATAGGGGACTGGAATGCAAAAGTAGGGAAGTCAAGAGATATCTGGAGTCACACATAAATTTGGCCTTGGAGTACAAAACATAGCAGGTCAAAGGCTAGCATAGTTTTGCCAAGAAAACACACTGGTCATAGCAAACACCCTCTTCCAACAACACAAGAGAAGACTCTATACGTGGACATCACCAGATGATCAGTACTGAAATCAGATTGATCATACTCTTTGCAGCCAAAGATGGAGAAGCTCTATACAGTCAGCAAAAATGAGACCAGCAGCTGACTGTGGCTCAGAACATGAACTCCTTATTGCCAAATTCAGTCTTAAATTGAAGAAAGTAGGGAAAACTACTAGACCATACACGTATGACCTAAATCATATCCATTACAATTATACAGTGGAAGTGATAAATAGATTCAAGGGATTAGACCTGATAGAGTGACTGAAGAATTATGGATGAAAGTTCCTATCGTGTACAGGAGGCAGTGATCAAGACCACCTCCAAGAAAAAGAAATGAAAAAGGGCAAAATGGTTGTCTGAGGAGGACTTACAAATAGCTGAGAAGAGAAGAGAAGTGAAAGCCAAAGGAGAAAAGAAAGACGTAACACAAAAAGGAAAGACAAAACTCTGCATTGGAATGCAGAGATCCAAAGAATAGCAAGGAGCGATAACACCTTCCTTAGGGATCAATGCAAAGAAATAGAGGAAAGCACTAGAGTGGGAAAGACTAGAGATCTCTTCAAGAACATTAGAGATACCAAGGGAACATTTCAAGCAAGATGGGCGCAATAAAAGACAGAAATGGCATGGACCTAACCAAAGCAGAAAATATTAAGAAGAGGTAGCAAGAATACACAGAAGAACTATACAAAAAAGATCTTTGTGATCCAGGTAACCACCATGGTGTGATCACTCACCTAGAGCCAGACATCCTGGAGAACAAAGTTAAGTGGGCAAAGCTAGTGGAGGTGATGGGATTCCAGTGGAGCTGCTTCAAATCCTGAAAGATGAAGCTGTGAAAGTGCTGTCCTCAATATGCCAGCAAATTTGGAAAACTCAGCAGTGGCCACAGGACTGGAAAAGGTCCGTTTTCATTCCAATGCCTAAGAAAGGCAATGCCAAAGAATGCTCAAACTACCACACAGTTGCACACATCTCACATGCTAGTAAAGTAATGCTCAAAATTCTCCAATCCAGGCTTCAGCAATTCCTGAACCGTGAACTTCCAGATGTTCAAACTGGTGTTAGAAAAGGCAGAGGAACCAGAGATCAAATTGCCAACATCCTCTGGATCATGGAAAAAGCAAGAGAGTTCCAGAAAACCATCTATTTCTGCTTTATTGACTATGCCAAAGCCTTTGACTGTGTGGATCACAATAAACTGTGGAAAAGTCTTCAAGAGATGGGAATACCAGATCATCTGACTTCCCTCCTGAGAAATCTATATACAGGTTAAGGAGCAGCAGTTAGAACTGGACATGGAACAACAGACTGGTTCCAAATCGGACAAAGATTACATTAAGGTTATATATTGTCACCCTGCTTATTTAACTTATATGCAGAATGCATCATGTGAAATGGCAGACTGGATGAAGTGCAAGCTGGAATCAAGACTGCTGGAAGAAATAACTTCAGATACACAGATGACACCATCCTATGGCAGAAAGCGAAGAACTAAAGAGCCTTCTGATGAAAGTGAAAGAGGAGAGTTAAAAATTAGGCTTAAAACTCAACATTCAGAAAACGAAGATCATGGCATCTGGTCCCATCACTACATGGCAAATAGATGGGGAAACAATGGAAACAGTGCAAGACTTGACTTTATTTTTTGAGGCTCCAAAATCACTGAAGATGGTGTCTGTAGCCATGAAGTTAAAAGATGCTTGCTCCTTGGAAGAAAAGCTATGATCAACCTAGACAGTATGTTTAAAAGCAGAGACATTATTTTGCCAACACAGGCCCACCTAGTCAAAGCTATGCTTTTTCCAGTAGTCCTGTATGAATGTAAGAGTAGCACTATAAGGAAAGCTGAGTGCTGCAGAATTGATGCTTTTGAACTGTGATGTTGGAGAAGACTCTTGAGAGTCCCTAGGACTGCAAGGAGGTTCAACCAGTCAATCCTAAAGGAAATCAGTCCTGAATATTCATTGGAAGGAGTGATGCTGAAACTGAAACTTAGTACTTTGGCCACTTGATGCAAAGAATTGACTCATTTGAAAAGACCCTGATGCTGGGAAAGATTGAAGACAGGAGGAGAAGGGGACGACAGAGGATAAGATGGTTCAGTGACATCACCGACTCGATGGAGATGAGTCTGAGTAAGCTCCAGGAGTTGGTGATGGACAGGGAAGCCTGGCGTGCTGCAGGGATTGCAGAGTCAGCCCGACTGAGCCACTAAACTGAGCTGAACTGATCCTACAAATATAGATGACTTTTGACCTTTGTGATCTCCAAGTGGGAAGTACAGAAGACAGGCTACAAGGTCAGACTTCACCCTTTAACCCTGATTAGTACAATGTGCCATAATGTTTCCTTCTGCTCTGCTTTATTTATTCCCATTACAATACTCAGATGGTCTTTTCACTCACCCACTCTCTTTGAGTTAGGGTCCTCTGACTGCTCCCTTCTCTCAAGATGTTCCCAGCTTTCTCTAAAAGAGAGATCTTCTGACTCTGGTTGGGAAATGTGGTTTCTTCTTCTGCCAACATGTAGACTCCCTCAGCCAGCTTTGCTGAACATATCTTTCAGACTCCAAATTTCTCATGGAATACAGCATTGGTTACACCGTGTGAACTTTGACTCATTCTAAATTCTACTTTGGATCTCTTCACATGGCTCATCCACCTCTGTTTTTAAGATTGGTTTCCAACCTATGCATTACTTTCGTCTCTATGTTCTCCCACCCTCAACTGCCAAGGTCTTTCTCCATTCTTTCTATTCCCTTAAAATCAACAAGGATTCACTGAGCAACTTACTATATACCTGAAACGTACTTAATACAAACACAAGGTCCTTGTCCAAAAACAGACTTTTCAGAACTTATGCTTCCTTCAAAACATTCTGGAATCCAGTTTATGCATGTTTGAAGGACTGGTATAACAGAGAGGGAAATGGAGAGATGCTAATCCATAATTTTCTTTTTTAACAGTATGTCTATCCAATACTCAAGGACTGGAATTTGAGACTGATAAATCATTCATGTTCATCCAGAAAAGATTTGAGGTGAATTATTTTTAGATTACTTGGAAGAAGGGGAACGTAAATGCAAATTTTGTTTATATATTAAATGCATAATCTAAAATTGTATCTGATTTTACTTCATTTTGAGCTACTACTGTTGAATCTGAGTCTGCAGATTGTGTAAGCCTCTGGGACCACTGAGATTAATTACATATAAGGGAAAATCAGAAACTGCCTATGTCAGAAAGCTCCAGTAATGATAATAATCTGTAAATGTAACAGAAGAGTCTAAAAATAGTACCGACTTTAGAAATGAAAACAATAAAATTGCAATCCAAAGGAAAAGTGGAAAACCTAACAGTAAGAGGTTCACAGAAAAGCAAACAAAATAAGGCAAATCTGTTTTTGACCCTCATCAGGTAGAAGGTATGAGACAATCTTAAATTCCTGTGTAGTTCGTATTGAGTATGAGTGTTCAAGGAATTTTCACCTTTGTAAATTAGAGAATTTGAAACAAAGAATATCTCTATATCTGAAGCACTTTTGAAAGGAATCACATTTCTCATGACATCCTTACAAGAATTTAAAAAGGAGGTCCTATGTCTTAATGTTCATCTTATAAGATATGGAAAGAAAAATGAACTGGAAAATGGTTTGAGGGAGAATGGAAACAATCTTCTCTGACCTCACAATTGTAACTGCAGGATGCCTAGCTGTAATATAATTGCCTTTGGTAAGACCAAAGGCAAATGAAATACTGTTATAGATCAGAGGACCCTTTGAACTAAGTGTTCTACACGAACTCTATACACACTTGTTCATAAGGAATGCCTAATATTTGCCTGACTAGTTTAATATATATTTCTCTAGTTTACTGTGTGCTTTTATGCACAGACCTATTTGATCTCTCAACAGGTCTGTGAGGAAGGAGACATTTGCCACTTTTTCAGCAAGAGAGAACAGAACTCAGACAGGCTAGGTGTCTTAGTCAAAGCCACTCTAGTGCCAAGTAGCAGGCAAATACAGGGACCTGAACTTCAAATTCGTGCATTTTACTACTTTGCCAGGGACTGGAAGGAAAACACAGAAGATACTTTGTTAGGTGTACAGCCCTGAGAACACGTGATCTATTTAATTTTGTTTGTTGGTGTCTAGTTGATTTACAATGTTGCATCAGCTTCAGGTGTGCTGCAAAGTGAATCAGTTATACATATTTCTTCTCTCTTTTTTTTTAGATTCTTTTCCCCATATTGACCATTACAGACTATTGAGTAGAGTCCCCTGTTCTAGAGATTGTCATACTGAGTGAAGTAAGGCAGACAGAGAAAGACATATGTCATATTTATCACTTATATGTGGCATCTTAAAAAAAAAAGATGCAAATGAACTTATTTACAAAACAGAAGTAGAGTCACAGATGTAGAAAACAAGCTTATGGTTACCAGGGGGTAAAGTAAGAGGGATAAACTGGAAGGTTGAAACTGACCTATACACACTATTATATATAAAATAGATAACTAATAAGAGCCTGCTGTACAACATGACTTACTGAACTATTCAAGTCAAGTAGTCATGAGATTAATTTTCTTAGTATCAATTCAAATTATAGTTTGAATTCTTCTTTTCTTGTGACTGTATTGTTGTTTTGTTATTTAAGCAACAGTACTAAAGCAAGGTTAAACGATATACTTAAAATTGACAAACTGAGAGTCTCTTGGACTGGAAGGAGATCCAACCAGTCCATCCTATAGGAAATCATTCCTGAATATTCATTGGAAGGACTGATGCTGAAGCTGAAACTCCAATAGGACTAACAGATATACCCTTGTCATATCCTACCTTTAATTAACATTTGAAAGGACCTGTTTATATGTGTTGGATATTAACCCCTTATCAGTCATATCATTTGCAAATATTTTCCTTCATTCAGTAGGTTGCCTTTTTGTTTTGTTGATAAAGCTTTTAAGTTTAATTAGGTCCCATTTGTTCATTTTTGCTTTTATTTCTTTTTCTTTAGGAAATCTGATTACAAACTTTAAAAAGTTTCAATAAGATCTAACAGCAGTGCTAAACCCTATGGGATTAAAATTATTTGAGTAGCAGCAGCATATATTAGGAGAAGGCAATGGCAACCCACTCCAGTACTCTTGCCTGGAAAATCCCATGGATGGAGGAGCCTGGTGGGCTGCAGTCCATGGGGTTGCTAGGAGTTGGACACAACTGAACGACTTCACTGTCACTTTTCACTTTCATGCACTGGAGAAGGAAATGACAACCAACTCCAGTGTTCTTGCCTAGAGAATCCCAGGGATGGGGGAGCCTGGTGGGCTGCCATCTTTAGGGTCACACAGCAGCAGTATATATTAACATTATGCAAATAAAAACTAAGATTTCACCTTTCCCCTAAACACTAAAGAGGATCAGTTTAAAGTATGAACATATTTTGAAACAACTTGGTTTTCAAAACGTAATTTTTACCATAGGAACTACATTTTGATTAAATGTCTTCTCATTATTTTTTAAATATCCAACAATATCTAGAGGACATCTTATAGAATATGAGTAAGAGTCAAGAAGGATCAAAGAAGATGTGGTTTATCAATGCCACACAGCCTCATACAGGCTGCAAAGTGCTTTTCTTCTTAGGCCTGGCACATGAATAAAAAATCAATAACCTAAACGCTTTAGCAAAAGGACCTTAGCACAGAATGAGCAAGATCTACTTTTCCTTTTTCCCCAAACTCAGCTTACAGTTTTCCTGGTCTCCATCAGCTTCCAGTAAACCACACGCAAGTGCCATTCATATTCTACCTCCTATGGTCTATAATGTTTGATGAATTATAATTATCAATGGTTTTTTATTTGTATCCATAGTTTCTCAATATAAAAATAGCAAATACATTAAATTTACTCCATTAGCACAAACATGCAGAAAGAATAAGGGTCATAAATGCAAAAGAGTTCAATGATAAATAATAAAAGGAAAAGTTTGTGGGAGTGCAAGAAGGGAAATGTTACCATGCATTAATTAGCTCATTTAAGCAGTAAGTTATTTTAATGTACATTTTAGAACAGTTAAAAGTATATTGCTCCTTATTCTGACCTAAATCCAGATGACTTTGGAAAGTTATTATAGCTAATAAAAACAAAAATAAAATTACTTCCCACCAGCAATGAGAAATGACTTAACTGCCAAAGAGGGGATAATGGTATCTAGGGGTATTTTATGTCATCCTTTATCCTCCTTAGTTTCTTTTTTTCTACTATATTCAGGACTTCTTTCCACAATATTCTTATTAATATAATTGACCCTTTTAGTGAAAGTTTCAAATTATTTTACTTTTGATTATTTCATGCTGTGTATTCTGCTGCTTTGTTGATATTTACTTACATTTTTAAATCAGCAATAAAACCTTTTGAAAGCAATGCTTGTGGAATACACTTTTCTGAGGTAGTTAACATGTTCAGATCCTGCTATTTTCTTCAAAGATACATAAGAACAATCAAAAGGAAGACCTGCAGCTTCTGTAAACCCTTGACAATAAGGGCTACTGGAGGTTCCAGCCCAATATTTCTTTCGGTAAACACAACTATTTATAAGCAGAATATGGTGGCCTGCCAACTTCTCCCCTAGGTGGAGATTAATAAATCAGGTTTACTTGAATCCAAAATTTCTAAGATGGGAGGCTGGGAAAGAGAATAAAAAAACCAATTTATCTTATTCTCAAGTGCATTAGTTTTTTAGTCTGCCAAAGGCAACTCAAAGTCTAAAGAAAAAAATTCAATAAACGTCAATTTAACTCCTACTCTCTGCCAAGATCCTTTCTGGGAAACATGGTATTTAGTTTGCTAACATTAACATGCAAGTGGCAGGCAATGTAAAGTCAGAAGAATGCAGGAATTAAAACATCATGAAGTGGATACAGGAAGAGACCAATGGATTACTGTAACAGAATACCGTCCAGAAATGGACCCACATATGGATAAATGTTCAATAATTGATAATGGCAGTTACTATAACTCAGCAGGGAGAGGACAGACACATACGGATTTTGTCTCAAATTGGGAGAAAAATTAAGTTGAATCTCTATTTTACAGCATTGGCAAAAAGAAATTCCACACAGATTAAAGCTATATAGGTAAAAGCCAAATCCTCAAACACATTATAAGAAAAATTATATTACGCATTATAGGAACATTATAGAAACAATGGCACCCACTCCAGTACTCTTGCCTGGAAAATCCCATGGACAGTGCAGCCTGGTGGACTGCAGTCCATGGGGTCGCTAAGGGTCGGATACAACTGAGCGACTTCACATTCACTTTTCACTTCCATGCATTGGAGAAGGAAATGGCAACCCACTCCAGTGTTCTTGCCTGGAGAATCCCAGGGATGGGGGAGCCTGGTGGTTGCCATCTATGGGATTGCACAGAGTTGGACACAACTGAAGCGACTTAGCAGCATCAGCAGCGTAGAAACCTATGCTTATAACTTCAGATAGAAGAGGCTTTTAAAAACAATATAGAAACACAGAAGCTGTAAAGGAAACATTTGAAATTTTGACTACACCAAATTTTAAACTTCAAAAAGTAGAAAACAGCTATAGATTGGGTTTCCTCAACTTGATCAAGAATATCCATTAAAAGACTATAGTTAACATCATACTTAATGATGAGAAACTTGAAGCTTTCAGGCTACGACCAGGAACAAAGCAAGGATCTCTCTTTTCACCATCTGTTTTTAACATTGTGCTGGAGATACTGTTGCTATTTAGTTGCTGTCATGTCCTACTCTTTTGCCACCCCATGGACTATAGCCCACATGGCTCCTCTGTCCATGGGATTCTCCAGGCAAGAACACTGAAGAGGGTTGCCATTTCCTTCTCCAGAAAAACTAGCTAATGTAAAAGGATGAGAAAACAATGCAAAAGGCAGATAGATAAGCATGTAGAAATATAGAATTCTTTGTTACGGATGACATGATGACCTATGTAGAAAACATACAAGGATTGGAGTGAGTGCATGCTCAGTCACCAAGCTCCTCTATCCATGGAATTTTCCAGGCAAGAATACTGGAGTGAGTTGCCATTTCCTCCTCAAGGGGCTCTTCCTGACCCAGGGATTGAACCTATGTCTCTCACCTTGCCAAGCAGATTCTTTACCAACTGCGCACCTGCTTCCCTGGTGACTCAGCAGTAAAGAATTTACCTGCCAATGCGAGAGAGGTGGGTTTGATCCCTGTGTCAGGAAGATTCCCTGAAAAAGGAAATGGTAACCCACTCTAGTACTTTTGCCTGAAAATTCCTATGGACAGAGCAACCTGGCAGGCTATGTCCATGGACTCACAAAAGAGCCGGACATTACTTAGTGACTAAACAACAACATACAAGGATGAACAACAACAAAATCCTCCTGCAACTACTAAGGAACTACAGCAAGTTTTCAGGACACAAGATTAATATAGAAAAGCCAAAGGCTTTCCTATATACCAGGAATAAGTAAATGGGATTTGAAATTTAAAAAATATAATACCATTCCAAAAGATAACATGGAAAGATGCTCAACATTACCAATTATCAGGGACGTGCAAATCAAAACCACCATGAGATAGCACCTCACACCAGTTAGAATAATATTACAGAAAGACAAGTGATAAGAAGCACTGATGAGGACAGAGAGAAAAGGGAACATTCTTGCACTGTTTGTAGGAATGTTAATTAGTGTAACCACTTAGTCACGCATTATTTACAGCTGTCAAGATACAGAGACAACCAAAGTATCATTTATAGATGAATGGAAAAAAATAAAAGATGTGATAGGTAGGTAGTTATATAGATGCATTTATAGATGCATAGATAGATATGCAGCATTGTTACTACTGTTTTAGTTGCTAAGTCGTGTCCAACTCCTTTGCAACCCCAAGCACAGTAGCCTGCTAGGCTCCTCTGACCATGAGATTTTCCAAGCCAGAGTACTAGAATGGGTTGCCATTTCTTTCTCAAGGGGGTTTTCCTGACCCAGGGATCAAACCTGGATCTCCTGCACTGGAAGGTGGATTCTTTACAGCTGAGCCACCAGGTGAGCCCAGATGCACATCATAGATAGATTTTTTTTAAACTATAGATTAGGCAAATGTACTGTCAACTTATAAAACAGTAATAGTCACTGAGTCATGTCTGACTCTTGCGACCCCATGGACTGTAGCCCGCCAGACTACATTCTTGCCTGAAGAATCCATGGGATTCTTCAGGCAAGAATACTGGAATGGGTTGCTATTTTCTTCAGGGGATCTTCCTGACCCAGGGATCAAACCCACGTCTCCTGCTTTGCTGCTGCTGCTGCTAAGTCACTTCAGTCGTGTCCGACTCTGTGCAACTCTATAGACGGCTCCTCTGTCCCTGGGATTCTCCAGGCGAGAACACTGGAGTGGGTTGCCATTTCCTTCTCCAATGCAGGAAAGCGAAAAGTGAAAGCGAAGTCACTCAGTCATGTCCGACTCTTCATGACCCCATGGACTGCAGCCCACCAGGCTCCTCCACCCATGGGGTTTTCCAGGCAAGAGTACTGGAGTGGGGTGCCATTGCCTTCTCCCTCCTGCCTTGCAGGCAGACTCTTTACCATCTGAGCCACCAGAGATGGCAACTGCAACAGAGAGAGATTAATCTACAGAATAGATCAACCAAAAATGACAATAATATATTTTTCAGTCTTTATAATGAGAAAAGAATTATTTCTCACAACAGATACAGAGCTCATCAAATCAATTTAAAAATAATTGAAAATTAAAAAACACCTCAACATTTAATATTATATCACATATTGAGTTTGGGGAGTATTAACTATTGTCATACACCACTGGTAGGAGTGAAAATTGGCACAGTTCTTTTAGGCGATAATTTTTCAGTACCATTAGAAGTCAAAATATACTTTTAACCATTCTATGCTGTCATTCAGCAATTGGATTCTTCAGCACCTTTTCTAAAGAAATGCCTACCCACGTGTAGAGGGCGATACAATGACTTTCTTCATAACTTTGTCTGTGACACTGAAAAATTGAAAACAATCTAAGTCCAATTAACAAAAGAATGATTATGTGAAATCATGCAATGTAGCTCTTGAAAAAAAAATATGATATATCAGTATTTACACAGTGTGAAACAATCTCCAGGGAGTACTATAAAGCAGAAGTGCAAGTTGTATATCAATGCATTTACAGTACCATTTATTTTATAAACTAGTTATACAAAATTATAGACTCTTTATGTGTATATATATGCAATAAGCACATAGAAAAAATTAAGTGATAACTGAAACTATTATTTTATCTGGCTTTTTAAATAGTTATGATAATGCACTTATTTAATATTTCTATAATTAAAACATGCAATGTTTAAAATACTAAATGATTATAAACACAAGAATTTGAAAATGATATACTAATATGAAGTTGTCAGTGCCATCTCGAAAAGTACACTAAAGGAAATAAAACTATTTCTACTCAAATATGGCTTTTACTATGCCAATAACTAGAATTCAAAGATTATGGTTTTTCCAGTAGTTATGTAAGGATGTATGAGTTGGTCCATAAAGAAGGCTGAGTACCAGAGAATTGATGCTTTCTAACTGGAGTACTGGATAAGATGTTTGAAAGTCCCTTGGAGTGCAAGGAGATCAAAGCAGTCAATCCTACAGGAAATTAACCCTGAATATTCATTGGAAAGACTAATGTTGAAGCTCCAACACTTTGACCACCTAATGTAAACAGCCAGCTCACTGAAATGACCCTGATGCTAGGAAAGACTGAAAGCAAAAGGAGAAGAGGGCAGCAGAGGATGAGATGGTTAAATAGCATCATTGACTCAATGGATATAAATTTGAACAAACTCTGGGAGACAGTGAGGACAGGGAAGCCTGGCAAGCTGCAATCTTTGGGGTTGCCAAGAGTTGGACATGACTTAGTAACTGAACAACAATAGCAATTCTTTCTAATATTGACTAATAATACTATTTAGAAGACATTTTAATAGCTAACTCTTATTTTCCATTTGATTTTTATAATACTTATCATACTATGAAATTTCCTGTGGAAGACTGTCTTGGCTCATCACCTCTACCATTAATTAAACCAAAGATCTTCTGCACACCATATATAAGAAGGTATGTTACTTCACTTTTCAAGGAATTGTTTGTATTTTGTTCTAATGTTAAGTGAAATTTGTAGACATTTTCCTTAAATAGTATAGCGAGCACTTAAATCTCTAAAATGTAATCCTTAATTAATTCTATTATTAATTATATATTAACATTAATTCTATTATCTCTTTCACCTAGAAGTTTTATAACTCTTTTATAGTTCCAGCCCTTTTTCAAAAGTCCTAGGATATGATACATCAGTTCAATAGCTCAGTCGTGTCTGATTCTTTGTGATCCCATGGATTGCAGCACACCAGGCTTCCCAGTCCATCACCAACTCCAGGAGCCTGCTCAAACTCATGTCCACTGAGTTGGTGTTGCCATCCAACCAGCTGATCTTTGTCGTCCTCTTCTCCTCTTGTCTTCAATCTTTCCCAATATCAAGGTTTTTTCCAATGAGTCAGTTCTTCCCATCAGTGAAGTTGCTCAGTCGTTTTCAACTCATGGACTGTAGCCTACCAGGCTCCTCCATCCATGGAATTTTCCAGGCAAGAGTACTGGAGTGGGCTGCCATTTCCTTCTCCAGAGGATCTTCCCAAAATATTGGAGTTTTACCTGCAGCATCAGTCCTTCCAATGAATATTCAGGACTGATTTCCTTTGGGATGGACTGGTTGGATCTCCTTGCAGTCCAATGGACTCTTAAGAGTCTTCTCCAACACCACAGTTCAAAAGCATCAATTCTTCAGTGCTTAGCTTTCTTTATAGTCCAACTCTCACATCCATACATGACTACTGGAAAAACCATAGCTTTGACTAGATGAACCTTTGTCCACAAAGTAATGTCTCTGCTTTTTAATATGCTGTCTAGTTTGGGCATTGCTTTTCTTCCATGAAGCAAGCGTCTTTTAATTTCATGGTTGCAGTCACCATCTGCAGTGATTTTTGGAGACCAAGAAAATAAAGCGTGTCACTGTTTCCACTGTTTCCCCATCTATTTGCCATGGAGTAATGGGACCGGATGCCATGATCTTTGCTTTTTGAATCTTGAGTTTTAAGCCAACTTTTTCACTCTCCTCTTTCACTCTTATCAAGAGGCTCTTTAGCTCTATTTCGCTTTCTGCCATAAGGGTGTGTCATCTGCATATCTGAGATTATTGATAGTTCTCCCGGCAATCTTGATACCAGCTTATGCTTCATCCAGCTTGGCATTTTGCATGATGTACTCTGCTTATAAGTTAAATAAGCAGGGTAACAATACACAGCCTGATGTACTCCTTTCCTAATTTGGAACCATTCTGTTGTTCCATGTCCACTTCTAACTCGCTTTTGACCTGCATACAGATTTCTCACGAGGCAGGTAAGGTGGTCTGGTAGTCCCATTTATTAAGAATTTTCCACAGTTTGTTGTGATCCTCACAGTCAAAGACTTTGGCATAGTCAATAAAGCAGAGGCAGATGTTTTTATGGAACTCTCCTGATTTTTCAGTTATTCAGTGGATGTTGGCAATTGGATCTCTTGCTCTTCTGCCTTTTCTGAATCCAGTTTGAATATCTGGAAGTTCATGGTTCACGTCCTTTGAAGCCTGGCTTGGAGAATGTTGAGCATTACTTTGCCAGCATGTGAGATGAGTTCAATTGTGGGGTAGTTTGAGCATTCTTTGACATTGCCTTTCTTTGAGATTGGAATGAAAACTGACCTTTTCCAGTCCTGTGGCCACTGCTGAGTTTTCCATATTTGCTGGCAAATTGATTGAAGCACTTTAACAACCTCATCTTATATGATACATACTAAGTAAATAATTTGGGATGAATGGGTTGATGGATGGATGGATAAATGGATGATTGATACCTGGATGCTTTTGAAAAGCAGTACAGAAATAAATATATCTTATTTTAGTCTTCCATTCCAAACTGTTCCTTTACATTCCTTATAAGAACCATATAGGCATCCAGTTCCAATGAAACAGTTTTATTTCTTCACTAGAAGAATTAGGGACCATGGTGCAGAGATACTTGATGAGCACATAATGCTTAAGTAGGCTATTCTGTACCTCTATCCACTCTTCATTACAAGATTACATATTCCCACCTTGGAAAACTGATGCCTATATTGTAATTCCCCTAACCAATAAAGAAAAACTCTAGCCTTTGTATGATGTTTTGTCACATGAAAACTTATCTTACATATATACATATATTACTGGGAAAAACCCTTTTTAAAATTGCAAACCACTTCCCTACACAACCCTCATCTCCCAACCTTGCTTAATTTTTTTTTCCCATGACACCTGTCACCTTCTAGCCTGTTATATAATTTACTTATTTTTTGTTTATTGTCTGTCTCTTCTCTATCTCCTTCCTCCCAAACCACCCATACCTATATATATTTACTAAATATAAGCTCTACAAGAAAAAGGAATTTTATTTCCTTCACATCTGAATCACCAGTGCCTAAAACAAGCTTTCACTTAATAAAATGTTATCTAATAAATGAATAAATATAGTCTTTATGATATTTTTACACTGCTTGGATGGATGAAATTTGAGAATGAGAATGTGGCTTTTTGAATATTATAGGACACCTCCAATGTTCTGTTTTATTGATGATGTAATTGTTTGACAAATCAGTTGCAGTTGGCTTAGTAATTATAATAAAATCTTCAAGTCCTACACAGATACAGACAGTTCTCAGATTCTAAGATGAACAGTTCTTTATCGTGAATCAAGCTGTTTCATTTCACTTTAGATTTGCCTGCATGACTTGGGGCTCATCGCAGATTGAAATTGAGGGTGGAAGTGGGCAACTACACTGTATACAACGAATGTTGTTGCTTTTATTCAGTCGTGCCTGACTCTTTGCGACCCCGTGGATGTAGCCCACTAAGTTCCTCTGTCCATGAAATTTTCCAGGCAAGACTACTGGAGCAGGTTGCCATTTCCTCCTCTAGGGGATCTTCCCGACCCAGGGATCCACTGAACCTCAATCTCTTGCATCTACCTCATTGGCAGGCAGATTCTTTACCTCTGAGTAACCTGGGAAAGAGCCACCGATTTTCAATGAAGAATTTTCAAAATTAAGATAAATCTATTTGCAAGGGAATTTATATAACATGACGTGTAGTCAATACTATCAAGTTGTTCTGCCCCATGAAATGCTTTTACAGCATTCTTTGGATAATCAGATCTGTTTATTGGCATTATTCCACAGTAAAATTGATTCACGTTCTCTAAGTATATGATGTCAATGTAGGAGAGTAATTTGAACTTTCCATTTAGGCTGGCTCAGACTTGGATTCGATCCCTGGGTTTGGAAGATCCCCGGGAGAAGGAAAAGGGTACCCACTCCAGTATTCTGGCCTGGAGAATTCCACGGACTGTATAGTCCATGGAGTCGCAAGGAGTCAGAAACAACTGAGCAATATTCACTCACTCGCTCACTCAGAACAACATGGAGGAACTAAGGTGAGAAGTAAGCTGGACTTTTCTGTCCTTCTTCTTTGTCCTCATTCTGTCTCTGCTCTCCACCAGTCTGCTACTCCCAATTTTGCTTTCATTACATCTCTAGCAGTGTGAGGGGGTGAGCTGAGGTAGAGAAAAGGAGACACCTTTTAAAAACATCTTTTGTTACGAAACACTTCTCTAGGCTATCATCATTTTCTGAGTGGCAGGTGTCCTACTGTTACCCACCCCATCCCAACCGCACTCACCAAGTGGCACATGTATAAATTCTTCAGGAAAATATACAGCAGTCTCCACAATGCACAGTGGGCTGATCTAAAAGATACTCTGTAGCTCCATCTCCCCCATTTTCTTTCTCACTTCTTGGTTTTCGGAGTTCTACCTCAGCAAGCAGAACTCTGCCACCAGGAATTCACAAGATAGCTGCAGCCCAGCTTCTTCCACAGAGTCTGTCTGGTCCCTCTGTCCTTGCCACACCAAGCATTGAGAATCCACCTGCTACCTCTTCTCTTTCCCCTGTTCTACTAAGTGTGGGGAACAGAGCAACAAGCTTACTGTCTCTGTGGATATTCAGCCATGACCTGCACTAGCTGTCTGCCTCCTTTATGGAAGAGGCAGCATAGTCAGGAAAGGCACAAATGCAGGTGCCAGACTGCTTCAGTTTAAATCCCAGTGCCTCTAGTCACCACCCTTGTGACACTTTAAAAATTTCTCGGTAACTCAGACAGCCAGTCTGTAAAATCGAGATAAAATAACTCCTAACATGTAGGGTTATTATGATGATTGAATAAATTAATACTTGTACTACTCTTAAAATGTGTGTGCTCAATCATTTAGTAGTGTCTGGCCCTTTGCGACCCCCATGGACTATAGCCCACCACGCTCCTCTGTCCATGGAATTTTCCAGGCAGGAGTACTGGAGTGGGTTGCCATTTCCTTCTCCAGGGGATCTTCCTGACCCAGGGATTGAACCCGCATCTCCTGCGTCTTCTGCACTGGCAGGCAGATTCTTTACCACCAGCACCACCTGGGAAGTCATTCTTATAATAATACCTGATAAAAGTACCAATCAATATGTTATCTATTATCAACCCTAGTTTCTAGTAGTGGTTGTTTTAAAGAAACTCTCTTTTAGTTCAGAGGAATGTGACTTCCATCCCTCCCTACTCTTGCCAAGAGTACGTGGAAAAGGTTTAACACTCTCCTTTTAGGCAGAAGACCTCTCTGACACTCCTGCCTGTTTCTAAACACCATCTTCTCTCACCTGAACATCTATAATAGCACCCTCAGCCAACCCCTCACCACCCTACTATCCATCTTCCCTCCTACAACTAGGACAATTTCCTTAAAACAGAGTTAACATATTTTTTTCTATAAAGGGTTAAACAACAAATATTTTATGTTTTGTAGGCCTGGAGGCAAAACCAAGAATATTATCTAGGTACTTTTATAACAAGAGAGATGACAAAATTTCACAAAATTTTTACTGACAGAATTCAAACTATAATATTTGAAAACAATTTTTTAATACAGGTACACACATGAAAGTAGTTATTTGAGGGAGAATAACATCTTCTTAATTTGGATTTAAGTTAGTGTTCTATATCATTAAATTCATTGAAAATGTTTATTTTTGAAAGCTGATCTGATGGAATGCTACATATTTCATCTTTGAGAATTTCTTTTCACAGAAATTGATATTGAAATGACTACCCAATACATGCATTTATATTGAAACTTAAAGGCTATTTAAAGGACCCACATATTTTTCTTCTTTCAATATTCAGTGATATCTATAGAATGGAAAAATCAGAGAAACTTAACAGTAAAGAGGCCTATTTCTGCATTTATCAGTGTCTCAGGGAAGAGTTTGTGTCAGTGGCCACAATGAGACTCACTAGCATAACTCCCACTCAGCTCAAGATAAAACATAGTACCCAACTGTTCAGGTGTTTTTAAGAGTCATTACTATACATTTTATGATATTCAAGTCATTGAAGATTTGGGGTAAATGTCAAGATACAAGAAATGAACATTAAAGCAAGCATTATGCACACCTGCTATTATTTAAAATATTCAACAATTCTGTTTTCAAAGTATTTCTATTAAAGTGTCATAGATAGATAATAGGACCAAAGAGGTTGCAGAAACTATCAAAATATCAAAAGCAGAATCAATTGGTTTCAGAAATCTCCTCTTGAAGCTGGAACTTGAGTACCAATAATAGAAAATCTTCTTAATCAAAATATATTCATACTATGTTTGTAAAATGAAGGAAATATGTTTGACTATATGTTAGAATATAATGAAAATATTAGATTAAATTTTGCAATATTTCATTATATTTTTTTAAATCCTTCTTTCTCTCCTTTTACTTTCAAATAATGTCTTACAAAAATGTTAAAGCACAGCATTTAATGATTCTACCTTAAATGTACCATTCAGCAATGACTTGATAAATCAACTACATTTTAATGGGATGTGTAGGCTCACTTGGAGTTGACCAGAATTCACTGCGGTGGGGAGATGCAGTGTCTGTCTTTGGAAAGAGCCGCTGTGCATGGAAACAAAGAGATGGTCCAGTCTTTGCAGCTCTGGCCAGGACAGACCCTCAGTTTCACACTGAGGCTCTTTAGGTGGTAACTCTGGTCACTTGTTCATAAAGAACCAGTGAACCCAACTGTGGGGACGGTCGGTCGAGATCCCAAACATTAATTCTGCAGAAAGTGTCTTGTCCCTATGAACTTTCTCAGCAATTGACTTTCCTCTGAGGCCATAGCATGAAGTCAGGCAAAACCAGGAGGGTGTGCAGAATAGCTTTTCCCAAATCTAAGCCAAAATAGAATTGAGGACTTTGTAAAGGTATCTGTTGGGCTTGCTTCTTGGCTAAAGTCAATTTGATCTAGACCTTGAGGAAACCAGAGTGTATGTGAATTTCCATTAATAGAAGTGAAGAGAAATGCTTACAGAAACAGTACTATGCATGCGTGCTGATTCTCTTCAGCCGGGTCTGACTCTGTGACCCTAAATACTGTAGCCCCCAGGCTCCTCTGTCCATGGGATTCTCTAGGCAAAACTGCAGCAGTTTGCCATGCATTTCTCCAGGAGATCTCCCCAGCCCAGGAATCGAACCCATGACTCTTATATCTCCTGCACTGACAGGGCAGTTGCTTATCACCAGCACCACCTGGGAAGCCCACTTTCCTCAAATCCACATGCTTCTCCCTCCCTCTCTCTCCACTATTTCGTATTAATCATCTGAAAGGAAAATCCCCCTGCAGCTAACAGGGTCCTCTAGCCAGGAGATAATTCTGTTCTCTGTAGATCACCCCTCTATTTGAAAAGCAAAACCGACCATCACCCACTGCAGAGCCATTCTGCTATTTTTAGTGTGTGCTCTGTGCTTCTGCAGTGATGAGTCAGGATTCTCTTTTAAAAAATACTTAGCATTCCACAGAAGAAAGATATACATATTCAATGTTGCTACCATTTTAAACACCAAATAAAGAATTGCTTCTTTGCTTAGCTGCCCCCAGCTGCTCAGAGTTGTTTGGACTTCATCTTCACCACCACCTCCATGCTACTGTTCACTTCACTGTGTGTTCATTTATATTTTTAAATACAATTTTCAAAGGTTATACTCCCTTTCAGTTATTATGAAATATTGGCTATATTCCCCATAATGTACAATATATCCTTATAGCCTATCTTGCACTCAGTATTGTGTACCTTCCACTCCCTCACCCCCTGTATTACCTCCCATCTGTAACCGCTGGTCTGTTCTCTGTATGTGTGAGTCTGCTCCTTTTTTGGTTATATTCATTAGTTTGTTGGATTTTTAAGAATCTACATATACACAGGCTCAGTAATTGTGGTGCACGGGCTGGGTTGCCCTGTGCCGTGTGATATCTTCTTGGATCAGGGATCGAACCTGTGTCTCCTGCATTGGCAGGCGGATACTTTACCACTGAGCCACCAGGAAGCCCACAGTGGACGAGCTTAAGCTCTTTCCCTGCAGTCTGAGTGGTCCTATGCAAAAATAGTCTAGAACCAAACCTGGGATGTTCCCAGACTGTTAGACTGTTTATAACGCAGAGAAGACCTAAGGGGAGTTAATGAAGTGGTGTTCTCTATGCACATAAACCTCATGGGAGTCTTAGCTTCAGTCCCTGCTACGTGCACATCTTCTCATTTATCCTTCACTACAGCACTATGCACTAAGTGGTATCATCTTTGCTCATGAATGGGGACACCAGGACAGCTTGACATGTCTAAAACAGCACACTTCACAATGGAAAGATGTGGACTTGCAGTTCGAAAAGAGTAAAAGACACCATCTATCTGGTATCAATATTACCAACATTATTAACTAGGAAGTCTCTAAAACAAGAATTGACAGACCTTAGCAAATACCTAGATATGGTATAGGTTCTTCTTTTCATCACTAACCTAATGTTCTTAAGGTAAATGCATTCTTTTTTTCAGCATACTCTTGGCATGTAGAATACATATCAATATATTCTTAAGCATAGCACTATTTATAGTGGTATCCATAGAAGTTTATCCTTTTCCCTTGGGACAGAAGATGGTAATCTTTTATTCATGCTGAGGAATCTGTGCACATTTACAACATCTTTGCTAGAAGCTGTTTGGGGGAAAGCCCAGATAAAATTAAATCATCTTTCAAATAATTAATTCCAATTTCAGCCTTTTAAGACATATGCCCAACAAAAGACCCAAATGCTTTCATTTGCATCTTTAAAATGTATTTAAGTGCCACATGCCTTAACTAACAAGATCCCTCAGTTTAAGACTGTAATCTAAAACTTGTCCTCGCAGTCCCACACTGTTGTTGAGGTTCAGAAGCCCACTAACTCTTATTACCAGAGATTCCCCATGTGAAATGTGGGAAGGATATCATATGATTGCTGTCTACTTCAAAGATTCACATGCAAAGATTAATGAAGCTGTTCCAACTCCTTAAATTAAGAAACAAAAATATTCCATTCTTTTTCTGCTTGGAATCTTTAACACACTTCAAGGAAACAAAATGCTCTTTGGAATAATTTATTTATTCTTTACTTAAAAGAAAATTTCACTTGCAGGTTAAAAGTCAGCATATAAATACAACCCTCTGAGTCCTTTCCAATATGAAACATGGATTGGGGAGATCGTTTTCCTTGGCATGCGAAGAGTCTGAGCTCAAAGAAAGGATTCTGTATTTACTTCTTTTAATTAAATTACATGTTTTGAGCTGTCCTCTGCTATCTTGTACTTGGCAAGAATATATCTAATATTAACTTTCAACTTGGGGCAAAATATTGTGTTTTTTTCCCATATTTTTATCTGTGCTTCACTTTCTGTACAAACAAGCATATGGCTTAAAACCTTGCATTTACACATCACCCTTACTCAATCCAGTCCATCATCTGCTGCCCTGTTTCTCTTGTCCTGGTCTTTCTCTATCTCCGCCAGACCATGGGAGTTAAGAGCCTTTGGCCTTGTCTCACGCTCACTAACAATAATCCCTTTCATTGTTGGGTCTGGGCCCTGGACCAGGGCCCACCTTATCACAGGGCTCCCTGAATTTATTATTTCTCCATTCATTTTTCAGCAACATAACCACTTTCTTTCAACAATTGACTATATTCATGATTTCTGCCACTGCATCAAACGTGAATTTCTTTAAGCAAATAATTTTAGATTTTGAAAGACTTTAAATTCCTCAATAAATTCCTAGTGAGCATAAACTGCCACTCACCTTTACCTGACAAACAAATTTGTCATCATTAACTGTGACTCAAGGAAGTAAAAACTATTGAAGCAAAATGAGCCTTTTAAATATTGCTCGATTGGTGTCAAGTTCAGCAGCACTGAACGCTGGCATCCCAAATAAAATACCCCAAGGCTAGCTAATGGGAGTAGCTATTTGTACAGCACACAACCCCTGCCTTGACTCTGCTTCCTCCTGAATACTAGACCTGTTGTAATTAACATGGGGCCTCCTGTCATAAAGCCAAAAATAGAAGCTAGAGTGTAAATTATAGACTCAATTTTCTACTCTTCTTTTGACTAAATTTTCTTCAGGATGCTGACCCTGAAGCCATAAAATCTTGGCATCTATTGTTTCACACTGAAAAGCATTGTTTTTCTCTTATATATTGAAGTAGTTCATGACCTTAAAATATAGCAGATTTAGTGAAAAGGCAACAGCTTTCTATTATTTTTTACCATTTGTTACAACAAGGTCACAGAGACATAGAACAACTAACCTGTAGTGGTTTACCAATTTGGTTTGTCTTGTGTTACATACAAGAAGGCTTTCAGAGACATAAATTGCTTTTTCCTCAATCTTTCTTTTTCTTAGCACTTAATGGAGACTGACAAGCATAGGCATCCAGGTCTGTCTTGCCAAAGAGCTGCTTGGGCCAAAAGCTACTTACTCTTTCTGGGCTTCCCTGGTTCTAATTCCAAACAGTTTACCAAGAATACAATGTAGCAAGATAGTGTCTCTCCCCAGAGACTTGCCATTTAACTAGATTAGAATCCCAAAGCAAATTAAGTTTTTCATGGCCTGGAGGTTTTATTCAGCTCTTATTAATTAACTAGTCAGTAGATTGATTACAAGAAATTTAGTTTTCTTAGGAAAAAAGAGAAAATCAACTTCTGATTTTTCCCATTTTGTCATATGTGAACTTTAGAAAAAAATTTATAAACTACTGAAACCGATCTGAATACTAACCTCCTAAAATATCTACATACTGAATAATGAATGTCAAGGTTAGGACTGATGCTATACATTGGTGAATTAAGTATATGGTGTGATCTGAGGAGCTGTACAAGTTCTCTCATCAGTCAACAAATCCTCTCGCCAACTCTCTGTGATCCTGCCTGTTATGCATGCATGCTAAGTCCCTTCAGTCATGTCCGATTCTTCGTGACCCTATGGGCTTAGTCCTTGGAAGAAAAGTTATGACCAACCTAGATAGCATATTCAAAAGCAGAGACATTACTTTGCTGACTAAGATCTGTCTAGTCAAGGCTATGGTTTTTCCTGTGGTCATGTATGGATGTGAGAGTTGGACTGTGAAGAAGGCTGAGCACCAAAGAATTGATGCTTTTGAACTGTGGTGTTGGAGAAGACTCTTGAGAATCCCTTGGACTGCAAGGAGATCCAACCAGTCCATTCTGAAGGAGATCAGCCCTGGGATTTCTTTGGAAGGAATAATGCTGAAGCTGAAGCTCCAGTACTTTGGCCACCTCATGTGAAGAGTTGACTCACTGGAAAAGAGTCTGATGCTGGGAGGGATTGGGGGCAGGAGGAGAAGGGGACGACCAAGGATGAGATGGCTGGATGGCATCACTGACTCGATGAACATGAGTCTGAGTGAACTCCGGGAGTTGGTGATGGACAGGGAGGCCTGGCATGCTGCAATTCATGGGGTCGTGGGGAGTCAGACACGACTGAGCAACTGAACTGAACTGAACTGATGGGCTGCAGCCCACTAGGCTCCTCTGTCCACGAGATTCTCCAGGCAAGAATACTGGAGTGGGTTGTCTTGCCCCTCCTCCAGGGGATCTTCTTGACCCAGAGATCGAGCTTCCATCTCTTATGTCTCATTCACTGGCAGGTGGGTTTTTACCACTAGTGCCACCTGGTAAAATCCTTGCCTATTACAATTAGATGTATATTATAGGGTCTATATGCCTGACACTTTGAGATGCAGCACAAACATGTTGGTTCTTGAAAACAATTTTAACTATCATGAGGGTATAGTCTCTTAAACAGATGGAGTAGCTCATGTCTGTGAATTTCCTATTGCATACTAGGGAGCAAAATGGAGGACATCAACATATGCTCTCATGATAAACCCACAAGGCTACTCTCAATATCACATTTTGGGGCACTCAGCTGTGATTTGGTAAGGAAGAATGATAGAGGTTGAAAATTTTCTCCAAAATTCAAGAAGGCAGTTTATGAGTGATAATGAGACTGAACCATGAAAGGAACTAATATATGCATGCATAGCAGAACTATTATATTTAATCCCTTTCTCTAAAGTATATTTCTTTTCCCTCACTCAACAAAACTTCCTGAGTGACAACTATGTAGCAGAAAGTGCTGAAGGCACTGAAGATTCAGCGATGATGTGGCGTAATTTCCTTGTTAGAATTATCACTCTGGATCACATGCAGAGCAGGGACATCAGGGTGACAAAGTTGAAAGCAGAAAGGTGAGTTAGGAATCTATTCCAACAGTCCTGGAGAGAAATGACAATGGCTTGAAGAATGACAGTAGTCATAAAGGTAATTCAGGATATAGTTTGAAGGTAGAGCTAACAGGACTTGCTGATGGATTGAAAGAAATGTAGAAGAGGCGGCCTCAGCAGATGAAGGAAGGAAAGTGATATTTACAAAGATGGAACTACTAAGGGAGTTTGGGGACAGAATCAAGAGTGCTGTTTTCCTTATAAGTTTTGATATGGAGTAGATAGTCAAATACGCTTGCCTGGAAAATCCCATGGACAGAGGAGCCTGGTGGGCTGCAGTCCATGGGGTTGCAGAGTCGAACATGACTGAGCGACTTCACATTCACTTTTCACTTTCATGCACTGGAGAAGGAAATGGCAACCCACTCCAGTGTTCTTGCCTGGAGAATCCCAAGAACAGCGGAGCCTGGTGGGCTGTCATCTATGGGGCTGCACAGAGTCGGACACAACTGAAGTGACTTAGCAGCATCAGATAGTCAAATATGGACTTCCAAGGTGGTGCAGTTGTTGTAGCCACGTGTTCTGGGGAAACAAACTCACTCAGAAAGAGAATGCAGATAGTGGAGTTAGTTTATTACCTCGGCGGGCCCAAGGCAGAGTCTCCTCTTAGCCAAGGACCCTGACCAGTTTTTGTGAAAACCTTATATATCCTAGGTGTACGTGAAGAAACCCACCTCCCCAAATTCCCTGAAACTAGTCTGAACAAAGGAAAAAAAAAAAGATACAAAGTTAACCTATGATTCATATGCCTTAAGGTTAGGTAGTTAACAGTAGACAATTATCAATAGGCCTGTGGTCATACCCCAATAAGCATAATAGAATGTATGATTCTATTCAGTTACACAGATAATTAGGGTATTCTTTTAGGCAACAGAGAGCCCTGGGTCTCTTCCCTTTGGGGGCCTGGTTTTCCAGTTGGTATGTCATTTCCATAGATACTGAGCATATAGCTCAAAGTCCAGAGTCTGGCCCAAGATGGAGTCCTGCTTTCAAGACAGAGCTGGTTCTGTTTCCTCTTTCACAGTGGCAAAGAATTTGCCTGCCAGTACAAGAGATGGGAAGACCCCCTGGAGAGGGAAACGGCAACCCAAGTCAATATTTTTGCCTGGAAAATCCCATGGACAAAGGAGCCTGTCAGGCTACAGTGCATGGTGTCCCAAAGTGTCAGACACGACTGATCAAATGAGCACACACAGAGACAGTTAAATATATGAGACAAGAATTCAGAGAAGAGAACTGTTTGGAAATATGAAGGTGGAAAATATTGGTAGATGGATGTGATCAACTAGGAAATGAAGTTATAAAAGGGGAAATTTCAAATTACAGGCACTCCAAAACCTAGAATTCAGGGAGAAGAGGAATAGAAAAGGAGACTGGAAAAGCCTATCTAAGGAGATAGCTGTGAGAACAAGAAGAGGTTACTGTCCCAAAAGATGAGTCAAAAAGGATTTCAGGAAAAGGGAGTGATCAACAGTGTTGAATGAAGCAGAAAGTAGAGCAAAGGGAGAAATTCGACTTGACAATTGATTTGGGTGCATTAAGTCACCAGGAAGGGTCACTTTGACAACAGCAACTTCAGTAAAATGCTGGAGGTGAAAGCCTGATTGTGATGGACACTGAGTGAGTGAGAAGCAAAGCAGTGAAAAGTGAAGCAGAAAATTTAGACATAAGGCTCCCAATGTATTTATTAAGCGAACAAAGACGTGAGGCAGAAACTGGATAGGAACATTTGGCCAAGTGAATCTTCTGTTGTTTGTTGATCTGTGCTTAAAGAGGTTGGGATTCTTCAGATGGAGAAAAGGAGCAATGACCTGGAAAAAGAGGAACATCTACCCTGCCTCTAGCTGGGGCCAGTGCAGAAGAAAACAATCCTTCATTGAGAAGGTTATGGGTGGGGTGGGGGTGGGGGTGGTGGGGAGCGGGGGTGGATCCTGTCCTCAGGGAACTGAGAGCTTCTGCTGCCACCGCAGCTGAAGAGAAAGTTGAGAGAAGAGGCTGAGAGTGCAGAAGATTCTGCTGGTTGACAGAGCATGAGCTTCAGAGGGCACAGGGAAAGGAACTGGCAGGTTGGACTACAGAGAGGTCAAACTGTGAGCCACACGATGATGAGCAAAGCTTACAGAATATTTGAGAGGGAATTCCCTGGCAGTTCAGTAATTAGGGCTCTGCATTTCCACTAAAATGGGTTGGATTTCAAACAGAGGTTGGATACGTGGTTAGGGAACTAGAATCCCATGTGCCACTGGTGTGACCAAAAATTAAAAAATAAAAATGATCTAGCACTTAGATGAGCAGCTTCAACATTAAAAAAAATATTGAGAAAGTCTGAACTTTGTTGAGCGCAGTCCATAGGAGTATAGAAAATGCTGATATTATGTGACATTATGTTCCTTACTTTACCACTTCCAGGCTGCCTTGGGTGTTTACTTTATGATATTTTGTGTTTTAAATAAACCAAGGTGAGGATGATAGAGGTGGAAATAGATCCTCAATGTGACATGGCCAGGGTGCCAGCTGGCATTGAGGATTTGCAGTATGTTTGTTTCTGGATTTGGGAGAGGGAAATAGTTAAAAGGAGTCCTGAGTTTCTTATGAGGCTGGAATTCATAGGATTCAGCCAGACAAAGGCTGTAACGTGGTTTGCTGCGTTGGTTACCCTTAAGGCGGAAAGAACCTCACATTTTTGTTCTCTTAGCCATCTACCTTTTCTAAAATTAGGCAGAGGGGTAGGAAAGTAGACATTGAAGAATCAAGAGAAATCTGAAGAACATAAAAACATAAATTTTAATATTCCCGGTTATTTTAACTCATTTTCCTTTACTGCAAATAATCATCCACTTGAATTTTCCCACGTTTTATCCTATTTTAAAAGACTTTTCTGCTGTTAGAATATGAAGCGGAATTTATTCATACTTAACACCTAATGAATTTTTAAACTTATTTATTTCATATTTCTTTTGCCCTTCAATTTATCTTTTTACTTGCTTCCATTCCCTACTTCAAGTAGAGTGACTGGAATCTTATAAAACTGTATCAATGATTTGGATCAGAGAAGTATAGTACATATATGAATAAAGTCAAGAAATAGATTACTCACAGTAGATCACAAATTTATGGACAAAGAATCTAAAACCTAGAAAAAAATCAATGCTAGCTTTTCTAGTTGGAATCCTCTGAAGATTTCATGTATGCGTCATTTCTCTGAGTTTTATTATGTATAATTTGATGATAACTTTCTTGTCTCTGGGGTGTTTGAATGTCTCTACAGTCATGCTTATTAGATATTGCTTAAAATCCCTCAGGTTACATTTTTTCCTGATGTTATGGAGACTATTTTTTTCCAGTTACTAGGTTGCTCACTGAAATGACATGATAAATCTATGTGCATTTCTCTTAAAACAAAGGTTAATGTTGAATGTTAATAAACTGTCTTTTTACTCAGAAGTGCAATTTGCTTCCAATAGCATCTTGGTGCTATTAGGAAAAACAACCATACATCATTACCTCAAGCTCATCTCCTTTTCTGTGTTACTAAATGGAATTGCAACTTGCATAGTTTAGATCAATAGCCACTTGCGCCTATGGCAGATTGTTAGTATTTTTACTTGGGCTAAACGTTGACAGCACATGTTTAAAAATCATGGGTAAGAAAGAAGGTGAGACTGGATATTAATTTTCCATTTTCCCCAAATCTTAGGGATGCAGCAACAACAAACCCTGCAAGGAGCTGATATGTCAGTTTCAAATGTTAAAAAAGGTGTACCAACTCAGTACAGCCAGAAAGATCAATGTGACTCAGCAGCCTCCTAACCTTATCTCCCTCAGAGAAAAATTATAAACAAAGAAGATAAATATGCCATGCTGCTGCTAAGTCGCTTCAGTCATGTCCAACTTTGTGCGACCCCGTAGATGGCAGCCCACCAGGCTCCCCAGTCCCTGGGATTCTCCAGGCAAGAACGCTGGAGTGGGTTGCCATTTCAGCATTGAAAACATACTCCCAACTAACTGTAAAAAAAAAAAAGCTGATGAAAATGTATGTGAGAAATTCAGGCAGATGTCCAAAGCAACCCTCAAGAATTTATCTCATACTCATCTACAACTTAATTTTATTAAGTATTCCCTTAATAAGACACAAAAATCCATCAAGGGCTGTCATAATGACCTTATTAAATGGGAGAAAGCTTAAGGGGGAAAAATGCGATTTGCAAAGCAAAAGTAAAAATAAATATGAGAAAATCTTAACAGGAAGTTAAATTCTGGTAAGTGAGCAGAGAATTATGATAAGTGGAATACAAAGATCTCCAAAGAAAGTGTCTCCCAGCTACACCCTTCACCCTAGAAACTCCAGGAATAAGACACAAAAGTCACTGAGTGTTTTCCCCTCTCTGAATTGTACAGGAGTGAAATAGATTTTAGGGGAAGAAGATGAAATGAGAATGAAAATACAAATCTGGTCCTCACTCTCTGTAGAAGCTAAGGTTCAGGGCTGCATTCTGCATTGGGAAAAGGTAGGAAGTTTGACATTTTGTGCCTGAGAAAGTGCCTATGAGCACCAAACTAGTACAGACAACTGCTGGAACAGGGACAAATACCCACTTTATATCAAAACAGAAGGAATGTCTTAATAAGACAATTTGTGTTATAAATGAGTAAGAAACAACAAAGCTTCCATTCCAAAAACGTCAACTTTTTTAAAAAGTAAAAATAAAGAAACACATTATTTAAAGAATGAATATAGAGCCTTCAGTTCAGTTCAGTCGTTCAGTCATGTCCGACTCTTTGTGATCCTATGAATCGCAGCACACCAGGCCTCCCTGTCCATCACCAACTCCCGGAGTTCACTCAGACTCACGTCCATCGAGTCGGTGATGCCATCCAACCATCTCATCCTCTGTCGTCCTCTTCTCCTCCTGCCCCCAATCCCTCCCAGCATCAGAGTCTTTTCCAATGAGTCAACTCTTCGCATGAGGTGGCCAAAGTACTGGAGTTTCAGCTTTAGCATCATTCCTGCCAAAGAACACCCAGGACTGATCTCCTTTAGGATGGACTGCTTGGATCTCCTTACAGTCCAAGGGACTCTCAAGAGTCTTCTCCAACACCACAGTTCAAAAGCATCAATTCTTCGGCACTCAGCTTTCTTCATAGTCCAACTCTCACATCCATACATGACCACTGGAAAAACCATAGCCTTGACTAGATGGATCTTTGTTGGCAAAGTAATGTCTCTGTTTTGAACATGCTATCTAGGTTGGTCATAACTTTCCTTTCAAGGAGTAAGCATCTTTTAATTTCATAGAGCCTTATGTGGTAACAATTACCATCAAAGAAATAGAGCTTTTCCTACAAGTGCCTCGTACAGTAGAATATTTTAAAAGAACAACAGCACTATGGATTCAGTGACAGAAGACTTCAATGAGAAGATAAAGAAATGAAAGCATTGGTAAAATGGTAGAACTGACACTCAGCTAAAGATCAAAATAATGCCCACAGGGAAACGAGTGCACTGCAAACAGCAATAAACCCACTAAAGCAAATCTGAATAGATAAGAAAATTTTTTTAAGACTCTGGGAAGAAAATGCAAGTCTGCCCTGAGAATGGGGCACAGGATGAGAGCAGAGGCTGTTCCATTTAAATCACAGTAGAATGGATCCCCACCAAGAAAGGATTCTTCTTTCTACATAAAAATGTGGAAATGGTATTAGGAAGGCAAAACATTAGAAGACAATTGAGATAAACACAGAGGATTACTGCACAGTGATAAAAGTTTCAATTCTCCAAGAAGCTATGACGATCAAAAGAAAATAACTTCAGAATATGTAAGTCAAGAGTTGGGTGAACTGTAAGGGAAATTTGACAAATTCTTGGTCACAGTAAGAGTTTCCAACCTGTTCTTCTCAGTAATCAGATATAATCTATAATATAAAAATTCAAAAACATACCACCAACCATATTCTTTAACCACATGCAATTAGTTTCAAAAGTAAATGAAAATCTCCACATACCTGAAGAATTTTTTTGAAGGTGATAGCTATTTTCAATTCAGTATGGGTAACACAAGAATGTACATATGTCCAAACTCATCAAATTATATATGTTAATTGTATGAAGTTTCCCCCAGATTTATTGAAAAAAATCATTGATGTACATCTCTGTGTAAATTTAAGGATGGTTTGATTTATTCACATTGTGAAATGATTACCTCAACAAGTTCAGCTACATCCATCTTCTCACAGAGATACAATAAAAAGAAAAGAAAGAAAAAAGGAAAGACAGCTTCTCCTTCTGATGAGATCTCTCAGGATTTACTCCCTTAACAACTTTTCTCTGTATAATAGAGCAATGTAGCCATAGTCATCATGCTATACATCTTATCCCCAATATTTACTTATCTTGTGATGAGACGTTTTCACCTTGTGATGATTACCTTTCTTCAAATCCCCTTGCTCCCACTCATTACTAACCACAAGTATGATCTCTCTTTCTGTGACTTTGATTTTTAGATTCCTCAAGAAGTGAGATCATACAGTAGTCGGCTTTCTTTGTCTGACTTATTTCACCTCACACAATATCTTAAAGGACAGACATGTTGTCGCAAATGGTAGGATTTCCTCAATTTTTATGGCTGAATAATATTCCATTGTTTACATATATTACAACTTCTTTATTCATTCATCCATTGATGGTCAATTCTATTTCCATGTCTTGACTATGGAAAACAAATGCTGCTATGAACATGGGGATGTATATATTTTTTCAAGTTAAAGTTTTTGTTTCCTTTGGATATATGCCCAGAAGTAGAATTAAAGTAGTTCTATTTTTAACTTTTTAAAGATGTATCACACAATTTTTCATAGTGACTAAGCTAATTTATAATCCCATCAACAGAGACATCTTCACAAGCCTCTGTTACTTCTTGTCTTTTTATTGATAGTCATTCTAATAGGCATAAGGTACTGTCTCACTGTGGTTTAATTTTTATTTCCCTAATGATTAGTGATATTGAGCATCTTTTCATGTATCTATTGGCTTTTCACATATCTTTTTTGAGGAAATGTCTATTCATGTCCTTTGCCTTTTTCAACTGGGTTATTTGGGTTTTCTTGCTATTGAGTTTAATGAGCTCTTTATATATTTTGGATATTAGCCCATTATCAGATATATGGTTGGCAAATATTTTTTCCCCATCCCATAGGTTGTCTTTTCACTTTGTTTATTTTTCACTTTGTTTATTTTGCTTTGTAGTGGCTTTTTAATTTGATATAGTCCCACTTGCTTATTTTTAATTTTGTTACTTGTGCTTTAGAAGTCATATCCAAAAATGATTACCAAGACTCTGGAGAAATTTTAAAATC
Organism: Nanger dama; assembly: GCA_917880005.1. Taxonomy (NCBI): domain Eukaryota; kingdom Metazoa; phylum Chordata; class Mammalia; order Artiodactyla; family Bovidae; genus Nanger; species Nanger dama. The sequence goes on from CAKJTW010000059.1 coordinate 5,923,939, forward strand.
ACTTTGAAATATCTCAATCATGAAAAAGTTCACAGAAATTAAAAAAAAACTTTGGGATAAATAATAATGGAAATGCTACATATCAAAATTTGATTTTAAAAATGATATGAAAAAAGGCTTCAAATTAAAATAGTTATATTTAGAAAAGAAAACCAGAAATTCGTGAGTAGTAATCTACAATAATTGGGAACTTCAGTGGTGGTCCAGTGGTTAAGAATTCATCTTGCAATGCAGGGAATGAGGGTTCAATCCCTGGTCAGGGAACTAAGTCCACATGCTGAGGGGCAACCAAGCCCAAATAACGCAATGAAAAGATCCCACTGCTGCAACTAAGATCCAATGCAGCTAAAAATAAATAAAATATTTTTAAAAATAATTTAACTGTGGCTAATGAGAAAGATGTTACAAAAATAACATAAATTTAGAATTAATTACAAATATTAACTAAAACCTCATAAAAAATGGAAAAATGAGGCCTAAGGTAGGCAACCCTACTTTCTTCCATGAGAGAGAGGTTGATTCTATTTTCCAATATACCTTTCTTCTGCTAATATAGGAATTTATACGGGATGAATTATTTTGTGATAACATCATAATTTAGTCTACAGTTTACAAAATGTCAAGATGTGATTATAACTGTACTGGTGTAGAAATGAACATTACCTGAAAATAGATGCAGAAATAGATGAGATTTGGTGCTTTTCCTTTGAGGAGAGAATAAATAGGGTTTTTATTTGTGTAAAATATAGCTGAATTATATTAAGTCCCTTGTTCTTGCTTTTATGTTCTTCTCATTCTTGTTTGAAAGTTTAAGTGCAGGAAAAGTTTGAATGGTCGCGGAGCAGCCAAAACAAGTATTAATTGATTCATTTTATGCCCATCCCAACTCACCTCCAGTTTGCCTTCCTGGTTTTCTGAAAGCTTGAAACCCTGCCATCTGGGCTTCAAGTAGGTGATCTATGCTCTGTATCTATACCAGACTTGGGCTCAATATTAGAAAGAAAAAAAGGAGGAAGAAGCTGTTTTTTCTTTATCAGGTATGATGGTTAATTTTTTGTACCAAATTGGTTAGCCTATGGTGCCCACTCTGGTTAAATATCAGTCTAGATGTTGCTGTGAAGACAGTTTTTAGATGTGATTAAGATTTATAACCAATAGACTTCAAGTAAAACAGAATCATCTCTCCATGATGTGAGTGAGTTTCATTCAGTCATTTGAAGGTCTTAAGAGCAAAAACTGAGGTTTCCCAAGGAAGAAGCAATTTGGCATCAAGATGACAACATAGAGATCCAGGTACAGATTTCAGATCCATACTGCAACATCAACTTCTACATAAATTTCTAGACTTCCAATTTGTCTTATAGATTTCAAACTCACCAGCTCCTGCAGTTCCACAATCACATAAGCCAAGTCCATAAACATTGAGAGAGAGAGGTATACGATGGCAAGTGTGGTGTTTTAACTTCAATAGTCCAAGATGTGCATAAGTAGGTATAGAGACCCTTAACATAAGTGGGTATTTGGACCCTTATACATAAGTGCATAAGATGTGCATAAGTGGACACTGAGACCCTTAACATTTCAGCCACATCAAACTTTTTAGAGTCTCCAGATGCCTTTGTATGTATCATTTCTTCTTTCTAGAATAACCATCATCTCATATTTCTCCATGTCACCTGAAGGGCTCCATCTCACACTCAACTATAACTTTCTCTAGTTAAAATCATTTTTGAAACTCTGACCAGTTAAACACTCCCTTCTATGTGTGCACAGAGTACTTTTCTCCATACCTCTACAATGGAATGTATCTTATTATTGCAATAATTAACTTACATACCTATGAATTCCTCTCTTGCCATACCCTGGCTTCCTTGGTGGCTCAGAAGGTAAAGAATCTGCTACAATGCAGGAGATATGGATTCAATCCCTAGGTCGGGAAGATACCCTGGAGAAGGGCATGATAACCCATTCCAGTATTCTTGCCTGGAGAATTCCATGGACAGAGGGGCCTGGTGGGCTACAGTTCATGGGGTTGCAAAGATTTGGACACAACTGAGTGACTAACACTTTCACTTTTCTTGCCAAACCCACTAGCACACGAGCTTGCAAATGACAGAGAATTTATGCTGTTTATTTTTTTGTGTTTTTACACCAAAAATCTTACTTGGAAAATAAAAGATTTTTACTGCTTTGTTGAATTAATGAATGACTGATTGATTTAATTTATGTAACAACACCTGTGTTCACACATCCCAGTTTCTCTGTTTAGGCCTTCTTGTTGGCTCCATAGCAACAAAGCACTTAAGTCATCTTCTCAGCTATTATTCTCTTTCAGTGGCACTCACCAGCAGAAACAGTCACACCTCCAAGCCTTCAAAGAAAATGCAGAGGTAGAGCTTACTGAATTTAAGTTGTTTATGTTAGTCAAATGCTTACAGAAATGTATAAAGAATATGACTTGAAAACAATCCTACATTGCCCCCTCAACAACTTTCCTCTGCTGATTTCTAACTAGTTACCAAAAATCAAAGGCTTCAGAATCAACCTGAACTCAAAATATACCTTCATTACAAACTAAGCTGCAGAGATCTTTAGAAAGTTACCTAACTTCTCAAAGTCTCACTTGGGAAATACATCTTAGAAATACTTACCTAAACAAAAGTTTGTGATTATTAAGCATATAAAATAATGATCATAGTATCTGGGATGTTATAAGCACTAAATAATTGTTAACCATATAAATTGCTATTTTAATATATTAATCAAGGAAGAATTTGTGGAAATTAATGCCTGTGAAGAGAGATTTTTACAGTCTATTGCTACATCTTTAAAGTGTAAATGTGCTCAATCGCTTCAGTCATATCCGACTCCTTTGCAACCCAGTGGGCTGTAACCCAGTGGGCTCCTCCATCCATGGGGTTCTTTGGGCAATAATAAAGGAGTGGGTTACATCATCCTTCTCCAGGGGATCTTCTTGATCCAGGGATCAAACCCACATCTCCTGCATTGCAGACAGATTCTTTACTGCTGAGCCAGCATGGGAAACCCCTTTAAAGTGCATATTTTTATTATTTGTACATGAAAATTATAACTATTTCTCAACTATATGCAATAATAAAATATTGTAATGGGTAATAACAAGGCCAAAGGATAATGCTTTTTCATTTGTTGACTTCATATTTATTACCTCTCCTCTGAGGACAGAGCTTCTGTACTTTATTAACTCATAATATTTTTGATTGGTTGGGGAATGGTCTTATGCTCCCTCTTTGCTAATAAATTTATCTATAAAATCTCATAGTCACTTGCTTGAAAAATAGACATTAAAAGACAATGGCTATTCCTTAAAGAAAAAGCTAACCAGACTTTGATCTACAAACTTATCTTCGACATACAATATGTTGGAATCAGTGAGCCGTATGATTCTTCTGTGCCTAGCCACAGTCTTCCCTAAAAGTAAGGGAAGCCAAATGATTGATTACATCACTTTCAGCTTATAATTTTTAATAAAATTAGGAACCTCGAGAATATCTCAATCTCCTCAACATCTAAAAAACAGCCTCATGCAGTCATTTGCCATACTTGTAATTTTAAACTAAGTGTGAATTAACTTGACTACTATGTTTGTAGTATCCATGTTATCTTCCTTCTGAACCATGTAAAGTTAAAAGTACACACTGAAAGAAATTATGGCATAAAGCATGAAGACCTCCTTTTGTTGGTCTGAAAACTCAGGAGCTTCCTTGATGAAATCTGAACTTGGCCCCATCCATGGAGGGCAAGAAAAAATGGAAGGAAGATGTAGATCACTACAGATTGGTAGGTGGCAGGTTTATCTAGCAAAGGGATTTACCTAAGAGGCTTGTCTTGTGCCACCACAAAATGAATAGATCTCTACATTGCCCTCCAGAATCTTAAAAGGGTAGGTAGAGGTCTCAACTAGGTTCACTTACATATTCAATCCTGATGATATCAACCACACATTCTTCTCTCAAGCTTGCACCCTTGAAAATGGCTCCAAGTGCAGTAACTAAATGTAACTCCAGGCACCAGGAAGGGATGAGGAACTTCTGATAACCCAGGTCCAACTCATAGGTCAGTTAGTAGTCCCTTCCTCTTGATGGCCTCCTCCAACATCGTCCCTCCAAGAAACAGATAAACAAAATTCATTCCTCCCAAAGAAGACATGTTATGAATAACCTGAGTAAATTAAAAGCAATTAGAAATCAAGCAACCACTACATCAAAGGCTAGTGATGTTTACTTTTTCTTTCAGCTTATCTATAAGACATAACATCAGTGTCCCATGATGATTGGTTGGCATATTTGTCTTCCTTCTGCCCTTTTCTTTAGCTCCCTTCAATTAAACTTCATTTTTAAAGTCTAGTGTCCATTAAAATGGAATACGGAGAAGGGGGTGAGAATAATTGGTATGTCTTTCAAACTGTGTATATTCCCAGGAAAGAAAGTATGGGGAACAAGAACAATTTGAAGACCTTTTATTTAGTACATATTAAATAGAATAATTGTAATTATATATAATCAGAACCCATAAACTTAAAACCTCATGACAATTTTACAGATAACATAACTAATGCTCAGAGAGATAAAATCATTTGCCTAAATTTACACAGGTTATAAATAGCAGAGCTAAGACTCAAACCAAATAGATCTGATTCCAAATCTCACACTCATTCCAGACTGGCTCCCTTTAATGAATCCATTGTACCCTGTGATGGACACAATGAGAATTATCTTTCAAATCTGAGAAATTAATAATTTTAAGTGGACAACAATGTATTTCAAGCCTCACATGTCTTGACAAAAGCCAAATAATCTAATATTTGTTCTTTGTGTTTGGTCTTTGTTAATTTGATTAATATATGTCTTGGAGTATTTCGCCTTGGGTTTATCCTGTTTGGCACTCTCTGGGTTTCTTGGACTTGGGTGATTATTTCCTTCCCCATTTTAGGGAAGTTTTCAACTATTATCTCCTCAAGTATTTTCTCATGGTCTTTCTTTTGTCTTCTTCTTCTGGGACTACTGTAATTCGAATGTTGGAGCATTTCATATTGTCCTGGAGGTCTCTGAGGTTGTCCTCATTTCTTTTAATTCGTTTTTCTTTTTTCCTTGCTGACTCATTTATTCCTTCCATTCTATCTTCTGTTTCACTAATCCTATCTTTGCCTCCGATATTTTACTATTTGTTGCCTCCAGAGTGTTTCTGATCTCATTTATTGCATTATTCATTATATGTTGACTTTTTTTTTAATTTCTTCTAGGTCCTTGTTAAACCTTTCTTGCATCTTCTCAGTCCTTGTCTCCAGGCTATTTATCTGTGATTCCATTTTGATTTCAAGATTTTGGATCATTTTCACTACCAATATTCGGAATTCTTTCTCAGGTAGATTCCCTATCTCTTCCTCTTTTGTTTGGTTTGGTGGGCATGTCTCCTGTTCCTTTACCTGCTGGATATTCCTCTGTTTCTTTGTCTTGGTTATATTGCTGCGTTTGGGGTGGCCTTTCTATATTCTGGGAATTTGTGGAGTTCTCTTTATTATTGAGCTTCCTCACTGTGTGTGGGGTTGCATCAATGGCTTGTCGAGGTTTCTGGGTTAGGGAGGCTTGTGTTGGAGTTCTGGTGGATGGAGCTGGATTTCTTCTCTCTGGAGTGCTATGAAGTGTCCAGTAATGGGTTATGAGACGTCAATGGTTTTGGAGTATTTTTGAGCTGCCAGTATATTGAAGCTCAGGGGTGTGTTCCTGTGTTGCTGGAGAATTTGCGTGGTATGTCTTACTCTGGAACTTGTTGGCCCTTGGGAGGGGCTCGGTTTCACTGTAGGTATGGAGGTGTTTGATGAGCTCCTATCGAATAATGTTCCCTGTATTCAGGAATTCTCTGATGATCTCAGGATTTGGACTTAAGCCTCCTGATTCTGGTTTTCAGTTTTATTTTTACAGTAGCCTCAGGACTTCTCCATCTCTACAGCACTGATGTTAAAACATCTAGGTTAAAGATGAAAGGTTTCTCCACATTGAGGGTCACCCATAGAGGATCATTGAGTTACATGGAGAAGAGAAGAGGGAGGGGGTAGTTAGAGGTGAGTGGAATGAGATGAGGTGGAATCAAAAGAGGAGAGAACAAGCTAGCCAGTAATCACTTCCTTATGTGAGCTCCACAGTCTGAACCTCTCAGAGGTGTTCACGGAGTTATACAGGGAAGAGGAGAGGGAGGAAGTAGACAGAGGTGGCCAGGGGGATAAAAGAGGGAGATGAAAAGGAGGGAGACAGATCCGGCCAGTAACCAGTTCCCTGAGTGTTCTCCACTGTCTGGGACATACAGAGATTCACAGAGTTTGGTAGAGAAGAGAAGGGGGGTGGGAAGAGACAGAGGTCACTTGGTGGCGAAAAAGGAGAGTCCAAAGGAGGAGAGAGTGGTCAAGCCAGTAATCTTGCTCTCAGGTAAAATTGGGTACTGAAGATTAGGTTTTTAACTGTATAAAATTGACAACAAATACCAAAATGCAAAGATTAAAAATCTGGAGTAGAGATTGGATTTTCAAAAATACAATATTAAAGAAAAGAAGAAGGAGAAAAAAAGAAAAGAAAAAAAAAGCCACCAGAATTATTAAAAGACAACAACATCCACCACAAAAAGACTATATACAGCGTTTGCTTTAAAAATAGGGGGGTTTTTGAAAAGTAATAATAGGTTATAAAAATAGTAATTAGAGAAATAGAGGACTTAAAAATTTAAGAAAGTTAAAAAAGGAGACGAAAAAGAAAAGAAGAAAAAATAAAATTTAAAAAAATTTTAAAAAGGAAAAAACATTCACGCATCCACATCAACTGTTTTTTAAGCCAATGATCTGCTTTGCTGGATGCCTGATGTCCTCTGCCAGCATTCAGAAGTTGTTTTGTGGAATTTACTCAGTGCTGAAATGTTCTTTTGATGAATTAGTTAGGGAGAAAGTTTCTCCCCGTCCTATTCCTCCACCATCCAAATAATCTAAATGTGTAAGGTCTGCTGAGTGGTTTGGGGAATGAAAGAAGTATATTAAAACACCCATATACAATTCATAATACTCCTCAAGACATCTATATGTAGTGCACTCATGTTAAAATCTACTTGTGTTTATCTGAGTAATTTTCATTACTCAAAAAAAATTCTCTCCAATGTCAGTATATGATAACATGCCCATTATTTTCTAAGAAATATTGACAAAACAGAACATGCTGATTATTGGGCTAAGCTCTGGAGATGCATGAGGGAACAAAACCAGATATGGTCATATCCTCAAAGAGCTTAGAGCCCAATAAAGAAGACTTTTTAGTAATAAAACAAATTTAAAATTATAATTATGGTTAGTTTCATAAAAGAGAGCTCCATGGTGCTATGGAGAGTAAGGTAAGAGGTCATGGTCACAGGTGGCTAAGCTGAAATTTAAAGGAAGAATAAAATTTATCAAGTGACAAAGAGACCAAGGAGTTTTTCAAACAACAGACCAAGTATAAAAGTTTAGTGTAGGAAGGAGAGAGCTTGGTTAAGTGTGAGGAACTGAAAGAAAGTCAATGGCACTGAAGAGATGAGAGTGGGGTGAAGGAATGATGGAAAGGGAGATGGGCCAGACCACTTAGAGACTTGTAACCAATGTTTAATCATTTATTTTTGAACCTTACTGTAGTTTAAAAACACTAGAAGTTTTTAAGTGTTAGAATGGCATAGTCCAGTTTGCATTTCAGAAAGATATATCTGGCTGGAGTATATACAAGGAATTGGAGAGGGTCCAAAGATAAAACAGACAACCAGTAAATGGCTATTTTACTAGTGCTCCCTCCTAGATAATAGATCATGGGAGCTGGGGTTAAGGTAGGGGCTAGCAGAAGGAGAACATATTTAAGAGATGTTCAAAAGGTATTTAGGTGCTGGGTTGAATGTGGAGAACAGACAGCAGGAAATATAAAGACATAAGTTTTTGGCCAAAAATTGAGTGGATGATGGGAGTTAAATTGCTATTTTTGGTATTAAAATTGAGCAAGCTGAATATGTGGGTCTTCATCTATTAGGAAAGTAATATGAGCCATAATTTGGGGGAAGTTTCTTAGGATGCACAGCTAGAACATAGATGTTTTCACATTTTTTTTGGAAGCAGGAAACATTTATTTATGTATCTGGCATGAAATGAATTCTATCATTTTCAAGCTGGCTTCACTGATGGTCCTTTGAGAATATATTTAGTTCAGGTCTCATGTCTCTGTTCAGTGACCTCCGTTGCCTTAAGATAAATCTTTCTCATTATTGTCCCTGTTACTCCAAATTATAAAACAGTTCAACCTTCTTTGTCCTAAAAGTTGGCTGAAGAATGAAGGGGCACTAACAAGACATGAAATATTTTATCTAAATTAGAGAGGAATTATTCAGATTATTGTTAAAGAAAACTTTCCAGTTGAGGTACCAATCGTTAAACATCATGTTTCTCTCTCTCATTTCAAGAATGTTAGGGTAACTTAAGCCTAACACATAGTTATCATCCAATATAAAATATTATCCAGATATAATTGTGTCATTTAAAAATGACTCTCTTTTACCAGTAACCTTTTAAATACCTATTATGCAATCTTTCTATCTCTTGTCATATCTATCTGTATGAAAATATGAATGTATATATATATATATATATATATAGTATATATCACATTGATGGGATAAGGCATTTCTTATAATTGAATAGTTGAAATTAACTTTAAGATTTCTAATTTGAAAATTTTATCTCCCACTGTATTAAAGTTTCAGATTTCTCCCTACCATTTTTCCCTGTTATTCAAATGAAGCAAAATTTCTATAGGAAAGAATGAAAAATATTCTCTTTGACACTCCTCTAGGGAAGAAAGAAAAGGCAATCCATAGAGGTCTATAAAATATTAAATAATTTTGGTTTATCTCCAGTTTTTACTATTTCTTAAGAGCCTCAGAGGAAAGGCAGTTTCAAGCATTTGAGCTTTCTTAAGAAAAATGAATTTTTAAAAATAGTAAGTATTATTTACATAATAGGATGAGCTTTCCATAAAACTCCAGGGTAAAGCAAGATTGGGTTACATCTTGCATTCACTGTGTTTATCACCATAAAGCATTTTTCACACACTTGCAGACTCAGATATTCTATGAGGTAGTCTCTGAGATATTCCATGAAATCAAACACCAAGGGCTGTCTTCAAACAAGGAAAGCCTGCATTAAAAGCTACTAGCTACAGGGACTTTCTTGGTGGACCAGTGTTAAGACTCTGTGATCTCAATGCAGGGACATGGGTTCCATCCCTGGTCGGGGAATTAAGATCATGCAAGTCACAAATTTATAATAAGTTGTAAGTGTTTGTTGCTCAGTTGTGTCCAGCTCTTTGTGATTCCATGGACTGTAGCCTACCAGGCTCCTCTGCCCATGGGATTCTCCAGGCAAGAATACTGGAGTGGGTTGCCATTCCTTTCTTCAGGGGATCTTCCCTATCCAGGGATTGAACCCAGGTCTCTTGAACTGCAGATGGATTCTTTATTATCTGAGCCACTAGGGAAGCCCCAAATCCACAAGGCATGACCTAAATAAATAAAGTTACAAAAAAAAAACTACTAGCCATATGTCATTTTCAAGAAATCCCAGAAATTTTCATTAACCCTTATCAGATGCTATCGTTAGCAGTTAGATCTGCTGACTCCTCTACTTTCACCTTCTATTGAAGTTTTGCCACTCTCAATCATTCACTTATTGTTTAATCATTCATTTAATATTTTCAGCTAATGTTTTCTTTTCACTTATGATGGGACAGCCATACATGAGATTCTGAGTGAAAAAGACACAGACACAATCCCTGAGCTCAGAGAGCAACAGATGATAAACAAAGAACTGCCCATACTAAGGGCAGAGGCCACGTGAGAGACACATGTAGGATTCATGGACCAGAAAGTGGTCATCTCCTCTTGTGGAACATGACCTGACTACTGAAGGATGAGTTGAGTTGCTCCAGCTTTAAATGGGGGAAGGTGGAGTGAAATGACAAGATTCTCATTCACAACAATCAGTCGCTCAGCAGTGTATAGATGACTGGAGTAGAGCAAGTGGAGGGAGCACCACTAGGAGAAAAATAACCTCAAGAAATCACAACTAGGATAATGAGAAAGGAAATACTAATTTTACTTCCATACGTCTTAACAGAATAGGCTGTTTAATATGTTGATCTAATCAACTAAAGAAGCAGGATCTCTATCTTAACGTCTTGGCAGAGGCTGGCTTTCATTTCTCCTTATAAAGTATTAATACGACATTGTGGAGGCTCATGGCAGGAAGCATAGGAGATAAAAGGAAAACAGGCAAACTCAAGTGACAAAGCATTTCAACTGCATGGCCATTTCCTGGATGAATGGGTTTATTCAACCTGGTGAAAGCTCACCCAGGCAGGTAACACAGAGAGCTCATCAGATCCCTATTGGTAGCTGCTGTCAAAAATCTAAAACACCTGTGGACTGGAACCAAACTGAATTCTAAATCAGTCGGAAGTAGTTGTTTGGTTTAAATACCTTTGTGTGGATTCACATACTGCAGAAAATGAGCTTTTTTTGCCAGTTCAAGAAATACTGCCATATACAGACAGCTGAGGGCCACAATAGGGAAAAATCAAGGCATTCAAAGCAAATCTTGACATTCACATCACAGTACCAACACCATAAAAGATGCTGAATAGGGCAGTGCAGTCTATAAACTTTCCACACGAGTATCTTGTTTCCCTTCATTTGTTTATCTACTTTCAGAGATAGTTGGGGGTGATGGTGGTGGTGGGTACAGTGGTCTGTGTGGGGTTGTGTCCCCTGTTTGTTGCAATAAGAGAATCAGATATTTCAGAAAGACTGGGTGGTATAACAGGAAGAATACTGGTTAGGGAAGTTGAATGAACCTTGTCTGAATTCTGCTGCTGCACTTCATCTTTTTAGGGACTAAGGTAATTTTTGTAGCTTCCATTTTCTCTCTGTAAATTGAGATTAATTAACTTCTTAGGGTTGAGAAAAGGGTTAAATGCAATGATAAATATAAAGGCAAATGAGAGGAGACCAGTAGAAGCAGCTTTCCTTCCTGCTATAAGTTTTAAATGACAGAAACAATCTATATTTGCAGAATAAAAATTTTCATATTTCATGTCTTTCTAACCTTTTACACTTTGTGCTTGCATAGCTAATTGTTTGAATTGGCTAACACAGCTCCTTTCACACCCACTCCTGTGCACCCTATGACACACACCTACCCACACATCATGTATACCTGGAGTAACTGGTGTTCCCTTGACACATCTCACACTTTGTTCTTTTGCTTTTACTGTTCTATCTGGAAAGCTCTTTCATCAGTCTTCATCTAGTAAACCTTACTCATTCTTTAAGGGGCAGCTCAGATTTCACCTTCTCAGTGAAACTTGTCATATCAGGCTGAATCCACCACTCCTGTCTCTGTGTTTGAATAGCACTTTGTCTAAAAGCTGTTATGGCATTTAAAACATCATTCAGTTCTGGATGTCTTTCTCTCTTGCAAGATAGTGAGGCATTGACAGCTTGCTTGCATAGCACCAAACTTAGAACACAGAGAAGGCTAAATAAAAGTGTCAACTGTTTTTAAAAAGTTGATTCTTACATGGAAAACTACCAAACCTACCACATTTATTGCCCCTTTTTCATAACTTGGCCATTCAGTTACAGGGAACATTAACATTATAACTTTATACCTAATTTATTTCTTTAACTTTCATCAAGAAGAAATAGAATATAAGTAGTTAAACCTTAGATGCAGTCTATAAATTATTTATTTATTAGTGCTTAGCATTAGGCACTTTAAAGGTTTTCTATAATATTGTTTGTTGGGTCAGTTATCAAGATAAGAGAGTATACCCTTACAATGTTTCATGTGGCTGTGGTTTTTTTCCAATTTTCCAATAATTTTGTTCCAACTCCTAAAGTATCTTAAGGGTTACTTAGGATTCCTTTTACAATTGCATGTAAATTAGTAACAAATTCATCATGGAAAATAACGTAGAGAAAAGCAAAATGAGAAGTCACTCATAATTCCAGATTCTAGAAAACTAGTCTGAATATTTTGTTACATATTTTTCTAGATACTTCCAAGAGAAAATGTATTAAATATAATTTTTTAATGGGGTTGTGATATACATGCTATTGTATAACTGGTTTTAGTCACATAATAATATACCATGAATATATACATTGTTGTTGTTTAGTCACTATGTCCAACTCTTTTTCGACCCCACAGACTGTTTACTGCCAGGCTTCTCTGTCTGTGGGATTTCCCAGGCAAGGATACTGGATGGAGTGGACTACTATTCCCTTCTCCAGGGGATCTTCCCAACCCAGGGATTGAACCTGCATCTCCTGCTTTGGCAGTCAGATTCTTTACCACTGAGTCACCCGGGAAGCCCAAACACATACATTCAGTTCAGTTCAGTTCAGTTCAGTTCAGTTGCTCAGTCGTGTCTGACTCTTTGCAACCCCATGAATCGCAGCACGCCAGGCTTCCTGTCCATCACCAACTCCCAGAATTCACCCAGACTCACACCCATCGAGTCAGTGATGCCATCCAGCCATCTCATCCTCTGTCGTCCCCTTTTTCTCTGGCCCAGAGTCCCTCTCAGCATCAGAGTCTTTTCCAATGAGTCAACTCTTCGCATGAGGTGGCCAAAATACTGGTTTCAGCTTTAGCATCATTCCTTCCAAAGAAATCCCAGAGCTGATTTCCTTCAGAATAGACTGGATGGATCTCCTTGCAGTCCAAGGGACTCTCAAGAGTCTTCTCCAACATCACACTTCAAAAGCATCAATTCTTTGGCGCTCAAGCCTTCTTCACAGTCCAACTCTCGCATCCATTCATGACTACTGGAAAAACCATAGCCTTGACTAGATGGACCTTAGTCAGCAAAGTAATGTCTCTGCTTTTGAATATGCTATCTAGGTTGGTCATAACTTTTCTTCCAAGGAGTAAGCATCTTTTAATTTCATGGCTGCAGTCACCATCTGCAGTGGTTTTGGAGCACCAAAAATTAAAGTCTGACACTGTTTCCACTGTTTCCTCATCTATTTCCCATGAAGTGATGGAACCAGATGCCATGATCTTCGTTTTCTGAATGTTGAGCTTTAAGCCAACTTTTTCACTCTCCTCTTTTACTTTCATCAAGAGGCTTTTTACACATACATATAAACACTATAGGAATTTGCCAAAATGGTATTTAGTCAATCCCTTATTTTTAAAATTTTAGATTATTTTCTATTTTTTCTATCATTAAATAGACGACAATATTGCATTGAATGCTTCATTGAAAAAATGCTGCCATGAATTTTTCTGTAAATATATCTATGCAGTTTTTGCACTAAATTGTTTGAGCTATTCCAGCATTTCATGTTCATTGTGATTTCCATAATGACCCTGATTTTTAACTTATAAAATGCTATTAATTATAAGAAGCTTGGACCCTGAAATTAGCATCACAGGTGAGATGTTTAGTAATATTAAGCACGTGATGTACAACTCCTAACTTTTTTTCTTTATTTATATTTAAAAACTACTGCCAGTTATTAATGTTATAATTAACTTTGACAGTTCATTTTTAAAATATCTAATTTCAGTCTGGTCTTTATCTTTGCAATGGGTAATAAAATTTATTTAAGTAATGATAACATGGAAGTTAATTTTTATTATCTAACATGCATAGGGCTTACTCAGAATGTTTTACCTATGTTTTTCTATTTCTATTAATATTTAATGTTTACTCCAAAATACAATTAGTTTTAAGATAGCTATATATTAACAAATAATCTCTTAATTATGATTCTGAAACTATCCATATTTTAAGCTCTATCCTTTTAATCACTATTTTTTACACTTTGATTCTTAATCATTCACAAGAATACAATGATTGTGTTAGAACCGACTTTATTCCTAGACATGAATTAGCTGAGTAAAAACTATGCTCATTTTAATACTTTAAGTTCATAAAAATGACTGATCTCTGTTGCCACTCTGAGAACCCAGAAATACATGTCAGGCAGCTGAAGAGAGCACAGCATCTTAAGAAAGCCAACAAGATATGGCAGAAAGTAAGGGCTTCCCTGGTAGCTCAGAGGTTAAAGCAACTGCCTGCAATGCAGGAGAGCTGGGTTTGATCCCTGGGTTGGGAAGATCCCCTGGAGAAGGAAATAGTATTCTTGCCTGGAAAATCCCATGGACAGAGGAGCTTGGTGGGCAATACCACACGGGGTAGCAAAGAGTCGGACACGACTGACCAACTTCACTTTCTTTCTTTCAAGCATAAAAATGGGAAATCAGTCATTTTCAGTTATGGAAGGGAATATAACAGCTCTCAAAGAAAAGATAAAACTGTAGGAATAGATTAGATTGTTTTTAAAATTCCAAATCATTGCTAATATTTTTTTTCTCTAAGACAGTAATTATCTGATCATTGGCTATCTTTTAATTTAGTCAAATATTAAATTACTGTGATATTCCAAGAAATCTCATTTTAGTTACATGGTGTTCAGAGAAGCTATATTCAAGACAATCTGAAATATACCATAAATGAGTACAATTAGAGCACAGTAGAATACAGTAGGTCACTGGTTTGTCACAGAATCAGTAAAACAGCTGTTGATTGCACAAAGTTGCTAATTTGCATTTGCTTAGCTTACACTTTAGCCAAACTCCACCTGAGATGTCGAGTATAGAACATCCCAAACTGATATTCATTTGCATAGTATGTCAGAGATGAGTGCAATAACAGAACACATGGAAATTTCTGTTCCCTCCTTTTTATACTTGGGATCAGTTGTCAAAATTTTTTAAATTAGAATAAAATATCTTGCACTGCTCATTTTTATGGTGAGGATTTTTATGGTGATGTTGACTTCTTCAGTATCATTTTGAGAATAAATGAAATTACACATCTAAAGAAACTAACTCAGGGCTTGGAACAATGTTGTTATAATGGTAGTTCTCTAGTTATTCTCTTGTCCTATATTGCAACACACACACACACACACACACACACACACACAAACAGGCAAATGTATCCACATTTCTAGACATATGCATTGGGGTTCTTAGAAAGTCAATGGATATCAATTATCTCCCTATTCTCCACCTGAGTCCTTAACCTTTTGAGAAACAGACACAGCTGTCAAAATTGTGGAAACAAAAGGTTTTATTACTGATGAAGTTGCTTGGAGAACAGCTTAGCTTTGCCTGCAGGGCTTTCTTGGCCAGACTGGCTGCTGTGGATGATGGCAGGAGAACCCTGGGGCCCAAAAGGCATAGCTTGCTTGCAAAGCCTCCCTCCAGCAAAACTAGAATGAAGTTCCTCAAAGCCCCCTTCTCAACTAGATCTGGATTTTGGTCCCTGTCCTTGCCAGGACTGCATAGCGTAGTCTTAGCACAAATTCTGTTAAGTCAGTTTAGAGAGAATCACCACCTACAATATTTGACCACCCTCCATCTCTGATCAAATTTCTCATCCTTCATCCTCCCTCAGATGATTATCTGACCCTCCTGGCCTGCCTTCAGTGAGACTCTATCAGGATTACTAACAGAAACTAACAGATACAATAAGAAAATTTCCTCCCCTTGATGTCTCTTCTTAGTAATTTTCTTTTTTCTTTTTTTCTCTTTTATTTTTTTATTAAATTTATTTTTTTTTATTACAATACATTTTCTATCCACTGATCCCTTCACCTTAGCTCCTGAGCTATATATAAATCCATCCCCATTTGTTCTTGTTTTAGTCAGAGTTGAACCTGATCTCTCTTCCTATTGAGACAGACTTGACACCTCTCACAATAGCTCTAAGTAAATCTTCTGTACTATTTTAACAAGGGCTAGAACAACTTTTCTTTAATATTGCCCCCTCAATTTAGACAGTGGCAGAGGGAAAAAGATGAGAATATACTCTCTCTGCAGTCAGGCCAAACCGAAAAGGAGAGCCAGGAACAAGTGTAATATACATGCATATCTAATTTTTCTTCTGATGCACATTGAGGTTCCCACATGTTCTTTTGCCCCTGCTACCCTTAATATTCAATTAGGACAAGTACTGAGCATGCAGCTTCAGTTAGGTGTCTATGTATTCCCCATGGACCTATCAATGACCCTACCATTGAGAAGAATAAACAGCAAATGAAAAACATAATCCTTATCACTGAGCAAATCTTCAAGCAATTATTTGCCACAAATTAAACAATAATAAATTAACCTAAAATTAACTTTCTGAGCACCTACTATGTGCCAAGAACAGCATTTCAAGACAACTTGAAATTGTGAGACTTGGTCCCTGGTTTCAAAGAGATCAAGATCTCAAACTTGACCCTCACATATCTAGAATTCTAGGAGATCAGTCCTTGATGATAACACCAAGGATCTGAATATAAGTAAAATGAGACATCAGTGGACAGATAATGGTTCCATAGGTAAAGAAATCAAGTGCCCACTGGGTATACACACTGCGGCTCCATCTTCAGCTCCAAATTGGCTTCACTTACTCATGCCCTGAAATCTGAGTCATCAATGACTTCTCCCTCCCTTCTCCCCATACCAAATCCATTAGCAAATCCTGTTTCTCGTTCCTCCAAAGTCACTTCTGAATCTGTCCACTTTTTGCCCCCTTGACTGTTATCACTATTCCATGGCACCATTCCTTGGACCTCTGAGCCAGCCTACTGACTATTTCAGGGACTTTCTCCCTTATTTGTTCAACCCAGAGATATTCTGAAAATGTGTATAAGACTTTCTCACTTTCCTGTGAAACCTATTTGCATATGAGATGCTGCTGTGGCTGCTAAGTCACTTCACTTGTGTCCGACTCTGTGCAACCCCATAGATGGCAGCCCACCAGGTTCCCACATCCCTGGGATTCTCCAGGCAAGAACACTGGAGTGGGTTGCCATTTCCTTCTCCAATGCATGAAAGTGAAAAGTGAAAGTGAAGTCACTCTCGTATCCAACTCTTAGCGACCCCATGGACTGCAGCCCACCAGGCTCCTCTGTCCATGGGATTTTCCAGGCAAGAGTACTGGAGTGGGGTGCCATTGCCTTCTCCTCCATCAGTTCAGTTCAGTCGCTCAGTCATGTCTGACTCTTTGTGACCCCATGAATTGCAGCATGCCAGGCCTCCCTGTCATCACCAACTCCCGAGTTCACCCAAACCCATGTCCATCGAATCAGTGATACCATCCAGCCATCTCATACTCTGTTGTCCCCCTTCTCCTCCTGCCCTCAATCCCTCCCAGCATCAGAATTTTTTCAGTGAGTCAACTCTTCGCTTGAGGTGGCCAAAGTATTAGAGTTTCAGCTTTAGCATCAGTCCTTCCAATGAACACGCAGGACTGATCTCCTTTAGAATGGACTGGTTGGATCTCATTGCAGTCCAAGAGACTCTCAAGAGTCTTCTCCAACACCACAGTTCAAAAGCATCAATTCTTTGGCACTAACCTTTCTTCACAATCCAACTGTCACATCCATACATGACCACTGGAAAAACCATAGTCTTGATTAGATGGACCTTTGTTGGCAAAGTAATGTCTCTGCTTTTGAATATGCTATCTAGGTTGGTCATAACTTTCCTTCCAAGGAGTAAGTATCTTAATTTCATGGCTGCACTCATCATCTGCAGTGATTTTGGAGCCCCAGAAAATAAAGTCTGATATTGTTTCCACTGTTTCCCCATCTATTTCCCATGAAGTGATGGGAGCAGATGCCATGATCTTCATTTTCTGAATGTTGAGCTTTATGCCAACTTTTTCACTCTCCTCTTTTACTTTCATCAAGAGGCTTTTTAGTTCCTCTTCACTTTCTGCCATAAGTGTGGTGTCATCTGTATATCTGAGGTTATTGATATTTCTCCCAGCAATCTTGATTCCAGCTTGTGCTTCTTCCAGCCCAACATTTCTCATGATTGTCTCTGCATATAAATTAAATAATCAGGGTAACAATATACAGCCTTGACGTACTCCTTTTCCTATTTGGAACCAGTCTGTTGTTCCATGTCCAGTTCTAACTGTTGCTTCCTGACCTGCATATAGGTTTCTCAAGAAGCAGGTCAGGTGGTCTGGTATTCCCATCTCTTGAAGAATTTTCCAAAGTATATTGTGATCCACACAGTGAGTTGGGAAAATCTAAATCAATAAAATATAATGGCAGCTTCCCTATGTCTGGCCCCATACACTTCACATCTTCACATACCTCGCCCTCCACAACTTCTGCCTCCTGCAGATTTCCCTTCATTTCCTAAACACGCTAAGCTCTTTGGTACACTCAGGGCTTTTGCACATGTGATTCCCTCTGCCTGGATGTTTTCTCATTCTTCATCTGGCTAAATTACCTATTCTTTGAGTTTCCCTATATAGGCCTGCCCTATATAATGGTCTAAATTAGCTACCTTTGTTTTACTCTCTTATAATATCCCTGTAGATTCCTTTTGCTAGTGCTTATTCATCTTGAGTTTATATTTTTAATCATTTGATTTTTATTTAGTATCTAGATTATAGGTACTTTGAGATCAATGTTTGCTCTACTGTTTTCCTAATACAATGTTGTGCTTCCCTCATAGCTCAGTCAGTAAAGAATCTGCCTGTCAATGTGGAAAACCTGGGTTTGAGTGCTGGGTTGGGAAGATCCCCTGGAGAAGGAAATGGCAAGCCACTCCAGTACTCTTGCCTGGAAAATCCCATGAATGGAGGAGGCTGGTAGGCTACAGTCCATGGGGTCTCAAAGAGTTAGAGAGGACTGAGCGACTTCAGTTTTCATTCCAATTCCAAAGAAAGGCAATGTCAAAGAATGATCAAACTACCGCACAATTGCACTCATCTCACATGCTAGTAAAGTAATGCTCAAAATTCTCCAAGCCAGGCTTCAGCAACACCTGAACCGTGAACTCCCTGATGTTCAAACTGGTTTTAGAAAAGGCAGAGGAACCAGAGATCAAATTGCCAACATCCGCTGGATCATGGAAAAAGCAAGAGAGTTCCAGAAAAACATCTATTTCTGCTTTATTGACTATGCCAAAGCCTTTGACTGTGTGGATCACAATAAACTGTGGAAAAGTCTTCAAGAGATGGGAATACCAGACCACCTGACCTGCCTCTTGAGAAATCTGTATGCAGGTCAGGAAGCAACAGTTAGAACTGGACATGGAACAACAGACTGGTTCCAAATAGGAAAAGGAGTACATCAAGGCTGTATATTGTCACCCTGCTTATTTAACTTCTATGCAGAGTACATCATGAGAAACGCTGGACTGGAAGAAGCACAGCTGGAATAAAGATTTCCAGGAGAAATATCAATAAGCTCAGATATGCAGATGACACCACACTTATGGCAGAAAGTGAAGAGGAACTAAAAAGCTCTTGATGAAAGTGAAAGAGGAGAGTGAAGAAGTTGGCATAAAGCTCAACATTCAGAAAACGAAAATCAGGGGATCCGGTCTCATAACTTCATGGCAAATAGATGGGGAAACAGTGGAAACAGTGTCAGACTTTATTTTCTGGGGCTCCAAAATCACTGCAGATGGTGAGTGCAGCCATGAAATTAAAAGACGCTTACTTCTTGGAAGAAAAGTTATGACCAACCTAGATAGTATATTCAAAAGCAGAGACCTTACTTTGCTGACTAAGGTCCGTCTTATCAAGGCAGTGGTTTTTCCATTGGTCATCTATGGATGTGAGAGTTGGACTGTTAAGAAGGCTGAGCACCGAAGAATTGATCCTTTTGAACTGTGTTGTTGGAGAAGACTCCTGAGGGTCCCTTGGACTGCTAGGAGATCCAACCAGTCCATTCTGAAGGAGATCAACCCTGGGATTTCTTTGGAAGGAATGATGCTAAAGCTGAAACTGCAGTACTTTGCCACCTCATGCGAAGAGTTGACTCATTGGAAAAGACTCTGATGCTGGGAGGGACTGGGGGCAGGAGGAGAAGGGGATGATCGAGGATGAGATGGCTGGATGGCATCACTGACTCGATGGACGTGGGTCTGAGTGGAC
The DNA here is from genome assembly GCA_917880005.1 of Nanger dama. Taxonomy (NCBI): domain Eukaryota; kingdom Metazoa; phylum Chordata; class Mammalia; order Artiodactyla; family Bovidae; genus Nanger; species Nanger dama. Next base: position 5,943,999 of record CAKJTW010000059.1, read on the forward strand.
TCCGGGAGAGGGTGATGGACAGGGAGGCCTGGCGTGCTGCGATTCATGGGGTTGCAAATAGTTGGACACGACTGAGCAACTGAACTGAACTGAGTGACTTCACTCACTCACTCACTGGGCCTGAGCTCTGGAGCCCAGAAGATGCAGCTTCTGAGGCCACACATGCTAGAGCCGGTGCTCCACGAGAAGAGAAGCCCCTGCAATGAGAAGCCCACTCACTGCAACTAGAGAAAGCCTGTGAGCCGCAACAAAGATCCAGCACAGCCAAAAATAATCAATAATTTTTTTAATAAAGGAAAGAGAAAACAACACAAATGTTTATGATCCTCAGTCATCAAGAAAAGACTAAATTATTTTGATATAAATGTTTAATATAGAAGTTATATAAGAAAAACAGCACACACAAAAAGAAAAACAACACAGATTTAGAGATGGGTAGAGTAAATACATGTGGGAATTATAGACATCTGCATTAAATGGAGTAAAGTATTCATATTATAGCAATAAGTTTGACTAGATGGCCCACTCAGAGGTAAAGTATCCACCTGCCAATGCGGGAGACATTGGAGATGCAGGTTCAATCCCTGGGTCAGGCAGATTCCTGGGAGAAGGAAATGGCAACCCACTCCAGTAATTTTTCTTGCCTGAAGAATCCCCATGGATAGAGGAGCCTGGCTGACTACAGTCCATGGGGTCACAAATAGTTGACAGACTTAGCAAGGAAATAACAAAACAGTGACAACAAAAGACGAGTTTCCACCAGAATGTCTGTGAATGTGGGGGTGGAAGGAGCAAATGTTTAAAGCCTGGTGGTGCAAGACTCAGGTTTGCGTATTTCACTGCAATAGGAATCCCAGCAATTTCAAGTGAAACAGGAACTATCTCTTATTCCCTGAATTACCTCCCCTAACAACATGACACAATTTTGAGAAAGATGTCTTTCCTGATACGAAATGCTTAATCCCACAATAAGTGAAGATTGAATGAATATGGTTTTGTGGATTTTTTTTTCCTCCAAATATTTTTCCAAATATTTTTCCTCCAAATAATACCAAGGTCTTCAGTAAGTATGCACAGGCAATAAGGTTGCATGCTGCCACTACAGAAATCACCCAAGTTCTAAATTCTCCTGTTAATTCAGATATTTAAAGGCTAGCACCCTCCCCAGGTTCAAATGCAAATTCAGCATCCCACATGCCTGATTGCTGGCCAGACCATTCCCAGTGGGAGCTAACCTGCCCATCACACAAAAGATCTTTAAATGGGTTTTAGCACACTTTTTGCTCCTCTGGGTCTGAGAAACATAAATAAACACAATTCTTTTTCAGACAAAAAGATTATTCTACTTTAAAAAAATTGTCCGAGACAATTAATTAAATAATCATTTAGTGGTAATATGGAGCATTCAACAGTATCATCAGTGTCTTCAATATAAGTTTGTTTATGACATTTACCAAACACAAAACTGTGAAATGGGAAATAATGAGCTTATTGTTAGGGAAAATGTTCAGCGAGTTATTAAATTAGAACAATGAGTTAAGAATGAAATTTAATGGAGATAAATGATAAGGATTAAATATATAGAGTGGGGATATAGTCGGTAATAATGTGGTATCTTTGTATGGTAGTGATAGATAAGAACTATGTTTATCATAGTGATTATTTTGTAATGCATAGAAATATCAAATCACTGTACTGTACAACAGGAACGAACATCATGTTAGAGGTCAATTGTACTTCAAAAAACAAACTCTTAGGAAAAAAGATTTTATCTGTGTTTACCAGAGGCGAAGGATTAGGGTATGTGCTGGATGTAGGTGGTCAAAATGTAGAAACTATTTCATTAAAATAAGAAAAGAGAATTATCAATGGATAATTAGCTACTTTTATCCTAAAACTACAGGATAAAAGTTAAGGGGGCTAAGAGGATATTTAGATAATATCAAAGTATTTGCCCAGAGGATACACATTAATTCAAAAGATAAAATAGGAATTTTAAAAGGAAAAAACTAGCAGACATCACCTTAACATGATATAACTGTTAAACTTAAAATGATCAAATTTTGTATCTACAATAATGAAGCTAATTGATGGCATGTACCTCCTGATGTAAGGCATTAAGAATTTATTATCAGATCTATGGCACTCCCACAAAAGTACATAAGCTGAATCTAAACCTGAGGAACCACAAACTTGAACAGAGAAACAGTCCACCAGATAACTGACAGTATTCTTTAAAATTTTCAATTTCATGAAAGACAAAGACAAAGGGAAATTCAAAATTAAAGATTTTGAATATGTGATCACCAAATGTAACATATGGCCTTGTATTTTTGGTTTTGTTTTGTTTTGTATTTTGACCAAATATCAATAAATTGCATAGCTTTTATAAAATATAATATGTAATATAATAGATATAATCATATTATATTCATATTATTTTCTTGATTTTTATAATTATACTATATAATAGAAATACATACTAAAATATTTATAAAGGGAAATTGTCTCTACTATTGTATAGTTCAGGCAAAACAAAAAAGAGCAGTAATTATACCATGTTTGATCATTGAAAGGACTCCTCATATTCCAGAGAGTGTACTCACAGAAGACTTAAAAGGACACGGAATATGGTGCAGTTGGAGAAAGGAAGCACAGGCCCACATCAAAGAGACCTGAGACCTCCGGTTGCCTCTCCCAGGGTCCTTCTCGATCTCTAGAACACACTTCATCTTCAGATCAGGAATCACTAAGATTACACAAGACATCTCAGTCTCAGTGGAACCGCAGTCTCATTTGATGTAGGATTTTTAATATCTCTCTGATCACAAGCCCAAAAGCAGGTTGCATGACCAGTCTCTACTGCAGAAACCAAAGCACGTACTAAAGCCAAGTGTAAACCATCAGTCTGTACATCTTCCAAAACCAAGGCTGATCAAGTGCTAAGTTTGCTGCCTGGTGTTTTGCAGATCCTAGTATATTTCACTAGTTAGCATTTTTCATTCAGGTTTTGCCAAGAGTCAGCAGGCCCCTGCTGTCTCAAAGATAGGCACAGAATTGAAACAGGATGACTAAGATTAGACCATTACTTACACAGCACAATCCCTAATGCTTGGTTAAGCATTCTGAGTTATAAACTACTTGTCATGGTTCTTTTGTATCATTCAACAGTTATAGACCAAAAAAGTAGAAAGATACTTACCAAAATAAAATCATTTGTATTTTCCAAAGAGGGGTAGATATTACTTTAAAGAAACATTTCAGATTAGCCAGTATTCCAACACAGACTTATTACTAACCACCTACAAACTTAAGTCTTTTACCTCCTTCCACCATTAAATATGAACTTTATGAAAAATGTCTATACACTGATTTAATGTAACAGTTAAGTGGATTATTAACAAAATCTTTTCTTTCTCTGACCATTCAGCTTTCATCAGAAGAACAGCTTGTGGGATTTTAATTCATTCTCCCAATAATTTTGACCACTCATATCGATCGATATAGTGGTAAAATAAAACTAACCTTATCAGTCACACCAGTATTACACCAAAATGAAGCTAAATTGTGTGTTAGTCTAAGATCTTTACAAAATTAATCTGTTAGAATCACCAGTTGTATTTTCTCAATTTTCTCAACGAATCACTCATTTCATATTTGTTGTGGATTAGAGTATAAGTCCATAGAAGGCAATGGCACCTCACTCTAGTACTCCTGCCTGGAAAATCCTATGGACGGAGGGGCCTGGTAGGCTGCAGTCCATGGGGTCCCTAGGAGTCGGATACGACTGAGCGACTTCACTTTCACTTTTCACTTTCATGCATTGGAGAAGGAAATGGCAGCCCACTCCAGTGTTCTTGCCTGGAGAATCCCAGGAACGGGGGGAGCCTGGAGGGCTGCCGTCTATGGGGTTGCACAGAGTCAGACACGACTGAAGTGACTTAGCAGCAGCAGCAGCAGAGTATAAGTCACAAGTTTAATCTATTGTGAGCAGTTATGTGCCCTTCTTTATGTTAATGTTGTACTGACATGGATTCCCAATGAACTTTATCCTTATATAACATCTATCATTCCCCACTAGTGAAATCCTGCTGCTGTTGCTGCTTAGCTGCTAAGCCGTGTCCGACTCTGTGCAACACTACGGCTCCTCTAAGTCAAGAATACTGCTGCTGCTGCTGCTGCTGCTGCTGCTAAGTCGAATCAGTCATGTCTGACTCTGTGCGACCCGATAGACGGCAGCCCACCAGGCTCCCCCGTCCCTGGGATTCTCCAGGCAAGAACACTGGAGTGGGTTGCCATTTCCTTCTCCAATGCATAAAAGATAAAACTGAAAGTGAGGTCATTCAGTCATGTCCAACCCTCAATGACCCCATGGACTGCAGCCTTCCAGGCTTCTCCGTCCATGGGATTTTCCAGGTAAGAGTACTGGAGTGGGCTGCCATTGCAAGAATACTAGTCACGTTTAATAGATTTCCAATCCCAACAAATTGTACTTTTAAGTGGGGCTGGTATAATGGTTAATTTTGTTGTCAATTCAAATGTACCAAACATTTGTTAAAATATTACTCTTTGTGTGTCTGTGAGGGGGCTCTGGATGAGATTAATATTTGAATCAGTAGAAATGAGTAAAGCAGATTGCCCTCCCTGATGTCACTGGGTCTTATCCAGTCAGTTAAAGGAAGACCTGAATAGAACAAAAAAGGCGATCCTCATGTGAGTAAGGGGGAATTTTTTATCTGCCTACCAATGCAGAAGACGCAGGAGACATGGGTTCAATCCCGGGTCAGGAAGACCCCCTGGAGAAGGAAATGACAACCTGCTCCAGTGTTCTTGCCTGGAAAATTCCATGGACAGAGAAGCCTGCCAAGCTAGAGTCCACGGGGTCACCAAGAGTCGGATACCACTGAACACACATGCACATACCACCTTTCCTGCCTGAATGCCTTCAAGCTAGGAGGCTATCTTTTGTCTGCCTTTGTACTAATTTATCCACTCTTCCTGGATCTCCCCTGCAGACCTTCAAACTGGAATTACACCACTGGCTCTCCTGAGTCTCCCGTTTACCAAATGTAGACTGTGGGACTCGTCAACCACTATAATTGCATGAGCCAAATCCATGTTTTATAGTGCTATTACGTATCATCTCACTGGTCCTGTTTCTCTGGAGAACTCTGACAAACACATCTAGGTTTTGTTTGTGTGTAGAGCCTTGGAAGTCAGAGAGACCATTAGTATACCACACATGCATTCCTTTGCTTTGGCTGACAAGCTCTTAGGATATTTTCCTTGATTTACCTCTGTGTCCATCTGCAGAAACACACTTAATAGCCCCTCTAAGGTAAGTATGCATACTCCTTCCTGTCTATGTCCCTAGCAAGTTGTCTAGCTATTGTCTTCATTTTTCCTTTTTTTCCTAAAGCTGTGCTGTCTTAACAGGCCAGACGCCATGTTTGTACCTCCTTCTGAAATAGTATCACTTCAGCACGCAATACAGCAAATACAAACTTTCCTCAGTTTGCTTCTCTTCATTAAAGGCAAATGTATCTTGCCCTAGGACATGGAGATGTAACAATTTCTCTCAATATTTTTTGGAATGTATTAGCCAATGTTGGTTTTCCCACTAAATATTTTGTTGCCATTGAGGACTTAGTGTTAGAGTACAATTTAAGTATGTGTGACTCTAAGGTGTTGAATTACTCGGGACAGTGTCACATGGTTAGTTGGAGACAACCAGCTAGACACCCCTAGGTGTTTTTGGTGGAAATCAGGGCTCCGAGGAGTCTGCATGTGGACGGACAAAGGCATCCTTAAAACTGATTTCAGTTTGTTTTCTTTACCTTGATCATTGGTCTCCATTTACAAATACACGTCTGCAGGCATGAAAGAACCTGATAAAGCATGACATTTTCTGTCCACTGATTCCAAGAACCCTCTTCAACAGATTGTCACTTGGGTTAACAGCTACCTGGGGCCCTGGCTCTGTTATAAAGCCATGTCTTTTGCACACATTCAGGAAGCAACAGTTTACACATTACCTTCTGAGAAGAAGCCTCTGTAAAATGCTTATATATAGCATGTAAAATGGAAAACAAAGGACAAAGCAACGTAAGAATTATTCCAAGTGCTCATCTCAGAGGCCTCGAAGAGTCACTGAGACACATCACACAGCTGACTTCGCATAAATGCTTTTTAAATCTACTAGGACCCATCTGGACCTTCAGCTCCAGATAAAGCAGTGTGTTTCGGTGGGCAAATAGCTTCACTATTATGGGATTCAGAACCAGCTTCCTGGAGTTTGCAAACTGTGCAGTCCCTCAGGGCTCTGGCTTTGGAACAGACCTACATTTTGTTTAGTTTTGAGCTGCCTTGAAATTCTTATTTATTTAAAAAATGTTTTTATTGGGGGATAATTGCTTTATAATATTGTAATGGTCTCTGCTGTACATCAACATAAATCAGTCATAATTATACATATAATTATATATTTTAAATTATATAATATATAATAGTTATATATAATATAATACATATATAAAGCTTAATTATTTTTTATCAAGGAACTCTGCACTTTAATTTGCACTGAGCTCTGCAAATTATGTAATCTGTCTTGTACCTGTGTAAATACAGCTAAAAGATGATTTCATTCTCTTGCTCTCAGCCTCTCACAAAATAGCAAGATAATGTGACCTTGCCATTGTAGCTTTATTCATTTGTAACTTCCTTTCTATCAACAATTATTTCCCCTTTTTTCCATTTGTCATTAATTTTAACCTAGATCCTCTGCCATGGGGTAGTACAAGCAGGTTCAATGAGAGGAATGACCCATGACACTGGCAGGGATATAAATATAATCAATGCTTCATCCTTCATCAAGTTCCACTCATGGGGCTGGAAAAGGAACATTTATAGGACTGTTTCATCCACTAGGTAATAAAGAGGGAGACACCATTAATCTCAGCTTAGGCAAGAAGGAAACACTCATGGCACCAGCCCTCCCCAGATTTGAACAGTTGTATTTAGGAATGGTATCATAGTGTCATGTTTGGCAACTGATCTCTCCTCTGAAATTCATAAATGTGATATAATTCTCAGTATTATATGATCAGCCAAAAAAAAAAAAAGAAACTGAAAGCAAAATGGAGGTTTATGTAAGTTCTTATGTCACACCCTACCCCTCTTCCTTATCTTCTCCAAAATGTCTCAACAGTCTGTCCAATGGCGATCCCTCTTTACTTTCTTTTGCTTTGTTAGTTTTTATTGGGATATAGCCTGTTTACATTATTCTGTTAGTTTCTTCTGTATAGCAAAGTGAATCTGTTATACATATATATATCCACTCTTTTTAGTTTCTTTTCCCAGTCCATTACAGAGTATTGAGTAGAGTTCCCTGTGCTGTACAGTAGGTCTTTATTAGATATCTGTTTTATATATATGTAATAGTGTACATGTATCAGTCCCAATCTTTCAAGTTACCCCTTCCCCTTCCTTACCCTGTGGTAACCATAAGTCTATTTTCTATACGTATAACTCTATTTCTGTTTTGTAGATAAGTTCATTTACTATAAAACTCTTAGAGGAAAATAAAGGCATAACACTCTCACATAAGTTATAGCAAGATCTTTTTGATCCACCTCCTAGGACAATGAAAATAAAAACAAAAATAAACAAGTGGGACCTAATACAATGAAAATAAAAACAAAAATAAACAAGTGGGACCTAATTAAACTTAAAAGTTTTGCACAGCAAAAGAAATCATAAACAAAATGAAAAGATAACCCCCAGAATGGGAGAAAATATTTGCAAATGAAGCAGACAATAAAGGATTAATCTCAAAAATATCTCCAAAATATACAAACAGCTCATGCAGCTTGACATCAAAACAAACAAACACCCCAGTCAAAAAATGGATAGAAGATCTAAAGAGACATACAGATGGCACGTGAAAGGATGCTCAACATCATTGTTAGAGAAATGCATATCAGAACTGCAGTGAAGTATCACCTCACACCAGTCAGAATGGCCCTTATCAAAAAATCTACAAAAAGAAATGCTCTTTACTTTCACATTGATTGAGTTTTAACACACATTGACTTAATCTTGCAAGCCAGCCATTCATTCTCTTATTTTGCTCCAATTTAGTAAGCAGATGTTTTCATTGCCCATTTCTACCTTCACTCAGTCCACTACTTTGTGGACAGTAAGGTAGATAACAATTTTATTGTATATGATACATCTTAGCCCTTGATTCTATTATACCTGCAGCAACATGGCCTCTGTGACTACGAAAACAAGATCTCAGTAAATTACAGGGAACCCCAGAATACGCCTGACAAACTCAACATTTCTATATAAACTGAAAGATTTATCACAATATATTGTATAATTTCAACATATGAGTATTTTAATGTAATGAATTATAAGTTAAGAACCTTGTTTTTAACTACTTTTTCTTTTTCTGTCTTGATATATTATTAATTCATTGAATATCACATCCTAAAAGAACACTCAAAAATCACAAATTCTAAAATGTTAAAATTACTTGTGAAAATAATTTAAAATACTCGTTAAAATTTTTAAATAAATAAAATGACTACAGATGCCAAACAGTTTTATTTAAAGTACTTTAAAACATAAAATAAGCACCACTTCACCACCAAAGGAAATCCTTCACTTTCATTTATGCAGCATATGCAAAGTCTGGGCTAGATACTGAGACGTCGGAACTAATAAATCATGATCCTTGATACCTGAGTCATACATTTCCAAGTAAATCAAATGTATAAAATAAGGAGGCAGTTACAATGCCAAGGTTTCCTCATCGCCTCAAAAACAAAATAAGAATAAGAAAATCGATTGATTTCTGCCCTGAGAAATCAACACAGTCTATCAAAGCAGAGATCTGCAAATTTCACCTTAAGAAATGTACTCATCTCCAGGCCGATGAAATTTAGACGACAGTCTTATTTAAGTACAGTAAAATCAGAAACAATGTGCCAATTAGATAAGAGGTAGGTTGGCCACTTAAATATATACAGAAAAAGAGTCGTATATAGAGAGAAAAGAGGCAGGCAAAGATTGGTAGTTCTTGTATAAATATTATCCAGGAGGAGTTTTATCAGGCTTACAGGTTTATATGCTCTGCCTGAAGTCACACCCTTGATGCTGAGGTTGTTGTGACCAGTTAAGGAAGCCTAATGCCATAAAATATTGAAACTATACAATGTATATAAATCCCTAGTTCTGATTCCATGCTTATCAAGCATCTCCTTGATAATTTGGCTTTCAGCATAGTTTATCTATGGGGAATAAATGTACTTATCAGATAAATGTGAATGTCAAATTGGCTTCACAGATTTTTCTCATTTTAAATTAACAAAATGCCTCTGTGAGGTCTGTTAGTGTGAGTTAGCATCTTTCTGTCCTATCATTCTTATTAACTGAGACATGACTGAGGCTAGTTTCTGAGCACACAAGGCTGAGTCTGATCTCTATCTGTGGTGAGGACACCAGGCAAATAAATAAATACTATTGATACCTTGTGGCCGTCTGTCTATGTGCCCATTTGGCCGTCCATATAAAAACATGTCTTCATTCTCATTATATGTGTTCCTAAATCTTCTAAAGTAATAGGGGCTATGTCAGAGAAATGCAGGAAGCACGCTAACTGTGCGCAGAGTGCGTCACAGAGGATGAGAAAGGAAGAGCTGACGCTTCAGCTGGGCCTTAACCTTGGGCAATGGAAGGAAGAATACTTCAGGAAGAAGAAATTTCCATTGCAGAGAGCTTTCCCAGCCATGTGGGAAAACATGAGTAGAGCAGAGTTTGGAAAGTCTAAAATATCAAGCATGCTTTAGGGAAGGATGAGATAACACTGGAAAAGTATAGAATTACAAAATTATGAGGAATTTTGTACATTTTCCCTATCAGTTATACAACATATTCAGTGCCTACAGTGTCTGAGGCCCTATAATAGACTTTCATCATTAAATGGAGGTTTGGTTTTTAGAATGAAGTTGCATGTGTCCTCAGTCGCTTCAGTTGTGTTTGCCTTTGTGATACTATGGACCACAGCCCACCAGGCTCCTCTGTCCATGGGATTTTACCAGCAAGAATACTGGAGTGGGTTGTCACGCCCTCCTCCAGGGATCTTCCCTACCCAGGGATTGAATCAGTGTCTCCTGCATGTCCTGCATTGCAGTCAGATTCTTTACCACTGAGCCACCAGGGAAGCCCTGGAGTGAAGTTAAAGGAGACCAAAACAGTTTAATCAGGGAAATGATGGTTTTTTCAGAAAGACATTCAGTGTTAATAACAATATGCAGAAGAGAGTTTACATAGCAGGCTTGAGACTGGTATTCATAGAAAAAGGCCTACGTGCATGGTTGGCCAGTGTCTGGGAACCTGGGCCTCAGGATGATTCTACTGAAGTGACTTAGCAGCAGCCGCAGCAGCTAGGCAGATCATACCTATATGACCAGTCTCCAGAAGGAACTTTAGGCATTCAGTTTCTCATGAGCTTCCCTGGTAGACAATATTCCAAATATGCTGTCACAATTCAGTGCTGAAGAAATCAGATGTGTCCCGTGGGTCCCACAGGGAGCAGATTCCCAGGAGCTTTCACCTGGTTTCATCAGAACTTTATCTCATGTACCTTTTCCTTTTGCTGATTTTGCTTTGTAATAAATCTTAGCTGTGAGTACCATTGTATCCCAAGTCCTGCAAGTCCTGCTAGAAAATCGTCTAAGCAAGCCTTGGATGTGGTTCAGGGATCTCAAACAGTGACAAGGAGAGAGAGACTGGACATTGGTATAAATAGAGGGAACAGCTGATTAGAAGAAAATTCCAAAGCAATGTTCAGAATATTTTAATAGGATGGATGAATGGTATCATTATTAAACAGTGTATTTTAAAATTCTGAAAATAAACAAATTTAGGGATAAATGATTTACCTTTTAAACCTAGTATATTGAAGTTAGCTGTTGGATATTGCAGAGAGAGTCATCTAATAGGTAATAAGAAACACGGGCTTAGAAACCAGGACAGACATTAAAAAGATATACATATATATACATATATATACATACATGTGTGTGTGTATGTATAGAAATATACATGTATTAAATATATGTAGGAATACACAAACATATATATATGTTGGAATCATTGTTTTGTAGGAGGGTGTCTATTATATACCCAAGAAGGAATATTTATGACATGAGGAGAAAGAATTAAACATTTAATCATTGAGAATATCAGTGTGTAAGAAGTAGACAAAAGAGGATCCTACAAAAGAAATCTAAGGTGACAAACTTCAAGGAGTGGTATCAAATGCCACAGAAAAGTCAACTATGGAAATAACCTGACTACCGTCCCTATGTGATTTGCCATCTGGACTTGATCTCATGCGCCTTTTCCTTTTGCTGATTTTGCATTGTAGTAAGTGATCTGTCATCTTTCAGTTCAGTTCAGTTACTCAGTTGTGTCTGACTCTTTGCAACCCCACAGACTGCAGCATGCCAGGCTTCCCTGTCATCACCAACATCAGGAGCTTGCCCAAACTCATGTCCATCAAGTTGGTGATGCCATCCAACCATCTAGTCCCCTGTTGTCCCCTTCTCCTCCTGCCTTCAATCTTTCCCAGCATCAGTATCTTTGCCAATTAGTCAGTTCTTCACATTAGGTGACCAAAGTATTGGAGCTTCAGTTTCAGTATCAGTCATTCCAATGCATATTCAGGACAGATTTCCTTTAGGATTGACTGGTTGGGTCTCCTTGCAGTCAAAGAGACTCTCAAGAGTCTTCTCCAACACCACAGTTCAAAAGCATCAATTCTTCAGCACTCAGCTTTCTTTATAGTCCAACTCTCACATCCATATATGACTACTGGAAAAACCATAGCTTTGACTAGCATGTCTCTCCTTTTTAATATGCTGTTGGTCATAGCGTTTCTTCCAAGCAGCAAGCATCTTTTAATTTCATGGCTGCAGTCACCATCTGCAGTGAATTTTGAAGCCTAAGAAAATAAAGTCTGTCACTGTTTCCATTGTTTCCCTATCTGCCATGAAGTGATGAGACCAGATGCCATGATCTTATGGAAACGAATTTTAAGCAAGCTTTTTCACTCTCCTCTTTCACTTTCATTAAGAGGCTCTTTAGTTCTTCTTTACATTTTGTCATAAGGGTGGTGTCATCAACATATCTGAGGTTATCGATATTTCTCCCAGCAATCTTGATTCCATCTGGTCCTTCATCCAGCCCAGCATTTCACATGATGTACTATGCATATAAGTTAAATAAGCAGGGTGAAAATATACAGCCTTGATGTACTCCTTTTCCTACTTGGAACCAGTCTGTTGTTCCATGTCTGGTTCTAACTGTTGCTTCTTGACCTGAATACAGGTTTGGCAGGAGACAGGTAAGATGGTCTTCTATTCCCATCTCTTTCAGAATTTTCCACATTTATTGTGACCCACATAGTCAAAGGGTTTAGCATAGTCAATAAAGCAGAAGTACATGGTTTTTTGGAACTCTCTTGCTTTTTCGATGATCCAGCCAATGTCGCCAATTTGATCTCTGGTTCCTCTGCCTTTTCTAAATCCAATTTGAACATCTAAGACCTTAGAGAGCAGCCTCATATACACGGAGGAGTATAACAGAGGGGAAAGAAACCAGGTTAATGAGTAAATAGGAAATAGGGAATCTCCAAAAGAATTAAGCTAATGCCCCAAAGTACACAGGTAGAAGGCTTTTCCCTACCATTGTCTACAGTGTGTGTGTGTGTGTGTGTGTGTGTGTGTGTGTGTGTGTGTGTGTGTGTGTGTGTGTGTGTATAGCTAGAAAGATAGATGTTTTGGACACATTTAAAGTATATAAATCTACAATTAATAGAAGTCTGAAGATACAGGTGACGCAGTTAGGCTGCCAACACGTGGCTATGTTCCTACAGATTAACCAAGTTCTTAAGTGATCAACCTGGGCTTCCCTGGTGGCTCAAATGGGGAAGAATCTGCTGGCAATGAGGGAGACCCAGTTTTGATCCCTGGGCCGGGAAGATCCCCCGGAGGAGGAAATGACAGCCCTCTCCAGTATTCTTGCTTGGATAATCCCATGGTCAGAGGAGCCTGACAAGCTACAGTCCATGGGGTCAGAAAGAGTCAGACATGACTGAGCACACACACACACACACACACACACACACACACACACACAGTGCTTTATAGTGTACAAAACACTCCTATATATCTTCCCATTGTCAAACTTGAGACAGTCCTATAAGAGAGAGCAGGCCTTGTTAACCCCATTCCACATATGAGAAACAGACTCATGGGACCTGGGCTATTTGTTTGAAGCCATGTTAATAAGAACTGGCAGGACTCAGAGTCTTGTGTCTCCAAGACTCTGCCATTTCTACTACAGCACATTATTTAAGGAGACATCTATGGATAATTAGGCTAAGTCAGACATCTGTAGCATACATATACATACAGCTCTAAAAGAAAACTTACTGATTAGCTCAAAAGGAAATGTGAGGGTTCAGTGGCAGTTTTTCAGCTGACCTAGAGAAATGCAGTAAGCACTGATTTTTCTGCCCATAACTATTTCAGGTTTTCCTGCAAGTCCTTGGAAGGAATCCTAAGCTTGACTCTCTAGGGAAGTGCTGACATCAGCCCTGCAAGTGATAAAATATGCCTAAAGGGTGCTATTGGACATGACTTAATGATGAAATAACAACCAAAAAAAAAATGCTTTACTATTAAACAAGTCAAAAGAGAAAAGGTTTGCTGGTACACTGAGGCACAGGAACTGGAAGAACTTAGGGAAAATAATGATGCATCACAATTTCTGACAAATCCTTCCCAGGAGTTATGGATAATTAAGAATGACACCTATAGACAACAAAGCAATCTAAATGAAGTGGTATGTTCCTGATCTATGATGCTCTGCTGCTGCTGCTAACTCACTTCAGTCGTGTCCGACTCGGTGCGACCCCATGGACGGCAGCCCAACAGGCTCCACCGTCCCTGGGATTCTCCAGGCAAGAACACTGGAGTGGATTGCCATTTCCTTCTCCAATGCATGAAAGTGAAAGTGAAGTCACTCAGTCCTGTCCGACTAGTAGCAACCCCATGGACTGTAGCCTACCAGGCTCCTCCGTCCATGAGATTTTCTAGGCAAGAGTACTGGAGTGGCTTGCCACTGCCTTCTCTTCTGATGCTCTAATAGAGTCCAAATTTAAGTTATGGCTGGGCAATTGATACCTGACTTTTCCTCTCAGCATTTGATTTTCACCCAAACGTATATAAAAATGGATTTTTGGTCATGTGTACTTTTCAAGTTACATTTTAGAAATGAACAAAAAGAGGAAAAGGTGGGGAGAGGAAACATTTGAAGAAAATCAACTAAAGGAACTTTTAGTGAAACTAGAAATAAAAGATTCATTTTTAAATAGCTAAAATAAAGGTATGGATCAAAAATTTATCTAGACTGTTTCTCTTTTAACTGAAAGAAAATGAAAACTGTTTTACTAATTAATGCAAAACTAACAGATTTTCCTGGTTTGATAACCAAGACTTCTTGAAACTCGGAAATGACAGGTGTGAGAAAGCCCCAATTCTATACTTAAATGACACATTGGTGTCACTAAAGAGTGGCAGGAAGCTGTTTTTGGTTTGAATAACATCATCAGCCTCAGATGTATGTGTTCCCGGAGTCCCAACTGAGTGTCTGTCACTATGTTAGGCATTCCTTCAGGGGAAAGGCTTTTCCATACTTCGCGAGAAGAGGTTTGGCCAGCCCTCTCATGTTAGGCTTACATTTAAGGTTCATGTAATATACATGCAATTATTGGAGTAAAAGGTCTATAAGGGAAGACAAGACTGAAACAGAGCCACAGATTTTGTCAGTTAAGCAGAGTTTGTAATGTGGGCAACTGCCTACACACCTAGAATATCGAAGTCACCACTTTGATGGTACATCAGGCTTTCAAGTAGATAGTAGAATGCAGAAACCTTATAATGGTTACAGGAAGCATTCAGCTATAAATAATAGAAACTACTGCTTACTCCCTGCAAAATGTAACACTTACTTAAATAAATTTAGGTAGGCTTTGCATACATAACAAAAGGCTCTGAGTAGGAAATCTAGGGCAGATTTGACAACCCAACAATGCTACCAGGGAGCCAAGGTCATTCTAGCCTTCCATCTCACCACTCCTGAGTTCGTTTTTATTTTAGACGGTTACCTCACTATCAAAGATGGCTGCATCGTTTCCTGCATGGAGTTTGTGTTCTGGAGAAGGGAAAGGTGAACACTGAAGAATAAAAGTCATGCTCAAGCTGAGTTCTTTGTTCTTTTAAGGGCCTTTCTTAACATTTCACCCCATAAACTCTAATATCTTATTGACCATCCCTGGCAGCCAGGAATGCTGGGAATTGTAGTACTTTTGTTTAGATGAAGCATGATAACTTAAAGAAAATTGAGAATGAAAAGGAAAGCAGGAGGATGGATACTGGGCAAGTAACTTGTAGCTTTGCCACAATCAGGAAGAGAAATGAGGAAGGCTGCTGCTTAGGGTCAGCCTCAAATGGCAGGAATAGACCTCAGACAGCTGAATGTTTTCATTTCTCTTCATTGAGCTATTTCCACTTAATTATCCATAACTTTAACAACATCCTTTGTATTTTCAGACTGTAACCCAGGTTACATCCTGCTCAACAGAATAACTCAGTTCAATTCAACTTTTAATTAGAGCTTCATATTTACCGATATAAGAAATTTATGTCTAACATTTATTTAGTAATTACTATGCCTCAGGCACTGTACGTATTATCTTACATAATCCTTAATTATTATTTTATTTTTGTCTTTTTGTTGACCCATGGAATGAATAATTCCCCAATATACAAAATGGAAATTGGAAGCAGAAATAAACATAAACTGTATAACATCTAAATTAAGTAAATGCCAGAGCCAAAATATAAATCCCCACAATTTGACTCCAGAATCGATGGCCTTATCACTATGATTACTGATCTCAAGTAGGAATAAACAATTTTGTGATGGCTTACTTGTCAATTAGTTATCCTGAGCTTCTAAGAGAGCCTGAATTATCTTAGGTGCCAAAAAATAACGAATTAGTGATAGATGGAGGAGCAGAGTGTGGCTAGTTGATCTACAAATCCCCTTTTAATTCAGCTCCAGGACAATGTGATGGACCTGGAAAAGCCAGACACGTTCTTTCAATGCTTAGGCACCCTAATCTTAGAAATCTCCAGGGAGAACCTTGTTTAGTCTTTTCAAACAAAGTTTCCTTGCTACTTAAACACTCACTTTAAAAAAATACAGAAATAAAACAAAAATGAAAATAAAACACACCAATTAAACTCTTGAAAAGCAATAAAGGAGTGGGAAATACTACTTAAGCTGGAAGTTTTCTAAAAGTTGTGACTCTTTCAGGCCTTGACATATGCTCTTTCTTCTGTCTGCATCTTTCTTCCTCCAGGTAATATGTATAATTTGCTCTTAGTTCAATTAGATCTCTATTCCAATCACACATCCTCTGAGATACTGTCCCCAACTCCTTTATTAAAATAGGAGCTCCCCTTCACTCTCCAATTATCTTGATTTATTTTTCTTCATAACACACAGAGATACTAGACAGTGTTTTTCATATTCAGCTTGCCTTGTCATCTTCCCACTAGATATTAAGATTCTTAGGACCAGGGTCTTTATCTTATTTGGTTGCCACCATATCGCTGGAATTTAGAGTAGTTCCTAACTTAGCATTATAGGATCTCACTAGCTCTTCATTCAGAGAATAAGTAAATCAATGAAATTAATTCAGGAATGTTAGAAAACTGACAGATCATTACAACATACTCTTAAGTGACTAAAGCCATTATACAAAGATGACTCTATCATATCTATACAGATATATACATATATAATATATACATAAACATGTGTATAGATATAGCATAAATCATGTATATAATACATAAGATATGTATTTATATCATGTGCAATGTACAGGAGGAGAAGGGGGGTGACACGGGAGGAGATGGCTGGATGGCATCACAGACTCAATGGACATGACTTTGAGCAAGCTCTAGGAGATGGTAAAGGACAGGGAAGCCTGGTGTGCTACAGTCCATGGGGCTGCAAAGAGTTGGACATGACTGAGCAACTTAACAATAACAATGTGCAATGAGTGTCCACGTGGGCTCTCATTTCTGACTCTTTGTGACCCTATGGACTGTAGTGAGGCAGGCTCCTCTGTTGATGGAATCCTGAATCCTCCAGCAAAAATACTGCAGTGAGTTGTCATTTCCTACTCCACGGAATCTTCCAGAGCCACTGAGCCAACCTGGAAAGCCCATATTTACATAAACTATATATATATTTTGTGTATATGTATGTGTATATATACATATATGTGTGTGTGTGTGAATGTGTGTTTGTTATTTTAACATAAGTATATGAGACTTCCCAGGTGGCTCAGTTGATAAAGAATCTGCCTGCATTGCAGGAAACTGGGTTCAGTCCCTGGGTTGGGAAGATCCCCTGGAGGAGGGCATGGAAACCCACTCCAGTATCTTTGCCTGGAGAATTCCATGAGCAGAGGAGTCTAGAGCATGGGTCTGTGACCCATGGGGTCGCAAAGAGTCACACATGACTAACACACACACACACACACATATAGACTGTAGATCAACTCCTATACTAATGTAAACATCAATTATATCAACTAAAATTAACATACTTTTATTAATGTTCAGTTCAGTTCAGTCGCTCAGTCCTGTCCAACTCTTTGCGACCCCATGAATCGCAGTACCCCAAGGCTCCCTGTTCATCACCAACTCCCGGAGTTCACTCAGACTCACGTCAATCGAGTCAGTGATGCCATCCAGCCATCTCATCCTCTGTCGTTCCCTTCTCCTCCTGCCCCCAATCCCTCCCAGCATCAGAGTCTTTACCAATGAGTCAACTTTTCCCATGAGGTGACCAAAGTACTGGAGTTTCAGCTTTAGCATCATTCCTTCCAAAGAAATCCCAGGGCTGATCTCCTTCAGAATGGACTGGTTGGATCTCCTTGCAGTCCAAGGGACTCTCAAGAGTTCTCTCCAGCACCACAGTTCAAAAGCATCAATTCTTTGGTGCTAAGCCTTCTTCACAGTCCAAATCTCACATCCATACGTGACCACAGGAAAAACCATAGCCTTGACTAGACGGACCTTAGTCGGCAAGGTAATGTCTCTGCTTTTGAATATGCTATCTAGGTTGGTCATAACTTTTCTTCCAAGGAGTATGTGTCTTTTAATTTTATAGTTGCAGTCACCATCTGCAGTGATTTTGGAGCCCCCAAAATAAAGTCTGACACTGTTTCCAGTGTTTCCCCATCTATTTCCCATGAAGTGATGGGACTGGATGCCATGATCTTCGTTTTCTGAATGTTGAGCTTTAAGCCAAGTTTTTCACTCTCCTCTTTCACTTTCATCAAGAGGCTTTTAAACTCCTCTTCACTTTCTGCCACAAGGGTGGTGTCATCTGCATATCTGAGGTTATTGATATTTCTCCCGGCAATTTTGATTCCAGCTTGTGTTTCTTCCAGCCCAGCGTTTCTCATGATGTACTCTGCATATAAGTTAAATAAACAGGGTGACAATATACAGCCTCGACGTACTCCTTTTCCTATTTGGAACCAGAGGTTCGTGACATTGTACAGGAGACAGGGATCAAGACCATCCCCATGGAAAAGAAATGCAAAAAAGCAAAATGGCTGTCTGGGGAAGCCTTACAAATAGCTGTGAAAAGAAGAGAGGCAAAAAGCAAAGGAGAAAAGGAAAGATATAAGCGTCTGAGTGCAGAATTCCAAAGAATAGTAAGAAGAGATAAGAAACCTTCTTCAGCGATCAATGCAAAGAAATAGAGGAAAAGAACAGAATGGGAAAGACTAGAGATCTCTTCAAGAAAATTAGAGATACCAAGGGAACATTTCATGCAAAGATGGGCTAAATAAAAGACAGAAATGGCATGGACCTAACAGAAACAGAAGATATTAAGAGGGGGCAAGAATATACGGAAGAACTGTGCAAGAAAGATCTTCACGACCCAGATAATGATGATGATGTGATCACTAATTTAGAGCCAGACATCTCCTAATGTGAAGTCAAGTGGGCCTTAGAAAGCATCACTATGAACAAAGCTAGTGGAGGTGATGGAATTCCAGTTGAGCTGTTTCAAATCCTGAAAGATGATGCTGTGAAAGCACTTCACTCAATATGCCAGCAAATTTGGAAAACAGCAGTGGCCACAGGACTGGAAAAGGTCAGTCTTATTAATGTTAACAAATTAAAATTTGTTTAATTTTTTTTAAAAGAAAAATTTTGTAGGTGCATTTTCCTCCTGTGGAAGAAGAGGTTTAAGTTTTTCTGAATTTTATCTTGTGGATACCATGGAAACAGTATGCTTTGCATAATCAGTTATTTAATTTAAGAAAATTTCAAATGTTGCCTAGAAGAAACTCTAGAGATTCTAAGCAGTATTACCAGTTGTTTTAAATAATGTCTTGACAATTATAAGCATCAATAAATGCAGTGAGAAGAAGCAATGATGTGACCATTCTGTCTTCAATAAGTGAAATTTTGATAATACCCAAATCTTCATTCCGTAACTGAACAGAAGAGAATACACATGTTAAATTGAAATAAAAATTAATTTCAGCAAATTTAAAATTTGTAAGTATACACATGACAAGATCTATTGATGGAACAGAAATGAATTGTTATCACAATTGTTGAATCATCAATTCTATCAATATTTAAAATAAGTGTTTTGATCCCCTTTGTTAGGGAAAATCTAGATGTAGACACATCTTACTTAGTTTTTAAACTATACAACCTCTTGAGACAGTTACAGGCTGAACCGTACTCCTCCAAAATTCATATGACAAAGCCTTCACTTTCACTGTGATCCAGGTTTATTCACATGGTCAGTGGCATGGTGGTATGCTTTAAAGAGAAAAAGTAGAAGCAATGCATGACCCCTGAAGTCTAAGCTCAAAAGTGGTATAGTGTCACTTCCGCTGTACTCTGTTGGCTGAAGTCACAAAGCCAGCCCAGACTCATGGTGTAAAGAAGTAGACTTACCTCTTGATGGAAGAATCTGCAAGGTCACATTGCAAAGGACAAGGATACAGAGAGGCCAACTGTGGTGAATGTGTGAGTGGTAATGGAAATGCTGGGGAGGGTGGCACCATATGGGGATAAATCAGGGCTGATATTTCTTAAGCACAATTATCATAATTTAAGTAACAATTATGCATATAGAGGGAGGGAGGGTAGATAGATGATTCCTATTTTCTTAATGAAGGAGAATTCACTTCTTTAAAGAAAATGCAAAGGAATTTAAATGAGAAGGATCTTAATTACCTAACCTTAACATGGAGATTTTCACTGTGTGAAGCAAATCAATTCATGTTATGCTGAAATCTGTGTGTTTCATTTTTCCTTTCCTGTTGAATGAATATTTCCTTGTAATAATTCTCTTTGCAGAGCACAGTATCTACCCAGCTAGCCTGCCAGTTCTCTCTGAGTGGGAGGCTGTCAAATGGTACATGAGATTCAAGCAAAAATACAACCTGTCTTTCTGTAGTGTGACATTAATGAATCAGACCAAAAGCTTTTAGTAATATGGAGACAATATGTGAATTTTAGGCCTATGTGTAGAGAAACAGAACTGTCATGATGGGAGCATGTTCCCAAATAAAGAAGGCAAAAGTCAGAAGAAGTAAACAGCCTTCAGTTTCTTTTAATCCTTCAACGAGTTTGGGGTTTCTGATTTCTTTTTTTTTTCCCTCCCTCTGGTTTGACAATAGTTAAAAATAAAAAGTCACATTAATGTTTTTGTAAGGAGATTATTTTTATTATATTTTTTCATCTAGAAGAAATATATCATTTCACCAAGCAAAATTTCTATGAAAAATACAGTTGTGATTAGTGTGTACATCATATCTTCACGCACTTTCAGGAATATTGAAAAATTCTTTATTTTCTAAAATCTACAATAATTTTTATTTTGAGTCCTAACTTTTTCAGAGAGGTGAATGAAAACTTAATCTCAGCCAACTCAGCATCCACTCTGTTTTCCCTCTGAGTTGCACTGAAGCTTCAGGAAGTTTTGGTCTTGTTTGTTGTTTAGTTGCTAAATTGTGTCTTGTTTGTTGTTTAGTTGCTAAACTGTGTCCGGCTCTTTTACTACATTCCCATGGAATGCAGACATCCAGGCTCCTCTTGTCCACAGGATTTACATAGTGACAAGACTTCGGGGATGCAGAGGGGAGGCATCCGGCCTGTTGTTTGCTGTGGGCACTGGAACGCACAGAGATGTCCATCGTCCCACCTGAGTCTCAGTCACTGACCCCTGCATATCCCAGAGCTTTCCCTGGTTGTTGTCAACAAGACCCCATCAGGACCAGCAACTGTTGTCATTACTTCTGTGTTCCTGTCAGATGCACATAAATTATCAATTTTTCTTTCCACAGAATGTGGAAGTCCTGGCTGGTCTGTTTTCAGGTCCTATTGCTTAGAAAGGCTACTCAGTCAATTCAGTTTTCTGAGGTCTTGCCCTTTCTCAAGGGGCTTCCCAGATGACGCTAGTAGTAAGGAGCCTGCCTGCTAATACGAGAGACAAAAGGTAAGAGACACAGGTTTGATCCCTGGGGTGGGGAAGATCCCTTGGAGGAAGGCATGGCAACCCGCTCCAGAATTCTTGCCTGGAGAATCCCATGGACAGAGGAGCCTGGTGGGCTACAGTCTACAGGGTCACAAGAAGTTGCACATGACTGAGCAGGCACGTACATCCTTTCTCAGAGGTGGAACTGGGAAACGAGACATGTGTCTTTCCTCCTTTTGGGTGCCACGAGGCCCACTGGGTTTTGTTTTCCTGCCTCTCTGAGGCTCAATCACAGAAGCAAGATGAAAGACCTTTCATCATGGACCACCCCCAGTGCACTTGTCGCGTCCCTTCTGACTCCTCTCTCACACACAGGGAATGTTTTTGAAGTGGTGTGTACGGTGGGAGGGTTGTTCTTTCTCATATTTTTCCTTACATCTTTCATCAATATTATGAGTAATTTTTGTTCTTCTGAGGAGAGGAAGTTGATATGATACATTTAGTTTAGGGTTTAATTTTTAAAAATAGCTGACTAAATTGAGATCTGAACCTCCTGTGTTTATTCAAATACAAATGTGTTCACTGTCTTCTATATCATTTAATAAAAGTTAGAAATGTCTCTTTATGCTTTAAACAGACTGATTAAACATAGTCCTATGGGGAGATCAAACCAGTCAATCCTAACAGAAATCAACCCTGAATATTCATTGGAAGGACTCTTGCTGGCCAATACTTTGGCCACCTGATGCAAAGAGCTGAATTATTGGAAAAGACTCTGATGCTGGGAAAGATTGAAGGCAAAAAGGAGAAGAGGACAGCAGAAGGTGAGATGGTTAGATGGCATCCCTGACTCAGTGGACCTGAATTTGAGTAAACACTGGGGATAGTGGACAGAGGAGCCTAGTATGCTATAGTTCATGGTATCTCAAAGAGTAGGACATGACTTAGCAACTGAACAACAGCAAGAGAGGAGCAAAAGAGACTTTTTTCTACCTGCTGTTCTACATTTTCTCCATAAAATGCCTACCTGCTTGAGAGGGTGGGAGGAAAGGTCAAAGAGGAAAAGGAAAGATAAGAGGAAAAATATTCATTAGTAATTCAAAAATAACACCCTTCCAAACAAACTGTGGTATCAGGTTTACTTCACACATAACTAGTCTTCCTTTGGAAAATATGTCATTTTCTTTGGCAGCACAATCAGAGTTATATTACAGCAGTCTCATCTCAAATACATCAAAATTGATCATGAAATACTTGATAGTTGATTCTAAAGCAGGATAGTAAGAGGAAACAGTGGATAGTTTGGGGCTCAGAGGAAGAAAGAAACTGACTTCTTGGAAGAAAGATATGCACCTCCTTCCTTGTTTAATTCTAGTATGTCTAATGGTATTTTAACAAAATTAGGAATATCTCCTTTATAAATGGACACTAAAATAGTCCATCTGTTAACTGTTCATCTACTCACATAATTTATAAATTTATCTGAGGTGAAAAAACATCTTCCTTGCTGCTACCCAGTAGGTAGGTGACTAGTGGCTACCTAATAGGTAGGTACCCACTACCCACAAAGAATAGACAACTAATACCACAGTCAAGAATGATCCAGAAATACTTCCCACAAATTGTTTGATGATGTGTGTATGGGTTTATTTGCATGTGCATATATGTACATCATTCTTCATTCTAAGACCAAATGGAATTTTTAAATTATATTTGTTTAATGGCAAATATTAATATTGTCAATGCTTTTATTCTTTTGGCTGATTCAGGTGATTAAACATTTTCTGTGCTGTCTTATTAATGAGTCCCCTGAAAGTAGCATGTGAGTGATGTCATCTGGGTTGCAAGTAGTTTATATGGGACAAGGTTGGGACAAACAGAAGGGACAGAGCACAGAGAGTAATATAGAAAGGGAAAAGGCTATAAAATGTGTCTTATTTAGCTGGTTACCACTTAGGACAGTTGGAGTTCCCACTGAGGAATCATGTAGAATATGCCTTAGATTTATCTCACTGAAGGACAAGGAGATGGGGCATCTGCTCACATTCTCATGGCTTGAGAGTTGGCACCAGGGAAATTAACTCCTCTCACATTTACAACCTGTTCCTACTCACAAGAGATGAGCGAGCATTGTAGCTTTGGAAATTGAAAGAGAACCCCACAGTGTACAACTGAGTGAGGTACTAGCTGTGTTCATAGCACCATGTTACATTCGATTTATTGAATTCTCCAAAGCTGCCTTCTCTTTGAAAAAACTATCTTCCTTGCCTTGTCTTCCTTTCATAATCTAGTGCTTTCTAGGATTTTTTTTTCTCAGTTATATCAATTCAGTTAGTCTTTGCCACGCACTGTGTGATATGCAAATATTCACTCCATTATGTAGGTGAGAAGTCAGAGAGGAAAATTAACTTTCTGGACCTTGGAACTCCTCTGTATTCTTTGCAATATAACCTCAGATATGCAGATGACACCACCCTTACAGCAGAAAGTGAAGAGGAACTAAAAAGCCTCTTGATGAAAGTGAAAGAGGAGAGTGAAAAAGTTGGCTTAAAGCTCAACATTCAGAAAACGAAGATCATGGCATCCGGTCCCATCACTTCATGGGAAACAAATGGAGAAACAGTGGAAATGGTGTCAGACTTTATATTTTGGGGCTCCAAAATCACTGCAAATGGTGACTGCAGCCATGAAATTAAAAGACGCTTACTCCTTGGAAGAAAAGGTATGACCAACCTAGATAGCATATTCAAAAGCAGAGACATTACCTTGCCGACTAAGGTCTGTCTAGTCAAGGCTGTGGTTTTTCCTGTGGTCATGTATGGATGTGAGAGTTGGACTGTGAAGAAGGCTGAGCGCTGAAGAGTTGACGCTTTAGAACTGTGGTGTTGGAGAGGACTCTTGAGAGTCCCTTGGACTGCAAGGAGATCCAACCAGTCCATTCTGAAGGAGATCAACCCTGGGATTTCTTTGGAAGGAATGGTGCTAAAGCTGAAACTCCAGTACTTTGACCACCTCATGTGAAGAGTTGACTCATTGGAAAAGACTCTGATGCTGGGAGAGACTGGGGACAGGAGGAGAAGGGGACGACAGAGGATGAGATGGCTGGATGGCATCACTGACTCGATGGACGTGAGGCTGAGTGAACCCCGGGAGATGGTGATGGACAGGGAGGCCTGGCGTGCTGCGATTCATGGGGTTGCAAAGAGTCGGACACGACTGAGTGACTGAACTGAACTGAAGATGCTTCTAATGAAGTAATAGACATGAAATTTAGAAAGACTTTTGAAACATGAATGCTGTTTGGATTAAGTCACAATGATTCAAATGATAAATTAGTCCTCAGGAAAAAAAAAAAAAGAATGTTTTACTCAGAACTCTTCTGGTTGTGGCTGGCAGAAACCACACTTAGGTAAAGAAGAATTTATTGACTCAGGTAACCAAAGAGTAAACAGAAAGTCCTCAAGGTAAGGGCTCTTCAATATTTGGAATCTAATGCCTGATGATCTGAGGTGGAACTTATGTAATAATAATAGATATAAAGTACACAATAAATATAGCATGCTTGAATCATCCCGAAACCATCTTCCCTCACCCTGGTTCATGGAAAAATTATCTTCCATGAAATCGGTCCCTGGTGCCAAAAGATTGAGGACCTCTGCTAGGTGACTCCATTTCTGTTTATTGGTTTTCTCTGTATCTGTTATGAACCAACATCTTCCCCAGGATAGAGTATGCTGCTGCTGCTGCTGCTGCTAAGTCGCTTCAGTCATGTCCAACTCTATGTGACCCCATGGATGGCAGCCCACCAGGCCCCTCCATCCACAAGAGTCTCTAGGCAAGAATACTGGAGTGGGTTGCCATTTTCTTCTCCAGAAGGATAGAGTATATTTTTGCCCTATTCAGAATTTGAGATTCAATCTTGAGATTAAAGGAAACATGGAATATGGTCTCTCCAATCCAGAATTTCAAAACTCTAGAGAAGAGCTTTGATTGGCCCAGTTTCAAGCAGGCATGCACCTTTAAATAACTAATTGATACCAAATAAGAAGATTCTGCTTGAACATTTTGACCTCCAGATTGTAAGGAGACTCGAGTAGAAGCATTTTTGGACAAAATAGATGTTTCAATTTGGGACAAAGCAATTGCTATCTATTCTAAAAGGGACAATAATTTAGTATCTACAGAATTAAAAAAATATTGGTATTCATTTAAGAAAAACAAATACTTTTTCTATGTCTTTTCATTTTTTTCTTAATAAGATTTAACCAAGTGGACAAATTGCTGTGGTGTTTTGATGCTGTCGAGGCACAATCATTTGGAGAAGGCAATGTATCCCACTCCAGTACTCTTGCCTGGAAAATCCTATGGACGGAGGAGCCTGGTGGGCTGCAGTCCATGGGGTCGCTAAGTTGGACATGACTGAGCGACTTCACTTTCACTTTTCACTTTCATGCATTGGAGAAGGAAATGGCAACCCACTCCAGTGTTCTTGCCTGGAGAATCCCAGGGACTGGGGAGCCTTGTGGGCTGCCATCTATGGGGTCTCACAGACTCGGACACTCCTGAAGCAACTTAGCAGCAGCAGCAGGCACAATCATTATCCTAGTTAAGGGAAGAAACCCTTAAAGAAATGAGATGCAAAATTATTTTTGTATTAACTATTGGTTATTATCAGTTAAGGTCTGAACTATTGTTATACTTGTTCCTCAAGTAAAATAAAAGAGAATTAGTATCAAAATATTTGGGAAAAGAAGAGCTATGCTTTGTAAGAAGATATGACTTTGGAAAAAAAAACTGGAAATAACAGTATTAAAACTAAGAAAGTGGCTATGGTTAATAGTGAACAGCACATAACAGAAGCTTAGTGAATTAGAAAATGTGTCAGAAGAACATATCCAGTGGAGGCGTGAGAGGACAAAAGGATGGAATAATGAAGAGGGCAAGAAATAAAGGATTGCTGGGAAGGCCAAACATATGTATAGCTTGAGTTATAGAAGGAAAAAGAAAGGGTAGAGGAAGAACAATCTAAAAAATAATGGCACCTTTTTCTCCCCATCTTCCTTTCACTTTCTCTCTTGCTTTTTTCCCCATACTTACTTTTCTTCCAATCTGTTCTTCCTTTTCTATCTATACTTTCCAAAGTGGAAGAGTTATCATAGTGGCTGAGATTACAGAGCAGTAAGCAGGTATTGAGCATTCTTGTAGCTCAGTCGGTAAAAATCTGCCTGCAGTGCAGGAGACTCGAGTTCAGTCCTTGGGTTGGGAAGATCCCCTGGAGACAGTAATGGCAACCCACTCCGGTATCCTTGCCTGGAAGATCTCATGGACAGAGGAGCCTGGTGTACTGCAGTCTATAGGGTCACAAAGAGTCGGGCACGACTGAGCGATTAACACTAAGCAGGTATTAAGAGCCACAAAGGTTATTTTAAAACTCTACTAGAAAAGGTACATGCACCCCAATGTTCATAGCAGTACTATTTAGAGTTGCCACGTCATAGAAGCAACCTAAGTGTCCATCAGCTGAGTAATGGATAAAGATGTAGTACATATATACAAATGGAATACTAATCAGTCATAAAAAGAATGAAGTAATGCCAACTGGACTGCAAAGAGATCAAACCAGTCCATCCTAAAGGAAATCAGTCCTGAAGCTCCAATAATTTGGCCACCTGATGGGAAGAACTGACTCATTGGAAAAGACCCTAATGCTGGGAAGGACTGAAGGCAGGAGAAGGGGATGACAGAGGATGAGATGGTTGGATGGCATCACCAACTCAGTGGACATGAGTTGGAGCAAGCTCCGGGAGATAGTGATGGACAGGGAGGCCTGGTGTGCTACAGTTGGACTTGACTGAGTGATTGAACTAACTAAATGCCAACTGTAGCAACATGGATGGGCCTAGAGATTATTGAAAAGTGAAGTAAGTGAAGTAAGCCAGACAGAGAAAAACAAATAGCATATGATATCACTTATACGTGGAAACTAAAATGTGATACAAATGAACTTGTTTACAAGAGAAAAACAAGCTCTCAGACATAGAAAAGAAACAAGGTTACCCTGGTGGCTCAGATGATAAAGAGTCTGCCTGGCGGTGGGGGAGACCAGGGTTCCATCTGTGGGTCGGAAAAGTCCCCTGAAGAATGAAATGGCAACCCACTACAGTATTCTTGCCTGGAAAATCCCATGGGTGGAGGAGCCTGGCAGGCTATAGCCCACAGGATAACAAAGAGTCGGACACGACTGAGAGACTTCACTTTCTTTCAAGGTTACCAAAGAGGAAAGGGGGGAGTGTTAGATTAGGAGTTTGCAATTAAAATATACACAGCACTATATATAAAATAGATAAACAACAAGGACCTATTGTATTACATAAGGAATTGTACTCAATATCTCGTAATAACATACAATGGAAAAGAATCTAAAAAATAAATGTGCATGTAACTAAATCACTTTGCTGTACCCCTGAAATTAACAAAATATTATAAATCAATAATATTTCAATAAAAATTGTTTAAAAAAATTTTTGAAGTAAAATTCAACAACTTCCTCTGAGAAACCTTTCCCTTTACTTATTAAGCAAGATAACACACATAAAACACACAGATATAGGTGATACAGACATGGATAGAGATACAGACATAAGAGGCATGCTTTAAAAATTAGGGAACTGAATAAATAAACAATTAGGGCACAGAAAGCATTAACTTAAAAGAGCATATACACAAAAAGCTAAAACAAATGTGGCATAACAAATTCATATCTTAAAAATTAGATTATAAGTCAAGAAGTATTGCTGAAGATGAGAGACATTACACAAGGAGAAGGTCAGTTCAACAGGAAAGTATCACAATTCTATGTGTGTATACTTCTAGCCATAAAGCCAACAACAAATGTAAAAACAAAAAGAATAGGAAATCATAACTATGTTCTTTGAACACAAATAATTCCTTGTAACTCAGTTGGTAAATAATCTACCTTCAATGCAGGAGACCCAGGTTCAATTCCTGTGTTGGGAAGATTCCCTGGAGTAGGAAGTGGCAACCCACTCCAGGATTCTTGCCTGGAGAATCCCATGGACAGAGGAGCCTGGCAGGCTACAGTCCATGGGGTTGCAAGAGTCAGACATGACTTAGCGACTAAACCACCACCACCAAACAATATCGTGACAAAGGGGACATAATCTAAAACTTCAAGATTGGATTAACATTTGAAAAGCAGAGGATCTGATTCATCCTTTCTGATATTAACAGAATTAAAAAGAAAAAAAATAAGATCATTGTAATGCTTCTTAGATGAGGAAAATATATTTGACAACTCAAGCCTTACTTATGCTGAATTCTCTTAGCAAATGAGGAATAAAAAGGAACTTTTATTTGATAAAGAATATCCAAAAAATTTAACATACTGTAGTGAAATGTAAATGCTTTCCAACTGAGTTAGAGAATAAATTAAGGTTGTCTACTTTGACCACTACCATTGTACCCGAAGTCCCAGCCAGAATACTAAAGCAGCAAAAGAAGTGAGCAGATAAAATCAGAAAGGATAAAAACTATTATGTATAGATATTTTGCACACTGAAAATCTAAATGAACCTCAAAAAAATGTAATTGATAAATGAATTTTCCAAAGTCATAGGATGCAAAGTAAACATTTTTATGGTATAGCTATATGTATATATAGCGGTATATAATATATGTGTGTAACATCTCCTTTGTCAATTCATCCATTAATAAAAACTTAGGTTGCTTATATAACTTGGCTATTTTAAATAATACTGCAATAAATACTGGGGTACATATATCTTTTCAAATTTTTGTTTGCTTTTCTTCAGGTAAATGCCCAGAAGTGAAATTGCTGGATCATATGGCAGATCTATTTTTAATTTTTGAGGAGCCTCCAAACTGTTTTCTATAGTGGCTGTATCAGTACACATTCCCACCAACAGTGCACGAAGTTTCCTTTTCTCCACACCCTTGCCAACACTCGCCATTTGCTGTCTTTTTGATAACAGCCCTTCCGGCAGGTGTGAGCTGGTATCTCATGTGGTTTTGATCTGCATTTCTCTCATGACCAGTGATGTCAAGCGTCTTTTCATGTGTCTGTTGGCCATCTGTATGTCTTCTTTGGAAAATACGGCTGTTCCGCTCCTCTGCCTAATTTTTCAGTCAGAGTGTTGATTTTTTTGATGTTGAGCTGTATGAGTTCTGTGCACATACTTTATGTCAACCCCTTATTGGATCTATCATCTGCAAATATCTTCTTGCAGTGGGTTGATTTTTCATTGTATTGTTGGCGGCAGGCTTCTTTTGGATCTTTTTGCTTACTGTAGAATGAGTCTTTCAATGAGTACCTCACAGGAATGGCTGGAGCTAAACTAGTTAAACCCAGGGTAGCCTTTTTGAAGTCAGTGTCTCCTGAGATTTGCTTACTGGAAGTGCCTTTAAATGCAGTTACACTATGTTCTATTTTCTTCTCTTTGTAAAGTGACTCTGTCCTCCAAGTACAGCATTTCAGGCCTGGCCGGTTCCAAGAATGAGGAGATATTATTACAGATCAGAACATCTCAACAGAGCAAATTCTGCTCTTCTGGCTCACAAATTCCTAAAAGGAACAAACTTGTTAGATTTGGTGGTAGTAATTAGGCTAAATTAAATACTTTTGGGCTGCTTGCTTAACGAAATGTCACAAAGGCTGCACCAAATGCTCCGCCAAAATCCTCCCTGAAAAACCTTCAGACTTGCTTGGATTAATGACAGCTACTCTCTCCTTTAAAGAACTAAACCTCAGATTTCCAACAGTTCACAAAAGCAGTTCTGAAAACTTTCCTCATTAAACATGGGAACACACTGCCCTTGAGCCCTGAAATGTAATTGCTTCAAGTGAAATATCATGTAATACTAACCTACCTGGACATCCCCTAAACTTTCAAGTGGCTCATTACCTCTAAGGATAGTTAACGCACTACCTAATGCTTCCAAAACTTATAGGAAACAGGAAATGAAAGCAGATAGCTAAGTCTTCTAAGACAATCATAATATTCACACTGGCCTCCACAGAATCGTAACAGTATTCATTGAGTCATCACTAGATGTCAAGTGCTGCACATTTATTGATTCATTTTATCCTCACAAACAACATTGTTTTCCCTATTTTGCATGGGAAAAACCAGAGGCAAAGAGAAAGTAATATGCCTGGTGTCACTAAGAAAGAAATTCTTAAAGTCAGGATTCAGATCTCCATACTCTGCAATGTTGCATTATTCTCTTCTTTAAAATAACTCTGGATTCCTGAAAATGACTCACATGAGTTTTCTTAGCCATTTTTACTCTGTTGAATTGCATCTACTATGTGGGAAGAGGGCAGACCAGCTCAGAACAGATGATCAAGGCTCTTCCTTAAGGAAAGGAAAGATATTATTATAGGTCAAAACATCTCAGCAAAGTAAACACTGCTGCTTCTGCCTCACAATTTCCTAAAATGAACAAACTAACAAAAAATTGTTAGATTTGGTGGTTGCAACCTGGCTCAACTACAGTATTTCATATTATGCAGTGCATGCTATGGGTATTAAGTCTTACCTTTTTACTGTGTGGAATACAGTGTTTGCTTTCTGACTGTGGTCAAAGGTATGAATGTGTTGTAGGAACCTATTGATAAAAGGGCATCAAGAACAAAAAGCCCTAGGATCTAAGATTTAGGAGGAGAAACCGCACATTCTCATTTCTTTCTTTCTGTTGTGAAATGGAGCTCATTTGAGGAGCCCAGAGGTGGCAAAAATACACGGAAGAACTGCACAAAAGATCTTCACGACCTGGATAATCATGATGATGTGATCACTCATCCAGAGCCAGACATCTTGGAACGTGAAGTCAAGTGGGCCTTAGAAAGCATCACTACGAACAAAGCTAGTGGAGGTGATGGAATTCCAGTTGAGCTGTTTCAAATCCTGAAAGATGATGCTGTGAAAGTGTTGCAATCAATATGCCAGCAAATTTGGAAAACTCAGCAGTGGCCACAGGACTGGAAAAGGTCCGTCGCCATTCCAGTTCCAAAGAAAGGCAATGCAAAGGAATGCTAAAACTACCGCACAGTTGCACTCATCTCACATGCTAGTAAAGTAATGCTCAAAATTCTCCAAGCCAGGCTTCAGCAATACATGAACTGTGAACTCCCTGATGTTCAAGCTGGTTTTAGAAAAGGCAGAGGAACCAGAGATCAAATTGGCAATGCCCGCTGGATCATGGAAAAAGCAAGAGAGTTCCAGAAAAACATCTATTTCTGCTTTATTGACTATGCCAAAGCCTTTGACTGTGTGGATCACAATAAACTGTGGAAAATTCTGAAAGTAATGGAAATAACAGACCACCTGACCTGCCTCTTGAGAAATCTGTATGCAGGTCAGGAAGCAACAGTTAGAACTGGACATGGAACAACAGACTGGTTCCAAATAGGAAAAGGAGTACGTCAAGGCTGTATATTGTCACCCTGCTTATTTAACTTATATGCAGAGTACTCATGAGAAATGCTGGACTGGAAGAAACACAAGCTAGAAGCAAGATTGCTGGGAGAAATATCAATAACCTCAGATATGCAGATAACACCACCCTTATGGCAGAAAGTGAAGAGGAAGTAAAAAGCCTCTTGATGAAAGTGAAAGAGGAGAGTGAAAAAGTTGGCTTAAAGCTCAACATTCAGAAAACGAAGATCATGGCATCCGGTCCCATCACTTCATGGGAAATAGATGGGGAAACAGTGGAAACAGTGTCAGACTTTATTTTGGGGGTCTCCCAAAATCACTGCAGATGGTGACTGCAGCCATGAAATTAGAAGACTCTTACTCCTTGGAAGAAAAGGTATGACCAACCTAGATAGTATATTCAAAAGCAGAGACATTACCTTGCTGACTAAGGTCCGTCTAGTCAAGGCTATGGTTTTCCTGTGGTCATGTATGGATGTGAGAGTTGGACTGTGAAGAAGGCTGAGCGCCGAAGAATTGATGCGTTTGAACTGTGGTGTTGGAGAAGACTCTTGAGAGTCCCTTGGACTGCAAGGAGATCCAACCAGTCCATTCTGAAGGAGATCAGCCCTGGGATTTCTTTGGAAGGAATGATGCTAAAGCTGAGGCTCCAGTACTTTGGCCACCTCATGCGAAGAGTTGACTCATTGGAAAAGACTCTGATGCTGGGAGGGACTGGGGGCAGGAGGAGAAGGGGACGACCAAGGATGAGATGGCTGGATGGCATCACGGACTCGATGGACGTGAGTCTGAGTGAACTCCGAGAGATGGTAATGAACAGGGAGGCCTGGCGTGCTGCGATTCATGGGTCGCAAAGAGTTGGACACGACTGAGTGACTGAACTGAACTTGGGGACTACTGTCTAAAAATATTGATGATATATTTCATTGAAAATCTATGTGCTCAGTTGCTCAGTCATATCCAACTCTTTGCAATCGCTTCTCTGTCCATGAAATTTTCCAAGCAAGAATAATAGAATGGTTTGCCATTTCCCACTCCTACTCTGACATCGATAATCTATGCAAGCAGAATATTAGGCATTTCATGCATTATTTTATTTAATTCTTATGTCTACAACATTACTGTTGTCTCCATTTTATAGCTGACAACTGCAGTGCTAGTCAATAACAGAGACAGAATTTTAACTTCAGTGTGTTTTTTTTTTATCTTTATGTTGGAGCACAACTGATCAGCAATGTTGCATTAGTTTCAGGTGTACAGCAAAGTGATTAAGTTATTCATATACATGTATCTATTCTTTTTCAAATTTTTTTCCATTTAAGTCATTGTAGAATATAGAGCAGTGATACCTTTGTTATAAAGTAGGTCCTTGTTGGGCTTCCCTGGTGGCTCAGATGGTAAAGAATCCACCTGCAATGCAGGAAACCTAGGTTTGATCCCCTGGGTTGGGAAGATCCCCTGGAGGAGGGCATGGCAACCCACTCCAGTGTTCTTGCCTTAAAGAACCCCCATGGACTGAGGAGCCTAGTGGGCTACAGTCCATGGGGTGGCAAAGAGTTGATCACAGCTGAGTGACTAAGAACAGTACAGATCCTTCCTTGTTGGTACCTATTTTAAATATAGCAGAGTGTATGTGTCTATCCCTAACACTTCAGTCTATTTTAACACAAAAGAGTTCTTCAGTGTTACTCTAGTTTTCCACTAAAAGGACTTTAAATGTATTTTTTCACACTGATGTAGGAACTGCCTGATTTTCGTGGTATTGTATCCTGGGCAGAGATCCCAGGCAGCTCAGTTGCAGACAAATGTATGATCTTCAGAGGTTGTCAAGAGCCAGAAAAAAACTCAGGGACTTGGGGACTTGAAGTCAAGGCGAGGAGGCAGCTGGAGGAGAACGAAGGGATGGGGGGCGGCAATCAAGGCGAACGATATGGCAGAAGTATCGTCCTCAAAACTGAAGATATCTAAACTTTGCTGAGCTCCATGCTACAATAGGGTCCAATAACTCTTTTCTTAGGCTCGACCTGGATTTGGTCTCCAAGCTATAGCTAATGTTCTTTCTTGCCACATCTGGGTGTCATATAAATAGGACACTGGCAATCAGCCTTTCAGTTCCTCACAAGAGCACACCTGAATGAGAGCTACGGTAAATCTGACCAGTGTTTCTGAGAGATTTCTGATATATACCCCTGTTTCTGTCTCCTTCAACCAATAAAACTCTCCATGTTCTAGCAAAATATGTCCATGGTTACAGAAGGTAGGCCCATTTATGAACAACCCCTTATTTCAAAATGGCACACCTTACCATGTAAATCACACATTTTACCAGTTAAAGTGTAACTTCATGCCTTGGTAGATACACAGTTATTTAACTCAGTTGAAAGTTACAGTGGAATAAACCCTAGATGATTGCTGCTAAATGATCAATGTATTCATTAGGACTCTTTCCATTGCAAGTGGCAAAAAATGCATCTGAAAGACGATTATATTTAAAGGGAGAAATTTTTGACTCCCATATGTGTAAGTGGGTGCTGGCTTTGGAGCAGCTAGTTTCAAACAATGCCATCGGTGCCTGCTTCCAAGTGTTGTCTAGACACATCTATATGTGTCATCCTCATCCTCATTTCCTTTGGACGTTGTCCTTCATGTGGTATACGTTCCGTGGAAGAGGTGCTGATGTCAATCTGTCTGCAAGTAGAGCAGAATGCAAGCTCTCCTCTTCCAACTTTAGAAGAGACCCAGACAAGGACTGGGTTTGACTCAGACAATCACTTGCATACCCCTTTGGACAAGCATTATTAGAGGGAATGGATGCCATAGTCTGCAGGTACTCTGTGGCTTGTGTGGTAGAGCAGGGTGATCAACAGCTTCACCAGATTCACGTGGTAGGGATCCCAAACAAAAATGGAAATGATTTTTCCAGAAGAAAAGAAATGAGATAGTAGGGTGAATAATAAAAAGCAGAAAAACAAATAAAAATAGCTATCTAATTTAATCAAATATCCATTCTACTTGGGTCTGGAAGCCCCAGATATCTTTTGCTTTCAAGAATATTCCATGTGCTCAAACTCATAGTTAGGGGAAAGACAGCAACATAGTTGGACTAGAAGCTGAAGTGTTATCTTTGGGTCAGAGTCAAATGGAACAAAAGCTACAACTGAGTGCTACCAGGTATGTATCAATCTTTATATGAGTTTGTTTTTTTTTTTTTTTATTAAGCCCTGAACACTTTAGAACCTAAGGTGAGTTAATCACCATGGAATAAATTAGTCTCTAGGCTAAATTTGAAGACTTGTTCCAGAAATGCTTTCTAAACATTTGCTATTGTAGGATCAAGATCAATACCCACAAAACAGAGTTATTTCCCATTTTGTTTCTATACATTATTACAAAGGTGTTTAGTGACTAATTTCTTTTGTTAATTTATCAAGCTTAAAATTTCTTTTTATTCTCTTTCAAGTCCTTCCTCTTCAAAATGTAGGATATTTATATGGAAATAATATTCTTTTTCAGTATCATTTCCTTTTCAATTTTATGGATTTGGCATTTTGAAAAAATATAAAACACAGAGACTAAGCGGGAAAATCTTCCTTTTATTATTTCACATGCATAGCTGCTTTACAAGTATGGTTATACCATCCTTTCAAAACAGACAAGAATGAAAGAATTTGGCTGAACTATGGAATCTTTCATGATTAAAATGGAAATTTTTGCTGGGAAAAGAGAGACAGTTGAAACATTGTTCTTATACAACCTTGTAGTAATATTTTGAACAAGAATTTATATGCTCATATTGTAGAATCTCAAAGCACAGCAATCCACATGTAATATGTAATGTCAGCTTTCTTTCTTTCAGAGTATTTATTTCAAAAGCTCACCATGAACAATAGTGTTCTGGGAGGGTATTTTTTGTTTCTGTTTTTTTTTAGATATTTGAAAAACTGTGTGGGTGGCTCACTGTTGAGTAGAAATTCTAGAGCTTTAAAGCTCTACAAGCTTAGGAATGTTGGTAATTTTCAAAAGCAGATGTTCTTCTTGACCTCTACAATAATATTTAGCATATACAAAAGTGCTATATTCATTAGGGTGACCAAATGATAGGCTTGACTGTCTTTGTAGTCTATTTAAAGCTTGGAGAGAAAAATAATAAAGAGAAATGTTATTGAGTTCAAGGATTGTAAAAAACAAGGAAACAAGTAAAATTTATTGTCCTTTAGACAGGATCCCATGGCTGCCTGCATCTCACAGTAATTCTAGAAATAGTAACCGTCACTAAAGATTTTTCTCAAATTGTTTCTCTCTGGATGGTCCCAACATGGTCAGTGAATACTCAAAAAGAAACTTGAGGGGGAAGGAGAGACTTGGGTGAACACCTTTGCTTGTCTTATGATTTTTCTTTTTTTTTTTGATGGAGAAAGAGAAACGTGATTTCTGTGTGTGTGTGCTCAGTCTTTATCATGTCTGACTTTGCAACCCCGTGGACTATAGCCCACAGGCTCCTCTGTCCATGGGGATTCTCCAGGCAAGAATACTGGAATGGTTTGCCATGCCCTCCTCCCGGGAATCTTCCCAACCCAGGGACCAAACCCAGGTCTCCCACACTGCATGCAGATTTACTGTCTGAGCCACCAGAGAAGACCCGCATGACTTCCCAGTTCAGTTCAGTTCAGTCGTTCAGTCGTGTCCAACTCTTTGCGACCCCATGAATCACAGCAAGCTAGGGCCTCCCTGTCCTTAAGCACATGCAAAAATGAACTCAGAGCTGATAAAACACAAGCAATGTGGCTACATATCTCCATTTTAACAAATTAATCAAATTCTATTTTTAACATTAAAAACAAACATCATTCACACATATAAATGAAAGATTCATAGTGTTAAATATATTTTTGTTTTAAGGTCAGAAGACTATGATACAGTGACTCATAAATTTGGAATATGTATTCAGTTGCTAGTTTCTGAACTCATATATAAAGTACATTTTTAAAGCAATGGGGAAAAGGATGATTAACAGGACAAAATCATTATTTTGCATGAGCGTTCAGTGTTATTCAACTGTCATTGACCCCTTTTCCCAATGACTTGACCTGTTCAATACTTTAATAATAAAACTCCATCAAAAATATCTTATTGGTTGAGTAAAAAGTGTGTATTATATATGAAGGAACACTCTTTGGCTTTTAAGTAGAAAATAATTCAAAAGCCAAGCTATCTAATGAAAACTGAATAATCATATGTGGCATACCACCTTGATCAAAACACTAATTGCCATCTTTGATATGCTTCCTCTGGGTTGAGGATCCCTTAGGATTTCTTTGTGGAAGCATCAGAGAAAAGAAGTTTGAAGAAATCCATTCTTTTCATCCCGACTTTCAATAAGTTAAAAAGAAAGCATGGTTAGAGCCTCTAGAAATGTCTTTACATAGATCAGTTCACATAAACAATTCTCAGTGTCAAAATATCAAGAGAAATACTTTCTCTTATTGTATTTGGAAGGGAGCAGTAATAGCCCTGAATTTTATTTCACCAAGCATTAGTCTCATAAGATTAATGTGTATTCAGCAGGTAAGAGATTTCATAAGGGATTCTAAGTTTCCCATTTGAAACACTAGTATTTTCTAAATCAGACACCATATATTAAGGCCAAAATGTACTGGCCAATGAGTTTTATAGAGCTATCTCATGCATTCAAGGGGATAATTCCTTTTCTAATATCACTGAAGTTCACTGAAGAGGGGATGCTATTATTTCCTGGTTTCAAAAATATTCCCTGTCCTAATAGTGCCATGGAATAAAATGGTTGCCTCCTGTTTCCCCATTCTCTTGTCAGTCAACACAACTGTGCCAGTTCAGCAGCAACATCCTATTTCTGCAGTAGTGATCCTGCAGGGACTGGTAAGATATGTCAATCCACACTTCTGATTGGATCCCCAAGCCTTCTGAAGAGTTACATGCAAAGCAGGAACAAATTAGGTCATCAGATGAAGAACTCAATCAGACTTATTTAGTCAATAACGTTTGAGATAACTCTTTGTCAGTAATGGAGATATGAAAAACAAATGTTTTTCAATTCTAACACAAAGTTTCATTTACTTTTCACATCATGCCTTCTTACATCATTATGAAATAAAATTTTAGCTGTATGCCCTTAGGCAAGAAACTTTATGAACTGAGTACTATCTCAAAATACTTATCCAGAAGGACTGCTGTGAGAATTAAATGAGATAATGTATAAAAAGAACAGTGCCTGGTAAACAGAGCAATAATACTATTCCCCCTAAAGGGCACCATTCACACTGATTTCTGTATATGGAGACCCTTGCAACTAGGCAATGGCAAGATATGCTGGCAAATATGAATAGCTAAAAAAATAAGCAGCACATGGCAAAGCATAGAGTGTGCATTATATATTCTATTTTTCTCTGTGTATCAGGAACTAATAGTGATGACTGTTATCTGCTAAAGCTTCCATGTCTGTCAAACACATCTACTTTATGTATGGGATCATTTTCTGAGGAATGATAGTGAATTAAATCAGTGGTGTGGTGTGTTATTATAGCATGGCTTCTATGGAACTATGCTCTGAGCAGCCTAGTATGGACATTTCTCTTCCATCCTCTTCAGATACTCTCAAGTCATACCATGCATTCAATAACAGTCCTTTTCAGCTGCTATTCATACATACTTTTGCCACCAGTGCTTCCAGTATGCTGGATGTTTTTGATGTGTGTGGAATCACACGTGGAATCACATGTGAAGGAATCACCTTCAGAATGCGATTCCTAATTGCTAACTTATATGTACTTTTTGTTTCCTTCACTATTTCTTTGAAATGGACTACAACCTCTAAATAAATAAAACAGCGTAATAATGTTTCAGGTGTTTCTTAGCAGATATATGTATCATAGTTATTTACATATATTTTCAGCAGGTCAAGTCTATTCACTGTCAAAATAAATAGAAGAAATAGAAATTACAACAAAGGAAAAAAATCATTGCAGAAAGATTACACATTAGAGTGTTCATGACTATAAAGTGCACAGAGAGCCAGTGTTCATGACTATAAAGTGCACAGAGAGCCACGCAAATGCACAGAGAATGGAAACACATAAAGTAACCACGTCCTCGCAATGGTGTGAGTGAAAATTAGTTAAGTGCTCTGCACAGAAATTTGACCACACTTATTTAAATGGAATTTAAACATGCCCCACATTTCAGCAAATCCATTCAGTCATGTACTCCAGAGAAACTAGCACATGGAGAAATCATTTAGAATATATTTCAACATTGCCCCTATCAGTGAAAAACTGGGGAGAACCCAAATATCTATCAAATAAGAGTGATAAAATTGAAATGTAGTCATACAAAAATATTAAAAAGCAGTTAAATTAATTAACACAAATAAACATGAAAAAAATTGCAAAAATATATTCTTGATTAAAAAGGCGGTCCCCCTCCAGGGGGAGCAAAATGGACGAAAGATGACCCCCAGGCAGAGAGGCTTGGGGCGCCTTAGGGACCTACGGCATCTCGCATGACACTGCCAGTCAGAGAAAGAAAACAAGAAATGATTTGTTGTACAGCCTGGAATACATCACATTCGTTGTGAATTATAAGAGGAAACTTTCATCTGCATTACCTGGACCACTGCAGTCTTCAAGAGTAGAGGCTCATCTCCTACTCACCCCTCCTGAAATGCTTCTTGACTAGGGCAGGACAGGCTTTACAGGCTGTCGTGTTTTGGTTAAACAAAGCTAACCTCAGTTCATGCCCTGAAGTAATTCTCCTGCCCTCCGATATGCACGAGCAAAGTCTACTTCTAACTGTTGCTGGAAATGTGACTCTTTTTGGCCTCCTGTCAGATATAAAACCCTTCATCGGGTGGAAGAAATCAACTGCTGACCTCCAGTATGTAGATTTCAGACTGGTTGGATGTTGAAAGTTGATGTTGATTCCCAAAATCCACCTGGCAACCTCACCACCATCCAATCAGAAGAATGTCTACAGGTTGATCAGGAGAAGGTGGGAGAAAATTCTTCTCTGCCTCTAAATACGTTGCAACTGGTAATCATGAACATATCAATAACCTCAGATATGCAGATGACACCACTCTTATGGCAGAAAGTGAAGAGGAGCTAAAAAGCCTCTTGATGAAAGTGAAAGAGGAGAGTGAAAAAGTTGGCCTAAAGCTCAACATTCAGAAAACTAAGATCATGGCATCTAGTCCCATCACTTCATGGTGAATAGATGTGGAAACAGTGTCAGACTTTATTTTGGGGGCTCCAAAATCATGGCAGATGGTGATTGCAGCCATGAAATTAAAAGACGCTTACTCCTTGGAAGAAAAGTTATGACCAACCTAGACAGCATATTGAAAAGCAGAGACATTACTTTGCCAACAAATGTCTGTCTAGTCAAGGCAATGGTTTTTCCAGTGGTCATGTATGGATGTGAAAGTTGGACTGTGAAGAAAGCTGAGCCCGAAGAATTGATGCTTTTGAACTGTGGTGTTGGAGAAGACTCCTGAGAGTCCCTTGGACTGCAAGGAGATCCAACAAAGTCCATTCTGAAGGAGATCAGCCCTGGATGTTCTTTAGAGGAAATGATGCTAAAGCTGAAGCTCCAGTACTTTGGCCACCTCATGCAAAGAGTTTGACTCATTGGAAAAGACTCTGATGCTGGGAAGGATTGGGGGCAGGAGGAAGAGGGGATGACAGAGGATGAGATGGCTGGATGGCATCACTGACTTGATGGACGTCTGAGTGAACTCTGGGAGTTGGTGATGAACAGGGAGGCCTGGCATGCTGCGATCCATGGGGTTGCAAAGAGTCAGACACGACTGAGTGACTGAACTGAACTGAATCATGAACAACTAATTGAATATTTATAACAACTATCACAGATTAGTAAGTCTTTCAGTGAATATTTTCCATCATTTCCTAATTTCCAAGCCCTGTGCTATGCTCTGGGGGAATGCAGAGATTAATGCATCTGCTACCATATAGCAGATTTCTTGGAGAGAGACATGAAAAATAAGTGTTGTAAATGCTGAAGACATTCTACTAGAAATCCTCGAAAGGAAATAGCTGCTGTAGAGGCAAAGTGCTCCCACTCAGACTCATGTTGCCTAGATATTAACTCTGGTCGCACCACTTACTTCTTTTATGAGTTTAGGCAGATTTCATAAGTTCTTCAGACAAGTTTCATCATCCTTAAATAGGGATAAATAACTCTTATCTCATAAGAGTATGATAAGGATTAAAAGCAATTATGCATTGATTAAATTTCCTCAGTGCCTCAAAAAAAATAAAAATAAAAAAATAAAATAAAAAGGCAGGCTGCATTATTCATTCAGCTTTTTTTCACTGAGTATTTTTAAAGTATTTTCTGTGCATCACATACACAAGATTGTTCTAAGTAGCAAGAATACTTGGAGAAGGCGATGGCACCCCACTCCAGTACTCTTGCCTGCAAAATCCCATTGACAGAGGAGCCTGGTAGGC
The DNA here is from genome assembly GCA_917880005.1 of Nanger dama. NCBI lineage: Eukaryota > Metazoa > Chordata > Mammalia > Artiodactyla > Bovidae > Nanger > Nanger dama. Next base: position 5,985,652 of record CAKJTW010000059.1, read on the forward strand.
TGCAGTCCATGGGGTCGCTAGGAGTCAGACATGACTGAACAACTTCACTTTCACTTTTCACCTTCATGCATTGGAGAAAGAAATGGCAACCCACTCCAGTGTTCTTGCCTTCAGAATCCCAGGGATGGGGAAGCCTGGTTGGCTGCCTTCTATGGGGTCTCACAGAGTTGGACACGACTGAAGCGACTTAGCAGCAGCAGCAGCAAGAATTCTGGAATGGGTAGTCATTCCTTTCTCCAAGGGGATCATCCCAACTCAGGGATCAAACCTGAGTCTCGTACATTTCAGATAGAGTCTTAACCTCAGTGTCACCAGGGAAGCCCAAGCCTATAGTCTATACCGCATTAAAGATACCAATGTCACTTTTAAGCTAGACCTGGTCTAAGGGCCAACAAATCAAATTTAGTTCCAATCTGGGAAATCAGGGCTACTTCAGAGACAAGGTATTTAGAACTATGAAGAAAATTATAGTAAAAGAAAGTAATTTCTTATGGATGTAGAAAGATTGGCTCACCTATGAATATAGCAATTAAACATTACATCATGAAAAACACAAGAGTCTAGTTTTAAAAGAGTACTTGGAATATGTGATTTTTATATTCTTTCCAGTTCTATCAATGTTAGGCACAGTAGTCACAGAGAAAAGTGTAACTCTGCCATCTGCTGTTAGGTTTAATAGCCTGAAGCTTAAAGATGGATATGTGACATGTGAGTGTCATTAGTCATTAGGAAAAATCAAATTAAAATCTCAATGAGCTTGATAGGGATTGCATTGAATCTGTAGATTGCTTTGGGTAGTATACTCATTTTTACTATATTGACTCTTCCAATCCATGAACATGGTATATTTCTCCATCTATTGGTGTCCTCTTTGATTTCTTTCATCAGTGTTTTATAGTTTTCGATATATAGGTCTTTAGTTTCTTTAGGTAGGTATATTCCTAAGTATTTTATTCTTTCCGTTGCAATGGTGAATGGAATTGTTTCCTTAACTTCTTTTCTAATTTCTCATTGTTAGTGAATAGGAATGCAAGGGATTTCTGAGTGTTGACTTTATATCCTGCAACTTTACTATATTCATTGATTAGCTCTAGTAGTTTTCTGGTCGAGTCTTTGGGATTTTCTATGTAGAGGATCCTGTCATCTGCAAACAGTGAGAGTTTTATTTCTTCTTTTCCAGTTTGGATTCCTTTTATTTCTCTTTCTGCCCTGATTGCTGTGGCCAAAGCTTCCAGAACTATATTGAATAGTAGTGGTGAAAGTGGGCACCCTTGTCTTGTTCCTGACTTTAGGGGAAATGCTTTCAATTTTTCACCATTGAGGATAATGTTTGCTATGGGTTTGTCATATATAACTTTTATTATGTTGAGGTACATTCCTTCTATTCCTGCTTTAGCAATCTACAGATTCAATGTAATCCCTATCAAGCTACCAACAGTATTTTTCACAGAACTAGAACAAACAATCTCAAGATTTGTAAGGAAAACACAAAAACCTCGAGTAGCAAAAGCAATCTTGAGAAAGAAGAATGGAACTGGAGGAATCAACTTGCCTGACTTCAGGCTCTACTACAAAGCCACAGTCATTAAGACAGTATGGTACTGGCACAAAGAAATATAGATCAATGGAACAAAATAGAAACCCCTGAGATAAACCCACACACCTATGGACACCTTATCTTCAACAAAGGAGGCAAGAATATACAATGGAGTAAAGACAGTCTCTTTAATAGGTGGTGCTGGGGAAAACTGGTCAACCACTTGTAAAAGAATGAAACTAGACCTGTTTTTAACACCGTACACAAAAATAAACTCAAAATGGATTAAAGATCTAAATGTAAGACCAGAAACTATAAAACTCCTAGAGGAGAACATAGGCAAAACACTCTCCAACATAAATGACAGCAGGATCCTCTATGATCCACCTCCCAGTATACTGGAAATAAAAGCAAAGATAAACAAATGGGATCTAATTAAAATTAAAAGCTTCTGCACAACAAAGGAAACTATAAGTAAGGTGAAAAGACAGCCTTCTGAATGGGAGAAAACAATAGAAAATGAAGCAACTGACAGACAACTAATCTCAAAGATATACAAGCAACTTATGCAGCTCAACTCCAGAAAAAATAAACGACCCAATCAAAAAATGGGCCAAAGAACTAAATAGGCATTTCTCCAAAGAAGACATACGGATGGCTAACAAACACATGAAAAGATGCTCAACATCACTCATTATCAGAGAAATGCAAATCAAGACCACAATGAGGTACTATTTCACACCAGTCAGAATGGCTGCGATCCAAAAGTCTACAAGCAATAAATGCTGGAGAGGATGTGGAAAAAAGGGAACCCTCTTACACTGCTGGTGGGAATGCAAACTAGTACAGCCACTATGGAGAACAGTGTGGAGATTCCTTAAAAATTTGCAAATAGAACTGCCTTATGACCCAGCAATCCCACTGCTGGGCATACACACCGAGGAAACCAGAACTGAAAGAGCCACATGTACCCCAATGTTCATTGCAGCATTGTTTATAATAGCCAGGACATGGAAACAACCTAGATGTCCATCAGCAGATGAATGGATAAGAAAGCTGTGGTACATATACACAATGGAGTATTACTCCACCCTTAAAAAGAATAAATTTGACTCAGTTCTAATGAGATGGGTGAAACTGGAGCCGATTATACAGAGTGAAGTAAGCCAGAAAGAAAAACACCAATACAGTATACTGACACATATATATGGAATTTAGAAAGATAGTAATGATGACCCTGTATGTGAGACAACAAAAGAGACACAGAGGTATAGAACGGACTTTTGGCCTCTGAGGGAGAGGGAGAGGGTGGGATGATTTGGGAGAATGACACTGAAACATGTATACTATCATATAAGAAACAAAGCACCAGTCTATGTTTGATGCAGGATACAGGATGCTTGGGGCTGGTGTATGGGATGATCCGGGGAGACTGTGTGGGGTGGGAGGTGGGAGGGGGCTTCAACATTGGGAGATCGTGTACACCTGTGGCTGATTCCTGTCAATGTATGGCAAAGCCAATACAGTATTGTAAAGTAGAATAAAGTATTTTAAAAAAATTTTTTTAATTTCTCAAGAAATAAACAGTCTTGAATTCAGAAAAAAAAAAATAAACTCTCAGTGAGATACCACTACACTAGGGGTCAATGAACTTTTGCTGTAAAGAGCCAGATTATAAATATTTTAGGCTTTATAGGCCAGATAATCTCTATCACAGCTCTTTAATTCTATCACCTTAAAGCAAAAGCAGCCATAGAAAAGAAATAAGCAAATGCACATCATTATGTTCCAATAAAACTTTATTTACAAAACCAGGTGATGGACTGGATTTGGCCTATGAAACATAGATGCTGAGTTCACTTTCACTACAATCTTTAGAACAGCTAAATTAAAAAGACTGACTGTACCAAGTATTGGTGAGGTTGTGAAACAACTGGAATTCTTAGACACTTCTGATGGGAATGTAACAAGCAACCACTGGAAAAATAGTTTGGCAGTTTTTTAAAGACAACATATATCTATCCTATGACCCAGCATTCCTCTCTTATTTACCCAATAAAATGAAAGTGTGAAGTCTTATACATGACTTTCAGAGTAGCTATGTACATAACAAAAACCTGCAAATAACTCAAATGTTCATGAACAGGTAAATGGATACACAAATTTCGATATATCCATATAATGGTCTAATCCTCAGAAATCAAAAGAATAGACTATTAAAACACACACAATATGGGTGTATCTCAAAATAATTATGCAGAATGAAAGATACCAAGCAGATAAGGATACATACTATATGATTCAACTTAATATAAAATTCTAGAAACAGAAAATTAATCTATAGTGACAAAGGAGAGATCAATGGTTATCTAAGGGTAGAAGCAGGGAAGGGTAGGAAATAAGGATTACAAAGAGTATGAAGAAACATTTGAGAATGATGAATACCTTCAATGATTTGATTTTAATCATAGTTTCATGAGTGTACACAGACATCAAAACTTCTCAAATTGTAACACTAAATGTGCACAAAAAGCTATTGCCTGAGAGATAAAAGGTAATGGTACAAAGAAATGATTTCCTTCAAAAGGCAGTATGGATGAGGCTACATCTGATCCCTTCCTGTGTAGTCATGGCTTATGGTTGGGCATCCCCACTCAACTACAAAGGTATCTGTGTTCAGATTTAATTTTAAAAGTTATAAAGTTCAGTAAACAAAAATGAACTAAACAGGATCTTAGTAACTAACTTCTTGTATGTACCCTCATATGTGGAGATTTCAGAAAAGCTGGTGAGAAAATTTTTATTGTAACAAAATTTTCTTATTTAATATCAACTTGGCCACAATAATAGGCTGAATTCTTTGTGGGCTTTAACTAGTGGCAATGGTGACTGATATTTTAGGAGTGAAAGCCAAGATTGTAACTATGAGGAGAGATTAAAGGGATCTATCATCATTAAGATGATCACAAGAATTCAGTCACGTAGACTTAAGGAAGGGGTTCCTGGAGGCTCAGATGATAAAGAATTTGCCTGCAATGCGGGAGACCTGGATTCAGTCTCTGGATTAGAAAGATCCCCTGGAGAAGATAACGGCAACCCACTCCAGTATTCTTGCCAGGAGAGTTCCATGGACAGAGGACCCTGGCAACCCACAGTCCATGGGGTGGCAAAGAGTCAGATACAACTGAGCGACTAACACACACACACACACTCACACTCACACTCACACTTTAGGAAACTTCAGAAACTTACTTGTTTTATTAGAAGTGTGACATTCTAGCCCAGCAGATTTTAGGAGTTTCCTGCACAAAGTCAGAATTCCCATAGTCTTTTAAATATGAACATGAAAATTGATCATGCAGCTTTATATTAAAAAAAAAATGGATCATTGTTTTCTGAGGAAGCAGCTAGGATGTGGGCAGATGCCAGGCTCCACTGTGCTGCCTCCATGGCCTGGCACAGTGCCTGAGAGTACACAGAGGGTGCTCAATACATGAAAACGGTGGTCTCCTCTACAGCTATCACTTAAGAACTGAACTTGTATACTGATACAATCTTAAGGCAGCTTTAAGAAACATTAAACTTACTAAGAGAAATCAGTTAAGGTATTTTTTTTGTATAATCTTTGAAAACCAATAGCACTGAAGCAAGTTTTAAGCCTAAAAACAATAATAGTAATAAGATCATCATAGTAATAATAATACAAATAATAATAAGAAAAATATTGGATGCTTATTATATGCCAGGCATTGGCTAAATACATTACAGTTGTGATTTCTTCTACTTCTCATGACAGCCATGTGAGATGGATGTTACTGTTATCATCATTTTAGACTATACTAATCCATTAACCACATTTTTATGCAGGGAATGGACCACATCTTTCTTATGCTCCACTGCACACCCAGCACCAAGTCTGCTTTCTAACACAACAGGAATTTGTGAGTACAAATTTATAGCAAAGTCAGGACTCAAACGTAGGACACCCAGAGTCCAAGTTCTATTTTGCTTATTGTTCTTTATTTATTTCACTAAAATATCAAAACAACCTAAATGTTCAACAATATAGAAATGGTTAAATGCCTTTTGCTACAGTGGCTCTAGGGGTAAAATACAGCCAGGAAAATGTTAATTTAAAAACTAAATAGTAATATGAAAAATTACTCATAATTAATGGAAAGGAGAAAACAAAATTATATCTCTACTTTGATTACAATTATGTAAAATGATATATACATATTAATAAGAGCTGTAAGGGAGTAAAATATTAAGCAATCTATTTTATGGTGGCTGTAGATAATGTATTTAATTCCCATTATTGTTATTTAATATAACTTTCTAAAAATTACGTTAAAAATAAGAAAACCATAGCATAGTATGGTCCTGTATTACATGAATATTGCCTTTAACCAGTGAGTTTACATTTAAACACTGCCTCAGTCATACATATTTCAAAATGAATGTGATATGTTGGTTCTGAACAGGTATTAATTAAGTTGAAATCTTGGCAGATTAATGTGTAGTATGGAGGAGGCAGGGGGTTATAATAGGCCTAGTGAAGAAAAGAGTGGCTCATAAGCTTTCCTTGTCTTCGTAAGAGGCCTTTGTGTGTTTTCAGTTGCTAAACCTTGTCTGATTCTTTGCGATCCCAGGAAATGTAGCCGGCCAGGCTCCTTGGTGCATGGAATTCACAGGAAAGAATACTAGGATGGAGCCATTTCCTCCCTCCAGGGGCTCTTTTCCTGACCCAGGGATCGAACCTGAGTCTCCTATGTCTATTCTTTACCACTGAGCCACCTCCTCATAAATGCTTTCTATGTCTACAGTTTACAGAGTATTTGTTATGTTGACAAACCATTGTAAGACAGGGAAATTCTAGTAACCCAGTTCCCCTCATGTCTCCATCTTCTGCAGCAAGTTTAAGATCAAAATGATACTCCCTTCATTAATTATATTCAGGTGAAGGCATTCAGGCTTTCCTAGAACCATATTGCTGTGCATTTCTGCATCTTTCTTCCTTCCCAATTTAAGAGCTTTCAGTCCCACTCCAGTCACTGCAGGCTCAGATGACTGCAACCTCCACTAAGAAACATTGCTACCAATAGATACATGATGAACAAGGTGTTAACAGCTGCTGCTTTAGAGCATTTGAATCTCAGTTCTACCACTTACTGGCTTTGGATCAAAATATAGACAAATAACTCTTTAAAACTTCAGTGTTCTTGATTGTAAAATTGAACCATAATAGTAATCAGCTCTTTGGGTTATAGAAAGAATAAGCTAAGAAAATGTAAATAAAGTGCCTAGCCTATAGAAAGTGCACATTAATGTTAAATATTACTATAATAAATACTCCTTAATAGTACTAACTTTCCTTTTGAAGACCATCCAGCAACTCCTGGATACTCTGTACAGTTCTTCTGCTGACTTCTAAAGCTCTTCCCTGTATCTTTACCATATTTTCATTTGCTTAATCTTTATTTATATCCTCTATATATTGTCAGTTTTGCTGCTTTCTCTCATCTAAACATTACCCACACTGAGTGCAGCCTAAGTCATTTCTGTCATGTCTGACTCTTTGTGACTCCATGAACTGTAGACCACCGGGCACTTCTGTCCATGGAACTCTCCAGGCAAGAATACTGGAGTGGGGTTGCCATGCTGTCTTCTAGGGGTTCTTCCTGACCCAGGGATCAAACCCATGTCTCTTATGTCTCCTGCACTGGCAGGGTTCTTTACCACTAGCGCCACCTGGGAAGCCCAGTCATTATCCATACACTTTACCAAGCTTGTGGAAAATTCTGAAAGAGATGGAAATACCAGACCACCTGACCTGTCTCTTGAGAAACCTACATCTAGGTCAGGAAGCAACAGTTAGAACTGGACATGGAACAACAGACTGGTTCCAAATAGGAAAAGGAGTACGTCAATGCTGTATACTGTCACCCTGCTTATTTAACTTATATGCAGAGTACATCGTGAAAAATGCTGGGCTGGAAGAAGTAGAAGCTGGAATCAAGATTGCCAGGAGAAATATCAATAACCTCAGATATGCAGATGACACCACCCTTATGGCAGAAAGTGAAGAGGAACTGAGAAGCCTCTTGATGAAAGTGAAAGTGGAGAGTGAAAAGTTGGCTTAAAGCTCAGCATTCAGAAGACTAAGATCATGGCATCTGGCCCCATCACTTCATGGGAAATAGATGGGGAAACAGTGGAAACAGTGAGGGACTTTATGTTTTGGGGTTCCAAAATCACTGCAGATGGTGACTGCAGCCATGAAAATAAAAGACACTTACTCCTTGGAAGAAAAGTTATGACTAACCTAGATAGTATATTCAAAAGCAGAGACATTACTTCGCAAACAAAGGTCCGTCTAGTCAAGGCTCTGGTTTTTCCAGTGGTCATGTATGGATGTGAGAGTTGGACTATGAAGAAAGCTGAGTGCCGAAGAACTGACGTTTTTGAACCGTGGTGTTGGAAAAGACTCCTGAGAGTCTCTTGGACTGCAAGGAGATCCAATCAGTCCATTCTGAAGGAGATCAGCCCTGGGATTTCTTTGGAAGGAATGATGCTAAAGCTGAAACTCCATTACTTGGGCACCTCATGCGAAGAGTTGACTCATTGGAAAAGACTCTGATGCTGGGAGGGATTGGAGGCAGGAGAAGAAGGGGACGATCGAGGATGAGATGGCTGGATGGCATCACTGACTCGATGGACACAAGTCTGGGTGAACTCCAGGAGTTGGTGATGGACAGAGAGGCCTGGCGTGCTGCGATTCATGGGGTCGCAAAGAGTTGGACACGACTGAGTGACTGAACTGAACTGAACTGAATAGGTGTATAAAATAATTTGCTTAATGAATGGACATTAACATTTTTGTTCAGTCTCTAATTGTAATTTAATATTTAAGAATTTTCCACAAAAATACATCCTCTCTGATATTTGACATCCAGTTGAAGTGGTGAACCTCCCTCAAAAATATGATCTGTTGTTGGGAAGAATGGATTATTGCCACTCTGCATCCACTAAATTTGGACAGTAAATATTCACTGTCTTGCTGCAGGGCTATACTAACTCTACTGCTCTGTATCACACTCTGAAGGGACTTGAACCACCTGAACACTCCGCAGCATATCACATTAATATACTATTGATGATATCATGTCAGTCATATCTAATGAACAGCATATTACATGACTATATATAGTATATATATATATTATATTATTATACTATATTGGTGATATTATACTATAATATTGGTGATATTGGTGATTATTATACTATATTGGTGATAATTATCATGTCAACTAGATCTAATGACTAAGACATGGCAAGTACTCAACATGCCTCAACATGGCCCAAAGGGAGGGAAATAAACCATACAAAGATATTGGAGCCTGCTACATCTATGAAATTCTTTATAGTTCACTGATTTAAGACCTACCAGGATGTCTTCTTCAAAATAAAAGATGTTATTATATCACATATCAATTATCACTAGGAAATTTAATACATGGAAAGCCTCTAAATATTTTAGAAGTAGCAAATTCCATACTTGGAAATATCAATCAGTCCATTTACTAAGTGATACAGAAACTATAATATTTATTGCCGTGTGATGACAGAGACTAGGTAACCATATTGCTGTCTTTCAAAAGGCAGTAGAATATAGGGGTTAAAAACACAGACCTTAATCATATTCAGAATCCAGCTTTACCACTGTATAGCTGTGTCACCTTGAATGAGTCACTTTGACTCTCTGATCTTCAACTTCCTTGTCTGTAAGCTGAGGATAATAATAACCTCATAGAGGGCTGGAGGGACAAGTATGAGTTAACATGTCTGGCACAGACAAAGTTAGCTATTATTTTTTGAGAAATAGACAAGAAGGAGAAGACCAGGAGAGGGTTATAAACATTTACGTTCATGAGCTCTTTTCACTGAATGGGATGAAAAGGTTAAAGATTAGTTTGATAAAAGAAAAGTGAATGGGTTAGTTCTTAAATTTAACGTGAAAGGTCAGTTCTTAAAGTTTAATAGAGAAGTAAGGTCAGAGTGTAGAGGGGAAAAAAAGAGATATCTGAAAATGAGGAAGGAGTCCCACATGGAGAAGAGGTGCAAGTGACTGGAAGAGATGGGATGAGTAATCACAGAGGGCAGGCAGGACAAACTAGAAAGACCTTCAAGCTGGACTTTAAGGTGGCTTGAGAATGCCAGAAATATGTTTCAGGCTCCAGAGACTGTTTCAGTGAAGAAAAAGCAGCAGGGCCTTTATAGGTTGACAGGGCAAAGAATACACAGATAGTCCCCATTTGGAGAGAATTACAGTTTAGAAGAGCAGTCAGGACATTCTGTTTTTACAGCTACAACCACCAGCAATCTGGTAAGATCATGTGAATTGTAGAATATTAACAAAGAGGAGAGGTAATCAGAGTCATTGAGGAAGTAATTGCAAAAATAGAAGGCATAAGTATGTCCAAATGATTAAGAAATTTCTAGGAACCCATAAAACCAGAGATTAATGCCCTAAACACACCCAGGCAACAAATATAATCTTCCTCATGTCATTTATTTCATGATTTCTATTGGTATGGATGTCAGGCAGGAAATGCACAGTTGAATTATGTAAACCAGAGAATTGTATCAAGACATGAGCCCATCATGATTGTATACATACCACTGTCTAAATAGGCCCTGGAATAAGTCTCCCTGGGCAAGCTTTCAGCTCTAGCTCTGTGTGCCACTTCAAGCCTTTCAAGTCTCAGTTCTCTCATATGTAGCATTAAAATGATAAGGGTATCTATTATATAACATGGTTATAAAAATTATATGAGTAAATATGTTAAATTGCTTAGATGAGTGCCAGGTGCAGAGTATATGTACAACAGTGCCCACTGGTGTAATCTTCCTAGGGGATGTCCTCTTCCTTTCAAACCCACTGGTTAGAGCCATTCTATTAACTCATAGTTTTGACACAATGTATTTAAAGGCAAAAGGTTTAAATTATATTAAAGTATTCTTTTTCTTAGTAACTAATTCTGTTTGTTTATAAAAATAAATTTAAAATGAGGGAGGTAGAGGCAGGGTACTGAGCCATCAAATTGTTGCAGTAATAGCTGGGTGTGGTCATCACTCCTAAGTCATCAAATAAAGTATTTCAACACACACAGTCACATATGCCATACTCCCCATTCACATCAGTTGTTGTTGCTATTGTTTGGTCACCAAGTCATCGACTCTTTGCGACACCATGAACTGCAGCCCTCCAGGCTCCTCTGTCCATGGGATTCTCCAGGCAAGAATACTGGAGTGGGTTGCCATTTCCTCCTCCAGGGGATCTTCTGGACCACGGATGAAACCTGTGTCTCCTGCATTGGCAGGCAGATTCTTTACCACTGAGCCACCAGAGAAGCCCCATTCATATCAGTTATAAAGAACTTAAATCTCTTCACATAGAAATCTTAGATTTGTATTGGTCTTACACATTAACTGCATCTCTGAATTTTATTTTTAATTTGCATGAAATGAATTCTTGGAAGAGAGAGCCTTGAAAAGCTCTTCTAGTGAAATTCCAAAAAAATAAAAACTTCCAGTGAAGTTCCAATCACTAATCTAAGGCATCATATCAGAAGACTCATCCTTTAGTGCAGTAAAGATTCCTGGGTATATTTTTTCCAAAGTAACAGGGACTGCACAAACAGAATATTTTCTCCCAAGTGGTAGAGATAGAGGTCCTTACAATGTCTGCTCACTTGGGAAAAGCTTCCAGCCAAACTATTTCTCCTGACACACACACCTCGGAGAGATAGCCCTGTGCTATGTATAGCCAAGTGGAGGCTATGCCTAGAGACCTGATATTTTAGGATAAGAACTTTTCCATCAGCAAACACCTAGAAACTGCCATTCCAAGCATAGAAAATACTCAAGCAAAGTTTTCCAAAATTTTTCATTTATAACATCAGAAATATAGCAATAGACATGCCTGTTAGGTTAAGTCAGTGGTCATTTCATTGCATCCTCTTTAAATTGTGTGCATGCAAGCTAAGTTGCTTCAATCATGTTCGACTCTTTGAGACCCTATTGCTTTTTCTGGCCTAAGGCAATTTCAATTGTTCTTTCTCTAACAGATAAATTATCATCCTAGAATATTTTTCTCTATTAGTTGCACCATCAATAAATAATTAGTAAAGATCATTAAATCAAGATCTAGCCTTACAGAAAAAAACCATCTAAACAGAGGATTCCCTAAGGACTCAAAATCAGTCTAGATACAGACCATGACAGAACTCGATCTAGATGAGACGGGAGTCAGAGGGCTGGCTGACTACAGAGTATCTGCAATAATTATATAATTGTTAAGGAGACTTCCCTGTTTCCTTCCAGCAAGACTATTTGTCAGGGTGTGCAGGATGTAGCAATAGCCGTGCTTGTTAGATTAGTATCGGTGTTCATTTTATTGAATCCTCTTTAATTTTGTGTGTGCGTGCCAAGACACTTCACTCATGTCTGACTCTTTGTGACTGCATGGACTGTAGCCCACCATGCTCCTCTGTCCATGGGATTCTCCAAGCAAGAATACTTGAGTAGGTTGCCATGCCCTCCTCTTGGAATCTTCCCAACCCAGGGATCGAGCCTGAAGCTTCTGCATTGCAGGCAGATTCTTACCTCTGAGCCATTGGGGGAGCCTTCTTAAAATTCAATAAGTCTCATAAATATGAGTCATCCCATGTAAAAGCCACAGCATGTGCCTGCTCACCAACCTCCCAAAGCCCCTCCCAGTTGTGACCACTGTCACCACCACGTAGCAGTTCCACGTTCCTTATTCCACCACTCCCTGACCCTCTGGCTCCCATTTTCCCTCCATACTCTGGGCTGATTCCTCCACTGAGCCCCTTGGATTGATGCCCCAATCACTGACCTTCAGATGCCCACAAGGACACCACTTCCCATTTCTGGGCTGAAGCTTCCCACAGTTGTATACCCAGCCATATGGCACCTGCCCAGCTTTTGTCTGATCAAATCTGATCCCCTTTGACCAGGAGAGTGAGATGGGAATGGCAAACAAATGCTGGAATGTCAGCAGGTGAGATACAATCTAGGGCTGAAGCAAAAGACTCATATTCAACCAGACTGCAGTGAAATTTTCTGTGACCATGTGGGCTTCAAAAGATGTTGATTTTCAAGCTGCAGTTCATGAATGATAAAGGTAGTGTTAATATTTGGGTAGAGTGTCCTAAGGTGGCATCTTAGGCAAGAATTAATGTTTCTTTTTTTCTTTTTTTTTCCCTTGAATTCCTTTATTTTTATTTTTTTATTTTTATTTTTTTTTTTTTTTTTTTTACTTTATTCTACGTTACAATACTGTATTGGTTTTTCCATACATTGACATGAATCAGCCACAGGTGTACATGATCTCCCAATGCCGAAGCCCCCTCCCACCTCCCACCCCATATCATCTCTCTGGATCATCCCATGCACCAGCCCCAAGCATCCTGTATCCTGTATTGAACATAGACTGGCGCTTCGTTTTTATATGATAGTATACTTGTTTCAATGCCATTCTCCCAAATCATCCCACCCTCTCCCTCTCCCTCAGAGGCCAAAAGTCCATTCTATACATCTATGTCTCTTTTGTTGTCTCACATACAGGGTCATCATTACTATCTTCTAAATTCCATATATATGTGTCAGTATACTGTACTGGTGTTTTTCTTTCTGGCTTACTTCACTCTGTATAATCGGCTCCAGTTTCATCCATCTCATCAGAACTGAGTCAAATTTATTCTTTTTAAGGGCTGAGTAGTACTCCATTGTGTATATGTACCACAGCTTTCTTATCCATTCATCTGCTGATGGACATCTAGGTTGTTTCCATGTCCTGGCTATTATAAACAATGCTGCAATGAACATTGGGGTACATGTGGCTCTTTCAGTTCTGGTTTCCTCGATGTGTATGCCCAGCAATGGGATTGCTGGGTCATAGGCAGTTCTATTTGCAATTTTTTAAGGAATCTCCCACACTGTTCTCCATAGTGGCTGTACTAGTTTGCATTCCCACCAGCAGTGTAAGAGGGTTCCCTTTTCTCCACATCCTCTCCAGCATTTATTGCTTGTAGACTTTTGGATCCCAGCCATTCTGACTGGTGTGAAATGGTACCTCATTGTGGTCTTGATTTGCATTTCTCTGATAATGAGTGAAGTTGAGCATCTTTTCATGTGTTTGTTAGCCATCCGTATGTCTTCTTTGGAGAAATGCCTATTTAGTTCTTTGGCCCATTTTTTGATTGGGTCGTTTATTTTTCTGGAGTTGAGCTGCATAAGTTGCTTGTATATCTTTGAGATTAGTTGTCTGTCAGTTGCTTCATTTTCTATTGTTTTCTCCCATTCAGAAGGCTGTCTTTTCACCTTACTTATAGTTTCCTTTGTTGTGCAGAAACTTTTAATTTTAATTAGATCCCATTTGTTTTTTTTTGCTTTTATTTCCAGTATACTGGGAGGTGGATCATAGAGGATCCTGCTGTGATTTATGTCAGAGAGTGTTTTGCCTATGTTCTCCTCTAGGAGTTTTATAGTTTCTGGTCTTACATTTAGATCTTTAATCCATTTTGAGTTTATTTTAGTGTGTAGTGTTAGAAAGTGATCTAGTTTCATTCTTTACAAGTGGGTGACCAGTTTTCCCAGCACCACTTGTTAAAGAGACTGTCTTTACTCCATTGTATGTTCTTGCCTCCTTTGTCGAAGATAAGGTGTCCATAGGTGTGTGGATTTATCTCTGGGCTTTCTATTTTGTTCCATTGATCTATATTTCTGTCTTTGTGCCAGTACCATACTGTCTTAATGACTGTGGCTTTGTAGTAGAGCCTGAAGTCAGGCAAGTTGATTCCTCCAGTTCCATTCTTCTTTCTCAAGATTGCTTTTTGCTATTCGAGGTTGTTTGTGTTTCCATACAAATCTTGAGATTATTTGTTCTAGTTCTGTGAAAAATACTGCTGGTAGCTTGATAGGGATTGCATTGAATCTGTAGATTGCTTTGGGTAGTATACTCATTTTCACTATATTGACTCTTCCAATCCATGAACATGGTATATTTCTCCATCTATTAGTGTCCTCTTTGATTTCTTTCATCAGTGTTTTATAGTTTTTGATATATAGGTCTTTAGTTTCTTTAGGTAGGTATATTCCTAAGTATTTTATTCTTTCCGTTGCAATGGTGAATGGAATTGTTTCCTTAACTTCTTTTTCTACTTTCTCATTATTAGTGTATAGGAATGCAAGGGATTTCTGAGTGTTGACTTTATATCCTGCAACTTTACTATATTCATTGATTAGCTCTAGTAGTTTTCTGGTCGAGTCTTTAGGATTTTCTATGTAGAGGATCCTGTCATCTGCAAACAGTGAGAGTTTTACTTCTTCTTTTCCAGTTTGGATTCCTTTTATTTCTCTTTCTGCCCTGATTGCTGTGGCCAAAACTTCCAGAACTATATTGAATAGTAGTGGTGAAAGTGGACACCCTTGTCTTGTTCCTGACTTTAGGGGAAATGCTTTCAATTTTTCACCATTGAGGATAATGTTAGCTGTGGGTTTGTCATATATAGCTTTTATTATGTTGAGGTACGTTCCTTCTATTCCTGCTTCTGGAGAGTTTTTATCATAAATGGATGTTGAATTTTGTCGAAAGACTTCTCTGCATCTATTGAGATAATCATATGATTTTTATTTTTCAATTTGTTAATGTGGTGAATTACACTGATTGATTTGCAGATATTGAAGAATACTTGCATCCCTGGAATAAAGCCCACTTGGTCATGGTGTATGATCTTTTAATGTGTTGTTGGATTCTGATTGCTAGAATTTTGTTAAGGATTTATGCATTTATGTTCATCAGTGATATTGGCCTGTAGTTTTCTCTTTTGTTCCATCTTTGTCAGGTTTGGGTGTTAGGGTGATGGTGGCCTCATAGAATGAGTTTGGAAGTTTACCTTCCTCTGCAGTTTTCTGGAATAGTTTCAGTAATATAGGTGTTAGCTCTTCTCGAAATTTTTGGTAGAATTCAGCTGTGAAGCCGTCTGGACCTGGGCTTTTGTTTGCTGGAAGATTTCTGATTACAGTTTCAATTTCCATGTTTGTGATGGGTCTGTTAAGATTTTCTGTTTCTTCCTGGTTCAGTTTTGGAAAGTTGTACTTTTCTGAGAATTTGTCCATTTCTTCCAAGTTGCCCATTTTGTTGGCGTATAATTGCTGATAGTAGTCTCTTATGATTCTTTGTATTTCTGTGTTGTCTGTCGTGATCTCTCCATTTTCATTTCTAATTTTATTGATTTTATTTTTTTCTCTTTGTTTCTTGATGAGTCTGGCTAATGGTTTGTCAATTTTATTTATCCTTTCAAAGAACCAGCTTTTTGCTTTGTTGATTTTTGCTATGGTCTCTTTTGTTTCTTTTGCATTTATTTCTGCCTAATTTTTAAGATTTCTTTCTTTCTACTAACTCTGGGGTTCATTTCTTCCTTTTCTAGTTGCTTTCGGTGTAGAGTTAGGTTATTTATTTGACTTTTTTCTTGTTTCTTGAGGTATGCCTGTATTGCTATGAACTTTCCTCTTAGCACTGCTTTTATAGTGTCCCACAGGTTCCGTGTAGTTGTGGTTTCATTTTCATTCGTTTCTATGCATATTTTGATTTCTTTTTTGATTTCTTCTGTGATTTGTTGGTTATTCAGAAGGGTGTTGTTCAGCCTCCAAATGTTGGAATTTTTAATAGTTTTTCTCCTGTAGTTGAGATCTAACCTTAGTGCATTATGGTCAGAGAAGATGCTTGGAATAATTTCGATTTTTTTGAATTTATCAAGGTTAGATTTATGGCCCAGGATGTGATCTATCCTGGAAAAGTTTCCGTGTGCACTTGAGAAAAAGGTGAAATTCATTGTTTTGGGGTGAAATGTCCTATAGATATCAATTAGGTCTAACTGGTCTATTGTATCATTTAAAGTTTGCATTTCTTTGTTAATTTTCTGTTTAGTTGATCTGTCCATAGGTGTGAGTGGGGTATTAAAGTCTCCCACTATTATTGTGTTATTATTAATTTCCCCTTTCATGCTTGTCAGCATTTGTCTTATATATTGCGGTGCTCCTATGTTGGGTGCATATATATTTATAATTGTTATATCTTCTTCTTGGATTGATCCTTTAATCATTATGTAGTGGCCTTCTTTGTCTCTTTTCACAGCCTTTGTTTTAAAGTCTATTTTATCAGATGTGAGTATTGCTATTCCTGCTTTCTTTTGGTCTCTATTTGCATGGAATATCTTTTTCCAGCCCTTCACTTTCAGTCTGTATGTGTCCGTTGTTTTGAGGTGAGTCTCTTGTAAGCAGCATATATAGGGATCTTGTTTTTGTATCCATTCAGCCAGTCTTTGCCTTTTGGTTGGGGGCATTCAACCCATTTACATTTAAGGTAATTATTGATAAGTATGCTCCTGTTGCCATTTACTTTATTGTTTTGAGTTCGGGTTTATATGCCCTTTTGTGCTTCCTGTCTAAAGTCTATCTTGCCGGGGTCCAGCCCCAGTGGATCCAGGGTAATTCGAAGATGAGGACGGAATAGGCGTCCTAGAAAAAAACTATTGAATTACAGACAGAGAGGGACTAGGAATTTAGCAGAGAAAGAGGCCAAATAACTTGGTTAACACAGGGTACCAATCACCACCTACGTAGGCCTACAGGTGTCTTCCCATTCTCCCGAAGGAGAGGAGGCACTGAGGTCCCCCCAGTCCTATCTTAGAAGCCCAGGCAAAGTTAGTAGGCTTAGTGGGTCCTATGCACCAGATGGGAATTCAGCAAGAAAATAGTTAAGAGAGAGAGAGAAAGGGGCTGAATAACTTGGCTTACATGGGGTACCAATAAAATTCCAGACAAGGAACTTGCACCATCTGAATCGCGGGCACCCACACTCCAGATGGGAATTCAGCCAGAAAATTGGGGAGCAGAAAGGAACGACATGAGGGAATCAGGGGGAGCAGAAAGGAACGACATGAGGGAATCAGTCCTTCCCGGAACTGATCCGATTTCTTTATTTTGGGGTTTGTTTATATACCTTTTGTTACATATAGGGATGAATACAGAGTCATGTGGGGGTCAGCATTCCTGACCTTATCAAAATCAGGTTCTTTACATTAAAAAAATCTTAGGGTTTTACATCATCTTCAAGCCATTTCTGCCTGCTGACATTTACAACTCTTTCTTTCTGATAACCAGAAAACTTATTTTTTCCAAGGGTGTTTTTCCTTAAACCAAGCACCACCCTCCAAATAAAGTCGCATTCCTATAGGGTGAGGGTGTAGTGATTTACAATCAAGAAAGGAATTTATTTAACCCAAGGTTAACATGATTAATCTTAAAGGTTAATACTTATTTCTCCTATAGGTTAATACTTATTTCTCCTATATGCTTAGAGGTTAATACTTATTTCTCCTATGGGTTAATACTTATTTTTCCTATATGCTGTAGTTATATTCATTATAAGGGCAGGGAATATGGAGATTTTAGCAGCAAACATCAGTCCAACAAATGAAAATCCTTTCACCAATGTTCCTCTTAAGATCTACTTAGTCTTAAATAGTGACAAAGTTACATTTTTACATAGCAAGGACACAGTGATTTATAACAAAGTACAGTGATCTATTACAAGAGAGAAAATTCATTAACTCAAAAAGTCTAATATTGAGGTTAATACTTATTTCTCTAACATCAAAACTACTATATTTCCTTTTCTATATTCCAAATACATTGATTAATATATTCCCAGGTACCTAAAGGATATGGAAGCCTGGCGGCAATCATTGACTCAACAACAAGAAAAAGTCCTATGTTAATTAAGACTCTCAAAATACTCCAAAACTCTCTGTGCTGTTTATGGTTGAGAGGTAGTAAACCATCATGTGTCCGCAGAGAGGTTTAACCTGAGACGCCCTTGTCCCACCTAGGGCAGGGAATTAGCAGCAATTATTGACACAACAAATGAAGAAACCCTTTATCAATATAATTCTCAACCAACCCACTATACTAAGAATTTCTAACTTCTCACAAGAATTTGCCTTTAGTAAGTCAAAAACATCTCATGCCTCTCATGGTTGGAGGACTGTTGTAGCCGGAGGAACCTATACAGGCAGGCTAGATAACCTTCAGAGGAGTCCCGTAAGTTGAAACACTCTAGTCATGCCCAGGAATTTTTACTGAATTGGAGCTGCACGTTAACTCCTTCTCTGAGAGAAATGGTTATGGGGGAGAGCTCCCCGTAAAGTACTCTGGTTTTGGGGTTAGATGCTCGGGAACAGTGGAATTTCCTGAGGCTTCATCATGCCTTTGTGCATACCGAAGCCCTCTTCCTCATGACCTTTGCCAAAGGTGGAGTTCCTCACACTGGCCCCCAACACTATCCTTTAGCATTTGTTGGAGAGCTGGTTTGGTGGTGCTGAACTCTCTCAGCTTTTGCTTGTCTGTAAAGCTTTTGATTTCTCCTTCATATTTGAATGAGATCCTTGCTGGGTACAGTAGTCTGGGCTGTAGGTTATTATCTTTCATCACTTTAAGTATGTCTTGCCATTCCCTCCTGGCCTGAAGAGTTTCTATTGAAAGATCTGCAGTTATTCTTATGGGGATCCCTTTGTGTGTTATTTGTTGTTTTTCCCTTGCTGTTTTTAATATTTGTTCTTTGTGTTTGGTCTTTGTTAGTTTGATTAATATATGTCTTGGGGGTGTTTCGCCTTGGGTTTATCCTGTTTGGCACTCTCTGGGTTTCTTGGCTTGGGTGATTATTTCCTTCCTCATTTTAGAGACGTTTTCAACTATTATCTCCTCAAGTATTTTCTCATGGTCTTTCTTTTGTCTTCTTCTTCTGGGACTTCTATAATTCGAATGTTGGAGCATTTCATATTGTCCTGGAAGTCTCTGAGGTTGTCCTCATTTCTTTAAATTTGTTTTTCTTTTTCCTTGCTGACTCATTTATTTCTTCCATTCTATCTTCTGTTTCACTGATCTTGTCTTCTGCCTCTTATTCTACTATTTGTTGCCTCCAGAGTGTTTCTGATCTCATTTATTGCATTATTCATTATATGTTGACTCTTTTTATTTATTCTAGGTCCTTGTTAAACCTTTCTTGCATCTTCTCAGTCCTTGTCTCCAGGCTATTTATCTGTGATTCCATTTTGATTTCAAGATTTTGGATCATTTTCACTATCAATATTTGGAATTCTTTCTCAGGTAGATTCCCTATCTCTTCCTCTTTTGTTCGGTTTGGTGGGCATTTCTCTGTTCCTTTACCTGCTGGATATTCCTCTGTCTCTTCATCTTGGTTATATTGCTGTGTTTGGGGTGGCCTTTCTATATTCTGGGAATTTGTGGAGTTCTCTTTATTATTGAGCTTCCTCAATATGTGTGTGGGGTTGTATCAGTGGCTTGTCAAGGTTTCTTGATTAGGGAGGCTTGTGTTGGAGTTCTGGTGGGTGGAGCTGGATTTCTTCTCTCTGAGTGCTGTGACATGTCTAGTAATGGGTTATAAGACATCAATGGTTTGGGAGTATTTTGAGCTGCCTGTATATTGAAGCTCAGGGGCGTGTTCTTGTGTTGTTGGAGAATTTGCATGGTATGTCTTGCTCTGGAACTTGTTGGCCCTTGGGTGGCTCTGCGATTTCAGTGTAGGTATGAAGACGTTTGATGAGCTCCAATTGGATAATGTTCCCTGTATTCAGGAATTCTCTGATGATCTCAGGATTTGGACTTTAGCCTCCTGATTCTGGTTTTCAGATTTATTTTTACAATAGCCTCAGGACTTCTCCATCTATACAGCACTGATGTTAAAATAGGCTAAAGATGAAAGGTTTCTCCACATTGAGGGTCACCCCTAGAGGATCACTGAGTTACTTGGAGGAGAGAAGAGGGAGGGGGTAGTTAGAGGTGAGTGGAATGGGATGAGGTGGAATCAAAAGAGGAGAGAGCAAGCTAGCCCATAACCACTTTCTTGTGTGTGCTCCAAAGTCTGGACCTCTCAGAAGTGTTCACAGAGTTATACAGGGAAGAGGAGAGGGAGGAAGGAGACAGAGGTGGCCAGGAGGATGAAAAGAGGGAGATGAAAAGGGAGAGAGACACATCTGGCCAGTAACCAGTTCCCTGAGTGTCCTCTACCTTCTGGAACTCACAGAGATTCACAGAGTTGGGTAGAGAAGAGAAGGGGGGAGGGAAGAGACAGAGGCCACCTGGTGGAGAAAAAAAGAGAGTCCAAAGGAGGAGAGACTGGTCAAGCCAGTAATCTCACTCTCATGTAAAATTGGTACTGAAGATTAGATTTTTAAATGTACAAAATTGGCAACAAATACCAAAATGCAAAGATTAAAAATCTGGAGTAAAGATTGATTTTCAAAAATAAAATATTAAAGAAAAGAAGATGAAGGAGAAAAAAGAGAGAGAAAAAGACACCAGAATTATTAAAAGACAACTACCTATATACGGTGTTTGCTTTAAAAATAGGGTTTGTTTTTTTTTGAAAAGTAATAATAGGTTATAAAAATAATAAATAGAGATATAGAGGACTTAAAATTTAAGAAAGTTTAAAAAGAAGATGAAAAGAAAAGAAAAAATTTAAAAAAATTTTTTAAATTATTTTTTAAAAATCACACTTCCACATCAACTCAAAAAAAAGAAAATTGATCATAAAAGTAGTAAAGGTATATCTGGCCCTTTCTCTGGTGTTGTGGGCTGTGTGGGGTCGCTACCAAGGCAGTTCCCTCTGTTTAACTTCCCTCTGTTTGCTGGTCTCTTCAGTGTCTGATTTCCGTCTTGACACAGGGAAGGTGGTGATGGACTCTATGCTGGGCTTGCCCCTGCTCGTGGCGCACACTGCTCAGGCTCTACATTTTCTACATTGTTCTGCCAGATAACCGTCTGAGGCCTGCCCTAGGCTTCATGCACCTCCCGGTCTAATCCACTCAGGTCAGTGCTCAGGAAGCCCTCTGAGGTGCAGATTTGGTTGGGCCTGCGCTTTGTGCCCTTCCCAGGTCCGAGTAGCTAGGGAGTTTGGCAAGCGCAATTGCTGCGATTTCTGGCCTTTCCGTGCTGCTCAATTTTCTGGGAGTACCGCTGGGGCTCCTTTCTCAGGCAGATGATGACTATCCAGAGCCCCCCAGAAGTCTTAGTTAGCAAAGAAACCTGCTTGCAGTTTGGTAGGTAATGTCTCTCTTGAGCTGTGATTGCCCCCTTCCAGCACTTAAGGCTCTGGCTGCCTTGTCACTGGAGGGGGATGGTCTGCAGCCAGCTATTTCCAATCCCTCCTTTGTTCGGTGCACAGTCCTGGCGGTGTCTTATGTTCCAGCATTTAGCGTGGTAGCTATCCCACAGTCTGGTTTGCTAGCCCAAGTTAGTTCGTTCTGGCCACGCACGGGGTGTTATGACCTGATTCTCGAGAAAAGCACTGCAGCCCACGTCTCCCGCAGCCCAGTTCTTAGAAAGCACTGCCGCTTGCACCTCCCGCTCCTCCCTGCCCAACCCCCACTCGCTAGTGGCTGGTGCAGGCATCTGTGCTATTTATCTGCTGGGGGATTTACTGTTGGGCTAGTAATCTGTCGGTTTTAATTATTTATTTATTTTTCCTTCCTGTTATGTTGCCCTTGTGCTTCCAAGGCTCGCCACAGACTCAGCTGCGAGAATGTTTCCTGGTGTTTGGAAACCTCTCTTTTAAGAGTCTCTTCCAGGGACGGAAGAGACTTCCGTCCCTCCCTACCTCCTTTGTCTCTTTTTTTCGTCTTTTATATTTATTCCTACCTGTTTTTTAAGCCAATGATCTGCTTTGCTGGATGCCTGATGTCCTCTGCCAGCATTCAGCACTTGTTTTGTGGAATTTACTCAGCGTTGAAATGTTCTTTTGATGAAGTAGTGAGGGAGAAAGTGGTCTCCCCATCCTATTCCTCCACCATCTTTTTCCACCTCCCAATGTTTCTTTTTTTTCTAGTAGTAGTTAGTTAGGTAGTTAGTAGGTAGTTAAGTAGTAGTATGTAGTTAGTAGGTAGTTCCTAGCACATGCTTCAGTCCTAGGTTGGGGGAAATCAGAGACAAGAAGTTATAATCAATAACTGGAACATTAGGATTGGTACTCTAATCCCATTATAAGAATTGGGGCACACAGATCTGAGATCATTTGGTGTTTGAAAATGTCAGTGACCATAATCCATTACTACATTAAGAAAGAGCAATCTGGTTGCCGTGGAGGTGACAATGGAGACAAGATGAGCTGTTCCCCAAATCTGGGTATACCAAGATGTTTTTCTTCCAGCCCCATCCTGTTTCCTCCCACTCCTGATTCGAATGGTAATGTCTAAAGGAAAGAAATTCACTCAGAGCTGCTGTCAAACTCCCACCCAAGCGTAGGTTGCCGGTAGGCAGATAGGCTCAGCACTCAGGCAGTTCCCATGAAAAGAGAAGCCTCTGTTTTATTGTTTGGCTTAGTCAGACAGACAGAAATCTCAGATGATGCTTATATGAGTAATGAAGTAATATATAAACTTGCCAGCAAATTGATTTTCCTATAATTTTTCACATTGCATACCCAGGCATGCTCTAAGCCAGGAGTCCTCAATCTCTGGCATCTAATCCCTGATGATCTGAGGTGGAGCTGATGTAATAATAATAGAAATAAAGAGCACAGCAAATGCAATGTATTTGAATCATCCTGAAACCACCACCCCATCCAGTGTGTGGAAAATTTCTTCCACGAAACTGGTCCCTGGTGCCAAAAGTTTGGGGACTACTGCTCTAAGCAATCAATACACAGCCAGTAAGTGCAGAGGGCAAAATTCTTCACCTTTATTATATTTTTACTTCTGTTAAAATAAATGTTTGAAATTCTCTGTGATAATGACCAACACTTTCTTCTCTGAGGTCTTCTCAGTGTGAGAACCGAAGGTTTCACATCCCTGGAGAACTCCCAGTCCCTTCCAAACCAGGATGGTTCATAACATTGTGGGAATTTAGAAACTTGAATCAGATCCTGTGGCACAGATTATATCTATGATTTGGGGCACATTTGTTGGCATAGCTTATCCTCAGATATAATCTAAGACAATACTAAGGCCTACACAAAGCATTTCATTCTGTTGATCTTTTTATTCTATTAAAGGTTCTCTACCAAGGAATAGGCATCAATATAAAAAAAAAATGGGCTTCCCTGGTGGCTCAGACAGTAAAGAATCTGCCTGCAATGCAGGAGACCTGAGTTCCATCCCTGGGTTGGGAAGATCCTCTGCAAGAGAGAATGGCAACCGACTCCCAGTATTCTTGCCTAGAGAATCTCCATGGACAGAGGAGCCTACAGTCCATGGGGTCAGAAACAGTCAGATATTACTGAGTGACTAAGCACACACATCAAGCAAAACAAATGCAGAGTAATGTCAAAATTCCTCCTCTCCTCTACCCTTTGTTAAGAGTCATAGAGAGCTTGAAAAACAGGTGCCAGAAACAATTGTGTAGCTTCAAATATTTCAGTTTTTATTAGGAAATTTATTCACCTTTCAGTTTGAATTTTCAAAGACAAATATTAATAATCATTTTCTTATTAAAAATATATTTGTTACAGAGCAAGGTGTTGCTCCTACTCCAGCCCCCTCTGGTATTCCTGTCTTACCGAAAGGGGTAAAAAATCTGAGAAAAACTTACTAAGGTCATAGGCCAGGAACATAGACCCACTAAAAGATGGAGGTTGAATAAAAATAACGAGCATTTCCTCTAAGATCAAGAACAAGACAAGGATGTCCACTCTCATTGTTATTATTCAACATAGTTTTGGAAGTCCTAGCCATTGCAATCAAAAAAAAAAAGAAATAAAAGGAATCTAAATTGGAAAACAAGATGTAAAGCTGTCACTCTTTGTAGATGACATGATACTATACATAGAATATTCTAAAGATGCTACCAGAAAACTTCTACAGCTTGTTAATAAATTTGTTAAAGCTACAGGATACAAAATCAATAAACAGAAATCTCTTGCATTCCTATATACTAACAACAAAAGATCAGAAAGAGAAATCAAGGAAACAATCCCATTTACTATCACATAAAAAAGAATAAAATACCTAGGAATAAACCTACCTAAGGAAGGAAAAGATTTTTACTCAGAAAACTACAAGATATTGATGAAAGAAATCAAAGATTACATAAATAGATGAAAAGATAAACTATAGCCTTGGACTGGAAGAATCAATATTGTAAAAATGACCATACTACCCAAAGCAATCTACATATTGAATGCAATCCCTATCAAATTATCAAGAGAATTTTTCACAGAATTAGAACAAAAAAATTTTCAATTTGTTTTGAAACACAAAAGAGAATGAATAGACAAAGCAAACTTTAAAAAGAAAAACAGATGGAGGGATCAATCTCCCTAACTTCAGACTATTCTACAAAGCTACAGTTATCAAAACAGTATGGTACTCTCTCTCTCTCTCTCTCTCTCTCTCTCTCTCACACACACACACACACAGACACACACACACAAATTTAGATCAATGGAAAGGATATAAAGCCCAGAGATAAACCCACACATCTATGGTCACCTAACATATGATGAAGGAGTCCAGAATATACAATGGAGTTGACAGTCTCTTCAATAAGCAGTAAATGGATTAAAGACCTAAACCTAAGGCTGGATACTATAAAACTCTTAGAGGAAAATATAAGCAGAACACTTTCTGACATATATCACAGCAAGATATTTTTTTACCTACCTCCTAGAATAATGAAAACAAAAATAAAAATAAACAGATGGAGCTAAACTTAAAAACTCTTGCACAGCAAAAGAAACAATAAGTAAAATGAAGAGACAACCCTCAGAATGGGAGAAAATATTGCAAATGAAGAAACCAACAAAGGATTAATCTCCAAAATATGCAAACAGCTCATGCAGGTCAATATCAATAAAACAAATGACCCAATCAAAAAATAGAAAGAAGATCTAAATACACATTTCTCCAAACAAAACATACAATTGGCTAAAAAGCACAAGAAAAGATTAGTGATGCTCAACATCACTAATAAGAAATCCAAATCAAAACTACAATGAGGTATCACCTCACACTGGTCAGAATGGCCACCATCAACAAATCTACAAACAATAAATGCTGGAGAGGGTGTGGAGAAAAGGGAACCATTCTACACTATTGGTGGGAATGAAAACTGGTACAGCCACTATGCAGAACAGTATAGAGGTTCTTTAAAAAACTAAAAATAGAGCTACCATAAGACCCAGCAATCCCACTCCTGGTCATATATCTGAAGAAAACCATAATTCAAAAACATACATACACCCCAATGTTCTCTGCAACACTATTTACAATAGCTAAGACATGGAAGCAACCTAAATGTCCATCCACAGAGAAATGGAAAAAGATGTGGTACATACATACAATGAAACATTACTCAGCCATAAAAAAGAACAAGATAATGCCAGTTGCAGCAATATGGATGTACCTAGAGACTGTCAGATTAAGGGAAGTAAGTCAGAGAAAGACAAATATCATATGATATTGCTTATACATGGAATCTTTTTAAAAAGGGTACAAACAAACTTATTTATACAACAGAAAAAAAAAAAAAAACAGAATACTTCACATCCCCATGCCTTGTGGATGATTAATTTTATGTGTCAACTTGACTGGGCTAAGGACCCAGATAGCTAGTAAAAATTTTTCTGTGAGGGAATCTCTGAAAGGAGTTAGCATTTGAACCAATAAACTGGATACACTGTAAAGATCGTCCTCACCAGTGTAGGTGGGCATCAGCTGATCTGTGGAGGGTCTCAATATAACAGAAAGGTAAAGGAAGAATGAGTTTCTCTCCCGGCTGGAAATGAGACATGCCTCTTTTCCTGACTTGAAATAGTTGACACTCCTGCTTCTGGGCTTTCAGACTCAGATGAGAACTTAACACCATCGCCTCCTTTCCACTTACATACATTCTGCAAAGACACTAATTCCCAGTAAGACCACATTCAGAGGTACCAAAGATTAAGAGTTGAACTTATCTTTCAGAAGGACACACTATAATCTGCAACAGACTCTGCAAGAAAAAAATCTGGTTCCAAATCAGGAACTGATGTTTTCAATAGAAACCTAATCCTAGATTACACAATGCCTTTCCTCTCTTCCCTTCTCTCTTTTCTCACTCAGGTCTGGCACTAATAGGAGAATTCCCTTTGATGTGAAAGTTGTTGTTCAGAGAAAGAATAAATGATCCTTGTTGAGAATGGCCAAGTTTTAGGGACATACAGATCTGGAGGTAGCTCTAAAAACTAGCTTAATGGCTGAAAAATGCCTGTATTTTTCACTAAAATGCTTTTTAGATTTTCTGAGTTAGCACTAGAGTAAATTTTTCTTACCATCCTCTTTGCCTCATCATTTTAAAATATTGGTTCCAAAATATTTTTCTATGCAAAGTGCTTATTTAAAAACACAAATAGGGACAGCTTTACTGTCTTATTCCCCATTTGGATGTGGCTCACATACAAAGACTTGAGATAAATGAAAATCATCATATCTCATAAAAAACAAGCAAAGGCTGTTAGAAGAAAGAAATCTGCCTCATAAAAAGAGGTGTAGGTGTGTTATTATAATAATAATAATAATTTTAAGAGTAATTTAAGGGAAAAAAACTATTTCTTTGGACTTCCTATCATCTTCTTTCTCTTTTTTTTTATTTTTTGACATGTTCAAATGGTGAAGGTTATTTATAGAAAAAAGTCCCAACTGTTTTTGTTTGTACAAACTTATTTTGATCTGTCTAATATGAAAACTGTGGAGGCTTCCCTGATAGCTCAGTTGGTAAAGAATCCACCTGCAATTCAGGAGACTCTGGTTCGATTCCTGAGTTGGGAAGAACTGCTGGAGAAGGATAGGTTCCCCACTCCAATATTCTTGGGCTTCCCTTGTGTCTCAGCTGGTAAAGAATCTGCCTGCAATGCAGGAGACCTGGATGTGATCCCTGGGTTGGGAAAATCTCCTAGAGAATAGAAAGGCTACTCACTCCAGTATTCTGGCCTGGAGTATTCCATGACTGTAGTCCATGGGGTCGCAGAGTCAGGCTCAACTGAGCGACTTTCACTTCACTTCAATGTGAAAACTGTATAAATGTTACTGCATAATATAAAATAATGAGTGACTATATTTGGTAACTAACATTTTTATTCATGTTATAACTAATAATTGATAAAAAGTGTTACCTAAATATGCATACCTTGATAGAAATCATTCAAAGACTAAAGTTACTGTGTGTCTTCAAAGTAAATGGTTAAATAGTTTAGTACAAAGAGCTTTATGCTCTTGACATTTCGTGATCGACTTACTTACCTTAAATTCACTATTTCCAAAGAAGTGCTCCTGATATTTCCCCTCAACAATGTCCTTCTGAAATGCACTCATCTAGTTAAGTCCTCTTCATTCTTTCAGTTGCTCAGTACAAGATCCTGATGTCATCATTGACTAATGTCTTCCTCTCCTCTTTTTCATTCAGTCCATCCCATCAGCTCTTCTAAACTGCATCCAGAATTTGACCACTTGTCATCACTCTCACTCTTTCCACCCTAGTGCTAACCACCGTCACTCACCTGGATTCTGACTAGCTACCTCATCCGTGACACTGGGCTTCAGCCACCGCCAATCATCAACCAAGATAAGGACTGAGGAATGGGATGATTATGGGGTTTAGCCTAAGGAGGTTACTGACAATCAGGATACATAAAGCATTTTACTTGTATTAGAACTTTGTTTGCAGCTTATTTCAGTGTCTTTCAAGGGAACTGAAAAAGTGATCAGTTTTGAGCTTGCCACAGTGATGTCAGGTAGCAGTATTATCTTTGACCCTGTATTGACAAGTGGGCTCAAGATGACATAGTTTCAAAGAGGCTAAACCAGACTCATCACTCTATGAGTCATGAGGGTCTTTCCATTCTCCCATCCACACATTTTGCAGACATTAAATATTAGAGTATTCCCTAGGTTGCCCTCTGTCCTTCAAAAAGTGACTATTTATCTCACAACAATAAATTTACCCAAGCCTCTCCCCATTACTAAATTTGCTTATAGGACCCCCGGGGTAAACATCCATTAATTTGTTGTCCACTTTGCACAGAGATGTGCCCTCTTACCGCTGCTTCCCAGAGGAGAGGCCTGCCTGTGCTACAGACTGCTGCTGCTGCTGCTGCTGCTAAGTTGCTTCAGTCGTGTCCAAATCTGTGCGATCCCATAGACAGCAGTCCAACAGGCTCCCTCATCCCTGGGGTTCTCCAGGCAAGAACACTGGAGTGTGTTGCCATTTCCTTCTCCAATGCATGAAAGTGAAAAGTGAAAGTGAATAAGTCGCTCAGTCGTGTCCAACTCTTAGCGACCCCATGGACTACAGCCTACTAGGCTCCTCCGGCCATGGGATTTTCCAGGCAAGAGTACTAGAGTGGGGTGCCATTGCCTTCTCCAACAGACTGCTAGGATTCTTCAACAAATCTCTGCTGGAATTATACAGTCATATGTTCTTATTAACTCAAATGATTGTTGCACTTAACCATTACCTCTTTGAAGACAGCTTTTATCCTTTCTTTTGACTATCCCTTAAGGAAGGTGTTTTCTTGTGTTTCAAAACATGCATTTCTTTCTTTAAGTGCCAGACTCAGACGATAGTGCTCTCTTCTGGTGGAGATGCACAATTATTTTTGCATGCCTCAGATGATGTTCTCTGTGTTGTTTCTTTCTTCATGATGCACAACCCTTGGGGGCTCCTTGTGACTGCAAGACAAGAAAAATTTTAAGTAATAACCTAGATTATTTTGCCCTAAATGCACTAAAGGATTAATGCAACATATGGACCATCTAAATAAAAAGGTTTGCAAGTAAAAAATGAAAAAAAAATTCTACCCAAATTTAGATCTCTGCCTTGGAGGTATTAATCAAAACCCTGTCAGCTGAAAGTATCAGTTTCAAATCTGATAAAGCACAACATAGCTTCTTGACTCATTTGATGAAAAATCCAGGGCCCACTAGGTTTAGTCTGGGCATGCTGGGTTGAAGAGCTGAAGTAAAATCATTGAAACCCGACCTTGCTCTCCTTCCTTCCATTGACTTCATGGTCAGGCCCCCAGGGAGGAGAGATGCTTTGGGGCTGATATCATCCTACTTGCCTGTAGCTCTGGTTGAAAGTGCAAACCGGGTTATCTGGACCCAACACTGTTTCCAGAGGAACTATGTATGTGGTGTTCTTAAGCCTGGATCCATGGCATCTGATAACAATAGATAAAGGGTCCTTTTCTAAAGGGAAATTATAGGAACTGGAAGAGTAAGATATAACAGTAGCAGAGTGCTGTTACTTAAAAAAGAGACAAGTAGGGGAATGGGGTCAATTCCATTTGGGTACCACATCAAAAGACATCTTTATATTAGTCTAGTGATTGGTTTTGTTTTGTTTTTGGTAAAAGATGATATGTTTAGCTAACTGATGAGAAAGGGAGACAGGAGTTAGCAAGGGTAGGCATCTTATTTAATTTTTACAACTGTTAGCTGATTCTGTCCTTGTTCTTTAAATGAGAAAACTGAGGTATGGAGATGTACAGTAACTCTGCCGTCAGTCTCACAGCTAATGAGAGACAAAGGCAGCCCTGGTACCCAGGGCTTCAAACTCTGAAGTTCATGTCAATTTCCCTCACCATGAGGTTCAGGAAGATGGTAATTGAATGTGGACAACATTGGATGCAGTTGACACTGAATGCAGGCAACATGGAGAAAATGGAAAGGTGTTATGGAGAAGGGGGCAGCTGTATTGTCTACCGTTAATGTGTGTCACGAACTAAATCTCGTCTGCAGGACCAGGATGCTGTCCTGAAAGAAAAAAAGCATTCCTTTACACTGAACAGAAGGGAAGCCCTTGGTAATCCATGAAATTCATTATATTAGGACATTTTTGTATCACATAATTTCCCTTTGATCTCTGAAAAAAATGTATTTCTGTCCTTATCAACTCATTTTAGAAACCTGTATGTAAAGGTTATAAAATGAGGTGAAAATTTAAAATTGAAAGAATAACTAAGCTGTCTTCTGTCCTCAGTCAACTTCCTGGAAGCTTTTCTAAGAAGAGCAAATGCAGGTGTACATGTTACACAAAGTGTTTTATTCAGAGATGCAGACTCTTCTTGCTTTGCTTTCCTGCTTAGGTTATCTGAAAACATGCAGTCTCCCTTGGTACTTTGAACTCCCTCTGGGCATTAAACAATTTCCATGGAAACTGGGGCTAAAGAGAATATCTCAAAACTCATTACTCATTATGCCACTTAAACAAGATTTTTAATTTCCCTTGTTCTCCCTTTTGTTACATAGTCAATAACTGCTGCTGCTGCTGCTAAGTCACTTCGGTCAATAACTACCAACACATATTTCTTAATGATGCAACTCCTGGACAAGTCTGGAAAATGGTGTCTGATTAACCTACAAAGATTCCTACTTACAGAGAATACAGCATCTGTTTTTAAAAAGATGCTTTGCATCTCAGAAAACACACCTAAATATTTCCAGTGTAGTTTAGCCTTTTAGCCACAGAAGGAAAATCCTATGCTGAAATTCCAGAATTGTTCTTTGTCTTGGGAATCTTCCAGTATGTGTTTTTACTCTTCCAAATGCCACATCAGAGTCACAGATGGCAGCATGATTTGAGCAGGTTTGAGCTTCTCTGTTTTTTTAATCCAAATCCTAAATTAGATGGAAGTCAATATTCACCTCTCAGCCTCCCCCATCCCTATCCTCTCTTTCCTGATTCTCATTGTTTTCATCTCACTGAGCTTTCAATTTTTGAACTCTCAGTAATTTTTACCAACACAGTTAAAACACCAGAGTCACAGTAAAGTCAGTACCATTTCCCAGCACACTGCTTGTTTCAATCTGTACTCCAAATCTAAACTAATTGAGGTTATCAGGTGGATGCTAGTTTGGCCCACTTAAAAGGTAGATATAATGTTGATAGTAGGTTTGGACTTGGAGTTTAAAAATGAAAATACTACAGTTTAGGTTGTTTCTACATAGCATAAAATATACCTCAAATATCCAAACTTCTGGCTTAGGATTTTTTTCCCATTTTTCACTTTTTATCTAGATGCTTGATATTATTTAGATGTGACTTTAAATCTTAAAACTACAAATTGCATATACATTTCATATATATTCAAAGATGTTAATGTACCAAATTTCAATCACATATAAATATTAACTCCTAACCAAAAATATGAAAATCATGTATGATCTTAAACTGTTACCTTTTTTACAATTCAATAAAAATGTATTGACTGTCTCCATATGAAATGCATTGGTCTGAAAATCTGAGGGATAGTGTTAAGTATAAAGGGATCTGCTTTCAACCTAATGTGTGTAACACTCTGTTTAGTTGGTTGAACCAAACATATTGTTACAGGATACATTGCTGTAAAAGATCTCTGCTTACAGTTGCCAGTGATTTTTCTTCTGTTTTGCTACCAGTTGCCATACATATATGCACTGTAACATGCAATTCTGAGCTTGCTTTAATGAACCAATTCATTATAAACACCTACTATGTTCTAGACTTTGAACATGGCACTGAGGACAGAGAGAAAGTCATCTCCTTACCCAGAAAGTATATACAGTTTAATAGAAAAGTCTTCCAAATAAATCCACCAGTAACAGTGAAGTATGGAATGAGCCATGGAGGCATGTACATGGAGTTCTCAGAGCACTGTACTTATATTTTTATGTCCCTTTCTACTTAGTTTCCAGATCTCATTCCTTCTCCCTGCTAACTCCTCTACCTCTAACTCTCTGGTGTTTTGGGGTTTTTTTAATGTCCTCTTAAAAAAACAGACCCTGGAAGAGCCCAAATCAGATAGACCTTGAAATCTGGCCCCACCATTGACAAATTGTGTGTTCTTGGATAAATTGTTTTAACTTCTCTGAGTCGGAATTTCTCCTTCTGTGAGATGAGATGTTATGATACTTTGCATATATTTGATGCAAAAGTAAACAAAAGGGACCCACGTCAGGTGCCTAGCAAAAGCCTGAGCAGCACAGATGTGAGTATTCTCTCCCACATGTTGCAGTTTAAATGACCTCATGCATCACATCTCATGTCGGCCTTTTTAACCAACTTGACTAATAATGATGGCAGCCAAGATTAATGAAGCATGTGCAATAAGCCAAGCATCCTTGATGTGCCATCTCATTTCAGTCTCACAATCGCCCATTGAGAAGATAAAGCCCAGTCAAGCAACCTAACTCTCTGGTTCCCATCATGACCAGCACATTGCTCTTCCCAGGCTTTCCTAGTGCTACTGTATCTATGAGCAGCCCAGCCTCCCAATAGCTTTCTAGCTTATTTGCAGCCTGAGAGATCCATACTGCCTTCTCTAACTGCACACCATACCCCTCATTCCAATCTGAGTCCTATCAACTCATCAGTATTACATGGGAAGGAAGAATATCTAGGCACACGGCCATAAGGAAGACCATTTTGCTAAGTTTTTCTTCTCCATAGTCTTTTCCTATTTCCTTTTCAAAATTTTCTGAGCCAAATGCTCCCCAACTGTTGCAACCAACCTTGTAATCAAATTCTGCCAAAATGCTACTTGGATGAGTTAGGCACACCAAAACCCTTTAACCCTTTCCTGTCTGCTCCTTGCAGTTTATTCTTACCTGGGAAGAAGAAAATTTGCCATTTAACTATATACTACAGGGTAAAGCAAAATCAGTGTCATTAACAAAAGTATGTGCTTCAGTCATGTCAGATTCTGGGTGACCCTATGGACTGTAGCCTGCCAGGCTCCCCTGACCATGGGATTTCCCAGGCAAGAATACTGGAATGGGTAGACATCTCCTTCTCCAGGAGATCTTCCCGATCCAGGGACTGAACTCTCTTCTCTTAGATCTCCAAGATTGCAGGCAAGTTCTTTACCACTAGTGCCACCTGGGAAGCCCAAGAAAAGTACAGGGTGCTTCAATAAAACAGACCTCACATAATCTCAAGGTACCCATGCCTGGCTTCTCACAATGTCCTTCATTAACTACATGACAAGGAATTTAAGTAAGGAGATCCCTAATAGCCTGCCAACAATCTCTTATTGGTTACCCACCTGTTTTGCTTCCTGAAGCACTTATTCTATTTCCGTTTCCCTTTCCTTTGTGGAAAAGCTACAAATCTATGAACACACAGTGAGTCCCAGCATGCAGGAAAGGAAAGACTGGCTAGAAACTCCCTGGGTTCTTTAATCTGTGGCAAGCTTTATCATACACTTGTGCCAGAAGCCACATGGCTAGTTTTGTAATGAAAGCTCTTAGCAGGTAGAGGGTAGAGAAGTGGCAAGCTTAGCAAGCAATCAATCAATATCATTACAATTCAAAAGTGTAAAGACCTTTCTGACTAAAAACCGCACATTTATCCATTCGGTTCATGGTTCTTGGAGGAGATTCACATGGGGAGTTGATACCTGTAAAGGTGTACAAACAGAGCTATTTTCATGGTGGCTTGATAGAATGTCTATTGTTTATACTAATAATTTGTAAGCCCAATACACTTGAAATTAATATATTCTCAGTTGTTTTGCTTCAGGGTGTTGTGTTAGTCAGTTCATAACCTTTCTTTCATCAGCTTCTTGCTGTCATCTGAAAATCCGAAGAAATTTTATTTGTACCACAGTCTATCTTTGACAAGTTTCTTACAAGTTTCTTAACTTTGTCAATAAAAGATCACACCCATTTTAATTTGTTTTATAAATTCTTTTTAATGTATTAATGAAATAAAATCATCTACTTTTAATTTGGTATTAGTACAGTACTCATTATACTCACCTTTTGTCTAATAATGAATTAAGTTCAATAATAGAGTTGCCATGCATATAAAAGCTAAGAATTCACCAAAGCAGATCAAACTCATTGAAAAAAATCTGAAATATTTTCTTCAGCTGGTCTTTCTTAATTCCATAATTTCACCTCTTCTGTTTTGTTGCTCAAGACAGAAACATAGGAAACTTTCTCTCTCTTTCCCGCTCCAGTTCATGCCCCTACTTCATCAAGGTCTATTGATTTCATCTCTTAAAATTCTGTTTGTATCAACTTCTCACCATCCTTCTTGCTACAAGCTAATCTAACACAAGGTTTATAATCACAAGACCTATTAATTGGTCATCCAAATCCTCTTTGTCACTTTGCTTCATTTACTCTCCAAACTGCTGCCAAAGTTAATCTAAGAAAACCTCAATCTTTTATGGCATTCCTCTTCTTAGAAGCCTTCAGTGGCTTTCCATGTCTCTCACATGTGTTAGTCACTCAATCGTGTCCAACTCTTTGTGACCCCATAGACTATAGCCCTCACCAGTCTCCTCTGTCCATGGAATTCTCCAGGCAAAAATACTGGAGTGGGTTGCCATGTCTCTTGTGATCACTATTTAATATGGTCTAGTAGAAGGCAATGGCACCCCACTCCAGTACTCTTGCCTGGAAAATCCCATGGATGGAGGAGCCTGGTAGGCTGCAGTCCATGGGGTCGCTAAGTCGGACATGACTGAGCAACTTTACTTTCACTTTTCACTTTCATGCATTGGAGAAGAAAATGGTAACCCACTCCAGTGTTCTTGCCTGGAGAATCCCAGGGACAGGGGAGCCTGGTGGGCTGCCGTCTGTGTGGTTGCACAGAGTCGGATACGACTGAAGCGACTTAGCAGCAGCAGAAGCAGCCCACATAACCTGAAGACTGACTTTACTTGCTCCTCTGCCCCAGCCATTCTGTCCTTTATGTTCCTATTGTAGCCACACTGGCTGATCCAACTGCTTTTCTACTTCAGAATGTTTCCACATATGTTTCACTGCCTGGAACACTCTCCCATCCTCCCTCCTATGTCCCCTTAACCAAGCTAACTTGTATTTATCCTGCAGATAACAACTTAAAAAAAATCATTCAAGGAATAAATTACTCCCCACTCTACCTCACCTACACACACATTCCCAACTAGGCCTCCAGTTCTGTTTTCAAGTTACCCTGCATTTTTCCATTATAAACTGGTCAATTTAT
Organism: Nanger dama; assembly: GCA_917880005.1. Lineage (NCBI taxonomy): Eukaryota > Metazoa > Chordata > Mammalia > Artiodactyla > Bovidae > Nanger > Nanger dama. The sequence continues at coordinate 6,021,290 of CAKJTW010000059.1, forward strand.
TAATGCAACAATCACTTGTTTAAAATGTATTTTCTCTGTGAGAGTGATAATAGGTAAGAATATTAACCAACAAATCCAGATGTGCAAATTCCACCCTGCTTAACTGACTTACATCTAAATTCCACCAATCTGAAAGAATTTTTATCCCAATGATTAATTCTGAGCTTTGTCCTTTCTCTAGCGCTATATAAAACTCTAAGTCTTATTCTGTCCCAAGGCCCTGCAGAGGCCTATCCAGCCTTCAGAGCATGTTGGTGATTGCAGAAAAGCCCATTTTTTTCCTTCCTACATTGTGTCACATGGCCTTCATCTGTTCTGTGCTACACATGAGACCTTGGGAATTTTTTACTGGGACTGGTAAGAGTGCCATGGCCCAGGGACAGCCTCTCTGGATACCCTTCAAGTCTTGCCATGAACAAGAGTGCTACCCAGGAACAGGGGCAAGACACTTTTGTTGGCAGACCTGGCAGCCTCTGTTCCCACCATAGTCTGAGACATCTCTGTCCTTTCTTAGTGGGGAAGGTCTTCCTCTATCCTCACTTCTCCATTCTTTGTGAAACCAGTCTTTTAGAAAAGAAAAAGGAGGACTTTCTACTTTCTGCTTTGCAAAAAAAAAAAAAACAAACCTTGAAGCAAGAAACACAAGCTATCTGCATAAAATAAAAAGAAAGAGGACAAAATACAGGAGGAAAGAGCACACAAAATAGCGTTCAGAGACAATTCATTACGTCAGTCCTTGATCATAGAATGTGCTCAACTTGTATATCTATTGAAAGAAGAAACAGATTTGAACCACTAACTCTCAATTTTCATATGTATTTTGTATGTATTCAAACATATTAAGAAACCTGCTTGTATGTATTGGGTTGGCCAAAAGTTTGTTTGGATTTTTCCATAAAGTGTTACACAAAAATCTGAATGAAATTTTGGCCAACCCAAAATTGTGAGCTGACTTTTATAGGCAACAAGGAGACAGCCTCTCTAGTCTGTGTGCTATGCATCACAATGCAATATTCAGCTCCACCTCCAGGCCAACAGTGCACTTAGAAAAAGAAGAGAAAAATGACTATATGTTATAAGACAGTTTCCTATAATACATGAAGCTCGAGACATGTTTTCCATAGGTTAATAACAACCTATTTTGCCTTCCACAGGGCTTTCCTGCTGGTGCAATGATAAAGAATCCGCCTGCAATGCAGGAGATGTGGGTTCAATTCCTGGATCAGGAAGATCCCAGGAGAAGGAAAAGGCAATCCACTGCGGTATTCTTGCCTGGGAAATCCCATGGAGATAGAAGCCTGGCAGGCTACATTCCATGGGGTCACAAGAGAGGCAGACACAGTTTAGTGACTAAGCCAGCCAGCCAGCCAGCTTCCCCTACAAAGGTAGAATGAACTCCAGAAGACCCTTTAGCACATGTAAAGTACAACAGAATACTCTGGGTATAGTCTGAGTTTAAATCAGGCATACAGTAACAAATTACATACTGTGGTACTTAGATAACTTTACTCTTGAATGGGTAAAACATTTCACTTCCCTCTCCCAAAGCTGAACTAAGTTTTAGAAAAGGAGATTTATCATTATCCTTTATAAAGGTCTCAGAGAGAGAGAGAGAGAGATTGCTTTTGAAATACTTCTTCAGCTGGATTTCTTCTTTTATTTCCAGAAGAAATTCAGCAATTGGGCTATGCTTGCAAAAATTTTATTCAACTCTCTAAGGCTACATACCATCTAATATATGGTTGGTGCTTAAGAATATAAAAATAAAGAACAATTCCTGGGAACTGAGCTCTCCCTTAGCAAAGAATATTTGGATTTTGCAAAATGTGTTTTGTTCCTGCAGCACTAAAGCCAGTCTGGACTTTGGCAAGGCACCCGTCTTACAGGACTGGCTCTTTTTGAAACAAACCTCCAAGCTCCGGGAAGCACACATTTGCCCTAATGTAAGTGGGCTGCAATTCAAGTAATTTTCTCCCTTGCCGCTCTGTGACAATCTTGTTTCTGTTTCTGCACTCCTTTTACAGCTCTCCTTCCCCTCTGGACCTGAAGATTGATTCCATCATTTCATCTGCACTTTCAGAAATCCAGTTCCCTTTTCATATCCTGTCTTTGGCTCACATGCTGCCTCCTATCCCATTATCTCCGCAGAGTGAGAATCGTATAGAGTCTTCTCTCTTGTATCAGATCCATATTTGGACTGCAAAGATATCCCTAACCATTCGCAGCCCAGCTCCATGAGCTCCAGTCCCATTTAAACAGGTCATATTACCTTGTCTCAGAATTTGAATCTTTATCAAAGATTACTAATACTGGATTTATAGTTTTAAAAGAATCTCAGAATTGAAAGATAGAGGGCCAACCTGATACAGATACTCAGGTCATTGTGTGTGCATGTTCAGTTGCTCATTCGTGTCTGACTCTTTGTGACTCCAGGGACTGTAGCCTGGGGGCTCCTCCATCCATGGGATTCTCCAGCAAGAATACTGGAGGACACTGCCGTTTCCTTCTCCTGGGTACCTTCCCAACCCAGGAATCAAAACTGGGTCTCCTGCATTGCAAGCAGATTCTTCACCATCTGAGCCACCAGGAAAGATATGCAGGTCATTATTTACATCGAAATCATTTCAGTCACTGGGAGAGCCAGTGCTTCAACCAAGATATCTAGCCTCTTTAAATAAACTCCTTCATTGAATATTCAAGCTAGTGCCCAGTCAAGCTATTGTGGCACAACTCTAAGGACCAGCCAGGAAAAATACTGTTATTCTTTCATTCTAAGAATACAAGATACATTTTCCACAAGGCAATTCAGGTTCTTAACAAATGTATGTACGCAGTCATTGGATCTTACGACCCAGTCAACAAGTAGAGCCATGTCCTTGGCCTCCTCTCTGTACAGGAGCATACTTTCTGGTGTTACAGAAGCTGTTTCTTTACACAATTATCAGGGAAATGCCAAGACTCACAGTTACCAGATGAACACTGCCACATTGCATAAACCATATGATGAATGAGAATAAAATCAGGTCACAGAGCATTATTGGGGAAAAAAAACAACATCAATGTATCCAATCATAAAATTACAGCCAAGCATGCTGTCATAAGTCAGCAACTCTCATGGCAATGCTGCTGCTGCTGCTGCTGAGTCGCTTCAGTCCTGTCCGACTCTGTGCGACCCCATAGAGGGCAGCCCACCAGGCTCCCCCATCCCTGGGATTCTCCAGGCAAGAACACTGGAGTGGGTCGCCATTTCCTTCTCCAGTGCATGAAAGTGAAAAGTGAAAGTGACATCGCTCAGTCATGTCCGACTCTTGGCAACTCCACGGACTGCAGCCTACCCAGCTCCTCGGTCCATGGGATTTTCCAAGCAAGAGTACTGGAGTGGGGTGCCATCGCAATAGCAAGTCTATTTTGTTGCCCACGTACATGAAGGCCAGTATGCTATGAGACTGATACCCAGAAGTGCTCTCTATGGGTGCTTGCCTTACCTCTAGCCTCACTATTCTTCTTCTATCCAACCCAGACCACCTGACCTATCTTTAGCTTCAAACCTGTTCCATCATCAGAAACCAGCCCCAGCTTTAGAGACAAGGAATTTAAGAAGTTCTAGGCAATGGCAACCCACTCCAGTACTCTTGCCTGGAAAATTACACGGACGGAGGTGCCTGGTAGGCTGCAGTCCATGGGGTCCCTAAGAGTCAGATACAACTGAGCAACTTCACTTTCATTTTTCACTTTCATGCATTGGAGAAGGAAATGGTAACCCACTCCAGTGTTCCTGACTGGAGAATCCAGGGACGGGGGGAGCCTGGTGGGCTGCCGTCTATGGGATCGCACAGAGTCGGACATGACTGAAGCGACTTAGCAGCAGCATGGAGAAGGCAACGGCACCCCACTCCAGTACTCTTGCCTGGAAAATCCCATGGATGGAGGAGCCTGGAAGGCTGCAGTCCATGGGGTCGCTGGGAGTCGGACACGACTGAGTGACTTCACTTTTACTTTTCACTTTCATGCATTGGAGAAGGAAATGGCAACCCACTCCAGTGTTCTTGCCTGGAGAATCCCAGGGACGAGGGAGCCTGTACTTGCAGAATTGTTTTAAGTGTTGCCTGAGATGGCAAATGTGAAATTGCCTAGCAGAGTCTAGCACATGGGAGATGTTTAACTTGTTGTTCTTTAAAATTCCCATACTACAATTCTGAAGTGTCCCTCTAGTTTTAGTTTGAGATCTTGCTTGTCGAAATTTTCAGTATTTCACTTCAAAAATTTAAGCATTCTAATTAGGCATCTATTCTTCTATACCTACACTATCCAAATATGGTACCATATATTTAAATATGGCTATTTATAAATAAATAATATACACTTATTTTAAAGAACATTATTTAGTTCCTCAGTTGATGTCTCCATATTTCAAGTGCCCAATGACCACATATAATTAGTGGCTACTGTACTCAGTGATACAAGTAGAGAACAGTGCCATCATGGCAAAAAATTCTATTAGACGGTACTGGCATAGACAGTATCTAAGGAACTTATTAATATGTTTAATTACTTAGCTCTGAAACATTTCATAACCTTTTTCTTATGTGAAAAAAATGATAGATGCTTATTATGGTCACATGAATAATAAGATTTTCAGTTTTGTGCCTTGTAAGTCTTAGGCTAAGAAACCAGTGCATAAAAGGAATTAACCTCAAACTTAACTGACCTTTGGAAATAGAAATCACATTAAATATCCTTGAAAGATTTTTGAAATATTTTCCCTCAAAAGTCTGAGTTGAACTAAATATTTTCAAAGACTGGTTATCAGAGGAGTCCAATATCTAATATTTTATGCCCAAGTTAATAGCATCCAAATATTGACTCATGAGAAATCATTTATGTCAATGTCTTTATATGATATGATTCTTTGATGATTTGAAGTGAAACAGTAACTACACAAGGAATTCCCAGGTTCCCAATCTTTTACTGCTGATATCTTCTTATTGCTAGTTTCCAAGAGGCCACAGACTACCCTTCAAGAAAATTCTCCCTTTTATTTTACTAGGAACTCCTTATTCAGAGTAGCCTCCCAGCTTTGAATGAAAAATGACCTCATTTAATAGGGAAAATCATGTGGCATAAAATCTTATTCACTCTTTCAATCAGCAAGTATTATTGAGTCCTTGCTGTTAGATGTTGGCTAGATGCTGGAGCTATAGTGATGAACAAAGAAATATGCCCCTTTTTATAGTGTTTATAGATAAATATTCTAATTTGGCCTGACTTAGATTAATAAAATTATGAGAATTTTTAGTTGCTTTAATTTCTCACCCTGAGACTATGTGGTTTATTTTTCCATTGCCAAGTGTATAGAAAAGGGACATTCTGTTCCACAAACATCTTCATGATCAAGTCAAAATTATATTCTCCAAAACCATCTAATCCCAGTCTGACTTAACCAGCCACCAATTCAATCTAAGTCACCAAGATGGCAAATATGTTTCACCTCATAAACCAACTTCAGTTAACTTATATAAGTATTTGAGCTATTCTGAGAAGCTGTAATGGGAAAGACATGCAGGTCAGATTTAGTGAAGTGGGGGGAGTGTTGTGATCTATTAGTAATAACTTCCATGGGCTTAAGGAATTAGCATAGAACAATTATGCCCAGTTACTTGTAATACCTGGGGTGGAGGGAGAAATGAGAGGGGTGGTGGGAGGAAGCATTATTCCAGAGCAAGGCAAGTAAGGGCAGACTTAAAAGTCCACAAAAGCATCAAGGTTAGATGACTTGTCTTTGAATAGCCATGCTTCTTTGGTGGCTCCCAATCTGAATTAAAGCCTTATTCTTTCTATTAGCTACTCTAAAAAAATCTCCCTTTCTCTTCTAAAATTTTTCTTAACCAAGACATTTATACATATATAAATTGTTTTATTATCATTCCATTAAACTTGACAGTATTAAAATTATTCAACTCTAAATTTCATAGGTTCTTTATTTTGTTGCTGTTTTGTCACTAAGTTGTATCCAACTCTTTTGTTGCCCCATGGAGTGTGGCTTACTAGGCTCCTCTGTCCATGGGATTTCCCAGGTAAGAATATTGGAGTGGGTTGCCATTTCCTTCTCCAGGGGATCTTCCCGACCCAGGGATCAAACCCACATCTCCTGCACTGGCAGGCGGATTCTTTACCACTGAGTGACCAGGAAAGCCATTCTTCATTTACAGAAAACTAAATTTCATAATTAACAATAAAATGAAATAGAGGAAAACAACAGAATGGGAAAGACTAGAGACCTCTTCAAGAAGATTAGAGATACCAAGGGAACATTTTATGCAAAGATGGGCTTGATAAAGGACAGAAATGGTCTGGACCTAACAGAAGCAGAAGATATGAAGAAGAGGTGGCAAGAATACACCGAAGAACTATACAGAAAAGATCTTCATGGCACAGATAATCACAACGGTGTGATCACTCACCTAGAGCCAGACATCCTGGAGTGCGAAGTCAAGTGGGCCTTAGGAAGCACCACTACGAACAAAGCTAGAGGAGGTGATGGAATTCCAACTGAGCTATTTCAAAGCCTAAAAAACGATGCTGTGAAAGTGCTGTACTCAATATGCCAGCAAATTTGAAAACTCGGCAGTGATCACAGGACTGGAAAAGGTCAGTTTTCATCCCAATCCCAAAGAAAGGCAATGCCAAAGAATGCTCAAACTACTGCATAATTGCATTCATCTCACATGCTAGTAAAGTAATGCTCAAAATTCTCCAAGCCAGGCAGGCTTCAACAGTACATGAACTGTGAACTTCTAGATGTTCAAGCTGGTTTTAGAAAAGGCAGAGGAACCAGAGATCAAATAGCCAACATCCCCTGGATCAGGGAAAACAAGAGAGTTCCAGAAAAACATCTACTTCTGCTTTAATAACTATGCCAAAGCTTTTGACTGTGTGGATCACAACAAACTGTGGAAAATTCTTAGAAGTGGAAATACTGGACCACCTGACCCACCTCCTGAGAAATCTGTATGCAGGTCAAGAAGCAACAGTTAGAAGAAAGGAGCACGTCAAGGCTGTATATTGTCACCCTGCTTATTCATCTTATATGCAGAGTACATCATGTGAAATGCCAGGCTGGATGAAGCACAAGCTGGAATCAAGATTACTGGGAGAAATATCAATAACCTCAGATATGCAGATGACACCACCCTTATGGCAGAAAGTGAAGAAGAACTAAAGAGCCTCTTGATGAAAGTGAAAGAGGAGAGTGAAAAAGTTGGCTTAAAACTCAACATTCAGAAAACAAAGATCATGGCATCTGGTCCCATCACTTCATGGCAAACAGATGGGGAAACAGTGAGAGAGTTTATTTTGGGAGGCTCCAAAATCTCTGCAGATGGTGACTGTAGCCATGAAAAGCCATGAACTTAAAAGACGCTTGCTCCTTTGAAGAAAAGCTATGACGAATCTAGACAGCATATTAAAAAGCAGAGATATTACTTTGCCAGCAAAGGTCCATTTAGTCAAAGCTATGGTTTTTCCGGTAGTAATGTATGGCTTTTGAACTGAAGTGTTGGAGAAGATTCTTGAGTGTCCCTTGGACTGCAAGGAGATCCAACCAGTCAATCCTAAAGGAAATCAGTCATGAATATTCATTGGAAGGACTGATGTTGAAGCTGAAACTCCAATACTTTGGCCACCTGATACAAAGAACTGACTCATTTGTAAAGACCTGATGTTGGGAAAGATTGAAGGCAGGAGAACAAGGGATGACAGAGGATGAGATGGTTGGATGGCATCACCGACTTAATGGACGTGAGCTTGAGTAAACTCTGGGATTTGGTGATGGACAGGAGGCCTGGCATGCTGCAGTCCATGGGTTGCAAGAGTTGTACACGACTGAGTGACTGAACTGAACGGAACTGAACTGATTCATGTAATCTAGATAGCTAACACAAAATCCCACCCAAACTCTTTAGGAGAATTCTGTCAAGAAAGCCACGTATATCTCAGAATGTGTTTTTCTCAGTTAAAGTGAACAAGAGATGAATATGTGTTTAGTGCACAAAACATAGAACAATAAAGCAAACTATACTGTGAAATCTTGTTCTTTCCACCAAATGTACAATTTCTCATTGCTACACCATACATACTTAAGTACTCCCTTAAAGGATTTTTCCAAAAAAAGCATGGAATTTCTTTTTCCCTCCATCAACATAGATGTATACATGTGTATGTGTAGGCTAATAATAAAACAGAAGAATGGGAACTAACTATAAAATTACCAATGGACAACTTACTACAATGTCTGGCAAATCATCCTTATAATTCTATAAAATTACTTAATGTAGTAAAGAGATGAGTTATTTCATGCCTATAATTTGAATGCTACTGTATGGAAAGGGTAAAGGTAGTTATATATTTTAGATGGCCAATGCGGGGGTGGGGGGATTCATTCAATGAATAAATAAATAATGACCCAGATTTATTGTCAGCAAATAATCTCATGTTACTGAGTTCTGAGTCAAAAGAACTGAATATTGTCTATCTCTGCCCCCTTGTGGTGATATGTGCCCCTCAGGTAAAATGAGCAAAATTTTAGAGGAGGGAAAACACTTCAGGTTTGAAAATAGACCAGAAAAAATAAAAGTAATGAGTTAGCCAAAAAGTTTGTTTGGGTTTTTGGGTTTTCCCCAATAGAAAGGAATTACTGTACTTAATACATATTAGAATAATTTCCATCAACATGTATATACTTAATGCAACATCTGTGGTTAATTTTCAAGAGCTACTATACAAGAACTAGTTATAAATGCAGAATCTAAATTAGTCTGAGATAGAAACAAATAGCAAAATTAGAGTTAGTTTTTATTTTAGGTTTTCAAAGTCCTGAAATGGTAATTATATAGAGCTATGTTTTACCCAGAGACTATGTAGGATTAAGTGATTTAAATGATATATAACACTCAGTCACAATGGTGAACGCTTCTTGAAGACATTCTTACTGTCTTCCAGGTTCTGGATTAGATCTTGGGGATGGAATGCTAAGCAATTATAAACACAGTATTTGCCCTCATCGTGTTATGCTTTGTGCAGAGAAAAGACAATCAACAAATAATCCTACTTTTTTAAAACAGCAATCTTCAAGTGGTATTTGAAGAAGTGAATATGGTTCTCTGAGAGCCAGTAATGAGATGTACCTAGCAGGGGGCAGGCCAGAAAGAATGAGGTATGGGGCAAGCCAGAAAGAGAATGGCTGGGGGTGGGGGGTGCAGGTGGAGGGGTTAAGAACTCTCTGTATTTTCCATTCAATTCTACACTTTTACACACTTTTACACACAGTGTTAGAAACCTAAAAATTCTCTAAAAAGTGAAGCTTACTAAAAAAAAAAAAAAAGAAAAGAAGGAAGAGGAGTTTCATAGTAAAGGGCACTGGAGTAGTTGGGAAGAAGTATTCACAGAATAGTATGCATAAAAAGGTCAAAGGTCTGGGCTGGACAGTGTCATCACCATCCCAGCATCTGAAACAGTCAAGGCCTGAAGCCCAGAGCATGAGCAAGCTCTCCAGGAAACATGACAAGGTATTCAAGAGCTAAATCTTGCATGAGCATGTGGGCCATGTTGTGAGTTTGGGTTTTCAGAAGTAATGTGAAGCTGTTGAAGCATCTTAAAGAGGACAATGACATAATCTGATTTGTATTTTAGAAATATATTATTTTAAAATAAATCTTATGAAAAGAGGAGATGAGGGAGACAAAATAGCATACTACTTTTATTATTTGGTTGGCCAGAAAAATTCATTCAGATTTTTCCGTAACAACAAATGAAATTTTTGGCCAACCCAGAAAGTTGCTGTGCATTTGATGGATGTTTATTAGGTTCCAGACACTGTTCTAAGATTTTAGGTGTAAAAACTTAGTTCACGCCACCCCATAAAGTGAATAGACTAGGAAAGTAGTTTCAACAAGAGGTGATGGAAGCTTAGACTAATATGGTGGCAATGGAAAAGAATGATGAAAATACATTTGAAAAATACATGGGAAAATCAATGATAAGTTGAATATGAAGACTGAAGAAGAGGAGATAGCATGAACTAGTCCTTGGTTTCTGGTTTATGCCATTGGAAGGATGCCAATGTGCCATATCCTAAAATATGAAATTCCAAGGAAGATCACATTTGGAGCATTAGGGTGGTGGAGAAGAAGAGACCTAGACCTCTGGTCTAGGAAACATTGAGTTTGAAGAGTTTCTGAGATAGCCATGTGCACATGTGGTATGGCCATTGAGATCTGGGCCATGTCTTGAGACACGAACTGGTAAATTATTTCCTCAGTGATAGTGACTAAAGCGATGGCAAAGATGAAATTGCCAGGGAAAGAATATAGAAAAAAGAAGTATAGAATAAGTCTTGGCCAGGGAAAAGAAGGTGAACCTGAAGAAAAGGAAACAAACAAACCTCTGACCAGAAAAGCTTAAAGTATCTTAATTATAAAAAGAGTTAGCAGACATCCTTTAAGAGGGATGGCAGGACAAAGACAGGTTTCAATGAACACAATAAAGTCATAGAAATTGAGAAAGGTTGAGAGTATAAGGAAAGTTTTCTGGTGGCAAATAAGCAGACAAAGTCACTAAAAATCAGTTCAGCAAATGGCTGATTCACTTGTTGGCCAACCCAATAAATATATTGACTTGACAAAAGAGAATCCAATAGATTTTAAGAATCATATTTGATTTGATGGCTGAATATGAAATGTATTAAGCAAAATCTTAGTTTTCATATGGGAATTCTCAACTTATATTGATTTTTATTCCTCTTTAAAATGGAAAGAGTAACAGACTTTATTTTTTAGGCTCCAGAATCACTGTGTATGGTGACATCAGCCATGAAATTAAAAGATGCTTGCTCCTTGGAAGAAAAGCTATGACGAACCTAGGCAGTGTATTAATAATCAGAGACATTACTTTGCCAACAAAGGTCTGTATAAGTCAAAGCTATGGTTTTTCCAGTGGTCATGAATAGATGTGAGAGTTGGACCATAAAGAAGGCTGAGCACCAGAGAATTGATGCTTTCAAACTGTGGTGTTGGAGAAGATGCTTGAGAGTCCCTTGGACAGCAAGATCAAACCAGCCAATTCTAAAGGAAATCAATCCTGAATATTCTTTGGAAGGGCTGATGCTGTAGTTGAATGGCCACCTAATGCGAAGAGTTGACTCACTGGAAAAGATTCTAATGTTGGGAAAGACTGAGGGCAGGAGGAGAAGGGAGCGACAGCAGATAAGATGGTTGATGGCATCAGCAACTGTATGGACATGAGTTTGAGCAAACTCCAGGAGACAGTGAAGGACAGGGAAGCCTGGCATGCTGTAGTCCATGGAGTCAGAGAGGGTCAGGCACAGCTGAGTAACTGAACTGAACTTTAAAATGTCATTTTATATTGAGCCAATCTTTTAACATACATCTGTTATCATTTATAGCATTTTAATTTTTACCTTTCTTTAACCTCTTTTTATTTGGTCCATTGTCATTTCTTTTCACTGTTTTGTGTGTGTATGTGTTTTCAACAATTATTTTGCAAATTGCTACCAACCAAGACAAGATACTCTAATTGTTCCTTAACAGAAGTTGCATTTTTAGTTTTATGGAAATGTGATGTCTTTAACTAATTCTGATTCTTTTAGAGAAATTTAAGTTCAATTCTAAATTTAGCTAAAACATTTCATTTAATTAAAATTTAATTTAAAATTCTGATTTATTTTAGTGCCTGTGAGTGTAAATTTAAAGTTTAATCTTAATTAAAGTTTAATTTAACCTTAAACTTTAAATGCTACAGATATAAAAGGAAAGCTGGTATGCCATTTGAGGAAATGGCAAACAAAATAGGAGAATGCTCAAAGTTTATTAAAATAGAAAATTACATTCAAAGATAACTGAAAATATTTCAAAGGTAGACAAATGATACCATTATGTATGCATGTGTGTGTGCTAAGTCACTTCAGTCATGAACTGCTAGAAGGAAAGATAGAGAGAAAGAGACTATCTTCAGTTTGAGTAATGTTAAGCTTGAGGTGCTTGTGCAACATCTAAATTGTGAATGTCAAATAGAACTTGATTGCATGTGTACTCAGTCAGGTCTGACTCTTTGTGACCTCATAGACTATAGCCCACCAAGGTCCTCTGTCCATGGGATTGTCCAGGCAAGAATAGTGAAATGGGTTGCCATTTCCTCCTCCAAGGGATCTTCCCAATGGACGGACTGGATCTGTGTCTCTTGAATCTCCTACTTTGGCAGGCAGATTCTTTACCACTGAGCCTCCTAGGAATCCCAGAACTTGATTAAATGGTTATAGAAATCAAAAACAATGAGTATTCTAGGTAAAAGTAGGAACATGTGGCATATATTTTGTAACTGAAACCACAGGAGTGAATGATATTAACAGCAGAATATTTAGAGTGAAAAAAAATAGTTTCAGGGTAAGAACCCTAAGAAACTCCAATATTTAAAAAACAGTCAGAGGAAAATAAAGCCCCAAATTTAGGCTGAGAAAGAGTGGCTAGACAAGTAGTGTGGAGTGGAAAAGGCATTAAAGAAAAGAAAGCATGTAGAGAGTAGTCAGCGAACTAAACATTTAACAAAGATTGAGTGATATATGAGGTAGGCGGTCTCCAGTGGGTGTGTTACTAGAAAATAGGAGGCAAATCATTTGAGTGGTGAAGTCAGGCTTCTTAAAGGGTAAAAGTGAGGAAATAGACACAGCTAACAAAGGTAAGACAAGAGAAGACTCTACACATGGACATCACCAAATGGTCAACACCGAAATCAGACTGATTATATTCTTTGCAGCCAAAGATGGAGAAGCTCTATATAGTCAGCAAAAACAAGACCAGGAGCTGACTGTGGCTCAGATCATGAACTCCTTATTGCCAAATTCAGACTTAAAGAAAGTAGGGAAAACCACTAGACTATTCAAATATGACCTAAATCAAATCCCTTATGATTATACAGTGGAAGTGAGAAATAGATTTAAAGGTCTAGATCTGATAGATAGAGTGCCTGATGAACTATGGAATGAGGTTCGTGACATTGTACAGGAGACAGGGGTCAAGACCATCTCTATGGAAAAGAAATGCAAAAAAAGCAAAATGGCTGTCTGGGGAGGCCTTACAAATAGTTGTGAAAAGAAGAGAGGCACAAAGCAAAGAAGAGGAGAGATATAAGCATCTGAATGCAAAGTTCCAAATAATAGCAAGGAGAGATAAGAAAGCCTTCCTTAGGGATCAATGCAAAGAAATAGAGGAAAAGAACAGAATGGGAAAGACTAGAGATCTCTTCAAGAAAATCAGAGATACCAAGGGAACATTTCATGCAAAGATGGGCTCGATAAAGGATAGAAATGGTAGTTACCTAACAGAAGCAGAAGATATTAAGAAGAGGTGGCAAGAATACATAGAAAAACTGTACAAAAAAGATCTTCATGACCCAGATAATCACGATGGTGTGATCAGTCACCTAGAGCCAGACATCCTGGAATGTGAAGTCAAGTGGACCTTAGAAAACATCACTACGAACAAAGCTAGTGGAGGAGATGGAATTCCAGTAGAGCTATTGCAAATCCTGAAAGATGATGCTGTGAAAGTGCTGCACTCAATATGCCAGCAAATTTGGAAAACTCAGCAGTGGCTACAGGACTGGAAAAGGTCAGTTTTCATTCCAATCCCAAAGAAAGGCAATGCTAAAGAATGCTCAAATTACCGCACAATTGCACTCATCTCACACGCTAGTAAAGTAATGCTCAAAATTCTCCAAGCCAAGCTTCAGCAGTACATGAACCAGGAACTTCCAGATGTTCAAGCTGGTTTTAGAAAAGGCAGAGATCAAATTGCCAACATCTGCAGGGTCATCAAAAAAGCAAGAGAGTTCCAGAAAAGCATGTATTTCTCCTTATTGACTATGCCAACCCTTTGACTGTGTGGATCACAGTAAACTGTGGAAAATTCTGAAAGAGATGGGAATACCAGACCACCTGACCTGCCTCCTGAGAAACCTGTATGCAAGTCAGGAAGCAACAGTTAGAACTGGACATGGAACAACAGACTGGTTCCAAATAGGAAAAGGAGTATGTTAAGGCTGTATATTCTCACCATGCTTATTTAACTTCTATGCAGAGTACTTCATGAGAAATGCTGGGCTGGAAGAAGCACAAGCTGGAATAAAGATTGCTGGAAGAAATATCAATAACCTCAGATACGCAGATGACACCACCCTTATGGCAGAAAGTGAAGAGGAACTAAAAAGCCTCTTGATTAAAGTGAAAGAGGAGAGTGAAAAAGTTGGCTTAAAGCTCAACATTCAGAAAACGAAGATCATAGCATCTGGTCCCATCACTTCATGGGAAATAGATGGGGAAACAGTGTCAGCCTTTATTTTGGGGGCTCCAAAATCACTGCAGATGGTGATTGCAGCCATGAAATTAAATGACGCTTACTCCTTGGAAGGAAAGTTATGACTAACCTAGATAGCATATTCAAAAGCAGAGACATTACTTTGCCAGCAAAGGTCCGTCTAGTCAAGGCTGTGGTTTTTCCTGTGGTCATGTATGGATGTGAGAGTTGGACTGTGAAGAAAGCTGAGCGCTGAAGAATTGATGCTTTTGAACTGTGGTGTTGGAAAAGACTCTTGAGAGTCCCTTGGACTGCAAGGAGATCCAACCAGTCCATTCTAAATTAGATCATAATGGTTGTACTAGTTTGCATTCCCACCAGCAGTGTAAGAGGGTTCCCTTTTCTCCACACCCTCTCCAGCATTTATTGCTTGTAGACTTTTGGATCGCAGCCATTCTGACTGGTGTGAAATGGTACCTCATTGTGGTCTTGATTTGCATTTCTCTGATAATGAGGTATTGGGAGATTGTGTTCACCTATGGCTGATTCGTGTCAATGTATGGCAAAACAAATACAGTATTGTAATTTTTAAAAAATAAATAAATAAATAAAATAAAATAAATTAGATCAGTCCTGGCTGTTCTTTGGAAGGACTTGATGCTAAGGCTGAAACTCCAATACTTTGGTCACCTCATGGGAAGAGTCGACTCATTGGAAAAAACTCTGATGCTGGGAGGGATTAGAGGCAGGAGGAGAAAGGGGTGACAGAGGATGAGATGGCTGGCTGGCATCACCAACTTGATGGACATGAGCTTGAGTCAACTCCGGGAGTTGATGATGAACAGGGAGGCCTGGTGTGCTGCAGTTCATGGGGTAACAAAGAGTCAGACATGACTGAGCGATTGAACTGACTGAACTGAACAAAGGTAATGAACGAGGGAACAATAGTTTCAGGGAATGACTTTTTTAAAAACTGTGGGGATAGAAGGATGCTTAACGGCAGACAGAAAGTGGAAAGAGTGAGAGAGTTTTTAAAGATACATGGAGGTTCTACCATGCTTGCTTTTTGAACCAACTGCTTAATTTTCCTTCCCTTAATTCTTTCATCTGCAATACAGATAGGAAATAGCCCATTTCAGAGCTCTCATGATATAATTCATGCAAAGCTTCACATATTGCCTGCACACACTAATCACAAATACTGGCTAATACTCAATAGCAAGACTATGACTAGAGCAGGAAGAAAGGAGAGAAATGGGTTTTGGAGCCACATTTATGTGTAGATTTGGCAATAGGAAATTAACAAAGTTTCAGTCTTATATGTACTATTTTCTCTGCCAGGTAGAGAATGGAGAAAAAAAGTGGTAGTGGAATCAAAGGCTTAAAAAGCAAGAAAAGAGATTGTTTCTCTCACATCTAAGGGAACATGGGTTGGGCTTCCCTTCTGGCTCAGACAGTAAAGAATCCTCCTGCAATGCAAGAGACACAGTTCAGTCCCTGAGTCAGAAAGATCCGCTAGAGAAGGGAATGGCTACTCACTGTAGTACTGAGTGGAGAATCCCGTGAACAGAGGAGCCTGCTAGGTTCCATGGGGTCAGAAAGAGTAGGATATGACTGAATGGCTAAGCACAAAGGAGAATGGAAGGAAGAAACAAACTAAAATTTATCAGGTAGCTTCCATGCTGCTGCTGCTGCTAAGTCGCTTCAGTCATGCCCGACTCTGTGCGACCCCATAGAGAGCAGCCCTCCAGGTTCCACCGTTGCTGGGATTCTCCAGGCAAGAACATTGGGGTGGGTTGCCATTTCCTTCTCCAGTGCTTCCAGAGACATATGTATAAATACTTTGTTTACATTATTTCATCTAGTTCTCAAAGTAGTTATTTTTCCCTTTTCATAGATGAACAAATTGAGGTTTTTAAACAATCCAGGAACGTGATAGGTGTCTTTCTCTATATCTATTTAAGAAATCAGACTGATAATAACTCCCATTTTCAACAATATGACTTCCAAGTTTGGTATAGTCATCTCCAGTCAAGAAAAAGCTTAGAAGTTTTATCTAAATCTGTTGTTGTTATTCTTGTTGTTTCTTTGTTTGCTGATTTATTTGTTGTGAGCCAGGAAGATGGTATGGACCAGATTTAGAAGGGATACCCACAGCTTGAATTGCTATGACATTGACTAGAAAGCAGTCAGGCATTGAGCAGAAGTCAGCTAGCAGTCTCTGCCAATGTATGTTTATTTGTTTGAGGAGTATTGAGACAGGCAAAAAGATCATGCGTTTATTTTAGAAACATTGCACTTAAGAGTAGTTTATGTATATTCAGATGCAATTTCACATGTAGAAGTAGAGGTTAAGAGAGAATCTCAGTGGAGTTTTGAGTAGAATTCTGAAGCAGAAAGTAAACAAGACTGCCAGTTTTGAAATAAGACTGCCCAAAAGAAATATTAGAGTAGTCATAATATTTTCTTAGATAAAATAATACTGAAAGAATCCCTACCTACTGATTTAAAAATTAGTAAGGATAAAATGGAAAAAAAGGTCCCAAACGGCTGGGCAAATACATAGAATTATGACCCTAGAAATACAGTAAAGAGCAAGAGAAATAGAATAGGCGACAATGTGTAATGCTGTGGTTCTCTGTTCAGCCTTCTTTTTGTTGTTGTTAATAAAATATTTGCTAGGCAAATAAAAGCCATGCAACAAAGGAGACAATACCAGTTAAACACATGTGGACTATTTAGAACCAGAAATAGTTACTGATGTTTCCTAGAAACCAGCTGACAATCTATACTAAGTTTTTTCTGTTGTATTTAAATCAATTTTATGATATAGTTCATGCCATATACCTGGTAACTGTGTAAGCAAACATTTAAAGTAAGCAATAAAACAAACTCACAATCTTAATAGAGATAGCGCTCAACCACACAAAATCATATACTTCTTCCAGGACAAATTCTGCCATGAGTAGCAAGGGTAGTAAAAAGAACAATAGACTTATATTTTTGTTCTGGTTCTATCAATATCTGCTTGAGTAATTTGCAGAAAGTTACTTCTCTCTGGGGAACTCTGCTTTTCCATCTGTAAAATGAGTCAAGTTTTAGCTAGAATAGATTCACTTTATAAAACATTTATTGGATGTTTATTGCCAAACTCTGTGCCAAGTCCTAGGGATATAAAGATGATTGTGTCATAATTCCAGTTCTAAACTGTTCATGGAAGCTCCCCTTTCTTTCCTGGGTACATGGAAGACTAATATTCCCAATTCCACTCTCATTAGACAAAACCCTGTGATTAGTTATGGCCAGTGAAATATGAACAGCAAAGACCTGTGCCAGTCTGGTATGAAGCAGTTTCTAACCTCTCTCTTCTGCCATGGAAGTCATAGAAAGCCGTCATATTGGGAAGGTGAAGGCTCAGATTTAAGTATTGGGAAAATTGGAAAGCTACAAGTAAAAGAACAAAATGGAGGACTTTCTCATACTACATACAAAAATATACTCAAAATAGATTATACCTAAATATAAGACTTGAAATCATAAAACTCTTAGGAAAAAAACGTATCAGTAGGCTCCTTGACATTGACCTTGGCAATAGTTTTTGGATAGAGCTCCTCAGACAAAGGAAACAAAAGGAGAAAAAAAACAAATGGACGTACATCAAACCAACAAGCTTTTGCACAATGAAGAAAGCTATCAACATAACAAAAAGGCAGGCTATGAATGGTAGAAGGTATTTGCAAATGAAATATCTGATAAGGGGTTAATATTCAAAATACACGAAAGAGCTCAAACAACTCAGCATCCAAAAAAAAAAGCAACCAGACTGAAAAATGGGCAGAAGGCCTGAATGAACATTTTTCCAAAGAAATACAGATGACCAATAGATCCATGAAAAGATGTTTAACATCACTAATCCTCAGAGAAGTGCAAATCAAAACCACAATAAGGTACCACCTCACACCTGTCAGAATGGATATTATCAAAAGACAACAAACAACAAATGTTGGCAGAGATGTGGAAAAAAAGGGAACCTTTGTGTGCTATTGGTGGAAATGTCAATTGGTGCAATCACTACGGAAAACAGTATAGAGGTTCCTAAAAATTAACAGTAAAATTATAATATAATCCAGCAATCTCAGTTCTGTGATTTTCTGGAAGAACACAAAGCACTATTTTGAAAAATACGCGCACCTATACGGGCTTCCCATGTGGCGATAGTGGTAAAGAACCTACTTGTCAATGCAGGAGACATAAGAGATGTGGGTTCAATCCCTGGGTCAGGAAGATCCCCTGGAGGAGGGCAGGGCAACCCACTCCAATATCCTTGCCTAGAGAATCCCCAGAGACAGACGAGCCTGGCAAGCTACAGTCCCTAGGGTCAGAAAAAGTCAGACGTGACTGAAGTGACTTCAGTTCAGTTCAGTTCAGTCACTCAGTCGTGTCTGACTCTCTGCGACCCCATGAATCGCAGCACGCCAGGCCTCCCTGTCCATCACCAACTCCCGGAGTTCACTCAGACTCACATCCATCGAGTCCGTGATGCCATCTAGCCATCTCATCCTCTGTCGTCCCCTTCTCCTCCTGCCCCCAAGCCTTCCCAGCATCAGAGTCTTTTCCAGTGAGTCAACTCTTGGCATGAGGTGGCCAAAGTAATGGAGCTTCAGCTTCAGCATCATTCCCTCCAAAGAAATCTCAGGGCTGATCTCCTTCAGAATGGACTGGTTGGATCTCCTTGCAGTCCAAGGGACTCTCAAGAGTCTTCTCCAGCACCATAGTTCAAAAGCATCAATTCTTTGGTGCTCAGCCTTCTTCACAGTCCAACTCTCACATCCATAAATGACCACAGGAAAAACCATAGCCTTGACTAGACAGACCTTAGTCGGAAAAGTATTGTTTCTGGTTTTGAATATGCTATCTAGCTTGGTCATAACTTTTCTTCCAAGGAGTAAGCGTCTTTTAATTTCATGGCTGCAGTCACCATCCACAGTGATTTTGGAGCCCAAAAAAATAAAGTCTGACACTGTTTCCCCGTCTATTTCCCATGAAGTGATGGGACCAGATGCCATGATCTTCGTTTTCTGAATGTTGAGCTTTAAGCCAACTTTTTCACTCTCCTCTTTCACTTTCATCAAGAGGCTTTTTAGTTCCTCTTCACTTTCTGCCATAAGGGTGGTGTCATCTGCATATCTGAGCTTATTGCTATTTCTCCTCACAATCTTGATTCCACCTTGTGCTTCTTCCAGTCTAGCATTTCTCATGATACACTCTACATATAAGTTAAATAAGCATGGTGAGAATATACAGCCTTAACGTACTCCTTTTCCTATTTTGAACCAGTCTGTTGTTCCATGTCCAGTTCTAACTGTTGCTTCTTGACCTGCGTACAGATTTCTCAAGAGGCAGGTTAGGTGGTCTGGTATTCCCATCTCTTTCAGAATTTTCCACAGTTTATTGTGATCCACACAGTCAAAGGCTTTGGTATAGTCAATAAAGCAGAAACAGATGTTTTTCTAGAACTCTCTTGCTTTTTCCATGATCCAGCGGATGTCAGCAATTTGATCTCTGGTTCCTCTGCCTTTTATAAAACCAGCCTGAACATCAGGGAGTTCACGGTTCATGTATTGCTGAAGCCTGGCTTGCAGAATTTTGAGCATTACTTTACTAGCATGTGAGATGAGTGCAATTGTGCGGTAATTTGAGCATTCTTTAGCATTGCCTTTCTTTGGAATTGGAATGAAAACTGACCTTTTCCAGTCCTGTGGCCACTGCTGAGTTTTCCAAATTTGCTGGCATATTGAATGCAGCACTTTGACACATCATCTTTCAGGATTTGAAATAGCTCAACTGGAATTCCATCACCTCCACTAGCTTTGTTTGTAGTGATGCTTTCTAAGGCCCACTTGACTTCACATTCCAAGATGTCTGGCTCTAGATTAGTGATCACATCATCATGATTATCTGGGTCGTGAAGATCTTTTTGTACAGTTCTTCTGTGTATTCTTGCCACCTCTTCTTAATATCTTCTGCTTCTGTTAGGTCCAGACCATTTCTGTCCTTTATCAAGCCCATCTTTGCATGAAATGTTCCCTTGGAAGCTCTGATTTTCTTGAAGAGATCTCTAGTCTTTCCCATTCTGTTGTTTTCCTCTATTTCTTTGCATTGATCGCTGAAGAAGGCTTTCTTATCTCTTCTTGCTATTCTTTGGAACTCTGCATTCAGATGCTTATATCTTTCCTTTTCTCCTTTGCTTTTCGCCTCTCTTCTTTTCACAGCTATTTGTAAGGCCTTAGCAAATAGCTAAGTGACTTAGCAAGCACAAATATACTCAACTTATGTTCACTGCAGCACTGTTTACAAGAACCAAGATATGGAAACAACCTAAGCATCCATCAGTAGATGAATGGACAAAGAATATGTGATATGTATGCATGTGTATATATGTATTATATAATGTTACTCAGTTATAAAAATAATGAAATCTTACCATTTGTGACAACATGGATGAATCTAGATGATATTATGCAAAGTGAAAAAAGTCACACAGAGAAAGACAAATATCATGTGATAGCACTTAATATGTGGAATATAAAAACCAAAAAAATGAACAAACAGAACAGAAACAGTCAGAGATAGAACAAATACTGTACATGGTTGCTAGAGGGGAGGAGGTATGGAGAGTAAAGAAATAAGTGAGAGAGATTAACAGGGATAACATAGAAAGCATGGGAATATAGTCAGTTATATTGTAATAACTGGGTATGGTAACAGATGGTTACTACTCTCATTGTGGTGAACATGTTGTAATATATAGACATACCAAATCACTATGCTGCGTACCTGGAACTAACACATGGTGTAGGTCAATTATACCCCAATTTTTAGAAAGAAAGGAAGATTTGTAAGGTAAGGGTGAGTGTGGAAGTCTAAATGAAGCAACTGGAAATACATCACTGAGACACAAGACAGTTAAGGATGGAACTTTGGGAAGCACTAATATTGAATAATTGGACCAAGACAAGTTAATAAAGAAAACTGAGAAGACAGAGAAGAAAGAAAATTAGAAGGAAATGGTGAACTGGAAATCCGGAAATGAGAATTTTTCAAGAGTCAGAAATTATCTGTAAAGTCACTTACTAGGAAGTCATGAGATAAGAGGCATTTGGATTTGAAATTATGGCAGTCTTAAAGACAAAAATCCAGATTTTAGTCATCTGAGAAGTGAAAAGGTGGTAAAATATGCATTTATCAAAGGATTTCTTATGAAACACTTGCTGCACAAAATGTTCTCCCATAGAGGGAGGGGTCCATGGCTAAATACATTTAAGGCATGCTGCATACTCTATACCTATAAGGAAATTTCTTGAACATTTACTCTTGATTTTCTTACACTGAGATTTGAGAAAATAGAAAAAGAAGATATTATTTACTTACAAACTGACAATTCCAAAGAAAGCAAAAATAACAAGTATTTACTAATAATGTTTAGTTTTTACTGTCACTAAATTGTGTATCACTAAGCAAACTAAAACACTTGACTAGGGAATAATTAGGATAAATTTTTATTGAATATGTTTTGAAAATAAATCAATAAAATATATTTCAATTCTGATGTAAGAATTTATAGAGAAGTCAGATTGCCAGCTTGATCACAATTATGAGATGTGTGACTGGCCGGTTTTCATAATTTCCCTTTCTCTGATCTATAAAATGAAAATAAAAATAATATCTATTTCATAAAGCTTTTTGGAATTAATGAGATAAAACATGAAATATTTAAAATATTGCCCAGCACATAGATAGGGCTTAATTAAAATTAACTATTAGCGAAGTTTCCTTTGCTATGAAACTTTTCGTATCTCTTTCAGCATCAAGCTGTAATATAGCAGAATACTCAAATAGTCTGGACTCCCTGGTAAACTGACGTTACTGGTTGTGAGAGGTCAATTTAGCATTAAAGCACAATTGTGACACTAAATAATCAAGAGTTGTAGAAGTGTTAGTGACTCAGTCATGTCTGACTCTTTGCGATCCGTGAACAGTAGCCCACCAGGTGCCTCTGTCGTGGAATTCTCCAGTCAAGAATACTGGAGAGGGTAGCCATTCCCTTCTCCAGAGGGTCTTCCTGACCTAAGGACTGAACCTGGGTCTCCCTCATTGTGGAAAGATTAATTACTATCTGAGCCACCTGGGAAGCCCAGTCAAGAGTTGCCAGAGGAACTACTATCTTTGGTTATTTCAGTTTCAGGTGGGGAAATCTGCACTTGAGCATGAACTCTCAATACAGCCTGGACCCTTACATGAGAACTATATGTTTGGGATCTGCTCGTTTCATCGACCTGCTTTCATGAAAACAATAATTTAATGCATATTCCTCACTGCGGTTCACACCTAAACACACACAAGTTCCTGGCTGAGTGAGTAAGGAGCCTGTACTTTCCTGTCATTTTTCTAATCATTGGGTTAAATCATTCCTGTAGGAAACTGTTTTCAGAAAGGATACTATAGAAACAAGTTTCAACGTTTTCATAATTAAAGAGCAATTCTTTAAATCTCAATGTGAATTAAAAACTTGAACATAAAATCATCTTCCCTGCAGAAAATGTGATTATACATGTTGCTATTGCCAAATAACCCCCTTCCTGAGAATTTACACCATGTGATCGTGGGGGCTGTGAACATCGTGAGAGCTTTCCTCTCAAATCTCCCAGGCTGAGCACTGCCTCCCACACAGCTTTTTTTTTTTTTTAATATGGGATTTTTAACTCATTTTTACTTTTAATGTAAGACTTACTAGGAGGTGAATTACAAAATCATCATTAAACAGAAAAAGTTGTCTCCTCTCCCTCATACACCAACAAAAATGAATATTTGAAATCATCATCAACATGATTATGATAAATAGATTTGTCTATATGTAAAATCCTTGCTCTAGAACTGCACTGAATTCTGCTTGAATGTCTGTGGAGATGGATTTCTTTTCATATTTGCTATCTGAGTTTTGTATATCTGGCAGCCTTAGAAGGCATTTTACACCTTTCCCTGTCTGTCCAGAGAGAGCTCCCCATTAGCTCCTAATGATGCATTTCCCTGAGGACAGCCATCTAACAGCCTCTGGGTGCTGTGTTCTACCTCTGCAGAATCCACTGGCTCTTCCTTCCATCATCTGACACCTTCAAAGCCTGCTGCTGCCAAGTCGCTTCAGTCATCTCCAACTCTGCTCGACCCCATAGACGGCAGCCCACCAGGCTCCCCCATCCCTGGGATTCTCCAGGCAAGAACACTGGAGTGGGTTGCCATTTCCTTCTCCAATGGATGAAAGTGGAAGGAAGGTAATCTGTTCACAGACACCTGTATAATTCTACCAGACACCTCTGCTTTTCGGGGTGGAGAGAAGTGTTTCAGAAGAAAACACACCAGGCTAGTACCCTATTTGTTATTTCATGATGTTTCCAATTTCCATTCCATTCCCTCTACTCAGCCACACCAGAGACAGTTAACTAGCTAAGTTTCTTTTGTACCTAACATGGAAACTATGAATCCCTTTAAATATAAAGAATATAATAGGGTCAGTCATATAAATTCTGACTCCGCCACTACCTTCACCTGGCCAATTTCTATTTATTCTTCAAGTCTCCCTATGTGCAACTCATGGAGGGACACTTTCTGTTAGCGGTCCTTCCTCTCCCAACATACAAACCTGTTAAAACAGGTCCTTCTATACAATGTCATGAGAAACAATATAACTTTTCTTCATAGCATTTAATGTAATTGTAATTATGGGGTGATTTGTAATTGTGTTTTAGTATTTCTCTCTCACTAGACTGTTTACCTGCCCATGGTTACCATCCAATGCCTGTTCCCTGAATGGGTGGGTGAATCATTGAGGGTCACAGCTTCCTTTATTAAGGAAGCATGACTGATGAGATTATGGTGCTACCCAGATTTCGGTTATCAATCTGAAGCATGATGAAAGTGAAATAGCGATGAGCCATTGCATCACTTTGGCATTTAAGAAAACATATAATCGAATCATAATTCATTTCATGAGCCTGGTCCTTTAACTTTTAAATGCAGCAACTAAACACACATTGAAATCATCATATACCTGGGAATACTATTTCTTTCCTGTTATTGTTCTCTGTAACTGACCAGAACATTAAAATGTGAAGTCTGCTTTTGTGGACAATTGTTTAGAGTACAAAATACCAATGCAAAATAGTCCATAGAGGAAAATAAAAATTTACTATCGTCCTCTATTTGTTTCCCTGATCAATTGCCTCTAATGGCTACTGTGTGCTATCTCCCCTGTGTTCTCTGCTGCTAAAGTCTTTTCTATCTCCTCTTTCTATGCTTGGCATCCTCTCTGTACTCATACATTTTATCACAGGCATATGAACCACTGAATGATTGTTCTGCATGGATTTTCCTTTGTGTGAAAGACTCAGATCACATCATTAACCCCAGCCTGACCCACTGACATTTACAGACCTGCTCATCAGTGCCTCCCTCCCCTTATCAGCTGGCGTTTGTTCAGAAAATGTGAGCAGTTACAGTACTGTCCTGAGGCAAATATAATTAAGCAACCAAATCCTGGGAGAATGAAAATGTCCAGAATAATGCTTGCCAAAGCCAAATACAAATGATTTATTAAAAATCGCCCATATTCATTTGTCAGACTGATTTCCAAAATTTAAAATCTCATTTAACACATTTATGTTTCTATGATGGTTCTTAAAATGTTATTTGAAATATTCATAATGACAAATTCTCAAAGTCTTATAGAAATCAAAATGTCAAGGGCAAATGTATGAAAAGGTAACAACACAGTTGCAAATGTTCTTCCTCTAAATAAGTTGCCAAGTTTTTCCTGATGAATAAAATCAACCATAGTAAACAGGTTTGCTAAAAAAATATTAAGAAACCTACAAGGAAATTAAGTAAATAAATATTTATCAGATGCCTGATACATGTCTAGCATTGGTTCAGTGCAAAAATAGATTATTAATTTCTTTATTCCTCAGTAACTTTATCTTCAAAATGTGGTCCACCAGAGAAGGGAATGGCAAACCAGTTCAGTATTCTTGCCTTGAGAACCCCGTGAACAGTATGAAAAGGCAAAAAGGTAGGACACTGGAAAATGAACTCCCCAGGTCGGTATGTGCCCAATATACTACTGGATATCAGGAGAGAAATAACTCCAGAAAGAATGAAGAGATGGAGCCAAAGCAAAAACAATACCCAGTTATGGATGTGACTGGTGATGGAAGCAAGGTCTGATGATGTAAAGAGCAATATTGCATAGGAACTTGGAATGTTAGGTCCATGAATCAAGGCAAATTGGAAGTGGTCAAACAGGAGATGACAAGAGTGAATGTCAACATGCTAGGAATCAGAGAACTAAAATGGACTGAAATGGATGAATTTAACTCAGATGACCATTACATCTACTAATGTGGGCAAGAATTCCTTAGAAGAAATGGAGTAGCCATGATGGTCAACAAAATAGTCAGAAAAGCAGTACTTGGATGCAATCTCAGAAACAACAGAATGATCTCTGTTCATTTCCAAGGCAAACCATTCAATATCACAGTAATCCAAGTGTATGCCACAACCAGTAATTCTGAAGAAGCTGAAGCTGAATGGTTCTATGAAGACCTACAAGACCTAGAACTAATACCCCAAAAAGATATCTTTTTCATTATAGGGGACTGTAAAGCTAAAGTAGGAAGTCAAGAAACACCTGGAGTAATAGGCAAATTTGGCCTTGGAGTACATAATGAAGCAGGGCAAAAGCTAATAGAATTTGGCCAAGAGAATGCTCTGGTCGTAGCAAACACCCTCTTCCAACAACACAAGAGAAGACTCTACACATGGACATCACCAAGTGGTCAATACCAAAATCAGATTAATTATATTCTTTGCAGCCAAAGATGGAGAAACTCTATACAGTTAGCAAAAACAAGACCAGGAGCTGAGTGTGGCTCAGATTATGAACTCCTTGTCGACAAATTCAGACTTAAATTGAGGAAAGTAGGGAAAACTACTAGACCATTCAGATATGAGCTAAATCAAATCCCTAACAATTATACAGTAGAAGTGAGAAATAGATTTAAGGGACTCAATCTGATAGACAGAGTGCCTAATGAACTATGGAGGGAGGTTTGTGACATGTATTGGAGACAGGGATCAAGACCATCCCCACAGAAAAGAAATGCAAAAAGCAAAATGGTTGTCTGAGGAGGCCTTACAAATAGCTATGAAATGAAGAGAAGTAAATAGCAAAGGAGAAAAGGAAAGATATACCCATTTGAATGCAGAGTTTCAAAGAATAGCAAGGAGAAATGAGAAAGCCTTCCTCAGTGCTCAGTGCAAAGAAATAGAGGAAAACAACAGAATGGGAAAGACTAGAGATCTCTTCAAGAAAATTAGAAATACCAAGGGAATATTTCATGCAAAGATGGGCTCAATAAAGGACAGAAATTGTAGGGACCTAACTAAGCAAAAGATATTAAGAAGAGTTGGCAAGAATATACAGAAGAACTATACAAAAAAGTTCTTCCAAAACCCAAATAATCACAATAGTGTGATCACTCACCTAGAGCCAGACATCCTGGAATGTGAAGTCAAGTGGGCCTTAGAAAGTATCACTATGAACAAAGCTAGTGGAGGTGATGGAATTCCAGTTGAGCTATTTCAAATCCTGAAAGATGATGCTGTCAACGTGCTGCACTCAATATGCCAGCAAATTTGGAAAACTCAGCAGTGGCCACAGGACTGGAAAAGGTCAGTTTTCATTCCAGTCCCTAAGAAAAGCAATGCCAAAGAATACTCAAACTACCGCATAATAGCACTCATCTCACGCCAACAAAGTAATGCTCAAAATTCCCCAAGCCAGGCTTCAACAATAAGTGAACTGTGAATTTCCAGATGTTCAATCTGGATTTAGAAAAGGCAGAGGAACCAGAGATCAAATTGCCAACATCTATTGGATCATGGAAAAAGCAAGAGAGTTCCGGAAAAACATCTATTTCTGCTTTATTGACTATGCCAAATCTTTGACTGTGTTGATCACAATAAACTGTGGGAAATACTGAAAGAGATGGGAATACCAGACCACCCGACCTGCCTCCTGAGAAATCTGAATGCAGGTCAAGAAACACCAGTTAGAATTGAACAAGGAACAACAGACTGGTTCCAAATAGGGAAAGGAGTATGCCAAGGCTGTATATTGTCACCGTGCTTATTTAACTTATATGCAGAGTACATCATGAGAAACACTGGGCTGGATGAAACACAGGCTGGAATCAAGTTTGCCAGGAGAAATATCGATTATCTCAGATATGCAGATGACACCACCCTTATGGCAGAAAGTGAAGAAGAACTAAGAGCCTCTTGATGAAAGTGAAAGAGGAGAGTGAAAAAGTTAGCTTAAAGTTCAACATTCAAACGACAAAGATCAAGACATCTGGCCCCATCACTTCATGGCAAATAGATGGGGAAACAGTGGAAACAGTGGCAGATTTTATTTTGGGGGTCTCCAAAATCATTGCAGATGGTGACTGCAGCCATGAAATTAAAAGACACTTGCTCCTTGGAAGAAAAGTTATGACCAATCTAGACAGCATATTAAAAAGCTGAGACATTACTTTGCCAACAAAGGTCCGTCTAGTCAAGGCTATGTTTTTTCCAGTAATCATGTATAGATGTGAGAGCTGGACTGTAAAGAAAGCTGAGTGCTGAAAAATTGATGCTTCTGAACCATGGTATTGGAGAAGACTCTTGAGAGTCCCTTGGACTGCAAGGAGATCCAACCAGTCCATTCTAAAGGAAATCAGTTTTGAATATTCATTGGAAGGACTGACACTGAAGCTGAAACTTCAATATTTGGCCACCTGATGCAAAGTGCTGGCTCATTTGTAAGGACCCTGATGCTGAGAAAGATTGAAGGTGGGAGGAGAAGGGAACGACAGAGGATGAGATAGTTGGATGGCATCACTGACTCAATAGACATGCTCTGAGGAAACTCCGGAGCTGGTGATAGACAGGGAGGCCTGGCGTGCTGCAGTCCACGGGGTCACAAAGAATCAGACATGACTGAGAGACTGAACTGAACTGAAGTAGGTTCTGCTAGAAAACATTAAGAAACCTACAAGGAGATTAAGTAAATACTTATTAGATGCCTGATACATATCTAACATTGATTATATGCAAAGTAAATAGATTATTAATTTCTCTACTCCTCATTACCTTTATCTTCAAAATGATGATAATAAGAATACTTAACTCAAATATTTATTGTAAGTATCACATGAGTTAGTACCTGTTGAGCCCATCAGACAAGGCTTGGTGGTGGTTGATTGTCATTAAGTCACATCTGATTCTTTTGACTGCATGGACTATAACCTACCAGGCTCATCTGTCCGTGGGATTCTCCAGGCAAGAATACTGGAATAGGCTGCCATTTCCTTCTCCAGGGGATCTTCCCAACCTAGGAATTGAACCCAGGTCTCCTCTACTGAAGGCAGATTCTTTACCAATTGAGCTACAAGGAAAACCCCTAGGCACAGGAGAGGCAAGAGGTGGGGTGCAGGACAGGGCCTGGTATCTAGTAAATGCTCAACAGTGATATATACAACTTCTTTTATTTAGAATAATGAAGAGATCCTCATTTTGGTAGGCCAGAGGCCAACACCACAGAGTGAGAGCTGAGACCACCCCCTTGAGAAGTCAGGCCAAGAACCTAGGATCAAAGCAGGGACCACCCCCCTCGTGAAGGGCAGACCAGAACCCCAGGGGAGAGCAAGGACCACCCCTTTGTGGGCAGGAGGTCAGGAGCCTTCTCCCCAGTTTGCCCCCAGATCTCATCTCCTCTTTCCGCCAAGCCTTCATAAGGCCAGCGGTGCTCAGGAGGCAGCTGCCTGACAACTGCGGGTTCAAGCAGGGATGGGAAGGGACACTATGCAATTCCTGGAGTTCCAGCCAGGATCAAAGCCATACCCTGTGCTAGGGCTGGGGCAGCAGGCCAGGGAGGCCAGGCTCAGCCCTGTGCTTGGTGAAATGGTTTATCCTCAACACTACCTGACCTGCCCGGAGGAGCAAAGTCTAGCAGTCCTAGTCTGGCCCTGTCCAGGCACAGGCAGGGTGTGGCCTCTCCCAGCTCTGCTCCATCTTCCCAAGCCAGCATCCTCTCTATGGCTACTCAGCCTTGAGCTGTGTCTGCCAGGGGATGACTGGGGCCGCTTCCTGAGCTGCCGGGTCTCACTGCCCAGCAACCCCCAGGAAGGGAGTGGCCCTGTGCATGACCCCTCACTTCCCGCGGGGCTTGCGTGGATGGAGTTGGGTGTAGAGGGGTGGTGTTTTACACCTGGAGAAGAACCAGAAGCACTAGATTCCACTTTGGGCCCCATTTATATTCCTGCTTTTACTCTGAGCTGTGAGTCTTTTTAGCCCAGTACATATGGCCACTCGACACAGAGACTATTTTATCAATTGTCAGTACCATCAGGCTGATTCTCCATGGATGTTTCCAGACTCAGGCTCTGATAGACCAAATAAAAATGTTTTGTTTTGTAGAAGAAAATAAAAGAAAAATTAAGAGGATTAGCTTAGGGGGAAGACTTAGAGGTAAATATATAAATATGAACCTCGCTTTGTTTGTTTTAGCTGTCCAGTGTTTTCTCAAACCTCATTTGTCTTGACAACACAATTATATGAGGAACAAATCTAGTAGACCTCCGATCCAGCATTGGACACCTCTGAGACTTTAAGCCAGTAAAATAAGGTTTTGGTTGGACCACCTTCTCCCCTCTACTCATTTCCAAAGAAAACTTGGAAATACTTTTTTCTGAAGGAGAAATGAGTTTTCAGCTCTCTCTATCCTAAATCACTTTTTGGCTGTCCTAGGCTGAGCGACTGAACTGAACTGAACTGAAAGTGAACAGCGAGTGCTTCTACCTGTCAATGCAGGAGACGTGGGTTTGATCCCATGGGTTGGGAAGATCCCCTGGAGAAGGAAATGGCAACCCACTGCAGTATTCTTGCCTGGGAAATCCCAGGGACAGAGCAGCCTGGTGTGCTACAGTCCATAGGGGCAAAAAGAGCCAGACATCACTCAATGACTAACACTTTCACTAGTGTCCATCTGGATAATTTAAACAATATGTATAATATTTAACTTAATATGTCTGGAAGTGGGAAATGAGCCTGTGTGCATATGTGTGTTTTTGCCCTAAGGTTCTGAATTCTTTATCTTTAAAATATTTTTTTCCCTTGAATTTATCTTGCACAAATTTAAATCTTTAAAACTAAATCAGAACTCATCCATCTCAGAAGACCCCTGGCAAAAGGGCTAAAAGAGTATAAAGGACTAATGGCCCTTTACATCTACGACACGGAGTGTTGATAATAATTCTAGTTAGAACTCAGCTATTTTCCCATTTTTATGCTTAGTACATGAACTGTTGTTGAAGTTATTTTGTGAAAGGCATTTGAATGTATCCTTGACTAAATATTGTTGTTAGGTACTTCTAATTTGTTTTTAAATCTCTGGGTTGATCGACATATTTACTTGCCTGATCATGAAATAAGATAGGAGCATCTTCTTCTGATGCATCAAGTTTCTGGGGGTGGCCTCAGAGCCTTCGTCCATTTTTAGAGGCTACGTAATGTCACAGATTACTATTTCCTCCACTGGATGCTCATTTCTTATTGTTCTGTTTCAGTTGTCCTTTATGCTGCTTTGTTTTGTGACTTTAGCTTGTCTTCTCTTAATGCAAAAATAAATAAATAAAACTCACAGTTAAACCTCTTTTATATGCCTTCTGGGTATCTTCCTGCCACTTAGCATTGCTTTAAAAACAGAGTGATCTCCTGTTACAAATTTTAAGTAGATACCTGACTGGAATGCCCTCCTGTCTTCTCCCTCTGGTGAGATCTTAGCTGTCTTCCAAGCCCACATCAAAATCTTCTCTTCTGTGAACATTCTAGACAGAATTAATTGCTCCCCCACCTGTAATATTGCCATTTCGCTTAGCTCGTATTATGACTTTGCCCTCATCTGTCACCTCCCTCAACTGTGAATTCAATCTGAACGAGGACTCTTGCTCAGTTTTATATTTGTCCCATGAGCAAGGTCTGAAATATATGAATTCAAAAAACATGTGATGAATGAATACCACTTTACCTTGCACAAAGTTATTTCAAAAATATTCTATTAGCTCAATAGTAATCTTATATAGTATAAGATTATGAATGTCTCCATTTCACTGATAGGAAAGCTGAGAACTCATGGAAGGTAAAGCACATGAGGAGAGGCTGAAAACCACTCTATAGGTTTCCAGCTAAATAGTTTTCTATAAATTATATGTGATTTAATTTTCCATGGCAATAAAGATAATTTTGATTTAAAAAAAAACTATTTGACCTGACAATTTTCTCTAGCATCCAGAGAAGACCTCTGAAAATGTTTCTCAGGTTTTTTGCTTATGGTAACAGAGTTATCAGATCTACTGTGAGCTTCAATGTGGCAGCTTCGCCTAACACAAAATGTGCAGGTCACAGGCTAAACTTCTGAAATTATGTAAGTCAAGGAACACAAAGGCCTTGCAACTTTATTTCCCAAGTAGGTTTTCCATTACTTTTAGAATGGCCTCCAGAGTTGAATGACCTCTAGAGAGCAGACCTTGGTCAATCTTCATGATACTGACCTACCTGGAAAATGTCCAGGCCACAACAGACCATAGCTTAGGTAAGATGGGTAGGACTGCTCTCAGATGACTGAAATTATCTAAGCTCCCTTTGGAGGGGTCCAGTCCCTTTCATCTTAAGTCACTCCTATTTTTCTCTTCAAAGAGATTGGGTGCAAGCAAAATCCATTGAAATAAAATGTCATTTGCACTTGACTCCTGAATAAGAAGTAATGTGAATTTTCTAAATTCTTAAATTTAATTACTAGATTTATTAAATATATACAGTTTATTCTTGAACAACACAGGGTAAAAGATGCTGACCCTCCATGCAGTCCAAAATATGCATAACTTATAGTCAGCCCTCCATACATACATAGTTCCTCCACATTCACAGATTCAACCAGATGCAAATAATGCAGTACTACTACTTTTGAAAAAAAATCAACACATAAGTGGGCCTATACTGTTTAAAGTTGTGTAGTTAACAAGGCCAAAAGCGATAAATGTATAATATTGCTCTATATGTATTGCGTGTGTGCTTAGTCGCTCAGTGTGTCCAACTCTGCAGCCTCATGGGCTGTAGCCCACCAGGCTCCTCTGTCCATGGGGATTCTTCAGGCAAGAACAGAGTGGGTTGCCATCCCCTCCTCCAGGGGATCTTTCCAGCTCAGAGATTGAATCCAGGTCTCCCGCGTTGCAGGTGGATTCTTCACCATCTGAGCTATGAGGAAAGCCCAAGAATATGGGAGTGGGTAGCCTAATCCCTTCTCCAGGGGGATCTTCCCAACCCAGGACTGAACCAGAGTCTCCTGTGTTGCAGGTGGATTCTTTACCAGCTGAGCTACCAGGGAAGTCTATATGTATTATTACATATAAATATAAAATATAGATTTGCTTTCCTCCTATATTATTAAAATCATTTTCAAAACATGAACACAAGTAAATTATGAACAAAAAAAGCAGGATCAGCAAATTGAGTCTATTTCATTGTGCCATAGGAAGAAGAGTTCTGAAATCAGACAAGTCAGGGGTGTTTTGTTGTTTCAATCAATATTTACTGAACACCTGTTATGTACTAGGCACTGTGTTATATGTTAGAGATTCAATACTAGGTAAAATGACATGGTCCCAGACCTCACAAGGCTTACACTCTCACTCTCACAGGGAAACCAGACTTTGAACATATAATTACAGTAAGGCATGAGTGTTAATATCCAAAGAAGGTAAAGGAGGCCTGAAGACAGGATTTTTAAGCTCAGATTCATGGATAAATATGTTAGCTCAGCAAAGAAGGGGAAGGGAGGAAAATGTAAAAAAGCATTTCAGATAGGGAGAGAAAAGACCAAAGTGAGCATACTGGGAGACTAAATCTGGCTGTTTGAGTAACCAAGAGAAATAAGAGTATAATAAGGAGAGAGCCAAAGCATGAAGAGGTGGAATACAAATCCTAGTGTACCTTGTTAAGTATTTAAGACTCTAGACTTTAGAACATTCAGAACCATAGTATGTCAGTAAAGTTTTAAACAGAGTATAGCCTGATAGACCAATCACTGCTGTATTGGAGATTATAGGAACCCCTGAGACTTCCTGTAGCTCAAACGGTAAAGAATCTGCCTGCGATGTAGAAGACCAGGGTTTAATCCCTGGGTTGGGAATTTCCTCTGGAGAAGGGAATGGCATCCCACTCCAATATTCTTGCCTGGAGAATTCCATGGACAGAAGCCTGGTGGGCTACAGTCCATGGGGTCACAAAGAGTTGGATACGACTGAGCGACTAGCACACACAGTGTAGTAATGTAGTAAGGAATATGCTAAGAGGCTATTATAAAGTCCCCGGGTAAAAGGTTACAAAACTGGATATGAAATATTCCTCTCTCTCCACCCACAGTCTTACATGGTGCCTTGTCACAGTGACTTAGAGGCTCTGGATGGCATGAACTAATATAATGCAAGCCAAGACTTGAAAAGTACCTATATTCTGGGGGTTGTTCTCTCTTACTGCACTTGGAATCCTGACACCACCACGCGGATGAGCACAAGCAACTAAAGAATGAGAGGCCACAGGAAAAGAGCCGCAGCATCCTAGCCAGCCAGCTGACAGCTCAGCCACCAACGGTTATGTAAGTGATGTTATGGTGGCTCATTAAGCCGGCCAGCAGACTCATCAGCAGATCACAGACACAAGAGAAAGCCCAGCAGAGATTAGCCAAACTTACCCAGACTCAAAATACTGCCTGGGGGACCCACGTAATTGTAAGTTAAGTATAATGATTTCTATTTTAAGCCACTAGGTTATGGGGAGATTTGTGTCATGTGACAGGCACTCACTGATAAACCTGGTACGAGATGATGCTGGACTGAACTGTCAGGTTAGCCATAAGGACAAGCAGGACATAGGATCAGGGGAGGTTTAATGGCTTCAATAAAAGAACTCCGTGATTTTTGGCTTGCACCAACAGGTAGATGGTAGAGCCTACTGACTGAACACCAGGACAGAAAAGGAGAAACAGACATGGAAATGACAGAAAGTACCATTGAGAATATATAGAACATGCAATGATTGGAAAACATCTAGGTAAGGATGTCAAAGAAGCCATGCCTGGAGAACACCCAAGAGAGATACAGGCTGCAGACACAGATCTGAGGTTTGTTGTAGACATTGGAATGGCAGTCATGGTAGATGAACTTGCACAAGTATAATGGGAAAAGTGAAAAGCCTAAAGCGGCCTTGATAATTTCTATATATATATCATTTTGGACAAGTTACTCAATAGCTCTGAGCCTGTTCCCCCTCACCCTGCAAAATGATGTAGGTTAACTGACTCTGCTATATTAAAGACCATCTGAGCCACTAGGGAAGCTCTATATTAAAGACTAAATAAAATTTATTTTGTTTGAATCATCTGACACAATTTAGGACCCTGAGTGATGAGATGGGGAGGGAGGTGGGAGAGGAGTTCAGGATGGGGAACACAGGTACACCCATGGCTGATTCATGTCAATGTATGGCAAAAACCACTACAATATTGTAAAGTAATTAGCCTCCAATTAAAATTTTTAAAAATGTTAACCACCTTCCCATAATTTACAATCAAATTACACAATAAGATATTAAAGTTTATTTTCCTCCCTGTTTTTATTCCTGAATATTTGTGGATTAGTGATGAGTTATAATCCCAATAAGAATATTAGATGCTTTATTCTCCTTCAGAAATCTTAATGCTGTTACTTAAATTATTTGCATCAGAATTACCTGTGATGATCATTTCAAATGCAAATTCCTTGCCTTCACACTCAGCCTTCTGAACAAGAAAGTCTGGAGGATGCAAACAGGACTTTGCATTTTTAATAAGCTCCCAAGGTGATTCTATACACACACTCCAAAGGCCAAACCCTTCCCTGTGGCTCCTTAATAATAATATGAAAACTGGCAGAAGTTGGTGAAATGTCTTTAACATCCTATGATGTGCTCAGTCGCTTCAGTAGTGTCCAACTCTTTGTGACCCTATCGATTGAAGCCCACCAGTCTCCTTCATCCATGGGATTCTCCAGGCAAGAATACTGGAGTGGATTGCCTTTTCTCCTCCAAGGGAGCTTCCTGACCCGAGGATCAAACTCATGTCTCCTGTGTCTTCTGTATTGCAAGAGAATTCCTTATAACTGAGCTACTGGGGAAGCCCATGTCCTATGATAGTTACACACAAATGCTGCCTCCTAACCAACCTCCCACAACTCTTTTGTTGCACTAATTCTGAACTCCCTGCCCCACGACCACCACTATCACTAGATAAAACTCTACAAGTATTCCTTCTGTCTGTGAGTTTGACTGGCCTTGGAAATGGAAAGCCTTGGCCTCCTCCTAAGCCAGTTTATCATATTCTTAGAATAGAGTCTGAGCCATTCCATGATCCCAAATCTCCTCTTTCTCAGAGAACATTTGATCTCTTCCTGTTGAAGCTCTGCTCCATAACACAGGCAGCTTTTCATGGTTTAATACACAATCACATACATTGCATGGTGTCAGACTCATGAAATCAGTTGCTGATTAAGAATAAATATTGTCTCACAGCTGTTAGGAAGGTTCAAACACTTTAAACTGAAAGAAGATAGGTCCAATCTGTTCTGTTCTGCAAAATGTCAATAGAGATTCTTAACCAGGCATGTCTGATACTTCTCTTTTGCACAGTTACTGGGTAGACTAGAAACCAGGATGGCATGAATATAAAGGCATATTTCAGGGGGAAAAAGTCAGTAGTAAATCAATGAGCTGAATCTGAGCAGGAGCTACTTGTCATGGACTTCTGAAGACAGAGGGCTTTCCTCCCCTTTGCAGAGATGGAGCTCTCTAATCACTGGGGCACTCTTCTAGATACATGGCTTTGCAAACTTACTCCTTCTTAGTGTGCGTGCATGAGAAGTCACTTCAGTTTTGTCTGATTCTTTGTGACCCTATGGACCAGAGCCACAAGCTGGAATCAAGATTGCCAGGAGAAATATCAATAACCTCAGATATGCAAATGACACCAACTTTATGACATAAAGCAAAGAGGAATTGAAGAGCTTCTTGATGAAAGTGAAAGAGGAGAGCGAAAAAGCTGGCTTAAAACTTAACATTCAAAAACGAAGATCATGGCATCTGGTCCCATCACTTCACAGCAAATAGAGAAAAACAATGAAAACAGTGAGAGACTTTATTTTCTTGGGCTCCAAAATCACTGTAGATGGTGACTGCAGCCATGAACTTAAAAGACACTTGCTCCTTGGAAGAAAAGCTATGACCAACCTAAACAGCATATTAAAAAGCAGAGACTATACTTTGCAAGGCCTGTCTAGTCAAACTATGGTTTTTCCAATAGCCACGTGTAAATGTGAGAGTTGGACCCTAAAGAAGGCTGAGCACCAAAGAACTGATGCTTTTGAACTGTGGTATTGGAGAAGACTCTCAAGAGTCCCTTGGATTGCAAGGAGATCCAACCAGTCCATCCTAAAGGAAATCAGTCCTGAATATTCATGGAGGGCTGATGCTGAAGCTGAAGCTCCAATACTTTGGCCACCTGGTGCAAAGAGCTGACTCACTGGAAAAGACTCTGATGCTGGGAAAGATTGAAGGTGGGAGGAGAAGGGAACAACAGAAGATGAGATGGTTGGATGGCATCAGCACTCAATGGACATGAGTTTGAAGAAGCTCAAAGAGTTGGTGATGGACAGGGAGGCCTGGCATGCCACAGTCCATGTAGCTGCAGAGAGTCAGACACAACTGGGTGATTGAACTAAACTGAACTGATGGACCAGAGCCAGCCAGGATCCTCTGTCCATGGGATTCTCCAGGCAAGAATACTGGAGTGAGTTGCCATGCCTTCTCCAGGGGATCGTCCCAACTCAGGGATCGAACCCACATCTCTTATGTCTCCTCCATTGACTAGCTCTTTACCACTGACTCACCAGGCAGTGTATTTAAGAACCCTGCATTTTTATCCTTAGCACCTGGGATCAAAATGCAAGGTCTTTAAATACCCTGTGGGCTTCTTTGGTGGCTCAGACGGTAAAGAATCCACCTACAATGAAGGAGACCTGGGTTCAACCTCTGGAGAAGATCCCCTGGAGGAGGAAATGGCAACCCACTCCAGTATTCCAGCCTCGAGAATCCCATGGATAGAGAAGCTTGACAGGCTACAGTCCATGGGGTTGTAGAGTTGGACACACTGAGCCACTAACACTTTCACTTTAAATACACTGTGTTAGTTTGCCTGTTTCTCAGCAGCTGGAGCAAAAGGGAGGAGACATGCTAGGAAGCAACACACATGTTCTAAAATAGGATTAAAAGCCTGTGATTAAAATACCTTTAAATCTGTTCAATAACACCACATGCCAACTCAGTGTGCCTCTCCCTCCCAGTTCTCTTTCTCTGTTTCAACCCCCGGAACCTGCATGTTTGCCGAAATCACTGCAGTTTGAAACAAAGAGAAGATAATCCTTCTCTAAATAAAGTCATTGAGAGAGTGAAAAAGCCCAATCTCTATGCTCCTATTGTGAGGTTGAGTTTTATATTTCTGCTGGTGCATTGCGAAATACATATTTTCAAATAACATGTTACCAGCAGTCAGTGATTTATTCCTGTGTGAGAACTGCAGCCCCCAGACACCCAAGCTAAAACACATCCTGTGTCCTTAACAGACTTCAGTCCAAGTAACAATCACAGATGAGAGGTGGTGCTCCCCCAAGAGACTGTGCACCATGCCAATTTCCACCCTGTCTGTAGAAAACTCTTTGGTCTTTAAGGAAAAAAAATTTCTACAAGAAACAGCAGGCAAGCATGTTTTTCTCATTCAGAGAGGGAGCTGCTTAAAGAGAAAAGATAACATGTGCCTCTCTTTGCCGGCGGCTTGCTTTGACTCCACAAGCGCCGATGTCATTGGCATTAATGGCAAGTCCTTCTGTGCACAATGCCCAGCTGGGCAACTGGAGAAATCTACTGAAGGCCACAGTTCCAACCTCAAGAGAACTGTTACAGATCAGGTGAGACAAGAGGGATTGCTTATATCATTCCTTCTTTTGATAATTCTGTCCTTTCTCATGCCTGACTAAGTCTAATTAAAATGTAGGTTCCCAGCAGTCTCTGATGGCTAAAGATCTCAAAATCTGAGGGTTAAAATAAAATCATTCCCTAATCACTATAAATTAAATTAAACTCATTCATATGTAACTCAATTAACCCCTCCTCATAACACTGCTCGATAAATGATTCAAATACAGTATATTTTGCAAGTTTTTTTCCCCACAAAGGTTTACTAATATTTGATTGACAGCAAAGTAAAATTATTAACCCCATTTTAAAAACGATAAGAAACCTGAGGCTTAGAAAATTTAAGTAAACACACAAAATCAGGAAGTTAGTAATACAAAATAATTCAGAGCCTGCTATTCTTATTACTGTAAATACATCATGTTGCAAGAAAGCCTAGCTCTTTGGCAATGCCTTAGTCTGCTTGGGCTACCATAACCAAATACCATAAACTGGTGGTTTATAAGCAGCAGAAATTTATTTCTCACAATTCTGGAGACTAGAAAGTCCAAGATCAAGGTATTAGCAGATTTGGTGGCTGGTATAAACTCAATTTCTGATTCATTTCTGGTTCTTAGCACTTGCTAACTATAACCTCTCATGAAGGAGGGGTGAGGGATCTCTCTAGATCTCTTTGATAAGGACATTAATCTCATGCATTTAGTCTCTGCTCTTATAACCTAATCCTATCCTAAAGTCTCCCATTGAAGGGGGAAGGTAAGGATCTCAACATATGAATTTTAGGGGTATACAAATATTCAGTCCATTGCAAGCAATATCTGCAAATTAAATTAGATGGTTGATGCTAAAACTAAAGGTGAAAGTTCATCTGATTGTTATGAAATGGTGGGTACACTTAAAAATAATCTAAGGAGAAAATCACTAAACCTTTGAATATCCTCAATCTCTATTTTCAACCACAAGTTAAAAGTACAATATTTTTGGTCATCTAAACTATAATAATTTTAGTACAAAATCACATTTATCATAGTTAATGTGTTTTCTCTTTTCTTTTGACCTTCTTAATCTCTAGGCCTGGCTAGTTAGCAACTATATGTGTCCTCTCAAGGGAAGACTCTTGAGAGTCTCTTGGACTGCAAGGAGATCAAACCAGTCAATCCTAAAGAAAATCAATCCTGAATATTCATTGGAAAGACTGATGCTGAAGCTAAAGCTCCAATACTTTGGTTACATGATATGAAGAGCCGACTCGCTGGAAAAGCCCCTGATGTAGGAAGGATTGAGGACAGGAGGAGAAAAGGGGGTGATAGAGAATGAGATGGTTGGATGGCATCACTGACTCAATGGATTTTGAGTCTGAACAAATTCCAGGAGATAGTGAAGGACAGGGAAGCCTGGCGTACTGCAGTCCATGGGGACACAGAGAGTCAGATACAACTTAGCAATGGAACAACAAGCTAGCAACTACAAACACCAAGAATGACGGCGTGTTCTCTGACATATCTCACCGGAGATTTCATTCTGAAGCGCATTAAAAAATGCTTCCCTTTCCTTGATTCCCCCATTTCCTCATCACCTCCCCAGTACGTCTCCACATTCCTGAAGTAAGCTGCAGAACCAGCATAAGGAGAACAGTGCAAATGAAAAAGTCTGATAGAAAGGCCCTTCCTCTTTCCCCTGGATAGTGGCAGGGATTTATTTACTCAAAAGATAAGGCAATAAGAAAGTTAGGTTAGATCTGCCTTATTTCATCACAGGATCATTCAGGCAGTTTCTGAAATTAGGTCTCCTGGTCTCTATAAGTACCCTATTTTTATATCCACAACCATGGTGCCTTTTAAATATGTACAAAGTGTCATAGCAATAAGTAAAAATCCAGCTGCTCCTGGCTCCCATTTCTACCTAAGGAACCTGGTTGTACATAGGTAATAAAACTTTGACAGGCTGTCAAAGGATCATTTAGTTTCATTCTCGGCACATTAAAGAAAGAGCTTACGAACCTATGAAACATGCCAATATGTGCATTAAAGTAAAATCTTCCCCATTAGAAGTTTGACTTTCAAAGCAGTGTAAAGGTCATATTTCAAAATTAAGCAGGTGCAAAGAATCTCAAGACATCAGCAATTCAACTCTAGAAACTGTAAATGATTCAATAAATGAAATATCCAAATTTTATTCACCAAGTGAAAAATATTTTTGACTCACCACAGAAAATGAATGATTGACAAGCCAGCTAACAAGGTAAGCCTGAGACTTGAAGAAGCTAGTCAAATTACCTTGTGTTATAAGTGATATGGAATGAAAAGCCACAATTAATCTTAAAGAAACAGATAGGGGGAAAATTTTAGCAGATTTCTCAAAGTAGTAGAAACGTCTTTTGGCGATGCATAAGGAGCAAAATGAGGAAATCTGGGCAGACTTTACAGTTAGAAACCACGTACATTTCCTTTGGTCTGCTAAAATGTGATAGGGTGTTTTTTTTAATTATACTAATCTCATATCAAAGTAATGAAAAATGATTCTTCTCATACCTCCTCCCACTAAAAAGTCCAACAGACCTTTCTGTTCACTGCTAAGGAGCTAGTTAAACATTTTTGTTGCTGTTAACGCCCAAAAATGTTGGTAGAACGTGGCTGAAAGTAGAACTACTCTGACGAAAATTCCCACTAAGAACTTTATGTGGAAAGATCTGGCCCATTGATCTCATTCAAATGTTTATAAAAGTCAGATCAGTAATAATAAAGAAAGCATAATGAATAAGACTATAAAATAAAAACACCTACAAAGCACTTCCTATGTGCTAAGCATTGTTCTAAGTGACACACATACACTGATTCAGTTAATATTTACAACACCTTTAGGATATAGTAGTCTTTTATTTGCAATTTAAAGGTAGGGGAATTGAAATAAAGAAAGGCTAAATAACTTGACCAAGCCATACAGTCAATGACTGATAAAATTTGAATTTAAACTTGGGCAATCTGATTTTTGGAGTAGTGTGGTGAACTACAAATGTATGAAAAGCAGCAGTAAAAGGATGATGACATAGATGCTCAGTTGTGTTGCTGAAAATCAAAAGGGAGTGATGGAGATGGTAGCAACTGGAGAAGAAACCATCTGAGTCAGATTCAAGGCCTTGGATCACTAGTTTGGAGCCTTAGGCCTTAAGAAGATACGGACAACATTGCCCAGTGTAGGATATGGTGAAAGCTGTAGCCTTGAGTCTGGCCCCAGATGGCGCTAGTTACAGAACATGCCTGCTAAATCACCCCCTGGGTGGGGAAGATCCCCTGGAGAGGGAAATGTCAACCCACTCCAGTATTCTTGCCTGAAAATCTCATGGACAGAGGAGCCTGGCGAGCTACAGTCCATATGGTCACAGAGTCCGACCCGACTCAAGCAACTTAGCACACATGTAGCCTTGAGAATTAAGCAGAGAGGTTGCTCAAAGTCTCATGATAGCTTGACTCCCAGAAACTGAAGAGATGGATGAAGGTGGGTTTTGTGAAGTGGCAAACACTGGCCTACTTATTCATAGGGAAATAGGAGGGGGCAGGGCACAGCCTTCAAAAGAATGACGCAACCTGTGTGCTTAGTCATTCAGTCTTGTTAACTCTTTGCGACCCCATGGACTGCAGCCTGCCAGGCTCCTCTGCCCAGGGGGATTCTCCAGGCAAGAATACTGGAGTGGATTGTCATGTCCTCCTCCAGGGGATCTTCCCAACCAGGGACCGAATCCAGGTCTCCCACACTGCAGGTGGAGTCTTTACCAACTAAGCCGCTGACACAACCTGAGGACATGACAAAACTGATCAGAATCAAATAGGTATAAGAGGCAGAAGGAGGAAGAGGAGAAATCAACTTCCAGTAGACCTTGAAGCTCATTATACACTCATTGTAATACATCAGCAAGCTAAATGAGACACCCACCAGCACCACGACAATTCTGAGGACAACCATGAAAGGTCAAAAAGTGGCCCAATTCATGGAAATCCCCACCCCTTCCCCCAAAATAGTTGGACTACTCTTCCAATTTATTAGCCTATGAAATTACCCACTCCTATAAAAACTGACCACCCTATATCCTGGGGCCACTCTAGTCTTCTGAAATTACTCACTCTATGCCTATGGAGTGTATTTCTCTTCAAATAAATTCACTTCTTGTTACTGTTGTTCAGTTGCTAAGTCATGTCTGACTCTGTGAGGTTGTCATAGCATTTCTTCCAAGGAGCAAGTGTCTTTTAATTTCATGACTGCAGTCACTTTCCACAGTGATTTTGGACCCCAGGAAA
This sequence comes from Nanger dama, assembly GCA_917880005.1. Classification (NCBI taxonomy): domain Eukaryota; kingdom Metazoa; phylum Chordata; class Mammalia; order Artiodactyla; family Bovidae; genus Nanger; species Nanger dama. Next base: position 6,064,155 of record CAKJTW010000059.1, read on the forward strand.
AGAAAATCTATAACTGCTTCCATTTTTTTCCTTTCTATTTGCCATGAAGTGATGGGACAAGATGCCATGATCTTTATTTTTGAATGTTGAGTTTCAAGCCAACTTTTTCATTCTTGTCTTTCACCTCATCAAGAATTTTTTAGTTCTTTTTCTGCCATTAGAGTGGTATCATCTGCATATCTGAAGTTGTTGCTATTTATTCTGGATGAATCACAAGCTGGAATCAAGATTACTTGGAGAAATGTCAACAACTTCAAATTCATTTGTTACCTATCATTTTTCTCTCACTGAATTCTTCATAAAATGAGACATCAAGAACCTGAGCTTCATTAGCTCTTAATACCAGGCATGTGATCTCAGTTAGAAGACTATGTATTCAAGTCCCAATCTTGGTTTTGGCTAGGTTCAATTCCTAATCTGAATTACACAGTTTCAGCAGCATCATAAAAAGGACAAGATCTAGGACATTGAATGAGTTCCTATGGAAATGGAGGCAAACAGAGCCTGGCCAAAGTTCCTAGAACAACACTTGGTTCTTAAGAAAGGATGCTACCTGCAGAGTTGGACACCTTTCAGAAACATCTTATGATCAGACAAAAGGCAATGGCAGTTGGTTATGATGGCCGTAAAGAGAGAGCCAAGGATTGCTCTTATTTTTCCTGGACTGTGTAAATCTCAGGCATGGACTAACCCAAGACCTAGGGCAGGACCTGCGAAAAATGAATGACATTAGATGTCACCCTTGGAAAGCAAAAACTAGAAGAAATTAAAAGAAAAACTCCAGTAGTAGGGCAAGACCTTTCTGCCCTCTTTCCCAGAATTGAATACATGTCTGGTATATAATGGCCATTAAATGATTATTTGTTGAATAAATAAGCTAGATTTATTTTTATCTTAAAAAACACTACATATTTCTTACTTTCAAGTTTTAGAGGAATTCTTACTCTACTTATTGGTTATTTATAAATTACTTTTAAGCTAAAAGGGACTTTTGCAACAAATCCTCTATTTTATGGATGAGGAAATGGAAAGAACTAAGCCAGTTAGCATGAGATTCAGGACTAAAAACCCACCCAATTCTTCCTCACTCTCACAAAACCACTACACACGTCCCCTCTCAGACATTGTTATGGGATCAAAATAAGACCTCTGGCTGAGTCACAAAACATCAGACAATTACAGTCCTTTTGCATTACATATCTTCCACTCGTCCACATTATTGTCATGTAAAAGTAATTCCACTTTCTATACCTGTCATCTGTAGTCTCACTTTCACACATGTCATTTACTTCTACTCAGAATGCTTTCCCACATTACTTCTTTGTAGAAAACAGTTCCTCTTGGAGCTCAAGCATTTTTCACCATGGAGTCTTAACTAACCTAATTACATTGAAAGTTTGTGGTGGTTTAGTTACTAAATTAGTGTCTGACTCCTGCAACGCCATGGACTGTAACCTGCCAGGCTCCTCTGTCCATTGAATTCTTCAGACAGAATACTGGAATAGGTTGCAGTTTCCTTCTCTGGGGGATCTTCCCGACACAGGATGTGAACTCAGGTCTCCTGCATTGCAGGCAGATTCTTTACCAACTGAGGCTAGAAGGGAAGCCCCCATTGAAAGTTTCCTGTTTACAACCAAGGGCCACTATCTGACAGAGGGGCCCTGCCCACATTCTAAGAGACGATTAGAGTAATACGCTCACTCTAAACTGAGTTAAGTGAAACTTCTTTTCTATATAGATAATCCACTCCATTGCTTTTATTTGCCCCTGACTCATTCAAGCAGACATTTCAAAACACAAATCTCTTACCAGTAATTTCTAGTGAATCAGTGTTTTGTTTATTTTTAACTCACTTTGGTGGGGCTAATTTTTATTTGTTTTTTTGTTTGTTTGCTTTATTGCAGCTTTAGCATTTTATCCTTTTCTTACTCAGAGGTATGATGAATATCCCTCCCCTGTTGGCTTCTGGAGACAAGAAGAAAGTCACAGAAGTGGGTGTGCTAAAATGCAAAGTTACAGTGAGAAGTGGCATCAGCATCATGGCAGCATAAGATGTCCTTCATGTTTTGCCCCCACCTCAACAGCAAAACTTAGCAACCATTCTCAGACAAAAGTCTCTTTGAGGGAACTATTGGATCCAGCATCATACACCAAGGCATCAGGAGGACTCTTCTTTACCTGGGCATCAGGTAACAGGCTGACAGACCTCAGTCCCCCTGGGACCCTGCAGTGGCCTATGACCGTGCTCCAGCCTCTATTGTCCTGCAGTCCAGGAGCCCCTGGAGATTCAACAGTCACTCACAGATGAGAGAACATTTATCGAAGTATAGGTTTCCAGGGAGATATTCCAGCACTCTCTTAGGCCAAAAAATATCAACAACAAATAAACAAACAAAAATCAAGTTTGGACACATCAGAGGAGATAAGAGGAACAGTCTGCAAAAGCTGTGTCACCATCTCCCAAGGTATTACAGCCTAGGGTCAAGAAAGTTCTTTCTCAGTCCCATAATTTATCCTGTAAAGGAGAAAGAGAGCATGTGAGTAAGCACCCAACTTCCCCAACTGTGGGAAGTTACCAAAGGAGTTCACTTCTCTCTTGCTCCACCTAGACTGCTAAATCCAGAGCTCCATGGGGGCAGGGGGAGGGTGGGGGGTTGGCGTTGCCAGAAGAGAGATGAGCAGTCTGGGAGAGCAGCAGAGAGGCAAGTTCTGAGCAGAGAAAAGACATGACCACTAAGAAGAAACTGACAGTGGGCAAGAGAACTGAAGAGAGAACAGTGAGGTAGCCACTGCCAGAATCTCCAGGCCACAGCTGTTTGTGGCTGCTAAAGAATGGTCGCAGTGGTGATGGTGAGAAATGGTCAGTTTCTGGATATTCTCTGAAGGCAATGCTAAGAGGTAATGCTAAATTATTACAGATAGCATATAAGAGAAAGCAACTTCAAGAGTTGCTCCAAGGCTGTGGAATTAACTGAGGTCAAGAAGCCTGTGGAAGGAGTCTTCAGGCAAAAATCAAGTGCTCAACTTTGAACAAGTTACATGTAAAATGATTATCAGATCTTTAAGTTGAAATGTCAAATAGGCAGTTAGAAATGAGTATGGATTTAGGAGAACTACCCAGGTTATAAATTGTTGAGTCATCGGTGTACAGATTGCTTTTAAAGCCATCAGACTTGTTAAGACCTTGAGCATAGAAAGAAGAGAAAGTTCAGGTGTAAGCCCTAGAGCACTTTTATGTTAAGGGTTTGGTATTACTTTGCCGACTAAGGTCCGTCTAGTCAAGGCTATGGTTTTTCCTGTGGTCATGTATGGATGTGAGAGTTGGACTGTGAAGAAGGCTGAACACCAAAAGAATTGATGCTTTTGAACTGTGGTGTTGGAGAAGACTCTTGAGAGTCTCTTGGATTGCAAGGAGATCCAACCAGTCCATTCTGAAGGAGATCAGCCCTGGGATTTCTTTGGAAGGAATGTTGCTGAAGCTGTAACTCTAGTACTTTGGCCACCTCATGTGAAGAGTTGACTCATTGGAAAAGACTCTGATGCTGGGAGGGATTGGGGGCAGGAGGAGAAGGGGATGACCGAGGATGAGATGGCTGGATGGCATCAAGGACTCGATGGACGTGAGTCTGAGTGAACTCCGAGAGATGGTGATGAACAGGGAGGCCTGGTGTGCTGCGATTCATGGGTCGCAAAGAGTCGGACACGACTGAGCAACTGAACTGAACTGAACTGAAGATGAGGCAGAATCAGAAAAGGAAACTGAAAATAAAGGGTCACTGAGCTAAGAGAAATCCAGTGACCTAAAGATCAAGAGAAAAAAGACTTTCAAGAAGAGGGGAATAATCAATTGTACCACTGCTGCAGACACATTAATAAGATGAGTACTGAAAAGTGACCACTGAATTTAGAAACAATCATTGGCAGAGGCTGAGTGGAATGATGAAGGCAGAGGATTCAAGAGAGACTGAGAGGAGAGTGATTGAAGACACAAAATATAGAATAATAGTTCAAAGAGTTTCTCTCCAAAGAAAAGTAGAGAAAGAGGACAGTAATTTAAGTAAGGGTCAGGACAAACATTTTCACAATCTAAAGAATTAACTGCATAAATATTGGTAAAAGAGTATGCCTAAATTTATATAGAAATTTATATTTTTTCTTAATAATTGAGTTAATTTCAAGACTATTGATTCATCTTGAATAGCTATGTTTAAAATTGGCAGTATTTTCTTAACAAAAGACAAAGCTATGGAATTAGTTCAATTTAAGGCTTCAGAATAGTGTTAATATAATTCCAATTGATAAAAAATCTCAATTAAATATTTCTTTTAATATTTTAATTTGCATGTAAAAAATGCTTATTGATTCTTTTGACTATTATAGATTATTGGATATTTTTAACTCAGGCTAGAGTGGATAGTACCACAGAATGTAAAACTGGGACAATAAGGAGAGGATAAAGGTGAATACATCTAACAATATGAACACACGTACTGAAAATGCTATAGAATTTACTGAGACATATTAATCAGTAACTTCCATTTTTTCATGTTAACTTGTACAAGGAAGTAAAAGGCTTGTATAAAAAATGACTATGAATTAATTTTAATTATACTGAGTTATACATTGAGGTATGAGAATAGAATTGCATTCAAAATTGCTATGGTGCACAGGCTGCTCAAGCATATGAATGGCATGTAACTGAATTTATGAATTATCTCAGTAAAATAAGTGGCATTTCAGTTCTGAATTTGACTGACTTCTGTGATATGTTGTTAAAAATGTACATCTTGATGTGGTATGTGGCAGACACCAATGACTGTTTGCCAAAATCATCCTTGCTTTTAATTTTATTGCCAGACTCCCCCAAATTTAGCTGATCACACAGCAGCTCAAAATGTAGACATTTCTCCTCTCCTCATGCTCATAGGTGTACATGTGATTGAGAGCTGGTCTATGGGAAAGTCATACAAGACATCTTGCAGGAAGTGAAAACCGCTCAGTTGTGTTCAGTTCTTTGTGACCCCAAGGACTATACAGTCCATGGAATTCTCCAAGCCAGAATACTGCAGTGAGTAGCCTTTCTCTTCTCCAGGGCATCTTCCCAACCCAGGGATGGAACCCAGATCTTCTGCACTGCAAGCAGATTCTTTACCAGCTGAGCCACAAGGGAAGCCCATCTTACAGAAAGTACCCTTAAAGAGAGGGTGCTTGCCTTGATTTATCCCTTTCTACTTTCTGACTGCAATGTGGTCACATTAGACCATCCAATAAACTTAAAATGGTGACCATGCCCAAGAATGGTAACAGGGCATAGCAGCCCACACTTTTCTCTTTCCCCATGGAATGCCATTCAGTCTTGTACTGTCTCTTCCAAACTTCTCTAATGCAAGAGAGAAACAAATATCTACACTTTTCAAGTTACTATTAGTTGATGCTTCTCTCTTGACCATGTTACATGGAATAATATATATAGGCCCAGAATTAATAGATTTGAATGATGCGAAGTAAAAATAGGAGACAGAAGTCCCAGAAATAATGACTGAGAGATTTTTTTAGAAAGAGAAATGATGACTAGACAGATCTGTATGTGGGATAGTTGTCTGAATCTCTTTTTGACTTTATCTAAAATGTTTATCTCTTAAATCATTGACTAGCAAGTCACCTGTACTATCTTAAGGCACATTTATGACCACCCATTTTTTAAATAGAACAACTGCTTTATGAATATCCTTGTACTCTGCAGGCAAAACACAACTTTGTCACTTACTAATGGAATTCAAGTGCCAAAACAGAAGTGAAATCATGGATTTGGTGGAGAAATAGAACAGTTGCCTCTACTAATAAGTGCCTTCAAAGAAATTTATTCACAGGATGTTAAAGAATGCTATCAGAACACTCTAAAAAGAAAGAATAATATAATAGCTCTTTCTAAGAGAAGAGATAGGAAATATGATCAAAGAAGGAAATTGATGGTGAGGTTCAGCAAAAAAATCTATTCATCATACAATATTTTTTGAACCACATGAATAAAAGGAGACACCAAATCAAGGTTTCTGTATAATTTCCAAAGCCAATATTTCTTATCCTGTCTTCTTTTGTTGCTTTTATTCAAAAGTAAAGATGTTCCTCTTTTGGTAGCAAGCACCACAGGGGAAGAAGTGTTAATTCTGGCATCTTTGTGTGAACTTCAGAACATGAAAGGAAATAAAATAATAGTCCACATTCGACTCAACTAAGCATAACACTGAAAATGGTGAAGAATATGTTTCAGAGTCCCTGACCATCAAAATGCTTAGCTCTCAAGACTGGAAGAGGACATTTATATTTCTACCTACCTCATTAACTTCTGTTCTCAGAAATATATGAAATTTTAAAATATTAAGCCATCCACTATCATTACAAGGAAGATAGAATAAATAAATTCTTGAATGAAAGTGAGCATATTTCATCTTTGATAAATGGAAGTGTATAAGTCCTGAAAAGTAGTAATGACAATTTATTGTTAATGTTCTCACAAAGAGGAGCAATCAGGTTGTAAATCAATAGGAAACAAAGACATTCATCTCCCCAGGTTGAAATGAAGAAGCCAAGAAGAAATCAACATGACTATTAACCAAAGAGAATGAGCACATAGTAGAAGTGCCTGTGTGTTCTGAAGGAGGAGGTGTACGCAGCAAGGGGTGGGGGTGGGAGTGGGGAGTGAGCATATATAACTAAATTTCTGCTTCTGAATTTCAGGCATAAATCACAGAACTTGGTTTTACTTCCATCAGTTAGAAGAGAAATATACAAGTGTATTGTATACAAGTATATATATATACAAATATGCAAGTATATTGTATAGAGGAGACTATCACAAGCCCAGACCAACAAAATTGTTGTTCACTCGCTAAGTCCTGTCCAAGTCTTTGCGACCCCATGGACGGCAGCACGCCAGACTCCACTGTCCTCCACTAGCTCCTAGAGTTTGCTGAAATTCATGTCCATTGAGTTTGTGATGCCATCTAACTATCTTATCCTCTGCCACTCCCTTCACCTTTTGCCTTTCCTCTGTACCAGCATCAGGGTCTTTTCCAATGAATTGGCTCTTGCCATCAGATGCCCAAAGTACTGGAGCTTCAACTTCAGCATAATACAGTTAAACAGTTATTAAGAACTATTGGAGTCAGTAGAATGAGCAGCTATACTACTGGAAGATGTGGCTGGTAGGAAGACCTTATAACAGGAATATGCAAGGGCACTGAAGAATATGTTCAGACAATAATTAATAGCAGCAAGACACAAACCCAGCTCAGTCTCCAAATACATGAACTCAATCCCTATGCAAAAGGTTCAGCAAGGTAAGATTTGCAACAATTTCCAGGCTCCTACTCCCAGATTCCATTTACCTCAGTCTCTACATTCCTATACAAGATTAGTATCATGCATGTGAAGCCTAAAAGGTACATGAAGAAGCAATTAAATAAAAAAATCCACTGTTAAGAGTAATCAACAAAATCTCAGACACAAATATGTCTGAGATGCCTAAAGTACTAGACAGGGAATTAAAAACAACTACACTTTAAATGCAAAACGGGAAAGTTGTACAGCATGTGTGAACACATGGGAATTTTAGCAAAGAGATAGAAACTAAAAGAAAAATGAAAAGGAAATGCTATAAGTAAAAATACAGTGAAAGTGAGGTTGTTCAGTCATGTCCAACTCTTTGCAACCCCATGGACTGTAACCTACTAGGCTCCTCCATAAATGGGATTCTCCAGGCAAGAGTACTGGAGTGGGTTGCCATTTCCTTCTCCAGAGGATCTTCCCAACCCAGGGATCGAACCCAAGTCTCTTGCATTGTAGGCAGACGCTTTACCATCTGAGCCACCAGGGAAGTCAAAAATACAGTAACAGATGAGAATTCTTTCAACAAGTCCATTGGTAGATTTAAGACAACTAAGGAAAGAAGTGAACTTTAAAAGAGGTCAGTAGAAACCAGCCAAATTGAAACAGAAATAGAAAAGGTCCATTTGTTTTTAAAAAATGGAATCACAAAGAAAATTAAGGAAGATTTTAAATCGAATGGAAATGAAAACATAGGATGACTGGAAAGTAGTGCTGAAGACAAATTCATAGCACTAAACACATTAGAAAAGAAGAAAATTTTCAAATCAATGATCCAAGATTCCAATATGGGGGAGTAAAATAATCACAAACCAAAGATAAGGAAGGAAATAATAAGAAGAGCAGAAATCAAAAGATTTGAGGACAACAAACGTAATAAATGAAATCAATTCCACCGGCACCTCCCTTGGGTGGTTTTGTGGTAGAGTACCTCCAGTGAGACACTTGTTCACAAACAGCTTTCCCTGGGACCCTGGGTGCAGATTTCCAGCAAGTTCCACCCATGCAGTTTCACAGTGAGTTCTTAGCCATCTACTGACTCATAACTACGTCCTCACCAAGAAAGTATGCATCTCAGACCTACAAGTAGTGACCATTTCTTAAATTTACTATTCTTATATTTTTTTAGAGTTCTCCTTACTTCAAACTATTTAATCTCTCATTACTTGAATCCCCTATTATGGTCAACAGTTCTTCATATGTAATTTTTCCTGTTCAAACGACTAATCACTGTGTCGCTTTTCTTTCCTGATAGACACAGACTGTCACAATCACAAATCCCTTCCTCCGGCCTGGCGGTTTGACTATCACCCAAAAAAATGCATACTGTCCTCCCTCTAAGGATCTTCAAACCACTTTACTGCAATGCCTACTCTTAATTCCACTCTAAAACAGAAAGGACGTCTATATTTTTTTCTGGTTGTACAGGAAATTGCCATATGGTACCTGCACATAAAATGTAAGTCAGACACCCAGAGGAGTTTATATTTTCTTTTTCCTCATGAATAGAAGGCAGAATAGAAAGAACACTTGTGCCTCCCACCAATTCTTCACTGAATCCATCCTTTGGGACCACCCAGGTTAGGAAAAAGAGTTGTTCAATGTATGAATGAAGCTTTCCATTGATGGGAAAGCGTAGAAGGAGAACCAAATTCTCAATCTCTCATTTCACATGCCACTTAAGGCTGAATTTCAAGACTGCATCTCTTACTAAGCTTTAAGGGGAAAAAGTGAAATTCTGTACATAGTCTTCCAAACTCTCATGTGATTTTTATATGCCTACTATTTTAACACCATATACTTTTCACTTAGAGGTTGTTCCTTCTATTTCCCTAACTGGTAGAAGTTAGAACACAAGTCCAAAGTCTTCAATAATAGCAAGAATAAGAAAGAGAGAGAGGAAAGATAGTTTGCTCTTCATATGTTGATTTTTTGAATTTCACATGTCCAAAAATTCTGACTGGCTAATCAAAGAGATTTGGAAAAATAAGTGGAAGAATCATAAAACTACAGACTATGGACTAAAAAGAGCTTTATAATTCATTTATTCCCATCAACCCCTAATAAGTGAGCATCTTGTAGAATTCCCACTTACGCGACTGTCTCTCCATCATGGAAACTCAGTGCCAACGTTACAGTCCATTTGATCCTTGGACAGCTGTTAGAAAGTTCTGCTCTTCATTTCGAACTGAAGTCTATCAACATTACTGCTAGTTTTATTCCTTGGGTTTATATAGACAATAAATCTTAGTTCATTTTCATATAGCCATCTTTCAAATAACTTATAGTCACTTAGTCATGTCTGACTCTCTGACCCCATGAACTGTAGCCAGCCAGGCTCCTCTGTCCACAGAATTCCCCAAGCAAGAATGCTGGAGCAGGTAGCCATTCCCTTCTCTGGAGATCTTCCCCACCTAAGGATTGAACCCGGGTCTCCTGCCTTGCAGGAAGATTCCTTACTGTCCGCTATAGACATCTGCGAATTTCCTGATGTTCAAGCTGGTTTCAGAAAAGGCAGAGGAACCAGAGATCAAATTGGCGACATCTGCTGGATCATGGAAAAAGCTAGAGAGTTCCAGAAAAACATCTATTTCTGCTTATTGACTATACCAAAGCCTTTGACTGTGTGGATCACAATAACCTGTGGAAAATTCTTCAAGAGATGGGAATACCAGACCACCTCACCTGCCTCTTGAGAAATCTGTATGCAGGCAAGGAAGCAACAGTTAGAACTGGACATGGAACAACAGACTGGTTCCAAATAGGAAAAGAAGTACTTCAAGGCTGTATATTGTCACCCTGCTTATTTAACTTCTATGCAGAGTACATCATGAGAAACGCTGGACTGAAAGAAACACAAGCTGGAATGAAGACTGCCAGGAGAAATATCAATAAGCTCAGATATGCACATGACACCACCTTTATGGGAGAAAGTGAAGAGGAGCTAAAAGCCTCTTGATGAAAGTGAAAGAGGAGAGTGGAAAAGTTGGCTTAAAGCTCAACATTCAGAAAACGAAGATCATGGCATCTGGTCCCATCACTTCATGGGAAATAGATGGGGAAACAATGGAAACAGTGTCAGACTGTATTTATTTATTTATTTATTTGGCTCCAAAATCACTGCAGATGGTGACTGCAGCCATGAAATTAAAAGACACTCCTTGGAAGGAAAGTTATGACCAACCTAGAGCATATTCAAAACCAAAGACATTACTTTGCCGACTAAGGTCCGTCTAGTCGAGGCTATGGTTTTTCCAGTAGTCATGTATGGATGTGAGAGTTGGACTGTGAAGAAGGCTGAGTGCCGAAGAATTGATGCTTTTGAACTGTGGTGTCGGAGAAGACTCTTGAGAGTCCCTTGGACTGCAAGGAGATCCAACCAGTCCATTCTGAAGGAGATCAGCCCTGGGATTTCTTTGGAAGGAATGATGCTAAAGCTGAAGCTCCAGTACTTTGGCCACATCATGCAAAGAGTTGACTCACTGGAAAAGACTCTGATGCTGGGAGGGACTGGGGGCAGGAGAAGAAGAGGAAGACAGAGGATGAGATGGCTGGATGGCATCACAGACTTGATGGACGTGAGTCTGAGTGAACTCCAGGAGATGGTGATGAACAGGGAGGCCTGGCATGCTGCGATTCATGGGGTTGCAAAGAGCTGGATGTGACTGAGCAACTGAACTAAACTGATTTTCTCCCTTTACCACATTTTCTGTGTACCTTTGGTAATGATGAACTTTGGTTCACTCCCAGAATAAGACTCCTGAAACAATTAAGATAGCAACTCTAATCAATGATGAGACGAGACAGAGTTCTCCTCACTTTACTCCCACAGCAGTAAGAGACTGAACGCTCAGATCCAACCTCACTAGAGTCTGAGAGGAATGAAGCCAAACCGTTTTCCAAAATCCCTTCTGAACTGGAGCCACCTCACCCCAGAAAATGCTTCCTTCTATAGAGCACCTCTTAGAGCCTAGAGCCTCTAAGATTTCTGTACTTCTGGAAACTGAGCCTCTGATCCTAGGATCTAGCTGGGATCCCAGGATCTTTCTTTCCACAAAGAACCTCATAGTATACAGTTAATTTGTTGAATATGAGGATGTGAAGAAAGATATTTTATTCTGACAATTTACATTTTCTCTAATGATCTTCTCAACTCATTTTAAAGAGTCTGTTATCCGATGTGTCCTCCTAAAAATGTATTTCTCCATTGGAACATCAAAGTGAGTGTTGATAGTATACTGTTTGCTGAAGTTGGTTAGAATATAGATGCAAGGTTAAGGGTTAAGTGTAAAGACTCAGTATTTTTTATGCAATCTCTAATAGGCATGGATATCACTTGTGTTATACTTTGCACAAGCAAAGAAGAGATTGAAACAGTTCTAGATCCCACAGAAAATGGGATCTGTGGAATCTGGGTTCAGAGCTCATACATAGGGCCTTCCAGACTAATCTTGGTGTTAAGACATAGACCCAATCACTCACCTCCAAGCCCATAATATAATCATTCTTCTTCTTTCTTAGTCATCCAGCGTTGAATGATACTACCTCATATACAGTATTTATAACATATACATGTTTCAGAGGAAGTTCAAAATAAAAGATATCCACCAGTTATGTTTATTTGGTGAAGTAAGATAACAGGAACTCTAAGCACCGAGTGTACAGATGATATCAAAACCTAAAGCTGGCCTAGAAGATGGAAAAATTCCATGAATGAGTTCCTCCTTTACATTGGGAGGGAGGGGCAATATATTTCAATACAAGACAGCTGATGCTAAATGTTGAGATAGAAATAGCTCCATACAAAAGATGGGAGAGGTCGTCGGGAATCAAGCAGATGGGGAAGGCTTCCCAGAAAATGTATGCCTTATCCTGAGTCCATGAAGGAAAAATAAGATCTAAATAAAGGAAATGGAAAGAACAAGTCATTTCAGATGGTGGAAACTATATGATCAAAAACAGAGGCGAGAAAGTGCAGAGTATCTTCTTTAAATGATTAGCCCAATTAGATTGGAAAGGAGGATTCAGTGTGAGATAAGTATGGAAAACAGACAGGTTGAAAGCCAGAGAGTAAAGGGTCTTAAAATGCCTAATTGATTAGAAAAACCTCAATGTGTTAGGAACAGAGGACTTTCCAAGAGGAAGTGTACTCTATCACTTTGTTGTTCAGTGGCTACATGTCTGCTTTTTTGTAACCTCACAGACTGTGCTCACCAGGATCCTCTGTCCAAGGAATTTCCCAGGCAAGAATAGTGGAGTGGGTTGCCATTTCCTTCTCCAGGGGATCTTCCCAACTCAGGGATCAAACCTACATCTCCTGTATTAGAGGTGGATTCTTTTCCACTGAGCCACCAATCGCATGATTTAGAGTTGCTGATGCAGAGTGATTTGTTTTAATGCAGAATGATTTTAGTTGGTATTATTACTGTTTAAACTCTGTACAAACAATGCATCTCCTTTCAGCCTTCACCTGGGAGCTGACTGCTTTCATCCACCCCATGGTACCCCCAATGGTTTAGAATAAGTCATAGAAATTTTTTTAGATATCATGCTTATATTTGATCTGATGCATTCTCTGTGTGTGAGTGTAAGTACTACAGTTCTCTAGGCATGAAATAAACCTTTTGCCTGCATTATCTTTCTTAATCCCAAATGACACTGTACCTATTACTGTTCTCACTTCACAAACCGAGAAAACAAGACAGAGTCGTTAGACGATTTGCCAAAGTTCTCACTACCATTGAGTCAAATTCAGATATCTGTAGCATTGAAGCGCATCCCCTTAATCAATTTCCTTATTTTAATTGACATCAATAACTAGTTTTACAACTATTTGCAACATTTCTTATCATGCCTTTAAAACATTACTGTTCAGAAGAGTGTTTTTCTTTCGCATTCTCTGCTGCCACCATCTGGCCTCTTGAAAAATTTTCAAGCTTTCCTTCTCAAGTCATTTTCAATTTTATCAGAGTTTTGCATTCCCTTGAAAAAGAACTGAAGTATGAGTGGACTGCATTTGTTTAACTGAAACATTCCTAATCTTATCAATAGACTCTCCTTTGGAAATTAATTGGATAATAAATTGTACCAGCAAAGAAACTTATAGCAAATCAGCCACTGTGCCACATGCTGCTGATGGGCTCTAGATTCAGTTCTAAATTCAGACAGGAAAGTGAGTTTGATGCGTTTTCCCCGTGGTTGACTATGGGCGCCCTGAATTAACAAGGGAAGGTAGGCGTATAGCAGAAAATCAATAAGGTTATGAAAAAGAAATTCAGAAGGCAGGGAAGAAACCCCCAGAGATTTAGCACTTGGACCCCTAAAAGACTGATAGCCATAATCTTATGAAAAATAAAACACATTTTATTCACATTTCATAGAATAAGAAAAACAATAGAACCTTTGCCAAGTCCTTACCAATATCTGGTTTCTTCTGTCAGTCTCTATCTTCTTCAAACTACTGATTGTTTTGAATTTGTGTCTCCCTCATGTGGGAGAGAAGGGAGAGGAACAAAAGAATGAATGATGAAAGGAGAGTTTGTCGATGTGGAAAGATGGAGAGACAGGGAATTTGCAGTCCTCTTTGACCTGGCCTCATAGGAGAAGGCAATGGCACTCCACTCCAGTACTCTTGCCTGGAAAATTCCATGGACGGAGGAGCCTGGTAGGCTGCAGTCCATGGGGTCGCTAAGAATTGGGCACGACTGAGCGACTTCACTTTCACTTTTCACTTTCATGCATTGGAGAATGAAATGGCAACCCACTCCAGTAATCTTGTTTGGAGAATCCCAGGGACCGAGGAGCCTAGTGGGCTGCCGTCTATGGGGTCGCACAGAGTCGGAGACGACTGAAGCGACTTAGCAGCAGCAGTAGCAGCTGACCTAGCCTCATAGACCTGTTCATGAACAGTTCAGTTCTTTGATTTCCAAGTACTTTCCCAGTTCTCACACTTTGTTCCCTCCTCAGAGCCTATAACCTTAGTAGCACCCTATTGAGATTAATAGAATATCAAGGATGAAAGAGGAGGCAAGAGATGTTCAGTGCCTCCCACTTTCTAGGCTCCATGTAAAGTTCTTTAAACCCATTGCCTCATTTCATTAATCCTCAGAATAACCCTATGAAGTAGAGATCATTATCCTCATTATACAGTTGAGGAAACTAAAGTTTATGAGCTCACAGGTAAGACAAGCTGTCCCAAATCAAGCAGGGCCAGGATTTAAATCAAGGTTTTTTATAACTTTATTCACATGACTTTTCACAAGTGCAAGCATACAGGAGTAATTTCTGATATGGAAATTATTTGTTTGTAAGTTTGATTAATATTACAAATTACTTTGCATAGAAGATGTTCAATTTATTCTCTGTAAGGATTAAGTGATATCTGATAGACAGCCAAGATGGCATTGGAGATCACTGGAAAGGGGAAAATCTACTTAGATGATGTTAAAACAAATAATTATCAACATAAGAAAGAAAAAAAAGATGAATTCCTACCTCACATAATATACATATTTACAGACAGATTAAGGATTTAAGTCTGAAACAATAACATTGGCATCTATAAAATAAAGAATATATTTCTGACTTTGGCTAAGCTAAGGATTTCCCAAACAGGAAACAGTTTTCCAAAAGGAATAAAATTAAAATAGGACTACATTAAAATTAAGAATGCTGTTTAATAAAATACACAATAGTGTTATAAAAGTAGGAAAATGTAAGTATAGCACATATTAACAATTATAGTAAATCAAGATTTATTTATAATGAATTAATGAATGAAGCCAAGAAAGGAATGTATTCTCTTTTTAACAAAATGGATATTTTAATTTTCTGTTTGTTACATATATCACCAACCACTGGCTTACTCTTTGGAAGGAAAGTTATGACCAAGTGAGATAGCATATACAAAAGCAGAGATATTACTTTGCCAACAAAGGTACGTCTAGTCAAGGCTATGGTTTTTCCAGTAGTCATGTATAGATGTGAAAGTTGGACTGTGAAGAAAGCTGAGCGCCGAAGAATTGATGCATTTGAACTGTGGTGTTGGAGAAGACTCTTGAGTCCCTTGGACTGCAAGGAGATCCAACCAGTCCATTCTGAAGGAGATTGGTCCTGGGATTTCTTTGGAAGGAATGATGCTAAAGCTGAAGCTCCAGTACTTTGTCCACCTCATGAGAAGAGTTGACTCATTGGAAAAGACTCTGATGCTGTGAGGGATTGGGAGTAGGAGGAGAAGGGGACGACACAGGATGAGATGGCTAGATGGCATCACTGACTCGATGGACGTGAGTTTGAATGAACTCTGGGAGATGGTGATGGACAGGGAGGGCTGGCGTGCTGCAATTCATGAGGTTGCAAGAGTCAGACACAACTGAACAACTGAACTGAACTGAACTGGGACTTTTGTTCCACTTTTGAAGCCACTTGTCAGTCAAATGCAAAAGGCATATAATAGCATTTAATACTTGCTTGTGCTCAGGCACATCCCCTCTTTGCAACTTTATGGACTGTAGCCCTCCAGGTTCCTCTAGTCCATGGGATTTTCCAGACAAGAATACTGGAGTGGGTTGTCATTTCTTCCTCCAGGGAATCTTTCCAACCCAGAGATGAAACGTGTGTCTCCTGCATCTCCTGCATTGGCAGGCAGATTCTTTACCACTGAGCCACCTGGGAAGCCCTATTTAATACTTACTCAACACTTAGTATGTGTCAAGCACCATTCTAAATACTTGAACCAATTTGTCTCCACAATGCCCATACAAAGTAGGGACTATTACTGAACCATTTAACGGATAAGCAATCTAAAGATAAGAAGTTAAATGACTTGCCCAAGGTCACAGTAAATAAATGTGTAGCAGAGTTAGACTCCGTCTGGTTCCAGAGTCTGGGCTCTTAACATCTAATACCTCTTCAGTACACACACACACACAAATACAAACACACACACCCAAACACATATTCAGATTTATTTCTTACACAAACAAATAGAGCTATAGAGCAAATAGATTTGATGTTCAGATGTTTTGGGACACATCAAACTCTCATCATCCATTGTAACACCCCATCTCTATTTACCTAACAAGGAGTCAGAGGAAATGCATGCTCAGTAGCTCAGTCGTGTCCAACTCTTTCCATGGCTACAGACTCCAATGGACTATAGCCCACAAGGCTCCTCTGTCAATGGAATTTTCCAGGCAAGAATAATGGAATGAGTCCTATTTCCTACTTCAGAGGATCTTCCCAATCCAGGGATTGCACTCACGTCTTCCACATTGGCAGGCAGATTCTTTACCACTAGCGCCATGTGGGAAGCCCCAGAGGAAATAGAGGAGCTCATTAAATAAAGTTAACTACCATCAGAGCTGGAATTCATTAAAACTTTCCTTAAGACTGAAGACTAGTCTTGGAATTTCCATAACTATAACTGTACTGTATTTGCTAGCCCTGCCATAACAAAGTACCACAGATTGAATGATTTAAACAACAGAAATGTATTTTCTCACAGTTCTGGAAGCTGTAAGTCAAAGATGGAGGTGCCAGCAGGGCCTGTTTCTTCCGAGGACTCTCTCCTTGGCTTGTAGGTGGCCTTCTTCTCTCTTTGTCTTCTTGTGATCTTTTCTCTCTATGCTTGTGTCCTAATCTCCCCATCTCATCAGGACAACAGTCATATTGGATTAGGGTTCCTGAAGACTCATTATAATTTAATTATCTTTTTAGATAATTTTAGAGATGGACTGTGAAGAAGGCTGAGCACCGAAGAATTGATGCTTTTGAACTGTGGTGTTGGAGAAGACTCTTGAGAATCCCTTGGACTGCAAGGAGATCCAACCAGTCCATTCTGAAGGAGCTCAGCCCTGGGATTTCTTTGGAAGGAATGATGCTAAAGCTGAAACTCCAGTACTTTGGCCACCTCATGCGAAGAGTTGACTCTCTGGAAAAGACTCTGATGCTGGGAGGAATTGGGGGCAGGAGGAAAAGGGGATGACCGAGGATGAGATGGCTGGATGGCATCACGGACTCGATGGACGTGAGTCTGAGTGAACTCCAAGAGATGGTGATGGACAGGGAGGCCTGGCGTGCTGCGATTTATGGGGTCGCAAAGAGTCGGACATGACTGAGCAACTGAACTGAACTGAAGTGAAAAGTCTTTGACCATGCTTAATGACTACATTATTATTATCATTTAGTCTCTTCTGACTGTTTTTCTTTGCTTCCACATTTCTCACTTCTCTGATTAAATGTATTCTTTGACTAAAGTTTTCCACAAACAAAAGATAGCAAGGACATGGGAGACAGCAAGTGGGGCAAGGACCATAGGGTCCTGCTTTGTTTCACTTGGACTTGCTGACTTAAAATTTAATATTAGTTAGTTGGGATTATAAGAAAAGTTGTTTCAATATGACCTAATTCTAAATAAGTTTTTCTTCTGGTAAATATGTGTTTGATTGCTCCCATATCAAGAACAAGATTTTTCAAGCAAGTTAACATTATGTCTGGAATATCCTAGCAAAAGCCTGGGTAGATTAATGTTTCAAAATACTTAAATACTTAGAATAAATTTCTGTTTTTCAAAACAAATATGAAAGCCTCAGTAATCATTTTTTAATTAATTAAATATTCACACATATAATTATCAATTTCATACATTTAGTACAAATGAAACTGTCTTAATATACGACAAATTGTTAGTAGGTAGTAATACTGTCTACTATATTTGCATTTTAAGTTTTCATGACTAACACTAAAAAGAATAATAAATAGATCCTCATGAATAACACTAAAAAAATGACAAACAGATCCTTAAAAAGTAAATTTTACCTTAAGAATTGAAATAAAATTATAGAACTACTTTCTTATTCTAATGATATATACACAAGCCTACATGAGTTCAGAGTTTGTTTGATTTCATTTCTTTACATGAAATGATAAAAATAATTGTTGTTGTTATTGTTTAGTCACTAAGTCCTGCCTGACTCTGCAACCTCATGAACTACAGCATGCCAAGGTCCTCTGTCTTCCACTATCTCCCAGTGTTTGCTCAAATTCCTGTCTATTGATTTGGTGATGCTATCTAACCATTTCATCCTCTGTCACCTCCTTCTCCTTTTGCCTTCAATCTTTCCCAGCATCAGGGTCTTTTCAAATGAGTCAGCTATTCACAATAAGTGTCCAAAATATTGGAACTTAAGCTTCAGCATCAGCCCTTCCAGTGAATATTCAGGGTTGATTTTCTTTAAGATTGACTGGTTTGACTTCTTTGCTGTCCAAGGAACACTGAAGAGTATTTTCCAATACCACAGTTTGGAAGTATCAGTTCTTTGGCACTCAGCTTCCTTTATGGACCAACTCTCATATCTGTACATGACTACTGGAAAAACCATAGCTTTGACAATACGGACCTTTGTTGGCAAAGTGATGTCTTTATTTTTAATACACTGTCTAGGTTTGTCATAGCTTTCTTTCCAAGGAGCAAAGTGTCTTTTAATTTCATGGCTACAGTCGCCATCAGCAGTGATTTTGGAGCCCAAGAAAAGAAAGTCTGTCATTGATCCCACTTTTTCCTTTTCTATTTGTCATGAAGTGATGGGACCAGATGCCAATATCTTTGTTTTCTTAATGATGAGTTTCAAGCCAGCTTTTTCCACTCTGCTCTTTCACTCTCATCAAGAGGCTGTCTAGTTCCTCTTCACTTTCTTCCATTACAGTCACATCATCTGCATATCTGAGATTGTTGATATTTCTTCTGGCAATCTTGATTCCAGCTTGTGATTCATCCAGCCTGGCATTTTGCATGATGTTCTCTGAATATGAGTTAAATAAGCAAGGTGACAGCATACAGTCTTGTCATGCTCCTTTCCCAATTTTGAAACAGTCTGTTTTTCCATGTCCTGTTCTACCTGTTGTTTCTTGACCTGCATACAGGTTTCTCAGGAGACAGGTAAGGTGGTCTGGTGATCCCATCTCTTCCAAGAATTTTCCACGTTTTGTTGTGATCCACACAGTCAAAGGCTTTAGTGAAGTCAATGAAGCAGAAGTAGATGTCTTGCTGGAACTCCCTTGCTTTCTCCATGATCCAACAACCATTAGCAGTTTGATCTGTGATATCTCTGCCTTTTCAAAGCCCAGCTTGTTCATCTGGAAGTTCTCAGTTAATAAACACCTGAATAAACTACTTGGTAACTGGTTCACTTCTAAAGTCAATACCGTGTCACCAAGAAAAGTAGGTGAGATGTCATACTGATTGACTCGTGGATATTGAAAAATCCTTGCATTCCCAGGATAAGCCCACTTGACCATAGTGTATGATCCTTTTAATATATTGCTGTATTCACTTTGCTAGTATTTTGTTGAGGATTGCTATGTTCACTGGTGATATGGGCCTAAATTTTCTTTTTTGTGATACCTTTGTCTAGTTTTGGTATCAGGTAGATAGTGACCTCATTGAATAATTTTGGAAGTGTTCCTTCCTCTGCAAGTTTTCAAAACAGCTACATGTAAAAATTAAATTAGGATATTCTTTAGTATCATACATAAAAATAAACCCAAAGTGGATTAAAACTTAAATGTTACTATAAAATTCCTAGAGGAAAACATAGGCAGAGCACTCTTTGATAAACTGTACCAATATACTTTTTATCCATCTCCTAGAATCATGAAAATATTTTAAAAAAATAAATAAATAAATGGGAGCTAGTTAAAGCTTTTGCATAGCAAAGGAAACCATAAACAGAGCAAAAGATAACCTACAGAATGGTATAGAATATTCTCAAATGATACAACTAACAAGGAATTAATCTCCAAAATATACAACAGCTCATATTACTTGTTGGGGTCCTTTGATGGACCGGAACCTGGTGGTCCGGAATCGACGATAAGAAAGTGAAAGAGAGAGCCAGAGGGAGGGCGAGAGAGAGAGAGAAGAAGAAAAAGAAAGAAAGAAAGACACAGGGACCCAAGCTCTGATGGAGCAAAGATGCTTTAATGATCTTTCTGTGAGTATATATAGGCTGTTGTACAAAAGTTTCTTTTGACAATGATAAAGTTCAGAAAACCAAACATACAGCAACCGTTATCAAGGGAACCAGGGATTAATAATGGTCACAAGGTCAGGAGACAATCCATATCTCAAGAAAGAGGATTGAGACTAAGCAGTTTTGTCATAAGGAGAATGTTTGTTGAAGGAGATTCAAGCCTGTCTCATCCTATGACCTCAGTCCTGGGAGCAGCGTGCAGCTCCACTGGTTTCTGATAACAGAAACTAATAAGGAACAGAGGATTTATGAGAAACAGCACACAGGAATCCTCCTGTTAAACATTCCCTGACAATTGCCCCTTATTTATTTATAATATTTGTAAAAAGGGTTTTGACCATTTGAGTTTGTTTAGTTTTAACAATTTTTGCATGAAGGAAGTGGTAAATGACAAATATAATTGTCAAGACAATCACCAGAATTACAGTTCTAGACCCAATGCTGTGTGTAATGCTTTGAAACCATCCACGTGGGTCTAGCCCAGATAATTGATCAGCTAGTTGTTCAGCTAAAGTTTTCAAATTAGTGGAAGAGAACAGATTTTTAGAAAAGGTTCCAAAGATTTCTTTTTTGTAATAATTGTACATTCAGAGAGGCATTATCATGTATGTCTTGTAAATGAAATTTGATTTGTTCCCAGTTATAGGCACTATTAATGAATTGAACAGGAGTAACACAAAATTGAGTAGAAGTCCAATAACATTTTAGCATCACCTTTTTGTACATCTATTAATTGATCTCCAACCCATTTGATGGCTGTTATTAGCTCCTGTATTTCATCTTGAATATCCTCATCTAACTGAGCCTGAGTGGCCTACACAGTATGAGCATTTTTAGTCCAATTTTGGATAAAATTATGTGTTTGAATTGAGGTTTGTAAAGCAACACCAGTGATGGCAGCAGTGGTGCAAAAGCTATTAATCCCAAAATACCAAAAATCAGCCACCCAGTGAATCGTTTAGAGTGCCACAGCAATTTAGTAAGCAACCAGGAAGCAAGTCCTGCCATGGGACCTTCTTCCCAGGGCCATTGGAGATTTATTGGTAACCACAGACAACGTCAAGATTGAAGAATCAAAAGGGATTCATTTCTTAAGGAAACAAAGAGTTAAGACAAGTATATAATTTGCAATTTATACAAGTTACAGAACATAAAGTCTTATTGAATTGTAAACTTCATATAGCTAGAAGAAAAAGAAGGGGAACACAAGCTTATATGAAATATGATTGATTATAAAGAAAGAAATAGTTTCTATGACTACGATTGGTCCCTATGAAATGTCCAGTCCAATCCCAAGTTCTTCGGTGCTCGGAGCAAGTTTCCAGATGTCCCATTGTTCAGGCCCAATCTGTTTATCAAGGATGATTTGGGGACAAGGGGGGCCATTCCACCGTCAAGCCACCAAGAAGTCCTTTGTCGTGGTAATGCTCCATTGTAGTGTTAGTAACTTTCTATGCTACTTGAATAGCATAGTCATACATAATGCTGTTAATATCATCTGAGCAGTTAGATACCCACATACCATGGGGTCCCCAATCAACAATGGTGTAATTGGCCATAAACATCTCAATAAAAGGGAGTAAAAGTCTTCATAAGTAAACCCCTTACGTTTTAACTTTTGTCCTTTTCCTAGAGTTTTGGTAGTATTGACATGGTTTTTATAAAAGGACAGGGCAGTGAACAGTCCAAGCAGTGTGTGGAAGTTCCTTTTTGGAGGCAGGACGAAAGCCCACGTTTGTCGGCTAACATTAATACATAATTTTGTTGGGCCCATGCAGAAAGGAAGGAATTCATAGCCTAAAGAAATGTTAATTAGTCTTCCTTCTTCCTCAGGATGAGAGGGCCCTTCCAAGCTCCAAGGAGGGGGCATATGTGTTGAGTCATTAGTGGATACAATTGGTCCAATATCTGTCCATTCTATAACCTACAATAAAGCGAGGGGGGGCTTTAGGTATATGAGCCCAATAAGTGTGATCAATCAAGTCAGCCTGAGCAGGGGAAGCAAAAGCAAGCAAAGCAAGCATAGTGAAAAAAAATATTTTCAGGGTTCCGAGGCATTCCCTGTTGAGAAATCAGATTTTCAGCTTGATTAGTAAGAGTTTTTATTTGTCCCCAAGTAGGGAGATCATAAAGTCGATGGTGCCAAGTGCGGTGCTTTTTGAAATTTTTAAAGCCACCATGGCTTGTATTGGAATTTCTTCTTCTTGGGGTTTTTGTTGTTTCATCTCTAGTTTGAATGCTCGAGGCCCCCTGAGGTCAAATTTTCTGAAGAGGAAGCCATGTGAGTTCGTTGGATCCATCTGGAGAAATAGAAGCATGCCCCTTTCCCTGTAAAATTAGTTTCCTAGATTTCCATTGATAGTTAACCCATCTAGATACCAAATGGGCAAAGGAAGGGAGGTGTCCTTCAATGTCTTGAAATGTTTCTCTGCTCTTGTCAAAATATCTCCTTGCAATAAGTTTAATAAATTTAAAACAAATAAAGCTATATTAACAATAGTTACAGAAAGAAAGGAAAGCGATAATGATGAAAACATTCTTAGGAAATATTTCAGTCTCAAAAAAATAATCTAGAGATCTGTTTGGGGACTGGTAGATAATGTCCCCCAAGAGGACACTAAAAATCTTTTATTTTAAATTGACCTTGACTTTTGACTACCTAAGCCTTTCCTCCTGACTGTTGTTTTCATGAATTTGTTTACTTCTGTGTCAAATGTATGAGCCACCATCTTGCTCAGCCAATGCTACCGTTTCTCTTTTCACATATGTAAGTCAAACAGACCCAGTTTTGGCTTTAGGTTAACTTCTTGGTCTTTGGGTATCTTGGAACGGACAACACTGATGTCGTTAGAGATAGGTTTTTCTGGTTGATATGGTTTATGCCTCATGTTTAACAGATGGGACAGTCATTGGCCTAAAACAAGTCTTTGTAGACATATGCACCCATTTAAAAAGCATTTTTTCATTAGGCCCAGATGTCGGTAGCACAGTCTGTCTAACGTAGAGTTCATCAGCTCCAGCCAAGCAACGTGTCGGTAAGCAAGCCCACCCCGACTCCCATGAGGCACCACAGTCTTGTTGCCATCACTGACTAACCATGAAAATTTGGCTGTGGTTTTGAAATACTGGGTTGATTTTCTCCTCATTCAGTACATACATTTTTCCTGATATAAAAAGAAATAGGATCTGACTGTGTTTTAAGTGGTTTGTGTTACTTGGGGCAAAGCATTAGGAGCAAACACTTAAACGTTTTTTCCTAAGTGAAATTACTGAAAAGCTGATGCAGAATAACTTGACAAATGAAACTCTCAGTTCAGTTCAGTTCAGTCACTCAGTCATGTCCGACTCTTTGTGACCCCATGAATCACAGCACGCCAGGCTTCCCTGTTCATCACCAACTCCCAGAGTTCACTCAGATTCACGTCCATCGAGTCTGTCTGTGATGCCATCCAGCCATCTCATCCTCTGTCGTCCCCTTCTCCTCCTGCCCCCAATCCTTCCCAGCATCAGAGTCTTTCCCAATGAGTCAGCTCTTCGCATGAGGTGCCCAAAGTACTGGAGCTTCAGCTTTAGCATCATTCCTTCCAAAGAAATACCAGGGCTGATCTCCTTCAGAATGGACTGGTTGGATCTCCTTGCAGTCCAAGGGATTCTCAAGGGTCTTCTCCAACACCACAGTTCAGAAGCATCAATTCTTCGGCACTCAGCCTTCTTCACAGTCCAGCTCTCACATCCATACATGACCACTGGAAAAACCATAGCCTTGACTAGACGGACCTTAGTTGGCAAAGTAATGTCTCTGCTTTTGAATATGCTATCTAGGTTGGTCATAAATTTTCTTCCAAGGAGTAAGCATCTTTTAATTTCACGGCTGCAATCACCATCTGCAGTGATTTTGGAGCCCCCAAAATAAAGTCTGACACTGTTTCCACTGTTTCCCTATCTATTTCCCATGAAGTGATGGGACCGGATGCCATGATCTTCATTTTCTGAATGTTGAGCTTTAAGCTCACATCCAAAGACCTGATCGTGTCCCCAGAAAAGACATGCAGCCTGGCAGCTGTTGAATCTCTCTGTTCAGTGTGTCAAGGAAGATGATTATACTTTCAAGATAGACCTGAAAAGAAGGTGAATATTTTGCGCTTTTGATACTCTTAAGAACAAATAACTTATTCGGCAAATGGTGTCTTTTTATGTTGTTTTTGTTTTGTATTGTGAAACAGGCACTGAAGCTGATGTTATTTTGTTTTAAGAATTTCTTACAGACTGGAAACAGAAATAAAGCTATATTAGCAATAGTTATAAGCTTAAAGAATATATTGCATTGGAATCTAGTAAAGTCTGCTCTGGATAAGAAAGATGAAAGTATTCCTGCGTATTCCCTCTTATTTAGTTTTTTATTTGTAGTTTCAGTGTGTAACGTGTTTGTTTAATTATGTCTTGTGTTTGTGGATTATAAGGAATGTCTGTAATCTGTTTAATAGAGAATGAATGTAAAAATTGTTTGAACTGCTTAGAAATATAGGCAGGGACATTTCTGTTTTTATAGAATTAGGTGTTCTCATTATTGCAAAGTAAGTTAACAGGTGGGTTATAATATGTCGTGTAGTTTCACCTTGGAGAGGTGTGGTCCATATAAAAGAAGAATTTGTATCAACTGAGACATATAAGAAGGAAGAGGAAGAAAGTTCAGGGCAATGAGTGACATCCATTTGCCATAAAATTCTCTTTCATTTGTCATAAACCTTTTTATATTTTTGTATTTATCATTTTATTTTCCATTTTTATATCTTTTATTAAAAGCATACATATTTTTCTTTAGCAACTATGAAGTGTCTTGTATATTAGTATTTTATAGATAGGTGAATATATTTATTATATTGTTTATTTATTTTTATATAAATATATACTAATAGTATATATTTAAATAATAGTATAGATTTTAATAGTCTAAAATCTCTTTAGTTTTTCTGTAAAAACACTTTTTGTAAGAGGAAGCTGCTGCTGCTGCTGCTGCTGCTGCTGCCAAGTTGCTTCAGTCGTGTCCAACTCTGTGTGACTCCATAGACAGCAGCCAACCAGGCTCCCCGTCCCTAGGATTCTCCAGGCAAGAACACTGGAGTGGGTTGCCATTTCCTTCTCTAATACATGAAAGTGAAAAGTGAAAGTGAAGTAGCTCAGTTGTGTCCGACTCTTAGCGACCTCATGGACTGCAGCCTGCCAGGCTCCACCATCCATGGGATTTTCCAGGCAAGAGTACTGGAGTGGGTTGCCATTGCCTTCTCCAGTGTTCAGTAATTAATGTTTTAAAATCTTACTTTTTTGGAAATGATCTAGCTATTTAATAAACTTTTGTCATTTAGTTTAGTACAATTCTAGAAATTTAAGTTACCCCAATATTAAGACATTATTTTAGATAGACATTTTTTAAAATATAATTATTTTAATAGAGTTTATCTAAAAGTTTTCATCTTATTTATATATTTATATATATATATATATAAGGTGTTAGGTTTTTGTTGACAAATTTCATTTTACCTTAAACCTAGGCATAATGAAAATATTATACAATGTTGATGATTGAAGACATGTCTTAATTAGATTAGCAAACAATTATATTTAAATTATATTTATATTTAAATAAACATTATATTTAATATTGAATATTTTTCAGTTCACGTGAACTTGAATTTAAATAGAGCTCATTAACTTCATATTATCCAAAAACAAAGACATACATTGAGGTGTAGATAATTTTAGATAGACAGACAGACATAGTTTTCTGATTGAAATTTTAAATATCTTTTTGTCTTTTTTTCCCCCACCAATTTGTTTATGACTGGAATCCCAGATAGAGTAGGCTGTATATCCCAAGGACATGATAAGAGTTAACTTTAGGTTTTTTTAGGCCTGTTTTTATTTCTCAGGCAGAACTGGAGCTCCAAAGAAGTATTTTAACAAGTTAACCTTTTCCTAACTGCATGTATAAGAAGAATCGGTTTTGCAATTTCAAAAAGAGTTTATTTTAATCAATTTTCTCTGGGGTCTAAAGAATATCATGACCATTCAGTGTCAAAAATATCATTTATCTTTTTGTAGTTATAGTTTATTATTAATGATATATGCATGAGGGAATTGTTGTCACATTGGATGTAAAGTCTTGGCTACAAAATTTTGACAAATAGTGGGGACTGTTCAGCATACCTTGAGGTAACATAGTCCATTGAAATCTTTTATGAGGCCCGATATGATTAGGATAAGGGAGAGAGAAAGTGTAAAGATATATTAAAAAGACAATCTTGTAAATCAGTAATAATAATGTGCCAATTTTGAAGAATAGTAGTAGGTGATGGGATCCCTGGTTGTAATGCACTCATAGGTTTCATAGATGCATTAACTTTTCTAAGGTCTGTTAAGAGATGCCATTTGTTAGATTTCTTTTTATAACAAAAATAGGAGAGTTCCAAGGAGAGCAAGATTCCTCAATGTTTTAATTCTAATTGTGTGCCTATAAGTTCTTTAGCAGCCTGTAATTTTTCTTTCCTAAGGGGCCATTGTTCTGTCCAAATAGGCTCGTCATTTTTCCAAGTTATTTTAATGATTGCTTTGTTTGTTTAATGAGTAGTGGCCCATAGGAAAAATGTGGAATGTATTGCCATTGCATAAGTCCGTTCCTATTAGATTAAGGGGTGCATCTATCACATAAGGTCTTAATGTTGCAGGCTAGCCTTTTGGTCCTTCATATGGGTAGATTTGAACATTTTGATAAATTTCTTGTACTTTGGTTTGAGAAATTCCTGCAATTTGGCAAGATATTTTTTGTATAGGCCAGGATTGGGGCCATAAGTGTTTGGAAATAATAGTAATACTAATATTAGATCCAATGTCAAGAACCAGACAATCTTTTACCATTAATTTTGATATTTATATTTGGTCGGGCATATTCAGATACCAATGATGCCCATAAGGACTGTTTTTGATCTATATTGCTGAATCCTTTTGTCCATACATTATTAGAGGAGTTAATAGAAATGTAAGGTAAAAGAAGTAATTGGGCAATTTTGTCTTCCTTTTGAATTGCCATAGAATCTGAGATGACATCATAATTTGAATCTCTCCTTTATAATCTGAATCAATTATTATTCCAGGGTGAACTGTAATTCCTTTAGAAGTCAAACTAAACTGGCCAAGTAAAAGACCAAAGGTTTGTGGGGGCAGGGGTCCAAAAGTCCGGTAAGTATTTTAGAAGAGACTGCTTGAGGGCAAAGGAAAATATCATCTAGGGCTGGTATATCGACGGCAGCATTGCCAGATGTTGAGGGTTTTCAGGGAAAAGGTAGAATTTGCCCCTGGTTTTTGTTGAAGGGGACCTGAGGGGTCCCCTGCTTGGAGTTTCCTGGAATAGGTTTTCTTTCAATATCAATTTTAAATTTACAGTCTTTGGCCCAATGCATTCCTCTATGGCAGCGAAGGCAAATTTTTGTAGGTTTTTTTATTAGTCTTCTTAGGGTTGCTGCTAAGTTGCTTCAGTCGTGTCCGACTCTGTGCGACCCCAGAGACAACAGCCCCCTAGTATCCCCTGTCCCTGGGATTCTCCAGGCAAGAACACTGGAGTGGGTTGACATTTCCTTCTCCAATGCATGAAAGTGAAAAGTGAAAGTGAAGTTGCTCAGTCGTGTCCAACTCTTAGTGACCCCATGGACTGCAGCCCACCTGGCTCCTCCATTCATGGGATTTTCCAGGCAAGAGTACTGGAATGGGGTGCCATTGGGTCTAGTGGAGACCTGATAAACTCAATGTATAGAGGCCACCTGGAAAAACACTGAATGAATTTCTCAGGGCCAATTTTTTTTAAAGCTATATCTCTGAAAGTCACAATGGAGATCTGTAGGAAAATATACACATTTTAATTGTACACAAAGCCTTTTAAGAAAATACTTCATGTAAAGCACACACAAGATGCATTTTACACAACACTGCATTGTAAGATAGTAAATCTAAACTGAAATCATATGATCTGTACATGAGAAGATGCAGTCTGTGGTAACCCCAAAGGGATGCACACATGTAACCACTTTAGAAAGTTTTCAGCACCTTGTAGAAGGGCTTTTACTCCTGCTGTCTGCTTTGTTTTTAAACTAGACAGAATTAAACTATATTTTTAGTTTTTAAAAGTAATTTTCTCTGCTTTGAATTCAAATGTTTAAATTTATATATGGTTAGTTTTTTAAAAATCTGGTCCCTTTCAAGTAGAAAAAGGAAAAAAACCTAAGTTAAATTTTTA
This sequence comes from Nanger dama, assembly GCA_917880005.1. NCBI lineage: Eukaryota > Metazoa > Chordata > Mammalia > Artiodactyla > Bovidae > Nanger > Nanger dama. Next base: position 6,092,856 of record CAKJTW010000059.1, read on the forward strand.
TAGTAAATTGACAGTGTCTCTTTAACCCGAACCCTGAGCTCTCAACTCCTGAAGTTACAGTTAAAGCATCATGTGGATGGAGTATGCTGCAACAGTCAACGCAACTCTTGACAGTGTTGAGGAAAAATAAATATATATATATATTCATGGACATACTGAGCACCTACTATGAATGACACAGAGCCATGTGCTATCCTTGAGTAAGACCCAGCCCTTACCCTGAAAGACTGCTCTTCGGTGAGAAAACCAGGGAGCTTAAATACACTCAGTAGTGTTCCTCCAAGGCTTCCCTTTTAAATGGTGGTTTTTATCTCCACAGGTAAAGCATCTTTCATTTTCCTTACTAAAGATGGTAGCCATTGTCTCAACTAGCATTTGCATCTTATGAGTTTCTGATCTTAGATTGTAACAAGCCTTCAAATAATCAATAATAGTCTTAAAACTGGAAAGACAAAGAAACCATCAGCATTAGAAACTGTTATTGCAAAGCCAATAATTCAGAGAGCCTCTGTCGTGGAGGAGAACGAGTAAGTGCTGATTTTTTGCAAATGTGAGTCTGTGCCAAGGACTTATCATCATTGTTCAGAAGAGCATCGCCAGTTTTGGTGTCAAAAAATGTCTCAGGAGAATCATTGTCAGAATTATTAGTTTCTAGCAAAGGAGAGACTTTTGGAGTTGCACCTGTTGGCAGAGGAGGAGCATTTGGAGTAACTGGGATAGGATTTGTGGGAAAATTCTGAAAAATTTTATGTTGTTCTAATTGGGCCTTCTATGAAGTTTTATCATTTAATTTATATTCATGTAATAGTTCTCTGTCTGTTGTCGAATATTGTGAGGGCTAGAATTACCTTGAAATGGCAGCATTACAGCTTTAATGAGAGCCCATAAGGGCCAGAAATCAACTGGAATATTTTTTTTCCCTGCCTGGCGGCTCGTTCAACATTTTCTTTGACCTGGTGCCAAATTTCTAAATCAAAACTGCATTTATCAGGGAACCAAGGATTACATTTAACCACTGCTTGAAAGCAAGCCTCTATTCATTGGTGTGAAACCAAATGTCTCTGAGCTTTAAACAAATGGTGAAGTAAAGTAGAGAAATGATGGGTCTTCCCAGCCATCTGACCCGTGTTGTAGTACTTACCGACCTCAATAGGTCCCGACCTCAATAGGCCTTGAGTCACTCCATCCAAAATGCCACATATACCAGAGTCCCTGTTCTGGGCGCCACCTGTTGGGGTCCTTTAATGGACCTGCACCTGGTAGTCTGGAGTCGACGATAAGAAAGTGAAAGAGAGAGCCGGAGGGAGGGAGAGAGAGAGGAAGAAAGAAAGAAAGAAAGACACAGGGGCCCAAGCTCTGATGGAGCAAAGATGCTTTAATGATCTTTCTGTGAGTATATATAGGTGAGTATATATAGGCTGTTGTACAAGAGATTTCTTTCAACAATGATAAAGATTAGAAAACCAAACATACAGCAACTGTTACCAAGGGAACCAGGGATTAATAATGGTCACAAAGTCAGGAATATCTCAAGAAAGAGGATCGAGACTAAGCAGTTTTGTCGTAAGGAGAATGTTTACTGAAGGAGATTCAAGCCTGTCTCATCCTATGACCTCAGTCCTGGGAGCAGCATGCAGCTCCACTGGTTTCTGATAACAGAAACTAATAAGGAACAGAGGATTTATGAGAAACAGCACACAGGAATCCTCCTGTTAATCATTCCTTGACAATTACTCAATTTCAGAAAACAACCCAATCAAAAAATGGACAGAAGATCTAAAAGAATGTTTCTCTAACAAAGATGGCATATGAAAAGATGTGACAAATTGCTAAATATTAGAGAAATGCAAATCAAAACCACAATGAGGTACCACCTCATGTCAATCAAAATGACCATCATCAGAAAAACCTGCAAACAAAAAACGCTGGAGAGGATGTGGAGAAAAGGGAACCCTTCTGCACTGTTGGTGGAAATATAAACTGATACAGCCTCTATGGAGAGGGAGTATGGAGATTTCTTTTTAAAAAAAAAAAATCTAGGAATAAAACTGCCATATGATCCAGCAGTCCCACTAGTAGGCATATACCCCGAGAAAACCCAATTCAGAAAAGACACATGTACCCCAGTGTTCACTGCAGCGCTATTTACAATAGCCAGGAAATAGAAGCAACCTAGATGTCCACTGACAGATGAATGCATAAAGAAGATGTGGTACATATATACAATGGAATGTAACTCAACCATAAAAATGAACAAAATTGAGTCAGTTGTAGTGAGGTGGATCAACCTAGAGCCTGTTATACAGAGTGAAGTAAGTCAGAAAGAGAAAGACACACATATATATAGAATCTAGAAAAATAGTACCGATGAACCTATATATAGGGAAGGAATGGAGATGCAGACATATAGAACAGACTTGTGGACACAGCGGAAGAAGGGGAGAATGGAACAAGTTGAGAAAGTAGCATTGACATATACACACTGTCTTGGGCAAAACAGATAGCTAGTGGGAAGTTGCTGGATAACAGAGGGAGCACAGCCTGGCACTACATGATGACCTAGAGCGGTGGAACGGGGAGAGGAGCGGGAGGCTCCGAGGGAGGCAATATAGAATGATGACAGATTCCTGCTGCTGTGTGGCAGAAACCAACACAGTGTTGTAAAGCAATTTTCCTCCAATTAAAAAACAAATTTAAAACATTCTGGAGAGACTGGAGAAAAAAGAACTCTCCTACACTGCTGGTGGAAATGTAAATTGGTAGAGCCACTATGAAGAACAGTACAGAGGCTTCTTAAAAACTAAAAATAGAGCTACCACCTGATGCTGCAATCCCACTCTTTGGCATATACCCAGAAATGTAATTCAAAAAGGTACATGCACCCTAAGGTTAATAGCAGTACTATTTACAATAGCCAAGACATGGGGGCAACCTGTGTGTCCACTGACAGGTAATGGATAAAGAAAATGTTATTCTATCACACACACACACACACACACACACACACACACACACACACACACAATGGAATGTTACTCAGCCATAAAGAAGAATGAGTAATGCCATTTGCAGCAAAATGGATGGACCTAAAGATTATTATCAAGTGAAGAAAGCCAGACAGAGAGAGGAAAAAAAAAAAAAACAAATGTCAAATGTCATATGACATCACTTATATGTGGAATCTTAAAAAGGAAACGTATTGATTACAAAATAGAAGTAGACTCACATAGAAAACAAACTTATGGTTACCAAAGAAGAAAGGTTTGGGAGAGGGCTATATTAGGAGTATGTGATTAAAATACACACACTGCTATATCTAAAATAGATAACCAACAGGAACCTACTATATAATAAAGAGACCCATACTCAATATCTTGTAATATAATGGAAGAGAATGGAAAAAGAATATATAACTGAAACACTACACTGTCCACCTGAAACAAACACAACCTTGTAAATCATCTATGTTTCAATAAATTTTTAAGAAATAAAAAAAAAATAGGTAAATACTTTGGGGTAACTAATAAGTAGCATAGGAATCTTAGTTGGCTATAAAATTATGTCAGATTTAACTTTAAAAAAGACGTTAAAGCCAAAATAAATAGTCTATTTAAAATAATACAAACTCAAAATTATTTTCTAGATGCCTACCATGTGTGTGGCATGCTCTATGTCAGTCAATGCATACTAAGCCAGTGTTTCCTAAAACACAAGGTCTTCAATCATCAGTCTAAGAATGACCTATGGAGAAAATCAGGAAAATCTAAGCAAACATTTGAGTTCAACATGAAAAATAACTTAGAATCTCTAAGAAAAGTTAACTAATGGTGCTTAGTAGTTAACAGTAGCACCAGATAAATATCTTTTTAATTCAGAACTGAATAAATATTGTACAGATAAAGGAAAGGACCAGATGGAGGAATCAGCAATGATACTGCAATTCTTCCATAATGAACTAATTAGGACCTACTACAATACTGTAAGCAGTTTTTTAAATTCTTTTTTAAAGATCAGTTAATAGAAAAAATAAGTATAAGAAAAATTATAGTAAAGGACAGATGAGCAGTATCATCTCAAAATACTAGACACTACCCACCATCACTGTGTTCATTAAGTCACTGAATTACATTATTTTTGCCAAGCCATAATTATACAACTTGGTGAACAAATTATCCATATATTTGGTATAGTTCTTTGCTTCTAATAACAATCTTTTGAGCAGGTGACAAATCACTATTAGCAAAATGGCAAATAAAGTTTTAAAATATGGGATTATAATAGTTTGAAATTTATTAACCACACTGAAAAAAATGTTGGCTTTGACTGAAAATTGAACGTTTTATAACACCTTTAAGGTTTGAGACTGATTATTGGTGGATGCTCATTATTCATGATACCACTAAAATTAATACAGAGAGTTCCTACTTTCCTCTATTTTTAAAGTACTATTTTCAAACATCTAAGAATGTCTTAAAAGATCTTTGACCTACACTCACCTTTCCATAATGGAGCACCCAAGATATTTATTTATTTAATCTTAGACGTGTCCTGCATGGTAATGCTTCCAAAATACAAAGTTCTTTTTTACTGAAGAAAATTGGTGCATAACATTATATAAATTTCAGGTGTCCACCATTATAACTTGATATCTGTATACACTATAAACTGATCACCACTAAAGGTCAAGTTACCATCACATCCCATACAGCTGACCCCCTCCACCCATTTGGCCCATCCCCCAACATCCTTTCCCCTGTCTCCTCTTTGTTATCCATGAGTTTTGTTTATTCCTTTTTAAGACTCCACATATGAGTGAAATCATATGGTATTTATTTCTAAATGACTTTTTTTTAAGTTCTGCATCACACTATCTGTCTTTAAAACAATTGTTCAATTTATATGTTTCTGCAGAAAGAAGCAAGCATTCCAATTCTCTTCAAAGTTAGCACCAGGTCCCCAGCTCTCACTCAGATGGCTGGAGACAGAAATACATAGTTTGGTATGTCATCCAGTGATATTTTCTAATTTAAGGATTGACATAAACACTCTGTCTTCTTATTTTTCTGTCCCTTGGAAATACTTCTCTTTAGTGACAGAGTGCTTTGAACTCTGCCAGGCTTGATCCATTTCTCCTAGTTTATGAGAAAAGTAAAATCAACAAAATTCTCCAGACTTTGTATGTTTTCAGGAATAGCAATTGATCCAACATTTCTCTTAGATTTGCAAGACAGCAAGAACTGACTTCTCAACAAACTGGCTTCTTAATTTCATCTTGTTCTGACAGTAAAAGAACAATGAACTCAGTGATGCTGAAGCAACACTCAATCACAGAAAAGAAAACTTTAGTGACCATTCTATCACTCACTGAACTCGGCTCAAGACGAATGAATTTCTGCCATACAGTGAAACTCTTGCTCTTATGTAAGAGTAATTCCTGATGTTTAACTCATGCAATCTTGCCAAGTAACATAAGGATCAACTTATGAAAGGATATTTTTATATCAGTTGTTTTCATTTTTATTTTGTCTTCAAGTGCTCCATGTAGAGAAAATGAAAAAAAATGGAAGTTGTATGTAACCATCCCATTTTTCTCCACCAAATTGCCAATTTTCTAAAATTACAAGTCTTCCTTTACTTTCCCTTTTTTATTCCTCTTGGAATCTGGCTTCTGGATCCAATCATTTTGGCCTGAGGGTCATCACACACTTTCTGATTCCCTATTGTTACCTTTTGGGCTTTCCAAGTGGCTCAGACGGTAGAGTCTGCGGGCAATGCGGGAGATCAGGGTTGGATCCACGGGTCGGGAAGATCCCCTGCAGGAGGAAATGGCAACTCACTTCAGTATTCTTGGCTAAAAAAATCCCATGGACAGAAGAGCCTGGTAGCTACGGCCCATGTGGTCACAGAGCTGGACATGACTGAATGAGCATACACACAATCTATTCTCCCTTCTCCATTTTCCTGATGAGACTATTAAATACAATCTTACAATTCAGAACATTGCTAAGAAATTTCCTAATGTATCATCTTTGTTAGTTTCAGGAAATATATATCTGCAGACTGTTTACTGATAGAAATACAACCTGCTTCATTAGCTTGTTTTGTTGTTTCTGTGACACAGTGATGGCTACTGGAAGCCCTACAGAATGTGGGATTTTATTCTGATACTATATATCTAGCACTTGCACTGTGGAAAGGACAGTAATTCCCATTAGGACCAGAAAAACCTGAGGTTAAGCTTACCCCCAAAACTGAACTTCATAAAGAAAGCTGGCAGCTTCCAACTTCAGCACAAAGTGGGAGTGTCAAGTTGCTACAGAAACTGCTGTCCTCTGGAGACTGATAACCAGTATGATCCCAGAAGCAATTTTTTATTCTCATGAGATGGCTTGCTAAGATATTTCTGAGAAGAAGCGGTGGGGGTGCAGAAAAACATGCCCTTTTGTTTCCTGGTAACTACTTGCAGAAGTTGGTAGGAGTCAATGAGACCAGACACAGAGCAGGAATCCAGATGGCCTTCCCTGGACAGAGGATCCTGGTGAACTACAGTCCAAGGGGTTGCAAAGAGTCAGACATGACTGAGAGACTAACACAGACGCAGCCATTGAATTAGTGGCTATAGACGATATCAGTGGGTTATCCAGGAAGAGGGATATTTCATGGGTGAAGCTTTGGTCTGCTTGTATTATATTCATGTTCACTCTCTAAATGCAGGATGAGCACCACAAATAGAATCCACTCCCGGGTATTCCAAGGGTAAAACTTAGTTCCAACCTAAAACTTTCAAAAGTGTTATATGCCCATCTAGCAGTGACATCAGCAAGGCTGAGAAAAATAAAACGTCATTTCTCCTTTAGGGAAACGAGCTCTATTTTCTTCTACACCATAGAGAATGGTATTAACCCTAAACAGCACATAATGTTTAAAGAATGGAGGAATAAACTATAGTTTTTGCTACCAGCAGCCTTCATATATAATTCCTATGGTGTTGTCCTACAATCACCTATTTCAGAACTACCAATGTGATTACTAAAAATACAGATTTCTGGTCCATGCACCAGACTGTGAATCCGCATCCATGTGCGTTCATACCCAGGCACACACGTCCTGCAAGCTTCCCCTGTTAATTCTACTTCACACTCTTATAGAGTTTGGAGACCATGACTCCACTGAAGAGGAACAGTGGTTAAATCTGCCACTGTCTAGCCTTGTAAATTTTAGCATTTTCCTTAAAATGCATAAAATAATCTACTCTGCTAGCCAACAGATTCATTAATTTTGAGAAATAAGAGAGAAGAGCCCAAGGTGTCATGTCAGATAGAGGTATAATTTCCTGGAAGAGACTAGTGTGGTGACCTACACCAGCTAAACTGCCTGAAGGCAGCGGTGTACAGAGACAAATGTTGAGGTAACATGGCTTTTTAAAATATACTCAGGGGAAAGCATTTTAATTTTATAAAATGGTAGCTTGGCTTTTCATGTTATGCTGTCTCTTGCCTTCATCCCATAAATTTGGGTAGACTAATGTCTAATATCTATACATTTTCAAGAGGAGGAAGAAAGTCTCAGAAATAACCGATTTACCAAAGATTCTTGCAGTTCTGCCTATTTAATATATTCTGCACAATTAAAATGTCTAGGGAAGAGCCTGAGCTACCACAAATGAGAAACGGTATAACATTTGAATGTTGCTACAGACTAAACTAATGAATATTTTACTCTCAACAGCTGCTTCATAATCCTTCTGCCTAAAAGCCATGAGATTACAAAATGCAATTTCACCTTCTCTGGGGCTTTGCACTCCTGTATATGTAAGAGCCAAATCTCTTTGGTATTCTACTAATGAAACAAAAGGCAGCAAAAGCAGCTATAATTGAAGTCTCTGTGACTAAGTAAATCCCAAAACTGTTCATGTGCTCTTTTCTGCTTCAACATCCAGTTCAAAACTGGGCCTGCATGGCCCTTTTGATGCTGGGGAGAGCTTCTGGGACCAAGGAACTCACTGGCCACTAACTCTAATGTAGGTATGCTGGGAAGCAACACGCACTCAGTTTAGAAAAAATGATTCAATAAAAGAGCACATTTTTAATAATAATAGAAAGCATGTATTGATTATGTGACTGGCCTTAAAATGTCATCTCATTTCATTCTCACAACACATCTCTGAGGTAGATATTCTCTCCATTTTCTTAGAGAAAGAATAAGGACTGTGATGAATGTCACAGTGTGTATGCTAAAATTCACATTAGGCAGTCAACCAAGGTTTACTCGGCTCCAGATATCATAAGTTTAGTTATTACAAAAGATAAACCTGATGGCATTAATGGATCTATCTCTGTTAGCAAACTAATTCTTCTTTGAACTGAAACATATTTCTCTGTTAGTCATTATTTTTCTTTCAAATCTAGGAATCATCCTAATTTAAGGGACTCTAAGGCATGTAGTGAGGTGGTCCGCAAGTATTTGTTAGATGTCCCTCCAGTACTTAGAGGACCTGTCAGGTATTTTAAACTCCAAACTCTCTTCCTTATGATGAATAACCATCAGTATTATTCTCACGCGAGTTGCTCAGCAATTCTTCATAGGTAACTTGTCACAATTTGCAATTATAAAAACATAGCTTATCCATTATTTTTGAAAGAGTGTGAAGTTAAGGGGTGGTCTATTAGACCAGGCTCACTTCTGACACCAACTGCAAGTTCAATAATTTACTATAAAGACTCAGAGAAATCACTGGAATCTCTTACACTCATGATTATGATTTAGGATACAGACTGTGCTGTTGTTATTAAGTCATGTCCACCTCTCTGCGACTCCAAGGACTGTAACCTGCCTGGATCCTCTGTCCATGTGCTTTCCCAGACAAGAATACGGTAGTGGGTTGCCATTTCCTTCTCCAGGGGATCTTCCCAACCCAGGGATCAAACCCACATCTCCTGCATTGGCAGGCGGATTCTTTACCATTGAACCAAGAGGGAAGTCCCAAGGATACAGATTAAGTTAGATTTATAGATACAGTTAAAATCAGCTAAGAGAAGAGGCACATAGCGCAGAATGAAGGAGAGATTGCAAGAGCTTCAAGTTGCTTTATCTTCATGGAGTCATGGAAGGCATTATTTTCCTAGCAACAGTGTATGATAGTACACACGGAATATTGCCAACCAAGTAGTGGTGTCAAGAGTCTTTATTTGAGCTCTATGGTTTACCACCTACATAGGTGTCCTCTATTTCGAGACACTGGTGGTCTAGCTGTTACCATATGAGTCAAAGTTTCTACCATAAATATCATTGTTAGACTGTTTGGCATATCCCCAAACCCTCAATCACACAAAGACACTACTCTGAGGCATGGCATGGCAAGGGCTTAGAGATTACCTCCCAGAAGCTGAAGGGAGAAGGCAGCCCTCTCTTGGGCAAGGTGCAATTCATCACGACACAAAGGATGTAAAGAAAACCCAAGGTTTTTCAAGAATACTATTTTTGCTTGCACTCTGATATATTTTCTGATGTAGAAAACTTTGTGCCAAGGTATGAAAGTGAACATCATGTTCCAGCCATGGTACTTCATGAAGACTGTATTTTAAAAAGAAATAGAGCTAACTTGGAGGGCAGCCAAGAACTGCAAGTGTAAGAATATATTAGCAAGCTGTTTTAGAGAACAATGTGCAATAATAACTATACCATGTGATCAAATTGGATAATCTAAACATGGAGGTATGTTTTAGAATTTCTTTAGTTTAGGATTCTGCCCAACAACTAGACTTTGAAATCAGGCCTTTCCTGCATCAGTTCAGTTCAGTTCAGTCGCTCAATCATGTCCGACTCTTTGCGACCCCATGAATCACAGCACGCCAGGCTTCCCTGTCCATCACCATCTCCCGGAGTTCATTCAGACTCACGTCCATCGAGTCCGTGATGCCATCCAGCCATCTCATCCTCGGTTGTCCCCTTCTCCTCCTGCCCCCAATCCCTCCCACCATCAGAGTCTTTTCCAGTGAGTCAACTCTTCGCATGAGGTGGCCAAAGTACTGGAGTTTCAGCTTCAGCATCATTCCTTCCAAAGAAATCCCAGGGCTGATCTCCTTCAGAATGGACTGGTTGGATCTCCTTGCAGTCCAAGGGACTCTCAAGAGTCTTCTCCAACACCACAGTTCAAAAGCATCAATTCTTCGGCACTCAGCCCTCTTCACAGTCCAAGTCTCCCATCCATACATGACCACAGGAAAAACCATAGACTTGACTAGACGGACCTTAGTCAGCAAAGTAATGCCTCTGCTTTTGAATATACTATCTAGGTTGGTCATAACTTTCCTTCCAAGGAGTAAGTGTCTTTTAACTTCACGGCTGCAGTCACCATCTGCAGTGATTTTGGAGCCCCCAAAAATAAAGTTTGACACTGTTTCCACTGTTTCCCCATCTATTTCCCATGAAGTGATGGGACCGGATGCCATGGTCTTCGTTTTCTGAATGTTGAGCTTTAAGCCAACTTTTCGCTTTCCTCTTTCACTTTCCTCAAGAGGCTTTTTAGTTCCTCTTCACTTTCTGCCATAAGGGTGGTGTCATTTGCATATCTGAGGTATTGATATTTCTCCCAGCAATCTTGATTCCAGCTTGTGTTTCTTCCAGCCCAGCGTTTCTCATGATTGTCTCTGCATATAAGTTAAATAAGCAGGGTGACAAATATACAGCCTTGACGGACTCCTTTTCCTATTTGGAACCAGTCTGTTGTTCCATGTCCAGTTCTCCTGCATAGTTGTGCCCAAAATCAATCTTCCTCTTAATTCTACCATCTTTTCCTCCAGCCATTCCAGACTCCTTGCTATTCATTCTTTTAGCTATCAAGGAAATAGGTGTTTGTCCATCTGGAAGTACAAGTTTTGCTCCATTCCGAGCATTTCCAAATATGCAAGGCTCAAAGGCTTATGTGTTGTTCCAGTTATTTTAATGATTAGGTTTTTGAGTTGAAAGCAATAGTAACTTAATTCCAATTAATCTGAATAAAAGTTTTAGGCACACACACATGGCGAATCCCTTGTGAATTCTGTTGCTTAAGCCACCCAGTATGTGTTACTGTGTATCAGCAGTCCTAGCAAACTAATATAGACTAAGTATGTATTTCTGGCCATTTAAATATCATGTTTCATAGTTGACTCATCTGGTTGGTCAAGGTACAGTACAGTTCACAAAAAGAATTTTCTCCTTATTATATGAAACTTTAGGCTCTTACTACCATTCATTACTATTCATTACAATTCATCAGCCTACACTTATTGGTTTCTATGTTTACATCATAGGTTTTATTCTGTGTGGCAGCTAAATGTGATTACCATGAGATTCTAGGCTAATTAGTCATGTCAGACCTAAAGTCCTTAATTTCAAATATTGTGCTTTGCAGACCCATATTTGTATTAGATTCTTTTAATAGAGCCCAACTTTGTTTAAAAAAAAATCCACCTTTTTATTCATTTTGATCTTCTCCTTTATTTTTAACACATTAGGATTATTTTGAACTCAACATACTAAATTCAATATTTATATCATCTCTAGGTCCTTATTTATTTTCTGTTTTATCTCTTATTTGCTCTTTTTCTGCTTATTTGCATGTCTAATACATTTTTAAGTGGTGCTAGTAGTAAAGAACCCACCTACCACTGTAGGAGACATGAGACCCAGATCTGATCCTTGGTGGCAAAGATACCTTTGAGGAGGAAATGGCAATCCACTCTAGTATTGCCTGGGAAATCCCATGGATACAGGAGCCTAGTGGGCAACAGTCCAGAGGGTTGCAAATAGTCAGATATGACTGAAGTGACTTAGCACAGACATCATAAATGATACATCATAGAATGGAGAAGGCAATGGCACCCCACTCCAGTACTTTTGCCTGTAAAATCCCATGGATGGAGGAGCCTGGTAGGCTGCAGTCCATGGGGTTGCTAGAGTCAGACACGACAGAGCGACTTCACTTTCACTCTTCACTTTCATGCATTGGAGAAGGAAATGGTAACCCACTCCAGCGTTCTTGCCTGGAGAATCCCAGGGATGGGGAAGCCTGGTGGGCTGCTGTCTATTGGGTCGCACAGAGTCGGACATGACTAAAGTGACTTAGCAGCAGCAGTAGCAGTAGAAGCTCTGAAAAATATTATCATCTTTTAGAGAGTATCAATTATTTTATTTGACAAGCAATTAAATTGGACTTCCCTATAGCTCAGATGGTAAAGAATCTGTCAGCAATGCAGGAGATCTGGGTTCAACCCCTGCATCAGGAAGATCCCTTGAAGAAGGAAATGGCACTCCACTCCAGTATTCTTGCCTATAGAATCCCTTGGACAGGGGAGCCTGGTGGGCTGCAGTCCATGGGGTCACAAAGAGTCGGACACGACTAAGTGACCAACACACAAGCAATTAAGTTACCAAAGGATCTCCCTGATCCTCCCACAACTTGATTTTAATCTTTGTTAGTGTGAGTCTGTCTCACTTTTGCCCTTTCTCCTAGAGTCTAGCACTCAAAGCATACTCCTAGCATTCTCCCAACTTTTAGGATGTGATGTTTCAACAATGACAATAAGCCCAAGATATTCATCAGTTGGACCTAAACTTTGATGTCCTGAAAATTGCAAAATCCCTGAAATTCCTGATTATATTTTAGCCTCCCTGCATTTTTCTCTGCTGCATCTCTTAAAATTATATTCTGTGAAAGCACAGCTTTATGAGACAGCCAAAGACTCAGTGCGAATTTTTATATAGATTTTTGAAGCTCCTTCTCTAAAGCTCTCTCTTGTCTAATACCTTATCTCTCAAATCCTAATCATTAGTGTAACTCAAAATACAGTCCCTGTTTCCTCTGCCAGCAAAACTTCTATTTTCTTCTTGGGCTATTCCCCCATATAATGATTTGGAAATTGCACCCAGGAAGAAACCAGGGGGCATCGAGGATATAGCTCACGTGCTTCCCTTTTTCAGAGTTCTTAGTTTTGCGTTGGTTGATGCCCATTTCCTGCACATAATTGTTTTATATATTTTTTCCATATTTATATACATTCTGGTGGAAGTAAAAGTCTGATACAAACTGTTTAATCATGGCCAAATTTTAAGGTCATGCATAAAGTTCTTCAATACAGAGTTAAGTGTTCATGATTCATCTCCTTGCCTTTCCATATCCCCTTCTCCCTTCTATTTCTAGAACTTACTAATTAGAATATAATAAGAGTATATTTCCAGTGGATACTTCCAATAATAACTACAGACCTACTGTTTGAAGAATCAACACATTATCATCCTAGAGAAGAAAACTTATAATACCTTGACAGAAGGAATTCTAATCAATGAATAAATTGATACTTAGATTTCCTACCTACTGTGATGCTCTGAGAAATATGAATTATAAACAGCTTTCATCATTGCCTAATTACTTAAATGCAATCTTATGGAAAGATATAACCAAACAAAGAATAAAGACAATAGTACAAACACATCATGGAGGTACAAAGTCAATTTCTTAGGTTAAGTTCTAGGTCTAAGGTTAGCAAACTCTATGTAGCTTCCCAGATTTGCATATCCTATGAAGAGGCACACTTTGGCCAGCCAGACATCCTTCAGTTTTATTCCAGGATAAGGACACTGATCTCAGTCCTCTCATCTTTTCAGAAAGGATGGGTGTAAAGAGAAGACATCCACACTGAGTAGAAAGAATCTCGGTCTTCACAGTTGGAGAGACAGGCTTTTGTTCTCAGATGCCAATTGCCAGGTAAGCTTGCACATGCATGTGTTCACAGCTGGAGACCTTGAAGCTCTCCTGGACAATGCAGCTAGTCAACCCGATAGAGAAAGCTGGATTGCCTCTCCATAGAGAGCAACTGCCAATGGGTTATCATTCCACTGTTATCATGAAGGCTTTTTATAGCAGGGTCTTTGTTTCTGGTTCAGATACAAGCACCTCTAGGAGAGGCATTATGGATTAGTCAGTTACACTCAGAATGATGCCTGTCTTGATCCCTTTTCTAATGACTTGTTTTGCTAGTTTAGAGACAGTGGGCAAATTCCATGGGCTATGTAAAGAAAGTAAATAGAAAGCCAAACAAAGAGGTTTGGAGGCTTGAGGAAATAGCTTCAGATCGAGCCATTTGAGCTCCTACTGACATATCTGGGTGTTCATATTGACATCTTATTAAGAGCATATGGGTATAAGTAGTATTGTATATCTCACTTAACACAGGGATTTTCAATTTGGGGCTACACAGAAGAACTGCCTGAGGAGATTTTAAAACTCTAGGTGTCCTAACTATATCCCAAACCAATTACATCCGAGATGCTGGAAATAGGGCCCAGCAAGCTGTGATTTTTAAATCTCTACAGGTGATTCCAATAGCAGCCAAGGTTGTGAATCATTTACTTACATTCTCTTGGCTTCAATTCTCTTCTGTAAAAATAAACACCAGTTAGATGATCCCTGAGTGTCCTTCCAGTCCAAGGTCTTCAACTCTATAATCTTCCAGGGAAAAATTTCCCTTAGTCAGTCTTCTAGCTTTCTTTGCTCATAAAACTTGAGGAAAACCCAATGAGATGATTTTTGCCTTAGTTTTGTGACATTGGTGGCTACAAATCTTCTCCAAACATTATATCATTTCATGTTTGCCATCTTTTCTCACCTAGTCGTTTATGACAGGAAAAGGAGAAAGAGCTATTATCTGTCCAAAAAAATCATAAGCCTGACATGAAATATTTCACAAAAATAAACATTTTAGAAGTGGGATGAACCCCTTTGCAAACACAAGGACGCACTAGTCTCTTGACAACTTGCTATTGCAAAAATTGTGTGTAAATGGTTTCATAATTAACAGATCTGTACTTCGTATATATAAAACAAAACTGTTTGCTTTTTAAAAATGGAAGTACAGCTGATTTACAAAGTTGTATTAATTACTGCTGTACAGCAAAGTGATTCAGTTATACATATATGTTTTTTACATTACACTTTTCCATTACAGTGTATCAGCAAAACTGCTTTCATGACTCATTTGCAGAAGACTTTGAGGCCTCTTGTTTAAGTCTTGCCAGTGCTCAGTTCTCCTCCTTTCACTCTGCTCCAGAGCAGATGTGTGATGGTAAATGCCATAACTGGCCACATGGGCTTTTACGGGAATGCTCTGGGAGGAAGAAAACCTAGAGCCAGGCTCTTCTCCACAGCACATTCACCTGCTGTGAGTCATTCAGTCCACATCAGACATTTTTTATTCACAGCTCTTCCCCTCTCACAGGTGTGTTATATAAGAACTGTATCATGTGTAAGACACCCCAAGGTGCCGTACAGCAAGAAATTGAATAAATATAGAATGTTTACCTTGCCAGAAGGCAGCATCTCAGCATTCAAAAGGGAGATGCCGAGCCACCTGCTAAGGTCAAGTGGCTTATAATCTAAAGCAAGACCTCTATTCAAGACAAATAGTGTAACATCTTCAGCCCCCCAGAATCTTCAGTCTGGTCCAGCTACATTCTTCTCCTTACACATATCTGCATATTTAGGCCTTCCCACCTTGTTCACAGCTTTCCTGATAGCTCATTGGTAAAGAACCCACCTGCCAGTGCCGGAGATATGGGTTCAATCTGTGGGTCAGAAAGATCCTCTAGAGAAGGAAGTGAAACCCATTCCAGTAGTCTTGCCTGGGAAATCCCATGGACAGACAAGCCTGGTGGCTACAGTTCACAGTGTTAGGAAAGAGCTGGACACGACTTAGCAGCTAAAACAATGCCACCACCACTCTTGTTTACCATTTTGTTCCAAGAGCAAGATCTTCTGTCTTTATTATTCTGCCTTCACTTCATTTTTCTGCCCTGTCTGTCCTGATCCCTCGGTCCTAGCTCCCACCATGGAAATCATAACTTAATCATAGCCCCAACTAGATGTGTTCATCTCCGTTTACACTTTTATGGCTCTATCAATCTCAGGCCTTGTCATTTAATCCCCTGCAATTGGACTCATCAAATGGTAGTCATTTATTTGACTAGGTTAAACTACTATACATAAAAATATGTACAACCTGTCATTCAAGTTCCAATTTACTTAATAGCACCTACCATTGTTCAGCATTTACAGTGTACCAAGATCTAAACTAAATTATTATTAGATTATTAATTTTATTATAATTATTATAATATAATATAATATAATTATTGAATTATATTAGATTATTAGATCTAAACTAAATTATTAATAACTACATTATTTTTCATAATTCTTCCAAATTATCTGCAAAATAAATTCTGTTAACCCAGTTTAACAGAAGACAACCAAAGCTCAGAGAGGTAAAATACCTTGCTCAGGATCACAAAGCCTGGATTCAAATGCAGGCCTGCCTTGACCTAAAGTTGATGCTGCTGCTCACTGCTCTGCACTTGTTCCTCTTGCTCTCATCAGCTCTCCATGAAACGTTTTTCTTGATTCCACAATAGAGCACTGTCTCCCAATCTAAACCAAACTCCCCTTCGGATCATATTTTGGCATACTTTATATTGTCTTCATTGCTATTTGCTTTATATTGCTCTTTAATGGTAAATAAGTATGTTTAATTTCCTTCCCTAAGTATATTATCACCCTATTAAAGCCACAGAACTATTCAAAAAGCCTAAACTAATGCACCCATATTCTGTAGACATACACAAAAACTGGTACTTATAACATGAGTATATGTTGTTGATACCCTTTATCACCAAGCGTATTTTTATGTACCGTAGACTCCTGGTGGCTCAGACGGTAAAGCGTCTGTCTACAATGCGGGAGACCTGGGTTCAATCCCTGGGTTGGGAAGATCCCCTAGAGAAGGAAATGACAACCCACTTGAGTATTGCCTGGAAAATCCCATGGACAGAGGAGCCTGGTAGGCTACAGTCTGTGGGGTCACAAAGAGTCAGGCACGACTGAGCAACTTCACTAGACTAACCCAGCCAACAAATTATTCCCATTTGAAGAATGACAGGGTCTGAGGTTGAATGGCCATGAAGGTGTGACCAGAGATGAACACATTTAATTCTGGGATACTAGATTATGATTTTAATGTTGCAGGCATGCTCAGTTGCTTCAGGTGTGCCTGACTCTTTACAACTCTTTGGACTGTAGCCACCAGCCTCCTCTGTCCATGGGATTCTCCAGACGAGAATACTGGAGTGAATTGCCATGCCCTTCAGGGGATCTTCCAACCCAGGGATCGAACCCATGTCTCCTGCATTGCAGGAGGATTCTTTACCACTGAGCCACCAGGGAAGTCCTTTAAAGTTGATATGAGCCACCAAAATTTAACAAAGCATTTCTTTCCCATAATGTATAAAATGTCTGCTAAAATATTGACATTGGTATTCTAAATATGTATGAGTCATAATAGTTTCCAATCAGCTATTAATAGTTACTAGTGTCTTCTTTGTACAGAATGTTTCCATAGCAA
This sequence comes from Nanger dama, assembly GCA_917880005.1. Classification (NCBI taxonomy): domain Eukaryota; kingdom Metazoa; phylum Chordata; class Mammalia; order Artiodactyla; family Bovidae; genus Nanger; species Nanger dama. Next base: position 6,110,291 of record CAKJTW010000059.1, read on the forward strand.
CATGCCACATCAATTTTCCAAAGTAGAATCAGACATAAAATAAACTAACATAGTATTTTACATTTCAAGGATAAGGAACACTAGGTCTTTCTATGCAAAGAGATTTTGTGGATTAAAAACATATTTAGAAAATTCAGAAGGAAAAGCACTGTAACCAGACAAACTTAGAAAATGGAGGAAAAACTTTTAGTTTGAACAAAGTAGATAAAATTTTAAGAGGTGAGACCAAATTACATAAATTAATACGTACTGATGAAATGAAACAAAACCTGATACTGAGAGATAAATGGCACCCAGGAGACTCTAACCCCAAAGAGACTTCGTGTACCAACTACAATATAAGTTTCTTAAATACAAGAGGAATAAAGGTTACCTGCTCTGGTTTCCTGATGAAATTACCCCAATGCTTATTTTTCTAATTCTAAAACTCTTGACTAAGAATGCTCAGTCTCTTATTTGGGAACGCAAATGGAATATACTCAGTGATCACTGTATTTGCTCAGTTGGGAACAAGCCCTGTGTACTTCCTCAGTAGTGCACCCTATCTGGGGTGATGGAAATATGAAGCCACTACATAGACATCAAAACTGGGAGATGGACCTCACTCTTGTCCACCGTTTCACTGTGTTATCACAAAGGGTATTCTTCCTTATTTATGAGTTTGCTTCCCTTGGTATAGAAGGAAATACCACCCACTTACTTTCCTTCAAAGTTCTCAGGGATGACTCATAAAAGAGGCTCTTCAATTTAGCCAGTGCACTAAAGTATTTTCAATAATAAATAATTTTTTTAAGCTTGCAGAAACTTTCATCTGCACAGACACTTATCTAGAATCTCAACTGACCTTTCCTATGTCTTATTCATGCCCCTAAAACTTTTCAGAATTATAGCTGGAGGTTCCCACTGTTTCCTGGCCTCTCTATAGCTATAAATTTTCTAGCCATGTGATCTTACAGTCAACTAGGTTTGGTAAAAGTGCATCCAGATACAGCAGCAAGTGAGCCATGTTCAAATTTCAGCTCTGCCTAATGTTAGCTCCCAAGTGACCCTGACTAAACCAAGCATCTCTCTCAGCCTCAGCATCTTTGTCTATAAAAAGGGAGAAATAATACCCGCCTGCACTTACCCACAGTATTGTATTGAGGCTCAGATTAAAAAGGATGCATAAATGCTGTATTAAGCACCTTTGTAGCAAGGTTGTTCGTACTAACTCAAGAGTTTCTTGTAGTCCTTTCTTTTCTATCAGTCAGCAGTAACTGTTAAGATTTTCTTCTAGTTTTTTTCTAGAGTATGTATATATGTGTTTAAGTACATGTATAGATATACAAAATACATGCATTTTATTATGATACATGCATCTATTATGACATACATATGTGCCACTAGGTTTGGAGAAGGAAATTACAACCAACCCCTGTATTCTTGCCTGGAAAATCTCATTGACACAGGAGCCTGGTGGTCTATAATCCATGGGGTTGCAAAAGAGTTGGACATGACTTAGCAACTAAACAACAACCCATAGGTTAATAAAAGTTCTCCCAAAGCATGTTAGTAACAATTTATATGATGTCTATCATATATGATATATAACAAAGTATGATATATACTCATATAGTTTCATATTATTAAAAATTATTTCTTAGCATGGTTACTAATGGCTGCATCTGGAAATATGTTGATTAATAATATTACCATATGAATAAACTATAGTTTACTTGATCATTCCCTATTTTTAACTCATTCAGTTCAGTTCAGTTCAGTCACTCAGTCGTGTCCGACTCTTTGCGACCCCATGAATCACAGCACGCCAGGCCTCCCTGTCCAGCACCAACTCCTGGAGTTCACTCAGACTCACGTCCATTGAGTCCGTGATGCCATCCAGCCATCTCATCCTCGGTCATCCCCCTCTCCTCCTGCCCCCAATCCCTCCCACCATCAGAGTCTTTTCCAATGAGTCAACTCTTCGCATGAGGTGGCCAAAGTACTGGAGTTTCAGCTTCAGCATCATTCCTTCCAAAGAAATCCCAGGGCTGATCTCCTCAGAATGGACTAATTGGGTCTCCTTGCAGTCCAAGGGACTCTCAAGAGTCTTCTCCAACACCACAGTTCAAAAGCATCAGTTCTTTGGTGCTCAGCCTTCTTCACAGTCCAACTCTCACATCCATACATGACCACTGGAAAAACCATAGCCTTGACTAGACAGACCTTAGTCGGCAAAGTAGTGTCTCTGCTTTTGAATATGCTGTCTAGGTTGATCATAACTTTCCTTCCAAGGAGTAAGCGTTTTTAATTTCATGGCTGCAGTCACCATCCGCACTAATTTTGGAGCCCCCAAAATAAACTCTGACACTGTTTCCACTGTTTCCCCATCTATTTCCCATGAAGTGATGGGACCAGATGCCATGATCTTCGTTTTCTGAATGTTGAGCTTTAGGCCAACTTTTTCACTCTCCTCTTTCACTTTCATCAAGAGGCTTTTTAGATCCTCTTCACTTTCTGCCATAAGGGTGGTGTCATCTTCATATCTGAGGTTATTGATATTTCTCCCAGCAATCTTGATTCCAGCTTGTGTTTCTTCCAGTCCAGTGTTTGTCATGAGGTACTCTGCATAGAAGTTAAATAAGCAGGGTGACAATATACAGCCTTGACGTACTCCTTTTCCTATTTGGAACCAGTCTATTGTTCCATGTCCAGTTCTAACTGCTGCTTCCTGACCTGCATACAGATTTCTCAAGAGGCAGGTCAGGTGGTCTGGTATTCCCATCTCTTTCAGAATTTTCCATAGTTTATTGTGAACCACACAGTCAAAGGCTTTGGCATAGTCAATAAAGCAGAAACAGATGTTTTTCTGGAACTCTCTTGCTTTTTCCATGATCCAGCGGATCCTGGCAATTTGATCTCTGGTTCTTCTGCCTTTTCTAAAACCAGCTTGAACATCAGGGAGTTCACAGTTTACGTATTGCTGAAGCCTGGCTTGGAGAATTTTGAGCATTACTTTACTAGCATGTGGGATGAGTGCAATTGTGTGGTAGTTTGATCATTCTTTGGCATTGCCTTTCTTTGGAACTGGAATGAAAACTGACCTTTTCCAGTCCTGTGGCAACTGCTGAGTTTTCATTAGGAATACTTGTTCCCAGTTTTTTGTTTGGTTTTGGTTTGCTTTGGTTGTTTTTTGTTGCTGATGTTACTGGGTTTATTTGCTATTGCAAATCAGATTTTAGTAAATATTCTGTGCAAAAATCTTTTTATGAATCACTAATTCCGCAGAGGAGATTTCTAGAACTGAGATTACTGGATCAAAGGGTATGAACTTTACTAAGGCTTTTGCTAGTATATTGTTAAGATTATATTCTTAAAGTGTGAAACTTTCCCACAATATTGTAGTGAGATTTAGATATTCTAAAAGAAAACCAGTTTTATGATAGTCTTGTCAGGATTACCTATTCTAATTATTACCAATAACATAAGCCCCAAAAAAAGCATCTCTTCATTATTTGTTTCATGATTACTAGTGAAATTTGAAAACACATCATGTTTATTGATTTTAATTACTTCTACTGTGAATTATCTCCTCTCATCCTTATTCCATTTTCAACTTCTTTATTGGCATATAAGTGCTATTTAAGCCTTGAGAAATTAATTTCTCAGTTGTCATAACTTATACAATTTTCCAGTGCATCATCTACATTTTAATATTGCTCATAATTTTTTACATTGTGAGTTTTTAAGCTTTTAAAACCAAATTTACCAGCCAGTTTCTTCTATTGCTTTCCTTTTTTATATTTTATGAACTAAATAGGGAAATCTTTCCTGCATCTATATATCAATTCATTCTTTTAACAAAAACAAGTCCTTTGTATTCAGAGACAGCAATCTAGAATAAAGTTAAGGTGTGATGGAACTGATTATTGCTATTTTGCTAGGAAGCCTAGTCTGAAATTTTCAGCAGGAGATTATTAATATTTCTGATGCAGGAAGAATTGGCAGCAGCCCAGACACAGCTCTATTTATAGGCCATTAGGATACCTCCTGTGCTGTGGCATATAGTCAATGGTGAGCACCCAGACATTCTGACACTTGGAAAGAAGTTTCGCATTGGTAAATCAGAAAGTCAGAGGGCATCAGGCTCAGGGCTACTGTTACCAGGGAGAGAATAGGATCAGGAATAAGACAATACCAAAATCAGTTCTGTTAGAGAAGAATGGTTTGTAAATGTCTCACTCGCAGAAGCTATCATTTAAAGGATGACTCTAAGAGTTTTGAGTTCAATTTACCTCCCAATTCTAAGGTTCTCTTGTGTCACTGTTCTCTGACTTTATTTGACTCTGTGCTGAAAAAGGGCAAGCTTCTTGCTTGCCATACATTTAAATTCTACACTTCTGTCTTTAAATACCCTTGAGCAGACAAATTTGCTTCTTCAGCAGCATGAATATTATTCGTGCCTAACAAAATTAATAATAATGAATAGTGCTTAGTTTCTTACTATGGTTCATACTCTGTTCTCAGGCCTTTATATTCATGGAAACCTTAAACCTTCAAAACACTTTGAACTGGTAGGAACTGAAATTTTCTTATTTTTATAGTTGAGGAAACTGAGGTACTCAGAAGTCAACTAACTTTTCCAAGGTCACACAACCACCAAGAAGATGAAACAGGATTTAACACTAAACAGCCTTGTCCCAAAGCTGGCACCCTGATGACAGTCAATCATATTCTGCATTTATTAACATAAATTTTGAGACAAAGTATTAATTTTAATTTTATATGTAGAAAGATAGATACATATATATTTATATGTATCAAAGATATATAAATATTATTTCCTTGGACACCTGTTTATATTTATTATGGTTGATGGAAGGGAAGAATTAGGAATTAATTAAAGAATTCTTGAATTATCTAAGCTTCTGATCCCACCGTCCAATGCTTCCATCAGAAAACAAAACACAAACATAACTAGTTTTTAGTTTGATGTTAGTTCTGCTGGAGATCAATTTAGAAAAGAAACTAGACAATGTAATGATCAAAGTAAGATTAAAGTTACACATCCACCTATAATATTCCTATTATCACCAGTGAAATTGAAAGTGTCAGTCACTCAGTTGTGTCTGACTCTTTGCACCCCCATGGACTATAGCCCGCCAAGCTTCTCTGTCCATGGGATTCTCCAGACAAGAAGACTGGAGTGGGTATCCATTCCCTTCCTCAAGGGCTCTTCCCCACCCAGGGATCAAACTCAGGTCTCCTGCACTGCAGGCAGCATCTTTACTGTCTGAACCACTTCAGAAAAGCCAGTATCACCAATGTTTCCCCTACTACCAGCTTAGAGCAGAGAAGTGGATGGTGCAGAGCATGTATGGGTGAATATCCAACAGCTGAGTGATAGAAAACGCTACCTTGAAATTCACAGACAAACAAACTGTGTTCGGCTTTTCATTCCTCGAAACTACCCACTTTCTGAGGGAGGCAAATTAATATAAATTGCCTTGCATAGATGAAAAATAATAAAGTAATACACAATTTTTCATTACTTATTTTCTCCTTCAGATAAGTAGTTCATTCCTTTCTCTGCTAACTGAAATAAATACACAGTAAATGCACAAATATATACATAAAATATAACCAACCATGAGTACTCTTGTCTTAGCTACTTAAGGACCATTAGATTATAATCACTGCCTCTCCTATTGAGTTCCAGCCAGCTGGTTTTCTTTGAATGGATTGTTTACAGTTCTCATTAATCAGCCGCTTCAGAATTGCATTTACTCATTGATGTCTTGCCATCCTAGTTCTTAGCAGCAGTCAGCTTAGGCAGGGCTATGCTGTAGTAACAAACCAAGCTGCATTAGCTTGCAGGAGCAGAACTCCATTTCTTATTCATGGCGCATGTCAAGGAAGATTCACTGAGCCTCTTCTCATTTTGAGACTTAACCTGAAAGAATAACCTCCATCTAAACTGTCATTGGCATCACAGCAGAGAAATAAATTGTTGCAAAGAACGAACCCACTCTCAGAGCTTCTGCTTGAGTGTGACACACATCACTTCCACTCACCTTCATTAGCTAAAAGACACCCAAGCCAGTCTTCAGAAGGTGAGAATATAGTTTTTGATCAATAGGGATATAATCAATGACATATTCATATTGTAAATATATTGAGTCTATTTTTTTCTACTGAGTTTCAATAGATTCTATTTCTCGAGGTAAATGTAAATTGTCTCTATCATGCGTCCTTCTATGACTCCTGCTTAGTTTTGCAAAGTCTGGAATATAGTATTACTGCCCCAAAGAGGACCCCCATTATAAAAAGACTAAAGTTTTATGTTGCTTACCAGACTTAGGTTATCAGATTACAACATGAGTTCATTCTAGCACAAACTCTCATGAGTTTATTTACTGTTTGTCTAACTCTGTAATAGATCAGTAAATGTATCTTCAGTATTCTAAATCTTTTGCCCCATGGAGCCCAACACTGACAATAATTACACATTTTGTGTTTCCATAAATACTTGCTAATAAAATAATTAAAAATAAGCTGAGAGCTTCTCCCAGACTAAAAATAATAGGCTTCAATCCTGGCTCTATAATCAAACTATTCTTCAATTTTAAAAAGCAGGTCTATGTCTTTGGGTTTTAAAAGTGATGATGTCAGCCTTAATGGAATTTGTGAGATTGGAGAAGAGAGTGTTCATTATTTAATGACTATAATGGGCTCTGAAAGCATCCTGCAATTCCATGTGCTTTATAAAGCCAAGCTTCCAGAATCAAGAGGAAGGAAAAAAATTACTTTGGAAGTCATTTTTTCCATGAGTCAGAAAAAAACAATTTTGAATGATTTATCTCACATACAGTTTCTAAAATTATATTAACACTTTGAGTTTGTGGAGTATTTTTACTCAAATTGCCTTGACTCACCTCAACTTATCTTCAAGAAATTAACCAGAATCAGAGCTTAAAGCAAGGCAAGTTACTTAAGCACGACAAGTTACTTTCTTCAGAGGGCTCCATAAAATTCACCATTTTGCTGAAGTCCATCTATAATAGTGGAGAAGGCAATGGCACCCCACCCCAGTACTCTTGTCTGGAAAATCCCATGGACGGAGTAGCCTGGTAGGCTGCAGTCCATGGGGTGGCTAAGAGTCAGACACGACTGAGTGACTTCCCTTTCACTTTTCACTTTCATGCATTGGAGAAGGAAACAGCAACCCACTCCAGTGTTCTTGCTTGGAGATTCCCAGGGATGCAGGAGCCTGGTGGTCTGCCATCTATGGAGTCACACAGAATGGGACACGACTGAAGCGATTTAGCATCAACAGCAGCATCTACAGTAGTGTTCCTCAAACTTGTTTTAATGTAATACGTTTAAGGAGTCATTTTAGGTATATTTTTTCTAATCACCCACATATTATTTTAATGCCATAGTCACTGTGCATCTGATTATTCATTGTATATATATATATATATATATCTGTGATTTATACATAAAAATGTAAGAACCATTTTTTTACCTGAGGAGTAATATTGCCCCATTGAAAATATTTGATTATCAGGATAGATGACTTTCCTCTCCTAAACACTTCTATCTACTTTTAAACTTAACTCATGATTTTCTGATTTTCTCCCTCAACCAAACTCTTTCTCATTTTCTCATCTCTGAACTTTTGCTCATGCATGTTATGCCTTCTTTCTAGAATAATCTTTCCATTTCTGCCGAGTTCAACCATTTTTCAAGGAACAGATCATGCCCTCAGTTCAGTCCAGTTGCTCAGTTGTGTCGAACTCCTTGCGACCCCATGAACTCCAGCACGCCAGGCCTCCCTGTCCATCACCAACTCCCAGAGTTCACCCAAACTCATGTCCATCAAGTTGGTGATGCCATCCAACCATCTTATCCCCTGTCATCCCCTTCTCCTCCTGCCCTCAATCCCTCCCATCATCAAAGTCTTTTCTAATGAGTCAACTCTTTGCATGAGGTGGCCAAAGTACTGGAGTGTCAGCTTCAGCATCATTCCTTCCAAAGAAATCCCAGGGTTGATCTCCTTTAGGATGGACTGGTTGGATCTTCTTGCAGTCCAAGGAACTCTCAAGAGTCTTCTCCACACCACAGTTCAAAAGCATCAATTCTTCGGCACTCAGCTTTCTTCACAGTCCAACTCTCACATCCATACATGACCACTGGAGAAACCATAGCCTTGACTAGATGGACCTTAGTCAATAAAGTAATGTCTCTGCTTTCGAATATGCTATCTAGGTTGGTCATAACTTTCCTTCCAAGGAGTAAGCGTCTTTTAATTTCATGGCTGCAGTCACCATCTGCAGTGATTTTGGAGCCCCAAAAAAATAAAGTCTGACACTGTTTCCACTATTTCCCCATGTATTTCCCATGAAGTGATGGGACTGGATGCCATGATCTTCGTTTTTGAATATTGAGCTTTAAGCCAACTTTTTCACTCTCCTCTTTCACTTTCATCAAGAGGCTTTTAGATCCTCTTCACTTTCTGCCATAAGGGTGGTGTCATCTCCATATCTGAGGTTATTGATATTTCTCCTGACAATCTTGATTCCAGCTTGTGTTTCTTCCAGTCCAGCATTTCTCATGATGTACTCTGCATAGAAGTTAAATAAGCAGGGTGACGATATACAGCCTTGACGTACTCCTTTTCCTATTTGGAACCAGTCTGTTGTTCCATGTCCAGTTCTAACTGTTGCTTCTTGACCTGCATATAGGTTTCTCAAGAGGCAGGTTGGGTGCTTTGATATTCCCATCTCTTGAGGAATTTTCCACAGTTTCTTGTGATCCACACAGTCAAAGGCTTTGGCATAGTCAATAAAGCAGAAATAAATGTTTTTCTGGAACTCTCTTGCTTTCTCCATGATCCAGCAGATGTTGGCAATTTGATCTCTGGTTCCCTGCCTTTTCTAAAACCAGCTTGAACATCTGGAAGTTCACGGTTCACGTATTGCTGAAGCCTGGCTTGGACAATTTTGAGCATTACTTTACTGGCATGTGAGATGATTGCAATTGTGTGGTAGTTTGAGCACTCACCCTACTGTCTCCAAATAGAATTTTTTCCAAATACTAAATCAACTTCCTTCCCTCTCCCCACAATATTTACTGTCAATAGAACACATTTTTTTTTACTAGAATAAAATCCTTAGTCTACTTTAGACTCAAGTTATTTAAGTCCATGATCCCTTCCATAGCTTGTTAGCTGCTAGATGACAAGGACTGTTAAGTATTGGCTCTCCCACAGTTCTTGGCACAGAGACTGTTGTGCAGAGACTATACAGAGACTGCTCAATAAATATTTGTTGTATTGAGTTTATTAATTCAGGGCTTAATTTATTAATGCTAGTGCCTTATAGGAAATATAGACGTCAGCTGTCAACAGGCTCATGTTTTTATTTAGATGAACATAGACATAGATGCACACACACATGTGCGACATGACTGGGGTAGGAAAATGGATTATTCCTTCAACACTTCATCCTGTGCACATCAGCTGTGGGGTTTTTCCTTAGAGTTCCCTGATCTATCAATAGCCCCACTATTCTTTATATTACAGAGGATCGAAACTTCAGAGGCATTTTAATGCCTTTCACCCATCATATCTAAGTAGTTACCCAAATTTGTTGATTCTTTAGTTTTCATGAATCTTTGATTTTTGCTTTTCTCTAGGTTCCCACCATCAGTTGTTGTTGTTTAGTAGCTAAGTCATATCTGACTTTTTTGTGACCCCATGGACTGTAGCCCCCCATGCTCCTCTGCCTGAGGGATTTTCCAGGCAAGAATACTTGAGTGGTTCCCATTTCCTTCTCCAGGGAATTTTTCTCATCCAGGGAAGGAACCCACAGCTCATGCTTTGGCAGGTGAATTCTTTACTGCTGAGCCACCAGGGAAGCCCACTATCATTGCCTTACTCCAAATCCATGACGTCTCATCTGTCGTCAACTCTCCTCCATCCGTAGTTCATGTCTTTCCACATCACTTGTTATTATCATTCTTCAATCATTCTTACTGTAGATCATCTTCCTGAAATATACACTGTGATCTTATTCTGCTGCTCAGTGGCTTAAGAACTTGCAGATACTTCAGAATATATCCAACCAACTCAACATGGTTGATGTGTACTGATCTATGTCCCCATAAAATGTTTATGACGAATTCCCCTGGAGGGTAGGTGCCCAACATGTTACTGAGGAAGAGTGGAGAAATAGCTCCAGAATGAATTCAGATGCTGAGCCAAAGCAAAAGCAATGTTCAGTTATGAATGTGTCTGGTGGTAAAAGTAAAGTCTGATGCTGTAAAGAACAATATTACATAGGAACCTGGAATGTTAAGTCTATGAATCAAGGTAAATTGGAAGTGGTCAAACAGGAGATGGCAAGAGTGAGCATCAGTATTTTAGAAATCAGTGAACTAAGATGGACAGGAATGGGCAAATTTAATTCAAATGACCGTTATGTCTACTACTGTGGGCAAGAATCCCTTAGAAGAAATGAAATAGACATCATAGTCAACAAAAGAGTCCAAAATGCAGTATTTGGGTGCAGTCTCCAAAATGAGAGAATGATCTCTGTTTGTTTCCAAGGCAAACCATTGAATATCACAGTAATCCAAGTCTATGCCCCAATCACTAATACTGAAGAAGCTGAAGTTGAATGATTCTGTGAAGATCTCAAGGCCTTCTAGAATTGACACACACACACACAAATATGTCCTTTTCATCATAGGGGGCTGGAATGCAAAAGTAGGATGTCAAGAAATACCTGGAATAACAGGTAAGTTTGGCCTGGAGTACAAAATGAAACAAGGCAAAGGCTAACAGTTTTGCCAAGAGAATGCACTGGTCTTAGCAAATACCCTCTTCCAACAACACAAGAGATGGCTCTACACATACACATTGCCAGATGGTCAATACTGAAATGAGATTAATTATATTCTTTGAGCCAAAGATGGAGAAACTCTATACAGTCAATAAAAACAAGACCAGGAGCTGACTGTGGCTCAGATCATGAACTCCTTATTGCCAAATTCAGACTTAAATTGAAAAAGGTGCTCTGTACCAGCACACAATAATGCATCTGCATAATTTTCATTAGGTGCTTCATTATAATCACCAGCTACAGTGCCAGCCCATGATCAGTTCCCTAGCTCTGTGCCAAAAACATACTGCAGTTATTCAATAGGCAGAAATTGTGTAGCTTTATTGGTCAAGAACTAGACTGTCAGCTCCAGCTTATTCCTGTGGGTGCCCGGGGAATTTATTTAGCCTTCTTATGTTTTATTTTCTGATATATAAAATAGAAATGATAATAATGATATTTACTTGCAGGGTTAGTTTTACTAGTAAGTAAAGTAAGTAAGATCCCCACAAAATACTTAGTGTCTGTCTGTTATATCAGTTATCTGTGTTAACACATGAAGACTATCATTTAAGCTTTGCATTCTCAGTGCCTACTTAATGCTTGACTTATGGCAGGTTCTCAGTAACTGTATGATAAATTAATAAAAATAAAGTAGATCAGGGTTCGTTATCAAGAGAGTGTGAGCCCATCCCAAATCTACTTTTTGTAGCAAATGTGAAGTCAGAGAGACAACCAAGGTCAGATACTTAGTTGCTCAAGAGAGCGTTATACATGCAAGCAGAGTGAATGTGACCACTGGGACCAAGAACAAAATCAAGGTCAAAGTTGACAGAATCTAAAGGAAGAGAGCAGAGCACTGGCATATGCATGCCCCAGATGATAAAAGATGACTCATCTGCATTTCTTCTTCCCCTCCTTTTGTAAGGAAACATTTACTATGTTCTTTCTATCCTTGGTTCTGAGATTACAATCAGTAAAATCATCTGTTGTTGCTGTTAAGTCGCTAAGTAATGTCTAACTCTTTGTGACCCCATAGACTATAGTCCACCTGGCTCTTCTGTCCATGGAATTTTCCAGGCAAGAATACTGGCATGAGTTTCCATTTCCTTTTCCAGGGTATCTTCCCAACCTAGGGATTGAATCCGCTACTTGGCAGATGGATTCTTTACCACTGAGGCAGCTGGGAAGACAAATAAAATCATTAGAATTACTTAATTTGCTTATTTCCATTTCATGTTTATTTGAAAGTGAAAATGGTTGCTGCTAAAATATAGGGAGATTTCTCTTGCCTTGATTTGTACTGATGTACCAGTATGATCTATTTCAGACGCCAAACTGACTGTGGGACAGGTTGCCATATGCAGAATCTGTCCTCACCAAAAATTAAGAAAAGTAGTGTCCTAAGTCATGAATCCACCTGAGCTACTTTGAAAAATACAAAAAGAAGAAAGGGAGAGAGAGAATGAAAATGGAAAAGGATTTAAGGAGAGATTTCTTCAGCGAGAGCTGCAGTTTAAGTTTCTTCCCACTCACCCAGGAGAGAAGAGTGTTGATATGTTCTCACGTCTCTCCAGCTAAGTGAATGGACTTTCATGGCTCCATCTGAAGAACTAGGTATTCCCTTGCATCTAATGGGCATGAAAGACTGAAGCTTGACTCACGTGTGAGCTAGTCAGAGTGACCTGTGGTAGGAGCTCTTCAGTGTGTTAGTCCCAAGGGGATTGATCTATTCTCCCAAATTTCTGATGTGACAAAGTTTGTATGAATTTTTTTGGAGGAGCAGTTGCAAGTCCTTTGACAGAAAGCACTGGCCTTGCATCCAAATGGTCATGTGAGGTAAAGCCATCCGGAGGTACAAAGGTAGAACAAGAAGGTAGAAGACCTTGATTTTCAGGGACTGTGGTTGAGGTTGAAATGACCATCCACTGCAGAGATGGATCTGACGGGTAAACAAGCCTAAAAGTGAGAGGTTTTCAGGGATAAGAGAAAAACTACAAACTGGTCGCCAAGGAGATAACCACCTTAGAGCTGCACATAACCAAGAGGGCCAATTTATAACCTTTTCTATCACCTCACTCCTGCCCTTTAAAATTTCAGCAGGGTCAGGAACAAACTCAAAAGCTGGGACAAAAGATTGCCAGGGAGGAAGAAAGCACAAAGCATAGAATGACAGAAACCAGCTAGGCCAACCCCACTACCTCTATCAACAAGAAGAAAGCCTGAGTTGGGAAAAGGGAAAACATCTGATGCTGAATCAAATTCAGTTTGTATTGACATCTTAGACTTGGTAACTCTGGTTCATTCACAGAGACTAGGCTTATTTCTTAAAAGAGATAGTAGGATACATAATACCCAAGTGTGAACTAAAAGTTATGGAACCTTCCCAAGTTTTGAGTCAGCAGCAAGAGATAATTACTCTCACTGAACATCTGAAGCAAGGCTAGGGAGACAATAATAAAGTTGTGTTTTCATTACCTGTCATGAGTCATGTTTTTCCACAAAGGCCTGAATCTCACAGCGAATCTGGCTCAGTCTCTTCCTACCTTTTCTCTCTCTCTGCCTCTCTTCTTTCCTTCTCTCCTTTCCTTCTCTCCTTCTTTCCTTCCTTCCCTCTCTCCCTATTGTATGTATGGCTGTCTCTCTGTCCTCTTTTTCTTTCTCAAGAATCTTGAATCCATTATTTAAAGAACTTGAAAAAATTTTACATTATAACATAGCAAAATAGATCACTAACATTCTCAACACAATCCCGTTTGCACCCTCTACTCCTCAGTGTTATAGTGCAGAGAGCAGAATTCACACATAAAGCACTTAGTCCAAACAGAGCTTGACACACAGTGAATGTGCAGAGAATAAAAGCTGTTATCACTTGAAGCCCCACTTCTTGGGCATGGCTGAGAGACAAGTCATCTTGGGAATCACTCCCTTTTAAAAATGCTGGTCTGCTTATTACTTACAAAGAAACATATTGTATCATGAATTCTCTTTCAATTCATACCTTTCTTTGCTGATACCAAGCCTCTTTGCAGTCATTAGAAACAATAAATCACACTTGCACATTCCAAACTCTAAAGAGAGTTAAATATTTACAAAGTTCTGCATGGCAAATAAAGAACAATTCTTTGAGGCAGGCTCTATAAGAATGATCCCTTTATAGATTTTTGGAGGACTCTATCAGAAATTTGGCCTGGACATCATAGCAATAATTCTTCTGAACCTTCATGTTATCACTGCTTTTAACGTCCCCAAATCCATGACCAAGCAATACAAGTGAAACCAATAAGAACTGCTAATTAAACTAGTATTCTTCTAGATACTGAACTTTTGATACTACCAACTGCAATCACCTGGAAGACATAGAAGAGTGAAGCAGAAATTTTTTTTCTGCTTTCCTTCTGCCTTTTCCTGCTCCAAAATCAAGTGGTAAAAAGCGTTCAACTTTTCAGGCATACAATATTACCAGAAAATTCTAACTTTTCTGAATTTTTATGAAAAGATATCGACAAAATCAAACATCCAAATAATAATGAACAATATTACAAAAGCTTTGTGATCTATGGAGTACTTTCACTGTTCAGCACTCTTGCAATGTTCTCCTTCCCCCGTGAGTTAGGTCTGATTATTCCTAACATATATTAGGAAACTAAAGCACAAGGCCAACTATTTAGTAAGTGCTGAGTTCTTACACAACTATTAGATTTCTGAACCCAAACTCCTTGTTTTTCAGTATCTCATGCTTTCTAAGCCTCTTCAACGAAATTATTATCTGCTCTTTATTGAAAGTCAGTCATCTATCTATAAGGAAGCAGTTATACAACAGTTAGGACACATGAGGAAGACAGACGAAACTCTGTTTCTTCTTTTACAGTTACTAATGACCAGTTAGTTGCTCAGTCATGTCCAACTCTTGACAGCCCCATAGTCTGCCCATGGGATTCTCCAGGCAAGAATACTGGAGTGGGTTGCCATTCCCTTCTCCAGGGGATCTTCTCGACCCAGAGTTCGAACTCAAGTCTCCTGCATTGCAGGCAGATTCTTTACCATCTGAGCTATCAGGGAAGCCCAGTCTAATGACCAGGAGATGCAGCAAATAATCTCTGGGTTTTCAGATTTCCTCCTAGGAAATCAACATTCTCATCACCTTCTAGGGAAAATAGTGATAGTGAGAAGGGAACAGGTAAGGGTGGGGAAGATTATCATGTGGTAACTGATCTTGAAAAGAAGTAGTTTTTCAGTCTTCCCAAGTGTGTAGTTTAGCACAGACCTAGGCAGATGGTATCAGCAAATTCAAAGAGGCTATGGAGAAATGACTAGGAAGATCCCAGCAGAACCTTCAAACACATCTCTTGCTAGGTGCGAATCCAGCATTAGGCAGGGCTGAGCAGTTTCATGTTGTTTAGTCGCTAAGTAGCGTCTGACTCTTTTGCGGCCCCATAAACTGTAGCCCCTCAGGCTCTCCTGTCTATGGGATTTCCCAGGCAAGAATACTGGAGTAGGTTGACATTTCCTTCTCCAGGGGATCTTTCTGACCCGAGGCTTGAACCTGCATCTCCTGTATGGGCAGGCAGATTATTTACCGCTGAACCACCTGGGAAGTTGGGCAGCTTCACATGCTTAGTCTATTAGTCAACAACTCTGGTTGAACTTCCACTGTGGACTGGGGAGTGCAGATGCATGTGGGTTTATCTGGGAGAATAAAGGATCTGAAGAAACAGAAAATGTCCATGAAGTGCTTTGAGCTTTGTAAACAGTGCTATTCTGAGGTGCCATCAGCAATGAATGAGGTATTACAAGGGAGATGTTAGCTGCATAAGTAAGCTTGTTTTGCTTATACCTACAAGAATAGTGACTGTTTCACCTGACTCACCAGATAGACAGTTTGTAATCTCACTCTCACTCTCAGTAGTACACAAGAAAAGTCTTTATCTTAACAGCATTGTTAGCTTCCTTTCTATTCCACACCTTAAAGATTTTCACCTTTGTCAGCTGCCCTGTGAGCTCTCTTCTTCCTTTTATTCAAAGGCTTGCAATGAAGTGTTCTGACCTCAGATAAGGTCTTGCCTCCTTCCGGTACTAGCTACCTCCTCTCCTTCCCTATACCTAACATTTACTTCCCGTTGACACTCTCAGCATTAAACGGCTATGTCCAAAGTTTTTGAAGTTTAAGAAATAGGAAAAATATTGAATTTACAAATGTAGTAATTATGAGTGATGTTTCTCAAGCATTTTTTAATTTGCAAAAGATCAGCAGTCTTTAAATATTTTAAAAGTATACTTTAAATGTTTTTAACATATTTTTAAATATATTCCCATGTACTTTTCCAACTACATAAAATGAGGCTCACTTACATTATCTTTGTTTAGAGAACCACTAGGTGACCAAAAAAAAATCAGAAGGCTCAATATTGTATTATCACATTTTTTCTATCATGTTGTCCCCAGCAGTGCTATGAAATGGATAATGCTAGATCAGCCAATGGATTTCATGCAAGTTGTAGCTAAGTTTTAATTTGGACTTTACTACAAAGTTCATTTTGGGCCCTAATTACTTGTTGGCATAGGACAATTTTGTATTTGTGGCCTACAAACTGGCCATACAATTCTGGTCATTCTTTAAAATTACAAATAAACCCTTTGTGGAAAATATTCTGGAGAAAAACTTTGAATAGTTATGCTTCCTAACTCTTTTCAAGGCAAATGTGTCCCCTCCTATGACCTACATTATTTATCCAAAACAAGGTAAACGTACTGTCCAATTGCAAAGCTTGTATAAATAAAAATCAGTAAAATTAAGCTTTTTCCTCTCATAAATTGAAATCTTCCTAAATCCCTAGGGAGACTCATCCTTTAAATCTTCATTCTGATAAATGTCAATAAGATTAAGAAAGATTATATAGCTTGTAAGGATTATATAGCTCCTACACATTTGTCAAGGCAATGTAACTATGTGGTCAAAGAAGGACCTCAATCCAGAATGGATTTTTGAAGTTTCATCAATAAGTTTCTGAAAAGTAAGCTTCTGAGGAGGTAGATTAGGGAAATGGTATGACAAAGGTTTAGAAAAATAAGATTTTTTTTTTTTTTAGTTCATCAACATTTTCTATGACTACAAATTGATCATGAGAAGAAAGAAACCCAGAGAAGAAAGCCCTGCATTCAGGACTACTTTTTTTTGGGTGGGGGACGGCAGGGGGTGGGTGCATGGTGAATTTCTACCTCTTTTAGGCAAGAATCTGAGACGCTGATCAGATTTTTAAAAGCCTCTCAGGCTAAAAGAACTAAATTTCTCAGGTAAAATACCCCATATTTGGGGTTATAACTCCACAGGGCTAAGCTCTAGGAGTAAAGATGTATCAGAAACAGTTCAACCTTTCCAGAGACTGAAACATAGCTTCATATCATATTAATTTCTATTATCAGAATGAGATGATCTGGGATTGCTAGTGTTCCTAGGCTCTTTCAAAAGAAAACATACAATTAATAAGCTCTGTGATAACACTATGATATGCTTCAAATTAATTTATTAGGTTTTCATCATCCAATTTTAGCACTATCAAACGTAACCAGAAAATATAATTCAAAACCAAGAGTAATATGAGAAAATAAATTTAGAGCTGTAGGAGATCCAAATGATTAAAGTGTTATATACAGACTTAGTCTTTATCAACATGTCGAAAAAGACAAAAAGCAAGATTAAGAATTTTGACAAAGAGGTAGAATCCACAAAATAAAATCAAACAAAAATTCTGGACATGAAAAAGATAATAACTGATATTAAAAATTAAATACATGAATCTTAAACTATATTCTACACAGCTAATGATGAACTTAGTGAACAAGAAGCAATATTGGAATAAAATAATCAACACGAAACATGAAGAGATGAAATACAGAAGAGAGAGTAAAAGAATCAGGGGATACAGTGAGAAAGTCTAACCACTTGTAATTGAAGTCCCAGAAGAACAGAAAATAATGAGGCAGAAAGTCATTGAGCAAGTCTCTTTCAAAGCAGTTAAAATCAGCTAGCTTTAGCAGACTCTTCGGACATAATCAATGCTAAAAGAAAAGAAAATTACAGAATTCTCTGTCATAGCCCAAGAATGTTATAACTAGCCTTAACTACCATTTGCGTAAATTCAAAAGCAAACTATGAAAGTTATTTTCCTTAGTAAACTATTAACTTAAAAAAATGAGTGCAAAAATGTATGGTACTTATATTAATGTTTTACTTTTCAGTGATAAAAATGGTTTTGATGTGTTTTATATTTATACTTTAGAATTTGTAAATAAGATGCTTGTTAGCCTGCAAAAATCCAAAGCAAAATGTATCCTACAATTGCTTTAAGTAAGCTTCCAAAAATAACGTAAGTTTCAAGGAACAAGACACAGCAAATATTTGGTATGCTCAGTTAAATATTCTTATCAAACTAGATGTGACCAAGAGGTAACTGAACTCTGGGGACTTTTTGCCCAGTGATGTGGCACTGAGTAATCAATTAGAAATAAATTCAGTTCTTGGAAAAATTTTTAGTTGTAAAATATGCTCAAATTTCACAAAATTCTTTTTCAAAAGGTGATGAAAAAATTTTGCAGTTCCCAGGCTCAATAGAAAGATGTCTCCTATTGAAGACAATTAACCTAAATCTTACTTGAATTCTATCTGATATCAGTTAAAATGACTGAACTGGTATCTAGCAGCACAGGCTTTTGAAACTGAGGGAAATCCAATCATAAATTGCTTAACACACTTAACAATACATGTCTACAGCACACTGTTAAGTGCCAATGTTACCTGAAAAGATTCATTTATCTCTAAAAGGTGAGTTATTTCCTACCCACTCACTAGTCAGATGAGGTCAATATTGGTAAAGTTTTCCAATATTGTCTTAGTAATATTCATTCCCAGATTAACTGAGATGAAGAAAAATTGCTCTGATACACAGTGCTCTTGGATAATTGTGATTTATCAAATGATGAATTATGCTCAAAAATACACAAAATTTCTTTCAAATTCCAACACATGGTAAAAGGTCACAAGATTCCACAACAGTACTGGGTTGACCTGATGGCAATAACAGGACATCTTCTATATCATGCAGTAAGGCTATTGTTGTATAGAGAATGAAACTAAATACTGAATAATGATAGAGGCAACTCCATGATAACAGTGATTTAGAAAATTATTCTCTTTGGAAAGTTGAAAAACATCTTGAAGTCCTGTCAGATCAAAGGGGAAAGAAAGTAGAATTCTGAACAGAGAAAAAGCAAATAGCAAACCTAACCACAGAGCATAGTTCAGGACCAGCAGACAAGAGTCAACAACACTAAAACTAGAGTCCAAAACAGGGTTCACAAGTGAGAACAAAAGTCAGACTAAGAAAGGTAAGCACCCAGATCAGATCTTTTCCACACATAAGAGTAAAACTTTAAATTAATAAAGACATTAGGCAATCTGTCTCCTTTATAAAAGGAGAACTGACAGATAGCCATGGTCTTTGGATGATGTCAATGTGGGTCATTAGGTCACAATGACCCCCATCAATCCAGGGGCCATATCTGGCACCTAAACACTGGCAGGACAATGTTTTCAATGTTAGCTGGATGATATTAGGGGTAGAACAATCTCTCCTTTAAAGCAAAGCCTTTTTAATTGACAAAGTAGTCTAGTCAACATAAAAGTGGATAAAACCTGCAATTAGAAGCAGTGTTTGTTGGATCTAAGGTAACAGACTCCCTACACCACGTACTTAATGTATATTTCTTGAAAATGGGCTGAGGAATAGAGAACCTACTCACATTTAGGTAATCACAATACAGGGACATTGTTGTTGTCCAGTCACTAAGTCGTGTCCAGCTCTTTGTGACCCCTTGAACTGCAGCATGCCGGGCTTCCCCGTCCTTCACTATCTCCCGGAGTTTGTTCAAATTCATGTCCATTGAGTCAATGATGCCGTCTAACCGTCTCATCTTCTGTCTCCCCCTTCTCGTCTCGCCCTCAATCTTTCCGAGCATCAGGGTCTTTTCCGAAGAGTCAGTCCTTCCCATCAGGTGACCAAAGTATTGGAGTTTCAGCTTTAGCACCAGTCCTTCCAGTGAATATTCAGGGTTCCTTTTCTTTAGGATTAGCTGGTTTGATCTCCTTGTAGTCCACAGCACTCCCTTAGAGGACAAAGGGAGTCCTCTCGCCTGTGAAAGGAGTATCTGCTTACAGCTTCCTTAACGGGCATGGACATTCAACCGAACACTTTCAAGGAAGGGAATGGATAAATTCTTAAGTTTGTTGCTTCTACTTTTTATCATTTTAAAAAAATTTTGAATAAGTAATACAGTCATAGGAATTGAATTGTTTAAATCATAAAAAGATATGATTAAAAAGACCCCTTCAACCCATCTGTCCAGGTCCACAACCATAATATCTGTACCACTGTACCCCGCCCTTGCAACAATGAACCATCATAATAAATTTCCTATTAGTTCTTCCAGAGATTTTGTGCATATAAAAGTGAGTACAAATAAATTTTTCTCTAGTTCTACTTTTAAAGAGTTCCACTTATTTTAACTTGGCTTCTTTTTGCTAAACAGAGTAGTTACAGCAGTTATGTTCAAAGACATGAAATAGTATTATATCTGAACATGTAAGTGTTTGTGCACTACCCTACATGCTTTACAAATATTATGCCATATTCTTATAGAAATATTAAAATGTGGATATTATCATTATAAATGTAATAAACAGTTGACACATAAAAGCAGAAAACTGCAATGTCCTCTGGTTTCCTCTGCTCTTCTCTATCTTCCTTATTGCTCATACTTGGGCTTGTATCTTCTTTTTCCTCTTAATTCTGCTGTAATCTGATAACCAGCCTCACAGTTTCTTAACTTATAGACTTTAACATAGACTTTGAAGACAGACAGACAGATCTGGACTTGAGTCAACTTTCGCTCTTCACTAGTTATGTGAACCTTGATTCTTTTCCTACCTCTCTGAAAGAAAGAAATTGGGGATGGACAGGGGTGAGTGTGAAAGAACACAAAATGGAAGACACTATATGGATTTTGGCAACTAAAAATTTAAGATTCTTAACCATTAGTGGGCCTTCTTTTATTTAGTCTCTTTTTATATATTCCTTGGTAGTTAACCCAAACCATTGTTATTTTTCCTTCTTACCTCCTTTATCACCCTCTTCATCAGTTTGCATGCATGTGTGTGTGCTAAGTCCCTTCAGGAGTGTCCAGCTCTATGTCCCTACAGTCCCTTAGGGACTGTAGCTTGCCAGGCTCCTCTGTCTATGGGATTCTCCAGGCAAGAATACTGTAGTGGGTTGCCATGCCCTCCTCCAGGGGATTTTTCTTAACCCAGGGATCGAACCCATATCTCTTATGTCTCCTGCACTGGCAGGCAGGTTCTTTACCACTAACACCCCCCCAGAAAGTCTCATTATCAGTATATTCACTTTAAATAAGACCACATAGGCAAGTGTGACATAAGAGAAAATATATATTTTGTCTCTGTCCCTGGTTCCTGACACAGAGCTCCTAAAACCCTTCTAATTTCCTGAGTGATACAAATGCTAGGAGCACTTTTTTTTAACTAACAATTGGTTTTTTAACTCCAGTTCCTGACTCAAAGCTCCTAAAATCATTTGGAATTCCCTGGGTTATAAAATAACAACTTTATTTTAGAGTAGGTCTATTAATGATAAATCCCTAGTTTTCCTTTATCTGAGAATGTCTTCATTTCTCCTTCTTTTCTGTTGTTCTAAAGAGGCAACTCTCAGTGGGCTCCTGGATAATTTCAGGATAGTGACTGGTAAACAGAAGCACCAACCTGTGATTAGGAGCTTGGAAATTTTGGCCCCCAACCCCATTTTCTAAAGAGAGGAGAGGGTCTGGAGACTAAGTTAATAATTGACCATTCCCACATGATAAAAGCTCCATAAAAATCCCTAAACTACAGGTTTTATAGAGCTCCCAGGTTGGTGCACACATCCATGTCCTAGGAGGCTGATATACCCTACTTCATGAGAGCTGAAGCTCTTGCTCTCAGGACGTTTCTGGGCCTTGCCTTCATGCCTCTTCATCTGTATATAATAAACTGCTAACCATAAGTAAATGTTTCCTTCAATTTTATGAGCCATTTCAGCAAATTTTCAAATCTGAGGAAGGCTGTAGGTAACCCAACTTTGTAGCTATGTTGGACAAAGTTGTGGCTCCCCTGGGGACCCATGACTGCAGCCAGTTTCTGAAGTGAGAAGTCTTGTGGGACTCGGCCCTAAGCATATGGAATCTGACACTAACTCTGACCAGTGATTGTCAAATTGAAATAAAGTATAGGACACTTAGTAGTTGTCTGGAAAGTTGGGAAATTGGTTCCTTTGAGGGAAAGTGAATCTCACACGTTTGATGTCAGAAGTGTCCAAGGAAATTTCAACAAATTTAAGAGACCTGAAATCATACAGTGCATTCTCCAACCACATCAAATTAGAAATCAGTAAGAGAAATATAACAGGAAAATAGCCATACTTGGAATCTAAACAACATGATAATACACAGATGAAAGAGAAAGTCTCAAGGGAACTTAAAAAAAAAACACTGAACTGAATGAAAATGAAAATATATCAAAATTTGTGGGACACAATTAAAGCAGTGCTGAGTGAGAACTTTATAGCATGAAATGTACACATTAGAAAAGATAAAAATGTTTCACATCAATAATCTAATCTCCCACTTCGAGAACCTATAATAAGAGCAAACCAAACTGAAAGCAAGCAGAAGAAAAGAAATAATAGAGATAAGAAAAGTAATCAACAAAATTAAGAGGAAAACAAAGAGAAAAATCAATGAAACAGAGTTATTTTTCAATGATCAATAAAATTGACAAACCTCTAGAAAAACTAAAGTAAAAAAGAAAAGAAACAAACTGTAGATGCATGTAATGAAACACAAGACATCACTATAGACCCTGCAAACACCAAAAGAAAATGAAGAAATACTATGAATAAGTCTACGTACGTAAATTTGTCAAAATAGATGAAGCAGACCAATTCCTGAAGCTACAACAACTGAAGTAATCTGAACTAGATTATTCCAATATCCCTATAACTAATCAGAATTCAAATTCACAATTGGAAAACTCCCAAAAGAAATCTCAAGGTGCATGTGGTTTCATTGGAGAGTTTTAACAAACTTTAAAAATCTAATACCAATTCCGTATAATCATTATAAAATTCCATGTAACAGATTCCATATAATCCTTTATAAAAAGAAAAGAAAACTTAGATCAATATTCCTCATTAACATAGACACAAATTCTTAACAAAATAGTATATAATTGAATTCAATCATATATAGAAAGAATTATACGCTATGACCAAGTGAGGTTTATCCTGAGAATGCAAGTCTCATTCGATATTTAAAAATCACTCTATATAATCCACTATATTAATAGGCTAAAGAAGTAAAATCATTTGATCTTATCAGTTGATACAGAAAAGACATTTAGAAAAATCAATACTGTTTTCATGACAAAAATGCTCAGGAAACTAGAAAGAGAAGGAAAATTCTTCAACTTGATAAAGAACATCTATTTTTTTTTTAAATCTCTAGCTAATGATGAAAGACTAAATGTACACACCCCCGCCATCACCACCAGAACCACCGCCTAGATCAGGAACAAAGCAATAATGCCATCTCGCCACTATTCAACCTAGTGCTGGAAGTCCTAGCTAATAAGGAATTTTAAAAGGCATAGAGATTGGAAAGGAGGGGAAAAAGTAAAACTGCTCATATTTTCAAATGACGTGACTGTCTATGTAGAAAATTTTAAAGAATCTTCAAAAGAACTTTTAGTAGGGATGGGGGAGCCTGGTGGGCTGCCATCTATGAAGTCACACAGAGTCGGACACGACTGAAGCGACTTAGCAGCAGCAGCAGCAGTACTAATAAGCGGGGCTTCCCTGGTGGCTCAGACAGTAAAGCGTCTGCCTGCAATGTGGGAGACCTGGGTCAGGAAGATCCCCTGGAGAAGGAAATGGCAACCCACTCCACTACTCTTGCCTGGAAAATTCCATGTAAAGAGGAGCCTGGTAGGCCACAGTCCGTGGAATCGCAAAGAGGTGGATGTGACTGAGCAACTAAATGGGTTCAGCAAGAACACAAAAAATAAAATAAACAGAGAAAAATTAATTATATTTTTTGTATGAACATACAGACACTGAAATCTAAAATGCAACGCCATTTATATTTTCTCTCCAAATTAAAATACTTAGATACAATTCTAACATCAAGCACAGGACTTCTGTGCTGAAAATTATAAGACACTTTTGAAAGAAATAAAAGATCTAATAAATGGAGAGACATACCTTATTCATAGATTGAAGTGTTCAGTCACCAAGTTGTGTCTGACTCTTTGCAATCCTATGGACTGTAGCCCTCCAGGGTCCTCTGTCCATGGAATTCTCCAGGCATGAATACCAGAGTGGGTTGCCACTTCCTCCTCCAGGGGATCTTCCTTACCCAGGGATAGAACCGGACACTCTCTCCTGCATCTCCTGCATCTCCTGCACTGGCAAGCAAACTCTTTACCACTGAGCCAACTGGAAAGCCCATTAATAAGAAAGATTGGAAGACAGCATAAAATGGTGTCAGTTCTCCCCATACTGAGATGTAAAGTTTAACACAATTCTCATCAAACATCCTCAAGATTTCTCATAAACATAGGCAAAATTGTTCTCAAATTTATATAGAAAGTCAAAGAAACGGAATAGCTAAAACAATTTTTTTTTAATTAAGTCTACCTGAATTCAAGACTTACAATATAGCTACAGTAATCAAGACTGTGATATTGTTAGAGGGATAAGCACATAGATCAATGAAACAAAAAGAAAACCCCAAATATGTCCAACTGATTGTTGACAAGGGCACAAAAATAGCTCAGGAGGAAAGAATGAATTTTCAACAACGCCTGCTAACGTGATTGAATAGCCATAGGCAAAAAAAAAAAAAGAAGAAGAAGAAGGAAATGGAGGGAAGGAAGGAGAAAAAGAAGGAGAGATGGAAAGGAGGAAGGAAGAGGAGGAGAAAGAAACTTGACCAAAACCTTAACTACTACTAAAATTAGTGCAAAATTTGGAGAAGGAAATGGCAGCCCACTCCAGTACTCTTGCTTGTTGAATACTGTGGATGAAGGAGCCTGGTGGGCTGCTGTCCATAGGGTCTCACAGAGTCAGGCATGACTGAGGCAATTTAGCATGCATGCATGCATTGGAGAAGGAAATGACAACCCACTACAGTATTCTTGCCTGCAGAATCCAAGGGACGGAGGAGCCTGGTGGGCTGCCGTCTATGGGGTTGCACAGAGTTGGACATGACAGAAGCAACTTAGCAGCAACAGCAGCAGTACAAAAAAAAATTGCAAAAGCTGTTCTTAAAAAGAAAACATAAAACTAAAACTTTCAGAAGATCACATATGAGAAAATCTTCAGAATCTAAGACTAGGCAGAAATATTAGTTCAGTTCAGTCCTTCAGTCGTGTCTGACTCTTTGTGACCCCATAGACTGCAGCACGCCGGACTTCCCTGTCCGTCATCAACTCCTGGAGCTTACTCAATCTCATGTCCATCGAGTTGGTGATGCCATCCAACCAAATCATCCTCTGTTGTCCCCTTCTCTTCCTGCCTTCAATCTTTCCCAGCATCAAGGTCCTCTCCGACAAGTCAGTTTTTCCCATCAGGTGGCCAAAGTATTGGAGTTTCAGCTTCAGCATCAGTCCTTCCAATGAATATTCAGGACTGATTTCCTTTAAGATTAACTGGTTAGATCTCTTTGTAGGCTGAGGGACTCTCAAGAGTCTTCTCCAACACTACAGTTCAAAAGCATCAATTCTTCGGCACTCAGCTTTCTTTATAGTCCAACTCTCACATCCATACATGACTACTGGAAAAACCATAGATTTGACTAGATAGACTTATTGGCAGAGTAATGTCTCTGCTTTTTAATATGCTGTCTAGTTTTGTCATAGCTTTTCTTTCAAGGAACAAACATCTCTTTTAAGTTCATGGCTACAATCACCATCTGCAGTGATTTTGGAGCCCCGCAAAATAAAGTCTCTCACTGTTTCCATGTTTCCCCATCTATTTCCCATGAAGTGATGGAACCAGATGCCATGATCTTAATTTTCTGAATGTTGAGTTTTAAGCCAATTTTTTCACTATCCTCTTTCACTTTTATCAAGAGACTCTTCAGTTCCTCTTTGTTTCTGCCATAAGGGTGGTGTCATCTGTGTATCTGAGGTTATTGATATTTCTCCAAGCAATCTTGATTCCAGGTTGTGCTTCATCCAGCCCAGCATTCTGAATGATGTACTCTGCATATAAGTTAAATAATAGATTGACAATATACAGCCTTGATGTACTCCTTTCCCACTTTTGAATCAATTTCTTGTTCCATGTCCAGTTCTAACTGTTGCTTCTTGACCTGCATCCAGGTGTCTCAGGAGGCAGGTTAGGTGGTCTGGTATTCCCTCTCTTGAAGAATTTTCCACACTTTGTTGTGATCCACATAATCAAACGTTTTAGCATAGTCAATGAGGCAGAAGTAGATGTTTTTCTGGAATTATCTTGCTTTTCTATGAGCCAGCAGATGTTAGCAATTTGATCTCTAGTTCTGCCTTTTCTAAATCCAGCTTGAATATCTGGAAGTTCTCGGCTCACGTACTGTTGAAGCCTGGCTTGGAGATTTTGAACATTACTTTGCTAGCATGTGAAATGGGTGCAGTTATGCAGTGTTTTGAGTGTTCTTTGGCACTGCCTTTCTTTGGGATTGGAATGAAAACTGACCTTCTCCAGTCCTGTGGCCATTGCTGAGTTTTCCGAATTTGTTGACACATTGGGTGCAGCACTTTCACAGCATCATCTTTTAGCATTTGAAATAGCTCAACTGGAATTCCATCACCTTCACTAGCTTTGTTCATAGTGACAATTCAAAGTTCTTAGACTTGATACCAAATTGAAAAATTGATAAATTGGGCTTTATTAAAATTTAAACTTTCATTATACTAATATCTTGTTAATGACAAGCTACAGACTAGAAGAAAACACTTGCAAACCGCATAACCAGTGAAGGACTGGTGTCCAGTAACTAAAATGTGTAAATAATTCTCAAAATTAAACAGAAAAAAAATCTAGTTAATAGGCAAAAGACACGAAGTGACATTTCACTGAAAAAGATATACAGATTGTAAAAAGTGAAAGTCACTCAGTCGTGTCCGACTCTTTGTGACCCCATCAACTATACAGTCCATGGAATTCTCCATGCCAGAATACTGGAGTAGGTAACCTATCTCTTCTCCAGCAGATCTTCCTGACCTAGGAATCAAACCGGAGTTTCCTGCACTACAGGTGAATTCTTTACCAACTGGGCTATCAGGGAAGCCCCACAGATTGCAAATAAGCACACAAAAAGATGTTTGTCATTATTAACCATTAAAAATGCAAATTAGAACCACAATGACATACACTGAAACTGTGATAATTCCAGACTCTGATCAAAATACAGAGAAACTGGATCACTCACACTTTGGTGATGGAAATGTAAATTGGCAAAACCACTCTAGAAAATACTTTACCAGTTTCTTCAAAACTAAAAGCAACTAACACAGAGAAATTGCACTCTTAGGCATTTATCTCAGAGAAATGAAGACTTGCATTCACATTAAATCTGTGCATGAATATTTGTAACAGTTTTCTTCGTAACAGCCCAAAACTGGGAATAACACACGGCACTTTATCATTTTTTATACTTTAGGTAATTTAGTTATTTGTTCCATGTCCTTCTCTCCAACTAAAAATTGGCACGTTTGAGATTTGAGGTCTTATCCACCTGTGAGAGGTAATATAGCGTATGAAAGAATGACAACTCTGGAGCCAGATCATGTGGGTCAGATGCTATGAGGCAGCTGACTGTGCTTGACAAGTTATTTGATTTCTATGTGTCTTTATTTTCTCACCTATAATAATGATAATAATAAGGCACCTGCCTGCAAAGCACTTGGAATAGTTCCTGGCACAAAGTAAGCTCTCACCACATACACTTAGCTTCTGGCACTTGGCTCAGAGCCTGGGAAAGAGTAACTGCTTTAATAAATGTCTTTTTGACTGACTGAATGAGTAAGAAACTGAATGAATGAATGATCATCTTCTTGAAATATTTTCTCCACAACTGTTTAAATTGTTGCCCTTTCACTATCACTAGAAATCTAATCAAGGCCCTTATCATGTCTTGTTATACTAATATAATAAGTTCTGATTAATAAATGAGATAATATTTAACATATTTAGCCCAATGCCTGCCACAAAATAAATACGCAGTAATTAGATCACTACAGAATTGTGACTTCCTTCACAATTCAATTACAGGGAATCATTCTCTATTTGTTCTAAGAATAAAGTATAAAGTAAATCTATTAGTGTAACATTTCAGGCCTTACAATTTGACTTTAATCTAGTTTCATGTACCAAAAAACTGCTCAACCAAATAATAGTTATATTTACTGTTTTTCTCACTAGATTCTTTTCAATATCCTGTATTCAAATTTCACCAAATTTCTATTTTCTGAAGAAGCCACGACTCTATCTGAAATGTCTTTTCTCTCTTCCTTACCTGACAAATATTTTCTTTTTAGTAAAGCTTCCAAACCATCATCGATCTCTACACACCCATCCATCTATCTACACCCCACCCATTGTCTAAAACTTCAAGCATTCTTTTATTACTTATCTTTTTTTATCCAGAGGCTCATTAACATTTCTTAAGTTGGATTAAGGAAGAGAGGGAAAAGTGCTAAAGCCCCAAGTTTTCAAAACTCCCAAAAGCTGCACTGGTTTGTTTGGAATATAAGTATGATAACTGAATGCTATGTACAATATGTTAAAAATGCTTGTTTTTAAGAAGTAGGATGCTTACTTTTAAGAGGTCATAAAAAGTTGCCACATGAATCTCCGAGGAAATCCTAACTGTGTGTCTCTAAGGAATGTATCAAGGCTGAGTGTTAAAATGGGGAGCACCATTCTGCCCCTTCTTTTCTTTATTCTCTGCCCCCCACCCATCCAGGAGCCATCCTCCACACCTGGAGTGCATGCTGTCCAAAGCTCCCAGACACACGCGTCTGGGTCCACATTCCCACTGTGTCCTTACACTTCTTTTAGCAAGCTTCACTCTTCTCCTCATCAAAATTCCAATCCCAAGGGTCCTATTCTCATCTATTTTAAATATCAATACCTTGATGACTAACACAACTCACAGTTTTTTCTCTGCATATATCCCTGTCACATTATTTGAGCACTTGAGTATTGTGAGGTAAGTCCTGGTTTGACTTTATAAATTCCAGCCAGGAATTTTACCTCATCCTTCAAATTACTGCCACCAAATAGACAGTGCCAATGATGCGAATATAAGCGTTAGAGAACCCTGAGCCCAACTTTGTATAAACCTGACTTCATTTCGAAAAATAAAACACCAACCTAAAAAGGAATCAATTCATATTCATCACATAAGTGAACCAAATAATTCTTAGAGTGAAAAATACCACTCCCAAGGTATATGAATCTAACAAGCATTTTTATTTACTTAAATTTTCTGTGTGGTAAAACTTTCTGACAGGATTTTGGCAAATGTTTCTAAATGTTTTTTCCATTGAATTTTTTCCACACCTTTAATGATCTAGTCCTTTCTTTAAATTAAAGATTAGTCTCTGACCAAAATTGTTCAGCAAAGGATTAGAATGCTCTTTCCTCAAATGATTTTAACCTTTAATTATTATTTCACATTGACTCCCTATTTTACTGAATCTTGAAAGATCTTCCTGAATCTTGAAAGATCTTCCTGAATCTTTATTCAGGAAGTTGAAAGACAATTGAATTTTAAGATCTGTCTTTTTTTTCTCTGTCTTTATATGTTCAATATTGTATCTGATTATATAACTATATTTTCCAATTGCAACCTGAGTTAACTCCACAGATTCCTCCACTTCTTAACAAAGAACTTCCAGCCCCAGGCTAATTCCATGTTCCCAAACTCCCACCCTCCCAAGTGGCCCCAAGGCCACTGATCCACAGGTAACCAGGGCTTCTGAGGTGATCTATGGGAGCTCATAAGACAATGCCTCTCTTTTACTTGGGTTAATTTCTAAGGGTTGGAGTATTTAGAGTTGTTTCTCAGACTTCACTGTTTAGTGAAATAGATTTTTCTATTTTTACTTCTGCTCTTTCCCTGTCAAAAGAGAAACTCTCCACTTTTATATTCAGAATCATTTTCCTCTTCAGTGTCTAAGGCTTTATGGCTCAACTAAGCATAGGATCTGACTCTTTTTGGTTTTTGAATGAAGTTTCCACCTTGACCTGTTCAGCCTGTACAAACAGCTCTGTGAACTGCCCCAAGATGACATCAGACATCCACAGTGCCTGAGCCTTAGAAGGAGCAAAGCCCAGGTCCAAGCTGATTCTCCACTAGGGGAATTAAAACTAACTGAAGGAACAGGACAAAAATGGGTTATATTAGACCCTCTTATAGATTCTTCCAGTTTAGAAGAGAACATCTGAAAATGATAATACCTTAACCAAAGAAATAAATGCTTTAGAGCAAAACTTCCAACAAGGGGACAACAGGTGAGGAAATATTTTTAGAGATTTCTGTGAAATCACAGTCTAAACAGGATCACAGAACAGAGGTAGACTCCTCTCCCGCTCATACACAGGTTGATTGTTTTTTTTTTTTTTTTTTGGCTGTGCTGGGTCTTTGTTGCTGCACCACAGCTGTGGTGTGCAGGCTTCTCAGTGCAGTGGCGTCTCGCGTTGCACAGCATGGGGTCGAGAGCACCTGGGCTCAGCAGTCATGGCACACAGGTTTTGCTGCTCTGAGGCATGTGGAATCTTCCTGGACTAGGGAACAAACCCATGTCTCCTGCATTAGCAGGTGAATTCTTAACCACTGGCCCACCAGGGAAGTCCCCAAAAGATGGCTTTTAATGAGTACTACCAGCCTACCAAATAGCCTCAAGTTCTGAGTCCAGAGTAGTCCAGATGGTATCCTTTCCTGTCTCCAAGAAACTCAAATATCTGCACTCAGACCTGGCCAACTGCCACCCACAAAGAAACCTTCACACAGGTTTATTGTGGGAATTTTCAGATCCAAAAACAACTTGACATTTAAGTTCTGCCACTAATTACTCTAACAATCAACCCACTGTTTCCCAGTACCACCTCGAGCTTCTTTCATTTCCATCCAAGCTTTTTTTTTTTTTGAAACAAAAATCTTTCTCACTTGACTGCCTTTGCATTATATCTTCACAGATTTGTGAAAATATTTCCTCTGGATTTATTTTATTTTTGAAGCCAGCTAAGGCTGCTCTCTATCCTACTGTGAGAAGGCTTCTTCTCAAAGTGTACAGACCACGGTTGGTCATGCCGCTGTTGCATTTGCTTGATGTGGAGAGGGGAGAAATGGGGCCTTTGACAATTACAGAGATTTATACTGGATTCTTTACAGATGGGAAAGCCTCACAACTTTCTTTGAGGATGAATAGTAGTAACTTCATATTACAGATGGAGAAATAGAGGCACCAAGAGGCAAAGTATTATGCTTAAAGTACAGCTCTTTAGGCACAGAGACTGAGTTTGAGCCCAGGTCTGTCAAACTGTAGTTCCTATTCCTCATCCCCGAAAGCCTCCCATGGATCAGAAAGAGAGTTCCACCAATGGTCCTCTCCGCACAGGGCAGGGTCCTGCCTTTAAGTTTAGGATTTCATTTCCCAACAGGCCTTTTAATGGACGTTTCCACATTCATTATGATAGAGGGGGCTTCCCTGGTGGCTCAGTGGTAAAGAATCTGCCTGCCAGTGCAGGAGACATAGGTTCGATCCCTGGGTTGGGAAGATTCCCTGGAGAAGGAAATGGCAAACCCATTCCAGTACTCTCACCTAAGAAAATTCCATGGACTGAGGAGCCTGATGGGCTACAGTCTATGGGGTCACGAAGAGTCAAACACAACTGAGTGACTAAACAACAACAACATGATAGAGGAATATTTCTGCCTTGTCTTTGTCTCTAAATAAACGTCTCCATTATTTGTCTCTTTTTTTTTTTTTTATCACAGGGGTACATACTATCCTACAAAATATTAACGCATACTTTCTTACAAAGTCCTAGCCTGTTAATGTACTCTGTCTCTCCTGTAGACTACACATTTGGATGAAATTACTTAGGAATAGTTAGCTAAATTATGGCTATTAGAAAGGTATGAAATTAGACTAAAAGATTTAAATCTGCAGTCTCAAAAATCTTGCTTCTGGTTGATAGAGTTTTTACTTTCTTCAGTTAGTTGTAAAAGTTCCTTGAGATAAGATGATTTTAGCATGATTGATTGGGGAAAAAATGGTGAGCCTTAAAATCTATAACAGATTGATAAGTAGAAAATCAATGTTACTACAAATTGGTAAATACTAGACAGATTAGGTGAAGGTTACATAGAGTCAAATATTTATATAGAACATGCCTAGAATTCTCAGTATTTAACTTTCCCTTTAAAGAAAACTTCCCTGAGTTTAGATTTGTGTGGGTAGCTTTGCTAAAGAATTCTACATAAAAATGCTTGACAAGTGAGATCAGCTTAGTTAAATATTTGTGAAAAAATGAAATGTGTATGCAAGAATATAAATCCTTGAGTCAATACCACCAAAAGAAAACACAGCAGCTATGTGCAAATGAAGTAATGATTTTGAAATACTAAAGAAATTTGCAAAATATTATCTGGTTACAATAGTCGACACCACCTTCCTGCATGTAAAGGGCAAAGTGGCCAAGTTTCTTGATTTGGACAAAATTCATGTCACCTGCCTTGGGTGGATGCTCATTTAAAAGGCTGAATTCTAAAGGTAAATAAGATGATATAAATTCATCTTTTCCTTATGTTCAGAGCAGATCTGTGGTTTATCAGCAGAATCTGTTCTTAAAAAGAAAACATAAAACTATAGAACTTTCAGAAGAGCACATATGAGAAAATCTTCAGAATCTAAGACTAGGCAGAAATCTTAGTTCAGTTCAGTCCTTCAGTTGTGTCCAACTCTTTGTGACCCCATGAATTGCAGCATGCCAGGCCTCCCTGTCCATCACCAACTCCCAGAGTTCACCCAAACTCATGTCCATCGAGTCGATGATGCCATTCAGCCATCTCATCCTCTGTCATCCCCTTCTCCTCCTGCCCCCAATCCCTCCCAGCTTCAGAGTCTTTTCCAATGAGTCAACTCTTCGCATGAGGTGGCCAAAGTATTGGAGTTTCAGCTTTAGCATCATTCCTTTCCAAAGAAACCCCAGGGCTGATCTCCTTCAGAATGGACTGGTTGGATCTCCTTGCAGTCCAAGAGACTCACAAGAGTCTTCTCCAACACCACAGTTCAAAAGCATCAATTCTTCAGTGCTCAGCTTTCTTCTTACATGTAAGCAATTAGTATGCCAATAATAGACTATATAGTTCTAGGAGCAAAGACTGACCATCCATCTTTATAGTTTCCACACCTTGTAACATTCGGTTATACCCACAATGGGTGCCCCCTGCAGAGCTGCCAACTTACCTAGTACTGTTGTTTTTTTTTTAAACCAGTGCTATCATCTTCAATAAACATGAAATATTTTCACTAAAATATTCTGCAAATGTGGACAGGTGAATCAGATCAAATTAATCTTTTAGTTCATGTATAGATATCTTTATCAAAATCTGTATGGACATATAAGTGGTGCTGAGAGAGTAATAATTACACAATAAAAATTACACAAAATCTAAGCCTAAGTATTAAGAAGAGGCAGCAAGAATACACAGAAGAACTATACAAAAAGAATCCTAGTGACCCAGACAACCATGCTGGTGTGTTCACTCACCTAGAGCCAGACATCTTGGATATGAAATTAAATGAGCCTTAGGAAGCACCATTACAAACAAAGCTAGTGGAGGTGATGGGATTCCATTTGAGCTATTTGAAATCCTAAAGGGTGATGCTGTGAAAGTGCTGCACTCAATATGCCAACAAATTCGGAAAACTCAGCAGTGGCCACGGGACTGGAGAAGGTCAGTTTTCATTCCAATCCCAAAGAAAGGCAGTGCCAAAGAACACTCAAAACACTGCATAACTGCACCCATTTCACATGCTAGCAAAGTAATGCTCAAAATCTCCAAGCTAGGCTTCAACAGTACATGAACCGAGAACTTCCAGAAGTTCAAGCTGGATTTTAAAAGGCAGAGGAACCAGAGATCAAATTGCTAACATCTTCTGGCTCATAGAAAAGCAAGATAATTCCAGAAAAACATCGACTTCTGCTTCACTGACTATGCTAAAGCTTTGACTGTATGGATTACAACAAACTGTGGAAAATTCTTAAAGAGATGGGAATACCAGACTACCTGACCTGCCTCTTCAGAAATCTGTATGCAGGTCAAGAAAGAACAGTTAAAACTGGATGTGAAACAACAGATTGGTTCAAAAGTGGGGAAAAAATACATCAAGACTGTATATTGTCAATCTATTATTTAATTTATATGCTGAGTACATCATGCAGAATGCCAGGTTGGATGAAGCACAACCTGGAATCAAGATTGCTTGGAGAAATATCAATAACCTCTAATATGCAGGTGACACTACTGTTATGGTAGAAACAAAGAGGAACTAAAGAGCCTCTTGATGAAGGTGAAAGAAGAGAGTGAAAAAGCTGACTTAAAACTCAACATTCAAGAAATGAAGATTATGGCTTCCAGGCCATCACTTCATGGGAAATAGATGGGAAAACAATGGAAACCATAACAGACTTTATTTTCTTGGGCTCCAAAATCACTGTAGATAGTGACTGTAGCCATCAAATTAAAAGGCACTTGCTCCTTCAAAGAAAAGCTACAACAAACCTAGACAGCATATTAAAAAGCAGAAACATTACTTTACAACAAGGGTCTGTATAGTCAAACCTATGGTTTTTCCAGTAGTCATGGTTGGATGTGGTAGTTGATCTATAAAGAAGGCTGAGCGCTGAAGAATTGATGCTTTTGAACTGTAGTGTTGGAGAAGACTCTTGACAGTCCCTTGGACTGCAAGGAGATCCAACCAGTTCATCCTAAATGAAATCAATCCTGAATATTCACTGGAAGACTGATGCTGAAGCTGAAACTCCAATACTTTGGCCACCTGTTGCAAAGAACTGACTCATTGGGAAAGACCCTGATGCTGGGAAAGAGTGAAGGCAAGAGGAGAAGGGGCAACAGAGGACGAGACGGTTGGATAGCATCACCAACTCAATGGACATGTATTTGAGCAAGCTCCAGGAAATGGTGAAGGACGGTGAAGCCTGGCATACTGCAGTCCATGGAGTCACTAAGAGCTGGACACAACTGAGCAACTGAAAAACAACAAAACATAAAATTCAAGAATTATTAGAAATAAAATACTAGAACATGCCTTGAGAGATTGTCTATCACCATTAAATGATCTTTTAGCAATGTTGTGTGTACGTAGTGTAAATGCTATAATGTCTATAATTGTTTTAAACTGTTTAATGTATTATACATGTCATTCCCCAATAACTTTAGCGTATTATTTTAGTTGCAATATTTTGGTACATGTTTACCCCTCCATAGTTGCCAGATAACTGCAATATAAACTTTTCTAAAGCTTTGAATCTTTCAGGTATTGGTTCATTTGCTACTTTGGCAGAGCTAACAAATGTTCTCTAATTTTATTATCCCATTTCCTTTTGAATGACCAATTCCTCCTATTTTTTTATTTTTATATTTTGATATAGAAATTCACCTTGAAAAATCCATAAAACAAATATATGATGAGATTGACAAACATTCTGGACCTTACCATGAATTCTGACTTTGGAAGGAAGAGGAGAAGGATAAATACCATATCAGTACAAAAACTCCATGACAAATTAACTGATGATAGTGAAAATTTTCCAATTTTTTTAAATGTATCAATCTATAACAATGTAAGATTATTTAAAAAAAAACTTCAAAGAAAAGCTGAAAGCCTGCTCCTATCTGTGTCCATTATAAACTTGAACTAAATCCAGTCTGGGGAACTTGACCTTTATGTTAACTCAAAGCATAATCTCTAGAGACCAATCCTAAAACAAACATGGTGGACTCCTAAAGACGAACAGGAAATCCAGCATTCAACCTGGTGACCAAATCCCTGCCCAGGTCTCCAATATTCATTAACCTTGAGTTCAGGCACCAATGTACTAAGAGACGTTTAGGAAACCTCTGTCCTGCTGGAAATTCTGAGATAAGCCAGAACTGGAAAGAACATTGTGAGAGAACCTAAGAACAAAATCGGCTTTCACAACTGAACTACCAAGCCCGGGTAAATTGAGATGAGTGACAGCTTTAGCAGAAGAGAAATATCAAGAGAAAATCCCAATGAGGAGAGGAGTATAGCATGGGATGGGGAGCAGGAAGTGGAAAAGGGGAGTAAGAAACTAAAAGGAAAACAACCGCAATGAAGATCAAATCTGAGAACTTTGTAGGACACAGGAGGGCAGAGAATCCCATCTCCCAGCTTCCAGAAAGCCATTTCTCACCCCAAACTTTTCACACACATGTGCACACAAAGACACACCGCACACTCTAAAAGGTTAGATTACAAAAGAGGGTTGGTTACAATAAGTTACACTGAGACACCACAGAAAAGTGGCAGAAATATCCTTGCCCTGCCCGGTGAAGTGGGGTGGGATGATGGAGGCGAGGTGATCAAGACAAAAGAGGAAAACTCGGAAGGGGAGCTTGTGCGTGTACCAGAACTCTGTCAGCATCT
This sequence comes from Nanger dama, assembly GCA_917880005.1. NCBI lineage: Eukaryota > Metazoa > Chordata > Mammalia > Artiodactyla > Bovidae > Nanger > Nanger dama. Next base: position 6,147,008 of record CAKJTW010000059.1, read on the forward strand.
CTTACCTGGCATCTGATTCCCTGACAGGTTGGAGTAGGCCCAGAGCACAGTGGTTGCTCAACATGACTGTAAGAAGGAAAGCTGTTGGCTAGCAAGTGAAGATGTCTGTTTGAGCTGTTTCCCACCCTTCCTCCAGTTTAGGTCAAGAGAGATACACTGGATAGAGCTCTCTTTCTAAAGCTTTATTCAGACTTTTAAGCAAATCTTCCAAAGACTTATTAATATTGCTACTTTTTATAACATAAAAATTAGAACTGACTTATTCCCAATTTATCTTAAATTATTAAATTTTTATTTCAGCATCCTTCTACCTGAGAAACAATGACTCCCAAACTATAGTGTCAATAACCTCCCTCCGAGGAGAGGATGAGGTGTATGAAGAGAGTAACATGGAAACTTATATTACCATATGTAGAATATATATAACCAATGGGAATTTGTTGTATGACTCAGAGATCTAAAACAGGGCTCTGAATCAACCTAGAGGGGGTGGGGTGGGGAGGGAGGTTCAAGAGGGAAGGCACATGTGTATACCTATGGCTGATTCATGTTGATGTCTGACAGAAAACAACAAAATTCTGTAAAGCAATTATCCTTCAATTAAAAAAATTTTTTAAAGAATAAAAAAATAAATAACCTCCCACCAAAAAAAAAAAATGCTGATTTTAATCCAAATTAGGAGGAAACGTCCTTGGAGAGTGCAATTAAAGATAAATATACTGCTTTTCTTGAGACAGAGGCTTTCACAGCTTCTTCAGATAGAATTCTGGGCCTTAATGATTACAGATTTGTGAATCAGGTAGTTCATTAAAATCAAATATATGTGGTGTCTCTCTGTGTGTATCTGTGTATATGTCCAGAAAAAGAGAAAAAAATATGGCAAAATGTTAGCAGTTATTGGATCTAGGTGGAAAACATAAGAGTCTTTAATATCCTTTCACCTTTTTGTATGCTTAAAAATTTACAATGAAATGTTGAGAATTATGCAGACTTATGTGTATAACCTGAGCATTCCCATTCAAATTATCCTATTAAACTTTAAGTGTTTTTCTGGTACCTTTTTCACAAAGTATATCATGGCTACTTCTCCATAGCAATAAAGGCATGTGTGCAGTATTATTTTCAAAAGTAGTCCATTGTATGGCTTTGCTTTAATTTTTAAGACTAATTCTCAATTACAGATGTTTAGATAGTTTCCATTTGTTGTTATGTTAAATTAATGCTATAGGCATTTTGCATACACATCTTTGCTTGTATGTGATTTCCATATATAATCCCTAAAAGTAGAAATACCAGGTCAAAGAATGCATGTTTCTTTACATTTTGAGACACTTGCAAGATTACTCTTAATACAATTTGCAGTTATATAGTCCCTTCCATGGGCTTCCCTGTAGCTCAGCTGCCAGCAATGCTGGAGACCTGGGTTCGACCCCTGGATTGGGAAGACCCCCTGGAGGAGGGCATGGCAACCCACTCCAGTATTCTTGCCTGGCGAATCCCATGGACACCAGAGCCTGGCAGGCTGCAGTCCATGGGGTCGCAAAGAGTTGGACAGCACAGCGTTACCTTCCACAGTGCATGAGTGGGCCCGTTTCCTCACAGTCTTGCTGAACACTGGTTACTAATTTTTAAAAGCATTTTCTACTGATAAGATGGTAAGCATTCTTTTAATTTGCTTTTATTTCATCATTGGTGATTTTCAATTTTATTTCATGTGTTTATTGGCCATTTGTAATTTGTCTTTTGCTTTTCTGCTGGAGTATTCACAATCCCCTTATTGATTTTATAAACCTCTTGTATAATATCTCTTTTATAATAAAGCCATGTACTTTTTGTCTTTTAACTTTGTTTATAGTGCTGTATATATCATGGAGATATTTTCATATAACCAATCTGAATTTTTCTTTGGATTTTGGCTCTAAATATCACTTTTAGGGAACATCTTTTTCCATCCCTAGGTTATGAAAATCTTGCCTATATTTTCTTCCACTATCATTATGCCTTTTTACATTTAAATGATAATCTATTTAGACTTTTTTTTTTTAATTACAATACTGTATTTGTTTTGCCATACATTGACACGAATCAGCCATAGGTGAACACAATCGCCCAATGCCAAAGCCCCCTCCCACCTCCCACCCCACATCCTCTACTTGAATCATCCTGTGCATCAGCCCCATGCCTCCTGCATCCTACATTGAACATAGATTGGCACTTCATTTCTTACACGAAAATATACATGTTTCATTGCCATTCTCCCAAACCATCCCACCCTTTCCCTCTCCCTCAGAGTCCAAAAATCCACTCTATACCTCTGTGTCTCTTGGTTGTCTCACATACAGGGTCATCATTACTGTCTTCTAAATTCCATATATACGTGTCAGTATACTGTATTGGTGTTTTTCTTTCTGGCTTACTTCACTCTGTATAATTGGTTCCAATTTCATCCATCTCATTAGAACTGAGTCAAATTTATTCTTTTTAAGGGCTGAGTAGTATTCCATAGTGTATATGTACCACAGCTTTCTTATCCATTCATCTGCTGATGGACATCTAGGTTGCTTCCATGTCCTGGCTATTATAAACAGCGCTGCAATGAACATTGGGGTACATGTGTCTCTTTCAATTCTGGTTTCCTCGGTGTGTATGCCCAGCAGTGGGATTGCTGGGTCATAAGGCAGTTCTATTTGCAATTTTTTAAGGAATCTCCACACTGTTTTCCATAATGGCTGTACTAGTTTGCATTCCCACCAGCAGTGTAAGAGGGTTCCATTTTCTCCACATCCTCTCCAGCATTTATTGCTTGTAGACTTTTGGATCGCAGCTATTCTGACTGGTGTGAAATGGTACCTCACTGTGGTCTTGATTTGCATTTCTCTGATAATGAGTGATGTTGAGCATCTTTTCATGTGTTTGTTAGCCATCCGTATGTCTTCTTTGGAGAAATGCTATTTAGACTTTAAATTGACATTAAATAGCCATACTTTTTGTTTTGTTCTGGTTTTCCCCAAACCAAGTAGAATAAGTACTTTTTTTCCCCAACACCGTATCTTTCCTAAGTGTCATTCATCAGTAACCTCAGGATGATTAATTCTGCATCTTAATTCACTTTCTCTCTACTCCTAAATTGTTTGCCAATCATGGACATTTGAATTCAGAAAGTACTACTAACACAAATATTCACGCAATGATATTTCAGGACATTCATACACAGTTCTGAAGTTCTGAAAAATCACTTTAAAACCATACAAGTTCCCCCAAAGTATCAGCTTTCCTGCCCAGCCACCCCCCAACTCCCATCTTTCAACTCCCCCACTGATAGGAAATGCACTAAGAGTCTCCACTCATTTAAGAAGTGAGTTAAGTACTCTTACCTGGAAAATCCCATGAACAGAGGAGCCTGGTGGGCTACAGTCCATGGGATAGCAAAGAGTCAGACACAACTGAATGAATAAACAACACAGCTAAGGAAAAGGTAATATTTTTAGCAGTCTTGAGAGTTTATCAAAGTCTTCAACTCACAGAGGGGCTTCCCTGGTAGCTCAATTAGTAAAGAATCTGCCTGCAGTGTAGGAGACCCAAGTTTGATCCTTGGGTCAGGAAGATCCCCTGGAGAAGGAAATGGCAACCCACTTCAATATTCTTGCCTGGGAAATCCCATGGACAGAGGAGCCTGACAGCCTACAGTCCATGAGATGGCAAAAGTCAAACACAACTTAGCAACTAAATCACCACCAGCTCATAGAGAAGGATGGAATTTTCTCCCAGGCCACTGCTGTTTCACTTGCTCTACACATGTGACAAGTCAGAGTGTAGCGTTTCCTTAAAAAGACTTTTCAGGTATTCTCTGATCACAGATGGGGAAGACAAGGAAACCTGAACCCAATGGTAAAGAAAAAAAATCTGTCCAACAGTTTTTATTCATGTTTGTCTATGAAGTTTTCTTCTTCATTGTGAGTGTGGAGTCTATGTGTGTGTTTGGCAGAAATGAGATGAAAAGAGACATGTTTCTGTTTCTACAGAATGAAGTAGAAGGTCCTGTTTATTTTTTTCATAAAATGGTTAATGAAGTACTATAGAAAAATAGATTTCCATGAATCAGGCAGAATAAGTTTCAAGTGTTTGCTACTTCTAAATCACGTCTCCACTTTCTCTCTCATCTGAAGCCAATAATCACAGTGTTTCCATCAATGAATTTGCTTTCTTTTAACACCTAACCTTGTTAGGCCTAAGGTTAAAAATTGCTCTGTGAGTGTTAATCACGACTTTATTTCATCTCTTCCAAGCAGGTCATAACCTGTCCTTCCAAGAATACCACCCTCCCCACCAATTTCTCCAGGGAAATGGGCATCATTCTTGCCTATGTTGGTCTTTTGTTGTCTTTTTACCCAGCCACTGGAATAAGGATGAAGTCATCTGGTTAAGCAGGTTCATTTCTTCCCAGTCAAGAAAAACCAGCCCAATCCCTTCCATAAGATAACACTATAAGCTATAGTCATTTAGAGATCTATTACTGAGTATGTGACCTATGAGACTGAACCAGAAGGCACCAGAAATGTAGCCCCATTTACTCACCTGTTATTCAGTAATGTAAGCGAGTACTAACTTTGTGAAACTTAAGTGCTTACCTTCTACAGTCTATTTGCACTCATGAAGTTCACCGTTGGAGGATAGAAAAATTAGCATAAAATAGGACATCTATGATTATTTTTGAAGTGTAAGCTGTCAGCCAGTCCACCACCGTGCACTTGAATGATTTTTCTCTCTTTGGTCTTTGCCTAAACAATGTCAGTCAGTCCAGATTATATTGAAAGACTGGCAAGATACAGAAGATAGTTGGGAGGTACCATACCTTTTGAAAAGGTATGATTTAGCCATGTGGAATCCACCCTGTTACAGATAGGGAATTTTCAAGCTTTGGCATGTCTCCTTGTGCTGATCTGCCAACCTCCACACACTATGTTTTGAAAGCACTTCCTCCAACTGCTGCTGAATTGGCAGGGTGGACCTCCTGTGGATCAGTTTTTCCATTCTCTCAGTCCTACTTAAGCATGGTGATCTGTTGTCTGTCAACCTTCTATTCTAGACCAGGCCCTGCCCTTGGCCTGTTCAGAAATCTGGGAGCTATTAGAAAAAGAGCCCTATTAATGGTGTGTACCATAAAGCCAGCCATCTAAGCCTTCCCCACCTCAGTAGCCACATACTACTGACTTTGAACCAGCCAAAGGCAGGGGCAGAGCCCAGGATATGTAATCATTTGGTTTGTTTTTAAACCACATTCCTTTACTGAGTGCTCCCTGGTCTCCTCACATATCCTGTGTGCATGTGATGTGTGACCAGAAGCCCTTTGGTCTTCATGAAGCCCAGGGGTCATTTCTCTAGACTCAGCCCAGAGCTATCAGTGACATCTCATGACTTGAACTTTTGATCCATTCTAAAGAAGGAATTTTACTTTAATCACCTCCCAAATAGAAAGTGAAATCAACCACTGTTTACTGAGTACCAAATCTTTGCCCAGCATCGTCTAGAACACTCCAAGATGGTACAAATGTGGTAATTCATTATCCCTGACTTCAAGGTACTTAAAATTCTATTAAAGAGACACGGCCACACCCAGAGCCACGTGAGGAAAACAAGTAGTGACAAAAGTATGGTTTTGTCTTAGTAACATGGGAGAAGGGGATTTCAAAAAGAAAAGATGTGAGATGGAAAGGTCAGGGAAAAACTTCATGAAGGAAGTTACCCTCAAAAGATGAACTGGCAGTGTTTTGCATTGTAGAAAAAAATCAGAAAGTAAGAAAACAAGTGCATCATAATGAAAGGTTTTTGATGTTTTCAAGGGATGATTGGATAGGAAGTGACTTTTGCCAAACAATACATCTTAATAATAGGAAGAGGTACCATTTAATGAGTGTATGTGTAAGGTACACGGTATAGTGTCATATCTGACATATATGAAATGGCATTTAATCTACACAATAAGTTCAGATACTATTGTTCAGTTGCTCAGTCTTGTCTAATTCTTTGTGACCCCATAGACTGCAGCACATCAGGCTTCTCTGTCCATCACCAACTCTCGGAGCTTCCAGTGAATATTAAGGACTGATTTACTTTATGATTGTCTGCTTTGATCTCCTTGCAGTCCAAGGGACTCTCAAGAGTCTTCTCTAACACCACAGTTCAAAAGCGTCATTTCTTCAGTACTCAGCTTTCTTTGTGGTCCATGTCTCATATCCATATCTGACTACTGGAAAAACCATAGTTTTGACTAGACACACTCTTGCAGGCAAAGTGATATTTCTGCTTTTTAATTTGCTGTCTAGGTTGGTTATAGGTTTTCTTCCAAGGAGCAAGCATCCTTTTAATTCATGGCTGCAGTCACCATCTGCAGTGATTTTGGAGCCCAAAAGAACAAAGTCTCTCACTGTTTTCATCATTTCCCCATCTAATTGCCATGAAGTTATGGGTCAGTCAGTTCAGTCCCTCAGTCATTTCCAACTCTTTGAGACCCCATGAACTGCAGTTTGCTAGGCCTCCCCATCCATCACCAACTCCCAGAGTTTACCCAAACTCATGTCCATTGAGTCAGTGATACCATCCAACCATCTCATCCTCTGTCATCCCTTTATCCTCCTGACCTCAATCTTTCCCAGAATCAGGGTCTTTTCCAGTCAGTCAGCTCTTTGCATCAGGTGGCCAAAGTACTGGAGATTCAGCTCCAACATCAGTCCTTTCAATGAACACCCAGGACTGATCTCCTTTAGGATGGACTGGTTGAATCTTCTTGCAGTCCAAGGGACTCTCAAGAGTCTTCTCCAACACCACAGCTCAAAAGCATCAATTCTTACGTGCTCAGCTTTCTTTACAGTCTAACTTACATCCATACATGACTACTGGAAAAACCACAGCCTTGACTAGATGGACATTTGTTGACAAAGTAATGTCTGTGCTTTTGAATATGCTATCTAGGTTGGTCATAACTTTTCTTGCAAGGAGTGTCTTTTAATTTCATGGCTGCAATCACCATCTGCAGTGATTTTGGAGCCCCCAAAATAAAGTCAGCCACTGTTTCCACTGTTTCCCCATCTATTTGCCACAAAGTGATGGGACTGGATGCCATGATCTTCTTTTTCTGAATGTTGAGCTTTAAGCCAGCTTTTCCACTCTCCTCTTTCACTTTCATCAAGAGGCTTTTTAGTTCCTCTTCACTTTCTGCCATAAGGGTGGTGTCGTCTGCATATCTGAGGTTACTGGTATTTCTCCCAGAAATCTTGATTCCAGCTTGTGCTTCTTCCAGCCCAGCATTTCTCATTATGTACTCTGCATAGAAGTTAAATAAGCAGGGTAACAATACACACTCTGATGTACTCCTTTTCCTATTTGGAACCAGTCTGTTGTTTCATATCCAGTCCTAACTGTTGCTTCCTGACCTGCATACAGATTTCTCAGGAGGCAGGTAAAGTGGTCTAGTATACCCATCTCTCTAAGAATTTTCCACAGTTTTTTGTGATCCACTCAGTCAAAGGCTTTAGCACAGTCAATGAAGCAGAAGTAAGTGTTTTTCTGGAGCTCTCTTGCTTTTCCATGATTCAGTGGACATTGGCAATTTGATATCTGGTTCCTCTGCTTTTTCTAAATCCAGCTTAAACATCTGGAAGTTCTCAATTCATGTACTGTTGAAGCCTGGTTTGGAGAATTTTGAACATTACTTTGCTAACGTGTGAGATGAGTGCAATTGTGCAGTAGTTTTAACATTCTTTGACATTGTCTTACCACTGTTAGCCTCATTTAAAGATAATGAAACTACCGAGGAAACCAGAATTGAAAGAGACACATGTACCCCAATGTTCATTGCAGCACTGTTTATAATAGCCAGGACATGGAAACAACCTAGATGTCCATCAGCAGATGAATGGATAAGAAAGCTGTGGTACATATACACGATGGAGTACTACTCAGCCCTTAAAAAGAGTAAATTCGACTCAGTTCTAATGAGATGGATGAAATTGGAGCCGATTATACAGAGTGAAGTAAGCCAGAAAGAAAAACACTAATACAGTATTCTGACACATATATATGGAATTTAGAAGGATAGTAATGAAGACCCTCTATGTGAGACAACAAAAGAGACTCAGAGGTATAGTACGGACTTTTGGACTCTGAGGGAGAGGGAGAGGGTGGGATGATTTTGGAGAACGGCATTGAAACATGTATACTATCTTGTAAGAATGAAGCACCAGTCTATGTTCAATACAGGATGCAGGACGCATGGGGCTGGTGCACAGGATGATTCAGGGAGAGGATGTGGGGTGGGAGGTGGGAGGGGGGCTTTGGCATTGGGAGATCGTGGACACCTGTGGCTGATTCATGTCAATGTATGGCAAAACAAATACAGTATTGTAATGTAGAATAAAGTATTAAAAAAAAAGATAATGAAATTAAAGTTTAAGGTGGCTAAGTAGTTTGCTCAAAATCACAGGCAGCAGTAGTGTTAAGATTCAAACACAGTTCTGATGGACTCCGGAACCAAGGTCTTGGCCAGGTTCACCCAGACTTCTGATGTACTATTATCACTCTAGTGGCCACAAAATTCCCAGTCAGAACCCATACTGCTCAAGGTTCCTAGAACCTCCACCCTTGAGTGATATTTGTTTACAAACCCGTGATAGCAGTCTGCCTAGAAAGAGCATCAAACTATCTCTTCATGTGCTTTTATAATAGACAGACTGAAGTGCCCTGCTGGTGAAGAATGTAGATGCTCGGCCTGCAAGGTTACAGTGCTCCTCATTATAGTCCAAAGTAATCCCAGAATTTATGACCTATCGTAACATAACTGGCAATCAAAAATCCGCTGCTTTGTGTATGGACAACACTTTCAGTAGTCTCCCCTTGTTCCAAGGATAGGTTTCAAGGCCCCAATGGATGCCCAAAACTGCAGCTAGTGCTAGACCCCAAACCTACTATTTTTTTCCTGTATATACATATTTAAGATAAAATTTAATTTATAAATTAAGTACTCTGAGATTAACAATAGTAGATAATAATCAAATAGAACAACTATATATACTATAATAAAAGCTATGGAAATGTAATTTCTGTCTCTCAGAACATCATACTGTACAAATGCAGTGCCTATTCCATCTTAACTAAGCATTTATCATGCACTGCAGCCATAACTTTTGCAGTTTGAGCTGTGACAGCAAAACTAGAGCAAATTTCTTTTTCCTTCTTCACAATTTCAAAGATAGAAGATTTGTTCTTACTGTAAATCATAGCAACCTCAGAGTACAATTTTTTTCTTTCCTTGTTAAGTCAAGAACTTACACCTTTTCACTTAAAAGAAGCACTTTCTGGCTTCTCTATGGAATATCTGAATTCCCAGCATCCCTGCTCTTACATTTTGAGTCCATTTTTAAGTAAAATAAGTATTACTTGAACACAAGAACTGCAGTGTTGCAACAGTGGATCTGATAACCAAGATGGCTACTAAGTGACCAGCAGGTGGGTAACTTACATGGCGTGGATACACTGGACAAAGGAATGATTCAGTTCCCAGGTAAGAAAGGACTGAGAGCATGGGGCTGCATCACGCAAATTGGAGTGGCATACAATTGTTTATTTATGAAATTTTTCACTTAATATATTCAGACCATGGTTGACCATAGATAACTGAAACTATGGGAAGTAAACCTGCAAATAAGTAGAATAACTACTACGCTTAAAGCCCTACCCCCTCCCCATCCACAGCAGTCTTACAGATTCTTTGACCTGCCTTGGAATAGATGCAAATACTTCAGGGCCACCCAGTCATGTCTCAGCCCAGTCTAGATCTCAACTCCTCCACTGTAGGGCAGAATCCCTGCACCATCCACTACCTAAACTGTCTTTTACATAAACTGCAGTAATGCCCCCCGCAAGTTCATGTTAGTCTTCTCCTGATGCTTAAGTAACAGTTTAGCAATGTGTCCATTTATTCAGTGTATTCTTATTAAAAGCTCACTAGACACTAGTCCCTGTTCTGCCACACAAACAGTATCATAAAAAAATTTTTTTTTCCTATTCCCCTTCTTTTTCTTCCCTATCCTACTCCCTAGAGGTTAATTACCTAACCTAGTAACATTAGAGTTATGCTATGAAAGCTTATCCATATTAGTAAATGGGTTGTTGGCTTGTAGGAGCTGCAATCTAATGATTAAGAGCCTATATCTTAGTTTTTCTAGGACAGAACCAAAAATGGATTCTACTGGCCTTGAATATATTTTGAAGGGGACAGGGTGGTTCCAGGAATGCTGTCAGAGGGATATAAAAGGAAGATAAGGAATTGTGGGGACAGATGGAAGAGATTTCCAGGGTCCACCTGTTAAAGTTATCTGTTGCTACATAAAAATTACTCCAAAATCTTTGTGACTTAATAACAAGTGGGCTTCTCTGTGGGTTCAGTGGTCAAGAATTTACCTGCCAATGCAGGAGGAATGGGTCTGATCCCTAGTCTGGGAAGATCTCAGAAGCCACGGAACCACTAAGCCCTTGCACCAAAACTATTGAGCCTATGCTCTAGAGCCCAGAACTACAAAGCCCATGCAGAGAAACTAGAGAGCAGCCCCCACTCACTACCACTAGAGGAAAGCCCGTGCAGCCACAAAGACCCGGCAGAGCCAAACATAAACAAAATCATTTTAAAACGATAATCATTATATCTCAGATCTTCTGTGGATAAGCAATGCACAGGGCACTGTGAGGAAATGACTTGTTTCTGTTCATGTCTGAACCTCAGCTGGGAGATGCAAAGGCCAGGGGATAGATCATCCTGTGGTTTTTCCACATGACCTTGGCTGCCTCACAACTGCTGGCTAGATTCCAAGAGCAAGTGTCCAGAGAGACAGAGGAGAGAGAAAAATAAAAGCAGAAGTTGTATCCTTTTTATGACCTAGCCTCAGAAGTCACAAGGTATCACTTCTGCCATACTTGATCAGAACCTAGATTCATAGGATGGAGAACTAAGATCCACCTCTCGGGAGCCCCACCTCTCAGCGGTGTAAGTCACACTATAAAGAGAGCACAAGGAATTGAATAAACCTATTTGTATGGCCATCTTTATAAAATACAATCTGCAATGCCACTTAGAGGTAAATCTGAATGAACTCATAGATGATACAATGTGTGTGGTAACTAGATGTTTTTGCAGTTTCCCCTACAGGCATTTCTTGGTAGTAGACTTTATTAACATACCTAATGTTAATATTAACATTATTAAGCTGGAAACCAAGATCCTCAATATCCCCTCCTTTATATTGTTCCAGGTTGCTGCTGTTGCTGCTGCTAAGTCATTCCAGTCCTGTCCAACTCTGTGTGACCCCAGAGACGGCAGCTCACCAGGTTAGAGTTGGCCAAAGAGAAACGAGTATGGGATTTGGTCGCCAGAAGTGAAGCAGTGGGCATTACTCCATGAAGACCATTGAGGAGAGATATAGTGAGGAACAGTTGCTCAGCAGGTCCTGGCTTATCTTTGCTCTCCTTCACCAGGTTTCCAGCTCTTCTTCGTCTGCCCATGCCCATCACCAGGCCTTTGGCTGTGGACCTGTAGAGGCAGCAACTGTACAGATCATCAGCTTTTCATAGACCTTACATAACTTCCTGTTCTCATTCCTGCTTCAATGGCTGGAAATATTTTTTAAAAAAACAATTGTTTATTTGGCTGTACCAGGTCTCACTTAGTTGTGGCTCTTGGGATCTTCACTGGCTCTTGTGGGATTTCTGGTTGCGGTGCACAAGCTCAGTTAACCAGCAGCATGTGGGACCTTGGTTCCCCGGCCAGGGATCAAACCTGCATCCCCTGCATTGGAAGGCAGATTCTTAACCACTGGACTATCAGGGAAGTCCTTGGAAATATTTTGATTCTCAGATTTTCCCCTATGACTCCAACTTATTCACCTGCATCAGTGCCTTGAGAAGAAGAGTTAGCCACTTTTCTCATTCTCCAGCTCCCTCTTGTTGAAGTTCAATATCTCAGCTAGTCCTGCTGCTGCTAAGTCGCTTCAGTCGTGTCCGACTCTGCGACCCCATAGACGGCAGCCCACCAGGCTCCTCCGTCCCTGGGATTCCCCAGGCAAGAACACTGGAGTGGGTTGCCATTGCCTTCTCCAATGCATGAAAGTGAAAAGGGAAAGTGAAGTCACTCAGTCGTGTCTGACTCTTCGTGACCCCATGGACTGCAGCCCACCAGGCTCCTCCACCCATGGGATTTTCCAGGCAAGAGTACTGGAGTGGGGTGCCATTGCCTTCTCTGTCAGCTAGTCCTACAGTTTCGTAAAGTCTAATTCCTACAATAAATCTGTGATTTGATAACACTCATAGTGTCTCTGTTTCACTGTCTGGGCCCTGACTAATAGAATTCATATTGAAAAATCTTGGGAGTATCTGGATCAGTCATAGCAGCAAATCCAAGCAGAAATCCACCTCCTTCCGGTTTAAACAGTGTAAATGCTAGGGCATGAAAAGAGCCCAAACCAAGAAGTCAAGAAGTGGGAGTGACAGCAAACCAAATAAATAGTCCTCTGAACAAAGCCATTAAGTTACTGTGCCTCTAGCTCTGTGACGGCAACAGGTAGAGAGAGGTAGGTCTCACTTTTTTTGTTGTTGTTAATAATGCCTGCATTCTGGAACCTGAGGCCCTATGAAGCTAGGAAATATATAGAATCATGAAGAGAGGAAGTGTTTCATGGCAAGTGACTAATCTATAACAACATTGTCACTCATCAACCTGAAGTTCACAAAAGCCACGCCTTGGTTCACACGGTCATCTAATATCTGAGTAGAAGAACACCCTGCAGACCTTGGGGGAAGGACCTGCCTGGCAAGACAAGAACAGTGAGTGTCTGTTAGAAAGAGCTTCCTTTGTAATACCGAGAGAACAGAAACAGAAGGGCTTCTGTTTCAAGGCCAGTATCCCTTGGGGAGAGGACATGTTCCCCTTGGTTTTCCCACCTTCCCAATCTGGCTTCACTTCTTCAGGCTAACCTCTTTGAGCCCTGCCAGCAGGCGTGGATTAAACTGCCACCTACCAGACACCTGCCTGAGCACTCTGTATCATCGTTCCTTCTTATGGGAAGGCAGCAAGTGTCTACCACTCACTCCAACCTTAGTCTAGGACCAGAGGAGGCCATGTCTCAGCCCTTCACCAACAGGAGTAGAAGTGCTCTTCTTTACTGCAAAATGTCATGTCAAAGCCAAACCTCAGTCTTCAATTTCCTGAAAGAATAAGTAGAGCTCTCAGGAAGGAGCCAGGCCAGTGAGCCCCTAATGCACTAAGTATGTTGCTTTTCTAGCCCACTCAAGCTGGGAGAAGTAAAGAGCCTTTCACACAACAACCTCAGCCTCATGTCTTTTTCCCAAAGCCATAGCTTGACAGAATCATCCTATTAACAATGGGCTGGATAGGGGTAGCAATTATTAAATGACACTATTTGTGAAAGTAATATTGTATCTTAGATGCAGTTCTGTCAGAGGAATTAGACAAGAAAATGTCAAGGACAAAGTGCAAGTATTCAAGCCCACTATGTTTCTGTGCTTCTGCTGCCTTCCAGAACATTCTTCCAAGTCACCATGATCTAAAGCCAATTAAGAGCAAAATCAGACAATACCATCTTGAAACTCATTTTAATTGAATGCATTGGAAATCCGGTGCTATAACAATACATACTCTAAAAGGTAAGCTAAATTTAAAAAGTCAGTTTAAATTTTTTTTCACATATGTAAAGCACCAAGTATTGATTTTATGTAACCAAGGATAAGAAGAAGAGAATTCACAGACAAGAGCAGTAGTTCTCAACTAGGAGCAATCTTGACCCCAGGGTATATTTGACAAGATCTGAAGGTATTTTTGGTCATCAAAACTGGCAGGAAGGGGGATGCTGCCCCTGGCATTTAGCTGATAGAGGACAAGGGTGCTGCTAAACATTTTGTGATGCACAAGACATCTCCTCTCACACTAATAAATAAGTGTCTGGCCCAAAATGTTAATGTCTTAGATGGGAAAAGCTTGGCCTAGCGACATCAAAAATGAACTTAAATTCTTTTCAGCAATCATGAATTTTAAATAAAGTGTAACACTTATAATCTAAGTTCACATTTTGAACCCCCTTCATCCTCCTTAAGCCTGTGTACCAATCATAGAGGTACCAATCAATGATAGATGACCTATGGAATGAGAATTTAAAAAACACAAAACTCTGCTTACAATCAAGATAAGCATCTCCATAGCACAGAACCAGACAGCAATGTGAAATGGAGCGCCTTCCACACTCTGGGTATAGGTGCAGTGGCAGCCATGAGTTTGGATCCTGTACACAGTGGAGACATGGGAAAAGAAACCAAGTTTCACTGTATGAAAGCAGGTTTTAAGAATAAGTTGAGAAAACTGCTACACAGAACTCTCTGAAGCAATGTCTTGCAGGAAGCTGAATGCCCAGGCAGGTAAAGGAAAAATACATAAATATTGACCAGTACCTGAGCCTAGCCACTCAGTGCCTGAATCTGTGATATCCTTAATGTCACCATGAGATAGGGACTTGAGTCACCAACATAAGAACTGCTTCTGGTCTTTGAGCGAGGGGTCAGTGATGATGACCACAAAAGCACTAGACAGCAGAGAGGGTGAGAGAATAAATCTACACATCAAATTCCAAAATGCATGAAGAAAATTAACACTACAGAGCATAAATTTACTGTTAGTTGTTCAGCTGTTTCCAACTCTTTGTGACCCCATGAACTATAGCCCACCAGGTTCCTCTGTCCATGGAATTCTCCAGGCAAGAATACTGGAGTGAGTAGCCATTCCCTTCTTCAGAGGATCTTCCCAACTCAGGGATCAAACCTGGCTCTCCTTCACTGCAGGCAGATTCCTTACCACTGAGTCACCCAACCAAGAGAGATTTGGCAATAGCCGGTGACATTTTTGATCATCTTAACTGGCAGGGTTAAGTGTACTACTGGCATCTAGCAGGTAGAAGCACTGGAAAATTCATCAGAATTCAGAATAGCATGATGAAAGAATTATTTCTATATGAAATAGTAGTTAAAAGACAAAAGGCAAATTAACTAACAGTAGTTCCAGGAAGGGTATTAGAAGGAATGCAGTTGATACAATACTCAAAGAATAAGGTAGATAAAATGCTTAAAATATGAAGAAGTCTATGAGCACTATTAAAAGAGCACTCTAAGTACAAGCAGGATAAACAAAGATAAGTCTGCATTTAGACATCAGAGTAAATCAACGGAATATCAGTATGTAAAGAGAAATTTTTTTAAAACTACCAGGGGAAAGGAGAGAACACCTAAAGTAATGACAATAAAGAAGTCTCTTAATGTTTTCACTATCAGTAGGTTTCTCATCAGTAGCAAGAGATGCCAGAAGATAACATAATGATATCCCCTAAAACCTTAGGGAAAGAATGCTTGACCTAAAATTCTATACTCAGCCACATTATCTTTCAAGTGAAAGTGAAAGTGAAGTCGCTCAGTCGTGTCCGACTCTTAGCGACCCTATGGACTGCAGCCCACCAGGCTCCTCCGTCCATGGGGTTTTCCAGGCAAGGGTCCTGGAGTAGGTTGCCACTGAGTAGAGGCAAAATAAAATTAATCTCAAACATAATAAAAATACCCATAGACTCTACATAAACAAGGCTTTTTTGTGTAAATAGAGGCAAAGGTGTTTATGTGTGTAATATACCTGTAAAACTGTATATAATCACATATATTTGTATAAAACACATGTTTATTGCATGTATATGTGTGTACATGTTTATACACTTTTAGTTTCCAAACCAAGAGAGGAACAAAAACAGGGAGTATGTCTAAAACTATCACAACAATAAAGAAAGAGAGAGGAAAAAGAGGAAGAAAGAAGGAAAGAAATGGAGAAAGAGACAGAAGAAGGGAGGGAGAAGGATAGGGGCAAAGGGAAAGGATGATATCTAGAAAGCAGAGCTGAGATAATAGAAGCAAATCCAGTAGTGCCAATAATCATAATAAATGCAAAGAGTGACCGAACTGTGTGAGAGTGCTTGGTGGTGTCTGACTCTGCAACTCCATGGACTGCAGCCCACCAGGCTCCTCTGACCATGGGATTTCCCAGGCAGGAATACTAGAGTAGGTTACCATGCCATCCTCCAGGGGATCTTCCCAACCAAGGGATCAATTGAGCCTGCAACTCCTGCGTCTCCTACATTGACAAGTGGACTCTTTACCACTGAGCCCCTTGGGAAGCCCAAATAACAGAGATTGTCAAGAAAAAAATATATATAGTTTGCAAGAGACTTGTTAAAGTGCATAGAAAGTTTGGAAATAAAGGTCTAGGAAAGATATATCATGAAAATATTAATCAAAAGAACTCTCATGTTTCAAATATAAGTGTCAATTTCCTTCTCTGTAAAATAGAAATGATGGTGCATCATAATGCTAGTCTCTCAAGAATAGATGACACAATGTTCAAGTGTGTCACACAGGCCCAATAATAAATACTCAATCCCTGTTGGATTTAAATCTCTTATCCTGAAACAGTGTTCTAAGAGCCCCCATACCAGCTAAAGATTGTTCCTCCTCTTATAAACAGACAGCTTATCCTGGGAGTTAGTACCGCCTTTTTCTGGTGGCATGAGCTTCCGGACCACTTTGCTTTTTCCATACTGGTAAACAGCTTAGATTCAGGAATAAAGAGTCTATATTAGGTATTAATGCCTTTCAGGGTAAGGTATTCAGGGAATTTCACAGGTGCATTACAAAAATATAGAGACTAAAATCAGAATTCCAACTTCCTGGGACTCTGGAGGGAAAGAAGTGTGCTTTATGTTCCATTCTCATCAGTGTTTAATATTCCTGGTAGATGAGTGCACTAGGAGAAACAACTTCTAAGATTGAAAGCAGCTCTGAAAAGAAGCGGATCATACTGTTATTTACCAATGGGGTCAAATTCTAAAATCCTGCTGGATGAAAAAGTACAGAATGTAAAATGTTATTATAGCTTTTAGAATTTTCAATCAGCAATAGCTTAAATTCAAAACAGTGTCTTAAAATTTAGTCTGAGGGTTTCAGCTTATAATCTTCAGCATAGCATAATAGTCCTATGATAATAACATTTTCAGTTACATTTGGAAAGACAAAATTTGACCATAAATATAAGATAGAGTTTGGTTTTGACTTTAAATTATACAAAAGCTACCCTTGCTTAGATATAAAGGGTGCTAGACCTTCTGATAGCTTTTTTTTCTTTTGAAATGTTCCAAACCATGTACTTTCAATATCATATTTAGCAAGAAAATATTTTCAAGCACCTTATCCCAACCCAGTGTCTGAGAAGCTGCCACTCTGAATCAACATTGCCCTAAATTTTGGAGCTAGTATGCAGCGAAATGCCAGTTCTCACCAAACCTACATGAAAATCTTAACAAGATGTCCTCTACTTTTATTTGATGTAGCAAGAGAAAAAGACAATCTCCCGGCTAGGAACTGAGAGAAGTCAAAAAAATCAAAGGAAATATTTCCAAAGGAAGAAAAAGCAACACATCACATTCGTAATAACTTCTTTCTTGCTAACCATAAGCTCCATAAAGAAAAAAACTATGGTTAAACTGATAATATTAATACCTTTGACAGTAAATAATGCCTTTGATATAAAATTGGCTGTCATAGAGCATGATCCAATAAGTGCCAATTGACTAACTCAGATGAGATTCTCTTGGACTAACCCTTCCTTCTTGATTTTTGTAATTGTTGACTTTCCCACCCTGAGTACCCCCCCATCCCTCTCCTTATTCCCTCATTCTCCCTTTAAAATGCCCAGTTACCTCTTTATAAATTGAAGTTGAATTCAGTTCTGGACTCTTTTCTTTATTACAGTTATATATCATTGATGAAAATCTGTCTTTACCACTTTGACTACAGCCGGATTTTATCGTCAATAGTTCTTGTATATTAAAACAAAATGACTTTTAAAACTGCCAACTTTAAGAAATAGAACCATCCCAAATTTTAAGGACTGTTCAATAAAATCTATAAAGAAGGGGAAAAAATGAAAAGAAGAAGGAGATGATAAAGAAAGCCATAATGGTTATTTTGACTTTAAATTGACTGACACGACTAAGTTTATAAGGGAAATTTTGATGCTAATAAATATGAATCTTTTTGAGTTCCTCTGGAATGGAGAATACTAACATTGTGTCAGAAATAAATACAGAGAACCACTGCAAGCCTTCCTTCCTCCATTTATCCTTTCAACAAATTCTATTCAGCACCTAGTATATCAAGAACCAAGCAAGCAGGCAGAATAACCTGGCAGCCAAAAGCTATATGGAAATTAAAACTCAAGACTAATAAAAGAAAAGGAAAAAGACAAAACAGAGTTATGCATGCTGCTGCTGCTGCTAAGTGGCTTCAGTCATGTCCAATTCTGTGCGACCCCATAGACGGCAGCCCACCAGGCTCCCTCGTCCCTGGAATTCTCCAGGCAAGGACACTGGAGTGGGTTGCCATTTCCTTCTCCAATGCATGAAAGTGAAAAGTGAAAGTGAAGTCACTCAGTCGTGTCTGACTCTTCGCAACCCCATGGACTGCAGCCCACTAGGCTCCTCCATCCACGGGATTTTCCAGGCAAGAGTACTGGAGTGGGGTGCCATTGCCTTCTCTGAGAGTCATGAATAATTTATTATTTATTATTCTTACATCTTATTAACATTTTAGAAACTAGTAAGTACCAGCACTGTGCCAACCACATACATATTTTTTTAACTTTTAACTTTTTTTTTTTTTTTAACACCAAGAACATCTTGTATTGTGGTATATCCAGTTAACAATGTTGTGGTAGTTTCAGGTGAACCGCAAAGGGACTCAGCCATACATACACATGTATCCATTCTCCCCCAATAGAAAGCCATGCCCAACCTCAGAACATTTCAAATGATCTGGGGATGGGCAGATCTGACCACTCAGTTCTTACAGTCTTTCACATAGCTTCATACCCTATTGTTGCTCTCTTATCAATGAGAAAAAGAACACAGATTGTTAAATTGTTCCCATTACTGTATATCAAGTCTTGTACCATTCTGATAAAACCTTAGGTTAATCTAAACTTATCTGACCTGAGAAAGTCTTCTAATATTGTCATCAGATTCAAAAAATGAATAGCATGAACCCTCCATCCTCCACAGTTAGCTTTCTCCTGGCTATAATCTTCATTTTTCTTGCTGGAGCATGCTCCTAGGAATGACACCATTGGTGCCAGTTTTCTGGAATGACCATCAAGAGGCCAGGCAGCTACAAGACTCTCCTGTGGTTTCTCATGCCAGAGGGCCACACTGGGGCATGGATCAGCTTTGCCACAGAGGATCCTCCAGTCCCACAACAGAATCTCTGGCTGCCACACTGAGGACCAGCAACTCTTCAAAGTTACTTTTCTGATTGCCCCCAAAACTCTCTTCCCAATAGTGTTTCTTTATATTTTTGAAAAACACGTGTCAAAACCAACACAGTATAGTAAAGTAAAATTTAAAAAAAAAAAGAAAAACATTGATATGAGGGACAAAACTAGAGGACCACTTGCTCAAGTTCCTAGGGTTTTCCAAGTTGACTATAAGTTTTAAACGCAAATACTAGACTCTTAAGTAAAATCTAGCATGGAGGTCATTGATCCTACAGTCAGATCAGTAGTAACATGACACAGGCAACAAGAGAAAGCTTTTCAACTTCACTACTTACCTGTCTAATGGGGAAGAAATCTTTTGAAATCTCTAACAACCCAACATCTGAATTAGTACCACCGAAATGAGAAGCCTTAGCAATATTTAGTGGCTTGTAGAAATTTGATTTACCTGAAGAATAAAATTAAGCTTAAAAAGAAGTTTTTGAATAAAATGGTATGAATAGTATCAGACAGCCAAGTCCTTGGAGACCAAGAGAAATACACTGAGGTTTGAGGTCTGAGAAAGAGAGACCATTCATAGAAGAAATTTGTGGGGATGTAGAAAGCTGTGACCACAGAGAAAAAATCAATCCAGCCCTCAACTTCAAAGAGGACAGCAAACAAAGGAGAAGTCTGAGAAGGGAATATATAGGGGATTGAGAAACTTCACCATAAAAATGACTGACTATGAAGATGTCAAGGGGGGGGGAAACAGATAAACTAACTCGAAAGAAATTGAGCTTTCTACACAGAGAAAGCACACAATTTTTGGAGAGGTCCAAAATTTCACAAGGAAAACGTTATTATTGTTGTTTGCTCTTTCCTATTGCAGCAGCCTAACTGGAAAGCAATAGAGTCAGCTAGAAAAACACAATGCAGGCTTCTGTTCTAGGGGAAATGGAAAAAAAAAAAAAAAAAAGAGGTCCAAGGTTGCCTCCTTCTTATCCACTCTTGAGGCACATTTTTATACCATTGTTGGACTTTGCACTTTTCCTCTGGTTGCCATGGCATCAGAGAGACAAATGCCTGGCTTCCATTTTAAAACTGAACTCCCTTACAAACAAAATTGTTTCCATTTGAGAATATTCTCACCCTCACACTCCATCAGAGCTGTTTTCAAAAGAACGTGTCTTTTAAAAATATGGATGAAAATTCATAGCATTCTTCTAACTAGGGAAGAAATACATAGTTCTTTTTAAGAACTAGAAAATACAGAAAAATATTCTCTAAATGAAATTAGATGAGTTTATGAGCGCTTCACCTACAGATGACCAATGGCTCACATTTGGTCATATCTATTTCAGGTATTTCCTCTATGTAAATTTTTTTTTGTTTTACATATTACAAAACTGCAGCCCCATTATGTATACAGTTGTGCATGCTTCCTTTTCATCACTTTATATCCTATAGATGTACTCTTCTAAAGCTGGGTTATAAAATTCAGAGGTGGTCTTTATAGAACTTGAGCATTTTTCTCATTTGCATCTTATATATTCTTACCTAAAGAAGGATTTAATAAGATGGCCAGTCTGGCCTTTGTGTCCCCATGAATCAAAATGCTTGAGAGAAGTTAGTAGCAGAGAAGGATGAGTTAACCATGTTAGGAAATTCTTGGAAATTTTTGTTCATTTTCCATTACATCACATCATTGAAAAGGGAGTAGGGATAGCATCAAATAAGGTTTGTTTGAACCAAAAAGATCTGAGAAAGTAACTATAAAATGTTATGGGTTTGTTTCAACAATACATGTTCTCCACAAGTACCAGAGAAAGTTACAGATTACCAGGCTAGTCCCATAATCCAGGAAACTGGACTCTGAAGGATATAAAAACCCCAACAAAGAAGGTGTAGTAGTGGAAATTACATCAGTTTTGCCTCGAACAAACATGATTCAAATCTAAGCCCTGCAGTTCAGTAGATGTGTGACCTAAAACATGTTGCTTTAATTCCCTAAATCTCAATTTCCATATCTCTAATAATTTGGATTGAAAAACTAGCCAGCCACAGCACTGCAATAAGAATTAAATGAAATGAAATGGGAGAAATGCTTTAATATCATGCCTGACAGAGGGTGGTTGTCTGGTTCAAATTCATACCTTTCTTTCAATGCCAATTTGAAATAAACTTGAAACTCTACTTCAGAATTACACCATTTCCGTAAACAATGGTGTTTGTGTTTGTTATGTGAGTGATTAGTGATTCTACATGGTTTTTCTTACATTAGCATTCTTATTAACACTGCCTTCATTCTCTTTTCAGTAAAAGTTATGTAATGCAAAAAGTTTTCTGCTGAAACTTTAGAGTCAGGAAGAAAAGGAATGTTCATATTTCCAACAAGTTTCTTTTTCTGAAGTCCCAGCTCAGTAGAGGAAACAAGTTAATTTGTGTACTGTCAAAATCAAAAGAGAAAAAAGACTTCCCCTGTTCACTGTTAAGAAATCTCCTTAACTATTCTACCAGGACTTCCAGAATCAAGATTAAAAAGAGAAGGAAAAAAATTATGTTTCCACAGGTTTCATATCAATAGGAGGATGTTGAAATTGTGCCGGTAAACAGAGTAAGGAAGCAAAAGCCTCGTTAGGACCTACTTATTTTATAATTAACCTACTGAAAGCAGATGCAATCCAGAGTTTGCTCAAGAGATTTTTGAAGATTAAGAGATTAAATTAAACCAATTATTTACTAAACCTGAAAATATATGGCAGGCATCAAAATAATTCGCATTTTTTAATATTCCTAGGGTTAGTCTAAGTCCTAATAAAAAGTAAAAGTGTCATTATTTTTCTTTATTTATTTAGCATGTTTAAAAATCACTTGTATAGGTAAATCAATGTAACACTGGAAACAAATAACTTATATCTCATATTTATAGTCACCCTAAGTACAAAGTACTAATGCTAGTACTAGAAGATTGATGATTAGATAGACAGCAAAATACTACTCCTGAACCATTTTTTAAATTCATATTTAGATATAAATCTGGCTTAGTCTGCTGAGATAGCCTATAAGTTTCTATATAAGTCAATGTCATTTTACAAGTGAAAACAATACATAGAAAAGTTTTGTGATTTGGCTAATGATCTAAAGGCTTGAAAAAATACAAAAATAAAAAAGTTATAAAGACTTGAAAACTAAAATAAACATGTTTGGATTTTTTCCTGGGACAGTGATGAGTTATTGAAAGTTTTTGACCATGAGGGTTACATCATCACTAAGAAGTCTTAGGAAGATCATTCAGAAAATAGTTTGCAGAATAAACTTAAGGAGGGAGCAATAAGTGACAGGAAGTTTAAACAAAATTATTCGGCAAAAGGGTAATTTTAAAAAGAGACAAGTTTGCTTCAACTGAAAGTGGTTGTGTTTCAGTTTGCATTTGGGGTTTTTGTCCCCCTACCCCTTTAGAAATTCCTTTTCTATTGTCTCCTTCTCTTTAGAGGAAATCTGGTCACTGTCCCACCCCCTTCCTTCCCCAGTGCATTCTTGGAAACTCCTGCCTTGTTACATCTTATTCTAGCTTTAGATTCCAGCCTCTGGTTGTAAAACTTCTTTGCTGCTGGTGCTGCTAAGTCATTTCAGTTGTGTCCAACTCTGTGCGACCCCACAGATGGCAGCCGACCAGGCTCCTCTGTCCATGGGATTCTCTAGGCAAGAATACCGGAGTGAGTTGCCGTTTCCTTCCTCCCAAAACTTCTCTATTTGTAGCTAAACATGATTGGGCATCATGTTTCACATTCACCGCCCCCAGCATTTCCCTCAGTACCTATGTCTGAGTCCCTCAGAGGAGCTGCCTTCATGCACAGCCATAGACTATAAGTCCTTTGTGAGATTACATCTCATCAGAAGAGTTGCAGAATATCTGTCATCCAGCATTCCCAAATAAGTCTTGACTTTGACCCCCACAAAATGTTTCAAACTGAGATGGATTTCTTTGCAGCTGAGAAATCACAAATCCACCACACACACACACACACACATAAAAATGTTTCTTTTTAAAATACCCATTCCTGAAGGTTTTGAGAACTCAGGTAGGTTGGCAAGGATTGGCAAGAGCAGAATCTGTGATTTAGGTGTTGCTTTCAAGGCCCAGCCTTCTTATGAAAGGAATATGGTTTCTCGTTCTCATGTGGTATGCTGCCTACCTAAGGGAATATAGGGTGTCTTTTGTGTTTCTTTTTTGCTATGAGAATCTTTCTGCTTTGGCATACATGTTTTTACTTGCAATAAACTGAAAAAATAGGAATTTTGATGATAAAAGGAAAATATAATGACATTTATTTTTATGTGATCAATAAGTAAACCTTCATGAACTAGTTAACACTCAAGAAAATACCACATATTTGACAAAGTTCATTGACTTTTAAATTAAAAGAAATACTTAAGAATGTATCCACTAACTCTTCATTTTAAATATGAAAAAAGGGAAACATTTCTCCACTTGGTAAGGGCATACATAATTCCTTGGTGAACACAGTATGATAAAGAATATCCCAAAATTTATATAATTAAGTCTTCTAAAATACCTGGCAAGTCATTCAGTTTAGGGATTATCTCACATGAAAAATATTCAATAGGGACATTACTTTTGGACTAATAGGTTTTCTATGTTCCAGCACCTAGTTAGCATGCCTTACTTATTAACTCTAATATGGGAGCTAAAAATACTTTTTCAACCTCTGGCACTTTCTCAGAGTGCTTATCAAATTACATTTGAACTTGCCTATTGTCTTTATCCACCACTAAGCTGTCAGCCTGGAGAGGACAGGGACAGCATCTGACTTCTTCATCATTATTATCTCACTGACTAAAGATTGTAGGTTTCAGTAGCTCCTTGTTGAATAAAGTTAACGCTTTTAACATCAGAGTTGCTTTTTAAATAAACGGCTTATTTTTAAAATAATTTTGGGTTCACAGAAAAGTTGCAAAGATGGTACAAAGAATTCTGATAGGCCCTTATCCAGTTTCAGTTTGCCCTAGTGTTATCATCTGACTGAGTATATGTCTCAAAACTAAAGAAGCCAGCATCAGTGAATTACTCTGAAGTAAACTCCAGACTTTTGCAGATCTCAATAAATTTTCCCATTAACATTCTTTTTCTATTCCAGAACCTGATGCAGGATACTACATTGTATATAGTTGTCATCTCACATTAGTGTGACAATTTCTCAGTCTTTCTTATATTTCATGACTTTGAGAGTTTCAAGGAGTATTACCTATACATTTTGTAGAGTATCTATAGAATTGTTTTTTCCGATGTTTTTCTCATAATTAGTCAAAGGTTATGATTTTTGAAAAGAAAGCTGCAGAAGTGAAGCATCTTTCTCCTTATTTCATATAAAGGACCCTTGATATGCATGTGGTAACACTGGTGATGCTAACCTTGGCCATGTGGTGAAGACAGTGTTTGCCAGGTTTCTCCACAGTAAAGTTACTATTCTGCTCATTCCTTACCCTACCCTTTGGAAGTGCGTCAGTAAGTCCCAACCACACTCAAAAAGTGGAGTATGGAAGTCCCCACACAAATCATTAGGAATTCTTCTGTTAGGAGATTTTTCTTTTCTTCCCCATTTACTCTTTTATTCAACCATTTATGTATGTCACTGTGAATGTATTCATATTTTATATTATAATCCTATATTATGATTTATCTTGCTGTTCAAACTATTGACATGCTTCTATGACATGCTCCATCCTTTAATTTTGGAATATTTCCTTACTCTTTAGTACTAGAAGATGCTCCAGGCTCATCTTGTATTTTCCCTAACCAGGCCTTGAGTCAACCATTTTCTAAGGACCCCTAGGTGCGTTTATAGCAAAATGTTATTGAGAAATCAAGGTCTGTGCACTGACAGTACATGTTTCTCCTGAAATGTTATTGCTTCTAGACTCTCCGTGGACTCTTGTCTCAGTGGACAGAGCTAGGTGATATATATATATATACATACACACACACATCAGTTCAGTTCAGTTCAGTCTCTCAGTCGTGTCTGACTCTTTGTGACTCCGTGAATCACAGCACGCCAGGCCTCCCTGTTCATTACCATCTCTCGGAGTTCACTCAGACTCACGTCCATCAAGTCCCGTGATGCCATCCAGCCATCTCATCCTCGGTCGTCCCCTTCTCCTCCTGCCCCCAATCCCTCCCAGCATCAGAGTCTTTTCCAATGAGTCAACTCTTCGTATGAGGTGTCCAAAGTACTGAGGTTTCAGCTTTAGCATCATTCCTTCCAAAGAAATCCCAGGGCTGATCTCCTTCAGAGTGGACTGGTTGGATCTCCTTGCAGTCCAAGGGACTCTCAAGAGTCTTTTCCAACACCACACTTCAAAAGCATTAATTCTTCGACACTCAGCCTTCTTCACAGTCCAACTTTCACATCCACACAGGACCACAGGAAAAACCATAGCCTTGACTAGATGGACCTTAGTCGGCAAAGTAATGTCTCTGCTTTTGAATATGCTATCTAGGTTGGTTATAACTTTTCTTCCAAGGGGTAAGTGTCTTCTAATTTCATGGCTGCAGTCACCATCTGCCGTGATTTTGGAGCCCCAAAAATAAAGTCTGACACTGTTTCCACTGTTTCCCCATCTATTTGCCATGAAGTGATGGGACCGGATGCCATGATCTTCGTTTTCTGAATGTTGAGCTTTAAGCCAACTTTTTCACTCTCCTCTTTCACTTTCATCAAGAGGCTTTTTAGCTCCTCTTCACTTTCTGCCCTAAGGGTAGTGTCATCTGCATATGTATATATATATATATATGTATATGTATATGTATATACATATATGTGTATATGTATATACATATATGTGTATATGTATATGTATATACATATATATGTATATATACACATATGTATGTGTGTATATATATGTGTGTGAACCTAAATACACATTTAATTTTTTCTGTATTAATTCATCTCTCTGTATATTAAACCATATGTGGGTTCACACTAATGTCTTTGACTCTAATCCAGTACCAGAGGGCTCATTCTAGCATTCCCTTCATGCTTGCCTGGAACCTTCCACTCCAACATTTGTTCATCCCCAGTGTATATGTCAAGCAGGTTCATAATCATTAACTCATACCTCCATAAGAAACAAATTTACCAACTAGAATACAGTGCTCACATATCGTTCTTTTTTGTCTTCAAGCTTACAATTTCAGTCAAAACTGTTTTTCAACTCAGCTAGCTCGTTTTCCCCCTCCTAGACTCTTTAGTGCAGTCATGTTGTACATTTATACTATAGTTAGAATCATTGGCCAAAGTCTGCATTTCATCTTGGGATCTCTAACGCCTTCACTGGATACACTGAGGTTTCCTGTGTGTGATATACACTCTATACATTGTGACAAACGCATAGTTATGCATCCACCATCCCAGTGCCATACAGAATAATTCTATTACCCTAAAGTTTTCTCTGCATCCTTTTTGTAGTCAACTTCCTCTAGACCAACTCCTGGCAACCCCTGATATGTTTTATCTCTGTACTGTTATTCTTCCAGAATGTCATATGAATGGAATGATACAATATGTAGCCTTTGTGATCTAGCTTCTTTCACTTAGTATAAAGCACTTAAGATTCATCATGTTGTTGGGTAAATCAATTACATATTCTTTTCTATTGATGAAAAATGTACCACTGAATGGATATACCACAATTTATTCATTTTTCTGATGAAAGACATTTTGGTTAAATCTAATTTTTTGTGGACATAAAGAAAGCTTCTGTAAACATTTATATACAGTTTGTGTTTAAATAAAGGTTTCAATTCAGTTGGGAAATACCTAGGAGTATGATTACAGAGTCATAGAGTAAATCTGTTTAACTTTCTGAGAAATTCCCAAACTGTCTTACAGGGGCCTTGTAAAATGTTATGGCAGAATTCAAATCATTTTTAAACCAGTTCAGCTACAAAGTTAAATTGCAGCATTAATAGTTTATTATTGGGAGAGGAGCCAAGATGGTGAAATGGGAAAATCCTGAGCTCACCTCCTCCCATGAGAGCATATGCAGAGCAACTATGAACAAGAATTTACAGAGCAACTATCGACAAGAACAACCTGAAGATTAGACTATTTCCAGAGCAACTGTCAAAATTGCAACTATTTCCAGAGCAACTATCAATAAGAACAACCTGAAGATTAGCAGAACAGATGTAAAGAAGAAACTAAAATAAGATGGATAGCAGAGACATGGTATAATCAAGACACTCAGGTAGGCAACCCACAAAGGGAAGGAATATGACAATCACACAGGTCCTCCCCCATGGAACTAGGGGCCCAAGTTCCACAACAGGCTCCTCAGCCCAGGAGTCCTGAACTGGAAGTTAAGCCCTAGAACATCTGGCTTTGAAGGCCAGCTGGACTTGCTTTCAGGAGACCCATAGGGTTGTAGGAAACAGACTCCATTCTTAAAGAGTGCACACAAAATCTCACACACTCCAAGACCCAGGATAGAAAGAGTCATCCCAAAGGAGTCTGACTTAGACCTACTTGCTAATCTTCAGGAGCCTACCAGAGAGGCAAGGAGCAACCAGGATTACCCGGGGAAACAGATGATGATGCGGCTATTTGGAGGAGCTCATCCTACCACAAAGACATTGGGCAAGTGCCACTTCAGAGTCCTTCCTCTAACTTCTTAGCACTGGGACCTGGCCCCACCCATGAGTCAGTCAGCACTTGTCCTGGGACAACCCTTCCCAAAGCCATGCAGTCAGCCCTGTGGGGACAAAGGCCCACCCATGAGCAGTAGCTGTAGGCCCCCATTTACTCCCAGCCACCCCAGGACTTCCCTGGTGGCTCAGCTGGTAAAGAATTGACCTGCAGTGCAGGACACAGAGGTTCAATCCCTGGGTTGGGAAGATCCCCTGGAGAAGGGAATGGCAACCTACTGCAGTATTCTTACCTGGGAAATCCCATGGACGGAGGACCCTGGAAGGCTACGGTCCATGGGGTCACAAAGAGTCGGACACAACTGAGTGACTAAACCACCACCACCACCACTACCCTAAAACTAAGTCCCACTTACCAGTAGATTAGCCCTATCCCAGCAGGAGGAAGCAAGCTTAGGATCCCCTGGCTCCAGCTTCACATGTCAGAGAGGTATGGTGCGTGTATACCATGGAATATTACTCCACCTTCAAAAACAATGTTATTTTGCCATTGGCAACAATATGTAGAACTAGAGGGTATTATGCTAAATGAAATAAGTCAGACTGAGAAAGAAATACCATATCATTTCACTAATATGTGAAATCTAAAAACAAGACCAATGAAAAGACATAGCAAAACAGAAGCAGTGTCACAAATGAAGAATCAAACAGGTGATTTCCAGAGGGGAGGAGGCTGGAGGGAAGAAAGAAATACGTAAAGGAGATTAAGAGGTAAAAACATACAGTTAGAAAGGAAATGAGTTATAGACATGAAATGGACAGTGTGGGGAATATAGTCAATATGATGTAATATCTTTGTATGGTGACAAGTGGTAACTAGACTTACTGTGGTGCTTATTTTGAAATGCATAGAACTACTGATTCACTAAGATGTGCACCAGAAACTAATATAGTGTTATGGGTCATTTATACTTCAAAAAACACATACAGGGGAGAAAGATTTGGATGAAGGTGGTAAATGGGTACAAACATCTAATTATAAGATAAATAGATACTGAGGATGTAACATTCAATGTAATAAATATAATTACCACTGTTAGATATTATGTATGAAAGTTGGGTTAAGAGTAAATCCTAAGAGTTCTCATTACAAGGAAAAAATATTTTTCTACTTAATTTGGTATTTATACAAGATGATGGATGTTCACTAAACATTGTGATAATCATTAACTTTAAAACTTAAACTTTAGAAACCATAGTTAAAAGCTCATCTAAGAAGACCTACAACCACTGGTGACTAGAGGATCTCAAGCCAATTATATGCAATTAACATCATCTGTAAATAGTGTTGTATTACTTATACACAGAATTACCGGGTTAAATGGTCTTTGTCTTGAGGATGTTTATAGCCAAGTTGGTAATTCATAAAGATAACCTAATTTCAGATGAATAATGTGGTAAGTCTCTAGAAAGCATATTAAAATTCTATAAATATTAATAAGCAGCCTGTTTGTCCTACTTTAAAGTATCATGCTTCTCAAAGATAAAGGCACTAGATCATTTATTTTAAAAAAGAGACTAAATAATGGTTTCTCAATGAAACCATTTCAATTATCAATGAAGACTTCTTCTGTAGATTGTATATCTTACATAGCACTTTTCAACTGACCTCCTGATTAAATTATTCCTAAAATATCTGCAAGTTATTCTCATATCATCTTGAATCTTCTTTAAGTCTAACCACACACTTTAAGTGTTTTTCTAAATCTATTTGCTGAAATATAAACTAAATTGTCATTTCTTCGAAAGCCAAGACCATTTCTTCCGTTTATTTACTTTACTGTACAGTGTCAGAAAGTCCAATGACAAATAAGCAGACATTTTCAAATACTCAGCTGCATAATTTACATGTTGCATATCTCTTTTGTTGTATCCCTCAAAGCGAGAAGATGAAAAAAATTGTAGATTATCAGTAGAAATAAAAGGTATTGTCCTCCTCTGTTCATGAACTCACATGCAGTTTCTGAACATCTGAGATAATAATGGACTTTAATTCTAAATGTATTTATTAAAATATATT
Organism: Nanger dama; assembly: GCA_917880005.1. Taxonomy (NCBI): domain Eukaryota; kingdom Metazoa; phylum Chordata; class Mammalia; order Artiodactyla; family Bovidae; genus Nanger; species Nanger dama. The sequence continues at coordinate 6,177,149 of CAKJTW010000059.1, forward strand.
TCTCCCACTTTTGTCTCCCCCACCAAGAAAATACAAAACTGTAGACCTAATCATTCTAGAACTTGTCTGTGCCTATACATTTTACACAGACTAAAATTTTTAAATTTATAATGGTAACTATGCTCTTCACTCTGTAACTTTATTAATGGGAATAATCTTTTAATCATTATATCAAGCTATCTTCAATGTGGATCAATAAAAACAACTGAGAGATAATTTCTTCTCTGAAATCAGGATCCAGGACCCATTTCAGAGATGTGCAACCTCGTGCAGTCACAAAGTCTCCAGAGTTAGAGAGGCCTCAAGTTTGCTTTAACCCTCTGCTGTCTCCCTCTTGTAATTCTTAATAATTTTTTTTAATTGTGAACAGATTTTATTTTTTTAATTAAATTTATTTATTTTTTTAATTACAATACTGTATTTGTTTTGCCATACATTGACACGAATCAGCCATAGGTGAACACAATCGCCCAATGCCAAAGCCCCCTCCCACCTCCCACCCCACATCCTCTACCTGAATCATCCTGTGCATAAGCCCCATGCATCCTGCACCCTACACCAAACATAGATTAGCACTTCGTTTCTTACAGGAAAATACACCTGCTTCACTGTCATTCTCCCAAACCATCCCACCCTTTCCCTCTCCCTCAGAGTCCAAAAGTCCACTCTATACCTCTGTGTCTCTTGTTGTCTCACATATAGGGTCATCATTACTGTCTTCTAAATTCCATATATACGTGTCAATATACTGTATTGGTGTTTTTCTTTCTGGCTTACTTCACTCTGTATAATCGGTTCCAATTTCATCCATCTCATTAGAACTGAGTCAAATTTATTCTTTTTAAGGGCTGAGTAGTATTCCATAGTGTATATGAACCACAGCTTTCTTATCCATTCATCTGCTGATGGACATCTAGGTTGCTTCCATGTCCTGGCTATTATAAACAGCGCTGCAATGAACATTGGGGTACATGTGTCTCTTTCAATTCTGGTTTCCTCAGTGTGTATGCCCAGCAGTGGGATTGCTGGGTCATAAGGCAGTTCTATTTGCAATTTTTTAAGGAATCTCCACACTGTTTTCCATAATGGCTGTACGAGTTTGCATTCCCACCAGCAGTGTAAGAGGGTTCCCTTTTCTCCACATCCTCTCCAGCATTTATTGCTTGTAGACTTTTGGATCGCAGCCATTCTGACTGGTGTGAAATGATACCTCATTGTGGTCTTGATTTGCATTTCTCTGATAATGAGTGATGTTGAGCATCTTTTCATGTGTTTGTTAGCCATCCGTATGTCTTCTTTGGAGAAATGCCTATTTAGTTCTTTGGCCCATTTTTTTATTGGATCATTTATTTTTCTGGAGTTGAGCTGCATAAGTTGCTTATATATCTTTGAGAATAGTTGTTTGTCAGTTGTTTCATTTGCTATTGTTTTCTCCCATTCAGAAGGCTGTCTTTTCACCTTGCTTATAGTTTCCTTTGTTGTGCAGAAGCTTTTAATTTTAATTAGATCCCATTTGTTTATCTTTGCTTTTATTTCCAGTATACTGGGAGATGGATCATAGAGGATCCTGCTGTGATTTATGTCGGAGAGTGTTTTGCCTATGTTCTCCTCTAGGAGTTTTATAGTTTCTGGTCTTACATTTAGATCTTTAATCCATTTTGAGTTTATTTTTGTGTATGGTGTTAGAAAGAGATCTAGTTTCATTCTTTTACAAGTGGTTGACCAGTTTTCCCAGCACCACCTGTTAAAGAGACTGTCTTTACTCCATTGTATATTCTTGCCTCCTTTGTCGAAGATAAGGTGTCCATAGGTGTGTGGGTTAATCTCAGGGCTTTCTATTTTGTTCCATTGATCTATATTTCTGTCTTTGTGCCAGTACCATACTGTCTTAATGACTGTGGCTTTGTAGTAGAGCCTGAAGTCAGGCAAGTTGATTCCTCCAGTTCCAGTTTTCTTTCTCAAGATTGCTTTGGCTATTCGAGGGTTTTTGTATTTCCATACAAATCTTGAGATTATTTGATCTAGTTCTGAGAAAAATACTGCTGGTAGCTTGATGGGAATTGCATTGAATCTGTAGATTGCTTTGGGTAGTATACTCATTTTCACTATATTGATTCTTCCAACCCATGAGCATGGTATATTCCTCCATCTATTAGTGTCTTCTTTGATTTCTTTCATCAGTGTTTTATAGTTTTTGATATATAGGTCTTTAGTTTCTTTAGGTAGGAATATTCCTAAGTATTTTATTCTTTTCGTTGCAATGGTGAATGGAATTGTTTCCTTAAGTTCTTTTTCTACTTTCTCATTATTAGTGTATAGGAATGCAAGGGATTTCTGAGTGTTGATTTTATATCCTGCAACTTTACTATATTCACTGATTAGCTCTAGTAGTTTTCTGGTCGAGTCTTTAGGATTTTCTATATAGAGGATCATGTCATCTGCAAACAGTGAGAGTTTTACTTCTTCTTTTCCAATTTGGATTCCTTGTATTTCTTTTTCTGCTCTGATTGCTGTGGCCAAAACTTCCAGTACGATGTTGAAGAGTAGTGGTGAAAGTGGACACCCTTGTCTTGTTCCTGACTTTAGGGGAAATGGTTTCAATTTTTCGCCATTGAGGATAATGTTAGCTGTGGGTTTGTCATATATAGCTTTTATTATGTTGAGGTATGTTCCTTCTATTCCTGCTTTCTGGAGAGTTTTTATCATAAATGGATGCTGAATTTTGTCAAAGGCTTTTTCTGCATCTATTGAGATAATCATATGATTTTTATTTCTCAGTTTGTTAATGTGATGAATTATATTTGTTGACTTGCGGATATTGAAGAATCCTTGCATCCCTGGGATAAAGCCCACTTGGTCATGGTGTATGATCTTTGAATTATTCATAGGGCCTTCATTTTCATTTTACAGTGAACCCTGAAAATTATGTAACCAGTCTTGTTAAAATCATATTTTAATCAATAATCAAAACACTGTAAAGGCAGTCTGCAGATCCATCCATACTTCTTCCTTCTACCAGATTCTATTTTTAGGATCATAGACTCATGAATCAGTGCAAAGACTTGGTTCTGCAAAGACTACAGTTCTATAAACTTCTCTCTCCTTATTCAACAGGGATCAGAGGAAAGGAGGGAAAAAAGAGAGGAGGAGAGTTATAGCGAAAACACTTCTTTGCAATGTTTATATTTAGACTGGAACTTTCTAATGGCCCAGATTAATGAAGAGACTACTGATTTAAGGGGCTATATCTGGCAATCTGTTCCCGGACTTGAAATCAGAGGGAACAAGGTGCACTGGATGAGATTTGGTGTTAGTAGATTTGAGTGTGAATCGTATATTCGCCATTCACCATAAGTTATTTAAACACTAAAGCTCAAGGTTTTGGTTTTTTAATTGTATTTTAACAGTAGAGATGATAACTCCCTGCAAATTTTTGTAAAATTAAAAAAAAAACATGGCTTATACTCCATATTATTTTGGAACTATTCTGTCTATAAAAATATACACTCGAGTGATTAAGACTTTAAATATTCCTTAGACCCTCTCTTTCTGGACCATTCTCACTTCAGGGTTCTTTTTGACTTTACCATATTACCATCAAAATTCATCACATGTTTATATCCTAGCTGTAAAACACAAAGACACTGAGAGTAGATTCCAGTACAGAGGTTCTTTACACTTGGAAGACCTTTATTAAACTGCTTGGAGAACTTCCCCTGGTGGTACAGTGGAGAAGAGTCCACCTGCCAGTGCAGGGGACATGGGTTCTATCCCTGGTCTGGGAAGATACCACATGCTTGGGACAACTAAATCAATGTGCCACAACCTCTGAGCCCCAGTGCTCCAAGTACTGAGACCCGCATGCCTAGAGTCCACATTGTGCAATAAGAGAAGCCACCACAATGAGCCTCCTGTGCATCACAACAAGCAATAACCCTTATTCACCGCAACCAGAGAAAGCGCATGTGTAGTAACCAAGACCCAGCATGACCAAAAATCAATCAATAAATAATTTAAATAAATAAGGTGCTTGGAAATGAAAAAAATAGATAGAGGAAGTGCACCAAAAACATGATTTTTCAAGAACTGACCTAATTACCTCACCAAAACCCTATAAATCTACATCTCTCCCTCTTGGACTGATTTTTCTGGCTTTCTTCTTCTGCTCACTGTTTAAGATAGTAGAAATAAAAAGAGGCTTTTTAAATCTAACTTTGCTTGTGAATCTTTACTTCTCCTTGGTAAAAAAAAAAATCTATATTTGAATTCATCATCATTCACGGGAATATTAAATTACACGGTTTACTCCATTGGAGAGCATGTGTGCGTGCTCAGTCATGTCCAATTCTTTGCAACCCTATGGACAGTAGCCTGCCAGGCTTCTCTGTCCATGGGATTCTCCAGGCAAGAATACTGGAGCAGGTTGACATTTCTTCCTCCAGGGGATCTTACCAACCCAGGGAACAAACTTGCGTCTCTTTTGTCTTCTGCATTGGCAGGCGGATTGCTTACCATTGAGCCACCCGGGAATCCCCTTACTCTATTTAAAAATATGAATTTACAATCTCTCTACACTGAAGAAATCAGGTTAAAATATGTTTCATGCTGTTATCATTACCAAATGATGTAAGTAAATTCCAAAAGGATACCATCACAGGGTACATTCAATGTCAAATGTGTCCAGAGCTATTTATAATTGTTTCAGTTGATGCAGGTTTTAAGTAAACAATCTAGATGCTTTATCAAATTCCACCATCAAAACTTGCCCTGCCACAGTCACTTAAGCACCGAAACTTTAACTCAGTGACTTTCATTGTGTGTGCCTGACTGTTGACATTGGCCCTTGAGAGGAAATGACATTAAACAAGAGGCTGGCGTGCCAAGGTGCACAGCCTTAGAGCCAGCCCCCTCTCACCCTACCTCAAGGAGCTCAATTCACTTCAAACCAGTTAGAAGATTAGTTTGTCCTATAAGACTCAGATCAGGGTTTTAAAGCTTCAGTAGGTTATTCCAATCTACTTTACAAATTTATTCCTTTCTGTTATGACTCTGTATTACTTCCCAGAATAATGACATCAATCCTGTTACTTGATGAACTGGTTTTCCATTAAAATCATCATTGGATTTTAGGCTTAGTACCTTTGGAATTATCTCATGCATCCCTTTTATTTTACAGTCCAGAAAACTAATACCAGATTATCTAAGTGACTTTCTCAAATGTTACAACATGTTATTTGCAGATTTGGAGCTGGAACTTAGTGTTCTTTTCTTTAGACAGTGTTCTTTTTATTAAACAGTGAAGCTTCTCTAAAGTTTATCATACCTGTCTGTGTCCTTTGCTAAAATCTGCCCCTTACTCATTTGCATCAGAATATACTATGTTAGAGAAGCAAGATGTTAAAATATAGACAACAATCTCAGATACTAAAAGAATATTCTTCTCCATATTTGGATAAAGACTAGGAAAATAATATTTATTTAAAATATGAAAATTCCCCCAGGGATTTGCAGTACTTTGAGGCCACCACATGTCTAAACACCAACAGACTGCAAGGCCAGGGGTGGGGGTGGGTGGGGTGGGCGCTCATATTAGCTGCCACAAACATGAAATATTGGACAGCAAAGTAATTTCCAGATGGCTACAACAAGATGGCAAGATGTGAATTTCTTTTCCACATGTCTTCACCATTTCATTAAGGGTCTAGATGTGCATTCATTCAAGTACATCTTATTCTTTGCCAAAACCAAAATACACATGGAATAATCTTCAGCTACTCTTAGAAACCCTATAGCTAGTTCTAGCTGTAGCAGGGTGTGTGACACTAGGGCCAAGGGAGCCTACCAAAAGTTTAAAACACATGCTCTTTCCCTCAAATCTCATTACCATAGTGCCATGCTTAGTCCATCCCAGTTCAGTCTCTATCCTCCATCCCTAGTTCATAAAGATCTTTGGAGTCTAGCATCCCATGAGAACTTGTTAGAAGTACATTCTCAGGCTTCACCTAGACCTACTGGGTCAGAAATATTGAGGGGGGGCAAACAATCTGTCTTAATAAGGCCTCCAGCGAAATCGCAACCACACTAAGGTTTGAAAACCACCAGCCTAGCCTATATCCCTTCACCTTATTTTTCATCAGTAATAAGAGAGAGAAGTATGAGGCAATAATAGTGTTTGAAATATAATAAGGGTTTAGAAAAAGTCTAAGACAGCTGCTGTAATAAATTTACCGAGAGCTAAATGAGTTGAACAAGTAAAAAAAAAAATGTCCTGTAATAATATTCAACTATCCAATGTGCAAAAATTATGCATCTCATTTCAAATTTCCTGCAGTTAAAAAGAAATAAAGAATGTATGAGTGCATGCATGCATTCTCAGTTGTGTCTGATTCTTTGTGACCCCATGTACTGTAGCCTGCCAGGTCCCTCTCTCTATGGAATTTTCCAAGGAAGCATACTGGAGCAGGTTGCCATTTCCTGCTCCAGGGGATCTTCCTGATCCAGGGATCGAACACTTGTCTTCTACATCTCCTGCCCTGAGGATTCTTTACCACTGGACCACCTGGGAAGCCCCAAAGGATGTATAGGGTGGGGAAAAGGTCAAGACAGAGTGTATGGTTGAGTGTATCAGGTTTGCATTTAGTCACTTTAAGTAAATTTCCAAGAATCTCCTTCCTTAGGACAGGTGAGTGTGGAGCACAAAAGATAGTGCATGACATTTGAAAAGTGAAAAAGATAGAGCAGTCATCCTCCTTTTGTGCTGCAAAGGTCAGGGCCAAACTCAAGGCTTTGCTGTGGCACCTGGGCGTGTCCTTCTTGTTGCTTCACTGATCAGCACAGGGCAGCAGCCAAGCACACTTCTCCTGCTTCAGCTTCTCCAAATCCTGGGACAGGTGCAGGTTTAGCTCTGTGACAGAAGTTACCAGCTTCTCTTGCAGGAGACACCCATCACCCAAGTCAAAAGCTTAGTGTCAGAAAGTCAGTGCAGATCTGTCTTAAGGACTATTTCGTATTTTCATCCCTTTCCAACTGCCCAACATGTGAATTTTCAATTCCTCTACCAGACAAAGAAACAAAAACCTACTATAAATTGTGCAGTCAGCTCCCAAAATTGCATATGGTCAAATTCCTGAAGTAAATCCCTTTATAACGTGTGCTTATTTTTATATACTAAGAGATACAGAAATAGATATAGATTATATAGATGAGAGAGTGAGAAAGAGAATAGTTCTTTGATCAAACTGTAACTGATAGAGATTTAAATACCTGGAAATGGAATGCTACTGTGGCAAAAATGTAAAATATGGGAGAGTGGCTTGAGATGGGGTGACAGGCAGAAACTGGGAAGGATCTTGAGAAGAACGCTGGTGAGAGCCTACGGGACCTAGAAGAGACTGATAATAAAATCCTGAGGGAGGGCTTCAGCGAGGGTTTAAAAGAAACTGAACAAATGGATAAACTGTGGCACAACCACACTAAAAATATACGTTTTCCACAGTTTAAAAAAATGAACTATCAAGCCATAGAAAGACATGGAGGGGCATTAAAGGCATATTACTAAGTGAGAGAATCCAATCCAAAAAGCTATGTATGGTGTGATTCCAGGTGTATGATATCCTGGAAAAGGCAAAACTATGGGGACAGTAAAAAGATTAGTAGTTGCCAGAGGTTAGAGGGGAAGAAGGGATGAATAGATAGAGCACAGAGGATTTCAGTTCAGTTGTTCAGTCGGCCAGTCGTGTCCAGCTCTTCGTGACCGCGTGGACTGCAGCACGCCCCCCACCAGCTCCTGAAGGTTACTCAAACTCGTGTCCGTTGAGTTGGCGATGCCATCCAACCGTCTCATCCTCTGTCCACAGACAGGGAAATCCTCTGCCTGATAGGACAGCGGTGGATACATGCTATCATGCATGTCAAAAACTATAGAATATACAACACCAAGAGTGAGTCCTAACATAACCCATGGTCTTGGGTGATAAAGTGTCCGTGTAGGTTCCTCAGCTGTAACAAATGGCTCATTGTGGGGATGCCAACTGTGCGGAAGCTGTTTCTATGTGAGGACAGGGGGTCATGGGAACTCTCAGGACTTTCCATACAATTCTTCTGGGATTCTAGCCCACTCCGGTATTCTTGCCTGAAGAATCCCATGGACAGAGGCGCCTGGTGGGCTATCATCCATGGAGTCACAAAGAGTAGGCCACAACTGAGCGCGCACACTCACAACTGTTTTTTTAAAAATAAGGTCTAGTTTAACAGGAAAAAGAAAATGTGGGAAATGTTATTGAGAGCTGGGGGAAAGAGTGTCCTTATAATGGAGTGGCAGGTAATTTAGGCTTCTGCTGCCTGAAGTGATGGGGAAAGTAGAAAGTATACCTGATGAACTCAGTAATCTAGCAAAGGAGATTTCTAGGCAGGGTGCTAAAAGTACCACCCAGCTTCTTTGTGTCCCTCATAGTAAAATGTAACAGGAGAGATGAATTAAGAACAATATTTAACTGTAAACAGAAGCTAAGACTTGCTGAGTTCAAAAATGAAATCTTATTCTCAGCACTTCCAAGCTTCTCAAATTAAGAGGAGACTTCAGAACAGAGATCAAATACAGTAAAAAATATATATATAGATATAGATATATAGATATGAGATCCTTTCTTAAAAACTTAGAAAAATCTAAGACAGTATCTGGGAAAGTTATTCAGTCAGACAAAACGTCCTCTAAGATCTGAGACTAAGTCTCACATATTCATTTCTTTAAAAAATCCCTCTAAGACCCTGAAAGGTGATGTCTCTTAGTACACTCACAGGAAGCTCAAGGTGAAGAGAGTGCTATCTTGAAAAGAAGTAATACATGTGCCTTTTGTCTAATAGAGTGGATTACAGTTGATTCACTAAAAACTCACAAAATTTATAAAGAATTATGTCTTCTTGAATTTAAGGGACTGAGATGGTAAATGAGAGACCTTTGGATCCCTGAACCACTATGGGCAAGAAGCAGGTTGAGAAAAAACCACTCAAGTGCAAATACCAGCCATTTCTTATAGAAGAGGAAGGAAGGCTCAGAAGACAGAATCCAGAGCCCAGGTAGCAGAGGCAAGAGTCTTGGAGTATCCTTCCAAGGCAGTAGAGCTGAGCAGAGCTGAGCATTCATCAGAGAACTGTCAATGTGTGCCTCAGTTCAGTTCAGTTCAGTCGTGTCCAACTCTTTGCGACCCCATGAATCACAGCACGTCAGGCCTCCCTGTCCATCACCAACTCCTGGAGTTCACTCAGACTCACATCCATCGAGTCAGTGATGCCATCCAGCCATCTCATCCTCTGTTGTCCCCTTTCCCTCCTGCCCCCAATCCCTCCCAGCATCAGAGTCTTTTCCAATGAGTCAATTCTTTGCATGAGGTGGCCAAAGTACTGGAGTTTCAGCCTTAGCATCATTCCTTCTGAAGAAATCCCAGGGCTGATCTCCTTCAGAATGGACTGGTTGGATCTCCTTGCAGTCCAAGGGACTCTCAAGAGTCTTCTCCAACAGCACAGTTCAAAAGCATCAATTCTTCAGCGCTCAGCCTTCTTCACAGTCCAACTCTCACATCTATACATGACCACAGGAAAAACCATAGCCTTGACTTAGATGGACCTTAATCGGCAAAGTAATCTCTCTGGTTTTGAATATGCTGTCTAGGTTGGTCATAACTTTTCTTCCAAGGAGTAAGCATCTTCTAATTTCATGGCTGCAGTCACCATCTGCAGTGATTTTGGAGCCCAAAAAAATAAAGTCTGACACTGTTTCCACTGTTTCCCTATCTATTTCCTGTGAAGTGATGGGACCGGATGCCATGATCTTCGTTTTCTGAATGTTGAGCTTTAAGCCAACTTTTTCACTCTCCACTGATGTAAAAGTGCTATTGACCACTGACTCTGTGTGTTTCGTGTTTCTGCCCTTTTGAAGAGTTTGAATTGCTATTATCCTATGCCTCTCTAATGACTGTTGGGCACTGGGCATTGCAGGGGACAGAAAACTTGTTCATAGGTTTTCAGATCTAGAGGAACAGTGTGAGATATTGAAGGGGTTCAGAATCAGCCTCCCCAAAATATGCCACTTTGACAAGTAGACAATTTAGATAAGAACCTAGCCCAGAAAGAGAGCTACAGTATTACCAGTTGTTGTTGTTGTTGTTGTTGTTGTTTAGTCACTAAGTTGAGTAGCCCACCAGGCTCCTCTGTCCATGGGGTTTTCCAGGCAAGAATACTGAAGCAGGTTAGCATTTCCTTCTCCAGGGGACAGTATCACCAGAGAGAACGTCTTATCTGAGTGACCTATCTGGGTAGCCAGACAGATACCCAATTACCAAATGTGCTTTTCTTACTGTCCTGTGAATCATCCTTCTCCCTTTGAAGCCCCAGGCTCCTATCCCACTCCTTAGCTCAACAGGATATATTAAGCACAATGGCCAGACCTGCCCTTAGGTGTCAGTGTCTTTCTGTGTCCCTGTACATATGTAAATAATTTATTTTCGTCCTATTAATCTGTCTTATGTTAATTTTATTTTTAGAACAGCCAAAGAACCGAGACAGGTAGAGGAAGAATTTTTCTTTCTCCCCAGTGATATACATGTTAATAAACTTCTGTTTTTCTTTTGTTAATCTGTCTTTTGTTACAGGTGCCCCAGACTAGAATTTAGAAGCTGATAGATAGCACATCTCTGACATGGCTTAGAACTTAGAAGGAAAAAAAAAAGATTTTCCTCCTGCACAGTGCCATGGGGAACTCTGGTCCTGTGGAGAGGCCCATGTGGAGAGGAACTGAGGTGTCCAGGCAACAGTTATGTAACTAAACCATCTTAGAAGGGGATCTTCAGCCTCTGCTAAACCGTCAGATGACAGGAGCCACACTGATATCTGATTTGCGGTGTCATGATATGCTCCCCCTAAATTCCACACAAAACAATGAGGGAGAATAAATGATTCTTAATATCTCAAGGCACCATATTTTGGAGTGATTTATTATGCAGCAATAGAGAACAAACACAGCAAAATTAGAAATGTAAGAGATCAGCAGGGGAAAGAACTTGAAGATGATAGATAGGACACCTCTAGTGTGACTAACCACAGGGGCCAGGCTGCTTAAGAAAACAAATGATGCTTAAAGGAAGGTCATAGTTTTCACTGGGAAGTTTAAAATGAAGACAAAGTATTCTAAGATATTCTGCTGTCCCTAATAAAGATACTGAAAGTGAAAGTGAAGTCGCTCAGTCGTGTCCGACTCTTTGCAACCCCGTGGACTGTAGCCCACCAGGCCCCTCTGTCCATGGGATTCTCCAGGCAAGAATACTGGAGTGGGTTGCCATTTGCTTCTCCAGGGGGTCTTCCCAACCCAGAGATCGAACCCAGGTCTCCTGCATTGCAGGCAGACGCTTTAACCTCTGAGCCACCAGGGAGGCCCTAATAAAGATACTGAAATGGCGTAAATTCTTGCAGTTAGAAAAGTATGGTTGGGGACTTCCCTGGTAGTGCAGTGGCTAAGACTCCATGACCCCAATGCAGGGGGCCAGGTCTGATCCCTAGTCGAGGAATAGAACCCACATGTTGCCACTAAGACTTGGAGCAGCCAAATTATTTAACTAAATAGAAAAGGAAATGTGACTGCATTGTAGTCATTCATTTTCAAAAGATTTTATGATCACACATTCTTAATAATTTACATGTGCCTGGTTCTTGCACAGTTACTTTCAGGTACCCTATCATGTTTCATTTTCAGAGTAACCCTGTCAGAGAGTGACTGATAAGTCCATTTTATAGATGAAGAAGCTGAGGCTTTAAAAAGTCACCTACGCTCACAACAGGAAACGGCAGAGGCATCACTGGAATCCAGATCTTCTGGTTCAATGCATAGCTTTCCTCCCTCCAATCAAGTTGCCACTTGGAGAATACAAAAGAAATGTTAGTTCTGTAGTCTTGTCCTCTCAGAATTTAAAGCTTTCTTAAAAAGAAAAGATAAAGAGCTCCCTTGATGGCTCAGTAGTAGAAGAATCTGCCTACCAATGCAGAACACAAGGGTTCAGTCCTGGATCCGGGAAGATCCCACGTGATGTGGAGCAACTAAGCCGCAACTACTGATCCTGTGCTCCAGAGCCCAGGGGGCACAGCTGCTGAAGCCTGAGCGCCCTAGAGCCCATGCTCTGTAACAGGGGAAGCTACCAGGATGAGAAACCCTGGGAGCACAGCTAGAGAGTAGCCCCCTGCACCCCACCCCTACCCCTCATCCAACTCCACCCCACCCTGCTCTCTGCAACTAGAGCAAAGCATGAGAAAAGACCCAGCACAGCCAAAATAAAGTAAATAAATAAATAAAAATTTTCAACGAAAATATATAAATAAAGTAGGTCATTAATGATAGCTAGCACTTTATTCTCATGTAAACAATGGACCAGTGTGGATATTAAAGGCTATAGACATTTAGAGATGGACGAGATTTGCTTGCAGTAGAGAAAAACTTCACCAAGGACAGGGGGTTTTAGTGGAGGAGTTTAATATGGATTATGAGAGAAGGAAGAACTGTTCCTTTGGAAGATACAGAAAAAGCATGAGCAAAGTTTCAAGTCAGGAAGCACAGCATATTTTGGAAACAGAAGTGAGACTATAGGCCCTAACGGTGGTTCTACTTGACAATTTTTCAACTTTGTGATAGTGCAAAAGTGATATGCATTCAGTAGAAACCACATTTCACATTGTGAAATTTGCTCTTTTTCCACACTAGCGATATACAGTAGATACCCCCTCCTGTTACTAGGCAGCGTCAGTGAGACACAGCTGTCAGTCAGCCCCATGATCATGAGAATAAACAACCAACACAGTTACCACCATTCTGCACCCATACAACCATTCTGTTTCTCACTTTCAGTACAGTAATTCAAAAATTTCATGAAATAGTAACATTTTACTAAAAATTGGCTTTGTGTTAGATGATTTTGGTGAAAAGTAGACTAATAAAAATATTCTGAGTACATTTAAGGTAGGCTCGGTTAAGCTATGATGTTTGGTAGGTTAGGGTATTAAATCCACTTTCAACTTACAATATTTTCTGGTGACCATGAGTTTATCATAACCCCATAATAGTGGAAGATCTGTACTTGGATTCAACAGAATGTCCATACTGCCTCCCAAAAGAACAACTAGAGGCAAAGTACTCTGGTGACTGGTGGCAGGAATTTAAGTTTGATACCATATGTAATGGAAGGTCATTAGAGATTTCTAGACAAGGCATTGACCCATAGAAATGGACATTCATAGAGGAAAATCCAGCCTCTGGCACAAATATAGTCAGACTTATTTTACCTTTCCAATTTGTTGATAGAAACTGTATCTGCCTTAGTAGGAAGTCTAGCATCTCTCTCCTAAAAATGACATCCCATCCTAACCCTGAATTATCCAAGAATTCTAAGGGCTTTCACAGTTCAGTTTGGGGGTTATTTGTTCTCCTAAATGCTAGGAGAAGGCAAGAATGGAAAGACCCATCAAACTATAACTGGGTCCACTGTCACAGAATCCCTGAATTATCTAAAAGATGAGTATCAGGGACTTCCATAGCAGGCCAGTGGTGAAGATCCTGACCTTCCAATGGAAGGGGTTTGGGTTTGATCCCTGGTCTGGGAACTAAGTTCCCACATGCTGTGTGGTGCAGCCAAGAAAATTAAGACAAATAAAATAAAGGACAAATATCAGTGCAGTGAGCATTTTATTTATTTAATTAATTAATTAATGTGGGATCAGTGACATCCATACTGGACCAGATTTCAGTCATGGCCACAGTGTTTCCCCACACTTGCATCTCAATATTATACCTCTTTAATCCTCACATGCTTAGCCATTGTCCCAAGAGCAGAACCCTGTGCCAGGGCAACTAGATCTGAAAAGGCATCTACCACCTGACATTCAGCATCAATCTGCCCTCCTTTAACACTTGGTCTATCTATTAAACCCAGAGCAATAGCCATTCAGCCGTTCCCTTGAGGTCTTTCTAATAAGACTTAGCTCACTGAGTTATTCTGAAAATTAAGTGTGTCAACATATGTAAAGAATTTATACCATCTGGTACAAAGCAAGTTCTCACTGAATGTTATTATCACTATTATTACATTCAAGACTACATCTCAAGAGGGTGGAAAACATCTTAGAGATACAGGCTAAGCATAATATTGTTTACAAAATGATTTCTAACAAAACAAAATGATTCTAGCTCTTATTAGTGCCTTAGAACCAAAATTTGGTCAGTGTCCCTTTTCCATAGCAAAGACTGAGCGCTGCCAGTAGGCAAATATTCAGTCTAGGTAATCATTAAAAATGAGAATGGATGAGTCAGAATTTCCAATCCACACTAAGCTATATGTGTTATAAATAGGCTTTCTCTAATGGAGTGAGCAAGTCACAGCAAGGCAACTTTAGTTAAGAAAAGAATTGTGTTTTTAAAGAAAAAAACGGTGTAGAGCGAAGGATAGAATCACTTTATAAAGAATAAAACACAATTAATATATTATATGGATTTTCTGTGCTGATACTTGAACATATAAGTCCCTTTTCTTATCTCATCTTCCAAACTTCACTCAAGTTCTGCACATTAGTGTATACCAGTGAAACTAAACTCCTCAAAGAATATACCAAGTATCTCTGCCATTAAGAATCATGAACAGGACTCAGATGGGGCAAGTTTCCTCAAAGAAATCTTGATGGGTGAGCACTCGGGGCTACCGAGCTGTGCCCTACATGCTGCCTTTGAACTGGACCCTCATTATTTGTGAATTACCCTCTCGCTCACAGCAGTAATGACCCAGGGAAACTGCTTCCTGAGGATTAACCATTCGGAGGCGGGGAGGATTTTAGGAACTATTAGCCCTTTTCTCCTCCTCCTCTTCAGGAAATGCCAGGCCCTTTAACAGATATTACCTAAGTGAATATTGTTAGTCATTTAAATTCTGGTTAATCTCAACTCCCCACTTTTATCCTTGCACTGAAACAATAGTTTAACTAAAACATTGTATTCCAAATCCTTTCCCCACTGCCTTCCAGTTTCATTCTGTATCCCAAAGACAGCAGTATCTAGTGTCAAACTTTGACCTAAATCATCACCTCTCTTTTATTAAGAATTTATTTTCCTTCATTGGGGCTCTTTAGTGACACATCACGACTGGGTTTCAGTAATAAAGCTGCCTTGGTAACGAAGAAAGTAATACTACAATCAAGCATGACTGTGGGTGTCTGCCAGTCATACAGAAACAAAAGAAGAAAGCTCTGGAAAAGAACATGAAACAATGAGTTTGCTCAGCAGGTAGTCTGCCTGCAAACCCCGAATCCCTCACTGTGACAGCACATTTCCGCCTGTGCCCTGGGTGCCAGCACCTGTTGCCCTTTCCTCTCCCCCTGTGGCTCCACAGGGCTCACTGTGGATTCATATGTCTGAGGCTGTATGTCTTTTCACCCTCTGGGGACAGCGACTGACCAGCTACAAAGCAGGGATGACTGACAAGAGATGGAAGGTTCCTGTTTCAGAAGGTGTTTTAAATTCCAGACGAATGTCTGTGAGCTGGAAAGGAAATGCTGCGAGGCCCAGCATCTGATGAGCAGCTGATCACACTCTGGATGTCGTCACCATGGTGCGTTGTTTAAGCAACGGGTTTGGAATAGCTGGACTCCCTGAAACCGGAGGGCCAGAACCAGGCGAAATTAGCTCAGCTTTTCATCGGGGTAATGACTGTAATCTTTTGCATTCCCTAGAGTACTTTATACTCACGGATCTTAAGGGGAGTTTGCCGACAATTAATCTCAGCAGAGGCCTGTGAGTTTCAGCATGGACAATGCCTCTCATATACTTCTTTCTAGTCTATGGTGTGCGCTCACGTGAACTGCTTGCAAGAACCAAGCCTAGAAAACCATCCTAGTAGCAGCAATATTGCACCTTCTAATAAACGATTCTATCGATCACTCAGTCGCCCATGCTAAGTCTAAAAATGGAGAAGCACATGCAGAGTGGCTTTAAATCAGAGCCTTTACCAAGAGTGAGAAATGCACCAAACTGCCCAGCAGTCCCAGTTACGAGCTGAAATCCAAACACCTAGAAACCAGGCCTGGGACTGACCGGTCTTCCATGAAATGTGCTATCAGCAGAATACTCTTTTAGATCCAAATAATATTCCTGAGAGAGAAAGAGATCAACAAAACAAAAGGATAATTTCACAAACATGGTGAAAATGGCAGTTTTCTCAGGAAAGTTTATTATCGGTCGTTTTCACAGCGAACGGAAAATAAAGGAGCACAGAGTCACAGGGTTTTAGAGCAGGAAGGGGTCTTGGTTAGCATCTAGACCAATTTCTTTATTTTACCAAAACAAAAATGTAGACTAACTCCCCCTCCCCGCCCACCACCAACTATTAGCCTGTTAAGAACACGTTTCTGGACTTCCCTGGTGGTATACAGTGGATAGAAATCCTCCTGCCAATGCAGCAAAAACAGGTTTGATCTGTGGGAAGATTCTACGTCGCAGAGCAAGTAAAGCCCATGCTTGTAACGATTGAGCGTGTGTGCCTAGAACCTGTGCTCTGCAACAGAGCAGCCACCACGGTGAGACACCCATGAACCACAAGGAAGAGCAGCCCCTGCCCCTGGTAACTAGAGAAAGCCTGCTCCAGCAACGAAGACCCGGAGCAACCAAAAATGAAATACGTTATTTAAAAAAAAAGAAGAATAAAAGATTTCCACTGAAGGGGAAAGAGGCAAGCAGGGCCAGGACACAAACATTTTCTGGGGAGATCAGAGCTTTGTGGGATTCTTTCGTGATGAAACTGGCCACAGGGTTCAGATGCTGAAAGAGAAAATAAGAATAGTGGAAGGGCAGAGGGAAGGTAACCAAATCAGTATCATTTCATTTCCCAGACTCTGCTAGATGTTCCTTGAATCTAGCCTGGAAGGTAACAAACGAAAATGAGGATACCAGGTCTAAAGTGAATTCAATGTCAGATAAAATTGCCACATGCATTTCTGGGGAACCTCGAAGGTACTCCGAAAATGTGGCAATAAGTGTATGCCTTTGCCAAATATAGATTTGGCCCTATGTTCCACCATAATAATGTTAAACAAAATCTGAATGAATAGAGAATTAATAAAACTGGGAGGCAGGGTTCTACAAGCTTTCCACAAATTTCCTTACAAATTTAAGACTTGTAAAATATAAAACTAAAAATATGTTCTATTTGACAATTAAAGTCTGCCATTTTCCAACCTCTTTGACAAGGCTACAGTCTCACACTGCTTCTAAAAATTCCTTTCACAGTTGCCTCTATAGAAGTTTATGCTCTGCGCTATTCTTAGCTCTCAGCTAGGTCTCAGCAGTTGGAGAATTCCAGGGAGTCCTCAATGCCAAATTCCAGGGCACAAAGCTAATACCACTGTTTTAAACTTCTCTTTTTAAAACAAATGCATGATTTTAGGTTTTAGTTATCAAACGAATACTGCTTTTAAATATAATGTAAGTTAAAACAAATATTTTTCTATAGCAAACTGAAAACAGCAACCATTTCAATGAAAGCTTATGGCAGAGGTGGCAATGTAGGTGATAAATATAATTTGTATATTTATATACATCTTTTAAAAATAAGCTTCAGATTTAATATGTGATTCCTACACCAAACTTTCAAAGAAAAGTTGATATTTCACATAATAGAGCAATTTGATCATTAAATTTAATAGGCTATACTAAATTTCTCAACTTCCCAGAGTAATTTATGATCAAATATTTATCCAATAAAAATTGAGCATCTAAATGCTTATGAATAAAACAGTCAAAAATCCCAGACTTCATGGAGCTTACATTCTAGTAGAAAAAGACAGACAATTTAAAAAAAAAGTTAAAAACAGCCATCTGGGGACTTCCCTGCCAATCCACTGTTAAGACTCCATGCTCCCAATGCAGGGGCACAGGCTCAATCCCTAGGTGGGAAACTAAGATCCTGAGTGCTACACACAACACAGACAAAAATAAGAATTTAAAATGTTTAAAATCAAGTAATTAAAAGCAGTGAGATTATATAATATATAGAAGTAAGAAGGTGGCAAACCCTATGTAAAAATAGAACAGGGTGAGACAATCAGGGTGGAGATGCTTTACAATTTTAAATAGAGGAACCTAGGTGTACATAATTGAGAAAGTGATGTTTGAAAGGCTCCCAGAAGTTAAAGAGCTGGCCATGTGGATTTCTAGAGAAAGAGAATTCCAGGCAGAGGCCTGTATAAAGGTCCTAAGGTAGAGCACATCAGCTGTGTAAGTAGGAGGAAAAAGGAGAAGATGAGGTCAGAGATTATTAGGGGCTCAATTCATGCAGGGCTATGTAGGCTGTTAGTATTTGCCTTATGCTTTACAAGGATCAGTCCTTGTTGAAACAAATGGTAAGAAGCAAGGATGAAAAAGGGAAGACCAGTGTGGGGTGAGAGACAACAGAGGGCTTGTACTGCAGTAATGATAGAGATGATAATAATTGATCAGATAAAGCATAAAGTTTAAATGTAGGGCAAATGAGATTTTCCAACTGATTGGATATAGGGCAAGAGAGAAAAAGATCAAGGGTATCCCTTTTAACTGCTCAAAACAAGCAGTTAAAACAGTAATGTTTCCATCGACTGAGAAGGAGATAAATGGAAAAATACTGCAGGAGTGAAGACCAGATATTCAATTTTGGATATATTGTTTGTGATATTGATTAGCTCTTTGAGTGGAGATTTCAAGAAGGCAGCAAATAGAGGCAACGATTTCAAAGAGTTTTGCTGCAAAAGAAAGCAAAGAAATAGAGTGGTAACTAGCAAGAAGAGTGGACTGAGTAGAAAGCTTTGGTTTTCATTATTTGTTTTAAGATACAAAATATAATAAATAGTATATTTGTATATTGGTAATAATGTTCTAAGAAAGTGGAAAACTGAGGAAGCAGAGAGAGTGGCATGCTGCAGTCCATGGGGTCTCAAAGAGCCGGACATGAGTTGGTGACTGAACAACAATAACAAAATGATCTTTGGCAGGAAAAAAGATGGGCTCCATCACACAAATGGGAAGACTAGCTTTCTGTCTAAGGAGAAACCACAGAAACACATGTATAGGGTCAAGCTAAAGGATGCTAATGCTGCAGACAGATATAACTGGGGGCTAGAGGCTGGAGAACTTTCCTTCAGATGTGACTGAGGATGATGGGGGAGGCACTTGAGGTATAAGGAGAGATATGAAAAAAATAGCTAGAAAACTGGGATAGCCAGTAGACTAGGAAAACCATTTCCAGGAATCATTCCATTTCCAGGAAATATCAAGCATCAGAGGCCCACGTGAAGCAGACAGTCACTTTATAGTGGGACAAATCAGTGCAGATTATATAATGAGGCAAGGTATTTTTTTCTCTTGTCCTATTGATTCATTGGTGTAAGTATGTAGGAGACAAAGGGATTTAGAGGCTTTTATGAGGAAGAACACTGAAATCAAAACAGGCAGGGAAATATACATAGGTGTGATATCCTGTTTGTAAATGGAATTCAAGCTTGATCAAGGGTGAAGAGAGGTCATAGAGAGGGTGACAGTGAAGAAGTTAGTGAGATCCACGGATTGCAGATCTAGGCAAAATCAAATTGCTGGAATCACGGTTCCAGAAGGAGGGAGGTAGAAGACAGGAAGTAACGGTCATAGAGGGGGAAGAGATGATGAAAACATCACAATTATGGGTAATGACAAGATTCAGGATAATAATTTTTTTATTCAGCCAGAAAAAATTACTGTAGAGAAGAAAAATAGGATGTGACCAGAAGAAAATAAGAAAGGGTTAAATGCAGAACTGTTGAAAGAATCTGCAGCTTTTCAGAAACGACTGCTAAACTGCTTCTCTGGGAACTTTGTGGGTGTGGAGAGAACAGTGACAGTTGGCAGTCAGTGTGAGAAAGGGGCACTAGGAAGATTTCATTTCTCAAAAAGATCTATCTGCACCTACCTCTTCAATTCAAAATTTACTTGAGTCATAAATGCTCCTCTTTTAAAATGCATCTAGTGCCTCAGTTATCTGCCCCTGAGTATGAATTGTAATCATTAGACTATTCTCATGCTTTCCTATCTCTGGACTTAGATATGAGGAAGAAGCAGCTCTGGGTAGAGGAATGAAAAGATGGAGTAGAAATTTTGAGTGATATTCACACCAGCATTATTTTTAATAACCCAAAATGGAAACAACTGAAATATCCATCAACTGATGAATAGATTAAAAAATATGGTATGTTCAAACAATGGAATATTATTTGGCCACAAAAATATATGAAGTCCTGATATATGCTACAACATGAATAAACTTAAAAACATTTTGCTAAATAAAAGTTAGAAACAAAAGGCCATATATTTCATACTTCCATTTATAGGAAATGTCCAGAACAGGCATATCTATGGAGACAGAAATTGTATCAGTGGTTGCCTAGGGCTACACATACAAGACTGAGGGTGATGGATAAGGGGCATGGGTTTCTTTTTGAAGTAGTAAATATGTTCTAAAATTGATTGTGGTGATGGATAAACAATGGTGAATATACTAAAAATTCTCTTTAATGGATAAATTATATGATATGTGACTTATATCTCCATAAAGTTGTTTTTGCTGAGTCTCTTGGTCTCCTGCATTGGCAGGCAGATTCTTTAGCTCTGCATCACCTGAAGCATGCTGCTGCTGCTGCTGCTAAGTCGCTTCAGTTGTGTCTGACTCCGTGCGACCCCATAGACAGCAGCCCACCAGGCTCCCCCGTCCCTGGGATTCTCCAGGCAAGAACACTGGAGTGGGTTGCCATTTTCTTCTCCAGTGCAGGAAAGTGAAAAATGAAAGTGAAGTTGCCCAGTCGTGTCAGACTCGTAGCGACGCCATGTACTGCAGCCCACCAGGTTTCTCCATCCATGAGATTTTCCAGGCAAGAGCACTGGAGTGGAGTACCATTGCCTTCTCCATCATACACCGTGGAGCTCTCTTAAATCAGCTCTGTTTCCACCTTCCACCTTGGTGCTCCCCAGCAGAGACATGGAGTGACTGATCAAATGCAGGCTATTTTGACATGGGACTCCCTTGACCCAAGAACTCCCCATCAGCCTATCCAAGACTCTTTCAAAACTGCAGTGAGCTCTGAAGTCTTTCTACACAATCCTTTCCTTTTCATCTCCTTTTACAGGTGGCAGACCTGTACAACGGTCTGTTCCCCCAGCCTACTCACGCTCCCTCTCTATAAATATCTGGGAAAGAATGAGTCATAATTGAGCCATACAATTATACACCTGTGTCTCATTCAAATACTATCTTTTGTAAACTTTTGAAAGTGTTTCTAAAATTTTCATGTTTTAGACCTATATTTTTATTTAATTCATTAAGGAGAATGATCAGGACTGGGTGGCCTCCAGAGCGAGCCTCTAGTGGAAATAAACTCATAGCTCTTATCCCTAATGGATGTCTTCTGAAACATCATAGGAAGGACCTTAAAGACAGCAGTTGACTGCTACCTGCCAACAAGGTAAGGCATCATTGATCTGGAACTATGAGGAGAGGGATCCAATTCAAAAAGATCCCTGAGTTTTCAACTTAAGACAATTTAAATGTTATCTCCTCAGAGAGGCCTTGCTTGACAGTTCGGTCTAAATTGGATAAATACCCTATGACTTCGCCTTAAGAACCTGCTTGCTGATGCAGGAGGCACAAGAGAGGGGTTCGATCCTTGGGTTGGGAAGATCCCCTGGAGAAGGAACTGGCAACCCACTCCAGTATTCTTATCTGGGAAAGCCCATGGACAGAGGAAACTTGGGGGCTACAGGCCGTGGGACTGCAAAGTCAGATACACCTACCATTGCTGTTAACCCCAACCAGTAACTTTACTGAAAGCCCTGAGTTGTTTTCTCTATAGCACTTGACACTATATAAAACTATGCTTTTAGATAAAGGTAAACCGTGTTTACTTTTCCCGTGTCTGTTTTCACCACTGGAATGTAAGGCTCAAGAGAGCAGAGACAGCGTCAGTGCTACTTAGAGCCCTCTTGCCAGCCACACGTACTGTGCCCAAGTCATGGCAAATACACAGCAAATACTGGCTGAGCACATGAATTTAACCATGCCACAACAGTCATTTCCCTAAGATGTATAGCGTTGCAAAGGTTCACGCTTGAACAGACTTTTAAAACTCAAAAGATTTTTAGTCATCGTTTGATTTCCATCAACATGTTTGAACCAAGATTTTATTTGTCATTCCAAGTGATTCATCTTTCCCACTCACCACAGAGGCACTGATACAACACCAGCTGACACACACAGGTGATATGCAGGCTGTAATTTGCACAAAGGTCCTACTGATGTCCAGCAAGTTTCTTAGGGGAAGGATTACTTCTTTCTGTACATGAGTTGACCACTCAGTAAAACATGAATGCTTAAGGTCGCATTCCTTTTAGACTTGGACACGACTGAATGACTTGACTTCACTTCACTTAGACTATGGAAAGTGTTTTCATCCCTAAATATATCATTCAGATTGACCTAAACACTTTGAGGGGTGGTAAATTCATAAACATACCTAGGCCCATTTAGTTATGTTTTACCTACAAATAACAATGCTATGGTTAAAAGGGAGGAAAGAGAAAGAGAGAGGGACAGATGCACTTTGAGGATACAGGTAATAATCAAGAGCTCTGTACACAACTTGGATGAGAGAGAGAAAGTAATTCGGGCCATGCTATGAGATTAATTCCACATGCTGCTTGAATCACAATGTTGGCTATAAGCTTCAAATGAGCTAGCACTTGTTTGTTTGGTGGAATGAACCAAGGGCTATTGACAGAAGCAGGAATAAAAGCTGCAGTGAACGTATTGTGAGAAGCAAGGATTCTCAACTAGTATTGCAATACCTTATCAAAGTGACTTTGGAAAAATCCTAGTCTCTTTTCAAAAATGTTTTTTCTGTAGCTTGTTGAATTTACACTTTTATATTGGAATAACCACTGTGTGCTAAAAGATCTTCCCCAGGCCACATGTGTCCTAGAGAGCCAGGGCGGCTATCAGGGATATAGTAGGCACTGCAATGATTTTTGACACTGGAACTTCCAGCCTGTGATGTCACTCCATGCCCCAAAGTCGAAATCCTTCTTATCCTTGAAGTATGAAACACAAAACTGAAAAGAAACAAAAGAAGGAAGGAAGGGAGAGAGAGAGAGAAAGAAAAGAAAAAGGAAAAGGGACAGAAAGAAGAAGGAAGGGAGGGAGGGATGGAGGGAGGGAGAGAGTAAGAAAGGAAGAAGGAAGGAAATGTAGTGCTTTGGGCTGCAGCAAGCATAAAAGCAAAACTAACTGTGAATCAGCTAACATTTAGGACTTCTCTATAGGAGTCAAACATTTCTCTCAAAGAGAGAAATCAGTGGGCTGCGATGTGATAGCTATTCAATCAGCAAGAACATTTTGCTCTTTAGTATAATGAAACTTGTAAATAAAGCTAAGCTCTGGATTAGTTCCCAAGGGGAAGATCAGGCAATTTGCTTTGGTGGAATGTCAAGACGTAAGGGGAAAAAGTGATCATCAGTAAACAAATGCACAAAACTGAATCACCACATTCTTTTTGTGGACAAACCCGTCTTTATTTTGAGCCCTATGTTAGGAAGTCAGTAACTTGCATTGGGGGCTACTATTTGTGACGCCCTTAGTACTTCTCTGTACATTTCACCCACTATGTACCCATGGCATACCATTTCTCTACATTCCATTCATCAGCATGTGCATTTGCACTTGGGAGATTTGTGGGAAGAGAGAGAAGACCAGCAATCACCCAAAGCTTGACACAAAATTAAAAGTGTTTACATCTCACAGTTGGAAGTGAGCTGACTACTAGCTCTCGGAAACATAATACTTATTTCATTAGACCATCATAAAATGCATTTCTGTCTTCTTCACACACAGAGATTTGGTAAATTCAAACAAAGGAAAATGACTCTGCCGCAATACCCCAAAAGGATGTGATTTTTATTTCATTTATATCCATTTCCAAAAAAGACATGGAAATAAAAGAGGCAGATAAGAATATAACTTGATAAAAAATCAAATGTCAAATGGGCAAACCATAGTAAGTTAATAAAGCCTTGGACAAAGTTAACTAGAGATAGTCATCTGGCTTGACCTTTCTTTCCCAGCTGAATTACTATTCTTCCCCTATTCAGGGGCTGCCTTTAGAGGGCTGGTTGCTATTGTGGTACCATAATGGCTTAGAGTTTCATTTTTAAGAATTCCAGTCTTTCAGGAACAGAGTGAACTGCTCTTTGGGATTTCACTTTGAAGGAAAATTTTTATGTAATTTGTTTTTAAATTTCTCTTCTGAAAACATTTTTTATAGAATAAGATTAAAACTAAATGATATATATTGTTGTCAACTACACTTCAATCAAATGCATTTTAAAATAAAATCAGATATATACAGAGGGATATTTTTGTTGCTTAGATCCTTTTTTTTTTAAGTGGCTGTTGGACAATTGGTGTAGGTATAACGTGGCAACTATCTCTGTCACTATTTGGACTAGACTCTTAGAATTTCAAGTTTCATAGGAAATAAGGATTCTAATTAACCAGCTCTAAGGGAGGTCCTACAAATCTGTTTGTGGCAACTATATTTCTTGGAACCTAATGTTCTCTTAAATTCTCACCCCACCCACACTACTACATGACTGCATACCACAATTCTTTCAGTCTTTGCCCTGGGCGGGCATTAAGCAATCTAACTCCTACAGTTAGAATCTCACCAGAGAGAAGTCGAGAGAGGTAAAGAGGAGAAGAGTGATGAGAGGAGAAAATCTAATGATAACAGATCTAATCACAAAACTGCGATTCTTCATACTTTGCTAAAATAGAGTAAACCTCCTAAATGAAAAGGTTTGGGGATTTTTTTGGTTTTGTTTTTTTAGGTTCTTTTTAAAGGCCTGTCTAAGGCATGCAGTAATCATTGGCCCTTACATAACATCCATCTCTTCAAAGAGAGACCCATTAAATATTTTAGAAGTAAACTTTCAGTTGGCATCTTTCAAAACACTTATTTCCAGAAATCTTCAGGCTAGAATTATCATTGTCCAGAATCCAATATGTCAGGAAAAACCTCAGAGCCTTCACTCTTAATAGCAAAATGGACTGATGGGTAAACACGCTGACAGCTGGCTCCTTTCTTGCTTTGCCATGCAAATCCTCTTTAACATAACTGGCTCGCACCCTAGCTTTCAGAGTGATGGCTCTGCCTAGTAGCCAATCTAATTGGATAAGCTTATAACATATTTCCATTATAACAAAGAATCAGACCAAGACCTCCAAGATTTCCACAGACAGTCTAATGGAAAGACTATTGGACAGATCGTGCTACCATTTAGTGAACTGACTCCCTGCTCAAATTAGTCAGTCCATCTAAGCCTCAGTTTCCCCATGTTAGGAATGAACCCATCTGATAGCTTCTTGGCTCACAGAGAAGGATGAGACTCTGGTCTTTCTCCTAAACAAGTCAATCACAGTGTTAGGTTATGTGTTGAGAAAGACGCAGTTATGTGCAAGCACTGGACGAACTAATACTGTGCATGTAAGATTTAATAAGCCCGCCTAAGAACTGACTTGAACAATAAGAAATTAACACCAAGAGTTACCATTTGTTAAACAGCTATTATGCTCCATGATCATATTTAACTACATATTCATTTAACCTTGATAAAAAAATTTATGAAAACTATTATTACCATCAGTTTATACCTGAAGAAATAGACTCTCTGAGATAGTGATTTTTCCAGGTTCACTCATCTAGTAAGTAGAAAAGTTGGAAATAAGCCCAAGTCTCTCTGATTCCTAAACCACCTATATTTATTAACTTTTGATGTATATGAATTAGTTAAGGATCATTAACATTCATAATGAAAGTGAAAGTGTTAGTCGCACCATTGAGTCTGACTCTTTGTGGCCTCATGGACTGTAGCCCGCCCAGACTCCTTTGTCCATGGAATTCTCCAGGTAAGAATATTGGGGGTGGGTAGTCATTCCCTTCTCCAGGGGATCTTCCCAATCCAGGGACTGAATCCAGGTCTCCTGCATTGCAGGCAAATTCTTTACCATCTGAGCTACCAGGGAAGCCCTAATATTTATAATATATTTGTATATATGTAAACAAATATATTTATAATATGTGTGTAAATATGCATAGCCTTTGAATACCACATACCTTACATAGTAAATTGGGGTCTTATAAGGCTGTATGTGGACAATTTGGAAAGTAAGTCATTCCATCATCTGCTAAGGAATCAATATCTGGGGAGAATATTCAGTTTGTCTATAATGATCTAGAAAATCAAGGACTATTTACTGCGCAATTTCCTTTTGCCTTCCCACTCTCCAACCTGACACATTCTCTTGATTAATTAACTCTTAATTGTCTAAATCTAAAAGATTAAAACATTTGGCTCAGCTCTCATTTTTGCTAGGATGACTTGGCTGAACTCTGGCCTCCCCTCTGTCCAGTGTCTGACTTTGGTGACCTGGCACTTTTCACACAGTGTTTACTTGTCTTTTGTTTACCTCCTGTCTTCTCCACTGAAAAGAGTTCATTGTCTTATTCATCTCCGACTCCAGCAAATAGCATGAAGTTAGTTACATAGTCAGTAGATGTTTAACCAATGTGTGATGTATGGATAGGAGAAGGAACAAATGATCAGAACTCAGGGTACTTGGGCTTCCATGTAGCAGTGACACCTCTTTATAATTTTATATCCAGTTCCATAATTGATTCCTGTGACAGCCAAACTGATCTTTGAAACTTTTAGGGAATACAGGTTATTTAAGATTTAAATATGAAAACCAGGAATTCCCCTGTCTGAATTCAACAGTCTAACAGAATGATGGAATCAGTGACTCCTTTATGGGGAAGATAGTTCCTCAATGATCAATTTCAATTTCTCCATTTGTAATTAAGATCCCAATATAGATATAAGGCTATTCATTTTGCTATACCAACGAAACCTGAGATTCAAACTTAAAGGAAAGTAAGAAGGTAATGCAAAAATTCTGAGGCCAGAAGGTAGCTTCCCTGGTGGCTCAGACAATAAAGAATCTGCCTGCAATGCAGGAGACCAGGGCTTAGTACTTGGGTCAGAAGATCCCCTGGAGAAGAGAATGACTACCCACTCCTTTGAAGGGCCCCATTCAATATTTCTTTGTGCAAATCTAGAACAAAAACTTCCAACTACAGAAACGTTAAAACTTAAAAAAAAAAAAAAAAAAAAAAAAGAAATGTTAAAACTTGCAATCACTCTCTAAACTAAAATCACAAAATTGAAGAAAAAATACAAAATAATTTTTCAAAACAAAAGTTCAAACTTTTCAAGTTTAAAGAGTAGCTAAGTACACATTGAGGCAAACTAGACAGTTTCAGTATCCAGTTCAGTATGTATAGTATCACATATTGTGGATATCAATCAAAATACTTATGATTTCAAGAACATTCTTGATCCAAATATTTTAAATATTGTCTTGAATTGACTGACTGAAAATGAAAGCCTCAAGCGAAGGTATCACAGTGGAACAGCACTTTTGAAAACACCCAAACCCGAAAACAATGCCAAGGGAAGGGCAGCTTCCTTACACTGCTAACAAAGGCAGGAAAATGAATAAGGTAAATGTCCTCCCAAAAGCTCTGACTCAAAACAATACTTAGAGTTCAACTCAGATGGTTCTCTTATCCTCTCTGTGGTGCACACTGTACACGGTTATGAAAGCCACTAGGTCTGGATGTGTGAGTGGTGAATTGAATTTATTTTGTTGAGATACCTGTAGCCCTTGATCATGGTGGAACAGTAATTGTAGACTCTAGACTCTTGCTTTTCTGATTTAAATCACTGCTAACAATGCTAATTATATGCATGTCTATTTGTAAACTGAGTCAAAGGAAACTAAAATATAAGATTCTAAATATGTTAAACATTAACTTCTCATTTTATGTGCACATGAGAAAAGAAATAAATTATGGAACACTGGAATTTTGTTTGATGGGTGCTTGGGGAACTATTTTGCTATGTATGTTTCATTTGTTAATAGGTTTGTTTGTTTGTTTTCCTGTGGCTATTTTGGACAGGCTATTAGATAACTGAAGCTGAGTTCAGAAAATGGATATTTTCTTCATCTCCAAAAAGTCCAAGGATTATTCTAAATATTCTTTCTCACTAAATTAAGTAGTTGTTTTAATTTTAGGAAACTCAACGTGAAAGAACTTTAAGTTGTTCAAAGAGAAAACAGAATGCTTAACCACACACTCTTTGAATATTCACTAGTAGAATTTTGGTACTAGTATACCTCTGGAGTGCTTTGATTCATGGGGTCACAGAGAGTCGGACATGACTGAGCAATTGAACTGAACTGAACTGATATCTCTGAATACTTGACTTACAGAAAAGTTGTAATCTTTAAACAAATTCCTAAGGAAAAATAGTTATAAACTGTGTGCAGTTTTAAAAACTCAGTTCCACAAATTACCAAAATAACTGAGTTGGCTTGTCATGCATAGTATGCTATTCTAGGCATGTATTAATATATGTAGTTAAGCGTGGTGTTATGGTGTCTCATTACAACTGAGGGAAAATAGAGGTAGGATGATGCAATGGGCTGGGGTGGAACTTTGTGTCTAGACAAGCCCAGATTTAAATCCTGGTCTCACTGCGCACTGAATATGTGATTCCCTGCTAGGTTACTGAATCTTTTCAAATGTTGACGTCCAAATACAGACAAAACCCTTCACTATATGGGAGTTGCACCTCTTGTGAAAGAAGACAATAATCCAACCAACCAACAATCAAAAAGAGTGCATTATATAGCATTGTAAAAATGATAAGGGCTATGGCAAAAAATCCTAGAGAAGGAAATGGCAATCCATTCCAGTATTCTTGCCTAGATCCCATGGACAGAGAGGCCTGAGGGCAACAGTCCATGGGGTCACAAAGAGTTGAACACAACTGAGCAACAAATAACACGGCAAAAAAATAGAGCAAGGTGAGGGGGATTGCTAGAATCAGAGAGAGAGAGGTTTGTGGTTTTCTATAGTATAGTCAAGGGAGACCTCATTGAGAAGGTGATATCTTGGCAAAGACTTAAAAGAAGGTGAGAGAATGAGCCATATAGGTATTTGGAGTAAGTGAGTTCCTAAGAGCCTAGGGCGGAAGGGGAGAGTCTAAGCTGTAGATACAAATAAATGCATGCATGCATGCTCAGTCACTTTAGTCATGTCTGACTCTTTGTGACCCTATGGACT
This sequence comes from Nanger dama, assembly GCA_917880005.1. Classification (NCBI taxonomy): domain Eukaryota; kingdom Metazoa; phylum Chordata; class Mammalia; order Artiodactyla; family Bovidae; genus Nanger; species Nanger dama. The sequence continues at coordinate 6,206,462 of CAKJTW010000059.1, forward strand.
GTAGCACACCAGGCTCCTCTAGGTGTCCATGGGATTCTCCAGGCCGGAACACTGGAGTAGATGGCCGCACCCTCCTCCAAGGGATCTTTCCAACCCAGAGATCGAACTTGCATCTCCTGTGTCTCCTGCATTGGCAGGCAGATTCTTTACCCACTGAGCCATCTGGGAAGCCCCATAAATAAATGAAATCTTGGCATACAAAAGGCATTAGAATGAGATGAAATGAGATCCCTAGGGAGTGAGTAGAGAATAACAGAAAAGGAAAAGCACCAACAACAGAACCCTGGTGTTCAGGTTGGGGAAAAGAGAAGGAATCAGCAAAGAAGGCTAAGAAGGAGAGACCAGTAAGGTAGGAGTAAAATCAAGAGAGCACGTATCCTGGAGGCCAAGTGAAGAAAGACAGAAAGAGGAATCAGCTCTGCCCAATGCCATGAATAGTTCAGGTAAGATGAACACCTACCCTTTAGATGGTCTTAAAGCCTATTGTATTTCCCTCACTCAGCCTCTAAATCATAAAGCTCAAATTATGTATCAAAGAAATAGGCATATTGTCAACTCAACTATATAGAAAATCCTAGCATGACTATAAAGCAGTATCCAGAATCTCTTGAAATTTATGTGATCACCCCATTTATTAACACATGTGTGTGTGCTAAGTCACTTCTATAGTGTAGCCCACTAGGCTCCTCTGAACATGGGATTCTCCAGGCAAGAATACTGGAGCGGGTTGCCATGCCCTCCTCCAGGAGATCTTCCTGACGCAGGGATCAAATCACATCTCTTACATCTTCTGCATTGGCAGGAGGTTCTTTACCACTAGCACCACTTGGGAAGCCCTTATTAATACATACCTGTTTCTTACTTGTGTATAGCAGTTAAATCCCACCCCATGCTAGAGACTGAAAGGATATGAAAAAAACTCACATGGCCCAGTGATATGGGAGAGTAAGAGTCAAGAGCAAGAAGAATAGAAATGGACTGGTCCATGGGGTCACAAAGAGTCAGACACAACTGAGCAACTGAACTGAACTGATCACATAATAAGTCTGAGGGCCAAGATGCTTTTAATGATTCTATCAGAAATGAAGAGTTTTCAAACAGCAGTTTGGAGATCAGTCCAGTTCAGTCGATCAGTCGTGTCCAACTCTTTGTGACCACATGGACTGCAGCAGACCAGGCTTTCCTGTCCATCACCAACTCCCAGAGTGTACTCAAACACACGACCATCAAGTTGGTGATTCCATCCAATCATCTTATCTTCTGTCATCCCCTTCTCTTCCCACCTTCAATCTTTGTCAGAATCAAGGTCTTTTCCAATGAGTCAGTTCTTCGCATCACGTGGCCAGAGTATTGGAGGTTCAGCTTCAGCATCAGTCCTTCCTTCAGAACTGATTTCCTTCAGGATGGACTGGTTGGATCTCCTTGCAGTCCAAGGGACTTTCAAGAGTCTTCTCCAACACCACAGTTCAAAAGCATCAGTTCTTTGGTGCTCAGCTTTCTTTATAGTGGAGAAGGCAATGGCACCCCACTCCAGTACTCTTGCCTGGAAAATCCCATGGATGGAGGAGCCTGGAAGGCTGCAGTCCATGGGGTTGCTGAGGGTCGGACACGACTGAGCGACATCACTTTCACTTTTCACTTGCATGCATTGGAAAAGGAAATGGCAACCCACTCCAGTGTTCTTGCCTAGAGAATCCCAGGGACAGGGGAGCCTGGTGGGCTGACGTCTATGGGGTCGCACAGAGTTGGACATGACTAAAGTGACTTAGCAGTTAGCAGTAGCATTTTTTTTTATAGTCCAACTGTCACATCCATACATGAATACTGGAAAACCAGAGCTTTGACTAGACAGACTTTTGTTGGCAAAGTAATGTCTCTGCTTTTTAATGTGCTGTCTAGGTTAATCTTAGCTTTTCTTCTAAGGAGAAAGTGTCTTCTAATTTCATGGCTACAGTCACCATCTGCAGTAGTTTTGGAGCCCCCAAAATAAAGTCTCTCATTGTTTCCATTGTTTCTCATCTATTTGCCATGAAGTGATGGGACCAGATGCCATGATCTTAGTTTTCTGAATGCTGAGTTTTATGTCAACTTTTTCACTCTCTTCTTTCACTTTCATCAAAAGCCTCTTTAGTTCTTCGCTTTCTTCCATGAAGATAGTGTCATCTGAATATCTGAGGTTATTGATATTTCTCCCAGCAATCTTGATTCTAGCTTGTCCTTCATCCAGCCTGGCATTTCATATGACGTACTCTGCATTTAAGTTAAATAAGCAGAGTGACAATATACAGCTTTGACATACTCCTTTCCCTATTTGGAATCAGTCTGTTGTTCCATGTCCAGTTCTAACTGTTGCTTCTTGATCTGCATACAGATTTCTCAGGAGACAGGTCAGGTGGTCTGGTATTCCCATCTCTTTCAGAATTTTCCACAGTTTGTTGTGATCCAAATAGTCAAAGGTTTGGGTGTCAGCCATTAGAGATCTTTATTCTCCTCCTTTGCTCTATTTGCTTTCCAACATTTATCACAGTGGCTATCATGAGACTGTGCCTCTCAGACACCCAACTATTGGAAAATAATTGACCACAGGGTCCCAGCTGTTGTACTCTGAAATCCATCCCTGTATTTGCTCTAAGACTATGCCTCTCAAGAGTTACTCCCAGCCATTGATTGAATCTGGCAAGAATGCTAAAGTAGGCTCATTCCTAGGAGACACAGGACATCTTGGTGGCTGACTTTGGCTCCAATGCTCTCTGACAGATTTGCCAATCTTCCTTGAACTGCACAATAAATTGGGCTGTTTCCACCCAATTTTCCTTCACTCTTACCTTCATTCTAGTCAGATTTATACCATGTTCTGACCACTGTCCCAGACCTCCCCATCTCCAGCCTTTGCTGTCTACCTCTTCATTCTCTCTCACACTGTCAATCTCCTAATAAAATTAAACATATTTAATCCATCTTGGCATTTGGACTCAGATCAACATAGTCATATTCTCATGTCCTATGTTTTGCTTGCTTATTATATTTAATGTTTTACTGCCCATTAGAATGTAAGTTCCAGCAGAGCAGGAATTTTGTTTATCCACGTATGTCAAACATCTAGTAGAATGCCTGGTACATTGTTGGTGCTCAACAAATATGTGCAGAACAAATGGACAGCACAGGCTTACAATTAGCAAATTAGCAAATTCATATTATCAGTGAAATAACTGAATAAACACATGACGATCCCAATCGATTATCACAACTTTGCTCCCTCCTCAGTTCCCTGATCCTCTTATTTAATCTAGCCCTTCCCTTACACTAGAAAATACTTGGGTTTTCCCATTACAGAAATGAGACTTGAAAGGTAAATTGTTTTTAGGAAAAGATCCAGGTTAATAATTGGATGACTGCCATCTGTTCTGGGCAGCCAATATGGAATTTTCTCAGTCAAATTATCACTATCATTCTCTTGTCTTTAATTTCAGCTAGGATCTGCAGATAAACAAAATTTAAATTTTTGATGTTTAAATATTCATCCAATAGCAATCAAACTTGGTCCATACCTGGTCAATTCTCCCATTCTCTAGTCTCCCTAAATGTCTCTTGAGGATGGATGAGTAAGGACAAACTATTCTCAAATACAACTCCAGATTCTAGAGTTTAAATGACAATATGGGGAAGTCTTTTCTCACTGGGGCCACTAAGTTTACTTAGGGAGATCCCTACAGGGTTCCAACTAAGGGGTTTAAGCCTAGCTCTAAGTGTTCTGGAAGCTAGATGGAGAAGGAGGCTGGGGGCCCAACTCTTTCTCACAAAGGTGGATGTAATCTTCAGCCTATTTCTTGGGCAGACTTGATGAATGACTGTTAGAAAGTCCAAGTTCCAATCCTGGCTTTGCTGCTTATTATCTGTATGGCAAATGACCTCTCTGATCCTCAGCTCCCTCATTTTTAAAATAGGGCTAAAATCTTCCAGCCTCTTGTAAGATAAATCTAATGTAAAGCATTTGCTTATGGAGGGTACTCAGCAAAGGAAAGTAAACCATTTGTTCAGTGTCTGGGTTGTCCTTTTAACTTCTTTAGCTGAATGTTGATATGGAACTGCTTGACAGCATCTACCCATATAACAATGAGGTAGATGGTAATTAGGATTTATTGCATCAAAATTTAATTAAAGAAAGGGTAGGGGAAAGAAAACAGACAAAGTCAATCATAAAGCTTCCAAGATTGCTTTGAGCTAAGAGTTTCACTGGGCTTGACTTCTTTTTTCCAACGGACCAGGGAACTCTCACGTGGTGTCAGACTAAATGAGTTACAGAATGTCTCATCACACTTTCAAAGTCTCCACACTCCTTTCTCCTGCGTAACTGGTGAGGTCAAAATGGCTACCTTCCTGAGTGTCATTGCTGAACAAGGTGCAAGAAAGAAATGCATCCCATAGAAGTCCAAGACAGAAGTAACAGAGAGTGGTCTTGACATTTAAACCACACTGAACACAGCTGATGGACCAAGTTCTTAACAGAGCCGCGTCACTGTCTTTAATTTCTCCATGACCTAAAGATTCCAAACTTTGAAACAAACTGCTGGAGTAGGAGAAGGAAGAGGTGAGGACAGCCTGATGTAAATTTACCACTAGATTAAATTCTAAAGTTGCTCCAGAATTTTATATTATTATCTGAAAGCAATCAAAGGAAGAAAAGCAAGCAAGTGACTTGGCCCAGTCAAGGTAAGGCTCTGTATGGTAGAGAGAGAGTAGGGATTAACAACTTTGTACAAACACACCCAGAGGTCTGGTTTTGTGTGGCTAGAGCAGAGGCTGATGAAACACAGAACATGGGCTCCTGGTGCTACTCCTAGAGAAGAATGACTTGGGTAAGGAACAGTTAATAAGAAAATGTGCCTTGCTCACTGTGCACATTGCAACAAAGAGCTGGCAGCTCCTGAAGGAAAAGGGCTTGTGCCGCTGCCGTTCAAACTTGTCAGTCAGCCTGTGCCAGCAGCCTCAGCGTCTGCCTGCCCGGCACACCCTCATTACATGTGTCTGTCTGGGCTGATCTGTACATCTGCTCAGAGACGCTCCTGCCGAGTCGGGGATTTCTGCTTTTCTCCACCAGTGCAGGAGTGGGTCTCTCCTGGCTTCTCTTCTGTCACCTCCACTCCTCTCCCCAAGGAGGCTCCTGCTTTATGGTAGCTTTGGACTTCCCTCACTGGCTGCCTGTCCCCGACTTCTAGAATGGAAGAAGCTGAGCTGGTGAAGGAGAGACTCCAGGCCATCACAGTAAGTCTGCCTAGTTATAACTCACGGAGGTGCTTGCTTACAGGGACGACAGACACGTTGCTTGCTGCCCCTGCTGCTGAGCTCCATTAGTGAAAAAACAGAACTGTCACCTTTCACGGGCAAGTCTCTGCCGCTCTCTTAACCCTGGTGACCCTCTGTAACTCTCGGGCTTCTGAACCTAAGTAGACAGCAAATGTTCTTGATTTTCACAAAAACTGTACCTATGTTTTAAATAGTAGTCAGAAGCTTTTAGGCAGTTTGGTTACACTATCATGTACCTGAAAAACATAGATTTTCCTTACATTTATATTTGACAAATACTAGATCAAGAAACTGATCTTCAACTTGGAAACTTTTAAAAAATTAACTCACCAAAAAGTGAAAATCTTTTAAAAGGAGACGAAAAAAAGAAATTAAGAAAACAACTTGAAGCTTTTTATTTGTAGTGTGGTAGTGTGTTCCACAAAGCCTTACAGAATTAAAATAAATGTCGTTGTACTTCAGCTAAGGATTAAACAAGAGAAAAGTAGGCAAAAGCACGTATCAGATTAATTCTAAGATATCAGTTTCCAGCAGAGTCACAAACTGAATAAGATCCTGATAAAGGAATGTAATGTATGCAACGCAATGGATTTGGAAAATATTTTGTTAATACCAGGAAGGAGAATAGTGCATTTTTATGTTTGTTCTGGGAAAGAGTCAAAGTATGAGATGAATTACTTTCTTTAAGTGATCCAGCTTTTTTCAATTTTACAAAGTCCTCTATTTGGCAGTCACCTGGAAATCTCTGGCACAATCATTTATCATTGGCTACAACTTATCATATAATTTTTTTTTTAAGAAAAACACTTTAGAAATCAACATTCCATTTTTTCAGCATTTTCTGACACTGAAATTAGCTGTCAAGAGTACTGTTTAAAACTGATGCATAATATCACAGACGTGGGTTTATTAATTTAAATGTATATTGGACATTACTATCTATTAAAATAACTCTTTACTGTCTTGTGAAAAGAAAACTGATGCAAAATTAGAGTGAATAGAAAGATATTATTCTTTGCTCTTCAAATTCTCATAGCATAAATTATTATGCTAAGCCCAATTTAGAATTTTTATTAAACAGATACAAAGTTTCAGCTCCCCCAGAAAGCATTCAGTAACTTGAAATATTTTCTCAGCCAATGGTTTAGGAACCAAAAGTCCACAGATAAAGTTGGCACTTTTCCATAAGGCAGTGCTCTTGAAATGTCCAACTCCTAATTAGTACATTTTCCTTTCAGAAAACCTTGGTTTGGATTATTGTTTGTTTTGCTTTGTTCTTTTTGTTGTTAAACTCAGCCACTGTTTCAGCTGTCTTGCTTTAAGGGACAGGAACTGGGCCCTGCTCTGTTGTTTTTGGCGTGGGCCTTTTACATTACAGCTGTTGTCTAAAGGTTACTTTATCAGACTGTGTGAGTTGTGTGGGCACAAGCTCTGCTTTTCCTGACACTTCTATCTCCTAATTAACTAAATTAAATCATGTATCCAGTGAAATCCACCCGTAGCTCCTTCTTCCACATTTTCCTTTTGAATCGCAGCCTACCCTTACTTCAGCCCTTATTACGCGTGCTGCACTTTATAACTCATACTGAAGCAGCACATGTTCTAAGGGTAAGACCACACTCAGGAAAGCTAGGAATTTTCACTGAGGGTGCCAACTTCAAATAAAACTAGGACAAAAGTCATAATGCTTTAAATATCTTACAAGCAGACCAGAGAGTAAATAGGTCCTAAATATACTTGGTGTGAACTTTTATGATGATTAAAAAATAATAATAATAACTAGTTTTGGATTATTTCATTAGCTTAACCACATCCCATTAGAACGAATAAGCATATCTAGAAAGTAAAATTACAAAATAATTATATTTTGTATATATAAAATTGCAGAGAAAAAATTGAGAAAAGTTTATGGGGACAAATTTCCCTAGTCTATACCTCACTGGACCAAGTCCAGTCACATAGGTCACCACTGAAGATGAAAAAATGGAGCACTAGTGTGTCCATGGAAACAACACATCCACTCATCTCCCTCCCGGACGCCCTGGGAAATGCCAGCTCTCTCCACCCTTGCCTTACCCAGGAAGCCACCTCAACTTTCCCCTTCCCCTAGGGAAATGAAAACACACAGTGTCCAGAGAATTTTCAGGGATTGTCTCGCTTTTAGAAGCACTTAAAATCTTCAGACTCTCAGACCTAGACTAAAACTCAGAGACAATAATCTCATTTTAACTGTTTTCATTCTATTCCCCTACACTGAAATACATTTTATATTTTAAGAACAAAATTTTATACTTTAAGAACAAAATCAAAAAACAGTTGCCCAGTGTAACCAAACACAGTGATTCAGAGATTTCACTTTATTATAAAACAAAACTGTCAACATTCTAAGATCTGTTTGATTTTCATACTAAAATTTATTCCTCTAATTCCTAGTTGAGAAATGATATAATCTTCACTGCAATATTTATTCCACATGATTTTGAGTATCAAAAAGTCATTATTTCTACTGCAAGAAATTTAAAAAATAAACGTATATGTCTGAAACTTGGAAGTGCCAATCTTCTTGTTCCTCTTTTGAAAAGAAACAGATTAAACACAGCAAGTAGATGGAATGTGACATTAGGCTCTCAAATTGAAAACTAAATTACTGTGATGGTGCCTTTACTTCTCATACCAGTAAGTTGAATTTTAGATTATTCAGAAGGCTTCTCAAAGACTTAAAGTGAATAAAAGAAAAAATTATGAAAGTTTACACAGAAACAATTGTTTAAATAGGGTACTTCATTTGGTTGGAGATGGAAAGAGCAACCCAGTCCAGTATTTTTTCTGGAAAATTTCATGGACAGAGAAGCCTGGAGGGCTGAAATCCGGGGAGATCACAAAAATCGGACACAACTGAGCAACTGCACATGCACTTCATTTGGGTATACCAAGTATGGATTCTATTTTGTATACTTACTCTCATGTTTCTCCTCTGTTACCTTATCCAGGTACAGACATACCTCAGAGATACTGCAGATTTGGTTCTAGATCACTCTGATAAAGCAAATAGCACAATAAAGTGAGTCACATGAATTTTTCAGTTCTCAGTGCAGACAAAATTTATGTTTCAACTATGTAATATAATGCAATATTACTATGTCTAAAAAAATAACACACATGCGAGAGTGCTAAGTTTCTTCCATCATGTCCTACTCTCTTCTACCCTATGAACTCCAAGCTCCTCTGTCCACAGGATTCTCCAGGCAAGAATACTGGAGTGGATTGCCATTCACTGTTCTAGGAGATCTTCCTGACCCAGGGATCAAAGCCACATTTCTTAAGCTTCCTGCATTGGGAGGCAGGTTTTTTACCACTAAGCGCCAGCTGGGAAGTCCACAATTTAAGAAATACTTTACTGCTAAAAATGCTAAACATCATCTGAGTCTTCTGAGAGTTGTAATCTTTTTGCAGTAGTAGCATCAAAGATCACTGAATGCAAAGACAAAGAGCGTATGTTTTCACTTGTATATGAAACCTAAAAAAATAAAGCAAATGAACAATTATAACAAAGCAGAAGCAGATTCACAGATACAGAGGAAAAACCAGTGGTTGCCAGAATAGGGAAAGGGGTGGGGTAGGGGCAAAGTAAGTAAAGGGGATTAAAGGTACAAACTATTAGTCATAAAATAAATGTTATAAGGACATAATGCACAGCACAAGGAACATAGTCAATATTTTATATACCTTTGCATGGAGTGCAATCTACAAAAATATTGAATTGCTAGGTTGTACACCTGAAACTAATATAATATTGTAGGCTAACTATGCTGTTGTTTCTTAGTCATTAATCTGTATCCAACTCTTTTGTGACCCGTTGACCTAGCCCACCAGGCTTCTCTGTCCATGGGATTTCCCAGACAAGAACACTGGAGTGGGTTGCCATTTCCTTCTCCAGGATATCTTCCCAGACACAGGCATCTCCTGTGTCTCTTGCATTATCAGGCAGAATTCTTTACCACTGAGCCACCAGGGCAGCCCTCAAGTCACTATACCTCAATTTAAAAAAAAAAAAAAGACTGCTCACAAAGGGAAAAAACAAGAACAAAGATCACTGATCATACATCACCATAACAAATATAATAATGAAAAAGTTTGAAATATGGCAATCAGTGAAGTTGCTTAGTTGTATCTGACTCTTCGCATGGACTGTAGCCTATTAGGCTCCTCCATCCATGGAATTTTCCAGGCAAGAATACTGGAATGGGTTGCCACTGAAATATGGCAAGAATTACCAAGTAAAAGTGATCAAATACTGTTTTTAAAAAAATGGTGCCAATAGACTTACTCTGTGCAGAGTTGTCACAAACTTTCAAACTGTTTTAAAAAAGCAGTATCTATGGAAATAAATACTATATATCTAGCGGACATGACTGAGCGACTTCACTTTCACTTTTCACTTTCACGCATTGGAGAAAGAAATGGCAACCCACTCTAGTGTTCTTGCCTGGAGAATCCCAAGAACGGTGGAGCCTGGTGGGCTGCCGTCTATGGGGTCGCACAGAGTCAGACACAACTGAAGCAACTTAGCAGCAGCAGTGAAACAAAAGTGAAGCACAATAAAACGAGGTACATCTGTGCCAACTCTAAACTTACTAAGTTAATAAGTTAATTAATCTCTTAGTATCTCTTAGCCAAAGAGTTTAAGTTTTCAATTATAAGTGGAAAACAGAATATTTCAAACTAAGTAAATATTATATTGATTAAAAAGTCTCTTGAGGCTTAAGTTAGTATTTTAACAAGTAGCTGATTTTTATACAAAAGGAGAACTATTAAAGTAGGCTAGCAAATAGAAATGCATTTTAAGTATTATCAGAACTGAGGCTACCAATGTCTCTAGTGTTCTCTGAAAGAATGACCTGAAGAACTGAGTTATGTCTACAGAGTTCCTCTCTGGAAGTAGAAATGGTACACATCAAAGAATGATGAAATGGCCCAAGTGGAATTTCCCACAAAAACAGAAATATCTTCTGATAATCAGTAATATCTTATATACTGTTCATATTCTCCTTCCCAAGCAACACATTTTCTTATTTCCATTCCTATGGTGGCATTAGGAAAATATTGTTACTAAATAACAGGGGATACTCAGGCTGGAAAACTCATAGATCTTAAACTGCAGGAGATCATAGAAGTACACAAAAGTAGCACTTTTGGGCTGGGGTCCGGGGAACAGTTAGTGAGCTAAAAAAAAATCCTGAGAACTAGAATCAATATATAGAGAACAAACCCAGCTGAGGAGAAAATGGGTAAGAATAAAGCAGACATTTTTACCTTCATCCAGGTTTAACTTTTAGCTGTTAGAAATACACGTTATCCACTCATTCTCTCATTCCTTTTTTCAATTAAAGTTTATTGAGCACTTACTAAGTGCCAAACCTCATTCATTTTTCACTTCAACAATCTATGTACTCAGTCTCTTAGCCATGTCTGACTCTTTGCAACCCCATGAACTAGAGCCAACCAGACTCCTCTATCTGTGGGATTATCTCAGCATGAATACTTCCTCTTGCAGGGGGTCTTCCCAACCCATTTATCAAACCCACATCTCTTGTGCCTCTTGCATTGGCAGACGGGATTCTTTACCACTGAGCTATCTGGGAAACCCTCACCAACATGCAATATTTATTTAAGTCTCGCACTTTTAAGTGAAAAGAAGTGAAATAAGAGGAATTAGGAGTGTCAGAGGGGCTTTCCTGATAGCTGAGTTGGTAAAGAATCTGCCTGCAATGCAGGAGACCCTGGTTCTATTCCTGGGTCAGGAAGATACCCTGTAGAAGGGAAAGGCTACCCACTCCAGTATTCTGGCCTGGAGAATTCCATGAAGTGTATAGCCCATGGGTCACAAAGAGTTGGACACAAATGAGCGATTTGCACTTTCCCTTTCAGGAGTATAAGAAGTGGGATGGGATGGGTTGCAATTTGTAGTAAAATGGTCAGGAAGGGCCTCAAGGAGAGGGTGACATTTGAACATGGATGAAGGAGGTGAGCCTGTCAAAAGTTAGACAATGGCAGTAATCACAAGAACAAGCACCTGCCTAGGACTGACTCCATTTGGTAATGAGCCATAGAAAGTCCTGACACTGGAATTTGAGCACCAGAGCCAGATTTGCCAGCCAAAGCTGCTCATGACGCAGAATAATCAAGAGCTCTACATTTCCCCAGATCCACTCCCTATTTTGCTCCACTCCCAAGGAATTTTTTCTAGATTTGTAAACATAGGAATGTAGGAGGCAGAAAGTTCTTTGTATAAAACAGAAATCTAGTCAATACAAGTGAAAGTGAAGTCGCTCAGTCATGTCTGACTCTTTGCGACCCCATGGACACCAGGCTCCTCCGTTCATGGGATTTTCTAGGCAAGAGTACTGGAGTGGGTTGCCGTTTCCTTCTCCAGGAGTTAATACAAAGACCACTATTAAAACAGTAATGTGTATAAATACACATAGATCCTAGTTACTTCTCTTTTTAATTCATTAATTCTGTTTTTGGCTGTGCTGGGTCTTCGTTGCTGCCTTTGGACTTTCTCTAGTTGCAGCACGTGGGCTTAGCATTTAGGCTCTTGACTATAGAGCATAGGCTCAGTGGTTGTTGCACACGGGCTTAGTTACTCTTTGGCATGTGGGATCCTTCCAGATCAGGGATCAAGCCTGTGTCCCCTGCAGTGGCTGGCAGATTCTTAACCACTGGACCACCAGGGAAATCCCTCTAGTTACTTCTTTTAGTGCATGCTTCCTCTCACTGGACACTCCACCTCATCTCATTCACCTTTTTCCCAATATCTGATATTTCCTAAAAATTAATATGACAGTTAATGACCTCAAAGCAGGATCTGCTACATAATTTGTGAGGCCCAATACAAGATAAACATGTGGGGACCCTTGTTCAAAAAGTATTCAGAATCTCAAGGTGGTAACAGCAGAAGTTTAAAAGTATTCAAATGAAACTTTGGGCCCCTCTGAGAGTCATACTGCCATGTCTGACTTCCCAGGTCACATGTCCAAGAAGCCCAGTCCAGTCATGGACATATCTTTCCTATTTATTCCTTCTGTACAAATGAGAGCATAAAAACAAGTGCGAACCAGCCTGATCTCAACAGAAGTTAGACCTTAACATGCATTTGGATCATTGCGTTGTTTAGAATTCTAAGGACACCTCAAAGTAATAATGACTAAAAGAAGCATAGTGAACCATTGTTTCACTGCACCTCATGGTTAAGACAGCTATGGAAAGAACTCCCAATTTGTCAGGACCATCCCAAGACATTCACATAAAGATGGTACGTGGAGATGTAGGAATCTCCTAAGCAAAGACGTCCTGTGCCGGTATATTCAGTACAAAGCCTCCGCACAATTTTCCACAGTGCTATGCTAAGATTACAAGTTTCTTCCAGAGAGGGAAAGGTTTCTTAAAACAAAAGTGCTATGCCACATTTCTTTGCCAAACATAATAGCCCACCCACAATGGAGACCATGTGATGAGGTACAATAATTTTGATGCCTTGTTAAGGAAACTACTTTTTGATAATCAGGGATGGTTTTTCCAGTGTGCTGTGGAGTGATAATGCTACTCCGCCAAGCCCTCTACTGACAAGGATCCCCACGAACTTCCTTAACGTTACTAGATGGTGAAAAGGAAAAGCTGCTTCTTTAGAAAACTGTGATTAAAGACAGAGACTAAGTGACTAAACCTAACAAGAGTCTAAACAATACAGTGTAGTTCAGGCTAGAACCAAAGCAGAGTTTCCCCTTCTTAATCTATAAACTGAAACTACATAGCTTCTCTAAAAATAAGATAAGAATATTTTAATTTATTCAACTTATTTAAATGGCTGCTCCTGCTGCTAAGTCGCTTCAGTCGTGTCCGACTCTGTGCGACCCCATAGACGGCAGCCCACCAGGCTCCCCCATCCCTGGGATTCTCCAGGCAAGAATACTGGAGTGGGTGGCCATTTCCTTCTCCAATGCATGAAAGTGAAAAGTGAAAGTGAAGTTGCTCAGTCGTGTCCAACTCTTAGTGACCCCATGGACTGTAGCCTACCAGGCTCCTCCATCCATGGGATTTTCCAGGCAAGAGTACTGGATTGGAGTGCCATTGCCTTCTCCGATTTAAATGGCAGTGGTGTCATTCTGGGAAACTCAAGAAGTTTCATCACCAGGAGCCCTGTGACATGTCAACTTTCCTAAAACACCATAGGAATAATTTGAGTGAGATCCATACTTACAGTTTTTTATGTAAAACCCCAATGACTGAGTGAAATTCACTCAAACCATTTTAGACATAGAGCCAGGTAATTTTCTGAACCTCTAGCTTCTGTCTTAAGCATGAAGTTTTCAACGTGTAACTGCATCAATAATTGGCATGCAGTGATACAATATGTTACACAGTTAATTGTGGTCCACACAGTCAAAGGCTTTGGCATAGTCAATAAAGCAGAAATAGATGTTTTTCTGGAACTCTCTTGCTTTTTCCATGATCCAGAAGATGTTGGCCATTTGATCTCTGGTTCCTCTGCCTTTTCTAAAACCAGCTTGAACATCAGGGGGTTCACGGTTCACATATTGCTGAAGCCTGGCTTGGAGAATTTTGAGCATTACTTTACTAGTGTGTGAGATGAGTGCAATTGTGCAGTAGTTTGAGCATTCTTTGGCATTGCCTTTCTTTGCGATTGGAATGAAAACTGACCTTTTCCAGTCCTGTGGACACTGCTGAGTTGTCCAAATTTGCTGGTATATTGAGTGCAGCACTTTGACAGCATCATCTTTCAGGATTTGAAATAGTTCAACTGGAGTTCCATCACCTCCACTAGCTTTGTTCCTAGTGATGCTTTCTAAGGCCCACTTGACTTCACATTCCAAGATGTCTGGCTCTAGAAGAGTGATCGCACCATCATGATTATCCGGGTCATGAAGATCCTTTTGTACAGTTCTTCTGTGTATTCTTGCCATCTCTTCTTAATATCTTCTGCTTCTGTTAGGTCCATACCATTTCTGTCCTTTATCGAGTCCATCTTTGCATGAAATGTTCCCTTGGTATCTCTAATTTTCTTGAAAAGATCTCTAGTCTTTCCCATCCTGTTCTTTTCCTCTATTTCTTTGCATTGATCACTGAGGAAGGCTTTCTTATCTCTTCTTGCTATTCTTTGGAACTCTGCATTCAGATGCTTATATCTTTCCTTTTCTCCTTGGCTTTTCACTTCTCTTCTTTTCACACCTATTTGTAAGGCTTCCCCAGACAGCCATTTTGTTTTTTTGTTTTTTTGTGTTTTTTTAATTAAATTTATTTATTTTTTTAATTACAATACTGTATTTGTTTTGCCATACATTGACACGAATCAGCCATTTTGTTTTTTTCATTTCTTTTCCATGAGGATGGTCTTGATCCCTATCTCCTGTACAATGTCATGAACCTCATTCCATAGTTCATCAGGCACACTCTATCTATCAGATCTAGTCCCTTAAATCTATTTCTTACTTCCACTGTATAATAATAAGGGATTTGATTTAGGTCCTACCTGAATGGTTTAGTGGTTTTCCCTACTTTCTTCAATTTCAGTCTGAATTTTGTAATAAGGAGTTCATGATCTGAGCCACAGTCAGCTCCTGGTCTTGTTTTTTGCTGACTAAGGTCCGTCTAGTCAAGGCTATAGTTTTTCCAGTAGTCATGTATGGATGTGAGAGTTGGACTGTGAAGAAGGCTGAGCGCTGAAGAAGTGATGCTTCTGAACTGTGGTGTTGGAGAAGGCTCTTGAGAGTCCCTTGGACTGCAAGGAGATCCAACTAGTCCATTCTGAAGGAGATCAGCCCTGGGATATCTTTGGAGGGAATGATGCTAAAGCTGACACTCCAGTACTTTGGCCACCTCATGTGAAGAGTTGACTCATTGGAAAAGACTCTGATGCTGAGAGGGATTGGGGGAAGGAGGAAAAGGGGACGACCGAGGATGAGATGGCTGGATGGCATCACTAACTCATGGACGTGAGTCTGAGTGAACTCCAGGAGTTGGTGATGGACAGGGAGGCCTGGCGTGCTGCGATTCATGGGGTCGCAAAGAGTTGGACACGACTGAGTGACTGAACTGAACTGAACTGAACTGATACAATATGTTAAAAGGAGACATAACAGCTACTCAAAATCAATCTATGCTACCAAATCTAGATATAAAGACACTCAAGCACAAGAATTCTGCAATTAAAAATAATAATAACACCAAACTCCGAGTCCATCTCTTCTCTACCCCACCCCCTTGGCAACCACAAGTCTGTTTTCTATATTGTGAGCCTATTTCTGTTTTGTAGATGGGTTCATTTGTGTTATATTTTAGATTCTGCAAATAAGTGGTGCCATGTGGTATTTGTCCTTCTCTTCCTGACTTGCTTCACTTAGTGTGATCATCTCTAGGCATAGCCATGTTGCTGCAAATGGCATTATTTCATTCCTTTTTATGGTAAGTATCTGTATATACCACATTGCTTTATCCATTCATCTGTCAGTGGACATTTAGGTGGCTTCCGTGTCTTAGCTATTGTGAACAGTGCTGCTCTGAACATGGGCTTCTCTGGTGGCTCAGTGGTAACTAACCCACCTGCCAATGCAGGAGACACTGGTTCAGTTCCTAGGTCAGGAAGATCCCCTGGAGAAGGAAATGGCAACCCACTCCAGTATTCTTGCCTGGGAAATATCATGGACAGAGGAGCCTGGGAGGCTACAGTCCATGGGTCACAAAAGAGAGTCAGAATGGCATTGACTAAACAACAGTGAACATGGAGTGCATGTATCTTTTTAATTTTTTTAATCTTTTTGATTATATAGTTTTGAGAGTTTGGGTTAGTAGATGAAAACTATTACATATAGAGTGGATAAGCAAGCAGGTCTTACTGTATAGCACAGAGTACTGTATTCAATATCCTGAGATAAACCATGATAAGAAAGAATATTTTTTAAATATATACATGTATGTATAACTGAATCTCTTTGCTGTACAGCAGAAATTGACACAACTTTGCAAATCAACTATACTTCAATTTTTTTAAATGGAAAAAATAATAACTTTGGGGATTAATATGTACATACTACTATATATAAAATAGATAAACAACAAAGACTTACTGTATAGCACAGGGAACTATACTCCATACCTTGTAACAACCTATAATGGAAAAGAATATGAAAAAGAATATATATACGTATACATGGATATGTATCTATATATAATTTTATATGTATAACATATGCATGTATATAATTGAATCACTTTGCTGTATATTTGAAACTAACACAACATTGTTAATTAACTATACTTAAATTTTTAAAAGATAAAATAACAATAGCAGCACCTATTCTTGTATACCATTTAGGCTTAAAAATAAAAATAAAACATTCATATTCATTATCTCATTTTTCCAAACAGTCTTATGAATATTTTCAAAAGTAGATGTTACCATCTCCATTTTATAGGTGAAAAACCTAAGATTGAGGAAATTTAAGCAATTAGTTAAATAGTGGAAAATAGTAGAGTCTCTGCTCATAACATCACAATAAATTCTAAGAAACATCAAAACCATAATCTTCACCCTTGTTCAGAACTTCCTCTGTTTTTCACTCTTAATAAAAGTTTGAAATGGAGCAAAGAGAAGAATCTATGGGGGTTCTTCTTCATTTAATCACATTTTCTAACCCAAACTTTCTTCACTTAATCACATTTTTAACCCAATGCTACAGTCTCTCATCCTCATCCCCAAGCTGTTAGAAGTAGAAGTGGGAAAGGAAAGAATGTAATGCCATTTCAGAAGCATTTGTTATCACTTTTAACAGTGTTGAGAAGAACCACTTTTCAGAGTACCTCATATTCTAAGCCTCTGTTACTTTCTCCCCAGCCCACTGTCATGACATAGTCTCTTCCCTTCCAACCAGGATTTCTTAAGGCAAAGACACTGTTGTGTCTCTCATAGCCCCTCAAAACTAGTTGAAGCACAAAAACCATCATGAATGCCTAAGTGAGTGAATAAAGATCACTGAGCTGAAAAGGGAGGGAGAAACCTAATGATTGCCTGCCCAGCTTACACATTTTTTATTGAAAACATGGTCACAGGTTAGCATCACCTTTTGATTATTCAGGGGCTTATTTTGTGTCTGTTGTGTATTCTTATTTTGTCACTATTCACTAAAATAAACAGGAAAAGATAGACAAAGGAATAAAAGTGTAGAACATAAACTGGATTATATTTAGAGATCTGTTAGAATTTGTTGTAAAGCCGGGAAATAAGAATAAAATTACTAAATGAAATGAGGGTTAGAAATTTTGTGCTTTTAATTCACCACATAAGTAGTAATGATAACTACATCCAAATCCCATGGCTAACATAAGAATTATGGTTTTTCAAAGGTAAATTCAGAAATAATCGCAGGACCAGGAGAACACTTAGGGATTTCTTGGTCCACATTCCCATCCCCATTACAACATGTTCAAGAGATGCTCATCCAGCTTCTCCTTGAGCACTTCCAAAATCAAGTGGATTAATATCTCTCAAAATACCTTATTCTATTTTGAAAAAACTCTCTGTGCTGTGTTCTGACATATGTGCCAGAATCCAGTTTCCTTTAACTTCTTCCCAATCATCTTGACTCTAGTCACTGAAGCTGTATACCTTCATTTTCCTGATTTCAATCATTCCTCATATCACAGGCTCATTCTAGAAAGTGAAAGTGAATGTTGCTCAGTCATGTCCAACTCTTTGCAACCCTAGGGTCTGTATAGTCCATGGAATTCTCCAGGCCAGAATACTGGAGTGGGAGAGCCTTTCCCTTCTCCAAGGATCTTCCCAACCCAGGGATCGAACCCAATTCCCCCGCACTGCACCAGCTTTTAAATGTCTGTGTCACTCTTAAAATTTAGTGCTGAGAGTTGAATAGAACACTGACCTGTACAAAGTGATTAATGCTACATATAATCTCCCTTGTTTGGCAAATTGAATTTCTATAGATATATTTAGGAAGTGATACGGACGGTATAAAAAGCATTATCTTTGGAAATATAGAAAATTAGGCTCGATACCAATTCCAACATTAGACCAACCTTATGATTTGGGGATGCTGATAAACTCTCTGGTCCTCACATCAGTGTCTCTAAAATTAACAGCAATTAAATTGAAAACTCAATATTCAAATATACAGTGAATATACAAAAATCAAAAGCTTTCTGAAAAATGACAGTCAGAAATTGTAATGTAAAAGTGAGACATGACCAAGCATGCATGATGTAATGTGAAAGTAATCCATTCCTGATAGCTACATTAAAAAAAAAAAGTTAAAGCCTAAAAATAATTTTATTTAGGAAATGTGAAGAATTTATATGAAAAAAATCTTTATGTTTTATACCTACTAAGGAAGTGTGCAGGATATATATGATGAAATTTTACTAAGTGAGATAATATATATGTCTAGAGAGACACACCGTTTCTTGAGGTAAAGTCTGAAGACAAAAAAAGTGTCACATATTTTCAAATTTATTTTAAGTTTAATGCAATTCCAATCAAAATCACTAAGGAGGCATTCTTATTCACTTCTGGTGGCACCATGAAATTGTTGAAACAGGATAATTCGGCAATCAGTAAAAGAAAACTCAGAAACTGTCTTACCATTTGACCAAGAATATTATTAACAAGGAAACATGAAAATATTAAAGAAAAATATGAGATGCATACAAAATGTATTCTTAAGACATTCATAAGATAGCAAAACCATTTCTTAGAGTATTTAGTGAAAAGTAGATCCAGTTCAATGTCCAAAAGTAGGGATTAATGTGCTGAATAAATACAGTGCACATATACAGGTTTGAAATATACTTGCATATATGTGTGTATATGTATATGTATAATGGAATAATAAGTATCCATTAAAAATAATTTAGAAGACTAATGATGTGGTATATCATCATTTCATGATATATTAAGAGAAATAAGATTACAAAATGTGTAACAAACAATTCCAGCTTTATATGAGGTATAATATATCACGCAGATGTAAACCATATACAACAGCATCAATCTCTGATTATCTCTGGATCATGATAATTATTATTAGGATTAACTTTTAAAATTCTACCAGTGCATGTGAGTTTTTATTTGCTTCTTTGGCTGTTTGTTTGGTTGGCTGGTTCATTGGTTGGTAATTTTGGTTTGATAGAGAGTGATGAAGCATAAGGAACCAGCTGAATTTTCCATTTAGTTTCTATCAGAATTTAACAAAATGATTGCAAAATTCAATGGGAAAAATAAGGTATTGCTACTAATCAAGACATTTTAGAGAAAAGTAATGAAGGAAAACTTGCCCAATAAAATGTTAATTTATCTCATTGGTGGTACATAGTATTAGTACCAAAATCTATAACTAAAGACACACACAGATAAACTGGAACCAGACTCTAGTGTACAGTTTTTTAATGTAAATGATAAAATTAGCAAATAAAAAGGTAAACCAATAAGAGAGAATTATTTGATTAAGTTTCAAATTTAGTTAAAATTTGGGGGAAATAATTAGACCCTCAGCATTTACCATAAGTCAAAGTCAATTCAGCTGGATTTAAGAGTGTTTAAAATACTCTTTAGAAAACTAGAAGAAAATATAGATGAATAATTACTGTATCTCAAAAAGTAAAAGATATTAAAAATATAAAAGCAAAAAAAAGGCGGGGAGCTTCCCAGGTGGCACTAGTGATAAAGCACCCGCCTGCCAGTGAAAGAGACACAGGGGCAAGGGCTCACCCCTGGCTCAGAAAGATCCCTAGGAGGGGTCATGGCAACACACGCCAGTATTCTTGCCTGGAGAATCCCAGGGACAGAGGAGCCTGGCAGGCTACAGCGCATAGGGTCACACAGAGTCGGACAGCACTGAAATGACAGCACGGCACAGTACATAGGAAAAATAACTTTCAGTACTTCTAGAAACAACATAAATTTTTTTAAAAAATAAAGGAAACTAGGTGACATTATTTACAACCAAGAATGGCAAACAAAGGGGGCTTCCCAGGTGGTGCCAGTGGTAAAGAATCTGTCTGCCAATGCAGGGGAGGCAAGAGATGGCAAACAAAAGGCTGCTATTCTTAATTCAAAGAACCTGTGTGTGTATGTGTGTGTGTGTGCGTGTGTCTGTGTGTGTGTGTGTTCAGTCACTTCAGACTCTTTGTGACGCTATAGACTGTAGCCTGCTAAGCTCCTCTGTCCATAGGATTCTCCAGGCAAGAATATTGGGTTGGGTTGCCTTTTCTTTCTCCCAGAGAACTCTTTCAAATTGTTAACTAAAAAATTAATAGGCTTTACAAAAAAAAAAAAAAAAACTTCCCTAGTAGTTCAGCTGGTAAAGAATCTGCTTCCAGTGTGGGAGACTCCACTTTGATTCCTGGGTCAGGAAGATCCACTGGAGAAGTATTCTTGGGCTTCCCTGGTGGTTTAGTTGATAAAGAATCCGCCTGCAATGTGGGACACCTAGGTTCCATCCCTGGGTTGGGAAGATCTCCTGGAGAAGGGAATGGCTATCCACCCAGTACTCTGGCCTGAAAACTCCATGGACTATCCATGGGACTGCAAAGAGTCCGATACGACTGAGGGACTTTGACTTTCACTTTCCCTTTACCAAAAATAGGTGGATGTCACGGCTTCCCTGGTGGGAAGAATCAGCCTGCAATGTGAGAAATGTGGGTTTGATCCCTGGGTCAAGATGATCCCCTGAAGAAGGAAATGGCAACCCACTCCAGTATTCTTCCCTGGGATATCCCACAGACAGAGGAACCTGGTGGGCTATAGTCCCTGAGGTTGCAAAAGAGTCAGACATGACTTAGCAACTAAATCATCACAAAAAGTTTTTACATAATTAATACAAATAGCCAAGAAAATTATACACAATACAATATTTGACCACAGTAATCTTATAAATCTCATTAAGAGATCAAAATTAGACTAATTTTGCTCTACTTATAATGCTTAAGGATCTTTCACATATAATATTCCTACTTAATAAGAGTAAAGTAATATACACTGCTTTGCAGAAAAGTAAGTTAAAATAACTTTTCACCGAAGTTTTTACCAATCTGGAAACATCCATACCCCTTGACTAGGTAACTACATTCGAGAGACCCATTCTGAGGAAATAACTAGACAAAAATGGTCGAAATTTTATAAACAAGGGATTTCATCACAGAGCTACTTAGAACAGTAAATGATTAAAAACAACCTAATAGGCGGAAAAGGGGAAACTGATTAAGCAAGTTATGCTCTTCTGAATAAAGTTGAGTTATTTTATTAATAAAATTCAATTACATGAGAAATGTTCATGACACAGTATTAGGTGCAAAAGGTGAAAAAAAAACTGCATAGGGGCCTCCTTGTATGGTTTGTGCATGTGTTTTTATAAACATAGTTATCTGTTTTAAGCATTTTGAAAAAATATTGGAATAAAATATACCAAAATGTAGATAGTAGTTATTTCTAAAGTAGTGGGATTATGGGAGATTTTTATATTTTTCTTTAAAGTTGTCTAGATTTTTCAAACATTCAAAAATGCAATTAACATCCTATAAATTTCATAGTTCACCTTTATTAATAATAAAATTAATCATTAATTTGGGTTCCTCATTCCTAACAGACAAAGATGTTTGAAATCTTGCCTTGGTCATCTTTTATTTCATTGCTTCCCAAACCTGGCTGTTCATTAAAATCATCTGGAGCAGTTTTTAGCAACAAGTCATCCAGTGCACCTCCATGTCACCCTTGAAATCTCTGGCTCAAAGAATTAGCTCAATATGTCTATGTTTACTTGCTTATTGGGCTTGGTTTTATTTTTCTATCTCTATAGTTTTTAAAAAATGTTAGGACAATCACTTTCAAATAAGTATTCCTCTCTGTTCACATTTACACAATTTTAGCAAAGAAAAAAATAAGAAATTTTGTCCAAAGTCATGCTGAAACCAAGATATACTGAATTCTCATGATCTAGGTACCTATGCTCCTCAGTTGCTTTACCTGCATAACAGGAATAAACATGATCCCTACTTCCTGGAAATTAGGGAAAATTAAGTAATTGTATGTTAAATTAAGTATATTTAAGTTCATTAAGTATTCCCGACACATAAAGCACTCAATCAGTTCAGTTCAGTTCAGTCACTCAGTCATGTCCGACTCTTTGCAATCCCATGAACCGCAGCACACCAGGACTCCCTGTCCACCACCAATTCCTAGAGTTCACCCAAATCCATGTCCATCAAGTCGGTGATGCCATCCAACCATCTCATCCTCTGGTCGTCCCCTTCTCCTCCTATCCTCAATCCTTCCCAGCATCAGGGTCTTTTCAAATGAGTTAGTTCTTCGCATCAAGTGGGCAAAGTATTGGAGTTTCAGCTTCAACATCAGTCCTTCGAATGAACACCCAGCACTGATCTCCTTTAGGATGGACTGGTTGGATCTCCTTGTAGTCCAAGGGACTCTCCAGAGTCTTCTCCAACACATTTCCAAAGCATCAATTCTTCAGTGCTCAGCTTCCTTCATAGTCCAACTCTCACATCCATACATGACCACTGGAAAAACCATAGCCTTGACTAGATGGACCTCTGCTGACAAAGTAATGTCTCTGCTTTTTAATATGCTGTCTAGGTTGGTCATAACTTTCCTTCCAAAGAGTAAGCATCTTTTAATTTCATGGCTGCAATCACCATCTGCAGTGATTTTGGAGTCCCCTAAAATAAAGTCAGCCACTGTTTCCACTGTTTCCCTGTTTCCCCATGTATTGGCATGAAGTGATGGGACCAGATGCCATGATCTTAGCTTACTGAATGTTGAGCTTTAAGACAACTTTTTTCACTCTCCTCTTTCACTTTCATCAAGAAGCTCTTTAGTTCTTCTTCACTTTCTGTCACCCTTCTTGTTTAACTTATACGCACAGTACCTCATGAGAAACACTGAGCTGGAGGAAGCACAAGCTGGAATCAAGATTACTGAGATAAATATCAATAACCTCACATATGCAGATGACACCACCCTTATGGCAGAAAGTGAAGAAGAACTAAAAAGCCTCTTGAATTAAAGACCCTCTTGAAGAAAGTGAAAGAGGAGAGTGAAAAAGTTGGCTTAAAGCTCAATAAACAGCTAATCATCAGATCTTAAAAATTTAAGCAAAAGAAATACTTTTAAATGTTTTTTAATAATCAAATATTATCTCTTAGATGTTCCTTGTCTAAATACAAGACTGTTTAATAATTCATTCTACAACTTTGGAAAAGGATTAATCAATACATTTAACAGTCTTTAAATATTTCTAATTCACCTTTGTCTCTGTTCAAAAAGCTGAGTTATGTATACCTATGACTAACTCATGTTGATGTATGGCAGAGGCCAACATAATATTGTAATGCCATTTTCCTTCAATTAAAAATAAATAAGTTTGGGGAAAAAAATAGGTCATATGCCACCTTCAGCCTTCTCATGTCTCTTCACCTCACCTAGATTACAAGACTATCTGACATTTTCCTGTTGTGTCTATAAATGTTTCTGCTCCCTGAATTGAAGCCCATGAGAGTCTGAGCAGCTGTGTCTTCAGCGGTTTATTTCCTCTTGGGCTTTGAGTTTCCTTTAAGCATATTTATTCTACAATTTCCAGGATCAAGATTTTTCTCCTTAGTCAAAAAAAAAAAAAAAAAGTAGTAAAATAGGAGTGAAGTAGTTCTGGTTTATCTCCGTCTTGCTAATATTACACTGTGTATCTCAGCAGTAGTCTTTTTGCTCTCAACACAATTTTTTTATATAATTTATTTTTACACACATTCTTTTTGTACCCTTAGTGTTTCCCACATGCTTCACATCTTCTCATCACCCTGCATCTGAACCTTATTTAGACTGTTACAAATGGGTAACCACCTGTTCATCTGTATTCTTGGTTTCATGAACTTTGGGGAAGCTCCCAGTAAAAAAAAGTATTTAGTTTGGTTTTGTTTAGTTTTCTTTTTACTTGAGATCATTTTTAATTGTGTATCAATATTTCCATTTGTAAATTGCCTATGCTTCATGATCTATGGCCCTTCCTTAAATGTTTGACTCTTTTTCAACAAATTTTTACAACAATTTTTCAAGAATTTTTTTCAAGAATTTTAAAAATCTACTTTCACTGAAGTGTAGTAAACCTGTAACTATGCTCAGTATTCTTTTCTGTGAATATTGGGTCAGCACATCCCTTTCCTTCAAGGTTACTATTATCTGTACTTCACCAGTAAGCTCTGCATTGTTGATACTATTTAAATCCAAACAATTAGCTTCTATTATTGTTCTCTGAGACCTTAAACAATGAAAATAGCAGCTAAGATAGTCATGAAGTTATAAGATACTGCTACCAGAATGTATCTGGAAACCATTTGCCTAACTGAATTGGCCCAATTCTCCAAGTTCTATTATCAATAATATCTCATTGGTCCCCAAATAAACTTCCATATGGATTCCATTCCTCCAATACCCCTAAATGTAGATTGCTTCATAAGGTTCTGTCTTTAGCTGTCCCTTACTGTCCATAAATATATCTCTTGTCATGCTTTGAGATAGTCTCCTAGTCTCAGCTATCCCTTCCAAAACTCTGGCATATTTATTTCTATTTCTCACTTCTGATCTCTCTTCATCTAACATTTCAACTACCAGCCATATCACTCCACTTAGTTTTCCCAAAGACACCTCACACTTGCTGCGAATCACCATCTTTCCTCCCAAACTCTCTTTTCCTGAAATACCTATTTCAGTTGATGATTCTACTCTCCTCTCAGTCACCTGGGCATCAAAGACTTTTACTCCCATTTGACCTCTTCCTGTCCTGCATCCATACGTTATCAGTTGCCAAGTCCTGCTAATTTTATCTCCTTGGTATCTCTGACATCCACACCTCCTGTTAACTCTTGTTCCAGCTCTCTTGATTTTGTGTATGAGTTGTAAATGATTATCCCTTTCAAGTTGTCCTTCTTCAATACCTACACAATCTGGCTCTTTTAAACTTCTTAAAATGTAGTTTAAACTCTATTATTCCTCTCCCTCTGAAAATCTTTCATTACTCGCTATCTCAACATGTAAATTAATTCTAAACTTCATGCCCTGCCTTTCAGTATTTTCTATTGAGGATTTATCTTCATTTCATTTTCTTATTTTATTTCCCACTACTCTCTGTTCAACAATTTAGATTCCAGACTTTTTATTTCGAATAAATCCCAATTTTCTACATCAGGCCTTTGCTCACGATGAGCTTGAATGCCTTTTCTCCCCGCCCTCCAGTGCCCTGGCAACTGCCCAAAGTATTATTTTATTTGGATGCTTCTTCAAAGCTTCTCCTAAGCTTATCATGATCTAGATAGCATCACTTCTTGTCTCATCTCAACTCTCACCATACCTCACTTGTGCCTTAGTGATGATATTTATCCCTTTATTTCTTATGGGTCCCTGCACAAATGATTTTCCTTCTTTGGGACATGTAACTTCGTTGGTGAAAGTATTTACTTCTGAGCAACCTTCAAACATCGAACAACTCTTAGCATTGCCTTGACAAAAGCATTTGTACAGAAGTCACTAACTATTGAATAAATTAAAATTTTAATAACTAAGGACCAATCCTGCCATCTTGATAGATTCAAGCATTTTAAAATATCAGCTAACTGTTAATCAGTAATATATCTAAAATACTCACACTCTTATGTATCAGGATACCTTTATCAAGTATGTGATTGTAGTAATATCAATGCATCATAGATGGTTGCAACAGCTATATAGCTGTACAAGCTAAATAAATTTTCAAAACAGTTAAGATGTAGGCTTTTACAGATTTGAAATTTGTGGATGTCAGCTGCTAAAATATTCGAATTTAGACAGCAGAACATGTAGGTAATTGTTCATTAAACAAATGTCTTTATTAGTTGAACACTGGAGAAGTAAACAGTAATATAAGTTATTCATATTGGTTAACATCAATAAATATCTGATGTGTTGGATTATGATAAGTGTATATAGAGATGCTTAAGTTTCTGGGGATATTCTTGGAAGCAGATGGCATTTCACATCTATTAATGTTTGTTCCATGATAATCTGAGAAGCAATTAGCTGACTGTAATAATTTTTGGTATACTAACAATAAAACTACATGACATCTTAAGCTTAACTTATAGTTTCTGTTCAGTTCAGTTCAGTCACTCAGTCATGGCAGGCTCTTTGTGACCCCATGAACCGCAGCACGCCAGGCCTCCCTGTTCATCACCAACTCCCAGAGTTTACACAAACTCATGCCCATCAAGTCGGTGATGTCATCCAACCATCTCATCCTCTGTCGTCCCCTTCTCCTCCTGCCCTCAGTCTTTCCCAGCATCAGGGTCTTTCCAAATGAGTCAGTCCTTCACATCAAGTGGCCAAAGTATTGGAGTTTCAGCTTCAACATCAGTCCTTCCAAAGAACACCCAAGACTGATCTCCTTTATGATGGACTGGTTGGATCTCCTTGTAGTCCAAGGGACTGTCCAGAGTCTTCTCCAACACCACAGTTCAAAAACATCAATTCTTCGGTGCTCAGATTTCTTCATAGTCCAACTCTCACATCCATTCATGACCTACTGGAAAAACCATAGCCTTGACTAGATAGACCTTTGTTGACAAAGTAATGTCTCTGCTTTTAATGTGCTGTCTAGGTTGGTCATAACTTTCCTTCCAAAGAGTAAGCATCTTTTAACTTCATGGCTGCAGTCACCGTCTGCAGTGATTTTGGAGCTCCCAAAAATGAAGTCAGCCACTGTTTCCCATCTATTTGCCATGAAGGGATGGGACCAGATGCCATGATCTTAGTTTTCTGAATGTTGAGTTTTAAGCCAACTTTCTCACTCTCCTCTTTCACTTTCATTAAGAGGCTCTCTAGGTCTTCACTTTCTGCCATAAGGATGGTGTCATCTGCATATCTGAGGTTATTGATATTTCTCCCAGCAATCTTGATTCCAGCTTGCGCTTCATCCAGCCCAGCGTTTCTCATGATGTACTCTGCACATAGGTTAAACAAGCAGGGTGACAATACAGCCCTGATGTTCTCCTTTTCCTATTTGGAACCAGTCGGTTGTGCCATGTCCAATTCTAACTGTTGCTTCCTGACCTGCATACAGGTTTCTCAAGAGGCAGGTCAGGTGGTCTGGTACTATAGTTGACCCTGCCATAATGAAACTAAACTTTTCCCATATTAGTTTTCAGTAATGCTTATAGATCTTCATGAAATTTGGCAAAAGGACAAGAATTTTAGTTGATGAATATCTTACAAAGAAAATGTACTCACATCTTAAAATAGAGTCATGCCTTTAACATTAGAAAATTACCTTCTTAACTGCCTACACTGACATGAGAAAGGCATCACATTACCTCTGAGTGACAGAACATTGGGATTCCTTAGCAACCCTTCTATAAGCATCCTATTGCCGAAACACTTCGGATGCCCTGCCTCTACACACAGCTTTCATTATGTTATTACTAACCCAGGATGAAACGACCAGCACAAACTGGCTGCCAGCAGGGGTGGGCAATCGTTGCCGGATTCAGCAGTCATAGGCACACAGACATAGCGTGCTCTTCTCTAGGGCTGTCCGTGGAGAGAGGGGGCAGCTCCCCAGCAGCGCGCAGGGCACTGAGAGTGTCTGTATGCCCTTCTAATGAGAAGCCCCTCCGGGACTGGCCGGCCTGGCACTGCCCACACACGTCAGTGGTTCGCAATAGACAGGACAACTGGGGAAGCTGACTAATTTCCCACTCAGGGAAATAATGCAGTGAATTAGCTAAGAGGCTGAACTCTAAATTGCCTGGGTTCAAATCCTGGCTCTGCCATGGTGGTATTTTTCACCAGTAAGTCACGTCCAGCTCTTTGTGACGGCACGGACTGTAGCTTGCCAGTTTCCTCTGTGGAAGGGATTTCCCAGCAAAAATACTGTAGTAGGTTGCCATTTCCTTCTTCAGGGCATCTTCCCCACCCAGGATCAAACCGGCATCTCCTGCATTGGCAGGCAGATTCTTTACCACTGAGCCACCAGGCACCAGCTGTGAGAACTTGGATTGGTTAATTAATCTCTGGAAACTTCCATTTCCTCTTCTATAAAATGAAAACTATTACACTATGTCTTTGTTATCCTAACTAGTAGGTATAATATTATTATATCTCTGTTATTATGACCATTAAGTGAAATAGTGCCTGAAAAATACTTACCCAAATGTTTGGCACAGTAAGTTTAAAATATTACTAAGATTTGCTCAATAACAGTTTCAAGATATAGTAAAGAATTGACTCAAAGAGATCTTCACAGTTTTTACTCCTAAACAACCAGATTTCATCCAAATAAACAAGTGAATCTGAAAACCCAGGCTTGTTGCCAAGCTCTTTTTTTTTTTCTTCAAAAGAACTGCTCATGAAGTTAAGGAAAAAAAAAAAAACATACTGATAAGGTCATATACGCTTCTTACACACAAAGAGAAACACAGCATATATTTGGACAGCAATGTACATTCAATGAACTCTGTTTCATTCAATAAATGTACCTGAATTTATACATCAAAAAGGAGTTTTTATCTTCAAAGGCGTTACACCAGGAAGCCATGCACTTGTTCCCATATTGCTGCCAAATATTTTTGGAGCTCTTCTTTTAAATTACCTTCTCAGCCTGTTTCAAATTCCTTTAGAGGTCTTTATTGGCAACAAATGTTTACCTTTGGGAGTTTTCCATTTTGAAAGCAGATTCAGCACCAATTTTTATAAGTAAGATGGAGGATAATGTCACCTCTGGTCAAAAAATAAGGAAATATGGGCCTTTTTGCATGGCTTGTAAAATGTCTCAAACAATTCCAGACAGGAAAGTTCTAAAGCATTTCAAACCAGTGGAACCATTATCAGAGTTAATGTGTTGCTTTCTGTGTGATTAATAGGTTATGTGTTTATTTACTTAATTTTATTAAACAAATACTTATGGAACACTATGTATCAAGCATTGTTCTTGGAGCTTTTGCATATATTCGCTCTATTAAGGCTCATGTCTTAGGCCGTAGGTACCCTCCCTACCTCCATTTTACAGATAAAGGTAATGAGGCACTAAGTTAAGGATTTTGTCCCAGGATGCATAGCTAGTAAATGGAAGAGTCAGAAACTGAAGCCAGGCTTTCTACTTAGTATCAGGCTATATCTTTTAAAAAGTACAACTTCTGTGTATCAACAGTTTTGCTCTCTGGGATTTTAAGGTATTGTAGTTTAAACTTGTGATTTGCATTTCTCTAATAATTAGAGATGTTGAACATCTTTTCATGTGCTTTTTAACCATCTGTGTGGCTGCTTTGGAGAAATGTCTATTTAGATCTGCCCATTTTTCAGTTAGGTTGTTTGTTTTTTTGATAACTGCATTAGCTGTTCTGTATATTTTGGGGATTAATTCTTTGTTGGTTGCTTTGTTTGCAAATAGTTTCTCCTATTTGTTTTATTTATTATTTCCTTTGCTGTGCAAAAGTTTTTAAGTTTAATTAGGTCCCATTTGTTTGATTTTATTCGTATTACTTTAAGAGGAGGATCAAAAAGATCATGCTGTGATTTATACAGAGTTGTACCTATGCTTTCCTCTAATAGTTTTTATGGTCTTACCTTTATATCTTTAATCCATTTTGAGTTTATTTTGTGTATGATGTTGGGGCTGCTGCTGCTGCTAAGTCGCTTCAGTCGTGTCCGCCTCTGTGCGACCCCATAGACAGCAGCCCACCAGGCTCCCCCGTCCCTGGGATTCTCCAGGCAAGAGTACTGGAGTGGGTTGCCATTTCCTTCTCCAATGCATGAAAGTGAAAAGTGAAAGTGAAGTCGCTCAGTCATGCCCGACTTCGCGACCCCATGGACTGCAGCCTATCAGGCTCTTCCATCCATGGGATTTTTCCAGGCAAGAGTACTGTAGTCGGTTGCCATTGCCTTCTCCAGTATGATGTTAGGGTATGTTCTAAACTGATACAGCCACCATACACCAAAGCAGTATGAAGATTCCTTAAAAAACTGAAAAGAGCTACCATATGACCCAGCAATGTCACTCCTAGGCATGTATCTGGAGAAAATCATAATTTAAAAAGATACATGCACCCCAGTGTTCATTGCAGCACTATTTACAATAGCAAGGTTATAGAAGCAACCTAAATGTCCATCAACAGAGAAATGGATAAAAGATGTGGTACATACATACAATGGAATATTACTCAGCTAGTTAAAGGAACTATAATGCCATTTGCTGCAACATGGATGGACCTAGAAATTGTTATACTGAGTGAAGTAAGACAGATAGAGAAATAAAAATATTATATTGCTTGTATGTGGAGTCTAAAATAAGCCTACAGATGAACTTATCTACAAAACACAAATAGAGGTACAGATGTAGAAAATCATCTACGGTTACCAGGTGTAAGGGAGTAGGGATAAACTCTCCTTTGGGACTGGGATTGACACATACACAGAACTATATATAAAACAGATAACTAATAAGGGACCTACTGTGTAGCACAAGAAACTCTGTTGAATACTCTGTAAAGATCTACATAGGAAAAGAGTCTAAAAAAACAAAAAGTGGGTATATATATATATATATATATATATATACATGTATATAACAGATTCACTTTGCTGTACACATGAAACTAACACAACACTGTACATCAATTATACCCAATAAAAATTAAAAATAAGAAACGTGGTGAAAGATACTACATCTCTCCATGAATTTTTTTAACCTCTGCTAGAAGTCCTCTTAGTGTTAACATGCATTATCTGATCTTTTTTTCTCTCTCTCTTCCCATAGCAACGTTTACAGGAGGAAATCATCACATTTTCTAGCTCCCTAGTGTTCTAATGCTCTGTAGGCTATCCTGTTTTCACACATAAGCAGACCTTTTACCCAGCAGCTTCTTCAGTCTTGTGCCAAGAACACTCTCTCTCCTCACAATATTTCCTCATGCTTATTTTAAAACTCCCACCTTAAAATTCACAGTTTCCATTGCATCATTCAGTAGCTCAATCTTGCTAGATTCAACGGGGAATATATAAAAGATGAGGGGGAAGGAAAGTCATTAAAATATTTTTAAATTCTCTTTGAAAAAGCTCTTTATATCATTTTCCATCAGTAAGATGCTTTGCATATCCCACTTCACTTTCTTTTGCTTTGAAATGAAGGTTTCCAAAGCAGCTTCATACTAGTGCCAAGAGCATACCACTGGCCAGCCATTCAATAATGACAACATCCCCAGGAAACATACTTAAGCAAATTAAAAAAACTGATCATGCTGGAATGTTTTTATTTCAGGATAAAAGAAAAATACAGGAAGAAATCTCACAGAAGCGTCTGAAAATAGAGGAAGAAAAATTAAAGCACCAGTATTTGAAGGTAACTTATGACTTTAACTTCATTTCAGTGATTCTGATTCAAATATTTTAATTGCACTCAAATTTCAATAGTAAAGATGCTTAAAGGAAGGAAAAAAATCCCAACAGACTTATACTAACACCTTAAGAACCATAGGGGAAGAACAACAAGCTAGTATTATTTGCATAGGAGACTAACACCTTCTGGCAAATGTGGAAAATTGAAAATATGGCTTTATTACTTTTATCCTTTATTACTGTATTTCCTCATTTTCTTGGTAACCTTAAGAATTCAGTCTTAACACTTTGGCCCTAAGTACAGTCTTGCTTATTATCCATTGGGAGTGGATCCACCTGGGAAGTTCCTTTGAAATCAATGAAAGGCCAGCCTTTACCCAGGGGGTGTAAAGAATAACTGTCTGGCCTGCTCAAGGACTTTCACATTTAAGAGTTCAGTGCAGAGGACTCAGTGTTGTCTGAGTGTGGTTCAAGGTACTGTTTATTTTGTTTTGACAAAACATGAGATCATAACCAAAAATAAATCTCCATTTTTAAAATCAGACCTTACATCTTTTATGGGTGTGGTCATTTTGTAATAAAAGCACATTGAGTCTCAACATTTTATTATGTAGCTTAGTCACAGGATGCAACCCAATGACAAACAGGAGCTCCTTGTGAACAGGCCTAAGCAGGAAACTATTTATCTGGCAGGACTTCTATCAGTGGACATAATAAGTCCCTCAATGAAACAGTGCCACATATTCATGGGGTCTACAGTCTTTTGCTAAGCTTGTTGAATTCTGCTAAATCTATCTTTCTGGTGGATCAAGTAATCACCTCTTGAGAGAAGAGATACAATTTAAGATTCTAGTTAGCTTTATTTCTCTGGATTCTGTTTGCTTCTTCTGCTGCTGCTGCTGCTGCTAAGTCGCTTCAGTCGTGTCCGACTCTGTGCGACCCCACAGACGGCAGCCCATTGGGCTCCGCTATCCCTGGGATTCTCCAGGCAAGAACACTGGAGTGGGTTGCCATATCCTTCTCCAATGCAGGAAAGTGAAAAGTGATAGTGAAGTAGCTCCTCACTCCTATACAAATTAACATTTCCAACGTTTGATGAATAATTTCAAAGTATAGTCAGCCTGCTATCCTTACAGTATGTCACATTGAATTTACCTGAGTAGGAGATATAGTCAAGAAATGCAATGTGTACTCCCAGAAAAATCAATGGAATAACAGATTTTACCAAGTTATCTTGGTACAAGTCAAATGAAGTCAAAAATATATATACAACAATATTTGAGATAGGCAATTTCTAACTCCAAAATCTTTTTTCCTCTCTCTCTCCCTCTTTCTCTCTCTCTCTCTGTCTCAAACACACACAACACACACACACACACACACACACACACACACACACACGTATTTTGGATCTTACAGTGAACTAATTACTGTTTCTGAGTAATTTCTATCCTTGCAGAACGGGTAGCCAAACATCAGAAGAGTTCACCTTAGGAGAAAAGGTTAATATATCTCCTCTGTTCATTGTAGGAAGTAAATTTCACACAGGAAAACTCTAACACACTGAGAGGTCCATTTCTGAGCTGATGCTTCATTTCAATACTTAACCAAAAAAGTCTGAAAAGTAATCTATAATCTTCTCCATAGGTTTGCCTTCTAGAACCCAGGAGATCTCCTCTAATACAATTCAGTCATCAAAGCATGTTTTATGCTTTGGACTGCACTGCAGTACACGGCTGTGCAGATTGTGTACTGTGTAAAGATACCTGAGAGACGGGGGTGCTGAAATCCTGCACAGTTCCTTGGGACTGTGCACCCTAGCACAGGGCTGCTTCTGTCTGAACGAAGTTTCTTTCTCTCTGCACAAAGTGCAGTCCACCTTCCCAAGCCGTGCCAGGGAGGTGGGGAGCTGTACCATTTCCTAATTTGCATGTTCATGCCTTAGAGAACAGCAGTGGCCCTGAGAGTTTCAGCCTTTCTGCTTGCAACTTAGTGGGAAACTCAAGGTTAAATAAATAATTAGGACAAGTTAAATGATGTTTTTTAAAATTTAAACATAAGTATAAACAGCAATTTTTTTAATCTAGGGTGGTCAAAAAATGTTCTGTTAAAAGTATGGGATTTAACCTGAGTCTTAACAGATAAATAGAAAGTTTTTTGATCAACAAGCACTTATTAAATAAGCACCTATTACGTGCAAAGCACTAAGCTGAGCATTAAGAATATAAACTATGTTTGATCTGCACCCTTAAAATGGTAACAGACACCTGAACTGATAATGACATTTATATTTATACTGTGATGAACACTATATTTGAGGCATCAACTGCAAAGGGAACATAGAGTGGCTGTTCCAGTAATCATATTCTTCCAAGTTCTGCAGAAAATGGTTGGCTATTCCAAACAGCAACTAGGCATAATTCCACAACAGGATTCAAAAATGTGCAGAAGCATTTTAAAAATTGATTCTAAAATATGTTCACCAAGTCAAAAAGCTCTGTTGGCTTCAGCAATTACCAGTCTTTCATTTTCTTCTTCATCTACTTGTCTCCATTCCAGTGGCCATCCTCAGCACTTTCCTGGTTTCAAATTATTTCATTAGACTTCAGCAACCCATTTTAAAAAGACAAATGTAAATATTTTCAAAGTGTTCCTTCTGTATCAAGAGCACACACACACACACTTCAAAAGAGTTGTGGGAATTCACTCTAATATCTATAGGTCCAGAACTTGACATTCATACCAATGACTTTCTTGGAAAGGAGTTTCCAGGGCCATTATCAGCATTCTCACATTCAAACATTCCTGAGGCTTGTTCACTAGGTATCATCTTGCTTAGTACCATGATCACAATCTCATGCCACCTAGAAACATACTAACCTAAGCATACTCAACCTAGAAACCTTGTCTCATCTGGAAATCTATTTAAATGGTATAAAAAATCATGGTATAAAAAAATAATTTATTCCTAAAGTCTCTGTAACTGCTGTGTGGAATATAGAAGTGCTGGGGAAAAATTGCCAAAAGATTTACAATCTGCACGTCACTTATATTTTCATTTAGTTTCTATAGATTTTGATCCTGAATGTCATTGCTGTGAAATAGATTTTATTCTATTCATCAGCCTCACAGACTGAAGTGTAAGTCTCAATTGTGACATAAAAGCAAAATGACAGTTGTGATTACTACAATTTGTACCATATCGTGTTGTTGCCCATCCAAATTACATATTTTATATTTAGATACAAAAATTCTCTGCCAGAGTTAAATGATAATTCCTGAATTATGAATGAAGTTTTTAAGGGTAAAATTAAAATTACTTTTAGTCCTAACCAGACTGAGAACCATGAATGTAGCCCAAGATAACCTAATTCTGTCACAGGAACCATTCACCACCCTCTGTAACTTGGCATCATGAGACCATCCCATCTGAGTATTTCTTATAGTGATGTGGTGGTAACTGACTGAAACTATCCTTATACGTGGTTTGTAAGAACTGTAATTGACTTTGATGGTTGTCATCTATCTTCTTTACTGTGCATTAGCTGTCATCATACTTCATCAAATAAAAATAAACTAAAATCAAGGTAAATTCTTAAGTGCTTACATATTCAGATTTTCTTGACATATTATCAGGAGATAAATCTTGACCTTTATTAATAATACTTACTGTGTCTGTGGGAACATATTTTTATAAACAACTAAGCAACCATAATTAAGGGAAAAGATAACATTGGGAGAAAGAATCTGGCTACAAGTTGCAATAATACAAACTGCTCTTACAGGGTGTGTTGCCCACATGCAATTGCTTGAAACTTTGAAGAAGCCAACACAAATATGATGATCCGGGGTGAAGTTATTGTTGACTTAATAATAGACTCTATAGGCTATTATAACCTCTATAGGCTTCCAGGCCCTCTCACTGCTTCAACTAGAACAGATCACATTTCATCTACTCTATAAATTGTAATTCCAAATAGTATGTATTTACAGTCAGTGTGATTTTTTAATGTCCTTTGGTAACTATCTAACCCAATTGACTTGTTTAAATTTCTTTTAAATTCAGAGATATTTGTAATCCAGTTGTATTAATTCTAGCATTAAAAAAATTCATCTTACTTGCTTTCATTCTAATCGTGGTGTTAGAGAAAGAAGTCTCAAAATAATAAGGAAAATTCTCATTCTTCTCTCCTCACCATTTTAGACACAGGACGATCGATCCCAGGGAACAATCACTGAAGAAATAATTTTAAAGTGGACTAGATATATAGTGATAACACTTTTCTTCAGGGAGAAAAAGAGAAACTGAAACTCTTTGAAAATAATATTTAACAGGTTTTGCTTGAGGCATGGGCAAAAAGCTAGCTAAAACTTCTTTGAAATGTATAGGTCTTCATTTGCTTTGTCTTCTGAAGCTCAAGTCCAGGAATGTAATTCTTTCATGCAAATTCAAGGAAACTTTTTCCATCTGATGAAACATAAATCTTTTTGTTTTGTTCAAGTTGACAGGAGTTCAACTCCCCAATATTTAAACAGATTGAAGTAAGCCAGAAAGAAAAACACCAATACAGTATACTGACACATATTTATGGAATTTAGAAAGATAGTAATGATGACCCTGTATGTGAGACAACAAAAGAGACACAGAGGTATAGAACAGACTTTTGGACTCTGAGGGAGAGGGTGGGATGATTTGGGAGAATGGCATTGAAATAGGTATACTATCATATAAGAAACGAAGTGCCAGTCTATGTTCAATACAGGATACAGGATGCTTGGGGCTGGTGCACGGGATGATCCAGGGAGATGATATGGGGTAGGAGGTGGAAGGGGGCTTCGACATTGGGAGATCGTGCACACCTGTGGCTGATTCATGTCAATGTATGGCAAAATAAATACAGTATTGTAACGTAGAATAAAGTATTTTTAAAAATAAATAAATAAATAATAAAATAAGATATAAAGGGAAAAAAAACAGATTGATGAATTTTGTGGATTATATTATTGGGACAAGTAGGGGGCTGAACTGAAGGGATATCTAGAGCCTAAAGAGATTCTCAGAAAAAGAAAGGATGCTGGGTAGGTAAAACAATAAATGTCAACCACAGAGACTATCACTGAATTAGTTTAAGACACAATAAAGGAAAGGAAAGTGAAATCACTCAGTCATGTCCGACTCTTTGCCACCCCATGGCCTGTAGCCTACCAGGCTCCTCAATCCATGGAGTTTTCCAGGCAAGAGTACTGGAGTGGGTTGCCATTTCCTTCTCCAGGGGATCTTCCCAACCCAGGGACTGAACCCAGGTCTCCTGCATTGCAGGCAGATGCTTTACCATTTGAGCCACCAGGGAAGTCCTTTTAAGACACAAAGCCATCTCTTGTTTTGCCCACCAATTCAGTTAATTCCACAAAAGATTTTTTTTTTTTTTTTTTTTTTGAGCAGTCACTGTGTATTGTCACTGGGATACATAGCAAATGGCTTCAAGGAACTTGTTACTTTGACATCAGATATGCATCCATTAACCCAACAAAAAATATTAAGGCACTACCATGATAAGTTTCCTATATAATGTTAAACACACAGTAAACATACAGTAGATGTAAATATTGGAGAAGGCAATGGCACCCCACTCCAGTACTCTTACCTGGAGAATCCCATGGACGGAGGAGCCTGGTAGGCTGCAGTCCATGGGGTCGCTAAGAGTTGGACACGACTGAGCAACTTCACTTTCACTTTTCACTTTCATGCATTGGAGGAGGAAATGGCAACCCACTCCAGTGTTCTTGCCTGGAGAATCCCAGGGATGGTGGGGCCTGGTGGGCTGCCATCTATGGGGTCACACAGAGTTGGACACGACTGAAGCGACTTAGCAGCAGCAGCAGCAGCATGTGATTCTAAAGAAAGAGTTCTCTGAGGGTGAAGTGGATCTGTCACAGAGGGCGGGATGCAGGGGTAGGAAAGAGATCTCCGTAAAGAAATAGGACCTGAGCTAGACCTTAGAATATGCATAGGACTTAGATACATAAACACTGGCTTTATAAGAGGGTCAAGAAGGGTGCAAAGTAGGAAACTATCAGATTTATTCAGGCAAGGCAATGAGAGGAAAAAAATTCTCTTTAATATTTCTACTATTAAAAATAATAAGTTTGAAAGCATTGAAATTTGCTTTTGGAGACTTTGGAATGTTTGATTGATATAAGAAAATTTCTTTATGTTTCCTGATATCAGAAAAAGGCTTTGAGGGAGAAATGGCTTCTAGATGGAATCAGCAGTGGAAAAGAGCAGGAAGAGATGAAGAAGCAAAATCAACAAGACCAGCACCAGATCCAGGTTCTAGAACAAAGTATCCTCAGGTATGGCCCTCTCCGAGATTCTCCACAACTACCTTTAACTTGACATTGTCCCAGATTGAATGTATAAGAGCCATTCTCCTTTTTAGGCGCATAATCAGACCTTCCATTTGAAATTCTGATAAAGACTATGAAAACACATCACAAAGCAACAACATATATTTTGCTATAAATGTCTCCAACACATAGCACCACAAAACTTATTTTTTAAATACATCTGGGTGACTTACTCATAACTTTCAGCCCATTTTGTCATCTACAAAATGGTATGAATGA
Organism: Nanger dama; assembly: GCA_917880005.1. Lineage (NCBI taxonomy): Eukaryota > Metazoa > Chordata > Mammalia > Artiodactyla > Bovidae > Nanger > Nanger dama. Next base: position 6,244,845 of record CAKJTW010000059.1, read on the forward strand.
CATCTATCTTTCAGAATTATTGAACAGATGAAAAATGCATGTGGCAAACTATTAGCAGCTACTTGAACTCGGCCAGAGATCAAAAAACAGTTCTTCACAGCCTCAACCTTCTCTCTCACTTTAGGATGAGTGGAGTGGAGTGAAGTCCCTCAGTCGTGTCCAACTCTTTGCGACCCCATGGACTGTAGCCCACCAGGCTTTTCAGTCCATGAGATTTTCTAGGCAAGAGTGCAGGAGTGGGTTGCCATTGCCTTCTCCAGTTATAAGGGCGTGTGCACACACGCTCCGCCTTATCACCTCTTCCCAGGCCCTCCCCAGTCACAACCATGCTACTTTGGAAGAGAAGAAACTACAAGACTACTTCACTACCGTTTTCTCTCTTCTGCTTCCCTGGTTGGTCATTGGGGTTGACTTCACTTCTCAATGTCCTTCCCTGCCCATAATTTACAATTATCAATAGTAAAGTATCAGCAAAAAAACTGGAGAGCTCAAATATAAGATGGGATTATTACATTATTACAAAATATAAATAAGATAAAAGAAAGAGATGTGAAAAATGTCAAAAATCATTTTTAACCCACACATAGAAAAAAGATGGAATTTTTTGTGTGTGGTATAATAATAACAATAACTTAAAGCCTAGACATCTTTACAACATAGGTAACTTTCAAAACCTTACTCACTACAAATTTGTTATCTTTAGTGAGGACCATAGGAAAGATCTAGAAAATTAAAATATCCAGTATTTGTGTTATAACCACTTTTTGTCCAAATGTACCACACTGTGCAATTAGATTGCATTAGGCCTAAAATTGACAACATGGAAAAGAACTTTCTTTTCTCAATTGATTTTTATTTTACTAGCTTAATTTCATACACTTGTGTATTTAATAGCTAAAATCATTTACAGTTCATTCTTATTCAGATGTTTTTTAAATTAAAAATTCTTTTAAAGTTATATCTTGTCACTGAAATGTTTATATTTATAAACCTCTTAGCTGTTTGTTCAAAGATACATCTGCTTCTGAATGGCAGATAGGATATACTTCAAAAAATAATTCAATAAATGAATTCTACAGTTTGGAAAACTTGAGTATTCGTAAAGCATCTCTTAGCAAAAGCTTCCTAACAAGTCTGGCTTCGCTGGTGATTGCTTTCCTCATTCCTCCATACACAATCCTTATCTCTGAAGGAATCCTGAATTTAATCCCTGTAAACCCTCATCCTGCACAGATACCTTCTTGCTTTCCCTCAGAGCCCCTTCTCTGAAGTCTTTCCACATACTGGACACCTCCAACTTTCTCTGCATCTGATGAAATTGAAGTGGCTACGTATACTCAAACTCCATTAACAAGTTTGGCTGCTTTCTGAGTAATCCCAGAGAACTTACTAGGACTTTCCTGATTGCTTTCAGGCCTTGCCTGAATGCTCTGAGAAGCACATGAGCTTCTAGGAATTTTGGTAGTGACTTGCCTAGTTACAGCTCCTATGTGACCAAATAAGGAAGGAAGGAAGTGGAGAGAAGGGAGAAGAGGGAGGAAGGAAGGAAAGAATAAGAAAAAGAAGGAGAGAGGGGAGAAGTGAGAGGCATGAGAAGGAAAATGTATTTGCTGAGTCATATTATGCACCAGGCCCTTTGCATATATCATCCCATTTAATTCTCATAACCCTGTATGGCAAGTGTTATAATCTTCACTTTTTAAAAAGAGATTAAAGAACTCACACTGTTAGAAAGTGGCAAAATAAGAAACCATCCAATGCTGCCTATAAAATAATGGCACACAGCAACCTCTGTGAACTGAAAAGGCGTGATCTTATTGGAAGTTTTTGAAGCATGTAATATCCCTTGGTTCTCCTTTCTCTACAAAGCCTTTACAACACTTGGGACCTTCTTCTGCACCCAGTTAATGTTTTTGTTGAATTACCAATTAAATGTCTGTTTATTATCCAACTTCTGGCATCTCACTGAGGCTTTATTTTAGATCTTTAGAATGTCATTAACCCATTGGTGCTCCTTTAATGGAGAAGGCAATGGCACCCACTCCAGCACTCTTGCCTGGAAAATCCCATGGGCGGAGGAACCTGGTGGGCTGCAGTCCATGGGGTCGCAAAGAGTTGGACACAACTGAGCAACTTCACTTTCACTTTTCACTTTCACTCATTGGAGAGGGAAATGGCAACCCACTCCAGTGTTCTTGCCTGGAGAATCCCAGGGACGGTGGAGCCTGGTGGGCTGCCGTCTATGGGGTCACACAGAGCCGGACACGCCTGAAGTGACTTAGCAGCAGGAGCAGCAGTAAAGAATTTACATCGTTGTGACCCATAAAGTCATGTCTATCTTATTTAAAATCTTCAGGGAACAGAACGTTCTAAGGCAACATACAGAGACAAAAAATACCTATCTGTGCTTTGACAGTATTAAGCAGCCTCCGCTACTGCCCAGCATTATAGAAACCACGTTCCAAAGCAGCTTTATCTGGTAACTGAACAATTTCTTCACAGATATTTCTAAAGCTGCTAAATAATCAGGTGCATGTTTTGAAATTCATTCTTTTTCAGAAACAACCACCCACAGTACTTAAGGAGCTTTTATTACTGCTAAATACAGTACATTTTCCTGTAAGCTCTGAATGGCAACCAACTGATGAGGCTGAACTAGGCAGAGCCGTCTTCTTTCCTTAAGCAGAGGAGGTATCGCCATCTCTGGATGTGATTTATCACTAACTTAGGTGCCTGGTTAAGGGTAACATTTGCCATCTGCCAGGTCTCTCTGCCTCAGGATAAGATTTTAATAGGAACATCAAAATAGAAATGTTGCCATTACCTCAGAGTCTGTAGCAAAGCCAAACTACCCATGAAGTGTGCATTTCTTTTACTTTCATGGTTTCATGAGATCACCTGAAAAAGCATGGTCTTTGACATTCAAATCCTGTTCTGCCAACCATAGTTCATAAGCCTGGCCATGTTCTTTCATCCTTTCATGCCTCAGTTTCCTTGTCTGTAATAGCAGACCATCATAAGCCACTTCACAGGGCTGGGATGAGTGAAGCAACTTCAAGAGTGCCTGATTCACAGTAGGCATGCAAAAAAAAATAATTTAAATAAGGACAAAAAATAACTTAAATAAGGACAGTGCCTGGAGCTTTGGAGATTTTCATCTTACGGCCAAGACTTATCTCTTTGCACTTTGCTGGTGGCTCAGTGCAATGCAGGAGACTTGGGTTCAATCCCTGGGTCAGGAAGATCCCCTGGAGAAGGAAATGGCAACCCGCGCCTTTGTTTATGCTAAGACAAAGAATCTTTTTCTTTGAGTAGTCTAAGGTTATCCCCCAACTACGACTCTTTCCATTTGGAAAATAATTAATTGGTTTTCTTTATGGTTTGAAGACTAAAATGTTAATAATATCAGATAATTTTTACAGAACATTTGTTGTAGACTAGGCACTGTACTATGCACTTCATTTATATTATTTCATGAATTCTCACAACCATCTTATGAGATAGATAACATTTAACAGGTGAGATTTATAGAGGTTAGCTTGCCCCATGTCATACAGCTAAAAATTTAAGAGCCGGAATATAAAATCAAATTAACAGTCCTAAGCATAAAAACAAATTGTGTTCAGGATCCACAGTGAAATTTTCCAAAAGTTAAATCCTATAAAAGCTATTCTCTATAGTATTTTTGGTCTTCTCAGGTGATGCTAGCAGTAGTAAAGAGCCCGCCTGCCAATGCAGGAAACCTAATGAGACATGGGTTCGATCCCTGGGTCAGGAAGATCCCCTGGAGAAGGGCACAGCAACCCACTCCAGTATTACTGCCTGGAGAATCCCGCGGACAAGGAGCCTGGCAGGCTACAGTCCATAAGGTTGCAAAGAGTTGGACATGACTGAAACAATTTAGCACACAAGCACAGGATTAATTTCCAATCCATGCTATGACTTCACTCGTATATGCATCATTTTATAGAAAGATTTATATGACTCTTTATCATATTAAAAACACTCATAGGTTCCCTGACTCACACATAACCTTTAAGTAAAGTATGTCTGCACATTTATCCTCTCGTTTTTCCTTTCAGAGAGAGGCAACATTTCAGAAACTAAGTGGGTTTCCATGGTTTTTGTTTCTGAGTCACACTTCAGCGCTGGAACAATATTCATGAGCACTCTGCCTGGTGCCCTGATTAATACCTCAGGAGGAAATGTTCCCGGGAGAAAAACTATATTGAACATCTTCTGAATCACTTTGTTCAAATTAGGGTTTCAATTTGCCTCCCCAGTGAGCCCTTAGGGTGGCCACTGACCCATTTTGCTTCCTGACTATAGGCACAGGTGTGAGGCCGGCACTGACTTCTCAGTCCAAACATCCATGTGCACAGATTACTGGGGGCTTAGAAGTCCTGTTCTGTCCCTTCTGCTGCTTTCCTCCATAAAACACCTACAGCCAAAAGACACCACAAGCGCCAAAAGAGTCCAAAGGAACTATGCCATTCACTTGCCAGGTTCTTCTTTCCACTCCGGCTACCCTGAGGTTCTCCGTGACTCTCTCTGCCAAACTGCCTTGCACCAAGCTCCCTACCAGACACTAGCTATTTTCTGAACTGTGTCCAAAGACTCCTGACTTCAACTGGAGCACACAGAGTGCCTGACAGATATGTCATAAGCATAAAATGCAAAAGGTTAACTGTCAAGGAAAATGATACAAATACATTGCATTCCCTTTGAGAAAGATTATCTACTTGTGATTAAATGTTCCCAAGTAAGAATTTTTGTTTTGATATTCCAAAGTACCCTTCTGACCTTCTGCCTTTCCTTAATGCACTTCTATTTGTCTCCAAATAGATAGAAACTGCCTTCCATGTATAGTACTGATAGGAAGGTGCATGTAAAGCATTGGATTTCTATGGAATTGTATATCATGAGAAAACCTGGAAAATGGGCTGTTACAGTAGCTATAGGCATCCCACATGACTTAAGAAAAATTCTTCCACAAGTGGAGACAGAATAGTAGAAAATGCATTCTGCTCAACAGTATATAAAGCAATAATCTACTTAGTTAACTCAAAAGATAGCAGGCGAGATTCAGTTTCAAAAGGAACCCAAGCATTAATGCACTAGTATAAGTTTAATGGCTTTGTTGCTGGTTCAGTTCAGTTCAGTTCAGTCACTCTGTCATATCTGACTTTTTGCAACCCCATGGACTGCAGGACACCAGGCCTCCTTGTCCATCACCAACTCCCAAAGTTTACTCAAACTCATGTCCATTGAGTCGGTGATGCCATCCAACCATCTCATCCTCTACCGTCCCCTTCTCCTCCTGCCTTCAACCTTTCCCAGCATCAGGGTCTTTTCCAATGAGTGAGTTCTTCACATCTGACTCAAAGTATTGGAGTGGCCATAGTATTGGAGTTTCAGCTTCAGCATCAGTCCTTCCAATGAATATTCAGGACTGATTCCCTTTAGGATGGACTGGTTGGATCTCCTTGCAGTCCAAGGGACTCTTGAGACTCCTCTCCAACACCACAGTTCAAAAGCATCAATTCTTCGGTGCTCAGCTTTCTTTATGGTCCAACTCTCACATCCATACATGACTACTGGAGAAACCATAACTTTGACTAGATGGACGTTTGTTGGCAAAGCAATGTCTCTGCTTTTTAATATGTTGCCTAGGTTGGTCATAACTTTCCTTCCAAGGAGTAAGCATCTTTTAATTTCATGACTGCAGTCACCATTTGCAGTGATCTGGGAGCCCCCAAAAATAAAGTCTATCACTGTTTACATTGTTTCCCCATCTATTTACCATGAAGTGATGGGACCGATGCCATGATCTTAGTTTTCTGAATGTTGAGCTTTAAGCCAACTTTTTCACTCTCCACTTTCACTTTCATCAAGAAGCTCTTTAGTTCTTCTTCACTTTCTGTCATAAGGGTGGTGCCATCTGCATATCTGAGGTTAGTGATATTTCTCCCAGTAATCTTGATTCCAGCCTGTGCTTCATCCAGCCCAGCGTTTCTCATGATGTACTCTGCATATGAGTCAAATAAGCAGGGTGACAATATATAGCCTTGATGTAATTCTTTCCTGATTTAGAATCAGTCTATTGTTCCATGTCAGTTCTAACTGTTGCTTCCTGACCTGCATACAGATTTCTCAAAAGGCACGTCAAGTGGTCTGGTATTTCCATCTCTTTCAGAATTTTCCACAATTTGTTGTGGTCCACACAGTCAAAGTCTCTGACATAGTTAATAAAGCAGAAGTAGATGTTTTTCTGGAACTCTCTTGCTTTTTATGATCCAGCAAATGTTGGCAATTTGATCTCTGGTTCCTCTGCCTTTTCTAAATCCAGCTTGAACATCTGGAAGTTCATAGTTCACATACTGTTGAAGCCTGGCTTGGAGAATTTTGAGCATTACTTTACTAGTGTGTGAGATGAGTGCAAATGTTGCTGGTTATGGTTTATCAAAGCTTAGCTCATTATTATTTCTATCCAAGTTTAACCCTTACCTAATGCTTTTGTTTCCCTGTGCAAACCAGTTATCCCTTAATGAAATGAATGTCTCATCAACACACTGATACATGCTACATGGAAAATATTGCCTGCTAAATATCTCTGCCTTCCTGCTCTGACCCAGCCAGCCACATCTAATATCACATTGGAGGGAGACAGACAAGCCACTCTTCTGTGACAACATAAGAGCAAAATTAAAAAAGAAAAAAATGGCAAAAAGAGAGGGAAAAATCCCCACCATTTGTTTCTTCTTAAATTTGCTGTAGCCTGGAAACAGGAAATTATTCTGAGGCAATTATTTGAGTTGAAATCATTCCAAGCATGTTTTTCACTCTGCATATTTGACTAACTGGCTTACAGATTTGTAATAGTTCATCTCTTGTTGTTTTCAATTTCCCAGATATTCTGATTATTTTTAATGCAAAAGCTTTTTAAATTTAACAAAAGAAGCTATTAACCAGATTTTCAGCAAAAAAAGGGGGAATCTATCTCCCCCACAAAAAGTACAACTCCTAGCACATAGTAAGAATATCTATGACTACATAGCTTAATGAATGAATGATGGATGATGGATGGATGGATGGACTTGAAAATACTACATATATGAGAAGACCATCTCAAGACTAGACAATAACTTGGACATCAATAAACTAAAAGGAAAGCTTTGAATTAAAAAAAAATAGTGTCCTTGGATTTGAGACACTTGTTGATGGCATGTTTCACCATCTTATCATTTTACCTTCTTACCTTTCCCTCTTTTAATGCGCCTTTTTATTTTCTTATATTCACTTCCCAGCATTCTCTTTTGCTCATACTTGCCAATCTCATTTATATGTTAGTAGAAACAAGAATTTAAATGTTCACCTAAAATCAACACTCCCTCACAACAATGGTAGGCTAAAAGGCAGATTAGAGTCACCTCTGAGAGTGCTCCCATCACCCGATTGCAATTCAATAATAACAACTATCCTTTACGGAGTACATATTACATAATAAGCATCATTTTGAGAATGACAATTCTTTGGGGGAAATCTAATTAGGCTTGTTTTACATATAAGATCACTAAAGCACAGAAAGCCATGAACCTTTTAACAGATGACCTAGAATTCACACACAGTCACATACAGATCTTTCTGACTCCAGACTTTGTCCATCATGTTTCACACTGCTTATTCCTTATTTAATAAATAATGAGCATTATTAAAAACCTGCCACATATGTCTTTATTCTTCCAGAAGCAATTCAAGAATCATAAACTCCTCAAAGCAAATTTTTATTTGTGTTTACCTCTCTTTACATTCTTTAACTTTTCAAAGAAATTTGACATTAATTATCCCATTCAAAATAATATTCAGTAACTTGAAACACAAATTTAAGGCTGTTATCAGGGATGTCATAGAACTATGATTGTGAGTAAAGAAAGAAAAAGAAACAACTGAACAACCCGGAAAGTGGGAAGAGCGTTTGTTTCAGTTATCCATCTTCCAAGTGGTGGGCATGAGGAAAGAAGGTTCAGAAGCAGAGACTCATGTGAGAGAAAGGCTCTATGTTATCATGGGGCCTAAGCCTCCTCATTTCCCAGGAGAGTCCCCAGAGACTAAATTTACAGCTCGGAAAACTTCCACACCACCCTCTCGCAATGCCTCTTCTGTCTGACATAAAGCAAATGTCACTTAGTTCATTTAGACCACCCAAGGCTAACTGGTCTTTGTTGGTTATTCTGTTATACTGAGGTTGGGATTTATATTTTTGGTGTTCAAATAATAAGAGTCCTGTTCTTGGCATCAAGTATGAACAATTAACACTAGGAGCAAAGTAAAAATGAAGTGAATAGAAGTGAAAAATACAGTGACTTCTCTATAATACTTTTAGAGGTAAATGTTAAGGGTTACAAGACACAAAGTCAGTAATTATTTCTGAATGGAGACAGTCACTGGCTGTATATATCACTGAATATGTTTGTTATTTTATAATATACAAGTAGTATATTCACTAAAATATTTTTCCCTTATGACTTATTTTTTTAAGGAAAAAAACGTTCCAAAATCATGGATAAGTGTATCTGCAGTTAACTTCCCATGACCTAGCTACCGCAATATTTGAAGGTCACTCAGGAAATTCATGCCACCTATGTAGAGGTCAATTTGAATTATTATTATAGTTATTCAGCTCTTAATAAGTGTTTGGCATGTCCTGCAAGGTTCTCTCCAGGCTCTAATTAAAACCACACACCCTGCTTCTGTCTGGCAGAACATTTGAGAAGCTCAAAAGTAACCAATTTGCCGTATCACACCAACATCCAGGGTGTGGGTTTATTTGCGTTCATTTGAAAACTACATTTGTAACTTGGACATAAAAGACCTGATTCTCTGAAAACCAGTTTGATGTCTTGTTTTTCATGGCACATGCAACCCTTAATTTACAAAATATTCTGAGTAAGAGGGTTTGCTTTTCTGCTAAGTCATTCTCTTTTGACATTACCTGCCTACCAGGCAGTTTGAAATCATGGGAGTATTATCTGCCCATAAGATAATTGTTAATATTTTAGAGTTATATTAGGAGATTATATTCACCCATGCAAAAACTGCCCGCATGTAAGTATAAATTATTGTTTTTCTAAATATCTACTCTGTTCCCAGTTATCAGAGCAAACTGACACTTGTTTCAATGTCCCTGTCAGGCCAGCTCTCCGCCTGGAGTTATCTTGAAGCTATTGTGCTGTATTTGCTCGTCCTGTTCTTCAGTGCTCAGGATCAGAGGCAGTCGATCTGGCTTGGGGAAAACAGTGTTTGCTGTATGCCAAATGCCCTTTAATTCTCTGGCAGACTTACCCATGGCATGTGATTATTTGCACTGGTGGGTTAGAGCTTTCTTGTTATACCCATGCTCTTGAGCAGGGGCTGATTATAAGGCAATTCTTCTCCTATGTCCATGCAGAAGGGTAATCTCCATCTTTTTTGATATATTTTTGTTTCAGCTTGGTGAATAGAATGTGCCTGACATTTAAAAGTTTGTTAAATGTTTGATGAAATTTGTTGGACCTCAACTTTAAAAATAAAACAGCCTATATTCATCTGGATTACATACCTTTAATTTTATTGAGAAAATACAGCTTGACATTCTCATTGGCCACATTATCTATAAAGATAAAATATAATCTCTGACCCATTATAACAATGTAGCTGCCCATGACATTTGATCAACATACTATAGTCAAGAATATCTGACTGAAGTCATCAGCTGTATATACTCAACAGTATCCACTGCAATTTGAGCTATTTTTAGATCAGTTATGATTAAAAGATAAAATAAGATTTCCTTTTTCATTGCAAACCTTAGCCTTTCAGTATTAACTAGTTATTGCCAACACAAACCATGTCAGATTTGATGTGTCATTTAGACACACGTAAATTCTTTAACTACCAGGAGCAAAAACTGATTTATTTTCTATTTTTACTGGCAAACTACCTAAAGTGTAATATACTAATGACTAATTCTGCAAATCAACAAAAAAGTTATGGAAAAATTCATAAAATTTATCACATCAAGATTCATCCTCCATAAGGTTATGTAATAATTTGCATACTGGTTTTATTGCTTAAAAGACTCTAGAAGAACAGTGGCTTAAACAATATTAGAAAGGCTCATTTTCCTCCTACACATACTGATCCCAGCTGGGAGAAATTCAAGGGAGGGGAGCAGCAACGTTATGTAAGATGATCAAGAAACCCTGTTTCTTTCTGTCTTGTTGCTTTGCTACCGTCTAAGAGATGCCCTTGGTCAAGATCAAAGGAAGCTGACCTCACCACATCTGCATTTCAGCTTAGGAAGGGGAAGATAAATGGAGGGCAAACAGCTCTATTTTAAGGATATGACCTGAAAATTGCAGAGGTCACTCCTGCTAGTATGTTATTGGCCAGAATTTAGTCACATGATATCATTTAAATGCAAAGAATGGGAAATGTAATCTGCAGCAGAGCAGCAGAGAGACAAATAAAACTCAGGGAGTTCTAGTACTAAAAAGAACAGGAGGAATGGACTTGGGGTGAGGGTACAGAATCAGCAGGTTGTCAAGGCAGACTAGCACATTCTTTCATGAATTAGACATCATTTATTAGACACTATCCCCATAAATATTATGAATATTCTAATAATGCTGAAGCACTGTTACTGTTTTCTGACTAGAGCCGTATTTTCAGGAATGGATGTGTCCCTGAAGCTACAGTAGCACAATGCTTGCTCTAAAATAATTGATATTAAGGTTGAAGATCAAATCTAAAAATGGACCTGGTAGATTTTCTCTTTCACTAGATTTGTCAGAGATGGCCCTCCTCTCCTTAGAAAACTGAGGTGGAGAGAGGGGTAACTAACCCTTATTGAAGAATTTCTCTATGTCAAACCCTGTGCTGCTGCTGCTGCTGTTGCTAAGTCACTTCAGTCATGTCTGACTCTTCGCGAACCTATGGACCATTTCCTGCCTGGCTCTCTGTCCGTGGGATCCTCCAGACAAGAATTCTGAAGTAGGTTGTCATGCCTTCTTCCAGGGGATCCTCCCCACTAAGGGATTAACCCTGCATCTTTTATATCTCCTACATTGCCAGGCAGGCTCCTTACCACAAGCGCCATCTGGGAGGCCCTATTGAGGAATTCCTCTATGCCAAGCCCTGTGCTAAAAACTTACAAACATCATTATCTCATTCACCTCCTTAAGACAAGCCTTTGTGTATACCATTATTATTCCCCAAATGAGAAAACTGAAGCTTGGAGGGGTTTAATGTATAAGCCAAGTGTGTTAGTTTTGATAAGAGCTCACTTTCTATTTCCATGAGTAGGGCTGGAAGAGAAAAAGTGGCCTTTCACACACAAAAACTCCAAAGCATAGGTAAACCAGTAGCCACCTCCTGTTTTCTCAAGATTCAGTGCGGAGGAAGGAAAGAACCTATGGCCCAAGGGAAGAGTCAACGGTTAAAATTGCTCACCACGCCTTATTGAATTCAATACCTTGTTGGAGGCAAACTTATCTGAGATCCTGGGACTCCCAAAAGAAACTGGATTCTTCCTTATCCAGCTTGGGGTAGTGTCGGAGAGGTGGTCCTAGCACTTCTATCAACTATTCTCAGAGGTGTATCAGTGTGGCCTGGCCTGGATCTAAGACCTGCTGGTTCAGGCCATCCCAGAGAAGTGTCAGTTGGGACCTCTCTTTGGGTATAGTCCTACTTTTAATAATAGAGCTTGTGATACCAAGACACAGGTAATTCATCAGTCCTTTCAAAGTAAATAGCTAAAGCCAGTCATAAATTTAATATCGAACATAGCATTGGTGATTACATTCAAACCATGGTATTATAATCAAATTGCATAACTGGTTTTATATTTAAGACCTAAAGCTTCCATTACTTTGAACAATAATCATAACCAAGCAAATAAAGTGTCTGTATAAAGCAGCACTAGTTTATGAAACTTCAGACTCTTTGAAAAAGAATATTCTAAGCACTCCTACCAAAAACCAAACTCAAGCAACCAAAGAGAAAAATGATGAAGCCTGGACTTTAATCCTGGTTGTACTGACTGGACCACTAAGCAGAGACATTCTCAGCACAGCAAAATCGTTCTAATGAAGATCAGGAAAGAAATATTACCTTTAGAAGTAATGAGTCAACATTGTTACAAGCTGGTAGACTCCAGCTTGCATTTCAGTCCTCACTTTATTATTATGGAAAGTAAAAAAAAAAATCCTTTCATACTGATTAGCAAATGAATGTTGCTTGTAAGTTCATAAGAATCCATTTTTAAAAGTTTTGTTCCCACAGTGGCTAATTAGCAAGGAGTTAAGAGCTCAGGCTCTACTGGCAGAGACTTGATTTCAAATTCCATCCTGCCACAGGCTGTCTGAAAAGATCAGTTGCCTTTCTAGAGGCTCAGCTTGCTCATCTGTCAAATGGAACAAATAGCAGTACTCATGGGGGCTATTATGAGGGCTAATTAGGCCAGTGCCTGGTAAAGTATAATTACTCAATACATATTCAATGTTATTGTAATTGCTAACAAGTGAAGTGCTGTAAGGTAGGGCACAGACTCTTAAATTTTTTTTTCTCTGAATTCTCCTTTGGCCCCTAATAGCAAACTCTATCAGGTTGTTAGTCCTTGCTAATGGCACCAAAAACTGAAAGAGATAAATGGACTCCTTAGCAGCAGAAAAAATTGCCTTCTGAAATAACCCGTTTTTGGTGTATCTAGCATTTCTGTGCTGTCCTTTTCTAAGACAAAAAAATTGCACATTGGAATTGAATGGGGGACATTATCTCACGATGATTAAGGAAAGTTATTACTAGAACAGTGCACGAAACGAAAGCTACCTGCTTTCACCTAGGGAGTTCTTGAAAATAACCCTATTTTTCTCCAACAAATAAGGAGAGGAAAAATTCCAATGATGGATAGCATTACAAATCCTTTTTCGGGTAGTTTGCTTATCTAAACTGGCACACAATACCTGCTTTACATCTCTCAGAAACTGAGGGAGAAAGGTACTAACTCATCCATCAGGCCCCACCTAACAGCCCAGGAGGCACCAGGAAGGACATTTCTCTTTCTCTGCTGCCTGTTTCTCACCAAACTGAATCAGCATTTCTAGGAACTCAGTTCCCATTGAGAAAAGTAATACCTTCTAAAGATGGGAATGGCAGCACTTATGAAAATTCTAACCCATCAGCTGAAAGATAAGCAAGTGAAGGTTAGAGAGTTATCCCCGTGAGCTACCCAAAGCTTTCCAAGTTAAAAACAAATCAGTTTTACATATACATGTGTATATACCATAGATTTATATTTACATGTAAAACTAAAATTTTATGCACACATAAAAAATAGACATAGATGTACACATAAATGTGCATATACAAATATATCTACACATACATACAGATATAGACACAAATATTACTCCAGTTTTTCACTTATACTTGATAAATTTTCTCTCCACCAAAATCTTTGGAAAAGTGTTGGATATGAGGCCTTAATGTAAGCCCTGCCTGCATTTTTGGAGCTTCAATCAGAGTTAAGTATCCACTTAATTATGACTAGTCACTGAGTCAGGAAATAAATAAACATATATTTATATGTGTATATATATATATATTATATATATATATATATATATAGGAGTGGGAAATGGCAACCCACTCCAGTATTCTTTCCTGGAAAATTCCACGGACCGAGCAGCCTAGAGGGCAGAGGAATCTGGCAGGCTACAGTCCGTGGGGCTGCAAAAAGTCAGACACAACTGAGCACAAACACACAGACTAATTTATATATATAGACAGAAAGAGACTTGAAAAGCAAGTTAACCCAATTAATAATTTTAAATAAAAATAAGATGATCAAATTATTTTCAACAAGTAATATATTTGGATCCTATATTATGGCTAAGTGGAAGAGAAAAATCATGAGCAAAAAGTAAAAATATCCCAAAGACAAGTACTTCAACATCCTTTATAAAGCATGTATCAAGCACCTATACTAGACTAGGCAATGTACTAGGCATCACAGCTTGTCTCCCTCCACGCTACTGGCCACCTGAATGAGGTAAGTCCTTGTTGTGGGGGCCTGTGCCCTGTCTTATAGGATGTTCAGCAGCATCCCCAGCCTCTACTCACTAGACGCCAGTAGCACTTCTTAAGTTGTGAGAACCAAAAATGTCTCCAGACATTGCCAAATGCCCTCAGGAAAGAAATCGCCCTCAGTTGAGACCCACTGTACTGGAGATACAAAATAGCGCCTCTCTACCAGTTGTAATTTGCATATTCCTTAAGAAACCTCATTCCTCAAAAGCTTGATCCGTTATCTGACATGGAGCTCGTGAGGCCTCCTCTTCTACTGCTGGCCTACTGCAGCACCTGCCCCTCAGAGCTCTGATCTTGTGAGAAGAACCATGGGAGAGAAGCCAGTTCCCTCCCCTGGGCCTCCCATTACTCCCACTGACATCCTAATCTTTTAGAAAACTTTGTCAAAAGAAAAAAAAAACAACTCTAACATTTATCCCTTAATTATATTTATGTTGTCCACAAATAATATACAGAGGTATCACATCAACCTATAAAAAAAATATTAAAGTGAGAATTCTAAGAAATTTTCTGTAAAAGTAAGCATCTACTACAGAATTTTGCAATTCCAAGTAGTTAGCACCAAGATGCTTCCTTATTATTCTGTTTTACAGAGAGTTGGTTGTAACTAAGCGATAAAGGAGAGAAAAGTGTGTGTGTTTGCATCTATTTTGTTTCCACGCATGCATCGTGATGTGTCATTTGACAGCAGCGTCATATTAATGCAGTTTTTACCAAAGACTTGAAAACCTCCCGAAACATTCATTAGCAGTTATTCTGATGATGCTGACAGGCTTTCAACCTCATATTCTTACCATACTAATCTAAAGATATTCATGAGTATTGCCTGACCTTACATTATCCATGGGCCTCTTTACAGAGGAAAGCAACTACAAACACCAGTGTCTTTCGTACTCCCCTGAGATGTAACTGCACAGGCGGACCAAGAGCTCTATCTCTGTGCCCTAGGAACAGAAAGGAACAGAGACAGGAGAAACCCAGCATTAGCCAAGTGTTCACTATTTCTTTTATTCCTTATTAAACCCTACAAATCTGCCTACAATGCAGGAGATCCAGGTTCAATCCCTGGGTTGGGAAGATCCTTAGGAAAGGCCATGGCAACCCACTCTAATATTCTTGCCCAGAGAATCCGATGGACAGAAGAGTCTGTTAGGCTCCAGTCCATGGGGTCAGAGTTGGACACGACTGAGTGACTAACACCCACACACACAAACCCTACAAAGTACTTAAGATTGCCCAGATCGCCAAATGTTTAATTGCCCCAGGAGTCAGCCCTTGGAATCCCTGACTTTCTAGAAAATATCATCCACTCCTATGGCTATAAATACCAACTCCTAAATTTATATCTTTATACCCAGGCTTAGTTAAGCTCCTAACTTTTATATCTGTCTTCTCCATGTCACCATTTGACTGTCTCAAATTTAACACATCCTCCACCAATCTCCTTCCTTCTCCTTCCCAGATTACTATTTGACTACTTGCATTCACAGTTTTCCAATTGTTCAGATCACAAACATTCAGATCACTCTGGACATTTCTCTTTTTCACATCTCACATGTAATCTATCAACATATCTTGGCAGTTCTTTCTTTGAAATGTTTCCAGAATCCAATTGCTTTTCACTCTTCAACCAGCAAGGACCCTGGATTAAGCCATCTTTATCTGAATTATTACAACAACTGAGACCTCCGTGCTTGCTTGCTCCAGTTTATTCTCCACACAGCAGCCAATGTAATTGTTTAAATTTCAAGTCCTGGCAGGTTTTTCCTCTTCTCAGAATTCCCAAAGGCATTACCATGCAGAAAGCCCTGTATGATATGGCGGCCACCCCATCTCTGACTTCATTTCTCATCATTTGCCTCCTTAATCCCTCAGCTGTTATTTCAGGTTCTGAAGTTACTTTTCCTCTCCGTGAAGTACACTCCCTTTAACACTCCTCTGTGTCTCTCCCTCATTTCCTTTATGTCTCTGCTCAAATGACACCTTTTCAGAGATTCTCCATCACCACACTATCTAAAATAGAACACCCTTCCTAGGCACCCTCTGTCTCCTATATTCTTTTGTTTATAACCCTTAGCTTCTTTTTTTCAAGGAAATAATTTTCTTTATAAATAAATGTATATATGTATATATATGCATTTGTTTATTATGTATATATGTGTGTATATGTGTATATATATATTTACAAGTAAATATATGAGGTGTGTGTGTGTTTAAAGTTCAGGGCTAGATTTGATCTGGAGCCATACATATATACATTTTAATGAGTTGGCAAATTTAGCCATGGCCAACTTTTTGCATAGTCATGAGCTAGAAATGTTTTTACACTATTAAAATATTATAAAAGTTAAAAAAAAATAAAGATGAATAAGCAACATAAACCATATGTGGCCTGCAAAACCTAAAGTATTTACTATCTGGCCTTTATAGGAAAAGGTTGCCAGCTCCTATATACTATCCACTAGAATGTAGTCCTTGAGGGGCAGGAACTGCTGCATTCACCATTACATCTAAGCATGCAGGAAAGTGCCTGGTACAAAGTAAATGCTAAACACATTTTTAAATGAATGAAAACAATGAGCCTTAGTGAGGTCTGGTGACTTGTCCAGGGTCACCCAGGAACATGATAGATGAACCAGAATTCAAGCCCATGTCCACTTGATTCCACAGCTGCAGTCTGAGAGCTTTATGCAGCAATGACTTGAGCCTTCTTCTTTTCTACCCAAAGGCTCCCCATTAGATTATCTCTAACGTGTTATCAGGTAAAGGAATCTGCAGAACAAAACAACGGAAGAGAGACATGATGTATTGCAGAAAACCTTTGATAATTACACCAAAATAGCATTTACATCTGATATCAATTATATTTACTTTTAAATATTTGTCTGTGGGACTTCACTGCGACATGTAGGATCTTCCATTTTTATTATGGCATGTAAGATCTTTAGTTGTGGCATGCAGGATCTAATTCCCTGAGCAGGGATTGAACTCCAGACTGGAGCACAGTCTTAGCCACTGGACTATCAGGGAAGTCCCTCAACTGTGCTTAATGTGCTTTCAAAGACACCACCTCTTCTTAGCTTTACCAAGTTTCTGCATCAAGTAAAGTGTATACTACATCCTCATTGCAAACTCATTGCAAAACTGAGTTTCAGGAAAGTTTAAAGAATTGCCTTTTACAAGTAGTAAGTAGCAGACACAGAACAGTCCAGATCTATCACTTTTAGTATTCAACTTTCCATTCTACCAACCAACAACTCTACCAAGGGGCAACTGTACTACTGTGGATATGGAGGGATTTTAAGAGATTGGCATCGCACATTACTAACTTCTAAGAAACCAGAAGTACTGCATTTTACTTGGAGTTTTATGATGTACAAGAGCACCTCAGCTATAAACAGCCAACTACCTACAGTTACAGGCAGCAGGCAAGTCAGAACTTTGAAATGAAAGCAATGAGTAGAATGACCTGCTTGACCATATCTTGGACTTTTATTGGTGTGACAATAGCACAGGGATTTTGAGCTGCCAGATGCATGATAATCTTAAAGAAAGAAGTCAAGAAAACGGACAGTTATCTTAGCTGACACTAATACCCACAGCTGTCATCTCCTGAACTAGCCGCTGTGTCTAAGCAGCCATCCACTGAGGCAGCTGATTTTAGAGCTGAGTATTTGCCTGAGAAATGATGCATGTTTCATGGATGCCAAGGGCCAGCTTTTCTAATTTTGTGAATGCCAGTGGTAGTGTGCTTTTATTCAGGAGAGAAGTCATGATGCCACACCCTGGAATTAACTTGAATCTGACACGCAGCTCTAAACTAGTCAAGAAACCAGCTCAAGATGTGACAATCTAATTTCAAATGTCTGTTTCTGTCCCAATGAGTTGCCTTACACTTTGTTAGACCATGTGATAATTTTTTTTTTTTTAATCTAGGAAACGTAGCCTCTATAAACAACAGCGGCTGAGGCCACTGTACTAGACTGTGTCCATTTCTCATCTCTTCACTCACTATAATAGAACACTACTCACTATAATATAGCAACTTTTAGAAAACTAAAATTAAGGTGTTATTTTCAGTGTTAGGATATGCAGGGGTTTTAAGTGTTAAACAGTTATGATTTTTAAATCAAATATAATAATTATAATGTTATAATGTGTTGCTTGGCTAGAAAATAAAATTACAATGTTTCTCCAAGTAATTTCTATGAAAACTTGGGTAAGAAAAATTGGCAGTCTACAGTATTAATGACAGATGGACCAGTCCTTTTGGTCCAACTTTAAACTTATGTCTCTTTGTAAGAGAAATCTCTCAATTTCATTTGGAAGTAACATTAGTAGTTGTAATGAAGAAAATGGGACCAAGGGTCAAATATTCTACCTGAGAATCCCCCTTGTCAAAAACAACTTGAAAAGTAAGTCAAAGTCAGGTATTGGGTCTCTTCTATGTACTTAATGTGATGTTTGGTGTAATGCTAAGTTCTTATATGGTCTCTGGATACTTACATGCAATATTCCAAGTAAAGTTGGTACATGGGAACTATATCCTTGAGGGCTCCGTATTTGTATTGTTTTAAACAATATAAAGTATATCTTTGTTCAGACTTGAGAAAGAGATCCACGATCTTGAAAAGGCTGAACTGCAAATCTCAACCAATGAAGAAGCAATTTTAAAGAAATTGAAATCAGTTGAGAGGACGACAGAAGACATAATAAGGGTGAGCATTAGCCGATTTGAAAACGATGACTCCTTCCCAAAATGATTCCACAAATATATAATTCTTCAAAGTATACTCACATTTAGAATTTTTTTAAAACCCTATTAATCATGGAGAATTCTTTTCTCTTATAGTCTGTGAAAGTGGAAAAGGAAGAAACATCAGGAGGTATGTCTTAGGCAGTCTATGTTATGTCGAACTAAGATATTTTTTGATTAGCCTGCTGAAATTTTCTCTATTGTAAGTATATTCTAAATGTATTTTGAATTAATATGAATTTTACAGAGTCAGTTGAAGACATCTATGCTAATATCCCCGACCTTCCAAAATCCTACATACCTTCCAGGTTAAGGAAGGAAAGAAATGAAGGGATAGAAGATGATGAACAAAACAGAAAAGGTATATGAAAACTTTGTCTTCAATGGTAGGATCTCAAATTCGTATTTTACAATATCAAATATTAGCAACTTGCTGTAACATCCTATTCTTCCAGGTTAAGTAATCGTCCATTTTACAAAGTTCCAAGAGGTAAGTCACTTGTATACATAGCAACAATGGGGTTACAGTATTTCTTCCATGCATTTTATTCCTCAGCAAACTAGGTAAGGACAGGGATGATAAAGACCTAAAGGAAACAAGAAGCTCTTGAAACAAAGCTCCCTTGCTCAAAAATATCTCTCCCAACATATTCTGTGTAGTAGACATTAGAATAAGATTAAATGAATGAACACAAGTATTCTTCCTGAGGTCAGGCATTATTTACCCCTATGTGAAAATGGTTGCATGAAACTAATGTCAATGGCCCAGGGGAAACTAAGGCTTGTATAGGGGCAGAGAGGGAACCTTTGAATTTTAGAGTGAAAGAGAAGTGACACTTGACCTTCAGGGAGCAATCATTCATTCATTCAACAAATACTCAGTGCCAAGCTCAATACCAAGCTCAGTTTTCACACTAGGAATAAAACAGCAAAAATCTCTGCCTGCATTCTAAGGGAGCATAAAAGCTGACATTCTAAAGGAGACAATAGATTAAAAATTAGGTAAATAAATGAAATATATTAGGAAGCAAAAATGCTAAAGAGAAGAAGAATGCAGAGAAGGTGGAACGGGCACATGTGGGTGAGAGTATTACAATTTTAGTCAGGTAGCCAAGGAAGGCCAAGAACCACCAGGCTGGGGGAGAGATGAAATGCAAGATGTCTCCAAAGAGGAAGATGGGGGACACAGAGACAGTCAGTGCCACACTGTAATGTCGCCCAGGATCCCATTAGCTTTACTCTGCCAGTCATGATCCTGGCCATTAGGATCCTCCCTGAAGGAGGAAACGGCAACCTGCTCTGGTATTCATCCCTGGATAATCCCATGGAAAAGGGGCCTGGTGGGCTACAGTCCATGGGGTCACTGAAAGTCAGCATGACTGAGCAACTGAGCACGATCTTGCATCAAGATCTTGCTAGGGCCATGAAACAGATTTCAGCTTCCCCCAAATCAACCATTTCCTCCCAGTTCAGTTGTTTTAATGCAGCTAATACTGCTCTATTTTTAGCCCTTCTTCTTAAAAGTGGGAGTGAAAATGAAAAAAAAAAATAAGGCAAAATGAAAAGCATGTGATTCTAGCCTTCTTCCTGCCTCTTCAGTACCAGTTCAACATTTAACCACCTCCCAGCTATGAAAACTTTAGAACACACCTCTCTAATTTCAACACACTGCAGGGCTGTACAGCAAGGATGTAGCATAATAAAATATACCTTGCTCAGCCTTTACCAACAATAATGCACAGAGTAACATATTCTTCCTTATTAAAAAGAAAACTCTGATTCTTCCTACTGAGCAATATAAAAGAATGTAAATCTGTTGTGTCAGATTTTCTCATTAGAAAGGGAACATCTTTTGGTTTCCTAGTGAAAATCCTTACCATTTGGAACAATCAGCTTCCCTTCTTCAGTCTTTCCCATTTTTTAGTAATTTCATACATCCTTGCACAAAATCCCATGTCATTAAACTTTTAGTCTTTATATATTTAATGAATAAATCATAAATTTTAAAAAGATTTCTCATAAAACAATGTCAGCAAGTATACTGGACATAAACACTATGAAAGCAAGTTACTTTACAACAGGAAAAATTGACTAAATCGGAGATCAAATTTGTCTCTCAACAGCTTTGTATGCCATGGAAATCAAAGTTGAAAAAGACTTGAAGACTGGAGAAAGTACAGTCCTGTCTTCAATACCTCTCCCATCAGATGACTTTAAAGGTACAGGGATAAAAGTTTATGATGACGGGCAAAAGTCAGTCTATGCAGTAAGCTCTAATCACAGTGCAGCATACAACGGCACTGACGGCCTGGCACCAGTTGAAGTGGAGGAACTTTTAAGACAGGCTTCAGAGAGAAATTCTAAATCCCCAACAGAATACCACGAACCTGTATATGCCAATCCATTCTGCAGACCTACAACTCCACAGAGAGAGAAGGTAACTCCTGGACCAAACTTTCAAGAAAGGATAAAAATTAAAGCTAATGGACTGAGTAATGATGTGAATGGATCTACACACAACATGGACAATGGACTTGCAGAGGAGAGAGGTAACAATGTCAATCACATCAGCCCAGTTCGGCCAATACCTCATCCCCGATCAATGATTCAACAAGCAGAGGAGATGCCCCACATCCAACAAAAAGAGGCTGATGACTCCTTGGGAAGAACCAAATGTAATGCAGGACAAGTATACTCCCTCTCCAAAGGCAGGACTGAGTCCCAGCAGAGCACTAGTTGAGAAGTCAGAACGCCAGGGTTCTTCACCCCCTTGCCAGGAGGATGAGAAAGACATTAGATATAATATTGTTCATTCCCTGCCTTCTGACCTGGATGAGAAAGAGCCCGTGACAATGATTTTCATGGGGTATCAGCAGGCAGAAGACAATGAAGAAGAAAAGAAGCTTCTGACTGGGTATGATGGGATCATCCACGCTGAGCTGGTTGTGATTGATGATGAGGGAGGAGGGTGAAGGAGAAGCTGAGAAACCAGCCTACCATCCCATAGCTCCCCACAGTCAGGTTTTCCAGCCTGCCAAGCCAACACCGCTCCCGAGAAAGAGACCAGAAGTCAATCCTCGTGAAAATACAAACCATAAATCTCCCCATAAAAACTCCATATCTCTGAAGGAACAAGAAGAAAGCTTAGGGAGCCCCATCCACCATTCTCCACTGGATGTTCAGATAGCAGGCGATGGGACTGAGGATCCATCCTTAACAGGTAACAAACATGACAAGGCCTGTCACTGCTGTTTAGTCATGTGATAATCTCCTCTTTGTGTTGTTACCAAGCCTTCTTGCTCTCAGCTTTTCTTGACGCTTCATAGACTAGCAGATGCTAACATGTTTTTTATCAATGTTGATATGAGTTATTGTCATCATAAGCATAGTGAATAAGTCATTTCAAAAGGGAAAGAAAGTGAAACAAAAATTTGTTGCCTTATTTAGGTATTGCATTGATTGACCTTAGTGACTTGAAATTTGCCTTCTGCCATGGTATGGTACTGTGTATGGATGTGTTTGAATCACTATCACATCGTCATCAATATTAGATCTTTTCCCAGAAGAAATGAAGCCAGCCCTTTTTTGTGCCCCTTCGTGGTTTAGATTTCCTACTTAAGTTAACAAATTGCCTTAATTTTGCAAGAAAAAAACACAAAACAAATTTTATTTTTAGCATGATATTTTATTACTTTGCTATATCTTGTTTCTCTACACTTTTATAATTTTATGAACTTTATGTCCTTCATTTTTCTACATTTTACAAAAAGTATGTTTATTCTACATTGTAATATTTATGTCACATAATCTTCCCTAGCTTAGACAGTTTATTTTTTTATTTTCTAAATATTTGCATTCCATACATTCTCATTCCCTGTAAAGTTTTATAGCTATCTAGCTTTTTTAGTATTGAATAGAAAATAACACTTTTTCTACAAAATTGATAGCTCATCAATTTTATATTCTTTATTATCACTTGAATATTGTATCCTACTTATTTAGGAACAATACATAAAAACATAATCAAACTAATTATAATAGCTGTACTTACCATACCTAAAGACATAAATCAAATTATCCAGACATAAGTACTGGATCTGTTCTAATGAGAGAATTCTCATTAAAAAGCAGTAACTATTAAGTCTCAGCTTATCTAGCAATCAAAGAACCTGATAATCTTGTAGAATTGGTAGGACATTTCAGAAAGGATTTTTCCTCTGTAACCCAGCAACCTAGTCTTAGATTGCCAATGACACAATAAAATGGACCTCTTCCCTTTCTATTAAGTAGTTAAATTAGGCATACCAATTGTAAATTTGATTATCTGAAGAATTTCTAACCCATTGGTAGGTGTACACTTACATTATCTGACTTCCCTGGTGGCTCAGACAGTAAAGCGTCTGTCTACAATGTGGGAGACCTGGGTTCCATCCCTGGGTCGGGAAGATCCGCTGAAGAAGGAAATGGCAGTCCACTCCAGTAGCATTGCCTGGAAAGCCCCATGGACAGAGGAGCCTGGTAGGCTACAGTCCATGGGGTCACAAAGAGTAGGACACAACTGAGCGACTTCACTTTCCTTTCCTTTTACATTACCTACCTAAATCAGAGTTTAATGGTGTGTCCTCACAAAAGAAACCTACTAACACTAAAAGTTCCTCTGTTTTGAGAATGAGCTTTGTTTATTGATCACATTTTGCATGTTAAATCCTTTTTTTTTTTTTTTCAAGAAAAACACAGAAAACTTAGAAAAGAGGAACATACTCTTTATGGTCAAGAGCAATGACATTACCCACTATAAAACCTCCTATTTTTTAACTTGGATGTTAGCCAATTCCTCCTGAACACCCTTATTCCTTCTCCCCTACTCATGTCAACACATTTACCACAGAGAAAAATATAGGAAGTGACTAATGTTTCCAGACAACACTAATCATGCCACTGAACTAAAATAATGAAAACAGGAAGACTTTTCCAGACAAAGTAACAATACAAAGTTATGTTCTATCAATCAAAGCATCTTATAAACAGAATCTTCCAAATTCCTTGCTTTCTATCATAATACTGTTTTACATTCTTGTTTTCCAATTCAGCATGTGGATTACAGAATGGATATTTTTAAATGGGTGTTAAAAATAAGCATATCATATTGACCTCAAGATCATCTATATACATAGAATTTATAGCCACTCATGCATTTTAATTTCACAAGCACCAAGTAGGTGAAGCTTCTCTCTATCCCCCTTCCCTCAAAATGCATATTGATACTTGGAAATCCACCATTTAATTCAATTCCTTTATTTATGGTATAGGTGCCCTACTGAATATAAACATTCCTAGTAGGCACAGTAATAGTTAAGAACTGTAAGTCTCTTTCATTTGTGCAAATGTTATTATCAAAGTCTTATCTAAGAGTAATTTTTAACTTGGAAAAGAGCATGAAGGAGAGAGAAAGATGGAGAAAAGTGTAACCTGGGGATCCTAAAGACCAGATTTAGTTAAAACTTTGAACACGATGAGACATGACAAGAAAATTTAGGCAAAATTACATTCATTCGCTAAAGTATAACAGGGTCATGTTCAAAATATCTGGTTCAATGCCAGATACATCCACCAATGTGTGGCCATGTAACGCTTTACTGGGACTTTATTACTAGCCTCACCAACTGAACAACTGGCTCCCTTTGGTAATCCTCACCTACCTACTTTTGTACTTGTAGCTCTGTTCTCCTCTATTATAGATGTCAGTGGCATTTCAGAATAAATAGGTAGGGAACCTCAGCTCCAAGGGATTCACAAGCTCTTGGTGCCAGAATTGCCAACCTGTGGCAACCATTAGAAGCCAAGGGATATTGAAAGTAAGGAAGCAAGCTCTCTTCTGTCAAGTTAAAAACAATCAAAACTATGTCTGGATTGCCATAGGGAGAGGAAATAGAGAT
Organism: Nanger dama; assembly: GCA_917880005.1. Lineage (NCBI taxonomy): Eukaryota > Metazoa > Chordata > Mammalia > Artiodactyla > Bovidae > Nanger > Nanger dama. The sequence continues at coordinate 6,269,664 of CAKJTW010000059.1, forward strand.
CAGAGAAGAATAGACAGGAAAAGTAAAAGAGAGGTGATAACTCGGGTTTTTTAGCTGCTATACCAATGGGCTTTCTCATTGCCTGTCCCCACACAGCTACTTGGAACTCATACCGTCTACTAACCATAAGCCTAAAGAAAGAAATAGCAGACTCTAACAATCTAGAATTCTTTTTTTTTTTAACCTTAAGAAATGGGACAGTGAGCTACTGGATTGCCTCACTCCTGAGGATGCAGACATCCAGGATGTCCTTTAACAATTCATTGAAGGTCTACAGCAGCTGGGTAGGCCTGCTTTACTGAATCTAAGTTGAGGAGCAGTTGTAGGGAGGAGACTTTGCCCTTGCCTTAAAAGAGACCTCAAAAGTCCCTTAAGATGGACTTTTCCCCTGCTCTTATTTGGTAAGGGAAAGGTAATGGTCCAAAGACTCAGAATAAAAACTATAAAGACTTGCCTTCCGTCTTCAGTTTGCCTCTTGGTGTGGAGGTACACTCCTCATTAGGTTTCACCATCCAACATCTCCCAGCAGTTGGGACCATCTACAGAGCAAAGGAAAATTATCTCAGCTGGTCCTAAATTCAAGGAAATATTCTTGATCCTGCCACTGAAAATAATCATTTCCCTTAAAGTTCCCAGGCAAATAAAGCTCTTTGGCTTCATTTAATGACATTTCATATAAGTATAGTGTCAACAAAATTGACCATGGTCTTGTTATAGTGCTGGATCCCAAACTTTCCCGTATTTGTGAAAAAGAGCTTCTTAGGAGTAGGGTCACTTCATTTGTCAATACAGAACTAATATATAACTGTGAAATGAGAGAATATGATTTCCTTTTTGCTTTTTTTTTTTAATTAAACAAAATTTTCAAACAGCTAAATAGCTGGTGCTTTGGCAATATTACACATGAATGTAATGACTGGTGCCTTGAAAGCATCTCTCAACTTTTAGAACATGACTGAGGCAGCTATAATCAGGTCTTAACTATTAAGAGCAGTGTTATAAATTTTAAATCTATATTTTTAAAATGGCTTGTATATCTAATACATCATTAACAGTGAAATATTCTCAAAAAGATAAATTTGCCATTTGAAAGTACTTATATCTTGACAAAGACATTTCATAATGACTCCAACTCCTAATTACTAGTTCACATTGTTTCATTATTTTAAAAATTTATTCTTGCCATTCTATACCTAAGAATGAAGCCCCTTTCGACAACTAGATTTGATGAGCTAAAAAATAACCCACCCATCATGAATTAGGGCTTATATCAATGCCTTTTTCTCTTTAGTAGTACATAGCTCAGAAATATGCACAAAACACAGTTGTTGACCCATAGCTATTTACCTATGGCTAATAGTATTAGTGTGCACTAGTCCTGTATTTACTCAATTTATGCTGTGTTTGCTTTATTAATATTTGTAGAAATAGGTTCCTTCTAGTTCTGAACCTGCTTCTTCCCTAAGTTAACCATAGCTTATTATTTCTACTATCTTTTTATGCTACTAAAACAATGCTCACATTGTTGGATAAACTCATCTGAGGTATGTTTCAAACTTTCCTGCAATCTATGAAATGGTCATTTAGAGTGAAAATTAAAGCTTTTTATAACTCTCTATTTTTTTCTTTATTTTACAGCATTAAGGATGAGAATGGCAAAGCTGGGGAAAAAGGTTATCTGAGAGGTGCACCATCTACATAAACATCCATTGAAGAAGAAACTAAGAAACATTTGCAGATTTCTCTTCTGGATATTTTGTTTCTTTTTCCTAAGATACAAAAATTATAATTATAGCCATATTATGCCATGGGGATAAGCAGTAGTCGTTATTTGAAAAAATTCCAAAAATGCTGGGGAGAACAAATGCTTAACTTTTCCAGTTACTTGATGTGATTCAGTGGAGGGAAACCAACATATTTTTATTGTATTGATACCAAAGCATTTCTAATAAGAGCTTATTAAATTTACAAATAAAGTTATTTAAAATAGCCCAACTATATTTTATTAACTGACATTGTAATTTTGCTAACACAAAGACTGAGAGATTATAGGAAGTCACTGTGCCTTATCACAGAAATATTCATCTTTGACTCTGAGAAGTGAACATGCCATCCCAAGTCAACAAGGACTCAGGCAACTACATCCCCTGTTAAGGAACAATTCAGTTGAGACTTAAAGTTCTTTGCATACATTTCAAAGGTACATGCAATAATTATCCTCTTATTTGGGGACTGGATTTGGATTATCTTATTCGTGTACATGACTTTAAAGTTGATAACCAATATGTTCATTCTTCTTGAAATATCTTCTTTCATTCATTTTGATGTGAATTTCAGGGTACAGTGACTGATTATTGCCCAAGGCTGTTGGATGGAGGACTTCTTAAATTCTCAACAGTGCTGCTGCTGCTAAATCGCTTCAGTCTTGTCCGACTCTGTGCAACTCCATAGACGGCAGCCCACCAGGCTCCCCCGTCCCTGGGATTCTCCAGGCAAGAACACTGGAGTGGGTTGCCATTTCCTTCTCCAACACATCAACACAAATCTGGTCTAATGTTTGACCAGTTCTTATAAATAAGGCAGAATCCTAATGCTAAAACTTACTAATAAAGTGTACCACACTTACCTCAGTATTTATGCCAAGATGTTAAATCATGATTTGAAGGATACTTCCATAACAGTTCTCTCCTACTCCACCTTCTTATTCTGTCTTCCATCCAACAGGCCTCCAAAATCCACTCAAACACATCTTCCCTTGGATTGCCAGTGCAAATTACCCAGGTCCTGCCAAGTCTTTCAGTGAATAGTCTGTTTTTCTCTCTCAGGGAAAACACTGGTAAATTTCCCTGGTAAGTCCTATGATGAAATTATGTTAGCTACTGATGTGGAGGTAATGAGCAATAAAAGAAGCAAATTCTGATGAGGACAAGAACTTACCTGGGGAGCTACAGCCTCAGATGATCTGTTTGCAAAGAGCAGTTTTTCTCTAAGAGGATATAGCTCCTCAGCTGGCCTGAAATGTTCTGGGGAAACCTGAAGGGTCAAATTTCAGAAGCACTTTCACAGAAACACCCCTATCCCAGGTCCAAGGGTACCATTCCTTCCCTTTCATGCCTTCGACTTTAGCATAAATAACCTGTCAAATCTGCACATTCTTTTGTAGCTCTGTCATCCTTGTGAATAAATCACTGGGTTTTGCTTTTGTACATAAAAATGTATTAGAACACTGCTTAGCACCAAGGGAGCGGTCAACAAATGAATGAGTAAACAGTTCAGAAGGGGGAAGATGTAATCTACAAGGGGAGGCTTTGTAACACCAGCTGGTCTCAGGCAACATGAGCCAGAATCTGACTGGCAGATCATCTAGCCACTTACGATGAGTCATGGACCAGGGCTTGGATGTAGAAGTGGCCCAGCATAGCCAGAAGGTGTGGGAGGCAGGAGCTAGCCTTTTGCCTGGGGATGAAGCTGGAGTTGCTGTGAAACTGGCTGCCAGGTGGGCAGGATAGGGCTTGCGTGCAAAGCTGGAGCTAGTCAGACAGAGCTGCTGAGGTGAGACTGGGCCATCCACATACCAATCCACTGGTCCCTGTACTCAGTGAAAAGGAAGGAAAGCTGGAAAATGGAAGTGCCTTCTTGCCCTTGCAGCATCCCTCCAGTACTCTCTATTGACAAAGTGTAACACTGGGCTGCCCTGGTGCCTCAGACAACAAAAATCTCCCTGCAATGCAGGAGACTCAAGTTCAGTCCCTGGGTTGGGAAGATCCCCTAGGAAAGGGAACAGCAACCCACTCCAGTGCTCTTGCCTAGAAAATCCCTTGGACAGAAGAGCCTGGGGGGCTACAGTCCATAGGGTAGCAATGTGTCAGACACGACTGAGCGACTAACACTTTCACACCTTCTACAATTGCTTCAGCTAGCCATCTACGGGGTCACACAGAGTCGGACATGACTGAAGTGACTTAGCAGCAGCAGCAAAGGAGAAATGCCTATATAACAAAACAGGACAAAGAAGGTGGATGTGGAGATGAGGCATTAAATGATGAAGATAAAGATGAGGCGTTAAACTGGCACCGTTCAGCTATTTTTCTACTCAGCTTCCATGTTTATCCTTCTACATGTATTCAACCATTCAAGCAACTAAAAAGACAACTGTCTCCATCTAATAAGAGGCTGTTATCCTTTATACAAAGAACTTACCTTCTCCCTGAGATGAGGAGACACATGCTCCAGAGTTGTTTTATCTACAGTCAATTATATTCAACATTATTTCAAAGAACAGCTTTGGATTAAAAGAAAAATTCAGAGGATAATATAAAGTTCCCATATACTCCTCACCCAGTTTCCCCTATTATTAACATCCTACATTCGTATGGTACATTTGTTATAATTAATGAGTCAAAAATGATACGTTATTATTAATTAAGGTCTCATAGTTTATTCCAGAGGAGGCAATGGCGAACCGCTCCAGTACTCTTGCCTGGAAAATCCCGTGGACGGAGGAGCCTGGTGGGCTGCAGTCCATGCGGTCGTGAAGAGTCAGACATGACTGAGCGACTTCACTGTCACTTTTCACTTTCATGCATTGGAGAAGGCAATGGCAACCTACTCCAGTGTTCTTGCCTGGAGAATCCCAGGGATGGGGGAGCCTGGTGGGCTGCTGTCTCTGGGGTCGCACAGAGTCGGACATGACTGAAGTGACTTAGCAGCAGCAGCAGCAGCAGCAGCAGCAGCAGCAGCAGCAGCATAGTTTATTCAGATTTCCATAGTTTTTACCTGATGTACTTTCTCAATTCCAGGACCGTATATGGAAAACCACATTACTTTTAGTTGTCATGTCTCCTTAGGTTCCACTTGGCTATGACTGTTTTTCAGACTTTCTTTGTTTTTGATGTTTGACAATTTTGAAAATTACCATCCAGGTATTGTATAAAATGTCTCTCTACTGAAAATGGTCTGATGTTAGTTTCCTGATTAAACTGAGGTCATAAGTTTATGAAAGGAAGACTAAAGAGGTAAAGTGCCATTTTTATCAGATCATATCAATGATACATACTTTCAACATGATTTATCGTTGTTAATGTTGACCTTGATAAACTGGCTAGTATAATTTAGTCAGATTACTTCACCATAAAATCATTCTTTTTGCTGTCTGCATTGGCAGGAAGTCACTATGCAGAGCCCACACTTAAGTAATGGAAGTTAGGCTCACTTTCCTTGAGGACAGAGTATCTGTATCAATTATTTCAAATTCTTCTGTACAGATTTGTCTATTCTCCTTCATTTGTAGATTTAGTCAATCATTAATTTAAATCAGTATGGGCTCATGGATGTTTGCACTACTCTTAAGTTACTTTTGAGTTCTCAATATATTAATGCTATAATCAATTAAGAAGAGTCTATCTCAAAAAAAAAAAAAGTGAAGTCTATCTCTGATGCTACTCTTTGGCTGAAAACAGACATTTTTCCTTCTCAAGATTATTATTTCATGCTATGCTTTTTCCATTTCTTTACTTTCAACCTATTCGTCCCTTTATATTTTAATAAATCATATCATGGGTTTTACTTTTTATCCATCTGACCTTCTCTGCTTTAACTGGAGTTTTTAGTCCATTATTTAATGTAATTATTAATGTGGTTGAGTTTTGGCCTACTATATTATTATTTGTTCTCTATCCTCACTGTGTTGTTTTGTTTTGTTTTTGCTTTTTTGCTCTTGTATTTTTCTTTTCTAGCCTTTAAATTAAATTATCTTATGGAGAAGGAAATGACAACCCACTCCAGTACTCTTGCCTGAAAAATCCCATGGACGGAGGAGCTTGGTGGGCTGCAGTCCATGGGGTCGCTAAGAGTCGGACACGACTGAGCGACTTTACTTTCAGTTTTCACTCTCACGCATTGGAGAAGGAAATGGAAACCCACTCCAATGTTCTTGCCTGGAGAATCCCAGGGACAGAGGAGCCTGGTAGGCTGCCGTCTCTGGGGCTGCACAGAGTCGGACATGACTGAACTGACTTAGCAGCAGCAAATAATTTTAAGATTTTATATCATTTTTTCCACTGGCTTCTTATATATGTCTTATTTTTTATTTCTGTAAGAATTACAATATACATCTTGAACTTTTCACTTAGAACTAACATTGTATAACTTCATATAAAATGCAGACACCTTTCAACTGTATGAGTCCATTATCTCTTGCCATCCTTTATGCTAACTTGTTATATGCATTATATCTGCATACATTATAAACCCCAAAAAGTAGACTCTGCTTTTGCTTTAATCAGACATATTTATGATAAAAAAACTTAGGTTGTAAAAGTCCAAAAGGGATTTTTTATTTACTAATTGTTTATCATTTTGAGTTTTCTTCATTTCTTTCCTAGGGTCCAGCTGTCATTTCTCTTCAGTCTGAAGAAATTTTGCATCTTGTAGTGCATACGTGCTAACAAATTCTCTTAAATATCCTCTCATTTCTGTTTCATTCTTGAAGGATATTTTTTCTGCAACTAGAATTCTTATTGACTCTTTTTCTTTTGGATGTTATTCCACTCTGTCTGGGCTCCATAAGATCCGTGTGCTGTGCTTGTGCTTAGTTGCTCAGTTGTGTCCAGCTCTTTGTGACCCCACGGACTGTAGCCCACCAGGCACTTCTGTCCATGGATTCTCCAGGCAAGAATACTGGAGTGGGTTGCCATGCTCTCCTCCAGGGGATCTTCCCAACCCAGGGACTGAACCCAGGTCCCCTGCATTGCAAGAAGATTCTTTAACACCTGAGCACCAGGGAAATCAAATGTTAACCAAATCATTGTTCCCCTTTCTGGAATGCTTAATTTTTCTCTTTCTGCTTTCTAGACTTGCTCTGTAATTTTTGCTTTCAAGAGTTTGATGATGATTTGTATAAGCATGACTGTCAACATTCTCCTGCTTGAGTTGTTTTCCTGCATCATGAATCACTAAAGTTAGGCCTTTAGTAAATTGGGGGATTTTCCAGTCATTATTAACTTAGATTCTCCTCTCCTGAGAAAATGCTAAAGATGCTATCATTAACAGGCCTTGGTATTCTGGTCATTTCTCTTTCAAAAATTTTTCCTTATTCTGTTAATTTCCATTGATCTATCTTCAAGTTCACTGGCTCTTATTTCCTGTCATCTTCATTCTGGCATTCTTTCCTGAACTATCTCAAATACTGTAAAGTTTTAGCTTCTCCATTTTCATATGGTCCTTTTGTATTTTTTCTATTTCTATGCATTTTTATTTATAGCAAACAAGTTTCTTTTTAGATAGCTGAGAATAGTTATAATACATACTTTAAAATTTTTATCTCCTGAAACTAATCATGTAAGGAATATCAAAAATTGGTCTCCGTCAATTGTTCTTTCTTTAGAGCAAGAGTTGACAAACTATGGCCCAAAGGCTAAGTTCATCCCACAACTTGTTTTTGTATGGCCCAGAAACTAAAAATGATTTCTCACATTTTCTGAAGGACTATTTAAAAAAAAAATGCTTATGCTACAGAGACCATAGGTGGGCCACAAAACCCAGAATATTTTCTATCAATCCCCTTAAAGAAAAAGTTAGCAAACCCTTTCTTTGGAGAATGGGCCAGAGTTTCTTGATTCTTCTTATATTAGGTAATTTTGGATTGTTATCTGTATATTATAAAGTAAAACACTGGATCCTCATTTATTTTTCCCCAGTGAAAGTTGCTTCTTTTGTTTTAGCAGGCAATAGCTGGGTTGGACTGCACATTCCTGTTACTTACGCTACAGCTCCAATCTCAAGCCAGCTTTTTTCATCTGATCTAGCTGCTCTGCATCTGCTTTATGCATGTGAACATACTCAAGGATTCATCAGAGCTGTGAGCAAACAGGATCTGGGATTCTCTAGTGTTTTCCTTTTCAGGAAAGGAACCCTCCTCCTCTCACCCCACTCCCTGACAGCTACAACTGGTCCAGCCATCAGTCCTCTGGATTTCTATGCCAGGGACTCTGTAGTTTCCCCTGCCATTCAACACCACACACACAACTGACTTCGACAGTTCTGAGACTAAAAACAGTGAAAACAGGGAACTCCAGACAATTCTCCTCCTCCGAGTGTGGACATGTCATCCAAATCTTCCTACTTCTCACCACTCCCTGGGGATTTTAGAGCTGCTTTTTGAAGTTTACTCTAGTTTTCTGAAAGAGAGTCTATTTTGCAGAATCTTAGCCATTAGTGGCAGTAGAAATCACATATTTAGAATACATGGGTTCAGGAAATTCTTATTCCCAGAACTTGATTACTATGTCTTAGCATCTGACTGGGAATCAAAAAATTTCTTTAGGTTTTTGCAAGAAATCCAATTCAGTTCAGTTCAGTTGCTAAGTCGTGTCCGACTCTTTGCGACCCCATGGACTGCAGCCCGCCAGGCCTCCCTGTCCATCAGCAACTCAGAAACCCAGAGTACAGTACAATTTATTTTACATGTGAATAAGAAGATATATTAATGTGAATTCTTTTACATGTGAATGTAATATGAATTTATTTTATACATGAATAAGAAGAATATCATATGAAGACAATATACTTCTAAAGATATGTCTAGGAACTACCTCTCCTTTAAACTAAAGCTATATAACCAGGTACAATATAAAATTACATTAACTTATTTGATAATGAAATAAGAAATTAAGCTGATACCAAATTTAAGGCCAGCAAAAGGTATAATCCAAGAGTTGTAATTAGATAAATTATTTGTTTTACTGGGGAGAAATTCACAAAAGATAGAGTAAGCATTTTAAAGTAGCATTTCTTATATTCACAATGTTGTACAACCATCACCTCTGTCTATCTCCAAAGCAGTTTCCTCACCCCAAAATAAAACCTTATATCCATTAGGCATTCACTCCCCACTTCCTCCTCTATTCCCTCCCTTCAAGGCCCTGGCAATCACTACTCTGCTGTCTCCATGCATTTACCTATTTTGGATATTTCATACAATCATAATATGTGACATTTTGTGTCTGATTCACTTAGCATAATAGTTTTTTGTTCGTTTGTCTGTTGTTCCTCTTATTCTAGTCCTTCGATGTCTCTGGTAGCCATGGAAAAGCATATGTTTTGAAGGTTCATCCATGTGACAGCACGTATCAGTATTTCATATATTTTTATAGCTGAATACTATTTCATTGAATGTATGTATCACAACTTCCTTATTCATTTATCTGCAGATGGGCTCTTTCTATCATTTGACAATTATGAATAGTATTCCTATAAACATCAATGTTTTTATTGTGATAAAATATATATGTAGCACAAAGTTTTCCATTTTAACTAGTTGCATGGATACTACTCACAATGTCATCATCACAAGTAAGATCACCATTGTAAATCTCCAAAACAATTTCATCATCAACAGAAAATCTGTATCCATTAAACAATAAGTCCCCTTTGCTCCCTCCCCACAACCCAGCCCCTGGCAGTCACCATTCTACTTTATATCTCTATGAATATGATTAGTCTAGATACTCCAAGTAAATAAATTACATATTAGCTGTCCTTTCTTGTCTGGCTATTTCACTTAGCATTATGCTTTCAAGGTAAACATCAAATCTTTCACCAAATAAAAACTACGCATTTCATAGCTTAAAAGCTACCGAAGTTTAACACTGTAATCAAAAGCAATGACATCATCAACAACCTGTTCAAAATATCTTTTGCTGGCACCACTTCATTTCTTCCTCACAACTTCCCTGTGAGATGGGCCTTACAGATGAAGGCATGAGGCTCAGAGATGAGCGACTTGCTCAATGACATGCGTCTCATTAACCAAATGTATATATTCAGGTCTTCCAATTCCACTCCCAAACTCCCAGTCCTTTGTAGTTACAGGATCAGCCTTCCAACCCACCCTTTATAAGGAAGGTCAGGAGAGACCTATGTAGAAGAAACAGTCAAGAAGGCTCCAAAAACAAGAAAGATTTTGAGCCAGAACTTAATAAAATAGTTTTTCTAGGAAGAGGGGAACAGAAGGGGATTCCAGGCAGGTGACCATCTGACCTGGATGAAGAGAGGAGCCCGGTGGGTATTGGGCAAGGAGGAAAGAAACAGGATGTGCAGAGTGACGGGATGTAACCTAATCTGATTTGAAAAGAGTTTAGAAGAAATCTTTCTTTCATTCCCATCTACAATGGATTATCTTAAACAAGGACCTTTGTTTTGTTTTTTCTTGCTTCACCAGAATATTCAGAGACACAGAACTTCAGTCTAAACTCACAGGCCCCCAGGGCTTCCTAGTTGGCATCTGCTGCACCTGTCCTCTCCCACTGCAGCCGCACTGGGGCAGGAGGTGGGTGGGATGAATATCACTTAACACACATGTGAGCCAAAATCCTGATAACCAAGTAGGAATTAAAGTGAGTTGGAATCATTTATTCAAAAACTTATGCCACAGGTTACCTATGTCTCCAAGAATGATTTCCAAAGATAGGAAAACAATCAAAACAAAAATAGCATCAGTTATGAAACATTCCAGAATTTGTTTCTTAAAAAAAAAAAAAACTTTATTTTATAGAAGAATCCATCTTGAAGAACAAAATTCTTGGCTTTGCTATTGGGGGCAACATGGTTTAAGATATAAAGGCATTTAGGTTAATAATCATTCCTATAAAAAGATATCTTTTTAAAAAACAGATTGTTTATTACAAAAACATGAAGGAAAATTGAGAGGAGTAAAGATTAGGCATTTTGGAGACTTGCTTGGTGGCTAAGACTTTATGCTCCTGAAGCAGGGGCCCCAAGTTCAATCCCTGGTCAAGGAGCTATATCCCTCATGCCACAACTAAAAAAAAAAAAAAAAAAGCCCCTCATTCCACAATGAAAATCGAAAATCCTGTGTGCTACAACAAAGACCCTGTGCAGCCAAATAAATAAATAAATAAAAATAATATGCATTAGACTATTGGAGCACAAAGATGCCATATTTACTTTAAAAAAGAAAAGAATAGGCATTTTCAATTTTTAGATATCAACCACTCATAAGCAGAAGAATCATAAATTTGATATTAATGAAAAGGTTTGTCAGTCTACTAAAATTAAATGGTAAAGACTTCTTTGGACAACTCTGTTTATCAATTGATATATCCAGTGTCAACAGACAAAATTAGTGAAAAAGAAAAGTAAAACAGGTTAGCCTCAGCAATGGAAATCCAGTAAGATTATGTAGTTGAAAACCAAACACACCAAGGTTCATCTTTTCCTTAAATCTTTCCTTGTCAAATATAATTTATTAACCTTTAAGCCCCTCATAATTGAAAATTAGAGGAAAATATTTTAGCATACATTTAACTTTCTATGTGTGTGTGCTCAGTTGCTCAGTCATGTCCAACTCTGTGATCTATATATTCTTTTAATGCTCTAAGTGTGTATGCATGCATGTTCAGTCACTTTAGTCATGTCTAGCTCTGCAACCATATGGACAGTAGCCCACCAGGCTCTTCTGTCCATGGGATTTTCCAGACAAGAATACTGGAGTGGGTTGCCATACCTCCTCCTGGGGATCTTCCTGACCCAGGAATCAAACCTAAATCTCCTGCATTGCAGGTGAATTCTTACCCCTGAGCCAATAAAAAGGGATGCTCACTCAGTCGTGTCCAGCTCTTTGCGGTCCCATGGACTGTAGCCCACCAAGCTCCTCTGCCCACGGAATTCTCTAGGCAAGAATACTGGAGTGGATTGCCATTTTTTAACTCCAGGGGATCTTCCAACCCAGGCATCAGTTGCAAATCTCTTGCACCTCCTGCACTGCATGCAGATTCTTTACCACTGAGCCACTTCGGAAGCCCTATGCTTTTATGTAAAGACATTCAAAAGAAAGCTTAGACTATACGTAGCCTGGCACTTATAGAACATGAACATGTAAACATCACATCTCAAACCCTAAGCTACTTATGATAAACACCTACATAAAGGACAAAAACATATCATTTTACCAAGAAAAAGGTGTAAGATACATCACTGAGGCTATTACTTATACCAGATAGAATTTAGGTCCTTGGACCAACCATATTTTTTTTTACATAAAAAAGTTTAAACTATGCTTCCCTAAACATTTTATTTTAAGAATATAGAGTTTTGCTTGTTTTATCTATCTAAGATAGTTGTATTCATTTGTTACCAGGTCACAGAAATGTAAACAGAAGCATCAAACAGTGGTTTATTAAATAACATGGTTAGAAAACAGATAGAACCAGAAAATAACAACATTGGTCCCTAATTTCAGTTCTAACCTATAACTGTGATCATTCCCTCAAAGGCAGAAATTTTTCAAATAAATATTAAGAGCTGGTGAATTTTAAGGGGTATGCCACCCCAAGATATTAAGTACTGAAAATGAAATCAGCACAAGGAAACAGGAGCAAAGTAGTAGTGTTACGGTGCCACCCACTGGCTAGAAATCCCCATAGCAAATATGAGAGCCAATCATAGAAGAGGAATTATTGAAATAGGAAGGAAAATAATATTTATGATTCTAATTCACTGTAGTATCAGAAACTTCTAACAAAACAGAATCATCGATATTATTTTATTAGCACAAAAGAAGAGAGTAACTCTTAAAATGCTCACAAGAATGAATTTTATTAATTTTGAAGTGCAAGTCTACAATCTCCAAAGACTAAGACTTTATCTCATAGTCAAAACAATTAACATATAAAATGTCATTTTAGCTCTGTAGCTAAATATATGAAGACACTCAATCAAAGATGCACATATGCATTTCACTGCTAAGAAAGAAATTATAATATTAATAATATATTCAAATGTTAATGAAATGGTGTTAACCCCACTTTTACCTTTATCAGGGAAGTAACAAAATATATGAAACAAAGGATATGTCTAAAAAACTGGACTGAAAAATGTATTTCTCAAAAATTCTTAAGGAAAGGGGAAAGGGAAAAAGTCCTAAGAAAGACCATTTATAGAAACTAGTAAAAAATAAATGTTTTCTTTAAAGTACAACAGCACCTTTAAGTCCAAACGATATTTACCTTAATACAGTCTCCATTTTATCCTAATGGCATCCTTTTGTTTTTCTAAAACAGTTATTTTCTTAAATGCTAACATTATTAAAACTTCAGCATAAAAAATATTTGAGTTATTTCTCCTTAAACACAATCTTCCCATTAAGACTCAGAATAATATATAAAACTTTATATCAGTTTATAGTCCATAGGACCCTACTGAATGTTGATCTCTAAAGACCAGATTTCAGAATTTCTCTATAGACATGATCTGATCTTCCCTAATTAGAATTCATGAATACATTCCAGGCAGTCAGGACAGGCATCACGTTTTTTGGCTTGATGGTGATTATCACCTGGTCTGTAAAAGCCAAGGTCTTCGCTCGCTCATAGACGGTTGATTGCAGATAAGAACATAGTGAGAAAAGTCAAATTCCCACAAACATAAATTGCTAACACCACCTTTTTAAAAACATAACCCTAAAAGAAAAAAAATGAGATATGAAGAAAGGAAACTCCAATCACTAAGGTTTGTGCCAATAAATAAGAAGAGAGAACTTACTTCTGCTTCAGCTGCGGTAAACGACTGGAGGATCTGAATTCTATCATCATCCAGTATTTCAACTGTCAATAACAAGAATAAAAGTTTGTAAGGCCAGTGGGTATGCAGGTAAACTCATTATCAAAGAAAGCCCTGATTTGGAGCATTGGCCAATTTCCAAGATGTACATTCTTACATTTCAAGAGACCAAATGTTGCAAACTTCTTGCATATTTAAGGCTCTTACAAATCAGGTCAAGCTGGCTACAGCATACATATGAAAGGACTTTCTTCTAGTTCAGAGTTCTAACAATCCAAGTATTAAATATATATATATATATATATATATATATATATATATTTAAATAGCAAGCCATAATCTAGTGGTTATCAAAAGTCCCTTTAGGGGTCAAACCCTCACAACATTGTAAATCAACTATACCTATCAAAAAAAAAAAAAAAAGATTCAAATCCTATGTATGTTACCCTATCAAGAGCCAGAAAACGGTCGGACAGTTTTTACCACTCAGTTCCAAAAAAGCTGCTGAGCACACACACTAGAAAACAAAGAGGTTTTGTTTGTAGAAGGCCACCTTAGGACACAAAGGACAGTTAGCCTAGAAACCAGGCTAACATGTCACTGATTCTCTACTAATCTCTCCACTCCTAATGGCTACAGGTATCTTACCCTGCCTGGGACCAGGGCCAAAATGGACCTTGCCACTAGAGAGCATTGGCAAAGTATTAAGTCCTTCTTATGTAGCAGGCTGGTTAGCTAGCTATACATAATGCAGATGGCAACTTAAGTGATTGCACACAGGAAGTCTGTTCAATAGGTAAAATTCATCTGCTGCTTTGCCCTGTGTTGACTATGGATGAGCATCTCTTCTTCCTCCATCTCAAGGGTCTCTCAGCTCCAGTCATTTAGGGCTCTCAGTTCATTCTAGCCCCACGTCAGACCAGCATGCAAAGTAAAAAAGTACTTACAAAGAAAGCATCTTCCCTAAAAGCTTCCATCTTTCCCTTGCATTTTACTCACAAATTCTAATACTAATGAATATAAAAAACAAAGGCAGAAAATTTTCACTGTTTTTAATCATAGACTGAGTGATGGAAACAAAATTTATTAAGGTACTAAGTAAGAGTCAACCATTAGTGTTGATAAACTAATTATATTCCAACAGTTTGTATAAAAGTGATTCTACAACACTGCTCTTTGAGCAGGTTACCTTTTCTAGAGAGTCGGTAAGCATGTATCTCCAGAATAATCTCTGTCCCAACGTGCCAGGCTACAAATCCAATCATTGCATAGGTTTTCCATGGGCCAGGAAGATTCAGTCCTGGCAAATCCATTCCCAGGAACATTGCCGCCACTACATTTATAAGAAAATACACATACTCAAATACAATTCAAGAGGTAACTATGTATGTGTGTGCATACATGTGTGAATTATATCAAGTGAAATATACTAGAAGAGTTTATGAGATGAATTAGATTAATAATTAAGACCAAGTAGTTAATTTAGTTTTTATTGTAAGACTAGAAAGGCTAAGATGGGAAATTATAATTACAATCTACCAATTGTTAAGAAAGAGGTGCCCAAACTTTTAAAAATGTTTTAAATCTGCAATGCAGGAGGGGTAAAAAGTATGGAAGCCATTTCTGACTATATCTCCTCTTCCATGATTTCTACAGAACGTAGAAATGTGAGGGCAGGAGATCAGCTTAGGGATTTATCACATAAAGCATCATAAGGAGACACAGATGTAAAGAACAGACTTTTGGACTCAGTGGGAGAAGGGGAGGGTGGGATGATTTGAGAGAATAGCATTAAAACATATACATCATCATACGTAAAACAGATGGCCAGTGCAAGTTTGATGCATGAAGCAGGGCACCCAAAGCCAGTGCTCTGCGACAATCCAGAAGAATAGAGTGGGGAGGGAACTGGGAGAGGGGTTCAGGATTGGGGGAAGGGAACACATATATATCGGTGGCCAATTCATGTTGATGTATGGTAAAAACCATCATAATATTGTAAAGTAATTATCTTCCATTAAAATTAATTAATTAATTTTAAAAATATTACAGAATCATACTTGATGTTTGACAAACACCTTGCCCTGGAAGGTACCATTCACAAGGAGAAAACCTGGAGACAGAGGGCTGGGTCCCCAAGCCCATTTCAGCCCAATCCGTGACAGACCCTCAAGCTGAGCTGCTTATATGTTTGGTCATCAGCATAGCTTATTCTGCTGGCAAAGGCAAACGCTATAAAAGAAGTCTTAAAAGGGGGGTTTAAAGTCATTTTTAAAACCTTGAAGCTGAAATAATAGCTGAAATAGTTACCTCTAGAAATTACTTTCTGGATTTCAATGCTTAAGACTGATTTCTCCTCAACAACCAATTACTCCAGTTACCAATGCATCTAAAAATCATTTAAGCCAAATTACAACTTGCAGTATAAACAACTTTCAATTATATATGAATCAGTGGCGTCACAATTACTTACCTGCCATTATTCTAGCAGCTGTTCCCATACTCCAGTGAGTCCAGTTAAACATTTTCCTTCTACCAAATAAAGAACCAGTCAGTATTCTTTAAAGTGATGGAACTACAATAAATTCCCAAGAGAATAAAAGGCATGTAATTTCCCTTATTGCTTAGGCATCAGCTATCTGAAATACATTTTAAAACCTTTTTAAGTAAATATAATTTATCACTGAATTTTATAAAATCAAAAAAAAAAAAAAAAGGAATTGGCTTGCCAATTAATGATATCTACCGTAAGAGCGTTTATAAATAAAGATTACAAGTACCTTGGGTCATGTAAAGGTGGTCTGAAAGCTGCCAAAAGAAGCTGAAGAACTGCTAAAACCATCACTATAAAACCAAGGTATGGGTGATAACCTGCATGCTGAACAAAGTTATATCATTTTAATGGTATTAATCTTGCACATCAAATCCACAAATTAAAAATAATACACAAAGAAGCAGTTTCTTAGGGATTTTCTCTAGCTGTAAACATTTAATAATAATAACATTGTTCACTGAGTGTCTATGCCAGGCACATACTTTATAAACATTATTACTAAGCTTGGAAAAAGATGGTGGAGGAATAGGATGGGGAGAACACTTTCTCCCTCACTACTTCATCAAAAGAACATTTCAAAGCTGAGTAAATTCCACAAAACAACTTCTGATTGCTGGCAGAGGACATCAGGCATCCAGCAAAGCAGATCATCGGCTTCAAAACCAGTCTTCTATATTTCTATTTATTATCTTTATAACCTATTATTACTTTACAAAAAAAAAAACCCTATCTTTAAAGCAAATGCTGTATATAGTCCTATTGGTGGTGGAAGTTGTCTTTTAATAATTCTGGAATCTTTTATTTTATTCTATTTTTTTTTCTCATTTTTTTTTAATTTTTCTCTCCTTCTTTTTCTTATCTTTAATATTTTATCTTTGAAAATCCAATCTCTGCTCCAGATTTTTAATCTCAACATTTTGGTATTTGTTGCCAATTTTGTACTTTTAAAAACCTAATCTTCAGTACCCAGTTTTACATGAGTGCGAGACTACTGGCTTGACCACTCTCTCCCCCTTTGGAATCTCTCTTTTCTCCACCAGGTGGCTTTTGTCTCCCTCCCTCCCCCTCCCCCTCTCTACCCAACTCTATGAATCTCTGTGTGCTCCCGAAGGTGGAGAATTCTCAGGGAACTGGTCACTGGCTGAATCTGTATCCCTCCTTTGCATCTCCCTCTTTCATCCTCCTGTCCACCTCTATCTACTTCCTCCCTCTCCTCTTCCATGTATAACTCTGTGACCACCTCTGAGAGGTCCAGACTTCCTGAGCACACACAAGAAAGTGGTTACAGGCTAGTTTGCTTTTTCCTCTTTTGATTCCACCTCAGCCCATTCCACTCACCTCTAACTACCCCTTCCCTCTTCTCTCCTCCAAGTAACTCAGCGATCCTCTAGGGACAACCCTCAGAGTGGAGAAACCTATCATCATTAACCCAGATGTTTTAACAATAGTGCTGAATAGATGGAGAAATCATGAGGCTATTGTAAAAATAAATCTGAAAACCAGAATCAGGAGGCGTAAGTCCAAATCCTGAGATCATCAAAGAATTCCTGAATACAGGGAACATTATCCAATAAGAGGTCATCAAACGCCTTCATACCTATACTGAAATTGAGCATCACCCAAGGGCCAACAAGCTCCAGAGCAAGACATACCACGCAAATTCTCCAGCAACACAAGAACAAGCCCCTGAGCTTTAATACACAGGCAGCTCAAAATACTCCAAAATCACTGATGTCCCATAACCCATTACTTGACACTTCACAGCACTCCAGAGAGAGGAAATCCAACTCCACCCACCAGAGCCTCGACACAAGCCTCTCTAATCAAGAAACTTTGACAAGCCACTGATATAACCCCAAACACAGAGAGGAAGCTCTATAATAAAGAGAACTCCACAAATTCCCAGAATATAGAAAAGCCACCCCAAACGCAGCAATATAACCAGGATGAAGAGACAGAGGAATACCCAGCAGGTAAAGGAACAGGAGACATGCCCACCAAACTAAACAAAAGAGGAAGAGATAGGGAATCTACCTGAGAAAGAATTCCGAATACTGATAGTGAAAATGATCCAAAATCTTGAAATCAAAATGGAATCACAGATAAATAGCCTGGGGTCAAGGATTGAGAAGATGCAAGAAAGGTTTAACAAGGACCTAGAAGAAATAAAAAGAGTCAACATATAATGAATAATGCAATAAATGAGATCAGAAACACTCCGGAGGCTACAAATAGTAGAATATCAGAGGCAGAAGATTAGTAAAATAGAAGATAAAATGGTAGAAATAAATGAATCAGCGAGGGAAAAAGAAAGACGAATTAAAAGAAATGAGGACAACCTCAGAGACCTCCAAGACAATATGAAACGCTCCAACATTCGAATTATAGGAGTCCCAGAAGAAGAAGACAGAAAGACCATGAGAAAATACTTGAGGAGATAATAGTTGAAAACTTCCCTAAAATGGGGAAGGAAATAATCACCCAAGTCCAAGAAACCCAGAGAGTGCCAAACAGGATAAACCCAAGGCAGAACACCCCAAGACATATACTAATCAAACTAACAAAGACCAAACACAAAGAACAAATATTAAAAGCAGCAAGGGAAAAACAACAAATAACACACAAGGGGATCCCCATAAGAATAACTGCAGATCTTTCAATAGAAACTCTTCAGGCTAGGAGGGAATGGCAAGACATACTTAAAGTGATGAAAGATAATAACCTTCAACCAAGACTACTGTACCCAGCAAGAATCTCATTCAAATATGAAGGAGAAATCAAAAGCTTTACAGACAAGCAAAAGCTCAGAGAATTCAGCACCACCAAACCAGCTCTCCAACAAATACTAAAGGATAGACTTTAGACAGGAAACACAAAAAGGACGTATAAACCTGAACCCAAAATATTAAAGTAAATGGCAACAGGAGCATACTTATCAATAATTACCTTAAATGTAAATGGGTTGAATGCCCCAACCAAAAGGCAAAGACTGGCTGAATGGATACAAAAACAAGATCCCTATATATGCTGCTTACAAGAGACCCACCTCAAAACAACGGACACATACAGACTGAAAGTGAAGGGCTGGAAAAAGATATTCCATGCAAATAAAGACCAAAAGAAAGCAGGAGTAGCAATACTCATATCCGATAAAATAGACTTTAAAACAAAGGCTGTGAAAAGGGACAAAGAAGGCCACTACATAATGATTAAAGGATCAATCCAAGAAGAAGATATAACAATTATAAATATATATGCACCCAACATAGGAGCACCGCAATATGTAAGACAATTGCTAACAAGCATGAAAGGGGAAATTAATAATAACACAATAATAGTGGGAGACTTTAATACCCCACTCACACCTATGGACAGATCAACTAAACAGAAAATTAACAAAGAAACGCAAACTTTAAATGATACAATAGACCAGTTAGACCTAATTGATATCTATAGGACATTTCACCCCCAAAACAATGAATTTCACCTTTTACTCAAGTGCACACGGAACCTTTTCCAGGATAGATCACATCCTGGGTCATAAATCTAACCTTGATACATTCAAAAAAAATCGAAATTATTCCAAGCATCTTCTCTGACCATAATGCACTAAGGTTAGATCTCAATTACAGGAGAAAAGCTATTAAAAATTCCAACATTTGGAGGCTGAACAACACCCTTCTGAATAATCAACAAATCACAGAAGAAATCAAAAAAGAAATCAAATTATGCATCGAAATGAATGAAAATGAAAACACAACTACACAGAACCTATGGGACACTATAAAAGCAGTGCTAAGAGGAAAGTTCATAGCCATACAGGCATACCTCAAGAAACAAGAAAGAAGCCAAATAAATAACCTAACTCTACACCTAAAGCAACTAGAAAAGGAAGAAATAGAGAACCCCAGAGTTAGTAGAAGGAAAGAAATCCTAAAAATTAGGGCAGAAATAAATGCAAAAGAAACAAAAGAGACCATAGCAAAAATCAACAAAGCAAAAAGCTGGTTCTTTGAAAGGATAAATAAAATTGACAAACCATTAGCCAGACTCATCAAGAAACAAAGAGAAAAATATCAAATCAATAAAATTAGAAATGAAAATGGAGAGATCACAACAGACAACACAGAAATACAAAGAATCATAAGAGACTACTATCAGCAATTATATGCCAATAAAATGGACAACTTGGAAGAAATGGACAAATTCTTAGAAAAGTACAACTTTCCAAAACTGAACCAGGAAGAAATAGAAAATCTTAACAGACCCATCACAAGCATGGAAATTGAAACTGTAATCAGAAATCTTCCAGCAAACAAAAGCCCAGGTCCAGACGGCTTCACAGCTGAATTCTACCAAAAATTTCGAGAAGAGCTAACACCTATCTTACTGAAGCTATTCCAGAAAATTGCAGAGGAAGGTAAACTTCCAAACTCATTCTATGAGGCCACCATCACCCTAATACCAAAACCTGACAAAGACACCACAAAAAAGAAAATTACAGGCCAATATCACTGATGAACATAGATGCAAAAATCCTTAACAAAATCCTAGCAATCAGGGTCCAGCAACACATTAAAAAGATCATACACCATGACCAAGTGGGCTTTATCCCAGGGATGCAAGGATTCTTCAATATCCGCAAATCAATCAATGTAATTCATCACATTAACAAACTGAAAAATAAAAATCATATGATTATTTCAATAGATGCAGAAAAAGCCTGTGACAAAATTCAACATCCATTTATGATAAAAACGCTCCAGAAAGCAGGAATAGAAGGAACCTACCTCAACATAATAAAAGCTATATATGACAAACCCACAGCTAACATTATCCTCAATGGTGAAAAATTGAAACCATTTCCCCTAAAGTCAGGAACAAGACAAGGGTGTCCACTTTCACCACTACTATTCAATATCGTACTGAAAGTTTTGGCCACAGCAATCAGAGCAGAAAAAGAAATACAAGGAATCCAAATTGGAAAAGAAGAAGTAAAACTCTCACTGTTTGCAGATGACATGATCCTCTACATAGAAAATCCTAAAGACTCGACCAGAAAACTACTAGAGCTAATCAACGAATATAGTAAAGTTGCAGGATATAAAATCAACACTCAGAAATCCCTTGCATTCCTATACACTAATAATGAGAAAGCAGAAAAAGAAGTCAAGGAAACAATCCCATTCACCATTGCAACGAAAAGAATAAAATACTTAGGAATATACCTACCTAAAGAAACTAAAGACCTATATATCGAAAACTATAAAACACTGATGAAAGAAATCAAAGAGGACACTAATAGATGGAGAAATATACCATGCTCATGGGTTGGAAGAATCAATATAGTGAAAATGAGTATACTACCCAAAGCAATCTACAGATTCAGTGCAATTCCTATCAAGTTACCAGCAGTATTTTTCACAGAACTAGATCAAATAATCTCAAGATTTTTATGGAAATACAAAAAACCTCGACTAGCCAAAGCAATCTTGAGAAAGAAGAATGGAACTGGAGGAATCAACTTGCCTGACTTCAGGCTCTACTACAAAGCCACAGTCATTAAGACAGTATGGTACTGGCACAAAGACAGAAATATAGATCAATGGAACAAAATAGAAAGCCCTGAGATTAACCCACACACCTATGGACACCTTATCTTCGACAAAGGAGGCAAGAATATACAATGGAGTAAAGACAGTCTCTTTAACAGGTGGTGCTGGGAAAACTGGTCAACCACTTGTAAAAGAATGAAACTAGATCTCTTTCTAACACCACACACAAAAATAAACTCAAAATGGATTAAAGATCTAAATGTAAGACCAGAAACTATAAAACTCCTAGAGGAAAACATAGGCAAAACACTCTCCGACATAAATCACAGCAGGATCCTCTATGATCCAACTCCCAGTATACTGGAAATAAAAGCAAAAATAAACAAATGGGATCTAATTAAAATTAAAAGATTCTGCACAACAAAGGAAACTATAAGCAAGGTGAAAAGACAGCCTTCTGAATGGGAGAAAACAATAGCAAATGAAACAACTGACAAACAACTAATCTCAAAGATATACAAGCAACTTATGCAGCTCAACTCCAGAAAAATAAACAAACCAATAAAAAAATGGGCCAAAGAACTAAATAGGCATTTCTCCAAAGAAGACATACGGATGGCTAACAAACACATGAAAAGATGCTCAACATCACTCATTATCAGAGAAATGCAAATCAAGACCACAATGAGGTATCATTTCACACCAGTCAGAATGGCTGCGATCCAAAAGTCTACAAGCAATAAATGCTGGAGAGGATGTGGAGAAAAGGGAACCCTCTTACACTGCTGGTGGGAATGCAAACTAGTACAGCCACTATGGAAAACAGTGTGGAGATTCCTTAAAAAATTGCAAATAGAACTTCCTTATGATCCAGCAATCCCACTGCTGGGCATACACACCGAGGAAACCAGAATTGAAAGAGACACATGTACCCCAATGTTCATTGCAGCGCTGTTTATAATAGCCAGGACATGGAAACAACCTAGATGTCCATCAGCAGATGAATGGATAAGAAAGCTGTGGTTCATATACACAATGGAGTACTACTCAGCCCTTACAAAGAATAAATTCAACTCAGTTCTAATGAGGTGAATGAAATTGGAGCCGATTATACAGAGTGAAGTAAGCCAGAAAGAAAAACACCAATACAGTATACTGACACATATATATGGAATTTAGAAGGATAGTAATGAAGACCCTCTATGTGAGACAACAAGAGACTCAGAGGTATAGAACGGACTTTTGGACTCTGAGGGAGAGGGAGAGGGTGGGATGATTTGGGAGAACGGCATTGAAACATGTATACTATCTTGTAAGAATGAAGCGCCAGTCTATGTTCAATACAGGATGCAGGACGCATGGGGCTGGTGCACGGATGACTCAGGGAGAGGATGTGGGGTGGGAGGTGGGAGGGGGCTTTGGCATTGGGAGATCGTGGACACCTGTGGCTGATTCATGTCAATGTATGGCAAAACAAATACAGTATTGTAATTAAAAAAATAAAAAAATAAACATTATTACTAATGCTCACTCTGATGTCTAATGGTTAGTTATCAATATCCCACTTCCACAAATGAGGGAACTGAGGCTCAGAGATGGTGAGTAATGCACCCAGGTCCACACAGTGCACAAATGGTTGTGATGGAATCCAATTACAGAATGCTGACCCCTTCCCCCAGTATGTTAGATGACCACTAACACCAGCACAGCCATTTGAAGCCCACAGACTAGTTTTCATTCCAATCCCAAAGAAAGGCAACACCAAAGAATGCTCAAACTACCACACAAATGCACTCATCTTACATGCTAGTAAAGTAATGCTCAAAATTCTCCAACCCAGGATACGTGGACCGTGAACTTCCAGATGTTCAAGTTGGTTTTAGAAAAGGCAGAGGAACCAGAGATCAAATTGCCAACATCCATTAGATCATTGAAAAAGCAAGAGAATTCCAGAAAATTATCTATTTTTGCTTTATTGACTATGCCAAAGCCTTTGACTGTGTGGATCACAATACACTGTGGAAAATTCTGAAAGAATGGGAATACCAGACCACCTGACCTGCCTCTTCAGAAACCTGTATGCAGGTCAGGAAGCAACAGTTAGAACTGGACATGAAAAAACAGACTGGTTCCAAATAGGAAAAGGAGTATGTCAAGGCTGTATATTGTCACCCTGCTTATTTAACTTCTATGCAGAGTACATCATGAGAAACGCTAGGCCAGATGAAGCACAAGCTGGAATCAAGATTGCTGGGAAAAATATCAATAACCTCAGATATGCAGATGACACCACCCTTATGGCAGAAAGTGAAGAGAAACTAAAAAGCCTCTTGTTGAAAATGAAAGTGGACAGTGAAAAAGTTGGCTTAAAGCTCAACATTCAGAAAACTAAGATCATGGCATCTAGTCCCACCACTTCATTGCAAAAGATGGGGAAACAGTGGAAGCCATGGCTGACTTTATTTTGGGGGGCTCCAAAATCACTGCAGATGGTGGTTGCAGCCATGAAATTAAAAGATGCTTACTCCTTGGAAGGAAAGATATGACCAACCTAGACAATATATTAAAAAGTAGAGATGTTACTTTGCCAACAAAGGTCCATCTAGTCAAGACTATGGTTTTTCCAGTAGGTCATGTATGAGTGTGACAGTTGGACTATAAAGAAAGCTGAGAGCTGAAGAACTGATGCTTTTGCACTGTGGTGTTGGAGAAGACTCTTGAGAATCCCTTGGATTGCAAGAAGATCCAACCAGTCCATCCTAAAAATCAGTCCTGGGTGTTCATTGGAAAGACTGACGTTGAAGCTGAATACTTCGTCCACCTGATGCAAAGAACTGACTCATTTGAAAAGACCCTGATGCTAGGAAAGATTGAGAGCAGGAGGAGAAGGAGATGATGAAGGATGAGATGGTTAGATGGCATCACCAACTCAATAGACATGAGTTTGGGTAAACTCCGGGAGTTGTTGATGGATAGGGAGGCCTGGCGTGCTGCAGTTCATGGGGTCACAAAGAGTCAGACACAACTGAGCAACTGCAGTGAACTGAACTGAAGACTAGTTCATATCTGCATTTAAGGAACAATCAACCCAGTGTATCGTAATTATTTGTTCAGACCTCTCTGTTTCCTGGGGCCAAAGAGTCTATGTGATTCCTTGTAACCCATGTGTCTTGGATTTCCCAGGTGATACTAGTGGTAAGGAACACACCTGCCAATGCAGATGACATAAGAGATGCAGGTTTTATCCCTGGGTCAGGAAGATCCCCTGGAGGAGGGCATGGTAACCCCTCCAGTATTCTTGCCTGGAGAATCCCATGGACAGAGGAGCCTGGCAGGCTACAGTCCATGAGGCCGCAAAGAGTCAGATACAACTGAAGCAACTTAGCAGCAGGGGCAACCCATGTGACTTAACAGAGCCTAGTCACTCAAAGGTCTCGGCCAAGAAAAATCATCAAGGCAACATCTTGATAGTTTCAGCTACACCCCTCCCTCAGTGATGTGTGTCGGCTCAAATCAACAGCGAGTGGGATTAGACCACTTTGCACAATTATGGCATTTAAAAACTTAAGAGAAGGATTACAAAGATGCTCTAATCCATGATACATTTAGATAGAGGGATGTCTCAGTCTGTTGTCACTGACTACCATGCTTGGGTAGGCTCTAAAACCTGTGACCTAAAACAAGGCCATATGGTTTCTAAGCCAAGATAGGAAGCTTCTGCAAATTAGGAACTAAAAGTTGACAAGCACTTTAAGACTTTCAAATTGTGGACTCAGTTATGCATATAAGTTACAACCTGGACCATGGAGATGGAAATTGTCCCTATCTAATAAAAAATATTAATAGCAGTGACAAAATTCTTTTATGCTTAGAATGTGCCAGGAACTATTTTAAGTGCATTCAGTTAATTAACTATCAACCCTCAGAAAGCCTATGAGATAGATACTCTACTATCTTCATTTGAGTAAACTGAGGGACAGAGAAGTCAAGCAACTTGCCCAAGGTATCCCAGGTAATCAGTGATGACATGAGGATTCAGATCCAAGGGCCCAGCTATATAATTATGCTTTTTACCACCCTTGTCACAACTACAAAGACTACAAGCTACGAAGTCTATAAAGGAAGCATTACACTTGTAGCAAGTACCTGGAGAAAATAAAGTCCCAATGTCTCAAGTCATATCAGAAAATCTTCATAATTTCCTTTGAAAAATACATTGACCAGTCTAAAAATACTTAAAAAGCAAAAAGGAGATTTCCTAGTAATATCTATGACCCAAGATTCATCCATATTTGCCCTTATAGCAACAGTCCAAATTGAAATATTAAATTTTGATATCAAATTCTGACTGGCTGTTAAGCTAGAAGAGTATACGGGAAACTCAGTTTAGGTACATCTCTGATTCTCAATAAGCCTCATTCATTCATTTGATAAATATTTACTGACATGTCACGTACCAGAATATGATCTGAGTGTTATAGATACGCTAGCAAACATACCCATAAATACCTCATCTCTCATAGAGTTCACATACTAGTGTGAGAAGACAAAAGAAAAAATATATTATTTAAGTAAATTATATTAAATGACATAAGGTAAACATTTCTTTAGAAAAAGAAAATAGAGCAGAGCAGGGCTCTTTGAGAAACTATCATTTAAGCAAAGACTTACAGAAGGTAAGGAGTAGAGGACACATGACCTAGGAAAAGAAGAATCTTTGTAAAGACTACAAATCAGTAACATGCTGAGAATTAGCCAAATGTGAAATTAAATGAGCTATGGGTGAGGAAAGGAAGAGGACCAATCCAGAGAGTAAATGGGAACCAGTCATGAAGGACTTTGGCTTTAACTTGGGGAAAATGGAGACATTAGAGAAACCAGTCTGGGGCATAGGAATGATATAATCTGATTTACATTTTTAAAAAGTCACTCTGCTTCTTGATTGAAAACAGATTGTACATGGGCAAGGGTTGAAGTAGAGAGACCAATTAGGTACCTATTGTAACAATTCAGGCAAAAAGATGTTTGCTCAAATCCACAGAGTAGTACCAGTGATGGTTAAAAGTGCTGTTATTTGACATGTATTGCCAAAGGGATTCTCTGATGGAATTGACACAGGGTGTGCAAGAGAGCAGAGTTAAGAACAATTCCAAAGTTTTGGCCCAAGAAGGGAACTGCTTGAGATGTCTTGTACACACAAGTTGAGTTTCTGAGTAGCCAGCTGGATGTGTTAGTCTCCAAGTCAGGGTAAAGGTCTAAACTTGAGATCCACATTTGAGAATAAGCCTCCATTTCTTCTTTAACGACACGGGATTATCATCAGTAACGACTTTGAGATTTAAATTTGAAAGCACATGTAAAGCACTTAGCATGGCTGCACACATAGTAGGAATACAACTAATATTAACAGTGATAGTCACAGTAATAGAGAAAACCACTTAAAGTGTTCATGTTCCTTAGATATCATGCTTTCAACTTTCACCATTCTATAGTGAAAAATTCATTAATGCTACACAGTATATAGTTAAAATCTGAGACTGTCTAAAAATACGTTCCACTACCAAGTAATCTGTACTAATATTATAACTCCATCCCTGACACCATGTGAAACACTCATCAGATGATTCAAAAAGGAGAGAAAGAGGGACATGAAGATATATCTTTTTATGCATCATTTGAGAAAAAAAGCAGCAATCTCCTTTGGCATCAAAATGAATTTTAAACATATAAATATAATTTTAAAAAATTCTGTTTGAGATCCACTTACCCAGTTCCAGCCTCCTCTGTAAATAAAAGGCAGAAGGAAAGCAATGAAGGTGAGGGCAGAAGTGGTGAGCATGAGAGTCCGATGCACCTGCAAGAGTGAAATGACAAATGAGGAGAGAGAGAACCACAAAAAGAAAGAAGCTGGCATAACCATGAAGATCCCAGGGTGAGATCCACAGAAGGTATCCATTCAATTGACATCTAACCACAATTTGTTGTCAGTTAAAAAAAAATCTTACTATACCATTGAACTTTAAAGAAAAGTCTAAGCTGCCAACCTCATCACTCAGAAGCATCTGCCAAGACTTCACGTGCACAGAACAGCGGGAATGGATATTTTCACACACAGAGAGCACTTACTTGCCAAACTCATTTCCTTCCAAACACATTTGTTAAGTTCCACCACCAAGCAAACTGGTTACATACAATGAAACTGCAAGGAAACAGAAAAGTACTGCTTCCTGGGGGAGCTTGGGATTTAATTGCACAGATAAGAGAAACATATTTAAAATGTGTAATTCATCATTCATACAAGGAGAATACTGAGAGTGAAAATGGGCACTGATGGTGGATTATTCCAGGATAACTGGTGCAAACCAAAACTACTCCAGAGTATGTAGGACCTATGGTCACTAAATGTAGTATAGATATACACACATATATAGTCACCAGAAAGTAGGACCTATAGGTCAGGCAATATGTGCAGATATTATGGCGCTGAAGACAGTGGAGGACTTGAATTGGTTGAAAGGGAGACAAAGAGTTTTCCAGTTAGGAATATCCACATAAGAAGAGGAAAAAGAGAACAATCAAAGGCAGAGACAGACAGGACCAAGACATACAACAATCAGTAGTGAGAACAAATAGAACAGATTAACACTGCTGGCCAAAACTGAGAAATGATATTAGACAAGGTAAATCTTAAAAGCTAAAAATTTATATGAAGTTTCAAGAAAACCTTCTTCTAAAGTCAAAACTGCTACAATAACCAATATTTTTTTCTACAAGCAGACATGCACATTCTATCTCAACACATATTTGTTGATCTTTCACTGTATACACAAATATCCGTACTCCATGACAAAAGAAAGGTAAGGTTTGTTTTATTTTGTTTTGAGGGGTACTTATTGACCCTTGCCCATGTTTTTCTATTAAAAGACTGCCTCCACATCCCCCAGGGAAGAGACAGCAAGAAAAAGGACACTTTCAATTTCTCTTCCCACCTACACAGGAAA
Source organism: Nanger dama (assembly GCA_917880005.1). Lineage (NCBI taxonomy): Eukaryota > Metazoa > Chordata > Mammalia > Artiodactyla > Bovidae > Nanger > Nanger dama. The sequence goes on from CAKJTW010000059.1 coordinate 6,298,352, forward strand.
TACATAATCTTGACTGATGAGTCAAGGCTGTATATTGTCACCCTGCTTATTTAACTTATATGCAGAATATATCATGAGAAACGCTGGACTGGAAGAAGCGCAAGCTGGAATCAAGATTGCCTGGAGAAATATCAATAACCTCAGATATGCAGATGACACCACCCTTATGGCAGAAAGTGAAAAGGAACTAAAGAGCCTCTTGAGGAAAATGAAAGAGAAGAGTGAGAAAGTTGGCTTAAAACTCAACATTCAGAAAACTAAGATCATGGCATCTAGTCCCATCACTTCATTGCAAATACATGGGGAAACAGGAGAAACAGTGACAGACTTTATTTTGGGGAGGGGGGCCTCCAAAATCACTGCAGATGGTGATGGCAGCCATGAAATTAAAAGACACTTGCTCCTTGGAAGAAAAGTTACGACCAACCTAGACAGCATATTAAAAAGCAGAGACATTACTTTGCCAACAAAGGCCCATCTACTCAAAGCTATGGTTTTTCCAGTAGTCAGGTATGGATGTGAGTGTTGGACTATAAAGAAAGCTAAGCGGTAAAGAATTGATGCTTTTGCACTGTGGTGTTGGAGAAGACTCTTGAGAGTTCCAGGGACTACAAGGAGATCCAACCAGTCCATTCTGAAGATCCATCCTGGGTGTTCATTGGAAGGACTGATGTTGAAGCTGAAACTCCAATACCTTGCCCACCTGATGTGAAGAGCTGGCTCATTTGAAAAGACCCTGATGCTGGGAAAGATTGGAGGCAGGAGGAGAAGGGGACAACAGAGGATGAGATGGTTGGATGGCCCCAACCTGATGGACATGAGTTTGAGTAAACTGTGGGAGTTGATGATGGACAGGGAGGCCTGGCATGCTGCAGTCCATGGGGTCACAAAGAGTCGGACTGAGTGACTGAACTGAACTGACTGATGAGTGGGGAGTGCCTAACCTTCACTAGCCCATCAGCCAGAGGACAGACCGCTGCTTTGCAGCACAGTGAGATGCCACTGTTTCTTTCTTCTGCTTTGCTGCCTTCCTGGGCTTTCCTGATTGCTCAGCTGATAAAGAACCCACCTGTCAATGCAGGAGATGCAAGAGATGCAGGTTTGATCCCTGGGTCAGGAAGATCTCCTAGAGAAGGAAATGATAACCCACTCCAATTTTCTTGCCTGGAAAATCCCCATGGACAGAAGAGCCTGGTGGGCTACCAGTCTATGGGGTCGCAGAAAGTCAGACATGACTAAACATGCATGCAGTGCCTTCTTGGACCCATACCCATCTGTACTCGGTGCAGTGGGTGAACTCTCTTCTAATCTTCTTTTGCAACTAGACATGTAACTCAAGATCATGTTACATGAATTCAAGGTCTGTGTTCCAAAGAAACACGCATGGGATGATACATTCTCCAACTCAGCCTGTTCCTTCATAAAGCTGTCGTTATTTTTATCTCCATCAAGTATCTTATGTCTATTCTCAGTTGGATAGGAAACCAAAGGGCAAAAAGAGATTATAAGGATTCCAAAATTATAACTATAACCACCCAAAAATCCACTTAATTCACATGTTTTCATGTTCCAACATTCAAGTAGTATGGAAACTGCATTAAACTATTTCTCGACCTACCTGAAACCAAGCTGCATCACCAAATAAAGCCTTTGACCAAACAGGTTTGAAGAACCGGGCAATCAGTACACCTACACTAACAGTGGTCATCCATGCCACAAACATCAAGGCACCTACAGGTGAGAAAATGCAGTGGTTGACAACACAATCTAATTGAGCTGTTTCTTAAATGAACAATCCAAATGCTTAGAAAATGTAAACAATCAACAAAAGACATTCAGCTGACATAATAAATACAACCTAAATATCAATGCTTTCTTCCCTGGTGGCTCAGAGGTTAAAGCGTCTGCCTCCACTGCGGGAGACCTGGGTTCGATCCCTGGGTCAGGAAGATCCCCTGGAGAAGGAAATGGCAATCCACTTCAGTATTCTTGCCTGGAGAACCCCATGGACGGAGAAGCCTAGTAGGTTACAGTCTACAGGGTCACAAAGAGTCAGACAAGACTGAGTCACTTCACCTCACTACTTCTAATAGCCAACACTTTCAAAGCTCTTATTTCATGCCAGGCACTATCTCCAAGTACTTTATGCATATTAATCTAACTGATCTTAACAACAATTCCTATAAAATATTTACAATTATTATTCCAGTTTTGCTAAATGGGGAAGGAAAGCAAGTTAAGTAACTTGCCCAAGGTTATAAGTCAGAATTTGAATCCAGTCTTTTTTAATTAATTGTGCTCTTAATCATTACACTAACACAGCCTATCTATAGCTTACTCAGAATCTCTCACATTTTACTCCTAAAAATAATGGAGAACAAATTGGCATATTATTTCTGAATCTAATTACTGCTCAACTAGAGCTACTAGTAGAAGTGAAATAACAACAATAAAGATATTTTCAAGTTTTACTGAAACTCCCACTATAATGGATAATTCTGGAGTATATAAAGGTAATACACCAATTAAGGAAAGTTCCCTGCTAGTATTAATATTTTAAAAGGTAGAGTACAGTACAGTATACACTTATACTATTCTCCGATTTTAACCTCATTTTTCAACAACTGGACTGCTTTTCAAATGGAATCAATTTTTACTTGTACAACCAGAGTACATCAGAGCCTTCTTTCTAGGCTACTGCTCTTCCTACTTGATTCCCTTTATTTTAAGTATGTGATACGTAATGATAGCACTGAGTTACCTTGTATACCCTCAAACACTTGTACATTGACCAGTTCTTCAACAACAACAACAAAAATTACATCTTTGAAACCAAGTGAAAGTGTTAGTTGCTCAGTTGTATCTGACTTTTTGCGACCCCATGGATTCTCCAGGCAAGAATACTGGAGTGGGTTGCCATTCCCTTCTCCAGGGGATCTTCCCAACCCAGGAATCAAACTCAGGTCTCCAGTATTGCAGGCAGATTATTTATCATATAAGCCACCAGGGAAACTTTGAAACCGAACTACTGTTATAATTAAACAATCACAATCACAAACTACTAATTTATTACCATTTATTTTAATAAATAGAATAATTAAAGTCTCATAAAGTTAATTCACCCAATAATACTCAATCCTGGCTGCAATTAGAAACAACTTTTTGGGCTCCAAAATCACTGCAGATGGTGACTGCAGCCATGAAATTAAAAGACACTTACTCCTTGGAAGAAAAGTTGTGACCAACCTAGATAGCATATTCAAAAGCAGAGACATTACTTTGCCAACTAAGGTCCGTCTAGTCAAGGCTATGGTTTTTCCAGTGGTCATGTATAGATATGAGAGTTGGACTGTGAAGAAGGCTGAGCACTGAAGAATTGATGCTTTTGAAGTGTGGTGTTGGAGAAGACCCTTGAGAGTCCCTTGGACTGCAAGGAGATCCAACCAATCCATTCTGAAGATCAGCCCTGGGATATCTTTGGAAGGAATGATGCTAAAGCTGAAACTCCAGTACTTTGGCCACTTCATGCAAAGAGTTGACTCATTGGAAAAGACTCTGCTGCTGGGAGGGATTGGGGGCAGGAGGAGAAGGGGACGACCGAGGATGAGATGGCTGGATGGCATCACTCACTCGATGGACACAATTCTGAATGAACTCCGGGAGTTAGTGATGGACAGGGAGGCCTGGCGTGCTGTGATTCACGGGGTCGCATAGATTCGGACACAGCTGAGCGACTGAAGTGTACTTTTTAAAAATTCTATTGATAAATATCTTAAAAGCTCCCCGGTGATTTTAATATAAGTCATGGTTAAAACCACTGAAATACCCTTACTCTCTTTTTGTGAAAAAATAGCAAACATTAAGATGGATAATAATACCTGCAAATGTTGTTGCCTAAACTTAGAAGATTTATGGATATTTGCTAAATTGTGCCTATTATCATTCTCAATCTAACCAGCATTAAATTTATCCCACAAAGTTAAGTTTATTCCACAAAGTAATAATATTATACATGTAACTTACCATGAACCTTCAGAAGGAGTAAAGAACGGGATCCTCCTATGTTCTTTGGATCGCCTGTCACATTGTATTTTTCATATGTAATCAAAGGTTGCTGAGAATGCTTATGAATTCGACCTGAAATTTTTTTTTTTAATGAAGATGAATTACTTTCTCAGGAGAGAAGGAATGGAGAGACAATGACATGGCTTGAAAACAAAATTTCTTAAGGTAATAAAAAATAAATTTCAGCAAAGATGATTATATAATGTTATATATTATATATATTAATGCAACATGTTATATAAATATGCAACATGTATTAATATAATATTAATATATAGTCAATATATTATAATAATATTCATTATTTATAAAATAAAATCTATAATGTATAGAACTATTCCAGCTAGTCTGTTTATGTTGCTATAAATGGATGTGTGTCCATTCTGGGAATCTATCCTACAGAAATATTCCTTTTTAACCATATATATATACAAGAATGTTCATAGAAACATTTCTTTACACTGGCCAAACAAATTCAATCAAGCTAAATGTCCATCATTAGAAGAATGAGTAAACAAATTATGGAGCATACATAAATTTTAGAATACAAGCGTCAAAAATAATTAAGAAATTTGATATGGTGTGAATCTTGTCTCAAGTAAGTATTAAACCACAGACTACATTTCAATGACTTCCAAAAAAAATATGTATACAGGTTATTTATCTAACTAAAATTAAGCAAAATAAAAATTAACAAAGAAAGCTCGGAAAAAGTGGTCCAACTAGATATTTATAAAACTCTTCTAAATAATCCTTAGGATACATAAGAAGTCAAAACTAAAATTACAAACCTTTTAAACAAATAACAATGAAGGCACTTTATGTCAAAACACAGGTGATATAATTAAGGTACTATTCAAAAGTTTTTAATCATTCTAAAGTATTTTCTTAAAAAATTTTAAGAAGATTTTGAGGTGAAAAATTTAATTAAAGATGCATTTAAAACTACAAAACATAACCTAGGACATCAGAAAACAAGATGGATTAAAAATAAATGAATGAAGTTAACAAACTAGTAAGTCTAAAAATGAGAAAAATTAATTCTGTAAAAGCCAATAAAATGGAGTTTTTGGTAAATCTGACCACAAGATTTAAAAAAAAAAAGTCACAAACAATATTAGAAATGAAAACAGTGACATAGCTAATGATATGAAGATATTCCTTAAAATTATATAAAAATGCTATATACAACTTTAAGTCAGTCAAAAATATTTCAAAATCTAACTGAAGTGGATGAATTTCTGAGAAAATCTAGAATTACAAAAATTGATCAAAGTAGTAGCAAATCTGGAGAATAATAACAAAAAAATTTTATTGAATTAGTCAAATATTTCCATCCCTAAGTCTCAGGCTGTTATGTGAATGAGTTCTGTCATACAATTTTTAAAGTTTTTTAACTTCAAAAATTCATATTTATTTAAACTCTTCTTGAGTTCTTTCTATAAGATTAGCATAACACTGACACCAACATGAGGCAGGCACGCACACACACGAAAACACACACAATCCCACAACCATACACCAAAAACATTTATGAATATAGATGCAAAAAGCTTAAATAAAATATTAGTGAATTATATGAATCTGCATTAAGGGAATAATAAGACATGATCAAGCACTTTCATCCCAGGAAAGTGAGAATTGTTCACTGTTCAGAAATATACAAAAGTAACAATAAACTATCATCTCAGCTGCCTAAAAGACAGTAGATGAAATTCAGCACACACCCATGACAAGAACTCTTTGTAAAGGTAGGAATAGAATATGTTCTAAAACACAATAAAATATATCCCCCAGAAAAATACAATAAATATTATACAACACTGAATATTAGAAGCAATCCCATAAAAATCAGGTGCTCAGAGGTTAAAGCGTCTGCCTCTAACGCGGGAGACCCAGGTTTGATCCCTGGGTTGGGAAGATCCCCTGGAGAAGGAAATGGCTATCTACTCCAGTATTCTTGCCTGGAGAATCCCATGGATGGAGAAGCCTAGTAGGTTGCAGTCCATGGGGTCGCAAAGAGTCGGACACGACTGAGCGACTTCACCTTCACCTTCAAGACAAGAATATTTGCCATTATACACTATCATTCACACTTTTCTGAGAGAAGAAAGAAATGCAGTGAAACAAGAAAAGAAAGAAAATGAGGGCTACAATATGCCAGCAAATTTGGAAAACTCAGCAGTGGCCACAGGACTGGAAAAGGTCAGTTTTCATTCCAATCCCAAAGAAAGGCAATGCCAAAGAATGCTCAGACTACCGCACAATTGCACTCATCTCACATGCTAGTATAGTAATGCTCAAAATTCTCCAAACCAGGCTTCAGCAATACGTGAACCATGAACTTCCTGATGTTCAAGCTGGTTTCAGAAAAGGCAGAGGAACCAGAGATCAAATTGCCGACATCCGCTGGATCATCAAAAAAGCAAGAGAGTTCCAGAAAAACATCTATTTCTTGCTTTATTGACTATGCCAAAGCCTTTGACTGTGTGGATCACAATAAACTGTGGAAAATTCTGAAAGAGATGGGAATACCAGACCACCTGACCTGCCTCTTGAGAAATCTGTATGCAGGTCAGGAAGCAACAGTTAGAACAGGACATGGAACAACAGACTGGTTCCAAATAAGAAAAGGAGTATGTCAAGGCTGTATATTGTCACCCTGCTTATTTAACTTCTGTGCAGAGTACATCATGAGAAACGCTGGACTGGAAGAAGCACAAGCTGGAATCAAGATTGTTGGGAGAAATATCAATAACCTCAGATATGCAGATGACACCACCCTTATGGCGGAAAGTGAAGAGAAACTAAAATGCCTCTTGATGAAAGTGAAAGTGGAGAGTGAAAAATTGGCTTAAAGCTCAGTATTCAGAAAACAAAGATCATGGCATCGGGTCCCATCACTTCATTGCAAATAGATGGGGAAACAGTAGAAACAGTGTCAGACTTTATGGGGGGAGGTCCAAAATCACTGCAGATGGTGATTGCAGCCATGAAATTAAAAGACACTTACTCCTTGGAAGAAAAGTTATGACCAACCTAGATAGTTTATTCAAAAGCAGAGACATTACTTTGTCAACAAAGGTCTGTCTAGTCAAAGCTATGGTTTTTCCTCTGGTCACGTATGAATGTGAGAGTTGGACTGTGAAGAAGGCTGAGCGCCAAAGAATTGATGCTTTTGAACTGTGGTGTTGGAGAAGACTCTTGAGAGTCCCAGGGACTGCAAGGAGATCCAACCAGTCCATTCTAAAGGAGATCGGTCCTGGGTGTTCTTTGGAAGGAATGATGCTAAAGCTGAAACTCCAGTACTTTGGCCACCTCATGCTAAGAGCTGACTCACTGGAAAAGACTCTGATGCTGGGAGGGATTGGGGCTGGAGGAGAAGGGGACGACAGAGGATGAGATGGCTGGATGGCATCACCAACTCAATGGGCGTGAGTTTGAGTGAACTCCGAGAGTTGATGGACAGGGAGCCCTGGCCTGCTGCAATTCATGGCATCACAGAGTCTGACACAACTGAGCAACTGAACTGAACTGAACTGAACGTCATTATTTGCACAAAACACAATGTTTTATCTAGAAAATCCAAGCATTCAAAAATCAATAACTTTCCTAAATATCAACAAATTGAGAAATTATTAGGAAAAAAATTCCACCCACGATAGTATGTAATAGAAATTTATTAAATACCTAAGAACAAGGTAACAAAAATAAATAAGCCCTATAGGAAGACATGAAGAAAACCTCAGGATCTGAATAAATACAATTTCCCAATATATTCCTGGATAGGAAGACTCAAAGATGCTAATTATCCCACAAATTAATCTAAAATTTCAATTCCAATCATAAACCCAATAAGATTTTTAACCAAACTTAACAAATCATTTCTAAACTTTATCTAGAAGAGCAGATACATAAAGAGGAGGCAAGAATTCCTGAAAAAAAGAAGCCTAGGAGAGGAATCATGCTTTATCAAATCTTACAACCTATTATTCAAACAGTACAGTAATAGACAAATGGATCAATGGAAGAATAAATTAGAAATAATGTGATTTACTGACAGATTTTAGTGTATGAAAAAGAGCCTTTAGTAACAATAGAGAAGAAATGGACTGTTCAAACACTAGTGTTTGGAACACCTGGTTATTCATTTGGTGAATACAATTATATCATGTCTTGTTATACCAGAGAAGATCAGAGATAAAACAGAAAATGAGAAGTTTTTATAGTGAAATACCTAGTGACTAGTGTCAAGAAAAAGGAGACAATAGCTATCAGAAGTTACAAAAATGTCAAATAGAAGATAAAGAAAAAAAAAAACTATTGAAAATTACATGGAAGTCTTTGAAGAATCTAAAGATATTGCATTAGTATAGTGGTAATGATAAAAACCAGACCACATTCTTAACAGCCTGAAAGTCAAGTTGGAAGAAAAGTGTTTTTAAACTGAAGTACCATGGAGCCATGGACTAACATGAACTTAACCTTCATTAAAGCAGAAATCCATATAATTTTGGTGTTCTGTTGCATGGCTCCATTATAAATTTGGTATTTTGCTTTAAGGGACATTGAGTTCATGTTTAGTACCCTGATGGCTCAATGGTTAAGAATCCGCCTGTAATGCAGGAGATGCAAGTTCAGTCCCTGGGTCAGGCAGATCCCTGGAAAAGGAAATGGCAACTCACTTCAGAATTCTTGCCTGGATAATCCCATGGACAGAGGAGCCCAGCGGTCCACAGTCCATAGGGTCACAAAGAGACAGTCACAACTGAACACATGGATACAATGCTTTCACTTCACTTCCTACAGCGTTATTCCTAAATTGCCACAATAACAGGTCATGTGATAATGGGGTCTCTACTTCATTAATTATCTAAGTTGGTAGATTTTCTAATTGTGAATAACTTATTCACGCACATGAGTTCTTTCAGTTCAGACTCAGCATTTCACATGATGGTTTATTTCACAATAAGACAAAGCTTTCTGAGGGTAAAAATAGCAGTTAGAACAAGGTTTTAAATAGGTTTTACTAAATATGACAATACTTTTAACTCTCAATTACCTTTTGTTTGCTTCTGACCCCTTTTCCTAGGTGATTTCTCCCATTGTGGGTCATTTCTCAAATTTTTCTTTTTTAATATAAATTTACTTATTTTAATTGGAGGCTAATTACTTTACAATATTGTATTGGTTTTGCCATATATCAACATGAATCTACCACGGGTGTACACGTGTTCCCCCATCCTGAACCCTGCTCCCACCTCCCTCCTCATACCATCCCTCTGGGTCATCCCAGTACCTTGTTTCTTTTCATTGATTCAGTTTGTAAATGTGTGCTGAAAAAAATCAGAATTTATTTATATAAATAGAATAATTTATTTACAGAGAAGGTGCTTTTCCTCAGTGGCATTGTGTTATACATTAATTCCATTTGTTAATACTGTGCAAAACAACCTTGTTTACAAGGGAATTGGGTAAACATTTATACCATTTTGTTCACTGCATTTAGTAGACATGAATGTTTAATAGTCATGTAATTATCATGATTTGGTAACTTGGAAGAATAGCTATGACAAACCTAGACAGGGTATTAAAAAGCAAAGACATCACTTGGCTGACAAAGGTCCATATAGTCAAAGCTATGGTTTGACTTAGCAACTGAACAACATGATGTAAAGAAATGTGACAATATTCAGGTATCTGCTTTCTGAATGCTTCAAATTCTAATCTACAATCACTGTTGATACCCAGAGAAGAGAATTAAATTTCCTGTGAAAAGGTAAAAAAGTAAAACAACTGAGCAGTTAGAAAAAGAACAGAAAGGTAGCTATATGGCAGCTTAACACCAGATATAAGGATAACAAGAAAAAAATAGTAGAAAACGAAAATCTGAAAAACTTACCTGAAATCTTAAAACATTAAGCAATTTCATCTGTATATTAATATTGATCACTTTTGCTGAATCACTTTGGATGAAGAAACTGGTTAATTTTTCTGTTTTTACTAATAACGTAGTATCCTTTGGAGCTTAGCATAGTCTGTAAAAATCATCAGAAGCTTCTGATTCAGCATCACATTCCCTCTGACCTTCAGTCTGCATTACTAAACAATGTCTCCTGAGCTTGTCAAATTTGCCCAGGACAACCGTGTTCTATTTCTGTGTACATGGGTTACAGAGATATGATTGCTCTGAAAAATGGTTTCAGCCTCACAAAGTCTCACTGTTTTTAAGCAGAGTGCAGCATATAAGTGATCCACATACATATGACCAGACAACAAATGGACTGGAACAACGGACTGGTTCAAAATTATGAAAGGAGAACATCAAAGCTGTATGTTGTCACTCTGCTTATTATTTAACTTATATGCAGAGTACATTACATAAAATGCCAGGCTGGATGAATCACAAGCTGGAATCAAGATTGCCATCAGAAATAACAGTGACCTCTGATATGCAGATGATACCACTCAATGGCAGAAAGTAAAGAGGAACTAAGGAGTCTCTTGATAAGGGGGAAAGAGGAGAGTGAAAAAGCTGGCTTAAAACTCTTAACATTCAAAAAACTAAGATCATGGCATCTGCTCCCATCATTTCATGGCAAGCAAATAGAGAAAAAAGTGGAAACAGTGATAGACTTTATTTTCTTGGACTCCAGAATCACTGAGGACAGTGACTGCAGCCATGAAATCAAAAGACGCTTGCTTGTTGGACGGAAAGCTACAATAAAGCTAGCCAACATATCAAAAGCAAAAACATCACTTAGCCGACAAAGGCCCAAATAGTCAAAGCTATGGTTTTTTCAGTAGTCATGTATGGAGGTGAGAGATGGACCATAGAGAAAGCTGAGCATCAAAGAACCGATGCTTTAGAATTATGGTGTTGGAGAAGACTCCTGAGAGTCCCCTGACAGCACGGAGATCAGACCAGTCAGTCCTGGAAGAAAATCAACTCTAAATATTCATTGGAAGTACTGATGCTGAAGCTGAAGCTCCAATACTTTGTCCACTTGAGGCAAAGAACTGACTTATTTGAAAAGACCCTGATGCTGGGAAAGATTGAGGGCAGGAGGTGAAGGGGACGACAGAGGATGAGATGGTTGAATGGCATCACTGACTCAATGGACATGAATTGCGCAAACCCAGGAGATGGTGAAGGACAGGGAGGCCTGGTGTGCTGCAGTCCATGGGGCCACAGAGTCGGACACAACTGAGCTACTAAACAACAACAAAAATAATGAAAGCAACAATGACCTATGGGGCAATGGTATTTTGTTCCCCAATACAAAGGAACTAAAAAGAAATCCCTGGAACTGATAATGTCCAGGTTGATTTGTTTTGTTTTGCAGTTTTTTTGGTTGCTTTGCACTCTGCTGCTGCTGCTGCTGCTGCTGCTAAGTCACTTCAGTCATGTCCGACTCTGTGAGACCTCATGGACCGCAACCCACCAGGCTCCTCCATCCATGGGATTTTCCAGGCAAGAACATTGGAGTGGGGGTGCCATTTCCTTCTCCAATGCATGAAAGTGAAAAGTGAAAGTGAAGTCACTCAGTCGTGTCCGAGCGTGTCCGTGAGGTGCCATTCACTCTACCAGTTAAAAAAAGAAATGTCTGTGATTTATGTATATGTTTGTTAATAAACATATTCATTGTACTATTGTACACTGTGAACACTATTAAAATAGAAATTTTTAGTGAGATAAAATAAATCTAAATAGAAAGTTCTAACATTGTTTTCTGTATCACCTGGACTATCCTACAATATGTCCACCTTTATTGGAAGAACACTGTCCTAGAACACTAAGGTATCAAACCACGGTATACAGAACAATCACCTGAAATGCTTGTTAAAACGCAGATTCCAAGAGTAAACAACAGAGATTCAGTGAGTCTGGGATGGAGCACAGGAATGTGCATTTCAGCAGTCATTCCAGGTGGTTTTGAAGCAGGTTATTTGATCACCACACTTTGGAAAATACCACAAAACATGATAGAGACTCTCCCTACCATGCCATGACCGTAGCAACACCAGCAGAAGAGGGAGATAAAACAATCCTCTATTCTGCACATGTATCATCCATGAACTCGGTTTTTCCAGGAAAATATTAGTTAATTAAAGTATTGTTTCTATCAGAAATTATATTCTAATTTCTACAATGCTGGCCTAAAGAAGAAACGGTTATCATCACCATACACCCAAAAACACATATAACTTATAGTACAATGGAATTCACCTGTTTAAAAGATACTGTGGTACATGTGTACAATGGAATATTGAAAATGAAAGTGAAGTTGCTCAGTCATGTCCGACTCTTTGCGACCCCATGGACTGTAGCCCACCAGGCTCCTCTGTCCATGGGATTCTCCAGGCAAGAGTACTGGAGTGGGTTGCCATTTCCTTCTCCAGGGGATCTTCCCAACCCAGGGATCGAACCCAGGTCTCCCTCATTGCAAGCAGACGCTTTAACCTCTGAGCCACCAGGGAGTATTACTCAGCCATAAAAAGGAATGCATTTGAGTCAGTTCTAATGAGGTGAATGAACTTAGAGCCTATTATACAGAGTGAAGTAAGTCAGAAAGAGAAAAACATACATCATATATTAATGCATATGCGTGAAATCTAGAAAGATGGTATTGACAAATCTATTTGCAGGGCAACAATGGAGATGCAGACATAGAGAACAGACTATGGACACAGGGGATGCAGGGAGGACGGAGAGGGTGGGACAAATGGAGAGAGCAGCAGGGAAACATATACACTACCATAGGTAAAATAGCCAGGAGAATTAGTTGTATGACTCAGGAAGTTCAAAATGGTGCTCTGTGACCACCTAAAGGGAGGAAGATTCAAGAGGAAGGGGAAATATGTATACCTATGACTGATTCATGCTGATGTATGGCAGAAACCAACACAATATTGTAAAGCATTATTCTTCAATTAAAAATAAAGAAATTTTTAAAATAAATTTTACTTTTTCTTTTAAAGTATGAACTTTTTAAAAATGCAAACTGTTCAGTCTTCTAGTAATTTAAGTCATCCATTCAAGCCGATAATCATTTTTGGAGTACCTATGACATTCCTGGGCCCCAAAGGAAGTAGCTGGATATGATGAAAAGGGCACAGCATTTGTAACTGGAATCAACTTGGGGTAACGCCTGAGTCTGCTACTTGTGTGATTTTGAACAAACTGCTTTACCTTTCTAGGCTCTAGTTCGCTTTATCTCTACAAACGGGCAATATCATATCTATTCCGTAAGATCTCTGTGAGGGCTTCCCTGGTGGCTCCGTGGTAAAGAATCCACCTGCCAGTGCAGGCTTCAATCCCAGATTTCATATGCTGCACGGCAATTGAGCCTGTGCTCTAGTGCCCAGGAACCCCAACTACTGAGCCCTGCGCTGCAACTACTGAAGCCTTCGCACCCTGGAGCCCATGCTCTGCAACACGAGAAGACGCACACCACGAAGGGAGAGTAGCCCCCACTCACCACAGCCAGAGAAAAGCCCATGCAGCAAGAAAGACCCAGCACAGTCAGTACAGAAATAAACAAAAAATTTAAAAACAACATAGAAACCTTAAAAGAAAGTTTTAATAAATTGTATTTCTGAAACTGTATAGTTTTAAAAAAACTTCTGTAAGAAATAACGAGATACATACAATTTATTGTAAGTGACAGCTGCAGATAACAGTAATACAATTACCTGCACTTTAGTAATATGTTTTAAAATGCAAATATTTGTGTTTTTTCCTCATTAAAAATTCATTTCCTACATTTCCCATGTTAGAAGGTATTGAACACTAGGCTGTGAGCTCAAAGAGTTTAGGTTCATATTCCAACTCCACTGTTTACTTGTCTGGGCAAATGACCTAACCTCTGAAAGCCTGTCTCCTTCCAGGTAAAACAGGAATAATAATAATAATGCATATCTTGTGTAGGTTTCTATGAAGAGAAAATGAAAACCTTAATGGTAGTACTGAGCCAACAACTGGCCTTATTAAGTAATTTTACCCATTATTATCATCTAACCAAAGTTATTTTCAAGCTACATTTGCTGTTGTTGGTGCAAGTAAGAATACATGATTTGCCTAAGATAACCAAACATATCATCCACAACTAAACCTGCAAATATTCCTAAATTTTCTCTGACACTGAGTAGATATTTCATCCTGCTTTAAAACCTTTTGAACTTCTACTTTACCTATAGTATAAAGTCTAAACAACATGATAGAATATAAACTACTATATACAAAACAGATAATTAACAAGGTCCAACTGTATAGCACAGGAACTATATTTAATAACTTATAATAAACTATAGTGGAAAGAATCTTAAAAGAATATTTTTTTCAGAAATACATGTATAGTTTCAAATATATATCTGAATACTTAGTTGTGCACTAGAAACTAACACAACACTGTAAATCAACTGTACTTCAATTAAAAATAAATAACCACATGATAGACTATGCAAGCAAGGCTTTTCACAGTTTCACCCACACCACATTTCTGTTCCTCCTCCTCTTTTACTCCCATTCTTCCATTCTATGCGCCCAGTGCCTCACCACTTTCAGAGTAGGCCATATGCTTCAAGTCTGGGGATATTAAGTTTGGGAGATGAGTCACTAACTACATTACCTTGGCATTTCCTGCAATTCTTCAGAATATCATTAGCTAAGACTTTAAACAAAATCTATTTATTCTTTTTAATGTGTTTCGGTACCTAGCAGGGCTGTATTAAAGATAAACTAAACATTCAAACTCATAAAACTTCCTTGAGCTACACTTGGCATCAGACTGACTTAGAAGGCTGTGAGACAGGAAGCACAGTACACCTGCAGGGCACCATGAGGCATCCTTTTTCAAAGGGAGGTCCTCTAGATCCTTACCCAGCTGTTAAGTAGTTATTCCCTTTACCCCTCTCTTCCACCCTGGAGAAAGCCCAGGTCCAAGGAGATGAGATTCATATTGGACAGGTCATCCACAAGAGCCAATATCTCCTGCAAAAACCCCACATAGTCCTGCCTTTAGGATCCCTGCAAGGAAACTGCCAAAGTCACTACATCCAAGGAAGCTCAAAGATACAGCTGTTGATCAGGTATTTACAGTTTTTCCTGGTCCAAATGCAGTTTACCAGCCAGAAATCACTTTTATTGTGTTGCCTTATAACATAGTTGACACTACCTTTACCTAGTTTCCAGGGAAACAAAGCTGGAAGGTCAACTGAAGTCAAACCGTCAGGCAAAGATGGAAAAGAGTTTGATAACTCTTTATCCACAAATGCATATCTCAAAAAAGAGCAATTACCATAATCTCTCCAAAAAAAAAGAGGGAAAGGAAAAAAATGAGAGACAAACCTTAAAAAGATAGTTTTTATCAATATACTTGCCATCAGCAGCTGCACCATCTGCTACAAATATGTAGTAGCTTGCATTTAGATCAAATCTATTCTTAACCCCAGGAAGGGTAATGTTTCTTCTGAAAGAACACTGCATAACACCATCCGCCAGCCTCCAGGCCATGTCCTCAAGAGGATCCTGCAAACACACACAATGGGTCTTTTCAGCACATTCCAAATATTTGCTAAAAATAAGAGGTGATCAAAATCCTGGACCTGGTCAGTTTCCTTTCTCTAAGATGCTCTGTGCATGTTTTGTCTGCAGTGTCATTGTTTTTCCACTTCCTCTTTGAAGAGCACAAGAAACACATTCTTCCAGTTTATTTGTGTTTATCCTACTTGGCAAAAATAGTATTTTTACTACCTAGGCTAGAAACTTTGGCAGATGCACTAACTCCATCTGGCCCCTAATATACAATCAACAACACTAAAGATACTTAGCAAGTAATACACTAGTAGCCAAAATGCAACTTGTGAGAAGCTCTAACCTCACGAGAAAGCTATGCACAGAACATGTCACTAGGTAGTAGCTACAGCCCCTTCAGAATTCACTTGCTTGTTGATTGCCATGTGAAAATGACACTTCTCTACCAGAAAGAGACCACATTTGGCACAGATGTCAACATCGGGCACTTCAGATAACTGCCCAAGGCACTGAACCTACCATATATCCACTTCTTTCTCATCAGTCAAAAATTCTGTGTCACTAATGATTCTAAGGCTGAAACTCCAGTACTCTGGCCACCTCATGCGAGGAGTTGACTCATTGGAAAAGACTCTGATGCTGGGAGGGATTGGGGGTAGGAGGAGAAGGGGACGATAGAGGATGAGATGGCTGGATGGCATCACGGACTCGATGGACATGAGTCTGAGTGAACTCCGGAAGCTGGTGATGGACAGGGAGGCCTGGCGTGCTGCAATTCATGGGGTCACAAAGAGTCAGACACAAATGAGCGACTGAACTGAACAAACCTCTTAAAAATCTGTCTGCAGCTTTTTTGACCCTCTTAACAAATCATAAAATATTTTTAACAGATGCAATAGAAAAGAATTTAAGTGAAACAAACAAGAATTCATCTTTTACTAAAAAGAAAACTTTCCTGTGCTTTCTAAAGCATAGAAAAGGGGCATGGTAACTGTAGTTTACATTACTGGACTATATACTGGAAATTTGCTAAGAGAGTAGATTTCAGCTGTTCTCATCACAAAAAAAAAAAAAGTAACTGAGGCAATGGATATATTGATTAGTCTGATTTTAGCAATCATTTCACTATGGAGAGGGATATAAAAACATCATGCTATACACCTTAATTACATACAACTTACATATATATATAATAAAATGCAGAGAGGAATCTCCCAGACTATAAGATAGGAACTCTGCTACCAGAACCCTGTTTGGTCTTTGCTGCTAGCTGCACGTTTGGAAGCTATTTTGCACCACAGCCATGGCACTGTCAGCCATGTAGCCAGAAGATGGACCAGCCAGGTGGACCCCTCCAGAATCTTCACACCTACCCCAGAATCCATTATAGGGTGACTTTCGCCCTGTCAAATGGGAAGGTTGTATGTGGACAATCTGATCTTCAAGAATACACATATAAGCATCATCATCACCCTGAAAAACAATGACAAATGAAAAAAAGGTCAAGAGAATTTCAACAAGGGACCATTCTTTGTCAGTCTAATTCTTATCTTTCCTTTAATCTCCAATATTCCTAAAAATTAAATCTTATTTAAAGTGGTTATCAGACAGCAGACTGCATCCTTAAAGCACATTTAAGTTATGGTACAAATAAATGACAGGGCTTCTCTGGTGGTTCAGTGGTTAAGGGATCCACCTCCCAGTGCAGGAGACATGGGTTCAGTCCGTGGGTCGGGAGAATGAAATAGCAGCCCGCTCCAGTATTCTTGCCTGGAGAATCCCATGGACAAGGAGACTGGTGGGCTACAGTCCATGGGGTCACAAAGAGTTGGACATGACTTAGCGGTAAACAACACTGCTGCTGCTGCTGCTAAGTCGCGTCAGTCGTGTCTGACTCTGTGCGACCCCATAGACGGCAGCCCACCAGGCTCCCCTGTCCCTGGGATTCTCCAGGCAAGAACACTGGAGTGGGGTGCCCTATCCTTCTCCAATGCATGGAAGTGAAAAGTGAAAGTGAAGTCGCTCAGTCATGTCCGACCTTAGCGACCCCATGGACTGTAGCCTACGAGGCTCCTCCATCCATGGGATTTCCCAGGCAAGAGTACTGGAGTGGGGTGCCATTGCCTTCTCCGGATAAACAACACTATCACCACCAAAAAAATAATATGGATTTTAATTTATAGTATATAGTTTTGGTTCTTTCATCTATTCTAAATTGTTCTCCATAAACTATCTAACAAGGTCTTTATCCAGCTTTTGTCACTAAATTCCTTAAACAAGACCCAAGACTAACAAGCTATAATTAAAATCTTGTTAAAAATACCAGTAAGATTTTCTAATTTTGTAAAATTTACAAAAAAATTTAAATTTCTTGTAAAAATTTCCAGTTTTAACTCTCAAGTACATAACATTAGCAAAGCAGTTCCCTGTTACACATCTTATACTCAAATCAGAATTAGTGCAACTCAAGAAATTTGGAGTTGTCATAATTTAAATCACTACACACTATGGCACACAGACCAACTTTAGCCTGATGCCTGTTCTTGTACAGGCCGCAAGCTGAGGATGGTGTTTACATACCTAAGTGGTTTTTTAAGAATGATATTTCATGATAAGTGAAAATACATTAAATCCAAATTTCAGTGCCTATAAATAAAGTTTGACTGGAACACAGCCACACATACTAATTTACAGCAGTCTGCGGCTGCTTTAGCACTATAAAAGAGCTAAGTAACTGCAAAGAGACCATATGGCCCACAGATTCTGAGGTCGTTGCTATCTAACCTTCTGCAGAAAAAAGTTGGCTGATCTCTGATTTAAACAATGTGTATTTTCTAGAATGTTTATCATCAATGAAACAATAGAATTTTCTTGTTATTTCAAACAAAATTTAATATAGCAAAATGGTTGATTTTGAGGCAAACTGATGGTAAGTCAACTAAGTCATTAAGGCAAACCGCTCAAATACTGATGAGGTGATGAGGATGAAAGAGAGGTAACTCTCGGTTTTCACGGCTCTACAGTGAGGGAAAGAGAAGGTGTTATGAAAACCTTATGCTCCAGGCAGCTGTAGAAACCCCAAATTTGGAGCATGGTAGAACACACATGAGAAGTTCCAACCAAACCCCAGAATTAGATAGAACCTCCTACCCCTGTTTGCTCCTCTCAGTTCCAGCATTTAGAATGCACTCTATAAGAAAACATCAAGTGAGAGAAAGAAAGATGACAACATAGTTCTTATGATCAAAGACTATGTTTTAATAGAGGAGACAATTAAAATAGTGTGTGAAATATGATAAAATAGAGATTTAAACAAAGTGATATAGAAAGACAAATTAGGTAGGGTCAAAGGATTGAACAAGGCTTATCAGAAAAGATAGCATTAACTATTCATCAGAGAATAAAAAATACATGTGGATAAGGTAGAGCTGCAGTTAAGGGAAAGGTTTTTAAACTGAGGAACTTCTAGGACCAAAGATATAGAAATATAAAAAGTGTATGGAAACTTTAGGAGACAGGTAACACAAAGCTTAAACATATACAGGACAAGGCCAGAAATACCAACAAGGACTTTGAAAAGTTTCTGAAAACATGTTAAAGAAAACAATATTTTCCTGTAGCAACTAAAGGTTCACCAGTGCTTTGGGGCTAGGACTGAGATTACCTCAAATGTGGTTTAAAATCATAACCTCAATCTATTGTAAAATTATGGGCATTCTACAAAACAACCAGCCAGAAAAAAAGGTAGGGTAAACATTCTAAAGAAAAGATTAAAGAGATATAACAATTAAATGCACTGAGTGATAACTGATTAGTCTGGATTAGAGATTTTATATATATATATATATATATGACTTTATTGGGACAGTTAGGGAAATTTGAACATATACTATATTGAATAAAATTATTATATATTTGACAGTGATATTATGATAATTGTAGGAGAATATCCTTTAGGAGATACATGCTGAAAAGGAAACATAAAATGTCATGATAGCTGTAACTTAATTTTCAAATAGTGCAGGGGAAAAAGTGTGTATTAATATACAGTGAAAAAGTTAATCTACACACACACACACACACACACACACAGGGAAAGAGAGAGAAAGTAAGAAATGCAGGTGAAGGGCTTACTGGGGTTCATTATACTGGTCTCTCTACTTTCACATAGGTTTAAAAGTTGTTCAAAACAAAAAAGTTATGGTGGGTAAAAGAACCTGAGAGACAAATAAAAGAGAGGAATCTAAGTCACAAAGTTTTCTTGAACACCAGAGAAGATGGTGGCAGCAGTGAATGAGATAATCAGTCCATAAGCTTCCCAGACAGCATCTGAAAAGAAGCAAGAGATCAATAATAGTAGCTACTTTTTACTATTGTTGTTGATCACCAAGAATGGGAAACACAAAAGGATGTTGGAAGGGTAGATAATAAATTCAGTTTGTAGATGATGGCCTGTGTTGTCCAGAACACTCATCTGGAAGTAACCACACAGAAGCTAGAAATTTCAAACTGGACACACAAGAGAAGGAGCTCCCAGCACTGGGAGCATTCTGGAATTTGAGTGTTAAGAAATTATGAACAGAATAAGACAACACTGGGCAAGGGAAAACAAAGAACAGCAGCTAATACAGTGTGTATGCTTGAATACTTTGTCTCAGAGAACAAAAAAAAAATATCTAAGAGGAGGGAGACGTGTATATTCTGAATTTCAGTTAAAATTCATATATTAGCAAGTTCTGTTAGAAAAATATGGCAAGTTGTACTTTCAGTTTTAGTAATGAGGTCTAATAGCGAAACAGAACTGCTATCATTAATATACAAGCCAAACTGAAAAAGGTATAATTTAGCTTATCTAATCAGTATTCATAACATCAGATACCTTTGGTATTTGAACTTTTATGACATACTGACAAGAAATCGCAGGTCATAAAAATATCCTAAGAATTTCAAAATAATCGAAAATAGAAACAACCACTTTACAAATATTTTTGGTGATGATTTATTTCCCCAATTTAGGCAAACAGGTGTACAGATGATTTTAATCATCAAATAGGCTTGCTCCATAAATTAACTGCACCTGTATAATTAAGTCTTTTTATAAACATGTTTGATGAGTACTATACTAGAAACATAAGATTTCTAAGTAAGATAAATATGTCTTGAATTAGAGGGAAACATTTTTGTGTCATCTGTTCCTGCAACTTAGAACAGAATTAATTGTTCTACTTGTAGGCTCCTCATCACAACACTCTCTGTAACAACAGTGTCTCTCCCTCTGGCTGACAGATTTTATGTGACCAGAAAAGGAAACATGTTAGTGTGCTACCGCAGGGAGTTTCAGGGAAGGCCATGGCGCCCACTCCAGTGCTCCTGCCTGGAGAATCCCATGGACGGAGGAGCCTGGCGGGCTGCAGTCCACGGGGGTCGCGAAGAGTCAGACACGACTGAGCAACTTCCCTTTCACTTTTCACTTGCATGCATTGGAGAAGGCCATGGCACCCACTCCAGTGCTCCTGCCTGGAGAATCCCATGGATGGGGGGGGGGAGCCTGGCGGGCTGCAGTCCATGGGGTCGCTAAGAGTCAGACACGACTGAGCAACTTCACTTTCACTTTTCACTTGCATGCATTGGAGAAGGAAATGGCAACCCACTCCAGTGTTCTTGCCTGGAGAATCCCAGAGACGGGGGGAGCCTAGTGGGCTGCCGTCTATGGGGTTGCACAGAGTCGGACACAACTGAAGTGACTTAGCAGTAGCAGCAACAGGGAGTTTGGCTAGAATTCTTTTATTCAAGTGACTAGAACATATATCTAAATGTGTACTCTACCTTCACATGCACCTTAATAAACCTACACTTATTCCAACAAGGCTATCATTGTTAACCCCTGCTGGACTCATCTTCAGAGTGTCCTTCATGTTTCCTTCATAGACAGTTCCATTCACATAACAGGCAATACCACCATCTTTCCTTATAGCTTTTAGTCACGATTATTTTTAACCCAGCCTCCTCATGCACCATATGAATAAGGTTCATTTTTGCCAAAATTGAGAACAAAAGGATATGCTGTAAGTATAATGGTAATCACAAAAGGAAAAATGGGGAAAATGTTTTGAAGAATTGCAACATCATTTGATTAAGTATAAAATTTCCCATAAAAACAACTTTAAAAGGGAAAGAGTCACAATTTCTTTTATGATATTTTAGAAGCCTATTAAATATCTTCTATCTCATAGGTTTAAGGTATACCCTGTGTTGAATGAAAAAAGATAATGAGTGCATTATGAAGCTACATTTTTAAATATACAGGTCATATCACATATTGCAATGTCATCCACCCCCAAAAAAAGTCACACCTGGCTCCCTGAAATATTTGCAGCCAGCATAACAGGATTACTGCGATTAGCATGCACTTTGAAGGAAAATATTTGTTCTTCTATCACAGAATCTCAGAGTTCCTTTTCTTTTTTAAAAAACAATGATTTCCTTAAAAAGTGATAAGTTTAAAACCTAACGGGAAGAAAACCCTCAAGAAAAGACTCGTTGCATTTGTTAATATGGAAATCAGAGTTCCTTTACTTTTTAAAAAATAATGATTTCCTTAAAAAGTGATGTTAAGTTTAAAACCTAACAGGAAGAAAACTCTGAAGAAAGACTCCTTGCATTTGTTAATGTGGAAATGAGATGCTTTCTCCATTTGTAGCCAACCCTTCCACAGTCAGCTCTGCTGCAACAGGATAGACACATGTCCTGGCCTTTATAGCCTTCTTCCTCTCCTGGGAAATCAGAATGCTAATGCAGAACTCTGTTCTTCCACACCACAGCACAAGGCTGCCACCTACAGAATCTCTTAATCCGTTCAGCACTACCCAAGGAGAGTGGGACATTTTGTAGACCCAGTAAAGAAGCCATTTATGCCTGGAGATACTAGGTTTAATTCCCTGTTGGGGGAATGTGCCATGACCATCAAAATGGGGACAACAAGAGCAGCAATCCAGGCTGTAGTCACTTGAGAAAACTAGGAGTTGAAGAGCGTCACAAGCAACATGAGACTTTATGAAGAACAACTTTTTCTTAACTGCACTTCCTGCTTTATTGCAGAGACAGAGGTAGACAGATAAAGTGGCAAATCCACTGGAAATAAAATGCTTTTCCTAACTTTCCTCAGGACAGCCTTGTCCTTAAAGATATTAATATGGAATTGCTCAACTCAACACTGTTTAACTGAGAATCCAAGTTAGTTTCTCTGCCCTCCCCTTCCCATTCCTCCCTAAAGTATGAGAATCTGACCCTGGAACAAATGCTAAATTGCTGTTGATTATCACTCACTCCAGTGACTCTCCTTTCATCACCACTGATGTAAGTGAGAGGTACAAACCATCCATCGGTCATGAGAAAATGCCAAGGATAAATAGCCTTTACTGGGACCGCTCATTTCAACCATCACTGATTGGTCATCTCGTGTGAAGGACAAGAAGACACAGGCACGCTCCTTCTCTGGGTCACAGTTCAAAGGACTCCTGATACAGAACTTCTTGTTCCCACAGTCTGAAGCATTGAACTAGAAAAATGACAGGGGGAAAAGACTCTTAATTATCAAATAGGCAATTCATCTCCAATGACAGAAGAGCTGCTACCTTGAAGTATGGGTTTTAACAAGAATACATTTTCATAATAAGGATTCAAACAAGGGGAAAAGACCACATCCCAAATTAAAAATTATCAAAGCAGTAGTTAGGTTGTAAACCTTTAAATTTAATTAATATAAATTAAAATTTGGAAGATACAACATTAATTGGACTATAATTACACATGAGTATTAAGATCCCTTTAATACAAAGAATACTTCACATTAATTATGTCTGGAGCAAAGTTTCGAGTAAACTTTGAGAAATTTCTTAGGGAATATTTAAGTCCACATTGACATTCTTGCCTAAAGGATATCCTCTAGCTTTCAGAGATGGAATTTTTAAAACCAAACAAACAAACCCTTAGCAAGTTTTTATATTTAGATCCTGGACTCTGCCTCTAGAATTCAAGTTTGGTTTGACATTAAAATAATGTAAGAAAAAAAATGGTTACTCCCATATATACCACCACTCCAATAATATAGTAATAATTTAGTGGAGAAGAAGCAAAAGCAATCTATGATGATTTAATTCAGAGCTTCTTGGTATTGCAAATAAGAAAGACTATTGAAAAATGTCTGCTCTACAATTTGACAGAGCAAACAAGC
The DNA here is from genome assembly GCA_917880005.1 of Nanger dama. Classification (NCBI taxonomy): domain Eukaryota; kingdom Metazoa; phylum Chordata; class Mammalia; order Artiodactyla; family Bovidae; genus Nanger; species Nanger dama. Next base: position 6,322,186 of record CAKJTW010000059.1, read on the forward strand.
AGTCATACTGAGTTAGAATGAGGTGTGACACCACATTTCAGAAGAGAGCTAAACATGAGTTTAAGTAACTAGATATAATGGGAACTGTACAGAAAAACTCTCATTTATTCTTCTACTCTAGCAATATTTCTGGCCACCAAACAGGTGTGGGCATTTTCCACAATAAGCAATTCTGCAATTCTCTGCAAACATAACTTAGTGTACTACAATTCAACTCTCCTCTGACACTATCTGCCTGAAATTGGTGTCAGATCCCGCAAGCTAAGGGTTCAGTCCCACAAGACTGCACCCACCTCAGATGCCCATCACAGATGCCAATCACTAGCCCCAGGTTGCCACCTGTACTTCTGAATTGTCGGCCATAAACTGGAGGTTCCCAGCACCTCCTCCTTGAGTCAGGTAATTAATAAAGATGTCTCACAGAACTTGGGAAAATAGTTAACTTACCACTACATTACCAGTATATTATAAAAGGATAACAACCCACAAACGGCCGGATGGAAGAGATGCTTAGAGTGAAGCCTGCGGGAAGGGGAAGTGCAGAGCTTCTGTGACCCCTCTGAGGCGCCAGCCTCCCTGCACCTCCATGTGGCCAGCAACCCAGGAGCTCTCCGAAACCTATACTTTTGGGACTTTTATGGAGGCTCCATCATGTGGGATGGAGAAGGAAATGGCAACCCACTCCAGTTTTCCTGCCTGGAGAATCTCATGGACAGAGGAGCCTCACAGGCTACAGTCCATGGGGTCGCAAGAGTCGGACACAACTTAGCGACTAAACCACCACCGCTATCATGTGGGATGAAGGGTTATTAGCTCAGTTTTCAGCCCTCTCTCTTCTCTGGAGAATGGGGTCAGTGGGCTGAAAGCAGCAAGCTTCCAATCATGGGCCGGTTTGGGGGGCCCCCCCCATATAGGAGTCCACCAAGAGTCACCTAGAACAAAAGATACCCCATCATTCAGGAAATTCCAAAGGATTTAGCAGCTCTGTATCAGGAACTGGGGTCAAAAGGCCAACTATTAACAGAAAGCAAGCAGAGGCCAATATATATACATAATTTTTGTTTATTATTTCACAGGAACTTAAAGAGAAAGTATAGTAGAGTGGAGAGAATAAGCCACTAGAAGCCTGGAAACCAGGGTTTAGTCTGTCTCTGTTCTCCCCTTTACTTCATCGTTCCATCATGTTTGCTAAAGAATTTATCTCTCAGGGCCTCTTTATTTTTAACTATGCAACAGGGACCCTGAGGCCTTCTCTAGCTCTCTACAAGTGCCAACATCCTGTGACTCTGAATGAATCTCTCCATAATTGGAGATTATAAACTTGGTACAGAGATATAATAAAAAAATCTCCAACAAGAGCTAATGCCTTTGTATATGAATATAAGAAAAGATAACAATCTTTTTTAGATTGTTAATAGATTCCTCCTGGGAAGCTCAGATCCAAACTGACTGGGAATCCCTAAAGCAACTTTAAAATAAATAAACATTGAGACTAAACAAACTGAGAATTACTGCAAACAACAAATCGAATTGTTTGGTCAAACAAAAGTTCATAATAATGTAATCAAATGGCTCATAATATATTGCATAATGTGGAAAAGAAGGTAAACAAAACAAGACACTATATAGGAGCATAGGAGATTTAGCCTTCCCTATAAGCAAAAAGAGCTATAAAGAGACAAAAAATGGAAGGGAAGAAAAAATGAACTAATAGTTACTAAATACCTATTAAGTACAAATCAATCAGAAATCTTACATTCATTCTACTTGCTTCTCACAGTAATATATATGATTCCATAAGAACTAGATATTATTATTTCTCATTTTTAGGTGAAGAAACTGAGACTTTAAGATTTAAGTAATTTGTCCAAACTCAAACAGAAGTTAGACGAATCAGAATTCAGGCCCAAATTCGTTCTTCTGACTGTAATAACCTTCCTTAAGACATTTTTGTTATAGTCACTTCTGAACTGAGAAGTCTAATTCATCAGAATTGCTTTCAGTAAAGCCTTTCCAATGTTTGTAACATGAATAACCCTTTCCAAGATGTGTTTTTTTAACTGTACTTCTTTTTGAATCAGAGGGCCTAAATAGAATTCTAGATGATGAACTTGCAAGAGTTCAACCTGTAGAATTCTGCAGTACTCACTGGCCTTAGTTGAAATAAGAGTAAAGAATTATATCACCATTTCAAGATTCTACCCCCACACTCCTGCCAGTTTAGCTGAAACCTAAATTTAGCTTCAGCTTTAAGCTCCCTCTTCAGGTTTGCTATTTGGCTGTATTTTTAAAGAAGAAGTTAAACCCTGCTGCTTCAGATTTATTTTCAAATGAAAACATATCCACTGCTAGTATAGACTACATGTGAATGTCACAACCACTCCTTGAACATGTAGGGTCCTGCACTCCTCTTATTCTCACCTATAAGCCATAAAGTTGCAGTGAATACTCCCTCCTGGTTTCCTGACAGGCATTCAAAAACCTGCTACCATAACCCAGGACAGCTACTCCTTTACAAACATCCTCAAGCACAGAACCACAACTTCTCAGGAGGCCGATCCTTCAGACTGTTTTTGATGAAACTATAAGAACTCTACTTACTGATCTTGTCAAATGGGAGACTGAAGGCACCGTTGGCACTGGTGCTATTGTAGCTTCAGGTGTTGTAAAGGGAAGTACATTTGGCTGTGAAATTATAGGGCCAGGAATCTTCACCCAGTAGATTTTGTACTTCTCAACAACTGTGGCTCTGAAATGCAGTACCAGCGAGCTTAGAAAGAACCGTGATTGTGGCTCACCATAACGCAAACAAATAAACAAAAAAAAAGGTAACTAACTAGGGACGTACCACCTAATACAGGTATTTCCTGGATATATTGAGGGTTCAGTTCCAGACACCACAACAAAGCACATATTAATAAAGTGAGTCACAGAATTGTGAGCTTTCCAAATGCATACACAAGTTGTGTTTATACTACACTGTAGTCTATTAAGTATGCAATAGCACTGTATCTAAAAAACAATATCTACACCTTAATTTTAAAACTGTTTGATCTGTTAAGTTGTGTCTCACTCTTTTGTGACCCAATGGACTCTAACCCACCAGGCTCCTCTGTCCATGGGGTTTCCTAGACAAGAATACTGGAATGGATTGCCACTTCCTTCTCCAGGGGATCTTCCTGACCCAGGGACCAAACTCATATCTCCTGCATTGGCAGGCAGATTCTTTACCACCGAACCACCAGGGAAGCCCAATTTTAAAATACCTTCTTGCTAAAAAATACTAACCATCATCAAAGACATCAGCAAATTATGGTAGCAACATCAATGATCGCTGACCACTGATCAATGATCAGTGATCACCATAACAAACATAATATTGATGGAAAAGCTTGAAATGTTATGACAATTAGCAAAATGTGGCACAGAGACACAAATTGAGCAAATGTGTTGGGAAAATGGCTCCCACAGACTCATTTAATGCAGGGCTGCCACAAACCAATTTGTACAAAACAAACTATCTGTGAAGTCAAATAAAGCAAAGTACAATAAGACAACAATGCCTGTACTACCTGACAGAATTTTGTAGGAGGCAAATCTCTAATGACTCTCTTCAACCTCATTGCTAAATGAACTTTGACTGTTCTCTCTCTCTTGTCTTATCTGTTCTTTTGGAATATTCACAGCAGCTATGAATGCCAGACCCAGGGACTGAAGTACACAGACTTCTCCTCCTGACATATACATGACATACTACTACTCACTTTCCACAGTGGTCATTAAAATTATTCCAAAACGCACGTGTAATAAGCAGCTTACGGAGAAGGCAATGGCACCCCACTGCAGTACTCTTGCTTGGAAAATCCCATGGACAGAGGAGCCCAGTAGGCTGCAATCCATGGGGTCGCTAGCAGTCAGACACGACTGAGTGACTTCCCTTTCACTTTTCACTTTCATGCATTGGAGAAGGAAATGGCAACCCACTCCAGTGTTCTTGTCTGGAGAATCCCAGGGATAGGGGAGTCTGGTGGGCTGCCATCCATGGGGTCGCACAGAGTCAGACACGGCTGAAGGGACTTAGCAGCAGCAATAAGCAGCTTAAGAGAGAGACTATACAGAGGCTGCACAAGCAACCATCAGCTCTTACTGGGGTCAAATCTCCTTTTTCACATTCCACTCAACACACAAGTGTACACAGATCAGTGTACAAAGTGTACACTGTGTACAAAGTGAAACAGAAAATAGAGACAGGGCAGGAGAGCAATTCTCCGCTTAAATGACATTCATGACATCCCCCTTTATGACATTCCATTTCCTCCTTGCATATAAGATTAAGAAAGAAGTACTGTTCTAATTCTACTGAATTTCATAATTCTGAGGAACACATAGGATCATACTTTTCTGACAATCTAATCTGCAAGTAGTAACAATGGAAAGAAAAGTCATTCAAATTTCAGGACTGTTTTTTTTTCATATTCTCATACTAATACAGGAACAAAACTTTAAAAGTATCCATCCATACACCATACAGACTCAAGTTATTAACTGATGGCTTTTATTAGTTTGAAGGCACTACCATTCTTCATTCACTCAACAAATGTCCATTCAGTGTCTATTAGGTCGTCAGTCCTGTGCTGGGTACTCAGTATATACTGCTGGAAAAAAACAAACAAAACCACCACTTACATCAGTAAACTGGTGTCATTTCTATACCAAACCTCTGACATACTGGTGAATGTTCAGTAGTTATAAAAAGTGATGCAGACTCTCATTATTTCAATTATACTAGTTATAGAGTTGCAAAATCTTCTACTCACAGGAAGATTATGTGATTTGGGGCACTGCTTGGAGCATCCCAATAGACCTTGATTTCTGTTTTCTTTGATGGACTTCTATGACTTACAGCTAATCCCTGAAAGAAAATGGAAAAGAACTACCATTCAGTTACTCAATAGCTCAATATAGCTGGAACTACAACCATTTATCACTGTACAACCCTGGTATTCTGTTAAACACAAAGACTCGGGTGCTCAATAAATACATGTTGATTGGTTCACACCAAATTAGTAGCTGGCTCTAGAGTCAATTGAAATGTAAGAACTGAAGAGAGTTACAAATATGGGGTGTGTTGATGCTGTATAGAGTCTGCTCATTATTTCACTTATGTGGGGCCTTCCTGGTGGCTTAGTGGTAAAGAATCTGCCTGCAGTGCAGGAGACCTCAGTTTGATCCCTGGGTCGGGAAGATCCCCTGAAGGAGGACATGGCAACCCACTCCAGTACTCTTGCCTAGAGAATCCCATGGACAGAGGACCCTGGCAGGCTGCAGCCCATACAGCTGCACAGAGTAAGACATGACTGAAGCAACTAAGCAACAGAAGAAGCATTATTTCATTTATACTGTAAGCTTCTGCTTTTCTATTAATATATACAAATAAAATGCAGAATATTCACCAAAAGAAAAAATTCCTGCCTCCAGATATGTAGTATTATCTTTTAATAATTCCTTTCTCTTGAACAATCTTGTTTCCCACTTTCATTTATCTGGATATTCATCCTTTGAAGTCTAGCTTAGATAAGCTCTTCCAAAATGCACTCACTCAATTCCCTACGGTCAGTGTGGCATTTCTGCCATGCTTCTCACCCACCCTGTGTATGGTTCTAATCTGAGTCATCATACTATTCTACTAATGTGTCTATCCTATATCTGTATGTTTTACTTATATGTCTTATAGCATGTGTCCATATGCTTTGCTTATGTGTAAGGCTCTGAACTCTTCAAATAACAAATCTTGTTCATCACCATATCCCTTGCAGGAAAGTTCCTGGTATAGTAAATGTTCATTTAATTAATTAATTAATTACAAAAGTCAGACCTCTGTTTCACTCTAGAACTCTATCTTCAATATCAACATCCTTCAAAATTCAGTACAGTAAGAAACAATATTTTGATAAAATATCAAAAGCTATAAACTCTTAAAACTATGAGACTACCTTTTCTAGAATGCTGATGTATAAAAATATATTGCCAGTAGAAAAATTAGGTTGGAACTTTGTTCACTGTGACTCTATTTGGATGTCTGTAATACATAGGTAATGTCATCGTTTATCTTGCAAACACCACTCCAGTGAAAAGACCCATGGAAACTGATAGAAATCAGTTTCAAACTAAACACAAACCTGTACATCTTCACAGGTCAGAAGCTGTGACACATGACTGTCAATCAATGTGAAGGAGCCAACAGGAGGGCCACTCAAATTCTCAGCATCACGTGCTTCTAAGAGAAAGCCTTTAAATGGTGGCCCTGACAAAGTAACTGAGAAACAAATAAAAAGGGAAGTTAAGAGTTTAGCAACATCCCCCAAAAGGCTGTTAGAGGAAACATGTCACAAAATCAGGTGTACATATACAAAACTGCTCTAGGAGAGAAAACAGTAGAAATCATCTCCTAGTCAAAGAAATTCAAAACCATGCTGCACAGAGCATTATTCCATGAGGTGTAATAGCTATTCCACAGGGAAGAAAAGGTTGGTTATGGTCAGAGTGTGGTTCACGGGGCCAAAGTAGCTTGAAAAATGCTCGTTAAAAGTACACTTGTGTCTTGACTGCAGATTCCTCCGGGTTTTAACAACCTACTATATCCTATAAAGCTCTAAGAAATAGAATCCATGTAGCGCATAGAGTGTTCTAAATTTATTTTTCCATAAACTCTTTTTGTTAGAAAATATCTATTAATATTTTGCATTTCTAACATTACAGAAAATAGAGCTTATAAAATGCTGTTATAGATACATCCTTAAGTTTCAGCCTACTTTGTGCCAGAAGAATTAGGGAAATATATGAAATTATACAATATTAAGTAGGATAAGGGTTTAATACCTTAAGCTAGATAAAATAAGCTCTATTTTCCTCTTCTACTGAGTAAATAGTACTATAATTGAAGATATATTAAATAATGACAAAAATATTTTAAAACCTATTCTGCGGAATTCCCTGGAGGTCCAGTGGTTAGCATTCACTGCAGCACTGGGTTCAATTCCTGGTTGGTGAACTAAGACCCTGCAAGCTTCGTAGTGTGGTCAAAAAAAAAGCCTAGTCTGAATGGATAGTAAATATATTGCTTATATTTATATTTGCTTGTATTTATTATTATATAATTTAGTCATCAGTAGTAGTTAAACACAAAAATGAGAAGTGTAAGATCGTGGTATCTTATGAAAGCAGATGAACAGATTAAATAAAACTATATCAATCCAACAGTAATAAAGATTCAATGTACAGTAAAAAAAAAAAAAAAAGGCAAAATGAAAAATGCAAACTGTTAATACCAGCACAATACCTTTGATTTGATCTCCTGGCCTGAATGTCTTCTGACTCACTGAAATGTGGTGAGCAGGATGATACTGTGGGGTATGACCATGCTCAGGAATCATTCCATGGCATGACTTTGTCACTTTTCCACTGGGATAATTAGCCACAAAACTAACATGCAACAGAAGGATGAAGGCACTGACGGTAAGTCCAGGAGCCGTCATCTTAAAAAAGAAGATTAAAAGTACATTATTTTCAAAGGTAACTAAAATATAAGAGCTTTCATATCACAGGACAGTAAGTTCTAGACAACTATTTGCTTTCAATAATCATTTAACCACATTCTCAAAAGTATGTAATATAAAGAATGTGATGTATGAAGCTTGACCTGGATTTGAATCTCAGCTTTTCTAATTACTAACTGTGAAACTTTAGGTAAATTACTTAAGCCTCCTTTCTTACCTGAAAAATAAGGAAACGAAAACTCTCCTTTCAAAACTATTTTAATAAAATCTATACTAGATACAACCAAAAGTCTGAAAAGGAAGATAATAAATGTTAGCTTTCATTAGCATGATCAGGAAATAATAAAATAATCCAGTAAAAGCAAAAGGTTTTGCTCCATTTCATACTAGAAAATTTAAACAAATAAAAACTGTTTCTTCTGAATTTAAATATCATAATCTGAATAAATCTTTGATATGAATTCTCCTAACTTCCCATGAAGCTACTCATAATGGCAATTTTATTTGTAGCACTGAAAACTGAGGATAACAACCAATTACAAGAGACAGTATTTCTATTACCTATCACTCAAATGGGCTTCCCTGGTGAGTCAGTGGGCAAGAATCCACCTGCCAATGCAGGAGACTCAGGTTCAATCCCTGAATTGGGAAGATCTCCTGGAGAAGGAAATAGCAACCCACTCCAGTATTCTTGCCTGGGAAATTCCATAAATAGAGAAGCCTGGCAGGCTACAGTCCATGGGGTCGCAAAGAGCAGTAAACAGCTTAGCAACTAAACAATAGTCCAGATACTTCTGAATTGTTAGCCAATAAAATTTTCTTCTCTCATCCAATTTATCTACCTCTTCAGTTCAGTTCAGTTCATTTCAGTCTCTCAGTCGTGTCCAACTCTTTGCGACCCCATGAATCGCAGCACACCAGGCCTCCCTGTCCATCACCAACTCCCCGGAGTTCACTCAGACTCACGTCCATCGAGTCAGTGATGCCATCCAGCCATCTCATCCTCTTACCACCTGCGTAACAGAAAACCAGTCCCACCCTTGTCAAGCCCACATCAAGCACTCACATTGTGCATACATTCAGAACCTGCAAATCATAGTATTTAATAAAACTAGAGGTAGACAGGTGGGCTTCTCTGGTAGCCCAGCTGGTAAAGAATCCACCTGCAATGCAGGAGACCCTGTTTGATTCCTGGATCAGGAAGATCCTCTGGAGATGGGATAGGCTACCCACTCCAGTATTCTTAGGCTACCCTAGATGGCTCAGTCAGTAAAAGAAACCGCCTGTAATGTGGGAGACCTGGGTTCGATCCCTGGATTGGGAATATCCCCTAGAGGAGGGCATGGCAACCCACTCTGGTATTCTTACCTGCAGAATCCCCATGGACAAAGGAGCCTGGCAGACTGCAGTCCATGGGATCCCAGTGAGTCAGACATGACTGAGCGACTAAGCACAGCACCACACAACAGAGGTAAATGGGTAGGAAATGTTATAGGGCAGCAAAGTTCACAGAGGAGACAGCCTACAGATGAAAAGAGCTCAAGAAGCAGTGCATTCTCCATAGAAATGGGAGCTTTCTACACTATAACTTTGGTCATAAAATAAAAACACCCTTACAATCACTAGAACAAATTATCCTTTCATAATCATGTAAATTACAACCACACACTGGACCAGAGCTAAACTACAGAATTCCTACTAGACACAAGAAATTGTGTTGAAGCTACACTCTTTAACTGGCCCTACATGTTACACCAGTGGCAACCAACTAGGTAGCTTGGCAACCAATTCTATACCCCTATCTTTTATCACACACTGAAGCTAGGTAGAAGTTTTCTCATTTGAAGATAAGCTAAAAGGACAAATGAACCAATCAAAAGCTTCTGAAAAATTCTGTATCATAAGAGAAGTATACACCTAGACTGCATATTAAAAAGCAGAGATACCACTTGGCCCACAAAGGTCCAAATAGTCAAAGCTATGGTTTTTCCCATAGGCATGCACAGATGTGAGAGCTGGACCATAAAGAAGGCTGAGTGCTGAAGAATTTATGCTTTCGAATTGTGGCACTGCAGAAGACACTTGAGAGCTCCTTGGACCGCAAGGAGAGCAAACCAGTCAATCTTAAAGAAAATCATCCCTGAATATTCATTGGAAGGATGATGCTGAAGCTCCAGTACTTTGGCCACCTGATGTGACAAGCTGACTCACTGGAAAAGACCCTGATGCTGGGAAAAATTGAAACCAAAGGGAAGGGGACAGCAAAGTATGAGATGGTTAGGTAGCATCACTGACTCAACGGATATGAATTTGAGCAAACTCCAGGAGATAATGAAAGACAGAGAAGCCTGACGTGCCGCAGTCCATGGGGTTGCAAAGAGTCAGACACAACTTAACACCTAAACAACAACAGCAAATATTTCTCTGTAGACTCAGAGGAAAAGCATAACTCTGAAAATCAGTTCAGTTCGTCACTCAGTCATGTTCAACTCTTTGCGACCCCATGGACTGCAGCACACCAGGCTTTTCTGTCCATCACCAACTCCCGGAGCTTGTTCAAACTCAGGTCCATCAAGTCAGTGATGCCATCCAGCCATCTCATCTTCTGTCATTCCCTTCTCCTCCTGTCTTCAATCTTTCCCAGCATCAGGGTCATTTCTAATGAATCAGTTTTTCATATCAGGTAGCCAAAGTATTGGAGTTTCAGCTTTAGCATCAGGCCTTCCAATGAATATTCAGGATTGATTTCCTTTAGAATTGACTGGTTTGATCTCCTTGTAGTCCAAAGGATGCTCAAGAGTCTTCTCCAACACCACAGTTCAAAAGCATCAATTCTTTGGTGCTCAGCTTTCTTTATGGTCCAAGTCTCACATCCATACATGACTACTGGAAAAACCATAGCTTTGACTAGACCAGACCTTTGTTTGCAAAGTAACCCTCTGCTTTTTAATATGCTCTCTAGGTTGGTCATAGCTTTCCTTCCAAGGAGCAAGAGTCTGTTAATTTCATGGCATCTCTGCAGTAACTCTGAAAATAGCTAATTACTACAGGAAGCAATATTTAAGAAAATAACTGCTGGAGCAATAGAAAAATTTTATGTTCAAACATGGCTTCCATATCCTTTTTAGGGCCGACCATCTTTTAAGGCCATACAAGATTTACTGGAGAGGATCAAGGTCATTATTTTAACCATGTGATCTTGGCCAGGTTATTATGAAAATTAAATGCAGAAATGTGCCTCACCTAAAGAACAGTATAGTGAAAAATTTGTGAATATCGTGAATATATTCGCTATAGTGAATAGTTAGTTTGATTTAACTAATATTTATTTGTCACTGATTTTGTGTCAGGTGAAAATGGAAACAAGATTTTTAGTCTCTGCTGAGTGAACTCCGGGAGATGGTGATGGACAGGGAGGCCTGGCGTGCTGCAATTCATGAGGTCGCAAAGAGTCAGACACAACTGAGCGACTGAACTGAATCGATGAATCCACCTGTCAGTGCAGGAGACCCAAGAGACTCAGGTTTGATCCCTTGGCGGAGAAGATCTCCTAGAAGAGGAAATGGTAACCCACTCCAGTATCCTTTCCTGGAAAATTCCATGGACAGAGGAGTCCGGCAGGCTACAACCCCTGGGGTCTCAAAGAGTCAGACATGACTGAGCAACAGCACACATGCATTTAGTAGCTGAATAACATCAAATAACATCAGTTCATTTAATCTCTGTTCCAATTTCTTCATTTGCAAAACACAAGTGAACTGGAATAAATCCAAGTCCAATGCTAACATTACAGTTTTAGGAAAGCAAAGTGGAAAAGCATACTAGGAATTATCAGAGCACACTGTATAAAATGAGAAAGGGAAGTGACTAAGATACCATTCACTACTGTCATTCATTAGGAAAATATAACAAGGTCAGACAGAGGAATAGAAAACAACAATTTCTTTGTCCTTGGTCAGATATTGACCATTCAAGGTAAAGTCTACTTTCATTCCAATGGGCAATGACAATTTTCCAATTAATGATTTAAGGAACAACTTTTAAAAATAATGTTAATTCATTAACCAATCTATGCTAACAAGACTGCATAGTTATGAAAAAGAATAAAGAGTTATAGGTGGAAACATTTAAGCTAAAACATGGAAGGTGGATAATGAACTACTGTATTACAAGACCACCCTTCAAGCCTGGAAAAACTCCCAATTTTTATGATTTTTTCAGGTTTTTAATATTCACATTCTACTATGAGTATGATATAGAGAACAAAAGAAAAGATACCAGGGCTTGGATTTTGTCATCCCAAGACGACAGACCTCCTCATTTAAAAGATTAAAAGAGAGATTATCCTGATTCTCTAACTGAAAAATTACCAAACCTGATGAGATTTATACAGTTTTCTTTCTTGCCTGGAAGACAGATACTTAGTAAAAAGGTATAATGACTGCCTTTACATGCTCTGGGCTTCTCAGTTGGCTCAGCAGTAAAGAATCTGTCTAGAGTGCAGGAAACCTGGGTTTGATCCCTGGGTCGGGAAGATCCCCTGGAGAAGGGACTGGCTACCCACTCTAGCATCTCTGCCTGGAGAATTCCATGAACAGAGGAGCCCAGCAGGCTACAGCTCATGGAGTTGCAAAGAGTTGGACATGACTGAGCGACTAACACTTACCATACTCTACATACGTCTCACATGAAAATAAACTTTATTATTTAAATACTAAGCTCTTGTACCTGGATGAATATGTAATTATTATTGTGACTGTGAACTACAGAGATTAATCAAAACAACATATTTATTACAACAAAGTAAAATTCAGATAAAATGAGAAAAATTCAATTGAAAATACTGTAAGAAAAAGTATTATGTGTTAATTACAGATACTTTTAAATAAAACAGTCATTAAACATCTTTTAACTGTGTTACTCCAAGAACATGTGAGAAAAAAGAAATACGGAGGAAAGCACATCTTTGAAAACCATGTGAGATGAGTAAGCTAGCAAATAACTAATCAAGCCTAGTTATATTTCATTAAAGCTCTAGCTTTTATTACCAGTCACTTATTTTCAATAAAAGCATCAAAGGAGTTCAAAAGTTAACACAGACACAAAAATTATGGGAAGTCGCCAGTAACACCTACTCCACATCAAACAGGAAATGAGTGCAGGCACTGAGAGTCTTAATTAAAGCATAGGTATGAAGTAGAAAGGTTCTCTCAATTATGAAAAGTCACAAGAAAGTAAAAGCTAACCAGAAGAGTTTACTATAAAAAATATAAAAATTGGGGGAAAGATATTTTTTCACTATATCTTGTGGGTATTTTTAATTTTTTTACCACAAAGTTAAGAAATATCTTTATGACCTTACAAACATTTCAAGAGCCATCATTTACTTTTACCACATATGATAATCTCATATATTTTCTATTCCTTCCTTTTTTGTTCTTTTTTTTTTTTTTTTTTTAATACTTTATTCTACGTTACAATACTGTATTGGTTTTGCCATACATTGACATGAATCAGCCACAGGTGTCCACGATCTCTCAATGCCAAAGCCCCCTCCCACCTCCCACCCCATATCATCTCCCTGGATCATCCCGTGCACCAGCCCCAAGCATCCTGCATCCTGTATTGAACATAGACTGGCGCTTCGTTTCTTATACAATAGTATACATGTTTCAATTGTCCGACTCTTTTGCAACCCCATGGACTATAGCCCTCCAGGCTCCTCTGCCCATGAGATTTCCCAGGCAAGAATACTGGAGTGGGTTGCCATTTCTTTCTCCAGAGGATCTTCCTGACCTAGGGATTGAACACATGTCTCTTACATCTCCTGCATTGGCAGACAGGTTCTTTACCACTGAGCCACCAGGGAAGCCCTGGTTACAGCTAACTGAATTGTTGTTTCATAATCTACCAAGGACTCTAACCTGCAATTTGAAAGCATTATTTCACGGCACACACAGACCAGACCATTAAAGTTCAGTCTTGAAAGTTCTAATTTAGGAGGACCAGGGATTTCAGTTAATAAAAGGAGAGAGAGAGAGAGAGTTCTCAGAACTACAGAAGAGACAAATAAGCCAAGCCACAAGGAGGATTTTGGAGATAGAGATGGACTTATCCAATGGAAAAAAAGTCTGATTCTGTATTATATCATTTGTAAACCTGAATAAAAACTATAAATATGGCTAGTAAATTAGCTTTCCTTAGATATCTGAATACTGTTCCAAAGAGGTAAAGGGAGAGATCAGGATTACATGATTTTTAGAGAGGAGGGTATATGCAATCAAGTACACATCTTGGTAAAATTTACTGTTTTTCTCAAGGAGGAGATATCTTAGTGAATGGTTTTAGTGCTCCTCTAAGTATGGGAAGATGCAAGAAACTGGGTTCATAAAATTTTCTCCTAAAAACGTCTGTCTGCAGGCCTGTCCTGCCAGTTTTGCCAGAGCACAGAGGGCCTCATGCTAATCTTCACTGTGAACTTCTTTCAGGGTATACCATAGGTCAGCGACTGAAGCAGCTGATGACTTGATTCTAAAGTTGGGCAACATTCTTTTCAATCCCTTCCCTTTCTGTCTTAACTTCAACCAAAGTTTAGTAAGCATATTGTAACAAATTTGCCACACATTCCCCCGCCCCGGCACCCCTCCTCCCCGTAGTAGGAAGGCTCATTCCCAGATCAGCAAAGATTTCACTGATAGGCTCTCAATGTGCTATTACTGAACTAAGCCCAGTTAACAGTAGCCAAAAGTCTCCAGACCACCACCTGTCTTACTAGTCCAAGAAATGGTTCCTTTTCATTTCTTCTTCCCACTGCTAGAGTTATAATCGTTGAACTTTAGTACTACATAGTTGGTCAATCATTTCAGGTTTCCTAATCATCACTGAATTTACCTGAGGTCAGTGACACATTTGGTAGTGCAAAAACAAGAATCATGTAAAATAGGCAGAATACAAATAATATAGCTAGTAACATTAATAAGGACATCAATAAGTATTTAAGCTAAAGATTTTCATCAGGTGCAACCCAGTATTTCCCCAGGTCATCTGACCAGTTTGTTTTACATCAATCGCTATCTTTAGGAGAAATAATGTACTGGCTTCATACACAAAAGTGAAAGTGTTAGTCACTCAGTTGTGTCTTTGCGACCCCATGGACCATAGCCCACCAGGCTCCTCAGTCCATGGAATTCTCCAGGCAAGAATACTGGAGTGGGTAGCCATTCCCTTCTCCAGGGCATTTTCCCAACCCAGGGGTCAAATCTGGGTCTCCTGCCTTGCAGGTGAATTCTTCGCCATCTGAGTTCACTAAAGATGTCTGCATGTACGAGGTAATCAACCGTGGGTAATCAACTCCTGACTGGATTGAGAAAGGAATGTTATCTTTAAAAGAGTAGCATGACTGATGCCAGAAGAAAAATCGATCTTTATGTTGAGGAGGTATTTGTCTGGTTAACCCACAATACAAATGCACAGTGCACACTGGAGGTGAGATAGGTGGCCAAAGAGGGCAGAGAAAAAGTTTATGTTTAAATGTTCCTTGTCTGGCAGCTCACTCCAGTATTCTTGCCTGGAGAATTCCATGGACAGAGGAGCCTGGCAGGCTACTGTCCATGGGGTCACAAAGAGTTAGACATGACTGAGTGACTAACATTTTCACTTTCACTTGTCTGGCATAAAATATGAATATTGATTTCATCATATCCCTAATGTAAAAACATTGCAATCCCTAAAGCACTTGACTGCTCCTTTCAGAATTTTAAACATTCCATAATGTTTAAAATTAATAACTACTTTTTATTCAAAATTGCTTTTATTTTACTAATTAAAATTACAATGGCATCTTTACTTTGTTACAAGTATAAAAATTTTCAATTTGCTTATAAGTTAAACATGCTTTTGTTTATGTTTTGGCCTAGAAACAGATCCACCACTTTTTAATAATGCTTCCATTAAAAAATGAAATTGAAATTCCAAGGTGAATGATAAATTAATTTGGGGACACAGTACATGTAATTTCAGGATTTCATCTAGGAGCTAGGGCAAAACTGTTGAGCCTATGACCAAAAGCTAGAGGGACTAGGGGTTAAAGACACCCATGGGTGTTCACCTTACAGTGGCAGAGCTAGGCATGAAGAGTTTTAGAAAAGTAGGTAGAACGAGAGAAGGATAAGGAGACTGAAAAAATCAGATAAGACTAAGCACAAGAGAAGGCAATAGCACCCCACTCCAGTACTCTTGCCTGGAAAATCCCATGGACAGTGGAGCCTGGCAGTCCATGGGGTCACAAAGAGTCAGACACGACTGAGCGACTTCAATTTCACTTTTCACTGTCATGCATTGGAGAAGGAAATGGCAACCCACTCCAGTGTTCTTGCCTGGAGAATCCCAGGGACGGGGGAGCCTGGTGGGCTGCCGTCTATAGGGTCACACAGAGTTGGACACGACTGAAGCAACTTAGCCACAAGCACAAGATATACACAAAAAGCAATGAAGTTTCTATAGCAATAAGAAAGGAAAGGATAAGTTTTACTATAGAGGGGGGAAGAAAGGGGACATAGTATGAAAAAGAAGAAAAAACATACATTTGGTGATAAACTAGCAGAGACTACATCTAACATAATCCTTACCACAAGCACCATTTTAGAGATGAAGAAACTGAGACCAGGAAATGTACACAAAATCCTGTACACTTTTAGGATTAGAACCTGAATCTAACTCCAACATCTGCATTCTCTTCACTTCATATCTTTGCTCCCTCCTTGGAGAGAGAGGATCTGGACGGTGCAGCGAGAATCCAAATTTCACAACAAACAATGTGAGTAGGGGCATATTATGACAAACGAGAAATCTAAAGTAGCCTACTTTGTTCAGAATGTTGGGTCTACTATACAAGTCTGAGAAGCAATGTAGAGATTGCTTTCATAAAATGGAAGCCCCTGAAACAATGGATATAAAAACAACAGTTTAATGCTTAAAAACACCATCAATAAATTGTAATTGCCATCATTTATTATCACTAGTTACTTTCCATATCACCATTGTGCACTAAGTTCTTCTGATGAAGACCATTGCGGTTAAACAATTGAGATTTCCATGTGTTTCTTTCATCTGCATTTAATTTGTTCAAGCCTTTTGAAATATTTCAGAAAATGTGCTCCCCCTTCTTGCCAGTAATTTAACTTCACCTTCATAGAAAGCTTCCATGTCAAGAGTTAAACTGACTTTGATAGCTGAATCTCAAATTTTAGAGAAATTGAAAACCAGGTCAAGTATTTCCACTTCCCCCAGATAAAAATGTTTCAGACTCCATTTTCACAGCAGGAAGTACAGAGAAAAATGATTTTTTTAAATTAACAATTGGAGTTATGACATTTTTGGTAAAGGTTCTAAAAACAAAGAGCATTTTAAAATGGCACATTGACAGTCAATTTGAGATCTGTCAGGTGTGATAACCTAAAGTGGTTGAAAAGAATTTAGAGTTTAAGTAAAAGAAAAGGTAAAGGAAAACCACTGAAGAAAAAGAACCAGAAGCTCTCCAATCTAATTCTGATTCCCCTAATCACAGCATCATCAAAAAGCTTTCTCTTACATGAAGATGTCATTGTCATTGGACACACAGTGTGTGACTGCTCAGTCGTGCCCAACTCTTTGCAACCCCATGGACTGTAGCCCACCAGGCTCCTTCTGTCCCTAGAATTTTTCAGGAAAAATATTGGAGTAGGTTGCCATTTCCTTCTCCAGGGGATCTTCCTGACCCAGGGATTGAACCCATGTCCTCTGTAGCTCCTGCACTGGCACGCGGATCCTTTACCACTAAGCTACTTGGGAAGATGCCCATCCCCAAGACTTTTTCCCTTGACCCCTGCATTTCTCCACAGACTATCCCTTCCATAGCCTCAGTTATCACCCCTGAATAATATTTCCCCAAATCTTTCAATTGCCCCCATCCCCATCTCTATAATGCTTCGACTCAGATTTCCAAGCATCTCTAGATTTCTGTTTGGATGACAATAAGCTCATTTTTTTCTGAAATAAAATTCATTATTTTTTCCTCCAAACTAGCTCTTGCATCTGACTTTCCTATTTTGATGGTGGCCTATCAACATTTCTAGTCAACAGATGTGAAACCCCAAATTCTCAAGATTTGGAACCCCAAATTCTCAAGATCTGACTCCAAACACTCTTTGGGACCCCAATTTCCAAACAAGCTCAGCAGATTCCACCTCTGCTCTTCCATTCACCTACTTATCCCTTCAGCTTCTCTCTTCTACCTTTCATTCTATTATATCTGTCTGCTGCTTTCCATTAATAAGACCTTCAAGCATAAAGCTTTCATTACCTGTCACCCAGATTAGTGAAATCCTTTCCATTGCCTCCTGTTTTTGCATCTCCATTCTAATCTGTCCTACAAAACACCACAAGATCATTTCCCTAAGGCACAATTCTCATTACATCACTTCTCTCTTCAAAAACCTTCTACAGCTTCTCAGGACTTATTCAATTAAGGACAAAAGCATTACTCATTTAATGTGTATTCAACCCAATCCATGCTCCAGCAACAATGTACCATTTGTACTTGTTTCTAGAACAAGTACTTCACTTTTTTCTACCCATGTTCTGTCTTCTAACTGGGACCTCCATTATGCTACACATCAAATTCCTACCCATGTAAAAACAGAAATATGTTCAATGGAAAAAAATAGATCCAAAAATATCTGAACATTGTTTTAAAAAAAAAGGTAAGTTGCCTATCATTTCATGTAAAATGCAAAAGACTGGTAATATCCAATATAAGCAAGGATGTGGAGAAGTAAGTGCTCTTATACAGTGAAGAGTGTAAATCACTGCAATATTTTTTGGAGGAAATGTAACAATCTCCTACTGAACTAAAATATGTTTAACCTTTGACTGAGGAATTTCACTTCTAGGAATTTATCCTATAAAAAAGAAATCCACACAACAAACAGCACAGGAAATAAAGTCGATATTTTTTTTTAAAAACTTTGTATGGAGTATATTTGGCAACCCACTCCAGTGTTCTTGCCTGGAGAATCGCAGGGATGGGGGAGCCTGGTGGGCTGTCGTCTCTGGGGTCTCACAGAGTCGGACATGACTGAAGCGACTTGGCAGCAGAAGCAGCAGCATGGAGTATATTTTATGTAAATTCTAATTACTCTGTTGTATGGGGGCAGGAGGAGAAGGGGACGAGAGAGGATAAAATGGCTGGATGGCATCACTGACTCGGACGGACGTTGAGTCTGAGTGAACTCCGGGAGTTGGTGATGGACAGGGAGGCCTGGCGTGCTGCAATTCATGGGGTCACAAAGAGTGGGACACAGCTGAGCGACTGAACTGATACCTGAAACTAATATAATATTGTAGGCCAATTATACTTCAATTTTTAAAAAGAAAAAGAAAAGTCCACACAGTTGTGTAAGGATTATTTGTAATAACAAAAATTTAAGACAGTTTAGGTGTTTACAAAAATATTCTATGTCTTGCATGCTCACACTTGGTCTCTCAGTCATGTCCAGCTATTTGCCACCCCATGGACTGTGGCCCATCCTCTGTCTACAGGATTTCCCAGGCAAGAATACTGGAGTGGGTTGCCATTTCCTTCTCCAGGGAATCTTCCCGACCTAGGGATTGAAACTGTGTCTTCTGTGTCTCCTGCATTGGCAGGTGAATTCTTTACCACTGAGTCACCTGGGATGCCCCTTATTCTATGCTATCCCCAAATTCTACAATAACGTGTACCCACCATTATGTATAACTTAAGTAATCAACAAGGATATCTATATAGCATAGAGAACTATATACAATATTTTGTAATAACCTATAAGGGAAAAGAATAGATACATATAAGCATATACATGTGTATAAATATAACTGAATCACTTTCCTGTACACTTAAACTAACACATCATTGTAAACCAACTATACTTTAATAAAACATAAAATAAAATACTGTGTATCCATTTAAAAGAATGAAATAGAGTAAATAATGACAGGAATAACAGCTAATAATTACTGACTGCTTTCTAGGAGGTAGGAATTCTTTTAAATGCTTTGCAAATATAAACTCTTTTCACAAAATCCTAAGACATGAATCTACACACACTTAGGTGGAGACATACTCACGCCATAGTGATGAATGAAAACAACATACTAGAAAAGGATACTTAAGTTATGTACAAAAGAAAAGAGAAAGGAAAAACACCTTCCTTTAACCATTCTCAATAGCGATTACTCCCAGAAGACTGTAAAGAAACATTAAATAAAGTGTAAGATGTTTAGAATTTTTTTTCAATTTTCAAATATTCTAGATTACTTTTACTGTTTTTTGTTTGTTTTGTTTTCATAAAACCTCCACGCCTCTTTCAAGGTCCATTGAAAACGCTTATCAACCACTCTGTCCTATGAGACAGTATGTAGTAAGGACTCTGAAATCGCATAGGCCTAGGTTTGAATCCAGCAAGCACCACCTTAGTGACTGACCTTGGACGAATTATTTAACCTCACAGGGAAAAATTTCTTATTTTGTTAGACTATGATACCAATATCATGAGCCTTGGTGAAGATTATATAAAATAACCTCTGTGAAACATTTAGCACAGTGTCTATCACAAACCAGATCTTCCATAAAATCCTTTCTTCCTTGGAATATTGCCTAATTCCACCAACCATGAATAACTTGTCTCTTTTGGGAGGCTCCATAAGCTTTAGTTTTTTGATAATAAAAAAATGTTAATGCATTTTTCTGCCACAACTAATTGACTTGTCTTAAGGAAGCAAAGGCATCCTACTCCTTGATTTCCTTTCACAATGACTAAGCAGACAACCTTGAAAATAGCACTCAGTGCAATGCAACAGTGTGATTTCCAGAGAATCTGACATTACCTAAGCGGACAGGTGTGAAACAGAAGGTATGGTCAGCAAAAAGAATCAACATTTTGGCTTATTAAAAGATTTAGTAGAACTCTTCCCCTTAATTAAAAAAAGTCCTTCAAAAAGTCAAGCTCATTGCTTTCAGTAAATCAACAGACCAAGTTTTAGCCTCCCACCTCTGCACTGTCCAAGTAAACATTCAAAGCTTTCTTTCACTTTTTCTCTCATTCAAAGAAGAAAATATCTGAACTAAAAATTTAGCTTTGTAAAGAATTATTTCTGATAATACATTTACAAACTGAAAACTCCCCCCTTTACCCTTAGGACAGCACGACAAGATATTAAAGAAAAAAAAAAATTAAAGGCAAAGGTAATACCTAGTCACCCCAGAGCCTCTCTGAAATTCTAAAGGCACACCAGAGGTGGGGGTGGGGAAGCTAAGATTGCTAAGTTAAAAGACACTTTAAAAATCAAATAAAGGATGCCATTAGGTTAAGTAAAAGGGAGTTTCCATTGCTAAAAATTAAGGGCAAAACACTGATGCATGAATAAAGTCGGTGCTTTTCATAAGCCCAAATATGTCTCATGGGATTAAAGCTCCGTAGTCAAAGTCATGGGATATATTATTAACCTAACTCGCTAGTGAACACTCATTAGCTCAACACAAGCTCACAAGCTCCAGAACACAGTTCGTTAATAAGACATCCATCCTGTGTCTCCGACAGCCCGGGTTAGCACAAGCGACTGCTCTCTCAGTACAGTCACTGAGCTGGCATTAATTCTTAAGCACCTAGCAAAAAGCTCTGGCAGAAAGAAAACAGGAGACACTTACCTTGAGAAGCAAAAGCAGCCTATCCAACTTCCGGTTTTGTTAACAACTCGTATCTCTTTCTCAGCAGCTGGGTGGAGCCAGTTTACCCATAAGAAGAGAGTTTCCCAAACTAAGCAGCAAAACAGGATTTGCAAGACCTGCGCTAGTCTCAGGACTCTGTTTCTGAGAATTAACCCTTCTGTTCTACACAAAGAAACAATTTTACCATAACCAACTAATCACTCATTCACTGAGAAAATTAAATTTTTGTCTTTAACTATAAAACCATTTGAAATACAACCTGCTCTGTATAATGCTAAGTAAAGATAGAGAACCTGTTTGTGCTTAAGTAAGGGTTGCCAACTTTTGCAAAATAAAGCTTAGGATGTTAAATTCAAATTTCAGATAAACAACTAATCATTCATTGATATAAGCATTATCCTATGCAATATTGATGGCACACTTATATTAAAAAATCATTCATTGTTTCCCTAAAATTCAAATTTACCTTCTATTTTATCTGACAGTTCTTCCCTAATTGCTCAGTTGGTAAAGAATCCACCTGCAATGCAGGAGACCCTGGTTTGATTCCTGGGTTGGGAAGATCTGCTGATGAAGGGATAGGCTACCCACTCCAGTATTCTTGGGCTTACCTTGTGGCTCAGGTGATGAAGAATCTGCCTGTGCAATGCAAGAGACCTGGGTTCCATCCCTGGGCTGGGAAGATCACCCAACCATCCCTGGGTTAGGAAGATCACCTGGAGAAGACCACTATTCTAGCCTGGAGAATTCCATGGACTGTATAGTCCATGGGGTCACAAATGGTCGGACATGACTGAGCGACTTTCACTTAGCTTAGCTTAGTTTAGCTTAGTTTATCTGGCAAACTTATCTAGGGAATAACAATAATTAGCAGACTATTCCAATTAACTACAAAAGGTGTAATAGAATCAGACTGCATTAAAATGAAACCTTTGAAAGTGCAAGTGACATAATGCAAAAGAATTCTTTTATTACGCAAATTTTACTTTGGGGCTTCCCATGAGGCTCAGTGGTAAAGAATCCATCTGTCAATGCATGAGATTTAAGAGTCCTAGGTTGGATCCCTGGGTGGCAGGGAAGATCGCCTGGAGGTGGAAATGACAACCCACTCCTGTATTCTTGCCAGGATAATCCCATGGACAGAGTTGCCTAGTGGGCCACAGTCCATGGGGTTACAAAAAGTTGGACAGACTCAGGCTGAGCATGCACACCTTGGAATTTAGGAGTTTTGTTTGTTTGTTTTTCTTTTTAAAGTCTTCAAGCTTTGTTTTGCCAAGATTTTTTTGTCCAAAAAAAAAAAAAATCAGGGCTAGGAAAAGACAGTAGTAAATACCTCAGACCATGACTAGTATGTGCAGACTGAAAAACAGACTGTCACACATGCCTTGACTTCTGATCACTAGTTGGCAATCACATTAGTAAATTTTCTAAAACTTTCAAAAAGGAAGAGTAGGGGAAGAACACCATCACTTTAATCTTTAGGAACTTGCCACAAATTAACAAAAGCCCCCTCTACAGGATTTTAGAGAGAAGCTTTAAATAAAGACTGATTTTCTATCCTAAAGCTGCTTGGAACGTGAATGAACTTAAACTGAGTCAGCTGAACTTCAGTCCTTCCATATTAAGGGTCAAGTGGTGATATAACTTTCTCTAGTTATAATTAGACTCTTTCCAGGAATAGTCTCCAGTGAACACTTTACCTGCCAAAAGCATGATAAAAAGTCTATAAAACAAATAATTCTTAGAATATGCTATCAATCTTTCATCCTAAAGCACTCTTAGAAAGCAGTATGGTATGGCAGAAGAAACTGAATGGAGAGGTTTAGCACTATCTACAACCACCCTTTCCAGGCTCATCATTTCCCTTAAAGTTCCCAGTCCTAATTCCCCTTATCATTCCCTCCCAGAAGCTCACCTCTTCAGCTACTTGTCAGCTGCCAGAAAAGAAACGCTATTTATTAAAGTCTTCAATGGACATTGGACTCTGAGAAGTAGATACCAGCCCATTGGATCCCACTCTCAGGTCTCTAAATTAGCAGTTCTCAAATTTTGGGGTTTCAGGACCCCTTTGCAACTCCTAAAAATCATGACAGCCCCTAAGAGATGTTTGGTTATGGGGGTGATATCTGTCAATATCTATTGTATTAAAAAAATTTTAATGAGATATATTTAAATACTTATTCACAAATTCCACATATTTATTTATGGACAAATGACAATAATGAACTCATCACATGCAATTTTTTTACTCTTAATACTTTTTTTCCTCTCGCTGTTATAAGTGTTTTCAAATATAAGAATTCAGTGAGAAGAGTAGTATTGTTTAAATTTTTACAAATTTCTTCTGTGCCTGGGTTAATAAAAGACAGCTGGATTCTCATACCTGCTTCCCATTCAGTCCATTGCAACCCAATACAACACATCGTGCAGTCACTGGAAAAATCCACTCATATGAGAATGAGAATGAATAAGGCAAATAAAGTATAGCATGAACAATAATAACCATCTATTAGGCTTCCATATTTAACAAGCACATGAATTATATCTAAGTCTCACAAGGACTCTAGGTAAAAGGCATTTGTCATGGGCATACTGCAGCTGAGAAGGCTAAGGCTGTGCCTGGCTAAGTAAATAGCCCAAAGTCAGGCAGAAAAAAAAGTGGCCGACAGGGATCTAAGCCAGAGCTACTGACTCTCCATATACTGAGTCCCACTGCCAAGTACGAATGAGGGTGGATGGGCCAAACATATAAATCTTCCTAGTGCAGTCAGCATGTCATTAAAAATTACATTCAGTTAAAACATCTCCAGCTGAGTAGACCCTGCCTCAATTCCATAAAGGGTTTCCCTGACAGCTCAGTTGGTAAAGAATCTGCCTGCAATGCAGGAGACCTGGGTTTGATCCCTCAGTTGGGAAGATCCCCTGGAGAAGGGAAAGGCTACCCACTCCAGTATCCTGGCCTGAAGAAGTCCATGGACTGTACACCTCCATAAAACCAAATCCACTGTCTAAAATGAACTTATTTTCACTCAGTCTTTAATTATATCTCATCAAATTTTATCCAAACTCATCCCCTCTTCTCTGTCTCCAGTGCCTTCATTCTGCCTTACATCCTCATTACTTCTCAGCAGGACTATGGCCATTATCTACTAAGCACCTCCAGTTTCTCATTAACTTAATAAGTCATCCCACATGCTATCATATTAATCTTCCTAAAGTATAACTCATACCATGTAATTCTCAAAAATCCTTCACTTACTACTTACTACTGAATGAATGAATGTCTATATTCCATAGACTGATGGTCACATGAAATATCTGTAAATCACAGTGCCTGCCACAAAAGTATTTGTAAAGGAAACATCCCATCTTCCCATGCCTCACAATAAGAAATTGTTTCAAAATTACCTATAAACTTCTAACCAAGCTCTGTTCATTATATCCACATTTTACATGTTCTCTGACAACACAAAGCCATTCTCGGCATTAAGCAGCAGCAATATTCTTCTTCATACTTTTCTTCCCACCAGTTCCAGGTCACTTCACAGTACGCTCCTGTAAACACAGCCCACTCCTTAAATTACTTAACATAATGTGACTTCTCTATGATGAATGATCCTGAACAATATCTGCTGCTTCACCCAACCCCTGGCTAGAATTACTTGTGTCTTCAAAAGGTAACTAACATTGTTACTGAGATCCAGTCTTGACTTATTTAGGTAAAATTAATCTCTTGAAAAAAATATTTTCACCATGATTTCTTTTCACTATTAAAAAGAACTTGGAGATGATTGAAGTCAAAAAGTCTACTCCAATGTAAAATACATAGAGGATAACTCTTTGTGGCATAGAATGTTGCATTCTGATCATTCTTTTCCAGTGAGATATTTCCTTGTTGTGCCACACTGTCCTGCTCTTTGTAGAAAGTCTAAACCTTCCATTACTCCAGCTATTAATATGGAAGTGCTGTTCTACCTATTACTAATGATAATCCAAAATGCCACTGCACATTTCCAAAGTTGCAGCAGGAAACAGATATAAGGCATGAGAGTGGCTCTACTGTGTAAGGCTGTGATTAGAT
Source organism: Nanger dama (assembly GCA_917880005.1). Taxonomy (NCBI): domain Eukaryota; kingdom Metazoa; phylum Chordata; class Mammalia; order Artiodactyla; family Bovidae; genus Nanger; species Nanger dama. The sequence continues at coordinate 6,347,564 of CAKJTW010000059.1, forward strand.
GAGTTACTCCCGATCCCAATGGAATGAAGAATTTTGCTTTTGAAGAAAATAAATGCCAACAGGGGAAAGACTCAGAGTATTACCCCATTTTAGTAATAGTTCTGCTTCTTCAGGCTTCCCGGGTGGCACTAGTGGTAAAGAACCTGCCTGTCAATGCAGGAGACATAAGAAATGCAGGTATGAACCCTGGGTCAGGAAGTTCCCCTGGAGGAGGGCATGGCAACTCATTGCAGCATTCTTGCCTGGAGAATCCCATGGACAGTGGAGTCTCGTGAGCTACAGTTCATAATATAACAAAGAACTGGACATGACTGAAGAGACTTATGATTATGATTATACAGTGGAAGTGAGAAATAGATTTAAGGGCCTAGATCTGATAGACAGAGTGCCTGATGAACTATGGATGGAGGTTCGTGACATTGTACAGGAGACAGGGATCAAGACCATCCCCATGGAAAAGAAATGCAAAAAAGCAAAATGGCTGTCTGGGGAAGCCTTACAAATAGGTGTGAAAAGAAGAGAAACAAAAAGCAAAGGAGAAAAGGAGAGATATAAGCATCTGAATGCAGAGTTCCAAAGAATAGCAAGAAGAGATAAGAAAGCCTTCCTCAGCGATCAATGCAAAGAAATAGAGGAAAAGAACAGAATGGGAAAGACTAGAGATCTCTTCAAGAAAATTAGAGATACCAAGGGAACATTTCATGCAAAGATGGGCTCAATAAAGGACAGAAATGGTCTGGACCTAACAGAAGCAGAAGATATTAAGAAGACGTGGCAAGAATACACAGAAGAACTGTATAAAAAGATCTTCACGACCCAGATAATCACGATGGTGTGATCACTCACCTAGAGCCAGACATCCTGGAATGTAAAGTGAAGTGGGCCTTAGAAAGCATCACTACGAACAAAGCTAGTGGAGGTGATGGAATTCCAGTTGAGCTATTTCAAATCCTGAAAGATGAGGCTGTGAAAGGGCTGCACTCAATATGCCAGCAAATTTGGAAAACTCAGCAGTGGCCACAGGACTGGAAAAGGTCAGTTTTCATTCCAATCCCAAAGAAAGGCAATGCCAAAGAATGCTCAAACTACCTCACAATTGCACTCATCTCACATGCTAGAAAAGTAATGCTCAAAATTCTCCAAGCCAGGCTTCAGCAATACTTGAACCGTGAACTTCCTGATGTTCAAGCTGGTTTTAGAAAAGGCAGAGGAACCAGAGATCAAATTGCCAACATCTTCTGGATCATGGAAAAAGCAAGAGAATTCCAGAAAAACATCTATTTCTGCTTTATTGACTATGCCTAAGCCTTTGATGGTGTGGATCACAATAAACTGTGGAAAATTCTGAGAGAGATGTGAATACCAGACCACCTGATGTGCCTCTTGAGAAATCTGTATGCAGGTCAGGAAGCAACCGTTAGAACTGGACATGGAACAACAGACTGGTTCCAAATAGGAAAAGGAATATGTCAAGGCTGTATATTGTCACCCTGCTTATTTAACTTATATGCAGAGCACATCATGAGAAACGCTGGACTGGAAGAAACACAAGCTGGAATCAAGATTGCTGGGAGAAATATCAATAACCTCAGATATGCAGATGACACCACCCTTATGGCAGAAAGTGAAGAGGAGCTAAAAAGCCTCTTGATGAAAGTGAAAGTGGAGAGTGAAAAAGTTGGCTTAAAGCTCAACATTCAGAAAACGAAGATCATGGCATCCGGTCCCATCACTTCATGGGAAATAGATGGGGAAACAGTGGAAACAGTGTCAGACTTTATTTTCCTGGGCTCCAAAATCACTGCAGATGGTGGCTGCAGCCATGAAATTAAAAGACGCTTTCTCCTTGGAAGGAAAGTTATGACAAACCTAGATAGCATATTCAAAAGCAGAGACATTACTTTGCTGACTAAGGTCCATCTAGTCAAGGCTATGGTTTTTCCAGTAGTCATGTATGAATGTGAGAGTTGGACTGTGAAGAAAGCTGAGCGCCGAAGAATTGATGCTTTTGAACTGTGGTGTTGGAGAAGACTCTTGAGAGTTCCTTGGACTGCAAGGAGATCCAACCAGTCCATTCTGAAGGAGATCAGCCCTGGGTATTCTTTGGAAGGAATGGTGCTAAAGCTGAAACTCCAATACTTAGGCTACCTCATGCAAAGAGTTGACTCATTAGAAAAGACTTTGATGGTGGGAGGGATTGGGGGCAGGAGTAGAAGGGGACGACCGAGAATGAGATGGCTGGACGGCATCACTGACTTGATGAACGTGAATCTGAGTGAACTCCAGGAGTTGGTGATGGACAGGGAGGCCTGGCATACTGTGATTCATGGGGTTGCAAAGAGTCGGACACGACTGAGCGACTGGACTGAACTGAACTGAAGAGACTTAGCACGCATGCATGCACTGCTTCTTCAGGTTGGCAGGTAAACTAGAGTAGCTGAAAAGGCAAAGGAGTGTGGTGAAAAGAGCACTAGATCATTTTAGTCAAATCACTTATTCTCTCTGCTCTTGTTACCTCAAAAGTAAAAGTGAGGGGTTATAACCAGAATCGTATATTCTCTCGGGTCTCACGTCAAATTCTGAATGCAGTTTCTGGTGGCCAAGGAGAGGCATGTAATGGACCAGAAAAATGTTAGATTTTTAGGTTGTCAATTTTGGCTCAGACGGTAAAGCGTTTGCCTGCAATGCAGGAGACCCAGGTTCAATCCCTGGGTTGGGAAGATCCCCTGGAGAAGGAAATGGCACCCCACTCCAGTACTCTTGCCTGGGAAAAATCTCATGGATGGAGGAGCCTGGTAGGTTACCATCCATGGGGTCGCAAAGAGTCAGACACAACTGAGCAACTTCACTTTTTTTCTTTCTTTTAAAAAAAATTATCACAATCATCCAACAAATATTTTCTCAAGTAACCTACTGTAGCACAAAGACTGTACTAGGCACTAACCTATATTTGTACAAAGAGGCTCTAAATCTACTCTAATATATTGTGTCTTCCTAGATGGGTGAGAAAGAAAGAAGGAAGGAAGGAAAGAGGGAGGGAGAGGGGGAAAAAGGGAATAAGGAAAGGGCACAATTACCTGGTAAACCCATGTGACTGTAGACATGCATTCTTGTTTTCCAGACATCTGAACGTGTTCTTTGTCCCATAAGACTCTTGAGAGTCCCTTCGACTGCAAGGAGATCCAACCAGTCCATCCTAAAGGAGATCAATCTTGGGATTTCTTTGGAAGGAATGATGCTAAAGCTGAAACTCCAATACTTTGGCCACCTCATGCGAAGAGCTGACTCATTTGAAAAGACCCTGATGCTGGGAAAGATTGAGGGCAGGAGGAGAAGGGGACGACAGAGGATGAGATGGCTGGATGGCATCACCCACTCGATGAACATGAGTTTGGGTAAACTCCAGGAGTAGGTGATGGACAGGGAGGTGTGGCATGCTGCAGTTCATGGGTCTCAAAGAGTCAGACACGACTGAACTGAACAACACTGTATGTGTTATGAAGATAAATTTGGTTCAAGTTTCCATAAACACCTCCACTCTTAGATTTTCAACTTTCCTTGATGTTAATAAACACCCAAAATATAATATAGCCCTCATCTTTTATATAATAATCAATTCCAGTCTTGTTTTCTTGCTTTCAAGCTAATTAAGCATCTCTCTGTTCAAAACTGAACTCACTCTATTTTTCTCCTAGTCAGCTGAATAATAGTCTCCAAAAAGTTATCCACGTGCAAATCTCCAGAACCTATGAACGTTACAAGGCCAAAAAAAGTGCGGGGGGGTGGGAGTGTTGCCGATGTCACTGCGTCGTTATCTTGGATTGTCCAGGTGTGCCCTAACTGCAATCACAAATGTCCCGGAAAGAGAGGCAGGAGAGTGCACACAAAAGAAGAGAAGACAGTGTGACCCTGGAAGCGAACACTGAAGAATGAGGGCAGCCTCACAGAAACTGGAGAGACAGGAACAGATTTTCCCCTGGAGCCTGTGGAGGGTGTGTGGTTCACCAGTCTCCTGACTTTGACCTGCTAATACTGATTTTGGGCTTTTGGTCTCCAGAATCTTGAGAGAATAAATTTGTGTTGTTTTAGCTACCTCGTTTATGGTAATTTGTGTTGAATAGTAATAAATATTGAGGTTGCAAAGAGTTTTATTGGGGGTCTCAGGAATTGCAATTTGGGAGGCCCGGATTGGGAGAAAACCAAAACAGTGTTCTGGAGAAGAGAAAGAGTCAGGGACCCATAAAGACAAAAGCCACATGGCCTGCCAAAGAACCATGACCGCCCCTGACTCAAGGTAGGAAACATCTGTCCACAAGGAATCACGAGCTGCTCTAGGTCGAGGGCCCAGCGGGCAGAGAGGCTGCCAAGAATCCCCTAGAGTAACAACAGTCCAACAAGGATGCTGAGCAGGGCAAGAATCAAAAGGCCAGATTTCATCCAGGCCAAGACGCACACAATTCACACCTCCTCAGTGGCCTCCTGGTCCATTTTAGAGTTTTCTTAGCAAAACCAACTCCATTTTTTATTTTCCTTTCACATCTGTTGCAGTAGCCACAGGAAACTTGATCCATTTCTCTTTCCAATTTCTTTTTTTTTTCAGTTAGCGGTACCTGTTTTCCTCACCACACAAGCTAAACCTGGAGATGACTTTCAACTTTGTCTTTTTCATATTTTATAGCTCAGAATTTTTCATCTCAGAGTGGATTATATAATCTTAGTGGTCACAATCAGAAAAAAATGTTAGAGAAATAAAATAGAAAATATCAGAGAAAATACCTTTATATGAAAAGGGTAAGTAATTGCTGTTTCATGAGCTTTTCTGATTATGAGTAGATATGTCCCAATTTGTGAGATAATATGTATTTCTCACTGTGGGTAACAGCCCCAAATGTTGAAACCAACTGCTTTTCATCTCCCCAAGTCAATTATCAGTTCCTTCTTTCTCAATATTTTTGGGGATGAAAAAAACTTTCTTCTGTCCTTCTAAATTCTTCACAATGGTCTAAGAATAAAACTGACATGAGACAGAAAAACAAGAAAAGTTTAATAACATGTGCCCTTGGGAGAGATGCAGGAAAACTGAGTTACTTGCCAAAATGACCTAAATTCTCACCTTGAACTCCGTCTTCAGCTACAGACAAATGAAGATGTTGGTAGTAGTAGGTTGGAGACTTTAAAGAGGAGGAAGGTAACTGACATAGAGATAGAAAAGTAAACGTTTGGTAAATGGGCCATGTAGAAGCTATGGGACATGGAGTGGACTTTGACCCCTGGGCCCAGCTAAGTTCCCCCTCAACACCACCCATGTCTCTGGCGATAGCTCTATTCTGGGAACAGGCAATTTAAATTATTTAGGCAGCCAACAGGTTGTAGAAGAGAGACTTCCTGAGTCTTCTCTTACTTAAAAATGATCATCCTAAATTAATCCTCATGCCAAAGAGGATTTGGGGGTGGCAAATTTTGCACCCCTATAATACTTATATGTAGGCCTTCTTTCCACAGACTTTAGACTATCGAGGCCAAACGCAAAAACAGAACGTGTAAAAGAAAGCGAATATGGAAAGAAGAAACAAAAAACCACCAAGCAGTCTAAAAATAGTGAATCTTTTTGTCCATTTGTTGCATAAGCTGATTCACTGATAGCTAACTATCAGTGTGCTAGACAGTGCACCATTGAACAACCGGAGGGAGTCAACAAAGATAATAATCCCAGTAGGCTATGGATCCTCCAGGAAATTTTATAATCCCTATTGGAGGGATTGGGGGCAGGAGGAGAAGGGGACGACAGAGGATGCGACGGCTGGATGGCATCACCAACTCGATGGGCGTGAGTCTGAGTGAACGCCGAGAGATGGTGATGGACAGGGCGGCCTGGCGTGCTGCGCTTCATGGGGTCACGGAGAGTCGGGCACAACTGAGCGACTGAACTGAACTGATGGAGCAAACTGCTGCCATGTCTGTCCATTGGTTTCCAGCTCTGATAGGCACATGTGCACCGATACTCCCCCTCCAGTCTCTTACCTCCCATCATCCAACAACAGAGCTGACTACTGATCACAGTGATCTGAGTGCTTGGGAGAAGTGCCTAGTAACTAACACTTCCAGTGTCTTCTCTGGGTCTAAATATTTAACACAGTATTCTCTGCTGCCCCCAGTAGGCCAAATTTGTTCTTCTGTAGCCTAAAAATGAGATATTTTCTTTTACGATGTTGACAATAAGACTCTAAATTCAGAACACTGAATAAATTCCTAACTTGAATCACTAATAACTTTACTTCTCTGAGAGCAAAGGAAGCAACAATAAGAACTGTATGTCTTGAGTCAATTCTGATCAACAGACAAAAACTGATGAACCCAAGACAGGAAATTTGAGGGGAAGTGGAAGAATTGGAAGTGGTAACATCTATTAGGATGGGAAGATTAGTGGGAAAAGGAAAGAGCAGATTTGAAGGATGGAAAGCAAGAGCTCAGTGATGGACATTTTAAGTTTTAGATGCCATTAAAATAGCCAAGTGAAGCTATCTGTTGATAGACATGTATGAAAATAAATATTTGAGTCATTGGTACTACAAAGTGAGCATGGATGGAAAAAAGAAGAGATCTGACAAAATGAGCTTTGGAGTTCACTAACGTTTAGAGGTTGGGAAGAGCAGGCACACATGCACATAAACCTTCCGATTAAATTATTCTCCAACTAAAAACACTTACCGTGACAAAGAAAAAATTGTAGTCCCTTCCTTGATTAATAAAACTCTAGGATAACATGGTCTTAGAGATAATAAATTTCTATCAAGTTTTCTCTCTCACCATAGCTGGAATATCTCCTTCTTCAAGGAAGTCTCTGCTATTAAGGTCTTTTCACATGCTCATTATTGCATCATGCTCACCCAGATACCTAGGATAATCTCTCTCACTGAAAGTCAACTGATTATGAACTTGAACCACATCTACAAAACACCTACAAAAGCTAGATATTGCTAAGATAGATATTGCTAGATATGGAATAACTGGGGATTATAACCTAGCACAGTCAATACAATGCTGCTGCTGCTGCTGCTAAGTCGCGTCAATAGTGTCCGACTCTGTGCGACCCCATAGACGGCAGCCCACCCGGCTCCCCCATCCCTGGGATTCTCCAGGCAAGAGTACTGGAGTGAGGTGCCATTGCCTTCTCCGCAACAGCATACTACTGTATCTAAAACGCAGCTCCATTTAACTCTCCTTCCTTACTCTGCTTTATCTTCTTCACAGAACTTATCACTACCTGACATTATGTTTATATACTTATTTCTCTATTCGTGTATTGGCAATCTTATTTTCTAAAATGGAAGATCTGTCAGGGAAAGAATTTCATCTTTTGTCTCTGATTTTAAACACTTGTTCAAATAATCTTCTATTTTGGACATTGTGTTTCATTCTGCTGCTGTATTATTATGACCAAGATTAATATAAACATCTTTGTATATACATACACTCTGGGTCACTTCTCCAATATTTCATTTTTAAAAGCAATCTTTTTTAATGTCATTTTTATTAATTTTCAAGTTGTACTTATAGAAGTATAATTCTAAAAAGAGGTTTTCTGCCTATACCACTCCACTCCAAGAAAAGTTCTTTGTAAACAGCTTACTCAGAGAGAAGGAGACATTCTTCTAATTGCAGCAAATTGTTTATACATATTTAGTTCTTAAAATTTTTATCAAAACAAAACATGGTTTTTAAAATCCAAGTAGTGTAGAAGCTTTAGAATGAAAAGCAATGGGCTTCCCAGGTGGCTCAGTGGTAAAGAATCTGTCTACCAAACAGGAGATGCAGGTTGGATTCCTGGGTCAGGAAGATCCCCTGGAGAAGGAAATAGCAATCCACTCCAGTATTCTTGTCTGGAAAATCCCATGGATAGAGGACCCTGGAGGGCAAAATCCATGTTGTCACATAAGAGTTGGACATATATTAGCAACTGAACAACAGCAACAATAATAATGAAAAGCAATCATTCTGTGTCTTCCGTCTAGTACCACCAGTTCCCAAACCTAGAGGCAAAATCTTTTTATATATACCTGCTTTGGTTCTTCTGGTGGTTAATATCATTTTCCTTAATGATATATTCTTCCTACTATTTCTTGATATATCTTGACATTTTTAAGACATTTTCCTGCCACTCTGCTCACTTCTTCCCCTTATATGTTCATATTACTATTTTTAGTTCTATGGGGAAGATCCTGTGGCAACCCACTCCAGTATACTTGCCTGGAGAATTCCATGGACAGGCTACATGAAGTTGCAAAGAATCAGACAGGACTAAGCAACTATCACTTTTGCTTTTGCTTTTCACTTTCACTGGCTACTTGTGTGACTTAATATAATAAATAAAATTCTAATACTCTCAAATACAGACATAGACATCATCCTTTGAATTTCTCCTATACTAGATGGGGATGATAGGGCCTCTAGCATGCTGTATTCATTCTTTTCCCCATCCACTCCTGTGTTCTGTTAATAACTTGGTCAAGGTGAATAACATTTACATTCTATTCTGTAACCATAATTAAGTCTTCCTGCTTTGCCTGTAAATTGATTTCAAAATTGAAAACTATAAGACATCTCAGTTCAATTCAGTCGCTCAATTGTGTCTGATTATTTGCACCCCATGGGCTACAGCATGCCAGGCTTCCCTGTCCATCACCAATATCTATATTACAATTATTATTTTAACATTTTTCATTGAAGATTCAGGATATATTTCCTAATTTATATCTCCAGAGTCTTGACCCAAGTGCCACTCAGCGTGACAATGTACGATACAGACTCTCTTTTCTTACTGCTCTACCCATTGTTATAAATCAGACAATTTTGTGTTGTTTCATATTTGGAACATTGACTTTTCCATAGTGTTTAATGTTTCATTGTTTTGCCTTGGGGTTTCTTAGACTCTTCTTTGTTTCTTATTGTATAAAGAACTAAATGCACTCCACACAGTATCCTTAGTATCGTCCAGTTTCTTACTCATTCCATTTATTGGAATCACATAGCCTGATTTGTGAGTATTATTCACATTACTCAGATATGAACTCATTTGGTGTTTTTTTGTTTATTTGCTCATTGTCTTCCTTACACACACACACACATACACATCATGTTTCAATTAAAATGTAAATGTCAAGACAGCAGAGATCATCAGTCTTATTTTCCACTGTGCCTAGAAATTAGTACATCCACTCAGAGAGGGGCTTGATTCACTCTCAAGCTCATTTCCACTGGTACACAAACATGTATTTCTCCCATCTTGAAAAAATTTTCCTTGGTTTCATTTTGTTAGACCTCTCGGCCTCTTTCAGGGAACCGTCGCCCAGATAATCTCCAGGACTCGGACCTGATGCAAACCGCAAGAGGATTTATTAGGCCGGCGCACCAGGGTTCGATCACCACCAGGGGAGAACGAACCCGAACATTTGTTACAGAGCAGTTTTTAAGCACAAAAACCACAAACGGGTACAGATAGGGTGGAGCGACCTGATTGGTGTACAGGTCTTGACATTTTCAGGGATAGGTTTATTTGTTATCAGGTCTACATGGCTGGACGAGCTGCATTTTTACTGTTAACCCGTTCTCTGGAAAATAATTTCTGGAATGGTTTTTGAAATAAACATCCCCCAGAGGCTGCATGCCTTAGATATGAGCCCCTTACACATTCTTGAGATAAAGGTTTGTCTTAAGATTAACAGGAGGGCCTGTTTCCCTAAGGCTCTAGTGAAACTTTAACCTTTATTCTTATCCACCTTCTCCTCTCAATTTCTCCTGCCTAAACTATTCTAATTTTTTATACTCTCTATTGCAACATAATGTAAATGTTCCCTGTACTCTTTATATTAGTCTGCTCTGCATAAAAATATTAATACCATAGACTCAGTTCAGTTCAGTTCAGTCACTCAGTTGTGTCCAACTCTTTGCGACCTCATGAATTGCAGCATGCCAGGCCTCCCTCTCCATCACCATCTCCCGGAGTTCACTCAAATTCATGTCCATTGAGTTGGTGATGCCATCTAGCCATCGCATCCTCTGTCGTCCCCTTTTCCTCCTGCCCCCAATCCCTCCCAGCATCAGAGTCTTTTCCAATGAGTCAAGTCTATGGTTTAAATAATACATGGACATGTATTTCTCACAGTTCTGGAGACTAAGAAGTCTAAGATCAAGGTACCAGCCGATTTGGCTGCTAGTTACAGCCTTCTTCCTGACTTGCAGGCTACCACTTTCTTTCTATGTCCTCACCTGACCTTCCCTTGCTATGAAAGAGCAAGTCTCTCACTTCCTCTTCTTGTAAAGCCACTAATCTCATTCTGAGGGCCCCACCCTTATGGCTTAATCTAACCCTAATTACCTCCCAAAGTCTCTATTTCCAAATACCATCACACTGAGGGTTAGGGCATCAACATATGAATTTGACGGGACACAAAGATTCCACCCCTGGCTCTTCAAAATTCATATCCTTCTCATAGGCATTATACCCTTCATTCCATCCTAACAGCCCCAAAGTCTACTCATTCCAGCAAGAACTCTAAAGTCTAAAGTCCAAAGTGTCATCTAAATAACATTTAAATCAAATAAGTATGAGTCTCCAAGTATCCTGAGGCATAACTCCTCTCCAGCTGTGAACCTATGGAACCAGGCAAGTTTCCAAACCAGACAAGCTTCCAAAATATGCCAGGCCAGGCATAGGATAGATACTAGCTTTCCAAAAGGGAGTTAACAGGAAAAAAGGAAAAGATGGTAAATCCCAAGCAAATTCAAAATCTAGCAAGGTGAATTTCCCTCAGATCTTAAAGTTCAGGAATAATCCTTTTTGGTTCAACACTCTGCCTTACCCACTTCCTTTTGTAGTTCTGCTGGTTGGGGGGTGGGGGTGGGGGCGGTGGAGGGAAAAGAGGGAAGAGAGAGATTTGAGAAGGTGAGTCATGCCTGCGAGGCTCTGCAGGATGGTCCCAGTCTCATAGCTCCAGAGGGCACTCCTACTCCTCTGGCTGCATTTGGAGGCCAGAGGCTATCTGCCTTGTTGAGACTGAGGTAGAGGCCCTGAGGATCTCTAAATCATTTTTCCCTCTTCTTGGAGAGTAGCATACATTCACAACCAAACAGTTCTATCTTCCTATCTGGTCAAATCCAATAAATCCAATAGTCTTCCTTTTTTAATTTAATTTTTATTTTATGTTGGTGTATAATTGATTTACAGTTTTGTTAGTTTCAGATGTACAGCAAAGTTATTCAATTATACATGTATATATTTTCATTCTTTTTCAGATACTTTTCTCATATAGGTTATTACAGAATATTGAGGAGAGTTCCCTATGCTATACACTAGGTCCTTATTGATTATTCATGTTATATTTAGTTATGTATATATGTTAATCTCAAACTCCAAATTTATCCCTCTCCCCAACCATTTTGCTTTGGTAACCATTAGTTTGCTTTCAAAGTCTGTGAGTCTGTTTCTGGTTTGTAAATAATTTTATTTGTCTCATCTTTTCAGGTTCCACATATAAGTGATGTCATATGATGTTTGTCTTTCTCTGGCTGACTTACCTCTCTTAGTATGATCATCTCCAGGTCCATCTATGTTGCTACAAGTGGCATTATTTCATTCTTTTTTATGGTTAAGTAATATTCTTTCATGACACCACCCTTATGGCAGAAAGTGAAGGGGAGCTAAAAAGCCTCTTGATGAAAGTGAAGTGGAGAGTGAAAAAGTTGGCTTAAAGCTCAACATTCAGAAAACAAAGATCATGGCATCCGGTCCCATCACTTCATGGGAAATAGATGGGGGGAAACAGTGTCAGACTTTATTTTGGGGGCTCCAAAATCACTGCAGATGGTGACTGCAGCCATGAAATTAAAAGATGCTTACTTCTTGGAAGAAAAGTTATGACCAACCTAGATAGCATATTCAAAAGCAGAGATATTACTTTGCCAACAAAAGTCCGTCTGGTTTTTCCTGTGGTCATGTATGGATGTGAGAGTTGGACTGTGAAGAAGGCTGAGCGCCGAAGAACTGGTGCTTTTGAACTGTGGTGTTGGAGAAGACTCTTGAGAGTCTCTTGGACTGCAAGGAGAACCAATCAGTCCACTCTAAAGGAGATCAGCCCTGGGATTTCTTTGGAAGGAATGGTGCTAAAGCTGAAACTCCAGTACTTTGGCCACCTCATGAGAAGAGTTGACTCATTGGAAAAGACTCTGATGCTGGGAGGGATTGGGGGCAGGAGGAGAAGCGGACAACCAAGGATGAGATGGCTGGATGGCATCACGGACCCGATGGACATGAGTCTGAGTGAACTCCGGGAGTTGGTGATGGACAGGGAGGCCTGGTGTGCTGAGATTCATGAGGTCGCGAAGAGTTGGACACGACTGAACTGAACTGAACTGAATGTTCCATCATATCTATTATGTACCACATCTTCTTTATCCTCTGTTGATGGTCATTTAGGCTGTTTTCCATGTACTGGCTATTGTAAATAGTACTGAAATGACCACTGGAGTACATGTGTTTTTTATGTTTGTTTTTTTTTTTATTACATTTCTACTCATAGTCAAGTATTTCACAGAGCATGAAACATTTTTTAAATGAAGAATAAAGTTTAATGTCAATTTGATAACTATAGCTACAGTAGTGTTAATGCAGCAGTCCCTGACCTTTTGACACCAGGGACTGGTTTTATGGAAGGCAGTTTTTCCACTGACTGGGGTTGGTGGAGTGGGATGGTTTCAGGATGATACCAAGTGCATTTTATTTTGCACTTTATTTCTTTTACTATTACTTTGTGACATATAATGAAATAATTATACAACTCATCATAATGGAGAATCAGTGGGATTCCTGAGCTTGTTTTCCTGCAACTAGAGTGGCTGGAGATACAGGTGAACTTCTCTTGCTCACCCACTGCTCACTGCCCTGAAGTACTGATCTGTGGCCCTGGGAGGTTGGGAACCCCTGGTATAATGCATCTGAAAATTGACGAATTATCTGACATATTGTGAGCTCTTAGCTTTAGGCCAAGCTGCACCACTGCTGGATTTAAGATTATTCAGGCTTATTTGGGAAATGACATAGGCGGGCCCCACAGAGCTCCCTTTGTGTGAGGAGCTAAGGTATCACCTGAGAGAGAACTTTTCACGGAGAAATCAAGCACAACAAAGCTGATTAAGTAACAGACATTTGGTGGAAGGAGAAGGACAATTCTGAGCACAAAGTGGTGATTGTCAGTTATATTTATTTCCAAGAACAATCTCCAAGGACTTATACTGCAGTCCTGTGACAAGGGGAGTGACGTAAGCAAAACCACAAAACTGCATATTAGTTACCTATTGTCATACAACAAATTAGCACACATTTAGTGGCTAACAACAACACACATGCATCATCTCGCAGAACCTGGGTATAGCTCACCAGGTCCTCTGCTTCAGGGTCTCTCATGAAGCTTCAGTCAAGGTTTCCAGCATCTCATCTGAAAGCTCAGCTGGAGAGGGACCTGCTCCCAGCTTCACATGGTTGTCAGCAGGAGTCAGCGATCTCTGTCCTGCTGGACTAGGGGCCTCCATTTCTTGCCTGCTGACAGCCAGTAGTTGCCCTAAGTTCATTTTCAATGGGTCTCCCAGACACAGATGCTTGCTTCATGCACTCAAGTCCAGAGGCAGTCAGGGTACTCTGCTAGCAATACGGAAGTTACAGCGTTAATTACGAAAGTGGCACCCAGTCGCCTCTGCCATGGTCAGTTAGAAGCTAGATACAGGTCCCACCCACGATAAAGGTAAAATGGTGACATGGGGCATGAATAAAAGGAAACAGAGAAGTGGGGACCGTTTTAGAGTTTCTCTGCCCCAAACTGATTTCAGAGCTCAAAGTCACTGAGGTCTCAGCAACATGTGCTACAGAAGAGAAGAATACTTAGTGATGGAACCTCCTTGTGAGTCTGAGAGCGCACAGGAGCTTGAGGGGACTTAGGAGCCAATCTGAGGCTGAAGAGCACTAAAAACACACTTAGAGTTCTTTGTACTTTGGCTTAGGATCAGCCCTAAGAGGGAAATACCCACATTTGAATTCAATAAATGTTAAGTACCCACACGGTGGCAGTAGACACCAGGAAATTCTAGGTATTATCCCCCACTAGCTACACTAGGACAAGTTTATCTTCCTACATGGCAACTCTTGTTTTCCTTTTTGTCTGATAATGTTTTCTTAGAAGTCTCAAGAACTTCCAGGTCCTCTTCAAATGAATATGATAAGGGATTGTCTCCTCCTTTATTTATGTACACTCTACCATAGTCTCCTCAAGCCCCACAAACAAGGGCTAATCCAGAGAGACTCCCTCAGAAATCTCTAGACTAGAAATAGGCACCAGTCTCTTTATTCATGTTTATCCCCAAGTCCCAGAGGGTACAAGCCAAGTCCTCCTCATAATTTCATCACCATACTTCCATGACAGCTCCAGGGGAGACCTACACGTTCTGTGGCTCAGCAAGCATCCAACTGAGAAATAAAATAGCCCTCTCTGCCTTCTTGCAAGCTTAGCAATCTTTTCCCTTAGCTCTCTCAGTGCTCTCCTGTGTAGATCTGATAGATTCAGCCGGGGGGAAAATGATTGGGGAAAGAAATGAAAAGAACAAAGATTCTGGAGTTATGATCAGTTTGAATAGACTTCTTTTCTATAAGAATACCCTCATGAATCAGCTACTGTTGGTGCTCCAGATCCTAGGCAGCCCTAAAGCAAAGCCTGTTAAGCAGGAAAAAATTCTGAACTAAAAACAAGCACCTCCCTTAGATTCATCAACAAGAGAGCAAAAAAGGTGGTCTGGATCAATTCCAGCCTCACTCTCACCTGTTCCTAAGTACTGATAAGAAGAACACTACAATTTCTGTACAAATAAAAGGAGGGCCTTGAGGGAAATGGGCCAGAACTGCTGCTATTATAGGCCTGTAGGTTCCCATGTTCTGCTCTGTGGCACTGATGGGAGCTACTTCCACCCCAAACTTTAAAAATGTTTAGCCTCAATTACTTCTTTTTTAAACATTAGGGTTTTTAAAGGTTTCACAACTGGAGATAAGTGGGCCAATGCAGTGTTCTTCACACCCTCAGGCAGCCTCCATCCATCTAATGCAGCTGTCTGCTGAAATCTGCCAACAGGACAGTTTAAAATAGATGGCAGCTCCCTTAAAAGAGTTGCAGGATTGATTTATACAGTCTCCCATAGTTATTTGTCTAGCTCAGTTGTCTCCAAACATTTTCGCTTATATACATGTAAAAGAAATTTGAAAAAGAATGTATCATTCATGAATTTTTTAAGGTGACTAATATTTTTTAATATGTTTAAAAGTTAATTTATCCTTGGGTTAAAATTACCTTCATGACTAGAATGAGTCAGTATTTAGCTATTCCAGTTTTTCATTTATATTTATAGCACTAAACAAAAATCTTATTTTTAAATGTAAGTAGATGAGAATGAGTTTTGTTAGTAAAATTTATGATATATTAAGTAATATATTTTGCATCTGATAATTAGAATAACATTAACATCCGAGAAGGAGAACCTGATTTAATAAAGCTGGTTTTCTGAAGTTTAGGGTACTGTATCACAGGTGATTTTTTTTTAATATTTTATTTTACATTCCTTACATATTAGTTTAGGTCCTGCTTTTTTAAGAGCATGAAAAAGAATGATGAGAAAAACAGAAAGACAAAATAGGAAGAGAAATAGAAAACATATCAAGTCTAGGGATGGATTCAGGTTTTGTTGGTCTAAAGCTTATGTATTATGAGATGCAGACCTCTTTTTGAAAAGAATACATTAAAATTTTAAAAATTAGGTGCAAAAGTAAATACTTTATAATATTAGAATAAAATTATGACAAATTATACATTTTAAAAGGATAAATTTCACAAATATTAGAAAAGTATAAGAATTAATAAAAATAAAAATAAATAAATAAAAATAAAAATTTAAAAAAGAATTAATAATATTAATCCATATCTCTATAACAATTTTTCTACACTTATTGGCTCAATACTTTTAATCATCTCTTCAAATAACAATTCATTTTGATATCATTTTCCATGGGAAAATAGATATTCAAATGTTTTCCTCAATATAGTTGATACATTTTATTACTGATAGTTTAGAAGATCTACTTTTTGTTTCATCATTATTGGCAGTTATTGGTTAAGCCACATCTATCATTTTCCCCCAGTTTCCTTCTCAGGAGGTGCTTCTTGCCAGGCAAGACTTAAGAGTCTCCACTCCTTTGACTGGCCAGGCTATAGCTATGGCGTTGGGACTCAGCACCAGGGCCAGCTTCACCAGGTCCTCCCTGCCCCCCCTTTCTCACCTACCCCAGTGACGCCCCACTCCCCAGTGGCTCTGCTATGACTCCCTCAGGAGTAACTCATTATTTGGTAATAATGAGAGTATGAAAGAGTAAGGTAGTCAAACAACCACAGTTCATCACTGCAATTGTCCCATGCTATTGAATTTGGAACATCCCCTAAAGGGTGAAACTACACCTTTACTAATGCCATGCCTCACCCTTACTAGACATTCATACAAGACAGGAAAAGACAATGGCCTAGGAAAGGTTTCCCAAGAGCCTTCTCCAACACCAATACTCTGACTGTTCCTCTGAAGACTGTTTATCCCGAGTGACGCATCCTGGAAGATTTGGGATGAATAAGAGGTATTTATTTTGAAAAGTTGGGAAATAGTGACTATAAAAGAAAATTTGAGAAAGGGAAAAGGAGAAACAGCATTTATATAAATTCTCTAATTGGTGAATATATTATTCTCTGAGGCTATATTGTTCTCTGATTTGAGCCAACATTGATATAATTACTTCCATTTTTCAAATCTTCTGTATCTTTTCTAATATTTTATCTGCTTAACCTATCATCAGTCTTGTGATACATGTTGAAGTATTCCATAGTGACTGTAGATTTATCCATTTCTCCCTATAGTTCTATCCACTTTTGCTTTGTAAATATTGAGTATATTTTGTAGGCATATGTAAGTTTGTTATTGTTATATATTTTTAGTCAGTTGAATCTTATTCCAGCTTTTATCCTACTATATTGTAATTACTAGTTTATTTGTCTGTTTTCCATTAGAGCATTGACCTATGAGAAAGGTCAGTGTTCGACTCATGAGTAAATACCTGCTACCACTATTACAGCTCAGGCTCTCATTACCTCTTTCCTGACTATTAATATAACTTCTTAACCAGATGAATACTAAACTGCCAATTTCAGCCCCTTGACATTTCTATCAAATTAATCTTATTTGAGAACAGCTCTGATCTTAACAGTCCTTTTTTAAAACTATGAGTTCCTGCTACTCACGCAATACAGTACAAACTCTATAACTCATCATTCAAATTTCTCAATGACCTGAAATTCACTCATTTTCTCCTCACATGCTATGAAACCAATCAGAATTTGACTATATTCTGAAATCCTCATTAGCCCTACATAGATCCTATATCCCTTCTGCTTTCCACATACACTATTCAGATCATGGCATAATTTTCCTCCCCGTCTCTGCAAGTCCAAATCATCATTTAAAACCAATCTTAAAAGCCTCTTCTGAAAGTTTTTGGTATACTCACCCCAATAAAAATATTTTCTCTTCCTTTTTAATGGTGTTATGAATTGGATGTTGGTGTTCTCCCAAAAATTCATATGTTGAAGGTTCAACACTCAGTGTGACTGTATTTAGAGACAGACCCTGTGAGGAGTGATAAGGGTTAAATGAGGTCATAAGGGTAGAGCTCTAATCTGATAGGGCTGGTGCTCTTCTAAGAAGAGGAAGAGACCCCAGAGCTCTCTGCCTCCACCATGTGATGACACAGTGAGAAGATAACTGTCTGCAAACAAAGGAAAGAGCCCTCACCAGGAATAAAATCAGTCGGCACCTTGATCTTAGACTTCCCGGCCTCCAGAACTGTGAGAAATACATTTCTGTTGTGTAAGCCACCCAGTCTGTAGTAATTTGTTATGACAGCCTGAGCTAATACAAATGACAATATACTACTTTAGGAATATCCCTTTTTAAGTTTAGATTTGTTTGCATTGAATTATTGCTGCTCATATGGCACAGGTATTTCTCAACTACTAATGTCCAATAATTCATAATGAGTCAAAGAATCCAGCAACTTCCAAACCAAAGAAATAATCTCACATGCATGCTTGGCAGCCATGTTTGCTTGTCAGATTTATATTTATTTGGTACCTTGTCATCAAAAACTCGAATACTTAAAAGGTTGTTTACAAGATATGTGTGATATTTTAAAACCTAAAATGATTCTTTGTTGTGTAATCCTTAAGCTCCAAGACTAAAATGTTTATTTTCATGGTTTGTTATGAAAAATTATGTCTACTTCTTATGTATTTAATACAGAAATTTAAATTTGACTATATTTTTCACTTATGAAATAGTTGAGTAATATTTTAATTGAAAGTCTCTGATTTCATTGATTCTGTTATAATAAACTCAGCCAGCATAAAAATATTGTTTGAATTCTCCTAGAATTAAAAAAAGTTACCTTTTTCCCTTCTTGCATAGGTTGTACAAATAGAAACAATGAATGACTATTTAAATAATCTAATAGAATCTTTTTAAAAACACAAAGCAGACTCTCTACTTTTTCACTTATACAAATGTGCTTTACATATATATATCATTTCTTTTTTCCAAACACTTTTATTTATACATGACTCTGACAATTACTGCATGCCCAGTGTCTCATGAACTGTGTTGATGCCGAGGAAAAAATCATGAACAAAATGTAGGAGAGACAGATGAAAACTAAATTCCAAAAATTATAGGTGATAGTGCTCACTATGCTCCAAGCCATGTTCTAAGCATTATATATACACTAAATCATTTAAGGTTCACAACAACTCTTAAAATAGGTTGTATTAATATTCCCAATTTAAGGAAATTGAGACACCAAGAATTTAAGACCCAAGATTCCAAGCCAGGCAGTCTTGGCTTGGTGTTTATTTATTTATTTTTAAATCCTTGCTTTTAAACACTCAACTCTACTCAATGGCCTCACTAATCACACAAGTAAATGTAAAATTGCTGCTATATTATACATTAATAAAGAGATATAGAGAGGCTATTTAAGGCCTCCATAATGGGAAGTTGGAGCTGGTCAGGAAAATCAAGGAAGGCTCCCTGAAGAAGTCTGCTCTGTATTATTCTAAGAACTAATTTTCTACTTCAAAAGGTAGAGCCAGAAGCAGATTTTTTTCCCCTAAAAGAGAAGGGTATCATGTACAGATAAAGACTCACAAGCTATGGATAAACTATTATGTCCAGATTTTTGTTATTTCTGGTGGTGGGAGGATTGATCTGTTCACCACACTGAAGCCTGTTTATCATAACTTGAAGCAGAAGTCAAAAGGTGAAAATTAAAGCTCTGGATGGGGATGAAAATCCCCAGAAAAACAGCAGAGTAAGAAGACAAAGCCAACATTTAATTGTCAATTGACAAGGGATGAACCTAAAAATATTTAAAGAGAAAAAGAAGAGCTTTGGAGGAGAAACGAGAGGGAGAGAGAAGGAAAGAAAGAAAGAGAGAAAGAAAGGAAATAAGAAAGAATTATAATAATAAATAAGAAATAATAAATATATATAATATTATATTTAACATATATATAATAATAAATAAAAGTAATAAATATGAAACAATCTAAGGTAAAAGGAAAATCAAGAGACTTTTGTCAATAGAGGCAAGAGAAAAATATGACGGAAGAGGCTAACAATGTCAGATTCTACTGAGCTATCAGTCAGATAAAAAATGAGATTTAATATCATGAAAGTCATGGGTAACTCAACAGGAGCCATGGGAACAGAGCAATGATTCTCAATATTGCTTCACAGGGATCACTTGGTAATGTCTGAGGACATTTTTGGCTGTTACAGCTGCAGAGAGAGGGCTGTTACTGGCATCTAGTAAATAAAGATCAGAGATGCTGCTACACATCCTAAAACGTGTAGGACGGTACTGCAAACATAAAATATTGACCTAACCTGCCAATGGTGCTGTGGTTAAGAAATCCTGAAGACAGAGCAATGTAGGCAGAAGGTGGATTGGAAAAGATTTAGAAATGGCCGCGGTGGGGGGTTGGGGGGGTGGGGCGGGGATAGAAACAGTTTAAAAACAATTTTTCAAAAATGTGAACAGAGGAAATAGAGCAGAATCTAGAAGGGAGTGAAGAAATTACCTGAAAAATTTCTTCTCTCTCCCTCCTTCCTCTTCTTTCTTTTCATCGGGAGACACTTGATCCTGTTTTCAAAAGCTCCAATTGAAGAAAGTGAAAGTGAAAGTCTCTCAGTCGTGTCTGACTATTTGTGACCCCATGGAATAGTCCGTGGGATTCTCCAGGCCAGAATACTGGAGTGGGTAGCCTTGCCCTTCTCCAGGAGATCTTCTCAACCCAGGGATTGAACCCAGGTCTCCCGCATTGCAGGCAGATTCTTTACCAGCTGAGCCACCAGGGAAGCCTTGAATATTAAGATAAAAGATAATTCATAACTTCAGGTACCTTAGAAGGTGGGAATGGGTAAAATAAAAGCACCAGAGGAGGAGTTAGCCTTAGGAAAAATAATTGCTCCTATACTGTAACAGAAGGAAACTAGAATAGTATGAACAGATAATGGGACAGGTGATGGAGTTCTTTTAAGGGCTTCTACTTTCTCTGTGGAGGTTTAGTCGCTAGGTCGTGTCCAATTTTTGTGACCCCATGGACTTTAGCCCACCAGGCTCCTCCATCCATGGGATTTCCCAGGGATCAAACCCAGGTCTCCTGCACTTCAGGTGGTCTCCTGCATTGCAGGCAGATTCTTTACTAACTGAGCCATCAGGGAAGGATGCTTTACTTTAGTTGAATTATTGTTGCTGTTATCCAGGCTAGAATACTAGAGTGGGTAACCCTTTCCTTCTCCAGGGGATCTTCCCAATCCAGGGATGAAAGCAAGGTCTCCCACATTGCAGGCAGATTCTTTTCTATCCGAGCCACCAGGGAACTCTCCCAAAGCAGGGTATTCAAAACAAAGCTTTGATTATCACCAGTAAATGAGCTATGTAAGATAGGTCCCCTGAGGTTCACCAGAACTCTGGGCAAATTTTACATGATCATACTTAAGAATAAGCTTTACGGAGGAAACTTAAGGGGTCAACAATAAGAAAAGTCGCAAGTCCTTTGATTTTCCCATTTTCCCCATGAAGACGTACAAAGGGCCCTCGGCCATCTCATGGACACTCAGCCCATTACTCCAGGGCAGAGTCCCCAACTGCCCTGTTGCTCTCATTTCTTACAGGGAAAGCATGACAGCAACCATAATGGGAAGAGATAAGCACACAGCTTAAATGTCAGGCAATCTGGACTGCATGTCAGCTATTTAGAGGAAGTAACTGTGAAAACAGCTGCCCAGCACCTGAGGACCGTAGAGACCACAGAAAGCTGAAGTTCCTCGGAGAGGCTAAAGCAATTTCATCAAGTCTTACAGGAAGCTGAGTTCAAGTGTGACTTTCCCCACTGGGTAAAGGGTTATTCCTGGATCCAGGCAGTCCAGGGGTTCAGTAACCAAGAATGAGTTCTTGAGGTTACTTTCAGAGAATCCTGCCCCTTATGCCATGAAATTCTATACATTATTCAACAAATGACATTTACAGTAGCTTGTACACATATTTTAGCAGACTTCTCTTACTTTATTTCTGCATCCTGTGTGGTTTTTAAAGAAAAGGAAGAAACAGAGGATATGGTTTCAAAGTGAAGAGAGGTCTCATGAAACAAACCATAATGTTCCCAGTACTTGCCCACTAAAAATATTTAAGGGTAATTTACAGAGAATATTTCTAAATGTGATTTCTGATACATATACAAAAATAACATACACATAAATACCTAAATTTCATAATGGCAACATGTAGCATGAGGGTTTTTTCCTTTTATAACAAAGATGGATAAAAAGAAAACAAAGATTAAGAGAACAAGAGCAGAAAATGTACAATAAAAATTTTCCCTTAATTGGTTTAGAGAGTTCTAGAACAAAATAATAGAATGTTTATTACTAAGACACAGAAAGTATAGCTTTTGTTGAGAAAGATGACATTTCTGAGGCCCGAGATGTCTATAATATGAAAAGTTAAAACAAAAAGTTGAACACAGCAGAGTAAGTTATCAAGTAGTCTTTATTTTATTTTACTCTAAAGTTACATAAAACTATGCAATATTGAAATTAATGGCAACTCATCTTTCTGAATGAATTCAGCAGTAAACAAAACCTCAGTACCTTGATATTATTGAGAGATGCCATAAGAAAAAGTTTTCAAGTCCCTTGGAAGCTAGAAGTGATGCTCTTTTTCTCCAAAAACAAAAATCATCAAGTAAAAAGAGATGAAAAATATGGGGAGTGCAAAGGAAGAAAAGTTTCCCTTCTCTGACAAAATAAAGAAAAGACAGCTTAGGGCACACAAAGTCACGGGTTTGGGAATTTTTAAGACATCCAAATGAAATGGCTAGCTGATGGCCTGTAGATTCTAGAAGAGCAGAAAATAGAGGGTCCCTAAAACCAGAGGTTTAGGAAAGGCATGACCTTGAGCCACAAAAGCATAACTAGTACTTCTTAAACTTGAATGTGCTTACAAATCACTTAGAGATCTTGATAAAATAAATTCTAATTAATAGGCTTAGCATTAGGCTGGAGATTCTGCTTTTCTAATAAGCTCCCAAATGATGCCAATGCAACTGGTCCCTGGATCACACTTTGAAAATAGCAAAGTGTCATGCTGATGATACCCAACTTAATCTAACATCCTGGGAACCCAAATAGAAGCTTTCCACGTAGTCATTCAGCCACAGAAATGTATAGACCTTCACAAGACCAGAAAATTAGTCACATGGGAAAACAAGAATCTGTTAACTTTATATGAGTTATTGAATTATTTTTGCTTTATGCTAATCAGATGTATTAACAAAAACCTGTCATAAGAATACTATGCTATTTTTCAGATAATCCCAGAATTACTGATAAAGCAGTATGTACTCACTGTCAGCATTCCATGAAAATACACACGGGAATTACTATAAAAGGCAGTGGCACCCATTTTACATGGAAACTTCGCAGGCTTAAATGTGAGCACAGCACTTCACTCAGTTCTCAGGTAAAGCACATGCCTTCTAAGTTGTCGCTGCCCACTTGAGCTTTGTCCAGCAAGGAGGACGAAGACATTTGAACAGTAGATTGAGCCCTGCTAATGAGAATGCCTGGAATATGTTTCAGTTCAGTCAGTTCAGTCGCTCAGTCATGTCCAACTCTGCAACCCCATGGACGGCAGCATGCCAGACCTCCCTGTCCATCACCAACTCCTGGAGTTTACTGAAACTCATGTCCATTGAGTTGGTGATGCCATCCAACCATCTCATCCTCTGTCGTCCCCTTCTCCTCTCACCTTCAATCTTTCCCAGCATCAGGGTCTTTTCCAATGAGTCAGTTCTTTGCATCAGGTGGCCACAGTATTGGAGCTTCAGCATCAGTCCTTCCAATGAACATTCAGGACTGATTTTTTTAGGATGGACTGGTTGGATTTCCTTGCAGTCCAAGGGACTTTCAGGAGTCTTCTCTATCACCACAGTTCAAAAGCATCAATTACTCAGCATTCAGCTTTCTTTATAGTCCAACTCTCACATCCATCCATGACTACTGAAAAAACCATAGCTTTGACTATGCCAACCATACTTTGTTGGCAAACTGATGTCTCGGCTTTTTAGTATGCTTTCTAGGTTGGTCATAGCTTTTCTTCCAAGGAGCAAGTGTCTTTTAATTCCATGGCTGCAATCGCCATCTGCAGTGATTTTGGAGCCCCCAAAAATAAAGTCTGTCACTGTTTCCATTGTTTCCCCATCTATTTGCCATGAAGTGATGGGACCAGGTGCCATGATCTTAGTTTTCTGAATGTTGAGTTTTAAGCCAGCTTTTGGCCTTCACTTTCATCAAGAGGCTCTTTAGTTCTTCGACTCCTGCCATAAGGGTGGTGTCATCTAAATATCTGAGGTTATTGATATTTCTCCCAGCAGTCTTGATTCCAGCTTGTGCTTCATCCAGCCTGGCATTTCTCATGATGTACTCTGCGTATAAGTTAAATAAGCAGGGTGACAATACACAGCCTTGATGAACTCCTTTCCTGATTTGGAACCAGTCTGTTGTTCCATGTCCAGTTCTAACTGTTGCTTCTTGACCTGCATACAGATTTCTCAGGAGGCAGGTCAGGTTGTCTAGTATTCCCATCTCTTGAAGAATTTTCCACAGTTTGTTGTGATCCACACAGTCGAAGGATTTGGTGTAGTCAATAAAGCAGAAGTAGATGTTTTTCTGGAACTCTCTTGCTTTTTCGATGATCCAGCGAACGTTGGCAATTTGATCACTGGTTCCTGTGCCTTTTCTAAGTCCAGCTTGGTCTAAAAATATCGTGGTCTTCCCTATTAGCTCAGCTGGTCAAGAAACTGCCTGCAATACAGAAGACCCAGGTTCAATCTCTGAGTCAGGAAGATCCTCTGGAGAAGAGATAGGCTACCCACTCCAGTATTCTTGGGCTTTCCTGGTGGTTCAGACAGTAAAGAATCCACATGCAACAAGGGACACCTGGGTTTAATCCCTGTGTTGGGAAGATCCCCTGGAGGAGGGTATGGCAACCCACTCCAGCATTCTTCCCAGGAGAATCCCCATGGACAGAGGAGCCTGGTAGGCTACAGTTATGGGGTCGCAAAGAGTTGGATATGACTGAGTGACGAAGAGCACACACACACACACACACACACACACACACACACACACACACTTTTATATATTTATTTTCAAACCCAAATCAGTTACATTTTATTATCCATTTTTCTTCCAGTTTTATTGAGATATAACATAAAGCACTCTATAAGTTTAAGTTATGCAACATAATGATTTGATTTGCATGTATCATGAAATAATAACCCCAGTGAGTTTCGTGTGCATCTGTCATTCTATATAGATGCAAAAGAAAAACAATTTTCGCTGTGATGAGATCTCTTAGGATTTACTCTCTTAACTTTCTTCCCTCTCCCAACAACCCCTCCACCCCACTCCTCTGAAAACCACAAATCCAATCTTTTCCCTATGGATTTGCATGTTTGTTTGTTTGTTTTCAGAGTATAATTGATTTACAACGCTATATTAATTCTTGGTGCACAACAGTGATTCTCATATTTTTTAACTTTTTCTTTTGTATTGGGGAATAGCTGATTGACAATGTTGTAATAGTTTCAGGTAAACAGCGAAAGGACTCAGTCACACACATATATGTTATAAAGTTTACTATGCTTAAATCTCTACCTAAATTCTTTCCAGTAAAACATTAAAAAAAAAAGAAAGTGAAAGCTTATTAGTATTTTTCCATAATCAAAGAAGCAATTATTTGCCTTGATAGGATATGTTACCTATGTTCATAGAAAGAACTTTACAAAGTGTTGATTAATTTAATTTAATCTTAAAGTTTTGCTGATTATCCACTATGTTGCATTCAAAATGTACAAACCATTTATCACTATGTAAGCAGGAAAATTACTCCCTCAGTCACTGTAAATTGAGAAGAGGGCTTTTTTAAACCTTAGGCAATTAAAATAGATTGGCCTTTGTAGTTATACCACTGACCTTTCCTCAGAATTTACTTGATCATCAGTGAAATACTTTGGTTAAGTGTTCTGGTAAATTAGGTTGTGGTGGTGGTTGTTTAGTCACAATGTCATGTCCGACTCTTGTGACCCCATCAACTGTAGCCAGCCAGGCTCCCCTATCCATGGGATTTCCCAGGCAATACTGGAGTGGATTGCTATTTTTATACTGATGATTGGTTATCAAATTGCTAATCTATAAAGCAGGTATCACTCATAGATTACTCTTCATCCTATTTTATTTTCACACAATGTACTATGTGATATATGCAATCATATATATATATATATATATATATATATATATACACATACACTATAGGTTCAGTTCAGTTCAGTTGCTCAATCGTGTCCGACTCTTTGCGACCCCATGAATCGCAGCACGCCAGGCCTCCCTGTCCATCACCAACTCCCGGAGTTCACTCAGACTCACATCCATCAAGTCCGTGATGCCATCCAGCCATCTCATCCTCTATCATCCCCTTCTCCTCCTGCCCCCAATCCCTCCCAGCATCAGAGTCTTTTCCAATGAGTCAACTCTTCGCATGAGGTGGCCAAAGTACTGGAGTTTCAGCTTTAGCATCATTTCTTCCAAAGAAATCCCAAGGTTGATCTCCTTCAGAATGGACTGGTTGGATCTCCTTGCAGTCCAAGGGACTCCTTCAAGAGTCTTCTCCAACCACAGCTCAAAAGCATCAATTCTTCTGTGCTCAGCTTTCTTCACAGTCCAACTCTCACATCTATACATGACCACAGGAAAAACCATAGCCTTAACTAGACAGACCTTTGTCGGCAAAGTAATGTCTCTGCTTTTGAATATACCATCTAGGTTGGTCATGTGCTGCAATTCATGGGGTCACAAAGAGTCGGATAGGACTGAGCGACTGAACTGAACTGATGGATTGTAGCTTAATACATTAATAATAATGTATCAATATTGGCTCATTAATTGTAACAAATACATCATACTATTGTAAGATGTTACCAGTGGGGAACATAGTGAAACCTAGAAACTGGTGTGAAATATTCAGGAATGCTCTGTACTTTCTTTGCAACTATTCTTAACTCTATTCTAAAATATAAAATGCAATCTAAAATTTTTTAAGAATAAAGTATGATTTTCTAATTATATCTAAAAAGTGTAAATAACTACAACTCTGCCACCCAGAGACAGAAAACACAGCCTCTGCTCTCAGGGAGCCCAGTGGGAAAAGCCAGAAAGGGTTAAGTCATTTGTCATACAACATAAACACAACATATCATACCACAAAGGATCATAGAGGGGAAGCAGCTACTATATACCCATAGGAGGAAGGGCAAGGCAAACTGAAGGGACAGTCCTGAGATGACTGAGTCTTAAATTAGCCAGAAAATCCATACAAGCAAGAAAACAAACTCACTGCTGACACAGCTGTCAATAAAGTAAGCAACATCCAGCTTAAATTTATAAAAACATTTATTGATTACCAGGTTAGAGAATATGTTAATACCCTCAGATTTAAGGTTTACTGAACAGAATCATTGAGGATACCACTGAGAGCACCTTCTCCTGCTATGTGACGTTAGGCAACTTACTGAAACTTAGGGACTCAGTTTTCTTATCTTTAAATTGTGGAAAATGACAGTGTTGTTTTGGGAACTAAAGTAGTATATGTAATAGGCTTAGGACAGTGCCTGGCACCTCCTAGATACTCATCAGGTATTCAGTTCAGTCAGAGAAGGCAATGGCACCCCATTCTAGTACTCTTGCCTGGAAACTCCCATGGATGGAGGAGCATGGTAGGCTGCAGTCCACGGGGTCGCTGAGGGTCGGGCACGACTGAGAGACTTCACTTCCACGCACTGGAGAAGGAAATGGCAACCCGCTCCAGTGTTCTTGCCTGGAGAATCCCAGGGACGGGGGAGCCTGGTGGGCTGCTGTCTATGGGGTCGCACAGAGTCAGACATGACTGAAGTGACTTAGCAGCAGCAGCAGCAGCATTCAGTTCAGTTCAGTTCATTTCAGTCACTCAGTCGTGTCCAGCTCTTTGTGACCCATGATCTGCAGCATGCCAGGCCTCCCTGTCCATCAAAAACTCATGGAGCTTATTCAAACTCATGTCCGTTGAGTCAGTGATATCATCTAACCATCTCATCCTCTGTTGTCCCCTTCTTCTCCCACCTTCAATCTTTCCCAGCATCAGGGTCTTTCCAAATGAGTCAGTTCTTCACATCAGGTGGGCAAAGTATTGGAGCTTCACCTTCAGCATCAGTCCTTCCAATGAATATTCAGGACTGATTTCCCTTAGGATGGACTGGTTGGATCTCCTTGCTGTCTAAGGGACTCTCAAGAGTCTTCTCCAACACCACAGTTCAAAAGCATCAATTCTTTGGCACTCAGCTCTCTTTATACTCCAACTCTCACATCCATCCATGGCTATTGAAAAAACCATAGCTTTGCTAGACGGACCTTTGTTGGCAAAGTAATGTCTCTGCTTTTTAATATACTGTCTAGGTTGGTCATAACTTTTCTTCCAGGAGCAAGTGTCTTTTAAATTCATGGCTGCATCACCATCTGCAGTGATTTTGGAGCCCCCCAAAATAAAGTCTGTCTGTTTCCACTGTTTCTCCATCTATTTGCCATGAAGTGATGGGACCAGATGCCATGATCGTCATTTTCTGAATGTTGAGTTTTAAGCCTATATTTTTACTCTCCTCTTTCACTTTCATCAAGAGGCTCTTTAGTTCTTCTTCGTTTTCTGGGACAAGGGTGGTGTTATCTGCATATCTGAGGTTATTGATATTTCTCCCTGCAATCTTGATTCCAGCTTGTGCTTCTTCCAGCTCAGCGTTTCTCATGATGTGCTCTGCATATAAGTTAAATAAGCAGGGTGACAATATACAGCCTTGATGAACTCCTTTCCTGGTTTGGAATCAGTCTGTTGTTCCATGTCCAGTTCTAACTGTTGCTTCCTGACCTGCAGATAGATTTCTCAAGAGGCAAGTCAGGTTGTCTGGTATTCCCATCTCTTAAACAATTTTCCACAGTTTATTGTGATCCACACAGTCAAAGGTTTTGGCATAGTCAATAAGTCAGAAATAGATGTTTTTATGGAACTCTCTTGTTTTTTCAATGATGCAACAGATGTTGACAACTTGATCTCTGGTTCCTCTGCCTTTTCTAAAACCAGCTTGAACATCTGCAAGGGTACAGTTCATGTACTGTTGAAGTCTGGCTTGGAGGATTTTTAGCATTACTTTGCCAGCGTGTGAGATGAGCTTAATTGTGTGGTAGTTTGAACACTCTTCAGCATTACCTTTCTTTAGGATTGGAGTGAAAATTGACCTTTTCCAGTCCTGTGGCCACTGTTGAGTTTTCCAAATTTGCTGGCATATTGAGTGCAACACTTTGACAACATCATCTTTCAGGATTTGAAAGAGCTCAACTGGAATTCCATCACCTCCTCTAGCTTTGCCTGTAGTGATGCTTCCTAAGGCTCTCTTGACCTCACATTCCAGGATGTCTGGCTCTAGGTGAGTGATCACACCATTGTGATAATCTGGGTCATGAAGATCTTTTTATATAGTACAAAAGAAGCTAAATGACTTGCATAATGCCTGAAGAAGAATGTCTTTCCCTAATTCTGTTTTCTTTGAATAAAGAGCTCCCCTAAACAACCCCCCTGCATATGCAGAGTACATCATGAGAAACGCTGGGCTGGAAGAAACACAAGCTGGAATCAAGATTGCCGGGAGAAATATCAATAACCTCAGATATGCAGATGACACCACCCTTATGGCAGAAAGTGAAGAGGAGCTAAAGGGCCTCTTGATGAAGGTGAAAGAGGAGAGTGAAAAAGTTGGCTTAAAGCTCAACATTGAGAAAACGAAGATCATAGCATCTGGTCCCATCACTTCATGGCAAATAGATGGGGAAACAGGGGAAACAGTGTCAGACTTTATTTTGGGGGCTCCAAAATCACTGCAGATGGTGACTGCAGCCATGAAATTAGAAGACGCTTACTCCTTGGAAGAAAAGTTATGACCAACCTAGATAGTTTATTCAAAAGCAGAGACATTACTTTGCCGACTAAGGTCCATCTAGTCAAGGCTATGGTTTTTCCAGTGGTCATGTATGGATGTGAGAGTTGGACTGTGAAGAAGGCCGAGCGCCAAAGAATTGATGCTTTTGAACTGTGGTGTTGGAGGAGACTCTTGAGAGTCCCTTGGACTGCAAGGAGATCCAACCAGTCCATTCTGAAGGAGATCAGCTCTGGGATTTCTTTGGAAGGAATGATGGCTAAAGCTGAAACTCCAGTACTTTGGCTACCTCATGAGAAGAGTTGACTCATTGGAAAAGACTCTGATGCTGGGAGGGATTGGGGGCAGGAGGAGAAGGGGACGGCTGAGGATGAAACGGCTGGATGGCATCACGGACTTGATGGACGTGAGTCTGAGTGAACTCCGGGAGATGGTGATGAACAGGGAGGCCTGGCGGGCTGCAATTCATGGGGTCACAAAGAGTTGGACACGACTGAGCGACTGAACTGCACTGAAACAACCCCCTGGCTTCCCTTTGCTCTTTACTCACTGCATTCCTGTGGAGGCACAGAGACTTACCTGGTTGGCGAATTTGGGAAGAATAACTGGGTGAGCTTGGCTCACCTCTGCCCTTTTTCATTTTGGGAATAAATATGCAGTGAGCATGATTTCCCCAGTCTTTTGTGAGGTGAAGCGAAAGTTGGCCAGTACTGCAGCTTAGTTTTAGCAAGCTCATTCAACTGACAGATCTAAACCTGCATTCTCTTATTGGACCTTTTTTTTTTTTTTTGGAAAGTGCGTTGATTCACCCCCAAGCTTTCTGACAGAAAACTGTGAGGTGTTTTAGAAACATCTCTCAATGTGGTCAAGCATATTACATAATCAGTTCTGTTTTTTCCTTGGAGACATTCCTCCTGAGCCTTTCATCCCCCTGCTCCAAACTGTACTGCTGTTATAACAAGCAAAAAAAAAAAGTACCATGTAAACTATGGCAGAGACCACTAGTTACCTGCTAAAGTCCATTATTTCCTTAGTAACAAAACCTGCTGACTAGGTCTCTCTGCTGACTAGATCAAGGTTTCATTTGTGTGTACCTTGTGACTAAGTTTTGGTTTATGAAATATAAGCAGAAATGTTGTATGGTATTTTTCAGGAATTCTTAAAAGCAGGAGAATCACCCTTGTCTTCCTCTTCCTCCATTCCATTCACAGAATATGGTTATGACAGCTGGAGCTCTGGCAGCCTTATTGCACAATGATGAGTTCCACAGAATAAAATGAGAGAAGCTGTGAGCTAGTTTGGCTTCCTGATGATGTTATAGAACTGCCATGCCCGCTTTGTATTGCTCACCTTACCTCTGGATTTTTATATGAGAAAAATAAACTTATCTGTAGTTCCAGTAAATGTTGCTTTTTCCCTGTCATATGAAGCTGTAGTCACCCTGACAAACACAGAAAATTAGCTTCAAGCCCCTCTTCCTTGTCCTTTCTTCCCAACCAGAGTGCCTACTCCTAAACCCACCTATCTGCAAACTCTGGAGCCACTATTTTAACAGAAAGTTAAATTGCCTTGCAAGCGGAAAATGATCTGGCATTTAACTGAAGACCAAAGAACTTTAAAAATATCTAAGAAAGAAGAAAAGATCACCACTAAAAATGCCCTCTCAAAGTTCCTCCTATCATGGTTTCCAAGAATTTAATGCACTGCTTTTGGCTAACTTATTACATCAATACTTAGGAATTTGTAAGTGACTTTTCCTATGTTAACTCTAAGAGCCCAACATTTGTTTTTCATTTCAACAGAAACACAACTATATTTACCTCTATATGTGTACATCTCAATAAATTTTCCAACAAATATTTATTATATACCAGCTGATCCTTACTTCATTCTTAGGCTCTACTCTTTCTCTGTTTTGTACAATTTAGACTGAAAATTTGGCTCTGACTTTGCTCTTTGATTTCACCTTTATACTACATAAAGTAAGAGACCTTCTGATGATGTCATTTGTCTCTTTGATCCAGCAAAAAAACCAGTCATCACCCCTTCTTTTTAAGGCTATCCTTATTAAAAGCCTCATGCTTACACGCACATGTATGCTCACTCACTCAGTTATGTCTGACTCTGTGACCCTATGGACTGTAGCCAACCAGACTCCCCTGTCCTGGGATTCTCCAGGCAAGAACAATGGAGTGGGTTTCCATTTCCTTCTCCAGGGATCTTCCCGACCCAGAGGTTGAACCCATGTCTCTTGCATTGACAGGCGGGTTCTTTACTGCTGAGCCACCAGGAAAAGCCAAATTGAAAGCCTAATTTTTGCTAAATGCCACTTTCAATGCTTTCATTATTTCATCTGTTCTTCATACCAACCCCACAAGTAAGGTCTTGTTTTCTCCATTCTATGGACGAATCAACTATGATTCAGAGAGATTGAAACTAATCCAAGGTTTGTCTCCAAAGAAGATGTTGTGCTATTTCCTTTTTGAAAAATCTGTTTTTCCACATCTCTCTACTTCCTTTGCTACCTCCCCTTCTTTTCTTTACTGGCTGTATCTGGATATTTCAAAATATGCAGAATAAATTATTCACCTTAGAAGGGACATTAAAAACACAGTTCCAATTTTACAAGATAAAACTATTAATAATGTTATTATATTATTGCTACAAAATAAAGTATGCAGAAAACACTGATGAATATAAAAACCAAATAAGGCAGCCCCTCCACTTCAGATTGAAAAGCTCACAGAGTTGGTACCTAACCATAAATAATACCTCAAACAACTCTTTTTCTTTCAGCAAATACACACATACACACACAAACCTGAAGAAAGTCCCTTCTGACCACAGCCCTTCTCCTACTCCCCAGGTACATTAATATTAATCAGTGTGTTAGAAAACACTAAATTCTCTGCCAAACAACTGAGATTATCCATCAGTTGTTCCTCAAGGAGAGTCTTCTCCCAACAACTCCAACATGCGGCTATTGTGTATATATAGATCGCAGTCATGCACAGGACAAGCACGTGACAAACGTTCACCAAAATGAAGGCTGCACATTGGCAGCACCGTCGCCCTAGGCTGCAAATTCATTGGCATTCCAGGAACTTCACAAATAGCATGCAGTGTGACCTTTCTTTTTAAAAGGGATACCGTGAGGCTTGGAAATTTAATCTTAGAAACATCATATTCAATCACAATATTTTCATTACTTAACATTCTTCACTATATGAAATCTCTCAAACTAAGATTGTTTGGATTAACAAATCTTTTAAAATTCAAGCCTTTATGTAAGAAAAATTCACTACTAAAGGAATTCACTTCATCAGTCGGTTTTACTTCTTCTACCTGGTTGAAATATCAGACAGTGAAGTGAGTGTTTTGTTGGAGGAGGGACAGCAGGAAAGGCTAATTTTGGAACCCTGGACAAGAAACATCAACAGGTGGGCAGTGTGATGAAAGAGTGATAGGAGAATCTGAAAGCAGAACAGGGTTGGAAAGGAGAGACTAGACACAAACATGTGTGGACTGTGTTTCACAATATGGCCAGGACCTCCCTTGCTCTGATATTTGCACTTATACAGTAATCAGTATGTGTTAGGCACAGTTCTTAGGTTCCTGTTTAATTAACAGTAGTTACTATGCTTATTCTTGGGCTTCTCAGGTGGCTCAGTGGCAAAGAAAATCTCATGTGTCGACTCAGTAACTGAGTTCAATCCCTGGGCCAGGAAGAGTCCCTGGAGAAGGAAATGGCAACTCACTCCAGTATTCTTGCCTTGGAAATCTCATGGACAGAGGAACCTAGGAGGCTACTTTCCACTGGGTTGCAAAAGAGTCAGATGTAACTTAGTGACTAAACTACAACTATTTTTATCCTTACTTTACAGTTGGAAAGACCAAAGCCCAAAGAAGTTGAGTATTTTCCAAAGCCTCACAGCTGGTTAGTGGCAGAGCTGGAATTCAAATTCAGGCACCATTTCAGATCATGAATTATTATTTTACACAGCATACATTCTACAGCAGTGCCTCTCAAACTTGTTTTTAACTGTGACTCCCAGGAGGAATATATGATCCAGTATATAAAAACCCACGTAATAGAAACAGAAGCTTTGTGAAATAATACTTTTACTAGATGCAATGCATTCAGATCTTTATTTCACTTTAAAAAATTGTTGGTTACAACTAATAAATTGACTTTACAACCTTCAGTGGGTTAAACCTCACAACTTGAAAACTACTACTTTGGAGACCAGGGCTACAAATGGTAATTAAATATTTCTACTTGGATGTTTGACAGTCATTCAAGCAAATAGACAGTCATCTTCACTTGCCTGTTGACAGTCTACAAATGAACTTCTGAATTCCACCCTCCTCCCTTTTGTTTCCCTCTCTCATTAAATGACAGCTTCTTCTGTACTGTCCACACAGTAGCCACTTACAAATGAAGCAAGCAAGCACCTAAAATGTCACTATCAGAACTGAGACATGCTGTGAGTGTAAAATATACCTGATATTTAAAAGACTTTATGAAAAAATAATCTAAAATATTTTATTAATAACTTCAATTATTTGTGTGTTGAAATGTTTGTTACACTGAGTTAA
Organism: Nanger dama; assembly: GCA_917880005.1. Taxonomy (NCBI): domain Eukaryota; kingdom Metazoa; phylum Chordata; class Mammalia; order Artiodactyla; family Bovidae; genus Nanger; species Nanger dama. Next base: position 6,381,922 of record CAKJTW010000059.1, read on the forward strand.
ATAAAATATATTACTAAAATTGATTTCAGTTGTTTCTTTTTACTTTTTTGATGTGGCTAGAAGAAGAATGTTCATTACCTGTGCAGCACATTATATTTCTATTGGACAGTAATGTTCTGGTTGCTCAAGCTAAAAACTTATGAATCATCCCTTACTCCTTTTCTCTCCATCAGCAAATGGTAAGCTTGACCATTAAAAGATTCATAGCTCAAGAACTTCTCACCACCTTCACTACTACACACACACACACACACACACCAGATCTCCTTGCTTCCTTCTTCACCACATCTTACAGCTTCTATGCTCAAACAGTGAAAAATCTGCCTGCAATGAAGGAGACCTGGGTTCAGTCCCTAGGTTGGGAAGATGCCCTGGAAAAGGTAATGACAACCCACTCCAGAATTCTTGCCTGGAAAATTCCATAGACAGAGGAGCCTGGTGGGCTACAGTCCACAGGGTTGCAAAGAGTTGGACACAATTGTTCGACTAACACTTATAAAGTTGACAGGTCATCCTTTTAAAAGGTCAGTTGATTATGTCACTCCTCTGTTCAAAATCCTCCAATGGCTCTTTTGCCAGAGCAAAAGCCTAAGTCCTTACAACAGCCTACAAAGCTTTTTAGGTTCTGACCACCCACCCCACCTCATCTATCTGTCCTGATTCCTTACCACTTCCTTCTTAACTCAGCTACAGCTGCCTCCTTGAATTCACCAAGTATGCTGCTACCACCAGATGCCTGCACTTCTGGTGCCTCTGTATCTAACCCTCTTACCCTGGATATCCTCTGTCTTCTTTCTCTGTTTTGGATCAAATGTCAACTTACCAGCAAGTCCTCTACTGATAATTGTACTTAAAATCGCAAATCACCCTGTCCTGATTCTTCCATTTTCCCTTTCTTAGCTTTATGTCTTACAGTTCAGTTCAGTCGCTCAGTCGTGTCCGACTCTTTGCAACCCCATGAATCACAGCACGCCAGGCCTCCCTGTCCATCACCAACTCCCAGAGTTCACTGAGACTCACGTCCATCGAGTCCGTGATGCCATCCAGCCATCTCATCCTCTGTCGTCCCCTTCTCCTCCTGCCACCAATCCCTCCAAGCATCAGAGTCTTTTCCAGTGAGTCAACTCTTCCCATGAGGTGGCCAAAGTACTGGAGTTTCAGCTTTAGCATCATTCCTTCCAAAGAAATCCCAGGGTTAATCTCCTTCAGAATGGACTGGTTGGATCTCCTTGCAGTCCAAGGGACTCTCGAGAGTCTCCTCCAACACCACAGTTCAAAAGCATCAATTCTTCGGCGCTCAGCCTTCTTCACAGTCCAACTCTCACATCTATACATGACCACAGGAAAAACCATAGCCTTGACTAGATGGACCTTAGTCGGCAAAGTAATGTCTCTGCTTTTGAATAAACTATCTAGGTTGGTCATAACTTTTCTTCCAAGGAGTAAGCGTCTTCTAATTTCATGGCTGCAGTCACCATCTGCAGTGATTTTGGAGCCCCCAAAAATAAAGTCTGACACTGTTTCCCTGTTTCCCCATCTATTTGCCATGAAGTGATGGGACCGGATGCCATGATCTTCGTTTTCTGAATGTTGAGCTTTAAGCCAACTTTTTCACTCTCTTTCACTTTCCTCAAGAGGCTTTTTAGTTCCTCTTCACTTTCTGCCATAAGGGTGGTGTCATCTGCATATCTGAGGTTATTGATATTTCTCCCGGCAATCTTGATTCCAGCTTGTGTTTCCTCCAGTCCAGCGTTTTCTCATGATGTACTCTGCATATAAGTTACAACCTTTAATTAATTATCTTACATAATTTATTTGTTTATCAGTCTCTCACCAGTCACATGTAGGAGTTCCCTGAGGGCAGTGACTGTTTCATTGCTGCATTCACAGTATCTTTGAGCCTCACTAATGGTAGGTGCTCAAAAAACTATCTGTTGAATGAATAAATAAGTTGTGCATTTCCAAACTCAGTTTTGGACCATTTGTAACTAGGCATTCTCAGGAAACTACTGAAACAAGTGAATATGTCGGTATGTTTAGTTTTTAGCCCATTATTCTTCTTGGACCTACAGTAATTCCACAATAAAGAAGTCAAGATTCTTCTCCATACTTCAAACCTTTTGTCCATTTTCCCTGAAGATGTGCTTTCCTTTTCCCTCAGCCATGAATATCTCCTTAGGCATCTGTACCATCTCCTGAATGGCTGACCTGATACACGTGCAGCTGCAGCCAATACAGATTCTTAATCTTTGACGATTTTCCAGTCTATGCAGTGTATATTAGGTACAACCAGATGTTGTAAACGCCAAGTGTATTTGCTCTGTTGATTGTGTGCAGACTGGCCACACTTTACCTACCTACTCCTGCCATGTCTGCAGTCAGGAAGATGTGGACACGTGAAGGATGGAATATCGGAGACTGTAGCCAGGCCCCTCATTTTAAAGATGAGGAAATCAAGGCTCAGAGAATTTAAGCCAAGTAAACTGAGGCCACGTAAAAGGGTCAAAACGAAGACACAAAACATAACGTGGTAGAAAACGCAAAAGAAGCCAGGTGGCTTGCCTCCCGCCATTTAGGGGTTCACAAAATAATCCTCTAGTGCAGCTCTACCTAGCTCTCTCATTTTAATGCTCAACCACTAGCTCCCAGGCTATAAAAGAGGCAAGCCCCGCCATCGCACCTCCCTCGGGGCGAGAAAAAAGGCGGCTCACAGCAGTCTCCCAGGCCCGGGCCACCAACAACTGGACTCTCGCGAGACTAGCGGTCCCGGAGAACTGGTGCCGAGCCTCCCGGAAGTGGGCGAGGGGACCGGTCAGCGCCCACCCGGCTGTGTGCTCTCGAGGCTCCGTGGGGAGTCGAGGGTCTCCCCCGGGGACCGGCGCGAGGCGGAGTCACGGAGAAGCTCTCTGCCACTCACACGGCGGCGTCGGCCCTGCCCCGGCTGCCGCCGCCCCTCCTTTTGCCCTTCACGGCGCCCGGCCCTCCTTGTGTGCAGCTTCCTTCTGCGCCTGGGCAGCCTGCCTTTCCCCTCTCGCTTTGCTTCCAGTCTCCTCCCCCGACTCTAACACCGGAGTCGCGGGTCCTGCAGTGTCCCAGAAGCCGCACGTAGAACTTGCTCGGTGTAAGTGCTAGGAATGCCGCCGGCCTCCCGGGGAAACGCGTTCTTTCTATCTATAGCTCTGTCTGTACATTCTATGTTCACGGCAGCTATTCCAGGGGCAACAACTGTTTCCCTCTGTTCTCCTCTCCCCATTGGTGGCTTCCGACCCGAATTTGGGAATGGGGAGATCTCCCACCTGTTATCTTTGAGCAGGCTAATCTCTTGTAAGCAGAAGTGCCATATGAAGCCTTCAGAGTCGTTTGGCTTGGGGTTGGAATTTTACCCCTACCCAACCTTAGGTTTTCCAAAACGTATTGCTTTTCTATGAAAATACTTCATTTTTTTTTGTATTGTAATTTTTACCGTGGTCTTGTGCTCGAAGGGAGGAAACAACTTTTCAATTTGCTTCTTCTGTTCTTATTTATAAGATTCATTATCTGATAGGGTTAAAAACACTTTTGAACATGTAAGTGTGTGGCTGTCAGCCCTAGAGAATTTAAGATAATAGTTATTTTCTTTATCTTAATTCCATTTTCGTCTCATAGGGGCAACTCATTCGATTTCGGAGTTCTGTTAATTCTGAAAGATTTCAAATCCTCTAGAAGCCAAAATGGGACACAGTAAACAGATTAGGATTTTACTACTGAACGAAATGGAAAAGCTGGAAAGGACTCTCTTCAGACTTGAACAAGGTCAGTAGCAAGTCATTTGATTAGCTCTGTGTCTTTTACATTTTTATTTCATTATCATTAACTTTTTTAACTTTTAGATACAATTTCCATGGACTTTTCTAAAGCTGATTTGTGTGAAGACATTTCTGTGTTTAAAAAGTATCACTAATGAAAGTGAAGAAGTTTTATTTGTCATGTTAGAGTGAGGATAAAAATTCACTTAGCTTGCTAACTTCCACTTAAGACAAAAGTTGCATTTATAATCAGAAGATTGACAGTGTTATTTCTATTAGCATTTACTATTAAAACTTGGAAAATTGTTTCATAAGTAATTTTCCTTTGGATATGTCTGTAGTTTTGCTGTTTTATAGCTCTCACTCTTTTCCTTTACTGGACATTTGCATTAGTAAAATAGATCACAGCAAAAAGTAAACTATTATTTATGTTTATCAAAAGCCTCCCAACTGTGGAGAAGGTAAAACTTGAAAAATTTTTTGCCGAATTAAAAGCGAAATAATTGATCAGGTTGTGTTGAAATGTATTCTAGCTGTGATTTAAAAGATCAAATTATATTTCTATAAGACTAATCAAATAGATGCATTATTTTCTTAGACTTATATTTTACAACATTGAAAAAAAATTCACATTCATTTATGTTAATATAACTTGTGAAGTAGAAGTTTAATGTATGAAAAGTAAAATGCCATCCCCTCTCTCATCCTACCAAATGGATGTTGATAGTAGTAAACATTTTGAAGAAAATTTTCGGGTGGGAGGTGGGAGGGGCTTTGGCATTGGGAGATCGTGGACACCTGTGGCTGATTCATGTTAATGTATGGCAAAACAAATACAGTATTGTAATGTAGAATAAAGCTTAAAAAAAAAAAAAGAAAAAGAAAATTTTCCTCTGAATTTCTCAAGAGCTAATTTTTTTTTTTTTTTAATTTCGGCCATCAAATATGTTTCCTCCATGGCAAATCTTCATCTTCTTCCAACTCCAGTGCTGAATTTAAGATCACTAAGTACTAAATCCATTTTTGGCTTTCCTGACTCTGCAGTTTTCTGGTTTTGATTTTTCTCCCCCATCCTCTTGAGTACTCCTGTCAACTTGGTGATGTCTTTGCTGAGCTCTCTTCTTCCACATTTTGATTATGTGTATCTTCAAGGAATCCTTTCTTTTTCACTTCTGCCCTCAGAGAAGTATACATTCTCATGGCCTCAGCTGTGGCCTCCATACTGATGACTCCTTTTGGAAGAAAGGCCTTAAACTTTGCTTGCTTCTTAGAAGTGATTGTAATGGCAAGAGTAGAGAGCTAAAATTGTCCTGACTCTGCCGCTAGCAAATTGTTTGACTTTGAGCAAGTCACATTAAATCTAAACATTATTTGTGATGTGAAGATATTAATTTCCCTTTTCTACATTGCTGAGTTTTGAGGCTCAAAATTAATAATAAATGGTTTTAAAGCCCCAAATAGATACGAAGGCTAGATCATTGTATCTGTCAATTCTTACCCTGGATTCTTGCCTTCATCCCAGTATCATGATATGGAAGAGCCTGAGGATAGCTCCAGTTGGTTTTGCTTAAATCTAACATGTCCAAAGGAGAAGGCAATGGCACCCCACTCCAGTGTTCTTGCCTGGAGAATCCCAGGGACAGGGGAGCCTGGTGGGCTGCCGTCTATGGGGTCTCACAGAGTCGGACACGACTGAAACGACTTAGCAGCAACATGTCCAAAACCATCTCCTCACAATTCTCACGTTTTTGCTTGTTTACTTTAGTGATGTCTCCATTTTCATAGTTTACAAGGCTAGAAACTTTGTGCTCTTCTTTGAAATTTCTTTTAACTGCAGCTTCTCTTTAAACCCTATAATTTCTTTCCAAATGTCTCCTCTTGCCTGCCTGTCTCTTCTATATGCCTATATATGGAGGCTGAAATAATGTTCGTATGTCATCTCTTCTCTTTTTATTAATTGATGTTTATGATGTCGTTTAAATAGCTCTGCCTGGCTTCCAGGATTCTATAATGGGATCCACTTTCCTAAGCCAAGATTTCATCTCATTGTTCATCATTATTAGTGCTCTACATCTTTACACTTCCCTTGTTAATTCCCCTCCAAGTGGCTTTTCTTATGCCTGTTCTTACTCCTCCACTCCTGTCAGATTCCTCTGTGTCTGTTAAATTCCTTTACTATCATTTTATGTGTTGCCTCCCTCTCAACGTTCAGCTAAAATTCCACTTCCTCCATGGAGCTTTTTCTTAATTTGATGGTGTCTCCTTTCTAATTACACAGTGGGCACAGGACAGTCAAGTGCTTAACGGTATAGCAGTGTCTAAAATCTTAGTGTCCAACTATAGTTTAAGATCTGTAAAGATAGAAACAGTATTACCAATGTAGTGCAGTATACAACAGCTAATAAATCCTTGCTGGGTGATCACTATTAAAGTGCCAGTTAAAGCTAGCCTAGCTCTGAATAATATGGTTGACCCCGTAACTCTGATTAAAGCCAGTAAATTCATCCAAACGATATAAGTGGGAGCATGTTGAATTTTTTGTGCAGTAATGATTCACTGTATTATTTTAGAAGATAATTGTACTGTGAAAGATGAAGAGAAGGGACATTGGAGGCAAGAAATCATGTAGAAAACTATTTTACAAACATGTCTGGTTTAACTACATTAGGGTTTTTAAAAAGAGGGGACAGAGTATAAGACATTTTAAAATTCATAGGACTTGGTGACCAATTAGGTGTAAAGAAAAGCTCTGGCAAATTTTGGTTCTTCATTTTTCTTTCCTTTTCAGTTTTCCCTAAGACATGATTCCTCTTTATTTTCAAGGCTAACATCTCCATAGACTCTTCTGATTTAACAAGTACAAGACCAAGTAATTAGCCTTTCCCTGTCTTTCCTATCTCATTTAATGGTAGAATAATGAGTAAAAGTCATTATTTCTCAAACCTGAGATTCTTCCATTTTTTATGTAGGTTGGTCAAATTTCAATTTTTACTTGTTTTGAAAGAAAACGTTTATAAAGTTTCCATAATTAGGAGTCAAGTTTCTATAAATTGAGTGGAGGGAATGAGGTAGAAAAACTTAGTTTACAGTAATAGTGTAATTTCTCACCTTCCTAGTTTCATTGCCTGCAAGAGGGAAATGGCTAATCTGAGTAAAGTATTCCTAGTGTATGAGGAATACGATAGCCACATCATGTACTGCTATGCTAAGCTAATTTTAGCAAACTGAGCTATTAATTATGGAAACTGACATACTCTAGGTATTCTGATATTTCATTTACTGTATATAAAAATTTTAGTTTCAAGAATATGGATTAGAGGTTACAGAGTGGCTATATATACCCTTTCAGGTATGTACTGCCTATCAGGATATAGAAAGAATAGGATTTAATTTTCTTTCTCTTCTCTCTTTCCTTTTGTCTGTCTATGTATCTACCTATTTTGATTAGTTAAAATGAATTAAGAGAAATTCCCTGGTGGTCCAGTAGTTAGGTCTCTGTGTTATCACTGTCAGGGACCCAGGCTTGATCCCTGGTCAGGGAACTAACATCCCATAAGCTGTGTGGCACACCCAAAACAAGTTTTTTAATATAAAAATAATTAAAATTTGCTAATATATGAATTGATATTGATGCTCTTGGTTCCTATGTCAGTTGAGTTATAAACAAAAAAGATATATTCTGAGGAAAAAGTGGAGGTTATAGGTCTACAAGAGGTTGACAGTCATGGTGTCACAGGTTTGTTTGCATTATGTTGCCATGAATTCTACTTTTATCTCAGCCAGGTTAGGTAGATATGCCAGTTATATTATCTTAAACAGTAGAATCTTTACCACACTTTGTAATGAGAAGCACTGTAACTGTAAATTTCTGTTTTACCTCAGGAGGTTGTCAAACTTAAAGATGAGTTAGAGAGTGTTTGAAATTTGCTGTTTTTGTCCTTTTCAGAAATGACATGTAGCTTTCCATAGTATACTTAGAAAATATTCTCAGAAAAATTAAACACAGTCTAACTCTAGGGTAAACATGAATGAGAAAGTAAACTGCTTTTGCTGGAAATTGATGCTGTAGAGATCAGCACATTTCTTTCCTATAAAGGTTCAAGTGGCAAATATTTTCAGCTTTGCAGGCCACATGCTTTCAATTGCAGCAATTCAGCTCGACTGTTGTACTGCAAAAGCAGCCATAGATAATACATAAATGAATGGTGTGTTCCAGTAAAACTTTATTTAGAGATAGAGGACATGGTTTACTAACCCTTGCTACAGGGAGAGCATTTTAAATATGTATTTTCTGTAACAATTCCATCATATGATTTCACACATATAAATGAATATCTACTTACTTTAAAAACTGATAACAAAGTTTTCTTTGAAATCTACCCAATAAATCTGTTTGAAATCTACCCAATAAAGAATTTTAGTTGGTTTTCAGATCACCTCTTTAATATATAAAATGGTACATCTCTTTAGCTTGTAAAAACAATTGATATATGTCAGGGAAATATATATATATATAATATATATATATCTTTACAAGCACATTTCAACAAAAATACTTGCATAGTTAATGAGTGGATTTGAAAAGTTAAGATCATGGATTAGTAAATATAGCTACCAAGAATTTTATCCATTAGGATTTGGGTATCTTTCTGTTACATTTTTTTTTAGATCTGAGACCACTAAATAAACTAAATAAACAGGACTTTAAATTACTTTATCATAAAATATTAAACCAAGACTTTTTAAATTAATGAAATGTATTTAATCACATTACTTTTATGAGAGCTATTACTAATTTTTAGTGAGAGTTAAAAGATTTGTTCCATTAACTAATAAATAAAATTATTTAAAATATTGTTATTTTATTTACATCTTGTCCTTATTTTGTGTTTTATAAATTATATAATCTATTAAATTATCATAATGTATATTATATAAGTAAATATTCATGTTTGGAGAATACTTGTCATTTTCTTCTGAAGGTAGACCACTGATCAAAATACTGTTTTAGTGGTTTGGGTGAGTTTTAGCCTTTGTACCACAAGTTCTCTGAATCCTTGTGTAATTATAAAAACAATATTTGTATAAGCTGAACAGGGGACAGGTTGTTTAACTGTGCCCAGACAGCTGATCTCTGATATTTGTACTTCAGAATGACACCATTACTTCTGTAATAAGCTTAATCATTCTTGGAAATGTAGTTCTCAAAATCACTTAAGTATTAAAACTTCATATTTTAATCCTTTGGGCAATTTACTTCTCAGTCTGTCTCTTCATAATAATAGTTCTAATATAAAAATGATATTTCCCAATTACAAAATTATAAAAGGTGTAAAAGTCTTTTTTTCTATGCTTTTGTTTCAAAACAAAATTGGGTTTATACTGTCTAAACATTTTTAATACCTGCTTATAGTATCATGATGTGTGAATTCCATCTCCCTGTTTACTGCCATATGTCATGATACTTTTTCCCAGAAAGGATTTCAGAAGATCTCTATAGACACATTAAATGTAACAAAATATTGAAAGTAACATATTATTAAATATCCCTTGTAATGTGATTTATAGTGGCTTTATAATATTCCTCCTTACAGAATACCATTTGTACCATGATTTATTTAATCATTCTTAATCATTATATATTTAATTGTAAGTTTAATTATAATAAATGAAACTGTGATGAACATCTTTATGTATGGTCTGTGTTTACATTCCGGAGAAGACAATGACAACCCACTCCAGTACTCTTGCCTGGAAGATCCCATGGACAGAGGAGCCTGGTGGGCTGCAGTCCATGGAGTCGCTAAGAGTCAGACACAACTGAGTGACTTCACTTTCACTTTTCACTTTCATGCATTGGAGAAGGAAATGGCAACCCACTCCAGTGTTCTTGCCTGGAGAATCCCAGGGACGGGGGAGCCTGGTGGGCTGCCGTCTATGGGGTCGCACAGAGTCGGACACGACTGAAGTTAGTAGCAGCAGCATGTTTACATCACTAATTAATTGCTTAGAACATAAATGTCTTAATGAAATTATTAGCCAGTAATATAAACTTTATTAATATTCTTAGTATATTTGTGCCAAATTGTTTTATAGAAAAATTTGCACATGTAGCTACTTGGAAAAAAATTATTAGTTTCACTGTGTAGTGTGAGAAGTAAACGTGAGTCGCTTAATTTTGGCCAAGTTACTTGATAACTCCTTTTGAACAATTTATTTCTTGCTTGCCAAATCCATTTACCATGAGTAAATTTATATCCATATTTTGGTCCAATCCAGGAATATAGTTAACAGTACTTATCACTTAATTATGAATTATAATTTTTTCTAGGAATTCCTAGAGCATCTATTCCCTCTTATTATTCATATTGCAGGATTTAAAACAGAACATTCATGTTTCAGCAAATATAGAAGTATTTAATTGGATTAGAATAAACTGGAAGAGTCCAGCATTCTCTTACAGCTTCCACTGGTTTCTTTTCTTCACAAAGAATGTCTTCAGTTCAGTCGCTCATTGTGTCCGACTCTTTGCAACCCCATGAACCGCAGCACGCCAGGCCTCCTGTCCATCACCAGCTCCCGGAGTCCACCCAAACCCATGTCCATTGTGTCGGTGATGCCATCCAGCCATCTCATCCTCTGTCGTCCCCTTCTCCTCCTGCCCTCAATCCCTCCCAGCTTACCCAGTGTTTAATATTGTGGTGTAGAATTTACCACCTGTCAAACAGCACTGTGAGAGATTTATTTCTTCCAAAGAATGATTTTAGACTGACTGAAATATATCTACATGTTCTCTACTTCAGAATTTGCCTTGAACCAAACTGACATTCTTTATATATAAATAAATGGCAGTTCTTAACTCATATTTCTGATTCATATCACTGGCAGTTCAGTTCAGTTCAGTCGCTCAGTCATTTCTGACTCTGTGACCACATGGACTGCAGCACGCCAGGCTTCCCTCTCCATCACCAACTCCCAGAGCTTCCTCAGACGCATGTCCATTGAGTCAGTGATGCCATCCAACCGTCTCATCCTCTGTCGTCCCCCTCTCCTCCCACCTTCAGTCTTTCCCAGAATTAGGGTTTTTCTAGTGAGTCAGCTCTTCACATCAGGTGGCCAAAGTATTGGAGTTTCAGCTTCAGCATCAGCCTTCCAATTAATGTTCAGGACTGATTTCCTTTAGAATGGATTGGTTGGATCTCCTTGCAGTTCAAGGGACTCTCAGCAGTCTTTTCCATCACCATAATTCAAAATCATCAATTCTTTGACTCTCAGTTTTCATTATAGTCCAACTCTCACATCCATCCATGACTACTGGAAAAACCATAGCTTTGACTAGATGGACCTTTGTTGGCAAAGTAATGTCTCTGCTTTTTAATATGCTGTCTAGGTTGGTCATAACTTTTCTTCCAAGGAGCAAGCATCTTTTAATTTCATGGCTGCAGTCACCATCTGCAGTGATTTTGGAGCCCCTGCAAAATAAAGTCTGTCACTGTTTCCACTGTTTCCCCATCTGTTTGCCAGATGCCATGATCTTAGTTTTCTGAATGTTGAGTTTTAAGCCAACTTTTTCACTCTCCTCCTTCACTTTCATCAAGAGGCTCTTTCTTTAATTCTTCTTTGCTCTCTGCCATAAGTGTGGTGTCATCTACATACCTGAGATTATTGATATTTCTACTGGGTTGTGTTTCATCCAGCCCGGCATATCATATCATATCACCATGGCATATCATATCATCATGGCATATCATATCACCATGGCATATCGTATCACCATATCAGGGTTCACTGTATCTGTCTCCCTTGCTTATTTATAACATCTTTCTCTGACAGTGAAAAACCTGACTCTTATCACTGTTGTTTGTGAAATATATTTTCAATTCTAGGCCAACTGTTATAATTTTTCAAAACTTTTAAAGATGTTGCTCCTCTGTCTTCTTTCTTGCACTGTTGCCCATGATAAATCTGCTGTCATTCTCTTCCCTGTTCCTCTGTACATACTCTGTCTTTTTTTTTCTCTGGCTGCTTATAAAATACTCTCATTGTCCCTAGTTTTGAGCAATTTGATACTGATGCTCTTTGGTGTAATTTTCCTCATATTTATTGGATTAAGAATATTAAATTCTTAGATCTTTGTTTTTTTCATCAAATTTTACCTGTTTTTCTTCAAATAATTTGTCTCTTTTCTTCTCTTCTGTGAGTACTCCAATTACGTTTATGTTAAATCACTTGAATTGTCTGATGCTTTTTCAGTTTTTTAGATTCTTTTTTCTCTCTTTGTTTCTTTCTCAGTTCAGTTCAGTCTCTGAGTTGTGTCCGACTCTTTGCGACCCCATGAACCGCAGCACGCCAGGCCTCCCTGTCTATCACCAACTCCCAGAGTTCACCCAAACCCATGTCCATTGAGTCAGTGATGCCATCCAACCATCTCATCCTCTGTTGTCCCCTTCTCCTCCTGCCCTCAATCTTTCCCAGCATCAGGGTCTTCTCAAATGAGTCACCTCTTTGCATCAGGTGGCCAAAGTATTGGAGGTTCAGCTTCAACATCAGTCCCACCAATGACATAGTTTCTATTCCCGTGTCTTGAAATTCACTAATCTTTTTTTTCTGCCATGTCTCACCATCTCTTAATTTTGTTGCCTGTATTTTTCATTCTCAGGTATTGTAGTTTTAATCTCTAAAATCTTAATTTGGATCTTTTTTATTTTTCTTAATATTTTCCATGTATGGACCCAACTTTTGAACATATGGAATTCAGTTTTGATAACTGAAGTCTTTCCTTGTCTACTAGTTCAACATCTGTGTCATTCATGGATTGTGTTTTTTTCCTCCTTTGTATGTCTCATAATCTTTGTTTGGATGCCAGGCATTATTAATTTTACCTTGTTGAGTAATAGGTATTTTGGGATTCATATAAATATTCTTGGTCTTTCTTCTGGAGTGAAGTTAAGTTACTTGGAAATATTACTGTCTTTTTGAGTTTTACCTCTATGCGCTGTTAAGCCAGTCTAGACCTGTGCCCTATCTCAGGCTCATTATTCCCCACTCCTGAAGCAAGATCCTTCTAAACTTTCTACCCAGTGCCTCGTGAATTTTTTCAGTCTAGCTGGTGAGAACAAACTCTGTTCCTGGTCTCAGGTATTTTTCCTCCCAGACATGCACTGTTCTGAATACTCAAGGAATAGCTTTTCCATCTCTGGAATTCTCTCCCTGTGCAGCTTTCTCCTCCTCACCCGCTACTCTCATCTGAAAACTCTAGCTGCCTTGATCTCCACAAGTTCTTAGTTCCATCTCTTCAACACAGGAAGTCAGTTGAGGTCTGCCTGGGTTCCTTCTCCCTGTGCCCCCACCTGTAAACTCTTTCAAGATAGGGCAGTTATAAGGCTCATCTTGTTACTATCCATCTCTCAGGGATCACTGACTTTCATTGAATGATGTCAGGGACTTGAAAAATTATCAGTTCATATATTGTGTCTGATTTTTTTTTTTAACTGTTGGTTTTCTTTTAAGTTTTGGGGAAGATGGTGAATCCAATCCCTGTCATTCCATCTTTGCCAGAAGCAGAAGTTGCAAGCCATTTAGATCTCTGTTTCCTCTATGTGGAATGCCGTATTCCAGATATCTGTGTGATCAACTCCTTTACCTCCTGTTTCTGTTTAGCAGGTTTTTATTGGATGCTGGACATTGTAAGTGTTCTCTTTTTATCTCTGAATTATTTTCTTACTTTAAAGGAGTGATGAGTTTTATTTTAGAAGTCATTTACATTATTTGTGGATCAACTTAATCCTCTTGAGGCTTGTTTTTAAGCTTTAATAGGATAAGTTTGTATTGGTTTGTACTCTAGGACCACTTTAACCCTGTTAGTTTAAACATGACTTGAATAAAACAGCTGTTCAACAAGATCTCCTTAATTCTGGCTGCTTGTATCCCAGCCCTGGGTGAACATTAGGAATTGTTCAATTTACAGCTTCCACTAGTTGTTCTTTTCCCAACCTCTCCTCATGTAGTCAAACCCCATTTGCGTGCAGTTTAGTTTTCAGGCAGATTCAACATGACTCTAGGTAAATTTATGGAGCTCTCTCTTTATTTAACTCACTTCTTGACATACTCTGCCCTGAAAATGACATTCTCTTCCCCCTTCCCAAGCACTAATCTCTGTCTCCTCAGCTCAGTGAGATTGCTGTTTCTGCTCCCTGTGTCACAGCCCAGAAAGGTCCTCTAGTCTGAAAGCTAAAAATGTATAGAAAATCTCAGGCATCACAGTTCTTCTCTACCTATTTTTGAGAACAGCTGTTTCATATAGTTCTTTGAGTTTATCAGCAGAGGGCAAGTCTAGTACCAATTACTCCATTATGGCCAGAAGCAGATATCTTCGGAATTACATTTTTAATTCACAAGTTAGGTCGTGTCACTCCTGCTCTAAGCTGTTCACTGACTGGAGTCAGTGAAGAGGCCACAGCGCTTGCAGTGGCCTTCAAGCCTCTGCATGACCTGACCCCTTGCTGCCTTTCTTCCGTCTCAGCATGCTCCTCCTACCCCAGCTTGCTTCAGTCTAACCATGCAGCGCTTCTTGCTGTTTCTGGAGCCACCAGGCACGCTTCGACCCTGGGTCCTTTGTGCTTTCCGTTTCCGTTGCTTAGTCAGCACTTTCCCTCCATGGTCATGATTAAACATGAGGCTAACCTGCTTGCTTCTCCCAAGCCCTTCAACTTCTCACTAATCATCCTGTTTAAAGTCACTGCCAGCTCCTTACCGTCACTCCTTTCCTCCCTACTCTACTCTGATTTTTGTCCCTAAGGTATTACTCTACTTCTTTCTTCTCAAAAAGTTTCTTACACTTGAAGATTGTAACTGGTAAAACTAAATTTTCCTACCTTCATCAGTTATTGCCCATTATTAATTAAATGTTGTTTTTCAGTCACACAGTCATGTCCAACTTTGCGACCTCATGGACTGCAGCACACCAGGCTTCCATGTCCTTCATTATCTCCCAGAGTTTGCTCAAAATCATGTCCATTGAGTCAGCAATGCCATCCAGCCATTTCATCTTCTGCCACCCCCTCTCCTGCCCTCAATTTTTAAATATTACACACGTTTAAAATTTATGTGCCTGATGTTTCTAACAGACTATACTATAGTCAGAATGTTCACATTCTAATAATTATAATCAAAGTTTGCCTTGATCCAATAAACATTTTTCTTTTATAGTAGTTACGATTATAATGTGTTAATTTTTCTCTTTTTTTGGCAAAAGCCTTGTAATACAGTACAGACATCTCAGATATATTTTAATAGAGATAGTCAAACTAAGGCAAAAGTGAGAATGTTTTGGCTTTCAGAATTCTAAGAAAGGCTTAAGTAACTAAACTATGAAGAGCAGGGATAGAGGCTATAGTATGCTGGAGGTGCTTGTGTTGGCTGTCAAGAGCTGATGGCAAGTATCTCTTCCCAGTTCCATGTTCAGTGATGTCATGTTGATAGCTTGATATTGACCATGGTGAGATTGTTTCCTCTAGAAATCAACAAACTGCAAATCAGAGTTCCTCACCACCCCACAGCACTCAGCTCCACACAGCCACTTGTTAACTCTCTATTATCACATCTCTGAATTTGAGCAGACATTGAGAATAATTGGTATCAGGGACTCAAATGTCTTTAAGACTCTTGTTAGAAATCTGAATTCTCTCTAGAGGTTGACTTCTCTTGGGGAAGATGGGCCTGCTCTATCTGGTAAGATAGTTGTCCTGTGATCTCCCAACTTTTACATATTATCACAGACTCTGATACCACAGAGAAACTTACTTTCTCTGTTTCAGCTTGAAAAATACCAGTGAGTCTCTGATTAGATGATGTCCACTTCTGAGCAGTCAGTTCAGGAAGTGGAGGTGGGGGTTTGGAAGAGGGTGAGGGGCTCGTGGGAATGGTGGGGAATGAGATCGTGTAATAACTTGCATATCCCAAAGTAGCCATGTGACTAGGAGTATAACTTTCCAGGAGAAGAGGAGAAGGGCAGTACAGAGCAGACAGTTCTATGGTGTATACTATATGTTAAAATGCAAAATTGGGCTAAATTAGAATGCAAAGTACTTCCAAAAACAGCATTAAATATTTAGAGTTCTTTTAAACATAGTTGAGAAATCATTATTTTCATAATACTTGAAGTAAAACATCTTTTTAATGTGGTAATTTAAGCCCTGCAATGAGTTTATTGAAATGTGCTTTTTGTTTAGGGTTTGAACTGCAGTTTCGATTGGGCCCAACTTTACAGGGAAAGGCAGTTACTGTATATACAAACTACCCACTTCCTGGAGAAGCATTTAATCGAGAAAAATTCCATTCCCTGGAATGGGAAAATCCAACAGAAAGAGAAGATGATTCTGATAAATACTGTAAACTTAATCTTCAACAAGCTGGATCATTTCAGTATTACTTCCTTCAAGGGTAAGTCAGGTGTTCTGTATATGAAAAAAAGTTAATTTATTCTCTAACTTGATGTTGTCTAAGTTGTAATAAGTTATCATATGAACTGTGGCAGTGCAATTTTACAGGATTTTCTTGGGATGCAATAGAATATAATTCTTTAGTTTCTAGGAAGAAATTGTAAGCCTCATTGCATATTCAAAGTATTATTAAGTAATGGCATAAATATTCTATTTTCATTCAACCTGGTTATAGCATTCTGTTTAGTTATGTGCCCTATTATTACTGACAGATTTTAGTATGATATTGTTCCTTAAAGCAATATTGTTAGATATATATGCATGCATTGTTTATGTCATTATATAGAGACTGGAAAAAGATAAAATGTGGCTTTTCCATTGAATTTCAACTTCAGTTTTTTTGAACTTCAATTTTTTTTGAACTGCAACTTTTTTAAAATTAATTTATTCTAATTGGAGGCTAACTACTTTACAGTATTGTACTGGTTTTTGCCATACATTGACATGAATCAGCCATGGGTGTACATGTGTCCCCCATCCTAAACTCCCCGCATCACCTCCCTCCCCATCGCATCCCTCAGGATCATCCCAGTGCACCAGCCCTGAGCACCGTCTCATGCATCGAACCTGGACCAGCGCTCTGTTTCACATATGATAATATACATGCATGTTTCAATGCTATTCTCTGAAATCATCCCACCTCGCCTTCTCCCACAGAGTCCAAAAGTCTGTTCTTTACATCTGTGTCTCTTTTGCTGTCTTGCATATAGGGTCATTGTTACCATCTTTCTAAATTCCATATATATATGTTAATATACTGTATTGGTGTTTTTCTTTCTGACTTACTTCATTTTGTATAATAGGCTCCAGTTTCATCCACCTCATTAGAACTGATTCAAATGCATTCTTTTTAATAGCTGAGTAATATTCCATTGTGTATATGTACCACAGCTTTCTTATCCATTCATCTGCCGATGAGCATATAGGTTGCTTCCATATCCTGGCTATTGTAAACAGGGCTGGGATGAATATTGGGGTACATGTGTCTCTTTCAGTTCTGGTTTCCTCAATGTGTATGCCCAGCAGTGGGGTTGCTAGGTCATATGGTAGTTCTGTTTCCAGTTTTGTAAAAATCTCTACACTTCTCCAGAGTGGCTGTACTAGTTTCACTGCAACTTTTTAAAAGATTTTATGGGCTTCAAAATATGTTTTAAAATGGGGTAATTTACTTCCAGTTAGACGATTAGATGAGTCTTTTTTTCCTGTCACTAATTGAAAAGTTTTGTTTTGTTTTTTTCCTCAGAAATGAGAAAAGTGGTGGAGGTTACATAGTCGTGGACCCTATTTTACGTGTTGGTGCTGATAATCATGTGTTACCCTTGGACTGTGTTACTCTCCAGACATTTTTAGCCAAGTGTATGGGACCTTTTGATGAATGGGAA
The DNA here is from genome assembly GCA_917880005.1 of Nanger dama. Lineage (NCBI taxonomy): Eukaryota > Metazoa > Chordata > Mammalia > Artiodactyla > Bovidae > Nanger > Nanger dama. The sequence goes on from CAKJTW010000059.1 coordinate 6,399,589, forward strand.
AGCAGACTTATGGTTGCAAAAGAATCAGGTAAAGTCAGCTTTTTTCTTTTCTTCTTTAAAATAAATGCAATTATCATCTGTGATACACATTGCAAAGGCTTTAATCCTTTTAATTTCACATCTTAATATATTTAGTAATATAAATAGGTAGAACTCTATGTTCAGTTCAGTTCAGTTGCTCAGTCATGTCCAACTCTTTGTGACCCTATGAACTGCAGCACGCCAGGCCTGCCTGTCCATCACCAGCTCCTAGAGTCTACCCAAACTCATGTCCATTGAGTCGGTGATGCCATCCAACCATCTCATCCTTTGTTGTCCCCTTCTTCTCCTGCCTTCAATCTTTCCCAACATCAGGGTCTTTTTAAATGAGTCAGCTCTTCACATCACGTGGCCAAAATATTGGAGTTTCAGCTTCAACATCAGTCCTTCCAGTGAACAGCCAGGACTGATTTCCTTTAGGATGGACTAGTCGGATCTCCTTGCAGTCCAAGGGACTCTCAAGAGTCTTCTCCAGCACCACATTCAAAAGCATCAATTCTTCGGTGCTCAGCTTTCTTTATAGGCCAACTCTCACAACCGTACATGACTACTGGAAAACCATAGCCTTGAACTTGTTGATATTTGACTATTTTAACCTACCAAAAAAATTTGGCAAATTATATGCTTCAACTTAATAATTAAGGAACTCTATGATAAAATGAGGTTATTATTGTCTCTTAAGACTTTACTTTGACATATAAAATTAGTTAGCTACTAAAGTGTTGGAAAATGTATTATCATTATATATAATTTTAATTCAATAAGCATTTAATGTGAAAGTTATGTGCTGCCATACATACCAAAGTAAAATATAACTTAAATTGTATTTTACTAAGTAAAGCTATAATGTTAATTTTGTACTTTCAACTTGAGTGTAGAGTGAAGAAAGAAATGAGAGGTTCCCTGACTTAACTAAAAGAATACAAGTACTATGGAGCATTAAAACTAGGAGAAAGATGTACTGATGTACTTGCACAGGATATATTTTCTACATATAAGTATATCCATTCCAAAAATATAAATTGAACCCCTAATAGTAACTGGGCACTTTGTGATTTTTTTTTCAAATACATCATCTCATTATCCTTATCTTGTATGTGAGGAAACTGATAATCCTGAAAGATTTAAGTAGACTTGCTTAAATCACTTCTGGTACAGCTAGGATTTGAACTCAAGTCTTTAAACCCCTTCTCTCGTGGCATGGTTGTCTTGCCATTTAGAATTACTTATGGAAATTTAAGGGCTTCCCAGGTGGCTCAGTGGGTAAAGAATCTGCCTGCAATTCAGGAGACACAGGTTCAATCCCTGGGTTGGGAAGATAGAGGAGGACATAGCAACGACTCCAGTGTTCTTGCCTGGAGAATCCCATGGACAGAGGAGCCTGGTGGGCTACAGTCCATGCGGTCACAAAGGGTTGGACACGACTGAAGCGACCGAGCACACATGCGTGCATGGAAGGTTAACCTTATGATGTGTGTACTTCGTTTTAGGCATATCTTTTCTCATAGTGGTCTTTGTTTATCTTCTTGTGTTGTAGGCTACAACATGATTCATTTTACCCCACTACAGACTCTTGGACTATCCAGGTCGTGCTATTCCCTTGCTGATCAGTTAGAATTAAATCCTGACTTTTCAAGACCTAATAAAAAGTACACCTGGACTGATGTTGGACAGCTGGTACAAAAATTGCAAAAGGAATGGAATATTCTTTGTATAACTGATGTTGTCTACAATCATACTGGTATGAACTTCATTAACTACTTCTATTAATTTTAATGAGAATATTATATGTTAATTATTTCATTCCTTCCTGTTTTATATAACAAATTTTGAAACCACAAATAATGATTAGGTATCCTTCAATTAAAGAAAAGACTTTAAATAGTACCACTTGTTTTTTCAAACAAAGCAATATTAACTGAAGATATAATTAAAATGTAAGTATTTTACATGTAATGATTATAAAAACAGGAGTATGATCATAGGAAAAAAGTGACATATTTCACCTTAGAGCATTAATACTTTCCAGAACAACAAATAAATCCTGTATAGTGATAGCTCTGGTACTTTAGCATATATTTGGAAAAAACTAAATGATGTTATTTAAAGAGAAAATTAATGGTAAATTCTTAAAACTTTATTATATCTTTTGCATGTTAACAGATATTACTAAAGTTAACCTGTTTGGGGTCCCAAGATTTCTTTCCATTATCCAGTTCCATAAAATACATTCTAAGTTTCCAGATGCTGATCCTCAGGAACATCAGCTGTCATTGCAGCTGGGCCTGGAGGAGCCTCTAGTCCTGATCAGAGTGTGCCTTGCAAATACTCTCTTCTATTTGCTGTGATATAGAGAAGTCAGAAAACCACTGATTTACATATGTAAACAACAGCAATTCCAGGTGCTTGAAACATTTAACAACAACAAATATCTCTGCCGTGTCATAAAATCATTTCCCAAATAATCATAGCAACTATGAAGATATTTAAAAACTCAAAGATTCAGTTCATCAATATAAATAATAATCTCTAATTATAATAATAAAAATTTAAAGTTAGGCGAAGTAGGTGTATTCTAAAGTGTGTTGTTTCTGCCTGCACCTGAAAACTAAGCATCAGGGTTCACAGTGAAGACTTCCTAACGTCCAAGAATTCGAAATTCTTCACTTGAAAATTTGACATTATTGATAACCACTTTGACATCTTTTACTATTATTCACATCAAATTTGTCAAACCATACAATGGAATTGTACAAATTATGATATGACTTAGGCAGCTGTAGCAGAGACAGAAAAATATAGTGACGAAAGACTGAAATTATGCTTATTTCTATAAAAAATTAAGTAGGCATTCTAAGATTGATGTGGTAGCCCACCTGTGATAGGGAACTGAGTCTTTCTCTCATGATGCTCTGCTGTCCAGCACTTTTGCTTCCATCTCTTCATCAAAATAGCCACTCCAGTTCCTGGTATCACCTTCTACCCAGTAGAAACGAGGAAAGGGAAGTAATGTCTTTCAAGGGCCTGATCTGGTGTATATATCGCTTCCGCTCACATTGCATCGATGGAATTTTGTCTCTTGTCACACCTAACTATAAAGGAGCTTACAGTGTAGTCTTTTGCTTGTCAGCCATGTCTATCACCGAACCTTCAGAATTCTGTTACTAAAGGGACAAAGGGAGTATAAAATTTGGAGTACAGTCACAGACTCTGTCAGAGACTATTTCTGAAGCATTTGAGAGATTCTGTGTAATATAAAAGAAGAGAACATTACTTCCACCTTACTTGGAAAGTTTTGCATATTATAATGTCTTTTCCACAAAACAGGTTTTCGTTAAAAGTTACTTTCCAGGGGAAGTCGACTTCCAGGATAGCAGAATGAGTACTTCACAGACCCTCTACCCTGCAAAACAGCTATACCTGGTGCAAATTATTTTTAAAAAACTAGTCTCTGAAAATTGTCCTAAGGGTATTCAGCATATAGAGAGACATTTTTCAAGAAAATCTATTAAATTTCAAAAAGAGTAGTCAGCCTATGACATTTTGAACCACAACTCCCTCTGTCCACTGCCTCAGATCAGAGTGATGATATGTCTGTTCCTAGCAGGTGCTGCCAAGGATCCCAGGCTCCCTTTCTTGCTGTGGTTGAAAAGGGCAGGTGTCCAGCATTTCTCATTTTCCACTGTCAGCACTATATTACAGAAACTATTCCAGGCAAGAGCAGATGAGCAATCTGGGACTCCCTTCCTCCTCCCTGCCCCCATTTATAGAGAGAAAGTTCTACCCCATGCATAGCAGGTCAAGAATACTGAGCCCTTGCCCAGCTTGCTTGTGGGGTTGGGGTTCCACACCTGGAGAGCTAAGCCAAGAAAACCGGAGGCTACTGTCTGCTACCAGTGGTGGGACAGTGACACAGGTGTTCTGCCCAGGGGAAGAGATGTGCAGTAGAAACAGCCAGAATGGAATGAGTTTATTTGGCACATAGCAGGGGAAGCTCCTGCCCGTGAGCACTGCTGAAAGCAGCGGTAAACAATCAGGGAGGCTACTGGTATCTTCATGAGAGTCACAGCCTGTGCCATAGGCCAGCTAGTAGTCCCAACAGAGAGAACCAGGGAAAGAGACAGTAACGCAGAGCCTTCCTGCGGTCAGAACAGACTTCAGAGACGAGCTTCAAAGACTACCCCTGCCAAAGGACCCAGATTTAACTGGGTCATATTGTCGTGCAATTTATGCTCTGGAGTATTATGAAAAATCATAGCACAGTCAGCCTCAGTAACAGCTCAGGAGAGTAATAGCTGATACCAATAGAAGCAGACAGCTTAATTCAGTTCAGTTCAGTCACTCAGTCGTGTCTGACTCTTTGTGACTCAGTGGACTGTAGCACTCCAGGACTCCCTGTCCATCGCCAACTCCCAGAGTTTACTCAAACTCATGTCCGTTGAGTCAGTGATGCCATCCGACCATCTCATCCTCTGTCGTCCCCTTTTCCTCCTGCCTTCAGTCTTTCCCAGCATCAAGGTCTTTTCAGAAGAGTCAGTTCTTCGCATCAGATGGCCAAAGTATTGGAGTTTCAACTTCAGCATCAGTCCTTCCAATGAATATTTAGGACTGATTTCCTTTAGGATGGACTAGCTGGATCTCCTTGCAGTTCAAGGGACTCTCAAGAGTCTTCTCTAACACCACAGTTCAAAAGCATCAATTCTTCAGCACTCAACTTTCTTTATAGTCCAACTCTAACATCCATACATGACCACTGGAAAAACCAGAGCTTTGACTAGATGTACCTTTGTTGGCAAAGTAATATCTCTGCTTTTAATATGCTGTGTAGATTGGTCATAACTTTTCTTCCAAAGAGCAAGTGTCTTTTAATTTCATGGCTGCAGTCACCATCTGCAGTGATTTTGGAGCCCCCAAAATAAAGTCTGACACTGTTTCCACTGTTTCCCCATCTATTTCCCATGAAGTGATGGGATCAGATGCCATGATCTTAGTTTTCTGAATGTTGAGCTTTAAGCCACCTTTTTCACTCTCCTCTTTCACTTTCATCAAGAGGTCCTTTTCTTCTTCTTCACTTTCTGCCATAAGGGTGGTGTCATCTGCATATCTGAGGTTATTGATATTTCTCCCAGCAATCTTGATTCCAGCTTTTGCTTCATCCAGCCCAGCGTTTCTCCTGATGTACTCTGCATATAAGTTAAATAAGCAGGGTGACAATATACAGCCTTGATGTGTTAATAGACAGCTTAATAGACTTGACAAGCTTAATAGACTACCTCAGAGGCTACACACTGTGGGAGAAGTAGACTTCCCTAAAATATTCCGGACAAGCAACCAAAACGACCTGGAGGGGATGAGATATCCAGATTTTCTGCAATCATATTATCTAATTACCAATACCCTGCAAATAACTGAGACATGTAAAGAAACAGCAAAGTGCAACCCTTACACAAGAAAAAAGCAGGCATAGAAATCACCTTTGAGAAGTCCTAGATGTCCTACTTGAAACAGACTTTAAAGCAAGTATTATAAATGTATTTAGAGAACTAAAGGAAACCAACTTAAAGCTATAAAGGAGGATTTTGTGATGATATCCCATAAAGAGAGGATATCATAAGTAGATAAGAAAAATTTTTAAGAGCCAAATGAGAATTCTGAAATTGAAAAGTAAATAACCAAACTGAAAAATTCAGTTACAGCTGTTCAGTAATATACTTGAGTTGACAGGAGAAAGGATTAGTGAACAGTGAAACTATGCAATGTAAAGAATAGAAAGAAAAAAAGATAAAAATGAACAGAACTTCAGTGAAATGTGGGACATGGAAATACCAGAAGGAGAGGAAAGAATGGAAAAAATACTTGAAGAACTAATGACTGAAAACCTCTTAACCTTCAGCATCAGTTTACACATTCTGAGACTCAGGGATCTCCAAGAACCATAAACAAAAGAGAAACACACTCAGACACATCACAGTAAACGTTTTGAAAGCCAAAGACTTAGGGACTCTTGAAAGTAATATCTTGAAGGAAGGTATTGTCAGAGTCAAAAATTCAAATATATGCTATCTACATGCCACATACTTTAAATTCAAAGATACAAATAGTTTGACCATAAAAGGATGGAAAAAGATAAACCTGAACTGTTAGCTTGGAAGTCCCCCTCTGACCACGGCTAAGATGGCTTAGCCTTGTGCATGCACAAGGTCTTCCAGACTGCCAGAGGTGAATGTGACTTGTTTTTAATGCCGGCTTCCTAGAACTCACCCCAGGTCAGAGTGTACTTCATTGTTCACTCAGCGTTTGGTTAGAAGGTTGTATTTAAGTCCCTTTGCCAGTGACTTCCTGTCTTGTGTTGATGGGTGTGTATGTAGTTTGAGACACATTGTGGTTGACATTAGGCTTTCAAGTCTAATGTCCTTCTAGGACACCCCTGAGTGGGTGCAGCTTAGCACACGTATCCAGCCTTCCCAAACCCCATAGTGGCCAGTGGTTCCAGTAGGGTTCTTCTCAGCAATCTCTTTCCCTGGTTCTCTCTATGAAATTTCTGGTCGTTCTAATGTTTTTCTTGTATCATGGAGCTATTAGCATTCTTGTAACTGCTCCTCATCAAGGTCTCTGTTCTTTTCAACAGCATTAGGCACAGAGGTCTCCACTCACTCTGCCTACATTCAGTCCTTTGCAGAGCTCGTCAGCCCTATAGCCTATCGTGCCTGTTGAGCGGAACACCTGTGCCACTGCCCTGTTCCTGGGGCAGCCATTCTGACTGTGTTCTGATCTTCTTGGTTGTCCCTCCTGTGTGGAACCTCCTCCCTGTGAGCAAGCTCCAGGTCTGGGGGCAAGTAGAGCCCCAGTATTCTGGGCCCCCACAGCTCAAGTAGGACAGTTACCCTACACGTTGGAATCTGGTAAAGGAAAAGAGTCAAGGTTTTCTCTGCCTGCAACCTGGAATAGAGCTTTTACAGCTTGGAGCTAGAGGGAGGGAGAAACAGACAGCCTCTGCCTCCCAGAATGAAACTAACCCTAGACAAGGAGTTGGGAGGAGAGGGCATTGCCATATTGGCCACATCTGCCTGGAGAAGAGCAACTGGGGTAGAGCTTCCATAACACATAGATGGTTGAGTGAATAAGGGAGCAGACTGCGATGGGAAGAAAAGTGAGAGTGTGGGGGAGAAAGCAGAAGCAGTAGATGCAGGTTGTTTGGTCTTGATACTAATAGATACTGCAGAACTTAGGAAAATAACTGTATTTAGATAAGATGTGTTTGTATTTGTAGCTTTGGGGAGATACAAGCATATTTAAAGATCCAGAAGAAAGAATTGCACCTCCCTCCCCCCTTTAGACAACAAGAGAAGATATGTAGGGGGAAAATATAAACAACATTTTACATCCGAAAGATGGTTAAGAGGCAGAATCTAGAGCTAGATGGGGCCAAAGAAAGGTCTCTCACATAGGAGACCAGAAGTAAGAAGGAGGAGCTTCAAGGGAGTGTAAATTTCAGGGGTTCTTTTCCTGCCCTACAACTGAACAGCCAGATACTGAGAAGCCTAAACCAGAGTTGAAGATGCAGGTAACTTTCTGCCATAAAGGGAATGAGGTCCTTTGGGTTTAGAAGGAGCATTCCAAAATATTGTTCTAAGGACCATCAAGACAGGCAGAGGACAAGACCCTTCAAAACTCCCACCACAATAGTAAATATGTTATATGATGATATAATGAATCAGTGTTGATCCTATTTACTGTCAGTTAAAAACTCCTACAACAAGAAAAGAAAAATGTATGGTAAAATAGATGGTAGGATACCACAGCCAAAAGTTGTTTTCATACTACTACAGTATCATTATAAAATATTGATATCTAATATATAAGAAAATGAGTGATAGATGTTGATATTTTATTTCAGCTTTAATCTTAACCTCAGTCTAATTACATGATAATCCTTTATGTTTCCTTTTTCTTTAAGCTGCTAATAGTAGATGGCTCCAGGAACATCCAGAAAGTGCATATAACCTTGTGAATTCCCCACACTTAAAACCTGCCTGGGTCTTAGACAGAGCACTTTGGCACTTATCCTGTGACGTTGCAGAAGGGAAATACAAAGACAGAGGAGTACCTGCTTTGATCGAAAATGATCATCAAATGAATGTCAGTATGTATAGAGGAATACCGCACTTTAGTACACAATTTCTAAAATATAAATTAAATGTCTTTTGAAGATCATTTAGAACCTGTCTTTCAAGGTTCTAAATAATACTTAGTAAAATGATTTTAAATGTGTGTTCTAACTATTAATATTTTTCAGTGCATTCGAAAAGTAATTTGGGAGGATATTTTTCCAAAGATTCAACTCTGGGAATTTTTCCAAGTAGACGTTCACAAAGCAGTCGAGCAATTTAGAGGACTTCTTACACAAGGTAAAGGTTATATACTACAGTGTTACTACCAATTTTAAGAAATTTAGTATTACTCTTCTCTTAGTTAACTCAGGATTAAATCTGTTATTATTATATGATATTTGTGTTGTTTTTGATGCTCTAACACTATGATTCTGGAGGCTATCTGTGAGTTAGCAGAGATCTTTAAAGGCCGTGTCATTCAGTTCAATTCAGTCGCTCAATTGTGTCCAACTCTTTGTGACCCCATGAACTGCAACACCCCAGGCCTCCCTGTCCATCACCAATCTTGGGAGCCTACTGAAACTAATGTCCATCGAGTCAGTGAGGCCATCCAACCATCTCGTCCTCTGTTGTCCCCTTCTCCCACCTTCAATCTTTCCCAGCACCAGGGTCTTTTCCAGTGAGTCGGTTCTTTGCATCAAGTGGCCAAAGTATTGGAATTTCAGCTTCAGCATCAGACCTTCCAATGTATATTCAGGACTGATTTCCTTTAGGATGGACTAGTTGGATCTCTTTGCAGTCCAAGGGACTCTCAAGAGTCTTCTCCAACACCACAGTTCAAAAGCATCAATTCTTTCATAATACACAATTATTTCCATTGGGGACTGCTTCTTATATTGATTCCTTAGCACAATGCTCAGAATACCATACAGCTCAGTATTACATTTGTTAAATGAATGTTTAACATGGCAGGTAAATAAAACAGATTATTTGAACTGCCAAAAACTCAAAACAGTCTTCAAAACTGAGAGATGTGATTGTCTTCTGGTGGCTAATGTAGGAATCTTAACTGAGGTAGTTGATGGTGCCTCAGTTAACTTAGCTGAGTTCTAGTTGATGGTACCTACCATTAACACTGGGCTTCCCAGGTGCCTTTAGTCATAAAGATCCCACCTGCCAGTGCAGGAGATGTAAGAGACACGGGTACCATCCCTGGGTCGGGAAGATCTCCTGGAGCAGGGCATGGCAACCCACTCCAGTATTGTTACCAGGAGAATCCCAAGGACAGAGGAGCCTGGCGGGCTGCATTCCATAGAGTCGCAAAGGTCCGACAGGACTGAAGCAACTTAGCATTCACATATGCACCATTAAGACCACGTAATTACTAGTGAGACTGACTCAGATACCAGCCAGTAGCAAAGGTAAAGAAACAGATCTCCAGTTAAGGACATAATTAACCTTAAGATGTTAATCTCATTGTCCCTAACAAAGTAGGATAGGAAAAACCATGCCAAAAGAGAAATCAGGATTTTTAGGAAGCTAATTAGAGAAATTATAAAGAATATATCTACAATTAGTATAGGACAACCTAAGAGCAAGAATCTTTGAAGGCTCTTAAAATAAGAAATCCTCTTCCTTATCCAGAAAGTTGAGCTTGAGTAAGGCCCAGAAATACTGCTTTCAAAGTCAGTCATTATGATTTGAGGCCCTGGAAGCTTTAGGTCAGGTTCAGTCTTCAGCTTTCACATTTGTGTAACATCTTAATACCTGAATTTTTATATTATCTTTCCTTCATGTTTTATCTTACTGAAGTGCCTCCATTTTCCCTTTCCTCTGATATTTATAAACTGTATTATTTATTTACAATTAGGTATGTTCACAGTAAAGAAAAAAAGCCAAACAGTACAAATATATAATAAATGGAATGTGTAACTTCCTCTCCTCCAAAATCTACTTACTAGAAGGAACTATTATTTAATATTCTCTTGTGTTTTTTTTCAGACTCTCTTTTGAAAGAAATTCCAATTTTATATAGTTAGGTACATATAAATTACATTCATAAGTTTTATATTTATATCTATTTTATACACATAAATAAGACTGCAGTATACAGACTGTTTAACAAGTTGTTCTTTTAGTTGACAACATAATCTTATTACAGCTGATTATTTCTTTTTAACTTCTAGATGGCAATACACTGTGTTAAAGTACTTGAATTCCTTTTAACCATTTTGGTAGATTATTTGTAGTTCATTTCCTCATTCATTCATTTAATACATTTTTATTGAATCACTTACGTGTGAGGCACTGATCCAGGTAGGGGGATTCAGAGGTGAACATACTAAACCCTGCCTGGATTTAGAGGAGTTTATATTCTTACAAGTGATACTATAGAAAATAAATTATTGTGCATGTTAACTTTACTGGCTTTGTGACTAAATCAGTAGGACAAATTATTAGGCAGAATTCATGGGTCAAAGAGTATACAAATTTAATGATAAATTTGTAATAGATGTTGTCAAATTGCTTTTCAGTACAAATTGTACTAGTTTATGTTATCACTAACTGTAACATCACCAACATTAGCTACCATTTAATCTTTGTCAGTAGGCAAAATATTCATTATTTTTGTTTCTTTGGTTATGAATGAAACATCTTTTCATGTGTTAATGAGCCATGTATAATTCTTCCATTATTTGCCTATTAATGTTCTTCCCCTATTTTTCTGTTGGGTTGCTCGTCTTTTTCATACTGACTTATTATTACTGGTGGTTCCTTATTATAGTGGCCTCAACTATATCCTCCTATTATGCTGTTGATCTTTTAATCCTTGTTGATGGTGGTTTTCTTTCCCCAATGTAACCAACTTTATTGATCTTTTCTTTTATGGCTTCTAATTTCACATTGTGCATAGACCTTCAAACAACATTCTGTTTTCTTCTGATAATCTTATTTACAATTTACTTTTAAATATTTAATAGACCTGGAATTTATATAAAGAAGATATTAACTTTATTTAATTTTAAAAAGTGATACTGGGTTGATATTCCATCCTTTTAAACTGGTTTGGGATACCACCATAATACTTCATAATGTATAATCATATACTGAATATTCATGGGCCTGTTACCTGTGCTATTCCACTGAACTGTCTTTTACCCCAGCAATATGAAAGACTTTTATAACATACACTGATTGTGTGGTTTTACCTCTTTTTAAATACTTCTTGGCATTTTTCATGTATGTTACTCTACCAAATTAACCTCAGAAACTACATCTTTAAATCTATTTAATCTTTATCTTACTTTGTGCTTTTATAAGCCATTTTATTTAGAATAAGCCAGATTAATTAATTAAAGTAAAATCAAACCCAGTAGAGGCAATCTGCCACTGCTTTACTAGAAACAAGTTCAGAATAAGAATGAAAACTGTTCCTACAAAGCATTTATTTACTTTTTTCATTTTTTATTATTATGTAAGAGGAGAATGCTAGTTGGTGAAAAGGAAAAAGTATAAAAACAAACTTGTCTACTTCATTCAGAGAAAGTCAAGTTATTAGTAAGAGTTACTTTTTAAAATAGAAAGCAATTTTTGAGGAAAAAGAACTTCTAAAGTTAGTGTCTTTGGTAGCACCTGGGAAGAAAATGTGTACCATCAACATCCTTAAGTAAATGTGTACCATCAACACTAGACCATTCAGGTATGAATGACCTAAATCAAATCGCTTTTGATTACACAGTAGAAGTGACAAATAGATTCAAGGGATTAGATCTGACAGACAGAGTACCTGAAGAACTATGGACGGAGGTTTGTAACATTGTACAGGAGATGGGGATCAAGACCATCCCCAAGAAAAAGACGTGCAAAATGGCAAAATGGTTGCCTGAGGAGGCCTTACAAATAGCTGAGAAAAGAATAGAGGAGAAAAGGAAAGATATACCCATTTAAATGCAGAGTTCCAAAGAATAGCAAGGAGAGATAAGAAAGCCTTCCTCAGCAATCAATGCAAAGAAATAGAGGAAAACAATAGAATGGATAAGACTAGAGATCTCTCGAAGAAAATCAGAGATACCAAAGGAACATTTCATGCAAAGATGGGCACAATAAAGGACAGAATGGTATGGACCTAACAGAAGCAAAAGATATTAAGAAGAGGTGGCAAAAATACACAGAAGAATTATATAAAAATGACCCAGATAACGGGGTCACAAAGAGTCAGACACGACTGAGCGACTGAACTGAACTGAAATGAACCATGATGGTGTTATCACTCACCTAGAGCCAGACATCCTGGAATGTGAAGTCAAGTGGGCCTTAGGAAGCATCACTACATACAAACATAGTGGAGGTGATGAAATTCCAGTTGAGTTCTTTCAAACCCTAAAAGATGCTATGAAAGTGCTGCATTCAATAGGCCAGCAAATTTGGAAAACTCAACAGCAGCCACAAGAGTGGAAAAGGTCAGTTTTCATTCCAGTCCCAAAGAAAGGCAATGCCAAAGAATGCTCAAACTATCGCACAATTGTACTCATCTCACATGCTAGTAAAGTAATGCTCAAAATTCTCCACGCTAGGCTGCAACAGTATGTGAACCATGAATTTCCAGATGTTCAAGCTGGATTTAGAAAAAGCAGAGGAACCAGAGATCAAATTTCCAACATCTGCTGGATCATTGAAAAAGCAGGAGAGTTCCAGGAAAACATCTATTTCTGCTTTATTGACTATGCCAAAGCTTTTGACTCTGTGGATCATCACAACAAACTTGTGAAAAATTCTTAAAGAGATGGGAATACCAGACCACTTGAGCTGCCTCTTGAGAAATCTGTATGCAGGCCAAGAAGCAACTTTAGAACTGGACAGGGAACAACAGAGTGGTTCCAAATCAGGAAAGGAGTACATCAAGGTTGTATATTGTCACCCTGTTCATTTAACTTATATGCAAAGTACATCATGAGAAACGCTGGGCTGGATGAAGCACAAGCTGGAATCAAAATATCAGTAACCTCAGATATGCAGATGATACCACCCTTATGGCAGAAAGCAAAGAAGAACTAAAGAGCCTCTTGAGAAAAGTGAAAGAGAAGAGTGAAAAAGTTGGCTTAAAACTCAGCATTCAGAAAACAAAGCATTCATGGCATCTGGTCCCATCACTTCATGGGAAATAGATGGGGAAACAGTGACAGACTTTATTTTGGGGGCTCCAGAATCACTACAGATAGTGATTGCAGCCATGAAATTAAAATATGCTTGCTCCTTGGAAGAAAAGTTATGACCAACCTAGACAGCATATTAAAAAGCAGAGACATTCCTTTGCCAACAAAGGTGCGTCTGGTTAAGGCTGTGGTTTTTCCAGTGGTCATGTGTGGATGTGAGAGTTGGACTCTAAAGAAAGCTGAGCGCCAAAGAATTTATACTTCTGAACTGTGGTGCAAGGAGATCCAACCAGTCCATCCTAAAGAAGATCAGTCCTGAATATTCATTGGAAGGTCTGATGCTGAAGCTGAAACTCCAATACTTTGCCCACCTGATGGGAAGAACTGATTCATTGGAAAAGACCCTGATGCTGGGAAAGATTGAAGGCGGGAGGAGATGGGAACAACAGAGAATGAGATGGTTGGATGGCATCACTGACTCAATGGACATGAGTTTGAATAAGCTTTGGGAGTTGGTGATGGACAGGGAAGCCTGGGGTGCTGTAGTCCATGGGGTCACAAAGAGTCGGACACGACTGCGTGACTGAACGAAACATCTTTAGTGCCCTAAAAAATGTATAGAATACCTGAATACTAATTGAAGCAGAAAGGTGGGACTGGGGTTGAACTGGTGGGAATTGCTATGTTTTTCTTCTACAGTGTTGGGTTTTTATCCCCCAGTCAGCATCTCTCTCTCCTCTTTACCCAACGCCGCCTCTCTCTTTCCTTCCTTGTGTGTGTGTGTGTGTGTGTGTGTGTGTGTGTGTGTGTGTGTGTGTGTGTGTGTGTGTGTTAGGTTTTTGCAGAAGGATACATAGGGAAGTAGGAAGGAATGCTTATGAAATAAATAGTTCTTTTATTTTCTAAGAAAAAAATAAACTAAAAATATGAAATAAGTAACAGTTATAATCTCCTTATACGTATCTGCATTTAAGATATAATATTTTCTTTTCTTTCAGAAAATAGGAAAACAACAAGGCCTGATCCAAATCACCACCTTAAGATAATTCAGGATCCTGAATACAGACGGCTTGGCTGTAGTGTAGATATGAATGTTGCTCTAGCAACTTTCATACCACATGAGTATGTTTTGTATGTTACTACATATCTAAAGAACAATATTACTTGTAAACCTTTATGAATATTCTGATTACATTTATGGTATTATTTTTATGCTATTTGTTAACAGCCTGAATAGAAAATGAAATAAAGTAATTCACTATAATTACTACTTCCAACACATGACATTTCCCCTTTTGTGGTAAAAATTTATACAACTGGAAAATCTCTTTAGTCTTAGTTAAGGTCCTAAGTTTCTATGACCCGTATTAGAAAATTTTTAATGTGGAGTTTGTAGAGCCATTAAATACTGTTCGTATTGCTTTATCTACTTCAAGCAATGGCCCAGCCGCAATTAATGAATGCTGCAATTGGTTCAGGAAGAGAATTGAGGAATTAAATTCAGAGAAGCATCAACTCGTGAACTATCATCAGGAACAGGTTTTACCTACTTCTTTTGAACTGCTGTTTTTCTTTGAGTTTTAATACTGTTTTTTGTTGTTGTTATTGACATAAGTTCATGTTTTTAGGCAGTCAATTGCCTTTTGGGAAATGTGTTTTATGAACGACTGGCTGGCCATGGTCCTAAACTAGGACCTGTTACTAGAAAACATCCCTTGGTTACCAGGTATTCCATTTTTGTTTTCTTCTCATGAAAGGTTAAAAATTGAAAATTGTATTAAACTCTTCAAATTAACCTAAATTTGAATTTCCTTGAATGTGTGACTCAGTATGTTTCTTAAATTGAAATAACAGTTTTGATCTGGTAACTAGGCTTAATATTAATTAATTTTGTTAGGCAAATCTTTTGTTAGAGAAGCTATCATCAGTATGAACCAATTTATAATAATTTACATTCATATTTCTGGGAGGACTGCATACTTAATAATAATTTCAGTGTTAAGCAAATTAAGCAAGTGTTTAGCTCCTTATAAGTAATGTACAGCAGAGATTAGGCAACTGAAGCATAGTAAAAACTTTTGCAAAATAATGTCAGTACTTTAGTGATTTTCTTAGTCATTCTATGAGATTTTTAAAGTTATTACTTAGAATGTTAATCAGATATACTGTAATACTAACTCAACTTTTCAAATCCTACTAGATTTACTCAAAATTTCTGATGATTTTTCACCTGTATTGAAGTTTATTTTTTATTTCTTATAAATGGTGTCAAACTAATCTATTCTATTCATTAGGGACAAAGTTTAATTTTAATGATACTAATTCAGATTTTCTCCAAGGAATTTCTTTGTATGGATTTAATACTTCATTGTATCTCTCTAGATATTTTACTTTCCCTTTTGAAGACATATCCCTCTCTGTAGAAGAATCGATGATTCACGTCCCAAATAAAGCTTGTTTTCTGATGGCACATAACGGGTGGGTAATGGGAGATGATCCTCTTCGAAATTTTGCTGAACCAGGTATGTCATTTTTGTCAGCTTCTCTATGGACAGGGAAATAAAAGTTTATGGCAAGCTCAGAATATAAATTGTCTGTTCCCTGAGTAGACTAATGATTTTTAAATTGTTTCACTGGCGATGCCAGAGGTGCATGCAGTTTGAGAGAATAAAAGGGACTGACAGAATGAGATTAAGCTTCTTTCTCCTTTCCTTTTCTACCCCTGTCTCCTCAAACAGAAGAGTTCTCATATATCTATTTGATATTATGGTTCTACAGAAGATTTTATTTGGGCAACTCATTTGTACACAAATATACTCATTTGCATCTTTAAAAAGCCATCTGAACCTGTAAGATTACAACTGTTTACTGTAAGAGATATTTTCACTCATTAGCTAGAGGAGTATTTAAGGTATTTGAATGAGTTAAACTAGAAAACAGTTGTTTTTAGATTCCCTCTTACTCAATGCTAGCTTCTTATTTCTTATAGCTGTTCATTGCCAGGAATAATTTTGCAGGTGACCTATTGATATATTTATTTTTTAACATTTTAAAATCAGAAGCCTATTTTTATGACATTAAATTTAATTCAGAAGTCTCATTTTTAAAAAATGTAGCTTTGCATTGAAGTATCTCTGCCCTCTCCTTTCCAACCATTTGAAGTGAAAATGACACTGTGCTCTACACCATGGATTTAATGTAACATATTGCCAGAAATTGGTAGCAAGGTGGAGATGGAGCTTTAAATGGTTTTGGTATAGCTTTAAAGGCTCATGATATTACTATTATTGTTTTCCTTTAACAAGCAACTTGAATTTTTACTATTAAGCACGCATTTTTAGACGAGACTATAAGGTATAGTTTTAGTACAATAGATAGGAGATCTAAATTACTATCAATTTTTTAAAGCTTTATTCCATACCATTTTAGATATAATATTAACCTATATATGGCTTGTGTTAGAAATAATAGATGTGATTTTAAAACAAAAAGTTTTTCCTTGAAATAAATATTTTCATTTTATTCCTTGAACCACTGAAAGCAAGCTCCTTTTTTAACAGGTTCAGATGTTTATCTAAGGAGAGAACTTATTTGCTGGGGAGACAGTGTTAAATTACGCTATGGGAAAAACCAGAGGACTGTCCTTATCTCTGGGCACACATGAAAAAGTACACAGAAATCACCGCAACTTATTTCCAGGGAGTCCGTCTTGATAATTGTCACTCAACACCTCTTCATGTAGCAGAGGTACAGATAAATAATTCATTTATGTTAAAGAAATCAGTGTTCTTTCCTAGCTTTCCTTAATGAGAGTGTACAAATACATGTTTCCTTTTACTTGTTGAATGCTAACAGTAATATGGTGGTAATATTTTAAAACTTGCATAATTTGCATAATTCTGAGAATTTTTTTGATGCAGATATTATGGAGTACTGGGCTATAAAACGTTTGTGTTAATATTTTTATTTAAATTAGGGATATTATATTGTCTCTGATAATACACATACAACAATATTACCATATAATTAAAATATTATTAATATTTTAAAAGAATTAACCTTGTTAATAATTTAACAATATATAAATATTAATTTGTCTTATTATTATTAGGTTAGTCTCAATAAATTAGTAGCCACTGTGAAGTCATATAGCTTATTTCATACTATAATAATTATTTAAACACTAGCATTACAGCATATTGAAGATAGTTTGTCTCATTGATTCAGTTTTCATTATCATATGGAAATGTAATTATATTAAATGTAAACATAAAAATGTTCTGTTCCTCTTCAGGTTTTTTATAGTAACTTAAGCAATGCCAACATTTATAGCATTATCCTTTATGAAACATAAAAGATAATGCTTTAAATTTTATATAATACTATAAATGCTATAAATTTTACATAATTTATAGCATTATCTTTATGTTTACAGCTTTGTAAACATGTTAGAGTTTCATTCTATTTGTAAGATCTTTGAAAGTTTCCTAGTGACAAGTTAGTATTCTATGGGAATGTGTGCTTATCTGAAAAACAAATGTTTCTATCATTTTAAAGCAGCATTATAATGCATATGTTACAAGTCCTGTGATGAAAAATTGCTTTGATTTGGAAGAATTTAATGAACATTAGTTAAGGTAGTAGAACATTTTTAGCTTCTAAAAAGGCAGAGTTTTTTTTTAATGTATGCCTTTAGCAATACATTTGTAAGATGGTTGTAACATTATAGCAAAACTTAGAATGCTAAAATTTAATTTTAAGTTTAAAAACCTCTAGGGTCTTATGTGTTAGAATTTCAAGTATTTTATTAGCCTTTGTGCAAATGTTCAAAAAAATTTTTTGAACTGATCTGATTTCTGATTAGAGGTTTTGGGGAATTCCTTGGCAGTCCAATGGTTAGAACTCAGCGCTTTCACTGCTGTGGCCTGCGTTCAGTCCCTGATCAGTGAACGAAGACTCAGCAAGCCACATAGCATGGCCAGAACAAAAAAAGGAATTTATTATCATCTACAGGAAAAACTGGCTTCAGTCTAGTCAGACCTAATCTTTACAAGAGCTAAATGACGCACCAGCAGGGAATTTATCATTTATAGTTTAGTCAAGGGCCTGGAAATTAATAGGCTAATTAGAGGTATTAAAAAAAAACATAAAATAGGGTTTGGAAAGCCTAGCAGAATTGCAGTATTATGGTTTACATTTTTAAAGTGACACTAACATTTTTCTTCTTCCTCTTTTTCCTCCTTTTGTGTCCCATCTGCAAAATCTAATCTTCCTTTTTAACTGTTATATTCGCTTTATACATTCTTTTGTTTCCTGTATGTATTGGTCCATTTTATGTTTTCCTATGCACAATGAAATTTATTTGGAAATTCTCTTGGATTTCCATTTTGTCTTGCTACATGGTATTTTCCTGTGTCAAATCCATGCCTGGTCTTGCCTCCTCTCCTTCCCCCACACCATCTTGCTTTTCTCTTTCTGTTATATTTGTGACTGTGCTTTTTGCAGTACATGTTGGATGCTGCTAGGAAATTGCAACCCAATTTATATGTAGTAGCTGAACTGTTCACAGGAAGTGAAGACCTGGACAATGTCTTTGTTACTAGACTGGGCATTAGTTCCTTAATAAGAGGTAGGCTCATTGAAAGTGTTTTTCCCATCTAAAGCTTCAGTTTTTAAGTAGATTAAAAGACATTTAATAGCTTTATGTACAGTGTTTAATAATGTTCATCATAGTTATTATTCTTTTAAATATTCTACTCAAAATTTCTTAATATAACTGAGCCTGTTTTCATCAGTAAAAATTTCTACTTTGGGGTAAGATATCTCATTTTAACTTGAAAGACCAATGGAACAAATTGATGATTCTTGAACAAAATCACTTTTTGTTGTTGAAAATATATAAATCTGTTTTTCATCTCTACCTGCCTAAATGATGTAATCTTGAGATTTTTCTCCATAGATTTTATGGAACCAAAATCCTAATAAGCAGCATATATTCCTTCTTTTACTGCATGAGCCATTTCTCTGATTAATTTGCAAAAAGACTTTTTTTCATTTAAACTGATGGACATTTGTTTAAATATTTAAATCGGTTTTATTTTTGATAATATTTTTTGTGTCTGTTTTTGAAAATCAGTCACAATACAAAATCTAATCTGTTTTTGGACATTGCTAATGAAGATTGTTAAAATATTCTGTAATGCTTTGCAGAGGCAATGAGTGCATACGATAGCCATGAAGAGGGTAGATTAGTTTACCGATATGGAGGAGAACCTGTTGGATCCTTTGTTCAGCCCTGTTTGAGGCCTTTAATGCCAGCTATTGCACATGCCCTGTTTATGGATATCACCCATGATAATGAGTGTCCTATCGTGGTAAGCATCTATCCTGTTTCTTGTATTTACTTATTTTGCTACATGTTTTGATATTTAGTTCTCTGCTGTTTAATGGCAGTAATATCCACAGTACCTGGATATAGTGCCTTAGATTTATAAGTGATTGTGATTTAAAGGTTTTTGAGTGGTTTGTTATTTGTTTTAAAGCAAATGAATATATCTTCAGAATGTATTTATGTACTTATCCTTTTACTTCATTGGGCTATAGGATGGCACTTTGCATTTGAAGGAAAATAAACTTCTGTTGGTTTTTCTCTTTTGTAGCATAGGTCAGCGTATGATGCTCTCCCAAGCACCACAATTGTTTCCATGGCGTGTTGTGCTAGTGGTAGTACTAAAGGCTATGACGAGTTAGTGCCTCACCAGGTTTGTTTATGTGTTGCTTTTTAAAATCCACAAGGCCCAAACTGATCATTTTTACGAGAGCTTCTCACTGTAATTAAAGCATGCACATGACTAAGTTTTTATTTTGTTCAGATTTCAGTAGTTTCTGAAGAGCGGTTTTACACTAAATGGAATCCTGCAGCATCGCCATCCAACGCTGGTGAAGTTAACTCCCAAAGTGGCATTATTGCGGCCAGGTGTGCTATCAATAAACTTCACCAAGAGCTTGGAGCCAAGGGTTTTATTCAGGCAAGAAGCTACATTTTCTAGGTTTCTTTCTTAAGGTTCAATTTTAGAGCCTTTGCGGTTTGAGCACTAATGTGTTTTTCTCTTTGTTTTTCAGGTGTATGTGGATCAGGTTGATGCAGACATAGTGGCTGTAACAAGACATTCGCCCAGTATCCACCAATCAGTCGTATCTGTTTCTAGAACTGCTTTCAGAAATCCCAAGACTTCATTTTACAGCAAGGAAGTGCCTCAAATGTGCATCCCTGGTAATGTGCTCTAAAAATGTTGTTTTGGTTGTATTATATTGTTAAATTGTTAATAATAATAAATATTATTAAATTATTGTTATGTTGTTATTATATATTATAACAGTGTAAGTGTAGATGTAGTTAAGAAAAAGAACTACAAATTTTTGATAACTTGTATTTATATTACATGGAGCAAAACCTGGAAATACTGTTAAATGTTAACATTTTTTGAGTTGTGGTTTTATTTTCATCCTAATACATTTTCCTATCTCCTAATTTATAGAAATGAACATATATTTATATATTTACATATATAAACCAAAATGAAAAATAGTTTAATATTTAAGGCACTTTATAATCCATACTCATCTGATAGATATTTTCACTGCTCCCTAAGTAGCCTTAGTCCCCATTTCAGTTCAGTTGCTCAGTAGTGTCCGACTCTTCACGACCCCATGAATTGCAGCATGCCAGGCCTCCCTGTCCATCACCATCTCCCGGAGTTCACTCAGACTCACGCTCATCGAGTCAGTGATGCCATCCAGCCATCTCATCTTCTGTCGTCCCCTTCTCCTCCTGCCCCCAATCCTTCCCAGCATCAGAGTCTTTTCCAGTGAGTCATCTCTTCGCATGAGGTGGCCAAAGTACTGGAGTTTCAGCTTCAGCATCATTCCTTCCAAAGAAATCCCAGGGTTGATCTCCTTCAGAATGGACTGGTTGGATCTCCTTGCAGTCCAAGGGACTCTCAAGAGTCTTATCCAACACCACAGTTCAAAAGCATCAATTCTTCAGCGCTCAGCCTTCTTCACAGTCCAACTCTCACATTCATACATGACCACAGGAAAAACCATAGCCTTGACTAGACGGACCTTAGTTGGCAAAGTAATGTCTCTGCTTTTTGAATATACTATCTAGGTTGATCATAACTTTTCTTCCAAGGAGTAAGCGTCTTTTAATTTCATGGCTGCAGTCACCATCTGCAGTGATTTTGGAGCCAAAAAAAAAAAAAAAAGTCTGACACTGTTTCCACTGTTTCCCCATCTACTTGCCATGAAGTGATGGGACCGGATGCCATGATCTTCATTTTCTGAATGTTGAGCTTTAAGCCAACTTTTTACTCTCCTCTTTCACTTTTCTCAAGAGGCTTTTTAGTTCCTCTTCACTTTATGCCATAAGGGTGGTATCATCTGCATATCTGAGGTTATTGATATTTCTCCCTGCAATCTTGATTCCAGCTTGTGTTTCTTCTAGTCCAGCATTTCTCATGATGTACTCTGCATATAAGTTAAATAAACAGGGTGACAGTATACAGCCTTGATGTACACGTTTTCCTATTTGGAACCAGTCTGTTGTTCCATGTCCAGTTCTAACTGTTGCTTCCTGACCTGCATACAGATTTCTCAAAAGGCAGGTTAGGTGGTCTGGTATTCCTGTCTCTTTCAGAATTTTCCACAGTTTATTGTGATCCACACAGTCAAAGGCTTTGGCATAGTTAATGAAGCTGAAATAGATGTTTTTCTTGAACTCTCTTGCTTTTTCCATGATCCAGCGGATGTTGACAATTTGATCTCTGGTTCCTCTGCCTTTTCTAAAACCTACTCCTACTTATTTATGAATTCTTTACATCTCTCAGGGACTAAAGTTTCACCTCCTTTGAGAAGCCTTCTCTAAGTACTCAGTAAACTCTCTGTCCTCTGAGCATATATCAGTTATAGTCTCTGTATCACTCAGACATTATAAAATCTATCCTTGAGGTATATACTTACTATTATTTGATTGTTTTCTAGATATATATTTCCTTATTTATTATTATATATAGTATATTATGGCGTAACATGCTCCTGTGCATATAGCAGCTGTCCAAGTCCATTGACTAATTGAGTGAGTGAAGCTTCTCACAAAAATGATCATATTTTACAAAACATTCATAACTCCCATTTTTAGAAGTTATCTACTTGCATAGTTTTAGGGTTAAATGTCTTATTGCTTTTTTTTTTAACTGTTCACAAGTTTATATACAGTAATCTCATCTGGTTGTTGCTAATATACATATATAGTTTTACATGGTTGCACTCAGTGTATACAGTAATATCAGTAATAATACAGGGTTTTGTTTTGTTTTGTTTTTGATCAGTGATCATTCTTAAAACATATTCCATTTTGTCAGTCCAAATAATTGTGATTTTCATTATGTTGAAAGTTTTATATTATGTTACCATTCCATTTTTAACATTTGTGTTTTGTGTTTTGCAGTATTCTTTAAGATTTGATTATACACTAGGAATAATGTTTTTTTTTTTTTTTTTGAATAATTTTCTTAGTATATGTTTTCAGAAGTAGATTTCTGGATCTCAGGGTCTTTCATTGTCAGATTAACATCTTAAAGTTCAAATTATTTAAATAATAAAATTTCAGTTTTATATATCCTTTGATCTTGCTGTTCTATTCCCAGGTATGTATCTGAGAAACTCTTCTGCACTTCCACTAGGAAATATGCACAACAATATTTATTGTGACATTATTTACAATAGAGGAAAAATAATAACAATGGTGGTTAAATGAATACATTTTGGAATACTCACATAATGGAGAAGACAATGGCATCCCACTCCAGCACTCTTGCCTGGAAAATCCCATGGACGGAGGAGCCTGGTGGGCCACAGTCCATGGGGTCGCTGGGATTCGGACACGACTGAGCAACTTCACTTTCACTTTTCACTTTCATGCATTGGAGAAGGAAATGGCAACCCACTCCAGTGTTCTTGCCTGGAGAGTCCCAGGGACGGGGGAGCCTCATGGGCTGCCGTCTATGGGGTCGCACAGAGTCGGACACGACTGAAGCGACTTAGCAGCAGCAGCAGCAGCATACTCATACAGTGGAATACAGTTTGGCATTTGAAATAAATGAGGTAGAGCTAACATAGCAGTATAAACAATTTGAAAAACTGCCGTGTTAGCCAATAGAAAGGAAGCTGCAGAAGTGTATCTATAACTTGAATCCACTTACATAAACTTGGAAATATGGAGAATAGTATACGGTGCTTAGGGAAACATGTATATGTAGTAAAAATGCACAGGGTCAATGCCGACCAGCCTTCAGATAGTGGTTACCTCTGAAAGGAAAGAAAGGGAACACAGGGACATCAGTTGGGTTTGGAATATTTTAAGCGAGGTAGTGAGGTCTGGTTGTTTAACTTTTCCCTACTTTTTCTGTCTTTGAAATATTCAGTTTTTAAAATGTAAGCCTTTCAAGTGATCTACTTTCTCTCCTGTCAATATTAGGAAGGTTTCACATTGTTTCCCAGAGCTAAACTATTATCACTTGATGAGATCTCTTTTAAATAGTTTTGTTAATTTTTTAAAAGCATGTATAAAAACTGCATGTTACGTAGAATTATCTACTCTAGATTGCTTTTTTTAAAGTTAGCTGATATATTCAACTTTAAGTTAACTGACTTAAAACTCCTTTAGCAGTTCTTAATTTCAGATGGTTTAATGTGAAATTTTGTTAAAGTTTTTATATATTCCTAGGCAAAATTGAAGAAGTAGTTCTTGAAGCTAGAACTGTTGAGAGAAATACAGCACCTTATAGGAAGGATCCTAATTCAATCAATGGAATACCAAACATCACAGTAGAAATTAGAGAACATATTCAGGTACTTCAGACTCTCATCTGACTACTGTATTTAACATTTTAAGGACATTAGACTTATTTATTGACATGGTTTTATATATTATTTTCAAGCTCAATGAAAGTAAAATTGTTAAACAAGCTGGAATTACTACAAAAGGACCCAATGAATATATTCAAGAAATAGAATTTGAAAATTTGTCTCCAGGAAGTGTTATTATATTCAGGTAGAGTTCAAGCTATTTGACTTAATATTTAAAATATTTTACGTATTCTGTTAATTTTGAATAAATTACTCCTAAAAATCAACCACATTTTAATTAATGTTTTCAGAGTTAGTCTTGATCCACATGCTCAAGTTGCTGTTGGAATTCTTCGAAATCATCTGACACAGTTCAGTCCTCACTTTAAATCTGGGAGTCTTGCTGTTGACAACACAGATCCTATATTAAAAATTCCTTTTGCTTCGTAAGTATGCCTTATTTTACAGAGATTTGCCACTTTAATAATGATAAGTCGTCACAAGCCTGATTTAAGCAGTTTTAAGGCTTCTCTATATCCTTGTTACTCAAAGAATAGTCCAACAACCAGCAGTATTGGCATCATTTATTGTTAACCTTTTGTCCTGGTACTTTATCATTTGTGTGCATACATGCTCTCTCACTCATACGTGCTCTTTAGACAGATAGATATGCATGTATACATATGTACACACACACACACATATATATGTATATACACACATACAATTTTTCTGAGCTATTTAAGACTAAGTTACATGCTTCATACTCTTTACCATTTCACTTTTTAATGCCAATACATTGTTCTAATATCTAATATCTGGCTATACCATAGTTTACTTCATCAGTCTCCATTTTTTGGACACTTACTTGGACCAGTTATTTATACTCTATTCATCTCAATTTCCTCATTTGGAAAATGAGGCTTAAAATAATTCCTACCTCTTAGATTTTATAAGTATTAAATTGGATAATGCACATGAAACACTTAACACAATTCATGGCACATAACAAATGCTCTATATATGTTATATATCATGAGTACTAGGATAATTTCCAGGAATGGAATTTCTGAGTTAGACTATCATATATTTGAGGCTTTTAATACTGCCAGATCCCTTCCAGAAAGATTATATTAATATTTTCAGCTCTATGTACAAGTCTAGTATCCCACATCCTTACAGAGTATATGTTATTATAATGTAATGTTTAAGAGCATAAAGGATGGGACCAGACTGCCTGGTCCCAATTTTGAACTTATTAATTGTAAGAAGTAAGACTTTGGTCAAGTTACTTAAGAGATAGTGACTATCAGAACAGTGTTTGACAGAGAGTACCAGTGATCAATAAGTGTTAGCTCCTACTAGTCAAATTGGCAAATATAAAGTACTTTAAAATTACATCTCAATTTATTTTAAATATTAAGCTAATTTCTGTGTTCATAAGTCATTTGTATTTATTTAGTGAAATGTCATTTTTAAATATTAGTTCATTTTTATGTTCTGTTCATTTGGTTTTGTTGTTCTTTAAGAGTTTTTATTACTAAGAATATTAACTCTTAATTCAAGCCATACTTAGTAGATTCATTATTTTAAAAATCTGAGATGAAGCAGTTTTGTGCTTCTGTGGAGAAGGAAATGGCAACCCACTCCAGTGTTCTTGCCTGGAGAATCCCAGAGACGGGGGGGAGCCTGGTGGGCTGCCATCTGTGGGGGTCGCACAGAGTCGGACACGACTGAAGCGACTTAGCAGCAGCAGCAGCAGCAGCATGGCATGTTTATAAAATAGCACATTCCTCATCAGAGCTACTAAGATTATCTCGGGACAAGAATCTGCATTTGAATAAGCTCTCCAGGTGATTTTTAATCTGTTTTACTTATTTACTTATTTATTTTACTTTACAATATTGTATTGCTTTTGCCATACATTGACATGAATCTGCTATGGGGGCACATGTGTTCCGCATCCTGAACCCACCTCCCACCTCCCTCCCCATCCCATCCCTCTGGGTCATCCCAATGCACCAGCCCCAAGCACCTGTATCATGCATTGAACCTGGACTGGTGTTTCATTTCACATGTGATAATTTACATGTTTCAATGCCATTCTCCCATATCATCCCACCTTTGCCCTCTCCCACAGAGTCCAAAGGACTGTTCTGTTCTATACATATGTGTCTCTTTTGCTATCTTCGCATATAGCGTTATTGTTACCATCTTTCTAAATTCCATATATATGTGTTAGTATATTGTATATTTGTATTTTTCTTTCTGGCTTACTTCACTCTGTATAATAGGCTCCAGTTTCATCCACCTCATTAAACTGATTCAAATGTATTCTTTTAATGGCTGAGTAATATTCCATTGTGTATATGTACCACAGCTTTCTTACCCATTCGTCTGCTGATGGACATCTACGTTGCTTCCATGTCCTGGCTATTATAAACAGTGCTGTGATGAATATTGGGGTACACATATCTCTTTCAATTCTGGTTTCCTTGGTGTATATGCCCAGCAGTGGGATTGCTGGGTCATAAGGCAGTTCTATTTCCAGTTTTTAAGGAATCTCCACACTGTTTTCCATAGTGGCTGTACTAGTTTGCATTCCCACCAACAGTGTAAGAGGGTTCCCTTTTCATCGCACCCTCTCCAGCATTTATTGCTTGTAGACTTTTGGATAGCAGCCATTCTGACTGGAATGAAATGGTATCTCATTGTGGTTTTGATTTACATTTCTCTATAATGAGTGATGTTGAGCATCTTTTCATATGTTTGTTAACCATCTGTATGTCTTCTTTAGAGAAATGTCTGTTTAGTTCTTTGGCCCATTTTTTTGATTGGGTCGTTTCTTTTCTGGAATTGAGCTGCAGGAGTTGCTTGTATATTTTTGAGATTAATTCTCTGTCAGTTGCTTCGTTTGCTATTATTTTCTCCCATTCTGAAGCCTGTCTTTTCATCTTGCTTATAGTTTCCTTTGTTGTGCAGAAGCTTTTAATTTTAATTAGGTCCCATTTGTTTATTTTTGCTTTTATTTCCAATATTTTGGGAGGTGGGTCATAAAGGATCCTGCTGTGGTTTATGTCGTAGAGTGTTTTGCCTATGTTTTCCTTTAGGAGTTTTATAGTTTCTGGTCTTACATTTAGATCTTTAATCCATTTGTAGTTTATTTCTGTGTATGGTATTTTAAAGTCTTCTAGTTTCTTTCTTTTACAAGTAGCTGACCAGTTTTCCCAGCACCACTTGTTAAAGAGATTGTCTTTTCTCCAGGGTATATTCTTGCCTCCTTTGTCAAAGATAAGGTGTCCGTAGGTGCGTGGATGTACCTCTGGGCTTTCTGCAAGGAGTTCAGTGGCTGTGTTGGTAAATACTGCAGTAGAATGGGGTTGGTACTGAGGCTGATGATTTGACTAACTCTTGACTCACAAATTATAAAGGGTCAGTCCCAGGAGACAGGAGGGAAGCTAGCAGAGGCAGAGAGAACAAAGCACAGCTGACAGCTTTCTAAGTTGATGGTGGTGGTTTAGTCACTAAGTCATGTTCTAAGTTGAGACAGAAGTAAATGAAAAAAAAAGAATATTTTCAAGAAAATATGTGTTCACATAATATTCACAAGGCTATGTATTCAGTTATATAAGGTGAATTTACCTGAGTAACTAGAAGTGCAAGAAAGTAGGGTTTCAGCTGCATTCAGGTAGGTGTGGTCCCTTACATAGTCTCACTGCTAACTGAACCTTTGTTGAAACTAAGGCCATGAGAGTTAGCTTCTGCATTCTGATCATTATCAAGAAACAACTTTAAGAAAATCTTAGTTCTTTGAACAATGAATCTGAAAGGTAGTGCAACTTTAGGAAAGGACAGAAAGGAAAAGGATAGGCAACAGTAGAATAACACATGATTTCTAAGGTAGTTAACTGTGACTTTTAATTATCCTCCTATGGGTCCTTTGATAATTATTTTGAGTTTAAGATAATTAGTTTAAAAGTGCTTGTCACACATAAGAGAATATAAAGGAGAGGAAAGACTAAGTTTGAAATAGAAGGATTAAAACATAAAGGATATAACAGCCAAAAGAGTTTTTCAGTGTACTTCTAATTAATAAAATTTAGCACTTCATTAATTCCTTCTCTTGGAAGAAGTGTTACTTCTGTTTGAGTATTTAGCATGTTTGTTCTTTAATTGTTGTTTATAATGTGTACTGCTTACAATGTATAGTATAATGCTGAGTTCCTAAAACATACATTTCTAAGACATTTTATGGTCATGGTTCAGATTTTCTTCTTTATTTTTATTGAGAGCAAATGAAATTTCATTATATTTAACCAGTTTTCTTTATTTTCCAATTTTTAGTATTGCCTCTAGATTAACTTTGGCTGAGCTAAATCAGGTACTTTACCGATGTGAATCAGAAGAACAAGAAGATGGTGGAGGATGTTATAACATACCAAACTGGTTACCTCTTAAATATGCAGGTCTTCAAGGTAAGCAAATATAAAGATGGTGAAGCTTTTCAGGGGTATTTTTTAGGGTCAGGTGGTATCTTCCTTATAGAAATAAGAATATGGCCTGAGTTCAACTGCTTGGGTTCAAATCATAGCTCTGCCACATACTCATTGATTGACCTCTGACAAGTAACTTAAATTCTCTGTGCCCCAACTTCTGCCTCCATAAAATGTGAATCAGTTCAGTTCAGTTCACTCGCTCAGTTGTGTCCGACTCTGTGACCCCATGAATCACAGCATGCCAGGCCTCCCTGTCCATCACAACTCCCAGAGTTCACTCAAACTCACATCCATCGAGTTGGTGATGCCATCAGCCATCTCATCCTCTGTTGTCCCATTCTCCTCCTGTCCCCAATCCCTCCCAGCATCAGAGTCTTTTCCAGTGAGTCAACTCTTCGCATGAGGTGGCCAAAATACTGGAGTTTCAGCTTTAGCATCATGCCTTCCAAAGAACACACAGGACTGATCTCCTTCAGAATGGGCTGGTTGGATCTCCTTGCAGTCCAAGGGACTCTGAACAACACCACAGTTCAAAAGCATCAATTCGTCGGTGCTCAGCTTTCTTCACAGTCCAACTCTCACATCCATACATGACTACTGGAAAAACCAGAGCTTTGACTATACGGACCTTTGTTGGCAAAGTAATGTCTCTGCTTTTAAATTAGCTATCTAGGTTGGTCATAACTTTTCTCCCAAGGAGCAAGAGTCTTTTAGTTTCAGGGCTGCAGTCAACATCTGCAGTGATTTTGGAGCCCAAAAATAAAGTCTGACACTGTTTCCACTGTTGCCTCATCTATTTGCCATGAAGTGATGGGACCAGAGGCTATAATCTTCGTTTTCAGAGTATTGAACTTTAAGCCAACTTTTTCACTCTCTACTTTCACTTCCATCAAGAGGTTTTTGCGTTCCTCTTCACTTTCTGCCATAAGGGTGGTGTTATCTGCATATCTGAGGTTATTGATATTTCTCCTGGCAATCTTGATTCCAGCCTGTGCTTCCTCCAGCCCAGCGTTTCTCATGATATGCTCTCCATATAAGTTAAATAAGCAGAGTGACAATATACAGCTTGATGTACTCCTTTTTCTTATTTGGAACCAGTTTGTTGTTCCATGTCCAGTTCTAAAATGTGAATGTATTATCTAATGCATAGACTTTTGTGAGGATTAAATGAGATTATTCATTTGGTCCCCAAATGGGACTAGGTTGTAAGTATAGTCATATTTTTTCATATAATTGGAAATATTTCTTATTGCCTATTTGCTTTATCCTACAAAGAGAACTTTTAGTTAAATATTTTGTAGTTAGAGTAGTTGTAAACTGAGATAAAGGAACTAAATATTTAATTGTCAGCTTAATGCATTTGGTTAGCATATTTTCTTAGATTTTGATTTAGGAAATTTGGTTTAGGGCACATATATTCCTGGTTTTTGAAGTTTACAACTTAACAAGCCTCTTTTCAACTCCTAATTTCTTTGTACATCTCCCGTCTTTAAGGGCCAATTCAATTCTGACATCTTCCACAAATCCTTCCTTAATTATTGATTTCACAGTAATTTCTTTGTCTTCCAGACACCCATTGTATTTATTATATCTCTTATTAGCCCTTGGAATTTATTGCTTTATTTTAATAATTAATATACTATTTTTTGTGAATGTTTGATCATGGTCAAGAAATAGGCTTTAGAACCAAACTTTATGGGTTGCACTGACTAGCTTTAATTATATGGTAAATTGTTGCTCAATTTCTTCATCTGTAAAATGGAAATAAAAACAGTATTTACCACAGGGCTTACTGTTGGGATTAAATAACTTAATATGTATCAAGTACTTAGACAGTGAGTGGTTAGTTCATAGTAAGAATTCAGTGATAACTAGCTGTCAAACTCCCTAAGTGGACTGTACCCTTAGGAGAATAATCTTTGCCTTTTGAATGATTCTTGTTTTTAGCTTTCATACCTTCTGCAAAATCAAGCACATAAAAAGCTTTCAATAAAAAATTTTAAGACTTTTTATGCTTATGACATTCTTTCTGAAATATTCTCATTTTTCATTTTGTGCTGTAATAAAGAAATGAATGTGTTACCAGCCATAAGCAGATTTCTACTCCATTTTCATTCTGAGATGTTAAACTTTTTTTCTACTTGCCTGAAAAGACTGTACTTTTATGAACTTCTTTTGTCGCCTTTATGTTCCTTATAATTAATTAAGTCTAGTTATAGACATAACTAAACTTTCTACTTTCCTACTACTTCTTCATGAAATGATTTTTCTCATTCGTTCTAAGTATAATTGCCCTTATATAAGTATAATTGATTTATTTTTTTTTACTCTATACCAATCCGTGTTCCCTCTGGCTGTTTAATATTTCCAACAATCACCTTGTATTTCCAGTAGGCTTTTAGTAACAACCTCAGTTCAGTTCAGTTCAGTCACTCAGTCTTGTCTGACTCTGTGACCCCATGAAACACAGCACGCCAGGCCTCCCTGTCTATTGCCAACTCCCGGAGTCCACCCAAACCCATGTCCGTCGAGTCGGTGATAACCATACAACCATCTTATCTTCCGTCATCCCCTTCTCCTGCCCTCAGTCTTTCCCAGCATCAGGGTCTTTTCGAATGAGTCAGCTCTTCAAATCAGGTTGCCAAAGTATTGGAGTTTCAGCATCAGTCCTTCCGATGAACACTCAGGAGATTACTCAAATCACACTTAACCATTTCACTGACCTTTCTCTTCTCTAACCCAAATTCCCCTTCCCTACTTCTTGTAACAACAATATCTTAAATTTATATATTTAAATGTTCAAAACATGCTTATTATATACAATAAAATTAATTAAATTCTAACTAAGTAAATTTATTTGGAATGAAGTCAGTGAAGCCAATATAATTTTAAATTACTACCCTATTAAGTGATGGAAAGAAGTATTATTGTTCTAGCTATCTGTCATTGAAATAGCAATATGTTATATATACATAGAAATTCTTTGCAACCCTATGGATTATAGTCTGCCAGGCTCCTCTGTCCATGGGATTCTCCAGGCAAGAATACTGGAGTGAGTTGCCATTTCTTCCAGGGGATCTTCCTGACCCAGGGGTTGAACATACTACATCTTCTGCATTGGCAAGTGGATCCTCTTACCACTGAGCCACCTGGGAAGTCCCAAAATTTCTGTGACACAGTGGTAAAGAATCTGCCTGCCAGTGCAGATGACTTAAGAGATGCAGGTTCCATCCCTGGGTCGGGAAGATGCCCTGGAGTAAGAAATGACAACCCACTCCAGTATTCCTGCCTGAAAAATTCCATGAACAGAAGAACCTGGTGGCAGGATCCAATCCATGAGGTTGCAAAAGAGTCAGACAACTTAGCAACTAAACAACAACACAAACTCCTGTTATATTTCAAAGATTCTCTCTAGAACAGACTTTATTCTTAGTATCACCGTAGGTAATCTTGCTGTCTCTGGGGCCAGTTCTATGATTTTTCTTAAATCTTGCTTGAATATTCATGAATCTACCACTTTTCAACTGTGAAAAGACAAGCATCAGTTCTCTGCCCCTAGATGCCTTAGGATAGGGAAGCTGTACCAACTGCCTTTGAATATTGTAATATTAAAATTCAAAAGAGCAGGACTAACCCAGAAAACAGGAATCTTGGAAAGCTCTGCATAGCTCATGTGACCGACCACAGTCCCCGTCAGCCTGCCTTTATTTATATCTTGGTTCAAGGCAGTGTTGCCACACTTACCTCCAGTCATGGGAAGTCCCACTGAGGATTATGCAGCTCTTACATCCAGCTGTATGTATACTCACCATCAATCACCGGAGACCAGCAGCAGGTCGCCAGGCTGTCAGAGCAAACTACCTCTGCCAGTGATTAAATTGGTATGATATTTCTCTGAATTTTCAGGATTAATGTCCGTATTGGCAGAAATAAGACCAAAGAATGACTTGGGGCATCCCTTCTGTGGTAATTTGAGATCTGGAGACTGGATGATTGACTATGTCAGTAACCGACTTATTTCACGGTCAGGAACTATTGCTGAAGTAAGTAAAGCTATATTGTCCAAAAAATAAAAGGTGAGGAGCACAATAAGAAATATATATTAACATATACGTTTATATTGTTTTCTAACCTGAAACATTTTCTTCTCCATCATCTTTCAGTTCTTATAAGTGAAAATCTAGTGAATAGTTGCTACATAGTACAGTGGCATGTTTGGATTTAGCTTTTAAATCCAAGCACACCAAGTTAACGTTTAAAATTATTTTTATAACAGGTTGGTAAATGGTTGCAGGCTATGTTCTTCTACCTGAAGCAGATCCCACGTTACCTTATCCCGTGCTACTTTGATGCTATATTAATCGGTGCATACACCACTCTTCTGGATGTAGCATGGAAGCAAATGTCAAGGTATGCCCAGCAAAGCTTGAGTAGATAGGCATGTTTGTGTAGAAGCCACATACAGTCAGTGTATACACTCTTAAAAAGACCAAAACATCAAGAATTGTCATGCATGCATACAGCTGAAAAAGTTAATAAGTGGGAGTAAAATGTATTAACATCCTTTAATCTGGAACACACAGAAACAAACTTAGATATTAAAGTCTATTCTATAAAGCTAAAAAACATGTTGATGGGAAATTTTAATTGCTTGGTGTTATCTCTATACCTCGAGTTGTTAAGTTAATAGATAAAATTTTTTAAATCTACACATACTATTTTTTCCCAATTTTTTATTAATTAAGAGAAAAAATATTCTATTATTATAAATGAAATAAGCCTTTATTAGTAAATTTCCCTGAGGTGAAACCACAGGCTGGAATGTACCAGTGAAGAGCAGCCGAGGCAATTTGGGCATAACTTCAGAAAGGATAAAACTTCAACTCTACCATTTGTTTTACAATAAACATTTTTTAAAGCCAGCTAGACAGAATACTGGGTGAAATGAAAGCAGTTCTGAAACCTTTACCAAATTTAAAATTCTGTTTAACTGATTTTAGCATTGCTATACATTTGAATAGAGAAACTTTTTGAAGAGAAAAAAGAACTAAAATAATACTGCTAAAATTTTTGAATCAATAAGGCATAAAGTTTCAGGTATGCAAGATGAGTAAGTTTTGAGATCTAATGTACAACGTTGTAGCTGTAAATAACAATTCGTATTGTGCCCTTAAAAATCTGTTTAAAAGTAGATTCTCAAATTAGGCGTTCTTACCCTAATAAATTTTTTTGAATAAGTAATAAAACTTTTTGTTTCTACCCGTAACACTTTGAACTCTATAACTTTGTTGCAGCTTTGTTCAGAATGGTTCTACCTTTGTGAAACACCTTTCCTTGGGTTCAGTCCAAATGTGTGGCGTAGGAAGATTCTCTTCTCTGCCACTCCTTTCACCTTCCTTATGGATGTACCATGCAGGCTGAATGAGATCACAAGAGAGAAGGAGCAGTGTTGTGTGTCTCTAGCTGCAGGTAAGAAATTATGTACAAGATTAAAATGTGTAAGTCAGTATTAGGAAAATTATAAAGAAATGATTATTTTTAAAAACTCATGATGTTTTCCAAGATTTTATGTTACTGGTTAGTAAAATTTCACAGGCATACATTTATAAAAGTAACAGTGCTATTTAAGTATCACTGTGCACCAGACATTTATTTATGTGCATTTTTTATTGCGGCCAGTTAATCCCTTTCTTCTGCATGTGTATTTTTTCCAATTCATAACACTTTGCATTTTTCAATCAAATCTGTTTTACTACCTTTCCCATTACATTATACTTTTTTTCTCCCAATGTAAAAATTTACCCAACCTTGTAATTACCAAGAGATCATGTGAAGATCCTCTACAAGTTACGAAACACAAAACAAATGCTAAATAATTTTTATTATGTGTCTAATTGCAATTAAATGCTTCCAACTCCATTAGCATCTTTCCTGAAAGTATATTTAAAACCCAAATCAAGTAAAAGTATAATTCTCAGCAAAATAGGCGTATGGTTTATTGTTAATAAATTTCAAGCTATTTCTGAAAAGTATTTAATGTTTGAGTCCACTGAAGTTTAGAACTTCCAAACTAAACTGAGAAATACCAATTGCAGGATGAAAGGAACAGTATTATCTATGTGATTGCCTCTGTTTACCCTTAAATTTGCATTCACTTCAGTTCAGTTCAGTCACTCAGTCATGTCCGACTCTTTGCGACCCCATGAATCGCAGCACGCCAGGCCTCCCTGTCCATCACCAACTCCCGTAGTTCACTCAAACTCACATCCATCGAGTTGGTGATGCCATTCAGCCATCTCATCCTCTATCATCCCCTTTTCCTCCTGCCCCCAATCCCTCCCAGCATCAGTCTTTTCCAATGAGTCAGCTCTTCACATGAGGTGGCCAAACCAATAAAAATGACCTGCTAGGACCCAACAACTAAAAAAAGAAATTAACATTTCACTTGGAAGGATTATATGAACCTTCTGAATGTTTTACTTTCATAATTGTGTTTTAGATTTTTCACTCAACTATTTGATATCCTTCTGGTACTTTCCCCTGTGAATCCATAGCCATAAAACTGAACAAGAACATTGTGGGGAAAATGCAGAAGTTGATTTTAAAGCCTATTGTGTAGAAGCCTATTATATAAAATAGTGATCTCAACATTTTTGATTATCCACTTCTGTTGTTAAATACTCCCAAAATAAATATATTGAATATTGAGATCATAAATGATATACTCATATGCTATTATACTTGGTATGTTTACATATTATGTATAATATAAAACAAAAAGAAAAACTAAAAATATAGTTTATAAATATGGATAGAAGTTCTGGTGTCTCTTTCTAGCATCCTAAAAGAGAGTTTTGTGTATTCTGTATTAACAATATATAGGACTGTATACAGATTTGCAGATAGATTTCTTGATTTCATTTTTAAATGATACAAAGGCCAGGAATACCTTCCTTTTCTGACAGTGATACAAAGTATGTGTATAATTTTAAACTTTTACATTAATTGACAAGGTAGAAATTATTCAGAAGATGTGTGATCTGTAAGTCATATATTCTGAAAGGTCAAAAAGTTAATATAGGGCCTCCTGGGAATCTGCCAGCCAATGAAGGAGACACATATGCCACAGCTGCTGAGCCTGTGCTCTAGAACCTGTGAGCCACACCTGCTGGAGCCCACGTGCCCTGCAGCCCATGATCTGCAACGAGAGAAGCCACTGCAATGAAAAGCCCATACACCGCAGCTAGAGAATAGTCCCTGCTCATTGCAACTAGAGAAAAGCCTGTGCAGCAACCAAAGACTCGGCACAGCCAAAAAATAAAATTAATTAATTTTAAAAATGTTTTAGTGAATACAGATATTTCCGCACATCCATGCTAGAGGTTTTAGTTTTGACTTTTAACAAGAGTGCCTATATTCAGGGCATACCAACTCAAACTTACCCTTGGATCTGTCTATACTTATATTTTATGCCAAGTGTTAAGTGGGTTAAAGTACCAGGAAATCTGTGTAATACAGAGCACTATATATATATATATATATTTGCTGCTGTCATCTGTACTATCATCTACCATATATATAAACTGTATGTCAACCATGTATGTTGGTGCTCAGTTGCTCAGTCGTGTCTGACTCCTTCCCACCACATGGACTGTAGCCCACTAGGCTCCTCTGCCCATGGAATGGGTTGCCATTTCCTTCTCCAGGCATCTTCCTGACCAGGAATCAAACCTGCATCTCCTGCTTGGCAGGCAGATTTTTTTACCACTACACCACCTGGGAAGTCTAACTGTGTGTAAACAATATAAAAGTGTTTAGGGAAATTTTATACCACTATTTGGGAGAAAATATAGAAAGAAATGTCTGATGTTATCTTTAGTTCTGATCTTTTCCTAACCGAAAAAAATAATGTCTTTCTCCAAGGTGAAGACCTAACAAACAGAAACTTTAATTGTGAAGTATTGCCAATATTTTTCCCTAGTCAAATTCTCTCACCTCTCAATTTACATTTTATAATTAATCTTTTATTTCATTCATCCAATACATTTTCATAGTGATATATACCAGTTTCAGTTTTCAGTGATATAACTTGGCAAATAAGGTTAATGAGGTTTCTGTTATCATGGGTCATATTTTCTACTGGGGAGGGACGTTCATTCAACAAACCAGAAGATATACAAAATAATGTCAGATAGTGATAAGTGTTTAGAAAATAGTTACAAATAAATGCTGTGAATGTTTTATTTATGACCTGAGTTTTTCTTCCTGAAATTTCTGCTATATGTATACTTTAATGCCGTTTTTTTTTTTTTTTTCAGTGAAATGCTAATTTCCTTTGCTTTACTTTCCTGCTGGTTGTTACATATAACAATTGTATTTCTTTTCACATTTCATAAGAAACCAAACTCAATATAAAAGTAAAATTTTAGATTTTTTTCCTATGGTCATTCTGTTTTACTTACTGCATAAAGGCTGCAGTTACCTAAAGTTTTCAAGTAGTTTAACATCTGAAATCCTTGTTTTCACCTGTAAAAGTTGTTTCTATCAAACTGTGACACTTTTACATGGTTTTAAGTTAATGGGAAATTTGATAATGAAGTAATTAATCCTAGAGCAATAGATCAATAAACATGCAATTATTTGTCATTAAGGTAATCGCCCCATATTTAGATTAATTTGTTGCCTTCAAACTGCAGGTAGAACCTTTTAAAATATATCATTATTGCTATATTGAGTGTTTCTTCACGTGTTAAATATTTGAACTCTGATTTTAATCTTTAATTTGCTAGAAGAAAGTCTGTGTTTAAAAACACACATTCTAACCAGTTCAGATAGGCATCACTCTATAGCACAGATTCTTAGTCTATTTTGAGTGACAGATTCCTTTAAGAATCAGATATGATTGTGGAACCTCATCTCACAAAAGCAGACATAAGAATAACCATACATTCTGAGATAATTTTAAGAGAGTTTGAAGACTCTTCTCACCTCCTCCTTAACCCCAAAGTTTAGAGCAGCTCAGTCTGTAGCCGTGGAGTTCATAGGCTTGTGTATGCGGAAGTTAATAGATTGCTCTGCTGTGCTTTCTGTTAGGCTTACCTCACTTCTCTGCTGGTATTTTCCGCTGCTGGGGAAGGGATACTTTTATTGCCCTTAGAGGTCTACTGCTGATTACTGGACGCTATTTGGAGGCCAGGTAGGAAATCTAAAAGTTGCAATGCAAGTTTATGTCTTAGTGTTTTTCAGTGCTCTTCAGACCTTTCTTTTTCATCTATTCTCAGCATTTGGTAGGTAGGCATGTTTCCCTGAGGGATGATTTTTATTTGTTGTGTGTTCATTTAATAGGATCATAGAATTTCAAAGTTGAGAGGGAAAGGGTGGGATGGTTTGGGAGAATGGCAGTGAAGCATGTGTATTTTCCTGTAAGAAACGAAGCGCTAATCTATGTTTGGTGTAGGATGCAGGATGCATGGGGCTGATGCACAGGATGATTCAGGTAGAGGATGTGGGGTGGGAGGTGGGAGGGGGCTTCGGCATTGGGCGATTGTGTTCACCTATGGCTGATTCGTGTCAAAAAAAAAGAATTTCAAAGTTGTGACAGCCTTTAAAGTTACCAAATTCTAATACTTCACATTACAGATCAAGTTATCTTCAGCATTTGCTACTTTATTTCAGGAAAAACTAAGAATTGTGTAACTATGTTATAAACATCGCTCACTAAAGAGTAAAAATGTCTGTGCCTGAATTAAGTATAAGAATGCAGATGACTTTTAGGTAAAATTGGAAAGTCTTCCATTTTTTGTTCTTCCATAATGACAGAGTCCTGTAAAAGAATTATAATAGCAGGTTTGCTTCTTTTCAGTGCAGACCTCATAACCTCCAGTTTTGTGTTTTCTAGACTTAAAATGGTATTCTCTATGTCACAATACTATAAATAAATTTATCAAAGGTAGAAAAGAAAGGCTCTACAGCAGTGTGGTATAGTGTTTGATAAACCAGTATTACCATCATCTGACAACTTGTTAGAAAAGCAAATTCTTGGTCCCCTTGCTGAACTCCCTGAGTCCAAACCTAGAGGTAGAAAGGCAGAGTTGACAGATGGAAATCTGTGTTTTCGCAGGGGCTTCAGGTGATTTTCAATGGCCTAAGACTGAAGTTTGAAATCACTGCTCTACAAGTTAAAACCTGTAGCAAAAAAAAATATTTTTAAATATTTTTGTTTTGATGTCACCTGTTTTGTATGACATGTGATCTAAGAATGGTTTTTACCTCTTTAAAGAATTATTGAAAGAAGAAGAATGCATGATCAAACTATGTAAGGTCAACAAAACCTGAAATATTTACCTCTGGCCTTTTACAGAAAAATAGTTTGCCTACCCCGATCTAGATTTCCCAGAAGATAATACATTTGTTAGAGTAGTGCTAACTACTATAAATTATAAGCCATTAAATTTCAAGGGCTTTTCATAAACAAAATTTATGATCTTCTGATCCTATATGGGTGTTCAAGAGGCAGTTTTCCACATGGTGGTTAAGGGATATAGCCTCCTTTATCTGCATGATATACAATCTTCCAGGACCTCTGGGTTCTCTCCAGTCAGCTGGCAGAGAGGGAAAGAGAACCTGGGGAAAACACCCCCTGTTCCATGTAGTTAAATTTTTTTTTTCCTGGAGAATCCCGTCATCTGACTGAGACCTTTAGGAAAACCATTTTGGTGGACATATGGCTCTCTCTACCACAGATAGTTCTGCTTCCACCCTCTGCAGAGATGTTCGTGGACCAGAGGACTTTTTATTCAACTTCCATGTGTATGACATGTTCTGAATAATTAAGATTGCTAGTATTTTGACCTTTTATTAATTAGAAGTGTCACTCTCCACACTAACACTTTTGTACTGCAGAAAATAAAAAAGTTCCTTTTACACAATTATTTAAGAGAGAGATATTACCTGATACACAGAATTAATTAAATTTCTAAATGGTTTTAGCAAAAATAAAAAACTTTAAATGACTTTTCTAAGGTTATACAGATGGCAACACTAGGATTTAAATCTCAGTCTCCTTAATTCTCAGTTTCATGCTCTTTTTTAGAATGCCATGCCATCTTACAAAGTTGTTATTTGGTATATGATGGTAGAATAATATGTTGAAAGATAAAATATTCTCTACAAGTTTTTGAAAATGAATTATGTTTTTCAAGGTCAGTTTTTACCTTTAACTTTCTTATATGTTTGCCTTATTTTTGGTATCTGCCATTTAAGATAATAAAATTCCTATTCTTTTGAAATACTAGGGATTTCAAAAGTAAAATCTAAAGTTATGAGGGACCTTAAAAATCACCTGGTCCCAAACTCCACAGATGAAAAAAAAACACTCTCCCAAAGGATAAGTCATACAGATTGTTAGAGAAAAAGGCAAGGCGAGTATCAAGGTTCCTAACTTTTAATTCAGTGCTTATTCTATATTATGACCACTTTCTGCATGAAAGTAGAAAGAAATAAGAGAAAATAATAAAAATAATGATCACCCAAAATGACTGTTTTACCTTTAGTTTTTTTAAGTGACTTTCATGTCAAATGATTCACCTGTTTCTGTTTAGGAATATCATTCTAGCATTTGCTGGCACCCTGAGACATGGCCTCATCCCTAATCTCCTGGGTGAAGGAACTCACGCCAGATACAACTGCAGGGACGCCGTGTGGTGGTGGCTGCAGTGTATTCAGGACTACTGTAAAATGGTTCCGGATGGTCTGGACATTCTCAGCTGCCCGGTTTCCAGAATGTATCCTACAGATGACTCTGTTCCTTTGTCTGCCGGCACAGTGGTAAAGATCATTTCTTAAAATACTTTTTTCCTGAGTAAGTTTACTTTCTAATATAAAAGTACATGTAATTAAGAATCTGAGTCTTACAATTCTTCAAATATTAGTATTTATTAAGCACCTGCTGCTACTGTGAGAGCCTGCAGAGATGACTTATCCTTTACCTAATGAGCTTGCAACACAGTAGAAGAGGTGATATGTATATATTAGTAATACGATCATTGCAAAAGAAATATATGGGAAGTGCCTCTTTAGTCTCATGAAAGAGAGATGATCTCTTAGTGGGTCTCAGGGAGGACTACAGAAAATAATTAAAATTTCACCTAAACTAACCTCAAAAGGTGAGTAGGATTTCATCAGAGATGAGGGAAATTATGAGACGACATTAAAGATGAATAATAAAAGCACAGGGTGGACTGAAGCGCAGCTTAGGATATACTGCTCCATCTAGTGTTTGGCTTTTTGTGTAGGGCACCTGCCAGATAGTAAGGGATTGTGGAAGGTGGGGGCCAGATTGTGGAGAGCCTTGGCTACCAATCCAGGGAGTTTAGAGCTTATCTTATGTGCAGTGCAGAATGAATAAACATTTGTGTATGTTTTTTCCCCAGTCAAGAATGTACAGGATATTGTACTTTTGCCACATCTCATCTGCATTTATGTTACAGTTTACTTGGATGGAGGGCTTCTAGGCTACCTCAAGGCTAGCTCTGCGATGTTTATATCATGAAGTATTTGAAGAATATTTGCCCCAAAATTTTTTAATGTAAACATATTACCATTTTAGTATATAATTTGTCTCCATTGCTATGTATGTGGATGAATTGGAACAATGCCAGTTTAAAACTCGGATTTCTGCATAATAAGCTGGATTTGTTTATTAGCTGAACTGTTTACTCTAACTGATCACAGCTCACAAGATTCTTTTTCATGTATCAGCAGAATTACAGATTATTTCATGTCACAGAAATTTATAGTTAAAACTACAATATGTTAAGTGTTCACATGGAAAAGCTCTGCTGTATTGTATCATGTATAAAAGCTGCTTCTTTCCCCAGTCCCACCCCTGATCCCTATTTCTTCTTTTAAGGAAAAATGTATGTTTTCACAAAACTTGAGTTGTAGAATGTGGGAGAGGATAAGAAAAATGCAATTTCTAACAGCGGTAACATCCATGTTTCAAACAGGATCAACCATTGTTTGAAGTAATACAGGAAGCTATGCAGAGACACATGCAGGGCATACAGTTCCGAGAGAGGAACGCTGGTCCACAGATAGATCGGAACATGAAAGATGAAGGTACATTACTTTTTTTTTTTTTTTTTTTTGCCGCGCTGTGCAGCATGTGTGATCCTAGCTCCTTGACCAGGGATTGAACCCTCACCTTCTACAGTGGGAGTAGAGAGTCTTCACCGCTGGACCACCAGGGAAGTCCCATGAAGGTCCATAACTTTAAGTACATAATAAAGATTTACTGATGAGATGAAATTAAACCTTGTAATTGTTCATTTATTCATCAAGTATTTTATTTGTGTATAAAACTTCAGAATATAATCGTGAAAAAGTTTAAGAGTTTCCGATCTTGCCAGCTTAGTTTTAGTTTCTGGAGGAAAAATAAAATTTTATATCCTTTGTCAGCCAACTTTGAAAGCACCAAAAACCAATTTGGTGCTTACATTTATAATCATAAAAATAATTGCTAATAATTGAGTGCTTACTATGTGCTAGGCATTGTGATAACTACTTTACCTATGTTATTCCCATTTAACACTCCTAAGAACATTGGGGATGGGTTTCATTGTTCTCATTTTTATTGATAATATGGCTGAAGCAGAGTAGCTTGCCCAGATTCTACAGAACTGCTAAGTGGCAGAGCTAGGATTTCATCCATAGTTTGTCTGCCTTTGTAATTTGGGCTCTTGTAAAGAGGTTTATTTGTATTCAGATTTAAAATATACATTTTAACATCTTTGAAGTTCATCATATTCCTATTTTTATGGCACATACTCATCATTAGCTGATGCAAGGCTAACAATTTATTTCATTTTATTACCATTCCCCTTAGAGATATTCCAGGGAGTTTGTTGTATACTAATGTACTCTTATGAAATACACATTTCTTTAAACACAAATAGTCTTTTTAACTTTTTAGTTTTGAAAGAATTGGGGACTGATATAAAATTACAAAAATGGTGCATGAATATCCTGAACCCTTCATCCATCTTCCCCAGTGAGGACATCTTATGTAACTGTAGTGCAATATCATGATCAGGAGATAGCTATCAGTATAATACTGTTAATTCACCTATAGAACATGTTCCACTTTTACCAGTTTTACATTAACTCATTTGTAGTGTGTGTACTT
Source organism: Nanger dama (assembly GCA_917880005.1). Classification (NCBI taxonomy): domain Eukaryota; kingdom Metazoa; phylum Chordata; class Mammalia; order Artiodactyla; family Bovidae; genus Nanger; species Nanger dama. Next base: position 6,442,481 of record CAKJTW010000059.1, read on the forward strand.
CTGTGCACTTTTATCCCATGTATAACTTCATGTAACCACTGCCACAGTCAAGATATAGGACTCTTCCATCACCACAAAGGTTTTTCCTATGCTATCCTTTATAGTCACATCAAATATCCTTGATCTCTGGCAACTGCCAGTCTGTTCTACATCTCTATAATTTTGGCATTTTGAGAATGTACGTAAATACAGTCGTATCATATGTAACCTATAATATATATATGTACATAAGTTATATGTAGTAGGGAGAGGCCTTACAAATAGCTGTGAAAAAAAGAGAGGCGAAAAGCAAAGGAGAAAAGGAAAGATATAAGCATCTGAGTGCAGAGTTCCAAAGAATAGCAAGAAGAGATAAGAAAGCCTTCTTTAGCGATCAGTGCAAACAAATAGAGGAAAAGAACAGAATGGGAAAGATTAGAGATCTCTTCAAGAAAATTAGAAATACCAAGGGAACATTTCATGCAAAGATGGGCTCAATAAAGGACAGAAATGGTCTGGAACTAACAGAAGCAGAAGATATTAAGAAGAGGTGGCAAGAATACATGGAAGAACTGTCCAAAAGATCTTCATGACCCAGATAATCATGATGATGTGATCACTAATATAGAGTCAGACATCTTGGAATCTGAAGTCAAGTGGGCCTTAGAAAGCATCACTACGAACAAAGCTAGTGGAGGAGATGGAATTCTAGTTCAGCTGTTTCAAATCCTAAAGATGATGCTATAAAATGTTGCACTCAATATGCCAGCAACTTTGGAAAACTCATCAGTGGCCACAGGACTGGGAAAGATCAGTTTTCATTACAATCTCAAAGAAAGGCAATGCCAAGGAATGCTCAGACTACCACACATTTGCACTCACGTCACACTCTAGTAATTCCCCAAGCCAGGCTTCAACAGTACATGAACCGTGAACTTCCAGATGTTCAAGCTGGATTTAGATCAAATTATCAGATCAAATCAATGAGAGATCAAATTGCCAACATCTATTGGATCATTGAAAAGCAAAAGAGTTCCAGAGAAACATCTACTTTATTGACTATGCCAAAGCCTTTGAGTGTGTGGATCATAACAAACTATGGAAAATTCTTCAAGAGATGGGATACCAGACCACCTGACCTGCCTCTTGAGAAATCTGTATGCAGGCCAGGGAGCAACTTTAGAACTGGACATGGAACAGCAGAGTGGTTCCAAACAGGGAAAGAGGTCCGTCAAGGCTGTATATTGTCAACCTGCTTATTTAACTTAAATGAGGAATACATCATGGGAAACACTGGACTGGATGAAGCACAAGCTGGAATCTAGATTCCTGGGAGAAATAATAACCTCAGATATGCAGATGACACCACCCTTATAGCAGAAAGCGAAGAAGACCTAAAGAGCCTCTTGATGAAAGTGAAAGCGGAGAGTGAAAAAGCTGGCTTGAAACTCAACATTCAGAAAACTAAGATCGTGGCGTCTGGTTTCGTCACTTCATGGCAAATAGATGGGGAAACAATGGAAACAGTGGCAGACTTTATTTTGAGAGGGCTCCAAAATCACTGCAGATGGTGACTGCAGCCATGAAATTAAAAGACATGTGCTCCTTGGAAGAAAAGTTATGACCAACCTAGGCAGCATATTAAAAATCAGAGACATTACATAAAAACAAAGATCCATCTAGTCAAGGCTATGGTTTTTCCAGTAGTCATGTATAGATGTGAGAGTTGTACTAAAGAAAGCTGAGCACCGAAGAATTGATGCCTTTGAAATGTGGTGTTGGAGAAGACTCTTGAGAGCCCTTGGACTGCAAGAAGATCCAGCCAGCCCATCCTAAAGGAAATCAGTCCTGACTATTCATTGGAAGGACTGATGCTGAAGGTGAAACTCCAGTACTTCGGCCACCTGATGCAAAGAACTGACTCATTTGAAAAGACCCTGATGCTGGGAAAGATTGAAGGTGGGAGGAGAAGGGGACGACAGAGGATGAAATAGTTGGATGGCATCACTGACTCAATGAACATGAGCTTTAGTAAACTCCCGGATTTGGTGATGGACAGTGAAACCTGGCGTGCTGCAGTCCATGGGGTCGCAAAGAATCAGACATGACTGAGTGACTTAACTGAAGTGAGACTGTTTTTCTAGTGGTTGTAACATTTTGCACTCCCACCAGCAAACTGGACAGATCATTTCTCCACATCCTTGCCAGAATTTGGTGGGGGTTTTTGGGGTTTTTTTTTTTTTTAGCTATTCTGCTAGACATATAGACCACTTTATGTTGTGTTTTTGATTTGCATTTTCCTATTAATAGTATTGAACATCTGTTCATGAGCTTGTTTGCCATCCCTACCCCTTCTTTGATGATAAAACTGTGTTTTATCCCTTTTCTAATTGGATTGCTTGGATTTTTACTATTAAGTGTATATGGTAAAATACATGTTTACCATTTTATCATAAAATACATCATTTGAGCCTTCTTTAAGTGTGTAGTGCAGTGACTCTAAGTATATTCACACTGTTTTTCAACCATTACTGCTATCCATCTCCAGAACTTTTCATCATCCCAGACTGAGACTCCTACCCAGTTAACAGTAATTCCTCATTCTTTCCTCCCCTCAGTTCCTAGTAATTGATAATCTGTTTTCTGTCTCTGTGAATTTGATTATTCTTGGTACCTCAAATAAATGGAATTACATCATTTTTGTCCTTTTATGTCTGGCTCATTTCAGTTAACATTGGTATATCAGAGCTCTATATACTATACTTTCATGCCCTTTGTTTAAACACTACCACATTCTTTTCCAGAATTACTGCACCAGTCTCTATTCCCATTACCAACCAAAGTGTCTTCTGTGCCCCCAAGCCCACTAACATCATTTGGCATTATCTAATGCTGAATATGGTTATAAAACCATATGTAATTGTTTTTACTTGTAATTCTCCTGTTATTAAATTTGAATATTTTCTCATATGTTTATTGCATATTTGGAAATTTCAGTTTGAATTATTGTGACTATTCTTTTTCTTTTCCTTGGTTATTGCTATTTTTAGGCAACAGTAAACTTTGATGTATAATTTGATCATCTTTTCATCCCCTGTCTTTTACTATATCCTCCAAGATTTCTTTCTTTCCTTATTAGAATTAATCAAATGAGCTTATTTATTTATGTTAGTATATGAAAACCTCAGAACAATTCCTACTATTACAGCATCTTGCTGTAGTTATTTTTATTGTTGCTATATGAGTATTTTTAAAGTTGTAATTTGCATGTCAGACACAATTTACCAACCGAACAACAGCAGCAGTTTACATGTGAAACCCACCAAGGCCTTGAATGACTGGCAGCATTTTTATTATGCCTCGTATTTGAATGACAGATTAGACATAAATGCTTTTTTCCTTCAGTGCTTTAGAAAATATTATTCTGTTGATGTCTTACTTCCAGTATAGCTATTGAAAGTTTCATGGATCTATACCTCATTCATGGAGAAGGAAATGGCAGCCCACTCCAGTGTTCTTGCCTGGAGAATCCCAGGGACGGAGGTGGGCTGCCGTCTATGGGGTCACGAAGAGTTGGACATGACTGAAGTGACTTAGCATACCTCATTCTATTAGAAGTGATTATTATTTCTTTTTGAAGTTTTAGAACCATCTGTTTGTCTTAATTTGGGATTTTGCTCTAACTTTTCTTATCTGTTTCATGTGGTCCTCTGTGAGCCCTTTTGATCTAAGATTTACTGTTTCTTTTCACTCTCTGGAGCTACTTTTGTCTGGGTATCTTCTTGTCTATTTTTATCCCCACAGCTTTTCTTCTGTTGTCAGCCCTTAACCACTTCTGCTGCCTCTGGAGAATTTTTCCATCTTGTCTTCTGTCTCACTAATTTCACTCTTAGCTCTATCCATCTACTATTTAGTCCCTTTATTATCACTTTACTGTTTTCCTTATTTCAACTATTAAAAATTCCAGGCCTAACACCTCCACTTACTCATTTTTAATGTCTTTTTTTCCTACTTCATGTTAATAATATCTTTCTTATGTTTGAGGATATTTGTTTTGCTTATTGTGTGCTGTTGATACAGTAATTCTGTTTCATGTGAAAATATATTACTCAACTCCTTTCTCTCATCTAGTCATTAGACTCCTCTGCTATCGAAGGTTTGTCTTTTCCCAGTAAGCTCATATTCCCTTGATTATTAGTTGTCTGTAGCAGTCTTCTTAAGTTGTAAAACAACAGCTTTAAGAGCCAAGGTAAAAGAAAAATCCAAAGAGGCTGGTCATGTCTCACCTGTTTTCATTAGTTTCTCCCAAACATTATGTGAGTTCTTCACATCAGTACCTCATACATACTTCTCTGGAGTTTCTCCAGGGTTGATTATGGAAAGGGCACCAATAGCCTGGAATACTTTGGCAGCTCATCAGGAAGTGCAAAGATAGATTTTCTATTCACTTTATGCATTTGAAACAACCTGTTCATTCATAGTCATTTTGACCTGTTTACCTTTTGAGTGCATTCTTATGACTTTGTAGCAAATCTCTGAGATTAGTCACTAAACATTGACTGTCCGGTTATTTAGTATCAAATAAATTTAAAAGCTCTTTGCCTTTGTGTATCACTTGACAAACATTTTCCAAAAACTAGTACCTCTGTTCCTAGCTCATAATAGAGGAAATAGGAACAGGAGATAAAAGGAGCTTGCCCAAGGAGGTGCATCAACCATCCATTAATAAACATAAGGGAAGCATTCAGTCTCACCAGTACTCAAACAAATTTATATTAAAGTAGATCATTGTGTGTGTGTATATATATATATATATATATACACACACCACATCATCTTTATCCGTTCATCTGTTGGTGGACATTTAGGTTGTTTTCTTGTCTTGGCTATTGTAAATAGTGCTGCTATAAATATTAGGGTATCTTCTTGAATTGAATGTATGTATCCTCTTGAATTACGGTTTTCATCTTTTCTGGATATATGTTCAGGAGTGGAATTACCGGATCATATGGTAGTTCTATTTTTAGTTTTTTAAGGAATTTTCATACTGAAATGAGCCAGTGAAGAGTTTTGAACATAAATGATGTGACCTATCTTGTGTATTAAAAATATAGTGGCTGCACCAATTTACTTTCTCACCAGTACTGTACATGGTTACCCTTTTATCCACATCCTCTCCAACATTTGTTATTTGTAGACTTTTTGATGATAGCCATTCTGACAGGTATAACATACTTCATTGTAGTTTTGATTTGCACATCTTCACCTTTTAAGGTATTACCAAATTGATCTCCGGAATAGTTTTCCTAATTTATTATATTCCTTTTAAATTTTATAAATGATTTATTTTTATTTTTAGGTTTTAATATTACTGCAGGGGTTGATGAAGAAACAGGATTTGTTTATGGAGGAAATCGCTTCAATTGTGGTACATGGATGGATAAAATGGGAGAAAGTGACAGAGCTAGAAACAAAGGAATCCCAGCCACTCCAAGGTAGTGTTTATTTATGGTGCTTATATAATTATATCATTTGTAAAGTGATACACTTGTGGAATCTTTTATTCTGTCAAAACCATGAAGTGTTCTTCAATCAGTGAAAATTTTCCTTCCTTCTTCCCACTTCCCCGTCCCCGTACTCCTTTCTCTCCCCCAGTATACACATATACAATCCTCTTGATATGTCATCGGGTAAAGCTGTCTGTTCTCTTCTGGATGTTCTCATGGATTGATTGCCTACAAGCACCTCAAAGGAAAGTCTTATGATTCGTTATCCCCATGGTTAAGACATTTCTTTATAGCCTGAAGTATTTTCACTGTTATAAATATTTCATTATTATTATCTCTTAGAAATACAGAAAACAACCAGTTGTCCTATCTTTTATGAAATCCTTTTACTTTCTAAATATTTTCCCCTTAATTTTTTAATCTTTTATCTCATCATTTCTTTTTATTATTTTAAGTTCTTACTATAGTATCAAGTCTAAGAAACTATTTTCTTATCCAGATTTTATCTTCAATCAGAAATGTCAAAAAAATTGTTGAATAGAAGTTGTCATTATGTATTTTGCATGTTCTTTTTTTTTTTTTTTGCATGTTCTTTTTAAAAACCTATTTATTTTGGTGATTTATTAGATCTTGAACTTCCCTTTCATTTTCCTTAAAAATAAGCTTTCAAATTATGATGCTCACCTTCCCTGGCTTTCTTTAGTCCTATATCCTATATTTTCTACCTTTTCTCTGGAATTCTGTCTCAATATTCTTTAATTCCTACTTCTGCCTTTTTCCAGAAGCTATCTCCTTTTACTCCATAATCTGTATTCTACTTCATAGAATATTTTAAAAAATAAGATGCTAAGCAATCCAAAAGTAATAAAAGGAGAAATTTCTTATTATGCCACACACTTCCTATAAAGTAATGGACTTCCCTGGTGACTCAGATGGTAAAGCATCTGCCTACAATGTGGGAGACCCAGGTTCAATCCCTGGGTCGGGAAGATCTCCTGGAGAAGGAAATGGCAACCCACTCCAGTATTCTTGCCTGGAAAATCCCATGGATGGAGGAGCCTGGTAGGGCTACTGTCCATGGGGTCGCAAAGAGTCAGACATAACTGAGTGACTTCACTTTCCTTTCCTATAAACTAAGGATTTTTATAGTCATTTTTATAATACATTAGTTATATAATTCTTCAAAATTATTTTTATGAATGCCCTTTAAATAGTGCTTAAATTACTCATTGTCACAGAGTAAAATTTATTTTTAATTTTAGAGATGGATCTGCTGTGGAAATTGTGGGCCTGAGTAAATCTGCTGTTCGTTGGTTGCTGGAATTATCCCAAAAAATATTTTTCCTTATCATTATGTTACAGTGAAAAGACATGGTGAGCTATTTCTTTTGTTTGCAAAGAAAGTCCAGTGACTGTCTATATGTTTAATCTACATAATCATCATATGACTCAATGAACTAGTATTAGAAAACCCTTAAAATTAAAAGGAAAGACAACCCATTAATTTACTAGTATGAAAATTGTAACAAACCTGATTACTAACTATATTTTTATACCAACTTTGAATTAACATATGAATAACCTCATACTTGTTTTTTTCCTTGATATGACTATGATCAGGTCAAGTTTTTGTGAACAATTATGAAATCTTTACATCTTTTTTCTGAACAGTGCTGTCCAATAGAAATGTAATTTAAGCCACGTACATAATTTAAAATTTTCTAGTATCTACATTTTAAAAAGTTAAAAGAAACAGGTGAAATTAATTAATGATTATATTTTCATTAACTCAGTATATACCAAATATTATTTCAACATATAATCACTATGAAATTATTCATGACTGTTTTACATTCTTTTGAGGCGTACTGTGTCTTAGAAATACAGTATATATTTTACACTTCTAGCATGTCTCAATTCAGACTAGCCTCCTTTCAAGTTCTCAATAAAGGTAATTTAATCAACAGTAAGAGTGATCCAAACAAAGACCAATGATCTGGGATCATTTGTTGGAGTCTAATCCTTTTTCAGTAATAACAGTGAAAGATAATTTTTAATTTCTGGCTAGAGTCCTTCAAAGACCCTAACACTTTTCAAAAAAAGTGTATAATTTATTGACTAAATATTATTCTTCAGCTTTAACTAAATGTATGAGTTTCTCTGAATGCTTAACACTACCAGGTCTTTTTAATGTTTCAGGAAAGTCTGTAAGAGTCTCATATGATGAATGGAACAGAAAAATACAAGAGAACTTTGAAAAGTTATTTTATGTGTCAGAAGACCCTTCAGATGTCAATGAAAAGCATCCTAATCTGGTGCACAAGCGGGGCATATACAAAGATAGTTATGGAGCATCAAGCCCTTGGTGTGACTACCAGCTCAGGCCAAATTTTACCATAGCAATGGTTGTGGTGAGTAATTTGCTTTGTTCTTTTCAAATTTCAAAAATGCTATGATAGGGTTTATTTAGTTCTTTATTCTCATTTGTTCTCAAATTCGTTAAATTGTTAAAAAGTGAGTTATTTACTAGCTAGTTTTATATGGTCTTTTCTCGCATCCAAGTACTAACCAGGCCCAACCCTACTTAGCTTCCAAGATCAGAGGAGATTGGGCGCATTCAGAGTGACCATTAGACCGTATGGTCTTTTGGCCATTAGACCATATGGTCTTTTCTAATGAATAAAGCATAACACCCTTAACAATCACATTTTATGTCAAAAAAAAGAAAATAATGGGTTATGACTAATGAAGTTCTTCTCAATGTTTTTATGTCATAACACATAGGAAATGATGATTTTGAAAAAGGAAAATTTGTACAGCACACTGGGTGAAATGGATTAGGTTGCTGCCAGATCCACCCACTTCATTGAACCCCAGACCCCACCCAGCTGTGGGGAAAGCTGAGGGCACCTGTTTCTCAGCACACCTGTGCCATGCCTCAGCTCGCTAGTTGGAAACATCTGGACTAATGAACTAATATGAGTAGCTTCAATTCACATTCTGCTTTTTGCTGTTGTTGTATTGTTCTAATTAGTTCTGTCTACTCAAGAATGCTTGACTCTCCTTTTTTATCTATACTTTAGTCTAAAAATAAAGCAGTAAAACAAAGAAGGTATGTGTTCAACATCTGTGTCTGGATGGTGCCACCTTGTCAAAAAGAGTATTAACTATCGTATTATTAATTATAGTAGAATAAAAATACAAAAGTACAAAGGTAGCTTTGGTTCAGTGTACATTGATTTTATTTAACATTTAAATTTAATGTGGATTTTTAGTCACTTAGTCATCTTCCCCTCCTTCTCTATATCACAAGTAAATGTGCTCATGCTATTCCAATGTGTATCCTTCTGTGTTTCATTATGACACTAAAAGCAAAGAATGAGTCCCAGGTGAACTTAAAGGAAGATAATGTAAATCTTATGTTCTGCCCTCATTGGCACTATGGCAACTTCCTTTTGGAACTAGTAAACTTCCTTAAAGTGACACAAGGAAACAATCACCCAAACAGCTTTCATAACTGCTAAGGCCAAGATCAGTGCTTCCAAGTCAGCCTGATAGAATTAGGTCTGATTAGACATCTACACTTGATCTTCTAGACCAGCACTGTATTTTTAAAGTTTTCACTATTTTCCAAGTTTATAGGTTTTTTTTCCTAATGTGGGTAGACACTAATTCTGTGATCTCAAAAAAGTTTGTATATTTGTTTTTAACACTTATTAGGCCCCTGAGCTCTTTACTACCCAAAAGCATGGAAGGCCTTAGAGACTGCAGAAAAAAATTGCTTGGTCCTCTTGGTATGAAAACTTTGGATCCAGAGTAAGTTATAAGTATTAAGAATGTAGTTCATATTATATTTAATGTATATTTATATTAAATTATATTAATATTGTTATGAAAACTGTGAATTCATAGTAAGTCGAAATATGGGTGTTAAGAATGGTGTTGATATTTTATTTCATCAAGTCATAATTTTTTTGCTTATCAATTAAATCTCTAAAGTCGCATTCAAACTGAATTTTTAAAAATGCCTTCTATATCTTCATTAAGGGGCTCCCCTACTAGCTCAGTGGTAAACAGCCCACCTGCCAGTGCAGGAGATATGAGCCCTGATCCCTGGTTCAGGAAGATCCCCTGGAGAAGGACACCAACCCACTCCAGTATTCTTTCTTGGAGAATCCCATGGACAGAGGAGCCTAAGGGCTACAGTCCATGGGGTCACAAAGAGTCAGACACAACTTAGCAACTAAACAGCAACAACATCTTCAGTAATCGTCAGTGTTCAAAGTAGGCTTGTCCTAAATTCAATAATCAATAAAAGAATTTTAACTTTATAAAACTAAGATGTCATATGAATATTTTATAATGCCTATTTTTTCTGATCATAAAAGTCATATATGATTATTATAAACAGTGGAAGCATAGTTGTATGGTTCCCTCAGAGACAATATTTATTTTAGAAGTTGTTACTCCTAGTAGTTCCTCCTATAATTCTAAATAGTATGTGTTTGTAGCTATTTCTTGATTCCTTTTAATATTAGATGTTATTTGCTTACTTCTTGTGATGACAGATCACATCACTTCTTTTGATGACAGATTTAACTGTGTTGTTACCTCACCCTGAACCCTTTCCATTTTCTCTAAATAATTACATCACTGTTTTTATTTAAGCCAATAAATAATTTTGTTTTTATGATTTAATGTTTATCTCATTTTGCATTTCTTTTCTCTTCCAATTTTTATTTTTCTTGAGTTCATAATAATGTTTCTGTTTTTCTTCTACTGTTAAAATTTGATGCCCATCATCATTTGCTTTCTGTTTCATACGTGAGAGATCCCCATTTTGTTGTAGCCTTACCTTTGTAGATTTTTCTTAACATATTGTTTACTCATTTCTCTCCTGAGATGCAGAATTTTATATGTGTGAACTTATCTGCATTCTAAAGTATTCTCAATGTTTTCTGAGGTGGTAAGAACCACTGGTCAGAACTAAAACCCACAGAAAAAACATATGATAAGGTCTATCTATCTCACTAAAAGAAAAAAAGCAATGATTTAATTAAAGAGAGTATAGATAACTATCCTGTATTAAATATTTCAGTGTTTGTAACTGTGTTTAGTTTTTAAATATGTGTAATTATATTCAGTTGCTATTTATAATCTGGTAATCTACCAATTTTACTTAATTTTAAAATAACTTAATGGAGAAGTTTAAAAACAGCCTTTCCAATATATAATAATTAGTAAAACTTTATCATTAATATTTACTAATTCAAATTATTATGTGTATATTTTAATTGTTATAAGTATATTAGGGGCTTCCCTTGTGGCTCAGACAGTAAGGAATCTGCCTGCAATGCAGGAAACCCAAGTTTAATCCCTTGGTCAAGAAGATAATGCTGGAGAAGGGAATGGTTGTCCACTCCAGTATTCTTGCCTGGAGAATTCCATAGACAGAGGAGCCTGGCAGGCTGCAGCCCATGGGGTCACAAAGAGCCGACTACAACTAAGCGACTAAGCACAAGTGAAATAATAAACTTCAACCAATATTTAGTGTCTCTTTGGAAGCAAGATATCTGAATATTTTATATTTTGTGTGTTAGGTATTAAGCATTTGTTAATCATCCACTATCACATTCTGAACTCAGTATATACTAATTTAGGGTTAGGTGGATGATGAGCTTTAGTCTATAGATTGGAAGATAAAATAATTTTATTATTTTTTACCTTTTCCATTAGGAAATTTTTCTAATGCTTTTTATATAATGTCTGATTTTTTTAACCTAAATTTCAATCATATTGCAGTGATATGGTTTACTGTGGAACTTATGACAATGCCCTAGACAATGACAACTATAATCTTGCTAAAGGTTTCAATTATCACCAAGGACCTGTAAGAATTTCTTTTTATTTCTTTGAGTTTTCAATTTGTTATTTTTCAAAGAATTTTAGATATTCACAGCTCTTTTCACTTTTAAATTTTTCAGGAGTGGCTGTGGCCTGTTGGGTATTTTCTTCGTGCAAAATTGTACTTTTCCAGATTGATGGGTCCAGAGACTACTGCAAAAACTATATTTTTGGTTAAAAATGTCCTTTCTCGACATTATGTTCATCTTGAGAGGTAAGTCATCAGAGCATGTAATTTCCAAAACTAGTATATAGTGTTTAGACTTAAATTGAAGAAAGTAAGGAAAACCACTAAACCATTCAGGTATGACCTAAATCAAATCCCTTACAATTATACAGTAGAAGTGACAAATAGATTCAAGGGATTAGCTCTGATAGACAGAGTGCCTAAAGAACTATGGACAGAGGTTCATGACCTTGTACAGGGACAGGGTCAAGACCATCCCCATGGAAAAGAAATGCAAAAAAAGCAAAATGGCTGTTTGAGAAGGCCTTACAGATAGCTGTGAAAAAAGAGAAGCAAAAAGCAAAGGAGAAAAGGGAAGAGATACCCATTTGAATGCAGAGTTCCAAAGAATAGCAAGGAGAGATAAGAAAGCCTTCCTCAGAAATCAGTACAAAGAATACAGGAGATCTCTTCAAGAAAATTAGAGATAACAAAGGAACATTTCATGCAAAGAAGCGCACAATAAAGGACAAAAATGGTATGGACCTAACAGAAGCAGAAGATATTAAGAAGAGGTGGCAAGAATACACAGAAGAACTATACAAAAAGATTTTCAAACCCAGATAATCACAATGATATGATCAGTCACCTAGAGCCAGACATCCTGGAATGTGAAGTCAAGTGGGCCTTAGAAAGCATCACTAAAATCAAAGCTAGTGAAGGTGATGCAATTCCAGTTGAGCTATTTCAAATCCTAAAAGATGATACTGTGAAAGTGCTGCACTCAATATTTCAGCAAATTTGGAAACTTCAGCAGTGGCCTCCAGGACTGGAAACGGTCAGTTTTCATTCCAGTCCCAAAGAAAGGCAATGCCAAACAATGCTCAAACTACCGCACAACTGCACTCATCTCACATGCTAGTAAAGTAATGCTCAAAATTCTCCAAGCCAGGCTTCAACAGGACATGAACCGTGAAATTCCAGATGTTCAAGCTAGTTTTAGAAAAGGCAGAGGATCCAGAGATCAAATTGCCAACATCTGTTGGATAATCGAAAAAGCAAGAGAGTTCCAGAAAAACCTCTACTTCTGCTTTAATGACTGTGCGAAGCCTTTGATTGTGTGGATCACAACAAATTATGGAAAATTCTGAAAGAGATGGGAATACCAGACCATCTGACCTGCCTCTTGAAAAATCTGTATGCGGGTCAAGAAGCAACAGTTAGAACTGGACATGGAACAACAGACAGGTTCCAAATCATGAAAGGAGTCCATCAAGGCTGTATATTGTCACCCTGCTTATTTAACTTGTATACAGAGTACATCATGAGAAACACTGGACTGGAAGAAACACAAGCTGGAATCAAGACTGCCAGGAGAAATATCAATAACCTCAGATATGCAGATGACACCACCCTTATGGCAGAAAGTGAAGAAGAGCCTCTTGATGAAAGTGAAAGAGAGTGAAAAAGTTGGCTTAAAGCTCAAGATTCAGAAAACGAAGATCATGGCATCTGGTCCCATCACTTCATGGCAAATAGATGGGGAAACAGTGGAAACAGTGTCAGACTTTATTTTGAGGGCTCCACAATCACTGCAGATGGTGATTACAGCCATGAAATTAAAAGACGCTTACTCCTTGGAAGGAAAGTTATGACCAACCTAGACAACATATTAAAAAGCAGAGATACTACTTTGCCAACAAAGGTCCTTCTGTTCAAGGCTATGGTTTCTCCAGTGGTCATGTATGGATGTGAGAGTTGGACTATAAAGAAAGCTGAGTGCCAAAGAATTGATGCTTTTGAACTGTGGTTTTAGAGAAGACTTGGGAGTCCCTTGTACTGCAAGGAGATCCAACCAGTCCACCCTAACGGAGAGCAGTCCTGAATATTCATTGTAAGGACTGATGTTGAAGCTGAAACTTCAGTACTTTGGCCACCTGATGCAAAGAACTGAGTCCCTGGAAAAGACCCTGATGCTGGGAAAGATTGAAGGAGGAAGGAGAAGGGGATGACAGAGGATGAGATGGTTGGGTGGCATCACCGACTCAATGGACATGTGTTAAACTCCAGGAGTTGGTGATGGACAGGGAGGCCTGGCGAGCTGCAGTCCATGGGGTTGCAAAGAGTCAAACACGACTGAGCAACTGAACTGAACTTAGTGTTTAGTCAGTTTATTAGCTATTAAGTAAATGGCATTTCCATAGAATTCATTTCTGTGTATTCTGTGTATCACAATGAAATTTGAAAGCTGTACTCTTTAACACAAGTTGTATGTAATTTTCACCTTATTTTAGATTGTTGTTTAAACACTTGATATAGCATGATTTGTATGAGGGGGAAAAGCCTTTGATTTTTAAAATTAATCTAATATTTTTTGATATGGTTAGCACAGGATATATTCAGAAACTAAAGGTCTCAGGCTTGGCCTTTTGAGTTCACCTATTTAAACATATATTGATAAATATTTTATAGGTTTTATAGTATTATAATTAAAATATCAGTGTTGGTGTTTTGAGTGTTTCAAACCCATTTGTCATGTCCTTTGTCTGAACTGCTCCTGCTGCTGCTGCGAAGTCACTTCAGTTGTGTCCAACTCTGTGCGACCCCAGAGACGGCAGCCCACCAGGCTCCCCCATCCTTGGGATTCTCCAGGCAAGAACACTGGGTTGCCATTTCCTTCTCCAATGCATGAAAGTGAAAACTGAAAGTGAAGTCGCTCAGTCATATCCGACCCTCAGCGACCCCATGGACTGCAGCCTTCCAGGCTCCTCTGCCCATGGGATTTTCCAGGCAGGATTACTAGAGTGGGTTGCCATTGCCTTCTCCATTGTCTGAACTGTTAGCAGATAAATTGTATCGGAGTTACGTGCCTTTTAAGATGCTGTAACTCGGTCGAAAGCTCTTAATTTTACAAATTCTAGATTAAACCTAGATATATATACATCTTATATGATGTACGTATATCATATTTATAATATGCATGAGCAACATAGATTTTATCTCCTCTACTACAGGAACACACAGAGCTTCCATCTATCACCATGAATGTTGTCAATTTTTTTTTTTTCAAAGCTATTTTCATTAGCTTAAATACAGTCTCAGAAATGGAGAAGGCAAAGGCAACCCATTCCAGTACTCTTGCCTGGAAAATCCCATGGATGGAGGAGCCTGGTAGGCTGAGGTCCATGGGGTCACGAAGAGTCGGACATGACTGAGCGACTTCACTTTCAATTTTCACTTTTATGCATTGGAGAAGGAAATGGCAACCCACTCCAGTGTTCTTGCCTGGAGGATCCCAGGGACGGGGGAGCCTGGTGTGCTGCCGTCTGTGGGGTCTCACAGCGTCGGACACGACTGAAATGACTTAACAGCAGCAGCAGCAGTCACAGAAACCTTAGTCCTGTCACACTTTTACCTCATCTAGAGATTAAGTCTGAAGTCTTTGTAATGTAAACATTCTTATGTTCTAACCATTATTGCACCACAATATTTTTCAATATTTGCATTACTTTTCTTTCTTCCCTTTTTTCCATGAAGAGTAAGAATATGTTGCACTGAAGAGATGACTTTTCTACTTTTGCCTATAATCCCATCCTTCCTATCTGTTCCACATCCTTGTCAAATGATTATCCTTACTTGGTATTCCACTTGATCCTTCCTTCCTAAGCTGTGAAAATACCTGTCAGCCTACCCTAAAATAAAGTCCCTTCATACTGTTCCTACCTCAAGCTTTGTTTTATCATTCTGTTTTCTTTTCAGGATCCACATTTGCTATACAGTTAGTTTTCTCATTTGTTTGTTTGCTTTCTGACGCCAACTCAGTCGTGCCGCCACATGCAAGCTGGCTTTTGCTTTGCTTTCACCAGTCTGGTGAAGCCCCTCAAGAAGATCCTTTCTGGTTCCCAGATCCTATGACTTCCTCAGTTCTCTTCTTTGACTGGCTATATCGTTGCTTTCCTCTTTTCATGAAAATCCTATCCTAGCCGTAGCATTAAATTTCCCTTGTTAACCTAGTAACAGTAACAATTATAATAATAGCAAATAATATTTATTGAGTACTTGGTATCTTCAGATATTGTTCCAAATGCATTCATATAACATTACTCATTTCATCCAAAAAGCTATAGTAGATAGCTACTATTATTGTTTTCCGAGCATCACATCTCCCCTTAGTAGCTGCGTGGCTGTGGGCAAGTTATTTAACTTCTCTAAGCCTCTGTTTCCTCATCTATTTAAGGTATGCGCTGGTGTTGTTTTGAGGATTAAATTATTAGTACATGTAATATGGACAAGATACTAACTCAGATATGAGCTACTATCTCCATTTTATAATGTAAGCTTAGAAAGTTAAGTAATTTACACACAGTTAAATGGCAAGTAATTTGGTAGAGCTCTTACTAAATTCCAGGCAGTGTGGTTTCACGGACTGTGCCCTTAACCACTACACAATTGGCTCTATTTGCTGTTCCCGAAAACCCATTCATTCTCCAAAAAAATCTATCCTTGATCTTCTTTTCTGTCTGCCTTGTCTTCTGTTATTTCACCTAGTCTCACATCTTCATTCTTCAGGTAATTTTGAACTTTCATAAACTCCTCTTCTACTTGTCAACTACTTAATAAACTTCTTATCTTGGATGTCCTTCTGCCATCACGCATTTTCTCTCACAGTTTTTTTTTTTTTTTTTTTTCTTTTCTCTATGCTTCCCATCTTTGTTACAGTATTACCATTATTCATGGCCTGCCAGCTCAAACACCCCAGGTACTTTTTAACTTTACTTCATTACCTCTCCAGAACATCCAGATAGTTGTCAAGACTTGATTCTAGCTCTCTTCCTTTTAATAACCCACCGTCTTCCTTTCTTTGGCCCGTGCCTAGTCTGTAACTCATAATCTTTTCTCTGGACTAGGCAATTAGCCTCCATACTTCCGCTCTTCTCTCTCCATTTTGTCATATTACCCCAAACAAGCTCAATCTTGCTGACATGTAGCTCTCACAATTTTAACCTTATGTTTAAAAATCTTTAGCAATTCCCCACTGGTTACAGAATGAAATCCAGATTCCTTAGTTTCCACAATTTTTCTCCAGCTACCTTTCTATTTTTATTTCTTACTGTTTCCTATAGCTATTTTATTACCATCAGCTTTAACTATGAGCTTCGGATTCAAATTCTGTCCTTGGTGCTAATTTTTATGTGTGACTTTCAGCAAGTTAGTTAACATCTCCGAAATAAATTTCTTCATCTATTAAATGGGAATAATAATATCTCATTACTTGCCAAGATTAAATGAAAAGATAGATCAAAATATTTGTCACAAATCAAGAAATGGTTTCACCTAAAGTACATTATTTTTAAATTTCCTATAGAATCTGTAATAATGTCAGTATTCTCATTTTTGATGTTGATAAGTTGTATTTTCCTTTTTTTCCCTGATCTGCCTGACTAGAAGCTTATCAATTTTATTGGTCTTCTTAAAGAACCACCTTTTGAGTTTGTCAATTTTTTTTCAAATTATTCAGTTTTTATTTCATTGATTTCTATGCTAATTTTTATTATTCTCGTCTACTTACTTTAGATTTATTTGTCTTTTTCTGTTTTTTTTTCAAGGTGTAAGTTTAGGTCATTGATGTAAAGACTTTTCTTTTCTAGTATAGGTACTTAGTGCTAAATTTCCTTCTATGTACTAAATTAACAATACCCCAAAATTTGATGTGTTATGTTTTTTCAATTCAGTTGAAAATACTTTCTGTGTTTCCCTTTAGCCTCTTCTTTGACTCATAGGTTATTTATAAAGGTGTTATTTAGTTTTCAAATATTTAAGAATTTTCCAGAGATGTTTCTATAACTGATTTCAAAGTTAATCCTCTTGTGGTCAAAAATGTATTTTATATGACTAATCTTTCTAAACTTATTGATACTTATTTTATAACTCAAAATATGTTCTAATTAGGTTACTAAACTGCAAGTAAAAAAGTGTGCCTTCTGTTATCACTGGATGGTGGTGTGGTTTAGTCGCTAAGTCATATCCAACTCTTGCAACCCCATGAACTGTAGTCCCGCCAGGCTACTCTGTCCATGGGATACTCCAGGCAAGAATACTGTAGTGGATTGCCATTTCCTTCTCCAGGGGATCTTCCCAGCCCATGGATTGAACCCAGGTCTCCTGTGTTGCAGGCAGTCTTTACCAACTGAGCTACGAGGGAAGCCACGACATTGAATGGGTGTTCTTAAAATGTCAGCTAGGTTGATGAGCATTAGTCACTCAGTTGTGTCCGACTCTGTGATCCCATGGACTATAGCCTTCAGGGCTCCTCTGTCCATGGAATTTTCCAGGCAGGAATACTGGAGTGGGTTACCATTTCCTTCTCCAGGGGAATCTTCCTGACCCAATGATCGGACCGAGGTCTCCAGCATTGCAGGCTAGTGTTGTACAAAATACTTACAGACTTTCTGTCTACTTGTTCTGTGAGTTACCTAGACAGGTGACATTTTATTTTATAATTATGGATTTGCATACTTCTCCTTGAAGTTATATGTGTTTCTATTCTAGAAGAATAGTAATGATACCTACGTCACAGTGTTGCCGTACTGAGATAATGTACATAAAGCACTAGTATTAGAACATAGTAAATGTACAATAAATATCAACTGTACTATTATTCAAGAAAATGAGAAATTTGTATAGAAATTTGGATTGTTTTTAATTGGCATTTTTTTCTAATCATTTTTTCCTTCTTCATCATTTCATATTTGTTTTATAATTTTGTCAAGATGAAACATAATATGTTCATATAAGTCTCATAAACTTACTCTAAAAGAAATAAAATTAGGCCTGAGAGGATGTTTATCTCTATACTTACATTACTTGTAATGGTAGTTTCCTGTTTTCGGTGCTTAAAGGGACTCCTTTGTAATTGAAATTCTTAAATCCTAAAGATTGAATGTCAAAGAATAATTTCAGTCTGAATTCTTTATGCATAATCTTTAGTATAGCCTGTTTTATTTTGTAGTAAATGGGTACATATGATTGTTTTCTAAAAGATAAGGCAAAAATCACGAGCTGTATTGCCTATTTTATTAATCCAACAAGATATATGTTTGATTATATCTCATAAAATGGCTCTTCTTTCTTTAAGATCGCCTTGGAAAGGACTTCCAGAGCTGACCAACGAGAACGGCCAATACTGTCCTTTCAGCTGTGAAACACAAGCCTGGTCAATTGCTACTGTTCTTGAAACACTTTATGACTTATAGTTGACTCATGCATATTTCTTAAGTATGCAATCAGTTGTATTGTTGAATGCAGTTATAATGTAATGTAAATGTTTTATATGCACATGCTGAAGTCATTTTTTAAATCTCATTCATATAATATTGATGCCCTAATAGGTAAGACTATAAAGCATTGGTTTTGCTAATGTATTTTTCGATTTGAGTAAGAAAAGAAAATTATCACTACCAGTGGAATGTTTGTCTTTTGAATTCAAGAAGTATTCCTCAGATGTCTAGAATAAATAAATTTGAAAGCTAGAGTTTGAAAAAGAAAATCATGTAATATTCTTTTTGTAACTAAGTGAAATGAAATATGAGAATGTAATAATGAAAGAAATGGAAAAGTATCTTTAAATGGTGGTATATATTTTCTTCAGTAACAGTATATACTGAATAAGCTGTGGTTAATTAACCTTCTCAACCTTTTACTAATAGTATATTTTGCTGCTAAGTCGCTTCAGTCGTGTCCGACTCTGTACAACCCCATGGACGGCAGCCCACCAGGCTCCCCCATCCCTGGGATTCTCCAGGCAAGAACACTGGAGTGGGTTGCCAATTCCTTCTCCAATGCATGAAAGTTAAAAGTGAAAATGAAGTCGCTCAGTCGTGTCCAACTCTTCGCAACCCCATGGACCTCGGCCTACCAGGCTTCTCTGTCCATGGGATTTTCCAGGCAAGAGTACTGTAGTGGGTTGCTATTGCCTTCTCCAGTAGTATATCTAGCACCTTCCAGATTGCATTCAGAGATACTAAATGAATATGGAATCATGGAAATGTCCACCTACAATGTATGTTTGTAAGTGAAGCACAGATGTTTATAATGTGCTTTTATTTTTTTCACTGATAGTGTAATATGTTTTTAATACGATGAAATTC
The DNA here is from genome assembly GCA_917880005.1 of Nanger dama. Lineage (NCBI taxonomy): Eukaryota > Metazoa > Chordata > Mammalia > Artiodactyla > Bovidae > Nanger > Nanger dama. The sequence continues at coordinate 6,462,184 of CAKJTW010000059.1, forward strand.
AACAGTCTATTTAACATATATTTAATTGTGTTAATGATGCATAGGCTATATGAAAAAAATCACAAAGTATTAGAAATTTATTTTCTAAGAAAAATTTTATAAAATTAGTCTTGAGTTCCACTTTCCTACTTTGAGATGGTTTACATTTTCGTAATGCAAACCTTCAGATATATTTATGAGAATTTTAAAGATAAAGGTACTATATTAATTTTCTAAAAATAACTATTTTTAGTTTGTATATAAAAGTGTATTATATTGGTTTCCTGTTAACTGAAAACGGTTGACAACTTTAGCATGGAGAACAAGCTTAAAAGAGAGATATGAATTCAGCAGTTATCTTGAATCCAATAAAGTCACTTGAATAGTTATTCATGTGATTTTAAGATAGCTTAAATCTGGAGAAGTTGTAAAAGGAAAAAAACTTTTAACATTTGTATGATTTGACATTTTTAATAGTACTTATTTTCTAGATGATTTTTTAAAAAATTATCTCTTTTTGTCTCAGGAAGGCACAATTAGATCACTGTACTTTCAGCTGAAAGAAAATAGTTGCAAATACCCATTTCATTATTCAGTTGTAACATTTATAATTAAAATAGTAGTCCAATAACACTTTTCTCACCTAGAAGTCATATGCCCAACTCCCTTAACTATGAAGAAGGAGTGAAAATATTGGAAAACAAGTAAGCTAAAACTTCTGAGTAGTAAAAATATAAAAATGTTTCAGATCCCAAATACCCGTGCTCAACCCTACTTCCGCGTTAACTAGCTCGGTTTTCTGGTTTCCCAGCCTAAAGCAGATTGACTTCTACATAACGATGCATTGATTTCCAAGTTTTCCTTCCTTCTTCATTGTTCAGTGTCTGACCTTCTCTAACCTGTGCAGTTAGAAAAATGGCCTTCCTTGAGAGGGAGAGCCATTAGTTATCAAAGATTCACGTAGTTCTGTTATAATTAAACTTCTATATTAAAAGTGGTAAGAAAAGTAACTAAAGACCATCATTAAATCTTTTTTAAAAAAGGCAAGAAGCAATGGCTGGCTGATAGTTAAATGTGATAAATAAGTAAATGAGTAAATTAATGTTAATAAATAATAACAAGCTGACAATTTTAAAAACATAGCCATATTGGGTTATCTATGGTAGGGCAAATATCCACCTCACCAGTACATTTTTAGGATATCATATTACACTAGAAAATTAAGCAATTCATATTTTAATAGGAATATTAATGAAAGAACATTATTATAAGCTGCATGGCCTATTTTAAAGCTTAAGAAGCATGTTACACATTATTTTATCAAAGATTGTTAAAATAATATTAATAGCTTTAGACTTTAGAGGGATAAATGTTGTTTGACTAAAAAACATTTAAATAGAATACTTCATTCCTGTGTGGTGTTGAATGAGGTACCATTATATCACATGTTGAGAATGGTTATGTGCCCTGATTCTTAATTAATTCAGGTCAGTCTTACTCTTTTACCTGAGAAGTTTGCCAGTTTAACCAGTATGCTATGATAATTTAATATGTTTCACAGATAACTGAGGAAACATGAGACCTGTCATCCTGTCTATGAACATTATGTAATGCATTTCTGATATGTCTTCACCTGCTCTGTCTAGTAGGCAAATGTCATTTTTATCTCTGTGCCAAGAAAATAAAAATCTTTTCTAAAGAACTGTATTTTGCATTTTTTCCACTATTTAACAGTTAACTAATTTGTTGGTGCTTACCACTACCATTTATTCAGGACTTGCTTATTTTGGGTGCTTTATCTTTTTGCAGTATGTATGGAAACAAAGACAGGAAGAACTTTAGGCTATTTGGTAATTTATCGAATTAGCCATGTTGAAATTAGAAGCAAAGTTAACTCTTGATGCATAAATTGACCTATGTTGAGTATGTTAGCAGCTATACATACTCCTGGTATTTCCTGGAATCTTTTGTGCTACTGTGAATTTTTTACCTTTCATGAGTATGAATGAATTGGTCAAACTTGCCAAACTTATTTATAGAAATCTTCAATGCACCAAAATAATAAACTCATGTTTAAGTTGCTCTGTTCAAGGGTTGTTTTTCCATTTGTTTAAGACTTGCGCTATTAAATAATACTGATATTTTGTCATTTGGGCAGTTTTTTTCCAAATATATATATTTCTTAGCATATCTGCTGTTGGGTTTGTCAGCTACAAATTGGCACTTAACCAAGAGTAGTGCCAATGACAAGGCCTTTGCCATCTGCCTCTACAGAGATTGAACCCCAAGCTGCTATAGCTGTTGACCTTCAACAACCCCTGAGGGAGTTCAGGGTGGAGGGAGGCACTCTGTGCTCCAGGGAATCTGGTGGGACAGGTCTTTAGATAGTTGGATGTTTTTAGGACAGATTTTTAAGGTCTCAATCCTTGCATCTCCTCATATCCAGAGAAGCACTAAATCCCTTCATGGTGACATCAGACCCTCATGACTAACAAAAAGCTTTTCCTAAATTGAGTGCTTCATGGTATTGAGCTCTCCCTTCACCAAAACCTTATATATTGTCTTTCCCCCACGGCCGCTTTGGAGCAGTCTCTCAGAGCTATCTGAGATGCTGCCTCCCGGGCTGCAGTCCTCATTTTGCCCCAAATAAAACTTAACTCACAACTCTCAAGTTGTACATCTTTTTAGTCGACAAGTTAGAGGGTTTTTTGTTTAACTTACAGAAACTTTCATTTTTATTTAGTTAGATATTTTAGTGTTTTTTCTTTGTTAACTCTTCTGTCTCCTCAAAATTTAACTGAACTTTTAATCAACTCTATAATAAACTTTTATTTCTGTGTTATATTTTTGTTTTATATTTATATATTTACAGCAGTGTACAGTCTGAGGTGAAACTATAGGGTTTTTTTCCTCTAAATTGTTATATCCAAGCTCATGAATTGGATTTCATTTGTAGTGATTCTTTTTAAAATTATTGAATGTTTTACTTTATAATAGGATATACTTTCTGGGATATCGATTGAAGTTTTCTGTGTTCACTCATTTAACTAATTAATTTTTGTTTTAATATTTATTAGAGCTTTTTCTCATCATCTTTGTCACTAATCCCCTGCTCTTTTTTTTTAGAATCTTGACTTATATACTTCTGTTTGTTTTTTTTCATGTCCAAAAAGTTTTCTCTTACCATTTTTACTAAATTTATAACCATACTATAAGTTAATTTGATAGGAACTGACATTTACAGTATTTAATCTTCTAAGAAATAATGTCTGCATTTATTCGATTTTTAGATTACTGAAATTCCTCCTAATTTTTGTTGTTGCCAATTAGAATAGAAAAACTCAGATTAAATATTCATGAGCTTCTACCATATAATAGCAATTTTATATTAGAAGTATTTTACCCATCTTATATATAAGAATATTACTAAAGCATCCTGCACTAAGTCACACAACTCATAAGTTACTGGACCAGAATTCACTCTTGATCTTCCTACTCTAAATCTTTTTTCAAAGATCCTCAAAACTGAAGTTTTGTGTGCTTGCCACCATCTATCTATAGGTCAAGATATAGCTATTATCAGTTGTCCACATGATTATGGAAATCATTAGATCTTGTTCTGCTTGGATCTAGATATATTCTTTTATTATCCTAGTCAGGGGGCTTCCCTCATAGCTCAGTTGGTAAAGAATCTGCCTGCAGTGAGGAGACCCAGGTTTGATTCCTGGGTCGGGAAGATACCTTGGAGAAGGAAATGGCAACCCACTCCATTATTCTTGAGCCTGGAGAATCTCATTGACAGAGGAGGCTGACAGGCTACAGTCCATGGGGTCGCAAGAGTCGGATACAACTTAGGGACTAAACCACATAGTTAGGATAATATCAGGGCTTCCCTTGTGGCTCAGCTGATAAAGAATCCGCCTGCAATGTGGGAGATCTGGGTTCAATCCCTGGGTTGGGAAGATCCCCTGGAGAAGGAAGAGGCTACGCACTCCAGTATTCTGGCCTGGAGAATTCCATGGACTCTATAGTCCATGAGGTCACAATGAGTCAGATACAACTGAGCAACTTTCACTTTCAGATATACCCCCTTATTATCCTAGTCAGGTGATACATTTGACACGCTGGTCAAAATGTGTCTGCAACAGTTGCATTGATAGGAAAAGTAATATGTTAGTGTCGGGACCAGCCCAACAACGAACTGACCTGAGAGAGCAGTGCCACAGAAGAATAAAAAGAAATAAAGTGGGGATCAGGGGGCTGATGCTATTCGCAGGCAAAAGCCCAGATCCTAATCCTTGCATACCTTTTACTGTTAACTTCTGCTTCCTTAGTCCTGCTCTCAGTTCAGTTCACTCAGTAGTGTCCGACTCTCTGCGACCCCATGAATCGCAGCACGCCAGGCCTCCTGTCCATCACCAACTCCCAGAGTTCACTCAGATTCACGTCCATCGAGTCCGTGATGCCATCCAGCCATCTCATCCTCTGTCGACCCCCTTCTCCTCCTGCCCCCAATCCCTCCCAGCATCAGAGACTTTTCCAATGAGTCAACTCTTCGCATGAGTGGCAGAAGTACTGGAGCTTCAGCTTCAGCATCATTCCTTCCAAAGAAATCCCAGGGTTGATCTCCTTCCAGAATGGACTAGTTGGATCTCCTTGCAGTCCAAGGGACTCTCAAGAGTCTTCTCCAACACCACAGTTCAAAAGCATCAATTCTTTGGCACTCAGCCTTCTTCACAGTCCAACTCTCACATCCATACATGACTACTGGAAAAACCATAGCCTTGACTAGATGGACCTTAGTTGGCAAAGTAATGTGTCTGCTTTTGAATATGCTATCTAGGTTGATCATAGCTTTCCTTCCAAGGAGTAAGCGTCTTTTAATTTCATGGCTACAATCACCATCTGCACTGATTTTGAAGCCAAAAAAAATAAAGACTGACACTGTTTCCACTGTTTCCCCATCTATTTCCCATGAAGTGATGGGACCGGATGCCATGATCTTCGTTTTCTGAATGCTGAGCTTTAAGCCAACTTTTTCACTCTCCTCTTTCACTTTCATCAAGAGGCTTTTTAGTTCCTCTTCACTTTCTGCCATAAAGGTGGTGTCATCTGCATATCTGAGGTTATTGATATTTCTCCCAACAATCTTGATTCCAGCTTGTGCTTCTTCCAGTCCAGCGTTTTCTCATGATGTACTCTGCATATAAGTTAAATAAGCAGGGTGACAATATACAGCCTTGACGTACTCCTTTTCCTATTTGGAACCAGTCTGTTGTTCCATGTCCAGTTCTAACTGTTGCTTCCTGACCTGCATACAGATTTCTCAGGAGGCAGGTCAGGTGGTCTGGTATTCCCATCTCTTTCAGAATTTTCCACAGTTTATTGTGATCCACACAGTCAAAGGCTTTGGCATAGTCAGGAAAGCAGAAATAGATGTTTTTCTGGAACTCTCTTGCTTTTTCCATGATCCAGCAGATGTTGGCCATTTGATCTCTGGTTCCTCTGCCTTTTCTAAAACCAGCTTGAACATCTGGAAGTTCACAGTTCACATATTGCTGAAGCCTGGCTTGGAAAATTTTGAGCATTACTTTACTAGCATGTGAGATGAGTGCAATTGTGTGGTCGTTTGAGCATTCTTTGGCATTGCCTTTCTTTGGGATTGGAATGAAAACTGACTTTTTCCAGTCCCGTGGCCACTGCTGAGTTTTCCAATTTTGCTGGCATATTGAGTGCAGCACTTTCACAGCATCATCTATCAGGATTTGAAAGAGCTCAAGTGGAATTCCATCACCTCCACTAGCTTTATTCGTAGTGATGCTTTCTAAGGCCCACTTGATTTCACATTCCAGGATGTCTGGCTCTAGTTGAGTGATCACACCATCATGATTATCTGGGTCGTGAAGATCTATTTTGTTCAGTTCTTCTGTGTATTCTTGCCACCTCTTCTTCCTGCTCTAGAGATATCTGTTCTTTATCTCAGATTGGGGATAAAGATATACAAAGCACAGGCCTGAGTCAAACCTTCAGGCCTTTCATGACTTTGTTTAGCCTTTCTGTTAGTGACGCCCATTTTCAGCAACTCTCTCAAGGCTCTGGTTATGAAAACAGTCACTAATGGTTTTCCATCAGTCACATCAGTACTTCAACATCTTGTTTTTAAGATGTCTTTCCACAATGTACTTTTACTGCTCCCAGCCCTTTGTCTGGGGGTGATGAGAAAGTCATTCTTATTTTTTCTGTACTATAATTAACAGGCCTGTGCAGAGCATATCCCCTACATATTAGTGCCTGAGTTAGGTTACAAAGCTTGGATTAAGTTGTAAATGTGAATGTCTTATTAAAGTGAGACAAAAAATTCAAAGGCAACAGGAAACTTAAGAGATGGCCAGCTGTCAAAGTTGGTACATGAGAATTTAGGTGAAAGGAAGCGAGTTATATCTGTGGAAGTCCACTAACAAAGGTGGTTCTTCATGATGCAGATGCTAGCTAGCGTTAATCTATTTATTGTAACTGATATGTTTTGGAAGTACAAAACTAAGCACTAGAAGTCTTTTCTTAGAACATAAAGGAGAAGTGCTCCAAAAATAATTCATCACACTCAATAAATTGCAGTCTTCCCTTACCTGCCTAGGCTCTCATCTGTTCCCCACTTTGTATTTGTATTCTTGTCTTGTCCTTAGACCAACATAATAATTTCTTGATTGATCACATCATACTTTATCCCTCAGACAACTGAAACCTTTCTTGAACACTGAGTATATCCCACCACTGCTCAGAGGATATTTGAGATACTCTTATAATTGGCTCCAATCTCATTCCAGCTTTGTTAAAATGTTTCTTTGCTCTTTCCAAAGCTGATTACTTGCTTCTCTGAGCCTTTGCATTTTCAGCTGTAAAAACAAGGATGATGGTAATACCTACCTTGCAGGATAGAAAGGATTCATGAAGGCAACTCATAATACATTCGAATTAAGTTTGATTGCCCATAACAGTGGTCTCTATGAGACAGAGGCCCAGAAGTGTGCAATCCATGGCTGATATGCTGGTTCTGTGATCATCAGAAACCAAAGCTAGCATCTAATGACAAAAAATATTCTATAATTTTTTAGATATAATTTTCTTAATGTGAGTTCATTGTCTCTTAGATGTTGTAGACAGATGTACAGTAACCTATTCACTTAACTTTAATCAGTGATTTCTCCAAATTCTTTTTCCTCTTGACTTCCCAAAGCCTTACTTTGGGAGAGAAAGAACTCAACATTTATATCTTTCAAATCAGCTGTAAATTTTATGTCTTGGTTAAAATAAGAAAAATTTCATAATTGATCATTTTACATTTACATTTTTAATTCATAATTCGATACATTAAATTTTAAAGAAACAAAGCTATTATTGAAGTCTCTACTAATAAGCAAGATGGAATTTTGTACAAATTTTTGTTGTTTTGGATGTGGTCATTTCTCATCATTGGGTAAAAGGAAAAAATGTATGTCAGCAGAAAAATAAAAAATGGTTTGGAATAATTACCTAGAATGCAATTGTTATTAGCTTTAGAATTCCCTTGTTTCTGAGTGTTCTCAAGAAATAGAGCTTCTTTAAAGCAACTTCAAAGCACTAACTCTAAGACCTAGTGTAGCTTTCTATTAGAGGTTCATTTAAATTTACGGAATTCAGCTCTGCTTATTCAGAAATAAGCAAATATGTTGCTTTGAATGAAGGCATTCTTAATTTCTTTGTGTTTCCAATAATGTGTTTGTTCCATTGGATCAAATGTGATTCTAGATGCCATTTTCCACAAAAACACAGTTTCATAAACCAGCAATTCCTGGTCTTTTACATACTGTGGAATACGTAGAAAAAGATATTTAAACAACATTTTGTGGTAAATGAGAAGAGGATGCTTCTGGTTGCTGACAAATAGTCTGAGATGTTTGCTTTAAAGGGCTTTTTAAAAGTCACTCTTAAAACCTTTTCATCATAGGGTTCCACTTTAGTTGGAAAACAACTCCCAATACAGAGGCTGCTTAACCTTGTGTGAAACCTAAGGAAGGTTGGGCACATATGTGTGTGTGTGTGTGTGTGTGTGTGTGTGTGTGTGTGTGTGTGTGTGCCCAACATATGTAATTAAGGAGTAATGGTTTCTTGGACTTGCTGAAGCATGGCTTATCAGTTTTCAGTCTAGTAACTTCTTAAAGAATGTGCAAGTACAATTGCTTTCTTAGAGAAAAATTATTTTAAAATATGTTGTCCATCTGAAAGAGTATATATGTGCACCTTTGAAGAAGAATAAGTAAATGAACAACCATGAACCCAACATAAAATTAAAAACTGAAACAAATTTTCTGTCCCCAGTTTAAACAATGCTGAGACCAAGCAAAGACAATAGCAGTGTATTCCAGGAGCTCTGCTCTAGGAAGGTAAGATGGTAAAACCACTAAAACAGCTTTGCTCATCAGGATTTCTCTGATGGCAATTGCAGCAAAATTTGCTTCATAGGTCATTGGGAATGCGGCAGATTTTACACTGAAAATTGGAATCTAAACACCTTTCAAATCTATCAGATCATCTGACAGGCCTGTGAGAGCCACAGCCTCAAACTCAAGATAATTACTCAAGCTACTATCTTAACAGAAATAAGCAGGATGGTGGAAAGGCTACATGTTGTGTGTTAGAGAATGCTCCCCAGTTTAACATGATCTTTGAAATTACAAAAATTGTTCTTAGGTGCTACATTTTATTGAAATTTAACTTGAAAATGCATTTACCACATGGTTGTCATAACTCCCTTTCTATCCAGTCGAGTAGTTCAAGAATATTTTGTATAATCTACTGTTTTAAAGGGCTTCCCAGGTGGCTCAGTGGTAAAGAATCTGACTGCAATGCAGGAGATGTGGGTTCAGTCCCTGGGGGAGGAAGATCCCCTGGAGAAGGGCAGGCCACGCACTCCAGTATCCTTACTGTGAGAATCCCATGGATATAGGAGCTTGGTGGGCTGCAGTCCAGGAGGTTGCAAAGAGCTGGACATGACTGAGCACAGCACTGTTTTAAAACTTGGATGACAAGTTTTTCTCTCTTCACTTTTTTTCTTCTAGTTTTATTTTTATCATTGACTCTTTTTGTCTTTTATAATCCTGTTGAAATGTTTATATGTTATATGTTATATATGTTTATATGTTATATTTGAAGTTGCCCTTTTAAGAATAACTGAGCAGATTTTATAAAAACCCTATTGTCTTTTTACATCACTTTCCTTTTTTAATTTCCCTTACTCCCTTCCATCCTTTCCTTCCGCCTCACCTATCTTATTTTATCCCTTGAAATTATCTTATTCTTACCTTAGGAACTATAAACATTGCATGGCGACATAGCAGTGTTCACAAAAAAAAAAAAAAAAAGAACAGAAAAAAACTGAACAGCTTTGAGTTCAATACCTGTAAAATCTAAAACTCCTTGGACTAAACTTTGAAAATAATTGTTCCAGTGGCAAAACAACCGAATTATTTGGTTCAATATCTTTGCTTTTGCAAGAAGAATTCTCAGTGGTTACTGTTATTCTCAGATTTTATATTAGAAATTTTATTTGTGTAAAGCAACCCCATTTTCTAATAATCTCATATTATTCCCATTGCTCCTGCAAGGAAACAAACCTTTAGCCAAAACATTCTAAAACAGCATAAGTAGTCACAATTCTGTCAGGTAAATATTTCAACTGTTTATTTAAATCATTAAAGTCTGTGTATTCTAATCCTGGGTTGTTGAACCACAATGATTTTTGGTGTTCCATTTATATATATTTCAAGGCTTATTATAATTGTGGGCTTTTAACAGTTTTCTCTAAACTTTCATACCATAGATATAGGAAGGTTATCCCATGGTACTATATACAATATTCTTGCTATTAGGTAAAGTCAGGCTATACCAGTAAAAATATTTAGAATAATAAATGTTTTACCCTTGGTAGTTTATTTTACTCCACATTTTCTCTTCAGGTTGTAATAAATCCAACAGTGGGGAGGGGTTGGTGTGGGTCAAAAGGTACAAACTTCCAGTTGTAAAATAATAAAGTCATGGGGATGTAATGTACAACAGGACAACTATAGTTAGTAATATTGTGCTACATACTTGAAAGTTGCTGAGAGTATATCTTAAAATTTCTCATCACAAGAAAAAAATTCATTAACTATAGTAACAAATGTTGACTAGACTTGTTGTAGTGACCATTTTACAATATATACAAATATCGGATCATTATGAAGTACATCTGAAACTAATGTCATACCAATTATATCTCTAAATTCTCAATAACAAAAATTATTATTAATATATGGTAGGGAGAGTGAGACAGGTAAGGACACTTCTCAAAAGAACTAATGTTGACCTTCAAAAATGGGAAAAGTCAGTCATGACCCAGACTTGATTATAGAACAATTTTATTACTCATGGAAAATTTTAAATGTTGAAGGCAATAACCAAAGCATTCAAATATAATCAATAGAGTCAGAAATTTCAAAGTTAAATTCCCAAGTTGAATTTTGAGCTATATTTGGCCTATTTAATTATGTGATGTTTAAAAGTTAAAAGATATATGAAGCTTTATTTAGTTAAAAGTAGGACTTGAGGATTTTTTAATTATCTTTCTTTAGTAATTTTTAGTAAAATAGTAGTAGCATTAGTTACTCAGTCATGTCTGACTCTTTGCACCCCACAGACTGTAGCCTGCCAGGCTCCTCTGTCCATGGGATTCTGCATGCAAGAATACTAGAGTAGATTGCCATTTCCTTCTCCAGGAAATCTTCCCAACCCGGGGGATGGAACCCAGTTCTCCTGCATTACAAGCAGATTCTTTACCATCTAAGCTACAAGGAAGATCCTAAATCTAGCTCATAAATGTAGAGAGAGAAGTGTGCCAGACATGACAGACCTCACAGAAGGGTAGCTGAGAGGAGCCACCTCACATCCGAGGTCAGGGGCCGTGGCCGAGAGGAGCAACCACATGTCCAAGGTGTGGTGACTGTGTGGGCGCCGGAGGGCCGAGAGGAGCTACTCCACATTCAAGGTCAGGAGGGGCGGTGGTGAGAAGATACCCCTCGTCCAAGGCAAGGAGCAGTCGTGAAGAGACACCCCACATCCAGGGCAAGAGAAACCCAAGAAAGACGGTAGGTGTTGCAAGAAGGCATCAGAGGGCAGACACACTGAAATCATAATCACAGAAAACTAGTCAGTCTAATCACACGGACCACAGCCTTGTCCATGAAACTAAGCCATGCCGTGTGGGGCCACTCAGCACAGGAGGGTCATGGTGGAGAGGTATGACAGAAAGTGGCCCACTGCAGAAGGGAATGGCAAGCCATTTCAGTATTCTTGCCTTGCGAGCCCCATGAACAGTATGAAAAGGCAAAATGATAGGATACTGAAAAAGGAACTCCCCAGGTCAATAGGTGCCCAATATGCTACTGGAGATCAGTGGAGAAATAACTCCAGATAGAATGAAGGGATGGGGCCAAAGCAAAAACAATACCCAGCTGCGGATGTGCCTGGTGATAGAAGCAAGGTCCAATGCTGTAAAGAGCAATATTGCATAGGAACCTGGAATGTTAGGTCCATGAATCAAGGCAAATTCAAAGTGGTCAAACAGGAGATGGCAAGAGTGAATGTCAACATTCTAAGAATCAGCAAACTAAAATGGACTGGAATGGGTGAATTTAACTCAGATGACCATTATATCTACTAATGCGGGCAGGAATCCCTTAGAAGAAATGGAGTAGCCATCATGGTCAATTAAAGAGTCCAAAATGCAGTACTTGGATGCAGTCTCAAAAACAACAGAATGATCTCTGTTCATCTCCAAGGCAAACCATTCAATATCACAGTAATCCAAGTCTATGCCACAACCAGTAATGCTGAAGAAGCTGAAGTTTAATGGTTATATGAAGACCTACAAGACCTTTTAGAACTAACACCCAAAAAAGATGTCCTTTTCATTTTGGGGACTGGAATGCAAAAGTAGGAAGTCAAGAAACACCTGGAGTAACAAGCAAATTTGGCCTTGGAATACGGAATGAAGCAGGGCAAAGACTAATCGAGATTTGCCAAGAAAATACACCGGTCATAGCAAACACCCTCTTCCAACAACACAAGAGAAGACTCTACACATGGACATCACCAGATGGTTCAACACCGAAATCAGAATGATTATATTCTTTGCAGCCAAAGATGGAGAAGCTCTATACAGTCAACAAAAACAAGACCAGGAGCTGACTGTGGCTCAGATCATGAGCTCCTTATTGCCAGATTCATACTTAAATTGAAGAAAGTAGGGAAAACCGCTAGACCATTCAGGTAAGACCTAAATCAAATCCCTTATGATTATACAATGGAAGTGAGAAATAGATTTAAGGGCCTAGATCTGATAGATAGAGTGCCTGATGAACTATGGACTGAGGTTCGTGACATTGTGCAGGAGACAGGGCTCAAGACCATCCTCATGGAAAAGAAATGCAAAACAGCAAAATGGCTGTCTGGGGAGGCCTTACAAATAGCTGTGAAAAGAAGAGAAGTGAAAAGCAAAGGAGAAAAGGAAAGATATAAGCATCTGAATGCAGAGTTCCAAGAATAGCAAGGAGAGATAAGAAAGCCTTCCTCAGGGATCAATGCAAAGAAATAGAGGGAAACAAGAGAATGGGAAAGACTAGAGATCTCTTCAAGAAAATTAGGGATACCTAGGGAACATTTCATGCAAAGATGGGCTTGATAAAGGACAGAAAGAGTATGGACCTAACAGAAACAGAAGATATTAAGAAGAGGTGGCAAGAATACACATAACTGTCCAAAAAGATCCTCATGATGAAGATAATCACAATGATATGATCACTCACCTAGAGCCAGACATCCTGGAATGTGAAGTCAAGTGGGTCTTAGAAAGCATCACTATGAACAAAGCTAGTGGAGGTGATGGCATTCCACTGGAGCTCTTTCAAATCCTGAAAGATGATGCTGTGAAAGTGCTGCACTCAATATGCCAGCAAATTTGGAAAACTCAGCAGAGGCCACAGGACTGGAAAAAGTCAGTTTTCATTCCAGTCCCAAAGAAAGGCAATGCCAAAGAATGCTCAAACTACCTCACAATTGCACTCATGTCGCATGCTAGTAAAGTAATGCTCAAAATTCTCCAAGCCAGGCTTCAGCAATACTTGAACCGTGAACCCCTGATGTTCAAGCTGGTTTTAGAAAAGGCAGAGGAACCAGAGATCAAATGGCCAACATCCGCTGGATCATCAAAAAAGCAAGAGAGTTCCAGAAAAACATCTATTTCTGCTTTATTGACTATGCGAAGGCCTTTGACTGTATGAATCACAATAAACTGGACAATTCTTCAAGAGATGGGAATACCAGACCACCTGACCTGCCTCTTGAGAAATCTGTATGCAGGTCAAGAAGCAACGGTTAGAACTGGACATGGAACAACAGACTGGTTCCAAATAGGAAAAGGAGTACGTCAAGGCTGTATATTATCACCCTGCTATCTAACTTATATGCAGACAGAGTACATCATGAGAAACGCTGGGTTGGAAGAAGCACAAGCTGAAATCAAGATTGCCAGGAGAAATATCAATAATGTCAGATATGCAGATGACACCACCCTTATGGCAGAAAGTGAAGAGGAACTAAAGAGCCTCTTAATGAAAGTGAAAGAGGAGAGTGAAAAAGTTGGCTTAAAGCTCAACACTCAGAAGACTAAGGTCAGGGCATCTGATCCCTTCACTTCATGGGAAATAGATGGGGAAACAGGGGAAACAGTGTCAGACTTTATGTTGGGGGCTCCAAAATCACAGCAGATGGTGACTGCAGCCATGAAATTAAAAGACACTTACTCCTTTAAAAAAAGTTGTGACCAACCTAGATAGCATATTGAAAAGCAAAGACATTACTTTGCCAACAAAGGTCTGTCTAGTCAAGGCTATGGTTTTTCCTGTGGTCATATATGGATGTGAGAGTTGGACTGTGAAGAAGGCTGAGCGCCAAAGAATTGATGCTTTTGAACTGTGGTGTTGGAGAAGACTCTTGAGAGTCCCTTAGATAGCAAGGAGATTCAATCAGTCCATTTGAAGGAGATCAGTCCTGGGATTTCTTTGGAAGGAATGATGCTAAAGCTGAAACTCTAGTACTTTGGCCACCTCATGCGAAGAGTTGACTCACTGGAAAAGACTCTGATGCTGGGAGGATTGGGGGCAGGAGGAGAAGGGGACGACCGAGGATGAGATGGCTGGATGGCATCACTGAGTGGATGGATGGAGTTGGTGATGGACAGGGAGGCCTGGCGTGCTGCGATTCATGGGGTCGCGAAGAGTTGGACACGACTGAGGGACTGAACTGAACTGAATCATTATTTCTAGAATGGGCCAAAAGCTATCTTTCAAAGCTTAGATACAATTAAGCTTTCTTTTTAATTCTTAAAAGACGGCCCTCCAAGAGCCATTCTGCAGACCCTCCGAAACCAGCAGTAGAACTAGCGCAGGAGTGCGCCCGTCAAGAGCCTGCTTAGGGGCGGGCCCAGGCTCCTCTTGGAAGCTGACCGAGTCGAGCAAGCGCCACCAGAGGGCAGTGTGTGCTCAGCGCAACTCTCTAACTCACCCTTTTGAAGAGGTGACTCCAGATGGGGAAACCAGCAGTTTTAGCTAACTAGGGACTTTGCCAGCTGAAATCAGGGCATGTATGTTTGCTTTAAATTTCATAATAAATTTAACTTGAGGGTAAGTTTAACCCTGATATAAATCATACTATAAGACAGGGGCTTTATTTTAAACTGTCATAAATGAAACTTTGCCTTTCTTTTGGATCAATATTGACCATAATTATATACACTCTGCCTTGTTACCCTTTACATGGCCTTATTAAATATTCCCAAACTACCCAATAACCTGGTGGGATTGGTTACTTCCGATTAAGTAGAATTAACCAATTCTAAACGAAATGAGTTGACTTTTCTTTCTTTTTTTTTTTTTTGGAAGAGAAGCAGACTTATGTATCCATTTATTTATTTTTATTGCAACAGAGTTGATTTGTAATGCTATGTTAGTTTCAGGTGTACAGCAAAGTGAATCAGTTATATGTTGTTGCTATTTAGTCACTAAGTCACTAAGTATCTGACTCTTGACCCCATGGATTGTAGCCCTCCAGGCTCCTCTGTAGAAAAGAAATCCCATATTGTGGTATGTATAGCATATCATCATATTGTTCACCTTAAACTTAAATATATCAGTTACATCTGGATAAAGATGGGGGAAAAAGGAATTAAGACCAAAACTCTAAATTAAATACATATTATTTCAACAATTGATAAGGTTGAAGTTTTAAACAGCGAGAGAATTAAAATCTTTTTTTTTCCAACCAGTAAAGAGTTTTTCCTTTCAGTTTACTGATAGTATAAGAGGATGAAAAACACTTTTGCATAAAGCCTCTTTGGATAACAATGCCTACTATTCAGAGATGTGGTGCTTCTATTATTAAAAAGAAAGAGCATGCCTGAAATGAAGTCATTTGTGTTAAGCCCACATCAGTGTCACCAAAGCAAATTTATTCCCAAAACTAATTGCAGTCTCACCTTCCCAGACATGAAACCTCCCCTAGTCAGCATTAGGGAAGATCATCTCTTAGGCCCTCCCCTGACCCTTAGGAGGCTGCATGCTCACTCGTTCTGTCATGTCCAGCTCTTTGTGACCTCGTGCACTGTGCCTGTCAGGCTCCTCTGTCCTAGGGTTTTCTAGGCAAGAACCCTGGAGTGGGTTGCTATTTCCTTCCAAGGGGGTCATTTGACCCAGGGCTCGAACCCAGGTCTCCTGCATCAGCAGGTGGATTGTTTACCACTGCACCGCTTGGGAAGCCCTTTCTACTCCTGAAAAATGTGAAAGAGGAAAAATTAGGCCAGGTGCTTTATTATGTTATATCCCATGAATCCAAACAGACCAGTTAGGTAAATATTAACCACTCTATTACAAAAAAATTAGGAAAAGTGAAGTAACTTACCCAAGATTATATGAATAATACACAGCAAGGATCTGAAAACCTGTATCTGCCTGATTCTAAGACTATACACCATAGCTGCACTAACAGTACCGAGTCTGCTACTAGAAACCAGACAGCAAGAAGCCTTAAAATAACTCGACCCTTCTCTGGTCATTCTAAATAGCACGGTTATCAATAGCAAAGGGAGGGAAATGAGGAAACAGATGAACAGCAAATTCATGTGGGGCACTAACACACAGGCTTTCTCTGGTGATAAAAATCCCTATTTGTTCCCTAACAGAACCTAAAGAGATAGACTGAATCAATAATAAAGACCTCTTTAAGGGAGACGTGTAACAAAAAGGAAAAGGTAAGTGTGAACCATAAAGATAGAAAAAGATAATGAAAGGAAGAGACCTCGTGTAAAAGGTCAAAACTATTGACACTTTAAAAAAAAAAAGTACTACTGATAACCCAGTGTCCTAGGCTGAATGAAAGTGAAAGTGTAGTCTGACTCTTTGTGAGTCCATGGGCTCTAACCCGCCAGGCTTCTCTGTCTGTGGAACTCTCTAGGAAAGAGTACTGGAGTGGATTGCTGTGCCTTTCTCCAGGGGATCTTCCCGAGCCAGGGACTGGACCTGGGTCTCTTGCATTGCAGGCAGATTCTTTACCACCCGAGCCACCAGGGAAAACAAGACTGAACACACAGGTGAACCCTAAAATCAATTCTCATAAATGCTAGGCAATTCATAGGTGCAGAAAGGGCCCCATCTTAACATGCCCAAAGCAATATCAAAGTTTATTTTGCTTTAAACAAACCAAATTATAAAAATAGTCTAGTATTAGGACTGGAAAAGGTCAGTTTTCATTCCCATCCCAAAGAAAGGCAATGCCAAAGAATGCTCAAACTGCCGCACAATTGCACTCATCTCATATGCTAGTGAAAGGTTGCTGTTGAATTACGACACTGGGATTCTTGGCCCCCGGGGAGAAGAATTCGATCCGGGGCCAGAGACAAGTCTTGATTGCTCAGAGCTTTTGTGTAACAAACTTTTATTAAAGTATAAAGGAGATAGAGAAAGCTTCTGACGTAGGCATCAGAAGGGGGCAGAAAGAGTACCCCCTGCTAGTCTTTAGCTGGATGTCATATAGTCACCAGCAACCTGTTAATGAAAGAAAGGAATGTCTCAAAACTTAAAATGGCACTAGGCCCCTCACCCATAGGATGTATTTTGGGATAACCTTGGCTCCAAATGGTTCATTTTGGGCCATAAAAGGATTAACTTGAATCTTGAAGAAGGGCAGAGCACCATACAAATAGTGTCATTTACATAGATTAGAGGAACAATATCGGAGTATCACATACTGGTTTATCAAGTAGATTCTGAGCCCAAAAGGCAGAACTGACTTGAAGACAGAGTTTGGAGTAAATGCATAGTATATTAGCATAGCTTAAGATACACATTTCCATAAGAAAAAGGCAATGGTTAACTTCAAGTGAAACCAGGTGTCATAATGGCAACACAGAATTTTAAGAGAAACCTCCTTTTAAATTTGTATAAAGAAGGAAAAAATATCGCTAGTTTGTTTCCACCTGCAGCTTAAGACAGATAAAATGTCTGACACTTGCAGGCTTTTTCCTCCCTTTGGAGACCCCTGGCCTTCCTGCCTGTTACCCTCTCACTAGTAATGTAATGCTCAAAATTCTCCAAGCCAGGCTTCAGCAATACGTGAACCGTGAACTCCCTGATGTTCAAGCTGGTTTTAGAAAAGGCAGAGGAACCAGAGATCAAATTGCCAACATCCACTGGATCATGGAAAAAGCAAGAGAGTTCCAGAAAAACATCTATGTCTGCTTTATTGACTATGCCAAGGCCTTTGACTGTGTGGATCACAACAAACTGTGGAAAATTCTGAAAGAGATGGGAATACCAGACCACCTGACCTGCCTCCTGAGAAATCTGTATGCAGGCCAGGAAGCAATAGTTAGAACTGGACATGGAACAACAGACTGGTTCCAAATAGGGAAAGGAGTACGTCAAGGCTGTATATTATCATCCTGCTTATTTAACTTGGGGCTTCCCTGGTGGCTCAGAGGTTAAAGCGTCTGCCTCTGATGCAGGAGACCTGAGTTCAATCCCTGGGTCAGGAAGATCCCCTGGAGAATGAAATGGTAACCCACTCCAGTATTCTTGCCTGGAGAATCCCATGGACAGAGAAGCCTGGTAGGCTACAGTCCACAGGGTCGCAAAGAGTTGGACACGACTGAGCGACTGCATTACTTAACTTGTATGCAGAGTACATCATGAGAAACTCTGGGGTGGAGGAAGCAAAAGCTGGAATCAAGATTGCCAGGAGAAATATCAATAACCCCAGATATGCGGATGACACCACCCTTATGGCAGAAAGTGAAGAGAAACTAAAGAGCCTCTTGATGAAAGTGAAAGAACAGAGTGAAAAAGTTGGCTTAAAGCTCAACATTCGGAAAACTAAGATCATGGCATCTGGTCCCATCACTTCATGGGAAATAGATGGGGAAACAGTAGAAACAGTGACAGACTTTGTTTTGGGGGGCTCCAAAATCACTGCAGATGGTGACTACAGCCATGAAGTTAAAAGACCCTTGCTCCTTGGAAGGAAAGTTATGATCAATCTAGGCAGCATATTAAAAAGCAGACATGTTACTGTGCCAACAAAGGTCCTTCTGGTCAAGGCTATGGTTTTTCCTGTGGTCATGTATGGATGTGAGAGTTGGACTATAAAGAAAACTGAGTGCAAAGAATTGATGCTTTTGAACTATGGTGTTAAAGAAGACTCTTGAGAGTCCTTGCACTGCAAGGAGATCCAACCAGTCCATCGTAAAGGAAATCAGTCCTGAATATTCATTGGAAGGACTGATGCTGAAGCTGAAACTCCAATACTTTGCCCACCTGATGCGAAGAACTGACTTATTTGAAAAGATCCTGATGCTGAGAAAGATTGAAGGCAGGAGGAGAAGGGGACGACAGAGTATGAGATGGTTGGATGGCATCACCGACTCAATGGAAATGAATTTAAGTAAACTCTGGAAGTTGGTGATAGACAGAGAGGCCTGGCGTGCTGCAGTCTTCACAAGTCGCTCAGTAGTATCTGACTCTTTGTGACCCTGTGGACTGTATAGTCCATGGAATTCTCCCAGCCAGAATATTGGAATGGGTAGCCTTTCCCTTCTCCAGGGTATCTTCCCAAGCCAGGGATCAAACCCAGGTCTCCCACATTTCAGGCAGATTCTTTACAGCTGAGCCACAACGGAAGCCTAGAAAGAACTATGTTATATGCATATATGTACTTACCTGTCTACATAAAGCAAATGGTCCAGGAAAACTTTTGCTTTTTCAGTAAATTTTATTATTACTTAGTCTGTATCTGGAAATAAAATGTAAGTACACCTCAGGATCCAAATCCATCTTGTATAAACTCAGTAACCAAATAGATTCTGCTAAATTTTTAAGATTCTATTGTCTGACAGAAATTGTATCCATCATTATCTGAACTCTCACTCTTGCTATTCAGGAAGGAATTGTAAGGAATACCTGTGAATCTTTTGTAATATGTAGTATCACAGGATTTATGAAATTAGCATTTTATAGCAACATGCAAGTTCCTTACTAAAAATTATATAAACACTAGCTGCAAAACAGATCTGAGAAAACATTTTTTAACACCATATTTCCTAGTAGTTTGCTGGAACAAGTTATTAAGTTGTTGGCCCTCAGTTCCAAACCTACATTGCTTCTTTCCAGTCTGCCTTAATGATGCTGGAACTGGGACTCTGCCAACCACATTTCCACTTTGCCAGCTGCCTTCCTATAAGGCTCTGCCAAGAGGGAGCACTGAAGATGGACTACAAGCCTTAATGAAGCTACCAGTGGACAAGCTTGTCCATACAAACTCATCTGGCCACAGGGAGAATCTCAGGCTGCAAAGGCCGGGTGCATCTCCTCCATCTGCCCCCAACCCCTCAAACTAGTCAACAGCTCCTGGTGCAAGCAGTTGAGGCCCCATGCATTTCCAAAGGAGGGTGAGCTTAACTTATAATTTCCTTTTCTCACTCCCTTTCCACCTTTAAAACATCTTTCCTTTTCTACAGCTTAGGGGATGTCTTTTGTATTTTTTAAATGGGATGCTGCCTGATTCATGAATTGTTTAGTAAAGCCAATTTGATTCTTGAAGTTTGTTGAATTTTTGTTAATACTATGCATCCAATTGGGTCAGTTCAGTTCAGTTCAGTCGCTCAGTCGTGTCCAACTCTTAGCGACCCCATGAATCGCAGCACACCAGGCCTCCCTGTCCAGAACCAACTCCCCGGAGTTCACTCGGACTCACGTCCATCGAGTCTGTGATGCCATCCAGCCATCTCATCCTTGGCCGTCCCCTTCTCCTGCCCCCAGTCCCTCCCAGTATCAGAGTTTTTTCCAATGAGTCAGCTCTTCTCATGAGGTGGCCACAGTACTGGAGTTTCAGCTTTAGCATCATTCCTTCCAAAGAACACCCAGGACTGATCTCCTTCAGAATGGACTGGTTGGATCTCTTTGCAGTCCAAGGGGCTCTCAAGAGTCTTCTCCAACACCACAGTTCAAAAGCATCAATTCTTCGGTGCTCAGCCTTCTTCACAGTCCAACTCTCACATCCATACATGACCACAGGAAAAACCATAGCCTTGACTACTCAGACCTTGTTGGCAAAGTAATGTCTCTGCTTTTGAATATGCTATCTAGGTTGGTCATAACTTTTCTTCCAATGAGTAAGCGTCTTTGAATTTCATGGTTGCAAACATAATATTCCCACTGCCTCAAATACTTTCCCATAGTTAAGGGTGGGTAGGTAATTATGTAAGATTGGAGATACTTCCTTATTGCAAAATATCAGAAACTGAAGAGGTTTAAAGTTTTGCATACTCAAGATTCTTTAAAATTGATGACCCTTACTAGTTCCATCTTTTACTTTAACAAAGTAACTTGATCATTTCATATTTTGTTCATAGCCAATTTTGGAAGAAACTCCTACTCAGAGTCTTTTAGGGCACATGTGTCTGGAGAATTTTTAGAAACATGAGACATGATTGTTCTTAAAATATGATAGCTTACTGTTAAGAAGATAGAGTCATAATCTTGGTGCTTTTTCTTCCTGGATGAAGTCTTAAGACGGGTGTTTTGAACCTTATCAAACAAGGTGTAAATGGTGAATTAGGTTACCATAAATTTCTATTTGGTATTGGGAGAAAAGAAAAAGATCCTGGATGTTTGAAGGGATTTTGATTGTTTGTTTTCAGCTCAAAATGATCAAAAATTGCTCTTGCAAGTCATGTCCAGTCAACATTAGTGTTTTTAATAATAAATGTGAAGAGACTTGAAGTCCAGCATGAGTTTCCCATATATGACACAGAGATTTATATGTAAAAGAAAACAGTGGTAAATATAACTTACCATGAAGATAGGAGGCAGAGCTTTCCCTCTAACCCTCTTGAGTTCTTGTGGCTGGCCTAATAATGTTGACACAAGACAAATTAACAGGAGAAAAGAAAAATCATAATTAATGAGCATAGAGGCCTCCCTAAAAATGAGAACTAAGAAGTGGCCAGAGCAGACAGCTTTTATACTTTTAAACAAAAAACAGCAACAACAAATTTATGAAGAATTGATAGGACAAAAGGAAACTTAGGTTTGGGGTGCCCAATGAGTGAAGAATCTAGATAGAGTTTGGGTAGAGATAGTGAATTAAGTAGCAAGGTTTTTATACAAGCTTCTTGACCTCAAAGTTTTGTATCTGGCCACAAGGGTGTTCATGCAAGGAGTGCACCTTTGCACAAGAGCTAATTTCCCTGTTTTAGGAAGACACAGGGCTTCCCAGTGGAGCAGTGGTAAACAATCCACTTACCAATGCAGGAGACGCAAGTTTGATCCCTGGGTCAGGAAGATCCCTGGAGGAGGAAATGGCAACCCACTTCAGTATTATCGTCTGGAAAATTCCACAGACAGAGGAGCCTGGTGGGCTACAGTCCATGGGGTCACAAAGAGTTAGACACAACTGCGCACACACGCACCTTGGACTCCAATCATTCCCTTGGCTGAAATGTCCCTGGAAGTCTCACAAATTAAAGCTGAGCTGCTGACTGCAGAGAGGGAGAAAGTGTTAGTAGAGTCCTCCATTTCACTGATTAAGTGTCTAAGTTCTGAGAATGGTCAGTTCAGTTAAAAATTACATCTCCTTTCAGGAGGCAGTGATCCAGAAGGGAGTACCAAAGCTGTCCGTCCTACGGTATAAACAATCAGCTTTTAATAAGAGGCATCTCTATGGAAACAAAAGGAAAAATAAAGGCTAATGATGAAGCAGATTATAAGCCAGTTTCTGAGCCCGGGGGCAGTCAGTCAAAAAGATTTCTAGATGTCGAGGTCAAAGCATCTTTTCACGTCGAAATGTCCCTGATGATGTCATTGGTTATTCCGATAAACTTTCTGAGTTACTCACACAGAAACAGGCACAGGGACTGTTAAATGTGAGCTGTTGGGATAATTTCTCTGAAGTTTATATAAAACTGTCTAGCTTCAACTTGCAGGATTTCAGGAAAAGGGCAGTTTTACTTCCCAATGATTCCAAATCAAAATGCTGGGAGAAAATTGGAAATGTTAGGGAATTACAGACAGTTTTTGGAGGAAACCTGAAAAATTCAGGACCCAGTCCAGTTTTCAGGAATTAACAAAACCTTAAGGAATATTAATAGCACTAGAGTGCTAATATCCACAAATATGTATTCTATTTTCTATTGAAACTTTTCTCTCTAAAATCACCCTCATTTCTATCAAAGATAGACAAATTAAGACTACTTCATTTGCAAAGTAAGTTTAAATTCAATAAGCTTGGCCTGATTATCTATATAAGTCCAGCAAAAATAGTGGTTGGCCATAGAGGCACTTTTAAACCTACTCTGCTGGAATTTTTCATAGTGAATCTCCAGACTGAACTTCTCTCAAGGCCTGGAAACCACACCGAAGACTTATCACCAGGCTCACCTGTAATACCTATGGGTTTGGTGAATTTCTCTCTTCTTGAGGTCCTCAAAATATCCTGAGGTTCCTGTACAGGCCAGAAAGTGACCTTCCTTATTCACCTTGTAAGGTACCAGGCTGATTTTCTAAGGGATTTCATTGGCTTTAAGTCAGAAGTTCCTTCCAACTGTCTGGTCATATCTGAGTCTACATATCTATCTGAGTTTCATATGACATTCTAATCAAAGCACTGATAATGTGACCAGAGTTTCCAATTGTGTCCTGTTATAAGGAGAACGGATTCTTATTGAACTTTTGAAATAACTATAGTGCCAAGAAATAAGAATACTCACTGAGAGTTTCTGAATTCCAGAGGGATCAGGTAAAAATAAAAAGCTAAATGCTTCAATTTGGATAATAAAGATATAATTTATCAAGTTGCTCTAAGTATTTTTTTTTTTAGTCTTTGTATCTGGAAAACAAACGGTTTAAATTAGCAGTAATATTTGAGACAAAAAGTCTTAAAATTATAAAATATATTCATCAGTTCATTCAATCCCATGTAATTAATCCTTGTTCTGCTTGAATCCAGTTTTTCCATTGGTTCTGTCAACCTTGCCTGAAGACTAAGGGTGAGGGGAACCGTGATAATTCCCAGAAGTTCGCAAGGTTTTTGTTAAGGCTCGTATGACTTGCTCGGTGAAGCACATGTCTTCATCACTGTAGACTGTGGCTGGCCTACCCCGAATGGGAAACATGTTTTTTCCATTTTCTTTGCCATTGTGAGGGCATTGGACTTGTAGCACGGGAAGATCTGAACACACCTGGAAAATGTATATACCATAACAGGAATATTTTTGATAACCAATACCGTCAGTTGAATGAAGTCTAGTTGCAGGTGACCAAAGGGTTCAGAGGGAAGAGAACAAAAATAGTGTTTTTTTCCTCCAGGGTTATAGACCTGACGGGTCAGACATTGCTGGTAGACTTTTTGCAGTTTTTATAGAAATCTTCCCACCAATATCTGTTTACAGTCTGAGTCATCTTAAATGTACTATGTTGGGTGAAGGAATGCAAAACAAAAAAAATGAGGTTTGTCAGGAAGATGGAAGAACCAAGCATCCATCTTGGGTTTCCTATAGTCCTGACTGCTGTTTAATTAACAGCTATTATTTGCCCATCTTAATTTCTCTGATTCAGGAGCAGACTACTGCTGTGTTGTAAGGACATCAGGATGGCAAAAGTCAGGCAATAAGGAGTCAATTTTTATTTTTTTTTGGTAGAAGAAGAATAGACTTCGTTTACATGTGCCTTAATCTTTACAGACTCTGTTGTTGCTGCCTTTGTGTGAAACTCAAAGCATTTCTATCATATTTCAGTCTTTTTAATGGGAACTTCGATTTTGGTGACAGACAACATTTTATGCCAAGATGCAGAAGACTTCCAGAAATTTCACAGTTTCCAGAATGCCCATATTACATACCTATACAAATTCAACATAAAAAAGGCTTAACATTACTTCTTGATAATGTTTCCTACTTAATTAAACATATCAAAATAAGCCTAATTTGCTTAATATCTTTTTAAAAAGAAAGAGAACAAATCTTTGAGATACTTCTGGAACTCTAAAATATATTATATCTCAATATAGCTCTAAGTTTAAAGTCTCATTTAGAATTTTATTTTTGGGAATTTTGTCAAAAGTATTAAAAATCTTAAGACAGTCAAATAGATCACTGTGATACAATGCTTAGTCATACATACATTTAACCAAAATAAGAAAGACTTCATAGGCAAATATAGAAAGTTAGATAGTTTGGAGCAAAGCTTATCTCTTTTAATATTGAGAGGACTTGGTTTACTTAAGTAATCAAAGAACTGATAAAGACAAAATAGAATATAAGTGATTATTTTGACAAGGCATAAGATCTATTTTTTTCTCCCCTAGGCAGACTACTTAAAGGTAAAGAAAATATTTTTGTAATCTCTTGTTATCAAGAGCAGCCCAACAGAGAACAATAACAACAAAAAACCAACTCTGACTAGGAAGCCCAAGTAGAACAAAAGTTATTTGTGTGCATTATATTTTATGCTAACTCTGAAGACATGCTTATATTAATTCAGCAAACAAGCTTAAGATTAGCTTTTATTTAACTGAAGATCATCCTGCTGCTGCTGCTGAGTCGCCTCAGTCCTGTCCGACTCTGTGCGACCCCATAGACGGCAGCCCACCAGGCTCCCCGTCCCCGGGATCCTCCAGGCAAGAACACTAGAATGGGTTGCCATTTCCTTCTCCAATGCAAGAACGTGAAAACTGAAAGTGAAGATGCTCAGGCTAGATTACATAAACTTGAAAAATATTTGTTAGTTTTTAATATACTTTAAATATTTTTTTATGTTTGTTGGTTTGTTTAAGCCAATAAAATAGAACTCTTATAAATTAATTTTGGCAATACCATACACATACACATATAGACACATAGACAGACTGAAGTGATCTTATAGTTTTCATTTTAAAACTTTAGGCACGAAAATCAGGTACATTACAAAACTCACTAGTTTATAAATAACAATTGAAATAACTAGAATTATTCCTTTAGATAGCTAAAGTCTTTTATTATTTGTGGAGAAGACTTTTAAGATCTGTTTTTGCTGTTAACAAGCAATTTTAAGGAGGCAAGGGAGTTCTTTTAACAGTTTGTGTTTTAAAAGGCCTCTTTCCTTTTTCTTTCCTTTAGTTTCAGGTTCTACCAATTTAGCTAATCTGTGCTTAGTCTCAGAGGATGTGGGCTGTGTTTATGTTACAAAGACAATATAAGATTTATAACTTAAGAAACAGAGAAAGAAAATGTAAGTTTTCTCTTAGCAGTTTTGTGGTACATTTGTCTCTTATCAAATATACTTAAATAATATTTTTTTTCTTAACAGGACAATTTTGCTCCAGTGTCTTGATCTTTTATAATATTTATAAGTGTTTCGACAGAAATAGGCAAGGCCTTGGGGACTGTAAAGTTAGATGGGCCTTGACTTGTTTCTCGTATTATACCTCTGGTTGTGTAGAGATTTGCAGGAAAAAGACAGTTGTTTCTATTTGCCCTTGAATATTGGACTCCAGCTGATTTATTTCCCGATTATTTGTAGAAGGGCCTGGGAACTGCTAAGGAGACAGGGCAGTTTTTAAGAAGGGGAACTTACTTTGCACTTTCAAGTCTGATTTTCATTCTTTCATCTTAATAAAGGATTCCTTACAGCCAGTCATTATCCTTTCTTTTTCTCCATTCCATGTGATCCTCCAGTGAGTACCAGTATGACAGCTGTTCATGATAAGAGCTCTCACAAAAAAGTTTCCTTTTGAATATAGCCAATTTAAAGGATCCGTTGTCTGGCTATTGACAAGGAGGAGCTTATATTAATTTCAAATAGCAACTCAAACCAGTTAGCCCTTTTTCTTTTACAGTTTAGCCAAATTTGCAAGAGCCATCTCACAAGAAAATATGTAGCCCTCACAAGATCCAGAAAGTTAATTCTCAGTCTAAGAAAGTAAAAACCCTTCATTGCTCTAGGCAGTAAGAACGGTGTAGTGAAAACAGAGCCCCACAAAAATGTAGAGTTCCTCATAGTCGTAGACCCGGTAATTTATGTCACTAGGCAGGTGCCTTTGGAATGTTCCTGCATTAAGAAGCAATAAAAGTTGAGATGACAAAAGCCCCTTATGAGCAAATTTCCTGAGACCTGGCACGGCTGAACAAAGAGAATGCTGGTGGCGACTTCATGTCTCAGAACCCCTGTCTGTTCAATGAGACATCAGTAAGTACCCCTTCCAGGTGGTGGAAACTAGAGAGAATGTTCTTACTGGATACAAAGCCAACTCTCCAGACATAGAACAGAGGGAAAAACCTCATCTGTGTTTTATATAGAGGACCCACAGCAGAGTCTATCCAAATAGACACCAGTCTGGTGAGAAACATGAACTCACCAGTCTGTATGGCCAGCTTGAAAGCGGGTTTATAGGGCTCATGTCTGCGGTCTGCCCTGAGTTTCTTCCTCATTATGAAGAGGAGCACAGTAGACAGAGACAAAGAAAAAGTGACCATCTCTGGGAGGAAAAGAATCCCCAAGAGTCACGAAGTCCAAGGAACTAGTCCAAAGAACAGGCGAAAAATAGAGAAAAGGAATTCTCACCACTTTCCCTTCCAAGCACACCTTGCAGGCAGAAATCCAGTAGGCTGACATGGTAAGAAATCTTACCTTCTACCGGCCTTTGTTAAATGTCCTAGAATTTTTCAGCTGCAGCAGCTGCAGGGCAAAAAGTAAGGTCCAGCCAGCCTCCTGCCTGACACATCAACTGTCAGAGAGAGGGAAATTGCTGCCTCTACTCATCTTGTGTTCTTTTAGCTGAGCTAATAATAACATTGAGACAAGACAGATTAACAGGAGAAAAAAGCAAATTTAATTCATGAGCACAGAGGTCTCACAGAAGTGGGAACTATGAAGTGGCCAAAGTTGGCAGTTTTTATACTTTTAGACAAAGAAACAATACATTTGTAAGGAATTGATAGGACCAAAAAACCCTTAGGTTTCTAAGTGCCCCATGAGTGAGTACTCCAAACAGAGTTTGGGATTCGGGGTAGTAAGTTAAAGTACAAGTGCAATCAGTCAGAGAAAAGGAGGGAATAAAGAGGTTTTCAGACATGCAAAGTTTTGCTTTCATAGTTTCTCAAGAGGCTATTGAAGGATGTGCTATATCAAAAGGCGAAAACATATCAAGAGAGGAATAATTTCTATATGGGAAACAAAAGCACACAACACAGACAGAGGAGAGGCAAAAGATATTGATGAATAGGTGTGCCAAGCAGAAGGCACCTAGCCTAGACTGGAGTTCTAAATTTTTGTGGCCAAAGACAGCATAGGTCTCCATATTCATAGCACCGTTTCCAGGTAGACATAATGAAAATCAGTGGGTGATGAGATCTACAATATTAGACAATGAAGTGTATTTCTAATATAAAAGTTTTGTTTTTCTTTTCTTTTTCCCAAAGAAGTACAATTATGGTCTTCTTGGCCCTGAATTCTCTGGTGCTAAGGATGTCCTTCTATCTCCAGATGCAGGAAGTGTACCATTCACATAAAAGATTTACTTCCTGCCGTCAGGGAAACAGAGAGGAGGGCCAGAGTATCCCTCTTGCATTGGTTACCTCTTAAGTAACTTTAATTCAAATTAATCAATATGCCACCAAGGCACACTTTAGGATGTGCTACCCTGGTCCAATACTTTCACCTGATGCAAAGAGCCAACTCATTGGAAAAGACCCTGGATGCTGGGAAAGGTCGAAGGCAACAGGAGAAGGGGGCCACAGAGGATAAGATAGTTGGATGCCATCACCGACTCAGTGGACATGAGTTTGAGCAAATACCAGGAGATAGTGATGGACAGGGAAGCCTGGCAAGCTGCAGATCATGAGATCACAAAGACCTGGACACAGTTTAGCATCTGAACACCAACAACCCTGGTCCCCAACTTTCTGATTCAGGTCATTATGATTCTAAATGCAGAGCCTGGAAAAAAGAGAAGCTTTAGAGGTTAAGTTTATCTACACAATAAAGAGCTAGAGAAAAACTGGGAAAGAGAACTGTTGGAGAGTTAGATGAAAACAGTGATGTAACAGTTCAATCCCCTCCCTGCATCCAACACTTGAGTAGATGAATATTTCTGTGTTTCCTCAACCCTGAATCTCGCTGAGAAGGAAGATCCTTCAGATCAAGTGTAGAGGAGTACTTTTCTGAAGTAAAACGAAATTCACAGATAGCATTCAAACATCTGTTTAAGCTTTAGCAAGAGATGCTACCCCAAAACTTACCTGGTGGTCCAGTGATAAAGAATCTGCCTGCCAATGCAGGGGACACAGGTTCAATCCCGGGAAGATTCCACATGCCTCAGATCAGCTAAGCCAGTGCACCACAGCTACAGAGCCCATGCTCTTCTCGAACAAGAACAGCCACTGCAATGGGAAGCCTGCTCCTCGCAACGAAGACTAGTCCCTTCTCGAGGCAACTAGAGAAAGCCCACGCACAGCAACGAAGACCCATCTACAGTGTTGTGCCAATCTCCGCTGCACAGCAGAGTAACTCCATTATACACATATAGATATTCTTTTTATATTCTTTTCCATTATGGCTTATCACAGGATATTCAATATCAAACTATATTCAATATCAAACTATATTGAATATAGTTTCCTGTGTTATATAGAAGGACCTTGTTGTTTATCCATTTTATATGTAATAGTTTACACCTTCTAATCCCACCTTGAGTCGGGTGCCTTAGACCATTCGGTCATCCTGATATGCTTCCCTGGTGGCTCAGACAGTAAAGAATCCACCTGGAATGCGAGAGTTGTGGCTCCAATCCCTGGGTTGGGAAGATTCCATGGAGGAGGGAGTGGAAACCCACTCCTGTGTTCTTGCCTGGAGAATCCCCATGGACAGAGGAGTCTGGAGGGTTGTACCCCATGGAGTCGCAAAGAGTCAGACACAACTGAGCAACTAAGCACAGCACATACAGCACTCAATCCCACACTCCCAGTCCTTCCCTCTCCCACCCTCCCCCAACCCCCACCCTCTTGGCAACCAGAAGTCTGTTCTCCATGACAGTTCAGTTTGATTCCCTGCAAAATACCTCTCATACTCTCTGTCGGAGATGTTAACGTTATCAAAGAGCAATAAACTAAAGAGAGAGGAGACATAGGGAAATGTTTATGATTTAAAATATTCAGAAAGTAGAAAATTTGGCACCAACAAATTGAGAACTAAGAGTTCAAATGAAGGAAAAATGGTCATCATCTATGCAGTTCTCCAGAAGCTGGAAGAAAAAAATAAGTCCTGAAAAATAGTAACTAGGACACAGTTTAAGATGACAGGCAGAACATTAGGGACTTGGCTTGCCTTCACAGGACAGACCAGTTCTACTCAGAATGTTCTGCAGGCCGTTGCAGGGCAGCAAACTGTCTGTTATAGGCCTGCAAGTAGAGAAAGGCAGACATGGAGAACAAGCATTTGGAAAATTTATGGCAGTCTGACATTGTCTTATCAGTTTGGCTTTTATTTCATTTTTATTTCATTTTTCTAGTAGTTCCTTTCATTGAATTTTACAGAGCTCTCAATCCAAAATGAATTGAGGGGAAAAGAATTGGTCTTTCACTAGAATGAATGAGCAGCTCTCTCCTAGTTACCACTGTAAAGAGATTCAAATGTGTCAAGGCTTACCTGATGTATCAATAATAGCAGGAGAGGCCCAACAGCTATCTGTCTCCATGGTCTCAGGAGCTTCATAGGAACAAACTCTTCTAAAATTGAAGGACTAGTTGATGAACTCAACTCAATAAAAATACCTTAGCCATAGAGGGTAACAGCATTTTGAGAATACTTAAATGGTTGTTAATCAACTCTATTTCCATTTCTCCCCATGGATATGTAGGTCTGAGTTCCAGAGGGAGAAAAACTATGCAGAAGATTTTTCCGTAAAGGTTTTCAAGCAGGAAACAAGCAGCACTAGCTAGAGACTTCCTCCAACTGCAGATAAAAAAGAAGGAAAGAGAGGGACTTCCCTGGCATCCCAGTGGTTAAGACTTTGCCTTCCAAAGCAGGGGGTAAAGGTTTGATTCCTGGTTGGGGAGCTAAGATCCCACATGCTTTGCAGCCAAAAACCAAAACAGAAAATGGAAAAAAATTGTAATTTATCATTGTAATAAATTATTATTAATAATAATATTATTATTATTAAAGACTTTTTAAATGGTCCACATCAAAAAAATTTTTTTAAGGGAAAGGGGTGTCACATCCCTCATAGCAGACCCTCAGTATGCTCAGTTCGCTCCTGGCAATGGCCGAGTTTGAATAGGGAGCAGACGGGCTGGAACTCCTGGATGCTATTTCTATCTGTAGCAGCACTGGAAGTGGCTGTGGTGTTTGGCAGAACAGGGCAGCCACCGCTGAGAGGCTGTGATGGGACAGAGAAGTGATGGGAAATTGATCACACAGCAGAGAAACTGCAGGAACCAGCGATGTGAGCTTGTTTATAAAAGTGAATCCCAGTAAAACCTGGGGCATGTGTGTATGTGTGTGTCTGTGTGTGCACACATGCACACACATGTCTCTATGAAATTTATAGGTGTCTGCAAACCTCGAAAAACCCCTAGAAACTTGAGCTATTAAGGTATTCATATATGGAGTAGGTAGAGAAAGGGGACCCCTATAAAGACTGAGAAGGAGAAGGAGCAAAGAACTAATCAGAGAAATAACGGGGAATAAAACAAAGAGAATGGAGTCTAAGAAATAATCCTTTAAGATCTTTTGGGCACTGTTTCTTTAAAATCAGTTGAACCGTTTATGGAGAAGTGATAGAAAAGGTCAGTTGCTTCAGAGTCCTAGACATCAGATATCTTAAAAAGGAATGCCTGAAGTGAAAACAAGAAGCAGCAATATGAAAGTTTGTGCTAAAGTAAATAGCCTCAAAAGCTGAACCTGAGAGTAACCAGTCCAGTGGATTCCAGGAAGCTGGTGGAGCACCACTCATTGAGTTCCTTGAAGCTAAGATACTGATGCCTTTAGTGATACTGCCCACAGCCTTGGTTACTTCTCATGTAAGGCCAAGCATGACTCAGTATCTTGTCAAACTCTTCAAAGGTCCAGACGGTGGTTTGTCCAAGGAAAAATCCAATGTATACATAGTCTGCTATGGTGATGAGTCCTTGAGTCCTTCAAGGTTTATATGTAGTGACTGGGCCCTGGCTCACAGGGCTTCTTTCAGTCCCAGGTGGAAGGCCAGTGCAGCACACACAGAAAAGTCTGGGTGGTTATATTTTAGTTTCTGAAAATGGAAGGGACAGAATTTGGAAAACTTAGTTTAGAGGGTTGTAGACAGACATTGAAGGAATATGGAAGAACTGAACATTTGATAAGTTATAATGATTTGTGTTAAGGTAACAGGATCCAGTTCAAATCATAGGTAGCTTCCTCAACTGTTTTTTCCACAAGCAAGGGAGGAAGTCACTTAAATCTCTACCAGAGAAGATGGAGTTTGCTTGTCCATCAATTGCCTATAATTTATTAAATGTGCAAAGAACACAAAGAATGAGCAAGGCTGGAATCTGATAATTCCAACTATTACTAACTTAGGACTAGAGTCAGAAGGGTGTGCTACTGTTTTCCATTGAAAAATGAAATTTTTCTCTATAGTCACTCCCCATTAATCCAAGATAATCTCAAAGAAAGATTATTTTTGATCATAAAGTAAAGCTTGTCTCATCAGATTTACCCTGAATATTTTCACAGAGGCAGCAAAAATGGTATTTATCATACAGTACTTAAGTTTGCTTTGCTGGCAGTTTAATAAGAAATGTCAGGTTGGATTTTCAAAAGCTTCTTGAGTCAAGAACTCACTGTCAGATTTCACTTATAATATCTATAAATTTGGGTAAATTCCTCTCTTCTCAAATTCCCTGAAATATCCAAAGATTAATAGGCCTAACAGAAAAGGACCTTTGTTATTCTGTAAAGCAGATAGCAGCCCAGTTTTCCTAAGCATGCTTTGTAAGCATTAGTGTCATAAAGTTAACTGTAGTTCCTTAAAAATGTCCAGTAATATCTGATTAAATTCAGCATTATTCCCAGTTATTCATTTCAGGCAAGGCCTTGGTTGTATAACCAATGTTTTCAATTATGTTTTGTTAACAAGGAGGACAGACTCTTATTGAAATTATGAAAATAATTACATTGCCATGAAAATAAAAATATTTAACAGGAGTTTTCGAATTCTGAAGGGTCAAGAAGAGAGAAAAAGATAAATGTTTCATTTTTTGTTTACAAAAGCAGAGTTGACTAAATTGAATTATAGCTTGCTTAGGGGCTTTCCTGATGGCTCAGTGGTAAAGAACCCCATGCCAATATGGGAGATGCAAATTGAATCCCTGGGTCATGAAGATTCCCTGGAGAAGTACATGGCAACCCATTCCAGTGTTCTTGGCTGAGAAATCCCATGGACAGCAGGTCCTGGCAGGCTACAGTCCACGGGGTCACAAATGTGTCAGACATAACTTAGTGACTAAAGAACAGTAATAATAGCCTCCAGATCTGTGAGAAATACACTTGTTATTTGTAAAAGAGAAAAAAAAAAGAATTAATTACACAGGACTGAATAATAAGGGATGATCATAAATTTTATTTGGAATATAGTTGCTGTTGATGCTATATTTCCTAGATATAAGGAATCCCTCTGTCTCTTTGCTCTTAAACTATCTATGTTGTTATTTGGTTACTAAGTCGCTTTTCTAGACTAGAGTTCTGGAAAGCTTGACTCAGTCTACTGGTATGGACTCAAAGTTGCTGAAGCAATGCCAGCAGAAGCCTGTGTCCGAGTACCCAGGCACAGGGCTCTGAGAAAATCCATTTTTGTTGACACACTTTGGCCTGTGGCCAATTGCAAGTCCTTTCAGGGAAGCATCTGCTGCTGCTGCTGCTGCTAAGTCGCTTCAGTCATGTCTGACTCTGTGCAACCCCATAGACGGCAGCCCACCGGGCTCCCGCGTCCTGGGATTCTCCAAGCAAGAGTACTGGAGTGGGTTGCCATTTCCTTCTCCAGTGCATGATAGTGAAGTCGCTCAGTCGTGTCTGACTCTTAGAGACCCCATGGACTGCAGCCTACCAGGCTCCTCCGTCCATGGGATTTTCCAGGCATCAGGGTAAAACAAAAAATTATCTGTAAATGACAAAAGACTTAAAATGGATGCAGTTAACATATTACTGATAATTTTCAAAAGTGAAAGGTCTGATGAGAGTTTCTTATCAGAATAATGAAACTGGTAAAGAAGACTGTTTCTGTGGCATGCAAAACAAAGTCAATCCAAATGAAGTTTTAGACAAAGTATCTATAAATATAACAAAGACCAAGACCAGTGTATTGTACATTTACATTATGAAAATGCATTAATACAATCTTCACGAGAAAAAAACTTTAGATTTAACATAAAATAATCCTGAGATATAATATAGCTTGGATATTCCAAATATATAGTTGGAATATTTGAGGATATATCAAATTTATCAAGTAAAGAGATTCAGTAGAACAGAGTAAGACCTTAACATCTGTGTATTCATAAAACTCTGTAGGTAAGTAATATGAACTCCCAGTTTAAAACCATTGGACTAGAAGAAACTAGGTTCGAATTAAAGAAAGCAGAAACAAACTTAGCATTTTTAAGAATTACTGAAATTATTATTATACTCATTACACTTCTGTTGTCTAATATCAGGTAAAGCAGCACCTAATTTTGATAAATATAAACATATCACAGACAGAATACTGACAGGTCTTTAGGAACTTATCAAATAACATACAATTTCTAAAATATTTATATCAATAATATGTTACCTATACAAAATTAGCCTAGGGGAAGTTAAGCATATTTTCTAATTTGACAACTCTCCCTATCGTATAAACTTAATTATTTCTAGAACTTCTCTTTTTATAAGTTAAAAAAACAAATTCTTTGTGATTTTTCAAGAATATTCTGAGAAATCAGTTTTAAATGCAAAATGTATCATTTGGGATTTGATATTTGGAATGTAAAATATCAAAGTTTGTTAGGTGTGAATACTTGCTTAAATAGGGTCATGGGTTATGAAACAATACTTGACCACCTATATATCCAAAATGACAATAAAATATTTTAAAAGTGTACATAGGGAATGATATGATTGTAAAGAACCTAGCACTTTCAAAAATAGGAAGACTTTGTACTCTTAAATAATCAAGAACATGATAAAGTCAACATAAAGCACAGGAAGTAATTCTGATAAGACACAGAATCCTTATTATGCACGCAAATTACTCAGAAGGTAAAGAAAAATCTCTTACAACTCTTACTATATAAGTAGACAAGTAATCCAAGAATAGAGAGAAAACTAAAGCCTCGGTTTTCATCAGTATATTTGTTACTAAAAGACTTTTTGACAATCTTGTAAATAAATCCATTACATGTTAGCCAACTTGGACCACCAAAATTAAAATTTCCTTTCTAAGAAACTGCTACAACTTTCTATATCCACTCTAATTTTTCTTACACCTTCCTCCTCATTCTAGAACAGTTGTGTACTTTAGCAGAAAACTACTCTTTTGCCTAACAAAAACACATTCTGCATACCTTGTGTACAAAGTTCCTCTCTCCCACTATTGTTCTGAGCAGACTCATTTACAGATATTGCTTATAACTTTTATCCACAGACACTTCTATTTCACAGAGAAAAGTGAGGTTAAACAATTACGACTGTCTGTAAAACATTAGAATTTTTAGTAGATCAGCAGAGCTTATGAATATGTATCTCATAACTTTTTACAGCCATGCACTTTCCAAAGGTGCAAAAATGAACACATTCATTAACAGATCCAAACATATAACTTCTGTGTATCAATAAAAATGAGAGGAAAAGTATATAAAAATTATATAAACTAGAAATTATACTTTGCAATTAATATTTCAGTATCCTACTTAGAAATGAGCTAGGTTTCTATGAATATCCATTAACTAACTCAATTTAACATTTGTCTAAGAGTTTAAATCACCTAGAGATCTTGGAAGTTATTTCTAAGAGGACATAATACAAAACACAATTACTATTGAAATAAAATTTGCCAGAATAACAATTCAATTTTGATTAAACACAAATTTACTTTTTTCATTATCTTAAACATCTAGTTGATATATGCTAGCTTATTTGATCAGGAAATGTAAAAGTTTAGGTAAAAATATACCGAAACTAGAATAAATACAAATCAAGCATATGACTCTTATGCTTAATGCTAACACTCAGGAAATATAGCTAGTCTCATTTGCCAAGTGAAAGTCGCTCAGTCGTATCCGACTTTTTGTGACCCCATGGGCTCTATAGTCCATGGAATCCTCTAGGCAAGAATACTGGAGTGGGTAGCTTTTCCCTTCTCCAGGCGATCTTCCCAACCCAGGAATTGAACTGGGGTCTCCTGCATTACAGGCAGATTCTTTACCAACTGAGCTAAAGGTTTACCTCAATAGTGTGAACTCAAACTCCTAAGTCATTTGCATTAACATATATATATATATATATAATAAAATTATTAGAATACTAATGTCCTTCATTTCTGGGAATTTTAGAATTAGATAAGTCTTATTTATCTCTAAATCACTCCAAGTTGCACTCTTTTAAGAGATTTTATAATCCTGTAATACCATGAAGGAAACAAAATGTTACATACAGATGCATAAACATATTAATACAGACAGACCCAAACAGAGCTAATAGCCTCAATTTTTAAGTCTCAGTCAATTTTTATTTCTGCCATGTAGGAAATAAGGGGATTTGTTCTCATTAGGTACAAACGTTTAATTGACTTTGAGTTTCAAACAAAGAATAATAAATCAAATTCTCTACTATCCTTCACCTATAGAGGCAAGATTTCTATAAGCCATTTAAGACATTTACAGAGGTCATTAAAAGTTCAGCCCATAAAAAGAATAAAAATCAAGTCCTTACTATGCCGCTGATGAACAGGAGTCTAGAACACAGCATCAAAAGTTGGTTTTTGATGTTAAATCAAAGCCATCAATTGAATTGCTGTTAAATCTCTGGATTCCCAGTTGAGTGGAGCACAAAGGGCTAGAGGAGTTCTCCTTGCTTGATTCATGACACCTCACTGTCAAAGACAAAGACCAGGCAAGTCAGGATACTGATTTTATTCAGGCTGTTAGGGAAAGCAGACTAGAGTATCTCAGCATGTGGTTTTGCCTTAGAGTTTCATAGAGAAATGCTATGGTTGGAATGTTTGTGCCCCCAAAATTTATGTTGAAATCTTAATGTCCAATATGATGGCTTTGAGATGGGGCCATTGGAGGTGCCTAGGTCATGATTATGGAGCCCTCATGAATGAGGTTAGTGCTCTTGTAGAAGAGACTCCCCAGAGCTCCCTAGCCCCTTCTGCCATGTGAGGATAGAGCTAGAAGGTTCTGTCTATGAATCAAAAAGCAGGCTTTCACCAAACACCTAATCTGCCAGCACCTTGATCTTAGACTTCCCAGCCTCCAGAACTGTGAGAAATACATTTCTGTTGTTTATCAGCCACCCAGTCTGATATTTTGTCATAGTAATATGAACTAAAAAAGAAGGATCAGCAAGTTACAGATGGAGTGATTTACGGCTGAAACTGTTTTGGAGGCAGGGCAAGTCTCAGTTAGCTGAACAGGAAATGTCATTCCCCGGGAATAGCTAGTTTGGGGCGGACCAAACAGTTCTAAACTCAGCTAATTGATCATGGACGTTTTGAGTCTCCCCACGTCAGAGGATTCATGTAAAATGAACTTGTTAGGCAAACTATGGAGTCATCTGTGAATCTTATGGGAACTATAAGAAAGTTGGATAGTAAATCTTATTTAAGTTTTATTGGGAGAAGCGGTTCTTTACAGTAAGCTATTTCTCAACACAAGAAAGGGTGGAGTAATTTTGGCAAACAAAGGGTTGATGGGGATTTCTTAAACACCACCAGGCTCAAGTGAAACTTAACATGGACACGATATGCGACAGTCTAACCATGGGTGTGACGCCGGGGACAGAGGTCATGAGAGCCATTTTAGAATTTTGCTTACCACCAGGCTAGTTCAAGAAACTGAGAAAGTGGTCAAGAAATTTGCCTAGTAACATCAATTTTCTCTTTGAGGTATGTGTGAGGGTTGACATAATGAGGAGGCTGACTAGAGATTCATGAAGGTTTGAAATGACTATTGTGAAACACAGAGTGACTCAGTTGAAAATACTGAAGATCACCATGAGTAGACATGTTTATTAATTTCAAAGTCTAAAATCTGTAATTGTGTTAATCCATTAAGTTATGTGGTTGTGTAGTTTTCTCCCGAATCTAGCAGATTTGTCAGCCAAGTGTATGAATAGAAAGGATCTATGGACTGATCCAAGTTCAGCAATTCGGGGTGAATGGAATAGAAGAACAAAAGGTCACGGCTAGGCTGCTTCCTTGGTGGCCCAGTGGTTCGGACTCCATCCGTCCACTGCATGGAGTGTGGGTTTGATCCCTGGCTGGG
The DNA here is from genome assembly GCA_917880005.1 of Nanger dama. Taxonomy (NCBI): domain Eukaryota; kingdom Metazoa; phylum Chordata; class Mammalia; order Artiodactyla; family Bovidae; genus Nanger; species Nanger dama. The sequence goes on from CAKJTW010000059.1 coordinate 6,500,312, forward strand.
GAAGCTTTGTATGCTGCCGTGGTAAGGCAAAAAAAAAAGAACATGGCAATGGACGGTAACAGGAAGAGGTTATGGACACTGAGAGTCAAAGCTCGGAGAAAGACAGAAAGAGGGGACCCATAGAATAAGGCAAATGAGTGGGGAAAAAAGTGACTAAAATTCCCAAACAGTTCAAATTAGTAGGTATAGTGGGCGTAAAGAAGTGACACAGCGGAAATGAAAGGAAGTTCTGGGTAAGTACCGGACTATTGGGGGTTATTATTTCAGAGATAGAGAGTCATGGCGATAAAGCCCAAAATGTAGCCATGGGCATAGGTGGCTAAAGTATAGTAAATAAACAGACTGTAAATCACGTGGTAATCCTCCTAAGTGTGCAAATGTGGCTAGCAGATGTCAGGGACAAAAAAGGATACGAGGTGGGACAGCGAAAATGTCAAAGGAGCATCCTTTTCCTTTGTCAGTGAGGGAATAATGTTTTTATTAATTAATTTATTTTAGTTGGAGGCTAATTACTTTGCAATATTGTAGTGCTTTTGCCATACACTGACATGAATCAGCCATGGGTGTACATGTGTTCCCCATTCCGACCCTCCTTCTCACCTCTCTCCCCCATCCCATCCCTTAGGGTCATCCCAGCACACCGGCCCTGAGCAACCTGTCTCGTGGATCGAACCTGGACTGGCGATCTATTTCACATATGGTGATATACATGTTTCAGTGCTAAACGTAGTAGTGAGGAGCTAGAAAAATGACAACAGAATCTTCTAGATCTGGAGGAGCTGTTTAATTGAGTGAGCAGCCTTCCTAACATAAGATTTAACAGGGAAGAATGTTGATACCTTGTTGACTTGCATATTTCCCAACTACCTGGTACCTCCCTAATTAAAAAAAAAAAAGGTAGCAATACACTTATATTCTGTCGAATGCTGAAAATACCATCAAAACAACCTACTGCCAAGACAAAGTTGAATTTTAACATACTGTTGTATGCTGGTAAAGATACCTACATATATATCTATATATATATATATATATATGTGTATATATATATATGTATATATATGTATATATATATATATATATGAGAGAGAGAGAGAGAGAGATTATAATTTACTTTTTTTTAAGTTTCCAGTTCTATTAGATTTAACACATGTATAGATTTATGCAATCACCACTGAAATCAGAACACAGAACAGCTCCAGCACCCCCAAATTTCCTTATGCTGTTTCTCTGTAGTCAAAAATTTTCCCCACCTTAAGTCCCTGACAACTACCAATCCCTCCTCATAGGTCCCTATAATCCCTGGATGTCATGTAATAGAATTGTACATTGTACTGAGTTACCCATTCAAAAACATCTGGGGCATTTGTATGTTTAGGCAACTATCAGTAATGTTGCTATAGACATTCATGTATAGAATTTTGTGTGAACATAGGTTTTTAATTCTCCTGATTAAATAAACACATAGGAGCAGGATTGCTGAGTCATATAAGTTTATATCTAACTTTATAAGTAACTGCAAAACTGTTTTCTAGGATAGTTACATGCGATCATATTCCCACCAAAAATATATGATAGTTTATTGTTTTACATCCTTGTCAGCCTTGTCAACTTTTTGTTTGTTTCCTTAGCCATTCTAATAAATATGCAAGAGTATCTTACTGTGATTTTAATTTGCATTTCCAGGATGAGATGGTTAGATAGCATCACCAACTCAATGGACATGAAACTGGCCAAACCCTGATAGCGGAGGACAGGGGAGTCTAGCAGGCCACAGTCTATGGGGTCACAAAGAGTCAGACACGACCTAGCAACTCATCAACAACGATGGCTAATGATAATGACCATCTATTCCTGTGCTTACTTGTCATCTGTGTATCTTCTCTGAGAAAGTGTCCTTTCAAATCCTTTGCCCATTTTAAAAATTGGGCTTTTTATTATTGGCCAATTGTAAGAATTCTTTATAAATTCTGCATACAAGTCCTTTGACAGGAGATTTTAAATATTGTCTAACAATCTCTAGAATTTAATTTTCTTAACAGTGTCTTATGCAAAAAAAAAAAAAAACTGAAGTTTTGATGAAGTCCAATTTATAATTTTTTCTTTTATGGATTGTACTTTTGGTATCATAACTAAAAACAATTTGTCTAACTCAAGATCACAGAAATCTCCTTCTATGTTTGTGTGTGTTCATTCTTGTCCAACTCTTTGCGGCCTAATGGACTGTAGCCCACCAAGCTCCTCTGTCCGTGGAATTTTCCAGGCAAGAATACTGGAGTGGGTAGCCATTTCCTCCTCCAGGGGATCTTCCCTACCCAGGGATCAAATGGAGTCTCTTATATCTCCTGCACTGGCAGGCAGGTTCTTTACCGCTAGCCCCACCTAGAAAGTCCTACATTTTTTTCCTACATATTTCATAGTTTGGGGAGTTTAGGGGGTAATGTAGAGTTTTGGGGTTTTTTTTTTGCATTTGTGTATGCAGTTGTTTTTACCTACCATTTGCTAAAAGAGCATCATTTATCCATTAAATTGACTACAATTGTCAAAAAGTAGTTGACCATATTTGTGTCTATCTCTGGACTCTCGTCTGTTGAACTGATCATGTGTGTACATGTTTACCAGTATCACACTGTGTCGATTAACATAGCATTAAAATTGGGTAGCATGCATCTTCTAATTTTGTTCTTCAAGTATTTTTGCTGCACTAATTTCATTCTTCTTTCCTCTTGCCTGTCAAAGATGTGTTAAACTATTTGGTATCATTCTACAGTTTCCTGAGGCTCTGTTCAATTTTTTTTTTTTTTTCAGTATTTTCTCTTTGTGGTTCAGATTGGAAAACTTCTAATGATCTTCAAGTTCACAGACAATTTCCTCTTTTCCTTTCTGCTATTGAGCTATTGAGTCTTGTTCTGGTAATTCTGAGAGCTGAGTTATCTAAAACTGGGATTTTTGTTTTCTCTTGTGCACTGCTACAATTTTCTTGGTTCTGCTTCTGTTTTATTTATTTTTTTAACATTGAGCGATTTGGCATTATATGCTGGATGTTTTAATTTCTATGTTATGAGACTTTAAGATCTGTTAAAATCCTCTGTAGAATTTTGAATTTTTCTTTGTTTTGTTTTAGCAGCTAATTGTCTCAGTTAGAACTTCACTGGAGGCTAAGATGGTAAAGTCTGCCTGAAGTTCAGTCTCTGGGTTGGGACGATCCCCTGGAGAAGGAAATGGCAACTCCAGTATTCTTGCCTAGAAAATCTCATGGATGGAGGAGCCTGGCGGGCTACAGTCCATACAGTCCATGCAAAGAGTTGGACATGACTGAGCAACTAACACTATATAACTATCCCAGTTAGGTTCAGGCCAAATGTCTTAGCCTGCTTTATGCTGTTTCTTTGTAGTCAAAAGTTCTACCCCGCTCAAATCCCTGACAGCTACCAATCCCTCCTCATTGGTCCCTATAATCCCTGGATGTCGTATAATAGAATTGTACATTGTATTGAAGTACTCATTCAAAAACATCTGGGGCATTTGCAGGTTTGGGCAACTATCAGTAATGCTGCTATAGACATTCATACACTGTGTGTGTAATTTCAGTCTTCAAACATTTGCAGTATTATATGAATCTGTTCCTTGCGGGTCTCCCCCGGCAGCTAAGTGGACCTGAGTAGTGGCGTGTGCTGTAGGCCAGTGTTCAAAGCCTTTAGTCTTCTGTATCAGGTTAGTTTCACACATGAGCTCCTAGGGGTGATCCTAAAACTTTAAATGTGTATCTACAGGATTCCCTTTTGAGCTCTCTCCTTTCCAAAATCTTCAAACATTCTCTGGCTCACAGTTTCTTCCCCTGGTCCCCTGGCCAGAATGCCTGGCTTTCTGTCTCTTGGGCTGTCAGGCAAACGCCTCCCACAACTGGATCTACCTTCAAAGCAGATCAGCAAGCTCACCTGCTAATGCACTTGCTGCCTTCAGCCACTGCCCAGGGACAGCGCAGTTTTGGCCCTGGAGCTCTCCAGAGCCAATAGAGGAAAACAAAACCAAGATATTTCCCTATTCTTTCCATTCTTCAGGGGCTCCTTTTCCCATTCCTCTTACCCGAGAGACTGATTTTCTCTTGTCTGGTGCCTACTGCAGTGTTCCAGAATTTGGGTTGCATTGAGACTAAACCAGGAAATAACAGAGGGTAAAAATTGAGAATTCACAATTTGTTGGTCGTGAGTCTTGATTTCCTCCCTAAATTGTCTGCTATTATTTACTTTCCAGAGTCCTTAGTTTCTTTATGTATTCTATTCAGGATTTTTGTTGTAGTCATTGGGAGAAATAGAATAGAGTATGTTTATGTGATTTAACTAGAGCTGGAACCTATACTTTTAATAATAATGCAAGAAATTTTGCTATGTGAGTTTGACCTATTGAAAGGTACTCTCACAAGTTTTATGTTAGGTAGGCTGTGTTGCTTCCCAGGTGGCTCAGCAGTGAAGAATCTACCTGTAATGCAGGACCCACAGGAGACAATGGTTTGATCCCTGGGTCAGGAAGATTTCCTGGAGGAGGGCATAGCAACCCACTCCAGTATTCGTGCCTGGAAAATTCCATGGGCAGAAGAGCCTGGCAACTGGACATGACTGAGGGACTGAGCAGGCACGCACACACAACAAAGATAGGCTTGACTTGATCCTTGCCTAACTACCTAGTTCTAATAGCTTTTTTTTTTTTTTTTTGGTTTTAAAAATCTGCCCAGTTTTATAGTTTACCAATTGAGGACAAAAAGCGTATGCAATTTTATAAGTTACCAACTAAGGTGAAAAGGATCTGCCACTCCCAACTTTAGAAGCTCTTGGACTTCCCTGTTCTCTTCATTCCTTTCCAATTCTGCTTATAAAAAGTCAATTATTTTTGGAGTGCTTCTCATTCATGAAGCATACTGTTAAATGTAGCTAACACTAACCAACATATACAGTTAACATTTGTTTTCTAGCTTCTTCTGCCAGAGCTACAAGTCTATTAGGCTTATTATTTACCTTTTGGTTTACTGTAGATGACATTTTATCAAATATTCTAGTGCATAACATAATCATTCTTTTAGCTTATAAATCAGGTTACATGAAAAGACCCTGATGCTGGGAAAGATTGAGGGCAGGAGGAGGAGAGGACGACAGAGGATGAGATGGTTGGATGGCATCACAGACTCAATGGACATGAGTCTGAGTAAACTCCAGGAGTTGGTGACAGGGAGGCCTGGCGTGCTGCAGTCCATGGGGTCACAGAGTTGGACACAACTGAGCAACTGAACTGAACTGAAGCCAATTCTACGAAAGAAAGATTTTTATTAAAACACACCCCATTGCTGAATCAATATATGCCAAGTTTAGTAAACATTGTAATGATATATAATAACAAAGATTTCTTTTTCATATGAAATGTCTATTGCTGGTTGCTAAAGACTTCACTTTAGAGCTCCTCACTCTAGGTGGTAGGCTGGTGAGTCTACCTAGTCATGATCATGAACATTCCCAGACTCAAAACAGTTCCAGCTGATCACAAAACAGCAATTCAACACTATGGCCTGTAAGTGATTATGACACACATAATCTGCTTATCTGCTTACAACTGATTGGCCATGTCAGGGAGGGAGAAATTTTCCTCTGCTTTTCCAGTTCTTCTGTCTGGGCTAAGAATTAAAATTGACATGAGACAGATTAAAAGAAGAAAATCAAACAAAATTTAATAACATGTATACAGGGGAGAAAACCAGGAAAACTAATTAACTCACCAAAATGGCTGAAATTCTCACATTAAATATCATCTTCATTTAAAAACAAAAGAGGGTCTTAAGAGTAGTAGTTTGGGGCTTCAAACAGGAGGAACGTAACTGCCAGGAAGACAGACAACCAAATGTTTGGTAAGTAATTTTTGTTGGAACATGCAGAGCAATGGGACACAGAGAGGAATTTTAACAAACTTTGCTAGGTTCCTCCTTGTCTCACACCTAGTTCATACTACAGTTATCTTTGGAACTGGCTCCTGTCTTGAAAAAGCCTCTTATCTACATTCCTTTAGGCTGATAGTGGGTAGGTCAAAGTTTCTTCCTGAGTCTTTTGGGCTGTGATTGCTGTCAACTCGAAATAATCCACATACCAAAGAAAAATTTGGAGGTGGTTAATTTTGTTTCCCTACAGTTAGAACCTTCCCTACAGTTAGAACCTTCCCTACAGTTAGAAACTATTGCACAGCTGCATTCATCTCACATGCTAGCAAAGTAATGCTCAAAAATCTCCAAGACAGGCTCCGACAGTACCTGAAATGTGAACTTCTTGATGTTCAAGCTGGTTTTAGAAAAGGCAGAGGAACCAGAGATCAAATTGCCAACATCCGCTGGATCATGGAAAAAGCAAGAGAGTTCCAGAAAAACATCTATTTCTGCTTTAGTGATTATGCCAAAGCCTTTGACTGTGTGGATCACAATAAACTGTGGAAAATTCTGAAAGCGATGGGAATACCAGACCACCTGACCTGCCTCCTGAGAAATCTGTATGCAGGTCAAGAAGCAACAGTTAGAACTGGACATGGAACAACAGACTGGTTCCAAATAGGAAAAGGAGTACATCAAGGCCGTATATTGTCACCCTGCTTATTTAACTTATATGCAGAGTACATCAGAGAAACACTGGACTGGAAGAAACACAAGCTGGAAGCAAGATTGCCAGGAGAAATACCAATAACCTCAGATATGTAGATGTCACCACCCTTATGGCAGAAAGTGAAGAGGAGCTAAAGAGCCTCTTGATGAAAGTGAAGGAGGAGAGTAAAAAGTTGGCTTAAAGCTCAGCATTCAGAAAACTAAGATCATGGCATCCAGTCCCAACACTTCATGGCAAATAGATGGGGAAACAGTGGAAACAGTGACAGACTTTGTTTTGGGGGCTCCAAAATCACTGCAGATGGTGACTGCAGCCATGCAATTAAAAGATACTTACTCCTTGGAAGGAAAGTTATGACCAACCTAGACAGCATATTAAAAAGCAGAGATACTACTTTGCCAACAAAGGTCCTTCTAGTCAAGGCTGTGGTTTTTCCAGTGGTCATGTATGGATGTGAGAGTTGGACTGTGAAGAAGGCTGAGTGCCAAAGAATTGATGCTTTTGAACTGTGGTGTTGGAGAAGACTCTTGAGAGTCCCTTAGATAGCAAGGAGATCCAATCAGTCCATCCTAAAGGAAATCAGCCCTGAATATTCATTGGAAAGACTGATGCTGAAGCTGAAACCCCAGTACTTTGGCCACCTGATAAGGAGAGCTGACTCATTTGAAAAGACCCTGATACTGGGAAGGTTTGAAGGCGGGAGGAGAAGAGGACGACAGAGGGTGAGATGGTTGGATCCATCACCAACTCAATGGACATGAGTCAGTAAACTCCTGGAGTTGGTGAGGGACAAGTAGGCCTGGCGTGCTGCAGTCCATGGGGTTGCAAAGAGTCGGACACAACTGAGTGACTGAACTGAACTGAACTGAGCTGAACAGTTAGAACTAGTCATGTGGTCCCATTCAGCTATAAGAGTCAGAAATTACAAGCTACCATGTATCCTGAAGGTAGAGAACAGGAAGTATTCTGAACAGCATAATCCAACTACATGTGAACTACATAATCAAGTGAACTCTGGGACTGTATAGATGACCAACTTCACTAAATTGCAACCCCTCATCCATTTTCAGACTTAAGGGGCCCCTGACTGGCTTCAACAGCACCATTTCATCTATGTACCTTTTTCCTAGGTCTCCACAAAAGGATTTATGGTGATTTTGTCAGGTAACTATGCCAGGTAGAAGGGAATCACTTGACTCCGAGATAAAACCAATTCCTTAATATCCAGACCACCAAGTTCATCTACCAATCAGAGACTTAAAAGAATGTCAAGTGATGATGACTGATTCTTTAACCAGAATCAACAAACTCCATGGGGCAGCAATCATCCAGGGTAATTTCCCCAGTTTCTGAGCACACAGAGCAAATGGCATCACTTCTGTTAAACAACATCCTACCGCTGCTGCTGTTGCTGCTAAGTCACTTTGGTCGTGTCCCACTCTTTGCGACCAAATAGACTGCAGCCCACCAGGTTCCTCTGTCCATGGGATTCTCCAGGCAAGGATGCTGGAGTGGGGTTGCCTTGCCCTCCTTCATGGTATCTTCCCAACCTAGGGATCGAACCCGCATCTCTTATGTCTCCTGCATTGGCAGGTGGATTCTTTACCATTAGCACCACCTGGGAAGCCCAAACAACCTCCTGCTGCTGCTGCTGCTAAGTCAGTTCAGTCCTGTTCGACTCTCAGCAACCCCATGGACTGCAGCCTGCCAGGCTCCTCTGTCCATGGGATTCTCCAGGCAAGAGTCCTGAGTGGGGTGCCATTGCTTTCTTGGAATAACCTCCTAATCCCCGCAAAAGTAAGTGTGTTATAATAGGAAAAGCCAGGCAGAACCTGGAAATAGAAAGTAATTCCCTTTCAAACCTGTCAAATAGCTGTTCTATAGAGTGTTAAAGAGATCTACGGATCTATCAAAAAGCAAAAGAGGCACATGACTACCGATGATATGAAAGTAACCTCATTCAGTTTCTTTTAGAGGTAAATGATGGTCAGGTAAATAAACTTTGGCTATTCTTTCTATGCAGGTGCTTTGCCCTAAAGAACTAACAAGAACATGCCAGATTCAGTAGCTTGAGAAGCAAGGAAAGACTGGTTTTTCCTGTTCATGAGCTTCACCTTCAATTCCATAGTTTTAAGAACTATAATAGTATAGGAACAAAGTATAAGTGATACCTGGAAACCTGAGGTTTAATTCCCCAGGAAATTTTTTGTATTTTAACTGTTTTAGAAATAAATGTAAAAAGATTTTTTTAATATATAAATCACCATAGTCCCTGCTCACTTTCTTTCTTGTCTTTTTTTTTTTCTATGAAGTCTTAAGCCATTAAAGTTCATAAAGTGCCAGCCTTGAATCTGCCTGAAGATACTGATGGGGGTATGTCACTTTGTTTAAGGCTTGCAGTGTCATCTGCACCAAATATAATTTAATTTGGTCTTCATTTCTCTGGGGCACCCTTGGAAACTGCAGTGATTGTGCAATATCATAATATTCATGCTTTCGATAGGGTTGCCAGATTTAGAAAATAAAAATATAAGAGACTATGTTAAATTTGAATTTCTGACAAAACAAAATTTTTAAGCACTGTCAAATGAAGAAAAACACACAACCAAAAAGTTGCAAGTTAAGTTTTATTTGGAGATCTTATTGAGGTCTGTAGCCTGGGAAACAGTATCAGATAGCTCTGGGGAACTGCTTCAAAGAATTAAGGGAGAAGCCAAGACATATAGGAGGTTTCTGCTGAAAACAAAACAAAACATGCAGTCTAACATCAAGAGCTTAGTACTAATCACAAAAAACAGATATCAAAGTTAAAGATGTTTTAGTGTTTTTCAATGTATGGACTGATGCATTGAAATTATTCCTTAGATATACAGCTCATCTATTTAGGGCCAGTATCCAGAAGTATAGACTGACTGCTGCTGCTGCTGCTGCTAAATCGCTTCCGTCGTGTCCGACTCTGTGCGACCCCATAGACGGCAGCCCACCAGGCTCCCCGGTCCCTGGGGTTCTCCAGGCAAGAACACTGGAGTGGGTTGCCATTTCCTTCTCCAATGCATGAAAGTGAAAAGTGAAAGTGAAGTCGTTCAGTCGTGCCCGACTAATAGCAACCCCATGGACTGCAGCCTTCCAGGCTCCTCTGCCCATGGGATTTTCCAGGCAAGAGTACTGGAGTGGGGGGCCATTGCCTTCTCCAATAGACTGACTACTTCCTATCTTTCTCCATCCTGAATTCCCCTTGGGGTGCATGGGGGTGGGGTATGCTTCACTGGCTGGTGGTGTGATCCTTGTAGATCTGTTTCTGGAATGGCAGGCAACATTCCATTTCCACAGTATACACCACATATTGAATACATGCTCAGTTGCTCAGTCATGTCCAGACTTCTTGCAACACCATGGACTGCAGCCCGCCAGACTCCTCTGTCCGTGGAATTTTTCCATTCAAGAATACTGGAATACAAGAATTCCTCCTCCAGGGGATCTTCCCGACCGACAGATTGAATCCAGCTCTCCTGTGTTTACTGCATTGGCAAGCTGATTCTTTACCACTGAGCCACTTGCGAGGCCCCACGTATTGCATATATTAACACTAAACAATTATTCACTGTTTATTTGGAATTCAAGTCTAACTAGATGTGTATTTTATCTGGCAACCCTAATTAGGCACCAGTGAGAAACACAGTCCTGTTTCACTCTGGCTGCCTTTGGACTAATATGTTATTCTCATTTGTCTGTCTTTTAAGGTGTCAAAATTTTGCCTTTCAGATCTGTTATCATAGAAAACCCAAAGCTGGTCCTCTACCCCAGTATCCCCAGGTTGCTGTTTTTCTCTCTTCTTCCATGGTCATCTCTGTTTTTCACTGATACTCCAATCCCTATTGCTACTCTTGCGGACAGATACCTTTTTTTCCATACGGTGTTCATTCCTTTTCCGTTCTGCTACAGCTAAATGTAGTGTTTTAATGCATGGACTTAAAGGCAGACAAATTAGGATTTGAATCCCAGTTTACTTTTCAGTAGATATGGGAGCTTTTGCAGTAAGTTACTTAATCTAAATCTCATGTTCTCCTTCAGTAAAATACAGGAATTAATGCCTACTTTATAGGGCTATTGTGAGGGTTAAATGAAATTGATACAGCAAACTACTCAAAGGTACAATCCTTACTGGGTTATTATTATTAAAAGAGCTTCAGACCTTAGGTGCTGACTTGAGTTCTTTGTGTTGGATGTCTAGACTTGCAGTTTAGGCTGTTCTGGCCATTCTTCCCTGGTGAGCTTTTATACTGTCTGGCTTGTTTTCACCATCATTACCAACCAGTTTAGTTCCTTTCAGGAAATATGTGTTGAGTTTCTACTATGTGCTAAGCACTGTGCCAAGTGCTGGAGATCTGGAGATAAATAGGATAGCACTTACCTCATGGAGAGTGTTGGGTAGAAAGGAGAAATATAGATCAGATCACAATACAGTGAAGTAAAATTATTTAGAGATGTACAAGATGCCTCAAGATGTTTTGGAACCACAGAGAAGGAGTTCAGATCCCTGGAAGGAAGGAGGCAAAAAAGCTTCAAGTTTGTGATAATACCTGAACAGAGAGCTGAAAAATGAGTGGAGCTAGCTATAAAAATGTAAGCAGGAGCAGTGAAAACATATTCAACATTCAATTAAGAGCATGAGGAAGGGAATAGGTGCTGCTGCTGCTGCTGCTGCTAAGCCGCTTCAGTCTTGTCTGACTCTGAGCAACCCCACAGATGGCAGCCCACCAGGATCTCCCATCCCTGGGATTCTCCAGGCAAGAACAATGGAGTGGGTTGCCATTTCCTTCTCCAATGCATGAAAGCGAAAAGTGAAAGTGAAGTTGCTCAATCGTGTCTGACTCTCAGCGGCCCCATGGACCACAGCCTACCAGGCTCCTCCATCCATGGGATTTTCCAGGCAAGAGTACTGGAGTGGGTTGCCATTGCCTTCTCCGGAATAGGTGCAATGAGTGGTCTATACAGGAAAACTGAAAGCAGCTCAGTGTTATTGCTCACCAACACCAAGTAAAAATACAGACAGTGCTTTGGAGAAAGCAGTAGCTTTATTACTTTGCCAGGAGCAGTGGGGCTTGAGAGCGTAAGCTTGAAAGTTAATGCTCACAGGACTGTGCTTTCCTTCCTGGGGAAGCTGGAAGAGATCTTACAGTTTTTAGGTGGTAAATAGGGCTGAAGATGAGAATCAGGGCTGATGTGTTCTTGCATTCTTCTCCTCCTCCTGGGGATATTGAGATGTTAGGGCTGGCATTAGGTGATTCAGAACAGGTTCTGGTGGTCAGCCATGACATTCTTTCTGGAATGAAGAATGCTCCCAATGGAAAGCAGTGATAGGGAGTGTCCTCTTGGAGGGTTAAACATTAGGTGGATGGTACAGCCTTAACTAGAGGGCAATCATTTTCACAGTGCTATTAAGCAAGAAAGAGAGGGAAAACTTTATAAACATCTACATATTGGGCTTCCCAGGTGGGGTTAGTATAAAGAATCTGCCAGCCAATACAGGAGGCTCCAGAGACTCAAGTCAGGTTTGATCACCTGGAGGAGGAAATGGCAACCCACTCCAGTATTCTTGCCTGGGAAGTTCCATGGACAGAAGAGCCTGTCGAGCTACAGTCCATGGGGCTATAGTCCATGATGTCACAAAGAGTCAGTCAGATAGGACTGAAGTGCAACCATGTGCTGTGTAGGTTGAATGGGTAGAGAGAATAAGGGTAACATAATGGGGTGCCTAAACTAGTTTCCGATACATTAGTATCCAACTACAAATTGTAAAGCTAGGAGAGGTCAATGAAAGCATTACTTCCTTTTGGTCATCAGTTTGGCAACCCATATCTTTACATCAGTTGTGGGTGTCATAAATATATTGAGCCCTCTGTTTTCATTGTTGTTTTTGTCTGTTTAGAGCTTTGGTCCTCTTCCAAGAGGCCAAAGCACCATGTTACTATTTCTTAATGAATAATTGCCTCCATTTCTCTCCTTTTCATTTTAAAGCTTTTTGCTGCTGCTGCTGCTGCTGCTAAGTCGCTTAAGTCGTGTCCGACTCTTAGCGACCCCATGGACTGCAGCCCACCAGGTTCCTCCTTCCATTGGATTTTCCAGGCACGAGTACTGGGGTGGGGTGTCATTGCCTTCCCTGAAAGCTTTTTGAACAGACTAAAAGTCTTTTTCTCTTAAAACAACAACAACAACAACAACACAAAACCTGTATTTATGTCATAAGGTATATTTTTCCTGCTGAAGCATTTCTAAAATATTTTAAATCTTTTCCCTCTTACAAAAGGAGGAAGAGATTTATTATATATTCTCTCTGTATCTTAATCTTAGAATAGTGCCTAGCTATTATTATTATGCATCAGGCACATTTTACTTCCAAAATACTTAGAACAAACATGAAAATCTAAGATATATTCCACCATCCAGGAAATTTCTCAAGATCATGAGTGTTAGTCGCTCAAGTCGTGTCTGACTCTTTGCGAGCCCCATGCACTGTAGGCCCTCCAGGCTCTTCTGTCCGTGGGATTTCCCAGGCAAGAATACTGCCATTTCCTTTTCCATGGGATCTTCCCAACCCAGGGATCCAACCTGGGTCTCCTGCGTTGCAGGCAGATTCATTTCCATCTGAGCCAAAATTTTAAAGCCAGTCATTCTACTCTAATACAGTTATTTTAGTTTTTCTGCTCTCTTTCTCCGTTTGTCTTTCTCCGACGTAGTTTTAATCATTTGCAGTATAGACACAGCGTGTCTATTAATTCATAGCGGCGTGGTGTTAAGAGGAAAAGGATAATCCTACCCTACTTATCTGATGGCGCTGCTCTAGGCTCTGTTCAGCCTCAGGGTCTAAACCAGGGTGGGAGAAGCGGTTATTTCCAACCGAACAAGCTTTCCAGAAAAATGAGTGGCAGCCTGCGCCAGAGCGAATCTCGTTAGTTTTCACTGTCATTGACATTTCTAGAACCCAGTTTGTTTGCTTCCTGGATCCACCTCCTCACTCCCTCTCAGGGTCCTTTGCCCCCAAAGGACTTTGACTTTCGCAGTCTCACACCCTGGCGCCCTTCGGCACCAGGCAGGCCGGCAGAGGCACGCCGCTGGAGTCACTCCGTCCGCCGCGTCCCTTTAGGAAACAACTAGCAGGAGGCACTGCCCCAGGCAAGGACACGACAGTGAAGCCGGCACCGGGGGTCGCCCGCCGAGCCTCTGAAGTCCTCGTATTGGGGATGGAGTTGCCAAGTGCTAAGGTGGGACCAGCAGAGCCGAGCCGGGAACGGCGTTCACCGGGGCCGAGGCGGCAGCCGGAGCGATTGGGAGACGGGACCGCGGGAACCCGGAAACGCCTGAGCCGCACCGGGCCGGCGGCAGCGACGGCGGCGGTAGCGAGTGGCGCTGCGCTTCAAGGGCCGCGGGGACCCGGCGCGCGCCGCAGCCTGGGGCGCCGGGCCGAGCTGAGCCGCCGCCGCCAGTACGCGCAGCCGGCCGAGCTGCGCGGAAGGTGAGCCTGGTGCGCTCCTGGGTGGCGCGGGCACGCGCAGGCCGGTGGCCTCAGCTTTGGCCGGGACGGCTCCGGGAGGATGCCGCGGGCGCGGGGCTGATACGAAGCCTGTCTGAGTGAAGCGAACGGTGTGGAATACCTTAAGTACTGGCAGAGTGCGGGGTGGGAGTGGATGAAGTGACGCGTTGTAAGTACGAGGGACGACGTGAGGAATGTGCTGGGTGTAGGAAGGAAAAGGGCTCCAGGAAAGGGGTGTGTCAACCAAATGAAAACGGCAGTGTGTGCTTTAGTGCTTGGGCGTGCGGAGCCGAGTCGCCGGAGGGCCAGGCTGGCGGTCATTCCATTTGCGAACTGCCCTGGAGCTCCCGCTCGGTGTACGGCCCTGTGGCTGATGCCGAGCCCGGAGACCGGGGCCCTGCGCTGAAGAAGCCTCGGGGACTTCAAGAGATGGAAAGGGTGTCCTTGGTAAGGCTAGAACGCAGGCAAAGGCTGTCTGAGGCCAGGTGGGATTCCCATCAGAAAAGGTGTGCTTGTTGGGTTCTGAGTGTTTAGGAGGGGAAGATTTTAATTAACTTTTGTTTAAAGCAACTAAACTACAGGGGACGCTGGTTTAAATGAATTAAAGGGTAATATTAAATGTAGTACTGAGGCCATGGGTAAAACACGTTTCATTACTTTATGGTAGAAGGCTGAATCTTTTATTATGTTCTGTTACATGCAGTATTTGAAAATGGAAACGTAGTTTTTTTTGTTTTCGATCAGCATTCAACTTTGGTAGTTAAAAATGAAATTTGGTAGTTTCTCACTTGGTTCACTTACTCATTTTCGCTGGTAAACTCAGATTGTTTCCTTTAAGAGCATGACTTCTAAATTTACATTCCTGGTCCTAACTTTCCTCCCAAGTATTGATTCTACTTTTTCAGGATCCCAGTTTGCTTATTCTCTTTTTCATTTCTATGCTAAATGTGACTTCTCTTGCCTCTTCTTACTTGCTCTGTGGCAGTGGCTGGGTTTGCTGCCCTCAGCCTATCTCCCTTCCAGTAACTCCCCTTGAAATTGCTTTTCAAAACCAGAGGTCTTACATATTCCTTGGTTTCTCTTTCCTCAGACATACTCAAGTGACTTTCTATTGAATCTGGATTAAATTTAAAGTTATTTAGGTTACCAACCAAAGCTCTTCAAAAATGTGTAGCTGTCTTGACTTCAATCAAATCAACATGTCCCTTTCATTCGTTTTTAAAAAATTATTTTATCCCACGAGTTCTGTTTTTTAGCTCAATCATAATAGTTACATTGAAGTTAATTTCTGAGCATGTTCTATGCCTACATGCCTTCTTCTTAGCTTACATCCTTTCTTCCTACAAGGAAGCCCTTTTTTCCATCTTTGTAGAAATCATTCTGTCCATCTTTGCAAAAGGTATTCTTTAATGCCACCTCCTTTAATTTTTTTTAATTGAGATGTAATTGACATATAACTCCGTATTAGTTTCCAGTGTACATCATAATGATTTGTTATTTGTATGTATTGCAAAATTATCACCATAAATCTAGTTAACATTCTTCACCACACATAGATACAAAATTTTTCTTGTAATGACAGCTTTTAAGATTTTAAGTTTACTCTTTTTGCAACTTTCAAATATACAATATGGTATTATTAGCTATAGTTACCATGCTGTACAGTATTCCCAGGACTTCTTTTCCAACTGGAAGTTGCTACTTCCTTCTTATAAAGCTCTCTAACGTCTATCTTCAGTCCTAAACATTCTTCTCGTGTGTGCTGTACTTTATAAGTATTTTATAATATTTGTTAAATTAGCATTTTGCTATCATTTTTTAAGAAAGTTATCTATACTACCTCAAAGATTTATTACTTTGAAGATCAAATAAAGTACTAAAATAGAACAGAAAAGCATTTTCAAATATAAGATTAATAAAAAGCTGAAATAAGATTATACTGCAACACAAAAGTGATCATTCTAAACAGAAATAGAATCATAAACTCAGAGAAGAAGCAGGTGGTTACCTGAGGATACAGGGATGGAGGGAGGGGAGAAATAGGTGGAAGAAATGAAAAGGTACAACTTTGAGTAACAAAATAAATGGTCACAAGTAGGAAATGTACAGTGTGGGGAATATAGTCAATACATATGTAAATCTTAGGTGGCAGATGGTGACTGTATGTATCATGGTGATTACTTTAGAAACGTATAGAAATAGCAAATCACTATGATGCATACCAGGAACTAGCATAGTGTTGTATGTCAGTTGTACTTCAAAAACAAACTCAGAAAAAGACATCAGATTTGTGGTTACCAGAGGGTGGCAGGATGGAAGGTAGAGTAGAATTGGAAGAAGGTAGTCAAAAGGCAAAACCTTTCAGTTATAAGATGAATAAGTACTAGGGCTATAATGTACAGTGTGATAAAGGTAAGTATTACTTCTGTACTTTATATATCAAAGTTGAGAGTAAATCGTAAACATTCTCATCATAAGGCAAAAAACATAAATTTATATTTTCTATTTAATTTACATGAGAAGATTAATATTCACTAAATTTACTGTGGTAATCATTTCATGATGTATGTAAGTCAAATCATTATGCTGTACAACATAAAATTATGCGGTGGTGTATGTCAATTATATCTCAATAAAACTGGAAGTAATAAGTAATCCAGCTTGTCTAGCTTCAGCTTGCAGGGCTTTGGGAAAAGGACAGTGTTTAGTTTTTGTGATTCCAAGTCAGAGTAGAGAAAGTTGAAAATGTTAGTTTAGAGAGTCATAACTAGATATTGGAGGAAACTAGAATAATTCAGGGATCCAATCCAGTGTACAAGTAGATTACAAAACCTCAAAGACAGTGGACTACGATAGAATTTGATATCCACAAAAGTGTGCTACTGAAACATAAATGTTCTCTCTATAGTCCTCTCTACTTCTACCAAAGATAGTCACAGTAAGATAAGTTTAGCCTCATTAAACTTGGCCTGATTATTTATGTAAATACAGTAAAAATAGTAATTGACCATGAAGACTCTTTTAAAAATCTGCTTTGCTATAACTTTTCAGAAGGAATCTCAGACGTTTGAAAGTATCTCAAGCCCAGAAAGCCAAGCCAAGGACTGACCATCAGATTTCTCCTGTAATACTTAGATTTGAGTGAATTTCTCTCTTCTTTTCCTTGAGGTCCCTAAGAAATCCTTAAGTTCTTGGATCCACCAGAAAATGACCTTCCTTACTCACCTGATATGGCTGGGAGCTATGAAAGAAAGATACCAGGGGTTTTGTGTGTGGTGTGTGTGTGTGTGTGTGTGTGTGTGTGTGTGTGTGTGTGTGTGTTTTAGTTTGTTTTTGTTTTTCTGGAAGGGGCTTCATTGACCTTGTAAAGTGAAAGTTGGAATCGTGTCCGACTCTTTGTGACCCAATGGACTATACAGTCCATGGAATTCTCCAGGCCAGAATACTGGAGTGGGAACCCTTTCCCTTCTCCAGGTGATTTTCCGAACCCAGGTATTGAACCCAGGTCTCCCACATTGCAGGTGGATTCTTTACCAAAAGAATGGTGGACTTTGTACAAAGTTCACTTTAATTCCTTAAAGTTGATATTATCCTCAAATATGACATCTCAGTCAAAACTTTGGCAGTATAGCCAGTGTTTCCAATTGTATCCTATTACAAGGAAAACAGATTCTTACATAGGCAGGTAACTATATTGTCATGAAATTAAGAACACTCACTATTAATTTCTGATTTCTTAAAGAATCACGTAGGGAGAAACATAAATAAATGTTTCAGTTCTGTTTACAAAAATATAATTTACCAAATTGCTTTCTAGTTTAAGAAAAAAGGTTTCCTTCAATCTGTTAAAGTGTTAAAGAGCTAGCAATGTTTTTAACAAAAAGTCATAAAATTAAAAATCATTCTCATCATTCTCTCAGTCCCATGTAATTATTCCTGTTTTGCTTGATCTAAAGTTAGTAGTTTCATGAATCCATTAATTTTTTTCCATTAGAGTTGTGGAATTTATTACCTAGTTCAGTGGTATGATCTTAAAGTTATTACGAATTTGTAATGTAGAGTACTTATCAATGTCATTTTCTTGAATCTTTTTGAAGAAAAAGGTTTTGGACAAACTTCAGGAAAGCATAAAACAGTAACTATTTGTAAATGACAGAAGACTTAAAAATGGTCATAGTTAAGGATCTAGTGAGAGTTCATTCTAATGCAGTAAAGGAAATTTGATTATTTCTGTGATACACAAAATTTTAAGATGATAACATCTCACCCCCACCCCAAGGTGGCAGTGGTCAGTAGGACACCAGCTGCAGATGAGATATAACCCACATTTCTGTCTGGTCTTATTTTTTTGGCCCCCAACCTTATAGTTGAGTTACTTGCATACACAAGAATCATAACCTGCATGCCTGAGCAGGCAGAAAACCAACCCCAGTTTTTCAGGACACAAAATGAGACAAACTGGAAAGCAAAGCTGTCCCTGGGAAGGCAAGAATCAAACCAATGAGTGGGCTTCCCTGGTGGTTCAGTGGTAAAGAATCTGCCTGTCAGCAAATCTGGAAAACTCAGCAGTGGCCACAGGACTGGAAAAGGTCAGTTTTCATTCCAGTTCCTAAGAAGGGCAATGCCAGTGAATGTTCAGACTACCACACAGTTGCACTCATTTCACATGCTAGCAAGGTAATGCTCAAAATCCTTCAAGCTAGGCTTCAGCAGTTCATGAACTAGGTTTCAGCAGTACATGAATTGAGAACTTCCAGATGACAAGCTGGATTTAGAAAAGACAGAGGAACCAGAAATCAAGTTGCCAGCATCCTTTGGATTATGGAAGATGCAAGCAAATTCCAGAAAAACATCTTTATTGACTGTGCTAAAGCTTTTGGCTGTGTGGAACACAACAAACACCTTACCTGTCTCCTGAGAAACCTGTATGCAGGTCAAGAACCAACAGTTAGAACCAGATATGGAACAGTGGACTGGTTCAAAATTGAGAAAGGAGTATATCAAGTCTGTATGTTGTCACCCTGCTTATTTAACTTATATGCAGAGTACATCATGCAAAATGCCAGGCTGGATGAATCACAACCTAGAATCAAGATTGCAAAGAAGTATCAACAACCTCAGATACGCAGATGATACCACCCTAATGGCAGAAAGTGAAGAAGAACTAAAGAGCCTCTTGATGAAAGTAAGAGGAGAGTGAAAAAGCTGGCTTAAAACTCAACATTCAAAAACCTAAGATCATGGCACCCAGTCCCATCACTTCACAGCAAATAGAAGGGAAAAAGTAGAAGTAGTGACAGATTTTATTTTCTTGGGTTCCAAAATCACTGGACAGTGACTGCAGTCATGAAATTAAAATATGATTGCTCCTTGGAAGAAAAGCTATGGCCAACCTAGATAGCATGTTACAAAGCAGAGACATCACTTTGCCATCAGAGGTCCATATAATCAAAGCTATGGTTTTTCCAGTAGTCATGTGCAGATGTGAGAGTTGGGCCATAAAGAAGTCTGAGTGCCAAAAAGTTGATGCTTTTGAGTTGTGGTGCTGGAGAAAACTCTTGAGAGTCCCTTGGACAGCAAAGAGATCAAACCTGTCAATCCTAAATATTCATTGGAAGGACTGATGCTGAAGCTGAAGCTCCAATACTATGGCTACTTAATGTGAAGAGCTGACTTATTGGAAAAGACCCTGATAAAGGGAAAGATGATATAAGAAGGAGAAGAGGGCATCACTGACTTCGTGGATATGAATTCGAGCAAACTCTGGGAGATGGTGAAGAACAGGGAAGCCTGCCATGCTGCAGTCCGTGGGGTCATAGAGAGTCAGGTGACTTAGCAACTGAACAGCAACAACAATGCAGGATTGGTTGGTCCCTGGACCTGGAGGATCACACACGCCGCAGAGCTAAACCCGTGGGCCACAGCTACCGAGCCTATGCTCTACAGCCCAGAAACTGCAACTGCTGAGCCCGTGTGCCCTAGAACCTGTGCTCCGCAATAAGGAAGCTGCTGCAATGAGAAACCCTTGCACCACAGCTAGGGAGTAGCCCCTGCTCAATGCAACCAGAGAAAAGCCCATGAAGCAACAAAGACCCAGCACAGCCAAAAATAAATAATAAACAATGAATACACCAAAACCATTTTATATACAAAGTTGCAATTCAGAGAATGAATTTTTACAAATGTTCTCTCCTGCTAATCTGAATTTGTAAAGGACAAAGTGAGAATTTGCCTTCCTCTCTTAGTCTTCTCTCCTGTGATTCATAGTCTTCCTTGGTTGATGAAGCTCCTTTGGGGAGTGGATTTATGACAGTTGACTTCCTTTTAGAGGATTTATGTTTAAGCAGATAAGGGAAATTCAGAGAGGGTTTCCTGCATTTTAATACCTATTACTCAATATGTCAAAGTAGCATATTTTGGGAATGACATATTTTGTTTCCCATCACCACCTTTTACATGAGAATATTCAGGGTCAGACAGATCAAACCCTGTGTCCTACATATGCTGTCTGGGCTGCCTCAGTTATATTTGAAATGGATGTAATTTGTATCAAACTCAGTTGAAAGTATGTAGGATAAATGACTGGACAAATAATTAGAATCAACTGAAATATTCTCTCCCTTAAAGCCTAAACATCCTTCAGTAGCTATGAAGTATAACTTTTGAGTTTATCTCCCTTTATAAGAGAAGGAAGTTTCTATTTGATAACAATCTGCTGTGGATTTGTGTGTGTCTGTGAAATTATAAAAACTGAAGAGTAAATTGTAGACCTGTCTGGGTTACTGAGGTAGCTTGAACATCATCAACTAGTAGTTGATAATAATGTGTGTATGAATTTATTAAAGTTCAGATCAATATGAATTGGTAGCTTAAAATTAGATTTCACCTATCTGAAAAAACAGGTGTATCCTAAGTACATTAAACTTAATTGTTTCCTTTAATGAAGGAGTGTAGTGCTGTGGTTATATATGGTTTTTTAATATGTATTTTAATGATTGGTTTTTGAGTGTCTTCTGCTATATAAATTCGAGAGTGTTTGGTGTATAAATATGAGTGTTTATTTTATAAGCTAAAGTGTAACTCAGATACTCAATCCAGATTGCCTACCCAAAACTCTTACTAGTTTATCACCCATGTCGGAGATACCATCCCAAATGGAATCAAAGAATCAGTTGCTGCCTGGAGATAAGCACTTTAATTGAAAAGCTCTGGTAAGTCAGGTAATATAGTAGAAAACAAAGTTAAAGCTGGAATTTTAGATCATGTCAGATAAATGCTAAAAAGAAAATGATTCCAGTAAGGAAATGTCCACACATGACTTTATACCTACTCTGCCTAGTTTTTCTGTAAAAGGTATAAGGTTTTTCTAAATTCATAGGTACTATAAAAAGCCAGTTTTAAATGTTACTAGTGGCATTTTGTCGGAGAAGGCAATGGCAACCCACTCTAGTACTCTTGCTTGGAAAATCCCATGGATGGAGGAGCCTGGTGGGCTGCAGTCCATGGGGTCATGAAGAGTCAGACACGACTGAGTGACTTCACTTTCACTTTTCACTTTCATGCACTGGAGAAGGAAATGGCAACCCACTCCAGTGTTCTTGCCTCGAGAATCCCAGGGTTGGGGGAGCCTGATGGGCTGCCGTCTATGGGGTCGCACAGAGTCGGACACGACTGAAGCAACTTAGCAGCAGCAGCAGCAACAGCAACAGTGGCATTTTGTAACACGAGTCTTATTCAGTTCAGTTCAGTTCAGTTGCTCAGTCATGTCTGACTCCTTGTGACCCCGTGAACTGCAGTACGCCAGGCCTCCCTGTCCATCGCCAACTCCTGGAGTCCACCCAAACCCATGTCCATTGTGTCAGTGATGCCATCCAACCATCTCATCCTCTGTCGTCCCCTTCTCCTTCTGCCCTCAATCTTTCCCAGCATCAGGGTCTTTTCAAATGGGTCAGCTCTTCGCAAAAAGTGGCCAAAGTATTGGAGTTTCAGCTTCAACATCAGTCCCGCCAAGGAACACCCAGGACTGATCTCCTTTAGGATGAATTGGTTGGATCTCCTCGCAGTCTAAGGGACTCTGAAGAGTCTTCTCCAACACCACAGTTCAAAAACATCAATTCTTCTGTGTTCAGCTTTCTTCACAGTCCAACTCTCAACATCCATACATGACTACTGGAAAAACCATAGCCTTGACTAAATGGACCTTTGTTGACAAAACAATGTCTCTGCTTTTTAATATGCTGTCCAGGTTGGTCATAACTTTCCTTCCAAGGAGCAAGCGTCTTTTAATTTCATGGCTGCAGTCACCATCTGCAGTGATTTTGGAGCCCAGAAAATAAAGTCAGCTACTGTTTGCACTGTTTCCCCATCTGTTTCCCATGAAGTGACAGGACTAGATGCCATGATCTTCGTTTTCTGAATGTTGAGCTTTAAGCCAACTTTTTCACTCTTCTTTCACTCTCATCAAGAGGCTCTTTAGTTCCTCTTCACTTTCTGCCATAAGGGTGGTGTCATCTGCATATCTGAGCTTACTGATATTTCTCCCGGCAATCTTGATTCCAGCTTGGGCTTCCTCCGGCCCAGCATTTCTCATGATGTACTCTGCATGGAAGTTAAATAAGCAGGGTGACAATATACAACCTTGACATACTCCTTTTCCTATTTGGAACCAATCTGTTGTTCCATGTCCAGTTCTAACTGTTGCTTCCTGACCTGTATACAGTTTTCTTAAAAGGCAGGTCAGGTGGTCTAGTATTCCCATCTCTTTCAGAATTTTCCACAGTTTATTGTGATCCACACAGTCAAAGGCTTTGGCATAGTCAATAAAGCAGAAATAGATTTTTTTCTGGAACTCTCTTGCTTTTTCAATGATCCAGCAGATATTGGCAATTTGATCTGTGGTTCCTCTACCTTTTCTAAAACCAGCTTGAATATCTGGAAATTCATGGTTCATGTATTGCTGTAGCCTGGCTTGGAGAATTTTGAGCATTACTTTACTAGCATGTGAGATGAGTGCAATTGTGTGGTAGTCTGAACATTGTTTGGCATTGCCTTTCTTTGGGATTGGAATGAAAACTGACCTTTTCCAGTCCTGTGGCCACTGCTGAGTTTTTTTAAATTTGCTGACGTATTGAGTGCGCATCATCTTTCAGGATTTGAAATAGCTCAACTGGAATTCCATCACCTCCACTAGCTTTGTTCATAGTGATGCTTCCTAAGGCCCACTTGACTTCACATTCCAGGATGTCCGGCTCTAGATGAGTGGGAGTGATCACACCTTCGTGATTATCTGGGTCATGAAGATCTTTTGTGCAGTTCTTCTGTGTATTCTTGCTACCTCCTCTTAATATCTTCTGCTTCTGTTAGGTCCATACCATTTCTATCCTTTATTGAGCCCATCTTTGTGTGAAATGTTCCCTTGGTATCTCTAATTTTCTTGAAGAGATCTCTAGCCTTTCCCATTCTCCTGTTTTCCTCTATTTCTTTGCATTGATCGCTGAGGAAGGCTTCCTTATCTCTCCTTGCTGTTCTTTGGAACTCTGCATTCAGATGCTTATCTTTCCTTTTCTCCTTTGCTTTTCGCCTCTCTTCTTTTCACAGCTACCTGTAAGGCCTCCTCAGACAGCCATTTTGCTTTTTGCATTTCTTTTTCTTGGGGATGGTCTTGTTCCCTGTCTCCTGTACAGTGTCATGGACCTCCGTCCATAGTTCATGAGGCACTCTGTCTATCAGATCTAGTCCCTTAAATCTATTTCTCAACTTCCACTGTATAATCATAAGGGATTTGATTTAGGTCATACCTGAATGATCTAGTGGTTTCTCCACTTTGTTCAATTTAAGTCGGAATTTGGCAATAAAGAGTTCATAATCTGAGCCACAGTCCGTTCCCGGTCTTGTTTTTGCTGACTGTTTTATCCAGTGCATACTCAGATGAGGCAATGTAGAATTATAACCACTGTATTGTGAATTATATCCTTTAAACCATCCTATGAAGTACATACTATTGTTTTTTCCTATTTTATAGGTAAGAGAAAGGAGAGACAGAGGTTAAGTATTTTGCCCTGGTTATGGTTTTGTGGAGACAGAATGTGAAGTTATACAGTCTGATGGAGGCATACTCTAATATGTTATGGTGACTGACTGTCTAAAACTTAGACATGTTTCAACACTTAGGCATCATTGCAAAGACCATGCAATAGACTCCTTGCAAAAATTCATGGGCCATGAATTGTAGCTTTGACTGAGAGAAATCATGCTTCGTATGTGAATTCTGGCATATTATGCAAAGGAAGTTACAGACTTAATATCTCAGAGCTTCAGTTTTTAATCTGTCAAATGAGTTGTATCTCCTTTACAGATTAAATGAGTTTTAAGTGAGATGATGCCTATAAAGCACCTACCACAATGTCTGATTGGTTGCAGGTGCTCAGTAAATAATTACTTCATTAATTTAACTTCTCTTGTGAAGTTGCAACTATTAGAAAATATTTAATGAAAACCAGTTTCATTTGTTTTTATGTATATACAGAGAGACTTAATTCACAGGGTCATTTTTCCCTTCTGAGAATTTACATATTACAGAGTTTATTTGTTCTTTTATAAATCTAGCACAGAGTAAATGACTAATATGTGACTGGCACTGTATTTCAGTTAAACTTTACAAATAGGAAAGGCGTGTGATTGGATCCACATTTTATTAAGACATCTGCTATATGGACTGTAGATTTAGAGCTGTGAAACCCTGAAGGCTCTCCCCATCAGAAATGAAGCAGAGCATGAGATATATTCATATTGTATTCAGAAATAGAAACAGAAACTCACAGACATAGAAAACAAACTTATGATTACCAAAGGGGAAAAGCAGGAGAAGGGGTAAATTAGGATTTTGAGATTAGCAGATAGAAACTACTATATATAAAATAGATAAACAAGATCCTACTGTTTGGCACAGGCACCTATATTCAATATCTTATAATGACCTATAATGAAAAATAATTATGCATGTATAACTGAATCACTTTGCTGTATACCAGAAACTAATACAACATTGTAAATCAACTATACAGTAGTTCAATAAAAATTTTTAAGTTTTGGAAACAAAAAAACAAGCATAAAACAAATAAAATATTTTTATATCCTATATAGTTAATACAACCATAGCAAATAGAAACTACTAAGACTATTATAGGTTTACTAGGGAGTGGTTGCGTTGTCAGATTTAGAATGGATTTGAATTTTAATATTCTAATTTTGTCCTTATAGGAGTGTGGTAATCTTTCATTAGTTACCCAAGCACAAATTAACAGCTTAGGGTTTTTAAAATTTTTTAAATCTTTCACAGTTTGCCAGGCCATAAACTATCAGTAACAATTCATGTGAAGTTTCAGTTAAATTATTTTCACTGATAAACATATTTTTCTAAAACTTTTACCATTTGTGAAGTCTGCAAAGAAAAATATGTTAAGGCCCCTTATCTTAAAGATTTATCCTCAGGCTGAATTAAATAAAGAGCTAGACATTATTCTTGATTACCCTAGTATAATTTAATACTTAAACATTTTAAAATGTTAGAAAATACTAGCACCCTATTATTAATGATAGTGCTTGAAAATCAAAGCTATTTTATAGGACTGTGTCTTTCTGCATATATATAGATATATTTCAGATGGTATGTTTTGACAAATGTAGTATACCTGAGATTGGGTAGTAAATCATGTTAAAGGAGTCAATCTGAGGGTAATTGAATATTGACAGAAAACTTAAAATTGGAAAATTGTTTTCTAGCTTGTATATTTATCTCTGATTATCTACTATTAATATTTCAGGTTATAAAAACAGAGACTAATAAACATGTAATCTGTACTTTCTTTTGCCTTTATGTTCTTTAAAATAGCAAAGAAATTGATGTTTTATAAAATTAGCTGCAGTAGAATTACTTTGTAATGTTTGTCAAGTCTTTACCTTCCCTGTAGAAATGTTATTATTAATCATTTAGTTTTATCAACCAAGTGGATAGGCTTCAGATTTTCCATGATGGATGATCACTAGACTGATATCTCATTTTTTGGTATCCTTGATTTGTTACTGATTTTGGCATTTATTTTTTAAATATATTTATTGAGCACATACTATGTGCCAGGAACTGTTCTATGCACTTTTCAGTATGACCCAGTTTTCCTATTAACTTATTAATAACTCTTTTGAGTACTGAAAGCTTAATTTTAACCAGTCTTCTTCCAGCACATAGTAAATGCATTCTTCCCGACTACACAAGGACTGGAGAACAATTACATTTTTTCATTATAGACTCAGATGCTTGGTTTGGTTTCCTGGGGCTGCTGTAACAAATTACCACATGTTCAATTGCTTAAAATAAGAGTAATGTATTCTCCCACAGTTTTGTAGGCAAGAAATCCAAAATCAGCATCATTGGGCTAATATCAAAGTGTCAGAGGGGTTATGTTCCCTCCGGAGGCTTTCGGGAATAATCCACTCCATTTTTTTCTTCCAGCTCCTGGTGGGTGCCAACATTAGTTGGTTTGTGGCGACATCACTCCGGTCTGGAATATCACTCCAGATGCTCAAGGCCAGCATCTTCAAATTTCTTTTTCCTCTGACTTTACAGTGCCGTCTTCTCTTTCGTGCATGAATGTTCAGTCATGTCCAACTCTTCGCAGCCCTTTGGACTGTAGCCCTCCAGGGTGTTTTTAGGCAAGAATAGCAGAGTGAGTTGCCATTTCGTCTTCCAGGGTATCTTCCTATCTTAGGGATCAAACCTGTGCGTTATTTTCCCACCTGACTGCAGCTGGATTCTTTACCCTCTGAGCCATAGGAAAAGCCTTCTTTTAAGTATTTGTATTTTCCTCTTTTGTCTTTTATGAGGACACTTGCATTGGCATTTAGGATTTACTTAGCTAATTCAGAATAATTTTCCCATCTCAATATCCTTAACTTCATTTCATCTGCAAAATTCCCTTTCCAAATAAGGTAACGTTTACAGGTTCTAGGGATTAGGAACTGTTGCTCAGTAGGGTCAGCAGTTGGGAAGAGCTGACTTAGAGCAGGGAAGAGAGGATGAATGGAATCTGCTAGCACCTTTGTTTCTGTTTCATCACATTTAACTCTGAGAATCTTCTGGAGTAATGGCTCTTGCTTTATTCACTCGGCCTTCCAAATCTTGCGCAGGTTTTGTGTTGATTCTGACCCAGCACCGTATAGAGAAGGGGATTTGGGGAAATGTGTTTCAGTTTAACCATTACTGTATACAGTAATAATACACGGACTGTAATTTCCCTGTGATACTTTCCTATCATACACTGTGTCATAGCAGTTTACACCTTTATATTGTTGTTGTTTAGTCTCTAAGTCGTGTCTGACTCTTTTGCAACCCTACGGACTGTAGCCTGCCAGGCTTGTCTGTCCGTGGGTTTTCCCAGGCAAGAATACTGGAGTGGGTTGCCATTTCCTTCTCTTGACCCAGGAATCAAACCCCCATCTCCTGCATTGGCAGGCAGATTCTTTGCCACTGAGCCACCTGGGAAGCCCTTGCATCCTTATACTATTTCTTAAGTTATACACAGATTCCTTCCAAGCTAGAGGGTAAGCCCTCCGAAGAAAAAGATTGTATTTGTTTTGTTCATCATTGTATATCCAGTGCTCATCATAGTGCCTGACGATGGTATGTATGTATTTAAACATGGATGGTGAATTGTGTGATACCTTTATTTTCTACTTCTGACCCCGATCTCCTGAGTCTTGAAACTATCCTAATGGTTAGTGCCTGTGACCCTGTCATGGAGGAGGAATTTTTCCTTTAATTTTTCTAGATTCTTCTGACTGGTCTCAGAATTGAATTGACATGAGATAGATCGAGGAAAGAAAAAGCACACAAAAGTTTAATAACACATGTACATACAGAGACCCAGGAAGACTGAGTAACTTGTCAAAATGGCTGAAACCTTCATCTTAAATACCCTCTGTAGCTAAAGACAAAAGAGGATGTTGAAGGTAGTGGTTTGTTTCTTCAAAGAGGAGGAAAGCAATTGACGTGAAGATGGAAAAGCAAGTTTGCTAAGTAAATATTTGCTGGGCCATGCAGTAACAGTGGTTCACAGAGTGGACTGTGATCTCTAGGCTCTGCCCAGAGTTTCCACCACACATAGCCCGTATTCCTTGCAGATATCTCTGGTGATATTCTGGGAACAGGCCCTCAGTCTAAACTCCCCCCGCTTTTTTTTTTTGGTCAGTTAGGGGAAAGGTCAAAGTTTCTTGCTGAGTCTTTAAGGCTTTCACTGTTTTCGGCTTGAAATAATCTGCATGTTGAAGAGATATGTTGGGGTGGCATCTTTTGCCACCCTACAGACCCTACCTGGATTGTACACTAGCCTCTGTTCTTTGTAGAATGCCTTTTAACTTCAGCGTTTAGCTGTCAATAGCAGGGAAATGGATGAGTGAGAAAGGAGTACCTTTTACGTGGCACCTACCTCACAGTGGACTTCCCTGGTGGCTCAGATTGTAAAGCGTCTGCCTACAATGCGGGAGACCGGGGTTTGATCCCTGGGTTGGGAAGATCCCCTGGAGAAGGAAATGGCAATCTACTCCAATATTGCCTGGAAAATCCCATGAACAGAGGAGCCTGTTAGGCTACAGTCCGTGGGGTCGAAAAGAGTCGGACACGACTGGAGCGACTTCACTTCACTTCACTTACCTCACAGTAGAAGGGAATCTTAGAGCTCTATTTTTAGGTCATTATGTTTCCCCAATCATTAACGTGTAAAGAGTACGATAATGCTTTACAATTTTTAATCTAAAAACTAGAATGCAAAGAGGTTTTATATTTGTGAAGTTGAAGAAATATTTGAGTACTATTGATTTTATCTGAATGTAGAAGTGAAAAATCTGCAGTCTGTAAAGAAAAAAACAAGTTAAAAATTGACAGTACTCTAACGTACATAAAGGTGATATTGTCTTATATACACAGAAACTTGGCACCTTGAAGAAGAAAAGGAGGAGAAACAATGAAAGGCTGTTTAACTTAGAATGTAATAGGAACCACAGACTGTGGAGTCAGTAGCTAAGTGTTACTGAACAGGATTTTGCTTTCCTTAAGCACTCAAGAGTGAACTTAAGCTCACTATTTTAGTGGAGGTTATTATTTCTACTGTAGAAACAAAATTGACTATATTGATAATATAAAGTACCTTTAACTTATGTTTCTTTTCACTTTTATTAAAAAAATAAGACTTTTGGATTTTCCACAGGAATATTATGAACTTCAAGTACAACTTGGAAGTTGCTACTTTGGGGGAATATTATCTCTACTGAGATAGTTTGGAAAGAAGACATATAAATGCCAGTTGTGATGAATTTTATTCATCATTATTTAGCATAGTTATAGGTTGCAGTTTTAAAGTTTTGGCATCATGGAAGATGATGGACAAAAATTGCAGCTGAAGTCAGCATTTCTGTATGTATTTGCTTTTTCTGTTCATTTACTTAGAAAATACTTGAAAGGTTTGTTTTTATACTAATAGCTGTTCTGACTACTCTGAATTTATATTTGCATACCACTTTATAATGTGTGTTTTCATATGTTCTCTATTATGTATCAATAATGTGTGATATATAATACTTAGGAAGTATATTTCAGAACTAGTGTTTAGAAAATGTAAAAATAGCTCAAAGAAATCTTAAGTTAGAAATTTAGCCTGTTTTTATAATGAAAGGAAAATTAATTTTCAGAATTCCTTAGGTACTTAATAGTCTTTAAAATCCACATAAATTGTACTACAATTTAAAAACATTAATTAAACATTTAGTTTTGCAGGACTTTTAGTGGCTGGAGACATAACAACAAAGTACAGATACTGTTTTAGTGGAATAATGGGCTTCATACGCAGACCTAAAGATTATACATATAAGTTATTGGAAATAACTTTGTAGCCAGGCTGATTTTCAGTTTGTCTACAAGTAAAAAATAAATAGAAATTTTTAGTATATAGTGTTTTTCTTTTCTTTTTTTTCCAGTCTTGTTTATCTTACAAGGCCTCAAACAATTGAAGTAACACTCATACTAATCCCCCAACAAGAATCTTTTAGTAAAAGGCAAAAGATTCAGTTTGAAGAGAAACATGAGTATAGAGTTGAATGTTTCAGAATTTGGTTAATGCCTATCTAGTGCAATAATAATGGTATAAACAAATAATTTCTCACTCACCCTGATTAACATAAGGGTGAAAGTAGTAGTAGTGCATTAATGATAACTATACTTTATGTAGTATATATATTTTTAAATGTTTAAAGCCTTTAAGTAACTCAGAAAGCAAGGATCTTAGGGAGCTACTTTAATGAAAATAAGGGATATGTAATTAGCATATCAAATATGCTTAAATTATACCTTCTAGTATTTTTGAAAACCTTTTTCCCCCGAAGATTATTAATCACTGAGAATTTTTTGAACTCTTAATAAGTTCACTAATATTTTTACACACAATTCTAGCCAGTCATCATGCAAACTCATCAAATACGAATGAATGGAGGTTATTAGGTGAATGAAGTTTTAGTTGTACATTTTTCTTTCAAGAAGTGAGAAGGGATTTAAAAATAATAAAACCCAACTTTGTAAGTATCAAACTTCTCTAGCAATTCAGAAGAAAAATAGTGATCGGAAAGCAAATACAAGATCTTTTCTAGTGACTAAGCAAATCCTGAAATATTCCTGTGCAAAGGGCTTTTAGAAGGACTTGCAGTGTGACTGTATCAAATTAGTATGATTACAGTATATACACACCAGGATTACAGTTATACATTATTATTGTTATACACTAATAACTTTATAATAGTTAATGATAATATGTTATGTATTGCTGTATGTATACTCACAGTATACAATGTAATTTTTTTCTTCTGCACTGGGTCTTTGTTGCTTTTGTGCAGTCTTTCTTTGATTGCAGAGAGCCGAGTCTGTTCTTCGTTGAAGTGCTTCGGGCTTCTCATTGTAGTGGCTTATCTTGTTGCAGAGCACGGGCTGTGTGGGCTTCAGTAGTTCAGCATGTGGGCTCAGTAGTTGTTGAACAACTACTTAGCTGCTCCACAGCATGTGGAATCTTCCCAAACCAGGGATTAAACCTGTGTCCCTGCAGTGGCAGGCAGATTCTTATCTACTGTGCCACCAGGGAAGTCCTCAAAGTTTACAATTTAAATATTGAGATAATACTTCTGGATGACAAAATTGAAATTTATAAAATTGTGTATAGTTAGAACCAGAGACCTGAGAAGTCATATAAAATATTAAATTTTAGAAAAATAGCTTGAAACAAATTAGCTTATATAATATTTAGGAGCTACTTGTTGAAAAATGTTAAGAAAATTTTTAAATTTAAATCTTTAAAAGGAGAAAAAAGGATCTTAAATGTTCATCAGTAGGAGAATGGGTAAATAGAAGGCCCGCTTATTTGATGGAACATTATAGAGTTATAAAAGCAATGAAGTAGGTCTGTATGTCAACATAGAAGGCAAAACAATGCTGAATACAGTAAGGAAGATGCTAAATAATGTATACCAGGTTTGTATAGGTATATAAATTAAATATAAAACATTAAATATATTTAATATAATTATAGTAATATACTGTGTATTATGTTCTATATAGATATATTTCTATTAATGTTAAATAGAAAATATTGAAATATTTTCTATTAAAAGTTTGATGCCATGTATGTACATTAAAATATTTAGGCTTACACGTATTTCTGTGTAGGTATATAAAATTTTAAAAGTGCACTGAAATACATACTCCAAACATATGTTAATAGGGGCACAGTGAGGAATAAGACTTAGAGTTGTGGCTAAGAGAGAATTTTGACTTTAACTATAATGTTTTATTCCTTTAAAAAGGAAAGATAAGCAAATGTGACAAGATTGATACTTGTTAGTTCTAGGTGGTGGAACTGTGGACATTTGTTACATTCTTGGTATTTTATTATATTTTTAAAATCCATTCTTTTTCCTCAAGAAAGATCTGCTGTGTTTTAGGAGAATTTAGAACTTTTTGATTACGAGACTTTATTTCCTGTGTAACTAAGAATCTCTGAAAGTTGTTGAAGTCCTTTCAGTGGGAATATGAAATGGCCTAGGTACTTTTATCTTTGCTGCTAATGTCGTCAGGTTTAGAGGTTTCCCAAAAACTTAAGAAAAAATGACAGAATCTATATCGAAATATCTTCATATGTCTTTGAGTAGTGGGATTGAGTTCAATATAATTTTTGTTTCTACATTTTTCTCACTAACAGTAACTACTTTCTAAAGTAAATAAAATAATAAATGCTTTTTAGAAAAACCATAACAAACCGAACCAAAGAAAGTCATCAGAATGAAATAGTGCTGTTTATTGACCAGGAACAATACATTTTTCATGTCTTAGCTTTAAGGTGAAAGTGGAGCATCTAAGCATCCTGACCCTTCTAATACTGCTCTAAATCTGAGAGCCTCACTAAACTCCAGGTGGGTTCAGGGAGCTTAGTAATTGGGGTCTTTAAAGGAACATGGGTGTTAATTTGTTGACTGGTAACATGAGGGTTTTGACAGTAAACTGAATATGGCTACATTTGGGAAAGAACATTTTCTTATTGATTATTGATATGTAAGTTTCTTGAATAGGAAATTTTTATGAAACAAAGAATAACCTGGAAACTAGATGATTGGTATCACCTGAAAGGATAAAAGGAGGAGGACTAGGCAATAAGAGAAAAAAATGTAGGAGAGACTGAAATTAAATATTAAACATGAAAATGTTAGAAGTTTGTTTTCAGTTATAATGGGAAAATATTGTAGATTCTGAAATGAAGAAACAGTCTTATAGAGGTGGAACATAATCTTTGTTTTCCTCTGTTTTATGTATTTGCTTTGCATATAGGGGGTTGTATTAAATGAAAGTACTTACTTCTACCTATACTGTACTCTAAAATCAAACTAAGTTTTTGTATGTCTTAGAATTACACTTCTTGACAGAGGATGAGATGATTGGATGGCATCACCAACTCAGTGAACATGAGTTTGAGCAAACTCTAGGAGATAATGAAGAACAGGGGAGCCTGGCATGCTGCAGTCCATGGCATTGCAAAGAGTGATTGATGTTAATTTATTTGATAATAATTTAATAATACATGAAAGTCATGTTGTACTGCTTAAACTGACACAGTACTAGATATCGTATCTCAGCAAAACTGGAAAAAAAAAAGAAATAGAAAAAAAATACTTGATTTTGTTCATTTTGAATTTTTTTTCTTCCTTTAGGCAGAATTGTAAATTCAACTGTAATTCTTTACAGGTGCTCTAGTGCAAATAATCAAGTGTTTGCATATATTTTACTTCTTGACTTCATATTTAAAAACAACACCCCTCTTTCCTCCTGCATGTTTCCTCTACTTCTCATACAGAATATTTCACTTCTGACACTTCTGGTCATCAAATCTGTGTGGGGTTTTTCCCCATCATACCAAGGCAAATTTTCTGCAACACCAGCTGAATGTCCTTCTGCAGTTCTGATACTGCTGATCTGGAGATGGTGTCAGATCCCATATGTTAAGGGCTCAGTCTCAAAAGACTGCTCCCACCCTACTTCATATGCTGATCAACAACCTGGGTCCCCAGTTACCGAATGACTTGGACTTAGCTACAAATCAGAGGTCCTCAGGCTTGATTAAATGGCTAGAGTGGCTCATAGAACTCAGGGAAACATGCTGGGCATACACACCAAGCAAACCAGAATTGAAAGAGACACGTGTACCCCAATTTTCATTGCAGCATTGTTTATAATAGCCAGGACATGGAAACAACCTAGATGTCCATCAGCAGATAAATGGATAAGAAAGCTGTGGTACATATACACAATGGAGTATTACTCAGCCCTTAAAAAGAATAAATTTGACTCAGTTCTAATGAGATGGATGAAACTGGAGCCGATTATACAGAGTGAAGTAAGCCAGAAAGAAAAACACCAAAACAGTATACTGACACATATATATGAAATTTAGATAGTAATGATGATCCTGTATGTGAGACAACAAAAGAGACACAGAGGTATAGAACGGACTTTTGGCCTCTGAGGGAGAGGGAGAGGGTGGGATGATTTGGGAGAATGGCATTGAAACATGTATACTATCATGTAAGAAATGAAGCGCCAGTCTGTGTTCAATACAGGATACAGGATGCTTGGGGCTGGTGCATGGGATGATCCAGAGAGATGATATGGAGTGGGAGGTGAGAGGGGGCTTCGGCATTGGGAGATTGTGTACACCTGTGGCTGATTCATGTCAATGTATGGCAAAACCAATACAGTATTGTAATGTAGAATAAAGTAAAAAAATTTTTTTTTAATTAAAAAAATAAAAATTATAATTCTTCAGGGGAAAAAAAAAAGAACTCACGGAAACATTTATGTTCAACGGTTTATTAAAGGATATGATAAAGGATACAGATGAACAATCAGATGAAGATTAGGGCAGGGTCTTGGAGGGTTCCCAGCACAGGAACTTCTGTACCCATGGACTTGGGGTGCTTCACCTTCCCTGTACGGCTGTGTTCACCAACCTGGAGGCACGCCGCACTGTATCCTGTAGGGATTTTATGGAGGCTTCATCATGTAGGCATGATAGATTGTTAACTCCATATTCAGCCCTCTGCCTTCTTAAGACTAGGGGAGTAGGGGAGCTCAGAGATGGGGCTGAAAATTCCAAGCTTCTAATCATGACTTGTTTTTTTCTGCTGAGCAGCTCTCATTCAGGACTCACCCAGAAGCCCATCCAAATTTGCCTTATTAGAACAAAAGACACGTCTATCACCCTGAAGGAATACAAGATTTCAGGAGCAATGTGTCAGAAACTGGGGTCAAAGACCAAATATTAGAACAAAAGATGCTCCCTTATCACTTAGGGAACTACCAGGGTTTCAGGAGTCAGGGGCAGAAACCAGTGCATATATTTCTCTCACAGACTTAGGAAAACAAAAAAATAACATTGTGAGAG
Source organism: Nanger dama (assembly GCA_917880005.1). NCBI lineage: Eukaryota > Metazoa > Chordata > Mammalia > Artiodactyla > Bovidae > Nanger > Nanger dama. The sequence goes on from CAKJTW010000059.1 coordinate 6,535,495, forward strand.
ACTAAGAATATTAAGAACTGTATTATCACAGTGAATGTTTATATTAATGTTGTATATACTTGAAAGTGGAAAAGCCAAATTGTTGAAGTAATATATCCTGGCTTAGAATCTGACCTTTACATTTTCATTTGAAAAGAAATCAGAGTATTGCCATTATAATATGTACATTATGGTCTTCAGTTCAGTTCACTTGATCAGTCATGTCCGACTCTGCGACCCTGTGGACCACAGCACGCCAGGCCTCCCTGTCCATCACCAACTCCTGGAATTCACCCAAACTCATGTCCACCGAGTTGGTGATGCCATCCAACCATCTCATCCTCTGTCATCCCCTTCTCCTCTTGCCCTCAATCTTTTCTAGTATCAGGTTTTATCAAATGAGTCAGCTCTTCTCATCAGGTGGCCAGTATTGGAATTTAAGCTTCAGCATCAGTCCTTCAAATGAACGCTCAGGAGTGCTCTCCTTTAGGATGGACTGGTTGGACCTCCTTGCAGTCCAAGGGACTCTCAAGAGTCTTCTCCAACACCACAGTTCAAAGACATCAATTCTTTAGCACTCAGCTTTCTTTATAGGCCAACTCTCACATCCATACACGACTACTGGAAAAACCATAACCTTGAGTAGACTGACCTTTGTTGGCAAAGTAATGTCTCTGCTTTTTAATATGCTGCCTAGGTTGGTCATAACTTTGCTTTTAAGGAGTATGCATCTTTAATTTCATGGTTGCAGTCACCATCTGCAATGATTTTGGAGCCCAGAAAAAGTCAGCCACTGTTTCCACTGTTTCCCCATCTATCTGCCATGAAGTGATGGAACCTGATGCCGTCATCTTAGTTTTCTGAATGTTGAGCTTTAGACCAACTCTTTCAGTCTCCTCTTTCACTTTCATCAAGTGGCTCTTTTGTCCCTCTTCACTTTTCTGCCATAAGGTGGTGTCATCTGCAAATCTGAAGTTATTGATATTTCTCCCGGCAATCTTGATTCCACCTTGTGCTTCATCCAGCCCAGTGTTTCTCATGATGTACTCTGCATAGAAGTTAAATAAGCAAGGTGACAATATATAGCCTTGACGTACTCCTTTTCCTGTTTGGAACCAGTTTGTTGTTCCATGTCCAGTTCTAACTGTTGCTTCCTGAGCTGCATACAGATTTCTCAAGGGGCAGGTCAGGTGGTCTGGTACCCCCATCTCTTTCAGAATTTTCCACAGTTTATTGTGATCCACACAGTCAAAGGCTTTGGCATAGTCGATAAAGCAGAAGTAGATGTTTTCCTGGAACTCTCTTGGTTTTTCGATAATCCAGCGAATATCCAGAGAATATTGGCAATTTGATCTCTGGTTCCTCTGCCTTTTCTAAAACCAGCTTGAACATCAAGAAGTTCACGGTTCACATACTGCTGAAGCCTGGCTTGGAGAATTTTGAGCATTACATTACTAGCATGTGCTGCTGCTGCTGCTGCTAAGTCGCTTCAGTTGTGTCCAGCTCTGTGCGACCCCATAGATGGCAGCCCACCAGGCTCCCCCATCCCTGGGATTCTCTAGGCAAGAACACTGGAGTGGGTTGCCATTTCCTTCTCCAATGCATGAAAGTAAAAAGTGAAAGTGAAGTTGCTCAGTCATGTCCGACTCTTAGTGACCCCATGGACTGCAGCCTACAGGCTCCTCTGTCCATGGGATTTTCCAGGCAGGAGTACTGGAGTGGGGTGCCATTGCCTTCATACTAGCGTGTTAGATGAGTGCAGTTGTGCAGTGGTTTGAGCATTCTTTGGCATTGCCTTTCTTTGGGATTGGAATGAAAACTCACCTTTTCCAGTCCTGTGGCCACTGCAAAGTTTTAGTTGTACAGAATAAACAAAAGACTTTCTTGAACAGATTTTAAATAATTTTGTAACATTTTCCAGGAAAATCAAATGCCTTTGCCAAATGTAGATTGTTGGCAACTTATTCTCCTTTTGTACAGAGATAAAAGGCCACAGGAAGTCTTTTGAAATTTTACAGTCGCATGTAATGTGATCTAGAGAACCTGATATTTGACTTTATAACTGCTATTTCCAATTAGTAGTTATAAGGCCTTGAAGAAGTTATCTAACTTCTCTGTTCACTGTTTTCTTTATTGTAAGATGAATAGATTGTACTAGATGATTTCTAAAACATTTTCCACCTCTAAAATGCTACCATTTTATTTCACTTAGGATTCTTTTGCTCACGCAGATTTATAAGAATGAGATAGATGGGTGATAAAGTGGTTGTGCCACTTTACATTCCCACTAGCAAAACTGAGAATTCTGTTCACTTTAAACCCTCTTCAACACTTGGTAGTATCAGTTTTTAAGACTTCATCTGTTCTTGTAGGTATATATTTATCTCATTGTGGCTTTAATTTGTATTTCTCTAATGACTGTGATATTGAACATTTTTTTCATGGGCATATTAGTCATTTTATCTTTTGGTGAAATGTTTATCAAATCTTTTGTCCATTTTCATTTGGGTAATTTTTTTCTACTCATTGTGTTATAAGAGTTCTGTATACATTCTAGACACAAGGCCATGGTCAGATTTTTGTATTGAGAATATTTTCCTCCATGATGTGGTTTGCCTTTCATTATTTTTACAGAATCTTCAGAAGAGCAGATTTAAACTTTGATGATGTCCAATTTTTCCATATTTCTCTTTTGTGGTTTGTGCGTTTTGTAAGAAATGTGGATATGATTTTCTCCTGTGCTTTTACCTTGAATATTTATATTTTTAGCTTTTATAACAGCTCTATTTCTAGTTAATATTTTGTACAAGGCAGATAAATAGTGGTTCATTTAAAAAATTACAGATAGCTCATTGTTTCAGAATTATTTGTTAAAAAGACTATGCTCTCTTTTTGGTACCTTTGTTAAAATTATTTGACCAAATATGTATGGATCTTGTTCTGGAGTTCATTCTGTTCCATTGATCTATTCTTCTGTCCTTATGTTAATACCAGTCTATTTCTAGAGCTTTATAGTAAGTCTGGAATTTCAGTAGTTTAACTCCTTCCACTTTACTTTTCCTTTTCAAAATTGTTTTGGTTGTCCAGGTCCTTTGTATTTTCCTATAAATATTCAAATCAATTTGTCAATTTCTACCAAAAAAACCCTTCAGGGATTTTTTTTTTTTTTTTTGAGTTTGAATCTTTAGATGAGTTTGAAGCAAAGATGTGGCTTGGGGCAGAGAGGCAGTTGACTGACCATGCACACTACATTAAGTCCTTCCTTGAAGGAGGATCTTAGTGGATCATCTCCAAGTCTACAGTTTTAGTGACTGATGGTGTTATTTAGATCTTCTGTATTCTTACTGGATTTTGTGTGTGTGTGTGTGTATTCTATCAATTACTGAGAAAGGTGGATTAAAATCCCACATTCTGACTGTAGATTTACATGTTCTTCCTTTTAGTTCTGTCAGCTTTATGTATTTAAAGCTATGTTAGCACATGTACCTTTATAATATCTTCCTGATATGTTGACTCTTTTATCATTATGAAGTATCCTTTAATTCTAAAAATAATTCTTATGTAGTCTGTTTTGCCTGATACTAATCTAACTCCTCCAGCTTTCTCATAGCTATTTTTATCATGGCTTATCTTTTTCCAGTCCTTTTACTTTTTAACATATTTGTATGTTCATATTTCAAGTGAATCTCTTAGAGTTAATATTAAGTTACTTTAGGAAAAATATTGGAGCTTTGCTTCTTTTTTCTGGGGGGAGACGCTGGATGAAGTATACATGAGAACTTCTATTTTTTTCAATGATGTAGATATAAAATTATTTCAAGAATGTTTATAATTGCTTGTTGGCGGTGCATTTTTGTAGTGACTTCTTTAAAATTCTTGACTGATAACTCCAATATCTGTACTATGTGTTGTTGCCTGTTGATTGTCCTTATTTTTCCTAGTTGAGATTTTTTTTGTCTTTCAGTATGATGAGTACACTCCTTTTGGATTGTATCCTGGGCATTTAGAGCGTTATGAGACCTCAGCTCCTACTTAAATAGACAGCCACTGGAGAGGGAGGAATGGTGCTGCATCTTCAATGACATTCACCTTGTATAGGGCAGGAGTGGCTGGCAGAGCTCTGCCCCCATAATCTGCTTGGCCACAGTGTCTGGAGGGCCCTGGGAGAGCCACTAACTCTGTGGTCATTTGGGCAAGTTAGGGATGGTCAGCAAGGCTGGGCCCACAGGTTACACAGCACTCAGTTAGGAAGGTCGCATCCTGTAGGACTGCTGTCTTCCCAGTCCTTGGTTGGAAACGGTGGATTTTTCTTACGGCTTGTTATTGACCTATATCTGCTGGTGGTTCCAGGTTGTGAACTGCTATAGCACCCAGGGTGAGATACATGAGTAGCAAAAATCTCCAGGGAATTCACTGCTGCATCACTCAAGATCTGCAGTCTCTAGCCAGTTTGTCTTATTTTTTCACCTTTTCAGAGTCTTCTTATAGTTGCTTTGTCTTTGGTCCAAGATTTATAGTTGTAACTAGCAGGAAAAATAGGGTGGAATGCACTTCATCTTCTTTGGAATGAGACATCTCTTACTGGTTTTTAATGTTTCTAATTTCTATGTTTTCTAACTTTATTTGCCCTGTATATTTTGTTTTTCAGGCAAATGAAGATAAAACAATGTCAGCCAACCTAAAATACCTTTCTTTAGGAATTTTGGTCTTTCAGACTACCAGTTTGGTTCTAACGATGCGTTATTCTAGGACATTAAAAGAAGAGGGGCCTCGTTATCTATCATCTACAGCTGTGGTCGTTGCTGAACTTTTGAAGATAATGGCCTGCATTTTATTAGTCTACAAAGATAGCAGTAGGTATCTAGGGTTTTTTGTGTTTGTTTTTTTGAGTCACTGAAGTTTATTTAATTGTTTGGAGTTATTCATATATATATAACCTATATATATAGGTTATTCATACATAGACCCACACACATACATAAGACTTCTCTATTGGCTCAGCAGTAAAGAATCCACCTGCAATGCAGGACCCACAAAACACTCAGGTCCGATCCTTGGGTTGGGAAGATCCCGTGGAGTAGGAAATGGCAACCCACTCCAGTATTCTTGTCTGGAGAATCCCATGGAATCAGAGGAGCCTGGTGGGCTGCTGTCTATGGAGTCACACAGAGTTGGACACAACTGAAGTGACTTAGCGGCAGCAGCGGCAGCAGAGAAATGTCTGCTTAAGTCTGTTGCCCATTTTTGAATTGGGTTGTTCGTAAATTTTGTATACTTTTGAAACTGTCATGTTGGCCATTGTAGCTGGAGTGTATTGATCTGGGAGAAACAAAAAGAGATTGCATTTGTATTCAGAAAATAATAAATGTTTAAAAGATGGTCTACCTTTCTAGCAATGAGAAAAATCAAATTAAAGCCACAACACTCAATTTTACTACCCTCAGACTGGTAATGATAACATTAATTATTTAAAATATTAATTTTAAGAATGAGCTAATATTTTAATTTTTTTCTGCCAAAACTAAGAAAAAATATTGGTAATTTTTAACTACTTACATAATGTTTTGATATCTTAGAGTCAGGAAAGGATGAATATCTAGCAGCATTTTTTAAAGTTATTTTCATTTTAAAACAGTTTTCATAATCAAAATTTTCAGATTTTGTGTTGAGAGAGACAGTCATCTATAAAGTGTCATTGTCGGTAGAGTGGTAGGGTTCCTTAGATTTTCTCCTTTCTTTGGGAGATTATGTATCTCACTTTTTTGTGATTGATACTGTGGCTTGGCTAGCTCAGAGTCCACTGTTAACTCCTTTCCCTCTTTCTTATCTCTAAAGTGGAGAATATAAAAGAAAAGGGTTGATTTTCCAGCTCCCTTGCAGCATGATGTAGTTATGCAACACACAGTCCTGATCAGTGAGAGGGAAGAACATGCCTGCTAGGCCACTGTTCTCTCCTCTTTCTTTTGGTTGCCAAAAGGAAGAAGCAGAGGTGCTCAGTCATTTGGTAACCTGTTGCAAAAATCACGTAGACAATAAATGAAAAGCATGAAATTAAAAACCTTACATAGAAAGAGAAAGAGAGAGAAAATTTAGGTGCCTGATGTCCTTACTGAGCTGCTGTAGCAGCTTTGGACCTGGACTCATGATAATATGAGACAAATCCTGTGGGTTTGAGCCAGTGTTGGTTGAGTTTTCTGCTGTTTGAGCCAAACCCGCTTCCTAACCGATACCATTTTGTGATTAAAGTCTTCATAATTATTAATTGGCATGAGTGATGATAGAATATATTATAAAATACAAGGTATTATAATGTTGCTCTGATAAAGTAAGAATACTTGGTTGACAATACTATAAGATTATTATCATAAATATATATGTGTGCATATCAATTTTATTTTCCAATTAAAGATATATATTATTATAAAGATAAGGCACTTCTTAATATACTGTCTTCTAAGATTTAACATTTGAAATATTAGCATCATTAAAGGTATAGATATACCTTATTTTATTCCAGATACTGTTTTTTACAAATTGAAGATTTGTGGCAACCCAGCATTGTTAAATGATAATGAGCATTTTTTAGCAATAAAGTATTTTTTCATTAAGGTATGTACATTTTCTTAGACATAATCCTATTGCACAGTTAACAGACTATCATACGATGTGCACATAACTTTTATTTGCACTGAGAAACCAAAAAGTTCTGTGACTTACTTTATTGTGATACTCACTTTATGGCTGTGGTCTAGAACTGAACCTGCAATCTCTCTGAGGTATGTCTGTAGACATCAAAGTATCTTAATAAGTAGCTGAATTTCCATTTTTACAGGTGAAAAAATCAAGGATTTGAGAGAGAATATGGAATGGATTCAGAGTTACTTAATTACTGATTTTGTCCATTTCATGTTTTTTCCTAGAATGTAGTCTAAGAGCACTGAATCGAATACTACATGATGAAATTCTTAATAAACCTATGGAAACGCTTAAACTTGCTATTCCATCAGGGATATATACTCTTCAGAATAATTTACTCTATGTGGCACTGTCAAATCTCGATGCAGCTACTTATCAGGTATCTAAAATACATTTCTAGTAGTCCTTCTAAGAAACAGACAAACAATAATATTAGCTGTTTTCTTTTTCAGGTCACATATCAGTTGAAAATTCTTACGACTGCACTATTTTCTGTGTCAATGCTTAGTAAAAATTAGGTGTGTACCAGTGGCTCTCCCTAGTAATTTTGATGACAGGAGTTGCTTTTGTACAGGTAACTATTCAAGATAAGTATAACTTTCATTTTTATCACAGTTTCAAAATCTCATTTTGGAGAGTATGGTTGTTATTTGTTGATGCAAATTAATGCTTATTCTCTCAACTATTTTTGAGGGCTTCCCCATGAGGAAGATACCACATTGGGACTATAAATGATACAAAGAAATAAAATAAAATAATCTGAGGCAAAGAAGTGAATAGTCTATTTAGGGAAATAAGACACTTTGTAAAACAAAGCTGATTTTTACTTAGTATCAGATCGTTTGAGATCAGTCACTCCCTTCCTATTGTCAGCTTACACACTCCTTCTTGGTCTTTCTAATGATTCCTTAGTGGTTTCCTTCCTGGGGTCCTCTTCCCTCATATACACATTAGAGATTGGGGTTGTTGATAGGCTTATTGTTTCTCTTAAATTATGTCCTTATTTTTGGAGATTTCATTCTTTCTGGATGTTTTTATTAATACATATGCTGATAGTTTCTTGATCTGTGTCATTAGCTCTGGTTACCACCTCTAGTTTCAGATTTGTATATCTAAAAGCCCATTGGAAATCTTTGGTTGGTCGTGGGCTTCCTGGTGGCTCAGACAGTAAAGAATCCATCTGAAATGTGGGAAACCTGGGTTGGATCCCTGGGTCAGGAAGATTCCCTGGAGAAGGGACTGGCTACCCACTCCAGTACTCTTGCCTGGAGAATCCCATGGACAGAGGATCCTGACAGGCTACAGTCCATGGGGTCGCAAAGAGCTGGACGTGACTGAGCGACTAACAGGTTCACTTTTCACTTCAGTAGGCCTTATAAACCAAGTGTATCCAAAACTAAACTTTACCTTTCCCCAACCAAACCTGTTCTTTATTTCTATTTTTTTCCAGTCATTATTTACCTAGCCTGAGAGTTGTCCTAGAGTCTTCCTTCAGCCTATATACATCCAATCACTAAGACTTTGTGACTGTTTTCTAATACTTGATTCTGTCCTTGTCTGTCTCTACTAACGTTTCCCCATTTCATGACTTCTTTGTTTCTCAAGTAATCTTTTGCCTCCTAATTGATGGTTTTGTTTTGTTTTTTACCATCACCCAAAATTCAGCCTCCACTTATTCACCACTATGGGCTATCTAAAAATAAATCTAATCATGTCAATTTCCTGCCATCCAAAGTCTTCCTTCCCTCTCCCTGCAGTCACTTTCCTTAGAGTGTGGTATGTATTATATATTTTCAATAAATATTTCTAATATTTATTTAAATGAGTGTTACTGAAATATAATTGGCATTATCAAACCCATATTTTCATAGGTCCTGCTTAAGGTAAAGTAGTTGGTATTCAGTTTTTAAAAGTGAGGTATTTAAAAATCAAGTAACTAATAGTTCAGGTAGGCAAAAACCATGAGAAGGATAGAGAAATCAGTGAAGTTTTAGGAACACTAATCTACAGAATAAAGCTCAGAATGATTAGCTTGATATGGACCTTCCATAATACAGCAACCACTTTGGACTTATTTTTGCTGCTCCAACACTTCACACTCTGAATTTCTACAACTGATCTGCTTGTAGAGGCTATTTTGTGCATCTGTGCATTTATTCATTCTCCTTCTCTTTTTTATGGAGAAGGAAATGGCAACTCACTCCAGTATTCTTGCCTGGAAAATCCCATGGACAGAGCAGCCTGGCGGGCTGCAGTCCATGGGGTTGCAAAGAGTCGAACACAACTTAGTGACTAAAATGCAGCAACAGCAGCTCTTTTTTAGGGTATTTTTGAAATTATAGATTGTAAAGGCAATATCACTATGGGAAAAGAAATGATTCTAAGGTTTTTTCAAAAGCTTTCCTCTTTAATCCCCAGGAATGGAAATGGTTGCACTTTTACCTAAGGTCTAAGAGTGGGCTCTAAACATGTATTTTGTAAAATATTATAGGAATTAAACTTGTGTTGTTTCTTTTTGTTCAGTGGCCCTCAGATTCTCAAGAGCTTAATTCTAAGGAGCTTTCAGCTGGCTCACAATCCGTAGGCCTCATGGCGGTTCTCACAGCATGCTTTTCAAGTGGCTTTGCTGGGGTTTACTTTGAGAAAATCTTAAAAGAAACCAAACAATCAGTGTGGATAAGAAACATTCAACTTGGTAAGTTTGAAATGTTTTCTAACATTACTTTTAAAGTGATTATATTGTTATATTTAAAGATTTCTATGTATCTTTAATTAAATAAACCTTTTATAAAAACTGCTAGTTGCTGCAAATAAAATTTTAGAACATTTCACATCCCTTTTGGTTCCTTTTTCATCGTGGAATACTTTGATTAGTTGTGACTTTATTTAGAAATTTGCATTACCCTACACTCTTTGAGTATGTTACCAGAGAATTCCCCCTAAAGCGGTGACTCCTGTAGTATAACCATTTCTTTATTCATAGTTTAGGATTGCTCCAGGAAATCTTAGTTCCAGTAGTTATAAGGCATAAGTCTACCATAAGCTCTGTGGTAGAAGTAAGGGATTCAGCAGTGAACAAGATACATTTCCTTCTCTCACTGAGCTGAGTTTTCCCTAACGGTGAGACTTCAGTAACAACCTTCTGATGTTGCCTGTGGCTGACTGTTTCTTTTCTAACTTTTTGGATATTACTTATCATACATCCAAAATTTCTAAATAAAGAAAAATGCCATACCACATACCTGAGTTATTATACCTGCATATATGGATGTGAATATATGAAAATGTAGACCTAGCAATAGGAAGATACAATGAAATATACAAAAGTGCACATTTTACAAATATTTGAATGGGATATCCATACAGTCCTGTAATGTATACACTCTATTTTTTCAGTGCTCCAAAGCTGGTAATCTGTTTTGTTTTACATTCCCATGTCTTTTCTTAGTCATAATATAGTACTAAGTATATTTTTTCTAAGTTTATATAATTATACAACTGAAAAAGCTTTTAATCAAATTTTATCAAAATGGAAAAGTTCAGTTTAAAATTATTTGTAATGCTAATGGAAAAATATCTCTACTGATATACCAAAAGACATATAACATAGACTTTACTTTTTTTTTTTAAGGTTTCTTTGGGAGTCTATTTGGATTAATGGGTGTATATGTTTATGATGGAGAACTGGTGTCAAAGAATGGGTTTTTTCAGGGATATAACCGACTGACCTGGATAGTAGTTGTTCTTCAGGTAAAGCATTTAAATTATTGTATTTATGCTAATAAATTTTATTTTAACATAGAAAATCAAAATAACTATGATGTACTGATAGGAGGAAAAAGGGCTTCTCCTGTTAGTACTCTCATTATATCTAGTTTATTCAGAGAAGTTAAAATAGGACTGATCTAAATGCTGTAATGTGAACTTTATGGTATTTAAATTTAACATAATGAAAATGCAAGATTAAGAATAAAAGAGTTGAAGCTGAGGAAAAATATAACTTTTAATTTTTCTACAGTTCTAATCATTTCACAGGAAGTCTAAAGTCAGTTCATTCAGGCTCAAGAAGCAGATCTAGATATTTAAATCTGTAACAGTTTAAAAGTTTAATATTCATTACATATTGGAGTATCCCTATCAAATAACCTGTTTATAACTTGAAAATATTCAACAGTTGAATAATTTCATCTTCAAAAATACTTATTAAGTACTCTGGAGGAAACAAAAATGAAGACACAAGTCTCTGCCTTCACAAAGCCTTTCTCTAGAGATACTTGAAGCTGAAAGTCCCTTCGGGAAGATGGGTGAGAAGGCAGCAAAGGGTAACTGTGTTTTGAAAGCAGGAAGGATACTTCTGTTTTTAAGATAAGAGAAAAGGAGATAAGGATAAGTGAAAACTCAAAGAAAATTTGGGAAAGATTTTATGATGGTTTTTACACTGTTGAGGAGGAAAGCCCTCTTTCCTTAAGAAGGGACTACAGACTTGAGAAGAATTTAAAAGGTTTGGTACAGCTGGTATGAGGAAGAAAATAGAAGAATGAGAGCACTGCCAAGAAATAATAGGACTCAAACATCTATTTATAGTGAGCTCATTGGCATCATTTGTGACTTTCTCTCTTAAAGCTTTTGCCATTTGAAGAGGTGCAGTGAAAGTGGGTAACTCAGATTTGGGAGTTGATAACGTAGAGTTTGGTGGAATGAAGGGAAAGTCACTTAGTTGTGTCTGACTCTTTGCGACTCCATGGACTGTAGGCCACCAGACTCCTCTGTCCATGGAATTCTCCAGGCAAAAATACTAGAGTGGGTTGCCATTCCCTTCTCCAGGGTTTGATAGAAAACAAAACTATGAGATATGGTAAAACCATTATTTAAGTAGCTACAATTTGGAATTTGAGAGGGATTTGGTAGAAAGTTCTTTCTACACTCTTAAAGAGAATGATTAAAGTGCTTCAGGAAGAGTACTCTGACAGCAGTTTGAAAGGTAGATTAGAATGGGAAGAAACTTAAGGAAGAAAGCCAAGTTAGGCAATTAAAAGGCTAGTAAAATATCAAGTTACATTTTATTTTTAATCAAAAATAAAAATATTTCACTAATCTGAGTATTCAATCTTCCCATGTTTGTCTGAAGAAGTGATGTTTAATTACTAAATTGGATAAGGATAGATATTTTATTCATAATATGGTCAAACTCTATTGTAACAAACTGCAGATTCTGCTGGTAGTTATTTTATCCAATACCTTTTGAAAGAGAGAGTCTATTAAACAAAACCTAGATGCTCATACATTATGAAATGTTTAATAAAAATCACTTATTTAATGGAATTAGATTATAGGACAAAAAGTACTTTGAAAAGCAGTTTTATATATGTCTATTTTTAAAAATAATCTTTTAAAACTTCTGCAGGCACTGGGAGGCCTTGTAATAGCTGCTGTTATTAAGTATGCGGATAACATTTTGAAAGGATTTGCAACCTCTTTGTCCATAATATTATCAACACTAATATCTTATTTTTGGCTACAAGATTTTGTACCAACCAGGTAGTGTATTCTTTTCTATTTCTTTAGATCTTATTTAGAAAAATGAGTCCTTTATATGATCTGATCTGAAAAATTTTGTTCTATTACAGCTTTTAAAGAAAAATAGTAAGATTCATTTAACTATCTTTTTAAAAGGGCTTCAAACTAAATGCATGAAAGAAAGTCTAACACTAGACAGTTTTCTATACAGTTTGGCTGGCCAGAATTTCCCCAGTAGATCTGAATGGGGGTCTTTCCCCCAAAGTTAAAAGTCATATTTTAAAAAATTATTAAGTCATATAAAGTCATTTTAAGAATTTATATAGCTTAAGCCAGGAAAGGAAGTGACATTCTTGAAGAAGATAATTTGTTTATAAGATAATTTGAGTCACCTTTGAAAAAGTGGCTCATGAGAAAGTTCTTTAGGGAGAAAAATAGTCTAGAGAATTGCAGAAAGAATGATGGGTGAAGCAGGAGACCCAGGACTGTGTAGTGTCATGGGTACCAAGAGAGAAGACAGAGTGAGGAATAATAAAGTATAACACAAAGTTCTATTTGATCTACAATTATTAACTTGTAATCCCAGGGTAATGAGATTATATTTTAATGGATTCTAGGACACCATCCTTAGTTTCCTGTAATTTCACTCCCTCTTCATCTTCTCATTTTCTAAACTTTGGAATACTGTCTTCATTCGTCTTTGGGCTTATATCTGCTCTCACTTTCTTGGTGATCTTTATTCTCATGACTTTAAGTACTGTTTATAGGCAAATAACTTCAAATTTAAATTTGAACTCCAGGCCTTTATATATAATTGTCTATTTGTCTATTTTCTCTTCAGTGTCTACTAGATAACTCATTCCCCATCTCTGTCAGGGTTCTCAGTTTGTTGTGCATACCTTCATTCTTTCAATTGCTTAGGCCTTTTAACTTAGGAACACAATTTATCCTTCTTTAAAGGCAGAATCTATAGATATGGACATAGATAATTTTATAAGAGAAAGTTAAAATGTATGAAAATTTTTACTTTCTCAGTGAAGTAAAGTCATCCTTCTCTTTACTGTTCTTTCACATGTCATTCTAATATTGCCAGAGTATGACCGTTTCTTACAACCTCTAATGCTATCACCATAATCCAAGTTACCCTCATTTATCATCTAGATTAAGGAAATAGGCTCCTGACTTTCCTCCTTGCTTCTTCACCTGTGTCTCTGTATTTTCCCCATTCAGTAACCAGAATGATTATTTTCAAAATCAGTGTACTCAAGAACCTTCTGATTGCTTCCCATGTCGCTCAAAAGTTGTCACCATCAATGGCCTATTTGGTTTGGCTTTTAGCTATCTTTCTGTCCTCATCTGACATTACTTACCTCTTGTTTACCTTTTTTTTTTTTAACCTTTTGCTATGGGCTCTGATTTGCCCTTTATTCTCCTTGAAATACTCATCCCCTGCATATTCACATGGCATACTCATGTCTTCAGATCTCAGCTCCAATATCCCTTTATCAAGAGATCTCTCTAAAAAAAGAGCAACCCCTTTTTCAACCCCTCTTTCCAAAGTCTTATCACCATCTGATAAGTAAGCAAGGCCAGAACTTGGCATATAATAGATACTCTGATTGTTGAAAGAATGTTTAAGATCTTAAAATTTTAAGAGTTAGTAAAATTTGTTTGTGTTAATAAGAGTACTTAGGATTATGGGTGGAATATGGTAGTAGAAAAATGTAATATGCTTGTTATATTTCTATGTTAAACATTTGTCATTTGGTTCTTCTCTAGAAACTTGAACGGTTAGACTGGGACATGTGTGTTGAAATCTGTAATTTTTCTGAGGCATGAATTTAAAAGTGTTACTGTTTTTAGCTTGGTTTGGGAATGAATTACTTACTAGTGAGACTAATAATTAGCACCTCTATCTTAATGATGCTTTATTCCCTACCTAAACTACCTGAGGGCTTCCCAGGTGGCTCAGCAGTAAAGAATCTGCCTGCAGTGTAGGAGACATGGATTCAGTCCCTGGGTTGGAAGATCCCCTGGAGAAGGAAATGGCAGCTCTCTCCAGTACTCTTGCCTGGGAAATCCCTTAGATAGAGGACCCTGGTGGGCTACAGTCCATGGGGTCTCAAAAGAGACAGACACGACTTAGTGACTAAATATAACATTAAACTCCCTACCTATTAAATGGAGGAAACTACATGCTTTAATATCATTTGAGAATGTTTAGTACTTGTAGATTTTAAGGGTAACTTGAAAAGGCATACCTTAAAAAAATAAAGCCTCATATAAGGCCAAGGTGATAACTTTAAATCTTTGAATCATGCAGGGAATAAAATAAGTAAATGAACAAGTAAACAAGCAGAGGAACAAAAGAGTAGGAGTTTTTTTAGTAAGGTACATACTTGCATGTGTAAATCCATGTTTCTGAGGGAGCATGTGGGGTATGTTGGGATGAAGATAAAAGGAGAAAAGACAATGATACTGTTATTATTGAATGAATGAATGTTTTGAGAATATGCATAGGACACCAAGTTAGACGGAGGAGACAGGTTATTTTTCCTAAAGTAGATAGCTGAGCCCTCCATCTTTATATATTTTTACTTTTGTGGAAAACTTCCATTATCCAGTAAATGCAAAGATCTGTATTCTGAATGTAATAATATATTTTCCTTTGTTGTCCCCATTTCACCTACTGAAACAGTTTTTTGGTTTCTCAGTACTACCCTTAACCCCTGTACCTGCCTTTCTGATTGTTCCTTTGGTAACCTGTCAGTTCTCACTCACTTTCTTATCCATCTTATCTACTATCATGTCTTAACCTGTCTTCTCTATGAAGAAGTCCCAGCTTCACCTTAACTCTAAATTCCTATTTTCACCTGGCTGCTGGACATCTCTACTGATATCATATCACCAGTATTCCCTTTCCTGTTTTTAGGTGCTCATTATTTTGCTTGTTGGTGTTACTACCCTTATATTTAGACTTGCTTATCTTTTATCAAAAATTTATTGTTTCCACTATGTGTCTGTCAGTGTTCTAGAAGATCCTAGAGAAATAGGAATGCATGAATAAGATATGATTTTCTGTCTTCAAGGAGGTCTCAGTGATCGGAGAAACAGACATGAGAATAAATTATAACTATGATCAATGCAGCAATGGAAGTATATACACAATCCATTAGAAAGAGGGGGTGCAAATCCTTTAAGTATTAAATTCTGGTAGCTTCTTCCTTAAAATTTTTTTCTCAGAACCATCTAAACATAGCTGTATTGGGAAAGCAGGGGTTTCCTGATAGTAATAGATATTCTAGTAGATCCTGTTAGAGATATCACAGAATGGATTCCTAGAAAGCTGGATCAGACAACTTTCCAACTGAGCATGTGATTTTATACAATTCCAGGTTTCTGGAAAGCTAGGAAAAGCTCATTATGATTGACCAAGAAAGTGCTCAGTCAAAGTAGTTGACCAAATATTCCTGTGGTAGTAATTTTCTTCAGGATACATGTAGGAAGTATTATGTTCTCTTAATTGTATACATATACCTGTATTCAAGGCTTTTGAAAAGTTGCCCATCTGCAGCAAGTCAACACTAGACCTATCCTAACAGGTAGTGACTAAGCTCCCTATATATGCTAGGTTCTTAGGAATATAATGATGAGTGAGGAACACATGGTTGAACAGAGGAGCAGAATGTAAATATCATATTATTTACTATAGTGTGATAAAGTATTACCATAGATTGACTTTGCTTAGGGAGTTAGTCTTAGAGACTTTAGACCTGAGTTACTATCAATAAGCAGCTTTCTTGGGAAGGACATTGCAGGCAGAGGAATAACATCTACAAAGACAGTGTCCTGAAAGGCATGTTGTGCTCCCTAAAGGGAGAAGCTGACTTATAGATGGGGTTGTGTGGAGTGTGGGAGATAAGACTGCAAGGACTATATTATGAAAGGCCTTTAAATCAAACTGTTAATAAAACTTTAAAAACAAGACTAATTCATATCCCTGTAACAACACTTCAAAGAATATACACGTTAAAAGTTAAGATTGATATTCTAGTTTATATTCAGTTTAAGTCCCAGTACCAGTTTCTATTCTAGTTTATAGTAAGGTATATTTTATATATATATGTATATATATATATATGGATAGATAAAGAAGAAACCAAGTCTTCTTGCACTTAATCTAATTTCCTTTTTTAAAGCATCCTATAAAAACTGATCTTCCCTGTTGCTCAGATGGTAAAGAATCTGCTTGCAATGCAGGAGACCCGGGTTCAGTCCCTGAGTTGGGAAGATCCTCTGGAGAAGGAAACGGCAGTCCACTCCAGTATTCTTGCCTGGAGAATCCCATGGACAGAGGAGCCTGGTGGGCTTCAGTCTGTGGGATTGCAAATGGTCAGACATGAATGAGCAACTAACACTACTACTATAAAAATTAGTCCTGAGTTTTATTTATTAATACCTTTGAATTTAAACTGAACCTTACTTTGGTTTGAAAAGAGTGCAGTTTTCCCTGTATATTTTCAAATTTTGTTAAAAAATTGAAATCTGTTAGTCTTCAATGTATTATAGGCAAAAGGCATACTAAAATGAAATACTTTATATACACATACATGTCTAACTGAATAACTTTGCTGTATATCCAAAACTAACAAAACATAAATTAACTACAGTTTTTAAAAATGGTTTTAAAAAAGATGAAACATAACATTTTATACATACTTATTTTGGGAGACTACAGTATATATAGTGGATGGAGTGCAAGTTTGGCTCTAGGTCAGACATACCCAAGTTCGAATCCCATTTTCTGCTTCAAGCTGTGGGACGTTAAGACAATTATTTAAATTCTCTAAACTGTTTCTTCATATATTAACAAATGAGGGCAATGCTAGTCCTTCTTCATAAGGTTGTTTTGAGAACTAAATGAGATAATGCATGTAAAACACCTAGCTGACTATGTGGGACCTAGTAACCACTTAGTATTTGTTAGCCATGTTACTGGAACATTTTTCCCAAATTATATTTGTATTTTATAGTAAAGAAATATAATTTGTGTTGTTTTTAATCTGATTTTCTCTTTTTCATTTTTTCTTCATCTATTTAGTGTCTTTTTCCTTGGAGCCATCCTTGTAATAACAGCTACTTTCCTATATGGTTATGATCCCAAACCTGCAGGAAATCCCACTAAAGCATAGTGGTAATTTATCTGGTTTTTCACAGTGGTGCACTGGGAATCTCAACATTAATGCTGCACAGAGGACTTCTACAGATTCTAAGAGAAAATCATCATGCTGAATCTGATGATAATGTTCAAATGGTTTGAAAATAAAAAAAGTTTAAGGATAAAATATACATATATATAACAAAATGCCTATTGCATCTAAAAATCAAAACTTGAAAGTATTTCCAGGGATTAGAATAATTACTAGAGGAAATTTAAAATCTGAGTTTTTAAAAAGATATTATGTTTTTGATTGCTGCAGAAGTATCCTATGCACTCTTTGAAACAGCACACAGCAAGTGTCAGATATCAATTTTGCAAATTATATATATTTAATTTTATTAAATGTTTTTTATCTTATTCTTTCTGTACAGATATATCAAATAACATGGATATTCAAAGTTTGAACATTATAATTATCTATAAAGCTGTGAAAAATAGTATAATTTGAAAACCATTTTCACATATCTCAGATTTTTATATTTATACAGAAGATTACTAAACAAAGGATTGCTATATGTTGGAAATGTTCAAATGCATAAAAGTTGATAAAGTAACTTTCTGGGTCTGATTTGTCAGAGAAAAAAATTCATATTTAAATTTAATATAAAGAAATATACACATCTGTTTCTCCATCTAAACTTTAAGATCTTTCTAGTGCTTTGAAACTGCTGAATGCAGTCCATTTGTTCCTGTGCTAGATAGTAGCCAGTAACTTTTACATTAATGGAGTTTTGTCCTTTATCTCTTAATTGTATTTCTTTCTGTAAATTGGATAAATCCTTACTATTACTTTAAAATAAATTTCTCTCTGTGTTAATTTCCATTAAATTTTTAAAATGTAATTTAAAGGGGTTAAATACTCATTTAATAATTTAAAATAATAATTATTGTCTAATGTCTCCATTTGGAGAATTTTAAACTATCAAAGCATATACTCTACACAACTAGAGTGTTTTTAGATAATGATTTTATTCACTGATCTATAACTGATGACAAAACAACCAAATATATAATAATAGTATAGACATGAATAAATTGAAACCAGAATGACTTAGACATTCCAGATTGCCATGATATATTTTAAATGGCACTATAACTATAAATTCAAAGTGTTCAGAAGAACTTTCTAGGCCTCTCATAAATGCACCATTCCTAGGAATATTCTGATCAAATGTCTGAGAGAGGCAGCCAAATTCTGAACTCCCTTTTTGTGACCTTACAAAAGCTGCCAAGAAAGAGCCACAGCTTTGCTTTACAGCAGTGCTTTATTTTCCATTTCTTTTCCATTTGATTAGCACTGGAGTTGAGATTGAAAATTACATGCGTTATGGTTCAGGGAGAGAAAATATAGCAGAAATGGTCAAATGAATTGGTAGGCACAATTACTTTCTAAAATTGAAATAGGGGTTTAATTTATTACTGACTAGAGACAGAATTACCTATTGTGTATAGAGGTATTGTACTTTATTTTTTCCTTCATGCATTATGTATTTTTAAAAAGTCTCCTGTTCTAATTGTATAAAAACTGTAAAAAATAAATATTTTTATATAATTCTAATGGATTTTGTTAAAATTTGGCTGAAAATACTATGTTACAATCTGTTGGCTAGTCTCTTGGCTAATTAGGACTGGCTATGTTACTTTGCTGAGGCAAACCTAGTCTCAACAAGACACAGGCCTAATATATTCCATACAGAGTTTTTTAAAATGCTTAAAATTACAAAGTATTTTTACATTAATTTGCGGTAATTCCAAATTGGTACCAACCAAACTTTCTGGAACTCTGACTTACATTTTTCAGTGACTACTTTTTAGAGTATTTATTAAATAACTTTACTACAATTTGAGAATGGTGTTTTTAGACTATAACAACATTCAGATTTACATTTACTACTTAATGCTAAGAGAAATCTAAAACCTGTAATGCAGAGAATTCAAGACTAAATGTAAACATTTATGTTCAGCTTACACTGAAGTGTTGGGTACTTATGTATTAACCTGGTATGCATTCATCATTAATCGTGAATTCAAGTTTAGTCTCTCCCAATTTTAACACTTCAAAAAATGATACAAGCAAATTATTGGACATCAGACATGTGAGTTATAGTAGTGATATATTTTCAGGTGCCCCAAAGTAACACAATTTTCAAGATTCCCTCCAAAGTTTATAAAATGTAGTTAAAAGTTTGGAGAATGGGCAAAATAGTCTAAAGTATATTCTCAAAGCAAACATTTATTAGACAAGCATAATTTATATTTTGCTTTTCTAGTAGGTTGGAATAGAGAATTGGTTGTATAGTCTATAGTTTTTGATTCATAAAGAAATAACTATATTTGAAACAGTGGACCCGTGTCCTAGATCACGTCATATGTACACATAATGTCATTTTCTTCTGTGTGTGGTGTGTGTTTTGATGACCTCCAAAAGCCTTATTATGTCAACCTTGTATAATGATGATTCCTTGATTATTTAAATTCTTATACTTTTTAAAGTTTACATTTATCTCTCAACAACTTTGTTCATTTTAACTAACGCATGGGAGAAGGGTGCCAGTTGATAGTTCTACAAAACTTTAAAACTATGGTATTTTGGAAGAAAAGCTTGAAATGCAACATACAGATGTGATCAACACAGTAATATTACCAGTTCTTTAATAAATGATTTTTAGAGAAGTCATAGACTACTTTTACAGTGGAAAATGTAGTTTAGACATGCAAAACTTGAATGTTTACATCAATTTATATTGAATGTCACAGTTTCATAGAAGGAAAGGTGACTTGAGATTTAAACTAGATTCTAAGGAGACAGAATCTGAGTGGAAAGTAATTGACTTTGTGCTTAGTAGACCTAGAGTAATAAGACTATTCTTAAGAATTGATAAACTTTTCCTACATATCAGATTATTAAACTTTAACATGTCATTGTATAGTCACTCATCTGAGTTTTATATTTAAAAACAGGGTTTAGCATCACTCATTTTATTTATACATTCATTGTTATAATATTAATTACATGTGAATTCATGCTCTACATGATAAAAAGTTTATAAAAGTTATTTATGCTATATTGAAAGTCCTCTTAAGAATCTCCCAGATATGTAGCATATTTAAAGTACTTATAGGACCAAAGAAAAAGCACCTTTATCAAAATCTGGTCCTGTGTGCCTTGCTTTACCAAATACCTGGCTTTTCTTGAGGATATTACTGTAATTCACAATTTTGGACACATAGGATAGGCAAAATTAGGATGTTTTAAGAATAACTATAATTCAGTGTTTTCATTGTTTCAACATTTGCTATTTAAATTCATTAACAGAATATTGAAATAGGTATATTGTACAAATATTAGTAAATAGAATTTATTTAAAGAAATTATGGTACCATTGCTCCATCATTGAACTTTTGAAACTTTAACAATTGTATATAACTCTCATTTTGATTTTTTTCTTATTATAAGATATAATTTACTGTGATTTTTAAAATATTTTTTAAATGATTTGGATTCCGAATTTGTCATTATATTTAAAAAGATTTGTTTAAAATCTTGTTTGTTTAAAAAGATTCTTTTGGGTTTGGGGTTGTGATTTGTATATTTAAATTTTTTATGGACATAATTCAAAGGAATGTATAAATTGGTCTTTTGTTTAAATGGCTTTTTAATTGATAAATTTCTCTTTGTCATTTTTTGGTATCCAGTTACTTTCTATTCTCTAGATTTCTGAAAATAGATTATTTTCATAACTATGTAAATTTTTTCCTATATATCCTTGTTTTCCTGTTCACCTGTGTCTGGCTTAACCATGAATTAGTCTTTCCATATATCAAAAATGACTCCCTGAGCTGTTTCCTACCTCTCTGGTTACCTTCCTTTTTACTCTGTTCTTCCTTTTTACTTTGCTCTAGTGTGAAAGACTGGATCTTATTTAAACTAGTTAGAATTTCTCTACCTGTATGATTATAACAGTCTAAAACTTTTTGCTTTAAACAAATTATCTCTTTTGATAGCGTCGAAGTTAAGAGATTACAGTAAGTGGTATATGTTTTCTTCATAATTTATTTTTTTGGCTGTGTTGCATGGCTTGCAGGAGCTTAGTTCCCCAACCAGGGGTCAAACCTATGCCCCCTGCAGTGGAAGTATGGAGTCCTAACTACATGAGAAGCACCAACTGAAAATCTTTATATTTGTATCGGAATACTTCTGTTGAAAGTATAGCAAAATTCTTGAATCCTATGCTATGCAAATATGCTTCACAATCTAAATCTTATAGATACCACTGTTATTCGGCAGATTCAGATAGTGACCAGTATTAGTAATCATAATTGTCTTTCTTACTGTTCTTAAAGAGAATTTTTTTCCAAAGCAGGATTGATTACCTACACATTCTAGAAGAGAAAATATCAGAGGAAATAAACTGACTTCAAATCCCAAAGATTTGAAATTCTACTATTGTAGAGCATCTTGGTGACTATAAATTCAGAGGTTTCTCAAATTCATCTAGGTTCAATAATTCACTGGAAAGACAGAACTCACTGAAAGCTATTATATTCACAGTCAGTTATTCCAGAGAGAGAATACAAATTAGAACCAGACAAAGGAAGAGAACATTGGACAGAGATAAGGAGGGGTCTAAATTCCAGGCATCCTTTCCAATTGTCCACTCCTGTGAAGCCTTGGACAATGTTGTATATATACTCCTAGCTAAAATCTATGATACTTCATGCAGAGTACTGCCAACTGGGAAAATTCACCCATGCTTTGGTTTTCATATTTTTACCAAAGTTTCATTATTTGGCATGCTTGATTGATTCTTTGATCACATAGTTGAACTCACTCTCCAGCCCTGATCCTCCCTGGAGAACTAGCAGACCTCAGATGCCAGGGTCTCATGGTAGCATAAATTAGCTCGTGTAATTTGAGGAGCCCAACATGAGTAACAAAGACACTTCTCCTCCTGGGACCTCCTGAGGATGTAGGCAAGAACTGTTTTTGTAATACTAGATTCCTTACCACTAATATACATTATAATGATAATATTCCTTATCACTAATATACATGATTCTGAATTGATGAGGATGCGACAAGCAATGACAATTGTTTACAGAGACGTGTGCATGCTGCACGCTCAGGCTCTTCAGTCATGTCCGACTCTTGCAACCCTGTGGACTATAGCCTACCAGGCTCCTCTGTTCGTGAGATTCTCCAGGCAAGAATATTGGAGTGGGTGGCCATGCCCTCCTCCAAGGGCTCCTCTCAACCTCGCAATCGAACCTATGTCTCTTTTATGTCTCCTGCAGTGGTAGGTGGGTTCTTTACCATGAGCTCCACCTGTGAAGCCCATAAAGACTTATACACATTGTCATTTCTGATTTCAGAAATTTTGTCAGATGCTTCTGAACATACGACTGAAGGGTAGAAAAACAATCAGATACAGTACTAAGCAGCACTTGTATTATTTATTTAGTTTTCAGTTCTTATATTTAATGACAATTTTATTAAATGTTGGGATAATTAAAAGACATTTAAAAATTCATAAATTTAACCAATATTGTATATTTATGTACAATTTTGAGCTAATTTTATTTATGTATTTATTTTGAAGATCTAATTGGCTTTTTTGGCAATTCATGTGAACAGCATCCCATCTAGCAACTAGAAGGGTGTTTCCTGAGCTAATTTTAAATTACCATTAGCCATCACTACTTTGAGGAGGAGTTCATAGAATAAAATTGGTATCAATTGCCAGGATGGCTCATAATAGACCTTCACTGTTAACTGATACCTCCACATGTCCAGTCATCCTTTATTGGTGTTAAGTATCAAACCTCCATTAGATCTAACCAGGCTTTTTCATTTTTGCACTTATTTATGTTTACTTATTTAGGGTCTCTGGTATGTTAAAATAACTTCTTTAAAATAAACAGTAATATTCCTTTGAAAATAGTTTACCTGACATATACACTTTCATCCTTTTTAAAATTAAACTCACTAAGGATTTAAAAGAATAATGAATGCTGTTACAGTGTTTTGGGGTAATCATCTGAAAATGCACTCTTTTTAAGGTGTACTTTAAACATAGAGTATTTAAAAGGTTTAATTAAATGTGTTAAATCAGACATATATTTTAAACAAAATCTGTGGATGTGGGTTTATGTGTTTGCTATTTCTTAAGACATTGTTTATACAAAAACACAATTTCTAATAATTGAGGATTTAAGTTTTCTCCTTAGGCTGAAGTTTTATTATGTTTCATTTTACTTTATTCTGCTTGGATAGTAAATACAGCCATTAAAAATTATACTAAGCGCTTTTTTTCTAATATATGCGAGGTGCTTCAATACATTTTAAATATAACAACAGTAGAGTAATGTTTCTTGGGTGATGATAGGATTACAGAAAATCAGGTGAGTTTATGCTTCATATTATGACTTTTAAAATATTGCTATGAATTCTAAAAGTTTAAAGTACTCAAGCTTACTTTGGATGTTTTATATATACATACGTGTGTGTGTGTGTGTGTGTGTGTGTGTCTGTGTGTGTGTGTGTGTGTGTGTGTGTGTCTGTGTGTGTGTGTGTGTGTGTGTGTGTGTGTGTGTGTGTAGGCTTCCTAAGAATCTGCCTGCCAATGCAGGAGAAGCAGGTGCGATCCCTGGGTTGGGAAAATCTCCTGGAGAGAGAAATGGCAATCCACTCCAGTATACTTGCCTGAAGAATCCCATGGACAGAAGAGCCTGGTAGGCTGCAGTCCATGGGGTCGCAAAAGAGTCGGACATAACTTACTGACTAAACAACAACTCTCTCTCTATATATATATGTACAATGCCCCAAATTTCCATTACTTTGTATCCTTTATCTTTTTGTTGTTCATCAGTCACTACTAATTCATGTCCAACTCTGCAACCCAGTGGACTACAGCACACCAGGCTTCCCTGTCCTTCACCATCTCCTGGAGTTTGCTCAAATTCATGTCCATTGGGTCAGTGATGCTGATGCTATCTAACCATCTCATCCTCTGCCGCTCTCTTCTTTTGCCTTCAGTCTTTCCCAGTATTGGGTCACAAAGAGTCAGACACGACTGAGTGACTTCACTTTTCCCAGCATCAGGGTCTTTTCCAATGAGTTGGCTCTTTACATCAGGTGGCCAAAGTATAGAAGTTTCAGCATCAGTCCTTCCAGTGAATATTCATGGTTGATTTCCTTTAGAATTGACTAATTTGATCTTTCTGTCCAAGGGATTCTTAAGAGTCTTCTCCAGCACCACAGTTCAAAAGCACCAATTCTTCAGCACTCAGCCTTCTTTATGGTCCAACTCTCACATCCATACATGACTACTGGAAAAACCATAGCTTTGACTATATAGGCTTTTGTCAGAAAAGTGATGTCTCTGCTTTTTAATATGCTATCTAGTAATTTCACGGCTGTATCACCAGCCACAGTGATT
Source organism: Nanger dama (assembly GCA_917880005.1). Taxonomy (NCBI): domain Eukaryota; kingdom Metazoa; phylum Chordata; class Mammalia; order Artiodactyla; family Bovidae; genus Nanger; species Nanger dama. The sequence continues at coordinate 6,560,347 of CAKJTW010000059.1, forward strand.
TTGGAGCCCAGGAAAATAAAACCTGTCACTGCTTCCACTTTCTCACCTTTTATTTGCCATGAAGTGATGGGACCAGATGCCATGATCTTAATTTTTTGAATGTTGAGTTTTAAGCCAGCTTTTTCACTCTCCTCTTTGATTTTAATCAAGAGGCTCTTTAGTTTCTCTTTGCTTTCTGTCATTAGAGTGGTATCAACTGCATATCTGAGGTTGTTGATATTTCTCCAGGCAATCTTGATTCCAGTTTGATTCATCCAGCACAACATTTTGCATGATGTACCTGCATATAAGTTAAATAAGTAGGGTGACAATATACAGCCTTGTTTTACTCCTTTCCCAATTTTGAACCAGTTTGTTGTTCCATATAAGGTTCTAACTTGCTTAACTAGCATACAGGTTTCTCAGGAGGCAGATAAGGTGTTCTGGTATTCCCATCTCTTTAGGAATTTTCCACAATTTGTTGTGATCCACAGTCAAAGACTTTCACTAGTCAGTGAAGCAGAAGTTTTTGTGGAATTTCCTTCCTTTCTCTCATCCAGTGGATGTTGGCAATTTGATATCTCGTTTCTCTGCCTTTTCTAAAGCTAACTTGTACATCTGAAAGTTCTTATTTCACGTACTGCTGAATCCTAGCTTGAAGGATTTTGAGTACAACCTTTTAGCATGTGAAATGAGTGCAAATGTATGGTAGTTGAGCATTCTTTGGCATTGTGTTTCTTTGGGATTGGCATGAAAACTGACCTTTCCAGTCCTGTGGCCACTGCTGTTTTCCAAATTTGCTGAGATACTGAGTGCAGCACTTTCACAGCATTATGTTTTAGGATTTTAAATAGCTCAGCTGGAATTCCATCACCTCCACTAGGTTTTGAACCCTGGGTATCCTGCATTGCAGGCAAATTCTTTACCATCTGAGCCATCAGTGAAGCCCTGGGTTATCTTTAGGCACTCACAAAGTAAGCATTGTTAAAGACCTTTTTTAAAATATATTTAAATTTTTGTCAGCGTCTCATTTTAAAAAGTATATAAAAGTTGAAATAATGATATACCCATTTGCCTTTCACCTGAACTCAACAGTTATTAACATTTTGCATACTAGCATCAGGACACTTTACTCCTAAAATAAGGACTTTTTTTCTAATTAAATTGAATCCCATTGTCACACTTAGGAAAATTTAAATTGATTGTAACATCTATATTCATATTCAGATATTTCCAATTGTCTCAAAAATGAACTTTTATAGGGTCTTTCTTGTTGTGATCTATTCAGTTAAGGTTCATACTTTCTATTTGATTGTCTCTTTTAGCCTGGAAGAGACTTCCTCATACCCTGATGGCCTTTTTTCCCTGTTGTGACTTTTTGAAGAATCTGTTACTTGACATTATCCTTGATCTGTCTATATACCTGATTTGTTTTACTTACATTTCAAGTTAAATGTATTTTGAAAGAGCATTTCATGGATTATCTTATAAGTTTTATATTGTATCCAGAAGACACACAATTCTAGGTTGTCTCATTATTGATGATAATTGTTCAGTTAAGATTATGACTAACATCTCTAACAGCCTTTTATTTAATGTCTCTAGCATCAGCTGATGATCTTAATTGAATCATTTATCACATTGAGGTGCAAAATGATGGTTTAAAATTTTTAATTCTCTAATTTTCTTTTACATTTATTAGTTCTCTATTTTAAAAAGACTATTTTTCCTCCTTCCTTTTTCCCAAAGTCCTCTCTCTTTTTTAAAGAATCAATGTTTTTGTTCTTCAATGTATTATATAGTCAGTTACATCATAGGTTTTTTTGATGTTCCTATTGTGAGCCAGTAGCCAGTATAAGTCACTGCAAACTAGCTTCTATATCTTTTAGACATAACTGCATTAGTCTTTGAATTCTTCCTTTCTTCAGGTATAACAACATGTCCCAGATGTGCCTGGTACTCGTCATGTTCCAAACCTGGGGAATATTAGCTATTTCTTCATGAAGCCCCATCTATTCCTTTTCAGGGGAAATGAAATTTTAACTTCCATTTGTTTCTGGGCCATATAGGCATAGCTAGGAAATAACATTTTTAAGAATTCATAAATTCAAATTGATGTTTACAATTAAAATTAAGCATTACAGGCTTTTTATTATTTTATATTTTCCTCTCTTTCCTCTTGTAGTGAAAATATTGCTTTTGAGTAAAAATGTATTTGCTTGTGCTGTATGCTGTGCTTAGTAACTTGGTTGTGTCTGACTCTTTGTGACCCCATGGATTGCAGATGTCCAGGTTCCTCTGTCCATGGGATTCTCCAGGCAAGAATACTGGAATGGGTAGCCATTCCCTTTACCAGGGAATTTTCCCAACCCAGGAATTGAACCGGGATCCCCTGAGTTGCAGACAGATTCTTTACCAGCTGAGCTACCAGGGAAGTCTATAATTGCTTATATGTTTTACTTATAGCTTATGTTTCAGCACTACAATCAGTTCAGTTCAGTCGCTCAGTCGTGTCCAATTCTTTGTGACCCCATGAGATACAGCATGTCCATCACCAACTCCCGGAGTTCACTCAGACTCAGACTCGAGTCCGTGATGTCATCTAGCCATCTCATCCTCTGTCGTCCCCCTTCTCCTCCTGCCCCCAATCTCTCCCAGCATCAGAGTCTTTTCCAATGAGTCAACTCTTTGCATGAGGTGGCCAAAGTACTAAAGTTTCAGCTTTAGCATCATTCCTTCCAAAGAATACCCAGGGCTGATCTCCTTTAGAGTGGACTGGTTGGATCTCCTTGTAGTCCAAGGGACTCTCAAGAGTCTTCTCCAACACCACAGTTCGTATTACTAACTGGTAAACATACAAAATAAAATTTAAGATCTCTGCAATTCTCTGTCCTTAGAATAATAGCCCACTAAGAAAGTGTAGCCAGAGTACAGTGTTCAAAAGTTAATGGAAGTCACTCTTTTCTCTACATAGATATGTTATCAATGTGATATAACTAATTTCATTTGTTGTTTGTATTCAATTTTGTATTTGCTTAAAATTTTTATGGTTTTTGAATGTGAAGCATTTACATGGCTCAGAGTTAAACTATGTAAAAGCACACTCAGGGTAACCTAGCTGTCACACCTATGCTTCTACTCCATTCCTAACCACCTCCTATAGGTAATTACTTTCATTAGTTGCTAGTTTATCTTTCCTATGCTTCTTTTTAAAAATAGATGAGTGTATATATTGCTGTATTTACTGTGTTTCTTCCACTATGTGGAGTGTTCCTTGCTTTTAAAATTTCTTTTTATCTTTAGAACATAAAAGGTTATGTTCTAATGGTTTACGTTTATGCTGATAACATTTTATGTAATGCTGTAAAAGACCCATTTTTGCTTTTTCAAGCTTCTACTATTGTTTGTCATCCTATGGATTTACTTTTTGACCACACCACAGAACATGTGAGATCTTAGTTCCCGAACCAGGGATGGAACTCAAGCCCTTGCCATGGAAAGTGGAGTTGACCACCAGACCACCAGGGCAGGCCCTTTGCTCTTTTAGGTGATATGCTTTGACTCCCAGCTAATTGCCTTTGCGACAACCAACAAACTTACTCTACTCCTTTCTCCCATCTTCCCATATTTATTTAGTTGCCTTATTTCTATTTGAAATTTTTAGAACATAAAACATTTACACACTATTTTTTCATCCTAGTTTGTGTATTTGTTATAAAATTCAATATAGTTTAGTATACTAATAAACTTTATAAATATATTTAATGTACTTAAACATATTTAAGTACATTTAATACTCTTCAATACTTTCGCCAAAGGCTCCCCAATCAACTCTTTGAAACTGGATGAAGCTTTTCTAGTGAAGTACTCAAGGAGGGCTTGTAAGTACAATATTCCTCAAGTTCTAGCATGTTTAAACTTTCTAGAGCCTAGACACTTTAAATACAGCTTGAGATACTATAAAATTTTTGGCTCACACTGTTTCCTTGAGTTTTTTAAATGTTGCTCCATTGTTGTGCTGCTTGGTGTTATTTTCAAGAAGTCTGGCACCACTTGATTTTTCCCCCTCTGGAAAAAATGCTTTTGTTTGTTGTTTTCCTGGAGGCCCCAGGTAATTTTTTTCCATGTCATTTTCTGATCCTTATTTTCTCTATTTTTCTTCATAGCTGATTTTATTCCTCTCCTCCATGTTTCTTACTTTCATATTTTTAGAAACCGTGTAATTTAGCTTTCACATTTTGGATGATTTTATTTTTCAGTATATTGCCTGAGTTTGCTCAAGTCTCATCTTCCTATTGAGTTTTTAACTCAATTCTTTCACATTGCAATGCGAAAGATTCTCTATTTAATGATATTTAATTCATATTGGAGTGATAGACATACTTTTCCTCTGTTTCATATTTTCTAGAGGGTAGTATTTTCTGAAAAAATACTTATACTGAAAAATATTATCATCTGAAAAAAATTATTATACTAATAATTTCAGTATTAACTGAAAAGCTGTCATTTTCTGTGTGTATTTTTTTAATAGGCTTTTATGGGGTGGGGCTTTGGTGGCTTTTTCTGTTCTTGATGAAATAGGATTTTCTTAAGTCAGCAAGAACAGGTAGTTCTACAGAAGCAAGGTGACTGTTTCATAGTTAAGGAGGCCCTCTTCTGTTCACGTGGCAAAATGCAATTTAATACAGGGCACATTTAGGGGGTTGGAGAAGGAAATTGCAACCCACTCCAGTATTCTTGGCTAGATAATAGCATGGATAGAGGAGCCTGGTACTCTACAGTCCATGGAGTCATAAAGAGTCTGAGCAACTACACTTTCACTTTACTTCACTTTCACTTTAGAGGTTGGATTCTGTAACACAATCTTGTTTCTTTAGGAATATTTAGCTGCAGCCACTTGCTGTTCTTTACCAGGGATTTCTCTCATGAAAGGTTCTAAGGAATTTTCCAAACATAGGTTTTTGCCTGTTTTCAAGTCTGATTCTTGACTTTCTCCTTGATTTTGGGAACTTTAATATCCTTTCAAATCATTCCTTTTTGCATGTTAGCTAATGCTAGTTTCTGTTGACTATCACCAGAGAACCCTGACATGTCAACCTCTCAATGTAAAGTCTGAATCTTCATGACCCAAATCGCATATTAAGCCGTAAGAATTACATATTCACAATAAGTCTGGTAGAACAAGACTCATCTCTCGTGTTTACCATTGCAGCTCTTCTAGCACAATGCCTGGGATATTCTGGACATTCAGTGTGTGTTAAATTTTTATTGCCTTTTTTTAAACAACAACACTTACTACAATTTGCGATTATTTTCCTTTTGTGTTTGTTTTATAGCCTGTCCCCCAGTATAATTAAGCTCTATGCAGATAAATACCATGTCATTCATCGATGTATCTCCAGTGTCTAGTAAAACAGTGACAAACAGAGGTACTCAAATATTTTTTGAATGACTGAATCAGTTCTTAGGATGATAAAACTGGTACAACTGGATGAAGGATGATTTTAATAAAGAGTATACCCACACAAAACATGGTCTTACCAGGCTTCTTCATCCAAATCAAGCTCCTGGGTATTTAAATTATAAAATCTACCTCATCTTCCTTTCGCTAAAGTTTCAAGTCAATTTCCATAAGAGAGCATTTTAAAACAAATGTTGAGTTTACTTATTGTGGTAATATATAACTTGAAGTTTCAGGCTAAAACGCCTTCTTCCTTCCATGGAAATGGATTTGTTTTCCATTTCTAGTCAGTTATTAAAATAGAAAGAATTCAGTCAAATTTACCTTTTAACATTTTAAAATAATTTTAAGCTTACAGAAAAGTTGCAATAATAGTACCAAGAACGCACATTCCCTTTACCCTATGTATTAGTTATCTAAAGCGGTGTACCAAATTACCCCAAGGTTTAGTGGCTTAAAACAAGTACTTTTTTATCTTACAGTTTCTGAGAGTCAGGAAACTGGGAGTGGCTAAGCTGGGTGGTCCTAGCTCAGGGTTTCCTGAAGTCACAGTCAGGATCCTGGCAGGGGTTCTTATTGTTCTGTCACTCAGTCATGTCTGACTCTTTGTGACCCCCATGGACTGCAACATGCCAGGCTTCCCTGTCTTTCACAGTCTCCTGGAGTTTGCTCAAACTCATGTCCATTGAGTCAGTGATGCCATCCAGCCATCTCATCTTCTGCCACCCCATTCTCCTCCTGTCCTCAATCTTTCCCAGCATCAGGGTCTTTTCCAGTGAGTCAGCTCTTCACATCAGGTGGCTAAGGTATTGCAGCTGGAGCTTCAGCTTGAGCATCAGTCCTTTTAGTGGATATTTAGGGTTGATTTCCTTTCGGACTGACTGGTAGGGGCTGCTGTCAGCCAAGCCTTGATCGGGACTGGAGGAAGGGCTCCTAGATGACTCACTCACGTATCTGTTGATAGGGGGCCTCAGTTCCTGGACACCAGGATGGCCCTACAGGCTGCTTAAGTGTCTTCATGACATCGCAGCTGGTTTCCACTAAACTTGTTCTGAGTGAATGAAAAAGAGCTAGCAAGAAGATGCAGAGCCTTTTACGACCTAAGTCATTACTTTGCCGACAAAGGTCCGTCTAGTAAAAGCTATGGTTTTTCCAGTAGTAATGTATGGATATGAGAATTGGACCATAAAGTTGAGCACAGAAGAATTGATGCTTTTGGAACTGTGGTGTTGGAGAAGACTCCTGAGATTCCCTTGGACTGCAAGGAGATCAAGCCTGTCGATGGTAAAAGAAACTCCGACACATATCTCCTTATATATACATATATGTTAGTTCCTAACTATTTAAGAGTAGGTAGCATGCATCACCGGGCTTCCCAGGTGGCACTAGTGGTAAAGAACCGCCTGCCAGTCCAGAAGACATAACAGACACCAGGATCGATCAATGGATCCGGAAGATTCCCTGGAGGCATGACAGCCCACCTCAGTATTCTTGCCTAGAGAATCCCATGGACAGAGGAGCCTGGAGGACTGCAGTTCATAGGGTCTCAAAGAGCCAGACACGACTAAAGTGACTTAGCACGCACACACGCAGCATGGCATGCATCACATTCCTTCACTCCTTAAGACTTTGGTGTATATTTCTTAAGTTAAAGGATATTCTCTTATATAACAGTACAGTCATCACAATCAAATTTAACATCGTGATACTTTAATCTGAAGTCCATAGTCCACTTCTGACAGCTGTTCTTTTCGCAGTTTCCCCATTAAATTGATTTTTAAACAACCAGGTAAAGCAAGTAGTGGGCTACAAAGGGTGCCACTCAGTTCAGTTGCTCAGTCGTGTCCGACTCTGCGACCCCATGGACTGCAGCACGCCAGGCTTCCCTGTTCATCACCAGCTCCGGGAGTTTACTCAAACTCATGTCCATTGAGTCGGTGATGCCATCCAACCATCTCATCCTCTGTCGTCCCCTTCTCCTCCCTAGGTTCTCCTCCCTAGTTTTTACTGGCAGGGAATAAAGAAAGGTCCCATCTGTGGCCAGGGCGCTGCTGGAAACAGGCTTGCTTCAGTAGAGCTCCCGGTATCCCTCAGCCGCCGCCCGTGCCACGCAAATGAAAACTCATTTTATCTCCGCTCTTTCAGCTACCCACGATTTATGGGAAACGATTTCAACGTCTCCTTCGGTTCCAATGCTGGTCAGAACACAGCGGGAGTCAGCCCCCGATAGCTGAGGACGCCTGGTTGAAATTCCAGTATAACTATCAGCTGTATTTCCTCGAGCATGTAACATTCAGAAACTTACAATTCTTCCTCGGTTAAGGGCTCTATCACGGCCCCCAGCGCCCAGGGTTGCGGTGAGGCCGGAACGAGTGGCCCTTCACAGGCAGCCCGCCCGCAGGTGGCCCCTTCCGCGCGCCGCCCGCTTGCCTCCCGGCCTCCCCCAGCGCCGAGCGCCCGGCGGCCGAGCAGGCGGGGCGCGTCACGTGGGCGGGGCGGAGCGCACTCGTCGGCCGATCGCACGATGTGACGCGCCGCCGGAGGCAGGCCGGGCCCTCAAGATGGCGGCGGGTGCCCCGGAGCGGCTCGGCCCGGCAGTAGTAGCGGGACGGCACTCGCCGCTGGGGCCGGCCGCCCCGGGAGTGGCTGCAGCAGCGCCAGGAATCGAGGATGGTAAAATGACCCAGGGGAAGAAGAAGAAAAGGGCCGCGAACCGCAGTATCATGCTGGCCAAAAGATCATCATTAAGGACGGAGGCACGGTGAGCTGGGGTACCGAGCCGGGGAGTGTCGGGCCGGATCTCCTTCTTCCGACGCGGCCGCCTGCAGTCGCCCCTGACTGCCCCCACCCTTCCCGCGGGGCCGGCGTCTCGGGCTCCCGGCTCTTTCCTCTCGCCCCGGCCTGCGGCCTCCGGGGCACATCCTCCCGCCTCTCCCGCACCTGCCGCCCTGCCCTCCGGCCGCCGCTGGAGGCCCTGCGGCCTCGAGCCTACGCGCGCCGCCGCCGCGGCAGGAATCGACGCCGGGCTCCGCCGCCCGCCGCGCCCCTCGTCTTCGCAGCCTCGTCGGCGCCGTCCAGGCCCCGCGAGGCGGCGGCCGCTCTCTGGAAGCGGCCGGCAGCGACCCCTGCCCTCCCGTCTGCTGCTCCCGGGGTGGGCGCGGCGACCCCACTGGGCCCCCCGTAGTGCGCTCGCCCCCTTTCTCCGCGCCGTTCGGGGTCAGTGCTCCTGCTCCCCCTGCGTCCGGCGCGGTACACACCGTCCGAAGGTGGGCTCTGCTCCTTGCCGCCCGCCGTCGGGACTGTGACGGAGGACACCCGGGGCCTAGACTTCAGTGTGTAGTTTTCAAAGGAAGAGTTACCACCCTCTTGTTTTAAAAACACCTGGTGTATTTCAAAACAAGAATACTCAATAGAGTTGATCATGGCCTGAGGGTTAGAAGATCTTAGGAATGCAGATTGAGGACTAGAAAAATTTTTTTTTTGCTTTTTAGAAATAGTGTCATCAAAATCAACTTAAGGCGTTGTGCTGTTGTTAACCGGCAGGGGAGGTAGGCCTTTTAATTGAAAATAACTCACCTTTTATTTTTTAATGCTGAAAATTCCTCGTTGCTCCTCTCTGGTCTTTGCTGCATTCTTTAATATCAAGTTCTGAAGTAGAATAGAAAAGTGAAAGTCATTTCACTTTTTCGAGAAATGTACAGGAATGGTTCCTTTTATTCCATGTTCGGAGCCCTCCATTGCTAGCGCAGTGCTAAATGTGTAATTAGGCCACCACTGAGGATTTGCTAAATTAATTTGAAATCAGTGACAACTTGGTTTGGACATTTCAGAATATGGCCCAGTCAGTATGCTAAAATTTAGAAAGCCTGGGACACATGTAGCAGTTTCATTATATACCTTTGAAAGTGAAAGTGAAGTTGCTCAGTCGTCTCCGACTCTTTGTGACCCTATGGCTGTAGCATACCAGGCTCCTCCATCCATGGGATTTTCCAGGCAAGAGTACTGCTCCAGGGGATCTTCCCGACTCAGGGATCGAGCCCGGGTCTCCCGCATTGTTGGCAAGACACTTCACTGCTGAGCCACGAGGGAAGTCTGTATACCTTGAGTAACTGTCAAATCTATAGATGTTGTATCTTTGACATTTGGTGAAAAAAGAACCTTTGAAAGTCCTCAGATCTTATGTTTTAATTAAACATTAAAAACGTTTGATTACATCAGTTATGAATTGTCAAACTTGGTTAGAACTTCATTGATGGGAGAGAAATGGCTTGAAAAAAGACTCGTGCCTTTACCAGTCATAAGGACTTAATATTTTAATTTCTTCATACAATCAACAAAATAGAAGCAGCAAAGAATTGTATTTTGCAAAGGCAATTAATATTTAAGATTAATATTCTTTCTAAAAGATAAAGAAGCTGTGTTCAGGAAGCACACCTCCTTTTTCCTTGTAAAGTTCTGTTTTGTTACCTCTCAAGTTTTTTTAACTCAGTTTATAGCAATTCAATCCTGTGAGATTTGGAACAGGTTTTTGGTTTTTTAATCTTGGTATTTATTAAAGTTGTGAATTTATAGTTTGCTTTTGGACACAAAACACAATTTTTACCCCAGCAGTAGATTTTTAAGAGGGCATAGAGAATAAATGAACACTTCTTTTGAGGGATGTGTGCATGGGGGTGTTATCATTCATCATCTTTGTACCCTTATGCTGCACTTTCCATTCTCAGAGCACTGGACACCTCTTTAGAATAGGGACTTTGTTTATGTATCGTTTAATCCCACAGGGCCTACTGTGTGAATTTAAAGTGATAACACATTTAGAGTGATTTTAAAAAATGAGTAGCAGATTCTAAAGATCACTTTTTAGTGTAATTTTATTCATTCCTATATATAATCAGGGGATATTTCTGTTTCTTGACGTGTCAGGGTGATTTTTTTACACTGTTTGTATTTTAATCTAGCCATAAGAGAAAATACATATAATTATTATAGTCATAAAAATTGTTTTAAAATCACATCTGTTTTTCTTCTCTACTTAAAATTGATCAGATTACCGTTATGAACACCTTAGTGTCTGAGGCTGTATGGTCATACATGACAGGCTCTGAACAGTGTTTCACATCCCTGGCCAATGGTACTGACCTGATCCCCTTCCATTTTCTTCCTAGTGTTCAACAATGTAAAGATTATTTTGCTTTGTCCCCTGCAAATGGCATCTTTTAAGCTTGATCAGCCAATTGTAACATTCGTAAAGCAAAATTAGTAATGAGTTGTTAATGATTTATCAAAAACTTAGCACATATTTGTTGTAGTTTTTAACAGTTGAAGAAGTGAACCTTTCTAACAAGCCAGGTTAATCATCAGTTACTAAATGTTTTTCTTTTCTTGAAATTGTATTTCACTTGGCTCTGAAGCCTAGGTAAGACTGACTAATATGTTGTCTATTTGAGTAGTACGCAATTAAGGTACATTATATGAGTGTGTGATTCTATATCAGGAGTTCTTAACTTGGGTTTGTTCACCCTGAAGTTATTTGTAAAATTTTCTTTGTACATCTCTCTAGGGAAATTCCATAAAGGTTTCATACTTCCTGAAAGTTTAAGAACAGTTGTTTTGTATGAAAATAACATAAGTAACTAAAGAATAGTTTCACAGGTTAAATTAAATAAATATTTACTGGGCTTCCCTGGTGGCTCAGTTGGTAAAGAATTCCCCCAGCAATGTGGGAGACATAGGCTTGATCCTGGATTGGGAAAATCCCCTGGAGGAAGGCATGGCAACCCACTCCGGTATCTTTACCTGGAGAATCGCCATGGACAGAGGAGCCTGGCGGGGGCGGGGTGTGGGGGCGGCCTACCGTCCATGGGGTCACAAATAGTCAGCTATGACTGAGTGACTTTAACTGTCGGTCATCTAGTGTATACCATTTTACTGATGAAAGTAACTGTGATGTTATCGGTGAATTTGCTTTTGGAAGCATTCACACGTAGAATTGGGCTTTCCCAGATGGTTCAGTGGGAAGGAATCTGCCTGCTCTGCAGAAGATGGAGGAGACATGGATTCGATTCCTGGGTTGGGAAGATCCCTTGAAGGAGGGCATGGCAACCCACTCCAGTATTCTTGCTGGACTGTGCCATGGACATGAGCCTGGTGGGCTCCATGAGGTTGAAAGACTCCGACACTACTGAAGCGATTGAGCAGGCACACATAGGATTACTGTGTTCAGTTATGTTTTAATGTGTGTAACATTTTGCCCCATCTCTTATTCATTGCAGACCGTTGAGGAGAGTTCAATTAAAACTGCATTCTAGAATTTTAGAATGCTTCTGGTTTTGTTGTTAAATCATTACTATGTTTTGTTGTTAGTTTAGTCACTAAGTTGTGTCAGGCTCTTTGCAACCCCATGGACTGTACGCCACCTCACCCCACCCCCAGGCTCCTCTGTCCGTGGGACTCCCCAGGGATGGGACCTGCGTCTCCTGCATTGGCAGGCAGACTCTTTGCCACTGAGCCTCCAGGTTGTTTATAAGTGTTCTTGGTAGAGCCTAAGAGCCTCAGAGTTATTTACATGAGTTATTTGTATTAACAAAGATAGAATTTTCCTTATGATTTTTGAAGTTCGCTTGTTTTTTATTATGATTTTTATTGTTTTGTGATTACAGAGACTACATCTCTGATAAAGTGAAAAAAATGTAGAAAAAAATGTAAATTTTTTTCGCAAGTGAATTGGTAAAATGACTTTAAAGATCAGATAGAAAGTAAAGCACATGTGAATTGATTTATTAGAAGTACCTGACACAAGTAGAATTGACACTTCAAATATGCCCAGAGATGCAGAGTACCAGATTTTTATTCCTGATTTATCTGATTTTAATCACAATAAATAGGAGTCAAAAACCGTTTCAGAAGTCTGGCCCTAAGCTCTGATCCTTTGCACTCTTCACCGGCTAGGGTGACTGAAGGAGTTGCAGAACAACTCTCTGAACCCCCAGAGCGGCCACTGGTTCCTAGAGTGCAGGCAAGCCAGGAAGGGGGCCATGGCGCCTTTCAAAAGCAGTTCTTTGATATCGCTAGCCTTTGCCTAGAAACATCAGGATGTACACATGTCCATGGCAAGCTTGTGGCAGGCAGAACCATGAATGATTTACCTGTCTACCTCTGTGGGTCAACTCTTGCCTTAGGGTTTGGGGGTAAATGAGTAAGCAGTTTTCTCCATTTATATTTCCAGTTTGTCTTATTATAGTTTGAAAACCTTCTTCCCATCATCATCTGTGGAAATTCACTTATAGTGAAGTGTTGAAGTTTAGGAAAAAGAATAGCTTTTCTCAAAAATCATTCTGACAAGTATATATGATTTAAATTTTCAATTATTTAAAAACTAAAGTTGTCTTTTAGCATTATTTTGAATTGAAAGTGTCAGTTAAAGTAACAGTTGACCGTTTCAGCCAGGGTACATGTATCAGGATCCCTAAAATAGGTTCATCTCTTTCAATACCAGGTCGCAGTAGCTTATTCTTAATAATAGCTCTATTTTCTCAATAATGTATAAATACAGTTTTGAATTATACCACAGGAAATTCTTCTTAGGGAGTCTTTTTAGCAAGAGGTGGTCGATATTTCCTCACTTAGCTATATAAATTGAGTAATCAGAGGTCACACTAGGACCATTCTTGAGCTTCAGCTCTATCTTAGACATTGGTGACAGTTTGGGTTTTGTGTTAATGGTTTTGTGGGTTTTTTTTTTACTTTTTAATTTAATTTTACCTTTTTAGTGAACTTAGTTTGTAGTTATTTCAACTGTGTAACCCATTCGGTGCTCATGAGGGTAAGCATTTAATGTAATGATGATTTAACTTGATTTAACAGCCAGCCACATATTTTCCTCTTAAGAATAGAGAGTGCTGCAGTAGATTGTCATGTTACTTATCTTTTCAAAATTTATCTCAAAACAGTACAATCATGGGACTTCCTCTGATGGTCTAGTTGTTAAATTCCGTGCTTCAATACAAAAGCTGTGGATTGGATCCTTAATGGGAGAACTAAATTCCATGTGCCGTGTGGTGTGGCCAAAAAATAAAAATCATATGTAGCAATAAAAATCTTAAGCTGTAGATATTTTTAAAATTTTTTAAGTTAAAACTTGATCTCACTGCATTCTTGTCGAATATTTATAAGTGTATTTCATTCTATTTAGGAGCAGTCTGACCCATACCGCTTCACTTCTCTGACAATATACAAATATTGACTAGCTCTTTAAAATTGATCCATAACATGTCAGTAAGTAATTTTAAAGTCTCACTGCAGATTAAGCCAAAATGACCTAATTAGTATGCATGCATGCCAAGTCACTTCAGTTGTGTCCGACTCTTTGCAACCCTATAAACTGTAGCGTGCCAGGCTTCTCTGTCCATGGTATTCTCTAGGCAAGAAAACTGGAGTGGATTGCCAGGCCTCATCCAGGGGAATCTTCCTGACCCAGAGATCAACCAAACCCACATCTTTTCTGTCTCCTGCATCGGCAGAAGGGTTCTTTACCACTAACACCACCTGAGAAGGCCCTTAATTAGTACAGTAGTGTTTTTGCATGTTTACAGTGATTCATACCTTGAAGAAACTAAGGAACAGTTTTCTATTTGTGACAAATATAGTGAAACTTACATTGCCTGATTAAAGTCACAGAAAGTAAGAAAACACACACGGCTGCTGCTGCTGCTAAGTCTCTTCAGTTGTGTCCGACTCTGTGCGATCCCATAGATGGCAGCCCACCAGGCTCCTCTGTCCCTGGCATTCTCCAGGCAAGAACACTGGAGTGGGTTGCCATTTCCTTCTCCAGTGCATGAAAGTGAAAAGTCAAAGTGAAGTCGCTCAGTTGTGTCTGACTCTTCGCGACCCCATGGACTGCAGCCTACCAGGCTCCTCTGTCCATGGGATTTTCCAGGCAAGAGTACTGGAGTGGGGGTGCCATTGCCTTCTCCCAAACACACACTACATGATACCAAATACTAGCAGTAAAGTCTTATTTCCTCCAGCTATTCCATAATGTGTTAGGATCCTATGAGAGCAGCTTACAGTTACAGTATTCTCTTTAGGAATTGTTTTTTTTTTTAAGTATTCTTCCATGAAAAGTTCCAGGTCTTAGATGTCTGTGATTACATTTTTGTGTGTATGTTTACACACAAGACTTTTACATTAAATTATTTTAGTCAACTTAGTTATGTTTTGTTCAGAGAAAATTCAGCATTTCTTTCTGCAGATTTGTTTTATCCTTATTATTTGTTTTGTATTTGTTTGTTGTTGTGGCCACACTGCAAGGCATGCAGGATCTTAGTTCCCCAACCAGGGATCAAACCCAGGCCCTCTGCAGTGGAAGCATGGTGTTGTAACTACTGGTCCTCCAGGGAATTCCCATCTTCCTCATTCTTGATTAGTAGCTTCTCAATATTAAATTTTAAGTTCAAAATTATTATTCTTTATTTTGTTTTTTGTCATATTTTTCCCCTGACTTTTATTTTGAGAATTTTCAAAACTACAGAAAAGTTGCAAAAATAACATAATGAATATTTATTTGGCTATCCCAGAGATTCATGATTCAACAGTTGTTCACATTTTGCTGCGTTTGTTTTTCCTTTCTCTGTGCATGCTTTTTTCATTTTTTTTTCTGAACCATTTGAATTAGTGGTAGACATCATGATACTTTATCCCAGTAGTCATGTGTGGATGTGAGAGTTGTACTTAAAGAAAGCTGAGTGCTGAAGAATTGATGCCTTTGAACTGTGGTGTTGGAAAAGACTCTTGAGAGTCCCATGGACTGCAAGGAGATCCAACCAGTCCATCCTAAAGGAAACCAGTTCTGAATATTCACTGGAAGGACTGATGCTGAAGCTGAAACCCCAATACTATGCCCACCTGATGCGAAGAACTGACTCATTTGAAAAGACCCTGATGATGGGAAAGATTGAAGGCGGGAGAAGGGGATGACAGAGGATGAGATGGTTGAATGGCATCACCAACTCAATGGACATGAGTTGAGTAAACTCTGTGAGTTGGTGATGAGCAGGGAGGCCTGGTGTGCTGTAGTCCATGGGGTCACAAAGAGTCAGACATGACTGAGTAACTGAACTGAACTGAGTTGAACCACATAACTACAATATAATCATCACGTTCAGAAATTTAACATTGATAAAATACTCTTGGGTAGTAAACACTCTTGGGTAGTCCATAGTCACATTTCCCCAATAATCCTAATAACTACTTTATAGTCTTTTTTGGATGTAGAATGATTATGTTTAGTTGCCATGTATCTTCTGTCTAGAATAGCTTTTTGTTTGGTTTTTAAGCTTAAGAAATATCAATTGATTTTTTTTTTTTTAATATTCTAGGCCGTTGTTTTGAAAAAGAGCCTCAGTTTCACTTATTCTTATGCTTTTCTCACATGGTAACATCCATTTAACAAGTAGGATTATAATGCCCAGTTATTAGTGGACTTCTCTCTCCTGGCCAAAAACCTGTATAAGTCCCTGATTCATTGATAAGACTGTAACATAAGTTGTTACAGTCAATATTCTCCATAACAACTACTAGATTCATAAACTTGTATTTATTGGGCAATTATAGACTTGGAACTTGAGAACTAGATGAGCATTTAGGTAGGAAATTAATAGTTTACCCCCTAATTGCTAAGAGAGTTAAAGTGACTTACTTAAGTCATCTGATAGCTTACTGACTCTGTTGATAAGGGTTAGCTAATTCATGAGCATGAAATACCCTTTCCATCTTAGGCACTTGGCTATGCAGAGAGACACTAAAATGGTTAAGGTTGGATCCCTACTCCTAGGTGAGGAACAGTCTGTGATGATAATACATACAACGCATAACCACTGAAACTAGTGTAGCTCCAGACTTGGGCTCTGCAGTTGCCTAGATTGACGGCTCCATCTCTTATTTGCTATATTGGATTCTAAAGTGGAGATAGTAATATGTAACTTGAAAGGTTGAAGAGAAGTGAAGTGAAGTCACTCATTCATGTCCAACTCTTTGCGACCCCATGGACTGTAGCCTACCAGGCTCCTCCCTCCATGGGATTCTCCAGGCAAGAGTACTGGAGTGGGTTGTTATTTCCTTCTCCAGAGGATCTTCCCAACCCAGGGATCGATTTCCAGGCAGATGCTTTAACCTCTGAGCCACCAGGAAGCTCAACTTGAAAGGTTAGGAGGGGTAAATGAGACTATGAATGTAAGTCATTATAAGTCTTCAGTGATTTTTATTATTTTAATCTCACGTGTATGTACCCATGTGAGAGATGATACAGTATTGAACAGTGGGATATCAGAGGGTGTGTGTGTGTGTGTGTGTGTGTGTGTGTGTGTGTGTGTGTGTGTGTGTGTGTGTGTGTGTGTGCGTGCGCGCGCACACGCTCAGTCACTCAGTTGTGTCCGACTTTGTGACCCCATGGGCCGTAGCCCGCCAGGCTCCTCTGTTCATGGGATTTCCAGACGAGAATACTGGAGTGGGTTGCCATGCCCTCCTTCAGGGGATCTTCCTATCCCAGGGATCCAACCCACGTCTCAGGCATCTCCTGCATTGGCAAGCAGATTCTTCACCTCTACGCCACTTGGAAGCCCCATCAGAGGATAGAGGATGGGGAGAAGTTTCAAATTTCATTAATGGATGTATTGCCCTTTTATCAATGTTTAAATACAGTAGCCATATACTGAATACCTAAAGTAATAGGGAGAGGAGACTTACAGAGTAATTCATTTCATTTCTACAGACACTAAGCACTTCCGTGCTGTGCATGTATTGCATGCTCTAGATTGTAGAAGAGTAAAGCATAGGGCCTGCCTCAGCATGAGCACGAGAAAGGTAAAGTTTAGGTTAAATAAAATGAAACAGATACTTTACAAAGCAAAATGCAGCTGTAAAAGTTATCAAGTGTTAAAGGGTAGAAGAACAAGTAGATTTTTAAAAGGCTTAGCCAAAAGCCTATGTGATGAAATGAAATACATTACCAATGGAAAGTATGCTTTGAGAAATGGGAATTAGATTGGAGAGTGGATTCAGGGTTAAAGGGTTTTGTCCCCTGACTTCTGAGTTGAAGTTAGAGGTGACCATGGAACCATGTCTCGTGCCTCCATAAGAAAGAAGTTACTCAGCTGAATGGACTTTTGATACAGTAGTTATTATGTTTTTTTGTGGAATATCTTGGCATTTGGGGTTGGGTATGTGTTCGTTTATCCAGAATTTTTCACATTGTACCTCTTTAATTCTTTCAAGAATCCTCAAATCTCTTCTGCTGATATGATCTCATTATGCTGAACCTTGTAGTCTTGATGCTATAAACATTGGTCAGATATTTCCCTCCTAACCTGTCTGGTAGCCCTCTTCCCCTGGTCTTTCTCCTCAGGCCATGACCCTTGTATTCTTTCCAAATTGTCCTGGAATTTTGATTTTGGATTGCTATTCCATTAAACCTACCAGCCTTATGTCAAAAGTCCTACCTTGAACTTTTGTAATTCCAGACTAGCAAATTATTTAAAAAATTTGTCAGTTTTATTAAGATCTTATATTACTTCTGAATTTATTTAAAATAGGATAGATAGATATGTATATAATCACAGCTCTCAAAATTACCAGTCCCTTGGGGCAAGGAACTCTCTCTCCCCCTGCCCTGCTTTAAAATATTGGATTAATCAAGAAGTTTCTACAGTTTTTCCATACCATCTTACACATACATCCACACACACACTCTTTTCTCCCACCTCTGGGGACATAGGAGAGAATGGCTTAGGAGGGTCAAGCATATACAACTACCTATCTTTTTCCATTCTAGTTTTACACAGTAGTTTTTCTCATAGATAAAGAAAACATTTTCCTCTTATTTAAAGTACAATCATGCCTATTAGAAAAGATTTTAAAAACTCAGAACAATAAAATAATTTTATGTCACTTAAAGTCACTACCTAGTATAAACACTATTGAGGTTTTTATTTTGTTTTTCATAGCTGAAATTATTCTACATACACAATTTTATATTCTGCTTTGATTTTTTTAACATTGTCATAAACATGTTTACATATCATTATAGATTATCCATCAACAGTTTTTGGCTGTGTATTATTCTATGATTTATATACCATGATTTGATTATAGGATGTATAATTAGGTTGAACATTTAGATGTATATATTTCCTACTATAAGTGATGTTGCTATGAACATCTTTATGGTGAAACTTTTTGTGAGTGGTTATTTCCATGATAGAATTTTATGAGCTGTTTTATAAATTGTTTATATTCTTTATAGTGTCTTAAGTGCTTTTGTATTGGTTTTCATGAATGCTTTACCTAGTTAAGATATTAATCTTCTGCTGTTTCTTGCATCTTACTTTGTTTTCTTTAAATTCAGCTCATGCTATCCATGTTTTTCTCAGATCAATATGCCTAAAACGAACTGATCTTTTATTCTTTCCCCTTTCCTCACTGTCCAACTGACTAGGCAGAAACGGGAAATCTTTTCATCTTCAATCTTCTCTACCCTCCTCTGCTACATCTAGTCATCCCCAAACTGAGGGTTTATCCTGTCTCTGAAATATGTATTGTGTCTATACAGTTCGCTCCATCCCCACTACCTCTGTCTTATTTCGCTGAGAAGTTTTCCCAGTACTGTCCTTGTGATTAAGTATGCTTCACTGAAGCGGCCACTTTTAACACGCTTATTTTCTTCTAGGCTTTTGGCTCTGTGTGTATATTTATACACATTGTCATGTAATTATCATCTTTTTATTAGCATTTCCCAGACAGTTTTCTAAGAAACTCAGGTGTTCTTGAGATACTTTTATATGACAGAAGGATTTCATGGTCAAATTTGGAAAACAGTGCATACTGTAGCTTACTGGAGATTCATAATATGCAATAGTGTGTTAAAGGCCCTGAGAAGTTCTACATATTCTAATAGGTATTGAATATATGTGATGATGAACAAAACTAGTTTGGAGCTTACGACATCCTCCGGACTTTTCCCCTAACTTTGTCTTACTATACTTGGTCTGTTTGGTACTGGGCATTATTCTTTCTTCTCTAAAACTGCTCCTCTGTCACCTGTGACACTGTAGTCTCTTGATTCTCCTGATATTTCTCTGATGGCTCCTTCTTTATTTTCATGAGTTCTTTTTCCTCTGCCCAATACAGTAGACCCATGAATGTGGGTTTGAACTGCATTGATCCACTTATATGTGGATTTTTTTTTTTTTTTTTTTTTCAATAAATACATAGTACATGGTCTGCAGTTGGTTGAATCTGCAGATGGGAGAGCCTGGATACAGAGGACTGGCTGTAAATTTATACATGGATTTCTTACTGTATGAGGCCTGATGCCCCTAACCCCTTGTACTTGGTGATTCTTGACTAAGCTAGTCCACCTGTCTTTTCACACTTTATCTCACCTACTCTGGTGGTTTCAAACATCTTATTTGCTAATGACTAATTGTTTTAATCAGTTCTCAAAGGACAATAGGAATGTTTTAAGTACAAGGGCTATCTCTTATATAGAATCTGAAGTAATTTTGAGCCTTCTAGGGGAAGACAAGCTAGGAAGCTACCAGCCTCCACTAGTAGACAACCAAACTAAAAACTGGAAAGTCATCTTGACTCTCCCTCTCACATTTGTCAAATTCTCTGTTTCAAATCCTGAATTCTCATATCCATTTCCTCCCCTCCAGCGTCCATGCCATACCCCTATTTCATGCCTTTGCCATCTCTTGTGAACTGATTCAAATAGCTTGCTTCTGCATGCAGTTTGCTGTTCAGTTACATCCTTTAGAAAATCACCATGATGTATTGAAAAATGCAGGTCTCATCACTCAGTTCTCTTGCTTAAAACCCTTAAGTGGTTTTCCTGTATCCCTAGAGTGAAGACAAGAACCTCCTTAACAAAGGATAGAGCCGTCTCTTCTGTCTTTCCTTTACCTTTAACTGCCATGGCTGTTGTTTACTTCATCAGGTTTTTTTCCTCTAATGTAATTGTCCACACTACTTCATTGTCTTGCAATAACCTTTTCTTGGTTCCTAACTTGTATGGATTAATATCGCTTTTATTACAGTTTTGTATAGGGAGATGCTTATAATGAGACTTCTTCCTCTCTAGACTGAGCTCCTTGAGGTCAAGGAGTGTTTTTACTTCTGGCACTTCTGGTGCTCTGTATTTGTTGAATGAGTCTTGTACAAAAACTCATTCCTCGTCATGGACCTTCAACTCTTATGTCTCCCAACTCCCACCCCACCTCTGCTGAGTCTAATTCCTCAGCAGCAGGTTCTACTAAGGGAGTTTCCAGGTACCTAAATTCTGCAGGTTGGGAGAGACATCTACTTTGTTCAAATGATGTAGCACCATTTTTAGTGTACAGAGAAATCCAAACAGTATTAATATTTTGCACATAAGACTGAGTATGTTGAATATGTTGCAGGAAGAAGGACCTCTTCCAGGGTCCAAGAGTGTATGTTCTTGTCTAACACTGGAAGTGAATTGTCTGAGGAGACACACGTGGTGACAAAGTAAGAGACTTTCTTGGGAAAGAGTGCCTAGGCAGGGACCAGCAGGGTCCAAGAGCCCAAGAAGGTTGCTTTGCTACCTGACTCTCAGTCGTGGGTTGTTATGGTGATGGGGTTTTTTTTTGGGTCATCAGGACTTCCCTGGTGGCTCAGACAGTAAAGCGTCTGTCTAGTATGGGAGACGTTGGTTGGATCCCTGGGTAGGGAAGATTCCCTGGAGAAGGAAATGGCAACCCACTCTAGCACTCGTGCCTGGAAAATCCCATGGACGGCGAGGCTTGGTGCAGGCCGCTGGCAATGGGGTCGCAAAGAGTCAGGCACGACTGAGCGACTTCACTCGCACTTGCACTGGCCAGTCATTCTGACTCAGGGTCCTTCCTGGTGGTTCACGCATCGCTCAGCCAAGGCGGATTCTAGTGAGGAGGACTCGCAGGTTGATAGGACACAGGGGCTGGTGTCTCCGCTCTTCTTTTGACTTCTTACAAATTCTTTTGATTGGTGATAACTTGTTAGTTTGCATTCCTTACCAGGACCTCTTTGTTAAGACAACTTATGCAAGTGACTGCTATCTTGCTTGGCCAGGGTGGCTGGTGTCAGTCAGTGTTTCCTCTAACAAATATATTTTTAAAACAAGTATGATATTGTTTTATGTATTGATTAAACTTGTTTTTCTGTTACACAAACTTGTCAGTGGAGACCGAGTTAATGTTACAGGTCATTTGCTTTTCTATCAATTTAGTATTGTCTTTAGAAATACAAAATCCAACAATAGAAGTCATTTTTTAAATATAATTTTATTTACTTATTTTTGGCTGTGCTGAGTCTTAGTTGCTGTGCAAGCTTTTCTCTAGTTGCTGTGAGAGGGGGCTACTCTCTAGCTGCAGCTGATAGGTTTCTCATTGCAGTAGCTTTTCTTGTTGTGGAGCATGGGCTTTAGGGCATGCAGGCTTCAGCGGTTGTGGCTCCTGGGCACCGAGAACACACTCAATATTTGAGACACATGGGCTTAGCTGCTTCACAGCATATGGGATCTTCATAGATCAGGGATCAAACTGTTTTCTTCTGCATTGACAGGCAGATTCTTTACCACTGAGCCACTAGGGAAGCCCAGAAGTAATCCTTAAGATATCTCTAAGCAGCGGTGTAAGATGCTGCTAGCAGAAGCAAAAGGCAAAGGAGAAAGGAAGGATACACTTATCTGAATGCAGAACTCCAAAGGATAACAAGGAGAGAGAAGACAGCCTTCATCAGTGATCAGTGCAAATAAATAGAGGAAAACAATAGAATGGGAAAGACTAGAGATTTCTTCAAAAAAAATTAAAGATACCAAGGGAACATTTCATGTAAAGATGGACACAATAAAGGACAGAAACTGTATGGACATGACAGAAGCAAAAGATAAGAAGAAGTGGCAAGACTACACAGAAGAACTATATAAAAAGATCTTAATGACCCAGATAACCATGATGCTCTGATCACTCACCTAGAGCCAGACATCCTGCTGTACGAAGTCAAGTAGGCCTTAGGAAGCCTCACTATGAACAAAGCTAGTGGGGGTGATGGAATTCCAACTGATTTATTTCAATTCCTAAAAGATGATGCTGTGAAAGTGCTGCATTCAATATGCCAACAAATTGGGAAAACTCACCAACGGCCACAGGACTGGAAAAGGTCAGTTTTCATTCTAGTCCTAAAGAAAGGCAATGCCAAAGAAAGCTCAAACTACCACACAGTTGCACTCATCTCTAATACTAGTAAAGTAATGCTCAAAATGCTCCAAGTGAGGCTTCAACAGTATGTGAACCGAGAACTTCAGATGTTCGAGCTAGATTTAGAAAAGGCAGAGAAACTGGAAATCAAATTGCCAACATCCACTGGATCATCGAAAAAGCAAGAGAATTCCAGGAAAACATCTACTTCTGCTTTATTGACTACTCCAAAGCCTTTGACTCTGTGGACCACAACAAACTGTGGAAAATTCTGAAAGGGAGAACGGGAGTACCAGACCACTTGAGAAACCTATTTGCACGTCAGGAAGCAACAGTTAGAACTGGACATGGAACGGTGGACTGGCTCCAAATTGGGAAAGGAGTACATCAAGGCTGTATACCAGCAACCTACTTGTTTAACTTATATGCAGAGTACATCATGCGAAATGCTGAACTGGATAAAGCACAAGCTAGAATCAAGATTGCTGGAAGAAATATCAATAACCTCAGATACGCAGATGATACCACCCTTATAGCAGAAAGTGAAGAGGAACAAAGAGCCTCTTGATGAAAGTAAAGGAGGAGAGTGAAAAGCTGGTTTGAAAGTCAACAGTCAAAAAGCTAAAATCATGGCATCCGGTCCCACCACTTCATGGCAAATAGATAGGGAAACAATGAAAACAGTGACAGACTTGTTTTCTTGAGCTCCAAAATCACTGCAGATGATGACTGCAGCCATGAACATAAAAGACACTTGATCCTTGGAAGAAAAGCTATGACCATCTAGACAGCGTATTAAAAAGCAGAGACATTACTTTGCCAACAAAGGTCCATCTAGTCAAAGCTCTGGTTTATCCAGTAGGCATCCAGTATGGATGTGAGATTTGAACCATTAAGAAAGCTGAGCACTGAAGAATTGATTCTTTTGAACTGTCGTGTTGGAGAAGAGTCCCTTGGACTGCCAGGAGATCCGACCAGTCTATCCTCAAGGAAATCAGTCCTGAACATTCATTGGAAGGACTGATGCTAAAGCTGAAGCTCCAATACTTTAGGCATCTGATGCAAAGAACTGACCCATTGGAAAAGACCCTGATGCTGGTAAAGATTGAAGGCAGGAAAAGAAGGGGACAACAGAGGATGAGATGGTTGGGTGGCATCATGAACTCGATGGACATGAGTTTGAGCAAGCTCCAGGAGTTAGTGATGGACAGGGAAGCCTGGTGTGCTGCAGTCCATGTGGTCTAACAGTTGGACATGACTGAGCAACCAAACTAAAGTGTAAAGTTGATTTTGTATTCTCTTTCTTGTGTGTATGAAACCCCAGATATCACATACTGTTCAGAACTTTTCTGCTTTTGAATCATGTTGGTATCTGTTAAGATTCTTGCAACATAATTCATTTATGTTTTGGAATCAGTGCAATAGTCTCATAACTTTCCTTAGTTTTGCCCCCTTTTAATCTGTCTGTTATACCTTTGCCAGGATGATATTTTCTTAAAACTTTCATCTGATCATGAGCCTTAACATCTTTTAGTGGCTCCCCATTGCCTTCAGAATTGAGCAGACTCCTTCGCCTAGAAGTTGGCCCTGTGTGCCGTGTAGAGTCCCGTGGTTCCTGCTCTCAGCCGTTACCAGCATTGCACAAGAACCTTCCTTGACTGCTGCTGTCCTCTGGCCCACTCCTGCGCCTCACCTGCCTCCTTCCCATTCTCTCAGCCTTCCTCCTGGTGTTCTGACATTCCCATCCCCGCCCTGGACTTCCGGTTCCCATTGCACATGGTGTTTATATAATGTGCTTGTTTCTTTGCCTGCCTGCATCATCTTGAGGACAGGGACAGTGAACGTCCCGATGTTTGGCAGAGTGTCTATTGCATGTATGTTCTCCATGGATATTTGTTGACTGTTGTCATTACTGTTGGTAATTCTGGAGTACACTGTTAACTTTCAAACTCTTGTTTTTGTAGCCTCAAGGAATAGGTTCTCCTAGTGTTTATCATGCAGTTATCGTCATCTTTTGGAGTTTTTCGCTTGGGGATTATTGACAGCACCCACCTTGGTGGTAAGTAATCCTTTAACTTATTTTTCACTGGCTTTGAAATCTTTTCTCTTCAGTTTGGTGGGTGGGGAATGGCTTTTTTTCCCTTTCTGAGGTTAATTCTCCCACCAGTGTCGTCAGCCCTTTAGTGCGCTGAATTGTACTTCTCCCTTACTTTCTGATAGGGCGTAGGTGGCTGTGGTTCTTCTGATGAATACTGGACAAATTTAAGCGGGGCTCAGTCCCCACTCTGCATAGAGTGCAAACGATTCTTACACAGGCTTAGGAAAAGTCATGTCTAGCCCTGAATCACTCATCATTATCATTTTGGGATTCATCTCTCTAGTTACACTTTCGAAATATAAGTTTCTTTTAGTTTAGGCCAGGTATCTAGAGGTGACCATCTAGGGAGGTCATTCTTCTATATCCTTAAGCTGATTTTGCTCAAATATCCCCAGGTTTAGAATCTTAGAAAAGACTCTGTCCAAGACTGAACATCTTAGGTAATAGCTAGCTTTCTCCTATCAGTATAGAGGAGAGGAATGGAATGAAGCAAGAAGTAGTTATAGTAGAACTCTGTAACATCTTGAAAAGTGTAATCACAGCTTGCCAAATCCCAGAAGAACAGATTCTTAAGATACTTTAAAGAGAAACTTTCTTATATTTTCATGAGCTTATGTGTTGATATCCAAAAAAGACTTTTATAAAAAGTTTATTATAAATAAATTGAATGATCATATACAGATAAACTAGTCTAAGAAAATTTATGTTCCATATTTCTTGACATATTTATTATATGGTTACATACTCATTACTGTGTCTACATAAAACACTGATGTCTAATAGTCATTTTGAATATACAGGGCATATTTATGAATACTGCTAAAACAAGTTTCAAAAGAAAATGAAATCTCAAATAAATATAATTCCTTTTGTAATAAACCATGCTTTGCAAGTTATGACAGTTCTCTGGCATATAATTTTAAGAATTCTGATTTGATTATGTTTTAAAATCCTTTCTTTTTTAAAAAGGAAACAACTCATTTACCTGTAATAGGCGATCAGTTTTCCATAAATGAATTTTCAAAATAATTGACATGTGACATTTAAATGTCTGACTTTTTAAAATTTAATAATTTCTGATGGGAATTTTTCAAATAATTTACACATTTCCTGCTGTCATAATCCGTGAGCACTGATTTGAAGCTTTATCATATGATGCAGGTTCATTACGACATTTGTATCTATCTTATACTGTAATAACCTGATGTCAGGTGCTACTGGGGTGCTCTAATACTGTTCTCTCGCAGTGTTTAGATGTTTATTTATTTGGTTGCACTAGGTCTTTGTTGCTATGGGCTTTCTCTGGTTGTGGCGAGGAGGGACTACTCTTGGTTGTGGTGCCTGGGCTTCCCATTTTGGTGGCTTCTCTTGCCACCAAGAGAAAGATATTATATGGTTACATATTTATTATATGTAACCATATAATAAATATGTCAAGAAATATCTAGCGCAGGCTCTAGATATATAGACTTAAGGAGAAGGCAGTGGCACTCCACTCAGTACTCTTGCCTGGAAAATCCCATGGATGGAGGAGCCTGGTGGGCTGCAGTCCACGGGGTCGCTAAGAGTTGGACATGACTGAGCGACTTCACTTTGACTTTTCACTTTCATGCATTGGAGAAGGAAATGGCAACCCACTCGGAGTGTTCTTGCCTAGAGAATCCCAGGGATGGGGAGCCCGGTGGGCTGCCATCTGTGGGTTCACACAGAGTCGGACACGACTGAACCGACTTAGCAGCAGGAGCAGTTGCAGTTCGAGGGCTCTAGAGCAGGGGATTATAGTTGGGGCACACAGGCTTGGTTGCTCCAGGGCCTGTGGAATCTTCCCAGGCTACAGATCAAACCCATGTCCCCTGCAATGGCAATTAGATTCTCATCCACTGTACTGTATTAGCATTCTAATATTTCAGTGTGCTTATTTATAATCTACTAATTTAACATATCAATCTCTCTGGCTGGTGTTTAGTCTTACAGTTTAAAGGACTTGAGCTTTGCAATAGCAAACAGTTTGTATATATTTATATTATGATGAGTCCAGGCACAATCTTAAGCACTATAAATACATTATTATTATTAATCCTTAAAGGATTTCTTTGCAGCTGAAGATGGCAAAGCTCTACAGTCAGTAAAAACAAGACCAGGAGCTGCCTGTAGCTCAGATCATGAACCTCCTTACTGCAAAATTCAGACTTAGATTGAAGAAAATAGGGAAAACCACTAGGCCATTCAGGTATGACCTAAATCAAATCCCTTACGATTATACCATGTAAGTGAGAAATAGATTCAAGGGATTAGATCTGATAGGCAGACTGCCTGAAGAACTATGGATGGAAGTTTGTAAAATTGTGCAGGAGGCAGTGATCAAGACCATCCCCAAGAAAAAGAAATGCAAAAAGGCAAAATGGTTGTATAAGGAGGCCTTACAAATAGCTATCAAAAGAAGAGAAGCTATAGGCAAAGGAGAAAAGGAAAGATATACCCATCTGAGTGCTGAGTTCCAAAGAATAGCAAGGGAAGATAAAGCCTTCATCAGTGATGAATGCAAAGAAATAGAGGAAAACAATAGAATGGGAAAGACTAGAGATTTCTTCAAGAAAATTAAAGATACTAAGGGAAGAAATTTCATGCAGAGATGGGAACAATAAAGGACAGAAACAGTATGGACCTAACAGAAGCTGAAGATATTAAGAAGAGGTGGCAAGAATACACAGAAAAACTATACAAAAAGATCTTAATGACCCAGATAACCATGATGGTGTGATCACTCACCTAGAGCCAGACATCCTGGAATGTGAAGTCAAGTGGGCCTTAGGAAGCCTCACTATGAACAAAGCTAGTGGGGGTGATGGAATTCCAACTGATTTATTTCAAATCCTAAAAGATGATGCTGTGAAAGTGCTGCATTCAATATGCCAACAAATTGGGAAAACTCACCAATGGCCACAGGACTGGAAAAGGTCAGTTTTCATTCCAATCCTAAAGAGAGGCAATGCCAAAGAAAGTTCAAACTGCCGCACAGTTGGACTCATCTCACATGCTAGTAAAGTAATGCTCAAAATTCTCCAAGCCAGGCTTCAATAGTACGTGAACTGAGAACTTCAAATGTTCAAGCTGGATTTAGAAAAGGCAGAGGAACCAGAGATCAAATTGCCAACATCCATTGGATCATCGAAAAAGCAAGAGAATTCCAGGAAAACATCTACTTCTACTTTATTGACTACGCCAAAGCCTTTGACTGTGTGGATCACAATAAACTGTGGAAAATTCTGAAAGAATGGGAGTGCCAGACCACCTGACCTGCCTCCTAAGAAATCTATATGCAGGTCAAGAAGCAACAGTTAGAACTGGACATGGAACAGCAGACTGGTTCCAAACTGAGAAAGGCTGTATACTGTCAAGCTACTCATTTAAGTTATATGCAGAGTACATCATGCAGAATGCTGTACTGGATGAAGCACAAGCTGGAATCAAGATTGCCGGAAGAAATATCAATAACCTCAGATACACAGATGACACTACCTTTATGGCAGAAAGTGAACAGGAATGAAAGAGCCTCTTGATGAAAGTTAAGGAGGAGAATGAAAAAGCTGGACTGAAACTCAACATTCAAAAGCTAAGATCATGGCATCCGGTCCCATCACTGCATGGCAAATAGATAAGAAAACAATGGAAACAGTGACAGACTTATTTTCTGGGGTCTCCAAAATCACTGCAGTTTGTGACTGCAGCCATGAAATTAAAAGGTGCTTGCTCCTTGGAAGGAAAGCTATGACCAATCTCGACAGCATATTAAAAAGCAGAGATATTACTTTGCCAGCAAAGGCCCATCTAGTCAAAGCTCTGGTTTTTCCAGTAGGCATATATGGGTGTGAGAGCTGGACTATTAAGAAAGCTGAGCACTGAAGAATTGATGCCTTTGAACTGTCGTGTTGGAGAAGAGTCCCTTGGACTGCCAGGAGATCCAACCAGTCCATCCTAAAGGAAATCAGTCCTGAATATTCATTAGGACTGATGCTAAAGCTGAAGCTTCAATACTTTAGGCATCTGATGCAAAGAACTGACCCACTGGAAAAGACCCTGATGCTGGTAAAGATTGAAGGCAGGAAAAGAAGGGGACGACAGAGGATGAGATGGTTGGGTGGCATCACGAACTCGATGGACATGAGTTTGAGCAAGCTCCAGGAGTTAGTGATGGACAGGGAAGCCTGGTGTGCTGCAGTCCATGGGGTCGCAGAGAGTTGGACTTAACAGATGACTGAACTGACCTGAATCATTAAAACTACTTCATCAGTGAGGAATTAGCCTCATATTGATGCCAAAAGCTCAGCCTTCTTACATGCCAAATCAAATCTCAGAGAGAGGGTTTTGATTGAATTAGAAAAGAAAAGCTTTATTTTTTGGCCAGGCAGAGAGGGACACAGTGGGCTTCTGGCCTCAAAAACTGTGTAATCCCAGCGAAGGATTTGATGAAGAGTTAGGCAGCAGTAGCTCAAGGGTGGAGTTGCTGATAACATTAGGACCTGTACTCCTTTAATCTCATCCAGGGTAACTTTCTTGATGAGTTTATCGGGTTCCTTTTGTCTGGCCTCAGGTGGTCTGTGCTATGGAGAATGCTGACATCCTCCATTTGTTGGGTTTTAAATCTATAAAATGACTTCCCTGGTGGCTCAGACAGTAAAGCGTCTGCCTACAGTGAGGGAGACCCAGGTTGAGTCCCTGGGTCAGGAAGATCTGGAGAAGGAAATGCCAACCCACTCCAGTATTCTTGCCTGGAAAATCCCATGGACGGAGGAGCCTGGTAGGCTACAGTCCATGCTGTCACAAGGAGATGGACACACTGAGCAACTTCACTTCAAATCTATAAAAGAGCTTAAAGATACTAATTTGTGTGTCTATAAAAGAGCTTAAAGATGTTATTACTGATTTGGAACCAGAACCCTGCTCCAAGGCTTACTTACTATTGTTTCCTGGTTTTTGGTCCCTTAACGCTGCATCTCTTCCCTTCCTGGATTGGCAACTGTTTGAATTCTCCCTTTGGAACTCAGGAAAGGTCATGAAGACTGAACAGAAAGGCTCCTCAGGTCCAGGAGCCTATACACTGTCCTGCTTGGTTTCAATAATACAAATGAGGAAATTAAGAGTTACAAGAGTTAAGCAGCTTGTTTTGTTCCAGTTCTCAGTCTTGGAGAACACTAGCAGTAAGCGATTCACACCCATGTTTTAGGTAGTTGAGGTTATCGGCAGCCCACCCACTGGCTAAGTAGGGAGATTTAAATATTGGCTTAACTATGCAGGCCATCGAAAAAAGTTTTTTGCAATGATCCCATAATTTGTGTAGCTGTTTTTTAAATTCATTTCTGGTTTATATTTTTTCAATATCTCAACTTTTGGTCCAGTTTTGATATCATTTCTTTTCTAATTAGAGATTGTCTTAAGAACAAGGAAGAAGTCCAGTTATTTAATATATATAACTTACTCGTTTTTTTCATAGCTATGGGAAGACTTTGTGCTTAGTATAGTCTTAGCTATTTTTGTTAATTAAAACATGGAAAGTACCTTTGATTTTGATTTTGCTGTTGCTTTCTCTTCCTTTCACTTTTTGAATTCTGGTCAGGAAAATGAAAAGTGCTACTTTGAGACTTAATGAATTATTTTTCCTTTGCCAGCATAAATATACTTCTCAGAATTATTGCTCTAACATTGGTGCCAGTTATTTCATCAAAAGACTTCTCACCCCCTCCCCATCATTATTGTAATAATTACTGTTAATTCTCATTTGTTTTTTGTACTTGAATTTTTTAAGATGGTGAAATGATGAGTTGTGGTTATTATGTGGGACAGTTGTCCATATTATTGTAGTCATAATTCTTTACCTTTTTCAACTTTTTACTTTATTTTTTTAAATCAACCATTCTCTCAGAAAAAATAAGTTTCAAATATTATTAACTGTTCAGAGTTTTATCTTTCTAATTCTTTCATCTTTAATGTATATACATTTTTTTAAATTGGCAGTTTTTATGCTCTTTGTTTTTTAGTTGTTTGATGGGGAAAACCTTGGCTGAAGAGATTTAGGCAAACCAGAGACTGAGTTGTAGAGATTAGATGTATGTAAGTTGGCAGAGATTGTTAAACTCCAGGTATTGAATCCTTCCTGGTGTTTTGGCCTTTGGGCCTTGGAACTGCAAGAATCTTTGAAATATCACTGAAGAAATTGTACATGAGAAATATATATGTACACAAACCTCTATATATTATATCAGTGTATGTTACTGGTTTGTTTTGTTTTTTTTTTTTTTGCTGTGCCACGCAGCTTGGGGGATCCTAATTCCCCACCAAGGATTGAACCTGTGTTCCCTGCAATGGAAAACACAATTCCAACCAATAGACGGCCAGGGAATTACCTATATGTTACTTTTTTAATAATCAGTAACATAATGTGTGCCTGTTGTAACCCTTAAGCAATATATAAACATGTCAGCACAAGAAAGTTCTCCTGAAATCCTGTTTATCCCTCCAGGCATCCTTCAGTTAGGCAATTTTAGCTTCAGGTTATGCTCCACCAGCCCCAGTGAGATAGACTGGCCAATTGGAGGTAAAGATTTCAGCTTTTACAATGTTGTTGTTTAGTCGCTCAGTCAAGACCCCATGCACTGCAGCCCGCCAGGCTTCCCTGTCCTTCACTATCTCCTGGGCTTGCTACTCATGACCAGGGGTAGGCTCAGGCATATGCATTTTTAGAAGTGATTTTCATATATCTAGTATACATCACTAATTAAGAACCAATATAGTAATTCACTGTGGGCTTTTAAAAAGATTTTGCTCATTTTGAGACTTTCTTTGCAATTTTTTGCTGTTGACTTTATTAGCGTCCTCTTCTCTCTGTTCTAGACTCCTACACTCCCCAGGGTTGGGGTGTGGGGAGAAGTGAGTTCTGGGGTGGAAGGCACCAAGCTGTAGCACTTTGTTCTTTTTCCAAAAATCTGTTAACCTTTAAACATCTTACTTCTGCCTCGTGAGTTTTGAAACTGATCATAAATTGTGCCTGCTGGAACAGCTCTTAATGTACATCTAAAAAGGGAAGACGAGAGTGAAGATATAAGTGAGTTTATTTGTATTTCATGTTTATCTCTCTTCCCATACACAACTCTCAAAAACTACAGGGCTTAAGTATTTCAGTTTTCAAAGATACTCTTTAAACTAACTCATTTAACAAATAACCAAACAAGATGTATTAGTTATAATAAATATTTGGTTTTGGATTTATAATAGCCTTTGTTTTAAAAAGTAAGGTGAAGTTAAAAGAATTTTAAAAATATTTTCATGTGTTTGCAGTTATCTTTGAGTTTGAAGCTCATAGAGCTTATAGAGCATTGTTCTAGAATACAGTTGAAGAACACAGAATACAGTCAAAGAACAAAAGCTATGTTCTATGTGGCCAGCCTCTGCAGGAGAGGATGGTGAAGTCTCCATGAAGGGGATGTATGTTAATTACATAGGAGAATTTTATATTGACAAATACTTTTAAGAACTGTAATCTTAACACTTTGAGAGGTTATGACTATATGGTTGGTTCATAATGGTATTCAAATAGTGATTGTTGGTTGTCTAAATAATATACTTTTAGGTTAAAAGAATTAATGACAGTAGGATCTATAATGCTAAGAAGTGGTTTCACTTTTTCAGTGGATTGATGGCTCTAGAAATATTTGATGTTTCAAACTGCTAGGTGCACAATCTGTGTTAAGGAGCAAGACTCTGGACTCCAGACCTCCTGCATCTCTTGTATAAATGTCTTAGTATTTTTTGCTGAGAGATAGTTTCTATTTTTTAAATTGGTTAAGTCAGTTTGCATGTTATATTAAGTCATTTTGAAGGCAGAATTTTTAACCTGTAAATTATGAATGTTTAGTGAACAATTACTATATAAAGGCACTATCTATGAGGTACCAATAGAGATAAAAATATATTAGATGCAAGGCATATATAGTAGATACAGTGCCTGTCTGTCCTTAATAAGTTTGAAATATAATTGAAAAGAAATATTTATTAAATACCTTAAGAGAGAAAAAGTATAAGAACAAACTAACACAGAATTGTTAGTTCATCAGTCGTGTCCAACTCTTTGCTACCTCATGGACTGAAGTCCACTGGGCTCATCTGTCCATGGGATTCTCCAGGCGAGAATACTGGAGGAGGTGGCCATTTCCTTCTCCAGGGGATCTTCCTGACCCAGGAATCCAACCTTTGTCTCCTGTATCTCCTGCACTGGCAGATGGATTCTTTGCCTCTAGTGCCGCCTGCGAAACCCCTTACAAAGCTGTATGTGAGAGTGTTGTGATTGCCTGCTGTCTGGTCCTAAAGGA
The DNA here is from genome assembly GCA_917880005.1 of Nanger dama. Lineage (NCBI taxonomy): Eukaryota > Metazoa > Chordata > Mammalia > Artiodactyla > Bovidae > Nanger > Nanger dama. The sequence goes on from CAKJTW010000059.1 coordinate 6,593,497, forward strand.
GAAGTAGGTTGTTTTGGATAGCAATGTGGAAGATGTGGAGGAAGACTCATTGGAAAAGACCCTGATGCTGGGAAAATTGAGGGCAAGAGAAGAGGGTGACAGAAGAGATGGTTGGATGGTATTACTGACTCAACGGACATGAGTTTGAGCAAACTCAGGGAGATAGTGATGGACAGAGAAGCCTGGCATGCTGTAATTCACGGGGTTCCAAAGAGTCGGACAATGACTTAGTGACTGAACAATGATGACAAAGGGGAACAAACATTTAGGGTGGACAGGATATCATGTATAAAAGTATGAATATTGGAAAGCACAGGAACATTCTAAAAACAGTAAAGAGAGCAGATTGATTAGAATGAAAGATAGCTTGGCAAAGTGAACTGGTATCAATAGGATTTAGCATATTATAAAATTTCTTGTAGTTATTCATTATGTCCTTCAGTCTTTCTAATACCGAACCCATTCTTGTCCCCCCAAAAAATGGCTGTTAGTAGTAACTGGAAGAAAATCAGATTTGAGTTATGACAGGTTTGGGGACGCTATGGCCAGAGCAAATACTGCTAGCCTGGTTTTTTGTAATAAAGTTTGATTGGAACAACCATGCCTATTCATTTACATATAGTCTGGCTGCTTTGATTGAGTTGAGCATCTGTGACAGGCTGTGGGGCCTGCAGAGTTACAATAAACTGAAAATATTTACTCTCTTGCAGACGCCTTTTTAGATAACTAATAATGCCTTGTTACTATAAATAACAAATAATAGGGTTTCTAAACTAAGATCCGGGCCATATGATTGTTTGTCGTGGAGGGTGGGACAAGGGGCGCTGACTTGTGTGTCGTAGGATGTTCAGCAGCCTTCCTCACCTCTGCCTAATAGATGACGGTAACACCTTTCCTCTCCCTCTCCACCGCCACCCTCCTCCATCCCTCAGGTTGTGACAGAAATGTCTCTGACATTGCCAGATGTCCTTTGGGTATCAAAATCACCCTTGGTTGAGAATCACAAAATATATGAATACCATAAATGTGATTTTTTGCATGTTAGTGTTTTTGAGTAATAAATATTTCTTAATTTTATTTTTGTGTGCTTTATTGCTCAGTCATGTCTGACTCTTTGTGATCCCATGGACTGTAGCCCACCAGGCTTCTCTTGTCCATGAGATTGTCTAGGCAAGAAGACTGGAGTGGGTTGCCGTTTCCTTCTCCAGGGGATCTTCCTGACCCAGGGACTGAACCCAGGTCTCCTGAATTACAGGCCGATTATTTACCTTCTGAGCCACCTGGGAAGCCCAGTTTTATCCCTAGGTCTGCTTTTGGCAATTAAAATTTCTCCATTTATTCTCCTAGTCTTCTATCTTAGATAATACACCTATCTGTAAAGGGAGTTGTAAGTCAGTCAGTTATATGTAGGAAGCAGGATAGCATAGTGAATAAAGCATGGACCTTCAAGCTTGACTTCCTGCCTTCCTGTGATGTTGGATAAGATATTTAACCTCTGTATGTATTAGTTTTCCGATAGGGCTGTTAGGAAGAATCAAAGGAGATAATGTGCTACAATGTGCAATTTAATGCTTTGTGATATAGTAAATGCCATGTAAATGTTTAGTATTATTAGTATTTATTCATACTCATAGTGTCATACAAACCTAAACATTACGTGAAATAAAATTCGATTGTATTATGAAGGGGCAGTTTAACTTTTACTAGGACTAAAATGTAGCATGAGCTTTTTATTCTGTTTTTATTTTTAGGTATTACATGAAACCTTCCCTAAACATACATTTCTGATGAATGGCCTAATTCAAGGAGTAAAGGTGAGATCAGTCTTGTGTATATACGTATGTATATGCACGTACACACACATGCACACATGCACTTATATATATATGTAATTCTGCCAGTCCGTATGCTACTAGATCAGTCTGCTAAGTGTTAATTTTTACAATTTAAGTATATACCTCAGGGAGTTGCATAACACTTTTTAAATGAACTGAGTTTTAAATCAATTTGGCTCAGATATAGCCAACTATGTATAATAATGATAAGCCTCATCATAACATATTTCCCCTGTGTTTTATGTGTTGGCATTTTCATTATGGAGATCTGAACACTTTTGTAAACTAGCAACAAGAATATATATTGAAGAGAAAAGAACTATTTAAAAAATACACGAATGTGAAATATATTGTTATGGTAAAGTATTGATTATTCTACATTTTCTTTACTGTTGATTCCCTGTGATCAACAGGTTTATAAACAGAAAATAAGCGTATACTATTCCTTCTAGAATTGCTAGTATACAGTTGTAGGCAAAAATTCATTAGAACATTTAGTATTTAATGTGCTACCAAAGCCCTGCAGATGATTCTGGACAGTCTTTGGAATTTTCAATTATGTACAGATAAGAAATAAGCTCCTTATCTAAAATTTGATGATGTTCTTATTTTAGAAATAGACTTGTTTAAGTAAAATTCTTCTTTAAAATGATTTATTTTTGTCTCATCAATATACATAGTATATGTATTTTCTTCATTTAACTTTTTTTAGGGTTTGTTGTCATTCCTCAGTGCCCCTCTTATTGGTGCTCTTTCTGATGTTTGGGGCCGAAAATCCTTCTTGCTGCTAACAGTATTTTTCACGTGTGCCCCAATTCCTTTAATGAAAATCAGCCCATGGTATGTACACATTCAGATTATAGCAATTAAATATTAAATGTTAATTATTTTCTGAATATTCCCTCATTTCTTTCACTTTTTTTCCATCTTATTTATGTAGGTTTTGAATTTTGTATTTTTCTAATACATTTTGTATTTTTGTAATAAAAAAATTTTAAATCTAATAAATTTTGTATTTTTCTAATACATTTATTCTTTGATACAGATAAAATATAGTAGTTGAATAATACAGCTAATTAAAAATATAGTAATAATTAATAAAATATTTTGAACTTGTTGCCACTATAGAAAGCATGTAGACTACTAGCCAACCTGCTTTTGGATTTCATAGCCCAAATTTCAAAACAATATTTTAGGGATTGGATAGAGTTGCTAACTTTTCATTTTTTAAGTAGAAAGTTAAAAAAGAAAAACACAGTTTATCATCATTATCTGTATTAATTAGGAAGAGACCTAGTTATATATCAGTTAGGTCCCAAATAGTAGTTTCTTAAAACCAGGGAAACTCAACTGCTAATTTCTCTCTCCATGTGAAAGAAGTCTGGAGTTGAGCAGTTCAGAGCTGATATGGCAGGTCCTGGAAACCAGACTTTTCTCGTCTTGATGCTCTGCCAGCCTCTGCTGCCACCTTGCTGTCCAGGGTGGTTGCTTATGTGGACCTCCAGCTTGTTGTCAACTGCAGGCAGCAAGGTGGAAGGAGTGGCTTAAGAAGAGCACATGGCCTTCTTTTAGGGAAACTTTAGAATTTTCACCCATCCTCTGCTTGTGTCTTTTGGTCAGATTTCAGGCACATCCTAGTTAAGAGAGACTGAGCTCTTGGCCACCTTGATTAGAATCAAGTCTTTCACTGGGGAAGAAGGGATGGAAAACTCACAATGAGAATGATTTTCCCAAGATAATAGAGCCCAGTTTAGTTGTAGATAACTGTATTAATTCTTTGACTAACGTTCTTCGCCACTTGAGTGTTAATGTTAGTTACTTCTACATCATAGATGGGCTGTATTTCCATGGTGTATCTAGAACCAGGGGTATTTATGGGGCAGGATCTTCCTTTCTCATAGGTGAGATATTTCCAAAGGCCAAACCCCTGACGAATGCTAATCATGTAAATGAAATCACTAAACAAATCTAGGGCATGAACAAATTATTTGCTGTGAAAAGCAGCATGTTATAAAAAAATCTAGTAAGCAGTAGAGTACTGGTGGCATGATATTTTGAAAGTGAACTGTAATTATACTTGACTTTTTTTTATATATATATATTTTTTCTACTTTAAAAACTAAAAGTCATCATTAAACAGAAACTTATTCTCAGCAAGGCATGTTTGAATCATGAATAGCAAAATGTAGTTTGCTTTTTAAAATGGCTTTTGTTCATTTTATAGTATTTATATTGGACACTGCCATACAGGTTTCTTCTATATATATGGAAACTGAATTCTTTGTTTTGGCAACATTTGAAGAGCTAAAGATAACTTATGGAAAAACACCTAGTTTTTATATATAAACTTAAGGTAATAGAAACTGAGGAACTAACTTGCCCCCTCAGTTTTATTTACTAAATTTTGCTTTTTTGTGTAGTACTGTGACGGGAAATAAGATGAATTACAGTAAACTCTAGTTTATTGCTATTTTTAGTAGAAACAACAACAAAGCCACTTAATGAAAGAACAAAGCCACTTACCCAACAAGTTGGGTAAAAAATTGACCTGAAAACATTATCTAATTTTAAATATTCCTGCACAGTAGCTGAGCTGCTGTTGAAGGCCTACTTCTAGCCCAGTGTTTTGTAATATCTGGAGCTTATGATTTATAGAAGAATTAATCTATGAAATGTCTACTAGCTGTTGACTGAAATTAGCTGTTCTTACATTAGTTCACCTATAGAAATGAAGGTAGATCAAGGTAACAGTAATTGTTCTAACCTTTTCTTGTCAATTGTCTTTTAATCCTAGGTGGTACTTTGCTGTTATCTCTGTTTCTGGGGTTTTTGCAGTGACTTTCTCCGTGGTATTTGCATATGTAGCAGATATAACCCAAGAACATGAAAGAAGTATGGCGTACGGCCTGGTATGTTAGTCTAATACCTTTATCTGCTGAAAAATAGCCCCTATTGTCTCTTACTACAAGGAGTATAGCCTTTGCATTACAAGATTATTTTTGCATAAATACATTTTTAAAAAATCATCCATTAGATTACATTAAAAAAATTTTTCAGTACAAAAACCATGTAAGTTCTACTCTTTTCATTCGGTATTTGTCAGACATGTCAGATTTGAAACTACAGTGAAATATTTTCACCTTATAAAAGTTCTTTATAATAGACTACTAAAGGAACTATTTAATATGTAATAAGACTAAAAATTACTGCTATTTAATGGCTCATCTAAGAGATAATAGGTTAATATCCATTTCTGGGGTCCCAAACCTTTTCTGTGGCTTTGTGGGTCACGTATAGTCTCTCTCTCATATTCAACTTTTTAAATTAATTTTTATTGAATAAATCTAACATAACATTATTTAACTTTGAAGTACACAAAGTGTTACTGTGGTACATTAATATATTGTAATATAATTGCTATTGTATATTTATCATACTACGTAATTGTACAGTATTGTTGTCTGTGTTCATTTTACCTTGCATTGGCTCTCTTTGGCCTATTTACTAGTCCTTGCAAGTTTGTCTCCCATATTCTTTTGTTTTTCCTTGTGGCCATGTGTTTACATCACTTTTAATGTGAAAGAACCATTTATAGATTTAGCCCACAGGTGGTAGTTTGCCAAACACTCAACACTGTTTTGGTAAACTACTCAGTGGCAGTATAGTCTCTTGTCTGTCAAATCAAGTTAACAGATCGTGATTAGATAGCCAGAAGTGGGATGAGTTTCAGCAGATACGTGGCAAGCATCTCCTGTTAAATAAGGACTAGAATATCGTGTCAGGCTGAATCTTACTTTTAATGAGAGACTGTTTATCTTTGATTCAGAGGTCAAAAGAATATTTAAAAATCGTGGAATTAAGAGGATTTTGAGGGAAATACAGTAAGAAACTTACAAAAACTAATCAGCTGTAAACTCAAGAACATAAATGATAGGAGGTTGATGATAGCTGGGATGTTTTTAAGCAGCTTCCCGGGTGCCGCAGTTGGTAAAGAATCTGCCTGCTCAGTACAGGAGGCAGAAGAGATGCCAGTTTAGTCCCTGGGTGGGGAAGACCCCTTGGAGGAGGAAATGGCAACCCACTCTGGTATTCTTGCCTAGAAAATCCCTAGACAAAGGAGCCTAGTGGCTATGACCCATGGGGTCACAAAGAGTCAGGCGTGACTGAGCATGCACACAATCGCACTATAAATTTATCCATTTTATGTGGATAGATAAATCAGTTTTGTGGCCATAGTCCAGATTGTTTATGTTTTTGCTAAAGTGATTTATTTTGTCTTAGCTAAATCCTTGAAATTAATAATTTTCAGCCTGGAAGCTTTATGTTTTAAAGGCACAACTAGTAAATGACAACTTCAGTCTTCTCAAAGTTACATGGATGCAGATAAAAGAGGTGAAGGCGATCTCTCTGGCCCTCCTTCAGTTTGGTCATCAACAAATGGCCACCAGGTGGGGAGAACTGAGAGAAGGGAAGTGACATGAAATAACCTACACTCTGATTAGGCCTTTCACTCTGCCTTTGCACTGTGATCCTGAGAATACTCCCAGATACCTCGTTGACTTTCACAGTGAGAACCATTGCGCCTTTCCCAGCTCAGTGCCAGAGCTCTGCTTATGCCCAGGTCCCTGTGAGACCACAGCCCACTAAAATTAATTTCTAGAGTTACTGAAACAAAATACTACCAGAATCCAGTTTTAAAGCATCTCTATCAGCCTGAAAAGTTCCCTTGGGCACATCTGGCATCCATCCCCACTTCACCCCTGACCTCAGACAGCTACTTTCTGTCTCTGTAGTTTTGCTTTCAATAGAAATTTCATACAAAGAAATAATGTGAAATGTAGTCTTTTGTGTCTACACTTAGCATAATCCCAGGAGGTTTATGTATGCTGATACATATATCAGTAGTTCCTTTTATTGTCGTGGTGGTATTCCACGTGTGGGACATACCACATTTTGCTTAGCCATTTACTAGTTGATGAATGTTTGGGTTGATAGCTAGATGTTGATAGTTATTAGAATTTTATGTATTTGTCAGATAGTTGTCCACTGACAATTGAATTGCTTATCCTGAACGTGTATTATTAATAAACAGCTATAGGAACTTCCCCAGGTGGTCCAGTGCCCAAGACCCTGCACTTCCAGTGCAGAGGGCCCAGATTGGATCCCTGGTGAGGGAACTCTAGATCCTGTATGCCACAACTAAGCTTGCATGCTGCAACTAAAAATCCCGCATGCTGCAGCTAAGACTGGTGCAGCCAAATAAACAATAAGTATTAAAGAAATAATAAGCAGCTATAAATAAGCACTCCTGTGCAGGTTAAATGCTCCATGCAAAAGTCAGAAAGAGCATAAAAACAATAAAGCACAGAGTAGTGAGCAGGAGCTCATGGATCTTCAACATTAATTTCTAACTGCCCTCTGAAGAGTGTGTCTCTATCAGGTGTTATGTGCTGTCTCATCTGCTGTTGGTTTGCAGAACACTTTGTCCAGTAGGCCAGATATGTCTGGGATTAGCAGTTTTTCTCCACCTGTGTCTTCCTCTACTTTGATCTGCATCTTCAACCAGACGTGTATGGACCTCCTCAGAATTTGAGAGAGACATGGTTAGAGGTGTGCTCAGTGTCAAGGATTGGAGCTCTCGCTCTTCCTAACCCTACCACCGAATGATGACCAAGCTCAGTTTTGTGTTGTGGTTTAACACTGTTACTGCTGAAGAGACAAACTTTAAAGTCTTTCAGCTATATTTCAGCCAGTAAAAATGCATTTAATTTTAGTATTGGGGGAGAAGTCCCAGTAGCATTGAATTTCCATAGAGTATCGTTTTAGACTCTTTCCACAGAGCACCATGGGACTGTGGAGGCACCCTGGGGACCAGCATGCCTGGCAGCTGGAGAGGGTGGGTATTTGGACAGTAATCCAGGCTCCCAACCCTTCTTCAACTAAAACAATTTTCGTTTATTTTAAAATATATTTTTACTTATAACTTTGTCAGCAGCAGGATGTATTTAAACAGAGGGCGCCAAGGCTTAAAAAGAAAGTTTGAAGCCACTATCTTAGAGGTTATTACATATTTCTAGTTAAGAATCTAATTCTTTTCTCCTCCTACAAAAGAAGAATGTGTAAGGAAACCGGCACAGGGAGGAGGAAAGGGGGCAGTAGGAGGACTGACGTCAGTCAGCGTCTCCCTGGTGTGCCAGGAATGAAGCCAGGGTGTCCTTACTGATCTCTTCTGTTGATATCGATTTGCTGCAGGTTTCGGCAACATTCGCTGCAAGTCTGGTAACCAGCCCTGCAATCGGCGCTTATCTTGGACGAGTGTATGGGGACAGCTTGGTGGTGGTCCTGGCGACCGCGATAGCTTTGCTAGATATTTGTTTTATCCTGGTTGCCGTGCCGGAGTCATTACCTGAGAAGATGCGGCCTGCGTCGTGGGGAGCACCCATTTCCTGGGAACAGGCTGACCCCTTTGCGGTAACTTTATACATTTTGGCAAAAACATGAATGTGTGTTTCAATGCAGCATTAATGTTTCGTTGAGGATGTTTCTTTGGGGAAAACATCGTGATGGATTTTTAAAACTATTTTGGAAACTTTAGAATAGTTTTGGGGAGGATGAGAATAAACTGGGAAAAAAAATGACAACTAGGTGTCTGTATGTACACTGCCAGAAGATACCTCTGCATGTCTTAAGCATAGTTCAGTGTTTTGATATAGAACCTTATACCGGTCTTTCTCTTGTTCTAGTCCTTAAAAAAGGTGGGCCAAGACTCCATCGTGCTGCTCATCTGCATTACCGTGTTCCTTTCCTACTTACCAGAGGCAGGCCAATATTCCAGCTTTTTTATACCTCAGACAGGTAAAATTCTTTTCTACTAAAGCGGACTTTCCTTTCATTGTTTAGTGCCTTAATAAAAAAAATTTAACCTTGAGAGAGCTATAGGAATAGAGACTTTTTAAAATGACTATCATTTTAGAAATAATGGCTCACTAGAATTAACTTCCTAGTTAGTGTGACTGATGCATGTCTGTTTTAAGACTCTTGGCTTAGGCAAAAAGAGATAATCTTCCTGTCAATGTGTGTGGTTTGAGTTTATGCATTCCCTACAGAGGTGAATGCTTTAATCCATTTACCTGCCCCAGACAGTCTCTTTGTGATTTAGAGCATATACTGATAAAGCAGCTAGCCAGAGTGAGAGCTGTTAGTTTTTTTCTCCTTGACACTAATCTTATTTGGCAGAGATTAAGCCTTTATCAATATGCATGAAAATTACAAAGTGGTGCGATATTTATTTGTAAAATAGATTTTAAATGCTTGATAGCAGTCTCCAATTTAGGAAATCAAAATTAAAGGATCAGGATTTAAATTTATTTAATCTGAGTTAAGTAGCTGTTATTTTCATCATCTTGTTATAATTTTGGTTCTCAGTGAATGCCAGATTCTTCCTTTGAGGAGTTCTTCGATTATAAATGAATTGCATTTTCTTTTCTTGGCCTATTTAATGTTAATATACAGGTAGTTATGTTAGTATGGTATTTGTTTTGCTTTTATATTTATTAACGTTACTTTTTTGGAAATCCTCTAGATAATGAAATTTTCACCAGAAAGTGTTGCAGCATTTATAGCAGTCCTTGGCATTCTTTCTATTATTGCACAGGTGAGTTTCTTTCTCATTAGAGGAAGAGATGTTTGATGGTTCAGAGATAACAATTCTGTTAGTATAGGTAATATTGATTGACACATACTAATCAATAAATTAAACCCAAGAGATGGAGAGGGACCAGATTTGTGTGGGGTCTTCAGGTCTCCATAAGGCTTGACAAGAAGCTAGGAAGCCATGGGAGCATTTTGAACAGAGAAGTGACATGAAGGTATTTTTATCTTGGAAACCCAGTTGGGAGCCAGTGGTTGTTTGAAAAATAAGATATTAATTAACCCAAGAATCTGGATTTCCTTAGGAGATATTTCATCCTGACCTTCATATTATCTCTGTTCAATACTTTCCCCAAGGTGAAAAGACTCTCCCCTTTCTTCCTGTTTGGCTTTGATTTTCACACACACACACACTTGGCTTCTTTCCCCTTTCTTCCTATTTGGCTTTGATTTTCACACACACACATACACACACACACACACACACACACACACACACACACACACACTCACTAACTATCCTAACGCACTTTCCCATCTGAAATCCAGTCTCCTGGGTTGCAGCTTTGTATTACTGTACTCTTAAAATGGTAAGTAAACTCTATTTGATAGTATTCGTGGATGGTTCACCATCTCCTAGGTAGGATTGCTTCTGCAGATCTCATCATTGATGAATTTCTGGTAGGTTTAGTTAAAAACTTTAAATTGTGTAATATACTTCCCACATGACTTCTCACATGCATAAATGTGGCACTAATTATTAGTCCTATTTTAAACCTCAGTTTTATCCTAAGAATCCTTGATCTAGAAAAACACTTCATTTAAATATTCATTCCTTGCTACCAGAAATGTGTTATCTTTGGAGGAAAATAGAGTATTGCTGGTATATACAAATAGCTTTTAAAAAAAAACCTTTCTGAACATGAAGTAAAGTATACTAAGACTAAAGCTTGATGAGTTACCAAATGTTAACTGACCTTGAATCCTGAGATAAATCTAGCCTGATAGTTACATCTTATCTTTTTATATATTGCTGTGATTAGATTTGCTACTATTTTATTTGATTTGGATCTTAAAGAGAACAGGCTAACAGTTCCTATAATGACACTTAAGAGGTTAGTAGCTGATAAGTTCTGTTTCATACTTAACTGAGTATGGAAGCTCTAGGTGGGCACCTGGTACATTTGAGCACACTGTGGACTGCTTGAATGAGTAATTGAAGGTGCTTTAGAGAAAATTTTCCCTTTGCTCAGTAGATGGCATCAGATACAAAGGATACAAAATGGAAAACAGCCCAAAGAAGAGCTCAGAATCAGGGCGGGCAGACATGTGAACCCAGGAGGGAGCATGGTTGGGCTAGCCTTAGAAAGAGTCCTGCAGTAGCAGGCTGATGAGGGCTGTGAATCTGGGGAGGAGCACGCCTCGGCCCAGCCAGCGCTGGTAGCACAGCAGATACTGTATACAGAAACATGGTCCACAAAGAATGCAGTACTTAATTGACCAGTCAGCTGGGGGCCTACATAGGGATGTAGTTTCTGAGATGTAAAATCACATTTCTGAAAGTGAGAAAATTAGTTAAATTTCAAAAACAGGTGAATAGGAGTAAGTAGATCAGTCCTGGGTGTTCATTGGAAGGACTGATGTTGAAGCTGAAACTCCAGTACTTTGGCCATCTAATGCGAAGAGCTGACTCATTTGAAAAGACCCTGATGCTGGGAAAGATTGAGGGCGGGAGAAGGGGTCGACAGAGGATGAGATGGCTGGATGGCATCACCGACTCGATGGACATGGGTTTGGGTGGACTCCGGGAGTTGGTGATAGACAGGGAGGCCTAGTGTGCTGCGGTTCATGGGGTCGCAAAGAGTTCAGACACAACTGAGCGACTGTACTGAACTGAGCCTGCATGTAAATATTGATAATTATAGTTTGTCATTATATGAATCAAAATGTCAAGTATAGTTTATAGCCCTAAAGGTAGAAGAAACGTTATGTTTTCATTTCTGGCAGGTATAACATTGAGAATGACTTCTCCCCTGTTGACCTCTCAAGGCAGTGCAAAACTAGTGTCTTTGTGTCTCTCCGGCAGCACAGAGCTGCTTGCAGCTCCCCATTGGTGCCTCTCTTTGTTTATTTTCTTGTTTGCCCTTGTGCCTTTGTTCCTGCCGTGCTTCCTGCCTCCCCTTTTACCCCTTGAGTATTCCTTCCTTCTCTGAGTTCTCATATTAACTTGCCTATGTCTCTATCGTGGTACAAAATGCACTGTATTATGAATTTCACCTATTTATTTCTGATTATTTTTGCCTCAGTAGATCATGAACTCTAGTAGAGCTCTTAGAAGATGTGAGGTCAAAATTATATCATGATTTGTTTTTGTCACTCTAGCACCTTAAACTCCACCTGCAGCCCCACGGGTGCTAAATTAGAGGTCACTTTTTTCCCCATAGTAAATATAGAAATGTAGCTTCTCACCCAAAATTATGAGATCTAATAACATGGTACAGTGTTCCAATAGAAGCCACATGGTTGCCGTCCCCTTGGGGGCCTTTACTCTCTGGTTTGCCATAGGCCTATCACTTCCATGGCAGCAGTAGGTATGCGTTCATTACATTTGCACTAAATATTTACATGACTGCATGAATACGGTTAGTTCTGCACATTTCTCTTCCTTGGTGTCATCTGGCCACCTGTGTCCTGGTGACATCCAAATTTATGCCGAGCCAGTGCTGTCAGACACATCTGCTGGACATCTCGAGCCCGATACGGCCATGACTGCACCCTGGCTTCCTTCCCCAACGCTGCTCATCGCATTAGGTGTCGTCACCGCTCTCCCAGTTGTTGCGGCCAGGAGCCTCGGCACCATTGATTCCTTTCTTTCTCCTCCTACATCCAGCCCATCAAATGGCATCTCCTTTCACCTCTCTCTCCAAAACATATTTTGGGTATTTTTGTTTGTGTGTTTGTTTTGTTTTTGAACTTTTAATTTTTGTTTGTTTTTGCTGTTAAACTTTTACTTCTCTATTGGAATATAGCTGTTTAACAATGTTGTGGTAGTTTCAGGTGCACAGCAAAGTGATTCAGCCATACATATCCATGTATCCCATTCTCCCCCAAACTCCTTTCCATCCAGGCTGCCACATAGCATTTCATAGAGCTCCCTGTGCTACACAGTGAAGTTTACTTGCACAATTTCTTTTTAGATTCTTCATATAAGCAATATTATAAATATCATACGATATTTCTCTTTCTCTGACTTACTTCACTAAGTATGATAATCTCCAGGTCCATCCATGTTGCTGCAAATGACACTATTTCATTCTTTTCAACGGCAGAGTAATACGCCATTGTATATATGTACCCCATCATCTTTATTCATTCACCTGTTGGTGGACTTTTTAGGTTGCTTCCATGTCTTGACTGTTGTAAACAGTGTTACAGTGAGTTCAAGTGCATGTATCCTTTCAGACCTCGTTTTTTCCCAGATATATGCCCAGGAGTAGGATTGCAGGGTCATATGGTAGCTGTTTTTAATTTTGAGGAACCTCCCTACTGTTCTCTGTAAAGGCTGTACCAGTTTACATTCTCATCAATAGTGTAGGAAGGTTCCTTTCTCCCTCACCCTCTCCAGTATTTATTGTTTGTAGATTTTTTTTGATGATAGCCATTTTGACTGGTGTAAGGTGATACCTCATTGTAGTTTTGATTTGTATTTCTCTAGTAATTTGTAATGTTGAACATCTTTTCATGGGCCTCTTGGCCATCTGAGGTGGATTTCTTGTAGACTATATATATATATATATATGGGTGTTGTTTTTGTATCCATTCAGCCACTCTATGTCTTTTGGTAGTGCATTTAATCCATTTGTTTACATTTAAGGTTAAGTATTGATGTAAAGATCCTTATACATTTAAGGGTAAGTATTGTGTTCCTATTGCTATGTTTTCTTAATTGTTTTCAGTTTGTTTTTGTAGTTCTCTTTCATTCTCTTCTTTTGTGGTTTGATGACTATCCTTAGCGTTGGGTTTGGTTGCTTTTTCTCTTTTTTGTGTTTATCTATTGTAGTTTTTGGGTTTGCTGTTCCCCTGAGGTGTCAGTATAGCAGTTTGTGTATGTACAAGGCTGTTGTAAGTTGCTTGTTTCTTTCTCACGCAGAGCAGTTTCTTTAGCATTTGTTGCAAAGCTGGTCCAGTGGTGCTGAATTATGTTAGCTTTTACTTGTCCGTAAAACTTGATTTCTCTGTCAAATCTGAATGAGAGCCTCACTGGACAGAGTATTCTTGTTTGTAGGTTCTTCCCTTTCATCATTTTAAATATATCCTGCCATTCCCTTTTGGCTTGCAGAATTTCTGCTGAGAAGTCTGCTAAAAACCTTATAGGAGTTCCCTTGTATGTTATTTGTAGTTTTTGCCTTGTTGCTGTTAATATTTTTTTCTTTGTCTTTAATTTTTGTCAGTTTGATTACCATGTGTTTCAGTGTGTTCATCCTCGGGTTTTTTCTGCCTTGGACTCCTGCGGGACTTGGTTGACTGTTTCCTTTCCCATGTTAGGGAATTTTTCAGCTGTTATCTGTCCACATATTTTCTTGGGTCCTTTTTCCTCTTCTTCTTCTGGGACCCATATAATGCAAAGGTTGGTGCATTTAATGTTGTCCCAGAGGTCTCTTAGGCACTCTTCATTTCATTTTTTTCTTTATTCTGTTTGTCAGGAGTGATTTCCATCATTCTGTCTTCCAGGCCACTTATCCATTCTTCTGCCTTAATTATTATGCTATTGATTCCGTCTCATGTTTTTTTCATTTCAGTTATTGTATTGTTTATCTCTGTCCTTTAGTTCTTCTAGGTCTTTGTTAAACATTTCTTGCATCTTTTGATCCTTCCCTCCATTCTTTTCCAAGATCCTGGATCATCTTCACTATCATTATTCTGAATTCTTTTTCAGGAAGGTTGCCTGCCTCCACATTTAGTTGTGTTTCTAGGGTTTTATCTTGTCCCTTTATCTAGGACATAACCCTCTTCCTTTTCATTTCATCTAACTTTTTGTGATTGTGGTTTTCATTCTGCAGGCTGCAGGATTCTAGCTCTTCTTGCTTCTGCTGTCTGCCCTCTGGTGGATGATGCAAGAGGCTTGTACAAGCTTCCTGATGGGAGGGATTGATGGTGGGTATAGCTGGGTCTTGCTCAGCAAAACTTTGTCTGCTAACGGGTGGGGCTTCTGTTGGTTGGTTGGCCTGAAGTGAGCCAGCACTGGAGCTTACAGACTGTTTGGTGGGGCTGATGATGGCCTCTTTAGGACTTACACCATTGAGTACTTCCAAGAACTGCTGCTCCTTGTCCCTGTGGTGAGCCACAGCCACCACCACTGCCCCCTTACACCACCTCTGCAAGAGACCCTCCAACACTAGCAGGCAGGTCTGGTTCAGTCTCTTGTGGGGTTACTGCTCCTTTTCCCTAGGTCCTGGTGTGCACAAGACCCTGTGTGTGCCCTCCAGGAGTGGTGTCTCTGTTTCCCCCAGTCCTGCAGGCAAATCCTGCTGGCCTTCAAAGTCAGTTTCTCTGGGGATTCCTCCTTCTGTTGCTGTACAGGAAGGTTGATGTGTGGCTCAGAACCTTCACCCCAGTGGGAGAGCTTCTGTAGTATGATTGCTGTCTAGTTTGTGAGTCACCCACCCATCAGTTACAGAATTTTATTTCATCATGACTGCATCCCTCTTAATACCTCATTGTGGCTTCTCCTTTGTCTTCAGATGTGGGGTATCTTTATTGGTGGGTTCCAGCATCTTCCTGTTCAATCATTGTTCAGCAGTTATTTGTGATTCCAGTGCTCTCTCAAGAACTGGGTGAGGGCATGTCCTTCTACTCCACCATCTTGAACCTGTCTCCCCCAAACCTATTTTAAATCGAAGTATTTCTCACCATCTCCGTTCCTAGGAAGCTTGTCTAAACCGTGACAGTGGCCTCCATTTGGTCTGTTTCCATACCTGTCTCCCTGCCTTTTGCCACCTGACAGAGGGATTTTTGTAAAGTTGAAACTGAGTCTTTCTTGTTTAATATTCTCTTTCTGTCACAATCGGAATAACCTCTAGGCTCTTGATAAAGCCTCAGTTTCCTCTCTCCTCCATGTGCGCTTGGAGTGCCTTTTCCCCTGGGCACTCATATGGCTAGCTGCTCCTCTTCATTCAGCTGCCACCTCAGAAAGGCCTTTCCTGCACATCCTGGTTCGAGCAGCACGTCTATCACACTACCTTATTTTCTTCATAGCAGCTACAACTTCAAATTTGACTATTTTCTCTTTACCTGGAGGTGATCTAGTGGGTTGGCCAAAAGTCCATTTGGGTTTTTCCATCTCAGGGAACAAGTATTTTGACTAACCAAATATTTTCTGAACAGTACTTTGATCTATTCACTGTTCCCAAGTTGGTGCCCTCAGACCTAAAATAGCCATTGCATATTATAGGAACTGGGCAAATATTTATTGACTGAGTGATAAGTTGATGTCAGTTGACTATTAATTAGCTGTGTGATCTTGGTTAAGTCATAAGTCATTTTAACTTTTGGGACTTGGTTCTTTTGGTTCTCTTGAAAATGAGAATTATATTGAATTAAGGGATACTAATTTTTTTCCCACCTAGCTCAGCCTAGATAATATAAGAAATTTCTTCCTTTATATTATTAAGAATATTGTAACATTTAAAATCATGCATGCTTTCTAAAGCACTTACTAAGAACTTACACTTGGTGCTGGGGATACAGAGAAAAAAATCCTTGCCCTTGGGAGAAAACGTTAGAGTATCATATACAAAGGAAGTTTTTCTTTTCTAACTGCTTACTCTGAGTGAGTTCCTTTTTGTGGCTGTGGTTTTTGAAGAATGTAATCCAACAAGGTTTCGTGCTTTGTGGAATTCAACTTTACGTTCAGTTGATTTAAGGGAAAATCTCAGAGAAGAAAGCTGAGAGTGTTTATTGTTCAAGAATCATGAAAAGAATCTACATTTATTACCCACTGGCTTATTTGAATCTGATTAAACTCTTAAATGATTGTCTCAATTTCATGAATTTCAAACTTGATAATTTTGAATTGAGTGCATCAGCCAGTCATCTAACAGTGACTTCCTGAATTATTTTCACTTCTTCCTCTATGGACTTACCAGCTATCTAAAGGGGGGTGTATTTAACACTAAGGTACCCAAATCACTGCTGAATTTTTCTTTGAAAGAAAAGCAAGAAAATCTATAATATTGTTTATTAAATGTGCACAATGGGTACAATGCTAAGTTTATCGTTTCATCTAACTCATATGACAAACTTTTGAAGTGGATACTATTTTATTGATCTTGTGAGAGATAAGACTGAGTTTCAGAGTGAAGTGACTTGGCCAGGGTTACATGATTAGAGCCAAGATTATGATTAAGGCTGTTTTTCCCAAAGCTATATTATTTATTATCCTACACTACTCCTAAGTCTTACTTGTTAAACTGATTTACTGTTCATAAAAGCATCATGGTTTCAACAATAGGTTAATTTAGTGAAGGATATATAAGTTACTGTTCTAGTTTTCTTTAGACAGGAGAATAATCATTTTGGATTAATTTGGACCTGTAAAAAGTTTTTAAGCTATTATGTAAGAGGAAATCTCCAAACCATGAGTTAGAACCTTTCATTCCTACTATTTCCAATTTCTGATTTTAAATAGTCCTCAGTAGAAATGTTCTGAACACAAAGTTCACCTTTCTATTTTCAGTATTCTGACTTTTCCCCTGAATCTGGATCTGTCAGCAGAGGAACCTTTCATCTGCTTATTTCACCTGGTATAATTTCAGGTCTATTCAGGGTAATTGTTGCTGAAAAACAAAAATGTAGAAATAGTCTACATTTCTAAAACCAAAATGTGGTAATAGTCCTTTTATATTAGATATTGAAATAAGTTGCCATGTATCTTTTTTTTTTCTTTTCAGTGTTAAAAAGCTTATTCTGTTCTAATAAACCATTTTGATTTTTCTTATTTTCCAGACCATAGTCTTGAGTTTACTTATGAGGTCAATTGGAAATAAGAACACCATTTTATTGGGTCTGGGATTTCAAATATTACAACTGGCATGGTATGGCTTTGGTTCAGAACCTTGGTATGTACAAATCTTTTAATTTTCTTAATTTTGGTGTTTGCCTTGTTCTTATTTTTCACCTTTTTGGGGGTATAACTGATAAAATTTTTATTTCTTAATTTGCTTCTCAAATAAGGGTTAGACTTTAATCTGTCTTTTGGTATGCTTTTTTCCCCCTCAAAATGTATATAAACAGATTTCTCACTTGTGTATTCTTTACACAATGCTTGAGGACATTGGAGTGACATTTTATATCTAAGCAACAGATTGGGTTTTTAATGAGATTATTGAGTTTTTCAGTCCCCAGTGAGCATTTAGTCCAGTTTAGTTTGTTAGGAAATAACCTGTAATCCCAGAGCAGCAAGGTTAGGAAAGAAAAAGCGGAGTAATACCACTTTTTTGATCGTTGCTGATGGCAAACCAGAAGTCCAGTTGTTCTGGTTCTGGCTTCATGCTTGGAAGGTGCTCTGCCTTTCTTGCCAGTCTAGTCTCCTGCCTGGCGCTGCTGCTGTCAGCCTGCCCGTGCGCACCTCTGTGCTCAGACACTGCAGGACTAGGCTCCAGCGTTTGCAGGAGTGTGTCATTCAGCTGAACACATCATCTGTTTGGGAGTGGATATGAGTAAGCACCCAAGGTGTGTTCTGATGGACATTGTAGTTTTCAGTCTAGCTTGTAAAAGAGATGCTCACAACTTAGTGAAAACATTTCTTTTTAAACATCAAGCCAGAAGCACATTTAGATCAAATTAGTGCTTTTTTTTTTCACACTGAATCACAAATCTCTGGGAACCTTGCCATAAGTTACAAGCAAACATTTGGAAACATTTACTGTTTCATTCTGTGTATTATACATGATTCCAACATTCTCCACCCACCCCCAGTCCTGCAGAAATAATACCCAACACACTAGATGTGATATGTGATATCCCAATTCTACATTAAAACCTACAGCATTCTTGTGAATAAGTGACTGTATTTCTGCTTTCTAGAAGAGTAAATAGAGTTAGACTTTTAAGTGACTTGTCCAGAGTCACAGAGGAAAGAAGAGCTAGATCTCCTTTCTCCTGTACCACAGCTATTTCTCAGTAAGAGCCACCTGATTTTAAATGCGAGTCTGCGCACAGGTACAGTGGAGAGTAACAGTGTGCTGTTCTTGTTTTGCTGCTATTGGCTGCAGGATGATGTGGGCTGCCGGGGCAGTGGCAGCCATGTCCAGCATCACCTTTCCGGCTGTCAGCGCCCTGGTCTCACGAACCGCTGATGCTGATCAACAAGGTGGGCTCATAGGAACCAATGATAATGGCTCAAAAAGACAGGATATTCTCATTCTCTGTTCTCTTTCCTAAGTACTGAAGCATATGCGTATCTTCAGAGTACTTTAAATTGCTTCATTGTACTAAGTACTCTACAGTGGTCTATATGGGAAAATCCCAAAAAAAAAAAAAAAGAGTGGATATAACAGACTCACTTTGCTGTACAACTGAAACTAACACTGTAAAGCAACTGTAGTCCAATAAAATTTAAAAATAAGTTGCTTTCATTGTAAAGAGGAAAAGCATATTCTAGCATATTATCCTTAGGTGTGGATATCCTTGTCTCTCAATGTGAATCTGTGGCCCTATCTGTTCTTTTGCTAAAACATTTAGTGATGAAGGTTGACAACCTTATATTCACTAACCATTTAGTTATTACACATTTGCTGTGATGTGTTAGATATCTCAGGGATACATAGACTGATAAAGTGAAGTGAAATCGCTCTGTCGTGTCACTCTTTGTAACCCCATGGACTGTAGCCTGCAAGGCTCCTCCATCCATGGGATTCTCCAGGCAAGAATCCTGGAGTGGGTTGCCATCTCCTTATCCATACCCTTTCATTAATATTGTATGTTATCTAAAGAACATAAAGAACTTATTTTTATTGTCTTATGTTTTTGTGGCAGGAACTCTTAATTCTTAAAATTCTAACAGATGAGGAATAATTCTTTGAAAAACTTATGTCAAAAGGGAAAAAGGGGGCATTACAAAAGAGTAGCAGAAGTCACTTGGCTGATAAATAAGGAAAGGACCCTGGCCAAATCAAGTTACTTTTTAAATTCGGGAGAAGATCCCAGAGATAAAACAAAATCAGACTATAAAAAGGGGCTTAGGGACTTACTGTGGTGGTCCAGTGGTTAAGAATTCACCTTGCAGTGTAGGGGATGCAGGTTAAATCCCCGGTCAGGGAACTAAGATCCCACATGCCACAGAGCAACTAAGCCTGCATGCCACAACTAAGACCCAAGGTAGCCAAATAAATATTTTTTTTTAAAGGAGAGGGATTGCTATATTTGACCCAGTGAGATCTTAAGGAGCTGCTTAGGGACAGGTTTTTTAGTCTGTGCTTAAAGCATCTGTGCTTATGATGCTTATGAACCCATGCCTGATTTTGAGCCAGATTTTTTTAGGGAAATAAATTATTCTGCTCACTTGTTTCTAAATTAGACCTATATTTGACTATACCTGAGCTTACATTTGCATCAAGACAGCTCACTGTACTTTGTAGAGCTTATAGCATCAAAGTAATCTTGATGCCACTGGACTACGTTGCCAGTGTCTGATAAAAGCTTTGGCTTTAGGATAAGTGATTTCAGGTCTTAGTTACACTTATACAGTAGGAAAAACTAAGTGGTACACTAATCTGTTTAATTCAGGTGTCGTTCAAGGAATGATAACAGGAATTCGAGGATTATGCAATGGTCTGGGACCAGCTCTTTATGGGTTTATTTTCTACATATTCCATGTGGAACTTAAAGAACTGCCAATGACAGGAACAGACTTGGGAACAAACACAAGCCCACAGCACCACTTTGAACAGGTAATTCTAAGAAAATTCTAAGAAGTCCATTCGTTTGGCTGGACTGAAAGATGATATTTTTTGGTCATTTTATAAAAGCATTTGAGATTCTTAGATTGAATAAAAACACTTAAAACCAAAGCCCAAGGGACCATATCCTTCTATACACAATTTCTTTATAAAACTAGCTGTGTATTCGTTTCTTCCCTGGATAATTTTTTAAATTATGTATTAATTTCTAGTTTGTCTTACTGTACCTAGTGGCATGGTAACGACCATTTGTGTAAACTGTCTTTCATGCAAGGCTTCTGGAATGCCCTCTATCAGAGATCTGCCTTTCTACAAAAGTCAGTTAGGTGTTGGTAAACATCTTTGTTCACTAAGGTCGCCCCTTAAAACTGAAAATATTACCTGTGAAACACATCATCATTTTAGCCAATACAAACAACTCACTAGTTTCTCTGTATTTAGCAGAGTTCTACATCCATCTTCTAACCAGCTGAGACTGCTTTTAAATAAATAGGAATGTTTGTTTGTGGGCTCTACACAAGCCCACAGGTAAAACTGGCAGTGCAGGTTTTTGCTAAGGATGAATGGAATTTGGGACTAAAACACAAGTCTGTTTGATCCTTCTCATAGTAACAGCATAATCTGTTTTTCTCACTTTCACTCACTAAAGACTATAACCGCCTTTTAAAGAAAATGGTCATTCTGCTACTGCAGTTAATATTATCTATTACTTGATTTCACTTTTGAGATCTGTTTTCTTCTTAAACTAACAATAAAGTGAGTTCATAGAATGTGTTCATATTTTATGCTCTAAGTGACATATTTTTGCATGTGTTGTTTTAAAAAAAATTGGGGCTGTTTCTTGGGTCAGCTGTTATCCCACAGAATTTTATATTGAGAATATGATAGTGTTTCTTTTCCCTTTGAAAAGGAAAACTTTTTTTTTCTAACTGTGGCTTTAATGAAGAAAGGGGTGGTTAATTCACAGCCATCAGTTATTGTAAAAGATAAGCAATTTTTTATGAGCAAAGAAGTCTGTGCAAAAATCTTAATAATCTTTTTCTTCCTCAGAATTCCATCATCCCTGGCCCCCCTTCCTCTTTGGAGCCTGTTCAGTACTGCTGGCTCTGCTTGTTGCCTTGTTTATTCCGGAACATACCAATTTAAGCTTACGGTCCAGCAGTTGGAGAAAGCACTGTGGTAGTCACAGCCATCCTCACAGTACACAAGCACCAGGAGAGGCCAAAGAACCTTTACTCCAGGACACAAACGTGTGACAGCCGAAATCAGGAAGACTTCTCTGTCAGTGCCCAGGTCTTAGTTTTCACCTGTAGTTCTGGATGTACATTCCATTTCCATCTACAATGTACTTTAATAAGATTGTCTTAAGAAATGTATCTGCATGAACTGCGTGGGAACTAAAGAAAGAAAGAACTGGACAGTTTTCCAAAGATGTTACAATTTCTTTTGAAAAGAAATCGTTTATTAGCACCAGTTTCTTGCCACTAAGCTGTTTGTTTTATTATACATCCTTTAATTAAAATTTAAAACTATATATGTAACTTCTTTAGATACTAGCAATGTCTCTGCTACCATTTCCTTCAGGTGTTGAGCTTTAACTCTATTTATGCTGACTCAACAGTGAGACAGAGTAGGTAGTATAGTGTGAACCTGTTCATTTTAACATGGTAAAATCCTGAGTCAGATTTTAATATTGTAAAATCTTGGGTCAAATAATTCAAAGCCTTAATGCAGATGCACTAAAGAAATGGTAAATGTTTGCATTTAAAAAACAAAATTCTTAAGAAAACTATACTAAATCTGAATCATGTTTCAAGCTTGTTTTTAGTAATTTTATTTTAAACATTATTCACTACTGTTTTTGAAATGAGAAAAGATCAGCCATTTAGAATTTAAATTGGGGTATTTGGAGCCTGTAAATCTAAATGCTGGCTCGAATTTGTTTCCCAGCTACTTATACCACTATCTTTTAATGTTTGCATAATCATAAGAACCTCAACACTTGAATACATAATCTAAAAATTATATAGTAAAGCTGGTAGCCTTGAAAATGTCAATGTGATATCTATATGTAGATAAATATATATAGTGGCCTTTCAGGACTGTCACAGTAACACTTTATTTACAGAGCTAATGTTTGTCCTAAATTTTCAGGACCCTAGAAGAGAGCTTTATACAATTACTGATGTGAATTTCTCTATAGTGTATATTTTTGTGTCCAGTTATATTATTTAAAAAAGTGTTACTTTGTAAAAATTGTACATAAAGTACTGTATAGTTTACACTGTTTTCATCTTGTGTGTGGTTATTGCTTAATGCTTTTAAACTTGGAACATTCACTATGGTTAAATAAGGTCTTAAAAGAAATGTAAATATTCTGTTAATAAAATTAAATATTTTAATGATTTTTTTTTAAAGAAAGTCTTGATCTGTGATTCCCTTTATAAGGCCTGTTTTGGCTTTGTTACTGTACTTTTACAGTAACAAACCTTCTCCCTTTGAATCCATTTCATTTTCCTCAATACTCTTATAGGAAGCAAAGAAATGAAAACTTAGTCCATAAATTAACTGACAATAATTTTCTAAGCACAGGTATTATAGGTCGCTCCTATTTCTGTTTTTATACACATGTAAATATGTCATATTCCCAAAATATTAATATTTTATTAAAGCAAAGCTCAGTTTACAGAAACACATTAAATGCAATATTTTGATCATTAACACATGTACAACTGTACACAGCAGAACAATTTCAAATAAAAGTTTAAGAGGTAGAGAAAATAATTAGCACACTCAGAAGTCTGTATTTAATACCAAAACGTCTTTAGGAAGTTGACATCAAAATGATCTCTATCCTAGCTGTTGTATCCTTATGTCGTATATCCTATCCAAACCCTTGTCACGTTTTATATTACACAGTATTTACAAGGAAGAGTCCAATATTGCTTTCCAGATTAGTGTTTTCAAGTTATTGTAACTGAGTATTCTTACTAATATAGTATATCTAAATGACACACACACAAAAACTGTATAAAAACTATCTAATAATGGTTACTAAGCTTTTTTTAACCAATAGATCCCTATTTTAAGACAGTTTGCAATTCCCAGCAGAGTTTCAAAGTGTGAAAAGACTCAATATTGTGGCTTCACAAAAGAATTAGCAAAGATTCTCTATTTTACTATGGAGGCTAATAACATTGGTGGATGGTCAGTATCCTGAAATGTCTCTCTTCCTCATCTGTGTAATAACATCCTTGAAAATATTTTTTTAAAGTATCCCAAGAGCATTAACAATCTATAAACAAAATATACGTTAGAGGTTTCTTAAGAGAATGCTACTCTACTGGATGGCTGTCAAGAAAACAAAATGGAGCCCTGTAAGTTTTCTTTACATCACTTCATTTTTTCCAAGGAACAAATTCTTACTTGAAACTTTTAATCATAGAGAAGAAAAGAAAGCTGTCACTTTGATAATTATTCACTTTCCCTACTTTACTAAGTGAACATGAAAATGAACTTATTTTGATATTATATAAATTAATATTCATTATGCTCTCATAGTAAATACTTTGTCTAAGTACTAATTTTTAAAACAATATTCCACTAATACAGATTTAAGTGAATAACAAAACTTCAAATGAAAGAGAACTGGATGACTACAGACTTCCTTCCAGGAAGCATTAAAATCCTATTAACTGGCTCAAATGACTGAAGCACTTTGTACCTAATCTGGTCATGTAATTAGACTGTCCAAAATTTTTTGTATAATTTATTAAAATTACAGACTTACTCAAAAGATAATTTAAAGGGTTCAAGGAAAATATTTACTTGCTATGAAGAATTTCATTCATTTAAGGTAATTTCAGGATTTTTCCCTTTAAGTATCAATAATATATCTCGAGATAATCATTTTCCCTCATAATTCTCAGGTGGCAAATTTAAAATTTTATTGTACTAATGAAAATGATAAAATGAACTGATAGCATTCTTTGGCTTCATTAAAATATTAATACATCTGAGCAGGTTTTAATGAACCGAGACACTCAATGATCAGGCTCTCCTTACAAGGATCAAGTCTTTCCTTAGAACTGGGAATTTCTAAGGATTAGTTTAATAAAATTCCTATTATTCTATAAAACACCACATTCCAAACTAAAAAGTGTCATTTGTTCAGAATCTTCACCAATTTCCAAGTCCAGATTTGCCCCTCTACACTGCCTGAATGACAGCAGTAAAGGAGTCACGCTAACACAGCAGCAACGCAAGCAGACCCTGAAACCTGCGCGGTCAGAATCTGAGCTACGTGCTGTTTCCATATTTTTAAGCCATGTCAATTTCTAAAAATTTCCCAAAAAAAGATGACACTGAAAGATTAACTGTTCGGTAGCTGCCCCGGAAAATAAGCTGAAGACGTAGAAGGGAGCACTGTGGGTTTTGAAGATGTCTGTAATGCTCCTAAAGTGCCATCTTTCTGATGGTCTGCAAATGAGGACAAAAAAAATTATTTGTATTTATGTTAGTCCTTATATAATACATTTAATTAAACCACAGTATACAATCCACACTACTTCAGAAATGTCTTCTCACCTGGATTATTAAATAGATTTTGGCTGAGTCCACGCAAAGGAATGCTATCTTCCCTTTTCTTCAGGTATTTGGATTCCAGGCCTAAATTTTCGCCACTTGAAAGGAAAAAGTAATTATGAATTTAACAAAGTCTCATTTTCTCTACAGTAAGGTCTGAATGTTTATATACATATAAATGTATATGACAATATAACTAACATTTATAGCTTTGTTCAAACCAAATCATGCTTTTCAGTAGATTCTTAAGCAAATAATTTATCCATAAGCCAAAGTATGCTGCTGCTGCTAAGTCACTTCAGTCGTGTCCGACTCTGTGCGAACCCATAGACAGCAGCCCACCAGGCTCCCCCATCCCTGGGATTCTCCAGGCAAGAACACAAGTGGGTTGCCCTTTCCTTCTCCAGTGCATGAAAGTCAAAAGTGAAGTCGCTCAGTCGTGTCTGACTCTTCGCGACCCCATGGACTGCAGCCTACCAGGCTCCTCTGTCCATGGGATTTTCCAGGCAAGAGTACTGGAGTGGGGGTGCCATCACCTTCTCCAAGCCAAAGATACATCTCAGTAAAAAAAATTAAGATTTTCCTTTGACCAAAAGCCCCTCAAAATTTTGTGGTGCTTCAAAGTGGTCATTATTAACTGTTAATACTCACTACACTAATAAATTCTGGTCAGATGAATAAAAACATGAAATCTTGAAAAAACAAAGGAGGGGGTATTTTGTAGTTGTACTTTCCTCTTTCAACCACCATATCCTTCCTTTTAAATCTGTCCACTGTTAACAGTTTCTCTAATAGTACACTTGTAAGAAGTTAAAAGATATTGTAAAGCAAATGACATTTTATCTTTAAATGATGGTCTTTTCCTAATTTTCAGAAAAAATGGGTGAATAGGTGTTTTTCAATTTTAATATTTTTCTTTAACCTTTGCCACTCATTACTAGCAGACTACAAATAAACAAATTCTAAACAACTCAAAAACAGCACAGCAGTCCTAATTTTATAGATGCATGATTATGTTGACTTTGTACCACAAATACCACTTTTTTCTGTTAAGTAAAATTGTTCTTGGTGTATATGATAAAGTTAAACATAAACATCATGGTGTTCTATTAACTCCAGGTGTTCTGACACTTTAGCAACTATGAGTTTCAATATAGCAAAGATGAACATTGCAGGACCTGAAAGAATTCTCACCTTTTTAAAAAATGGAGGTTCACAAACATTAACTATTCTAATACTCATCTTGGTGCTAATTTTAGAGGAGCCAATGAATAAAGGCCAGAGACTTGGAATAAGAAGCCTCTTGGAGCCATGTCAGTAGTTTGCAACATACTGGGGATGGTGATGGCTTATGATAATGAGTACCAGCAGACAAACCCTAAAGCAATTAAATTTTAAGTAAACATAATGGTAAGAAAACAGTATTACAAACATAAATACTAATCAGACAAATTTGCATCTATAAATTGTTTACTTTAGCCACAATTCACTGATTCAACAAACTTCACTATGCAAACCACTTTAAGAACTAAAAAATAGGCAAGGAATCTGAGTAGGCAAAATTGGCATTAAAGCTTATTTATGTTAGCTTGGCTCTAGGGAGCAACCTCACAAGGCTTTTCACTTATTCACCACAAAATTTTAATTCTCAGAGTACACTGGAAGCAATTACTTGGAAAAACAATGAGCTTCCAAAGGTAGACATAGCCATATAGGAAAATAAAAATAAAACCGCCAACTTGGATGAATTAAAGATTTCCATCTAACTGCCCAAGAATATCTGAAAGGGTATTCTTCAGTTATGTAGGGAAATCCCTTTTAAAAATTAAATTTTACTATATATCTTTAAAACTATAGTTTTAAAAAATGAGAAACCACTTTCTTACAGATCAAAGTGACTAACTTAATCCCACTGCTCAGCAGCTTAACACATCACATAAATAAGTGGTCATCACAGCTTTCAAACACTGTTAAAAACTTCTTAAGATGACTTTCAGAATTACAAACATTAAATTTTATGTCAAGAACTTACTTTTCCTTGTCAGTTGAGCAGGGTATACTAACAGTTGTTCCTGACTGAACATCTCCTAGTGATGGATTTGGTTTTGTAAACTGCAAGTTAAACTGAACCTGTGACAAGGAAAACATCGTGTAACTGATTAGTGAGAACTGAGACAGTTCTAAACAGGAGTAGTTCTATACAGAGATAGGTGGCTAAATTTTTTCTCTGATAAATCTAGACCGCAGAAGTTCAACCAATATTTTATAACACAAGCACATTTTATTGAGAAGACTTAATTTTAAAATCCTATTTCTCCTTACCAAAAGTTCCCATCATATAAGCAAGAGTAATAGCACAAATTTTTTTAATATTATTTTGAAATGAAAACATGAACATTATACATTTAAATAATTAAGTATAATACACTATACACTGCTTTAATGTTAAAAGTAACCAAGAACCACAATGACGAATTTATCTACCACATGCATTCTGAAAATTTCCTTTCAAGAATTTAAACTCTTATTATATTGAAGAATTCTAAATGAGTGCCAGGAATCTAAACTTTGAAATAATAAAAAACAATCCAAGAATCTATACAAAAGTCCAAAATAAAATATCAAGCATATGGGATGTAGTAGCTTATTTAAAATAATAATGACTATGACTGAGGGGGTTTCATACCAAAAATATACATATGGGCTTTATGTTATGGAAATCCGTAAACGTAAGTCACCATACTAATAAATCAAAGAACAGTTATGATGACTTGAATCCAAAAAAGAGGCATAAGGATATAAGAAACATCTATTTTTTGTTAAAAATCATAATAAAATATAGATACTAGCTTAATAGGAAAAAATTATAAATCAGAAAGGTATATGCTGCTTTCCTCAGCTATCAAAGCTTAACATTCTAAAGATAACCATTCTCCCTATATTAATCTACACATTTAACAAGATCACAAAAATACAAGAACAGGACTTTAAAAAGTGAAGTAAGCTGATTCGCATAGTCCTTATAGAAAACATGTAAGAGGGAAGAAAATTTTAAAAGAGCCTAACATATTTATACATAATATAGTTTCCAGACACCAATGATAAATAATTAGAAAATTGGACAAAATAAACAAAAAGAATGGTCCCCAAAACTAACCAACAGGTAGTGCAGGACTGTGATCTCTGAGAGAAGCTGTGATCCATACAACTGACCCAGCTTTCTAATTAAAGGCACTTCCTGACTGACTACAGTACAAAGGCACTGCTTAACGGAGAAGATAATCAATTTAGGGAGGATGAGGTACCTGGAAGCTGCAAGGCAGAATTCATGAAAAGTGAGGTATAAAGAGAACAAGCGCCAGAAATCAACACATGAATCCCCGAGTTTTTTCTGAGCACTAGGCACATGCATGGGGCTTCCCATGTGGTTCAGCGGTAAAGTGGTAAAGGCTGTTTGCCTGCCGATGTGGGAAGTAGAAGAGACCCGGCTTCAATCCCTGGGTCGGGAAGATCCCCTGGAGGAGTAAATGGCAACTCACCCAGGATTCTTGTGTGGAAAACCCCATGGACAGAGGGAGCCTGGTGGGCTACAGCCCATGGGGGTCACAAGGAATGGACCATGATGGAGCACACATGCACAGCACAGGCACATGATGCGCGAAGCCCCACAACGCTGCGCACACACACACAGGGGAGCTTTTGGCCTCCAAGATTCATAATCATGAAGACAAGGTGGACAGTCTTGGTGATCATTTAGGACATTCAGTGGGAGCTTTTGTAAGAGGGCTGAACTATCCCTTGAGTAAAAGCTACTGCAAATGCATCTGAGGCACAATTCTAAGCAAATGTATCAACTCAAGGTTCAGTAAGATAAAATTATTGCTCCACTTTACAAATGGAGAAACTGAAGCAGGACAACTAGATATTTTTGTTTGTTACTGGCTTGCCCAACTTCATACTGATGAGGCAAGATTGAAACTCCTAAATCTGATTCCACATTTTAACCATTATAATTGAGCAGTATATGCATTCAATTCACAAATAAATATTCAAGTATTGGAGATTCAAGTTCCAAGTGCACTGTTAGTATTAGGGCTGTTTGGCTGCTTTCGTGAGGGATGCATACCAAAAGAATATGGAGGCCAATAATATAGGAAACACTAGAAGTCTGGCTTTGATATTTAAGAACAGGATTGTTATCATAATTCCTCCGATTCCAGAAGAGCTATAAGAAAGGCAATCTTATTATAAGTCATATTTAGTCCTACCAACTACACAATTATCTGCAGTAGTTCTCATCTTCATTTTGGACATTATATATATTGCTGGAAAGCTGTTTAAAAGCAATTTTGAATTTAATTATAATCCTCAAGAAAAACTGATACCAATATATAAGCACACTTGAGCATACGAATATTTATGAAAAAACAACAGTATTCATTTGTTTATGCATAACTAATCTTCAATAAGCAATGCAAGAAAAGCCAATTAAATGCATCTAAATACTCTTTACATAATAATATTCTAAATGTAAAAACTCAGGCTTAATTCTCAATTCACTGAGAATTCTCAATAGTTCCAAATAATAATTAAGAAGGCTATTTAATAAGGCTATTGTAAGAAAAGAAGTATATGCCTAAACAACATAGCCAACTTATTTTTAGGGCAGCCCCAAACTAATTTGATAAAGAGTTTATAATAGCAATTTCAAAGTCTCCTCAATTATACCTCTCATAAAAACAGTCTTCTCAAAAATGAAAACAGAATCAGTGGCTCATCTGGGTGGAAAATTAGCGTGAAAACAATTATAATACACGTGAAAACAATGTATAAATCTAAGATATTAGTAATAATGATGATGAAAACTCAAGTGGGCAGAAAAAAGCAAATAAATCAAGGTTTGGAGAGATTGCTAAGTATATGCTATTCGAGATAATGTTGCCAGAACTACATTTTATAATTTATTATAACCCTGCCAATCAGACCCTTAAATCCTAACAATGGAATCCAAAAATTTCACTACCGCTAATATACCAGCAGCATGAAACTGGTAATCCTAGGTAAGTTTGAGAGTTGCAGGAGATACAGGTAGAAGAATGAATAAAAAATGGAGAGATAAAGAGGAATAAAAATAAGTTTAAACATACTGGTATCTAGGTTATTATAAATTATAATGACTCAAAAAAATCATATAGTGCATTTAATATTTCCTGTAAGCGTAACACACTAGATATTCATAAATATATTAAGAATTATATTCATCTAATACTTAGCAACTGATCAAAAAATAGATGTTTTAAATAAAGTAAATAAATTGCTATTTTCTTTTTTTTTAAAAAAAGGTGTTAGTTATTTTGCCTACCTTTGGTCCTGAAACTGGGTGGATGGTATTTTTGGCAGATATAGGATGAGAAAAGGTATTCTGGAATGCAAATGCAGAGGAGACAGGATAACCAATCCCACAAGCTGGGTAAGTCAGTCTACCCTCAACCTAAAAATAAAAGCATAAAAAAGGTCAAGGATGAGAAATTTGTTCTAAATAGTATTTGGAGATGCAGGAGGCATTAGCATCTGTCATAATAACTAAGAGTTAAGAGCACTCTCTCAGACGCCAATCTTGTCTACCATGACACCAAACTCTGCTTCATTATATACCATGAAACTGGAATATCTTTGGCCCAGAGGGCTTTTCAGAGTGGCTCTGTAAGCTTAGACCAAAACAAAACAAAACTAAAACCCACTGGACCTGACTTTGAAGTGAAGTAAAACAAAGACCTCTGAATCATATTGGTTCCCTCTAGGCCTTGAATTCCTGAAAATGGAGTTCGGGGGTAGTCCTAGACCAAAAAGCCAATAAGGGATAAAATAAAAATAATTGATCAATACCTTTTCACACAGCTATTTATCATCAGTCAGTAAGATTAAGCCTGTAGCTTTTTCACGTTTTTAATTCAGTACCAGTAAGTACCACTTAAAAATATAAGTACCACTTAACTCTGTACTTTTTCCCAAGTTAGCAGAAATCCTTACCCTTCTTTAAACATCAAGTAATATCTCATTTACTGGAGTAGATTAAAAATTCCACTATGGACTTTAAATCCTCTGCCAATGCCCTCTAGTCAAAGACTTGGACCAGAAATACATCTATAGGTATACACACTCTTTGCAACAAGGAAAACTGAAGACCACGTGGAACCTACAAAGAGACATGTCTCTGTAAGACAATGATAAAAGGGATTATTTATTGGACTTTGTCATGTGTTAGATGAATCAAGGAACAGTT
Organism: Nanger dama; assembly: GCA_917880005.1. Lineage (NCBI taxonomy): Eukaryota > Metazoa > Chordata > Mammalia > Artiodactyla > Bovidae > Nanger > Nanger dama. The sequence goes on from CAKJTW010000059.1 coordinate 6,624,807, forward strand.
TCAGAATGTGGGGCTATACTGTGGACTGGATGCTATCAAGAAATGGGGATAACAATATGACTAGGTATATGAACAGAGTTTATCCAGTAAGGTAGGATGAAAGCACGAAGACCAGTTATAACTGGTAATGAGCAGCAGTCAATCACTTTAGCCGGATCTGAGGATACTTGCCCGTTTTTATGGTTTGGCAATGTCCTTTTTTGTCTGTGTTCAAACATGACTATGAAGTGGTCTTGTTTTTGTCTTGATCCATCACAGTCAGAGAATGGCCTTACCTGATATTGAATATTCTGTGAATTTGATTATGTTCAACAGGAGAGCCTCAAAACCTAGCTGTGAGTGCAAGGCCAATTCCTAGCCAGGCCTAGGCCTAGCTGACAGTACCAAGCCAGATCCAGGTACTCAAAGCTAAAAAGCTTAACACTTGTAAATCGTTTCTTCCAGAATCTACAGCTGACAAGCTTGGTAATAGGGTTTCTCTTTCTCTCTCTTTTTCCCAACAGAATTCAGATTAGCCTCCTCCAGTATAGTGCCAAAGCTGACCCCATAGCCTGTTCTCCTTTACTGAGACCTCCTAAATACTTTCTGTGTGTGTTAACAGTTTTCAACACACTGGGCCTTACTTCAGTCAATACTGTTACAAAGTAGTGTACCCTCAATAGAGCCTCTTTGTTAAGAATAAGTGTACCTTTAGGTCTCTCTTCCAAAGGTAAAACTACTTCAGTACTAAAAATTGTAATAGGATTCTAGTCATATTAGGTACCAGCACCTAACAATCTGAGAATACTTTTGTTTTAGAAAATTTACCAAGACCATTCACAACATCTTAATTTAAATCTTACCACATTAGAGGAAGGAGAAATTCCACTTCTGATGGTGTTGCTACTGGAATGTACAGGCGGAGTGGCAGAAGGTCCCAATACATCGTGCTTTCTCACTAGCTGATTTTCATTTAATTCTTTATTTAACCATGTGATTACTTAAACAGAAGAACAAGAAAAAATACTTCAATTTTTCTAATAATTTTAAGTATTTTAAAATTATATTAATTTTTAAAGTATTACGTTTTTAAAACTATGTTATATCAAAAGAGAACAACATAAGTTCATCTAAATATTTGTCACTAAATATTTTTATTTTACAACTGCCAACAAAGGGCTCTTTACCCTTTTACTGTCTATCAGAAGCACATATTTCTGCAAGTCAAGGATCTCTTTGAAATCTCTCTGATTTCATTTCTAGAATATCTTCCAGTTTATTTAAATTCAAACTCTACAAACTGAGAAAATGTAGAAGACTTAATCTCATACTTTTCTTTCAGTTCAGTTCAGTCGTTCAGTCGTGTCCGACTCTTTGCGACCCCGTGAATCACAGCACGCCAGGCCTCCCTGTCCATCATCAACTCCCGAGTTCACACAGACTCACGACTATCGAGTCAGTGATGCCACCCAGCCATCTCATCCTCGGTCGTCCCCTTCTCCTCCTGCCCCCAATCCCTCCCAGCATCAGAGTCTTTTCCAGTGAGTCAACTCTTCGCATGAGGTAGCCAAAGTACTGGAGTTTCAGCTTTAGCATCATTCCTTCAAAAGAAATCCCAGGGCCGATCTCCTTCAGAATGGACTGGTTGGATCTCCTTGCAGTCCAAGGGACTCTCAAGAGTCTTCTTCAACACCATAGTTCAAAGGCATCAATTCTTTGGCGCTCAGCTTTCTTCACAGTCCAACTCTCACATCCATACATGACCACAGGAAAAACCATAGCCTTGACTAGATGGACCTTTGTTGGCAAAGTAATGTCTCTGCTTTTCAATATGCTATCTAGGGTAGTCATAACTTTTCTTCCAAGTGGTAAGCGTCTTTCAATTTCATGGCTGCAGTCACCATCTGCAGTGATTTTGGAGCCCCCAAAAATAAAGACTGACACTGTTTCCACTGTTTCCCCATCTATTTCCCATGAAGTGATGGGACCAGATGCCATGATCTTCGTTTTCTGAATGTTGAGCTTTAAGGCAACTTTTTCACTCACCTCTTTCACTTTCATCAAGAGGCTTTTTAGTTGCTCTTCACTTTCTGCCATAAGCGTGGTGTCATCTGCATATCAGAGGTTATTGATATTTCTCCCAGCAATCTGGGAGAAGCAAGAAGCAAGCTTGTGCTTGCTTCTTCCAGCCCAGCGTTTCTCATGATGTACTCTGCATATAAGTTAAATAAACAGGGTAACAATATACAGCCTTGACGTACTCCTTTTCCTGTTTGGAACCAGTCTATTGTTCCATGTCCAGTTCTAACTGTTGCTCCCTGACCTGCATATAGGTTTCTCAAGAGGCAGGTCAGGTGCTCTGGTATTCCCATCTCTTGAAGAATTCTCCCCCAACACTTTACTGTGATCCACACAGTCAAAGGCTTTGGCATAGTTAATAAAGCAGAAATAGATGTTCTTCTGGAACTCTCTTGCTTTTTCCATGATCCAGCAGATGTTGGCAATTTGATCTCTGGTTCCTCTGCCTTTTCTAAAACCAGCTTGAACATCAGGGGGTTCACGGTTCACGTATTGCTGAAGCCTGGCTTGGAGAATTTTGAGCATTACTTTACTAGTGTGTGAGATGAGTGCAATTTTGTGGTAGTTTGAGCATTCTTTGGCATTGCCTTTGAGACTGGAATGAAAACTGACCTTTTCCAGTCCTGTGGCCACTGCTGAGTTTTCCAAATTTGCTGGCATACTGAGTGCAGCACTTTAATAGCATTATCTTTCAGGATTTGAAAGAGCTCAACTGGAATTCCATTACCTCCACTAGCTTTGTTCATAGTGATGCTTTCTAAGGCCCACTTGACTTCCCTCCAGGATGTCTGGCTCTAGGTGAGTGGTCATACCATCGTGATTATCTTGGTCTTAAAGATCTTTATTGTACAGTTCTTCTGTGTATTCTTGCCACCTCTTCTTAATATCTTCTGCTTCTGTTAGGTCCAGACCATTTCTGTCCTTTATCAAGCCCATCTTTGCATGAAATGTTCCCTTGGTATCTCTAGTTTTCTTGAAGAGATCTCTAGTCTTTCCCATTCTGTTCTTTTCCTCTATTTCTTTGCATGGATTGCAAAGGAAGGCTTTCTTATCTCTTCTTGCTGTTCTTTGGAACTCTGCATTCAGATGCTTGTATCTTTCTTTTTCTCCTTTGCTTTTCACTTCTCTTTTCACAGCTATTTGTAAGGCCTCCCCAGACAGCCATTTTGCTGTTTTGCATTTCTTTTCCATGGGGATGGTCTTGATCCCTGACTCCTGTACAATGTCACGAACCTCAGTCCATAGTTCATCAGGCACTCTATCTATCAGATCTAGTCCCTTAAATCTATTTCTCACTTCCACTGTATAATCATAAGAGATTTGATTTAGGTCATACCTGAATGTTCTAATGGTTTTCCCTACTTTTTTCAATTTAAGTCTGAATTTGGCAATAAGGAGTTCATGATCTGAGCCACAATCAGCTTCTGGTCTTATTTTTGCTGACTGTAAAAACAAAAACAATACCCAGTTGTGGATGTAACTGGTGATAGAAGCAAGGTCCGATGCTGCAAAGAGTAATATTGCATAGGAACCTGGAATGTTAGGTCCATGAATCAAGACAAATTGGAAGTGGTCAAACAGGAGATGGCAAGAGTGAACGTTGACATTCTAGGAATCAGTGAACTAAAATGGACTGGAATGGGTGAATTTAACTCAGAAAACCATTATATCTACTACTGCGGGCAGGAATCCCTTAGAAGAAAGGAGTAGCCATCATGGTCAACAAAAGAGTCCTAAATGCAGTACTTGGATGCAGTCTCAAAAATGACAGAATAATCTCTGTTCGTTTCAAGGCATACCAGTCAGTATCATAGTAATCCAAGTCTATGCCCCAACCAGTAACGCTGAAGAAGCTGAAGTTGAACAGTTCTATGAAGACCTACAAGAACTTTTAGAACTAACACACCAAAAGATGTCCTTTTTATTACAGAGGACTGTAATGCAAAAGTAGGAAGTCAAGAAACACCTGGAGTAACAGGCAAATTTGGCCTTGGAATGCGGAATGAAGCCGGGAAAAGACTAATAGAGTTTTGCCAAGAAAATGCACTGGTCATAGCAAACACCCTCTTCCAACAACACAAGAGAAGACTCTACACATGGACATCACCAGATGGTCAACACCAAAATCAGACTGATTATATTCTTTACAGCCAAGATGGAGAAGCTCTATACAGTCAGCAAAAACAAGACAAGGAGCTGACTGTGGCTCAGATCATGAGTTCCTTATTGCCAAATTCAGACTGAAATTGAAAAAGTAGGGAAAACCACTAGACCATTCAGGTATGACCTAAATCAAATTTTTGTTTTTAATATCTGCATTATTATCAGTAGGTAAATATAGCAATTATAGCAAGTAGTAGAAAAAAATGTAATAGTAAATTACAGTCAATATTTTCAACATTTACTTTTGGGTTACTGACACATGTGATAGGGTTTCTTTTAATAATGATGGCAACTGTTTTATAGGATAGTTGATTTTAATTTACTATAGCAAAGACATTAAGATGGTATATTTAAAGCAGATTATATGTATACAGCAATATATTGATTTAACTAGACTTATGAATTCAGTAAAAATTGCAGGTTAAGAATAAAACTAAAACCTCATTTAAATGAAAAGGTAAAATACTTACATTTTTCATTATTTTTTAGAAGTTGTTTGCTTTCTTCAAGTTTTTGAACTGTAGCTTCTAACTGTTCTTGTAATTTGCATACCTAAAATACATTAATCCTTATAGTAAGTATAATAAAGGCTAAAATAAAAACTGAAGTGATATATTACTATTCATTAAATAATTACTATTAAATATGAAAGGAATTAGCTCAGCTGTGTAATAAAATATATGTGCACATAATTATAAATACACACAAATATATACAAACACTCAACGTATTTGAGTCATAATTAACTAAATTTTTCAAACTGAAATAGTTTATTATGTTCTGTTGATTGCAGTCATGTTTTCTTGGGGTAAAAAGCCAAAACTTTCTCTAATGTAACAAAGTAGAAATGTTTAAAATACATGAGGAAATACATTAAACTTTGCAAATAGTCAACACACACTAAATATAAAATATTAACTACCTCTTGTTCTTTAATTCGGAGAGACTGTCCAACATCTTGTAATTCTTTTTGTTCCTTTTGTAATTTTTCTTCCTTTTCAGCCAAGAGTTTCTCCTGCTGAATAGTTACTGTATTCTTCAATTTCAACTTACCCATTAAAGTCTTCAGATCCCCTTGCAGTTTTTTGATAATTTCATTTGCCTGTAGAAGAGTTTCACATGAATGGCTCTACATAATCCAATGAAATATTAATATTCCATTGTTTTTAAAAAACAAACCTTAAGAAGTTCAGCTGATAATGATTTTATTGTAGCTTCAAGTTTTCCTAGTTGTACCTGATTTTTCTCACCATTTTCTTCCAGAGCCACCTGGTATATATTTTTTAAAACATGAACAATTAGGAAGTCTGTGTTTATTTAGGAAAAATATCATATATGTATGTGATCATCAATTTGTTTAGAAAATTTTAAAATAGACCTTTTGTTCCTGGATTGTATCAAACGCTTCTTTTGTTCTTAAGACAAGCTGGTCCTTATCCTTTATTTCCTGTTCTAAAACAGCCACTTTTGTTTGTAACTGATTAATATGCTTTTCTTTTTCATGGCATTCAGCATCAAGAGTAGAATTTTCTCTTCTCAAAGAGAGGACTTCTTGCTTAGCCCGCTGGAGCTCCTAGAGGAGGGGGGAAAAAAGTTGTATTATGAAAAAGGGAAGTTGGCTGGTCTGATAATTTATAATTAAGATATTTAAAACAGGAAAAAGTCTTTCATAACTTTATTTTATTTTTTTTTTTACCCTTCCTAGCCCCCTTTCATAACTTTAAAGTTCCAGTACTAATGCTCTTTTAAAGAAATGACAGTCTCTCTAAAGGTATATGTAACTCAGATTTGAAACATATCTGTAAAATACACTAATATCTATTTCAATCACAGTAAGGGAAAATTAAACAATCCTTATGAATTACGGCAACTTTTAAAACCTAGTAACAAGAATTTTCTGCTGTCTTGAAATTTACAAAGTCAAAAATTACTTAGGTAGTAAATGCTCAGGTATAACAGAATTCCAAAATATATACAATACATAAATAAAAAGAAAGTCCTATCATTCTACCACCAAAGCGGTGATCCTCTATCTAGTCTGCATAATAAAATCACCTGGAAAGCTTTAACAACTACTGATGCCTGGTATCCTGCCCAAGAGATTTTGATTTCATTTGTATGAAGTATCACCTGAGCTCTTCAACGTGTTTCTCAGGGTAGCCAAGAAATCATGAGATATTGTTAATTAACAATAAGTCAGAAAGACAAATACTATATAATATCACTTAGATGTGGAATCCAAAATATGATAAAAATGAACATATTTACAAAACAGAGACAGACTCATACAGAAAACAAACTTATAGCTACCAAAGGGGAAGAAGGGGGATATAAATGAGGAGTTTGAGATTAGTAGATACAAACTACTATATAAAATAAATAACAAGGTCCTACTGCAGAGTACGGAGAACTATATTCAATATAACAAACCATAAGGAAAACACGAAAAAATATTTAAAATAATTTTTTAATAGATCTGCCTTCCAATGCAGGGAGACACCAAGAGATACAGGTTCGATCCCTGGGTCAGGAAAATCCTCTGGAGTACAAAATGCCAATCCACTCCAGTATTCTTGCCTGGGAAATCCCATTGACAGAGGAGCCTGGTGGACTACAGTCCATGGGGGTCACAAAGAGTCAGACATGACTGAGCACACACACATAGTAACATCTCAGTCATCTAGTATCACTCCAAATGTTGCCAGTACACTACAGTATGTAATAGTATTCCTAGTTTTCAATTTTAATAACAACTATATAAAATAATTTTATAGCATATACCCTAGTGGTTTTAGAAGCACAGACTCTGCTTTCAAGTAGTGCTTGAGTGCATGTTAACTTGCTTCAGTCATGTCTGACTCTCTACGAACCTATGGACTTTAGCCAGCCAGACTCTTCTGTCCATGGGAGTCTCCAAGCAAGAATAGCGGAATGCGTTGCCATCCCCTCCTCCAGGGGATCTTGCCAACCCAGGGCTCAAACCCGCTATCTCTTATGTCTCCTGCACCGGCAGGCAGGTTACTTGCCACCACAGCCACCTGGGAAGCCTACTATGTCACCTCGAGTATTGCTTAACCTCAGTAAATTTCAGTTCCCTCATTTGTGAAAGAGAAACACCACCATAAATTATTTCACCTTTGCAAAAACCCTTATATAAACTCTGTTTTATGTGTTAGATGCTGAGTCATCTCTCACTCTGTGACCCCATGGATTGTAGCCTGTCAGGCTCCTCTGTCCATGGGATTCTCCAAACAAGAATACTAGAGCCGGTTGCCATTCCCTTCTCCAGGGGTCCTTCCTGACCCAGGTCTCCTGCATTGCAGGCAAATTCTTTATTGTCTGAACCACCAGGGAAGTCCAAATACTTAATAAATGGTAGTAACTATTTATTTTAGGGTACTAATCTCTAAAAGATAATTTAACATAATTAGGTAACAATACTGAAGTTGAAAAAAAAGTTTTCAGGACTCAGAATGTCCAAGTGCTATGCAAACCTTGAAAGAAATATTTTGATTACATTTTATGGCACCCCACTCCAGTACTCTCGCCTGGGAAATCCTAGGGACAAAGCAGGCTATTTAGTCCATGCAGTAACAAAGAGTTGGACACAACTGAGCGACTGATCATACACACACACATACATACATGAAAATCAACATAACAAAGCACAGTTTATACACTGGCCAGAGTCAGGGCTAAAGCAGAAGAAACCACATAGGATTATAATGAAGTACTCATCCAGTGTGCAGGGTGAAATGTTTCACCAACTGGTGTGAAAAGTGAAGAGGGCGGCAAGAAGGACTGAAGCATCTAACAGGGTAGAACGCGATGAGGACCTGAACATAAAATTAGTCAGGCTTTATTCAGAATTGGAGGTCTTTTGAGCTAGAATAACACTGTTTATTTGAACATGATAGGTTTAACAAAATCTACATACGTTTTCTAATAACTCATATGACAATAGTGTATAATAGTTATATTAGGAAGGAGTTTATCATCACTGCCAAAATATCAACAAAAGTACAACTCTAGCAATATTTTTAAAATGTCTCTGTTGCCTGAAAGAACAAGACAGTATTGGAGACAGGCCAATAATAGAGAATTTCAATGGCCAGGCTTACTTGGGTAAATTACTTAAGCTCTCAGTGCCTTAGTTTCATCATCTTTAAATGGGGTAATAATAATACCTTCTTTAAAATAACTGCTATAAGAATTAAAGGAGCTAATATAGGTAAAGCAGTTAAAATAGTGTTATAGTTATCATTACTTTTATTATTATTATTATTATTATTACTAGACACTAAACTTCATACAGTTGTTTACCATGTTGAGTAGACTGAAAGAATCAGCCTGTCAATATCCTGAGCCACAACACTGGGCTGATATTAAAAGTACACTGACAAGTCTGAGGGCTATGCCAAAGAGCTGCTCAAGACCCTAATTAAAAATAACCAAGTTTACTTTAGCTCTGTTCTGAATCAGCCCATTTTATTAGATTTTGGTTTCTCAATTATTTTGGGTATTCTCTGAGCTGATTATCCAAAGAGATCCTTGCAAAGCATCCAGAAGAATACTACCCATAGAAGTAATAAAGTAACCAAAATTCAAATCAAGTTACCAAATTAGACCTTGCTTTTAAACTGGGGTGTGGGAGGGGAACCAACTCCAACATTTGATACCTCTTCAACACCAGACAGCTTTGCTTTAAGTTCTCTGATGGTGGAGTCTCCTTTATATTTCCTTTCAGTGAGGTCTTTATTAGCCGTTTCTAACTCAGACAATCTGTTCTGTATATGCTGGATGTTCCGTTGATGAAGGATTTCTAAATCTTTTTTCTGTTGTTCATGTTGCTGTTGGTATTGAACCTGGGCCTATTATATAATAAAATACAAAACCAAAATTCAAAGAAAAAAATACAAATATGAGAAGATTTGAGTAAAAAAACCTTAATTATTCTTCTTTGTAAGATTTTCCTGCTAAGAGATTCTATTTTCAATTATGAATTTAAGAAAAAGAAAGGTCAACAAAACAAAGGCAAATTTACCACTATGATCTTGTTCATAATTTCTTTTTCTCCTAAACCCACCTGTTTAGAAGTAATGGCCTTCAATTTAAGGGAAGACTGATATGTGTTAAGGGGGAAAAAGCAAACTGCAAAACACTATGTATAGTGTCAAACTATCCCCATGAAAAGAAAAAAATAGGCACGTACATAAGGAACTTTCAGTATTTGCTTTAAACCACATTATTCTGTTTCCGTTTTTTCAACTAGTATAAATGTTTTCTAATTTTAAAAAAATCTAAACTTACAGTAAAATTGACAAGGTACTGCTCAGTCTTACATTTAGTTGTTAAATTTCACTATCAACAATAAAATCTGAACATGGTTGTAACTCTGAAATCTTCATTTACCTGTTCGTATCATACCAAAAATCTATCTTAATAATTTCTGTCATGAGATGTAGATGGCATTATGTTAAGTGAAATAAGTTACAGTAAGACAAATACTGTATGATATCACTTATATGTGTAATCTAAAAAACTACAATGAACTAGCGAATAAAAAAAAAAGAAGCAGACTCACAAACAGAACTAGTGGCTATCAGTTCAGAGAGAGGGAAAGTCTAGGGGCTACATAGCATTAGAGGATTAAAAACAGGATTATTATGGGATTATATAAAATTGTGTGTGTGAAAAGTTTGAAAATTATAAAGCACAATACAATTTAAAGACTTTTATTCAATAAAAAAATTTTTAAATAATTTCTGTTGATGAACACTAACAAATCCTAATACATTTTAAAAATAAAAATATTTTTCTAATTATGCAAGCTATACATTCTTTTAAAGGCAGAAAGAAAGAATCACAAATAACTGATAACCTCCATCCAGGGAATCATTATAAATATTTAGGAATATTTCTTTCCAGCTATTTATATACTTAAAACTGACATCACACAAATACACATAACATATAGCTAAATTTAACAAATTGAGACCAAGCACTTTACACAATTATGCTTTTTAATCCTTTAGCACTTGCACTTCCTCATATCAATAAAAACTCTTTGTAAATACTTTCAATATCCACACAGTATCCCAATCCATGGCTATACCATAATGCAATTAACCCCTGCCCTACTATGGATACTGAGTTTCCAATTTTTCACAATTACAAATAAAACCATGGTTAAAATTTTTCTTCATAAGCATACATCCAAATTCAGATTATTTCCTTATGATCAATTATGGCTTGAAAATATGTAAGCAAATATAAAGCTTGGTACTAGTTACAAAACCACATTCCAGAAAAGTTGTATCCATTCAAAATTCCTAACACAAAAGCAGGGGAGTGTCTCTCATAAAATACTTAATTTCCTCATTTTTGGAAAACTGAAATGGAGAGAAGAAAGAAGGACACAAGAAATAAAATAGGAACGAGTCCGTATAAAACTGAAAATACAACCATAGAAGAAAACACTGAAGGAGCAATCAAGGGAGAAAAGCAACAATGAACAAACTAGTTTACGATGCTACCTGTAACTGTCTAAGAGGGTAACCAAACACACTGAAGGCAGCAAGAGGCCAGAGGCTGCAAAAATAAAGAACTGGCTTTATCCCCGAGATGATCAGAATTTCAGAACTTTTGTTAAAAAAAAAAACACAAAAACAAGTGTAATGGATAGAATTACAACATTTACATTTTCTGCTCTGTTTATTTCAGGTGATTCTGAAGCACACAAAAGTCTTAAAATCCCTGCCCTACAGAGTATCTATCAGCAGGAAGAGAGGAGCAGCTTGCTTGGTTTTAAAGTCCAAAGCACTGATTCACAAGCCTATTAGAAAAATGCAGTAAGGAATGCAAACAAATCCTTCAGTCGTTTTCATGTTATACACAAATACACTTAATGATGAGACTTTCAGAACCTAACCTGTTTGAAAATAGAGCCAAAAAATATTTAGTAAACAACAGAAATTAATGAAATCAGATGGGAGCATAGAGAGGGTGCAGAACTAATTAATGAAACAAAGAACTGGTTCTTTAAAAATACTAAAGAAAACAAACTATCAACTCTCATTAAAAAAAGACAATTAAGAACACAGGAGAAATGGTATGGAGATTTTAAAAATTGTAAGACTGCTTATAAGATATTTTACTAATTAAACACAAACATGAAATACATGGCTTTTTAATGAAATATAAACTAACATAACTCAAGGAAAAACAGAAAATCCAACAGGACCAATAGGGACTTCCCTGGTGATCAAGCTTGACTCCAAGCTCCCAAAGCAGCAAGCTCGAATTCAATGCCTGATGGGAGAACTGTGATCCCTCACATCCAAACTACTGAGCCCACACGTTCTAGAGCCCATGTGCTGCAAGCAGAGACCTGCACCTACAACAAAAACCCACCAATGCCCCCAAAATACAAAGAAACAGAACAAAATGGGAAAGAATCTAAAGAAAATGCCTTAAGAAGGCCTCATACCCAAATGGTAAAATGCTAATTCTATCAGGCCTTCAAGGAACAGATTCTTCATTATTTGACTGTTTCAAAGCATAAAGAAAACTAGAAAATGTTTTCGTACCTTTCATGACACTAGCATAATTCTAATACCACAGTGCAAAACCTATCACTGTAATCAGCAAACTAAGATAGGAAAAGAGTAATCTCAAACCAATCTCATCTATGAATATATACACAAATTTTCTAAATTAAATATTAGTTGAATCAATCTCAAACCAATCTCATCTATGAATATATACACAAATGTTCTAAATTAAATATTAATTGAATCAATTTGATTCAACAGGATGTTAAAAATCTCTGAATACATATTATTCGATGAATTCAAAGATGGTTCCAATTTTAGAAATCTATCATTATCGCTAATATATTAGAAAAGTGAAAAAAATGATACTATTTGGTTAAATCTCCAAAAGTCACTTCATCTGACCTAGCTAGCATTCTTTGGATGCCAGACAGAAGAAAATTTTCTCAAACACAGAGTAAATATCACATATAATGGAAAGATAATTTAGTTATTTACCAAAAAAATATTAATTACCAAAGTTAATATACACAAATCTCTTGCATTTCTATACAGTAACAATGAAAGATCAGAAAGAGAAATTTAAGAAACAATCTCACTTACTATCTCATCAAGACAAATAATTATTCTATACAAGGAGGAAAAAAGATCTATACGCTGAAAACTATAAGATGCTGATGAAAGAATCAAAGATGACACAAACAGATAAAAAGATATACCATGTTCTTGGAGTGGAAGAATCAATACTGTCAAAAATGACTGGCCAAGGCAATCTACAGTTTCAATACCATACCTATAAAATTACAAATAGCATCTTTCACAGAACTAGAACAAAATTTTTTTTAGTTTGTATAGAAACATAAAAGACCCTGAGTAGCCAAAGCAATCCTGAAAAAGAAAAATAGAGCTGGAGGGATCAGGCTTCCTGACTTCAGACTATACAGCAAAGCTACAGTCATCAAAACCATATGGTACTGGCACAAAAACAGAAATATCTATCGATGGAACAAGATAGAAAGCCCCAAATACACCCATGCACCTATGGTCAATTAAACTACAACAAAGGAGGCAATAATATACAAATAGAGGGAAAAAAAGGCAGTCTCTTCAATGTGGAGCTGAAAAAAACTAAACAGTTACATATAAAAGAATGAAACCAGAACATTCTCTAACACCATACACAAAAATGAACTGAAAATGGATTAGACCTAAATGTAAGACCACATACTATAAAGCTCTTAGAGGTAAACATAAGCAGAGCACTCACTGACATAAATTGAAGCAATATCTTTTTGGATCCACCTCCCAAATTAATGAAAGCAAAAACCAAAGTAAACAAATGGGACCTAATTAAAGATTTGCATAGCAAAGAAAACCATAAACAAAATGAAAAAAAAAAACCAACCCACATGAGAGAAAATATTTGCAAATGAAGCAGACTGTTAAGGAATTTATCTCCAAATGATACGAACAGTTTATACAGCTCAACATATTAAAAAAAAAAAAAAATCAAAAAATGACAGAAGATCTAAGTAGACATTTCTTCAAAGAAGACACACAGACGGCCAAAAAGCACATGAAAAGATGTTCAACATTGCTAATTATTAGAGAAATGCAAATCAAAACTATAATGAGGTATCACCCACACCAGTAAGAATGGCCATCATCAAAGTCTACAAACAATAAATGCTGGAGAGGGTATGGAGAAAAGGGAACACTGTTGCTAAGAATGTAAACTGGTATAACTGCTATGGAGAATAGTATGAGCTTGTTTAAAAAACTAAAACTAGGAGACTACCGTATGACTCAGCAATCCCACTCCTTGGACATATATCTAGGGAAAATCATAATTTGAAAACAAACATGTACCCCAATATTCACTGTAACACTATTTACAATAGCCAGGACACAGAAGCAACCTAAATGTCCATCACAGAGAAATGGATAAAGAAGATATGGTACACATATACAATGGAATCTTAGTTAACCATTAAAAGAATGAATGCCATTTGCAATATTGATGGATCTAGAAATTATCATACTGAATGAAATCAGTCAAAGACAAATATCATATATCACCTATATGTAGAATCTACAAAAATGATACAAATGAACTCACAAAACAGAAACAGAAGCAACTCTGAAAACAGACTTATGGTTACTAAAGAAGAAAGGTGGAGGAGAGATAAATTAGGAGTTTGGGATTAACAGATACACACTATCACATATAAATAGATAATCAACAAAGATCTACTGTACAGCTCAGAGACCTGTACTTAATGTTCTGTAATAACCTATATGGGAAAAGACTCTAAAAAAGAATGGATACACATAAATGTCTAACTGAAATCCTTAGTGGCTCAGATGGTAAAGAATCTACCTGCAACACAGGAGACTGGAGTTCGATCCCTGGGTTGGGAGGATCCCCTGGAGAAGGGAATGGCAACCCACTCCAGTATCCTTGCCTGGGAAGTCCATGGACAGAGGAGCCTAGTGGGCTGCAGTCCATAGGGTCGCAAAGAGATGGACACTTTCATTTTTTTCATAACTGAAATCACCTCGCTATACACCTGAAACTAATGCTAACATTATATCAACTATACTTCAATATAAAATAAAAAAAATTTTTTAAGACTAGATCAAGATAAGGATTCCATCATTATCACTTTCTGTATAAGGGGAAAAGACAAACCTTCAGAAGAAACAAATTATCATTTTTATAGTTTATCTATTTGAAAAAATCTAAGAGAAACAATTCCAAAACTACTAGGTTGGCCAAAAAGTTCCTTCGATTTTTAAGTAACAATAAAAGACACATTTTTCGTTTTCACCAAGAATGTTATAGAACAATGTATTCACCGTTTTGTTGTACTACCTTCTGCCATTTTTCAGACAACTTCATAATTCCATCTTCCCAAAACCTTTTATCTTTTTGAGTAAAGAACTGATCAAGGTATCTTCTACAATCTCCCAGGGAATGGAAAATTTCTTCCATTAAGGTAATTTTATAAAGACCAAAATATCATGTTGATGTTTGGTAGAAACTAATGTAATACTGTAAAGCAATTATCCTCCAATTAAAAAATAAAGACCAAAATAAATGGAAATCTGAAGTTGCAACGCCTGGTGAATACAGCAAATGAGTCAGAACTTTCCAGTCAAACTGCAAGTTTTTGCCTGGTAATCAAAGAAACATGCAGTCTTGTGGTATCCTGATGGTAGATCATGTGTTTTCCATTGACTGACTGGACAGTTTTGTCGAGTGCTGCTTTCAGTTGGTCTAACTGAGAACAGTGCTTGTTGGAATTAATCCAACAAGTGTGGTTTCTGGGAAGGAGCTGATAATAGATAATTCCCTTCCAATCCCATCATATTCACAGTATCACCTTCTCAGGATGAAGATCAGCCTTCAGTGTGGTTGGTGGTGGTGGTTCCTTTACATTGCCCCACAGTCTCTTCCATTCTACATTACTGCACAATATCCACTTTTCACTGCCTATCACAACTGGCTTTAAAAAGAACTTTCTCACTATGCTTATAATTGCATGTGGAAATATGGTCAAAAAGGTTTTTTTTTTCACTTAACCCAAACAAAGTGATTAATATAACCAAGCTGATGCAAACGATTTTCAACACTTGATTTGAATATTTTGAATATGTCAGCTGTCTTCCCGTGGTATAATGCTGACTGATCTCAAATAATGTCTTGATTGATTGCTATAAATTTCAAGTGGAGCCTGAATGAGGGGATGGCAACCCACTCCAGTATTCTTGCCTGAAGAATCCCCATGGACCGAGGAGCCTGGTGGCCTACAGTCCACAGGGTCACAAAGAATCGGACATGACTGAGCAGCTAAGCACATAATATCCTTATTTTACGCCAGAAATGAAAAGGCAAGCCATAGACAAAAAAATATTCACGTTCAGAATATACAAAGAACTCATATATATCAATAAGGAAAACCATTAACTGCCCAATTAAAATGGGCTAAAGGACTTCCCGGTGGTCCAGTGGTTAAGAATCCACCTGTCAATGCAGAGGACATGGGTACGATCACTAGGACAGGGACTGCACATTCCGCAGGGCAACTAAGCACATGAACCACAGCTATTGAGTCTCCACTCGAGCCCACGGGCTCCAACCACTGAAGCCCACATACCCTAGGGCCCATGCTCTGCAACAAGCGATGCCGCTAACCACAGAGAGAAGACCAGCGCTGCAAGCAGAGCAGGCCCCGCTCGCCGCAACTAAAGAAAGCCGGCACAGAGCAATGATAACCCAGCACAGCCAAAAATAAATATGTAAAATTTTTTTAATGTGCTAAAGACACGAAAGGGTACTTCACAAGAAAACATACAAGAGGTCAATATACATACAAAAAAATGTTCATTATTATGAGGTACCACTATACACCCACTGAATGGAAGTGTGACCTGAATATCCACTTTGGAAACTTGTGACAGTTTCTACTAAAGCTAAACATATGTCTACACTAGAACCTAGCCATTCTAGTCCTAAATATTGTACATACCCAAGTAAAATGAGTACATGCGTTCACAAAGACACTACAAGAAAGTTTGTAACAGTTTAATTAATAATAGCAGAATGTCAGAAACAATTCAAATGTCTACCAAGAGGAAAATAGACAAATTATGGCATACTCGTATAATAGAATCCTACACAACAAAAAGAAACAACACAAGAACATAACAATCTCAGAGACACTATGTTACTGACTAAAGTAAGCCACACACAAATTAGGACATACAGCATGTGTCCATTTATCTAAAGTTAAAGAACAAGCAGAACTAATCAATGATAACAAAAGTGATAAGCCTCTGTGAGAGTAAAATGGATTGGGAAGGCACACAAGGGACCCAAGAGGGGTGATATGATTCTCTGAATCTTAATTTGGGTGAAAAGTACACAGAAACTGTTATCAAATTGTACCCTTAAAAGCAAACATTAAGTAAAGTGCATAAAAATCAAATTGAATATTAAATAACAATTTAACATTAAAGAAGTTAATGATATAAAAAGTATAAAATAAACTCACACTACAAAGCAGTGAAAAAAAAGTCACACAGAAAAAGCAAAAGACATAAAATATAATCACAGAAGAAATGGCTAAAGTCATATTAAAAGATACTTATCTTCACTAAAAAAATCTAAGAAATATAAATTAAAACTAACACTACTACAATACCTATCATGTAGCAGATACTGAGAAGGCTGACAGCATCAGGAATATGTGAAAGTATGGTCATACGCTATCTTTGGGGTTCTATTTGGTACAGCCTTTTGGGTGGAAAATTTGCAATATCCATTAATATTTTATATGGATATATTGTAATCTCACTTCTAGGAATAAAAATGTTCACTGCAGTACTATTTGCAATAACCAAAATTTAAAGCATTCCAATCTCCACCAGTTAGGTAAGTACTTAAATAATTTCCTCTTATATCCAAATAATGAGTATTATTGAGCCATTTCCAAACTGATAAAAATGGTATCTATGATATTGTAAGGAGAAAAAAAAATTACAATCACCGTATCCAGTAGACCTCATCGTTGCTGTTTAGTTGATAAAAGTCTACCTGACCCTGTGACCCCATGAACTGCAGCAAGCCAGGTTTCCCTGTCCTTCACTATCTCCCTGAGTTTGCTCAAACTCATCTCCATTGAGTCAGTGATGCCATCCAACCATCTCATCCTCTGTTGCCCCCTTCTCCTCTTGCCCTCAATCTTTCCAAGGTTCAGGGTCTTTTTCAATGAGTGGCTCTTCACTTCAGGCGGCCAAAGTATTGGAGCTTCAGCTTCAGCACCAGTCCTTCCAATGAATCTTCAGGGTTGATTTCCTTTAGGATTGACTGGTTTGATCTCCCTGCTGTCCAAGGGACTCTCAAGAGTCTTCTCCAGCACCACAGTTCAAAAGCAAAAATTCTTCAGTGCTTAGTAGCAGTCTTTATGGTTAAACTCTCACATACATGGGCTTCCCTGGTAGCTCAGCTGGTAAAGAATCTGCCTGCAAAGCAGGAGACCCCGGTTCGATTCCTGGGTCAGGAAGATCCCCTGAAGAAGGGACAGGCTACCCTACTCCAGTATTCTTGGGCTTCCCTCTTGGCTCAGCTGGTAAAGAATCTGCCTGCAACGTGGGAGACCTGGGTTTAATCCCTGGGTTGGGAAGATCCCCTGGAAAAGGGAATGGCTACCCACTCCAGTATTCTGGCCTGGAGAATTTCATGGACTGTATTATATATAGCCCATGGGGTTGCAAAGAGTTGGACATGACTGAATGACTTTCACTTTTCACTATATGGACCTTTTTGTCTGCAAAGTGATGTCTCTGCTTTTCAATACACTGTCTAGGTTTGTCATAGCTTTTCTTCCAAGGAGCAAGTGTCTTTTAATTTAGTGGCTGCAGTCACCATCTGCAGTTACTTTGGAGCCCAAGAAAATGATATCTGACACTGTTTCCACTTTTTAATCTATTTGCCCTGAAGTGGTGGGAACCCCATTAGCTTAGAACAAAACTCAGATATGTGTGTACATATCTCCCAATTTACATATTTCTAAATTTATAAATATAAATTACATATTATTTACATATATAGAGAAAATTTGGGAAAACAAACATCAGAATGTTTAGAAGTTATCTCTGGGTAATTAAGATTTTTAAGGAGAGACAATTTTTACATAGTTTTGTACGGTTTGAAAATTATTAACAAAATGACTAACAATAATAAAATATTTTTCCATTTTTTAATATTCATACCTGCAAAGCTTTTTCCTTCTCATTCGTCAGTTCCTGAGAATGCTTATTTGACAATGTGGCTGTGTGTGACGCCCATTCATTCCGTAACTTATCTAATTCTTGGATCTTTTCTGATAATGTCTATAGTAGAGTTCAGCACAAAATATTAAAATTCTTGAATATGTTATTAGATTGGAACATGGTCATATTTGCAAAGGATATAAAAGAAAATGACATCACATCTTTTCTTACATTCAAAGTCTTTTCTTACACAGATTTCTCTGTATTTAAAGAAATTAAGATTAGAATAAAAGCAATTTTAGAGTTAACATGGCCCACAGTATATCACTATCACTAACCTTTTAGTTAAATCTGGCTCTTCACCACTCAATCCTCTCCTCTGGCATTAAGAAATAAAGCAACCCAGGGTAGAGCAAGTCAGTCATAAGTAGTACAGATGACCCTTAAACAACACACAGGTTTGAAATGTATAGGTACATTTATACTCAGTTTTTTCCAATAAATACATACTACAGTACTATACAATCCATGGTTGGCTGAACCTGAGGATGTGGAAACACGGGTATGGAGGACTGACTACAGACTTAAACAAGGATTTTTAACTGTGCAAAGGGCTAATGTCCCTAACCCCTGTGTTGTTCAAAGGTCAACTGTAGTTTACTCATACACCTATAAACCAGTAACACAGGTTCCCAAGATGAGCCATATGGTGCAGAAAAATTTTCTATCTGAAGCCATGCAGCTAATCAGATACTTTTATCCTCAATTTCAAAGAGAAGCTATTATTGAAATGATGATTAATCTATCAGAAGAATTAATTCTAAACAGAAGGAAGGAAAGATTTAGAAGAAAGGAACTGAAATGCCATTTAGACAAGAAGAATGAGGTGAAAAAAGAGGAGCAGAACTAACATGTGACAAATACTATACATTATTTAATGAAGACTTGGAGAGAATGTGTCATATATTGGGGATAACAGAAATGTTTGGATAGAATAAGAAGAAAAAGCACAGATTAAGACAATTAACTGGTAGGCGAAGGGTGACAAAAGGAGGATGAATTCAACAGTAGCATGCTTTGAAAATAAAAATACACAAAAGCCTAGACTTGATATAAGAAGCAATTTAGAGCCCATGTTTGGATGACTTACAAAGAAAAAATGAAAACTTGAATTACCTTTTGGGTGAAATTCAGTTGCCTGGTAACATCATCCAATGATTGCGTTAATGATAATTTTTCTTCCTATTTATAAAAATAATAAAATTATGCAGCCTACAATTTAGTCATCTGTAGCTGTGCTACACAAAGTGCAATGAAGTATATAGCATCAGCACCAGCCTGGGTATTTGTAAGAAAGAATCTCAGGCCACACCTCAGACCTTCTGAGTTAGAATCTGCACTGCCAAGACCCCTGGATTTGCCTAACCTTAAATCCACAGATGTACTGATTCATAGCATTTGACTTTCTGAAAACTCTCAAGAAGCATCCCAATGTTGTTTCCTTGAGCATATATTTTATATAGTTATAGAGCACTCTGTAATCGTCAAGATACTTTCATATATTTTATCTCATTTAACACAGCTCAGAGGGTAAATATTTCCATACATATCCATGAGCTAATGAAACCAAGATGCCATGAGCTTAAGTGACCTGCTCAAGGTCACAGAAAATTAGTAAAAACCCTAGGACCTACGTTTCTTAATTCCTGGTCTGTTTTATCTTCTAGTACTGTGCCTAAAATAATAAAATAAAGTCTGTGTGTGTTATAAAAATTTCCTGGATACCTTTAAAAAGACTTTATTCAGAAAATAAAATCTAGTGGCAATATAGCTTTTCAGTGGATTACCAGAGAGCTTTGGGACTTATTTTAAAAATTTAAATTTAAATCTTACCTTACTACATTTCAAACAGTCTGCTAGAAATTTCTTTATTTCCACATCATTTCCAGGTAAAAGTTTTAGTGAGAGGTGTGTCAGATGCTTAAAAGGATTTGTCTCTACCACATTTAAAAGAGCAGGTGAGTTATCCAAAATAGCTTCTGTAGAAACTAACTGCAGCAAAAACCTTTGAAGAGAAAGTGTCACATAACACATTTATGAGACAATGACAACTCTCCCATTGAATCATGAGCCCCACTGGATTATCAATGATTAAAAGGATCAGAAAAGGGAGCACGCTGGAATCATAGGGGCCAACATGAGAGGACTCCCAACAGTAAAACTGGATTAGTGTAAATAGCAAAATGGATACTTATCTACTTATTCACTGATTGAAAACAGTGAATATATAAATGTCCCTGAGTTCATAATGAGAAACAGACAAGGAGAGAAACCAAAGACTAAACACAAAAACAAATCAAAACCCCACTAAAACCACAAAACTAACTAAAGTAACAATCCTTACTCTGAAAACTGACAATTTAAAAATAAGAACTGAGCATTTATCCCTTTCTGTATGATTTTTCAGAGTAATCAAATGGCTCTTACTGATGAAGGAAGTTATTTTTCATAGAAGAATTATACCTAATAAATAAAGATGGAATTGGAAAAACATAATTTTGTACTTACTAATGAAATAATTCATTCAAATAGAATCACCAACTGATGAAACTTATAGATAAAAGGTTGGAAAGCTTTACGAAGAAAGGATCAGGTGTTAGCACTAAACAAATATGGATACACTTGGACCCAAAATCTTGTTCTTCCCTTTGTCCAAGTTCATCAGAAAAACATACACTTGAACACTAACAACAAACTATCAAAAAGAGAAAACTAAGGAAACAATTCCACTTACAACTGCACCAGAAAGAATAATATATCTAGGAATAAACCTACCCAAAGAAGAAGGCAGACCTGCAATCAGCAAACTGTAACACAAGACACTGATGAAAGAAATCAAAGACAATAGAATGGAAAGATATACCATGGATTAATTAGTGTAAACAGTGAAATGGATTGAAAGAATTAATATTGTTAAAATGACCACACTACCCAAGGCAACGGACAGATTCAGTGCAATCCCCATCCATTATCCAAGGGCATTTTTCACAAAACTAGAGCAAAAAATTTTTTAATTTGTATGGAGAAGGAAATGGTAACCCACTCCAGTATTCTTGCCTAGAGAATCCTATGGACAGAGGAGCCTGGTGGGCTGCCGTCTATGGGGTCGCATGGAGTCGGACACGACTGAAACTCCATAGCACACATACATGCATTGGAGAAGGAAACGGCAACCCACTCCAGTGTTCTTGCCTAGAGGATCCCAGGGACGGAGGAGCCTGGTGGACTGTAGTCTATGGGGTCACACAGAGTCAGACACGACTGAAGTGACTTAGCAGCAGCAGCAAAGCAACACAGAAACACAAAAGAGCTAGAATAGGCAAAACAATCTTGAGAAAGAACAGACTACTTAGACGAATCACGCTTCCTATCTTCAGACCTTACTAAAAGCTATGAAGTCAAAACAGTCTGGTTTGGCAGACTGGCACAAAAACAGACACTGATCAATAGAACAGAACAGAGCCCAGATATAAACCCACACACTTATAATTAACTAACCTACCACGGAGAAGGCAAGAATACACAACAGGGAAAGCCAGTCTCTTCAGTAAGTCGTGCTGGAAAACTGGACAGCTACATGTAAAAGAACAATATAGAACATTCTCTAACATCATACCTAAAAATAAAACTCGGATTTCCCCAGTGGTCCCTGTAGCTCAAACAGTAAAGAATCTGCCTGCGATGCAGGAGACCAGGGTTCAATTCCTGGGTTGGGAAGTTCCTCGGGAGAAGTGAAAGGCAATCCACTCCAGTATTCTCGCGTGGAAAATATCATGGACAGAGAAGCCTGGGGGCTACAGTACGTAGGGTCACAAAAAGTTGGACACAACTGAGCAACTAACACACACACACCATGGTTAAGAATCTCCCTGCCAATGCAGCAGACATGGGTTCAATCTCTGCTCTGGGAAGACTGTCCATGCTGTGGGCAACTAAGGCCCTGCACCACAACTACTGATTCTGTGCTCTAGAGCTCACACACTGCAACTACTGAAGACGGGCGCCCTGGAGCCCCTGCTCAATAAGAGAAGCCACATCAATGCCCACACACCGAAACTAGAGAAAGTGCAGCAACAAAGACCCAGCGCAGCCAAATATAAATAAATAAATAGAGCTTTTAAAAAAATAAACTCAAAATGGATTAAAGACCAAAAGGTAAGACCAGAAATCATAAAACTCCTAGAAGAAAACATAGGTGGAACACTCTCTAACATAAATTGTAGCTTTAAAAAAAATTTTGTTTCCTAAAACAAAAGTAAATAAAAGAAAACAAATGTAACCTAATCAAACTCAAAAAGCCTTTGCACAGCAAACGAAAACACCAACAAAACAAAGGGACAATCTACTGAATGGGAGAAGATACTTGCAAATGATATGACCAATAAGGGGTTAATATCCAAACTATATAAACAGCTCACACAACTCAGTATGAAAAAATAAACAAACTAACTAAAAATGGGCAGAAGACCTGAAAAGACATTTTTCAAAGACATACAGATAGCCAACAGGTACATGAAAAGATACTCAACATGGTTAATCATCAAGGAAATGCAAATCAAAACCACAATGAGATATTACATCTGTCAGAATGAACACAAAACAAAAAAAGAACACATCAAAAAGAACACAAATAACGAATGCTGATAGCATGTAGAAAAAGGGAACTTTCCAACACCGCTGGACTGTGAAAAACAGTAGGGAGGTTTCTCAAAAACTAAAAATAGACCTGTCATATGACCTAGCAATTCCATTCCTGGGTTCATATTTGAAATAAAAACACTAATTCAAAAAGATACATGAACCCCAATATTCATAGCAGCGTTATGAAGCTTGGCTTAAAACTTAACAATCAGAAAACTAAGATCATGGCATCCAGTCCCATCACTTCATGGCAAATTAATGGGGAAACAATGGAAACAATGACAGACTTTATTTTGGGGGCTCCAAAAATAATTACAGATGGTAACGACAGCCATGAAATTAAAAACACTTGCTCCTTGGAAGAAAAGTTAAGACCAACCTAGACAGCAAATTAAAAAGCAGAGACACTTTGCCAACAAAGTTCCATCTAGTCAAAGCTATGGTTTTTCCAGTAGTCATATATGAATGTGAGAGTTGGACTATAAAGAAAGCTGAGAGACAAAGAATTGATGCTTTTGAATTGTGGTGTTGAAGAAGACTCCTGAGAGTCCCTGGGACAGCAAGGAGATTCAACCAGTCCATCCTAAAGCAAAGCAGTCCTGAATATTCATTGGAAGAACTAATGCTGAAGCTGAAACCCCAATACTTTGGCCACCTGATAAGGCTAGCTGACTCATTTGAAAAGACCCTGAAGGTAGGAAGGTTTGAAGGCAGGAGAAGGGGACGACAGAGGATGAGATGGTTGGATGGCATCCCCGACTCAATGGACACGACTCTGGGTAAACTCCAGGAGTTGGTGATGGATAGGGAGGCCTGGCGTGCTACAGTCCATGGGGTTGCAAAAGTCGGACACAACTCAGCGACTGAACTAAACTGAACTGAAGATATGAAGGCAACCCAAGTGTCCATCAACAGATGAATGAATCAAGAAGATGTGGTATACACATATTCTTGATATGTGTGTGTGTGTCACACACACACACACACACACACACACACACACACAGCAGAATACTACTCAGCTATAAAAAGAATGAAATTTTGCCATTTACAACAACATGAACAGACCTAGAGGGTATTATGCTAAAGTGAAATAAGAGAGGAAAGATAAATACTACATATCGCTTATATGAGAAATCTAAAAAATACAACAAACTAGTAAATGTAATAAAAAGAAACAGAGATAGAGAACTAGTGGTTACCAGCAGGCAGAGGAAACGAGGAGGCAACTCAGGGAATGAGAATTAAGAGGTACAAACTGCTATGTATAAAATAAATAAACTACTAGGATATACCGTAAAACACAGGGAATATGGCAATATTTTATAATAACTATAAATAGAATATAACCTTGGGAAAAACACATACTTGATGCTATTAAATATTTCAGGTAACTTTAATGGCTTTATCAAGATATGAAAATTAGGAGGTAAATATTTCTGGTTTTATAAATTTGAGATTTATGAAGCTCTTAGCACAGCTTTGAAAAGAGACACAGATACTCAAAATACATAGAATATTTTGCCATTAACTTGTCTTACAAAGAGGATTCTGTCTTGAGAGAAGTTTAATGATAATAATGCTCTCCTGGAATTATTACCTTGGAGACTTACCTTGGAATTTCTTTCGCATATTCTTGAGTACACTGCTGAAGGAGATCTATGAATTTTTGTGGGAAAGCTAAGAAGTCTACCAGAAGACCTTGCTGGAATTTTAAACTATACAGAAGACATGAAAAGAAATTTTTTTTTAGAATTTTAATTACTGTATGTAATTAATTATAAATAACATCCTGAAAGGTTATTTTTTATTTACTGAACACCCATCATAGTCAAGAACTAAGCTAGAAAACTTTGGTTTTTATAGAGCTTATTCAATGGGAGGGAAAAGGTCAATAAATCTAGATAAAGCTCTAAATTTCTGAGCTATTTTAAACAGAATAATACTCATTTATGAAATATGTATTTTAAAAACAGCTTGGAAAATTACAGTATAAATAGTCCAGTGATCCCCAAATACTTAATTGTTCCTAATGAGTATGTGTTTCAAAGGAACAGCACTGATACACACATAAAACTTAACAACTTAATTATTCTTAGATTAAATATAAGATCAGAAAAATAAATTTAGTTACCTCTGAAAATCTTCCTCTGAAATAACAAGGTTATACAGAAAAAATGGATCCGCATCATCAGTCAGACGGATAACTAAATCCTAAAAGAAAGATTGTTATTTTTAATGTCTTCAGTAGATCTGGCTTTCAGAGTAATTTCTTCCTCCATGGAAGTGAAATCATAATAGCATCAATGCATCTGTTATAGTTCAGACGGCTCTTTTCTGGTGCTGCTAGGTTTTTAATGTCTTTGGAAATTTTAGCATCTTAAACAGGGATGGATACTCTGCTCCTTGAGAGCCACATGGGGTACAAGCTGAGAAGTGATGGGGTCTATAATAGTTAATTAAATGCTAGGAGCTGAAAGTTGACGAATATCATTCTATCAGAGGCTTAGGAAAGTTCAGACCTACCTCTTGCTCCACTAAGATAATACAACAAAAATATTCTTTACCACTGATGTCACATTCAAGTATATTTTCAGTTTCCCTCAAGTTAATTGTCTGGTATTTCCAAAATGGCAAATACATCAGCAGAAATGACAGTCATCTACCCTAGATAAGAAAGGAGCATTTGTTTCTCAGGCAGAGGACAGGGGTATCAGGTGACAGGTTGCCAGGCTTTCTTCCTAAAAGCCTATTCTCTACCACTCCAGGTGGCCACTGATGTGGAACCCCATCTGTTTTCAAGTTTCAAATGAAGTGGATATCTTTCACAAAGACCACTTTTCAGGTATTAAATTTACTGCATGGCAGATCATCACAGCATCTAAAGCCAACAGAAAAATCCTGTACTTCAGAAAACACTGGCAGAAGGAAAACAGGACTAGCAAGATGTCAGAGCACTAATAAAGCATAAGCATTCAGGTTAAGTTTCTGCCTTGAAATAAAATATTTTTGTGGCTTCTGAGGAATCACTAACGTCCTAGAAAAATCTAAACCACTTATGAATAGAGCTAGAAAATAAAGAGGTACAGCAGGAATAAGGAATAAATATAAGAATATATAATCTCTTCCCCAGAAAATTTGTGGCTCAGGTGGTAAAGAATCCGTCTGCAATGCAGGAGACCTGGGTTCAATCCCTAGGTTGGGAAGATCCCCTGGAAAAGGGAAAGGCTAACCACTCCAGTATTCTGGCCTGGAGAATTACATGGACTATATAATCTACGGGGTCAGTCCATGGGGTCTCAAAGAGTCGGAAATGACTGAGCGACTTTCACTCTCACTTTTTCACCCTGGAAAATTAGCTATCTAGGTATTTGCTCTGTCTTAGAAGGCCCTGTTCTTAAAGCAGCTTTATTTAAATATTTTTCTAAACCCACCCCAAGATGCATAAAAAAAAAAAAATGAAGTTGTTACTAATACTATTAGATCCTTGAATATGTTAACGGAAAGCTATAACAGAGAGAAAACAGATGTATTTCTTCACCCTCCTTTCTGTATCACATCTCTGTTAATGATTCACACTTTTAAATCAGGTTAAGACTGATGCTCTTAACAACTATTGTCAGGAGGCAAAAGATTCAAGAATATCTCCCTGCAGTGCTTCATTCTATACTCACATTTATATGAAATGCCAGTTCTACAGGATAGCAATATATATTCGAGTAACTTTAAAAAGTGCAATGAAGGAATTCCCAAGCAGTTACGACTCCAAACTTCCACAGAAGGGACATGGCTTTGATCCCTGAAATGGGAACTAAGACCTCTCAAGCTATGTGATGCAACCAAAAAACTGAAATGGGGGAAAACCTAAGGAGACTGTTGTCCCAATCTCCAACTCTTGCATGCTTTATATATACATGGTATAATATCTTTCAGTTGTTGTCTTAGATTTCACCATCCCAGATCTGCAAGTTATTAAATGGCCCAAAATTAAAAAGCAAGATGATATTAACAAAAGATAGCACATTCTTAAAGAATGAAAACTATAATGTACAAATTACCATATTTCAGAAAAATATTTATTTCAAAATATATAATACCAACCTTTCTGTGAACAGGGTTAGAAACTGATTGTAGTTCAATGCTCAGTCTAATACTCACTCTCCTGTATGAAAAGATATGCCCAACTATCAGAAACATTCACATGCAGTAAATTATCACTACCATTTGTATAGCTAACATTCTCCATTTTAAGCCACAAGATCCTCCACAGGCTGTCCCTAACTTAGGAATACATGTTTGGAAAACACGATGTATTTGAAATGTAACGTCCTGTTTTTCCACAAGTAATCAGGTTTTTAACCTGATGCTAAATTTTTTCTCTCCTATAAAAAGAGGCTGTTGTGAGGATTAAATGAGATAAATGATGTGGAATGCCTATTATTAGCTTGGTATACAACCTCACTGGACTGATTTTCAAATAGCACCTACTGAAAAACAAACCATCAGATTTATAACGATTTTTCACATAAACATATGAACTGAAAATAAAAAATAAAAAACTGAAATGACCAAATTAATTTATTTGAGAGATATCATTTGAAAATTAGAATACTATGAAAGTCTACAACCAAGGAAATAAGAAAACATATTCATTTTCCTTATGTATACACAGTTCAGTTCAGTCACTCAGTTGTGTCCGACTCTTTGCGACCCCATAAATCGCAGCACACCAGGCCTCCTGTCCATCACCAACTCCCAGAGTTCACCCAGATTCACGTCCATCGAGTCAGTGATGCCATCCAGCCATCTCATCCTCGGTCATCTCCGAGAGATGGTGATGAACAGGGAGGCCTGGCATGCTGCGATTCATGGGGTCGCAGAGTCGGACACGACTGAGCGACTGAACTGAACTTATAAGAAAAGTGAACCAAGTCAGGTTTGTGAGGGCCGTTCAGCTCTACAATGTCATTATGTTTGGTTTTCATCTTCTGGAAGTTTTTCCTAGTACATACTGCCATAGTGATATGACACTGTGGTTGATAACTTTACGCTTTTTAAAATGTGTGGGTTTCTCAGGTAGCTCAGTGGTAATCCGCCTGCCAATGTAAGAGATGCAGGAAGATCCCCTGGAGTAGGAAATGGCAACCTACTCCGGTATTCTTGCCGACAGAATTCCATGGACAGAGGAGCCTGGCAGGCTACAGTCCATGGGGTCACAAAAACTAGGATATGACTGAGCGAGTAACACACACATTTCAAAAGCCTATATGCATTAGATGATGGGAGGTAAAGGAGGAGAACCCCATAAATTAAAACTATTCCCCACATTCAGTTCAAAAACCTCCAGAGCAATAACTTGTAGGAAAATATGAGCTTTCAGAGGATCTGAAATCAGAAATCTTTTCTCCACTGTAACAGTGAAAATCATAGAAACAGTATAAAACAAGTTTAAAAAACAATTTAAACAAATGCTATTTCTCAAAATAAGTATTATAAATCTGCATAACATCCTTCCTGTCTGTTAGATTTGGCATTAGCAGAACTGGATTCTAGCCACCTCTGAAACATAATAGTTCTGACCTTAAACTCTCAACTCAAACAAAAGCTGCTCTACGCCATGTACTATGCTGGGTGCCAGGGATACAAACAGAAATAAACATGGTTCATGACCTCATATTGAGATGATACTAAATGACTTTATCCTAGATTTGCTTCTGATGGTATTCTAAGGCTTCAATAAATACACTATTAAGTGTCTGCCAGGCACCCTGCTTATATCAACTTATTTAACAACAATCTTGTTAAGTAAATATTATCTCCGTCATTCAAAGAAAGAACCTGAGATGCACAGAGCTGCAAATTTGGGTAAGGTCACACTACAAAGCCCAAATCTGAACTCAAATCTTTCACTTATACCATGCTATCTAACAAACAAATAAGGACAATTAATTTCAACTTAGGCAACTTTGAAAACGTTCTTATAAAGAAAATTTAAGACAGACACAGATGTCATGAAAAAAAAAGCATCTGAGGTAGAAGGGAGAGCTGGAGTAAAGGTAAAGTATTAAGAGAGTATGAGGTACACTCAGGATATCACATAGCCTTGCATGACTGTTATATTGGGAAGACGAGCTTAGGGGGAAAAAAAATGAAAGAGCAGGTTGGTGTCAAACCATGGGCTTCAAAATTTTGTACCACTTTTCTCCAGACAGTTCTCTGAGCACTATCACTGTCTTCAACTGAAGTTCCTTTTTCTCTATGACTTTAGTTCCTTTACATTACTTCATGCATTAATCACTCTTCAATAATAGCTAGTGAATAGGTTAGTGAATGCTCTTAAGTTCCAGGCACTGTTCTAAGTACTTTATATGTATTATTTTATGCTTATAATAATCCCACAAAGCAGATACTTTATTTTTATCAATTATAAGGATAAGGCACAGAGAAGTAAGAAAAACTATACAGAATCAAGCAGTAACTGGTAAAGTGGAATCTAAACAGTGAGTCTCCATAGCCTATTTTTTTTTAATGTAGAAAACAGAGGGATTATAAATCCTTTTTTTTTAAATTTAAGTACAGTTGATTTACAATGTTGTATCAATTTCTACTATAAAGCAAAGTGACTCAGTCATACATACATTTTCTTTTGCACATTTTTGTTCCATTATGGTTTATCACAGGATATTAAATATAGTCCCAGACCTTGTTGTTTATCAGAGCCTGAACTCCTAACCTGTGCTATACTACCTCTAAATGGAAGAACTGTTTGTTTCCGCTATTAGAGTTCCTTGAGAACTAGAATGAAGATAGTTTTGTTGCTGTTGCTGCCATTGGAGGAAGGTGGTAAGGAGGAGAAGAGCTTTATATTCTCAGCACCTAGGACAGTGCCTGGTACACAGCAGGCTTTCATAAATATTTGTTGAGTTGAACTGGCCTTGACTACTTAAGTCTGGGCTACTTTTCCCATAAGAGGTTGGCAAACTTTATCTGTAAAGGATCAGAGAGTAAATATTTTCGGCTTTGTCAGACATAAGGTCTCTGTCACATTTATTCATTTCTCCACCTATACCACAAAAGCAGCAACAGATAATTCTTAAATGAGAATGACTGAGTTTAATAAAACTTTGTTTACAAAAATAGGCAATGGGCTAAGGAGCTTCAACACTGGAATTAGAAATTATGCCCCCCACCTTTCTTTCTTCTTTCTATAATCATTCTAGAACAGGGCTATCCAGTAGACATACAATGGAGCCACAAATATAAGGCACATATTTAATTTTTAATTTTCTGGAAGCCGCATTAAAAAAAAAAACATAAACAGATAAATTTGTTATATAATTAACCCTACATATCAAAATACTGTCATCTTAACACATAATCAATATAAAAATTGAAATGTTTTACATTCCTTTGTTTCTCATAGTTAAGTCTTCAGTCTAGTGGGTATTTTACTTTTTTGTACCTTAGTTCACTTTAGATCCATTTCAAATGTCAACTATAGTTGCTCCCATATACTGGCTCCCATATTGGGCAGCACCAATCGCTCAGTCGGGTCTGACTCTTAGCCACCTCATGGACTGTAGCCTACCAGGCTCCTCCATCCATGGGATTTTCCAGGCAGGAGTACTGTAGAAAGAACCACCAACTAACCTACAAATCTCCACTTATCAGCTGCTGGTCTTGGTACCATCTCCTTGCCGGGCCTGCCAGTTGATTTTGAACCTAATTCTGAACTATACACCAGTGTCACACTATTGGTAGCTCAATATACCAATGTCTTCATTTACATTTCCACACCTGATCCTGCTAACAACCAACCATGTAGGTAGGCATGTTATATCCGTTTTACAAATGAGACAAATCAGTTTTACAAATGAGACAGCTGCCAATCTGGTGGAACTGAGACAAAACTGAAGTCTCCTGACTTCTCGCCAAGCTCTCGCTAGTTAAACCGCAACAGCACCACCTCATCTGTCAAAGTTGTAATTTTGCATTTATCTGTGAAACTATTTCCTACCCCACTAGAATGTGAACTCCACGAACGCAAGGACTTTTTCCTGACCACTGCATCCCAGTGCCCAGCAGGTGTTTTGCAAATATGTAATATTTGTTTAATGGATAAATGAATTTACGGTTTTCCCAATCGTCTTTAGTCTATTAAAGGTAATTTCTTATTTCTAGTAACTAATGTGTAAAAAAAGCAATATACCATCTAGTTGATTAAATCGAAGCTTAATTTACTTCCAATATAACTCAAAAAGAGTGGGAAAAATGGCTGGGAACCAAGGCCTGAGTTCTAGCGCCCGCCCTGCGTTGAACTCGTAAGCCCTCGAGTAAATTACTTTTCTGAGCAGGAGGTCTTACCTGTCAAAGAGCAAAGGGGCTATAATGTCCACGATAACGTTCAGAGATAAGTCTTTAAATTAATCTGATGCAAGTCAGCGTCCCATTCCTCCCACACTTCCCTTCTCGGCGACGGAGACCTTCTTTAGAGAGAGCCAGGTCCCAGACAGGCCTCTCTCCGGGGACTCCGGCTGGACACCCTGCTGCAGGCCGCGGCGCCCCGGCGGGGGCCGCCATCTTTCCCCCTGGCCCGACCCCAACCGCCACCCGCGGGCACGGGGTAACGCGAACCTCACCTCTCCTCGCAGTCTCTGCATTTCACCTGCAACGGGACGAGTTGCTGGAACAAAATCTGGCTCATGCTGAACCGCTGCCCTGGGAGGTGTGCGAAAAAATACAACACAACAGGCCCGGCCCGCGATATGAGGCTGAAAGACTTCCGGGTCCCGTAAAGTTTGAGTTTGCCGCTCCGCTTCCGCGGAGGAGGCGGGGAAAGAGGAAACAGAGGCAATACGAAGGAGGTTTGGACCTCGCCGGCCACCATCAGCTTCTTCCGGCTTTACGAAGCCGGGGTGGTAAAGTTCCGGGCACGGCGTTATCCTGCGTGGCGGGACCTGACGCAGCCGGTTTGTTACGCGAAGGGGACCGGCGTGAACCTGAGAACTTTTCGTCTCTTCAGCCCGTCAATGCTTGCCACCCGGAGTGAGCCCTGAATTATGGCGGCCTCCGCGCCGGCGCCGCAGGGAACTGCCTTTCCAGAAGAGGGGCGATGCGGTTACTATGTGGAAAAGAAGAAGCGGTTCTGCAGGATGGTGGTGGCGGCCGGAAAAAGGTTCTGTGGTGAACACGCTGGAGCCTCGGAGGTCTGGTATCGCCTTACCCTCCCGAGGGTCGGAAATAAGTTTCCTGGTCCGGCACCTCCCCTCTGACAGATTTCTGCTTCAGTCCCCGGGATGTTGCAGCTTTTCCTGTGATAAACGCAGTACTGGCCTCCCTAGGGAGAGATGATGAGCCGTAGTGAAGTGCAGTGTTTTGTTTTATTTAAGTAAAGCGCCAGCAGTGACCCGTTTATCTTGATACCAACTCATGGTAATGCTAGATTTTAGTTTTACTGCAGACTACCGCTTCTTGCGCTCGGCCCACTCTCCGCCTTCCTGATGGGAAATGGTGGTTTAGAAAGAAGAGTGATCAAAGAAAGAATCCAAGGTTTCATTGTGTTTTCATTGTTTCGTGAACGATAATCACGTCTTGTGAATGCGGTTGAGAGAAACTTCTCAAAATTTTTTTATTTAGACGTACAATCTTTTGAAAGCAACTAGTAACTACTTTGCTGAAAAGGGGAAGGAAAGATTTAAAAAACACGTAAGAATGAATTCTTTTAAAATTGAGAACAGAAAATGTACAGTTTTGCTCGATTGTACATATGATTGTGTTGTCAAGCAGCATATATATTTATCTATGTGTATTTAGGGTATATATGACAGGACATTTAAAAACAAGATCAGCATAATGCTTGTAGAAAAAGAGCATGTTTCATAGGTTTTAGACAGATTAAGTATAGCGAAAAGAATTTGATTTCCTGCCTTCTGAATATCCACTACTATTAACATTATTTTTGTTTGTTAGATAATTATCCTTCTAGGCAATATCCACTACGGATACCACGGTAGAACCCCTTCATCTGCTACTGATCCCTCATAGCTATAGCTCTAATTCATATTTTGATTTAACTGATAATTGGCTGGAAGGAAGTGTACTGAAACAAGCTTATTCTTCTTTTGACCTGTGACTGTGATCTGTGACTTACAGGAACTCTTTGAAGTACACTTTCTGTTGTATTTTGAGAGGACCAGTGAACATCCCCTGACTGAAAAATTAATTTTATGATTGCAGGAGGATTTTGTTCTCCCTGTTATAAGGCCTGGTATTTCACCTTAACCAGACATCCAGAAGATGACAGCAGATGGAAACAGTAGTAGAGTATGACTAGATCCTTAACAGGGTAATCCATATTCCTGGCGAGGAATGACGTCATGTTATTTAATCTCTTGGAAAAAAACTGAAAAGCACCAAGTAGAAGCACTTTCAATGACTATGGTTTGGTTTTCAATTTGGTTTATCCTGGGCTTGCCTGGTGGTTGAGACAGTAAAGAGTTTGCTTGCAGCGCAGGAGACCCAGCTTCAATCCATGGGTTGGAAAGTTCCCTTGGAGAAAGGCATGGCCACCCACTCCAGTATTCTTGCCTGAAAAATTCCGTGGACAGAGGAGCTTGGTGGGTTACACAGTGGGACACACTGAGCAACTAACACTTTGACTGAATCTTTAATTTTTGTTACGATTGAGTATATTGTTTCCATCTCTTTTTTCTTAAGTGTCATATATGGCTGAGACAACTTGTACTTATTTTTACCCAGTATTTCTAATATGGGGGTGATTTAGCCTCCCCAGACAATGTTTGAAAACATTTTGGTCATCACAGCTGAAGGCTGTTCCTTGTATCTAGTGGCTAGAGGCCAGAGATGCTGCTAAACATCCTACAGTGGGCAGGACAGCCCCCACAAAAAAGAATTATTCAGCCCCAAATATCAGTAGTGCCAAGGTTGAGAAGCCTTGTTTCTAACAAATAACAAATTCTAAAAGTACTTTCTTCCCCTACATATCATTAGAGTTTGGGAAGTTAACATAGAGTCTTCTCCTTCATGGAGTTTAGACTTTAAAGCCAGCAAATAGGGAAGAATATGTGCTATATCTTCAAAAGATATTGAAAAGTCTCTTAACTTGGTCATGAAATTCAGTGAACATAGTTTTGTGGATATACTGGGAGGCAGAACAGAACTGAAATAAACTGAAAAAGAAATTGTTAATACCAGTAATTAACACAGCATTTGCTGTATGAACAGCACTGTGCTAACATTTCTTTTGAAACCTATTAGCTCAATTTTTATAACCCTTGAGAGGTAAGATACCTTATTCTTATCTCTCAAATTAGGCAGGAAGACTTCAGATCATAGAGTTAGGAGCTGATAGTTAGGAACTGATAGAAAAATTAGGAATCTAAGCAGGCTGACTGACCTTTGGTTTTAACTGTTTTATACTATACAGACTTGCCAATGCTATTAATTATTAACTCCTTTATTTTTTTGAGTACTTGTAGTTAAATCAATGTAACTTAGAAATGAATAGGATGCTATTATTCTGTACCAAAAACTGCAAAGCCAATAGAGTATGGTCACGTACCAAGTGGTTAAAAGACTGTATAGACATCCCCAGCTGACTGTGGTTCAACTTATGATTCTTTGGCTTTATGATACTGCAAAAGCAGTGGGCATTCAGTAGAGAGCATACTTTGAATTTTTAATTTTTCATCTTTTCTGGGGCTAGTGATATGCAGTACTGGGCAGTGTCAGGAGTCAGGGCTCCAAGTCAGCCACACTATCACAAGGGTAAACAACTAATATGCTAACTGTCATTCTGTACCCATACAACCCTCTGTTTTTCACTTTCAGTACAGTAGTCAATAAAATACATAAGATATTCAACACTTTATTATGAAATAGGCTTTTAGATGATTTTGCCCAACTGTAGACTTTTGTTAAGTGATCACATTTGAGATAGACTAGGATATGCTATAACGCTCAGTAGGTTAGGTGTATTAAGCGCATTTTTGACTGAGAACATGTCAGCTTAACGATGGGTTTGTCAGGATGTAATTCCATCATAAGTTGAGGAATATCTGTCTTTAGTTGTGTCTGTGATACACTTTTCCCCCACACATATTTTAACATCTCTAAAATCAGAATATTTCTCAATATCAACACTATGTCATAATGTAAACCGGCAGCATTTTTTTTCCTTAGTGGTCCCTAGAATAATAGTGTATATCTAGTCAGTGCTGTCATAGATTGAAAATTACATATGTAGGCTTTCTCTATAACCTGTTGGAAGCTGTAGATCAGTGTTATCCAAAGCAG
Organism: Nanger dama; assembly: GCA_917880005.1. NCBI lineage: Eukaryota > Metazoa > Chordata > Mammalia > Artiodactyla > Bovidae > Nanger > Nanger dama. Next base: position 6,660,374 of record CAKJTW010000059.1, read on the forward strand.
TATTTGGTCATATATACCTAAACCAGCTACACAAGAGGTTTTTTTTTTTAATTGAAGTATAGATGATGTGAAAATGAAAGTTTAGTCGCTCAGTCGTGTCTGACCCTTTGCGACCCCATGGACTGTAGCTTACCAGGCTCCTCCGTCCATGGGATTTTCCAGGCAAGAGTACTGGAGTGGGTTGCCATTTCCTTCTCCAGAGGAACTTCCCTACACAGGGATCAAACCTGGGTGTCCTACATTTTACCATCTGAGCCTCCAGGGTACAGATGTACAATACAGTGATTAACAGTTTTAAAGGTTATACTCCATTTATAGTGGTTATAAAATACTGGCTATATTCCATGTGTTGTACAATATATCTTTGTAGTTTATTTTATACATAATAGTTTGTACCTCTTAATCCTCTGCCCTTATAATGCTCCTCTCCCCTTTTCTCTTCACTAGTTTGTTCTGTATATTTGTGAGTCTGTTGCTTTTTTTTTTTCTTATTTTTGCTAGGAGCATTGTTTTTTTAGAGTGCACATATAAGTGATATCATACAGTATTTGTCTCTTTCCCTGTCTTATTTCTGTGACCATATCCTCCAAGTCTACCCATTTTGTTGCAAATGGCAGAATTCCAGTCTTTTCAAAGGCTGAATAGTATTCCATAGGGGGGTGTGTGTGTGTGTGTGTGTGTGTGTGTACAACATCATCGTAATACATTCATCTGTTGATGGAATATTTATGTTGCTTCTATATCTTGGCAATTATAAATAATGCTACTGTGAACATTGGGGTACACATACCTGTTTGAATGAGTGTTTTTATGGATATGTACCCAGAAGTGGAATTACTTACTGGGTCATATAGTAGTTGTGGTTTTTGTTTCTTGAGAACCCTCCTTAACTGTTTTCCACAGTGACTGTACCAATTTACATTCCTGCCAACAGTGAATGAGGATTTCCTTTTTCCACATGACTGTCAGTATTTGTTATTTATTTATGTATTTTAAATGATAGCATTTGTGACAGGTATGAGGTGATATCTCATTACACTAGAGATTTGTGTTTTAAACTCAATCTGATTTTGGGAGTGTTTTGTTAATGTGCCTTTAAGGTTTCCTTAATCTTGTTTTGAGATAGCATAAGCTTATGATTATACTGAAGTTGTATCTAGTATCTGTAAGCAATAAACTTGATATATTGTTAGAATAAATATATTCTTTTTTGATTGTTGTTTTCAGGAAGAAAATGCTCGGAAAAGAATTCTGTGTCCTTTAGATCCAAAACAGTAAGTATGGGTTGGAGGAGGGTTTTTCTGTGCTAGAAACAGTGATTATCACAGTCTTATTTTAAATAATTTTCTCTCTAAATTTAGCACAGTATATGAAGATCAACTAGCAAAGCATTTGAAAAAGTGTAACTCAAGAGAGAAGCCGAAACCTGTAAGTGTTTGGTCAGTAAAATCGGATGGTAAAACAGGTGCTATGTTATATATACTTAGTAGATTACAAATATGAACTTTTAACAAAGCTCTTGCTTCAGGAGACTGAAATACAGTAAATACATCTGAGTGTATATAGGACATTAGACTGTGAATCCACTAAGAGTCCTAAGTCAGGTAACAGATGTTTTTGCAACAAAAATAGTATCAGAGAGTAATTCCACAGTTTATCTATTCACAAATACTTAGTGCCAATGCTAGTGGTAAAGAAACCACCTGCCAGTGCAGGAGACCTAAGAGACACAGGTTCATTCCCTGGGTCAGGAAGATCCCCTGGAGGAGGGCATGGCAACCCGCTCCAGCATTCTTGCCTGGAGAATCTCATGGACAGAGGAGCCTGGGGGGGCTACAGTCCATAGGGTAAAAAAGAGTCAGACACAACTGAAGCAACTTAGCACATTAGCATACAAGTTTATTTCAATAAAATACGATCCCAGTCTTCAGTGAACTTTTAAGTTCAATGAAAGAACTAAGTGTACATGTGATAAGAGCACAAACTTGCATTAAAATTAAATCTAAGGGATCAAGAAAGACTTTCCAGAGAGAGAAACACTTGAACTAAGTCCTTTTTTTTAATATATAATTCTGTTTTTTTTCTTTTTTGGCTATAGTGGGTCTTCATTGCTCTGGGTTTTTTTCTAATTGTGGAGAGCAGGGTCTACTCTCCAGTTGCAGTATGCCAGCTTCTCAGTGTGGTGGCTTCTCTTGTTGCAGAGCATGGGCTTTAGGGTGCGCAGGCTTCAGTAGTTGTGGCACATAGGCTCAGTAGTTTCTGCTCCCAGGCTCTAGGGCACAGGTCCAGTAATTATGGTGCATAACTGTGCCTGGATAATAATCTTCCTGGATCAGGGATCAGAGCTGTCTCCTGCATTGGCAGACAGATTCTCAACCACTGGACTACCAGGGAAGTCCCAGCACCACTGTCATTTTCACAACAAATTATCCCCATACATTTCCAAATGCCTCCTAATTGAGAACCAGTAGGCCAGATGGCATACATTTAGTTTAAAAAGAAAAAATTTTTACATTAAGATGTGTAGTAGAAAAGTGATGACTATCCCTGGTTAGCCTCCTAGTAAAAAGAATGTTGCCTTTACTTTCAAGTATGCATGGAGATTATCTGACTTCCCTGGTGACTCAGACAGGTTTAGAACCTGGCTGCAATGCAGGAGTGTTAGTGTTAGTCACTCAGTAGTGTCTGACTCTGCAATCCCATGGACTACATGTAGCCATCAGGCTCCTCTGTCCATGGAATTCTTCAGGCAAGCATACTTGAGTGGGTTGCCATTTCTTTCTCCAAGCCATCTTCCCAACCCAGGGATTGAACCTAGGTCTCCTGCATTGCAGGCAGATTCTTTACCATCTGAGCCTCAAAGGAACCCAGGTTCAGTCCCTGGATTGGGAAGATAGCCTGGATAAGGGAATGGCTACCCACTCCACCATTCTATCCTGGAGAATTCAATGGACAAAGCCTGGCAGGCTACATTCCATGGGGTTGCAAAGAGTCGGACACAACTGAGCAACTAACATTTTTACTTTCACAGCCATGGAGGTTCTCTTCCTTACCTAACTGTTGGCTTTAGTTAAAGCAAGCAGATTGAATATGTGTTCTGAGAACAGTTTGAGAGAAAATGTGAATTTATTAAAACTGGAATACCCCTGTGAATTTCCTGGTGATCCAGTGATTGCGACTCCATGATTTCACTGCTGAAGAACTAGGTTCAGTCCCTGGTTGGGAAACTGAGATCCCACAGGCTCAGTGGCACTGGGCCCCCAAAAGTGGAATACCCATGCACAGATTTCATTGCATGCTAGGGACACAGTAAAAGGAAAGGGAGAAAAGCAGTGGGATGACAAGACAGAGCAAAGAAATGCAGAACAGTTTTTGTCTGTACACTATGTATAACATGAAACCCAGGTTTTGCTTTACTAATAGTTGTAGCTATTAATAATTTTCTGTTATAGTTTTGTCAGATATCCAACAAAACATTCTAATACCCACTTTCTAACCTGTTCCACTTAATCACTAGTTTCCATTATTACCCATATAAAGTAAAAGTAGCAACCCATAATCTGTACATTACTTTTCTGCCATTTGTATAATTAAAGCCTGTGCATTAATGTCTAATGCATAACTAAATTACTGTACATAATGTCTCAGGAGTTGTTTTCACTTTCAGAAGAGAATTTGTAAAAAATTACACTATTTCATTTATGTCTGTGTGGTCTAATATGTAGCCACTAGCCATGTGTAACTGTTTCAATTTGAGTTAATTAAAACTAAGCAAAATGAAAGTCCAATTCCTCAGTCACACTAGCCATATTTCAAGGCTGTAGCTACCCTGTTAGCTAGGGCACATAGCGAACATTTTCATTATTGAACATGTTGAACTAGATCCTTACTTAGAGTCTGTCTGTCTCTGAAAATGGACTAGAAATATCTTACTATGTTAATTTATACAACATAGTATCACAGGACATTTCTATATTCTGTTTTAATTAGTATTTTAAAATAGAAGAAATCAAACCTAAACCATTGTAGTATTTTTCATATCTGTTTGTGGTCATGCTACCTATCTGATAAACAGCCATTTGTAGTTGGGCCTTTGTTTTTGCTTTAACAATTAGCAAAAGTAACATCCTCAGTCTATGCTAGAGATAAGTAAAAATGTTAATAGAAATTACTAATGAATTTCTTTAGACTATAAATGTTTATTCAGATAGCCACCTCACTAGAATGTAAGATCCAGCAACACAGAGGTTTTTGTCTATTCTGTTCACTCTGGTGAATCCTCAGCAACTAAAGCAAGTTAAGGACCAGACTAGTCACTCAGTAATTATTTATGAATAATTTTTTCATGAATAAATGAATGGAAGAAAGAGGTGACAGGTGCAGAGTATTAGAAGGGATGAATCAGTTTTCACCTTAATTTTTGTGAACTCTTCATATTAATAACTTATGTTATCATTTTGTTTTTTTAAGGACTTCTTTATTCAAGATATTAATGCAGGTTTAAAAGATGAAACCGAAATATCGGATCAGTTAGTAAGTACTTGACTTTTTAATTTTATGAGGTGTTCTAGAGCATCTCCACACTGTAAATAAGCTTACAATTTTTGTTCCAGTTTTTGAAATACATTAACTATTTTGACGTAAAATGCGTTTTCTTATAGAATCAATGTTATTCGTTCCCAGACCAGCTCATGTCCCATTTTTGTATATAGGTTCCAATTTCATCTCTCTCTGAAGAGCAGCTGGAAAACTTAATTAAGAAGTTGAGAAAAGCAAGTGAAGGTAAGTCTGCCTAAATTTACAAGTTAAATTTTATTAGAATAATGAGGTGGTATATGAGTTGAACTTCTGTGCTAGCTCAGATGGTCAAGAGTCTGCCTGCAATGCAAGAGACCCAGATTCGATCCCTGGGTTGGGAAGATCCCCTGTAGAAGAGAAATTCCTCTATGGTTTAATATTACTGGCATTGCTTAGAACCCTACAGTTTCACACTTGGTTGTTTAGGCTTGTGTGCTTTTATTTGGCACAGGTTTGAACTGCACACTTAAAGATCAAATTATGTCCCATCCGGCATTGCATGATGCCCTTAATGACCCTAAAAATGGTGATTCTGCAGCCAAACATCTGAAACAACAGGTATGTTTAAGCCATAGTAACTCTACTAAAAATGGCCTTTTTGTTCATTTGTTAGAAGCTAACATTCTATTTTTTCTAAATATAGTATTAATGAAATTTTGTTTAGGTTATCTTTCATGGTACAGAATCTCCCATTTCAAACAATGTTGTTCAAACATATTTAGAAAGTCCTTGGGATGGATAGGGTTCTGAGTACTGCATTTTAAGTATCTAAAAGTAGGAGAAAAACTTTAAAGCCAAACCAAAATTACCATTGTGAACATGGTACAGAAATTGTCTTGCTGTTTTCCATTTGCGCCAAATGTTTTTGTTCTAGTTTATAAAATAATCTCGTGAAGTTTGCAGGCTTCTATTTTAGGTAACATTGAAAATTTAAAGTTACTTGGTCCAAGAAGATGCTTTGTTGAATTTGGAGCAGGAAAGGGAAAATTATCTCATTGGGTTGATATTGCCTTAAAAGATGCTGAAAAAGTTCACTTCATCCTAGTAGAAAAGGTGACCACAAGATTCAAGGTAAGTGAAATGCACCTTGTGGTATATTTGTAGCCAGATTTTGTTTGCACTTAAAAAGCCTCTAAAAGAAAATGAGTTTTTGTGTTTCTTTGACTCTAGTTTTTTATTCTAATTATATTGGTGACTTGAAGGTAATTTTTAATCTAAATTTCTGAGTTCTTAAATAATAACAAGATAAGGAGACATGTGGAAAGAGCCAAGCTCAAGCTAGCAGTTAAAAGTCTTGAGTCCTTACCTACCTCTGAAACTTACTGTTGGTTCAGTAAACATTTATTGAGCATACCACCAGAACCATGACAGATATTGAGTAGATAAAATCAAATAATACAAGAGTCCATATGTTCTATTATATTTAGAATGAAAGTGAAAGTCGCTCAGTTGTGTCCGACTCTTTGCGACCCCATGGACTATACAGTCCATGGAATTCTCTAGGCCAGAATACTGGAGTGAGTAGCCTTTCCCTTCTCCAGGGGATCTTCCCAACCCAGGAATCAAACCCAAGTCTCCTGCATTGCAGGCAGAGTCTACCAGCTGATCCACAAGGGAAGCCCACTTATATTTAGAAAGAAGAGACAAATAGATAAATGATTATTTTTTTAAAGTGTTAAAATATGAAGAAAAAAAAGATGCACAGAATACAGTGTGGGTTCAAAGGAGAGAGTGACAAGTTTTACTGCAGGGAAGGGATGATAAATGACTACATAGAAAAAGTGATGTTTGAGGTGTGTCTTGAAAAGTGAGTATTTGCTAGATACAGGGTTTGAGAAGCATTCTAGGAAGCAAGAACAGTGTAGTCAAATGCATGAAAGAACAGGGGAGCACAGAAACATTTCTGTGTGATGGAAGTACATGGTGTGAAGTAAGTTCAACAATGAGATAGGAGAGGTGGGACGGATTCTGGAAGGGGTCATATTTTATGCTGTGGAAGGAGTTTAACTTTATCCTGTTACATGCTGGGGATACAGTGGAAACAAGATTTAATTCTTGTCTTCAAGAAGCTTACATCTAATGGGACAGTTTTATAAGCATATTGGTTTAGTACGCTAAGTGATAAGTACCAGATGATAGAAGAGTTCTACCAGAAGGTGAAACACCAGCCTCAGGTTTCCTGAGAAGGAAGCACCAAAGAAGAGATTTAAGGAGTATAAAAGGATTGGTGAAGTAAATAGAGTTTTAAAAGTTCATTTTAGCAGTGCCATTAAAGCTGTATCAGAAGAGTATGAAACTTGAACTAGGGAGATTAATAATAAGACACTATCCTATGAGCCAGGTAAGAAATGAGCCAGAGCTAAGGATGTTGCAGTGAAACAGAGAAGAGGGAAAGAGTGTGAGAAATGTAACGATAGTGGGAGCCATGAGACTTATTAGAGGGAGGAGTTAATTCTGGTGACCTTTTGTGCCTTAAATGACTAAGTGGTGTTCTTTCCTCAGACAGGGAATGTGCCAGGATGAAGGGGGAGAATAGTTCAGAGGGAGAAATAATGAGTTCAGTTTTGGGTGAGTTTGCTGTTGAAGTAGAACTTTCTGTTTGACAATTGGATTTGTATGTGCTCATCAGAACGGTCTGGGCCACAATGTGGATTTATCAGTCATAGGTATATGGATATAGATGAGAATGATTGTGATCTTTCAGGGAGAGTAAGAAGAAAAGCAAGCCACAAATAGTGTATTAGGGCCTGATAAAGAAAAAGGAACTGGCAAATAATCTTAGGTAAGTCAGTTAACATCTATGAACATTAATGCCTTCATCAGTGAATTGGGATTTTTAGAATTAAAGGAAATAATGTGTACATTATAATTTATGAAATGTTCAAGGCTTATAAAAATGTGAGGGCAACCTGGTAGCTCAGCTGGTAAAGAATTCACCTGCAGTGCAGAAGACCTCGGTTCAATTCCTAGGTTGGGAAGATGCACTGGAGAAGGGATAGCATACCCACTCTAGTATTCTTGGGTTTCCCTGGTGGCTCTGTTGGTAAAGAATAACCTGCAGCATAGACCTGAGTTCGATCCCTGGATTGGAAGGATCCCTTGGAGAAGGGAAAGGCTACCCACTACAGTATTCTGGCCTGGAGAATCCCATGGACTTGTTATTTTCTGTCACAGAATATACAATTAACAATTCTAGTTTTTAAATACTAAAAATAAAATGGAAAATTATTAGCTCTGACTTTTGAAAATAAATAGAAATCTTTTTATTTTCATAAAGCTTTTTTTTTCCCTTACAAGAAACCCATTGTTATAATAATGTTCTATTTGTACAGGTAGATGGCAAACACAGAAAGAAAAATTCAATGTTTGAAAGACTTCAAATTGATATTCAACATTTGTGTTTGAGTAAGTTGCATAACTTTCAGTTGCTCTTCCATAAATCAAAGAACTTTCAAACTCTTGAGGGTTGCTTAGAAGTCCGATCAGGCAGAACAGTGCTTCAGGAAAAACAAAGATTAATCCATTTTTAATATAGAATTTTATATCTAACATTTAGATACATATAAATGGGATGAGGGTTGACACTCTTAAGAAATTGTTTTTCAGGATCAGCTAGACATGAAATGTCATACTAGAGAATAGTTTTAAAATTTTGATAATATGCCCTTATCTTGCTTATTTGTGCTGTTGAATTACTGAGTTTGTTCCTGCCATACATTAGCCTTCTTCCCATTGTTAACATGACTTTACCAAAACTGTTATGGAAATGAGCTAGTTCTCTGCCTAACTAATTTGTGAAAGATACTCCCATAATTTTAAATTGTACAAAAGAAAATAACCCATCTCTATGGAACTTATTTCATACACACACACATATCAAGGAATCATACTTTTAATGCCCTTTTTGTACTTTTTTAGTTTTTCATATTATTTAGAATGAAAATAATACAAACATATGCCAGCAACCTCTTCTGCTAATTTTGATTCAGCCTTGTAATGCAACCCACCATTGGCCCATATAGTAAATAAAGTTTGTTCATTGAGTTAGTAGATAATTTATAATTTTTTTACTTGGTCTTTTAAAAATGTATTTAAGGTCCTATGTATAGCACAGGGGATTATATTCAATGTCCCCTGACAAACCATATTGGAAAAGAATATAAAGAAGAATATATATATGCATGTTTATATAACTGATCACTTTGTTCTATAGTAGAAATTAACACATCATTGTAAATCAGCTATACTTCAATTTTTTAAAAGAGGTATAACTTAAAAATTGCACTTTTATTGTCTTAAATTGTTCTAATACATTTACCAAGTATTCTGTTAGTTACTATCTTCCTGAAAAATTCTCTTCTGGATCCTTCAGACCTGTTCCAGTCTAGACTAGTCTTCTAGTCCAGTCTTCTGTTCCTGGGGCACAATTGTCAACCTTAAAACTCTTCATTCTCATCCTGGGGATTCCCTTCACTCTTGTGTTGAAATTTATTTTTCCACATTTTTTTTCTCTTTTGGCCATCCTGAGAGGCTTTGGGGATCTTGGTTCCCCAACCAGGGATCGAACCCTCAGCAGTGAAAGTACGAAATCCTAACCACTGGACCTCCAGGGAATTCCCTATTTATCTACATCTTATCCCACATCTTCCTTTGTTAATTTACTCTTCTTGGGCAAAGACCTTCTCTGTTTCTTCCTGAGAAACACTTGAATTGGAGAGAAATTTGATGCCTTGCTTTGTCTGAAAATATCTTTAACTTTACCCTTACACTTGATTTGACTGGGGCTTCCCTTGTGGCTTAGCTAGCAAAGAATCTGCCTGCAATGGAAGAAACCTGGATTTGATCCCTGGGTTGGAAACATCCCCCGGAAAAGGGAAAGGTTACCTACTCCATTATTCTGGCCTGGAGAATTCCATGGACTGTATAGTCCATGGGTTCACAGAGTTGGACACGACTGACTTTCACTTTCTGTTTCTAAGAATTTGGAAACTATTACTCCATTAGTATTGTTGTTCAAAAGTTCAGTGCTGTTCTGAGTCCTGATCCCTTGTATATCATCTCCTTTTTTCTTTTCGAGAAATTTATAGGCTCTTTTCTTTGTCCTCAGTTTTAAATTTTCACAGTAATGTGTCTTGTTGTAATCATGTTTTTATCTATTGTGTTGGGCACTTGATGTGCTCTTCTGTTTATAGCAGTGGTTGTCAGCTAAAGACAGTTTTGGCCCTCAGGGAGAATTGACAATGTCTGAGATATTTTTGTTGTCAAAAGAGTAGACATTTTGCTGGCTAGATGGATACAGACCTGAGCCCTGCTAAATATCCTATAAGGTACAGTACAGTTCTCCACAACAATGAATTATTGGAGCCAAAAGTTAGTAATGCCAAGGGTGAGAAATCCTGATTTAGATAGAGATTACAATGTTCTCAGCTTTCTGGGAAATTTTCTTGCATTCTGGGTAATTTCTTTGCATTCTTTCTTAATTTTCTCTGCTTCAATTTTTCTTTTCTCCCTTAATGGGAGAACTTTTATGATTTAGTTATTAGACCTCCTGGAATAGTTCTCTACTTTTCTTGACTTCTCTGTTCTATATCTTTTATCTTTTTCTTATATACTTTTGCAAATTTCTTCAACTTAATTTCTTCTATCATAGTTTTAATTTCTAAGAACTTTTTCTTTGAATTTATCTTTATTTTAATTGTTCTTTTTTCCTAATTGCAATATCTTTGTGAGGATATTAACAACGCATGTTTTAAGAAGTATTCTCCCTTTATAGTCTATTTGCACTCAGTTGGTCTTTTCCATTTGTTTTGGTCTGTTTCAACTTAGAGGCTCTGCTCAAACATCTGTGCTTTTGATGATGGGTTCATAGTGAGGCTCGAGGGACTATGAACTCTTGAGTCTTCAAGTGGAATTGTTGACGTCAAGCTCCAGTTTGAAGTAACTTGTCTAAAACATGATCTTTCCTCTTGGGCTGGTCAGGTTCCCCAAATAACACTTTTTGATCACCTGCCTAGAGGGTGAGAGTCTAGTTACTAATGTTGTGGGACCCAGTGAGGAGTAAGAGCTTCATCCGTATGCATACTCACTTAATCCTGCTATTTTACCACACATCAACTTTCCACTTCGGGCTCCCTCATGGCTCAGACAGTAAAGAATCTGCCTGCAATGCAGGAGGCCCAGTTCGCTCCCTGGGTTGGGAAGATCCCCTGGAGAAGGGAATGGCAACTCACTCCAGTATTCTTGCCTGGAGAATTCCATGGACAGATGAGCTTGTCAAGCTATAATCCACGGAGTCACAGAGTCAGACATGACTGAGCGACTAACACACACATACAACTTTCTACTTCTTACCGTCCTTCAGTTCAGTGACCTCCTGTCTTAATTGCTTCAGAGAATTATCTAGTTTTCTACCAGTTGGTAAAGAGGTAATCATCAAGTGGCTATGAGATGTGGATCTGACTACTTCTTAAATAGACTTTCTGCCAGTGCACTGTTATTCATAACATAACTGTCTCAGATCTTCTTCCAAAATTCCTTAAGGAATTCCATAAGGGCTTGCTTAGACAACCTTTCTCTTCACTCTGATATATAAGTTTCTTGAATCACTTTACATGGGCAAGCTGTTCCACTTGTTAGCAGTTTCTTCTAGCATGTGATACCATCTGAAAGCAAGCAACAGAAAATTTGAAATATTTACTGAGGACCTCCATTATAACTGTGCTGAGTGCTATAGCTGAATTTGTAGGGAGAAACATACTTTTCATTTCAGAAACTTAGAAAAAGGAAAATGAATTGGATAGTTGGGGGGGGGTTGGGAATGCAAGCCATAACTGTGATGTTCTGCATTTTGCTACATGACCTTGTAGATGTCTTTTTTTTTCTTACTTTTATACTAATATTATGACTGTTTTATTCAGAACAGTGTGAAAAGCTAAAATAATGTCTTATTCTTATATAAGATTATATCTTATTCAGGCTACAATAAAAGCTATATTTTTAGTTTGATGATAATATTGAGTATATAATATTGTGTAACGTAAAATGTTGGTTGTATTATTGATGTGTATTTGTCATATATATCAGTTATGAAAAATAAACCTCTTAGGGAAACTTTTGAGTCTTTTATCAATGAGTAGTAATATTTAGCTAAATAAGGCTTCAACAGGGTAAAGTCCTGAGTCAGTATGGAATAGCGCTGGCCTAAAAAATCAAGAAGCTTTAAATTAAGAGTAAAGGCCCTGCTGGGGATGAGGTAGGAAGAAAAGGAAAACAAAAAACTTTTTAACTAATTCTCTCCATATCGGTAGTCATCTGTGTTACTTAGCAAGTCACTACATCTTTGAGCCCCTTATTTCTAAGCTGTAAAGTGAGAATTTTTTTGTTTGTGCCTCTTTTGGCCCTAAAATTCAAAGATTCTAGTTCTCTTTGGAAGCCCACTTACTGCTTTATCTCACAAGAGAACTAACTTAGTTATTATTTCATTTCAGACAAGATTCCTTTGCTAAGCAAAGAAAAACTACCTGTTGTAGGAATTGGAAAGCATCTGTGTGGTGTGGCAACAGGTATGTAAACATACAAATAATGTTGAGATGAATGCATTAAGTTTTAGCATGAAAGAGTCTCTTTTCAGTAGTTTTAATCCCTTGTTTGTAATTCATTAATCTTAGTAGCACTCACCCTGTATTATATCTAGTTTTAGAGCTTTCCTATTTAGTTGCTCATTTTGGCCACTTCATAGGATAAATTAAAAGTTTTATGTGTAAATGCTGTATTATAAGGGCTTCCGTGGTGGCTCAGACAGTAAAGCGTCTGCAATGCAGGAGACCCGGGTTCAATCCTGGGTCAGGAAGATCCCCCTCTGGAGAAGGAAATGGCAACCCACTCAAGTACTCTTGCCTGGAAAATCCCATGGACAGAGGAGCCTGGTAGGCTACAGACCATGGGGTCGCTGAGAGTCAGACACGACTGAGCGATGTTAAAAGGGTGGCAGGAGGCGGACCTTAAAGTTCTTTGGATTATATTTCATCCAAAAGGAAATCAGTCATTTACAGAAGCTATTATGGTTCTTTTCCTGAAGCTACTCATTTTTTAGAATTGCTTAGAAAGGACTCTCCGACTAGAAGATGATTATCAAAATTCTGGGGAAACAAAAAAGAAATGTTAAGATGTATTGTCTTAAGCTTGGACACATCAGATGTAGTATGATAAAGTAGACAGAACATAGGCTTTGAAATCAAACAGTATGGGGTTCAGCTTTGTTGTGTAACTCTGGCAGATTAAACTTTGAGCCTCCGGGAGGCCTACTTTCCACATTCTGACCCTCTTCTTAACTCTTCACTGTTTGCTGTGACTATCTTACATTTCAAGACTGACCCTGAATGTCAGCTTCAGTAGATGCTTAGCTGATGCCTTTCTTCTTTCTTTCTTTGGGTTCTTTAACCTCAAAACTTCTCTGGAATATATATGTAGAAAACACAAATTTTTTTCTTTGCAAGTCATTTCCTCAACAAGGGTAAGAAAAATGAGAGCCAGTTTGAGTAGCTGGACTAAAAGTTTTTCAAATTTTAGATCTTAAGCTTCACATAGTTTTTTGGGGATGGGGGAGTTGACTTTATGCAGAACAAATCAGTAGAGAAAATTATTCAGTAATGAGAAAAGAGCAAATAAGAACAAAGTTGATATTAGCACAAGTATAAAGCTAAGTAGGTTTTTGTTGTTGGGGTTTTAAAAACCATACTGCCTAATAAATGTAAAAATTACTTATTTTTAAAGATGATGTGGTTTGGGGGGGCCACATAATTGTGTTTGCAGATCTTGCATTACGATGTTTGGTTGAAACCTATGCTGCCAGTTGTGAGGAAAGGAATGAAGAACCTTTAGCCAAACGCATAAAGAATGATAAAACAGAAAAAGAAATTAACACTTTGGCCAAGGAAGGAAATGAAAAAAATATCCCAGAGAAGTGGACCCCTGTGGCTGGCATTGTTATTGCACTCTGTTGTCACCACAGGTGTGATTGGAGACATTATGTGGGCAAAGAATATTTCAGGGCTCTGGGCCTTGGAGCAGTGGATTTCCACTATTTCCAGCGAATGAGTAGTTGGGCGACTTGTGGGATGCGAAAAACAACTTTGGAAGCTTCAAATATTTCCACAAGAAGAGGTGAACAGATTGATGGCAGTGAAGAGCATGATGATGGAGAATACAGAATCACTGATGACAGCCCTGAGAGTTTGCCTGGGTGAGTGGCTACTTTGAAGTGCACCGCACTAAGGCAGAAATACTTTACTGTTGCTGTACTTTATTTTTAGATGAGTATTGCCAAAAATTCATTCATGAAAATATATTGTACCATCTAATTTTAGAATAAGCTAAAATACACACACTTTTATTATGGCATTAACAAAACGTATCTTTGAAGCATAGAACATAGCACCTAGAACATACTGTGGGTTATTTAGCAGTTTGTCAATTAAATAGGAATAGCTAAAATAATTTTTATAAGGTTTTACAGAATTTTAATAATGTGTTATGTGTGTTTATTCAATTTAGGTTTCTTACTGTTGAAGAAAAGAAGAAAATAGGGCATCTTTGTAAATTGCTGATTGACCAAGGCCGAATCAAGTATTTACAGCAGAAAGGCTTCAGTCCTGCTTTACAGTACTATATAGACCCTCTGGTATCTTTGGAAAATGTATTGTTAACTGCTTTACCAAATCATTCTTCATCACCAGAAACAAGTGCTTAATAGGAAAGAAATTTTGACAACATCTGTCTTCCACCAAAAAAATTTTAAAATTGTATTTTTATATTCATGGAAATATTTAAATAGCAGATAATTTGAACTTTAAAAATGTTGTGGCCTCATTGAACTTAGGTAATGGCTTTGTTTTTTACTTTAGAAATCCAAACATTAGAGAATTCACCAAATTCCCAAAGCAATCCTCTTCAGCAGGGCATCTTGAATTATACTATCCATCAGCATCTATGGAGTTTGGGGAAGTAGTTGAGCAGTTGACTTGGTTACCTGAAACACATAACATCCCAACATGTAACTAGTACATTGACTTTCTATTTGCATTAATTTTAGAAACTTATTTTCCTTTGGTTTTATTTATTACTTTTTATTTTTCAAGTTCAAGATGTAATGATCAATTATCAGTTTACAACAAGGACCAATCTGAGAATTTGGCTTATGTATGGATTTTTGTCCAGGCAGATCTGGAAAGAATAATTAATTATGATTATTTGTTTCTATAACAGATAAATAGAGAAATGTTCTCGGTCAATTAATGAATTTATCTTCAGATTTCAAGAGCCATACCTGTATTTATATATTATCAAAATTTATCCATGACAGACAAGAAAACTAAAGAGGTAATTGGATAATTACCTCTTGGTTAATAACTAATTGTATAATTATCTAATTAAAACTTCCAAAAGGATACTTATAAGCCTAATTCACAAATTAAATTGAAATTTGTAAATAACTTCTGAAGTTAATTAGGCATCAGTATCTTTTAATGGGTCATTTTTACATATATAAGGACAATTACAAGTATATTCTCTCCTGCTTGGGAAGATAATTTGGAATAAAGTAGAAATTAGATAGTGATACCAAAAACCTCACATTTGGGCCTCAGCTCATAAGCAGTTTCTATGCACAAGTAAACATTAAACCAAACATATGGTAGGACTGTTAGTCTCTTCCTCATCTCATCCTTGGTTTATTTCTGCTTTATTTGTAAAAATTGTCTTAATCATTATACATTTGCCAAGATCAAGATCCAGAATTACTAATTTAGATACTATAATGATATTCTTAAATAACTAGTATTTGTAGGTCTGTGAGTATGTTAATTATAAAGTCTAGCACATTTTTACTTTCTGACCTTTCTACTTAAGTCTTATATATCTCATGAGACTGCCTAGGTTCAGATCCTTACTACTTGATCTCTTTGTGCCTCAATTCCCTTCTTGAAATGGGGATGATGAAGATAATAATACCTCACAGGGTTGTCATATGAGCATTAAGTGATATAACATTAAAATGCTTAGAACAGTTATAAGTATAGAGTAAGTACTTAATAAATATTATGTTTTTAATAGTACTAATTCATAAAAATATTTTTAATGACAGACTTGGTTTTATTATTTCTGTTTAAGTTGTAACCTTTTTTTCTCTTGTTGTAAGTTCTGTGTCAAATATTATTAAAATAAAGTAGTTGGATTATTTTTTAAATTAGCTATTCATGTCTGCAAATTGAGAGCATACAGGAAGATAATACATTGTAATAAATTACGATGTACTTTTACTGAGGCCAATTTTGCTGAGTTAGGCAATGCTAATTTGTGTTATACAGTCTGTTTTACTTTATTCAACAATTTTTTCCTGGAAATAAAAAGGTATTCTGCAACAGACATTATCTCTGTTGTATTTCATAAAGCATACATACGCACACAAGAATTATACTGATGAAGTCCTGTGGACCATTTAGCTTAATGAATGTTTCTGACAATAATGCCAGGTACTCTATGGGAAGATGAGCCATAGTGTACTTGCTGTAGATCAACATGCCAGCTGAGGGAAAGATTACTGTTTTCCCCAACCTTGCTTATTTCCCTTAAGATAACATGAGACAGTGAATATTTGGGCTATACATAGGAGCTGTTTCTTGACCGGCAAAATTTGCAGGTTCAGTAAACTTAAACTTTAGATTGATCTACACAACTGCCTCTTCCTGCATGTCCCACAGGTACATCACATATACTGTTGAAACGTAAGTTCATGTTCCACTTCTACCACCAAACCAGCTTCATTTCCCCATCTCAGCATCACCAGTCATCTAGTTCCAGCCAAAACCAGATTCATCCTGGATGACTCCTTTTTCTCATCTTCATTCAGTCATCAATTCTGTCTCCTACCTGTCTTTTATATATTTATACTCTGCTATCCAAACCTAGGCCCCAAACTATTACAAATTTTTTACATATCTTCCACCAATCTGTCCTCCATGTTACTGTTTCTGCAACCTTGCTACAACAGATCTAACGACCTTCCTTGGATGTCGGTAAAAATATTTTTCCAGCTGAAAATATTCTTCACCTTTTGCTTGGATTATACCTGCTCTTCAAAATAACTGAAGATGTAACTAAATTCTGTGTTTGAACTAAAAATTCTTCACATTTTAGTGAATTATAAAATGTTTTCTATTACTGTCACTTACTTTTTATTAACAGATAATTATGCCCTTTGTCCTCTTCCCCTTGGGTTAAGTCATTCCATCCATAGTTTAAAAAGCAACAAAAAGGTTTTAATTCTAAATTATCAGTGATCAAAACCTACACATCAAAAACTCACATTGTAACTATTGGCTAAAATCTATGTTCTCGATATATTTCACTCCTAGGCACAGTAGCAAAATGTTTTTCTTTTTCCTAGTCAATTTTTTTCTATTTGTGGATTATTGCAGAAAAAGAGGAAACAGTAGGGAAGATAGTGTTTAATGAGTAACTGACATAACAGACTGATAGAATGAGGCAGTGAAGCTTTACGAATTACATCTTCATTCACTTGGTTGTGCTTCAAGTTCTTGACCAAAGAAACTTATTTCCTGACTCTACTTGAAAGACAACATTTTTATAACCTTTCTCTCTAAGGCTTTATCAAAATTGTGAACACATTTGAATATCACTTTTTTTTTCCTTCAACAATATTGACTAAGAGACTAGGATTTGACAGAAAGGGTAAGATGGAATGAAAAGTCTATAAAGGAATTCATATATACATATATATATACACACACACACACATTACTAAAAAGAATTTTTAACCTGTGTTGTATAAAAATTTTTGACGTGTATTATACAGGAAATCTCACCTGCTCTCCGTGACTCCTGTATATATGTGTGCATAAACTGAAGGCCGAATAACTCCTGTTCCTCTTCCTCATCTATGTTTTCACTGGGAGGAAGTGTTACTTCCAATTTCAATGGGTTGTCTCGGAAGTTGACAAACCTAGCAGTTCACCAAAAAACAGTATTTTTATAGGTGCCATAGAAGTGTACATTTATTTTCCTGGAGAAAGATCAAATGATAATATACTAAATTACTCTTTTTTAACGGATTTCAATAACTGAACATCTTGGTGAGATGTGATATATCCCAAGAATCTTTAAGTTTCTTTCCTAGAAGAAAAAATATTAGCTTTAGACAACTTATTTTTCAAGCTTGTAAAAGCAATTATTAGTTCATAGCATATGTTTAATGTGGTATAATTCAACTTGCAAGAGCAATCCCAATGCATCTCAAAGTATGCTATGAACTTAAATTTTCTGCATATTTTTAAAAGTATGTCTTATCTATCATTGTATTTTCACCACCAGGTACAGGGCTCAATAGTTGCTAAATAAATGAATGATTCTGTTGAAAGTTGTGGGATTTGTGATGAATTCTAATGTCTTATGCTCACTGTCAGGAAATTAAGTTTTGGGAGATACTTGAGGAAGGTCTATTAGTAATCAACTTAGTAAAAGTTATATTTAACATTTGTAGTTATTTAGAAGAAAAATAATCACTCTTCTTACGGTTTTGATGTTTATATCATGGATAAAGTTTGTTAGCAATTATAAAGATGATTTTCAGGAAAATATCACCAACAGATGACATTCCTTAAAGGTGATAAATCCCACTACTGTTTTAGTTTCAAGGATTCTTAAGTAATTTAGTATTATATGAATCCTATTTATAAATTATAGCACTTCGAAGTTGGAAGAGATTTTTTAATGTATTTATTTATTTGAATGAGAACTCAAATCTATTCATAACAGTTTTGCATATAACTTTGTTCTGCAGCCAGAAAGGGACATGTGAGTTCTATGTCTACAAGTTTTACCTTAGATTGGTCATCTCTTCCATACACACTGGAATATCTTGCAGTTTATTGCTGCTGAGAACAAGAGTACTCAGATTTTTCATACTGCTGATTGTTTCTGGCAAGCATGTTATTTCATTCCGTTGCAGCCATAATGTGTGTAGATTTTGCATTCTGAAGAATTAAAAGAGGTTTCTGTGATTAATCACATATAATATGAAAACCCTGGTTCTTATTAACTTAAAAAATTTTTAATGTCATACTATATAATATCTTGTTTAACCAGTCTACCCGAGTTAACTGACTTAACAGTACCTGATTTTAGGGAAACTGGATCAGGGAGCTAATCTCCATCTACAGTAAAACTCCCATGTAGTAGTAGAAATGAAATCAAGGTATTCTACAATTCTTCACTATTTCATAGGATTTCTTGCAGAAGAACTGCTAAAATGTTATATAATCTTAATTAGAATCTTAAAAGCAAACTCAAATTATTAATATGCCCATTTAGAGCAAGGCAAGTATGCATATTGTTCAACAGCGTGGACTCAGGCCAGGGTACAGGTGTTGATTAGTCACTAAGTCATATCTGATGCTTTTGAGACCCCAGGGGACAGTAGCCCACCAGGCTCCTCTGTCCATGAGATTTCCCAGGCAAGAATACTGGGGTTGGTTGCCATTTCCTTCTTCAGGGGATCTTCCAGACCCAGGGGTCGAACCCCACATCACTTGCATTGAAAGCAGACTTTTTACAGATGAGCCACTGGAGGGTGTGAATGCTTGGGTTCAAATCGTAGCTGTCACACTTAACTGTGATCTTCATCAATTCACTAACATCTCTACATCAGTTTCCCCAATCAGTTTTTAAACTGCATAGAGCAAGCACTAAGCAATGTTGTTATTGTGGCGTATTCTTATCAATTTGTTGATGTCAGAAAGTCCATTTTTCTGTCCCAAACCTCATGCCCCCTCCTTCTTTTTGTCTGCACCACATGGCTTGTGGGATTTTAGTTCCCTGGACCAGACATGGAATCCAAGTAGCACTAAACAGATCTATTGTGAGTGATTATCTCTGGGGTCTTGTTTGTTTTGTTTGTTGCTTCTTCTTTGTCATAGATGGCTTCAATGCATCTCTTGGTAGTAAAAAAGTTATTTTACCTTTCTATAGTATCAGGAAGTCGTTCGAGTCTGTTGCTTCCCATATCAAGCCACTCAAGGGCAGGCATGTTCAACACAGCAGGAGGGATTGTAGTAAAGAGGTTCATACTCAAATCAAGGTGAGTAAGCTTTAACAAATTGCTGAGCTGAAAAGGAAAAGTGTTTCAAAATGTCCTCAATGTAAGCTACTACAACACTCACATTGGTAAAGGAGATATTTCACATCAAGGAGTGTTTACCTTATGCTTGGGCCCTATTTAGTCGTAGAAATCCATAGCAA
Organism: Nanger dama; assembly: GCA_917880005.1. Classification (NCBI taxonomy): domain Eukaryota; kingdom Metazoa; phylum Chordata; class Mammalia; order Artiodactyla; family Bovidae; genus Nanger; species Nanger dama. The sequence continues at coordinate 6,680,264 of CAKJTW010000059.1, forward strand.
ATTTGAGAGAACAATAAAGCTAAATAACCTCCAGACAGATGAAAAGTTCTCATAGAAAGTTCATCTATTCAAAGAAAACATATCTTTCAAAATCACCAAGCTACAGGGTTTAGAGCACCCACCTGGCAGAAGCTTTTGTTTTTCTTTCTGTAAGTATGTTTTCCTTTTCTCTAGTAGTGGAGATTTTCTTGGGAAAACCCAAAGTTCAGAATAATAGTTATCTTTGTTAAACCCTCTTTTTGTGCCTGATGTTTTACATATGTTATCTCAGTCATAGAATTTACTGTTCGGTAAATTCTGTTTTTAAATGAAAACCAATAAAAATTGATTAACAGCACCAGTGTGCTCAGCTTAAGAAAGCAAATATATTGATATCACTGCCCTCTATATACAATCTCCCTTCTTCCTCTTGAAAGATAACTATCCTGAATTTGGTATCTATTATTCCCATGCATTTTCAACTGTTTTTATTACTATATATAAATATATGTTTTCTATGTTTTTTCTCTATGTATATTACTATTATGTGTGTTTTTTCAGAAACAAAATTATCTTTATATGTTTTAAAGATGATACTATACTTAACCTTTCTTTAACTTGCTTTTTTCTCTCAGTGTCAGTCTTTATATGAATTCATGTTGATGCATACAGCTCTAGTTTAGTCATTAACTTTACAAAGTTAGTACCTTTTATCCCTTTTACAGGCAAAATGGTTTAGAGACCATGTGACTAGAAATGATGGAACTATGATGTGCACTCAAATTTTCATGGACCTAAAGTCACAAAATTTCTAAACTTCTCTCTTCTGTAGTGAAAATTTCAAAATGTAAGAATTTAGTTAAGTTTTACAAAAGATTCTCCATTTAGTTAGGCAATTCTATGTTTTCTTTCTGTCTCAGGGCACATTCAGATTCATTCCACAACTAAGTAAAACTTCAAAAAATGCAGAGATACAGTGATTATGAGTAATACAAAAGGCAGTTTTTCATTTAGTAGGTGATATTTCTCCAACTTTAGAATTCAAGTGATGAAAACAATACTTTTTCAAAACGTCATCAGATTTAAAATTTTTCAGATGGTTCAGAATTGTATATAAAAAGATTATTTTGATTAGCATAATTGTGTGTTACAGTGTTGCATCTTAATGGCTTAGAGGTACATCTCCTGTAAGAGGATTTCTCAATGGTACTAAGATCCTTTGGTTCTAGAAGGATGAAGAAAGATATTAAAACCATTATAATCTAAATCTTCATTTTGCATATGTGAAAACTGAGACTTAGGTTAGGTAAAGTGGAATGTTCAAGGCCACACAGCTACTTAAAGGCCACACTTGGAAATAATTCCAGGCTCATGGTCTCAGTTCAGTTTTTATTCCTATAAAACCTTTAAGTAAAGACATTAAGGTTAAGATAGGTTTTTAGACACACCCAAATTCACTTTTTACTGACAGAACCAAAGCTAAAAACAAAATCACAATAATTAAGAATTAGAAATGAAATATTTATTGGCCCTCTCTTAGATAAAAAGAAATTGTCCCTATGATCATGATTTTCATCATAATCAAGTATGATAACCAAGACAAGGTGGGAAAGGGAAATAGTCTTTTGAGTTCTATTCTTTTACATAACTCTTATCCTGCAAAATCATTGTTTTCTAGGCAAAGCATCGTGGAAATTTCCTTTGCTGATTCATAAAAGCCTTAAATATGCTTGAAAAATAATACAAAAGTCTGTATCTCTATGATCAGTTTTACCAATAACAAGATATACCAGTAAAAGGTTGAAGGCTTCACAAGCCCATTGCCTTGGCTTTTCCTTGATAGAGCCTGGAAAGCTAGCAAATATATTTCCTAATCTGAAGGATTCATGTCTTTTCACTTCACCTGTATCTCAGAAGCTGATCACCTATAAAAACCAACAGATAAGAAGAGTTTTTCTATCACCACACTGCCTGTGCTTTATGATAAAGACATTCATTCAGTATTATGTAATGACTTTATACTGAGCTGAGCCTTCAATTCTGGGAATAGAAACAAGATTCTCACTCTGGCCTTCAAGGAGATCATAGTCTAGTCAACAAATAATGTCAGTACTGTGCCAATAATAGAAATATCTTTTATGCTAAATAGGTCTTTCTCTAATTAAGCTTCTTAATAACAAATTGTTTTCTCTAAATATTTTTTGAAATAAAATTTATAGCATTTTTTCATTAGTGTTATTTTTAGTGATCATAGAGGGGAGAAGTAAATCACTAGTAGATGGAAAATATAATCATAGGCATTTATATCATTCTGACCTCTTGTGGAAGATCACTTATGTCTCTGTTAACAGCAAGTTCAAGTTTCTCCAAGCTGGCACAGTAACTTAGTTCCATGGGGACAGTTTTGATTCTATTGTAGCTAAGAATCAGTTCCTGAAGTCTAGTGAGCAGTCCTATGGAAAAATAATGCACAATAAATAGCAGAGGGATATAAAATACTGTTTCCAGTTATTAAGTATTACAGCATAACTTACTTTCCAGGTTCAAATTGGGAAATTCACATTTAGGCTCTTCCCTTTTCCTGGTATGTGTCCTACCCCTTCTTCAGAAAAGCAGCAGATGATTTATCAGTACATGCAAAAAATTTTTTGTTCTGGTTTATCTGTACTATATCCTAACCAGTTTTCCATTTGGGGATTTTTCCCCGCTCATTTAAAGAATTTTATCTAATTTTTCTTTTTGTCTTCAGTCAGTTCCCTTGTAGAAGGAATAACTGAATGAACAATATTGTTTCCAGAATCAATACAATGTTATTTCCAAAGAGACTTTTCTTGCATTAAAAACTCATCTTGAATCACCTCAGTAAACCCAGAAGCTTGGATCCCCTGGAAGCTTCAATTCAGATGTTTAGAGTTTTCTTAAGATGTAGGACTTATAAAGATGAGATCTTTATTCCATATATCAAAAAAATTCTCAATAAAAAAACAGGAATAGAAACAATCTTCCTTACCAATTCCTCGAGGTATCTCAGAAATTGTGTTTCGAGATAAATCTAACACAATAAGATTCTGGAACCTTCCAATGAATTCAGGAATCTTCAGCAAGCCAATTCTATGAAGTTGCCATTCCTGTAGCTGGTTCAGTTTTAGTAGAGAAGAAGGGAGAGTCTAAAGAAATGACAGGGTTACTATATTACTTAAATTATTTCAGTATCATGCCACATTGAAATGGGATTGTAGAGATATTACTTGATTTGTAAAAGAAATTAGGAATATTTTTTCTTTAATGAGTTACATTTCCAAGTGCTTTGTGCTACTTTTAAGTTTTAAAACTTTACTTTCCAGAGGGGTTGCTAAACCTTCAAACCCCAGTTAGAATAACATATTTTAGTCAGTATTGCTTACACATAGAGCTGTTTTCTAAAGATTCTTAGGCTTAATGAGAGTACATGTTACTGAAAATGAGAATATGGTGGTTAATTGAAATTATAGAAAAATAATTTTAATTAATAATTCAGACTTCTCGTTCTTTTTTAAACATTATTTACTTATTTTTGGCTGCTCTGGGTCTTTATTGCTGCGTGCAGGCTCTCTCTAGCTGCGGTGAGTGGGGGCTAGTCTCTAGTTGCTGTGGCCTCTCTTGTCAAGAAGCACAGGCTCTAAGCAGGCAGGCAGGCTTCAGTAGTCACAGCACACAGACTCAGGTGCCCCACAGCATATGGGATCTTCCAGGACAAGGGATAGAATGCACGTCCCCTACATTGGCGTGTGGATTCTTAACCACTGGACCACCGGGAATGTCCCTTTCCTTTCTGTTTTGAAATAGTATCGTGTTTTAAAGACGATTTTCTTTTAAATTAAGAGTTTTAAAGTTTCAACTATTTTGAACTCTATCTTTTCTCTATCAGCCTAAAATAGCCAAAAGACAAAATAAAGGCGGTAACCACCTTGCTAAATATACCAATGTGTATGAAGACAAACACTGAATTAAGGGATAAAGTTGGCCCTTGTTAAAATTAGACTAGGCCTAACATAATAATTAAACGTATGTGTATGTGTATGTGTGTGTGAAAGGGAAGGAGAGAAAGAGAAGATAAAATGAATCTGATTGTGGACCTAAAAAAATTAATATACATTTCCATTTTGTGAACTTTTAACTGAGCATTAGCTTTGGAAAGCAATATGATTTTTGTTAAGCATACAGTCTTTATGAAAAATGAGAAAATGCTTATTAGAAGGGTTAGTGGAGAAAATATTACAAATGACTTAAATTTAGGCAGCATTAAAGCACACTGGTTGAATTTCTGCACAAAAAAGTTGGGAAGTTATGTTCATTTTCAGTTCCTGTTGCCCAAATTCATTTGGTATTATATACTATTAAAATCAGAATTCCTAACTATTTCAGACTTAAGCACATAGTCTAAGAATCATTCTCTCAACTCTCCCACACAATGCAAAATATAAAACATACTGCTTCTATAAAGCTTACCTTCCATTCTTCTTTTTCTATCTTTAAAATGACCCTTCCATCTTCTTTGGTGACCTTTTCTCTTAGCTTGGTTAAGCATACTCGTTCTTCCCAAATTCGTACTAGCCTAGGAGACCAGGAAATCATTTTAGGTCACAGGTAGTAACATAGGTAGCATTCACTTTTGTATAAAAAAGTAACCCATCTAAAACAGACATTTGATTGGCCATATCTAGAAATCAGACAAGAATTATTTTGTAAGACATTTAATTTGATTAATATGATAAATGCCCTCTTTTTAAGTTTTTGAAAAGTATTATACCTCTCCTTAGATTTTTGCAACAGATTTGTTAAGATATAATTCACATACCATAAAAATCTGACACAATTTGGTGTTTCCTGGTATATCTGCAGAGCTGTGCAACCATTACCACTATCTGATCCAAAACATTTTCAGCACTTAAGAAAGAAACCCTGTGCCTGAGCAGTCACTCCCCATTCCTCCCTCCCTCAGCCCCTGGCAGCCAATAACCTCCTTTCTATATCTATGTATTTGCCTATTCTAGATATTTCATATAAAAGGTATTCTATAATATGTGGTCTTTTCTGTAGCAGGGTTTTATCCAAAATTTGTGCATGTGTGTATCAGTACTTATTTCCTTTTTATAGAAGAATAATATTCTACAGCATCAATTCAGTTTAGTTCAGTTGCTCAGTTGTATCCAACTCTGTGACCCCAAGGACTGCAGCACGCCAGGACACCCTGTCCATCACCAACTTCAGGAGCCTACCCAAACTCATGTCCATTGAGTCAGTGATGCCATCCAACCATCTCATCCTCTGTCATCCCCTTCTTCTCCTGCCTTCAATCTTTCCCAGCATCAGGTCTTATGAGTCAGCTCTTCTCATCAGTACTAGAGTTTCAGCTTCAAATTCAGTCCTCCAATGAACACTCAGGATTGATCTCCTTAAGATCAATCTCTTAAGGACTGGTTGGATCTCCTTGCAATCCAAGGGACTCTCGAGTCTTCTCCAACACCACAGTTCAAAAGCATCAATTCTTCGGTGCCCAGCTTTCTTTATAGTCCAACTCACATCCATACATGACTACTGGAAAAACCATAGCCTTGATTAGACGGACCTTTGTTGGCAAAGTAATGTCTCTGCTTTTGAATATGCTGTCTAGGTTGGTCATAACTTTCCTGCAGTCACCATCTGCAGTGATTTTGGAGCCCCAAAAATAAAGTCAGCCATTGTTTCCCCATCTATTTGCCATGAAGTGATGGGACCGGATGCTATGATCTTAGTTTTCTGAATGTTGAGTTTTAAGCCACTTTCTCACTCTCCTCTCTCACTTTCATCAAGAGGCTCTTTAGTTCTTCTTTACTTTCTCCCATAAGGGTGGTGTCATCTGCATATCTGAGATTATTGGTATTTCTTCCAGCAATCTTGATTCCAGCTTGTGTTTCTTCCAGTCCAGCATTTCTCATGATGTACTCTGCTTAATACATTAAATAAGCAGGGTGACAATATACAGCCTTGACATACTCCTTTTCCTATTTGGAACCAGTCTGTTGTTCCATGTCCAATTTTAACTGTTGCTTCCTAACCTGCATATAGGTTTCTCAAGAGGCAGGTCAGGTGGTCTGGTATTCCCATCTCTTTCAGAATTTTCCACAGTTGATTATGATCCACACAGTCAAAGGCTTTGGCATAGTCAATAAAGCAGAAATAGATGATTTACTGAAACTCTCTTGTTTTTTCAATGATCCAACGGATGTTGGCAATTTGATCTCTGGTTCTTCTGCCTTTTCTAAATTCAGCTTGAACATCTGGAATTCCACGGTTCAAGTATTGCTGAAGCCTGGCTTGGAGAATTTTGAGCATTACTTTACTAGCATGTGAGATGAGTACAATTGTGCGGTAGTTTGAGCGTTCTTTGGCATTGCCTTTCTTTGGGATTGAACGAAAACTGACCTTTTCCAGTCCTATGGCCACTGCTGAGTTTTCCAAATTTGCTGGCATATTGAGTGCAGCACTTTCACAGCATCACCTTTTAGGACTGAAATAGCTCAACTGGAATTCCATCACCTCCACTAGCTTTGTTCGTAGTGATGCTTTCTAAGGCCCACTTGACTTCACATTCCAGGATGTCTGGCTCTAGGTGAGTGATCACACCTTGTGATTATCTGGGTCATGAAGATCTTTTTGTACAGTTCTTCTGTGTATTCTTGCCACCTTCTCTTAATGTCTTCTGTTTCTGTTAGGTCCATACCATTTCTGTCCTTTACTGAGCCCACCTTTGCATGGAATGTTCCCTTGGTATCTCTAATTTTCTTGAAGAGATCTCTAGTTTTTCCCATTCTGTTGTTTTCCTCTATTTCTTTGCATTGATCACTGAGGAAGGCTTTCTTACCTCTCCTTGCTATTCTTTGGAACTCTGCATTCAAATGGGTATATCTTTCCTTTTCTCCTTTGCTTTTTGCTTCTCTTCTTTTCACAGCTATTTGTAAGGCCTCCTCAGACAGCCATTTTGCTTTTTGGAATTCCTTTTCCATGGGGATGGTCTTGATCCCTGTCTGCTGTACAATGTCATGAACCTCCATCCATAGTTCATCAGGCACTCGGTCTATCAGATCTAGTCCCTTAAATTCTACTGCATGGATATACCAAATTTGTTGACCCATTCATCAATTGATGGACATTTTTAACTATTATAAATAATGCTGCTATGAATATTCATGTAAAATTTTCAGGTAGATCTGTGTTTTCATTTCTCTTGAGTGTGTATATTCCTAGGAGTGGAATTGCTGGATCATTTCATACAGTCTACAGTTAACTTTTTAAACCAAACTGTGTCCAGATTGCTTGCATCATTTTCCCTTCCCACCAGCAGTGTATGAGGGCTCTAGTTTCTTCATAGCTTTGCCAACAGTTGTTAGTGTCCATCTTCTTGATCATAGCTATCCTAGTGGGTGTGAAGTGGTACCTCATTGTTGTTTTGATTTGCATTTATTAAATATCTAAGCTATAGATATCTAGTTTAAAAGTTTTTAAAAGGCTTGCAAATGATATAGTTCAACTTCAGAGTTAAATTATATATTACTATATTCTATTTTATCCAGATTTAGTTTTCCAGATATAAAAATGCACAAAATTCTGTAATACATCCTATTGAATTTTGGTTTATAGCAAAAATACATAATGTCAAGCTATAAAAATGACTAACAAAAGGTTGCAGGAGGTTACCTATTCCTAGAAATTTTTCACGTATGAAAAATAATGAGTTTAGAATTGAAAGTTTTACACTTTTAGCCTATTAAAATGATACAGAATAAACAAAATATAAGCAATCATCAAAGAACATAGGTTTAATCAATTTGAATATTTATTTACCAAAATTCTTTTGACATCTGAGAGTTAATATATATTCTTAGCAATTTTACATACTAACTGATCTTCGGGGAGGGTTTTATTTTAATGAACAGAAAACCAGATATCTCCAAAAGTATAATATTTGATATCTCTATATGTTTGTGTTTGCAAAATATTTCTATGGAGCCTGCATATTTTCATCCACCACTATTTTGAAAATTAATTTGCTAACAATTGCACTGTGGCAATGGCTGTGTGTGGCCTTCCAGACTGAACAGTCAGTCGCTCACTCATGCCCAGCTCTTTGAGACCCCATGGACTGTAGCCCACCAGGATCCTCTGTCATGGAATTTTCCAGACAAGGATCCTGGGGTGGGCTGCCGTTTCCTTCTCTGGGGGATGTTCCCTACCCAGGGTCTGAACCCAGGTCTCCTGCATTGCAGGCAGATGCTTTACCGCCTGAGCTACTAGGGAAGCCCTAGTAGGGAAGCTTCCAATAAATATGATTAAGCAAGACAAAATATATAATGCCTTCTACTCAATTATTCCATGTTTTATAAAAATAGGACTATTCAAGTGGTAGATATAATAATTATTAATTACTTACTGCTCACTGAGATATATATATTCCAGAGTAAGATATAATATTGAGCAATGAGGTGTCTTACTCCCTACACTCTAACTTCAATTAAAGATCTCCATCAAGCACCTATTATTTGCCAAATATTATGTTAGACATTGTGGATACAAAAACCTCTATCCTTAATGAGTTTATAGTGAGGCTAACTATTACCAGATAAGTTTATTTCCATCTCTTTAATGATTCACTTATCTCTCTGGCTCTGTGTGATCTAAATCCAGAATGTATTACTTAATTCAGAGACCATGGACAAGACATCTCACTTCCAAGGATTTTGCCAATAATATATGAGGTTTGGATTAAATAATATCTAATGTTTCTTCTAGTTCTAATATTCTGTAATTCCTACACTGCTTATTTTAAGCTTGAGGCTCTTTCAAGTTTTTAATAGAATTTTTCCACCTCCTCTAAAACCCCTTTATTATACTCTAAAGCCTTTCTCAAATGTCATTATATCAACTCTTACCCAAGTGCTTAATTTTTTTCCAAGCAACCCTGTATCAAAAGACAGAACAATTTCTGTTTACACGTAAGGCTTTGGGGACTTCCTGGTGGTTTCCACTACAATAAGCAGGGATCGGATTCCTGGTGGGGGAACTTAAGATCTCATGGTGTAACCAAAAAAAAAAAAAAGTGAAACTTAAGGGTTTTTAGTTAAATCTCTAGCCACTTTTAGCTGAGAAAATAGCATTAGATTACATTCTTACCTTTTCTTGTCCCTTGCCTGTTTTGTGCAGAGAAAATTGAAGCTGCTGAAATTAAATGATTCTTAGCCAGACATGTTTAATATTAATAGGTGAAAGTCAGGAGTAAAGACATAACTCATGATTTCTGACCACTGTTTTTAAAAAAGCAGATAGGATTTATTAAGAGTACTTGAGTTAACAGAGAACAGTCTTATGGTTGCCAAAGATGGGAGTGTTGGAGGGGGGAGGATTGGGAGTTTGGGATTAGCAGATATAAAGTAGTAAATATAGGATGGATAAACAACAAGGAACTATATTCAATAGCCTGTGATAAACCATAATGGAAAAGAATATGAAAAAGGATATATATATGTGTGTATGTGTATAACTGAGTCACTTTGCTATACAGCAGAAATTAATACAACATTGTAAGTCAACTATATTTCAGTAAAATTTTTAAAAAAGAGTACTCAAGTTTGTCATAATTGTATAATATAAACATAATAGGTTTTGTAAGAGTAGTTTTACTATAAAGGGTCAATCTAGGGAAATTTAAGACCTGAGGTTAATATAATGCTTACTGAGTCAGATTGCTTAGGTATGAATGCTGGTGAATATTTACCAGTGAATATTTAGCCACATTTACTAGCAGTATGATCTTTGACAGGTTACCTAGGCCTATCCTTCAGGTTTTCTGGCTTTAAAATGGAGAAAATAACATCACCCATCTGTCACAGAGACTGCTTGTCATTCTCCGATAAGTTATTCCTCTTCTTCCTCATAATAGATCCTCTAAATATAACTGGGCACAAGACTTCGTTTAGCCATGCTCCCTTGCAGTTAGGAATGGGTCATATGAAGCTTTGGCTAGTGAGATGTTAGCAGAAATAGTAATGTGTGCAACTTCCGGCTAGTTGGGATCACGTGCGTTGGCCACAGTTGGTCCATCTGTGTATTTCGGGCCATGCAGTAAGTAAAGTCCATTCCTAAAGGAATGGAAGCCATGCCCAGTTGAACAAGATAAAAAGCCTGAATGTCTGACACAGTGGAGTGCTATGCCAGTCCTCTTCTTTGCTGGTAGAATACCAGTTATTCCAAGTTTCTACACTCCCTCCAAGTTACCGAAGTATAAATCTTAATTTGTCTAAACAAGTCATACAATCTCATTCCCCTAAAAGGTTACTGGATTAGGGGTATAAAAATGACCTAATTTGGGTCAATGAGAGGTGAAGGAGAGGCTAGCTAGGGGACCTCAGAAAGGTATTTTCATTCTTAAATAAGAAACAAATAAATATAATTGTTCCCACTCTTCCGATGACATAATGATGTCTGGCTGTGATGCCTGAAAGTGTACCAGCCGCCCCGCAACACTGAGAGAAGCTACTCTGAGGACCAAACTGGCATACCAAGATTAGCTGTGGAAGGTGGAAGAAGCAGAGTCCAGAAAATCGTGGAAGCTTTGGAATTGCCTAAACTCAGGACTTCCCTATTGTTTAAGCCATTTTTAGTCGTGTTTTCTTTTATTAGCTGACACAAGACCATTTTTTAAAATGAGATATAATTGGCATATAACATTATGTTAAGTCTAAGTGTACAACATAATGGCTTGATATTTGTACATATTGCAAAACACCAAACACTGCCATTCAATGTTTAGAAAGAGATCTAATGAGTGATATAAAGGGAGCTATATGGAATCTATGAGGACAGGGGCTATCCTTGTAGAAGTAATGCGATACTTTGGAAATATCCAGTGAGGAAAGTAGGCAGGTATCAATAAGGCAGAGGAAATGAGAGTCAAACTATAACCCAAATAGAGGACGCAGGTGATCCACAGTGGCCCTGGCTGGAACTCACAGCTATTTAGTTAGGTGAGAATCGACTGAACTTTCTAATGCAAGATGTTGTCTTAGCTCCTAGGGAATATAATGTTGAAGAAACAATCTCTGAAAAGTAGACTGCTGCTGCTGCTGCTGCTGCTGCTGCTGCTAAATCACTTCAGTCGTGTCCGAACCTGTACGACCCCATTGACGGCAGCCTACCAGGCTCCGCTGTCCCTGGGATTCTCCAGGTAAGAACACTGGAGTGGGTTGCCATTTCCTTCTCCAGTGAAAAGTAGAGTAAATGATACTAATCGAACTCTGATGAATGTTGAACAGACTCCTAGGATAATTACTAAATTCATTTGTATTTTTGTGGCCCACATCATATGGCCACACTTCATTGTCAGGTGCTTCCTCTAGTAATATTTTGAGTTTTCTGTAAATAAAAACCCCTATGAAATTAAATAATAAGGCAATTAATAAATACTATTTCAATAATGAAGATGTTATAAATTTTTGTTAATTCAAAATAATAAACATGTTTTAGCATACTTTTGCTGGAATTCCTTCTCTCGCTTCAGGTCTTCATTGAGTTTCTTTATTCTTTTTTCCCAAACTTCCTTTACAGCATTGACAGCCCCAGTACAAACCACATTTTCTGACATGATTTCTCCACATTGTCACAGGGTCACCAACTTCATCAAATTTTGAATAACTGAGTCAGATGCCATCTCAGAAAGGACCTGATTGAACCAGAGCGGGGGGAAATGTGTTTCAGAATGTTTACTGAGTGCCATAATGAACATAATAGCTTATACTTATTGAACAAATTCTATGTTCCAAGACTATTTAATATATTTTACATGCCATATTTCACTTAATAATTCTCATTAAAATGTCATGACATGGGTACTTTTATTGTCTTTGTATAAAGAGGAGAAAATCGGGCCCTAGAAAAGGTGGCTAAGTGGTTTACATCCTGTCTCTAATAAGTGACAGAGGGTGGAACTGATGCCACGTCTACTTCCTTTGTTACTATTAATTCACAGTAATGAAAAACTGCAACTACTTTACATGTCCAATTATAGGGAAATATGTAGTAATGGATGTACAAGATGAGCAGGCCTCTTGACAGAGCTACTTAATCTAGATCCTATATACACAAGCTGGAATTCAGTTAAGTGGTAATATAGTGGGATTGTTTGCCCTTGTGGAAAATAAATTGCAAATGGACTCATCTAACACTGAAGATTGTGACCTGAATCTCAGAAAAGAGAGGCAAACGATAGTAGGGGAATGGTTATGTAAGTCACGGTAGATCTATTTGATGTGATGTTCTTTGCCGCTCATATAGTGGTATTGATTTTTCACCAAATTAACTAGCAATAATTAAAGAGTTTGATTCACAATTAATTTAATTTTTTCTTCAAAATTCAAGAAGTGAAAGATGTCCACAATTACCACTTCTATTCAACATTATATTGAAATGCAATAAAGCAACATCGTGGCTGAAATAGACAGGTATACAGTTTGGAAAAGGAGAAGTAAAATTTGCAACAGCATACGGAGGGAAAAAGGTGCTCTCATACACTAAATGTGACCGCGCACATTGTTACAGTCTCTATGGAGAGAATTTTGGTAATATCTATCAAACTTAAAAGTCACACCAACACTTGTAGGAATTTACATTGAAAATATTTTCAATTTTAAAATGACACATTACAAAATTATTCACTGTAGGGTTTTTCATGACAGCAAAAGGTTGTAAACAACAATAACTTTCTACCAGTAAATTACAGTAGATGCATATTATGAGGAATTATATCACTGCATAAAGAAGGAAAAGCATGTTATACACTGATAAAGCATGATATCCAAAATGTATGACTATGACACAATTTATCCATTCTAATTAATGTGGATATTTAGATCCCAAATTTTTGCTCTAATGAGCAAAACTCTTTCTGAAATTCCTGTTCTTCTTGATGCTCAAGTGGTATTATTTCTATTGAGTATACCTAGAATTAGAATTGTTAGGTCACTATGTTCAAATTGATAAGACAGAGGCCAATTGTTTTCCTTGTACAGTTGTAGTAAGTAATTTCCAGTGGAAAACAAGTGGCCTCTACCTTAATTATAGAAACAGTTTCCATTGGAAATTGTTTCCCCATTGATGTATCCTCACCCCATATTACTGCATAAAATGATATCTCATCATGATCATAATTTATGTTTTTCAGATTATTAACTGCTCCAGGATAATAAAGATTGCCCAACTGAATAAAAGACAAAATCCTGTGTATTATTTACAAGGGCATACCTAAAACATGAAAATAGAAAAAATGGAAGGCACAAAATAGAAAAAGATCAGTCTAGGTTTATACCCAAGAGAAATTAAAATATATGTTCACACAGAAACTTGTGCATGGATGTTGATAGTAGCATCATTCACAGTGGCCCCGCAGTGGAAAACAAGTAGCTGACAAGTGGAAACAATGGCCATTAACTAGCAAATGGCTATCAGTGAACAAAATGTGACATAGCCATACAATGGAATGTTACTCTGGCATGGAAAGGAACCTAAGCACTGCTACGTCATGGGGAAACTTTGGGTAAAATGATGCTGGTAGAAGACACAAAACACCAAAAATTGTATTATCCCAGTTATATGAAATGTCCAGAATAGGCAAATTCGTGAAGAAAGAATGTAGATTAATGACAACCATGGTGCTTTGCTGAGGGTACAAAGTTTCTTTTCCGAGTGATGAAAATCAACTTTTGAAATAAATCAACCTATGAAAAAGCAAAAATTATTTATGGCTAAAAAGAAGAATGTAATACATGTTCAAAATATAAAAATAAAAGTCCTTTTAATAGGGTATAGAAGAAGGATATGAGAAAATAGAGGGTGAGGGAGATAAGAGATACAGTCTATACTTTATGGAATGAGAGAGATTTAAATATTGAAGCTATAAGGCAACAAAAAAGAAATTAAGAGATAGAACTCTGTTGGAGTGCAGATGAATTCAAGCATCATCTTTCATAATGAAACAATAGATAATGTCTAAAGCTGAGAAGGCACAGCATACTGCCTTTGAAAAAGAAAAAAATGTATTAAGGAGGTAACCACTGAAAACTAAATACTGAAATAGTTAAAATGGTTACTTTTAGGGTGATAAAAATGGGGTACATAATATTGCTTTTTCACTATTAATCTCCTCTAAATTACTGATTCCTTTAAACTAAAACTATGTAATTTGTGTGTGAGAGACAGAAAGGCAGAGACAGAGAGAGGAAGAAAAATGTATTAAAAAAGGGAAAAGTTTAACATTTGAGGATGAATATATAATTACTGATATGCAGGAAATTATTAGGAGGAGGTCCTTACTTAAAGCAATAAATGCAGATTTAAATGGGAAGATTTGCAAGATCTTTCTCCCAACAAGAAACTAGTATTTATGCTGATAATCCAACCCTCTGGGTATTAATATCACTGTCCAGTTATAATTTATTGTCTCAGATGTAAACAGGTTTGAAGCATGCATTTATCAGATAATAAAGAATTAAAATCTCAAGTACCTACATGTAAATGTGTATTTTACTGGACATGTATAATTTCAGATACCAATTCATTTCCCCATTTCCCATTAAACTTTGATCAAACATCAATTTTCCTATAGCAGTAGCCAATGTCCCTTTGAGGAAAACAAGTCAGTAGTGATATACATATTTCTGCCTCCCACATGGGACTGTGTTCTCTACCTTGGTTATTACAACAGAAAAACAGAAACCATGGCAGTAAAGTAAGCATGGCTGTGACATGACTGAGGAGTCTACTCCCCAGAGTCAAAAGAAAACAAAAGAAATATAATCTCTGAAGAAACACTTCTTGATTTCTGGGGAAGTCAGTCTTCCAGAGGAAGACAACTAGATGAATGACTATGAACCTCCAAAGAGACTTTTAAATTCAATTCCAGCTTTAGTTGTACCTTCCAGCAAACACAGACACAGTAAAAAAAAACATCAGCAGCTATCTATTTATAAGTCAAGAGTAGGAAAAAAAAATGTTTTTGAAAAATACGTACTGCGGTCAGTGCATACAGGAGTTGACATGTCCAAAGTTAGTGTTTCAACTAGGAGTGGACTGAAGGGAGAATTGTTTTCAGTGTGACTCCCAGAGACGAAAATCCTCAGACTGTAGCTGGGTGAAATGCAATGTCAGCCTAGTTCTAATTTTAGTTCATGGACAAAGTTGAGAATAGCAAAAATCACATGGAGCTTCTGTGCAAAGGACCAACTGATAACATACGTGAGTGCATTCCACGTGCTGCAAAATGCTGCGCTGCAGGCATTATAAAACTATCATGCATGCTAAGTTGCTTCAGTCATGTTCAATTTTCTGTGAGCCTATGGACTGTAGCCCACCAGGCTCCTCTGCCCATGGAATTTTCCAAACAAAAGTACTTGAATGAGTTGCCATTTCCTACTCCAGAGGATCTTCTTGACCCAGGGATTGAACACGCATCTCCTGCTTCTCCTGCATTGGTTGGCAGATTTTTATCACTAGCAACACCTGGGAAGCCCCAATTATTCCATAGGAATTCTCTAATGCCTCTATAGTGAATAAGTTCAGGGAGTTATGGGGTTTCTCACGATCACAGAAACAGTAGAACCTAAACTCTATAATCTCTCTGTCCAGAGAGCTGGCACCATTCCACACACAGCTGCTTTGAATACATTCATAAGTCAACAGTGAAGTTCAGGGAGGAGCTTTGTTTCCATAAAAGAAGACTAAATTGTCCCCTTGGAAACAATTTAGATTTATTTCTGCATTTGGCACTGTCTACAATTAAATTTTAACTTGACCATATTTATAGAAAATCCACAAATTCCAAAGTTTCTCTCTTCTCTTATCTAGCCTCTTTTTTTTCCATAGTGCAGATCTAAGAGGCAACATTGTAGGGAGCGAGACAAGCTGAGAAATCGTTAAAGTGACCTAAGTGAACAGATGTGTGAGCTATTTATGAGGAGATTAGGCAATTTTGGTTATTTGAGGACAATAAGGGATTAGAAAGGGTTTCCCTGTTAGCTCAGCTGGTAAAGAATCTGCCCGCAATGCAGGAGACCCTAGTTCATTCCTGGTTGGGAAGATCCCCTGGTGCAGGGAAAGGGTAACTGCTCGGGCTCCCCTGGTGGCTCAGACTGTAAAGAATCTGCCTGCAATACAGGAAACCTGGGTTTGATCCCTGGGTTGGGAAGATCCCCTGGAGGTGGCATAGCAACTCACTCCATATTCTTGCCTGGAGAATCCCATGGACAGAGGAGCTTGGCGGACTACAGTCCATGGAGTCGCAAAGTGTCAGACATGACTGAGCAACCAAGCACACACACAAGGGATTAGACAGAAGAGATGAGGCATGTGTAGTGACTGTCATTCGTGGCTGCCCGCACCTTCCAGACACCCTCTCCATTGCTTGATAACCCCCACACTGTGAACCCACTCCACCAAGAGAGAATTAGGGGAAATAGCCCAGTCTCCCTTGCTACTGGATTAGGGATGTGACTAAGATTTTGCTAACCATCTACTTTGAGTTAGAGGCAAAGAAGGTGAGGACACAGGCTGAGTGACCAGAGTCCATTTTTGCTGATGTGGGCACAGCAGAGAAAATATATTCAGGAGTTAGTTTGGGCAGCAAGAGTTTCCAGAACACAGTAGATGACGCTGGTTCTGGGGACAGCCTCAACAGCCCCCTCCCCAGGCCAGTTCCGTAATACAGTTCCAGGAGTTGTTTTGTGAACTCACATCGCTTCCTTAAGTCTGCTTGGGAGAATTTTGTTATCTGCATCTGAAAAACTGACACAAGTATTGTAACTATGTCTTGTTAGATTTCCAAAAATATTCTTATTCTGCTAGTTATTCATCTACCAATTTCAGAATCACCTATTGACTTTGCACCATGAAAGATGAGTATTCTCTTGTCTTAAACCACCCACTCATTATCCTATGGTTCCCCTTCTCCTGTCCTCTCCTAGTTCTACTATAATTTTTGTTAAATCAGTAGTGATCATTATTATTATGAAAATACTATTCATAGATGAACTAAATAGTAGATATGATTACATTTCTTTGCTTTGGTACTTTCTGTGTTTTCTGGAGTTAAGTGTACTTTTTAAACTTTTTAAATTTCCTGTGTATGTTTACTATATCTTTATACACTTGAATATCCCAATTCCCACTGTATGTAGCTCAGACAAGTTATTTAATCTCCCTGTGCCTCGGCTCCTTATTGGTAAAATGTGGACTGTAGCCCACCAGGCTCCTCAGTCCATGGGATTCTATAGGCAAGAATACTGGAGTTGGTTGCCATTTCCTTCTCCAGGGGATCTTCCCAACCCAGAGATCGAACCCGGGTCTCCCGCTTTAACCTCTGAACTACCAGGGAAGCCCAGATAAAAATGAGAGCTGCTCATGGGTTTTCATGGGGATTAAGTGAGTTAAGATACGAAAGAGCTTGGACAATTCCTGCAGATAATAAGTCTTCAACGAGGGTTTGTTATTTTTTCCACCCTCCAACAGTGGAGCCAACGGAAGAGCTGAGTATGGATGTCAGTGCTGAAGATTGTCTAATTTTAAAAGAATTTTCCTCTGAGTCTGAGATAAAACAATTTTTTTTATGCCTTGATTGAATTTGTTATAACATTACTTTGGTTTTTGGCGGCACAGCATGTGGGATCTTAGTTTCTCAACCAGGAATTAAACCTGCATCCCCTGCACTGGAAGGTGAAGTCTTAGCCAGTGGACCACCAGGGAAACCCAAAACTGAGATAAAATTAAGAAGACAGCTTCACAGGGGAGGGGAGATAAATGAGCTCATCTAGCTTAGCTGGTAAAGAATACGCCTGCAAGACAGGAGACCCCAGTTCAATTCCTGGGTCAGGAAGATCCCTGGAGAAGGGATAGGCTACCCACTGCAGTATTCTTGGTGGCTCAGATGGTAAAGAATCTGCCTGCATTGTGGGAAACCTGGGTTCAATCCTTGGGTTGGGATGATCCCCTGGAGGAGGGCATGGCAACCCACTCCAGGATTCTTGCCTGGAGAATCCCCATGGCCAGAGGAGCCAGGTGGGTTACAGTCCATGAGGTCAGAAAGAGTCGGACACGACTGAGCTGTGCTTAGTTGCTAAATGGCTCCACTCTTCACACAACGTTAGTATCTCATTTTAATGTTAAACACATTGGTCTATCCTCTCTTCTCATTGTGTGTTTCCAGCTGCTTGTTACCCAGGTTTGCATTCTGAGGTCCCTCAGGGATATATTTCATCAGGATCCATGGCCCTGACTGCGTTCAACTGTGATGCTTGTGTTAGAAAAAGAAAACAAATCTAGAAAAGGGACAAGTGAGATGGCCAGGTGAGAGAGGGAATAAAAACACATTAAAAATATAGCTTCTTGGAAGGAAAGTTATGACCAACCTAGATAGCATATTCAAAGCAGAGACATTACTTTGCCAAAAAGGTCTGTCATATCAAGGCTATGGTTTTTCCAGTAGTCATGTATGGATGTGAGAATTGGACTATAAAGAAAGCTGAGCACTAAAGAATTGATGCTTTTGAACTGTGGTGTTGGCGAAGACTCTTGAGAGTCCCTTGGACTGCAAGGAGATCCAACCAGTCCATACAAAGGAGATCAGTCCTGGGTGTTCAATGGAAGGACTGATATTGAAGCTGAAACTCTAATATTTTGGCCACCTGATACAAAGAGCTGACTCATTTGCAAAGACCCTGATGCTGGGAAAGATTGAGGGCAAGAGGAGAAGAGGATGACAGAGGATGAGATGGTTGGATGGCATCACCAACTCAATGGACATGAGTTTGGGTAGGTTCTGGGAGTTGGTGATGGACAGGAAGCCTGTTGTGCTGCAGTCCTTGGGGTCACAAAGAGTTGGACATGACTGAGATCCTGAACTGAACTGAAAAATATAGCATCATCCAAAAGAACTCAAAGCAAGATCATGAAGAGATATTCATATACCCCATGTTCATCATAGTATTATTCATAATATCCAGAGGTAGAAGCAACCCAAGTATCCACTGACAGATGACTGGATGAAGAAATTGTGGTATATGCCTACAACAGAATATCACATACTACAACATGGATGAAACTTGAGAACATGATGCTAAATGAAAAAACAAAGTCACAAAAGACCAAATCATCTATCATTCTACTCCCATGAAGTATCTAAAGTAGTCAAAATAACAAAAACAGAAAGTAGAAATGTAGTTAATAATATAAGGAAATGTTCATGATACTAGTTACAAGAAAGAAACAGTTACAGACATTTTGTTCAGTTCAGGTCTTCACCTGATTAGATGAGGTCCACCACACTAAGAATTACCATCTGCTTTACTCTGTCTACAGATTCAAATGTTAACATCATCAGAAACACCCTCACAGACATATCCAGAATAATGTTTGACAAGTGTCTGGGCATCCATTGGCTGAGCCAAGTTACAACATAAATTAGCCATCAGAGTAGGCATCCTTATTGTCTGTACAAAGAAACCAAGAGTAGTGGAGTGGGGCACCATCGCCTTCTCCAAAGAGAGTAAAGGACTTGTCAAAGACAAAGCTGGTAAACAGCTGAGCTAAATTCCAACTCAAATGGATCTGGCCCCTAAACTTTGACCATTGGGCTAGTCTACTTCCTTTTAAAGATAAGTTTATGGAAGTTACACAGAATTGTATTTGTAGGTAGATACCCATAACATCAAAACAATGTTTTAATTACTGCTTAATTTGTCTATTGAGAGGCAGTAAAAATGAAGATAGGGGAACAGATACATGTCAAAGCAACAAGGGGGCTGAGAATAGTTCATGATACATAGTTCCATTATTTTTCACTCTATGCCATCATAACCTGTATTAATAAATAGGTAGAAATTTAGAGAAAAACTATAATGTTTTTAAACATAAAACACTAAAATAGCTATTACCTTGTTTTTCTTAAATTGGTTTTATGAAACCTAAAGTATTTTCCTTTAAAAAATTGTAATAAAACAAAAGGATTAACAGTCATTAGTCAAATTTCTTTCCACAAATTCTGACAAGGCTACAGTACTGTAAGTAGCCATATCAAGTATGTGCTGCTGCTGCTGCTAAATCGCTTCAGTCATGTCCAGCTCTGTGCAGCCTACCAGGCTCCTCCGTCCCTGGGGTTTTCCAGGCAAGAGTACTGGAGTGGGTTGCCATTGCCTTCTCCAAGCATGTGCTATGCTGTCCTTAGTCGCTCAGTCGTGTTCGACTCTGCATCCCATGGACTGTAGCCTGCCAGGATCCTCTGTCCATGGGGACTCTCAAGGCAAGAATAAAGGAGTGGGTTGCCGTGCCCTCCTCTGGATCTTCCCAACCTATGGATTGAACCAGGTCTCCTGCATTGCAGGCAGATTCTCAACCATCTGAACCACCAGCATACAAGTATATATTTCATGCATGACCCATTCTTTCAAATAAGAACAAGAGAAAATAATGGAACACAGGGAAAAATGGAAAAAAATAAGTATATTATCTAGGGATTTTGGACTATATCACTCTTTTTATGACTTTAATAAAACAAGTAAACTAGCAATTTGTCAGAATTTGGGACTTCCCTGGTGGCTCAGAGGGTAAACTATCTGCCTGCAATGAGAGAGAGACGTCAGGGAGATCCCCTGGAGAAGGAAATGGCAACCCACTCCAGTACTTTTGCCTGGAAAATTCCATGGACAGAGGAAGCTATAGTCCATGGGGTTGCAAAGAGTCGGACGCGATTGAGTGACTTCACTTCACTTCACTTCAGGGCTTTGAAGAAGAAACACAATATAACTCTAGAGGACTGAGAAAAATAAATATATTAGACTTGCTCTCATTGATCAGATCAATAATTCTACAATGCTAAGAATTCTGTCTTACAAAGATAGAATTTGAAGACTCTATAATTGCACTTCAAATATCTGAAAGACAAACAAGAAAGCTTTTGTTCAGCTCTAGAACTTTCAAAAATACTGATATTCTTTTTTTTTTTTGGCTGCACCACATGGAATATGGAACTTTCCTGCCCAAAGATCAAACCCATGTCTCCTATGTTGGAAGCATGAAGTCGTAACTTCTAGACCAAGGAAGTCCAACACTGGCATTCTTTAATGTGGAAATGTTCCAGGTTAAAAAGGCTGGGTGAATGTGTGTATATGTGTACCCAAAGTCCTAGATAACAGATCACATACTAAGGAGTCATCTCTTCTCCACATTTTGATACTTATATTAGAAAGTTATAACTACATACTAACTCATTTCACTTTGTTTAACAAAACAGAGCTATTTCCTAAGGAGATGGTAGGAAATTTATTAGGCACCAAAAGTCTCTCTTCTGGAGTTTGAGCTCCTAGATTCCGTCAGTCTCACACACTCTGCCACATAACTCCACAGAGTCGCAATCATTAATACTGAAGTTATTAAAATGGCTGAGAAAAGCATTTCATTATAAATGTTAATTATTCCCCTTTTCTCCTATTATTAAATATGGGTTTCATAATAAAAACCAGGAATGTACTTAAAATGTAGGTGGCTTAGTTGTAAAGAACTGGCCTGCCAATCCGGGAGACACAGGTGATGCGGGTTCAGTCCCTGGGTTGGGAAGATCCCCTGGAGGAGGAAATGGCAACCTACTCCAGTATTCTTACCTGGAGAATTTCATGAATAGAGGCCCCTCGAGGGCTGAGTCCACAGGGTTGTGAAGAGTTGGACATGACTTAGTGACTGAACGCACATGCACTTACTTAAAATGTACTGTGACCTTGGATTTTTGTGCTGGCTGTCATTTTTGATAGATATACACATACAAACACAAACACATCATTTTCCTAAATCAATCAATAGTGGAGATACAAGAAAAATATTACGTGAAAATAATTTATTATGGAAACAGTGAGAGACTTCATTTTAGGGCTCCAAAATCATTGCAGATGGTAACTGCAGCCATGAAATTAAAAGACGCTTGCTCCATGGAAGAAAAGCTATGACCAATCTAGACAGCATATTTAAAAGCAGAGACATTACTTTGCCAACAAAGGTCCATCTAGTTAAAGCTATGGTTTTCCAGCAGTCACGTATGGATGTGAGAGTTGGACTATAAAGAAAGCTGAGCACCGAAGAATTGATGCTTTTGAACTGTGGTGTTGGAGAAGACTCTTGAGAGTCCTTTGGACTGCCAGGAGATCCAACCAGTCCATTGTAAAGGAGACCAGTCCTGAATAGTCATTGGAAGATTGATGCTGAAGCTGAAACTCCAACATTTTGGCCACCTGATATGAAGAACTGACTCATTAGAAAAGACTCTGATGCTTGAAAAGATTGAAGGCAGGAGGAGAAGGGGACGACAGAGGATGAGATAGTTGCATGACATCACTGACTCAATGGACATGAGTTTGAGCAAACTCCGGGAGTTGGTGATGGACTGGAGGCCTGGTGTGCTGCAGTCCATGGGATTGCAAAGTATCAGATGTGACTGAGTCACTGAACTGAACTGGAAATGGGTCAAAAATTAGAAAGTCATGGAAATGATTTAATCCTGATTTGTGGTAAGTATGCTGTGAGTCTCCATAACCAATATGTTATTTAGCAAACAAAATACAAGTGAACAAAACATAATTTCTCTTATGGATGAAGTGGTTTGCCATGGTCTTTCCCTTAAACTATCTTTCTTATGCAAGGATAATTCTCATATGAAATATAGAACCTAAGCAGTAATAATCAATATTATTCAATTTCCTTGGGCAATTTAAACCTAACATCAGATGAACACAGAATAAAAACCATTACAGTCTTCTTTCAAAGAAACAAACAAAAAAGAAAAAACAATATCCCTTCCATATCTGCCAAATATTGACCCCCAAATTACACTAATTTCCTATATGTTAAGGTATTTTTAACCTCATAATACTAAAAGTTATATTCCTTCTGCTTTTATTTTTATGCACTACTCTTTATTACTATAGAAATCTTAAACTTTCACTGGATAATTTTATATGAATTTCATAATACTTTGTTTCTAGGATATTGATCCAACTTTTGAAACGTGGTATACATTTCAATTGGCAACCACGAAAATGATTTTTTCATATGTTCACAAATACTATGCAGAACATTTAGCAGCTCATAAAGATGGAAGCTATAAGAATTTTTGTTGTATTTAGAAAGTATTACAAACTGAAAAGAAACATCTTACGGAAATAACAGCATTTTATTGAAACTGGAAAGCAGGCACAAACCCGGTGGTAGCCAGGAGCCAGCATGGTGCAAGCTCGCGGCCCGGGCCAGAGGCCAGGCGTGGGTCATGTGCCCCCGTGGGCCCTGTGCCCCCAGAGCAGGCCCTGCACGGTGAGGCTGGGGCAGTAGGTTTCTGTACACACGTGAATGAGTCACCCCACCCACCCCCTACCCTCGGACGAAGAGGACAAGGAGGATGAGGACTATGAGGAAGAGGAGGGGCTCGGGCCCCAGGGGCGCCGCCAGCCTGGGCCCCACAGCCCTGTTCCCCGGGAAGGCTCAGCCGCTCCAGGCCTTCCGCTGTGACAGTGGATCCCGGCACTGGCTGGCCGGGAGCACCTGGGGACTGGCCCGGCTGTCCCCGGAGGGGTTGCCCATCCTGCACCTCAGCTGCAGCCACCGGACCATGGGGACTGGACATATAAGGAGCAGTTCAAGCAGCTGTACGAACTGGATGCGGACCCCAAGAGGAAGGAGTTCCTGGATGACTTGTTCAGTCTCATGCAGAAGTGAGGGACACCTGTGAACGGCATCCCCATCGTGGCAAAGCAGGTGCTCAGCCTGTTCATGTTGTATGTGCTGGTGATGGAGAACGGAGGCCTGGTGGAGGTCAACAAGAAGCCGTGGCGGGGAGATCACCAAGGGACTGAACCTGCCCACGTCCATCACCAGCGCTGCCTTCACACTGCGCACCCAGGACGTGAAGTACCTGTACCCCTAGGAGTGTGAGAAGCGTGGCCTCAGCAACCCCAACGAGCTCCAGGCAGCCATCGACAGCAAGTGGAGGGAGGGCCGGCGCCAGAGCTTTGGGGGCTCCCTCTTTGCCTACTTGCTGGCGGGGGCCCACAGCATGCTGTCCTCGCCCAAGCTGCCTGTGTCCTCCCTGGGCCTGGCCACCGGCACCAACAGCAGCTCCATCACCCCAGCCCCCAGGGCCAAGAAAGGAGGATGCGGCCGTCCCCATCACGGTCCCCAGCCGCCTGCCAGTGTCCCTGCTCACCCAGGGTGGCGGCCCAGGCAGTAGCAGCCCAAGCGGCCGAGCAGCACAGGCAGCTGCCCTGGAGCAGCTTCGGGAGAAACTGGAGTCTGGGGAGCCTCCTGAGAAGGAAATGGCCCTGGGGGCAGAGGAGCAGCAGCAGCCGATGCAGCGGGCACTTCGGCAGAACTTCCTGGCCAGGACGGCACAGCTGCCCATGTGCATCCGGATTAACAGCCAAGTCTCCGAGAGCCGCCAGTACTCGGCTGCGAACCTGACCAGCACCAACGGCAGCCAGAATATTGGCATGTCAGTAGAGATGAACGGAATCATGTACACAGGAGTGCTGTTCGCCCAGCCGCCCGGCCTCCACGCCCCGCTCCGCTCCCAGCAAAGGTGGAGGCGGCAGCAGCTGGGCGGGGAGACAGCGGGACCACGAGCAGCAGCAGCAGGGCAGGCAGGCCCGGCAGGGATGTCTGCACCCCCACATCGACCTCAAACACCCCCCCACCCTGGGAACCTGCCAGCCTGGGCAGCGGGGTCCAGGTGGGCCAAGCAGGGGCTGGGATGGTGGAAGATACGGGTGGGGAGGGGAGGTATCCACAGAGGAGTGATCACTTAACACCAAAAAGAAAAGAAAAATATATATACACATATATATATAAAGAAAATTTAATAAAATGGGGAAACCAAGGAACACTTGAATTACATTTCAGACATTCAGAGATGAATTATGAGAATATAAAAGGAAATTAGAAATGAGAGAGGCAAATGTCTACTAGGGCCTGCAGCGCTGGTGGACCCACGTGGACTGGTGTCTGGTTTCAACAGGCCAATCCTGTTTACCTCATACATCCCTGCACTGTGTTTTTCAGTTTTATCTGGTTTTTTTTTCTTTGCTTTTTTTTTTTTTGGTCCATTTGTCACACACTCACCACACCCAGCTCCTTGTGTTGAATGAAACCCCTGAGCCAAGATCAGTTGAATTTTTTGTTGTTGCTGCTTTGGGAACTTTGTTGTTGGTTTTTAAAAGAAATAAT
Source organism: Nanger dama (assembly GCA_917880005.1). Taxonomy (NCBI): domain Eukaryota; kingdom Metazoa; phylum Chordata; class Mammalia; order Artiodactyla; family Bovidae; genus Nanger; species Nanger dama. The sequence continues at coordinate 6,705,554 of CAKJTW010000059.1, forward strand.
GAAATTCAAACTCAGTAGGGTTTTTAAGAGGTTTTGGGGGTTTTGTTTTGTATATATTCTATTTTATTCTTGGAGGAGGAATCAAACCTAGGAAAAGGATATATATATCTATATATTTGTGTTCATTCGGGAAATTGGACTTGAAAAGAAAAAAAGTTCAAAAAAAAAAAAACCAAGTTAAAAAAAGAAATTGGAAAGCATTGCATTTATATATCAATATTTTTAATATGAACAAACTTATCTGAGAAAGTGCAGTCAGTGACAGTGGTGGTTTTAAAACATTACACCAACTCTCTGACAGTTTGTCCTGCTCTCTCCATGGAACACTTGAACCAAGGCCCTTCTCATCTTATGCCAGAAACAAAATAGGACTAAGGCCAGGTTCTGGTGCAATTTGTGAGGCCCTTGGTTTGCAGAGTTGTTGGTGTGATTGCTTAGCCTGTGGACTCCTCTCTGTCACATTTGAACATTTATTATGTTTCAAATTGTCAGTCATGTTCAGATTTATATTCATGCCTGCAGTTTCCAATTATTTAATTACACCTGCCATCAACCTAGTTAATCTGGCTTGGTTACTGCAGTCTGAACTCTGGTTGCATTTTTCAAGGAAATTAAATTGCTAGGTTGTTCCAGATAATTACACTTCAGTACTGGCTTATAACTTTTGTTTTTTACTTTCCATTCTTAACCATATTTTTAGAACTATCTACATATTTTGGGCTTCCCTTGTGGCTCAGCTGGTAAAGAATCTGCCTGCAACGCAGTTTGATCCCTGGGTTGGGAGGATCCCCTGGAGAAGAGAAAGGTTACCCACTCCAGTATTCTGGCCTAGAGAATTCCATGGACTATATGGATTCTCAGTCGGAGATGACTGAGCAACTGTATAGTCAATGGGGTCAGAAAGAGTTGTACATGACTGAGCAACTTTCACTTAGCACCACATATTTAGAAGCTTCTTGCAGCACACTTTAAGTTACATAGTTAACTGCAAGTTTAACCCTGTCAGATGGCTCCCTGGGAGTGCAGGTAGGCAGGAGCCCTGTGGTACCTATGGGGGAGGTTGCCCCCTCCTCAGCTGAGATGAAGGTAAGCCTATCTTTAACCACCCTGACCTTCCCCCTCACTCAAACCTAATTCTTGATCTCCCACCTGTCCTCATTTCTTCTGCCATCTCTTGTTAGGATCCACAGCAGCTGTCCCCCATGCTTTGCCTTGTAACATTCCACATGGTACTCAGTAAAAGCCTGATATAGATGGCCTCTTTCTAATAGGACTGCAATTATTCTTGTCATGCTTTGGCTGTTTCTGTGACTCTCCTCTGGACTGTCTCCAAATTCTTCTGCTCAGTTTTAGCAAGCTGGCAGAGAGTTCTCTCACAGGACTCTGACGTGAATACAAATTAGCTTGTGGTTAGAGCCCTTCTGCTCAGTACTGGGACTGCCTCCTAATGCATTTATTTTTCTTTAATTCTGAGCTTGAGCACAAAGATTCATGTTACCTTCAGTATTTGCCTACATAGGAATGCCTTCTGTCACATGAAAAAGCCTGTGGTTATTTTGATGGGACAACAGTGGTAACATGACTGACCTCAGGTTCATCATAAACAGTTCAGAGCTGACCTGGTCTGTCTGGTGAGATGTCGCTGAAACGTGTGGTGACCTTGAGTTGCTAAAGAGTGAAAACGAGCTTAGGAGGAAGGTGGATCTAGAGAGAACTATTTAGTAGACACTGGGGAGAGAGATGTGGCCAGACCTCTTGCCAAGCACACCATGACTACAGGCAAGTAGTGGGGAAGAAAGTCAGACTGCAAGGAGTTCAAGTTCACTGGTTCATCCTAATTAATTGAACTCAGGTGAGGCAAAGGCAGGAAGGAGCAGGACGGGAAGCTTGTCCCTGCAGAAGGTAGAGGTAACAATGCAAGAAAGAAGTGTTTCAAGTCTACTTTTTCTGGGACTTTAGTTCCCCAACCAGGGATTAAACCCAGGCCCTTGGCAATAAGAGTTCACAGTCCTAACCATATGGACCACTAGGGAATTCCCTGAGTCTTCTTTTAGACAGAGGGAAATTAGCTATTAAAGAGGTAGAGAGGTTTTCTGTTTGTTTTCGTTTTGGTCGGGAGGGAGTATATTTTAAAAATAAGTTTTCTCGATAAGCTTACTTTATTAATTAGAGCAGCCCTATCCAACAGAATTTTCTGTGATGATGGTCATATTCTGTACGTACAATGTCCAATATGGTAGCCACTAGCCTCAGGTGGCTCTTTAAATTTATTAAAAGTCAAATAAAATTAAAATCAGCTCCTCAGTTACACTAGTCACATCTCAATTGCACAATAGCCATAATAATTAAAACTTAAATTTAAATAGTCATATTTGTCTGGTGGGTATTGCACTAGACAGCTTAGAGTATTATTTTGAGATTAGTCTCAAAATAAGGGTCTTCAAACAATATAAGTTTACTTTTCACCTGCAGAGATCCAACCAGTCCATCCTAAAGGAAATCAGTCCAGAATATTCATTGGAAGGACTAATGTTGGGGCTGAAGCTCCAGTACTTTGGCCACCTGATGTGAAGAGCTAATTTGAAAAGACCCTGATGCTGGCAAAGATTGAAGGCAAGAGAAAAAGAGGACAACAGAGGACAAGATGGTTGGATGGCATCAAGGGCTCAATGGACGTGAGTTTGAGCAAGCTCCGGGGAATTGATGATGGACAGGGAAACCTGGTGTGCTGCAGTCCATGGGGTTGCAAAAAGTCGGACATGATTGAGAGACTGAACTGAACATGTAAGCCAATTAGTGCCAGAATATGGGGTGGTGGGGTTTTCTCCACCCGTCTGTGCTTAGTCATGTCCTACTCTTTGTTACCCTGTGGACTGTAGGCCATCATGCTCCTCTGTCCATAGGGATTCTCCAGGCAAGAATCCTGAAGTGGGTTGCCATGCCCTCTTCCAGGGGATCTTCCCAACCCCAGGATTGAATCCAGGTCTCCTACATTACAGGCAGATATTTTACCATCCTGAGCCACCAGGGAAGCTCAAGAATACTAAGTGGGTGGCCTATCTTTTCTCCAGGGGATCTTCCTGACCCAGGAATTGAGCTGGGATCTCCTGCAGTGCAGGCAGATTCTTTACCAGCTGAGCTACGAGGGAAGCCCTTGCTCCACCTAGTCATTTGGAAATATTGGTGCTTCCCACCTTGTATGTCTGTCATTGCCAATAAGCAGGCTTCAGGGCTGTAGAGAGGAAGGAAAGAGAGTATGGAGGAGCTCTTGGGAGGTTAACGGGCTGGAAATGGTCGACATCATCTCTACCCATATTCTAATGGCTAGAAAAATCACATGGCCCTATCTATCTGCATGCTAAGCTGTAAATATATAACTGTGCCCAGAAGGAAAAGGAAGTGGTTCTATGGACATTCAACACTGAACTTCCACATTTATCAACAATACAATTTTTAAATTTAGAGAATTCTGAGTCTCCAATAATTTCACCACGAAGGACTGGAAATTAATCTTAACTAGTGGTGGCTGCGAGGGCGCAGGAGGGCCTAGAGGAGATATCCCACATTGAAGGTCAGGAACGGCGATGGTAAGGAGATACCCCTCGTCCAAGGTAAGGAGCAGTGGCTATGCTTTGTTGGAGCAGCCGTGAGGAGATATCCCACGCCCAAGGTAAGAGAAACCCAAGTAAGATGGTAGGTGTCGCAAGAGGGCATCAGAGGGCAGAAACACTGAAACCATACTCACAGAAAACTAGTCAATCCAATCACACTAGGACCACACAGCCTTGTCTAACTCAATGAAACCATGCCATGCCTGCGGGGCAACCCAAGACAGGCTGGTCATGGTGGAGAGGGCTGACAGAACGTGGTCCATTGGAGGAGGGAATGGCAAGCCACTTCAGTATTCTTGCCTTGAGAACCCCATGAACAGTATGAAAAGGCAAAATGATAGGATACCAAAAGAAGAACTCCCCAGGTCATTAGGTGTCCAATATGCTACTGGAAATCAGTGGAGAAATAACTCCAGAAAGAATGAAGGGATGGAGCCAAAGCAAAAAAAATACCCAGTTGTGCATGTGACTGGTGATAGAAGCAAGATCCGATGCTGTAAAGAGCAATATTGCATAGGAATCTGGAATGTCAGGTCCATGAATCAAGGCAAATTGGAAGTGGTCAAACAAGAGATGGCAAGAGTGAATGTTGACATTCTAGGAATCAGTGAACTAAAATGGACTGGAATGGGTGAATTTAACTCAGATGACCATTATATCTACTACTGTGGGCAGGAATCCCTGAGAAGAAATGGAGTAGCCATCATGGCCAACAAAAGAGTCCTAAATGCAGTACTTGGATGCAGTCTCAAAAACGACAGAATGATCTCTGTTCGTTTCCAAGGCAAACCATTCAATATCGCAGTTATCCAAGTCTATGCCCCAACCAGTAACGCTGAAAAGCTGAAGGTGAACAGTTCTATGAAGACCTACAAGACCTTTTAGAACTAACACCCAAAAAAGATGTCCTTTTCATTATAGGGGACTGGAATGCAAAAGTAGGAAGTCAAGAAACACCTGCAGTAACAGGCAAATTTGGCCTTGGAATGAGGAATGAAGCCGGGAAAAGACTAATAGAGTTTTGTCAAGAAAATGCACTGGTCATAGCAAACACCCTCTTCCAAAAACACAAGAGAAGACTCTACACATGGATATCACCGGATGGTCAACACCGAAATCAGATTAATTATATTCTTTGCAGCCAAAGATGGAGAAGCTCTATACAGTCAACAAAAACAAGACCAGGAGCTGACTGTGGCTCAGATCATGAACTCCTTATTGCCAAATTCAGACTGAAATTGAAGAAAGTAGGGAAAACCGCTAGACCATTCAGGTATGACCTAAATCAAATCCCTTATGATTATACAGTGGAAGTGGGAAATAGATTTAAGGGCCTAGATCTGATAGACTGAGTGCCTGATGAACTATGGAATAAGGTTCGTGACATTGTACAGGAGACAGGGATCAAGACCACCCCCATAGAAAAGAAATGCAAAACAGCAAAATGGCTCTCTGGGGAGGCCGTACAAATAGCTGTGAAAAGAAGATAGGCAAAAAGCAAAGGAGAAAAGGAAAGATATAGGCATCTGAATGCAGAGTTCCAAAGAATAGCAAGAAGAGATAAGAAGACCTTCTTCAGTGATCAATGCAAAGAAATAGAGGAAAAGAACAGAATGGGAAAAACTAGAGATCTCTTCAAGAAAATTAGAGATACCAAGGGAACATTTCATGCAAAGATGGGCTCATTAAAGGACAGAAATGGTCTGGACCTAACAGAAGCAGAAGATATTAAGAGGTGGCAAGAATACACGGAAGAACTGTGCACAAAAGATCTTCACGACCCAGATAATCATGATGATGTGATCACTCATCTAGAGCCAGACATCCTGGAATGTGAAGTCAAGTGGGCCTTAGAAAGCATCACTACAAACAAAGCTAGTGGAGGTGATGGAATTTTAGTTGAGCTGTTTCAAATCCTTAAAGATGATGCTGCGAAAGTGCTGCACTCAATATGCCAGCAAATTGGGAAAACTCAGCAGTGGCCACAGGACTGGAAAAAGTCAGTTTTCATTCCAGTCCCAAAGAAAGGCAATGCTCAAACTACCACACAATTGCACTGATCTCACATGCTAGTAAAGTAATGCTCAAAATTCTCCAAGCCAGGCTTCAGCAATACTTGAACCGTGAACCCCTGATGTTCAAGCTGGTTTTAGAAAAGGCAGAGAAACCAGAGATCAAATTGCCAACATCCGCTGGATCATGGAAAAAGCAAGAGAGTTCCAGAAAAACATCTATTCCTGCTTTATTGACTATGCCAAAGCCTTTGACTGTGTGGATCACAAGAAACGGTGGAAAATTCTGAAAGAGATAGGAATACCAGACCACCTGACTTGCCTCTTGAGAAATCTGTATGCAGGTCAGGAAGCAACAGTTAGAACTGGACATGGAACAACAGACTGGTTCCAAATAGGAAAAGGAGTACATCAAGGCTGTATATTGTCATCCTGCTTATTTAACTTATATGCAGAGTACATCATGAGAAACGCTGGACTGGAAGAAACACAAGCTGAAATCAAGATTGCCAGGAGAAATATCAATAACCTCAGATACGCAGATGACACCACTCTTATGGCAGAAAGTGAAGAGGAACCAAAAAGCCTCTTGAGGAAAGTGAAAGAGGAGACTGAAAAAGTTGGCTTAAAGCTCAACATTCAGAACACAACGATCATGGCATCTGGTCCCATCACTTCATGGGAAATAGATGGAGAAACAGTGGAAACAATGTCAGGCTTAATTTTTGGGGCTCCAAAATTAATGCAGATGGTGACTGCAGCCATGAAATTAAAAGACGCTTACTCCTTGGAAGAAAAGTTATGACCAACCTAGACAGTATATTCAAAAGCAGAGACATTACTTTGCCGACTAAGGTCCGTCTAGTCAAGGCTATGGTTTTTCGTGTGGTCATGTATGGTTGTGAGAGTTGGACTGTGAAGAAGGCTGAGTGCCGAAGAATTGATGCTTTTGAACTGTGGTGTTGGAGAAGACTCTTGAGAGTCCCTTGTACTGCAAGGAGATCCAACCAGTCCATTCTGAAGGAGATCAGCCCTGGGATTTCTTTGGAAGGAATGATGCTGAAGCTGAAACTCCAGTACTTTGGCCACCTCATGCGAAGAGCTGACTCATTGGAAAAGACTCTGATGCTGGGAGGGACTGCGGGCAGGAGGAGAAGGGGACAACTGAGGATGAGATGGCTGGATGGCATCACGGACTCAATGGACGTGAGTCTGAGTGAACTTCAGGAGATGGTGATGGATGGGGAGGCCTGGTGTGCTGCGATTCATGGGGTCCAACTCTCTGCGACTGAACTGAACTGAATCCACGCACATCTAAGTACTAAAACTCTGTTTCCTCATCTTTCAAACAGGGGAAATCATTGTACTTACCTGATGCTGCCCTGGTGGCTCAGTGGTAAAGAATCCGCCTGCAGTGCAGGGGCCACAGGAAACTTGGGTTTGATCCTTAGATCAGGAAGATCCCCTGGAGGAGGGCATGGCAACCCACTCCCGTATTCTTACCTGGAGAATCTTATGGACAGAGAAGCCTGGGGCTAAGGTCTGTAAGGTCAGAAAGAGTCAGACATAACTGAAGTGAGTTAGCACGCACATAGTATTGCTGGAGGGATGAAATTAATTAATATATGTAAAGCATTAATGATGCCTGACACTATCATAATTATTGTCTTGAATTTTACTCAATTTTCCCCCCTCTATCAATATGAGATGAGTATAGAGGCTAGATGACTCACTGATGGTAATCAGAAGCTATTTTATATGCTCTGAAAATACAATGCTCAGATGGTACAACTCTCACATATTACTCCTAAATGAATGTCTAGGGTCATATAGGTGTCCCCTGTGCTGCTTGCCTCATGAAAAGCAACCTTTAAAAAAAAAAAATTATTTATTTGGCTGCACTGGGTCTTAGTTGCAGCACACAGGATCTTTAGTTGTGGAATGAAAATTATTCATTTTGGCCTATAAGCTCTTGTTCCCAGACCAGGGATTGAACCCTGGTCCCCTGCATCGGGGAGATAGGAGTCTTAGCCACTAGACCACCAGGGAAGTCCCCCAAACTATAACTTCCTGAAGAGTGTGAATGGCCTGTGTGGCCTAAGGATAGAGTCACTATCTTACAGTTATGTTGTATGGTTTGTGAGGCAGAACTGATGAGGCATGGCTACTGTGTTAAGGAGACACCATGATCCAATCTTGGTGAGAAAACAGTTTATAGGGAAGGAACAAAATCACCACTAAGAACTGCAAAAATACAACTCAGCTCCGGAAACACTGCTCTTCTCCATGTTACTGGCACAGTCCCACTTCTGGTGAAGACATTAATCGCCAGCCAGAGCTCTTGCTGTGAGGGGGAAACATTATCTATCTTCTCCATCTTTATCCATAATGTCTATCCCAGGGCCTGGAACTGAATATATATTCAGTAATCAATATGTGCAAAGTAAGTAACAATTCAAGGTGAATGTTAAAGAATTCTGAAGACTTCAAGGAAAGGTTTTATGCTTTTAGTGCTGCGGGATAGTGCTAAGTGAGTGCCATCATATTTCTTAGACTGTAGTTTACTTAGAAATCAGCAAAGAAACCCATCAAGTGATCTTTGGGACCCGCTTTGACTGGAAGCCACAGGAAATGCCAAAACAGGCCTTTGGGCTCTCTTCTTCCTACATAACCAGTTTTGGAATGTTTCAGGATTTGGTACGTTTTGATCTCTAAAATGAAAATTAATACCACTTGAGTTTCTGTCCTGCAAACTTCCTTCCTTATTGTGCTTCTTTTTCAGAATCAGTGGAATGCGCTACATAGTGAATGGAACCTTGATTTTCTTGTTGGGCACTCCCAACAATAATTTGGGGCCAATAACTTTGGCTTCTCCCACGGACATCTTGTACCTCCCAAGCACCCAACATGCTAGTGAAGAACTTGAATCTCCTGAATTCTCCCCTTAAATTTCAACCTTTAGGAAAATGGACAAGGTCCTGTTCTACCTAACTCCCATCCTATGATGGGTGGAGCCCCTGAGGTCAGCACTGCTGCTGGGACTGTGCCCCTGGCCCCCTCCTCCCTTCCAGGGGATCCTCTTATCCTAGTGGTCGCACACACAATGGGAAGCCAATCCTTTACCAAATTCTCAAAGGATGAGACAAGAGAGAAGGTGGTAATGGCAGGGATTTGTGATACAATAGGTAGCTCAAATGTTTATTCTGAGCCAATGATGCTGGACTGTTAGGGGAACATATTACATACTCAGGCTTCCCTGATGGCTCAGTGGTAAAGAATCCACTTGCAGTGTAGGAGACGCAGGTTTGATCTCTGGGTTGAGAAGATCCCATGAAGAAGGGAATGGCTACCCATTCCAGCATTCTTGCCCAGAGAATTCCATGGACAGAGAAGCCTGGCAGGCTACAGTCCGTGGGTCACAAAGAGGTGGACACAGCTGAAGTGACTGAGCACACGTTACATATTCACTTCAAGACTCCTGTTCTCCTAGTTTCCACATTTCCTAAATGAAGAAGAAATTTTTACTGATCATGTCTTTCTTCACTTAAAATTCTGTAAATGCCATCAATTCAGAACTGGTTAACTTATGGTACACCCCCTCCTGAGTTTCCCAGATGAGATCAATAACCTCTATCAGATGCTCTCATGGCACCTCTTCCTTAGAGGTTAATTATATCCTGATTTTTATGATTATTAAGTATCTGTCTCCCTCGTAGACTCTAAGCCCAGTGAGGACAAGAACCATGAGGATAGGCATTTGAATACCCACTGCTTAGCACCACACTTAGTAGTCAGTTAATATTTAGATGTATAACAAATGTAAATAATAGAATACTATGCAGCCATTTTAAAGGATTATAATATGGAACATTTATTGACTGATAATATAATGTTAAATTAAAAATCAAATTATAAAATAATAGATCCAGCACAATCTCATTTTCATAAAAAGAACAGCTATGTATACAGATACCTTGATCTAACTGTTAATAATGGTAGGATTATGGATGATTTTATTTTCTTTGCAACTCTTCATATTATCTGAATTTTAAAAAGAGTAACATTCATTAGATCCATTATTTTCTAACTTACACATGATTTCCATTTTGAAAAAAATCAAGAAGAGATTAAAAACAACTTTTTCTGTCACAAAACTTCACTTGAACAACAGGATTCACTTACACAATATCAGAAACAACCTGACTTTCTGATTCAAGTGGGCTTCTAAAAAAATGATCATGAGGATACCTTTACTTCTGTGCAAAATTTATTATTTTATTTTAATGTCCATAATTACCCATTAGTCTTCTCTCTCCCCTGATTCAAATTCCTTCTCAGGATATGGAGAATGGAACAGACTCTGATTTCTTAGTCTATCCTTTTAGCTGAAGACCAAGAAAGTATAAAAATAAAAGGTAATAGATTTCTGAATGTAAGACAATGTCAGTGACTGGTACATTTCAAGTACCTTCCTCACATTGAAGCAAGGTTGTAAAAGTGACATTTCTCCCAATAAAACACTAAAACAATACCAAAATTCTAAAAGTTTATCCACTTTAAACAAATACTTTCAATGGCCTTATAGGTTACAAAACTATAATTGGACATTTTAAGATTAGCTCATAATTTTCAATTTTAAAAGACATTAATACAAATAAGACATTTACAGATGATAGTAGCTACAGAACAACAGACTCCTGGATATCTTAAAAGGTAAATATAATTGCACTTACTTTATAAAATAATTTGCATTATTGTGGGGAAATAGAAAATATATTTCCATATAAATTCCTTTTCCCAATTAAGTATAATGAAACTCTCTAAGTTTCATTAAGAGTCAGTTTAAAATAAAATTTAAAAGAGAGAGAGAAAAAAATAGGGCAACTACTATATATGGCTGTCTGTCTCTCAGTAATATTCACTGGGTTGTTCCTGCCAGTTTCAATCCATGGACACAAAGACCTCAGCACCATGTTAAGAAGTCATACTGTGACCTATAAAATGTGACGGCCCTGGGAGAACTAGTACATCATTATTCCTTTTCAGTAAAAGCCTAACAGAACAGTTGATCCACTTTGTGCCTCGGAACCATAATCATACGTTACAAGTCATTTACAATACAAACTGCAGTGAGGAACGTGTGCTGCACAGCTGGGCTCTACGCGTTCTTTGGAAGCTCAGAAAGTTCAAGGATGTCTGATCAATCTTCATTTCAGATCTAGTAGCATAAAAGCTGGGTTTTCTAAGTAGGATTTCCACAAATTAGAGAAGCGTGACACTGTAGCGCCATCAATAATTCTGTGATCAGCTGACCAGCTCACGTTCATTATCTGGGCCTTACAGACTTCCCCTTTCTCGTTAAATCGGGGAAGGGCCTACAAATAAGGAAAATAACAGAGTCAGCCTTCATTTGCACAAAGTAAGCTCTAGCAATAGCAATGCTGAAAGATTAGGCAAATCTCCCTCCCTATAACAGAGAAGAAGTGGGCATCCCAAGTAACTTTTGAAAATGCTTGACTCCTACCTTTCCCATCTTTGTGAGTGTGTGCTTTAAACTTTCAGAGTTTCTCCAAGGTATTTCCTGTCCTCCGTATAATTTCTACATGTATGGTAAATTTCGTTTCAGATTTCTCAATTATTTAACAGCTATTTACCGAGTACCTACTGTGTACCAGGTACTTTCTAGAATCTAGGAAAACGCAATGAATAAAACAAATAACCATCCTCACCCTCTTGGAGCGAACATTTTATTATACAGTGTTAAATAGCAAAAAGTGCAAAGGAAAGAAGTAAAGCACTTTGGAACAGAGACAGAGATTGTAGGCAGGAGGTGGGAATAGGGGAGAAGGTGCATGTTTTTTTTTTTCGACAGGCAAGCAGGGAAAGCTTCACTAAGAAGGTGTCCTCACTGTAGGCAGGGGGAAGCTAGCCATCTGGACACCTGAAAAGACAGAAGGGAAGCTTGGCTGGAGCACTGGAGGACCAGCAGAATCAGCAAGGCAGCTGCAGTGGAGGGGCCGGGTGAGAGAAGGGGCGTGCGGTCACCGAGGGTGCAGGCTGAAAGGGGGGCATGTGGTGACGACAAGAGTGATGGCTCCTGGTCTGTCTTTGCTTTGTTAAAAAAAAAGATTAAAAAAACCCTAATTCACTGTCAGTATTTTAAAATATATATATTAAAATGAATTACTAAAATAAATATAAAGGTATACAAAATACAAGACCCACTTTTTATTGATAAGTTCATTTAGACATAAAACCACTCTGTCGAAAGGCAGTGATTTTTTTTTAAATGCTAGGCTATCTACCAGCTAATGCAGACTTCTGTGATGGCTGCATACCTCATGGAATATTTAAAATTAAATATTAAAGCTAGAATGTTTAAAAGATTTTCATCTTTGTCCCATTTTAACATTACCTAATGAGAGCACCCCACTCCAGTACTCTTGCCTGGAAAATCCCATGGACAGAGGAGCCTGATGGGCTGCAGTCCATGGGGTTGCTAAGAGTCGGACATGACTGAGCGACTTCACTTTCACTTTTCACTTTCCTGCACTGGAGAAGGAAATGGCAACCCACTCCAGTGTTCTTGCCTGGAGAATCCCAGGGACGGGGGAGCCTGGTGGGCTGCCGTCTCTGGGGTCACACAGAGTCGGACACCACTGAAGCGACTTAGCAGCAGCAGCAATGAGCAGACAACTTTCTGAAAAAAACTGGAGATCATTCCTTCCTGGTCAGTTATTCTCGGCTGTGGTGATGAATAATCCCTGGAAATTTGCCCCATTCCCAAATCACAATGAAAGCAGCAATCTGTTTTTGTAAGTAGCTTGTTATTCTTGATAATGTAAGTTTCCACACCTTACTGTTGAAACTGGCATGCTCCATAGACATAAACCTAAAAGATGCCTCTGTCGCATCTGACAGGCCTGAGTATTTAAGGCCCACACTGGTGGCTTCCTTGGTGCCCAGTGGCTGAGACTGAGCTTCCAATGCAGGGAATGTGGGTTTGATCTCTGGTCAGGGAACTAAGATCTCATATGCTGCGTACCGCAGCCAAAAAAAGAAAGACCCACACTGGAAGGATTCTCCAAAAAATAAGCCTATCTTTCCATTGTGATTTGTCAATGTAACTCTAATATTCCCAGGAAAAATATATAAGAATCTCAGGGGCAGAAATACTGTCCATATATATATTTCATGCCTATCATCTGAATTTACTAAAAATGAATCAAACTAATTTATAACCATTCTGCCTTTTCTGCCTAAGCTAATAAACTTCTTACTGTGTTTTATTCGGGAGAAAGGGGAGAGCAGGCAATGAAAATTTCTAAGCCCCACCACCCTCTTTCTGTAATTAGTGGTGGTTTAGTTGCCAAGCCGTATCTGACTCTTGCCACCTCAACAGACTGCAGCCTGCCAGGCTCCTCTGTCCATGGGATTCTCCAGGCAAAAACACTGGAGTGGGTTGCCAGTCCCTTTTCCAGGGGATCTTCCTGACCCAGGAATTGAACCCAGGTCTCCTGCATTGCGTTGGGACTTACCTGGTGGCTCAGACGGTAACGCGTCTGTCTGCAATGCAGGAGACTTGGGTTCGATCTCTGGGTCGGGAAGATCCCCTGGAGAAGGGAATGGCGAACCACTCCAGTGTTTTTGCCTGCAGAATCCCATGGACAGAGGAGCCTGGCAGGCTGCAGTCCATGGGGTCGCAAAGAGTCGGACACGACTGAGTGACTTCACTCACTCACTCCTGCATTGCACGCAGATTCTTTGCCTACCCTCCTTCCGTAATTCTCTCTTCATAGCCTGGATATGACAGTCACGGCCTGACATGGGTCCCCCCTCACACGGAGTGGCACCAGCCTAGGGCCGTGCAGGCCACTGCAGCTACTTTCCCTTCCCTTTGGAGTGAGGTGAGAAGCCATGGAAGTTTCTGAGCACAAGGGCCAGTCACTGAAAGGGGACGACTTCAGGAGGAGCATGTGTGAGGATGAGTGGTAAGGAAAGAAGCAGGAAACTGGAGATGCTTTACTTGACTTCGAAGCAGGAAAGATGAGTTTGGCATTCAAAGGAGAGACCTGGTCTGGAGATCTAAACTTGGAAGCCATCAGCATCTAAATGGTATTTAAAGCCACTGAGACTGGATCAGACAAAGAAAAGGGCCGGAACTGAGCCCAGGGGTACTCCAGCATTTAGCAATTGGGAGATGAGGAGGTATGGGCAAAGGAGACTCAAAGAGAATAGGCACTAGACAGGGAGAAAACAGACCAGCAAGGTTTTCTTTGTGTCACAATGAAAAAGGTTTTCCAAGGAGGTGGTATTGATCAACTTGAGTGTAACTAATAGGTCAAGAAAGATAAGGACTGAGAACTGAGAAATGTGGAGGATTTCATGTTTTAAGACTATTTAGTGACAGTTTAAAATTTACAGTGAAAACAGAAAATAGCAAAGGAGAGATGACACAAAGGGAGAAAAAAATGAAATATTATTTGTCCCTACCCAACAAAGATTAGTAGCTCTATTAAGTTGCTATGAAGATTTATCCTCTAAGAGATATACTTCATAGCCTGAGAAAACCTTGCAGGTAAGATGATTCTGAAAAAATACATCTCACACAGATCACTGTACACCAATGTTCATAGCAGCATTATTCACAATTGCTGAAAAAAATGGAAACAGACCAAATATTCACCAGAGATGAATAGATTAACAAAATGTAGTATATGCATACAGAATTTCAGTTTGGGATGATAAAACTTAGCTCATGTGAATGTGAATGTAACTACTGCTGCGACCATATACTTAAAAATGATTGAAATGGTTAACTTTGTTATGTATAGCTTACCACAAGAATATATCTATGTGTATAGTTCAGAAGAAAACAAATCACTTTCAGAGGCAATGGGAAAACAAAACTTTGTCAAATAGGTATGATGGCTTGTTTATAAACTGAAAAAGGTCAGAATTTAGTGAGAAACAAATGCTGAATTCTTGCTGGAGGGAGAATGGGCGACTGAAGTTATCCCTTAGAGAAACTCCTGATTTGGACGGAACGGTGTCATGTATGTGTTCTTTTTTTTCTCCCCATCTCCTCTGTGTGCCAGAGGGGAAAACAGAGCTAGAAGAGGGGGCAACTTAGCAGCCAAAGTACCACCTGCTAGAAGACAAATCAAAGGCTGAGTGCAAGTTCCTGCAATTGTTTTGGATGCCGACATGAAAGTAATAAGCTCATGAAAAACAAGTCTAAGAGATGCTCCATGTGGAAGCATTACAAATACAGAAAAGAAACGTTCTTCTAAAAACAGGAAGATCAAAATCGAGGTTAATGTAGCGACAATGACATTGAATAATGGAGGTATTGAAATGGGATCTATGAGCTTATTTCTTTAACTCTGGTGGTTCTCAACCCTGAATTAATGGGGATGCCCAAGCCCGAGGACCCCCAATTCTGGTGCAGTTGGTACAGGGAAGCTTGGGCATTTTTGTCACGCCCTCCAGATGATTCTAATGTGTAACCAGGGTTAAGAATCATTGCAATTCTTACTCTAAGTCGGTCTCCTATAACAGGGCCATAGTTCATTCATGCTGGAACCACCTGTGTTCTTGTTTAATATGTAAGTTTTGGAGGCTCTGTCCCCAAGGCCAAGAAATCTGCATTCTTAACTAGCATTCCCAATGATTCTTGAACAGAGCAAAGTCTGAGAAAATTGCTCTCAGTGGTGTCTCACCATTACAAATAATAATTTGGATTGGCTTACTGTTATTCTTTGGCATTCTGAAATTAAGATATTTTGATAGCCTCAGACTGGCTACATTTGTGATTACTCATAAACACACACATTTGTGCCTGGCATAATCCACAACGGTTGATCCATACAGAAATGATCCAGATCACGAGCACTCTACAGAGTAGTGTAGGCCTAGTTCTTCTGAAGAAATAGCTGGCTTATTAAGCCCAATACCATACTTGAACCTACAAAGTGAGGGGGAAAACCTCAGAAATAGTTACTCTTTGTTTTCACTCTCTCAATTTGCTTAAACTCTTTTGTCAACTATTTAATAAACATACCTTAATTGTTCCCAGGGCCCCAATTGCCACTTCAGGTGGAAGTATCACTGGTTTGGCATAGGTACCACCAATCTAAAAAAAAGAAAAAGTAAGAGTAGAGAAATTAAGCTTTTGAGGAACAAATGGCAAATGAAAGTTTCTATTTTTAACTGAGCATATGATCAAACTTCTTAAGTTATGGTTTATGTACTGGAACACTGCTGTTACTCACTGATCCAATGTTGGAAAGAGTGAATGTTCCTCCTATAAGGTCATTGGTGCTTAGCTGACCCGCAGAGCCCAATTTCTGGAGGCGGTTCAATTCAGCGGCGATCTCAAATATGGAGCGGATCTGAACATTTTTCACATTAGGTACAATCAAGCCCTGCTCTGTATCCATCGCTATTCCAATGTTATGAGAAGCCTAAAAACAAGCAAACAATTATATAGTAACCCTTTCACAGGCTAACAGAAAAGAAAGGCTCAACCGTCACTGCCTTATGAACTTAACTATCAAACCTATTTTCACTAGATTGATGGTAATTTTTAAAGCCTTTTCATTTGTTTTATTTCTTCGTTTCTGGCTGTGCTAGGTCTTCACTGGTACACGCAGGCTTTTGCTCATTGCGGTGAGCACGGGAGCCACTCTCTCGCGGTGGTGAACGGGTTTCTCACTGTGGCGGCTTCTCTTGCTGCAGAGCACAGCCTCCTGGGCACGTGGGCTTCAGCAGTGATTGCTAGCAGGCTCTGGAATGTGAGCACGATGGTTGTGATACACGGGCTTAAATTGCCCCGTGGCATGTGGAATCAGGGACTGAATCCATGTCCCCTGCACTGGTTCACTGATTTTCAAAACTAAATGAAAAGTTTTTAAAAGTTACCATCAATCTAATTTTTAGGTGGATTCTTATCCATTGGACCACCAGGGAAGTCCAGTGATGGCTTAAAAGGAATGATTTTAAAAGGCTTTTGTGAAAAAGATAAACTAGGGCAACAGACTATTTTCATACATTGTTACTGGAAGTGTAAGTTGGCATAGACTTCCGGGAGAACATTTAACATTAGGCACCAACATTTACAAAAATGTGTGCTAAGGGGATAAACACAGAAGTATGCAGAGATGCACAGAGATGCTGAGTCAGATTATTTCTAAGATGGAGAGACTGCACACGATCAAAATGTTTGTCAGTAAGTCACTGGCTAAACAGATGATAAAGCTGTATTTATTGACATACAATGACGTCTAAAATATATTATATGGAAAAAAAATAGTTAAAATTTTAACTAAAAACTATAATATAACATATAATTATATGTAGAATTCCATATATTTTTAACTGTATAAAAATAAAATCCTAGACAGACATACATCTCAGCATAAACAGTTATCTTAGGGTCACGGGACTAAAGGTGAATATCAATATTTTCTGGTTTGAATTATTTGCAACAAGTATATACTTAATGAGAAAACTATTAATCATGTGGAAAAACTATTAATCATATGGAAAGATTTTAGATTCAACCCCCTCCCCCAGAATATAAACCTCACTTCTTGGTTGTATATTTCTAGTAAGAATAATACGTAAGAGCCAGCATCCTCAAAACAGTTCTCAGTCTTCATAAACTTTGACTCCAAACAGAAGAGTTCACGCAACGGAATTTAAACTTTCATTAATTTGCTCATTTATATTGGTCTTGCTTTTTAAAACTGCAGGAATTCCACTTCAAGCCCTCTTCTGTTTGAGGGGAATGTGTGTAGTGTGAAAAATGTAACCCACTGCCTCACAGCTGTGTATTTCCAATATTCTAACCAGAAAACCAAAAGGGGTTAAAAATGGAAATCTGAATATCTGAAGAGTGTTGTTAATTATTAACCTACAAGCACATTTGCACTTTTATTTAAACAAAATATTTTCACAACACATAGCCAACCTTGTATGTTATGTTCTGGCAGTTTTCATCCACAGAAGCATTAAGAATAGGAAACTGTAGTAATCCCAAAGAAGCAGCCTGTTTAAGAGGGAGAAAATGCAACATTAACACTTTTAACTTTGAAAGGATAGGTAGGAGATTTGAAGTGTTAAGAGGTGAAAGGATGGAGGGAGGAACTCTTCTGTAAATGGAGTTTAATCTCAAGTCTACAGGTACCAGGCATATTACTCCTAACTTATCGTCCAGAAATGTGGAATTAGGTTACCCTTATCAATTAAGAATAAAAGATAAAGTAGTCAAGGTAGCTTGTACACGCTAAGGAGATTTTCAAAATAACTATGAAGATAGACCAAAACACTAAAAGAAAAGTCTCAATTCTCATGTTTTCCTCATTTACCTGTAGAGTGTTAAGAGTTCCATGAGAAGAAAACCTGCAGTTCAAAGAAATATTTTGAATTAAAACCTGAAAAAGCAGTTAATTATTTCCCTGTGGAGAAAGAACAAGTGACAAGGATTTGAGAAGCTGGTGTTCCTGGCCAAGAGAAGGGCAGAGCTGATGCACACACTGACTTCAGAGCTCATCTCCCCAAATTGATGGCATTTCTGTCTTCCCACTCTGTCTTTCCCTGCTTTAATCTCTCTCCCTTTTTTCTCTTCTGCCCATATTCAGATTTCCCTGTCTCCAAAATGTTCTCTACAGCGGTTTCTCTGCCCATTCGGGATATAATCAAAGTCAGACATCGCATGTGGTTGTCATGCCTTGCAGTCAGTTTAAAAACTAAAATAATAAAAATGCTTAAGATTGACAGTAAAACGAATCCCTTCCCCCACTACCTTCATCTTGTCCAATTAACAGTCCATTATATGCATTGTGTTGTTTTATTTTTGTCTGTGGATGGGTGGTCTTGACAGAAAAAAAAGAAATCATACCCCTGAACTAGAAAGTTAAGGAGTTTTATAAAGCATTTGATTTGATAACTATAACTTAAATCTTCTTTATTTAAAACAATCCATTCAGTTCAGTCAG
This sequence comes from Nanger dama, assembly GCA_917880005.1. Taxonomy (NCBI): domain Eukaryota; kingdom Metazoa; phylum Chordata; class Mammalia; order Artiodactyla; family Bovidae; genus Nanger; species Nanger dama. Next base: position 6,724,178 of record CAKJTW010000059.1, read on the forward strand.
TTCAGTCACTCAGTCGTGTCCAGCTCTTTGTGACCCCGTTGACTGCAGCCCGCCAGGCTTCCTGTCCATCATCAACTCCTGGAGCTTGCTCAAACTCATGTCCATCGCATTGGTGATGCCACCTAACCATCTTATCCTCTGTCGTCCCCTTCTCCTCCTGCCTTCAATCTTTCCCAGCATCAGGGTCTTTTCCAATGAGTTGATTCTTTGCATCAGATGGCCAAAGTACTGGAGTTTCAGCTTCAGTCCTTTCCTGGAGTCCTTTCCTTTAGGATGGACCGGTTGGATTTCCTTATAGTCCAAGGGACTCTCAAGAGTCTTCTCCAACACCACAGTTCAAAAGCATCAATTCTCTGGTGCTCAGTTTTCTTTATAGTCCAACTCTCACATCCATACATGACCACTGGAAAAACCATAGCTTTGACTAGACAGACCTTTGTTGGTAAAGTAATGTCTCTGCTTTTTAATATGCCATCTAGGTTGCTCATAGCTTTTCTTCCAAGGAGCAAATTTCTTTTAATTTCATGGCTGCAGTCATCATCTGCAGTGATTTTGAACCCCTCAAAATAAAATCTCTCACTGTTTTCTTTGTTTCCCCATCTATTTGCCATGAAGTGATGGGACCAGATGTCATGATCTTAGTTTTCTTAATTTTGAGTTTTAAACCAACTTTTTACTCTCCTCTTTCACTTTCATTGAGGCTCTTTAGTTCTTCTTCACTTATACATTACAAACACTATTTTGAGTACAATCCAAATTTTGTAAAAGGAAAAACAAGGTATGTGTCCACAGACATGAGGTCATTTTTCCCCTGAACAATACTTTAACCATCATTTGTATCCATGCCCTGTCTGCCTTAACATATTTTTTCAGGTTATCCTCTTCCTCAATTTCTTTCATTCCCCAAACCCAACTAACAGCAACCAAGCTTCAACCTCAGCAAAACTTTATTTAGTAAGTTCTGGTTGACTTTTTCTTCTCTCTTGGTGTAGGAGGCTGAATCAAAAGCCCCAGTCTTGCGCGCCTCCGTATACAAATCCTTTGGCAGTGCTCCTGCAAGCTGATTCTGAGCTAAGTTATGTGACTCGCTTTGGTCAGTGAATTAAAAACAAAGTAGGTGCAGTGCAGCTTGGAGAAAGTGCTTACATTGTGCTTCTTCTCTTCATTTGTCAGTACTGAGCCCATACGTAGGCTGGTATACTGGGCAGATAGGAGAGACATGGGAAGAGAAATGAGTGAAGCTCACTGAGGTTATCCTACAGCAGATGGCCCCTTAGCCAACCTACTAGCTGTCTGTAGACATATGAGTGGGCTCTGCCAAGATCAGAAGACTGGCTGTGCTCATGAGAAATAATAAATGTAGATTGTAGACTACAGAGAAATAGACTGTAGACCCATGAGAAATAATAAATGCCTAACTGTTACAAACCATCAAATCTGGGGGTGGTTTGTCATTCAGCAATAGACACACTTGGCTTTTAAGTGACTTGTTGGTTCTGCTATCATCAAATCACTGACTCCACTCACCATCTGCCACTGCCTAGGCAACTCAACTTCTATCTACCTCTTAAACACTGATGGAAAACCATGAGCCTTCTTTTCTTCTCCTTTGCACATAATTTGAGTGATACAATCCACGAGTTTCAACTGCTATGCCTCCTCAGAGCTGTAATATAGCCTAGATCCCTCATTATTGGCACCTACTACATCTCATGTTTATAGAGCATCTCTTTCCTCGTTAGGGTAGTTGTTAAAAAGATGGAGATACAGGAGAACAGCTTCTGTCTTACAAGACTCAGCATCAGTGAAGAGACAACTGAGGATAGATACTTTCAATACACTGAGGTAAGCTGCAATGAGAAACAAAAGGCTTGTTTAACTCAGACTGTGATAACCACCAGCTTTTGTAGGAGGCTACACTGGAACAAAATTTGGTGTTTAGGATGTACACACATTTGATCAAGGGAGGAGGCAGTACTTCAGGTAGAGTTGTATACTCCAGGAGCTACACATAGCTTAATCTGACTGTAGCGGGTTGGGGGTGACTGAGAGAGAAGACATGAAAAGTTGGCAGCAAAGGCTCATCAGTTCAGTTCAGTCGCCCAGTCGTGTCCAACTCTTTGCAACCCCATGAATCGCAGCACGCCAGGCCTCCTTGTCCATCACCAACTCCTGGAGTTCACTCAGACTCACGTCCATTGAGTCTGTGATGCCATCCAGCCATCTCATCCTCTGTCGTCCCCTACTCCTCCTGCCCCCAATCCCTCCCAGCATCAGAGTCTTTTCCAGTGAGTCAACTCTTCACATGAGGTGGCCAAAGTACTGGAGTTTCAGCTTTAGCATCATTCCTTTCAAAGAAATCCCAGGGCTGATCTCCTTCAGAATGGACTGGTTGGATCTCCTTGCAGTTCAAGGGACTCTCAAGAGTCTTCTCCAACACCACAGTTCAAAAGCATCGATTCTTCGGTGCTCAGACATATTCTATTACGCCACAATTCTATTATTTACAAACTATCCTGAAGGCAATCCTGAAAGGGAACCACTGAAAAGAACCAGGGAATAATACAGTAATTTGATTTATAGGGGAACAGTCTTGGTGCAGTGCACAAAGCGCTTATGGGAAGCTACACTGGAGTTAGAGACAACAGTACACACTCTTTTTAGAAAAATAGACCAGAATGAAAACTTAGCTTCTCCACTTGTTAGATATAAATCCTTGACAAGTTTGTCAACTTCTCTGAGTGACAATTTCCTTAAATGGAAAGAGGGAATAGCAATTATTTACACATTAGCATTATTCTGATGGTTAAAAGAGATCATATATACAGCATGCTTCGTACAGAGTTGGGCAGAAGGCAGCTCATTCCTAAATAGTGAGCTGTGCAAGCTCAGCTGATGGGCTTATTCTTTTTATACTGGTCCCAAGGTCCTAGAAAGGATTCCTAGAAGCCTCATATGTTCATTGAAAAGTGAAAAATCAATCCTGAGTCTCACTTTTGTTCAAATCAGGACTTTGCTGGCATGATCCTTTCTGAATTAAAGGCTTTACCTACCTGGCAGGACAATCCCAACCTAGTTCAAAGAGATAAGTAGATAAAAATCTGACACAAAAAATTTCAATTTTATAAACTTCTGTGAAACAAAGAGAGTATACCTGTACATTTTTCTAACTATATGATATCATGAGAAATATTACATTTATTCAAACCCATAGTTAACACACTTCATATCTGCAAAACAAAATTTATATGTCTAACTCAAGCCTTGCTAGAAATGAATGAAATCTTACTTTTAAGAAGAAGGGCATAAAGGAAAGTTTAATTCCACGAGCAAAAGCAATGGGTTTTAATTCTTCTCGTAGCTTAACCAGTTCAGTAAGGTCAACCTCATCACAATACCCAAAATGAGGTATCTTCAGGGCTGCAGACATGGTCTTGACCATTGCTTTGTGAAAGCCTAGAAAACACACACATATTTGTTTTTGTTCTTGAAACCCTTGATCCCTTCAACAACTATAATAGAAGGTTCTAGAATGTCACTTCAGTTCAGTCAGTTCAGTTCAGTCAATCAGTCTTGTCCGACTCTTTGCGACCCCATAAATCACAGCACGCCAGGCCTCCCTGTCCATCACTAGCTCCTGGAGTTCACTCAAACTCATGTCCATCGAGTTGGTGATGCCATCCAGCCATTCCATCCTCTGTCGTCCCCTTCTCCTCCTGCCCCCAATCCCTCCCAGCAAAAGGGTCTTTTCCAATGAGTCAACTCTTCGCATGAGGTGGCCAAAGTACTGTAGTTTCAGCTTTAGCATCAGTCCTTCCAAAGAACACCCAGGACTGATCTCCTTTAGAATGGACTGGCTGGATCTCTAGTCCAAGGGACTCTCAAGAGTCTTCTCTAACACCACAGTTCAAAAGTTCGGCACTCAGCTTTCTTCACAGTCCAACTCTCACATCCATACATGACCACTGGAAAAACCATAGCCTTGACTAGATGGACCTTTGTTGGCAAAGTAATGTCTCTGCTTTTTAATATGCTATCTAGGTTGGTCACAGAGAAGACAATGGCAGCCCATTCCAGTACTCTTACTGGAAAATCCCATGGAGGGAGGAGCCTGGAAGGCTGCAGTCCATGGGGTCGCTGAGGGTCAGACACGACTAAGCAACTTCACTTTCACTTTTCATTCATGCACTGGAGAAGGAAATGGCAATCCACTCCAGTGTTCTTGCCTGGAGGATTCCAGGGATGGGAGATCCTGGTGGGCTGCCGTCTATGGGGTCGCAGAGAGTCAGACACAACTGAAGCAACTTAGCAGCAGTAGCAACAACAGGTTGGTCGTAACTTTCCTGCCAAGGAGTAAGCATCTTTTAATTTCATGGCTGCAATCACCATCTGCAGTGATTTTGGAGCCCCCAAAAATAGTCTGACACTGTTTCCCCATCTATTTGCCGTGAAGTGATGGGACCACATGCCATGATCACCGTTTTCTGAATGTTGAGCTTTAAGCCAACTTCTTCACTCTCCTCTTTCACTTTCATCAAGAGGCTTTTTAGTTCCTCTTCACTTTCCACCATAAGGGTGGTGTCATCTGCATATCTGAGGTTATTGGTATTTCTCCCGGAAATCTTGATTCCAGCTTGTGCTTCTTCCAGTCCAGCGTTTCTCATGATGTACTCTGCATATAAGTTAAATAAGCAGGGTGACAATATACAGCCTTGACGTACTCCTTTTCCTATTTGGAACCAGTCTGTTGTTCCATGTCCAGTTCTAACTGTTGCTTCCTGACCTGCATATAGGTTTCTCAAGAGGCAGGTCAGGTGGTCTGGTATTCCCATCTCTTTCAGAATTTTCCACAGTTTCTTGTGATCCACACAGTCAAAGGTTTTGGCATAGTCAATAAAGGCGAAGCAGATGTTTTTCTGGAACTCTCTTGCTTTTTCCATGATCCAGCGGATGTCGGCAATTTGATCTCTGGTTCCTCTGACTTTCTAAAACCAGCTGGAACATCTGGAAGTTCACAGTTCACGTATTGCTGAAGCCTGGCTTGGAGAATTTTGAGCATTACTTTACTAGTGTGTGAAATGAGTGCAACTGTCTGGTAGTTTAAGCATTCTTTGGCGTTGCCTTTCTTTGGGATTGGAATGAAAACTGACCTTTTCCAGTCCTGTGGCCACTGCTGAGTTTTCCAAATTTGCTGGTGTATTGAGTGCAGCACTTTCACAGCATCATCTTTCAAAATTTGAAATAGCTCAACTGGAATTCCATCATCTCCATTAGCTTTGCTCGTAGTGACGCTTCCTAAGACCCACTTGACTTCACATTCCAGGATGTCTGGCTCTAGGTGAGTGATCACACCATCATGATTATCTTGGTTGTGAAGATCTTTTTGTACAGTTCTTCTGTGTATTTTTGCCACCTCTTCTTAATATCTTCTGCTTCTGTTAGGTCTAGACCATTTCTGTCCTTTATCGAGCCCATCTTTGCAAAAATATTCCCTTGGTGTCTCTAATTTTCATGAAGAAATCTGTAGTCTTTCCCATTCTGTTGTCTTCCTCTATTTCTTTCCACTGATCACTGAGGAAGGCTTTCTTATCTCTCCTTGCTATTCTTTGGAATTCTGTAGTCAGATGCTTATATCTTTCCTTTTCTCCTTTGCTTTTCACTTCTCTTCTTTTCACAGCTATTTGTAAGGCCTCCCCAGACAGCCATTTTGCTTTTTTGCATTTCTTTTCCATGGGGATGGTCTTGATCCCTGTCTCCTGTACAATGTCACAAACTTCCATCCACAGTTCATCAGGTACTCCGTCTATCAGATATAGTCCCTGAAATCTATTTTTCACTTCCATAATCATAAGGGATTTGATTTAAGTCATACCTGAGTGGTCCAGTGGTTTTCCATACTTTCTTCAATTTAAGTCTGAATTTGGCAATAAGGAGTTCATGATCTGAGCCACAGTCAGCTCCTGGTCTTGTTTTTGTTGACTGTATAGAGCTTCTCCATCTTTTACTGCAAAGAATATAATCAATCTGATTTCAGTGGTGACCATCTGGTGATGTCCATGTGTAGAGTCTTCTCTTGTGTTGTTGGAAGAGTGTGTTTGCTATGACCAGTGCATTTTCTTGGCAAAGCTCTATTAGTCTTTGCCCTGCTTCATTCCGCATTCCAAGGCCAAATTTGCCTGTTACTACAGGTGTTTCTTAACTTCCTACTTTTGCATTCCAGTCCCCTATAATGTAAAGGACATCTTTTTTGGGTGTTAGTTCTGAAAAGTCTTGTAGATCTTCATAGAACCATTCAACTTCAGCTTCTTCAGCATTACTGGTTAGGGCATAGGTTTGGATTACTGTGATAGTGAATGGTTTGCCTTAGAAACAAACAGAGATCATTCTGTCGTTTTTGAGACTGCATCCAAGTACTGCATTTAGGACTCTTTTGTTGACCGTGATGGCTACTCCATTTCTTCTCAGGGATTCCTGCCCACAATAGTAGATGTAATGGTCATTTGAGTTAAATTCACCCATTCCAGTCCATTTAGGTCCCTGATTCCTAGAATGTCAATGTTCACTCTTACCATCTCCTATTTGACCACTTTCAATTTGCCTTGATTCATGGACCTAAACTTCCAGGTTCCTATGCAATATTGCTCTTTACAGCATCGGACCTTGCTTCTATCACCACTCACATCCACAACTGGGTATTGTTTTTGCTTTGGCTCCATCCCTTCATTCTTTCTGGAGTTATTTCTCCACTGATCTCCAGTAGCATATTGTGGGCACTTACCGACCTTGGGGAGTTCTTCTTTCAGTATCCTATCATTTTGCTGTTTTATACCATTCATGGGGTATTCTTAATTAAACTCTTTCTCTTGGACCTACCATCTTCATTACATATACTACATAGCTTGAAAGCCACTAATTTCAGTGCTGAAGCAGCAACTGTAGCACAACACCAGTGTCAAGTGTAATATATAACAGATGAGTGTTGCTAAGTCACCTCAGTCACATCTGACTCTTTGCAATTCTATGGACTGTAGACTGCCAGGCTCCTCTGTTCATGGGATTCTCAAGCAACAATGCTGGATTGCGTTGCCATTCTCTCCTCCACGGGATCTTCTCTACCCAGGCATTGAACCTGTGTCCGTTATGTCTCCTGCACTGGCAGATTCTTTACCAATAGCACCACCCGGAAAGCCCAATAGAATAGGTAACTGCTTTCCAAGCTGTAGTGCATAAAATATTCAAAAGGATGCAAGCCACACATTTACACAATGGCTTTCTTGCAAAGTCACTTCTGGAAGTTAATCATCCTAAGAATTTGTACATAAATCAGAAGTACTTGCTCTGAAATCTAACAAAAAATAATAAATATTTAAAATATCCTGAACAATTCTTCAAACAGAAAAATTATCTCCAAATTCATTGCAGATGGAGACTGCAGCCTTGAAATTAAAAGAACCTTGCTCCTTGAAAGAAAAGCTATGACCAACCTAGACAGCATATTAAAAAGCAGAGACATTACTTTGCCAACAAAGGTCTGTCTCGTCAAGCTATGGTTTGTCCAGTAGTCATGTAAGGATGTGAGAGTTGGACTATAAAGAAAGCTGAGCACCGAAGAACTGATGCTTTGAACTGTGGTGTTGAAGAAGACTCTTCAGAGTCCTTTGGACTGCAAGGAGATCCAACCAGTCATTCCTAAAGGAAATCAGTCCTGAATATTCATAGGAAGGATTGATACTGAAGCTCAACACTTTGGTCACCTGATGTGAAGAACTGACTCATTGGAAAAGACCCTGACGCTGGGAAAGACTGAAGGAAGGAGGAGAAGGGGACGACAGAGGATGAGATGGCTGAATGGCGTCACCGATTCAAAGGACATGAGTCTGAGCAGGCTCTGGGAGTTGGTGGTGGACAGGGAGGCCTGGCGCATGCTGCAGTCCACGGGGTCGCAAAGAGTCGGACACGACTGTGCGACTGGGCTGAACTGAGCAAGTCTTCAAACAAAAATGATCTGTAGCCAAGTTTATATGCGAAGAAACCCGCTAACATATTACTCCTCAAAAATTATCAGTATATATTAAAGCTTCTCCTAGAAAAATCATAATTTCATAATGCTGAAGCAACTTCCCCCAAATAAATGGCACTATTCCTTTACATTACTGTTATTATTACCTTTCACGGGTTCGGTTCTGTCTTTGCCTGTGAACACTGGAGGCTTTGATATTGGAATAGGAATAGTTCTGTCTTTTGGTTTTGGTGGAGGTGGCATAATTTCAGCTTTTGGTGAAGGAGGTAGTATAGCTCCTGTTTGCTTTTCCAGATAGTTGAGAATATCTTCTTTAAGTATTCTGCCATCTTTTCCCTGAGCCAATAACTTCACTCAGCTTAATCTAAAAAAAGGGACACGTTTTTAATGCTAAAAATAAAACTACCTAAAAATAAATAAACCCATCATATGGTCTCTAAATGGAATTAAATGAGCTGAAGGTAAAGTATCTCTGACCAATAAACTAGTATAAAGAAATAACATTTTCTTTATCCTAAAAGAACACTATAAACTATAACATTTTCATCATCTCAATAGAATACTATAAACTACAACTACACTGGTCATTTGTTACTTTTCTACATACTGTTCATTTACCCATATAGTAACAATGTAATCGCTACATTGTATATAGATACTTTTGAAAATATATTTTTACACAACTATTTCTAAATGTCTTGCATAATTCTTTTGGATTTTTTTCCCTTTTCCTGAAGACTACATAAGAAGAACTGAACATTTAAAGAAGACTTAAACACTGTAACAAATGCAGGCCAATGTTTCTGACCCTGGCTACCAGTATACACACAATGACTAAAATCATCATCCCACAAAAGCTCTCTGTAACAGCTACACTCTGCTATATTTAAAATGGATAATCAACAAAGACCTAATACATAGCTCAGAGAACTCTGCTCGATGATATGTGGAAGCCTGGATGGGAGGGAGTTTGGGGGAGAATGAATACATGTATATGTGTGGCTGACTCCCTTTGCTGTCCACCTATATCTACCATAAAATCATTAATTGGCCATACTCCAATATAAAATAAAAAGTTGAATTTAAAACAAAAAACTCTGTCAATTAGTTTTTCCTGATGGTTGTTTTAGAAAGATCAGTACAAAACACTGAAATGAACTTTATTGAGACATATGTGGAATGTGACTTCCTCAGCCCAAGTTAAGGATCAACACCTAAGTTTTATTAAGGTATTCCACAGAATAAACAATAGATGATGTAATTTCACTTTCTACTAGTCACTCATGATACTTTTGGGAAACATTTATGATCTGGCTTTATTTAATCATGTCCTATGTTTGGTTATAGAGATAAAATATTTTCACTGAATTGAATTCTGCATAAAAAGATATATAAGCTTGGATGATACACTCCTGCATACTGTATATTAATCTCTCAAAGTAAAGTCCTATTTTATTTATATTAGTGTTTCTCTAAGAATGATTTCAAAAGAATAAAGGACTTTATCACATCAAACATTTAGTTTACAACAAGTAAACTGTAAGAATTTAAACAAATAATTTTTAGGTAATTACAAACTCTGAGTGCCACTGGTTTTAAACTCTATTCATTAATATGCTAACTTCAAAAAAGGGAGGGGGAAGAGTTGTTTTATAATAATAAATCTGCGATTTAATTTCTAGTAGTTATACAAATGCCTTAATTATATATATATATATATATATATATGTCTTCAGAAAGACACAGGAAAGCTACATCATACATTTCTGTGGGTAGTCCTTCTATAAATTTTTTTAAATGGTAAAATGTTTATAGCTTTCAAAGCAATATAAAAGATCATTATTTCATCTAATACCTTAACAGTCTAGTATTCCATAATACCATTTCTATTTCTCTATTTCAACAAATCATCTTCATATCTGAACACATTTAATGGCTAATAAATTTTCATTAAAGGCGTAGAACATAATTTTCTAAGCATTTCCCTGATTTTGACCACATATGTGCCTTCTAGTTTCTGGCTATATGAAACACTTGGAAGAATATATCCTAGATGACCTTCCCCAGGGGTAGGATAACTAGCTGAAGAGATATGAACATCTTAATGACTCTTACTACATATTCCCAAAATGTAAACATCTTTTTTCCCACTGTAACTAAACTACCTCTCTCAAAAAGAGACAAACAAAAACCCTACACTGTGGGGCATGGTGGAAAGAACTCTGGCTTTGGATCCAGAAAGATCTGTGCTCACATCCCCAGTTGAGCTACTTATCTGACTGTAGGCAACCCAATCAACTTCTCTTTCCTTTCTCATCTCATCGGAAAGTGGATAAGCCAAACCAGTTTGCAGGGTTACTCTAAGGATTAGCTGTAACATATGTATGGTGTCTGTCTCAGAAGTGCTCAAATGATGGAGGCAACAATTGTTGAGGCAGTATTAATCACTGAGAGCACTGGTTTCACAGTCCTGAAGATTCACTTTGGAATCTCAGTTCTATTACTGTGTTAGCTATGTCAACAGCTGGTGCTATTTGACCTCTCCAAGTCTTAACGAAAGTCTGTTATTTCACAGAGTTGCGAAGATTAAAAATAAGATAACATATAAATTATTAGCACAATGCCCAGGAGCCATCTTGCTTTGAAGATTAAGCATCAATGACTGGCAAGTAAGAGGGAACACAAAAGGCCAGCCTCCGTGACTGAAGTCAGTACTATGGTGTTTTCCATCTCCCTGGGATCCAGCAGATCCTTGAGACCATATCCGTGCCTGGACCATTTCCCATCCCTTCCCTGCACTGTTTCCATTCTTCCTAGTAAAAATGATCACTCTTTCAATTAATCAATCACATCATCCCAAACACCTGTCTCAAGCTATGCTTCTAGGGTACCTGATCTAAGACTCTAGTATTTACAAGTATTCAATAATCAGTACCCTGACTTTCATTAGGCTCTCAGGAAAAAAAAACCCACACTTCTCACTTAATATGAATAAGTTCACAATTTTCTTCTCATTTCTTGTAAGGACTAACCTTTTAGTAACTTGAGCTGTGTTTCCTTTAATCCCAACTTGAGGCAACTCAATATGGAATATCTGGGCAATTCTTCACAGATACACATGGAGACCTTCTATGTGATCTCACACTTAAATATTACGTAAACTTACATTGTTTTCCATGGCAAGGCGACGAACTGCAGGAGTTGCCAGTGTTTTCTGGCCCTTTATCTCTTGGTGTGTGTGTTCATCATGGGACACAGCAGGGGTTTCAACAACATCTTCTTCTGAATCTGGAAACAAGGTAAAATATTACTGTTTAGTAGAAAATATTAAAACAAGCTTGTTGTTCAGTCCTTAAGTTGTGTCCGACCCTTTGCAACCCCACGGACTGCAGCATGCCAGCATGTCCTTCACTATCTCCCTGAGTTTGTTCAAACTCATGTCCATCAAATCAGTGATGCCATTCAACATCTCATCCTCTGTTGCTCCCTTCTCCTCTTGTCCTCAATCTTTCCCAGCATCTGGGTCTTTTCCAGTGAATCAGTTCTTCACATCAGGTAGCCAAAGTATTAGAGCTTCAGCTTCAGCATCAGTCCTTCCAATGAATATTCAGGACTGATTTTCTTTAGGATTGACTGGTTGGATCTCCTTGTAGTCCAAGGGACCCTCAAGAGTCTTCTCCAACACCACAGTTTAAAAGCATCAGTTCTTGAGCACTCGGCCTTCTTTATGGTCCATCTCTCACATCCATACATGAGTACTGGAAAAACCATGGCTTTGACTAGAAAGACCTTTGTTGGCAAAGCGACATCTCTGCTTTTTAATACTCTGTCTAGGTTTGTCATTTTAGTTGCTTAGTCGTGCCCGACTCTTTGTGACCCCGTGGACTGCAGCCTACCAGGGTCCTCTGTCCATGAGATTTTCCAGGCAAGGATACTGGAGTGGGTTGCCATTTCCTTCTCAGGGGATCTTCCCAATCCAGGGATCAAACCCAGGTCTCCTGCACTGCAGGCAGATTCTTTACCAACTGAGCTACAAGGGAAGCCCAAGTTTGTCATATCTTTTCTTATAAAGAGCAAGTGTCTTTTAATTTCATGGCTGCAGTCACCACTTGCAGTGATTTTGGAGCGTAGTGCCTTATAATACATAAATAAATTCCATCTAAAGTATATAGGCAAAACCCTTGATAGACGAGCTACTTCAGAATGGAAAACACAACTTTAAAACAAACAAGGGAACCAGAGTGAGTGAGAGGGGTGTACTAGTACCAGGTACTGTTTAATGATTATGATTATCTTCTATTCACATCACTTCTGTTAAAATTATGTAGCAGCTACAAGTTTAAAAATGAGTTTCTTTCATAAATTTTAAAACACATGTAAACATTTTCTTAATAAATTTCTCATATTCATATATATATACACTATATATACATTTGTATATATACATACATATGTATATATGGCATGAATTAAGAATCAAATATGAGGTAAATTACATGAATCATGTAAAATCTGAGAATCTTAAATGCTTTCCTAAGATAATTTAGCATTTAAATTTTTTTCTCTGCTTTGAATGCAATGAAGAATGCTGTGGAAGTTTTTATTTTCATGGCTAGTACTAATTTGGTAGTTTTATTCTCTAACTCTAGAGTAGTGATATAAGAAAAATAATCTTGGGCTATTAGCATGCATTTTTGCAACCAAAAAGGTTTTGAGAGCATTAAATTGTCAAGGCTGGATGCTAGAAAGTCAATACTGAGTACAGCAGAATCTCTGTGGGAATAAGGAAATTAGAGACAGCCTCTGAACATCAGCAGGCAACTGAGTTATCTTTGACATTCAATTCTAAGCAAATAAATTTCCACTGCTGCAACTGTGGAAAGACATTCTATTCATTCACCCCCTCACTCATCTATGAACTGGCCCAGTGGAGCTCTCAAAGTTCCCCATATGGGTAAGGAAGAGAAAAAGAAACAAACAAAAGCTTTGTATTGAACATGAAGGGTGGTAGAAAATGTGACTGTTGGAATTCAGGACATACTGCCCCAAATATGCCACTCTGCTGTACTGACTAGTTTGAGCTGCATGCAATTGGGAAACATCAAACGCAAGGAGAGGTGAACTCTGAACTCTCATTTACCTGAAGACATCCAAAAGGAGCTCAATTGTCATAAGCTCCCTCCCCAGAAGACAGTCTGACTTCTAGAGAAGATCGACTCTTATCACAGAAGAGACTAGAAATTCGTAACACAGACAGACAAACTTTTGTCACAAACTATCTTCAGTCAGTTCAGTCGCTCAGTTGTGTCCTACTCTTTGCGACCCCATGGACTGCAGCACGCCAGGCTTCCCTGTCCATCACCAACTCCCGGAGTTTACTCAAACTAATGTCCATCGAGTCAGTGATGCCATTCAACCATGATCAAACTATCATACCTCCCACATATTCCACGAAGAGCCCGTTTATCTTTCCTAAAAATGGTTTACTCTCCCTTAAAAGGCTTCCTTCCCTCCTACTCTTTTACTTTAACTCTAAAACACTGTGTTGTCCTGGCAAACATCTTTGATACTATAAACTCTAAACGACACCTAACTTGTGTTGTTACCTCAGAATGTACAAACAGACATGTTGTTAGAAATGTAGTACCAGTATTCTAGGTACAGAATGGAACAGATATTCCATCTCTGAAAACAATTTTCAGTGTAAAAAGTGGTTTGGAACATGGGTTTTAGAATTAAACAGAGCTGGGGTCAAATCATAGCTCTACCAATTAACAGCCATGTGGCCATGGGCAACTTAAACCTCCATGTAACTGAATGTTGCATGTGTCAACTGTAGATATGACCTGTATGGTTTAATGAGTTTATATATATATACACATATATAGCACATAAGCACAGAGAAAGCATTCAATCAATGATAGACATTCATGTTAAAGGGTGAATGCAATATAATGGCAGAAGTGAAGAAGTGAACTGAAGTTGCTCAGTTGTGTCCAACTCTTTGTGACCCCATGGACTGTAGCCTACCAGGCTCCTCAGTCCATGGAATTTTCCCGGGTAAGAGTACTGGAGTGGGTGGCCATTTCCAACTCCAAATGGCAGAGCAGTATCAGTTTAACATAGTATTCTGCTACCTCTTCTTCCACATGGTGGCAAGAAGCCTCAATTAAAGCTTATTAGGTACAGAAACTTGCCAATTGTTTGACGGTCAAGCATTTTGGCAACTTAATCTTGTATACAGAGCTGCAAGAACAGAACACCTGAAACAGCTGCCAAGTAGCCTCAACATTAAACCCATGCACTTGCTTCAGAGAAAAGGCATGTAAACTCTCGGTTGGATCCTATTTTCTTTTCTTAGTATACACTTCTTAACACACTTGGTTACCTGTGTTCCCAGAAAGTTAGGAAGGTTATGATGGCCTGTCACAGTGACAATGCTAAAGGTGTGCTGAAAATCAAAACCAGATGAAGAATTGTGTGTTTGTTTTTCCCAGAACAATGGATGTTTATTGAGATATAGCTTTGCATAACCAAAAAAGAAATGATTTTAGGTTATATTCAATATACTCACTTTGCTGCTGCTGCTAAGTCGTGTCAGTCGTGTCCGACTCTGTGCAACCCCAGAGACAGCAGCCCACCAGGCTCCCCCGTCCCTGGGATTCTCCAGGCAAGAACACTGGAGTGGGTTGCCATTGCCTTCTCCAATGCATCAAAGTGAAAAGTGAAAGTGAAGTCGCTCAGTCGTGTCCGACTCTTCGCGACCCCATGGACTGCAGCCCACCAGGCTCCTCCATCCATGGGATTTTCCAGGCAAAAGTACTGGAGTGGGTCACCAGTGCTTTAAGAAAGAGCAAAATACGTAGGATTTTTAAAAATAAAACTAATGAGTCCCATTAAATGAATTGTTTTGAAAAGTTTGGGTTCAAAAGTTTTAGTTGTTTAGAGAAGTGAGGAGTAATCTTACCTTTTAAAATAGAGGTTAGAGAAAGCCAAGTTAGCTATAAGGAGAACTCACAGCAATAGTCTAAAAGTTGAGTTTATAGTAGATGGCACACTGAGACATGAATCAGCTTTGATATAATCTTGATAATAAGTAACTAAATTATCAATTTGTAACTGTAAAGAGTATATGCTTTTTAAATATCACAGATACAAGTTGGCATAAGTGAGTCTGGTGAGGTCTCTTCAAGTAGACCTCTGTCTACAGCCAGAGCACTCATAAATAGGACTTGGAGGTCACAAATACATTTTTCCTGATCAAAATTCTCATGATACCCCAATCTTAAACAACAGGTGGAAACACCATGTTACAAAGGACAGTACCATAGAATATTATTTAAACAAGCATTAAGACAGGATTTTGTGTCCAGTATTACTACTAAGATTTCTACTCTTGATCCCTTGCACTCTAGATGGAATTATTTTCTACCTGTAAAATGTGCAAAATATATCTTATATTCCTAAAAAACTTTTCATTAGGTAATTTTCTTACTCATAGTATAACTGGTTTTCTCAGCACTAAAACAAGGAATAATACAAACAAATTCAGTATTACTATAATTTTTTTTAAACTGTGCTGGGTTCTAGCTGTGGCATGTGGGATCTAGTTCCCCAAACAGGGAGTAAACTTGGGCCCCCTGCATTGGGGAGCATGAAGTCTTAGCCACTGGACCACCAGGGAATACCTTACTATAAATTCTTGTTTAAGACAAGGTACACGAAATATCTAGAAAGCTTTTCCATTTCCAGAATTTAAAAAGAGGCATATATAAATTTCTTAAAAAACAATCCACTATGCTATAGGCTTGGTTATTTGATATATAGGATTATGCTTCATAGCTATTCTTACAATAAACGATTTAATACAAATTATAAAAAATATAAAAGCAGAAAGGTATACACACAAAACAAAACTAGCATGCAAGACAGTTATTCAGAATGCACTACTATGAATAGCAAATGAAATCGTTAGCAATGATCATTTTTCTCTGAGGAAAAATTACCAGATAATTTTTACTCTAGCGATCTATCCAGTCCCATTGTTTTTACAAATAACACATTGCACATATAAAAAATATAAAATTTGTTGAGTGTTGAAATACATATATATCCATAACCATCACTGCAATCAAGACAATGGATATATCTATCACCTCTCAGAGTTTCTTTATGTTCCTTAATAATTCTTCCTTCCCAAACCTTCCCCCTCCCTACTCTATCAGCAGGCAACCACTAATTGGTTTGCTGTCATTACAGATTAGTCTAGATTTTCTAAAATTTTATTAATCTCCAAAATATATAAGCAACTCATGCAGCTCAATATAAAAAAACAACCCAATCAAGAAATGGGCAGAAAACCTAAACAGATATTTCTCTGAAGACATACAGATGGCCAACAAACACATGTAAAGATGCTCAACATCACTCGTTATTAGAGAAAATGCAAATCAAAGCTACAATGAGATATCACCTCATACCAGTTAGAATGGCCATCATCAAAAAAATCTATAAACAATAAATGCTGGAGAGGATGTGGAGAAAAGAGAACCCTCTTGCGTTGTTGGTGGGAATGTAAACTGATATAATCATTATGGAGAACAATATGGAGGTTTCTTATTAACTAAAATTAAAACTACCATATGACCCAGAAATCCCACTACCGGGCGTATACCATAATTCAAAAGACACACATCTCCCAGCATTCATTGCAACACTATTTACAACAGCCTGGACATGGAAGCAGCCTAAATGTCTATCAACAGGTGAATGGATAAACATGATATGGTACATATAGACAATGAAATAATATTATTCAGTCATAAAAGGATCAAGCTTGGGTAGTCCATAGCGATGTGGATGAACCTAGAGTTTGTCATATGGAGCGAATAAGTCAGAAAGAGAAAAATAAATACCGTATGTTAATGCATATATATGGAATCTAGAAAAATGGTACTGATGAACCTATCTGCAGGGCAGGAATCTAGATGCAGATGTAGAGAACAGACTTGTGGACACAGGGGAGGAAGGAGAAGGACAGAAGAATCAAGAAGCTATCATTGATATATGTATACACCATCTTGCGTAACACAGCTAGCCAGTGCGAAGCTACTATATAGCACAAGGAACTCAGCTTGGTAATCTCTGATGATGACCTAAATTGGGAGGATGGGGGTGGAGGGAGGGGAGGGGGAGGGGATATACGTCCACATATAGCTAATTTACTTCATGGTACAGCAGAAACTAACACAACATTGTAAGGCAATTATACTCCAATTAAAAACTAAATTAATGTACATAGAATCATATAGCATGTTCTCTTTATTTCTGGTTTATTTGACTCAGAATAATTTTTCAAGATTCATCCATGTCATACAGGAAATTAATTTCTGTAAAAAAGTTATTTAGAAAAAACATACCACTTGCCTGAAAAAGTTTTTGATTTTATAATTTGCTATACCAAGACTTACTAAGTTGGATTTAAAATTTCTTTTAAAAGGAATTTTAAAAACAGAAGGAAACAATAAAACCCCCTCAAATCCCAATTGCTCACTTCATACATAGTCAGCCCTGGGAATCCACAGGCTCTGGATTCATGGATTCAACCAAATGTTGACTGAAAATATACAG
Organism: Nanger dama; assembly: GCA_917880005.1. Taxonomy (NCBI): domain Eukaryota; kingdom Metazoa; phylum Chordata; class Mammalia; order Artiodactyla; family Bovidae; genus Nanger; species Nanger dama. Next base: position 6,741,828 of record CAKJTW010000059.1, read on the forward strand.
AAAAAAATATATATATACATAAAAAAATCTCCATAACTGTCCAGACCGTTCCCAACAGCAAATCTGAATTTGCTGAATGCCAGCAACTATTTACATAGTATTTACACTGTATTAGATATTACAAGTAATCTAGAGATGATTTAAAATATAGGCTATATGCAAATACTACACCATTTCATATAAGGGAGATAGGCATCTGCAGATTTTGCTATCTGTTTGTGTGTGTATGTGTCCTGAACCAATCCTTTGCAAATACCAAGAGACTACTATAATCTGCTTTTGTGGATGGCAGAGATAGATACCTAACCTGATCTACTGCACCTGACTGGTTATTCTAACTTACTGACATCCACAGTAATGTTTAGCATCTTGGCTTGTTTCAGTTTATGTCAAGAATTTAATTCTTTCCTTTCAAGGTCTCAACTGAATGATTTAAAAAAAAACTATATCTATTATCTTATTGACCCATCAAAATAGTTCTGTACCTATTTCAGGTAATTAAAAAAAATTATTTGCTTATTTCTGGCTGTGCTGGGTCTTCACTGCTACGCAGGCTTTTCTCTAGTTGCAGCAACCGGGAGCCACTCTCTAGTTGCGGTATGCGGGTTTCTCATTGCAGTGGCTTCTCTTGTCGCTGAGCACAGGCTCAACAGTTGTGGTGCATGAGGCTAGCTGCTCCACAGCATTGGGATCTTTTCAGATCAGGGATTGAACTCATGTCTCCTGCATTGGCAGGTGGATTCTTTACCGCTGAGACAACAGGGAAGCCCCTATTTCAGGTAATTTTTAAAGATAAAGTCTTTCTTGTTTTTAATATTCCTAAATCATGCCTTTCAATAGAAATCTGAAATCAAGACAATAGGAAACACCCCTAGTACCCAGGATAATGGTCTCTTACTCACTGCACATTAAAAGAACAAGAGCTCCTGAAGGAAGAGATGATTCCGGGTCTAGGCAGGAAAAGTACAAGATGATGCCAAAAGCAAGCAAGTTTTTGAAAATTAACAGGGTCGTGTTAAAAGAACACACACCAACCACCTTGAAATGGTCACCACTATTAATAATTAGAAATCAAATAAATAATAAGAAAGCTTCAAGAAGTTTTGGAGGTAATGTTATAGTGGAAAACATTCTGGACAAAAACTCAGGACATCTGAGTTCTAATTTGGCTTTATGATTTCCATGGGCAAAACACCCAAAGATGAAATTGTTAAACTGGATTACCTCATGAATAAGAGTAAATAAAATATTAAGCATGAAACATTTTATAAACTGTGAGTGTGCCTGTGACATTAGTTATATTATTGTACAGACTGAAGGACTAAGAGTCAGCCTACCACTGTGGTTCAGACTCCTTCTAAACTTTCCAACTTCATTATACTGAAAGGTCTTCATCTCAGCACTTCCAGAGAGATTGCTGGTTTAGATTTGCATCACAGAATTAAGGTCCCCCCACCTCTCCTCCACATCAAAGTGTCCTAGATGACATAACCTTGGTATATCACACCAATGCCAAATGGAACTTCTGATGTAGAGGGTCAGCAATTTGCTACCATAGGGACAGCACATGGCTTTAATTTTCCCATAACGTTCTCATAATGAATTCCCTATTATCAGAACACCTAATGATTATAAGTTCCATGGCTGCTGCTGCTTCTGAATCCTAGTTTCTTTGCTTCCCACTCTGGTTTTCCCTCTTTTCTACTTCTCTTTAAAAATTTGGCTTTCATAACCACCACTAATGAGAATATGTTTTGACTTTCATATCAATGGCAAACAGAGCAATCCCATCATGTGAGATTTAATCTTCGCACATTCCAATTTTTATTAGTGACCAGTGTTCAAAGCTTGAATCTTTTTCATTCCCAAGAGAGTTTGTTGCTTCTTTGAACATAAGATTTCCAGAAGGAAGGCCTCCAGCTAAATAAAGTATTACTATACATGTTTTTATATATAGTAATACTGATGCTTGCTCCTTAGAAGGAAAACTATGACAAATCTAGACAGTGTATTAAAAAGCAGAGACATCAGTTTGCCAGCAAAGGTCTGGATAGTCAAAGCTATGGTTTCTCCAGTAGTCATGTATGGATGTGAGTTGGACCATAAGGAAGGCTGAGTGCCAAAGAATTGATGCTTTTGAATTGTGGTCCTGGAGAAGACTCTTGAGAGTCCCTTGCACTGCAAGGAGATCAAACCAGTCAATCCTAAAGGAAATCAACTCTGAATATTCATTGGAAGGACTGATGCTGAAGCTGAAACTCTCAATACTTTGGCCACCTGATGCAAAGAGCCAACTCATTGGAAAAGACCCTGATGCTGGGAAAGATTGAAGGAAAAAGGAGAAGGAGGTGGCAGAGGATAAGATGGTTAGATAGCATCACTGACTCAATGGACATGAATCTGAGCAAACTCCAGGAGATGGTGAAAGACAAGGAAGCCAAGTGTGCTGCAGTCCATGGGGCTACAAAGAGTTGGACACAACTTAGCTACTGAACAACAACAACAAATACATGTTTTTAACATGGTAACTGGTCAAAAGATAATCATGTATCACAGAATACCTTTCTATTTTCCTTATCTCAGTTCTAAACCCTCAAATCAAATCCTGTAAGTTATTCAAAGGAAACATCACTTTCAACTGGTACCCAGTGACAAAAGAACACCATTAATCAATTTGGCAAGATAGATGAACATATACATATATATATACAGTACCTTTTAAAGCTTCCGTTTCTATGTCTACTAACGGCTTTCCCACATAGGCAGTATCATCTAGATTATAATACAGTTTTTTAATGACTCCATCATAACGACTAGTGATAGTAACAGAAGCTTTATCACTTTGAACTTCACAGATGCTATCAAACTGAGACACTGTATCTCCTTCTTTTACATACCTAAAAGAAAAAGTCATAAGACACTTTTACATGAACCATAGTACAGATCATCTGAAACAATAAAAATGCTACACTGAATTAGATGAGTATCCATGGAGCCTAGTATTGAGTCCCAATATGTTTCAGATGTTTCAGATGGGTTTCACAGTGGCTTTCAGAGCTTCTTTGATGCTTCTTCAAGGAGAATAAATTTTTAAAAACAATGAAATATTCATAATTTATAATCCAAAAATTTAATTAATGTATCAGGTTTTTCTGCCTCATTCATTTCTTAGATGAAATATGAAAAATGTATTTTTAAAGTGTTATTTTCTTTTACTGTCTTAGCCTTCATAACTTTTTAAGGGATACTTATTATTTCTAGAATTAAATTTTAAAAACTGATGTCCTCAATATACATCTGCTATACTTCTATAAATTGTAGTTTGAGTTCTTTGTCTTTATCTCTAACATGACTAATTAATTTCAGATCAGCCTCTTCTGACCTGAGATCCATCACTCTTTCCTTGATCCCACAATGCCACAGAGACACAATTGCAAGATACATTTCTGTGATTATGGTTCTCTCCTAACCTACAGAGCAATTATAATGAAAACTACAAGGAAAGAATGTTTAGGTGTCTAAACAAGATTTTAAAAGGATCTTTAACAGCACAAAACTGTGGAAGAGACTCCATTGACTCACCTTAACTGCTAGTTCTCGAAATCTTTGAAAATTAGTTCAGTACTCGGAGGTGTTTTTGTTTTCCAGAAAAGGAAAGAAAGAAAAGGGGTAGAAGGATACCTAAGTAGAGGTCTTTTAAATTTTTGTTTCAAGCCTCTTTCTTTTTTACTTTTTTTTAAACCTTTGAAACAGTATTCTTTGATTCATGTCTTTTGTTTTAATATTTTAACCTGTTCTAAAAATAGAGGCAAACTCTCAGGTAATGGTGAGTCAAATGTACTTGCATTCTAGCTGAAATCATTTTTAATAAACACAGCTTAGACTACATAACAATTTTAAAACAGTTTGGAAAGAAGCTCTAAGTTCATTCATTAACAGCTTTTCAAAACACATGGTCAGATCAACTTAGCATCTTTTAGAGACTAATTTATCTTTTTTTAGCTGAAGAGTGGGCAGTGAAAAAAAAATTTTTAAAGAGGAAAAAACAAACCTTAATAAATTAGACTGAATAAAATGCCCTGATGCATGATGAACTGTGCCACCAGTATATTGGCAACATAAACTAGATCTACCTTAAAGCTTAAAATATATATATTTTATGTTATAAAGAAAGGTGCTTCAATTTAAATAGATTCCTATTTATTTGTACTCAAATTACTTTTATACTTACTTAAAAAAATTTCAGAATAACTTACCATTCTTTAACAGTTACTTCTCTAATCCCTTCTCCAATGTCTGAGAGTTTGAACTGAACAATCTGTCCCTGGAGTGCTTTAAAAACAAATAAGAAATGATGATCATTAAATACACCATGTATTGCTAATAGACAGATGCTTTAACATCTAAAATTAGAAAATATTCTCAAGCAGAGGCAGAAACTATTCTATTTCATAGATTCAAAGTAGCATTTTATAATGTTGAAAAGCATAACCATCATTCATAACCATCAAAGATGGGTATAAATTACTCAGTGACAAAGACCTGTTGATACTGCCACAGAACTATCATTTTCCAATTTCCAAAATAATGTTGTTTTACAAGAGTATAGAAGGCCCTTCCAACAAATGAGATTTTGCACTAATAGCAATGAATAAAAAAAAGAACTGGATATTGTACAAATGGAGATTCAGCTGGATCTCCTTGGTTTATGTTATGAAAATGTAATAAACATTAATGACCTGCTCTTAAAAATCTCCTGTTTTCATATAACTCTTCTCACTCCCAGTGCCTAAAGATCAGGCAGATCCATATTAGAAGACTTGGAAAATTCTTTATCTGCCCAAATAATGTTCTGCCAGCTTATTAAATTTTAGTTTTCTATGTCATCTTTCCATTTTTTTTTTTAACTCCTTTTTACCAGGCTCCTCTGTCCATGGAATTTTCCAGGTAATAGTCCTGGAGTGGACTGCCATTTCCTTCTCCAGAGGATCTTCCCAACCCAGGGATCAAACCTGGGTCTCCTGCATTGTAGACAGACGCCTTACCATCCTGAGCCACCAGGGAAGTGGTAAAGTTTACTTTACCACTACTTAAATCTATGTTGGCCCATGACTTGTTCTGACCAATAGAATATAGCAGAAGCAGCCCTGGGATTTCTTTGGAAGGACTGATGCTAAAGTTGAAACTTCAGTACTTTGGCCACCTCATGCGAAGAGCTCACTCATTGGAAAAGACTTTGACGCTGGGAGGGATTGGGGGCAGGAGGAGAAGGGGACGACAGAGGATGAGATGGCTGAATGGCATCACTGACTCGATGGACGTGAGTCTGAGTGAACTCCAGGAGATGGTGATGGACAGGGAGGCCTGGCGTGCTGCGATTCATGGGGTCACAAAGAGCTGGACACGACTGAGCTACTGAATTGAAAGTCTGAGTTCTGAAATTACAAGCCTCCCTATGACCTCTCAGACTCCACCTTCTTCCTCCTGGAATTTGTCTTGAAATCCCCATATAAGGAAGCTGTTCTAGGTTACTGGAGGATGAGAGATGCTAAGTGGAGAAGAAAAAAAAGATGCCCCAGCCAAAACACAGCACCAATTGTCAGACATATGAATAAGACCATCTTGGACCTTCTAACCCAGAAGTCCTTGTAGCTGAATCTAGTCACACTAGTGAGCCCAGGTGAAACCAGCAGAGGAACTGCACACCCAACCAACCCCCAAAGTGCTAAGGAACAATAAATCATCGTTCCCCTAAGCCACTAAGGTGTGGGGAACGTTATTATTTAGCAATAATTAGCTGATAGGGAGTCCCATCTACAATTTCACATCTGTAACTTTGTATCTGTAATTTCAGAGAAAAGTATCTCTGGCAGGGGTGTGATAGAAAAGGCTGGGAAGAAGTGCAGAGAAAACAGGAGGTTACTGTAGATAAGAAATTGAAGTCTAGGATTTAACATATTTATATATTTTCAAAGCTGTCTGAAAAGGAGAAGACAGGCTTAAAAAAATATGTAAGATAGACTATTACTAGATCTTGGTAGTCAACTCAATGTGAGACAAGAATCAGGATGGCTCCAGGTTTCCAGCTTAACTGTTTACTGAATTAGGGAATAACAGGAAGAGGATATATCCTAAGTATGTACAGCAATGCTCTTGGCACATAGTAGATGATCAATCAGTTATCTGTGTTGAATGGCTATACTCTCACAACAATACAAAGTTGTATACTACTATGATTACTCTGTTTCCAGATGATTAAACAGACAAATTAAGTAACTTGCTTATGGTTACACAGCTAGCATCTGGTAGACCAAAGAATCCAAAGCCTGGGTCCCTTCACTGTTCACCCAAAACTATCACAACATTGTTAATTGGCTATATTCCCAATACAAAATGTTTCTGGTGTTAAAAATAAATCAAATTAAAAAGAAACAAATAAATAAACCGAAAGCTTTTAAGTGTTTACACACTAGAGCAAGAAGTTGGAGTTTCTGCTTGAATTGCCTTTATTTTCTCTGAGAAGAGAAAAGATCAACTTTAAAAATAGAAATCTTTTTCTTAATGGTGAAGATATGGTTTACATATTTTCGGGTGTTGTGGATGATGACATACACAAGGAACAGGAGGACTCATTTATCTCAAGGGTTAGATTCAGCTGAAATCCCCATTTTCCCCTCATCACCAGCACAGACTAAGGCACCAAGTTTCTGTCAAAAGCTTAATGATGGAACAAAGGTCTAGGGTCAACAGGGTTCTAAATAGAACCCTGAATAGAATAGCAGAAAAAAAGTTGGTTTTTCCCCCTTTTGCCATATCTAATACTTAAAGTCTCAAGTTCTTTGCAAGAGTAGAAAACGTTGAAGAAAGGTAATTAAGTGGTGGAAGCCAGAGAACTTTCTCTTGACAAGCACCTCACATTGCTTTCATCACGCTATCTTAACATTACAGATTGAGTGCCTCATAGAACAAAAGTAATAATACAGTGAGTAGAAGGACACAGTCCACTAAATCAACAACTTAAGTCATATCAGTGCTGACTACTGCACTTAGGTTAAGTCATATGATAAAGAACAGAGGACCCAAGAGAACACTTAGATGTTAAACAGAGAGAACACATTCACAGCATTATAGAGGCCCAGCATTAAGGGAAAGTATGTGAAAGGGGAATGGGAGGTGGGGGTGCAAAAAAGAGAGAGAAGAAAACGAGAATTGGATAGATGTGTGGAAGCAAGGAGGGCCAGACTAAAAGTAAAGGTCAGCTCTTTCACTGTGATAAGTCTTCAATTACTGAATAAATATACAAAACATTATTTTGTATAGGCTATTTTGAGATCATACTTACCAGCAGTTGTTTTTAGCCACTGATGTGGATGACTGTACTTGAATGCAGGATAACCAAAGAAATACACATATTTTGGCTTCAAAACATGAACATTACCACATGTTTGAAGGTAGCGGACACAAATCTAGAGATGAGAAAACAAAAAATTAAGAACAAAAAAAAAAGCTTTTAGAAATTATCTTAATGGCTTGTCTCTAAATATAAACTGAATTTCAAGTTTATTCTAAAAGTAGAACAATCATTATCACAATGCAAACAATATGAAATAATCTAGGCCTAAATCAGAATACTTGGCGTCAGTGATGAGTTTAGAAGTATTTCTGGTCAAGAAACCAAAGGAATTAAAGCCCTAGCAGACGAAATATGTTCTTGCTCATTTGTTTGGTAAAATTATATCCTTAGAGTCTGATTTGCCTACATGCTTATTATCCTTGACTAAAATTCCCTATGAAAGTAAAAAAATTTTAAGTGTATTCTATATAAACACATCAGTGTAAGTATATCTGAGTCATTAAAGACTTCCTGAAATAAAAAGTGACTGCTACTATTTTCAACAGCCAAGACATGGAAACAACCTAAATGTCCATCAACAGGTCAATGGATAAAGATGTGGTCCATATATGCAATGGAATATTACTCAGCCATTAAAAGAATAATGCCATCTGCAGCAACATGGGTGGACCTACAGGCTGTCATAATCAGTGAAGTCCATCAGGCATAGAAGGACAAATATTGTATGATACCACTTATCTGCAGAATCTAAAAAAAAACAAAAACAAAAAAACAAATGTACCTATTTACAGAACGGAAACAGATTCCCAGACTTAGAAAATGAACTTATGGTTAACAGAGGGAGGGGTCAGTGTGGGGATAGGGACAGATGGGGTCTGGGATTGACATGTACACACTGCTAAATTTAAAATTAATAACCAACAAGGACCTACGGTATAGCACAGAAGACTCTGCTCAGTATTACATAACAACCTAAATGGGAAAAGAATTTGAAAAATATATAACTGATTCACTTTGCCGTACACCTGAAACTAACACAACATTGTTAATCAACTATACTCCAACATAAAATAAAAAAGTTAAAAGTGACTGCTAGCATTTAAATACACTGAAAAACACATAAGGTATTGTACCCAAAGGTTTTCTTATTGTAATTCATAGATTAAATTTAACTATTTTATATAAAATCTTATTATAATACAATGTTACAGAAAAAAATTAAAGTAGGGTTGAATGTATTTCATTTGGTAAATCATATATATATTTGATATATATAATCTAAGTGTGTAAAAGGTACAATTTTTTTTTAAGTTAACATTTCAATGATATAAAATGTTATGGCAACACACTATTCCAAGAATATTCCAGTATTCTTGCCCAGGAAATCCTTGATTAACTACATTGCACTTTTAAAAATTTTATACAATTTAAAAATATTATGGTCTATTTAAAATTATTACAAAGTTTTGGCTATATTCCCCATTTTGTACAATACATCCTTGAATCCATCTTATATCTTCCATACCCCTACGCTACATTGCCCACCCTCCCACTGGAAACCACTAGCTTGCTCTCTGTATCTTCAAGTCTGCTTCTTTTTTGTCCTATTTACTAGTTTATTGTATTTTTAGATCCTACACATCAGTTCAGTTCAGTTCAGTAGCTCAGTTGTGTCCGACTCTTTGCAACCCCATGAACTGCAGCACGCCAGGCCTCCCTGTCCATCACCATCTCTTGGAGTTCACTCAAACTCATGTCCATCGAGTCGGTGATGCCATCCAGCCATCTCATCCTCTGTCGTCCCCTTCTCCTCCTGGCCCCAATCCTTCCCGGCATCAGAGTCTTTTCCAATGAGTCAACTCTTCGCATGAGGTGGCCAAAGTATTGGAGTTTCAGCTTTAGCATCAGTCCTTCCAAAGAAATCCCAGGGTTGATCTCCTTCAGAATGGACTGGTTGGATCTCCTTGCAGTCCAAGGGACTCTCAAGAGTCTTCTCCAACACCACAGTTCAAAAGCATCAATTCTTTGGCGCTCAGCCTTCTTCACAGTCCAACTCTCACATCCATATATGACCACAGGAAAAACTATAGCCTTGACTAGATGGACCTTTGTTGACAAAGGAATGTCTCTGCTTTTTAATATGCTGTCTAGGTTGGTTACTGAAGAAGGCAATGGCACCCCCACTCCAGTACTCTTGCCTGGAAAATCCCATGGATGGAGGAGCCTGGTAGGCTGCAGTCCCTGGGGTTGCTAAGAGTCGGACACGACTGAGCAACTTCACTTTCACGGTTCACTTTCATGCATTGGAGAAGGAAATGGCAACCCACTCGAGTGTTCTTGCCTGGAGAATCCCAGGGCGGGGGGAGCCTGGTGTCTATGGGGTTGCACAGAGTCGGACACGACTGAAGCGACTTAGCAGCAGCAGCAGCAGGTTGGTTATAACTTTCCTTCCAAGGAGTAAGCGTCTTTTAATTTCATGGCTGCAATCACCATCTGCAGTGATTTTGGAGCCCCCAAAATATACATAAAATCTACACATAAGCAATATCATATAGCACCATTTTTTCACTGACTTATTTCACTCAGTATAATGCTTTTCAAGTCCACCCATGTTGTTGCAAATGGCAAAATTTTCATTCTTTTCTATAGTTGAGTGGTATCTCATGTCTTCTTGAACCATTCATCTGTGGACAGACACTTAGGGTGCTTCTATATCTTAGAAATTATAAACAATGTTGCTATAAACATTACAGTATATGTACATTTTCAAATTAGTGTTTTTTTTTTTCAGATATGTACCCAGGAGTGGCACTGCTGGGTAATATGGTAGTTCTATTTTTAATTCTTTGACAAACCTCCCTACTGTTTTCCACAGTGGCTACCCCAATTTACATTTGCAGCAACAGTGTATGAAGGTTCCCTTTTTTCCACATCCTTGCCAACATTGGTTTTTTGTGTTCTTTTTGATGATAGCTATTTTGACAGGAGTGAGGTGATATGATAACCCAATGTTGTTTTATTTTGCATTTCCCTGATGGTTAGCAATGTTGAGCGTCTTTTCATGTGCCTGTTCACCATCTGCATTTCTTCTTTGGAAATATGTCTATTCAATTTTGCTCATTTTTTAATGCTGAGTTATATGATATAGCTTGATCAAATTTATCAAAGGCAGCAATGGAAGGATCTCAAGGACCAAACTGTTGATGACTGAAAATGTCAGGTCAAGGAGTTTGAACTCATATGTTATGGGTTATTGTGAGTATGTATGTGTATATGTGTTAGATTATAACAGTAAAGCCTGTAGGGGCTTCTCTGTTGGGTCAGTGGTACAGAATCCACCTGCCAGTTTAGGAAATGTGGGTTTGATCCCTGGGCTGGAAAGATCCTCTGGAGAAGGAAATGGCAACCCACTCCAGTATTCTTGTCTGGGAAATCTCATGGACAGAGGAGCCTGAGCTACAGTCCATGGGGTTGCAAAAGAGTCTTAGTGACTAAACAATACTAACACAATGCCTGAAAAAAAGGACAAAGTTAAGAAACTATTGTATTTGAATCATGAAATCACAGGCTCTTGGCTGAGATGATGACTGGAAAAAGAAAGAAAGCAACATAAATGCAAAATGATTGCTAGCAATCGGATGTCTATAAATACAGTAGTGAAGCTGCTGACTAAAAGGATAAAAGGAAGGGAGAAGGAGAAAAAAAATTTTGAAGTAGGAAAGACTTTTTTCTACAAAGAACACAGCAAAAAATAAAAAGTAATGAAAAGAGGATTTAGCAGACTCTCATAATGAGGAAATAAATTAGTAATAATAAATTAGTAACCATCAGGCAGTCATTGAGCACACTGTAAAGACAGGATGATTGTGCACTCATGAATTCAAAGCTAAATAAGAAATAGAATAGTCTCTGAATTCAAATTGTTTACACTTTATTGCAGGAAGACAGACAAAATAGATAAATTCAGGATGATAGGGTAAGTAATCAAGAGTCAAATGCATGACGCCATAGGAAACTATAAACATAATATAATCAGGCTTTCTTGATAACTTACTGTAGGTGATAAGATCTCTTGCTGTTTATGATTTTTTAAATAACACATGGGAAAAAAACCAGACTTTTTACTAAGCAGTTCAACAAAGGTTCATTGAGTACCTACTATGTGCGAAGCACTTCGGATCAGAGAACAAAACTGCTGTGATTCCTTCCCTTATGGAAATGTGTAGCCCATACTGTGAAAGATAAAAACAGGACTACTGGTGATTACAATAGTGTCATAATGGGAGAAGGGAAGTAGTGTTAAGAAAACACAGAGGAGAAAACTTACCTGGAGAGAGTGAAGTAAGACCTAAGGGATGAGTAGGAGTCAGCCAAGGGGTAAAATGTGTTGCAGAGAAGGTTATAGGGAAGTAAGGCAAAAGTCTTTGAAACAGAGGAAATACATGTGCAAAGGTCTAGAGGATAGAGAAGGGAGAACACTGTGCTTAATTAACTGAAATTGTTCAATATTCTTCTAGCATAGCTTAGTGTGAGCTAAGGGTGACGTTTCACGAGTGGGTTTTAGTAAGGAATGAAGCCTGGAGAGATTGAAAAGATTCAGATCATAAATACCTTCACAGTCATTTGAATTCTGAATATTTTGCTGAGAGCACTTTTAAGCAAAGAAACGACACTCCCAAATGTATGTCCTACTTTATAAAATGACTCTGGCCACGCTATGGAGAATAGGTTGGAGAAGTACATTAGAGGCAGAAAGTCCAACTGAGGAAGGTCCAGGATATCTGCAGCTGGTGACGGGGTGTAGAACAATGACTAGATTTTTGAGAGACTTCTAAGCTAGAAGAAACAGGTTTGAGGGTTTAGTTCTAGAGCCTAGAGTCTGATGTACCTTGGAGGCATTAGAGCAATCATTGTGAAACAGCTAAAGGCTAGCCCTTCCAAACTCTCTTGGGCTAGCAGTGGCCAAGTCACATCACTAACCAATGAATCTGGCTAGTACCACCCTTTCCTCCCTTCCTGCCCTGAATACAAAGTTGTAGAGCCCTGATAATGATGAGCCACTTAATCAATCCCAGCTGCCATCTGACTTTCATATGCTTTGTATACACAGATAATTTCCCATTTACTGGTTGAGTTTGTTACCTACAGATGGAAAACACTTAAAATACATGAAATTTGGAGATTTTCAGGGCAGTAAGATATATGGGTCTGCAGTAGAGCTGGCTGGAAGACTGGGGAATCATCAGCATATAAATGGCAACTAAAATTCAAAGTGGATGAGGTAACCCAGGAAGTGCAAGAAGTACACAGATGGCCAAAGTCACAATCCTGAGAAACACCAGTGATTAAAAGTTGATCAGGGAAAGCGGAGAAGACTGGGATGAAGTGTTCAGAGATGTAGGAAGAATATTGGGAAGCTGGTGTCACAGAAGCCAAGGATGAAGAACTTTCAAAAGAGTATCTAGTGAGGTGCTGCAGAGAACTTATTTCTCCTAGTCACCTCCTTTTTGTGTCTGTGCTCAGTCACATCCAGCCCTTTGCAATGCCATGGACTGGAGCCTGCCAGGCTCCTCTGTCCATGGGATTCTCCAGGCAAGAGTACTGGAGTGGGTTTCCATTTCCTCCTCCAGGGGATCTTCACCACCCAGGGATGGAACCTTCAAAGTTTCTTGCATTGGCAGGAGGATTTTTTTAAACACGGTGCCACCTGGGAAGCCTTATCTCCTAATCAGTTGTCACAAATCTCAAATTATATCCTATCCATTGGGAAACTCGTTGACCCCCAAGACCCCTTCTGTGTTTTCCTGTAGTTCTATGTACTTGCGCCATCTTTTCACGCAGTGCTGTTATTGTCTAATGTCTCTCCCCTATGCCCCAACCCAAATCTGTAATTAAACTCTGAGAGGGCAGAGATCAGTGTCTTTCTTATACATATTTCCATTCCCAATTCCTGGTACCTGGTATAGAGCAGGCTTTTAAAAGGTTTTTGTAAGATCAGGGATCAAACGCTGTAGGAAAATTCGGAACAGGGGACCCAGGAATTAAAAAAAAAAAAAAAACAACACTCTATGCAAGAAGGATGAAACACTGCAATCAGTGGGATATTAACTGTTTGGTGCTAAAAGGCTGCATGAAAGGGGAGAAATGAAGGGGAAATGTTGGTGGGTCGTAGCTCTGGTGATTTAAAAGGTTGGAAAGATACTGGTGCAAACGTGGGAGACAAGTCTAAGTCCAAAGAAGGAAACGAGCCTCCCAGATGCTCGGAGGCAAGGGCCTATGGTGTTACGCTTTTCTTGCCCAGTCTCTTCCTCTAGATTGTGAATTCCTCGAGGAGAGGGGTCAGTTCTAAAGCAAAGTGGTGCTCAAAATGTTTGACGAATATAGTATATTTCCAGTATCCCCAGTGCCAAACACAACGCCCGGTACCCAGAAGGTGCTCAACGAAAAGCTATTATTGGGCGAAAGACCAGCTGGGCTTTGGGGTGCAGATGAAGCGGGAGGGAGAACGAGTCACGACAGATGGGCGCCTCGGTATAGATCGCGGGAGTGGGTTTCCAGACAGGTTGGTTCGCCACCGTCGCTGCCCTTCGTTTTGCATACATACATCCCTCCACCTCTCCATCACGCGAGCCCCCTACGCGAGGCACTCGGAGGAGAAACCAAGTCATCTCTCCCAGGCAACTCCAAACAAACCACTCCGTCCCGACGCCAGATGGGCCCATCCTGCTTACCAGCTGCCCCGCAGCCCGGCGCCCGGTCCTCAGCACGCGCGCTGCAGCCATCTTACTCCGGAAATGACAACTGCTCTGAGGCTGGAGGAGCTGCCTCCGCGGGGGACAGACTGGAGGCGGGGAGGCGCGCCCCCACCTGACAGCCAACCAGGGAGCGGGGCGAGGCCGCGCTAACCCCCGGGGGTGCGCGGAGGGCCCTGCCGAGGGGGAGGGCAGCGCAGTGGGGAGCGGGCCATCCCAAATTTAATTTCAGGGACAAAGTGGGGTGGGGCACTGCTGTGCAAGTACTTACGCGCCGACAAAGATCATCTTTTCAGCCCAAGTAATGGGGGAGATAGAGTGTGTTAAGGAAACAGAAAGGAAAGGCACTACTGGAGAAATTTAGGTTGAACTATGATCGGCAGAGTTAAGTAGGAAACAAACAAACCTTCCTTCAACTCGCATTGTAACCGCTTGATTACAGAAAACCGGACATTTCTATACATGCCAGACTCTGTAGAAGGAAGTGTTAGTCGCTCAGTCGTGCCCGACTCTGCGATCCCATGGACTGCAGCCCACCAGGCTCCTCTATCTGCGGGATTTTCCAGGCAAGGACGCTGGAGTGGTTTGCCATTTCCTTTTCCAGGGGATCTTCCCGACCAGGATAGAATACAGGTCTCCTGCACTGCAGGCAGGCTCTTTACTGACTGAGCTACAGGGGAAGCTAGTTGAATCAAGTCTATACTAGAATACTTCCTAGTAACTGGCATTTTTCTTACTGGCATTGTGCTCTTGGTTACCGAAAGTGGCTTTTTTTTTTTTTTTAATGGAAAATGAACAAGGTTATTATATCGAAGATAAACGTCATCAACATTATCTTTCCTTCTTAGGGAATTTGTCAGATATAGCTGCCCAGCATATGCAATATACATCACAGGCGTACTACCTTGAATTATTTGCCTCTGGTAGAAATGTCAAATTGAGCTCAGTGGAAACAGTAAAGACAAGATCAGAGCTTTAATGGTCAATCCTCGTCACAGCAACTAGGAAATCAGTTTCTAGAAATGTCCAGGATGATTATTTGTCTTTTCTCCCTCTTACATGGGAAAGAAAATCTGTACAGATGTTTACAGCATTACAAAAAAGCAGCAGAGAAAAAACCACAACAAAGACAATATCATAAATCTCAACACCGAAGATTAGTGGCTGGAAAACAAAATCTCAGGTACTTCACAAATTCACTGTCTATATTACTCAAACTCACACTTTCAATTTTTTGCCTTATATGCCTTTCAGTATAGTTCTTACACACACACAAATGTAAGCAATAAATCTAAATCATTACCTTTATTAGAAAATCTGGGATAGTCAAAGAACTTTGATTTTTTGTTTTAGCTTTTCCCCTAATAAAACTAAAGAGCCTCTTGATGAAAATGAAAGAGAGTGAAAAAGTTGGCTTGAAACTCAATATTCATAAAACTAAGATCATAGCATCTGGTCCCATCACTTCATGGCGAATAGATGGGGAAACAATGGAAACAGTGAGAGACTTTATCCTTCAGTTCAGTTCAGTCGCTCAGTGGTGTCCAACTCTCTGGAACCCTAAGGACTACAGCACCCCAGGCTTCCCTGTCCATCACCAACTCCCGGAGCTTACCCAAACTCATGTCCATCGAGTTGGTGATGCCATCCAACCATACTTTCTATAAGGTGGCCAAAGTACTGGAGTTTCAGCTTCATCATCAGTCTTTCCAATGAATATTCAGGACTTATTTCCTTTAGGACTGACTGCTTGGACCTCCTTGCAGTCCAAGGGACTCTCAAAGAGTCTTCTCCAACACCACAGTTCAAAAGCATCAGTTCTTCGGTGCTCAGCTTTCTTTATGGTCTAACTCTCACATACATACATGACTAGTGGAAAAACCATAACTTTGACTAGAGGGACCTTTGTTGGCAAAGTAATGCCTCTGCTTTTTAAAAATGTGGTCTAGGTTGGTCATAGCTTTTCTTCCAAGGACCAAGTGACTTTATTTTGTGTGGGGGGGATCCAAAATCACTGTCGACTTCACTTTCACTTTTCACTTTCATGCACTGAAGAAGGAAATGGCAACCCACTCCAGTGTTCTTGCCTGGAGAATCCCAGGGATGGGGGAAGCCTGGTGGGCTGCCGTCTATGGGGTCGCACAGAGTCAGACATGACTGAAGCGACTTAGCAGCAGCAGCAAAATCACTGCAGATGGTGACTGCAGCCATGAAATTAAAAGACACTTGCTCCTTGGAAGAAAAGTTATGACCAACCTAGACAGAATATTAAAAAGCAGAGACATTCCTTTGCCAACAAAGGTCCATCTAGTCAAAGCTATGACTTTTCCAATAGTCCCGTACAACTGTGAGAGTTGGACCATAAAGATAGCTGAGTGCCAAATAATTGATGCTTTTGAACTGTGGTGTTGGAAAAGACTCTTGAGAGTCCCTTGGACTGTAAGGAAGTCCAACCAGTCCATCCTAAAGGAAATCAGTCCTGAATATTCATTGGAAGGGCTGATGCTGAAGCTGAAACTCCAATACTCTGGCTACCTGATGTGAAGAGCTGACTCACTGGAAAAGACCCTGATGATGGGAAAGATTGAAGGCAGGAGAAGAAGGGAATGACAGAGGATGAGATGGTTGGATGGCATCACCAACTCGATGGACATAAGTGTGAGCAAGCTTCAGGAGTTGGTGATGGACAGAGAAGCCTGGCGTGCTGCAGTCCATGGGATTGCAAAGAGTTAGACACGACTGAGTGACTGCACTGGACTGTCTAACAAAACATTTTAAGACAATAATATGTTTCATAATACTCCATGCATGTGTTTGTATAAAAAGATTAAGTAGCTGTGTCTTTGAACTGAATTATTTTTCTTTCTAGAGTCCCTATACTACCTTTTCCCTCTAACTTTCCCTTTATAGAAACTCTGGGTTTTGAGAGGGACAAGTACCCTTCACCTCAGTCTTTTAAGTTATTCTTGCCCTTTTGTACTTCCATAGAAACTTTAGAATTGGCTTGTCAGGCTCTTTTAAAAGTCCTGGTGGGCATTTGATGGAATTTTATTGAAACTATATTTTCAGTAGTATAGCTAAAGATTCAGGGCTTTATTTGTAGGTAATATCATCTGAGAATAATGATAATGTTGTTTTTGTCTGTTCAGTCTTGTGTCTTTCTTTCTTGTAGAATCTGGCTAGACTCCCATCATCTGTTGAAATTATGGTTTAACAAGCCATAATTGTGGACATTCTTATCTTGTTTTAACTTGAATTTGTTTCTTATGTTTTACTATTATTTACTGTTATTAAGAAGGAAATTTTCTGTAGGGTTTTCCAGATGTCCTTAATCAGGTTAAGGGAGTTTACATTCATTCCTATTTTTGTTTGATTTTGTTTTATCATAAATAGGTCTTGATTTTTTTCAAATGCTTTTTCTTCATCTATTAATGTGATCTTAGGTTTTTGATATATTATCATAACATTTTTCTAATGGTAGAATGATAATCAATCTCAATTTGGTCATAATACACAGTATTTTATAAACATTGTTGGATTTATTTGTTAATATTTTGATTGATCAGGATGCATCTAAATTTATAAATAAAATTGACTTATACTTTTTCTTCTTGCTGTCATCTTTGTCTGGTTTTGGTACCAGAGATTGGGTAAAGTATATGCATTCCCAGAGCTTTCCCTGTTACAACAATGATAGAACATTGGGATTAGAAGACAATGAGGTTCATATCCTCTTCAAACTACAGAGGTTCATATCCCAGTATTCCTTAACAACTGTGTAGCCAGCCTTGCAGCAAATTATTTAACACATGCAGCTGTAAATCAGAGTAAAAACAGTAAATATTTTAGCAGGTTGTGCATGCATGCATCGGCCAAGTGCTCAATTAAGGTTGGCTGTTATCTGTATGATTTATCATATTCTAATTGCTGCTCCCTCTTAACTGTAAGATAGGTACTGCTACTACTACTAAGTCGCTTCAGTCGTGTCCAACTCTGTGTGACCCCATAGATGACAGCCCACCAGGCTCCGCTGTCCCTGGGATTCTCCAGGCAAGAATACTGGAATGGGTTGCCATTTCCTTCTCCAATGCATGAAAGTGAAAAGTCAAAGTGAAGTTGCTCAGTCGTCTCCAACTCTTAGCGACCCCATGGACTGTAGCCCACCAGGCTCCTCCGTCCATGGGATTTTCCAGGCCCATTAAGATTGACATCATAATTGCTTACTTCTCAGTCTGTCCTATATACTTCCAATATCTTCAGACAGAGAATACCTTACTCTCCTTTGCTTATACAGAAAGGCTTGCACATGATTTGGTATTCAATTAATGTAGGAATTGAACCACAAGCGGAATCAAGAAGCTGGTTGTCCTTTCTTCCTGGCCTGAGGTGAATTACGTTAGTTGCACTGTTCATTGCCGCGATGAGCTTGTACCTTCTCCGACAAGGTGGCCTAAGTTTGGCTTTTTGAGAATTATACTGCCGATTCTGATTCTGTCCTTTTCCACTCATTCCCAAAGAACTGGTGTCTCACAGGAGAAAAAAAAAGATGATAATATTTTACACGCACGCGCGCACACAGAAACAGATACCGGTGAAGAACGAGAGGCTCATGGGTATCATCAATGCGCCAGGGAAACACATTTCAAGGGCCAGGCTGCAGAGAAGGCAAACCCAACCAGAGAGAAGGTGGGCCGTGCATCGCAGGGACCTTTCCTACTCTTCGGTTTTAAGAGTTTCCAGTTTTGGTACGGCAGGATCCCCGAGAAAACAGTGATAAACACAGATATTTGCACAAGCCTGCGAGACAATTGGAAGATACGACTAGAGGTGAAAGGGCAGCTTTCTGCAATCTGCGCGCTTTGCTGTGTTCAGGGTGCAAGTCTACTAGGGACGGATTCCCTCAGATGCTCCAGGGCACCTCCCCGGCCACCACCCCTTCTGCCGGAGAGCTTCCGATTTGTCGGAATTTTCTGGGCTCCGCCTCTCTAAGCGGCGCGCGGCACGCACGCGCACGCGCACTGGTTGTGGGCCCGAAGAACCCGGCTTGTGGGCGCTGTGCGTCCGGGTTCGTGTCTGCGGAGCTGGGCGTCCCCCGAGCCGGCGAGTGCCCTGCTTTAGCGCGGAGCCCGGCGGCCCTGAGCGGCGAGCGAGGACTCAGGCTCCGGAGCTGCGGGGCAGGAGTCCGCGTATCCTCTTTCCGCAGTTCCTGCCGAGGCTACGTCGCGGGGGCCGGGCCCCAGCACGCTCCCCATGGCGGGGCCGCGGGTGGAGGTGGACGGCGGCATCATGGAAGGGGTGAGTGCCGAGCAGGAGGCCTGGCGGGGTGCGGTTGCCGCGTGGGCTGTGGCGGAGAGCTTGCGGGTCTAATCTCTCTCTTCTCTCGGCACCAGGGCGGGCAGATCCTGAGGGTGTCTACGGCCCTGAGCTGTCTGCTGGGCCTCCCTTTGCGGGTGCAGAAGATCCGAGCCGGCCGCAGCACGCCGGGCCTCAGGTAAGTCGGGGCGCCGGGGAGTGTGGTCGTGGGACTGGAGGGTGAGTGGGTCCACCGGGCCGGGGACGGGGGGAGAAGAGGGGACAGGCCGTGGGAGTGGAGGGTGGGAGGCTGGCGCCTGGCTAGGGACTGGGGGAGAGGAGGGGATAGGCCGAGGGACTGGAGGGTTGAGGGGGTGGTGCGCAGGGCCGGGGACTGGGGGAGAGGAGGGGACAGGCCGTGGGACTGGAGGCGGGGGGGCGGGGAACAGGCCATTGTTGGGGGGCAGGCGGGCAGGACGTGGAGCTCATGGTGAGGGTAAGATCCCCGCCCTAGGATTGAGGACTCCGCGGCCTGGGGATGGTGCTGTGGCCTCGGTAACCGGGCTTGGGTGCTTTTGAAAGCCTCAAGGAGCAAGTTCAGGAAATAGGTCCATGTTTTCTCTGTTTAGCTAAAGTTCCTGATTACTTATATTTAAAATATTTCCCACCTCTTCGGTCATTACAAGTACTCGAAAAGCTCGTACCAGCGGGCAAGGTAGATCAGGGCAGAACAGCCTCTGGGGCCAAACAAAAATTCCACTGTTTTAAACCGGGCCTTTTTCTGCGTTCACACGTTTTAGTCTCATAAAGAGCCTGAGATGCCGTCATTGCGGCTTTCATCAGACCTCTGGAAGCTGTGGATAGGACCAGGATTATCCGTTGTGAAGAGGGGGAAAATGTTGACAGCTGACCATGTTTCATCTGCCGTCTGGAAGCTAGGCATACCACTAGTTTAAGTCATGGTGAAGCCAAACTGATTCCTTTGTACTTGTAGTTTGTATATATTTCATTCTAATGGATCAGCTGTCTCTTAGTTTTTTATTCAGACTCCATGTTGAAATTATTAAAAGGCAGTTACTGATACGTGTGAACAGTAGTTCTCTTTGTCATGGCAGTAGTTTGCAGTAACCCATTTCATCAATAGGGAAATTAATTCATTAAGGCTGTGTTAAGTACTTAATTAGTTTCTTAGGGCTGCAATAACAAAAATACCACAGACTATGTGGCCTGAACAACCGAAAATTGATTTTTGCAGTTTTGGAGGCTGGAAGTCCAAGATGAAGGTGCTGGTAGGGTTGGTTTTTTCTGAGGGACTTAAAGGAAGATTCTGTTCCAGGCCTCTCTCCTTGACTTGAACATAATCAGCCTCTTGCGGCCTCCTCCCTGTGCTCATGCCTCTGTACATATTCCCTGCTGGTGTGTCTTAATCTTCTCTTTTTGTAAGGACACCAGTGAGAATGGGCTGGGGCTCACTCTGACTGCCTCTTTTAATTTAATTACCTCTTTAAAGGTCCCTATTTCCAAATACAGTCACATTGTGAGGTACTTTAGCATATGAAATTTAGAGGAACACAGTTCAGCCCTTAACAGGCACGTAGATTACTCAGTGAAGTGCAAGTGAGACTGATGGCACTTGGGTTGTTTTCTTAGTTTTACTCTTTTGCATGCTTATAATTGGCAACAATACTATCAGCATATGTGTTTATAGTTAAAGTAACATGTGGAAGGAACCCTTATAAAGATACCTACCGGCAGGTAGTCCAGGTGCCTAAAAACCAGAAGGACACTCTGGCACTTACCGTGGTTAGACCTTGCTATTTTCTTGCCATTGCAGTTTTATAAATGTGTCATAAAGTGTGGGGATATAGGCAGTCTGAATGCACACGTTTTGATGCAGTATTATGACCTGAAGGCCTCAACATTTATCTGGACTGGAAATGATTCGAGATTTGTGTGATGGGCAACTGGAGGGGGCAGAAATCGGCTCAACAGAAATAACGTTTACACCAGAGAAGATCAAAGGTGGAGTCCACACAGCAGATACCAAGACAGCAGGGTATGTGTCACTTACATTCCATTTGAGTATGTGTTTTTGAATTAGACCTGGATGCAGATATAGGTATTACCACTTCCTGGACAAGTTGCTTAACCTCTTTGAAGCTTGGTTTCCTCACTTTTAAAATGGACATAAAACACATTTCAGAGTTACAGATCCTGTGTAAAGTTTCAAATACGTAATGGCTTATCAATTGTAGCTGTTACTGTGGTTATTACTGTACCTATCTAGAATTTTCTCTCATGTATCAGTTCAGTCGCTCAGTCGTGTCTGACGCTTTGTGACAGACTGCAGCACCACCAGGCTTCCCTGTTTCTCACCAATTCCTGGAGTTTACTGAAATAGATGTCCATCAAGTCGGTGATGCGATCCAACCATCTCATCCTCTGTCATCCCCTTCTCCTGCCTTCAGTCTTTTGCAGCATCAGGGCTTTTCCAGTGAGTCAGTTCTTCACATCAGGTGGCCAAAATATTGGAGCTTCAGCTTCAGCATTAGTCCCTTCAATGAATATTCAGGACTGATCTCCTTTAGGATTGACTGGTTTGATCTCTTTGCTGTCCAAAGGGACTCTCAAGAGTCTTCTCCAACACCACAGTTCAAAAGTATCAATTCTTCAGCGCCCAGCTTTCCTGTAGTCCAACTCTCACATCCATACATGGCTTCTGGAAAAACCATAGCTTTGACTGTACAGACCGTTGTTGGGAAAGTGATGTCTCTGCTTTTTTAAAATGCTGTCTAGGTTGGTCATAGCTTCTCTTCCAAGGAGCAAGTGACTTTCAATTTTATGGCTGTAGTCGCCATCCGCAGTGATTCTGGAGCCCAAGAAAATAAAGTCTGTCACTGACTCCCCATCTATAGATCTTCTCTCATGTATAATATAGCATATTTGCTTCTTTAGTTTTTATTATTTAGAAAATGAATATCTGAAAGCAACTGTAGTTTTGTGCTTTGTAGTGATAAGTAGTCTTTGTGGTGTAGTCTATTTAGTTCTTGGCTTGCAGCTATTAACCATATTTTACTTTTAGTCTAGGTATTTTTGTCCTCTCTTAATAGAGACTTATGCAACTATATATAGAAATTTTTGTATATGATCTTCTTTTTTATCCTCATTGAAAAATGGATATTTAACAATTAAGTTGAGCCTTTATTATTTTCCAAAAATCTCTCCTTTTATTGATAAAACAGGGAGAGCAGTTTTTGTGTTTTCTGTGTTATTGGCTGATGGCTATTGTAAGCAGCATCTTTTACTAAAATCTTGTACATTTACTAGAAAATTTGATAAAATAAGTAATAGTGTTGTGAACGTGATGCCAGTTTGTTTCAGAAATGACTGTTTCAATAGATTATGATTTTTTTAGCTTAAGGAAATGTTTGGTGACGATTAAGATTTCAGTTATGATGTGAATAGATTTATGTTAAAAAGGCCTCTCGTAGGCCTCAGGTGAAGTTTGCCAAATGATAACTTTATTAAGGGGATTGAATCATTTTGAAGTATCTTTATTTTGGGGGCTCCAAAATCACTGCAGATGGTGACTGCAGCCATGAAATTAAAAGACGCTTATTCCTTGGCAGGAAAGTTACGACCAACCTAGACAGCATATTAAAAAGCAGAGACATTACTTTGTCAACAAAGGTCGATCTAGTCAAAGCTATGGTTTTTCCAGTGGTCATGTATGGATGTGAGAGGTGGACTGTGAAGAAAGCTGAGGACTGAAGAATTTATGCTTTTGAACTGTGGTGTTAGATAAGACTCTTGAGAGTCCCTTGGACTGCAAGGAGATCCAACCAGTCCATCCTAAAGGAGATCAGTCCTGGGTGTTCATTGGAAGGACTGATGTTGAAGCTGAAACTCCAATAGTTTGGCCACCTGATGTGAAGAGCTGACTTATTTGAAAAGACTCTGATGCTGGGAAATATTGAAGGCAAGAAGAGAAGGGAATGACAGAGAATGAGATGGTTAAATGGCATCACCGACTTAATGGACATGAGTTTGGGTGAACTCTGGGAGTTGGTGATAAACAGGGAGGCCTGGCGTGCTGCAGTCCATGGAGTCATAACCAGTTGGACACGACTGAGTAACTGAACTGAAGTATCTTTTTTTATTTCAGGCATTCTCTTGTACAAAAAGAGGAGAAAGTTATAGTTAGCCAACTATCTAAAAATTAAAGAACACAGAATCATAGAATTTTGAATCTGTGGGAAAGAAGATAGAAACCATGTATTCCAACCCTTCCTTTACTCTGTGAATGAGAAAATGAAAACCCAGAGGTCATAGAGTCAGGGTCAGAACTAGAATAGAATCTAGTCTTGATGGCTTCTAATCCACTAGAATGTATGAGAAATGAGTTTAAAGTTGAAAATCCAGTTCCATTCAACAGACTAAAACAAGCTTCTTCCTAGCAACAAAACACATCTTACTTAAGTGAATTATAGCATTTTCATCCTTAATTGTGATTATAGTCCTATGTTTTTTCAGATGTCTACCTTTGTCTTTGCAGTTCCTTGTGTGTATGTGCTTAGTCACTCAATTGTGTCCAACTCTTTTGGAACCTGTGGACTATATACCACCAGACTCCTCTGTCCATGGGATGCTCCAGGCAAGAATACTGGAGTGGGTTGCCATTTCCTCCTCCAGGGGATCTTCCCTACTTAGAGATTAAACCTGTGTCTTCTGCATTGGCAGGCAGATTCCTTACCACTGAGCTACCTGGGAATCCCTTGCAATTCCATACTTCTTTAAAATTAAGGTTTTCTTTACTCTTTTTAGATTCTGATTTTATTGGGTGGAAGAGAAACACTTTAACTGTATTGGGTTTCTCAGAGGGTATAAACAGAAGTTCAGCAGTTGTAAACCTATGGTTTATGGTAAACTGAACATTTCCAAGTCTTTTTCACTTGCCCCAGGCTTAACTCCTAAAAAGAGGGGATATATTGTATGCAGTTTCTCTTACAGTGCCTAACGTTACACAGTGGTAAGTATTTACTTAATAAAATAGAATGTCCGTGATAGAGACTGTGTAATTCAGTACCCATGCATCAGTCCCATAGGACAGTTAAATAAAGGCTATCTTTTGGTATGTAGAGGCTGTGTTGGCATTCCCTTTCAAACTATGCAGTCTGTGTATTAATATGATTATTTTCTCCTGACTTTGGAGAAGGGAGATGACAGCTCTTTTAGGAAATATGACCATTTTATTTCATAAAATGCTACATTTTCTGTAATTATTTCGTATGATTTCTCACGTTATTTGACTCTAAGGACCAAACAGTAGCTACCCTGGTGGCTCAGTTGGTAAAGAGTCTGCCTACTGTTTGGGAGACCCGGGTTTGATCCTTGGGTCGGGAAGATCCCTTGGAGGAGGAAATGGCAAACCACTCCAGTATTCTTGCCTGGAGAATTTCAGAAGTGCCTGGTGGGCTACAGTCCAAAGAGTTGGACATGATGGAGTGATTTTCACTTTACTTTCTAGAAACAGACAGAGTTGAGTTGTAGCAAGGATAATCTCCTGAGAAGTTTTTCGGTGTGAAATATTTGGCTATCAGTCCTTGTAAAATACTACTCTGTATTATCACAAATGCCATGATGGTAGGAACTCTGTCTTAATATATGGAATGATGCCTTGTGCATGGTGGACACTCAGGTACAGTCATTAGAATATTTGCAAACCTTGACAGGTTTGAATGCAGTTTCATGAAGTGTTACTTTTAAGAATCCGTTTATAAAAACATTGTAAAGATGCTTTTATTTTAATTCTTTTAATTTCTTTGTAATATAAACAAAAGTATTAGAACTTAACTTACAGTCACACAATGAGCTCCCCTGGTGGCTCAGTGGTAAAGAATCCACCTGCAATGCAGGAGATGCAGGATCAGTCCCTGGGAGGGAGAGATCCCTGGGAGAAGGAACTGGCAACCCGCTCCAGTATTCTTGCCTGGGAAATCTCATGGACAGAAGAATCTGGTGGGCTGACAGTCCATGGAGTTGCAGAAGAGTCGGACATGACTTACCGACTAAACAACAAAGGTCGTATAGCTAATGTATTTAGCATTGGATTCAAACCCAGATTTGCTCATTATTTAAGGCCAGTTCCTTCTATTGTGAAATGCCAAGCTTTCTTTAAGATTTAGGATGTTATTCAGTCAGTGGGAGTGTTTTTAACTTTAAAGTTGAGGGCATGTTAGTTGTTAAGAAGGCAATGGCACCCCACGCCAGTACTCTAACTGGAAAATCCCATGGATGGAGGAGCCTGGTGGGCTGCAGTCCATGTGGTTGGGAAGAGTTGGACATGACTAAGCGACTTCACTTTGACTTTTCACTTTCATGCATTGGAGAAAGAAATGGCAACCCACTCCAGTGTTCTTGCCTGGAGAATCCCAGGAACAGGGGAGCCTTGTGGGCTGCCGTCTATGGGGTCGCACAGTGTCGGACACGACTGAAGTGACTAAGCAGCAGCAGCATGTGAGTTGTCTGTGCTTCAGCTTATGGTGATATGTAGTAATGTCTCTTTTGAGGCTTCAAAATGAAAATGCAGCTAAGCCTGTTCTGCCTTCTCCTTAGGAGTGTATGCCTCTTGATGCAGGTCTCAATGCCCTGTGTTCTCTTTGCTGCTTGTCCATCAGAACTCCGTTTGAAAGGTGGGACTAATGCTGAAATGGCACCACAAATTGATTACACAGCCATGGTAAGAGCTTTTGTTGCTACTGACCAACTAAGAGGATCTCATATAGTCTTCTCAGGCTCCATTCTCTGTTTAAATACATCCTGAGTGTTTTTGTATACATACCTCTTTATTTCTTAATGGAGTCTGGTTCTATTGTGGGAGAAGATAATTATTTTAGATTGTGTGTTATATCTTAGAACAGTGCTCATAGTGAATTCTTTAAAAACCTCATGTACATTAGATTATTTAATATATTATTTAATATATTATTTAATATACCATATATTACTTATCATATAAGTTATTTTCTGAATACAGGGATTATGATTTGGAAGAAAGACTCAAAATAAGAATTAAATGCTATGTTTGACAGGATTGGTGAGGATATGAAGAAATTGGAACCTTTGCACACAGTTGATGGGAATACAAAATGGTACAGCCATCATGGAAAACAGCATGGAGGTTCCTCAAAATATTAAAAAGGAAACTACCATATAATCCAGCAGTCCCACTAGGTATTATCCAAAAGAGCTGAAATCAGGATCTCCAAGAGATACTAGCATTCCCATGTTCGTTGCAACACTATTCATAAAAGCCAAGATGTGGAAACAACCTAAATGTCCATCAACAGATGAAAGAATATAAAAAATGAGGCATACAGAAAACATATTAGAAAAATTTATTTAAAGAATTAGTGTATGCACACTGTAAGATAGTCTCTGAAGGTCATAGCCACTGTTAATAGTTTATTTGAATTTTCTTCCAACAGATGTTCTATCTATACATTTACTATTTTTATATATCCATGTATATAGCTTTATCCCTATTTATCTGTCTGTCTGGCCCACTACTTGTCCTTGTAAATAAAGTATTATTAGAGAAAAATGTGTTATATATGTGCAATGGACGGCTAGCATTAAAAAAGAAATTCTAGATTGTGTGACAGCACAGTGGAACCTTGACGATGTTGTGCTATGTGAAATGAGCCAGTCAGATAAAGACAGTTACTGACATGATTCCACTTATATAAGATATCACAAGAAGTTAAGTTATGGACTCACAGAATGGAATGGTTACTAGTGGAAGAGGGAGTTAATAATCAACGTGGATAAATTTTCAGTTAAGTAAGCTGAATACACTTTAGAGCTCTGCTGTACACACTGTAAGTTTTGTCAACAGTATTATGTTGTACTCTTAAAAATGTGTTGAGAGAGTAAGATCTCAGGTTAAATGTTCTTACCACAATAAATTTAAAAAAATAACTACCATATTTTGATTGTGAATTTTTAGAAAGTAAAATTCAATATTGGCATGGTTATAAAACTTGTGGGAGGGAAAGGTGGTATCATTTTCCCATAGGTTTATTAAAGTGGAGTTATTTATACTAGAACTCACGCTTCTTAGTGTGAGGTTCTTTGATTTCTGATGTATGGTTGTGAACCTGCCACCACAATGATGATAGAGAATTACTGTAAAAATTCCCGTATCCCTCTTTCTATCACCCCCTCTGGCCCTGGCAGTCAGTGATCTGTTGTCTCATAGTTCTCCCTTTTTTCAGAGTGTCATATAAAGGAATAATACTGTATATATAGTCTTTTGAGTCTTTTTTCTTCAGTTATAACAGCATCTGTTTAGGGGGAGGAGAGTAGAGGAGGGATGGATTAGGAGTTTGGGATTAGCAGATACTAATTGTTATATGTAGAATTGATAAACAACAAGGTTTTACTGTATAGCACAGGGAACTATATCCAATATCCTGTGATACACCATAGTGGAAAAGAATATGAAAAAGAATGCATATATATATCCATATAACTGAATCACTGCTATATAATAGGAATTAACACAGTATTATAAATCAGCTCTACTTCAATAAAATAAATTTAAAAATATATCTGAGAGTTACCCATGTTGCTTGTATCGGCAGAGCTAAATAGTCTTCTATTATATGGATGTTTGTTTATCCATCAGTTGAAGGACATTTGGACTATTTTCAGTTTTTGCAGATATGGATGTTTGTTTATCCATCAGTTGAAGGACATTTGGACTATTTTCAGTTTTTTGCAGTTACAAGTAAAGTCACTGTAAACACAGATTTCTTGTCTAGACATCAGTTTTTGTTTCTCTTGGGTGAATAGCTAGAGAGGATTTGCTCTGTTGTAACAGTGAGTTTACGTCGTGACTGTATGAGAAACTGCCAAATTGTTTTGGCATCCAGGGTGGCTGCATTGTTTTGCATTTTCACCAACACTGTAGGGGAGTTTTAGCTCTTCTTCATCCTTCCCAGCACTTGATATTCTCAGCTTTTAGTTAAATTTTTTTCTACTTTAATAGATGTTATAGTCTTTTAAAATTCAGTTTGATGGGATATATAGTGAAAATTAATCTGTATTTACCTTTCCACTTCAAGGAAATTACCCTAATTAAATATTATAAAATGCAGCAAAAGATAATGTTAAAGGTATTAGAGCAGGGTGCTATATACTATAATTATTATTATATAATGTATATAGTTAGACAATAATGAAAACTTGGATTATTCTGGATTGCCATGTAATCATTCAAATCCTTTTAGGAGGAATATTTTATGATGCTGGGAGATGCTTTTATTTATAATGTTAAATGAGGGAATAAAGGATAAAACATTGTATATGCAGTGAAATTTCAACTGTATTAAAAAAATTGAGAAAACAGATTGGAATGCTTTTCAGCACCCCAGATTTCTTATGGTATGTTATAGTAAGGTTAGGAAATGGCTCCTGGAGTAAAACTTAAAACTGCAAGGATCAAGAATCCTGAGTTCTGGGGTGTTTGTTTGTTTGTTTGTTTGTTTTTTTCCTCACTAGGTAGGCTTACACAGCCCTTATTAGTTAAATGTTAAACTTTTAATTTTAGCTGCATCTCAGTTATTTTATTTAAAAGATAGAATTAGCCTTTGCATTTTTATATCACTGTTTATCTACTGTGCCTCATTATCACTTCAGTACAGAGCACATTTGTTTACTAAATATACTTGTTGAATAAGCAAATACTGATATTTAAGGTAACAATAAATTGATTTTTCAGGTTTTCAAGCCAATTGTTGAAAAATTTGGTTTCACATTTAATTGTGACATAAAAATGAGGTAAGGTGCTTATTTCTTAACCCTTTGACCCACTACTTGTGCTGAAAATAGTGGAAAAGTTAGATCCTGGAGAACTGTCTTTCTGTAATCCTCTTAATACATTTTTGTAGGAAATGATAATAATTGGTGGCTTGAAACAATAAACAGCAGGGGTGTGGGTACTTGAAAGCAGCTGCCTACTATGTTTGATGTTTGTTTTGGCAGAGTATTTTTTGAGGGAATGGCTGCACTGAGTGTGGAGTTGTCTGTGTCCGGCACAGACTGAATGCTTACGTGTAGCTGCAGAGTGGGGTACTGCGGGGAGTGGGGCACTGCAGGATCCTAAAAGGGATTCTCTTCCACAGTGCAACCAGAGTTCTCTTCCTGGGAGACACGTTGGGCATTCAGGTTATTTCTCTTATAAGGCTTGCCTTCTGCGGCAGAATAACAAGGCCACATTTCTTGGTGTGGCATTTAAGTGTTTTGCAGTCTTATTCCAGTGTACCTTTCTAGCTATATTCTCCCTTCTCTCGTTTCAGCATACCATGTATTCTAACTACATGATTGCTGCCATTCCCTAAATACACTCTGTACCTTCAGACTCCCCTACCTTCGTTCATGTTTTTCTTCCCCCTTTTAAAATGTGGGAATTCTGTATCTCTTAAAAATGAAACTTGTAGTTTCTTGTGTGAATTGTCAGTGATTGTGCCTCAGTTGGAATTCATATTTGCACCTCTGTTTTAGTCCTCTTTGCAGCCTGACGTGTGTTCTAGTTACACATGAAGCCCCGTCTTACCAGATGGGGAGTTCTTTGTGGATAGAGGTATTGTCATTCTTATCTGTGTGTTCTTAGCATCTTCTGGACAAAGACAGTGAATGATGTGAGTCAAAATTTTATTCAGAGAAGGCAATAGCAACCCACTCCAGTACTCTTGCCTGGAAAATCCCATGGACGGAGGAGCCTGGTAGGCTGCAGTCCATGGGGTCGCTAAGAGTAGGACACGACTGAGCGACTTCACTTTCGCTTTCCACTTTCATGCATTGGAGAAGGAAATGGCAACCCACTCCAGTGTTCTTGCCTGGAGAATCCTAGGGATGGGGGAGCCTGGTGGGCTGCCATCTATGGAGTTGCACAGAGTCGGACACGACTGAGCGACTTACAGCAGCACAGCAAAATTTTATTAATGGTTCAGCTACTAAATATTCATCATATATTTATTGGGCACCTGTAATGTGCCAGACATTGTTTTAGGGCAGTGGAATGTAGCAAGAAAAAAATAGACCAAGCTACTGTCATGAAGTAGCTTTTATTCTAAAACAACACTGGTTGAATAGAACCTTTTTCATTTAGCTGTCCCGGGTCCTAGTTGTGGGATGTGAGATCTTTTAGGTGTGAATGTGGAATCTAGTTCCCCATTCAAGGACTGAACCCCAGCCCCCTGCATTGAGGGCATGGAGTCTTAGCCACTGGACCACCGGAGAAGTCCCCAGATAGAATTTTCTGCACTAAGGGAATTGTCCCTGTCTGTCCAGGATGATAATCATTTGCTACATATGACTGTTGAGCACTTGAAATGTGACTAGTTGGACTAGGGAGCTGAGTTTTAAATTTTATTAAATTTAAATAAGGAATTTTCTGGCAGTCCAGTGGTTAGGACTTTGCACCTGCTGAGGGAACGGTTCAGCCCGGATGAGGAACTAAGATCCCCTCAAGCCTTGATGTGTGGCAAAGAAAATAAATAAATAAATAAATAATTCTAGCTCATTATTGACCAGGGGTTTTTGTAGAAACCTAACACCTGTGGCTGCCAATTTTTATTTTGGCTGGATAAAAATTAATTTTGTTATTTTACTAACATTTTGTGGGCTGCTACATTCAGTAGTTAACACCTGACACGCCTGTTAAGTCTTCCAGTTTTTGTGAAATGTCTGCAGTCCACTCTTCTGAAGAAGCAAAGGAACATTCTCTAGCACCATGAGTTTCATTTTCATTTTCTGTATCAGAATGAATCACTAAGATTATTTATTCGCTTTTATCTGGTATTCATATTGTCTGAATCAGAACTATATTCTGAGGAACTATCCTTTTCTGAAACACTAGTGTATATGTCATGTGGACAATCAGAGAAAGTATCTACATAAAATTTACCAAAAAATTTTTCACTCAAAATTTTGTTATATGTCATTTCTAAAAATTTTACATTTATAATATTCATAGGGTAGAAACAAAAACTTAATGGAGCAAAGTGTGGATCAGTTCAGTTCAGTCGCTCAGTCATGTCCGACTCTTTGTGACCCCATGAATCACAGCACGCTAGGCCTCCCTGTTCATTACCATCTGTCGGAGTTCACTCAAACTCACGTCCATCGAGTCCGTGATGCCATCCAGCCATCTCATCCTCTGTCGTCCCCTTCTCCTCCTGCCCCCAGTCCCTCCCAGCATCAGAGCCTTTTCCAATGAGTCAACTCTTCGCATGAGGTGGCCAAAGTACTGGAGTTTCAGCTTTAGCATCATTCTTTCCAAAGAAATCCCAGGGTTGATCTCCTTCAGAATGGACTGGTTGGATCTCCTTGCAGTTCAAGGGACTCTCAAGAGTCTTCTCCAACACCACAGTTCAAAAGCATCAATTCTTTGGCGCTCAGCCTTCTTCACAGTCCAACTCTCACATCCATACATGACCACAGGAAAAACCATAGCCTTGACTAGACGGACCTTAGTCGGCAAAGTAATGTCTCTGCTTTTGAATATACTATCTAGGTTGGTTATAACTTTTCTTCCAAGGAGTAAGCGTCTTCTAATTTCATGGCTGCAGTCACCATCTGCAGTGATTTTGGAGCCCCCAAAATAAAGTCTGATACTGTTTCCACTGTTTCCCCATCTATTTCCCATGATGGGACCGGATGCCTTAATCTTTGTTTTCTGAACGTTGAGCTTTAAGCCAACTTTTAAAATGTAGATAACAACCATCATAAGTTGTATAATGAACCCTTTGGAACCCTTCGTCAATTTTAGGCTCTAACAGCTTCACACAGTGATGTTAATTGTATCACTCTCTAAAATGAATTGATACGCCTCTGGTCAATACTATTCCGATAACAAAAGATGGATTAACATATTTCTGATCAGTAATGGGTTAAATAGTCAAATGAACTTGAGTCTTTCTTGCCTGGGAAATCCCATGGACTAAGGAGCCTGGAGGGCCACAGTCCATGGGGTCAAAAAGAATTAGACATGACTTAGCAACTAAACAACAACAAGCCCTGAGTCTACCATATGGGAAAGCACAAATCTAAAACATTATTTAGACATGTAAAACATGAATTATATAGTTGGTATTACTCACATGTTATTTTATTGTAAATATTGAGCTTTATTTTTTGTCATGCAGTCAGTTTATGTATTTTATCATATTTTTCACAGAGGCTATTACCCAAAGGGAGGTGGTGAAGTGATTGTCCGAATGTCGCCGGTTAAACAGTTGAGCCCAATAAATTTAACTGACCGTGGCTGTGTGACTAAGATATATGGAAGAGCATTTGTTGCTGGTGTTTTGCCATTTAAAGTAAGTTGTCTGATTTACTTTACTGTATAAAGTTATGCAACATTGCAAATCAACTATACTCCAATAAAAATTTTAAAAAATAAGATGTCAAAAATAAAGTTGTCCAGATGGTCTTAGAAGTATGCATTTGTCTTGATAAGTATTATATAATCTAAATTTTGAAATTATTGAGATAATTTTCAAATAAATCTTTTCATTAAAAGTTTTTCTTAAAATTCTGTGCTTACTTTACTCTTTAAAATTGAGGTTTTATATGATGCACGGAAAATTATTAATTTTTTGTCTTTGAAGCTTGAAAGCAACTGTCAAAATAATTATTATTTTATTCTATTTTTTGTCTTACCAAAATAGGTAGCAAAGATATGGCGGCAGCAGCCGTAAGATGCATCAGGAAGGAGATTAGGGATCTGTATGTTAACATCCAGCCTGTTCAGGAAGCTAAAGACCAAGCTTTTGGCAATGGAAATGGAATAATGTGAGACAATATACTTTTTCCTAAATGTTGGTTGAGGGCACCCTGAAATACTTATCCTATTTTAATGTTTGTCATTTTAAGGCATATTTTTAAGGGTATTCCTACCTAAAACAACACTATGATGAATTATTATAATTTTATTCTGAATTTTTTTCTGAGGATGGTTTACTTTTTACTACACTATAAGAGCCTTTCTGTTTATATAGTGAGCTTAATGTATGTTTAAGTTAATTAGAAGTTAACCTTTGAAGATTATCCTATGAGAAATACTTCCAGTTGCTTTTCAGTATCTCAAGTATAAATTCAGTTTACAAGTAAATAAATACTAGATGTAGCACAAGTCTACTTAGAAAAGAAATATTATATATTTTCCCATTAGGAGTAAGTGTTATAAAAATGCTTTAATATTTCTGAAGAATAAAACTATCTTTTGTGAATATTTGACTTTTAGATTCTTTTTCATAGCTTCTATTAAGGAGTTTAATACTATTCTGAAAACTATGATATAAAAGAAAACCAAACATCTCTGTAGAAAGACATTTACATTTAAGATTATCAGTATAGCATGCCTCTGAAATGGTCTCGCTTAGTGCTGATGACATGATTTCTGGGAAGACCATTCCTTACCTGTGTCTGAATCAGAATCTGATGTGACTTCTTGTCAGAATTGCTGTAAGATACTAATACCCTGATTAAGATGGAGAATGCTAATCATGTTGCTCTCTGTATGAAGAATTTCACTTTTGCAATATCCTAGCCAGATTTAATTCTGTGTATTTAACAGTCTCTGTTCTCCTGTGTTGTATTTGCATGTAATATTGGAATATTTATAGCATAAATAGTAATACTGTTTTTTCCCTTATACAGCATTATTGCTGAGACATCCACTGGCTGTCTGTTTGCTGGATCATCGCTTGGTAAACGAGGTACAGATAAATGAAGGGTACACTGTTCCCAGTTCTAGTGTACAATTCTTTATCATTCTTTATCTGTCAGGATTAGAATATTATAGAATGATGGATGACAAGTTTAAAAGGATATGGTTCAATTCAGTTCAGTTCAGTCATGTAGTTGTGTCTGACTCTTTGCGACCCCATGGACTTCAGCACACCAGGCATCCCTGTCCATCACCAACTCCCAGAGTTTACTCAAACTCATGAACATTGAGTTGGTGATGCCATCCAGCCATCTCATTCTCTGTCGTCCCCTTCTCCTTCTGTCTTCAATCTTTCCTAGCATCACGGTCTTTTCAAATGAGTCAGTTCTTTGCATCAGGTGGCCAAAGTATTGGAGTTTCAGCTTCAGCATCAGTCCTTCCGGTGAATATTCAGGACTGATTTCCTTTAGGATGGACTGGTTGGATCTCCTTGCTGTCCAAGGGACTCTCAAGAGTATGCTCCAACATCAAGTTCAAAAGCATCAATTCTTTGGTGCTCAGCTTTCTTTATAGTCCAACTCTCACATCCATACATGACTATTGTAAGCACCATAGCTTTGACTAGATGGACCTAGATGGCAAAGTAATGTCTCTGCTTTTTATTTTATTTTATTTTATTTTTTTTCCCAGAACAATGTGTACTTTAATCAAAATTTCCAAGCTACTAGTTTAGCTTAAGGAAAAAATTCATATAACCTAACCAGCAAAGTCCTTAGCAAACATTTACATATAAACTTTTCAAATATACGTGTACATCTGACTCTTGAACAAAGCATTGGTTAGGGGCACCATCTCTTCAAAAATCCATATATTTTAGAGTTAGTCTTTTGTATCTGTCTGTACTTTCACAATTGAGGATTCAACCAACTGTGGATTGCATTACTGAAAACAAAACAAGCCCCAGCCCCTGCAGTTAAACCCATGTTGTTAAAGGGTCAACTGTGTATTGCTAGCTGAGAACTCTCTAATTTCTGAATTCTGAGACAAATGAGCCATTGTCACACAGACTACAGCCTTTTCCCAAAAACTCCCCTCTTATGGGACTTCCACAAATTTCTACAAATGCCTGGCATTCAGGGCATTGTCACCCCATAAAACAATGTACCACAGAAAGATGAAGGCTGGGTGATTAGCTTAGCAGCAGACCAAGGTAGGCAGGTAAACTTGACCTGAGGTTAAGGACCTGAATACAGATCCCCTTATGCTATTCAAGTTGTGGACGTTTATTAAAGTCTTCATGTTGCCACAAGAGGAATGCACACCTTAGCCTAAGGGACTTCCTGATGCAGTCCTCACTCTGCTAGTTTCCTCCCCATTTTTAAGACACCAACTTAAACTATTTGCCAGGCTGTATTAATCAAACACAGATGCCCTAATTCCTCACCCCCACCCCTAAACTATGCAAACTGCAGAGACCAAATGTACACAACCCCCACTCCATCTGGCAACATATATTCAACATGCTACATAAAGTATAATTTCCATTTTATTGTCTTTTCAGAGAAACCAATATTTCTTCAGTCTTTAAGGACTTGTATCCTTACATGGGCTTTGGTGGAGGACGTGGGGCAGCACCCGCAGGTCTAAATCGGGGTGGAGGTGTTCGGTCCTTACGGGCTTCCCGAGAGCGATTCCTGACTACCTTGCTGTGAATAGCACAACTCACGCAGTAATGTAGTTTCACATACAGCTTGGGAAGCATGTAGGCGTCGAAAACACTCGCTTCAGATATGTCCCTGACGGCTGCGGCCTCTACGATGTTCCGAATGACGAACTTCTTAATGGCCTTATCCTTGGGCACGCATCGGGCACAGTTGGTGCAGCGAATAGGCTGCACGTGGCCGCAGCCCTTTTGGCACGACCGTTGTTCCTTCTTTTCTTGGTCATCTTGGAAGCGCCGAGGCGAGAGAGCTGTCTCTGCTTTTTAATATGCTATCTAGGTTGGTCATAACTTTTCTTCCAAGGAGTAAGCGTCTTTTAATTTCATGGCTGCAGTCACCATCTGCAGTGATTTTGGAGCCCCCAAAATAAAGTCTGACACTGTTTCTACTGTTTCCCCATCTATTTCCCATGAAGTGATGGGATTGGATGCCATGATCTTAGTTTTCTGAATGTTGAGCTTTAAGCCAACTATTTTCACTCTCCTCTTTTACTTTCATCAAGAGGCTTTTTAGTTCCTCTTCACTTTCTGCCATAAGGGTGGTGTCATCTGCATATCTGAGGTTATTGATATTTCTCCCAGCAATCTTGATTCCAGCTTGTGCTTCTTCCAGTCCAGCGTTTCTCATGATATACTCTGCATATAAGTTAAATAAGCAGGGTGACAATATATAGCCTTGACATACTCCTTTTCTTGTTTGGAACCAGTCTGTTGTTGCATGTCCAGTTCTAACTGTTGCTTCCTGACCTGCATACAGATTTCTCAAGAGGCAGGTTAGGTGGTCTGGTATTCCCATCTCTTTCAGGATTTTCCACAGTTTCTTGTGATCCACACAGTCAAAGGCTTTGGCATAGTCAAGAAAGCAGAAATAGATGTTTTTCTGGAACTCTCTTGCTTTTTCCATGATGCAGAGGATGTTGGCAATTTGACTTTTAATTTCATGGCTGCAGTCACTATTTGCAGTGATTTTGGAGCCCCCAAAATAAAGTCTGTCACTGTTCCATTGTTTCCTCATCTATTTGCTGTGAAGTGATGGGACCAGATGCCATGATTTTAGTTTTCTGAATGTCAAGTTTTAAGCCAACTTTTTCACTCTGTTCTTTCACTTTCATCAAGAGGCTCTTTAGTTTTTCTTTGCTTTCTGCCATAAGGTTGGTGTCATCTGCATATCTGAGGTTCTGATATTTCTCCTGGCAATCTTGATTTCCAGCCTGTGCTTCTTCCAGCCCAGTGTTTCTCATGATTGTTCTGCATACAAGTTAAATAAGCAGGGTGACAATATACACCCTTGACGTACTCCTTTCCCACTTTGGAACCAGTCTGTTGTTCCATGTCCAGTTCTTCTTGACCTGCATACAGGTTTCTCAGGAGACGGGTCAGGTGGTCTGGTATTCCCATCTCTTTCAGAATTTTCCACAGTTTGTGATCCACACAGTCAAATGCTTTGGCATAGTCAATAAAGGCGAAGTAGATGTGCTTCTGGAACTCTCTTCTTTTTCCATGATCCAGCGGATGTTGGCAATTTGATCTCTGGTCCCTCTGCCTTTTCTAAATCCAACTTGAACATCTGGAAGTTTGCGGTTCACGTATTGCTGAAGCCTGGCTTCAAGAATTTTGAGCATCACTTTACTAGCATGTGAGATGAGTGCAATTGTGTGGTAGTTTGAGCATTCTTTGGCATTGCCTTTCTTTGGGATTGAAATGAAAACTGACCTTTTCCAGTCCTGTAGCCACTGCTGAGTTTTCCAAATTTGCTGGCATATTGAGTGCGGCACTTTCACAGCATCATCTTTTAGGACTGAAATAGCTCAACTGGAATTCTATTACCTCCACTAGCTTTGTTCGTAGAGATGCTTTCTAAGGCCCACGTGCCCTCGCATTCCAGGATGTCTGGCGCTAGGTAGGTGATCACACCATTGTGATTATCTGGGTCATGAAGATCTTTTTGTACATTTCTTCTGTATATTCTTGCCACCTCCTCTTAATATCTTCTGCTGTTGTTAGGTCCAGACCATTTCTGTCCTTTATTGAGCCTGTCTTTGCATTAAATGTTCCTTTGATATCTCTAATTTTCTTGAAGAGCTCTCTAGACTTTCCATTCTATCGTTTTCCTTTATTTCTTTGCATTGATCTCTGAGGAAGGCTTTCTTATTTCTCCTTGCTGTTCTTTGGAAGTCTACATTCAAATGGGTATATCTTTTCTTTTCTCCTTTGCCTTTCACTTCTCTTCTTTTCCCAGCTACTTGTAAGCCCTCCTCATACAGCCATTCTGCCTTTTTGCATTTCTTTTTCTTGAGGATGATCTTGATCCCTGTCTCCTGTACAATGTCTTGAACTTCTGTCCATAGTTTTTCAGGCACTCTGGATATGGTTAACTGGTTCTGTTTTAGAGTCAGTTAAATTTTAAGTGTTTCCTCCAACTTTGTACTTTGAAAAATTTCAGTCTTACAGAAAAGTTGAATGATTATTGATTGTCCATACACTGCCTTCCTAGATACACTGTTTATGAACATTTAGCTACATGTTGTGTGTTTCTGAACCATGTCTGTGAAAGGTTGCAGGTACCTAGTCTCCCTGCTGAAGACTGCAGTGTGTTCATCCACAGAATAATACCTGCATCATCAGATGCCGCTTCTTTGTAATTGTTTGACTGTGCTGTGCTGCATGTGGGAATCTCAGTTTCCTGAGCCAGGGGTTCAGCCCACGCCCCCTGCCTTGGAAGTGCAAAGTCTTAACCACTGGACCTTCAGGGAAATCCCACATTTCCATTTTTATACCTAAAGAATCTGTCTGTTATATTTAGACACAACCAATTGCCTCCAATGGAGAAGGCAGTGGCACCCCCACTCCAGTACTCTTGCCTGGAATCTCCCATGGATGGAAGAGCCTGGTAGGCTGCAGTCCATGGGGTCGCAAAAGTCGGACAGCACTGAGCGACTTTGCTTTAACTTTTCACTTTCCTGCATTGGAGAAGGAAATGGCAACCCACTCCAGTGTTCTTGCCTGGAGAATCCCAGGGACAGGGGAGCCTGGTGGGCTGCCGTCTGTGGGCTCGCATAGAGTCGGACACGACTGAAGCGACAGCAGCAGCAGCAGCAGCCATTGCCTCCAAAATATTCTTTAGAGCAGTTTGAGATGTTTTGTTTTGCTTGTTTTTGAGCACACACAGCATTGGTTATCATGTCTGTTTAGTTTCTTTTTAACTGCAGAATAGTTTCTTTGCCTCCCCCAACCCTTCATGATATTTACATTTTGAAAACTCCAAGCCATTTTCTTACAGGATTTTCCATTATGTGAATTTATCTGATTATCTCATGGTTAGATTTATTCAGGTTAAACATTTTTAGTAAGACTCTTTCACAGGTGATTTTGTGTATATTCTATCACATCAGTGAATGAGTGAGTGCTCAGTCATGTCAGACTCTTTGCAACCCCATGGAGTTTTCGGTCCAGGGAATTTTCCAGGCAAAAATACTGAAGTGAGTTGCCATGTCTTCCTCCTGGGGATCTTCCCAACCCAGGGACCAAAGTGATGTTTCCTGGGTCTCCTGCGTTGTGGGCAGTTTCTTTACAGCTGAGTCATTAAATCACATCAAGGTGCACATAATGTCAGTCTGTCCTTTATCAGTAAAGCTGACTGTGGTCACTGTGGTGTCCTCGAGGTCTGTCTGCTACAAACGTTTCTCCCTTTCTTCCTCCTCTCCTTTTCATTGTTTCGCCACTACAGTGATATCGTGGAGTCCTAACCCCTGGACCACCAGGGAATTTCCCCTCTTCTCTTTGTATTATAATTCATAAATACTCTGGGATAATATTTTGAGAGTATCTGATTATTCTGTATCAATACAACTTTCCTCCAGTGGCTTTAAGATCTGATGGTTCTTCCCTGCCTCTGTTATTACAGTGTTGATTTCAAAATACTGAATGTTTTTGTGAAAGGGAAATTTCTGTAGTATTTGGCATATTTGGGAGAGGAGATGCATGTATGCATCTGATAGTATTTAAAGTTACTTTTGCTATTATATGTGTGTTTGTGTTCTGTTGCTCAGTCGTATCCAACTCTTTGCAACGTCATGGACTGTAGTCCCCCAGGCTCCTCTGTCCATCAGATTTCCCAGGCAGGAATACTGGAGTGGGTTGCCATTTCCTTCTATTAATAGTTGAACTCCTCATTATTTGTATGGTGGTTGATTGCTTTCTTCCTACTTGATAACATCTTTAAAAGATGCTTACACGCATGCTGTTTAACTACATTATTGCTGCTGAATACACAAATTCAGGTAATTTTAATCTGCTCAGTTGGTAGATCTAGACAGTAGTTGGATGTCACATTTAACCAGTGTAATAGAATAGGTAAAATCAACATATTTGGTTGATCAGACATAAACGAATTGTTTAAAACTGTGCTATTCAGTGTGTGGTTGGCGGACAGGTAGCATATCAGCATCATCTGGGAGTTTGGTGGAAATACTAGTTCTGGGGCCCACCTCATCTGTATGAAACCAGAATCTTTGGGGCCCAAAATCTGTTTGAATAAGCTCTCTAAGGTATAATAAAATTTGAGAAATAGTGTCAAGACTATATATATAATGTGTATTCATTACTTGTTAGGTTCAGTGAGGAATCAGCATAGATGGTGAGGTATTATATGCTGTATCTTTAACAGTCTTAAGAGGGCAAAGATAATGCAAAATATAAAACAGAGACTAGGATCCCATATGTCAGAAATTGTACCATGCTTGGCAGGCACTAAGTGAAATGTGAGTTCAGTTTGTATTACCCTTGAGTATCAAGACCTGCTAGGTACTATAACTGAAGGATTCAAAGTGAGAAACCACCATTTCTGCTGCCTGGCTTAGTCTGGCAGAGGAGACAGACCAGTGCTGTGATTGTTCTATCTCCAGGACACCTAGAAACACAGGAGAACAGCTAATTCTTTGGGGACTGATTGATCCCAGATCTATTTTGTACTGTTCAGTGATCCTCCAGTGGGTTCTGTAGAGAAGTAGAAGTTAGCCGGATAGAAAAGTGAGAGCTGGGACTTCCCTGGTGGTCCAGTGAATAAGACTCAGTGCTTCCACTGTGGAGGGCATGAGTTCAGTTATGAGTTTGATCCCTGGTTGGGAACTAAGATCGCTCATGCTATGTGGAGTGGCCAAAAAAAAAAAAAAAAAGGCTGGGGAGAGCTAAAGAAGAGGACAGAAGAAAGGGCTGATGGTGTTTGGGCAACTTCAGACATAAGTGATGAGGGGAGGATCTGGGACAGGGAGGAAAAGAGATGAAATTAGAGAGGTCAAGATTTTGAAGAGCTTTATAGGCCTTAAGGAGTTTGGGTTTCATCCTGAAAACAGATAATTTAAGGAGGGATATAGGACCAGGTCTTTGGAAACTAAGTAGCTGTGTAGTGGATTAGAGGGAAAAGATACTGGAGTCAGGAACACAAGTCTGTCATATCAGTTCAGATCAGACATGATGAGGGCCTACACCAAGGAATGCAGTGACTGAGGCTAGAGAGATGAGTACTGATATAAGGGTGTTTAGGAGAGTGAATAGACTGGTGATCAGCTGGATATGGAAGGTGAGGGAGGCAGTGAAATGACCTTGATTTCTAGCTTGCGTACCTGGAAACGTTTACAACTTTGTGAGTATGGGAGGTAGAGTTAGTTTGCCAGTGTAGATGATAGTTTTAGATATGTTGCATTGATATTATAAAGGGATCTGTTATCAGCAATACTTGGAATTAACTCTTCTACCAGCCCAGAAAATTTTTCCTTCCTAATATTTCATCAACATTTTTAAACTCTGTCATGTGAGGTAGTTTTGGATAACATGCATATAGAATGCACAGTTCTTGTTTTTAGACTTAGAATGGTGGGAGGGATTAGAAGATAGAGTTGCTTACTTGCTGAAGTTGCCTCACTCCTCCTGGTGCCTGCCCTTGTTTCCAGTCAAGTCAAAGGGGATGTAACTAGCAAATGCAGAGTTACCTTGGGGTCTTCTCTCTTAGTATGTCTGCTCAGTAGCTTCAGTCACATCAACTCTTTGTGACCCTGTGGACTATAACCCACTAGGCTCCTATGTCTGTGGGATTCTCTAGGCAAGAATACTGGAGTGGGTTTCCATACCCCCTCCAGAGGATATTCCCAACCCAGGGATCGAACCTGCATATCCTGTACTGCAG
This sequence comes from Nanger dama, assembly GCA_917880005.1. NCBI lineage: Eukaryota > Metazoa > Chordata > Mammalia > Artiodactyla > Bovidae > Nanger > Nanger dama. Next base: position 6,783,864 of record CAKJTW010000059.1, read on the forward strand.
AAGGATTCCTTACCCACTGAGCTACCTGGTGGCGGTGGTTTAGTTGCTGAGTCATGTCTGACTCTTGCAATCCCATGGACTGTAGACTGCCAGGCTCCTCTGTCCATGGGATTCTCTAGGTGAGAATACTGGAGTGGGTTGCCATTTCCTTCTCCAGAGCCACCTGTTAGGTAGTCTATATATTAAGGGTCTCAAGGGAATGTCTTGGCTCCCAATATCTAGATCTCTCTTTATTTCTGATTTAAATTAACTAGAAAATTACTAGACTCTGAATCTTAATGTTGAAGCATTATAATCAGAAGTAACACTGGCTGGTTGTCCACACCACCATATGTATTACAAGCAATAAGTTGTAATGAATCATATTTTTGTCCTGTCCCAGTTACTAAAACTATTTTGATCTTAGTTTCTTTATCTATTGAGTGAGAGAATTAGTCTGAAAAATCTCTGAAATCTTTCCAGCTATAACATTCTTAAATCCTGTTGCAAAGGTGAGATTTGAGGTTTTGTTTTGTTTTGTTTTTTTCAATCTTAATCCAGTACTCTTGCCTGGAAAATCCCATGGATGGAGGAGCCTGGTGGGCTGCAGTCCATGGGGTCTCTGGGAGTCGGACACAACTGAGTGACTTCATTTTCACTTTTCACTTTAATGCATTGGAGAAGGAAAGGGCAACCCACTCCAGTGTTCTTGCCTGGAGAATCCCAGGGACTGGGGAGCCTGGTGGGCTGCCGTCTATGGGGTCGTACAGAGTTGAACACAACTGAAGTGACTTAGCAGCAGCAGCAGTTTTAGATAGAGGCAGTGTATTATAACAGCACTAAATCAAGAGCAAGAAAACCTAAGTTGTTCCTACGTCTGCAGTTTTGTTACATGGTGACTCTGCTTTCCTTAACTGAAAAATGAGGTCAGACCAATACAAGAATTGTTCCCACATTTATATAATTGTAATATGGACAGAGTATATAGTTTCACATTGTTGAATATCTGTGTGATTTGTTGACCACTCGTCTTTCAGTTCTGTACTTTACTATGGGGCAAGTCAATCTACTAAGATGAATTATACCTCTGGCTTATCAATCTTGTTTCTTATGTATGGACACTACTAGCTTATAGTAAGCACTTTCTTTTCCTCCTTCAGTATATCTAGTAATTCAGAGCATGTCTCTGATGCTGTAATCAGTCCTTTGGCTTTCTCTGTTCAGTTTTGTCCTTTTAATAAGCTAGAAGAAACCTCAAATCATTGAATATCTTTTTAATTTGTTATAAGCTGTCAAAACTGAGGCCATTTTAAGAAACCTCTAAAATGCCAGAAGAGTATTTGTCAGAAAAACCTTAGGTTTTCCAAAGAAATTAGGATTTTGCTCTTTTATTTAGAACACAGTACTAATAAAAAAATTATCATATTTACTTCATTTTGTTCAGTTACCATAGACTGCTACTAATAGCTGGTAATGTAGGTCCATTCATACCATTATTCACTGTCAAGGCAGCTGGGTAGGAAGGAATGTGAATGGCTCTGAGAAATAGTTGGCCACTTGGCAGAGAAACCTTGAGAAACCTTGGTGCAACTACTGTTCGCTAATACTACAAAGCCAGGAGTTGCTTCCCTTTTTCGTACTCCATGGAAATTTTAGCTGTTCCTTTCATGCGTCACAAAACATTCTCAAATTATTCTGCAACTTATAATTTCCTTTTGTGAACTCTCATTGGATATATAGTTTATACCATAAGCTTAGCACTTAACCTCTATTTTTTGGTACCTCCTTAGCTAAGGAACCAGTTTGTGTCACTTAGTATGGTACATACATAGTATCATGTGTGTTATCATAGTAACTATTCTTATTAACAGCTTATTATGAACTAGTCTTGAAATTGGAAGCTTTATAAATATTATCTCTGATTTTAACGATTTTGCAACTAAGGTATTATCCTCTCTATTTACATTTAGAAGAAGATATAAAAGAGGCAGAGTAGTTTACCAGAAAGTCAAGATTCTTACATGTTCCAAACCATTTCATTCAGTCATGTAAATGATTGATTAATGTTATAAAGATAGTTTAATGTATTACATTGTTATAATGACTTCTGTAAGGGAAAAAATGGTTAAAATTTGATTTCTAATTTTGGGGACATTTTATCAAAACACGTATATAGTTAGGTGAATTTCCAAATATAAAATAAAAATGAACCACGTTCTCATTTTTCAGAAGCCATTTTCATTTGCAGCCAAGGGTTAATTTTATTCTTGTTTCTTAGTTGCTAAGTTATGTCAGACTCTTTTCTGACCCCATAGACTGTAGCACACCAAACTCCTCTGTTCATGAGATTTCCCAGGAAAGAATACTGGAGTGGGTTGCCATTTCCTTCTCCAGGGGATCTGCCCAGCCCAGGGTTCGAACCCATGTCTCCTGCACTGGCAGGTAGATTCTTTACCACTGAGCCACCAGGGAAGCCCATAGGGTTTTTTAGTTTAAATAAAAAGAATCATCTGACATTCCACTACATTTGATGGATTTATTCTGTATTTAGCATTGTACCAAATATTTGTGGTATGTGTAGGAAAGCAGGAAGTAAAACAGTGGAATAAATATTCTTATTTTTAAAATGAGGTAATACCAGGGAATTCCCGGCAGTCCAGTGGTTAGAACTTCCAGGGCTTGGGTTCCATCCCTGGTCAAGAAACTAGGGTCCTATAAACTGTCAGTGCTGCTAAGAAACAAATAAGATAATACTTGTTCAAACCTTAAAAGAATTAAACTGTGTACATTTAACCTGAGAATTTTTATTTACTCTTTCTTAGGTGAAAATTATCTGAACTTTTAAAAAATCCTTTAATTCTAATAGAATTGTCTGCAGACTAATTGTAATATATATGAATTATGAATTTAAAATTTTGAAATCAAGGCATAGTATTATAGAGTATTATAGGGTGTCATATAAATTGATTTTATAATTAGTAATTCTTAAACAGGGCCAAAGCCTGTTCTCCCCTACCCCCCCTCACTGGTCCATTTAATAAAGTATTTGCATATGCTTAGCTCTCAGAAGATTCAGTACATGAAGATCTTATCCTAAAAGTTGCAATGGATGAGTTCAGAGGCCTGAAAGATGTTATGCCAGTGCTAACTGGGATATGTTAAACTCTTTGCCTCTTAGTAATTAATTTTTTTTTTACATTGTGCCTGTTGTAGGTGTTAATGCAGACAAGGTTGGAATTGAAGCTGCTGAAATGCTGCTAGCGAATCTTAGACATGGTGGTGCTGTGGATGAGTATCTGCAAGACCAGGTAATGACACTTTAGGATGAAACCTCCTAGCCTGTGAGATTTGAATATTGGCAGTTAGATTGAATATAAATTTTAGTCATTGACTTTCAGTCCATTTTTAAAGTATTATTCTGGAATTTATATACCACAAATTTGAGTTTTCATCTTACTCAGCCTGGCTATAGCATTGGGCACACCGAGCACTCCTTTGTTGTTGAAATACTTTCTTCACTTGATTTCTGAAATACTGTTATCTTTCTGTATCGCTAGCCATACATTCTAGTCCCTTTGCTAATTTTTTATTATTGTTGTTTGCCTCTTCTCAACGTCTAAATTTTGGAGAGCCCTTGTGGTTATGCTCACACCTCTTTTGTTTATCTGTACTTAGTCTCTCAGTTGTTTTTTTCCAGTCTCACGGCTCGAGTACCGTCCGTATGCTGATGATAGCTTCTAAATTTATGTCATTGACCCAGACCTTTCTCCTTAGCTCCATGTTCATTATACCCCTTACGCCTGTCAGCGTCTCCCACTTGGATATGTCACACCTCTCAAACTTAACACACCTACTCATATTAAGAAATGCTAATGAATATTTCCAAGTGCAGTCTTTTTATGGTCCACTGTCTTGATAGATTTTCCTTTCTACCAATTTTTCCCCTTAATCACAATCAGATATCTCTACTTAGAAAAGTATTCTTCAAAGTTTTTTGACCAGTTTTCTTAAGACAGTTTTCCTATTTCTAGTCTCTTCCTTCTTACTATTATACAGTCTCAGTTCAGTTCAGTTCAGTCGCTCAGTCGTGTCCGACTCTTTGCGACCCCATGAATCGCAGCACGCCAGGCCTCCCTGTTCATTTCCATCTCTCGGAATTCACTCCAGTTCACGTCCTTCGAATCCGTGATGCCATCCAGCCATCTCATCCTTGGTCGTCCCTGTCTCCTCCTGCCCCCAGTCCCTCCCAGCATCAGAGTCTTTTCCAGTGAGTCAACTCTTTGCATGAGGTGGCCAAAGTACTGGAGTTCTACAGTCTAGTAATTCTGTATTAGTGTATTTGTTTACCTGTTAAAATGTTGTAATTTTAGAACTTTTAAAGAAATTTGTCAGTTTATATAAACTAGCTTGCAGGGACAAGTGGTCTGATAAAATGTATTAATTTTCAACTCTGTATTCTTAAACATTAAGTTTATAAACTTACTAAGCATTTTTGTGCTATTCCACAGACTTTTGGTGACACAGGTTTTCTATCATCTTAGGATTTTTGTAAACCTAAAGAAATGGAAATTCTTTTTTAAACTAGGAATAAAGAGTTATAGCGTGAAGTGGTAATGTGCATGTGTACTAAGTCACTTCGCTTGTGTCCAACTCTGTGTGACCCTATGGACTATAGCCCCCTCCAGCTCCTCTATCTATGGGATTCTCCAGGCAAAGATATGGGAATGTGTTTGCTGTGTCCTCCTCCAAGGGGTCTCCTTGACGCAGGGATCGAACCTACATCTCTTATGTCTCCTGCATTATCAGGCAGGTTCTTTACACTTAGAGCCATGTATGACCCAGCAATCCCACTACTGGGCATATACTCTGAGAAAACCATAATTGAAAAGACATATATACCCTGGTGTTCATGGAAGCACTATTTACAGTAGCTGAGACTGAGTGACTTCACTTTCACTTTTCACTTTCATGCATTGGAGAAGGAAATGGCAACCCACTCCAGTGTTCTTGCCTGGAGAATCCCAGGGACGGGGGAGCCTGGTGGGCTGCTGTCTCTGGGGTCACACAGAGTCGGACACGACTGAAGTGACTTAGCAGCAGCAGCAGCAGGACATGGAAGCGACTTAGATGTTCATTGACAGATGAATTGATAAAGAAAGTGTGGTGTGTGTACATACTCATACACATACACCACACACACTGAAATATTACTCAACCGGGAAAAGGAATGCATTTGAGTCTGTTCTAATGAGGAGGATGAACCTGGAGCCTGTCATAGGGTGAAGTAAGTCAGAAAGAGAAAAACAAATATTGTATATTAATGCATATGTATGGACTCTAGAAGGCTGGTACTGATGAACCTATTTGCAAGGCAGCAGTGGAGACACAGACACTGAGAACAGATTTACAGACACAGTTGGGAAGGAGGCGGCGGGAGGAATTGCAAGAGTAGCATTGAAACATACTTTACCTCGTGTAAAATGAATAGCCGGGGGAGTTTGCTGTGTGACTCAGGGAGCTCAAACCTTGTCCTGTGTGACAACCTAGAGGGGTGGGATTGGGTGGGAGGTGGGAGGGAGGTTCAAGAAACAGGATGTGTGTATACATATGGCTGATTCATGTTGATGCATGGCAGAAGGCAACACTATTGTAAAGCAGTTATCCTCCAATTAAACAATAAACTATTTTTTAGCTATTTTGATATCTAGTATTATTTTCATATGGAAAGCAGTAGACTTTTAACTCCAAGTATAAGTAAATGTGTGAGAGTTTCCTTCTTTGTGTTTTTCTTTTTTAATAGCTGATCATTTTTATGGCATTAGCCAGTGGAATTTCCAGAATAAAAACAGGACCAGTTACACTCCACACCCAAACAGCTATACATTTTGCTGAGCAACTAGCAAAGGTGAGTATTCCATCAGAAAGAGTGATTGATCTTTGGCCAATTTGGGGTCAAATTTTAATAAACAGAAAACTTCAGTAGTAATTGTAATTGCTGTCATTCAGTGAATACGTCCTGTGTGGCAGATACTGAACTCACTCAGCAGTGAAGCCGAATCATCTTACTCTGCATGACCATTGTGGGTGGCTATTTATTATTAATCTCATTTTATTTATGAGTCATGTGAGGCAGAGGGATTAAATTAATTGCTGAAGACCAGATAGTTTCTTAGGGGCAGGACTGAGCTTTGAGCAAACCCGGGACAGCATCCATTAAAGCCATATGTGGTAGGTGCCTTACAGTAAGTGAAGGCATTTTAATGGGAACTATAAGATCAAATCACAAGGGATTTGTAGTTGGCTAAATTTAAATTATTATATAAAATTTTATATATTTTATTTCCTTGTGATTTTATTTTGGTAGAATAGAATATTTGCTGAAATTCTAACATTTTACCAGTCCTTTCAACTTCAGAAGAGTAGCTGTATATATATGTCAATGTATTTTCAAGTTTGGCCATATAGTGTGGTTTGCAGAATCTTAGTTCCCTGACCAGGCATCTAGCCTGGGCTTTAGCAGTGAAAGCGCCAAGTCCTAACCACTGGACTGCCAGGGAATTCCCTGCTGCTGCTGCTGCTACTGCTAAGTTGCTTCAGTTGTGTCCGACTCTGTGCAGCCCCAGAGATGGCAGCCCACCAGGCTCCCCTGTCCCTGGGATTCTCCAGGCAGGAACACTGAAGTGGGTTGCCATTTCCTTCTCCAATGCATGAAAGTGAAAAGTGAAAGGGAAGTCGCTCAGTCGTGTCTGACTGCTAGCGACCACATGGACTGCAGCCCACCAGGTTCCTCTGTCCAAGGGATTTGGCAGGCAAGAATACTGGAGTGGGTTGCCATTGCCTTCTCCAGGGAATTCCCTAGATGTATAATTTTTAGTGAAAAAGAATTTAACATGAATAATCTCATATTCATACCTTAACAGGATTCTTAAAACAAATGACATGTGTATTTCATCTGAAACTAACTTCTCTAGAGAAAGTTTAGAAAATAGAGCAAAAATCCTGTCCCTAACTCCCCTTTGCCAGTAAGACCACTGTTGACATTTAGGTATTTTCCTCCTCTTAAAATTGTTTCTCTTCTCTATTCTTTTTTTTTAACAGCTAACACATACAGCATTATTTCATTCTTTTCAGTGATGTGTGACATATTTCTATTTTGCTACAGTCTTTTTATAAAGTAATATAAAATTTATAACTCAGAATTTTATGAAGGAACGTGTTGACCTTAAACATTTTAAAAGGTTACAAAAATAATGTACATAGTAATAAGAAATGAAACATAACAGAGGTGTACCAAGCACAAAACCACTGTTACCCTACTCTTCACATTTTATTTGTATGATTCTTAATATGTACCTTTTTTGTTATTAGACAGGATAGGTAGATTTTGATTAAATTGTGGGAAAAGGCCCAATAGGAGGCAAAAACAAATTATATTTGATTCAAAAGATAGTTAATTGTATTTTTTATTATTCTACTTACACTTTATTTTGTAACTACTGTTAGTCTGTCTCCCCGTGTAGACTGTGATCTTGATAGCAGAGACAAGGGTATATTTTTTTCTACAATAATTTACACATAGTAGACACTCATATGTTATTTGAACTGAATGCACAGTGGAAAGTGCCATGAACTGGATTTTTTTGCTCTGGTTTCTTGTTCAGCATTTTTGTGTTTTAACTCAGTGACCTGGGGCAAGCTGCTTCATTATTCTGTGTCTCAGTGCAGGTAATTCATCAGGAAGGTCAGAGACTGTGTCCCTTATAGCTCCTTCCAACTCTAAATTTTTGTAACTTTATATGTAAGCTAGAAATTATTTCCTTAATTGTTACCTTTTTTTCATATTTATATAGTGCTTGTAATTTGAAAAAAATGTATATACATATAACTAGTCTCTCTAGCTCATAATTCAGATTCATTGTTTATTCATACAACAATAAATTACAGTATCCACACACAGCCATCTAATCCTAAAACTGGAATAATTTTTAAATATTGCAATTCAACAGGACCTTGGAGAAATAGTTTTCAAATTGTATTTCAGAGAATCCTAAGGTTTTATGCATTCTTCAAATCCCTCTGTCACAGATTCAGTCAGCCTCCTCCATTATTTTGATTTTAATTCAGTTTTCTTAGAATGAATATATTTGCTTTAAAAAAAATCATGTTTCCACAATATAGTAATAGAGACCAGATGTTTCAAAGCTAAACTTGAATTAGTTAACAAGTAAAACATACAGTGTCAAACCCAATAATGATGAGGGAAGATGTTAATTGTCACCTCTCTCCACCTGTCTCCTCTGAACTAGAGATTTTAAAAACTGTATTTAGGGATTAAATTGGCAAGAAAATTTGAGATAAATTAAAGGGTAATTTGATATTTGACAAGATAAAAGAAGTTTAAATGCTTCAGTGCCATGTTTTAGAAAAAAATTTAGAAAGTAGGTATTGAGATTTAAAAATTGATATTTACTTAAAGCTGCACTTCTGAGGAGTTCTGATTCAGTGGGTAAGAAATGGGATCCAGGTTACATATATTCTGGCAAAACTCCACAGATCCATATACCTCTGAATAAGGGCCATGCCTCTGGAATAAATTATTTCATATGTAGGCTATTGAGTTTCTCATGAGTCATTTGATCTTTCTATCTCTAGCTTCAATAAAATGAGTTTGGTATTAACTGCCTACCTGTTTAAGCAGGAGTTATGGGCTCTCCCCTGTGTCCCTCTTCATATTACTTATATACTAAATGCTCTTCTGGTTTCAGGCTAAATTCACTGTGAAGAAATCAGAAGATGAAGAAGATGCCTCTAAAGACACTTACATTATTGAATGCCAAGGAATCGGGATGACAAATCCAAATCTATAGGGTATTTGCCTTTTAAATGACACTTCAATGTGTTATTGCACTAATCATTTCATAAATATTATAGAACAATGGAATAAGACGTAATTTATTAAAGGACCTAACTTTAATTGAAGTATAAAATGTGCTAGATTTGTTGAGAATGCTTCATCCAGTTAATCTCACTTTGACTATCTTCTGAGATAGATAGGGACAGTGAATAAGAGTTGGTGGATATGTATAATAGTTGATTTCAGTATTAAAGTATTGCAATAAAATATTCTTTTCATCTAAAGTGTGGTTTTCTTTTTGATATAATGTAATAAGTTAGGGATGTAGGTTTGATCTGTAATTTGTATATAATTCACAGCTGGGGTCTCATAACATTTAATGAGACAGCTTTATACACATGTACTTGCTGTGTCAACAGTAACATTTCATAAGCATTGTCTCATTATATGTATCTTCTCATTATATTTATCTGGGTACTAGGTAAATATTGGCTTTGAATCTGTTGAATATGTTGTGAAAGCTAAACAGTGAGAATTGCTAAATTCTACCCCTTGTAAATTTGGTCATATCAATTCCAGGTATGTTTTTTTGTTTGGCTTATAGTATTAAAAATAATTCAGTGCCTTTAGAACAGAATGCTTTTCATTACTCTCTGTTATCTTACACCTAACCTGTTCCACATTTAGATTACTTCCTGGTCCCTGTAGGCAATTGAGGTTGTGACTCAAATGAAACTTGTTTTACGTAATAGTTAAATATGCTGTACTGTAATATAGTGATAAATTCATTGAGACTTAGTTCTGTCTTGAAATTTATCCACTAAATGATTAAAACAGTCCAAGATATAGATACAGAGGTTTATATTATAAAACATTCAGAAAGTGGAGAATTAGTCTGTATAAAAAAACATAATTTAAAAATTTACTCCATGTACATAATTGTAATTCTTGTCAGTGATTTCTGTGGCTTTAGACAGTTGGGTTCAATTTGTTTTAAGGATGCTGATGATGGTGTTGCTTCCTGTTTGTACTTAAGGAAGTAAATTTTATAAGTTCATTTTTATAACGACATAAATGTCTCTCTTTATTTTTTTAATTATTTATCTAGTTTTGGCTGTGCTGGGTCTCCATTGCCATGTGGTGGTTTCTCTAGTTGCAGCAAGTGGTGGCTAGCCTCCCGTTGCAGTGCCCGTGCTTTTCGTTGCAGTGGCTTCTCTTGTTGCAGTGGCTTCTCTTGTTGCAGAGCACAGACTCTAGGGTGCGCGCAGGCTTCAGTAGTTGCAGCACAGGGCCTCACTAGTTGCAACCCCTGGGCTCTAAAGCACAGGCTCAGTAGTTGTGGTGCACAGGATCTTCCTGGATCAGGGATCAAATCTGTGTCTCCTGCTCTGGCAGGCAATATCTTTACCACTGAGCCACCGGGGAAGCCCTGTTCTATTTTAGAGTAAAACTATGCTGATAGTACAGTTGTTGGAGGGATTGTGATAAATTTGGGGTCTTAAGACTATGATGATACTTCTGACGAGCTGGGCAGCAGTGTAACAGAGGTAGATTGGAATGCAAAGACTGGAAATTTTAGAGCAAGAGATTTAAGGTCAACTTTGTACATGATGAATTTATGATTAATCTTAGCTTTGACTGTTAGGTCAAAACTTGGGTACAATAAAGCTGGGACTACTGCAAAGAAATTTTTATTAGGAAAAGCAGATACTTATTCCCCCCTCCCCGAAAATATATTTATGTTTCTACCCCTATATCTGAAATTGTATTTCAGTATACTTCTCATTTTTTTAAATAACCACCTAATACAAGGACTAATGTTGTTTGTACCCTATATGCGCAATGGTCTTTAAAAATCTTCTTTGACTAGTCGCTTTCAAACAGGGGCATTGTTACCACTTGAGTTTCACAAAGCTTTCCCTTGAATTTCAAGTTTGCAGATATCATTAGTTTTTAGAGGATATGTTTCCAAATTTCTCTAATTATGTATTTCTTTCTAAAATAGAGTTGCCTGTGGTCAAAGTAGTACTTTGCAATTTCTCCTTTTAGCTTCTCTTTCACAGTCTCCATTTTTCCTCTTTACAAAAAATAAGGTAACTTTTTACCCAACTTAATTTTGCTATAGTGCATTCCCTTGGAATAAAAGAAAATTTCAAAGGCACTAAATAAAGGGACAATTTGAAACAGTCTCTGAGACGTCTACTCAAACTCAGAGATAAACCAGTGCCTTATTTTATGTATCTGTGTGATTTCAAGTAAGGAGAGGAAATGTATACTTTCCAAAGATAAACATGAGACCTTTAAATAAAATGTACTTTTCTGATTATCAGGAGAAATATTTTCAGTATCTTCGCTAAAAGGCTACTAGAAAATTTAAATTTTATTTCCTTTAAACTTTGGGAGATTACTGCTTATTAAGAATTATAAGTTACGTCTCTGCTCTCTGTTCATCCCTACCATGTGAAATGTGTTGTAGCTTCTATAATCTATATTATTACTAATTTATAAATATATATGATTATTAATATATATTTTTAAGCCCTACACTTGATAATATTTTTGTTATTGATTTCCATTGAGCTCCATCTCATCCCAATAATTAACATTGTCTGTCCACAGATATATATGATCTTATTTTTTTTTAAAGGAACATCAATCTCATTAAAGATACTTCCATAAATTTTACTTTTATATTTAGTAGTACTTGCCTGGAGAATCCCAGGGATGGGGGAGCCTGGTGGCCTGCTATCTGTGGGATTGCACAGAGTAGGACATGACTGAAGTGACTTACCAGCAGCAGTATATCAAAACATATATTTTTATACTTCATTGTATAGTAATGCTAATTATACTTAATCAAGGCAGAAGAAATTTTTAAAAATTTGAATTGTGTACACTGAAAATTTTTAAATGGTACAAATTAACATACATGTTTTTATTATCGAGAAATGTGACTGTGAACTTTTAAGCATAAAATTGTGGGTGAGGTAGAATGTATTTTTAAAATGGAGGTGGTGGATATTAAACAGCTATGATTTTTAGAGTCTAGTGGATAAATTTGGAGTGATGGAATAGTTTTATTTTAAAACGACAATATTTATAACATTGATTAAGTTCTTTGCTAGAACTGTTGAAACTTAGGATGAAAGATCTTGACTCCTACATCTGTTTAAGCAGTATTTTTTGGTGTGTCTGTGAGAGGATTTTCAGAAGCGATTGACATTTGAATTGGAGAACTGAGTAAGGCAGATTGCTCTCCCTATTGTAGGTGTGCTTCATATGATCCGCTGGGGGCCTGAAGGGAACAGAAAGGTAGAGGAAGCTTGGGTTTGCCCTTCCCCGGATTGCTGGAGCTGGGACATCACTGTTTCCCTGCCCTTATGCTTGTGATGCTTAGGCCTTCGGACAAGCCGAAACCTATACCACTGGCTCTGGCTCTCAGGCCTTTGAACAACACTTCTGGCCTTCCTGGGTCCCCGGTTTGCAGATATGGGGCCTCTCAGGCTCCATGATCACATGAGCCAATATCTGTTAAGTCTCTCTCTCTGTGTAGGAGAAGGCAATGGCACGCCACTCCAGCACTCTTGCCTGGAAAATCCCATGGGTGGAGGAGCCTGGTAGGCTGCAGTCCATGGGGTTGCAGAGTCAGTCCAGACACTACCGGGCGACTTCACTTTCACTTTCTCTGTATGTGTATGTCTTTCTGTTCATCTTTCTTGTATTGGTTCTATTTCTTTGGAGACCCCCTAATACTAATACTGATTTGCAAGCCACTCCAGTACTCTTGCATGGAGAATCCCATGAATGGAGGAGCCTGGTGAGCTCTAGTCCATAGGGTCGCACAGAGTTGGACACAACTGAAGCGACTTAGCAGCACAGCTTTGAGGGAGAGGCTCTCTGGTACTGATGATCATTTCTCAAGAAGGAGTACATTTCAGCGGATTTTCAGACCTCAGAAGTATTATGGTTGGTACTCAGACTTTTAAAGGAGGGGGATGTAACCCGACAGGTGCTTAGATGGTTCAGGTGGCATGGTACAGCCGGTGAGGAAGCACAGTGGGTCGAATGTTCTTACTGCCAAGGGAGCACAGCGGGATATGTGGCAGGGCCAGCTGAAAAAGGCTCGAGTCATAGTTGGCAGTGGCAGCAGCAGCTGCTGCTGCTGGAGCAAGCCTGACAGGAACTGAAAGCGGGAAGAGTCCTCCTCCTCCCTCTTTCCAAGCTCCACCATACGCTTCCATTTTGCGGAATCTAACCAGAAACTGGTTGGCAAGACATCGGGAAATTTTAGTACATATACCCAAACATCATGAGCAGTCTTGAACAGAGGAGTGCTTGGAGCTGAGAGACAGGGAATAGCTAGCAGAATGTATTTTGGGGGTCATTTAGTATCTATTTACATGTTTCTGTCTTACAGCAATGACGTCCTTTGGTTTTGCTTAACAAGATGCTGCTGTCCTTTTTACAAAGCTATTTCCATCCTCTCCTTCAAAAAAAACCTAAAGGGCTTCCCTAGTGGCTCAGTGACAATCTACCTGCCAATGCAGGAGACACTAGATTTGATCCCTGTTTGGGGAAGATGCCACATGCCATGGAGCAGCTAAGCCTACGCCTGCGAGCTGAGTCGCTTCAGTCATGCCCGACTTCTTGTGACTCTGTGGGCTGTAGCCCGCCAGGCTCCTCTGTCCATGGGACTCTCCAGGCAAGAATACTGGGTGGGTTGCCATGCCTTCCTCCAGGGGATCTTGTCAAGCCAGGGGATCGAACCTGTGTCTCCTGCATTGGCACATGGGTTCTTTACCACTAGTGCCACCTGGGAACCCCAACTAAGCCTGTGCTGCACAACTATTGAGCCTGCCCTGCACGACCCGGGAGCTGCAGCTACTGGACGCGCTCGTGCTCTAGAGCCTGTGCTACGCGTCAGCAGAAGCCACACAAGGAGAAGCCTGTGCACCTCAACTATATAGTGGTCCCCATTTGCTGCAACTAGAGAAAAGCCCGCAGAGCAACAGAGACGCAGCATAGCTAAAAACAATTTAATTTTAAAAAGAAAGACCTAAAGTCCCAATAGTCACCATAACTATTTCTGGATGATGTTATTATCTGTCCTACTCAGTTCAGTCACTTAGTCGTGTCCGACTAGTGACCCCATGGACTGCAGCACGCCAGGGTTCCGTGTCCATCACCAACTCTCGGAGCCTACACAAACTCATGTCCATCATGTCAGTGATGCCATCCAACCATCTCATCCTTTTCCCCGCCTTCTCCCGCCTTCAGTCTTTCCCAGCATCAGGGTCTTTTCCAGTGAGTCGGTTCTTCGCATCAGTTGGCCAAAGTATTGAAGTTTCAGCTTCAGCATCAGTCCTTTCAGTTAGTATTCAGGAGTGATTTCCTTTAGAATGGACTGGTTGGATCTCCTGGCAGTCTAAGGGACTCTCAAGAGTCTTCTGCAACACCACAGTTCAAAAGCTATTCTACTCAATCTCAACTAAGTAAATACTCTGTAACATGCAGATCAAATTGTAAAGTTAATCACCAATAAAAGCCCTTACAGAAAATAAAGAGGGACAGTAATAGGGAAGGAAAAAAATAAGTAAATACATATCAGGGTATACAGAACAAGAAAGGGAGATCCGCATAGCTGCTGCAGTCATGTGCCTATTATGCGCTCTAAATTCTATGTTTCCTTTGCCCTCAACTGGCACCATAGTCAGTCAGGGTTCTTTTTCATAGTGGAGGCAATCGAAATCTTTACTCCCAAAGGATCTGAATTTTAGTGGTCTGTGTGTGTGTGTGTGTGTTTTAATATGGACAAATAAAATAATGCTTTATTCCTACTATATAAAGAGTATTCTAATATAACATTATTTCAGGAGGTAAATCCACATATTTTTCTATATTTTCATATCATTGCACAGTAAAATTTAAAAACATTGGAAAATCTGTCAGTACCCTAAATGTGTTCTTAGTAGTCTATCTTTAATATGTTGCTATAGTTTTGCCTTGACTTGTACAGCAATGTTTGAGAGAACTCAGAGAATGCCTTGGGCTCCAGACAGAGTATAGCAGACACTTGGTTTACCCTTAGTGGTTGGGAGCAGTTGTTCCAGGAAAAACAGTGATCTCTTCTTTGTTATTCAGTAGCATGAGAAGTTCAACTTAGCCAGTGGAAGCCTTATCTTCCAGTTCACTGGAGCTAGTGTTGTGATCTCTGGTGGGAGCATGCTGCCTTAAATTAAAGCCTCTAAAACCAAGAACAATCAAACTTGCAAAGATGGAAAACAAAATTTTGGGGGTTGTAATGAACTATTGTAGTGGAGGATGCTCTCCCAGATCTACCCCTTATTTAATGTATTCTCACTATGGAAGAAAAGAGTACCCTATATTAGTTTCAGATCCCAAGAATAGCTCACATCCTACAGAATAGAGCCCTAACCTTTCATTGCATTGTTCCCCAACAGGTGCTCTGACTGATTATTCACTGGGCTCTTTTATCAGTTGTGCTACTTCTGAGGGTGTCTTAACCTGACAGAATCAGTAAACTCAGTGGACATGAGCTCATTAGCACACTTTTTTAGCTAAGAAATGAATTCCTTGTTCAGAAGCAATATTGTGTAGAACAACCCATAGATAATCATTATATCTATCTGTTATGACAGTAGATTGCTTCAAAAATTGCAGCTTAAAACAACAAATATTTATTTTTCACAATTCCTGTTGGTCAGGAGTACAGGACCAGCTTAGCTGGTGATTCTGCGCACACATGCCCAGTCATGTGTGACTCTTTGTGACCCCATGGAGTGTAGCCTGCCAGGCTCCTCTGTCCATGGGATTTTCCAGGCAAGAATACTGGAGTGGGTTGCCATTTCCTCCTCCAGGGGATCTTCCCAACCCAGGAATTGAACTTGCCTCTCCTGAGTTCTCCTGCACTGGTAGGCAGATTCTTTACCACTGAGCCACCTGGGAAGCCTGGCTCATAGCATTTCCTGAAGTTATGATCAAGCCAAGCTACTGGGTGGAGCAACAGCATTTTAAGACTTGACTAGAGTTGAAGGATCCACTTCCAACTTCACTCATAGTTGTTAGCACGCTTCATTTCGTTCTTCATAGGCTGACAAACTGTGGGCCTTTCCATAGCGCTTCTCACAGCAAGACAGCTTGCTAGGTTTCTCTAGTGTGAGTAGAGACAGACATTGGCCTCAAAATGGAAGTCACAGTCTTTTTATAACCTGATTTTGCCATGATATCCCAGTCACTTCTGCATATTAATTAGCAAGCCACTAGTCTAGCTCATGGGCTTCCCCGGTGGCTCAGGAGTAAAGACTCCATCTGCCAGTGCAGGAAATGTAGGAGACCCAGGTTCAATCCCTGGGTCGGGAAGATCCCCTGGAGAAGGGAATGGCAACCCACTCCAGTATTCTTGCCTGGAGAATCCCATGGACAGAGGAGCCTGGTGGGCTACGGTCCATGAGGTTGCAAAGACTGGACATGACTGAAGCGACTGAGCATGCATGCATGCAGTCTAGCTCATACCCAGGGGGATGGGATTAAGGGCATAAGTAACAGGAGGTGAGGATCATTGGGAACAATTTTAGAGACTGGCAACAACAGTCATACTAGCAAAAGCACAGAGCTCTAGAGTGTGGGAATAGATAACTGTTCTTTTCAGAAACAAGTCTTGGTTTGCTACTGGATCCTGGTAGACTGAGCTTCTGATCTGGGACATCTAAGAGACGTTATGACCTGAACTTCCAGTGATGAACTAGATGTTTTCTTATCCACCAAGATACAAGGTTGGTTGAAGGCATCAGCAATCCACCATCAAGTGGAAATGGTATAAATAAGATGAAGTCCTAGCAGCTCCTGAAGACAGAAGCATTTGACTGAAGAAGAAAAAAAAAGCTAAGGCCTAGTTTATAGATGGTTTTTACAATGTGTTGCCATTAACTGGAGGCAGATGGCTGCAACATTATAACCCCATTCCGAGGTGGCCCTGCAAGACAGTTGTGATGGAAAATCCCCTCCGTGGATAGAACTTTGAGCAATATGTTTGTGTCTGGGTTGAGAGAGGGTCAAAAGTGCAGATACACCAATTCATGGACAGTGACTACCAGTTTGTTTACACGGTGTAGACCCAGAAAAAAGTTTTGGCAGATTGCTGACAAAGAGGATGGGGAAAGAGTTACGTAGATGAAACTTTCAGAATGAATACAGAGTGTGAAAAAGTTTTATGTCCCACATTACTCAGCAAATGGCATCCATGTAGCAGAGACTTTAAATAAAAGGTGGACAAAATGACCCACTCTGAATGTCAGCCTCTTTCTGTGGTTACTTTAGTGCTTGCTCACCAGAAAAGTGGTGGGAGTAAAGGTTATGGGTGGGCCCAGCAATGTGGGCTTAACCCCATCAAGGCTGGTCTGGCTGAGTGCATAACCTGCCAACAGTAGAGACTGATGCTGGGCCTTTTACACGGTGCTTTTCTCTAAAGATCAGAAGACAGGTTGATGACAGCTTCATGACAGGTTGATCATAATGCAGGGGGCAGCAGTTTGTCCTTCCTGGAAAGAAGTCAGTCAAGATACAGATTTATCATCCCTGACACATGGTTCTGAAACGTGTTTCCCAGGGCTCTGAAGAGCTTCAGTATCATGGTTCTGTATGTCTCAGTGCAGAAAAGAATTCAGCAAGAGGTCAAATGATAGATAAGAAGTGATTTATTAGAACAGGACTTTTGTGAGGTTTACAAAGCCCGCAGGTGAGAAATGCCACGCCCTGAGAACTTACTTGGCTACAGTTTTATAACCAAAGAAAAAGTGGGGAGGGGAGAGCTTTCCTCTCTCTCGGGCAGACATCATGCTTCCACCATCATCAGGTCCTCCTCCAGGTTGAGCAGGGGAGTTTTCTTGTCTACATGGTCAAACTAGGTCCACAAATTACTATTTTTATGTGTGCAGGAAGCATGTTCTAGGGATCATTGACTACTGAGCTCCCTGGGCGGGGGTGTAGGCCTCATGCCACTGTTGTTTTAGGGCGTGCTGTGCTCCTGTGGTGTGATTTTGTTGCTGAGCAAGCGTGCCTGATTTTGTGGTTAAGCAAACCTGCTTTCTTGAGTAGTCATTAACTTAAAGGGGTCTCCCGTATTTTTTCTACCTACAGGCCCCTAGTGGGATTAACTATTTAATCACCTACTTTGTCCCTTAACTCTGACCCTACGGGTTCTGCCAATGTGACTATCCTTGTACTAAAGGAGGTTTGACGAAATATTGTTTTTGACTAAAGAGTTCATTGTTAAGTCATTCTCAAAGTTACAAAAGGCTGCTTTCTTGAAGAGAAGAAAAAGGATAATATATCAAAATATTAAAAGTAGCTGTCTAGTGGGAATTGCTGATTCTTTCCACTTTTCAGTATTTTCCAGATTATTGTGTATCTGCAGTAATCCATAAAATAGATTCTGAAGGCAATTCAAGATAGTTTTTAAATTGCATTCTTGAAAAAGTTCAGCTTTTTAACTAAGGAAAGATTTTCCCAGAGGCAACTCTGTTCTAATAGTGATTTCAGTTCTATTATTTTCAGGCAAACTGTTACAGTCTCAATGACATTTCTGTATTATCTCAGTGACTCAAATTTCAATGTACATAAGCCTCCAGGGAGACTTATAAAGATGACAACTCCCGGCTGCGATCCAAAAGTCTACAAGCAATAAATGCTGGAGAGGATGTGGAGAAAAGGGAACCCTCTTACACTGCTGGTGGGAATGCAAACTAGTACAGCCACTATGGAAAACAGTGTGGAGATTCCTTAAAAATTGCAAATAGAACTGCCTTATGACCCAGGAATCCCACTGCTGGGCATACACACCAAGGAAACCAGAATTGAAAGAGACACATGTACCCCAATGTTCATTGCAGTGCTGTTTATAATAGCCAGGACATGGAAGCAACCTAGATGTCCATCAGCAGATGAATGGATAAGAAAGCTGTGGTACATATACACAATGGAGTACTACTCAGCCCTTAAAAAGAATAAATTTGACTCAGTTCTAGTGAGATGGATGAAATTGGAACCGATTATACAGAGTGAAGTAAGCCAGAAAGAAAAACACCAGTACAGTATACTGACACATATATATGGAATTTAGAAGATAGTAATGATGACCCTATATGTGAGACAACAAAAGAGATTCAGAGGTATAGAACGGACTTTTGGACTCTGAGGGAGAGGGAAAGGGTGGGATGGTTTGGGAGAATGGCACTGAAACATGTATACTTTCTTGTAAGAAACGAAGCGCCAGTGTGTGTTCAATGCAGGATGCAGGATGCATGGGGCTGGTGCACAGGATGATTCAGGTAGATGGTGTGGGGTGGGAGGTGGGAGGGGGCTTCGGCATTGGGAGATTGTGTTCACCTGTGGCTGATTCAGGTCAATGTATGGCAAAACAAATACAGTATTGTAATAAAAAAAAAAAAAAGATGACAACTCCCAATCCACCCCTCCATCCTAGAAATATGGGGTAATTCTGGGTGGGCCGCAGGAATCTGTAAATGTTAAAAAGGAGCTCAAGCGCATGACCCTTATTGAGGTGGTCCACATAACATCCTTAAAGAAACACTGCTCCAGGAAGCTGCAGGGCTGAGGAATAGCTAGGAAGAATTAAATTTAAGACCGGGGCTGGGGGGTGGGGGGGTTGGGGGGGGGAATAAACAGGTGCAGGTTGTTATTCTGTTTACAGTAAGATCAGATTCCAGAAACACAAGTAGACAACCCCAAATCCTTTTTGCCTTTGCTTAGCATTGATTCAAAATGTGGCGCGTCATTGCACTCACATTACCAATCTAGGTATGCAAAATAGTTCTCTATCTGCATGAGAAAGGCTGCACAGCATAACAGGTACTGGTGTCCGATTGCTCTTTCACAACCATATCACAGCAGTCTCCAAAGCCAGTGGAGATATCTGAATTTGAGTATGAGCATCATCATTTGTGAATTTTAGGTGAATTCACTAAGTCCTTAGAGCCTTGGATTTTTCACAGGAATACTGTTTTTGAGCTTTTACAGGGTATGACTTCTATTGAAATATTTAATCATTCTAGACTTGGGTTCTTTTATAAAAATAAAGAGCACTAGAGTCTGATGGTCTTTCCAGTTTTAAAATTCTTTGCATATTTTACTAGGATCCTATTTTTATTATAAACCAAGTGGAAACATTCAGATACTTGAAGACAACAAAAAATGACAATATAGAGATAAAAGCCATTAAAATATTTCTGCTTTCTTGGGCAAAATTTTATTTCTAAGTAATTAGTATATTCTTAAATAATGAAGAATAAGGCAATGATTTCTTCAGGTGAAATGAGACTACATGGTGAAGCTATAAGGTCTCCTGAATTACGGGCAATCTTTGGACCTACCACCTAAGTGCTACCTTTTCAGACAAATCCGATGAATGCCCTCAGTAGACTCTGTCATGAAGGAGTGTCTAGTGAAGAGAACTTGGAGTTCTGTCACACTGAGCCTGACGTTACCACCTCCAAAGTGGAGTGTGTGGAGAGTGGATGACGCTGGATTCCTCAGGAGCCTTTGAGCTAAAATAGGGCATGGCGTCTCATTTCATTCCTGATGTGTCTCAGGTTTCTCCCCACTCTCTGTCACCACCAGACAATACAAAGGGGAAAGATTTTCCAACCAAAGACCAGGAGCCTAGAATCCTGCCTTTCCCCATTTTCTCTCATTTTCCTGGCACCCACTTGTCCACTCCAATGCATTGTCTAGGTCTGTGTACAACTGACCCCTGCTGCGTAGTGGGGATTCTGAGGCATGAGTACTCTTTAGTTGAGACTTTTCAAGTGCACTTGATAACATTCAGTTGGTTTACATAGTTATTAGATCACCTACATATGCATACTTGCCAAACGACTAAACAGATCTTGGCATTCCACCTATCTCTTAGGTCTCTATGGGGACTTCACCACTGGGAGTATAATTACTCTGATGGCTCTTTCTCCCTTTTCCATAATCAGTCTTTCTGTTTCCTGGAGGACTTGGCCTCACCCTTGGGGGATAGCAGGTGACATCAGTGAATCAAGGAGAAACAAAGTAAACCAGGTTCGAGAAAGCCAATGAAAAGGCCAGAATGAAAGTGTTAGTCTGTCAATCATGTCCAACTCTGCGACCCCGTGGTCTGTAGCCCACCAGGTTTTTCTGTCCATGGAATTCTCCAGGCGGAATACTGGAGTGGGTAGCCATTCCTTCTCCAGGAGATCCTCCTGACCCAGGGATCAAACCTGGGTCTCCTGCATTGCAGGCGAATTTTTTACCATCTGAGTCACCAGGTTCAAGAAAACCAGTGAAAAGGCCAGAGTGAAGCACAATTTAGAAAAGTCCCGGTGGGAAAAATTTCGTGAGAGTCCAGGGTCATGGAGAAGTTATAGGTCAAACCAGGGGAGCACTCAGGAAACCAGAAGCAGATATAGAGAACCACAAACAAGACTTTAAAACTGAGCTCAAGTCTCTGCAGAAAGGAAGCACCATATAGTGTTCTCTTTTGGTGTCTTGCTGAATTCTTGTTGTATGAGGGATGCAAGTCATTTACTTTTCCAGAGAGGCTGGTTCAATGCAGGGTTGAAAAACTCAGCCTTGCCTCCTGTGAAAGAACTTGGTTGCATTCTGTACGTGATTTAGATCTATACTCTGGTTTTGGCTAAAAGCTGCACTGACTTTCCTTTGTCAGTTTGGCTGGTGTAGCTTCTCCTTTCCTGCCCTGGAGATGCTGCTCTTTCTGTCACTCCTGTATTATCCGTAAACATCCTAGATAATCTGTTTTTCCCTGTCTCTTCTTTTGTTTATTTTTGATCAGTGATGCTCTTTGGATTCTTCCTATTGAGTTTCTCTTCTTATTTTCCTCCTTTGTAGTTGATCTGCTGTCACATTCACTTTTATACCCTGTGCTTTTTTCCAGCAGGTATTTTGGTTATTCTCCTAGAGTTCCCCCACCTTTCTCTTGCAGGTGTTTTTTTAGCTCATTGTAGCTTCCTGGTTCTCCTTATTGTCAATCACCTTACATAAAGTAGAGATTATCTTGGAAGAATTTTCTTGGCTCAGATACGTCTTCAGTCTTTTCAGTGTGGCTACCAACTTGATAGCAGCTTTATTGTCTTGCATTGAATCAGTGCATATCAAACTGCATGTTCTACACAAGAATTAAAAAAAAAAGAATTTGTTTTCTCACTTCAGTGATTATTTAAAAATTAAGGTAAGTATATTGATGGCCATCTGTGTACCCATTTGATAACTAAATACTGTTATGAAATTTCAGTATCCACAGTTGCACATATAACTGCATAGAAACTGCAGAGAGCAGGAGTAGACCTCACAAAGTGGGTAGTGAATGAGATGAATAATTTTCGCTGGTTGAAATACAGAGAACTGATGGGAGAAATGAGTCACCACAGCCAAACTAAAGCAAACTTATGCTGGAGCAATTAATGACATGTCTTGTTTAAACCAAATCACATCATTAATCACCTTAATGCTACTGATTCTCTTTTGGATTTGATTATAATTGATTTATAAAGTTTAAAAACTTTTTAGTTGTATAAGAGTCCTATGTATGAGGGACTTACAACTTTTAAATTTGAGGATATTTATGTAATATAATAAAAACAAATTTATCTGGCTTCTACTTGCATCCAACATGGAGTAAATTTACCATTCTGCCTGAGATAACATAAAAAGTGAAAAAATATATATACGGGACGATAATTTTCAAGATATTAAACATCAGACAATGAAGGATAGTGTTCTTTGAGAGAGAAAAAACAAACAGTGAACCCTGTGATTGCCCCAGATGACTGCCAAAAGACAGTTTTCAGGCCATAGAGGGAGGGAAGACCCTGGTATAGCCTGGTGAACCCTCTGATTTGAGGATACCAAATGAGACCTTGAAGAAATCTGGATGACTAGAGTTTTCTGGAGAAAAGACAGAGTGAGCATCATAGAGCAGTCCAGAGACCTGCAGAGGGTTTCCTTCTGATATGCAGAGAGTTGCTGAAGACTGCATGTACATGAGGAAACTACCTGAGATTTGAAAGAATCACCCAAGAAAATGACACTTGGTGTTCACATGGGGTTCTGAAAAGTACCTGTCCACTGTCCATTCTCGTACCCCATACCTCCTGCCAAATTAGAAATCCTCATAGTTCATAGGACATTGTATAGAGAACTCAGGACAGCTGTGGCTCAGAAGTAAGGAATCATTAGCCCTAGAATAAATACTGAATTAGGCCCACCTAACAATACTGAGGGCTTCCCTGGTGGCTCAGATGTAAAGAATCCACCTGCAATGCAGAAGACCTGGGTTTGATTCCTGGGTTGGGCAGATCCCCTGGAGGAGAGCATGGCAATCCACTCCAGTATTCTTGCCTGGAGAATTCCATGGACAGAGGAGCCTGGTGGATTGCAGTCCATGGGGTCACAAGGAGTCGGACTTACTGAGCGACTAAGCATACATACACATAACAATCTTGAAAGACAGATATAAAAGAGCCAAACTCTCTCCTAACTTAACTATGGCCTAGACCAATCTCCAGGCTAGTTACAAGAATATATAAATATCCAGCTCCTAATGAGGGAAAAAACAGTGTTTACCATCCAATCAGAAATCACCAGACAATCAATGTTGCAGGAAAATATGAACTTTAAGTCTAGGAAAAATACATCAGTAGAAACTCACTCAGAACTGATAAATGAAATTATGCATAACAACATTAAAATATTATGACTATTTTCCACATGTTCAAAAAGCTAGGGAAAAGATTGAATGCTAATTAGAGACATAGACAATATCTTAAGCTTCCCTGGTGGCTCAGCTGGTAAAGAATCCATCTGCAATGTGGTAGACCTGGGTTCAGTCCTTGGGTTGGGAAGATCCCCTAGAGAAGGGAATGGCTACCCACTCCAGTATGCTGGCCAGGAGAGTTCCATGGACTCTATAGTCCATAGGGTCTTAAAGTGTCTGACACGACTCAGCGGCTTTCGCTTTCACTTTCAAGATATCTTAAAAGACAATGGAACTTTGAGAGATGAAAACAAAGATATCTGACATGTCACAGAGACATACATCCAGTGTTAATTCCCTTATGAAAACTTCAAAACCACGCAAAACTATTCATTTACTTTATTGGGGTACAATAAATCCCAAGATAATGGGAGATTTCAGTACTCAGAAAAGTACCCTGGGGCAGAGGGAGGGAAAGACAAACAGGCAACAAAAGGCACAAAGCAGGTTTCCAAAGTGCTGCTGATAGTCTATGACTCAAGCTGGTGGTAGGCGTGTGGCATGTTGTTCTAAAAAGCACACACATATCATGTATGCCATTTGGTATGTATAATATATTTATAGTTATATATCTGTAATATATATATTTCATAATACATTTAATAACAACAACAACAGTAAAGATTACTCTGGTGCCGACGTGGACGAAGAGAGATTAATAGAGTCAGGAAGAAAATTATAGCCACTTTTGCAGTAGTGATAAAATGGGAAAGGGCAACAAAGCTCACAAGTCTTTTGAAATAGAATTTAGGAATGTGAATTGAATGCAGTAGTTTAAAGGGAAAAAATGAGTTTTTTCAGTTTCCTAAAACTGAAAAATCTTCTGAGACTCTTAAGTTTTTATGAATTAATACAACATTTCTGGAAGGCTAGCTATAAACGGACAATATTGTTGCTTTCATTGGGCAACTAAAAGCTCTAGGCCCAGGAGGGAGGGTGTCTTTTTGAATTCTGAACTATGTTTGTATATTAACTACCCAAAAATAGAAAGCAAAATTAAAAAGCAGAGATTTTTGTTTAGCTCAGAATTGACCATTCTGATTTAATAAGAGAAAATGTTGGGAGAATCAAGATAATTATGGAAGTGACTTCCCCTGTGTTTAGTTTTCTGCCACTGAATTAGGCTAAATAGCAAATCTTTGTATTTATCATAGGCTAGGATGGGAGTCTGGAGAAGGCGATGGCACCCCACTCCACTACTCTTGCCTGGAAAATCCCATGGATGGAGGAGCCTGGTGGGCTGCAATCCATGGGGTCGCTAAGAGTTGGGTATGACTGAGCAACTTCACTTTCACTTTTCACTTTGATGCATTGGAGAAGGAAATGACAACCCACTCCAGTGTTCTTGCCTGGAGAATCCCAGGGATGGGGGAGCCTGGTGAGCTGCCGTCTACGGGTTCGCACAGAGTCGGACACGACTGAAGCGACTTAGCAGCAGCAGCAGAGGATGGGAGTCAGAGTTGACTGCCTTCTGCTCAGGACTAACTCTTCATGAGGTAAAGTGTGGGTCCCAGGCTTGCCTCTTCAGGAGGGCAATGGGTGGGGCAGTCACTATGATTGATGTATTTAGCAACAGCACAAAAACTATAAAGTATTTCCAGGTGGATCCTTATGACTGCAGCAGCACCATTTAAAAATGAGGAGGTGAGGTTGATCTGGTCTTACCTACCCTTTCTATATTTTTTTCCTGGTGGACCTGCTCCTGTATATAATCCTGCACACATATTAGCTAGTCTTCAATAAGCTGCTAACTTACCTATAATGCCTTAAGGCATTTAACCCTCCAAGAGGGTTCTGCATTTCTGCATTTTTATCAGAAATCCTAAAAAAATAAGAAAAACTCAATGCTACAAACAGATGTTGTATGCTGTCTAACGTTCTTGCCTTTTATTTACATTTGATAATTACTAAGGCTAACCTTGTCTCTCATTTTACAGTGTCATTTACATAATATAAAATTTTGATCATTGCTTAATTTTTATTCATGTTTTGCCTCATTTCACAAAATGTTTTTGGAGACTTATAATAAACACATACCATAAAGCGGTGAGCTATGAATAAATTAAAAATCAGGCTCAAAGAAATAAAAACTTGAATAGAAAGTTGTCCCTAGGTATAAAAGCAGAACACAAATGAACCACTAGAACTGAGTTTCTTTCAAGTATGGTCTAGGATTCCTGGCGAAAGTGATAAAGGAGACATGACATGTTACTAGTTATTCCCTGTCCGCTTCCCCCTCTCATCTCCTCCCCAAAACCCACTATTTCCATAAAGGAAGTATATAGCTTTTCCTATATATGACCCTAGAAAAAATTTCTCACCTGGATTATAAGCTTTTATTATCATGTCCAAATCCACATACCATTGAAAATAAAGGACACAGAACCAACGAAAAAAATAAATTTTAGCTGAATTAAAATGGAGCACTGGGCAAGGAAGGGACAGTAGATATATCTGACATGACTTGAGAGAACTGTGTCTTTGTTTACTGGTTTATATCTCAGTAACAAATAACCAGGGATTTAAGAATCCTCATTGAGTACTTCAGAAATACCATGCAATCACTTGATATGGTTGCATCACTTTGGGGGTTCATATGAAAATAGTTGAAGTGATTTCACTTGAAAATGCTGTTTGCTGAACTTTGTGATACATGTTGTTATCCTATAGCATATTTAAGTTGTTCTTTACAGAATTAAACACCTTTATTTAATGGGCCACTGGGGAAATAATAATAGTTTCTAAGGAAGTTTTATTCAGCATGTTTATTATTGACCTGAAGAGAGAATATATGGATTAAAACTGTACTGGACATGAAGCTGGCAGGGGGAACTGGAACCATGGATGACAGAATCTGGGCCTCATTTCATTTTGAGACTTTAAGTGACCTTTGATGAAAAGAGCCTCTTCATGAACGTGAAAGAGGAGAGTGAAAAAGTTGGCTTAAAACTCAACAGTCATACAACGAAGATCATGGCATCTAGTCCCATCACTTCGTGGCAAATAGATGGGGAAACAGTAGAAACTGACAGACTTTATTTTGGGGGCTCCAAAGTCACTGCAGATGGTGACTGCAGCCATGAAATTAAAAGACTCTTACTCCTTGGAATGAAAACTCTGACCAACCTAGACAGCATGTTAAAAAGCAAAGATATTTCTTTACCAGCAAAGGTCCATACAGTCAAAGCTATGGTTTTTCCAGTAGTCATGTATGGATGTGAGAGCTGGACTATAAAGAAAGCTGAGCACTGAAGAACTGATGGTTTAACTGTTGTATTGGAGAAGACTCTTGAGAGTTCTTTGGACTGCAAGGAGATCAAAGCAGCCAATCCTAAAGAAAATCAGTCCTGAATATTCATTGAAAGGACTGATGCTGAAGCTGAAGCTCCAATACTTTGCCCACATAATGCAAAGAACTAACTCATTTGAAAAACCCTGATGCTGGGAAAGATTGAAGGCAGGAGGAGAAAGTGATGACAGAGGATGAGATGGTTGGATGGCATCACTGACTCGATGGACATGAGTTTGAACAAGCTCTGGGAGTTGGTGAAGGACAGGGAAGCCTGGCATGGGTTCGCAAGAGACCTAAAGAAAATAGCCGAACATTGGGGACGATGACTGACCAACTGCCAAAACTGAGCTGAAGCTGAGAGGTTGGAGGCCCTGACTCGTGGACAGAGTTTGAGCAAGCTCTGGGAGTTGGTGAAGGACAGGAAGCCGCATGGGTTCGCGGGGGACATGCTGCACTGCGCTCGGGCCCGCGTCACATCCAGCCAAATACACTTCCACCTGTCCATGGGATTTCTCAGATAATTCTTCTGAGCTTCTGTTCCTTGCTCTGCTCTGCTCTGGTTCAACCCTCTCATCTCAGGACTTGCTGCAAGTCTTTTGCTCACTGACCTACTTGGACCCTCTTCTCCAGCTCGACCCTTGGTGCTATTTTCTGGAGATGGGCTGGTATTCAATTTGACTCCATTCCCTGAAGCTCTGTGGCAAGGGTGTTCCTGCCCTCTCCTGCTCCTGCTTACCCAGCTTGGCTCAGCTTATCATGTTTCCTCCTGGTATGTGAGTGTTTTCAGGGTGTGCTCAGTGTTTATCTCCTTTGTGTTTTGACTGGAGTCAGGGTGAGTTGTTTAATAAAACAAAAAGCACAAGGGTATATTCATAATTCATTCATCATTCATTCACTGTCCATTGTGTGCTGGGTACTGAGACCACTGAGGCAAAAATAATAAGACACTGTGTGTCTTCACAGAATTGAATTAACAGCAAAGGAGGAAGTCATTTTAAGGCAGCCTTTTATGTATGTGATTTACTTATCACTGAGTTACCTAGTAGACATAGTTGATGGGACATTTAGGCAAGAGGGATAAGACAAAGATAGAGCGTCAATGCCCTGAATAGCAGCCATTAATTGCTCTAGCTCAGGAGTTGTCACACTGAGGTGATTTTGCTTCCCTGTCCTGCCCCAGAGACACACAGCAATGTCTAGAGACACTGGATGTTACAGCTGAGACAGTGCTCCACAGTGGTTAGATGTCAAGGATGCTGCCAAGCATCCTGCAGTGCTTAGGACAGTCCCCCACAACAAAGAATTATCCAGTCTAAAATGCCAGCAGTTCTGAACCTGAGAATCCCTGGCCAGTGTATGTGTCAACTGTATGTTTCTGAGAAAGCAACTATCAAGAAAGCTTCCTGTAGCCTGATGTTTATTACTGTTAGTTGCAGCTGACATTCAGTGAGGGCTTACTATATGCCAGGTATTCACTATAAACAGTTTAAGTGGATTATCACATTTAATCATCAAAAACTCTATGCCGGATAGAGACAGTACCAGAGCAAGTGAGAGCTGGATGGGTACTTGGCAACTCTCTGCCTTTCGGAGGAAAGATAATTAAAAATGGGCAAAGGAGATCCTAAGAGGCAAAATGTCATCATATGCATTCTTTGTGCAAACTTCCAGGAGGAGCACAAGAAGAAGCACCCGGATATTTCAGTCAACTTCTCAGAGTTTTCCAAGAAGTGCTCAGAGAGGTGGAAAACCATGTCTGCTACAGAGAAAGGAACATTTGAAGACATGGCAAAGGCAGACAAGGCCCGTTATAAAAAGAAATTGAAACTTATATCCCTCCTAAAGAGGAAACAAAAACGAAGTTCAAGGATCCCAGAACACCCAAGCCTTTTTCTTGTTTTGTTCTGAGTATTGTCCAAAAGTCAAACATGACATTCCTGGCCTATCCATTGGTGTTACTGCAAAGAAACTGGGAGAGACGTGGAATAACACTGCTGCAGGTGAAAAGCAGCCCTATGAGAAGAAGGCTGCTAAGCTGAAGGAAAGTACGAAAAGGATATTGCTGCATACCGAACTAAAGGGAAGCCTAATGTAGCAAAAAGGAGTCATCAAGGCTGAAAAAGGCAAGAAAAAGAAGGAAGAGGAGAAAGATGAGGAAGATGAAGAGGAAGAAGAAAATGATGATGAATAAGTTGGTTATAGCACAGTTTTTTTCTTGTCTATAAAGTGTTTAACTCCCCTGTACATAACTCCTTCTTTAAAAGGAGTGTACATAACTCACTCCTTTTAAAGAAAAACATTGAAATATAAAACTGTGTAAGATTTGTTTCTAAACTGTACAGTGTCTCTTTTTGTATAGTTAACCAGTACCAAATGTGTCTTTAGATAGCCCTGAAAAAAACAAAACCAGGAGCTGACTGTGGCTCAGATCACGAACTCTTTATTGCCAAATTCAGACTGAAATTGAAGAAAGTAGGGAAAACCGCTAGACCATCCAGGTATGACCTAAATCAAATCCCTTATGATTATACAGTTGAAGTGAGAAATAGATTTAAGGGCCTAGATCTGATAGATAGAGTGCCTCATGAACTATGGACTGAGGTTTGTGACATTGTACAGGAGACAGGGATCAAGGCCATCCCCATGGAAAAGAAATGCAAAACAGCAAAATGGCTGTCTGGGGAGGCCTTACAAATAGCTGTGAAAAGAAGAGAGGTGAAAAGCAAAGGAGGAAAGGAAAGATATAAGCATCTGAATGCAGAGTTACAAAGAATAGCAAGAAGAGATAAGAAAGCCTTCTTCAGCCATCAATGCAAAGAAATAGAGGAAAAGAACAGAATGGGAAAGACTAGAGGTCTCTTCAAGAAAATTAGAGATAACAAGGGAACATTTCATGCAAAGCTGGGCTCAATAAAGGACAGAAATGGTCTGGACCTAACAGAAGCAGAAGATATTAAGAAGAGGTGGCAAGAATACACATACACAGAAGAACTGTACAAAGAAGATCTTCTCAACCCAGATAATCATGATGATGTGATCACTCATCTAGAGCCAGACATCCTGGAATGTGAAGTCAAATGGGCCTTAGAAAGCATCACTACAAACAAAGCTAGTGGAGGTGATGGAATTCCAGTGGAGCTCTTTCAAATCCTGGAAGATGATGCTGTGAAAGTGTACACTCAATTAATGCCAGCAAATTTGGAAAACTCAGCAGTGGCCACAGGACTGGAAAAGGTGAATTTTCATTCCAATTCCAAAGAAAGGCAATGCCAAAGAATGCTCAAACTACCGCACAATTGCACTCATCTCACATGCTAGTAAAGTAATGCTCAAAATTCTCCAAGCCAGGTTTTAGCAATACATGAACTGTGAACTCCCTGATGTTCAAGCTGGTTTTAGAAAAGGCAGAGGAACCGGAGATCAAATTGCCAACATCTGCTGGATCATGGAAAAAGCAAGAGAGTTCCAGAAAAACATCTATTTCTGCTTTATTGACTATGCCAAAGCCTTTGACTGTGTGGATCACAATAAACTGTGGAAAATTCTGAAAGAGATGGGAATACCAGACCACCTGACCTGCCTCTTGAGAAATCTGTATGCAGTTCAGGAAGCAACAGTTAGAACTGGACATGGAACAACAGACTGGTTCCAAATAGGAAAAGGAGTATGTCAAAGCTGTATATTGTCACTCTGCTTATTTAACTTATATGCAGAGTACCTCATGAGAAACGCTGGACTGGAAGAAACACAAGCTGGAATCAAGATTGCCGGGAGAAATATCAATAACCTCAGATATGCAGATGACACCACCCTTATGGCAGAAAGTGAAGAGGAACTAAAAGCCTCTTGATGAAAGTGAAAGAGGAGAGTGAAAAAAGTTGGCTTAAAGCTCACCATTCAGAAAACGAAGATCATGGCATCCGGTCCCATCACTTCATGGGAAATAGATGGGGAAACAGTGGAAACAGTGTAAGACTTTATTTTTTTGGCTCCAGAATCACTGTGGATGGTGACTGCAGCCATGAAATTAAAAGACGCTTACTCCTTGGAAGAAAAGTTATGACCAATTGCCGGGAGCCAGCGTGAGGAATCCCACCCATGACAAGGTCATGCGGCAGAGATCTGATGTGCAAGGTCGAGTCAGATCTCAGGTTTTCCCCTGGTATTTCCTGAGCATGTACCCCCAAAATAAGAATATGCCTGCCTTATCTGCCTCATCGTATTGTACTTTTCCACTCTCCTGAGACACTCTGGAAAAAGTCATCTCAAGGCTTTAGTCTTCTGCTTTTGAAAGGGTATTTCAATCCAAAATCCCCTCTGATGGCTTTCTAGCCTGCCTGCAGGACTCACACAGCTGTGCATGTGATTATTGGAGGCCTCCCGACAGCGGGAGGCACAGGAAGCTTAAATCATCCTAGAAATGTCGGGGCTTCTGAGGAGTCAAAATCATTAGAATAGGACTGATTAAAGGTTTCATTTGTTGAGCCAATACTTGCTGCCAAATTTTCATATCCTTCATTTTTAGATATAGTTGTTGTATAGAAAAACAGGTAGTAGACCTGGTATTAGCAACATTAGATCTTTGAGTTAAGTACTTTCTTTGTTATAAGCCACTGCACCTTTGTTCTAAAGGAATGTAACTTTATTTAGTACTTTGAGGGTGATGCAGAGTAAAGAAAAAAACACTTCTAGGGAAAAGGAGTTTTCTGGTTTGATAGACAATTATCCAGGAAGAGAGCCATAAAACTGTTAACAAGCCTCTTGGCCAGAAGATAATGCAAGCCACCTGAGACCTTTTATATACGGGAGGATATGCAAAAGAAAGCCTTGTCTCAGTGAGGGTCAGGACTGCTGCCCCGGCATAACTGCATATTCCATTATGTACAACGTGGGGTATATAAGCTGATTTTGAAAAATAGTTTTTGGGGTCTTGCACCGATGCTGGGCTTCCCCATGTAGTCTTTTCTCCCCCTTTTTTGGCTGAATTCCCCTGGCCATCGAGGCTCATCATGTCTACTTACCTGTCCCGGCTTCTAAGATCCTTAAGAAAGAGAGCCCAAGGCGGGGCACTCTCCAATATTCAAACGGGCGCCGATGGCCCAATGTAGAGTTCCTTTATTGGCTTTCCACATAACCGAGTTATTCAGCCTCTTTTCTCTGCCTAAATTTCCTACTATACTATTTCTTCCTGATCTAATCTTACATTAATAAATAAATAAGTCTTTCCTTGCCAACGCCGTCCCCGCTTCGAATCCCCTGGATCCACCAGGGCTGGACCCTGGCAACCAACCTAGATAGCATATTCAAAAGCAGAGACATTACTTTGCCGACTAAGGTCCGTCTAGTCAAGGCTATGGTTTTTCCTGTGGTCATGCATGCATGTGAGAGTTGGACTGTGAAGAAGGCTGAGCGCCGAAGAATTAATGCTTTTGAACTGTGGTGTTGGAGAAGACTCTTGAGAGTCCCTTGGACTGCAAGGAGATCCAACCAGTCCATTCTGAAGGAGATCAACCCTGGGATTTCTTTGGAAGGAATGATGCTAAAGCTGAAACTCCAGTACTTTGGCCACCTCATGGAAAGAGTTGACTCACTGGAAAAGACTCTGATGCTGGGAGGGATTGGGGGCAGGAGGAGAAGGGGACGACCGAGGATGAGATGGCTGGATGGCATCACGGACTCGATGGATATGAGTCTGAGTGAATTCCAGGAGATGGTGATGAACAGGGGAGGCCTGGCGTGCTGCGATTCATGGGGTTACAAAGAGTCGGACACGACTGAGCGACTGACCTGAACTGAACCGAACCGAACTGTCCTGATGGTATTTTCAATAGCCACTAATCTTGCCTGGTTCAGTATGGGGGTTGTAGATAGGCATGGAAATTTAAACCAGGTTCTTGTTGATACACAGTGTAAATTAGGTATATATGGGGATGGTAGTTTTTTCATCTTCAGTTGTCTCTGATGCAGCTTATATGAATAATTGTTCTGTTAACTGAATACCTGAATACCACTCTGTAATTACAGATAAAGAAAAATTGCAGCTGTTTTGTTGAAATTCTGAATTATTCTAAGTAAACACAATTTTAAAATTAATATTGTTTTTTTCATAGGTCTGAAAATTTTTCTTCTTAAGGGGAAGCTAGTCTTTTGCTTTTGCCTATTTTGGATCACATGAATTATTTCAGTGTTTATCTTTCATATAGTTAGCTGATAAATAAAAAGCTTTTGTCTATGTACCCTGCATACCCATGATGAGGGTATAAAGGTTGAATTGAGACAGTTTTCCTCCTTAACTAAAACTTAAGTCTTGACCAGTTAATAGCAGATTTCATATAGCCCAATTACATTTACAAAGTGAAGAGTAATGGGATTACTCACAGCATGGGATTATTAGAATCAAATATTTTGAAAGTCTGTCCTTGAAGGGCTAATAGAAAAGTATTTCTAATCTTTACATGAAGACTCTATACTCTTTAACTCCCATTACCATGTAATGGCAGTTTTATTGCAGTTCCCTTGTTAAAGACCTGAGAATGTATCCCCCAAAGCGTGAGCTTAAAATACAAGGCTGCCATGTTTTTTGTTGTTGTTGTTTGTCCCAGCAAAGGCTCTGGGGGAAAAAGTGCTGGCTATAAATGTCTTCTATTTATCTAAATACAGACTCTTTAGGAAACTTGAGCCCCTCGATTAAAGGTATTTTTAATTAATTAGACTAACTTTAAAAATTGTATACCACATTTAAAACAGGTTTATTTTCCTATATTATAGGTTGCCCCTTTATAAACTGAATAGACATGATGGAAAAAGACACTTTGTCTTTCAATATGAGCTATCTGATTTACTTGATTTTACTTTTGTTTACAAAACTCAAGCTCATTCAGTAGGGTCATATGTTTATCTGCTTAGCACTTTGGGGAACAATTTGGCAATTTTGTGGCTTTTGAGATCATTGTTCTCTTAAAGTGCCAGTGTTTTAAAATAACATTCTTGTAATTTTACATGCTTTTGTGAGGGAGTGCTGTTTTATTATAGAATTTTGACTTGGGTTCTTTCCATTTGCTTTTGTTTATGTAATTTCAGGAGGAATACTGAACATCTGAGTCTTGGATGATACTAATAATTTCAGAGGTTTTAAAAAAACAAAACAAAACTCTACGATGCCAACCTTTTGGCACCAGGTACAGGTTTCATGGAAGACAGTTTCTCCATGGACAGGGGACAGGGAGGGGGATGGCTTTAGGATGATTCAGGTTCATTACATTTATCATGTACTTTATTTCTATAATTATTACATCAGCTCCAGCTCAGATCATCAGGCATTAGATCCCAGAGATTGTGTATCCCTGCTATAGAAGTGAAGAAGTGAAGTCGCTCAGTCGTGTCCGACTCTTTGTGACCCCATGAACTATAGCCTTCCAGGCTCCTCCATCCATGGGATTTTCCAGGCAAGAATACTAGAGTGGGTTGCCATTTCATAGAGTAGGTATTATTAGCTCTGCTTTACAAATGGAGAAACAAGTTTATTGAGATTAAGAAACTTGGCCAAGATCTAATTGCTAACAAGTGACAGAGCAGGGAGTCGAATCCAGGACGCCTGGCTCTTCATCCTTCATTACCAGAAATGGTTAGCATCTCTAAAAGTCAAGCGCTCGCTTCAGCTGAGCTTTATAGCTCCTGAGAAGTTGCTGGCATGACATCCTGATCTAGCTGAGTCCTCCACTGGCTACAGGCTTCTGGAGGCCTGAGGGGAAAGACAGGTTAATTTAACAGTATGTTAGTCATTCAGTCATGTACGACTGTTTCTGACCCCATGGACTGTAGCCTACAAGGCTCTTCTGTTCATGGAATTTTCCAGGCAAGAATTTAACAGTATAATTCAGCCCAAACTTGGGAAAAGAGAATTTAATACTACATTAAACATCAGCATCTAGTTTAGGATGAATGGTTCTCCCACAGGGGTGTGCAGCTAGCTCATTAATCTGACCCGATTAAGCTGGATCAACCCGAACCGTTAGTCATATCTAATTTAGCGAAGATTGTGTTGATAGAGTGAGCCACAGCACTATAAATAGCAGAATGGCACTAATAGGCTCTGATGCTGTCAGCTTTCCTTAGCTTACACTTTAGTTTTACTTTTCATTGCTTTATACTTCTGCTTTACTGAAAGCTTCTGGGCAGTTTGGGATAAGATGTTTAGGCTCAGACTGTGCTTTTTGTCAGTTTGGTGTTCTCTGGGGGCAAAGCAGCAGTCCGCCCTCCTCCATACCTCTATTAGCGTTAGATGCCTGAACGCTCCGAGACCGTAATTTGATCTAGTTCCTTAACCTATAATCTAGCTGATAGAAGGTAATTGAACACCATGTCTGCCCATGTGATAGGGCAGAATTCTTCTGTCTTCTCACCTGAGTACATCAGGCTTGTGCCACCCCGAAGAATGAAAAGGTAACTCAGAATATGTGGGGTCCATATAGCCCAAGCGGATATCCTTATGAAGAAGAGGAAGTATGGGCCCCACAGATAGCAGGTTAGTGTGAAGCGAGTGTGGCTTTGGTCCCAGTAAGTTTCTAAAATGACTTGTTCTAAGAACGGTATATGTGTGTTTCATTTTGAGGTCCTAGGAATTTTTAGAGTAACTTCTGTAGAATTCCTGTTTGGCTGACAGGAAAGACACCTTTGTCTTAGGGCCAGTAACAGCTTCTAAGAGGGGGCTAAATGTGAAGGATGTTGCTTTTCTTTTTTATTGTGATCATAGTATGAGCTGTTATGTAAAGGAAGGTTGGTAGGTTCAGGTTTTTGGTGGGTGAATGTTGTTTTTCTCTTATCAAGACTTAGGTGTTACCTCTCTCCCATATCATTCAATAGGTCTCTTAGACACTGTTTCACTAGTTAACTCTCTGAATTCCTGGGGTCAGTGTCTGGCATTTTTTTCCCCTTTTGTCCTTTAAAAGTTATAGAGACGTTGAATATCTTGAACTGAATGACAATGAAGTCCATATCATTTATTTTTAAGTTTTACTTTAAAATACTGCATTGATTTTGCCATATATCAACATGAATCCGCCATGGGTGTACACGTGTTCCCAATCCTGACTCCCTCCCACCTCCTTCCCCATACCATCTCTCTGGGTCATCCCAGTGCACCAGCCCCAAGCATCCTATATCCTGCATCAAACCTAGACTGGCAATTCATTTCTTATATGATATTATACATGTTTCAATGCCATTCTCCCAAGTCATCCCTCCCTCTGCCTCTCCTACAGAGTCCAAAAGACTGTTTTATACATCTGTGTCTCTTTTGCTGTCTCTCATACAGAATTATCATTACAATCTTTCTAAATTCCATATATATGTGTTAGTATACTGTATTGGTGTTTTTCTTTCTGGCTTACTTCACTCTGTATAATCGGCTCCAGTTTCATCCACCTCATTAGAACTGATTCAAATGTATTCTTATTAATGGCTGAGTAATACTCCATTGTGTATATATACCACAGCTTTCTTATCCATACATCTGCTGATGGACATCTAGGTTGCTTCCATGTCCTGGCTATTATAAATAGTGCTCCGATGAACATTGGGGTACACGTGACTCTTTAAATTCTAGTTTCCTATCATTTATTGATGGCAGTGTGCTAAGTACAGTAGTGAATGCTTTAAATGTGTTCTCTCTTTTCATCTGTACAAAAACCCTTTTACTTATTCATCCTCATTTTACACAGCAGAAAAGTTTACATTAAGCAATACAAGTTGGGTTAAGGGTGGTAAGAGGGCAGCTGGGTGGCTAGACTGGGATTTGAACACATGTCTGCTGATACAAAGTTTCCTGTGATTAACCACTCTCCTGCACTGGGGATCCTTCTTGGGCTCTGAATTTAGCTGAAGGATTATAGAGCATAGGGAAAAGGAATAAGAAGTGAAAGAATAGAGCAGGGGTAAAGGAGTGAAACTTTCCACCAGGAGACAGATAACAGTTTGTTTCCATTTTTTTTTCAGCCAGGTTCTGCTTCTGTATTTCACAACACTTCTAAAAAGTGGCAATGTGCTCTAGGCAAACTGATGTCACCTTCCACATATACAATATTTCATAATCATCACTTTTAAGGGCACACACTTAGAGCATTTTACTAGTGTTACAGATCTCAGGCTTATTTCTGATAGAATTTCTTTCTCTTCTCTTTTCCCTTTAAGAGGCAAATAAAATAAGACTTACCTAAGAAGCTACGGACACGACTGAGCGACTGAACTGAATTGAAGAAGCTGCTACAAGTGTAGTAGTTACTTGATCAGAGATATAATGTGTTGAGTTGTAATTTCTATCCAAAAGTCTGAATATTTTTAGACAGATGTTTCCCGATACTTAAGCTTTGCAGTCTTTTCACAGACCATAAATCTTTAGGGGAAATATGGATGTGAAAATTGGACTGTGAAGAAAGCTGAGCGCCAAAGAATTGATGCTTTTGAACTGTGGTTTTGGAGAAGACCCTTGAGAGTCCCTTGGACTGCAAGGAGATCCAACCAGTCCATTCTAAAGAAGATCAGTCCTGGGTGTTCTTTGGAAGGACTGATGCTAAAGCTGAAACTCCAATAATTTGGCCACCTCATGTGAAGAGTTGACTCATTGGAAAAGACTCTGATGCTGGGAGGGATTGAGGGCAGGAGGAGAAGGGGACGACCGAGGATGAGATGGCTGGATGGCATCGCCGACTTGCTGGACGTTGAGTTTGAGTGAACTCTGGGAGCTGGTGATGGACAGGGAGGCCTGATGTGCTGTGATTCATGGGGTCACAAAGAGTCAGATACAAGTGAGCAAATGAACTGAACTGAACTGAAGGAAATGTTAGTTCTTCTTGAATGTTTTCCAGTACTTCTTGGTTCTTACCTGCTTTTGACTCAGCTGTTAAACCTGCAAAATTTTCACCTGATTCATCTGCAAAAGAAGGTTGTAGGGCAGTAGTTGAATAAGCTGGTACTTCAGTGTAATGTCTAATAATAGCTACTATGTATTGAGCACTCAACTATCTGGCCCAGTGCTAAAGCTGGGTACTTCACACTTATTCACTCTCACAACCCAATATGTAGGTGCCAGTGTCATCCCTTTTACAGATGATAAAACTGAGGTTCAGCGAGATTTGGAAACTAGCACAGTTAGTGACAGAGCCTATGCTCAGTCACAGGTCTGACTCCAAAGTCCATATTTTCAGTTTTGCCTCAGTAGTATCTGTGTTGTAACACTCCCAGTGCCTCAGCTGGTGTTAGAAAGTGCCCATTATTTTTCTCATATCCTAGAATTTTCTTTCATTCGCCCTTTGCTCCAGTCACATCACACTGGATTAGTAATCATACCCCAGGCATGTTTGAGGCCTGTACTGTGGGGCATGTGGAATCTTAGTTCCCTGACCAGGGATTGAACTCGTGTCCCCTGCAGTGGAAGTGAGGAGTCTTAACCACTGAACCACCAGGGAAGTCCCTGCTTTACCTTTTTAGGTAACACATTTGTCTTGGATTTAATAGATACAGGGCATTCCTTAAATATACGGAAAGTTAAGAAGAACAGATAGTTCATAGTCAAGTGAAATCCATTTCCTTTCTATAGTTTAAGTATTTCAAATATTCACTCTTCTCCAAAGAATCTCTACTGAGTCTCAAAGTGGTTAGGTGATCCCAATTTGTAATTCATAAAGAAAATAGGAGTAATTAGACAAGTATACCATTAGACACTATACATATACCATTGTGGGACTTCCCTGGTGGCTCAGATGGTGAAGTGTCTGCCTACAGAGCGGGAGACCTGGGTTCAGTTCCTGGGTCGGGAAGATCCCCTGGAGAAGGAAATGGCAACCCACTCCAGTACTCTTGCCTGGAAAATCCCATGGACGGAGGAGCCTGGTAGGCTTCAGTCTGGGGTGGCAAAGAGTCAGACACGACTGAGCGACTTCACTCACCCACCATTTTTACCACTTGCCAACCCAATTAATAAACGTAAGTACATTTGCTCTTATTCTTACCTCCTCCCCTCTAATCTTAGGGTTGAGATTGGCAAACTACGGTATCTGGGTCTGCCGAATGCTTTTGTGAATAGAATTTCATTGGAAGGCAACTATGCCCACTTGTTCATGTATTACCTGTGGCTTTTTCTGCAGTTTGAAGGTAGAGTTGAGTATATACCACAGAGACTCTGTGACACAAAAACCCTGAAATATTTACTATTTAGTCCTTTAAGAAATATTTGCTAATCCCTGTCTTAGAAGACAGGAATGGTCCTCACATGTCAAGGCTAATCTTTCTC
Source organism: Nanger dama (assembly GCA_917880005.1). Classification (NCBI taxonomy): domain Eukaryota; kingdom Metazoa; phylum Chordata; class Mammalia; order Artiodactyla; family Bovidae; genus Nanger; species Nanger dama. Next base: position 6,823,108 of record CAKJTW010000059.1, read on the forward strand.
ATTCTTAATCTTGTTTTCTTCTCTTTCTTCAGATCATTTAGGCTTTCCCTTTGCCCTCTGCCTCTCCAACTCCCTTGGCCCCTTTCCCTCAGTCTATCAGTATGCTATGCTCAAAATACCAGCCTGAAGACAAAACAGAATAAAGCAAAATGAAACTTTCCTTTGGTCTTTCAAGTCTCATGACCTTGCCTTATTTCTTGTCTTCCCTACTAACCTACTTCTTTTAATATGCTGTTTAGGTTGGTCATTGCTTTTCTTTCAAGGAGAAAATGTCTTTTAATTTCATGGTTTTTAGTGTCTTTCAAATTAATGTCTTTTAATCATTTCCAGTGATTTTGGAGCCTCAAAAAATAAAGTCTGTCACTTTTTCCATTGTTTCTCCATCTATTTGCCATGAAGTGCCATGATCTTAGTTTTCTGAATGTTGAGTTTTAAGCCAACTTTTTCCTCTTCTTTTTCACTCTTATCAAGAGGCTCTTTAGTTTTTCTTCACTTTCTGCCATAAGGGTGGTATCATCTGCCTATCTGAGGTTACTGATATTTCTCCTAGCAATCTTGATTCCAGCTTGTGCTTCATCCAGCCTGGCATTTCTCATGATGTACTATGCATGTCAGTTAAATAAACAGGGTGACAATATACAGCCTTGACATAGTCCTTTTCCTATTTGGAGCCAGTCTGTTGTTCCATGTCCAGTTCTAACTGTTGCTTCTTGACCTGCATACAGATTTCTCAGGAGGCAGGTCAGGTGGTCTAGTATTCCATCTCTTTCAGAATTCTCCATAGTTTATTGTGATCCACACAGTCAAAGGCTTTGGTGTAGTCAATAAAGAGGAAGTAGACTTTTTCTGGAACTCTTGCTTTTCTGATGATGAAACGGATGTTGGCAATTTGATCTCTGGTTCCTCTACCTTTTCTAAATCCAGCTTGAACATCTGGAATTTCACAGTTCATGTATTGCTGAAACCTGGCTTGGAGAATTTTGAGCAATACTTTGCTAGCGTGTGAGATGAGTGCAGTTGGTGCGGTAGTTTGAGCATTCTTTGGCATTGCCTTTCTTTGGGATTAGAATGAAAACTGACCTTTTCCAGTCCTGTGGCCACTGCTGAGTTTTCCAAATTTGCTGGCATATTGAGTGCAGCACTTTCACAGCATCATCTTTCAGGATTTGAAATAGCTCAACTAGAATTCTATCACCTCCACTAGCTTTGTTCATAGTGATGCTCTCTGAGGCCCACTTGACTTCACATTCCAGGATATCTGGCTCTAGGTGAGTGATCATGCCATCGTGGTTATCTAGGTCATGAAGATCTTTTTGTACAGTTCTTCTGTGTATTCTTGCCACCTCTTCTTAATATCTTCTGCTTCTGTTAGGTCCATGCCATTTCTGTCCTTTATCGAGCCCATCTTTGCATGAAATGTTCCCTTGATACCTCTAATTTTCTTGAAGAGATCTCTAGTCTTTCACATTCTAATATTTTTGGCTTATAGTTAACTTATTTGCAATTAAAAGCCTTTTAACAAATGCACTTCCCTGGTGGCTCAGAGGTTAAAGCATCTGCCTGTAGTGTAGGAGACCTGGGTTCGATCCCTGGGTTTGATCCCCTGGAGAAGGAAATGGCAACCCACTCCAGTATTCTTGCCTGGAGAATCCCATAGATGGTGGGCTGCAGTCCATGGGGTCTCAAAGATTTGGACATGACTGAGTAACTTCACTTTCTTTCTTAACAAATAGTTTTGGGCAGTGTACCCAGGCACTAGAAAATGAAAAGGCTGAGAAAACCTCCTTTCTGAAATAATGCCTAGGCAGCTTTTCTTTTTCTACCTGTGGTAAGAAATATAGTCTTTTTGTTCCTGACACAGAGCTTGTAAAACCCTTGGAATTTCCTGAGTGAAAGGGTGAGAGGAGAATCTTTTGTTATTCATAACAAATCTTATCTGAGTTTATGCTAATGGGGTGACTCCTGGTGGGCCTACAGATACTTTCTGGAGGGTGTAGGTGTTGGATACCTTGTAATTCAGTCAGTCAGTTAAGTAGCTCAGTTAAGTAGCTCAGTTGTGTCCGACTTTTTGTGACACCATGGACACAGTATACCAGGCTTCCCTGTCCATCACCAACTCCTATAGCTTGCTCCAACTCATGTCGTTTCAGTCAGTGATGCCATCCAACCGTCTCATCCTGTTGTCCCAAGGGAACTTTCAGCCCCACCCCTAGACAGCTGAGAATGGGACAGAGGGTTGAGATTGAGCACCCTAACGGCCAGTGGTTAAAAGAAAGGGTTTGGAGAACTTCAGAGTTGGTGAATGGCTTCCCAGGAGGCTCAGTTGTAAAGAAATTGCCTGCCAATGCAGGAGACCTCGGTTCGATCCCTGGGTCGGGAAAATCCCCCTGGGGGAGGAAATGGCGACCCATTCCAGTATTCCTAAAGGAGGAAACAGAACAGGCTGCAACTTGAAAGCAGGACTCCATCTTGGGCCGGACTGTGGACTGAGCTATATGCCCAGTATCTATGGAAACGACATACCAACTGGAAAACCAGACCCCCGGATGGAAGAGCCCCAGGGCTCGAACCTAGACTCTCGGGCTAAAAGAATACCCTAATTATCTGTGTAACTGAACAGAATCATAAATTCTATTATGCTTATTGGGGTATGACCACAGGCCTATTGATAATTGTCCACTGTTAACTACCTAGGCTTAAGGCATATGAATCACGGGTTAACTTTGATTGTGTCTTTCTTTTCCTTTGTTCAGACTAGTTTCAGGGAATCTGGGGAGGTGGGTTTGGGCATGTATACTCAGGGTATATAAGGTTTTCACAAAAACTGGTCGAGTCCTTGGCTAAGAAGAGACTCTGCCTTGGGCCCGTGGTGTAATAATCTGCATTCCACTATCTGCATTGTCCTTCTGAGTGAGTTTGTTTCCCGGAACATGTGGCTACAACATTCCAATCTGGGACATAGCATGGACAGAGGAGCCTGGCTGACTACAGTTCATGGGGTCACGAAAGAGTCAGACATGACTGAGCAACAAATCAGCAACAAGAGTTGGTGATGACATCCAGGTGCTGGGAGGGTGACATGCCCAGAGAGGGCACGGATGCTCTGAGCCCCTCCCTTCCCTAGACCTTGCCTTATGCATCTCTTCCATTTGGCCCTTCCTGATTGTCCCTTGTAATTAACTGGCAATAGTAAATAAAATGTTTTCCTTACTCTTGTGAGCTATTCTAGCAAATTATTGAACCTAAGAGGGAGTCATGGAAAACCCTGTTTATAGCTGGTTGATTAGAATTACAGGTGGCAACCTGGGACCTCTGACTGGCATCTGATGTAGGGGCAGCCTTGCGGGACACAGCCATGTGGTCTGTTCTATCTCTAGGTAGATAGTGTCAGAACTGAATTGAACTGCAGAACATCTAGTTAATATCCACAGAGAACTGGAGAATTGTTTGGTGTGGGGAAAAAAACAACCATTTGTTTGGTGTTAGAAGTATTGTGAGTAGAAATAGTAGAGAACTACCAAAAAGTATTTTTAAAAGCTGCATTTCCTGGACTTCCCTGGTGGTACAGTGGGTAGGAATCTGTCTGCTAATATAGGAGACATGAGTTCGATCCCTGGTTTGGGAAGATCTTACGTAGTGGTAATTTATTCACTAAGGTGTGTCCAAGTCTTGGGACCCCAGGGACAGAAGTAGCACGCCAGGCTCTTCTGTCCATGGAATTTTCCAGGCAAGAATAAGCCCATTCTCCACAACTACTGAAGTCCATGTGCCTCGAGTCTGTGCTCTGCAACAAGAGAAGCCACTGCAATGAGAAGTCAGCGTCCCACAACAAACAGTAACCTCTGCTCCCCAAACTAAAACCCCTCACTAGAAAGCACACAACCCAGACCCAGTTCAACCAAAAACAAAAATTAACTGCTTAATTTTAAAAAGGTGTATTTCCTGTATTTTAAAGTGTCTGGTATCCTTTTCTGGTTATAAGGAAGCCTCACATTTGAAAAGTTTTGTGTTTGCTGCCTTAGAAAAAATCACAGGCTCTCAAGAGGAGTAAAACCACTCTGATCATAAAATAGTGTCTACTTCACAGATTCTGGGTTGAATAATTAATGTTCATAAAGTGTTCCAAAAGGAAAATCACTTAAGGGCACTGAGTTTTACTGTCTAATTTATAGTTTCCTCGACTTTACATGATTAGATACCACAGATACAAAGTTAATTCACCTTGCATGAAATAGGCTTTACTCTCATTCGTATGCCTGGCGATGCTGATAGAGTGCTAATGCCTTTAAGTGCAGGAAATGTACCTTTTAAAATCAATTAATTAATTTTATTTTTAGCAATCCCCTCCTGGAGAATCCCATGGAGAGAAGAACTTGGAAGGCTACAGTTCATAGGGTTGCAAAGTCAGACATGACTTAAGCAACAGCATGCATGCATAGCTGATTTCATATACTCTTCCTTGAGATAATTTTTGCTTGAAAAACTATGTGTATGAATGTTTACTGTGTGTTATGTACTTTTCTAAGGAAACAAGATGGTTTTATCTTAATGGTGTTATGAAGTAGGTACTCATTATTCCCATTTGATGGACTAGGAAACTGAGGCACAGAGAGGTTAATAATTTGCCTAGGGTCTCACCTCTGGGAAGAAGAAGGCCAGGATTGGACTCAGAGAGTGTCTCTAGAGTTCGTACTCTTTCCCTTCACCGTGCTTATCCTGCAATTTAGGCTATGCCGATTCTGTAGCGATTCTTACACCTGTCAGCCAAGCCTATCCACCTCTGCTGAACGTCAGATCTATATATTCAAGTGCTTACTATGTATTTCCATCTTACTTCCCCGCAAATACTTCAAATTCTAGATGACACAAACTGAACTCATTTTACTCCCCGTGAACATCCTACCCAGTCAGTCAGAGTAACAGTTCTGGAAGTTATTCCTGGCTCCTCTTTCCCTCCTCAGCTTCTGTGTACATCTGTTTTACATTACACTTCCTAAATATGCCTTGACTCTTCTGGCCCTGTCTTTCTGCCCACTGCCATTTACCCACATTGTCTCTTTCCCGAATTACTGAGTAGCAGGGGTCCCAACGTGTGCATCAGCCATGTTCATCTACAATCAGGATTCATACCTGCTTGGGTATATCTATGAATTAGTAAAGAAGGCCTTCTAAAAGTCGATTTATCAAAAGAAAAGAGAAGTCTAAGAAGAGAGCAGGAAAGTTCAACATAAAGCAGAGGAAACGAGTTTGTTCAAATAAGGCCAGGTGTCATGCATTTGAAGGGAAGAGAGTTGCTTGGTGATATGTGATGTTTCTCCCTTGCAACTGGAACTCAGCATCTGGTGCAGTGTTCAGTTCAGTCGCTCAGTTGTGTCTGACTCTTTGCGACCCTATGAACTACAGCACGCCAAGCTTCCCTGTCCATCACCAACCCCCAGAGCTTGCTCAAACTCCTGTCCATCAAGTCGGTGATGCCATTCAACCATCTCATCTTCTGTCGTCCCCTTCTCCTCCTCCCTGCAATCTTTCTTAGCATTAGGTTCTTTTCCAATGAGTCAGCTCTTTGCATCACGTAGCCAAACTATTGGAGCTTCAGCTTTAGCATCAGTCATTCCAAAGAATAGTCAAGACTGATTTCCTTTAGGATTGACTGCTTTGAACTTCTTACTGTCCAAGGGACTCTCAAGAGCCTTCTCCAACACCACAGTTCAAAAGCATCAATTCTTTGGTGCTCAGCTTTCTTTATGGTCTAACTCTCACATACAATATACTGTTGCTGAAATTTTAAATGACAACAACATAGAATGAAGGATATGAACCTTCATTCTCAGCTGCATATTAAAAACATTTATTGCATGTTAGTTTAAATTCTTTTTATTTATTCTTAAAATAATCATATGAAGAACATTAAAAATGTAAAAAAAAATTATGTCTCATAACTCAAAGCCCTAACAGAGCAACTATTTCCATAGCTTGGTCAAAATTAATTACTCTTCAAATGAAATGCATGATTTTATTTTTACAGTTATATTTGAAATCATAAGAAAATTCACAAATGAAATGGGCATATATATTTTTAGTGTGTTATTTTGTCAAGTTTTAGAGTAGGGCCTGATATAAACTGTATAATATATTTTTCTAAAACCAAGGCATTGTTCTTTATAAAACTTTTAAAAGTCATAAAACAATAATAAAACAGTATATAATATACAAATAACCTGTAATCATCAATTCCAGTGCCATCCTTGTGATGTATACCTTTTTATTTACCTTTTAAGTGTCTTAAATTTTTGTTTCTTAGGAATAGTATTAAAATATAACAATTTCAGTAGTACCATAAAATGTAGAACTTGATATAGAATGTCATACTATAATGGTTCAAGAGATGTCCTTTGGGGACAGTCATACCTGGATTCTAGTTGCAGGTGCATTAACTATTCAATTTTGGACACATTTGAACATATCTGAGCCTCAGTGTCACCATCTGAAAATGATTATGTATGACTAATATTGTGGTTAAATGATAATGTATGTGAAAAGCTTGCCATATAGTCTGGAATATAACGGGTGTTCAAAAATAATAACGAGCATAATCAGTAAAATAACCAGTTATCTGCTATATATATATATATATATATATATATATATATGTACATAACCTTCCTAATCATCACTTTGACTTTTTTCATAATAGTTAATTCGTTTGATGAGTTATAATCTTATACATTTAACCTTCCATATTTTTAAATTTATTGTATTAAAGACAGAACAGGTACATTGCTTCAACTGTGATTATTGTGATTTCTCAAATAGGTTTGTATATGTTTTCTACATAAAACATAACTCTTTATTTTCATCTTTCCTGAAAATGTTTTCAGGATGATTTGATGCTCATCTTTTCATTGTGATTAAGTTTTTACAGTCAAACCTGTTGATATTTTCCTCTGCAATTTCTCTATTAGGCCTAAGTTTTTACCTCCTAAAGTGATTGGGTAAACGATTAGTATTGTTTTCAATTATTTGATTTTTAAAATATTTAACTCTTTCACACATGTGCAATCCATTCTAATGTGGGTGAGACATTTAACTATTTCCCCATATATTTTTAACCAATTAGCCTAATGTCATTTATAGAACAGTCCTCTATTGTGTTCAGAAATTGCTTTCCATATTTTGAATTTCTTGTATGGTCACTTCAGAACCAATATTATTATCCAAAAATATCTTTATGATTCAATCTCATCACTGTATATCTCAGCGTTCTAAAAATATTATCTTAGCCTTTACTCCATGTACACTCTATCTCATTACATAAGAAACTTTTCACTCAAAGAAAATATTAGTGCCCCCAAAACTGACAAATAGGCTTTTAATTTGCCTTCTCATCACATAACTTCTAAGCCCATTCATCACTGACTGACTGTGTTTAGCAACAAAAAGTAAGGGGCTTTTTTAGACATATCTTTCCCAGGATACCTTTGTGGGATAATGAAGGGAAGAAATAACAAAGTAACTGCCCCATCCCCTACTCCCACCTTTAAAGGACACAATGGTGAAAGAATTCCTTAGACCATTGTCCTTGAGTCCTACCTACAGATCAAAACACAAGTCTTGTGGATTGCAGAGGTCCAGGGGGAGGTGATGGAGACAAAAGTAGAAGGATTCAGGATAGGTTATAAGGCAGAGTAAGCAATTCTTGAGGAATGACTACGTGCAGGCGATGAGTTAGGATGGTTCTTAGCTAGGAGTTGCCTTGAGCAACTGGTGCATGGTGGTAGTATGCACAGAGCTGGAGAACTCTGGCGGAGGACAAGGTTTAGGGACAGAAATAAAAATTCTGGACCAGAACGTTAGGAAAGACTTGAGTTGGCCTGATAATCGAATGTTCTTTTTGTCCAGATTTTTTTTTCTTTCCAATAGGCAAGTAGGTAATACTTAGGTTAATGATGTTCTAAGTACTAAAATCACTTTCAGAAGAATGCTATAAATGGCAGTGATGACATAAAGTCCTTAGGAAAGCTCGACTAGGCAAACCACTCAAGAAAACTAAGGAAGGTGCCGTGTACAATGCAGACAGAGCATTTAGAGTAGAATTATGTGTGCACATTGGTGAATGCTTTTCTCTCTTAAGAGGAGATGGCTGTCCCTCTGGGGGCAGTGAAGAGTTGAAGATTTCAAATTGTAGTGCTGGAGAAGACTCCTCAGAGTCTCTTGGATGGCAAGGAGATCAAATCAGTCAATCCTAAAGGAAATCAACTCTGAATATTCATTGGAAAGACTGATGCCTAAGCTGAAGCTCCAACAGTTTGGCCACCTGATTTTCCAAAGAGCCGACTCATTGGAAAAGACCCTGATGCTGGGAAAAATTGAAGGCAAAAGAGAAGAGGGCCGCAGAGGACGGGACGGTTACAAAGCATCACCAACTCAATGGACAAGAATTGGAGAAACTCTGGGAGACATCAAAGGACAGGGATGCCTGGGCGTGTTGCAGTCCATGGGGTCTCAGAGTCAGACACAACTTAGTGACTGAACAAAAACAACACGTCATGCCCTATAGCCCCTCTGCTTTTTTTTTTTAAATTGTTAGGCACCATCAACTTGTCTTCTAAGAAGCCAATCATATTATTCATATTAACTTATTTTTCCTAAAATTTTTAAAAAAACTTTTTAGAAATCAACTTGTCACACATGCCATCTTACTTTTTCAGTTAATTAGAATAGTTTAATAAAATGTAATTCTTGTATATTTTACTTTTTACATTTGCTTAGGGTCTTTTGGGCTTCCCTGGTGGCTCAGAGGTTAAAGCGTCTGCCTCTAATGCAGGAGACCTGTGTTGGGAAGATCCCCTGGAGAAGGAAATGGCAACCCACTCCAGTATTCTTGCCTGGAGAATCCCATGGATGGAGGAGTCTGGTGGGCTACAGTCCATGGGGTCGCAAGAGTTGGACACAACTCAGCGACTTCTCTTCAACTTCACTTAGGGTCCTTTAGTAAAAATACCCACAATTTAGAGGAAATATACATTGCCTTATTCACATTTATTAATATGCAGATTATTAAAAATTTCTTTGGGGAGTATAGGTGCTTTAAAATATTGTGTTTCTATTGTACAGTGAAGTGAATCAGCTGTACATATACATATGTCCCCTCTGTTTCGGATTTCCTCCCCAGTTAGGTCAGCACAGAACACTGAGTAGAGTTCCCTGTGCTATACAGTAGGTTCTCATTAGTTATCTGTTTTATACCTAGTAGTATGTATACATTAGTCCCAGTCTCACCATTCATCCCACCCCTCTTCCCCCTGTTGGTTTCCATGTTTGTTCTCTATGTCTGTGTCTCTGTTTCTGCTTTGCAAATAGGTTCATCTGTACCATTTTTTCCTGTTTCAACAAATATGTGTTAATATACAATATTTGTTTTCACTTTCTAAATTGCTTCACTCAGTATTACAATCTCTAGGTCCATCCACATCTCTGCAAATGGCACAATTTTGTTCTTTTTATGACTGAGTAAAATCCTGTCATCAATATGTGCCACAGCTTTTTTATTCATTCATATGTCGATGGACATTTAGACTGCTTCCATGTGCTGGCTGTTGTAAATAGTGCTGCAGTGAACATTGGCATACGTGTATCTTTTGGAATCACATTTTTCTCTGGGTATATGCCCAGGAGCGGGATTGCTGGATCATATGGTTGTTTTATTTTTAGTTTTCTAAGGCCCTCCATAGTGGCTATATTAATTTACATTCCCACCAACAATGTAGGAGAGTTTCCTTCTCTCCATACTCTCTCCATTTATTGTTTGTGGATTTTTTGATGATAGTTATTTTGACTGGTGTGAGGTGATATCTCACTGTAGTTTTAATTTTCATTTCTCTTGTAATTAGTGATGTTGAGCAATTTTCATGTACCTCTTGGCCATTTATGTCTTTGGAAAAATATGTATTAAATCTGCCCATTTTTTGATTGGATTGTTTTTGTTTTTTTAATATTAAGCTTTGTGAAGTATGTATATATTTTGAAGATTAATCTGTCAGTTGCTTCATTTGCAAGTGTTTTCTGAGGGCTGTCTTTTCATCTTGTTTATGGTTTCCTTTGCTGAATATATATAAATTAAATTTCAAGAATCTTAGATAACTCTTCCTTTTGTGCACTTAATTACATTCTGCAAAAATCGGGCAAATTTGACTGTCTTTTTAACAGTGAGACGGAAAGAATGAAAAACCCTATTAAGTGAGGCTTAGTCTATATTGTTATAATTCTGCTTCTTTGGGGATTACTGGGTAAGCTCCAATCTATTTAGAATTAGTTTAACTACTTTGTACACTATTTCCAGCAATTTTTAATCCCCTCCTGACTAGACTTTTCCTATTTAATATATTTAAATTTTGGTGCCCTCTTGCCTCTGGACACTGTCCAAATTTTTAACCTTTTCTTACCAAGTTTCCTTTCCCTCTTCTCCCTCTTCACACTCTATCCTGGAGCCAAATGAAACTATTTCAGATCTCTAAAGCAGCCTTTCTCATGATGTTTCCCAGCCTATGTATAGACTATTTTCTTGGCCTGAGATTCTTTCTTTGCATCTTCTTCCTTCCTATCTCTCTTGCCCTTTTTTTTCTCTCCCCAAGCTGGCTCCTTCCATCTGGCTAACTTGTGTAGGGGTGGGGAGTGTGTGTATGTGCTCACTAGTTCAGTCGTGTCTGAGTCTTTTCGACCCTATGAACTGTAGCCCACCAGGCTCTTCTGTCCATGAAAATTTCCAGGCAAGAATACTGGAGTGGATTGCCATTTCCTACTCCAGGGGAGCTTCTGAACCCAGGGATCAAACCTGCATTTCTTGTGTCTCTTGCACTGGCAGGCGGATTCTTTACCACTGCTGCTGCTGCTGCTAAGTCGCGTCAGTCGTGTCCGACTCTGTGCGACCCACCACTAGTGCCTCCTTATTCAGGCTCAAGTCTAGGTTTCTGCAGAGAAGTCTTCCCTCACTTCTCAGCACTAATGCTGTCCCCAAAAGCTTCCTAATAATACTCTCCACTTACTCCAACCTATCATCTATCTTGTTTATGGAGTTTACTTGCTTATCTATATCACTGTCTAGAATGTATGTTTCTCAAGAAAACAATCTACCTTGTCCTTGACTGTATTAATAATCCTAGCACCTAGTACACTGCCAGGCAAATAGTATCTATTTGTTGAATGACTGAATGCATAAATATAAAAAGAAAATGTATGCTTGATGTTATGGGAAATAAAACATGGTTATGAAGAGAAGTGTTTTACCTAAAATATGTTGTATATATATGAACATATTTTCATATATTTTATATATATTTTAGGATAAGCAGAAATTATTTTTTGTCTGTGTGCACAGCAGATTATTCATATCATTATTATTCTACACTAACATGTCCAAATTATACTTTAGATATAATCTAAAGAATAACATAGAATCTTCATGTAGGAAGGCTTGGTACACAGAAGATATTAAGTGTGTTTCTTTCAATACAATTATAGGTGTTAAGAACAGCAGCAGCAAGAACCACCATCAGGAATCATTCAATAATTGTATAGCATGTTGTGATTGGCAAAATGGAAACCAAGAGTCTCCCTTTAGTCTGCTGAAATATTATCTTCTCCTGGACTTTCTGCACAGGAGTAGGCAAAACCTGAGATTCTAAAGGAGCACCAAGGGTCACCATGGGAACCACAGGGAACAACATTTGTGTTTCAGGCTTCTGGAACAGAACGACTGAAAGAATGTGAGCCAGAGCAGGGGAATTTAGGAATCCATGGAAATTGCTTGAATGGGATTGTTGGTCCCAGTCACATTCTAGGGACAGTACATGCTGCAGGCAATCCAAAATGAAGGACAACATTAACTTGTATCCTGTGGAATTGTCTTCAGTTGATAAAAACAGCTTCCCTGTGAGTGTATATTTTGCTTGTGTTTTTAATCTAGGCATAAATTAAGTAACAATACATAGATCCAAAAAGATATAATTGGAGGCTTGTGAACATCAGATTTTGGAAATAATTCAGTATTTAATATGGGCTTTAACACCTAATGAATGTTTGTATACAACAGCATCATAACATAGTATATTTATTGAATTCTACAATTATTCTTGTGAGTTAGAAGTTATTATAATCCTCATTTAACACCAGAGGAAATTCTAAGATAATGCATACATTTGGTGATAGAGTGATGACTGAAACCCAGGCTTCCAATGATAAATCCCAGTAGTTTTTCTGCTATCTAGGTTACAAAGGAACCAATTTACATATCCAAGTGTTTCACATAAGTCCATCTTCCAACATTTTAAATACTTAATTATTTATTCTCCAAATATTCACTGAGCATCTGTTTTGCAGCAGTTTTCTCATCTGTAAAGTGGGAATGATAATAGTACCTGCCTCATAGGCAAATGATGTGAGACCTGAGATATAAATCGCTCTGCTTGGTTTTCAATAAACTCAACTTTTATTGCTTTCCTGATAAAAACATGTATAGAGTATAGCAGCGACAGTATTAAATGTACATGTGGGAGTGAACATTGGAAACAAGATTAACATGTGAGCTCACTAATGATATTTCTCACCAGGGTGATGGTAAAGGGGTGGTGGTAAGTTGAAGCAGTGGTGATCAAGGTGAAGAATGGTGGGGTGAATATTATTTTATATAGTTTTGGAGAGAAAAAGTTCACTTCTTTATTTCTTCTTCAAAAGAGTAGGAATGACAGATAAGTGTAGATGAATAAACTATGTAAATTTTCAGTTCAGTTCAGTCGTTCAGTCATGTCCAACTCTTTGTGACCCCATGAATCGCAGCACGCCAGGCCTCCCTGTCCATCACCAACTCCTGGAGTTCACTCAGACTCAAGTCCATCGAGTCAGTGATGCCATCCAGCCATCTCATCCTCTGTCGTCCCCTTCTCCTCCTGCCCTCAATCCTTCCAGCATCAGAGTCTTTTCCAATGAGTCAACTCTTCGCATGAGGTAGCCAAAGTACTGGAGTTTCAGCTTTAGCATCGTTCCTTCCAAAGAAATCCCAGGGTTGATCTCCTTCAGAATGGACTGGTTGGATTCCTTGCAGTCCAAGGGAATTTTAAAAGTTAGTTAATTTATTATTTAGTTTTTGGCTGTGCTGCGTCTGTTGCTTTCTCTAGTTGTGGCAAGAGGGGGCTGCTCTTCATTGTGGTGCTTGGGCTTCTCACTGCTGCGGCTTCTCTTGTTACCGAGCACCAACTCCAGGTGCATGGGCTTCAGTAGTTGCAGCAGATGAGCTCAGTAGCTGTGGTGCCCGGGCTTAACTGCCCTGTGGCATGTTGGATCTTCCCAGACCAGGGATCAAACCTGTGTTCCTTGCACTGGCAGGCAGATTCTTAGCCACTAGACCTTCAGGGATGTCCCAAACAATGTTAACTTAAAAACTGTTTTTAAACTATTTGAAAAAGTAGCAAAGTGGTCAACAAATTGAGCCATCTTATGTAGAGTGACCTGCCCATGGAACTTTCTTTTACTTTCTAAAACTACATCCTACTTTACTGACTGCATTAGTCAAGGATGAGGTAATTATTGAATTATTTAATGTTCACTGAAACAATATTTCTTAAACTATAGAATGCTGGTATACTATTGATAAATCACAGGGGTGGAAAAATAATTCAGAATTTTATAGAAGCCACATGACAACAACAGCAATGCAGATAATTAAGCACCTTTTAGTTTTTCTTTCTGAGCTTAAATTATTTTCTCTAAAATTTTGAAGAAAATAGTTAATAATGTACCTTATTGGTTGATATTTTATCATTTCAAAATTTTCAGAATTTATGAACTAAGCAATGTCAATAAGCTAAGTTAGGGGAAAACTTAGAAAAGAGTTAATAGAGCAAATAATGAATTCTTGATTCTACCACCAATCAGCTACATACCTTGGGAAACTGATTTTTTTACTGTGAACCTCAGTTTCTTCTTTTTTCTTTCTTATATTTTGACACATTATCTTTTACAAATGAAATATTATATAGAAATCCTATGTGCTCTTCCTTCTCTCTCCAGCTCCATCTCCAGATGGGGCCTCTGCTCCCTTAGATACCATGGAATCTGCTTGAAAACTGGACCTAGCTAACCTTTCAGGTCCCTTCTGATTTCACTATCTTTGATTCTGGCTTGAAATTCTTAAATAGAATTAGTGTGATGTCGAAAAGACTGGGTCCGGCCAAGATCTTAGCATCTGTGAGCAGCCACACTGTCTACAATTTTTTGTGTGTCTGTATTTTATTAAAAACTGCTGTAAATTATTTTTGACACTAGATAAGCAATCTATCAAAATATTGAAACAATTAAAATTACTTTGAATTTCAAATTACTCAACAGTGTAGGTTTCTACTGCCCCTTGATTCACAGTGAAACTGAAAATTAATTTTTAGAAAGAATTCAACATATATATTGCGTATTTGCTTTTATTTATGTAGATAATATCATGACTGAACAAGCAACTAAAAGAGCAAAAATTATAGTCTGAGAAATAATGATAATTTTAACAGAACTGAACATGTAAATATCATAGTTGTCTTGCCTTTGACTATTCTGAGCAACTTTTTTCCCCTCTCTTATAATGAGAGAATATTTTTTTAATTTTTAGCAGCCAAATAATAAAGGACTTCCCTGGTGGCTCAGATGATAAAGCATCTGTCTACAATGCGGGAAACCTGGGTTCGATCCCTGCGTCAGGAAGATCCCCTGGAGAAGGAAATGGCAATCCATTCCAGTACTATTGCCTGGAAAATCCCATGGACAGAGGAGCCTGGTAGGCTACAGTCCATGGGGTCGCAAAGAGTCGGACACGACTGAGTGACTTCACTTTCAAATAATAAAACAGTTCTTGTATGGTTTTCAGTGCTTTCATTCCCATCTGAATCTTCATCAGTGCCTTTTTCCTGATCTCAGAACTAGTCACACCAGGTCACCACTGGCCTGCTTTGGGTCCTGGGACAAACTTTATGAAGGATACAGTTCAATTCAGTTCAGTTCAGTCGCTCAGTTGTGTCTGACTCTTTGCGACCCCATGAATTGCAGCACACCAGGCCTCCCTGTCCATCACCAACTCCCGGAGTTCATTCAAACTCACGTCCATCGAGTCGGTGATGCCATCCAGCCATCTCATCCTCTGTCATACCCTTCTCTCCTGCCCCCAATCCCTCCCAGCATCAGAGTCTTTTCCAATGAGCCACCTCTTTGCATGAGGTGGCCAAAGTACTGAAGTTTCAGCTTTAGCATCAGTCCTTCCAAAGAACACACAGGACTGATCTCCTTTAGAATGGACTGGTTGGATCTCCTTGCAGTCCAAGGCAAGTTGGAAAAGAGAGTGACTGGATAACAAAGGGGCTTGCAATCCATGTCATTTAAAAAAGGTTGAAGAAAATGAAGATTTCTATATGGGAAATAGTAAGGAGGAAGAAGTGGACTTTGCATTTTTGAAGACTTGTCACGTACACGAATAACAAACAGTGTTCAGCACAGTCTTAAGGGACAGAAGTAGAACCAGAGAGTGATAACCTATTTTGGAACTGCCTCCTGCAGTTGAGTTTTCTAGCTCTGCAGGTGCATAAGCATAGACTGCAGACTGCCCCTCAGGGCGGCAGAGGCAGGATTCAAGCTATGTTTGCAGAGTTGGAATAAATATAGTCAAGTTTTCAAACTTGAAACACTTCTATACTTAGTTAAATTTCTAATTATAACATTACTTTCCCTCTCTCCAGTTCAGTGATGTCTGAATTCTCTTAGTACTTTCTTTATATGTGAAACACTGTTCCTTATTGTTGTTTAAGATAAAAGTCAGTTCCTAACATTTGTACTGAGTGATTGGAAAGAAGTTTTTCCCATTGTCTTCCTCCATAGACTGTGAAATCATGCCTTTATTATGAAACAACCATTAGGAACTTTGACCTCATGATAATTGAGAGAATAAAGTGTTTTATGATCTCATTAGAACCTTGACAATATGTGTGCTGTGTGCACACTATTTTGTTCACAATTTTTCTTGTAGGATTTTAAAAATACCATTTAGATTGTGAAGATTTTGGTTTAGAGAGATTTGATTGTATGGACAATCACTTATTTTCCTTTATGAAGTTTCAAAAAAAATTATAAGGTCTTATCAACTTGAAAAATTTCATTAGAATACTCATTATAAATATGCTAAAGAAAAATAAACATTTTCATTTTGAGTTCTTAATTTTAAGAACCTCTATTTGAGTCATAATTCACTCCTCATGACCAAAATTTCTAAGCAAGAGAGTTATATGAAAGAAAATGTTTTCATAAATTCATTCTTGAAAATAGCAAGAAATGTTTAATTAAATCTGACTTACCTGAAAGTGTAGATTTAGAGTTCTTTTCATTAGACTATTAACTTAGTAAAATGAAAAGTTTATGCATTGAATGAGAACCAGAGCTTCTTTTTCTAATGCAATTTTTCTAATACAACACTTGTATGAAAAGTTGTTAGAAATTTTGTTAAGGAATTTAATCTACATGAATTTTACATCATCCAGTTTGGAAACAGATTGCCAGCACTGGATTAATTTAGCTTTTAAACAAACTGGGTAAGTTTATTGAGATATTCACATATTTTGCTTTTCCATAACTTTCACATATTAAGTCTCAAACTTCAGCAAAATAATATGAACTGGCCGACATGATTGTTGATACTCGATTTGTGGGAATAAATATCAGGGAAAATGCAGACAATTGTTGAATGTGAACAGTATATTTAGAGATATTTCGTTCTTTAGAATTCCATAGCCATGGCCAGGGGCCCATAAAACGAGAAGTGCATGCATTTCAGCAGAGTGGAACACTCATTCAGTTCAGTTCAGTCGCTCAGTCGTGTCCGACTCTTTGCGACCCCATGAATCACAGCATGCCAGGCCTCTCTGTTCATCACCATCTCCTAGAGTTCACTCAGACTCATGTCCATCGAGTCCGTGATGCCATCTAGCCATCTCATCCTCTGTCGTCCCCTTCTCCTCCTGCCCCCAATCCCTCCCAGCATCAGAGTCTTTTCCAATGAGTCAACTCTTCGCATGAGGTGGCCAAAGTACTGGAGTTTCAGCTTTAGCATCATTCCTTCCAAAGAAATCCCAGGGCTGATCTCCTTCAGAATGGACTGGTTGGATCTCCTTGCAGTCCAAGGGACTCTCAAGAGTCTTCTTCAACACCACAGTTCAAAAGCATCAATTCTTCGGTGCTCAGCCTTCTTCACAGTCCAACTCTCACATCCACACATGACCACAGGAAAAACCATAGCCATGACTAGACAGATCTTAGTTTGCAAAGTAATGTCTCTGCTTTTGAATATACTATCTAGGTTGGTCACAACTTTTCTTCCAAGGAGTAAGCCTCTTTTAATTTCATGGCTGCAGTCTCCATCTACAGTGATGTTGGAGCCCCCCAAAATAAAGTCTGACACTGTTTCCACTGTTTCCCCATCTATTTCCCATGAAGTGATGGGACCGGATGCCATGATCTTCGTTTTCTGAATGTTGAGCTTTAAGCCAACTTTTTCACTCTCCTCTTTCACTTTCATCAAGAGGCTTTTTAGTTCCTCTTCACTTTCTGCCATAAGGGTGGTGTCATCTGCCTATCTGAGGTTATTGATATTTCTCCTGGTAATCTTGATTCTAGCTTGTTCTTCTAGTCCAGCATTTCTCATGATGTACTCTGCATATAAATTAAATAAGCAGGGTGACAATATACAGCCTTGACGTACTCCTTTTCCTATTTGGAACCAGTCTGTTGTTCCATGTCCAGTTCTAACTGTTGCTTCCTGACCTGCATACAGATTTCTCAAGAAGCAGGTTAGGTGGTCTGGTATTCCCATCTCTTTCAGAATTTTCCACAGTTTCTTGTGATCCACACAGTCAAAGGCTTTGGCATAGTCAATAAAGCAGAAGTAGATGTCTTTCTGGAACTCTCTTGCTTTTTCCATGATCCAGCGGATGTTGGCAATTTGATCTCTGGTTCCTCTGCCTTTTCTAAAATTCATATTTTCATGACTTTTTCGGCTTTAAAAACTCTTTCGAGATAGTCTTTACTCAAGACTAGGGGATGACAGGAAGTCGTCTTTACTGAGTCCCCAGTTTTAAATTTATATGATTCTTGTCTCAAAGATGTGGATGTTAGGGTAGGTTTTTCTTTTTAACTATCTTGCACGGGCTTGTTTGATTAGAATTACTGAGATATTCCGAATATCTTTTCTGAATATCCAAGTAATATTCGTTGATCATTTTTCTGCGGCTGTTCAGCCTGTTGGATAGCCAGCAAAGCTAAGACCAGTAAATTGAGTTTTACTTGTTGGCCTCAGAGCGCTCCTTCTGTCAGTCGTCTCTTGTCTTGCGCGCCCCCTTCCTCCAAGAGGTAAACAAACGACTGCGAAACTAAAGGCTGGCACAAATCCTTTTCTGTTTCTGGAGAAACCACTCAGAGCGCATGCTCTTCCGGCGATGGGTCCGTAGCGCCATTTTCATATCGCAGGGACTGCCCTTTAATTAAGCACGCTGGTAGGACAGCCGGCGTTAAAGTTGTTCTAGCTGTTCAAAAAGCCTTACAGAATCAAGTCAAGGGCTTCTTTGAGATGAACCACTCCCAGCGCTTCAGCTAAGGCTGCGTCAAGAAATTCTTTTGTGTTTATTTTTCCTGGAGACATGTGGCCGTCTCCCCGTGCCGCCGTTCCCTCCCCGCCCCCGGGCTGGTCGCGTTCCTCCGCCCCGCCCACCACGGGGACCAGAGCTGTATTAAGGTTTGGCATTTGTGATGATTTGCGCCCACAGCGGCGACCCGAATGAGAGGACGTGGGGAACCGGATGGGAACGTTTTACCCCGTGAGAACAAAGCACAAGTTAATTCAGAATCCAGTGTGTGTAGAGGAAACCAATAGGTGTTCTGAGCTAGGAGGTAGGGCTTTTTGTTTTCTTAAGATTTTATTTCTTATAAAGATAGAGATCCATCAGTGGTGGGATGGGCGGTGGTTAGCTGTAGGTAAGGTGGGGCACCGAGATCCTATAAGAATGTACGTGTGCACGCGAGCATGCAAGAGTTTGGAACAAGGGTGAGTAGGGTGAGAGAAGTGGAGAATGAGAGAGACAGACGAAAAACTCTGGAGTGGGAAGAAGACTCAGTGGGGTGCAGAAAACGAAGGGGCGCGGGCTCATCCTTGCCTGAAAAGCCACAGCAGCGCTCTCCGGGACACTCCCAACTCCACCGTTTCATTCATAAGTTTCTGGTCCGGAGGCCCCTCCTGGCTCCTCTGCCCAGGGCGGCGTATCCCGTACAGCAATTGGTGGACGGCAACAAAGCCTTAGCAACTGGCTCTTAGTGACCTGCGGGGCGCCTGGTAACTGGGGCGCGGGGCCGGCGCCGAGCAAGGAGCTGGGCTGGCTGTCCCTTTAAGGGATGGCCGCGGAGCCGTGAAAGTGGAGGGAGCTGACGGAGGGCGGGGAGGAAGGCCTGGGGGGCGGACCCAAGGGGAGGAGGAGGAGGAAGAGTTGCTGCTGAAAGGAGGTGGCGAAGGAGGAGCCGGAGCAGCTGCTGCCAGCCGGCGGGCACCAGAGTCCTGCCCGCTG
This sequence comes from Nanger dama, assembly GCA_917880005.1. Classification (NCBI taxonomy): domain Eukaryota; kingdom Metazoa; phylum Chordata; class Mammalia; order Artiodactyla; family Bovidae; genus Nanger; species Nanger dama. The sequence continues at coordinate 6,842,736 of CAKJTW010000059.1, forward strand.
CCTTAAGAGTAGCCACGGGCGCGATCGGGGCCAGACGTCTCCTCCTCCATGATCACTTTGGGAGCCGGGGGAAGACTTTGCCCGGCCGTGAGAGCTGGTCTGCGTTTCCCAGGCGCGGCGGCGGTGGAGCAGCGGCAGCAGCCGGGTCCGAATCGGAGTGGCCACAGCCCGGGGCGTGTGCGCCCCGCTCGGAGCGTGCTCGGGTTCCCCACGGAATGTCCCCGGGGCGCCCTGCGCGCTGACCCCCAGCCGCCTCCGCCTTCGGCGCCTGCTGCCCTCTCGGGCGGGCTCGGTGTTCCAGACTGCAAGCTTCCCGGCTCCTGGGCACTGGGAAGCCCCCGGGGGCGGGTAACCTCAGCTGGCCACGACCCAGCCCCCCCCCCGCGCGTATCTCGCTTAAGATGGCAGCGGAGTCAGGGGAACTAATCGGGGCTTGCGAGTTCATGAAAGGTGAGGAGCAGTCGCCTCGCATCCTCCACCCCAGCTCTTCACTTCTCGCCCCTGTGTCCCAACCACTGTCTCCGGCTTCTTCTGGGGCCCCCAGCGTACTACAATCGCTGCGCGCGCTCTCATCCCTTTTCTGTACTATCCTTTCCCCCGAGGACCCCCGCTTCCGGCTTCTCTGTCTTTCTTGCGTCCCTCGTTCCCTCTGCAGCACTTTCGGAAGGCCTCCCAGCTCGGTAAAGGGACAGCACCGTCCTCTGCCGGGCTCCAGCACGCAGCGGCTCGAGGGGATTCTGCTCCAGGAGATCCTTTCAGTTGCCTTTATCCCACTGTTGCTGGATCTCGGTTTTCGGGACACCTCCAACCACACCCCCCTGTCTCTCCTCCCTTCCTCTTCTTGAAGTCTCCGGAGCTGTAGGAGAGAGCCTCGCCTCTTTCTTCCCCTTCCGCAGAGGTCTGGAGATTTCTGAACCAAACTTGCATCTCCAGTTCAACGGGTACCCTCAACTTCTACCTGCTCCCGCTGGCCTGAAACCAGGGAGATCAGGGAGCTTTGCACCCCACTGAGTCCCTCAGCCGGCCCCTCGACTCGCTTCTCTTAACTGGTGTGCTCTCGGATCTCTGTGGCTTTCCGGGAGAGATCAGGTTTCTGCAAGAATTCCACGTGTTAATGGGTCTTTAAATACCGGCTAGCAGTTGTTATTTTGATCCTACTGTATTAGCACCCCGCTACCCCACGAGCTTCCCTGCTTCTCATGTTTTCTCCCATCTTTTAAACTTGTCTTTCAGATCGGTTATATTTTGCTACTTTAAGGAATAGACCAAAAGCACAGTAAATACCCACTATTTCTCCATCGATGAGGAGCTGGTCTATGAAAAGTAAGTTTCTATATATTTTTTTAATCTCAGCTATTTAACTTGGCTCTTGGGTAAGGAAATGCTATGCCCCTTTATGACAGTTTTATTCTCCTTCCCCAGTGATGCAAGTAACAAATCCAATTTCTTAGGTTTAGAGGCTGGGGAAGAGGTGCAGGGGAAGTTAAGGTAATTTGAACCTGTCATCGCTTCATTCCTTTTATTCCTCTGTCTGTATTAGTTCTTCCTGCCACCACAGTAAAATGCAACTGTAGATTCCTAACACTCCCCAGAACAGGGCCAGGGAGAGGCACCCTCTATCCTTGCTAGATTCTGTAATAGGCATGTGAATCAGTCACAGGGTATTTATTGGAGCACCTGCAGAGTACAGGGCAGGGTGTGTATTACAGGTGCTTCAGCTTTACTGTTCACAAAGCTTCTGCTGTATCTCAGGATGTTTTTGTTTGTGCAGCTCATATTTGGAAAGTGGGACACATTTAGCTGTGTCCCAGTCGTATCTATGAGTAAGATTTACCTGGGTGGTAAATTGCTGCATTATTTTATTTGAGTGTCCCAGCATCACTGCATTATTTTTGCCTTTGAGGAAGTGGTATAGGAGTACTGATTTACATTCTTTGGTTACTTTGGCTTTGTGGGATTAGGATTTAAGAGTGAAGGATGCATGTAGGGAACTGTTTTCTGTGAAAGACTGTTGATCTACATGAAAAAGATTATAGTATAGTAAACATTTAATTCAAAGAGAGAGAAGTCTCGATTCAATAAACATAATAGTAAGGAATAAGAAGGCTGAGTTGGCTTGATTATGTCCTTTTATTAAAAGGTGTTAGAATATACTGACTACTCTGGTGTTTCAGGGTAGTCAGTATATTCTAACAGAAAATTTAATTTTACTTTCTTGTTGCCTTAACCAAAAGTCCAATTACATGAACATAGTTAAGTGAACTGTATTCATTATAGAAAGTGTCTTAGGACTTGTGCTGTTAAGGGGGATTTTGGGAGTTCTGCCTAAGGATTTGTGAGTACCACCAGGTGTTCGAAGAGTGAGAGTATTCTTGACCATCCAGAGCATATCTTTTCTTTGAGGGAAAACAATCTTTAATTGTCACTTCATCAGAAGGATTCATGAAACTGATGTCTTCAGGACATTTCTCTTACTGGTGCTGGGAGCAGGATGCTCCTTGAATGGCTGAAGCAAAAGTGGGAATGAAAGAGCCCTTTGCTGCTGCTCATGAATGCCCAGAGCTGCTGCAGCAAAGAGGTCTAAATCCCTGGTGTCAGATTACAGCTCTGCTCCTAGACAGAATGGAGCACTGCACTGCCTCCTCCCTGACCTCAGGTACCTGGGTGATGTCACCGCCAGCAGTGTTTCTGGAGTATCCATTCTGTTGTGAACGTGCACTGTTGTCGCTTTCTTTTTCTGTGTGTAGAGTCTGAGGGTAGGCACAGTGTATACGCTATTGTGTTCCGTTCTGTAGTGATGTGCTGGAGGTTAGTATGGCACTGAATTAACCCCAGGCATTAAGGTCTCAATTGCTTCTTTTGGGATTGCTAGTTGATAGATCTAGATCTAGCAGGAAATTATGGTTAGTCAACTAAGCACAGTGCTCTGTGGTTTGATTCTGATATTTATATATGAGGAAAGATTTTTGTATGATTTCAATCTTAGTATTTTAGGATAGGACTTCAAATCACATTCTTCTTATACTGATTCTACTGTATTTCTGTAAAGAAAGGCTTTCTGGAAAGACCATCCAATTTATATTGTGAAATTTTGATGTCATTTGAAACTTTGATAAAGACTTTAGTCTGGGCAGCGTGTGTACATCTTTTTGTTTAAGGTGCCCAACTACTGTGCCACAGGAGTAGCTATGGTTCTGATCACCCACAACTCCATTTTTTGGGTCACCTTCAGCAATATACAGGGTTAGATGATATAGTGAATACCATGGAGATGGATACATGTTACCTTCACGGAGCTGCAGAACTGGAGGGAGAAAGACAAGACTTCAGTGAGAGAGAGAGAGAGAAAAGATAACTGCCATAGATTCACATACCCGCCCTGTGCTAGGGGGAATTCATGGCTGGGAGAGCACATTTGGTTGAGGGGTTCAGAAAAGCCTTCATGGAAGAGTTAAGACTGGTTTGCAGAATGGACAGAGATGGGAGAGGAGAGATCCCAGAAGCAGGAATAGCAAGGATGAGGAAGGAGGCTCTAGAATGTCCTCAGGGAATAGTGAGACCTCTGGTTTGCCTAGTGTGTATACAGGTTCAAATGGGGCTGTGTAATCTGAAGCTGAAAGGTCAGCTGGGCAGATTGAGTGCCAGGGTTCCCTTAGTATGCCGTGGGACTCTCTTGAGGATTTGGGGGCAGTCCAGGGTATGACTGGTCCTGTGCTAACTGCAAATAATGGCACATTTCATCGAGGATTTAAATGCACGCCAGGTGCTCAGTGCTCCACAACTATTAATTTATTTTCACGTCAGTTTTTAGGCAGTTAACTGTTATTATCCTTAGTGTGCAAATGATGAGAATAAGGAACAGAGAGGTTAGGTAAATTGCCCAAGGTCACAGAAGTAAGAAGTAGCAGACCTGGAATTTGAAATCGAGCCCTCTAGTTCTGGAGTACGTATGTGTGTTCTGTGCTTAGTCGCTCAGTTGTGTTTGACTCTTTGCAACCCTTTGGTAGCCTTCCAGACTCCTCTGTCCGTGGGATTCTCCAGACAAGAATATTGGAGTGGGTTGCCGTTTCCTTCTCCAGGGGATCTTCCTGACCCAGGGACTGAACCTAGGTCTCCTGTGTCTTCTGCATTGCAGGCAGATCCTTTACCACTGAGCCATCTGGGAAACCCTAGAGTACATATATCCTCTCTCAAAAAACTAATATGATAGCATCATATTGGACAGATTAGGGAGGAAGTAGAGCCCGCTTAGAGAAATTCTGAAATGTTCAGGGGGAAGAAATAAATGCCTTGATTAGAACTGGTGGCAATGGTGGTGGAAAGAAGAGCTCTGAATCCATGTGACTTGGAAACAGATCAGGTGCGTGGGTTGGTGTGGTGCTGAGGAAAAAGAGGGGTCCAAGAAGTCTTTAAGACAGCCTGGGTTACAGTAAACCTGCTGGGACCATTGACTGAAACAAGAAGTAGGGCAGAAGAACTGGCTTTTGTGGGGAGAGCAGGCGTTTCCGTGTTGGTCAGGTTGGAAGGAGAGAGTTTATGGGATGTGCACATCAGGGTTGGATGTCACATAAATTAGAAGTCCTTCAGTTTGGAGGTTTTCCTCCAAAAGGTGATAAAGCTGTGAGAATGATGTAATTTCTGGGAGATAGAGAAAATATCAAGGGCTGTATTTCATAGGCATGACCAGGATGAGAGGAACCAAGGGAAAGAGGTAGTAATGAGCAGCCAAAAAGGTGGATCAATGCTGAAGGAAGGAGAAGAGACGCAGTGGAATCCATCTTGCCAGCACTGCTTTTAGGACGTATTGAATTAGAGAGACCACAGAGACCTTTGAAGGATGAGTAATATCAGGGTTCTTCTACGACAGATAGCTTATGGTGAGGAAAACCTGGCCTATTATATCAAATTGTAATTCTCTAAGGAAAGGAGAGGGCTTGTCTGGTGGCTCAGCAGTAAAGAATCTGCCTTCAATGCAGGAGCCTCAGGAGACGCAGGTTCGATCCTTGGGTTGGGAAGATCCCCTGGAGGAGGGCATAGCAACCCACTCCAGTATTCTTGTCTGGAGAATTCCATGGACAGAGGAGCCTGGTGGGCCATAGTCCATAGGGTCACAAAGAGTCAGGCATGACTGAACCAACTTAGCATGCCTGCAAGGAAAGGATAATATTAGTATATGTGATCACATGGGGCCTTATACAGCCCTATATCTGTGTACTTATTTTTGGAATGTGTAAGTGAAATGCTGCCTTTTGGCTAAATTATCCTGGAAATGCAACTATTATTTTTTGAATTAAATAAATCAACAAATATTTAAATAGTAAGGTTTTGTTCCTCTTAAAGGAACTACGGGCAAAATTTCTCCCAGCCAAAATTTTAGAACTGTTTTCAAGCTGACTTTGCTTGTGGGGTTGTTGAAGTGGGGTGCCTGCTGTAGTGATACCCTACACCTCTGAGTTGGATCTGGGAAGGCAGTAACTGCCCTGAAGTTTCTTAATCCTGGTTTGGTAGCTACCAGCCCTGACACCTGTCAGGGCAGGAGGCATAGATTGGCAACCCAGACCCACAGGTGCATCCGCTACCCCCCCGGCAACTGTCCGAGAAGCTAGTGGAGAAGGGTTAACAAAGTGGCCTTATGAGATCCCAACTATCTATTAGAAATGAATTTTCTCTTTGAATTTTATACAGAAGTTACCACATTACTCTAAAGGCATGAGCAATTTTAGTAAAATATGGTTGACAATAAAACATACATTTATCCTTGGGTTATGATTTCACAGATCAGAATTAAAATCAGAGTATAAACTACCACACTTGTGGGGGAAAATGTAGCCCCCCAGAAAGGGAGCCTTTTAAAGATTTGTCTGTATTTGATTAAGCTATAAATAATGCACAACTTTCCAGAAAGGCTAGTTCTTTGGTTTTGGAATTGGGCCGTGTAATTCAAACAGAGGCTTACTTTTTATAACTTGGCTCAAATTCCTTTTGGCTCGAAAGTTAACAAAATCAAATATGTTAATTGCTATAACTTTGTGGGCCCCTCCTGACAGTGATAGGTATAGAGTTGAATGTCTATGCATAGAAAGGACACTGTAGAAGTCTTGTCCACTTTCATTTCTTCTGTTCTCGTGTTTGCAAAGGTACTGAAAATGCAGGAGAGAATTCTTCATGGACATACTCTGGGGACTGCATATTAAGCAGTTTCTGAAATGATTCAAAGAATTACCAAATGTTTTAGCATGGAAGAATGAGCAGCCTCTAATGAGGACTAATTAACTAACTTGAAGATTTAAATAATTTACAATGTCCAATTTTTATTTAAACTTTATTAAAGTAGCCTAATATTAATGCAACTAGGAATTTGGGGATAAATAATTTATAGAAGATGATTTCTTATATGTAGCTTGTAGCATAGGCTTGAGTTGAAATGTGAGACTAGGAAATCTTTGAGAGAAAGACAGAAAACCTTCCCTTGACCAGAAATATTGTAGGAATAGAAAATTTAGGTTAGATTGAGATAGGAAGAAACTCTTTTGTTTATTCAGTTTTTATTTTGAATTTAATGTATAACAAGTAGGCTAATGTCACAGAAAGCTGAATGCCACCTAAGCATATGAACATACAGAGATATACACAGATATGTGATCTTATATAGAGCCTTGAAAGTGAAAGTTGCTCAGTTGTGTCTGACTCTGTGGCCCATGGACTGTAGCCCATCAGACTCCTCTGTCCATGAAATTCTCCAAGCAAGAGTACTAGAGTGGTTAGCCGTTCCCTTCTCCAGGGGATCTTCCTGACCCTGAGTCTCCTGCATTGAGCCAGGTTCTTTACCTTTTCAGCCACCAGGGCCTAGAGCCTTAGAGCCATCATTTGGTACCTCAATTCTCTGTGATATAGACAGAACAGGAGATAGAGTTGAATTCAGAGACACATTTCACTATGAGAATAAAAATAAAATTATAGCAGCAGCTAATATTTATAGTCCCATGACAAGCTAATGTTTATAGTCCTATGACAAGCAGTGTCCTTTATATACATTAACTCAATCTTGGGAACAACCCTAGGAGTTATTTGCTATTATTGTCACCTTTTTATAGATAAGGAAACTGAGACTCAGAGAGGATTATGTCGATCTGAAGGTCATTGAGCTAGTAAATTTACCCTGAAGTCATACTCCCATGCTTCCAGCAAGTTCCCATTTGTCCTGAGCCTGAGGCTGGTAAAGAGGGTGGAGAACAGCTTTGCCCCTCCCTGGCTCATGTGACCCTTCTAACTGGAGTGGTGATGGCTTTGGCAAGAAATGGGCTGCTGACATTGTGTACACAAATTTCTGTCCAGGCTGTATCTGGATATGTGCGGTAGTAATTAAAATGTTTTCCCACAACTCCCACTTTTGTGGATATGAATTTGCTTTTCTCTTTTCAGTGGAATGTCCTGCCTAAAAGAAAGAGAGAAAATAGAGTTAATTATCATTGTATGTTAATAGGAGAGGTGAAAATGAAAGAAGCTCAGTTTTTATAAGCCTTTGAAAATTCTTTGCAGGCAGACTCTGAAATGTTCTTGCTGCTTAACTGGTGTCACTTACGATGTAATGATTTGTACATAGCATTCTCCTGAAAACTCAGAAAACTCTTTAGCTTTTAAAAGGTGGTATAGGTTTCTACTTTCTTCCCCCTTTTCTCTTTTCTCTCATCCTAATCCTGCAGAAATAACAGTTTTGTTCAGGGCCACTTTTTCCATTCTCTGTTTTGAACACAAGAGTTTTAGGCATGTGCTTATGTATGTGTACCTGTGTATATAACCAGGATTCTTATGCTGTATGCGTCATGAGGAGATAGATATCTGTATACATTCACCACTTCCCTGGTGGCTCAGACAATAAAAGTGTCTGCCTACAACTCAGGAGACCCGGGTTTGATCCCTGGGTTGGGAAGATCCCCTGGAGAAGGAAATGGCAACCCACTCCAGTATTCTTGCTGCCTTGAAAATCCCATGGACGGAGGAGCCTGGTGGGCTACAGTCCATGGGGTCACGAAGAGCAACTTGGACACGACTGAGCAACTTCACTCACTTCACTTATACATCCACCAGTCAGTTCTTAATCCTGTGACCCACTAGAGTCAACTTTTGCTTTCAGGATACTGATTTATTAAATACTTGCGGTTTTGACCTGTTTGGCATTCACAGTAGGATCGTCGATTTCTGTTCTTCATAAGGACAAGTTGTTACTCAGTTCTTTGAATTTGCTCCAGACAAGCTTGGTGAAAATGCAAAATGTAACTGAGGTGCTGAGGACTCAGTTAAAACTGGCAGGTCTAGTCTTATGGGAAGCCTGAGAAGGGGTTCAAATGGGCTGGAGGAGAGTCCTCTGAGGAGCTGTGTGCCGTCCAAGTTCTTTGTTGGCCAAGTCACCACAGGGCGGCTTCATTATTGTGTTTGAAGTAGATCCCTAAGACATCAGATGTTCTCATTTGTAAGTTCATAAACACATTCCAAAGCCGAAAGTAAATGACTTACACTTAGCCACAGCTTAATGCATCTTTGTGCTTTAAAAAGAGAGAGAAAGAAAAAAAGACTCTTGACATGTTGTTATGGGAAGTGAAAAAAAGCATAATTTAAAAGTTGTAGGTGGTTGGAAATAGAGGAAACAGTGCAGTCCTGTGGTTGATACTTCGTGCTTCCACTGCAGAGGCACGGGTTTGATCCCTGGTGGAGGAACTAGGATCTCTCATGCCGCATGGTGGGGCCAAAAAAGAAAAACCACCCCACTCCCCCAAACAAATAAACAAATGAAATATTTAGATGGGATAGATTTTGGTACAGAGCAGTATGCTAATGCTTTGGGGATGCACAAATACAGAAAGAAGGAAGTGTAAATAAATACAGGCAAGACAGGACAAAAGTTATAAATGAATATATTAAAGAGCCAAGAAAGGACGAGATATTACTTCCCAGAGTGATAAGGACTTCATAGAGTGATATTTAAACTAGCTTTGGGAGGGTGTGTAACAGCGAAGAGTATATTTCATGATCTCTGTGAGGACAAGTACCGCCTATTTTTGCTCACCACTGTATGCCTATATCTAGCATGGAGCCTGGCTTAGAGGGTGTATAAGAAATTTTAGCTGAATGAATGAAAGAAGAAGGGAAGAAAGAAAGATTTCAGTGTTAGGGAGTAGCAAGGTTTTGTTAGGTGAGGCAAAATACTTGAAGTGCAGAGAGGTCATGGGTGAGGCTGGACGCATGGTCGGGACTGGCTTATGGAAAGCTGTTTGGATCTCAGCTCTGCTGGTTTATGAATGACACAGGGAGACTAAGCAGAGCTCTGCTTAGGACAAGTACTCCTGAGACTGGGAGGTGTGGCAAGACTGGATTATGTTTACAGCAATGGGAACAGAAGGCTAGGTGGGAGAGAGGCTAGAGGGGATGGATTGACTATATTTGAGGCATTTGAGGCAGGGCAATTGAAGGTTAAGTTCAAGATTTATGGTTTGGATGATTGGGAGAAAGTGACACCTTAAAGTAGGGCATGTATGTAAATCAGAAGGAGAAGCTACCTTTTTGTTGCTTTATTTGGGGGATGGGGAAGGGAAATAAAAGGGGAGTCTATAATGAAAGTTAAAGAGGAGTCATTGTCTTTTGTGATCTTTAAGCAGAAAATAGACAATGCCTGCCCTGGATATCTAGCTATTTCCTTGTTTTAAAAATCTGGGGAGGTGAGTGGGACAGCTGATCTCAAGTTCCTTTCTGGCTTACTGGTTTAAAGTGGGCTTAAGTGTGGAGTTCATTGTTTCTTTAAAAAATTTTTAAGCTTTAGTTTCAATTTACATTTAAAAAGTTGGTTTTATTAATCGACTCAATACTTCCAGGACCACCAAAGAATCAGATGTTGAATGAGAACCATCAAAAATATAATTTTATTTATTAAAGCATGTAATAATCCCAGCCTTTGACAAACTTGGAAACATCTGGTAAAGCATCACAATTATTTGTGATCAGCAGTGAATTTCCTTTATGGAAAACAGTTTCATAAGCTATGGTTTTTGAATAAAGTGTTTCATTTATTAATTTAATATTTTGGTGTTAAAGATCTTCATATCTTATTGATGAACTGAAGAATTTGCTAGTTTGGACATGTTCTTCTTTTATAAAATTTAATTTTCTTTTGAGAATCAGAAGAGATGGTATATTTCAGATTTGCTCTCCTTGCCTCATTTACTCTTACAATGCATATACTCTTATCTAGTCTTGTCTGGAAATGTGAGATTTCAGTAGGGCAGCTTCTACAAAAAGATGGAAAATTACATATTGAAATATCAAAGTAGTTTTGTAATTTATGGGAACCTTTCTAAAACGAATACATTGTTGCCTTTGTAAAGAATTTACTGATTATGATTTACTTATTTTTTCTGTGAGACTTTATTACTGTGAGTACATTGGTTGTACAGTTTCACTGTAATTCAGGTATAGTTTTAGGAGCTCCTTAGGGTGGCTGAGGCAGTAAAGAATCTGTGTGCAGTGTGGGAGATCTGGGTTTGCTACCTGGGTTGGAAGATCCCCTGGAGTAGGAAATGGCAGCCTGCTCCAGTATTCTTGCCTGGAAAATTCCATGGGCAGGGGACCCTGGTGGGCTACAGTCCACAGGTTGCGAAGAATGGGACACAATTGAGCACCTGAGCAAGCGACTGATCACAGCGCAGCACAAGGAATAAAGAGATCTCTGCTTAAGTATCAGATTTGCTAAACATCTTTTGTTTTGTAGACATCTTGTATCTTTCAGTGTTTTTAATCTAGTTAGTTTTCGTTGATGAATAACTCACCTGAGTACTTTCTGGGTGTTACTTACTGTTGGATTATGTACGTTAGTTGCTCTGTTGTATCTGACTCTTTTCGACCCCATGGACTGTAGCCCACCAGGCTCCTCTGTCTGTGGGATTCTTCAGGCATCCTGGAGTGGGTTGTTATGCCCTTCTCCAGGGATCTTTCTGGCCCAGGGATAGAACCCAGGTGCCCGCATTGTGGGCAGATTCTTTATAGTTTGAGTTATTAGCTTTTGACATTTCTATCAATGTACCAGCAGCCACCAATAGCTGCCTCCTGCCTATGGTCTGTCTGATGAGTCTAACATGCTACGGGCATAGAAACCAGACATCATGTTTTATTAGCCTTTGGTGCAGTTATAAGCCTAAATAGACTTCAAAGTGAGTTGGAGACTCTCATAAATATTGCTAAAGGGAAGGGCTTTGTGGCAGGCTTTAAAAGAAATAATATGCCTTACTTGTGATTCTCATTTATATTCCTGATTGAGATTTCTGAATTGGGGATCCTTGTATAACTGATTTCGGATTCTACACATTTCTTTTTCTTTTAAGAGAGTGTGAAATTGATATAGGACTTATCTTTAGTCCTCATAATCAAATTGTTGATCATCTATAGCTGAATTAATCTGAAATGCTAAAAGCATTTTATTTTTATCTAAGTGTGTTGCAAAGAAAAAGGGTTAAAAAGGTCTCTTCTAAGGAGCTGTGAATAGTGGGATATATTTGTAAACTGGTGCCTTTTCTGTTCTGCCAGACACTTCAGTGTCAAATGTACTTCATTCTATATGCTCTATAGCAGATTGCCTACAGCTCTAGAAAACTCAAAAGTAAAGTTTTAGGATGATTTTAGCTTGGCAAAACTCTCAGATACCACTGAAGGGGCTGCTAAGCCAAAAAAAAGGAGTTGGGGTGATATATAGTTGGGCTGAGTCATTTTAGACTGGGGCCCCCTTCTGGAGCAGGTCACATGTAGAGCAAGCCAGACTCTGTGTGACCCTATGGACTGTAGCCCACCAAGCTTCTCTGTCCATGGGATTCTCCAGGCAAGAACACTGGAGTGGGTTGCTATGCCCTCCTCCAGGGGATCTTCCAGACCCAGGGATTGAACCCGCATCTCTGGCATCTCCTGCATTGCTAGGTGGGTTCTTTACCACTTTCACCACTTGGGAAGTCCTAGTAATAAAGATACAGGCGTAGGGTAGACTGTGGTGGGGGGAGAAAGGGGTGTCCCCCAGTCCTCCCTACACTACAGAGGTGGATGGCCTCCTATTCTCGATCCCCTTCCCTGTCCTTTCCTTCTTAGGTTATTTTTGTCAGTTTTTTTCTGTCTAGTCCAGTTTTGTACCCAAAGCCAATACAGTGTGCTACGTGTGCTATCTTCCCCCAGATTTAACCTGGTTTAGAAGGATTAAATGGAAGAAGACAACAGTTTTGCAGATGAACCAATCACGTCAACATTTCATTCATTTTCTCAGTCATCTCTGTGCCAGGTGCTAAGGATATATTACTGAGCAGATTTTAACCCAACCCTTGTTCTCATGGAGTTTATTGTCTGGTGGGCCTTAGGGAGGCTATTAATGAATATTTAGATATTGGACAGTCTGTAAACTCTCTCAAGGAAAGACCTACGATTCTTTGGAAGCACATAAGAATAGGACCTGGCCTGTAGGATGGAGTGGTGTGTGTGTGTGTGTGTGTGTGTGTGTGTGTGTGTGTGTGTGTGTGTGTGTGAAGTGGGGTGAGGGTGGAGGTGGGGATACAGATGGACGAGGGATCGGAGAAGAATTTCCTGAGGAAGTGTGACTGGAGCTGAGTCCTGATGGGTATTAATTAGGCCAAGGAGGGTAATGTACGAAGGGCCTGAGGCAGGAATGAAAAGAAGTAGCTTGCTTGGAGCTTACTAGTACTGAAGTGAAAATGGTACAAAATGAGGCCCCAAAGAGAAATAGGTGGGGGCTACATCATCCTGGCCTCACAGGCAAGTTTCAGGGGTTTGGTTTTAATTCCAAGAGTTTAGAGAGGTAATGTGATCATTGCCAGATGTTAGAGTAATTATTTTCCTTTTCAGGGCCTCCCTTGCTTTATGACATGTGAGGAGAGTTAGTCTTTTATGTATAGGGGATCAGTCACCAATCTGTTTTCTACCAAAGTCACATGTGTACTCTCTCGTAGCTATCTTTCCTTTAATACCTGCCGCTGAATAAAGGGGTTAATTTACACTGCCTGAGAATGTTTCTGTGGGAGTGAATTTTAATCTTGCAGTGCATTCCTGAAGAAGTCTTCTTTCCTTTTCATTAATCTGAGACTCAAAGTGGGAGTGTTTAGTTAGTGGACTTGCTTCAGAAAGGGAGGCCACAGGATTACAGACCTTGGTGCTGAAGGTTCTCCGATATCCTCTAGTCTTGTCTTCGTTGTTGTGGTTCGGCGGCCACATTGTGTTCTAGTCTTTGCCACCCCATGGACTGCAGCACTCCAGGCTTCCATGCCCTTCATTATCGTCCAGAGTTTGCTCACATTCACGTTCGCTGAGTCAGTGATGCCATCCAGCCATCTCATCCTCTGCCACCTCCTCCTCTTTGTGCCCTCAGTCTTTTCCATCATCAAAGTCTTTTCCAGTGAGTCAGCTCTTCACATCAGGTGGCCAGAGTATTAGAGCTTCAGCTTCAGCATCACTACTTCCAGTGAATATTCAGGGTTGTTTTTCTTTAGGATTGACTGGTTTGACCTCTGCTCATTCCGAGGGGCTCTCAAGAGTCATCTCCAGCTCCACAATTTGAAAGCCTCAATTCTTCAAAGCTCAGCCTTCTTTATGGTTCAACTCTCAGATCTGCACGACTACTGGAAAAACCATAGCTTTGAATATATGGACCTTTGTCAGCAAAGTGATGTCTCTGCTTTTTAATATGCTGTCTAGGTTTGTCACATAACTTTGCTTCCAAGGAGCATCTTTTAATTTTATGGCTGCAGTCACTGTCTGCAGTGATTTTTGAAAATAAAATCTGTCACTGCTTCTACTTTTTCTCCTTCTGTTTGCCATGAAGTGATGGGAACAGATACCATGATCTTAGTTTTTTGAATGTTGAGTTTCAAGCCAGCTTTTTCACTCTCCTCTTTCACCCTCATTAAGAGGCTGTTTAATTCCTCTTCATTTTCTGCCGTTAAAGTGATATCGCCTGCATATCTGAGGTTGTTGATATTTCTCCCAGCAATCTCAATTCTACTTTGTGATTCATCCAGCCCAGTATTTCTCATGATGTACTCTGCATGGAAGTTAAATAAGCAGGGTGACAATATACAGCCTTGACATACTCCTTTTCCAATTTGGAACCAGTCTGTTGTTCCATGTCCGATTCTAACTGTTGCTTCTTGACCTGCATACAAGTTTCTCTTTGGCTTTAAGGCAAAGTGGCGGTGCTAACCCATTTTACAGAAGCAACAGCTGGAACCTCGGGTAGCCCTGCTACTTGCCCCAGATTAATAAGTAAGTTAGTATGTGGAGAAGAGTTCCACATATTCCCAGTGTTTTGTATCTGGACATCCCCAAAACCCTGGATAATGCACCAAAAGGACAGGGGTGAGAGTTGATGTTGGGATTCTCTCCTTTCTTTGTGATCTCAACAAATGTCAGGGTTTATGTAGGTAAATAAATAGCAGTGATGTCAAGTTTTCCTATCTTATAAAACTTCTCCCTGAACTGTTGATTTGTTCTCTGGCTATGTTGAAAGCACAGTGAATTTCAGGGAGAAAGCTGTGAGGGTCTTCCCCTACTCTGAGGGAAATGCTTTCTGAACCCAGACCCAACACACTGAGAGAGCAGAGTGCCTCAATTAGAGAGTGAGTAGATCTTGAGAAACATTTGAACTGTTGAATAGTTTGTCCAATATGAATAACCAGAGTCATGAACTATCTAGACTGTTTTTAATATATATTCTATAATAGTCATATAGAATGACTGTGATAGGAAAATGTAATACAATATAATAGGGCTTCCCTGGTGGCTCAGAGGTTAAAGCGTCTGCCTGGAATGCGGGAGACCTAGGTTCGATCCCTGGGTGGGGAAGATCCCCTGGAGAAGGAAATAGCAACCCACTCCAGTACTCTTGCCTGGAGAATCCCATGGAGGGAGGAGCCTGGTAGGCTACAGTCCATGGGGTCGCAAAGAGTCGGACACGACTGAGCGACTTCACTTTAGGTGGAAAGAACTTTAGAAGCTAATTGAGCATTTTCATTCAATAGGTGAGAATATGGAGTTGCAGAGAGGCTAAGATTTCAGCTCAGGAATATTGAGTGGTTCAGTTGGGACTGGAACCCCTTGCTTTCCAATGGTCTTTAGTTTTCCATCAGTCTGTAGTTGAATGATGTGTGGCTGGGAAGTTTCTTAGATGTGTAGCTTTTCTTCCCTAGGAAGTTGACATCATTGTGACTGTGGTTTATTATCCATGAGCAACAACTCAGAATTGTACTTTGATCTTAGGTTAGTGTTTGCTGAGCATGTGAGGCCTTTTGAATTTTGATTGTTGTGAGTTTCAGCTATGTACAGGATCTTTATCATCAGATTGGAGGGGTGCTGATAAATTTTAGGGAAATATTAGGTGTAGCGTGTAGCCTAGAGGACTGTGCTGATTAATTTCACCAAAATGTTGCACGTATGAACATAGATACACAGGCACACATATCACTGTCCTTTGGAGGAGACTGCTGTCTTAGTGCTTATCAGTGGTAATTATGTTTACTTGTCTGTCGTTGGGTGGTGAGCTTCTTGTGTGTAAGGACTGGTGATAGGAGCTTTTCAGTGATATTTGATTAATGGAATGAATGAATAGATGAAACATGTCAACAGTGCTGATAAAAAAAGTTAAGAGTTGGCATGCCTTATAATGATCTTACAGACTTTAAAATGTTTTTGGTATGGATAGCACTGTTTAATTAATATGTTAACTTTTAGTGCCTTGCTCAGAGTAGGAGGTCAAAATTTTGTTTAGTGAGTATTGCTTGGAATATAGTTTATCTTTTTTGCTGAAGAGTTGAAAATTTTCAGAGGAAACTTCTGATATATAGAATAAGGTATCAGGAGGGAGGGGACATAGGTATACTTGTGGCCGATTCATGTTGATGTATGGCAGAGACCAACACAATACTGTAAAGCAATTATCCTCCAATTAAAAAGAAAAACAGCAGCAAAAAGAATAAGACACAACTGTACTGTAAACAATGATTCCTCTAGGAATGGACCCACTTAAATTAGAGTTTGTTAGAAAAGCCAAACACAACACAAAATAATGTTACATTGTAATTGTCATGTATCTCAGGACAGGTGGACATGTTGGATATAACAGAAATGCTTCTAGGCCCCACTTTTTTTTTTTTTAAGATTTAATTTTTGGCCACACCCTGCAGTTTAGTTCCCTGCTCTGGGATTAAACCAGTGCCCCTAGCACTGGAAGGTGAAGTCTTTAAGCACTGGACCATAGGGGAAGTTCCTAGGCTTAACTTCCATTTCCTTAAAATCAGTGGGTCATGGGTGACCCTGATCACCATTTTCTTTGTCCTTGGGCTCCCATTTCTTCATCCTGTCCACATGACCCTCCCTTCCCTTTCTTCCCCACTTGTAGGACTCTAGTTCTTTTAATTTCTTTTCTATCAAGACGGGGAAGAATTTGATTTTAGCTATTTAACACTTACTGAATAAAAATAAGTGTTGATTTTCACTTAATAATTCAGGAGTTTCATTCTAGATATTGACCCATAATTTGCCAATCTTACAAGGGGAAATGTGTATATAGATACAACATATATTGGAAAAGGAAATGGCAACACAATCTAGTATTCCTGTTTGGGAGATCCCATGGACAGAGAAGGCTGGTGGGCTATAGTCCATGGGGTTGCAAAACAATCAGACACGACTTAGCAACTAAACAACCACAATGATATATATAAAAAAAAAAAATAGATAGATAAGGGATAGATATATAGACAAAGGATATTTACTCATGTGTTCATTCATGCATTCATTTGGAGGAGTAGCTCGGTACTCTACAATAATAAAATAATACATCCATGGTTTTCCTTGCCCAAAGGAGATGTTTCCTCTAATTCTAGCAAAAGTCTGGGCCCTTGCTTGGCTGTGGCTCTGGTGACCTCCTTTCTGGGAGTTACCAAAAAGGAGAAGACACTATCAAGAGTCGTTAACCTCAGGCTTAGGGGCCCACTCAGCCCTTGGGTTTCTTTATTGCATCTCTGCAGGGCTTATCTGTGCCATTTCTCCTCCCCATTTTCAGTGTCCCCAGGTTGATGACCTTCCAGTTCTCTCCTACCCTGAGCCCAATTCTTTTATTCTCCTGCCTTGGTTCCAAGTTACCATAGTACCTATTTTATGCCTTCTAGCAATTATTTCAGTTGTTACCAATTGATTTTTCTGTTTTCACATTTTCTTCTAGCTAATGGTCTGTCTTGTAAATGCATTTCCATTTTCCCCACCTCGGGTGAGGAAAATTCTTACAAAGATACATGTTGTTGGGAGGTGTCTTCTTTGTTCCTGGCATTTTATTGTACCTAAGTCAGTGACAACTTGTCTTGGTGTGAGCGGTGAGCAGTTGTGATTGGTTTTTCAGTGCTCTGGACATTTTTGAAATGTATTTAGCTTGTTAGAAAATTATATATAATATATGCATACATATATATGGTGCTGGTGCTTTAGTCATGTCTGACTCTTTGCAACCCTGTGGACTGTAGCCTACTAGGCTCCTCTGTCCATGGAATTTTCCAAGCAAGAATACTGGAGTGGTTTTTGTGCCCTCCTCTAGGGAATCTTCCAGACCCAGGGATTGAACCTGTGTCTCTTATATCTCGTGCACTAGCAGGCAGGTTCCTTACCACTAGCTCCACACTATATTATTATAAATACGTTGGCTTCCCTGGTGGCTCAGAGGGTAAAGCATCTACCTCCAATGCGGGAGACCCGGGTTCAGTCCCTGGGTCGGGAAGATCCCCTGGAGAAATGGCAATCCACTCCGGTATTCTTGCCTGGAGAACCCCATGGACAGAGAAGCCTAGCAGGTTACAGTCCACAGGGTCACAAAGAGTCGGACACGACTGAGTGACTCCACCTTCACCTTCATGCTTAGAACTGTAAGCACTGTAAGGAAAGGATATATAAAATGACCTTAAGATAGAGTTTGTTGGCTTTATGCTTGTCTATGACAGTTCTGAACTTTGAAGACCTGTTCTGAATTGCTCTTGGCTGTGCAAAATGTTTTTTAAATTATATTTATTTAACTTTGGGCTGGGTCTTTGTTGCTGTGCAGGCCTTTTTTCTCTAGTTGAGGCGAGTAGGGGCTACTGTCTAGATGCAGTGTGCAAGCTTCTCACTGTGGGGTCTCCTGCTGTAAAGCGCCGCCTCCAGGGCACGCGGGCTTCAGCACTTGTGGCTGGCAGGCTCTAGAGTGTGAGCTCAGCAGTTGTGGTGCGTGAGCTTCATTGCTCCACAGCGTGTGGAATCTTTCCAGAGCAGGGTTCCGTGTCCCCTGCGTTGGCAGGCAGATTTTTCAACCACTGGACCACCAGGGAAGCCCCTCTAGTTATTTTAAATATGTTATTTATATATCTCTAGTAGTGTTAGTTGCTCAGTCATGTCTGACTCTGCAATCCCACGGACCGTGGCCCACTAGGCTCCTCTGTCCATGGGATTCTCCAGACAGGGATACTGGAGTGGATTGCCATTCCCTTTTCCAGGCGATCATCCCAACCCAGGGGATCGAATCCAGGTTTCCTGCATTGCAAGCAGATTCTTTACTGTCTGAGCTACAGGGAAGGTATATATCTCTAGTTGTTTGTTATTTTTGTCTTTTTTTTCTTTTTAAAAAAATCTTGATCAGTATCATCTCTCAGCACAGAATTTCTGCAGGGATGGAAATGTTTCATTTCTGTGTAATACAACTTGGTAGCCACTGGCCACATGTGGTTTTTGAACTCTTGATATGGGCTAATAAGATGGGAGAACTGAATTTTTAATTAATTTACTGAAATAAATTTATTAATTAATTTAAATAGCCACATGTGGCTAGTGGCTGTCATATTGGAGAGTGCAGATCAACTTAAGAATAACGTCTGTATTTGATTTACTTTTTCCTGTGTTATTGGAGTATACCAATTTATTTTCATGGTTTTGGTGAAGTAAGTTTGTTCATTAACCATGTACTTCCAAAAGTACTCATGGCTAAACTGGCTGTAATGTTAGAAACAGCTTTGAGTTTGGGATTGAAGTTGGTTTGTAATGGTTAGTATGAAATTAGAGATGACTTGGAATTCTTTATGCTTTCCTAAACTTTGTTCACAGTGAGTTTAAAAAGCTGAAATAATCTTAACTAAAGATTCTAGATTTACCTTAAAATTCTACATCTTAAGATGTATATTCAAGTAGCAAAAGAATCAGATATATTAGTTAAGAGTTTTTCTTACAGTAACCCAAGGACAAGGAGATCTGTGTGATAGAAACAGGCTGCCTTAACCAGTGCTGAGAGGTGCTTATTTGCACAGTCCATTCATTTTGCTTCTCTTGAGTGAATTCTTGTCAACAGGGCTTAACTGGTCAGTAATTAAATGTTATAGGTATAGTTCCTTTTGGATTCATGGGTATTTTGTTTATACTTAGATTACCATATCACACTGGGGCCTTTAGAAATAGATCGAGAATTTTTAATTTCAAATTGTTGCAGCTTTCCTTTTTGGCAACTCTACTCAACTCTCATGAAGCCTGTGTGGAGGGACACCTAATTTTCGTGTTACCTTGAATATAAAATTACGTGTTACCAAAATATTGTCAAGTTGTCCGACATGGTAAAATAAACAAGTTTAGTACTGTTTGCATAAGTTAGGCAGGAGACTGTTGACAGATCTGTAATGACATATCTATGATAGTGTATTTTGGGTAACAGAAAAATTAAATAAACCCTAATTTTTATAAGAAAAACTTAAATAAGGGTCTTTTGGGAATGTTTTTTTGGGAAACGTGCTGATATTTAGTAAACTTATGGTTAGGTTAAATTGAATTTGGGCATTAATGAGCAAAATATTCATAATGCAGATTCATTTCTGTCTGTGAATGTCGCTCAGTTGTATCTGACTCTTTGTGACACCATGGATTGTAGCCTGCCAGGCTCGCCTATCCGTGGAATTCTCCAGGCAACAATGCTGGAGTGGGTAGCTGTTCCCTTCTCCAGGGTGTCTTCCCAATCCAGGGTTTGAACCCAGGTCTCCCACATTGCAGGCAGATTCTTTACCATCTGAGCCACCAGGGAAGCAGGCTCATTTGCTAAAGTTTATTATGAGCAGTACATTCTTCTAAGTGTATTAGGCATGAGATACTGTCACTGAGTGAGAAGCTGGCACTTAGTTGGCCAGGCAGAATCCACACTTAAAAAGATAATTCATAGTATGTGATAGTATATGAAAAGAAAGTGAAAGTCGCTCAGTCGTGTCCAATTCTTTGCAACCCCAGAGATTGTACGGTCCATGGAATTCTCCAGGCCCGAATACTGGAGTGGGTAGCCTTTCCTTTTCAGGGAATCTTCCCAATCCAGGGATCAAACCCAGGTCTCCCACATGGCAGGTGGATTCTTTACCAGCTGAGCCACAAGGGAAGCCCAGGAATACTGGAGTGGGTTGCCTATCCCTTCTCCAGCAGATCTTCCTGACTCAGGAATAGAAGCGGGATCTCCTGCACAGTATGTATCGTGGGTCAAAAGAATGGCTCAGATGATAAGTTTTGGGAACTTTGAGAGAAGGATGGCTAGTTTTCCCTTAGGATGTGGAGAAGTTAGGACTTGAACTGAATTTTGTGGAAGCTAGAAGGTATTAAAAAAGAAAAGGAAAGCCCTCCAGGCAAGGAGACCAATGTGAGCAGCAGCTTGGATTAGGAATTTGCATGGAGTATTTGGGAATGAAGAATGGATGTTTGCAATGAAGATTCTGCACAGGACCTGTTAGAAGAGATTGGTCTGGAAGCCAGGAGTGTGATTTTTGAGTCAAAGAATTATTCTGAAGGGAGTAAAGAGCCATTAAACATTTTTGAACAGAGAGAGGATATGTGAGAAGCTCGGTTTTCTAAAAATTAATTTCTAGTGTGGAATACAGGTTGATTGGGCAAGAGAGAGAAAAAATTTAAGTACTAAAGATGTGAGATGAAGAAAGACCTGGACTTTTGTTGCCAAAGTAGGAATAGAAGAGGAAGGATGATGTAGAGTAATAGCTTATTTGATATAAAAGAACTAAATTAATATTTACTTGCTGGCCTATTGTGATTAGGAAGTTTCATGTTTGAGAGACTGGAAGAAGGAAAATGTTTCAGTCTGGAAGGCTGATTGGAAGGAAAGATGGGTTGAGTTCCAGGTGACAAAAGGACCCAAAGATGAAAAGTCCAGCAGGTAGTTGAAGATGGGAAAGACTGACGCTGGATCTCAGGTTAAAAGCCGTCTGTTTTCCATGGTGTGATCATCTAATTTATAACAGCAGACTGGTGACTGTATCCTGGAGGGGATGTAAAAGAGTGGAGAGAGGGAGCTGAGCCAGGGTGTTATAGCATATAGGAAGTTCAAGGAGAACGAAACTGAAAAAGACTAGGCTTAAGGTACTTGAGAATTGAGAGCAAGGTTTGAGAGGAACAGTTGGAATTGGAACCTAGGGCGCATGAGCTTTTAAATAAAACCAGGAAGTACAGACCACATATATGTTTTGTTCATGTTGGTTCTTTCAGTGTCTGCTTTTTAATTTTTTTTTTACTTAATGTCCTGTCAGGGAGATAAAAGGAGGTGGAACTCAAAGCAGGCTAAATAGTTACCTGTTACAAGATAGCTTATACTAATTGGAGGGTATTGGCAGGGTGAAATCACTAGTTATTTGGGTCACTCTGAATCAGTTATATACTGACCCTTAATCCTGAAAATAATTGAAACTCGATTACAACTTTAATGAAAATAAAACTGAACATTGATGTTATTGAAAATTATATTTTTACTAAATACTACTTAAAAAAATCTCAGTTTCTATGCAGATTTTGGACCTCTGAACTTGGCAATGGTGTACAGATACTGCTGTAAACTAAACAAGAAACTAAAAGTGAGTATTGTGGTGGTGTTTATATTTTGATATTAAACTTTTAAACTGTGAAATCTAACCAGTGGGATTGCTATGCACATACCATTTAGTTAGGTAATCTTGATCTTTGGAAACTGGAGTGAGTAGTTCACCTAGAAGTTGATATTGATCTACCTGACTACCCCACAAAGGACATGTTAACCTCTTTCATTTTTCAGGATCAGTGGAAACTTGAGCTGAGTGAAGTCATTGGAATAGTGATCTAAGAAAGAAAGCACAAATCCTTTTAGGTTGTTGTTAATGAGTCTCTCAAGTTCCCTCCTAGGATGATTTTTCTGAAACCTTCAGGTCTTCTCCTTGATGCTGTTACTAGGCGATAAAAGGGGATGGCTCATCACTGCACAGCAGGAGTTGTGGAGCATAAGCTTTTTCTGTCTGATCAAGATTGAAATGTTTGCGTGTTTTTTGAATGCCCTCTCTGTAGCATTAATAGCCGAGTGAGAATAATGAACTAGCAGCAACAGAGACTGGACTTTACCTTTATGACAGAAATTGGGTCAGACATTCACTGTTCATGTGTATGTTTTTATTTTACATGTAGCTTCCCCCCTCGAATTCTAAACATATATGAGGAAAAATGATATCTATACTCCTAGTTTTGGTAAACATTTCATCACATAGAAGGAAATATTTATCTTTTTCTCTCACCTTTCTAAATGAGGATCTTAAATAAAATGTTTCAATTTTAAGGTGAAATCTACACAGTAGATTAAATGCTAACAGCTAAATTATAACATTCAGTTTAATCTTTCTGCTGGGCAAAATGTTACTGGTATGACATAATACAATGCCTGATACATATTATCTGCTTAGTGATAATTTTTTTATTTGATTGATTTTTATCAAACTTAAGCATGAAAAGCAAGTCTGTCATGGAGAATTTCCTGTAAAATATGAATTCACAAATTTTTGTCATTTAACTCAAAATGATAAATGGACATGGAATGAAACTAAAGAGATATTTTTAAAGTAAACAATCACGTAATGTAAGATCTGTTGTAATCACCTTTGTGGGGAATTGATTTTGAATTTATTGTCTGACTTGAAAATTCATAGTATGTACATTTCTTTAACTGAACCTACTTAATGTTTTTCAGAAAAGAAGCTACTCCCTGTAGTTTAAAAGATAAAGCTAAAAATTTTTTTGAAGTTTTTTATTTTTAATAAAGTTAAAATTTTTATAATCACCAAGGAAGCAAATGATATCCCCCAAAGGATTTAATAAAAATATTTAATGGATTTTTAATAGATAAGTTAACAAGGGTACGATAACTGATAAATAATTGAAATCTTTTTCTTCCTTTTGAAGACTAGGACTTCACTTCCTTGCTTAGTAGTATGTAATTGGTATAAGCTGGGTATTATAATCAACAAAGTGGACCAGCCTACTATCTAGACTGATTGAAGAGAAAGGAATCATTATTAGGGAAACAAAACTTCTGGTCTGACTCAGTGTTCTATATGTTGCTGCTGTCAGTCACCCAGTTGAGTCTGACTCTTAGAGACTCCATGGACTACAGCACTCCAGGCTTCTCTGTCTCTCTCTCACCATCTCCCAACTGCATAAAAGTAGATGGATTGAATTGAGATGATTTTGCTATCATATTCTGTACTAAACAGTATGAGTAAGTATATAAAGGACTTGTTTTGATTTGCTTTCATTTACAAAGCTTCCTTTCAACATTATATAAATTAAATAAAGTTCAGAACAGTCCTCTAGGTTCATTTAGGTGATCAGATAATCTGATCGATGTCTGGAATGAATGACATTTTTAGCTTTAGTGCAGTTACTGGGCACCTTGTTGCTTGTTAAGGGAATGAATTTTAAATGTTAATAAGTCATGGGTTATCTCAATAAAGCATACCAGGTAGAATCTCTTTATTAGAAGAAAAAAAAACTTGCTTTACCAATTCAAAGCTACAGTCATTTCAGCCTTGTGGAATCTCAGTTTACTCTAACATAGGGATTATAGAGCTTTCAGAGAGATGGTTAGGACTGTATGTCTAGAGGTTAGAAAACAGGTTTAAGAAAGCTTTGTGAATTTTGAAGTCCTATACAAAAGGAAGGTAACGTTTGTGAACTGATAGAAACTACAATAAAGACAGTTCTTCAACAAAGTTTATGAACACCTTCTCAGTTTCACAGCTGTCATTTCCATATGAGAAAGCTGTCTGATATAATTTAGGAATCTAGATGACCATTGAGTCCAGCCTTCTGGTTTCATAAGTGCAGACAGGAAAGCCCCAGAGAGGCAGAGACTTGCTCAAGGATGCCAAGGTAAAGTCGGGGCCAGGTTCCCAGGCCCGGGTTCCCAGGCCCTTGACCACATCACTCATGCTCTTATCTCCACCTTTCCTGGTAACTGCAGCCTCGGGTTTGTCATCTTCCTGTGTTTGCCCGCGGCCCAGCCCTGACTCACTTCCCCTTGCTGGCCCACTATGGTCTCATAGCTACTCTGCCTCTTTTTGGCTCCAGTGACTGTTCCTGCCACTCTGGCTACTTTGCCTCCAGGAACCCAGATTCTAGGCTTTCTGATGTTGAACATACCCTCCTTGTTAACATGCCTCCCACGTTGTTTCTCTTAACCTTGTGCAATCTCCAGACCTCAGTCTCCCTATTCCTTTCACTCCCTATTCTGTCAGTTGCCTTCTGATGTCTCTTGTCTGTAGCCCGTGATCACTCATTTTGATGAGACCTTTGGCACTTTACTTCCATGCCGTTTGTCTTTCTCACCTTGACAACTCCCATCCTTCCTGGCAGGTGATTTCATGCACCAATTTACTGATTTACTGAAGACTGCAGTCTCCCTGCCTCTCCCAGCCTTGAACTTTACCCCAGTTGTATTGTTGCTCCACACAGTTGCGTGTGACATCTAGTCTGGCTGTGAAGTGCCCTTGCCCTCTGGTTTGATAACCCCCATTCTGTAAGACCTTGTTCTGGCACCATCATGGTTTGTAAGCATCTCCTTGTGTTGCAATACAAGGTGGGAGGTGCTGCCTTGTTTTCCCATAATTCTCTTTGCATATCTCTATTATTGATGAGTTTTAATTTTACCTGAAATTATCATTTCAGTTCTAATTTGCACTGTTTAATTGCATCTCTTTTTCTCACTAGACTTGGAGCTCCTAGAGGATAGAGGCATGCATTATAATTTTGTGTCTCCAAGTGTCCACCACAAGGACGCTAAACACAAGGGAACCTGTTGATCTTATCATGACCCCATGACTTAGACATCCTCTTTTCTTTTGCCTCAAGAAGTTTCAGTAACCTGCCCTCAGCATTTTACATCCTCAGTGTGTACTGATTCCTCAGTCATTTGCTACTGCACCTTTGCCTACCTTCCTCTACTGAAACTGCTCTAGTGCCATCGGAAATACCCCGTCTGATAGCACTGACTTGGTCCTCAAAGTCCTTTACTTCTCTCAGTAATTGGCACTAGTTTAACAAATAACAGCTTCTTAGAATTCTTCTTCTGTGTGATTTCCTAACTCATTTAGGTGCATTTTATTTTCCACTTTGGAAATTTTTATTTCTCACAATAAAGCGCTCATGATTTTTGCCCCTTTATTTGATACCTTATGTAGATAGGTAATATTTTACAGTACATTCTATTTATTTCAAACCCAAATTTGTTATTTTTTATATGTTAAAATATTTTTTCAAGTTGATGATTTGAGGTGATTTATTGCTGGTTTTGTGTGTGTGTGAGTACTCATTCTATTCCCAATGGCCTTTTTTTTAATTTTGTGAATTAAATGGAAAACTATTCATCGTATGTTTGCTTAGACTGGAAAACCAAAACCAGAAACCACCATCACCAGCAGAAACCCTGTTTCCTATTTTAAACTATATTTTATTTTATATATATATTTAAAACTATATTTTAAAGAGAATAAGTATTAAAAGTTATACAGTAATAGGTTGTAGTTTGTTATTTCTGCTCAAGAGTTACCATAAGAGAATCAGTCAAAGAAAAAAGATTTAATGAAGTAAGAACAATTTGCAAAACTGTATACATTATTTAATTTAAAATGTCTTCAATGATTAATAGGCTAGAGGAAGAATTGTTAATCTGATATTTCAAAGAATCCATAAACTCTTGAAATTATATATAAAATTTTGTATGTGTTTACATTTTTCTTCTGAGAGGATTCATACTTTAATAGGTTCTCAAAGGGATTTTTGGTGCACATAATGCTAACAGCACTGGACTAGAATATAAGAGCTTCTGAGAAGACTCTATTAATAAAAGAGAAAGTAGTGGTATTTTGAAAAGTAAAATGCCTTTTTCATAGTTAATCAGTTAAGAAAATCTTTCAATTACTGATTTAATAACCTGACAGTTTTTTATAAACATAAGATGGCTGAAATGGCTTATTCTAAAATAAATACAGTTTTAACTGCTGATTTCACTTTTCATCAGAGAAAAATAAACCCCCAGCCTGGGGGCGGGAGAAAAGTCTAAGAGCATTGCTGAAAAAAAGGGGACATTTTCTAGGGCACTGATTTTTTTTTTTAATACCTGCTCTATGAATCAACAGGACAATCACAGTAATCTTGGGGACTTATTTTTAAAAAGATTTAACAGGATATTGACAGAAATGTAATTTGAAGTGTACAAAATGTCCTGTGTGACCCTTTCAGGGTAAAAGGAGGAAAGGGAGTGGGAATGGGCATGGTGAAATGGATGATTGTATTAAAACAATGACAGTACCTGGCAGATGGTGGGGGCTCAGGGAATGTCCTTGTTGCTGAATGGATCAGTGCAGTAATCCTGTCTGGCAACTGCCAGGGTAGCAGGTACTTCATACAAGAATTCCTGATACAATGATCAGACCACCCTCTTATTACAACTACAAAAACATGTGAAAGATTTCTTCATGAGGTTATCTTCTGTTGTAGGTTCATGGACTTCTGGGGGAAGAAAAGCAAACTACATTCCAGAGAGAGTTCATGTAGTTTTAAAGAGGTTTATCAGGGGTGCCAAAACAGTGTTAATGCCCATGGGAGTGATCATACATACAGTTTGCAAGGCCTGGAGCCTTTTATGCCCATTCACAATCCTCAAGCAAGAAAACCCCGTTTTATAGAGCAACCTCAAATGCCTTCAGCTATTTTATCAGCCTGCTCAAATAATCTGTATGAGCAACTTTTCTTGACATTTGGACTTCTGCTTTAATCAAGGTGCCATTTAATTGAATGAAATGTACTGGGTTTGAAACAAAATGAACCATAAAGAGACACTGTTTTCTTTTAAAAGAAACTATTCAACCTGCTTTATTTTAGCTCTGAATAAAAACGTAAACCATATTTTGTTTTGCACAGCCAAAGAAAATTTTCAAGAATATCCCTTTCCTGGGAAAGTTGGAGGTAAAACATGTAGAGGTCATGGCTGCTCATAGGAAGACCTGTTCATTTTATCGCTTTTGCAGTGGGGTGACCACTGATTGCTATGGAGACGCTGATTGCTGCGGCCGTTGCTGGGCTAGACTAGTCACCTGTAAGAGAATGATGTTTTGGTCACCGTGGTCCCTGTGCTGTAATCTACTTAATCTGACCACCATCACTGGCAGAGCTTGCTTGTTTAGGGAAGTGCATGGGCTCTGTATTTTTATTAAAGGGCATATTATCCAGGTGCACTAATATCTTCTTTAGCTCAACCAGGCTGAGTCACACAGCTTGATGAAACACCACATTCTAACCACACGACTTGAAGATTTTACTTTTAAGCATGGCAAGCAACTTTACCAAATGGCTGCCCTCTGAAAATCTGTTTCTTTAAATTGGCCGTTCACTCTCTTGGTTTTGTGTTTTCTGGCTTTGAGCTTGCTTGTATCACCTTTGATTCTGAATGGTTGTGCAGTTTGTAGTCTCCCGGCCTAACTAAAGAAGTGCATGATGTGTGTCTGTCCTCATAATCCAAGGGTAGCCTGGTGGTTTTGTGATTTGTGTAACATGTTATCATTTTCTCTCTGAGTTGCCGTGGCTTGTTTTTCACAGTGATCCCACTAGAATGCAACCTTTCACATAGCTTTCCTTTCTGAGATAGAAAATGTCTGCCTGGGGTCAGTATCTTCATTTTCATTTGTGTTTTTCTACGATTGCAGTCATTGTACTTTGGTTTACAAGTACCATCAAACATTTATATGTTGTATTACATAGTCTTATGATGTACATAAAAGTAGTAGAACTTTAACTGTCACTCAGGGAAACAGTACAGGTCTGCAAATTTCCATGGCTTTGCTTGGGTTAATTGATAGATATTCAATACTGAATCCCATCTTTTAGCTATTATTTTTTTACCTTGTTAAATGAAACAGTTATTGTATCTGTGATTAAGATCATTCCATTGGTCCTTCCTGTGCTATGAATGCATCCCTAGGTAGTTATTCTCTTCTGTTTGCCTTAAGCCTTGGCCAATATTTCCCCCTCATTTAGCATCAAATATTCATTAGACTGTGAGCCTTATGAGGCTAGAGACTGGGGTTCTGCTCCCCTTGTTGCTCAGCGCTGTGCTTGACAAACAACAGCTACTCAGTTCATGCCGAGAGAACCATTAGAACTTTCTTCACCTGCAGTATCCCAGTACCCAGGTTCAGCAGACTGATGACCTGTGGGCTGCTTTCAGTCCACAGACATTTTTTGGGAAGGGAGCATGAATGCTGTTTAAAAACTTTGAATTCATGGTCAACATTGCAATTTATGAAATTCTTCCTTCATTAAACTATGAATTTCTGGCTTCTGTTAAATATTATAGCATCTGATTATGGGCCCAGACTCCTGCACGAGAGCTACGTCTGCTTTGGGCATACTTTCCTAGTTTGCCAACTGACCCACTTGAAATTCTTGGCCTCTCAGAGCATCTGAATTTGGAACCTCTGGAATTACACCATTTAAAGCAGTTTGGTTACTGAATCAGTAAAGGAACTTTTTCCTTAGGTGTTACCAGCTGGAATGTAATAATTTACAAATTTTAATAAATTTTTCTGAGAATCTGGGGAAATGTGTTTTTATAACATGCTTTAAAAATCATATGGCATGATTTGGAGATCCTAAAAGAATTTAAATGTCTTTTGGAGCTACTTGACCAGATGGACAATATGTTAGCGTCCATATAGTACATTTCCAGGTGTAGGGCTTATTCACACATTTTCATGCAGCTCTTTTTCAAGATTTAGCAGTATGTGAGCACAGTGGAGTTCAGTCTGTGGTCCCTGAGCCAGCAACCTCAGTATCTTTACTGAGGAACTTGTTAGAAATGCAACTTCCTGGGCTCTTCCCTGCTAAATCAGAAACTAGGGGTGGGGCCCAGCAATCTGTGTTTTAATAAGCCCTCCAGGTAACTCTGACCCAATCTGTTAAGAGAATGAAATACAGCATAATAATATAGTAATAAAATTAATTTAGATTGAAATTTAGTTTTTTTTTAAAATTTCTGTAAAGTTTTAAAATTATTGACCAGTTAAACCTGAGAATTATTTAAGTTTCGAACCATGAAACTTGTCATGACCTTATGATTGAGAGTTAAAGTTTACACATGTTATCAGGCTCAGAGAGTTCTGAATTTCTCCTGTCCGCCACACTTGCAGAGAGCGTTCAACTCTCTATGATCTGACCTTGGAGCTCTGGTTCAAGTGTGGTAAACCAGGCCCTCTATGGCTGCAGGCTTATGTTCTCTTGATAAAAGAGAAACGCTGCTTGCCTGTTAAACTGTAGCCTTGCCCAGGACTTCCTGTTTGGGGTTTGCTGTGTCTGGTCCTACTGGACCCCTCTGGCCCTATCCTACTGCTTTGAGAAATGATGGAATGTAGCAAGTGATCAGTAAATATTAGGTTGTTGTTGCTGTTATTATAAAGGAGAATCCACTTAGTTAAGATTCAGAAGGCTATATATTCCAGTTTCTAGATATAAATCTACAATATAGTGTAAATAGTGGCTGCACATTATAATTTGCAATGAGTCATATGCAGTCTTGCTGCACAGCAGACGAACAGTCCAGAGGTCTTAGTATTCCTTCTGTGACATCCTCCCCTTTATATTTAAGACTATATTCATTTGTTTTACTAGTTTATAACTTTACTTTGCTCTTGTACACAGTGTTTTTATAATCTCAAAGCTCTTCATGTAAAGCAGGAAGAATCTGTAATAGAGCAAGGAACTCCCTGAAAGCCAGAGGTGATGGTATGATTTAGCAAGTAATGTCCGTGAGGGCTTGGGCCCGCACACTGGACTCCAGAGGAGACAGGCCAGGTAAGGAAGAGGCAACTGTCCAATTTGGAGGCAGGAAGTTCTCTTGAGATTAGGGCAGAACTTGAGAAAATACCTACGGGGCTCATTTATGAAACAGTCCCGTGGCCACACGCTGTACCTTTCTTCTCGTGTGTGGTTAAGTTCTCCCGTGAAAGTTCTCAAAGGATGAGCCACATGTTCCTCTAAAGGCACTTGAGTCATCAGTGTCTCCAATGGATGGGATTGTTCCTTCTAGAGCAGTTTGATATATAATAGGTGGTTTGTGTGTGTGTATTTTAAAGAAAAAGGGCATTTTTAATATTTGGAAGGAGGAAACATTAAAGAGTTTGTGTATGTCAACCCAGTCATGTAAAGCACCAGCTAAACAGTTGGCAGACTGTTTTGTTATCCCTGAAAAATTCATGTGAGTACCAGAATATCTCCTCTGCTGAACAGCATTGCTGCTGCAAGACTGGGGCAGGCTGACCCGTAAGAGGAAGGCCTGGCTGTGACAAGGAGCGAAATTAGGACAAGGCTTGTAATGTCTAAGCTTTTTCTCTGTTGTCCTTCACTTTGAATTAGTTTTGAGTCCCTGAGTGAGAACTCAACTCTGTGTGACCTGAGATACTGGCCAAGCTTCACTGAACAGTTCGGTTTTCGACTGTGGTGCTTTTGAGAGTTAACCGAGAAAAACACTAAAATTCCAAAATCGCTAAGCAAAATAAATACTAAGACTTTTAAAAACATCCCTGGAAATCAGATAGAAAACTCTCATTTAAAAATTTTAGTGATTGTAATATACAGCATGGTGAGTACAGTGAATAATACTCTGTTGTATATGTGAAAGTTGCTATGAGAGTAAGTCTTGAATGTTCTCATCACATGAGAAGAAAATTTTGTGAATAGGTATGATTACAGATGTTTTGAAAAGTCAATTATGTTTCCATCTCATAGGCAGCTTCCAATAGGAGGTATTTTAAAATAGTTTAAATTTCTAGGTAGATGTTATAAAGACTATTCCTTATCTGATGTAATTTCTTAAAGCTTTTAAGATAAATTATAAAGTCCTTAAAATTTTAGTTTGTATTATATTTACCTAAAAATTATATAGAGAGTGAAAAGAAAATTTCCTTCAGAATTCTGTCCTCAGTTTCATGGTTCCCATTGCAGGGTGGTGCTTGGCACTCCATACACTTTAGAATTAGAGAGAAAAGCAAAAATACAGAAAATTCAAGAACAAGCCAACAGTAAAGACCCTTGGTGATAAAAGTACAATATGAGTCTGTCACTCTTGGCAAGTAGATTTGTAAAATAAATTTAATTCCACATTATTTAATGATAACTTAAGTAGTTTGTCATGAAACCTAAACTCTTAGTGGGAAAGATCCTCCAGACAGGTAATTTAAACTTCCTCACAGGTGAGTCAGGAAATAAAAACTGAGAGACTGGGAGCCAGAAGAGCTGAGTCCTTGTGTTCCACCTGACCCATGTTAATGGAGGCTTGGGCTTTGTAAGGCATTCTTTAGGTGGCTTGGGATTTAGAGACCATAGAAGCTCAGGTTTTAAGAGCCTTGATTCTCCTTTCAATAAATAAAATATAACTTATTGATGAAGATAAATCACTGGCAAAAACAAAGACACAAACAAGAAATGTCCTGTAGATAATGTAGTTCCAGAGGAAGCAGCAAGCAGGCAGGTGTCAGGACCATTGATGGTGACCTTGAAGTCTTTAGATAACTTGTATGCATTAACTCAACTGAATGGTATTGAATAAAATGTACTCTTTTATTTTTTAAATGAACTCAAACTTTATTTCATAGATGTATTTTAGTAAGCTTGTCTGGAAATAAGAACTTTGGTGCTAAGAGATTCTCTTAGAGGCAGACAGTTATTTTTCAAAGTTTTATTTTCAGAATATGACTCTTGGTTATCAAAGACATGCCTGAATTGGGGCGGTGAGGGTTTCCAGGCTCACAACCATGAAACTGATTTTCTTTGGTTACATGTTAAAGCCAGAATGTTGCAGTTTCATCTTAGAATTGACTTCAGAGTTTTGAAAGAGTTTCTTTTCCTTATAGAAAATAGCAGGGTAAAGAAGGTATACAGTTGAGTTCTTACATTTTTAAGAAGAAAGAAAAGAAAGAAAGTGAAGTCACTCAGTCATGTCCTACTCTTCGTGACCCCATGGACTGTAGCCTACCAGGCTCCTCCATCCATGAGATTTTCCATGCAAGAGTTCTGGAGTGGGTTGCTATTTCCTTCTCCAGGGGAATCTTCCTGACCTAGGGATTGAACCCGGGTCTTCTGCATTGCAGGCAGATGCTTTACCTTCTGAGCCACCAGGGGCTTCCCTGATGGCTCAGAAGCCTCATTATCTACATTTTTAAAGGGGCTCTCAAAGCAGATATTCTGTGGGTTGTAGTCAGTGTGTAAAGTATAAAAAGCTGCTTTGACAGTAGCAATGAATTTATAGATAAATGTTAAAATGCATTTATGTGTCTGTATTTTGAGAAGCATTTGTCTGTTTTGAAATATGAGGAAATTGAGCTGTATCATGTTTTCATTGCTTTATGTTTGAGTTTATTAATAATTTGATTTTATTTTAATGGATCTTTTAATTTTTACCTTCTTTTCATATTAGCATGTATACAAAATACTGTGTTGCTTATTTTGGATTTGTTTGAGCATGCAGCATATTGCCTGGCAAAGAGCAGCGGATGCTTAATAACTGTTTGTTTGAATCCATAAATTTAACGTATGGCTATTGTGTTAAGATGTTTGCTGACATAATCCTTTTGATGGTTCATCTTTGTCCATTAACTGTTTATTCTCAGATAATTAAATGGGGATTTTTATAGAATATTAGAAAAGAAAATATTAATGTTGACACTCTAGTTAATATAGGCATTTAAAATTTTTAGAGAGGAAACTAGATTGGTTGGCACATTTAAAAACAAATGGCATAATGTAAAAAGTAAAGATAACTTTTCTGGGAGTGAGTGTGGTATGGTAGGGAATGAAAAATGATGAATAAATTTTACATGCAAGATCAAGTGTAAATCTTCAAAAATGCTTCTGGCTAATAAAGATAACAATAATTTAATGATTTCCTACTGTATTAGTCTTCTTTCTTGGAGACAAACATATTTGATACAGTGTCAGTTCTTACGTGATGATTGAACTATAAACTGTCTGAGCTGGTAACCGTCCATCCTATAATACTTACATACCGATACCATAGAAATTAAAAAAATTGTTAAATGTCACTGATTATGACACATCTCTGTACTTTAAGAGATAATCTTTTTTTGTACGTTGTTTCTGTGGTCACACTAACTCTTTTTATTCCCTCTTTCTAGTCATACAGTTTATCAAGAAAGAGAATAGTGCACTACACCTGTTTTGACCAACGGAAAAGAGCAAATGCTGCATTTTTGATAGGTGCTTATGCCGTAAGTACTTTTTTGTGATTATTTTCTATAATCAGGCTACTGGCATATTAACATTGTCAAATAAAATCCAGGACGCTTTTTCAGTGGATTTGGGAGATGGTAAAGATTATTAGCAACTTGCAAATTGATCTGGAATGGAAAGTGTGGACTGATATTGATGAACTATTTACTCTTGGGTCTTATTTTCCAATAGCTAATGAGAGAATCTTGGGACTACAATATATAGCTTGTATCCTACAGTTGTATAAGTGTTTTATAAAAAGAAAGGATATTTACAGGAAAAAATATATAGTAGAAGATTATTAAAGACTGTTAAGGGTTTCCTCTTGGGAATAGGAGGAAATCTTTGATTGCATGGGGGAGGATTATTGTCAATCCCTTTCTTCATCTATATAAGTGTTTACAGTAAGCAAGCTGAATATAAATCCTGCATATATTACAGCTTCCCTAATAACTAGACATGGCTTTTCAAAATTAATCTTGATTAGAAATTTTGTCCTCTGTAAACACTGAAATGTAAATGTGAGTTCTACATGAATGTGCTACACAATTTTGGTGTGGACACTTACAGAATTTTCTATACATACTAGGATTGGGCAGGAAGGGGAGAGAGGTGTCCTTTTCCTTCTTATCCTTCGAGACAGTCTGTGTCTAAAGCCTGGAAGCTCACTGCCATGTGACCTTTTAAGGGCCTCCTTCTGAAGACCTTGATGGAAGGAGGCACCAGCTACCAGACATCAAACTCTGCCACATCAAACCAGAAGCTCTGGGGGGAAAGCCCAGCTGTGCTGTTGCAGAGACTGTCAGCTGTTGCAGGGTGTGGGCTGAGAATAGTGGCAGACTGACAGCCAGCCTGCAGCCCGGGGCCTTGTTTCCAAACGGAGGTACCCAGCTCTGACCACCATTTCTCATCAGGATGTGGCTACCAGAAAGCCTTGGGCCATCCCTGGTGGTACCTGTCTTTCTCCCTCCGTAGACAGCATGCTCTAGTACTTGGAATCATGACTAAGAATCAGAAACACCGCTTTTCATCCTGAAGTGGCTCTGGGATGATGGGTAAACCACTTTATCTTTCTTAGCTTTACTTAGTTTCCTTCTCTGTTAAATAAGAGGGTTGGATATAATGAGCTCTAAGTTTCCTCCCAATTCTGAGGATACTAGGATGATTTGTAGCACCAGCCAGGCTCTTGCTTTTATTTGGAGAGCATTCATGAAAAGCTGGCTGTTGGCATGAAGATTCAGTAAAGTGCTGGTAAGCTGAATTAAGCTGGCATGCTTATTTTTCACTTTACCTTTGATGATTGCTATTTATTTGAAACTGATAATTGACACTGTGTATTTAGAATATGGAGAGTCTGTAATAACCTCTGGATTCAAGCCATGTAAACATCGTGTCTTACTGAGGGGTTTTGTCCTACCTTTGAGCGTGTTATTTTGTGGGGCCTTTATCACAAGTAATTGTCGCCTGGAAGAGGCCGTCAGCTGCTCCCGCCTTTCCTTCCTCCTCTTCCCCTTCCTCCTCACTTCTTTCTCTGTTTTCTTTCTTAGTGCCTGTCCTTCCTGTTTTTAGTGACATCCTTAAGTTCAGCATGGTACCTTTGGGATTTTGAACGGAAGTTTAGTTCTAACAGAGGTGTTGAGCTTGGGGGTAAAATATATCTTCTAATGCAGAAGTTTCCACCACTTTCAAGCAATCAGATGAGAGAAAAGCAGTCTGGGGAAGTGCTGAGGGCAGCTTGAGCTTGTCTTACAGGCTGTTACAGTCCTGAGAAGCAGGGTAATTATTCTTGTATTAGTCATTTCCCAATTGATTTTCTTTTCTAATTTTAGCAATGTGCTCTCCAGGAAGCTTTTGGACACAACACTTAATAAAAATGAAAACCAGGAGTTGCAATCTTTCCTGAAAGAGAATTTTATGCTTTACTTTGTATTGTATGTGTGCATTTAATTGTTGATTCAAATATTTTAAGAAGACAGTTGTGGCATTATACATCTCAGCTAAGTTTCACATATATTACATTATTGCTATTGGGATAAGTCATAATCTCCCAGGGGAATCTTCTTCGACATAAAAGACTTTGACTTTGGAACAGCAGTGTAGTCAAATGGCGTGAACTATGTACCTGTGTTTTTTTCAGAGTCCCCAGCAGTAAAGGTGTCTCCCTTTTGAAATGTGGTTATCATTCTTCTATCAAGGGGCACTGACTACTAGAAATATTTTGTACTAAGACAAAGACTTTTTCTCTGAACCTTAGTTTTCTCACTAGTAAAATTTGGTTAGTACCAGGGTTTTCTGGTCTGTCTCACAGGATTATTATCAAGATAGCCCCATATCATGTATCTAAATGATATCTCACATTGACTGTGGCACAATTTTTAAAAATTTGTTTTTAATGGGGGATAATTGCTTTACATTGTTGTGTTGGTTTCTGTTGCACAGCAACACGAGTCCTCTGTAAGTGTACATGTCGCCCCTCTGTCATGAGCCTCTCTCCCACCCCCCACCGCTCACCCCTCTAGGTTATCACAGAGTGCCAGGCTGAGCACCCCGTGCGACACAGTTCAGTGCAATTCAGTTGCTCAGTCATGTCCGACTCTTTGTGACCCCATGAATCGCAGCACGCCAAGCCTCCCTGTCCATCACCAACTCCTGGAGTTCACCCAAATCCAGGTCTATCGAGCCGGTGATGCCATCCAGCCATCTCATCCTCTGTCGCCCCCTTCCCCTCCTGCCCCCAGTCCCTCCCAGCATCAGAGTCTTTTCCAATGAGTCAACTCTTTGCATGAGGTGGCCAAAGTACTGGAGTTTCAGCTTTAGCATCAGTCCTTCCAAAGAACACCCAGGACTGATCTTCTTTAGAATGGACTGGTTGGATCTCCTTGCAGTCCAAGGGACTCTCAAGAGTTTTCTCCAACACCACAATTCAAAAGCATCAATTCTTCGGCGCTCAGCTTTCTTCGCAGTCCAATTCTCACATCCATACATGACTACTGGAAAAACCATAGCCTTACTAGGTGGACCTTTGTTGGCATAGTAATGTCTCTGGTTTTGAATATGCTATCTAGGTTGGTCATAACTTTCCTTCCAAGGAGTAAGTGTCTTTTAATTTCATGGCTGCAGTCACCATCTGCAATGATTTTAGAGCCCCCAAAATAAAGTCTGACACTGTTTCCACTGTTTCCCCATCTATTTCCCGTGAAGTGATGGGACTGGATGCCATGATTTTTGTTTTCTGAATGTTGAGCTTTAAGCCAGCTTTTCCACTCTCCTCTTTCACTTTCATCAAGAGGCTCTTTAGTTCCTCTTCACTTTGTGCCATAAGGGTAGTGTCAACTGCAATCTGAGGTTATTGGTATTTCTCCTGTTTTAGATATCTATTTTACACTTGACAGTATATATGTGTCAGAGTTCCTCGGTGCGTCCCACCCTCTCCTTCCCCGTGTCCACAAGTCCGTTTTCTACATCTGCTTCTCTATTGGCAGACACTTTTATTCCTCCTCTCCACAAATCTGTTTATTCCCCTGCTCACTGACTTTTTAAGTAAATGAGCTACCATCAGCAACTTACTGAATCAAAGGATAGTAGTCATTTTGATTCTTGTCTCCTCCACATTATACTCATCAGTAATTTCTAACTGTAAAAATGTACTGAGTCAGAGTGCTTCTTTTCATCTCTGTTGCCATCACCTCGTCCAAGCTACTGTCACTGTTCACCTGGATGACCACCACAGCGTCATACATTGTCTCCTTTTCACATCCTCGCTTTCCTTTAATTCGGTTGCCACACAATTGTCAGAGTAATGTTCTAAAACTATAAATTTAATCATTACCCTCTTTCAAATCTAATGTTTGCTCACTGTTCTTGGCATGAAATTTAACCTCTTTACCCAATGCCATTAAGATCTTCCCTCATCTAGCCCTTTCTACCTCTGTGATCTCCTTACTGTAGATGCCTTTTAATCATGATATCACAAGCTTGTTCCTACCACAAGGCTTGGTATTTCTGTTCTCTCTCTCTGTAATGTTTTTACCTCAGACATAGACATTCCTTCTTCCTTCTGATCTTGTATCACCTCCTCAGAGAGACTTTCTCTCGAGTTTTACCTTGCTTCCCCCAGCTCCAGTATCCTCTAGCCCTTGATGTTTATTTTTTACTGCACTCTACTGCTTGAAACTATCAGGCCTGTTTGTGTGCTTACTTGTTTATTATCTCTTTCCTAGACTATAAAGTAGGGACCTTGTCAGTTTTGTTCATTGCTGTGTCTAGGAAGTGATAAAATATTTAATCAGAAGTAAGGCCCAGGCATTCACTAGTTGAACTGGAAGCTGGCCACAATGGAGCCTTCCTGCTGTGCAGAATCACGGGGAGGTCCAGGGTGGAGGGTGTCCCAGGGAAGAGGCAAGGTGGCTAGCAATGTGGGGTGGGAGGGGCTGCGCTGGGTTACTTGCCACTGGTATGAAACTGTTTTAATACTTGAACACTGAGCATCGATTTAGAACTGTGCCCAGTCGGTGGTAGGTGCTCCATAAATATCTACTGAATGAATGAATAATGAAATGATAAAATATGAAAGAAAGAAGGAAAATAACTTCCTTTGGGTAACTTCAGAGAAAAACTAAAAACGATCAAATTGGATTAATTGGATATAGCTTACAGTCATATCTTCCTCATTACTAGAAATATTTGCAGTAATGACTGAGCCAACCATGGTCTTTAAAAATCCAGGATCAAAGTAAAGGTTATGGACAAGGGAAGTGTCTGTATACAAAGTCACATCACTACTTTTTTTTCCTTTTGATAAACTTTTTTTCATTTATTTTTATTATGGTGAAATACACATATCATGCAATTTACTATATTAATCGTTTTTTTCTTTGTTTCTTTTTAAATTATTTTTTAATGAGTTATAACTAACATAACATTATGTTAGTTTCAGAGGTACAACAAAATGATTCAATATTTGTATACATTACAGTATGATCACCACAACAAATCCAGTTAACATCTGTTGCCATATATAATTAACAAAAATCTTTTTTTTTTTTTTTTGATGAGTCTTAAGCACTTTTAAGTGTATAGTTCAGTGGTATTAGGTACATTCATATTGTTGTACAGCTATCATACCTTGCTTTTGAGTGTGACAACTTGTGCAAACATTATGTATCTGTAGAGTCAGGGCTTTGCCTGTGGTTTCTCTGTTAAATCATGACTTTTTTTGTGTGTTTCTATTTCCTTATCTGTGAGGGAGAACCTTTTATGTTCTATCTCCTAGAATTGTCATGAGTATCAAAAAGGAGATAAAATACAGAGCATCACGTTCAATAGGAAATCCACAAACCCTTCTCTGTGGGTGATCCGAAAACCAGAGTTGTTGGAATGATGTGGCCACTGGAGATCACAGTGACACTTACCAAGGACAGACATCCATTTCAGGGAAGTCCCCGCTCATGAAGCGTCTCTTTACCCCTTAAGCTGAGCCACTGTGGTCCTTGAGATGGAGGGTGCAAGTCTTAAGAACAGATCAACTCTTTTGAAAAGAGGTTTTCCCTTCCAGTACAATACGCGGTGCAGTTTCAGAGTTAAGAAGCTTAGATCATTATAGCATGCAAAATACTCTCAGATGAGTTTAAAGAAGATGGCTTTTGAAAAATTATAAGCATGAGTTAATTAGGTTCTTGCCACATGCTTGAAGACCAAATCCTCACTGACTTTTATACTGTTTTCAGTTCATAGAGGGCTTCCCAGGTAGTTCAGACAATAAAGAATCTGCCTGCAATGCAGGAGACCAGGGTTTGATTCCTGGGTCGGAAAGTTCCCCTGAAAAGGGAATGGCTACCCACTCCAATATTCTTGCCTGGAGAATTCCATGGACAGAGGAGACTGGTGGACTACAGTGCATGGGGTTTCAAAGAGTTGGACATGACTGAGTGACTAAAAATTTAAACATGGCTTTTAAAAATTTATAAGCATGAATTAGTTTCCTGCCACATGGTTACAGACCAAATCCTCACTGATTTCTGTATTGTTTTCAGTTCACAGAACTGTGCTAAAGAGGTCAAGGGAATTTGCAGAGGCCATGATGACTGAAGGACTGGAAAATAATTCAGGCTTAAAGAATTAAGAATTTTTTCAGATATGTGGAGGATACTTAAACAAAGGTGGTAATCACATTATATGTTCCTTAACACATTTGTTAAGGTTTCAGATTGCTCAGTAAGGGGTCTAATTATGGATTAACTGGGACTGGCCTGACCCAGATGTCATGTCTGAATCAGGGATGACAAAGCTAAGGTTTGTAGACTTTCTAACCATGTCTGTGTCTGCTGTTCCCTCTGTAGACTATACTTAAGGCCTTAGCTGTTATATTATACCTCTAAGTCTACTACTAATTGCAAAGAAGCCCTTCTGCCTCTGGTGTAGAGGCTGAGAGCAAAGACTTAAGCTGAACCACAGCTTGGCCTTGAATTCACTTGTTTGTATGTCTTGACCAAGTTCTTTAACTTGTCCAAACTCCTGCTTTTCCCATCTTTAAAACAGAGATAATAACGTCCCGCCCAACATAGCTGTGGTGAGGACCGAGGAGGTCATGCTCATGAAGGGGTCAGGGCAGCGCCTGGCCTTGCGGCATTGTAAGCACTTAGGAACAGCTGGTGCTCTAGGCGGGAAAGCTGTGTTGCTTTTCAGATTGTTTTCTGAGCCGTTGTCTTACTTCCCTGAGGAGCCAAGGCTGCTCGCCTCTTTTTTCTTCCTTCCTTTCCATCCATTTCATACTTGGTCCTTCCTTAACTCAGTGACACTCATGTGGTTGTTACTCTGATGATTACTTAGAATAATTCACTGGAAGGTGTGAAGCTGTGCGTATGAGTTTGTTTTTTTTTTTTTTGCCTCCTAGGATGAAGTATAACCTTTCAAAACTGATAAACAGACCAATCACAAGCACTGAGGTTGAAACTGAAAAAAATCTTCCAACAAACAAAAGCCCCGAGCCAGGTGGCTTCACAGGCGAATTCTACCAAAAGTTTAGAGAAGAGCTAACAGCTGTCCTGCTCAAACTCTTCCAGAAAATTGCAGAGGAAGGAAAATTCCCAAACTCATTTTACAAGGCTATCATCACCTTGATACCAAAACCAGACAAAGATGCCACAAAAAAAGAAAATTACAGGCCAATATCATTGAAGAATGTAGATGGAAAAATCCTCAACAAAATTTTAGCAAACAAAATCCAATAACACATTAAAAAGGTCATATATCATGATCAAGTGGGCTTTATCCCAGGGATACAAGGATTGTTCAGTATATGCAAATCAATTTGATACACCATATTAACAGATTGAAAGATAAAAACCATGTGATTATCTCAATAGATGCAGAGAAAGCTTTTGACAAATTCATTACCTGTTTATGATAAAAATTCTCCAGAAAGTTGTTTGTATTCTAAAGGAAGAATTTGCCCAAACCAGATGAATTTCTCACTTTTGAGATCTGTGTTCAGGTATTTGTTAGTTCAGTAAATATTTATTTAGCTCAGATGAGTTCTACTCAGCATTGTATGGAACTCTGGGAAATAAAAAATAATTAAAAACAGAAAGAAGGAATGCCTAGCTTTGAAACAGGGCAACAGATGAGCAATAAGTAAGTTGGGAAAAATTGTTGTAAGTGTCCAATTTGAATAAAAATTCATTCAAAGAGTGTTTTTCCAGCCCTTGCCATACATGAGACCTTGTTCTAGGAGTTGAGGATACTAAGGTGAATAGCTCCCTGCCTTCTGGTTTGGGTGTTGGCAGACTGTCAAACCTGGAGTGATTTGAGAGGGATTAAGGATTTAGGAGCCCTCGTGGCTCAGAGGGTAAAGCACCTGCCTGAATCACAGGAGATCATGGTTCGATTCCTGGGTCAGGAAGATCCCCTGGAGAAGGAAATGGCAACCCACTCCAGTACTCTTGCCTGGAAGATCACATGGATGGAGGAACCTGGTAGGTTACAGTCCATGGGGTGGAAAAGAGTTGGACATGACTAAGTGACTTCACTTTCACTTTCAAGGATGACAAGTCCCAGTGGGCCAAGTTGGAAAGGGAGTATCAGACAGGGGCATGGCATGGAAGGGAGGATGCTTTTGGTGGTGGGGCAGTTAGGAGAAGATAGAAAATGATTAAATTATTCTAAACATCTCTTTGTGAAGAGGATAATTTAATGAATTCAATCTAAAAATTGGCATAACCACATTATAGAAGAAAAGTAGGATACTTCTCTTGCGATTATAGCTCTCTGATGGCATCACTGAATCGATGAACGTGAGTCTGAGTGAACTCCAGGAGATGCTGATGGACAGGGAGGCCTGGCATGCTGCGATTCTTGGGGTGGCAAAGAGTCGGACATGACTGAGCGACTGAACTGAAAGAAAGACAGTGAAAGTGAAGTCACTCAGTCGTGTCCAACTCTTTGCGACCCCTTGGAGTAGATTGCCATTTCCTTCTCCTGGGGATCTTCCCAACCCAGGGATTGAACCTGGGTCTCCTGCATTGTAGACAGACGCTTTACCGTCTGAGCCACCAGGGAAGTTTAAGTCTAGCTCTCTAAGCTTAGGCATAATTGCAGTGTAGTTTTTTGAACTGTTTTTCACTTGGTCTACATGGGGTTACAGAGTCAGACACAACTTAGCGACCAAACAACAATGTGTTTTGCCTTTTTACTACCTACATGACCAAATGGAGAAGGAAATGACAACCCATTCCAGTATTCTTACCTGGAGAATCCTGTGGCTGCTGTCCATAGGGTCGCACAGAGCTGGACATGACTGAAGTGACTTAGCATGTGTGCATACGTTGGAGAAGGAAATGGCAACCCACTCCAGTATTCTTGCCTGGAGAATCTCAGGGACGGGGGAGCCTGGTGGGCTGTCGTCTATGCGGTCGGACACGACTGAAGCGGCTTAGCAGCAGCAGCAGCAGAACATGACCAAATAATATTCCCTTTAGAGTACATACCGTTTTTAACATTTTAGATTCCTTTCAAAATTTTTTATAATGAGACAAAAAACTTTCTGCATTATAAATGCTTCTTTTTGTGGATTTTCATCTTGGGATTGCCACAATTGTGATTAACAGTCTTTTATTTAAAAACAAATCAGCATTAGTTTAGGCTCTTGAAGTATATTACCATATTTAAGCCAGTTTTAACTAAATTTGTTATCATATGAACTCTTCAGTGTCATATATCTTTGCAAAATTTTGGAAGGTTAATATGTGTGTGTATTTAAACAATTGGAAGATTGTAAACCAGGCCAACTAACTCTAAATTTGTTTTTGTCTTTATTTTCTGGACCAAGCATGTTCATTTCCTTAATCTCTGACTCATAATTCACCCATAAATTGCAATTTCAGAGCTGCTTTAAATTGTCAATTATAGGTTAAACAAATGTTATTTAAAATGTAGGTAAAATTATCAAGAAAAATGTTGGTTCAAAACAAGAAGGTGTCTTCCTTAAATACTTATTAAAACAGTAATAAAGCGGATGTCAGCTACCAGTGTTCTGTCACCCTCTGTGGCTTCTTGATAAACCTACCAGGTAGCGTTTCTTCTGCTTACAGACATTGTGGAGGAAGGGAGGAGTGGCCCATGGTTGGGGCAGGGCAATATCCTGTTTGCGGTTCCTTCCTTTTATAGCTTGATAGGCAAGAATGCTATTGTGATGGTGCCTGTAAGTGGGCCAGAGAGGCTTTTATCCTTGCAGGCTAGTATTTTTGGTATCTTTAAGCAGGTCAGGTTCCCTAAAATCATACAGCATTTTCAATTCCAAACTCTTTGAATTTGGAAATTCTGTTTGTCTTCTGCATGTGGATAGAGCAGTATCATCTTTTCAATTCTCCTTGCATATTTCATTTAGCTGCAGGCTAGAAAAATCAGCAGTTTGCTTTTCACTTGTGGAAGGTTTGATTCTCAAATTTAACTGAGTATATCTTTTTAGTATTTTTTTTCCTTTTCTCCTTCTAACAAGTTTCCTCTGTGTTGTAAACACACACAAAAAAAAAAAAAAAAAAAAAAAAAAAAAAAAAAAAAAAAAAACACACACACAAAAAAAAAACACACACACACACACACACACACACACACACACACACACACACACACACACACACACACACACACACACACACACACACACACACACACACTCTGTATTTAGGACCATACATTTCAGGGCTGATATTGTGTCTGCTCACCCAGTCTTGAAAAGATATATACTTTCTATCTGAAAAGCTTGTGTCCATTTGTTTCATTTACATATTGAATTAAGGGGCTACATATTTGTAATGAAACTTCGATTTGTTCCCACAATAGCCCCAGAGTCTAGAACAGTGTCTGACAAGTGCTCAATGAACACTTGCGTGAATGACTGAATACTTAATTGATAAGCATTAGTAACATTGGATAATGTTAATTGGGGTAGATGCATAATGATGTACATTGGGTAATGATAATTTATCCATGTGTTTATGGATAAATAATGTCCCACAATTCTTGAAAGTTTGATATGGAGCAATTAAAAAGCTCAAGTGCTTAAAAATAAACTATGAAGTCAGTACTAATTATAGAAATAACAACAAGAATCACAGTGTTTTGAGGCATTTTTTATTTATTTTTAAAATAGAAATTTATTTAATTGAGGCATTATTAAAGTTACTGAGTGAAATAAGATGTTTGTATAGGTCTCTAAAATTTTAGAATTGAAATGAACTTTATTAATATATACAAACATTTAAAATCAGTGTTACGGGTGATAGTCTTCATTTTTAACCCCAGCATTATTTCTGTTTTTCTCAATAGGGAAATATCCTTATTTATGCATTGTCAGACATTTTTAAACAGTTGTCCTTGTACTTCCAACATACTTTTCAGTAAGAACTAAGTCAAAAGCTCAAGAAAAGAATACTGGAGAAATTTTCAATTAGTTGCATTAAAAAATTTAACTATTTTTTTATGAAAGAAAATTAGGAAAGAAGCACTGAAAGCCCCTGAAGACATTATCTGTTACATCGTGTAACTTGGTTCTAAAAACACCCAAGAGACTCAGTTTTCAGAACCACTGAAGTATCTCTGTAAGAAACTAGAAAAAAATCTGCTCCAGTATTGCTTTCTCAGATGGAGACTCTCAG
The DNA here is from genome assembly GCA_917880005.1 of Nanger dama. Classification (NCBI taxonomy): domain Eukaryota; kingdom Metazoa; phylum Chordata; class Mammalia; order Artiodactyla; family Bovidae; genus Nanger; species Nanger dama. The sequence goes on from CAKJTW010000059.1 coordinate 6,887,540, forward strand.
CCCAGAGAGGTCAAGTGTCTTGCCGTAGGTCAAATCCAGTTAGTGAAAGAGAAAGACTAGAACCTGCCCCCAAGTTCCCAGTTGGGGGTATATCCCCCTCACAGCAGGAAGCTGAGCAGTGCCAATCTTGGAATAATACTGTCTCTAAACTAAGTGAAAGCGAAAGAAAGTCTCTCAGTCCTGTCTGACTCTGCGATCCCATGGACTATACAGTAGTCTATGGAATTCTTCAGGCCAATTCTGCAAAAGAATCAAAGCAGCATTCAGTGTGAAAGGGTAGAATTTTTCCACTGGAAAGCAGTGTTGCAAATACACTGGTCACGCAGTTTCTCTTCCAGGCAGCATCTGAACTTTAATTCTGGCTGATGGAGCTAACACCACATGTTTGTGTACAAACTGGATTGAAATGGCAGTTTTCCTCACCTTTGCTTTAGTGATGTCTGGGAATGTTCACAAGTAGTTCAAAGTGTCAGGAGTGATAAAAACACAGGAGAACTAAAGAGTGACATACATAGTTCAGGCTGATATTCTTTTTAAGCTTTTTTTTTTTTTTTTACTATAATCCATAGAAAGAAACATTTTACATTGCAGCTTAGTTCACATACACACACACATGCACACCATTCACATGAATAATTGAAACAAAAGATTAAAGAAACAATTCTTACATTACGATGGGTGAGGTATACTGGTGTTTTATATTCTGTCTTATTTTATTAAAAAAAGAAAAGTCTTTATCCATTAAATTGATTTTGTTGCTCACAGCCATTGGAGAGTCTGTGGTTAGAGCTGAATTACTGTGCTTACTGCTTACTGGGCTTAGATCTGAAATGTATTTGGATGTTTTTAGGGCACTGATTTTGGCATTGAATGTGCAGGTGATTGTTTGGCCCATCTGGGTTAGCCTTCAATTAAAATGAACAGCTTAAGGAAATCAAAAGTGTTCTGAACTCCTCAGAGGCTCCTCTCTAAATATCAAGATGTACTGCTGGCTCCCACATGATTTTCATTCAGTTGCTACTTGATCCTTAGAAAAATCTGAGTTTGGTTTAAGCCCTCAAATAATACAGTTTATCTTTTCATATCGCACTTCCATTTGAATCTCTCTGTTTTCCTCAAATTCCTCTCCTACACATCCCCTTCTTCCTGTTAGTCCAAATGTGCATGAATTTATTCTTTGGGACAACCTTGAATGAGAAACGCCTGTGCTTGGGTCAGCCGTGGGGCCCCTGAAGAGCCAGCTCTCTGTTATGTGAGTCCCTGTCCAACTTAATTTATAAATTTGTGCTCATGGCATATAATATCCTATTGACCTCATGATGTCTAATCTTAAACCTTAGGTTTATAAGGGTTTTTGAATGCATACTTTTTTGGTAATATGCAGTTTCACATTTATTAAACAACACAAGCAGATTTGAAGATGAATGAAGGTACTTTTACTTTTAAAAATTAAAATACATTTTAAAATCAAGAAATCAGGTGCACATTATAAGATAAGAAACAGACTGAAATACATGAATATAAAACAAGAAACATTCTCCCACTTATTTTTAAAAATGTTCAGATAATCTATATAAAGAATGCTTTATTGTTTAATGTATATAAACATTATTTTTATAGTTATAGAAATTCTTTGAAGGAAATAGTTTTAGAATGAAAGTATATTACAGATCCACCAATAAAATGTTTCAAATCTGTCAGTTTATGTATTGACGAGTTTAACTGTTTATTTATTAAACTTAGATATAAAATCAGCATGCTGAAATCTGCTGCACTTCTATGCACTAATAATGAACAATCAGCAAGAGAAATTAAAGAAATAATTTAGAATTTAGCTACTTTAATTTTTATTTTACTCTCAGAAGTATCATCCAAAAAGCTTAAATGATCAATTAAAAAAAAATAACTCTACAGGATAAAAATAACACAGATTATTGTTTTTGTGACTATATACCTACACTCACAAAATAACAGGAAGACCTAAACTTACTGACAGATGAGAGCTAAAATGGCATATAAGATTTAGTTTTTCCTTCTGTTATTTTATGTTCAAAAATTTTGGCTTTATTTAAATTTACCTCAAATGATGTTTTCCCACATATATCTTATCTTCTTTTAAAAAAATACTTTTATTGTGGTAAAAGTCACATAATATAAAACATGATTTTAACCATATTTAACTGTACAGTTGAATGCATGCTTTTAATTTATATAAATTTTATTTTGACTTATTTTTCTGTTTGACATAGTGAATAAAATAGTGCCCTTTCCCCTATTATGGACGGTGAGCTAATAAACGAAAAGCCCTCTCCATATGTACTTTCTGAAGTTTTAAATAAAAGAGACGCTAACCGCAGCTCCGGCTGAGGTTGCTGGGTGTTGAGTTATTCTAAAGGTGCTTAGCGCCCCAGATGTGGTCACTGCTGCCGTAAACCGAGACTGGGTCGGTGCTGGCCACTAGGGCTGTGTTAGCAGCGCTCTGTCCCGGGCTCTGTCTGGGTTCTCTCTAGTGCGCTCTGCCTCAGCCTTGTTCCCTGGTGCCTGCCCCCTCTCCCCTTCCATAATAAAGGCTTGCAGGGCTTTTCCGTTTTCACTGTGGAAAACCAAGCTTTATGATGAGCACCTGAAACCAGCGTTGTAGTTAGTCAGCAAATTACAGTTAAAGTAAATAAGGGGCAAAGAAAGTGTAACTTCAGCCTGAAAGAACTATGTAGAGTTGCTGCAGCACCTCAGAGAATGATTTAATAGGGGAGAAACATGGTCCGTAGTTTCAAATTATTGAGCAGACAGACAAGCCTTTCCATGTGAAGCTGCCTCCTGTAGGATGAATCAGACTTGACAATTCTTTCACAAGTGGGTGTGTGAGTCAGTTAGTGGGGCCTACTTTGGGAAATTTGTAAGTTGACTGAAGAAATAAACAAAACAAAAGCCCACAATTCCCTTCTCAGAAACTTTTTCTGATTCCTGCCCACCCCACCCCCAGTTGGTCCAGTTTCCTCTCTTCACCCATGTCCATTTTGTCATTTCTTATTGTCTGACGCAGAACCTGGCTTAATTATAGCTTTTCTCACCTTGTCTTGTAACTAATTATGTGTAATATAATCCACTAGAATGAGCTCTTTGCTGTTACTTGCTTTGTTTTTCTTCCTATTAGAGAGCTCCTTGAGTAAAAGTATGACTGTTATTCACACTCCTATCCTCACTACCTGTCTCTGTTATTTTAAGGAATAAGGAATGAACAAGATAGGAGACAGCTCTGGAGGTAGTTCTAATTCCCAAAAGGTCTTGTGTTAACTGTGTGAAAATTGATGCAGACAGACTCCAGGCTCAAGGTCTGCATCACAGCACTCCTGCCCCCAGGTCCTGCCCTTGACTTCTGTAACCCAGGTCTCAGCTGCGGTGCTTTCAATTTAAAACCCACGCTTATTAAAACCTATGGGAATGGACCCACCCATACGAAGAATTTAGGTTATGTGGTAACCTTCCTAATAGCATTGGAGGCTATTGTGTGTCTTGGAGTTGGAAAAGCCTTAAATCCTATTAGTTTGAATGTGGTAAAGTATGTTCCCTTCAGAAATGCCTGAAATCTGGAGAAAAGTCTCAGTTGTCTGTAAGGGAGCTGTAGTTTTGGCAGTAAGCTGCATATTTTGCCAGGAGCCAAATTTTAAGTTTTATTGTTTTTTCGGTAAACACATCTGTGAAATAATGGAAATAATGACAAACTGTGCGTAACATTTTAAAACAGTTTCTAAAATTATTTTGCTTACTTGAATTATAAAACAATAACTTTTAGGATAGCCTGACATTGGGCTATGACATTAACATAAAGCTTAAAAGAATGTTAGAGATTAAATTTTATATGTATGTATTGACTGATGACAGTATTTTATTTCTGAATTTGTGGAAGAGGAAGCTAGATTTTAGTTGTTGATTAAGATCATTTTGCTACAATTTAAAATTTTGGGATTTACCCAGAATATGAGCAAGTGGATTTCCTTGATAAACTTTATTTTACTTTTTTTTTTTAAAGGAACAGTAGTTGACGTAGACTTTGAGTTAAATACAGAGACTACAGAATGAGATGGGGGTAGGGGGACGGGTGTCTACTCTAGCCATCCAGAGAGTAATTTCTCCTCTGAAGAACTGCTTCAGTGGAGCTGTATTTAGCAATTCTTTCCTAAGTGATAAAAACAGACAGACCTTAGATGGGTCTTCTTTTGCCCTGCCTGCCCAACTCTACCCTTTTCTCTGGGTCTCCCTAGCCTCATTGTACTAGGAGACCTAGGGAAATTAAGTGACTTGCCACAAGAGACTCAGTAGGGGCGGGTGAGAACCTCTGTGTAGCTGGCACTCCAGTTCTTCCCTTCTTCATTAGCAGCTTGCCTCCTGAGGTAGACACCCATAGTCCAAGTTAATACCATGTGTGTAACAACCAGTTACCTCTTTTCTTACACTTTGTTCTTGGCTGTCCTTTATGCCTGTTACCCATCACATTCCTCTGTGGACCTCTCCATCTTCATCTTTGCTTCCGCCTCTCCTGCCGGCCCTCACTGTTTCCATCTCTTTTTCTTCCTCTGTTTCTGATCACATCTCACCTGTTGCTTTGTTTCTTTCCTTTAACCCCTCCCTTTTTTTTTTTAAGGGTAAACTAATTCAATCTTTTAAAAAACATTTATTTATTTATATCACCGCAACCAATCTTATTCAAGGCAGGTATGACTTGGTAGTTGCCAGTAGCACGTGGGATCTTAGTTCCCCAGCCAGGGATTGAACCTGCATATCCCCCATTGCAAGGCAGGTTCTTAACCACTGGACCACCAGGGAAATCCCCCTCCTTCTATCTTAATTGGCTGGTATATAGAATAGCAATTTGTAATAATTGGAGTTTTTGGTTACATGTAACAGAAATTGGCTCTGACTTGCTCAGGTTCAAAATTTTAGATGAATTTTCTGGTAGTCAAAAGAAGGAAATAGAGGGCTCCTATGGCCTTCACTGTTTAATAAAAACTCTATTCATTTTAATGGGAAATAGCCTTTCCCTCTCTCCTGTCTGGTTTGTTTGTTCATTCTGTCATTGAGCAAGTAACTATTGAGCAGCTTTGCCAGATAACTTTTCTAGGCTCGAAGGATATAGCGATGAACTAGAGGGATAAAAATCCTTGTCGTCATAGGGCTTACTTTCTGCTGGGGGAACAGATGAACAAATGAAAGGCTGGTGATAATGGCTATGCTGGTGTTTTTCTGGCTACTTTAGGCTGGAAGCTCAGGGAAGCTGTCTTTGAGGTCATGACAGTTAAGCTGATAAAGAGGAAGAACATTCTAGGCAGAGGTAATAGCAGATACAAAGGCTTTAGGGTAGACATGAACTTGAGTATGATTGAGGAGCCAAGAGAAAGCCCGTGTGGTTGGAGCATAGAGGATGAAGAGGCTGATTCGGTGATAAGGTGTGAGGTCCCTGCCAGAGCTGGTATGTGAGGGGAATAGTTTGGATTTTATACTCCATGGGAAGCTGTTAGAGAGTTGAAATGGTCTGATTTGCACTTAAAAGGACTTTAAAAAGTTAACTTTCAGAACTCTACTCAAAGCTCTCGTTGATACCAGTTATCTCTGTGTTTCATATTTCTCTTATGCTGCAGTGCCATGATGATCTGTGTATTCACATGTCTGCCTTCCCTGTCTTTTTTTCATATGCCTAAAATATAACTCTTCTTTAATTTCTTCCAGTGTCTTCTAGTTGTCTTGTGCTGCTTTGATTTAATTTATTCTTGTGTTTATTCTTTTGATGCTATTATGAATGGAATTGTGTTCTTAATTTCTTTCTTGGATTGTTTATTGCTTGTATATAGAAATACAGCTGATTTTTGTATATTGGTCTTATATCCTATAATCTTGCTGAAATTATTCTAGTTGTTTTTTGGGAATTTTTAAATTATTTTCTCTCTATATAATATCGTCTGTAAAGAGAGATAGTTTTACTTTTTACTGCCTTTTTCCCCCCCTCTTGCTTAATAACCCTGACTGGAACTTCTAGTGTAATGTCAAGTACAAGTTGTAACAATGGACATCCTTTTCTTATTCCTGATCTTTGGGGGAAAACATCTACTTTTCTGCCAGTAAGTATAATGTTAGTTGTGGGGTTTTCACAGATGCCCATGAATCAGGTTGAGAAACTTGTGTTGTTAGTTTCTCGAGTGTTTTTCTTTTCTTTTTTTTTATTATGAAGCAGTGTTGGATTCTGACAATGTGTTGTAATGAAGAGGTTTTGTTGAGAGTTGTACTGTCTGTGTCAGTAAGTAAATTTTCTTGAAGTGAGCTTCTAAATCTGTAAGAGATGCTAATCAGGATGAAGCCATAGAAGTGCTTGCTGACGGTTTTTATAGTTTGTCAATTGATATACATTTAATGGTTTCTAACTTCCCTGGTGACTCAGTGGTAAAGAATCTGCCTGTCAATGCAGGTTCAGTCTCTGGGTCAGGAAGATCCCCTGGAGAAGGAAATGGCAACCCACCCACTCCAATATTCTTGCCTGGGAAACCCATGGACAGAGGAGTCTGGCAGGGTCACAAAGAGTTGAATACAACTTAGTGACTAAATAACATATGCAATAGATCAGTGGGATGGATTTAAATTACTTTTATTTAAGTTGAAGTTTTCTTCACATATTTCAGTTCTACTGTTTGTGAAATTAGTAAACTATTTAGGGAACATGGTTAGTTTACATGGTTAAGAAGTAACAGTGGTTACTTCTTAAAAATGTCTATACATTTACGAATGATAAATCCTATTATGTTCTTGAAGGATACATCTGTCACGTGGCATCTATTTGAGCAGTTTGGACTAACGCACAGTACAATTGGCACAGAATACTTTCTGCAAACACCTGACTGGTGGGCAGAGCTCTTGCTTCTCCTGCTTTCTCTAAGCAACGACTCTTTGTAAATACTGGAAAAGAACAACCAGTTCCTTGTTTGTATTCATTGTTGGTTTTCTATTCTTGAGTCAATTCAAAAGAGCAGTAACTTACAAGTTACCATGAGATTCTAGATCTGAGATTTAGTTCACATGCTGTGTGGCTTCTGTCTTAGAAGTTTTCAGTTTGAAAAAGAGTAAGGTGACTATATTCAAAAAGGAGAAAAAAACCCTTTTTTGTTGTGGGTCCTTCAGGTGCATGCTCCAGTTACTAAAATGAATACAGTGGGTTGTCTGGTCTACCTTCTTCTCTCCTAGGACATCTTAGGCAGCCATGAGCTGTCATTGTCTTACTATTCTCCCACCCAAGTTGGGTTCCATAACTGGCGAGTTTGGCCATCGTACTCTTGTATGTGCCCAGACAGTTTCTGACTTTTCTTATTTATTTTTCTTCCAATTATTTTGCTCTATTTGCATCAAGAAAATCTTTTTCCTCTCATACTTGAAATTAGTCCTAATCATATTGCCAAATATTGAGAAAAGCTAATGCATTTTGAAGTGGAATTAGATGTAATAAAGTACCAGTCAAACATTTAAAATAATTCAGGGTTCACTTTAGACTCATTATAAACATATTCATTGATCTCCTCATGTTTTTCTAACCTAACCTTTCCACAAGTACTAGCGTTGAGAGAAAATAATTAAAAAGCAAACAAACTTATTTAATTGAATTATTTTGTTTTAGTTTTTGAAATAATGTTTTCTACTATATTTTATTTTAGATATCTGATTTTAGTGATAATATGGAATACAATATTGTTTTTGGACTAGGCTATAAGACTAATAACCATAAGACCTTATTTTTGGGAAACTATTTCCAGAAATCTAAATATTAGCTTTTACAGATAGGCTTTTGGAATAGAATTCATTTGCAAGTTAAAGACTTACTGTAATGGGCCATAGGTGTTAAGAGGATTTAAACACAGGTTCTTGATCTATTGCAGCACATCTGTTAACTGCATCTTCATCATAAATGAAGTTATAGGTCTTGCCTTCTAAGCTTGATCAAAAATTCAGGTTTAAAGACTCTTCTCACTTTAAAAAAACTTTTCTTTTTAATTTGAAAGGTTTTATGAAATAAAACTCATACTATACCCAGAATTAAGCAATGAAAGTCAGCATGAGAAGTTTCTAACATGAAACCATTTCATTTCAGAGTATGTATTATTCAGGTGATATTCTGGAGAGAATCTATTTTTGTGCTTTATGCAGACACTGGTTTCTGATTATGACTGATAGTTGATATGCAGGGTTATGTTTATCCATGAGTTGTAACCTAACAGCCTTGTACTCAGTTTGTGTGAGACCAAGGACCTCAGCTTTTCTTAGGACCAAGTATTTTCTCTTTTTCCCCTTTAAAGGGTCCATATGCTGAGAATATTGGCTTAGTGTTTCCTTCAGTTCAGCTCAGTTCAGTTCAGTTGCTCAGTCGTGTCTGACTCTCTGCGACCCCATGAATCGCAGCACGCCAGGCCTCCCTGTCCATCACCAACTCCTGGAGTTCACTCAGACTCACGTCCATGGAGTCAGTGATGCCATCCAGCCATCTCATCCTCTGTCGTCCTCTTCTCCTCCTGCCCCCAATCCCTCCCAGCATCAGAGTCTTTTCCAGTGAGTCAGCTCTTCTCATGAGGTGGCCAAAGTACTGGAGTTTCAGCTTTAGCGTCATTCCTTCCAAAGAAATCCCAGGGCTGATCTCCTTCAGAATGGACTGGTTGGTTAGTTTGCTTAAATAAGCGGCTGAGCTAGTTCAGGGAGATACAACAAGCTCAGCAATGTCTGTCTTGGAACACGAGCTCTCTTCAAGCAGGAGAAGCCCATGGCACTGAGATACTACTAGCAGGAAATAGGTATTTGTCCTGGCTATGGTTGTCAGTTCTGGAAGGACATCTTTTCAAGCTGATCATGAAAGTTCTGTTTCCCATCCAATTAGATGGGAAAATACACATGGCTGATATTGTCTGCAATTTCCTAAATTACCCATCAAAGAGTTCCCAGTGGTTTCACTCTAATTAGACCCATGAGAATGGTGGAGAGAGTATTTCTATTTTAAGCTAATTCTCATATTAATAGAATAAAGTCCACTGGCTACTCACTATCAAATCCCCAATTCAAATTCAAATATGAAACAACACCACACGAGAGTATTATAGAGCAGACATCACCTTAACCAAGAAGCACATTTATTTCTAGACCTTGTTCTTAAGAGGATAATTTGGAAGCGATGGAGATAGAGACCTGGCATGAGGTTCTGCCTTTCTTCTATAATTAGGGTTGCCTCCATTACTTGTTAAGCAGATGCATTGTCTAATATTCTGCAAGCCTTGTAACCTGTGGTTTATAATAGAGTCAAAACTTGAAGAACCGGAAGAATGACTGACTGTCTTTTATGGTGTGTTCAAAGACTATAAGAGACAACATACATTCCTTCTGTTCTTGTTCAATTAAACCAGTAGAAGAAACCTACAATAGACTGAATAATGGAAGTTGTTTTAACTATACAGTTGCATTTCTGGTTAGTAATTAGTCTTACTATCTAATTTATGATTGTTTAACACTGAATATTTTCATTTCCGTAAGCAGTTAGAACAAAAGTAGAATTGGCTGTGCATTTGAAAAATGTTTGCCTTTTTCCTATTTTAAAATTTTATTTTAAAGTTGAGTTCCAATATTGTTTTCTTAGTCACTGGTTATAATGGGAGGAAATGATTAAGAAGAAAAATGTTGCTAAAAATAAAAAAAGTAAGCATTTTGTTTGTGCTTGTATATGACAATCAAGGCCTAATGCTTTCTTCAGGAAAAAGCAATTTATAAATGAAGTGCCCTGACACTTAGGAAGTCTGAGAACCAAGTCTTGCAAGGCAAGGAAGAGACTTTAAAAGTTACATGTTTTAGCTCTTTGCAGAGCTTCTCACTTGATCATATGTTTTTATAGATGTTCATTTCATGGACTTCTGTGGTTTTACATCTTGTAGATAACTGGTAATTGCTCTCCTCTCCGGAAAACAAACAAACAAACCCAACCAAACCTGGTAATCTTACTGTTTTGTTCGTGAGAAGTTCGCATAAGGAAAAATGAGTACAGTGGCTCCCTCCTGGTTACTTTGTTGGAGAGCGTTATGGGCCAACAGTGATTTTCTGATAGTTTGACAGTGGATTGATGAAACAGGAGCCAGTGCGTGTATTTTGTGGTTGTTGATACTAAGTCACCAGGACTCAGGATGCCCTTTGAACAGAAAGAACTGAGAGCAGCATCAATATCTGTACATTAAAAAAATGAGAGGACTGAACTAAATGATGGCCTGTGTTACGGCTCTGGTGTATAGCGATTGTGAGGGATGTTTAAAGGCTCGTGTTTTGATGTTTGTATGCATACATGGGCTTTGGACTAAGGTGTTGGAAATAATAGCCGTTATGGGTCCATATTCAGATGGATACAGGTGATGGAAAAGAGAAGAAAAAAATAATTTTGAGATCAAAGTTTATCTTTTTCCTGTGGTCCCTCAATATAGATGAGTAATGTGGCAGGTACAATTCTGAACACTTTATATACATTGTTAATTCACTTAATCTTCCCAAAAAACAGTCTGCTGAGGGAGTTACTGTGTTATCCCCACTTCATGGGTTAAGGGAATGGAAGCACAGAGAGTTAATGTAATATAGCTCGCAAGAGAAGAGCCTGGCAGCTTGGCTGTGGACTTGGAGTGCCTAACCACTACACTGGGTCACCTACTCTCTAGATAGGGGATCAGTGTTCTGTGATCGTGTCATGCGTGTTTTTACATAAAATGCTTTCTTTCCCTCCACTGTTTGTTCCTGCAGCCATCAAACATTTCTGTGTGTGTTATGTGCCAGGCATAGTGGTGAGTCTCGTAGATACAGAAGAGACAAGAAATCCTGCTCTCAGATTTACAAGCCTAGCCAGGGAGACAGACTAAAATAACCACAGAAACCTGTGATGACAAACGAGGTTAAGAGTTTGAAGGAGAAGGGCAGGGAGCTTTGAGAATGTACAGCAGGGGCCCGAGCTCCTCGAGGTGCCAGAGAAAGCTGCCCTCCCACAGTGACTTCAGCTATGATGCCAAGGGGAGCAGGAGGCCATCTAAATGCTGTAGTGAGGCCAGGAAGGCTCAGGCAGAGTCACTGTCTTTGTGGACCACTTCCCGGCCCCCTTTGGAACCATTGTTCTCGGTATCTCAGTACCAGAATGCCAGTGCAGAGTTGCCTTGTGTCCCTGGATGTGTGCAGGTTCCTATGCAGATTGTCAGCATTAAGTACATACATGTTGGTCTGTTCTGTTCCACCTCCTGCTTCCTTCTTTTATCTCATGTTGGGAGTGGCCGAGTGTAACTTCAGAACAGATAGAGGAAAGTGCGAGAATGAATGTCTCAGTCAGGTGGCATGCCTTGGCTCTCAAAATACTTTCTAAAAGCTTATACAGATCATTTGATCTAAAGCCCTTATGTTTGAAACCAATCTCTTTCTTACTTTCTCTTTTAGCACACCACTGAAGTCTTGTTTCTATGTACCTGGTTGGATGCTTTCATATAACTGGGATCAGAAAGTTAATTTCACTAGCTCCTCTGGGCATTACTGCTAAAATTGTAGTGACACGTTTAAAAAAATCTCATTCACTGAATATTAAATAAGCTGAATTAACTCCCTAGGGCCTATATGATGCTGCTGCTGAGTCACTTCAGTTGTGTCCGACTCTGTGTGACCCCATAGACAGCAGCCCACCAGGCTGCCCTGTCCCTGGGATTCTCCAGGCAAGAACACTGGAGTGGGTTGCCATTTCTTTCTCCCATGTATGAAAGTGAAAATTGAAAGGGAGGTCGCTCAGTCGTGTCCGACTCTTAGTGACCCCATGGACTGCAGCCCACCAGGCTCCTCTGCCCATGGGGTTTTCCAGGCAAGAGTACTGGAGAGGGGCGCCATTGCCTATATAGTCTTTGTATTTGAAGAGTTTAAAGTAGTTTATATTCACTAAACATATACGTATTTATTGAGCATCTGCAAAGGAGGCTTTGTAAGGCTTATAGAAGTATGAAACACTTGGTTACTGCACTTAAGGAGCTTCCTACTTAGGCTAAAGGAGAGTAATTGCAACAGAGCTGTGGGGGCACGTCAGGAAGTGGTCAGCAAGGCCTCTGGGGGCTATGCTGCCTGACTCCACTGCACCCTAGCTGTGTGGCCCGAGGCAGCTGAGTCTCTGCATTTTGGTGTGTGAAATGTACGTTGTGCTTGTGAGTATTAATGATCCATATTATGTAAATTGCTTAGAATAGTGCTTGACACATAATATGAACTATATAACTTCTTACTTTTATTATCATCATCACTGTCATGGTCATTATAAAGAGTAAGGGGAAGGGTTTCTGAGCTAAAGGAAAAGGCATCATGGAGGTAGTATTTGAGTTAGCGCTAAAGAAACAGGAAGGATTTTAATAGGCAGAGAAGGTGTGGAGAGGATTCCAGAACAAACCTCAGATGCTAGAAGGTGTCAAGTATGATTCGGGAATGGTGAGGAGCCCAAGCTAGTAAATGGGGTTCATCTGAGGAACAGTGACAAATTCACCTGGAAAGGTGGATTAGGACCTTATCTTGGGGAAGGATTGACAGTCTGGCTGGACTTTTGAGTAGAACTGAGTCTCTCAGGTTCTGCTTTAGAATTACTGGAGTAGGCGGGAAGTGGAGGCAGAGAGAAATGGTGTGAGTCATAGCATATGGAGATAAGGGTTTGAAATAAGCTGATGATGATGAAAAAAAGGTCACGTGCATATCTGCTAGAAAAGAATGAAACTTAAAATTCAGGGCCCCTCCTGTGCTCAGAACCCTAGTGGTGGTATGAATAAAATTTGAAAATATATTTGTATCCTCTGTTTCTTTCCCCAAATAATATATTTAAATCCCCCAAAACTGCTTCCACCCCATAATTGAAAGAGACTGGAGAATCAGTCTATGTATTGATTTGATGAGCGTGAGTAGAGTGAGACAGAGAGGCCAGCGTTAAAAATGACTTTTGAGATTTTATCTGAGTGATGCGGAGGAAACTGATGGGAAAGAGGGATGATGGGGAAGCCATTTAGAGAAGTGTGGTCTCAAACCAAGTGAGTGTTCCAGACTGGTTAGCTTCACCAGGCAAAGAAACATTTTCTTTCTTTCTTTTTTTTTTCTTTTATATCTCTGCACATCCCTATCCTCAATTGCTGTTGTACATACAGGTGTGATAATTGTAAGTTATATGAGGCTGGAGAAAGGGGTCTAAGGATGACTGCTAATTAATAGGCTAGAACCCAAAGCACATATCATAGGGACTACTTTGTAATATCCACATTAAGTATGCCGTATAGGCTAAGTCTAGTTTTCTGAAACCTTTAAAGAGAGTCCCTCCTTTTTGGTATGATTCTTCTATATTCAGCAAATCTTAGTGCTTCTAGACTATTTTCAAGTTGAAACATATGTTCTCTGGAAACTTCTATCTTGAACAAGTTTAATGGACTCAGACATGGTTGGTAATGCTGATTTCACGGCTGTTTTAGTGTTCCTGTGGCAGTACCTGACTGGGAAAGGCTGTTCTCAGCATTTTATTTCCTTTTTCATAAACAAGTAAAATATTAAATAACAGGAAATCAAAAGCCAAGATTGAAGAATACAGGTCTCAGATGGCCAAACTGAATCTTCAGGAGTATTTTCACTTTCCATATCACAAAATATAATTGACAGAGACACTCAGGTTTCAAAAATGAAACATTTTTGAATTATGGGTATGTGTGTTTGTATGTGTGTGTGTGGGTGAGTGGGTGTTGGCTTTGCCATCAGGCTTTTTTGGGAAATAATAATACCTAAAAACAAAGCTAAAAACATAGTAAGATCTGAAGCAAATATCTCTGGGGAGGACCATTAGCAAATTCATGACTCAGAGTCTGGAGTAGACTTGTGTATTAAGCCATGTGTTGTTTAAAGAATCATCCCTTGTATATCAGATAGATTAAATTATCTGAGTAAGAAAAATTGTTGTAAATTCCAAAGTGCTTCTGAAATTTACATGTACCATTTTTGACAGGCTTTAAGAATTTAATGACCATAGGATATAGTTTAAAGAAATGATTTAGATGTATTTGCAGATTAGTTCTAAGAGGATTTTGTTTAACTTGCCAGGTTGGTCTACTGTTCTATGAAATTAGTCCAAACTTCATATTTGTTACAATGGTCCTCAGTATGTCGTGAACACAAACATTTTAGTTAACTTTTTCTTCAGTTTTATTGAGATATAACTGACATACAGCACTGTTTAAGTGTATAACATAATGATTCACTCACATACATCATGAAATGATTATCACTGTAAGTTTAGTGAACATCATAGTTTCATAGACACAAAATTAAAGAAATAGAAAAAAATTTTATGATGAAAATTTTTAGGATATACTCTCTTAGCTTTCATACATGACATACAATAGTGCTAATTATATTTATCATGGTATACATTACATCCCTAATACTTACTTATCTCATAACTGAAAGTTGGTACCTTTTGACTGCCTTCATTCATTTACCCCTCCTGTCAGCCCCCTCCTCTGGTAACCATAAATCTGGTCTCTTTTTGTGTGAGACATTTATTTTTGAAGTATAATGAGTTACAATACGGTGCTAGTTCCTGTTATACAGCATAGTGATTTGGTATTTCGATACATTTCAAAATGATCACCATGGTAAGTCTAGTTGTGATATGTCACCATTCAGAGATGTTGTGGTTGTTGTCCAGTTGCCCAGTCGTGTCTGACTCTTTGCGACCCCATGTACTGCAGCACGCCAGGCCCCCCTGTCCCTCACTCTCTCCCGGAGCTTAGCCAGGTTCTTGTCCATAGCATCGGTGATAACATCCAGCCACCTCGTCCTCCGACACCTTCTTTTCCTTCCGCCTTCAGTCTTTCCCAGTGTCAGGATTTCTTCCAATGAGTCAGCTGTTCACGTCAGGTAACCAGAATATTGGAACTTCAGTTTCAGCATTAGTCTTTCCAATGAGTATTCAGGGTTGATTTCCTTTAAGATTGACTGGTTTGATCTCCATGCTGTCCAAGGGGCTTTCAAGAGTTTTCTCCAGCACCACAGTTCAAAGGCATCAATTACTCAGGGCTCTGCCATTCAAAGATACTATATACTATATTCCCCACATTGTACATTTCATATGCATGGCTTATTTATTTTGCAGCTGGAAGCTTGTGCCTCTTCATCTCCCTTACCTATTTCTTTTCTTCCCTCCCCACTGCCTACAACTCTAGCAACCACCTGTTTGTTCTCTATCCATAACTCTGTTTTGTTATGTTATTCCCTTTTGTTTTTTTAGATTATTTGTATAAGTACTGTATGAAGACAAATACTTCATACAGTATTTGTCTTTCTGTGACTACTTCACTCAGTATAATATTCTCTAGGTTCATCCGTGTTATTGCGAATGGCAAGATTTCGTTCTGGCTGAGTGATGTGTGTGTGTGTGTGTGTGTGTGTGTGTGTGTGTGTGTGAGAGAGACCACATCTTCTTTATCCATCTGTCTATTGATGGGCACTTGGGTTGCTTCTGTATCTTGGCTATTGTGAATAATGCTTCAGTGAATATAGGAGTGTATAGTCAGTGTATAGTCTTTTCAGATACTCAGGGATGAAATTTCTGGATCATATGGTAGTTTTATTTTTAATCTTTTAAGGGCTCTCTGTACTGTTTTTCATAACAACTGTACCAGTTTATATTTCCACCAGCAGTGCAGGAGGGTTTAGTTTTCTCCACTTTGTTATTTGTTGTTTTTTTGATAATAGCCATTTTGACAGGTGTGAGGTGAGAATCTCATTGGGGTTTTTATTTGTTTTCCCTGATGACTGGTGATGTTGGGCATCTCTTCGTGTGGCTCTTGGCCATCTGAATGGCTTCTTTGGAAACGTATCTATTTAGATCCTCTGTCCATTTTTAATTGGGTTGTTTATTTTTGGGGTGTTGAGTTTTATGAGTTCTTTGTATATTTTGGATATTAACCCCTTATCAGATATATCACTTACAAATATCTTCTCCCATTCAGTAGGTGGTCTGTTTTTCTGATAGTTTCCTTCACTGTCCACTGTTTCTTAGTTTAGTGTAGTTCCATTTATTTTTGCTATTATTTCCCTTGCCTGAGTAGACATAGCCAAAAGATATTATTAGGACCAGTGTCAAAGAGAGTACTGCCTACATTTTCTTCTAGAAGTTTTGTGGTTTCAAGTCTTATATTTAAGTCTTTAATCCATTTTGAATTTATTTTTGTGCTTAATGTGAGAGAGTTTTCCATTTGGATTCGTTTGCATTATAACTGTCCAGTTTTTCCAACATCATTTATTGAAGAGGCTGTCTTTCCTACACTGTGTATTCTTGCCTGCTTTGTTGTAGATTAGCTGCCTAAAAGCACTTCTCACAGAATTAGAATAAATAATTCTAAAAAATGTGCAGAGACACAAAGACTTCAAATAGCCAAAACAATCTTGAGAAAGAAGAGCTAAAGGACTCACTTGCTCTTACTTCAGACTATACTACAGAGCTATAGTCATCAAAGCAGTGTGGTACTGGCACAAAAACAGACAGACACACAAATCTGTAGAACAGAACAGAGACCTCAGAAATGAACTCATACATGTATGTGCAATTAATTTTCACAAACATTTTTTAATTTTAAGAATTATATATTTTAAAATTCATTTATGTGTAGCCTCTGGCAAGTGATACTAGTTTTCCATTTATAGAAATTGTATAAACTACTTTAGAATGAATTAAATTAAAAGATTGTGTCTATTTATAAAGAGAAGAACATAAATAGAAATGACAATACATGGTGCTACATGTGGTGGCGGAAGTTGAGAAAGTTGATGCATGATTAACTGAAGTTTGTGAAACATTGGCTTATTGGAAAATAATATATATATTACTGGCTTTTAGTACTGTAATTTTAATTAATTGTTAAATAAAAATCTCACAGCTATTGGTCATACATATATGTTAGAATGTTAGCTCTTTAAGAATCTTTTATTAAAAGTTAAAAGAGTTATTTGGATCTTGGTATGTGGCATCAGTGTTTTGTGTGTGTGTGTGTGTGTGTGTGTTTAGTTGCTCAGTTGTGTCCAGCTCTTTGCGACCCCATGTACGGTAGCCCTCCAGGCTCCTCTGTCCATGGGGATTCTCCAGGCAGGAATACCAGAATGGGTTGACATGCTCTCCTCTAGGGGATCTTCCCAACCCAGGGATCAAACCCAGTTTTCCCACATTGCATCAGTGTTAATGAAGCAGAAAAAAAATTAGCCTAATTGGTTGACTCCTAAATGTGGGCTCAGCTGATAAAAAATCCACCTGCAAGTGGGAGACCTGGGTTTGATCCCTGGGTTGGGAAGATCCCCTGGAGAAGGGAAAGGCTACCCATTCCAGTATTCTGGCCTGGAGAATTCCATGGATTGTGTAGTCCATGGGGTTGCAAAGAGTCAGATACTACTGAGCAACTTTCACTTCACTAAGTTAGTTAGGCGTAAGAACATATATGTCAAATGTTATTCTATGAGAAGAGTTATAAGACTTCCTGGCAAAGAGTGGGAAATTTTTATAAAAGGCGTGCATGTACTCACTAATTTCAGGGTAAATTGTTAAAGGGCTTCCCTGGTGGCTCAATGGTAAAGAATATGCCTGCCAGCGCAAGAGATGTGGGTTTGATCTCTGGGTAGGGAAGATCCCCTGGAGAAGGAAATGGTGACCCACTCCAGTATTCTTGCCTGGGAAATCCCATCAACAGGGGAGGCTGGCAGGCTACAGTCCATAGGATCACAAAAGAGTTGACCCTGCTTAGCGACCAAACAACAACAACAAGACCAAGCACTGTACAAAGGGCTTTTGTTAAATTTTATCAATCGAAAGTCGGGGAAGATTCTTCCAGTTTGGATTCATATATGCTAACATCTAGTGAGAAGAGTATTATTGTTTTTTCCTGAGAAACAGAAACAGAAAATCAAGATATTTAGAAGATGCTTTGGTGTTAATTTTATTCAGCAATTACTTTTAGAAATGTCAGAGTATCTGGGAACAATTTTTTGAGTATTAGTTAAAATAGACTTTATTTTTAGGAAGATAACCATTTAATACTTTGTAAATGATTTAGTTATTCCACATTAAAAAAATAAATGAATATCCATTAGTACAAAATACAAGAAATGTAAAGATAGTAGAAAATATTAAGTCCTCCCTCCTCCCACTAATCCTTCTCCAGCCCTATTCTTTACACACAACTCCTATTAACAGTTTGAAGTCACATAATTTTAAAAGCCAAGTGTAATGGCGTTTGTAAATTGGAAGAGTAGGGACCTTTGTTGTTGTCCCAGATTCTCCTTGCATTGCCTGCATCATATTTTTAAGCAGATGTGATGTGTGGAATTACTGGGGGATTTGGACCCAGATCTGAATTGGAATTCTGACTGCATTACAGAGCAGCCATGTGAGTTTGGGAAGTTCCTTACCCTTCTGAGTTTCAGGTTCCTAACAGCAAAGGCTTAATACATTTGTTTTATTTCTGAACTCTAGTCTTTCTCTCTATCTCTTTTTAATCAGTGACATATCAAAGAAGACCTGGCATAAGAATCCACAACATTTTTTCTCTTGGAAAGATGGAATTTGTCATTTTAATGACCCCCATGCATGTACTGAGTGATGCACTGCTTTATTAGAATATTTTACCACTCTCCTAAGTACCTATCATCAGGTTGTAAAAGGACATTGCATCTATCTGCCCCTGGAATATTCCTGGAAT
This sequence comes from Nanger dama, assembly GCA_917880005.1. NCBI lineage: Eukaryota > Metazoa > Chordata > Mammalia > Artiodactyla > Bovidae > Nanger > Nanger dama. The sequence continues at coordinate 6,906,319 of CAKJTW010000059.1, forward strand.
TTAGATGGCCTCTGTTGAGTTTCACTTTGCACTTATTAATGATTTAGCACTGGGATAAAAATAAAAACAAAGACTCTCATCTTACAGTGTGAGAATATGGGTCATGTGTGCTAAGTCATGCAGGTAAGATGAGTAGCAAAACTCAGTGGGGTAACCGGTCTAGAGAAGTCTTCTATGTGGGCTGTTAACTCCCTCCTGTAGAATGATTGCCTCAAAATTAAATGGAATCAATGTAATTGCTCCTGAGAAGGGAAATGTATTTTGCTTTTCAAAGATGGTTGTATAAGCTTTAATTATCTAATCCAAACACAGGAGCTTTCTACAAACAGCTTTCTCTTTTAGCAGGCAGAGTCAACTTGCAAATACTGCTGCATCTTTAGGCTTGAAAAATCATTGCATTATAACCAAACCTGAGTATTATATAATCTACCCAGTAGGGAACAACAAACTCCTTAATATTGGTTACTGAAAATGGTTTTTAAAGCTAGGGTTGGTTTAAGTGAATTTTTGTAATCATTTTAGCTGCAACTCTAGATGTGGTTCTCCACTGGTGGAATCCGTGTCTCCTGTCTTGATCATTCTTTTACCATGGTTTCATTTTCTCTGCTGTTTTTGTTTCATATTCAGTTCAGTTTGTTTGGTATGTGCTTTATCAGACCTTGTTTACTTGTCATAGGAATATGAAACTTTAAAAATAAAAGTTGGAAGTATTTTTTATATATTTATTTTAGCTTTCTATTTTTACAGAATTGAGTTGTTTTCTAGTCTTGACCTTGCTAATAATTAAATACCTGTAATATATTGCTACTGGAATAGCTTAAAGCTCAAAGAAACTTTCTAAGCAGAGAATAAACCTTACTTTTTAAGAACTGGGACTCTTGTTATTTTTGTTGTTGAAATGCATAGGGTTTTTTGTTTTGTTTTTGTTTCTTGGCTGTTCCTCTGTGGTATTCAGGATCTTAGTTCCCCAACCAGGGATCCAACCTGTTCCCCCTGCACTGGGAGCATGGAGTCTTAATCACTGGACCTCCAGGGAAGTTCCATGCTAGGGTTTTGATGTTGGGACATATTAAGGAAATAATGCCATTAATTCTAGGCAGAGAGGATTTTAGGGATCAAATTTGATTCAAACTCTAGAGGAAAAGGATCAGTGCTGTTGTCTGAGAATTAAAATATTAAATTGCACTTAAAATCAAACTCTCATCATGGTTTGCAGGGCTCTTCACTGACTTTCCCTTCTTCCCCCCTTCCCTAGCCTCTGATCCTCTCTGTCGCACTCACCAAGCACTCTCCCCTCTCAAGGACCTAGCCCTTTCTGTCCCCCCTTTCGCTTAGCTATTCCATGGGTCTCCTCCTACATCTCTCCCAGAGACCCCTTCCTGACTACTTTGAGGTGTTAAGTAGGTCTTCTCTTATTCCAGGACTCTGTTTATTTCCTTTTCAGCACTTATTTCAGACTGTATTTATTTTTAAATAAATAATTTATTAATTATTGTTTTTGCCTCTCAAGAACATAAATTCTATTAAGAAAGGTGGCAATTCCTCATATATTGCATCTATTATATATAGTCAATAAATTGATTAAGTGGAAATAGTTTACTGATTTTAAGAACCCTTTTTATTTGTTTCTTTATTTAAGATAGTTTATCCTGCTGGTCTGGAGGGATTTAAATATCCTCGACATCAAGAGCCAAGCCAGTATGTTTTCCAGTGCTCTTACCTGCATGCATTTCCTCTCATTTCATTGTGATTTTATTGATTGTTTAGAGAGCAACATAGGCATTCCTCAGAGCAGAGAAGTCAATAGATCTCCCCTGGGTCCTGCACCTTGAGGTGTCTTTCAGAATTCACCAGGATCTAAATTACTTCACAGCAGATCTTCTTTGAAGGACAGAGAACTCTATATTGGTCTTTGGTGAACACACAGCTCAATCATGGAGGTACAATTATTCTGTTCCCCAGAGAAAACCGTGCCATTATTTCTGTTCAACATGCCTTTAAACAGCCCTGGATGGCCCCTTTATGGGTTTGCCCTGTGTCTTTTGGAGAAGGAAATGGCAACCCACTCCAGTACTTTTGCCTGGAAAATTCCATGGACAGAGGAGCCTGGTAGGCTACAGTCCATAGGGTTGCAAAGAGTCAGACACGACTGAGCAACTTCTTTCCTGTGTCTTTAAGCTCTTCCTCATCCTTAAGCCAAAGGCTGCTGTTCAGCTTTAAGCTGAAAAGGAAAGTTTGGCAGCCTGCTTGCTGTCTAAAGATCAAGATTATCACCATGACAGTTGTCACATTCAGAGTGAAAGAAGGGAAATGCAAATTTGGTGAGTAATTAAAATTAGCTTTGTGTCATTTTTTGGTCGTATTCTAAATGTTGCTATTTATTTGTCTTAGGTAATCTATTTAAAGAAGACACCAGAAGAAGCCTACAGAGCACTCCTATCTGGCTCAACCCCTCCCTATCTTCCATTCAGGTATAACTGCTTGTGAGACTTGAGCTATGGTACTTTGCTAGACAGGTCACTATGTTAAAGTTGGATTATTGTGTTTTTTAACTGTATTAAGACTATGACTGTGATGTTATGTGGAATGAAATGAGACTAGTATTTATTATTTCATTTATTTAGAGAACCCCTCCCACATCTAGTAAGAATAAAATAGCTTTCTCTTTTTAAGAATTTTTTTTTCCTTGAATTCTTTCTGTATCTTGATGATTTAAGCATGAAGAGTACCTGGTTTATGACCTAATTATTTATGACCCTGGTTTATGACCATGTCAAGATTTGTTAAATTTCAATAACCTGGTAAAGAATCCATCTGCATTGTGAGAGACCTGGATTCTATCTCTGGGTTGGGAAGAACCCCAGGAGAAGGGAAAGGCTACCCACTCCAGTATTCTGGCCTGAAGAATTCCATGAACTGTATAGTCCATTGAATCGCAAAGAGTCGGACACGACTAAGTGACTTTCACTCACACATCATTGATTCATCCATTCTTTTTCATTTTGTGAGCATTGATTGAGCTCTGACAAAATGTCAGGGACTGGAAATATAGAATAAGACCCTCAAAGTACCTTCCCAGATGCACATCTTTAGTGGGGACCCTAAGTCACTTGTTCAGCAGACACATCTAGCTTCCATCCTGAGAAAGGCTGTCTCTCATTACAGTGTTGGAAAACAATATTTTGTAAGTATCACTTGAAGATGTTTTAAAATTTCAGGTAAACTTGAGCTTATTTGTGCTTCCCTGGTGGTGCAGAGGTTAAAGCGTCTGCCTGCTATGTGGGAGACCTGGATTTGATCTCTGGGTCGGGAAGATCCCCTGGAGAAGGAAATGGCAACCCACTCCAGTATTCTTGCCTGGAGAATCCCATGGACAGAGGAGCTTTGCGGGCTACAGTCCACGGGTCGCAAAGAGTAGAAGGGAACATATATCAGAATTTCCACAACAGACATCTCTGATAGAATTGGGAATGATTCTGATATTTTTGACTTTTTATTAGTGTACAAATCTACAAGCATATGGATTGCTTATTATTGTTACTAATATAAAAATTACCAACAATAAAGAAAGAAAAGAACAGGAAAAACTGAGGAGACCTCTTTGTCTTCATTACTCTCCTGGAAACTCACAGAAAGCAGGTCTAAGTGCCTCACACTTAAAGGTGCTCTTTGTAAATATTTATTCTAATGAATAAATTAAGGCTGAATCCTCTGAGATTCAGAGGATTCCCGCTTCTGTTTCTTGACCACAGAAGGGAGTATTATTAGACACAGGGTGGGTGTCAAGGTGGAGAGGAGGAATAGGGGGTGACAGCGCCTAATATGCTTTAGCTTCTCAGTGAAAGCAAGGGGTGAAGTACTGGAATTGGGACAGTGAGAGGAAAGTATCCTCAAGCAGCCCAGAGGAGAAGCTAGTTAGACACTGAAGGGCAGATAGAAGAGGGCAGATTATGAGAAATACGTGTTAGTTGCTCAGTTGTGTCCAACACTTTACGACCCCATGGGCTGTAGCCCACCAGGCCTTCCTGTCAGTGGGATTCTCCAGGCAAGAGTACTGGAGTAGATAGGCATTCCCTTTTCCAGGGGATGTTCCCGACCCAGGGATCAAAGCCAGGTCTCCTGGATTACAGGCAGATGCTTTACCACTGGGCTTCCCTCATGGTTCAGTTGGTAAAGCATCTGCCTACAATGCAGGAGACCCAGATTTGATCCATGGGTCAGAAAAGATCCCCTGGAGAAGGAACTGGCAACCCACTTCAGGACTCTTGCCTGGAGAATTCCATGGACAGAGGAGCCTGGTGGGCTGCAGTCCACAGGATTGCAGAGTAGGACACCGCGCGGTGCCACTTTCACTTTTCTTTACCACTGGCGCCCCCTGGGAAGCTCAGGATTTTATGAGAGGAGAGTTTTAATGATGAGAAAGCAGTTATTTTCTTCCACTTCTAATGCCTTCTAGAATTGGAAAGTTGTTTGTACAATATAATTCTGTTTTTTAGAAAAGCATAATTGTTTTAGTCAGTTTGGGCTGTACGGTGGCCTGGGTGGTTTGTTTCTCATGGTTCTACAGTCTGATCAGAGACTAGCATGGTCAAGTTCTGGTGAGAACCCTCTTCAGGGATGCAGCCTGTTCACCTCTTGCTTGTCCTCACATAGTGGAGAGAGGGTAGAAAAACTCTCAGTGTGGAGATTCCTTAAAAAATTGCAAATAGAACTGCCTTATGACCCAGCAATCCCACTGCTGGGCATACACACTGAGGAAACCAGAAGTGAAAGAGACACATGTACCCCAATGTTCATTGCAGCGCTGTTTATAATAGCCAGGTCATGGAAGCAACCTAGATGTCCATCAGCAGATGAATGGATAAGAAAGCTGTGGTTCATATACACTATGGAATACTACTCAGCCCTTAAAAAGAATAAATTTGACTCAGTTCTAATGAGATGGATGGAATTGGAACCGATTATACAGAGTGAAGTAAGCCAGAAAGAAAAACACCAATACAGTATACTGACACATATATATGGAATTTAGAAGACAGTAATGATGACCCTATGTGTGAGACAACAAGAGACACAGAGGTATAGAGTGGACTTTTGGACTCTGAGGGAGAGGGAAAGGGTGGGATGGTATGGGAGAATGGCAATGAAACATGTATATTTTCCTGTAAGAAACGAAATGCTAATCTATGTTCAATGTAGGATGCAGGAGGCATGGGGCTGATGCACAGGATGATTCAAGTAGAGGATGGGGGGTGGGAGGTGGGAGGGGGATTCGGCATTGGGAGATTGTGTTCACCTATGGCTGATTAGTGTCAATGTATGGCAAAACAAATACAGTATTGTAATAAAAAAATAAATAAATTTAATTAAAAAAAAAAAAGAGCATTCATCTCAGTCATGAGGGCTCCACCCTCATAACATAATTACTTCCCAAGGTCCCTCTTTCTAATACAGTCCCACTGGGGGTTAGGTTTTCAACATATGACTTTGGGGGACACAAACATTCAGTTCATTGCAGTAATGATAATATTAATTACTTCCTAAATTCTAAGCGAAGTGGTTAAGAGTGTATAATTTGAAGGCAGAGACTCTGCCTGGGTTTGAAGATTCGTTCTGCTCTTTTCTGTATATAGTAAGTAAGTACATGTAATTTGGGCAAATTGCTTATCCTTTCTGAGTTTCAGCTTCCTTTTCTGCACCATGGCTTCAAGGCTATCTTGGTGATGAAATGAGGTAATGCTATATCACTGTCCTGCTGCAGTACCTGGTTTTTGTTTTTCTCGTTGTTGTTAGTACTATTATTACTTATTAATAAGACAGAAGGATTATTCATAGGATATAAAAGGAATAGGAAGTGTTTCTAATGATCACACATTCTAGTAGGGGCAGGCAGCTCTATAGACACATAATTATCAGAAAACTGGGTTGTATAAAAATAGAAGAAAAGATTCTGAATGTGAGAAAGTATCAGACTCAGTTTAAACTGAACTTTTAAAGGGTTTGGAGGGAGAGAGTGGAGGAGGGAAAGTTTGCCATGGGTGTGCCCTGCTGAACAGTCCTGGGAGGCACTGTGTCTGATACAACTTCCGGCATTGGTAGGAACCATAGCATCCGTGGTGAGAAAGGGACCAGCTGTGAAGGGATCATAGATGTACTTTTCCTTGAGACAGTGATGATTCTTTAAATTATTTTTTTTAATCAAAAATGTTTATCGTTTTTGTTGTTATTTTGAAAACAGCACATGGACCTCGGAATTATAATGCTGTAACACTGGTAAAATTGTAATTCCAGTCAATAGGCCCAGTGGGCAATGCATCTATTCAAGCATTTTAAGTGGAAAGTATATATTAATTTTTATGCTTTTAATGTTATCCACTCAAAATTCATGGGAGATGTATTTGTTTCACAAGCCTTGTTATCCTTAATTGTCAATTTAGATGAAGATATTGAGGAGGAGAAGGAAGAATGAATTCTTCCTTTAAGCATAACTTTATTTTAGCTTATATGTGATAGGTAGTTAGTTTCCTGAGAACTAGAATTTTTCAATAATTGATAAGATTAGAATGGAAGAAAAGATAGTAAGAAAATTATTACTACTACCTAGAAACTAAATCACAGCTTTTATAGGTGTAGCCTATTTTTCCAGATTGCTTTTATTTAAATATTTGAAAATATTTATGTGGTTAAATACACTACTGTGGTTTAAATATTTTAGAATATATAACAAGGTATTATTGAAAAATCTCTCTCCCACCCTTGATTCTTATCTATCTGGTCCTTTCCAGTATCTTCTGGTATTGGTTTATTCTGTATCCTTCTAGAGTTTCTTTATGCATATATAAGCAAATAAAGATATTATTTAGTCTTTTAAGTCTAAAAAAGTCTTATTTTTCCCATTTTATCACAAAGTGTGACACACTGTATGTACTGTTCTGCATTTTTTTCCCCCTTAACTCATCTTGGGTATCTTTTCACACCAGTACATAGAGGGCTTCCCTTCTCATTTTGTCATACTGCTATATAATGTACAAAGTGCATTTAACCAGTCTCTCCCAGGCAGACATTTAGATCATTTCCTGTCTTTTAAACGGTAGCTTTTTAATTCAGATGATCTCAAATGTCTTTTAGAAGAAACTGAGATAATACTCTGGAGAATATTATAGCGTTGCTGTTAGACATAAAAAGTTTGAGTAATTTGTCTACCTGAAAAAAGAATACTTAACACAGACATCAGACATTTTTTCTTAGTTTAGGCACCTATTTCCAACTAAAAGTTTTATCTTGAACATTTTGTATGTTGTATTTTTGATAACACCATGAGTTGTATTTATATTAAGTTGCATTTCTAAATCCATACTCTTTGTAAATCATACATTTGAAGCAGAAAATACCACATAATGTGCATTTATAATTCAGTGAAGAATTTAGTTGAAAGAATACTACTAGTTTTCTTGAATTTTATTACAGAAAAAAGTTTTTTCTCCTAATGCTGAGATAAGATGTGAATTGATTTTAGTGTATAGTCCTGATCAATTTAAGGCTGATGTAATACTATTAAGAATCATTTTTATACTAGTTCTGGTCAGCCATCATCACCTTGGCCTTCCTTTGATCTAGGTTTTCATTCCATTTATTGTTAAATTACACTTCAGTGTTCATTCTCTACATTTTTTAAAATCCTTCTTTCTTCATTAATGCTTTTGCATTAATCTGCATTGATTCTGTATTAATTTGCATGATTCTGCATTTATCTTTCTGCATTAACACTTCTATCTAAAAACAGGAATTTGCAAAAGGAACTTCTATTTAAATGTGATTGTTTTATTGTCTAAGAGTTAAGAAAAATGAAGACAGTTTTGAAGGCCTGTTGAAGTGTGAATGGTATCTTTATATGCCCTCTTACTGAAATGCCCGTGTTTGCTATTTGTGCTATACATAGTTTACTGTCTTTCTAACGAAAGTGTTTTAAGGTTTAAATTTAAATAATGCTGTTCTTCAACATTTTATTGATTTAACAAACATTTATTGGAGCAGTCTCTTCATAATGACTTAGCTCATTTTTCTAGAGAAGCTTGGCAGGTCCTGTGCCTATAATTTACTATTACATTTTGTTCATGGCCCATTACGTTTGCTACATAAACCATGAAAACAAATGTCTTATACTGTGATTATTTGTTTGCAGAACTGACTCTCCATCAAATATAGCAGAGTCTTCTCTCAAGGACTGAAATTGTACTCTTATTTGTGTGCCAGGGAATAATACATACCCTAATTAATTTATTGCTTTTTCTGTGCATGCCACTGTGGTAGTCTATGGATTTAAAGGTTATTAGGACAACCAGCAATGGCATCCTACTCCAGTACTCCTGCCTGGAAAATCTTATGGACGGAGGAGCCTGGTGGACTGCAGTCCATGGGGTCGCTGAGGGTCGGACACGACTGAGCGACTTCACTTTCACTTTTCACTTCCGTGCATTAGAGAGGGAAATGGTCACCCACTCTAGTGTTTTTGCCTGGAGAATCCCAGGGATGGGGGAGCCTGGTGGGCTGCCATCTATGGGGTCGCACAGAGTCAGACACGACTGAAGTGACTTAGCTTAGCTTAGCTTAGGACAACCAGGTGGAGAAGGCAATGGCACCCCACTCCAGTACTCTTGTTTGGAAAACCCCATGGATGGAGGAGCCTGGTAGGCTGCTGTCCATGGGGTCATGAAGAGTCTGACACTACTGAGAGACTTCACTTTCACTTTTCACTTTAACGCATTGGAGAAGGAAATGGCAACCCACTCCAGTGTTCTTGCCTGGAGAATTCCAGGGACAGCAAAGCCTGGTGGGCTGCCGTCTATGGGATCACACAGAGTCGGACATGACTGAAGCGACTTAGCAGCAGCAGCAGCAGCAGCAAGACAACCAGGTACCTGCTCTAGGGAACTCAATGTATAGTTTGTATATGTGTAGGTATGTAAAGTAGTTAAAGGGTCTCATTAAAGTTTGGAATTAGGAGGTGTGGGAATATTGAGGAAGGAGGTTTGATACTGGAACTGGAGATTGGAGATGTTAGGGATAGGTGCCATGAATGCCTTTCACCTTAAGATGAAAATGGAGAATAAAAATGCAGGAATTGGTCTTAGGTGCTGTAATTTTTCATTTGTGTGGCATAGATTATCTTTTTCTAATGATAAGTTAGGTAGGATACTGTATAATATAATATTTGCAGTGTATTGTTTTAACTAAAAGTACTGTCTGAGTTTTTCTATTTGTAAACTCTTTTTTAAAAATTATGAAAATATAACATATTTATAGAAGTCTTGGAAAATACAGAACAAAGTTACATAGTTCCACTATATATTACAATTATTTAAGTAGATAAATTAAGATTTTTAGTTAGAGTTTCAATATCAAACTCTCAAAAATTAATAGAATGAATATAGAGAGAAATGGATAGAGTAGACCTGAAAAGCACTACGAACCGATTCAACATAATTAAGATTTATACAATTTTTACACAATGAGTGAGTGAAAGTTGCTCAGTTGTGTTGCAACCCTATGGACTATACAGTCCATGGAATTTTCCAAGCCAGTATACTGGAGTGCATAGCCGTTCCCATCTCCAGGGGGTCTTCGCAGCCCAGAGATCAAACCCAGGTCTCCCGCATATCAGGTGGATTCTTTACCAGCTGAGCCCTAGTAAGATACAAATGCTATTCAAGTTCCTATAGACAACAAACTAGGAGACACGGGAACATATCCAGGGACATAAGACCAGGTGCAAAATTTGATGGTCTAAAGATGTTTTAATCATGCAGAGCCTGTTCTTTTATCGCTGTGGAATAATGTGAGTTTTTCTATGTGGATTTATCTTACAAACTGTAAATAACCTAGCTAAAAATTCACTGAAGATGAAGCAAATTTAAGAAAAGGTTTAGATAGATTTACTGCTTCTTCTTTTTTTCCTTCCAGTTTTATTGAGATATAATTGATAGACAACAGTGTATAAATTTAAAGTGTACAGCAAAATGACTTGACATCCATATATTATGAAATAATTACCACAGTAAGTTTAGTTAACATTTATTATCTCAGGTAGTTACAGTTTCTTTATGATGAGAACTTTTAGGATCTACTCCCTTAAGAACTTTGAAATATGCCGTACAACAGTGTTAACCATTCTGCACCTATCCCCAGCACTTGTTTATCTTATAACTGGAGGTTTGTACCTTTTGACCAGCTTCGTTCATTTCTCCCACTCCTGGCCCCATTTGCTGCCTATCCTTGGTTACTGTAAGTATAGTAGACTTCGGTGGCATTTACATTTCTTCTTGGTGTGACATTCAAGGGGTATTTGTTGTGATGTTATGTCTGCAGGTTGATGGTGTTCCATTTAATTGCAAAGTAAATGTGTCGAAAGCTATACTTTTCACTTTAACTAAAATCGCCAATGTATTTATCAAGAGTTTAGCTTAAAACTAGAGGAAAAGAGTATATTTCACCTACTTTAATTCTTTGAGCCCATTCATCTTTACTGTAGGCTTGGCAGTTGGCCGTCAAAGGAACAAGGGGCTTTTCATTTCTCGGGCCAGAGTCACAGAGTTTGAATTGGCGAGCCTGGTGTGAGTCTTTTAGGTTCTCTTCCGTCAGTCACTGTACTACCAAATTTATAATCTGTACTGTTGACCAATCATGCTACAAAGTCATATTAATTGCAGCCTGTCTAAAGTCACATGAAATCACTAACCCTTAGTGGAATTCCTAGATTATTTTCTTGGTAGTCAATGGCAGTGGTTTTTAAATTTGCATTTTGGGGTGTTCATAAAACAATGTTTGTGAAAACTCTCTAAATCTCACAGAACATTGAAAAGGTAACCCGTTTAAATTGTACAACTCTGCTTTTATATCTTTTTTGTGCTTTTAAATTCACTTTGCCTTTTTTTTTTTTTTTTTGGCCCATATGTGTTAGCTTGTTAACTTTTTTGGTATTAATGATTCATAAATCTGCTAAAACCCAATTTTTCTATTTCATATAAAATTAAATGAGGAATACAACCATACAGAAAATAAATAACATTAGGGTCCCAGTTTCAAAGACAAATACAGAAAGCATGACTTAAAAAATAATGACTTTAGTTGCAGAGGTGAGGATGAGATAGGGTGCTCTGCTGACATCCAGTAAAATAAAGCTGGTTGAATGTTGGCTGTCTTCTCACCATGTTAAGTTTAGTGTGTGTTTTGTTGTTATTATTATTATTTTTTTGGTTTATCTCATCCTGTATAGATCCAGGAACATATTTTTGTGTGGCAAATTTATTTTAGCTTGAATAAGCGGCTTATGCTAAGTCGCTTCAGTCATGTCTGACTGTGACCCCCAGGCTCCTCTGTCTATGGGAGTCTGCAGGCAAGAATACTGGAGTGGGATGCCATGTCCTCCTCCAGAGGATCTTCCCAACCCAGAGTTTGAACCTGTGTCTCTTACGTCATCTGCATTGGCAAGTGGGTTCTTTACCATGTGTGCCACCTGGGAAGTCCCATTTACTTGTTTTTTAGAAGTCTGGGAAGCTTTTAAAAAAGATTGATGCTGGTTCTACTCTCCAAAATTCTGATATAAGTGGCCTGGGGTGAAGTCTGGGTGTTGGGATTTTTAAAAACTACCAAAATGATTCCAATATGCTGCCAAGGTTGTGACCTACTGCTCTATAAGATTTGTTGTTGTTCAGTCACCCAGTCGTGTCTGACTCTTTGGGACCCCATGGACTGCAGCATGCCAGGCCCCTCTGACCCTCACCATCTTCTGGAATTTGCCCAAGTTCGTGTCCATTGTACTGGTGTTGTTATCCAGCTATCTCATCCTCTGACACCCTCTTCTCCTCTTGCCTTCAATCTTTCCCAGCATCAGGGTCTTTTCCAATGAATCGACTCTTCTCATCAGGTGGCCAGAGTATTGGAGCCTCAGCTTCAGCATCAGTCCTTCCAATGAATATTCAGGATCTAGCTCCTTTAGGATGGACTGGGCTGTTTCTGTTAACATTCAGCAGAACTAGCCTTCTGAAACTCTAGGGCTCATTTCCTGATCCACACCTGTGTGGAACAAAATAGATCTCTGGGGATTAGAATAATAAGTTGCCATTTGTGGAAATGCTTTTGTGCTATTTCCTTGGTCTTAGAAATAGATGATGTGTAAAATAGTGGTATTTTATCTAATAGGAATAGGAATCTAACAGGAACAGGAGTTTTCTCTTAAAGCTGACTTGATATCAGAAAACCTTCCTTAAGAGAGAACCCACAAACCTCTCCCTAGCAATCCTTTAATGACATTTGTTATTAAAATGTACCCATACTGTTTGTGTTCAGGGATGTGTTTGTTGTGTTTTGGGGATGACCCCTAGTTGCTGAGCAAGTTATGTGGCCCTGTCTTAATGGGAAATCTTCTCTGGGCATGCCAGAGCTTGTAGGTCTCAACAAAGGCTCAAAGGGGTCAACCTCTTAGAACTTGGCATTAGGCTGCCTACTTTCTTCTGAAGCAAAGTAAATATGTGCTAGTAGATGTTAGATGTAATTATAAGATTTATCTCTTAACATAAAATGTTGAACCAGATATTTGTTAGCTCAAATATGATACTGTGATTTTTGTTTGTATTGCAAAAGGAAAGTTGTCTTTAATACCACTTCCCCCGAGTATCAAAAATGTAGAAACAAAATTTATTTTATGCTCTAAGACTTTTCTTTCATTCTCAACTTTTCTTTATGATGGCCACTTCTCTGCTTCTCACTGTTGATCTTTGGAGTCATTTCTGCCTCCATGAATCTTTTTGCTTTTGATGCTTGATGTGATGGGGAAAAAAATCTGCATTAGTTTTTTTTTTTTTTTAATAATTTTATTTATTTATTTTTGGCTGTGCTGGGTCTTCGTTGCTTCATGGGTGGTTTTTTTTTTTTTTTTTTGCTTGTTGTGGTGAGCAGGGGCTACTCTCAGCTGTGGTTTGAGGGCTTCTCATTGGGGGCCTTCTCATTGTGGGGGGGCTTCTCCTGTTGCTGAGCACTGACTCGAGGGCATGCGGGCTTCAGTAGCTGTTGCTCCCAGGCTCTGGAGCAGGCTCACACACTCAATAGTTGTGGCTCACAGCCTCAGTTGTTCCTCAGCATGTGGGATCTTCTCAGATCAGGGTTCGAACTTGTGTCTCCTGTATTGGTGGGGTGGATTCTTTACCACTGAGGCACCAGGGAAGCCCCTGCATTAGTTTTGAATAGTGAAGATGGGCTAGTTTCCTGAGTCATGAAAATAGAAGAAAATAGATCATTTATTCTGTCCAGACTGTTGAATCTATTCTCAACAGCTGGGGTGTATTGAGTAACTTGGACCACCATGAAAAGCAGATTTATCAGGTTTTCTTGTGAAAGTGGTAAATAAGCACCACTATTCAGAATCTGTAAACAGAAACAACTGTCAAGGTCTGTATGACTCACTAAATACAGAGAAAGAAGTGAGTTATATCTTTTTTTTTTCTTTTGAAACTTGGCAGTGCTTCAATAGTTTGAGTTGTGAAAATTGGCTCAGATTACTTTTTTGTTATTCCTGTTTTTATGGTTTCAGATCAGGGTACCAAACTTTCTGTAGTCGGTTAAGTGCCAAATTTTTTGTACTCTTTATAGTACTTTTCCAATAGCCAGCCTTGGTTGATGAAAATGCTTTGGAATAGTTTGTAGTCATTTGCCTTAATGAGCATAGGTATTTTGTTGAATGCCTCATATATGAAGGACTTGTTTTCAATAGTGGAGTCAAAGACAATTTACTAGTATTTTTGTCTTTAAGCAAAGTTAAATGTGGTTAAATGGGGGACACTCAGATATTGATAAAAGGCCCAGAGCACAGCTCCTGGTCTCTTTCTGGTGCCTGTTATTGCTACTTCTAGACAGATTCTGTTTTGCTGATTTATATGACCTTTTAAGCCATGATTTAGAAGTGCATTTTTACATATCTCTGTTTCTTTACATGACCAAAATGATTAGTGTATAGCTTTATGTTAAATCTGAAAAGAAGAGATTCTGTGTCCTTTTTTGTTTGTTAGCTACTGGTCGCGCTCAATTTTTGGCTCTGCCCCATGAAGCCATTTGATTTTGTTTTCATAAGTGGGAAATAGCCTTGTCCTCCCCACTAGATCTTATCAAATACACTTTTATCTTGTAGGTCTAAATAGTATTAAACAATTGGCTTATTCTTTACTAGGGACCTGGTACATATATATCGTGGATGTGTTCAGAGATTGAAGCCAGGTATACTTTGGACAGTTGTATAAAGTATTTTAGTACACGGTCTAATTCCCAGGTATCCATACAAATTAGTCTAGAGCTGAATTGCCTAGAACAGTAGCTACAACCTACATGTACTATTCAGCACTTGTAATTTGTTTAGTCCAAACTGAAATAGACTGTAAGACTACCACACACACATTAGATTTCAAAGATTTAGTATAAAAATGTTAAATATCTTATTATGTTGATTATGTTCTGAACTGATAATATTTCAGCCTGGATTAAACAAAATATATTATTGAAACTGTTGTCATTTATTTCTTTTTACTTTAGTATGGTTATGTAAAAATTAAAATTACACGTGTGACTCTCTATTGCATTATATTTCTGTTGGAAAACTATGATCTAGATTACATTTTTGTGACTGTATATAGTTGATGATTACAGACTGTTTTATATAATTTTTACTTTGAAATGTCAGTAGTTCCCAGCCACTTAGAGTTGTTCGGGCATATGTTGAATGGGCTCCTGGTAATGGTCATTCATTCATTCATACAACAGCCACAGCATAGTAACGTGTGCAATACTGTACTAGACTCTGGGCATACAGCATAAAGAACATATTCTCTGTCCTTAGGAAGCGTGTGATCTTGTGCTGGTTGTGCAGATGAGATTCAGTTCAGTGGTTGGAACAGTGCTCAGATGACCTTTGAGATCCTTTCTAACCCACTGCTCTGCAGATATTTGCCTACCTTGTAGCTACTTGCTATCCAGAGGATTTACAGAGAATCATAGAATCAAGACATATAAAGGAGGCATTCTGTTATTTCTTTGTCCATTTGCTATAGCTTTTTTTTATTCTTTAATGGAAACTCCACATTGTAAACAGTGCAGCTCTGTCTTTCATTTTTTTCTTCAGTTCAAACAACTTCATTACCAGAACTGTTTTCTTACTATTCAGTGTAAATATGTTCTTTCATCTCTGGTTTAATCTGCTCATTATTACCATTTGCAGGGTTGCTTCATTCTGAGTGATTTCTTAGATCATGGGTTGCAGGCAGTGGTGTGCTGGTAAACCAGCTCTTTAAGTAAAGAGTATTTGCTGATTTCTGTGGTGTAAATATTCCCACCAAGGCTGATTTGGGCTCTCAGAATTTTTGATTATCTAACAATTGACTCTTGGGAGCCTGTAAAAAGATAGCTCTAGGACAATCAAGTCCTTCCTCTTTGTATCTCTTTGAGGATGGTGATTCTGGTTTTCTTTGATTTTGCTGCTGCTACTTTTCTGCAAAATAAATGTAAAAATATGAAAATAAGCAAAAATCCCAGTTGTTTCATCTATTAAAATATTCATACACTTAGTTTTTTATTCAGCAAATATTTATTGACTGCCAGGGATTTTTTATGATAACTTCAGAATAGTTTTATGGTTCAGTTGACTATTATGCCAGAAGTCACATTTAGAAAGATAGAATTGCTGAGGTGGATAGAATTTGGATGGTCAAGCATGAGGCTGAGCTAAATTTGTATTTGGATGTCTCCAGATTGGTCCTAATGTTAGTCTTCTGTATTGGGAGTTATAGACACATGATTTCTTCTTCAGCAAAGCTGAATGATTAGAAGTCCTGGGTGTTTGGGGTATTACCTTATCTCCTGAATGAAGAACATCCTTGTGTTTACCTGTTTAAGTGAGTAATGCAATACATGGTATAACTATCATGGTAGATAAGGGTTAGAGCTGTAGTTTTCCCAGACAGCATAGGATGTGCAAGCTTTTTCCTGTGGTTGATCTCTGTAGGCTTTCAGTGGTCCTTTGTGAGGAAGGTGGAAAACACGTGTCCTCTTATTCAACTCAGAAACTATTTGTCTGAATAGATATAAATGAATGCATGAATGAATGAGTTAAAAAAGCAAATCAGGAGTTAAATAAACAAATGGGAACCATAACTGCAACAAAAACTGTGGGAGTATAAAACTTTGTAGCACATTGGTATATTGATTTAAATCCTAAAAGCTCCGTATAACCTCTCTAAAGTATCTGGTTTAAAATAAAAGTGTGTTTAATACCACCTGACACAAGAAAAGAAAACTACTTTGAACATCATTGCTTTTAGTTTTATTCAGTCAATACTCTTTGGCAAAGAGAACAGAGGGATGATATTAATGGACAAAAGGAATTTTGGATTAATGCAAAGCAAGTCTTCTTGTTAATGAGAATTGAAGTGTTAGGCCCTTGAGATAGCAAAAGTGGCTGTAGGATATTATACGACATTTTCTTGCAATGATCTCTCACGCTTCTTTAATGTAAACACTTATTGACAAACATTTATTGTTTGTTTCATACCAGGTACTGTAATAGGTACTAAGAAGACAATAGGGAGTAATAAACATATAGATGCTGTCTTCTACGTGACTCTTATATATTGAGAGGCAGAGAATCAAATGAACACATCAGGATATAATGTCAAACTGTAGTTAAGTCCTGTGGGAAAAAAATGTTGGGGACCTGATCTAGCCAGAGAGTGGGGTTGGAGGTTTTTCCGCCTGAGACAAGTGATCTATGAGCTGGGAGCTGAAGGGTGAGTAGGGTAACCTAGGCGCAGGTGATTGGAGAACATGTGACTTGGAGAAGCAAAGGTTCTGTGGTGGGAGCTGAGTGCCTCTCCAAGGAGCTCAGGGAAGGGCATTGTGATGGGCGCAGAGAGCGAGAAGGGAGTGTGACATGAGGGAGAGACCGGAGGGGCAGGCGGGGCCAGATATCACAGGCCTTGCACTATTTACTGAAGCAGACGTGCCTTTCAAGCTCTCACTCTGGCTGCCGTGAAGAATGCACATTAGAAGGGCAAGGAGTGGACGTGGGCAGGCTCTTGTCGGCATGAGAAGCACTGCCTGAGAGTTAGCAGAACTGAGGAGAAGTAAGTGCATTCAAGAGACGCTTAGGAGGGAAAAACAACAAGGCAGAGCACAGTAGGATATGGAAATGAGAGAGATGGAAGGACTTCTGGGTGCTAGCTTGAGTGATTATGGAAGCTGTATCTTTTACTGAATAGAGAGGGTTGGAGGGCCAGGGTATTGTTGTTACTATTTTGGGGTGAGGGCATATTCAAGAGATTCTTCTTACACAGTAAGACCCCATGAACTGTAGCCCACCAGACTCTTCCATCCATGGGATTCTCCAGGCAAGAGTACTGGGGTGGGTTGCCATTTCCTTCTCCAGGGGATCTTCCCAACCCAGGGATAGAGCCTGGGTCTCCTGCATTGCAGATAGATCTTTACCAGATTCTGAGATTGTGAGCTCAGATTTTGAGCCACGAGAAAAGCCCATGAGATGCCTTAAGACGCCCAAATGGAAATGTCATGTATATGGTTGGCTGTACCGTTTTGGAGTTGGTTCAGACAGTAAAGTGTCTGCCTACAGTGCAGGAGACCTGGGTTCAATCCCTGGGCCAGGAAGATCCTCTGGAGAAGGAATGACAACCCACTCCAGTACTCTTGCCTGGAAAATCCCAGGGACTGAGGAGCGTAGTAGGCTATAGTCCATGGGGTCGCAAAGAGTCTGACACAACTGAGTGACTTCACTTCACTTCACTTCAAGGAATCTGTGCTAGAGAGGAGCCCTTGAAGCTTATTGGCGGACAGATGGTAACTTATGTCAATGAGTTTGTATAGGGCAGTGATCCTCAAAATGTGGTCCCTCCTACCGGAAGCACTGATAGTGCCTGGAAACTTGTTAGAAATGCACAGTCTCAGCCCCTTCCCCAGACCTACTGAATCTGAAACTCGGGTGGGGTCCAGCGTTCTGTGTTCTAAGAAGCCATACTGGTGGTGCTGATGCTGAAGACATTAAAGTTCGAGAGTGCCCAGGCTTGGGGGAAGGTATGGAGCACAAAGAATCTGAGTCTGGAGTTGAACCTTGAGGAGACGGGAGGTGAAGGATGACTTTGCACAGGACTTTGGGATGGAGTAGTGTTGAGAGGGGTAGAATCCAGAAATAATGAAGAAAATATTCAGAGGGAATTACCTGTTCCTGACGTATTAATAGTAAATAAAATGATGCTTGCAGAATGTTCCCTGGATTTAGAATAAGCAAATCCAGAGAGACAGAAAATAGATTAGTGATTTTCAGGGATGGAGAGGGGAGGGAGAGGGAATGAAGAGTTATTACAAATGGGTATAGTTTCTTTCTGGGGTGACAAAAATGGTTTGAAATCAGTGGTATGAATTGTTGTTCAGCCACTCAGTCGTGTCCAATTCTTTGCGACCCCACGGACTGCAGCACGCCAAGCTTCCCTGTTTTTCAGCATCTCCTGGAGTTTGCTCAAACTCATATCCATCAAGTCGGTGATGCCATCCAACCATCTCATCCTCTGTTGTCCCCTTCTCCTCTTGCCTTCTATCTTTCCCAGCATCAGAGTCTTTTCTAATGAGTCAGTTCTTCCCATCAGGTGGCCAAAGTACTGGGGCTTCAGCTTCAGCATCAGTCCTTCCAATGAATATTCAGGGTTGATTTCCTTTAGGATTGACTGGTTTGATCTCCTTATAGTCCAAGGGACTCTCAAGACTCTTCTCCAGCACCATAGTTCAAAAGCATCAATTGTTCAGCGCTCAGCCTTCTTTATTGAATTGTGACTGTACTGAATCGTGACTATACTAAAAATCACAACATTATGAAAACATTGAAAATCACTAAGTTGTGTACTTTAGAACGGCTAAAATGATAAATTGTATTTCATTACAAAAATTTCACCTGGGTTTAGCAGTAAGGAGATCATTGGTGACCTTAGTGAGACATGTTCTTGGCATGGATGAGGGTAGAAGCAGAGTTCCTTAAAATGTGAGAGAAGAGAAAATGGTAGCAGTAAGATGAGTAATTTTTCAGAGAAGTCTTATTTTAAACAGGAAGCCAAAGAGAGGGTAGTGGTTGAAGTCAAGAAAATTTTTTATTTTAAAGATGGTAGGAACCTGAAAAATGTTAAAGTGCTATTGGGAAGGATCCAAGAGAGAGATATAGAAGGGAAAGAAATCATCCATTGTGTTGAATAATTATGCAGTTTCAGAGTGGGTAGAACTCTTGAGTTTACTAAAGCCTGGTGTATTCCTAAACTTCCCCTCCATTTCACATAACAATGTAGGTGGAAAATATTCCTTGCAAGTCATCTTCCAATTCAAACTTGAACATTGTGTGGGTCAGGTATCTTGCTGTCTTCCAGGACCAACCATTTTATTTTTAGATGGTGCTGACTATATCAGGTGGTTGAGAAAACTCAACAGGAAAGATTTATTTATAAAATGGGAGATAATATGACTTGTGGACACAATGGGGGAGGAGACATTGACACCTATTGAGAGAGTAGCATTGAAACATATTACCATATATAAAATTAGATAACCTGTGGAAATTTTATGTATGATGCAAGGAGCTCAAATCAGGAGCTCTGTGACAACTAGAGGGGATGAGGTGGGAGGTGGGAGAGAGATTCCAGAAGGTAGGGACATGTGTATACGTGTGGCTGATTCATGTTAATGTATAACAAAAACCAACACAATATTGTAAGGCAATTCTTCTACGATTAAAAATAAGTATATTTAAATTAAAAATATTTCTTTTATTGAGTAAAATCTTTCAGCTTCTTAAGGGTACCTTCCAACTTATTTTAGTCCTTCATCCTCACTGCCTGCAGAACCTGGTGCCATCACTTCCTGAGCCTCTTGTGAATTATCTGCTATTGACTGGGTCAATGCTGATTTTTCCGCTGTTAACCTTAGTACTCAGTTTTCTTAGTCTTCTAATTTATTGTCACTCATTTATCAGATTTCCAGCTTTCAGAATTTTATTGATGTTGCCTGCTCTCATCTCCCTGACCTTGTTGGATTCCATGTTAAAAAGCCCTTTACAATTCTCCTTTTGGTGAGGTTTTGGTAGATACGTATATTTATCGTCACCTTTATCATTTTCTCTCTCTTTTTCCCACAGAGACTATGTAACGTGTCTTTGTGTCCTTCACTTTTATGGTTGTTCTCCTTTGACTGTGTATGTGCCAGGCGCCATTAATAAGCCATTTTTCTCTTGCCTAGTTATGAGGACAGCTCCTGCCTTCATGAGGATTAAAGGTGTTAATGTGTCTAAATTACCCAGCATAGTAAGTTTTGGTAAAAAGGTATGTCATCAACTTCCCCCAGTCCTGAGGATGTGACTTAATTTTATTGCATCCTTATTATATTAAATGTCTGCCTGTCTTTCTAGCCTTCTGACTGCCTTGTATCCTAATTTCGTCAGATGGCCTATTAACTCTCCCTTCACTCCTAAGTCTACACATTTGATCACATCACTAGAGTTGTCTTTTCAGTTGTTGGTAGAGACTGTGGCTGTGCTAGGACAAGAGATATCATAATAATCTCACCATGCTTTGCAGACAGTAAGAAAGACTGGATTTGGAGCTTGTCTGATAACCTGTATTTGTGCATTTGTTTAGCTGAGTCTAAGTGGGAAGGTATACTTGAAGAAGTAAGGGGCACCTTCAACTCTTATAATTTCTTCTATTCTTTTTAAATGCAGAGTTTTTCTTTTCTCTACCAAAGCAGTAGTTTTTGATCTAGTGTCTGTGGAGAGAATTCAGAGATCAGTGGATTTAGATGACAAAAGTTCTTTATTTTCACTAACGTTATACGATAATGTGCATGTGCTCAGTTGCTCAATCACGTCCAGCTCTTTGTGACCCCATGAACCACCTGCCAGGATCTTCTGTTCGTGGGATTTTCCCGGCGAGAATATTCAAGTGGGTTGCCATTTCCTCCTCCAGGGGATTTTCCTGTCCCGGGGATTGAATGCCGGTGTCTCCTGCATTGGCAGGTGGATTCTTTACCACTGAACCACCTGGGTCCCAATTTATAAGATTAAACTCAACAACTGTGTTGGCCAAAAACTTCGTTTGGATTTTTCCGTAAGATAATTTTTCCAAAAGATCTAACAGTAGTAAAACCTGAACGAACTGTTTGGTAACTCAATATAAATGTTGTAAATAATAAACTATAGTAGTATTAGCAATTCAAGTGACTTTTTCACAATAGAAACTATAGACATTTTAATATCCCATTACAGCTGTTGTGTATATCTTAAGATATTTATGTTGTTTTTGTTGTGTTTTGATAACTTTAAATTTAATTACATTTGTCTTTTATCAGTTCTATGTATTTTACTCATTTGAAAACGTTCTAAAAAGAGGGGTCCACAGGCTTCACGAGAATGCTGCAGGGGTCCATGACAAACAAAGGTTCTGAACCTTGTCCTAAAAAGACAGGTTCCTAGAAAGGAATGTGTTGTTATTTATATAAATGAGTATTTTTCTTAGATCCATAGCTACTACTTTCACTAGCTTAATCCATTAAAATTTGCTTCTTAATATATGATTTATGTCTTTACAAGATGTTTGAAAAGGGGGCTCTTTTGTTTTTCCCTATGTATTCAGATAGCATTGAAAAAGAACTCTTTAAATCAGGATGAAATACCTAGACTGTCCCTTCCTTAATGTAGGTTAATTGAAGTTTCAGGACTTAAACATTTCTGTTAGGCTGCCTTGCTTAGGTTAACCTACTGTTTTTAAATTAGCTTATCAGGATGCTGAAACTCAGTGATGTTGATGTTGCATTTCAGTTCAAGGCTTAGCAGCCATCGGTTCAAGTCCCCTTGACTGGTTGTGATACAAGACTGTTTTATGTTAATTATGTATTAAAGCCTTAAAGAGTCATTTTCTCCCCATGAAGCGTCTTCTGTGGCGTTCCCCGCTGGGCTCCATCCCCCGACTTTGTGTGGTGCATTTGACTTTGTGATTGGCAGGTGCCTGACAGCTCTGTTCATTCAGGTCAGCAGTAGGGGCTGGGCCAAGCTACTGAGAGCCTGGAGGTCAAGTTTCTTGCCTTGGACACCTTGGAACATTGTTAATGTTAAAGCTCCAATGCCAGTTCTGCTAACTGACCTGAACTTGATACTAGAGTTTTATGTTGCCTAAAGAAGGCCTGGTAAGTTGCTCTAAAACTTAAATAAAGGATGAAGCACTCAGTTTTCAATGCAGTATGTCTCCACTTCTCCTGGAACCCCAGAGGAGATTGTTTGGAAGCAGGATGACATTTTTCCTTAGCATTTTTTGTGGGGATGAAGGTGAGGATAGGGGAGCAGAATGGAAGTGGTAGCAATTAATCTGTGAAAGTAACTGCCAGGTTTTATTGACCTGAATACATTGTCCCCCTTAAACTTTTATGTTTGTATTTGCCATATGGGCTTTCCTGATGGCTCAGATGGTAAAGAATCTGCTTGTAATGCAAGAGACTCAGGCTTGATCCCTGGGTTGGGAAGATCTCCTGGAGAAGGGAATGGCTACCCAGTCCAATATTCTTGCCTGGAGAATCCCCATGGACAGAGGAGCCTGGTGGGCTACAGTCCATAGGGTTGCAGAGAGTCAGACACAACTGAATGACTTTCACTTTCACCACTTTCCTGACAGATGGTTATTTCTCTTTCTGAATACCTCTCATGGTGATGCATGTTTTACTTAATGAAACGCTCATTGTTAATAATAAGAATAATAGTCATAATAGTTATTGAGTGGTTCCTTTGTGCTAGGCACTATAGGAAGGACTTTTTTTTTAATGAAATCCAACAACAGTTCTGTGAATATTGAATTAGTAACTTCATTTCACAAATCAGGAAAGCAAAACGGATAGAGGTGAAATTGACTTGAGTTCCCAGCCTATATGTGGCAGAGTTGGAATTTGAAGGCAATCTGATCACAGAGCTCTGGTTCCTAAATCTGCTTTCTCTTAACTCATCTTGTTGGATTCAAGCAATTTCAGAAGTGCTTGAGTTAAGCTGTGAAACTTAAGTGCTTAAGTTAAGTGAAAGTGAAGTCGCTCAGTTGTGTCCGACTCTGCGACCCCATGGACTGTAGTCCACCAGGCTCCTCAGTCCATGGAATTTTCCAGGCAAGAGTACTGGAGTGGGTTGCCATTTCCTTCTCCAAGGGATCTTCCCAACCCAGGGATCGAACCCAGGTCTCCCGCACTGCCGGCAGATGCTTTAACGTCTGAGCCACAAGGGAAGCCCAGTTAAGCTGGGCTGAGTTAAGCTGTAGGAGTAGTTAACTAGTAGGATCTGATGTGTTATATAAGTGTACCATGCTCACCGCTGTGAAACCAAACAAACATGTATCCAACTGACATATTATTTGAGTTTTCAAAATGCATGTCTTTAATGTTACTTTTTTTTGTCTTCATAGGGATGCTTCCTTTGGAAATTGCACTTACAATCTCACCATCCTTGACTGTTTGCAGGGAATCAGAAAGGTAATAACAATTTCCCTGCTGTAGCTGCCTGTGTAATTTAACAATATGAAAAAGGAGTGGTGTTGATATCTTTGTTGTTGGAGAGAAGGGAGAGGAGGTAGTGAGAAGGTGGCTTTCTACTTCTTGAACGATGGTTGATCTGCAAAATACAGATCACAGGGCCAACAGGGGAGGTGTTCTGGGGGATAACTCTACTTATAGATGCGGAAAGGGTCTCCCTTTCTCACTTACACTATTTGTGTTAGCATTGCTATCTGCTGCCATCGCCGTGACCTTGCCTTCTCACCTGCTCAGCTTCCTTATCAAGCTAGATCTTGGTGTGAGAGAGGCAGGAAGTCATCTAAGCCACAACTCTCCTCTCTCAGTGTGGAGAACATTTCCACCTTGCTTTTCTCATTGGAGAGTATTATATGCCCAGGAAGTAGTCAGCAGGTTAGATATTATTATCTCATTTTTACAGATGAGGAAACAACCCCAGAGAGGTTAAGTCACTCTCAGGGCCACAGGGAGTTATTAGGGCTCCTTCTAACTCAGATTTCCATATCAGTCTGGAGTTCCTTTTCGTATCCTATCCAGGTATGTCATAAACCCATGGTTGTCTCAGTGTGGGAACTTGTGCAGAGATGTGAATGCTCAGACCTCGTCCAATAGCAACTGGACCATAAACTCTGGGAGCGGTGCCCTGATGTCTGTGTGATCTGATGCACTCTAAAGTTTACAGCCATAGTTATTGAGTCATTTATATACGTTGTGGAGAAGTTAATCCAAAAGATTGTTGAGAACTTTGGAATATGTTTTAGAAACATTGATTTACAGTCTAAGTCATGCATGCTATGCTGTGAATTCTAAAGAACCTTCAGAGTACATCATTCCATCTCAAACATACAGCCATGAATTTTAGCAGCCAGGAATATATATATTTCATAACCCATTGGCAAGGGGTTATACTGTAAATATAGTATCAGCAGTGAGCTTTGTTCTAGATTCTTCTCTCTGATGCAGTATAACATTGCTTTTGCCTTAAGTTGACAAAATTGCTATGGTAAAATATGCTACTTGTTTTCTGTATGTTTGTTTTTGACTTTGTTATTTCATTTTAAAATGAACTTAAACTTTATAAAACTTTAAAATGATTTTCAAACATTTTTTGTTTCATTTAAAAACTATCAAGATAATCTAGCCTATCTCCTGCGAATAATATCACCAACCCACACTTCCAATAACACAAGAACCCTTATATATATTTCACCCAGTATACAGTCCAGAATTGTAGCATTTAAAAAATATGACTGAATGGAGAAAGGTTATTTATTGTCACTATTATTATTATTGGCTATCCTGCTATCTGGTACAGGCTGTTTCTTTTATAATACATATGAAATTGAAGAAGAGTTCACACTGGAGTATCCCTCCTGTTGTTATGATAAGTGATAACTTGATACAGACATTTATGACACCCTTGCTCATGTAAAAGGAAGACATGACTTTGTTCATTAATAAGGTCTTCTGTAAATTTCTTGTTTCATTAAATGCTGGGGTTTATTTTACCCAAATGTAGATGAGATTTAGAGGATCCGATCGATTGTTCAACATGTCTCTAAGTAACTGGGACACATTGCCTCTCTGAACACTCTTACATGGGGCTTCCCAGGTGGCGCAGTTGTAAAGAATCCACCTGCCAATGCAGGAGACTCAAGAAACACAGGTTCGATCTTGGGTCAGGAAGATCCTCTGGGGTAAGGTAGGCTACAGTCCAGGGGGTCCAAAAGAGTTGGGCATGATCAAGCCTGTGCACATGCCTGCATGCACACAAACACACAGACACACACACAGACACACAGACACTCTCTTATATAAAGCACTGTATGCTGGGCTGTTTTTGTGGCAATGAGTACTGTATCTCCTACGAAGGTAGAGTATGTCCACTTTTTTGCCTTTTTAGAAAGCATATGTTTCTGATTTTTATGTATTGGCATCATTATAAGCACAGTTGTATATCTGTGAACTACACACAGAGGCATACACAAACACAAACACTCTTTAGAAAAAGAGGAAGGAAAGTGGTAGTTCAGGGCACGTATTCTCACTGTTTTGTCTGAATGGCACATGAAGGTGAAGCAAGTTGCTTTGCTTAAAGGTGGAATGATTGGGATAGGCTGTTCTGCTTGTCTTGTAGAGGTGTCTGAACCAGTGCTGTCAGAGTTAGGTAGGAAGGCATTTAAAAAACGATGATCCCACCCTCAAAAAACCCGATATCATAGTTCTGCATTGCGGCCCAGGGCTCTGTATTTTAAATATAAATTACCTTGACTGCAGGTGTTCTACATTTTGGAAAACACTGGTCTCTAAGGTATTTCAAGGATAGATGTACTAAACTTGGCTTAATAGAGTCTTCTGTTTTTAATGGCTTGATCATGTAACTTTAAAAAGTAACTGATTTTGTATTCTAAGTTAATTTGTATAGCTTCATGACTTATGAAACAGAAGACACCTCTTCAAAATATTATGCCTGAATAAGCCAGATACTTTTAAATTCTAAATCATTGGTTATAAAAAAGAAGTATGAAAATTTTCTTTGTTGTTAAAAGATCGATCTTCCTTCTAAATTGTAAGAGTAGTCAAGTACATTTTTACTCTTTCAAAAACTATCACTGTAAAACAGATTCTCTCATTGTAGACTTTAGGAACAAATAAGGGCCATTAAATAAAAACTCCCTTTTTACCAAATATCTCATTAATGATAAAAAGGAAAAAACCTAAGAATAACTGATTTTTCTTCCAGCTGAAAATTTAATCACAATTATATATTCTGTTAGAGTTAGGTATGAATTAATTACATAGTTCTCAATAGGTTTTAACTATACATTTGCTAGTATGATCCATTTTATATATATGAATAATTTTAATTAAAAACTAATGTATATTAGAACTCAAGAAGCATATTTTGTGGGACATATTTTCATATTTTTCTAAGTGTTTAGTCCCAAAGACAGACCCAAAGCAAAATTATGTATGTTAGATGGTTTCTAGATATGTATTACAAATTGAAAGTTTCAAATTTTCTCCTTCAGGTCAGGCAGGATCATTTGTGAGCAGGAATTCCAGAAATGCCTAGAAGTCGTTATCAATTTCCCATGAAAAACTAATTCAAATTCTACTTTTAGGGATTACAACATGGATTTTTTTGACTTTGAGACATTTGATGTGGATGAATATGAACATTATGAGGTTTGTACATTTTAATTTTTTGGAAGCTATAATTTCACACTGATTAAATTGTTCTTTTATTCCTAGCACTCAGGTATTACAAATTGATTGCTAAATAAAAGCATTCTGCAGTTTTCTATAGTTGTCAGCTTCATCCTTTCAGCTTTGATTATTGCCTTTGAACTAGGAGTTATCAAAATTTTAGTTTAGGAAAATACCATGTCTTTCTATATTCTTTCATCAAACCTTTATTGACAATTACTTTGAACCTTTAGTTTATAAGAAAAAACAATTTAATAGTATAATTTGATAGTAAAATCATGTACTTTTATTTTAAAATCCGGGTTTTGATTAAAACAAAACCAGATTTGTGCCTTGAAATATTTTTGACTGTGTATATCTTGATTTGAAACGTGGCTGAATGTACTCAGTTCTGAGAGTTGGTTGAACTTTATTTTTTTTTACCATGGCATCATTACGAAGGGTTCCCCCAGTGGCTCAGCCATAAAGAATCTGCTTGCAATGTATGAGATGCAAAAGAGGGGTTGGGAAGATCCCTGGAGGAAGAAATAGCAACCCACTCTAGTATTCTTGCCTGAAAAATACCATGGACAGAGAAGTCTGGCAGGCTACAGTCCATGCAGTTGCAAAGAGTCCAACATGACTGAGTGACTAAACACAGACACACACACTATTACAAAGGTTTTGAACAGTATCTTGCCTGCTTGGCAAGGCAGTTTAGGCAAAGGCTGGCCAAGTTACATTGTGCTATAAGGAGGTGTTAGGGAAGAGCACTTCCGGGTTAGTAGAGGAGTCTTCAGTTCAGTTCAGTTCAGTTGCTCAGTTGTGTCCGACTCTTCGTGACCCCATGAACTGCAGCACGCCAGGCCTCCCTGTCCATCACCAACTCCCCGGAGTTTACCCAAACTCATGTCCATTGAGTCGGTGATGCCATCCAACCATCTCATCCTCTGTCATCCCTGTCTCCTCCCACCTTCAATCTTTTCCAGCATCAGGGTCTTTTCAAATGAGTCAGCTCTTCTCATTGGGTTGCCAAAGTATTGGAGCTTCAGCTTCAACATCAGTCCTTCCAATGAACACCCAGGACTGATCTCCTTTAGCATGGACTGTTTGGATCTCCTTGCAGTCCAAGGGACTCTCAAGAGTCTTCGCCAACACCACAGTTCAAAAGCATCAGTTCTTCATTACTCAGCTTTCTTTATAGTCCAACTCTCGCATCCATACATGACTACTGGAAAACCATAGCCTTGCCTAGACGGACCTTTGTTGACAAAGTAATGTCTCTGCTTTTTAATATGCTGTCTAGGTTGGTCATAATTTTCCTGTCAAGGAGTAAGCGTCTTTTAATTTCATGGCTGCAGTCACCATCTGCAGTGATTTCGGAGCCCCTCAAAATAAAGTCAGCCACTGTTTCCACTGTTTCCCCATCTATTTCCCATGAAGTGATGGGACTGGATGCCATGATCTTTGTTTTCTGAATGTTGAGCTTTAAGCCAACTTTTTCACTCTCTTCTTTCACTTTAATCAAGAGGGTCATTAGTTCTTTACTTTCTGCCATAAAGGTGGTATCATCTGCATATCTGAGGTTAAGTTATTGATATTTCTCCTGGGAATCTTGATTCCAGCTTGTGCTTCATCTAGTCCAGTGTTTCTTATGATGTACTCTGCATATAGGTTAAATAAACAGGGTGACAATATACAGCCTTGAAGTACTCCTTTTCCTATTTGGAACCAGTCTGTTGTTCCATGTCCAGTTCTAACTGCTGCTTCCTGGCCTGCATACAGGTTTCTCGGGAGGCAGGTCAGGTGGTCTGGTATTCCCATCTGTTTCAGAATTTTCCATAGTTCATTGTGATCCACACAGTCAAAAGCTTTGGCATAGTCAAGAAAGCAGAAATAGATGTTTTTCTGGAACTCTCTTGCTTTTTCAGTATCCAGCAGATGTTGGCAATTTGATCTCTGATTCCTCTGCCTTTTCTAAAACCAGCTTGAACATCTGGAAGTTCTCAGTTCATGTATTGCTGAAGCCTGGCTTGGAGAATTTTGAGCATTATTTTACTAGCATGTGAGATGAGTACAATTGTGCGGTAGTTTGAGCATTTTTTGGCATCACCTTTCTTTGGGTTTGGAATGAAAACTGATTTTTCCAGTCCTGTGGCCACTGTTGAGTTTTCCAAATTTGCTGGCATATTGAGTGCAGCACTTTCACAGCATCATCTTTGAGGATTTGAAATAGCTCAACTGGAATTCCATCACCTGCACTAGCTTTGTTCGTAGTGATGCTTTCTAAGGCCCACTTGACTTCACATTCCAGGATGTCTGGCTCTAGGTGAGTGATCACACCATCATGATTATCTGGATCATGAAGATCTTTTTGTACAGTTCTTCTGTGTATTCTTGCCACCTCTTCTTAATATCTTCTGCTTCTGTTAGGTCCATACCATTTCTGTCCTTTATGAACCCATCTTTGCATGAAATGTTCCCTTGGTATCTCTAATTTTCTTGAATAGATCTCTAGTCTTTCCCATTCTGTTGTTTTCCTCTATTTCTTTGCATTGATCGCCGAGGAAGGCTTTCTTAGCTCTTCTTTGGAACTCTGCTTTCAGATGGGTATATCTTTCCTTTTCTCCTTTCCTTTTCACTTCTCTTCTTTTCACACCTATTTGTAAGGCTTCCTCAGACAGCCATTTTGCTTTTTGCATTTCTTTTTCTTGGGGATGGTCTTGATCCCTGTCTCCTGTACAGTGTCATGAACCTCCATCCATAGTTCATCAGGCACTCTGTCTATCAAGTCTAGTTCCTTAAATCTATTTCTCACTTCTACTGTACAATCATAAGGGATTTAATTTAGGTCATACCTGTATGGTCTAGTGGTTTTTCCCACTTTCTTCAATTTAAGTCTGAGTTTGGCAATGAGTTCATGATCTGAGCCACAGTCAGCTCCTGGTCTTGTTTTTGCTGACTGTATAGAGCTTCTCCAATTTTGGCTACAGAGAATATAATCAGAATGATTTCAGTATTGACCATCTGGTGATGTCCATGTGTAGAGTCTTCTCTTGTGTTGTTGGAAGAAGGTATTTGCTATGACCAGTGGGTTCTATTGGCAGAACTCTATTAGACTTTGCCCTGCTTCATTCTGTACACCAAGGCCAAATTTGCCTGTTGCTGCAGGTGTTTCTTGACATCCTACTTTTGCATTCCAGTCCCCTATAATGAAAAGGACATCTTCTTTGAGTGTTAGTTCTAGAAGGTCTTTTAGGTCTTCTGCTGCTGCTCCTGCTAAGTCGCTTCAGTTGTGTCTGACTCTGTGCGACCCCACAGACAGCAGCCCACCAGGCTCCCCCATCCTAGGTCTTCCTAGAACTGTTCAACTTCAGCTTTTTCAGCATTACTGGTCGAGAGATAGACTTGGAGTACTGAGATACTGAATGGTTTGCCTTGGAAATAAACAGAGATCATTCTGCCATTTTTGAGATTGAATCCAATACTGCATTTTGGACTTTTGTTGACTATGATGGCTACTCCATTTCTTCTGAGGGATTCCTACCCACAGTAGTAGATATAAATTCACCCATTCCAGTCCATTTTAGTTCACTGATCCTAGAATGTTGACGTTCACTCTTGCCATCTCCTGTTTGACCACTTCGAGTTTGCCTTGATTCTTAGACCTAACATTCCAGGTTCCTATGCAATATTGCTCTTTACAGCATCAGACCTTGCTTCTATCACCAGTCACATCCACAACTGGTGTTGTTTTTACTTTGGTTGTGTCCCTTCATTCTTTCTGGAGCTATTTCTCCACTGATCTCCAGTAGTATATTGGGCACCTACCTAGAAGTAGTCAACTTTTCCTGAAATATGAGACCCCAGTAGACTCTGAGTAGGTTGACCATTCATGAAAATGAGCTGTTCTGTCAAAGTTCTCCAGGGTTATAACATTTATCACTCTTCTTAGCAGGGCTTCCCTGGTGTCTCTGGTGGTAAACAATCCACCTGCAATGCAGGAAACCTGGGTTGATCCCTGGGCTGGGAATATCCACTGGAGAAAGCAAAGGCTACCCACTCCAGTATTCTGACCTGGAGAATTCCATGGACTGTAGAGTCCTTGGGGTCACAAAGAGTCAGACACGACTGAGCTACTTTCACTTTCACTAGCAGGACAAGGGTAGCCCTCACATTCTGGTCTCCAGTTCAGGATGTATCTATTTGGATATCCTGCTTACATGTTACGTTTGACACCTCTGAGAAGAAACTAATCATCTTTCACCCAATCATGGGCTTTGGCTTCGTTCATCTGTATGAATAGCATCACCATTCTATTGTTCACCCAGGCTCAAGACTAAAAACATCACTTTTTCCCCCTCCATAATCTGTTGACTATTTGAGTTCCCGTTGCCAGGGCCCCAGGGGTGTGTTTCGTCTCTCTTTTCCTCTGTGTTCTCTTTTCCTTCCCGTGGCTCAGGTGTTGCGTCCTCTCTGGTAGACAATTATAACTGCTCTTTAAGGAGCCCAGGCCCTTCTCCCTTTGGTCTTTCACACACTTCACCAAATGGTCTTAAAACAGAGTTCTTGCCTTGCCTTGCCCCCACCCTGGCTGCCACTCCCATTACCTGGCTGAAATGAGGATAAAACCCTGTCCTGGCATTGTTAGCTTTGGATGCAGTCCAGCCCACCTTGCTGGCCTGTCTCCTGTTTCTTTGGTGTGCACACTCTGTGTTCCAGCCCTGCTGGGCTGCTTATTTATTGTTTCTTGAATGTCTCTACACCCTGGCTGAGCTTGTTTTTTCCAAATACCCGTCACCTTTAACATTTTCCTCTCATGTGTGTAAAATCCTACACAGATCAGCTCTCACCCTTTACAATATTCTCTCCGTCTCAATTTCATGTGTCAAGATTTGTGCTTTCCATTTTTCTTATATTATGGCTATTTGCATAAAAGCTTTATTTTCCTTACTAGATTGTAAATTCCTTGTGGACTGAACATGACTAAGTGGAAAATATGTCCTCTGTTCTTGGATAGAAAGATTTAACATCATAAAACTGCCACTTCTCCCTAAATTAATGCGTGTAGTACAATTTATTAAAAATCTCCAAAGAATTTCTTCTTCTTAAATTGTAAAAACATTGCTATTGTGGCATTTTTTATTGGGTTGGCCAAAAGTATGTTTGGGTTTTCCATACAATGGTACAGGAAAACCCGAATGAACTTTTGGTCCACCCAATAGTGGTTCAAAAAAAAAAAGAATCCTACTACCCACCCCCACCCCTCAAAGAATTAGAACAAAAAGATTGCATTTTAGGGGGAAAGTTGAATAAATAACCTGTAGTACAGATACACCATGGAATGTCATGTAGTGATTTAAAGAAACTGACTTGAGCTAAGCCACTTTTCGTGAATGATTTCTATTATATATTGATTGGAAAAAGTTGATATGGAAGAGTGCTTATAACCTTCTATTTTTTAAACAAACAATAACAAGACCCCCCTCCACCTTGTACATATATCTGTCTATCTGTATTATATGACCAAAGGTATCAGTAATTTCCTATGAAGTGAGTGAAGTTTAAATTGTATGGGTCCCTATTTGCATGGAAACCATTTTTGTGTTCATTTTGTATTGTTTTTTTGAAATGGGCCTCCACATTAGATAAAGTTTCAAGTTTCCCCCAAACCTGCATCTCTGTCCCATGTATATGAACCTGGAGAAAAATATATGGTAAAACATTGGAGCCATTTCAATGAAAGGAGAGATCGGGGTGGAGGTTAGAGAGAGAGGAGGACAAGGACCTACCACAATAAAGAGAGAAAAGTAGTTGATGATTTACTTACTCCTTTATCTTTTTCAAAACTTTGATGGTGATGTTGAGAGTTAGTTGAAAAAGCTATTAAAAAACCTAAACATAGTTTAATTTTATTTTTGTGAAGCACGCAACCAACTAACCAAAACTCTGATAAGAATTTGATCACATCTTAACCTGAATGAATAGCAACGGCCATCAGCCAGGTAATGGGAAGAGAGGAGGCAGTTGGTGAACATTTGAAAAGTTTTCTATCAAGTAACTTCCTTTTAGAGAATGATTTGTCTATTCTATCATAAAGCCTATAAAATAAAAAATCACAAGTAGATGTGTGATCAGCAGGTAGGGGGCATTTCATAAATGCTGCTTAAGAAACAAGTGGATAAATAAAGGAGCTCTTGCTGACAATCTGTGGGCCCAGTCGTTTTTTGTCATAACTTGTTCCACTGTTTGCTCTACTTTAGTGAGTCTGGACATTTGGTAGACTTGTGGAATAGCTAATTCACACACTTCAGTAGCTCTAACAAAGTCAGTATTCCAACGAAGTCTATAGTTTTCAAAGTAAAAGTGTTATCATTGATAGCAGATTATGAGAATGTAAGTCTTAGATGATGAGGAAATGCTCAAATTAAAGCTTCCAAAGGCACTTCTTGACTAAACCACATTTAATACATGACTCAAGAAAAAGCCTAAATTGATGATATAGCAGTTCTATGTGAGATTAAAAGGGAGTCTTCTATTTATTTATTTTTGGCTGTGCTGGGTCTTCTTTGCTGTGCGTGGGCTTTCTCTAGTTGTGTTGAGTGGGGGCTACTCTGTGTTGCTATGTGTGGACTTCTCATTGTGCTGGCTTCTCTCGTTGTGGAGCACGGGCGTGGGCTTCAGTTTGCAGCACTCGGTCAGGCTCAGTAGTTGTGGCAGATGGGCTGAGTAGCTCCTCAGCATGTGGAATCTTTCTGGACCAGGGCTTAAACCCGTGTTCCCTGCATTGGAGGTGAATACCTATCCACTGTACCACCAGGGAAATCCTAAAAGAGAGTCTTGTGATAAGAATGCTTCTTTTAATGCTGTTCATGACAAGGTCAGCAGAGCACAGGAGCTACTCTGCTCATTCTGCAAAAGGCTCTAGAGCAGTGCTGTCCAATAGAAATACGGGAATCATATTTGTGAATATAATATATATATTCAAAAATTTGAATAGCTGCATTTTAAAAAGTAAAAAGATATGATGAAATTAATTTTAATAATGTGTTTTCTTTAATGCACTGTACCAAAAATAATATTTTGACATATAGTCAATGTAACAATTAATAATGAAGTATTTTATATTTCTAATTTTGAATTGAGCCTTTGAAATCCAGTGGGTAGTTTATACTGCGGCACATCTTAGTTTGGACCAGCTATATTTCAAGTGCTTGGTAGCCAGACATACCTAAAGTGCAGATTCTTCAAGGACAGGCTTGCCAGTGAACCATCATAAATGACATGAAGCCTAGGATGATGGAACAGGTTACATATTGCAGCTTCAAGGGTTTCAATTTTTCATGTAAGAATTAATTTCAAGGCTCCATTCTATTTAGAAGGTTTTGACTAAGATATCTCAGGCTCTTACATTATTTTTATATGACTTACAAATAGTCCATTGTATAAATTATTGATAAACAAAAGTATTTTCTAAAATATGGTCTCTAGGTCCTTGCCAAGCTGTTGTGGAACTATATTTTTGATCATATTTGCACTGATCAAATAGATATATTCTGGGAGCTCTGCTGGGAGGATCGAAAAAGTAACTGCAAAATGAGGGCGCAAAATCTTCTGCTAAGAATCAGTGTCCCCTTTTCCAGCAGATTTCTTAAGGCATTCTCCAAGAACTTGAGAACTAAGAACAGTCACTCCTTTGAAATCTACTAACATCAATAAGTTTATTTGAAAATTAAAATAGACCTTTTACTCTAGGGAAAAACAGTGAAGATGAAAGAGTATGAGTATCTGTAGGTACGTGAGGGGCTTCCCTGGTGGCTGAGAGGTTAAAGCGTCTGCCTTCAATGTGGGAGACCTGGGTTTGATCCCTGGGTTGGGAAGATCCCTTGGAGAAGGAAATGGCACCCTACTCCAGTATTGTTGCCTGGAAAATCCCATGGACGAAGGAGCCTGGTGGGCTACAGTCTATGGGGTTGCAAAGAGTCGGACACGACTGAGCGACTTCACTTTCACTTTCTTTCAGGTACGTGAGGACGTGTATCCTCTCTAGCAGTAAAGCTTAGTGGATATTGAAAGTATAGGAAAATATTCTGTTTGTAAGACCCTGAAGTAACACCCACATTAGTCAACTGCTGACTTCTGTTCCTTTGTGGGGAAGTATCCTTACCGAGTAAGGCCTTGTTGAAATACCACTGCTCACTAATGATGCTACTCTTAAGCAGTCATTATTCATCAAAGAGAATTTGAAGTTATATCTTTAATTTCTTATTTTAATTTTCCCCTAAACAAGATGGGACTTTCCACTACTTACAAGAAGACTTCCCATATTTGATGATGTCCCTTTGTTGGGCATACACAGATGACTCCCAGAGCAGCACCCTATTTCTAGTTGTGGGGAGGGGCGAGAGAGAGAAATGCAAAGAAATGGAGCTTCCATGGCAGCATTTGGAGTTGCCTCATCAGTGTGCCTTACATTTATGACTGCATCTAGAATTTGGCCTATGCAGCTTTGAGGAGCTGCTTTAAATATCTTTTGGGATCAGCTAGGGCTTCACGTTAATGTAAAACCTACTTCAAAAGTCAAAAGATTACTTTAACTTCTTTCTTTGAGCTATTTCCTTTCTGCCATTATGTTTTTCCTCCATATGTCATCTCTTTATTTTGAGAAAAAATGCTTTCTATGAAATAATTTTATCAATATGAGGATATTTCCCAGAATATCAAGTAATTATTAACTTGATCTGGTGCTTTTACGTGCTGGCAAACCTGGGGCATCTCTTTACCACGGGTTACTTGTTGGAAGTGGTTGGAGCTGGGTTTGGTTTCGGCAGGCCTGATGGCAGACAGACTGGTTCCTGCCGATTTGAGTGGAGTCACAGTACAGGGCTTCCTTTTGTTTTCTCTCGTCGTGGCACGTGTGGAAAATGTGACTGTATTTGATCAGCACCATGTGATCATAGTTTGCAGCTTTTGGCGACTGGCCTGGGATCCCAGGCTGCCCAGCCCCAGCCCAGGCAACTCCATTCTGTTAAACTGATTGAGAGGCTTTGTTCTACAGAAATAAGGTATGCAGGTTAATGTTTGTTATATGAGAACCAAGAAGCTGCATCACACTCTCTACGGCCTCAATTTGATAGCTTTTCAGT
Organism: Nanger dama; assembly: GCA_917880005.1. Lineage (NCBI taxonomy): Eukaryota > Metazoa > Chordata > Mammalia > Artiodactyla > Bovidae > Nanger > Nanger dama. The sequence goes on from CAKJTW010000059.1 coordinate 6,942,273, forward strand.
TAATTTATTGAACAGACATTTATTAAGTACTTCCTGTTTGTTCAGTATATTTGCTGGGCCAATATTTTTTTCAGAATGTGCCCTGTAATTTCGTTTCTCCATGGGTGGGTTTAGAGAGACTTTGTTCTTCTCAGCTGCTGTCATACATTCCATATATTCTTGTGCCTCCTGCAGGTGTTATCATGTTTGACCCTTCCCACACGCGTCCATGTTTATGTTTGTGAGATTGTCTATACAACATTTCTCGCTGATGTACGACAGGCTGAATGTGGAAAGTTTTGCTTCTGAGACTCTAGCAATTCAGCAATTCATAAGTCATCACTATTGCTATCATCGCCTCTTCTAGAAGGTGATTTCACGTTTTCTTGGCCACATTGCAATGGAGCCCATCTGGGAACTGTGAGAAAGTGTCAGTCGGTTCTGAATGCTTGGGACTGGCTGGGATTTTCTTGGTCCTTGGGTGTCTTCCATCAAGTCTCCACATCACTCTCAGAGACCATGTTTTAGAAATTAAGTCTGCTTATATCACTCCCCTACTTTAAGTCATTCATGGGCTCTACCCTCAGGTAGAGTGTGGAGGAAATGCATACCCCTGAGTGTGGCACAGAAAGCCCTCTGGACGTGGGCTTTGCCATCTTCCCGTGTTTGTCCTTTGGCCTTCCTCCTCACACCCAATCTGCGTAGCTGCCTGGATGGCAGTATTTCTTCATACTTTTGTGCCTTCACACGTGTTCTTGTTTCCTCTTCCTCTTCCTTGTGACCTTTTCTCCCCTGCTCACAGTATTTATGTATTTGCATATCTTAAGCCTTGGACGGCAAAGAGATCAAACCAGTCAATCTCGAAGGAAATTAACCCTGAATATTCACTGGAAGGACTGATGCTCATGCTCATACTTTGGCCACCTGGTGCAAAGAGCCGACTCATTGGAAAAGATCCTGATGCTGGGAGAGACAGAGGGCAGGAGGAGAGAGGGGGTGGCAGAGGATGAGATGGTTAGATAACATCAGTGACTCAATGGATGTGAATTTGAGCAAATGCCAGGAGATAGTGGAGGACAGAGGAGCCTGACATGCTGTAGTACATGGAATCCCAAAGAGCTGGACACGACTTAGCAACTAAAAAACAACTACCAAAACAACAAAGTCGTCTTAACTCAGTGAGAGCCCTTCTCCCACAGCCTTGTGTGACATCCCTGCACTCTGGGTACTTGAAGTCAAGAACCGTGTCTTACTCAATGAGTAACCCAGTAGCACAGAATACTCCTAGTGGGCTGTCATTAAATGTTTATGAAGTGGAAGAACTAATGAATAAATGAGCGAATGAGTTCTAAAAGCAGGAGTATAACACATTTCAAGATATTTTATATTATCTGTTAACACTACTTTTCGATGGCAAATGAGCAAGACATATTAAGTAAGAATCCATTCTGATTTTGTAGTGACACTCCAGGGAGAAAATTTATTGATTATGATAGGCAACTTCTTGAAATGTCATTTCTTTTTTTTCATTACCAGCCAATCTGTGAAGCAAGAGTGAGTTGTTATTTTCTTTTTTAAAAACCACTTATTTGCAACACAGATTGCTAGATATTGTAATCTTCCTTCCACCAGGGCTGATGGAACGTCAGTTTAGTTTAATATATGAACAAAGACTGTCCCCCAGGTTGACTATGTCATTCTTCATTGCAGTTAATAAGTAAACTGTCAAATGATCAGCCGGGATAGATGCCCAATATTGCCCTTTTGTATATACCTTGAAAATAAAGTTTGTCAGGACTCTTATCTCTCAGTGTGTCACCTCAGGTCAATGGCAGGAATGTTTGTTGAACATCTGACATATGAGGTTTCAAGACTTTGCTTTCGATTAGAATTTGTATAGCAAATTAGAATGCAATCTAATGTTGCTTTGGCACTCAGCTTTCTTCACAGTCCATCTCTCACATCCATACATGACCACTGGAAAACCGTAGCCTTGACTAGATGGACCTTTGTTGGGTGTTCATTGGAAGGACTGATGCTAAGGCTGAAACTCCATTACTGTGGCCACCTCATGCAAAGAGTTGACTCATTGGAAAAGACCCTGATGCTGGGAGGGATTGAGGGCAGGAGGAGAAGGGGATGACAGAGGATGAGATGGCTGGATGGCATCACCGACTCAATGCACATGAGTTTGGGTGAACTCCGGGAGTTGGTGATGGACAGGGAGGCCTGGCGTGTGCGATTCATGGGGTCACAAAGAGTCAGACAGGACTGACCAACTGAACTGAACTGAACTGAACTGAATGCTGCTTGGTTTGTCATCTGTGAATGAAAGAACTGGGGGAAAAAAAACAAATGTGAATTTCTGGCACTGTAGTTTTGAATTCCTGTCATATGACTGGGTCAAGCAAGCTCCAGAATGCAGGTATATGAGCATGTCCTCACACTTGGAGGGACTAAGGACGTGAGCCTCCCAGGAGACTATTAAAAGAACTTTTAGAAACATTTCCCTGGAGCTGTCCTGTAGGGTTGATTATACCCCCAAAGACCACAAGTTTAAGGAAGCAAGATTCAATCTTCTTGGACCCAGTGTTTTCACATCTACTAAAACACTGTACCCATTGCTGCTTCAAAGATTGTGTTGGTTAAATCTGTAAAGTGTCTTGAGGTCAAAGAAATTCCTGATTTTTTTCCTTCCTCTCTATTGTTTGGTCTCTGTCCACTTCTAAAAAGAGCAATCTTGACTTTGTTGTCACTCACTCAGTCAACTGATAATGGGTCTTGCCTTGACCCTTAAGATTCAACTGAAACTGTTCTTGCTTAATGCAAGAGTTAGCCAGACCGAATGGTTGACTTGGTCTTCTTCCTACTTGATTTATTCTGTGGACACTCTTTAATTCTAGAAACTCACTTTCTTATCCAACTTCAAAATTCTGTCTCTTGCTTTTCTCTTCCTTCCATCTCTGGACATGTCTCGGGCTGCCTTGCAGGTTCTTTCTCTTCCTTTGGCCACCAGAAATGCTACTAGTCTCTAGGCCATGTGATTTCTGGTTCAAAACATTTTCCATGAGTGAGGGGACTGTCACCAAATTCAACAACCACGTATATGCTGATGGCCTCAAATCTTGGTGTCTTGAGCACTGGAAAGGCACCTACATACATGCTCCCTGCGGTTGTGCCAGCAGGGGCATTCACTGGATGGGGCTGCGGGAGAAGGCCCCTGAATGTTTTCTGCATTTAGAGGTGATGCAGTCATCCACATGGGGCTCCTCTTTCCCTCTACCACACTGTTCCTCCTCAAAGTTCAGTTCAGTCACTCAGTTGTGTCTGACTCTTTGTGAACCCATGAACCACAGCACGCCAGGCCTCTCTGTCCATCACCAACTCCCGGAATCCACCCAAACCCATGTCCATTGAGTCTGTGATGCCACCCAACCATCTCATCCTCTGTCGTCCCCTTCTCCTCCTGCCCTCAATCTTTCCCAGCATCAGGGTCTTTTCAAATGAGTCAGTTCTTCGCATGAGGTGGCCAAAGTATTGGAGTTTCAGCTTCAACATCAGTCCTTCCAATGAACACCAGGACTGATGTCCTTTAGGATGGACTGGTTTGATCTCCTTGCAGTCCAACGGACTGTCTAGAGTCTTCTCCAACACCACAGTTCGAAAGCATCACTTCTTTGGTGTTCTGCTTTCTTTATAGTCCAACTTTCACATTCATACATGACCACTGGAAAACCATAGCCTTGACTAGACAGACCTTTGTGGACAAAGTAATATCTCTGGTTTTTAATATGCTATCTAGGTTGGTTATAACTTTCCTGCCAAGGAGTAAGCGTCTTTAATTTCATGGCTGCAGTCACCATCTGCAGTGATTTTGGAGCCCAGAAAAATAAAGTCAGTCACTATTTCCCCATCTGTTTGCCATGAAGTGGTGGGACCTGGTGCCATGATTTTAGTTTTCCGAATCTTGAGCTTTAAGCCAACTTTTTCACTCTCTTCTTTCATTTTCATCAAGGGGCTCTTTAGTTCTTTACTTTCTGCCACAAAGGTGGTGTCATCTGCATATCTGAGGTTATTGATGTTTCTCCCAGCAATCTTGATTCCTGCTTGTGCTTCCTCCAGCCCAGCATTTCTCATGATGTACTCTGCATATAGGTTAAATAAGCAGGGTGACAATATACAGCCTTGACATACTCCTTTTCCTATCTGGAACCAGTCTGTTGTTCATGTCCAGTTCTAACTGTTGCTTCCTGACCTGCATACAGGTTTCTCAAGAGGCAGGTCAAGAGGATCTAAAGTAATGGTGTAGAGTTTGATTATTATTTAAAGCCAAATAGCGAGGCAACTTAATTTAAACCAAAAACCTCAAATATTTGCTTTAAGCTCACAAAGTGCCAGTCATGACAGCATGTTTGTGTTGTATAATAGAATTATATTGTCAACACTATTTCATTGTTTTAGAAAGCAAGGATATATAAAGAAGGTGTTTTAATGAAAAAAAAAAAAAGACCTTGTAGTTCTATCTTTAGTTTTAAAATAATTTTTGTGCCATCATGAAACCTCTTATGTATGTGTTGATAGCATTTATCAAAGTTTAATGCAACTTTTTCTTTAATGAATGTCTTAGTTCAGGCTCCTGTAACAAAGTATCATAGAGTGTGTGGCTTAAACAACAGACACTTATTTCACCAGTTCTGGAGGCTGGGAAATCCAAGATCAAGACACCAGCCGACCTGTTGTCTGGAGATGGCTCTCCTCCTGGTTCATAGATGGCCAGATTCTTCTGTGTCCTCCCTGTGTCCTCACAGAGGGAGCTTTCTGGGGGTCTCTTATAAGGTCACTAATCCATTCATAAAGGGCTCCATCGTCATGGCCTAATCTCCCAAAGGTCCCACTTCCTAATACCATTCCACTGGGGATTTGGTTTCAACATGTGAATTTTGGGAAGGCACAAACATTCAGTCTATAGCAATGGGTAGAATGGAGATGGTAATAACACCAACCTTAAAGGTTGCCCTAAGGAAGCAAGTTGCATGTATCCTGTAGTGCCTAGTGCAGAGCCTGTGGTATATATGTGTTTGCTGTTATTCTTATTAATGTTATTTGTTACTTGTTTTCATACTCCTTAAGAGAACAGAGGGAATATTTTTTATTTTACATATGATACCAAATTATATTCCTTGATATATAATAAAGGCTTAACAAATATTTTAATGAATTTTGAATCATGCTTAAAAACTGTTTCTCTGTATTGCATTAGAAAACACATCTGTTGATGAGGGAACCAGTCCAGTATTGTCAATCCAAAGGTCTATCTTTTCTCTCTCACTCTGTTTTTTATAGTTGTAAAATGGCCAAATGTTTTTCCGTGTTCTTTTCAGAGACTGTGACCATCTCAACAGAGGGATGCCTTCTTAGAAGCTGTAAAAATTCATGTGTTCAAATCAAATTAGATTTTATTTAATTCTTATTCAAGAAAATTTTCAGTTTTAATGCTGTTTTTCTTTTACTTTGTAAGAAACATTGATTCCTTTTTATTTTTTTGAAAATTAAATGCACCAGGAGAGTTAACTATTCCAAAAAAATGTGGTGAGTCTTTTGTAAGTTTAAGTATCCCAGAGTTACATGAATGTTAACACATAAATGTATCAGTTTCAAGAACTCAGATTTTCATTTTGGGGTTTTCTTGCAGTGAAGAACATCTGCGGTTTCTCTACATAGGTTGTAGGTTTTAGATTGGAAGAGGTAAAATCCTTCTCTCACTTCACCTTTGCCTAGATGTTAATTTGTAAAATGTGTTAATGTTGGAAAGTATCTTAAGTTCCTGTCTGATCTAGGTTTCTTGGAAGTGGGTGTGTGTATGTGTGTGCACATGTGCACAGTCATATGCACAGGCACACACATTTAATTAGAAAAACCAGTTTGTGTCATCATAAGTATTTTATAATTGATAAATATTGACATTTGTATAATCTACTGTGAAAGAAGGCATGGATATTAATTTTGGAAACTTGGCTCAGAGGTTAAAGCGCCTGCCTTCGATGCAGGAGACCCGGGTTCGATCCCTGAGTCAGGAAGATCCCCTGGAGAAGGAAATGGCAATCCACTCCAGTATTCTTGCCTAGAGAATCCCATGGACAGAGAAGCCTAGTAGGTTACAGTCCATGGGGTCGCAAAGAGTCGGACACGACTGAGCAATATGAACTGAACTGAACCAGTAAGTTTAATGTATTACTCAGTTAAAAGCTATAATTTTCTTATTAATTTTTTTTGTTGTTAGATTTGGATCTAAGACCTAAATCTTACTGTTTACACCATTAACCTTATCCAAGCTACTAAACGCAGCCCAGTATTATCTAACGTTTATCTAATGTTTTTGGGTGGGCAGACTTGGAAACATATTCTTTTGGTTCTGTGAGCGAGTCCATTGCCTCTCTCCATATAATTGATTACAGAAGGTTACTATTTAACCAAACAGATGTCTATAATCCGAATAAACAGACATAGCACAATGTATTTATGTAGGCCCACTTCCTGTTCAAGGATACAGGAATAGTAAACAGAAACCTGTTTTCTTCTACTGTTCATAAATAGTTGGTTTTAGCCTTTTGGTGATTACAGCATAGCTTTATTTTTGAATTTTTGAAATGTTTTAAGCTTAGCAATTACTTGAGAGGGATATTGGGCCATTAATTTGACTGCTTTATTTAAATAAGAAAATGTTTAATTATCATAAACAGCTATATATTAGATTCTTTATTCAAATTGTTCTAAATAGCAGTGCTTGGCATTTAATTTAGCATGAACACTCATAGTATCGCTAAGATTTTATTTAAGATATTATAGAGATTTTATTTTTATCATGCTTAGATTAATGCAGTTCAGACATTTACAAGGTGTCATGTAAAGTTTCATTTATAACTTTTTATATCTGGAAAGAACCATCTGCATGTTAAACATGAAAATTGTACAGCTAAGTTATGGCTTTTGTGAAAATCAAATCCAATCAGCAGTATAAGTAATTAAAGTAGAGGCTCCAGGTTTCCTTGGTGGCATTACTCTAAACGGCTGAGTGGTACAGAATCCGCCTGCCAATGCAGGAGACGCAGGAGAGGTGGGTTCGGTCCCTGGGAAGATCCCCTGGAGGCGGAAATGGCAACTTCCAGTATTCTTGCCTGGAAAATTCCATGGACAGAAGAGCCTGGCGGGCTGCAGTCCATGGGATCATAGAGTCAGACACAACTGGGCAGCTGAGCATGCACACGCACACAGGAGCTCTTACAGCAGGGAGCAGACTGTGTTTGCCACAGATCCCCACACTGAGGTCTGTGCCAAGTAGTGGAGGATGGAGCCTTTTATGTGGATTACCTTGGCCCAGCAGAGAGAAGTGCCTGGGGAGGTACCTATGCAGTGCTGTAGAGGGTGGAGACTTGGAGATTGGAAGCTGCACCTGGTGGTGAGGTGGGCGTAGGGGCTGGGGGTGGGCTAAACAGTGCTGCGGGAAGAAGAGATACTCGTGTTGTGATGCCCTGCACCACTGTGTCCCAGTAGCATGCAAGGTTTGGGTGCCCTCAGTCCTGCCCCAGTGTTCCACGGTTCAGAGGCACACCAGGAAGGGAAGAGAGTGAAGGAGGTGAAGTAGTAGGAGGAGGATGCTCGACCCTCGCCTGGTGTTCAGGTGTTTCCTGAGGCTCCTGGAGTGTGTAGAGCAGAGACTGAGAGCTGTTGATTAAAGTCAGTCCACTAATGTGTTTTATTTGGTTTACTAGTATTTAAAAACTTAATTTAAAATGCTTCAAATATAGAGAGATTTTACATGAACATCCAGTTGGAAGATCAGTCATATTCAGTCAACTTTCCTGTGGTCAGTTGGCTAGGACCGAGGAGCATTTGCCTCTGTTTATATGTTTCTTGCCTTTTCATACTGTTCATGGGGTTCTCAAGGCAAGAATACTGAAGTGGTGTGCCATTCCCTTCTCCAGTGGACCACGTTTGGTCAGAACTCTCCACCATGATCTGTCCGCCTTAGGTGGCCCTACACGGCATGGCTCATAGTTTCATTGAGTTAGACAAGGCTGTGGTCCATGTGATCAGTTTGGTTAGTTTTCTGTGATTGTGGTTTTATTCTGTCTTCTCTCTGTGGATAAGGATGAGAGGCTTATGGAAGCTTCTTGATGGGAGAGACTGACTATGGGGGAAACTGGGTCTTATTCTGATGAGTGGCGCCATGCTCAGTAAATCTTTAATCAATCTTTTATTCATGGGTGGGCCTGTGTTCCCTTCCTCTTGTTTGGCCTGAGGCCAAACTATGGTAGGGGTAATGAAGGTGATGGTGACCTCCTTCAAAAGGACTTGTGCACACATAGTTGTATTTCATGTTCCTGACCCTGCAGCAAGCCACTGTCTTGAGATCCAAAATCACTACAGATGGGGACTTTGGCCATGAAATTAAAAGATGCTTGCTCCTTGGAGGAAAAGCTGTGATAATCCTAGATAGCGTATTAAAAGCAGAGACGTTACTTTGCTGACAAAGGTCCGTGTAGTCAAAGCTATGGTTTTTCTAGTAGTTATGTATGGATATGAGAGTTGGTTGGATCATAAAGAACTCTGAGTGCTGAAGAATTGATACTTTTGAACTGTGGTGTTGGAGAAGACTCTTGAGAATCCTTTGGACTGCAAGGAGGTCAAAACTGTCAATCCTAAAGGAAATCAGTCCTGAATATTCATTGGAAGGACTGATACTGAAGCTGAACCTCTAGTACCTTGGCCACCTGATGGGAAGAACTGACTCACTGGCAAAGCCCCTGATGCTGGGAAAGACTGAAGGCAGGAGGAGAAGGGGACGACAGAGGATGAGACGGTTGGATGGCATCACCGACTCAATGGACATGCGTCTGAGCAAGCTCTGGGAGATGGTGATGGACAGGGAAGCCTGGCGTGCTGCAGTCCATGGGGTTGCAAAGAGTCAGATGTGACTGAGTGACTGAACGGAGCTGCTGTCTCTTGCCAGACCCTTGTGACTGTTGGGTTTGTAGCCCCTGCAGTAGACCCTGGCTGTCTCCAGTTTGTGGTATACCATGAGAGTTTGATGAGCCTGTCTCATTCCTGACTTCTGTTTCCCAGTCTGAAGATCAGCACTGACAAAATATAGCAACCTACAAAAACAAACAAAAAATGGAGATGTGTTCCTCATGACCCAGATATTTTTAGATTTTTTTTCCCCATTGTTTAAAGGATGTTTACCATATTCATGGAAAGTGCTTGTATTTTATGTCTTCTGTTGTTTGCCTTTATTTCTTGCCAGGACAAGCAATGTTTGTTTTCATTTCATTTTCATTGCAGAGTAGCCAAGAGACAAAATTATTTTCAGCAAAGTATCTCCACTTGAAATAAAGTTTTCTAAACTTTTCTAGATAAAAATGCATTAACATTTTGAGAATCAGATTTTTTTAAATTTTAAGCTGTATTATTTTGTCTTCATATATGTCCAGTTAGTCTAGTACTAATAGAGTGAAAAGCAGTTTTATTTGTAGGGGTTTTCTAAATTGTATAAGGATTATAAAATATTTTTCTTCTCTTTTCTCACAAAATCCTCCCAGCGAGTTGAAAATGGTGACTTCAACTGGATTGTTCCAGGAAAATTTTTAGCATTTAGTGGACCACATCCCAAAAGCAAAATTGAAAATGGTAGGTTTTTCTTTACTTTACCATCCAAAAATATGTTTTAGTTCATCTTCTTTCATTTCTTGATTTCCTAAGATAATGCTTTCTTTTGGTAGTATTCTCCAAAGAATATTTATTAATTAAAAAATCGAACAGTAGTAATTAGTATGTTAAATTTGGAGTTTAGTAAGTGGAACTATAATCACTGTTTAAAACTAGCATATTTGTAGGTTGCTGTTAATAGTGTGTTCACTTTACCTTGACCCAATTATTAAAGAAGAATCTGAGAAACCAGCTGATCACAACAATAAGCAGGTTGATGAATTCTATCAGCTGATCTCAGATTTATTTGGTGGTAGATGTATGCTGCACATCACAGTATTCTTTTGGGAACAACACAATTAATAATGTGATGATGGTGATGATAGGTGTCGTTTATTAAGTTCTTACTGTGTGCTAGTTAGCAGCCAATCACAGCATCATCTCATTTAGTGCACACACAATTCTGTGTGGTGTAGGCACTATCTCCATTTCACAGAGGAGGAAACCGAGGCTTATGAGCAGGAATTTGCCCAAGTTCACAGAGTAATATGCAGAACTGGTGGTACTTCAGCCCAGAGTATAGCTTCTAAACCTTGTTACCACACTGATCTGTTTAGTTCCATCATGATCACTAGGAACAATCTTCCAGCTGACAAAAGTTAAACTACTTATTTGCAGTTTTTGTATAGCCAAAGGCATACATATTCAGGAAAATAAAGACTAAAAATAAGCCTCTTGAGGGAAGGGACATAGGTATACCTATGGCTGATTCATGTTGATGTTTGGCAGAAACCAACATAATACTGTAAAGCAATTATTCTTCAATTAAAAATAAATAAATTTAATAAAAATAAGCCTTTTGAATGAAATATGGTTGGCTATGTGAGTTTCCTCATTAGCATATTTTTTTACTTATTTTTATTTAACCTCACATTCCCTAGAACACAAATAATGATAGGCACCAAATGTTTAAGAATAATTTATGGGAGAAATACATAAAATTTAAAAATGTCACCCACGAACATAATAACTCAAGTTGGAACTCTAGTCCTCCAAAGAAACATAATTTAAAACCCTTATTCTAGATTTATTCTTTAAGTTGTCATCATCATAACTATTTATTCCAAAATCTAGTTTCATTGCATATGGTTATTCATACATTTGGATTTGATCATTTGTTTGTGTTTCCACACATAAGCCTATCATTTTATACCTATCATCTGTCTCCCAGGGAATTCTGCTTGAATTACGGTTTTCCTCTGGGGATGGGTAATCCTCCTGACAAACAGGTGGTCACTGTACTGAAGCCAGAGTTAGATCTTCTTATTCACAAATTTGCTCGTGAGTCTTTTTCACTCCAGACATTGACTGATTAACCTGTGTTCTGTTGGATTGTTAGGAATAACTTGTTAAGTGCCTGAGGGAACTGCTTTTCCAGAGTTGGTCTTCAAGACAGGATTGATTAAATCTCCCTTTTGTACAAAATGACCCAACTCAGACCCAGAAAACTTTAATAGGAGTATGGTTTCTGTAGTGGCTTTGTCTTTGCATGAAACTTAAAGACTTTTACCGTTTAGGATTTCATTTTTTAAATGAAATTTCCTAAAAGAGAAGCTGAGGAGTATAATTTTTAAAAACCATTTAAAATATTTTTATAGAGGTAATGTCTGATTATCATTTTTGAAAAAGAAGAAAATGCAGACGAGCTAATATTAGCAGCATAAAAAATGATCTATAATTGTAACTATGTTTTCTGTGTTTACTAGTTGGTGGTGGGATTATTGAGGATTTTAATTTTCTGTTTATCTGTTTTTTTGTTTTGGCACACATTTTTTTTCCCTAAAGAATACACACACACACACACACACACACACACACACACACGCACACACACAGAAACTTACAAAAAAATTCTTTTTTTTTTTTTTATCAGCATCGAGTTATAACATATTTGATGTCTTATAGCAACTTTTTTTCACTTAACGTATCACAGACTCCTTTCTGTGGCAAGGAGATCTTCATTATAAATATAGATAATGATAAATCTTCATGATAAATGTAGATCTTCATTATAATTTTCCATGAATGCATTCAATGACTATACCATAGTTTTGGTAATTACTTGATTAATTTTTGAATGAGATCTGGGTTATTCACAGTTTTCACTTTTTAAAAACTGTAGTGGTTGGCATACTTGTCCATATATCTTTTTGCAGCCCTAGTTTATTTTTTTTCTATATTCTCAGAAGAAGAATCACAAGGTAGAAGGACGTGAATACTTTATGTGTCAGTTCTTAATTGTCAAAAATCTTAAAATTATTTCAGTCCTATTTTACAACATGAAGAAATCATTAGCTACCATTTGCTTATGTGCCAGGAGTGGTGCTAAGCCTTTTGTGGACACTTCATCTATTTAATAATCAGAACCACTCCCTGGAGCAGGTGGTAGCTATTTTGTGGATGAGACGGTGGAGGCTTGGTAACCTAACTTGCCCAGGTTGATAGAGCTGGAAAGCAGCATTGTGTGAATTCAAACATAGGTCACTGATTCCGAATTCTGTGTTCTTTATTTCACTTCAGAGGAAAAACATGTTAACTATAGAAACTTTAAGCAATCTAGATAAAAAGTCACGTGTAATTATATTATCTAAAAATAACCACCGTCAAGTCATCACTCTATATACATTTTTTCTTTTCTGAATACATATATTGTGCCCTCTCACATTGAGGGGGCAAAAATCTGAAAGTGCTGCTTATGTAATACTTCTCAGTTTTTATGTCTAGAGCAATTTCATTTAAGGCTGTAATTGTTAGAATATTGATATTTTACCAGAATCCCCATTTTAAAATCTGATATTCACTGAGAGTGTCATTATATTTTTTTGCAAAGGGTTTTAATTTAAGGTAAAGAGTCCTTTTGAACTTAAAATATTTTTTGATGTAATTAGTAAACTCGATCCATTTACAGTGAAATCCTGGCACATTCTTTTTTTCTTTTTGAGTTGAGAAACCCTATGTTTCCTGGGGAGGCTGAAAGTCGTTTTAGGGGGCTTGTTAGTATAAAAGGTATAGCTCAGATGGTAAAGCGTCTGCCTACAATGCGGGAGACCTGGGTTCGATCCCTGGGTTGAGAAGGTCCCTGGAATAGGAAATGGCAACCCACTCCAGTACTCTTGCCTGGAGAATCCCATGGATGGAGGATCCTGGTAGGCTACAGTCCATAGGGTCACAAAGAGTTGGACACGACTAAACGGCTTCACTTAGTAGAAAAGGTATACTTTTAAGAAATTAACACTCAAATAACTGTTGCTAGGTTGTAGTAAAAGGAAGCCCTAAAATCTTGGGATCTGGTAGAAAGCATTATAACAGTCTTAAGTATGTATTGTGTCAGCAGAGACTAACTAGGCATTCCTTTCAGCCATCTTTGTCCACATTTTTTTTTGATGAGTTGGAAGGGAGGAACCCTACCCCCTTTTGGTTAATAAACTTGACTAATACAGCAGTAGGACAAATTCGATTTCAAATTTTTGCAAAAAAAAATCCCCCAAATTCTCAGGTGGCAATGTCCTTCTCATTTCCACCTTGAAAGTAAAAAGCACAGAGAAAGACAGCTTGGAACAGAGAATCCCAACAACTGAAGTGTCAGCTGGCTCATTTAGGGAGAGAAGCTCAAGGTGTAGAGCCTGAGCGGGTTGAAGCCTGGCTCTGCCCCTAACTGGCTGTGTGGTTGTCGTTCAGTCGCTTGGTCATATCCAACTCCTCGACCCTAGCAGCACACCCTGCCTCTCTGTCCTTCACCATCTCGCGAAGTTTGCCCAAGTTCATGTCCATCGCATCAGTTAACTGGCTGTGTTAACTTATACCAGTTCCTCAGCTTCTCACAGTATCAAAAGGGGGAAAGTGGGCTACACACCGCAGGCATCTGGTGAGGATTACAGATATCCTCAGTGGTAAAAAAATCTGCCTGCCAGTGCAGGAGACACAAGAGAAGTGGGTTGGATCCCTGAGAGGGGAAGATCCTCTGGAGGAGGAAATGGCAAGCTACTCCAATATTCTTGCCTGGGAAATCCCCTGGACAGAGGAGCCTGGTGAGCCACAGTCCATGCGGTCACAGAGTCGGGCATGACTGAGCAACTGAGCACACACACAACAGAGATTGTTTAGGAAGGGTCTTGCGCAGTGTTGGGCACATTAACAGGTGTCGTTAGAGAGCAGATACTCTGATTATATTGTTATCATTAGAAAACCTAATAAACATTTTATTGCTTTCCAATTTGCCTGCCTATATTGCCATTTTAACTTTTTAATAAAAACTGGGTAGATTGGGCATTAGACCTCACTGTTCTGAAGTTTCCTAACTTTAAATGAGGGTCTGGGAAGAGATGCATTTTTACAATCCCTCTTTCTGAAAATCTTGGTCAGCGCCAGGGCTGTGCTTGATGCCAGGGCTCCATCTAGCGGCCAGATGGAGGAAGGTTTGTTTGAATGGTCCATCAGCTCACACTTCACATTGCTAAAACCAGTCCCCTATCAGAAGCATCTGAACACAGTTAAAACACCCACAAACAGTTGTGTAGAAGTCAAGAGGATATTGCCATTATGGTTATAACTTGTTCGAAGCACTTTTTGAGGATTTTTAAGATATATACTCACCGACTCTAGTAAGTGCAGCCCTTAATGTTCACATCACGTCCCTTTTTCTAACATAGAATGGAGTTGGGTTTTGCCTGAGATCAGCCCCAGCACAGGCCCTGGAATCTGACTGTTGTTCTGTCGCTAAGTTGTGTCCGACTCTTTTGTGACCCCATGGGCCATAGCCCACCAGACTCTTCTGTCCATGGAATTTCCCAGGCAAGAATACTGGAGTGGGTTGCCATTTTCTTTTCAAGGGGATCTTCCCGACCCAGGGATCAAACCCAGAAGCTCCTGCCATGGCAGGCAGATTCTTTACTGCTGAGCTGTCAGGGAAGTCCATTTATTCCTGTTATCGAAGGTAAACTGAAAGCTTTCATTTGGGAATCTGACTGCTAGTGTTCAAATGCTGCCTCTGTCTCTTCCCAGCAGTTTGTACATGAGTCAGTTAACTTTTCCAGGCATTGGTAACTGAGTAAGGTTTGTTGAGATGATATACATGAAACACTTAGCTTAGGGACTGGCATATAGAAGTGCTCAATGTATGTTAGGTAATAATGTTAGGTAATAAGGATTATTACCTTTATTGTTATTTTTTTCAATGCCCTATTGCCAAATCTGGATACCTGTTCAGTGTTCATCTCTGAAAAGATATACAGTTTCTATTGATAGTAGATTTAGGTATATTATCTGCAATGCTGTTTACTTATGATGGAAATTCATATATGAAAAGAGAAGCTCTCACAGCTTTGGTGGAGGAGGGAGCTGCTGCTGCTGCTAAGTTGCTTCAGTCGTGTCCGACTCTGTGTGACCCCATAGACGGCAGCCCACCAGGCTCCTCCATCCCTGAGATTCTCCAGGCAAGAACACTGGAGTGGATTGCCATTTCCTTCTCCAGTGCATCAAAGTGAAAAGTGAAAGTGAAGTTGCTCAGTCGTGTCCGACTCTTAGCGACCCCATGGACTGCAGCCCACCAGGCTCCTCCGTCCATGGGAGTTTCTAGGCAAGAGTACTGGAGTGGGATGCCAGTGCCTTCTCCAGAGGAGGGGAGGGTCAGTACCAAATGAACCATTAGCACACTTCATGACAGGTGCTATCATGGAGGTGCCAAGTGTAGGAAGCCAGGGTCAGAAGCCCTTGTCAGCCCATCATCCCATGGGAAGGTTTCCATGTCATGAATTCATGAACCGTCTCCTTCCCATTCCTTACACAATAGAAGAGCTCTTGTTATTTCTCCCTTTAGGCTGGGAAATGATTTGAGTACACAAACCAACTAGGGAAACAGATCTTGTTTTTTTCCTAAGTTGAAAAGCATCTGTTTTCTCTAAATGTATATAAGTCACTGTTTGTACACAGAAGATTTTAAATAAATTCTGTATTACTTGTTTGCTCCAGAGTAGCATGGTTTGTTAAAATCATGTGTTTGGGCTGTGTTAGGCCCATCTGCCAGTTCTGCCTCTATCACTTGTGCGACCTTGGCCAAGTGTACTAGTTAGGCTCTTGATTGCAGGAAGCAGAACTCTGGTAAATTACACCAAAAAGGCATATTGAAATTATGCTGGGAGCTCATAGCCTCCAACGGAAGGCTGGAAAATGAGGTTTAGGAAATGAGCAAGATCTAAGGAAGATCATATCTTAGGAGGATCCAGGCAGGACTGGAAACCACTTTATTTCAAATAGAAGGAAGGGATGCAATAGAAGGTATTTGCTAGAAACTGACAGTGTTAGTTGCTCAGTTGTATCCAATTACATGGACTGTAGCCCTCCAGGCTCCTCAGTCCAGGGAGTTCTCCAGGCAAATATACTGAAGTGGGCTGCCATTTCCTCTTCCAGGGGCAACTACCACACATTTGCACTCATTTCATAGGCTAGCAAAGTAATGCTCAAAATTCTCCATGCCTAGGCTTCAACAGTATATGAACCAAGAACTTTCAGATGTTCAAGCTGGATTTAGAAAAGGCAGAGGAACAAGAAATCAAATTGCCAACATGCATGGGATCATAAAAAAGCAAAAGAATTCCAGAAAAACTTCTATTTCTGCTTCATTGACTATGCTAAAGCTTTTGACTGTGTGGATTACAAAAAGTTGTGGAAAATTCCTAAAGAAGACCACCTTACCTCTCTCCTGAGAAATCTGTATGCAGGTCAAGAAGCAACAGTTAGAAGTGAACATGGAACAATGAACTGGTTCTAAATTGGGAAAGAAGTACATCAAAGCTGTATATTGTCACCCTGCTTATTTAACTTATATGCAGAGTACATCATGTGAAATTTTGGGCTGGATGAAGCACAAGCTGGAATCAAGATTGCAGGGAGAAGTATCAATAACCTCAGATATGCAGATGACACCACCCTTAAGGCAAAAAGTGAAGAGGAACTAAAGAGCCTCTTGATGAAGGTGAAGAAGGAGAGTGAAAAAGCTGGCTGGAATCTCAACATTCAGAAAACGAAGATCATGGCATCCGGTCCCATCACTTCATGGGAGATGGATGGGGAAGCGATGGGAACAATGGCAGACTTTATTTTCTTGGACTCCAAAATCACTGCAGATGGTGAGATGAAATTAAAAGATGTTTCCTCCTTGGGAGAAAAGCTATGACAAACCTAGACAGCAAACTAAAAACAGAGACATTGCTTTGCTGACAAAGGTCCAAATAGTCAAACTTACGGTTTTTCCAGTAGTAATGTATGAATGTGAGAGTTGAACCATAAAGAAGGCTGAGCACTGAAGAATGATTCTTTTGAACTGTGGTGTTGGAGAAGACTCTTGAGAGTCCCTTGGACTGCAAGGAGATCAAATCAGTCAGTCCTAAAGGAAATCAATCCTAAATATTCATTGGAAGGACTGATGGTGAAGCTGAAACTCCAGCACTTTGGCTACCTGATGGGACCAGCTGCCTCATTAGAAAAGACCCTGATGCTGGGAAAGATTGAGGGCAGGAGGAAAAGGGGTCGACAGAGGACGAGATGGTTGGATGGCATCACTGACTCAATGGACATGAGTTTGAGCAGGCTCCAGGAGATGGTGAACGACAGGGAAGCCCTGGCATGCTGCAGTCCATGGGATTGCAAAGAGTTGGACATGACTGAACAGAAACTTCCAGGGCATCTTCCCAATCTAGGGATGAAACTCGGGTCTCCAGCTTTGCAGGTAGATTCTTTACCTTCTGAGCCACCAGGGAACCCCAAGGAATTTGCTAGAAAGAAAGTTAAAAGTAAAAGGGCAACTCTGGGAAAAAAACCCCAGCGTATTAAGGAAGAAATAGTTATTGCCTTTAAGGCCAGGATTAAGGGAACAGAAAGGAAAATGTGAGACCAGCAACCTGGGAGCTCTGAAGGGCTGGTGCTGGCACCTGGGGCCTGAGGAGTGGGGACCGTGAGGCTCGGCTGGTGCTGGGAGTGCCAAACTAAGCTGGGGCTTCCTCTCTTCTGCAGAAGCTGTGCTGGCAGGAAAACAGAAGGTGTCTCTTCCTCCTCTGGCCTCCAGTAGTTCCGGCTGTATTTTAGTGCCTCCCATTTTTCAAACTGACAGAAAACCAGTGGGAAAGGTAGTTTGGGAAATGTTACATGTACACCCAAGCCTCTTGTTGGCTTGCAATTAAAAGAAAATAGGAAACAACAAGAATATTCGAGGTTCGAGACAGCAGGAAATACAACCAAGGACACAGTGCAGAAAATGCTGGGTCGCCTTGCTGGCTGCTGCTGCCCACCACGCTTGGAGTCCTGAGTGGTGAACGCGTCCTGAGTGAGGTCATCTCACTTGGTGTGCCCTGAATGGGTTACAGTGTGGTAATCAGTGTGCTGAGAAATGAGTCCCTTTAACCCCTGGGGTCGCTAGGTAAGGCTCACAGTGGTCAGAGCCCCAGTGGTCACCTTCGTGACTGGCCAAGAGTAGGTCATGCGTAGGGCTTCCCAGGTGGCGCTAGTTGTAAAGAATCCACCTGCCAGTGAAGGAGATGTAAGAGACAATGGTTCCATCCCAGGGCTGGGAAAATCCCCTGGAGGGGGCATGGCAACCCACTCCAGTATTCTTGCCTGGAGAATCCCATGGACAGAGGAGCCTGGTGGGCTACAGACCACAGAGTCACAAAGAGGAGGACACGACTAGAGTGACTTAGCACGCACGCTCAGGTCATGCAGCTGTAACCCAGCTCCCAGCAATAGTCACATGGTGCTGGACCCACTCACAACATAAGGCGTTTGGAGGCGGACCCCCTGTTCGCCTCAAAAAGAAAATAATCTCCTAAACTGATTACTCAACCTCTTTTAGTTAACTGTTACAGGGGTTTACTATTTTTATCTTAATAGGTGGTTCTGAGGATTGAAAGAATTTACACGCACTTGTGACTTGTACACAGGGCGTTTAGTATACTCTTCAGTGGGGGAATGCACTGTAGATTAAACTATACATCTGGCAAAAAGGCTTTAACTGTAGCTCAAAAGTATTTGTCGAGAGGAAGAAAAACACAGAGACCTCCCAGGCCTGGTGTGCACCCTGAGGGCCTCATGAATGCCATTGTTTTTGGCTTGGAGGGCTCCTGCTCCTGGGATTTGAATCCTAAGAGGTTGAAGTTTTGAACTGTTCAAGAGTTTCTTTACAATACTCAGATTCCCCCCCTCCCCCCCGCCCCCCATGGTGTTTTTCTCCAGTTACTCAGCTGGCTGCTTTTAGGAAGGTGCTTCGATCTCACCCTCTCCTGACATGCACTTTCTTCCTAAGCTCTGTTGAGACTGATGTCGGTCTTGAAGGGCTTTCGTGTTCCTGGGTTACATGAGACAACATACGTGCCTTTGCTTACACCTCCTGCTTCCCTTTAGGTTATCCTCTTCACGCCCCCGAAGCCTACTTTCCTTATTTCAAAAGCATAACGTGACGGGCGGTCGTGAGGCTGAACAAAAAGATCTACGAGGCGAAACGCTTCACAGATGCGGGCTTCGAGCATTATGACCTCTTCTTCATCGACGGCAGCACTCCCAGCGACAACATCGTGCGGAGGTTCCTGAGTATCTGCGAGAACACCGCGGGGGCGATCGCCGTCCACTGCAAAGGTGCGAGCAAGGAGGCCCTGGTGGGCACTGGAAGGGGATGAGACCAAAGGCAGCACAACAGGCGAAACAAAACCAGTTAGCTTCTTAGGAGACAAATGGGTTTGGTTTCAGAACACTGGACCCCCTGCTCCCCGCCCCCCACCCCAGCTCAACTGGTAACAGGAGACCCCAGTTCGATTCCTGGCGTGGGAAGAACCCCTGGGGAAGGGATAGGGTACACACTCCAGTATTCTTGGGCTTCCCTGGTGGCTCAGATGGTAAAGAATCCGCCTGCAATGCCAGACACCTGGGTTCAATCCCTGGATTGGGAAGATTCCCTGGGTTGGGAAGATCCCCTGGAGGAGGGCATGGCAACCCACTCCAGTATTCTTGCCTGGAGAAACTCCATGGACAGAGGAGCCTGGCGGCCTACAGTACATGGGGTTGCAGAGTCAGATACGACTGAGCGACTAAGCACACAGCATCCCTCCCCGCATTAGTCTTTAGTCATGGAACCGAATGTCTTCCTGCCCATTGCTAGGGAGTGGTAGTGTACCTGGCTCATCGCTTAGCTTCCTTGCCACAGGTGTGTTACTGCCTCTGAATGACTGAAAGACTTGTGTAAATGCATCTCTGGCCTCCAGGAGAGGGTACTTTGGGACAGGAGTCGCCAGATTTGCAAATAAAAATACAAGATGTCCAGTTAAGTTTGAATTTTAGATAAACAGCGAGTATTTTCTTTTCTTTTTTTTTAGCATGTTTCAAATATTGCACCAAACATATATTCTGTATTTTACCTGGCAACCATGTGTCAGCTTCTCAGAAAATATGAAATAACCTTTGCTTTAAGCGTAGTTGTTGGGCTTTGAGGAGGCTCGCACTGTAGATTTTCCAGCACGGTGGAAGGTATTTTACTGGGGTCTTTGGCTTCAGCGAGGAGAAACTGCTTTGGCCATCAAAGGCGGAGCCTCTCGTTGCTCACATGCGGCTTTTCGTACTGCCGCTGGGTGGTGCTGTTCTCCGCGGTTGCGTCTGAGAACCCGGTTTCTGGGGCGTTGTATGCAGATTGTCTAGTAGGTGTTGGGGATTGTCCTGTTCTTTTCCTGTGCCTAGTGCTGCTGTAACTGACGTTTTCCTGTGCCTAGTGCTGCTGTAACTGACGTACTCAGACGAGCATGGCCCTGGTTCTGACAGAAATTAAAATGCCTTTTTGTAGGCCCTTGTTTCTGTGTTTAAGAGTTGAGTAGGCGGAGGTACTTTGCTGAAAATGTGAGCAGCAACTGAAAGCTGCATTTTGCGAGAGGCTGGGCGATGGAAACGGCTGCATGTGGCCCCTGGTTCAGCTGCGGGCTCCTCGGTTGGGTCAGGCTTCGTCCACGAGAACAGAAACCCCTTCCTCGCCTCCGCGTTTCTCAGCGGGATGGGGCCCGGACTGGCTAGGACTTCTGCCTCCCGGGTGGTGGGGGAGTGGGAGGGTGGATCTGCTAGGGAGGTGTCTCTACACTGGTGCTTTCCGTTCTGCCCAGGTCACGGCGGGGGTGGCGGTGCTCTGGCTTTCCTCGTGTGATCCCTGTGCACCTGGCTCTGCCTCTCTGTCTCATTTTGTTAAAGGTGGCCTAGGCCCGAGGAAAAGCCTGCATTTCTCATGCCGTTGGCCAGCTTTTAGTATGCGCAGGGTGCGCATCCGCCAATGTGACTGGAAGGGACTGGAGCATCCGCACATTTTAGAATCCACGGGGATTCCAGAACCAGGCCCTGGCGGATACCAGGAGACCACTGAATGTCAAGTGTCGGTGGAACTCGAAAGCTGATGAGAATATGGCAGTTGCTAACGTTTAGTAGGAGCTATTCACATGGTCTCTTTCAAAGCTTTTGTGTCATAAAAAGCAATATTTCTTATGGGATTAATTTGTCCTTATTTCCTAATCAGTTAGTTTTTTGGTTTCCAAGGCATGTAGTTTCTCTGCCTGTCATGTCTTGGTGGTTTAGTTGCTAAGTCGTGTCCGACTCTTGTGATCCCGTGGACTGTGCCTGTCAGGGTCCTCTGTCCATGGGATTCTCTAGGCAAGAATACTGGAGTGGGTTGCCATTTCCTTCTCCAGGGGATCTTCCCGACCCAGGAATCGAACCCAGGTCTCGTGCACTGCAGGCAGGTGATTTACCAACTGAGCTATGTCATGTCTTGGATTGACAAATTCAAGGGAGGGGAAATGCAAAGCTTTCATTAAAACTCAGCATATCTCTTGATGTTATTCCTCACCTAACAAACGTTGGGAAAATAAGACACTCTGGTGTTAAACATTCTTTTACAGATATTCTCTTTATTATATCCTTGAGCTGTAATTATCGACCTTGTAAGGAGTATTTTAAGAAATACCTATATTTTATATTGCAGGGTTTTAAAAAATATTTTAATCAGATCCTTTAGCAATGAAGTCAGTTCTCGTATACGAAGGTCACATTTACAGGTGGTGACATGTTTTTGAGAGTTATTTCATTTGCTTCCACTTGTACACACATGTAGGATTCTTTTGCAAGGATTACACCTTTGATTTAATTACAGCTGTAATGCTTTTAATAGCATACTTAGCTACTATAGGCCTGTTAATTATTTTGACATCTGCCCTAATTAAGTCAGTTTAATTTCCTGGGAATTAAAACAGCATAGAGCATTTTAATTGAATTCTAAGGAGGAGGGAGAGAGACTTATCTGATGTCAAATGAACTTTGGTAGCTGTTGAAAAGAGAATGACTATTTCATGCCTCAATGTAAAGTACTAAAAATAGAGATAAACGAAACTAATTTTCTAGGAATGTGCAAAATCTCATAATGATTCAGTATCTGCAGCTTGCCTTCTGGTTGATAAAACGAATGTCTGTGATTTTGTGAAGTTTTCTAGCACAGATAATCATTAAACAGTGGCAACACTGTGATGTTCCACTATGTGATTTTTGATGATCTGTAGGGGTTTCAGAAAATGCCTGAAACTGTAAGGCAATCAGCGTTTACCTTGGTATAAATAGAAGACTTTTCAACATCTTCTCTCCCTGTGCCAGGGAGCCCTTTAATTATGAATGCTTTTAAAAATTTGTTAAAGTTTTTATAGAAACTTAGTGAACTGTTCCTATTCTGTTGGGTTGTGGTAAGAGCTCCTGACTATTGAGTGCTAAGTAGGTTCTTTTTATAGATCTAAATTATAGACTCTTTAAAAGGGGGAAGCAACTTTTAGTTTTAGAGAAATTTGAAAAATTTCTGTGCCACCCTTTTCTTTTTGGTTGTGAATTTGTGTGATGAAGAGCCTAACCAAAGGAGTAGGTAGCCTCCTGTATGGGAGGGATGCAGGGGGAGACAGTGTTATCTTGTAGAGAAGGCCATCCTCTCCCCAGGCTGAGACCCAGATTGGTGACTTGAAAAGGAGTGCTCTGGAAACCCATTGGGCTTCCTGCTTCAGGCTGTCCAGCTGTATTCTATCAACATGATTACCTGTACAGTAGTCTAGTCAGATGTCTGAGGACTTAACAACTCTGCAGAAACCTAAAATATTTACTTTGGGCACAAACATGAAAGCCAATAAATCTTATATTAAATGAAGAGAGTCCTACTGAGACCACGATTAAGCTTCGGTCTTTTCTAAAGAATGTTGATGTTTGGGGGCAAAATGTACTTCAGATGAAAACAGGACACACACACACACACACACACACCTTATCTAATAAAATAGTGTAAACATAATTTTTAAAAGGGAAGAGTTAATGGAGAGGGAATGCCAGGCATCCATAAACTTGAGCTTGATTGTAGTTTTATTGCATTTTTGATATGTATCCTCAACCTTAGGTGATACTACCCTCAAGGGAGAAAAATTTGTTTTGGGGTGGTAAACAAACATTTTCCTTTTCTATGCAAAGAACAGATTTATACACAGTACATATAGAAATATGCGATCTGTCTGTGCCAGTAAAATTTCATGGGGGACAATCAGGAAAAAAAATGCCTAGAGAGGCTCCTGGCTGGACAAAGATAGAGAAACACTGATTTAGAGACATATCTTTTTACATTTTCACATTTTTGAGACTAGGATGGATCTTAAAATGATTGCATATCATAGTTTAATTTTTTTCTTAGTGCAACTTAAATAATGGTGTGTGTCACATCATTAAATGACATGATTTTTTTTTTTTTTTGGCTGAAAAATTGTGTATGTCCAAATGCTGAGGAGAAAAGAGAAGATTGTCTTTATTATTTGGAAAATGATAGGAAAAGCTACAAAAGGACTCCTCCTTTAGAGGTGGGGAGATTCTGAAACATATAACTGAAGCCGCCAACTTTTTTCCTATTTCCTTTTCTAACTGCATGTTTTCACGAATGACATTGTACCAGTTTTCCAGGCCAAAAGTATCAGTTGCCTTTCACGTTCTCTGTGACCCAATCAAAATGTCTTTCTAACTCAGCTCTTCCTTGTTACCACTGTCTCTCCCTGCCTCTGCCTGGCATCCAGCCTTCCTCCTGCCCCAGCCTTCCTGCTCTTCTCTCTGGCTTCCATCTCTGACCTTTCCCATCCTGGAGGTATGTTACTGCCTCACCCAGCTGCTTTTATCATGTCAATTTCTTTGTCCCCAAATACATGGTGGCTTTATTTAGGGCTTTTTGTTGCTTAAAGGAAAAATCAGATATTTATAGGATAATGGCTGTATGTTTATTATTAATAGTTGTTGATAATATCAGGAATTCCTAAATGAGCTGAATTTTGCTCATTAGAGCCTCATCTACATATATTTGAGGAAGAATAGCACATATATGCACAAAGTGTGACCTCATAAGTGTGCAGATGGAGCGCTGTGCATCTGAATCTGGAGAATCCCAAATATATCAGCAGTCCTTGGTGGCTTCAGCCCTCAGTTGATAACCTGCTTTGCCTAAGTATAGGCTCCTCCACTTGACTCAGAGGTGCCCCTTAATCTGGCCCCCTCCATACCCATCTGACCTTATTTTCCACTCAACACACACTGACACATTCTCCAGGCCATCTGGCTTTCACTCACTGGACCCTGTGCTGAAATTGTCTGCAACCTTCCTATTCTTTAGAGTCAGCTGAAGTCCTTGTCATCAATGACACATTCTTTGAAGACACCAACAACTCACACAGTCCCTTTTCTCTGAGAGCCTAGCTTCAGTTTAAACCTAATTTCTTTGCTTGTTGGTTATTATTCTTGTGTCTACAACTATGTGATAAAGTATTGTGGTCAAAAGTTATATCCTCTACTTGCTTATCTTCTTAACCTCTAAGCAAAGCCCTGACATGGGTTGCTAGTAGACGATCAGTCAGTAAACATCTGACTAGCTGAATCAAATGTTTGAAAACAAAGATAGAGCCACTTTGTCATTCTATAAGAAAAAGAGTATATGATAGCAAGAGATTAAATAGTGGAAAAATAACTCAGTGTAGTGCCTTACTCATAAGTGTTACTTAAATAAAAGTTTGTAGTGCTGAGTTTAACTCCAAGAAGCCAGATACGGAAAGATTTAGAAAATGCTTATAAATAAGCTTTAGTGACTCAGTGCTGTATATCTCAAGAGAGCAGGCATCCTGCTTGTCTTCATGTTTCTGGCCCCAGCATCTGTCACAGTGTCTCATACTCAGCGTTCTTAGTATTTGTTGAATGGAGTGACTGAGCAGATGAGCCCAAAGTGGAAAGAACTCTGGGAAGATAGCAGGATCCCCAGGGAATTTTAGTCGCAAATTCCACAGTCATTTGTTATGCTACTATGAGTGAATTGGTTAGTATCTTGGGCCTCAGTTCTGGTGTATGAACAGCAGTCACCGTATTTGAAGACTTTATAGTTTGATCAAATTTTTGAGTATTTTGGAGAAGGGGGAAGACAGTGTAGATTGAAAAGAATTGTTTAAATGCAAAGTCCTATCACTTTTATTTCTCTGGAGAGAGGAAAAAAATAGCACAGTTTGTGAAAACACTTTGAAGAATGTTTTGATCATGATAGTAACCAGTACTTCTTTGACAATCATTTCTAATTGTATTGATTTCTCCTACATAACAGAAATTGGATTTGACATCAGGAAAATATCCTGACACAAAGTTTTTGAAAAATGCCAGAACCTCAGGAAATGAAACTTGAGCACTTTTATTGGCTTGGTTCTTTCTCACTGGACTGCATGCTCTCACAAGGGTGGTGACGATGTGTGTTTTATCCATCACCTTATCCCCAGCTTCTAGCACAGCACCTGGCAGGCAGTAGCTGCTCCATCAGTGTGTGTTGGCTGAGGAAATAATGAGACCCTGGTCTCTGAAAGAGTTACGTAGAAGTTAGGACAACCTAACGGAAATAGTATTGAAACAGTCCTGGGCTCGGCAGCTGAGGAGGTCAGATGATGCTTATGGTATTGTTTTATTTGATTCTAGAATTTCTTATTCTATAATAAGTTTAAAAAACCTCACCATTTAAATAGGTTTAAAAAATGACCATGATAATATAATCCGTTACACTTACTGACTCAGCATCACATATACACAAACTGTTAACTGAAGGTTCATCTCAGCTTGGACTGGAACTAGGGAGTGGGAGCGTGGAGACACACCTAACAGGTGATATTTTGCAAGTGCTTGTCTGGAACCAGCATTGCCTTAACAATATTCACAAACACAGTCATTCTCAAAGGTCCTTGGCAGTTGAACTGTCCATAATTTTCAAGACTCTTGCTCTTTTATATATATATATATTTATTTATATTTCCATATGTTTATTTTGATCATATGATCTGTGTTTTTTTCTTGAGTTAGAATTATTGTTTAGCCCTTGATCATGTAAAAGCATTACATTATTGCCTGGGTTTAAACATCTTGCATTATATTTCAAACCATAGCAGTTTCTGGACATGGTATGATTTCAGTATGTTTGTGGGTATATTTGCTGAATTTTGTATTTCTTGTTCTTTTCCCCTCTCCTACAGCTGGTCTTGGAAGAACAGGGACCTGATAGCCTGTTATGTCATGAAACACTACAGGTTTACACATGCAGAAATAATTGCTTGGATCAGAATCTGCAGGCCCGGCTCTATTATAGGACCCCAGCAACACTTCCTGGAAGAGTAAGTATATTGTCTCCATTATTACATGGTGTCCTTGTTCCTGATTATTTCTGCCTCTTGTTGCCCAGTTGTGGACCCTGTCAAGCCCGTGGCTGTGAAATGGCTGCATTGTTAGAGAAGGCTGAGCCTTAGTCTAATGGAACATTGTTGATTTGACAGCTAATGCATTCTAACTTTGTACCTTTTATATCTCTTAGATCAGGTGAGAGTGAGAAGAAAATCACAGAGCTATCTCTGCCTACCTCTTTTCTGTCATTTTCTATGTGTGATCTGGCTACAGTGCAATTTTCTTATATCATCCCACTTGGCACTTTTCATTCTTTTGTTTGCACGTCTAAAAGCAGAATAAGAAAAAAAAACACACGACTAAGGTCAGTCAGTGATTTCAGCGACATTGCTGCTCCCCTAACAACTGACTACCCTGTTCATGTAGCTGCAACTTACGAGTAACCAAGGAGGAAAGGAAGAGAACTGGGATTTAGTCCTGGCTGTGCCACTAACTAGCTTTATGACTATTATTTAGAAGAATACTTATAAATTCCTCCTTTCATTTGTTCACTCATTCATTAACTATTTGTCAAACCTCAGCATGCAAGGAGGAGAAGTTTAACCTGTACGGGTACACCCCTTTCTAGTTTACCTTTACTTTACAAGTTCTGAAATTACCATTAATTTACCCATTAATAAAATGAGGAGATAAAATTAGCACGAGCTAATTTAGGTCCAACTCTAGAATATTACCAATTCGTGTCTTATACTGAAATTTCATTTTTTTCCTTTTCTAGGATGGATTTATTTGCAATAGCATTCTTTTCAGATAATTCCTTTCCCATTTAAATCATTTTATGTTGCTGAGAAACAAATGATCATGAATTGCATAGAAATATGCTGTAAGTAAGCTACAAGCATTCAAATGGTTAAAAGAATTTGAGCTGGCTGAGGAGTTACCTAAGCTGCCAATCCCAGAGGGAAAAAGTGATAGGAATATAAATGCTGAAACATGTGCAGTTATACCTTAGCCTAAAAGAATGAGGTGGAAGTGTAATGAAGATGCAAGGAAAGAATACTCAAGAACAGGACCATTAAGAAGACAATTTCTAGGTTGAATATCATGTGAGATATTAATACAAATTAAAAATTGTATTCTCTTAGAGTTTTCCTTTCATCAGATTCCCTGCCAGTGATTTCCACTATTTTGCCTTATGTGTGCCTACAGCAGGGCACTTGGTGCTGTATATCTGCCAGGGGCTTGTACTGATTACTTACTAAAGTTGAATAAATGGCCTTACAGTTAGAGTACAAAAAGACGTTCTCAAACCAGGATCTTTAGACCATCTCTTAAAATCATTGTTTGGAAGACACAGCTTAGTTGTTAGTGACATTCACTTATTCAACACATACATGTTAGGTGCACACTCTCACCGGGCAGTGCTCCTGATTCTGAGGATGCAACAGTGAAGGTGACAGGCGGGGTCCCTTCCTCCCAGGGTGCTAGTGTTTCTAGTGTGAGGAGCGCACGATAAACAAGTTTTAAGTTTGGTTTCCAAGTGGCTCAGTGGTGAAGAATCAGCCTGCGAAGGCAGGAGACTTGAGTTTGATTTCTGGGTCGGGAAGATCCCTTGGAGGAGGGAATGGCAACCCACTCCAGTATTCTTGCCTGGGAAATCCCATGGACAGAGGAGCCTGACAGGCTATAGTCCACAGGGTCACAAAGAGACACAACTTAGTGACTAAACAACCACAGTGTGAACTGCATCTATCTTTTGAATGTAGAGCCAGGATGGACATGATGTGCTGTTATTTGTTCATATGACTGGATCTGGTATGCTAATGTTTATTAGCATATTACGATTTCTGTGTCTGTATGTTTGAAGGACATTGATGTGTGATTTTCTTTTCTTGTAATACTTTGGTTAAGTTTTGGTATGAGGTTATGCTGTCTTTGTAAAACAAGTTGTGAAGCATTTCCTTCCTTCTCTGTTTTTACAAAGAGTCTATGTATAAAATAATAATATTAGATTTGAGGGGGTGGGATGGGAATGAGAGGGTCATTGGGAAATAAGGGCCTGCTTGATGTTGGATGGTCTAGAAGGGTTGATCGTCTGGTATGACAAAGGTAAACCAGGATGTGAGCCATGATGGGTTTGGTTCTGAAAAGCTTTTAGAGTTGGATGGGTCATCAATAGAGGCCTGAGTGTATGAGCCATCTGGTGACTTTCTACCCAGCAATGTACTGGGTCTGGTGCCTAAGGGAATGAGGGAGGTTCTCTACTGGGCCACTTGCTTAGGTGGGCAGGAGGGGAGCATGAGGTACTTAGGTAATCTCTGCTGCTCTGCAGGGCAGTGCTATGGTCCACTGGGGAAGGGGAGGTGCTGGGCCACAGGGAGCCTGGGGGGTTAGGTGGCCAGACACTTCTGTTCAGTGCCTTCCCTGACTGTTTCTAACATCCTGCTGGGAAAGCTTATTTAACATACCTTTCTCCAGGCATTCTGTACACAACCTCAGGCCTTTTCCTAAGCTACATTTGATGACAGTAACAGTTTTTCGCTTACCTTTCTCATGTTGCTTGTATTACTTGATAAAATTTACTTCCTCTATCATGTATAAATCATTAGAAGTGAGGGAAAGAGTTCATTTATAATTCTACAGTCTTTTAACAAGTTTCTCTAAGTTCCTAATGATGGAACTTTAAAATAATTTTCCATCCTGAACATGACTGTTATAATTTTCTGTTGATTTTAAGTTTTTTCCAGTGGCCTTTAACATATCTGTCCATGTCATCCTTGACCCAGTTTACAGAGGTCCTCGCTTCTTCCCTCATTTCCTTTATTCCTTCCTTCCTGCAACAGCTGTTGATACTTGTTGAAAGCCACTGTTTGGCAGTATTCTTTGCACTTGGGATGTTGCAGTAAAAGAGTAATTTCTGACCTATGGAGATGGAAGAAAAAGAATGAGAGGGAGGGGAGGAAGAAGAAGGCGGTGGTAGGGGCAGGGGAAGTTGATTTCTTGTGTGGTTGATAAATGTATCAATTATGGGCTTCCCAGGTGGTGCTAGTGGTAAAGAATCCACCTGCTAATGCAGGAGATGCAAGAGACCCAGATTCCATCCCTGGGTGGGGAAGACATCTGGGAGGAGGGCATGGCAACCCACTCCAGTATTCTTGCCTGTGAAATTCTGTGGGTAGAGGAGCCTGGCAGGCTACAGTCCATGGGGCCACAAAGGGTCAGACAAGACTGAGCAATTATAGTTTCTCTGACCATGATTGGTGTGATACAGAAAAATGAAGCACAGAAGAATAGCGGAAAGCAGAGAAGGCAGTTTTAAATAACGTGGTAGTAGTGGGATGCATTGATGGCTTTTGAGCAAAGGCCTCAAAAGTGAGAGAGTAAATGGTGGATGTTCTCGAGAAAAGGGTTTCCCTCCAAGGGAACAGCTGCTGAGCCTTTGAGCTGGACTGTTCCAGAGGCCACCTTGGCTTATGGGGCCAGGAGGAAGAGGTCAGAATATACATTCTGCTAGGCCTTTGTAGGAGTCTGACTTTTCTTTGGGTGAGATGCAAAGTCATCAGAGGGGAACTTCCCTGGTAATGAATTGGGCTTGCAAAGCAGGGGACGAGGTTTGATCCTGGGTGGAGAATTACAGTCCCACATGCAATGGAACAACTAAGCCCACACACCTCAACTAAGGCTTGACACGAACAAATAAATATTTTTTTAAAAAATCACCACCCTTAATCACTATGTTAAAAAAAGCAGAGAATTTTGAGCAGAGGAGTGATGCAATCTGACTACAGTATACACTCACACATACAGATACTTTTTAATGAACAATTTTACTTTGGGATAATTGTACATTAACATGCAGTTGTAAAAATGACAGAAAACTCCTGTGTGCCTTTTACCCATTTTCTCTTAGTGCTACCATTTTGCAAAGCTCTAAAATAATCAAAATCAGGATATTGACATTGATATAGTTAAGATATAGATACAGTTAACATTTCCAGCACTGCAAGAATCCCTCATATTGCCTTTTTATAGCTACTCTCCCTTCCTTCCTGCCCACATCCCCTGCTTGACTCCTGACAACTGCCAATCTGTTCTTCCTTTATATATTTTGTCATCTCAAGAATGTTATATATATGGAATCATAGAGCATGTAACCTTTTGGACTTGGTGTTTTTCACTCAGTATGAGTCTCTGGAGATTCCTCCAGATTGTTGCATGTATCAATAATTGTTCATTTTAGTGGCTGAGTTGCATTCCAAGGAAGGAATGTTCTACTGTTTGTTAACCATTTACTTGTTGAAGGACAGCTGAACTGTTTCCAGTTTTCAGCTATTATGAATAAAGATGCTGTAAATTTTCATGTACAGCTTTGTTCAAATATAAGTTTTCATTTCTCCTGGCTAAGTGCCCAAGAGTGCAGTTACTGGACTGTGTGGTACCTGTTTACTTTTATAAGAAACTTGTCAAATTGTTTTCCAGTTTGGCTGTATTACTTTGCATTTTCACCAGCAGTGTTTGAATGAATGAATTTCGTTTCACATTTGTGAGCATTTTTTTAAGCCATTCTGATAGGTGTGTAATAATCGATCATTTTTCAGTTTGCATTAAAATTGTAATCGACAATAATAGTGAACAACTTTCCACGTACTTATTTGCCATCTTTATAATATTTTGGTGAAGCATGTGTTCAAATCTGCCTATTCTTTATTTGTTTTCTTATTATTGAGTTTTGATAATTCTTTAATGTTCTAGGTGCTAGTCCGTTGTCTTATAAATGGTTTGCAAATATTTTCTCTCAGTCTGTAACTTGTCTTTCATCTTCTAAATAGGATCTTTCACAGAGTAAAAGTTAAATTTTGATGAAGTCCAGTTTATTAGTTTTTTCCCTTTTTAGCTCATGCTATTAGTACCAAATCTAAGATCTATTTGATTAGTCATAGATCCCCTTAAGTTTATGACTCATTTTGAGTTAATTTTTGTGTAAGGTGTGAGACTTAGGTCAAGGTTCATTTTGTTTTTGCCCATGGATTTCCAGTCGTTCTGGCACCATTTGTTGAAAAGGTTACTTTTTCTCCATTAAATTGCTTTTACATCTCTTAAAAATTTCTTGTTGTTCAGTCATAAGTCATGACCAGCTCTTTGCGATCCCATGGCTGCAGCACACCAGGCTTCCCTGACCTTCACCATCTCCTGGAGCTTGCACAAACTCATGTCCTTTGAGTTGGTGATGCCATCCAACCATTTCATCCTCTGTCACCCCCCCTTCTCCTCCTGCCCTCAATCTTTTCCAGCATCAGGGTCTTCAAAAAATTAGATAGGCATATTTGTTTCTCTGTTCTGTTCCATATATGTATGTGTTCTTTATTCTGTTCCATTGATACATGTGTCTATTCTTCCTCCAGTACTGTACTCTGTTGATACTGTACTTATGTAGAGAGCCTTAACAGAAGAATGATTCCTCTCATTTTTCCTTCTTTAACAAAGCTGTCTTAGCAATGCCAGTTCCTTTACTTTTCCATATAAATTTTAGAATAATCTTGTCCTTATCTATAAAAAAATCTTGTTGCAATTTTGATACAGATATGTTAAATCTCTATATCAGTTTTGGGAGAATTGACATCTTTACTGTTGTTGAATCTTCCAATCTATAAACACAGTATTTATTTCTTCATTTATTTTTATCTTCTTTGATTTCTTTCATCAACATGGTGTAGCTTTAATCATATAAGTCCTATTTTGTTAGATTTATACCTAAGTATTTAATTTTTTTAAGTAATTATCAGTGATACCTTTTTTTCATTTTAGATTCCATGTAATAATTGCCCATATGTAGAAATACAGTTCATTTACTATCTATATTTATTCTGTATCCTGAAATTTAAGAGAGAGAGAACGAGAATACGTATGTGAATTCCTGGGGATTTTTTGTGTAGACATGTGTGTCATCTACAAATAAGGAGAATTTTGTTTCCTTTCCAATCTCTGTCTTCTACTGCTTTTTTCTTCCCTTGGTACACCTCCTAGAAATTGAACAATTGTTCCCAATTTGATAGGGGGAAACATTTAGGCATTCGTGATGAAATATTAGTTGGAGGTTTATCAAGTTGGAAGTTCCTCTTTATTTCTATATTTCTGAGAGTTCTTATCATGAGTGAGTGTTGAATTTGTCAGATGCTTTTTCTGCATTGATTGATATGATCTTGTGATTTTCTTCTTTAGCCTGTTAATATGGTAAATTACATTAAAAAAATATTGAATGAGCCTTGCATCTCTGGAATAAACCTCATTTGATCTTATAAGTGGGAACTTTGCAAATGTGATCAGGTAAAGGATCTCAAGGTGAAGAGATTATTCTGGATTATTCTGATAGGTAGGCTGTAATCACAGGGACACAGGGAGGTTTTATGATGATGGAAACAAGAGATTAGATTGAAGCTGGAGGAAGGGACCATACACCAAGGAGTATGGGCAGCTACTGATGGCTGAAAAAGACAAGGAAACAGATTTTCCCTTCATAATTTGCAGAATGAACCAACCTTGCCAACAATTTGACTTTAGCTGAGGTGGCACAAGTGGTAAAGAATACACTGGCCTGCCAGTGCAGGAGACAAAGGAGATGAGGGTTCGATCCCTGGATCCGGAAGATCCCCTGGAGGAGGAAATGGCATGCACTCCGTTATTCTTGCCTGGAGAATCCCATGGACAGAGGATGCTGTAGCCTGTGGGGTCTCATGGAGTTGGACATGACTGAGCTTGCACACACACATACACAGTGAAACTGACGATATACTCCTGACGTCCAGAACTGCGGGAAAGTAAACATTTGTTCTTCTGAGCCACTGGGCTTGTGGTAATTTGTGATAGCAGCTTTGTGCAGACAAGAAACTAATCCATCTGTGCACATTGTGTAAATTTGTATAGATAGTAAATATGTACAATAAGGTACATAGATCCTAATGTGCACTCGTGTATTCCAGACTTCTCTTATTCATCATATTTCTACTGAATATTTGATGTAGTTGAGTCCCATGATTGACATGTTATTTAAGGAAGATTGGGCTGTAGCAAAGTATAAGATGAATTTAATGGAGGGAGATGAGTCAGAGAGGCTGAAAAGGAGACTGCTAAAATCCAGCAGATGGGGACTTGTCAAAGGGGCTACAAGTTAGACTGAAGAGTTAGAGATGGGCACCAGAGCCTTTCAAGGAGATAAATCTTGAGCTTTGAGGACTGACTAATGATATGAGGGATGAAGAGCTTTGAAGTCTGACTAATGGTATGAGAAATGAAGAGCGTGATGTCAATGATGACGCAAAAGCATGAATAAGTAACACGTTCATTAAGGAAGAAAGAAGAGGATTAAAAAGTTTTCTGATAGGTTTTCACGTGTCAAAAATGACTGAACAAGTTAGAGGGATTGTATTCTTTCAGAAGTGAAAATTCCAATCAGTGCTTTTAGGTAATGTTAATTCTAAATCTGTGACTTTATGAAAGCTGTTTTTCACATTCTTCTAGTCCTTGAACACCAAAATATGTCCAGGTGTTGATTTCTATGCCGTGAAGAAACCTTCCTCTCATGTCACCAGTGGTAAGAAAGATGTTTATTTAGCATCCTTGTAGGCTGCTGAGTTTATGTACTGGCAGATGAAGACATCTTTTTGTTGTGGTCTGAAATTTTATATTTAAATTTTTTCTAGGATATAAGTAAAGCTATTTGCAAAACAACCATCAAGTGTTTTTTTTTTTTCTGCTAAAAGCTCATGTTCTTAAGCCAAAAATACTATTCTGCACCCAAAATATGTCTTCTACCAAATATCCTCAAAGTTCTTAAAATGCTGCACAAACATGACTCTTATTACTGAGCCAAGTCTAAACTCATCCTTCTCAGAGAGAGCCTGTAGAATATAGATAGTATATAGATGGGATCAGGCTGCTTTTGTGGTTTTATGTTTGATTGAATCTTTGCTGTGTGGTAATCTGCTGACTTATTTAATGGTCGTGATCCATTAAAACTTTCATTCATTAGAAGGGTCCTTGCAGGACAGGCATGCAGTTCCCATGGGGACTTTTAGCTCGCAGAGATCTTTTACTTGTGGGTACTCATGTGATGTGGAGGAGGAAATGGCAACCCACTCCAGTATTCTAGCCTGGAGAATTCCATGGACAGAGGAGCCTGGTGGGCTACAGTCCGCAGGGTTGCACAGAATCAGACATGACTGAAGTGACTTAGCATACGCGCACGCGCCCATATGACGTATTGTTGTTTTTATGTTTTAATTTCCCCTCCCGAGACCGTAAGAATGCAGAGCTTAAATCTGGACCCTACAGGGAGTTCTGTCTTTGCACAGTAGAGCTTCCACTTTGAATGAAATTATCTTTAAGGAATCAGTGCTGTGGTTGAACTTTTTTATTCTTAGACCCACAAATCAGAATTGGACTATTCTGTTTTATCATAGATACTGGGCTTCCCTGGTGGCACTAGTGGTAATGAACCTGCCTGCCAATACAGGAGACAGAAGAGATGTGAGTTCATTTCCTGGGTCAGGAAGTTTCCCTGGAGGAGGGAATGGGAACCTATTCTAGTATTCTTGCCTGGAGAATCCCATGGACAGAGGAGCCTGGTGGACTACAGTTCATAGGGTTGCAAAGAATCAGACATGACTGAAATGACTGAGCACATCATAAATGTTTTCATTTACTTCCAATAAAGTTGGATATTTTTCCACATTATAATTTAGTTACAAGCCTTCAATTGTCTGCAGTACTTTGATACTAAGCTATCCAACATTCATTTGGGGATCTTGGGAAATGCGGTTTCTGGTTCAGGATATCTGGGGTGGGACTTGAGATTCTGTCTTTCTAACAAGCTCCCAGGGAATTCTGATGCTGCTGGTCAACCAACCACATTGTATAACAAGGGTCTGTGGCTCATTTTTACTTGTAGCTTATGCAATATTTAGTTTTGTGCTTATGGCATTTGGTGAGTTTCACAACTAGATTGAGCAATAAAAGAAATGAATAGTTCAACCATTGTTTTTCATTTCAGGAAATTACCAAAAATAAGATGAAGAAAACCTATCCAGAAAAATGGAAAAATGCTTTAAAATGTCTAGCAATAACAGCTCGAATTTTAAATTATAATTTATTTATAGTATTTTTAAAAATACATGGACTAGCTCCAGTAATATGAATTACATTTTTTAGTAATATCTTTTAAAGATTTGAGAACTTATCTTTCCTAAAATACAGAACTTAAATCTGAAATATTGTGAACAAAAGAATTTAAAATAATAATAGGCAATAATGTGGTTTGTTTATTAAAATAACAAGCACATTGCATAGACTTGAGTTTGCACTGTTTATTTGACAGTCACATTTTTTTGCAGTAACCCTTGATTATATTGCTTTTCAATATTTACTGCTGTTTCCTTTGGTCTATTTATTGGGTCTCAGCTGGCGTTGAATCTACTGGATAACAATAGTAAAATTCTAATTCGGATCTAAGTAAAAGGATAAGGGCTTCCCAGGTGGCCAGTGCAGGAGACGCAAGAGACATGTGTTCGATCCCTGGGTCAGGAAGATCCTCTGGAGTAGGAAATGGCAATCTACTCCAGTGTTCTTGTCTAGAAAATTCCATGGACAGAGGAGCCTGGTTGGCTACAGTCCATGGGGTCTCGAAGACATGACTAAGAGACTCAGTGTGTACACACACACACACACAAAGAATAAGGTTAAAAAGGAATTTTTGGCAATTTTTGGCAATGATGGCATCAGAAATGTCTTGAAATATTCATGTCAGTTACTGAAGATAGAAGACTGAATGATTTTTGTTTTGTTTCCTGTGTAAAAGGGTTAAAGTTGGGGGAAAAAATGTAAACCATAAAATATTAAGTTTACCTACAAAGTTTGTATTTCGATATATTACCAGTGATCTAGTTCCTAATTGTGAGGTTCTATCCCTAAATGTGAATTAGCTAGTGAATTGAATCCTTTTGGGGATTCCCTAAGTCATTTTTTTCCCTCTCCTTTTGTATTTCAGAAGTAAGAACTTTCCCCATTCCCTCATAAACCCTTCCTAGTGAGTGAGTGAAGTCTCTCAGTCATGTCTGACTCTTTGCGACCCCGTGGACTGTAGCCCACCAGGCTCCTCCGTCCATGGGATTCTCCAGGCAAGAATACTGGAGTGGGTTGCCATTTCCTTCTCCAGGGGATCTTCCCAACCCAGAGATTGAACCCAAGTCTCCCACATTGCAGGCAGATGCTCTGAGCCACCAGGGAAGCCCAAATTCTTCTTAAACATCTTCCTATTAAATCTTCCATTCATACAAGGTAAGAGTAGAACTTCTTGATTACCTATCTCATTCCTACGTCCTGAATCTTGGGTACTGCTCTCTAGTCTGTCTTCCTTTGATATCAAGTTAGACCATTTCATTAGCCCAGTTCTTTAAACCAGGAACTGCTTGTTACTGTAATATTAGAGCAGTTAGTGGAGTAGGCACACAGGGAAGGCTGGGGCTCAAGTCACAGCTGGAGGAGGCCCAAGTCAAGCTAGAGAGTTGGTTGAGTTTCTATATGAAATGACTAAATGGTGGCTTTGGATGGACACTGAGGTCAGGACTAGGTCATACTAGGAAAATACGTGTTGAGGATGGAAGAAGTGATAAAGAGGAAAAGTTATGGTGTGGAGATGGGATTAAGTTACATTCAGGGAAGTATGGGAGAAGAAGTCAGCTACAAACAGAAGAAGTTGCACAACAATAGCTACCACTGGACTCTGAATTCAAAAGTTAAAGCATCTGCCTGCCATGTGGGAGACCTGGGTTCGATCTCTGGGTTGGGAAGATCCCCTGGAGAAGGGAATGGCAACCCACTCCAGAAATCTCTACAACAAGGCAACTGAAAGCAGATTTTTTTTTTCTAAAAGACTTGTGAAGGTTTTATGTCATAATTAACTATGAATTGGCTTGTAATAAGTCTGAATTAATTCTTTTTCTTATGTCCCAAGCTTGGCTGGCCCAAACGTGAATAACCCAGGGCCAAGATGTGGCCCAAACTAATGACCCCAGCACTGGCTACTTTTCTCAAGACTGTTGAAAGTCACTTCAGAGCACAAGTTCTTTTTAGCAGAGGGTCAATTATGTCATGCTCTCTTAGAAAATGCACTACTTTACTGGAGGATTTACTTTGAGTTGTTACATGAGCTTCACAGGATTTGATTTTTAAATGCTAACTACTTAAAAATACATGTTTTACTTCTTCTATTTGAGATGAGGCTTTTAAGGAGTAATAGATACCACAATAAAAGCTAGCGTGGTTTCCACTGTCAGTATAAAAGGTATTTGCGTGAAGTGCTGCTGCTTCTTAAGGAGCACTTGAGTATCGCATCGCTTAGCAACACACAAATCAGCTTTGACACCTTATTCATCTGTATTTTCAAGTTCAAATCAAGTTTTTCCACTGGTGGGACAGATTGAGTCTTTTAAACTGAGTAAGTGAAAGGTGTCACTTCGTCATTTTCATCTTTAGGCTGGCAGCAGCAGCAGAGTTTTCGCTTTACAACATTTCAGAATTAGAATTTTTTTCAGTTGATCCTCTTGGGCCTTCCAACTCCTTGCCTTCCTTCCTCTCTCTGTGTTTTTTATGCCTCAAGACCTTCTCAGGGTCTTCCCTTCAGTTTTGAGATCTAATGTGGATTTCTTAGTATGGCATGCAGAGCCCACTGTGAGCTGGCTCTCGCCTCCTCTCCTCTCCTGTGAAGGAGGGGGCCTTCAGCCAAGTCAAACAACCCAGTTTTCCATACATACAGTCTTCTTTGCTATCATTGTTTCTTCAAGCCCACATGGTTTTCTTTGTCAGGGGACACTCTTGCTGGCTAAGCCCTGCTCATCATTCTAGATACTTCTGGATTCTCAGATAACTTGTGTCTGATTCTTTCAGTTTGAGTCAGGGGCCCCTTTCCCTAGGCTCCTAAGCAAATCATGATCATAGGGCTTTACTATTGGATTTCAGTTGTTTATTTTTCACATACTAAACTGGAAATTTCTTGAGGGACAGGAATTCTGTCTTATCTGTATATTTCTATCCTTTCTGTGGGTTTCATGTAGCTAATTTTTTCATTATCTGTGACAGGGCTAAGTCTTCTCTTCCTGTGAAGAAGCAATTCTTTATTACTGGGGTTTTGACCGGAGGCCCAAGGCCTCTACTATTTATGAATTTATTTTCTGAAGTATTTGCACAGTGCCAAGGACTATGATTTTGTTTACTACTATCGGAAGGATATAATTTTCAAGCATCATATTAAAGGTTATGCTGGATGTAAGAAAAGTTTCAAGGAGTGAAAAATTAAGGCAAGAATTTTTGAAAATGAAAAGTATCAGGAAAGCTATTCCATGATTTTATGAAGATTGCCACAAAGGAAGAAAAAGTTAAGAGTTTGTTTTGAATATATATTTTTACAACTGGTATAGAAGAATTAACTATGATTCAGTGGTTATGCCAGCCTTATCAATTTATGTATCCTAAGTTCAAGAAGTAATCCTTGAAAGTTTGCTTCTAAAGCAAAAAAAAAAAAAAAAAAATCCCATGGTAGAAGGTAGATATTGCCATACTCCTTAGCGAATCAGTGTGTATAGATCTCTGGACTTTTAATTTTTTTCATATATTTAAAAATTCACCAGATTTTTATTTTAAAATTTAACCTAGTTAGAAACGTGGTTTAACCTAGTTTTGATTTTAAAACAATGTTAGGAATGATAAGTTAGTCTTGTATATGGACAACATATTTTATATCTATACTAGCTATCTATATCTAAATACTTATATCCATAAAGGCTGTCTCAGAAATTATATCTAAAGGCATTTTTTTCTCTCTTTTGCTTTATCTGAAAAATATTGAAAAGTGAACAAAAGGTAAAAGAAAAATAAAACTTATTCTTTGAAAGTAGGGTGAAAGTGAGTTGCTTAGTCGTGTCTGACTCTTTGCACCTCATGGACTATACAATCCTTGGAATTCTCCAGGCTAGATTACTGGAGTGGGTAGCCTTTCTGTTCTCTAGGGGATCTTCCCAACGTAGGGATCAAACTCAGGTTTCCCACATTGCAGGTGGATTCTTTACCAGTTGAGCCACAAGGAAGCCCAAGAATACTAGAATGGGTAGCCTATCCCTTCTCCAGTGGATCTTCCTGATCCAGGAATCAAATTGGGGTCTCCTGCATCGCAGGGGGATTTTTAACAACTGAGCTATCAGGGAAACCTTGAAAGTAGGGTAGGATATTATATTTAAATAAAGAATGCCCCCCCAACTGTTCAGTTGTGCTCTATGCTGTTAAACTTTCGGCATTTCTTCTCCTGACTTCTGGAGGTGCTCTTGTTAAGACAGTGTAGTGATGTACTGCTTGCTGTCGTTTACGGTAACAACTTTAAGGGTTCCTTTTCAAACTTACTCTATCTTTGTTCTGCTTTGACCTATATTTTTATTTATTTTCAAATCTTTTTTTTTTTTAAACAAAAGCAAACAGCACATTGTTTTTTTAAAAAGGCCCAAAGTGTAGACATTATGAAGTAGAAAGCAAAGTTTCCTTTGTTACCATTCTTAGAGGATAACTCATTAATATT
The DNA here is from genome assembly GCA_917880005.1 of Nanger dama. NCBI lineage: Eukaryota > Metazoa > Chordata > Mammalia > Artiodactyla > Bovidae > Nanger > Nanger dama. The sequence continues at coordinate 6,982,342 of CAKJTW010000059.1, forward strand.
TTGGCATATAATCTTCCAAATAACTGTGAACTGTGAATTGTAACATTTTTCATTTTTTCCCCGAAAGACAGGATCACACTTTCCATACTCTGTCACTTAATTTTTCATTCACTAGTGTTTTGTTTCATAGCCATTCTTCCCTGTCACCACATGTGGGGTCATCTCAGGCTTTTTTGACTGTATAATATTTCACAGAATAGCTTTACTATAATTTAATAAACCTGTTGTCCACCATGTGCCTCCATTATTTTACTGTTACAAATAATATTGTATCAAGCATGTTTAGATCTTATACACAAGTGAATATTTCTGTAGTATGATGCCTAGGTACGGATTTGCTTGGTTGGAGGGGTTGCACATATAAATTTTGCCATAATTTAAAGGTTAACTTCTTCAAGATTCTCAACAATTTTAACCATAAACACTAACATTCTGATTTGGGAATAAACTTTGTTTAGAAGGAGAGATGGGTTCCTTTCCTGAAGGCTCAATGAGACAGGACATTTCAGGGAGGGTTGTTTTTCCTCTCACGTTTTAACCTGAATTTTCTGTGATATGTGGAACTTTTGAGAAAAAGTATTACTGTATCTTCCTGTTGCCTCAAGAAAGAAATCTATGTTCTTAATAGTGACATCTCCTTGATAATGTTATTATTTCATGACTTGTTGGTATTCCTTATGATGAATTATAATGTTTTTAGTTGAATTCTAATCTGTACAGTATGATATAGTATGGCACTATGGGGGTGTATGAAGGTGACCCCATCAATAAAAATAGTAGGCCCAAATTGTCATTTTGCTTACACATTTTAAATTTTCTTATAGCCTTAAAGTAGTTGTAAATATGCCCTGTTTGAATAAAGGGAAGTTTGTAGATGAATGTCAACTACATTTTCTTTTTCCCAAAAGATAATCAATTTGAGGCTGTAAACCTTATTTTTAGATCATAAGAGTATGTTTGTAAAGTTATACGTTCATGACTTTTTATGATACCACATAAAATTAGGTGTGTGTTTAATACTTTTTAAGGTGATATCTCCGTCTAACTTTCATTCACCTATATCTTTGAGTCCATTTCACTCCAGCAATTTTCCACAGATGTATCAAATTGCTATTTTAGAAATATATTACAGATTTCAAATTAATATTTAAAAGAGAAGTTAGCTCACAGTCTTTATTACTGTGGAAGTTGTTCTAAGCATCAAAGAACCTTAAAAGTCAATCCATGTAGGGCTGTACAGACATATATTGAAAGAAGGGTGTTTGTGTTTAATATAGAACTTTATTTTATCATTCAGAAAATGACTTTATTTTCTTTATTCCAAGACTTCATAATCTTTCTAGTCTGACTTGCAAATAACAGTCTGCTATATCTTTTTGTCTATGAGATGTCTTATTTCTGAAGAGATAATAGTCATTTATTTAAAAATTATTATTATTTTTTCTCCTTTTTACAGGAAACAGGCATCACTATGGGTCCAAGGAGACATTTTCCGATCCAAACTGAAAAATAGACCATCCAGTGAAGGAAGTATTAATAAAATTCTTTCTAGTTTGGATGATATGTCTATTGGTGGAAACTTATCTAAAATACAAAACATGGAGAGATTTGGAGAGGTGAGTTGTTTTCTAGGAAGATTTTCCTATCTCCTTAAGACTGACATTCTGCATTTCTTCATTTTTCGATTGAACACACATAGCTGTATCTCTTCTCTAAATCATGACAGTACTAAATTTTTAGGTGTGGAGGCACCACCTATAAAGCAAGAATAAAAGCAAAGAAAGCAATTATCTTTACAAGAAAAAAAAGCTGTAATTTAAGGAGTACAATTATAAAGGAGTCTACTCTGGTTTGAAAACTACTTGGTAAAGCGAAATTGAAAAGCAGACTTTCTATTTGAAAATAAAAAAAAGATATTAATCAGAAAAATCTTAATGTGATAATTGGATAGTACACACCACAAATGATACATTGCAACCTCAAATACATGCTTTCTAAAGTAAGTCCAGAGTTGAAAGCATAACCAGGGGAAACTTTTTTTTTTTTTTGAAACTCCAGAAAACTCCAGTAGAAGCAAACCACTTTAAATAGTTGATTACATAGTCTGATTTAAATCTGTATAACTAGAGATTAGGTGAGTTCAGTTCAGTTCAGTTCAGTTCAGTTGCGCCCAACTCTTTGCGACCCCATGAATCGCAGCACGCCAGGCCTCCCTGTCCATCACCAACTCCCGGAGTTCACTCAGACTCATGTCCATCGAGTCAGTGATACCATCCAGCCATCTCATCCTCGGTCGTCCCCTTCTCCTCTTGCCCCCAATCCTCCCAGCATCAAAGTCTTTTCCAATGAGTCAGCTCTTTGCATGAGGTGGCCAAAGTACTGGAGTTTCAGTTTCAGCATCATTCCCTCCAAAGAAATCCCAGGGCTGATCTCCTTCAGAATGGACTGGTTGGATCTCCTTGCAGTCCAAGGGACTCTCAAAAGAGTCTTCTCCAACACCACAGTTCAAAAGCATCACTTCTTCAGCGCTCAGCTTTCTTCACAGTCCAACTTTCACATCCATACATGACTACTGGAAAAACCATAGCCTTGACTAGACGGACCTTAGTCGGCAAAGTAATATCTCTGCTTTTCAGTATGCTATCTAGGTTGGTCATAACTTTTCTTCCAAGGAGTAAGCATCTTTTAATTTCATGGCTGCAGTCACAATCTGCAATGATTTTGGAGCCCCCAAAAATAAAGTCTGACACTGTTTCCCCATCTATTTCCCATGAAGTGATGGGACCAGATGCCATGATCTTCGTTTTCTGACTGTTGAGCTTTAAGCCACCTTTTTCACTCTCCTCTTTCACTTTCATCAAGAGGCTTTTAGTTCCTCTTCACTTTCTGCCATAAGGGTGGTGTCATCTGCATATCTGAGGTTATTGCTATTTCTCCCAGCAATCTTGATTCCAGCTTATGTTTCTTCCAGTCCAGCATTTCTCATAATGTACTCTGCATAGAAGTTAAGTAAGCAGGGTGACAATATACAGCCTTGATGTACTCCTTTTCCTATTTGGAACCAATCTGTTGTTCCATGTCCAGTTCTAACTGTTGCTTCCTGGCCTGCATACAGATTTCTCAAGAGGCAAGTCAGGTGGTCTGGTATTCCCATCTCTCTTAGAATTTTCCACAGTTTCTTGTGATCCACACAGTCAAAGGCTTTGGCATAGTCAATAAAGCAGAAATAGATGTTTTTCTGGAACTCTCTTGCTTTTTCTATGATCCAGCGGATGTTGGCAATTTGATCTCTGGTTCTTCTGCCTTTTCTAAAACCAGCTTGAACATCAGGAAGTTCACAGTTCATGTATTGCTGGAGCCTGTCTTGGAGAATTTTGAGCATTACTTTACTAGCATGTGAGATGAATGCAATTGTGTGGTAGTTTGAGCATTCTTTGGCATTGCCTTTCTTTGGGATTGGAATGAAAACTGACCTTTTCCAGTCCTATGGCCACTGCTGAGTTTTCCAAATTTGCTGGCATATTGCTTGCAGCACTTTCATATCATCATCTTTCAGGATTTGAAATAGCTCAACTGAAATTCCATCACCTTAGGCCCACTTGACTTCATTCCAGGATGTCTGACTCTAGATGAGTGATCATACCATCGAGATTATCTGGGTCGTGAAGATCTTTTTTGTACAGTTCTTCTGTGTATTCTTGCCTCCTCTTCTTAATATCTTCTGCTTCAGTTAGGTCCAGACCATTTCTGTCCTTTATCGAGCCCATCTTTGCATGAAATGTTCCCTTGGTATCTCTAATTTTCTTGAAGAGATCTCTAGTCTTTCCCATTCTGTTCTTTTCCTCTGTTTCTTTGCACTGATGGCTGAAGGCTTTCTTATATCTTCTTGCTATTCTTTGGAACTCTGCATTCAGATGCTTATATCTTTCCTTTTCTCCTTTGCTTTTCGCTTCTCTTCTTTTCACAGCTATTGTAAGGCCTTCCCAGACAGCCTTTTGCTTTTTTGCATTTCTTTTCCATGGGGGTGGTCTTGATCCCTGTCTCCTGTACAATGTCATGAACCTCATTCCTCAGTTCATCCACCAGGCACTCTATCTATCAGATCTAGGCCCTTAAATCTATTTCTCACTTCCACTGTATAATCATAAGGGATTTGATTTAGGTCATACCTGAATGGTCTAGCGGTTTTCCTACTTTCTTCAATTTCAGTCTGAATTTGGTAATAAGGAGTTCATGATCTGAGCCACAGTCAGCTCCTAGTCCTGTTTTTGTTGACTGTATAGAGCTTCTCCGTATTTGGCTGCAAAGAATATCATCACTTTGATTTTGGTGTTGACCATCTGGTGATGTCCATGTGTAGAGTCTTCTCTTGTGTTGTTGGAAGAGGGTGTTTGCTATGACCAGTGCATTTTCTTGGCAAAACTCTATTAGTCTTTGCCCTGCCTCATTCTGCATTCCAAGGCCAAATTTGCCTGTTACTGCAGGTGTTTCTTGACTTCCTACTTTTGCATTCCAGTCCCCTATAATGACAAAGACATCTTTTATGGGTGTTAGTTCTAAAAGGTCTTGTAGGTCTTCATAGAACTGTTCAACTTTAGCTTCTTCAGCATTACTGGTTGGGGCATAGACTTGGATTACCATGATACTGAATGGTTTGCCTTGGAGACGAACAGAGATCATTCTGTCATTTTTGAGACTACATCCAAGTACTGCATTTCAGACTCTTTGTTGACCATGATGGCTACTCCATTTCTTCTCAGGGATTCCTGCCCACACTAGTAAATATAATGGTCATCTGAGTTAAATTCACCCATTCCAGTCCATTTTAGTTCACTGATTCCTAGAATGTCGACATTCACTCTTGCCATCTTCTATTTGACCACTTCCAATTTGCCTTGATTCACGGACCTGACATTCCAGGTTCCTATGCAATATTGTTCTTTACAGCATCGGATCTTGCTTCTAGCACCAGTCACATCCATAGCTGGGTATTATTTTTGCTTTGGCCTCATCCTTTCATTCTTTCTGGAGTTATTTCTCCACTGATCTCCAGTAGCATATTGGGCACCTTCTGACCTGGGGAGTTCCTCTTTTAGTATCCTATCATTTTGCCTTTTCATACTGTTCATGGGGTTCTCAAGGCAAGAGTACTGAAGTGGTTTGCCTTCCCTTCTCCAGCAGACCACATTCTGTTAGACCTCTCCAGCATGACCCGCCCATCTTGGGTTGCCCCCTTGGGCATGGCTTGTTTTCATTGAGTTAGACAAGGCTGTGGTCCTAGTGTGATTAGATTGACTAGTTTTCTGTGAATATGGTTTCAGTGTGTCTGCCCTGTGATGTCCTCTTGCAACATGGGTTTCTCTTGGGCGTGGGGTATCTCTTCATGGCTGCTCCAGCGAAGCGCAGCTGCTGCTCCTTACCTTGGATGATGGGTATCTCCTTACCGCCCTCCTTCCTGACCTTCAATGTGGGACAGCTCCTCTAGGCCCTCCTGCGCCCACGCAGCCAACTAGGTGAGTTAGGCAACATTATCTCTATGTTATAATAAGAAAATTGAATATTAGAGAAATTCTAATCTTAGTGTTAGAGACATAATTCGATCTAGGTCTATCTGATTTTAAGTCTATATTTTTTCTATTATACCTCCTACCTCTGAATAAAAATGGTAGTGATTTACTAAGAATTAGGCTCATGGGCATTCTTGGAACTGAAAACAACCTGGAAATAATTTGTTCTAATTTCTTACCTTGTGTGGATCAGAAACCTGAGTTGCATAAAATTCTATACTTGCTCAAGGTTACAGAGTTTTTAAGTAGTGAAACCACCTTCAGAACAGGTAGTCTAGCTACTAGTTTAGCTTTTTCAATCACAATATGACTGCGGGCTTCCCAGATGGCTCAGTGATAAATAATCCACCTTCCCATGTAGGAGATGTGGGTTGGATTCCTGGTTCGGGAAGATCCCCTGGAGGAAGAAATGGCAACCCACTCTAGTGCTCTTGCCTATAAAAGTCCATGGACAGAGAAGCCTGGTGGGCTACCATCCATGGGGTCACAAAAATCAAACATAACAGAATGAGCATGTGCTCATGCACCACAGTATTGACTAAGGTGAAGGTAAGCACCTGGTTTATATTTATTTTTATGTCCCTAAAGGGGCAGGAAAGCTATTAACATATTTAAGCAGCAAGTGCAGATGTACATTCCTTTAGGCAGTGACAAGGGCCTCGAACAGGCTTAGCCCTTGAAGATGGAAGGAATGTGTCCTAGATCTGTTAGGTCAGCAGTTGGCAACCCAAACAGATTTGTTTTTTTCCTTTCACCAGGAAAGATAATGAGAGTGTTTGGAGATAGGGAGAGTGTTTTCCTCAAGAGAAAGGATGGAGACTGCTGGAGGAGCTGAGTTTTCAAGCCTGTGGTCTGTTCTCCAGGATAGTCGCCAGTGAAGCGGCTGAGTTGGAGTGGTTTGACCAGGCGTAAATCTTTTTAGCCAAGGTCGCGTTGACATTCAGAGCCTTTGGAGACCTTTTCTTGTCTTTGTGTTATAGTTTGACCTTTCAAAGCAAACAGGATATGGACTGTCATTTTAGTGAGATAATATAGCTAAACGAGAACACTTTGTTGTTCTGGTCAGCATTTCCTCTTCAGGTTGAGTTCAAGTAAATAAGACTTTTGAGTTATGACTTCTGAAGAGGTACATGTGAAACCTGTTCGTCTATCTAAGAAATACACTTATCTTGCAGAAACATAATGCTTTTACTATTATAATCTATATTAAATTGACATGTGATAGAACATTTGTTCTCATACTTTTTGGAACCCAATTTGTTGAACTTGAGATCAGTGAACATTGATTTATCACTGAAAGGGTGATGAATGCAAAATGATTGAAATTTAAAATATCAGTTTTAAATATGAACATATATTCAGATGTTAGCTGTTTTACCTCCTTCCTCTTTTCAAAACCTCTCAGATGAATTACTTTAATTCTCATTCAGAAGTGCTATTAGTTTTGAAATTAGAAGACAGAAATGAAAGGGTTCAGAAATACTAGGGAATGATAGTGTGGTTAAGATTGTAGGCATGACATATCTGTGGGTTTATAGTTAGCTGATGCTTTGTGTAAACACCTCTTATGATTCTGTCTTTTATTGCCATGCTTATCTGGTGCTGTCTCCATGAATATGGGGAGTTAGTTTACTCAAGTGAGTGTATATGAGTTAGTGATTTCTTTATCATTCTTGTAACTGGAAAATAAGAATGCGGCAGAAGTTTTAATAACGTGTTTCAAGTTCTATACCAACGTTCAGGATAGAAGCCTGTGGAAACCCTGGATATATTTAGTTTATTTACAAAGAAATTGCAAAAGGCAATCATCTTCTAAAAGTGTTTTTATTTTTTAAAGTCAGAAAGCAGAAATAGCAAATTATCTTTTGATTTCCAGGCCTCCAGGAATTTCCCCATGATTGGATATTAGGAAGCTTAGGAAACTCTGTAGTTACCTGATTTGGAGAGCTGAATGTGTAGTTTTCCAGTGCTTATAGGGTGAATAAAAGGAAAATAATCAAAACTATCAGCTGGAATGATTCAGGCCATAGTAATGGAATAGGGTGTGGCTTTAATGAATTCTCTTGGTCCACTCAGAGTTAGGAGAAACCTTTGAAAGACAGAGGTTTTACCTTCATTGGACCTGGTTGTTAGTACTGGCTAGGTGCTATGAATTGTACTCAGCGGATGTATGTGGGTCTGGAGTGGGCTCCCTGTCCCATGCCCCTGTTTTTACGTGGTCCTTTTCCTCATGTTCCTTTCTCGCCTTCCTTGCTGGGTGCAATTCTTTATAAAGATGGAGGTGTCTGTCTCTCTGCCTTCATCATAATTCTACTCCTAGCCACACAGGGACTTTGTAAATATTACCTGAATGAACAAAGACTGACAGTTTCACAGAAAACAAATAAGAATACAGATATGAAATTGGGAATAATAATTCAAGCTATCCAAGGATAGCACATACTCAAATACAAAATAGTACCAGTGATAAGTGCTCGTTTTGATCATCAGTGGCCTTAGGATCCGTTGTGCGTTGGGCTTATAAAAAATGGCTTTAAGGGACTTCCCTGGAGGTCCAGTGGTTAAGATTTCACCTTCCAATGCAGTGGGTGTGTGTTCAGTCCCTGGTTGGGGAGCTGATATCCCACATGCCTCCTGGCCAAAAAAACAAAACATAAAACAGAAATAATACTGTAACAAGTTCAATAAAGACTTTAAAAAATGGTTTCAAGAAGATGAAATTTAATGTACCTTATTTAAAGTGCCAGATAAATAAGGAGTTAAATGAGCTTACAGGGCAACAACAATAGCAACCTAAACAGTGTCTACTATGTGCCTGGCAGTGTTCTAAGCACTTAACATGGATTAAATTTAGTCCTTACAACAGCTGTGTGGAATAGGCACCTTTACTAGGTCCATTTTACAGATGACATAACTGGAGGCAGAGGAAGCCACCTGCCCAACATCACAAAGTAGAGTGGAGCTGTCATTTGAACCCAGGGACTCTGGCTCCAGAGTTAACCCCCAACCCTAAGGCCTCTCACTGTACCCCACTGCCTGTCCGTGGGTTCTTCTGTGTGGCTCTAGTATATAGCCTTAGCTAGCCTGTCCTCAGAAGCTTCCTCTGGAGTCACTATTGCTTCTATCCTTTTCTTTCTTTCTTTCTTTTTTTTTTTTTTTAATTTTTTTAATACTTTATTCTACATTATAATACTGTATTGGTTTTGCCATACATTGACATGAATCAGCCACAGGTGTCCACGATCTCCCAATGCCAAAGCCCCTCCCACCTCCCACCCCACATCCTCTCCCTGGATCATCCGTGCACCAGCCCCATGCGTCCTGTATCCTGCATTGAACATAGACTGGCGCTTCGTTTCTTACATGATAGTATACATGTTTCAATGCCATTCTCCCAAATCATCCCACCCTCTCCCTCTCCCTCAGAGTCCAAAAGTCCGTTCTATACCCCTGAGTCTCTTTTTGTTGTCTCACATAGAGGGTCATCATTACTGTCTTCTAAATTCCATATATATGTGTCAGTATACTGTATTGGTGTTTTTCTTTCTGGCTTACTTCACTCTGTATAATCGGCTCCAGTTTCATCCATCTCATTAGAATTGAGTCAAATTTATTCTTTTTAAGGGCTGAGTAGTACTTCATTGTGTATATGTACCACAGCTTTCTTATCCATTCATCTGCTGATGGACATCTAGGTTGCTTCCATGTCCTGGCTATTATAAACAGTGCTGCAAATGAACATTGGGGTACATGTGTTTCTTTCAATTCTGGTTTCCTCGGTGTGTATGCCCAGCAGGGGGATTGCTGGGTCATAAGGCAGTTCTATTTGCAATTTTTAAGGAATCTCCACACTGTTTTCCATAGTGGCTGTACTAGTTTGCATTCCCACCAGCAGTGTAGAGAGTTCCCTTTTCTCCACATCCTCTCCAGCATTTATTGCTTATAGACTTTTGGATCGCAGCCATTCTGACTGGTGTGAAATGGTACCTCATTGTGGTCTTGATTTGCATTTCTCTGATAATAAGTGATGTTGAGCATCTTTTCATGTGTTTGTTAGCCATCCGTATGTCTTCTTTGGAGAAATGCCTATTTAGTTCTTTTGGCCCATTTTTTTGATTGGTTCGTTTATTTTTCTGGAGTTGAGCTGCATAACTTGCTTATGTACCTTTGAGATCAGTTGTTTGTCAGTTGTTTCATTTGCTATTGTTTTCTCCCATTCAGAAGGCTGTCTTTTCACCTTGCTTATAGTTTCCTTTGTTGTGCAGAAGCTTTTAATCTTAATTAGATCCCATTTGTTTATTTTTGCTTTTATTTCCAGTATACTGGGAGGTGGATCATAGAGGATCCTGCTGTGATTTATGTTGGAGAGTGTTTTGCCTATGTTTTCCTCTAGGAGTTTTATAGTTTCTGGTCTTACATGTAGATCTTTAATCCATTTTGAGTTTATTTTTGTGTATGGTGTTAGAAAGAGGTCTAGTTTCATTCTTTTACAAGTGGTTGACCAGTTTTCCCAGCACCACCTGTTAAAGAGACTGTCTTTACTCCATTGTATATTCTTGCCTCCTTTGTCGAAGATAAGGTGTCCATAGGTGTGTGGGTTTATCTCAGGGCTTTCTATTTTGTTCCATTGATCTATATTTCTGTCTTTGTGCCAGTACCATACTGTCTTAATGACTGTGGCTTTGTAGTAGAGCCTGAAGTCAGGCAAGATGATTCCTCCAGTTCCATTCTTCTTTCTCAAGATTGCTTTTGCTATTCGAGGTTTTTTGTATTTCCATACAAATCTTGAGATTATTTGATCTAGTTCTGTGAAAAATACTGCTGGTAGCTTGATAGGAATTGCATTGAATCTGTAGATTGCTTTGGATAGTATACTCATTTTCGCTTATATTGACTCTTCCGACCCATGAGTATGGTATATTTCTGTGTCTGTTAGTGTCCTCTTTGATTTCTTTCATCAGTGTTTTATAGTTTTCCATGTATAGGTCTTTAGTTTCTTTAGGTAGGTATATTCCTAAGTTTTTTATTCTTTTCGTTGCAATGGTGAATGGAATTGTTTCCTTAACTTCTTTTTCTACTTTCTCATTATTAGTGTATAGGAATGCAAGGGATTTTTGAGTATTGATTTTATATCCTGCAACTTTACTATATTCATTGATTAGCTTTAGTAGTTTTCTGGTCGAGTCTTTAGGATTTTCTATGTAGAGGATCATGTCATCTGCAAACATTGAGAGTTTTACTTCTTCTTTTCCAATCTGGATTCCTTTTATTTCTTTTCTTTTCCTACTCTAGGGTGATGGTTCAGTATTAGCACTGAGAGATATTAATTAGATGCAGGTGCTGCTGATGTTTGGCCGAGTTCACATAAATTGACAATCAGATAAATGAGAATGTGGTACTTTAATTACCTCACTCAGTTACTATGATTTATAAATATCCCTGTGAACAGGGTATATCTTAGAAATCTATGAAATACAAATTGAATCTCTAAGGCCCTACCTTTAAGCACCTTTGACATTCCAGGTCCAATCTGAGAGTTGCTGGGATCCACCAGAGGCTGTTAGTCAGGGAGAGTCACCGTTTGGGGAGCTCACCCTGGCTGTGCTGTTGAAGAGGTGCTGGTGTCTGTGTGTGGCTAGAGGTGAAAGGTCACAAGGCAGTGGTCCAGGTGATAGAAGTCTGAACCAGTGGCAGGAAAAAGGAGGAAAGATGAATTTGGGTTGTTTTTGGTCAGTCACCCAGTCATGTCTGACTCTTTGCGACCCCATGGATTCCAGCATGTCAGGCTTCCTGTCCTTCACCATCTCCTGGAGCTTGCTCAAATTCATGTCCATTGAGTCAGTGATGCCATCCGACCGTCTTGTCCTCTGTCGTCCCCTTCTTCTACCTTCAGTCTTCCCCAGCATCAGGGATGAATTAGGAGTGCTCTGATAAATCCACGTTTTTTATTGATCAGAAGCAACTTATGAAGATGACCTCTTTGCCTTTCCCCCAACTTTTATATCTCGTATGTTTAACATCTGAGAACTGGAAAGAATTACCCAGTCATTTTTCCTGGCCAAATCATTTAAATCTGTAAAAAGTGCTATTTTCGTCTTTTTCTTTCAGTCCCTTGACTTCTATTTTTACTTGATTCTATTTCAAACTCTCTTTTATGTCATTTTTCTATTATAACTGTTCCATCTTATTCCATAGTGTGCTATATTTCATCTAAAAGATCTTTTCTTAATGGCTTACACGATGGCCTCCCTAGTAGCTTTCTCTGTTTTATTAATATGTTGGTCAGTAATTTATCAATCTGAAATCTGTGGGCACAATTTATTTTATTTTGGTTGTCATCTTGTCTGTATATAGTGGACAAATGGTAGAATAAAATACATCTTCATGTTTTATGCTGTTATTTGTTCTTTAGCGAGACTATCACCTGTAAATAAGAATATCTTTTTCAAATTTTTTTATATTAATTTATTTTTTATTGAAGGATAATTGCTATACAGAATTTTGCTGTTTTCTGTCAAACCTCAACATGAATCAGCCATAGGTATATATATATCCCCTCCCTTTTGAACCCCTTGCATCTCCCTCCCCATCCTACCCCTCTAGGTTGATACAGAGCCCCTGTTTGATTTTCCTGAGTCATACAACAAATTCCCGTTGGCTATTTGTTTTATATATAGTAATGTAAGTTTCCATGTTACTCTTTCCATACATCTCATCCTCTTCTCCCCTCTCCCCATGTCCATAAGTCTGTTCTCTATGTCTTTTTCTCCATTGTTGGCCTGTAAATAAATTCTTCAGTACCATTTTTTAGATTCCATATATATACATTAGAATATGGTATTTATCTTTCTCTTTCTCACTCACTTCACTCTGTATAATAGGTTCTAGGTTCATCCACCTCATTAGAACTGACTGAAATGCATTTCTTTTTATGGCTGAGTAATATTCCATTGTGTATATGTACCACAACTTCTTTATCCATTCATCTGTTGATTGACATCTAGGTTGCTTCCATGCTCTAGTGATTGTAAATTATGCTGCATTGAACATTGGGATACATGTGTCTCTTTCAATGTTGGTTTCCTCGGGGTGTATGCTTATCAGTGGGATTATGGGGTCATATGGTGGTTTTATTCTTAGTCTTTTAAGGAGTCTCCACACCGTCTTCCATAGGGGCTGTATCAATTTACATTTCCACCAACAGTGCAAGAGCATTCCCTTTCTCCACACCTTCTCCATCATTTATTGTTTGTAGACTTTTTTGATGAGGGCCATTCTGACCGGTGTGAGGTGATATCTCATTGTAGTTTTGATTTGCATTTCTCTAATAATGAGTGATATTGAGCATCTTTTCATGTGTTTGTTAGCCATCTGTTTATCTTCTTTGGATAAATGTCTGTTTAGGTCTTTTCCCCCTTTTTGATTGGGTTGTTTGCTTTTCTGGTATTGAGTTGTATGAGGTGTTTGCATATTTTGGAAATGGTTTGTCAGTTGTTTCATTTACTATTATTTTCTCCCATTCTGAAGATTGTCTTCTCACTTTGCTTATAGTTTCCTTTGCTGTGCAAAAGCTTTTAAGTTTAATTAGGTCCCACTTGTTTACCTTTGTTTTTATTTCCATTACTCTAGGAGGAGGGTCATAGAGGATCTTGCTTTGATTATGTCATCGAGTGTTCTACCTATGTTTTCCTCTAAGAGTTTTATAGTTTCTGGATCCTACATTTAGGTCTTTAATCCACTTTATCTTTGTGTATGGTGTTAGGAAGTATTCTAATTTCATTCTTTACATGGAGCTGTCCAGTTTTCCCATCACCATTTATTGAAGAGGCTGTCTTTGCCCCATTGTATGTTCTTGCCTCCTTTGTCAAAATAGAGTACCCAGAGGTGCATGGGTTTATCTCTGGGCTTTCTATCTTGTTCCATCAGTCTACATTTCTGTTTTTGTACCAGTACCATACTTTCTTGATGACTGTAGCTTTGTAGTATAATCAAGTCAAGAAGGTGATTCCTCTAGCTCCATTCTTCTTTGTCAAGACTGTTTTGGCTATTCGGGGCTCTTTTTGTGTTTCCATATGAACTGTGAAATTTTTTGTTCTAGTTCTGTGAAAATGCCATTGGTAATTTGATAGGGATCACATTGAATCTGTAGATTGTGCTTGGTAGTATAGTCATTTTCACAATATTGATTCCTCCTACCCAGGAACATAAAATATCCCTCCATCTGTTTATGTCATCTTTGATTTCTTTCATTAGCATCTTATAATTTTTTGTATACAGTTCTTTTGTCTCTAGGTAAGTTTATTCCTATATACTTAATTCTTTTTGTTGCAATGGTGAATGGGATTGATTCCTTAATTTCTCCTTCTGATTTTTCATTGTTAGTATATAGAAATACAAATGATTTCTGTGTATTGATTTTTTATCCTGCAACTTTGCTAAATTCACTGATTAGCTCTAGTAATTTTCTGTTACTATCTTTAGGGTTTTCTATGTACAGTATCAGTGAGAGTTTTACTTCTTCTTTTCTGAACTGTATTCCTTTTATTTCTTTTCTTTTCTGATTACTGTAGCTAGGACTTTTTAAAAATTTTTATTTTTACTTTATTCTATTTTACAATACTGTATTGGTTTTGTCATACATTGACATGAATCAGCCACAGGTATACACGAGCTCCCAATCGAACTATGTTGAATAATAATGGCAAAAATGGACCCCCTTGTGTTGTTCCTGCTCTTAGGGGGAATGCTTTCAGTTTTTCACCACTGAGAATGTTTGCTGTATGCTTATCATATATGGCCATTACTATGTTGAGGTAGGTTCCTTCTATGCCCATTTTTTGAAGAGTTTTAATCATAAACAGGTGCTGAATTTTGTCAAAGCTTTTCTGTTGAGATTATCATATGGTTTTTATCTTCCAGTTTGTTAATATGGTGTATCACATTGATTGATATGCATATATTGAAGAATCCTTGCATCCCTGGAATAAACCCAACTTGATCATTGTGTATGAGCTTTTTGATGTGTTGCTGAGTTCTGTTTGCTAACATTTTGTTTAGGATTGTTGCATCTATGTTCATCAATGATATTGGTGTGTAGTTTTCTTTCTGTGTGTTGTCTTTGGTTTTGGTATCAGGGTGATGGTGGCCTCGTAGAATGAGTTTGGAAGTGTTCCTTCCTCTGCAATTTTTGAAAGAGTTTTAGAAGGATAGGCATTAGCTCTTCTCTAAATATTTAGTAGAATTATCCTGTGAAGCCACCTGGTCCTGGGCTTTTGTTTTTTGGGGAGTTTTTTTTTTTTAAATCACAGCTTCAATTTCAGTGCTTGTAATTGGGTTGTTCATTATTTCTATTTCTTCCTGGTTCAGTCTTGGAAGAACTTTTCTAAGAATTTGTCCATTTCTTCCAGGTTATCCATTTTATTGCCATATAGTTGTTCATAATAGTCTCTTATAATCCTTTGTATTTCTGCATTGTCTGTTGTAACCTCTCCTTTTTCATTTCTAATTTTGTTGTTTGATTCTTCTCTCTTTTTTTCCTTGATGAGTCTGGCTAAAGGTTTGTCAATTTTGTTTATCTTCTCAAAGAACCAGCTTTTAGTTTTGTTAATCTTTACTATTGTTTCTTTCATTTCTTTTTCATTTATTTCTGCTTGGATCTTTATGGTTTCTTTCCTTCTACTAATTTGAGGGGTGTTTTTTGTTCTTCTTTTTCTGGTTGTTTTAGGTGTAAAGTTAAGTTGTCTATTTGATGTTTTTCTTGTTTCTTGAGGTAAGATTGTATTGTTATAAATCTCCCTCGTAGAACTGCTTATGCTGCATCCCATAGGTTTTGAGTTGTCATGTTTTCATTGTCATTTGTTTCTAGAAATTTTTTTGAATACCCTTTTGATTTCTTCAGTAACCTGTTGGTTATTTAGAAATGTGTTATTAGTCTCCATGTGTTTGTGTTTCTTACACTTTTCTTCTTGTAATTGATATCTAGTCTCATAGCATTGTGGTTGGAGAAGATGCCTGATACAATTTCAGTTTTCTTAAATTTACTGAGGTTTGATTTGTGACCCAAGGTGTGGTCTATCCTGAAGAATATTCCATGTACACTTGAGAAGAAGGTGTATTCTCCTGCATTTGGATGAAATGTCCTGAAGATATCAATGAGATCCATCTCATCTAATGTATCACTTAAGATCTGTGTTTCCTTATTAATTTTCTGTTTTGATGATCTGTCCGTTGGTGTGAGTGGGGTATTAAAGTCTCCTACTATTAATGTGTTACTGTCAATTTCTCCTTTTATGTCTGTTAGTGTTTGTCTTATGTATTGAGGTGCTCCTATTTTGGGTGCTTAGATATTTACAATTGTTATGTCTTCCTCTTGCATTGATTGATCCCTTGATGATTATGTAGAGTCCTTCCTTATCTCTTGTAATCTTCTTTATTTTAAGGTCTATTTTGTCTGATAAGAAGATTGCTACTCCAGCTTTTTTTGCTTCCCATTTGCATGGAATATATTTTTCCATCCTCTCACTTTCAGTCTATATGTGTCTTGAGATCTGAAGTTGGTTTCTTGTAGACAGCATATATATGGGTCTTGTTTTTGTATTCATTCAGCCAGTCTGTGTCTTTTGATTGGAGCATTAAACCCATTTACATTGAAAGTGAAAGTGAAAGTGAAGTCACTCAGTTGTGTCCTACTCTTTGTGACCCCATGAACTGTAGCTTACCAGGCTCCTCCCTCCATGGGATTCTCCAGGCAAGAGTACTGGAGTGGTTTGCCATTTCCTTCTCCAGAGGATCTTCCCGACCCAGGGCTCAAACCCTGGTCTCCTGCATTCCAGGCAGACGCTTTAACCTTTGAGCCATATGTTCCTCTTCCATTTTCTTAATTGTTTGGGGTTGATTTTGTAGGCCTTTGTTCTTCTCTTGTATTTCTTGGTTATATAAGTCCCTTTAATATTTGTTGTAAAGCTGGTTTGGTGGTACTTTTGCTTGTCTGAAAAGCTTTTTATTTCTCCATCACTTCTGAATGATATCCTTGCCGGGCCCAGTAATCTTGGTTGTAGATTTTTCCCTTTCAGTACTTTAAGTATATCCTGCCATTACTTTCTGGCCTTCAGAGTTTCTGGTGAAAGATCAGCTGTTAAACGTATGAGGTTTCCTTGTATGTTACTTGTTGCTTCTCCCTTGCTGCTTTTAATATTCTTTCTTTGTGTTTAGTCTTTGTTAGTTTGATTAGTATGTATCTTGGCGTGTTTCTCCTGGGGTTTCCTGTATGGGACTCTTTGTGCCTCTTGGACTTGATTGAATATTTCCTTTTTCATGTTGGGGAAATTTTAAACTATAATATCTTCAAAAATTTTCTTATACCCTTTCTTTTTCTCTTCTTCTGGACCCCTATAATTCAAATGTTGGTGCATTTGATATGGTCAGGTCTCTGAGACTGTCCTCAGCTCTTTTCATTCTTTGTCCTTTATTCTGCTCTTCAGAAGTTAGTTCCACCATTTTATCTTCCAGCTCAATAATTCATTCTTCTGCTTCAGATATTCTGCTATTGATTCCTTCTAGAGTATTTTTAATTTCAGTAATTGTTATTTGTCTCTGTATGTTTGTTCTTTAATTCTTCTAGGTCTTTGTTAATTGATTCTTGCATTTTCTCCATTTTGTTTTCAAAGTTTTTGATCACCTTTATCATTATTCTGAATTCTTTTTCAGGTCGTTTGCCTGTTTCCTCTTCATTTATTTGGACTTCTGTGTTCCTAGTTTATTCCTTCATTTGTGCAGTATTTCTCTGCCTTTTCATTTTTTTTTTTTAACTTATTGTGTTTGAGGTCTCTTTTTCCCAGGCTTCAAGGAAAGTTGAATTCTTTCCTTGAAGAAGGTTGAATTCTGTCTTCCATTTGGTTTCTGCCCTTCTAAGGCTGGTCTGGTGGTTTGTGTAAGCTTCACATAGGGTGAGATTTGTGCTGCGTTTTTGCATGTTTTTTTGTTTTTCCTCTGATGGGCAAGGCTGAGTGAGGTGGTAATCCTGTCTGCTGATGTATTTTTGTTTTGTCTGTTGTTTAGATGGGTATCCTGCAGAGGGTGCCACTGGTGGTTGGGTGATGCCAGGTCTTGTATTCAAGTGCTTTCCTTTGTGTGAGTCTCACTATTTGATACTCCCTAGGGTTAGTTCTCTGGTAGTCTGGGGTTTTGGAGTCAGTGCTCCCACTCCAAAGGCTCAGGGCTTGATCTCTGCGGTGCTGCCATCCAAGAGTATCTTTAAAATGCTCCTTCTTCATGTGTTTTAGTTGACTCTCATTTTCCTGTCTTTATGTAAGGCAGGCTGCTATCCAAATGAAAAGCTGCTGATGCTCAGACCTTCAGGAGTGCAACAGGGAGCCTAAGAGCAGACCTCTTTCCTTTAGGGTCTTCCCTGGACTAGGCTTCTTCACCATCACCAGCAACCATGTGGCTTTGTTTCCGGGGATCTGCTGCTCCTAGGGCAGCTGAGAGCAGGCAGTGGGGGTTGCACTGGGACTCTGGAGAGAGTGACTGAAGCCCAAGAGCACAGGGAGGGCTGGGTTAACCTTTGTTGTTTGTGACTTTGTTCATCATTAGTCATCATGAGGAATGAATTTGGTATAAAGAATGAGGTCTAACAGTACCTGATCAGAAACAGCCTCAGAATCCCCCAGGTCGGTCAGTTCTTGGGATTGACTTAATGCCTGATGACAAACGGAACTATATTTTCTAATACATTTTCCCCCACGCAGGTGCTTATGACTCAGTGTATGTTGTGCTTGTGCTCAGTTGTATCCTACTCTTAGCAGCTCCATGGTCTGTAGCCCACCAGGCTCCTCTTGCTGTGGAATTTTCCAGGCAGGAATACTGGAGTGGGTTGCCATTTTCTTCTCCAGGATATCTTCATGACCCAGGGATCAAGCCCTCATCTGTTGCATCTCCTGCATTGGCAGGCAGATTCTTCACCACTGTACCACCTGGACAGCCCCTCATTTATGTTATAGGTGCCCTAATAAGTACAGGGTTTGGTTATATTCCCATCTGCATGTCTTTTCAGGGTTCCAGGAAGCTCAAATCCCCTTCTATATTAGCTTTTTGTTTCTTTTCAAAAATATTTTAAAAACAAGTATAGTTCATTTACAATGTTCTGTTAATTTCTGCTATATAGCAAAATTATACATATACATACATTTTTTGCATTCTTTTCCATTATGATTTGCAATAAGATATTGAATTTACTTCTCTGTGCTATGCCAGTAGGGCCTTGTCATTTGTCCATTCTATGTATAATGATTTGCATCTGCTAACCCCAGCTCCCACTCCGTCCCTCACACTCCATCCCAACCCCTTCCCTTGGCGATCACCAGTCTCTTCTTTATGTCCATGATTCTGATTCTGTTTTGTAGATGGTTTCATTTGTGTCTTTTTTAGATTCTACATATAAGTGATATCATATGGTGTTTGTCTTTCTCTTTCTGACTTACTTCACTTAGTGTGATAATTTCTAGTTGCATCCATTATCCAAAATAATGTTGACGTTATTTTGTTCTCGTTTATGACTGAGTAGTATTCTATTATGTATTTATCCATTCATCTGTTGATGGACGTTTAGGTCGTTTCCACGTCTTGGCTATTGTCAGTAGTCCTGCTGTGAACATAACGGTGTATGTATCTTTTGAATTAAAGTTTTGTCAATATACACCCAGGAGTGGGATTCCTGGATCATATGGTAATTCCACTTTTAGTTTTCTGAGGAAACCTCCATACTGTTTTTCACAGTGGCTGCACTAACTTACATTCATGCCAACAGTGTAGGAGGGTTCCCTCTTTCTCCACACACTATCCAGCATTTGTTATTTGTAGATTTTTTGATGGTATGAGGTGGCATCTCATTGTAGTTTTGATTTGCATTTTTCTAATTAGCGGTGTTGAGCATCTTTTCATGTGCCTGTTGGCCATCTGTATTTCTTCTTTGGAGAAGTGTCCATTTAGATCTGCTCATTTTTCAATCTGGTTGTTCGATATTTTGTTGTTGAGTTGGCTGATCTATTTGTGTATTTTGGAGATTAAACCCTTGTCAGTTGCATCATTGGCAGATATTTTCTCCCATTCTGTACGTTGTCTTTTTGCTTATGATTTTCTTTGCTGTGCAAATCATGTAAGTTTGATTAGGCCCCATTTTTTTTTTGTTATTATTTCTATAGCCTTGGGAGACTGATTTAAGAAAACATTGGTACGATTTATGTCAGAGAATGTTTTGCCTATGATCTTTTCTAGGAGTTTTATGGTGTCTTGTCTTACGTTTAAGTCTTTAAGTTATTTTGAGTTTATTTTTGTGTGTGACGAGAGGGCATGTTCATTGATTTACATTCAACTGTCCAACTATCCTAGCACCCTTTGCTGAAGAAACTGTCTTTTTCCATTGTTTGTTCTTGGCTTCTTTGTCAAAGATTAACTGACCATCGGTATGTGTGACTTTTTATTTAAATTACTTTTTGTAATTTAATTTAAATGTGTTTTGAATAATATTGTGTATAACTATTTTTGTCAAGAGTTTGAAGGCTGTTAATCATTTACCAAGAATTTTGTAGCTCATATGTTTTGCCTTCTTCATCCTAAAAATGGCTAAAACTTTTGACAATAGCCGCAGAAATAAAATAAAGGGTGATAGATTGAGACCAAAAAAATAAAATAAAAACTCCATGATTTAGATGTTAGCAGATTTTTTTCAGACCCCTACTATGTGTCCAGGTCTTTCCCCCTCCCTCTTCCTTCCCCAGGTCCTGAATTCCAAGCAGTTCTCCTTGCCTGGTCCAGTCTGTCATCTCTCATCAGACTACTGCTGTTCCTCCCCACCAGTCTTGATCTCTCTGATTTACTCACCTCATAGTAATTAACTAAGAGGAAATAATTGTGTCACATTCAAATGAGGGCTTTTGTGTTTTTTAATGTAAAGAACCCTCAAAAATCAACCTGAAAACTCCATGTACACAAATAAAATGGGAGCCCTTATGGTTGGTAAATATTTAAAAATGTTCTACTTCCTTAGGAATAAAGAAAACACAGATGCTATTTATGCCTGTCAGGTTATGTGAGATTAAAGAAATGTATGCTGTATTAGCAAGGGTTTGGGGGATTAAAAGGCTCTTAAACATTGCTAGTTGGAATTTAAAGTGTTGTAGTCTTTCTGGAGGGTGGTTTGATAATATATAGCAGGAGACTTTAATCTAGCAATTCCACTTCTATCCATTTATCTTAAGGCAGCAATAATAGGATGGGTTCAAAAACCATGTGCTTGTATAGAAGAATGTTTGTTGGAACTGTTTATAATGATGAAAGACAGAAAACAGCCTGGCCTAGGGCAAAATACATAAAATTTGATACATCTAGACAGTGGAATTTTATAGAGCCATAAAAATGATAATGTAGAAGATCTTAAAAATTTACCCTGAAACACTTCCACAGTACATTTAAGTGAAAAAGTAAGTTACAAAGCAGCATGTATAATTCAGCCTCTTTTTGTGAGGAAGAAACGTATTGGTGGGGTGTGTGTGCCACAGGGAAAAGTCTGGAAGACTATATGACAGAATGCTAGTGTGTTTTACTTTGAAGATAAGTATGTAGGTGGCGTTAATATTTTTTTTGAGACAATATTTTCTGTAGTTTGTTGTTGCCTTTGACAAACAATTACTATGTGGTAAAATACATATTTTTTTTTCTTTAGAAAAGTCATGGTTTCCTTCTCCAGAGGCTGAGAGCTGGGACTTAATATATAATGTTTTCTTTTTCTTTGAAAGCTAGTGTACTGAAGTACACTCCCTAAGGAACTTGAGAAAAAAATATGTTAATTCTGGGTAGTAAGGCACATGACTGGCTGTTACATCATTTACTTGTTTTCTATGTGTTTAAATTGTATTATAATTTAAAAAATGTTCACCTTTAAGATTTATAATAAAGTGGGAGAGATAAACCAGAGAAGGCAATGGCAGCCCACTCCAGTACTCTTGCCTGGAAAATCCCATGGACAGGGGAGCTTGGTGGGCCGCAGTCCATGGGGTCGCTAAGAGTCGGGCACAACTGAGTGACTTCACTTTCACTTTTCACTTTCATGCACTGGAGAAGGAAATGGCAACCCACTCCAGTGTTCTTGCCTGGAGGATCCCAGGGACAGGGGAGCCTAATGGGCTGCCGTCTATGGGGTCGCACAGAGTCAGATACGACCACATATAATTATAATATAATTTATGTTTTTAAATTAATTTTTATTTTTAAAAATCATGACAATAGTTTTTGAAATTTCAAAATTATTAAATTCTGATAAAAAGAAAATCAGTTCCCTATCCCACCTTGCTGTATTCCCAGACCCACTCTCAAAGAGGGAAAACCTTTAAGCAAATTATACTAATATTTTCCCTGTCATATTTCTAAATATCTTACAATAACACTATTTTTAAAAAATTTATCAATTATGGGCATTTTCCTATTGTCTCCTGGTTATGGTGGACAAGAATAATTCTCCTACCTTGCAATTATCTTTACTCCTCCAGCTTCCCAATATGATTACATTATAATTTTGGTTAAACCCAAATAATGTATACATTATTACAGTGCAAATGTTGCTCACTGTTGAGCTTAATAGCACACTATGACTGTTTCCTTTGTTGAAGCTCTCTTTTTCCCTAGAGTTATTTGCCGTTTTTATTTGCATGGTTTTCTATATATTTGGGAAAACAGAATGTTACTCTTCGTATACCACCCCCTACCACCACAAATTGTGCCAAGCAACTTAAAAATTTTCAAAATCTCAACACAGCAAAAAAATCTTACCAAGTCCATTGTTTTCCTGAGGACACTTAGACCTTCCAACCTGGACTAACTGTTCTCTAGTGCACACATAGAGTTCTGACCCAAGACCTTCTCTTCATACTCTTCAGTTGGGTCCCTGATTTTCCTGGATCTCACATTGTCTTCTTTTTTTTCCCCTGAAGCACATCCTGTAATGATTTTCCCAGAAAGAGTACATAAGAGGTAAATGTTTGTACCTTTGATCTGCCTTTACACTTGACAGATAGGTTGAATATTGCAGTCTCAAGTTGAAGATCACTTTCCTTAGACTTTTGAAGGCACTTCAGAGCTGGGAGCACAAAGATCCTCCTTGTTGAATGAACAAGCGAGCATTTCTGGCTTGCCCACAAAGACACTCATTAGACTGTGAAACTGATGGGGGTGAAGATCCTGTCAGGCCTTCCAGAAGCTTTCCTTGCCTATCTTATGGAGGCTTATAATGTGGGAGACCTGGGTTTGATCCCTTGGTTGGGAAGATCCCCTGGAGAAGGGAAAGGCTACCCACTCTAGCATTCTGGCCTGAAGAATTCCATGGACTGTGTAGTCCATGGGGTCTCAAAGAGTTGGAGATGACCAAGCGACTTTCACTTTCATATACTTCTTGGTACCCCCTCATATTCTGGAGACTCTTGGCTGTGCTGTCCTTCCATCAGAAGCAAGTAACTCTTACCAACCCAGCATGTTGGGTGCTAGGTGAAGCTAAGCTCAGCTTCTCAGGTGTGCCATCCTACTTGGAAGCCTAGCCGAAGGCATGCCTGATCTCTGTTCGTGCAGGCTTCCTTGAGTGAGAGTGGATTTACTCCCACGAGGACTGTATGGACAAAGGTGAATAGTATAATTGATTTCTTGGGACTTTATAGGTAGACATATCTCAGTGATTTGAGGTTCCATGATCCCGTGACTGTTGAACTAATGTTCTTTGCCAGGATGTCCCTTCCTGTTGGCTTGGTTTGGGTTGCTTCATGTGTACTCCCTCTTTAAGATTCAGCTAAGGAATTGCTTCCTCTGGGAAGCTTTCATCTTCATTTCTTTTTCTTTCCTACTGGCTGTGTATTTCTTTTTCTTTTTGGCTGAGTATTTCCTTTGTCTTTTTTCTTTTTAAGATCAGAGCTATAGTAATGAGGTGTAATCTTTTACCCAAGACATGCCTACTAAGCTCCAGATGCATCCATGGACCCCAACATAGGTGGCAGGGAAGAAAAAGGTGTTTTGATGCAGGAGTGGCCATCAAAAATGACTAGAATGTGACAGAGGGAAGTGTATTTTCGTACATCTTTCATCAAATAAGAATTCTAGCTTTAAAGAGGAAAAGGAGACTTATGGCTGGAAATGATCTTAGCAAATGCAAACCTTTTGATTTTTTTTCAGGTAAGGAAAAAACAAAAAACAGTTTTTACGGTGCAAAGTTAATGTGCAGTGGCATATATTTTAGAAAGAACAATGTATCTGAGGACAGAAAACCTGATTTTAAAATCATAGCTCTGTCATGAAGAGTTTAGGGGAGCTTGGGTAATATTCTTCTCTCCCACTAGCACCTCCTTTTCTCATCTTTAAATTAAGGGTATCATTGCCCTCCATATCCCCACTCCCTGGGTTATGAGAATTAAATGTGAGCTGGCATGCAAAAAGAACTAGTGTGGTACTTATATATTTATTTTCAACTATAAGACTCATTTCATCAGGCAACACACTAGTAAGGTTTAACTCCGTTTGGAAGAATCTTGAGTGCTTTTACTAGTGTTAAATGATGTCAGTAAGTTACCGTATAGATATCCTAAGTTGTTTTATCTGTCACTTATATAAACAAATTATGGAATTTACAGTGATGGATTCTGGTAACTTCTGGAAAAATATTTGTACTGTATCTTTTGAGCCAGCTTATATCTAAGCTATATTCCAAAGTATGATTTTGTCTGCAAGAAAGTCTCCATCATTGTGCTCCATTGCAACAAAGCTCCTTCTAAATTTACCGCAGCCATAATCATGCTTCTTTGATGTGGAATTTGACTAGTGTATTTAATTGGTGATTAATACAGTGTTCTTTAGTATATATGTGACCATTGCTGAATTTGTAGTGCTTTTATCCTTTTTAGATAATCTATGTAAAATATATCCATATACAGAGATAATCTATAAGCAATTAAGAATTCTATATAAAGTAGAATTATTTGTAATGACCATTCTGTGGAACATGAATTTTTTTTTCAGAATAATTTAGAAGAGGATGAAGATGTGGAAATGAAAAATAATATAACCCAGGGAGACAAACTACGTGCCTTAAAAAGTCAGAGACAGCCCCGTACCTCACCATCCTGTGCATTTAGGTAGATCTATTTTAAACTTTTAAGTTTATATTTTACCTCCATGTGTGGGTAGAATATTTAATCTTTTTGGTTATCATTCTATAAGTACCATGTTTACCTCTCATTTTTTGGTTTATTACTATTTTGTGTTCTTTATTATTTTAATGTTGTGGGGAGTAGATACATTTTAGAAGCTTATCGAAAGCAGCTGCTACATCTTAATTTCTGGAATTCCCCCTAAAATTGCCACACTGTTATTGGTTGTCTTTGGGACTCTGTTCAAAATTCTGTTGGGAATGCCACTCTTTTCCTGTGAATGGGCTGCTGCTTCTGTGGCGAATCCTCAGAGGTGTGCCAAGCATTTGTATTTAATCTAGAGTGTGCAGGAAAGTATCTGAGCTTTTGGTATACTCTCACTCGTTAGCCTGACTTCCTATTTCTGAGAATTGAATAAGCAATTCTTGTCTGTTAAGTTACAAACAATCTTGGTTTGGAGATCTGAAATCACTCATCAGAATCAGTTGGTGGGACTTAACTTCAGACTACAACCTTTGAAATCTTCCGCTAATTCAGACTAAGTGGAAGAAATAGAGCTTCAGAATTAATGTAGGTTCAAAATCTCTAAATATCAAGATTCTTTATTGTAATGTAAGAGGTGGCAAGTCCACAAATGAATATCATGGGAAATGGCTATTTTCCTTTGACTTTTAAGTGAGAGAAATGCATAGCAAGAAGGCTGTTTTGCTATGATAAATGTCAAGCAGACAACTCACAGATAATTTAGTTTTATGTATTATCTGGGAGGATTATAACACTTAAGTCAAACTGGGTCTGGTCACACCATTATCTGTGCTTTGAGTACTGGTTTCCTGCCCTGAAATATGAAGGTTCATATGTAGCTTGAAGTTGAGGTCATTGTTTTATATAGTAAGACGGGACGATGGAATAGAAAGTCTGGTACTTAGTGATACTCACCAACTACCACTGATAGGTTGAGGAAATAAAGATCTACCGTCGAACTGCTATGGGGCCAGGAGTTACGCTAGGTGCCTAATTTGGACATGAGGATTCACTGAGTAAACACAAAAGGTTGCACCGTTACCCACATTTGTGTTGGTTGCTTGAGATTAGAGAGGGTAAATCGCTTTCTAGCTAGTATTCAAACCCAGCACTGTTCAAAGTCCATATTCTTTTCACTGTGTATACTGTCTTAGTGAAAGTTTCTTCAAGATCAGTAAATATATTACCAATCTTTGTTATTCACCATTTTTCCTTGAAACTCTAAGAAAGTACTTTATATTAATTAAAGTTAATTTCAAACAGATTTATACTTGATTTGAAAGAAGCCGTAAGTGGGAGGAAGGGATAAGTTGGAGTATAACTTGGCCGATAAAATGGCAAAAGAAGCAAGAGAAGCTTCACTAGACTTCAGAAGGCTCATTCCAAGATGGTGTTTCTCTCTTTCTTTTCATCCTTAGAAATTTTCTCATTTTTCTGGATATAATTTTTCTTAACAGCATCGTGGCCCCATCATCAAACTTTTTTCCCCCTCACTCTGAATAGATGCAGTACCAGCTTCTGATGAAAAAGAATTTTACTGTAAATGAAATTCAAGATGAAACAAAATGACTAAAATGTATTTCCCACTGGCTTTAGAACTTATAAAGTAAATAAGTACTAATATCCATTTGCAAGGTCTGTCCCTCTTGCCCATTTAATAATTTTGCTGGTCTGACTCCAGAGGATGTGGCTTTTGGTCTTGGCTTAAATATGTGACCCTGGTGATGAGTGAACATTTGTCTTTGGTTTCTGTAGGTTGGAGGATATGAAAGGGCATCCAAGAGCAGTGTCCCAGCCTTCCAGGTACTGTCAACCAAGTTGAATTTCTAGTAGATTATAGACAAATGCTGCCCTTTAGATGAGTCTCCCCAGGTGGCTCAGTGGTAAAGAATATGCCTGCCGAGACACTAAGAGATACATGAGGTGGGGGTTCTATTCCTGGGTTGAGAGAAGGAAATGGCAACCCACTCCATGTTCTTGCGTGGAAAATCCCTGGACAGAGGAGCCTGCGGGCTACAGTCGGACATGACTGAGCACACACACATTGCCACTGGGAGTGACCTGGGCCACTGAGAGCCATGGCTGTGGCAGAGACCTTGAACTATTACTAGATTATGACCCTTTAGATACATTTCTCAACTTTAAGCCCATGGAAATAAGCTGCACACAGCTTTCACTTTTAAAATTCCTTTGTTTCTATTCTAGATTATTATAATGGCTTTATAGTTAATGCTCATGATGACCAGGAGTTTTGTTTTCCTGAGTTGCCCACAAGGCTGCGTGGCTGTGGGAGTGATGCCAGTGTACCCTGTGTGCCCAGCACATGGTGGGATCTCTCAGTAAACCAGAGTTGCTCTGCAACATGCCTTTCAAGCCTGTGATAGATTTTGCCTTGAATTTTTGACATTTCTGTTCTTCTTTCCTCCTATTTTTGCATGTGTCTGTTCCCTTCTTTTGTTTTCTAGTTTTATTTCCTTCCCAAATCTCCATTTGAGGAGGAAACGTTAGTGTTTTTCTTTGGAAAAATGTTCCCGAACACTTCCTGGTGGTCTCAGTGGTATCAGGATTGAGCATAGGCCTTGGTGAGGGTCGTAGAGATATTTGACCCAAACTGTCATCAACAGATGGGGAAAAAGCTAATACACCCCTTATCTCTGTTCTCATTCAGCTGTAGGTTTAGAGTTGGTTACTGGAGGCAGTTCTGATATGACCCAGACTTATCCAGAAGCTGGAGCTGCTTCCCTGTTCAACTTCTGTCCTTAATTTTGAGGCAAACCATATTGTACGTTCCTGTTTGGAGGGAAGATGATGAAAGGAAGAGTACAAGTAAAGCAGCTTTTCTGTAGCAGATAGGAAAAAGAGTCCCTCTTCATTAAAATATCTGTCTAGGACAAAAGAGATTTGGTATTAAAACCATGACTGGGCCTTGACTGTCCAGACTTGGGTCAATTTTCCCTCTGTTCACTCAGCAGACATTTACTGAGCACCTGCTTTGAGTGGCACTGTGCTAGTCACTGGGAATTGAAGTGAGAGAAAGTTCTTTGCTCCTGATGGAGCTTATTTTGAGGAAAGTAGACAGTATCAAATAATTCAAGATGGTATAAGAGCTATGATTTACTCTGAGAATATATGATGAAGCTGCATGCTGACCCCACCTGGGAATTCAGTGAAGGCTTGCTGTAAGAGGTTAGCAGGTGATTGGACTATTATGAAAGGCTAAGCAATAGGAGTGAGTCAGATGGTGGTGGAAGAGAAAAGTGTGCGTGTGGGTGAGGTAAGGGCAGGGAAAATAGTGTATGTAAACTGGACAGGGGTATTGATGTCATCCATCTAGGTACTTCAGGGCATTTTATGTAGCTGGAGTAGAGGAATTGGTGGGAAAGTGTGGAGAATTGGAAAATACCAGATTTCAGAGGGTTTTATAAGCCAAGCCAAGAAGTTTAGCCTTTCTGGGCACTGAGGAAAGATTAAATGATTTAAATAGTGAATATCTTAGATTTTGCTAGAGGCTATTCAGAATGTGAGTTTCAAGGAACAAGATTAAAAGGGGCTACTAGGAGTAAGGATAAGAAATAATGATGCTTACCCCAGGCAGCTGCAGACTGGAAAGGAGAGGGGAGATTTAAAATATAGAAAAGTAGAATCTAAGGACTTGGGAGGGATGAACGCCAGTCCAAGGGAGGGAAATGACCAAGGATGGCAGGATCATGGTTACCACGGGACTTTGGTTCCTGCATTTAAATCCCAACTCTGCCTCTTCTTCGCTGAGAGGCTTTGAATGAGGAGCTTTTGCTCCTCCGTTTCCCTGACTTGCAAAGTGCAATCTTTGCCTCCCTCGTAGGGTTGTTGTGAGAATGAGCTGAGTTAATGCCTGCTGGGTCTGAGACGAGCGCCCAGCTCAGAGTGAGGGCTGCGTCAGTGCCGGCTGCTGTTATTAGGACCTGACCTGATCTCTTTAACATTTGTTAGTTTACTTTGTCCGAGTTGATGGCTGAATGTTACGATAACACAGTTCCTGTTTGATTTTTTTGCCCATTTTCCCCCACAAAGATTGAGTTCGTCCCCTCAAGGATCTGCATCTACTTTGAAGACCTCGAAAGTGGCTTTGTCCCCTTCTGTGACGGCCAAGAGGATAAACAGAGGCTCTGTATCCTCAGGCGCCAGTGTAAGAAGGTAATTTTTTCTCTCTTCTCCCGAGGCACTGCGGGAGGAAAGGGAAGGCAGCAGCAACTGCAAGTTTGTCTGAAGTTCATCAGAGGAGGGCACGGGAGGGTGGGGGAACCACCAAAGGCTCTGTGACCCCCTAGGCTTCTGTTCCTGTCTTGAATTGTGGGCACAAGGCCGTGGAGGGAACGCTATACAACATGCCCTTCCACAGCAGGCCCACCATGATCCCGGGAACGGTGTTCAGTTGCACAGACTGATATTGCATGATACTGTTGTCTCCTCCCTGATGCACAGGGGCAGAACTAAACTGGGCAGGGAGGTTTGATGTAGTCATAGGATTGAATATGTATTAATAGAAGTTACATCTTGTACTTAGGGCTGCTCTGTGCTCTCCCCTTACACAGTCCTATTCATTTACTTCCTGCCTCAGGGCAAAGAGAACCCCCACATAGTCTATTTCAGGATCTCTGGTCAAAGTGAGTCTGGTCTCCAGTCTTAACTGATTTTGACAGAGGAAGTTGCCACGTATAACTAAAGGCCACATATTATAAGATCACCAAGAACTATTCTGTCACCATTTGCGTTGATCCGAACTGTCTGCATCACCTTCCCCTACTGTCCTGATGATGTGTTTTAGAAACGTGAACGTGCATGAGTATCCATGGCTGTCTATGTCCTCCCCCTCCCGCCCCCACCTGTGTTTTTCATTCAGCTTTTCCATAAACTCCCGGCTAGCCAGTTCTCTAGGGAACTTGAATGCTGCAGCCGACGATCCAGAGAACAAAAGGACCACATCACCCTCCAAGATGGGTTTCATCGCCAACCCGTTCACCAGCCTCTTGAACGGCAGCTCCCAGCCGCCTGCCAGAAATTACCCTGAGCTCAACAACAACCAGTACAGCCGAAGCAGCAGCAGCAGTGGGAGTGCCCCAAGCACTCAGCCGGGCCCCCACGGCGCTGAGACCACCGAGGAGCACTCCACCGCCCTGCGGCCCTCCTACACTGGCCTGTCTTCCTCCTCAGCGAGATTCCTGAGCCGATCAATCCCTGTAAGTTCGCAGACACCACCACTTGGCCCTCAGAAACCTGAACGTGACTTCTGTGCCTTGGCTGGGACTGCAAGTTTGCAGACACCCCCTCTTGGCCCTCAGAACCCTGAGCTCAACTTTTGTGCCTTGCCCTCCCAGCCAAGGCTGCCACCAAAGAAATTTAATAGCGCCAAGGAAGCCTTCTGATCTATGCCTCCCTCTGTGTGGTGAAACTGTCTCTGCACACACATTCCGCTGGCTCCTCTTCAAGTAAATGCCAAGTTTCAACCTGGTTTTCTTTCCTCCTTCTTTTTCTTCTCCTCTTCCCTCTCCTTTGTACGTGATATCTCTCAGAAAGGAAGCAGCTTTCACTCCCTTCATCGTGGACCCTGTTGAGTTCAGTTACTTTTCAGTTTCATTCTCCAATCACTCTGAGTATAGGGTGCAAGGTCAGGGGCTGAGTCATATGACAGGCAGCCTCTGCTGTGGCTGTGGTGGTATCCTGGCTTTTTCTACATTGTATATCACTGAATTTGGACTATTTAAACATATAAGGTGCTGATGAACAGCATCTTCTCAGAAGTAACCATTTAAGCCCTTGACTATGTCACCTTCTGGCAGGAAACTGACCCAGAATTGATTAAATGGCAAATGGAGAGTGTTGATAAGGAACGCTTATGGGTAGGTACCTGGGATTAGGAGAGGGGAAGGCAGGGTAACAGGAAGCTGTTTAAAATGAGCTCTCACTCTTCTAGAGACAGGATGAGGCTCTCCATACACATATTACCCATGAGTTCTTCATTTCGGTCCCCAAGCCCACTTTTTTAACCACTAATCGTTGTTCAGTTCAGTTCAGTCACTCAGTCGTGTCCGACTCTTTGCGACCCCATGAATTGCAGCACGCCAGGCCTCCCTGATCATCACCAACTCCCTGAGTTAAGTAAAATTTTGTTGGTTTACCCCTCTGTCAAGAATCACTTTAATCACATATGTTGATTGCTTCAAAGGGAATTGAGATCTCTGGGAATGCGAGTTTTGATTCAAGAGAATGAGGTCAAAGTAGGGAGAACTAGATCCCACACAAGGCAGTGTCAGTCAGTGTTAGAATGCAGCCTTGCCTTGACTCAGGCACCAGCAAGCCCCTAGTGTTCCGGGAAGGCTGCGGTCCTGTGCCCCTCATGCCCACTGTGCTTCAGATACTCCCTCAGCCTTTATTATCCTGGGAGGGGGCTTCCCAGGTGGCATTAGTGGTAAAGATCCCACCTGCCAATGCAGGAGACATAGAGACGTGGGCTGGATCCCTGGGTCAGGAAGATTCCCTGGAGGAGAGCGTGGCAAACCACTCCAGTATTATTGCCTAGAGAATCCCATGGACCGAGGAGCCTGGTGCGGACTACAGTCCATGGGGTCTCAAAGAATCAGACATGACTGAAGCAGCATTATCCTGGGAGAGGTGGATCTTTGCAGGGGAGGGAAGAGGCGAAGACATTCGGGTGGCAGTGTGTCTCTCAGGGCCTTTTGTGAAAACCCATACCCCACTGTATTAGCTAAGGGGATCCGCTTTCCTTATATGGCAGTTTAGAAACCACTTTTCTAATGTGAAGATGCAGTGTGTGTGCGCACTCATATGTATGTGCATGTGTGTGTGTTTTGGACTCATTACTACTCCCATCCCTATCTCAGGCCTCTTTTCAAAGTTTTTTTTCCCACTCTGTACACCCACAGTCTTTTCTAGCACATATGATTCTCCCCATCTGATTTTATTCCCAATGATGTTTTTCAGCTTTAGATTCCTGTATAGACTATAGCCTCAGCCGACCCTATCCCTTAATTTGACTCTAATCCCATTAAGTTATGGGTACACATGTATCAATAAAACTTCAAATCCTTATAACTGGGATTAGATGGAAAATGAAGTGTATTTACATTTCATAACTAGGTTTACAAGTTGTATACTTCAGAACAGGAGTTGCGTTCAGTCGATATTTTCGCATAGTGATTATGGGTCAGCCTCTTTTTTAGACCAGAGTATGAATCTTTCCATTTTCAGAAAAAGTGTTATACATGAAGATAATTACATGAATATCTTCCAGATTTTGTGGTTAAAGGTTTCGTGTACAGTAAGTCCCCTACATAAGAACTAGTCCTTCTGAGCGTGCATTCACAGGTCCAGTTTGTTCCTACGTACAACAAAGTTAGCTTAGGTGCCCAACTACTTATAATGCAATCAGCTATATAGTACTGTACTGTAATAGGTCTATAATACTTTGCACACAAACATAAGAAACAAACACAAAAGAGAAAACATTTTCAGTTTTACAGCACCATATCTTGACAAGCACAGTAGTACAGTACAACAGTACAGCTGGTATACTGGCATCAAGTAAACAGGCAGGAATTTCTGGAGGAGGGAGAGGAGATGGGAGATGGAAGACTCGAAAGATAATCAGCAGTAGTAGACAGAGGGCAAGATGCAGTTTCACTCATACCTTTACGTTGATGGCACAGTTCTGTTTCCCTGTTGGATTCAATTCGATCTGCCCTCTTGAAAAAAAAACAATCCAGTGATGTCTGTGTAGTAGCTCTTCTTGTCTCGTCATAGATGGCACGGTAGCACTGGATTGCATTCTGAAGGGCTGATGCACTCTTCCTGTGCTGTTGTAGGTTGGGTCCTGGCCTCAAAAACTAACAGTGCCTCCTCAAAGAAAATCTCCTTGCCATTTCCTGCATCGTGAATCTCTTCGGTTCTTCAGTGACTTCTTCCTCTTGTCTCTCTTCGTCCTTTCTCTGGGCCTCCAAGTCCTGGTGCTTCTTAGCAGTACTAGCTACATCACCGCTGCTTTTGTGCTTGCTTCTGGACATCCTCGGCTTGAAATAAAGATACTATACCCTCTACAGTCCTGTTCAGTAAAGTACATGAAAGTACAACCGCTTGTAGAAGATGCATGCATGGGTCAATATGCACCAGACACGTGAACTAACTTACGTTATTGGACATGTGAGCGCACATTTGCGTCTCTGAAAGTTCGAAACTTGAAGATGCGTATGTAGGGGACTTAACTGTAATCCACATTTATAGCTGAATACTTAGCTTGGTATTCAGCTTGGTATTCAATTCGGAATACCTAATTGGCAGATAGCTGAATACCTACCAATACAAGCATTGGTAGTTTGATGAGAATAACATTCTACTTGTTCTGGATCTGTTTTCCTCTTTTCTGTTGGCAGTGTGGGGACTGCCTAGCTCCCTTGTTGGTTCCTCTAGCCACTCTGTCTATATAACTTAATTTTGGCTTCTTTCCATATTTTGTTATTTTTCTTCACCTCTCCTCCTGTGCCTCATCCCTCGCCTGGCTCGAATAGAGTGATTTTCCAATAATGAAATTTAAAGTAATACTCTGTGTTGGCAGTTGCTACTCTTCCCTTTTCTTCTTCTTAAATTTGTCACCTTATTGTAAAGAAAAGCATTTATAAATAGAATTGCCAGCAGGACAACATTTTCCTCCCTCTCACCTTCCCAGGAAGTAAGAACAGTAGGTGTCTTATAGTGGATTTTCCTTCCTTCATCTTTGCCTAGAAAACCTCTGTGAAAGGGAGAGCTCCAAACCCTCCCTACCCCTGCTGGCTCGCTGGCAGAAAGTCTAAATTAAGATGGAAATTCCCATTTTATGCAGAATAAAATAGGAGGTTGAGTGTTTTCCCTTTATTGTTTCAGTCCAGCTTTTGTAATTGTTACAGGTTTCTTGTCTAAATAAGATGGTCTTTCTTTCCAGTGCTTTTGAAGATATGAGACATAGGACTATATCACTCATTAAAAATATGTTTTTAAATCCTCAGGTAGGAAATGAAATATAGATTGCAGTTTCCTTCCCCCACCTTTAAGAAAGACCCAGAAACTCCTAGGGAACGGGGGGTTGCCGGGTATTTAGAGGGCGTCTGATATTTTAAAAGCTGCAATTAGCATCTCTTTTGAAAGCTGCAGTTGCTTCTCACTTTGTGCAGCAGTTCAGCCCCCAGAAAAACGTGGAAATGATTTCCTTGTTCTGTCATTAAATGCTTTAACACAGAAAACAAGAACAAATGTTAAGGAATCCTTATGGTTGTGACAGAACTCTGAGAAGCAGATTTTATTTTTATTTATTTGGCCTGTTCTGTTCGTCTTGAGGTTTCTACTGACCAGCACAGCGCACCAAGTTTCATTTTGGTTGACCCACTTACTGTAAAAATCAGTTTTCCCTCCCCGACATCCAGAGGAGTTTTCAAATCTTAAAAGAGTTGAAGGACGTGTGATTATGGTGTGGGTGGGGTGGAAGTATTTTATTAAATTGAAATTACTTGAGGTATCTGTCTTGAATATTTGCTCTATGTTATTTTTAAGAGACTTACCACTGAATTGCTAGTCATCTCCCTTGTCCTTGCCTGACCCTGCAAGTGTAGATTAGATCACCGGGCTTCCCCCGTAAGCCCTTGTACATTCTGCCTTGGTCTTGACCGTGATACTCAGACTCTCACTTTGCATTTTAATCATCTGTCCACTTATCTGTATGCTCCACTAGACTGGAAACTTTGTGAGAGAAGGGACGATATCTCTGTTTTTCACTCTTATGCTCTGTGCCTCGCTTATAGTAGGCGCTCATCAAGTACCTCCCTGAATATTATGGATGTTCGGACAGTTAAATGAATGATTATGCTAAGAATCATTGCTTCCATTTTAAAGATAAATACCTTGAGGGTTTGAGAGCTTAAATATTTTGCCCTAGGTTGTACCACAAATATGTTGCAGAGCCATAATTTGCACCTGGATCACTTTGACTACAAAAAATCATTAAAAAAATTATTTCATATCATATATATACTGTGATAGGTGTTTAAAATAAAAGGATATCTAAAGGATATCTCTTTTTTTCAAGAAGGGTTAGGAAATGCTGTAATGAAGGGGTAACATTTTAGTTGGGCTTTGGAGGATGAATAAGAGCCTTCTAGGAATCTAGTGATGAAAATACGAAGAGGAGGAATGGTCATTTCAGGCAATGGGAGCTACCGGAACAGAGGTAGGACCTTAGTCCTGTAGTTCTTAGGTTCCAAAGACAAGTAGACCTGGGTTCAAATCTTGTCTCTACCATTTCCTTTTGGCAAGTACTTTGACAAGTTACTTAACCTCTCTGAGCCTCAGTAAATGGGAATAATAATAATCAGGAGCATAACTAGGTTTTGTGCATCCTAAAACTTAAACAATTTGTTGGGACCTATTTAAGATAAAGAATACAAACTATTTTTGTAAATTTTATAGACATATGACTGTGCTTTGAAAGGGGTTTGTGTGCCTGTGAGGCCTTAAAGCTAATGTGGTATGATAATCTTTGTAATAGGGTGATCATTAATTGAGATAAGTCATCTGAAGTAGTTTATGCAGTGCGTATAGATAATGCTCAATAATTGTAGCTATAATTTTTAAAGAGCAGTGAGTGTTCCAGTGCAGCTGAAGCTTTAGGTGGTTACCTAAAATCAGGCTGGAAAAGTAAGCTGAAGCCCAACTAGGAGATGCAGTTTGAGCTACTGGAACTGCGTTAGCAGGAGTGACTTGATCAGATCTGATTTGAAGATAATCCTGGCAGTCATGGGGACGGGAGCTCTTGGTAGAAACCCTGAAGGCAGGAGCCCAGTTTGAGCCCTGTCTGCTGTCCCTAGTCTGCACTTCAACAATTGTCCTTGGGTATATTCTATGCTTTTCATAATGACCTGCATTTCAGTGCCCATAATAGTATGGATACATTAAATAATGTATGACCAACACCTAACATTTCTATTATGAATTTTAAATAGTATATTTATTTTTATAAATGGATACTTAACCTACCTGGAAAAATTATGGTCTTTAGGAAACATTTTTAATAACACTTGAGCATGAGGAGTTGTAAATTAATGTGTTTTTTAATAAAATTTATATATATTAATATTGGCCACAAAATTTTTTTTTCACTTCTGTGTCAGGGGTTACATTAATTTTTGCTTTATGAGAACAGCCTTTTACTATAAGCTTTTATTGTATTGACCTCTAGAATATATAAACATAAGTGAGATAAGTAGACCTACAATAAGGTTCTTTTGAAAGCTGCGTTGGGTTTTCGCCTATTAAAATCTTTTTTTATGACCTGTAAAATTTTTATTAAGTAGTAGCTGATACTAAGCTTTGTTATTTACTTATGTACTGATCTTCCAACATTTTAAGATTAGTCTCTTAGTGATGCTTCAGATTCTGTCACGGTCATTCACTGTCTCTTGGAATTTTCCCGTTCTTCTCTATTCTGTTGCTTTCTCATCTTCTTTGTTGTGTTAGCCTTGCCAATGGTTTTCCTAACTCAGTCTTTTAAAAACATTTTGAATTAGAGGCTGATTGCTTGACCATGTTGTGTTAGTTTCTGCTGTACAACAGGGTTCATCAGCTGTAAGTATGCATGTGTCCTCCCTGTCGTGAGCCTCCCTGCCCCTCCTTCCTGCCCCACCCTGCTGTGTTGTCGCAGAGCGCCCAGCTCAGCCCCCGTGCTGTGCAGCTGTCTGCTGCTGGCTGTTTTACCCGTGGCAGCGTATATCTGTCAGTGCTGCTGCTCTCCGTTCATCCCACCCACTCCTTCCCCTGCTGTGTCCATAAGCCCATTCTCCATGTCTGCATCTCTAGTCCTGCCCTGCAGATTGATTCAATACCATTTTTCTAGATTCCATATATATGCATTAATATATGTATTTGTTTTTCTCTTTCTGACTTATATCACTCTGTGTAACTGGTTCTGGTTCATCCACCTGTGGCATTGCCTTAAACTTGATGCAGTTTTTCAGCCAAGAAATACTAATACTGTCGAGATCTTGAGCTCGGTCTCAGTATTGAACCACATCTTCTGCTTTCTTTCTGCATTGGTGTTCTTCTGTTCCCTTCCCAGGAGACTTGGAAACGTCAGTTGACAAAGCATTGATTTGTTCCGAGGTCAGCATGGTCCCAATAATGCCTTTAAATGTGCATAGATGTTATTTAGATACACACACTATTTGCAGACCATTGTGAGCCTTCAGCCTTCTGATATTAATGAGGTCATCATCTGTGTGGGCCTTGGCATCCTCAGGTTCAGTCTCTGATTGAAGGTTATTAGAGTGGAAAGAAAGGATATTAAAAAATAGTATGTTAGCTCAGCTGCTATAATAAAATACCCTAGACTAGCAGTCTATATGGAGAAGGCAATGGCACCCCACTCCAGTACTCTTGCCTGGAAAATCCCATGGATGGGATTGGTAGGCTGCGTCGTGGGGTCACTAAGAGTCTGACATGACTGAGTGACTTCCCTTTCACTTTTCACTTTCATGCACTGGAGAA
This sequence comes from Nanger dama, assembly GCA_917880005.1. Lineage (NCBI taxonomy): Eukaryota > Metazoa > Chordata > Mammalia > Artiodactyla > Bovidae > Nanger > Nanger dama. The sequence continues at coordinate 7,019,669 of CAKJTW010000059.1, forward strand.
GGAAATGGCAACCCACTCCAGTGTTGTTGCCTGGAGAATCCCAGGGACAAGGGAGCCTGGTGGGCTGCTGTCTATGGGGTCGCACAGAATCGGACACGACTGAAGCAACTCAGCCGCAGCAGCAGCAGCAGTCTATAAATAATAAGTCTATTTCTCACAATTCTGGAGGCTGAAAGTCAGAGATTGGGGGCCAGTGTGTTCAGGTTCAGGTGAGTATTCTCTTTTGGGCTGCAGACTGTCATCTTCTCATTGCATCCTCATGTAACTGCCAGAGAGTGACGAAGCTCTCTGAGTCCCTTTTATAAGAATGCCACTCTCATCCATGAAGTCTCTGTTCTCATGACCTAATTACCTCCCCAAAGCTCTACCTCCTAATACCATCATATTGAGGAGTTTGGCTTTACCTTTTTTTTAAAGATTTTTTATGTGGACCATTTAAAAATTCTCTATTGACTTGTTTCTGTTTTATGTTTTGGATTTTGGGCTGCAAGGTATCCTAGCTCCCTGACCAGGGATCAAACCCACATCCACTGCACTGGAAGGCACAGTCTTAACCAGGGGACCATCAGGAAAGTCCCCAGCTTTACTCTTTAGCTACCAAGCTTCTACCAGCATTCATGATAACTGTAACATTTTTCTAATCCTTATCATCATCAGTGATTATTGGTTACCTCCTATGTACCTCACATTGTATTAGCTGCAATGCTTATACCTCATCTTCCCAACCCAGGAATTGAACCAGGGTCTGCTGCATTGCAGGTGAATTCTTCACCAGTTGAACTATGAGCGAAGCCCATCATAGTATTTATTTAACCCATAATTTACAGATGAGGAAACCAAGACTCAGAGAGGCAGTGACTTGTTCAGTCTCACAGCTGCTTCCTTAGCTCCTGTGATCTTTGTTTTCATTCATTTGGAATTCCATTTCATAGACCTTCTTACTGCTTAGAGCATTGCTTCTGATATCTTGGATTCCATAAGGCTCCTCTCAAATATTTACTCCCCCCTCCCACTAACTCCTCCCTATGACCTCTTTATGACCCCTGCCTGTTCCCTTTCTGTTTACTTCCGTCTGTAACCCACATAGTCATTTCTGCTTCCTTTTCCCAACATTCTCTTTTCTGCTTGAACTTTTTTCTGTAGCCACTTCATCACTCGCTTCCAAAATTAGATCAGTTCAACCATCTCCTATTTGCTTATAGTCTCTTCTGAGCTTTGCTGGAGAAAATCCCATGACTGTCAATTGATTCCATTTCGAATAAATTTCTAATTTACCCAGACCCTTCGGTGCTCATGATGAGTTTACTTGGCCTGTCTTGGCTTCCCTTCTCTTCCCTGCATTTGCTGTTCTGTCACTGAGTTGTGTCCGACTCTTTGGGGCCCCATGGACCGCAGCACACCAGGCTTCCTTGTCCTCTGTCTCCCAGAATTAGCTCAAATTCATGTCCACTGAGCCGGTGATACCATCCAACTGTCTTGTTCGGTCGCCCTCTTCTCCTCCTGCCTTCAATCTTTCCCAGCATCAGGGTCTTTTCCAATGAGTCATTGACTGCTCCAAAACTTTTTCACATTCTTCATCAGCACAAATTCTCCAACCTCCAGAGGCTGAGAACATATAATTTTTTAGGAATAATTTCCCTTAACTGTTCTCTTTACTACCTCAAAGTATATCTGCATCTGACTTGTCTTTTCATTCCTTTTCGAAAACAGAAGCTCTACTCTTTTTCAGTGTTAACTCCATGAACCTGAACTATTCTTTGCAGACTGTTTCTGGGAGTTGGCCTGTGCACAGCCTTGCTCTCTTATATCTCCAGTCTCTTACACCCTGTTTGCCTGTCTCTTCACCTGCAGTCAGGTACAGGCCGGTCTTACCAATTGCTTCCCTCAGTTCTGCCACCTCTCATAGTGTCTCCTTTACGGCCAGACTTGGATGAGAAAGGCATGTGCACGCCTCCTCCCCGCCACCCCCCTCCTTCTGTGAGTCTTCCCCACTGGCTGCCTCTGACTTCTTTAAACCAGATCTGATGATCTCTTGTCAGTGTTCACTCTCCTTAGTTTTTGTGCAGCATTTGGTAGTACTGACCGTGCTTTTCTCCTATTATTTTGGTCCATTTTAAGTTTCGGAAAATTATTTTCCTGTTTCTCCTCCCCTTCCCATTAAATAGTTACCTGTTTGCCTTTGTCCACCTGCCCCTTTATGATTTTTCCCGTCTCTGACCTTGGTCCACTTCTCTGTGTGGGTAATCGTCTCCTGAGCATTGGACTTACATTTCTGCCTTCCCTTGGGCAATACTCGGGGAGAATACATGCTCCTTCATTGGTCCTCTCCTTCTGTTTCCTGGCTAACTGATTGTATCTTGGTATATCCAGTCATCCGAGCTAGAAATCTGGAATTGTCTTTGATGCTACTTCTGCCTTTCCCTTGGCCACGTCCAGTCACTGAGTCCTAGCAGTTTTCCCTTGAAATATCTGTTTTTGTTGTCCATTGTTAGCACTGATGCCTTCATCGAGGTGTCCATGGCCTATTGAAATGGCCCTTTAAATTTCCTTCCTCTGTTTTGCTGCTGTGCTAGATTTCTGAGACAAGCTGGTCAAATTGTTCCCGTGTTCAGAATCATTCACTACCTCCATTTCACACACAGGGTCTGATCTAGACCCCTGGTCTGCCTTCGGGGCCCTTCTCCATCAGTCCACGTGCCTCCCCACCGGCTCTTCTTCAGCAACTCCAGCCAGAATCCTGACTCAAGCTCTGCCTCCTGCCTAAGTCCTAGCACAGGTGGCTTACTCTGCTTTTCCACCTGTCTCTGCTTGGTTATATATTTCCTGGCCTGGCTCACTAGTTTTCTTTTTGATAAGGCGTGTGTGACCCAGGTATTCAGGCAGAATACCTTTTCATCTCATAGGATTTTGATCCTAACCCCCTACCCCCAGCCCCTGCCCTGGGTTTCCCAAGAGAATCAGCTGTATATGATTCTCTCTCTCTTCTGCTGGCTTTAAAGCTTCTCAGAGGCATCTTTGTTTTCTCAGGTTCCAAAGTATAGAAAGCACCTAATAAATATTTATTGAACTAAACGTGGTTAGTATATCTAGGTTCACACATGTTAAGCAGAGGGCTAATTCGGGGCCCGTTATTATTGCAAGCCCAGGAAGCACTAATAGCAAGCAAACAGTGTTTCAGGGTTAGCTTTGAGTGAGTGAGTGAAGTCACTCAGTTGTGTCCAACTCTTTGTGACCCCGTGGACTGTAGCCTTCCAAGCTCCTCTGTCCATGGGATTCTCCAGGCAAGAATACTGGAGTGGGTTGCCATTTCCTTCTCCAGGGGATCTTCCCAACCCAGGGATCGAACCTGGGTATCCCATATTGGAGGCAGACGCTTTAACCTCTGAGCCACCAGGGAAACCTTTAATAAAATAATAAATTTTAATAAAATAAAGAAGGGTTAGCTTTAATACACAGTAATCTGAGACTTTATTTTTTCTAGAAATGTGACTTTACTAAAATAAGAGAAAATACATTTTAACCAAGCTTGCATCAATATAATTTTGGTGTTCGGGTGAACTGAAAACTCATGCGATGGTTGGCTGAGTCAAGTTGGGTGTCAACAATCTGTCACCTAACAATTGAGCTCTTTATGATTGTTGAAGAGCACATATTAAGTTCCTCCAGAAAAAAGAATCTATTAAAAGTTATGTAGGAAGGTGAAAGAATAGTTATATAGCATTTTAGTTAACCAAAATCAGATTGTTAAATCTTTGGGTCCCTGACGTGCTTAGAGAACACTGTAGAAAAATGCTTACACTTCTTTCAAAGCTGATTTTATCACAGAGCATAGCCTTTTTGTGTTAATATGATGCCAATAAAACATTATTCAGCTGTGCTGCTGCTAGTGTGAAATCACGTTTGTGGAACTGTGTATCAATGCATACATTTTGTGTGTTGCTAATTTACAAGCACTACAACTGGAAACCCCATTGCAAAGCCATAAAAAGCCCAGGAGTACAGAGGCAGTTACAGACAAACTTATTTTTACCCAGTGTTTATTTTTTTCATTTGTTCACTAAATCTTAAAATACTGGACTTAACATATATGATACCATATTGCCAAATGTATATTTTCTTTTAATTATCAGTGATACCATGAAAACAAATCACTTTTTAAAAATTGAGTATAGTTGATTTATTGGTACAATATTGTATTAGTTTCAGATGTATGGCAAAGTGTGAAACAAATCACTCTTTTCCTTGTAGGTGCTTTTGCCTGGATAGTTAGAACTCAAACCAGGGTAACTGGTAGATTATTTTTTTCTTCCTTAAGGGGCTTGGGAAAATGGGGAAATGCAAGAAAGAAAAAGTGTGGCAAAAGCACATGGCGGTTTTGACCTACACCAGGTCATAGGGTCCTTTGGTTCAAGTTGTTTGGACCTTAAGACATTATTGCACTGTTGTGCTGGCAAAGACCTTAACTTTAATTATTCGTTATGTTTTGCTATTTTTGATAGTCAATTTATAGTTTTATTTGTTAGCTATTTGTATAGTGTTTATATCTATAATTATTAGATATTTTTCTACCATGATTAGATAACTGGGCTGTTTAAAAGAAACTCCTCCAGAGTAGCTAAATTTTTAAAGTCACTACCTACATCTGCCAAAACAGATTAGTAGCACATTTCCAGAACAGAACAAATTGTCTTGATCTCCTTACCTAACACTATGTTTTGTGTCAAATCCAACTGCTTTCACAGCAAGAATTCTTGATGGAAGCTTATATTTTGACATAAAAATTTAGGGGCTTCAATGTAAGGTAATTTTATCCTTCATTTGCAGGCTGGATATTGCTATATTATTCGTTTACGGTATTCATACTGTAAAAATACTATATAATCATGCTAAACTTGATCTAGTCTTAGCTCACTAAACCCTATTAAACTCAATGGGCACATGAACTTGAATTTTCTATATGAGAAATTAAAATCTCTTGGTTATTTAAATAAGTGCTACTTTGTAAAATAATATTTACACCTCAGGTCTCCCTCTGTAATCATTTCTTTGTCTTTGCTGAGGATTTTTTGTTGTTTTTGTATTTCAGACTGATTAGGTATCCTTATGGTAATGATAAAAATTGGCAAGGCCAAATTAAAATTTTAATCAGAATATTTAAACATGGGCATTCTAATAAAGAAAATTTCTTTATGGAGTATTACTGAGAATTCTTTTGGGTTCAGTCCTATGGAAAATCATTAAAGAATCTTATTTACAGTAATATATAGTACATTCTCTTTTGTCTGTTAATATTTCTTTGCTTGCTCAGGCTCATACCCTACTCATATTTGTCTGTGTCAGGTGGTAGAGAATGTTCAGTTGATAAGGACTGAATTACAGGACAAATGCTTAAAGTGTCTTGAGGCATTATATTGTGGAAGCGTAGCCTTTGGGCTTTGTAGCCAGAATGCTGGAGTTCAGATTCCTTCTTAGTTGCATGATCTTAGGCAAGTTGCTTTAATGTTTTGTTCCTCAGTTTCCCCATCTCTAAAATGAGCTGTTCAGAGCATTTAATGAGCTAACACACATAAGAAGTTTAGAATTGTGCCTAGTATATAGTAAGTACTCAATAAGTATCTTTAACAGAATAATTGACCTGTAGCATATCTAATTTATCAAGAATTCCAGTTGGTTGTACTTCAATTAGTCTATCTTTTGAACAATCAAATCAATAATATTGTTTATACAGTACATGATGCATTTACATTTTTACTATAAAAATTTTAAATGCTAATAACTGGCTATTATGTTTTCTGGAACATTAATAGCTTTAGGATGCATGTACATTTAGAAAACAAATGAACCAGATATACCCTGAATACAACCCCATCATATGAACATGTGGTGCTTGAAATCTAAATGTCATGGTCACTCTTGTCCCCCAGTTAAAAGGCCTTGAAACACTAGTTATACTTTTTTCAAGTGGATAGGTCATGTAGATAACAGTTCTCTTCCTCCCTAAGTCCACTTCCGTTAAGATTTTCGTTTTAGGCTGAAAATGAAGAAGGGTTAATTTGTTACAAAACACTGATGTCAGAATAACGTGCTAAACCTGTTTTACAGATCTCTTTTTCTTTAAGTTTATTTACACCATATAAAGAAACCATGGACTATGTTTGGTTTGGTTTTGAGAACTTTGGTATCACATTTTTTCCCACAGTACCTAATATATTCATACTACTGATGTTCAGTCATTGTTGAATGAATTAACCAGCATGACAGAAGACTAATGAATATATACTTCACGTGAATGATTGAAATCTTTAATATTCTAGGAAATGTTTCCATTTTTCAGTTCAGTGTATATCATGATTCCATAAATCATGTAAATATATGTACAGACATATTTTTTGTGTGTATATTGATGCATGTATAAAACACTTTGCCCTGGAAGAAAGTTAGTTTCACAAAGGTCACTTGTCTAGCATCTGCTCATTTGCTGTATCTCTATTTATTGAGAGTAGATAAAACTTTAAGATACTTGCAAAAACAACTTTGTTGTAAATTTTCAAGCAATCACAGAAGCTTTATAATTTCTGCTAGTGAGAACATGAGTAACTTTTCTAGTTAGAACAAAAGTGAAAGTTAAAATATTGCCAAGAAAACATTGGCCAATGTATAGCCTGCATATGTGGCATTTTTGCAGCTACAAAGACCTTGTGGCTCTGCCCTCTCAGCTTACTGGCCAGATTTCAGAGGCAACTGGGATAAAGCACCTAGAAAAATGATAGTCCACTTTTAAGCTCTAAATGCTAGATTGGCAGCTGTTGTCTCACAAGTTAAATGGGATTCAAGGCATTGGACCAGTTTCACTGGACTTTCTCTTTTATTCTCTCTCTAAATTCAGATGTATTTACAATATAGTACCCTAAGTCTCGGAGAAGGCAATGGCACCCCACTCCAGTACTCTTGCCTGGAAAATCCCATGGACGGGGGAGCCTGGTGGGCTGCAGTCCATGGGGTTGCGAAGAGTCAGACACGGCTGAGCAACTTCACTTTCACTTTTCACTTTGATGCATTGGAGAAGGAAATGGCAACCCACTCCAGTGTTCTTGCCTGGAGAATCCCAAGGACGGCAGAGCCTGGTGGGCTGCTGTCTATGAGGTCGCACAGAGTCGGACGCGACTGAAGCAACTTAGCAATAGCAGCAGCACCCTAGGTCTTGATCGTCTCTCCTGTTTTGAAGCCTTTACATAAACTACATCCTGTAGTCATTTTGCCAAAACTTTTCCTTTTTATCCTAATGCTCTGACCTTTAACCTCTTTGAAACTTGCAGCCTGAGAACACATCTACCCCCTACTCAACCTTCCCTTTCCGTTCTTTGCCTAATCTTTTGCTTGTGAACAGTGTTACTCTTACTCTGTGTATATTATTGCTTAATGTTGGCACACTAGTCTTTTTACTCTTTTTACTTTATGTCTGTGTGACATGTGGTCTTTTGCCCTTTGAGGGCAGGGACGATAACTTTTGACTCATGGTGTTGATAGATTCTTATGTACAATAGTAAATGGATGTTGGTAGGATATAAAATACACTGGGATTTTGAAGCTAATCAAAGATAGTTTGAATCCTTTTGTAAATTATTTGCAAAATGAACAGTTTTTTTTTTTTTTTTTTTACTGATACCTATACTATCAAAAAATGGACTGGTCTCAGAACTGATGACCTATTAATAAAATACTGCATATAAATTTGAAAAATATTTATTGGAGGAAGAGAAGAGGGCATTTGGTAGCAAATCAAGTAAGCTTTGTTTTTCTAAGGTATTTGATTAGAATTGTGCAAAAATTGTTAATGTTATGTTTCTTCTAACTGCTGTTTGCTGCTCAAAAATAACTGTTGGTGTTTTCTGTACCTCTCTATCTTTCCCTGGCTTATGTCTGTTATCAGTGCATTCTGATTACATATCCCAAGCATGTTCCTTTTATATGTTGTTATCTAATGTGATATGGGAAAAACTGTTTATTTTTTTTTGAAACTTGCCCACTGTTTATTATGTTATGACTGCAAGACTCTTCTGCACAAAAGGTTTTTGGGTCTTAAGATCAAATTTCAAAGCTAGAGGTGCTTTGTGTCCCCCTAAGTGGAAAGAATTTATAAGGTATTTACAACATTCAAACATTCTTAAGGAGTCTTATTTTTAAATGATGGCTAACTCTACTGCATTAGAAGCATTAAACTTCATTTGATATGTGTTGAAATAAAAAATATATATTCCTTAAATATACTTTAGTAATCTTCAGTTTAGTCTCAAATGTCATTTAATGCTTTTGAGTAAAACTCAATAGTATTGTCCAAAGGTGGAAGTGAGTTTAATGCTACCTATCAATTTCCAAATCATACTTAATTTATAATCACTAGTACTAAATTAGTAAGCCTTTTAAAATATAAAGTTTTCTTGTAATCACTTTACCTTGGATAATAATTGAATATCTCATTTTTAGCAAATCCTTTGTTTCTCTCATCTTTTTCTATTTTTCTTTGTTTGTTTCACATCTTTTATATAACAGATCCAAACAGCTTTGTGTTGAAGGAAAAGCTGCATGATGTAGGAGAAATTTTGTGTGTGATGGAATTTAACCTTAGTTTATATCTCTCCCTGCACAGTCCCTTCAGTCTGAATATGTTCATTACTAAGGCCTTGCCACTGCGGTGAAAGCTGTTCCACTCTTGCATGCAGTTTCCTCATCTGGATGAGCAATGTAGAGAGAAAACAACTGCTTGCTGGAAGAATATCTCTGCCTTTTACCTTAAATTAAAGAGAGCACTCAGATAAGACCTTCATGAGACTTGAAACCAGAAAACTCTGGTTAATGACTACTCTAAATGCACTGAAACTATGTTTATGGAGATGTCAACTTTTTAAGACAGTTTTCATGTTGAATTTGGTATTTTGGAAGGTTATTTTTAATGTATTTCAGAAATACATTTGTTATTACATTTACATGTACAGTATTATGTATGCATTGTGAACTTTAAAAGACTATTTTGATAAATTTATAAATCTATAAAATTGTGTAAAAACTAGACTATATTTTGACTTAGATTTTCTTGCTGTTTCCTACCAAAAATTTGTATTTTGAATTTGTTTAGTATGGTTTTATCTACAATGAAAAAATAATTCCTCTTTATTAAGAAAAGTAAAGGAGAAAGTTTTTAGAAAGTGATTTGTATGTTTCCACTATGAATATGGCACATCAATTCATTCTTTTGGGAAGTCAGTCTAACTTAATAAGTTTATCCAGGTTTATCTCTTAGCAAGAGTATAATTGTTTGATACGGCTTATTAAGATCATTTCTTTTCCCTTTGTTTTTGTTGCTGAGCCATTCAGTTTTGCATCTTTGGAGGTTTTAACAAAATTTAACATCCAGTTGAAGATCAAAATTTACTACTGTTTTTCCCTGAAAGCATAATTTTTCTCTATGAAATGACTCAACAGTCCAAATGCTTTTACTTCTTTCCTTCTCACAAAAGAATTCTTAATCCACTTAGAATACTCTGATTTTGGTACGAGGTTTTTGCCTGTATTCACACATGGTCTGGCAAGTTTTAAATCAGCAAAGAAGATTCAAAGGATGCTGCTAAGTAGTTTTCTGTATTAATAAAGGAAACAAGTTTAAGACAGATCACAAAACCCCCAGCACACAAGCTAGCATATCTGAAACCTAACATGAAAATGAAGGGACTCCAGGTACTTCACAGTCCTTTCATGTAAGTGTAATCTTACATTTAGGGTCCAGAAGCCTGTAAACCTTTCTTCCATGGGGAGTTGGGGAGTATTAGATCCTCATTGTCTTCCGTGCTGCTCAAGAATGGACTACTCAGGCAGTCCAGTGGATGCGTATGAAGTGCTTTACTCTCAACCACTGAGTTATTTATCAGGTATTTATTAGAAGGGGGTACCTTGAGGCTGTTATACATGCTTCAGCAAAACATCTTGTTTATGTCTTACTTTTTTAAAAAGGCATTTTAATGAATGTTTGACTCAGGTTCATTAACCTTCAAAAACTGCAGTACCAAAAATTGCACTAAACTGATGAAAAAGATGAATTGTATGTTTTAGGAATCAAAAATTAAGTGGAATTAAATTGTATACCTTTTCTAAAGCTAAAATAGTAAAATATTTTATTATGAGTTATTGTAAAAAATGATCAGTGAATTGTATAGGAAAATGATAGTATTATTTCAAAATTATCAGTGAAAAGTAATTCAGATGATATTTGACAAGTGGGGGAAAGGGAACCATATAGACAGTTTTAGTTCTGTGAACACTAATTGTGTGCAGCTACTAAATGATTGTAAAATTGACTACTGTAAATATATGTGTATATATTAGTCATATGTATCTACATGGGTATGTCTTAAAATTATTTATACACATGTACATACATAGACAGATCAAGAAGAATATGTGTATAATATAGAAAGTATATAGCAAAGTGATTCTACTCCAGTAATAAAGATTGACATGTATTTTGTTATGAATAGTTTACCTTCGAAAAGATATTTTGTTCTATTTTGAGGTGTAGAAGAATACACTGCTAATAAATAATAAAAGTTTTATGCAATTTACATTCTCCCTGTCTTTTGTCATTTGGATTTGGAGTATCAATGTACTGAAGTATCTTTATAATTTTGCATTTAATTCACTCTACATTTAATTCATGTTTGAATTTCTAAAAATCTCCATTCCATATTTTGATTGACTTTCCAGGTTGTGGCCATTCCTGAATTATGTGACAGTGAGCACAAAGAAATCTTATACTTCAAATTTCACAAGAGTCAGATAATATCCAGCCTTGTATATTTAATTTTCCTTTTTGTTAATAAAACACTGTTCATGATCAGTGTTTGGGGCTTGCTTGAACATGGGAAATAGATGGGGAAACAGTGTCAGACTTTATTTTGGGGGCTCCAAAATCATTGCAGATGGTGATTGCAGCCATGAAATTAAAAGATGCTTACTCCTTGGAAGGAAGGTTATGACCAACCTAGATAGCATATTCAAAAGCAGAGACGTTACTTTGCCAACAAAGGTCTGTCTAGTGAAGGCTATGGTTTTTCCTGTGGTCATGTATGGATGTGAAAGTTGGACTGTGAAGAAAGCTGAGTGCTGAAGAATTGATGCTTTTGAACTGTGGTGTTGGAGAAGACTCTTGAGAGTCCCTTGGACTGCAAGGAGATCCAACCAGTCCATTCTGAAGGAGATCAGTCCTGAGTGTGCTTTGGAAGGACTGATGCTTAAAGCTGAAACTCCAGTACTTTGGCCACCTCATGCGAAGAGCTGACTCACTGGAACAGACTCTGATGCTGGGAGGGATTGGGGGCAGGAGGAGAAGGAGATGACAGAGGATAAGATGGCTGGATGGCATCACCGACTCAATGGACATGAGTTTGAGTGAACTCCGGGAGTTGGTGATGGACAGGGAGGCCTGGCGTGCTGCGATTCATGGGGTTGCAAAGAGTTGGACACGACTGAGCGACTGAACTGAACTGATTATTTATGACTGGTCATAGGCTTCGCAGGTGGCTCAGTGGTAAAGAATCTGCTTACCAATGCAGGAGACTCAGGAGACGCGGGTTCTATCTCTGGGTTGGGAAGACTCCCTGGAGGAGGAAATGGCAACCCACTCCAGTATTGTTGCCTGGAAAATATCATGGACAGAGGAGCCTGGCTGTTTACAGTCCATGGGATCACAAAGAGTCAGACACGACTAAACATGCAGGTAAAGAACCACTGTGCTAAGCTGGTCCTGTACCGAGCAACAGGAATTGTGAATAATCAATGTTTATCAATCATTAGCTTTCTTTTGAGAAAGAATAGGTGTTTTTCTTAGGGGAGAAATTCTAGAAATGAATCAGATATCACACACCTTGCCACTGCTGGGTCTATGCCCTGAAGAGCTGGCTTGGGAGGAAGAAGCTGCATTCTTTACTGGAGATATTTTATGTATTAAACTGAATCTCTTTGGGTTGTGATGTTCCTGATGTTTTTCTCCTCTCTTTTATCTTCTAAAAATTTTCAGAACACATAGGAATGGTTGTGGGTGGGAAGACAGTTTCACTTCTTGAGTTGGGAATCTGCCAATTAGCTGTTCTCACAACACTGCCTGAGACATCTAGTTGGGGTACCAAGGTTGTCATGAGCCCACAGCTTAGAGAAGGAGAGTTCTTCTGAATTCATGAACTTGTCTAGAAGGGCAGAAAATCTTTTTCTGCAGATCTAGTGCCTATGAAAAAAAAATAGTCAAAAAAAATCAATTAACTAATCCCAGCACATTTCTCACCTATTGAAATCTTGAGTTCACATGGTTTTGTTACCTTAGATGTCAAATGATTTCTAAATCTCAAAACACACCTAGAGAGGCTACCCTGTTATGGATTTGGCTGTGATTTACATAACAATAGGAACATAAGTTTACCAACAGCAAGCTCTACAAATGTATTTTCAAGATTGTTCTCACTTGTATGCTTTCCTTGGTGACATGTGTTAAACCAACACTATGTTAAAAAGTTTCTGCGTTTTACTTTGGGAGGAAGAAGCTCTGTGTAAGCTGAACAGTACTCTTGTGGTGTTTCACGTCATGTAAGAAGCCTGATCTTTCCCCAAGTGCCTTCGTAAGGCATAGTTGATAGCAGTGAAAGCCTTGCAGTGCTCTTGGCAACAACTGAGCAAAGCAAGAATTTGCTCACTGCATGTCTCCTGAGAAGATTAATTGGAGAGGTATCCAATTACAGCAGGATACAATTTACAGCATAAGAGAACTTTTATTTACAGATAGGTTGCATAGAGGTGGCATCCATGGCAGAGAAAGGAAAGTAGAAAATAATTGCATTAAGTTATTTTGAGGCTGGGTTGAAATGTAAATTTATTCCCACCCAGTTCCTTCTCTATGGATTGAATTATGATAATCATCTCAAGAAGGAGAAAAATAGATTTTCTAGGGAATTGAAAACTTTTTTTTTGGTTAGTGCAAGTAGAAACTTATATTGGAAGATTGCTTTTAATGCAAAATTCAGTTATTTTGAATTGGTTTTCAATGGATGAACATAAATTATTTGATCTTTTCACTCCCCATGCCTACTTTAACATAAATTAATCGACCTTTTCACTCACCATGTCTTGCTTTAAATTGAATACTACCAAAAAGAAGATTACTTTCGTCATCAGTTTCTATTTGTTGTTTGGTTTGAATCAAGTTGATCAAAGCTTTATTGAGAAGTTGGATCACAAGTGAAAAATGAGTTAACTGTGGAAATGACTCCAGTGCAAATGTTTATATTTACATTAAACTTCAGAATCAAGGGTAATGATCTATTGAATGGGTTTTGTTTACTTATATTATGGCTCTCCCCAAAAGATTTAAGGTGGTTTTCCACTGAGTCACAAAGAGTCAGAAATGACTGAACATGCATGCACATACACACACACAAGGACTGGAGCAGGCGTATCATGGAGGATTAAAAACAGAGGGCTTCGGAGAGCAAATTCGGAGGCAACCGAGGCTGAGCTTGAACACTGAGATGAACTGCTTCTCAAACATCATAGAATATGGATCTTCTCTCAGGTTGGGCACATTACACAAAGTGCATACCTTTAGTCAGCGCCAGGGCTCCTTAGTGGGATTTATTTTACTACAAACAGTATAATACGTAATTGTTAATCATAAGCTCGATGCTGTGCAGTGGGTCTCTAGAACTCACTATCTCGCATAAGTGAAGCTTTGTTATTTGTTTGCCTAATTTGCTAAGAAGGTAGATCTTATGTTGCATCCTTAGCACAAAATGATGATGATGATAAAGATGGGAGGGAACTTTTAGAGGCAATGGATATGTTTATAGCACAGATTGTGGTGATGTTTTCATGGAAGTATACTTCCAAACTCACCAACTTATAATACGTCCAGCTTTCTGTAGGTCAATCATACCTCAACAGTCTAAATTTTTTTTTTAATGAAGAGGTTATCTTCAAGTGAGTTTGTCAGTCTTGATATTCAGATCTCCCAAAATGATTATGTCAGGTACATGGAATAGAAATTTCAAAAGGCAAATTGAAGCCAGAGACCAGAATAGTATAATAATAGTCCATATAACTATCTATCTATCTATCATCTATCTATCTAGTATTTACTGACGTTTACTGACAGCTAATGGAGACTAAGCTATAAAGTGTAACATGTGCCTTTTTGTATTGAAAAGTAAAACTTGAAAGTTACGGGACTTGAGATTAAAGAAGTCAATTTTGTTTTTCTTCTAAAAAAAAAAAAATCCTCTGGGGGAAAGGAAGCCCATTTTTTAAAAATTTAGGTTTCTTGCATGTAGAATTTTAGCACTATACTGCACAAATTCTAAGGGGGCTTCCCTGGTGCCTCAGTTGGTAAAGAATCCACCTACAATGCAAGAGACTCAAGTTCAATCCCTGGGTTGAGAAGATCCCCTAGAGAATAAAATGGTGACCCACTCCAGTATTCTTGCTTGGAAAATCCCATGGACATTCTAAGAGAAAGCCCATACTCCAAGAGGCAAGATCCAGACTTTTTTTTTAAGTTCTAGAAGGATGTAACCAATTGGCTTCTCTTCGAGCTTGGCTTGTAAAGTAACTGGCATTTACTGATGGTGACCAGCAGGATTGGAAATACCTAGTTTTCCTGGTTTGAGGAAATACATAAAATTCACTTTTTCCCTTGGCCACTTTTCATACCCATATCTTTCACAAATATAGCAGTCAACTGCAGACTTTTCCTGCAAAGAATTGCCAGTAACTTACTTATCTTACCACTTAGATCACAGGCCTTCATGACCAAAGAACACATGCCTGGGCCTGTGTCCAAGGAGAACACTTTAGAAACCATTAAATAGCTCAAACATGGGTGGCAGAATCACTGGGCTCCCGGATTCTCCCGTCCCCTCACCACAGAGCAAGCACTGCCTTGGAGTTCTCTTTCTCAGATATAGTACCAGAGGCTACATGAAGGGTACTGGCCCTGAGATGGCAGCTCTCACAAGTAGAACTGCTGAGAAAGATTGCTAATTGACAAAGCTGACAAACGGAGACTTTAGAATAGTTTGATCTCTTTTAAAGTCAAATCTTGGGCTTCCCAGGTGGCGCTAGTGGTAGAGAACCTGCCTACAAATGCAGGAGACCCAAGAGACTCGGGTTCAATCCCTAGGCCAGGAAGATGCCCTGGCAATCCACACCAGTATCCTTGCCTGGAGAATCCCCATGGACAGAGGAGACTGGTGGGCTATAGTCCATAGGGTCTCAAAGAGTTGGACACAACTGAAGCTACTTAGCACAAAGTCCAATCTTGGGGAAAATTATCCTGAATTAAGGATTCCTATCTAAGTGACAGGTGGTTAGGATTTTTCATATCTAAGGTAAACCAAAAGAGGAAATTTCACCCATCTGGTCCAGAGAAGAGATACTAATATAGGAACTAAGCCAAGGACAGATTATTTATCAGCCAATCTGGACAGGAGAAGCCCTGTTTGTCAGCAACCCCAGGACCAGCTCCAGGTTTGACGATTGGTAGAAGGACTCACAAGACTCAGCATATGGCTGCACTGAGAGCTAAGACTTATTCCAGTTGGATGCAGAGTAAAGTGAGCCAAGTTGCCAGGAATGAGGTCTGGAGGAAACCATGTGCAAGCTTCCAAGAGTCCTCTCCCAGAAAGGCACACAGGAAGTGCTCCAGCAACCAGTGGTGGCAACACATGGAAGTGTAGTCTACCAGTGAGGCTCATTAGATACTAAGCACCCAAGGGTTTTTTTAACTGGGGCTAGTCATGTAAGTAGCCACCACCAACACGAACCAAAATTCCAGACTCGAAGAAGGAAAGCAGGAAGGCAAGCCGCATAAACCTTATTCTTTTCCTGGTCCAAGGACAGTGAAGCACCCTTATCGTGAAGGGAAGTCTGATAACAGCACAGGGATCTGTTTACCAGTCAAGTTCTCAGATGCAAGCCAAGGCCAACCTTGACAACAGGCTTTTCTAAGGACACTGGTCTCAGGCTTCTATGTAAACCCTATTTTGCACACTCTATCTTAGCCAACTGATCTGTAGTAACTAAAGCCCACTTAAACTAACATGCAGTTAATCTTACCTTATGAAGTGAAACTGAAGTCTCTGTTATCAAAAGACTTCTTTGTTCATGGAATGAGTTGTGATCCAGGAGACAGGACCTATCTTTTTGAGTCCCCACTGTTCCACATGGGCCAGGGTTCTGGTTTCTGCTTTTTTTAAATGGAGACATTAGGAAGTCCTACCACTCGCCCTCACTGAACACTACTGGTCATAGCAGACACATCGGCAGCCAGTGTCTCCAGTATTCTAATCTCTTGCAGGGCAAACTAGAATAGAAAACGCTCTCTGAATCTACTTTGCTTTAAGAAATCTACTTCGCTAAAATTTTTTTCTCCTAATGTTTACCCATTATTTAATATGTAAAAAGAAATAAAACTACAGGTTAATATATTTTTTGTTCCTTCTTTTAAAAATTTTTTACTGAGTCTAGTTGATTTACAATGCTGTGTTAGTTTCTGCTGTACAGCAAAGTGAATCAGGTATACCTATATCCACTCATTTTAGATTCTTTTCCCATATAGGTTATTATAAGTACTAAGTACACTTACCTGTGCTATATAGTAGGTATATTAGTTATCTATTTTAAATATAGTAGTGTGTATGCGTCAATCCCAATTTATCCTTCTCCTTGCTTCCCCCCTCCAACCGTAAGTTTGTTTCCCACATCTGTGACTCTATTTCTGTTTTATAAATAAGTTCATTTGTAGCTTTTTTTAAGATTCCACATATAAGTGACCATCAGGTGATGTCTGTCTTTTTCTGTCTGATTTACTTCACTTAGTATGGAAAAATGACCAGAATAATTATAAAATATTGCAATTTTTAAAATACTGAAGTAAAAAACATTGAAAATGAAATAAAAATATAATTAATATAAGTAAAAAATTAAAATGAGAAAAGATTTATATAAATTGACCTGCTTAAAATCAGATAAAAGAATAAAATATGCAGTGGAATAATTCCATATAAGGAGCTAAAGGTTTAAAGAATGAGGTAGGATAATCTCAAATAAATTAAGAGTACATCAACCAAAAAGATCTGGATTTTAAAAATAGTAAAACATAAAAAGTGAAGGTAAGTTCAAAACACTCTGAACAAAGCAACAAGACTTCTTGAGCAGAGGGAGCTGCAGATGCTCCCTGGCCTCCCAGTTAGCCTAATCAGGTCCTGTGAGAGTCAAATTGCCCAGGCAGACTACTCCAAGGAAAAGACCTATGAACAAGACATTTTATCAGCTCAAATTCTCCCAGTCAGACTTCCACACTGTCATGTGCAGATCTGCAAAAGCTGTTAAACCTTGGGGGAATATTAAGAATATGCTATTCTTTTGAGTGATTAAGCCAGACAATGGGCTAAGTGCCATAAATCTATAAGTAAATCTATAAGGTATCCGACTATGTAAACGTCAGAGGTTTTAGGTAGATTCTGAAACAGAGGTGAAGTGAAATGACTTGTCCGAGGTCCTACATCTAGCAAGAGGGGCAGCCCAGATTTAAACACAGCCTTAATGCCAAAGCCAATCACCTAACCTTTTTTACTGTATTACGTGTAGCCACAGACTCTTTTAAATATGGCCTGATTGCTATGAAAGAACACATCAAAACAGAATACCAGACACAACAGGTTTTATTACTTTGAAAGTAGAACATGTTTCAAGGTAGCGAGTCTTAGAGACACATATATAAATTAATCGTCTCTTGCTGAGTCTCAGCTATGAAAAAACTAAAGAGGCCACGAATTCATACATTGGAATCTAATGAAAGAAAATTAAATTCTTGAAAATTTTCAAAAACTGTTTTAATGTAGCACTGAAAAGATTACGTGGCCAAAAGACAGAGTTCAGGTTTGTAGTTTCCACCGCCACTTGACCATGTATCTTTTGACATGCCTGAGTAAAGGCCACATAACAATGGGCAACATCTAATAAATAAGCCATTTAAGAATTTTTATACAAATTCTTACATTGTCCTAATAATAAAACCTCCAAAATCACTGCGGATGGTGACTGCAGTCATGAAATTAAAAGATGCTTGCTCCTAGGAAGAAAAGCTATGACAAACCTAGACAGCACACTAAAAAGCAGAGAAATCACTTTGCCTACAAAGATCTGTATAGTCAAAGCTTTTACAGTAGTCATGTACAGTTATTTTTACAGTACTCATGCACAGTAATTTTTCCAGAAGTCATGTACAGCTGTGGGAGTTGGACCATAAAGAAGGCTGAGTGCTGAAGAATTTATGCTTTCAAATAGTGATGCTGGAGAAGACTCTGTGAGTTCCTTGGATTGCAAGAAGATCAAGCCAGTCAAGGAAACATTGAGGGCAGGAGAAAAAGGGAGCAACAGAGGATGAGATGGTTTGATGGCATCACTGAATCAATGGACTTGAGTTTGAGCAAATTCTGGGAGATAGTGAAGGACAGGGAAGCCTGGTATACTGCAATCCATGGGTTTGCAAAGAGTTGGACACGATTTAGTAACTGAACAACAACAAAAAATAATACTAAGTCCTGGGCAATTCTTTTCCAAATTGTACTGTTCTCTTAGTTTTAATGGGCTCAAATACTGTGCATTAATATACCTGCCATATCAGAATTAGAATCCTACTTAGTATTTCCCTGGGCTTCCCTGGTGGCTCAGAGGGTAGAGCATCTGCCTGCAATGTGGGAGACCCGGGTTCGATCTCTGGGTCAGGAAGATCCCCTGGAGAAGGAAACGGCAACCCACTCCAGTATCCTTGCCTGGAGAATCCCATGGACAGAGGAACCTGGTAGACTACAGTCCACAGGGTTGCAAAGAGTCAGACATGACTGAGCATCTTCACTCTCACTTAATATTTCATTGAAAGCATATGTTGTGATTTTAAGTCAATATGTTATTTTTATTTTTTAAAAGTAATATGATTCTTGTTAAAAAAAAAAAAGGACTGTACAGAGTAAAAGATTCAAATCCTCCTTTCCCTCAGATCTGCTAGCCTGAAGTAACTGTGATAACAGATCTGACTTTCAGAAATTTTTTTCTAAAGCATGTTCTGGAAAAAAAAAAAAAAAGCATGTTCTGTACTTAAATAATGACTCTATCTGAACACCCAAAATATTATGTGTTTTCTGTTGTTCCTGCACAAATATGCTCAGTGTTCCAAATGATGTTCTGGATAAAAATAGGCCCTGTACCCTCTTGTGAGTTATGCTTTAAGGCTTCTTCTTACATATTTTTCTGTGCCACGAAAGCCAGCCCTTCTGGAGGTCAGCTTACTTTCCACCTTCTTCAGAAAACCTTTCCTTACTGTGGCTTTGGTGAACTGTCATTTTTTTGCTCCTCACTGGACTGGGACATCCTTGGTTAAGCCTGTGCACCCTTTGTTACTTATCCCAGGTACCCCAACTCATAGAAGGATAGGTTGGACCCCTTTATTTCACTTCACCTTTTTTCATATTTTCTCGGTGCTGTTCTTAGTCCTTAGTTCTGTTCAGTTCAGTCACTCAGTCATGTACAATTCTTTGCAACCCCCAATTCTTTGCAACCCCATGAATCACAGCATGCCAGGCCTTCCTGTCCATCACCAACTTCTGGAGTTTACCCAAAACTCCTGTCCATCGAATCGGTGATGCCATCCAACCATCTCATCCTCGGTCGTCCCCTTTTCCTCCTGACCCGCCAAAGTATTGGAGTTTCAGCTTCAGCATCAGTCCTTCCAAGGAACACCCAGGACTGATCTCCTTTAGAATGGACTGGTTGGAAGGGCCTCTCAAGAGTCTTCTCCAACACCACAGTTCAAAAGCATCAATTCTTCGGTGCTCAGCCTTCTTCACAGTCCAACTCTCACATCCATACGTGACCACTGGAAAAACCATAGCCTTGACTAGATGGACCTTTGTTGGCAAAGTAATGTCTCTGCTTTTCAATATGCTATCTAGGTTGGTCATAACTTTTCTTCCAAGGAGTAAGCGTCTTTTAATTTCATGGGTGCAGTCACCATCTGCAGTGATTTTGGAGCCCCCAAAATAAAGTCTAACACTGTTTCCACTGTTTCCCCATCTATTTCCCATGAAGTGATGGGACCAGATGCCATGATTTTCGTTTTCTGAATGTTGAGCTTTAAGTCAACTTTTTCACCCTCCTCTTTCACTTTCATCAAGAGGCTTTTTAGTTCCTCTTCACTTTCTGCCATAAGGGTGGTGTCATCTGCATATCTGAGGTTACTGATATTTCTCCCGGCAATCCTGATTCCAGCTCGTGCTTCTTCTAGCCCAACGTTTCTCATGATGTACTCTGCATAGAAGTTAAATAAGCAGGGTGACAATATACAGCCTTGATGTACTCTTTTTCCTATTTGGAACCAGTCTGTTGTTCCATGTCAAGTTCTAACTGTTGCTTCCTGACCTGCAATAGGTTTCTTAAGAGGCAGGTCAGGTGGTCTGGTATTCCCATCTCTTTCAGAATTTTCCACAGTTTATTGTGATCCACACAGTCAAAGGCTTTGGCATAGTCAATAAAGCAGAAATAGAGGTTTTCCCAAAGAATAGCAAGGAGAGATAAGAAAGCCTTTCTCAGTGGTCAATGCAAAGAAATAGAGGAAAACAATAGAATGGGAAAGACTAGAGATCTCTTCAAGAAAATTAGAGATACCAAGGGAACATTTCATGCAAAGATGGACTCAATAAAGGACAGAAATGGTCTGGACCTAACAGAAGCAGAAGATATTAAGAAGAGGTGGCAAGAATACACAGAAGAACTATACAAAAAGATCTTCATGACCCAGATAATCACGATGGTGTGATCACTCACCTAGAGCCAGACATCCTGGAATGTGAAGTCAAGTGGGCCTTAGAAAGCATCACTACAAACAAAACTAATGGAAGTGATGGAATTCCAGTTGAGCTATTTCAAATCCTGAAAGATGATGCTGTGAAAGTGCTGCACTCAATATGTCAGCACATTTGGAAAACTCAGCAGTGGCCACAGGACTGGAAAAGGTCAGTTTTCATTCTAATCCCAAAGAAAGGAAATGCCAAAGAATGTTCAAACTACTGCACAATTGCACTCATCTCATGCTCTAGTAAAGTAATGCTCAAAATTCTCCAAGCCAGGCTTTAGCAATACATGAACCATGAACTTTCAGATGTTCAAGCTGGTTTTATAAAAGGCAGAGGAACCAGAGATTAAATTGCCAACATCTGCTGGATCATCGAAAAAGCAAGGGAGTTCCAGAAAAACATCTATTTCTGCTTAGTCCTTAAGTCGTGTCCAATTCTTTGTAACCCCATGGAATATAGCCTGCCAGGCTCTTCTGTCCATGGAATTTTCCAGGCAAGAAAACTGGGTCAGTTGCCATTTCCTACTCTGGGGGATCTTCTTGACCCGGGGATTGAACCCTGGGTTCAACCTGCATTGGTAGGTGGATTCTTTACCACTAGCACCACCTGAGAAGCCCCTATTTTTCTCTGAGTGCTTCAGAAATTCAGAGATAACAAAGATTTTATTTTCTTAGTGAGACTCTTAGTCATTACATCTAGAAGTCTAGGTGAAATCTGGTCAGGACAGCTTTCTGCTGAAAGAAATTTTGAAGAATCAGAAAGCATTTGCGAAAGTTTAATGGGCCACTGTCTCTGGTATCTTTGCTGGTCTAGAAAGAATGGAGATGG
This sequence comes from Nanger dama, assembly GCA_917880005.1. NCBI lineage: Eukaryota > Metazoa > Chordata > Mammalia > Artiodactyla > Bovidae > Nanger > Nanger dama. The sequence goes on from CAKJTW010000059.1 coordinate 7,041,439, forward strand.
TGAGAAAGGTGTCAATGAAAATAACCTGTATGGACCCAGAGATTGGAAAGTTGGCTGTGTAGATTAATATTTCATTCATTTATTCAACAAAGCTCATGAGAGGCTGACAAGGAGTTATAGGTATAAAGTAAAAGCCCGTGTGCTCAAGTTCACAGTCTTGGGAGGAACACAGACACCTTAGCAGACACCAGTTTGATGACACACTTTTCCTGGGAAACACTGACAGTCCTGAGGAGAGCCATGCGACTCAAACTGAAGGAGAGAGTGTGGGCAGAGGAGGCTTCCCAGAGGAACGAGCATTTGTGGAGATGGTTCTGAGGATAGCAGGAGGTGTAGGATTAATGTTGGCATTCTTTGTCCTAATTAAAAACCTGAATGTGTTCAGTTGGCAAGGAATTAGAGGAAACAACAGTCTTGAGCCCAGCAGAGCCAGCTGTTGCCATGGCTGCCTCCAGCTTTCTGCCCTGACACAGTCCGGTCTATACTTTTGAAACTTGAAGGTAGGCTCCAGAGAAGAGGTGGTTTGCACGACAAAGGAACTGCCTGCTCCATCTTTACTGCTTTTCACAAAAGGACAAAATCGACTCTGGAGAGGGCAGGGTTGTGTAAGAGGGCATCACAGAGGGACTGCAGGAATAGAGGTATGGAAACGCTTTAGCAAACAGTAACTTTCCTGACACAATTTCCTCCACCGGCTGCTTTAAAGGATGTATATAAATTTAACATCGTGCGTGTGTGCTAAGTCACTTCAGTGTCTACCTGAACAGTGTCTGACTCTTTGAGACTCCATGGATTTTAGCCTGCCAGACTCCTCTGTCCATGGGATTCTCTAGGCAAGACTATTGGAGTGGGGTGCTATGCTCTCCTCCAGGGGATCTTTTCCGCCCAGGGGTCGAACCCGAGTCTCTTCTGTCTCCTTCATTGGCAAGCAGGTTCTTTACTGCTAGTAACATCTGAGAAGCCAAGATTTAACCTGAAAACAATTGTAAAGTGAGATTCATATGGAACTATGACTCTGAATTCTGGCTGCATGAGAATCACTTGGGGAGTGTTTTAAAAGTAGTGACACCAAGGTCTTATTTCAGAGCAATTATACAAGAAAGTGGGTTATGTGGCCTGAAATTGCTTTTTGGCCTTTAAAAATGTTAAAAAGAAACTTCATTAATTACTGGTGCACAGTAGGGTTGAGGAATTGAGGGGAGAAAGCCAAGGTTTCCAACCATTTAACATTGCCTTTTAAACTAAGATTTTTAGTTGTTCAGGGTGGCTTTCAAAATCAAGATTTAGATTCAGAAACAGTAAACTAAATAGTGCCCCTCCTTATCAGTTAACAACTATCTTGCTCAAGGTATCTTGCTGGGAACCCAAGGAAATAAGAGAATGAAAACAAGGGGGACAAGGGTGGAAAGGCATCTTCTCCGCGCCTTCATCTATGTCTTCAAGGAGTTCACAACCCAGCTGGGGAAATTATCTAATCATGTGTTGGCTGCATTTTTTGCTTATTTGTTTGTTTTTGGATTGTGCTGCTGCTGCTGCTAAGTCACTTCAGTTGTGTCCGACTCTGTGCGACCCCATAGATGGCAGCCCACCAGGCTCCCCTGTCCCTGGGATTCTCCAGGCAAGAACACTGGAGTGGGTTGCCATGTCCTTCTCCAAAGCATGAAAGTGAAGAGTGAAAGTGAAGTCGCTCAGTCGTGTCCGACTCTTAGCAACCCCATGGTCTGCAGCCCACCAGGCTCCCTCCACCCATGGGATTTTCCAGGGAAGAGTACTGGAGTGGGTCACCACTGCCTTCTCCTTTGGATTGTCAAAGATAGCCAACTTTAACTAGCTTAGGACCTAAGAAGCTTGTAGAATCCAAGGACCGGCAAGTGGTTGGACTTAGGCTTGAGCTGGACCCAGGATCAGAGACCGGCAGGCTCACCGTCTATCTCTGCACATACGTCTGCTGGCACTGCTCTTGTTTCAGCTTCAGTCACCCGGAGAGGCACTGGCTACCTGTCACACTCAGGCCCACAGAGACTCACTCCGAATTTAATAGGCACCAAACAAAGGAGGGGTTAGTTTTACCTTTAGTGTTTGAGGGACACCTGAGTGGAGGTGTGTATTCTGCAGTCAGAAATGGATCAATGTCCTCGACTCAAATTCCATGATGGGGTGGCTTCTAACACATATTCTGAAGCCACTTTCACCAGGTTCCCTGGGCTGGCCCACTATCCAGAGAAAGTGTTCAAGGATTAGGAAATTAAAAAATATGCTAAGAAAAGAGCTTTTGAAAACTGACAGGGATTGGGCACCTTATTTCTGAGATGAGGAAAATAGAAAATATTAGCTTTTCTAACCACCACTGATTGCCTCGATGAGGTAGAAATAGTAGCTTCTGGTTGTCTTGTTTCCTAATCGATATAATTTAGACTTTAAAATTACAAGGAAATTTCTTAGATTTTTTTCTTGTTTTTTCAAGTGTGATCTTGTCAGTCCAGCTGACCTCTAACTAAAGACGATGATAACTGTGATCATGAACCCAAAAGTGAATGATCTATTTTCTTTTCAGTGATATGTGAACACACACACAGAGCACTCTTTTAAATTGACCTCATCATTAAAATTGCCTAAAATATTCCTAAACACTTGACAACGTGAAACTTTCCATCCAGTTCCTATTTCTCTCAGACAGAAATATGTTTTAAGCAGATTTAAAAATAAACTACATTAAACCCCTTACTGGAAAAAAAGTCACTTCTGGACAGAGACCAAGCCAAAGCAATTTTAGTTCAAATTGGTTTTCCTGGAAAAGTTGAAAATGTAGTTCAGAAAAGAAACGCCTTGGCAGCTTTACAAATCAACAAGATCAGTCTACATATTCTCAACCAGAGTGATTCTCAGTACTAGTGAAGGAAAGAGTGTCCTGGGGAGCTTGTTAAAATGCATATTTCAGGGTCCAGCCTGTATTAATAGTTCTGCCGCAGACCTGGGTACTTTTGGTACAGGAGATTTGAAGATCACAGTTCAATTAACTGAAAAGACACACACAAAGATTTATAAAGGTTGGTAGGATGAGAATGAGGAATTGTGTGAATTATGATGTTTTGCTTTGCTTCACTGATGGCTCAGTGAGTAAAGAATCCAAATGCAATGCAGGAGACACCCGAGATGTGAGTTCAGTCCCTGGGTCGGCAAGATCTCCTGGAAGGGGAAATGACGGCCCACTCCAGTATTCTTGCCTAGAGAATCCCATGGACAGAGGAGCCTGGTGGCCTACAGTCCATGGGGCCACAAAGAGTTGGACGTGACTAAACACACACATGTATTTTGTTATAAAGCTATTTTTTTAATAAGCTAAACACAATTTATCTCTTAGCCCCCTCAGCGGGGCCACCTGACTCAGTGTCATAGGACAACCTGGTTTGAGGCACAGATCTGTCACTGTGTGTGTGACATTGGGTAAGTCATTCACTGTCTTTGGGATTCAGTTTCCTTTTCTGTAAAGTGAGGAGGCTGGATAATATCAGTGGTCCTTAACCTTTTGAGATTTGTCTCCTTTGAGCAGCTAAGAAAATTCTTCCATTTTTTCTCCAGAAAAGTACACAAATTCACGTGCACAAGTACACTGCATTTTTTTCACAAAAATTTAGGGAGGGTCACAGTTCCCTTAACATACTTACAGGGACTTCCAGAGCCAGTGATGCTCAGAACTGGAGAACTGGCTCATCTGAGCTATGTCTCATACCCACTCCCATTCAGATTTGTTCCACTGGGGCATCTCCACTCCTTGCCCCGTGTGGGGCATCACCTCTGTCACTGACAGGCATAGCACTTCATGAAGCTGCATAAATCCAATCATTATAAGACTCTACAGAAGTAGGCGACACGATCTTCAATTTATAAATGAGAAAACTGAGGTTTGTAAAGGTGAAATCATTTGTCTGAGGACACATGCTTGTAACAGACAGGCTCTGGATCTGACCCTGAGTTCTTAACCTCTCTGCTGGATAATTCTTTGTTGTGGGGTCTGTCCTGTGCCCTGTGAGATGTTGAACAGCATCCCTGGCCTCTACTCATTAGATGCCAATAATGCCCTGCCTCTCCCAAACTGTGACAACAAAAAGTGTCTCTGCTGCTGCTAAGTCGCTTCAGTCGTGTCTGATTCTGTGTGACCCCATAGACGGCAGCCCATCAGGCCCTCCCATCCCTGGGATTCTCCAGGCAAGAACACTGGAGTGGGTTGCCATTTCCTTCTCCAATGCATGAAAGTGAAAAGTGAAAGTGAAGTCGCTCAGTCGTGTCTGACTCTTCGCGACCCCATGGACTGCAGTCCACCAGGAAGTGTCTCTAGACATCACCAAATATACTCTGGTGTGCAAACTAGGCCCTAGCAGAACCACATTATGTTCTCCTGATTACATTACTACAGTGAGCTGCAGTCACTGGGGAGGAAATAGGGACTCTCTCTGACGACAGGAGAAAAGTTAACCATCATGCCAAGCTCTCACATACTTCAGGAAGGAACAAACCATAGGTCATTTCCAGCTTCAGTTTAGTTCAGTAGCTCAGTCGTGTCCGACTCTTTGTGACCCCATGAATCGCAGCACGCCAGGCCTCTCTGTTCATCACCAATTCCCGGAGTTCACTCAGACTCACGTCCATGGAGTCAGTGATGCCATCCAGCCATCTCATCCTCTGTTGTCCCTTCTCCTCCTGCCCCCAATCCCTCCCAGCATCAGAGTCTTTCCAGTGAGTCAGCTCTTCGCATGAGGTGGCCAAAATACTGGAGTTTCAGCTTTAGCATCATTCCTTCCAAAGAAATCCCAGGGCTGATCTCCTTCAGAATGGACTGGTTGATCTCCTTGCAGTCCAAGAGACTCTCAAGAGACTTCTCCGACACCACAGTTCAAAAGCATCAATTCTTCAGCGCTCAGCCTTCTTCACAGCTTCATGACTCCCTAAATTCTTAATTTCTAAAACTGTTCCTATTGAGATTTAATGTAATGCTAAAATGCTTGTGTGCAGCTGAGTTACTCCTAAATTTGGCTGTGAGACAACAAAAGCTGTTGCTCTTTGAACAACCTCTCCTACAGTCCAAACTGGCCCATACCAACACAATTCCCAGAGAGGAATCCCAAGATCTGAGGAAATACAGCTGGGATTTGAAATGGGATGTCAGATGGTCTCAGTGTTGTTTAGCAAGGCTGCCCTGTGGCTTGGCTGGCAGCAGACAGGGGAGGCACAGGAAATGAGAAATTTGTCATTGCGGCCACTTACTGGTTGCTTTCCCAAAGCACTTGAAACAGTTGCTAGATCCAACTGGTCCAACTGAGACAGTTATTTGATACAGTTTGGTGGATTATGAAATTGAGAGCTAGAAAAGTCAACATTGGATGCTGTTGGGGGCGGGTGTGGGGTTATATGAGGGGGACTGTTATAAACAAATGTTCTATTTAAAAATAATCTAGAGGATTATTATATTTAAAATGGATAACCAACAAGGTCCTACTGGAGAGCACATGGAACTCTGTTCAAAGTTATGTGGCAGCCCGGATGGGAGGGGGCTTGGGGGAGAATGGATACATGTCTATGCATGGCTGAATCCTTCACTGTCCACCTGAACATATCAGGACATTGTTAATCGGCTGTACAGTGTTACAAAATAAAAAGTTCAAAACATTAAAAAACATGGAAGAAAATAATCTAGTGGAACAAAGAACAAAGATAAGGTTACAGGAAGCTTTTAAAGTGTTTGAGAAAAATCACAATGCTTTGCAGCATGACTGATGCTGGTTGTATCTCCTGAGAAGGAAATTGAGATTCAAATTCCAGTCCCACATATCAAAGGTTCCCAAGAGACCTATTCTGTAAACAAATGTTTAAGCATTTACAGTGTGTCAGACACTCTGATCAAAAACAGAGCCTGGCCCTGGACTAGGTTACAGTCTGGAGAAGGGATAACCATAGCCAGGAAGCTGAGCCAGTGATATGCTCAGGTGCTTTAGGGGGCACCCAGGCCAGAAAGTCCATCATGGAGATCCAGAAAGACTTCTTGGTGAAGTCTGAGCTCAGACCTGGCAGCTCAGTAAGACTTAGCTGGGCAAAAGTGGGGGGCAGATTGTGGAGAGAGCCTCGGGAATAGCAGGTAGTGAACAAATGGAGCTGCCTGGATGGTTAGGAGAGGAGATTCCGGGGCACTCTGGGGGAGGGTACACCCACAGCAAGGCTGGAGCAGAGGCTGGGGAGAGAAGTGGGGTGGAAAGATGAGGTCGTATGGTGATTTAGCTGGGACAGTTTTAAGATTTCTGCAGACCTCAATGCTTTTGAAAGCCCCGTCATATCAAACACGAAAATGTATCCTGATTCCATCTTAAACTAATTTACAAGTAACAATGAGTTGAATTTCTGTTGACTATTTAATAGCATGCTCCTTTCTATTTCAAAGTTTTCTTTTTGTATTTCAGAGCAAGTAATTTTTTTTTCCCCAAATACCAAACCTCTTCAAAGGGTACTGAAAAGCTGATACGCTGCTCTAGGCACCATGCTTATAGGGCTGTAATCACAATTCTTTGTTTTAAACTTGCAGGTTCAAACCTGCGTAAAGATGATAACTGCCCCCTCCATTGCCCAGTGTCCATTCTCTCCCTTCAGCAGGCCTGAGAGCACTCAGTTAGAGTGGCCCCAGCTTCTCTTGCAACAAGGAACAGCCATGTGACCAAAGTTTTGGCCACTGGGGCATGTGCAGAAGCGACCCGTGAAATTTTCCGTTCATATATTTAAAAAGGAAGCTGGCTGCCCCTCTTCCTTTTTATCCCATCTCTGCCAGCTGGAATATGGATATGGTAGTGGGGGAAATGTCAGCCACATAGACAGGGGTAATACTCCACGGCAGTTGCTCTTGAACTGTAGCATCAGAGTCACCTGGAGGGCTCATTAGCATACAGATCACTGGGCCCCATCACCAGGAATTATGAGTCACTGGGACTGAATTATTCCTAACAAGTTTCCAGGGGATGCTGATGCTGCTGGTCGGGAACCACACTTTGTACACTATCCCCTAAAGGGTGGTGGAGCACTAAGAAGATACTTGGGTGGCTGGACAACCCTGCGGGGGGAAGGGGGGCCAGATCTGTCTTCCATCTGGACTGCATGTGTCTTGAAACCTCTATAGCTTTGGGTCTTGTTGTTACACGAGCTTAATCTACAGCAGCTAATCCATGTTAAGGATGTTACACTTCGCCCAGGCAGGTAGTACACTGTAGGGACTGAGTATGGGGAGTGTGTTCATGCTCAGTTGTGTCTGACTCTTTGTGATCCAATGGACTGTATGTAGCTCGCCAGGCTCCTCTGTTCATGGGATTCTTCAGGTGAGAATACTGGAGTGGGTTTCCATGCCCTCCTCCAGGGAATCTTCCCAATCCAGGGATTGAGTCTGTGGCTCCTTCGACTCCTGTGTTACAGGCAGATTCTTTACTGCTGAGCCACTGGGGAAACCCTTGAGTATAGGGAACTGGATTTGTATCTCAGGTATGCCACTTCCTTAGCTTCCTAGATTTTGAGTAAGTTCTTTAACCTCTTGTGACTCTGTTTTCCCATCTATTAAATGGATTTAAGTGGACAAGTTTCCTAAACCTCACACCCGCTTTCTAGACCATGTTCATCACCAGGACCACAGAACTCTGTGCCCAGTGGCCATGAATGCACTTCTATGAGCTGTATGAACATCTTCTCTGGCGCTGCCCTTCTGATGACTGCCTGTGCCTTCCAGGTACCACCCTAGGTCTGAGATTTTACCACGGAGTGACTGTCAGACAAAGATGTGAGTGAAACTTGAATAGGCAGGCTGGCATGTCCTATGTTAAAATGAGGCCTCTCTGGCGTGTGATGATTGAGCAGAAAGTGGGGAAAAAACAGGGGGGGTGGCAGGTGAACTGTGGGCCAGAGGCAAGCTCTCCAAGTTGTCAAATTTCAGTGGCATGGAACAATTTATAAATCTGAGAATTCTAGATCTGAGCATAGCTTTTCAGTATATTTGTCAAGATAGGAGAATAGAACATATTTTATTTAACAGTTTGATAGCTTGATTTATTATTTTAAAATATTTAGACATGTGGCCTGTGGACTTTTATCTGGACTCCTTGGCCTGCAGATTTAAGCCCAAGCCTGGTTACTGTGTTGGCCTGGCATGAAGACTAAATAAAAGAAGACATGAAAAATACTCGAAACAATGGTACACGTGGTGTGCGTGCGCCATTAGCAACGAGGATACTTAACAATTCTCTTGAGGGCAACATGGACCTAGTGAAAGACTTAAAGCAGAATATGACATTTGCTTACTATTTTTTCTACAAATATTGACTAAGGGTCTACTCTGTGCCTGGCATTGTTCTGGGAGCTGCCAATAACAGTAGTGAACAAAATAAAGCTCCTATTTCCAATGAATGTATATTAGAGTTGGGGGAGTTAAACAGATAAAAATAACTGTTTTATCTTTAAGATTCAAGTGATGGGTTTGGGTTTTAGAAAGATCATACTGGCTGGAGGGAAGTAAGATTGCACTTAGAGTCAGGAGCTTGTCGGGATAATTCAAAGAAGAGATGGGCTTCCCAGGTGGCCCAGCAGTAAAGCATCCAGCTGCCAGTGCAGGAGATGCAAGAGACTTGGGTTTGATCCTTGGATCTGGAAGATCTCCTGGAGAAGGAAATGCCAACCCACTCCAGTATTCTTGTCCGGAAAATTCCATGGACAGAGGAGCCTGGTGGGGTCCATGGGGTCTCAAAGAGCTGGACATGACTGAGCACATATACACAGAAAGAAGAGATGATGGTTGTCTGATGCCAGGTAGTGGAAGAGTGAATAAAGATCAGTGAAAAGAGTAAAAAGATTAACCTAGTAGAATGATGGCACTTGGTGATTAATGGATATTGGGAGTAAGACTGAAAATAGGAATCAAGGGTGACAGCTAGGATTCTAAGGTACTGGGATACTGGTGATGTTGGTCACTGAGATTTAGATAGAACACAGGAGAAGAAACAAATCTGGAGAGGAGGAGGGGATCAGTTTTGGAGATTTGGGGTTTCAGATGCCCATAGAGCACCGACGTGCAGATGTCCGTAGGCAGTTTTATATCTGGGCAGATCTTTGGCCACTTAGAAAGTGTCTCGGTGGTGATAACCAAAAGCAGCATGGCGCAGGCATTCAACGGGAATGTAGAGGCAGAAGTAGTGAGGAAGTAGAAGCAGAAAGACAGCAATTTTGTCAGGAGTATGAGCTGTGGAGGTACCCTGAGAAGGAGGTGAAATGCAAGGAAACTTTGGTGGTTTAGTTGCTAAGCCGTGTCTGAATCTTGCAACCTTATGTACTGTAGCCCACCAGGCTCCTCTGTCCATGGGATTTTCTAGGGAAGAATACTGGAGTGGCTTGCCATTTCCTTCTCTGGGCCCAGGGATCGAACCTGGGTCTCCTGCACTTCAGGCAGATTCTTTACCAACTGAGCTACCAGGGAAGACCTACTTGTAATGAAATTGACATTTTTGTAAGGCCAATGGAAAGCAAGCAGTGGAGGGTAGACTGGAGATTCATCAGACAGGGTAGTTCACAGAGCAAGTTGCTGCAGGGGTAGGAGGAAAGAGATTCTAATGAAAACTATTGACTGTTTCACCATGAAGAAAAACAAATGAAATCATTTATATATTCATTTATGGGCTTCCCTGGTGGTTCAGTGGTTAAGAATCTACCTGCCAATGTGGAAGATGAGGGTTCAATCTCTGGGTTTTGAAGGTCTCCTGGAGAAGGAAATGGCAACCCATTCCAGTATTCTAGCCTGGGAACTCCCATGGACAAAGGAGCCTGGTGGGCTACAGTCCATGGGGTCACAAAAATGTCAGACGTGATTTAGTGACTAAACAACAACAAACACTCATCCATTTGTTGAGTCAATAACAAGTATATTAATTCTAACTGAATACTGTTCTGATGCTGGAAATAAGAAAAAAACTCCCACCCGATATCATGTAAGTTCAGTAGCTTAAAACAAAAACAACCCCCAAACAAAAACTGGGCCCCTGCCAGGCCAGGGCTAAATAGGCAGGGTCTTGGCAGAAGTGTATGTGATTGCAATACACCTGAGTCCCCCAGCAGAGATTTCCCTCACTCCTATGTAAGACAGCAACAACTGGGACCAAGAACCTGGACTCTGAATCCCCTGATGTAAGACAAAATTTTTATTTCAGCAAGTTTTAACTATGAATGATTAGAGGGCTCTCTTGCAAGCTCATTGCCCTTGCTGTACTAAAAGCCTTAAATAACAACAGATAAAAGACACTGGCAAAAAAATCCCCCAACTCAACTAATTCTACTTAGATATCACCTAAATGGACTAAATTCATTAGGTCGTGCTTAATCCTACCCCCATATTAATGGGGTTAATAGTCAATGGACTATAGTTAACAGACTATTAACTATGAATGAGTTAGTAGCCATTAACAGTTTTTGAAGGACAGACAGGGAAGCAAAGGAGCGGTGTTTTGTGCTTCATCCTGAACAGGCACCCTGAGGAACAGACTGGAAAAAACTCCTGCCACAGGACCTGAGACTACGTACGTTTCATGTTAGACAGAGTAGGTATATTTCAAGTGTCAGAGGAGGGTGGAGATATGTCAAATTTATGCATGGGCATTCAGAGAAAGTTCCAACAGAAAGGGCCTTGGAAGTCACCGAGTAAAATTCCTTATTAGACGAGATGAAAACAATCCATCACAAGGCCATTTGGGAGATGTCCAGCTTAGAACCCAAGTGTCCTGAAAACCCACCTAGCATTTTTTTCTATTATGTCATGTTTCTGAGTTGAATTTTCAAATAAATGACTTTCCCAGTGAAAAATGATTTCTGGAGGGTGATGACTTTTATGAAAAATTTCCCTTGTGGAAGATTCCAACATCAGACTGCAAATCTGTCTAAGTCCATAGGATCAAAAATTCTGCGGTAAAAACAGATCACTCTGTTCTTTATACTGTGGATCATTCAAGCCCCTTGCTTTCCCCCATAAACCCACTGGTATGTCACCTTCTGACCATTCATTTTTACCCTCTATTTCATTACTGAAACAGAAGCCACACTCTAGAAAGGAGTTTGGCAATGAGAAAGAAAACTGAAATTTTGATTGCAATTAAGACTTGAAGATTTTCTGTATATTACAACCCATATTCCACCTTACCAAAGAAAAAGTGAATTTCAATTAGGACATAAAGTAATTCTCTCTGAAAATATGGGATGGAAAGATCAGCCCTGGGTCTTAGGAGTATATTTATCTCTCAGAAAAGTCTCATCCCCAGGATGCATCAGACTAAGATGAAATACACTGCGGATATATTACATTTTATTCTAGCATTGATGGAAGGGGGGAGGGAAGGAAAGAAAAATGAAGCAAGGTGAAAAATAGGGCGATTGAGAGACAGAAAAGACAGAGAAACTTGTTAATTACAGGACTTTCTGAGCAAGATATTTTTCTTCCCTTTCACAAGTTAGAAGCTATTGAATAATTCATACCAGCATGGAAAGGCTGCCTTTTCCCTTGGTGATGTATAACTGAGCAGGAGAGAGCTTCGAGTGGGTTCACCGCATCAGCCACCACTCTAGCTTCTGAGCACGGGGGTGCTCTCCTCTTGAGCTCAGCTTCTGCTTTTGCAGCCAAGCACCCTTACTGCTGCTGCTCCTGCCTGCCTACCTGCCCACCCGCCCCGGCTTGCAGCCTGCCACTTTACTTTCTCCAGCCCTGCTGCCAGCTGAGGAGTCTCCCTGCAGCTGCTGGCTTCTGCCTAGGGCCATGTGTGGATGCTGCACTGGGAAGGAGGCACTTGCTCCTGGTGCTGATCCCAGCTGAGTTTCTCCTGTTGATTGCAGGACTGCAGATGCTGCTGCTGAGGAGGTATTCGTTGGCTTCCCTCCCTCTGCTACCAGTCAGCTAAGGACCAGCCAGAAAGTAAGATACCCCCAACCCCTTTTCCTCTGGCATTTCCCCCAGGTGGCATATCTCTGCTTTCTCATGGAAACTAGGGGCTCCATCTGCCATTCCCAAGTGTGTATCTGTGTGTGTATTTAGGGGAAGAAGGGGCGATTGAGGGACAGGGATTGTATTGTTCTATCCCAAGGCTTCCCTGGTGCCTGCTGAGTGCAAAGAGGCCTTTCTCTGGCACTGGAGACATTTTCGAGGCAAGCACTTGTCATTTGCCACCCCCGTTCTCCTCGAGCTCCCTCTACCCCCTTCCCCAGCCCATTATTCTGCCACAGCCTTTTGTGTCGGTGGCAGAGGTCTGAAGGAAGGTCTCTATCCTCCCTGCAGGAGGGCATCAGGATGGGCCGCGCTGCGAGAAACGGACGCTAGCCAGCGAGGTGTGAAGAGTTGGCCAGAATGACCAACTCTTCCACGTCCACCTCCTCCACCACCGGGGGATCCCTGCTGCTGCTCTGCGAGGAAGAGGAGTCGTGGGCGGGCCGACGCATCCCGGTGTCCCTCCTGTACTCGGGCCTGGCCATCGGGGGGCACGCTGGCCAACGGCATGGTCATCTATCTCGTGTCGTCCTTCCGAAAGCTTCAGACGACCAGCAACGCCTTCATCGTGAACGGTTGCGCCGCCGACCTCAGCGTCTGCGCCCTCTGGATGCCGCAGGAGGCGGTGCTCGGGCTCCTGCCGGCGGGCTCCGCGGAGCCCCCGGGGATTGGGACGGCGCCGGGGGCAGCTACCGCCTGCTGCGGGGCGCGCTGCTGGGCCTCGGGCTCACCGTGTCCCCTCTTGTCCCACTGCCTGGTGGCCCTGAACCGCTACCTGCTCATCACCCGGGCGCCCGCCACCTACCAGGCGCTGTACCAGCGGCGCCACACGGCGGGCATGCTGGCGTTGTCCTGGGCGCTAGCCCTGGGCCTCGTGCTGCTGCTCCCGCCCTGGGCGCCGCGTCCGGGCGCCGCGCCCCCGCGCGTCCACTACCCGGCCCTGCTGGCCGCCGGGGCGCTGCTGGCGCAGACGGCGCTGCTGCTGCACTGCTACCTGGGCATCGTGCGCCGCGTGCGCGTCAGCGTCAAGCGGGTCAGCGTCCTCAACTTCCACCTGCTGCACCAGCTGCCCGGCTGCGCCGCCGCCGCCGCCGCCTTCCCGGGCGCCCCGCACGCGCCGGGCCCGGGTGGCGCTCAGCTCCCGGCGCAGGCTCAGCCTCTGCCCGCGGCGCTGCACCCGCGGCGGGCGCAGCGGCGTCTCAGCGGCCTGTCGGTGCTGCTGCTCTGCTGCGTCTTCCTGCTGGCCACGCAGCCGCTGGTGTGGGTGAGCCTGGTCAGCGGCTTCTCGCTGCCCGTGCCCTGGGGCGTGCAGGCGGCCAGCTGGCTCCTGTGCTGTGCCCTGTCCGCGCTCAACCCGCTGCTCTACACGTGGAGGAACGAAGAGTTCCGCCGCTCGGTGCGCTCGGTCCTGCCGGGCGTCGGCGACGCGGCGGCCGCTGCTGCCGCCGCCACGGCCGTGCCCGCGGTGTCCCAAGCTCAGCTGGGCACTCGCGCCGCCGGCCAGCACTGGTGACCGGGCCGGGCGCTCGGGAAGCGGAGATGCCCGCCTTCCAATGGCCTTGGTCACCGCCGCCTCCTGCCCTTGGAAAGTATCCCCAGCCTGAACGAAGACTCCGGCGGGCGAAGCTCAATAATAAACCGGTGCGAAGATTTCGCCTTCGACCCCAGTGGGATACCTGAACCGAGGTTTCAGTGTACATGTGGGCCGCGAAGTCATTTTCGACGGCCACCTGATTTTTACCCTTTGTTTCCGTGTTTTAGGAAATCCTAAAGTCAGAACACCGGAAACTTCATGAAACTTGCACAATGACTTTTCGAAAGAACCGGTTAATTTCTTTTCACAGTTTTGGAAAAACAGCTTTGTTACCTTGAATACCATTCCCACCTTCATCGTCTTAAGATGTATATAAAGCGCCTCGAGTGTACATAAGCCAAAGGGAATAATATTGAAGGAGGAAATAATATTTATAAAGCATTTTAGAAAGTAACCTATCTTTAATGATGCTTCTGTTACAATTTAGCCTTTCTGTATTGACCTGAAGAATGAAGCCACAGATATGCACACCAGTAAGTTGCCATTAAGACCCCAAGCCCTTTGCTCTTAAAAGGGTTTTTATAAAGTAAAATCATTCCCGGATGAGACAGAATCTTAGCCAGTGAGGAGGGAAACCCTCAGATTTATTATTTTACATTTCCCTTTGCACTTCTAAGACTGAAAATTGACATTAAGTGTTAAAGTGACAGGTTTCCATTGTGTTAACTGATGGTCTGAGCTAGCTATGGAATGTTGAAAAAAAAAAAATAAGGGCGCTGTCTATTTCAGGTACCAGTGTCAGGTTTTCTACGGCATGCACGTTTGTTGTTACCCTCATTTTGTCATCAATTTACCTGCCTTGTGAGTGTGATTGCAGCTGTGAACTTTCTGTACTATAATGGTTGCTAAGGAGAATAAGTCCTTCTGTTTTCTCTTTAGCATTTAAAATATCTCAATGCACATGATTTAATTAAACATGACTAACACCATGATTGCATAGCTAATATTAACCTCTATTGCATGCTCCTAGATGCTAGAACTTACTGAGCATGTGGTATACTAAAGCAATACCCATTGGACAAGGACATTGTACTTCTTCCAGACACCAGAAGAAGCAGCAGTCAATCATATGAAAAGAGACATAGAGACACCTCTGGCTACCAAGAATTCTTGTCTTGACCCAATTTATAAGAAAACTCTCAGGTGGGACTTTATCTTGCAAATGAACCACGCTGCAAAGCCACCTGTGCTTTTTAAGGGTTTAGACAAGCCACACATTAGAAAGTAACAATTTTTAATGTAGTTCATATGTATTACCATGACACTTAACATTGATATCGTATATGTTAAGGAAGGTATAATGAACTCAGTTATAAAAGGAACAGTTCAAGTGGGAATCCGTTCTAAAATGTATAATTTGAGGCTTGCCATTTTCATCTCTTTTTAGTAAATTTATTTAGGGATGTTCAATATTTGAAATGCAAAGCTGTGTGAAATCACTATAAAATTAAAACGAGAGAAAAGTAGTAAAATAATCAGTTACCAGCAGTTCTGACTGCTGCTCACTACATCCAGTCTGGGGCTGAAGAGCCTCGACTGTGTAATTCAGGAATCAAATTGTTGGCCTCCTGGACGTTTGTAAGCCAGGAGAGTGGGAACACTTGTACATTTGAATAATTATGGGAGTGGCAGGAAACTTTGACATGTTTGCAGAAAAACAAAACAGATGTGTTCATCACCAGTAGTCAGCAGTCATTTTATTAATCTAATCCCTTTGTGCATGCACCATTTCTCTCTTACTAAGGTTTCGTCTGCTCCCATTTTTCTTGATTGAAATACTTAATTAAAGTTCAGACAACTATTTCTCTGCCTGTTTTTTTCGTCTCTCTCTGGTCTTCTTGGCTATCTCTTTGAGAACACTGTAACAGATGACACTGTATCCCAAAGCACTGGTGATAAAAGCGACCTCTTTGCTCTGGCTTTATTTGAGTCTACATTTAGTTTCTAAATTTATTTCTATCTTTTATAACAAATTGGATACATATGCCAGCATTGAAAAGAAATAGCTATTATTTCCTTTCTGTAAGTGTAACTGATTTGGGGGAAAGGCTGCAACAACAGAGAGCTGAATTTTACTTTTTGTGGGAATGTGGCTGGGGGACACTTGTCTAAGTTCCTTATCAAAGGTTTTTAATTAGGCCTTTATCTTTGTTTCTCATGGTAGATGCTGCAAACCCGCTATTCCTGCAAACAGTTGCCAAGTACATAAACTTAGCTTTTCAAGTATCCAATATCTTGCAGTGTTTCTAGCTAACACAGAACCACCTTTGCTGGCTCAGTGCCATGTGAGAGACCTACTTCAGGTTGTATTTACTGGTAATTAACTTCACAGGATTGATTCACTTTTAATTTAGAAGTAGAAGTGATGTGTCTAAAAATGCCTTACTCAGGCAAGAACTGGGAATTGGAGTTACTGCTTTTACAAATTAAGTTAATGAAGATTGTGTTCCTGTTTAAATGAAACTACATATTATCCACTCAGAAATGAAAAGTCCTAATTGCTGTTGTGGGCTGTCCCGCTTCACTGTTTCTACTTTTTTCTTTAGGTATATGCATATTAAGACATATAGCACACTCCCCACCCACCCATCCTTGCCCTTTAATGCTTAATTCTGCTTTCCTGCTTCCAAAATGAAATATGTGCTTAAACAATAATTCTGTTTTGTACAGAGGCATCCACGGGTGTTTTTCTTTGTGTATATATATATATTTTAATACTATAGGGCTTTAACTCTCTGGTAGAGAAAACCCTTGAAAAGATCTGCTCACCAAAGAAACATGGGTCTGCTCTGGCCTCCTGGTTCAATGCAAATCTGTTCTGAGGACAGCTGAATTGGCCAGCTTCATTGTTTCCCATGTGGCCTTTATTCCATTCTCCCAGAGACTCAGACACTGCTCATCTAGGCTCAATGGCAGTCCAGGGAGCTGACCTGACAAAAGGCATCAGTGGCATAAACTTAAATTCAAGAATGCTGAGAAAAATTGTAGATGTCCCTCACTTTCAAAAGCCTGATCTTAATGTTTCTGGGGTGTTGGGGTACGAATGGATCTCTGGGTAGGAGCTCTTGGGTTGCAGAAACAAGGCTGGGGGACCCTTTCTTTCTGCCTCTCCTCTCCTAGTCAGTATGCTGAGTGAGGGGACCCCCTGTGTGGACTCAGCCCAGGTCCTGTCTCTGCACACCTCCACCTCTCAACCAGCCATCTTGCCCAACTCCAGGATCTATGACACACATCCAGGGGGTGGAGCAGAAGTGACCTCAAGCCACTTAGAAAGGGAATTCTGGGGGTCTGGGTACCAGCGCAAGGCACAGGCTCTGCCTGGGGGAGGGCACATTTCCTTGGCTCCCCTTTCTATGTGGTAAAGGAATTAGCCAGAGGAGGGTGGGAGCAGGTTCTTTAATGCACAGGACCCAGATTGGGACCCTCAGTATCTCTAACCTAAGGGCAATGCTGCTTTCATATACTTCCTTCTCGGGTATCCTTTCCTAGCTCCTTCCAGCTTAAACAGGTGCAGCATACACAGTTTGTCCAGGTACTTAATCACGTCAAGACTATTGCTGTCAGTAAGGCGGACGGTGGGGAGGGAGTGGGAAGGATACCAATGAAACCAGGGAGATCAGATGTTGATGGCTATTGAAAGGGCATGATGGGTAACTGGGATGTTTTGCACAGTTCTCTTTACTGTGTGTATCTTTGAAATTTTTCATAATGAAAAGTTTAAAGAAAAGTGAAGCCAAGGAAGAAGAAAGGAAGAAAGAAAAAATAAAGAAAGAACAATAATTAAGGTACCTAAAGTTATGTGACAACTTAAAAGGAGGAGTTGGGATTCAAAGTTTTGTCTGAATCCAGAGCATGAGAGAGCATGAGCTCATGCCAGCACATAACTACTGTGCTGTCGATAGGATCAGAGTTTTGAATCAAGTGTGGAGCCCCCCTCCATGATGTGCTATTGTTCAATCGCCCAGTTGTGTCTGACTCTTTTCGATCCCGTGGACTGCAGCACGTCAGGCCTCTCTCTCCCTCAGTATCTCCTGAAGTTTACCCAAGTTCATGTATATTGCATCGGTGATTCCAAGATGCGACCACTCTCTAATCCCCCTGCCTCTCTCTCTCCTACTTGTATCTGTCACTATGGCCTACTTGTTCTCTACACTGCCTTCTAAACAGAGCCCATGTTTTCTGTCTATAACTTGTTCATTCAAGGACCTTGCTAGTGTCCCCTCACATCTCATCACTTACCCAACCCTCATCCTTCCTTCCCGGAAGGTTCCCTTTGCTTCTCCCTCTCATCAGAGCTCCTCTAGTCATAATCTCTGCCCCTACAGACCTCCCATACCTCTCTGATCGTACCACATAGTCCCTTCTATTACCTCTGCTTTTATGTCTGTGATATCTCCAAAACTGGGTAGGAAAGGGTTTTATTTCTTCATTTTTTAGAGCAAATACTGCCTTTTATCTTTTGCTGTTGTTACTGTTCAGTCACTCAGTTGTGTCCACCTCTTTGTGACCTCCCTGTCCAGGACTCCCTGTCCTTCCCCACCTCCTGGAGCTTGCCCAAACTCATGTCCATTGAGTCAGTGATGACATCTAACCATCTTATCCTGTGTCATCCCCTTTTCTTCCCGCCTTCAATCTTTCCTAACATCAAAGTCTTTTCTAATGAGTCAGTTCTTCCCATCAGGTGGCTCTAAAGTATTAGATCTTCAGCTTCAGCATCAGTTCTTCCAATGAATATTCAGGACTAATTTCCTTTAGAATGGACTGGTTGGATCTCCTAGCAGTCCAAGGGACTCTCAAGAGTCTTCTCCACCACCACAGTTCAAAGCATCAGTTCTTCAACACTCAGCCTTCTTATGGTCCAACTCTCACATACATACATGCCTACAGGAAAACCCACAACTTTGACCATATGGACCTTTGTTGGCAAAGTAATATCTCTGTTTTTTAATACAGTGTCTAGGTGTTGGTCATAGCTTTTCTTCCAAGGAGAAAGTGTCTTTTAATTTCATGGCTGCAGTCATGATCTGCAGTAATTGTGGCACCCAATAAAATAAAGTCTGACACTGTTTCCATTGTTTCCTCATCTGTTTCCATGAAGTGATGGGACCAGATGCCATGATCTTCATTTTTTGAATGTTGAGTTTTAGCCAACTTTTTCACTCTCCTCTTTCACCTTTATCAAGAGGCTCTTTAGTTCCTCTCCACTTTCTGCCATAAGGGTGATGTCATTTGTATTTCTGAGGTTATTGATATTTCTCCTGGCAATCTTGATTCCAGCTTGTGTTTCATCCAGCCCGGCATTTCACATGATGTACTCTGCATATAAGATAAGTTAAATAAGCAGGGTGACAATATGCAGCCTATTCCTTTACCAATTTGGAACTGGTCTGTTGTTCCATGTCCGGTTTTAGCTGTTGCTTCTTGACCTGCATACAGGTTTCTCAGGAGGCAGGTAAAGTGGTCTGGTATTTCCATCTCTTTAAGAATTTTACACATTTTTATCTTTTAGTAACCAGTTACCTATTCATGTATATTTATAGTTGATAAGAATACTGGAGAGGCAAGAATACTGGAGTGGGTTGCCATTTCTTTCTCCAGGAGATCTTCTCAACCCAGGGATTGAACCCGGGTCTCCCGCACTGTAGGCAGACGCTTTACCATCTGAGCTACTAGGGAAGATCAAGAATGCTCAAACTACCGCACAATTGCACTCATCTCATATGCTAGTAAAGTAATGCTCAAAATTCACCAAGCCAGGCTTCAGCAATACGTCAACTATGAACTCCAGATGTTCAAGCTGGTTTTTTTAGAAAGGGCAGAGGAACCAGAGATCAAATTGCTAACATTCATTGGATTATGGAAAAAGCAAGAGAGTTCCAGGAAAATATCTACTTCTGCTTTCTTGACTATGCCAAAGCCTTTGACTGTATGGATCACAATAAACTGTGGAAAATTCTGAAAGAGATGGGAATACCAGGCCACCTGACCTGCCTCTTGAGAAACCTCTATGCAGGTCAGGAAGCAACAGTTAGAACTGAACATGGAACAACAGACTGGTTCCAAATAGGAAAAGGAGTACATCAAGGGTGTATATTGTTACCCTGCTTATTTAACTTCATGGGAAATAGATGGGGAAACAGTGGAAACGGTATCAGACTTTATTTGGGGGCTCCAAAATCACTGCAGATGGTGTTTGCAACCATGAAATTAAAAGACGCTTACTCCTGGAAGGAAAGTTATGACCAACCTAGATAGCATATTAAAAAGCAGAGATATTACTTTGCCAACAAAGGTCCGTCTAGTCAAGGCTGTGGATTTTCCAGTGGTCATATAAGGATGTAAAGAAAGCTGAGCACCGAAGAATTGATGCTTTTGAACTGTGGTGTTGGAGAATACTCTTGAGAGGCCCTTGGACTGCAAGGAGATCCAACCAGTCCATCCTAAAGGAGATCAGTCCTGTGTGTTCATTGGAAGGACTGATGCTGAGGCTGAAACTCTAATACTTTGGCCACCTCATGTGAAGAGTTCACTCACTGGAAAAGACTCTGATGCTGGGAGGAACTGGGGGCAGCAGGAGAAGGGGACGACAGAGGATGAGATGGCTGGATGGCATCACTGACTCGATGGACGTGAGTCTGAGTGAACTCCGGGAGTTGGTGGTGGACAGGGAGGCCTGGCGATTAATGGGGTCACAAAGAGTCAGACACGACTGAGCGACTGAACTGAACTGAACTGAACTAAATCAATGGCCATGCAGTATTCCTAAAATCCTGGGAGAAACAGCTGTGGTAATGTCTTTACTTCTTGTCAGTTCACTGGAGATCAGCCTGCCTAGACCACTGCTATTTTTATTAGATAGAAAGAGCTTCAGTTTTTAATTTTTCCTGTTGTAAATTAGGCCCATTTCCTTTTTTTTTTTTTTTTTGTTCTCAGGTAGTAGATAAGTATGTAGGATCCTTTGTATTGTTATGCTGCAGTGGATACTCTGCTTTTAGCCAAATGAAACTTCTATGAAATGTTGTCATGGTTAAATTCTATTATTTTACTACAAAAATTTTTTTCCCACTAAAGTTTTAGTTCCTGAAAATGCAATGTGTTTTTTGATGTGAAGATTAATGTCTATTTTCATAGGGAATTTGTAAAATATGGAAACATAGAAGAAATTATATCATTCATTATCACTTTGCATTTTACTGTACTCATCTACTTAAAAATCTCTTTTCCTATGTATATTTAATTGTACATAAACCAGAAAGTATATATTGACATACATTTATAGGTATGTGTATCCATATACTCACTTATATTTAAAAAGTGTAAGTAGAAGATAGATATTATAAAGAGGGGTCTAGGGCTTATAATTGTTAGCATATGTCCAGCTATAAGCAGTAGACTACCTAACTGCAACTCTTTTTTTTTTTTAATACTTTATTCTACATTACAGTACTGTATTTGTTTTGCCATACATTGACATGAATCAGCCACAAGTGTACATGATCTCCCAATGCCGAAGCCCCCTCCCACCTCCCACCCCATATTTAAACAATGATGGCATTTCATCATCACACAATTCAGAAGTCTTCTGGCAGTTTCCCGAATTTGTTCAGTAGCATCTTTTCTTTTTTAAAATTTCCAAAAACCGTTAGGGTATAAGGCCTTTAAACAAGCAGTTGTTCTATGTATTTTAAAATTAGAATTCATTGGAAACATTTAAAAATAAGGAATACACACAGAAATACAGAATTCTGGCTTCCCTAGAGAAAGTGGACTATCTGAGCACACTGGTCTCAACATTCTTGCAGAGCAAAAATAAGCTGTAGCAGTGGCCATTTGGAGGACCACACACAGTTCCATACAACACTGACCACTGGCCTACTTCACTCATTTCTATTTCTTCCTTGCCTGGGCCTTGTAGAACCTGGCTATTTGTTGCAACACTCGTACACGTGCAGGCTACTTTCCCATGTGAACTGCTTTCCATGGGGACCCTTGGGCTCTAGTAACTGAATACCTCCAGAAAAGATTCCTTGCAGGGCACTGTGCCTAAGTGAGAGAACACTGGGCAGCCTGGGGGCAGCTGTCTAACAGGTTTTTTCAGTAGCATCGTGATGTCAACAAGTGTGCAGGTTCTTCGTATCCTTCTGCTCCAGCGGCCTCAGTGCTGTGGTATGATGGTTCCAAGATGGCTGCTGCAGTCACATGACAGAACCCAAAGCAGAGGAGAGGGTTAAAGCTTCTCTTTGCCTGTCTCTCTTTTTCATGAGAGAGGAAACGCTGAGAAGCTCCCCCAAAGGTGTCTCTGATCTTGTAGGTCACATGGCTACCCATAAAGGAAGTTGAGTTGTGAACATTTGGCATTAACAAAAATTTATCATGAGAAATCTATCCAGTGCTTGTCAATGTATGGGATTTATGGTTTGCCATTTGTACTGCTTGTTACCTACTCAGTGGGTTTGATTTCTTTTTGGAACTTACAGATGGACCGCTGGCTAAAATGAGTGAATCCTTGTGCAATTGGAAGTCATGTATTGTTAAGTCTGTTGCACTGATATAGGATCTTCTCTGACTCCTATTACTTAGCTTCTTGAGAGTGAACATATGGAACATGTGAAAATCTGCAATATACCAGATCTCCTTCTGTTTCTGACCCTCTCATAGTTGGTTTCTAAAAGAAAGGGGTTGGTTTCTATGAAAGGGAACTCCTGCTGGTGTGGAGCAGGCAGAGGTGAGAGCAGTCCTCAGGCTTCCTCAAACATCAGGACTCAAGTGGTGGGAATATTTCCATATTATGGTCAGAATATGCTGGAGTCTGGAAGTGGCCAGGAAATAGCACCCCCTCTTCACTCACTGAGTTTTGGACCATGTACTACACCATTTACATGTATGTAAATGGTGACCCACAGTGTCACCTCTATATTGATGAAGTTTCATTTAGAGGATGTAACTAAATGTAAAGCCTGAGATGGGCTTACTAATGCCCTCCCTACCAGTCTGGTCCTTGGAATAAGCAAGTCAACAGGCTCTCGCTGGTCCAGGTGAGGAGGAAGACAGCACATCTCTTGGGCTCAAGACCTTGTTAAACTAGCTCTACTCTGAGAACTTGGCAGGTGGCTATTGCCTTTCCCCTTCACCTCCAAGGGATGGATTAACAGATGGGGCCATCCTAGCAAAGCTGCCTTCTCTGGAGATCAGACAAATGAGAAAAAGGCATTCTCTTCTAAAAGACACTGAAAGTGGGTGCAGTCAGGAACAGGCAGGCTTCCAGTGTGCATGTGTGTGTGTTAGTTGCTCAGTTGTGTCTGACTCTTTGAGACCCCCTGGGGAGTAGCCCACCAGACTCCTCTGTCCATGGAATTCTCCAGGCAAGGATACTGGAGTCGGTAGCCATTTCCTTCTCCAGGGGGTCTTCCTGATCCAGGGATTGAACCTGGATCTCCTCATTTCAGGTGGATTCTTTACCACCCGAGCCACCAGGGAAGCCCTGGCTTCCGACAGATGAGCCATGGAGCTGTTTTTCTATCCAGATTTATTTGTTAAAGGAAATGCCTTGCAGTTTCTGGGAATAGGTAAACTGCCCATTGTATTAGGAGTGTAAGCCTAGTATCATTGAAACTAGACCCTAAATGCAAATTTGAGCTATAAACAAATGTAGTATCCAGATCCAGGAAAGAATATGTGCCATATTCTGAAGTACAATTGAAGGAAATCCTCGGTGTGGAGAAGAGAATATATGAGAAAATAAAATTGCTTTCAAATATCTGAAAGGCTGTCAAACAAAATAATTATGCCAGCTTCCATTTCTTGGTAACATACCATGTGTCAAGTACTATGTCATGCACTTTACTTATATTACCTTTTCTGATTTTCAAACAACCCTATAAGGCAGTTATGATGACTCCAATATTGTAGTTGCAAATGCTGATTCTTTAAGAGTTAAACTTGGCTAACTTTACTCAACTGACAAGAGAAAGAGCTGACCACTGGATTCAAGTCCAGCTAACTCCAGATCTTGGCATTGCAAACACAACACCCAGCCGCAGAGAAGGGAGGAAATGGGTGAAGGGTGTGGTTCTAGGAGCAAAATTTGGCTCAGTGGGTGGGAGATAGATTTCAGCTTAATTTGAGAAGGAACTTCGTCTCAATCTGCACTTAAAATAGAACAGGCTGTCTTAGGAAATTGCGACTTTCCTAATACTTGAGGAATTTAAGTACGGTGTGGAGGACTAACTCTGGAAAGAATGTCTATTATGTGGGAAGTTTTATCAAATCAACTCTGAAATGCCTTTGAAATCAAATTTCTAAGATTATATAAGATTTCTTCTTCTGCTTGGAGGTGACAAAATCTTTCTCGCTCTGGGCTTATAACATTTCAAATAATTAGTCCAAATGACTCTGTTTGGCAAAAACCTTGCCCATATCAGCCAACAGAGAACCCAGCCGAGGTGACCAAGGATGTTTCTCTCTGGATATGAATGTGCCACATTCTTGGTGACTGTGCATCATTTCTGCAGCTATTTTTGTTCATTTCCTTTTTGTTCCCACCCCATTCCCAAACATTTTTTTTTTTAATGGAAAGTGGGCTGAAAAAAGTGCATGGTATTTAAAATTTCTCAGGCTAAATATCAGGGCCTTACGTACCACCTAACTCACTTAAAAACTTTCATAAACACAGTATTTTGAAAGACCTTGAGAAGACTATTTGGATGAGAAATAAGCTATTGTTGGCTACTGAGTAAAAGCTACCTTTGTTGAAAGTTCCTAGTTGAGTTTTTAGCGTGTAATGAAGTCCCCAGCTGATCTGAACCAAAGTCTGCTTGTATGTTGAGATTTGGTGATGGGCTGACAGTCTGACTCCTCTCAAGGTTCTGACACAATGCAAGACGGATTGAAACATTAAAAGCTACCAATATACAAACTGAGTAAAGAGCTATTTTGGATTTGTTAGAGACAAATAACAGACCAATAAACCTAAAAGTTATAGATGCTGTGCTTTCCAATTCACTTGAACAAAAATGTGGAACTCCTCAATTTATAAGCACTGAAATTTCCTGGTGTTGGAATAGGGAAACAATGCCACGTGCCTTCTTGATTTACTGGAAGTGAACATGGCTTTCTTTAATCTTTGTCATTGTTATTATTGCATTACCATCATATGAGTATTATAGAAATTTTAGCCACTAATAGCTTAATGCAGAGCGCTGAGTTAAATGCATTAACTTTTGCTATTTAACAAAGAACCCTGGAATAGTGACTTTAAACAATAATCATTAATTTGCTCATGAATCTGAGACTCAGAAATTTGGATGGAATTATCTGAGTGGTTCTTCTGCAGGTTTCAGCTCAACCCAGTCTGCAGTCAGTGGTGGTCCATGGTTCACACACCTGCCTGACATTTGATCAGCTCTTGGCTGGGCTAGAGGTTGGATAACTGCGTTAGTCCTGGCTCATTCCTGTGATGGTGGTCTCAGCACCAAGCTTCTGCTTCTGCGCTGGCTAATGTACACTGATCAAAGCAAGGTACAGGACAAACCCTGCCTCAAAGAAGGGAGGAATGTAACCATCTTTTCATGGGGCTATCTTCAAAGTCACCTTGCAAGACTGTGGAATAAAAGGAGTTCTGGCTATTTTTGCAATGGACTAAAGATATTGATATATCATCCTTGTGCATAAGGTTCTGATATTCTCATTATGGAAATAGAACATGAATAGGAGCAAACAACAAGCTGCCCTATATGAATATATACACCTTCAAATAGAGTAGAGTAGAGAGTGAAGTCAGGATGGCTTCACCAATGATGTGGGATTTGGAAGGGTATAGGAGAGGAAAGTGAAGGTCGTTCAGTTCTAGATGACTCTTTGTAACCCCATGGACTAGTTCTTGAAGCCAGATTACCGGAATGGGTAGTTTTTCCCTTCTCCAGCAGATCTTCCCAACCCAAGAATCGAACCAGGTCTCCCGAATTGCAGGTGGATTCTTTACCAACTGAGCTATCCTGCTTTATTGACTATTCCAAAGCCTTTGACTGTGTGGATCACAACAAAATGTCAAAAATTCTTAAAGAGATGGAAATACCAGATCACCTGACCTACCTCCTGAGACAGCTGTATGCAGGTCAAGAAGCAACAGTTAGAACTGAACATGGAACAACAGACTGGTTCCAAATTGGGAAAGGAGTCCATCAAGGCTGTATACTGTCACCTTGCTTATTTAACTTATAGGCAGAGTGCATCATGTGAAATGCCAGGCTGGATGAAGCGTAAGCTGGAATCAAGATTGTCAGGAGAAATATCAATAACCTCAGATATGCAGATGACACCACACTTATGGCAGAAAGCGAAGAAGAACTAAAGAGCCTCTTGATGAAAGTGAAAGAGGAGAGTGTAAAAGTTGGCTTAAAGCTCAACATTCAGAAAACGAAGATCATGGCATCAGGTCCCATCACTTCATGGGAAATAAATGGTGAAACAGTGGAAACAGTGACAGACTTTATTTTGGGGGCTCTAAAATCACTGCAGATGGTGACTGCAGCCATGAAATTAAAAGACGCTGCTCCTTGGCAGAAAAGTTATGACCAACCTAGATAGCATATTTAAAAGCAGAGACATTCCTTTGCCAACAAAGGCCCATCTAGTCAAAGCTATGGTTTTTCCAGTGGTCATGTATGGATGTGAGAGTTGGACTATAAAGAAAGCTGAGCACCAAAGAATTGATGCTTTTGAACTGTGGTGTTGGAGAAGACTCTTGAGAGTCCCTTGGACTGCAAGGAGATCCAACCAGTCCATCCTAAAGGAAATCAGTCTTGAATATTCAGGGAGTTGGTGATGGACAGGGAAGCCTGCTGTGCTGCAGTTCACGGGGTCACAAAGAGTCGGACACAACTGAGTAACTGAACTGAACTGAGGAGAGGAAGTGAACTGAAGTGGTTCAGTCGTGTCCGACTCTTTGTGACCCCATGGACTGTAGCCTATCAGGCTCCTCCGCCCATGATTTTCCAGGCAAGAGTGCTGGAGTGGATTGCCATTTAAAGGGCACTGTAAACACAGAGAGAGGTAGGAGCAAAGGCAGTGTATTAAGTTTTCACTGTTTTCATTAGAAAATTCTGTGTCTTAAAGCAACACATGTTTTTTTATTTTCCAGTTCTGTAGGTTAGAAGCTCATATGATCTCACCAGACTGAAAGCAAAATGTTGGCAGGCTGGGCTCCCTTCTGGAGGTTGTAAAGGATAATCTATTTCCTGCTCACTTGGGTTGTGGCAGAATTCATCTCTGTGAGGGTGTAGAATGGAGGTCCACATTTTCTTGGAGCTTCCCTGGTGGCTCAGACAGTAAAGAATCTGCCTACAATGGTGGAGACCCAGGTTCAATCCCTGGGTTGGGAAGATCCCTTGGAGAAGGAAATGACAACCCACTCCAGTATTCTTGCCTGGGAAATCCCATGGAGGCGAGAGCCTGGTGGACTACAGTCCATGGGGTCGGAAAGAATAGGACACGACTGAGCAACTAACACTTTGTAAAGTGAGGAAGAGTCCCAGCTCCTAGAGGATGTTGCTTTCCCTGACTCAGGGTCTCCTCCCTTCAGCTTCAAAGCCATCAGTGGGGAGAGGGGTGAATCCACTCATGTCTTCTGTCTTTCCACCTTCTTGTACTTTTTAAGAATTTATGAGGTTAGATTGGATCAATTCAATCTAATCTAATCCAGATAATCCAGGATTATTTCATCTCAAGGTCATTAACTTTAACCTTAGCACAAAGTCCCTTTTGTCATAGTAGGTAACATCATCCTAGGTTCTGGGAATTAGGACATGATGTATTAAAGGAGGCATTATTCTCCCTACCACAGACATGGCAACAGCGCTGTTTGACTGCAAGGAAAAAAGTTAACATAAAGGAAAGAAGGAGGTAAGATTAAGTAGGAAGGGAAGATGATATTGATCCAAACATATTTTATGATTGGAGTTTTTAGGCTTAAACCTAAACATAAAGCTCACTCCTGGTGATTCTGAAACTTTTATCTGTATCTTTATTAATCAAGAAATGTATACCAAATTTTTATTTTTAGTGACTGTATTGGTGGCTCAGCGGTAAAGAATCCACCTGCCAATGCAGCAGACCCGAGTTCTTCCTGCATCAGGAAGATCCCCTGGAGAAGGGAATGGCAACCCATGCCAGTATTCTTGCCTGGGAAAATCCCATGTCCAGAGAAGCCTGGTGGGCTACAGTCCATAGGGTCACAAAAGAGTCGGACTCGACTTAGTGACTAAACAACAACAATCACAAAACAGAACTTTTAAAAATGTAAAATAATATCACAAATATACTTAAAAAGCTTCACCTCCTTTCCCCACCTCAGCCTATCTGCTCTTCAGGCCCACTCTTGTCTTCTACTCCTCCTCTCCCAATCACAAAACAGGATTCTCTCTCTGAGATCCCTCCTCTGCGTTGACAACATTTCTATATCATTTGTTGACCCAGGAAGCTGTCTGACCTTGAAACACATCACCATCTTCAAGACATTAGGTAAGCTGCATTTGTTGGAGGGAGCCTGTAACTCATTTTTATATGACTTGACCTTGTTACAAATATGGTTAAAAAAATCTATACTTATACAATATCAATTTCTTATTAACCAATTGGATAGAATTTCATGGAATACTATGTCTCTGCCTAGACTCACAGTCCAATTTTCATTTTGTTTTCTTTGGACTGACTTTCCCACACCCCAGTTTGAGTCTGCAGTGTCATTACTAAAAGTATGGAGGACCATCCCTGTTCTCAAGAATAGCAACAAGAAGCCCCCAAAGGGCTCTTTGAACCTCTAAATTGAGGTGGAGATGAAAGGAGAAGTGCCCTTTTCTTAAAGACTATCTTCTTTCTTCATGAAAGAAGTCAGTCTTAATGCTGAAAAATGTAAGAACAAGACAACTCAGTAGCAGAGATGATCATCTAAAAGCATAAAAGAATGGTAATTTGCTGTAGCTAAAAATAGACTCCCACCTCGATGCATTTGCATCATGTGGGTTGCTGGCAGTGTGGCCAGCCTTCATCTGTAAAGGGAGAGCTTCAGAGCTTGCAGTCAAAAATCAGACACAGTTGATTTTAATGTGCTTTGCTTCTAAGTGGGACACATTCCAGTGATTTCTTCTTCTAACTCTCCTCACACTGATAATCAGAGGCATAATTATTACACTTCTGGTTCCAATCATTTTATCACATGGCTACTCTGCAAACAATACAGTTGTGGTCCGTGCCTTTAGGGGAGTTAGGTCCAGTAGGGCAAGGAAACACAAAGCAAGTAATGACACACATTATTCATTCATTACAGTTGGGATAAGTGACAACAAGCAAAAATGGTCAGTGCTGTGTACATTTATAAAGGGAAGCACTACATTAGTTTTCTAAAATGATCAGTGCTCTCTGTAGCCTCCTGAACTTCATAAACTGTTGCCGGGGGCCGGTCCGCAGAAAGAGTGGAGGCAGTGGAACTGCCCTCAGCAAAGCCAAGGGGTTCCCGAGGAGAGGTGAGCCTGCTGTCCGCCAACCCAGCCCCTCGGCAAGCGAGAGACAATCAGACGCGACAGGGGTTCCGTCGAAGCGGTTCCACTTTATTGCTGCAAACTCCCAGCTTATATAGGCAAGCAGGGGGTGGTTTAGGAGGGACTTTTCACAGTTGCACCAATCACATTAAAGGTCAAGTCATTATGTGCCTTCAGTCGCACCAATCATGTTAAAGGTCAAATCCTCATTTGCATGGAAATCAAGAGAGCCAATCAAAAGCTTTGACAAACATAGACCCCGCCCCTATCACTCCTGCCAGGCAACATCTTAGTTTCCCATGGCTTCCAACTGTCAAACTGGCCCCCCTCTCTTTTTTTCTTTCCTCTGAGGTTTCCCATTTAGGGCCCCACATCTCCCCCTTTTTTATTTTATTTAAGCCCTCGAGACATTTGTATTGATATTCTGTAGAGCAAGGCATAAAGCTGTAGGCGGCCAGCCTCTCCAGCCTCGCCAGCCCCCTCTCACGGCTGTGCCTGTCTTAGGTTGCCCTCCTCTGAGGGTCTTACCTGTCACTGGCTATCCAGCCACCTCCTGGGGGCTAGGCGGAATCTCTCTAGATGATGGGCATACAGAACTTTTCATCTGTCTCAATTAATCTCTTAGAGGGCTAAATTAATCCAAGGGTTTTGTGGGTCCCCAACATGGGGCTCCTCTTTCATGACCTGGGCAAGCATAACCTTTAACATTTCACTAAGAACTGGAAAAGCCATAAAACAAATTATGATATCTAACATCACAATTTAACCTTGTTAAGACAGTCAAAGTCTCTAATGCTCTTGCATAAAGTCCAACTGTTGTTGAAGTCCCATTATGGAGGATCTCAGGTGTTCAAGCTGGTTTGAGATGGCAATGATGAAGGTCAGCAAGGAGAGGAGAGGTAATCCGATGATCACCAGGAGTAGTGTCCACCAGGGTCGCCGCATCAATGATCTGTAAAGGAAGAAAAGATCGCCTCAAGAACTTTTGTTCTTGGGCTCAATGTGTGAATGTCTCTTTAATCTGTGTCAAATTTTGAGATTTGACCTCTCTCTTGTGGTGTAAATTTAAGGTTCCTTGCTGGCACCCATATAGGGCTGGGGTCCCCAATGGGGAATATGCATCTGAATCCTCTGCCCATTGTAAGGAGTGGATCGGGCCCCTTCCACTGACCAGTGATGGGGTCTTTCCATCTCATTTGTATTTCAGGTTTTATTTCTTGATTAGACCAATGTTTTTGAAAACATGGTATCAGTTCATTTTTTGAAAAATTTAAGATGTTTAAGAGTAGAGAGTGCCATTCCAAGTTGCTGGTGAGGGCTTATTCCCCCTTTTGTTTTTGTAATTGAACCTTTAAATTTTGATGGTGGCGCTCAATTATGGCTTGTCCCTGGGGGTTATGTGGGATTCCGGTGTTATGACGAA
The DNA here is from genome assembly GCA_917880005.1 of Nanger dama. Taxonomy (NCBI): domain Eukaryota; kingdom Metazoa; phylum Chordata; class Mammalia; order Artiodactyla; family Bovidae; genus Nanger; species Nanger dama. Next base: position 7,072,023 of record CAKJTW010000059.1, read on the forward strand.
TGTGCCATTGTTGGAAGAATTTCTGTAAGCTCTGGCTGATGAAACAAGGGCCATTATCCGTTTTTATTTGATGGGGAAGGCCCAACGTCAAACATTGTAAAAAATGGCTTTGAGCATGTTTTGCTTTTTCTCCTGTGTGGGCAGTAGCCCAGCAGGCATGAGAGTAAGTGTCAATAGACACAAAGACATACTTAGTTTTCCAAAAGGGGAATAATGGGTTACACCAGTTTGCCACAGCACATTGGGTTTTAGCCCTCGAGGGTTTACTCCTGGGGGCTGTAAAGGCGGTACTTGTAAATAAGGAAGACAGGATTTACATGTATGTATAATTTTCTTTAATTCTCTAATAGGGATCTGTGGGAACCTTTTATGTAGCCCTCTCCAATTTATATGAGTAAGATCATGAAGATCATAGGCATCTTGTTAAGTTACAAGCTTGGATTGTAAGGGAGGCCATTGTATCGGCCAGGGAATTTCCCATTGAAAGCAATCCAGGTAAATTTTGATGACCCCTAAGATGGTGTACATAAATGGGATAGTGGGAGGTCTCCGACCGGTAGGTCTTCCCCCCGCCTTGAGGGCACTCTTTAAAGTGTCCCTCTTGTCTGCAGCCAAAGCATTGACTCGATTTTGTGGAACTAGGAGTCCCTTAGATGTCCCCCAGACCTTAATGGCCTGAGCGTCAGAAATCTCAAGTTCCCCGCTTATGAGCATATATCTCAACGCCTTGAGTACAGGCTCAGACTTGCTAATGTTATTTCCCATGCTACCCAGAGAGAATAGACAGAAAAGTCACTGAGGACAACCACCAAAAATCCTACCAGGAGTGGTGGCGGCCAGAAAGTTGGGCTTATGGTATGCTTTTGGAACTGTTTATGTGCCTGTGTCGTTGCATGGAAATTTTCTTGCTGGGGGCAGGCACCCTAGAGGTTTCTAGCCCGTTCCGTGACCCCGAAATCAGGTGATTCCTTCCTACTACCTTCATTTTTCTGGCTTTTGGAAATTGTCTCTACTTCCTAAAACTGAACCTCCCTACATGGGTTGGGAGTACTTCTCTAGTGGCTCAGACGGTAAGGCATCTGCCTGCAATGCAGGAGACCTGACTTTGATCCCTGGGTGGGGAAGATCCCCTGGAAAAGGGAATGGCTACCTACTCCAGTATTCTTGCCTGGGGAATCCCATGGACAGAGGAGCCTGGTGGGCTAGAGTCCATGAGGTAGTAAAGAGTCAGACGTAACTAAGCGAATAACATTTTCACTTCATTACATGCTCTCGTAGCACCCTGTGATTAATCTGTAGCTCATATCTTGCATGTATTTAGCAATTGTTTTGTTTATTTATTGGCCTATATGTCCCTCTAGGCCATAAGCTTCTCGAAGGCAAGACTGTGTTCTATTCAGTGACATATTTCCTACTCCATAATACACACCAGATAAATGTTGAGAATGAAAGAGAGTCAGTTGACATTGGGACTCTGATCTCTTCGGTGAAGCCATTTACCAGTTAAGTTCCCTCTCTCTCTTTCTCTTTCTCCCCTTTTCTTCAATGTGGATCCTTCAAGTCACCTCTTCAACATGTTCAAGCTGACTCCTCCACAAAGAAATCCTCCCTTGATTAGCTATCTCATCCAGACACTGCCTTATTTCTCTTCTTACCTTTATAGCCCAGCTTCTTGAAAGAAGTGTTTTATCTTGCTGTCTCTACTTTCCTTTGTTCACCCAGTCCTCTGCCCCTCATTTTACCACACTCTCCAGCTTATCGGTGACAATGATCTCTTATCTAACTGACTTCTCTGCAGCATTTTACAATGCAGTCATCCTTTGTTGCCATTCTTGCTGCTCCATCCTGGTCTCCACAGTGGGCTCCTCCTTCTCTGCCCACTACTCCTCAGAGGCCGGTTTTCCCAGTATTTTCAATCCTGGTTCTCTTCTATTCTCAATGCACATAATCTCTCTCATTATGTGCAATCTCTCTGTTCCAGTGATTAAAACAACCAGCTGTATCCTGCTGATCCAGCCCAGATGTCTCTCTTGAACTTACATCTCTATTAACTCTTGACTGAATATACACACATGGATGTTCACCAATTCCTTAAACTCAAATTGTCTAAATCTGAACTAATGAACATTCCAAATTGAGGAAGGAGTATGTCGAGTCTGCATATTGTCAGCCTGCTTATTTAACTTATATGCAGAGTACATCATTTGAAATTTTGGGCTGGATAAAGCACAAGCTGGAGTCAAGATTGCCAGGAGAAAGATCAATAACCTCAGAAATGCAGTTGACACCACTCTTATTGGCAGAAGTGAAGAGGAACTAAAGAGCCTCTTGATGAAGATGAAAGAGGAGAGTGAAAAAGTTGGCCTGAAACTCAACATTCAAAAATAAAGATCATGGCATTTGGTCCTATCACTTCATAGCAAATTGATAGGGAAACAATGGAAACAGTGACAGACTTTATTTTTTTGGGCTCCAGACTTACTGCAGATAATGACTGAGGCCATGAAATTAAAAGACAGAGACATTACTTTGCCAACTGTCTAGTCAAAGCTATGGTTTTTCAGTTGTCATGTATGGATGTGAGAGTTGGACATAAAGAAAGCTGAGCACCAAAGAATTGATGCTTTTGAACTGTGGTGTTGGAGAAGACTTTCGAGAGTCCCTTGGACTGCAAGGAGATCCAAGCAGCCCATCCTAAAGGAAATCAGTCCTGAATATTCATTGGAAGGACTGATGTTGAAGCTGAAACTCCAATACTTTGGCCACCTGATGCAAAGAACTGACTCTTTTGAAGACCCTGATCCTGGGAAAGATTGAAGGCAGGAGAAGGGGATGACAGAGGATGAGACAGTTGGATGGCATCACTGACTCAGTGGACATGAGTTTGGGTATAAATTCCAGGAGATAGTGATGGACAGGGAAGTCTGGCGTGCTTCAGTCCATGGGGTTGCAAAGAGTCAGACATGACTGAGCAACTGAACTGAACTGAACTTCCCAAACTAGCCTTCCTATATTTTCTACCTTGGTGAATAGTATCACAGTTATCTGACTCCTCGTTATTCTTCACCTTTTACTTTTGTCACCACAAGCAATCCTCAGGGTTTATCCCCTGCCCCCACCCCACCAGAATTCTCTCTTTTTATTTTATTATGGTTTCCAGCCCCGAGGAAGTATCCATCTGATTTTGCATCTTGACCGTCTTTTCTGGCAGAGGCTTTAACATCTTAACCATTAAATTTCAGTTCCAGCATTGCTTTGTCTCTTGGCAGTGTGTTGCTTTTTCTTGCCTTTTCTATAATTTTTTTGTCTAAAGTTTTAAGACAGAGATGCTGAGGCAGAGAGTTTTATGCCTGGAAATGGGCATGTCTTTCCTTCTGCTGGGACTTTAGTGTGGGGATTTGAATTAATCTAGTTAGGAATTAAGGATTTGGGTTCACTTTTGCTATAGTCACCCTTGCATTAAGCTTCAGATGCCTCTAGGGATCCCTTGTTTTTCTGGTGGGACTAGTTTGTCAGCGGGTTTTCACAATGTCTGCCCCAACCTCTGCTTTAGGTTTTCCCTTTGCACTGAAGCGAAGAGGGCCTGTTTCTATGCTCCTGGAACGTTCCCAGTGGTATCTTACTGTTCCTTATTATTCAGTGTTTTCCAGCCTTGTAGGGGAGGTGGAGGGAGGTTTTCGTTCCTCTGACTCAGTTTCAGTCTCAGCAGGCACCGTGTCCCTGGGTCTTGGGGTGTTTCCTCTCCAGGGCTCCCACCCCTCTCACAGTAGCAGTTCTGGCTAAATCATGTACTCCTTCCCTTCTCCCTGGAGGAGAGTTTCCCTACACCCTTCTCCAGCTGCAATGTATTTTCTCCAGAGCTCTAAGAGCAACAGTCCCTCTCCCCTCTTGAGATCCCAGGAAACGTAACAGCGATTTTTCTCCACTCCTTTGCCTTTGCTTGCTGTCGATTTCCTGGCTTCTGTTCTGCAGATTCTCAGTATCCTCAGGTCCTTCACAGCCTAACTGATTCATTAAATAGCTTATCATCCGTGAATCTGCTTCCACAGTCCTCTCCCACCCCTCGGTCTTTCCAGTCTGTCCTCCACTGTTCTTCAGATGTTGCTCTTGTCAAAGTTTCCGTGGTCGGGATTGGGCCCTGTAGACCACGATCCTCAGAGACCGGACGACTGGATGCACCATTTGCAGATCATCTCTGCAAAATAATGACTGAGAAGTAGGAAAACAAGTGCCAAAACACGAACCAAGCCACCCATGAACAGACATTACAGTCAGTGACTTATAGTGGAGCAGAAATTTGCTCTCAAAAAGTAGCACTGACATATATATACCGTCATGTGTGAAAGAGATAGCTAGTGGGAAGCTGCTGTGTAGCACAGGGAGCAGGGAGCTCAGCTCAGAGCTCTGTGATGACCTAGAGGAGTGGAAAGAGGGGTAAGAGGAGGCTCAAGAGGGAGGGGGATATATACACACATACACACATACACACATAGTTGTGACTGATGCACATTGTCGTACAGTAGAAACTGACACAACATTGCATCAACAATGTATGACAGTAGAGAGAAAGCGATTTTGAAGTTTTCCTATTTCACACTGTAAAGTGGCCTATGTATCACTGATTTTAAAGGTTAAGAAGTTTAGAAATCAAAGCTCAGTGAGGTTGTCAAGAAGTTAGTAATTTCAAATTCGTGTTCGCTGACTCTAAACTCAGTGCTCTGAAACTTCAGTGAAATATCAAGGAAAGATCTGTCAAATTTTTTTTTTTTTTACTTCTGGCTTCATTGTGTGGTGTAAGAACACGTTGGTTAATTTGCACGGACAGATTGTTTTCTCACTAAAACAACTAAAGGCTTCATAGCATTTTGGATAGGTCTAAGCTGGGAAAAGAAAATAATTCTGAGATTTGAACTCTGGATGAACTTCACATATTTTTAGCAGGCCTTTGTGCGTATTTAGGGGAGCCTGTTACTGTTTTTGATTAAGACTGGAATTTCAATTGTGCTTTGGAGTTTCAAAATGTATTTCCATAATTTTGTCCTCCTCTCCTCCCCTCTCCCCACTGCTCTCCGCCTTCTGCATAATAACTCCTTCAGGTACATGCTAGGGGTTACTCGACCAGGATCACATACCAGGCTGTGGCATCAGCTGACCTGGCGGTAATGCCAGTTGGCCGGCCATCCCTCTGAAAGCTTCTCACACAGATTAGTTTCAGATGTAGCAGTGTAAGTACGGGCTCTGGTTGGAGGGAAGTTGTAAATAAAAGTGACAGCCTGTAATTTCCTTGTGTCTTTTGTTTTGGAATTTGCAAGTAGATTATTTGAGATATTAGTGGGACTCCTTAGACCTGTCCCTTTGAGGAAGAAACCCAGTTGACTTTCTTTTTCTGACTTCAAGGGTAGCTGTACTCTCCTTAACAACTACATGCATTTTTTTTTTTCCCAACTGTGTTGTTTGTCACAGGTCCTATCATACATACAACCTTAGCAGTAAAGCGCCTCTATTAATCTTCACACTTTAGGAAAAGAAAATTTGTGCATTTTACTGGTGTATAAAAATAAGCATTAGCTTGCAACTTTGCAGGATGCAGAAGGTTAGTCAGATCCTCTGTGTAGAGGAAGAGTCTCTCTGTGCTATACAGCAGCTTCGCACTAGCTATCTATTTCACACATGGTAGTGTATATATGGGACTTCTCAGATGGTGCTAGTGGTAAAGAATCCACTTGCCAATGCAGGAGACATAAGATATGTGGGTTCGATCCCTGGGTTGGGAAGATCCTCTGGAGGAGGAAATGGCAATCCACTCCAGTATTCTTGCTTGGGAAATCCCATGGACAGAGGGGCCTGGCAGGCTTCAGTCTATAGGGTCACAAAGAGTCAGATACGAATGAAGTGACTTAGCATGCACGCATGCACACATTTATATGAGTACCAATAAAAGAGTAATTCTTGGATGTAAATGTAACATGATAGATGTAACATCTATATGAGGAAAATTACAAAACTCTGATAAAAAAAATTTTAAAAGATCTAAGTAAATGGAAAGATATTCTACGCTCATGGATGTAAAAACTCAAGATGTCAGTTCTTCCCAGCTTGGTCTATAGATTCAATACAATCTCAGTTGAAATCCCAGCAGATGGTTTTGTAAATACTGACAACTAATTGTCAAGTTTACATGAAAATGCAAAAGACTCAGAATAGCCAACACAACACTGAAGCAGAAGAAAAAAAGTTGGACAACAGATATAAACAAACATATGAAAAGATATTCAGCAGCATGTCATTCAGTTCAGTTCAATTCAGTCACTCAGTTGTGTCTGACTCTTTGCAATCCAATGAATCGCAGCACGCCAGGCCTCCCTGTCCATCACCAACTCCTGGAGTTCACTCAGACTCGTGTCCATCGAGTCAGTGATGCCATCCAGCCATCTCATCCTCTGTCGTCCCCTTCTCCTCCTGCCTCCAATCCCTCCCAGCATCAGTCTTTTCTAGTGCGTCAACTCTTGGCATGAGGTGGCCAAAGTACTGGAGTTTCAGCTTCAGCATCATTCCTTACAAAGAAATCCCAGGACTGATCTCCTTCAGAATGGACTGGTTGGATCTCCTTGCAGTCCAAGGGACTCTCAAGAGTCTTCTCCAACACAACAGTTCAAAAGCATCAATTCTTCAGTGCTCAGCCTTCTTCACAGTCCAACTCTCACATCCATACATGACCACAGGAAAAACCATAGCCTTGACTAGATGGACCTTAGACGGTAAAGTAGGAAATTACAAATTAAAACAGTGAGCTACTACTACACACTTATTAAAATGGCCCAAATCCAATCACAGATAATACCAAATGCTGACAAGGATGTAGAGCAATGGGAACTCTGATTCACTGCTGGTGTGAATACAAAATAGCACCGTTACTTTAGAAGACAGTTTGGTGGTTTCTCATAATACTAAGCAAATGCTTACCATATGATCCAGCAATCATACTCCTTGGTATTTACCTAAATGAGTTGGAAAATTATTTCCTCTCAGAAACCTGCATGTGAATGTTTAAGCAGCTTTCTTCGTGACTGCCATAAATTGGAAGCCAGTAAGATGTTTCTCAGTAGAGGGGTTGATAAATAAACTGTGGTACATCCATACAATGGAATATTACTCAGCATTAAATAGAAGTGAGCTATCAAACCACAAAAAGATTGGAGGAAACTTAAGTGCATATGGCTGAGTGAAAGAAGTCAATCCCAGTAGGTATAGTCCAACTACATGACATTTTGGAAAAAGCAAAATGATGGGCCCAGTAAAATGCTCACTGTTTGCCAGCGGTTCACAGGAAAAGAGAAGGAATGATTAGGTAGAGTGCAGGGCATTTTTTTAAGAAAGTTAAATTATTCTGTAAGGTATTGTAATGGTAGGTACAAGTCATGATACATTTGTTAAAATCCATTGAACTATAGAATACCAAAACAAACTTTGATATAAACTCTGGACTATAGTTAATAATATTGGTTCATCAATTGTAATAAATTTACTAGAGCTACATAAGAGAATAATAATATGGGAAGCTGTGTGTATGTGTATGTGTTTGTGTGTGTGTTTGTATGTGTGTGTGTGTGCAGGCATAGAGGCCATATGAGAACTGAGTGTACATTTTGATCAATTATTATGCAAACCTGAAACTTCTCTAAAAAATAAAGTGCATTGATTAAAAAATTTTGAATTGAGAGTTGGCAGAGGACAAGATCAGGTGATTTAGAAGTGAACATAGTTTGCACTGCTGTGCTGTGCTTAGTTGCTCAGTTGTGTCTGGCTCTTTACAACCCCATGGACTGAGTGTAGCCTGCCAGGCTCCTCTGTCCATGGGATTCTCCAGGCAAGAATACTGGGGTGGGTTGCCAGGTCCTCCTCCAGGAGATCTTCCCAAGCTAGGGATCAAACCCAAGTCTTCCACATTGCAGGTCGATTCTTTATTGTTTGCATTATCTAGAAGTTAATTAGCTCTGGAACTTTCTTAGAAACCAAAACACATGGGATTTGAGTATGCTTTTCAAAATCTCATTGCAGATGGAAACTTTGGACACCTGGAGAAAGTATGACTAGAAGATGCTTTCTGAAGGAAGATAGAGTATTTGTAGAAGTGATGAATTCAGCTGACACTGGCTCCTCTTTCCTCATAATCTCAAGTGATTGAGATGGCTAGTACTTGTGCCCAGGAAGTTGACCTGGCTGCCACCCATAGACACCACAATTAATGCACCTCACCCTAGTGACTAAGGATGCTTCTCCAGTCTGGGGGACTCCTTCCCCTGCAGGTCTCACACTGCTGTTGGGCTCCTTTGAAGCTGGCTTTTGTTCTAATCCCCTCTTTTAAACCCAGTACAAATTTCCGTAGAACTGGGGCAGAATGTTGAGATAACTCTAGCCAAGGGTATTCCCAAGAGCCCTTGTCTTTTCTGAAATTCAACCACACTCCAGGAAATTCTTGTTATTGCCATCTTTTCCTCCCATCACCCATCCTCCAAAGTTTGGGTTGTGCCTCCAGTACAAAGAGGATGCTGCTTTTCTAGTAGCATTGAGGGATAGTTCATGTGAATTCACAGAAATTGCCCTTGGGCATTGAACTTTCTCATTTCACCTTTCTAGATGCTTCTGAGTCTCCCTTTCTCTCTCTCTTTTTGCTTTTGAGACTCTTTTTAATATCCTATTATGGATTTATTAGCCTTCCATTAACTTACACTCTTTTTGAATCAATGGCTCCCACTGTGCAGTTATAAATTCATTCAACAATACAAATGGAAGTGTCATGATCTGGCTTTGATAAGCTTGGTTTACCTCTATAAATGTACCAAGCTAGGACTATCTTTCTATTTTGGACTTTCTCATGGGAGAATTTCTGATCCCTAAAAACCTGCCAGGGGTAAATTTAGAGGTGATCTATAGCAATATGACCAATGTCCTTAAAAACACAGTTGATATTATGGACATATTTCCCAGACTAGGAATCAGTGTGTACAATACTGTGTTTATAAATTCACATATTCGAAATTCAAATATGCTTACAGAACCATGAAAGTATGAAGATGTAGGGTGACTTTTACGTGGCTGTAGATAGAATTGAACAATTAAGTGAAGCAGGAACAACCCAAACCCCCAGGCATGAGATAGAAATATGAGGAAAGATGATGTAGAATAGTCATCAGAAGGAAAAGAGGAGGAGAGAGAGGTCTGGTGGTCCCAAGAAAGCGGGTCAAGATAGCAGGGCCATGAAGATCTGGAGACCAGGCTACAAGTCAGGTCCCAGGAGAGAAAGAGGATGAAAAGGAAGTGCTCTAAAAGCTGGGTAGCTTTTGTGTTAACCACCAGACTTTGTGTGAAGTATCTAGACATCATGACTATGTAATCTGAGGGAACCTCAGTCCTCAGGTTTATGGATTCTAGATTCGTGTTTTAGACTAATCTCAGGTGGCGCTTGCTAGATGCTGTGCTCCTCCTCTTCTTCACCCCTGCATGCTAGCCTTCACCCTTTCCTGAGCCCCAGCTACCACTGTTGTCTCATGTCATAGCGAATATGTGTTTGCCTCTGTTTAAGAGGAAGAAAAGATTGCTAAAGACAATTAGAATATAAATAAAGTTTCCCTCTTTCATAAATCAGAGATCTGAAATGCAGGAATATCGGGGCAAAAATACTGTGTTGAAGAAAGACAGTAGGACTGCTTTGGTTCTGTGATTCTCTGGACCTTTTCTCCAGAGGTGGTGGAGGTGATCCTGAGCCTCATGTTTGTTTGGACATTAAAGATCCAGGGATATCCGTTGGACAGACTGTACTGGATTCTAGAACAAGACTGCCGAGGAAGCAAAGTTCACACTTTAAAATAACATCTCTCTGGACAAGTGTCTCTCAACAGGGTGAAGGGCCTTGCATAATGGAATGAGACAAAAGGTAACTATGAGATTTTGAAATTTAGTTCAAAAAAGAGCTTGTGGGTTCCAGGAAGTTGCTTGTTTAGTTTTCTTAAAATATTTTGACAGAAAACAATGGATAGTTTTTTATAAATTGATTAAGTTTTTACCAGGTTCTCAGTTACTATTCTCACTCGTGGCTAGTGTCTGGCATAAATGATTGATTAAAATTAGTGATTGCTGTGGGTTCTGGGCTCAAACTATTTTTTCTTTCTCAATCACTTTTAATTGTGCATAGAAACATTTCAGTTAAGGTAACTGAAATGCTATTATAATCTGTGAAATCCTGAGCAAATTATTTGCATTTCTGAGTCTATTTCCTTTTTGTAAATTGGGGCTAAAGGAAGTTTGAGGTGAGAAATAAATAAGCTCTTAAAGTGAAGACCTTAGAATGAGGCACTCAGTAAATGCTAGTGACTTCCTTTCCCCATCTCAAATGTTTTAGTGAGCTTCTTGAATCCTTTCTCTTTGTAAAGACTTGTAAATAAGGATGACTTGAGGAACGTTTCCCTACCAATCTGTTCTCGTAAGAGAGAAAGACTTATTCCTTCAATGTTCACAGAGTACTTTTCATGTGAAGGTGGATGCCAGGTGGTAGGGGGAAAGATAAAACTCTACACTGCACATCCCAGGTCATGAAGAAGCTTCTAGTGCAATGGAGAGTGTAGAGCAGGACATGATAGGCATTCTGTAAATAAGCAAATAATGTATACTCTGGGGAGCCTGTGTGGGAAAAGTAGGGTTGTTTCTGGTTGGAGTGAGCATCGTTTGGGGACAGAATGGAGTGAGCATTGACTGAGTGCCCACCAAGTGCCAACAGGGTGAGATGACCTTGTACATGTTGTCATATGTAATCCTCGTGGTAATCCTGTGTAGCATGGACTCACAGATTCATTTTATGGGTCAGAAAAATGAGGCTCTGAGATGGTAAGGCTCTTACCTGAAATTACCCAGTGAGTGATTGGTAGAGATGGGACGCTAAGCCAGTTTTATTCTATCTGTTTGCTCTTTTCTCTAATCCACACTGCTTCAAGGTACTGGGGACAGATGATCATTCCAGGCAATGTATCCATTCCTCATAGTGGATATGATAGGGATGCTAGAGAGGTCTTGCCTTTACAGGTGAGAATAGAACAGGAGAAAATCATGGACAAGACAAGATAGTCTCACTCCTGGTCATGGAATCTTCTTAAGGCACCACTGCCACAAGGGAGACCCACCAAATAACGGGATGTATAATGCTTCTTAGTGGAGCAATCGAGAACTTAAGTAGGAAATGCCACTGATGAATTAAAAACAAAAAAAGCAACATAAGGACACTTCCTCCTGGCACGCCACCTGAGAGCCCAGTCACACTTCTGGCTCTGCCATCCATGTCCTGCTGCCCAGAACAAGCCTCGTGTGATTGTCCCCATGTGTCTTGGCCACCCACTCTTTATAATCCTTTAGGCTTCTAGTGAAAGGGGCATTTAGGCTATTGTTTGTGTATGTTGTTTTTAAGAAATCGGGTTGACTTTTCTCCTTGTTTAGACAGAGAGTCTCTCTGGACAATTTGGAATCTCTCCAGGAACGCTAACCTTCTCTGAAGGGGGTTGCCCTGAACAAGGAGAAATGCTTGCTCTTCAAAAATGACTCCTTAGGGAGGCTGTCAGCTGCTTCATTTTTGCATAGTCAGGGAAGTTTCATCCTCAGATAAGGGATTTGAGAAGAGTTGGCTGTGATTGCCTGAAAAACTCCCCAAGGACAAGCGTTCAGAAGACAGTTGCCCCCACTACCCAGGGGCCAAGGTCTCTTTGTTTATGCCCCCTAGTAACTTTTCCTGCTTTCCTCTTCTCTCTGTACCCATCGTGCACCCGGTTTGGAGTCTGAAGGATTCACAGCCCCTGGAACAACATCTGGAATGATCTATATATAGGGAATCAATTTATAATGTGCTTTTTCTTTCAGTCATTCGTTAGTTCATTCATTATTTATTCATTCATCTGAGCAGAATTTTCTATTGTTAAGCAACACTTGTTACAGGATATCCTTGTTTTTCTAACTACAAGTGGTGGAGAGGATGCCGACTTCCTTTGTTTTGTTCCTCTAAAGACCCTCTAAAGCAAGGTTTCTAAAGAATTATAGCTTGATAAATGGCACTTCTATTCTTCGTCAGGTTGTTGGAAACTTCTTTCATTGAAAGTGAATCAGTTTTCCAGCTTAGACTTCCTTAAGGATCTGTGAACATTCAAAGACGCAGAGAACCCAAAGCCTGTACTCTGTGACAACCTAGAGGGATGGGACGGAGCGGGAGGTGGGAGGGAGGTTCAAGAGGGAAGGGACATATGTAAGCCTATGGCTGATTCATGTTGATATATGGCAGAAACCAACACAGTATTGTAAAGTAATTATCTTCCAACTAAAAATAAAATAAAATTAAAAAAAAAGAGTATACAGCAAAAGACAACCAGTGGGTTTAGGCTCTTGTATGCTGGCTAGAATCCAAGTCCGTCCAGCACCCAACCAGGAATGGAGCCTTCTGCTCTGGCAAAGGCACACTCCTGAAGGTTGTGGGTTGGTCTGAAGATATGTCACCGGGTGTGTCTTTCTCATTCCCCACATCTCCATTAGTAAAATGGTAGCACCTTGTGGTGTGTACATGTTAACAAGAGTTTTGTTCTTAATTGTGTCCCTAATGCATTGTCATGTATCTCAAATGGTAAAGAATCTCCCTGCAGTGCAGGAGGCCTAGGTCAGGAAGGTCCCCTGGAGAGAGGAATGGCTACCAACTCCAGGACTCTTGCCTGGATAAGCCCATGGACAGAGGAACCTGGTAGGCTACGGTCCATGGGGTCACAGAGTCAGACACAACTGAGTGACTAACACTTTCACACTTTAATGCATCGTCAGGGAGGATGGCAATATAAAGACCGTAAAGAACCTCATTATTAATGGTGTATCATATGTAAAAAGAACATTTGCTTATACCCTGAGGATATACTAGGGAGATTTTTATACTCATTTATCAAATCAAATGTCAGCCAGAATACCATTTTGAAACAGAAGTGACTCAGTGCAGTGAGCAGGCCCCAGGCTATATTTTGTGCTATTTGATGTCTCCCATCATTTTTGCCTTTCCTCTCTCCAACTTTGACAGTCCCCTGTCTTTTCCCCTGGCACATCTCTCTTTCCTCTTCCATATCAAATCTCTGTATCCAGAAATTATCCAAAACTTACTACCTCTTGGGGCTAGAAATGATTCAATTTGATTTTTCACTGATGTGACTATGAATGCAAAAAAAAAAAAAAAAGAAGAAGAAGAAGAAGGCTTAAAATGCACTTTCCTATATGTGGGTACTGGATGGGAAGGTCTTTAACTGATGAGAGCTTCCTAGAGTCCCTGGCATGAAGTAGGTTTGGTAATCTAAACTCTGTTATTTGACTTCTCAGCAACATTTGACATATAAACAACTCCCTCTTTTATAAAACTATCTCCTGTCTTGGGTTTTCTGTTACCATAATCAAAACAATTTTTTTTTTTTTTTTTTTGGCTGCACCTCATGGCATGTGGGATCTTAGTTCCCCAACTAGGAAGCAAAGGCACACCACTGCCCAACCTAGGTGACATGTCTTCTCAGCAGCTTCCTCTGGCCATGCTATTTGAGGTGGATTCCTTATCTACCTTATCAGTTCAGTTGCTCAGTCGTGTCCGACTCTTTGTGACCCCATGAATCGCAGCACGCCAGGCCTCCCTGTCCATCACCAACTCCCAGAGTTCACTCAGATTCATGTCCATCGAGTCCATGATGCCATCCAGCCATCTCATCCTCGGTCATCCCCTTCTCCTTCTGCCCCCAATCCCTCCCAGCATCAGAGTCTTTTCCAGTGAGTCAACTCTTGGCATGAGGTGGCCAAAGTACTGGAGTTTCAGCTTTAGCCTCATTCCTTCCAAAGAAACCCCAGGACTGATCTCCTTCAGGAGGGACTGGTTGGATCTCCTTGCAGTCCAAGGGACTCTCAAGAGTCTTCTCCAACACCACAGTTCAAAAGCATCAGTTCTTCGGAGCTCAGCCTTCTTCACAGTCCAACTCTCACATCCACCTTATACCAAACACTTATTACAGTATTTGGTAATGTTATTTGTTTTTGTTTTCTCCCACCTCACTAATATGTAAGCAGCTCTGTGAAGGCAGAACCATGACTTTCAAGTTCATTGTTGGATCAGTAGTGCCTGGCACATAGTAAGTGCTCAATAGTTACTGAATGAATGAAATGAACAACTGCTAAGCCAACACTGACCTTGACCTTCAGTAGGAAGTCAGGGGTAAGCCAGAATCCAGGTTCTGCAGGATATATCAGATGATATACCTATAAGTACTGGCCTCCCAACTTGCTTTATTGTTCAATAAAGCAAACACTACAGTGAAACTTTGTCAGCTAGAGAAGAAGCAGTCCTAGATATGGAGCCAGGGCTCTGGGCTTAGTCCAGGATCTGATATTAACCGGCTCTGTGACCTTGAACTGGCCCTATACATCTCAGAAACCCAGCATCTTATTGGAGAATGAGAGTGATTGGAATAAACAACTCATAAGATTCCTTCTAGCATACATATTCTGTTTTGGATGTCACGTTTTCTGCAGAGAAGAGAAAACTGGTGCAGCATTTAGCGTTCAAGGGGGGAGATAAATCACACGCTAAGTTTTAGGAGAATCAAAGAATCATGAGTGAGTACTTGGAAAATTTCTCTTTGGGAGTATCTTATAATAAGTTGGTGCGACTTCATCCACTTGATAATTACTCATTACTGCGTATTCCCTGAGTCGTGATCACTGTACCCTGTCTGAAAGCAGCTCCTCTCCATTTTCTTTGTTTCCATAGCTCACACACACACACACACCCACCCATACCCACAAGCACACACACACATACACACACTCACTGACTCATGTACACACCCGTCTTCTTTATTGCTAAGCTTTTTTTCACTTTTGCCACCTAGCAAAATCTCTCTTCCATCACCTTATGAAGAAGAAACATCCCTAATTCCATCAGATAGAGACCACCGGCTCTACCTCCACCCAGAAAGGGAAGGCAGAGTTTCCATGTTTTCAACCAGCTCACTTGAAAGCCTTTGTGTGCGCCCTAGGTCCTGCCCAGAGCCTCCACAAACGTCTCCAGTTGCTGCTTCTTCCCCATGCACTCAGTCACTTTTCCACAAGAACAATTATTTTCACAACAACTATTTTTGACTGAATGAGTAATTAATACTAATACAATATTATTAAGATTAATATTGAAAGGATATAATTTTAATATATTTTAATAGTATAATACTACAATGTTTTATCTACTTTTAGGGTAATGGGATCTTCCAGGTTTTGTACAAAGGGAAGCTTCCATAAGTAAGGATCCATAAGGAGTTAAATAGATCTGCTTAAAAATTTCCTCTATACAATATTTCGAATATACAATATTGTATTATTAAATATAGTCTCCATGTTGTACATTAGATTCTCAGAACTTACTCATTTAAAAAAGATAAGCCTCTCTATACCATCTTTTATTGCTTAAATTCTACCAGTCTTTGAAGGACCCACTCAGTTGCTGCCTCCACTCTAACTTTTCTTCATTCCTTTGTTAGGAAGCACTCTGCCCTTTCTTTGAACTTCTGTAATATTTCATTCATTCATTTATTCATCTAGTCAACAAATATATACTATGTGTAGACATTAATCTCTGCTCTCATGATGGTTATAATCTAGTGGGGGATACAAAAATGAATACATGTATATTATGTTATCCTCAGTTGTGTCTGACTCTTTGCCACCCCGTGGACTGTAGCCTGCCAGGGTAGATGGAGATAAATGTCATGGGAAAAAGGAGATAGGAAAAGGGTATAGAGGTGTCCAGTGTTGGGGTGAGAATGGTGTCAATTTTGAGTAGAATGGCTAATGGGGGAGATGATCTTCAACCAGAAACCTGCTGGAAGTGAGAGAGTAAGCCGGGAGGTGTGCTTCAGAGGAGGAAATGACAAGTGGAAGGTCGTTGTGCCAGGAGAGGTGTGAATGAGAGAGTCTAACAGGTGAAGAGAGCAGATGCGTGATGGTGGGGGATGGGCTGCATATCCTATGGCTATTTAAGGATTTGGCTTTTACTCAGAGAGTGATAAGAAGCCACTAACAGAGTTTGGAGGAGAGAAGTAATGTTATCTGACTTAAATTTTGAAAGGATTGTTTTGGCTGCAAGGCTTCAAATAGGCTGAGATGAAAGCAAGAGTACTGTCAAAAGGAAAAGACGTTGGTGGTAATGGTGGAAGTGATAAGATCCAGTTCAGTTCAGTTCAGTTCAGTTCAGTCGCTCAGTCGTGTCCAACTCTTTGTGACCCCGTGAATCGCAGCACGCCAGGCCTCCCTGTCCACCACCAACTCCCGGAGTTCACTCAGAGTTGTGTCTATTGAGTCAGTGATGCCATCCAGCCATCCCATCTTCTGTCGTCCCCTTCTCCTCATGCCCCTAATCCTTCCCAGCATCAAAGTCTTTTCCAATGAGTCAACTCTTCACATGAGGTGGCCAAAGTACTGGAGTTTCAGCTTTAGCATCAGTTCTTCCAAAGAAATCCCAGGGCTGATCTCCTTCAGAATGGACTGGTTGGATCTCCTTGCAGTCCAAGGGACTCTCAAGAGTCTTCTCCAACACCACAGTTCAAAAGCATCAATTCTTTGGCACTCAGCCTTCTTCACAGTCCAACTCTCACACCCATACATGACCACAGGAAAAACCATAGCCTTGAGTAGACGGACCTTAGTCGGCAAAGTAATATCTCTGCTTTTGAATATGCTATCTAGGTTGGTCATAACTTTTCTTCCAAGGAGTAAGCATCTTTTAATTTCATGGATGCAATCACCATCTGCAGTGATTTTGGAGACCCCCAAAATAAAGTCTGACATGGTTTCCACTGTTCTCCATCTATTTCCCATAGAGTGATGGGACCAGATGCCATGATCTTTGTTTTCTGAATGTTGAGCTTTAAGCCAACTTTTTTCACTCTCCTCTTTCACTTTCATCAAGAGGCTTTTAGTTCCTCTTCACTTTCTGCCATAAGGGTGGTGTCATCTGCATATCTGAGGTTATTGATATTTTTCCTGGCAATCTTGATTCCAGCTTGTGTTTCTTCCAGCCCAGCGTTTCTCATGATGTACTCTGCATATAAGTTAAATAGGCAGGGTGACAATATACATCCTTGACATACTCCTTTTCCTATTTGAAACCAGTCTGTTGTTCTATGTCCAGTTCTAACTGTCGCTTCCTGACCTGCATACAGATTTCTCAAGAGGCAGGTTAAGTGGTTTGGTATTCCCATCTCTTTCAGAATTTTCCAACGTTTCTCGTGATCCACACAGTCAAAGGCTTTGGCATAGTCAATAAAGCAGAAATAGATGTTTTTCTGGAACTCTCTTGCTTTTTCCATGATTCAGCGGATGTTGGCAATTTGATCTCTGGTTCCTCTGCATTTTCTAAAATCAGCTTGAACATCAGGAAGTTCACGGTTCACATATTGCTGAAGCCTGGCTTGGAGAATTTTGAGCATTACTTTACTAGCATGTGAGATGAGTGCAATTGTTTGGTAGTTTGAGCATTCTTTGGCATTGCCTTTCTTTGGGATTGGAATGAAAACTGACCTTTTCCAGTCCTGTGGCACTGTTGAGTTTTCCAAATTTGCTGACATATTGAGTGCAGCACTTTCACAGCATTCAGTTAAATTTTGCAAATGTTTTGAAAGTATATAGGTAGGAAAATATATTCAGATGTGGACTATTAGAGAAAGATAGGAAAGACAGAGAAGAGAGTAGGTTTGGGGGAAGATTAGAAGTTTAGCTGTGGATATGTTACTACAGAGGTTTCTCTGTGATATTTAGATCTAGATTTGGAGTGGGGAGTTGTATTTATGAGACTGGAGCAATTGGAGAAGTCCAGGCCGAAGATGTAAATAAGTCATTTGTGTATAGTGATGTTTAAAAATCAAGATATTATCAGAAATTGATGCTTTTATCTGTGCCCCTTTAAGCATGCTTTCTATATTTTATTATTAGTTGTAAATTTCCTCTCATCCATCATTAGATTATTTTCTTGGGGATAGATCCTCTGTGTGAACTCCCACAAAGCCTAGCCCAGAATGTAGCTCCAGGCAGATCTTAGTAAATACTTACAGCTAACAGTGCAAGACAGCATGATTAGGAGTTTAAATTGTGGTAGAGTTAATGCTAAAGATTTCAGCAGATGATGTGCTGAACGTGGTCTGGGACGGTCTGGCTTAGAACATAATAATAAAAGGAAAGCAAAGGAACCAGATAGGGGAGCAGAGACGGGAGAAATATCTAAGGGTTAGGGGAACATGAAAATAAGACTTATTTTGGTTCCTCAAAGATTATGTTAATTTAAGCAGAGACACCAGATTTGGAATTTGGAGACAGAGGATGAGATGGTTGGATGGCATCATCGACTCAATGGACATGAGTTTGAGCAAACTCCGGGAGACAGTGAAGGACAGAGAAGCTTAGCGTGCTGCAGTTCTTCGGGTTGCAAAGAGTCAGACATGACTGAGCACCTGAACAGCAACAATAAAAGACTGAACATTTGGCTCCCTTCCTCAAATTCATATGCTGAGAACTAATCCCCAGTGTGATGGTATTTGGAAGTGGGACTTTGGAAGGTGATTAGGTCAGGAGAGTAAAGTCTTCAAGAATGGATTAGTGCCCTTGTAGAAGAGACTCCAGAGCTCCCATGCCCTCTTTCCACCATGTGAGGACACAGTGAGAAGGCAGCCATCTCTGAACCAGAAGGCGGGTTCTCAGACACCAGATCTGCTAGAACCTTGACTGTGGACTTCCCAGTTTCCAGAATTGTGAGGAATAAATGCCTGCTGTTGAAACCACCCAGTCTACGGTATTTTTGTTAGAGCAGTTGAATGGACTAAAGTCATAAGAATAAGAGGAGGATTGAGGAAGGGGATGGCTGAAGTGGTGATTCTCAGCTGTGATCCTTCTTGGCGGGCATGTTATTAATAACACACAGATTGCCGGCCCCACTCCCAGAATTTCTGACTTTGTTGGTCTGGAGCAGGGAGAAGAATCTGTATTTCTAACAGATTTCTAGTGCTATTGTTGTTGCTCCTTTGAAGTCTGCATTTTGAGACTCACTGGCTTAGAAATAAGATAGTCTTCTTTTCTTTTCCTTTTTAAAAGTCAATAATATGATTATTAATCACCTCTACAAGAGTAATAACTAGAAAATTATCTTTTCATAATTCATTAAACCTAATTTTTATACACAGTGGGGTTATAACAGGGCAGTTTTAGTTGGTTCATTTTATATTCAGTTTCCAAAGAAGTTAACTGACATTTAATAGTTTGATAATTGATTTATGTCATCTTATATTGTCGAAGAAAAGGAAAGTATTTCTGAAAGCTCAAGGCACCTTCAGTTCCACATCCCCCTCAGTTTTATTGAGATATAATTGACATACAGCGGTGACTATATTTACGTTGTACAGCATAATGATTTAAATTACATATATTTTGAATAATTACTACAAAAAGTTTAGTAAACATTTATCATCTTATGTAGACACAAAATTTTTTTTTCTTGTGATGAGAACTCTTAGGAGTTACTTAACAATTTTCACATATATCATACATTGATAGCTATAGTCATCATACTGTACATTATGTCCCTAGAAATATTTATAACTGGAAATGTGTATCTTTTACCACTTTTATCTAATTTCTTCTCCCCTCATCATCTTCAATGTTTAATTTCTGTCACTTGGGAATGAAAACTAGGTCATTGTAAATTCATGAAATTTTTCATAAGATTATATCAAAAGTCTCCAGGGATAGCTCATGTAACTGGAAAACATGGGCTTTTAAAATAAGATGGCAACATGTACTTTGCAAAAACAGACATAACAAAGTCATATTATGATTTGTTAAGGACACTCAGTACTCTTGCCTGGAAAATCCCATGGGCGGAGGAGCCTGGTAGGCTGCAGTCCATGGGGTTGCTAAGAGTCAGACACGACTGAGTGACTTCACTTTCACTTTCATGCATTGGAGAAGAAAATGGCAACCCACTCCAGTGTTCTTGCCTAGAGAATCCCAGGGACAGGGGAGCCTGGTGGGCTGCCATCTATGGGGTTGCACAGAGTTGGACATGACTGAAGCGACTTAGCAGCAGCAGCTTCTGGAAATTTGGGGCTTTCAGGCTTTTATTTCAGTCTTACAGATTGTGTCACTTTTTAAGCAAGTGAATTATTTTTGCTGGTCGTACTCAGTACCACCTCCAACTCTCAACAGACTTTCCTTTAAGCACTGGGACAAGACATGGCATACCTGGCAGCAACATGTATCCTGAGATGTGAGGCTATAGAATTGCAGAGCTTGAAGAGAGTACAGATTATTATCGAGTCCAAGGTCTTCCTTTACGTATTTATTTATTTAATAATTATTTATTGAGGTCATGATATGTTCCCAATGCTAAGCTAGATGTTGGGGGATAGAACAATTATAGAAGTAACCATGCCATTTAATATTTATACTTCCTGTGTACTACACATATTCCAAAGTTTTACATCTTTTACTTTTTCAATAACCACAAGAAGCCTACGCAGTAGTACTCTATCTCTGAAAGTCAGGGGTAGGCAAACTATGTCCTATGGCCTATTTTTGTAGAGCCCATGAGTTAAGAATGGTTTTTACATTTTTAGAACACTGTAAATAAAAGAGTGAGATGCAAGAATAAAACACTACAAAAACTGTATTTGGCTTTGCAAAACCTAAAGCCTTTACCATCTGGCCCTTTATAGAGAACTTTTACCAAGTCTTATTAGAGATAGGGCCCTTCCCTGGTGGCTCATAGGTTAAAGTGCCTCCCTCCAATGCGGGAGACTTGGGTTTCTATCCCTGGGTCGGGAAGATCCCCTGGAGAAGGAAATGGTAACCCACTCCAGTATTCTTGCCTGGAAAATCCCATGGACGGAGAAGCCTGGTAGGCTACAGTCCATGTGGTCGCAAAGAGTTGGACACGACTGAGTGACTTCACTATTAGAGATAAGGATCCTGAGTCAAAAGGAAGTGCATTGTACCCAGGCAGTCTGCCTCTGGGGAAGACAAACTATTTCTGAATTGGTCACAATTAAGGCCCAGAGAGGTTAAAGAGACTTTTCCAAGTTGTGTAGTCAGTTACTGGCAGTGCTGGGACTTTATGCCAAGATTTTCAGTTCAGTGTCGTTTCTGATACATTTCTTAATACTTCCTTAGACTAGACCTTAGAAATTATCAGTTCTCAACATGTCAAATACATTAATTTCTTCTCCGATTTACCCAGTGCAAAGTTATCTAAAGAGAACTCCATGACAACTCAACTCATTTTGGGACAGGTTTAGGGCTTAGACATTCATCAACAGATACCTGGACAGCTGATGTCCTTCATCTAAACCTTATCTTATGTTCTTGCCACGCTTGAGATGCTATGAAGAAGAGGTAGCTCTAACTGCCTGGTTAAGTCTGAAAGCTTTTCCATGCTGACATCTTGTATTTTCTTCTCTCTCTTTTTCCTTCTATTGACTCTGCTACCGCTTGGTTCTGTAACAAGTTTTAGTTTCCATTTCTTAGGTTAAAATTAATTCTTGTGATAAGCTGAAAACCGTAAATAGAATGGATGATATACTTTGACGAGCTTCAAAGTAAATGTGGGGGCCAGAGAGATGCTTAGGACAGTACTCCATTACCAAAAGGAGCCTCTATACCAAAAAGGTAAGTTCTTCATGTGCCCTAAAGAGAAATCAGCCAGGTCACATGTCTCTGCCCACATCTGGCATTACAATATCCTTATTCATTGCTAAGGGAAATGCAATTTCATTTGGGCTCAGGAAACAGGATGCAATCATCAGTAACTGATGAATACAGATACTCACTTTAGATATGGGTAGCCAAGAATCAAAACCATGGGAGGAGAAACCAGCAGCATGAAAGAGAAGCTTCAAAATGGGGAAAAAATAGAGAAACTAAATCTCGAGGAAATAGAGTTAGTATAGAACATAGGAATTTAATAAAATTCTGTTTATCTCCAGAAAGACTTGAGAAGCTTTTAGACTTAACAAAATAAGAATAATTTCTACGAAAAAGAGACAATTAGAGATCACAAAGGAGTTTTAGGAAATTAAAAACTTGATTTGGAAAATATCCCATACCTCTCCTTAAAAATGTTGAATACAACAGCTGACAACTGAATTTGCAGTGAAGAACAGGTCTAGCCAGTAGAAATACAACACAAGCCACATATACAATTTAAATTTTTCTAGTAGCCATTTTATGAAAGTGAAAAATAAGTGAAATTAACTTTAATGATATGTTTTATTTAACTCAAAATATTATCATTTCAAACGTAATTGATATAAAAATTATTTATGTAATATTTGCATTCTTTTTCTTTTCAAAATGTTTGAGTGCCATGTGTGCATGTTGTATTTATAGCACATCTCATTCAGGACCAATCCTGTTTCCAGCACCTGTAGCCGGTGGTTACCATATTAGCATAGATCTAGGAGGTTGAATGACTGAGGGAATTATCCCAGAACAGAGTAAAAATGGGAGAGAAAAATTAAGCACCAAGAGGGAGAGACATTCAATCAGGGATGAAAGAAGACAGGAAGAGTTAGAAGCTGCTGTAGAAGTTTAAGTGAGACATGAAGTTTGCTGACAGAAGAGGATGGCAGAGGTGTAGTTCTTAGTTTCTGTCTCGAGCATTTTGAGAGCAAAAGTTCTTTGTTTTGAGGGTATACAACACAGAACACAGCCCCAGATTTGAACTAGAGATACAGTCCAGGGTTCTGCTAAGCCAGTCTTTCTAGTACCACCTGGTAAGGCATCTTTGGACACAGGAAAACCTCCTTCTTACCATCATTTACTGCAATCTGAAAAATAACTTGGATATTTTATAAGTTATACTAGCGAAGAAAAGGGAGAGAAACTTGTCTTACTGTGACTACACAGCTGTTTTTGACAGTTTGCAAAGAGCATGAAAGCAAAGCACCAGAAACAGCAGCGCCTGATGAAGGGAGAGCTCAGAACCTGATTCCAGGGCTCTTTTGTCAAGCACTGGGAATTCCCCCTTCTCCTCTAATGCCTAGCACTTTTCAGGCAGTAAGTGCTTCCAGCATCTTTTAAACTGTGGAAAATATGAAGCCCAAAGACCAGAATAATAATATTCGTTTCAGTTCTTTACATAGTGCCCGCTTCTCAGAAACTAGTTAAGGTTAAAAGAGGTCGATTCTTTAAAGTTCAGTGATAGGACAATCCTACCCTTATTCTTTTTAAAAGCAAGGCACTGGTAAATTTGTGTTTATTATCTGAATGTTCATTATAATCATAATGTACAGAGGTGCAAAGCAACACATGCTTAATGTTATACAATTTACCACGTGCTTTTCATATATAATTTCATCTAGTCTTCATAAATGTCCTACAAAGTAGGAGTTACCATCAGTTTTTTAAAAGTGAAGAACTATATTTTGGAAGACTCACTGACATGAGGTAATGTATATGAAGTGCTTAACAGAGTGACTGGCACATAATACATGTTGAAACCTATCTAATAATACTAATGGTAATGATAATTAATAATAATAATAATAATGATATTAACTTGCTCAATGTCACATAAGTGGTCGAGATTTGAACTCAGGAATTCCTGATAATTTTATGAGCAAATTAACTTGTCAAAGTGAATCTATCTTTATTCTTTTTTTTTCCATCAGAAAAGCTTAGCTATATGTTTATTTATTTTTAAAAAATTTTTTTAATACTTTATTCCACTTTACAGTACTGTATTGGTTCTGCCATACATTGACATGAATCATTTGCCCAGTTTTAAATCAGTTCATTTGGGTTTTGCTATTGTAAAAGACATGTACACTGAAAATTATAAGACATTGATAAAGCAAATTGAAGAGGACACAAAGAAATGGAATGACATTCCACATTCATGGATTGAAAGGATAAATATTGTTAAAATATATGTATTACCTAAAGTGATCAGAGATTCAGGTGATCTCTATCAAAATTCCAACAGCATTTTTCTCTGAAAAGGGGGGAAATCCTAAAATTCATACGAAACAAGAAAAAGACCCCAAATTGCCAAGGCAAACTTGAGAAAAAAGAGGCATCACACCTCTTGATTTCAAACTATATTACACAACTATAATAACCAAAAATAGCGTGGTAGTGGAATAGAAACAAACTCACAGATCAGTGGGACAGGAAAGAAAAAAAAAAAGAAGTACAGCATCAATCTAAAGGATTTCCCAGGTGGTTCTAGTGATAAAGAATCCGCTTGCCAATGCAAGAGACACAAGAGATGCGGCTTCCATCCCTAGATCAGGAAGCTGCCCTTGAGGAGAGCATGGCAACCCATTCCAGTATTCTTGCCTGGAAAATTCCATGGGCCAAAGAGCCTGGTGGGCTACAGTTCCATGGGGCTGCAAAGAGTCAGACAACTGAGTGAGCAATCTGAAAGGTTTCTGCATGCGAAGAAAACAATCAGCCAAGTGAAAAGGCAATTTAGGAAATAGGAAAAATATTTGCAAACCAAATGTCTAAAAGAGGGTTAAAATCCAAAGTAGTTCCTGCTTAGAATTATTAGATGTGCAACATAGACATTTTAATGCCATTGAAAGAAAAAGAGGAAAACCAGTGTGGTTTTTGGTTCTACTCTGAAAAAAAAAAAAAAAAAATATATATATATATATATATATAAAGGTTCTAGGAAGAAGAAGGCAAATTAAAGCATCAGTAATACTTTTTAAAAGAAGCCTTTATAAATCTAAAATCACTTTGTATGATAATACCTATTATATTGAAATGGTAGAATTATGGGTCAGTGACTTATTTTTGTCTATCAAACTCTGTGTAAGTACATTACTTGTATAATTTTAAAAAATGAATTGAGGCTTTTCTCTGTCATAGTGAACAGGCTAAGGGAGGTTATAAAGATTCTCTTCATCAGTGGAAGGCTTCCCATGGTGGACATCTCCACTTCAAGGAAAAGACTTTCTCCAAGTGTGTAAATACCTTTACAACAATAACATGTGATGCCTCTTTTTCATCTGAGGACACCTACCAAACCTAAAATGGACTGGTGCAACACGTTGTACTTTAACTATGGACATAATGTGACTTTTAATTTTGATTTTATCTTGTTTTAATGACTATGTTGCCTTACATCTGTAACTGTATAACTGGATTTGTTTCTAGCCGCATGAAAGCTTTTAAGTTACAAATGGCTGCTCAAACTCCTGCTACTGCTGCAACTTCCTCCAACTACTACTTGGGGCCCCTGGATCAGATATCCTCAATATGAGGATTAGGAGAATATGTTGCCTCACCAATTTAGGGACAACGCCCCTTCTCAGCTCAGAAGCAGTTATGGAATGAGAACGACGCCCCTTTTCCCTAGGCAACACAATTCTAAAAGAAAAGGGGGGAATGAGTCATTTCCTAGGCAGGTTGATAAGAAGTCTAGGGGTCCCCAAGGAAAGAGGGGGTGTGGAATTCTCAAGGAAGAAGGACAAACTTATTTCTCTACGTTCCTTAGGGTTATATAACAACAATGTATTCTGCCTGAGGGCAGTCTCTGGATTAAACCTTCTCTTTACAAGGATTATATAACAGCAATGTATTATGTATTCTGCCTGAGGACAGTCTCTGGATTAAACCGTCTGGCTAATTCTGTTATCTTAAAATGTAAATTATGGGAGTAGGTCTGGTGAGGTCTTTACAACCTCCAGACCTCCTTTGGATTAGTTGGAGAGTATATAAACTCATTGCTAAAACTAACAAGTGGGTACTCTTTCTACCTGCTTCTGATGCCTGTGTCAGAAGCTTTCTCTATCTCCTTTATACTTTAATACAACTTTATTACACACAAAAAATAAAAATAAAAAAATAAAACTGGGCAAATGATATGAATATACATTGTCCCAAAGATTTTCCAAACAGAGATATGGAAAGGTGCTCACCATCACTAATGATTAGAGAAATGCAAATCAAATCCACAAGGAGATATCACCTGACACTTGTTAGGATGGCTATTCTCAAAAAGACAAGAGCTATGTGTAGTTGACAGTATGGAAAAAGAAGCCTTCTAGACTGTTGATGAGAATGTAAATTGGTTCAGCCACTATAGAAAACAGCATGGAGATTTTTAAGAATAAATGAAAAATAGAATAAACATATGGTCTAGCAATCCCACTATTGGGTATATATCCAAAGGAATTCAAATCAGGATCAGAGATATTGGACTCCCTTGCTCATTATACATTATTCACAATAGCCACAATTTGAAACAACCTGCAACCTAAGTGTTTGTTCACAAACGAATAAGAAAATATGGTATATATACATACTGGAATGTTACTCAGCCATAAAAAGGAAAGAAATCCTATCATTTGTGACAACACAGATAAACCTAGAAGACATGGTACTCTTGCTCAGTCAATTAGTCATTTCTGGCAAGAATACTGGAGGGGGTTTTCATTTCCTCTTCCAGGGGACCTTTCTCACCCAGGATTGAAACTGCATCTCTTGCATCATCTGCATTGGCAGGCAGATTCTTTACCACCAAGCCACCTAAGAATCCCCAGAAGACATCATGTTAAGTAAGTCAGACAGAGAAAGACAAATACTGTATGATTTTACTTATATACAGAATCTAAAAAAGTCAGACTCATAGAACCATAGTACAATAGTGGTTACCAGGGACTGGAGGGTGGAAAAATGAGGAAATGTTGATCAAAGGGTACAAACTTTCATTTATAAAAGGAACAAATCCTGGGGACGCAATGTACAGCATCAGTTCAGTTCAGTTCAGTCGCTCAGTCGTGTCTGACTCTTTGTGACCCCATGAACTGCAGCACGCCAGGCCTCCCGGTCCATCACCAACTCCCGGAGTTCACTCAGACTCACGTCCATCGAGTCAGTGAGGCCATCCAGCCATCTCATCCTCTGTCATCCCTTCTCCTCCTGCCCCCAATCCCTCCCAGCATCAGAGTCTTTTCCAGTGAGTCAACTCTTCACATGAGGTGGCCAAAGTACTGGAGTTTCAGCTTTAGCATCATTCTTTCCAAAGAAATCCCAGGGCCAATCTCCTTCAGAATGGACTGGTTGGATCTCCTTGCAGTCCAAGGGACTCTCAAGAGTCTTCTCCAACACCACAGTTCAAAACCATCAATTCTTCGGCATAGTGACCAGTTAATAATACTGTATTTTGTACTTGAAATTTGCTTATGGAGTAGATCTTAAGTATTCTTACCATAGCAAAATCAACAAATAAAAATGGTACTATGTGAGGTGATAAATATGTTAATTGATTTCATTTTGGTAATTATGAATAAATATACCAAACTATCATATTGTATACCTTAAATATATACAATTTTTGTCAATTATACCTCAATAAAGCCAGAATTTTTTTGAGAAATTATAAAACGTGGCTCCTCTCGCCCCTGCCCCAAAATGAGAATTAATATTGTGGGCCAATAATGGTTCAGGGAAAAGTTGATAATTATAAGGATAAAATGTAAAAATGTTAGTTGTGGTTACAGAAACACTTAAAACTTAAGTTAATTGAAGTGTGAAATTAATTTATTTGGCAGAATTGAATACATTTTATAATGAACAAGTTATCCTTTCCATCTGTTCTTTGATTAGAATCATATTGCCACAGTGGGTGTTGGGGAGAGATGTTTATCCGTTTTTTTGCCCTCTTACACACCATCTCAAGGTAAGTAAAAGTTCACTCATACCTTTTACTGCCTACCCCTACCCCCAAGTAATCTCTTAGAATTGATTGAAAATAACTTTATCTATTTAGACAGACCTCTAATTTTTAACAATAAGCATTAAAAATACAGTTAGAAATTTAATAAAAATGTGACTTTGCTAACCTCTATTAGGTGGTTTTCTAAACCCCAGGAGTTTTTAGCTCATCAAAGACAGTAAACCTGCTCATGAGACTTTCCAGAAAAAAATATAATAAGCACTATACAGCTGCCATCTTTCCTCAATATTTCTTCTTATACTTCTGCAACAGTTTCTTATCAAATTATTTTGTCTCCTTTCTCTTTATTCCAAATTCATCTTCCATACAGCCATTGGAGTGATTTTTCAATAACACACATTTGATCATATTCTTCTCCAACCTCGCCTCTAATATTCTTCAGTGGCTCCCCGGCATCTTTAGAGTGAGTCTGAACTCTTTGTCATGGCATACAGGGTCCTACATGGTCTAGATTCTACCTATTTTCTCAAACTTATACCTTTTATTTCACATTGTACAATCACAATGGATACAGCTGTGTCTATAACCTGACATTCCTAAAATGTGCTGTTTTCTTTTCACACCTCTTTGCCTTTGTATCTGCTATTCCCTTCCCCCAGAACACTGTTCAAGGGTAAGTTTCTCATCTTTGTGCATAAGCTATGTCTTGCCTGCTGGTTACATTTTCCAACAGACCCACTATGCTATGTGTTCACCAAACCCCCACCTCCTTGTCCCTCTGGAATCAGGTAGACTGCTTTCCTCAAAGTTAGATACGGCCATATGAATTCTGATGAGAGAAATGTGGGTAAAAGTGACTTCCAGACCTGATCCCAAAAGCCTCCTGAATAATACTCCATGCTTTCCTTAGTTTCTCCTTTTCTGGCCAGATGCAAAGGATCCAGTGGAGGACCTCAAGGTCCTAGGGAACAGCAGGCCCCTAGATTGAAGGTGCCAGCTTGCTGGTTGGGCCATCTGACTTACCTATGAGCTAAGAGTAAACTTTTACTGTGTTAAGTCCCTGAATAGGGAAGATAGGTAGTAAATAATAATAAAAATTGTTATGTAATTTCAGGCAATGATAGTGCTGTTATGCAAGACAAATCTGGGTAAGGGGATGGAGAATTAAGGATGTGGGGTCCTTTTGTCGTGTGGTCAAGGAAGGCCTTTCTGGGGATGTTATTTTAAGCATTGGGTTGAATGAAGTGGCAGATAAGTCACATGAAGTCTAGGGAACTGGAAACGGAAACAGAAAGTGTTAAGTATCTGATGTAGAAAATAGTGTGGCTATTTATACCTGGAATATCAATAGCAGAAGGAAGAGGAAGACAGCCAGTGTGGCTAGAGTGGAGGAAGAGAGAGAGAGGAAGAGAAGCAAGGGGGAATTTAGGAGGGAGGAAGAGCCTTGGGTCATGCAAGGCCTTGAAGGCCTGGGATTCTGCTCTCAAGGAAAGAAGTCACGGGAGGATTGTGAGTAGTTGAATGGCACTTTAAAATGATCACTCTGACTGCTGGGTTGAGAATAGCCCAGGTCTTGGTTTTCTGCAGACAGACTCCCACCTGCTCCCTTGTTAGGGGCCACCATAGGCTTTATCTGCAGTCCCTCCCCAGTGGTGAAGCCAAAGGCCCATGTGCAACATGTGCTTCATTTCTCTCCCTTCTTATTTCTTTCCTTACCTCACTTCCCTAATTTCCCTGCCAATTTCACTGATTATTTGTAAAGGGCTTTAAAAAGTACTTTATCGAGTATTTTAAGATATTATTTAAGAGGCAGGTTTTGCAGTTTCTGGTCAACTACACTGCCAGAAACCTCGACTGCTTCTACTTGTCAGTGAAATAAGAAGCAAAGTCTTAGAACAGTTTTGTGGCTGCCAAAGGGAAGAGGAGGTGGGAGAGGGAAGGGTTGTGAATTTGAGAAAAGCAAATGCAAAACTATCATATATAGAATGGATAAATAGCAAGGTCCTTCTGTATAGCACAGGGAACTATATTCAATATTGAAAACCTTGAAAAAAAAATGAATAACTGAATCACTTTGCTGTATAACAGAAATTAGCACGATGTTGTAAATCAGCTATGTGCTGTGTTGTGCTTAGTTGCTCAGTCCTGTCTGATTCTTTGTGACCCTATGAGCTGTAGCACACCAGGCTCCTCTGTCCATGGGGATCCACCAGGCAAGAATACTGGAGTGTGTTCCCATGCCCTTCTCCAGGGGATCATCCTGATCCAGGGATCAAACCAGGGCCTCCTGCATTGCAGGTAGATTCTTTACCACCTGAGCTACTGAAGTGAAGTGAAGTCGCTCAGTCGTGTCCGACTCTTTGCTACCCGTGGACTGTAGCCCACCTAGCTCCTCCATCCATGGGATTCTCCAGGCAAGAATACTGGAATGGGTTGCTATTTCCTTCTCCTGGGGATCGTCCTGACCCAGGGATCAAACCCAGGTCTCCCACATTGCAGGCAGACGCTTTAACCTCTGCACCACCAGGGAAGCCCAGCTGAGCTACTAGGGAAGTCCAAATCAGCTATACTTCAATAAAATTTAAAAAGAAGTAAAGTCTTTAATTGGGAATGAGATTGGGAGTACTGATGAGAGGAAAGAGGAGACCGCTTGCTTAGTGAATGGGGAGAGTCAATTCACTAGGGAAATTCAGGGTTTTTGTTTTTGATAAGGTCAAAAGGGACTGGGTGAGGATCAGTCATTGTGTTCAGGATTATAGCAATGGAAAGTCTAAAAGACATAGTCTTTTCCCATAAATGTAGACTAGTTGGAGAAACAGTGAGTAGTATCACAGGAAATAGTTAAAAGGCCTTATTTCATTCTTTCACCTATTTATTAACTTGATGACAATGAATTAATGATTATTTTAAGGCAGAAGACTAAGATACAGTCCCAGCTTAGATTCTAATAGGGTAAGGAAAAAGATGAGTTCCCCAATAGAGGTATATACACCAAGGTGGCGATTCCCAGGTGGTTCGGTGGTAAAGAATCCACCTGCAGTTCAGGAGATGCAGTTTGATACCTGGGTCCGGAAGAGCTCCTGAAGAAGGCAATGGCAATCCATTTCAGTAGTCTTGCTTGTGAAATTCCATGGACAAGAGGAGTCTGGTGGGCTACAGTCCACTGGGTCGCGAGAAAGTCAGATATGACTTTGGGACCAAAACAAAACCAGCAAACACCACCAGGGAGGCAGCATCCCGGTTTGTCTGAAGGAGGGAGTGTGTGTGGCCAAGAAGAGTACAGGCAGCAATGCTGATGCTTGAGCGGTGAGTGGGAGGCTCCAGAGACACGACTGGATAGGCAAGGAAATGCACACAGAGTAACAAACGACGCAGTGAAGAACTGAAAGGTCAGTGTAACTCAGATAGGACATTAACGCTGGAGTTTTGTGTAGTTAGGGAAGACTGCGTAAAAGAATGAGATTAGATGAACTGGAAAGATATGAAAGAGAGAATTAATGGGGAGGAGACTTTAGGCTGGGAAAAGCATTTCCATCAAGGTGGGAATATTGTTGGCATATGTTGAGGTCGTTAGGAGAAATACACGGTGTGGATTGTCATCCTCATAAACACTGTATATGCTACAATACCTAGTCACCTCCTGCAGAATGTAGGGGTAGTGCACTGGGAAAAGGCTAGATAAGGTGGTGGGACTTCTAAATTGTAGAAGATCTTGCCCAAGTCCAGGGTCCATCTCTGATGGTCAGTTGCTTTTGCATGAGTCTGAAAGGAGAAATTTCCCCCTTTCTCTACTTTTACCAAGTAAAGACTTTACACATCTCTGTACCCAGTCTGGTTTCTTCAGGTATTTAAGAACATCTAGTAATGGACAAATATCCCTCAGGAGGGAAGCTAGGTGGCACTATGTCACTGCCCAGCCACTGGTCTTTCAAAGCCTAGGGCATCCTTGGTTTTAAATGTTTTAATGAATACAAAACTATTAGTGGAGCTTTGAGACAGATGGTTTGGAAGCCTTCTAGAGAAAGAAAATGTGTTCCTTTCATAAATTTTTATGCAATGAACTCCTGTGATTTAGACCAGAATTAGCTAGCTGACCTGCCTAATTTCTGCTGTGAATGACATAATTCTATTTGTAGGTGAAGATCACATTATATTTTTCTATTTGAGAAATTACTGTATTCTATAAGTAAAGCATTATAGGGATCAAAGATATATCACTATCTTCTTCTAAGCTTTAATAGAGAATAAAAAGCCCTTTTGTTAATAAGAATTCAAAAGGTGAAACTGAGAAGTAAAGCTGCCTACTTTTACCCTTAGTGGTAGAATTAGAACTCCTACCAAGAGTTAATGCCAGCTAAATAAGTATTTTCCTGGATAACCTGCTGCTGCTTTGATTTCCTCAAAGTTTTTCTTCCTGGGAAAAGTAGCATTGAGAGCTAGATTAATTTAATAACACTTTGAAACCTGATGTAGCCAGTCAGCAGGCTTCACAATATAAGGTGCTTGCCTCTGCAGCACAGTGAAACAGGAAAGGGGTCTAGACATCCTGCATTAACAGAGCATGGTGGTCTAAGACATAAATTTGCTATGGAAGAAGTATGGCGGAGAGCACAGAACAAGTCTATTCAGGGGCTTTGTAGTTTACATTAAATCTGGGCCTTCCTCCACTATCTTTCTCTCTCTTTTTTCTCTCTTTTTCTTTTTGGCCTTGTGCATTTGCCTTGCAGCATCTTAGTTCTCAGACTAGGGATCAAAACAAGGTCACTGCAGTGAAAGAGCCAAGTTCTAACCAAGGGACTTCCATGGCACTCATGCCCCATCTTGCTCTCGACTTCTACTTAATATTGTACGCAATTATTATCGCCTGCAATGCAGGAGAGTTGCAGGAATAGCAGGTTTGATCCCTGGATCGGAAAGATCCCCTGAAGGAGGGCATGGAAACCCACTCTAGCATTCTTGCCTGGAGAATCCCAAGAATAGAGGATCCTGGTGGGTCACAGTCCATTGGGTCGCAAAGAGTCGGACACGACTGAAGCGAACTAGCGTTATCTGTATGTTGCTTGAATTAAAATTAAATGAAACGTTTAACTACAATCCTACCTAATGTTTCAGGATTCCTTGGTGGCTTAAATGGTAAAGAATCTGCCTGCAATGCAGGAGTCCCAAGTTCAATCCCTGGGTCTGTACGATCCCCTGGAGAAGGGAATGGCATCCCACTCCAGTATTCTTGCCTGGGAAAGTCCATGAACAGAAGAGTCTGGCAGGCTACAGTCCATGGGGTCACAGGACTTTTAACCAAGAGTCAGACTGTGTAGCTAACACTTTCACTTTCACCTAAAACTTCAGTTTCAGAGTTACCCTTTGTAGGAAGTTAGGGGGCATTATAGACCACGGATGATAGTGTGTTTGGGGTCAGTAGAAGCCAGCAGAGGTGGAGTATAAACTCAAATCAACATACTTTCTGGATTCTGACCTGCATCATATTTATACTACCCTCATGAATAGCTGCATTTTTTTTTACATTTCTGACACTGTATTAAAATATGTGCATTTGGCCCCTAGTACCATGAATAGGTTCAAATGTCCAGTTCAAAAATAATAGTATGAATAGTCATTCAAAACTCAGTAAGATATCAGGACACATCAAAAAAAAATTGCAGTTAGTGAAATGAATATGGTAGAGAAATATTCTGTGAGATAATCAGGTGTTTAACCTGATTTTTTAAAATTATTATTATTATTATTATTATTTTTAACCTGATTTTGATAAACAAGAAAGTCAGGAAAAAAGACAATGCTTTCTACTGTGTGTTTGTGTGCATATTTCAATTATTGCAGCTTAAAATCCATCGACTGTGATTTCAAAAAGTCCCCAGTATTTCTCTGCAAAATATGTTTAAGCAATGTAAACAAAGCCAAACAAAACAACCCTTCCACCCAAACACTAAATTCAGTTCTTTGTAAAAAGGATTGTTTCCATGTTTAATAAGACTTCTATTGTAAAAATATTTATTTTCCCTTCAATCATTTTCTCTCTTTCTCTATTTTAGCCCACAAGGGAGAAAATTTCTTTACTTCACACAGTCATGAAAGTCATAGAGATTTGAACCAGCCTGCAAACCCTGTGGCTTTACAATAATATAAAATCATCACAGTAATTCCTAATTGAAACAGCAAGTACTTACAGAGCACGTAACTGTGTGCAATGGCCTTGGAGCACAGAATGAAGCAGGGCAAAGGCTAATAGAGTTTTGCCAAAAGAATGCACTGGTCATAGCAAATACCCTCTTCCAACAACACAGGAGAAGACTCTACACATGGACATCACCAGATGGCCAAAACCAAAATCAGATTGATTATATTCTTTGCAGCCAAAGATGGAGAAGCTCTATACAGTCAGCAAAAACAAGACCAGGAGTTGACTGTGGCTCAGATCATAGACTTCTATTGCCAAATTCAGACTTAAATTGAAGAAAGTGGGGAAAACGACTAGACCATTCAGGTACGACCTAAACCAAGTTGCTAACAATTATACAGTAGAAGTGAGAAATAGATTTAAGAGACTAGATCTAATAGACAGAGTGCCTGATGAACTATGGATGGAGGTTTGTGACATTGTACAGAAGACAGGGATCAAGATCATCCCCAAGAAAAAGAAATGCAAAAAAGCAAAATGGCTGTCTGAGGAGGCCTTACAAATAGCTGTGAAAAGAAGAGAAGTGAAAAGCAAAGGAGAAAAGGAAAGATATAAGCATCTGAATGCAGAGTTCCAGAGAAGCAAGGAGAGAGAAGAAAGCCTTCCTCAGTGATCAATGCAAAGAAATAGAGTAAAACAACAGGATGGGAAGGACTAGAGATCTCTTCAAGAAAATTGGAGATACCAAGGGAACATTTCATGCAAAGATGGGCTCAATAAAGGACAGAAATAGTATGGACCTAAGAGAAGCAGAAGATATTAAGAAGAGGTGGCAAGAATACACAGAAGAACTGTACAAAAAGATCTTCATGATCCAGATAATCATGATGGCATAATCACTCACCTAGAGCCAGACATCCTGGAATGTGAAGTCAAGTGGGCCTTAGGAAGCATCACTACAAACAAAGCTAGTGGAAGTGATGGAATTCCAGTTGAGCTATTTCAAATCCTAAAAGATGATGCTGTGGAAGCGCTGCACTCAATATGCCAGCAAATTTGGAAAACTCAGCAGTGGCCACAAGACTGGAAAAGGTCAGTTTTCATTCCAATCCCAAAGAAAGGCAATGCCAAAGAATGCTCAAACGATTGCACTATTGCACTCATCTCACACGCTAGTAAAGTAATGCTCAAAATTCACCAAGCCAGGCTTCAGCAATACGTGAACCATGAACTTCCAGATGTTCAAGCTGGTTTTAGAAAAGGCAGAGGAACCAGAAAGACATCTCTTTCTGCTTTCTTGACTATGCCAACGCCTTTGACTGTGTGGATCACAATAAACTGTGGAAAATTCTGAAAGAGATGGGAATACCAGACCACCTGACCTACCTCTTGAGAAATCTGTTTGCAGGTCAGGAAGCAACAGTTAGAACTGAACATGGAACAACAGACTGGTTCCAAATTGGGAAAGGACTATGTCAAGGCTGTGTATTGTCACCCTGCTTATTTAACTTATATGCAGAGTACATCATGAGAAATGCTAAGCTGGAAGAAGCACAAGCTGGAATCAAGATTGCCAGGAGAAATATCAATAACCTCAGATATGCAGATGACACCACCCTTATGGCAGAAAGTCAAGAAGAAATAAAGAGCCTCTTGATGAAAGTGAAAGAGGAGAGTGAAAAAGTTGGCTTAAAGCTCAACATTCAGAAAATGAAGATCATGGCATCTGGTCCCATCACTTCATGGGAAATAAATGGGGAAACAGTGGAAACAGTGTCAGACTTTATTTTTCTGGGCTCCAAAATCACTGCAGATGGTGATTGCAGCCATGAAATTAAAAGACGCTTACTCCTTGGAAGGAATGTTATGACCAACCTAGATAGCATATTAAAAAGCATAGACATTACTTTTGCCAACAAAGGTCCGTCTAGTCAAGGCTAGGTTTTTTCCAATGGTCATGTATGGATGTGAGAGCTGGACTATAAAGAAAGCTAAGCACGGAAGAATCGATGCTTTTGAACTGTGGTGTTGGAGAAGACTCTTGAGAATCCCTTGGACTGCAAGGAGATCCAAGCAGCCCATCCAAAAGAAGATCAGTCCTGGGTGTTCATTGGAAGGACTGATGTTGAAGCTGAAACTCAAATACTTTGGCCTCCTGATGTGAATAGCTGACTCGTGTGAAAAGACCTTAATGCCTGGAAAGACTGAAGGCAGGAGGAGAGGGGTCAGAGGATGAGATGGTTGGATGGCATCACTGACTCAATGGACGTGAGTTTGGGTAAACTCCAGGAGTTGGTGATGGGCAGGGAGGCCTGGTGTGCTGTGGTTCAGCGAGTCTCAAACAGTCGGATATGACAGAGTGACTGAACTGAACTGAAATGAGGATGTATTGAGCTCTTTATATGTATTAATCAAATGAATCTTCATAATAATTCCAAGAAGTAAGTTGTCAACTCAGTAAAATTCAAAGCAATTTTCTTATATTATGCAAAGATTACTGGAGTCTTCTGAATGTTCTGGAATTATTCTTAATCTGAAGTCTTCCTTTCAGATCTGCCTTGAAGAAAATGTTCTAAGGATCTCTGCTTCTTCCTAATGTCCCAATTTCCCCAAACAGAAAGCTGTTTGGAGACTTGAGAAGAGCATCTTATTCCTAGTTTTTCAGTTTAGCCATAAGATTACAAGATTACAGGTGAGAATTTATTGCCTTTTTCAGCAGCTTTATTGAAAAGTGCATCACATTCTATTGGCTGGGAAAAATAGGTTTGTTCTGCTTTTTTTTTTTAAAAATGCAGAATTGTGCAATTTATTAAAGCCAATGGTAAGGAATTCTTTCTTTCTCAGCAGACCAAAGGCAGACAATGCTCTGACAACTTCCTGCTATCCCAAGAGTCCTGTTGGAAGCTTACATCGTGTCTGTGAATTGCCCTCTTCGCATCTTCCTGAGGGTTAAAGGATGTGTTTAATGTCAGCCAAACTCTTTGGCTTCTGTAGAAATAGGAGTAAAACCAGCACAAAAGTTATTAGAGCCATTAACTGTTTCCTCACCTTCAGCATGACCTTGGTTTCCTGTTTTGATAACCCAGTACAGTACATTCTCTTCCAATTTGGCAGAAGCGATGCCAAGATTGTTGATAAGTAGCTTTATTAGATGCTTGTGTCCTTTGGAGGAC
Organism: Nanger dama; assembly: GCA_917880005.1. Taxonomy (NCBI): domain Eukaryota; kingdom Metazoa; phylum Chordata; class Mammalia; order Artiodactyla; family Bovidae; genus Nanger; species Nanger dama. The sequence continues at coordinate 7,109,098 of CAKJTW010000059.1, forward strand.
TGTTTCTGTTTTTATTTCTAGCATGGAGATTCTGGGTTTAAGATGGGCTGAAAATATTCAACCTCTGCAGTGTCCCGGGGCACACTGTCTGGTGTCAAGAGAGAAACCTGAAGCCCTGGGTCCATGTTATGTCCCAGCTTCACTGGTCATGGGCTCTGGGACATGTGGCAGTCAGTCAATATCTTGGGGCCTCAGTTTCCTCAACTACTTTGGAGGTTATGACATGACAAAACTATGACAAACCTAGGTGGTGTGGGTGTTGGTTTAGTCGCTCAGTCATGTCTAACTCTTTGTGACCCCATGGACGGTAGCACACCAGGCTCCTCTGTCCATCGAATTTCCCAGGCAGGAATACTGGAATGGCTTGCCATCCCCTTCTCCAGGGGATCTTCCTAACCCAGAGATCGAACCCATGTCTTCTGCATTGCAAGCAGAGTCTTTACTGACTGAGCCACCAGGGATGATATTAACTATCAAAACAATATTAATATTAATAATAATAGCTGACAGTTATTGAGTGGTTTTTCAAAAGCCTTGATGGTGTCTCTCAGTTAATTCTAAAAGCAGCACTGGGAGGCAGGGACTATTATGACCCTGTTTCAAAGAGTTGACTGAGATGGGGCAGGTGGGATTAGGACTTTCTCTTATCTATAGTCGTGTAGTCAGAAGGTGGTGGCACCACACTTGAGGCACTCTGATGGTTTATCTTGAAAATGGGACCCACAGACCAACAGCATCAACAATACCTGTGAATTTATTAAAAATGTAAATTTTGGGGCATTCTCTAGCTTCTTTGTATGATTTCTATGCATATGATATGTTGAATACTCTAGTACAGTGGTACTAAAACCTGTGTTCTCAATCCCTGTATAGAGGTTTTCTTCATTCAATGAATTTCTCAGATTGTCTGGAGCATTGCCCAGTTGACTCTGGTTGGTTATGTGGTTGTTCTCCCCACTCCCTTGTCCCTACCCCACACTTTGTGCAAGCCCATCCCTCCTGTGCAAAATCATCCCCCAGAAAAAGAAATGCAAAAAGGCAGAATGGTTTTCTGAAGAAGCCTTACAAATAGCTGAGAAAAGAAGACAAGCTAAAGGCAAAGGAGAAAAGGAGAGATGCGCCCATCTGAATGCAGAGTTCCAGAGAACAGCAAGGAGAGAGAAAGCCTTCCTCAGCGATCAATGCAAAGAAACAGAGGAAAACAATAGAATGGGAAAGACTAGAGATAGAATAGACTGCTCAAGAAAATTAGAGATACCAAGGGAACATTTCATGCAAAGATGGGCTGAATAAAAGAAAGAAACGGTGTGGACCTAACAGAAGCAGAAGATATTAATAAGAGGTGGCAAGAATACACAAAACTATACAAAAAGATCTTCATAACCCAGATAACCACAATGGTGTGATAAGTCACTTAGAGCCAGACATCTTGGAGTCTGAAGTCAAATGGGCCTTAGGAAGCATCACTATGAACATTCCAGTTGACCTATTTAAAATCCTGAAAGATGATTCTGTTAAAGCACTGTACTCATTATTCCAGCAAATTTGGAAAACTCAGCAGTGGCCACAGGATTGGAAAAGGTCAGTTTTCACTCCAATTCCAAAGAAGGGCAGTGTCAAAGAATGTTCAAACTACCACACAATTGCACTCATTTCACATACTAACAAAGTAATGCTCAAAATTCTCCAAGTTAAGCTTCAACAGTACATGAACTGAGAACTTCCAGATGTTCAAGCTGGATTCAGAAAAGCCAGAGGAACCAGAGATCAAATTGCCAACATTCACTGGATCATAGAAAAAGCAAGAGAGTTCCAGAAAAGCATTTACTTCTGCTTTATTGACCGCCCTAAAGCATTTGACCATGTGGATCACAACAAACTGTGGAAACTTCTTTAAGAGCTGAGAATACCAGACCACCTTACCTGCCTCCTGAGAAACCTGTATGCAGGTTAAGAAGCTACAGTTAGAACTGGACATAAACAATGGACTGGTTCCAAATGGTTGGATGGCATCACCGACTCAATGGACATGAATTTGAGCAAACTCCGGAAGGTGAAAGGCAGGGAAGCCTGGTGTGCTACGGCCTATGGGGTCCCAAAGAGTTGGATACAAGTGAGAGACTGAACAACAACAATCCCTCCAGTAGCTGTGTGTCTGACTCCGGGAATAGTCTGTGCCCAGAGAAGAGGTCAAGGGCTTATGAAGAATGTATTTTTCACTCGTGACTGCCAGTATCCTTCCCGTGATTCATTTGCCATCAAAATCAATGCACATTAATATTTTGTTGCCAGAAACTGCTCTATTTTACAATTTTAAAATATACTCTAATATTAGAACTTATGCCTGTGAAATGCATAAATTTCCCCTCATTTCTATAAGACAACTTGGGATAAATTTTATCAGTTCCAAGAGATTTCAAGGCATTTAGTTATGTGAATTAACTGGAAAACACTGCATACTTTACTTTCTGCTGGAAAAAATCAAGTTATGTTTATGACTTCCAAGGATAACAGATACTGTAAATACAACAGTTTCATGTATAACCAGATTGTTACATAAACTTTAAAGGACCTTTAAAAATTCTTTTGGAAAAAAATGGAATTAAAAATTTTTTTGTGGCTCTCAATCGATCCTTATTACCATTAGATTATCAAAACTTTTTTTCCAAAGAGTGTGAATTCCTTCCACTTAGTTGCAAATAGTGAAGGGTAGGATAGTTTCCACAACAAACTCTGGAAAATTCTGAAAGAGATGGGAATACCTAACCACCTGACCTGCCTCTTGAGAAACCTGTATGCAGGTCAGGAAGCAACAGTTAGAACTGGACCTGGAACAACAGACTGGTTCCAAATAGGAAAAGGAATATGTTAAGGCTGTATATTGTCACCCTGCTAATTTAACTTCTATGCAGAGTACATCATGAGAAACGCTGGGCTGGAGGAAGCACAAGCTGGAATCAAGATTGCCGGGAGAAATATCAATAAACTCAGATATGCAGATAATACCACCCTTATGGCAGAAAGTGAAGAGGAACAAAAAAGCCTCTTGATGAAAGTGAAAGAGGAGAGTGAAAAAGTTGGCTTAAAGCTCAACATTCAGAAAACGAAGATCATGGCATCTAGTCCTATCACTTCATGGCAAATAGAAGGGGAAACAGTGGAAAGAGTGACAGACTATTTTTGGGGGCTCCAAAATCACTGCAGATGGTGACTGCAGCCAGGAAATTAAAAGACACTTGCTCCTTGGAAGAAAAGTTATGACCAACCTAGACAGCATATTAAAAAGCAAAGACATTCCTTTGCCAGCAAATGTCTGTCTAGTCAAGGCTATGGTTTTTCCAGTTGTCATGTGTGGATGTGAGAGCTGGACTATAAAGAAAGCTGAGCGCAGAAGAATTGATGCTTTTGAACTGTGTTGTTGGAGAAGACTCTTGAGAGTCCCTTGGACTGCAAGGAGATCCAAGTAGCCCATCTTAAAGGAAATCAATCCTGAATATTCATTGGAAGGATGGATACTGAAGCTGAAACTCCAATACTTTGGCCACTTGATGCAAAGAACTGACTCATTTGAAAAGACCCTGATGCTGGGAAAGATTGAAGGTGGGAGGAGAAGGGGACAACAGAGGATGAGATGGATGGATGGCATCACCGACTCAATGGACATGAGTTTGAGTAAACTCTGAGAGTTGGTGATGGACAGAGAAGCCTGGCATGCTGTTGTCCATGGGATCTCAAAGAATCAGACGTGATTGAGTGACTGAATTGAACTGAGGGTAGTAAGTGCTACATTTGTAGCGTGTTAAGAGAAATGTAACTGTAGAAAAGAAATGAAATTCCATCAGGAAAAGAAAAAGTATGTTTATACTTTTAAAAAGTTTTAAAAAGTATTATCAGAAAAATTCAGAAACTGTAATCAATTACAAGAGGAAAATAAAAATCATCTGTATTCTTACTATTCAGCACTGTTAGCACTATAGTATATATATCTTTCCAGAATAGTTTGGCATATCAGGACAGTTATACTTAGCTCTATAATTTACCAAAAATTAGATCTTATTTTGTACACTGTTTTGTAAATATAGTAACTCTGGTTCTCCTTTAATATCAACCCCTATGGATGTGTACAGCTTTCTAGGGTAACTCTTTTTGCTGGAAAGTCTTGTTTGCAGGCACTCACATATTTCTCGTGGTATTGATTCCCATGTTGCCTATGCTTGAGACGCACTCACAGCCACTGTACGGAATATAAGGAAATAACTGGGTAATATAATATGTCTCTTATAGTTGGTCACTTCAAAATCAAATAAAATGACTAATGTGAAGCTTCTAAGTCACCCATTCTACTGCCAATGGCTTCCTTACTTCCTTGCTCTCTTGTATTTTAAATTTATAAGTACCATGAAGTTCTGTTTTAGAGAGTTCAGCTTTCAGACATATTTTCTGTGATAAATTAGCTCACTTTCTTTACCAGTACAAAAATTCCAAATGAAGCTCGACTTCATATCTTTGTTCTTTTATTTTCTCAGGGAAATTCTGCCCCAGGGAAATCTCTTTTAGGGAGATTCCAGGGATCAAATTCAGGCCATTAGAACCATATCTTAACTGTTTAGTTATTGGAAGTACTTAGGGAAAGAAACTTTACTGTAAATCTAAAAAGATCTAGATTTAGGGCTTATCTACACATAAGTTAGCTTGGAAAAAAAATTGTTGAATTCAGGGAAACTAGAGATAAGCTAGCTACTACTTAGATTCATTTTGTTGCATTTTTTTCTCAAGCTGATTTTTATGGGAGGCTAAAACCAGATTCCTTTTTGGTGGTAGGTTTTTCTGTTTTTCAGACACAAAATTTCACAATCAAAAATGTTTTTCCAAGTAATGTTTACTCTAAAGATGCCAGTTCAAGAATACTCTGTCTGAATGTGATAATAAACAGTGGCAAATTCTTTATTTTGGTAAAGTGTATTAACTGAAGAATATACAGGGCAGGCACTCAAATGAAAATCACTTTTTCCTGCTATAAGTCATGATATACAAGTAACAATACTTTGGGGACATACGAACACATTCTTGAAAGTACACTGAATTGTCCTTGTGTTAGTTGCTCAGTCATGTCTGACTCTTCGTGACCCCATGAACTATAGCCCACTAGGCTCCTCTGTCTATGGGATTTTCCAGGCAAGAATACTGGAGTGGGTAGCCATTCCCTTCTCCAGGGGAATCTTCCCAATCTAGGGATCAAACTCAGGTTTCTTGCATTGCAGGTACGTTCTTCACCATCTGAGCCACAAGGGAAGCCCAACTGCCCATGGGTGGTCAGAAAGCATTTGTGCAACTTTAAGAATAATGATTTTTTCTTAATTCATCGGAATTCTTCTACCAACTTTCCCTAGGCAGATATATGTAAAACAATCGTTGTCTAGTTTATCAATAATTTTCTCTTTCTGCTAACCTGAGTCACGAATATTTCAAGTCTTTTGTTTCTTTTCCTTCTAAAGAATAGATAGTATTTATTATTTGTAAAGATTAAAGATATAAATTATATATTTAAAATGTAACAAGTAATTCTAATTTAAAAGCTAGGTCTTAGAAAGGAAATTAGAAAACTGAACCATATATGTACTTTTATCTTAATTCTTTGACTACCCAAAGTCAAAACAATCCATAAGAATAAGCCAAACTGGTTATTAGAAACCTGGGAGTAAAAATAGGTATCCAAGAGAACAAAATGTTCTTAAAAATCTAAACTGATGATGTATGCAGATGCTTCCTACTCAAGGAGGTGGAACATAACGCCCTAGTCCCTTGAATATGAGGTGTGGGTAGTGATTTCCTTCCACAAATTATAGTAAGGAGAAGGTGCAGAGGAGCTTTACCAAGAGAGATCTGGCAAACACTGCCCCAGCCAGGTGGTCAAGGTGAAAATTAATAGCTCTTTGATATTAACAGATACATTGATACCTTTTATCCTTGATATCAGGTAATGAGAGTGGTACTTTGTGGTCTTCCTCCTCAAAACTCATAACTCCAGTATACCCATGAAAAAAGCAAAAGACAAATTCTAGTAACTGGGCATTGCACAAAATACTTGATCAGTGGTCCTCAAAACTGTCAAGGAAAAGAGTAGGAAAGTTTATGAAATTGTCATAACCAAGAGGAGCCTCAGGAGATACAATTAATAGTAAAGTGATAGCCTGGATAGGATCCTGGAATGGAAAAAAAAAAAAACATTATTAGTAAGAACTAAAGAAACTAAAGTATGGACTTTAGTTAATAATAAGTATCATAGAATAAACTTATTTACAAAGAGAAATAGACATAGAAAACAAATTTATGATTGCTAAAGGGGATAGCCCGAGTAGAGGTGGGGTTCAGTTCAGTTCAGTCGCTCAGTCATGTTTCATCCTTTGCAACCCCATGAACCGCAAAATGCCAGGCCTCCCCATCCATCACCAACTCCCAGAGTCCACCCAAATCCATGTCCATTGAGTCAGTGATGCCATCCAACTATCTTATCCGCTGTCGTCCCCTTCTCCTGCCCTCAATCTTTCCCAGCATCAGGGTCTTTGCAAATGAGTCAGCTCTTTGCATCAGGTGGCCAAAGTATTGGAGTTTCAGCTTCAACATCAGTCCTTGCAATGAACACCCAGGACTGATCTCCTTTTCTGTTGTGTTTGAACAAACACTGGTCTTGTTTCCACCAAAAGAGGAAGAGGATACCTAGATGGGGAAGAAAGCAAGCCCGTTTCTGTAAGCTCCAGATGATGGTGTCAGGCAGCTGGGGGTGCTGATGCAGCTCAGGCAGTTGCAGGGATGTTCTGAGTGACACTTCTCCTACTCCCTAAAGACTTAGTGCTCAGATAATGACATCGATGACAGGTCTTCATTTTTCCCTCAGTTTTCCTGCCTACATGGTTAATCTAAGGATGCTGTATCTGGAGAAGAATATGCAATTCTAATAAAGATATCTAAAATAAAATTTTTGTATCCAAGAATGTATGTGTGTGTATGTGTTGTCACTTCAGTCGTGTCTGACTCTTTGCAACCCCATGGACTGTAGCCCTCTGGGCTCCTCTGTTCATGGAATTCTCCAGGCCAGAAGAGTGGAGTGGGTAGCCATTTCCTTCTTCAGAGGATCTTCTTGACCCAGGGATCAAGCCAAAGCCTCCTGCTTGGCAGGTAGAGGCTCTTTACCATCTGAGCTACCGGACACTCAGGTATATCAGGTAAACACAGTTGTAGCATATATTAAGATTTTTAAGGAGTTGCATCCTGGGGCCAATAATTTGAGCTCTCATTATATTTAGACAAATTCAAATTGGAAAGAAATACAAATGACTGCAGTTATTAAACATTAGAATGAGATATTTAATGGAGAATAAATCCTCCTTTCTCAGAGGTGATCTGAAGAAATGATGCTGCCTAAAGGGTGGATGAGATTAACAGGATGTACCAAGCCCTTTATCAGCCCTGTCTTTTTCAGTGCAGGTTCTTGTTGATGTGTTTTATCTTCTTAATTTGTTAGTTTTCCCATATAATTAAAAAAAAATGGATATGTTGTATTTTCATTGTTATTTAGTTCAAGGAATTTTGCTTTTATCTTTTGGCTGCACTGCATGTGGGATCTTAGTTCCCCAAGCAAGGACAGAACTTGCACCCCCCGCTGTGGAAGCCTGAAATCCTAACCACTGGACTGCCAGGGAAGTCCCTTGCTCATCATAAGCTTACATTAACCATTTTTACATAGCAGCTTAGATTCAACGATACATTTTAAATCTTATCTTCTTTCTAAGGCAGAAATATACCAGTATGCCAATATACAGTGTTACTAGGTCTACCTCTGCCCACAGCTCTTACAATAATTAGAAATAATACTGAGCATTTATTGGGCTTCCCTGGTGGCTCAGACGGTAAAGCGTCTGCCTGCAATGCGGGAGACCGGGGTTCGATTCCTGGGTCAGGAAGATCCCCTGGAGAAGGAAATGGCAATCCACTCCAGCACTCTTGCCTGGAAAATCCCATGGACAGAGGAGCCTAGTGGGCTACAGTCCATGGGGTCGCAAAGAGTCGGACACGACTGAGCGACTTCACTTCAACTTCACTTCTAGCATTTATTATGCTTATAGGCATCAGGTCTAATGCTAAGCAGTTTATGCACATTGTATCTTCTGAGCTCTAAATTGTATAATTTACCTTTGTTGTTGTTTAGTCACTAAGTTGGCCCCAACTCTCTTTGCGACCCCATGGTCTGTAGCTTGCCAGGCTCCTCTGTCCATGGAATTTCCTAGGCAAGAATACTGGAAGTGGGTTGCCATTTCCCTCTCCACTGGAGAATATTTAACTTACTACTTGACAGTACCACTTGGATATCTCATAGGCATTTCAAACTTCACAGAACCAAAACAAAGTCTCCAGTTCATTCATTTGCTCCTGTAATTCAGATATTTTCCATCCTAGTAAATACCACCAGCCACTCAGTTGTAGATATTCATAGCAGTCATCCTTGATTTTGCCTTTTATTTATATTTTAGATCCAATCTCTCAGGCAGTTCTGCTATTTCTACCCGACATGAACAGAATCTGCCTATTTCCCTCTATTTCCACTCTCTCTACAGGCCAAGCTGCCATCAGTCTTCAGTTTGGCCACTGTGATAGTTTCCTTCCAATTTGCACAGTTGTTCCCTAAATCCAGCGTGCCCAAAGACCAAAGTGACCTTTTCCCAACATTTCACTATGAAATATTCAGCGAGGCTGAAATAATTTTATAGTAAACTTTCATGTCTACCACCTAGATTCAACATTTAACATTTTGGTTCTGTGAATTTAGTTTGCTAGGGCAACTATAACAAAATACCACAGGCTGAGTGGCTTAGACAACAAAAATGCATTTTCTCATAGTTTCAGAGGCCAGAGGTCTAAAATCTAAAGTGTGGGCAGAGCTGGTTTGTTCGGGAGGCCTCCCGCTTGGCTTGCACATGGTTGTCTTTGCTCGGTCCTCACAGGGTTGCCCCCTCGGTTTGTGTTGTCTGTTCCCTAATCTTTTTTGTAAGGCTACCACTCATTGGATTAGGCCCTCCTCCGTATGCCAAAAAATTGATGCCTTTGAACTGTGGTGCTGGAGAAGACTCCTAAAAGTCCCTTGGACAGCAAGGATATCGAAGCAGTCAGTCTTAAGGAAGATCAACCTTGAATATTCACTGAAGGACTGATGCTGAAGCTGAGGCTCCGGGATTCTGGTCATCTAATGCGAACAGATGACTCGTTGGAAAAGTCCTTGATGCTGGGAAAAATTGAGAGCGGAAGAAGAGGGGGTCAGAGGATGAGATGGCTGGATGGCATCACCGATGCAATGAAGGTGAACTTGGGCAAACTCTGGGAGATGGTGGGGGACAGGGAGGCCTGGCGTACTGCAGTCCATGAGGTCTAAAGAATTGGACTTGACTGGATGACTGAACAACAACATACCCTCATATCTGAATTGCCACTTAAAAGGTTCTATCTCCAAATACAGTCACAATTTGAGGTGCTAGGGCTTAGAACGTCAACACATGAATTTTGAGCCCATAACATGTACGGGCTCACTTGTACAGTTCAGCCCATAACACATATGCTTTCTTCAGGACATTTCTGTTTCTCCATCCATCCCTCCATTTATCCATTAGTCCATCTTAAGTTTGGTGCATTTCAAAGAAATTGCAGATATCAGTATTCTTGCCTCTAAACACTTCAGTATACATATATAATAGTTAATTGGAATTCAATGTTTGTGTAGTTCTTTAAAAATTTAATTCCTAAATTCACACCTGCTGAGTTTTGACTGTAACCCTAACCCTTATCAAGTATAAGAGTAACCACTCCTTCAGAAAGCTCCTTTATACCCTGCCCAGGCAATCCTTGCTCCCACTTCCATTTCTGAGGAAACCATGGTTCTGAGTTTTTTTCTACTGTAGATTAGCTTTGCCTATTCCAGAATATCATATAAATGGAATCATACAATATATTGTTGCAGTATCAGTAATTCATTTATTTTTATTATTGAGTAATAATTCATTTAAGAATATATTGCAGTGTTTCTAATTTTTAAAAATTGATGGATATATGGACTGTTTCCAGTCTGGGGCTATTATGAATAAAACTGCTATGAATATTCCTGATATTAGCCTTTTTTTTTAATGCACATTTTCATTTGTTTTGGGTGAACACCTGGGAGTAGAATTGCTACGTAGGTGTATGTTTACTTCTAAAGCAGAGTGATCTTTTAAAAATGTGTCAAATAGTGTCACTCCTCTGTTTACAATATTCCAATGACTTCCATTGCTCATAAAATAAAATTCCCCCAAGTGTAAAGCCCAGAAACACAGACTCCTTTCTCCTTAGCTCAGTCTCCTGCTACTCTCTGGACCATCTCCTCTAACCACATCCCTGGCCAGCATGTCCCACTCCAGTAAGTTCGTCACACAAGTCAAGCATGCTCCCAGCTCACTCACATGCTCGCTGTTACTCCAGTCAAGAACATTATTCTCCCAACCCATTACTGATTTCTGCTCATCCTTCTGGCATCAGCTTAAATGTTACCTTTTCAGAGATAATTGAGCTTTAGAAAAGTTTAGTTACATAGCAGGGAGATTCAAAATGCAAATCCATGCAAACAGGCAATCTATCCCCAAGACACTTTAGCATCTTAAAACACAACTCCCCGCCCTTCAACTGTATGTCTTGTGATAGCTTCTTGCTGTCTCTTTCTCAGCAATCATTCACATTTTATTCCACTTCAGTCTTTTATTTTTTGAAGATTTTTTTTTATTTGGACCATTTTTAAAGTCTTTAGTTTGCTCTAATATTGTTTCTATTTTATGTTTTGGTTTTTTGGCCACAAGTCATGTGGGATCTCAGCTCCCCGGCTGGGGATTGAACCTGCATGCCTCACATTGGAAGGTGAAGTCTGAACCACTGGATTTCCAAGGAAGTTGTCAGTCTTTTATTTTTCCTTTGTTTTTCCTATTCTCAAAAACTATTCTGATCAAGACCACCTAAATGTCAAATCTGGTGAAAATAGATTTCAGGCCCCACATGACTTTGCCTCTCTGTAGCACTTGGTACTGTTGACTCTGTCTTTTCCTTGCTATGTTGCATTTGGCTTACATAGGCATATCCTTTCATGGTTTTCTCTGCTTCTGTGGCCCCACATTTTTGGTCTCTTTTAGGGGACCAAGAATTGCTACTCCACTGATTGCCCTTCAAATATTGGTGTTTCACGGGACTTCCCTGGGTCTTGTTCTTGTTGCACTCTGCATATCCTCTCTGGGAGATCTCAACAACACTGATGGCTTCAATCACCACCTACATATTGGTTGTCTTCACAGCTAGATCCCCAGCTCAGATCTCTCCCTGAACTAGAGACCTGTAGCTTGAATATCAGTTAACCTTCTCCAGTTGCATGTCCTGGAAGAACTGAGTTAATCTCCAAAGATGGGCCCTGATGAAATATGCTGCTTCATCTTCAAGCCCCAAGGAGTCCTTACTCCTTGAATCTGGGATGACCTGTGAGTCATTCTTAACCATGGTATGATTCCCAAGGCTATGTCATTAGAAACCCTGCAGCTTTTGCACAGGGTTCTTAAAACACTTGCTCATTGGACTCTATCCCTTGTTACCCAGCTATCCTGCTGTAAGAAGCTCAGTCCACATGGAGAAGCCACATATAGGTAGAAAAGCCCATCTGAACTCCTATCCAAAAGCCAGCACCAATTGCCACCCACATGAGTGAGCCTCCTTGTACAACCAGCTCAACTGAACCTTTGGAAGATTGCAACTCAGCCAACATCTGACAGTAATTATCTGAAAGCCCTCAAGCAAGAATTACCCAGCTGAACCTAGTTGACTCATAGACCCATGAGCAAAAATCACAAATTATTATTTTAAGCTACTGAGTTTTAGGATGGTTTGTTATGTAGCAATAGATAGCAGGAATAGGACTTCCAGATGTAATATTCCCAAGCTGAACAAACTGTCCTTTTCTTCAACTGGGAGCTCTTCTTACATTCCCTGTTCTGGTTAATGTCTCAGCTTCTACACTAATCTGAACCTAGAAGTCATCCTTTCCTTTTCTTCTGGATCAGCTTCTATAATCAGTCAGCTTCTCTCCTAATTCTATAAATTTTATCCTTTAAATATTAATAGCTACTGTGGCCTTTCTTCCCTCCTTGTTCCTGTTCCCTTAGGCCCCTTACCACTTACGCCTGTGCAGTTATGTGACTGTCTTCCCTAATCTCCTGCTCGCTGCCCACTCCGCAGTCCATTTGCTACTCTGCTGTTGGTCATCTTCCTGAAATGTAGATCTGAGCTTGGGTTGGCTCCAATCGCTCTCAGGATCAAGTAAGAACTTTAGCAAGGTACACAGACTCTTTATCATCCTATTGTCTCTCTACTTTCATTTGTTCCCAATGCTTCCTCATGACAGTTCCGCCCCATTCATGTCAACTGCCATTTCCCCAGAAAGCCCTGTCCTCTCATCTCTGGATCTTTCTGTATGCTATCCTATAATTATTAAGAGCTCAGGCTCTGGTTCTCACTGTGGCTTTGACACCATCTAGCTGTGTGATTTGGCCAACTATTTGGACTCTCTATTTATCAGCTGCCAGAAGAGGAATAGAAATAGAGACTCTCATCTGGTTCTTATGAGGATTAAGATTACTGCAGGTAAAGAACGTAGAGCAGTGCTTGGCACATTGTAAACACAGCAGTAAGTGTTGGCTGCTGCTGGTAGTTTTCCTTTGTCTAGAGTTGTCTTGGCCATGTGATGCTTTCTCAATACTTATTTGACCAGAAAATCCCATGTTTTGCAAGACTCCTTTCCAGTGTCTGACTTTTAGGGACGTTATCAGGAACAGCTATAACGAAGTTCTTGACATATGTCTTTCCCTCCCTGTCTTTATGCTTTCCCTGCTTTATGCTTTATGCTTTCCCTGTCCACCTCTTCTGTGACTCCATGGGCTATAGCCCAGCAGGCTCCCTCTGTCCATGGGATTCTCCAGGCAAGAATATTGAAGTGGGTTGCCATTTCCTACTCCAGGGGATCTTCCCAACCCAGGGATCTAATCTGTGTCTCTTGTGGTCTCCTGCATTGGCAGGTAGATTCCTTACCACTAGCACCACCTGGGAAGCCCTTTCTAGATATCTTCTTATTGCATGTATCATCCTATACTTTGTATGTTTAATTACTAGATAGAAACTCTGGAACCTACTCTCAGCTCCTGGTACGTGACAACACCTCAGTATGTACTTGCTCAGTCAGTAACGGATGATCAAATCACCCAGTGGAAGAAATCAGGGCAGAAAATATTTCTAGTAAGCTTGAGGAGGTGAGAAGTATGGGAAAGTGAGTGAAAGAGATAAGTTTTGATAAAGAACATTTTTGTGAATAAAACTTAGTTGTGGGGTATTGCAGCTCATCATTTTCTTTCCTTCTCAAGTCTGTGTGTGTTGTACAGCTGTAATAAACATTGTATGCTGAGCCCGCTACTGTGTTACCATTGAAGTGAGGTGAAGTGAAAGTTGCTCAGTCATGTCAGACTCTTTGCAACCCCATGGACTATATAGTCCATTGAATTCTCCAGGCCAGAATACTGGAGTGGGTAGCTTTTCCAGTCTCCAGGGGATCTTCCCAATCCAGGGACTCAACCCAGGTATCCCATACTGCAGGCGGATTCTTTACCAGCTGAGCCACAAGGGAAGCCCAAGCATACTGGAGTGGGTAGCCTTTCCCTACTCCAGCAGATCTTCCCAACCCAGGAACTGAACCAGTGTCTCCTGCATTATAGGCAGATTCTTTACCAACTGAGCTTTCGGGGTATTGCCATTCAATCAACCTTGTCTTCCTGCTGAGTGCCCCACCACTAGGAGGGATTAATACTCACTGAGCGGTTGCAGTGCCCTTTGATTTCTCTCACACACCCAGTTATCCACACTGATCCCAAAATATGAGAAATGAAGTAGGTTTCTTCACCCAGGAAACAGGTAAGACATGACTGCAATTCATTTCAAAGAGACCCAAGGAAAGTGTCCTGGAAGCAAAATGGCTTGTTCATGGCTCAGGGAACTCAAAATCCAGAGCTTCTGACAAGTGTTATTGAGGGCAATAAACAGGATTTCCCAATGTCTCAGTTGGTAAAGAATCTGCCTGCAATGCAGGAAACACAGGAGACCTGGCTTTGGTCCCTGGGTCGGGAAGACCCCCAGGAGAAGGAAAGGGCAACCCACTCCAGTATTCTTGCCTGGCAAATCCCATGGATAGTGGAACCTGGCAGGCTATAGTCCAAACAGTCCCGTTGGCAACAGCACCTAGTACAGCGCCTAGCCCATAACAGCACTGTTTCCCTCAGCCTGGACAGAGTCAGGCTATCGGCTATCGCTGATAAGTGAGGCTAGCGAATGAATCTTTCTTCTCTCCCTGAAGCTAACGAAACTTTCCTGGGACTTGAAGCTCCTGATTTTGGCCTCCTTAATCAACCAAGTCAACTAAACGCAAGTCAGAGGGGCAGCAACTAATCGGATTGCCATGATAACCATTCAATGACAATCTTTATGACTAACCTCCCAAAGTTGAAAGTTAAGCAAGTAACTATGGTTAAAAAACTTTGTTGGATAAACATTGCCACTCCTTTGAAAATTCTGGGAGTTTCAGCTCGGGTGCTGACCTTTTCTTGCTGTTTATCTATTTGTGTAGCACAAGCATTTCTTAAGTTTCCAGTGTGTACAGAAGGCTGCCTTGGGTTCTGGGAAATACAGTGAGCCATGCTCCTCATCTGCAAGTTGGTCACATTTTAAAAGTGGGAGTGCATATTCAAACCGCTTAACCATTTTAAACATAGAAAACAACTTTTACGAGCAACAGCTTTCAGCAACTCCAGACAGTCTTGCTCAATCATTTGGCCATGACATTACTTTCTGTCACAGAAAAGAAAAGAAATTGGGGGAAAGTTGTCAAAGCATTATGGAATTAATGGTATGTTCTTTCTAGCTTCTGGGCCTTTGTGCATGATAGTTCCTCCTTTTCCCACCCCCACCCCTCTATCTAGCTAACTAAAATTCATATTTAAAGTGTCAATGACAATTTAATCTATGAGCCCTTGCTGACTAGCCTCTGTACATACATCCACCCCATACATCCACCCCTGTGATTGAGGGGACCACATCTATCCCGTTCATCACAGTATTTCTAGTGGCCAGCACCTGGGAGCCATTTCACAGCTACTTGCTGAATGCATGACTAAATAAACAATTGAATGGTAGAGCCAACCTTAGAGTACAGTTTTCATCTACTGTTCAATTACTTGGGGCAATAACTTCCTAGATATTTTATGGATCTCCATTTCTGGGCTTATGCTGGCAGAAATTTGTTGCAGTGATGCAGTTTCTTAAATACCTCAGTTACCTGTAGGATTTAGTGCTCCCTGGGGGCTCAGAGGTTAAAGCATCTGCCGCCAATGTGGGAGACCTGGGTTTGACCCCTGGGTTGGGAAGATACCCTGGAGAAGGAAATGGCACCTCACTCTAGTACTCCTGCCTGGAAAATCCCGTGGACGGAGGAGCCTGGTAGGCTACAGTCCATGGAGTCACAAAGAGTCAGATACGACTGAGTGACTTCACTTCACGAGAAGAATGAAAAGATGCTACTAATCAGAAATCACAGGCTTACTCTCTGTCCAGACCAGCTGGCTCATCACCAGGAGCTTGCTGCCTTAAATTGAGTGTCCTCTGGACCAGCCATTTTCATTCATTACAATTGTCAAGCAGTCAAGAGGTATGTGACAGAGTAGGAGAGAGGGTCTGAATAGCTTAGTGCAAACTACAGAAAGAATTCTAGAGACACAACACCAGATTGCTTTTCCACTGCAAATAAGACCAAAATCTATGGAAATAGCATGGAGTATATCCTAAAAATACAGCAATAGAGGTGAAGGTGAAATAACCAGTGGAATTTAATCTTTAGTGAAAAATTTCATTTCAAAAAGCAAAAAAGGTAAATTTATGAAAAGTTTTGGTTCTGAAGTATCTCTTCTGAAGGTCACTAAAATAAGTTTAAATTTGGCTTCCTAAATTCAATTTTTGCTCTGTTAGTTCTTAGGTATTTTTGAATAAATAATCCATGTATAACTCCACTCTGTCCTGCTGTTTTCTAAAGCGTGCTCATTCAGAAAAGATTTCTTCTTTGTATTAAAGTCTACAAGCTTAGAAATGTGATACCTCCTGCCTGATGTATCCTATACTTCCCAGAATTTTTAAGATTAAGATGAATCATCGTAAGTGAAATGACCCTCAACAGAGAGCACAGAGGGCTGGTGCATGTTTGCTGTAACCTTCTGAGAGAGCTCTTCATCTCGTTTACAAGTTCTTGAGAGATTGCTTTCCGTGCTTGATGAATGAGCCATCCGGCCTGCCAGCTCTCCACTGCCTCACTCTGCAGGAGTTGTTTGCTCAGAGGTCCTGTGCATCTGGACTACCTTTTAAAACAAATTTTTTTAAAATTTATTAATTTTTTTATATGAAGGATAATTACTTTAAGAATTGTGTTGGTTTATGCCAAACATCAACATGAATCAGCCAGAGGAAGGGGGCATATGCATTGCCTTTTAATCACAGGCCATGTTATCCATTGCTGGTAAATAAAAACAAGCTGCCCCTTTCTGAATATGACTATCTTGCTCCTTGTTCATTTTTTATTGTATGAAAATGACTCTGCTTTTTAATCAAACACACCTGGATTGCTTGTTCACAATAACCATAAATTGGCAGTTACTCTCAACTTTAATTTTTTTTTCCAATTTTTAAATTGTGGTGAAGTAAAAGGAAGGCATGGAAAAGGCAATGGCAACCCACTCCAGTACTCTTGCCTGGAAAATGCCACGGATGGAGGAGCCTGGAAGGCTGCAGTCCATGGGGTCACTAAGTCAGACATGACTGATTGACTTCACTTTCACTTTTCACTTCCATGCATTGGAGAAGGAAATGGCAACCCACTCCAGTGTTCTTGCCTGGAGAATCCCAGGGACAGGGGAGCCTGGTGGGCTGCCGTCTATAGGGTCACATAGAGTCGGACACGACTGAAATGACTTAGCAAAAAGAAGGCAAAAGGAGAAGGAGGAGGCAGAGGATGAGATGGTTAGATAGTATCACCGACTCAATAGACATGAATTGGAGCAGACTCCAGGAGGTGGTGAAGGACAGGGAAGCCTGGAGTGCTGCAGTCCTTGGAGTCATAAAGAGTTGGACGTGACTTAGAGACCGAACAACAGCAACAAAATGCATACCATAAAATTTACCATCTTTACCATTTTTAAGTGTACAGTTCAGTGATATTAAATATGTTTATAATATTGTGCAACCATTACTACCACCCATCTCCAGAATTCTTCCATTTTGTGAACAATACCCAGTGAATAATAGCTCTACATTTTCCCTTTCTACCTATGCCCTGGCAAACTCTGTCCTACTTTCTGTCCCCATGATTTTGACTATTCTAAATGTCTCATATGAATGAAATTATACAGTATTTTTCCTTTTGTGATGGGCTTATTTCATTTAACATAACATCTTCAAGATTCATCCATGTTGTAGTGTATTCCAGAATCTCCCCCTTTTCGAGGCTGAATAATATTACATCATACGTTTAGACCATTCATCTGTCAATAGACATTTGGGTTGCTCCCACGTTTTTGCTACTGTGACTAATGCTGATATGAACATGGGTGTATAGCTGCCACTTTGAGATGATGCTTTCAATACTTTGAGCATATAGCCAAAAGTGAAATTGTTGGCTTATACAGTAATCCAATTTTTAACTTTTTGAGGAAACTTTTCCCATAGTGTCTGTACCATTAACATCCCCACCAACAGTACACAAGGGTTCCAGTTACTCCACATCCTCACCAACCCTTGTTATTTTTTTCTGTTTTTTTTTTTTTTTAATATACTAGCCATCTTAATGGATGTGAGGTGTTATTTTATTGTAGTTTTGTATATTATTACAGGGAATATTAAAGTAAAAAAATATCTTTACATAATTGAAGAATAAGTGTGAGGATGAGTTAAGCTTTTGATATCTCAGTCTGTAAATTGGTCAATTATGTATTCAAAAGGAAACTGAGGCCGTCTTCCATCGTTGTGAGGTCCCTTTGCCAATCAATATCGACAGAAACTGTATATGTATATGCATGTGTGCGTGCATGCTAAGTTGCTTCAGTCCTGTCTGACTGAGATGCTATAGACTGTAGTCCACCAGGCTCCTCAGTCCATGGGATTCTCCAGGCAAGAATACTGGAGTGGGTTACCACACTCTCCTCCAGAGAAGCTTCCTGACCCAAGAATTGAAACTGCATCTCTTATGTCTCCTTATACAAATACGTATATGTAGTTGCTGAATTCCAAACTCAGAGATCTAGGATCAAATCTCACTCCTGCTACTTACTAGTTACGTGATCTCTAAGACTCAGTCTCCTTAACCATACTATTATTCTTACTAGGATAATAATATCCCCTATGCCAAGGGGTTCCTATAAAATAGTGAGATGTTAAATGAGTTATATGATTTAAGAGTTTAATGAAATGCATAAAAAGCATGACACACATTGGGAACTCCATAAATATTATCTATGTTAATGATGAAGATTCTAGTATAAACATGCCCTGCATTCTAAAAATAAGGAGAAGCTTTCTGGTTGAAACCACTCCCCAAATGGTAACAAGGAAACTTCTTCCAACAGGGGTGCAAGGGAAAAGAAAGAGTGGAGAAGATACTGTTTATAATCTTAGAATTCAGGAGAAATGCACTTTTTCATCATTTGGCAAATCAGAGATTTTTTTAGAGACATCAGAAGGAGGCACATTCAGAAAAAGTTAAAACAGCTTCTCTTAAAATGAATGAATTTCCCTCATAAACAATTTTGCTCTAAGTTGATGAGACATACATTAAGAAATGAAGTTTTCAATCTTGCTCAGGTCATGTGACCAGAGAACTAACTAGTCAATATCCTGGAAGGCCAATTTGCTAAATAAAGCTACTGTTTATTAAAAATGTTATTTTTATCCACCAAAATAATGTTATCTTTATTAAATATCATTAAGCATCTACTTTGTGAAAGAAGTTCAGCTCAGATATAAGGAATCCATCGCCCTGCCCTCAGTGTCCTTAAGTGGGAAAATGTGCTGATGTGCTCAGCCGTGGTCAATTCTTTGCAACCCTACGGACTGTAGCCTACCAGGTTCTTCTGTCCATGGAATTTTCCAGGTAAGAATACTGGAGTGGGTTGCCATTTCCTTCTCTAGGAAGTGGGAAAATGAAATACACTCATTTTTAAAAAGTCACGCTCAGTATTAAGGATTAAATGCTTTAAAACTGATGATTGATAGCACAAGAAATCTAGAAAGAGAAGACATCGGCTCTAGTTTTGGTTCTACCACTTATTAACTCTGTAACCTCGGAAAATTCACTCAGCTTCTTTGAGTTTTCAAGTTTTCAAAGGCTAAATGGAGATAAGGTCTGCCCTACCATTCCCATAAAGCTGATATGAGTTTCAAATGAGCTAGGGTTTATGAAAGCACATAATAAATTATAACATTAGTGGATTGATCCCCCTTCTGTGACCTCATAGAATGAGATTCAAACTTTTTTTTTTTTGTTTTCTGCCTTAGCTTATGAAATATCTGAAAGTTATATCTTTGTGTGTGTGTATTGTGTGTGTGTTACCACATCTTACTAAGCTGAAGAAGAGATAAAGAGACATCCAGATTGCTGAGTAATATTCTAACACTTAATCCTAAAGATTGCAACAATAGATTGTAGCAATTTCAGAAAAGAGTCAGTGTCCCTGTCAGTTTACAGTGGAGGACACAAGCAAATTCCTTTCTGTAACACCTATTCGATAAGTATTTATGAAGAGCCTTCTCTGTACCAGAGTCCTGCTTCTAAGAAAAGGCAGAGAGCTCAGTTTTAACACTGACCTTTGCTGGTAACTTCTTGTTGTTGTTTAGGCTCTAAGCCTTGCCTGAACCCCAGAGACTGTAGCCCGCCAGGCTCCTTTGTCCATGGAATTTCCCAGGCAGGAACACTGGAGTGGGTTGCCATTTCCTTCTCCAGGGGATCTTCCCAACCCAGGGATCAGATTTGAGTCCCCTGTATTGCAGGCAGTTTCTTTACCATTGAGCCACCAGGGAAGCCCGGTACCTTCTTGGCATTGAGTAAATCATTCATCTTCCTGTCCTTTAGTTTCCTCCTGTGTAAACTGAAGCACACAGCCAATATTGTGCCTGAAAATACTGTGATATAGAGACAAAGTTTAAAAAGGAAGGGTATGAAACCCTCTTCCCATTCAGTCAGCTGTGAGAAGGTGGTGACTGTTACTCTTGGGAGTCATGAGAGTAGGCAGTGGAAAGAATCATCTGATTGTGGAAGCCAACATGGGCTTTGGGTTGGTACAGGAATTTGAGTGAGTTGGGTAGTTGGGGAAGGAGTTGGGCTGAGATAAGACTGCCAGCTTCCAGAATGGGAGCTTCCGAGTATGTGATCGGAAATGACCTGTAAGATAGCACTGCTTAGTATTCAGGGAATTTAAAAACTAAAGCTGTTATGGGCCAGAAGAAATTTCGTAGGATGATGAGAGAGCTCAGACTTTGTAAGTAAGCCTAAAAGAAAACGACAGATTTACACTGGGTGACCCACTGGTACTTCTTTTTATCCTGGATTAAAAAATTTTGCATGTGTGGTTTCTTAGCTTACTGTGAAACCTATTAAACATAAGTGAAAGCAACATATAACTAAAAGATAAAGAAAAAGAGAGTTAATAAGATAATATTCAAGATAGGAAATAAAGTGGGCAAAAGGAGCCTCATAAGAGGAAGAAAGTTAACATGCGTTAAGCTCATGTGAATGCCTCCAGGGCCCTAGGAACTTTCATATCCACAAAATAACCTCATCATAGCCACACAAGGTAGGCTGTCCAACAGATCTGAAAAACGAAGCATGGAGAGAGTCAGCAACTTGTCTAAAGTCAGAATGACTCTGTTGTTGAGCTTGGCTCTGAGCAGTGGAGAGGGTGACATTCTCAGAAACTGTTGTAAACTCAGCACCCTTGCCACTGTCATTTTATCATTAGAAAATGATCTCTCTTGGAAAGAGGTGACCTGTCACATCTCTGCTGCAGGGTTAACATTATCCAAAGATAGTATTCCAGTGGGGATGCTTGGACTCAGGGGTAAGCATGTGAGACGTCTATTGTGACCCTGGGGTAACCTCTGGCACTGGCATTTCACAAACCTGCTCACCCTGCTTAGCTAGGACCATGGGGAAGCCCGCTGCCATTTGAAAAAATGTCCAGTGAGAGTAGGCTATCCACTTCCCAGAGGCAAATCTTTTTGAATATGCATAGTTTCACAGGCTCAGAGAATTTCAGAGCTGAAGAGATCTGAGAGATGGAATTTTTGCTCTGCATGTCTGTCCAGGCTGTGTGCTCAGTCGCTCAGTTGTATCCAACGCTTTTGCAACCTCAGGGACTGTAACCCATCAGGGTCCTCTGTCCATGGGGATTCTCCAGGCAAGAATACTGGAGTGTGTTGCCATGCCCTCCTCTAAGGGATCTTCCAAACCCAGGGACCGAACCTGGGTCTCCCTCATTGCAGGCAGATTCTTTACTGTCTGAGACACCAGAGAAGTCCCTGTCTAGGTTAGGGGAAAGGTAGGGCAAGAGTTCATTTATGACCCTCCCATCCTGTCCTGGAATCAACATTTTCCTGTCTGTGGTGCTGGGTGCATGATTAAGCTATTGAAACCATTCCTGACTTTGTAATGTATTAACCCAGAAATAGGGCATTTATCATTTGAATCATCCCAGAAGCATGTGTCAGAGTTGGGGAGGAAAAGATTTCTTCTAAAAACTCTGATCTTGGTTATTTAAGGTGACAATCTTGCCCACTGTGGGAAGTTGTGCATGCCTTGCTGATCCCCAGAGCGAGTTCTCTTATCCCTAATGAACTCGGAAGTACCAGCCCCAAAGGTTCTGCTTGATGGTTCCCAGCAAGGATAAAACTGAAAATAGGAACCCTTTGGTTGCTGAGTGAGACATAAACTTGCTTAAGCAGCCTGTTGAAAGCAGCGGATCATATGAAAACCACATGACAAACCAGAAACAATTGGAGATTTAAAGACGCCAATGTCGATGAGTAAGATTTCTTTCATCAAAAGATCTTGTTAAAGCAAATTCACCCACTCATAAGTTCTTAAGTGCCATTATCTTTTACCCTGAAACATTTCACTTGCCCTGATGTGGCAAACTAAGTGATTTAATTAACACAGAAATGTCAGCCTTTATTGACTACAACTAACTTTCATTTTTTTGCTTTATTATTAACTCATTTGTTTTTCTACTCAGCACATCTTTAAAAACCTATTATGTGCTAAGTGGAGTGCAAGATACAAATAATACTTTATGCAACTTTTTCTGATTCCTCCAGTGTAATGCTGATTCTCCCTTTCCTGAAACTGACTGGCTCTTTGGGTTTCCCTGATGGCTCAGTGGGTGAAGAATTCCGCTGCCAATGTAGTCGACACAGGAGACATGGGTTTGATCCCTGGTTTGGGAAGATCCCCTAGAGGCAGAAATGGCAACCAGCTCCAGTATTCTTGCCTGAAAAATACTATGGACAGGGAGCCTGGTGGGCTACAGTCCAGAGTCTCAGAGTTGGACACAACTGAACATGAGCACAAGACAAGTGAGTCTTTGTTCACAAGTCTCCAAAGAAATTTATGATGTTTTCCATTTATTGTAGCAACCTGAAAGCATGTCTTATCTTACTATTCAGAACTAAGACAATTGAAGAGAGACATGACACTTTACAAATTTTTGCAATTTCGTGATATTTAAAGAAGTCTTGGCACAGGGTATATATTCTCAAGATTGTGAAATGAATGACTGAATACTTGTTGAGTTGGATAGGAAGTGGATTCAATGTAGGCTAATTTATGCTGCTTTAACAAACAACCCCCAGATTTCAACAGTTCACAAAACAGTGGTTTTTTTCCTCATCTGTGTTAATGTCCACTGCGAGTTAGGTGCACCTCTGCTTCTCTTATTTTTATTCTGGCATCTGGGAGGAAGAGCAGTTACTAACTGGGACAAGCTATCTAGTGGCAGGGGGCAAGGGAGATGTCAGAAACACTCTGTGGACCAGAAGTGGTATATGTTAGTTCTGCTCAGATTTAATTGGTTAAAGCCAGTCATGTAGCAAAATTTCCCATGAAGGGCAGACGAGTATGATTCTTCCACAGAGAAGACAGTGAATATTTTGAGGATAATAATATAATCTACCAGAGAAGTCATCCTTACTTTTAAGGAGTTTAAAATATAGTTGAGGAAGTAAGCTAGACACAACCAAAAATTTTTAAATGAAGTGTTCAGTTCAGTTCAGTTCAGTTGCTCAGTTGTGTCTGACTCTTCGCGACCCCATGAATCGCAGCATGCCAGGCCTCCCTGTCCATCACCAACTCCCAGAGTTCACCTAAATCCAGGTCCATCGAGTCAGTGATGCCATCCTGCCATCTCATTCTCTGTGGTCCCCTTCTCCTCCTGCCCCCAATCCCTCCCAGCATCAGAGTCTTTTCCAATGAGTCAACTCTTCACATGAGGTGGCCAAAGTACTGGAGTTTCAGCTTTAGCATCATTCCTTCCAAAGAAATCCCAGGGCTGATCTCCTTCAGAATGGACTGGTTGGCTCTTCTTGCAGTCCAAGGGACTCTCAAGAGTCTTCTCCAACACCACAGTTCAAAACATCAATTCTTCGGCACTCAGCTTTCTTCACAGTCCAACTCTCACATTCATACATGACTGATGGAAAAACCATAACCTTGACTAGACGGACCTTTGTTGGCAAAGTAATGTCTCTGCTTTTCAATATGCTATCTAGGTTGGTCATAACTTTTCTTTCAAGGAGTAAGCATAAGTAACAATAGATATAAGAGGAAAGAGGGATTTCTGTTGACTGGGGTTAGGCATAGAAGGTTTAATAGATCCATCTTTCAGATTGGACACTAAGATTTTGTGAGAAGGAAATGAGGAAAGTCAGTCTAAGTGAAGAAGAGTATTAGGAGATTTATGAAGGTGTTCAAACAAAAAATGTGCTTGGGAAAAAGTCGATAGTACACTTTTGGTGGTGAGGGAGGTATGATGCCACATCTGAGCTACCAGGGAAGCCCTTCCCTGCAGCTCAGATGGCAGAAATCAGCCTACAGTGCAGGAGACCCGAGTTCAGTCCCTGGGTCAGAAAGATCCCCTGGAGGAGGGCATGGTAACCTACTGCAGTAATCTTGCCTGGAGAAGTCCATGGACAGAGGAGCCTGGCGGGCTACAGTCCGTGGGGTTGCAAAGAGTCAGACATGACTGAGCAACTAACAGCACCACTGCTACTAAGATGCTATATATAGAAACAATAGTGACTTAAACTTCAGACTAAAGAATTTAGCATCGATTCAGTAGGCAATGGCAAGCCATTGGAGATTTTGGAAGCTAATTGAAGAAGGGGTTGGAGAGAAGCTGAAGACATTTGTAAGACTATTTGAAGAGTCCAGGGAAGAGATAATAAAGGGAGAACCAGGACATTGACAAATATAATGAAAAAGACAGAACATATATAGACAATCTGCAAAGGAAATCGACAATACTTGAAAACTGATATGTTTGGGGAGAAAGGAGAGAGAGTGTAGAGAGAGAAGAGGTGAAAATGACAGAAGAGTAGAGGTGTCATTAATGGAAAAATAAGAAAGCACCGACTTGTGGAAGAGGGAAATAATACGTTTTATTTTAGCTGTGATGAATTTAGAGAATTTCAGATAGAAATGGTTAGCAGCCATATGGGTCTAGGGGACTAGGATTTGGGATTGTGGTTGTGATTGAAGATGTGGACCTGTGGGACCCCATAAAGAGATGACAATTGAAACTGTGGATGCACGAGCGATTATCAGAAGGGAATGTAGCTGAAAGGCAGAGTCTTGGGGGCTCCCCACATGCAGGGTGAGCCCTCTGCAAAGGGAGGACAGAGAACATGGACCAAGAGAGGAAACTGTCAATGGGAAGCAGTGATTTTAAGGTAGCTCTTACCAAAGTAGGGAGTATTAAAAATGTTCATTCTTTAAAATTAAAAATAATTATATTATTGAAAAATTAGATTTTTAAAACCATGTATGTAAAATTAGTCATGGGAAGTAGAAGGGATCGTTCAAGTTGCTACATTGAATTTATTATTATAGAGTCAATGATAGCTCAGTTGGTAGGAATCTGCCTGCAATGCAGGAGACCCTGGTTCGATTCCTATGTCAGAAAGATACCCTGGAGAAAGGATAGGCTACTCACTCCAGTATTCTTGGGCTTCCTTTGTGGCTCAGGTGGTAAAGAATCCACCTACAATGCAGGAGACCTGGGTTCGATTCCTGGGTTGGGAAGATATCCTGGAGAAGGCAAAGACTACCCACTCCAGTATTCTGGCCTAGAGAATTCCATGGACTGTATAGTTCATGGGATCACAAAGAGTTGGACACGACTGAGTTAGTTTCACACAGTCAAAGTCCAGCAAGGGCCTGCCATATATTCACATACAATAAATAATTTGGGGACTATATTATTGGGCTACAGCATGAATGATTTTAGGAAAATGAGTTTGTTGCACAAGGCTCATACATTGGTCCCAGTGTCCTTTTGATGGGAGAAGAGCACTTTCAACATTTTTTGAGAGCATATTAGAGACCTTTTCTTCCTACTAGTTTGAGGTTGCTGGCATTTCTTCAAAGTGACTATGAACCTTGCAAGCCACCAAGCTTTGAGGAGAAACAAGACCCAAGCAGAGCAAAACCTAGTAATATTCTGGGTTTGGTCTGTGATATGAGGAAGAACTGGTGGGCTTAGCAAAGAGGGATGCTTATAATATTTATATCTTCATTCATCATTAATACTCATTCGGCATTCTAAAATTTTTTCTGGGCATCTGCTGCATGTGTCAGGTACTATTCTAAGTGCTGAAGACAGAGCCTCTTCACTGATGGAGACTACATTGCTGTGGATAAATAACAATGCTACACAATATCATGTGATGATGAGCATTATAAAGAAAAATAAAGCACATTGAAGAGATAATAAATTGGGACTGAGAGAGTTGGGTGGGACCACTGTTTCATACAGAAGTGCCTTGGAAGATATCTGATGAGCAAACACTAAACCAAGATCTGAAAGATCTGGAGAAAGCATGCCCTAGGCAGAGTGAGGAAGCACAGGCTGGAATCAGGATTGCCGGGAGAAATATCAATACCCTCAGACATGCAGATGACACCACCCTTACGGCAGAAAGTGAAGAGGAGCTAAAGAGCCTCTTGATGAAAGTGAAAGAGGAGAGTGAAAAAATTGGCTTAAAGCTCAACATTCAGAAAACTAAAATCATGGCATCTGGTCCCATCACTTCATAGCAAATAGATGGGGAAACTGTGGCTGACTTTATTTTCTGGGCTCCAAAATCAATGCAGATGGTGATTGCAGCCATAAAATTAAAAGACACTTGCTCCTTGGAAGGAAAGTTATGACCAACCTAGACAGCATATTAAAAAGCAGAGACATTACTTTGCCAACAAAGGTCTATCTAGTCAAGGCTATGGTTTTTCCAGTGGTCATGTATAGATGTGAGAGTTGGACTGTGAAGAAAGCTGAGCGCCGAAGAATTGACGCTTTTGAACTGTGGTGTTGGAGAAGACTCTTGAGAGTCCCTTGGACTGCAAGGAGATCCAACCAGTTCACCCTAAAGGAGATCAGTCCTGAGTGTTCATTGGAAGGACTGATGTTGAAGCTGAAACTCCAATACTTTGGCCACCTGATGTGAAGAGCTGACTCATTTGTAAGGACCCTGATGCTGGGAAAGATTGAGGGCAGGAGGAGAAGGAGACACAGAGGATGAGATGGTTGGATGGCATCACCGACACGATGGACAGGAGTTTGGGTGGACTCCGGGAGTTGGTGAGAGACAGGGAAACCTGGTGTGCTGTGGTTCATGAGATCACAAAGAGTCAGACACGACTGAGCGCATGAACTGAACTGAAGCAGAGTGAACAGCTGATGCTAAGACCATTCATTCCTGAGATGGGAATGAACTTGGCACGTTTCTGTGTGGTAGAAGTCAAAAGAACAGGTGGAGAGTGGTAGATACAAAGTTCGAAAGAGAGGCTAGATTTTTTAAAAATATAAATTTATTTACTTTAATTGGAGGTTAATTACTTTACAATATTGGTTTTGCCATATATCAACATGAATCTGCCACAGGTATACACGTTTTCAAGTGGGTCTGGAAGGCTCTGTTTTAAGTGTGATGGGAAATTGTTAGATGGGTTTAAAGCAAGAAAGCAACAGGTTAGGGATTATGTTTTTAGAGATTGCCTTTTCTTTCTTTTTTTGAGTATTATCTTTGTTTTCTTAAAATTTACCTAATTACACATTTACCAAATTTAATTTTTAATTATGTCTGTATTTGACAACTGACTTAGGAAATTCCTGAAAATTTAGCAATAAGCACTTGTGAATCCTTAAAAGTTGCCTCTACCATGTCTTAGAGGACTACCTGACTGCTACATGGAAAAAAACCACAATAGGGCAGGACCTGGAGCAGGGAGACCATTCAGTAAGCTGCTAAAGTAATTCAGCAAGAGAAGATAGAGGTTTGGACAAGGATGACAGTGGTGGTGACAAGGGGCTGTGGAAAGATTCTTAGGTGTAATTTTAATTTTTTAAATAGTAGCTTTATTAAGGTATAATTCACATACCATAACATTTCTTTTAATTGTACCCATTTAAAGTGTAAAATTCTGTGGTCTCAGAGATAGATTTAATAGGACTTGATAATGGAGTTGATTCACAGTGTGAAGGAAAGACAGGCATCAAGGATTTCACTTGGGTTAGGGAATAAGCAAACTGATGGACACTAGTCTCTTTTGCTGAGATGCAGTGAAATGAGAAAAAGAAAAGTACTTTTATCCTTGGACTAGGAGATGATCTATAAGCACGTAGAAGAATGTTGCTGCTGCCGCTGCTAAGCAGCTTCAGTCGTGTCCGACTCTTAGTGACCCCATGGACTGCAGCCTACCAGGCTCCTCCGTCCATGGGATTTTCCAGGCAAGAGAACTGGAGTGGGATGCCATTGCCTTCTTTGAGAAAAATGTTAGAATGCTGTAAATGTAGAATATATTGGCTATCTCCCCCTATGTAACATTTCCTCTCTGTTTTTGGACAAAAAGGCAAACCAGAAGTAGTCATTGAAATCAGGATACAGAGTTAGAGGGTTTCAGCAGGAAGAATGATTTGATGTTCAGAAGTTCATCAGTTGATCTAGGAAGTTTTATATTTCCACTTTCTGGGGGCTGGAGAGGTCTCTTAATTATGGCAAAGGACACATTTCTCCTGGAAGCCAGATAGCAAATTCTCATGTTGGATACTTTTAGTGGGCCATACACTGGCTTCCATTAATATCCTTTTATGGAAAAAGAATAAGAACATATATCAGATAAAGTATTGTTATTGTCCAATAAATCACTGATATGTAAAATTTGGTGATCTCCACTGGGATTCCCCACCATTAATTTTACCATCATGACTTTGTAATGTGCCAACAGCTTTTGTGAATTTTGTGTATTTATATAGTAAATTTACAAACAAATTTTAAGATTCATATAGACATATACACATATATAATACATATATAAGACTTAAGCATAACAGTAATAATTCATATTCATTACTAAAATGGAAAAATCAACTGGAGAAAGGCCAACTGAGTTGAACGTGGGGAGGGAAATTCAGAGATAAAAAGTTTTTAATGGGAAGTAATTGGTTTGGATTCTTGCCTTATCCTGTACCTTGGGACTCATTTGTCTTAGTTGTCTACAGTTACATAATCAACAGTTAATGGCTTAAGACCACAATTTATTATTACCTCTCCTAGTTTTGTGAGCTGACTGAGCTCATCTGGGCAGACTTCACTTGGGGTCCCTCGTGCAGCTGTAGTTGTCGAGCTGCTGAACTTGAGTCATGTGGAAGTTCAATTGGGCTGAGTTGAACCAAAATGACTTCTTATCATGAAACAAGATGGCTTCTTATCACATGTGTGGCATTTCTGAGCTCCTCCAAGTGGTCTTTTGTTTCGCAAAGTATCTTGCACTTCTGATATGGCAGTTCAGGGCTCCAAGAGGTAGGATATGGAAACTTTCAGTCTTTACAAAAGCCCATTCCCAAACTGACACAGTATCATTTCCATCATATTCTATTGGCTGAAGCATCCAAGGGGAGAGCCCAGATTCTGGGTGGTGAAGGGATAGACTCCATCCTCAGATGGAGGTGTCACATGCACGTAGAAGGAGGAAAAGAATTGATGACAGCCATCTGGGAAATAAACTACATTTAATCAGCTTTAATCATTTTCCTCTCATGCAGGGACTGCTAGACCTTTTACAAAAGTCTATCTTTTTAAGATAATAATTTTTAAATTTTTTCTTTGAAATCACGAAAGAAACTAAACTAAACATCTGATACCTAGCACTATATTAAGGCATTCTGTAATCAGAAAATCAGAAATTTCTAATTGTTTGGTACCATATAAGACTTACCCAACATCAGAAAAGATCGCTTTGGTCGGTCCGACTCTGTGCAACCCTATGGACTGCAGCCTGCCAGGCTCCTTGATCCATGGGATTCCCCAGGCAAGAATACTGGAGTGTGTTGATGTGCCCTCCTCCAGGGGATCTTTCCTACCCAGGAATCCAACCCGAGTCTCTTAGATCTCCTGTATTGGCAGGCAAGGTTTACCACTAGTGCCACCTAAGATGCCCCATAGCATTCCTTAATGCATTATTAAACCATTAGATGCTATTCGTCAAGAAAATATGTAAGTAGATTTAGATTCTCTTGCAACTCTTTGTTGGTTTTTCAGGATCAACTGTTTGAATACTCTTTGATTTTATTTTTAGCTTAGATCTATAGGCCAATGGAAAGAATAATTTCCAGAATCATCCTGGTCAATGGGATCTATTCAGTGTAACTGTACAGAGATCCTTAGACCTAGACAACCATAAGTGCATTTTCAACCATGTACTGTGTGTCAGACCTAAAGTTGGGTTATATAAGAATGGGAAAACAAACAAGCTGGAACAAGTCCAAAACTGACCTAGAGCTGAAATATCTGGGAAGAATCAGCAAGACTTGGCAGGTATAAAATCAGGAGTCAACCAGGAGTACTGCCAGGAGTTTCTGAAAAAGTGAGTAGGGCAGTCAGCCCAAGCAGGACAAGAGTGAACATAAGAACTGAGCTGTGATCCAGGAGAAATTCCACCCCTGGGGTGGTAGCCAAACAGCAATAGAGAAGCAGAGCAGTAAATTATTAACAAGCTGCTTTAAATACTTAATAACAGAGATAGGGCAAAGCTGAGTACAGGAAGCGGCAATTGAGAAAATATTTTCATGAGCTGGACCAATAATTATTTAAGACAGGGAAATCTTAATTTTTTAAAAATTTAACATTTTTAATTGGCATTTAATTGCTTTACAATTTTGTGTTAGTTTCTGCTGCACATAAAGTGAATCAGCTATATGTATACATACAAGTCCTTCCTCTTGAGCCTCCGTCCCGTGCCACCACCATCCTATCCCCTAGGTCATCACAGAGCACGAAACCAAATAAAACAGGGAAATCTTTTAGACTCAGATGCTCGACCCCTTCCAGTCATCACTCAAGAAACTTCCCTCAGACTGGAAAAGAATCTGTAAAATCCATAACACCCCTAGGTTAAGGAATTCCCTCTTCTCATTGTTATGAAGAGTTATTTCATACCCAATGGGGTAATCAGAACCCATGTAAAATGTTTGCAGAGTGTTTGGCATGTGACACTCAGTGAATGTTAGTTTCTACTTTCTACCTTCCTTTCTTTAGTGGTAAAGCATGCAAAAGACACTTAGCAAGAAGTAACTCTCGGCCCATCTCATGAAGGGAAAACTGATCTCGTTTTGTAATCAGCATATTGACTATTCTCAATTTGTCTGTTGCCACTCATGTAGCCACACACTACTGATCAATTTGAATAAAGTTACAGTCGCCATAGTTTTCTGAATTGTACATGTAGATACCCACATAGGAACACAGTGATCATCATGAAGAATGGTTGCTTACATAGTGCACAACATAGCCTACTCTGATCCAAATTTCTGTGAAAGAAAGTTAAATTGAGCCAAACTTTTTCCATTTTTGAGGACTGCATTGATCTTGATAAGGACTTTGTAGAGTTTTTTAGAAAAAGTTTAACATTGACTCTCTTTTATTAAGACATCTAAATAAATATTTCTATTTAGATCATTTCACCTCTTTCTGAGAATGAACACAGAATGAACACTTTCATGAGAGTCCAAACTGCTACATCCTGTATTAGCAGCACTCTCAGCAGCATACCCTGATACGGAAGACCAGTGATGAATACCGTAATTCAAGTGAGCAATGACAAAAGCAGAGAATTTCCAGAACTGCCCAGTTAATCAAAAAGCCTGGAACTATTCCCAGGATGCTTTTTTTTTTTTTTTTTAAGTCTAGACAAAACCTCAAGATAACCTTTGTATAATTGATCTAATGCCAGTGGGATGTGAGAAGAGAGTTAGAGATCTGTATTTTCAAAGGGGTTTTTACAGAGAATAAGGTGGAGTAATAAAGAATAAAATGCAAAGGGAGACTAAGACAGAAAAGGTAAACACAAATCATTTGTGTGTGGTGGTTGAGGGGAGGGGAGAGGAGGGCAAGGAAACATTCAAGGGGAAGAAGAAACAGTTCTGCAATGTGGAGGAAGTTGATCAGACTTCAGCTTCCCCAGAGGATAAGCACAATATAATTATTAACTTGTATTTGGCACCAGCTTTATTCTCTACACAAAGAATTAACTCAAGCTAGGAAAAACCCTGAGAGGGAGGAGGAGACATTTTATTTGAAGGTGGGTGTCATGGATAAAATAATAATTAAAAATATTTTTATTCTCACTGATGACTTCCAGCTGGGAGTACCAAACCCCAGTGACGAATGGAAAAAACAAAGTTGATGAGAGCACTGTTTACTTCCCTGTTGAAAAGTATTCCTTCGTGATTACTTGGGGTCTAGGGTGAGCTTTGTATTGCATCAAAGCTCTTATAATTGAGTTTAATTAGAGCACTTTCATCTTTCTAAGAATTTTTAATGACCAGAATATTTGGAACTTTGGCATTTCCTGATAGGCTCAAATAAATCACACAAATAATTCTCATTTGGCCCATATGCAATGTATTAGTGATGTAGTTCAAGTACCTTCTGACTTCCCACTTGCTCCTTGCAATTTTACCTAGAATCACATCTGTTTCATTTGGCCAACTGCAATTATAAAATCCTCTCTAAGAATGTCAAGTAACACAAGTAGATACCAGTAGACAAGTAGATACCAGCAGAAGGTAATTTTTGTCTCCCCATCACCACTTTTTCCAATTAGCTGAAGTTTCCAAACATAGCCACTTCTATACTGCAACAATTCTATTTCTAGGTATTTACCTAAAGAGAAATACTTCCACCTCAAAGATATACAAGAATGTTCATAGTCCCTTCATTCATAATAACCAAAGACTTAAACAAACCAAAATGTCCATCCAAAGTAGAATATTACAAACCAATGAAAAAGAGCATGCTATTGTTACACACAAAAACATGGATGAATCTCACAGACATAGCCTTGAGTGAAAGAAGGCAGATACAAAATAATTGTTTCCATTTGTATAAAGTTCAAAGACAGTTTAAACTAACTCATGGAAATAGAAGAACAGTGGTTATCCTTGGAGGATATCCACCTGGAATGGGCACTGGGAAGCCTTATGATTGTTTCATGGGTGCATACACATGTAAAAATTAATTAAGCTGTACCTAAGATTTAAGCACTTTATTATATGTATATTACAGCTAAATTAAAAAATATAGAAGGGAATGGAAGCTTTTCCGAAGTTTATACTTGGAGATCCAAAATTCAAGCTCATACTCAAGATAGCAGCACTTCATTGGGGATACACTGATGATACAGTGATGGCTGCATCTAGTACTTCCCTGTGAATATAGGTTGTGGACCAA
Source organism: Nanger dama (assembly GCA_917880005.1). Lineage (NCBI taxonomy): Eukaryota > Metazoa > Chordata > Mammalia > Artiodactyla > Bovidae > Nanger > Nanger dama. The sequence goes on from CAKJTW010000059.1 coordinate 7,142,281, forward strand.
ATTTTAGAAAAGTAAACAAAATAGAAAATTTTAATCAAAATAGCTTTCCATACATATTGGATATTAACAGCGATATAATCCACTGCTCATTTTACATGTGGTTCACAGTACAGAATGTAGGTTCATTTATTTTCAGCAAATATTTTTAATTGTTTCTTTTATTTTTTATCTTATAATTTGTATTTATATATATTTGGCTATGCTGTGCAGCATGTGGGATCCTAGTTTCTTCCTACAGTGGAAACATGGAGTTTTAACCACTGGACTGACAGGGAAGTCCTTTTATCACTTCTTGTTGCCTTGAGGTTAAAGAATCCCCTCTGAAGTATGGTGAACTATAGAAATCTGAATCAGGTAAATAGCCTCCTTTATGTAATTCTCATAACAAAGTTTATTTCAGTTTGCTTTGCTGTGCTGCAAATACTTTGGCAAAGGAGACTAAAGGGAGAGTGAACCCTTCTCATAGAATGGTTTTACTTTGGTTTTCTTCAAATGCAATGGCCTCCCATTAGTGCCTCTCTGATTCTGGTAGTTAATTTTCAGGAGTAATCAATAAAATTTGAGTTTTACACATCATTTTAAAAAGAACCAATTTTTAATCAATTGACTTAAAAATTCTTTTACCTTGATTTGGTTGATTTTTCTTAATGATTCAAATAAACCATTGCTCTACTTACAGGAAACACATGGTTCCATTCCAAGGAGGAAATGCTGTCTTGTATTTAGGATTTTTGAACCCATTTAAGGAACCAATACATAATGGGACAACAGAGAGGTGAAGGATGCCATTGATAGGAAAGGTCCCACTAAGGTACAACAGACACTCGTCATGAACGCCAAAGAAAGTCAAGAGGTAAAGTCAGTTGGGAGCAGTTTCATTCTCAAATGAATAGCATTTAACTGGGGAGAGAACTGTGCCCTAATGGTCTACAGTGCAACCAAATGGCTGGGAGAGCACTCAGGTTCATAACCCCTGTCTCTGGCTCAATTTTAAAACTCAGCTTCTTAGCTGCTGTTTTGAAACCATGGGAAAAGGTCAATTGAATTTCAGCTGTGGTCATGGAGAAATCAAAACTTAAAGATAAAACACTGAAAGAGTACTTGAGCATCTTGCAGAACCTCTGGAAGCCAATGCTTTTAAGACAGAAACCCTAGCCCCCGAGACTTGATAGGTAGATGGAAACCCAGAAGCAATGTGAAGCTGGGGTCTGATTAATGATAGGGTTTATGGTGCACTCTTGATCACTGCTGCCTGCAAAAGGAGCCTTGCACCAGCTGTTTATGGAGAGCTGTGGGGAAACTTTTCAGTCAATATCATTTGTACAATTGTAGAGGATATATGAATATTAATAAATGTGGGGACCAAAAGTGGTGAATGTTATAACGCAGAATTTGGCAAGCAGTTGTTTTAGTGGTTTAGAATTAATTTATTCAATGTCTACTTGTGTTGAACAGCTACTGAGTACCAGCACTGTGATATACATTGGTTGTGTAGGTAGCCTCTAACCTCGAGGAGCGTACAGAACTGCTCTGATACTAAATTTCTCTGTCTTAAAGCAAACACCTCATAAGATTATCATGAGGATAAAATGAGGTCATGCATTTCAACTTTTTCTACACTGTGTGGCAAATAGAAAGCCTTCATTTTATATGTAGTCATGGATGCAAACAGAGACTTATGAAGGACAGGGTGCTGTGACAACACATAGAAGGAGTGTGTGTTAATCACTCCAAGTCTGACTCTTTGTGACCCCATGGACTGCAGCCCACCAGGCTCTTCTGTCCATGGAATTTCTCAGGCAAGAATTCTGGAGTGGGTTGACATTCCCTTCTCCAGGGGATCTCCCTGATCCAGGGATCGAACCTGGATCTCTTGCATTGCAGGCGGATTCTTTACTGTCTGAGCCACCAGGTAAGGAGTACATCAGTTAATCTGAGGGTGGAGCATCAGGAAAGGTCTCCTTGAGGCGGTGAGGACTAACGTAAGAATCAGTAGGAGAGAGACTATAGAAGAGGAGGAGATGCCCTTTGGCGGCAGTGTGGTACAAGGGTGGAGAAGCAGTAGGCACTTGGCAATGGTTCAGTTTCAGTACAGCTGGAGAACAGAGCTCCAGCTGGGAAGGCTTAGGAGATGAGGTGGTAGGTGAAATATGTTGGTAAACCAGCTCTGGGGTCTTTGACCGATTTCCATAGACCGTACCTATCCTGACTGATTTCAGTCATCAATAACTTAACAAGTTCAGTTTGGTCACTCAGTCATGTCTGACTCTGCAACCCCATGAATCGCAGCACGCTAGGCCTCCTTGTCCATCACCATCTCCCGGAGTTCACTCAGACTCACATCCATCGAGTCGGTGATGCCATCCAGCCATCTCATCCTCAGTTGTCCCCTTCTCCACCTGCCCCCCAATCCCTCCCAGCATCAGAGTCTTTTCCAATGAGACAGCTCTTTGCATGAGGTGGCCAAAGTACTGGAGTTTCAGCTTTAGCATCATTCCTTCCAAAGAACACACAGGGCTGATCTCCTTTAGGATGGACTGGTTGGATCTCCTTGCCATCTAAGGGACTCTCAAGAGTCTTCTCCAACACCACAGTTCAAAATCACCAATTCTTTGGTGCTCAGATTTCTTCACAGTCCAACTCTCGCATCCATACATGACCACTGGAAAAACCATAGCCTTGACTTAACAAGGGGATATGCCAAATTCCTGGACTGTTAAAAATCAGCTCTGTGGCAGGTGCAAGTGACGTCTAGTATATCCTGGTTGGGGGCTAAGAGTTTGGATTCTAGGGCAACAGGTAGCCTATGATATGCTGGCAGCCAGGGAAGCAGAGCATCAGGTCCAAATTTCAGAAAGATCACTTTGGCTTCAGTAAGGCCATAGAGGCAAATAAGCTGGTGCAGACCAGAAACCCAGTGGATTTGAGATTCAGAAAAAAATGGACTTGGAAGAGATCAGAGCAACAGATGATTGACCAGATGTGGAGGCTTAGGAAGGGGGGGGCATCCAAGAAATACAAATGGGATTTGGGTTTAGGAGGCAGGGTAGACTCTGCATCATTCCCTAAAAACAAAACAAAACAAAACAAACAACAACAACAAAACAAAACAAAACTCAGAGAGTAGGAAATGTGTGGAGGTGGCAGACTGGTGGATACTTTTGAACTTACTAGTTTTAGCTTCTCATCCAAGTGATGATGTCCAGGAGGCATGTCTCTCTCCTTGTCTCAGCCCAGATCTGGAATGGAAATTGAAGTTAGAAATGGAGATCAAAGCTTTGCTAGTGCCTGAGATCACTGAGAAACCTAGAGCAGAATCTTGGGGACATCTCTGTTTAGGGATTGTGCCACAGAAAAGGACCATTAAAGGGACAGAGTGGGGTGGATGGACTTTTAAGAGAAGAAACAGAAGAGGACGATGATGCTATAGAGTCATCAGTGAGCCTTTATAATTAAACAGCAATAACAAATCAATAAAGACTGGAAAGAAGTTATTGGATTCAACTAGGAAGCTGTAAATAGTATCATTTTAAAGAATAGATTTAGTGAGTTCCATCTGCAGCAAGTTGCGCTACAAATGCAAGGTAATGACACTTATTGTTGACACCCAGTAAGTGTCAACAGTGTTTCAAAAAGCATAGTGTGGTAGTGGGATCCTATAGAGGAAAGTGGGATCTAGGGAAAGTGTACTGTTTGTCGGTTTGGTTTGTGTTACAGGAGAGACATTTTTTGATATTTGCAATGAATCGATCGGACACTATTCTAAATATAGATCACATATATTATACATTTACACATATTCACAGACTTAATCCTCATAAGAGGAAATAATCTTATGGTCATCATTTTACAAATGGCAAAGAACTTGCCTAAGGCCACATGGTTGTCAAGATGAAATCAGGAATTGTCCCTAGGCAACATGGCTTCCCTGGTAGCTCTGTGATAAAAAAAAACTTGCCTGCCAATGCAGGAGACAAAAAAGATGTGGGTTTGATCCCTGGGTCATGAAGATCTCCTGGAACAGGGCATGACAACCGACTCCAGTATTCTTTCCTGAATAATCTCATGGACAGAGGAGCCTGGCAGGATACAACCCATGGGGTTGTAAGAGTCATGCATGACTGAATGACTAACACTTTCACTTTCCGAGGTACCTCCAAAGCTGGGAAGGGAATGGGGCCAAGAGCATGAGTGGAGAGTTCAACCCCAAGCAGGAAGGAATATTGAAATAGGGGAAAAGAGAGAGAAATTATGGGTATAGTTGCAGGTAAGTTTGTAAGTTTGGTGACAGTAAATAGAGGCTTTTTCAAAAGTGTGGAGGAGAAATGGTCTGAAAGCAATAGTGGGGGAGTAAGGAAGGTCCTGATTTAATTTTCAGACCCAAAAGCTTTACATAGGATGTGGGAAAAGGAGCAGCTCTCACTCAAGAGCCTGCTCGGTGTCTCAGGAAAGAGCTACGTTTTTTAAGGCAAAGAGAGAGGTGCCATGAAGATGTAGGAAGCTTCATCATGGGATGAGTGGTGGGAGACTCAGAGGAAAAATTTGGAAGAGAGAAAAGGAATGGAGAGTTCAGATGAGAGGAGATGATAAAATATCAGTAGCCAATGTGGCTTGCACCTCGGTTGGGGATCAAGGAGAGCCAGACTGTCTCTTCTGTGTATTATCCAGGCCGAGGGGCACCAAGAAGGAACTCCAAGGAGTTAGTCTTCTGGTTGGGGGAGGGGTGAGTGGGTGAGAAGAAGAGAAAGAGGAGAGGAGGGGACGAAATGGTGGGAGTGGTTCAGTGGCCAGATCACCCTGGAAGGGCAGTACTTCCAAATAAGTCATTGTTCTGGAAGATGAAAAGACTGCAGCCTTTGCAGAAGTCACCATGATCAGATCCACTTGTGAAATTTCTTGAGGAAATCTTGCAGAAAGGGTCCTAATATGTATGTGTGTGTGTGTGCACCTGCTGAGAAAATTTTTCCTATCTGATGTCTTTGGTATTAAGAGAGGCAAATCTTGATTTTTTTTTTTTTAACTGAAAGTACACTTCAGTGGGTGGATGTTTGGAGCAGGCTGGTTGTATCGCCTGTCAGGAGTGAGCAGGGTTCCAGCCGCCTGGTCATCTGACCCCAGAGGGCTACTCTGGACCATACCATTCCACTGTGTTCCAAGATATCTGCATATATCAGACAAGAGGAAACTGCCTTATAATTCTTAGAGAAACATTACAAACAAATAAAAGAAGGGACCAAAAATCCCTGAGAGATAAATGGGTAAAAGATTTGAATGAGAAATTCACAAGGAAAGAAATATGAGTGATCAGTAAATATATGAAAAAATGCTGGCTGGCCCTTACATATAATTAATGAAACACTTTTTCACCTACTGTATTTGCAAGGATATTTAAAACATGAATTCCACAGAGTGTGCAGAGCATTGATAGCTACTTGTAATGAAATACTATATAGCCATTAAAAGAATGAGCTTTGCTGTGGAAAGAACTTATGTAATGTACTGTTAAGAAAAAAAATGAAGGTTCCAACTAATATGCATATAAGATACTACTTTAAAAATCAGACTCTGTATGTGCAGATATGTGCTTATAAATGGTCAGAGAATGTTTGGAAGAATATAGCAGAAATAATTGCCATATGTAACTCTGGAGAGTGGAATTGGAGGTCTAAAAGGATAGAGACCATGGGGATGAGTGAAAGCGCTTTTTAAAAATATATCTTTTTAGGGAAAAATTTTAAACATTGTCAGGCTGGAAGAACGATATAATGAGCCACCTGCCCATTACCCATCACTCTGGTCCAACAAGTATGTATATTGCTTTATGTTATCCTTTTGTTCTGCTTGAAAAAATACCATTTGTTTGTATTATTTTTTCTGCTAAAAAAATCCAGCATGATGAAAGTGATTTTCCCCAGTCCCTTCACAACCGCAACCCAAACTTTAGTTTCTAGAAGCAGCAGAAGGCTTCAGAAACTAGGGATCTGGGGGAGGTTTAGCCATGTTCCTCTTAAATTCTGTCAGCTCTGTAGCTAGGGGGACATCTTACTTTATCCAGATACAATAAAATGATCCTTAATTTTAAAACCAACATCAAAGGAAGACTGTCTACTCGCTAAGGGGAATTTAATTTGTTCACCACCCCCACTCATACCCCCTAGTCCATGTTTTTATTAAGGGACAACTTGATTTATCCTGCAGCTTATTTTTATCTCTTTGTTAAGATTTACTTCATTCCCCACCAAAGCCCCAAACTAAGAAAACAGTACCTTCCTCTTCAGACTGGTGTGTCTTAAACAGCTAAGCAGCTGCTGCCAGATGTTGCCCTTGGTCATGGGGTCTGATGAAGGTCTTATGCTAGAGGCTCGGGGAGCTTGGAAAAGCACATAGATTCCCAGGCTCCATTTGGGATACAGTGTGAAGTTCTGCAGACTGAAAATGAGGACCCCTCTCCTCTCTGCATCCATCCATCATTTACTCAACAGTCAATCATTCCATATACCCTACCCTCAGCCAGGCTTTGTGCTAGAGTTAGGGTTATAAAGTTGAGCAACACATGGCCCCTGCCCTTTAGAAGCTTATCAAAACTGGAAAGAAACTTTAAAGATTTTCTGTTTCCTCTTCCCAGATTGCTCTTCCTATCTTGTCTGTATATTCTTACTCATCCTTCAGAATTTAGCCATGAGTCACCACCTCTGAAGAACAAAACTTGGGGTTTATTGCTTCCTTTACCAGAAACACCCTTCCTATCTTGTCCACCTCAACTTGATCTTCCCTGGTGTCTCAGATGGTAAAGTGTCTGCCTACAGCGCAGAAGACCTGGCTTCAATCCCTGAGTTGGGAAGATCTCCTGGAGAAGGAAATGGCAGCCCACTCCAGTATTCTTGCCTGGAAATTCCCATGGATGGAAAAACCTGGTTAGGCTACAGTCCACGGGATCGCAAAGAGTCGGACATGACACAACCTCAACTTACTCATCCTGAAAAACTGGAGTCACTAGTCCCCATCACTGTAGCCCTGCCTGACTCCTCAAATCTTGGCAGGTTACTATGCTGATCAGATTGCACTGTAGATTCTTACATGTTTGCCTTCCTAACAGAGCCTTTGATTCTCCAGTTTGTACACAGTGCAGAGTATGTATGTTCATTGAATTAATGCATAAAGAAGTGTAACAAGCATAGGTTTTTTTTTTTTTTTGAGGGGGGCGGTTCATGTCATTTTATGTCTCACAAGCACCTTGAAGATAATCTCTGTGGCTAGCAACCCCTTCACAACTGTCTCTCCTTTTCTCTGTGTTCTACCAAAACACAAATCTTATTAAATCTTGTCTGAGAAGGCCTGAGATTCCAAATAAAAGAGCATATGTATGTCTGTGGTCCCAGCCCTGAGCAACTAAAATGTAACACTCACCCCTTTGAAACAGACATTAGCATGGGTTTCAAAACCATTGCTTGATCTTTTCCATTTTTTAAAATAAAAAGAAATTGGAATTTACCAATATTATCATGTTTTTAGCATCCTGCTCTGAAATCTTTGGACAGAGTGAAGGTCCTTGCAGGGCTTTTGTACAACTGTAGAACTCTTAAGAAAGACTAGGCAACATACAGCTGAAGAATCATACTGAATAAGCACTAGATCAAGTCAGGGGACCTAACTTCTCCTTCTTTTGGAAGCCTTAGTTTCTCATCTGCAAAAAGAAGGAAGAGAAGGAGAAAAAGAAGAATGAAGAGAAGAAGAGGAAGAAAAAGTAGGAGGAGAAGGAGGAGAAGAACAAGAAGAAGGAGGAGAATAACAAGAAGAAAGAGGAGGTGGAGGAGATGGAGGAGGTATCCGAGTGCTTTCAAGGGTCCTTCATGGCTTTAAGCTCAATGAATCCATGAGTCCATAATCCAGGACACAAGTCTTTGATAAACTGAAACAAAGTCAGTTTTCTTATCTGGTCTCCTCTTCTATGAATCGCCATTGAGATATGGGGTAATATAATTTTTTTTCCTGTTAACTGTTTTCTGTGAATTGAGACATTTTTAGGTAACAAGCTAGTAAGTAAGCAAAAAAAAAAGTCCCTTTGGGAAATTGACTTCAAGAGAAAATTCCAAAGTCCATTGTTTTCTTTGATTTCTTTTTGGCAAAGATATCTTAATTCAAGTTGCTATCGCATATTTTGAATTTAATCCAATGGGAGAGGAGATTCCACATTAATTATAACTCCCCTGCTGACAGCTCCCATTATGGGTGGTAACTCAAGCTCTTTGGAGCCAGTCTGACACCTGAGTTTCCGGGCTGTGGCAGTTCCTGCCTGTCCATTTCACTGCTTTCCCAGCAACAGGACTGGCACAGGAGCTCTTTACTGTACAGCTTTTAAATTTCAGTGTAGGTTTTTATCTAGCATCTGTGATTCTGCTAAAACAAATCAGGCATCGTTAGTTGATAATATTGTCTCAATTCAGATTTACATCAAATACCTAAATGGGAGAGGTAAAGGTGACCTCTACCCAAAAGAAAATTAGAATAACTACTAATAATTTTCATTTGCTGACTGTATGCCAAATCTTATCTCATTTCTTCCTCACACAACACTGTAAGACAGGTACTATTACGTGCCTCATTTTATAAATAAAGAAATTGAGGTTTGAAGAAGTTACTATCAAATCTAAGATTACTCAGTCTACCAGATTTGTGTTCAGATCCAGAATATCTGATCCCACAGTCTGTGCATATAACTACTGTACTATATTGCTGCTCAAGATACCTGAATGTGTATGTTCTCAGGGGCATCCCAGGTGGCGCTAGTAGTAAAGAACCCACCAGCTAATGTAGGAGACTTAAAGACATAAAAGAGATGCAAGTTTCATCCCTGGATTGAGAAGATCCCCTGAAGGAGTATCAGATCTGGGAGACTATTCTGAGCAGAGCCAATGATATAAGGTCTTTAATGGATTCCAAAATGATAATAGAAGCTAATTATCAGCATGTCTCCTGAATTAGCCACAAGACAAGTTTTGGATATTATAGACATAGAAGTCTTTGTTAAATTAAGGATAAGTTTAAGAAACATCTGCTGGATATCCAGGAAAATTAATCACATAAATTAATAAATTATATTAGTTAAGGTAAATGACTTCAGTTGTTATAGCAAATGAACATTTATTACTCCCTGCTCAATGTGGTTGGTAGATGGGCTCTGCTCCACACAGTCATTCAGGGCAGGATCTGGACTAGGGGTGGGGTGAGCAGGGTATTCATCTCAGGTACAGAATTTAAGGAAGTCACTCAGTAATCAAGAGAAATAATATTTTAATGCCATATTTTAGGAAAAATCAAAACTAATGCAAAAATATTCATGATGAATAAAGTATTAAAATTTTAGATTAAGACAGAAGCCAACAGAGCTGGGATAACAGTGAGGTGATTCAGACTATGTCATGTTGGTTAATTAAAGACAGATTTTAAAAATCCAACTAAAAGTAGAATGACCTTTTACTCAGAAAAGAGAAGTTCACAGGTGAGAGCAAAACAAAAACATGCATTATTGCTCCCTCCTGTCATGCCTAGATTCACGGTAAAGTGAAAAAAATATCCCCAGGCCAGTGGGCGAGCAAGCATTGCATTTTCCCATCACTCCAGGCAAGAGACAGAGCACCAGAATGCAGACTGGAGTGAGGTTCGCTTTGGCAACCAGAGAACCCCAAGGAACTGGTTTGCTCCTCAAGGCTGGGAGGAACAGCTCCTTCACTAACAGGCTTTAGTTGGTGGCTGCCCTGACAAACAGCTCCAAAGAGCCTTTGGTTAAGGTATTTATTTTCACAGCAAGCAAATTACCCAATAACCATCTTAAATCATATTGCTGAGATATCAACCATTATCTTACATTTCGAATAATATTTATACCCAAATATAAACTCTTAAGGGTCTTCCCAGGTAGTGTTAATGGTAAAGAACTCTCCTGCCAATGCAGAAGAAATAAGAGACGGGAGTTTGATCCCTGGGTTGGAAAGATCCCCTGGAGAAGGAAATGTCAGCCCATTCCAATATTCTTGTATTGAGAATCTCCATGGACAGAGGAGCCTGACAGGCTATTGTCCAGAGGGTTGCAAAGAGTCGGACGTGACTGAAACAACTTAGCAAGCACACATAAACTCTTAAACTACACACAAGTCATTATCCTCCTTCTGGAACCAACTTAGTATTTTAATATACTCCCCAATTTAATATTTTAAAATTACCTGTACCTTAACATCTCTGAAATCAAGATGTCTTATAATCAACATCTTTTAAGTATAGCATTTCATTTTTTTCTTTAAAGCTGTTATTAAAGTAATGGTATGTCTTTCCAACAATGGCAATTTAGAATCAAGAAAGTGTAGTATTTTTATGAAACATGATAGATAGCTTTATAATCTTAACATATTAAGAAGTCATACAAAATTATAATAAATGTAGTAATACCTTGAGAGAGAAACAGGCAAACAACATGAACCTCCCATTCACATATGAAAAATATAACTAACCAGAAAATATAAAGAACTTTACTAGTGCTTAAGTAAGTACAAACTAAACAAAAAGGAAACTACATTTATGTCTTTCAGATTAGCAAAGGATAACCTTTTAAAAATCCAGTGCTAATATAGAGTGAAATAGACTGGGCACTACTATCAAATTTTGGCGAGCGTATTGGTATGAAAGTTCTGGAAAGCAATTTGGCTATATATGTTAAAATCCTTAGTGTTCACACCTTATTTATTAGTTTATAAATGTATTACATGAGAACAATCAGAAATAAGTCAAATTTTATTCACAAAGACAGTAAATGGAAAAGTCAAGATTCTAAATGTACATGCTATATTTTAGTTGTGTAAGGAATTTAGAAAAAAAAGATACCTACTTATGGGTACTTTACAAGTAGATGCATATTATTTTAATAACCAGAAAGAAATTTAAAAGTTGAAAGGGAAGAAAATGACCATAGAATATTCTGACAGAATTATTTCTTCCCGAAGGAAAAGTAGGAAGATTTCTTACCACAAAGTTTGTTCTTGTTTAAGACTTACCACCCAAAATTACACATCCGGGGACTTCTGAACATTAATGCAGCATGGTTTTTCAAGATTTGCTAGATTTAGGTGACTTAAAATCTCAATTCTTGAATTTTAAATTTTTAGGAAAATTGTTTTGAAGCTTGTTGTTGTAATTATTTCACACACTGGCAGGTTATTGGTTAAACTTATCCTGTTAAGCATCATCTTCCTGGATGAGGAAGTTTTCAGTGTCTGCACTAAAGATGTTATTAGTCAGCTTTTTGTTATCTCTTGCAAATTATAGTCAGATAGAGCTCCTGTATTGTAAATGTTTATTTATCAAAAATCCAACAGAAACTATATGCTGCTAATTAACAGCTGTGTAATAAGAATATTGCAAGATTTCCTTTTATTTTTTGCAGTGGAAAAAACTAATTTATTAGAACAAATCAGGTTTGGTTTAAATTTGACCTGGTTTCTTACTAGTTTTAAAAGTTATGCTCCCTTTCTAATTCTTTGTTTCCTTACCTAAACTATGAAGAAAACATTAAAATTTTTTTGCTTTATTTTTAATATAAATTTATTTATTTTAACTGGAGGTTAATTACTTTACAATATTGTATTGGTTTTTGCCATACATCAACATGACTCCGCCACAAGTATACATGGGTTCCCCATCCTGAACCCCCCCTCCCTCCCCGTACCATCCCTCTGGGTCATCCCAGTGCACCAGCCCCAAGCATCCTGTATCCTGCATCGAACCTGGACTGGCGATTTGTTTCATATATGATATTATACAAGTTTCAATGCCATTCTCCCAAATCATCCCCCTCTCCCTCTCCCACAGAGTCCAAAAGCCTGTTCTATACATGTGTGTCTCTTTTGCTGTCTCGCATGCAGGGTTATCGAGATTTCCTTTTAATAGGACTCTTATGTCCAATTCAATATTAACTACGCTCAGAAGAATCTCCCAGAGGTCTCTGGCTGTTTTCTATTCTCCCCCACTTCCAAGCCTCCTCTCCAAACTTGAAATTTTAGTGGTGCTTACATACTCTTTAAGAAACAAGAAAATATAGCATGCCTTGACTTGTTCCTTTGATATCAGAAAAAATAATCAGTTAAGACTGCTATCAGGTTTATATAGTATATAACTTCTTTATTTCAATAACTTCCTTCTTCTTATATTTATTTTTTCATGTATTCATACTTCTGATATTTTATTTAGGTATGCTGATATAATGCATATCATTGAGGTGCTCAAGTATCTTGCAGGCTAGTTAGGAGTGGTAGGGTTGTAGGGCAGTTAGATTACCAGCAATTATAGTTGAAAGTGAAGAGTATCACCGATTCTTTTATCCAACATAAGTTTATTGAGTGTGTGCCATTGGCCAGAGAGAGTTCTGGGCATTGAGATAAAGTGAGGTATAAGGCATAGGCTTTGGTCCCTGAATAGGGGCGGTACCTGGACACTCGAAAGCATGGAAGACAGGTGAACTTCCGTTAGTTGTTAATCCACAATACGCTCAGCTTCTTTCTCCTCACCCCCTTTTTCTAAACTCTAGCCAAGTGGGTTTCTCTTGATTTGTTTTAATGCTCTCCTTGTAATTTTGATACACTGTTAAGTTTGGGAACCACTATAATGACTAAATAGCTGTAATGATCTCATTCAAAAGCAGATGAAATTATTAAAAGGCAGCAGAAAAATGTTTCGTTGAATCATCTTGTTTCCACAACATCGTGCTACTGTTAGAATTTTGTTTTGGAATGTAAAATCATTAATGGTTTTGTCTCGAATTCTGTCCAACTATATAGATAAGACTCTTCTGTGCTCCTCCAGATGATTCTTGGCCTTTGTAAGCTATTGAATTAATAGTCAGCTGAAGTTATTTCTTCTGTTCTCATCTGCAATTATCTTCTTATAAAAATGATGGTGCAATTTAGTGTCTTGTTCATCTGTTTGGTGCAGGTCTATGATTTCTTTATAGTTTCACAAATGTGCCATGTTTTCTTGCCTCTGGGCCCTTGAACATGCTATTCCATTTCCCACTTATTGGCTAATTTTTAATCAGAAGCCAAGTGTGAAAAGTAATTAATTTTTATGTATATAAGATATCAAAAGATGTAACTTCCATGCATCCTGTCATGGCAAGATTTACTGAGGATGGGTAAATCTGGATTGAGAATGACAAGACTTGAGAAAGAGCTAGCTAAGGAACAGCAGCCAAGGGAAGGAAGTCCCTGAATGATGTTGGGCAGAAGGATGCAGAAATCCAGAGAACTCTAGGGGAAACAAAAAAGCTCTTGAGAAAGAACATAGACAAACATTTAGCAAATATGATGGAATCATCAGTCACATAGAAAACTGTGCAAATGATAAAAGAAAGTAAAACAGAAGGTTTTTAATATTGAAAAATGTAATTCTTGCATATGCTGTCTCAGCACTGAATAACAGTGGCATCATCTTTGCAATGTATCTAGTATTTCTTTTACTGTTGTGATATGACTTTATTGAGACGGGGGAGAAGAGAACTGAGTGTGTGAGTAGTGGTGTTTTAATGACATTAAATCCTCTATCAATGCAAAAAGTCATTAGGGGAGATAAACCAGACAATAATAGACATATGGAAAAGTAAGATGGAAAAAGTGCCAGCAGAAATGGCTATGAGAATTCAAAGTAGTTGCTTAAGTCAGTATGGGTGAGGATATGTACAAGAGACTGCCCTGCTGTTGTTTTCTATGGAAGTCTTTTAAGTATTTTTGTTATCACTGTGTTTGAAAAGTGCCTATATTCCTTGATTAAAAAATCAAATCAACAGGCACATATAGTAAGCAAATACTACATGCCTGGTGAAGTGCTGAACTCTGTAAATGATATAAGGAAGGCTAGAAAAACATTCTGACCCTTCAGAACCCTAAGAAGCCTTGGAGGAGTGAGCTACTACTCATATCTAAAACAAAGAGTACAAATGAACTTATCTACAAAACAGTAATCGAGTTACAGATGTAGAAAACAAACATATGGCTATCAGGTTGCAAGGAGGGGGCAATAAACTGGGAGACTGAGACTGACATATATACAAACTACTATGTATACAATAGTTAACTAATGAGGACCTACTGTGTAGCACAGATAGCACAGGGAACTCTACTCAATACTCTGTAATGGCCTAAAATCTCACCAATAGCAAGACTATATTGAAGAATTAGCCAGACTTTGCATTTGTTGGAGAAGGAAATGGCAGTCCACTCCAGTATTCTTGCCTGGAGAATCCCATGGACAGAGGAGCTTGGCAGGCTACAGTCCATGGGGTCACTAGAGTTGGACACTATCGAGTGACTAACACACACACTGCATTTGTAATGAAATGGCTGCTTTGCAATCTTCAATCTTAGCTCCTTAAAAAGTTCTTAAGTGCTTCCTTTCTACCAGGCACTTTGTTCTTGCGAGCACCGAATTCACGTTCCCCTTTGCCCAATATCTGTCTTAAAGGATGCTGCAGAGATGACTGAAGAAGGACAAGCAAGTAGGAAAATCAGAACCAGAGGGTCAGAAGAAGGGAGACAAAGAGGAAAAGAGAGCACAAATGTGGTTTGTCAGGACTTTGGGGGCAGTTTCACATATGCATTTCTTGCCAATGTTGTATATTTTACTTGGACATCCTGTCACTTCCTCTGTACCCTTTGTGACAGAGCTATTTGTTAAAAGGTTAAAATCCCAGAGGAAGTTGTTTATGTGGCTTGTTCCTTGGCAAGAGATTTATCTTCTGGTCCTCTGAGAAATGTTAAGTTACAGCATACAATTGAGCCTATTCAACTTGAAGAAAAAAGAAAGTGAAGTCTCTCAGTCATGTCCAACTGTCTGCGACCCCATGGACTGCAGCCTACCAGGCTCCTCCGTCCACGGGATTTTCCAGGCAGGAGTATTGGAGTGGGTTTCCATTTCCTTCTCCAAGGGATCTTCCCGACCCAGGGACTGAAGCTGGATCTCCCACATTGTAGGCAGACGCTTTACCGAATGAGTCACCAGGGAAAATACAAGCCTATTCAAGTTAGAGGGTGTCAAATGTTCTTGAATAAAGAAAAAAACAAATCTCGGCAGGGGAAGGTGTATCTCAGAGATCTACCATTGCATATACCCTGGAAGGATTTTTTCCCAAAGTTAACAAAACTAACAGTCTCAGAATCTGAGAATTGTCTGCCTTTTAGTCTAACAGATTTTAAAGGTAATACACATCTATTAGATTTTTAAACTTTTTATTTTGTATTGAGGTATAGCTGATTAACAAACAATGTGATAGTTTCAGGTGAACAGCAAAGAAATTCAGCCATACATATACATTCCCAGGTGGCGTTAGTGGTAAAGAATCCATCTGCCAATTCATGAGAAGTAAGAGACTCAGGTTTGATCCCTGGGTCAGAAAGATCCCTTGAAGGAGGGCATGGTAACCCACTCCAGATTCATGCCTGGAGAATCCCATGGACAGAGGAGCCTTGCGGGCTACCGTCCAAAGGGTCACAAAGAGTTGAACGTGATTGAGCAACTTAGCACAGCACGACTAGTATATTTTAGTTAGCACAATATTTTAAAGGTTCATTCATATTTAGTATATGTTAGACTGTCCTTTCTTTTTAAGACTGGATAATAATCCATATTATGTATATACCACATTTGTTTATCCATTCATTTTTGAGGATGAAGAAAGTATATTTTTATCAATTACTGTTTTGAATTTTGTCTCCCCTTGGTGTCTGTGGCAGAGTTGGCTGGGAGATGATCATTTTAAGGTCCCTCTTCTATAAAGGAGAGTTGCTAGACAGCATCGCCCAGATAGCGATTACGTTTCCTGGCCCTGTTTATGTCAAAGTGGGCCTCACGACTAGTTATTGTCAACAATGTGGGAGGAAGTGATACGTTACTTCTGAACTGATCCTCTAAACACCTGCTGGCAGGCTAACACCAGGGCAACTTTAAAACCACGAGAAGGCAGAGCCCTAGGGAGAAATAGCCTGAGTCACCATCTTGAGGAAAGCCTCCCGGAGAGCCCTCCTGTTGAGAATCACATGGGACTTTGTTAAACCTCTGTGTCAAGCCTCTGTGATTTGGGGGCTCTTATTCAATCAAATGGCTTTCTTGGTAGCTCAATGGTAAAGAACCCACCTGCCAATGCAGGAGACATGGGTCAGTAAGATTTACTGGAGAAGGAAATGGCTACCTACTCCAGTATTCTTGCCTGGGAAATCCCGTGCACAGAGGATCCTGGCAGGCTCCTGTCCATGGGCTACAAAAGAGTCAGATACAACGTAGTGACTCAATGACATGCAACCCTAACACAGCTTTTCAGACTCACTTATTTCAAGTTTCTTTTCCTGCCTTTCCTGCTCCTCTCTCCTATTGTCCACTGCTGACTTTTACCCTGTGCCTTAACTCTTGCTTTCCAGCTGCCAGGTCACATTTTACTTTTCTTTTTTTCATGGAAGGGCATTTAAGTTTAAATATAGCAATGTATACATGCCAATCCCAAACTCACTCCACTTTTTAGTAGTACCTCTATCAATCCTTTCCTACCTAAATACTCTGCTATGATTTAATTAAGCAGAGACAGACCAAGGAGTATGTCAAGCCAGCTGAAAGCTGGAATGCTAGTCTATAAAAGGTGCTTAAAGTTTATTGAAAATTTTGTTTATACTGATAATTTTTTAAGGATGACCCTGCACTAGCTGGAGTGAGGGCTGAGACCTTCATGGAATCTGCTTCAGTAACAGCAGATGGTCTCTAAGCTGCCTCAGGAAACAGGTGGGTCGTGGGTAATGCAGGGCTGGGGTTTGCTGAGTGGGGATTAGCACCCAGCTCCTCTATACAAACATGGAGCAAATATGAGAAAATACCAGTTATGGGGGTGGATAGACAACTCATGTTCCCCACGTATCTTAGTCTGGCCCTGAGTTCAGGCCAGCAGTTTTTCTTTCTCTTTCTGAGCTATTACATTTAATTCCAAATGGATCTGCCATTCATTTTTCTCCCTGCCACCATGCTATCTTTGCCTTAAAACACTGAGGTTGCAAATTGCCTACGGTCAGACTCCTTTGAATGGATCTGATACGCCTCGCATTGGCAAGAGAGCAGGAGAGAAAAACCATTTAAATAGTTCAGGCTATCAGTGCCAATTTGTTGTGTGATGTGAGGAGCTCAAATCAGGTGCTCTGTGATAACCTAGAGAGGATGGGATGGGTTGGGGAGTAGGAGGGAGGTTCAAGAGGAAAGGGACATATGTATACCTATGACTGATTCATGTTGATATATTACGGAAACCAATACAATACTGTAAAGCAATTATCATCCAATTATAAATAAAAAATTTAAATAGTGCAGGCTATGATGCTGCCATCCCAAATCAGGAGCTCACGCCAAAAGATGAGGAGATGCAGAAGACATGAGTGTGCTATGCTGGCTGTTTCTCATCTTTGATTGTCCCTTCTTCCAGAATTCCAGAAGACTATACACTCATCTTGTAAATCTTAGTCCAGGAGATATCCTTTCTGTGAAATCTTTTCTGACAAATCTCCTCACACTCCCCACTACCTCCACTCCCTCATTATCAGTTCTTTTCTGTCTTTTCTCCCTTTCCATATCCAGGCAGTGGTTGAAGCATAAAAGCTTAGATTTTTCCAGCATTTAATCAGGTCCCATGGCAATGTGAGAATAGTTAGTGTGATATTGTTGTTTTAAGGGAAGTTATATGCATCCTGGTTACAATGAAGGGTACTGGGGCTCTATGGTTTATGCTACGTACACATGTGTTCAGTAATTGCTCCCCACTGGACCCCAAGCCTGCTAACATGTGGAGAACAGACCTGTCCTGTGGCCTAAACATAAGAGCTTGAATGTTTCCTTTGGGCAGAGGAATGACCATTTATCTTTTCCTCTTCCTGAATCCCCTTCTTCATCTGGGTGCAATCAATCATCTTTGTGTTGAAAATAAATAAATTAAATGCCTTACAGAGAGTTTACTTTGCAATTGAAGTAAAGATAGAGGACGATTATTCTTTCTGTCCACATTTTGACAGGAAATCTCTGCCTTTCCAAATGTGACCCAAAGACCTACTCACCTGAAAGCGGTTGCTCTGAACTTTGTAGCCAAAATAATTATTTAAAAAATATCTTTCATGAGCACATGAGAAGTACTTCACCACCTGCTGCTGTTGCTACTGTTTAATCAATAGTCTCCAGGTGACAGGCCAGCAAGACTGGACCAATAAGCACAAATAATTGAAATTAATGACAATCTTGAGATGCGTGAGTTTTATTCCACTAAATGCTCATTATAAAACTATGGTTTTGAAGTTTTATAAGCAAAGAAGATAGCTGTGAATAAAGCCTCTGTGTGGACATTACTTATCTTGAATTCTACCACTAGCTCTGACGTTCCAGCTACACTCCCTAGTTATTAAAGAACAGCGTACCTTACCCATAGATTTGGTACTAAAAGAGATGCTTCCTCCCCTGTTTAAGAGTTTTTGCTTTAGGGAGTTTTTGTTTGTTTGTTTTTGTTTGTTGTGGAAGTGGTCAGACATTGAGGTAGCATGGCTAAATGGCTCTTTCTTTTTAAAAGACTTTACTTTTAAAAAATAGAATTGGAGGAAGAGTGTAGAGATTTCCCACATAACCCCTATACTTGTACATGCATTGCCCCCACCATTACCAGCATCCCCCATCAGTGATCAAACCCAGGTCTCCTGGATTTCAGGTTCAATCTCTGGGTCAGGAAGATTTCTTGGAGAAGGAAATTGCAACCCAATCCAATATTCTTGCATGGAAAATCCCATGGACAGAGGATCCTGGCAGGGTACAGTCCATGAAGTCACAAAAGAGTCAGGAATGACGGAGGAATTAAACAACAACAAGATATATTATTATACATTCATCCAAACCCACTGAATGTACAACATCAAGAGTAAGCCCTTAGGACTTTGGATAATTATGAGATGTCAATATAGTAATAACCTCATTTAAAGGTTAAAAATGTACCATTCTGATGGAGGATGTTGATAATGGACATGTCAATCTTCAATTCCAGGGTTGATGTGTTTCCAGTTCTGGGAATTGTGGCAGTTTATTTAATGGCTATGGTCTGGTCATCACGTAGTTAACTTCTATTTGGTAGGAGTTTCAGTATCTATAAGAAAACTCACAGGACATGGCTTAGAATATTATCTATAGTCCTGGAGAAGGAACTAAAGATTCTTGACTATGCTTAATGACTAAACTGGGCTTCCCTAGTGGCTCAGACAGTAAAGAACCTGCCTGCAATACAGGAGACCCTGGTTCAATCGCAGGGTCAGGAAGATCCTCTGGAAAAGGGAATGGCAACCCACTCCTGTGTTCCTGCCTGGAGAATTCTATGAACAGAGGAGTATAATGGGCTACAGCCCATGGGGTCACAAAGAGTTGGACGTGACTGAGTGACTAACATTTTCACTGTCCTTCACTTTCAATGACTAAACTATAATTTAGTCTTATTGGACTATTTGCCTTTGTTTTTGCATTTTCTCATTTCTTTGATTAAACTTATCCTTTGGTTAAGGTTCTCCCACAAAGTCAGGCAGAGGACATAGTGGGAAAGGACCTTAGGGGTTTTGCTCTGTTGGCAGGATTTTGTGTGGACAGAAGTTTTCAACATCACTTTGCCAACCAAGGTCCTTATAGTCAAAGCTATGGTTTTTCCAGCAGTCATGTAAAGATGTGAGAGCTGGACCATAAAGAAGGCTGAGCACCAAAGAATTGATGCTTTCAAGTTGTGGTGCTGGAGAAAACTCTTGAGAGTCCCTTGGACTGCAAGGAGTTCAAACCAGTCAATCCTAAAGGAAATCATCCCTGAATATTCATTGGAAGGACTGGTGCCAAAGCTGAAGTTCCAATACTTTGGCCATCTGATGCAAAGAGCCGACTCAGTGGAAAAGACCCTGATGCTGGGAAAGACTGAAGACAAATAGACAAGAGGGCAGCAAATGATGAGATGGATAGCATCACTGACTCAATGGACAAGAACTGGAGCAAGCTCCGGGAGATATCGAAGGACGGGGGAGCCTGGTGTGCTGCAACTGCAATTTCCATGGAGTCACAAAGAGTCAGACCTGACTTAGTGGCTGAACAACAATGAGCAGAATTTTCAACTCATTTAGGAAAATACCTAGGAGAGTGATTGCTGGGTCGTATGGTAAGAGTATATTTGATTTTGTAAGAAACTCTGAAACTGTCTCGCAAAGTGGCTGTGCTATTTTGCATTCCCTCCAGTAATGTGAGAGCTCCTGTGGCTCCACCTCCTTGCTGTATCTTGGTAGCTAGACATGATGTACCAGGTGAGAGGAAATGCTGCTTTCACAATATGGTGGTGAGGTGTGGGGGAAAGGCAAGTGTTCTAAAGTCTCTGATTAGGTCTCAGTCTTTTAATGAGCCTGTGCCTCTAGAGTGGGAACTTCAGAAGTGTTTCTCACTTTTCCTCCCTGCCTTAGGCCAGACAGAATGACTAGGCTGGGGTTGAGTATTTTCCTGTATTCACATGGAAGGCTAGAGGTGAGTGTAATTAGATAATGTTCTTCCCTCAGATCAGTTCAACTCTGATAATACCCCAGCAGGTTAGGCTCTGGTTAACTAGTTTCCCCTGAGAAGTTCATAATGCAGATAACTTTTATGGTTAAAGGTAAAAAACCTAAGACCACATTTTTTCTCAAGCCTTACTTTATGCCGGAAAATCAAAGGTTGAAGTGTGTTATTTAATTGTTGTTTAGTCGCTAAGTTGTGTCCAACCCTTTTTCAATCCCATGGACTGTAGCCTGCCAGGCTCCTCTGTCCATGGGATTCTCCAGGAAGAATACTGGAGTGGATTGCCATCTTCTCCTCCAGGGGATCTTCCCCATCCAGGGATCGAACTGGAGTCTCTTGCACTGTAGGTGGGTTCTTTACCACTGAGCTACCTGGGAAGCTACTTTATTTGATTAGAAAATCTCATAATTTGTGTTTGTTTTCCCTGGTGACTCAGACGGTAAAACGTTTGTCTACAGTGCAGGAGACCTGGGTTTGATCCCTGGGTCAGGAAGATTCCCTGGAGAAGGAAACGACAACCCACTCACAGTATTCTTGCCTAGTGTCCATGGGGCCGCAAAGAGTCGGACACGACTGAGAGGCTTCACTTTCTTTCGTCCTAACACTGCTTTAATTACTCCTGGCCCCAACATAGCAGAGCCACATTTTTCAGTGGAAAAGATATTAAACTGATAAGAACAGAAACTACACTTGATTCTAGCCAAAATACCAAGAAGTGATGGGAAAGGATTTTAATTTCCTCTTTGTGGTTCATAAAATAGCCCACTTAACCCCAGTGGAATTTTTTCTCCCTCACTGACAAGGTAGCCACAAATTTTCCTTCCTCAAAATCCTTGGTTAGTAAATAGTGCAATATGGAGCTTGTACCTGGCAAGTGGAAAGGGAATTGCCCATTGCTTTGCCCTGCTGTCTTAGGAGGAAGCCTGCACCTCAGCTCTGAGATTTCACAGGCATGGAGGGACTCTCTGCTTCTTCCATCCAGAGCTTCCCCTCTTTTCTCCTCAAAATTGCCTCCATGAGGTGACTGACTCCCTCAGTCAATGGCCGGAGATGAAGCTTGAAGAGCAAGTGTGCCCAGAGCAAACACTTTTTGTTCTTACTCCTAGGTGTAAATGCTTAAAAACAGATTTGTAGTCAGAACAATGAGGAAGCAGGAGAAAGCTGGCTAGTGTGGGGAAAGGGAAATGGGGCTTTCCCAGCAAGAAGATGCTGAAATATGGACTGGGGGAAGGGAGAGGACTTACCGTGGCTTCCTCACGATTTTAACCCCGTCTCACCTTTCACTAACACTGAGAAAGTACTTGACAGACAACCTGGGTGTCTGCCAAACAACTCCACTTCCTTCTTGTCTTCATTGCGCATCCATGGATTGCTCTTCCCTGCCGAGAAAGGCAGTGAGTTCCTGGATATTGTTGACTAGTGAGAGAAGAAACAGGGCATTCAGCTGCTGCTAAGAAAGGTCATTCCTTTGTTTCAGCGTCTGGTTTCATTTTGCGCTTTCTGAGAAAATGCCATGTGTAGAAGAAATGATCCCTGTGCATTCCCCCTGAAATAGAGCTTTGTGTGGCATAGCTGACAGCATGAGGGCTTTCTGTGCCATTCTTGCCTCCATTGGCTGAAGACGCAGAGAACTAGATGCCTCACTGCTTTGATGACACTTGTTTCTCTGTGCTCTGAGGTGCAATGAAAGCTGACTACTTCTCTAATTACTTCCTCATGCCTCTATACCTCTTTAAGGACTAAGGGGCCGTTTCCTTTCCTAGTTTTAACTCATTCCAGACTGTCTCTTCTCTGTCTGATTAGAACGCTTGTTATGTATATTTCACTTGGCAAATAGAGCGTCACATTTTAATAGCGGTGTCCAACAGATACAAGCTCAATACACTCTCTGTCGGTTTCTAGCTGGATGATCCTTGTCCAGTTCTGTGACCTTTCTGAATTAGTGTCATTGTTTTACAGTGGGAACAGCAATACCTAATTGGGCAGTTGTGAAAATATATGCATTCTGTGTACATACATGATAATATTATTATATTGACATGTTCTAATTTTTCAAACACTACAGCTGAACAGTGAGTGAATTGTTATAATGAAGTGTGTGTGTGTACACACTCAGCTGTGTTTGATTCTTTGCGACCCCATGGACTGTAGCCCACCAGGCTTCTCCTCTGTCCATGGAATTTTCCAGGCAAGAATACTAGAGTGAGTTGCCATTTTCTTCCCTACCCAGGGATCAAACCTGTCTCTTGTGTCTCCTGTTTCGGCAGACAGATTCTTACCTCTGCGCCACATGGAAAGCCATGTTCTAATTTTTGAAATAATACAGCTGTTTCAATGAGCAAATACAGTTGAACAGCTGAACAGTGAGCAAATTGCTGCTAAATGATGTGTTTGTGTGTGCTCATTTGTGTTCGACTCTTTTTTACCCCAAGGACTGCAGCCCACCAGGCTCCTCTTCTGTCTATGAAATTTTCCAGGCAAGAATACTAAAGTGAGTTGCCATTTCCTTCTCCAGGGCATCTTCCCTACCCAGGGATCGAACCCAAGTCTCTTTGGTTTCCTGTATTGGCAGACAGATTCTTTACCACTGCACCACCTAGGAAGCCGTGTTCTAGAAATTTTGAACAGTGAGAAATTTGCTGCTATAATGGTAAGAACAACAATACTATCTATAGGACATCATAGTTCACCAAACCCTTTACATTCACTTTCTCTTACCAACGTGTTTTGGCATAGTAGGTATTTTTAAATATCTACTTTAGAAACTGGAAGTTGAGAATCAGAGAGACAAATTTAAAGTCACACAGTTGGTTAGCTAGATATTGTGTATCCTGTTGTTGAGAGGAGGATACTGACCAAAAAAAGATAAGTGACTTGTTGAAAGGAGCAAAGCTAGTAGTAAACAGAGATGGAAACTGGAACTTAATAGAGATGAAGGCAATTTGAATTGATGTCAAATCCCATGATCTTTTATCATAGCTAATTAATTTTAATTCTCAAAGAAAATTTCTGCTTCACATATCACTTTCTGAGACATGAGTTAGTATTTCCAGTTACCAGTAGCAGCTTCTTGAACTTATTCATTTTCTTAGCACTAGAGAACACCCCTCTTCAACACTTAGGATGTTTTTATTTTCAAGTGTATTTTGATATGAAAATTACTATCCTGGCTTTTTTGGGTTCATATTTGTCTTTTCTCCCTTTAGTTTTAACTTTCTTTATCTTTTTCTTATAGCTGGTTGATTCTTGTAAACTACTCACTCCTGGTTTTGGTTTTGAGAACACAAGCTAAGACTCTCCTCTTTTGATCATTAAGTTTATCCATATATTTTATTTTAACTACTCATATTAAAACATTTCTGCTAGCTCATTTAATATATTCTAAACACCTTGTTCTTTTTACAAATAATCCTTTCTTGCCTCTGTTTGGGTGTTTTAAATTATATTCTGGTTATTTAAAAATTATATTCTGTTTTTCTTTTTGGATGGTTTTCTTACACAAATTTTCTTCTATCAATATATTACCCTTTGTATTTCCCTTCTATACAAGCAGACAAACATCTTAACACATTTTAATCTCCTTTAAACAATTCCTTTTTGTCCTCTGTCTCTAACTTTTGCCCGTTATTATTTTCTGCAGTTTTAGTTCTGAGTTGATAGAAATGATCTTGAGCACTGGATTTTTGTTTGTTTTGGTTCTTTTTTTTTTAAGATAGCAATAACTTAAAAAAATTTTTTTAAGGAGCTTCCCTGATGGTCCAGTGGTTAAGAATTTTCCTTCCGATGCAAGGGACTTGGGTTCAGTCCTGGCCAAGGAACCAAGATCCTCCATGCTGTGAGGCAATGAAGGCCAAGTGCCACAACAAAGACCCAGAGCAGCCTTTAAAAAAAAAAAGAGCAACAATGATTTTTTGTAAGTTTGTTAGCCCAATGTTTCTATCTCCGGGTATAGCTCTCTCCTCCCCTGTACTCTGCCCTGAGAACTCTAACCACCTTGATCTCCTCAGACTCTCAGCTGGGCCTCAGGGAATTTTCTGAGCTCTGTTGTGATCACTCTCCCCCATTCAAGGTCCAAAAACTCTCTCAAGTCAGTAGTGGGAGGAATCATGGAGTTTGTTTGTTTCTTTTCCATTTCTCGGGGCTCAGTCGCTCAGTCGTGTCCGACTCTTTCCGACCCCATGAATCGCAGCACGCCAGGCCTCCTGTCCATCACCAACTCCCGGAGTTCACCCAGACTCACATCCATCGAGTCCGTGATGCCATCCAGCCACTCATCCTCTGCCGTCCCCTTCTCCTCCTGCCCCCAATCCCTCCCAGCATCAGGGTCTTTTCCAATGAGTCAACTCTTGGCATGAGGTGGCCAAAGTACTGGAGTTTCAGCTTTAGCATCATTCCTTCCAAAGAACACCCAGGGCTGATCTCCTTCAGAATGGACTGGTTGGATCTCCTTGCAGTCCAAGGGACTCTCAAGAGTCTTCTCCAACACCACAGTTCAAAAGCATCAATTCTTCGGCACACAGCCTTCTTCACAGTCCAACTCTCACACCCATACGTGACCACTGGAAAAACCATAACCTTGACTAGACAGACCTTTGTTGGCAAAATAATGTCTCTGCTTTTGAATATGCTATCTAGGTTGGTCATAACTTTTCTTCCAAGGAGTAAGCATCTCAGGGGTTACCATCACTCTTTTTCTAATTCCAGTGTCTTGAAATCCATTGTTCACATATTTTGTCTAGTTTTGGGCTTCAGACTAGAGAGTAAAGCTGGGCCTTATTACTCCATCTTTGTTGAAAGCAAAAGTCCTTGTGCCTCAATCTCTCAGTAAATGTTTATCCTTCTAACAAGTAGAATGTAGTAGAAATGAGACTCTTGAGAGATAATTCTCTATGGGTCTGTTGCATTTTCTCACATCTTCCAAGCAGAGGCACTGACCATATTTGTTCTATACTAACTTTTGGAGGATATTTAGGTAATAAACTGATTTAGAAGATAATATCTCCCTCTGGGGCAAAGAACAGATTTGCTTAAAGTCTTAAAATAGAGACTTTCTCTCTCTAGAGTGAAGTATAAAAATGTTTATTGTTCAGTAAAATATATTTGAGTTTCCTAAGCTCAATGCTCCTGTCTTAGAAACACAACCCAGTGTGTGAGGAGCTTGACCCTCTATGCAACACCCTGTGCAACTGGGGCTCAAGGCATTAGTGGGAGAGGATGCTTATTCTCCATCTACTGCTTTTACTGCAATTAATGAACTATCCTTTGTATTTGACCTAGGAGTCTTGTGCCTTCTCCCAACACTCATGAAAATGTGGCAGGCTACCCTGTTAGCTTGTAAGCAATGTAAACGCTCATACTCATCACAGTTCTTGGCAGAATAATTGAATAGTCTAGGTTAGAAAGCAGTACAACTTCCACTTGGCTTGTTCTCTTGAGGAGCATGCCTTGGGAGTCCTGAGTCGATATGCTGTATGTTTGACTACCTTGAAGCCCATGTGCTGGAAAGACCACATGGAGGGTCTACATTTGAGATACTGGAGTTCCAGCTGCTCTAGTTGTCAGGGGTTTGAGTTTCCTCAGCCCAGGTGCCAGTCACATGAGAGAGTGAATCTTCAGATCATACTCAGTACCAGCCTTTGAGCCATACTGATAAGCAGTGGTGGGAAGTGGGCAGAGTGAGTTTGCCTGCCTAATTTGCAGATCAGTGAGCAAAAGAAAGGCTACTGCTTTAAACCACTAAGTTTTGGGGTGATTTGGTATACAGTACTGGGTAACTGAAACACTATGTAATTTATAGCTTCCTTCTGAACTTTTTGCTGATTTTGCTAAATCACTTTCTCCAAAAGTTTTATTTCTGTTGTTCTTGTTGTTTAGTTTTTAAATTTTTATTTGGCTACACCAGGTCTTAGTTGGGATGCATGGGTTCTTTGTCACCATAGTCAAGATCTAATTCACTGACCAAGAATTGAACCTGGGCCCCCTGTTTTGGGAGTTCAGAGTCTAAGCCACTGAACTGCCAGGCAAGTGCCTCCAAAAGGTTTTTGATTTTTTTTTTTTCAAAAAAGGTTCTTGCATAGTAAACTTGTGAGACCTAATATGCCCAAAAGAAATGTATTTTTCAATCACATTTCAATAATAGCTTAGTTGACTGTGAAAGTATAAAAGTGAAATTCTTTTCTTTCAAAGTAATATCTGTTGTTTTCTTGCATTCCAGGTACTGTTAGAAAATCTGATGTTACCTTTATACTTACTTCTTTATAGGTGATCTGTGGTTTGTCCCAACAATATTTTAGATTTTTTTCTTACTTAATTTTTAATATTTTATTATGAGATGTTTCATTCAGCTCAGTTCAGTTGCTCAGTCGTGTCCAACTCGCGATCCCATGAATCGCAGCATGCCAGGCCTCCCTGTCCATCACCATCTGCTGGAGTTCACGCAAACTCATGTTCATCAAGTTGGTGATGCCATCTAGCCATACATCCTCTGTCGTCCCCTTCTCCTCCTGCCCCCAATCCCTCCCAGCATCAGAGTCTTTTCCAATGAGTCAACTCTTCACATGAGGTGGCCAGAATATTGGAGTTTCAGCTTTAGTATCATGCCTTCCGAAACATCCAGGGCTGATCTCCTTTAGAATGGACTGGTTGGATCTCCTTGCAGTCCAAGGGACTCTCAAGAGTCTTCTCCAACACCACAGTTCAAAAGCATCAATTCTTCGGTGCTCAGCTTTCTTCATAGTCCAACTCTCCCATCCATACATGACCACTGGAAAAACCATAGCCTTGATTAGATGGACCTTTGTTGGCAAAGTAATGTCTATGCTTTAGAATATGTTATCTAGGTTGATCATAACTTTTCTTCCAAGAAGTAAGCGTCTTTTAATTTCATGGCTGCAATCACCAGTGGCAGTGATTTTGGAACCCCCAAAATAAAGTCTGATACTGTTTGCATGGTTTCCTCATCTATTTCCCATGAAGTGATGGGACCAGATGCCATGATCTTTGTTTTCTGACTGTTGAGCTTTAAGCCAACTTTTTCACTCTCCTCTTTCACTTTCATCAAGAGGTTTTTAGTTCCTCTTCATTTTTGCCATAAGGGTGGTGTCATCTGCATATCTGAGGTTATTGATACTTCTCCCAGCAATCTTAATTCCAGCCTGTGCTTCTTCCAGCCCAGCATTTCTCATGATGTACTCTGAATATAAGTTAAATAAGCAGGGTAACAATATACAGCCTTGACGGACTCCTTTTTCCTAATTGGAACCAGTCTGTTGTCACATGTCCAGTTCTAACTGTTGCTTCCTGACCTGCATACAGGTTTATCAAGAGGTAGGTCAGGTGGTCTGGTATTCCCATCTATTTCAGAATTTTCCACAGTTTATTGTGATCTACACAGTCAAAGGCTTTGGCATAGTCAATAAAGCAGAAATAGATGTTTAGCAGAAATAGATGTTTTTCTGGAACTCTCTTGCTTTTTCCATGATCCAGCAGATGTTGACAATTTGCTCTCTGGTTCCTCTGCCTTCTCTAAAACCAGCTTGAACATCTGGAATTTCACAGTTCACGTATTGCTGAAGCCTGGCTTGGGTGAAAAGAGAAGCAAAAAGCAAAGGAGGAAAGGAAATATATAAGCATCTGAATGCAGAGTTCCAAAGAATAACAAGAAGAGATAAGAAAGCCTTCCTCAGAGATCAATGCAAAGAAATATTGAAAACAACAGAATGGAAAAGACTAGAGATCTCTTCAAGAAAATTAGAGAACCAAGGGAACATTTCATGCAAAAATGGGCTTGATAAAGGACAGAAATGGTATGGACCTAACAGAGCAGAAGATATTAAGAAGAGGTGACAAGAATACATGGAAGGAATGTGCAAAAAGATCTTCATGACCAAGATATTCACGATGATGTGATCACTCACCTAGAGCCAGACATCCTGGACTGTGAAGTCAAGTGGGCCTTAGAAAGCATCACTGAAAACAAAGCTAGTGGAGGTGATGGAATTCCAGTTGAGCTATTTCAAATCTTGAAAGATGATGCTGTGAAAGTGCTGCATTCAATGTGGCAGCAAATTTGGAAAACTCAGCAGTGGCCACAGGACTGGAAAAGGTCAGTTTTCATTCCAGTCCCAAAGAGTGAGAATGCCAAAGAATGAGATATTTAGGTACAGGTTTTTTCTTATATACACTATTTTATACTTTATGAGCTCTTTCATTCCAAGGTCTGAGTAGTATTCAATTGTATATATGTACCACATCTTCATTATTCATTCATCAGCTGATAGACATTTAGGTTGCTTCCATGTTTTGGCTACTGTAAACAGTGCTTCAATGAACATTGGAATGCAAATATTCTTTTTTTTTTCTGAATGTTGAGCTTTATTTTATTTTATTTTTAATTACAATACTGTATTTGTTTTGCCATACATTGACACGAATCAGCCATAGGTGAACACAATCTCCCAATGCCAAAGCCCCCTCCCACCTCCCACCCCACATCCTCTACTTGAATCATCCTGTGCATCAGCCCCATGCATCCTGCATCCTACATTGAACATAGATTGGCACTTCGTTTCTTACAGGAAAATATACATGTTTCATTGCCATTCTCCCAAACCATCCTACCCTTTCCCTCTCCCTCAGAGTCCAAAAGTCCACTCTATACCTCTGTGTCTCTTTGTTGTCTCACATATAGGGTCATCATCACTGTCTTCTAAATTCCATATATATGTGTCAGTATACTGTATTGGTGTTTTTCTCTCTGGCTTACTTCACTCTGTATAATCAGTTCCAATTTCATTCATCTCATTTTTGAACCATGTATTTCTTCAGATATATGGCCAGGAGTGGGATTGCTGGATCATACGGTAGTTTTATTTTTATTTTTTAAGGAACTTCCCATGCTGCTTTCTTTAGTGGCTATACCAATCTTTTGATTCTGCTATAGGATTTAAAGGAAAACTATTTCATTATTCCTGTTAAGGCCTCATTATTCCATTCTGCTCTTCTTCCCAAGTTCAGTGACCTCCTGGAAAGATCACCACTCCCTGCTCATCTTAGTCTTACCACTACACATTACCAAATCCAAAAGATGAAACCAAATCCAGAAGATGGTGATAATCAGGTCTGATCATAGACCTTCCACTAAGAGATCACCAAGATGAATCCCATCTCTTTTGTGTCCTTCTTAATAAGTCCAAGCTTCACTATCAATAACTCTCTGTGCATTCCTTTGTTGTTGTTTTCAGCCCCTCAGTCTTGTGTGACTCTTTGCAACTCCATGGACTGCAGCATTCCAGGCTTCCCTGTCTTTCACCAACTCCTGGAGCCTGCTCAAACTCATGTCCACTGAGTCAGTGAGGCCATCCAACCACCTCATCTTCTGTTGTCCCCTTCTTCTCCTGCCTTCAGTCTTTCTCAGCATCAGGTCTTTTCTAATGAGTTGGCATTTCGCATCAGGTGGCCAAAGTACTGGAGCTTCAGCTTCAGCATTAGTCCGTCTAGTGAGTATTCAGAGTTGATTTCCTGAATTTAGGATGGACTGGTTTGATCTCTTTGTAGTCCAAGGGACTCTCAAGGGTCTTCTCTAACACCACAGTTCAAAAGCAACTATTCTTCAGTGCTCAGCCTTCTTATGGTCCAACTCTCACATCCATACATGATTACTGGAAAAACAATAGCTTTGACTAGATGGACCTTTGTCAGCAAAGTAATGTCTCTGCTTTTGAATATGCTATCTAGGTTGGTCATAGCTTTTCTTCCAAGAAGGAAGCATCTTTTAATTTCATGGCGGCAGTCACTGTTTGCAATGATTTTGGAGCCCAAGAAAATAAAGTCTGTCATTTTCTCATTGATTCTCCATCTATTTGCCATGAAGTAATGGGACCAGATGCCATAATCTTTTGTTTTCTGAATGTTGTATTTTAAGCCAGCTTTTTCACTCTCCTCTTTCACCTTCATCAAGAGGCTCTTTACTTCCTCTTTGCTTTCTGCCATAAGGGTGGTGTCATCTGCATATCTGAGGTTATTGATATTTCTCCTTGCAATCTTGCTTCCAGCTTGTGCTTCATCCAGCCTGGCATTTTGCATGATGTACTCTGCATGTAAGTTAACTAAGCAGGGTAACAATATACAGCTTTGCTGTACTCTTTTCACAATTTGGAACCAGTCTGTTGTTTCATGTCCAGTTCTAGCTGTTGTTTCTTGACTTGTGTACAAATTTCTTAGGAAGCGGGTAAAGTGGTCTGGTATTCCAATCTCTTTAAGAATTTTCCACAGTTTGTTGTGATCCACACAAAGATCTTAGCATAGTCAATGAAGAAGTAGAAGTTTTCTGGAGTTCTCTTGCTTTTTCTATGATCCAACAGATGTTGGCAATTTGATCTCTGGTTCCTCTGCCTTCTCTAAATCCAGCTTGAACATCTGGAAGTTCACAGTTCATGTATTGTTAAAGCCTAGCTTGGAGCATTTTGAGCATTACTTTGGTAGTGTGTGAGATGAGCGCAATTGTGTGGTAGTTTGAGCATTCTTTGGCATTGCCTTTCTTTGGAATTGGAATGAAAACTGACCTTTTCTAGTCCTGTAGCCACTGCGGAGTTTTCCAAATTTGCTGGCATATTGAGTGCAGCACTTTAACAGAATCCGTCTTTTAGGCTGGAATTCCATCACCTCCACTAGCCTTGTTTATAGTGATGCTTCCTAAGGTCCACTTCACTTCACACTCCAAGATGTCTGGTTCTAGGTGACTGATCACCCCCATTGTGGTTATCTGTATCATTAAGGTCTTTTTTGTGTAGTTCTTCTGTGTATTCTTGCCACCTCTTCTTAATATCTTTTGTTTCCATTAGGTCCCTACCATTTCTATCCTTTATTCTGCCCATCTTGCATGAAATGTTCCCTTGGTATCTCTAATTTTCTTGAAGAGATCTCTAGTCTTTCCCATTCTATTGTTTTCCTCTATTTCTTTGCATTATTCCCTTAGGAAAGTTTTCTTATCTTTCCTCGTTATTTTGGAACTCAGTGTTCAGACGGTATATACCTTCCTTTTTCTCCTTTGCCTTTCACTTCTCTTCTTTTCTCAGCTATTTGTAAGGCCTCCAAGCCTCTTCAGACAAACTTTTGCCTTTTTGCATTTCTTTTCTTGGGGATGGTTTTGATCACTGCCTCCTATATAGTGTTATACACCTCCATCCATAGTTCTTTAGGCACTATATCTATCAGATTCAATCCCTTGAATCTATTTGTCACTTCCACTGTACAATCATAAAGGATTTGACTTAGGTCATACCTGAATGGCCTAGGGGTTCTTCAATTTAACTCTGAATTTGGCAGTAAGGAGTTCATGATCTGAGCCACAGTCAGCTCTTGGTTTTGTTTTTGCTGACTGTATAGAGCTTTTCCTTCTTCAGCTGCAAAGAATATAATTAATCTGATTTCAGTATTGACAATCTGGTGATGTCTATGTGTAGAGTCTTTGCTTGTGTTGTTGGAAAAGGGTGTTTGCTATGATCAGTGAGTTCTCTTGGCAAAACTCTGTTAGACTTTGCCCTGCTTCATTTTGTACTCCAAGCCCAAACTTGCCTGTTACTCCAGGTATTTCTTGACTTTCTACTTTGGCATTCCAGTTCCTATGATTTCCTTATTCTGTGCCAGTTATTGGTCTTCCAAGACTTTCTCTGTGATCTCTAGAATTTAAGATTAGTTTTCTGCAAAATCTCTGGTAATCTCTACCTTCACTAAGCCTTTCATCTTTTTATTACAATATGAAACTGGCTTGGTTTGATAACACTCTTTCCACTGGAGTCCTGACCTATGGTGACCAAGACATGCCACTGAACTTAAGTTGAGATTAAGGATATCTCTTCTTCTCAGTGCCAGTTCTCAAGTATTGGTCTTCTCCGCTACTTCTCAGAGTCCATCTTCTTTAAGGTCCTGATAACTTCTCGTGACCCTACTTTATTCATTAATTATTTTGACACATGGTTCAACCTCTTCCTCTCCATTATTCCTACTTTTAACTTAATAGCTCGAATACCTTCATGGACCTGACCTCTGAATTCTTCCACCTCTTTGCTCATAACAATCATCGCCGCTGTCAAACCTTAGTTATTCCCTCTCACAGTCATTCTCTAAAACTTGTCATCACCCAAGCTATTCCTAATTGAAATTTTGGTATCAAGATTCCCTTTTCTTTTTTTTAAACTTTTTTTTTTGATGCAGGCCATTTTTTAAAAGTCTTTATTGAATTTGTTACAACACTGCTTGTGTTCTATGATTATGTTTAGGTTTTTGACCCTGAGGCATGTCAGATCTCAGCTCCCTGACCAAAGATTGAAATCTCATCCCCTGTATTAGAAGGCAACGTCTCAACCACTGCACCTCCAGGGAGGTTCCAAGATTCCTATTTTCTGACCGCTAACTCCTTATGTTTTCTGCAGTTCAGTTACTGTTCTACAATCCAGATTTAATAGTTCTTTGAATCTGTCTTATTGCTACCATATACTATATTCCAGATTCACTCTCACCTCCTGTGTCCTTATTTTTCTCCATTGTCCATCTCTGGCAAACCCTGGACTTTGTTCATTCCAGCATTACACCATGCAGAATTTGCACTGCTGAAGCTAAACCTGCTTGGGGGCAAAATCAGTGACTTTTTAGGATTGTGATTTCTTAAGATGTTCATTTCACACAGTGTTCTATATCTCAGGCTACTCACACCTTTTTTTAATAGATAGAAGAGAATGGGAGGAGGGATTTCTGAAAGACACTCACCATCCTCTTTTTCAAACACTTTGTAACTTTCACCTGGAGTTTGCTTTGTTTCTCTGTCTTTTCACACTTTCCCTCTGCTAGTTTACTTCTCTTCATATTTTTTGTTTAATTCTACTGGAATGTGGACTTCACGAAAGCAAGCAGGGATATTATATGCTCTGTCATCACTGTATTCTTGAGGATCTAAAACAGTGCTTGGCAAATAGTGGGCAATTTGTTCCTTCCCCCAGTGGTTCAGATGGTAAAGAACCTGCCTGTAATGCAGGAGGCTGGGTTCGATCCCTGGGTTGTGACAATCCCCTGGAGAAAGGAATGGCAACCCACTCCAGTATTCTTGCCTGGAGAATTTCATAGACAGAGGAGCCTAGTGGACTACAGTCCATAGGGTTGCAAAGAGTCAGACACAACTGAACCACTAACACTTTCACTGTTCATCCATTTGTTTTGTCACCAACCTTAGCTGTGGAGAGGAAATAGACATGTTTATTTCCAAGAGTTCAAGTACAAATATTGGGATGTGCAGAGTAAATACAAGAGCCCAGAGCCTCAGCCAACAGCAGAAAGTCTGTTTAAAGCATGAAAAAGCAATAACGTCCATTTTTTAAAATGCCATGAGATAAGGTTTCCATAAGGTTCCTGCAAAGACATATGTGCCTTGCAAAATGACCTGTGTCGGTTTACTTAGACTCATAAAACCTGGGCAAGCAAATATTTGGCCAGCATGTCTATGGTTCTTTAGATACTCATTTTTAGCCTAGAAATCGTAATGATGAAAGGGAAGGACTTTGCAAGCCATCTATCCTGCCCCCTTCAGTTTTGCAGATGAAAAAACTTGGACCCTGGAAGTAAAGTCTCAGTCTCTAGATTACACTTTTATTTATAGAGGCAAAACCCAGGTGTCCTTACTCCTGACTACTTCTTTTTTCTTCATGTTTCTTGTTTAGTTGCTAAGTCGTGTCCTATTCTTTTGAAACCCCATGGGCTGTAGCCTGCCAGGCTCCTCTATCCATGGAATTTCCCAGGCAAGAATGCTGGAGTGGGTTGTCATTTCCTTCTCCAGGGGATCTTCCTGACCGAGGGACTGAACCCTTGCTCCGACACTGCAAGTGAATTCTTTACGCTAAGTCACTGGGGAAGCCCATTTTCTTCATGGCATCTGTTAAAATGTCTTCCTAAACAGTTTAGTGCAATGCTGAGCTACAATTCTTAAAATGGGTCTAAATTACAAAAAAACTTGTATGTTGTTAAAGAATATGGGAACTTCAGCACATAAATTTAAACAATTATGTTTTAAAGGGTGATTTCTTGTGCTTTAGGGGAAAAATATCTAAGCTAGTCATAGATATGCTAGTCAAATAGGAGAAAAGTATTTTTATTGTTTTTATACAAAACTCTGGCCGTGGTAAATCCTAAGACCATTCCCAAATTAAATATGTAATTTATTTATAGATCTAACATATTTTGGTTTGAGTGATTTTCTCCTATCGCATTTGCTTTTTCTTCTTGCTCATGTGTTTATTTGTCCCTGTCTACTGTAAGCTCATTAAATGCCCTCTCCAAGTCTCCCCTTACGGTGCAAACAGATGTTTCATAACAATTTTGGAACAGATGGAGACTTGAATATTTTCATCTCCTCAATTCCTTAGTCTTGCTCATGTTGCAAATGAAGAATGGAGGTAGAGTCATTTGGGGCCAGGAAGTCGGTGGGACAGTCTTCTGGTACTGGTTTCTGAGGAAATCCCACTTAAAGCTGACTGGAGGCAGCTCCAAGAATGATTAGGGAGTGTGTTTTGATGCTCAGGGCCTCTAATTCTCCCCTCTAAACTCCAACAAGAGACACAGAGAATTCCTCTTTTGAAGTTAGAGTCTTAGCTCCAGAGTGAATCTGAGTGGGTGAAGGGTGGGCAGGATGGACAAAGGGGAATCAAAGGTATAAGCTTTCTGCTACAAAATAAGTCACAGGTGAAAACTCTAATTTGAAAAGACCCGTGCACCCCAGTGTTCATAGCAGCACTACAGTAGCTAAGACATAGAAGCAACCTCAATGCTCATTGACAAATGAATAGATACAGAAGATGTGGTACATACATAGAAATGGAATATTTACATTGGTACATATATACAGATGGAATACCACTCAGCCATAAAAAGAATAATATAATGCCATTTGCGGCAACATGGATAGACCTAGAGATTATTGTACTAAGTGAAGTAAGTCAGAGAAAGACATATATCATGTATCACTTAACATACGGGATATTAAAAAATGATACAAATGAACTTATTTACAAGGTAGAAATAGACTCATAGACATAGAAAACAAACTTATGGTTACCAAAGGGGGAAGGAGGGAGGGATAAATTAAGAATGTGGAATGGATACAGGTATACATTACTATACAGAAAACTGATAAAGAACAAAAACCTAATGTATAGCACAGGGAACTATATTTAATATTTTGTAATAACCTACAATGGAAAAGAATCTGAAAAAAATTATATACACACACATATATATGTCTGTGTGTATATGACTCAATCACTTTGATGCACACCTGAAACGTTATAATTCAACTTTACCTCACTAAAACATAAAATAAGTCATGGGCAGGCAATGTACAGCATAGTGAAACTTAAATTGTTAGTCATTCAGTGGTGTCTGACTCTTTGCAACCCCATGGGGTATAGCTCCCTAGTCTCCTCTGCCCATGGAATTCTCCAGGGAAGAATACTGGAGTGGGTTGCCATTCTCTTCTCCAGGGAATCTTCTTGACCTAGGGATCGAACCTGGGTCTCCTGCATTGCAGGCAACATAGTGTCTGTAGCTAATAATACTGCACTGTGTATTTGAAAGTTGTTAAAAAAGTAGATCTTAAAAGTTCTCATCACAAGAAAAAAATTTTGTAACTATACATGGTGATGGATATTAACTAGATTTATTGTGGTGATAGTTTCACAATATATACAAATATTGAATTCTTATGTTGTACACTTGGAATTAATGTTGTGTTATATGTCAATTATATCTCAGTAGAAAACTAAAAGTCAGTCTGAACAATGTGTTCCCATACTCTTTGCTCATGCTTCTGATTCTTTTACACTTGCAGCAGATTCTGAAGGCTCAGCAAAAGTTGTTTCAGTACTTAGCCTTCAGAAATGGCCAGAGGTGGGAATTAGCAGAGAGCAGAGAAAGTTATCCCAAACAGTAGAACTGAAATACGCAGACACCTTTGTCCATGTGAAATGTTGAACTTAAATACATGGGATAGTCAAAGCACAAATGATTAAAACCTAAATTCTGTGAAATATACTTATGAAAGGGAAAGGAGAAATGATATCTATATTGGCAGCCTTCTTCCTATTATTATTTTGTCCAGTAATTAGTGCCAGATTAAAAATTCAGTAAGTCACTCTAATAAGGTATATGTGTTCATTAAATAGATATTTCTTAACAATAAGTAACAGGTTCCTCAAAATTCCAGAAGCCACAATAAATCCATGATGAAGTAGAATTTAACCAATGGTCTTTCCTGTAGTTTGTTTTCCAAAAAGTGTCAATCTTATATCAGGTTACTAAAAGATATTTTATTTTCTTTCCTCTTATTTATTTATTTATTCTTGGCTATGCTGGATCTTCCAGGCAAGAATACTGGAGTGGGGTGCCATTGCTTTCTCCAAATGGACAGAGGAGCCTGGTGGGCTGCCGTCTATGGGGTCGCACAGAGTTGGACACAACTGGGTGACTTCACTTTCACTCTTCACTTTCATGCATTGGAGAAGGAAATGGCAACCCACTCCAGTGTTCTTGCCCGGAGAATCCCAGGGGGGAGAGCCTGGTGGGCTGCCGTCTATGGGGTCGCACAGAGTCGGACACGACTGAAGCGACTTAGCAGCAGCAGCAGCATGCTAGGTCTTCACTGCCATGTGGGCTTTTCTTTAGTTATGGTGTGCGGGCATCTCACTGCAGTGGCTTCTCTTGCTGCAGAGCAAGGACTCTAGGGCACACGGGCTTCAGTAGTCATGGCATGAGGGCTCAGTAGTTGTGGCTCCCAAGCTCTAGAGCACAGGTTTAGTAGCTGTGGCATCTGGGCTTAGTTGCCCTGGAGCATGTGGGATCTTCCCTGATCCTGAATGGAATCAGGATCCTGCTTTGGTCTCCTGCAATGTCTCCTGCCTTGGTAGGTGGATTCTCTACCACTGAGCCACCAAGGAATCCCACATTCTATTTTCTAATTACAGACAAAGATAATCAAGTGGCCTCTCAATTATGTGGAAGTTCTTCTCTGATATGGTGCAGTTATTCTTCATTCTGACATGGGAATTATGTTCACCTTCATTTATATGTCCCCAGGGCTAGCATACGCCTGTACAGTGTTTCTCGGTAAACATCTTTTTAATTGAGCTGAATTTGGAAACTGTGACAGGCATTGATAATTGCCTTTTTATTATCCATTCTCTTTTTCTTATACACAGAATTCTGATTTACTTGGGGCAACAATGTATTCAGTTAAAATATTCAATCTTTCACCTTTTTCAATGAGATGTAACTGTAAGTCACTCCCTGGGACTTCTTGGAAAGCTCTTTAAAAGAGGATAATGTCCAGTGGTTTTTTTCTGTTTGCCCTTTTGCCTTTCTCTAGTTTTCTTGCCTGAAATACAGATGTGATGTTTGGAGATGAAGCAGCTGTCCTATGATCATGAGGGTTAGCTACAAGCTATAGATGACAATCCCTTAAACTAGAATAAATCTTGGTTTTCAAAGTTTTTCTAAAGTAGCTGAAACAGCCTTGAACTGCATATCCTTAATTCTCATATTTGTTAAGTCACTGTGAGAGACTCCTACTGCATAGAGCCTAACGGAGTAACAGACATTGATTTTTATTTTTTTAAGCTCTCCAGAGCACTTCTCAAAGTGGGGAGGAATTGGCATTGTAGAATCTACTGCGGGGTCTTTTAGGTTCCCTTCTCATTCTGATATGCCCTCCTGAAAAGGAATTCCCCCTCCTCTCACCTCGGTGAGTGTGGCTGCATAAAGAGCCACTCTCACGACTAGGAATGTCGCTTACCTCTGCTGTGTTAGAAAAAGTGAGGAACTTTCGCTCCAGAGAGGCCCATAACATAACAAATTGATTACTTGGAAGTCCTAAAATAGTTGCTACAAATGTGGTGGTTATGAAACCAGCTGAGAGAAGTACGCCTGAAACTTCTCAGGGTCCAACTAGAGTAGCATCAGAAGAAGCTTAGAATTTTGAAATGGACAATGAGGGGATTGGTGAAGTTAGACTACAAAGGATGGATAACACAGAAACAAAATCTCAATATTGGAGGTCACCTTGTCACCCAGTTAGATATCTCATAGAAACAAAACCTGACTTCTATCACATTTTTAGGAGGTGTCACCAACCTCGCTTGACAACCTGCAGTGACTAGGAGTTGATGAATTCTTAAGGGGACCCATTCCACTGCTGAAAAGATTTAGTAACTAGAATGTCCTTCTTCACAGTGAACTTAATAGGGTTGTATTTAAATATTATTACATATCACTTTGCTCTTTAGAGATTTGACACAATCACTTTCGATTTGATAGTCATAAAATCATGTGAATTACTTGAAATGATACTATTGTCCCTATTTGTGCATGTGTAAACAAGGTGCAAAGAGGCTACCTATGCTAGCACAAGGTATACTTCCCACATAAAGTAGTGGATTTGTATTTAAGACTAATGAGATCCAAGTCAAGATCTCTTTCAAATTGTTAATTTGTTCATTCAGTGTTGATTTACTGAGCCACCTGCTATCTGCTGGTCACTGTATTAAGTGCTGAGGATCTACTAGTGAATTGGACACGCACTCCTGATCTTGCTGCTAATAATCTAGTAATTACTACCAAAAGACTCTACACTTAGCCTTTTATATAACACAGTGCAGCAAGTATATTCCTTCCTCTGCGCATCAGTCATTCGATTATCCATAGCCTTCGTGTGTCTCTTATACAAACTAAATATCCAGTTCTTTCAACAGCTCCTACCAGGCCAGGGATTTTGGAGTCATTTATCACCCTATCGCTTTCTTCTGGACACCCTCTATTTTGTCAGTCTCTCACATAAGGCCTAGAACCTTAAACTGACACCTCTGCTCCCAATATGGACTTAGAGACCATGGCCTCCAGGCAACGTGAAGATTGAATGCTTTCTTGATTGAGTGCACATTGAGGTTATCAATATCTATTTTGGTTTCCCATGGTACTGCTGGCATGTGTACACATTGTCATTCACTAAAACCATCAGACAATCTTCCTATGATGAACATCAAGTCAAATCTCTTCCATATTTTACTCAAGACTTTGATGTTCTATATTTAAATGTGGGACTTTAATGCATTCCATTAAATTTCACTTCATCATCTGGACAATTATTACATCTTTTCAGATTATCCTTATCTTGATTCTAAGGTTAGCTATGTTTCTCTTGCATTATGAATGCTAAACAATCATATCTTCTGTGTTAATGATAAAAATTTGAACTGAACAATTTCAAACACAGAATACAATAATGCTCTATCCAGTCTCAATATGTTATCTTTATATTTGAATTTCTATTTAATCATTCATTGTGTAAATTTTAATGAATACCTTATTCTAGCCTAGATGCGATAATAGAAAATGAAACTATTTGAGTTTTGTCAGTTAGGAACAATCAACATGTTAAGAGGCAAATGCAGTATGACACGTGCTTCACTGCCAGTGTGCTCTAGTGGAGAGGTCACAGCAGAGAATACAGTCATCTCCGCCTGGGAGGAGCAGGTAGGATCTTAAACGGCATCCAACTCAAAGATACCATAAGGGACTTTTGCTGAAACAACTATGAATTAATTCAATAGATTAGATATTTCCCTAATGTTCCAAGTTTAGAATCCTATTCAAGGGTGAAACAGAAGTTTTTTGCAATAACTTGTTCTTGGTGATCTCATTTTGGGATCCTATTGTTCACTTTTGTCTTTACGCTCCAGAGAATTACACCGAAATTCCACAATTCCCTTTCTATCTCTTCTGAGTTAAGCAGTCAACCCACATGGTTCTGATCATCTTCCATGACATGAGCTTGTAAAGGACCTGTAGATTACTTGCTCATCAGCTAATTTTGCTGAAGCTACTTTTCTGATCCTTAGCTAGTTGGCAGATGCAGTCACACTTACATGCTGGTACAGTCAGTAGCTGCTTCCACTTCTTTTTCTCTCCTTATCCTTGAATGGGAGCCTCATCTGCACCCAGGAGGAGGTCCAGAACCTCTCCAGCCATGAGGAACAATTAATTATTAGTTCCAAATCTCAGTTATGGTCTTTCTCGGTCAAAAGGCAGAGGGCTGTTTATTGTACACATCTCTGGGAGTCAGTGAGCTTTGGATTTTTTTTTTTTTTGTAAAATCCAACACTTTTTCTCATGTAGTAGTTACATATTATTGCTAACATTTTGGAAGTTTCTTCTCCAAATTTTAATTTAAACTACTTATGGTTATGCTTCTTTGGCACCCGCTAAGTATAAAAACACGCATTAGACTTTGGGAAGGCAGAAGTAGATACAATGATGAGCAAGAACTGATCTGAGACTATGGTAGGAACTGATAATGCACGAGGGAGAGAGACCTGCACATGGATATTACAAGGAAGCGGGTGTTCTGGTTTCTTTATGATGGGCAAGTGTTTTGCAAAGACTGAAGTACATGTGTGCAAGGCAAAAACAGCTATTTGAAAATACCTTTTAAAAAGTCATTTCATTAGAGGGGAAATATAAAATTGTTGTCCTCATCTTATATAAGAGAAACGAATTATTTTTCATGTTTTAACCTTTTTTGGTTAAGTCTCACAGTCTAAGAGATTTACCACTTCAGGGAATTCCATCATTTGCATGCAAGTCTGCATGTAAGATTCTCAATTATCCAGCAACTGAATCGAGAATTAATAACTTTTCTAAAACAAAAGAAGAAAATAT
Organism: Nanger dama; assembly: GCA_917880005.1. Lineage (NCBI taxonomy): Eukaryota > Metazoa > Chordata > Mammalia > Artiodactyla > Bovidae > Nanger > Nanger dama. The sequence continues at coordinate 7,183,645 of CAKJTW010000059.1, forward strand.
TTCTCTTCTTTTGGTAGCATTTCGTTATTCTCTATTCAAGAAAATAATTTCAGAAACTTGATCTTTGCTGCCTAAAAAACTATTTTGTGAATAAAATGTATGAAACTCAGAAGCTATGCTGTCTCCCTTTTAAAAATCATTCATCAAAAGAAAGCGTGTTTCCCTTTTCCTTGCAAGAGAAAATATAGTCTCTGTCTTTGAATTGCAAACATATCTTCATAATGGACAAAAATCAGTTCATATGACATAGTGCTTGTTCAGCCACTTCAAGAACTAGAGTGTAATTTACTTTCTGTCTCTCTTCTCCCCAGTTGGATTCAGAAAACCTCATTCTGGAACAAACATTAGCTTCATGCAAAAATATCCTTTTGGAATGAAAAGCAAGGAAACGTTTTAATTTTTAGCCTTGGAAGTGTTTTCTTTTTCTATGATGGAGAAAGCAGTTTCAGTACTGAGTGCCACGGAAGGGGTTAATACTGGACTTGGCTGGGTGTCTGTTGAACTTTTTTTCTGGCTCTGTTCCAGGTTTTCCCTTGAAGGGATTTTCCTCCGCTTTTGCATCTCTGCAACAAGACCCTATATAAAGAGCCGACTTTCTATTTCATTCCTCACCGAACCTCACTGGCTTTAAGAGCTCAAGACTCTTCCCAGGAAGCTTCAAGAGGAACAGAAAGAAGCGTTTTGGAATCATTATTTTCTCATAAGAACAGCAGTGTAAAAGCCTAGGAAGATGTTTGTGATCTTTGGAGTCTCAAGTATACTTTGGATGGTGTTTGCAGTTTGTAAGTTCTTCTTGATTTGCTCCAAATGCTAGCATTCCATTTTAGCTCTGACTTTGACTTCAGTCACTTTGTTATGATAATAAAGGCTATGTGTGTACTTTGTCATTCATGTCCAACCCTTTGCAACCCCATGGACTATAGCCCACCAGGTTTCTTTGTCCACGGAGTTTCTCCAGACAAGAATCCTGGAGTGGGTTGCCATGCCCTCCTCTAGGGGCTTTTCCCAACCCAGGAATCAAACTCTGGTCTCCTGTACTTCAGGCGGGTACTTTACTATCTGAGCCACCAGGGAAGCCCTGGATTTTTAAAGGATAGGAAAACTTAATTTAGCCTAACTTTTAATGTGCTCCTGACTACTGCTATTAATACGTACCATTGTATTGTCATAGTTAGAGCAGCAAAGTTGTTGTTTTTTTGAATTTTTAAATGTTGCGTGAGTAATTGAACTCTGTTTCTAGGAAGGTCTGTCTCTTTAGTTTCCTACATTCGATAATGAGATAAAGCTTGGCAAGTGACAAAACAACTAGCAGGTGGGCATCAAGGTCAGGAGCGAGAATTCTCAGAAGCAAAGATAATTTAAACAACTTCTTTTGGCAGTGACTCCTGAGCTGCCTTGCGTTACTTAGAAGCAGTTTAGGAAAGGGAACAGTCAGATTTGAGTGCTATACTAGAACAGAGAAGAAGGAGTAGAATGCTAAACAAACCAGTGATAAGCTTATTTTTCTCTTTTTGTCTTCACAGCTCAAGCTTTCCAAGTTGACATGTTCCCAAATGAATACAAAATTTTTGCTCAGATCGGTGACTCTGTTTCACTGACTTGTAGCGCAACAGGCTGTGAGTCTCCATCATTTTCCTGGAGAACTCAGATGGACAGCCCACTGAACGGGAAGGTGAGAAATGAGGGGACCGCGTCCATGCTGATCATGGATCCTGTTAGTTTCGGGAATGAACACCAGTACCTGTGCACAGTGATTTGCGAGAATATGAAACGGGAGAAAGCCATCCGAGTGGAGATCTACTGTGAGTACTTTAGACAATATTTTATTTTCTCTCCATTTTGCTTTAAAATAAATTTTCTAAAAGGATAATTTTAGAAGAAAAAATGAAAAAGGATACTCATGTCCAGATTTCTGGCTAGGAGACATAGTGCAAGAAATCTAGAAGACAGCTGAATCTACCACCAGACTAGAGACCCAAATCTTTGCTTCTGTTTCCAACTCTGACACAAATATGGGCCTGCAGGTGAGGTTCAGCTTCTCTAGGCTTCAGTCTTCTTTGCCATAAAGTGAAGTTCTCTAAGGTTCTTTTTATTTTGTGTGTGTGTGTGTGTTTAATTTGATCCAGTTGGTTTCTTACATGTTTACGTGTCCATATGTCCAAATGACTTACGAATTCCATACTTCAGGGATTTTCTATTTATTCTTATGCAATTTGGTCCTTAAAATTAGTTTAAAGTTTAAGGAGGAGATATATAATTTAATACTGGGCTTTGGTACAAAAGTTTCCCTCTAAGACAGAAGAAAAATATCTGCAAACTTTTCACTCATTTGACTTCGGCAGAGATAAATTTAGAAGGTTTTATTTCTATTTTTGTTTAGTGCCATTAACTCTTAATGCTCAACAGCTTAACCTCAAGGATATTTGGAAAATGAACTCGATTTGCCTTGTGAATGTGAGTGAATAGCCTTTGTTTACTAGCCTACCAAAATGTATTTCAATCCATTTTCAATCCAGCAAGAAAGTTAGCAAAAGGGAGTGAAAAAAACCTGAAATACATCACTTGCATTCTGGTTACTGCTTCTGCCAGAAAACTGGAATCCTTGATAGTTGTCTCTTTAGGAAGACCTTATTTGATTATCTTTTCTAATTATGTTGCATTTCTTTTGCTATAGTGGAGCTCAGCTTGGTCCAATAACCATAACTGATTCTTCAATAATCTCTTATGTAGCTAATGCTTCTCAAGAAGCTGTGCTTGGCCAGCTGCTTTCAATTATGTTGGTTGTACATGCAGAGTTTATGTCTGTGAAGCTTTCTGAGCTCCATGAAAGGCTCCCTTATGTAAATACAGGGGAAAGTAGCAGTTCTTACATTATCTGACAGCAAACTATGTGGATTATAGGTGCATTTCTTTTAGAATACAAGGGACAAAATTATTGGTGGAAAAAGGAAAAGTACTGTTTTTTCACATAACAAATTTTTACCACTTCCTTTGCCTTTCCTTGCAGGAACCAAATAGTTGAAGAGTTAAAAATGAAAATGAAGGCCATTCTGGCTTTAGTTATCTCTTGCCTGAAGTTTCCTTCTTTCTTTTTTTTCTTCAAGAGTGTCTGTCTTTCATTATATTTAACAGTCCTGTCTCCATTCCACATTTGATTATAATATTTTTTAGGGTTGGAACCTTTGTATTCTTCTTATTTCACAGTCTTGAATCAAGCCAATGTGTTACCGTCATGGTGGTTGGCAATGGAAAGCAGCCTTGCAAAGAAAGCAATGGCTCACTGAACTAGTGCTTTCCTTGCATTAAAAATTTCAAGTGGAATATTAGTTAGATGTTGAGTCAGGCATGTTGGGAGGCAAATCTGCCTTTTATAACTTAAAGATTGCACAGGTGTACATTTCTGGTGGATGAATGCCTGTTCAAAAGCCAATTATTTAGAGTTGCTCTTTTCATTTCTTAGCATGTCTTGCCTAATAATTATTCTTTGCAATGATATTCTAAGCTTCAGATTCTTTATCTGTAAGATGAAGTATATCTACCCTGACCAAAATAAAAGACTGTGATATAACACAATGAAAGTCCCAATAGTCATATGGAATAGTAAAAATCTTGAGTTTAAATCCCAGCTTCACCATTACTAGCTGTGTGACCTTAGGAAAGTTATGCAAATATGCTGAGTCTATGCTTTCATATCTATGAAATGTGGTATCTATTCCTTAGGGTTGTTGTGACTATAAAATAAAGTCATCAATGTTAAATGAATAGCACAGGGATGGGCACATGTCAGTATTCAATAAACATAAGTTTCTTCTCCCTGCTTTTACTCTGGCAACATCCAACCCTTTGTACCTGCAGGATCAGAACTGAAGAACTCTCTAACAGATTGTTCCGATTTTGAATGCACCCCAAACCATGAAAGGCTATTTACACAATTCCTTCTGCTGTATTAAGATTGTATTCACAAAAATATTAGACTCAGATTACACTGATTTAAATCAGTAAGGGACTTTACACCTTATGAACAAAAAATCCACATGCATGTACTCGTTTGACCTTTGCAGCTTTCTCTAAGGATCCAGAGATTCATTTGAGTAGCCCCCAGAGATCGCGAAGCCAGTTACAGTCACGTGTTCGGTGCCTGATGTTTACCCATTTGAAAGGCTGGAGATAGAGCTGTTGAAAGGCAACCGTTCCATGAAAGTACAGGAATTTTGGAGCCTTCAGAAAAAAAGGCCCAGGAAACAAAGAGCTTGGAAGTGACCTTCTCGCCTACCGATGAGGATATTGGGAAAGCTCTTGTTTGTCAAGCTACATTACACATTTATGATGATGATTCTCCACCCAAAGTAAGGAAAACTATAAAGGAACTGGAAGTCTACAGTAAGTACAGTGTCTGTCTATGGGATATACTCTCGGATGCATACAGCAATAAACCAAGCAGCTACAGTCAAGAAGGAACATGTTTGTAGTTTTTATACCATTTTCATTCACTGAGAGTATAGTTCTTGTCAACTGCATACTTCAATAAAAAGCGCACCGAATTAAGGTTGAGAAAAGTTGAGCTCAAGGTATGGATGGCTCCATTAACTGTGATTTTGGTTCACTTAATTTTTCAGTCTATCAAAGGGGAATAATGATAATACCACTCGATTGGGAAGCTTCCCTGGTGGCCCAGTTGGTAAAGGATCTGCCTGCAATGCAGGAGACCAGGGTTCTGTCCCTGGATTGGGAAGATCCCATGGAGAAGGGAATGGCAGTCCCCTCCAGTACTCTTGCCTATTAAATCCCATTGACTGAGGGCCCCTTTGCTATAGCCCATGGGATCACGAGTTGGACCCTACTTGATGATTAAATCAGCACCACCTGATTGGGTAGTGAGAAATATAGGCTCAAGTGATAAAATGTTTTAAATTATGTTTTGTAAACGTTTACATCATGCATTGAAATATCAAGGTATAGAAGTTCTACAAGCAGCACTTAGTCTGTGTGTGAGTGTATATGTGTGTGCACACCTGGACACGTCTGCATGGGGTGGGAGGGAGGAGATGAGATTTAATTGTCTCCATCCTCTCAGAGATGGCTGGGGGATTTGAGGCAGTCTTGTAATCCCGAAGTTTTGTAGGAATGACTCACTGTGCTCTGTTCTAGACTAAAATGCTCTTGTCTTCTCTAGACACCATATCTGAAAGGAGCATTGCCTTCTATAATATGTCTAGCTGAGACAGAATGAGATCGGATGGATTTTATCAATGTTTTGAGAAGAACAGTCAAAAATAGGAGATATTTTTCCTAGAGAATATAAAACTTGGAAATGAGAGCTATAATAAAGTATTTGAATGACTGTCATGTAGAAGTGAAATTTGGATTATTCTTTAGCAATAGAGGACTGAACTATGACCGGTGTATAGAAGTTAGTTACAAAGAGAAAGATTTCAGCCCCAAAGAGGGAAAATGTTCTAATAATCAGAGCTGTCCAAAAAAATCAATGGGCAATATTTACTATAAAGCAGTGGACTGCCTTGTGCACCGGAAGTATTGAAGCTGACTTGCATGAAAATTTGGTGAGGAAGCTGAGCTGGAATTTATACCTTACCTGGGAGATTGAACCACATAATTCTAAGGGTTTTTTCTTAATTTCTGAGTATCTATGGCCATCTGAAAACACCAAACATCAAAAAAAGTAACTCCATCAAATCAGTCAGAAACTGGATTGACTAATTTTCATGACTCAGCAATTCTTTATACTAGTTCGGCAGAGTAAATTTGTCAGATTGAGAAAGCTGTAAATACAGTCCGTGAGAGAAACACAGTAGCCCTGTGGGACCTTTGTGATGCTTAGCAATGACTAATACTGTGCCCTGCCTTCTCAGTCTCACCCAAAGACACAGCTATATCCGTGAATCCCTCCACAAGGCTGCAGGAAGGCGACTCTGTGTCGATGACGTGTACCAGTGCAGGTCTACCAGCTCCATGGATTTTCTGGAGCAAGGAATCAGACACTGGGAATCTACAGCTCCTTTCTGAGAATGCAACTCTCACTTTAATTTCTATGAGGGCAGAAGATTCTGGGATTTACGTGTGTGAAGGAGTTAATCTGGTTGGGAAAGACAGAAAAGAGGTGAAATTAATTGTTCAAGGTAAGCAATAATTGAAAAGGTGCCATCATTCAGATTTAAGCAATAGTGAAATGACTTCAATGCCAGAAATACTTCATTATGTTTTGAGTGAGTGAGTGAAGTTGCTCAGTCGTGTCCAGCTCTTTGTGACCCCATGGACTCTAGCCTGCCAGGCTGCTCTGTCCATGGAATTTTCCTGACAATGATACTGGAATGGGTTACCATTTCCTTCTCCAGGGGATTTCCCCAAGCCAGGAACTGAACCCGAGTCTCCCACACTGCAGGCAGACTCTTTCCCATTTGAGCCACAGGGAAACCCTCATAATGTTTCACGATGATCTGTTTCTCTGTTCTGAACTGTAGCACAGTTATATACTGACCTTGCTCATGCTTTTTGGATGAAATCTTTTCTGCCAGAACTTCCTTCTTCTCCTGTTTCGGTTACTTTTCATTTCTCATCATTCTTTCATTGCCTCAGCCCTTGTCTTTCTCTCTTCCTCCTGCCCCTTGTATATTAGCATTCTCAGTTTCCCATGTCTAGTCCTCCTCCCTTGTCCCTTCCAATATTTGAGCTATATATTAGGGATATATGCTGTTTACTCTGAAATTCGTGTTCCTGTTCCATATCATCAAAACCTATTGGTTCTACTTCAAAATGATCCCTTTTAGAATCTGACCTCTATTCTTTAAACCACTTGCCATAGCTTTACTTCATCATCTCTCATTTGGGCTCCTGAAAGATATTCTTAAATAACATTCACTGGCCATCAGCTATATTCCAGGCACTTTACATATGTTTCCTGTGATCTTTAAGAAATGACTAAGGAGTAAGTATTTTGTATTCATTTTAGCGATCAGAGAATAATGTCTCACAGAGATTAATAATGACTCTTATTTATTGTACATCTAATACTTGCCAGGAGTTTCCCTGCTACTTCACAAATGTTACCACTTTAGGTTTTGCCACAACCTTATGAAGTGAATAAAAGCTCGGGCTCAGAATAGTTCACAATTTGCCACGTCACGTAACTCATTAGCGGCATTTACTATGATTTTAACCACGTTAACTCATTAGTGGCATTTACTATGATTTTAACATAGACCCGTTTAACCTCCAAACTCCATGACTTTTTAACTATGGCTAATTGTTTTTAAGTGGTCGCCCTACTATCATTCTGTCCCCCAACATAATCCTATGCACTGCTGCTGCTGCTGCTGCTGCTAAGTCGCTTCAGTCGTGTCCGACTCTGTGCGACCCCATAGACGGCAGCCCACCAGGCTCCCCCGTCCCTGGGATTCTCCAGGCAAGAGTGCTGGAGTGGGTTGCCATTTCCTTCTACCACCAGAGCTATTTACATGAAACAAGAAGACTGCATATTTTATATGACTTCAACTTGACCCTAATTGCATATTAATTAAAACTCACATTTCTTAAAATAGTCGCATAACACTCTTCAGAATCTACTCAGAAATGACCTTTGCATCTTTGTGGGTAACTCTGTGTCTGTTTATGCTATAACTTCTGCTTCAAATGTCCTTTCCTTCCTCACCTGGCAAAGTTTTAGCCACCCTTTAAGATCAAGCTCATGTTAGCCTCCCAGTTCCAGTTTGTGTTAGGCACAGCTAGTTCTTGATCCCTTCATGTACATTCATTCAATACTTCTTGTGAACTTGTATGTGCTTTATTCAGTGTCAGTTCAGTTCAGTTCAGTTCAGTCGCTCAGTCATGTCCAACTCTTTGCTACCCTATGAATCGCAGCATACCAGGCCTCCCTATCCATCAGCAACTCCCGGACTTCATCCACACTCATGTCCATCGAGTTGGTGATGCCATCCAGCCATCTCATCCTCTGTCATCCCCTTCTCCTTCTGCCCCCAATCTCTCCCAGTATCAGAGTCTTTTCCAATGAGACAACTCTTCACATGAGGTGGCCAAAGTACTGGAGTTTCAGCTTTAGCATCATTCCTTCCAAAGAACACTCAAGGCTGATCTCCTTCAGAATGGACTGGTTGGATCTCCTTGCAGTCCAAGGGATTCTCAAGAGTCTTCTCCAACACCACAGTTCAAAGGCATCAATTCTTCAGTGCTCAGCTTTATTCACAGTCCAACTCTCACATCCATACATGACCACTGGAAAAACCATAGCCTTGACTAGACCGACCTTTGTTGGCAAAGTAATGTCTCTGCTTTTCAATATACTATCTAGGTTGGTCATAACTTTTCTTCCAAGGAGTAAGCGTCTTTTAATTTCATGGCTGCAGTCACCATCTGCAGAGATTTTGGAGCCCCCCCAAATAAAGTCTGACACTGTTTCCGCTGTTTGCCCATCTACTTCCCATGAAGTAATAGGACCAGATGCCATGATCTTCGTTTTCTGAATGTTGAGCTTTAGGCCAACTTTTTCACTCTCCTCTTTTACTTTCATCAAGAGGCTTTTTAGTTCCTCTTCACTTTCTGCCAGAAGGGTGGTGTCATCTGCATATCTGAGGTTATTGATATTTCTCCCGCCAATCTTGATTCCAGCTTGTGTTTCTTCCAGTCCAGAGTTTCTCATGATGTACTCTGCATGTAAGTTGAATAAGCAGGGTGACAATATACAGCCTTGACGTACTCCTTTTCCTATTTGGAACCAGTCTGTTGTTCCATGTCCAATTCTGACTGCTGCTCCCTGACCTGCATACAGATTTCTCAAGAGGTAGGTCAGGTGGTATGGTATTCCCATCTCTCTTAGAATTTTCCACAGTTTATTGTGATCCACACAGTGAAAGGCTTTGGCATAGTCAATAAAGCAGAAATAGACGTTTTTCTGGAACTCTCTTGCTTTTTCCATGATCCAGTGGATGTTGGCAATTTGATCTCTGGTTCTTCTGTCTTTTCTAAAACCAGCTTGAACATCAGGAAGTTCACAGTTCACGTATTGCTGAAGCCTGGCTTGGAAAATTTTGAGCATTACTTTACTAGCATATGAGATGAGTGCAATTATGCGGTAGTTTGAGCATTCTTTGACATTGCCTTTCATTGGGATTGGAATGAAAACTGATCTTTTCCAGTCCTGTGGCCACTGCTGAGTTTTCCAAATTTGCTGGCATATTGAGTGCAGCACTTTCACAGCATCATCTTTTAGGATTTGAAACAGCTCAACTGGAATTCCATCACCTCCACTAGCTTTGTTCATAGTGGTGCTTTCTAAGGCCCACTTGATTTCACATTCCAGGATTTCTGGCTCTAGGATGTTCAGTTTAACATTCATTAATTAAGGTGCCTTGTCCAAGAACCAAAGAATTGTGCTTGGTGCTAGGGGTACAGACATAAAAGTTACAGTGATTATCCTAGAGGAACTTATAATGTAGAGATTGGCAGATGTATAAATAGACAATTTAAATATTTTTAGTAAGAGCCAATCCTTATGTAAGTGTGTCTTTCCATTAATCTGGAAACTCCTTAAAGTTAGGGACTATTGTGTGTGTGTGTTTTACGAGTGCCTGCCATGTAGAGGTGCTCAGTAGATACTGAATGAAAAACTTGTGAACATAAATTTAAAAACATACTTTTAAAATATGAGAACATGGAATTTGAACTTGCATGGCTAAAAAGATACAATTCAAACTCTCTCAAAAGGTGAACCCGCTGGCTGAAGGTCAGCATTTCTCAAGAAACCAGGAAAAACATTACACTGATAAAAGCATGTAAACTAATCTTTCATCTGGAATAACTCTGTTCCATGATTAGCTGTATCCCATTTCAATGTGAAAAGGAAACATGGATTAGGCAGTGCTGCTCTTCATTTTGCATCACAGGACATTAGCAACCTTAAGTGCTGAAGAGAGAGTTGAACTTCAGTTATCTTAGACCTGGAAGACCTTCTGGATAAGTGGAGAAGGGAATGGCTACCCACTCCAGTATTCTTGCCTGGGGAATTCTGTGGACAGAGGAGAATGGAAGGCTATAGTCCATGGGGTCACAAAGGGTCGGACACGACTGAGGGACTAACAGTTTTTTTCCTATCCCAGAGCTGCTCTTTCAGGAGTCATGAGTTTACATGGTAACATATGCAGCCACTGTAACATACAGTCTGAGACTGTTCACAGGCAGCAAGTAGATCTCTATGTTCTCCATTCTCACATTAGCATATAAGGAATTCAGAAACACTGGTTATTGTTCTGAATGAACTTTCTCCTTCAAAAATCTGACAGTATGCCAGTTAGTTATGGTAATTTGAGGGAAGCATTCTTTGGAAGATACCATAATGACCGTGTTAGACAAACCAAACTGAAAAAAAATCTTCTGGCACGGATGAGAATCCTTCAAAGGTAGTGCCTTTGGATTATCTTTATGCTGTGATTTCTTTTTTTCTGTCTCTAGCCGGCTATTTACTAGCGCAAGTTTTAGTTGAGTTTTCTGTGGAATCTTACCTGTCACTTTAAGAGGTGCCCAACCACTCCCACTTTTGCAAGGGGAATAAAGTTAAGATTTAAAATTATTTTTCTCCCTAGACAGTAGTCATCCCAAAGCAGCTACGGTGCCCCGTGGAGATTGCCTTGGCAGGCAAAGAACTTTGCTAGATATTTCAGACTTAGGAGTTTGCCCTGGCATTCCAGCCATTGAAATAATTGTAAAGTATTTTTATGTTGTATTAAGCAAATTTAAGAGGTGGCTTGCATACTACTTTAATGCTTAGATTTTGACTTTTCAGTGTGATTCTGAAATCATATTGATTTCATACTGATAATGGGATTTCAGTATGTGTTTTCAGTGTGATTCTCTGTGACTTTCACATTACAACTTTATTCTGTTGATACAGAAGCTCTAAATACTGGTCTGTTACAGGTATTGTTTCTAATCAGAAGCCATATTTATATAGCTTTTTTTTTCAGTACTTTCCTTAGATTTGGTTTTATCTCCACTTGAGGATATTTTGATTTAGTTGTTCAAGTGAAAAGCTGGGATTTTAAATCAGACTCACCTGGCTTCAAGTCCTAATTTTGCCACTTGCAGGTTGGGTGAAGTTATTTTTCCTCAAGAAGAAAGGGGAGGAGAAGGAAAAGGAGGAAGGGAAGGAAAATAAGGAAAAATAGAATGAGACACTGAGAGTTAAGGAGGAGAAGCAATGATACCAGATCCTGAAGTTGTGTGGATTAAATAAGATAACAGAGGAGCCTGGTGGGCTGCCGTCTATGGGGTTGCAAAAAGTCAGACACGACTGAAGCGACTTAGCAGCAGCAGCAGCATCCATATATGTAAAGTGGTTTAAGCAGTGCTTGACACACTGGAAACTTATATTTTTGAACTATTGTCCCACAGTTATAAGAATCCTATAAACACATTTGGGTGGAGGATGAATTTTTGTTACGAAAAGGTGCCAATCTCTGTCTTGACACATTTTTATCCCTGTTCGTTCTGTTGAATGAATGAATCACAGCATCTTGTATGTTTGTTCTTAAAAGATGTGGTTCCCTTCCTGATAGTTCCAATGTGGAAAGGAGTAGTATATTCTTGGCACAGATGTTAGCTAAAAAGAAGTCAGAAAAAAGACTGTATATTGAACTTTGGTGAAAGAATTTTATTTTTGTCTTGTTCTTTTCTCCCCCGCCAGAGAAAATGTTTACTGTTGAGATCTCTCCTGGACCCCAGATTGCTGCTCAGATTGGTGACTCAGTTGTGTTGACCTGTGATGTCAGGGACTGTGAGTCCCCATCTTTCTCTTGGAGAACCCAGATAGACAGCCCTCTGAATGGGAAGGTGAGGAGCGAGGGCTCCAAGTCCACGTTGACACTGAGCCCTGTGAGTTTTGAGAATGAACATTTTTACCTGTGCACTGTGATATGTGGGCAAAAGAAACTGGAAAAGGGAATCCAGGTGAAGCTCTACTGTAAGTAGATTTCAAAATTGTTTACTGTTTTTGTTGTTGTTGTTGTTCCGGTTCCACTGAAAGAAGCAGAATGGAAATCTGTGACAGACAACAAGATCTTTGTGTTTAGGAAGGAAATTTAGCACTGTGAATGGTTCTCAAATCTCCAAACCAAAGTTTTTGATGCAACTTTGATGTATATATTACATATGAATCCAGCATCCCTGATCCTTAGCTTGTGTCTTGTCTATACTCTCTCACCATCGACTTGAACATACTGCATACCATCCTACTCTGGCTGTAAATGCTGTGTATAGAGATGGTTGTCTGCAAAGAGTAAAAACAGTGCCCATTCAGATAATGAGGTGGGATGACTAATTATTCAAATTGGAGGGTGAGGCCCGAAACTACTGTTTTGAAGGCACATTTGAAAGCCAATTGGCAGGATGGAGACATGAGGCAATGCGGAGCAGGAGAAAACCTGGGAGTTAGAGTGATCACCGGGGATGGTCAGCACAGCAGCTCAGGTGAAAAGAAGAATCAGAAGATTGCATTGGATTTGAGTATTGATTTATACCACGTACATATACTACATTTCTTGCTATTCCTGTCACCTTAACAAAATTGTAGAGCTTCAAATCTCTATGAATTGACATTGCTGGAATTCCTCAGTTTATAATGAATGAGGACAAGATATGCAAAGTGATCAGAAAGTTCCCTGGTGGCTCAGATGGTAAAGAATCCACCTGCAAAGCAGGAGATGCGTGTTCGATCCCTGGGACAGGAAGATCATTTGGAAGAGGAAATGGCAACTCACTCCAGTATTCCTGTCTGGAGAATTCCATGAACAGAGGAGCCTGGGGGTCTACATAGTCCATGGGGTTGCATAGTGTCAGACATGACTGAGCGACTAAGCACAGCACACGGCACACATTCTGCCTTGTTTTTATTCAGCAGAATCCAAGAGAACAATTGTGGATATTTTCCTCCAGAAATGCTGCTCAAACTTGTGTTACCCTTCAGGATTTTGCTCAAAATGAGTTAGAGTATGTCTGTAAAGGGATTTGAATCTCTCAAAAGACATTTTAATTTATTGCTTTATCATGTTACCAAGAGTCCAGGAGCTGCTGATGCAGGCACACTCCCAACAGCAATGAGAACCAGGAGGGAAGCCTTACGGTCATGTGGAAACATTCGAGAATCTGTCACTTGACAACATTTTGCTTCAGGAGAAAAAAATTTTAGCATTGCTCTTGATAACTGTTCTCATCTCACTTTTGTTGATTTGTATCAAGATGTGTTATAAATATTACTTAGAATCTGAATCTCATATTTTTTTCTGAACTATAAGTATTATTCAAGAAACATTTAAAACTTTCTGCCTAAACCTTGCCATTCAAAATAAAAATGTCTAAACTGCATGGCTCTGTGAAACCAAGCCTGGCCTCTGAGCTCGAGGAAACAGGAATTCTGATCTCAGCTGGGTGACTTACTAGATATGATGTCAAATGGCAGACTCTTAGCTTTTATAAGTTTAATAAGTCTCCCTAGCTATCAAATACATTCTCTGTGCATTTTTCTAGCTTTAAAAAAAGTTAATACCCATTAGATTATGCTGTTTCAAAGACTGAGATAATGAATATTAAGGGACTAGCACATAATAAACATGCAATACATCATGGAAAATATTTAAAATGTTTAAAATATATGTATACTAAGTAAGATGGTGGAAACTGATATGTCTTTTGAAAAGACTAGTCCTTAGCTGTCAGCAAGACTATATCACTAAGGAGAGAAGAGAAAGACGTGTATTTATTTCTTTATGATTTGATGTGCTAGGTATTTTTGTTTCCAGCATTATTTATATTTGATATCATAAATATTTATATTTAATGTTGTGATGCATCTATTAGCAATCATTTTATCCCAGGTGAATTAAAACCTTCACTTTGAGACCTTTGCATTTAATAAAGATTAGTTCTGTTTTTCTTCTAGTGTCATGTATAAACCTCACATTTTGCTTGATATTTGCAGCCTTCCCTAGTGATCCAGAAATTGAAATGAGTGGTCCGTTAGTGAGTGGAAACCCAGTCACTGTAACCTGCAAGGTTCCTAATGTGTATCCTTTTGACCGGCTGGAGATTGAATTGTTTAAAGGGGAGAGTATTATGATGAATGAAATCTTTTTGGAAGATGTAAGTAAGAAAGCCCTAGAGACCAAGAGTTTAGAGATGACCTTCATCCCCACCACTGAAGATACTGGAAATGTTCTTGTTTGTCTGGCTCGGTTACCTATTGATGAAATGGAATTTGAACCCAAACAAAGGCAGAGTACACAAACACTTTATGTTAATGGTAAGTACAGGCATGATGTATCCACAATTCAATGTGAATTTTTTTTGATCATGTTTGCCAGGTAATAGTTACATGAAGTTCATAGTTAAAACCATTGTGATATGAAATAATTGAAAAGAAACTACAAAATAATGATTTTATATTAAAAAAACCCTCAAACTTAAAACAACTGTTTATTTGCATGTGATTCTAAGCTGGCAGTTTGGGAAGAGGTCAGACGAGCAGTTTATTCAATACAATATCAGATGAACTCACATTTTCATTTTCAGTCTGTTGGAAGTTCAGTGGAGGATGGTCTCAGGTAGCCTCACTTACAAGCCTGGGCCTTCTCTGGGATCCTGGACCTTCCTTTCTTCATATGAAGAGAGGGAGCATAGATTTAGTCACCAGAGTGCAGGGCTTCAAGAGAGTGAAAATGAAGGTGGCTTCCTGGGGCCTAGGCTTGGAAGTCCTACAGAGTTACTTCTTCCAGGGTATATTGGTCAAAGTCAGTCACAAGGACAGCCTAGATTCAATAGGTAGACAAATAGAGTCCACCTTTTCATAGGTGATTTACATAGTTCATGTTCATGTTTAATGTACTATAATTGTCAATATACACTATCATTGACCATTTATTCTTTGACAACAAGAATGTTTCTATAGAATTTATTTCCATTAGAAAATATCCATGATATGTTCATATTCTACTCTGGATCATTCTGTATAGGGCTTCCATGGTGGGTCAGTGGTAAAGAATCTGTCTGCTAATGCAGGAGACTGGGTTCAATCCTGGGGTTGGGAAGATCCCCAGGAGAGGAAATGGCAACCCACGTCAGTGTTCTTGCTTGGGAAATCCCATGGACAGAGAAGCCTGGCAAGCTACAGTCCACAGGGTCACAAAGAATCAGACATGACTTAGGGACTAAACAACAAAAGCAATTATTTTGTATCTGCTAAAGTAAATGAGGGCAGAAAACTCTTTTGGTAAAGTTATCAAGGTTTATAAACTGTTCTAATCCACAAATACATAGCCAAGTTTTGCAACCCTGATAAAAACTCTTTGGAACTTGGGGTATAAACAGCCAAGCTAACAAATGTCTTTTACCTTTTCAGTTGCTCCCAGGGATACAACCATCTTGGTCAGTCCCTCCTCCATCCTGGAGGAAGGTAGTCCTGTGAATATGACGTGCTCCAGCAATGGCCTCCCAGCTCCCAAAATCTTGTGGAGCAGACAGCTAAGTAATGGGGATCTACAGCCTATTTCTGAGAATGAAACTCTCACCTTTATGTCTACAAAAATGGAAGATTCTGGTATTTATGTCTGTGAAGGCATTAACCAGGTTGGAATAAGCAGAAAAGAAGTCAGATTAATTATCCAAGGTGAGCTAAAGTGATTAAATGAGTTATTAGCACTATTCTTATTTTGGTTGTGTTACTGGTTTTGAATAAAGTCCTTTTAAAACAAATTTTCTAAAACAAAATGCACTGAATATTTTGAAGAGCTCTGCGTGGAAATCTGGAATAGTATTTCTTCATGAACTATTCCAAGTCACTTCTCCTAAAATTCTTTCAACCTCATGTGGAAGGCTAGCTCTAGGGACTGTGCCAAGAGTTCCAGTTACACTTGTGAGGCACTGATTATGGTGTTGGAAAAAGGATAGGAAGATGTATATACATATTTTGGAATTACTTAGGGCCCAGGTGGCACTAGTGTTAAAGAATCTGCCTGTCAATGCGGGTTAGATGTAAGATGTGGGTTTGATCCTGGAGGGATCAGGAAGATCCCCTGGAGGAGGGCATGGCAACCCACTTCAGTATTCTTGTCTGGAGAATCCCATGGACAGGAGAGCCAGGCGAGCTATGCTCCATAGGTTTGCAAAGAGCTGGACATGACTGAAGCGACTTAGCACCTAGCATACAAAATCACCTTATCCAACTGGATTAAATTCCTCATGGTAATCTCATAAGATGTCTGCTGGGATTTGCTTAGAAGCCTAAGAAAGCACATAAACCTTTTATAAATTCAGAGATTGAGTAGCACTGACCTTTCACTCTGATTCATAAATTTAATGGTACAGAATCACTAGGATGGATTAAGTTAGATCCAGAACTATTCTTTTCAGGATGGAGAGGCAAAACAACAAAATAATTTCTAGTTGGTAGGCTGAAGCTCTAGGCAGTTTTGGGCAAAGTCATGAAGTAGTCAATTTGGATTTCCCTCATAACTTCCCTTTTGGGGTTCGAGGTCCTCTTCTTCACTAGGCTGTCAGTTCCTCTCTTATCCCTTGGTATTATTTCCACTAAGGTGTTAGTGACTGTCTTGGTACCTTGTTACAATAATTATTTGTATTTTAAAGGAAAGGAAGAAACTTACAATGCACTAAGTAAAGAAAGCTCTTAGGATGTAGATTTGGTTGAGGAAAGAGTATCAAGTCACAAAGCAAATAATCTTAATGGGAACCTCACTTATAAAATGGTGATGTGGCACCTCCCTCCACAGGTTACATATTAACAGAGATGTTGTATGTCCAGGATAACAACTGATGTGTTAAGGATTGTAAGAGCCATCTGTGCACAGCTTAATTTCTTGATCTGGAATTGTCTAGCTCAAAACTCAGAAGCCTTTTATACTTCAAGAAATAGTTACATAACTTAGTGACCAAAAAAATGTTATTTTCCACATTTGAAATCTCCAACTGTTTTTAAACACCCATTTGTTGGCTAAGGTTCAGTAAGAATTACATTAAGGCTGCAGTCCCCAAACTTTTTGGCCCCAGGGACTGGTTTTGTGGAAGACAGTTTTTCCATGGGTTGGGGAGGGGGCTCATTTTGGCATGATTCAAGTGCAGAAGGGTTCACTCTTCTATGAGACTCTCATGTTGCTGCTGATCTGGCAAGAGGTGGAGCTCAGGTGGTAATGCTAGCCACGGGGTGGGAGTGTAAATATAGATGATGCGTCACTTGTATGCTGTGCACCTCCTGCTTGTGACTGGGTTCCTAAGAAGCCACAGATTGGTACCAGTCCACGACCTGAGGGTTTGGAACCCTTGTTTAAGGGACATGAGAGAAGCATGAGATGTCTTCTTTTATTAAAAATATGATCATTTATAAGAATTCAGTAAATGTTTGACTTCTTTAATTGTCCCTCTAAATATTGAATGCAAACAGTAAGCACAAATACCATCTTGACAACTATTGTTACTGTCATGAAATTAATATGGAATTTGTTTCTATTTCATTCAGTCAGAGGTATCTTTAAATTCTTTCCACAGTTGCTCCAAAAGATATACAACTTACAGCTTTTCCCTCTGAGAGTGTCAAGGAAGGAGACACTGTCATCATCTCCTGTGTATGTGGGAATGTTCCCCCAACTTTGATAATTCTGAAGAAAAAAGCGGAGACTGGCTACACAGTGCTAGAGTCTACAGGTGGTGCGTATACCATCCACAGGGCTCAGTTAGAGGATGCAGGAGTATACCAGTGTGAATCTAGAAATGAAGTTGGCTCACAGCTAAGAAGCCTAACCCTTGATGTTAAAGGTTAGTTTGGTTTTTTGGTTGTTGTTTGTTTCTTGTTATTTTTATAACAGGTCTGAAGCTTGGTGGGTTGTAAAGAATATCAAGGGTTAGATGAATGAATTGGCAAATGGAACTGGATTCCATGTCGATTATGGTTATTTCTTAGTGTTTCATAAAATAATCATGTACAGGTGCTCTGTCCTAAGGAGTTTAGCCAGGATGCTGACATTTATCATAAATCAGTGTAGAATTCCAGTTTGCTATTTGAAACATCGACAATTTATCATTGGTCTCTGAGGTCTTGCATTTCTTGCATGTTTAAATGAATTTTCAAAACCTTTCTTTGGGAGTTATAGGGAAGAAGAAGTAGAATTGGCACATAGAAAAAGAAAGGTTTATCTAGACCCTTTTCCTTCCTACCCGAAGACAGTGTCTCTCTCTGAACAAGAAGTGACTGCGTATTTTCCAGATCGACTCTTTTCTGGATTTGAGAGTGATGATCTTAATGCTGAACAATGTGAAGGAGTCTCTAGACTATAGGATTACTTCCTTAGAATATCTAAGCTCCTTGTCCATCCTGCTGTATTCTGACGGAGAAAGGGACGGAGGGGGCAATGGCCCCAGCAGAGGAATTTCAGGGGCCAGCTTAATTTCAGTCCATCTGTGAACTCACAGTAGGATCTTTTGATCTTATTAGTGGAAGTAGAAAGTGTTAGCGTTTATTGCTCAGTCTTCTACTCCTTGAGTGGTAAGGAGCTCCCACTGTGTACTGGAAGCCAAACTTGAAATAAACATGATTGTAAACAAATACAACTTTTAAGAGCCCTTGGCACTGGGCTCCCGGAGACAACAAGTATCAATGTAAAGAGAATTTAAACCTGGGTCAGAAAATGGGTTCAAATTTTACTCATCTCATCAAATCTCTCAAGATTATAAGCTTTACCATGTTTTCTGTCTTCACAATACCTCCTCGAAACACAACAATATCCCTTGTATCATGTCACTCAGAATGACATAGGGATGTATATAATCAATGCTTCCAGATTTCTGGATGACTGAGATCTCAGTTATGAGTAGGTTGAAATCCATCTATTCCTATTTAATCCTTGATATCTCCAGACCACCTTTAATTTAGCCTAGTTCCAAGGACTTGGATTCCTAACATTTTTATAATTCTTTTTGTAGTCAATGATTCTCTTTTAAAGACATATCAAAGCTTCTCCTCTTTTTAACTTTCTCATACATTGTTGTCTTTTCTAATTGCTTTATTAAGTTGATAACTTTACATATTTGCTATTTTTCATTCATTACTTAAATGAACAATTAGAGCACATTGTGGGCACTCAGCTAGAACCCCCAAACTAAATACAGTTTCAACTAACTACAAAAGAATGGAAACAAAAATTTGACATTTTCCTGGGAATTTTGAACTAGTCATCCTTTGCATTTAGCTGAGATTTTAAACTAATTTTGGTTTGTTTTTCTTTAGAAATACATTTGCTCGAATGTATTTCAATGATAGAAATGTTTGGGAGTCTTTAGAATTTTCAATATTGATACAGTTAATAGAAAACTATATTTGAAGGTTGCCCTGGTAACCAACTCAGCAGCAAAAATGTACTGCAGATGCCTGAGGGGAAAAACCAAAGGCAAAAGACAATATAATACTTATTAAGTTGAAAACAATAGGATCAGAAATACCATTGCTTACCATGTCATCAATACTGATGCCTAAGCATACTTATGATAATGAATATGTCATTAAAATATTACTCTCATACTCTTAGTTCTACTCTAGTAAGGAAAAGTAGAAAAATAGGGTAATTATCATTATGTTTATGATGAAGTTTTTTAACGTCAATAATTCAAAAATCAGCTTCTCTTCATCTGACCCTGGTGATTCTTTTCTTCTTGGTTGACAGTTGGTGATTAGAAACCTCTAGAAGTAAAGCAGTGATTATCAATGTCAAATCATTCATTTCTTCTAGAACAGAAACAATATAGAAGCCTCTTGAAGAAACTTACTATTTATGAGGCCATCCTGTGCTGTGAAAACATAAATATAAATAGAGATGAATAGCCAGTAAATACCATGCTGTCTTCTTCAGATGTTCTTATAAGGTTAAAATGTTAAATACTCTTGTAACTGTCAGATGATTTTTAGTGTAGTAGAAAGAGTACTAATTTAAAAGTTTTGTGACACTATTACTTTATGAACTCGATTTATAACTAAATGACAATGACAGGATGTGGAAAGAAAACAGTATATATTGCTATTCAAAAGATATTTATTGGAGGAAAAAAGATATTTATTGGGTGCAAGTTGGGTGCAAGTTCTTTAGTATGTGCTTTTATTTCCCAAAGCAAACACTCTTGTCCCATCCTTACTCTTCTAAATGAGCCCTAAAAAGTTGCACCCTTCCTTCCATCCTGTTACTGGACCTGCATCTATGTGAATCCAAGTTTGTGAAAGTCAGCAGCTGTCATCTTTAGACTCATTATGACTTCATCAATTACTAGCTATTGAGTGGTGGATCAAAAGAAACTAGATACATGCCCTTATGTAATTCAGTCTGAAGGAGGGAACAAAAATTAATAGATAATCAAACACACAACTGTTTAAATATAAGCTGTGATGAGGGCGGTGGAGGGAAAATGTAGTGGGTTATAACAGTATACAGGAAAAAAAGCGCATTGTTGTTGTTCAGTTATTTGTTATTTGTGTCTGACTCTTTGTGACCCCATGGTCTGCAGCATGCCAGGCTTCCATGTCTTCACCATCTCCTGGAGCCTGCTCAAACTCATGTCCATTGAGTCGGTGATGCCACTCAACCATCTCATCCTCTATTGCCTCCTTCTCCTTCTATATGTTAAGATTCCTAATTTAGGCTGGTGGTAATGCAGGTCAGAGAAGGCCTCTTTGAGGCAGTAACTCTTAAGCAAAAATATAAAGCTAGCCAGAGAACTACATATTGTCAAGAAGTGATATAAATGCTGAAGAGGAATAATGTATATTAAAATACCCTACTTCAGAGATACAAAATATAAAATTTTCTATATATTTCTAAAAAAACCATCGGCAAGAATTCTTTCTCCTATTATCTCATGCATGATGTTTGACTATAATGGTTGCACTGTAGGTATTTCAAGATCTTTCTTGGAGAATCAGTTAGTTATTTTAATTCATTAATAATCAGAGTCCTAGTTCTTTAGTATGTACTTTTATTTCCCAAAGCAAACACTCTTGTCCCATCCTTACTCTTCTAAATGAGCCCTAATAAGCTGCACCCTTCCTTCCATTCTGTTACTGGACCTGCATCTATGTGAATCCAAGTTTGTGAAAGTCAGCAGCTGTCATCTTTAGACTCATTATGACCATAGCAACTGCTGATTATTTGATTAATTCAGAGAAATGCGCATTTGAGTCCTGTTAGTTCTTATCACTGATTTAATTCACTTTTCTTCAGAGAACTAGTGGTGCTGTTAAAATAAAACTTGTGACTGTAATTATTAAACAATTTCTTTTCATACCAGACATTAATTGTATCCATCTTATTATTTTCCAGGAAGAGAAAGTAACAAGGACTATTTTTCTCCTGAATTTCTCGTGCTCTATTGTGCATCTGCCTTAATATTAACTGCCATTGGAATGATTACTTACTTTGCTAGAAAAGCCAACATGACAGGGTCATACAGTCTTGTAGAAGCACAGAGAACAAAAGTGTAGCTAATTCTCGAAATGTTCTACCAAAGATACCATCAGTTCAGATCCTTGATACCGCTCATCATTCCCCGAGGAAAACAGGAACTGGGAGCTCAGGCTTCCTTGAATGCAGTGAAAGCTTGGAAAGCAACAGCTGCCTATTGCCCTCACTGTGAGCAAGAAGCCAAAGGAAAATTTCTGCTTAAAAACTAGGCACTACCATTGAGATGCCTGGAGTAATTTCTTGATGTGTATATACAATAACATGATTTGTATATATGTAAAACTATGCTGTAGCAAGGTTGCTTGGAATATCAGCACACTAGAGTCACTATATCTAAAATTATTAAAATGTTGCTTAAACTGATTGTTATAACTTAATGCATCTTAATATCAATTGGCAGCTGAACTATGTCATCTTTTTAATATTTTATTTCCTTTAACAAAATTTTATTCCTATTAAGTTCATGGGCAACAATTTCATGTTGTGTAAAGATGCCAGGGTTTTATATTGTCATAGACAGATGATAAACCAAGAGGGCACTATTGACTTTCAGGTACTAAACACTTCAACCTCTGGTATAATGGTTAACTGGACTTCTCTGGGTGGTACTGACACGGTACAGAGACCTTTTTGATGTTGTTTGTTCATCAGACTCTTGTGTAATTTTCCCAAGTGGTCTAAAAATGCAACCTCTTTTGATTTTCTTTTGTAAATGTTTAGGGTTTTTTTGTATAGTAAAGAAATGATTTCTGGAATTGAAAGAGTTGTGTGTTTATTTATTATAAGTTGCCTCCTTTAATCATGTTGTAGCTCTTTTGGTAATGTCAAGTTCCAAATACCAGAGAGTTCAAGCCCATAGAAATAATATCTACTTGAAGTGTGCTCCTCAGATTACTTTTATCAGCATCACCATGAGAACTTTACAGATATTTACTTATCTTGGGGCCATCCTAACCTATTGAATTGAAATACCTGGTTTAGTAGCCTGGGAACCTGCAATTGAAAAAAAATTTAATATAGTATACATAGAAAGAGTGAATGCAGATGAACATGGATATGTTAAAGGGCAGCAAGTAAACACCTGTACCATTAAAGTGAAGAGATAGAGCATTACTGTTCTTCAGAGCCTCTTAGATGCCATTTATTGATTGTAGCTCTGTTACTGAGGCTTCAATAATATCTTGAATTTTACATTAACCTTTCCCCTCCTTTCTCTGGGGATTTTATACCTATATATGTTTTTACTCACTCAGTCGTGTCCAACTCATTGCAACCCCATGGACTGGAGCCTGGAGGCTCTTCTGTCCATGGGATTTCCAGGCAAGAATACTGGAGTGGGTTGCCATTTCCTTCTCCAGGGGATCTTCCCAACCCAGGGATCAGATTTGAGTCCCCTGTGTTTGCAGGCAGTTTCTTTACCCATTGAGCCACCAGGGAAGCCCGGTACCTTCTTGGCATTCTTGAAATAAACATGATTGTAAACAAATACAAAAATGATCCAGAGTAGAATATGAACATATCATGGATATTTTCTAATGGAAATAAATTCTATAGAAACATTCTTGTTGTCAAAGAATAAATGGTCAATGATAGTGTATATTGACAATTATAGTACATTAAACATGAACATGAACTATGTAAATCACCTATGAAAAGGTGGACTCTATTTGTCTACCTATTGAATCTAGGCTGTCCTTGTGACTGACTTTGACCAATATACCCTGGAAGAAGTAACTCTGTAGGA
Organism: Nanger dama; assembly: GCA_917880005.1. Lineage (NCBI taxonomy): Eukaryota > Metazoa > Chordata > Mammalia > Artiodactyla > Bovidae > Nanger > Nanger dama. The sequence goes on from CAKJTW010000059.1 coordinate 7,206,916, forward strand.
CTTCCAAGCCTAGGCCCCAGGAAGCCACCTTCATTTTCACTCTCTTGAAGCCCTGCACTCTGGTGACTAAATCTATGCTCCCTCTCTTCATATGAAGAAAGGAAGGTCCAGGATCCCAGAGAAGGCCCAGGCTTGTAAGTGAGGCTACCTGAGACCATCCTCCACTGAACTTCCAACAGACTGAAAATGAATGCATATACATTCATTTGGCATATACACACACATATATATACTTATTCTGGATGTTAGTCCTTTGTTTGTTTCCCCTTGTATCCTCCTGGGAGTTTTGCAGTTTCAGGTCTTATGTTTATGCCTTTGTCTCTTTTGAATTAATTTTTGTATACGATATAAGATAATCCCACTGTTCTTTACTCTATAGTTCCTCTTTTTTGGCTTTCTTTTGGGTTGTTATATTTTTAGCAATTACATTTTATCCTTCTTGTTGGCTTACTTGTATATTTTTAGTAGTTACTTTAGGGTGTTTGTTGTTTAGTAGCTAAGTCGTATCTGGCTCTCCATGACCCCAGGAACGGTAGCCCGCCAGGCTCCTCTGTCCATGAAATTTCCCAGGCAGTCATACTGGAGTGGGTATTCCCTTCTCCAGAGGATCTTCCTGACCCAGGAATTGAACCTAGGTCTCCTACGTTGCAGGCAGATTCTTTACCATCTGAGCCACCAGGGAAGCCCTTATTTCTTCCTAGTGCTTTCATAGATTTCTTCATTCTTACCTTTCAGCTCACTAGCTTGTTTTTCAACTGTCTTTACTCTCCTATCATATCATGTATTGAGTTCTTTATTTCAAATTTTTATTTATGCTATAGTATTTCCATATAACTGCTTATACCATATAACTGCTAGCTCTTTCTTTATGTTAATAATATCTTCCTCATCTGTCTGAAGATGATTATAATGCTCACTTTAAGTCTCTAGCTAATTAAGTCTTATTTTTCAGGTATAAGTTTCTCAGTTTTTTTTTTTTTTTTTAATCCTGGTATCAAATGTCTTGTTAGTGTGCCTGTGAGCGCACAGTCTTTAGGAGTATTCACTAGCCTTCATGAGAAGGTTAAATTCCAGCTTAACTGTTACCCTTGTGGTAAATTTAAGGATAAGGGTAGAGTGGGAAGCCATCCCAGGAGGGGTGTCAAGACTCTCCATTGTCTCTTTATCATTCCTCTTCCCCACAGTTGACACTGTTTTCTGGCTAATTTTGTCATGCTTTCACTTAGGGTTCTGTTTTTTCTTTTCCTTTCCTTTCCTTTTCCTTCCTGTATCAGTCCAGGAAGAATCATTTGAAGAAAACATATCTATTTCTCTATATTAAAGGATTTGTTATAGTGATTCAAGCCTACCCAGTGGAAAAGAGCTGGTTAAACCGTCTCTGCAAGGCTGTTGTCTTCAATTCTGATGCTAGAGTTTGAAGCCTGTAGTGAAGTCAGTCAGAAGGGAACTGTGGATGTAAAGTCAGAGACAGCAAGGAAAAATTGGATCTTATAAGCATCAGCTGGAACCTGCAATGATGGATGGAAACCCAGGTCAGTTCCCACTGCTTTCAATCTCAAGGCAGTAAGACACTGGAACCCTTCATTGTGTACCCAAAAATCTGGCTCTTGAATCAGAAAAGATGAAGGAGGTTCTGGAGAATCTGGATCATTTGATGTCCATGGAACAACAGTTCCTGGTTATCTTGCTTTTGTTTGAGAAAATAAACAAACAAGACAAAAATAACCAAACAAGGAAACAAAACAATCTGAGTGTTACTTCACTTCTACCATCCAATATTGCACAAAGTCTAACTGGAAATACAGAGAAATAAATTCTTGGCAATGTAGTTTGTACTAGCCAAGTTGATACATTCAAAGACACCACAGCCTCAGCATATGGAAAGTGATTAACTTTATTGGTTATATTGTTTTGCTTTTCTGGCGATATGTTTCACACAGCTCTTTTCATTTCTGACAAATCATTCTGAGGAGAAAGAACATTATGCTCTGATCACAGGATTTTTAAAGAGTTCTTTATTGTACATTTCAGCCTAGGCATCAGAGTAGATGTGCATTTAAGGAAAGCTGGTTGTCTGAACTGCTCCTAAAGATAAGAAGATAAAACTGTACCTTGACCAACACCTACTCTTATTAGTACAAAATATCATTCACCTAAGAATATCATTCTTTCCTTTGGGTCCATAAATTAGAAACCAAGAGGGAAAAAACTCACAACTCTCCTGTGCATTTAATTTCTAACCCTGGCTTGTGACTGGTTAGTGCAACTTAATAGCATCCATCCTGGTCAATGTGCTTCTATGTTGAATTTTCCACAACATACTTCTATGTGGCTCTATAATACTAAGCCATAAGAAATGCAGGCAAATAAAATATAGTTGAAATTTTATTGTTATTTGGATATCATAACTGACTTTAAACTCCCACAAATGACTAAAATTAAAGCCTGTAGGGAAGTCAGTCTGGTGGCTCAGAGGTTAAAGCATCTGCCTTCAATGCGGGAGACCTGGGTTTGATCCCTGGGTCAGGAAGATCCCCTGGAGAAGGAAATGGCAACCCACTCCAGTACTCTTGCCTGGAGAATCCCACGGACAGAGGAGCTTGGTGGGCTAAAGTCCATGGGGTTGCAAAGAGTTGGACACGACTGAGCGACTTCACTCACTTTACTTTTGATACCGTAAATAATGATGTATTAAAATTGTTTATTTTACTCAATATTTGAATCTTTCTTGTAAGTCACAGAGCATGGTGGTGAAATAGTTATTATAAAAATGCTCCTAAATTAAGTAAAATAGATAGAGAGAGAAAGCAAGAGATGTCAATGCTCTTGCTGTAAACTATTTGGAGAAGATGTTTTGGAAGATAAGTCTTCCACATTAAGCACAGGCCAGATATTATGCTCTTTCATTGTCTTAGAAGATTTGAGAAACTAAGCAATCAAATTGAGCAAAGAAGAAGAATCTTCAAAACTGTAAACTTCACAAAGAAGTTTACCAGGTAGAAGGGGACAAGTGCATTGACTGATTTTCCTGAAAAATGACAATGTCTTGACAACAGCTATGAAAGCTTGATGACCCTTAACATCTCATGGAACAAAGGAGTCAGTAAAACAAGGTGAAGATGTTAAAGGGGGAACATAAGAAACACAAAAGAAAGATGTCAAGGTGACAAGTTAAACATAATCCACAGAATAGGAAACGTCAGAAGCCTCCTCCACAGTACACCTACAAATACCTGCCCTTTTGTTAATACATAAAGAGAGCCTCTCATTGTAACCCCTTCACTTCCTCATGGGGGTAAATTAGATGACTAGGCAGTGTGAAGGTGCCTGGCGGGAGAGATTTTACTGGGCAGCAAACTGGACAATGCATCCAGTAAACTGCATTTTACATGAACCCGTCTTTTGTTTGTTACTTCCAAATCCTGGATCTTCAAGGCTTTCCACTGTACCTCATTTCTCCTGTATCACTCCACTCACAAAATCACAAAGGGGTAAACAGATTAAGGTAGGCATATTCACTGAATAAACCTTTTGTTTGTTAGGGAAGAATGGTACGGGACCCACTTTGACCTGAAAGCTTCTAATTTAAGCCAACTTTCAAAGACAGAAGATAATCAGATTCTTGTGGTATCTCTGATATATGAGACCTTACTCAAATTTGTAATTTACAGCCACAGATTTCTCATGACCTTGGAGGTCTGTGACCTGGCACCAGTGGAGGACCACTATGATCTCAAAGAGTCCACCCATTTGCCTTGGTGTTAAATTCCACCATAAAGCCGAGAGCCTTTTAAGTTTTGTTTCTACCTAGTAGTAAAAATAGTATTACAGCAAATATCACAATGGGATACAAAAAACAATGTATAGATAAGTTATTCATATCAATTTCTCTAATGAAGAATTGCTGTAGTTAATTCATTTCCAAGGCAAACCATTCAATATCACAGCAATCCAAGTCTATGCCCCAACTAGTAAGGCTGAAGAAGCTGAAGCTGAATGGTCCTATGAAGACCTACAAGACCGTCTAGAACTAACACCCAAAAGAGATGTCCTTTTCATTATAGGGGACTGGAATGCAAAAGCAGGAAATCAAGAAACACCTGGAGTAACAGGCAAATTTGCCCTTGGAGTACAGAATGAAGCATGGCAAAGGCCAATAGAGTTTTGCCAAGAGTATGCACTGGTTGTAACAAACAGCCTCTTCCAATGACACAAGAGAAGACTCTAGACATGGACATCTCATACACTAGAAATGCTCAAAATTCTCCAAGCCAGGCTTCAACAGTACATAAACCGTGAACTTCCAGATGTTTAAGCTGGTTTTAGAAAAGGCAGAAGAACCAGATAAAATTGCTAACATCCGTTGGATGATCAAAATAGTGAGAGAGTTCCAGAAAAACATCTATCTGCTTTATTGACTATGCCAAAGCCTTTGACTATGTGGATCACAATAAACTGTGAAAAGTTCTCCAAGAGATGGGAATGCCAGGCCATCTGATCTACCTCTTAAGAAACCTATATGCAGATCAGCAAGCAACAGTTAGAACTGGACCTGGAACAACAGACTGGTTCCAAATAGGAAAAGGAGTACGTCAAGGCTGTATATTGTCACCCTACTTATTTAACTTATATGCAGAGTATATCATGAGAAATGCTGGGCTGGAGGAAGAACAAGCTTGAATTAAGATTCCCGGGAGAAATATCAATAACCTCAGATATGTAGATGACATAACCCTTATGGCAGAAAGTGAAGAAGAATTAAAGGGCCTCTTGATGAAAGTGAAAGAGGAGAGTGAAAAAAATTGGCTTAAAACTCAACACTCAGAAAATTAAGGTCATGGCATCTGGTCCCATCACTTCATGGCAAATAGATGGGGAAATAGTGACAGACTTTATTTTTGGGGGCTCCAAAATCACTGCGGATGGTGATTGCAGCCATTAAATTAAAAGACACTTGCTCCTTGGAAGAAAAGTTAGTACCAACCTAGACAGCATACTAAAAGCAGAAACATTATTTTGCCAACAAAGGTGCATCTAATCAAAGCTATGGTTTTTCCAGTAGTCATGTATGCATATGAGAGTTGAACTATAACGAAAGCTGAGCACTGAAGAATTGATGTTTTTGAACTGTGGTGTTGGAGAAGACTCTTGAGAGTTCCTTGGACTGCAAGGAGATCCAACCAGTCCATCCTAAAGGAAATCAGTCCTGAATATTCATTGGAAGGACTGATGCTAAAGCTGAAACTCCAATAATTTGGTTACCTGATGAGAAGAACTGACTCACTTGAAAAGACCCTGGTGCTGGGAAAGACTGATGGTGGGAGGAGAAGCAGACGACAGAGGATGAGATAGTTGGATGGCATCACCGACTCAATGGACGTGAGTTTGAGTACACTCTGGGAGTTGGTGATGGACAGGGAGGCCTAGTGAGCTACAGTCCATGGGGTTGCAAAGAGTTGGACACGATTGAGCAACTGAACTGAACTGAACAGATAGTTAATGAATGAGGTTCAAAAGAAGGAAAATTCTTCAATGAAGAGTTGAAAGAAAGATGAAGAGTTTGGAGAAGAGGCAACAATTATTTTCTTAACAAATTCTATTTACATAATTTTCCCCTTTCTGGACATCAGGGGATGAGTTAATCATTCCCTCAGTTGACACATTATCATCACTGCTGAAAGCAAGAGTCCTTTTAAATTTTTTTCTCTTTTTTTTTTTTCTGTTTCTCATTCCCATTCCTTCTCCCCACAGGAAGCCATTTTTATTGTATTCAACATGTACCTTTTTGTTTGTACATGTTCTTGTTTTTGCTTGCATTTAATTTATATAAATAATATCATGTTTTATGTTTCTATTTACTTTAAAATTTTCTTTTACTCAGGACCATATATTTAGGATTCATCCATGTGCTCTGTGGGCTTCCCATGTGGCTCAGCTGGTAAAGAATCTGCCTGCAATGTGGGAGACCTGGCTTCACTCCCTGGGTTGGGAAGATCCCCTGGAGAATAGAATGGCTACCCGCTCCAGTATCCTGGCCTGGAGAATTCCGTGGATTGTATAGTCCATGGGGTCACAAAGAGCCAGACACGACTGAGTGGCTTTCACGTGTGCTCTGTGCGGTGGCTTCCCTGGTGGCTCAGTGGTAAAGAATCCTCCTGCAGTGCAGGACCCATGGGTTCAGTTCCTGGGTCAGAAAGATTCCCTGCAGAAAGGAATGGCTCCCACTCCAGTATTCTTGCCTGGGAGATTCCATGAACAGAGGAGCCTGATGGGCTGCAGTCCACAGGGACCCAGGAGAGTCAGACATGACTTAGCAACTGGAGCAACAACAGCATGTGCTACGTGTATATTTAGCTCCTTGCTTCTAACTACCATACAGTGTGTACATTTTCCTTATGATACATTTACTTAATGACAAATAATTTCCTCTCTTCGGTCTTTCAGTGATGTGCACCCAGATTACCTCCAGGTACCTCTCTCCAAAGGGTGCTGAAGTCAGTGTTCATGTATGTGATCCCTGAGAACCTGTGTAAGAATCTCTCTGGACGCTCTGATTTTACTCCAGGAGTAGAATTGCTGGTGATAAGGCAAGAATATATTTAAAACACTCTAGTCTGGGGATGGGTAGCCACTTTTTCTTATATGTAAATTTGGTGTGGTCATTATCATCACCAGTTAACAGCGGAATAAATGGAGAGATGAGGTTTTGAGCTGGCCACAGCCACTCAGTGAGTAAGAGTGACACTTTCTCTTCTGACTACAACGTTCTGCTCTCCTCTTAGCACCATGTCACACTGCCTCCACAAGCTTGTCCTATCCCGAAATTGGGAAGTGGGTTAGATTTGTTTTATTACATTTCCTGGGGCCTGTCTAACGCTCCCTTGTTTGTGATTATACTATAATCAGCAAGGTTAGAGAAGGGAGATATACTGATCCCTTCTGGCTGAAAGCAACTCTAACTGATCTCATTTAACTGCTTCCTGGTAGACTAGAAGTGATGCCTCTATATTAAAATCAGGGACCGGCAAATACAGGCAACTTGCTGGCAAAGGTCTTCAGGTGAATTTTTAAGCATAATTAAGATGATTGACTTCTGAAGAGTTGTCAAAAAAAGGGTAATAACACTTTTAATTAGTACCCCCTTGTATATGAGACACATGCCTGACACCACAGGCTTGTGAGGGGGAGACGAGGTTTAGATCTACCGGGAAAAGAAAATAGAATCAAGCCATCTTATGATAGAGTTCTCAGAAGTATTTCATAAATAGTGTTGATAATCTGAGTGTTAGAACAATTAGATTTTGCAGCTGACGCAGTCATTTTGTATGGACTGTTTTAATGTTATTCCACATATAGCTGCCACATTCTTCTGATGCTGTCTCTTGGCAGCCCCACCGAGCACACTGCATCACCTCTCTTATCAAGGCGAGGTCTCAGCCCCTAAGAAAACCTGACACAGTCATTCCAGACATTCTTACACAGACATTCTGTCTTTAACGGGGGCTTTGAATTTTATGCTAAATCGAAGATTTCTCTTGCCAGGAAGAATGCATCCTGTAGTTCACCACTGAGACTTACTTCAAGAGCAATAATTCAATTTCAACTCAGGGAGAGGGGAAAGGTTCTTTTAGAGTCCCTTGGAACGCAGGTGTGTGTATTTGGGGAGCTGAAGGTTTTAAACACTGTAATCTTTTTCCCAAGAGATTCTTATCCTGAACTCAATGGTTTCTGTTCATCCACGTAATTTAGGAAACTTTCCTCTTTGACTCTTTGGACAAAGCAGTGTCGCCGGTCACTTGGGCAGATGTCTTGTACAGAATTTGTCAAACAAACACTAGGAAACTAGGTGTAGGGATAGGCCAGATGAGAATTCCAGAAAAAATTTCTCTCAAGTTCTCTCAATTGCCATGACATTTTTATTTTTCAAAAAGTCCACTGGAGAAACTGAGCTAATTTTAGGCTAGAGGCCTGGGTAGTAATTATGCTTTTACTCTAAACAGTCTTATGTATTTAGACACATGACGGTGGGCTTTAGTTGGACTAGACAAACGCCAAGAGCTTGTCCAGTTCATAAGCTGTTAAAGTATTAAACCTCGAGGAAAAATCAAATTAGAATAGGAACTTAGAATATTATGCCTCCGCTTGCCCTCACTTTGTAATTTTTTGGATCAAGTACGTAAAATAGCGTTTTTGTCATCTTGACATTACTTTTTATGAGTTAATATTCCCCAGAGCAGAACTATTAATACCTATGGAGGCGCTGTGCTAAGAAGCAGATCAGGCCATGGGGATGTGGTTCTGGTCCCTTTTGGACTCTTTTGGGGAAGTGGTTTTAATACTTTGGCAGCAGCATCATCACACAGATTGCTAGGTTCCGTCCCTAGAACTGTTGATTCAGGAGATCTGGGGCAGGATCTGAAAACTTTATTTCTAACAGATTTTCAGGTGATGCATTGCTGCTGCTCTGAGACTACAGGGTTCTAGAATATCATTTGCCCATTGTTGAGGAAATGATCTGATCCTTCCATATCAGCCTCATCCCCAGGTTATACCATTGGTGATGGGCAGCCTTTGCAATGATACCATGATCTTCTAGTTCAGATTCCAGAAAACCATTTTCCAGTAATAATCACCACACACACATCAACACAGAAAATGGAGAATAGGGCAAATTCATATATAGTCACTCAATTTCTCCAGTCTTCCTCTCTTCACGGTTCAAAACTGTCGGCAGTCTGGTTTACAATTTGGCCAAAAATTATTTTAAATGCTTGGTGTATTTTGGATGGTGTCTCATCAGTTTATAGAAGAATTCAACAGAAACATCACAAATCAGAGTTCAGATATGTTCTCCCCCTCTCTCTGGAGTAGCTGGTATTTATTGAGCATTTTCTGTTTACTGTGAAAGGTGTTATTAATTCTATTTGCAGGATCTTATGTAACCCTTGAGACAATGCTATTAGATGAGTGTTTTTGTTTATCCTGTTTCACAGATGGGGAAAGCTTTACCTTGAGAGGCAAAGTAACTTCCCTCAGGTTACTCAAAAAGATGGTGGAATCAAGATTTGCAGTAGCATCTTGCTTCCAAAATATAATTCTGGATAAATGAAACACTCTACCATTTACATTCTGTAAATGGGACTTGCTGCCCAGAGATAATGTGGGAATAATGAGACAATAGACGTCAGGGGCCACAGAAGGGGGTACATTATGCCCACAAGATATTACACTTTGTAATATTTTAGATGTTACTCTGTTTTCTACAACAAATCAAATGGCTACGTTCTGTAAACTTATTGTCTCTTTTACTTCTTTGTATGTCTGATCCTTAAAGAATATTTTTATGTACTTCTTCTCAAAATGGTCATGAGTTCCTTTTTTCTTGCTGATATTCAATGGAACTACTCAAAATTACTTTATTTCTAATGTATCAGTTCAGTTCAGTTCAGTTGCTCAGTCGTGTCTGACTCTTTGCGACTCCATGAATCGCAGAATGCTAGGCCTCCCTGTCCATCACCAACTCCAGGAGTTCACTCAGACTCACGTCCATCGAGTCAGTGATGCCATCCTCGGTCGTCCCCTTCTCCTCCTGCCCCCAATCCCTCCCAGCATCAGAGTCTTTTCCAATGAGTCAACTCTTTGCATGAGGTGGCCAAAGTACTGGAGTTTCAGCTTTAGCATCATTCCTTCCAAAGAACACCCTGGGCTGATCTCCTTCAGAATGGACTGGTTGGATCTCCTTGCAGTCCAAGGGACTCTCAAGAGTCTTCTCCAACACCACAGTTCAAAAGCATCAATTCTTCGGTGCTCAGCTTTCTTCACAGTCCAACTCTCGCATCCATACATGACCACAGGAAAAACCATAGCCTTGACTAGACAGACCTTTGTTGGCAAAGTAATGTCTCTGCTTTTCAACATGCTATCTAGGTTGGTCATAACTTCCTTTCCAAGAGTAAGCGTCTTTTAATTTCATGGCTGCAGTCATCATCTGCAGTAATTTTGGAGCCCCCAAAATAAAGTCTGACACTGTCTCCACTGTTTTCCTGTCTATTTCCCATGAAGTGATGGGACCAAATGCCATGATCTTCGTTTTCTGAATGTTGAGCTTTAAGCCAACTTTTTCACTCTCCTCTTTCACTCTCATCAAGAGGCTTTTTAGTTCCTCTTCACTTTCTGCCATCAGGGTGGTGTAACCAATCCTAAAGGCAGATGTTCTGAGGTCACCAGAGACTAGTAGAAAGAGTTCACTTAGAGTTCAAGTTCCACTCCAGTCCTGCTGCTGCTCTCTGTGGTTCTGGTGGTCACCGTTTCCTGCGTTTAACATCAGATGGTGTTGTGCTTCATCAGAAGGTCTCCACTTTATAGGAGTATCCACAGTATAGGATGGATGATTTTCATTTTCACAAACCCAGACTTGAGAGAAATCCATAAATATTTGCTAAGGATGCAGGAAAAATGATTGCCCGCCCTTTTTCTCCCTAATTACAAAAACTATAATAATGAACAGAACGTCTGTTGTCTTACTCACCACTAGCAGATAAGATAGACTGTGTGTTATGAGCAGTTCACAGGAAACTTGCTGTAACTCCACCTTTTACTCTCTATCAGGAAAACATTTCAGAAAGCAAGTTAGTAAGCCTGATGACCATCATAGGCATTATCTGCAATCTAATCTATTAAAAAAAATCATTTCCAAAGAGCAACACTTCACCTGATTGCCACTCTGGTTGAGAACCACAGGACAAGATGATTTTTAGATCTCTTCCAACACAAACACCTCCTTTATGGCCTTGAAATGTTTGTCCAGTAGACTTTCACAATGGTCTTTCTAGATTGATTGCTTGGAAGACCATTACTTCTAAGTTCTGTTCAGTTTGCTAATCTAAAAGGAAAAGTTGTAGCAATTCCTTGGAAAAATTTAAGAACATTCCTGAGAATAAAATTGCCAGTTTCATCGCTGCTCCTACAGGATCCTGAGGGGCATGGAAAATGTCAGGCTGCCAGTGTCATCTGGCTTAAGATTATTGTCATCTGAAGCAAAGATGGCCTCGGTCCCAGTTTGGAGGAAAAGACGGAACCCATTGATTCCTAGGAGCTCAAATCCTTTAAGTGGAAAATCTTTCAGGTTAAAGCTATCTACTTTCATTTCTACATTCAGCATTTCTCCCTACTTGTTTATTTCCCTTTGGGTTTTTAAAAACCATACTCAGGAAATTTATAGAAAATATTTTTAACCTCCATAAGGACATTGAAATTTTTGTTACAACTTTCTTTTTACGCATCTTAACCAATTAGTATTTATTGTATTTATTCTGGCACAAAGTCTTCAAAAGTAGGATATTCTCCTCAGGTCTTATTTTAACTATAATGTGGCAAATCACAGGCAGGCTTTTCTAATTTTTTATATGAAAGTGTTGGAATTTCCACAGCTTATGTTCCAAGCCAACAAAAATATACAGAGGGAATTTTTGAATTCAGTTGATTTACTTCACAACATTACTTCTTACAAATATAGTTACTAATCAGGGCAGTGAACTTTAAGTGTGATTTGGAAACGGAAAGTTTGTTCTGTGAAATCAGAAGCAAAAGGATAAAAATAGTTTGCATCTGACAATACCACATCCTAGGAAAAGGTAATGCCTTCGTTATCTCCAAGGCTTTCCTGGACAGCCGAAAAAGGTCCAGGAAGACCAAAAAAAAAGTCCACGGTTGAGCTGAACTGTGCTAGCACAGAGAGGGCACTTAAACATGGAATCAGAAAACTTCACTTCTAGTCCTAGCTTTCCTATTACCTAGCTGTGTGTTTTTGAGGAGGTCAGTTTACCTCTCTGACCCTCAGTTTCTTCCTCCATCTAATGAAGATAAAAATACTCACCCTGAGGATTGTTAGAAGACTCATGTGAGATAAAACATATTAAAGAATTAACAAAAAATAGAAAGCACTTTACAAATATGAGATATCTTCATAAAATCTTTCTATAATTCAATTAACCTTTGAACATGGGATGTTTAAATTGGATAAGATGGCAAGACTAATTGGGGTATTTTAGCTCATCAGGGTATGATGTTTCTTTCATTGGTACTTATTGGCACTGCATAAAGAGCCCCTCTTACTGCTAAGAGTGTCATGTGCCTCAAATGTGTTAGAAAAAGTGAGGGACTTTAGTTCCAGGGAGGCCCATAACAAATGGATTACTTGGAAGTCCCCAAAGAGACTTGCTACAAACGTGATGGTTATGAAGCCAGCTGAGAGAAGTATGCCTGAATCTTCTTAGGATCCAACCAGAGCAGCATCAGAATGCTTAGAATTTAGAAATGGACAATGAGGGGGTTGCTGAAGTTAGAATAGAAAGGATGGATAACACAGAAACAAAATCTCAACAGTGGAGGTGGCACCTTATGGTCACCCAGCTGAATATCATAGAAGCAAAACTTGACCTCTAGCACATTTTTAGGAGGTATCACCCAACCTTGCTTGACAACTTGCAGTGACTAGGAGTTGGTTAATCCCTAAGGAGACCCATTCCACTGCTGAAAAGGTTTAGCAATTAGAATGTCCTTCTTCACAATGAACTTAATAGGGTTGTTTCTTAGTACTGTGCATGTTAAGTCGCTTCAGTTGTGTCCAACTCTGTGCAGACTTATAGACTGTAGCCCAGCAGGCTCTTCTGTCCATGGGATCTTCCAGGTAAGAATATTGGAGTGGATTGCCGTGCCCTCCTCCAGGGGATCTTCCCCATCCAGGGGCTGAACCCACAGTTCTTATGTCTCCTGCACTGGCAGGTTCTTTACCACTAGTGAAGCCCATATTCTAATATTGTTACATGTTGTTCACACAGAACTTTGCTATTTACATTTAAAAAGATTTCACACCATCACTTTTGATCTGATAATCATAAAAATCACATGACTTACTTGAAATACTATTATCCCTATTTGAGCATGTGTAAATAAAAGTACTCCTTGGAAGAAAAGCTATGACTAACCTAGACAGCATATTAAAAAAACAGAAACATTACTTTGCCTACAAAGGTCAAAGCTATGGTTTTTCCAGTAGTGACGTATGGATGTGAGAACTGGATCATAAAGAAGGCTGACACTGAAGAACTGATGTTTTTGAACTGTGGTGTTGGAGAAGACTCTTGAGAGTCTCTTGGACTGCAAGGAGATCCAATCAATCTATTCTAAAAGAAATGAGTCTTGAATATTCATTGGAAGGACTGATGCTAAACCTGAAGCTCCAATACTTTGGTCACCTGATGCAAAGAGCTGACTCATTAGAAAAGACACTGATGCTGGAAAAGATTGAAGGCGAGAAGAGAACGGAAGTTGGATGACATCATCGATTCAATCAACATGAGTTTGAGTAAGCTCTGGGAGATGGTGAAGGACAGGGAAGCCTGGCATGCTGCAGTCCATGGGGTCACCTAGAGTTTGACATGATTGAACAACAACAACAAACAAAAATGCAGGCTTCCCTGGTGGCTCAGTGGTAAACAATTCACTTGCAGTGCAGAAGCTGCAAGAGACGTGGGTTCAGTCTCTGGGTCAGGAAGATCCCCTGAAGAAGGGCATGGCAATCCACTACAATATTCTTGCCTGGAGAATCCCATGGATAGAGGAGCCTGGTGGACTATAGTCCAACGGATTGCACAGAGTCAGGCACGACAGAATCAATTTAGCATGCAAGCATGCAAACAAACTTGCAGAGAGACTAGCTATGTTTGTGCAAGGTTGCACAATTCCTAGATGGAGCAGTGGATTTGAATTCAGGCCTAATGAGATCTGAGTCAAGCTCTCTTTCAAACTGTTATTTGTTTATTCAGTATTGATTTACTGATCACTACTATCTACGGTCACTATATTAAGTGATGAGGATCTGCTGGTGAACAGGACACACACACTCCTGGCCTTCCTGCAGCTAATAATCTAGCAGTTACCTACCAAAAAGCTCTACACTTAGCCTTTGGTGTAACACAGAGCAGCAAGTATATTCCTTCCTCTGCACAACAGCCATTAATTATCACATGATTTTGTATCTCTTATCCAAACTAAAATCCAATTCTTTCAACAGCTCCTACCAGGCCAGGGATTTTGGAGTCATTTGTCAACCTTATCACTTTACTTCTAGACACCCTCTATTTTGTCAGTCCTTCACATAAGGACTAGAACCTTGAACTGACACCTGTGCTCCCAGTATGGTCTTAGAGACCATGACCTCAGACAGCATGAAGGTTGAATGCTATGAATGCACCTTGAGGTCATCAATATTTATTTTGGTTTCTCATGGCACTGTTGGCATGTGTACACATTGTGATTCACTAAAACCATCAGACAATCTTCCTATGATAACCATCAAGTCAAATCTCTTCCATATTTTACTCAAGACTTTGATGTTCACATTTATGCAGGACTTTAATGCATTCCCATTACATTTCACTTCATCATCTGGACAATTATTGCATCTTTTAGCATCGTCTTTATCTTGATTCTGTCATTTCTAAGGTTAGCTATCTTTATCTTGCATTATGAATGCCAGATAATCATATGTTAATGATAAAACTTAAATGGCATCCAACTCAAAGATACCATGAGGGACTTGACTGAAACAACTATGAACTAATTCAATAGATCAGATATTTCTCCAGTGTTCCAACCCTGAAATCCTATTCAAGCTTGAAACAGAAATTATTTGCTATGACTTGTTCCTGGTGATGACATTTTTGGGATCCTATTGTTCACTTTTGTGTTTACACCCCAGAGAATTACATTGAAATTCCATAATTCCCTTTCTATCTCTTCTGAGTTAAGTAGTCAACCTACATAGTTCTTATCATCTTCTTCCATGACATGAGCTTGTAAAGGACCTGCAGATTACTTGTTCATCAGCTAATTTTGCCTGAAGCTACTTTTCTGATCCTTAGCTATTTGGCAGTTGAAGTCACACTTACATGCTATTACAGTCACTAGCTTCTTCCACTTCTTTTTCTCTCCTTATCCTTGAATGGGAGCCTCATCTGCACCCAGGAGGAGGTCCAGAACCTCTCTAGCCATGCTGCTGCTAAGTCACTTCAGTCATGTCCAACTCTGTGTGACCCCATAGATGGCAGCCCACTAGGCTCCCCTGTCCCTGGGATTCTCCAGGCAAGAATACTGGAGTGGGTTGCCATTTCCTTCTCCAATGCATGAAAGTGAAAAGTGAAAGTGAAGTCATGTCAGACTCTTAGCGACCCCATGGACTGCAGCCTACCAGACACCTCCATTCATGGGATTTTCCAGGCAAGAGTACTGGAGTGGGTTGCCATTGCCTTCTCCCTCAGGCCATGAAGAACAGTTATTAGTTCCAAATCTCAGTTATGGTCTTCCTCTGTCAAAAGGCACAGAGCTGTTTATTGTACACATCCCTGGGAGTCACTGAGCTTGGGATTTTTTTTTTTTTTAGTAGAATCCAAAATTTTTTTCTCATGCAGTAGTTACATATTATTGCTAACCTTTTGGAATCTTCTTTTCCAAATTTTAATTTAAACTATTTATAGTTGCACTTTTTGGTAACCACTAAGTGTAAACCACGCATTAGACATTGGGAAGGCAGAAGTAGATACAATGATGAACAAGAACTGGTCAGGGACCATGATAGGAATTGATGATCCAATGAAGAAGAAAGACCTGCACATGTATAATACAAGGAAGTGGTTGTTCTGGTTTCTTTCTGATGGGGAAGCTTTTGCAAAAACTTAAGTATGTATGTGCAAGGCAAAAACAGCTATTAAAAAATATCCTTTCAGTCATTTTATTGGAGGGGGAAAAGAGCATAACATTATTGTTCTCATCTCTTATTTAAGAAAAACAAATTATTTTTCGTGGTTTTACTGTATAAGTCTCATAGTTTAAGAGATTTACCATTTCAGAGGAATTCCATACATGTGTATTTAAGACTCTCAATCATCCAGCGACTTAACCGAGAATTGGTAACTTTTCTAAAACAAAAGAAGAAAATTATTTCTCTTCTTTTTGTAGGATTCCTTCATTCTCTGCTCAAGAAAATCATTTCAGAAACTTTATGTTTGCTGTCCAAAAACCTATTTTGTAAATAAAAAGTATAAAACTCAGAAGCTATGCTGTCTCCCTTTTTAAAAATAAATCAAAAGAAAGGATCTTTTCCTTTTGCTTGCATGAGAAAATGTAGTCTCTGTTTTAGAACTGCAAATATATCTTCATAATGGAGAAAAATCAGTTCACATGACATAGTGCTTGTTCAGCCACTTCAAGAACTAGAGTGTAATTTACTATTTCTCTGACTCTCTTCTCCCTTGTTGGATTCAGAAAGCCTCATTCTGAAACAATCATTAGCATTTATCTATCAAGCAAGATATCCTTTTGGAATGAAAAGCGAGAGAAAGTTTTAATTTTATGGCCGTGAAAGGGTTTTCTTTTTCTATGATGGAGAGAGCAGTTTCAGTACTGAGTGCCACAGAAGGGGTTAATGCTGGACTTGGCTGGGTGTCAGTTAAACTTTTTTCTGGCTCTGTTCCAGGTTTCCCCTTGAAGGGATTTCCCTCCGCCTCGGCAACAAGACACTTTATAAAGAGCTGACTTTCTATTTCATTCCTTACCAAACCTCACTGGCTTTAAGAGCTCAAGACTCTTCCCAGGCACCTTCAGGAGGGACAGAAAGAAGCATTTTGGAATCATTTTCTCATAAGAGCAGCAACTTAAAATGCTTAGGAAGATATTTGTGATCTTTGGAGCCTCGGATATACTTTGGATGGTGTTTGCAGTTTGTAAGTTCTTCTCCTTGATTTGTTCCAAATGCTAGCACTCCATTTTAGCCCTGACTTTGGCTTCAGTCACTTTTGTTTTGATAGGAAAAAAAGGCAGAAGGATTTTTAAAGAGTGGGAAAACTTTATCTAACTTTTAATATACTATTGACTATTGCTATTAATTTATACCATTATATTGTCATAGTTAGAGCAGCAAAGTTTTTATTTTTGGATTTTTGCAATGTTGAATGAGTAATTGGATTCTGTGTCTAGGAAGGTCTGTCTTTTAGCTTCCTGTACTTGATAATGAGATCAAACTTGGCTAGTGACAAAACAACTGATAGATGGGCATGAAGGTCAGAAGTGAAAGTTCTCCTAAGTGAAGATAGTTTCAATACCTTCCTTTGGCAGGGACTCCAGTGCTGCCTTGCATTACTTAGAAGCAGTTTAGAGAAGAGATCAGCCAAATCTGGGTATTATACTAGAACAGAGAAGAAGGAGTAGAATACTAAACAAACCAGTGATAAGCTTGTTTTTCTCTTTTTGTCTTCACAGCTCAAGCTTTCAAAGTTGACATGTTCCCAAATGAATACAAAATTTTTGCTCAGATTGGTGACTCTGTTTCACTGACTTGTAGCACAACAGGCTGTGAGTCTCCATCATTTTCTTGGAGAACTCAGATGGACAGCCCACTGAACGGGAAGGTGAGAAATGAGGGGACCACGTCCATGCTGATCATGGATCCTGTTAGTTTCGGGAATGAACACCAGTACCTGTGCACAGTGATTTGCGAGGAAATGAAACGGGAGAAAGCCATCCGAGTGGAGATCTACTGTGAGTACTTTAGACAATATTTGATTTACTTTAGACAATATTTGATTTACTTTAGACAATATTTGATTTTCTCTCTATCTTGCTTTAAAGTAAGTTTTTTAAAAGAATCAGCTCAGTTCAGCCACTCAGTCATGTCCAGCTCTTTGCAACTGCATGGTCCGCTGCATGCCAGGCGTCCCTGTCCATCACCAGCTTGCTCAAACTCATCTTCATTGAGTCAGTGATAAAATTATAGTTTTTTTTAATGACTAAAAGGATAGTTTTAAGAGAACAAAATTAAAAAGGATATTCGTGTCTAGATTCTTGGCTAGGGGACATAGTGCAGCAAGAAATCTAGAAGACAGCTGAATCTACCACCAGACTAGAGACCCAGACCTTGGCTTCTGCTTCCAACTCTGCCATGAATATGGTGACCATGGGTAAGGGGTAAGATTCAGCTTCTCTAGGCCTCAGTTTTCTTAGCCATAAAGTGAAGTTCTCTAAGGTTCTTTTATTTATTTTTCTTAATTCTTTTTAGTTGGATTCTTACATGTTTACTTGTCCATGTGTCCACATAATCTATGAATTCCATACTTAAGGCTTTTCTATTTAATTATTCTAAAGCAATTTGTCACTTAAAATGAAAGATTAAGTAGGAGATCTATAATTAATAATGGGTTTCGGTACAAAACCTTTCCCCTCAGACAGAAGAAAAATATCTGCAAACTTTTCACTCGTTTGACTTCAGCAGAGATAAATTTAGAAGGTTTTATTTCTGTTTTTGTTTGGTGCCATTAAGTCTTAATGCTCAATAGCTGAAACTCAAGGATATTTGGAAAATGAACTTGATTTGCCTAATGAATGTGAATAAATAGCCTTTTTTACTAGCCTACCAAAATGTACTTCAATCCATTCTCAAACTAGTAAAGAAAGGTAGAAAAAAGTTAAAAAATAACCTGAAATACATTACTTGCATTCTGGTTACTGTTCCTGCCAGGAAACTTGAATTCTTGATCGTCATCTCTTCAGGAAACCATCATTTGATTATCTTTTCTAATTATGTTGCTTTTCTTTTGCTATAGTGGAGCTCAACTTGATCCAATATCCTTAACTGGTTCTTCAGTAATCCCATATGTTGCTAATGCTTCTCAAGAAACTGTGCTTGGCCAGCTGTTTTCAATTATGCTGGTTGTACATGCAGAGTTTATGTCTGTACAGGCTGCTGAGCTCCTTGAAAGGCCCCTTTATGTAAATACAGGGGAAAGTAGCCAGTTCTTATATCACCTGACAGCAAACCATATGGATTATAGGTGCATATATTTCAGAATACAAGGGACAGAATTCTGGGTGGAAAACTGGAAAGTATTGTTTCTTCATACAGCGTATATTGCTAGTTCCTTGGCCTCTCCTTGCAGGAACCATATAGTTGAAGATTTAAATAGAGAACAGAAGTTTCTTCTGGCTTTAATTATCTTGCCTAAAGTTTTTCTTTTTTTCCCCAAAACGTCTGTCTTTCATTGTGTTTAACAGTCCTGTCTCCATTCCACATTCAATTGTAAAATTATCTGGAGTTGGGACCTTTGTATTCTTCTTATTTCACAGTCTTGAATCAAGCCAATGTGTTACCATCATGGTGGTTTGCAATGGAAAGCAGCCTTGCAAAGAAAGCAATGGCTCACTGAACTAGTGTGTTCCTTGACACTAAAAATTTCAAGTGGGATAGTAGGTAGATGTTGAGTTAGATATTTTGGGAGGCAAATCTTCCTTCCATAACTTAAAGATCACACAGGTGTACCATTCTGGTAAATGAATGTCTTTCCGAGACACCATTTTCAGAAGCTAATTATTTAGAGTTGTTCTTTTCATTTCTTAGCCTGTCTATCCCAATAGTTATTCTTTGCCATGACATTCTAAGCCTCAGTTTCCTTATCTATAAAGTGAAGTATATCTGCCCTCACTAAAATAAAAGACTGTACTATAACACGATGAAAGTCCCAGTAGCAATACAGAATAATAAAAATCTTGAGTTTAAATCCCAGCTTCACCATTACTAGCTGTGTGACCTTAGGAAAGTTATGCAAATATGCTGAGTCTATGCTTTCATATCTATGAAATGTGGTATCTATTCCTTAGGGTTGTTGTGACTATAAAATAAAGTCATCAATGTTAAATGAATAGCACAGGGATGGGCGCATGTCAGTATTCAATAAACATAAGTTTCTTCTCCCTGCTTTTACTCTGGCAACATGCAACCCTTTGTACCTGCAGGATCAGAACTGAAGAACTCTCTAACAGATTGTTCCGATTTTGAATGCACCCCAAACCATGAAAGGCTATTTACACAATTCCTTCTGCTGTATTAAGATTGTATTCACAAAAATATTAGACTCAGATTACATTGATTTAAATCAGTAAGGGACTTTACACCTTATGAACAAAAATCCACATGCATGTACTCGTTTGACCTTTGCAGCTTTCTCTAAGGATCCAGAGATTCATTTGAGTAGCCCCCAGAGATCGGGAAGCCAGTCACAGTCACATGTTCAGTGCCTGATGTTTACCCATTTGAAAGGCTGGAGATAGAGCTGTTGAAAGGCAACCGTTCCATGAAAGTACAGGAATTTCTGGAGCCTTCAGAAAAAAGGCCCAGGAAACAAAGAGCTTGAAGTGACCTTCTCACCTACCGATGAGGATATTGGGAAAGCTCTTGTTTGTCAAGCTACATTACACATTTATGATGATGATTCTCCACCCAAAGTAAGGAAAACTACAAAGGAACTGGAAGTCTACAGTAAGTACAGTGTCTGTCTATGGGATATACTCTTGGATGCACACAGCAATAAACCAAGCAGCTACAGTCAAGAAGGAACATGTTTGTAGTTTTTATACCATTTTCATTCACTGAGAGTATAGTTCTTGTCAACTGCATACTTCAATAGAAAGCGCATTGAATTAAGGTTGAGAAAAGTTGAGCTTAAGTTCTGTCTCCATCAACCATGAATTAGAGTCACTTAATTTCTCAGTCTATCAAAGGGGAATAATGATAATACCACCCGATTGGGAAGCTTCCCTGGTGGCTCAGTTGGTAAAGGATCTGCCTGCAATGCAGGAGACCAGGGTTCTGTCCCTGAATTGGGAAGATCCCATGGAAAAGGGAATGGCAATCCCGTCCAGTGCTCTTGCCTGTTAAATCCCATTGACTGAGGAGCCCCGCGGCTATAGCCCAGAGGGTCACAAGAGTCAGACTCCACTTGGTGACTCAATCAGCACCACCTGATTGGGTAGTGGGAAATAATAGGCTCAAGTGATAAAATTTTTTAAATTATGTTTTGTAAACTCTTACATCATGCCTTGAGATATCAAAGTATAGAAGTTTTATAAGCAGTTTTTAGTCTGTGTGTGAGTGTATGTGTGTGCACACCTGAACACATGTGCATGGCGTGGGAGAGAGGAGATGAGATTTGATTGTCTCCATTCTCTCAGAGATGGCTAGGGGATTTGAGGCTGTCTTATAATACCAAAGTTGTGTAGGAGTGACTCACTGTGCTCTGTTGTAGACTAAAATGCCCTGGTCTTCTCTAGACACCATATCTGAAAAGAGCATTGCCTTCTACAACATGTTTAGCTGAGACAGAATGAGATGGAATGGATTTTATCAATGTTTTGAGAAGAATAGTCAGAAATAGGAGATATTTTCCATAGGAACATAAAACTTGGAAATGAAAGCTATAATTAAGTATCTGAATGACTGTCATGTAGAAGTGAAATTCGGATTATTCTTTAGCAATAGAGGACTGAAAATGTGACCAGTGTATAGAAGTTAGTTACAAAGAGAAAGATTTCCGCTCAATAGAGGGAAAATGTTCTAATAATCAGAGCTGTTATAGAAGTTACTTACAAAGAGAGAGATTTCAGCTCAATAGAGGGAAAATGTTCCAACAATTAGAGCTGTCCAAAAATCAAATGGACAATATTTACTATAAAGTAGTGGACTGCCTTGTGCACCGGAAGTATTGAAGCTGACTTGCATGAACATTTGGCAAGGAAGCTGAGCTGGAATTTATACCTTACCTGGGAGATTGAACCACATAATTCTAAGGGGTTTTTCTTAATTTCTGAGTATCTATGGCCATCTGAAAACACCAAACAGCAAAAAAAGTAACTCCATCAAATCAGTCAGAAACTGGATTGACTAATTTTCATGATTCAGCAATTCTTTATACTAGTTTGGCAGAGTAAATTTGTCAGATTGAGAAAGCTGTAAATACAGTCCATGAGAGTATTTACAGTAGCCCTGTGGGACCATTGTGATGCTTAGCAATGACTAATACTGTGCCCTGCCTTCTCAGTCTCACCCAAAGACACAGCTATATCCATGAATCCCTCCACAAGGCTGCAGGAAGGCGGCTCTGTGTCGATGACGTGTACCAGTGCAGGTCTACCAGCTCCACGGATTCTCTGGAGCAAGAAATTAGACACTGGGAATCTACAGCTCCTTTCTGAGAATGCAACTCTCACTTTAATTTCTATGAGGGCAGAAGATTCTGGGATTTACGTGTGTGAAGGAGTTAATCTGGTTGGGAAAGACAGAAAAGAAGTGAAATTAATTGTTCAAGGTAAGCAATAATTGAAAAAGGTGTCATCATTCAGATTTAAGCAATAGTGAAATAGCTTCAACGTCAAAATTACTTCATTAAGTTTTAGTGATGATCCATCTGACTGTTATGTACACAATTATATACTCACCTTACTTTTGCTTCTTGGAAATCTTTCCTGCCAGAGCTTCCATGGCTCTGATGTTTTGGTTCTTTTCCATTGCTCATCATTCTTTCATTTGGAGAAGGCCATGGCACCCCACTCCAGTACTCTTGCCTGGAAACTCCCATGGGTGGAGGAGCCTGGTAGGCTGCAGTCCATGGAGTCGCTAACAGTCAGACTTGACTGAGCAACTTCACTTTCACTTTTCACTTTCATGCATTGGAGAAGAAAATGGCAACCCACTCCAGTGTTCTTGCCTGGAGAATCCCAGGGATGGGGGAGCCTGGTGGGCTGCCAACTATGAGGTTGCATAGAGTCGGGCATAACTGAAGCGATTTAGCAGCAGCAGCAACAGCATTCTTTCATTGTCTTATCCCTTGAATTTTCCTCTTCTTTCTGCCCTTTGGGGGCTTCCCTGGTGACTCAGATGGTAAAGAATTTGCCTGCAGTGCAGGAGACCTGAGTTTGATCCCTGGATCAGGAAAATCCCCTGAAAAAGAGAATGGCTACCCACTCCAGTATTCTTGCCTGGAGAATTCCATGGACATAGGAGCCTGGTGGCTATAGTCCATGGGGTTGCAAAGAGTCAGACACGACTAACACTCACTTTTTTCTGTCTCAGAGTTGCTTTTCCAGGAGCCATGAGTTTACCTGGTAACACATGCAACAACTGTAGAGAACAATCTGAGACTGTTCACAGGCAAGAAGTAACTCTTTAAATTTTCCATTCTCACATTAATATATAAGGAATTCAGAAACAGTGCTTATTGTTCTGAATGAAATTTCTCTTCAAAAATCTGATAGCACATCAGTTTGTTATGGTAATTTGAGGAAAGCATTCTTTGGAAAATACCATAAGGGCCCTGTTAGACCAATCAAACTGAAAAAAATCTGGCACGGATGAGAACACTTCAAAATGTAGTGCCTTTGGATCATATATATGCTGAGCTTTCTTTCTTCTGCCTCCAGCCGGCTATTCATAAGGGCGAGTTTTCTGCGGAGTCTCATCTGTCACTTTCAGAGGTGCTCAAGGATTCCCACTTTCGCCAGGGAAATAGTCAAGATTTGAAATTCCTTCTCTCCTGGGATAGTAGTCATCCCAAAGTAGTCAGGGTGCCCCATGGGGATAGCATTGGCAGCCAAAGAGATTTTCTAGATATTTGAGATTTAGGAGTTTGACCTGGCATCTCAGTTTTCAGTCCCTGAATTCATTGTATTTTTACATTGTGTTAACCAAATTTAAGAGGTGGCTTGCATAACACTTTAATGCTTAGATTTTGACTTTGTTTTCAGTGTGATTCTGTGTGACTTCCAATGGTACAACTTTATTCTGTTGATATAGAAGCTCGAAGTACTGGTCCATTATGGGTACTGCTTCTAAGGCATATTCATATACTTTTTTTCAGTACTTTTTTAGATTTTATTTCCACATGAGGACGTTTTGATTTAGCTGTTCAAGTTAAAAGCTGGGATCTTAAATCACCTGGCTCCAAGTCCTAATTTTGCTACTTGCAAGCTGGGTGAAATTACCATTTTTCCTCAAGAACAAAGGGGAGGAGGAGGAAGAGGAGGAAAGGAAGGAAAATAAGGAAAAGTAAAAACAGAAAGTGAGAGTCAAGGAGAAGTAATGACGTCAGATCATGAAGTTGTGTGGATTAAATGAGATAATATTAATATATGTAGAGTGGTTTAAATAGTGCTTGATACACTGGAACCTCATATTTTTGAGCTGTTGTTCCATAGTTATAGGAATCTGATAAATACGTGTGAGTGGAGAATGAATTTTTGTTAGGGAAATATGCCAATCTCCGTCTACAAATTTTTATTCTTATTCAATCTGTTTAATGAATGAATCACAGCATCTTGTGGGTTTGTTCTTGAAAGATGTGATTCCCTTCCTGATAGTCTCAAAGTGGAAAGGAGTAAAATATTCTCGGCACAGATATTAACTAAAAGGAGGCCAGAAAAAGTACAGTGTATTAAACTTTGGTGAAAGAAGAAAATATATTTTATTTTTCTTGTTCTTTTCTACCCTCACCCCAGAGAAAAACTTTACTGTTGAGATATTGCCTGGACCTCAGATTGCTGCTCAGATTGGCGACTCAGTCGTGTTGACCTGTGAAGTCAGGGACTGCGAGTCCCCATCTTTCTCTTGGAGAACCCAGATAGACAGCCCTCTGAATGGGAAGGTGAGGAGCGAGGGCTCCAAGTCCATGTTGACCCTGAGCCCTGTGAGTTTCGAGAGCGAACATTTCTACCTGTGCACTGTGATGTGTGGGCAAAAGAAACTGGAAAAGGGAATCCAGGTGAAGCCCTACTGTAAGTGGTTTTCAGAATTGTTTAATGTTTTGTTGTTGTTGTTGTTCCCAGTTCCATTGGAAGAAGCAGAATGGAAATCTGTGATAGAAAACAAGATCTTTGTGTTTAGGAAGGGAATTTAGCATTGCGAATGGTTCTTAAATCTCTAAACCAGAGTTTTTGATGCAACTTAATTGCCCTAAATCTTAAGTATATATTATGCATGAACCAAGTTTCCCCAGTCCTTAGTTTGTGTCATGTCAAAACTCTCTCATCATGGGCTTGAACAAACTTCATACTCCCTGCTTTCCACCCTGCTCTGGGTGCATAGAGTGTATACGGAGATGGTTGTGTGTAAAGAGTAGTGCCAGTACCCATTCAGATCATGGAGTGGCATGACAGTTGCTCAGTTATTCCAATTGGGGGTGAGGCCCGAACCTCCAGTTTTGAAGGCACATTTGAAAGCCAATTGGCAGGATGGAGACATGAGGCAATGATGAGCAGGAGCAAACCTGGGAGTTAGAATGATCACTGGGGATGGTCAGCACAGCAGCTCAGGTGAAAAGAAGCACCAGGAGATTGCACTGGATTTGGGTATTGATTTATACCACATACATATACTACACTTCTTGCTATTTCTGTCACCTTAACAAAATTCCTGAATAGCTTCAATCTCTGTGTTTTGCCATTGCTGGAGTTACTTGGTTTGTAATGAATGAGGGACAAGATATGCAAAGTGATCAGAAAGTTCCCTGGTGATTCAGATGGTAAAGAATCCACCTGCAAAGCGGGAGATGCGAGCTCGATCCCTGAGTCAGGAAGATCCTCTGGAGGAGGAAATGACAACCTACTCCAGTATTCTTGTCTGGAGAATTCCATGAACAGAGGAGCCTGGGGGTCTACTTAGTCCACGGGGTTGCATAGAGTCAGACACGACTGAATGATTAAGCACGGCAAACAGCGCATACATTCTGCCTTGTTTTTATCCAGCAGAATTCAAGAGAACAATTGTGGACATGTTCCTCCAGAAATCCTGCCCAAACTTGTGTTACCCCTTAGGATTTTGCTCAAAATGAGTTAGAGCATGTCCAGAAAGATATCTGAATCTCTCCAAAGAAGCAGGATGATTGCTTTATCATGTGACCAAGAGTCCAGGAGCTGCTGATGCAGGCACACTCCCAACAGCAATGAGAACCAGCAGGGAAGCCTTACGGTCATGTGGAAACATTAGAGAGCCTATCATTTTGATGACATTCTGCTTAAAGAGAAAGAAAGAATTCAGCATTGCTCTTGCTCTTGATTACCATTCTAATCTCACTTTTACTGATTTGTATCAGATGTATTATAAACATTATTTAGAATCTAAATCTCTTATATTTTTTTCTGAACTACAAGTAAGAGCCAAGGAATACTTAAAACTATCTGCCTAAATTTGGCTGTTGGAAATAAAAGTGTCTAAACTGCACGGCTCTGTGAATCCAAGCCTGGACTCTAGATAATAGGAATTCTGATCTCAGCTGGGTGACTTACTAGATATGACATTAAATGGCAGACTCTTAGCCTTTGTAAGTGTTATAAGTCTCCTTAGCTATCAAATACATTCTTTGTACGTTTTTCTGGTTTTAAAATAAATTAACACCCATTAGATTAGGCTGCTTTGAAGACAGAGGTAATGAATATTAAGGGACTGCTGCTGCTGCTAAGTCGCTTCAGTCGTGTCTGACTCTGTGCGACCCCATAGACGGCAGCCCACCAGGTTCCCCCCGTCCCTGGGATTCTCCAGGCAAGAACACTGGAGTGGGTTGCCATTGCCTTCTCCAATTCATGAAAGCGAAAAGTGAAAGTGAAGTAGTTCAGTCATGTCTGATTCTCCGCGACCCCATGGACTGTAGCCCACCAGGCTCCTCCATGCATGGGATTTTCCAGGCAAGAGTACTGGAGTGGGGTGCCATTGCCTCCTCTGGATTAAGGGACTACCACACAGTAAACATCTAATATATCACAAAAAATAATACAATGCTTAGAATATATATTTACTAAGTTGGTAGAAGCTGATGTGTCCTTTGAAAAGACTAGTCCTTAGCTGTCAGCAAGACTGTGTCACTAAGGAGAGAAAAGTAAGAAGTATATTTATTTCTTGATGACTTGATGTGCTAGGTATTTTTTTGTTTCCAGCATTATTTATATTTGATATAAATATTTATATTTAATGTTGTGATGCATCTATTAGCAATCATTTTATCCCAGCTGAATTAAAACCTTCACTTTGAGACCTTTGCATTTAATAAAGATTAGTTCTGTTTTTCTTCTAGTGTCACGTATAAACCTCATATTTTGCTTGATATTTGCAGCCTTCCCTAGTGATCCAGAAATTGAAGTGAGTGGTCCGTTAGTGAGTGGAAACCCAGTCACTGTAACCTGCAAGGTTCCTAATGTGTATCCTTTTGACCAGCTGGAGATTGAATTGTTCAAAGGGGAGAGTATTATGATGAATAAAATCTTCTCAAAAGATGTAAGTAAGAAAGCCCTAGAGACCAAGAGTTTGGAGAAGACCTTCATCCCCACCACTGAAGATACTGGAAATGTTCTTGTTTGTCTGGCTCGGTTACCAATTGATGAAATGGAATTTGAACTCAAACAAAGGCAGAGTACACAAACACTTTATGTTAATGGTAAGTACAGGCATGATGTATCCACAATTCAATGTGAATTTTTTTATCATGTTTGCCAGGTAATAGTCAACATGAGGTTCATGGTTGAAACCACTGTGAAAAAATAATTGAAAAGAAACTGCAAAATATTGATTGTTTTAAAATAATAAACACCTCCAAGCTTAAAGCAACTGTTTATTTGCTTATGATTGTAAGCTGGCACTTTGAGAAGAGGTCAAACGGGTAGTGTGTTCATTATGGTATTAGATGGTACATTGGTCAAAGTTAATCACAAGGGGAGCTTAGACTCAAGAGGTAGGAAAATAGAGTCCACCTTTTCATAGGTGGTTTACATAGTTCATGGTCATGTTTAATGTACTGTAAATGTCAATACACACTATCACTGACTATCCAATCTTTGACAGCAAGAGAGTAAATATCCGTGATGCATCCATGTTCTACTCTATCATTCTGTAGTGGGCTTCCCTGCTGGCTCAGTAGTAACAAGTCCATGCAGGAGATGCGAGTTGGATCCTAGGGTGGGGAAGATCTCCTGAAGAGGCAATGGCAACCTACTCCAGTATTCTTGCCTGGGAAATCCCACAGACATAGGAGCCTGGCAGGCTACAGTCCATGAGGTCACAAAGAAGCAGACATGACTTAGGGACTAAACAATAGCAACAACAATCATTCTGTATCTGCTATAGTAAATGGGGCAGAAACTTCCTTTGGTAAAGTTATCAAGATAAAAATTATTCTAATCCACTAAACTCAAAGCCAAATTTTATAACATTAGTAAAACTCTTTGGCAGGGTGTAACCAGCCAAGCTAACAAATGTCTTTTACTTTTTCAGTTGCTCCCAGGGATACAACCATCTTGGTCAGTCCCTCCTCCATCCTGGAGGAAGGTAGTCCTGTGAATATGACATGCTCCAGCAATGGCCTCCCAGCTCCCAAAATCTTGTGGAGCAGACAGCTAAGTAATGGGGATCTACAGCCTATTTCTGAGAATGAAACTCTCACCTTCATGTCTACAAAAATGGAAGATTCTGGTATTTATGTCTGTGAAGGCATTAACCAGGTTGGAATAAGCAGAAAAGAAGTCAAATTAATCATCCAAGGTGAGTTAACGTGATTAAATGAGCTATTAGTGCCAGTCTCATTTTGGTTGTGTTACTGGTTTTGAACAAAGTCCTTCTGGAAATAAGATTTTCTAAAATAAAAAAGTACTGAGCCTTTTGAAGAGCTCATGATATTTCCTCTGCATGGAAAGCTCCTGGAAGAGTTATCCCCATGAACCATTCCAAGTCACTTATCCTAAAATTCTTTCAACCTCATGTGGAAGGCTAGCTCTAGGAACTGTGCCAAAAATTCCAGTTATACTTACGAGGCATTGATTATGATGTTGAAAAAGGATAGGAAGATATATATATAGAGAGATATTTTGGAATTACTTAGGGCCCAGGTGGCACTAGTGGTAAAGAACCTGCCTGCCAATGCGGGTTAGATGTAAGAGACATGGCTTTGATCCCTGGAATCGGGAAGATCCCCTGGAGGAGGGCACGGCAACCCACTCCAGTATTCTGGTCTGGAAAATCCCACGGACAGGAGAGCCAGGCGAGCTATGCTCCATAGGGTTGCAAAGAGTTGGACATGACTGAAGCAACTTTGCACCTAGCATACAAAATCACCTTATCTAACGAAATTAAATTCCTCATGGTAATCTCATAAAATGACTGCTAGGATTTGCTTAGAAAGCTAAGAAGGCATTTAAATCTTTTATAAATTCAGAGAATGAGTAGCACTGATCTTGCCCTCTGGTTCATCAATAGAATGGCATAGAATCACGAGGATGGATTAAGTTAGGAGATCCAGACCCATTTTTTCTAGGATGGAGAGGCAAAACTGAGAACAAAATAATTTCTAGTTGACAGATTGAGACTCTAGGCGGTTTTGGGCAAAGTCATGAAGTGGTCAATTTGGATTTCCTCACATCTTCCCTTTCAGGGTTCAAGGTCCTCTTCTTCAATAGGGCTGTCAGTTCCTCTCCTACCCCTTGGTATTATTTCCACTAAGGTGTTAATGACCGCCTACTTATCATTACAATAATAATTTGTATTTTAAAGGAAAGGAAGAAACTTGGAAGAGCAATGCACTGCCTTAAGAAAGCCCTTAGACTGTAGTTTTGGTTGAAGAAAGAGAATCAAGTCACAAAACAGATAATCTTAATGGGACCCTCACTTATAAAATGGTGATGTGGTACCTCCCTCCACAGGTTACACATGAACAGAGATGTTGTATGTCCAGGATAACAACTGGTGTGTTGAGGATTGTAAGAGCCATCTCTGCACAGCTTAATTTTTGGAATGGTCTAGCTTAAAACTCAGAATCCTGCAAAGGCTTTTATACTTAAAGAAATATCTGCACAACTGTGTGACAAAAAAAAAAATTTTATTTTCCACATTTGAAATCTATGACTGTTTTTAAACAGCTATTTGTTGGCTAAGCTGGGTAAGAATTACATTAAGGCAGTAGTTCCCAATCATTTTGGCACCAGGGACTGATTTCTTGGAAGACAATTTTTCCATGGATGAGAGAGGGGGCTGGTTTGGGGAGAGACTCAAGTGCAATAGGGTTCATTCTTCTATGAGAATCTAATGTCACCACTGATCTGACAGGAGGCGGAGCTAAGGCTGTAATTCAAGCAATGGGTTGTTGTTCAGTTGCACAGTCATGTTTGTGACCCACAGTCGACTCTTTGTGACCCAATGGATTGCAACAAGCCAGGCTTCCCTGTCCTTGAGCTTGCTCAGACTCATATCCATTGAGTCAGTGATGCCATCCAACCACCTCTTCCTCTGTCTTCCCTCTCCTCCTGTTTTCAATCTTTCCCAGCATCAGGGTCTTTTCTAATGAGTTGGTTCTTTGCATCAGGAGACCAAAGTATTGGAGCTTCAGCTTCAGCTTCAGTCCTTCCAATGAATATTCAGGATTGATTTCTTTTAGGATGGACTGGTTGGATCTCCTTGCAGTCCAAGAGACTCTCAAATGTCTTCTCCAGTACTACAGTTCAAAGGCATCAATTCTTTGGCACTCAGCTTTCTTTATAGTCTAACTCTCACATCCACACATGACTACTGGAAAACCATAGCTTTGACTATATATATGGACCTTGCTGGCAAAGTAACATCTCTGCTTTTAATATGCTGTCTAGGTTGGTCATAGCTTTTCTTCCAAGGAGTGTCTTAATTTCATGGCTGTAGTCACCATTTGCAGTGATTTTGGAACCCCCAAAATAAAGACTGTCACTGTTTCCGTTGTTTCCTCATCTATTTGCCATGAAGTGATGGGACCAGATGCCACAATCTTCATTTTTGCATACTGAGTTTTAAGCCAGCTTTTCACTCTAATCTTTCACCTTCATCAAGAGGCTCTTTAGTTGCTCTTCACTTTCTACCATAAGAGTGGTGTCATTTGCATATGAGATTATTGATATTTCTCCTGGCAATGTTATTCCAGCTTGTGCTTCATCTAGTCTGGCATTTTGCCTGATGTACTCTACATGTAAGTTAAATAAACAGGGTGACAATATACAGCCTTGATGGACTCTTTTCCTGATTTGGAATCAGTCTGTTGTTCTAGGTCCAGTTCTAATTGTTTTTCCTGATCTGCATACAGACTTCTCAGAAGGCAGGTAAGGTGGTCTGGTATTCCCATCTCTGTAAGAATTTTCTGTAGTTTGTTGTGATCCACACAGTCAAAGGCTTTAGCATAGTCAAAAAGCAGAAGTAGATTTTTTTCTGGAATTCTCTTTCTTTTTCTATGATCCAGTGGATGTTGGCAGTTGGATCTCTGGTTCCTCTGCCTTTACTAAATCCAGCTTGAACATCTGGAAGTTCACAGTTCACGTACATTGAAGCCTGTCTTGAGAATCTTGAGCATTACTTTGCTAGCATGTGACATGAGGGCAATTGGGCAATCATTTGAACATTCTTTAGCATTGCCTTTCTTTGGGACTGGAGTGAAAATTTGCTGAGTTGTGCAAATTTGCTGGCATATTGTGTGCAGCACTTTAACAGCATCATCTTTTAGGATTTGAAATAGCTCAACTGGAATTCCATCACCTCCACTAGCTTTGTTCATAGTGATGCTTCCTAAGGCCCACTTGACTTTGAATTCTAAGATGTCTGGCTCTAGGTGAGTGATCACATCATTGTGGTTATCAGGGTTTTTGTACAATTCTTCTGTGTATTCTTTTCACCTCACTTCTTAAGTGATGGGAAGAGTCTGTAAATACAGAAGAAACTTGATAACTATTTGCTCACCTCCTGCTGTGTGACTGGGTTCTCAGCAGGCCACAGACTGGCACCAGTCCATGGCCTGATGGTTGGGGACCTTTGTATTAATGAACATGAGAGAAACATAAGATGTCTTCTTTCATTAAAACATGATCATTTTATAAGAAGCCAGTAAATGCTTGACTTCTCTAATTGCCTCTATAAATATTTAATGCAAACAGTAAGCACAAGTACTATCTTGACAGCTATTGCTACTGTCATTAAATTAATATGGAATTTGTTTATATTTCATTCAGTTAGTGGTGGTTTAGTTGCTAAGGCGTGGCTGACTCTTGCGATCCCATGAACTGTAGCCCCCAGTCTCCTCTGTCCTTTCAGTGATGATTGATTGTCATTCAGTCAGAGGTATCTTTAAATTCTTTCCACAGTTGCTCCAAAAGATATACAACTTACAGCTTTTCCTTCTGAGAGTGTCAAGGAAGGAGACACTGTCATTATCTCCTGTACGTGTGGAAATGTTCCCCCAACTTTGATAATTCTGAAGAAAAAGCAGAGACTGGCTACACAGTGCTAGAGTCTACAGGTGGTGCGTATACCATCCACAGGGCTCAGTTAGAGGATGCGGGAGTATACCAGTGTGAATCTAGAAATGAAGTTGGCTCACAGCTAAGAAGCCTAACACTTGATGTTAAAGGTTAGTTTATTTTTTTGTTATTTTTGTTTCTTGGTATTTTTATAACAAGCTTGGTGGGTTGTAAAGAATTTCAAGGGTTAGATGAATGAGTTGGCAAAATGGAACTACATTCCATGTTGATTATGGTTATTTCTTAGTGTTTCCTAAAATAATCATGTACAGGTGCTCTGTCCTAAGGAGTTTAGCCAGGATGCTGACTTTTTATCATAAGTCAGTGTAGAATTCCCATTTGCTTTTAAGATGTTGACAATTCAGCATTTGTCTCTGAGGTCTTACATTTCTTATGTATTTAAATCCATTTTCAAAACCTTTCCTTGGGGGTTATTAGGAAACGAAGAAGTAGAATTGGTGCATGGAAAGCCAAGTTTCTATCCAGGCTCTTTTCCTTCCTACCTGACGAGAGTGCCACTCTCTGAACACAAAGTGACTGCATATTTTCTGGGATTGACTCTTTACAGAGTAATAACTGAGAACGCTGATCTTAATGTTGAACAGCATAATGAGTCTCTAGCCTGCAGAACTGCTTCCTTAGATATTCAAGATCCTTGTTCATCCTGCTGTTCTCTGATGGAGAAACATAGGGAGGTGGCAATGGCCTCAGCAGAGGAATTTCAGGGGCCTCTTAATCTAACCCTGCTAATCCTACTGTGAACACACCGTATGATCTATTGATCTTATCAGTGAAAATAGAATCTGTCAGCCTTTACTTCTCAGTCTTCCACTCCTTGAGTGCTAATGAGCCCCCTTTGTGTACTGGAAGCCAAACTTGAAATAAACATGATTGTAAACAAATACTGACTCTTAAGAGCCTGTGGCACTGAGCCCCCAGATACAGCAACTACTCATCAATGTAAAGAAAATTTACACCTGGGTCAGAAAATGATGTAAAATTTTACTCATCTGGCCAAATCTCTCAAGATTACATGTCTTACCATATGTTTTCTGTCTTCACAGTACCTCCTCGAAACAATACATCCACCTGGAAATGTTAAAGAAGGGGGAAATATCACTGTTACATGTAAAAGTTTTAGTCATCCACATGCAGTGATCATTCTGAAAAGAGTTGATCTGGCCAGGGAAGTTGCTATGTGTTCAAAGAATGGGACATTTACCTTGTATCACGTCACTCAAATGACACGGGGATGTATGTAATTAGTGCTTCCAATGAGGTTGGGGACATTTCTGGACAGACTGAGATCTCCATTATGAGTACATTGAAATTCACCTATTCCTATTTAATTCCCAATGGATCCAGACCACCTTTAATTAAGCCTGGTTCCAGGAATTTGCACTCCTAACATTTTTATAATTCTTTCTGTAGTTAATGTTTCTCTTTTAAAAACATCTCAAAGCTTCTTCTCCACTTTTTAACTCTTTCTCATACATTGTTGTCTTTTCTAATTGCTTTATTAAGTTAGTAACTTTATATATTTGCTATTTTTCACTCATTCCTTAAATGAACAATTCAAGTATATTATAGGCATTCAGCTAGAACCCCCAAACTAATTATGATTTCAAAGAACTAAAAGAATGGAAACAAAAATTTGTCATTTTCCTGGAAATTTTAATCTAGTCAACCTTTGAATTTAGCTGATATTTTAAACTATTTCTTGTTAGTTTTGTTTTAAAAATATATTTGCTCAAATGTAGTCCAATGATAGAAATGTTGGGAGTCTTTAGGAATTTTAGTGTTGATACAGCTAATAGAAAATCGTATTTGAAGGTTGCCCTGGTAACCAACTCATTGGCAAAATTTTACCATAGATGCTTGAGGAAGAAACCAAAGGGAAAAGATAACACACTATTTATTAAATTGAAAAGAAAACAATAGGATCAAAATACCATTACCTACCATGTCATCAATATTGATGTCTAACTATAATTTTGATAATGAATATCCCATTAAATTAGGACTCATACTCTGACTAGTTCTACTCTAGCAAGGGAAAGTAGAGAAATAAGATAGCTATCGTTACATTTGTTGTGATACATTTTTGACTTCAATAATTCAAAAATGGGCTTCCCTTCATCTAATGATTCTTTTCTTCTTGGTTGACCTCCAGTTATTAGAAACACAAGAAGTAAAGGAATGACTTCCAAGGCCAAATCACTCATTTCTTCCAGGACTGAAACAATATATATACCACTTGAAAAAACATAGTATTTGTGAGGTCATACTGTGCTATCCAAACATAAATGTAAATAGAGATGAATCTCCAGTAAATACCATGATGTCTTATTCAGAAGTTCTTATAAGGTTAAAATGTTAAATAATATTGTATCTGTCAGATGATTTTTAGTGGAGTAGAAAGAGTACTAAATTTCAAGTCTTGGGATACTATTACTTTATGTACTCAATTTATAACTAAATGACAAAATGATAGGATGTAGAAAGAAAAAAATTTATTACTATTCAAAAGATATTTATTGGGAAAAAAAAATTTACTGGGCGCAAGCTACTCAAGCAGTGAGCCAGTGACTGGCTATACAGTGATGGATCAAAAGAAACTAGATTCTTTCCTCATGTAATTCACAGTCTGAAGGAGGAAACCAAAATTAATAGATAAGCAAAGAAACGTTTAACTATAAGCTGTAATGAGAACTACGGAGGGAAAATGTAGTGGTTATAAAAGTATATTAAGGAAAAAAAATGTATATTAAGTTTCCTAATTTAAGCTGGAGGAAATGCAAGTCAGAGGATGACTCTACGTTTAAGTAACACTTAAGCTAAAATATCAGTTCAGTTCAGTTCAGTCGCTCAGTCTTGTTCTACTCTTTGCAACCCTATGGACTGCAGCACACCAGGCTTACCCGTCTATCACCAACTCCCGGTGCTTACTCAAACTCATGTCCTTTAACGCAGTAATGCCATCCAGTGATCTCATTCTCTGTCATCCCCTTCTCCTCCAGAATTCAGTCTTTCCTAGCATCAGACTTTTCCAATGAATCAGTTCTTCACCTCAGGTGGCCAAAGTATTGGAGTTTCAGCTTCAACATCCGTCCTTCCAATGAATATGCAGGACTGATTTCCTTCAGGATTGACCAGTTGGATCTCCTTGCAGTCCAAGGGACTCTCAATAGTCTTTTCCAACACCACAGTTCAAAAGCATTGATTCTTTGATGCTCAGCTTTCTTTATATGCCAACTCTCCCATCTGTACATGACCACTGGGAAAACCATAGCTTTGACTATGTGGACTTTGTTGGCAAAGTAATGTCTCTGCTTTTTAATATGCCATCTAGGTTGGTCATAGCTTTTCTTCCAAGGAGCAAGCGTCTTTTAATTTCATGGCTGCAATCACCATCTTCAGTGATTTTGGAACCCTTCAAAATAAAATCTGTCACTGTGTCAATTGTTTCCCCATATATTTGCCTTGAAGTGATGAGACCAGATGCCATGATCTTAGTTTTCTGAATGTTGAGCTTTAAGCCAACTTTTTCACTCTCCTCTTTTACTTTCATCAAGAGGATTTTTAGTTCTTCTTTGCTTTCTGTCATAAGGGTGGTGTCATCTGCATATCTGAGGTTATTGATATTTCTGCCGGCAATCTTGATTCCAGCTTGTGCTTCTTCCAGTCCAGCGTTTCTCATGATGTACTCTGCATATAAGTTAAATAAGCAGGGTGACAATATACAGCCTTGACGTACTCCTTTCCTGATTTGGAACCAGTCTGTTGTTCCAGATCCAGTTCTAACTGTTGCTTCTTGACCTGCATACAGATTTCTCAAGAGGCAGGCCAGGTGATCTGGTATTCCCATCTCTCTAAGAATTTTCCAGTTTGTTGTGATCCACACAGTCAAAGGCTTTGGCACAGTCAATAAAGCAGAAGGAGATGTTTTTCTGGAACTCTTGCTTTTTCAATCATCCAGCAGATGTTTGCAATTTGATTTCTGTTTCCTATGCCTTTTCTAAATCCAGCTTTAACATCTGTAGGTACATGGTTCACGTACGTTGAAGCCTGTCTTGGAGAATTTTGAGCATTACTTTGTTAGCGTGTGATGAGTCCAAGTGTGCAGTAGTTTGAGCATTCTTTGGCATTGCCTTTCTTTGGGTTTGGAATGAAAACGGACCTTTTCCAGTCCCGTGGCCACTGCTGAGTTTTCCAAATTTGCTGGCATAGTGTGTGCAACACTTTCCTAGCATCGTCTTTTAGGATTTGAAATAGCTCAGCTGGAATTCCATCACCTCCACTGGCTGTCTTCGTAGTGATGCTCCTTAAGGCGAATGATGTCTGGCTATAGGTGAGTGATCATGCTGTCGTGGTTATCTGGGTCTGAAGATCTTTTTGTGCAGCTTTTCTTTGTATTCTTGTCACCTCTTCTTAATATCTTCTGCTTCTGTTTGGTCTGTACCATTTCTGTCCTTTATTGTGCCCATCTTTTCATAAAATGACCCCTTGGTATCTCTAATTTTCTTGAAGAGATCTCTAGTCTTTTCCATTCTGTTGTTTTCCTCTATTTCTTTGCACTGATCACTGAGGAAGGCTTTCTTATCTTTCTTTGCTATTCTCTGGAACTCTGTATTCAAATGGGTATATCTATCCTTTTCTCCTTTGCCTTTCACTCCTCTTCTTTTCTCAGCTATTTGTAAGGCCTCATCAGACAACTATTTTGTCTTTTTGTGTTTCCTTTTCTTGAGGATGGTCTTGATCTCTGCCTCCCGTACAATGTCACGAACCTCTGTACATAGTTCTTCAGGCACTCTGTCTATCAGATCTAATCCCTTGAGTCTATTACTCATTTCCACTGTATAGTCATAAGGGATTTGATTTAGGTCATACCTGAATGCTCTAGTGGTTTCCCTACTTGCTGCAATTTAAGTCCGAATTTGTCAATAAGGAGTTCGTGATCTGAGCCACAGTCAGCTCCCGGTCTTGTTTTGGCTGACTGTATAGAGTTTTTCCATCTTTGGCTGCAGAGAATATAATCAGTATGATTTCAGTGTTGACCATCTGGTTATGTCCATGTGTAGAGTCTTCTCTTGTGTTGTTGGAAGAGGGTGTTTGCTATGACCAGTGTGTCTCTTGGCAAAACTTTATTAGCCTTTGCCCTGCTTCATTTTGTACTCCAAGGCCAAATTTGCCTGTTACTCCATGTTTCTCTTGACTTCCTACTTTTGCATTCTAGTCCCCTATAATGAAAAGGACATCTTCTTTGGGTGTTAGTTCTAGAAGGTCTTGTGGGTATTCATAGAACCGTTCAACTTCAGCTTCTTTAGCTTTACTGGTTGGGGGCATAGACTTGGATTACTGTGATACTGAATGGTTTGCCTTGGAAATGAACAGAGATCATTCTGCGTTTCTGAGATTGCACCCAAGTACTGCCTTTTGGACTCTTTTGTTGACTATGAGGGCTACTCCATTTCTTCTAAGCGATTCTTGCCCACACTAGTAGATATAATGGTCATCTGACTTAAATTCACCCATTCCAGTCCATTTTAGTTCACGGATTCCTAAAATTTCTATGTTCACCCTTGCCATTTCCTGTTTGACCACTTATAATTTACCTTGATTCATGGACCTAATATTCTATGTTCCTATGTAATATTGTTCTTTACAGCATTGGATTTTACCTCCATCAGCAGTCATATCCACAACTGGGTGTTGTTTTTGCTTTGGCTCCATCTCTTCATTCCTTCTGGTTATTTCTCCACTGATCTCCTGTAGCATATTGGGCACCTACCAACCTGGGGAGTTCTTCTTGCCTTTTCATACTGTTCATGGGGTTCTCAAGCTAAAATATAATACTATCCAAAGAACTTCGTATTATCATGAAATGATATAAATGCCAAAGAGGAATAATGTATATTAAGGTGCCCTACTTCAGAGATACAAAATATGAAACTTTCTATATATTTCTAAAAACACCATCAGCAAGAATTCTTTCCCTTACAATCTGATGTTTGACTATAATGGTGGCATACTAGGAGTTACAATAGTTTTCTTGGAGTTATTTTAGTTATTGGTTAGTTATTTTAGTTCATAATGATCAGAGTTCTAGTTCTTTAGTATATATTTATATTTCCTAAAGCAAACACTCTTCTCCAGTTTTTACTCTTCTAAATGAACCCTAAAAATTGCACCCTTCCTTCCATCCTGTTACTGAGCCAGCATCTAACTGAATCCAAGTTTGCAGAAGTCAACATCTTTAGACTCATCATGACCATAGCAACTGCTAAATGATTATTTGGTTAATTCAAAGAAATGTGCATTTTGAGTTCTATTGGTTCTTATCACTGCTTTGATTCACTTTTCTTTAGAGAACTAATGGTACTATTAAAATAAAACATGTGACTTTTATTATTAAACAATTTCTTTTTGTACCAGACATTAATTGCATCCATTTTGTTATTTTCCAGGAAGAGAAAGTAACAAGGACTATTTTTCTCCTGAACTTCTGGTGCTCTATTGTGCATCTTCCTTAATAATACCTGCCATTGGAATGATTATTTACTTTGCTAGAAAAGCCAACATGACAGGATCATACAGTCTTGTAGAAGCACAGAAAGTGTGCTAATGCTTGTAAAGTGTAGCTACTGCGTGAAATGTTCTACCAAAGACACTGTCAGTTCAGATGCTCAATACTGCTCATCATTCCACGAGGAAAACAGAAACTGGGAGTTCAGGCTTCCTTGAATGCAGTGAAAGCTTGGAAAGAAATAGCTGCCTATGGCCCCACTGTGAGCAAGAAGCCAAAGGAAAATTTCTGCTTAAAAACTAGGCACTACCACTGAGAGGACTGGAGTAATTTCTTGAAGTGTATATACAATAACAGGATTTGTATATATGTAAAACTAAGCTGTAGCAAGGTTGCTTGGAATATCAGCACACTAGAGTCACTATATCTAAAATTATTAAAATGTTGCTTGAACTGATGGTTATAACTTAATGCATCTTAATATCAACTGGCAGCTGAACTATGTCATCTTTTTAATATTTTATTTCCTTTAACAAAATTTTATTCCTATAAAGTTCATGGGCAACAATTTCATGTTGTGTAAAGATGCCAGGGTTTTATATTATTATAGGCAAATGATAGACCAAGAGGGCACTGGGTTGACTTTCAGGTACTAAACACTTCAACCTATGGTATAATGGTTAACTGGATTTCTCTGGGTGGTACTGACACG
The DNA here is from genome assembly GCA_917880005.1 of Nanger dama. Lineage (NCBI taxonomy): Eukaryota > Metazoa > Chordata > Mammalia > Artiodactyla > Bovidae > Nanger > Nanger dama. The sequence goes on from CAKJTW010000059.1 coordinate 7,246,317, forward strand.
GTACGGAGACGTTTTTGATGTTGTTTGTTCATCAGACTCTTGTGTAATTTTCCCAAGTGGTCTAAAAATGCAACTTCTTTTGATTTTCTTTTGTAAATGTTTAGGGCTTTTTTTTTTTTTTTGTATAGTAAAGAGATGATTTCTGGAATTGAAAGAGTTGTGTGTTTATTTATTATAAGTTGCCTCCTTTAATCATATTGTAACTCTTTTTGTCAGTCCCAGGACTGAAGTGTTCAAATCCATGGTGATAATAAACAGATACTTGAAGTGTGGTCCTCATATTACTTTTATCAAAATCACCATGGGAACTTTACAAATATTTACTTATCTTGGGGCCATCCTAACCTATTGAATTGAAATATATGTTTTGTAGCCTTGGAATCTGCAATTTCAAAATAAATTTTAAAATATAGTATGCACAGAAAGAGTGAATGCAGATGAACATGGACACGTTAAAAGGCAGCAAGTGAACACCAGTAAACACTGTACCAGTGAACACTGTACCAGTAAAGTGAAGAGATAGAGCATAATTGTTCTTCAAATCCTTTTAGATGCCACTCATTGATTGTAGCTCTGTTACTGAGGCTTCAACAATATCTTGGATTGTACATTAACCTTTCCCTTTCTTTGGAGTATAAAATCCCCAAATTTTATACCTATATGCATGCTTTGGCTCAGACGGTAAAGCGTCTGTCTACAATGCGCGAGACCTGGCTTCGAGCCCTGGGTTGGGAAGATCCCCTGGAGGAGGAAATGGCAATCCACTCCAGTACTGTTGCCTGGAAAATCCCATGGACAGAGGAACCTGGTACGCTACAGTCTATGGGGTCGCAAAGAGTTGGACACGACTGAGCAACTTCACTTTCACTTTCTTTTGCATGCTTACTCACTCAGTCATGTCCAACTCTGTGACCCCATGGATTGTAGCCCACCTCCCAGTCTTCTCTGTCCATGGGATTTTCCAGGCAAGAATGCAGGAGTGGGTTGCCATTCCTCCTCCAGAGTATCTTCCTAACCCAGAGATCAAACCTGCGTCTTTTGTGTTTCCTCATTTGCAGGAAGATCCTTTACCTGCTAAGCCATTGGGGAAGCCTTTATACCTATATAGGTAACCCTAAGTAGAACATGCTAAAGCTGAAACTCCAGTACTTTGGCCTCCTCATGTGAAGAGTTGACTCACTGGAAAAGACTCTGATGCTGGGAGGGATTGGGGGCAGGAGGAGAAGGGGACGACAGAGGATGAGATGGCTGGATGGCATCACTGACTCAATGGACGTGGGTCTGAGTGAACTCCGGGAGTTGGTGATGGACAGGGAGGCCTGGCATGCTGCGATTCATGGGGTTGAAAAGAGTCGGATACGACTGAGCGACTGAACTGAACTGAAGTAGAACATTTGTTTTGTTTGTCAGCTTTTGAATTTTACATGTATGCCTGCTAAGTTGTTTTAGTCAAGTCAGACTCTTTGTCACCCCATGGTTTGTAGCCTGCCAGGCTCCTCTGTCCATGGGATTCTTCAGACAAGGATACTAGAGTAGGTTGCCATTTTCTCCTGCAGGGTATCTTTCCAAACCCAGGAATCAAACTCCTGTCTCTTGTGTCTCCTGCGTTGACAGGCAATTTCTTTACCATTAGCACCACCTGGGAAGCCCTAAATATAATCAAATGGTATATTTGACACTGACTATTTTCCACTCAAAATTATGTTTTTGCTTAATTAATCCATATTATTATATTTAGCTATGTCTATTTATTATAAGATTTTGCCACAACTTATTTATATAGGATATATATATATATATATCCTACCATTGATGGATATTTGACCTGTTTACAGTTTTTACAAATGATCAAAGTTTCTATAAACACTGTTTTACATATTCCTGAATTACTTGTATGAATTAAGTTAGGGTGCAAGAATTCTTCTATAGTGTATACATTCTAATGAAATTGCTGGATTGCAAGAAATGTACATTTTCAGATTTGTGAGGAAAGCTAAACTATTTTCTGAAGTAGTTGAAATAATTTATACTCCCAACAGCAGTGAAAAAGTGTTCACATTACTAAACAGCTTATCGGTGACATTGTCTGACTTTGAAATTTACCTTTCTTATACCTTAAAATGATTTTCCATGTGGTTTGAATTTGCATTTTCCTGATTACTAGTGAGGGTGAACATCTTATCATGTATTTAAGGACTCTGTGTTTAGGATCATTGGAGCTGGCCCTTTTGTGAAACATCTGTGCTGTTTTCCTGGTGGTTGGTTGTCTTTTATTGATTGGGGGAGATTTTAAAATATATTTATGTATTTTGGAATATGTATATATATTACCCTAAAGCAATGGGCTCCCTTGGTGGTGCAGTGATAAAGAATCTGCCTGCTAACTCAGGAGACACAGGTGCGATCCTTGGTGTGTGTGTATATTTATATTTATATTTACATTTATATTTATATTTATATTTATATGGGCTTCCCAGGTAACACTAGTGGGAAGGAGCTCACCTGCCAAAGCAGGAGATGGAAGAGACAGGAATCCGATCCCTAGGTTGGAAACATCCCCTGGAGGAGGAAATGGGAATCCACTCCAGTATTCTTGCTGGAGAATCCCATGGACAGAGGGGCCTGGCAGGCAACAGTCCATGGGGTTACAAAAAGTCTGATCTGACTAAAGCAACTTAGCAGGCACACATGTAAAAATATATATATATTCAATATATATAATATTTCTATGTATATGTGTGTATATATTTATTCTGGATGCTAGTCCTTTGTTGATTTCCCTTATGTATTCTTCTAGAAGTTTTACAATTTTAAGTCTCATGGTTATATCTTCGTCTATTTTGAGTTAAATTTTTTATATGGTGTAAGATAATCCCATCTGTTCTTTATGTTTCCTCTTTTTCTGCTTTCTTTTGGGTTATTATATTTTTAGCAATTACATTTTATCCTTCTTGTTGGCTTACTTGCTTTTGTTTTTAGTAGTTGCTAAGTCATATCTGACTCTTTGTGACCCCAGGAACTGTAGCCCACCAGGCTGCTGTGTCCATGGAGTTTCCCAGGCAAGAACACTGGAGTGGGTTGCTATTTCCTGCTCCAGGGAACCTTCCCAACCCGGGGATTGAAGCTGTGTCTCCCGCGTTAGCAGGTGTATTCTTTACCACTGAGCCTCCAAGGAAGCCCATTGCTTTATGGTCCATAGCTTTAACTTATCACAGTTTACTATTATACACTTCTATAAGAAATTTATAACAGTATATTTTATCTCTGCCTCCAACCTTTGTGCTAATAAGACATTTTTATTCTATAGATGTAATAAACACCACAATATGATGTTGTTTTTACTGTAAAGTCAATTATTTTGTAAAGATATTTGAAAATTAAAAAAATTTATGTTTAACCAGATATTCATCACTCTTTTCCATAGTTTCAAAATTTCCTCTGCCATCATTTTCCTTCTGTTTAAAAATTTCCTTTAACATTCCTCATAGGATATACATGTTTGCTGGTGATGAATTCTTTGCTGAGAAAGTCTGTTTTTTTGTCTTTCATTTTGAAAGATAGTTTTATTGGTATAGAATTCTAGCTTGATAGGGAGTTTTGTTTTGTTTTTAGTTCTTTAGAAATATCTCACTGTCTTCTAAATCTGCTTATCTTCATTCTTTTAATGCAACATCTTTTTCATCTTTGGTTGTTTCTAAGGCATTTTTAACACTGGCTTTAAGAAATTTGATTATGATACACCTTTATCACTTTCTTTATGGTTTCTTTTGTGTTTGAGATTTGTTCAGATTCTTGGATTTATGACTCTATCGTTCAGTTCAGTTCAGTTCAGTCACTCAGCTGTGTCCAGCTCTTTGTGACCCCATGAACTGCAGCACGTCAGGCCTCCCTGTCCATCACCAACTCCCGGAGTTCACTCAGATTCACATTCATCGAGTCCGTGATCCCATCCAGCCATCTCATCCTTTGTTGTCCCATTCTCCTCCTGCCTCCAATCCTTCCCAGCATCAGAGTCTTTTCCAATGAGTTAACTCTTTGCATGAGGTGGCCAAAGTACTGGAGTTTCAGCTTTAGCATCATTCCTTCCAAAGAACACCCAGGGCTGATCTCCTTTACAATGGACTGGTTGGATCTCCTTGCAGTCCAAGGGACTCTCAAGAGTCTTCTCCAACACCACAGTTCAAAAGCATCAATTCTTCTTCACTCAGCCTTCTTCACAGTCCAACTCTCACATCCATACGTGACCACAGGAAAAACCACAGCCTTGACTGCTGCTGCTGCTAAGTCACTTCAGTCGTGTCCTACTCTGTGTGACTCTGTAGATGGCAGCCTACCAGGCTCCCCGTCCCTGGGATTATCCAGGCAAGAACACTGGAGTGGGTTGCCATTTCCTTCTCCAAAGCATGAAAGTGAAAAGTGAAAGGGAAGTCGCTCATTCGTGTCCGACTCTTCGCGACCCCGTGGACTACAGCCTTGACTAGATGGACCTTTGCTGGCAAAGTAATGTTTGCTTTCGAATATGCTACCTAGGTTGGGCATAACTTTCCTTCCAAGGAGTAAGCGTCTTTTAATTTGATTTTGGAGCTCCCCAAAATAAAGTCTGACACTGTTTCCACTGTTTCCCCATCTATTTCCCATGAAGTGATGGGACCGGATGCCATGATCTTCGTTTTCTGAATGTTGAGCTTTAAGCCAACTTTTTCACTCTCCTCTTTCACTTTCATCAAGAGGCTTTTTAGTTCCTCTTCACTTTCTGCCATAAGGGTGGTGCCATCTGCATATCTGAGGTTATTGATATTTCTCCTGGCAATCTTGATTCCAACTTGTGCTTCTTCCAGTCCAGTGTTTCTCATGATGTACTCTGCATATAAGTTAAATAAGTGGGGTGACAATATACAGCCTTGACGTACTCCTTTCCTGATTTGGAACCAGTCTGTTGTTCCAGGTCCAGTTCTAACTGTTGCTTCCTGACCTGCAAATAGGTTTCTCAAGAGGCAGGTCAGGTGGTCTGCTATTCTCATCTCTTGAAGAATTTTCCGCAGTTTATTGTGATCCACACAGTCAAATAGTTTTCATTAAATTTGGATAAAACTCAATCATTGTTTCTTCAAAATTTTATTCTGTACCACCCACCCCTTCCCTTTCATAAACCCCAATACAGGTACATAAAAGTGCTTGGCATTGTCCCGTAGCTCATTGATGTTTTGCCTATTTGTTCTATTCTTTTTGAGAATTTGTTTTTCATTTTGAATAGTTTTAATTGCTATGTTTTTAATTTTACTAGCCTTTGTTTTTACATTGTTCAGTCCGCTATTAACCACATTCTGTGTGTGTGTGTGTTTAAATCATAGACATTGTAATTTTCATGGCTAGTAGCACTTCTTGTGCCTTTACTTATTGTGCTCAAATTTCTTTCACCTTCTTGAATGTAAGGATATCATTATAACATTTAATGTTCTTGTTGCTAATTCTATCATATGTGTCATTTCTGGGTCTGTTTCTGTTGATTGACTCATCTCCTCAATATGAGTCATATTTGTCATCTGCTTTTTTGTGATCTTTAATTTTTACTAGATTCAAGACATTATGAATTTTACCTTGCTTGGTGCTGAATATATTCACACTCTTATAACTATTTTTGAGCTTTTTTCCCTAGGTGACTGCTAAGTTATTTGGAGAAATGTTGACACTTTTTAAGATTTTGTTTTTAAGTATTGTTATGATGGACTGGAGCAACCTTCCGTCAAGGACTAATTTTATCACTAAATCAAAACTCTTCTGAGTATTCTACCTGATACCCTGTGACTAGCAAGTTTTCCCACTCTTGCTGGAGGTAGCACAAACTATTCTTTGTCCTGTGGAATTCCAACAATCATTCCCCTTGCTCTTACTGGGTGGTTCTTCTCCCAGATTTGGGTAGTTTTCTTATATAGGAAACCTCCATAGCCCAGCTTGAGGAAGATTTCCAGAGCTCTCTCCTTTCTGGCACTCTGTCCTGCACACTCTACCAACCCTGGCCTCTCTCAGCTTCCAAGTCATTCTTCTTAGTTTCAGGAGGTCGCTAGGCATTGCCTTGGTTTCCTCTCTCCTGTAGTTATAGCCTGGAAACTTTCTCCAGGCAGTAAGTCTGGGCAATTAGAAGACTTACTTCGTTTGTTTCCACTCTCACAGATATCACTGTCTTTTGCAACCTTCTCTCCAATGACTAAACATCATCGTTTCATATATTTTCTCTGGGTGTGTCATTTTTTTCACTTGTAATGGTAAATCTAACCTCTTATCTTGGCCAAAAGTAGAAGTCTGAACTCACTTTTAATCAAAGAGTACTGCTAGAAACAAGTGTCCCTGGTGGCTCAGTTGTAAAGAATTTACCTGTCAACGCAAGAGATGCAGCTTCAATCCCTGGGTTGGAAAAATCCTCCTAAAAGGAAATGGCAATCCACTCCAGTCTTCCTGCCTGGAAAATCCCATGGGCAGAGGAACTTGGGGGCTACAGTCCATGGGGTAGCAAAGAGTTGGATACAACTTAGCTACTAAACAACAACTGCTAGAAACACCTTCTACAAATGATTTCTCTATTTGTCATGGGAATGTTTTTATGTTTTATATTTCTTTGCTCCAAATTATAAGGATGCATATGAAAAACTAATTTTAGAATATAATGCAGGAAACATTTACCGGAAAAAATTATTTTTCTTCTAAATCATGACTAAGCAGATTAACATAAAAGACCCACTTTTCTTTCTTCATTGATCAGCTAAGAGCTCAGTTCAGTTCAGTAGCTCAGTCGTGTCCGACTCTTTTCGACCCCATGAATCGCAGCACGCCAGGCCTCCCTGTTCATCACCATCTCTCGGAGTTCACTCAGACTCACGTTCATTGAGTCCGTGATGCCATCCAGCCATCTCATCCTCGGTCATCCCCTTCTCCTCCTGCCTCCAATCCCTCCCAGCATCAGAGTCTTTTCCAATGAGTCAACTCTTCACATGAGGAGGCCAAAGTACTGGAGTTTCAGCTTTAGCATCATTCTTTCTAAATAAATCCCAGGGTTGATCTCCTTCAGAATGGACTGGTTGGATCTCCTTGCAGTCCATGGGACTCCCAAGAGTCTTCTCCAACACCACAGTTCAAAAGCATCAATTCTTTGGCGCTCAGCCTTCTTCACAGTCCAACTCTCACATCCATACATGACTACTGGAAAAACCATATCCTTGACTAGACGGACCTTCATCGGCAAAGTAATGTCTCAGCTTTTGAATATACTATCCTGGTTGGTCATAACTTTTCTTCCAAGGAGAAAGCATCTTCTAATTTCATGGCTGCAGTCACCATCTGCAGTGATTTTGGAGCCCCCCAAAATAAAGTCTGACACTGTTTCCACTGTTTCTCATCTATTTCCCATGAAGTGATGGGACTGGATGCCATGATCTTCGTTTTCTGAATGGTGGGCTTTAAGCCAACTTTTTCACTCTCCTCTTTCACTTTCATCAAGACGCTTTTTAGTTCCTCTTCACTTTCTGCCAGAAGGGTGGTGTCATCTGCATATCTGAGGTTATTGATATTTCTGCCGGCAATCTTGATTCCAGCTTGTGCTTCTTCCAGCCCAGCGTTTCTCATGATGTACTCTGCATATAAGTTAAATAAACAGGGTGACAATATACAGCCTTGACATACTCCTTTTCCTATTTGGAACCAGTCTGTTGTTCCATGTCCACTTCTAACTGTTGCTTCCTGACCTGCATACAGATTTCTCAAGAGGCAGGTTAGGTAGTCTGGTATTCCCATCTCTTTCAGAATTTTCCACAGTTTATTGTGATCCACACAGTCAAAGGCTTTGGCATAGTCAATAAAGCTGAAATAGATATTTTTCTGGAACTCTCTCGCTTTTTCCATGATCCAGCAGATGTTGACAATTTGCTCTCTGGTTCCTCTGCCTTTTCTAAAACCAGCTTGAACATCAGAGAATTCACGGTTCATGTATTGCTGAAGCCTGGCTTGAAGAATTTTGAGCATTACTTTACTAGCATGTGAGATGAGTGCAATTGTGTGGTAGACTGAGCATTCTTTGGCATTGCCTTTCTTTGTAATTGGAATAAAACTGACCTTTTCCAGTCCTGTGGCCACTGCTGAGTTTTCCAAATTTGCTGGCATATTGAGGGCAGCACTTTCACAGCATCATCTTTCAGGATTTGAAACAGCTCAACTGGAATTCCATCACCTCCACTAGCTTTGTTCATAGTGATGCTTTCTGAGGCCCACTTGACTTCACATTCCAAGATGCCTGGCTCTAGATCAGTGAGTCAAATTTATGCCTTAACTGTAGCATCTGTGTTGTATTTTATGGACTATTTTGTTTGAGTGCTATTTCCACCTTGGTTACATCTATACTAGTTTGCATTTTCTTCTGGCTTTTGTGCCTTTTACTTACATTTGTGTTTTATTATTCTATTAAACACTTTCCCATAAGTTGCCTCAAATAGTTTATGAAAGACCAGAATACAAAGAAGTAAGCCAAAAATTAAAATAATAGGCTTATATGTTGTACTTTGGAAGCATAAGTATGAACAAAGTGGTCTAGATGAATTCTTTATATTAACTTTTCTCCATTTGAGAATAAGACTCAGTGAGTTGGTGAACCAGATAAATGAGGTTGGAAAAAGAGACAAGCAATCTCCAGAGCTTAAGTGCTGTCCACTGAGGAGGGTTCTAGATCAATTGTCATTGTGTAGACCAGTGAAATTTGGGTACTAGAAAGAAAGTGGATGTCTCAAGTTGTGGTTTGGACAGTGATAAATATACTGAAAAAGAGAAATTAGAGCGAAGGAAAGGCTTGTTTTCTTCACAGTTGTTGCAAAGAAAGAGCTCTATTCTTCTGTGTTTGATGATACATGTTGTGATACTTGTGTGTGTGTGTGATGATCTAAACAGAGCCTGTGGGTCTATAAATTTGCCTATTAAAATATATAAGCTTCAAAGAGGACCAGTAACATTATATCACTTTGAGTCTCTTTGGTAAGGATTTAAATAGATCTGTTATGAGAGGGATATAATGTTTTATTAAAATGATTTTTCTGAGTAAACACAATGTAGATAATCTTATGGTGAGTATGAAGACATGCCATAAATCATGAAGGTGGTATGTAAAGAACTGAAGTTTGAAAAACTGAACTTGGAAGTTTTTCTCCTAAATGTTGTATATAGAACAGTAGTATTCACAACACACACTTTTCTGTAGAATGGCTTAATTTTGATCAATACAAAATATTTATTTTTTTATACTGTTATTATTTATCATTATGGTGATAAATTTTAACTACTCTTTGTTGAGTGGATTCTGAGACAAGAGTGTTATAACTTGCTTAGAATAAGAGCTGAGAGCAACAGAGCAATATCAAGGCATTATTCATGTTAGGTTGAACTATATGAACTTGCCAGTCAAAACCTGTCAAATCCAGCAATTCATATGGTTTAATTTGTAAATCAGTGTTACATTTATCTGTTGTGTGTGACACACTACACCCAAACTCTATGGTTTAAAACAACAACCCTTTTATTATGTTTAATGATTCTGGGGTTGACTAGGGTTAGCTGCATGGGTTAGGGTTCTGCTTCTTCACGGGTTTGGGTCGGTGGTTGATTAGATTGGAATGTTCAATGTGATTCACCCATATGCCTGACAGTTACTGTTGGCTGTCAGCTGGGAACTAGCTGTGGAGGTCAAAGACAACCTTGGCCCTTTGCTTTATAGTATGGGTTTCTGATACTGGGTTTGGAAGGCCTAGATTTATTATTTCCATTGCATTCTCTTGGCCAAAATCAGTCCACAAGGCCAGCCCATGGTTGAGGGTTGGAGGTAGCACTAGGTCCTGATGTGTGTGGGAACCTGTATCTACAGAGTGAAGAGGAAATATTGGGGACTGTCTTTGGAGATAAGCTACCACCAAAAACATTTCTCTGGTGAATATAAAAAAGATAAGTCAGGGCAATTTTACTCAAATAAGGACACCATATGTTTAGTGAGTAGTATAACTGGATGCTGTTAATTCTTTAGCATGTGCCAAGAAAAATTGTAATGACCAAAAGGATATTGTGATATGATTAAGATGTCCAAAATCTTTGATGCATAATCAAAAAGGAGTAATAAGATGTGTACTCAAATAGCCATAACTCAAGAAAACTGATGCATGGGTAAAGATAGAACTGAGAAGCAAAAACCACTGACTCTGGCCAGGAGAGACAGAAGGACTCAAGCATGGCTCCATGAAGAAGGTACTATTTGAGCTGCATCATGAATCAATGTAGACAAGTCACTGTAAGGAAGGGCAGAGACATTCAAAGTGAACGGGAAAGGGCTGGTTCATGAAAAAGAGCACTGAAAGGGACCAACAGGCTCAGCCCAGTGCTTTAGGAGATTGACATCTCATGGTTGCTTGATATTTTCTGTCTTTTCTTTTGTATGTGTGTGTGCTCAGTCATGTTAAACTTTGGAGACATGACTCTGCACACAGACACACACACACAAAGGCATAAGCAGAAAATACCAAGCGAACATGAGGTGTCAACCTTTAAAGCACTGAACAAAGTCCAAACTTCCACGACAGCATTTAGGGTCTCCCGCAATTTGTTACAACTCATGTCTCCAGCCTGTTTTTACTGTAATTTTTTGCATTCTCTCATGTTTTTGCCAAATGGATTAACAAAAACAGAATAAGAATTGTATGTAACATTTGAAAACATCATAAAAATCTGAATATTGTGTGTCTATATGCATATACAGGCTCCCTGTTGGCTCAGTGGTCAAGAATCTTCCTGCCAATGCAGGAAACATAGGTTCGATCCTTAGACTGAGAAGATCCCCTGGAGAAGGAAGTGGCAACCCAATCCAGTTTTATTGCCTTGGAAATCCCATGGACAGAGGAGCTTAGCTACATATAGTCCATGGAATTTCAAAGAGTTGGGTGTGACTTTATATGCATATATACATAGAGCAATGAAAAGAGATCTCAGTGTAACATTGACCGTGGTATTATGGGTAATTTTATTTTATTTATACCATATTCATCTTCCAAATTAGAATGTATTACACAGTCAAAAAGTTATTTTCTAGTGTGTTAACCATGGAGAGTAAGTCTTCAAACAGCAAGTAAAAATAGCATCCTACCTGAACTTGACACTTGGAATTCTCAAAGACCTAAAAATATTTAGGGCTCTGTGATCCAGACATGGAGTGAGACAGCTGCTTTGGCTTTCTGAGTGTTTGAGTAATTGCTCTAAAGAGAATAAAATTAGAGGAAAGTACTTGAACAACCTTTCACCACTAAACCTCCTCTGGAATTTCTAAATAAAGCTTGGAGGGAGGGAAGGTGACATGAAGAGCCTGCACACCATCACTCCACACTCAAGGGCTTGCGGAAGGACTCAGTCAGAGTTGCTTGGCCATACTGAAGTGAAATATTGAGGTTTAAACATCAGGGTACCGTGACGATTTCAACAGCTATCCAGGAAACCACAGGTAGGTGCCTTATGCAAATTTTGACTTTATGCCTCAAGAATCATTTGCTCACCCTTTTCTAGTCTGGCATAATTTGCTATTATGGAATCTGACAATACTTAAGCAGATAAAGAAGGATTTAAGGAAATCCTGGGAAAGGAGAAATCCGTCATTTTATTAAATTACTATGTTTGAGCAATTGAATTTGCTAATTCATTTGATTTCCTCAGAAATTTTCAGCCAAGCAGTGCTACAATTGTGTCTACATCTTTGATATAAGAAAATTATTCTGCTTTACATCTCTTCCAGTTTCACCCTTGCTAAGCAAACTCTGCTTTTCAGCCCTTCTTCCAGCCACGCAAAGGAGACATGAGTGCTACTAGCATTTATCTGAGTAACAGTAGTCCTAATTTTTCAAGCTCTCCAAACAAGCAAAGGAACTTTTGGAGTCTTCAAAGAGTTTTTATAGCTTTATCAGGAAGAGAATGGAGAAACATGACTAATGGTAACAAATTCTAGAGGACTATATCTTTCTTTTTCTGTTTTATTTATTTATTTATTTATTTTGAAGAACTATATCTTCAGGATCTTCCCTGTAGCTCGGACAGTAAAGAATCTGCTTGCAATGCAGGAGACCTGGGTTCGATCCCTGGGTCAGGAGATCCTTCGGAGAAGAGAACAGCAATCCACTCCAGGATTCTTGCCTGAAGAATCCCATGGACAGAGGGCCTGGTGAGCTATAGTCCGTGGGGTTGCAAAGAATCAGACACAACTGAGCAACCACACTACTAACACTCCTACCTTCAGAATCCAAGGATAATGATAGCGCAAACCAACATATTTCTTTTTAGCCAATAAACGATGTCAACATTGATGACATGCCTAAGAGAATACGATGGAGAAGGCAATGGCACCTCGCTCCAGTACTCCTGCCTGGAAAATCCCATGCATGGAGGGAGCCTGGTGGGCTGCAGTCCATGGGGTCGATAAGAGTTGGACATGACTGAGCGACTTCACTTTCACTTTTCACTTTCATGCACTGGAGAAGGAAATGGCAACCCGCTCCAGTGTTCTTGCCTGGAGAATCTCAGGGACGGGAGAGCCTGGTGGGCTGCCGTCTATGGGGTCGCACAGAGTCGGACACAACCGAAGCGACTTAGCAGCAGCAGCAGCAGCAGCAGGGGAATAAGAACTTAAGTTTTCTTTTGGCAGTGGTCCCATTGCTTCCAGAATTAGGGTGCCTGTTTTTCAGGCTGATCAAAACTGGGGAACAAATCCCTGTTGGATGTGTCTGGCACATTTTCAATGGTACCTTTGTAAAAACAACTGATAAGTAATATTTGCTGAGAATTTATGACATGTCTCTCCAGGATTAAGGATCTTCCTTGTAGCTTGGAGGGTAAAGAATCTGCTTGCAATGCAGGAGCCCCGGGTTCAATCCCTGTCTCAGGAAGATCCTCTGGAGAAGGGAATGACAATCCACTCCAGTATTCTTGCCTGGAGAATCCCATAGACAGAGGAACCTGGCAGGCTATAGTCCACTGGGTCACAAAGAGCTGGACACGACTGAGCGACTAACACTGCTACTACTACTATCCTGGACTGAGTGCTTCCCATGAATTGTTTTATTTAATATTCACATTAATCCAGCTAAGTACTGTTATCTGGCCAATAGAAAAACTGAACCAGAATACTTAAGTAGCTTCCCTAAATTCAGTAATTCATAGAGCTATGGTTGACTATGGTTGGTCTGATTCTAGAATTGGCACTGTTACTGTCTATACTGTGTTACTGTTAATTCATGCACATGAAATAGACATCTACAGGCTTAGACATCTTTGAAGGACAGATTGAAAGTAATGTTAAAAAGAAATTTGTCTTAGGTACTCAGTGTGTGATGGGAAGGATGAAGGGCTGATAATACTGTTCAGATAAGTTTTTGTTGTGTGTTTTCTGAAGAGAAAAGAATCCTAGATTACTAATGTTAAATATCCAAGATTGTTCACTGGACACTTAACTTCCTTGTGTTGACATTAAAAGAAACTTACGAGTTACTGTGTTGAAATAGCCATCAGTCATCATGAGTGAATTTCTTGAGTGTGTGTTTGACTGTTATGTATATTCGTATTTTTCGAATTTGGAAACTTTGAAAGAAAGAAATTAAAAGTCAGCAAGAAAGCAAATGTAAAAGAAAAAGAACAATTTTGAAGAGCAAAATGTGTGCTTTATAGTGTTTGGTACTAGTGAGAGTAAGAATTAAAGCTGCCCAAAGAGACCTGGCCTGACGCCAAATTGGTGCCACTGCACCAAACAAGCAAAAAAGGCAGTAAGATACAGATGGTAAAGAAAACCTAACGAATAAGCATTTAGTGGAAACTGATCACTTTGGAAAAGAGAATCTTAGCACCAATTTTTGAGTAGTAAGCCAAATAATGACCACCCTCCCCCACCTCCCAAAAAAGAGTTCTTGTTCTAATCTTTGGAATCTATGAATATGGTATGTATATGGTAAAAACGCATTTGCAGATATAGTTAAAGATCTTGAGATTGGGGAGGGGGGCGGTGGATTATCCTAGACTTGAGAAGTGGGTCCAAAGTAATCAGAAAGCTCCCTATAAGAGGAAGACAGGAAGAACAGAGTCATTACTTAAAAGTTTTAAATTAATTTTATATTAGTTTCTTTCTTAAATTCTTCAAATAGATACTAAATTCTTTTTAAAATTAATTTCATCTTAGTTTCTTTTTCTTCCCTAAATTATTAAAATAAATACTAAGTTCTTTTCTCCCCTTTGATTTTTTATTACTTTCTTTCTTTAATAATGAAGTCATCTAAGAATATATATATATATATATATATATATATATATGTTTATGCTTTCCCCTGACTCAGTGTTTGCTATTTCTATAGATTTTGGTAGACTATCTTTTTCATTCTTCTCTAGATAGATTGGTTATCTTTTCACTTTTGATTTTTGTTTGATCCAATAATTATCTAGTAGCATCAGTCTTAATTTCTAAGAAATTCCAACTTTTTGTTCATCCTGTTTTTAATGTTAAACATTGTCTTAGAAGTTCTAGACAATGCAAAGCAACAAGAATGTAAAATAACTGGTTTCAAAAGATGAGATCAAGTTATCTGCTTTTGCTAATGTTATTTGAAACCCTAGAACCCCAAATGAATTTGACTAGACCGCAACAGTAAAAAACAGTAATGGCAAAATAGCTGGATACAAGATAAATATTCAAATATCAATAACTTTTCTTTATTTTAATAATGTGTAAGTGTGTCTAGTCAAGGCTATGGTTTTTCCTGTGGTCATGTATGGATGTGAAAGTTGGACTGTGAAGAAAGCTGAGCGCCGAAGAATTGATGCTTTAGAACTGTGGTGTTGGAGAAGACTCTTGAGAGTCCCTTGCACTGCAAGGAGATCTAACCAGTCCATTCTAAGGGAGATCAGCCCTGGGATTTCTTTGGAAGGAATGATGCTAAAGCTGAAACTCCAGTACTTTGGCCTCCTCATTCGAAGAGTTGACTCACTGGAAAAGACTCTGATGCTGAGAGGGACTGAGGGCAGGAGGAGAAGGGGACGACAGAGGATGAGATGGCTGGATGGCATCACTGACTCGATGGAGGTGAATCTGAGTGAACTCTGGGAGTTGGTGATGGACAGGGAGGCCTGGCGTGCTGCGATTCATGGGGACGCAAAGAGTCAGACATGACTGAGCGACTGAACTAAACTGAACTGTGCTCAGTCATATCCTACTCTTTGCAACCCAATGGACTGTAGCCTGCCAGGCTCCTTTGTCTTTGGGATTTTCCAGGCAAGAATACGGGATTGGGTTGCCATTTCCTTCTCCAGGGGATCTTCCCGACCCAGGGATTAAACTTGCACCTTTTGCATTGGCAGGCTGATTCTTTATCATTTGAGTCGTCAGGGAAGCCTATTTTAATAATGAGGACCTAGAAATCACAATCCAATTGCAAAGAAAAAAAAATCCACTAATTCTGGGGTATTCTTGATGAATGGAGGTAGATTGCTAAACAGCATGAAAAAGGGAGCTTGACATGGACCTTGTTAAGATTCTAAAAGCTTTTAAAATAAAAATGGATCAGTAATAATCAGAATTTAAAAGGGAAAGAAAGTTATGCCAAACTAGCTTTCATTTTATCGAAGGCTGTAAATAAAAGAAGTACAATAAATGTGATGAAATCAGAATTTTGGCAAGGGTTTGAGAGAGTTTCTTTAATTATTTGGGGAGGATGTGGAACACTTAGGGTAACTGCTTAAATGACTACACAATGTGCACAGGGTGAATGGAGCAGTACCTAGAGGAACTCTCACACATGAAAGAATCTATCTGTGATAGACACATGGATGTGTTTCAATCAGTTGTGTGTGAAAAGAAATTTGCTACTAACGCTAAAGAGTAAATCAACATGGATTCAAGATTTTCCATCTGATATCTCCCTTATTGGAATTCAGATGGTTTCTGTGAATAGGAGATGAGAGGGAGTTACAATAAGCAGAAGAGAATTATACTGAACCCTTCAGCACTGATAACATATCTGGACATATCCTCGGCAAATGTTGTATATCTGCACATGGCTGCAGAGAAATTAGTGAAGGCGTCTGCTTTCATGGGAAGTAGCACGACACTGACCCCAGCTTCATGATTCAGATCTGAGATGAGGCTGAAGCTGAATCAGGAAGTAACAAATATGCTGATTCCAGAATAAGGATTTAAAAAGATCCTGGTGATCATCATGGAAAAAGTTAGGTAAAAGATAATAGCAAGTAATATAAAGCCCTATTCTAGCCCATACTGGTCAGAACATTATTGAGACATTAAAACAATAAGTTCTTTCCACCTTTCATTGTAAAATTTGCTGTTGTTCAGTTGCTCAGTTGTGTCCAACTCTTTATGACCTCATGGACTGCAGCATGCCAGGCTTCCTTGTCCTTCACCATATCCCGGATCATGCTCAAATTCATGTCCATTGAGTCGACGATGCATCCAACCATCTTGTCCTCTGTTGTCCCCTTCTCTTCCCTTCAATCTTTCCCAGCATCAGGGTCTTTTCAATGAGTCAGCTCTTCACATCAGGTGGCTGGAGTACTGGACCTTCAGCTTCAATATCCGTCCTTCCAATGAATATTCAGGGTTGATTTCCTTTAGAATTGACTACTTTGATCTCCTTGCAGTCCAAGGGACTCTCAAGAGTTCTCCAACACCACAGCTCAAAAGCATCAATTCTTCAGCACTCAGCCTTCTTTATGTTCCAACACTCATATCCATATATGACTACTGAAAAGACCATAGTTTTGACTATGTGGACTTTTGTTGGCAAAGTAATGTCTCTGCTTTTTAATATGCTAGGTTGGTCATAACTTTTCTTCCAAGGAGCAAACATCTTTTAATTTCATGGCTGCAGTCATCATCTGCAGAGATGTTGGAGCCCAGAAAAGAGTCTGTCTCTGTTTCCACTATTTCCCTATCTATTTGTCATGAAGTGATGGGATCAGATGCCATGATCTTAATTTTTTGAATGTTGAGTTTTTAAACCAATTTTTTCATTCTGGTTTCTCTTCAGATTGTATAAATCATTATAAAAGGGGAAGTAATAAAAATGATGCCAATTTTGGGGAAATCACTCAAGTTGGAAATGATGACTAAAGAAACTGGGATATTTAGATTACAAAGAGGAGACTTAGAGATATGAAATGTGCCATCAAATATTTGAAGGACTATTAAAAGGAATGACAAAATAATAGAAAGAATATAGAATTTTTAACTCAGAGGTTGTACAGTTACAGATTTTAGGATTCCTTTTAAACTTGAGATTCTAGGAAATCTACTGCATGATTTTATAATAAATCAGGAAGGCTAGATTTGGAATGCCCAGGATCTGATATCAAAGCTAAACAACAGAACAGAGCTCAGCCTGCTAGGGTCAGTGCCAAAAGTCTTCCTGTAGTGGTAATTCTAAGGAGGGCATCCAGAGGACAAGCCAAAGGGTTAGTTAACAAACAGGAAAGCTGGACAAACATCATGGTGATGAGAAGACAGAACTCAAAGAAAATGATGGCAAAGGTAACCAAAAAAGCCAAAAATCAGGAAGCCATAATCAGAGGGACTGAAATGTATGAGAGAAGTAAAGTAATAGAGCTGGTGGTTAAGGTGATAACAAAATGACAAAGCAAGGGTTAGGTCAAGACAAGGACTAGTTTTTTGTTTTGTTTTGTGCTGCGTGCTCACTAATGTTTGACTCTTTGCAATCCCATAGACCGTAGCCCACCAAGCTTCTCTGTCCATGGAATTTCCCAGGCAAGAATACTGAAGTAGATTGCCAGTTCCTTCTCCAGGGGATCTTCCTGACCCAGGGATTGAACCCACGTCTCAGTCACTCAGTCGTGTCCAGTTCTTTGCGACTCCATGGACTGCAGCATGCCAGGCTTCCCTGTCTATCACCAACTCCCAGAGCTTACTCAAATTCATGTTCATAAAGTCGGTGATGCCATCCAACCATCTTCTCCTCTGTTATCCCCTTCTCTTCCTGCCTCCAATCTTTCCCAGCATCAGGGTCTTTTCAAATGAGACAGTTCTTTGCATGAGGTGGCCACAGTACTGGAGCAGCTTCAGCATCCATCCTTCCAATGAACACGCAGTACTGATTTCCTTTAGGATGGACTGGTTGGATCTCCTTGCAGTCCAAGGGACTCTGAAGAGTCTTCTCTAACACCATATTACAAAAGCATCAATTCTTTGGCACTCAGCTTCCTTTATAGTCTAATTCTCACATCCATACATGACCACTGAAAAAACCATAGCTTTGACTATGTGGACCTTTGTTGGCAAAGTAACGTCTCTGCTTTTTAACATGCTGTCTAGGTTGGTCAAACTGGTTCCAAATAGGAAAAAGAATAAGTCAAGGCTGTATATTGTCACCGTGCTTATTTAACCTATATGCAGAGTACATCATGAGAAACGCTGGACTGGAAGAAGCACAAGCTGGAATCAAGATTGCTGGGAGAAATACCAATAACCTCAGATATGCAGATGACACCTCCCTTAGGCAAAAAGTGAAGAGGAACTACAAAGCCTTTTAATGAAAGTGAAAGAGGAGAGTGAAAAAGTTGGCTTAAAGCTCAACATTCAGAAAATGAAGATCATGGGATCTGGTCCCATCACTTCATGGCAAATAGATGGGGAAACAGTGGAAACAGAGTCAGACTTTATTGGGGAGGGGGTCCAAAATCACTGCAGATGGTGATTGCAGCCATGAAATTGAAAGATGTTTACTCCTTGGAAGGAAAGTTATGACCAACCTAGATAGCATATTGAAAAGCAGAGACATTACTTTGCCAGCAAAGGTCCGTCTTGTCAAGGCTATGGTTTTTCCAGTGGTCATGTATGGATGAGAGTTGGACTATAAAGAAAGCTGAGCACCGAAGAATTGTTGCTTTTGAACTGTGGTGTTGGAAAAGACTCTTGAGAGTCCCTTTGACTGCAAGGAGATCCAACCAATCCATTCTGAAGGAGATCAGTCCTGGGTGTTCATTGGAAGGACTGATGCTGAAACTGAAACCCCAATATTTTGGTCACCTCATGTGAAGAGTTGACTCATTGGAAAAGACCCTGATGCTGGGAGGGATTGGGGGCAGGAGGAGAAGGGGACAACAGAGGATGAGATGGCTGGATGGCATCAACAACTTAATGGACATGAGTTTGGGTGAAGTCCGGGAGTTGGTGATGGACAGGGAGGCCTAGTGTGCTGCAATTCACAAAGAGTTAGACAGGGCTAAATGACTGAACTGAACTGAAGTAGATCAAGCCAGTCAATCCTAAACGAAATCAACCCTGAACATTCATTGAAAGGACTGTTCGTAAAGCTCCAATACCTTGACCAACCGCATGCAAAGAGCCAGCTCATTGGAAAAGACTCTTATGTGGGAAAGACTGAAGGCAAAAGGAGAAGGGAGTGGCAAAGGATGTAATGATTAGATAGTATCACTGACTCAACGGACATGAATCCTAGCAGACTCTAGGAGATAGTGGAGGACAGAGGAGCCTGGTGTGCTACAGTCCATGGGGTTGCAAAGAGTAAGACAAGACTTAGCAGCTGAACAACAACAAGGAAGTGGATATGGCAAGTATGTTTTCCAGTGGTCCCCAACCTTTTTGGTACCAGGGACCAGTTTTGTGAAAGACAATTTCTCCATGGACAGCGGTTTCAGGATGATTCAAGTACATTATATTTATTGTGTACTTTATTTTTATCATTATTAGAACGTCTCCATCTCAAATCATCAGGGATTAGATCCCAGAAGTTGACCCCTGTTTTAACCTTTTAGAGAGTTTGTTTATGAAAATCTCACTTAAAGAGCTCAGAACCAACACCATCTATTGTGTTTTCATTTCTCTTGATTTAAAAAACTAAGATTGAATTGCTGGGTCATAGAACAGATATACATTTAACTTTATAAGAAACCGGCAAGCTGTTTCTAAAGTGGGCATGCCATTTCACCCGGCCACCACCAAAGTAGGAGAGCTCCTCTTGCTCCCATCCTTGTCAACACTTAATACTGTTGGTCTTTTTACTTTTAACCATTTTGGTAGATAATGGGAGTGTCATATCATGGTGGTTTTGATTCACAGATCAGAGAAGAGACTTTGAAATGTCTAGTTATCATTAATATATACTATTTTATAAACAGATTTTTCCTCCAATCTTCTGCCCATTTAAAAAATCAGGTTATTTGAATGAGAGTGATGGTGGTAATGATGATCGTGATGATGATCGTGATGTTGATGTTGTGTCAGTGTTTTATATATGACTTGGAAACAAGTCTTTTCTCGTTATATATATATTTCAGATATTCTCTCCCAGTCTGTGGTTTATATTTTCATTTTATTATCAGTGTCTCATTAAAAAGAAGTTCTTAACATTTATAAATTACAAATATAAATCTTACATTATGCTTAGGTCTTCTGGAGTTCTAAGAAATCCCTGTGTACCAGAAAATCACAATGACTTCCTATTTTTTTCCTAGAAGTTTTATAGTGTTGCATTTCTAGTTTAGTCTCATCATATATTTCAAATTAATATTTATGTATCACATAATGTGGCAGTTGAGATTCATTTTTTCCACACAAATATCCTATATGACAGCATTATTTGTTGACTTTTCTTTTTCCATTGAATTATCTTGGTGCTTTGCCAAAAATCATTTAACTTTTAAAAATGTATGTTTATTTTTATTCTCTCTATGTAGTTCTATTGATCTATTTCTCTTAACTTTTGTCAATACCTTACTACTTTGATTACTACAGCTTTTTAATAAGTTGATAATAAGCTTTTTAATAAGTTGTTAGTTTCAGTTAGTTTGTGTAAGAGTTGCAATTTTATTCATTTTTTTAAAGATTATATTCTAGGTCCTTTGGATTCACACATAAATTTTAGATTTTGCATATCAGTGTCTTCAAAAAGCCAACCAACAAAAAGCTGATTAGAATTTAAATTGAATAGCCTTAGATCTATACATCAATCTGAGAGGGACTGACATCCTAGTAATATTGAGTCTTCCAATCCACATGTTCATGGACATAAAAATGTTAAAAAATCAAATCCAGCAACATGTAGAAACAAATCTATCTGTCTCTCCATTTAGTTCTGTCAATTTTTGTTTCATATATTTTGAAATTTTGTTATTAGTGATATAAGCATTTAGGATCATTCTTGATGAATTGAACCTTTTATCATCAGATAACTTCATCCCTGATTCCCTATCTTGAAGACTGATGTTAATAGCAGACTGGTATGACTATATCACACTTAATTTTTTATTGCATATTGTTCTACCCTTTCTTTTAGGAAGTGGTGATTTTGCTTTTTATAAAAAAATTTGTGTTTTCAATGGAGAAATAACATCATCTATTTACAAAATAGCTCTTGAAAAATACAAGTACAGATACTATAAAACAAAGCAAACTACAGTCATGAGACACTACATACATCATGCAAAATCAACAGTCTGGCCCCCAGGTTATGAAAACTAGAGTTAAAAAGTCACTACACATAAAAGGTCCAAGTTCCCAGATCTAGTGGCTCAGATGGTAAATATCTGCCTGCAGTGAAGGAAACCCAGGTTTGACTCCTGGCTCTGGAAGAGAAGGGAATGGCTACCCACTCCAATAGTCTTACCTGGAGAATCTCCTCATGGACAGAGGAGCCTGGTGGGCTATATAGTCCATGAGGCGCAAAGAGTCAGACACAAATGAGCAATTAACACACATAGAAAAGGTCCAAGTTCCTAGCTTGGTAAAACCTGGGTATAAGTACATGAAAGATTTAACAAATTGAAATTTTCTTCCCCAATGTGTAAACAAAATTACAAGACTAAATCTGTGCCTGGCAATTTCAATCTAACTCTGAAGCCAAAACATACAGACATCTTGTAGAGTTTCCTTGTTTCTTAGTCTGACCATCTTTTCTTCTTAGATGGTGGGAGGAAGGGTAAGGTGACTGTGCAGAGCAAAGATATGGAAGTAGAAACACTGTATACTAGACATTACAAAGAGTGGTGAAAAGTCTCAATTAATGCATAGTCTAAGGGAGAAAAGATTACACTCCAATTTTGGAAAATTAATTTAAAAGGATAGAGGAAGTACTATTATTATTGTGCAGCAACTGCTGCATTAACTATTTCAAAAAACTGCTGCCTTTCAATAAAACCTCAAGCTATATTAGTATTTATAATTGACATCTGGACTGGGTTTATGTTTGCGGCATTGTTTTGGAAATTGGCAAAACAAACTGGCAAAAAAATTTTATTTCAATGTATTTTTATTTCAATGTATTTTATTTCAATGTATTTTTTTATTTAGATGTTCATATTGATGGATTTTAATTTTTTCTTGAAGAATTTCCTTTACCAGTGGTCTTCAGATTGGATGGCATTGTGCAGTGGTGTACTGTTATGCTTCAGAGAAAAGGATAAGAGTATATCTAGCTCAGTCCCTCTGAGATAGCTGTAACCTTTAAAAAATGAAATGTCAAACCTAGGGTATATATTTGACACTGAATTTTCATTTTTCTACCCTTTTATTTTCAAACTGTATTTATATTTAGAATATATCCTTTCTAAACTGTATATTGCTCTAACTAGGTCTTGCTTCCTCGTGAGTCTTCAATCTCCAGTTTTTAACATTATTAGTTCTATTATAGTTGATATAATTATTGACTTGATTGGATTTAAATTAATCTCATCTCACTCTCTGTTTTCTATTTGTTCCCTTTGTTTGTGGGGTCTTTTTTCTTCTATCTTTCCTTCAGTTGAGAATTGTTTAGAGTTTCATTCTATCTCTTCCATTTATGTTTTTAACTACCTCTTTACATGATTATATTTAGAGCTTTCTTATCTATCTATAGTTAACACTACACTATTTTATATGTAAGACCCTTATAACAGCATAATTTGAATTTTATCTCTTCCTGTCACTTGTGATACTATTGTCACACATTTTACACTATGTTTAAAGCCCCAAATATGTTCTAAACCTGAAATACACCATTATTATTTCTACTTTAGTCTATTTATTTTTAAGAAATTAAGAAGAGAAAGATAGACCTTCGTATTTACCCACATACTTACAATTTCTTGTTCTTTTCCTTCCTTCCTTTCAATTAAGATTTCCATTTTATATCATTTCCTTTCAGGATGAAAAGCTTCCTTTGAAATTTTTTGTAAAGCCGAGGTGCTGAAAACATTTTTAATCTGCTTCTGATGATCTAAAATTGCTTTCTTTTTTATATTATTTAAAATTTTTATTGTGATAAAGTATATAAAAACTTGGCATTTTAACTACCTAAAGAGTACAGTTCAAAGATATGAATTGCATTCATAACTGAAACTATCATCACCATTTATTTCCAAAATATTTTTATCATCCCCAAAAACATTGTAGCCAAGAATTATGCAATAACTTCTAGCCACAGGTATCTTTTAATCTACTTTCTGTCCCTATCAATTTGTCTATGATATATTTCATACAAACAGAACCATGCATATCTGTCTTTTTTGTCTGGATTATTTCATTTAATATGTTTTTCAAGGTTCATCCATGTTGAATGAACATGGATCAGAATTTCATTCCTTTTAATGGCTGAACAATATTCCACTGTGTGTATATGATCACAGTTTGTTTATCCATTCATCTGTTGATAGACACTGGAGAAGTTTCTAACTTTTGACTATTATAAGTAATGCTACAGTTGGTATTGGATGTTGGTATTAGTTGCTCAGTTGTGTCCAACTCCAAGTCTCCGACTTCATGGACTGTAGACTGCCAGGTTCTTCTGTGTATGGGATTTCCCAGGCAAGAACACTAAAATGGGTTGCCATTTCCTTCTCAGGATCTCCCTGACCCAAGGATTGAACCAGGGTCTCCTGCACTGCAGGCAGATTCTTTACCATCTGAGCCACCAGAAGTATTGGTATATAAATGTCTATTTGAGTGTCCCTCTTTGAGGTAAAAATGGAATTGCTGGATCATAAGTTATGTTTAGCTTTCTGAGGAAAGATTAAGCTATTTTTTCATAGCAGCTGCAACATTTTGCATTCTCATTAGTGATGTACAAATGTTCCATTTTGGATCTCCACATTCTCATCATGTGCTATTTTCCTTTATAAGAAATGATCACCGTCCTAGAAGTTGTGCTGTGCGACCTCACTGTGGTTTTCATTTGCATTTCCCTAATGATGAATGGTGTTGAGAATCTTTTCATGTGTTTATTGGCCACTTATATATCTTTTGGGGTCCTTTGTTCATTAAAAAATTGGATTGTCTTTTTTTGTCTTTGTTGTGTTGTAGGAGCTTTTACATATTCTGGATGTTAAACCTATCATACACATACTATGAAAGTCTTTTCTCCCATTTTGTAGGTTGGTTTTTCACTTTGTTAATCATGCTGTCTGATACATAAAGTTTATTTTTTATTAAGTGCAATTTATCTATTTTTGTTGTTGTTATAGCTAAGAATACATTGTCAAATCCAAGTTCATGAAGATTCACGTCTATATTTTCTTCTAAGAGTTTTACAGTTCTACTTCTTATACTTAGTCTTTGATCCATTTTTATTTTAATTTTTGTATGTGTGTGAGGCAGGGGTTCAACTTCATTTTTTTTACATATGGTAATTCAGTTGTCCCAACACCATTTGTTGAAGAAACTGTTTCACTATTGAACAGATCTGGCGCCTTAATAAAAAACCAATTGACCATAGGTATATTGGTGTATTTATGGACTCCCAATTCTATTCCATTTGTTAATAAGTCTATCCTTACACCAGTAGCATTCTCTTTCAATTACTGCAGCTTTGTGGTAAGTTTTGAAATTAGAAAGTGTGAGGCATCAGATTTTATTCTTTTTTAAGATTAGTTTAACTCTTCAGGATCATTCATAATTCTATATGAATTAGACAATCAGTTTTCCCATTTCTGTAAAAAAAAAAATCTGTTGGAATTTTGACACAAATTATGTTAAATCTGTTGTTTTCATTTTTGTTATTCAGAATAACTTCCTGAATGTAAAATCCTTAACTGATGCTTTTTTTCCCTGCAGCCCTCTAAAGATGCCATTCAGTTGCTTTCTATCCTCTCACAAAATTTCAGACTTCTTCCCCATGTGCTGTCCTTAGTCGTTCAGTTGTGTCAGATTCTGTGTGACCCCATGGACTGCAGCCTGCTAGGCCCCTCTGTTCGTGGGGATTCTCCAGGCAAGAACACTGGAGTGGGTTGCCATTTCCTTCTCCAATGCATGAAAGTGAAAAGGGAAAATGAAGACACTCAGTTGTGTCCGACTCTTAGCGACCCCATGGACTGCAGCTTACCAGGCTCCTCCATCCATAAGATTCTCTAAGCAAAAGTACTGGAGTGGGTTGCCATTGCCACAAAATTCCCTGAAAGAGTAGTCTGTTTTTGCTATCTCCACTTCCTCACCTTCTATTGTCTTTTAACTCACTCCAGTGAGGCCTCTGTACCTAACCTCCCACGTATTGCTCTCCTCATAGTCATCCGTGACCTCCAAGCTGCCAAATACAAAGGTCAGTTCTTGTCCTGCTTGACTTTTTGGCACTCCCTTTCTCCTAGAAATACTTTCTCCTTAAGATTCCAGATGCTATGATTTACTAGTTTTCCTCCTCCTTCACTAGACACTCCCTCTCCATGTCTTTGATGTTAATTGCTCAGTCATGTCCAACTTTTGTGACCCCCATGGACTGTAGCCCACCAGGCTCCTCTGTCCACAGGATTCTCCAGGCAAGGATATTGGAGTGGGTTGCCATTTCCTTCTCCAGGGGATGGTCCTGACCCAGGGATCTAACCCCGGTCTTCTGCATTGCAAGCAAATTCTTTACTGTCTGGGCTATCAAGGAAGCCCTATGTCTTCGATGGCTCCTCATTGTCTATCCAATTTCTAATTATTGAAGTTGCCCAGTACTACTCAGTCCTAAGCTTCTCTTTTCTTCTCTCAGTACACATGTATGCATAAAGATAGATACATCTCTACATGACTTTTTCTTTCTCCCCCTTCACTTCTCCCCTCCTGGAGTCATTCCCAGAAGCAAGAATTGGCCTGCACAGCCTCCGGAGTGCCAGCCCCTCACTACTGTCCAAATCAGCCCCACAGCAACCCTGCCACTGTCTTGGACCTGAGGCATGGTGGGACCACACAAGGCGCATGCAGAGCACCTTTCTGGGTTCTCAAGCTAGGTGCTCACCCCTGGACACGGACTCTGGGAAAAGGCATCGTGGCCAAGAGGGCAGTAAGTGCCTACTGGTCAGACTCTCCAAGGAGGTTGCTCTGTCGTCTTCACCTCCCTGTCTCGGGATGAAACCCGATGCCTGGTTCTTTAGATTTGTTTCCCTGTCTCTCAGTCTCCCAACAATGGAGCAGAGAGAAAGTAATCTCCCATGGTCTCTCATCTTCCCACACTGGCCCAGACCAGGCCTCCAAGGTCGAAGGCAGAAGCAGCGGCCCTCAGACCGGCTTCTGGACTTTGGAGCCTTTGCATTTTCTCATGTGAGCAGGAGCGCCAGCACCAGGGGAAGCAGAGGAGGAAGAAGGCAGGCTCGGGTTCCGGCCAAGCGGCAGACCAAGAGCTAAAAGAATGTTCCCAAACACCCAGGGGATGGGGTAAGGGCAGGGGCCAGGCAGGCAGCCAAGAGGAGTGGGTAGCAGACAGCAGCTAGTTAAAGACCTCAGAGGCCTTGAGGTTGGCGTGCTCAAGGCCCTCGCTGAAGGTGATGAGAAAGTACACGACCTTGCGGATTTTGGCCAGTCAGACAAGTGCTCCCTGAACTCCTGTGCCTTGGCCTCTTTCCAATCCGTGGCCTAGGAGTCTTCCCTGGACCAGAAGATGGCAGGGGGGTCCAGCAGCTGCCGCATCACGAGGTTGGTGAGGTCAGGTGTCCAGTTCTGGAAGGTGCCCCTGATGGTGACTTTACCCAGCTTGTCCACCACGACAGCCCAGTGCTCAAACTGCAGCCTCTGCTACTGGAAGAAGTCCATGCAGTACTCCGGACTTAGCTGGTCTCAGCAGCTTCTTGCCATCCTGACACTTCTTCCTGCTTCTTTCCTTATGTAGCGCATCTGGAGAGAAGCTTCTCTTGATACTCTTACTTCCTAGCAATCTCAATTAGTTCTCTGTCTTTAAATCTCCTGGTTTGAGAAGATTCCCTGGAGGAGGGCATGGCAATCCACTTCAGTATTCTTGCCTGGAGAATCCTATGGACAGAAGAACCTGGCAGGCTATAGGGTCGCAAAGAGTGGAACACTACTGAAGTGACTTAGCAGCATCATATTCTCAAACTGATAACTATTATATCTGTCATAATAGTTATAATACCCTGCTTGATAGAGCATTGATAGAGCTCCTTACTTCCTAGCCATCTCAATTAGTCCTCTGGCTTTAAATCCCATCTATAGTCTGCTATTGCTAAGTCGCTTCAGTCGTGTCTGACTCTGTGTGACCCCATAGATGGCAGCTCACCAGGCTCCCCCGTCCCTGGGATTCTCCAGGCAATAATACTGGAGTGGGTTGCCATTTCCTTCTCCAATGTATGAAAGTGAAAAGTCAAAGCGAAGTCGCTCAGTCGTGTCCGACTCTAGGCGACCTCATGAACTGCAGCCTACCAGGCTCCTGCGTCCATGGGATTCTTCAGGCAAGAGTACTGGAGTAGGGTGCCATTGCCTTCTCCAATGACTCTCAAATGTGTAACTATTATATCTATTGTCTAAACCACTTTTCTGAGCTCCAGACTCTAGCAAACAGCTGTACTACCTAGTTGCTATGTTCACTTGGATATTTAACAACCACCTCAAATTTGACATATCTGAAATATATTCATCTCCTGACTACCTCCCAGTTTTCCTCTTTCCTAACATCCCCAAAAGTGTCTCTCCCTTAGCAGTTCACAATTTAGTGATATTCCATTATCAACCCTGGAAGTCATCCTTGGCCTTTCTGTGTATCGCATATGATAAAGCTGGTCCATTAAGCATACACCATTGGCTTTGTTCGCTATAGCCTCAGTCTGATCACCTTCATCTCTATCACTGTATCCAAGCCACTGTCATCTCACACCTGAACTACTATAGTAATAGCTTCTTTGATAGTTCTCCTTACTTCAACATTTGTTTCCTTTAAAAATCTATTTCCCTATCAGCAGTCAAAATTCGGAGTAAATTGGCTCACATCACACTCTCTCTTAAAGCCTTTCAATTGCTTCCAGTGCGTTTGGAATAAAGTCGTAGTTATGCTGTTCAGGTTCCAAATAATCTGACTCAGTGGCTTCCTCAGCCCTTCCTCTCCTGACCACTCTACTTCAGCCGTTTTTATCTCCTTAAACTGTGTCAAGCTTGTTTCCAGCTTGGCTCTTTGTATGTCCTCTTTGTTCAGCTTGGAACACTCTTCCTTTGGGTCATGTCATAGTTTGTTTTCTCACTTCATTCCAAACTGTCTAAATTGGGCCTCCTGTGAGCGGCCTTTTCAATGTTGTCTATCTGAAGTAGGTCTTCACACAACAGTATATAGTTCCTCCAGCCCTTTGTCCTGCTTATTCTTCATTGCACTTAATGCTTCCTGGAAATGATACATTTATTGTTCACTTTTGTGCTCTCTCACTAGAATATCAGCTCCTTGCAAACAGCAGCATTGTCTTATTGCTGTGTCTCTGGGCCCTAAAATAAATGCTCAATAAAGATTTCTTGATTGTGTGGCTATATTATATATAATTCACCCATTTTTGGTCTAATTATCTACTGACCAATTATGATGAGAAAATAGAACATAAATATCAGAAAAACAAACAACCCAATCAAAAAGTGGGGGAAAGACCTAAACAGACAGTTCTCCAGAGAAGATATACAGATGGCTAACAAACATACGAAAAGATGCTCAACACTGCTCATGAGATATCACCTCACACCAGTCAGAATGGCCATCATCAAAAAGTCTACAAA
Source organism: Nanger dama (assembly GCA_917880005.1). Taxonomy (NCBI): domain Eukaryota; kingdom Metazoa; phylum Chordata; class Mammalia; order Artiodactyla; family Bovidae; genus Nanger; species Nanger dama. The sequence goes on from CAKJTW010000059.1 coordinate 7,275,331, forward strand.
CAATAAATGCTGGAGATGGTGTGGAGAAAAGGGAACATTCTTGGACTGCTGATGGGAATGTAAATTGACACAGCCACTATGGAAGATGGGATGGAGGGTCTTTAAAAACTAGGAATAAAACCATCATATGACCTAGCAATCCCACTCCTAGGCATAAACCCTGAGGAAACCGAAATTGAAAGAGACGCAGGTATCCCATTGTTCATTGCAGCACTATTTACAATAGCTAGAACATGGAAGCAAACTAGATGTCCATCACATGAATGAATAAAGAAGTTGACAATCTTGAGAAAGAAGAATGGAACTGGAGGAATCAACTTGCCTGACTTCAGGCTCTACTACAAAGCCACAGTCATTAAGACAGTATGGTACTGGCACAAAGACAGAAATATAGATCAATGAAACAAAATAGAAAGCCCTGAGATAAATCCACACACCTATAGACACCTTATCTTTGACAAAGGAGGCAAGAATATACAATGGAGTAAAGACAGTCTCTTTAACAGGTGGTGCTGGGAAAACTGGTCAACCACTTGTAAAAGAATGAAACTAGATCTCTTTCTAACACCATACACAAAAATAAACTCAAAATGGATTAAAGACCTAAATGTAAGACCAGAAACTATAAAACTCCTAGAGGAAAACATAGGCAAAACACTCTCCGACATAAATCACAGCAGGATCCTCTATGATCCACCTCCCAGTATACTGGAAATAAAAGCAAAAATAAACAAATGGGATCTAATTAAAATTAAAAGCTTCTGCACAACAAAGGAAACTATAAGCAAGGTGAAAAGACAGCCTTCTGAATGGGAGAAAACAATAGCAAATGAAACAACTGACAACTAATCTCAAAGATATATAAGCAACTTATGCAGCTCAACTCCAGAAAAATAACCGATCCAATCAAAAAATGGGCCAAAGAACTAAATAGGCATTTCTCCAAAGAAGACATACGGATGGCTAACAAACACATGAAAAGATGCTCAACATCACTCATTATCAGAGAAATGCAAATCAAGACTACAATGAGGTATCATTTCACACCAGTCAGAATGGCTGCTATCCAAAAGTCTACAAGCAATAAATGCTGGAGAGGATGTGGAGAAAAGGGAACCCTCTTACACTGCTGGTGGGAATGCAAACTAGTACAGCCATTATGGAAAACAGTGTGGAGATTCCTTAAAAAATTGCAAATAGAACTACCTTATGATCCAGCAATCCCCCTGCTGGGCATACACACTGAGGAAACCAGAATTGAAAGAGACACATGTACCCCAATGTTCATTGCAGCACTGTTTATAATAGCCAGGACATGGAAACAACCTAGATGTCCATCAGCAGATGAATGGATAAGAAAGCTGTGGTACATATACACAATGGAGTACTACTCAGCCCTTAAAAAGAATAAATTCGACTCAGTTCTAATGAGATGGATGAAATTGGAGCCGATTATACAGAGTGAAGTAAGCCAGAAAGAAAAACACCAATACAGTGTACTGACACATATATATGGAATTTAGAAGGATAGTAATGAAGACCCTCTATGTGAGACAACAAAAGAGACTCAGAGGTATAGAACGGACTTTTGGACTCTGAGGGAGAGGGAGAGGGTGGGATGATTTGGGAGAACGGCATTGAAACATGTATACTATCTTGTAAGAATGAAGCGCCATGTTCAATACAGGATGCAGGACGCATGGGGCTGGTGCACGGGATGATTCAGGGAGAGGATGTGGGGTGGGAGGTGGGAGGGGGCTTCGGCATTGGGAGATCGTGGACACCTGTGGCTGATTCATGTCAATGTATGGCAAAACAAATACAGTATTGTAATGTAGAATAAAGTATTAAAAAAATAAAAAAGTAAAAAAAGTAAAAAAAAAAAAAAAAAGAAATTGTGATACATATACTCAATGGAATATTAACCAGCCATAAAAAGCAACACATTTGAATCAGTTCTGATGAGGTGGATGAACCTAGAGCCTATTATACAGAGTGAAGTAAGTCAGAAACAGAAATATAAATATCATATACTGATTCCTATATATGGAATCTAGAAAGATGGTACTAATGAATTTATTTGCAGGGCGGCAATGGAGAAACAGACATAGAGAACAGACTTATGGACATGGGGAGAGGGGAAGAGAGGATGAGATATATGGAGAGATTAACATGGAAAATTACGTTAGCATATGTAAAATAGATCACCAATGGGAATTTGCTGTATGTCTCAGAAAGCTCAAACAGGGGCCTTGTATCAACCTAGAGGGGTAGGATGGGGAGGGAGATGGGAGGGAGGTTCAAGAGTGAGGGGATATATGTATAACTATGACTGATTCATGTTGATGTTTGACAGAAAACAGCAAAATTCTGTAAAGCAATTATCCTTCAATTTAAAAATAAGTAAATTTTAAAAATAGAATATAAAAGAGCTTTCAAATATCTCCACTATTGCCATACAGGGTTTTGTTGCATTTTACATTCTTAGTTGCTCAACAGTATTGGGAAACATCTTGAAGAACCAACTCATGTACCCTAAGGAATAACTGTGAATTCTTTTTTGCTTTCTGTAGAGAATGCTAATTTCAGTATAACTTCCATGAACTTCTTATTTGGCTCTTTGCCCTTCAGATGAGAGGACATAGGGATTCTTTGCTTCCTCAGTTCATGCTGAACTTCTTGTTTTTAGAAATGCTGAGTTCATCCTGAAGCCTACCCACTGAGAATTACTTATGTATTATAAAACTTTAGGCTCTTACTAAATAAGACTTATTCAGTCTACTCAGAGTGAAAACTCCCTATAATAGGGATATATTTTACGTACTTTGCATAGTTTTGAATTTAATTTAATTTATTATTTTAAAACTTTCTGTGATTGTGAATTACTTTTTGCCTCTGTGCTTGTTAATATACTTCTCATTGTAAATTATTAACATTATAAAAGTAAGCACTAGGTTTTAAATATAAATGTCTGATTCACTATAGCCTTTGTGGTATTAATTTTCTTTCCTATGTAAACGATAAAGTAGTATCGGTGGATATTCTTTTTTCAATGTGGCTAATTGGATTTGCACTCTTTTTTCAATGTGGCTAATTGGATTTGCACGGTATCACTCTAAAGCTTTTCCATGGGTCTACAGATGAAACACAAATAGTTTAAGAGTTTATTAAAAAAAAGTTTATACAATTTCACATCATAATCCCTGTGTTGAAAACATTCTAGCTTTTTGAGTCATAATATTCCATATTATATGTGCACGATAAAATACCTGTATTTCCCCTAAAGTTTGATAATTAGATTGGTTATAACTTTTATATATTCTAATTAATATAAAAATAAAATTTTATGCATAAATTTAAATCAATAGTTCTTATCATTTATATAGGAAATATTAATAAGCTAGAAGTTAAGGGAAATGTCTTGATACATATTGCCAAATTGTTTTTCAGAGCAGCTCTACTAAATTATAATTTTACCATTAGATAAGAGGGCTTATCTCATCATACTGCTACCAGTCCAGTTCAGTCGCTCAGTCGTGTCCAACTCTTTGCGACCCCATGAATCGCAGCACGCCAGGCCTCCCTGCCCATCACCATCTCCCAGAGCTTACTCAGACTCACGTCTATCGAGTCAGTGATGCCATCCAGCCATCTCATCCTCTGCCATCCCCCTTCTCCTCCTGCCCCCAATCCCTCCCAGCATCAGAGTCTTTTCCAATGAGTCAACTCTTCGCATGAAGTGGCCAAAGTTACTGGGGTTTCAGCTTCAGCATCATTCCTTCCATTGAACACCCAGGGCTGATCTCCTTCAGAATGGACTGGTTGGATCTCCTTGCAGTCCAAGGGACTCTCAAGAGTCTTCTCCAACACCACAGCTCAAAAGCATCAATTCTTTGGCACTCAGCCTTCTTCACAGTCCAACTCACACATCCATACATGACCACAGGAAAAACCATAGCCTTGACTAGACAGACCTTAGTCGGCAAAGTGATGTCTCTGCTTTTGAATATACTATCTAGGTTGGTCATAACTTTTCTTCCAAGGAGTAAGCATCTTTTAATTTCATGGCTGCACTCACCATCTGCAGTGATTTTGGAGTCCCAAAAAATAAAGTCTGACCCTGTTTCCACTGTTTCTCCATCTATTTCCCATGAAGTGATGGGACCAGAAGCCATGATCTTCGTTTTCTGGATGTTGAGCTTTAGGCCAAATTTTTCATTCTCCTCTTTCACTTTCATCAAGAGGCTTTTTAGCTCCTTTTAACTTTCTGCCATAAGGGTGGTGTCACCTGCATATCTGAGGTTATTGATATTTCTCCTGGGAATCTTGATTCCAGCTTGTGTTTCTCCCAGTCCAGCGTTTCTCATGATGTACTCTGCATATAAGTTAAATAAGCAGGGTGACAATATACAGCCTTGACGTACTCCTTTTCCTGTTTGGAACCAGTCTGTTGTTCCATGTCAAGTTCTAACTGTTGCTTCCTGACTTGCATACACATTTCTCAAGAGGCAAGTTAGGTGGTCTGGTATTCCCATCTCTTTCAGAATTTTCCACAGTTTATTGGCAATGCCAAAGAATTCTCAAACTACCACACAACTGCACTCATCTCACATGTTAGTAAAGTATTGCTCAAAATTCCCCAAGCCAGGCTTTAGCAGTATGTGAACTGTGAACTCCCTGATGTTCAAGCTGGTTTTAGAAAAGGCAGAGGAACCAGAGATCAAATTGCCAACATCTGCTGCATCATGGAAAAAGCAAGAGGGTTCCAGAAAAACATCTATTTCTGCTTTCTTGACTATGCCAAAGCCTTTGACTGTGTGGATCACAACAAACTGTGGAAAATTCTGAAAGAGATGGGAATACCAGACCACCTAACTGTTACCAGGACTGTCATTAAAATTATTTTTTGGTAAATGCTATCAACAGCAATTATGTTTATTGTTACTTTATTTTTGTTTTTATATTTTTAGGATACACATATCATTATTCTTTTAGTTTTCTTTATAAGTGGTATTGTTATTTGGCCCATCTAGGTATTACAAACTTTTTAAAAATGGATTTTATGATAGCTCTTTTTATCAAGGATATTAACCCTTTTATATTTTTTCTACAAATGTATTTCTTGACAATCTTTACATGTGTACAGTATTACTCTCTTTCATAAAATAGAACACTGTATCTCAGTGGATATAGTTGTTACTGGAAGAATAAAATCAGTCTTTTTATTTCTCTCAAATGGAAAATTCTTAATTAAGAATTTAACTGAGTTATTATTAAACCAGATTAATTTTAAACTAATTAGTACTCTTGCCTGCAAAATTCCATGGACAGAGAAGCTGGTGGGCTATAGTCCATGGGGTCATAAAGAATCGAACATGACTGAGATGGCACGGCACTGTGGCACAGCCATTGAAAGGGACATTGCTTTCCAGTGAATTCTTTTCTTTTCCCACTCAGGTACAAGGAGCCCGTTTTTTAATTTGAACTTTTTATTTTGCACTGTGCTGGGCTGTGCTTAGTCACTCCGTCGTGTCTGACTCTTTGCAACCCCATGGACTGTAGTACTGGGGTATAGCCAGTAAACTATATTGTGATAGTTTTGGGTGAAAAGTGAAGGGACTCAGCTGTACCTACACATGTAACCATTCTCCCCAAATTCTCCTCCCATTTCGGCAAAAGGAGCTCAATTAGAAAGAGTTTGAGAATGAGGAAGTTTCAGACGGAAAGAAAGCTATTAACTCCCTCCTGCAAAATAATGTGCAATATGAATTCCAAAGTGAAATATACACATCACAAATTTTAAGTCAGTTGAGACTATGTTTCCAGTTCTCCTGAATGGTTCACCCAGCACAGTCTCTGAGAGTCAGTAGTTTACTTTGAATATGCGTGTGTATGTGTGAGTTTAGCTGAATACTTACTATACATTTTGGGCTTCCCTGGTGGCTCAGAGGGTAAAGCGTCTGCCTGCAATGCAGGAGACCCGAGTTCGATCCCTGGGTCAGGAAGATCCTCTGGAGAAGGAAATGACAACTCACTCAGTATTCTTGCCTGGAGAATCCCATGGACAGAGGTGCCTGGTGGGCTACAGTCCATGGGGTCGCAAAGAGTTGGACACAACTGAGCAACTTCACTTTCACTTTACTATACATTAATGAGAATAAACAGGTGTCTGAGTCCCATAGGCCAGGAAAATCTTGAAAGGGCTAAATTTGGAGTACCCGCCTAGTTCTCATGCCACCTGGCTTAATGTGTGGGGCTGTGTATCAACAGCTATCACTGATTGTCTACTAAGGCATCCTGACTCTTTGCGACCCCATGAACTGGAGCCCACCAAGCTCCTCTGTCTATGGGATTCTCCAGGCAAGAATACTGGAGTGGTTTGCCATTTCCTTCTCCAGGGGATCTTCCCAACCCAGGGACTGAACCTGGGTCTCCTGAATTGTAGGCAGATGTTTTATGATCTGCGCCACCAGGGAAGCCAGTCCATGGGGTTAAGGCATCCTGGGAATAGCTCAATTAAAAAAACAACATTATGATTACAGTTTGTAGTTTCCTTAAAGAAAAAAATTCCCTGGTGAAGGTTAGAAGAAGATATTTTTCAAGAGAGCTAAAATATGGAACTAAGAATCACTGAGTTTGGCCCATGGATGGCATCCCTCTTGCTTTCTATTTTCCCTAAGCCTTAGGAAAAGTCATATTTAGCATACAGCATTATGCTTTCTCCCTAAGTTCACCACTTCAGTAAAATTTCCAACCCTTGTGGTAGTGTCATGGAGGATAAAAAGCTGAGGTAGTAAAGGGAAGTGCAGCCCACTCCAAATAGTCCTTCTGTGGTTAATGTTCAGACAGCAAATAGCATCCTGTTGAGGCTAGTCTTTAACAACATGAATGTGATCCAAGCAGAAGCAAAGACATCAAGGTTCTCTGCTGACTAAATGTTTCTCCAGGAAAACCTTCATTAAGGAAAATCTGTTCCCCTGCATATGCTGGTGAGAGGTCACACTTGAGTGATGAGAGAGGAGTTTGTGAGGCTGATAGAGACGCTTGGGGTATGTTTGTGCATAGAAAAAGCCTTTGTGTATACAGAATTCTCAAGAAATGGTTAACAGAGCAAAAAGTAAGTAGTGGTGAAGGAAAGGAAGTCACTTCCACTTTTCCAAATATATCTTCTATATTGCTTGTAATTTTTTTTACAGTAAGTATTTACTACTTTGGCAATTCAGAAACACATAGTAAATTAAAAAGTTTATTTCCTTCAGCTTGTTGTCTTTTTAAAAACTTGCTTTTTATTTATGAAAGTCTTTTGTTTGGTATCTTTATTTTGTGATTTCTTGCATTGCATTTAAGCCTTCTCTATTCATTGACCAGACTATTAGTATGTATTTATGTTTATGTGACCAACTCTCTGACTATGGAGAATAACTACAATAAAGCACCATCTGGGGTGTGTCAAGCTACGTATTTGAAAACACTATTAGCACAGAAGGCCAAAATGAGAAAGATTCTAAGAAATAAACACTTGTGGTAATAATTGATAGGTTTTGGTTGTGCTCCAGTGATCATAGGGCCCTAAAGTCTTGTGAGAAGCTAATGCTCCCCAATAGGGAGTATTACAAGGGCAGCCTCAGAAAGTTTTTTTGTCACACAAATAGGGGTCCTCCTTGGGAAAAAGCTTCTCGCTTGCCCAAGCTCCACTTAGAAAATTGGAATTTAAGGCACTCAGTCTACTGGTAACTATTTATTATCTACAGCAGAACTCAGAAGTCAGCATAAGAACATGAGAAAAACAACTCTGTTCTAACTACACATTCTGCAGAGGGACGTTCTGTTTCATACGTCTCATTGCAAAATTTATGAGGCTTCCCACATCTGGGAGCAGACTTTTTCCTGCTACTGTCATAACCTTTCCTATCCTGCTTCTCTTGCCTTCTGTCTTCCTTCCCAGAGTTTCCTTTCCATGCTGTTTTGCCTGTTTGTTTGTTTAAATGTGGTGTCCTTTATTCACTCTCATGTCCAACCCTCTAGCCCCAAGTCATTCTTTCCTTTCTGACTTTCTCTCCATGCCCTGTTTTTATGCTGATTCTTTTTCTTCAAAGGTCTTAAAGATTTTTATTTGAAACAAAGATAGATTTTCAGACAAATCACAGGAGAGAGAGCAATGTTCCTCTGGGGATACATATCCATATGGAGGAAAAGTAAGGGAGGTGGGGAGATTATGCTTTGTACATGCTATGGTCATTTTCTTTGATGTCTCAGTCAGAGAACCCTGTACTGTAAGCTCTGCTTGAGTTTCAGCTGTCTCATTTTCACTATCAGCTATACCAAAACAAGTCCTAGCATCATCCTCAGTGACATCACTGATCTCCAGACTACCACCTGCCAGAAATACCAGTATTTCAGAGTTCTCTGTGTTGAGTGCCTCCTCATTTTCCATCCATCTACTGCTTGGAGCAGGAAGTCCCCAAGAGGCACATGGCAACACTGCACTCTAACCAATGACTCTGAGCAAGAACGTTGTTTCAAAAATACCAAGTTTGGTGTAATCTCAAGATCTGGAAGAGTTTTTAATTCAGCGTCATCACTATATTTTGGTGGCCCACCACTTTCAACTATGCAGTGATAGATTCCCCCATCTCCTTCAATTGCATTGCCGGTAAGTAGTGAAAGTTTAATAACTGTCATCCAGAAGAGGCTGTCTGTGCTGTTCCCACTTCACAAATGGGACCAAATCAGCATTAATTTCACAATTCAGAACTTCTCTCTTTCCAACTGAAAATGATTATTCTGATTCTTATCCACTGATTCCTCATCACCATCATCCTCTCTCTACTTACATAAATTCCCTCCTCCAATATTCTAATTTTACTGTCAGTGTTTATATCATTGTGTCTGTGTGCATGCTCAGTTACTTAGTCATGCCCAATTCTTTGTGACCCTATGGACTGTAGCCCATTAGGCTCTTCTGTTCATGGAATTTTCCAGGCAAGAACACTGGAGCAGGTTGCCATGTCCTCCTCCAGGGAATCTTGCTGACTCAGGGTCAAACCTGAGTCTCTTGCATCTCCTTCATTGGCAGGTGGATTCTTTACCACTGAGCCACTCGTTTATACTGGGCTATGGCTAAAATCAAATCTCCTTGGTTATTGTTGGACTGTAGGCTTGGCTATAGCAGACAATTTCCACCATCACATGAAAGCCTTTGGAATCATCTGTTAACTAGAAAGCAGTTCCAGGACCCACTCCAGTAGCACAGCTGAACTTCCTCCATTCATTATCTAAACGCTCTGATGTTTATTTATATTTATGAAAACTTCTTATTCTGAGAAATACACCTAATCCCCCATGGGAACTGACAGCCCTAGCTGATGATTAGTTTGTTCTGCTTGATAATGCTCAAAGTAGAATCATATTTGATGTTTATTGAGTAGCTATAGTCTGTACCTAAATGATCAAGACATCACTAATTAATCAAAACAGTCCTTGGTTTAAAAAAGCAAAGTTTCTTCTTTAGCCATTTCATTATTTGGCTAGTTTTCCCATGCAAGCTACTCCAGTCTGTGTGCACATATATCCAAGTCAACACAGTTTTTACCTTCTTTGCTTTATATACGCCAAGGGCTTCCATAAATTGCCTCTAATGGATTTCTGATCCTCATCACATGGTGCTCCTTGCTCTAAATGTAACAATTATGGACTTTATAAGGAAAGAAGCCTTCTATTTCCATCCTTCCTCCCTTCCTCAAGACATCATTTTGTCTTATTTTATCTGTGAAACTCAAATAAAACTCTGCCTTCCTGCTCCTCACTTTAAGACCACTCTTAGCACCTTGATGTAACCAAATGGTTCATGAACTATTCACTCAGAAAGACTATGAGGCATGACAATTGAGACGTCAGTCTAACTTTTGTTTTACCCTTATTCTCCTCTTTTTCTTCCCTCCATTTGGGCTTCCCTGGTGGCTCAGATGGTAAAGAATCTGACTGCAATGTGGGAGACCCAGGTTCAATCCCTGGGTTGGGGAGATCCCCTAGATAAGGGAATAGCAACTCACTCTAGTACTTTTGCCTGGAGAATTCCATGGACAGAGGAAATTTGTGGGTTACAGTCCATGGGGTCACAAAGAATTGTACACTCTTGAGTGACTTCCACTTTCCCTCCATTCACTCTGAATATTTCTTTGCCCAAGAGGAGGCTTTTGATTGGCATTTTCTTTCCTATTTCCTAAACCAGATCTCAAGCCAGAGACTCCAGAGTTAAATTTGGTCCACATATATGTTTTGTTAGGTTCATATGGAATGTTTTAAAAACTTTAGCCAACACTTGGCACATTTCACAGAGAGATTTGAATTTCTGTCATCTCTTAAAAATTAGACGGTCTTGACACACCGGGCTGCTGTTTTCGTGTGTCTAAATAGAGGCTGCAACCTTAGCTCTCACCCCTATCCTTTTCTTGACTCGGGAAACTTCACTCATTTACATCATCTCTCTTGCCCCTGTCAGCATTGCTTGGTTCCTGGATTAAAGCCATTAAGGAGGGATGCTAGCTGTGCTTGAGAGACACCTTAAAAAGATTGTTTAATTCACAGGCAGAGACTGTTTTAAAGAAACACTTTGGATTTGCCCGGTGATACAGTGCATAAGAATCTGCCTGCCAATGCAGAGGACACGGGTTCAATCCCTGGTCCAAGAAGATTCCACATGCCACTAAGAAACCAAGCCCACAGGCTGCAACTTCTGAAGCTTGTGCACATAGAATCCGTGCTCCACAACAAGAGAAGCCACCGCAGTGAGGGGCCCAAGCACCACCACTACAGAGCAGCCCCTGCTCGCGACAACTAGAAAAAGCCTCGTGCAGCAACGAAGACACAGCAGGACCCAAAATAAAAAATACGAATTAAAAAAATTTATATTCAAAATATCTATTAAAAAATATTCAACAGATAAGAATCTGTTATGTGTCAGTCAGGTTTTGGTGGTGGGGGTAAAAACAATGAATAAGACAGGAGCATTTCTATGTTAGTACAAGGTGCCAACAGACAAGTAAACACAGTAACAAGTTACTTTCGAGTAATGATCAGTATACGAAATAATATCTTATATTCATAATTTCATGTGATGATAAGGACATGAAAGAAACAAAGCAAAGTGATAGGATAGAGCACCGCGATGGGGAGAGGACGAGGTGGATGGTGGGGCAGCGGGTATTGTAGCTCCGACACCAAGAGAAACTATCTGAGTGATGATAAACTGGGAGCTGAATGTAACATTTAGCGTAGCAGCAGCTTCATGAAGTCTGGGAAGAAATACTCTAAGCAGAGGAAACAGCAAGTACAAAAACCTTGAGGTGGATGTGAGTTGGACATATTCAAAGGATTTAAGGTTTGAGTGGGTGAGGCTTAAAGAACAAGAGGAGAAGTTGGAGAGGTGAATGGACACCAGATCTTGTAAAGCCTTGGTATCCACAATAAGGAGTCTGGTCTGATTCCAAGTGCATTGGGAAATTATTGGACATCATTAAGTGTATGAGTGGCGTAATCAGATTTTCTCCTAAGGGGTAATGTCTTACAGTTTGCAACAGTTGTTGATATGTTTAACTTTTTTTTTTCAGTTGTGAAGTATAACATATATAGAAAAGAATACATAAAACACACATATAGAGTTTAGTGCATAATTATAAAGCAAAGGTCATGTATCTACCATGCAGGCAAGAAAGAGAATGCTGCCAATTCCCAGAAGTACCCCAGCACATGGTCCTTCCATGTTTCTCTCCCCTTCAGAGTAAACACAGCCCTGAGAGTACTTGTTCAGTCACAAAGTCATATCCAGTTCTTTGCAACCACATAGACTGCAGCACAGCAAGTTGCTCTGCCCTTCACTATCTCCCAGAGTTTGCTCAAATTCATGTCCATTGAGTTGGTGATGCTATCTAACCATCTCATCCTCTGCCACCCACTTCTTCTTTTGCCTTCAATTTTTCCCAGAATTGGGGTCTTCTGCAAGTGGCCAAGTATTGGAAATTTTCTGTATAGTTTTACCTCTTAGCAATGCATCTCTGTACAATATAGTCTAATATCAATAAACATTTTGTATAAATGCCATTTGAGTTCTATCTTAAGATGAACAATAAAAATGTCCTCACAGAATTTCTTCCCCAACCAAAAATGAGGAAAATCATTTTTAAAGAAGTGGTTTTTGTCCCTCACAACAATCAAACAAGGACATAGCCTAAAGTAGTACATTTCAAAAAATGACAACCAAGAGAAAAAAGATAAAATTCTCTAGCAAAATACAAAAGCAGAGCAAGTCTTAGTTTCTAATCCCAATTCTGCCCTCACAAATCTTTCAGTGAATAGGAAAAATTCTCAGAATACTTACTAATACCTCCAAATATGTAGAGAAATAAACAGTTGAATATCTTTATCTTTTTCTCTTTTGATTAAGAAATTGTGGCTACAGCTGCTGGGGATGAATGTGTTTAATGGGAAAATGAACATTTAGCACAGAGAAGGCAATGGCACCCCATTCCAGTACTCTTGCTTGGAAAATCCCATGGATGGAGGAGCCTGGTAGGCTACAGTCCATGGGGTCGCTAAAGTCGGACATGACTGAGCGACTTCACTTTCACTTTTCACTTTGATGCATTGGAGAAGAAAATGGCAACCCACTCCAGTGTTCTTGCCTGGAGAATCCCTGGGATGGGGGAGCCTGATGGGCTACTGTCTATGGGGTCGCATAGAGTCAGACACGACTGAAGCGACTTAGCAGCAGCAGCAACAGCAGAACATTCAGCAACTATGAGCTTCATGGCTCTTCCCCAGTCCCAGAGGATGAAGGTGGATTAATGCAAGTCAGCTGTGTTCATCTCATTCCCTTACCAAGGATATGTTTAAGCCTGGGCATTTGATATAACCCTGACCAGTAAAATGCAATGGAGGGAGTTAGGCAATAGAGGAATTATTTGTACCAATGATCAAAAAGCCAAGAGGCTAAATAGGATGGTGGGACATCCTAGAAGTTAGTAACAGCAGAAAGCCACTATTGACTGTATGCTGGAGGCTGGAGAGAGGAAGTGATGGTATTACAGCCCAGAAGTCAGGGCTTTTGGCAGAAACTGGAACACGGGTATGGGGTCGGGAGGTGGAAGCTGTTCACTGGGAGGCTGGAGACGCAGACGCTCCTGGAGGCTCACACACAGGAAGGGTAAACACCCTGGCTTGGCTCTTTCCTGCCCTCAGGTCAGCTGCCAATGCAGATAGCAGGCTGCCAGGGGCCCCCGGAAGGATATCCCGCAGGAATCAGTCCCTCTGTGATACAAAGCCAACAGGGGAAACTAAGTCTCGGATTTAAGGATGAACGGGTGAAGACTGAGCATGAAGAGGATGAGGAAAAGAGGAGGATCATGGGTGAATTCCAAGTTTGGGGCTTCCAAGTGTGAGGAAGAGGCGGAACACTGAAGAAGTAGCAGTTTGAGGAGCTAAACTCAGAAGGTTTAGTTTGCCCGTAGGAAACTTAAGCTGTCTGTTAAATATCTGAGTAAGTGGGTTCTTGCCTGTTCAGTCACATCAGATATTTACCCTGGACTGGGGGGAAAGCAAAGAGAAAAGGGATAAGAGAAGAGAAAGAGAGGGAAGCTGGAGAAGGAGGGGAAGCAGAGGGAGAGAGCCCAAGTGAGAGAGCTATCTGTATTCTCAGGCAGGATACCCGAGGCTTGATTTTTAGCTGTTTCCAGAAAGGTGGCTAAAAATGGGAGCACAGGCATCTTAACAAAATAACGTTATTTCCCAGAGCCAAGGGGTAGAATCAGAAGAGGCCTGAAGGGACCATATTGTAAAGAATGGTGGTGTCTCAGCATTATGTGAGTGGACAAATGATCAGAGCTAAATAGTCTCCCCTCCCCATGCATTCTCTGCAAATGACAGCACTTCACACACCTGAGATTATGGGGTTTGAGGGAAGTTATATGGCAAAAGGCTAAGTTGTCTGCCACCCAAAACATATGAAGATACAAAAATAGATGTTTAGTTGCATCAGAATTTACGTCTTGCCCCCGTGAGACAATTTGTGGAATGTAAAACTCACTTACAATGCAATTTTCAAAGACTTGTTTATTCAGTGCAGCTTAACCCATTGGTTGAGCTTGAATAAGATGGTCCAGAGCATGAGCCCTTTAAAATCTCCCCTAGTGGAAAAGAAAAGAACAAGCCATACTGATCATCCAGTCTCAACCACTGAATACACCTGCGGGCAAAACTGTTTCCCAAAGACATATACTTGTTCTTGGAAACAGTGTAACCCAGTTCCATATTTTAAGAAGAAGCATTTTCCTGACATGTAAGAGAATCTGTATAGATCTCTGCCTACAAAAGGAACAGCCCTTCACGCATGAAAAAAAGCATTAGTTGTATCCACTGGCTAGCTATTCTATTTATCCTCTGGTTTCTAATCTGTTTCAAATTTACCTATCAAAGAGCTGGTAGAAACTGTGAAGTTACAGTTTTCACCCCTTTAGGCCCAAGTAGCATTTCCAGGCAAGGCCCAAATGCACCCCATGAGCTGAAGGGAGGAAACACGCATTTATGAGTCCTGTGCTTGCAACACCGCAAAGGGTAAATCGTGAGGCATTCTGCTCCTCTGGTTACGTTCATATGCATACAATTCTGCTAGCTCTCCCAGGTCAATGTCAAAATGAAGAAGAGGAAGGAAAAGAAAAAGAGGAAGAGAAGAAGGTGGGATGAGGAGAAGTTAAACACTGTTTTGGTTTCCATCCTCTCACTTTAAAGCTATGAAAATGAAATTTTGGAAAGCTAAAGATTCCAGAATCTTACAGTCTAATCTCCCTGGGCATACTGACAGTCTGCTATCTTTTTACTTTTAATACAAAAATTGTTTCAGCAATGATCGTTTTGATAGTCCAAACTATATACTAAGATCTAACATGAATTTTTATTAGACAACAAAAGACACTAACCATGTCTTTTGTCATATATCTATATATCTATATATCTATATATATCTTTTAAATTCTTAAAAGTACAAGCTCTCATCTTCTACTTTTTCCTAGCAAGGAGAACTGGAGCTGGAATTATATGCATGTATGAGTTGTAACATTAAAATGTTGATGAATCAGCACAGTTTGGGGGCACTTTTTAATATGCTGAACTGATTAAATGACTTCCAGCCATGCTTGCTGTTTAAAACTGTGAGTGTAGAAATAAAGAGCCATAAACATAAAATAAACTAGAATAGCAGTTAGGATTGCGATAATAGTATGTTCCTAAATACTCTGGCCATGTGTGCAGGCAATATAAGCAGCTATCTAATTTTAAAGTTTAATTAGCTAAGTTAAGCAAACTGTTGATTCTGCACTGCTACAGCAAAATGAATCAGCCCATATGTTCTCTGTCTCTAGAATATGAGCATGTAAACAGACGTCTACAAGGGGTAAACTCACAGATGACTGGAAATGAATTTTGGCAGTGACACATTAACATAATTGGCAGTCACTGGGGAAAATATTGACAATGTTAAGTTTTGAGCTCTTCAAAAGAGTAACTTGGTCTATCTCAAACTGCAACTGTGGTTGCATAGTGGAGAAGCTTCCTGAACAAGACAGATTTTCTTTTCTTTTTTAAGTTTACTAATCATTCTTAAAAATTTATTGAAGTCTAGTTGATTTGGGCTTCCCTGGTGGCTCAGTGGGAAAGAATCTGCCTGCCAAGCAGGAGATGCAGGTTTGATCCCTGGGTCAGCAAGATCCCCTGGAGAAGGAAATGGCAACTAACGCCAGTATTCTTGCCTGGAAAATCCCATGGACAGAGAAGCCTGGAAGGTGGGCTATAGCCCATGGGGTTGCAAAGAATCTGACAGGACTTAGTGACTAAACAGCAAGGGCAACATAGTTGATTTACAGTGGTGTGCTAATTTCTGCTACATGGTAAAGTGATTCAATTATACATATATATGTGTGTGTGTGTATACATATATATACATTCTTTTTATCTTCTTTTCCATTATTGTTTCTCATAGGATATTAAATATAGTTCCCTATGCTATATACAGTAAGACCTTGTTTATCCATCTCATATGTAATAGCTTGCATCTACTAACCCCAAACTCTCAATCCATCCTTCCCCCACCATAATCCCCCTTGGCATTTACAAATGTGTTCTCTATGTCTGTGAATCTATTTCATAGATAGTTTCATTTATGTCTTATTTTGGATTCCCAGATAGATTTTAAATTGGGCCTTCGTGGATGGGAAAAGGATAATATACGGAAGCAAATTTTTCTAGGAATGTGTCCAAAGTAAATGACTATAGATGTGTGTGGTTTTCACATTCTTGCTGTATATATTTTTTTTCCTAGCAGCAATTGTGCGTGAGTATTGACGTTACTGAATTTTCACGCAGCAAGGGAAAAAACTGTTCTGTTAACCTAAGAGCTAGGAAGCTTAACTATCAAAATGCTGCCTGCAGACAGTGCCATCTGTCTTGATGGGCTCTGCATCAGGACACTTCACACAGTGCAGAGGGCCTGCTCCAAGGACGGCGGGTGACAGGGAGACAGACAGCAGTGGCCGCGCACGGAGCTTACATTCCTACGACATCGGTGCCAGCACAAGCTCTTTCTACAGCTGCATTGGAGACGAGTGGGAGATGATAGGATGCCCGAAATAGCAGTGCTTCTTACCTAGGTATTTGTGTCAAACTGCTGCAGGAGAACTGCCTGTTTTGCTTCAGTGGAACACTTGCTAAAATTCGGTTATCAGAGGCACGTTATTGTGATGGGACCACAATGTCTGTCTCTTATGATCGAGTTATCATCTTGGACTGGTAATTTAGATACTAAGGGAGAAAACTCTTTCCTTTTACTAGGCAAACATTTTTGAGCATTTGCTATGTGTCAAGCCTTATACAAGTCACAGGGAATACAGTAATGTCTGAGATATTATAGGTCTTGCTCCCAGTTTAGTAGAAAACAGAGACGTACAAACAGATGACTTATAACACAGTGAAGTCTATACTATAAATGGGAACAACATGCTTTGCTGGTCCTATAAAGAAGCTGATAAGCTTTGCTTGGGGCAGCTGGGAAAGTCTTTACCAAAGAGCTGATGTTTGTACTGGATTTAAAGAGTAAGCGTGCATTTTCCAGATTGAAAAGTCAAAGTCGTTATAACCAGCTTCCAATTCACATTGACCTGAAAAGTCATGAGATACTCTGGAAAGAGCAAGGCGTTCTATGATTAACCTATCAGGTTAACGGGTGAGGTGGGAAATGGGAGAACGAAAGCAGTTCAGGAAGGAAATGTCAGGAAAGGGATTCTAGAAGAAAGCTGGGACTGAGTTGAGTTGCAAAGTGTCTTATACATCAGGCTGTGATGCTAATTTATCCCTTGTGGGTAGTAGGAAACCAACAAATATCTGAAGGATGAAAGATAAGTGACTTTATGTTTCAGGATGCAAATTCAGACTATGATGCAGAAAATGAACCAGAATGAAAGCGATGGGATGGAGCTGTGAGGACTTATGTTGTTATTGTTTTAGTCAGTAAATTGTGTCTGACTCTCTTGTGACCGCACAGACTGCGGCCCACCAGATTCCTCCGTCCATGGGATTCACCAGGCAAGAATACTGGAGTGGGTTGCCATTTCCTTCTCCGGGGATCTTCCCAACCCAGGGATGGAATCCAGGGGTTGAACCTATGTCTCTTGTATTGGCAGGTGGATTCTTCACCCCTGAAACACCAGCTATGGAGCTGTGTGGGCTGGAGTTAAGCAAATGGTGACAAGAACGGAGAAACCACTGTATCTGAGAAAGAGTTGGTAGAGGTAGTTGCAAAGAGCTATGCTCACAGGAAGAGATATAATCGGGAAACACAGCAGAAAACTATCATGCATGAAAAGACTTTACCTATGTCAGGAATGCCCTTTTCTGCCTTTATGGCCCTAGCATTTCTTTAGTCAACATTCCAAATTCAGCTTCGTAGTGTCTGAGCCTCTCCAGTTGCCTCCTCACATTCTATGGGTCCAATTGTGCTGTGCTGGGCTTACTCATTCTGTCGTGTCTGACTCTTTGTAACCCCATGGACTGTAGCTCGCCAGGCTTTTATGTCCATGGGGATTCTCCAGGCAAGAATGTTGGGGTGGGTTGCCATGCCCTCCTCCAGGGGATCTTACCAACTCAGAGATCGAACCCAGGTCTCCATGTTGCAGGAGGATTTTGTACCATCTGAACTAATAGGGAAGCCCATGGGTCCAAATAAATTAGGTGAATTAATCACTTGCAAGTAAAAATAAAGTCCTTCCTATATTACCAAAAATTATTCTCATCTGACTACATTCTCAGTCCCAGGTACAAGTTGAGTAAATGAGAGGGAAACATTTACAGATATTGAATTTAGAGAGGGTCACAGGTGGATGCAAGAGCGCCTGAGATCCAGGGCACAGAAAAAGGGATGAAAATACTTGACCTTTAGTTAATGTTTAACAATTTATTGATAAATAAAGTTAATGACTATTCATATCTCTGAATCTCAATGGACATGAATTTTTTATTTTTCTTAATTTATTTTTTATTGAAGGATAATTACTTTACAGAATTGTTTTGTTTTCTGTCAAACTTCAACATAAATTAGCCATGCTGCTGCTAAGTTGCTTCAGTCGTGTCCAACTCTGTGCAATCCCACAGACGGCAGCCCACCAGCCTCCCTGTCCCTGTGATTCTCCAGGCAAGAACACTGGAGTGGGTTGCCATTTCCTTCTCCAATGCATGAAAGTGAGAAGTGAAAGTGAAGTTGCTCAGTCGTGTCTGACTCTTAGCGACCCCATGGACTGCAGCCCACCGGGCTCCTCCGTCCATGGGGTTTTCCAGGCAAGAGTACTGGAGTGGGATGCCACTGCTTTCTCTGTAAATTAGCCATAGGTATACATATATCCCCTCCCTTTTAAACCTCCCTCCCATCTCCCACCCCATTCCATTGCTCTAGAGTGATACAGAGCCCCTGTTTGAGTTTCCTGGGACATACAGCAAATTCCTGTTGGCTATCTATTTTATATATTGTAATGTAAGTTTCCATATTATTCTTTCCATACATCTCACCCTCTTTTCCCCTCTCCCCATGTCCATAAGTCTATTCTCTATGTCTGTTTCTCCATTGCTGCCCTGCAAATAAATTCTTCATTACCATTTTTCTAGATTCCATATATATGCATTCAGTTCAGTTCAGCTCAGTTGCTCAGTCGTGTCCAGCTCTTTGCGACCCCATGAACTGCAGCACACCAGGCCTCCTGTTCATCACCAACTCCCAGAGTTGAGAGTTCATCACACACTCCCAAACTCATGTGTCTCCTGTTAGAATACATTATTTCTCTTTCTCTTTCTGACTCACTTCACTCTGTATAATAGGTTCTAGATTCATCCACTTCATCAGAACTGACTCAAATGTATTCCTTTCTAAGGCTGAGTAATATTCCATTGTGTATACATACCACAACTTCTTTATCCATTCATCTGTCAGTGGACATCAAGGTTGCTTCCATGTTCTAGCTATTGTAAATAGTGCTGCAGTGAACAATGGGATACATGTGTCTTTTCAATTTTGTTTTCCTCAGGGTTTATGCCTAGGAGTGGGATGCTGGGTCATATGGTGGTTTTATTCCTAGTTTTTTAAGGACTCTCCATACCATTTTCCATAGTGGCTGTATCAATTTACATTCACATCAACAGTGCAAGAGAGTTCCTTCTTCTCCACACTGTCTCTAGCATTTATTGTTTGTAGACTTTTTGATGATGGCCATTTTGACTGGTGTGAGGTGATATCTCATTGTAGTTTTGATTTGCATTTCTCTAATACTGAGTGATGTTGAGCATCTTTTCATGTGCTTGTTAGCCATCTGTATGTCTTCTTTGGAGAAATGTCTGTTTAGGTCTTTTCCCCACTTTTTGATTGGGTTGTTTGCTTTTCTGGCATTGAATTGTATGAGCTGCTTGTATATTTTGGAAATTAGTCCTTTGTCAGTTGTTTCGTTTGCTATTATTTTTCCCATTCCCATTGTCTTTTCACCTTGCTTGTAGTTTCCTCTGCTGTGCAAAAGCTTTTAAGTTTAATCAGGTCCCACTTGTTTACTTTTGTTTTTATTTTTGTTACTCTAGTAGGTGGGTCATAGAGGATCTTGCTTTGATTTATAATATCGAGTGTTCTGCCTATGTTTTCCTCTAAGAATTTTACAGTTTCTGGTCTTACATTTAAGTCCTTAATCCATTTTGAGTTTATCTTTTTGTATGGTGTTAGAAAGTGTTCTAATTTCATTCTTTACATCTAGCTGTCCAGTTTTCCAGGCACCATTTATTGGAGGGGCTGTCTTTGTCGTATTGTATATTCTTGCTTCCTTTGTCAAAAACAAGGTACCCATGGGTCCATGGGTTTATTTCTGGGCTTTCTATCTTCTTTCATTGGTTTATATTTCTGCTTTTGTGCCAGTACCATACTGTCTTGATGACCGTAGCTCAATAGTATAATCTGAAGTTAGGAAGGTTGATTCTTCCAGCTCCTTTCTTTCTTCCTCAAACTGCTTTGGCTATTCGGGGTCTTTTATGTTTCCATATGAATTGTGAAATTTTTTTGTTCTAGTTCTGTGAAAAATGCCATTGGTAATTGCCACCTTGTCCTGGGCTTTCGTTTTTTGGGAGATTTTTGATCACTGCTTCAATTTCAGTGCTTGTAATTGGGTTGTTCATAGTTTCTATTTCTTCCTGATTCAGTCTTGGAAGATTGAACTTTTCTAAGAATCTGTCCATTTCTTCCAGGTTATCTCAATGGACATGAATTTGAACTCTGGGAGTTCAAACTCTGGGAGAAAGTGAAGGACAGGGAAAGCCTGGCGTACTGCAGTCCATGGGGGTCAAAAAGAGTTAGACATGACTTACTGACTGAATAACAGCAACAACATCATACCACTGAATACTTGTTATTGTTGCAACTTATGGACAATGGAGTAAATCTCACAGGAATAGTTTTTATGAAAGGAACTTACTGGCTATATTTACTTAGCTTTGCCACCAGTTTTCTCAGTTTCATACCAGGAAATGTCTGTGTTAATCATCTTCCCAACAGATACTAAATTCTTGATGAGCATAATCCCTCTGTAGTATCCACAATATTGAACCATTACAGACTTTGAAATTAGACCTGAGGATGAGTCCTTATCTGACACTTACTTATGTATTTCTTTGGAAAACTTTCTTAAATTCTCTGAATCTCAGCTTCCTCTTAGTGGACTTGCTATGATAAATTAATAAGTCAGTGTATATAAGGCACACAGCATAATGCCTTGTACATAAAAACAATAAATTATCAACATCACTAGTTCATGGAGTTTTAGTTCACAATGCTGGATTGCAAGAAAGTTTTCAGAATTCATTGAGAAAATATATTTTAAATCCATAGCGCAAAATACTTAGAAAAATAAGTGGATTTTTTTCACCCACAAATTTGAACTCTTGAATATAAAGATGTATTTTATGTGATGTCTGTCTCTACCACTATGCAGAGTGCATGTTGGGGGAAGTTGTCAAGAGATGTGATTACAGGTCTGACCCAGGCATTGGAGGCTCCCTGTCCCTGTCCTTGAAATGTGTGTTCATCTTGCCTTTGCCACTTGCAGGTGCTCCCTCAAGGATACAACCTTGAGATAATAATGTGCTGATGAGATCATTTGGACTACATATGTGACTGAACTCAGTTAAGTCCTCTACATAAACCTTTTAAGATTCTGGTTGTGGGTATAGAGATCAACTCAATTTGTGGCCACCTAAGATAAGTCTTCTATGTAAATTCCCTTGTTTATCAAATCACCCACCTAAAACCTGGAGGGATTTACCTCCTTCTTAGGTCTCTACTTGTGCTCTCAGAGGACAGGAATACTGAGTACCAGAACCAGTTTCAGGTTACACCTGGGAAGCACCCCCAGGAGGTTGCAAAGCCACAGTGTGATGATCTGAGTTAAATTTAGAAATTGCAGAGAGCTCACTTCAAAGCATGAACATATTTTAACCACATTATTTTTAGGCCTTTCTATGTTATCTTGTGCATAGAGTCCCATTGGGAAGTTATCTGAGAAGCATGTTGCTAGCGGCATGTATTACTGAAGCATGCCTCTATTAAAGGAATCTTAATGTGAACTTAAGCCTAGTCAAGATTATGAAATTGGAGGAAGTTGTCCAACAATAGTGGTCAGATATGCACTGCCTGAGGTATTTTCCTTCTCCTGTTACATCCAACTAGCAATTTATGACTTTATTCTGCATGAGTAGAGATGTGTGAAGGTAGTACCAATAAACTTTTAAAGCTCAGTACCTTAAAACAACAAAGAGTAATTCCTTGCTCATGTTTCAAATCCATTTGGGGACAGTGAGATGGGGATGGATTCAATGCACTCTAGTCACTCAGGGACCCAGGTTGATGGAACAGCCACTACCTTTCTTACAATTATCTATCACCATGCAAAAGGAAAGAGTAAGATCTGGAGAGTCTCACTGTGAAAACCAAGAAGTCCAACCCCGAAGGCATCCACTCCATTTTTCTTATAACTCATTCTGCAGAACTAGTCATATGGTTCTCTTCCTAACAATAAAGGGCATAGAAGTATGAGCCCATCATGAGCCTAGAATGGGGCAGAAATGACTGTCACTATCATCTGGCCTGAAATAGAATTGATTGCTTTGGAATAATGAGCAAGTTTTGCCAATTATAAGACTCTGTCTTTTCAAGTCGTTTGTATGATTCTATATGGTTAAAGCATCTGCCTCCAATGCGGGAGACCCGGGTTTGATCCCTGGGTTGAGAAGATCCCCTGGAGAAGGAAATGGCAATCCACTCCAGTATTCTTGCCTGGAGAATCCCATGGATGGAGAAGCCTTGTAGGTTACAGTCCACGGGGTCGCAAAGAGTTGGACATGACTGAGTAACTTCACCTCATATGTTCCTTACATTGATTAACTAAACAGACTTTTGAAAGACAGAGAGAAATGAGCCTCCATCCCTCACCTCAGATGAGCAGACCAATAATTATTCAGCCATGCTTTCCCAGTGCTCCATTGATGTTGACATATTGCAGAGAACTCACAGTATCTCCCCAAGGAGCAATTCTGCAGGTAACAAACTTGAAAATAAAATATTGTCTGCCATGCATTCACTGAATGCGATACCTAAAGAAAAATCTGATCACTCTAAATATTTTCATTGTTACTAATACCTACTTCTTAATGGTTTCCACAGCTTTTCATATTCCTAAAAATTAATTATATGAAGGCCAAGATCTTTCTAAGTAGATTCTCTTAGAATCCCAAACAGCCAGAGTGAAACAAACAGAACACAGTGCAGGTACCAGAAGGATGAGAAAAGGAGCAGTGCTGTGGAAGCAGCCTGGTAGTTCACCAGGAAGAGGAAGGCTGTGTTTATAGCAACTCCTTGGAAACTGCACAAATGCTGACCTTGAGACGTCAGTGTTTGCCGCTCGGTTATGTAAAGGCTGCTAAAATGATTTGTATTTCCCATTCCCTTTCATTTCAGTATAGAAACAGAATGTTTGCTACTAGAATAACTATTAGTTACAGTCGTTTGAAAGTTTTGTCAAATTATGTTGAAATAACATTTTGTAAGGAGAATTGATGGCCTTGGGAACATAGTGGTTTATAATAAGCACCTCAGAGTAATTTCCTAAATTCTCAATATAATACCAAGAGGGCAGGCCCACTTTAGCTGCCCAGTGTCTGTGTCCTTTTAACAGTTCAGTCCAAATGGGCGTGGATCCAGTGAAGTCATATCAGATCAAGGTCATTGTCATGAGTGTACTTGATTACTGGCTATCTCATGGCTTTCTTATAAGATAATTTGATATCACTGACATGTTCTATTTGTATGAAAACATCTTTCCCAGAGTGCCTCATATCTTTATGGCTCTAAAAAATTATGATTATTTCTTACTTAAAGAAGTATTACTTAAAGAAAAATTTCATTACTTCTAATTTTAGTGATTTGGTAAAATGATCTAATCCGATGTGGACTTTTGGGGATATGTGTGCAAAGTTTTTGTTGAACTATAATATTTGTGAATGGAATCTCTTGCAATTCCATCCAGAAGAAAAATGTTCAGTTGTTATCATCATGGTGTATTGTTAGTTTTTTAAAACTAGCATGTCTGTTACTTAGATACTTTCATTTTTTAAACCTACATAGCACATAATTTATTGGAGGTAAGCAAGCATAAGTTGGGAGAGTGTGATGAATATGCCATCAAAATGGGCAAAGAATCCATCTGCCAGTGTAAGAGAAACAGATTGGATTCCTGGGTAGGGAAGATGCCTTGGAAAAGGAAATGGCAACCCATCCCTGCATTCTTGCCTAGAAAATTCAATGGATAGAGGAGCCTGGTGGGCTACGTCCATGGGGTCACAAAAACCAGACTACAGCTTAGCAAATGCACATGTATACAAAGACATTAGACCAAAATGTGCAGTTAAATTATACATAATCTTGTTTTTGATGTATCAGATATTCAAGAATGTTTTTAGCACGCTTTGCTGTTAAAAATGTGCCTTAATTCAGTCACTTGACTTTAAAACATTGCTCTTATTTTTGTTATCTTTGATGCTCTGACCCTAAATTGTGTATTATGATGCAAAATCAGCAGCAGTCATAGCATATATTTTTTTCAATAGCATAAACCAAAGAGTTAATCAAATATAGTTCAGCACTACAGTTGTGTGCTAAAGGCATTTTAATCACACAATTTCTATAGCCCAAATTGTCAAGGCCTGCCACATGTTTTCTATTTCAGTTTGGAGTAAATTTGCACTTTTAATTATATGGATCATTTGGGGACCTTGTTCTTCTGTTTCATTTTATTAATAAACTTGCAGATAAAGAATTTTTAAGAGTCAAAGATTATATTCAACCAGCCTAGTTTATAATGAAGTCAGTAAGATATTGTAACTGTTTCAAAGGAGAATTGGAAGAGTAGACACATACACAGATCATCCAAACACTGAGATGAATTTTTAAACCGATGCAGAACTCGTCAATGGCTAAAGTCAACCAGCAGCAGACAATCCTCCTGCCAGACAGTCACATACATTACTATGGTTTTTCTATGACTTAGAGGATATTTTTCAAAATAAATGCCTCTTTTGTTAAACACACAATTAAAATTCTGGATTAGTACATATCTTCAAATTTACAAATGACAATTTCAGTGGAAAGCAAATTTTATAAATGCCACAAACCAGGCAACATGAATATCTCTTTCAAGAAAAGAACAACGTCAGGTGCATAAGGAAATGTCAATTCTTTTATTTTCCATTTTCTAGGGGACTATAGATGCTTTCATGCCAAACATAGCACTGAGGGACATTCAGGTACTACCATCGGAGTTTGTTTAGTATAATGTTCACTGTATCACTTCCCCCAGACCCCCTCCTGATCCCTTTTGTGGATATGAAGGCTAAATATAACCAAGTTCAAGTTGGTAAAATTCAGATAAATAGGGGAAAGCAAATAAAAATAGAAAATAGACCACACAGGAAGATAGAATGAAAGAAAAGAAACAGAAGGGAAAAAATATATCCAAGAAGGTAAGTACCATTATTATAGTGATGGCAACTGAATAGGAAAATAAGAAATTTTTGACCCATTATATGTAAGATTAAAGTGATAATATAATTGTCATAAGAAAAACTCCAATGACTTCCTAATGTGTATTACACAATAGTAGGCTATCTACAAAAAAATAGTTTTATAATAAGTTAGCAACTGGCATTTACTAAGTAAACTTTTAATATGAATGAATTAGAATAAATTTATTAATAACTTAGCTTCTATATAAAACAGAAGTAAAAGTTATATTTGCGGCAGATTTGATCGGGGGATATTCTGCTTTGTAACATGTTTAGAACTAGTTAAATAAGCAAAAATAATAATCCACTAAACAAAATCAGGTTAATAAAAGATAAACTGACAAATAGGCCAAATATATTTCAAATATAATTTCATTATGAAAGACATTTAGAGTACAAAAGAAAATATTAAGACAAATTTTGAGGCCCTCAGGTTGATGTTAAAAATGTAACGTCAGATTTTATATCTTGTAATATTGCATTATGTGTGTTAGTCGCTCAGTCGTGCCCGACTCTTTGCGACCCCATGGACTGCAATCCACCAGGCTCCTCTGTCCATGAGATTTTCCAGGCAAGGATACTGGAGTGGGTTGCCATTTCCTTCTCTGGGGGACCTTCCCAACCCAGGGATCCAACCCGGGTCTTCTGCACTGCAGGCAGATTCTTTACCAGCTGAAACATTAATAATATAATTTAACTGGAGAAATTAGTTCTTTATGATCTAGCCTTGGTTTTATATTTTGATATTGCTTTCATCTTAATAGTTCTTCAAAACATACATTGCTACAGATGAGATGCAAAAATGAGTCCTCCTGAGTGGAAGAGAAAGGATAATAATTCTTGGGATTTTTGTCATGACTCACACCCTGCAGTCTCAAAATGCTTTTATAGGATTATAATACTCACCTGTGAAATACACCAACTGTAGTGCGCGTGACATCTATGTTATCAGAGGGAATTTGGGAAAAGACAATACAACGCCCAATTTATATATGACACATGAACCAACCCTCCTATTGTGAACTTTGCTTTTTCCCCCTCACATCTGATTGAATGTCAGACTACACTCTCCCTCTTGGAATCAGAATCCCACCCTCTCTGGAGTTGTTCTATACAAACTGAGTTATCTAAAGGTCTCACCAGTTCATCAAAGTGTCAGTCACTCAGTTGTGTCTGACTCACTGTGACCCCATGGACTGTAGCCCACCGGGGTCCTCTGTCCATGGGATTTTCCAGGCAAGAATACTGGAGTAGGTTGCCATTTCCTCCTCCAGGGGGTCTTCCCAACCCAGGGTCGAACCTGGGTCTCCTGCATTGAAGACAGATTCTTTACAATCTGACCCCAGGGAAGCCCATAATGAGATAATTCCTGGTTTTTCTATTAGTAGAAATTGTGATGTGGTAATTCTGATTCTATCTTAATCGTTTACCAATTCACAGAGTATCAGAGGCCTAGATATCCAAGAGTCCTGAGGTCTGGGATACAACACAAATATTGAGCTTCTAGAAGGAAGCTTGCAGGGACTGTAAGAGAGGTGACAGGTTAATCCAAGAGGACAATTCCATAAATATTGCATTTAAACAATATATGTAAAGGAGATAGACTGAGACTGACCATGATTATAAAGATGCCATTACTATTTTAAAAGTGGTGTGCATTAGAAACAGCAGTGCAACAATTAATAAAGATAAAAACCACTAATCCTACTACTTACATTCTAAATAAATGAAATATCTTAGTTCTTTCAACAATCATTAAATTCTATATTGCAAAAAAGCTGCCTTGTCTTATATTCTACGGCTCATCCTGTTTTTCCTTGTCTCTCCTCAGCTCTCCCTCTTTCCTCTTTCACTCCTTATTCTATTCTCCTCGCTCCCTGCTTCTTCACTTCACCCTTTTCTCTGAAACACAAGTGTTTTCTCCCTTTTGGTTTTGAGGATGTTGCAGAGTGTCTTTTAAAGAGGTTGACATGCAGCGGGTGGTCTACTAGCCCCCACTCCTGTCACAGCAACAAGCTTCACTCCTGGGGGTGGGGTCTTTCCTCCTACAGGAGGAGGATTCAAATGTCAGCAGCTCTCACAAAGCATCATGTCCTCATCAGATCTGAAGCACTACTGTTTCCCCAGCTGCCTTAGTCTCAGTATGCACCACCATCCTTAATCTGGGGCACTGATGGTACTGTCCAAATTAACAGGACCCATTGGAGCACAGGTAACTTCATGAGACACACATTCAGCTGAAAAGAATGTATCTGTTCAGTGTGACCCACTCTTGAATTTTTACCAATATTCTTGCCTTTTCTTATTTTATCTGCCTTATGATGAGGCTACATTCTGTCTGTTTTCTCAGTCCTACTGGTGCATTTGGAATGGCCATTTCTTTCAGAGTAAAAGTGGTTCAAGTCCTGATTCCATTATCCATCATGTGTGACCTCAGGTAAGTTACCTTAATGCTACCTAGGTCCTGCAGCTGTAGGGGATTCAGTGAGTTCATACTCGGAGAACTTTCTGGGTCCAGAATCAATATTCTCTACAGCATTTCACTTCTGATATTGCTGCTAATTTTATGAGCAATACCAGCAACCATCCCAAATCCCAATTTCGTCATCAGTAAAGTCCCTTCCAATTGCAGTGCAAACTGCAAAGCAGTTCCTTCATTCAACAAACGTGGATGGAGGTCAGGCACTATGAAGACTGCAGTAAACAAGACAAAAATTGCCCCTGCCTCCTTTGATTTGATGGGAGAGACTAGGCTACCTGTGTGAAGAGCAGAGCCTATGATTTGGGAAACCACCTTAGTCCAGGGGCATTTTCCCTGAGGAAATGACACTTAATCTGAGAACCGTGGGTTGAGTAATATTTAAAGCAATAAAATGGCTCTAGGTAGAAAGTACAATAAACAAAAGGCTCTGAGATGAAAGGCACTTGGGATGTTCTGAGAACTGAAAGAAAGCTAGCAAAGAGGGAGCAGACTGAGACTGAGGAGTGGAAGGGAGTGAAGCTGGGAAGCAGCTGCATCCCAGGGACCATTAGTCCTGGAAGCCACCCCACCTCAATAGGAAAAGCAGGATGTTTACTGTTTAGTTGTACCTTCTGGAGAAGTCTTCAACCCTCACTTTTCAGGTCATTGGCCATAACTGAACTCTAGAAACACCATTGCCAGAGAGGTGGGCAGAGGATAGGTCTGGAGGATCTCAAAGTATCGTGGTCTTTATCCCAAGAGCAATGAGCAGTATTAAAGTATTTTAAACAGGAGTATAAAGTGATCAGGTTTTCACTTTAAAATCAATTCACTGCCCTGTAAAGGCTAAGTTGAAGGAGTTGTTCACTCACTAAGTCATGTCCAACTCTTTGAAACCCCCATGACTGCAGCATGCCAGGCTCCCCTATCCTTCACTATCTCCCGGAGGTTTCTCAAACTCATGTCCAGTGAGTTAATGATGCCATCCAACCATCTCATCTTCTGTCGCCTCTTCTGCTCCTGCCCTCAGTCTTTCCCAGCATCAGGATCTTTTCCAATGAATCAGCCCTTTGCATCATGTGGCCATAATATTGGAGCTTCAGCTTCATCATGAGTCCTTCCGATGAATAGTCAGGGTTGATTTCCTATAGGATGGACTGGTTTGATTTCCTTACTGTCCAAGGGACACTGAAGGAGACCTAAGACCAATTAGCAGTACTGCAAGTAAACGATGATAGAGGTAGACACTACGTGGTGGCTGTAAAACTGCGGAGGAGTAGATGGATTACAGATGGATGTATTCAGGAGATTAAAAAAAAATTGGGTGTGGAAGATAAGGGATAGAGATGATTTTAAAATATTTTCTGAAACTCCTACAAATACTGATGGTCTGTGAAATTGTTCATATTAATTCAACAAGCATCTTTTGGGTACTTGCTGTGTCTAAGGGATAGTTCTATCATAGTGCAGTGGTATTATGTTAAAGGTAGCAGCCACTGACTTAATTTGAGTTCAACATCGGAAATATGGGTCACCAAGGAGTAACATTAAGGAGTTCCATAACCTAGGGCCAAAAGGAGAAGGAAGTAATTTTATTATACCAGTTTGACTGAGGATTAGCGTGGCAAGCAGAAGATGGATGGCTTGTACCAGATAGCTTCTGCTGCACACAAATTCTAAAGATAAAACATACCTTCTTAAAATAAAAATTTTAAAAAGGCCAGTGACTTCAACTTTTGTCTCATTAATACCCAGATCTAATCAAAATGAGTTAGTCATATGTTGGACTGATTGATGACTGATTTCAATTTGGACATTTTCCATCTTAGTGAGCAAGACTCAGAAGCATTTTATTTGGTGAAAACTATTAAGCTAAATGGGAGCTCCTGGTAGTTTAGACAGTGAAGAATCTGCCTGCAATGCA
Source organism: Nanger dama (assembly GCA_917880005.1). Taxonomy (NCBI): domain Eukaryota; kingdom Metazoa; phylum Chordata; class Mammalia; order Artiodactyla; family Bovidae; genus Nanger; species Nanger dama. The sequence goes on from CAKJTW010000059.1 coordinate 7,305,390, forward strand.
GGAGACCTCTGTTTGATCCCTGGGTTTGGAAGAGCCCCTCAAGAAGGGAATGGCTACGCACTCAAGTACTCTTGCCTGGAGAATTTCATGACAGAAGAGCCTAGTTGGTCTAGAGTCTAAAGAGCCTAGAGTCCATGGGGTCGCAAAGAGTCAGACACAACTGAGAGACTTACACACACACATCAAATTAAATATTAATTGCTAATAAGGCAGATTAAAGTAAATATCTCTAATGTCTGACTAATCAAATGGAAATAAAAACTTCCAAGTATAAACCCAGCATAATAGCTTGATCCTGTGATGGGTTTCTAAATGGCCCTCTGTGATCTTCCAGTTGAGCCTGTTGCTTTGAAGTTCATTCCAGCAGGTCGATTGGTCTCTTCTAGGGATAAGGCTATGTATATGGAGTTCGGTGCTGGCAGGTTGAGCATTTGACAGCAGCAGTAACTAGATAAGCCATGGTCAATGGGTGCCCACATAAGCCCTGCACATCAGCCTTCATCAGTATCAACCTGTCTACTACAAGAGTCCACTGTGCAAGCACAAGAATGATTGGAGACAACAGGGTGACATCAACTGGCTGAGTCATTCTGTCTCACTGGCAATTTAGTGCCTCTTCCATGAGAGGTGATTTCTGTTGGGCACTGATATGTGATACAAAGATCTTCATATTTTATGTTCACTTCTTTATGTCATCCACATGTCTCTTCTCCAGACTTTCTTACCCCTGATCTTCAAGTATTTATTTTCACAGGCACTTTAAATATGCAGCTAATCCATTCACCACTACCCATGAGCCTATGTAAATCCTCATTTTAGGCCACTTTTAAGAAAGAAGAGTATGCACTCTATAAAGCTCTGCTTGTTGGGAGGACCTGCCCTCATGACTGAATTTTGGAGCCAGTCCTCAATAGGATTGTAGTATTCAGCAGTCTTTTTTTTTTTTTTAAGCTTGTACTTACACATTGAGTCAACCTATCCATAAACTAAGCTTGGTCTTTTTTGCCCTCCATCAGCTTGTTATAAAGGGATGCCCTGCCCCTCCACTTTCATGGCTATAGATGTAAGATGAGGACGAGGGCCCATGAAAGTGCTTAGTGAGGGGTGGGTCTGGGATACTTACTTCTGTAGCTTACTTGTGCCTTCCAGCCAGTTCTATGCCTGCTTCCAGAATTCCATTTCTACCCTACAGTGAATTGCTGCTGGGCATACTTGATCTTGGGCTTTCTTGGTGGCTTAAACAGTAGAGAATCTGCCTGCAATGTAGGAGACCCAGGTTCTATCCCTGTGTCAGAAAGATCCCCTGAAGAAAGGAATGGCAACCCACTCCAGTATTTCTGCCTAGAGAATTCCATGGACAGAGGAGCTTTGGCCTACAGTTCGTGGGGTTGCAAAGAGTTGGACACAACTGAGCAATTAACACTTTCATGCTTGATCTTATGACTTTGTAGGTCTGACAAAAGTCAACTTATGAGGAGCAACTCTAGCCAGATAGTTACTTATTGCCTCATGATCAAAGTTTTCCTTTTCCATGTGCCTGGTAGCTTGCCAAGGCTGCTGTCTGAATGTGTAATTCTCCCCTGCTCAAGGCATGATTTTGCTCTAGAACCCTGTGTCCTCAGTCACTCAGTTGTGTTCGACTCTTTGTGACCCCATAGACTACAGTTCACCAGACTCCTCTGTACATGGGATCTGGGGATTTTCCAGGAGAGAATATTGGCATGGATTGCCATTTCCTCCTCCAAGGGATCTTCCCTAACACAATGATCGATCCAGCATCTCCTGAATTTCCTGCATTGGCAAGTGAATTCTTCACCACTAAGCTACCTGGAAAGCCCCAAAAGATTAGGTATATCCAACCAGGTGAAGAACCAAAACCAGCTGAAGTACTTGCTGAGGGCGAGCAAGAATCCTGGAGTAGGCTGCCATTTCCTACTCAGGGGATCTTCCCAACCCAAGGACTGAACCTTCATCTCCTGTGTCTACTGCAATGGCGGGTGGATTCTTTACCACTAGCGCCACCCGGGAAGGCCCGAGGAAGGCATATTAAGATTCTCCTAGCTTTAGTGGAATAACTTATCAGACTCTCAGACCATAAGGCATATTCCACAACTATCTTTTTCAAACTGAAAGGTGTACAAAAGAGGTGAGTTTTATTATTATTAATAGACGGGTAAAACAGATTTCATATTTTATATTTGCATAGGAGCTGGCCACTTTATAATTGGTTGTCTTTCAATGGGTAATCTCAATTAGCACTGAATTTTAATATTTGCACAAACTCATCTTACATAGGTGTCTAATGTGTTTATCTCTTCCAAACTCCCCTTTCTAGTCCCATTACTTATTACCAACAACACCACTATCACTATTATACGTATTTGCTAAAAGAGATCTGAAAGTATGGTTGTCCCTTGATTTTATGCTTCAGCAATTAGAAATTGGTTTGTCATTTTGTATTTAACATAGCAATTGTCATGACAAATTGATGTTACTGGTTAGGTGGTGTGTGTTTCTTTGCATATGTCTATGGTATGAAGGTTGCTATGACAGCAGAACAAGGAACAGAAACCATGAATTCTTAACAGATTGCTCATGCTTATGAAAAAGGGCTTATGGGGAAAGCTTTAGGAAGAGCTCATAGGTTTGATTATTTAGATTGTTGGGTATTTGTAGGAATATAGGCCAAGACTCCGAGAAGGTGATGGCACCCCACTCCAATACTCTTGCCTGTAAAGTCCCATGGACAGAGGGGCCTTGTGGGCTGCAGTCCATCGGGTCGCGAAGAGTCAGACACGACTGAGCGACTTCCTGTCACTTTTCACTTTCATGCACTGGAGGAGGAGATAGCAACCACTCCAGTGTTCTTGCCTGGAGAATCCCAGGGACGGGGGAGCCTGGTGGGCTGCCATCTATGGGGTCATACAGAGTCAGACACGACTGAAGTGACTTAGCAGGCCAAGACTATACTCCAGATATATGAAGGCAGTAATCAGTCTGTCATGACTGATTACCCTTAGCTGAATACCCTAAGGCTGAATACCCTTAGCTCTATTCTAGGCTTATGATTTCAGAGTTATTTTGTACAATTTGATGGAATTCCAGTGATTCACTACTGATTGATCCTTTTTCATGTATCAGGATCTCCCTAAGTGCTCTTTGAGGATTCTAACCCTATGAAATGAGAAGAGGAATTTTATTGTAAATAGGTTTCAAAAAGATAATTATTCTAGTGAAGTAGGAATACAGGAAAGAGTACCTAAAAAACACAGCAGAAAAAGGAGTTTCTTATTTTATGATGACTCTCAGATTATATTCTGGGCTGATTTCCATAAGCCTCAGTTAGAATATGAAAAGATGTGTATAATTTGAAGAAAACATGATTTCTCCATAGAAATAAATGGGTTTGGGCCCTAACGTATCAGCAAGACTGCTCATTTATAAGGCAGGCCACTTGATTTCTCAAAAAACTATTTTATGTCCTTTTCATGTCACTTAGACTTCACATTCATTTCTCCCTTTTTCCATCAATTACTAATAATAAGAATATGCATTTACTAGATATTGTAAAGTGTGTTTGGTAATTAGATGTCTTATTTTGATCAGTAGTATCATGGTTCTTAAAGTAAATTTTACTAGGTGATCAGTGTCCCTGGGAAATATTCCAAGGGCATCAAAATTCTGTCATTGACTTCCTATAGAAAATTATGAAGTCTTTACCTTCTATAGTGGCTGGCACACACCAAAAAAAAAAAACCAAAAAAACAAAAAACACCACACACACAAAACAAAAAATTGATGAATAACTGTTCAAATTGTGAGAGTTATTATCATGATATTGAAGCCACCACAGGATTTCCCTGGTGGTTCAGTGGTAAAGAATCTGCCTTCTAGTGAAGGGGACATGGGTTCGATCCTTGGTCTGGGATAATTCCACCTGCTGCAGAGCAGCTGGGTCCATGTACCACAACTTTTGACACAACTATTCCACTTGTGCCCTGGACCCCAGGAGCAGCAACTACTGAAGCCCAAGAGTTCTAGAGCCCATGTTACACAGCAAGAAAAGCCACTGCAATGAGATGCCCGCACACTGCAACTAGACAGCGGCCTGCTCACTGCAGCTGGAGAGCAGCCTCTGTTCACCGCAATCATAGAAAAGCCCGCACAGTAATGAAGACCCAGCACAGCAAGCAAAAGTAAACAGACAATAAAGTCACTACGGAAGTTATTTTGGCACCGGGCTTCCCTTGTAGCTCAGTCGATAAAGAATTTGCCTGCAGTGCAGGAGACCTGTGTTCGATCCCTGGGTTGGGAAGATCCCCTGGAGAAGGAAATGACAACCCACTCTAGTATCCTTGCCTGGAAAATCTCATGGACAGAGGAACCTGGTGGATTGCAGTCCATGGGGTCGCAAAGAGTCGGCACGACTGAACGACTAACACACACACACAGCTCCTTGTTACTGACTGCAGAAGATCAAGCTTGTAATCTGGTGGCAGACATGATATATAGCTTATGGATAACAAAATAAAGAGACACTTCATAATTTTTATATCATATCCTAAGATAGAATAATTTCTAACATAGCTGGATACATAATCATCAGTACTAAAATAGATTTATTTATACATAGGTAAGTAGTGGTAAACTGATATTTTCTGATAATTAAACAAAATGTTATTAGATTTAATTTTAAAATTCTGTTTCTTGAGGAAGGACACTGAGGAAATGTCACTATAAATTGTGATGAGCAGATAAATAATTCTGAGTTTTCTGAAGGGGCTGGTTAGATGTTTTCAAGGTCTATAGTGATTAAATACATTGTTTTCTGTTGTTGATTTAATGATGTCTAAGGTCATATTAAAACTTGCTACTTTCAACATTCTTTATACAAGAAAATACCTCTTAAAAATCTGTGAGAAATATGTAACCAATGCTGTATTTATCCCCTGGGCATCCAGCTCACAATGACTATCCTCTGTGACCGTGATTCTACCTACCCTAGAGATTCTGGATCCTTCCAGACAACATGGAGTTAATGCTGATGAGCATGATGCTCTGGAGTCAGACAGACCTCCCAACTCAACCAGTTACTAGTTGTATGACACCCAAATTACTTGGGAATAATAATTGGACCTACCTAAGAGGATTATTGTGGAGATTAAATGAGATAATACAAATTACATACTTTATGGGCTTCTGTGGTGGCTCAGATGGTAAAGAATCTGTCTGCAACACAGGATGCCTGGGTTTGATCTATGGGTAGGGAAGATCCCCTGAAGAACAGAATGGCCACCCACTCCAGTATTCTTGCCTAGAGAATTCCACAGACAGAAGCGCCTGGAAGGCTACAGTCCATGGAGTCACAAACAGTTGGACACGGAGTGATGAACATACACATGCTTTATGTGCAGTAAATCTCAATAAATAGGAACAATTGTGATTGACATGGTTCATAGCATCAGGCTCCTGATGTACAGAGTTAAGGCTATAGCTTGCTTTAAATATCAGAGATCTTTTTGTAAACCGTATGGCCTTGAGCCTTGATTATCAGGAAACAGCATTATAAGCCCATTCTTACAGCCTAAGTGCTCAGACTACACCCTCCATGCAATCACACACACACACACACACACACACACACACACACACACATTCCAACAGAAATGAAATAGGAAGCAGAATTCTCCATGCAAAATAATAGAACCATGGATGAATAAATGGACAGACCGTGATGCAGTGTTAAGAAATAAAGAAATGAGGACCCTGTTCTCTACCTTCCCACACACTCAGGAGAGCTGAGGTCTTGCCCTCTCATAGAAGATGTCAACCTGCTTCTCCACAAAGCAAGGAAGAAGAGCCTAGAGCTAGGTAGATACTAAGCCTCAATGGCATCTAGCTAGTGGGTCCACCTACCAACCAAGCAGACATGCAGAAGTCTAGAAAAAGAAGATGAAGACAGTATAAATGGAGGTAGTGTTGGCAGAAAAGGAAGAGAAGTGGCAGCAGTTGTTGTTCAGGAAATTAAGATCCTGGCCACAGTGGTCCTTGTACATAAGAGGCAAGCCTGATTCCAGTATTCATTAATCAGGAAATCCTGAAAGGACACACTGAAGAAATGTATCAAGTACTTACGGCTTGTATCAGCGGAGGGATCCTAAAAGAAAAGTAGTCAAAGGAGCCAGAATTGCTTACTGGTAAAAAGGAGAAGATTTTGAGAAGAGACTACTATTCCTTCAGATCAATTTGTAGATACCTCATTGCTAAGCCTTTGGTAGATGTCAAGCGCATCTACCTTCCCCAAACTGCAAACACACACACACACACACACACATTATTTTGCTTGTCGTTTCAGAAGATTTATAGAAATCTGGGGATTCCCTCTCTTCCAGTAGATCAGGGTTTAGATGCTGAGTTCCTGCTCTTCTGGGACATAAAATGTCTTAGATTTATTCATTGCTCCCTAGAAACTCACTGTTTCTCATTTTTATATTCTTTACTTTCTTCCATCCCTACTCTGCTTAAGAAATAAATTGTGCAGGATGTTTCCCTAACTGTAATAATAAACCAATGAGACAACATAAGAAAAACCTTTTTTCTGACTTATTGTGCATGGCCTTCCAGTGGTACATTAGCCAGCAGTAATAATAGCTCAGTGCTCTCCCAGTCAGGATTGGCTTTTAATCTTAAAACTAATTACCACATTGCAAAGGAATAGATGAATATAAGAACAAAGACAGCAGACATGCTGAACGGCATCAAATCGTGTGCAAGGAAGGCCACAGAGTTATACAGAGAGAATTGCTAAAGATAAAGCTTTAAATTTAATAATAAGATGTGTGGAAAGGTTTTTATCATATTCATTAAGGTAAAAGATTCAACACCACCTTGTTATGATTACTCATATTAAAAATGTGATTCATCACCAGTCATGATATGCATTTGTGAAGAATACACTAATAACTAAACTGTTAAACTAAAAAAAAACAAAAACAAACTTAAACCAGTCATAGCATAACATGGCTAATCTTCCACATGTTAGGGCTTCTGGTGTGTTTGTTTGGGTGGGATGGCTAATTTATCAAAAAAACATAGGCTCATACAGGACCAGTACCAGACAGCTGTAGATCAGGAGTCAGATTACCTGGGAATAACTTTTTAAGTATACCTAGACGCTTGGGACCCCATACTCCAATTAAACTAGAACCACTACAGGTGGGGCCTATGTGGCTATGTTTATTGACAATGCCTTAGGCAGTTCTAAAGAGTAGCCAGTTATTGACATACATGTATTTATTCTTTTTAAGGTCTTTTCCCATTTAGGTTATTACAGAATATTGAGTAGCGGTCCCTGGACTATAGCACAGTAGGTCCTTGTTGGTTATCTATTTTATTTAGAAAAATTTTTATTGGAGTATAGCTGCTTTACAATACTGTGTTAGTTTCTGCTGTACAACCTAGTGAATCAGAAATATGCATACGTATGTGCCCTCCCTCTGGACTTTCCTTCCACCTCACCCCCACTTCCCACCCGTCTAGATCATCACAGATCTCCCTGTGCTATACAGCAGCTTCCCACCAGCTATCTACTTTACACACAGTAGTGTATGTTATCTGTTTTAAATTTAGCAGCGTGTACGTGTCAGTCCCAATCTGTCCCTCTCTCCTACCTTCTCCCTGATAACCATAAATCCATTCTGTAAATCTGTGAGTCTACTTCTGTTTTATAAATAAGTTCATTTGTAACATTTTTTAGATTCACATATATGTGATAGTATATATTTGTCTTTTTCTGTCTGACCTACATTGCTCTTTGCTGTACACCTAAAATTAACACAACATTGTTAATCGACTATTCTCCAATATAAAATAAAAATTAATAAATAAATGCATTTTAGAAAGAAGATGATTGTAATTAACTATGACAGTAGCAGAAATTAGCCTGTAGTCTATACGATGTTAATTCAGAAATAATTATAGTGAATTACGAGGATTTTCAACTGAATGTAAACATGAATGTCTCCAAAAGTAGCATAGCCTCACTATTCAGCAAACTTTTCATTTATTAACAAAGTAGCTATCTTTCTGTTTTGTTGTTGTTGTTTTCATGCTTGTGATGACATAGCTGCCAGGAAGTTTTTTTTAATTATTTATTTTTGGCTGCGCTTGGTCTTCGTTGTATATAGGCTTTCTCTAGTTGTGTGGGCCAGGGCTACCCTTCAGTGTTGTGCACAAGCTTCTCATTGCAGTGGCTTCGCTTGTTGAGGAACACAGGCTGTAGGCATTCAGGCTTATCAAAGCCTTGTTGCTCCCAGGCTCTAGAGCACAGGCTCAGTAGTTGTGTTCCACAGGGTTAATTGCTCTGAGACATGTAGAATCCTCTGGGATTAGGGATCAGTCGAGCCTGTGTGCCCTTCATTGGCAAGCAGATTCTTAACCACTGGACCATCAGGGAAGTCCCAAGGAAATATTTTAAATGGTAATAAATGGAATTTTTAAAGTTAAAACTGTACATAGCTTAAAGGAAAAAAAAAAGAAAGGAGTAGTTAGAATTGAGACCCTACTGCAGACCCTCTGCATCAACTTTGGATTTGAAGGCAGTCATTCTAACGGTGTCTTTGATTGGAGTCAGTTGTTTGCCCGTTAGGGAAAATTGTTGTTGTTGTCTATTTGGTAAGTCATGTCAGAAACTCTCTGTGAGTCCAGGGACTGTGACCTGATACGCTCCTCTGTCCTTGGAATTTCCCAGGCAAGAATACTGGAGTGGGTTGCTATTTCCTGCTCCAGGGGATTTTCCCTGGATGGAACCCTCTGTCTTCTGTGTCTCCTGCATTGCAGGCAGATTCTTTACCAGTGACAGGAAAAATGGTGAAAGCTAAATCTAAACATTCCTTGCTTTTGCAATAATTTGAAGATGATAGATTATTGTTAATGCTTCATCTGCTTTCCTTCTCAGCTATGTCAACTGACGTTGTTTGAGCTTTTCTTTACAGATTCTGCCTCAAAAACATCCCATGGATTAATCATTCGTCTTGTATATTTGATGTTTAATACAATTAATGGAAAAGGTGTTTTTGTTCAATTTGTCATCTTAGAAATATGTCCTGTTATAAAGGCTATTTTTACATAAAGAGGGTAGTTGAGAGCCTGTATGAAGAAATCAGTCTATTTGCAGATAAACAAAGTTAATCTACTTCAGACAAGTCTCAAACCCTATCTGTATAGGGTTAGATTTTGCAGTTGGAAATGACCTACGAATTAGTTGGTATGCAAACAACTCTTGACTTTCTCTAGTTTTCTCCCTCCTTCTTTGATTCTATCTACATCCTAGTATAGGCCTTCCTGGTGGCTCAATGGTAAAGAAAAGTGAAAAGTGAAAAGTGAAAGTGAAGTTGCTTAACTCTTTGGGACCCACGGACTGTAGCCCACCAGACTCCTCCATCCATAGAATTTTCCAGACAAGAGTACTGGAGTGGGTTGCCATTTCCTTCTCCAGGGGATCTTCCTGACCCAGGGATTGAACCCAGGTCTCCAACATTGCTGCTGCTGCTGCTAAGTCGCTTCAGTCATGTCTGACTCTGTGCGACCCCATAGATGGCAGCCCACCAGGCTCCTCCGTCCCTGGGACTCTCCAGGCAAGAACACTGAAGTGGGTTGCCATTTCCTTCTCCAGTGCATGAAAGTGAAAAGTGAAAGTGAAGTTGCTCAATCGTGTCTAACTCTTAGCGACCCCATGGACTACAGCCTACCAGGCTCCTCCATCCATGGGATTTTCCTGCAGGCAGATGCTCAGATTTTCCTGAGCCACCAGGGAAGCCCTCAGTGGTAAAGAATCTGCCCTCAATGCAGGAGATGCAGGAGACACTGGTTTGATCCCTGAGTAAGAAAGATCTCCTGGAGGAGGAAATAGTAATCCACTCCAGTATTCTGGAGTGAACAAAGGAGCCTGGCAGGCTACACTCTTTGGGGGTTGCAAAGAGTCAGACGTGACTTACTGACTAAACAACACCATAGTGTATTCTTACTAGGATCTGTTTCTACCATTTTTCATGTCACACATTTAGAAAAATTAATTGTGCTCAATCTTTAGTATTTAGTATCTATTTCCCTTAAATTAGTTTTCCTGTTAGTGCTTCATCTGTTTTCCTTCTCAGCTTATGTCAACTGACGTTGTTTGAGCTTTTCTTTACAGATTCTGCCTCAAAAACATCCCATGGGTTAATCATTTGTCTTGCATATTTGATGTCTAATACAATTAACGGAAAAGGTGTTTTTGTTCAATTTGTGAAGAACAAAGGAATCTATGCTTTAGAGATGTTCAATGATTTGTTCAAATGAAAAATAAAGTTTTAAATTAGAAAGAAGCTATTGTTCTCTACAGTAGCAGTCACCAAATGAACTGGTAATTTGCAGTGAACTAAGTTTATAGTCTGAGATTGATAACATTGATAATACGTGTAAATAAAGTGTGAGTGAATCATCCCCTTAAGGAGAAGTGTTGCGAGGCAAAAACCATGGGTCTGGGAGTTGTGTGATTTGAATTTGAATTCTAGTCTGTTGCTTGCTAGTTTTGTGATTTTGGGCAAATTCTTAACCTTTCTGGGTTCACTTGCTTGAAAGAGTGAATGGAAACAGTTCTCCAAGTGAAGGCAAAAGATCTGGGCTCAAGCCATGTCTCTTCTTGCAGGCTTTGTGATTTAGATCAAGTTACTTAACCTCTCTGAGCCTACTGAGGATAATACCAATCTTACCTCACTAGGTGGTTGATAAAAAATAAACGAAAAATAAAGAGAGAGTAGGAATTTAGTGAATGTTTCAGGTTATTTTAAAGCATATAGCTTTGTGGCAAATGCAGAATAATAATAATAATAAACAGTTTTGGAGTCATGGAGAACTGGACAGCTGTATAACTTGACTCTGTCATGAGGATAAATAAAAGGTATTATATATACCTAAGGAACTTCCCTACTGGCTCAGAGGTAAGTGACCTGCCTGCAAATGCAGGAAACTCAATTTCCATCCCTGGGTCAGGAACATCCCCTGCAAAACGAAATGATAATCCACTCCAGTATTCTTGCCTGGGAAATCCCATGGGCAGAGGGAGCCTGGCAGGCTACAGTCCATGGGGGTCTCAAAGAGTCGGACAGCTCCTAGTGACTAAACAACAACAACACAGACCATTACCATTATCCTTGGTCTCAGGTATGTGTGGGAATTAATGAGGTCAAATTAAGAGCATATTTCACAAGCTAATGCCTTCACCTACTTGTTTCTTATAGATCCACCCTTTATGGTGGCAGAGACACTATCTACTCCCCCATTTTGCCCACTTACTATTAGGCAAGGCTATAGGACTTCTCATCACTGGCTTGTAAACAGAAGTGACATGTTTGTTATGACCACTTAGCTTCTCCTGATGAATACACCCATCTTTTTTTTTTTTTTTTTTGCCTACAAGCTTTCTGGAAGTAAAAGTGAATTTCTAGAAGCACTATCAAATATATCCACTTATCAAGGGGCATCCAGCAGATCCCACTGCCACTTCTTAAGCATCTGCTACCTCCCACCAAAGGTCTCTATATACCTGCAGCACACTTCTGCTATATACTGTCACCTTGTTTATTTAATTTATGTGCAGAGTTCATCATGAGAAATTCTGGACTGGATGAAGCACAAGCTGGAATTAAGACTGCTGGGAGAAATATCAATAATCTCAGATATGCAGATGACACCACCCTTATGGCAGAAAATGAAGAACTAAACAGTCTCTTGATGAAAGTGAAAGAGGAGAGTGAAAAAGTTGGCTTAAAGCTCAACATTCAGAAAACTAAGATCATGGCATCTGGTCCCATCAATTCATGGCAAATAGGTGGGGAAATAATGACAGACTTTATTTTGGGGGGCTCCAAAATCACTTCATATGGTGATTGCAGCCATGAAACTGAAAACCACTCGCTGATTGGAAGAAAAGTTAGGACCAACCCAGCATATTAAAAAGCAGAGACATTACTTTGCCAACAAAGCTCCACATAGTCAAACCTATGCTTTTTCCAGTAGTCGTGTATGGATGTGACAGTTGGACTATAAAGAAGGCTGAACGCCAAAGAATTGATGCTTTTGAACTGTGGCATTGGAGAAGACTCTTGAGAGTCCCTTGGACTGCAAGGAGATCCAACCAGTCCATCCTATAGGAAATCAGTCCTGAATATTCATTGGAAGGACTGATGTTGAAGCTGAAACTCCAATTCTTTGGCTACCTGATGGGAAGAACTGACTCATTGGAAAAGACACTGATACTTGGAAAGTTTGAAGACAGGAAGAGAAGGGGACAACAAAGGATGGGATGGTTGGATGGCATCACCGACTCAATGGACATGAGTTTGGGTAAACTCCAGGAGCTGGTGGTGGACAGGGCGAGCTGGTGTGCTGCAGTCCATGGAGTCGCAGAGTCGGACACAGCTGAGTGACTGAGCTGAACTGAACTGACATACTTCTCGGGCTTCCCTGGTGGCTCAGATGGTAAAGAATCTGTCTGCATCATGGAAGACCCCAGTTCAATCCCTGAGTGGGGAAGATCCCCTCGAGAAGCACATGACTATCCACTCCAGTATTCTTGCCTGGAGAATTCCATGGTCAGAGTAGCCCATGGGGTTGCAAAGAGTCTATACATTAAGTGACTAACACTTTCACTCACTTCACACATTTCTCACTCAAGGTACTAAAACTATTTGTCAGATTGTGATAAATAGAAGATGTATCTCTCTCCCTCATTTATGTTACACTGCATTAGAGGAGTAACAATACTTTCTGGTTTTAGTGGAAATGCTCTTTTGGGCATACTCTCTCTTACTCTCACCTGACTCTCTCTCTCTCTTCCTGACTCAGACAGAGTCCAAATCTCTAAGATGGCAGAGTAGGAGGTGCACTCATCTTCTCCTGCTAGAATACCAAAATCACACCTTGCTGCTGTACAACTATCAAAGAATGTTGGAACCCACCAGAAAAAGACACCCCTACATCAAAGGACGAAGGAGAAGCTGCAACAAGAGTCCATGCTGCTGCTGCTGCTGCTGCTTCTGCTGCTGCTAAGTCACTTCAGTCGTGTCCGACTCTGTGTGACCCCATAGACGGCAGCCCACCAGGCTCCTCCACCCATGGGATTTTCCAGGCAAGAGTACTGGAGTGGGGGTGCCATTGCCTTTTCCAAGAGTCCATGAGCAAGGCATAAATCTAAGTCTCCCAAGGAGTGAGCAAACTCTTCTCTCCTCTTTTCTGATGACAAAGGCTTTGATATGGGTTAGGCACATGATCTAGTTCCTTCTTTAGTTAGCTGTTTGCTGGGGGATACTGAGCAGGTGCAAATCTACATGAAAGTAGATTTGCCCAAATCCATCACCACAACTGAACTGCTTAAGTGGAAGTACTTAGCCTCAAACTTGACTATCCATTCATGCACACAGAACATCATGTATGTAAAGTATTTAACGGAGTATTGGGAAACAGAAATTTAATAAAGGGTGGTATTGCTCGTGTCAGAGGGGGTCAAAAGCAGTTATTTCTGCTTAGTCACTCAGTCATGTCCGACTCTGCAATGCCATGGACTGTAGCCTGCCAAGCTCCTCTGTTCATGGGGATTTTCCAGGCAATAATGCTGGAGTGGATCTCCATTTCCTTCTGCAAGAGGATCTTCCCCACTCAGGAACTGAATCTTTGTCTCCTACAAGTCTGCATTGCAGGAGGATTCTTTACTGCTGAGCCATCACCTGCGTGGTAATTTCATTTTCTTGTTTCTAAGTTTTAGAGGCTTTTTTTCCTTCTCTTTACCTTTATTGTATTCTTCTGTTCCATTGCTGTCAGAGAGTTTGAATAGCTTTTATTCTTATGCAGAGAACTGCAGCCTTTCCTGGCTACTGGGTTGGATTTATTTTTACATCTGATAGCACATACGTCAAAGAAGATGATCTCAGAATGTCTCACATCCGGTTCAATTCACCTACTAAGATTTTAAACTTTGTTCTTTTAAAATATTGCTAAACACAGTTGTTAGGGGATTTACTTTCAGTTTTCATCAGACTTTCTTCAGACTTTTTGAATTTCAGGAATCAAGGGAACTTCTCAAAACAATGGGATTTTTAGGGCCACAAAAATTTGAAAGGGTTTTGATCTTTGTGTAGAACTTAACTAATTTATTGCTACTAGAAGTGAATTGTTTAATTTCCTTTAAATATTATGAAAAGGAACTTTTTCTGATCCTTTTAAGTGATAAAAATCTAAAAACAATATGTCCAGTATAATAAGGATTTAAAGTTACTTTTTCCCCTGTTGAGAGAGTAAACAACTCCATTAACAAGATGTTGATAAATTAAACTAGTAAAACCAGTGAAATCTGAAACCCAGTAAGAAAAATGAAATAGTTATTTTCCTGGAATTTTTCTGGGTTTCTTTGGTGATTTGAAATTTTATTGCAAAACAAAAGCCTTAATAATAGAATTTTTGAAATAGAAGAAAATATCTTTAACCAAAACATCTATTATATATAAAAGAAGCAGAAGCCCAGAGAATTTACATTACCCAAAGATACAAAGCTGGTTAATGAAAGACTTGATTTCATAGTTTCTTTTTAATGGTTATAAAAATGGCTGTTTACAACAGGCATTGGTTTATCTTGTAAATATTTGTGTCCAGGCAAACTATAAGCAAAAATTTTACAAACATTGCACACGGCACTATCAATCCATACTAAGCTCAGTCTACTTTTTTGGTCACCATTTTGTTACAGCTCCAAAATCCTCTTCTGTTGCCACAGATAAGAAAGGAAAAGAAAAGCGAAAAATACAGTATTAAAACCTGCATTTATGAGAGAAGTGCTGGGAATCTGTCCAGGAAGTAAAAAGACATCCTCTTTGTAGAGACTCCATAATGTCTTGTGCTGTTGATTTGATAGCTTTGGTGTTTCGCACTATTAAACAAAGAGCATTTGAGTTCATTTCTTCATGTTGTCGACAAATTGCACTTTTTACAGCAGCAGAAACATTGATCTTCTTACCAAATATGGATATTCAGTTAAAACCTAGAAGAATCCAAGACTAAGGTAAGGAACAAGCTTTACTGATAAAACTGGAATGTTACAATGATTATAACAAGTATGATGATGTTTATTTGAGTACATTGTTTCCCAGGGATAGAGATCTATGAATCCTTCTCTTGATATGCCCTTCTCCAAATGAACTGAGTAGTTCCTTAGCATCCAATGCATTTTTTTTATAGAATGCTGTATCAGACCTCTTGTGTGCCACTTCAAACACTTCCAATCTCACCTCTTATTCCCGCCACTGCTGCAGCTACCTTTCCAATATCTTGCTCTAGCTAGTTTTGCACAGGAGCAAACTGATACTTTTCCGTGTGTTGTCTCTTACTTACTGCTTTGCCTGGAGCTTCTCAGATGAGGAACACCTATGGAAATCTGCTCAATACTTATATCAGTCAGGATTCAATCAGGGAAGCAGAGCCATTAAGAGGTTCTACAGATATTTATAAAAGCAGAGACATCAATTGGCCAACAAAGGTCTGTATAGTTAAAGCTATGGTTTTTCCAGTAGTTATGTAAAGATGTAAGGGTTGGACCATAAAGAAGACTGAGCACTGAAGAATCAATGCTTTCCAACTGTGGGGCTGGAATAGACTCTTGAGAGTCCCTTGGACTGCAAGGAGATCAAACCAGTCAATCCTAAAGGAAATCAACCTTGAATATTAATTGGAAGGACTGCTGCTGAAGTTCCAGTACTTTGGCCACCTGATGCAGAGAGTCAACTCGTTGGGAAAGATCTTGATGCTGAGAAAGATTGAGGACAGGAGAAGGGGGTGACTGAGGATGATATGATTGTATGGCATCATCAACTCAGTGGATGTGAGTTTGAGCAAACTCAGGGAGATAGTGAAGGACAGAGAATCCTTCACTGCAGTGCAGTCCATAGGGTCACAAAGAGTTGGACGCTACCAAGTGACTGAACAACAATGCAACACAACAGTATTTGTTCCAAGGATTTGACTTTATACAATGGTAGATGCTGGTTTTCTGTCATCGTAAGACTGTCGCCCTCAAGTCAGTGGTATTGTTTTACTGTTCTCTTTCTTCCTCACTATGCTGTAAGATCAACAAAGGCAAGGTCTTCACCATGTGTTTGATATATTCATTAGCACATCCCCCACCAAGAAGGTATCTGGTAAATGAATAGTTGTTACATATATTAAAATGCTTGAATTGATAAACTGGTCTAAAGATCACAATTTAGGGTAGAAATAAACACTACCTTAACAACTGTATAAACAAGTGGTTTTCCCAATGATAAAAGCTGGAAATGCTCTCCCTTGATATTTTAAGAAATTATCTGGAAAAAAAAAGAGAGCCTAGTAAAATTTTTGGATTTTTAGAAGACATATAGTTCTTCCTAATAAAAGAAATTTAAAACCAACCAAAATAAACAGCTTAAAAATATAAGGCTGTGTCTGCTAGAAAATCAGCCCTGTTTTTCCACATGGACAGATGCCAGATGGTGCAAAAAGAAAACTAGTCCAAACACAAAGGATTACTGACCATCGGGGAGGGACACAGAGTTGGTCCAGACTGCCCAAACTGCCCAAACAGACGTCATTCTAGTGTATTTTTCTGCCAGAAAGGCAAAATGAAAGCTAAACTTGGTTAGGAAGGAAGTAGAAAACCATGGTGTCGCTGATAGGTTGCTTGAATTGCTCTGCTTTCTCTCCAAAACAAAAGCTTAGTCACCGAATGGCAGGTTACTAGGTACCATTTTCCAGGCCTTGTGGTATGTTCAGCAGAGAGGTGTGCTTGGCCAGAGGATAAGTCTTCAGATACGGACAGACCTGATTATTACAGTCTCTCTCATCAATATGCTAACTCACCCTCTCTGGATGAGGATCATATATAATGCCTTATTTATGATGAATCTGAAGCAACTTTACCTTGAATTGGGGTCATCAGGAAAGAGTCTTACAGCTTGCTGTATCTGATATGAACTTGGCCTTTGGGCATAGACATGACCATGGCTAAAGGTTTCCTAGATGATAAAGAAGAGAAAGAGAATATGAAAGAGGAGAAATTTTGCTTCTATTAAGTTCTTTCTAGGTGCCAGGAACCATGCTAAAAGCTTAACATGTATTATTTCATAATGTTCTCTATGAGATTAATATGCTATTATACTCAGTTTACAGATGAGGGATGAAGAGCCTGGAATGCTAAAGAAAGTTTTCTAAGGTGACACACTAATAATTATGGATCAGAGATTCAAACACAAGCAGTCTAATTTCAAAACTTTACTTAAATATTTATCTTTTCTAATATTAAAAGTTTAAGAAATTAAAATAAAATATATATCTATTGATAAAGAAAATACCAATATGTCACCCTTCCCAGTGAATTTGGAAAATTTTAGGCTTCTCTTTCGTCATAATATTTGTGTCCCCTTGTCTCTCTCCTCCATTTCCAGGACCCCAATTACATGTATATAAGGCCATCTGACATTATCCCACAATTCCTGATACTTTGTTTTCTAAAATCACTTTATCTCTCTTCTTTAGATAATTGTTATTAACTTTTAAAAGAATTTACTAGTTTTTTCTGCAGTGATCTATCTGCTGTTAAACACGTCAAATGAAATTTTAACTTCAAACATTACACTTTTAGTTCTAGAAATTCTAACAATTCTAGAAATTGTTCTTGGTTTTGTTTTAAAGTTCATTTGTTTTTTTAAGGAATCTCCACACTTTTTCATAATGGCTGTACTAGTCTGCATTCCCACCAGCAGTGTAAGAGGGTTCCCTTTTCTCCACATCCTCTCCAGCATTTATTGCTTGTAGACTTTTGGATCACAGCCATTCTGACTGGTGTGAAATGGTACCTCATTGTGGTCTTGATTTGCATTTCTCTGATAATGAGTGATGTTGAACATCTTTTCATGTGTTTGTTAGCCATCCGTATGTCTTCTTTGGAGAAATGCCTATTTAGTTCTTTGGCCCATTTTTTAATTGGATCATCTATTTTTCTGGAGTTGAGCTGCATAAGTTGCTTATGGTTTGGGAGAATGGCAATGAAACGTGTATATTTTCTTGTAAGAAACGAAGCGCCAATCTATGTTCAATGTAGGATGCAGGATGCATGGGGCTGATGCACAGGATGATTCACGTAGAGGATGTGGGGTGGGAGGTGGGAGGGGGCTTCGGCATTGGGAGATTGTGTTCACCTATGGCTGATTCGTGTCAATGTATGGCAAAACAAATACAGTATTGTAACTTAAAAAATAAATAAATTTAATAATTAAAAAATAAAAAATAAATAAAGTTCATTTGTGATTAGCCCAACTTATATGCCTGTTCTTTTTTTTTTTTCCATTGATAGTTGAGCTGGCAGTCAATTGTTCTGAATTTTAAGATATACTTGGTTCACTTTTTGGACTTAATTGGGCAGATCCCTGAACTCTAATTATCACAAGAATGCTCAAGAATGCGAAGGACTACACTTTGACCCCCCGCAACACCCACTGTGTTCTCAGCACAAATTCAGAGTAAGGTTATAGAGAATTATCAGACCTAGCAATTTGCTTTGTATATGGGACTTTTCTAGATGTCATCTTGTTTCATTAATGCATTCTGTTATCTAAGGAAAAGGCTTAGCTGATTTATCCTTATTTGTTGTTTCTCTAGCCATGACAAGCTGGTTCCTCCATCCATTTGGACATAGAACAGGCACCTCCTCTCCACCCAGGTATATAGGCAACCACAGCTCCCAGATCAAATACATGTGGCACATATTGGTCTGTAATTTAGTTCTTTTTTTAAAGAATTTTTTTTTTCAGTGTGGGCCATTTTTAAAGTCTTTGTTGAATTTGTTGCACTATTGTTTCTGTTTTATGTTGTTTTGTTTTTGGCTGAGAACCCTGTGGGATCTTAACTCCCCAGCTGGGGATCAAACCCATACCCCCTGCACTGGAAGGTAAAGTCTTAGCCAAGCCCCTGGTGTAATTTAGTTCTTATGGGCTTCCTTATGTCCCTCTCTCTTGCTTATTGTTGTTTAGTAGGCAAGCTGTGTCTGACTCTCCTTGACCCCATGAACTGCAACATGCCAGGCTTCCCTGCCCTTCACTATCTCCCTGAGTTTGCTCAAACTCATGTTTAGCTCCAAAAAAAAAGTATGATTTTTAAAATTTTACTTGGGTGTTTTCCCTAGTTGTTACTAGGTTCAAAGTTCTTTCCCATCTAACTACAATCTAACTGGAAGTGAAAACCTCCTTAGAAAGTTTCCTAACACTACCCTCCAGCAGCTACTACAGATTACTCCTGCCAGAATTCGGGATTAAATCCATTTGCCATCTCAGATCCCTGTGTGAAATTTGACACTACAATTCAGAACATCCCAAGGCACTGATATCAATAAGTACTGAAGATTTCTCAAATAAAATTTTTATCCTATGAACTAATTGAGGCATCTAACTGTTTATTTGCATATACTCAATCTTGTTTCAGAAAGTATATGATATTAATATAGTAAGAATTGCTACCATTTATTGAATGTACGAGTCAGGTACTACAATAAATTTCTTTGTATATTTTTAAGTTTATGTAATCCTTATAACAATTGTTAGAATAATGCATATATAATAACTATAATGTAAAATATAGTATGCTATTTTATATGATTATAGTAATATTATAACCACTTTTTATAGAGGAGAAAAAATGTTAATAGATTTCAGTGAAATTTCATAAACCACACAGAGTTCCGATTTTAGGTTCAGTCTGTTTTAATTACCATGATATTCTAGCTCTTTAAACTCTGATGATTACAGTCCTGTTTTTCCCAGATCACTTCTTCACAGCTTAAACACCAGTCTTCTAGCTGCTGGAACCATCAGCCATTGATGGTCCAAAACTGTATCTCTCCCTAGATACTGTCTTGCTCAGGTTATGCCCTTTTAGGAGCAACCAACAGCCAATGGCTATCCCCTTGCCTTTAATTCATTATATTTCTGAAGGTCTATCCCAGCTCCACAACTCCTCATAAAATAGATTGAGGCTTCAGTTGCAATCTCATTCCTGGTCGTTTCTACTTCTGTCCAGTTCTGACTTTTCACTTTCTTATGTCTACTGAAAACACTCCTCAGTAAACCCTCTGCAGAGTCTGTTATAGATAGAATGTTTGTCCTCAAAATTCATATGTTGAAACCATAACCCCCAGTGAGGTAGCATTTGCAGACAGGGACTTTGGTAGATAATTACATTTAGATGAGCTCATGAAGGTAGGGCCCTCATGATGGAGTTAGCGTCCTTTTAAGAGGAGGCACTAGAGAACTTGCTCTCTCTCTTGATCATTCAAAGTCATGGCTAGAAGATGGCCCTCTGCAAGCCAGGAAGAGAGCTCTCATCAGAAGCCGACATATTGTCACCCTGATCTTTGACTTCCAGACTCCAAAAGTGTGAGAAAATAAATTTCATGCCCTACCCTCTTGCTCCTTTGTAAAAATCACTGCCATCTTCTCTCCTCTTTCATTAAAAACTTACAAACAAACAAAACTTTATGATGTAATATCCTATATGTACAAAGGATATTATGTAACTCTTACTTAGCTTGTAAAGCAAAATAATGAAACACGAACCTATCATTCCATTACCCAAGCTCAGAACTTTAACATCACAGATGTCACTGAAGTTACCTTTTGTTCCTTTCTGATCCTATTGCTTTCACTCATCCTTATCTAGTCAACCACTTTCTTGAGGCTTCTGTGTACTTATAAGCTTTCTATGGTTTCCCCACAAAGTAAACAATATATACTTTTGTTTTTGAAATCCATAAAAGTTAATTCTTATTTACAGATTCCTATCACACTGTATGAATCACAATCAGCATAACTTTGCTAGAATGTGGGTGCCATAAGAGCAAGGGCTTTCACCTATTTGTTCCACGATGTATCCAAAGTGACTACAATAGGATCTTGGGAGGAGCTCCTTCATTAGTAAACTGAGTGAATGAAAATCTGAGACTTCTCAATAGCGCTTGTCCTCCTCACATCTGAAGTTTGGTGGTTAAGTGTAGCTGCTTAACTGATAGAGTGGTGATTGTCAGGTGCTATTCTTTGTAGCTTGCTATCCTGCCTGACATAGATATTTCACTGGCCAAGGCATGAGTTAAGCTATTGTAAAAAACAAAAAACCAATTTCAATAAGTGTCAGTTTCCTTCCTGCTTATCTCCACTGCCTCATTATAATTATCCCAAGACAGAAATAATTCTGCAATACAATGAATTTTTCCCCAGTCATAAAAATTCTAGGATAAGACAAAAGGTCGATTTCCTTCCTTTTGCTGCTAAATCCCAGGTTCTTCTTGCAAGAGTGCTTATTTTGCATTATTTTCTCACTAGTTACTAGAATTGTTATGGTTTTGTGATATATATGCCATTTTTCTTAGTACCATCATTGGCATACTGTATGTATTTTTATATTTACACTGTATCATTTCCTTGAATCAAATATTTTACTTACACAGAGAGCTTCTTCAGAAATTACTTATTTTTTGATTATGTGTGTTTTGTTTGTTTATTATTACCTTATTTGTTTATTATACATATATCTTTTCTTCTCTGTTCCTGGCGTGGAATCTTCTTTAGAAGTCCTGTGTGATTAAACCCCGATATAGGGAATGTTACTAACATTCCTTAAAACATTTAGTCCTAAAGACATTCAGATGCAAAGCAAAGTTCTTTCATGAGAGGAACAGTTGTGCAGTGGAAGAGAGAAGGTTGTTTTGTGATTACAGCAAGTCTTTGAAATAGAAAATTGCTAGCGTTTCTACAATGTTGCCATGGACAACATTCATTAACAAGGCATTCCTCTACATTCTGCCTGACAAAACTGTAAATTCCCTGAGGAATTTCCAAGGAAGCTGAGTGCAATATAAAGGAAAAGAAAACTGAAACCACAGAGCATCATACCTGGGGCAAGTACTCAATGAAGTAGAACTGTGCCGTTTTCTAAGCATTAGCGCGCATTGGAGAGATATCACAGCGCTCACTCTTGGACACAAAAATACAGATGGGACACAAACACCATTGTGTGTCCTCAGGGTTGCTTTTTCTTAGTCTATAATCAATGAGCAAGTATCTATTGAATACCCATATATGCTTAGCACTGCTTGGGATATTGCAGGGTTTCTGAAGAATAATCTATACAGACCTTACCCTTTAAGAGCCTACAGTCGAGGAGGAGGAATGAAGTTAACACAGTTAAGCCACAAGGCAAAGCAAGTGGGTGCTTAATTACTACAAGTGTTAAATGATGAGGTACAGACTGTTAGTATTGTAAAATCAACTGGGAAGGGATACATTAATTGGGAAGGGAGCTGGGATGGGCCCCCAGAGTTCCAGCATGTTGTATGTCCCATCTGAATGGTGTTTTTTTACAACTACTTGTTAAACTGTACACATAAGTCTTATTTACTTCTGTTTATAATTCACAATAAAAATAATAGAGGAGAGAGAAGAAAGGAGCTGGATAAATCCTGGAAAAATTGAGACAAAAAACGGTGGAGAAAATAGGACTAAAGGTGGGCTTCAGAACTGGCCCAGAGGAGACCGCAGATGATACAAATCGGATGTAGCAGGGTTGTGAGAGGGAGGGGGAGCAGGTGGGTTGCAGTGAGAAAAGCAGGCGACAGGAGGGGACCTGGAGTGTGAAGGGAGGGTGGGTAGATGGGGAGGTGCAGTAGTGAAAATAAACCTAGACAGTTTGAACTTAGGGGATTGAAGAAGGACCTTGAAATGGAGGCAGAGGAGTTTGGCATCCGATGCAGTAGAACATCAATACATTACGGGTTTTAAACTAGGTGACATACTGATAACAGAGGATTTTAAGGAAAATTGGTATGGCTGTGGTATGCCTTTTGCATTAAAATGGGATAGAAGCTGGCATGAGAAAGGGCAGCAGAAATCAAATCATGTGCCTGATGAAGGCCATCTGTCAGCCTCACTGGAGAGAAAGAAGTAGATGCGAGAAATACTACAGACGAAAAATGTGAATGACTGGGTAACTGACAGAATAGGGGAATGAGCAGGACAAATTAATCCCATATTTTATAAGCCTGTCGGAAAAGTGATGTCAATGATAGAACCGGCTGAAGACACTGATTGAGACAAGAAGGCAATTTGGGCCTTTTAGACGTAGGAACTGAGGTGACAATGACAATTAGGCAGTAGCAATACGCTGCTGTTGCTGCTGAGTCGCTTCAGTCGTGTCCGACTCTGTG
Source organism: Nanger dama (assembly GCA_917880005.1). NCBI lineage: Eukaryota > Metazoa > Chordata > Mammalia > Artiodactyla > Bovidae > Nanger > Nanger dama. The sequence continues at coordinate 7,328,698 of CAKJTW010000059.1, forward strand.
TGACCCCATAGACAGCAGCCCACCAGATTCCGCTGTCCCTGGGATTCTCCAGGCAAGAACACTGGAGTGGGTTGCCATTTCCTTCTCCAATGCATGCATGCATGCTAAGTTGCTTCAGTCGTGTCTGACTCTGTGCGACCCCATGGACATCAGCCTACCAGGCTCCTCTGTCCACGGGATTCTCTAGGCAAGAGTACTGGAGTGAGTTGACATCTCCTTCTCTGTAGCAAAATGGGGACAGAGCAAAAGCACATAGAGAAATATCGATGAGCAGAAATGAATCCTCATCATGTGTTGTATGACATGTATTATAAAGTACCTAAACAATGCTTCTCTCACAACAAAGACAAGGCTTAAAGTCATGGCAGTTTCCTCTCTTGGAATGTAGTGTCCAAATCTTTCAGTATTCCTGCCCTATTACACGCCCTGACATGTCTGTGAGTACCTTAGTTTGAAAGTAAGACCTGTGTATTTTATTGGAGGAAAAAGCAGACACTCTGGTTGGTGATTTCTGTGCAAAATAATAGTCCTTACCACTTTTTAATTCTTTTCGATTTTATGTCTTTTTAACAAATTTGGAGAATTCTAGTATAGGAAATGCAAATATATAAAACTCCAAAGGGCAGACAGAACCAAGGAGGCAGATTTTGATTCAATTATTTAAAGCACTTTCTAAAAATATAAACTACCCATAAATGGAAAAATGCTAAATATATTCTGTCTTCGGGAAATATTTTAGCAAAAGCTTGACTCTGTAGCGAGTTTATATAAAGGATTTTTAGTTTGAGTCAGTGATTGGACTAAAAGACATCCACAACACTTTATTACTTATTTTCTTTTTCTAATATATTGAGGGTAGGTGAGGAATGGTTTGGATAATATCAGTGAATTTGTTCATTTATATTCCAAGCAGTTTTGGTAGTTTTCCTGTGAGCCAGGTGCTGTGCCCGGCACTGGGGATGCAACAGTGAAATAGACACTGGCCCTGACCTCAGGGAGCTTGTAGTCTAATAGTCTAATAAGAGGTACAGTGAACAGAGTGCTAAAGGTTAACATAGAAGTAAATACCTGGAATTCTGGAAATACAGAATGAATTCTCAGAGATCAAAGAAGACTTTGTGGAGTAAAGAACATATTATTTGAAACATCACATATTATATCAAGCCAGACTATTGAAGACAGAAGAGGTTTAAGTTACTTCCATGAGTCTGCATGCTAAGTTGCTTCACTCGAGTCTGACTCTGCAACTCCGTGGACTGTGGCCCACCAGGCTCCTCTGTCCATGGGATTTTCCAGCAAGAATACTGGAGCGAGTTGCCATTCCCTTCTCCAGGGGATCTTCCCGACCCAGAGATCAAATCCACATCTCTTATGTCTCCTGCATTGACAGACAGGTTCTTTACTACTAACGCCACCTACTTGCCTAATTTTCACTGTTTAAACACAATAATTTTATTGTAAAGCCTATTGTCAGAAAATAAAGCCTAGAGGAACAAATTTCAACATGACAGCATGAAATGTTGTCTCAGAAATGTACTTTGGGTTTCCAGAAAACCCAAATCTGATTAAGACTGAAGTATTTTAAACTATAAATAAAACCCCTGTGTCATGGAGACAGTGAGGTATTTCCTCCACCTGAGCCTTTCCTGTCCCAGCCACTAGACTGGATTGTTCCATTCTCCCAAGAAGCAGGATGAGAAAGAAGGGCAGGGGACATAGTTGCAGCACAAACCAAAAATTAAAGATATCCAGTTCCTGGCTTTTCAGCTGCAAACGACCAGTTATAATATACAAGGATTAATTATTTCCTAGGCATTTTCTCTCCCCAGAGAAGACAGTTAAAAATTTTTCTGGGTTAATGAAAGTGTTTGAATAGAGATGGAAAACAAGATTATTAAGATATTGTTCAAAATCTCTAGGACTCCACTTCCTAGACTCTACTTCCTCTTGTTATTTAGTCACTAAGTTGTGTCCGACACTTTTGTGACATGCAGCAGCTGGCAGGCTACAGTTCATGGGATTTTCCAGGCAAGAATACTGGAGTGGGTTGCCGTTTCTTACTCCAGGGGATCTTTCCACCCCAAGGATGGAACCTGTGTCTTTTGCATTGCAGGCAGATTCTTTACTACTGAGCCACAGGGGAAATTTTCCACTGGAAAATTTTTTTGTATTCTCTATAAGGAACTAAAAAGCCTCTTGATGAAAGTGAAAGAGGAGAGTGAAAAAAGTTGGCTTAAAGCTCAATATTCAGAAAACAAAGATCATGGCATCTGGTCCCATCACTTCATGGCAAATAGATGGAGAAACAGTGGAAATAGTGTCAGACTTTATTTTGGGGGCTCCCAAATCACTGCAGATGGTGACTGCAGCCATGAAATTAAAAGACGCTTACTCCTTGGAAGAAAAGTTATGACCAACCTAGATAGCATATTCAAAAGCAGAGACATTACTTTGCCAACAAAGGTCCATCTAGTCAAGGCTATGGTTTTTCCAGTGTAGAGTTGGACTGTGAAGAAAGCTGGATGCTGAAGAATTGATGCTTTTGAACTGTGGTGTTAGAGAAGACTCTTGAGAGTCCCTTGGACTGCATGAGATCCAACCAGTCCATTCTGAAGGAGATCAACCCTGGGATTTCTTTGGAAGGAATGATGCTAAAGCTGAAACTCCAACTTCGCCACCTCATGCGAAGAGTTGACTCATTGGAAAAGACTCTGATGCTGGGAGGGATTGGGGGCAGAAGGAGAAGGGGACGACAGAGGATGAGATGGCTGGATGGCAGCACTGACTCAATGGACATGAGTCTGAGTGAACTCCAGGAGATGGTGATGGACAGGGAGGCCTGGCGGGCTGCCATTCATGGGGTCGCAAAGAGTCGGACATGACTGAGCGACTGAACTGAACTGAACTGATAGGCCCTAGCACAGTCCTTAAAGGAGGCAGGCGAATCTAAAACTGTTCAAGTTCTTTTGAAAAACAAAATGCAAAATGCTGTGAGAAAAGATGAAAGTGTTAATACTCAGTCATGTCTGATTCTTTGTTACCCCATGAACTGTATGACACCAGGTTCCTCTAGTCCATGGAATTCTCCAGGCAATAGTACTAGAGTGGGTTGTCATTTCCTTCTCCAGGGGATCTTTCCGACCCAGGAATCAAACCAGGGTCTCCTGCATTGCAGGGAGATTCTTCCAGGGAAGCCAGAAAACAGATGGGTCAGAGTCACTAGTTTCCTTTGAATCCTTTAAAGAAATAAAGTACAGCAGAAAAATGCAAAATGAGGGCAGTCAATTCAACGAGCGGAGAAGGCAATGGCACCCCCACTCCAGTACTCTTGACTGGAAGTCCCATGGACAGAGGAGCCTGGTAGGCTGCAGTCCATGGGGTCACTGAGTCGGAAACGACTGAGCAACTTTCCTGTCACTTTTCACTTTCATGCATTGGAGAAAGAAATGGCAACCCACTCCAGTGTTCTTGCCTAGAGAATCCCAGGGACGGGGAAGCCTGATGGGCTTCCGTCTATGAGGTCTCACAGAGTCAGACACGACTGAAGCAGCGGCAGCAGTTCAAAGAGAGAAGGAACTAGAGTAATATATTTTGATAATTTACTGTGTGCCAGGCATTATAAAGGGAACAGAGCATATAAGTGCCCTAATCCTTTCAGTAACTCTGTAAAGTAGATTAAGGATCTTTTTGCAGATGAGTATATAAAACCTGAGGAGATCAAGTGGTAACATCAAGGTTTAAATTCTGATTTGCCTGATTATAGAATCAAGGTTTTCTTGTAAATGAACATAAACGACCCAGAGAATAATAGATGTCTGGAGATCAAAGTTGTGGGATTAGCAATGCAAAAAGTTATTTATAATACAGTCATAAGAATAGCAGTGGTCAAAAAGAAATATGAGGTTAAGGACATGGTAAGTCAGGGGAGAAAAAGGGAGGAGAAAAACTAGTATTCTTGATGTCTACCATGTGTCAGGAGCTAAACTAGGCTTTAACATTCATTTAACCCATTTAATATTTATTTAACCCATTTAAGGAACTAGATCTGATAGATGCCTGAAGAACTATGAACGAGGTTCATGACATTGTATAGAAGACAGGGACCAAGACCATTCCCACGAAAAAGAATTGCAAAAAATAAAAATGGCTGTCAGAGGAGGCCTTAAAAATAGCTGTGAAAAGAAGAGAAGTGAAAAGCAAAGGAGAAAAGGAAAGATATACCCATCTGAATGCAGAGTTGCAAAGACTAGCAAGGAGAGATAAGAAAGCCTTCCTCAGTGGTCAGTGCAAAAAAAATAGAGGAAAATAATAGAGAGGGAAAGATTAGAGATCTCTTCAAGAAAATTAGAGATACTAAGGAAACGTTTCATGCAAAGTTGGGCTCCATAAAGGACAGAAATGGTAGGGACCTAACAGAAGCAGAAGATATTAAGAAGAGGTGGCAAGAATACACAGAATAACTATATAAAAATATCTTCACGACCCAGATAATCATGATGGTGTGACCACTCACCTAGAGCCAGACATCCTGGAATGTGAATCAAGTGGGCTTTGGAAGCATCGCTACAAACAAAACTAGTGGAGGTGATGGCATTCCAGTTGAGCTATTTCAAATCCTAAAAGATGATGCTGTGAAAGCGCTGCACTCAATATGCCAGCAAATTTGGAAAACTCAGCAGTGGCCACAGGACTGGAAAAGGTCAGTTTTCATTCCAATCCCAAAGAAAAGGCAATGCCAAAGAATGCTAATGCTCAAACTACCACGCAATTGCACTCATCTCAAACACTAGCAAAGTAATGCTCAAAATTCTCCAAGCCAGGCTTCTACAGTACATGAACTGTGAACTTCCAGATGTTCAAACTGCTTTTAGAAAAGGCAGAGGAACCAGTGATCAAATTGCCAACATCTACTGGATCATCGAAAAGGCAAGAGAGTTCCAGAAAAGCATCGACTTCTGCTTGATTGACTATGCCAAAGCCTTTGACTGTGTGGCTCACAATAAACTGTAGAAAATTCTGAGAGAGATGGGAATATCAGATCACCTGACCTGTCTCTTGAGAAATCTGTATGCAGGTCAGGAAGCAACAGTTAGAACTGGACATGGAACAACAGACTGGTTCCAAATAGGAAAAGGAGTCCGTCAAGGCTGTATATTGTCACCCTGCTTTTTAACTTATATGCAGAGTACATCATGAGGAACGCTGGGCTTGATGAAGCACAACTGGAATCAAGATTGCTGACAGAAATATCAGTCACCTCAAATATGCAGATGACACCACCTTTATGGCAGAAAGTGAAGTAGAACTAAAGGGCCTCTTGATGAAAGTGGAAGAGGAGAGTGAAAAAGTTTGCTTAAAACTCAACATTCAGAAAACTAAGATCATGGCACCCGGTCCCATCACTTCATGGCAAATAGATGGGAAAAGAGTGGAAATAGTGGCAGACTTTATTTTGGGGGCTCCAAAATCACTGCAGATGGTGACTGCAGCCATGAAATTGAAAGATGCTTACTCCTTGGAAAGTTATGACCAATCTAGACAACATGTTAAAAAGCAGAGACATTACTTTGTCAACAAAGATCCATCTAGTAAAGGCTACGGTTTTTCCAGTGGTCATATATGGACGTGAGAGTTGAACTGTGAAGAAAGCTAAGTGCTGAAGAATTGATGCTTTTGAACTGTGGTGTTGGAGAAGACTCTTGAGAGTCCTTTGGACTGTAAGGAGATCCAACCAGTCCATCCTAAAGGAAATTAGTCCTGAATATTCATTGGAAGGATTGATGTTGAAGCTGAAACTCCAATACCCTGGCCACTTGATGCAAAGAACTGACTTATTTGAAAGGACCCTGATGCTGGGAAAGATTGAGAGAAGGTGGGAGAAGAAGGGAACGACAGAGGATGAGGTGGTTGGATGGCATTACTGACTCAATGAACATGAGTTTGAGTAAACAGTGGGAGTTGGTGATGCACAGGGAGGCCTGGCGTGCTGCAGTCCCTGGGGTGGCAAAGGGTCAGACATGACTGACTACTGAACTGATCTGAACCCAAACAGCAGCAAGAACCTCACTGAACGATTATTCTATGCAGATCTTGCTGGGGTAATAGTTTTAGAAAATATCTACATATGAAACAATTGTATAGCTGAGTCCCTTTGCTGTTCACCCAAAACTATCACAATATTGTTAATCGGTTATATCCAGATAGAAAATAAAAAAAAATTTTTTTAAGTTCTATGAATTAAAAAAAAAGCATATCTACATACAAAATATTAAAGACAGGGCTCCATTTTAGTGTAATTGTACCAAATAGTAATAGCTAATACTAACTGAATGCTTATTATCTGTAGGGTATTATTAATTCATTTAATGCTAAAGAAAATTTTTTTGAGGTGAATATATTGATTATCCACAGTTAATGACTGAGAAACTGGGATTCAGAGAATGCATATCATTTGCTTAACATCACACAGTTGTGGAGCAAGGGAACTCGGGTATATGTGTAAGCAACTGGCTTCAGTGTCTAGATGCATTACAGGTCCTTTTACTCATTCATCCAAGTACTAAGTATGTACTCTGTTCACAGGCGTACATTAGGCCCTCTAATCATAAAGTAAAACACAAGATATATTCTCTACTCCAGCTCACAATTTAAACTACATTATAGATTTAGTTTACCTTTAAAAGATGTGTGTGTGTGTATGCATGTAATCATTCTGATGTCTGAAATTTCCATTGTTGTGATTACCTGAGTCCATTTTAATGATGTTCATGAGATAAAACTCATGTAGGTCCCAAAATAAAGCTGAACAGAACAGCTACAGCAACTGAGATTCACTAAATTATTTATTTTGGACCTATTCAATATGATTTTGTAAAAAGAATCATGTCAGTTATAACAAATGGTTAAACATTTGCCTATACTTACAAGCAAACATATTAGTGAATAAACACTTAAAAAATAATATTTTCTAAACAGTATAAACAATAGTAAATAAAACAAGGAGGATATAGCCAGATCCACCAATCTACCGGCTTGTAATTATAATATACTTAAGGGCTTTGTGTACATATTAGCTAATTCATTTAAAATGAGTTTTGAAGAATCACTGAGAATTGGAATTAATGCAAATTATTAGAAACAATAACACAGCTTTCAGAAAAAGAAAAAAGGAAAACATCTTTGATAGTAACTAAAATGGACTGGAATGGGTGAATTTAACTCAGATGACCATTATATCTACTACTGCGGGCAGGAATCCCTCAGAAGAAATGGAGTAGCCATCATGGTCAACAAAAGAGTCCGAAATGCAGTACTTGGATGCAATCTCAAAAATGACAGAATGATCTCTGTTTGTCTCCAAGGCAAACCATTCACTATCACAGTTATCCAAGTCTATGCCCCAACTAGTAATGCTGAAGAAGCTAAAGTTGAACGGTTTTATGAAGACCTACAAGACCTTTTAGAACTAACACCCAAAAAAGATGTTCTTTTCGTTATAGGGGACTGGAATGCTAAAGTAGGAAGTCAAGAAACACCTGGAGTAACAGGCAAATTTGGCCTTGGAATGCGGGAATGAAGCAGGGCAAAGACTAATAGAGTTTTGCCAAGAAAATGCACTGGTCATAGCAAACACCCTCTTCCAGCAACACAAGAGAAGACTCTACACATGGACATCACAGATTGTCAACACCTATATCAGACTGATTATAATCTTTGCAGCCATAGATGGAGAAACTCTATACAGTCAACAAAAACAAGACCAGGAGCTGACTGTGCCTCAGATCATGAGCTCCTTATTGCCAAATATAGACTCAAGTTGAAGAAAGTAGGGAAAACTGCTAGACCATTCAGGTATGACCTAAATCAAATCCCTTATGATTATACAGTAGAAGTGAGAAATAGATTTAAGGGCCTAGAACTGATAGAGTGCTGGATGAACTATGGAATGAGTTTGTGACATTGTACAGAAGACAGGGATCAAGACTATCCTCATGGAAAAGAAATGCAAAAAAGCAAAAAGGCTCTCTGGGGGAGGCCTTACAAATAGCTGTGAAAAGAAGAGAGGTGAAAGCAAAGGAGAAAAGGAAAGATAGAAGCATCTGAATGCAGAGTTCCAAAGAATAGTAAGAAGAGATAAGAAAGCCTTCTTCAGCCATCAATGCAAATAAATAGAGGAAAAGAACAGAAGAGGAAAGACTAGAGATCTCTCCAAGAAAATTAGAGATACCAAGGGAACATTTCATGCAAAGATGGGCTCGATAAAGGACAGAAATGGTCTGGACCTAACAGAAGCAGAAGATATTAAGTAGAGGTGGCAAGAATACACAGAAGAACTGTACAAAAGAGATCTTCACGACCCAGATAATCATGATGATGTGATCACTCATCTAGAGCCAGACATCTTGGAATGTGAAGTCAAGTGGGCCTTAGAAAACATCACTACGAACAAAGCTAGTGGAAGTGATGGAATTCCAGTTGAGCTGTTTCAAATCCTGAAAGATGATGCTGTGAAAGTGCTGCACTCAATATGCCAGCAAAATTGGAAAACTCAGCAGTGGCCACAGGACTGAAAAGGTCAGTTTTCATTCCAATCCCAAAGAAAGGCAATGCCAAAGAATGCTCAGACTGCCACACAATTGCACTCATCTCACATGCTAGTAAAGTAATGCTCAAAATTCTCCAAGCCAGGCTTCAGCAATAAGTGAACCATGAACTCCCTGATGTTCAAGTTGGTTTTAGAAAAGGCAGAGGAACCAGAGATCAAATTGCCAACATCTGCTGGATCATGGAAAAAGCAAGAGAGTTCCAGAAAAACATCTATTTCTGTTTTATTGACTATGCCAAAGCCTTTGACTGTGTGGATCACAATAAACTATGGAAAATTCTGAAAGAGATGGGAATACCAGACCACCTGACCTGCCTCTTGAGAAATCTGTATGCAGGTCAGGAAGCAACTGTTAGAACTGGACATGGAACAACAGACTGGTTCCAAATAGGAAAAGGAGTATGTCAAGGCTGTATATTGTCACCCTGCTTATTTAACTTATATGCAGAGTACATCATGAGAAATGCTGGACTGGAAGAAACACAAGCTGGAATCAAGATTCTCGAGAGAAATATCAGTAACCTCAGATATGCAGATGACACCACCCTTATGGCAGAAAGTGAAGAGGAACTAAAAAGCCTCTTGATGAGAGTGAAGGAGGAAAGCAAAAAGTTTGGTTAAAGCTCAACATTCAAAAACAAAGATCATGGCATCTGGTCCCATCATTTCATGGGAAATAGATGGGGAAACAGTGGAAACAGTGTCAGACTTTATTTTTGGGGGCTCCCAAATCACTGCAGATGGTGACTGCAGCCATGAAATTAAAAGACGCTTACTCCTTGGAAGAAAAGTTATGACCAACCTAGATAGTATATTCAAAAGCTGAGACATTACTTTGCCGACGAAGGTCCGTCTAGTCAAGGCTATGGTTTTTCCTGTGGTCATGTATGGATGTGAGAGTTGGACTGTGAAGAAGGCTGAGTGCTGGAGAACCGATGCTTTTGAACTGTGGTGTTGGAGAAGACTCTTGAGAGTCCTTTGATTGCAAGGAGATCCAACCAGTCCATTCTGAAGGAGATCAGCCCTGGGATTTCTTTGGAAGGAATGATGCTAAAGCTGAAACTCCAGTACTTTGACCACCTCATGCGAAGAGTTGACTCATTGGAAAAGACTCTGATGCTGGGAAGGATTGGAGGCAGGAGGAGAATGGGAGAACAAAGGGTGAGATGGCTGGATGGGATCACGGACTTGATGAACGTAAGTCTGAGTAAACTCCGGGAGATGGTGATGGACAGGGAGGCCTAGTGTGCTGCGATTCATGGGGTCGCAAAGAGTTGGACACGACTGAGCGACTGAACTGAACTGAAGTTACATTCTTCCATGGATGGTGTTGTATTTGGGCAATGTCTTTGAAAACAAAAGCAAATATAAGCAGCTAACCAGGATGGAAGCATGAACAAACTGGATCTTTAAAAACATGGGTCGCAAAGAGTCGGACATGACTGAGTGACTGAACTGAACTGAACTGAATGATATCCTAATGACCTCAATATTTTCCAAAAAAAGAGAAAGGGAAACACACTGAAGTCTTGAATAGAAAAATGATACTACCGGGCCTTGTGCAAGAAGACTAAGATAGCTAATTTTTGCTTCAATAAGAAATAATTTGGTAAGCAGTATTGAGTGCTCAGCAAATTTACAGAACATAAATTTACAGTGAGAACACCTGTATGATTGGGAAACGTCGTTAGAATTTAGCTGCCAGAACAGAATAGCAGCAGCAGGATTTTTTTAGGGTTTCCAGGCTTGGGGCAGAAGTTAGGTGGTATTGTGCTCAGTTGTGTCCAGCTCTTTGCTACCCCATGCTGTGCGGCCCTCCAGGCTCCTCTGTCCACTGAATTTTCCAGGCAAGAATTCTGGATGGGCTGCCATTTCCTTGTCCACCCTCAGGTAGGGTGGGTTCATGGTAAAGAGGCAGAGGAGTTGCCTGAGCTATTGAGTCTTTTTAAAATGATTAATGATAGATTGAGTGTGAAGAGTGAAGAGAAAAAGAGTAGAATGCAATACAGTGAGGGGAGCCAGAAAAACCTGGAAGATGCTATGAAGTCAAACAAAAATTCTCTTACCTTTTAGTCTTTTCCCAGATCAAACATAGAAGTCAAATGCATTTCCTCTAGTACAAATCAAATTCCTACTACCTTTACTACAGTTTGTAATGAGCTTATCAATATGGGAATCATATAAAACAAATAGAGAATCCAGGAAAACTGCAGAAATGATTTGGTTAAGGTTCCCATACCAAAAGCACCAAAGTAAAAAAAGAAAACAACAACAACAACAAAAAACTGTGAAAGAAAGTGAAAATTTTCTCTAATTATAAAGAAAACTGTCTCAGTATGTCATTTTTCCTCCCAGGTCTGGCAGATGGAGGCTGATCTCTAAAGTCAAATAAACTCTGCTTAAGTTCCAATAACACTCTATGCTAGAAACAAGGAATGTTGGCCAGTTTCTTCACTTCTTTAAGCATCAGTAACCTCATAGGAGTTTACAAGTCAACGTCTATAGAGCATGTTAAGCACAGTAAATATGTTACTTTACTTTATTCCTATTTTAATCTGGCAAAAGAAATTTGATTACAAACTATTCTAGCCATTAAAAAAATCAATCACAAGTCATGCTACACAATTAACAATTTTTTAATTTCAAAATTATGAATTATAAGATGAATGGAGGAGATGCTGCTCACTAAACTTAGTAATAAGATAGTTTCTCATAAGACTTTTCTTGTATACTTTGCATTTACAATATAAGAAAATAAAGCCATTCTAGTGGCAGGCTTATTAAATAGGATATTTTAAGGACAAAACTCAGATATGAAAGTCTAATTTTCGTTCTTTTTTAACTCCTTCATTCTGCCAGGTGCTGAAAGAACAGTTTAGTCAGAGCCAGGGAAACTTAGAAACTTTGGTTTTAAATCCAAACAACTCACTGTTTTTTGTTTTTTTCGAATATTCCTTGGAATAACACCAAATATTTGAGAAAAAATGTATAGGTTATACCTCCTTTAATCTATTCTTCTGATGAATAGCATTCTAGAATTTTCTAAAGTTATATCAGCCTTGAATTCTTGAGCTAATCCAACTTGATCATAATGTATCTAATATTTATTTAGAATTCTTAAATTTATATTCATAAGTAAAGTTGGCCTGCAATTTTTTTACTTATACAATCCTTGTCTGGGTGCCATCATGATTATATTAAACCCACAGAGTATGGTAAGGGATATCCCCTCTTTTTCTAATTTTTGAAAGAGATTTCAAAAGATTATAATAAACTTTTCTTTGCAAATTTTGTAGAATGCATCAATAAAACTGAGATTTGATGTTTCCTTTATGGGAAAACATTCAGTGTCTTTGTCAGTGTTCTTAATAGGTTGTGAACTACTTCTAAAATTTGTACATTTTTCTCTAAATTTTCAAATTAATCAAAATTATGTTTTATAAATTTTCCTGAATATGAAATAATTTTATTTTTCCACTGATAACATTGTTTATTTGTGCCATCTTTAATGTTCTTTATCAACCTTGCTAGCAGTTTATGCATTTTAGTAGTCTTTTCAAAGAACCAAAAGACTATGTAAATCCCATTTTCTAAAACATTAATTTGCTTTTAACTTTTATTCCTCCTTAAATATTTTTTTCTAAGCTTGCAAGTACAACTCATTTATTCTTTCTTAATATAAACATTTAAGGCTACATATTTTTTTTCTAAAAACTACTTTTGCTGGTTTGCTCATATTTTAATATGTAATAATTTTAATATTTTTAGTTGTAAATGTTTGTAATATACAATTTAACTTCTTTCCAAGTATTTGAAAATTTTTTTGCATGTCTTTCATTGTTTATTTTTATTTTGTTATGTTTAGAGAACATGCTTTGTATGGGAACAATTTGAAATTTGTCAAGCTTTGCTACAAGACCCAGATTGTAGTCAATTTTTGTAAACAAGCACTGATAAGTATTTAAACAGATATGTCTAGTAAATTTAGACTTTTTATGTTAAAGGTAATACTTTACCTTCTAGTGAAGGAAGACAGAACTAGATAAATAGGTAAGATATATGGTACAGCAGATAACAGTGTCCTAAGCAGAAATACAAAGCTGAGAAGTCTTACCAGGTGGTGTTAGTGGTAAAGGACCTGCCTGCCAGTGCAGGAGACGTAAGAGATAAAGAAAGTTTCCATCTCTGGGTCCCGAAGATCCCCTAGAGAAGGAAATGGCAACCCACTCCAGTGTTCTTGCCTGGAGAATTCCACGGACAGAGAGGCCTGGCGGGCTACAGTGCACAGGGTTGCAGAGTCAGGCTCAACAGAAGCGACTGAGCGTGCACACACGCAAGGGAATAGCAGGGTAAAGGACAGCCTCACTGGGGAGACAGCCTGAGGAATGAGAGGGTGCCAGCTGTGCCAGTTTCTGAGGGAAGAAGGGCCTTTCAGGGAGAGGAAACAGCCAGGGTGGGAGATAAGAATCTGCTTGGCATTGCAAAGAACAACTCAGATCCCCTGTGGCTAAGGCAGCGTGAGTGAGGCCTGGAGGAGGGAGGCTGGGAGGTCAGGGAGGCAGGTTGGGACCAGATTGTTTTTGGATTTGTAGGTTGCTCTAAGGACTTTGGAGAAGGCAATGGCACCCCACTCCAATACTCTTGCCTGGAAATCCTATGGACGGAGGAGCCTGGTAGGCTGCAGTCCATGGGGTCGCTAAGAGTTGGACACGACTGAGCGACTTCACTTTCGCTTTTCACTTCCATGCATTAGAGATGGAAATGGCAACTCACTCCAGTGTTCTTGCCTGGAGAATCCCAGGGACCAGGGAGCCTGGTGGGCTGCCGTCTATGGGGTCGCACAGAGTTGGACACGACTGAAGCGACTTAGCAGCAGCAGCAGCTAAGGACTTTGCCTTTATTTTGAGTGAGCCAGGAAACCCCCGGAGAACTGCGAGAACTGTGATAGGACTGATTTAACTTTTTAAAAGCTCCCTCTGTTGAAGTCATGGTCAGAGACTTGACCAAAGAAAAGTGAGAAAGCCACATTTAGTTCCGTTAGTTTCATCTGTTGAATTTAGTAAGGGAGTATTAGGGTTGGCACTTCACAACATTGCATACCTTACAATAAGCCTGACTTTGTGGATAAAGAAAGTTTGGGCTCAATGAGGTTGAAAAAGTTGCCAGATTTACATCTTCTTAAGTGATGGATGGATATGTAATTTGAACGAGGTCTATCTGACTCCTAAGCCCAGTCTTCTGGTGGTGGGTGGTACCAGCTGATAATCTCTTTCCAGGGCTCTCTTGGGCTTCCCTTGTGGCTCCTTTGCTAAAGAATCCGCCTGCAATGTTGGAGACCTGGGTTCAATCCCTGGCTACTCACTCCGATATTCTGGCCTGGAGAATTCCATGGACTGTATAGTCCATGGGGTCACAAAAAGTCAGACACAACTGAGTGACTTCACTTCACTTCATAGAGCTCTCTTAACCATGAGGGAGCTGGAGAGTGAGAGATGGCCAATGGCTTCATCTAGATAGAAACGCCAGAGCATTCTGTAGGTTGTGTGTTTCTTTTCTCCCACTCTGTCCTTCAGGTGAAGCTATTATACTCCCAGTAACACATGATATACTTGTCTCTTTCTGTTCTTTGAAAACAATGACTGGGTCTTACCCTTCTTTGTATCTCAAGCACCTAACATGGTGCTAGGCAGTAGGTGTATAATCAATATTTGTGGAATGCTAAAAGATTGCTTAAGCTTTTTCCTGGAGAGGAAGAACCAGCTACATCAGGGCTTAACCTAATACACATGTGAGAGATGTTAACTCTCCCAGTGTCATGTAGGGTGCCCCATCTTAGCCAATGTTAGTCATCATGACTGACAAGGTGAGAAAGTATGTAGTCAAAATATACAAATTGTTGAAGCAAGGCTCAGAGAAAAAAATAAATAGCTCTATAAATAAACAAATGTTGAGTTTTAGCTGATCTTTCAGAAGTATTTAAACAAAGGTATCAAAAAGTTGGTCTTTTAGAAACAACTTTTTAATAATAGGGCCACACTGGCACAGTTAATGGCAAGTGGTAGATAAATATGACAGGAACAGAGAGAAGAAATCCAAATTTAATGGGATATACATTTACATCAGTAATGCTATATGGAAATCCACCAGGTGTAGCAATTGTCCACTTCTATCCTTATCTCCTCTGACAGAAAAAAATAAAAGAGCCCTAAAACATTTTAATTGTTGAAGGGAGGGAAATAAAGAGTATGGCTAACAGTGATGTAAAATGAGGGAAACTCAGTGCATCATTTTGCTTTCATGGTTTTGAATGAAAGGACCTGTCATATTTTGCATTAAATCTCTAAGTGAACCGCATCACTGTCAAGAATGTGGGGTGAGCTGGGTGTGCAGTAGAAGTCAAATTACAAAGGAGAATCTCCACTCTCTTCAGAGAATCTCTTGAGGTTTTAGATAACCTCCTTCTCAACCCTCACATCTTCCAACCGAAGCGGAATGTTTCCTTGGCAGAAGTCATCTTAGTCGCTCTTTGGTACTCAAGACTGTCCCGTGGGAGGTTGGAGACTGAGGGCAAATCACACCCTGTGCCTGTTCCCTCTCTGGTGTCTTGTTCCCTCTGCACAGGCCTCCTGAACTCATGCGGATAAACAGGACACTTGGGTTTACCTTAAGTCTCAAGAAGAATCTTGAGAAAGACACATCACAGCAAAGTATATCATAGTATCAGTTATATGCATTTTTAAGAAAACTGGTGATTTTTTTCAGCACTGCCTCCTTTTACTCCCACCCCCTTCTCTTGGAGTTATTAGCATTTTTTGGCCTTTAGAAAGGTAGGGAAATGACAAAGCCTTGCTCAGGGCAGTGAATGTCATTAAGCATAGCCTGAGGAGGGCTTCCCTGATGGCTCAGATAATAAAGAATCTACCTGCAATGCAGGAGGCATGGGTTTGATCCCTGGGTTGGGAAGATCCCCTAGAGGAGGGAATGGCTACCCACTCCAGTATTCCTACCTGGAAAATTCCATGAACAGAGGAGCCTGGCGGGCTACAGTCTATGAGGTCACAAAGAGTTGCACACAACTTAGCCGTTGAACAGCAATAACAACAACAACAGCCTAAGGAGGATATAAAATGCTAGTAAAGAATATGAGCTCTGGTTTGATGGAACCAGTTTTGGATTCTCTTCTTTACTGTGTGGGCTTGAACAAATCACTTAATATCTCTGAGCTCTAGTTTCCTTAGAAGTTAGTTGAGTATAATGTTGCCTATCTCATGGGGCTTATTTGAGAGTATTAAATAAGAGTATTCTGTAAAGATTGAAGCATGCTACATTACAAATGGTCAAGAAATGGTAGGTGTTGATATTATTGTTACTATGACATTTTATTTATTCAATACAAGTTATTAAGTAATTATTAATTCAGAAATTATACTGACTAGACTCATTTTAAATTTTGACTACAAAGCTCAAATGGCTCAAAACTCTGAGAATTCCATCTCATTTCCATGGTTATTTCATTCTCCCTCTCCCCAATATTGCTATCAAATAACATTCTCCCTTCTCAAATCTCAAATATCTCCCCCTGCTACACACACATTCACACTCAACTGATACTCACACTCAGACCTTAGTTCATAAGACAATATGTACATGCTTAGTCGCTCAAAGAAAAATAATAACTGCAATTAAAGCTGCCCTCCTTATTGTTACAAATCCACTCACCTGCCTATACACCTATTCATGAACTTTGTGCATGCTTAGTCATGTCTGACTCTTTGTGACCCCATGGACTATAGCCTGCCAGGCTCCACTGTCCATGGGATTTCCCAGGCAAGAATACTGGAAGGGGTTGCCAGTTCCTCTTCCAGAGGATCTTCCTGACCCAGGGATTAAACTCACATCTCCTGTGCTTCCTGTGTTGGCAGGCAATTCTTTATCACTGAGACATCTGAGAAGCCATTCGTGAACTTTACCTTCCTCCCATTTTTAGTGGAAGAAGTGTTCGTGCTTCTCGGGTGACCCTCCCTGAGTTTGGAGCCAATCCTCTCTGGCCTTCTGAGGACCTCATTCTTGTCTCCTGCGTTGGCTACGCTTCCTCTAAGAGGATTTCCAGTGCGGAAGTGTCTGAGGCCTCTTTCCTTCTCTACCTGAAAGAGTTCATCCAGTCTCATGGTTTATATATCATCTATGCTCTATTGACTAACCCCCGGTGTTTCTCTTCTCAGTAAACATTACCAACACCCACCTCGTTTCTCAGGCCCCAAACCTAACAGCCTACATCTGATCTGTCTACAAGTCCTGTATAGTTTACCAGCTACCTCCAAATGTATCTTAAGTCTAAGAACTTCCTACAACCTCCACTGGTACCACTGGGGTCAAGCCACTGTCATTTCTCTCTAAATCAAAATTTTTCAGTCTCAGCACTACTAACATTTTGACCAAATAATTCTTCATCTTGGGGGCTGTCCTGTGCATTAGAGGCTGTTTAGCAGCATTCTTGGCCTCTACCTACTATACTGCGGTAGCACTCCAGCCCCGCAGCTGTGAAAAGCAAAAATCCCTCCAGCATTGCCGAATGCCCTTTGAGAGCTTGGGGGTACAAGATCACTCCCAACTGAGACCACTGTTCTGTTATTGACAGCACTCTCTTCACTAAACTCCCAGCTCCACCATCATCCTTCTAAAATATACACCGCACACAGCAGCCAGAGCAATATTATTAAGGTCACAAATCGTATCATATCCAGCCCTGGTTCAACACAGTTCAGTGGCTTCCTCTGTACTTAGAAATTAGCTTGAGCTTCTGACATCATCTTCTGCTCTTACCATTAGTCACTGATCTGAAGTCACTCTGGACTTCTTACTGTCCCTCCAACTTGTCAAGTTAATTCTCATCTCAGGGTCTTTGCCTGTACTGTTTCCTGCTTGAAACTCTCTTCTTATAGATCATACATGGTTGCATCTCGTCATTCAAGCAGTGTCTCAAATGTCTTCTCCAGCTTTCCCTGGACCCCTGATGAAAGAAGCCCCCTAACACTACCTTTAGGGCTTCCCTGGTGGCTCAGAGGTAAAGAATCTACCTGCGGTGCAGGAGATGCAAGTTTGATCCCTGGGTCAGGAAGATACCCTGGAGAAGGAAATGGCAATCCACTCCAGTATTCTTTCCTGGGAAATTCCATGGACAGAGGAGCTGGGTGAGTTACAGTCCAGTCAGTCAGTCAGTTCAGTCGCTCACTCATTTTCAACTCTTTGCAACCCCATGGACTGCAGCACGCCAGGCTTCCCTGTCCATCACCAACTCCTGGAGCTTGCTCAAACTCATGTCCATTGAGTCAGCCATGCCATCCAACCATCTCATCCTCTGTCATTCCTTTCTCCTCCTGCCTTCAATCTTTCCCAGCATCAGGGTCTCTGCCAGTGAGTCAGTTCTTCACACCAGGTGGCCAAAGTATTGGAATTTCAGCTTCAGCATCAGTCTTCTAATGAATATTCAGGACTGGTTTCCTTCAAGATTGACTGGTTTGATCTCCTTGCAGTCCAAAGGACTCTCAAGAGTTTTCTCCAACACTACAGTTCAAAAGCATCAATTCTTCAGTGCTCAGCTTTCTTTATGGTCCAACTCTCACAATCCATACATGACTACTGGAAAAACCATAGCTTTGACTATACAGACCTTTGTCAGCAGAGGTGGCTACAGTCCACAGGAGTTGTAAAAAGTTGGACATGACTTAGCAACTAAACAACAAAAGCTTCTCTCCACCAAATTACTCCATTTTCGTTTCTTTTTCAGTACCAGAATTACACTGTTCATTTATTTTCACCTATTTATTGACTGCTAGCTAAATGTCAATTCCATGAGAGGAGGAACTTTCTTTGATCTTGCTCACCACTGTGTCCTTAATTTCTTGAAAAGTATCTGACCAAAATAAGCTTTTTGAAAATATTAACTATCAAATTGTTAACTAATTGACTGATTAAATACACATATGATCCAGGTACTGGGTTTTGGGCTTTGGCTAGAAAAATGAAAAATGAGTCACAGTTCCTGCCTTCAAGGAGCTTGGTCCAATGGGGGTGTCAGAGAAATAAAATAATTGTGATACAGAATAATATAATGGGAAGAAGTTCAAGGATTGTAACAGAATTAATGTCAGAAGCATTTAACTTAGACCTGAGGCAGCCAGAGAAGACTTCCCAGAGAGGGTGGCAGGAAAGAATGAGTTGAAAAGGATGAGTCAAAATGAGCTATGTGAGGGGGTGTTGTGGACTGAATAGTGTCCTCCTAGGATTTTATTTGGTAATGCCATACCCCCTGGAGCTCTGCATGTGATTGTATTTAGCGTTAGGACCTTTAACAGGGTAATTAAGTCAAAATGAGGCCATTAGGTAGAGCCATTAATCCAATCTTACTGATGTCCTTCTAAGAAAGAAGAGAAAATGTGGACACTCAGAAAGACACCAGGGATGCATGAGCACAGAGGGAAGATGATATGAGAACACAATGAGAAGACGGCCATCTGCAAGTCAAGGAGAGAGACTTCAAAAGAAACAGCCCTGCCAACACCGTGATCGTGACACTTTCAGCCTCTGAAACTGTGATAAAATGTATTCCCATTGTTCAAGTCACCCAGTCCGTGGTACGTTATTATGACTACCTTAGCAAACTGATCCTTTGGGGCTCAGGAAAAAAGCCCCTGGGAAGAAAAGCATCTGGATGTGGAATGGAAGCTAGGTGGCTGCGAGAGAAGAGGCTAGAGACACAAGCAGGGTGAGTTCTTAGAGCCTAGCTGAGGAATTGAGCTGTATGGGGAAGGATCTTGGCAACACGGAAAAGCTTAGGCAGCCAAATAAGATTTGCCTCCTAAGAGAGAGAACTTAGATGGTGCCATAATAAATAAAATTTACTAGAGCAATCCTGGAGACTCTAAGAGCAACAGCTGGGCATATGGCTCTGGAATCCAACAGACCAATGTTCCGATCCTGGCTCTGCCATTTAAAAACCTTGTAAACTTGGGAAATTCCTTCTCTCCCTTTTCTTCTATTTCCTCATGTGTAATTTAAGGCATAATCATTTTTATCCGGTGGGGTGATATGAGGATTAAATAAACAGTTTATACAAAACACTTGGCAGGGTACCGAGTGTAAACATGAATTGTTACTAGTTATTAAAATGTCTAAGGCAATCATAGTAAAATGGAAAAAAAAAGGGACAAACTTGAGCAGTCTTCAAGATAGTTACTCTGGAAATTTTGGCAGTTGTTTTTACGTTTGGGAGCTTTAATTTGGGAAGATTTGGATTGCAGTGTCGTTCACCCAAATGGGGAACATAAGAGAAAAAGCAGAGAGGGGAAGAGAATAAATTTAATTGGGGGATATACTGAGTCTGAGAGATCCCTGGTATATTTAAGAAGAGTTGTGGATAGCTGAACACAGGGACTTAGGATCAGGAAGGAGCCTTCAGCTAAAGATGTAGATTAGACTGACAAGACTATCCAGAGAACGAATGCAGAATGAGAGCATATATATAGGGTAGTTAGAACTCCAGGGACCCATCCATAGGCATGAGATGAAGTAGGATGGGAGGCTGAAAAGGAACCAGAAAGACATGAGGAAAAGAAGAGGCCAAAGGAGAAAAGAAGCTTTAGAAAGAGAGTAGTCAACAGTACAACAGCCAAAGAGAAACCAAATGAAGCAAGGACCGAGATACACTCTGGTCAGCGTCCTGCCTCGACACCGGACATGACTTGGGGAAGGATGGTTTTGTGGAAGGACGGGCACAAACCTCACTGTAATGAGGCAGAGAACAAACGAGAGGCTAGGAAGTGAAGACTGTGAGCTTTCTGAAGGAAAGGAGAGAAGGCTACCTGCAGAAGGAAACTCCTTTTGCTTCTTCTCCCCTCGTAATTCCCTATTTTCCACCACCCAAACTTCCCTTTCATCCAGAGATTCTTATTTAATATAATTTTATTTATTTATTTTATTTTGTCCATGCTGGGCATGGCACAGGCTCAATAGCTGTGGCGCACAGGCTTAGTTTCTCCGCAGGATGTGGGATCTTCCCAGATCGGGGATTGAGCCCATGTCTCCTGCATTGGCAGGTGGATTCTTTATCACTGAGCCACCAGGGAAGCCCTATCCAGAGCTTCTTAACCTTGGGTCCATAGACCCCTTCAGGTGGTTTATGAATAGAATTTCAGGGGCCTATGTATTTAAAAAGGAGAAAAAAATTATGACTTTTACTAGCCTGATATTTAGCATTTTCATCAACTACGAATGTAGGCAAAAACTACAAAAGATTAGCAGTTCCTGTGACTGTCAAAAATATATTTTCATAGCATATTACAGTTGTCACAAATTTCTTAAGATATCATTTATACTCACTACTTTTAAAAAATTATGGTAGTCATCAAGCCTACTGCTAAATCATATTAATAAATTGTTTAACCCTATTTTGAAAACTGTATTTATATGTAATTAGTTTCCTTTGTAATATTACATGTTTTGTTTTATGTTCTTTAAAAACATTTTTCCAAGAAGGGATCTGTAGTCTTCCCCAGGTGTCAAAGAATTTTTGGTACTAAAAGTTAAGACTGCTCTTTGCCACATCTACCGTGAGAATGAAGACTTTTCTCAGCAATCAGATAGATGGTCGACATTCCAGAAAAATGTCAATGTTACTCTGAAGGGATGGACAGTTATTGTGAAGGACCCCAGAGGCACCCTGTAGAGGGACTTTAATCACATCAATGTAGAACTGAGTCTCTCTGGAAAGAAAAAACAGAGGCTCCGGGCTGACAGATGGTGGGGAAACAGAAAGGAACTGGCCGCTGTTTACACGATCTGCAGTCATGTACGGAGCATGACCAAGGGTGTTACGCTGGGCTTCCACTACAAGATGAGGTCTGTGTATGCCCACTTCCCCATCAACTTTGTTATTCAGGAGAATGATTCTCTTGTTGAGATGCTATTTTGAGGATGAAAAATACATCCGTAGGATTCGGATGAGGCCAGGGGTTGCTTGTTCAGAATCTCAACTTCAGGAAGATGAGTTGATTCTTGAAAGAAATGTCATTGAACTTGTGTCAACTTCAGGTGCTTTGATTCAGCAAGCCACCACCAAAAGTTAAAAACAATGATTTCTGAAAAATTTTGGATGGCATCTATGTTTCTTAAAAAGGAACAATTCAGCAGGTTGACTAATAAGATTTGAGTGGTCCGGCTACAGAAACAGCAACATGCCAGATGGTGCTATGGACTCCATTGTGGTATTTTAAAGAGGCAATAAAAACATCTTTGATTTTTTAAAAAAGTTAAGCCTTCCTGCTAGTCCATCACAGAAGCCATCTACTGCTCCATTATCCTGTTTTTGGATTCTATAAGCTGCTGCCCTTTTTTCAGCAAGCCACGATTGTCCTAAATGTTCCACCAGGGAAAATAGCCATTTGCCTCTATGCACTTTCCTACTGATTCAACTAACTATTGGTCTTTTAACTTTTCACCTGGTTATTGAAAAACCACTGTCTTGGAAATGGCAAAATTGATTCAAGGGTTTAATCACTTACTTGCTTACCACCAACAAACATTTTTGAGTACAAGGTACTGTGTTACATACTTGGAGATGCAGTGCTCATACACTCCTAATTTGGGGAGTGGTCAAACGAGAAGAGAGATAGACCTTTTACATAAACAGTTACAAGAAAACATGGCGATTGCTTCATGTAGATCATGGAACATGTTATAGTATATGAGATCTCAGAGGAAGGCTTCAAGCAGGAGATGGAACTGACAATAAAGAGAATGCCATTAAAAGACTGAGTTTGCCAAAACTATGCAAATAATGTTCGTGAAGCTGTTACTTCATTTAAAAAAAACTTTGAAACATTAAACATAATGAAATAAGAGTGATTTCTTTTCTATTTTAATATG
This sequence comes from Nanger dama, assembly GCA_917880005.1. NCBI lineage: Eukaryota > Metazoa > Chordata > Mammalia > Artiodactyla > Bovidae > Nanger > Nanger dama. Next base: position 7,351,226 of record CAKJTW010000059.1, read on the forward strand.
TACATTTAATTATCATACTTGATTAGAGCTGAGAAAAAAGGAGGGAAAAGATTGACTATTTCAAACATCCTCCTCCTTTTAAGGATATGTGTATATATAGAGAGAGAGGAAAAATGTTCATAATCATTACAAATGAAGGCAGCAGGAAAATATTAAGAAAGAATTTTGATATGAAGAGTTGTCAGTTTTTCATAGATGAGTGCATGACATCTGCTGGCCAAATTATATAATTTCCCTCTCCAAGGGAATGGAGAGTAATAAAGTTGACTAACACTGCTTCCCTGCTTAAGGTTAATATATCAGATTTCCTGTAATCATCCTTAATCAGCAAGTGGAAGATTATTTTTGAATGGTGAATCTAGTCCTTTTTTGTTTTGTTTTGTTTTTGTCTTGAGCTTAAGAAGGTTTAAAATTTTTATTTAATTCAATGTCTTTCATTGTAAGTTAAATGAAATTTGGAGAAAAGTAATCCTACTCAGGGCTTTCCAGGTGGCTCAGAGGTAAAGAATCCTCCTTCCAAGCAGGAGATGTAAGTTTGATCCCAGGGTCAGGAAGATCCCCTGGGAGGAGCAAATGGGAACCCACTCCAGTATTCTTGCCTGGGAAATCTCATGGACAGGGGAGCCTGGCAGACTACAGTCCACGGGGTCACAAAGAGACACAATAAACAGCAGCAGTCGGCACTTGAGATCACACGCAAGTGGTTTGGCCAGCTAACAAGAGCACCCAGGTTTCTGTTCTCCTACATTCCCAGACTAGGCAAACTATTCCAAGGCGAGGTTCAGGTCGTTAGCTTCTCTGTCTCTTGTTATTTGACTCAACTCTTCAGAAAGTTTACTATTTATCAGATTATTAAGGCATTGTATGTGCCCAATGTCTTTTAATTTTTTAAAAAGTCTGGTTTATTGAGGTAAAATTTACATAAAATTCACCAATTTTAAGTTTGTAGTTTTGTGAGTTTTGATAAGTGTACATAGTACTATTAACACCATCACCCTCAAGATCTAGAATATTTTTATCATCCCCCAAATTGTCCTCATGCTCTTTTCTATTTTATTTTATTTTTTTAATTAAATTTATTTATTTTTTTAATTACAATACTGTATTTGTTTTGCCATACATTGACACGAATCAGCCATAGGTGAACACAATCTCCCAATGCCGAAGCCCCCTCCCACCTCCCACCCCACATCCTCTACTTGAATCATCCTGTGCATCAGCCCCATGCATCCTGCATCCTACATTGAACATAGATTGGCGCTTCGTTTCTTACAAGAAAATATACACGTTTCATTGCCATTCTCCCAAACCATCCCACCCTTTCCCTCTCCCTCAGAGTCCAAAAGTCCGTTCTATATCTCTGTGTCTCTTTGTTGTCTCACATATAGGGTCATCATTACTGTCTTCTAAATTCCATATATATGTGTCAGTATACTGTATTGGTGTTTTTCTTTCTGGCTTACTTCACTCTGTATAATCGGTTCCAATTTCATCCATCTCATTAGAACTGAGTCAAATTTATTCTTTTTAAGGGCTGAGAAGTCCTCATGCTCTTTTATAGTCAACCTCTTCGCTACTCCCAGGCTCTGGCACCCAGTGATCTGTTTTCTATCTCTACACTTTTGCCTCTTCCAGAAGGTCTTTCGGAGAAGGCGATGGCACCCCACTCCAGTACTCTTGCCTGGAAAATCCCATGGACAGAGGAGCCTGGTAGGCTGTGATCCATGGCGTTGCAAAGAGTCAGACACGACTGAGCAACTTTCCTGTCACTTTTCACCTTCATGCATTGGAGAAGGAAATGGCAACCCACTCCAGTGTTCTTGCCTGGAGGATCCCAGGGACGGGGAGCCTGGTGGGCTGCCGTCTATGGGGTCACACAGAGTCGGACACGACTGAAGTGACTTAGCAGCAGAAGGTCTTTGCGTTTTCACATACACGAAATCATAGAGTATGTAGCTTTGTGTCGGTCTTCCTTCTCTGGGCTTAGTGATTTGATATTCTACCATGTTGCTGCATGTATCAGTCTTTGGTTCCTATTTATTGCTAAGTAGCATTCTGTCTCATGGGTAAACCACAGTATATTTATCCTTTAATTAACTGATGGAAATTTGAGTTGTTTCCTGCCTTTAATGATTATGATTAAATTGTGATTAACAGTTTTCTGCATGTCTTTGTGTAAATACATATTTTCATATTTATTGGGTAAATACTCAGGCATGGAATTGCTAGGTTACATGGTAACTGCACATTTATTTATATTAAAAAAAAAAAAACTTTGATTTTTGCTTTATAAAAGTGGCTTTACGCGTATTTCTTTACTTTATCCTTATTTTAGCTTTATTCTAGTCGTGTCCCAAACGACACGACTTTGTTGTAGATTTGTTGTGGAAATCTTTGTACAAAATACAGCTTGAGTTCCACGTGTGACAAAAATGCAACAAGAAGCCTCTTTTTACACAGTGTCACTAAATAGCATTTTTAGAATTGCATAAAGGAAAGAATATAGCCTTGGAATCATCTGAGGTCTGTCACTTTGACTTTCTGCATAACTTTCCTTTATTAGGCAAATTAACTATCCTCCTGGAACAACAGCTATTGAGTCCTGAAAGGTGCGTGATACAGGTATTTAAGTTGCACGCTGTTACAAAGATGCATACATGCATCATAGACATTGCTGTTACTGCCATTAGATTAGCAACTTTTTCTACAAGCTACATTCTAGAAAACAGATGGTATCACACAACATACATTTTAGGCTTCATTAGGAATTAATGTGTTTCTTCAGGAGCTCTAAAAATGTCACCCAGAGACAAATGAGTTTCCTTTGGCTCTAGCGTCTGTGGCATGTGGGTTTTAAAATACTGTTGTTCTTATGTTTTAGAGCTTCCCTGGTTGCTCAGATGGTAAAGAGTCTGCCTGCACTGTGGGAGACCTGGGGTTTGACCCCTGAGTTGGGAAAATCCCTACAGAAAGGAATGGCTACCCACTCTAGTATTCTTGTTTGGAGAATCCCATGGACAGAGGATCCTGGCAAGCTACCGTCCACGGGTTCACAGAGTTGAACACGACTGAGAGACTAACCCATGCACATTCTTATGCTTTACAGATTAGCATTTTGTACTTAATTAAGATCATGTCTTTATATGTCACTGAGAAATGTTAATGTCACATAAATTATGATGAGAATAACAATGTGTTATAACTTACGTAATACGATTTACCTAGCCAGGGCCCATTTTAACTTCATATCTTTTTAAGGATTGGATTTTTTCTCTATAGCTCCACCTAGGAAGATATTTTAATCAAACACATTGACAGTAGGTTTTTTTTTAACTGCTATTTAAAGACTGTTTTCACTCAGTTTACTGGCAGGTATTTAATCTGCTAAAAAAAAAAAAAAAGGGGGGTTACTCAGTTAATTAGGTTGCACTGACATCTGCTGGTAAAACAGAAAATTTCATTAAAATCATGTTTCATTAATTTCAAAGGAATCCAGACTTTAGTTACTTTAGTCTTTAAAACTTGTATTTGCATTCTGGGTTTAACACGTTAATGGCTGTATATCTGATTCATACTTCAATTTGATTCAAGTGGTTTGTCAATCTGTTGTAAATTTTGAGGGGATCTTCTTAAAGGACGTAGCAACAGACGCTTACTTATGAAGTATAATATCTTTTAAGTCATAAATTCTTCCAGTCAGTGTTTACCACTGAACAATTACATCATCAGCTTCTTTTTCATCCCATCGTCATGATGATTTCTTTTGATCTGAAAGCAGTACAACAGTAGTGATGTTTACTGAGTTAGTTTTCGCTTTGAGAAAGAATTCTTAGGAAAATAGGCTTATGGTGTAGGGAAGGTTGTAGCTACAGCAGAGCTAAACTTTAGGGATTTGTTTTCTTGTCGGGAAGTATAACTTGATTTCTTTAAAACATACCAATTCAATAATGATTCAGGGTCGCAGAATTTTATAAATGGAAAGAAATTTCCTAATCATTCAATTCACCCATGTCTTTTGTAGATGTGGAAACTGAGCCCCAGATAAATTTACAGAATTCGTTACCTAGCTATATGAGAAAAATGTTTCTTAATTCTCTCATTCCAGGATTCTTTCCTATATAAATTGTCTTGACTAGTTTTTTATTGTTTGTTGAAACCAAAAATGCTTGAACATACATAAATATGATTATTTGAAAATTTGTACTTAGTTTATTTTCTCTAATTAGACATATATTATGAAAATACATACTGTATTATGTAATATTGTTTTATAGTTCTTCACAAATGTATATGTATTCATAACTTCTTCCTAGAAACTGAGCTCCACTGTCTATTTCTTCAGATGTGAAAAATTAAAAGGCAAGTGGATTAAAAAAAAAAAAGAATCAAAAATAAACCTTAATCATGGAAACTTCTGGCTCTTTGTGCAGATTTGGGGTCACACAACTATGCAGTAGATGTCTTTAGTTCTGTTCAGTTCAGGTGCTCTTTGCACCCCATGGACTGTAGCACGCCAGGTCTCCCTGTCCATCACCAACTCCCAGAGCTTACTCAAACTCATGTCCTTTGGAGGCAGTGATGCCATCCAACCATCTCATCTTCTCTCATCCCCTTCTCCTCCCACCTTCAATCTTTCCCAGCATCAAGGTCTTTTCCAATGAGTCAGTTCTTCCCATCAGGTGGCCAAAGTATTGGAGTTTCAGCTTCAGCATCAGTCCTTCCAATGAATATTCAGGACTGATTTCCTTTAGGATGGACTTGTTGGATCTCCTTGCAGTCCAAGGACTCACAAGAGTCTTCTCCAACACCACAGTTCAAAAGCATCAATTCTTTGGCGCTCAGTTTTCTTTATAGTCCAACCCTCACATCCATACATGACTACTGGAAAAACCATAGCTTTGACTATGGGAACCTTTGCTGTCAAAGTAATGTTTCTGCTTTTTAATATGCTGTCTAGGTTGGTCAAAACTTTTCTTCCAAGGAGCAAGCGTCTTTTAGTTCATGGCTGAAGTCACCATATGCAGTGATTTTGGAGCTCCAATAAATAAAGTCTGTCACTGTTTCCATTGCTTCCCCATCTATTTTCCATGAAGTGATGCCATGATCTTAGTTTTGTGAATGTTGAGCTTTAAGCCAACTTTTAACTTTCCTCTTTCAATTTCAAGAGGCTCTTTAGTTCTTCATCGGTTTCTGCCGTAAGGATGGTGTAATCTGCATATCTGAGGTTATTGATATTTCTCCTGGCAATCTTGATTCCAACTTGTGCTTCATCCAGCCCAGCATTTCTCATGATGTACTCTGCATAGAAGTTAAATAAGCAGGGTGACAATATACAGCCTTGACGTACTCCTCTTCCTATTTGGAACCAGTCTGTTGTTCCATGTCCAGTTCTAACTGTCACTTCCTGACCTGCATACAGGTTTCTCAGGAGGCAGGTCAGGTGGTCTGGTATTCCCATCTCTTTCAGAATTTTCCACAGTTTATTGTGATCCACACACTCAAAGGTACAGGCTTGAAATGTGCATTAGTGGATGTTTATTATTTTTCTCCCAGAGAGAAAGCACGAAAGAATAATAAAAGTAAGAAACTAAAAAAAAAATTGGGGTTTTATATTGACAGAACCTTTATGAAAGGAGAAGAGGTGGAAGGGGAGAAAGTTGGGGGAACCCTAGAAGAAAAACAAAAACTGGCTTAAGAAATAGCATGGGAAAGAGGATGATCAGATCTCACCATCATGCCCTCCCAGAGACCAGTGGGATTGGGCACCTCTCTCTTCCTTGTCCATGACAGCATTGACCTCTACTCCATCCCCCCTGCTTGCCACTCCTGCCTCCTACCCTGCCCACTGCCACCACACCTGAGCATGTGTGTGTGTAGGCCCGTGTGCATGTGCACGTGCACACACACACAACAGCACACACACACACATGCGTACACATACTCACTTATCCACTCCTGACTTTGTGGTCAAAGCCCTAGGTCTTTTTAAGAGGAATCGGTGTATTTTTGTTGTTGTTACTGCTTTCAAGTTTTTGATTCCTAGGACCAGCAAAGAGCCAACAATTCATTGCCTATACTCCATCCTAGGAGCAAAGAATTTTTGGAAGCACTTCCAAAGATTCCCAAAGTTTATACTGTCCTGGAATATTTCATCTGACAGTTGATTGCCTGTTTTTCAGCCTTCTCAACATCAAGTTCTTAACATAGCCAAAGTCTTTCCAAATTCTACAACATTTGAGTATTTTTTGCATGGAAAATGAAATTAAGAATATTTTAAATAATATGCAATGTTGAGAAGTCTGATGAGAAACAGGTGCTCTCAGATGCAGAAATACTGTAGCTATGGGAATGCTTCTGGGGGCATATATATGTATTAAAACCCTAAAATACAACTACTAAATGGATCCAGGCATTGGACTTTTTAGACTTGATTTTAAATAAATCACTATAGGTATGCTCAAAGGTATTTGTTCAAGGCAAGGATGCTTGCCCAAATGTTAGAGTAATAAGATATTATCTAACAGAACAGCAATATAACTGATTATATAAACTATAGTTTATCCATCCAGTGAAATACCAAACAAATCATGCTATTAAAACGTATGCCTAGAAAAGTCAGAAGGAATAGACACAAAATGTTTAGTGATTGTTAATGTGGTAGGCTTTTAATTTCCTCTTTATCCCATTCTGAATATGCCAAAATTGCTAGAATGAGTATGTACTGTCTTAATAAGAAGAGGGGCATTTGAAATAGAGAAAATGAGATGAAAACTGCCATGGTTATGTAGAAAGACTGTTACGTAGAAACAATTTCTTGAATATCTCACCTGGTGGATTCAGGGGCCTTTCTGATAACATAGAATTAACTGCTCTACTGTCAATGATGGGCTTCCCTGGTGGCTCAGTGCTAAAGAATCCACCTGCAATGCAGGAGATGCAGGTTCAATCTCTGGGTCGGGAAGATTCCCTGGAGGAGAAAATAGCAACCCGCTCTGGCATTTCTGCCGGGATAATTCCACAGAGAAGCCTGGCAGGCTACAGCCCGTGAGGTCCCAAAAGTCAGACATGACTAAGCATACACTCATTGTCCATACACGTCCCAACAGCTTTCCTTATTGACCAGTTTTAAATGGGCGAGTTTTTGTGCTTATATTTACACAAGCTATCTCCTTTATTCCTTAAAACAAAGCCTATGTAGATATTATTCTCACTTTTCAGATGAGGAAACCGAAGCTCCAGGTTAAGTATGAGATACAGGAAGGATTTGAGCCCAAGTACTCTACTGGCTCACTTAACCTCTAAACTATGTTGCTTTTCCTATGTAGTTTTAAGCCTGAGAATCATCTTTGCTCCAGATCATCTGGAGTAAAAATAAGAGGCATGAAGGGAAAATTGTACATGTGTGCTAAGTCGCTTCAGTCATGTCTGACTCTTTGTGATCCTATGGACTGTAGCCTGCCAGGCTCCTCTGTCCATGGGATTCTCCAGGCAAGAATACTGGAGTGGGTTGCCATGCCCTCCTCCAGGGCATCTTCCTGACTCAGGAATAGAATCTGTGTCTCCTATGTCTCCTGCATCAGCAGGCGGGCTCTTTATTATTAGTGGCACCTATGTCGAAGTTTAGTCCCAATCAATGCAAGAGTCTTTGTAATACAGATTGAACTTCACTTTGCTTTCATATTTGCTCTACAACGTCTGAAAAATATATGAGCAAATTAAGTGATGCTGAAGAATAGATGTTTAAGAATAGAAGATGAAAAAATCTGAGAATATTTTCCCACTGGAAATTTTTCTCATGGGGAATGTAGCAGATATCTCTACCTTACTCTAAGCAATATGAGAATATTTGGAAATTTGTGTGAACCTGGAAAACAAAAGCATGAGTCTGCTTAATTAACAAAGACATCAGGATGGTAAAAGTTTATTTTATTTACCTGTCAATCTCAAGAGGCAAAAAAAAAAAAATCACTACCAAGGTTTAACAAAGCAGATAATTAACACTATAGATTTTTAGTGAGGCTTCAAGTTCTACTGGTTTTCTCAGATGGCATTAAGACACATACACATGCCATGTAAAGGAACAATATACACTGAGCTAACTGCACAAGAGATCTCACTGTTGGAACATTAACCATGATTATTTTCATAGCTGTGCCATTTTGAGATCATTATGGAATGTAGGAGAAGGAGGGAGAATAGGAAGAGGAGAATGTGGTGGAAAGAGGCTTAATTAAGTATTCCTTTAGTGAATTAAGGACCAAACACAGACAGTGTGGAACAGACACTAATTCATGGAACAGAGAGTGGGCAACTTAACAATGAACTGACGCAGGCTCCTGGGGAATTTCTCTGCTATGACTCAGGTCTTTTATTTTTTTTCTACATCTATGTAATTCAAATTTCATCATGATCTCTGAATCTTTTGGCATCAGGGGGCTCGGGTGGGTATTCAGAATCCAAGAGACTGACTTTGTGTCTAACACACACACCATTTTAGTATCCATGAGATAACTTATGCTTTTCTAACAATAAAGATCATTTGATAAGTAAGTGTTTTAATTTCTGCCTAGTCTTACTGAATCACTCTGTCAGAAGAGTTATTTTACACATATTTCTTAAATAATACATCTTTTAAATAAAATCTAAAAATTAATGTACAATCTCAAAGTCAGATTCAGTGCCAAAATGCAGGACCCGAATCTAGTAACACATTAACTCCTTGCTGCATAGAAGTTGCTTATAAGAAATACAGGCTGCACTTTTTGTGATCCATGCAGTAAATGTTCACAAAAGTCAAGCAAACAACTAGACATCATTCAGCTACTAAAATTAACCCAACCAGGCACAACAGACTTAACCACAGAAAGCACTGATGGTTGCACTGAAACCATGCTGGGACGAGCTAGTCCTAGAAAGGGCTGGTTGGAAGAACCAGAAGAGAAACTCTGATGGTCACAAAATCTCCACTTGTTTTTAATATGGGATTGAGACTATTCTCTCCTCACATGGCTTTTCCCTACATTACAGTCTTTTGAGAAAGAGGCATTTCAGGCTTCAGATGAAAATAATCATCCTTGAATGAAAAAGCTGAGAAATACTTCTCTGGAGATTTTGATCCTGGAAACAGCTTGCTAAAGGTCCTTAAGGCAAGTGCCAGGAGTCAAAAACAAAATTGTAGGGCATTATCGTGACACTGTATCAACTATACTTCAATTTAAAAGTTGTCGAACAGTCTGAGTATGTAAACAATAAAATTGTTGACCGAGGAACTATATCCATGAAGACTTATCATAAGACCTATCTGGATAATATCAGCTTCTTGCGTTTTGAAGCAATTGTAAATTGTACATCCTAGAAGCCCCATGCATTCTTCCCCTTTGTAGAGACTTCTGGAGTAGAAAAAAAGTCCATGGTGTTGCTTAAAAATAAATAAATAAAAAGACCAGAGCACGAAGAAGCTACTCAAATAACAAGCAGTTCTGAGGTTTGTTTTTGTTTGTCTGTTTCACTCTCACATTTTACTTTTGTGATTGGCATATGGAAAACCAAACTGAGAAATCATAATGTTGGAGTATTTTAAGGGCATGCTGTCATAGATGTTAACAAGCTTATTTATACAATAAGACCTCTGCAGAAAGTGCTCAGCTCGATGCCACATTCCAGAATAGCCACCGGTAGTTTCTTTTTCTAAATTGGCTATGTTTACAGGTTTCACAAATACCCCTGAAGTCTTCCCAGTGTGCTTGGCGATGATAAAATTCATGGCAATGTCATCACAGTTCTGCGTCTCATCTAACAAAGCATGCACGGCTGCAGGCTGCCTCTGAAAGAGTTCCAGGTATTTGCTGTGGAAGAACGAGGCTCCAATCAGGACCAGGGAGTAATGATCACCATTTCCAAACCCTGTTGTCTGCAGTTCAAAACCTCCATAGCTGTAGATACCAGAGGAAGTAGACACATGCTTTCTGGGAACAAATCCTACAATTTGATCAGGAAATTGCTGAAAAGATTAAAAAATAATAATTCAGTGTGGCAGTTCTTTAGAGCTAACATGGTGAATAAGGCAATGATTTATTACAGAAAGAATTAAACTGATTTGTCAGTGTTATTTTATTCCTGCCTTCTACATCTCAATTTCCTTTAACTCCAGGCAACTTCATAAATCTATGTCCTGGTAAGTTTAAAGTTCAAATTCTATCATAACCCAAATCTCTTTAAAAAATTTCTGACCTCTCAAATAGTCTCCCAATTCACACATTATCTCATATTAATAAATTCTAGTCACCAAAGAGTCTGGTTTTTCAGAGTTTACTGTAAAAGAAGTTGACTATATGAACAATGCTTATTATAGAAGATTAAGAAGATATGTGATTATTTTGGAAAACTGTTTTAATCTTAGGAGTAAATAAAAGTATGGATGTACATGTATCATTTTACTGCTTTTCCATGTTGATTTCAATGTTTTTGAAAGTCACTGTTGGTTTTAAACAATGTTTTATTTTTATCCCTTTTGTTTTTTTTTAAATATTCACACACACACACACACACACACACACACACACACATATATATAGTTGACCCTTAAACAATGCAGGAGTTAAGGGTGCCAACTGACAGTATAACGGAAAATTCATGTATAACTTTATAGTCAGCCTTCAATATCAATGGTTCTGCATCTACAGATTCAACCAACCACACATCATGTAGTAATATGGTACGTATTTATTGAAAATATCTGAGTGTAAGTGGACCTGTATGCTTCAAGCTTGTGTTGTTCAAAGGTCAATATGTATAGGTGTGTGTATACATATACATACACACACACCTATACATATATATATCGGAGAAGGCAATGGCACCCCACTCCAGTACTCTTGCCTGGAAAATCCCATGGATGGAGGAGCCTGGTAGGCTGCAGTCCGTGGGGTTGCTAAGAGTTGAGCACGACTGAGCTACTTCACTTTCACTTTTCACTTTCATGCATTGGAGAAGGAAATGGCAGCCCACTCCAGTGTTCTTGCCTGGAGAATCCCAGGGACAGGGGAGCCTGGTGGGCTGCCGTCTATGGGGTCGCACAGAGTTGGGCATGACTGAAGCGACTTAGCAGCATATATATATATATATATATATATATATATATAGTCGCTTCAGTTATGTCTGACTCTTTGCAACCCCATGTACCATAGCCAGCTCGCTCTTTTGCCCATGGGATTTTCCCAGAAGAATACTGGAGTGGGTTGCTATTTCCTCCTCCAGGGGATCTTCCTGACCCAGGGACCAAATCAGTGTCTTCTATGTCTTCTGTACTGGAGGTGGATTCTTTGCCCCTTATCCACAGGGGAAGTCACATATATATATGTGCTTGTATATATATATATATATACATATGTATGAAGAGATGTGTCAGGATCTATGAAGAAAGGATGGTATTAAAGCAATAATAGTAGGATGAGAATGACTAAAAATAAAACAAAAACCAGCAAACAAAGAAAAGCAGTGAGTCATGGAAAAGAAATATGAACTGAAAAAGGTTTAGTTCAATCTCATAAATACCTTGAGTTTCACTCATTTACCAACAGACGCTAAACTAGAGACACACACACACAAATCAGTCTGGATTTAATCCCATGTCAAAGAATGCAGAGGCTAGGGAGAGTGTGATACAGATAGGTGGACTAGGAATGACCACACTGTTGAGGAAGCTGTAATGCAGCGGAGGGATTCTCAGGACAGCACCGAGGACGCAGTGAGGTACAGGGGAATGTCAGGGGCTGCGAGCATAAACGCTGGGAGGCCTCAGAGACGAGGCACCACTTGATATAACCTAGCAGGACGACAGAGATTTCACAGATGGCTAGAGCAGGTAAAGGAGAAGGACTGCAAACAGAGGTCACGGACAAGTGCAAAGGCACAGACGTGTGTCTGTTCTGATCCTGCTTGTCTCTATGCCCCAAATCTCTATACTCCATAGGGCACCAATGGGACTGAACTTTAGGAGTCAGATTATCTTGGGCAATGGATTGAAACTGTTCTTGACAGTTTTATGGATGAAACTTAAAATTATATTTATCCATCTTTAATCATGATTTACTTGTTCTAATTAACCATAGTTCTCATATGTCCCCAACCTGACATTTTCAGAAAATTGATTTTTTCATCTGAAATAGAAATCTCACAGCTGGAGTATTACATTAGAAATTTTTTCCTGGGAAGCTTTTATTTATGGGGCTAGAAAAATTGCTGATATGGAAAAAATGTGTTGATCAGTATGCTAGGCATGAAGCTGAAAACTGAAGTTTTGAAAATGCTGGTATCTGTAGAGTACTGTGGCCACTTACCATTAATAGTGAATATTGTCACATCTCAAGTTGCTAATCAAGGAGAGTTCTACAGTGCAAATTAGACCATTTATTGGGTAGCACAGTGTTTAATTACTGGACAGGCTTCAGAGTATTTGTATACAATTCTGCTTTTCAGGTATTTGTAGTGAAACTTGTAAAAAGCTGGCTACTATAAACAAATATTCAACAGGAAAAAGGTGTTTTTATAGAATACCAGGCAATTAATGCCTATTTATACCAGCTGGGATTTAAGGGGGGAAAAGTCTGCCACCACAGTGGTGCATGTATAATTATTATTAATATTAATTTTTAAACAATGGTCTCAGAATTAAATTTTGTGGATATAATTAATTATTTCTTTCAAAGGAAGCTTATGCAGCATTAATACACAAACACACTTCTCATTTGAGATACAGGTCTGTGGCCTTGTGGAAAGTATCTCAGGATTTTAGTCTTTGCTCTGTCCTATACCAGATAATTTCCTCATTGTTATTTGGAAGGCAATTCTAGCTCTTCTCCCCAATATATCAAATATAAATCAAGTATAGATAAAAGGTACCATAACTGTCAGTTAGCTTAACTGAGCTCAGGAAATCTGATTGCTGCTGCTGCTGCTGTTAAATTGCTTCAGTCGTGTCTGACTGTGCGACCCTATAGACGGCAGCCCACCAGGCTCCCCTGTCCCTGGGATTCTCCAGGCAAGAACACTGGAGTGGGTTGCCATTTCCTTCTCCAATGCATGAAAGTGAAAAGTGAAAGTGAAGTAGCTCAGTCGTGTTCAACTCTTAGCGACCCCATGGACTGCAGCTTACCAGGCTCCTCTATCCATGGGATTTTCCAGGCAAGAGTACTGGAGTGGGGTGCCACTGTACTTTATGACAAAGTAATCTCCTGTTTAGATAAATACTGTCTACACTAATCTGGGTAACCCCCACATTAAACCATGTTGCTCTAGTTAAACACTAGATCAGACTTTATACTGATGATTTCATAAAGCATGTAGCAACATTACCTGCCACACAGAAAAAGCGAAAACAAGGTCCTGGGCGCTAATTAGCAAGTCATCATCTACCATTAACACCGCTGAAATGAAAGAAAAAAATTTAAATCAAACAGTTTGGAGGTGAAGACAGAAGTTGTAAGACACAGTGGTGTCTTTATAGATCATTCAGATGAAGTATTCTCTGAATGAAATCAGTAAATAAAAAAATGTATTCTGAAAGATTTATCTAGCAGAAAAGTTTTTACTTGAACTATAATTGATTTTATAATTTCCAAAGGGGAGATTATCATGTAGCTATCATCCATTATACTAGAAACTAATGAACCTATAAATAAATAAAACCAAGGTTCTTTTAAGCAAATTACAAGCTCATGTAACTGCTATGAGTGGGAGGAAAAGAAGGTGGCAAAACACATTGAGCATAAGTTAAATAGCATTTTACTAACTTCTGTGATGCAATAAGATGTAATCATAACATGTCTTCTTTTACAATATTAATTAACCTCTCAATCACTGTTGCAAGATATATGTGATTTCTCCCCAGGAGACTGCTTCTTGACATCTGGGAAACTGGCTCTTTTTTTCAAAATGCTTTCTCATGGTTAAATTTCCCTATTTTCTCCAGACAATTAAGGTAAATAGGAGGCCCCAAAGCCACACACTGCAGCCCTGTCAGACTAAAAACCCAGCTGCAACTCACCTTTGGTTTCCACTTCAGGAAAGACCTGGAGTCGATTTCTCATCCTGTTTGTGGTCTGTGCTTTGAAGTTCACGGGGACAGGGTGAGGCCCTAAGGAGTTCCATAACTCCTCTGGTCCCTTCTCCCCAACATTGTTCCATACCACAATCACTTTATGCAGATATGGAACTGCCTGATAATGATTTAAAAGTCTCAATAAGAGATCTGTTCTGTTGTAAGTCTGCATTATGAGAGTAAAGGAATCCTGGGTGGGCTTGCCCTGAAATTTTATTTCCCTACGCAAAGTGAGCATCTTGTCTTCTTTGATATTAGGGAGTAAAGTGGTTAAAGCCCCAGCTACCAGCAATAACACAAGGATGACCACCAAAGAGAGACGAAGCACGCGAATTCCCATCACTCTTCCTGGGAGCTTGCAGATGTGGCAACACCTGGGGTAGAAATGGAAGTAAAACGCAGAATTTTAGCATTCTTACTAGTTACCATGGTTTTGCCTCTGCTTTTTAAGGGGAGAAAGGTTAATCACCATTTAGTTATTCAAGTTCAGTTCCTCCTGCCTTTTTGATTTGGCCTAAGACAAAAAGTGCAGTGAATAAACCTTCCCTTCCCTGACGTGCTGTGCAGTTGCAGACAAAAGAACATCTATACACAGGAAGAATTAAGCAGCATATTTTAAAATTTGCCCTCATTTTGCTACTAAAATTTTGGAAATGAGATTATTATATTCAAATTGGATTATATTTCTCTTTTGTCGTTGTTGTTTAGTCACTGAGTCGTTACCTCTTTTGTGATTCCATGGACTGTAGCCCACCAGGCTCCTCTGTCCACGGGATTTCCCAGGCAAGAATACTGGAGTGGAGTGGATTGCCATTTCCTTCTCCAGGGGATCTTCCCAACCCAGGGATCGAACCCACATCTACACTGGCTGGCAGATTCTTTACCACTGAGCCACCTGGGAAGCCCTATATTTCTCTTAGTAACTATATAAATAATTAGTATGTATTTCTCTTAGTAGTATACTAATTATTTAAATGGCTTTATTGAGATATCATTGGCACATAAAATTATGTATATTTAAGGTATACAACTTATTCTAATATATATATAGACACACACACACACATATATAAACATTTCAGTATACTAAATTTAAACTTAACTTTGGCAGCAAACTTGTTTCCAAATGAAATCATATGCAGAATCCTAATATATGAATCAGATAACAGTAGTAGGAGTAGCAGCAGCAAACAATTATAATGGTTTATTACTTATTAGAGCCTGTACTCTGTGCTTTGCATGCCATAGTATTTGCTTATTTACTCAATAAATAAAATAATTACCGAGCACTATTTTAGGTTCTGTGCGTATAGCAATGAATAAGATAGATGATGTCTCTGCTGTTCATAGCAGAGGAAATAGTAGGGAGAGACAGATAAAGTAAATAAACTCAAAGATAATTTAGGAGAGTGGTAATGAAGAGAATACATCAGAAGGACACCTTGTGGTTTCAGTTGGGCACTTGGAGCTGGGCCATCATTCTGGAGACATTAGATTCCAAAAGAAATCTCACTTCACTATTCAAATGATGTGCAACTACTCTTCTGTTTTTCAATGAGGAAACTTGGCAACAGTTCCCCTGATCTTGTTTCATGTTGTGAGGTGTGCGGTGTCACTGTAGAAATAGTTTTTCTCTATATAGGTCAACAAGGACGTGGAGAAGTCATATAGACCATGCCTTTAACACCTTTTAAAGTTCACAAGAGTGGGTACTGGAGAATTGCGAAGATGGAGGGAGAACATACCCCATACTGTGCTTGCACTGAACGCTGTGCGAGCAAAGAACTTATTCATAAGGACAAAGGAATGGTCAATGTCACTCAGCGACTCTCACTTTCCAAAGTCCAGATTTGAAAAGCAGTGTTCCCTTGTAGTAATCTTTTCAGAGAGCTTTCAAGGATATTCTCTTCCTGGACTTTGTCTGCAGCCTGTTCTGTTAAGAAAAGCAATTTTGTGTTTCTCCTTTCATCTTGGCCTCACTCTAAGAAATGAATAAAATGGATTATTTTTTCGGTAACCTCAGCTTTGCTATGATTATTTTTCAAGGATGAGCAATTTAAGGTTTGAGAGTACAAATGTCTTCATTGTATATAACCTTTCCCTAAAACAACACATACTGTTAATGTGATAAACCAAACAGAAACCATTATAAATTAATAGTCTTGATTCAAAGACCTTGATAATCCTTCTATCACTGAATCAAAAGCAAGTCTCATAAAACATATTTTCAGTTCTGCATAAAAATGGCTGGTTATAAGCACTCAGAGTTAAGATTCATCTGAAAACTACATTAAAGTATACCCCTGATTGAGATCTTAATGTTCATTTTCTACAGCAGAGAAGGAATAACATATTTTAAAATTTATATAGCAGTGTCTCTAGTCTATAAAGCAGATTCTGGTAACTACCTGCCAGTTTAGTGGAGAAAGAGTAATGAAGATTCATCTCTATAGCTTACTATAAATAGACATTGTCAAGGAGAATTCATGAATGACTGTTTCACTTTTACCAATAATATACTTTTAAGTGGGAGTTTTCCTCCATATCCATCATAGAAACTTCCTCTGTCAGATAGCTTCTAACCCCCTATTTTCCTTGTATCAAAATGTTTTGAGAGTTAAGAATAATTTATATCTTTGGAAAGACAATGCAAATATTTCATGCAGTTATACAGACCGACAAAGTTATGTAAAATGTGAAATCTGTATAGAAAAGTAAGAACTATATAGACTACAGTGCAAGTGGCATCTCTGTACTTTGAGAACAGCTGAAGTCTGGGACTTTATTGTAGATGCACTGGAAACAGCCTTAGAACAGATTGGAGAGTGATGACTTCATATAGCTATTTGGATTTCAGTGTATAGCTTTCTTCTGTTCATTGTCTAGAGAAGAATGTATCATCTAATTCACAGCTCTGAGTTTTGAATGGGGAATATGAGAAGGAATACACCTGGATAAACTTCATCTTAGAAAGAATCAAGAATTAAAATGATTTAATTTGAAAGTATATCTGTAAATCTCCCTGCTGGTCCGGTGGTTAAGAATCTGCTTACCAATGCAGGTGGCATGGGTTTGATCCCTGGTCTGGGAAGATCCCACATGCCGGGGGAGCAACTAAGCCCATTCACCACAACTACTGAGCCTGTGCTGCAGAGCCCAGGCGCCACAGCTGCTGAAACTCGAGTGCCCCAGAGCCCGTGCTCCACAACCAGGGAAGCGAGGCAATGAGAAGCCTGAGCGCCACAACGAGAGCAGCCCCCACTCACCGCAACTAGGGAAAGCCCCTGCACAGCAGTGAAGACTCAGGGCTGCCAAAAACCAGAAAGAAAGAAATTTAAAATGATATCTGTCTGTATTTTCCGAAACCCTGCTTCATTCCAGAAAGGACCGAGATCCCTGTTGGCATAGTCCATGACTCTTTCCATTGTGTTGTGGTAAATTCTGCAAGGATGAGTCATAAATTAGTCTATGAGACTGTCACTAAGGTACCAGTATGATAATATAAATATTAATATTGGTATGTTGATTGTTTTTACAACTTTATTAATATATATTTCACATATCATAGGCTTCACCCATATAAATTACACAGTTCAGTAGCTTTTAGTATCTACACAGAATTATGCAACCACATCTAATTTTATAACATTTTAAACACTCTAAAAAGAAACCCAAGAACTACTCATTAGCAGTTGCTCCTCATCCCCATTTCCCCTCATTTTCCACCCCCAGCACCAAGCAAACACTGATCCACTTTCTGTCTCCATAGTTTGCCTGTTCTGGACATTTCTTAAAAGAGATCATACAATATATGGCCTATGTGTCTGGCTTTTTTCACTTAGCATAAATGTTTTCAAGGTTCACCCATGTCATAGTATATATCCATACTTAATTCTTTTTATCCCCAAATAAAATTCTATTATACAGATAGACCACATTTTGTTTGTGTTAACAGTTGCTGGACATTTGGGTTGCTTCCACATTTTGCTATTATGAATATTGCTGTTATAAATAATCATGTACATGTTTTTTTATGAACATATGTTTTCATTTCTTTTGGGCATGTACCTGGGAGTGGAATGACCAGGTCATTATATCAGAATTTTTAAATATTTGAAAAGTGAGGTAGCTTTTAGAAAACCATTATTTGAAATTTTAGGAAATTTTCTTAAATGTGAACATGAGACAGAGTAGGAAAGTAAATAATACAATGAAGCAACAATTACAAATTCTCTAGTGTCTGTCTTTAAATGAATGAGGCAATCTGAATTTTCAAAGACCTGCTATTCGGTTATTTACTACATCTTCTACCAGAGTTCCTCAGGAAGAACACTACTGGATGATGAATTCTTCACTCCAGGCTAGTTCTTTGGGGTTAAAAAGCAACAATCATCTAACCAAAAGCTGAAAACAAATAGCCAGAGCACAGCATGGACAAAGACTAGTTTAGCCAGAGCGTGGCATGAATGAAGATTAGTTATGTTTTCTGACTCACAAGATAGAAAAGCAATGAGCAGCGTCACGTCATACACTGAGAAGCTGTCATTTTCATTTTAATGCCACAGATGGTGGAAGAATACTAACTATTCTGCCACTTCACTATGAGATTTGCCTCATATTGTACAGATTGTTTTCTCCTCTGGCTCATCCTCCAAAATAGGCACTTGCCAAAAAAACCTGATGATTATAGCATATAGAGGCTCAGAAAGGGGTCCTTCACTGCCATGAGATAAAAACATTCCAAGACACAGAGGCTAATTTAGAACCTGGGGTTCCCTTCTGTGAACACGAAAGAAGAATCAGAAGACATCAGCGTACACCTGATGAGCAGTTTCCGGCCAAGTTTACAGCATGCAGGGGACATACATCATTCCAACTGAGGCAAAGGCACACGTGGCTCCCAATTCCAAAAGGACTTTCCTCCTGCGGTACCTAGAGCCAGCAGGCTGACCGTGACTCCACATGTTGTGCATGCTCTTTCCCACTACAAAACCCATTCTTCCTGCGCGCCAGACTCCCACTCCCTGCCCTTCCACGGGCAAGGCTCTCTCACACATCCCCTCCCCTGTCTTTCTCTCACCACTCTCCATCCTCAGTGATTCTGGGGAAGGGGATCGCAGTGCTACTGGACTTTGTTTCCAGGTATTACAACTATTGACTGAGCCTCCTTTTGACTCTGACTGTACTGAGGGCCCTTTCTGTCAGTCTCTGCAATCCAGAACAGTGCCTGGCCATTTTTTGAGCAAGGTTCACAATACTCTGCAGTTGAAAAAAGCGAGGGACTCTATATTTAAACAGTCTTAAACTTCACAATGGGGCTTCCCTGGTGGCTCGGTGGTAAGAATCCACCTGCTAAAGCAGGAGATGTGGGTTCAGTCCCTGGGTTGGAAAGATCCCCTGGAGAAGGAAATGACAACCCACTCCAGTGTTCCTGTCTGGGAAATCCCAGGGACAGAGGAATCTGGTGGTCTGTAATCCATGGGGTTGCAAAGAGTCAGACACAATGACTAAATAAAAACAAACTTCACAATGAATAAAAAACACCTGAAATTAAAAAAAAAAACTCAAATTAAATGTGAATTAAGATTGAGTCAAGACTTAAGAAACCATTCCCTCTATAAAAGACCTGGGTTATCCCCCATCTGGGGACCAGGGCATGACGTAGTTTAAAGCTCAAGCCACACAAGTTGCCTTTCTACTCTCAGTTCTGTGGCCAAAACTACTTTATAGAAGATGTCTTAGAACTCTGATTTTTTCAAAGGTATTCTGCATTAAAATACTTTTGAACATCCCTATTTCTATGGAAGTTCTTGGAGAATAAGCTGAATTGCCTTGGGAGAAAATCATCACTTATTAGATTATATCATCCTTGTAAATTCTGGTAACAATAACCAGAAGCTGTATCCTTAATCTGGCAGCATACGTGACTTAAACAAAGAGACAATAAAGTCTTGGCTAGTTGAGAAATGAAAGTTTAATTTTTGTTTAGAAACTGAAAAAAACCTAGAGAGACTTCAGGACAATTGGCAGAAACAGAAAACTAAGTCAGAACACCACATAAGTCAGTTCATTATTGCTTAGAGTAAGCCTCTTCCATTAGTTTTAAGCAGCACAGACTAGAATTTATTTCATCCCAAAATCCAGAATGCCAGAAATAGTACATGAAAGGTTACTGTTCTTTATGAGTCTTTTCCCAGTGCTAGAGAGTATTCTAAGAAGAGCTTTTACCTTTGTATTTCCCCTACTCAGGAAATTCATTCTTTTCATTGTATTTTATAAATGCCATTCAGCTGTCTCATTTTCAACCAATGATATCCTCTCATTCCTAAATGATTTTCCCTCAGTTTTCCTTCTAAGGAACCCATCTATTTTTTTTTACAGTTCTTCTTTTTAAGAAATGCCTTTCTTAATACATAAGCTATATATTTTTAAAATCTTTATAGAATTTGTTAAAATATTGCTACTGTTTTATGTTTTGGGTTTTTGGCCATGAGGCATGTGGGATCTTAGCTCCCTGACCAGGGATCAAACCTGCGTCCTCTGTATTGGAAGATGAAATTTTAATCACTGGACCACCAGAGAAGTCCCTAACTTCCATCAGGGAGTCTTCACTCTCATTACTTTTTAACGAGTCCAAATAATCAAAATAAGTTATTTTGTGTTAAAGATATTATTTATATAGGAATAAGAAAGGCAGGAATATGAATGGACTTAAAGTAATAAATAATAAAAGGATCTACATAGTATCAGAGATTTACCTTGTGGTTTTGCTGTGTTTACAACCAATTGTACAGTGATCTGAACGGATGATTTAGATACCTACAGTCTGGATCTACTGTGTCATGAACTGGCTCTTAGGGTTAAAGTGATTCATCTTTTTTTATCAACAGTGTAACTGACTACAACATATATAGGATCATTGATAGCCAATCTAAGTTCTGTCATTTAGAAGGCTTAAGATTGACCTTTCCTGCCCTTTTGAGTCTACAGTTCTGAAACAGAATTGCTAAAACATATCGGTAAATAGCTGCATTTACTATAATATCACATTTGAAGAACAGAAGTCACTGCCACAGGTCATTTCTCACGGCAAGCTGTCAGAAAGAATTTCTGTATTGATCACATTAAAAGCAAGTCCTCCTCCTGGCAGCCAGGTTGAGTGAGCCATTCCCTTACAGGTGTATCAGGTTCAAATGAACTGTAAAAAAACATGTGTGTGTATATGTGTGTGTGTGTGTGCACATGTGTGTTCATTTGCTAGGCAGTGTCTGATTCTTTACAATCCCATGGACTGGGATTTCCAAGACAAGAATACTGGAGTGGGTTACCATTTCCTCCTACAGGGGATCTTCCTGACCCAGCAATTGAAACTGGGTCTCCTACACTGCAGAAAGATTCTTTACCATTGAGCTACCTGGGAAGCCCATAAAACACAGATAGCAGACACCAAGTACCTGTGTCTCCACTTTCCTCCCCCGTCTCACCCTATTATCATAGCAAAGTCTGCTTGCCAGTCCTGGCATTTTTGTCCCTTCCTAAGGCATCCTGTACAAATCATCAAATTACTTCTCAATATTTCTTTAGGCAGCTACTCTCAATTAACTAGATTTGCTTTCTCATCATTGATTAAAGAGAAAATAACATATAAATATTATGTAGAAAGTCTTTTTAAAACACTGCCTCCGTCAATCCAGCCATTTGTTACTGAGGCAGAGACCTCTGCCGTCAAAGTGCACAAGTCTCAATTATGCTAGATGAAAGTTTCTTCCAGCCTTGCATCTTCCTCTTGGAATGGCTAACTAACTGCAGCTATTAATGTGATAATTATGATGATGATGTTTGAAGATGATCAAACTTATGGACATATATCAGAGCAGGAGAAGGTATGGCCTTATTCCTATGAGGAACATCCACTACTTATAAGGATCCAAGGAATCAATGCATCCTAAGAAGAAAGTCTAGAAATAGAAAAGCATTTTTAGCTCAGCACAGTGTCATGAAAAATTAGTTCAAGAAATGGGTCAGAAAGAAACCAAATCTATCTGCAAATACATTATTTTTACCATTCCAGAATATTGAAGCTTTTTATTTGAACTTCTGTTTTAGTCACAGGAAAGTGGAAGGGAGGCAAGATTGCTGGGCGACAGATCCTTGGAATGTTCTACAGAATCCTCTTACTTTTACACAATATTGGTTTTCAGCAATAAACTCACTTTCCAAAATCATTTCTCGAAGAGAAACAGATTTTATATGTATGAATTATCATTTGTAAATAGCTTTAGATATCAGATCTAAAATCAATGCAATCCGAATTCATGTGAGCTTCCTAACTTTATTAGAGGAAGGTCAGGATATCCATGGTAGTCCACAAACAAACATTCCTAGGTGCTTACCCAGCCCAGCACTGTCAGACACTAGGGTTGATAATGAGTAAGACCTCCAATTCCTGGCCTCACAGAGCTTACCAGTAGTAACAAAAGTTGTCAGACCTCTTTCCTTTGTTTGTTACTGAACATCTCAAATCTTTAGAGACACGGGGATTAAAATACATCCACCCCATTTTGTAGATAGGATAGCTGAGCCTGAGCATATTAAATGATGTTTCCTGAGCCACAGAAAGAGTAGAAGGTCTGAACAAACTCCCGTCTCCCATGTGTCCCACCTTGTATTTCCAGTGTTTTCTGTGTAGTCTCTGTTTTCAGCTTTGTTCTAGTTTACAAGAATAAACTTTTTATTGACTATATGTTATAGTCTGGAATAGTATTTCAATGGATAAGATCTAAAAGAGGCAATGCAGTATTTTCTAACAGATCCTGGCTCAAGTAAAAACTCTTTATTTCCAAGGAAACAAAAGTACCTCTATGGGAAACACTTTTTTCTCAGATAAAAATACTGGTACTTCACCGATGTTCATAGTAGCATTATTCACAAGAGCCAGAGGTGGAAGCAACCCAAACGTCCATTGACAGATGAATGTGGTATAGACATACAATGAAATCTTATTCAGCCTTTGAAATGAAGGAAATTCTGACACATGTCACAGCATGGATGAACCTTGAGGACATCATGCTCAGTGAAATAAGCCAGTACAAAAGGACGAATACTTTATGATTTCACTTACATGAGGGATCTAGAATAGTCAAATTCAAAGAAACAGAAAAGTAGAAGGGTGGCTGCCGGGGACCCGGGAACAGAGAAACGGAGAGTTGTTTAATGGTTGTAGAGTTTCAGTTTTGCAGGATGAAAAAGTCCTTGAGACTGACTGCTCAACAAAGTCAATACACTTAACACTACTGAGATACACACTTAAAAATGGTTAAGATGGCAGATTTGTATATTTTACCACAATTTTTAAAAAGAAAATACTGGTACTTACCTCATTATGGTAGAGTTTTAATTTTTGAAAAGTTTTCCTTATGGCTTCAGTAATTGATAGGAACAGGCTCTCTTGGCACTATTAAGGGAAATCAAAGAATTTCCTGTGATGTTTTTGTCAATCAGGAGGAATTAAAAAAATGCTTTAATGCCATGGTCCACAGACTTTGAATTATTTTTAGAGCTTAAAATTTTCCATACTGTGTTATAAAAATTATATGTAGGTAACTAGGTAGATGATATCTTCCTGAGGTTCGTGCTAACATTCCTATATTTTTGTTTTCATCTTTCCCTTGCTGCTGCTGCTGCTGCTAAGTTGCTTCAGTTGTGTCCGACTCTGTGCGACCCCAGAGACAGCAGCCCACCAGGCTCCCCCATCCCTGGGATTCTCCAGGCAAGAATGCTGGAGTGGGTTGCATTTCCTTCTCCAATGCATCAAAGTGAAAAGTGAAAGTGAAGTTGCTCAGTCGCGTCCGACTCCTAGCGACGCCATGGACTGCAGTCCTCCAGGCTCCTCTGTCCATGGGATTTTCCAGGCAAGAGCACTGGAGTGGGTTGCCATTGCCTTCTCCCCATCCTTCCCTTAAGTATCCAAAAACAGTAAATCCATATCATCCTGATGATCTAATGTTTACTCATTTGAAACCAGAACATATATGCCATGCAGAAAGGCCTCCAGACGCAGCAACCTGCACTTGTATTGAATTTGTAGACTTTTAAGAGTCTGTGGTTTTATCTATCATCAAAACTCTTTTTCACTTAAGGTTCATATGGCATTCAATTTGAAGTATTCAAAGAAAAACACAGGGTTTAAAATAGAGCTGCAGGTAAAGGTCAGGATTAATTACATTACTGAGGAATGACAGATGACATCCTTCCTATTCCTTACTATTGCCCAAAGGGGGCCAGAACTTTGGCTGGAGATGATCTTCTGCTCCTTACTCCTCTCGGCCTTCATTTCTCACAGTCCTCAGTTACATGTCTAAGAAGTTAGAGCTTTCCCCACCATATAGTCCACACAGTTAACCTAATACAATTTAGTCAATGATCTAAATAACTATGTAAAAGTTCAGGGCAGAAATTCATTCATTAGTTTAAAAATGTTCATGAGTATATCTACCTATTTTATAAATCTTATAAACTCATAATATATGAAGGAATTCAGAGCTGATTAGACTTGCAAGATACTGCATTTATAATGACCATGTGAATAGAGCTGAAGAATCATTTTTGATTTTTCAAACTCATATTCTTTCATGATACAGTTACTGAAGGGACAAAGGGGTGGCTTAGAATGTATCTAGACTCATCAGGTGATACTTGTTCCTCCTCTCTATACCAAAAGCAACCCTTATACACATCTTAGCATCACATAGTTCTAAAATCCTGGACTTATCTGCCTTGTCCTCACATCTGCTTCTTCTTCCCATAAAATTCCTCCAGGAACTTTAATTCTCTGCTTAGCACAGAGCCTAGCAGCACATAGTAGACACATTAAATGATCGTTGAATGAATGAAAGTATAACTTTGATATGACAACATATATCGGTTAACATATATGGGACAAACATCATTTCAAGATGAGAAAACAAACCAGATGTCATTTCCCACTCATAGAACTCCTGATTTAGTGGCCAATTTATATTTCTAAATTGGATATTTATATAAACCATTATATTTCTAAGAAAATATTTACAATTGAAGTTTGTAATTATGCCATCAAAGAATGTGAAGTGGCACTGTCATCTTTTGAAAGAAGTTCTTTGCAGGAATAGCTTATCTTATGTTTTTGGGAGTAAGCAGTATAGGAATTTAGGAGTTCCAGAACCAATGTAACTGAAATTAAATTTCAGTTTCTCCAACTTATTTCAAAACGATTTAAACAACGGTGTCACAGACTTCTCCATAAACCAACTGAACAATTTCTCATCTGTAGCAATATAGGCAAAATGAAGAATTTATTTTCAAAGGCAGAATACAAAAACACAGGATCAAATTGCAGCTGACCTGGATGAGTTAAGAGAATGCTGGAAATGAGTTGCTGAAATTTAGGTATTTCTATATATACGTCTGAACCACCATCCCCCGCCCCCCAACCCCTGTCCCCAGTTACATCACATTGAAATAAAGCAGCTTTGGAGGAAAAATCTCAACTGCAGTCAAAATATTCATAATATTTAAATATTAACCTAATTTGTACCCCTTTAACCTTTCCCCAGCAGTGCAGTTGAGCAAAATTTAGTCTCTGGCTCATATAAAATCTTCCTAAGAATATAAATAAATGCTACTAACTGAAAATATTTCTATGTTTTTCTGTTTAAATTAAAATAATGAAATATAGGCCAAGAAAGGCAAAGACAAAATACTCTGTCCAGAACTTAATTTCTGGAATCTAGCTGTTTTTACCCAGCAGTTTTAATTAACATGAACATTTTTTTAAAATTGTAGAATACATACATTATATTTTCAAAAACAAAAACACAGAATCACTACCCCCAAAACTCATAAAGTTCCAAGAAAGAGAGCAAAACAGAAATATCCTCATTGTTAAAAAATTTTTAACCAAAGAGCATTTTGCTATTTCCTTACCTCTCGTGCAGAAAAGACTGCAGTGAGACCTAGGCAATTTATTTGCTTGCAGCTTGCTTATCATAAAACGCAAGGGTCGTCTCGCTTGCTCATTTTTTTGCTTTTTCTCCAAACCCAGCAGTTTGCATTCACCCGGCGTCATTCGCTGGATTGGAAACCTGGATGAAACACTGCCCACAAAGAGAGAGCCTAAAGCTGGGGACGGTACCGGGTGGCCGTCCCTCCCTTTCAGTGATGCTCCACTTCCTGTTACATTAAAAGGCTGTTCCCAAGAAGCTCGGTTTTGTAGTTTCTAGCTCACTTCCAAAAGCCAGTCTTTCCCCCTATTTCTCCCTCAACGTAACAACTTTTAATCATTCAGGTGATGGACCACCTGACCTTACCCAAACAATTTCCCGGAAAGACACCGAAGAGAAGTTCCGGCGACCGCGGGGCCCAAGACTGGTCCTCAGGCTCGCCCCTCCGCGCTCCGCAAGCCCTCGTGTCCCACCAGCGAGTCAGTTTTCCTCGAGCTTCCTGAAATGGGCAATGGAGCTCTGACGAGAATCAGAGTCGCGGCTCCGGCCTCTGGGATGACCTGGAAGTAAAGGGGACGTGTACGAACTCGAGTTTGGGGTTAATAGCGGATTGAGATGGTCCGGGAATCAGTCAATGCCTTAACCAAATCTCAATTTCAACACGGTCTCGTAGGCGCTCCTTTCAAAAAGAACTCTTTTAAAATACATTTAACATTCTTTCGGAAGGTATTTGCCTTCTGCGTGACAGTACAGAAAGGTCAGGCGCTGTTTGGGGGCGCGGGGCTGGGTGGATTACTAGGATTTGGGTACCCATAGAGTTCACCCAGCAAAATCATCATCATTTGCGCTTCCTGCAGACTAGATTCTTAAGCACTGCTACCGAACAAACCGGGATTTGATGCTAATAGATAGATAGGGCAATGGCGAAAGGGCAGGCGCAGGATGCCAGCGCATCCGAGAACAGTGATACATAGTCGGAGTGGACTTGAGCCGGCTCTCAATCTTCCGGCCAGCCCAATTCGTGGGTGGCCACCTCAGGATTTTCTTCTTGAGCACAGGTGGAGGGACTTGACTCCTAGTCGGCCCTTTAGACCACCTACAGGATGCCACCTCTCTTTGGCTACTGTAAAACTCGCAACTCCGCCCTCGCCTTAAGCCCCGCCCCACCGCGCAAGTCCCACCCTCGGCCCCGCCTTCCCCTCTTTCCCGTCCCAGGACGCGTTGCGCGGCCCGGGCCGGAAGTCGCCCGGTTCCCGGGTGTGTGTCTGAGTCTGTGTCTGGAAGCGGCGCGCGGCCCGGGACAGGCGCTGGGGTTTCACATCTGAAGCGTCGCCTGTATCACTACCATCTCCCACGGAGCCACTACTAGAAGGGAGTAGACCCGGCCCTTCGCCGGGCAGAGAAGATGTTGCCTCTGTCCATCAAGGACGATGAATACAAACCGCCCAAGTTCAATCTGTTCCGCAAGATCTCAGGCTGGTTTAGGTGCGGGGAACTGTGTTTGCGGGAAGTGGGTGCCCGGCACAAGGAGAGAAGGCCCAAATCTAAAGATGGCCCGAGGTCCAGGGAGGGAGCGTCTGGGACATCCTCGTTCGTGTGAGGAAAAGAACGTGTGGACTGGGAGGGTCTTGAAAGGGGACCCAGCCTCCGGCTCTGGCACTCCTTTGACTTTCCCCGTTCTTCCCCACTTGTATCATGCCTAGGTCTATCCTGTCGGACAAGACGTCTCGGAACCTGTTTTTCTTCCTGTGCCTGAACCTCTCTTTCGCTTTTGTTGAACTACTCTACGGCATCTGGAGCAACTGGTAACCAAAGGGGAAAAGGGTTGGGGCGGAAGCAGGGGGTGGGGGAGACGAAGCTCTGTTTGCTTAGTGCCACGTAGCTCCTCACCCGGAGGCTCAGGTCTTGCCTTTGCCACCACCTATGCTACTCAGTTGCTTTTTCATATCCACACCAGTCTGGCACGGTTACATTTCTTAAGAGCCGAGGCCATCACGTGCAGCAGTTCAGATTTAGGTCCCCGCCTCCTTCGCCAAGCACCCCCACCCCCGACTCCTTCAAACCAGGGTGACAAGTCCCCTCCTCATTTTGACAGCTGGAGAGAGTCTTTTGTTTTTGCACACCTTAGCTCTGCCCACTTTCTTGGAATTGGGAGAAATTCTTTTCTACCCGTTCTGTCGGGTAGTGGTATTAGGAATTGACCATTAAAATTGTGGGAGCAAATACCTGAGATCTTTTACTTAATTTGATACTGGCTCTTGGAGATCTTACACTTAATTTGATACTGGGTCTTGAAACGAGGGAGAGGTTTACAGAGGGGATATCTGGAGAAACATATTTCATTCTCTTTACTTTTGTGCTGAAACTCTCAAGGTTTTCTTCTGGTCTTGACTGTGCTAAAAGATCCCACATAGTTTTCTAAAAGGTTTTCATCTCGAGTTGGTGGTTTTTGGTGTCACCTTTGATTCTTTTTGTTTGCTTTGGGAAGAGGTCTATCCAGTGTAACTCTGTGGAAATGCAGTAACGTTATCCAGGTGTTTGCAGTTGAATTCTTAAGGTCTAGTAAAATTGTTGAGCTAAGGAAAAGATCATCTCACTTCTAGGTGTATTGATTCCTCTTTAAATATCATACTTGTCTTATAATAGCCAACATTTCAAAATTTTATATAAAATTTCAGTTTTTTTCTTGGATTCCGTGAACTAGATCTTGGACCCCAAATTTAAGAACCTATGCCATCTATGCTTTATTTTCTATTAATTTAATAAACTAGGACTCTGTCCTTTAAGGTCCATTTTCAGAGAGAATTGGTGTTTTCGGTTTTTTATTGAGATTGAACAATGACATTAGGTGATACCACCAGTTTTTGTGACATGTATACTTCTATATGAAAAGGTAGACTTTTAAATTCAAATGTCAATTTAGTTTTATCAGAACTACTCAGCAGATTATGCCAGTTATTGGTTTAGTCAGCACTCAAATGTAAAAGGCATATTGAACCATAATAAAATCTCAATGTATTTAATAACCGTTTTTAATCATTTGGGGATCAGATATATGTGTCCTGTAATATTAATACCTTTTGATATGTTTTAAATGTTAAAAGCATTATATTATCTTAGTTTGTATTGAAATAATTGTACTTTATTATAAATATGTAATATTACATATAATATACAATGTAATAAATATGTTCTATTATATATAAATATGCAATATTTATGTTTTACGTTTTCCTCTTCCTAAGTTATGCCATATTGTGGCGTATGTGCTGACTATTGTCAAGGCTCTGTCTTGGTTTGCCTGTGTACAGTTTTTGCTATAGTTATGTTATATTACAGTACATTTCACTGTGGCCTTCCATTGCATAAATTACTAAGTGAGATGTCTTGTTCAAGTGATTAATTGTTGAAGAACCTAAACCACCTGTCTATGGAAAGTTAGGTATATAGTAATTCTTTTGATCTGTAGAGATCTGTTGAGGAAATCACAGAGACCACTGTTTTCTAAGCGATTAGTCAGTATTCATCAGGATATAAAGAAAACATCAGTGGTGCATGGCTTGTTCTGCCTTCACGTGGCTTGTTCTTTTGACTTTAGGCCTCTTCTCCAGTTTACTCCCTTTCTTTGTGTTATATTTTTGCAATCTAGCTCTGAACTACTGTCTGTCATGCCTAGATTAATTAGAAGGTATGCATTACTATGATAACCTCCACACCCACAATCATTTATTTTTACCCCAATGCTAATTTTTATCAGTTGATTGGGAGTACAGATATGTTTCTGTTGAAGCCTTGGTGGACCTAGAAGTTGCTTGGGCCTTTTCATAATCTGACTTTTTGTCTTATTTAGACACCACAAATTTGGAGGCCCTTTGTAGACTGATTAGCAGTTTCTTTATATGACTAAATTATCTCTGTTCCTGAAGATTCAATTAGATTTTAAGTTCCTCGAGTAAATTCCTTACCAAAACTTGTTTTCTGTTTTTGTCATAGTCATTTCTATGTTTTTTGTGTTCTGTAAAAGTAGTTCAAGATGTTATGAGATGTCAAGAGTTTTTTCCATTATGGAATTAAAAGATAGATAAAACACACTTTCTCTTCATGAATAAAGGTTCATAGAAACATTTGACCTCATTGGAATGAATGTTAAATAGTTTTGGTTCTGATTCAGCACCTTCATTTTAAATGAGAACTTAATTTTAGTTGATTTATATTTTTGATGATGGGACTGTGTCATCAGTGGAGAATAGCTAAGCTCTTTGTATATTTTCCCTTATTAAATATCTAGTACTTTTTACCTTTCCATTAGAATGTAAATGTTATTAAAGTGGAATCTTTTCTTATTCAGGTACCTTAGTACATGGCGCATAATATGTTTAACACATGTTTGCTGAATGAAAGAATAAAGGAATAATGAATATATGGATTTAGTCCACCTATACTAACCCTGCTAACTATGCTGTTTGGGGCAGGGTTGTGGGGAAGGACATTAAGCCCCTTCTTTCTCTATTATTGGTAGCAAAATGGTAGGAATACCATATGTGATCTTTTCTTCTATGGGTCTTTTCTTTCTAGCATTTTATTTTCATTTACTTATTTATTGTTGAGTAATCTTGAGGTAGTATAGTATATATAACAATGTGGTTTTACACCATCTAGGATTAAATTCTTTCTTCAGTTTTAGGAAAACCCCAAATTAGTGATTGCCTGAGCAAAATAAAACTTTATTTCCAAAATGGCTATTGCAGTTCCAGCCATCCCTAGCAACAGAATATCCAGAATGGAGACAAAAAGAGATAAAAAGTATGTACAGTGTCTTTTAAGGAGGCTTATTTGGACACCAGCACACAGCACTCTTCACCAGTATTTCAGTGGCTAAAACTTTATCGCATTGTTCATGTCTCATTGCAAATGCCATCTTTTTCCAGTCAACCAGGTATTCTGAAAGTCATGAATTTTTTTTTACCAATGATGAAAGGAAATATGTAGGCTCAGAAAGTGGGAACTCTGCTACAGGTGGAATAGTATAAAAGGCCCAAGGAGTGTTCTACTTTGCAGAGTAGCAGAAGAGCTGAGACGCATCAGTTACCCAAGTGTTTTCTACTATACAGTGATATTTTTCTCCTAGTATCTTAATATAGTTTGCTTTTTGTTGTTGTTGTTTTAATGCTCTTCTATTTTATGTTTACCTCACTGTTAGAATTTTTAATTTCAATGATATTTTTTACCACAACTGTTAACAACCATTTTCCTCTTAGGCATAGAGGGAACTCATCTAACTCTAAAGATAAATGTCTTTGTATTAGCAAAGTAATTACTTGTTCAAGAATTGTTTTAGGCCCTACTAGTCCCTGTTTCTGTCCTACTTCTGTATAATACGTCACAGCATATGTTTGTAAAGTAATTCCTTGGTAAAGAAAAATGCTTCCACTAGTAACATTTTTTCTATGTCATTAAAGATTTTAAATATCTTGAATTTTTATCAGCTTTTCCCTTCTGAAAAGACATTACTTACCAGGTTACAGTGATGACTTCTTTTGCTTTGCCTTTTTTTTTTTTTTAACTTTAAAAACATAGATTCCTATTCCATTTTGCTGAGAATTCTACCTTACAGGAAGGGGTTATATGGAAGGTAGTAGAGTTGTGGGTTTTTCACCATAACTTTCATTAGTTTAACAACTTACACAAATATCAAGATTCTAAGGATTTTCTATTTTCTTGCTAATTAATTGATAGTAAATAGTTTTACCCTTTCCATCTCATAGAACTCAAGTTTATGATTCCCTGTGTTCAATTTCAAATTAATCTCTAACAGCCATTGTAAATATGCTGTTAGCTTAGTTACCTGCTGCTGCTGCTCAGGCGCTTCAGTCGTGTCCGACCCTGTGCGACCCCATAGATGGCAGCCCATCAGGCTCCACCATCTCTGGGATTCTCCAGGCAAGAACACTGGAGTGGGTTGCTGTTGCCTTCTCCAGCTTAGTTACCTATAGACCTTTAAATATTTTATTATGGAAAAGGTATGTAAAAGTAGAGAGTTCAGTGGACCTCTTGTCTCTGTCACCCACCTTTAATGTTTATTAACAGGTGGCCTATTTTGTTTCATCTGTTATGTCTGTCACCATTGAATTGTTTTAATGTATATACCAGCTACAGTATGATTTCTTACATATCAATAACTACTTCAATTGGGTCTAAAAGATAAAGAGTCCTCATTTTTACTATAATCCAGTGCTATGGCACCCCATTCCAGTACTCTTGCCTGGAAAAACCCCATGGATGGAGGAGCCTGGTGGGCTGCAGTCCATGGGGTCGTGAAGAGTCCGGACACAACTGAGCGACTTCACTTTCACTTTTCATTTTCATACACTGGAGAAGGAAATGGCAACCCACTCCAGTGTTCTTGCCTGGAGAATCCCAGGGACAGTGGAGCCTGGTGGGCTGCCGTCTGTGGGGTCGCACAGAGTCGGACATGACTGAAGTGACTTAGCAAATGCTATTCTTGGACTTCCTGGTAGCTCAGCTGGTAAAGAATCCACCTGCCATGTAGAAGACCCCAGTTCAATTCCTGGGTTGGAAGATCCGCTGGAGAAGAGAGAGGTTGCCCACTCCAGTATTCTTGGACTTCCCTAGTGGCTCAGATGGTAAAGAATCCACCTGCATTGCAGGAGACCTGGATTCAGTCCCTGGGTTGGGAAGATTCCCTGGAGAAGGGAATGGCTACCTACTCCAGTATTCTAGCCTGGCGAATTCCATGGACAGAGGAGCCTGGTAGGTTACAGTCCATGGATTCACAGAGTCGGACACACTGAGCAATTTGCACTTCACTTCAATGCTATTCTTACCTATAAAAATATGTAATTTATTAATATCAAATGTCCAGTGAGTGTTCATATGTCCCTATTGTCTCATAAATTCTGTTTGAAGCTGGTTTTACAAATCAGAATTTAAACAAGATCTATGGTATTTGATTGATATGTCTCTTAAGTCTCAGTTTATCGGTTCTTTCTTTCTTTGTCTTTTCCTTCAGTAGACCTTAGATAAAATCCCTTTCATAAGTTTCTTTGGCCAGATGTTTTTGTTATATTTTGCTTTAGTGATCACGTTTCTATTTTTATATCCTAAGAAGTTTTCTTTATTAAAATACCTGTAGAATGTGGTCACTTAAAAAAAAAAAGTACTAAAATAGACTTTAATATTTAGTGTTTAAAAGTCAGAGCCAAAAACAAGTATGCTGCTTTTAGCAACCAATTTTTTAAATCAAGTTACATTTTGTGTGTAAATCATATAGCCTTAAGAATTCTCTATGCTACCTTTATTTTCTAAGGATTTTGTGCTAGGTAGTTTAAGTGATAATTCATAATCAGAAACATTTGCTGATTGAAGATAAGCAGTAAAATTGACATTCCTCATGAACACTGTTTTGATATATGATAGGTGAGCAGAGAACTAGAAGCAGACTATTTCACATGAGTTTGCCTACATAGATGCAACTAAGTAATTTTCAAATCATGATGGGGTTCACGCTCTCATAATCACAATGCTTTTAAGAGAACACCATGTTCTGCCACTTCAAAAGAGGGAGTATTTTTTTGGTAGAATCATATTTTATGAAATGTTGGAAAAAAAACATTTTAATGACAAATGTATTTAAAATTTAAATAAAATTAAAATATCATTTTGATGAGTATTAAAATTGACACGCTACATTTAATCGTTAGAAAAGAATCTGATTCTATCAGAGGAATCTAAAGGAATCTGTATTCCTCCTTTATACAGAAGAGGTTTATCATTTTTTTCCCACTATTGAGGCAGTCTTTGGTGTCTATTGGATACCAAAATATATAAAAATAAATCTGTTATAAAAGAGATGGTGTATATTGATTTTTTTAGGGCAGCTGTAACAAAGTAACACAGGCTGGGTGACTTAAACAACAAAAAATTTGTTGTCTTATAGTTCTGGAGCCTAAAAGTCAAGAGATTAAAGTATTGTCAGGATTAATTCCTTCTGAGGTCTATGAGGTCTGTTGCTTTGCTGGCAGTCTTTTGTGTTCCTTGGCTTGTCGAAGCATCTCCTGATCTCTGCCTTATCTTTACTTGGCGATCTCCCGTGTACATGTCTGTCTTCAGATATTCCTTTTTATAAGGAGAGCAGACACTGGATTTGGGCCCACCTGACTGACTTAATCTCTACAAATTATGTCTGCAGTGACCCTATTTCCAAATAAAGTCACATTCTGAGTTACTGGAGATGTAAGACTTCAACTTAGAAATTGAGGGAGAAAGCCTCTTGATCAAAGTGAAAGTGGAGAGTGAAAAAGTTGGCTTAAAGCACAACATTCAGAAAACGAAGATCATGGCATCTGGTCCCATCACTTCATGGGAAATAGATGGGGAAACAGTGTCACACTATTTTTTGGGCTCCAAAATCACTGCAGATGGTGACTGCAGCCGTGAAATTAAAAGACATTTACTCCTTGGAAGAAAAGTTATGACCAACCTAGATAGCATGTTAAAAAGCAGAGACATTACTTTGCTAACAAAGGTCTGTCTAGTCAAGGCTATGGTTTTCCCAGTGGTCATGTGTGGATGTGAGAGTTGGACTGTGAAGAAAGCTGAGCACTGAAAAATTGATGTTTTTGAACTGTGGTATTGGAGAAGACTCTTGAGATCCCTTGGACTGCAAGGAGATCCAACCAGTCCATTCTGAAGGAGATCAGCCCTGGGATTTCTTTGGAAGGAATGATGCTAAAGCTGAAACTCCAGTTTCATGTGAAAGAAACTCATGTGAAGAGCTGACTCATTGGAAAAGACTCTGATGCTGGGAGGGATTGGGGGCAGGAGGAGAAGGGGATGACCGAGGATGAGATGGCTGGATGGCATCACTGACTCGATGGACGTGAGTCTGAGTGAACTCCGGGAGTTCGTGGTGGACAGGGAGGCCTGGCGTGCTGTGATTCATGGGGTCGCAGTTGGACACAACTGAGCAACTGAACTGAACTGATAGTTAAACCCATAGCAAGATTTTAGTAGCTACATATGTAGATCAATAAATCAGTGAATTTTAAAGTTTATATTTATTTAACATAAATACCTTGCCTTCTTCTATAACTAATTTACAGTTATTTAGAATAAAAGTCATATATACAATAAAACCCTCCAATTAAGAAATAAAAACATTTAAAACTGTATACAGAGAGTAAAAATAAACCTGTTAAATATGTGAAGTAAAGTCGCTCAGTCATGTCCGATTCTTTGCGACCCCATGGACTCTAGCCTACCAGGCTCTTCCCATGGGATTTTCCAGGCAAGAGTACTGGAGTGGGTTGCCATTTCCCTCTCCACAGGACCTTCCCCACCCAGGGATGGAACCTGGGTCTCCGCATTGCAGGCAGACGCTTTACTGTCTGAGCTACCAGGGAAGTTAAATATGTAGACTACTGTTGTTACTGAAATCGACTTTTGAGTTTAGTTATAAGATCTCATGAAATCAAGGCAGAGTGGGTAAAAATTCTCATTCTCAACTGTATTGTTTTATCAGAATAGAAAGTTTTTTGAAACCAGATTTTAAAAATTGCTTACTGTATCATGTCAGAACAAAGAAAACAAAATCATAAACAATCTTATTGGTTTCATAACACATTACAAAGATTTTCTTCAAATGGGTCTTCGTACCTCAAAATTTAAATTATTATTTTAGTGTTAAGGGTCAAGTGTGTAGTTTTAAGTGATCTGTTCAAGGAAAAATCTTAAAATAACTATAAATCTTAGAGGCTTACTTGATTGGCAAGAACCTTACTTTGTCCTCCTTAGTTATTGATTTTCTCATTCAGCCTTTTCATTTGTTCACTCATTCTTGTTCTGCTTTGAGTTGGGTTTCAGGTAAGTGTAGACAGTACTTAAAACTATTTTATGCATCTCTGTATATTTGAATAAAATATACAAGGTTCATGATAAAATTTAAGACTTTTTCAAAATGATTTTTGAGAAACTTGTAAATTTTTGTTCTTTTCTGTGTGGGTAATATGCTTTACCTCAGTTTCTAAGTTTATAATTATCCTAAATTACAATGAAATTTAAAAACTGCTTTTCCTATTTCAGTGAAGGTTTTTGACTTTTAGTTTGTAGCAGTTACAACTGAAGAAAGCTCTGACATATATCCAAATATTAAGAGCTATGGATCATGCTGGGAATACTAGATATTAATACTAATATTAATACTAGGTATTACTAATAATGCAGTAATTTATTAATAATAATAGAAATAATGGGAATATTGATGTAGGTTTAGTGTGACAAGCACTGTGATACGTTGCATAACTATAATTCAGTTATAACAATTATGACACTTTTACTGTTACCTGTTTAAATGGCACTAAATAAGTAGTTAAGCAAGTTGACAGTCACAGAACTTGTAAATGGTAGACCTGGAATTTGAACCCAGATACTCTGACTTCAAAAGTAGTGCTCTTAACCATTCTGATACTTCTTATTTTTAAAGATGGAACTGCTGATGTGCTTGCTTTCAGAATGTTTCTGTTGACCTATCTTAAAGTTCCCTGATGTTCCCCACCTTTGGCACCCCACTCCAGTACTCTTGCCTGGAGAATCCCTTGGACGGAGGAGCCTGGTAGGCTACAGTCCATGGGGTCGCAAAGAGTTGGACACGACTCAGCAACTTCACTTTTCCCATAGATCCTTTCTTACTTATAGTTTTGATAGTTCCTATATCTGGGTCAATATTGTTATCTGGTTCTGTTAACTGCATTATCTCTATACGAGTTATTTTTCATCCTGTTATTTGTGTTTCTTGAGGTTTCTGATCAAAGGCTGGATGTTACGAGTAAAGAGGAGTAGATACTGAGGTAATAGTATGTATTACTAGGAATAGGTGTGTGTCCTCTGTCAGTCTATTAGTTGGTTAGGCCTTTCACTTCCAGTATTCTTGTATGTGTGTGTCACAGAAGCTCTGTGTTTGTGCTCATGGTGCCCTTCGCCTGCCAAGCTATAGATGGTTATCAATCATTACTCTGTGTGAGGTTTGTGGTGAGGGCAGAGGGGCATTCATCATCTTGACAAAGCCTCAGTCTTAGGCAGGCCCTTTGAGCCTGGGCCTTG
Organism: Nanger dama; assembly: GCA_917880005.1. NCBI lineage: Eukaryota > Metazoa > Chordata > Mammalia > Artiodactyla > Bovidae > Nanger > Nanger dama. Next base: position 7,388,423 of record CAKJTW010000059.1, read on the forward strand.
AGGGTGTGCTTTTCATTTGATTGTTTTGTTTTTACATTTTTACTCTTCCTTTCATGACAGTGAAAGTCTGTCACATATATGAGGATAGTCTTGGGTGAAAGTGAGTTTCTTGCTAGCAGAACGTCTGCTTTGTGTTGGTACAGAATCCTCTGCCCAAAAGGATTTCCTGCCCTACCCTCCTCTTTCAGTGTCTTTCTTAAAAGTGTGTATAATACATATCTTTAACATCACAGATAATATATCACTTCATGTATCTTATAAGAACTTTATAATAATACACTTCCATTTCATTCTTTTGTGCTTTAACTGTCATACATTTCACTTTTATGTAAACCCCACAATATAGTGTTCTTTTCACTTTATACCTGAGGTTAATAAATAAACCTTTCCTCTTGACAGCAGATAGTAAATATTTTAAGCTTTAAGGGTCATAAAATCTCTGACACAGTTTCTCAATTCTGCTGTTACAGCACAGAACTAGCCATAGACAATATATAAACAAATGAGCATAACTGTGTTTCAGCAAAACTTTATTTACAAAAATAGATGGTAGTCCAGATTTAGCCTGTGGCCTATAGCTTGCTGACCTTGCCTTAGATTGTCAGATATCTTTTTAAAAAAATAGCTTTATTGAGATACAATTCAAATACCTTAAAATTCTCCCATTTATGTTGTACTGGTGAATGGCTTTGAATGTATTTATAGAGTTCTAAAATCATCACAACAATCCATTTTGGAACACTTTTATTATTCCAGAAGGAAACTTTAAAGCCCTAGCTATCACCCTCCAATTCCCTTGTCCCCTGATATGTCCCAGTTCTAGGTGATCACTAATCTACTTTCTGTCTCTGTGTATTTGCCTGTTCTGAACATTTCATATAAATGGAATAATTTGTGTATGATCCTTTGTGATGGTTTATTAAACTTAGCATATGGCTTCCAAGGTCATCCATGTTCTGCGTGTATCAGTATTTCATTTATTTTTTATTGCCAAATAATATTTCAGCAATATGAAAGAATTCCAGGTTCTCCACCAGCACTTACAGTTATTGGACTTCTTTTTCTTAATTTATTTACTTTTAATTGAAGGATAATTACAATATTGTGTTGATTTCTGCCATCCATCCACATGAATCAGCCATAGGTATACAAGGACTTTTTATTCTGGTCATTATAGTAGATGTGAAGTTGTTACTTAGCATCGCTTTGATTTGCGTTTAATGATGTTGAGTAACTTTTCTAGTGCTGATGGCCATTTGTGTATCTTTGGAGAAATGTCTATTTGGATCCTTTATTCATTTTTAAAAAATGGATATTTTCTGTCTTTGAGGAGTTTTAAGAATTCTTCATATATTCTGGATACAAGTCTTTTGTCAGATATATGATTGGCAGATATTTTCTCCCACTTGTGCATTGTCATTTCACTTTCTTGATATTGTCCTTTGAAGCATGAAAGTTTTAAAATTTCAGTGATGCTCAGTCTCTGTTCCTCTTTTTTTTCTTTTATTGCTTATGCTTCTGATGTCATATTTAAGAAACCGTTGCCTAACCTGAGGTTGTGAATGCTTTAGCTCAGAGTTCCCCAACCACTGGACTTGTTCTGGGCCACGGACTGTTAGAAACCAGGCTCAGGGCAGGAGATGAGTGGCTCCCTGTGCTCCTCTTCGCTCGCATTACTGCCTGAATCTTCTGCCCCATTGCTCTCATTGCCACCTAAACCATGCCTACCCCTTTCCCATCTGTGGAAAAATTGTCTTCCGTGAAACCAGTCCTTGGTGCCAAAAAGGTTGAAACTGCTAGTTTAGCTTTTATGTTTAGGTCTTTGATCCATTTTAGGTTAATTATTGTGTATAATATGAAGAAAGGGTCAAAAATAATTTTTTTTGCATGTGGACATCCAGTGGTTTCAGCATCATTTGTTGGACACTCTAAATTCTATTCCATTGATCTGTGTGTTTATTCTTATCCTAGTACCATATTGTTTTTATTACTGTGGCTTTATAATAAGTTTTGGAATTGGGAAGTATGAGGTTTCCAACTTTGCTTTTCCTTTTGAGTATCGTTTTGGCTTTTCTAGATTTCCTGCTTTTCCATATGAATTTTAAGATCAACTTGTCAGTTTCCCCAAAGAGGTCAGCTGGGATTTTAATAGAGAATAAATTGAATCTGTGGATCAATTGGGGAAGTATTGACATCTTAACAGTATTGTCTTATCCGTAAACATGGATATCTTTCCATTTATTTAGGTCTTCTTTATTTTTTTAAAACAATATTTATAGTTTCCAGAGTGTAGCTTTTGCACATTTTTTTTCTTTTGCTAAATTTATTCTTTAGTATTTTTTGATGCTATTATAAGTGGAAAATTTTTAAATTGCATTTTGTGCATCACTAATGCATAAAATATAATTCATTTTTGTATATTGATCTTGTAGCCTTCAACCTTGACAAATTAATTAGTTCTAACAGTTTTTTAAATTGTCCTTAAGATTTTGCATATATAAGATCATGCCACTTGCAAATAGAGATATAGTTTATACTCCTTCCCGTCCACTCTAGGTGCTTTTTATTTCATTTCCTGCCTTGTTATACTCTCCAGTACAGTGTTAAATAGAAGTGGTGAGGGGACATTTTTAGCTTGTACCTGATCTGAGAGGAAAGCATTCACTGTTTGGGGCTTCCTGGATGGCTCAGTGGTAAAGAGTCTGCCTGCAATGCAAGGGACACAGGAGACTTGGATTCGATCCCTGGGTCAGGAAAATCCCCTGGAGGCGGAAATGGCAACCCACCCTCTGAAAAATCCCCCTGACAGAGGAGCCACACAGGTTACAGACCAAAGGGTCGCATATAGTTGAACATGACTGAGCACACACTCACACATTCAGTCTTTGGCCATTATAATGATGCTGATGTTAGCTGTGGGTTTTTTGTAGATGCTATTTATCAGTTCAGGAAGTTTCTTCTACTGCAAGTTTGTTGAATGTTTTCATCATAAAAGTGTTGGGTTTTGTCAAATACTTTCCTACCTCTATTAAGATGATAGTGTGGTTTTTGTCTCTCATTCCATTGACACGATGTATTATATTGATTGATTTTCATGTAGTTAACCAACCTTGCATTGTTGTGGGTTGTGGGTTGTGGTCTGTACTCTCCTTTTTTTGGTGAATTTGATTTGCTAGTGTTTTGTTGAAGATTCTGGTGTGTGTGTGTGTGTGTGTGTGTGTGTGTGTGTGTTTGCAAAAACTACTGGTCTCTAGTTTCCTGTGATGTCTTTTGTCTGATTTGGGGATCAGACTTATACAATAAATCGGGAAGTATTCCTTCATCTTCTAGGAATTGATATTTATTATTCTTTAAATGTTTAGTAGGATTTACCAGTGAAGCCATCTGGGCCTAGGCTTTTTTGTTGTTGAAAGTTTTAAAAGCATTAATGTAATCTGCTTACTTTCTATAAATCTGTTAAGACTTCTTTTGACTCAATTTTGCTAGATTGTTTAGGAGTTTGTATATATCATATAAGTTACCTAATTTGTTGGCTTATATTTAGTTGTTCATAGTAATTTCTTATAATCTTTATTTTCCCTAAAGTCAGTAGTAGTGTGTCACTTTCATTGCTGATTTTGGTAATAATGAGCCTTTTCTCTTGGTCACTTTAGTTAAAGGTTGTGAATTTTACTGATATTTTCAAAGAACCAACTTTATTGTTTTATCCTCCTTTTTTCTGTTTTAAAGGTACCTTTTCTGTTTTAAAGTTACTTTTAAAGTATCTTTTAAAGGTACTAAAAGAAAAATTATATTTAATATTTCTCCACATGTTTATCATTTTCAGTGATCTTTATCATACAAATCTAAGTTTCCATGTGGTATCATATTTGTACTTAAATAACTTTTTATTGTAGTTCAGACCTGCTAGCAGTGAATTCTCTTAGTTTCGGTTGTCTGAAAAAGTCTGTTTTGCCTTCATTTTTGGAAGATATGTTATATAATATAGAATTTTAGTTGACACTTTTTTTTGTTTTTCAATACTTTAAAGATATTACTTCATTGCATTCTGCCTTGACTAGTTTCTGATGCAAAATAATGCTGTTAATCTTTAGCTTTGCTTTAATGTATCCAATTTTTCTTTTTTTTTGACTGTTTTCAGAATTTTCTCTTTCTGTTTGGTATTCAGCAATTTGTGAGTTATGTAGGGTTTTGCCTTGTTAGAATCTCATTAAGCTTCTTGGATATGGAATTTGTTTTTTTGTTGTTGTTGGTGTGGTTTGTTTGTTTGTTTCCATTAATTTTGGAAAACTCTAATCATTTCTCTTTAAATACTTTTTCTACCTTATTCTTCCTCTCCGTAGCTGAGAATCCAAATACATGTCTGTCTGATGCTTTGACAGATTTTGAATTCTCTGTTCTTGGTTTTTCATTCCTTTTCTTGTGTTTCACTCAGGATAATGTAGTTTGATCTCACTGATTCTTTCTGTGTCCTATCTGCTCAGAAGTCCATGTATATTTAATCTTCAATATTATGATATTTAATTTTTATCATTTCCATTTGATTATTTTCTAGTTTCTATCTCTGATCATAAATTTTCCCCAGCTTTGTAACACATCCTTTAACATATTAATCACATTTTATAGTTCCTATTATAATATAATCTCTGGGACTTTTCAGATTCTGCTTCTCTTGTCCGTTTCAGCTTTTGACAGGTCTTATTACTTTTTTTCCCTTGATCTTGTTAATATGCCTTATAAATATTGAGTGCTGTATGTTATGTTTAAAAGAACAGTAGAGACTGAGGTTAGTAGTATTTAGACCAGAAGTGTGAGCATCTTTTCTCTTTTTTTTTTTTTTCTTCTTTTGGTCAAGCCATTAGTGTGGGGGTTTGAACCTATCTGGTCAATAGTTGAGCTGGGCTGTTGTGTTTTGGTATTACTAGTTACCATTCTCAGTTTCAGCAAGTCCTGCATACCTGCGCCATAAGGGAGGAGTCTCTGATCTTTCTTGGCTCTCAGAGGTAGATTGCTGTTGTCTTTTGCTTTAGGCAAGGCTTTGGTTGGAGACTCAAGAAATGGTGGCTCAGAGGATAAAGCATCTGCCAGCAATGCAGGAGACCGGGGTTTGATCCCTGGGTTGAGAAGATCCCCTGGAGAAGGCAATGGCAAGCCACTCCAGTATTTTTGCCTGGAGAATCCCACGGGCAGAGGAGCCTGCAGGCAATAGTCCACGGGGGTTGCAAAGAGTTGGACACGACTGAGCGACTTCACTTTCACTTTGGTGGGGGAGATGGGGGGATAGGTATTTGGTTCTCCTTTTGCAGCCTCAGAATACTGAGGCCCTTTACCCCTGAGTGTAGGAGTGAGTGTTGTTAATGTTCCTGTCCCATCTCTCATCCCTCTTGCCAGAGTTGTATCACAAAAAGAAGAAAGGGCCTTGCTCCTCTTCTGACAGCAGACCTTTGCTTTGTATCAGTGTAAGGTCCTGAGCCCAAGCTGGCTTCAGCCTTGGCCCCAGTAACAAACAGCTATTTTTTCTGTTTCTCTTTTCAGTTGACCTTTGCTAGTCACCAGAAGGTAGGCATAGTCCTACCTTTCTTTCAGCAGTAGCAGCTGGGCTCTTCCTTGGGTAGGGGTGTGAGGGTGTCTTCTTAGACACTTGAAAATTATCTTAGATATTTTTCAATATATCATATTTCAGTGTTGTCCTTTTATAAGATTAGTTCCTGATAAACAGAGTCTGTATCTTAGATTTTTAGAGGATGATTGCTATTTGATTATTATTGTAATATGCCAATGTGTTTGTTCTTTTCCAGCTTAGGTTTGATTTCCGACTCTTTTCACATGTTTTTCGATAGCACTGCCATTTTGGCTGGATTGGCAGCATCTGTTATTTCAAAATGGAGAGATAATGATGCTTTCTCTTATGGGTAAGACCATTTTAAAAACATTTTTATTGAAGAATAAGAAATATAGAAAATAATATATAAATCTCAAGTTTGCTTGATTTTCACATTGAACACACTTATGTACTTGAACCCTTGAAACCACCCCCCATGTCTCCCAGTTCTTTAACACTCACCTTCCACTTCCCTGATTCAATGGGTTAGTTTTGCCTGTTTTTGGACAATATGTAATTAGAATCTATAATATGTAATTTTTTTTGCATCTAAGTTCTTTTGCATCTTGATTTTACCAGAGAATTTCAGGTGAGATTGTTACTAGATAGGGAATTTCCCAGTTCTTAACCTTTTTTGTTGTTGTTGTTTGAGATAAGAGGAAAAAAAGAAGTTTCAGAATATGAATATGATCATGCTTCTTTATTTTTCATTTTTGGTTGATATTTTGTTTACGTATTGTCTTCATCTCTGCCTTTATGTAGAATATTTCTCTTACTTTTGCTGAATTCAGACGATTAATCAAATATTAGGAAAGTGTTTTTATGCTGAAGGGACTTGCTCTGAACATCTGGTCTCACTTCTGAGCCTAGTAACCTTAGAGTCAGAGCCTGGTTGGGGGAACAATGGGGTTTCCGTTATTTGGTTTACTCTGCCTGAGTGTTTTCTTCCTTTTTTCTTTTTGAGTCCAGAATATTTTACAATGTAATTATAGTTATGTATTGGCAGCACTCAGGCTTTGTCTCCCTTCCACCTACTTGTTCCTACTCCCCTCTCACCTGCTTCTTTGTTCAGTTGCCCTAGGTCTTTCCCCCTCTTTTTTTTTTTTTTTTTTGAGTGCTGTCTCACATTCTCACCTTTCTTTGCTGTCTTTCCTATTTTCATTCCGTCTCATTCTTGTCCCCATCCTCCTACTCATTCTCTCCCCTTTGTTTCTCCTGAATTCCCTTTTCTCCTTTTCTGTTCTTTCTTTCTAGACCGTACTTGGGTCTGTGTTCAGGTTTTTTCTCTTCCTCTCCCTTCTACTCTCATTCTTTCTCCTTCCCTCACATCTTGTCTCCTATTTTTTCCTTTTTATTCTGTCCCTCTATACTATACCACTGTACCCCCAGGTTCTTTCTTTCTTTCCCACCCTTTAACCTCTTCAGCTGTAGTTTGTTTGTTTTTTCAGGCTCTTCCCTCCTTTCACAGGTTCCTCTTCCCTGAGAACGCCCTTTCTTGTGCAGTTCCTCTCATTCGCTCCCTCTCCCATTCACACCCACCTTCTTTCCTGAACTGCCTCTTGTATCTCTTCTACTCATGGTCCTCCACTGCTTCCTCTTCTTTCTAGCTTTTTTGTTCTTGAGTAAGCACATACTGCTTGCATGAGCTTGTGTTCTCTTCAAATGTTTATTGAGGATCCACTGTGATTTGAATACTGTGTTACTTCTAATGATATCAAAAGGAATAAGGTATGACTTCTGCCTCAGAGGAACTTGTAGTCTGATGGGTTACAGTTCTGTAAAAATACTGTAATAACTATACATTGTGTGACAAGTGCTAAAAGGGAGAGATGTGAAATTCTGTGACAGAACTTTCTGATCTGGAGTATAACCCCGGTGATGTAGTTACTTATAAAGTTATAAAAGTGAGACAAAAAACAAATTATATTGTTTTTATAGTATAGAGCAAGAGATCCTATTTACAAATCCAAACAGCTTGAAAACTCAGAAAAGAACCTATTCCATGTCACTATATAATCAAAGATTCTTAAGTATATTTTAATTACTAAAGAAAAGTTGTGTGTGAAATTATAATTTTGTGTTGGAAAATTAGTAATTCATACATATTTTGTATAAAAAATCAAATTAGAATGTCTTATTAAGCAATATTTCTGGATAGACAGTAACTAAAAATTCTCAATTCTTAGGGTATCCTGTTTTCTATTTAGAATGCATAATCTCTTGGTATAAGATGGTTTTTAGAAATGGCTTTGAATACCTTCAGTACCATAGCAGGTTTTACTAATTCAACTTTAACTCAAATATATGAGAGTAATATTCTTGCCACCTTTTAATTTGTTCATCCTGTCTTCTTCTTCTTTGCTCTTTTTTCTTTTGAGAAGGAAAAAATTAGGAATAAAAACTGATGTAACATTTGAAACTGTTTACTAATTGCTATAGTAGCAACAGTGGAAATATACTGCTGTTTTGCCAGTTTATCAGAATGTTACTGAACAGGCTAAGCCAGTGATAAACCCCCAAATTTCCAAGTCATTATGATCACAGCAGCAGATTAAGTGCAGCAGAAGAAACAGTAGGAGGAATCTCAGAGGCAGCAAAAGCTTTTCAGTATCTTTTTATGTGATGTCACCATTGTGTCTTGTCACACTCCTAATTTTGAAATCCTAAAGCCAGAATAAAGGTAATACACATCTGATAGGTGGATGCATATGTACATGCTAATATACATATGTACATATACTTGTATAATTTTTGCTTTGGCTAAGGAATACAGGTGTGATCATTCTTAAATAGGTAATAGTACATTAATGGACCATACATTTCAATTCCCAGTCTGTTCAAGTAAACACAGTCAATTGTAAAAACATGTGTGTCTGGACTTAACAAGTTTTTCATTTTAATCCAGCAATCAAGTTTAGCAGATATATTAAACCCAATTAAATCACTTTAGCCCAACTATTTATCAGATTTTATGGAACTAAGCATTAGGGACAAAGAGATACCTGAAAACTGATCTTGCCTTTGATCTTGAAATCTAGTGGAACTCAAGGACAAAAGGCTTTAAACCATGCGTTAGCTATGAGATTAGATGAGTGGGTTAAAAGAAAGTGCTTTTTTATTTTGGAGAAGTAACCCTGCTGATACAGATAAATTCCTAAGTGTGGATTGTGGAAAGCAGGCAGTAAATTCTTTGAATTTAATAATAAAAAGTATATGCTTTGACAAATAATATATTAATTCACTTATATGTATTAGAAGGTAAACATATGCTTTATTTCTGAGTATTGATATATATATATACTACTTTGAAATGTGCTTTATAGGGCAAACTCCGGCATAACTGTATGGAATATATTTTAAAGAGTTTGTTCTATTTACTTTAAAATATTTTTGCAGTAAAAATTGTGTTATCTAGAAATTAATATAGAAAGCTTGAAAAAAATCATGTTTTGATGCTCCTATATCATTGTTTAAGGACCAGAGTGATTAACTGCTGTTAGAACCCTTTGAATAATGTCTGAACATGTTAAACTGCCAAGTTAAAGTTGTTTCTAATAACTTTAACTAAGCCAAATATAGCTCATGAAAAAATAAAATCTTTCCCCAATGCTTCACACAGGTAGGAAGCAGAAAGCTTCAGAAGTCCATGGAACAAAAGACAGGTATTTTAAAAATAGTTTAATTCAAATTATGTGAAACTAGAATTGATTCTAAAATTTAGGTAATCGAAGAGTTTTTCTTAAATTTATTCATCTTTAGAAGGAGAGTGATAGAAATATAAATCTCAAGTTGTCTCTGGGATAATTCTGAACTAATTTTATTTTTCCTTCAAATCAAAGCTCTACTTGCCAGAGATTTGAAAGCTGAAAGATACAAAGCAAAAGCATAAGGAGTTCTTAGAAAGAAGGAATTAATAAGTTACAAATACCCTTTTTCAAGCTCTCTTCCTCAACTTTTTATCTTTGTATCCTTCCTTCTTTGCCCACTTATCTGGTCCTATTCTTCCTTCTCCAGTTGCAGCTTGAGATTTACATTTCTCTGAAAGGTCTCTTGAAAACTGCTTACTCTAAAAAGGTCTTTTAGTTGGCTTGTAGATATCTCTGTATTTTATGGCTTCTTCTTTAAACATAACTCATAGCAATTAAATTTATTTTCTCAATTTTATGACATGTACAATAAAAATGCTATACTATAAACACTGGGACTTTGTTGGCTACATATAACTGTATAGTATGGTTTAGTACCTCTGAATATATGTAAATTTATGATTTGGTTTTCTTTTAAAGAAATATTTTAATTCAGTTGTTTACTTTGCTCTTCTCTAGGTATGTTAGAGCGGAGGTTCTGGCTGGCTTTGTCAATGGCCTGTTTTTGATCTTCACTGCTTTTTTTATTTTCTCAGAAGGAGTTGAGGTATAGTAGATAATAATTAGAGCCAGTAAATTACATTTCTGTAATGAAAATGTTTACTAACTAAAGATACATGTAATAGAGCTGCTTTTTTCACACTATCATTGAGTATTTACTGAGGCCAGTCTTGGGTTGAATAAAGTATTATGTATATACAAGAGGAACTTATAAAATAATTGGAAAATTTTATGTGAAACTACTTGAAAACAAATAGTAGTGCTTTGTAAGCTGTGAATGATGTTCTGACACTGAAAGGTAAACACACAACAATTCTGGTGGTGAGTTCTGTTGGAAATAGTTCTTAAGATAGAATCTGAGGATTTTGCCAGTGAATCTTCAATATTTCGATGTTTAAGACAAGTAAAAATTTAAAAGTTAATCAATTTAAAATTAATTACAGTATTTTAAGATTCCAAAGAAGGGTGGTTTTAGTCCAAATATTCATGCCTTTAAGTGTACTTACTTAAAAATAATAATTGTTACGTTTTCTGAAATATGTGAGCAATGGTTTTATTTCTGTTAACTGTTTTGGCAGACAATTTTGGAGTGGTTTTAATTCTGAAAATAAAATAATTTTTTAATTGCTTTTTATTTTTATCAATTGATTAGTCAGAAAATAAATCAATACAGTTTGTTTGTATTCTGTGTTTTCTAGAGAGCATTAGCCCCTCCAGATGTACATCATGAGAGACTGCTTCTTGTTTCAATTCTTGGGTTTGTGGTAAACCTAGTAGGAATATTTGTTTTCAAGCATGGAGGTCATGGACATTCTCATGGCTCTGGTATGATGGTTAGAACCCTTTGTTTCTTCATTTCTGGTTTCTGTCATAATTATTCACTTTTGAAAATTGATGATTTTTGAAGTCTAACTCTATATTGATTTTTAATAACAAGAACAATATGTTAATTAACTCATGTTAATGTCTTCCTGAACCTTCCCCTTTTGTGGCTTCTCAGAGTTATAATATCAGTTTGGTTTGGCTACTTCAAGACCTTTGTAGCTCATCTGTTTGGTATGATAACATTTATATAAAGCAAATACCAAAATGACAATATAAATTTAGATATTAAAAACTCAGTGTATGGGGGTATGAAGTTTATAATACAATCTGTCTTTGAGATCCTTCCACCTGGTGTCGATCAGTGTACCTTCTCTTGTTTACAGACACATAAAACTGCATCGTGTGGGTTACTGTGGTTTATTTAAACAGTCTTCTATGTATTGTCATACTTCCATATGAAGCATATTTTATAAACACATGGAAACGTTTCTCCAGAACTGTGCTGTCCTATATAGTAGTTGTTAGTCACATGTGACTATTTAAGTTTAAATTACGGTCAATGAAATTTAATAAAATTAAGAGTTCATTAATGACGTTTCAAGTGCTCAGTAGATACATAGGGTTATCATATTGGATAGCAAATATAGACAGTTTCCATCATCACAGAAGGTTCTTTGAATTGAGAGTTTCTCAAATATGAATAGAATTGCTGGAACACAGGATATATAATGTTTAGTTTCAATGGATATTAGCAGTTTGCCCTCCAAATGACTCATTTACATTTACCCCAGCATAAAATGTAAGTACTAGGATTCTTCCACCCAAATCAGAAGTTACTATTATGGGTTTAAAACCATTTTGATGATATTTTGATAAAAATTATATCTCATTTTATTTGGTATTATTTTGACTAGTAGTGAGGTTGAAAATCTTTCTGTATGTTGTTAGGCCATCATTCAGATTTTTTCCTCTTCTAGAATTGTCCCTTCCTCCTTAACACCTCATTTTTCTATTGTCTTATTATTAATCCATTTATAAGCTTTTGTTTATGTATTTTGTATAATAATTCTTTGTTTTATGTGTTGCAGATATCTTTTCCCAGTCTGTGACTTTTCTGTTTAAACTTTTATTTAGGGGTTTTTAATTTGGATATAGTCTAGTTTCTTTTTTTTTCTTGTCTTATATACTTTGTGGTCTGTTTTCTGCCTTTTTTTTTTTAAGTGGTTTCTATCCCTGAGTCTTAAAAATAGTCTTATTATTTAATACCGTGAAAATTTTGGTTTTTGTCCCAACTATGTGGTCCTTCATTTTGTAATGAAGAGTTAGGACTTTTTTTTTCAGTGTGAATAAGCAGTTTTCCAAGCACCATTTATTAATTTGCTCATTACCTCATTGATATAAAAGGACACATTTAGCCTAAGTTACCTTAAATATCAGATTATTTTGGCCCCTTCAGAATCACATGGGAATAATTGCTATAAACTTTATGTTTTAGCATCTGGAAGGGTTAGTCTCATCTTTCTCTCTCTCTTTTTTTTTTCCTCCAGAGTTGTTTAGGCCTGTCTTGCTCATTTGGTATTTTTAATCACCTTGTCAGGTTTTATGGAAAATCTTTTTGTGATTTGATTTAGAATGCATTGCCTTTATGTTTAATTCTGGGGAATTAACATCTTAAATTTTGAGTCCTCTATTAAATTGTTTTAGTCACTTTGGTTCATTTTTAGGTATTTGAAAAGTTTTTTCTATTAAGAATGAAAACTATTTTTCCTATTTGTCTTAATTACATAGCCAGAATCTCTACCACAGTGTTTAGAAATAGTTATAGCTCATATCATTGTGTCAACCTATATAATCACCTGGGTAATTTAAAAAAAATGTTGATACCCAGGTTTAATCCCAGAATATTTACATCAGACTCTCTGGAGGAAGAGACCCCAACATCAGCGTGTTTTGAAGCTCTCCAGTTGACTTTAATGTGCAATAAAGGTTCAGAACCATTGCTATTTAAAAAATGCTACTGAAGTTTTACCAAGGAGTCTGATGTTTGTGGTCTGTTTCTGATAAAACTGTTTTACCAAGTTAAGAATATTTTTTTTCCCTGCATCTGTTGAAGTAATCATTTTTTTCCCCTGCTTTTTTAGAGTTGGTAATTATGTTGATAAGATTTTTCTCATGAGAAACCATCTTTTAATTTGACAGTTAAAACTTAAATCTGTGATCCATTTTATGTCAATTTTTGTATATGGAATGAGGTATAGTCGAATGTCATTTTCTTGTATATAAATGTGTGGCTGTCTGAGGATTGTTTTTCCCCATTGAATTGTCTTGGCACCCTTGTCAACAGTCAATTGAGAGTTTAGTTCTGGACTCTCAATTCTGTTTCTTAGATCTGTATGTCTATCCTTATGCCATTGCTATGCAGTTTTGATTAATGTAGCTTTTGGGTATGTTTGGGGTATGTTTTGAAATTAAAACATTTGAATTGTCCAACTTTATTCTTTTTTAAGGTTACTTTAGTTACCCTGGGTCGCTTCTTGCATTTCCATATAAACTTTAGGATCAGTTTGTCAATTTCTGCCCAAAAAGGCAGCTGGGGCTTTGATAGAAACTGTATTGAATCTGTAGATCAATTTGGGAATTATTGTCATTTTAACATCTTAAGTCTCCTGATCCATGAACATGAGATGCCCTTCCATTTATTTTTAGCTTCTTTAGTTTCTTGCAATAGTGTTTTGTAGTTGTTAGAGTAACTGTCTCACACTTTTGTTAACTTTACCAGTAGAGGGTGTTTTTTTTTTTTTTGGCTGCCATTATAAGTAGGATTGTTTTCTTGGTTTCATATTTGGATTGCTCATTGCTAGTATAGGAATATAGCTCATATTTGTATATTGATATTGTGTCCTGCCACATTGCTGAAGTAGTTCATTATTCTAACAGGCTTTTAGTGGAGTGTTTAGAATTTTCTATATACAAGCATACCTTATTTTATTGAGTTTTGCAGGTTCTGCATTTTTTACAAATTGGAGGTTTTTGGCAGCTGCTTGCATCAAACAAATCTAAATGCCCTGGCTAGATCCTACAGTTAAATAGAAGTAATGAGAGTGGACATTTTTTCTTTTTCCTGATTTTAGGGTGAAAGCATTCAATATTTCATCATTAAATATGATTTTAGCTGTGTTAGCTATGGGTTTTTCAGAAATGCTCCTTATCAGATTGAGGAAGTTTTCTTTTATTCCTAGTTCATTGGGTGTTTTCATCATGAACGGGTATTGGATTTTTTAATGATTTTTTTCCTTCATTTTTAAAGGTAATCAGTCGGTTCTTTTATTCTATTCATATAGTGTGTTATATTGCTTGGTTTTTAGATATTAAACCACCTTTGCATTCTTAGGATAAATCCCATTTGGCCGTGGTTTGTAATCCTTTTGACATATTACTTGATTTGGTTTGCTAGTATTTTGTTGAAGACTTGTGTGTTTATGGAAGACTTTTATACTTCCCTGGTGGTTCAGCTGGTAAAGAGTCTGCCTGCAGTGTAGGAGACCGGGTTTGATTCCTGGGTTGGGAAGATTCCCTGGAGAAGGAAATGGCAACCCACTCTAGTGTTCTTGCCTGGAGAATCCCATTGGCAGAGAAGCCTGGAGGTCCATGGAATCACAGAGTCACAAAACTGAGTGGCTAACACTTTCCGCACTTGTGTTTATATTCCTAAGGTATATTTGTCTGCAGCTTTCTTTTAGTATCGTTGGCTGGTGCTGATATCAGGGTAACATTGGCCTTGTATAATGAGTTGGGAACTATTCCCTTCTCTTCTGTTTTTTGTGGGGCATAGTTGAGGGATATTTAGTGACGTCTTGATTCTTTCTAAATGTTTGGCAGAATTTGCTTGTGAAGACCAGACGTTTCATTGTTGACAGTTTTAAAATTATTAATTCAGTTTTTTGCTTGTTATAGGTCTATCTGATTTCTGTTTCCTAATGAGTCATTTCATCAGTTTGTGTGTTTCTAGGAATTTTTCTGTTTCATCTTATTATTATTTTATATATGTATTAAAAAGTATGTCTTTTCTTTTTCTCATAAGGTCAGCAGTGATTTTAGTAATTTTTACTTTTTGTGTGGTCAGTCTAATTATTTTTTCCTTTTGGTTTTCCTATTGCTTTTCTTATCTTTATTTCATTTCTTCTGTAATGTTTATTATACACTCTTTTCCCTGCTTTTGGATTTAATTTTTTTCTGATATTTTAAGGTAGAAGGTTAGATTATTGATCTGAATTTTTTTTTCCTTTTAGCAGAGGCTTAATAGCTATAAATATTTGTCTAACATTGCTATAATGTAAGTTTGGGTATGTCATGTTTTCAGTTTTTTATCTTAAAGTATTTTTAAATTTCCCTTGTGATTTCTTCTTTGACCCATTAGTTATTTAGTGGTATCCTTTTTGATTTTCTCATATTTGTGAATTTCCCTAATTTTCTTCAGTTTATGATTTCTGATTTAATTCCATTGTGATAAGATGACATACCTTTTGTTATTTCAAATTTTAAAAAATTTTGTTGAGTCGTTTCATATTTTAATGACCTAGCATTTTTCTGTCCTAGAGATTCTTCCACGTGCATGTGAGAAGAATGTGTATTCTGCTGCTGTTGGGTGGGATGTTCTATAGCTGTCTGTTAGGTATAGTTTGTTCATAGTTGTTCTGTCTTCTGTTGCTTTGTGATCTTCTGCCTCCTTGTCTATCCATTACTGAAAGTAGGGTATTGAAGTCTTCAAGTAATATTGTTGTAAGTTTTCCAGTTGATTTTTTTTAGTTTTTGCTTCATGTATTTTGGAGCTGTGTTGTTCAGTTCATTTATTTCTGTAATCATGGATATCTTCCTGAGGCATAGAACTTGCTCATAACATGTTCTTTTTTTCTCACAGTAATTTTTGTCTTATGGTATTACAATAGTCATTCTGGCTCTCTCTGTCTCTGTCTTTTTAACTGCTTGCATGGCATTGGTATATTTTTCTGTCATTTTACTTGCAACTTATTTATGTCTTTGAATCTATAATTTGCCCCTTATAGACAGAATATAGCTGAATCATTCATTGTTTTTAGTCCATTTTTTATAGTCTCTGCCTTTTGACTAGAGGTTTAAAAAAATTTACATTTTATTTAATTACTACTAAGGTAGAATTTACATCTGCCATTTTGATATTTGTTGTCTGAATCTTTTGTCCTTTTTGTTACTCTCATCCTTGATGCTTGTCTTTTAAATTAAATAGATATTTTCTAGTATACCTTTTTAATTCTCTTGTTTCTTTTACTGTATATTTTTTTAGTTCTTTTCTTAATTGTTGCCCTGGGGATTACAAACGTCATCTTAATTTAAAGCAAATTAATAGTAATTTGATAATTCAGATTAATAATAATTTAATAATATACAAAAACTTTGCTCAGATATACTTCTATTCCTGCCTCCCTTATTTATACTACTGTTTTCAGACAAATTACATGTTTTTATGTTATAAGCCCATCAGTACAGTTTTGTAATTATTGCTTTATGCAATTGTCTTCAAAACATACAGGAGAAGAAACAAGTTGCAAATTTAAAAATACTTTTATCTTCTCTTGCAAAATTACTGTTACTGGTGCTCTTTATTTCTTTATGTGGATTTAAATTACTATTTAGTGTTTCATTTCATTTGTAGGAAATAGTTTTGTTTATGTGGAAGTGTCTGAATTTTCCTTTATATTTAAAGGAGACTTTAGTAGTTGAATTTAGAATTCTTGTTTGAGTCTTCTTCTATTTTAAATTTGTTATCCCATTGTCTTTTGACTTCTCTGATTTTTGTTGTGAAGTCAGCATTTAATCTTATTCAGGATCCCTTGTACATACATCTTACTATACAATTTTTTAAGATTTCTCTTTGATGTTCATCTATTTGACTATGATGTCTTTACATATAGTTCTATTTGAGTTTATTCTACTTGGAGTTTTTTGAACTTCTTGAATGTGTAGATACTATTTTTTGTCAAATTTGGGGAATTGCCATCTATTATTTCTTCAGGTATTTTTTATATTTCTTTTTCTCCCTCTTTTCTCTTTGAGACTTTATTTATAATTAATTTGGTAGACTTGATGTTTTCATAGGTCTCTAAGATTCATTTTTCTTGATTTTCATTTTTCTACCTGTTTTTCAGAGTATATAATCTATTGATCTTTCTTCAAGCTTACTGTTATTGCAGCCCAGATCTGTGATTGAGCCCTTCTAAAGTGGATGTTTTGTTTCAGTTATAATGTTTTTTTAATTCTAAAGTTTCAGTTTGGTTCTTTATTAACTTCTATCTCTTTATTAATATTCTCTACTTGATGGGTAATCATTGTTGTACTTTGATTCTTTAGATGTGATTTCTTTCTTTGACCGTATTTATAGTAACTGATCAAAGTTTTTGTCTATAAAGTCAAAAATCTGAGTCCCCTTTAGGAATATTTTCTGTTGGCTGGTTTTTCTCCTATGTATATGGCGTATTTTTCTCTTTCTTTGAATATCTTACTAATTGTTTATTGAAAACTGGACCTTCAGTATTAAAATGACATTCAGTATCAGTTCAGTTGCTTAGTCGTGTCCAACTCTGTGTGACCCCATGTACTGCAGCATGCCAGGCCTCCCTGTCCATTACCAGCTCCAGGAATTTACTCAAACTCATATCCATTGAGTCAGTGATGCCATCCAACCATCTCATCCTCTATTGTCCCCTTCTCCAAAATGACATTGAAAGTGAAAGTGAAGTTGCTCAGTCGTGTCCAACTCTTTGTGACCCCATAGACTGTAGTGTACCAGGCTTCTCTGTCCATGGGATTTTCCAGGCAGTAGTACCGGAGTGGACTGCCATTTCCTTCTCCAGGGGATCTTCCCAACCCAGGGCTCGAGCCCAGGTCTCCCGCATTGTAGACAGATGCTTTACCATCTGAGCCACCAGGGAAGTCCTCAGATTAATTCACCGTCTCCTCTCAAAGTTTGTTGTTCCTGGTATTATTATAGTTATTTATCCTATTGCATGATTTCCTTGTACTGATTCATGTCCTGCAATATATGTCCATTGAATTCTTAAAGCTGAGCTCTGAATCTGATAGTTACCACATTGAGAATAAAGTTGTTTTTCAGGGAACTGCCAAGTTTGGACAAAATATTGACTCTGATCTGCATTATGTTGCTTTTACCAGAGCCTCAGAAGAAATCAGGTCTCTCCAGTGTCTGCAAAGCTGCTGACTTTTGGCTAATTTCAATTGAGCTTAGGCAGGAAGTGGAATGTAACTAACTCCAAGTTAAAACATCAAGACTCTGCTGTCTTCCTGAGATTTGGTAGTTTCTTGGATAGATGATTTTCAGTTCCTTTTGTGGTTTTGGTTAATTATCAAACTTCTGAAAGTTTTTTTGTGTGTTTCCCATATGTTTGTTGTTTTGGGAGAGCTAGCTTGCCAACAACCTCTGTCTACCATTCTGGAAGTTGATCTCCCTATTCATAATTTTTCATATAATGCGGTACTGAGTTTGATTTTAGGGTATTTAGGATTTTTGTAAATATAAGTGATATTTTTGAATTAGGTAGCATTCAGTCATTTTCTATATTTTGAAATAGTTTGTAGAAGATGTTTCTATGATGGTTAGGTAGTTTTTAGGTTTGTTTTTAGGAGAAATGATACCCCACTATTTTGTGCCTTTTTTCCCTAAGGATTCTACCTGCTTTAATTTTACTGGTCCTTTTACCAAATGCAGCCATTTCCCTGCCTCTGCCTTAATGAAACCATATTCATATATTATTTTAACTTTGTTAGTATTAATGCCATTTCCTTCTTCAATATGTATGATAGTACTTGACAAAGTTTTGGCCAAGATTTTTGTCCGTGTTCACTGTTTTATCCCCAGTG
This sequence comes from Nanger dama, assembly GCA_917880005.1. Taxonomy (NCBI): domain Eukaryota; kingdom Metazoa; phylum Chordata; class Mammalia; order Artiodactyla; family Bovidae; genus Nanger; species Nanger dama. The sequence goes on from CAKJTW010000059.1 coordinate 7,407,128, forward strand.
CCTGGGATGGTACTGTAACATAATGTGTTCCAACTAAGTACTTCTTGAATGAATGAGCAACGTTATCTAATCTCTTTAAATCCTTCTGTGTACTTCTCACTTATTTTTATCACCAGTAGAGTCTGCCACTTCTTACTGTGCTTTTATTTCCTTCCTGAACTCTATCCTAAGAACTCAGTATTGTTTTAATGAATCTTTGGGGCTTTGTAGGTGGCTCAGTGGTAAAGAATCCACCTGCCAGTGCAGGAGATGTTAGAGATATGGGTTTGATCCCTGGGTCAGGAAGATCCCCTGGAATAGGAAATGGCAACCCACTCCAGTGTTCTTGCCTGGAAAATCCTGAGGACAGAGGAGCCTTGCAGGCTACAGTCCATGGGGTCGCAAAGAGTTGGACACAGCTGACCGACTGAGCATCATCTTTTGGCACTTTCTACAAATAAATGTTTATTGAACTAAATCTGGTTTTAGCACTAATTCTTTTCAGTAATGTCAGTATTATTGTAACCATTAAGTAATACATTTTTACATACCTGTTGTTCTTACACACTTTGTTTTTAGGCCATGGACACAGTCATTCTCTCTTTAATGGTGCTCTGGATCAGACACATGGCCACGGAGATCACTGCCATAGTCATGAATTGAAACATGGTGCTGCACATAGCCATGATCATGCTCATGGACATGGACACTTTCACTCTCATGGTGAGTACAGCAAAAATACTTTCAAATGGACAGTTTCTTAAACAGAAGTGGCATAGGTTAATTTTTCAAGTTGAAATAATCTGTTAAAAATATTGCAGTCAAGTTCCTTTCTAATCAATTGGACTAAATGGTTTCTAAGACTAGTTTATTTTCAGTATAAAATGAAATTAACTTGGCATAAGGCAGTGAATGTAGCTTTTTTCAGTGAGTTTATCATAATAAAATGCCACTATTTTAAATGAGTGTCAGAGAGTGGGGAGCTATTGCATTTCAGCAGTTTTATTTTTTTTAATTATGATAAGGCCTTTTGTGCCATATATAGGCTTATAAAAATATAACAGTTTTCAATTTTCTTCATTTTTATTGTAATTTTAACAGATATCACTTGATACTTACCTCCAGTTCCCTTAGAAATCTTTCTATGTTAACTTATATAGTATTGGATACTAAGTTATAAGGTATTTATCAACTTACTTAACATTTTATTTTAAAATTATACTTAGTTTAAAATTTTAGAATATTATTAATCTATTAGAAGCTGCTTGGGTGATACAGTTTGATTAATCTTTAAATAAGTTATATGCTAAAGATTGTCTGTGCTTGCCACAAAGGCAGAATCCTGAAGCTTTCAATCTGAAAAGATGAAATGGGCCTTAGGGATTGAGTACTAAGCCCCTAATATTTTCAGTCTCTAATATTTGCTATACTTTTGAAACTATTTATTAAACTGGTCTGCTTTAACACCTTGCTTTTCTAAGCTTTTTGCTCACACACATCACAAAATAATTTTGATAAAAACTGTATATTCACATTCTTAGGATGATTTCTAAAAAAATTTATTGTTTAATTGCAGAGAATATAATTTGATACTTTATATTTTAGAATGAAACTTCTATATTGTTTTATTGAACATAGTCAGTGGACTCTTAAGTACCTTAGTGATTTGAGACCCACTGTCACCTATTTAAAAATATTTAAACAGTTGTTAATTTGATAGCATCCTTTCTCCTTGAATTTTTATTACTATTCTGCCTCCTATCCAGAATTTTATAAAGTGGAATATACTTGTGTTAAGGCTTTAATTGGTCATCTGTTAATATTTATTGGCAATAAAATAGGTATATTAATTAAAATCTTTTATCTTTTAGGAACATAAGACAGCATTTAAACGTTTCTTTCAGATGGAATTATTGTAGCTTTTACTAGTATAAAGTCAATTAGGATAATTATGTTTTGATTTTTGATACGTATATAATCATTAAAAAGCAGCATTGTATTTGAAATACATATCTTAATGAGATAATTTAAACTCTTTTTCTCAATTAGTTTATGGGTAAATAACTTATTAGCATAAAATAGGTTTTGACATCAATTCTGTTCCTGTTTTCCATCTTTATAATGTAAGTTCTAAGAAACCTTAAATAGAAGGAATTCTGTTGTAGCAGTTTCTGTCATTTCTTTGATTACTTTCAGAATTATATTCCAAAAGTTACATAGTGTATCATCAAATATTTTTGATGATCTATTAATTGGTAGTTTTATTAGCTAATCCCTACTTTTTATTAGAAGCAAAGAATTAGAAACCGTGTTACATACAAAAAGATTTGCTAGCCAATCTTTAGAGTCACTGCCACCAACATTTACAATTGACCCCTTGTTTGTTGTCCTAGAATTTTTCTTATACTCTTGGGAATACACTGTGATAAGCTTTTAGATAGTTGAAAATTAGCCCTTCTATGGGAAAAGAAAAGATTTGGAAATGACTTTAGGACACAAAGAAATTATAGTAACTAGTAAATAGAAATGCCAGGCCTCAAACAGGGAATCTGACTTCAAAATATGCTGTTAACTGTTATTCTGCCTTCAGTATTTTATAAGACAGTCTGAGAATGCAAAAGTAAGAGGACCATTATTCCATTTTGCCTGTAAGAACCATTCTAGTCTCACTATGCAGTACTGTGAACTTTGTATTTATTGGAATGCTGCACTGGGAGTGAAGTTAGATGGGTTTTTGTTTGTTTTAAGTGCTCATATCTTAGTGACTTAAACAGTAAAAGTATATATCTTGGATTGATTGGGTAGAGGGTAGGGGCTTTGTTCCTCATGGCCATTCAGGAATCCAGGCTCTTTCCATCTTTAGGATCCTTAACCCTTGGATTCCACCACTGGATTCTTTGCATCTAGCTGGAGATAGAATATATGGACGATCATGTAGGATATTCTATGAGCTGAGCCTGAAAATAATTTACATCTTGTATTTTCTTTGTTTATGACTCAGTCACATACACCACCTAACTCAGGTGATCCCTAACTCAGGGAGCCTGGGAAATCTAGTTGTTTATCAGAGAGGAAGAAGAAATGGGTCTGGTAAGGAGGTAGCTAATGTCTACCACAGAAAACAAATTTTATATCCAAAAGGATTATCAGATTTTACATTGGTGGGAGTTATTTTATACAACTGTTATATTAGTATAGCTGAATATACGTTTTAAAATAATTATGGCAAAAATGACTGTTGTCTCTCTTCAGTGACTAATATTGGGAAGACTGGACAGCTGCATGTAGATCATACATAAAACTAAACTCAAAGTGGCTTAAAGACTTAAATACAGGACGTTACACCATAAAACTCCGAGAAGAGAACACAGGCAAAGCATTCTCTGACATAAATCGTACCAGTGTTTTCTTAGGTCAGACTCCCAAGGCAATAGAAATAAAGACAAAAATAAATGGGACCTAATCAAACTTACAAGCTTTTGCACAGCAAAGGAAACCATAAACTAACTGAAAAGACAGCCTACCGACTGGAAGGAAGTATTTGAAAATGATGCTACCAAAAAGGGCTTAATTTCCAAAATACACAAACAGCTCATACAACTCAATAACATAGAAACAAACAACCCAATCAAAAAATGGGCAAAAGGTCTAAATAGACATTTCTCCAAAGAAGACATACAGATGACTAATAGGCACATGAAAAAGATGCTTAACATCTCTAATTATTAGAGAAATGCAAGTCAAAACTACAATGAGGTACCACCTAACACCAGTCAGAGTGATCATCATGAAAAAGTATACAAATAACAAATGCTGGAGAGGATGTGGAGAAAAGGGAACCCTCCTACATTTCTGGCAGGAATGTGAAGTGGTGCAGCCACTATGGAAAACAGTATGGAGGTTCTGTTTAAAAGAGAGTCGCCATGTGATCTAGCAATCCCACTCCTGGGCATATATCTGGAGAATGTTGTTGTTCAGGCCCGTAGTTGTGTCCGACTCTGACCCCATGGACTGCAGCATGTTAGGCATCCCTGTCCCTTTACCATCTCCCCGGAGTGTAACTAATTCAAAAAGATGCACCCCAGTGTTCACAGCACAATAGCCAAATAGCCAAGACATGGAAGCAACCTAAATGTCTATCAGTAGATGAACAGATAAAAAGATACGGTATATATGCACAATGGAATACTATTCAGCCAGAAGAAAAAATGAAATGATTCCATTTGCAGCAACAGGAATGGATTTAGGGATTTTCATAATAAGTGAAGTCAGAAGAGGAAGATAAATACAATATGATATTTATCACTTATAAATCTAAAATACTAGCAGATTAGCAGATACAGACTACTATATATAAAATCAGTAGGTCCTACTGTATGGCACAGGAATATTTTATAATAAACCATAATAAAAAAAAAAATGACTTTTCTTTTTCAGGACTGTGTATAGACAGTAATCTCATGCCCTGATCAGGAGCCTGATGTTTAGAACAGTTACACTTTTAGCTCTCAGGATTTTTAAGATGACTACATCTTTCTCCCCATGCAGCAGTACCATATTTAGACCAAAATCATTGCATAACCTTATGCTTTTATAATTCTTCTGGCATTGTCACAGTGTTCCATCAAAGCTGTAGTAGACAAGGGTAGGTCCACTCTTCATTACTGTGGGCCAAGAACTAGGACTCTGTTTGTCATAATCAGAAAGCTCATCAGTCCTCCTGATGCTCCCTTACAACAGATACTGCTGATCATTTACATTGTTTACCTGTATTTTTGCTTCGACGTTAATGTTGATTAGTGATCTTCCAACTATTTAGTATAAAAATTGCAGTATATTTTTATTTCTTCATAAAAAAGGCAAAATGAAAAAGTATTTTTATCTCTTCTGTATGAAAATCTTGCTGCATTCATCTAGAAGCTATTGGGAAACTGTTTGCTATAGTCCAGTTTTTTTGGAAAATGTCCTGGTTTCATTTCTTGGTCCTCTTATAATATCAAGGGGTAGTTTTGTTTTTTCTGAATTTTCCAACTGTAAATTGATGTAGCAAACTCTGTAAAACATGCTACAGATATTAGAAAATTCATAATGCTTTTAATTTACTGGTTTTTTTTTCACCAAATTGCCTAATATAATAATTTCCTAAATACTCTGTACTATTGATGCATTTTGAAATTTCCTATGTCTATCTTCATTTAATTACCATATTAAATTTAAAAATAATTTTATAGGTCTGATGTGGCTATGTAATCATGCATCCTTCACGATACATTTGAATGAAAAGTACTCTGAATTGCAAAAATTGAATCAGGATTTGAAGACATGTTTTAAAATAATTTAACTTAACTCTCTACAGATGGCCCCTCCTTAAAAGAAACAGCAGGACCCAGTAGACAGATTTTACAAGGTATGACAAGTTATTTGTGTATTTCTCAGTTTTATGCAACTGGCTTCATAGTTTTGAGCTAACTGTAGTTTTCCTTTAAGAAAAAAGAATAGCATAGTATTTGCGTTTAAAATGTTAGCCTTCCTAGTTGATTTTTTAATATGTACTAGTAGGTATGTTAGCAGATGTTCTTTTAACTGTCACTGAGCTATTTTCTTAACATTTAATAAGAAGATTAAAATATTCAGAAACTAGACTGCTTAAATATATATACTCATGCCATTGACTCTAATAACACCATAATAGTATATTTGCCTCTGTAGAATTGTTAAATAATTTTTCTAAAAATAATATTCAGTATGAATTTATGTTGTAGAAAAATTTTAATGCTAAAAATGTAATGCATCCAAACTCAAAAATGTATAACACCAAGAGTGAATCCAAATATGATCTATGAACTTTGGGTCATAATGATATGTCATTTGTAACAAATGCACTATTCTGGTGGAGGATGTTGTTACTGAGAGGGACTCTGCCTGAGTTGGAGCAGTGGGTATAAGTGAAATCTCTGTATCTGCCACTTATTTTGCTGTGAACCTAAAACTGCTCTCAAAAGTAATGTCATATTTTCAAAAAAATGTGATGCAAAGGAGATCTTTGCATATACATAGGCTTCAAATGGTAAAATGTAAACAGGAGCTTGCAGGTTATGTAAAATGATACATTACAAAATTTTACCAGCTAGAGACAATCTGTCTTGTACGTGAACTATGGCAGTTTCTTTTTGGGATGTGAACTGATCTTTGGCTCTGGGTTTCTGTATAGGTTTCATTGTCAAAGTTCCTAATTTCCAGCTGCCCATCTTCCTGCCTTTATTAATTTTTAAAAATACTTAGTTATTTATTTTTGGCTTCATCGGCTCTTAGTTGCAGCATGCAGGATCTTTCCTTGCGGCACTTAGGCTCTCTAGTTGAGGTGTGTGGGCTTAGTTGCCCGGAGGCATGTGGGAACTTAGTTCCAGACCAGGGATCAAGCCCACATCCTCTTTGAAAGGTAGTTTCTTAACCACTGGACTACCAGGGAGGTCCTCTTTGTTAACTTTTGACCACAGTCCGGCTTTCTCACTAGCTTGTGATCCTATTTCAACTGTGCTTATTTTTATTTTCTCCACTATTTTTTGATACAGCTCTTGCTTTTTATTTTTACCCGGGGACTGTATTCCTTCATCCTGAGGAGCTCATTTCAGGAGGCTTAAATGTGCCTTCTAGTCACTAATTTTCCTTTTGTGAAGTACAGAGAATTGTTTCAGGGCAGCATTTGTTGAAATAACTTATAATCATGCATATGTAATACTGTACGTTTAGCCTTGATAATGAGTTAAGTTTTAGTTATGGAAATCATCACAAACTGAGGAAAGAGAGGTCAGATTCGCCTTCCTAATTATCTTTTATATAAGAGAATGGCAACCCGCTCCAGTATTCTTGCCTGGAAAATCCCATGGACAGAGGAGCCTGGCGGGCCACAGTCTATAGGGTCGCAAAGCGTCAGACATGACTGAGCGATCAATGCTTTCACTTTCAATGTCATATTTAATTATTATAAGTTAAAAATATATTTATATCCTCTTTAAAATATTCAGACCGTTATTTCTTTCATATCAGGTTTGAGTTTAGTATGTAACTTTAGTTAACAATACCTTCAGGATAATTAGTTTACCAGTTTATCAGTAGAGTTATGGTCCATAAGAAAACCTTAATCTCAAAAGGTAATAATTTTAATTACCAGCAGAGGGCTCTGTGTGTTCATATATTTGTAGTTATAAAAGAGTGTCTTCTTGACTGATTCTTTCAGCCTAATGCAGTTTTCTCCTAACAAATTATTAGTTAACTTCTGGACTCAACCAGAAATGAATGTGCACAAGATTTTTTTTTTTAGTCAAGTATTTCTTCACTACTTCATTTATATTATAGCTAAATATTAAGGATCATGAAGAACAAGTATAACTTAGAAGTCAAATATTTTAGTTTCTCCTGTTTTTTAAGAAGAAAGATTATTTTAATTCCCAGAGGTACTATTACTTCTTTACTAAACAGTGAATCAGCATTTGTACTGATTTTCAAATTGGTATTTAGTTTTTTAATATATAAAACCAAGAATATAGTTTTAAGAAAAATTTTCATTTTTAGTTGATCAGAAAATATGATTTTGATTCTCATTCTGCTTTATTTCTAGGTGTATTTTTACACATTCTAGCAGATACACTAGGGAGTATTGGTGTAATTGCCTCTGCCATCATGATGCAGAATTTTGGTCTGATGATAGCAGATCCTATTTGCTCAATCCTGATAGCCATGCTCATAGTTATAAGGTAAGTGTTGGTATGTTACTTTCAGATACTAAAGTGAGAGGTGATAAACGTCTTACTTAAATTACAGATCTAAATTATTATTATGTTGGGGGTTTTTGGTCTTCAACAGATTTCTACATAGATTGTTTCTCTTTTCATTTTACTTTTTTTGTGTTACCTCAGGTTTGATATTTCGTTTTTGTCTTTAGTGATTGATCTTTTGTAAATCACATCAGTAGTAATTTTCTTTAATCCAGCACTATATTTTTGAGTAGAACATTGGAAATATAAAATGTATTAATGTTAGAATATTATTCCTTTGACATCTGCATTTTGTACCATCAAGTGTAAAAGAATACTAAAATCTCTTCTAGAACTAGCTTTAATTTATAAATTCACATTATTGTTGGAAAAATGCTTACTGAAGTATATTTATGTCCTCCTGTCTGTCGAGATTATAAATTCTTGAGGAAGGATATGTCTTTTAGCTCTTTGGCTCTCTATTGCCTGTCATGGTACCAATGTTTATATAAAAGTGTGATTGTGTATAAATTGTCAGTAAGTATTGTCTGAACTAGAAGAAAAGTCACTCAGTCATGTCCGACTCTTTGCGACCCCATGGACTGTAGCCCACCAGGCTCCTCTGTCCATGGGATTCTCCAGGCAAGAATACTGGAGTGGATTGCCATTTCCTTCTCCAGGGGATCTTTCTGACCCAGGGATTGAACCCAGGTTTCCTGTATTAGAGGCAGATGCTTTAACCTCTGTACTGTCTTTTAAATGTATGTCAATTTATTATTTTATTTTTATCAGAAAAATGGAACAGTTGTGCCTTTATTTCCCAGTCTTGACTTATTTACATAGATATGTCTTGATTGGACTGATTTTGTCTAGTTTATCCATATGATTTTACTGTTAGTAAAGCTGTCTTTGTAATGATACCAAAGACCTGTTAGTGGGTAGACTATGATGATTTTTATAGCTTGTAGTTGAATAAAATAGACTTTAAAAATTACAATGAAATTATAATCCTAAATTAGTCATAAATGTAGGTTTTTAAGTTTTTTCACAAAAGATAGGGCATACATTTTAAACGTGCAGCTTATTTTTAAATTTTATTTAAATTATTTGTACTAGGAAGCATCTCTGCTGTGTAAAAATCTTTTATAAAGCTTCAAATCTCTTTTCTGCATCTTGGAAACCTTACTGTACTTCCTTGAAAGTTCTTCAGCTTAGATATCACATATTCTATGAAACTTAACTTCTGATAGATTTGGTTTCTTATATCTGTTCCTCTTTATTTGCATGTTCAGTGTTCATTTTATTTTGTGTTATAATTCTTGGTTGCTTCTAATACTTCTTAGAGTTGGATCGTAATCTCAACTTTTCTTTGTCTCCAGTCTTATATCTTAATTCTATCATTTGTTGCTTGGAAGAGGTTGGCCTTTCTGTCTCCTTCTAATTTATTTTCTACACTGTGGCCAAAGTGATCTTTCTTTAATAAAGATTATGGTACATGGAAAAATTATCTTGCTCTAAATCTTTCCATGGCTTTCTTGCCCTCAGGATAAAGTCTGAGTTCCTTAGTAGGCCTTCATGTTGGGATTCATTTATCTCTTCAGTCTTTCTCTCACCCTGTCTCAATTTATATCTGTTCTCCAGCCATAGTAAGTAACTTTCAGTTCCCTGGAAACATGTTAGAAGCTCTCTGGATTCTGGGGCTTTCTCATCTTGTCTCTCTGCAAAATAAACTACCCTTACATTGAGTGCCCTTCTCACTTTCCATTCACCCTCAAAAATGCATAGATCTTTCAGTTTAAGTGGCACTTCGTTGAAGAAGCCTTGCCTGATTCCCTGCATCTCAGGAGGGGTTAGGTAGACCTGGAGCACCACCTGCTACGCCTCTTGCAGCATTTACTTAGAGCCTCTTATTTTCACCCTTAAGCTCCATGAGGGCAGACTTTTTTTCATGGTTGTAACGTCAGCATGTAACTGTGCCAGGTAAAACTTGATATATTTTTGATTTGAATCAAAATTAATTTGTGTTTTTTTCAGTCTCAGAGAATGACTTTCTCTAATCCTAAATGGGGAATTCTTACTTAGTTCTAATCCCATTCAGTTGTTCTATGAGTAAATAAATAAACACACATGAGACAAGAAAACCTTTTGTTGTTGTTGTTGTTGAAATATAACACATTGAAAAGCTATACAAGTTATTTTCAGCAGATATTTATTAAGTAAGTACTTCTTACCAGGGTAGTGAAAGGACAAGATACTTACTGTTTTGATCTTACATTATAGCAGAAGAGAGAGACACAAATGAATCAATAAACCAATATCAAGCAGTTATGTGCAGAGAGTTATAGGGGTTATAGTGACTGAGATACCACTTTTTAAAATATAAATTAATTATTTTTTGGAGGCTAATTACTTTACAATATTGTAGTGGTTTTTGGCATGCATTGACATGAATCAGCCATGGGTGTACATGTATCCCCCATCCTAAACCCCACTTCCACCTCCCTCCCCATCCCGTCCCTCAGGGTTGTCCCAGTGCACCGACCCTGAGTGCCCTGTCTCATGCATCGGTGGAACCTGGACTGACAATCTATTTCACATTTGGTAATACACATGTTTCAATGCTATCTCTCAAATCATCCCACCCTTGTCTTCTCCCAGAGTCCAAAAGTCTGTTCTTTACATCTGGGTCTCTTTTGCTGTCTGGCGTATAGGGGTCATCATTACCATATTTCTAAATTCCATATATATGCATTAATATACAGTATTGGTGTTTTTCTTTCTGACTTACTTCACTCTGTAATAGGCTCCAGTTTCATCCACCTCATTAGAACTGATTCAAAGGCATTCTTTTTAATAGCTGAGTAATATTCCATTGTGTATATGTACCACAACTTTCTTATCCATTCATCTGCTGATGAACATCTGGATTGCTTCCATGTCCTAGCTGTTGTAAACAGTGAACATTGGGGTACACATGCCTCTTTCAGTTCTGGTTTCCTCAGTGTGTATGCCCAGCAGTGGGATTGCTGGGTCATATGGCAGTTCTATTTCGTTTTTAAAGGAATCTCCACACTGTTGGAGTGTGGCTGTAATAGTTTGCATTTCTACCAACAGTGTAAGAGGGTTCCCTTTTGTCCACACCCTCTCCAGCATTTATTGCTTGTAGACTTTTGGATAGCAGCCATTCTGACCAGGGTGAGATGGTACCTCATTGTGGTTTTGATTTGTATTTCTATGATAATGAGTGATGTTGAGCATCTTTTCATGTGTTTGTTAACCATCTGTATGTCTTCTTTAGAGAAATGTGTTTCATTCTTTGGCCCATTTTTTTCATTGGGTCATTTAATTTTTGGAATTGAGCTTCATGAGCTGCTTGTATATTTTTGAGATTAATTCTTTATCAGTTGCTTCGTTTGCTATTATTTTCTCCCATTCTGAAGGCTGTCTTTTCACCTTGCTTATAGTTTCCTTTGTTGTGCAAAAGCTTTTAAGTTTAATTAGGTCCCATTTGTTTATTTTTGCTTTTATTTCCATTACTCTGGGAGTTGGGTCATAGAGGATCCTGCTGTTATTTATGTCAGAGAGTGTTTTGCCTATGTTCTCCTCTAGGAGTTTTATAGTTTCTGGTCTTACATTTAGATTTTAATCTATTTTGAGTTTATTTTTGTGTATGGTGTTAGAAAGTGTTCTAGTTTCATTCTTTTACAAGTGGTTGTCCAGTTTTCCCAGCACCACTTGTTAAAGAGATTGTCTTTTCTCCATTGTATATTCTTGCCTCCTTTGTCAAAGTAAGATGTCCATAGGTGCATGGATTTATCTCTGGACTTTCTGTTTTGTTTCATTGATCTATATTTCTGTCTTTGTGCCAGTACCATACTGTCTTGATGACTGCAGCTTTGTAGTAGAGTCTGAAGTCAGGCAGGTTGATTCCTCCAGTTCCATTCTTCTTTCTCAAGATTGCTTTGGCTATTCGAGGCTTTTTGTATTTCTATACAAACTGTGAAATTATTGATTCTAGTTCTCTGAAAAATACTGGTGGTAGCTTGATAGGGATTGCATTGAATCTATAGATTGCTTTGGGTAGTATATTCATTTTCACTATATTGATTCTTCTGATTCATGAACATGGTATATTTCTCCATCTGTTTGTGTCATCCTTTGATTTCTTTCATCAGTGTTTTATAGTTTTCTATATATAGGTCTTTTGTTTCTTTAGATAGGTTTATTCCTAAGTATTTTATTTTTTTCATTGCAGTGGTGAATGGAATCGTTTCTTTAATTTCTCTTTTGTTTTCTCATTGTTAGTGTATAGGAATGCAAGGGATTTCCGTGTGTTAATTTTATATCTTGCAACTTTACTGTATTCATTGATTAGCCATAGTGATTTTCTGGTGGTGTCTTTAGGGTTTCCCATGTAGAGGATCATGTCATCTGCAGTGAGAGTCTTCTTTTCCAATCTGAATTCCTTTCTTTCCTTTTTTTTTTTCTCTGATTGCTGTGGCTAAAACTTCCAAAACTCTGTTGAATAGTAGTGGTGAGAGTGGGCACCCTTGTCTTGTTCCTGACTTTAGGGGAAATGCTTTCATTTTTTCACCATTGAGGATAATGTTTGCTGTGGGTTTATCATATATGGCTTTTATTATGTTGAAGTATGTTCCTTCTGTTCTTGCTTTATGGAGGATTTTTATCATAAATGGATGTTGAATTTTGTCAAAGGCTTTCTCTGCATCTATTGATATAATCATATGTTTTTATCTTTCAATTTGTTAATGTAGTATATCACATTGATTGATTTGTGAATATTGAAGAATCCTTACATCCCTGGAATAAAGCCCACTTGGTCATGATGTATGATCTTTTTAATATGTTGTTGGATGCTGTTTGCTAGAATTTTGTTGAGGATTTTTTTCATCTGTGTTCATCAGTGATATTGGGCTGTAGCTTTCTTTTTTGTGTCATCTTTATCTGGTTTCGGTATTACGGTGATGGTGGCCTCACAGAATGAGTTTGGCAGTTTACCTTCCTCTTTAATTTTCTGGAAGAGTTTTTGAGTAGGATAAGTGTTAGCTCTTCTCTAAATTTTGGTAGAATTCACCTATGAAGCCATCTGGTCCTGGCCTTTTGTTTGTTGGAAGATTTTTGATTACAGTTTCAATTTCTGTGCTCATGATGGGTCTGTTAAGATTTTCTATTTTTTCCTGGTTTAGTTTTGGAAAGTTATACTTTTCTAACAATTCGTCCATTTCTTCCAAGTTGTCCATTTTATTGGCATATAGTTGCTGATAGTAGTCTCTTATGATACTTTGTATTTCTTTGTTATCTGTTATGATTTCTACATTTTCATTTCTAATTTTGTTGATTTGATTCTTCTCTCTTTTTTTCTTGATGAGTCAGGCTAATGGCTTTTCTATTTTATTTATCTTCTCAAAGAACCAGCTTTTAGTTTTGTTGATTTTTGCTATAGTCTCCTTTGTTTCTTTTTCATTTATTTCTGCCCTAATTTTTATGATTTCTTTCCTTCTACTAACCCTGGGGTTCTTCATTTCTTCTTTTTCTAGTTGCTTTAGGTGTAAAGTTAGGTTATTTATTCGATTTTCTCTTGTTTCTTGAGGTAAGCTTGTATTGCTATGAACCTTCCCCTTAGCACTGCTTTTACTGAATGCAATAGGTTTTGGGTTGTTGTCTTTTCATTTTCATTCATTTCTATGCATATTTTGATTTCTGCTGTGATTTGTTTGTTATTCAGAAGTGTATTATTTAGCCTCCATATGTTTGTATTTTTAATCGTTTTTTTTTTTCCTGTAGTTGATATCTAATCTTACCACATTGTGATCAGAAAAATGCTTGAAATGATTTCAGTTTTTTCAAATTTATCAAGGCTGGATTTATGGCCCAGGATATGATCTATCCTGGAGAATGTTTCATGTGCATTTGAGAAAAAGGTGAAATTAATTGTTTTGGGGTGAAATGTCATATAGATATCAATTAGGTCTAAGTGGTCCATTGTACCATTTAAAGTTTGTGTTTCCTTGCTAATTTTCTGTTTGGTTGATCTGTCCATAGGTGTGAGTGGGGTGTTAAAGTCTCCCACTATTGTTGTGTTACTGTTAATTTTCCCTTTCATGCTTGTTAGCATTTGCCTTCCATATTGTGGTGTTCCTATGTTGGGTGTATATATATTTATAATTGTTATATCTTCTTGGATTGATCCTTTGATCATTATGTGGTGTCCTTCTTTCTTTTCACAGCCTTTATTTCAAAGTCTATTTTATCTGATATGAGTATTGCTACTCCTGCTTTCTTTTGGTCTTCATTTGCGTGAAATATCTTTTTAAGCCCTTCACTTTCAGTTTGTATGTGTCCCTTGTTTTGAGGTGGGTCTTGTGTAGACAGCATATACAGGGGTCCTGTTTTTGTATCCATTCAGCCAGTCTTTGTCCTTTGGTTGGGGCATTCAACCCATTTACGTGTAAGGTAATTATTGATAAGTATGATCCTATTGCCATTTACTTTGTTGATGTAGATTCGAGTTTATAAACCTTTTCTGTGTTTCCCATCTACAGATTTATCCTTTAGCGTTTGTTGAAGAGCTCGTTTGGTAGTGCTGAATTTTCTCAGCTTTTGCTTGTCTGTAAAGCTTTTGATTTCTCTTTCATATTTGTTGTAGGTTTTTTGTTTAATCATTTTAAGTATGTCCTGCCATTCCCTTCTGGCCTGAAGAATTTCTATTGAAAGATCAGCTGTTATCATTATGGGAATCCCTTTGTGTGTTATTTGTTGCTTTTCCCTTATTGCTTTTAATATTTGCTCTTTGTGTTTTATCATCATTAATTTGATTAATATGTGTTTTGGGCTGTTTTGCCTTGGATTTATCCTATTTGGGACTCTCGGTTTCTTGTACTTGGGAGGCTATTTCCTTCCCCATTTTAGGGAAGTTGTCAACTATTATCTCTTCAAATATTTTCTATGGCCCTTCTTTTTGTCTTCTTCTGGGACTCCTGTGATTCAGATGTTGGGGCATTTAAAACGTTGTCCCAGAGGTCTCTTGAGTTGTCCTCATTTCTTTTAATTCTTTTTCTTTTTTCCTCTCTGCTTCATTTATTTCCACCATTCTACCTTCCACCTCACTTATCCTATCTTCTGCCTCAATTATTCTACTGTTGGTTCCCTCCAGGGTGACTTTGATCTCAGTTATTGCATTATTCATTATTGATTGACTCTTGTATTTCTTCTAGTTCCTTGTTAAACATTTCTTGCATCTTCTCAATTCTTGTCTCTATTTACCTGTAACTCCATTTTGTTTTCAAGATTTTGGAACATCTTTACTATCATTATTCTGAATTCTTTTTCAGGTACACTCCCTATCTCCTCTTCTTTTGATTGGTTTGGTGGGCATTTATCATGTTCCTTTACCTGCTGAATATTTCTGTGCCTTTTCATCTTGTTTAGATTGCTATGTTTGGGGTGGCCTTTCTGTATACTGGAAGTTTGTGCTTTCTCTTTATTGTGGAGGTTGCTTCCTGAGGTTGGACTAGTGGCTTGTCAAGGTTTCCTGGTTAGGGAAGCTTGTATTAGTGTTCTGGTTGGTGGAGCTGGATCTCTTCTCTCTGGAGTGCAATGAAGTGTCCAGTAGTGAATTTTGAGGTGTCTGTGGTTTTGGTGTGACTTTGGGCAGCTGGTATTTTAATGCTCAGGGCCATGTTCCTGCATTGCTGGAGAATTAGCATGGTATGTCTTAGTCTGGAACTTGTTGGCTCTTGGGTGGAGCTCGGTTTCAGTGCAGGTATGGCTAGTGGAGGTGATAGAATTCCAGTTGAGCTATTTCACATCCTGGAAGATGATGCTGTGAAAGTGCTGCACTCAAAATGCCAGCAAACTTGGAAAACTCAGCAGTGGCCACAGGACTGGAAAAGGTCAGTGTTCATTCCAATCCCAAAGAAAGACAATGCCAAAGAATGCTCAAACTATTGCACAGTTGCACTCATCTCACATGCTAGTAAAGTAATGCTCGAAATTCTCCAAGCTAGGCTTCAGCAGTATGTGAATCATGAACTTCCAGATGTTCAAGCTGGTCTTAGAAAAGGCAGAGGAACCAGAGATCAAATTGCCAACATCCACTGGATTATCAAAAAAGCAAGAGAGTTTCAGGGAAAACATCTATTTCTGCTTTATTGACTATGCCAAAGCCTTTGACTGTGTGGATCACAATAAACTGGAAAATTCTGAAAGAGATGGGAATACCAGACCACCTGACCTGCCTCTTGAGAAATCTGTATGCAGGTTAGGAAGCAACAGTTAGAAGTGGACATGGAACAACAGACTGGTTCCAAATAGGAAAAGGAGTACGTCAAGGCTGTATACTGTCACCCTGCTTATTTAACTTTTATGCAGAGTACATCATGAGAAATGCTGGGCTGGAAGAAGCACTTAAAACTTAAAAAAAAAAATTTAAAAATGATAGTAGTAAAAATATATCTAGGGAGTTCTCTGGAGCTGTTGTAGGCAGTGTGGGGTCAGTTCAGTTTCAGATAGTTCCTTGTTCCAGCTTATACTTCTTTTCAAGGTCTATAGGCCCCTTCCAGTGCTAACTACAGGCTTTTAATCTGTTGCACCTGTCACTTCCAGAGCAGTTCCCTCTTCTTTCTCTGTTTGCAAGCTCCTCAGTGTCTAATTTCCACCCTGACACAATGGGGCAAAGGTGGTCACTTGTTTAAGCTCACTTATTCAGTTGTGCTGTGGGGATGGAGGAACACTACAAATATCACTGGCGTGTGTGGGGAGTGCTCGCAGTGTATGGACCACATTGTGTTTGCCCCAGCGTATGTCGGTGTGTGCTTTCCCGGTCTACACTGCTCAGGCTCCAGGTTGCTCTGCAGGGGAACTGTCCAAAGCTGGCCCTGGGTTTCATGCACTTCCTGGATCTAAGCTGCTCAGGTTCAGATTCTTGGGTACTCCACAAAGGCACAAACTTGGTTAGGTGTGCATTTTGTACCCTTCCCAGGTCCGAGCTGCTCAGGTGACCAGATGCTTGATGAGCACACTGTCCCAGATGGGCTGTGCTTCTTAATCACCTCCCGGTCCTGGCTGCTTGGTTTCCTGGGTTTGCCATAAGAGTGCCACAGAGTGCCATCTCAGGTGTGCCCTGTGTTTCCTCTGGGGCGCTGATCTCTGGCTGTGCGCCTCCTGGCAGAGGTCAACCCTCCAAGATCCCAGGAAGACTTAGTTAGCAACTGTTAGTCTGCTCACAGTTTGGTGGAGCATGCCATCTCTGGGGCTGAGATTGCCCCTTGCCCACTGGCTCTGACTGGCTTTGGCTGTTGCCTACGTGCCTCTCTGTCTCCAGCCGGAGGATCGGCTGGTCTGCAGCCGGCTAGCTCTTCTTTGGTATTCTCTCAATCCTTTGTTCTGTGAGTAGGTCAGGCTGTGCCTTAGGTTAGAGCTTTTCATGGGAAAGTTCTCTCTCTCTTTCCTCTCTCTCTGGCTATCTCAGGTTTGGGTTGCCATCTCCCATTAGCGCCCTCAGATTGTCCTCAGGGCATTCAGGCCCAGTCCTTACCCTAAGCATGCAACCCTGGCCTCCCTGTTCAGCCCCGCTTGCTGGTGGCAAACACGAGTGTCTGGGATACTTCTCCACTGGGAGTTGGGGTTAGGCACGTATTCTATGTTTTTTCTTTTCTTCCTGGTTATAATGCCCTCTGAGATTCTAAAACCCCCCCACAGATCTGCTGGTGAGAGGGTTTCCTGATGTTTGGAAACTTCTCCTCCTTCACGGCTCCCTCCCCGGGAAGGGTCTCCGTCCCTAACTCTTTTGTCTCTCCTTTTGTCTTTTATATTTTGTCCTACCTTTTGGGCTGCCTTTCTGGATTCCTGGTGTCCTCTGCCGGTGTTCAGAAGTTGTTTTGTGGAAGTTGCTCAGCATTCAAATGATCTTTTGATGAATTTGTTGGGGAGAAAGTGGTCTCCTGTCCTGTTTCTCCACCATCTTAGGACTGCCCCCTCGAGATACCACTTTAGATTGAGTCATAAGGGAAGACTTCTGAAGAGGGAGAGTTTTGAGTCAAAATGTCTAAGAGGGCACCCTAGCCTAAGGAACAGCTAGTGTAAAAGCCCTGTAGTGAAAAGAATGTTAGCACTGAGAGGAGGTCGGTATGGCAGAAGTATAGGGAGTAAGGGGAGAGTGCTTTGAAATAAAGTTGGGGAGACAGGCCTGGGAAAATGAGCCAGGGTTAGGAGTTTGGATTTTGATTTCAGGTGGAGGAGGAAGCCATAAAGGGTGACATTATTTGATTTGTATCGTTAAAAATGATTTTGAAAAAAAAAGATTTTGGCTGCTGTGAAGATAATAGGATTAAAGGGGGGAAAGAGGGCACCTAGGCAGATTGGCTAGAAAGCTGTTATAGTGGAACAAATAAGAGGTCTGGGTTCCTTGGTCTAAGGTACTAACAACTGAGGAGTTGGAAAGACTAGCTAAAGTTAGAAAATGCTTTGAGCCTAGAGCTGATGAGATTTGCTTATAGATACAGATGTTTAGGTGAAGGGTTGAGTGAAAGAGGGGAAATTAAGGATACTTCCTAGCGTTTTTATGTGAGCAACTGAGTGAATGAAGGTGCCTCTACTGATAAAGAGGGAAAACTAGAGGAAGAGTTGATCTGTTTCACAGGCATTGCTGATCAGAAGTTCTGTTTTGGTTGTTGCTAGATTTGAGATCTCTTGCTAGACATTAATATGGAGATCTCAGGTAGGTGGTGCAAGTAAAAGTATGGAATTCTTGGGAGCACTGAGCTGAATATAAAGGATTGGAAATACCGGGTTGGTCAAAAAGTTCATTTGAGGTTTTTCCTGAATGAACTTTTGGCCAACCCAGTAGTTCACATATAAAGTCATGGAGTGGCATTTATGTGGCATGAATACCACAATTCCTACCACTTCCGTTTTCCTAGAAAGCCACTGTCTTTTCTGCTGAACCCAGTTTAGCTTCAGGCAGCCACAACTAATCAACTACAGTTGGCTTTCAAGAGGAACCTATAAAACCTGTGTGTCCTTGTGTAAGCCTTACCAACCTGTTTATAAAACTTTTTCTCAGTAGTTTACAAAAATACATAGTCTCAAATTCATATAATTTGATTCTTTTTCATTTCGTTATTCTTTTACTTGTTCTTTTCTTCTGTTAGCAAAAGTAATACATGCTGTTTGTAAAAAACTCAAATGTTACTGAAATGGACAACTTGTCTATTGAAATATCCTCTTAATCCCATCACTTGGAGATAAAGCAGCCACCTTTACCCTATCTTTAAATCGTTTGGCAAATGTTTTAGTGCCCACTCTGTGCTAGTTGGTAAATAGTGTAGCAGATACTTCACCCCAGTGGTCATGTATGGATGTGAGAGTTGGACTGTGCAGAAAGCTGAGCACCGAAGAATTGATGCTTTTGAGCTGTGGTGTTGGAGAAGACTCTTGAGAGTCCCTTGGACTGCAAGGAGATCCAACCAGTCCATTCTGAAGGAGGTCAGCCCTGGGATTTCTTCGGAAGGAATGATGCTAAAGCTGAAACTCCAGTACTTTGGCCACCTCATGCGAAGAGTTGACTCATTGGAAAAGACTCTGATGCTGGGAGGGATTGGGGGCAGGAGGAGAAGGGGATGACAGAGGATGAGATGGCTGGATGGCATCACCGACTCGATGACATGAGTTTGAGTGAACTCTGGGAGATGGTGATGGACAGGGAGCCCTGGCGTGCTGCAATTCATGGGGTCGCAAAGAGTCGGACACGACTGAGCGACTGAACTGAACTGAACTGGAAGTGGAGCTTACTTTCTAAGGAGGATAGAGTCAGTAAAACAGATGAACAAGCAGGTAGATAATGTTATGTCACATAATGATACATTCTATGAAATAGGTGAAGGGGCTATATTTTAGAAGGACTTGGAAAGTCTGCATGAGGTGACATTTGAGCAGAGACCTTAATACTGTAGGAGAAGAACTTGAGACTAGTCAGAAGAACATTCAAGATAGGGGGAACTTGAAGTAAACACACTGAGATGGGAGCATGGCGTGGAACAGTGACAGGGGAGGGCGGTGAGCAGGGGAGAGAGTAGCAGGTTTCAGTTCAGTTCAGTTCAGTCCTCAGTTGTGTCCAACTCTTTGTGACCTCGTAGACTGCAGCATGCCAGGCTTCCCTGTCCATCGCCAACTCCTGGAGTTTGCTCAAATTCATGTCTGTTGAGTTGGTGATGCCATACTACCATCTCATCGTCTGTCGTCCCCTTCTCCTGCCTTCAGTCTTCTCCAGCATCAGAGTGGCAGGTAGGTATATCTAGAGTTTGCAGAAGGAGGTGAGGTAGAAGATAGAAATTTGGGTGTTCTCCCGTTTATGTATGGTATTTAAAGCCATGAGATTGGATGAGTTTGCCCAGAGAATGAGTATAGACAGAAGAAGCCTGAGGACTGAGCCCTAGGGGAGATGGGGAACAGGAGGCAACTCCAGCAGAGGAGAGTAAAGTGGAGTGGGCCAGTGAGGCGGGAAGAAAGTCATGAGCATGCCTTGCTTTAGGAGCCATGTAAAGAAAGTGTTGTAAACAAGAAGGAATGATTAACCCTGTTAAATGCGGTGGGGCTGATAATTCGTAACTTAGATAAGATGCCCAGAAGAGTGATGAAAATGAAAGGCTGATCAGAGTAGCTTTAAGAGAGCTTGGCAGAGAAGAAACAGAGATAACTGTAGTCAACCGCTTTTCAAAGCTCTTTACTGTAAAGGGGAGCAGAGCAGTGTGACTGCTGGCAGCACTGAAGTCTCCCTGTGAGATCACTAAATCTCACTGTGAGATTTGTGGTCATGAATTTAAAGTGAAAGCAACCAGCAGTTGTTTGTTTTTTTTTCCCCCTCTACTCTTGTTTAGCTACTTGGTAAAAAGTATATAGTAGGCAGAGAACTGGATTTAAAGGTTTTGGGTTTTGTTGGGTGAGTACTGACAGAGTGAGAAAGGAGCAAGGCAGGGTGGGAAACTTAAGATTTAAAGGTAATAAATAGATTCTTAAGGTGAAAGTGATAGGAGTGGACTGGATTGGAGTTCTGAGAAGTGTTAGGGAGGATGGATTAGGGGGAAGAAATCCAGGAGAAGGAAGGTTTGTGAGATGCTTAAAACTGAGATCTTAAGATCTAGGTCTGATCTTAGGGGTGGATTCAGCAAAGGATCATCATATAAAGCCAAATGTTGGAATGCATTGTTCACATGGATATTTAATAGAGTAATGAAAAGGATAGAGGTGGAAAGAGAATAATCCTGTTGCTAAACTCTTTAGTGTCTGAAGGAGAGCTATAAAGAATTGTATCTCTATTAATTAGGATGGGTAGAGGGTGGGGTTCCCTGGTGGCTCAGATGGTAAAGTATTTGCCTGAAGTGCAGGAGACCTGGGTTTGATTCCTGGGTTGGGACTATCCCCTGGAGAAGGGAGTGGCTACCTACTCTAGTATTCTTGCCTGCAGAATTCCATGGACAGAGGAGCCTGGAGGGCTACAGTCTATAGGGTTGAAAAGAGTTGGACACCGCTGAGCACACACGCTAAGAGAGAAAGAGAAAGGGTGGAATAATCTGGTGGTGTGAGCCTTAAAGGAACTGTGATGGGGGGTTTGGAGGAACAGTTTTAGTGATAAGTGAGGAGGACGTTTACCTCCCCACAAGCCTCAGTAGTGCAGGAAGTATGGAAGAGAAAATGCTGTGGGGAAGACTTTCCTCAGGTGATACCCAGTTTCCAGGTAGAGCAGCAACATGCTATGGCTATTCAGAGGAGAGACTGATGATTTAATGGAAATCGCATGTTTAAAAGTAGTTTTTTAAAATTTTGAAAGTAGTTGTGTTGATAAACTTGGTAAAAATATAAAAAGAATAAGAAAAAAATTATCTATAGTTCCATTAGCCAAGAGAACCATGTTAATTTAAAAGCTACATAAATCTGTAGCTTGACGTTTGATTCACTTTACTAAAAGGGGCACCTGTGCATTATGGGAAAAAATATATAAACAGGATGCAGAAAAAAGCTTTGTTACTGGTGTGGTATTTTTGAAGCCTTGCTGGAGTTTTTTTTTGTTTAATTTTTTTTCTCAAAATCAGTTTTCTGCAACTAACAAAAGTTATTATCTCGTGGTGCTCTGTGATTTCACTGTAATCATTTGTAAATATGAAGAAAAGCTTCTTTAATAAAATAAATTTGTCTTTTGTTAGATGCAAAAGTATTTCAAATAATGTTTATTTATTATCATATAGAAGAAAAAATAGCCCAACTTTTAGAAGCAAACTGAGGTATAGGCCTCAGAAATGACAAGTAACAGCATAAATTGAGGTCTGCAATGGAAAGATTATGCAGTAATGAATTAAATTTATAAATTCCAAATTCTGAATGATTAGCTAGATGATTATCATTGTACATAAATACAGGATTTGGATCAGATACTAATTTTGATAGAGCTTGTTGATCTTGTGGTTAAATAGGTAATTATTTGTAGCCTATATTAAATTTAATAAGCATTTTTTTTTAAAACAAGTATCTACCATACTCTCAAATAGTTTAATATCTATAAGAAATTACTGATTTTTTTTTCAAGGATGGTTTTGGGTGTTGCCTAACAATTTCCTTTGCGGTTTGTCTTTCAAGTGGTTATAATTTGTGAACCATACTTTTGGAGGCTAAGATAAAGGTAAACAGTTCCCCAAGTAAAAGTATCCATTTTGTAAAATTGAACATGTGGGAATATTAATGCATAGTAATTGTATTTTTAATTATTTGTAAAACCAGTAGAGCATTTATAAATACTGATTGATCTAACAGCTTTTCTCATGCAGCATTCTTGCAGAGAATTCCCTAATGCTCTGAAGTATCCATTTGTATGTAATTATTATTAATAACTTCTCACCTACACATCTAAGAAAGTACTGGATATGAAGTATGTTGTCATTAGTTGCTAAGTCATGTTGGACTCTTGGTGATCCCATAGACTGTAGCTCACCAGGCTCCTCTGTCTATGGGATTTCTCAGGCAAGAATACTGGAGTGGGTTGCCATTTCCTTCTCTAGGGGATCTTCCTGACCCAGGGATCGAACCCATGTCTCATGCATTGCAGGCAGATGCTTTACCACTGAGCCACCAGGGAAGCCCTGTACTACACTTGATGGAATTGAGAATAGTCACTCAAATCATTTTGTGTGTTCAGTGGTTCAGAGGAGAAATCCTAATTAAGAAAGGCTGACAGACAGTCTTAGAAATACTAGAAGGAATAGAACAAGTATGATAATGTGTTAATGATCGTAAACCAATAACATTAGATAAGAGAAAGTATTTGAGCCTGAAAAACTATGAAGAAGAGATTATTCTTTTATATAAAATACATTTATTTAAACCTCCTAAGAATCAGTGGGAAAATGGACAATTTAGTAAAATTACAGATACAAAATTAATGTACAAAGTTAGTACACTTGGTGTGTGCTCATTCATATGTAACTTTTTGTGGCCCCATAGACTGTAGCCCACCAGGCTCCTCTGTTCATGGAATTTTCCAGGCAAGAATACTGGAGTGGGTTGCTGTAGCCTACTCTGGAAGATCTTTCCAACCCAGGGATATATATATATATAAGCAAAATCCAGTTCAATGATACAATTGAAGAGAAGACACCTTTTCAATAGCAATAACAAAGACAATCTAGAGATAAAATGTATAAAACTTGTAGGAGAAAAATTTTAAACACTTCTGAAAAACACCAAGGTAGACCTTCAGAATCTTTTTTGTTCAGTTATGGTGTTTTTGAAGAGTCAACATTATAAACATGTTAATTCTTATGTTATTTATAAATTTTAAACTATTCTAATAGAAATACCAACAGATTAAATGCAGAGTTCCAAAAAATAACCAGAAGAGACAAGAAGGCCTTCAATGAATGGTGCTTAATAATAGAAGAAAACAACAAAAGGAGTAAGACTAGAGATCTCTTCAGGAAAATTGGAAATATCAAGGGAGCATTCCACCCAAAGATGGGCAAAATAAAGGATAAAAATGGTAGAGATCTAGCTGACGAGATCAAGAAGAGATGGAAAGAATACATGGAAGAACTGTAAAAAGAAGATCTTAATGAGCCAGATTGCTACAATGGTGTGGTTCGTCTTCCTGAGTCATTCTGGAGTGCGAAGTAGGTGGGCTGTAAGAAACACTACTGTTAATAAAGCTAGTGGATGCGATAAAATTCCAGCAGAACTATTCAGATCCTTAAAGGATGATGCTATCAAGGTTTTGCATTCATTATGTCCGAAAGTCTGGAAGACCTAGCAGAGGCCAGAGGGCTGGAAAAGGTCAATCCTCATCCCAGTTTCCAAGAAGGGTAGTACCAAAGAATGTGCTAACCATCAGGCAATAGCGCTCATCTCTCATGCTAAGTAAGGTCATGCTTAAAATCTTGCATGCTGGGCTTCAGCATTATGTGAACCAAGAACTTCCAGTTGTCCCAGCTGGATTTAGAAAAGGAAGAAGAACCAGAGATCAAATTGCCAACATTTGCTGGATTATAGAGAGAGCAAGGGAATTTCAGAAAAACATCTATCTCTGTTTCATCAACTATGCTAAAGCATTTGACTGAATGGATCATGACAAACTGTGAAAAGCTCTTAGAGAGACGGGAATACCAGACCATCTTACCTGTCTCCTAAGAAACCTGTATGGGGGGTCAAGAAGAGCAGTTTCCTGTATGGAACTGATTGTTTCAAGATCAAGAAAGGAGTACAACAGGGCCGTCTGCTGTTACTGTTTGTTCAGCCTATATGCTGAGCACATCATGAGAAATACCAGGCTGGATGAGTTATAAGCTGAAATCAAGATAGGCAGAAGAATCATCAACAACCTCAGATATGCAGATAATACCACTCTAATGGCAGAAAGCTAAGAGGAACTAAAGAGCCTCTTGATGAGGGTGAAGGAGGAGAATGAAAGAGCTGGCTTAAGTCTAAATATTAAAAAAAAACTAAGATCATGGCATCCGGCCCCATTATTGCATGGCAGATAGAAAGGGAAAAGGTGTAAGTAGTGATATTTCTTCTTCTTGGGCTCCAAAATCACTGCAGACGCTAACTGCAGCCATGAAAACAGAAGATGATTGCTTCTTGGCAGGAAAGGGATGACAAACCTAAACAGTGTATTAAAAACCAGAGAAACATCACTCTGCCGACAAAGGTTCGTATAGTCAAGGCTATGGTCTTCCCAGTGGTTGGGAGAGCTGGACTGTGAAGAAGGCGGATGCCAAAGAATCGATGCCTTCAAATTGTGGTGCTGAAGGACTCCTGAAAGTCCCTCGGATAGCAAGGAGATCAACTCTGTCAATCTTAAGGGAGATCAACCCAGAATATTCACTGGAAGGAATGATGCTGAAGCTGAAGCTCCAGTATTTTGGTCATCTGATGTGAACAGACGACTCATTGGAAAAGTCCCTATTGCTGGGAAAGATTGAGGGCAGAAGAAGAGGGTGTCAGAAGATGAGATGGCTGGGTGGCATCACCAATGCAATGAACACAAACTTGGGCAAACTCTGGGAGGTGGTGAGGGACAGGGCAGCCTGGCATGCTGCAGTCCATGGGATCACAAAGAGTTCGACACGACTTAGGTGACTGAACAACAGCAACAACTTGGTGTTTTTGAAGAGTCAAAAATTTTTTTTAGAGAGGAGGTAATAAAAGTTGATTTTAAATTTTATAAGGAAAAACAAAGAAGCAGCAGGAATAGCCAAGAAAACGTTGGAAAAGATATAAAGTCCTTCATAATTAAAATAGTGAGATGGAGCAGATTAGAATTATAGAAGTAGATTTATCTGCAGATAGACATTTTACAGGGATAAAGGCAGCATTTTGAGTCAGTGGGGGAAAGATGGGCTCTTTCTTAATAACTGGATAATGATGTGGAAAAGACAAATTAGAACTGTACTTCATACTCTATGCCAGATAAATCCAAATGGATTGGAGTTCTAAAAGTAAAACACAAACTCAATGTCTGAATTGCTTTTACAGCATGAGTGTGTTAGGGGAATAGCTATGACTCAAAACCTAGAATCAGTGGAGAAAAGATTGATGAATTGAGTTACATTGAAAAAGAAAAAAGAGCACCATGAGGGAGGTCAAAAAGCATAATAAACTGGGATATATATTTACCACTTAGATCATAAAGGACTGATCTCCCTAATATAGACAGAGCTCTTAAAATTAAATTAAAAAATTTAAAAGCCTGAAAGAAAAATGAGCAAAAGTAAAAAAAATTCATTTAGTTCAAAGGAAAAGAAATACAAATGACTTTTAAATGGGTAAAAGTAGTTTAGCCTCAGTCATAAAAAAGAAATGTAAACTAAAACTTCACTGTAATGTCACTTCTCTCCAATCAGATGAATAGTTATTCAAAAACTTGCATAATATTTGGCACGGGCATAGGTAAAATAAGTATTCTGATACATTGCTGATAGAAGTGAGAGTGGTACTATCTCTGTGGAGAGAACTTTAACAAACATCTATCATAATGTATGTTTACCTTTGATTATCCAATCATACTTCTGGGAATGTATCCTAAAGATAAATCGGCAAAAATCTATAAAGATTTATTTTTAAGGCCATTCTTTGTGGCTTTATGTGCTTGGGTTGGAATGAATAAAATTTACATTAGTAAGGGAATTCTCTGCATCCCCTAAAAGGGGGGCTTCCCTGGTGGCTCAGGACAGTAAAGAATCTGAAATGCAGGAGACCTGGGCTGGCGACATCCTTGGAGGAGGGTATGGCAACCCACTCCAGTATTCTTGCCTAAAGAATCCCCATGGATAGAGGAATCTGGCAGGCTACAGTCCATGGGGTTGCAAAAAGTTGGAAATGACTGAATGACTAAGCACAGCGCGCATGCAGAACACACACACACACACACACACACACACAAGACTGGGGGACAGCGCACACAAGAATGGGGGCCCAGGGAAGTAAAATCAGCAAGATGGCAGAATAGGAAGCCCTAGATTCTCTTTCCTCCATGGAGACTTAACTGAGCAAATTGGTTAAAAGTTTTCTGCACACTAGGCTAATGAAATCTAACCACATGGAAGCTTGATTGGACATTCATGGCACTTCCTACTTTCCTGCACGTGGTAAACTGTTTGGGAAGTAGGCCACAATCCCCATATTCTTCCAAGGCAGGGGAAGGAGTTTAATATAAACTGACTTTTAGCAGGGTTGCCTGAGAGGTTTGCCTGGCTTGTATTCAAGTACTGACCAAAATGGGTGCCTGCTTAGGTTGCTGTTGATACAGTTCAGTTGTTAAATCATGTCTGACTCTCTCTGACACCATGGACTGTAGCCCACCGGGCTCTCTGTCTATGGTATTTACCAGGCAAGAATACTGGAATGGGTTGCTATTTCCTTCTCCAGGGATCTTTCCTATCCAAGGAGCCAACCCAATCTGCTGGGCAAGCATTTACCACTGAGCTGCCTGGGAAGACGGGGATACAGTACCACAGACAGACACTAGGTGGAACCCCAGGACTGTGACTTACTACAAGTCCAGGAGGCAGCAGTATTACAAATAGACACCAGGAGGAGTTCACAAGTAGGAGCCAGCTACTTTTGAAATAGATTACATGTGCAAGCTCAGAGAAGGCACATGCCAGAAAACCCTTGAGAATTCAGAATCTCCAGCTAAATTATGCAGAGAAAGTCCTCCCTGCGTGAAATCTGACCACAAAGTTTGGAGAGTTGACTGATTCTTCAGATGATGAAATCCCAACAATGAAAAATAAGACATATAAAGAAGCAGCCAACCATGGAAACAATTAGATATCCAGAAACCAGATTCAAGAAAAGGAGACATATGAATTGCCAGGTAAAGAATTCAAAATTACTGTCATAAAGATGCTCAGATAATTTTAAAAAGCACAGGTAGACACTAAACAGAATCAGGAAAATGGTGCATGAACAAAATGGGAATATCATCAAAGAGACAGAAATGGACAAGAGCCAAACAAAAGAAGAAACAAATTAAAAATTTTACTGGAGGGCCTCAGCAGCAGATGTAACCAGGCAAAAGATAGAATCAGTGAATTTGAAGGCAAGAGTTACAAAAATTATTGAGGCAGAAGAACATAAAGAAGGAAAAAAAAAAGGGAAGGGAATCCTGGAGGGTTTACAGATAAGCAGAATAACATATGCTTTGTGGATTGTGGGTCCCAGAAAGTGAAGAAAAAGGGGACAGAATACCTATTTAAAGAAACTGTGGCTGAAACTTGCCCACATCTGAAAAGAAAAGTGGATATAGAAACTCAAAAAGTGTAAAGAACTTGAACTAGGATAAATATAAAAATAAAGAAGCCCACACTGAGACACATCATAATCAAACTGTCAGAGGTTACATATAAAGTAAGGATCTTGAAAGCAGAAAGGAAAAGCAACTTGGCACATGCAATGATAACCACAAAGGAAATGTTTATAAAATATATGCAGAGGGAAATGAGAAAGTAATCAAACATATCACTATAAAAAAATCAATGAAACACAAAGGAAGACAGCAAAAGAGGGGAAAGAGATGAAAAAGCTAAAGAGAGAAAACTGAACAAAGTGATGTCTTTTCACGCCAGTAATTACCTTATATGTAAAGGGATTAAGCATATCAATTCAAAGGCTGAATTGACTGGCTGAATGAATGGATTTTTTAAAAAACAAGATTCATCTTTATTCTGCCTAGAAGAGATTCACTATAGATATAAGGACTCAAAGAGACTAAAAGTGAAAAAGTAGGAAAAGATACCTTATGCAAACAAGAGTCTACAGAGAGCAATGGTAGCCATACTTAATATTAGCCAGAACAGACAACCAAAACTGTCACAAGAGAGAAAGAAGAAAATGATAAGGATAAAAAGGTCAGTTCACCAGGAAGATACATTTGTAAGTACATATGCTGCTAACATGAGATCTAATGAATATATAAATTGAACACTGATGAAGAGGTGGGAAAAAATAATGGTAACATAGTAATAGTAGGAAACTTCAATACCTTAGGGCAACTAGGAAATAAACCAATCAATCGTTAGACGCTCAATAAGCAAAGAGGAGACTTGAACACTACAGACCAGCTGGGACTAACAGGTTGTTGTTGGGCCTAACCTAACTACAGCAGAATACACATTCTTCTCAAGTGTATGTAGAACATTCTCCCAAAAGGATGACATATGTCACAAAAGAGGTCCTAACAAAGTGTAGAACATTGAAACTATATGAAATATTTTCTCTGACCACAGTGGAATGAAACTGGAAATCAGTAGCAAAAGGAAAGCAAGAGCATTTAAAAATATGGAGAAATTAACATACTCTGTAACAACCAATGGGTCAAAGAACAGATCACAAGAGAATTCAGGAAATACATGGAGACAAATGAAAATAAAAACAGAACATACCAAAACGTATGGAATTCAGCAAAACCAGTACAAAGAATGAAGTTCATAGCTATAAACACATACATTAAAAAAAAAAAAAGATCTCAAGTCAACAATGTAACCGTAAACCTTACAACTCAAGGAACTAGAAAAAGAAAAACAAACTAAATTCGGAATCAGGAGAGGGAAGGAAACAATAAGGTTAGAGCAGAGATAAATGAAA
Source organism: Nanger dama (assembly GCA_917880005.1). Classification (NCBI taxonomy): domain Eukaryota; kingdom Metazoa; phylum Chordata; class Mammalia; order Artiodactyla; family Bovidae; genus Nanger; species Nanger dama. Next base: position 7,436,509 of record CAKJTW010000059.1, read on the forward strand.
TAGAGAATAGAAAAATAATAGGAAAAAGTCAACAAAACCTAAAATTGTTTGAAAAGATTAAGAAAATTGACAAAACTTTCTTAAACCAACTAAGAAAAAGAAAGAGACTCAGTTATATAAAATAAGAAAGAGGAGATATTACAACTGATATCACAAAGATAGAATTGTAGGAGACAAATTGGATAACCTATAAGAAATTCCTCAATTTCTAGAAGCATGCAACCTACCAAGGCTGAATCATGAAGAAAATTTAAAAATCTGAACAAAGCTATTACTAGTGAGAAGATTAAAGCAGTAATCAAAAACCTTTTAACAAAGAAAAGACCATGATCAGATGGTTTCACTGGTGAATTCTACCAAAAATTTAAAGAAATACTAGCACCAGTTCTTTTCACTCTTCCAAAGATTTGAAGAGAAGAGAAAGCTTTTTAGTTTTTCATGAGGCCAGTGTTAACCTGATACTGATTTCAGATAAGACACAACAAGAAAACTATAGACCAGTCTCCTTGATGAGTGTTGACTTAAAAATCCTAAGCAAAACAGTAGGCAAATCAAATTCAACAGTACATAAAAAGGATCATACGTGGTGACTAGGGGAGATTTATACTTGGAAAATAGGGATGGTTCAACACATGAAGATCAGTCAGTATAATACACCACATGAGTAGAATGTAGGAAGAAAGGATGTATTCATTTCAAAACAATGCAAAAAAGTGACAAAAGTCAACACCTTTTCATGATTAAAAACACTCAGCAAACCAAGAATAGAAGGAGATTACTTCAACGTAGTAACAGCCATATAGGAGAAACTATACCTGGGGAAAATGAAAACTTCTCCTCGAAGATCATGAAAAAGGCAGGGATGCCCAGTTTTCCCACTCGGTCGGTTCAGTTGCTCAGTTGTGTCCAACTCTTTGCGATCCCATGAATCCCAGCACTCCAGGCCTCCCTGTCCATCACCAACTCCCGGAGTCTACTCAGACTCATGTCCATCGAGTTGGTGATAGCATCCAGCCGTGTCACCCTCCGTCGTCTCCTTCTCTTCCAACCCCTGATCCCTCCCAGCATCAGGGTCTTTTCCAATGAGTCAACTCTTTACATGAGGTGGCCAAAGTATTGGAGTTTCAGTTTTAGCATCAGTCTTTCCAATGAACACCCAGGATTGATCTCCTTTAGGATGGACAGGTTGGACCTCCTTGCAGTCCAAGGGATTCTCAAGAGTCTTCTCCAACACCACAGTTCAAAAGCATCAATTCTTCGGTGCTCAGCTTTCTTCACAGTCCAACTCTCAAATCCATACATGACCCCTGGAAAAACCATAGCCTTGACTAGATGGACCTTTGTTGGCAAAGTAATGTCTCTGCTCTTGAATATGCTATCTAGGTTGGTCATAACTTTTCTTCCAAGAAGTAAGCGTCTTTTAATTTCATGGCTGTAGTCACCATCTGCAGTGATTTCGGAGCCCAGAAAAATAAAGTCTGACACTGTTTATACTGTTTGCCCATCTATTTCCCATTAAGTGATGGGACCAGATGCCATGATCTTAGTTTTCTGCATGTTGAGCTTTAAGCCAACTTTTTCACTCTCCTCTTTCACCTTCATCAAGAGGCTTTTTAGCTCCTCTTCACTTTCTACCATAAGGGTGGTGTCATCTGCATATCTGAGGTTATTGATATTCCTCCCAGCAATCTGATTCCAGCTTGTCCTTCTTCCAGCACAGCATTTCTCATGATGTACTCTGCATAGAAGTTAAATAAGCAGGGTGACAATATACAGCCTTGATGTACTCCTTTTCCTATTTGGAACCAGTCTGTTGTTGCATGTCCAGTTCTAACTTTTGCTTCCTGAGCTGCATATAGGTTTCTCAAGAGGCAGATCAGGTGGTATGGTATTCCCATCTCTTTCAGAACTGTCCACAGTTTTTTTGTGATCCACACAGTCAAAGGCTTTGGCATAGTCAATAAAGCAGAAATAGATATTTTTCTGGAAATCTCTTGCTTTTTCATGAGCCAGCAGATGTTGGCAATTTGATCTCTGGTTCCTCTGTCTTTTCTAAAACCAGCTTGAACATCTGGAAGTTCATGGTTCACGTATTGCTGAAGCCTGGCTTGGAGAATTTTGAGCATTACTTTACTAGCATGTGAGATGAGTGCAACTGTGCGATAGTTTGAGCATTTTTTGTCATTGCCTTTCTTTTGAATTGGAAAGAAAACTGACTTTTTCCAGTCCTGTGGCCACTGCTGAATTTTCCAAATTTGCTTGCATATTGAGTGCAGCACTTTCACAGCATCATCTTCAGGATTTGAAATAACTCAACTGGAATTCCATCATCTCCACTAGCTTTGTTCGCAGTGATGCTTTCTAAGGCCCACTTGACTTCACATTCCAGGATGTCTGGCTCTAGGTGAGTGATCACACCATCGTGATCATCTGGGTTGTGAAGATCTTTTTGTATAGTATAGTTCTTCTGTGTATTCTTGCCACCTCTTAATATTTTCTGCTTCTGTTAGGTCCATACCATTTCTGTCCTTTATTGAGCCCATCTTTGCATGAAATGCTCCGTTTGTATCTCTAATTTTCTTGAAGAGATCTCTAGTCTTTCCCGTTCTGTTCTTTCGTCTGTTTCTTTGCACTGATTGCTGAGGAAGGCTTTCTTATCTCTCCTTGCTTTTCTTTGGAACTCTGCATTCAGATGGGTATATCTTTCCTTTTCTCCTTTGCTTTTCCCTTCTCTTCTTTTCACAGCTATTTGTAAGGCCTCCTGAGACAGCCATTTTGCTTTTTTGCATTTCTTTTCCATGGGGATCGTCTTGATCCCTGTCTCCTGTACAATGTCACGAATCTCCATCCATAGTTCATCAGGCACTCTGTCTATCAGATCTAGGCCCTTAAATCTATCTCTCACTTCCACTGTATAATCAAGGGATTTGCTTTAGGTCATACCTGAATGGTCCAGTGGTTTTCCCTACTTTCTTCAATTTAAGTCTAAATTTGGCAGTAAGGAGTTCATGATCTGAGCCACAGTCAGCTCCTGTTCTTGTTTTTGCTGACTTTATAGAGCTTCTCCATCTTTGGCTGCAAAGAATATAATCAGTCTGATTTCGGTGTTGATCATCTGGTGATGTCAAATGTGTAGATTCTTCTCTTTTGTTGTTGGAAGAGGGTGTTTGCTATGACCAGTGCGTTCTCTTGGCAGAACTCTATTAGGCTTTGTCCTGCTTCATTCTGTACCCAAGGCCAAATTTGCTTGTTACTCTAGGTGTTTCTTGACTTCCTACTTGACAGAATGTCGTCCACTGGAGAAGGGAATGGCAAACCATGTCAGTATTCTTGCCTTGAGAACCCCATGAACAGTATGAAAAGGCAAAATGATAGGATACTGAAAGAGGAACTCCCCAGGTCAGTAGGGGCCCAATGTGCTACTGAAGATCAGTGGAGAAATAACTCCAGAAAAACTAAAGGGATGAAGCCAAAGCCAAAACTGTACCCAGCTGTGGATGTGACTGGTGATAGAAACAACGTCCAGTGCTGTAAAGAGCAATATTGCATAGGAACCTGGAACGTTAGGTCCATGAATCAAGGCAAATTAGAAGTGGTCAAACAGGAGATGGCAAGAGTGAACGTCGACATTCTAGGAATCAGCCAACTAAAATGGACTAGAATGGGTGAATTTAACTCAGATGACCATTATATCTACTACTGTGGGCAGGAATCCCTTAGAAGAAATGAAGTAGCCATTATGGTCAACAAAAGAGTCCAAAATGCAGCACTTAGATGCAATCTCAAAAACGACAGAATGATCTCTGTTCATTTCCAAGGCAAACCATTCAGTATCATGGTAATCCAAACCTATGCTCCAACCAGTAACACTGAAGAAGCTGAAGTTGAACAGTTTAACAGTTCTATGAAGACCTACAAGACCCCCTCAAAAAAAAAAAAAAATTTTTTTCCCACTACTATTCACCAAAGTACTGAAAGTTCTAGCCAGAACAATCAGACAAGAAAAATAAATAAGTGACATACAAATTGGAAATGAAGAATTACAGTTATCCCTGTTCAATTCATCCCACCTTCTCCCTCAGATAAGTTCTTTAATACCAATATTCTAGATTCCATATCGAAGTGAAAGTTGCTCAGTTGTGTCTGACTCTTTGCAACACCATGGACTGTACAGGAATTCCATGGAATTCTCCAGCACAGAATGCTGTAGTGGGTAGCCTTTCCCTTCTCCAGGGGATCTTCCCAACCCAGGGATTGAACCCAGGTCTCCTGCATTGCAGGTGATTCTTTACCAGCTGAGCCACAAGAGAAGCCCAAATTCCATATGTATGCATTAATATACGATATTTGTTTTTATGTTTCTGACTTCACTCTCTTTTGACAGACCCTAGTTCATCCACATCACTGCAAATGACCCTATTTCATTCCTTTATATGACTGCAAAATATTCCATTGTATTTATGTACCACATCTCTTTTATTCATTCATCTGTTGGTAGACATTTAGGTTCCTTCCATGTCCTGGCTGCTGACACAACACTGTAAAGCAATTATACTTCAATTTAAAAATTAATTAAAATACAAGGGATTATCGTAAGAAATTATCCCTGTTCACACATGGCATGATCTTACATGTAGAAAATCCTAAAGATCACACACACACACATATACAAACTGTTAGAACTAATAAAAAATTCAGCAAAGTTGCAAAATGTAAAACCAACACTCCAAAACCCAGTTGTATTCTTAAACACTAACAAGAGCCAATCAGAAGAAATTTTAAAAACAATGCCATTTAGCATAACACCAGAAAGGATAAAATATGTAAGAATAACTCCACCAAGGAAGTGAAAGATGTATACCTTGAAAACTGTAAAATATTGCTAATAGAAATAAAAGCAGATATAAATAAATGAAAACATAGCTCATGATTGTGGATCAGAAGACTTTAGTATTGTTAAGATGTATATGCTGCCCAAAGTGATCTACAGATTCAAAATCCTAATGGCATCTTTTTGCAGAAATAGATTTTTTTAAATCCTAAAACTTGTGTGGACTATAAAGAGATTATGAATAGCCAAAACAACCTCAAGAGAGAAGAACAAAGTTGGAGGCCTCCCAGTCCCTGATTTCAAAATGTACAACAAAGCAACAGTGATTGAGATGGTATGGTCCTGGCATAAAGACAGAGATGGAGAGCAGCAGTAAGATGAATAGAGAGCCCAGTAATAAATGTTTGCATATAAATAGCCAAATGATTTTTGATAAGAGTGCCTAGACTACACAGTAGGGATAAAGCAGTCTTTTCAACAAATGGTTTTGGAAAAACTGAATATCAACATGCAAAAAATGAAACTGGACCTTTATACCACAATAAAAATTAACTCAAAATGGATTAAAGACTAAACATATGATCTAAAATTATTCAAACCCTAGACAAAAATACAGAAAAGTTTTAGGATCTTGATGTTTGGAGTGATTTTTTTTTTTTTTGATGGAAACCAAAGAAGAGAGGCAACAAAATAAAAAATAGACAAATTGGACTTTACCAAACTTAAGGACTTCTGCTCATCAAAAGAAACAGTTGGCAGATTAATTTTTGGAGTTGTCAAAAAGTCAGTTTATGGAATTGAAGCAAACAATTCAAATCATATATCTTGTAAGATGTTAATATTCAGACTATATAAGGTCTACAACTGAACAACAAAAACAAAATAAATCAATTTGAAAAGAAGCAAAGGATTTTAATAGACATTGCTCTAAAGATTTATACGTGCCAATAAGCACATGAAAAGATGCTCAACATTGCTAATAACTAAGGCGATGGCACCCCACTCCAGTACTCTTGCCTGGAAAATCCCGTGGACAGAAGAGCCTGGTAGGCTGCAGTCCATGGGGTAGCGAAGAGTCGGACACGACTGAGCGACTTCCCTTTCACTTTATACTTTCATGCATTGGAGAAGGAAATGGCAACCCACTCCAGTGTTCTTGCCTGGAGAATCCCAGGGACGGGGGAGCCTGGTGGGCTTCCGTCTATGGGGTCACACAGAGTCGGACACGACTGAAATGACTTAGCAGTAGCAGCAGGGAAATGCAAATCCAAATGACAAGACATCACCTTACACCCATCAGGATGCCATTCTGTGCTTAGTTGCTCAGTCCTGTCTTGACCCTGCTGGGCTACAGTCCATGGGGATTCTTCAAGCAAGAATACTAGAGTGAGTTGCCATGCCCTCCTCTAGAGGATCTCCCCAACCCAGGGGTTCAACCCAGGTCTCCCACAATGCAGGTGGATTCTTTACCTTCTGAGCCACCAGGGAAACCCATGAATACTGGAGTGGGTAGCCTATCCCTTGGCCAGGGGATCTTCCTGACCCAGGAATCAAACTGGGGTCTCCTGCATTGCAGGTGGATTCTTTACCAGTTGAGCTGCCATGGAAGCCCACCCATCAGGTTGTCCCCTATCAAAAGAATAAATAATACCTGTAGGCAAGGATGTGGAGAATTTGGAGCTTTTGTTTACTTTTGGAAGGAATGTAAAATGGTGCAGCCATTGTGGAAATTAGTATCCATGTTCCTCAGAAAGTTAAAAGTAGAGTTATCATATAACCTAGCAATTCCATTTCTGGGTACATGTCCAAAAGAACTCAGAGGAGGATTGCAAAGAGATACTGATATACCCATGTTCATTGCAGCATTATTCACAATAGATAAGAGGTAGAAGTAACCCACATTTCTATCAACAGATGAATGTATAAAGAAAATGTGGTATATACATATAGTATAATGTTATACAGCCTTTAAAAAGAAGGAAATTCTGTCATACACTTCATCATGAAACTTCAGGACATTATACTAAACTAAATAAGCCAGTCCCAAAGAGCAAATATTGTTTGATTCGAATCATATTAACATATATAAAGTATGTCAGAAGTATGGAAACAGAGTAGAAGGATGTTGCCAAGGGTTAGGAGCAGGAGGGATGGGAAATTTAGTGTTTAATGGGGAAAGAGTTAATGTTGCAACATGAAAAAAGTTCTAGAGATCTTTTGTTACAACAGTGTTACTTGACACGACTGAATTATACATTTTTAAATTTAGTGTAATATGTTTTTTTACTATAACAGAAAAGTATAAGGAAGATCTCTGTATGATTCAGTTCAGTCTCTCAGTTATGTCCAGCTCTTTGTGACCCCCATGGACTGTAGCACACTAGGCTTCTCTGTCCATCACCAACTCCCGGAGCTTGCTCACACTCATGTTCATCAAGTAGGTGATACCATCCAACCATCTCATTCTCTGCTGTCCCCTTGTCCTCCCACCTTCAATCTTTCCCAGCATCAGAGTCTTTTCCAGTGAGACAGTTCTTTGCATCAGATGGCTAAAATATTGGAGTTTCAGCTTCAACTTCAGTCCTTCCAGTGAATATTCATGGCTGATTTCCTTTAGGATGGACTGGTTAGATCTCCCTGCAGTCCAAGAGACTCTCAAGTCTTCTCCAGCACCACAGTTCAAAAGCATCAATTCTTCAGTACTCAGCTTTCTTTATAGTCCAACTCTCACATCCATGCATGACTACTGGAAGAACCATAGCTTTGACTAGACGGACCTTTGTTGGTAAAGTAATATCTGCTTTTTAATATGCTGTCTAGGTCTGTCTAACTTTTCTTCTAAGTAGCAAGCATCTTTTAATTTCATGTCTGCAGTCACAATATGCTGTGATTTTAGAGCCCAAAGGTATAAAGTCTCTCACTGTTGCCCCCATTGTTTCCCTGTCTGTTTGCCATGAAGTGACTGGACTGAATGTCATGATCTTAGTTTTCTGAATGCTGAGTTTTAGGCAACTTTTTCATTCTCCTCTTTCACTTTCAATCAAGAGGCTCTTTAGTTCTTTGCTTTCTGCCATAAGGGTCATGTCGTCTGTGTATCTGAGGTTATTGATATTTCTCCTGGCAATCTTAATTCCAGCTTGTGCTTCATCTAGCCTGGCATTTTGCATGATGTACTCTGCATATAAATTAAATAAGCAGGATGACAGTATATAGCCTTGATGTACTCCTTTTCCTACTTGGAACCTGGTATTCCCATTTCTTTAAGAATTTTCCAGTTTGTTGTGATCCACACAATCAGGCTTTGGCGTAGTCAATAAAGCAGAAGTAGTTGTTTTTCTGGAGCTCTCTTGCTTTTTCAATGATCCAGCAAATGTTGGCAATTTGATGTATGGTCTCTCTACCTTTTCTAAATACAGCTTGAACATGTGGAAGTTCACAGTTCACATATTGTTGAAGCCTGGCTTGGAGAATTTTGAGCATTATGTTGCTAGCCTGTAAGATGAGTGCAGTTTGCAGTAGTTTGAACATTCTTTGGCATTGCCTTTCTTTGGTACTGGAATGAAAACTGACCGAAACTGACCTTTTCCAGTTCTGTTGCCACTGCTGAGTTTTCCAGCTTTGCTGGCATATTGAGTGCAGCACATTCACAGCATCATCTTTTAGATTTCAAGTAGATCAACAGGAATTCCATCGCCTCCACTAGTTTTGGTAATGAGGCATTGTTTCCAAGCTATATTGTTAAGAAAACAAAATAGCATTTGATATGTTGCACCTGATATATAAGAGTACAGCATAAGTCAGGTTAAAAAGTAGCACTTTATCTTTTCCATAAAGAAAGATGCGTATATAATCTGCATGTTCACAGAACAAATTGAAAACAAATATAATAGTTACCTCTAGACTGAGGAGGGGATTATAAATGAAACTTATATGTTTAATATATTTTGACTTTGGAATCATAGACATTTTTAGCCTTAAAAAAGTAAATTTTAAAAGGTTGAAAGTACATTGAGTTTTTTCAACTTTTAATTTATACCTACCAAAAGAAAAAATATTACTCCTTTTGATTATACATTTTCAATGTTCATTGTTAATTCACATGTAATTACTTTGAAATTCTCCACCACTAGGTATAGCCTGCACTTAAGTTACTCTATTCTCTTGCTTTATTTATCCTTTGAAAACATGATTTCTATTCCTACTTCAGCAGCTAAATATTTTAAAGTGGTCAGCCTCCAGCGTAGCAGTGTAGCAATTAGAAATCTACTTTGAGATATTTAATAAAAAATACACTCCCACGGTGATATTTTAGGTTTAATTTGGGTAAGCAAATAAGGGTACTTTTTCCTTTACTTTTCATTTCCTATGTTAGGTTTGCTTCCCACAGACACATGACTTTGAAAGTTATCATTGAGTATGGGCATAGAACAGAAAGTAGGTGTCAGGGTTTGCTTCTGTTCAAGTTTTGACTATACCAGTCACCTCTCAGATGGCAGAAGACTTTCATATTTTTATTGCTGTTCATCTTTTCCTGAGCTTTTAAATTTCTTTTTATGATCCAGGCCTTCAATACACTTTGAAGACTAGCTTCTCCTAAAGTCAGAGCTCTCTTTTAGGTAAAGGTGCCTTGGGAGCACTGACAGAGCCACCTTGATGACTTAATTAGAAAAAGTCTTGCTGAGCAGTTAACAGTGTTTACTTCTCAGCATAGCTGCCTGGGTTCAAATCCTGTTTCGACCTTTTGTCTATGTGACCTTGGGCAAGTCCCTTAACCTCAGTTTTTAATCTTGAAAGTGGAAATGACAGTTATGTTTACCTCATAACTTGTTACGTACGGACTAAGTAAGTTAAGATATACTAAGTCTAGACCAGACCTGCCACTTGGCAGGCATTTGTAAGTGTTAACTGCTTAACCTGGAAGTAGCTAGACACAGTTTAGCTCAGATTACTAATAGCCTTATTGAACCTAGGTATTGATCAGTACCCTGATCAATTTTTCTCACTGATCTTAAAAACTTTTGTTTTGAGTTAAAACTTGTAATTGCTGAAGCCATTTAAGGATAAGTCGGTTTTTATAGTGTTCAGTTCAGTTCAGTTCAGTCGCTCAGTCGTGTCCGACTCTTTGCGACCCCATGAATCGCAGCACACCAGGCCTCCCTGTTCATCATCATCTCTAGGAGTTCACTCAGACTCACGTCCATCAAGTTCATAATGCCATCCAGCCATCTCATCCTTGGTTGTCTCCCTCCCTCCTCCTGCCCCCAATCCCTCCCAGCATCAGAGTCTTTTCCAGTGAGTCAACTCTTCGCATGAGGTGGCCAAAGTACTGGAGCTTCAGCTTTAGCATCATTCCTTCCAAAGAAATCCCAGGGCTGATCTCCTTCAGAATGGACTGGTTGGATCTCCTTGCAGTCCAAGGGACTCTCAAGAGTCTTCTCCAACACCACAGTTCAAAGGCATCAATTCTTCAGCGCTCAGCCTTCTTCACAGTCCAACTCTCACATCCATACATGACCACAGGAAAAACCATAGCCTTGACTAGACGGACCTTCATCGGCAAAGTAATGTCTCTGCTTTTGAATATGCTATCTAGGTTGGTCATAACTTTTCTTCCAAGGAGAAAAGTTTTATATATATGACATATATATATATATATATATATATATGTATAGTATTAATATATAAATATTTCTTGCCGTCTCATCTGGTTTTTGAAATATCCTGTTTCTTCACCATTTTTTAAATGGCAAATTTCCTTAAAGAGCTTCATCTCCTGCCTTTGTCCATGTTAGCGTAGCCACTGCTTTCAGTGGGTCACAGAGGGAGTAGAGAGGTGCCTGTGGTTCTCATTAGCTTTTAGATGGAAATGTCACCATATTTAATATGAATAATAAGATTTATTCCAGTCTTCTCTCAAAACTGTATCTTGTGGTGTTCTTTGCCCTCTTACTTCTATTCCATTGTCTCTCTCCATTTCCCTCCCTCTTGAGAGGATATTAGCATGACTTCTCATTCATTTTTCATACTTATTTGTACCTTGTGCTTCCTGGATACATATGTTATCACTTTTATTTTCTGTTTATATTGTTAGTGTGATTTTACTTTTATTCATGAGAATATTCTTTTCGAGAGAATGAAAAGCCTTTATTAAGATAACAAGTTGCATGTTAAGAGTTGGGAATGCGAATTGCTCCTGCCTAAGTATAATTAATTCTTTGTCACCTATACTTGAATAGAGGATAAGATATTTCTGCTTGTATTTATTAGAGATTCTTTTGGGGGAATGATTCTTTTAAGGGCCTTATTACTGCTTTGTTATTTAGCTGTTATTGTGAAGTGTTGAAAGCCATATCAAACAAGGGCTGTTCTACATTTTAATAATCTTCCACTAATGTCTGAAATTTTACAATAGACTGTACATTCAGCAGATGTGTGCCCAGCACTTATTATATTCCAAGCACTGTGTGCAGCACTGGGAATAAAAAGAATACAACCTGGTCTCTGATCCCAGAGGACTCAGTCTTCATGAGACACTGCAGTGTAGAGAAGAAAGCTTTAATGTTGGAGTTATTACCTCTAGTTCTGTTGCTTACCAATATGTAACAAACAGCAAGTTGTCTTAACCTCTCTCAGATGGTTTTCTCTTCTATAAAATGAGGGAGTTGGTCTAAGTAACCTCTTATGATCTTGTCTGTATCTCTTATTCCAACATTTTCTTAAAGCTACTTAAATTGTTATGAGGATCAAATTGCAAAAATTTATTAAAGTACTTAAAGTACTTTATTAATAGTAGTTAAAGAAACTATTAAGTTTTGTTCAAACAAAGACATTATTATCTGCTAATTTGACGTTATTTACAAATGCTTTTGGTCCAGAGACCAAATGCATTAAGTGTTATAACTAAGTTCCAAAACTTTAGAGAAAAGAGTGACTTTTTCATGATGTTGGCTCCAAGTTCTAGGGATATTTTAGGATATCATACTGTCTCTGTTATTGAGTAAAATAGGTACTCTGTAAATATGCACTGGTTTAAACAATAGATTTCAGAAAGTCAGTGTAATTACAAGGTAAATCACAATCCCTGTGGTTTTAGGTTTTCTGTTCTGTATTAGGCTTATGAAATTCTGGGTTTGTATGTAATTGTTTTTTACAGTGGAATAATTGTATGTGCAAATATGACAGGATCACCATGCCTAAATGTAGAATACATTGCTTTTCAGGGTCAATTTTCTTTGGCTTCTTTTATCCACTAAACATTTTTGAGTATATGACATATGCTAGAAAATACTTCAAATTTATAGGCTCTTTTATAAAGTACAGCTGTGTTTATGTTTGTGGATTATAAAAACCACTGATAATATGCAGGAAGACTTAGTCCGTTAGCCAGTTCAAAAAGTTGAATCAGTAATTATGTTTTAATTATTATTAGTAAGTATTTGTTCTCAGATTTAAGTGATGGTTTCAACTCTCTGGAATTCTTTATTGTTAAGGATTATGATTATTGCTAGTCTGATTGTTCTTTAAGTTTTCATAATGTATATCCTTTTATTTATAATTATTGCTAGACAATTTTATTTACTGTTGAAATGGTGAGACTTTCACTAAATGCTTTTGAAGTAAAATTTTCATCTGCAGAGTTACTGACAGTAAAGAGTAATAGCTAACTGTTGCTTACTTAATCTGCTACTGCTATCATACAAAATTTCATATTAATTGTAAATTTCTGATTATATGACTGCGAATTTGACTTAGCTTTTGAGGAATAAAAATGTTAGCATGTTTTACTGGTAAATTCATGTACCTAATGAGTCATTCTTTTTATATATGCTAGGAAAATGGTATTTCATTGTTAAAGCTAGAATTGAGTTAGTCAACCAGAAGTGAACCTCTAATTGTTTCCAAATGCTTACTTTTTGGGTTTGGAAGCAGCTCTAAGTCTTAGCTCAGTCAGGAATTTGCTAAGTTTGTCTTTTTCCCCATATCCTTTCATTATGGCTAGATAGATCCATGCTAAAGTCTGTTTTATGATTCCCTATTACAGTAGTTAATCAGAAAAATATGGGCACAAACTCCTGAGCTAAACACAATTTTAAAAAACAAAAATAGAGTTTCTGCAGGTTTCTTTTACATTTTTATAACCTTTGAGATTATTATAGAAATTGACTTTGATTTTAAATTGCTTATCACCACACTTGATTTAGCAAGTACTTTTTCTCCTCACCCCAGTTTCATGACCTAGTTATAGCTCCTACAGCTGAAATCCTTAACAATATTTTAATATTATTATTGGAGAAAATTAGCCTGATGTTTCCATGTGCCTTGGTGAAATGCTTGCTGCTCTTGAATGTAAACATTTATTAAAATTCTACCTAAGTAGACAACCGTTTGAAATTTTATAGTGTAACAAAGTCAGTAAAAATCTCATTGGTCTCTCTCTATATTATTGTCTTATATCAATTATAGCTTTCATTTAATTATTTTAAAATAGATGCTGGCTTCTAATAATTTTATTAAAGTATTTGTCTGCATTATGGTTTTTGAATTGTGTTAAAATGGAGGATCTCTAAATTCTGTTAATTCTTATACTGTGTTATCTGTGATCATGGAGCTTTACCAGTTCTAGAATCCTCAAGTAAGGGTCACATATGAAAGTAAATTTTAGGAGAAAAGGAGAAGTACTAGTTGTTGTTCATTGTTGTTGTTTTTACAAAAAGAGTAGCAGACTTTGAGAAGCAACACCATGGATTATACACATGAACATTTGAACAAAGATTGGATAAATTTGTAGATGGTTGTTCTTGGTGACATTCAGTTCAGTTCAGTTGCTCAGTCATGTCCAACTCTTTGCGACCCCATGGACTGCAGCACACCAGGCCTCCCTGTCCATCACCAACTCCCAGAGTTTACTCACACTCATGTCCGTTGAGCTGGTGATGCCATCCAAACATCTCATCCTCTGTCGTCCCCTTCTACTCCTGCCTTCAGTCTTTTCCAGCATCAGGGTCTTTTCCAGTAAGTCAGTTCTTCACATCAGGTAACTGAAGTATTGGAGTTTCAGCTTCAACATCGGTCCTTCTAATGAATACTCAGGACTGATCTCCTTTAGGATGGACTGGTTGGATCTCCTTGTCCAAGGGACTCTCAAGAGTCTTTTCCAACAGTTCAGTTCAGTTTCTCAGTCGTGTCTGACTCTTTGCGATCCCATGAATTGCAGCACACCAGGCCTCCTTGTCCATCACCAACTCCCAGAGTTCACCCAAACTCATGTCCATCAAGTCAGTGATGCCATCCAGCCATCTCATCCTCTGTCGTCCCCTTCTCCTGCCTCCCAGCATCAGTCTTTTCCAGTGAGTCAGCTCTTCACATCAGGTGGCCAAAGTATTGGAGTTTCAGCTTTAGCATCAGTCTTTCCAAAGAACATCCAGGATTGATCTCCTTTAGAATGAACTAGTTGGATCTCCTTGCAGTCCAAGGGACTCTGAAGAGTCTTCTCCAACACCACAGTTCAAAAGCATCAATTCTTTCGGCGCTCAGCTTTCTTCAGAGTCCAACTTTCACATCCATAAGTGACCACAGGAAAAACCATAGCCTTGACTAGATGGACCTTTGTTGGCAAAGTAATGTCTCTGCTTTTCAATATGCTGTCTAGGTTGGTCATAACTTTCCTTCCAAGGAGTAAGTGTCTTTCAATTTCATGGCTGCAGTCACCGTCTGCAGTGATTTTGGAGCCCCCAAAATAGTCTGTCACTGTTTCCCCATGTATTTGGTGACTTATTAGGAGACTGTATTAAAGAAATGTCTTTACTTTTTTAAAACTGATTTCCTTAAGGATTAATCTAGATTGGACTTAACTCTTGTATTAATTGTGCTTTAGCTCTTTGGGGGAAAGTCTTAAACTAGCCTTAGTATACTAAGACAAAGATTTTAAAAGTTTTTTGCAAGATTATGTTTTATTTAAGTAATATCATGTTGCTGCTCATATTGCTCATATTGCATGCCTTTTGTTACAGTAAAATCCATGGTCTCTTCTGTTCCTTTCTTCCTCACATTGTTTTGAAGGGTATGTATGGTTTTAGTTAGTTTTTGGCTACACCTAGTCTTTGTTGCCTTTGTGCAGACTCTCTCTAGCTGTGGCAGGCTTTCTCTATAGTGGCTTCTCTTGCTGTGGAGCACAGGCTGTAGGTGCATGTGCTTCAGTAGTTGTGGCACCAGGCTCAGTAGTTGTGGTGCGTGGGCTTAGTTGCTCTGAAGCATGTGGAATCTTCCTGGATCAGGGGTCAAACCTATGTTCCCTGCATTGGCAGGCGGATCCTTATCCACTGCACCACCAGGAAAGTTGGAAAGATGTATTATTTATTTTTAAAGGTATGTTTAAGAGTAACTTATCAACATAGTAATTAAAAAAACTGTTTGCCAGAAATTCCAGGAAATGAAAATGGATACAGGCTTTTAATCTACAGTTGTTTTGTATTCATGTGTGTCTTTTCCAAGTGGTGGGTCAATCCAATAAATGTTTGTTGTATAGTTTCCATTGATCTCTACAGGCTTTTTCAATACTGTTGAGTTCCTTTGAAGTAAGGCATTGTGAATTATTTATCTTTTTATTTCTGGTGCCTAGCACATGCCTGGCACATGGTAAATAAGCAGTAAATGTTTGTAGACTTGAACTGTTCAAAATTGATTTTGGAGTCAGAAGACCTGTTATTATTCTAGCTCTCCCACTATCTTTAACCTAGCTTTAACCCTAAGCAAGTTGCTTTGGTGAACTAGGTCTCCATTTCCACAACTCTAGAGTAAGATTCCATCTGATTCTAGAAGATCTGATGCCAAGCAAAGCATGTAGTACTTATGGCTTATTTGTATTGATTGCATAATAAAATCTATTTGCAGACTTACCTAATTAGTAATGGATTAGATTGGTTTGCAAAGTATATCTCAGTTGATGATACTGGCATGTTGTTGCTTTTTAGTATACAAAGGCAACTTATATTTCATTTACAAACATATCCTCTCTTTAGTATTCCTTGTACTTTGACCATTTTTTTTCCTTCCTGAATGAAAATAAATTAAAAATGGAAGAAATTACCTAGAAATTTAATTTATCCCCTTATTTTATAGATGAGAAAACTGATGTTTTGGAAGGTTATACTATTTGTCTAAAGCTGTTTAATGGCAGAGTTAGAACCTAGGTCGTATGATTTACACTTGAATGATTTTTTCTCATCAGGTATCTGCAGGCATTATTAGCAATTTCTTGAGATAAAGATTGAAGAAGAAATGATCAAAATAGCTAAATTTATGGGCACGTGAAAAAAATACTTTTTTCTTATTCTCAAACAGTTATTCTGGGGGAACTACTTTTATGCTTCATTTCCTGAGACGTACAATAAGGAAAGTAGGAAAACAAAAATTGTTTAAGTTAGATGTATAAAAGCATTTAGTTACAGATCCTTTCTTTTCCTGAGAAATGAGGATGGAGAGAGGAAAGAAGAATGTCATAATTTAATTATGCCTTGTTATTCTACTATGATGCTTTTCTTTGCTGTTTTGGTAATTCCAGGGAACCTTCACCTTTTTAATAACAGCACAGTGGATAGCAACAGACATTACTGTTCAGGTTGAATGAAAGGATAACCACTATTCTTTCACTGGCAAAATCCTTAACCCCAAGTCTAGTTGCTTTCCACCCAGTTTTCCTCTAGCCTTACTATAGATATCACAAATTTTTTGTAAGAGCACAGAGAAGAACTTCATAGAGTTTGGAGGACAGTTTGGGATCAGGGAATATCCCCTACAAGGGGTGACACTTGAGATTTTAAAGAAGGACTAGAAGCCAGATTAAAGAACAGTTTAGGGACATCTAGAGAGGTTATAGCATGAGACAAAGCATGAAAGGAAGAAACAGCAGAAAGTGAAGGACAAGTATGTTTATGTTTCAGAGAGCTTAAAATGTGAAGCAAGAATGGTAGGAGGTGAAGCTAGAGTTTACATTTAATTCCCCAGGCAGTTCAGTTCAGTTCAATCGCCCAGTTGTTTCCGACTCTTTGCAACCCCATGGACTGCAGCACACCAGTCAGTAGAGAGCTGATAATGGATTTTCCTTTTTCTTTTTTTTTTTTTTTTGAGGGAAATATAGAGTCAGATTCTGATTTTAATTAGATTAGTCTAATAGCTTGATACAGAATGGTTCTATTAGTTATCCTTGGTAAGATAACAACTTACACAAAAGAGCATAGCTAAAATGGTTATACACATTATTATCTTTGCCTTGGTTCAGGAACTTGAGCATGGCTAACTGGGCTCTCTGGCTCAGGCTCCCTCACACAGTGACAGTCAAGGTGTCAGCCAGGGCTGTTCAGTTCAGTTCAGTTCAGTTCAGTCGCTCAGTCGTGTCCGACTCTTTGCGACCCCGTGAATCACAGCACGCCAGGCCTCCCTGTTCATCACCATCTCTCGGAGTTCACTCAGACTCACGTCCATCAAGTCCGTGATGCCATCCAGCCATCTCATCCTCTGTCGTCCCCTTCTCCTGCCCCCCAATCCCTCCCAGCATCAGAGTCTTTTCCAGTGAGTCAACTCTTCGCATGAGGTGGCCAAAGTACTGGAGCTTCAGCTTTAGCATCAGTCCTTCCAAAGAAATCCCAGGGCTGATCTCCTTCAGAATGGACTGGTTGGATCTCCTTGCAGTCCAAGGGACTCTCAAGAGTCTTCTCCAACACCACAGTTCAAAGGCATCAATTCTTCGGTGTTCAGCCTTCTTCACAGTCCAACTCTCACATCCATACATGACCACAGGAAAAACCATAGCCTTGACTAGACGGACCTTCATCGGCAAAGTAATGTCTCTGCTTTTGAATATGCTATCTAGGTTGGTCATAACTTTTCTTCCAAGGAGTAAGCGTCTTTTAATTTCATGGCTGCAGTCACCATCTGCAGTGATTTTGGAGCCCAGAAAAATAAAGTCTGACACTGTTTCCACTGTTTCCCCATGTATTTCCCATGAAGTGATGGGACCGGATGCCATGATTTTCGTTTTCTGAATGTTGAGCTTTAAGCCAACTTTTTCACTCTCCTCTTTCACCTTCATCAAGAGGCCCTTTAGCTCCTCTTCACTTTCTGCCATAAGGGTGGTGTCATCTGCATATCTGAGGTTATTTATATTTCTCCCAGCAATCTTGATTCCAGCTTATGTTTCTTCCAGTCCAGTGTTTCTCATGATGTACTCTTCATAGAAGTTAAATAAGCAGGGTGACAATATATAGCCTTGACGTACTCCTTTTCCTATTTGGAACCAGTCTGTTGTTCCATGTCCAGTTCTGACAGTTGCTTCCTGACCTGCATACAGATTTCTCAAGAGGCAGGTCAGGTGGTCTGGTATTCCCATCTCTTTCAGAATTTTCCACAGTTTATTGTGATCCATACAGTCAAAGGCTTTGGCATAGTCAATAAAGCAGAAATAGATGTTTTTCTGGAACTCTGTTGCTTTTTCCATGATCCAGCGGATGTTGACAATTTGATCTCTGGTTCCTCTGCCTTTTCTAAAACCAGCTTGAACATCAGGAAGTTCACGGTTCACGTATTGCTGAAGCCTGGCTTGGAGAATTTTAAGCATTACTTTACTAGCATGTGAGATGAGTGCAATTGTGCGGTAGTTTGAGCATTCTTTGGCATTTTGCTAATGCTTGTCTGGGGGAGAATCTACTTCCGGTCTCACTGAAGTGGTTGTTGACAATATTGAGTTTCTTTGGGGCTCTTGGTCTGAGGGTCTCGTTTCCTCTCCAGAACCATCTCTGAGTTCCCCTTCCCTTGGGCCTCTGCCTAGGGCAGCTCACAGTGTGGCAGCTTTGAACAAGCAAGAGAGCAAGAGAGGAGGGTGGAAAAGATGGAAGCCAGAGTCTTTTACCTTAGAAGCATCACTTTTGCCATACTTGATGCACTAGGAGCAAGTCCCTGGATCCAGACCACTCTCAAGGGGAGGGTTTGTCTCTGTTCCTACTTTTACCCTCCTTACCCAGCTACTTACCTCTGTACACAAAGTGTGGGAACAATTTCTTAATTTCTTCCCTGAGGCCTTTCCTTTCTTTAATCTAGATTCTAAAACATCTAATTGCTAGATACATTTATCTTTCATCTAACCAACAAGTATTATGGGCCCACTTTGTTGCCAGTACTTTACTGGGCCTCCTTGGGAATATAACAGCAAGACAAGCATTGTCCCTAATCCTCTGATGATTAATATCTTCTCTTTCCTTTCTGTCTGTCAAAAATAACACTAATCTTTTTAGTTATCCACTTCAACTTCTACCTTCCTTAAAAGGTGTATGTTTTGTTTTGTTTTGTTTTCTGTTTATCTCCTATAGCTATTGGATTTCTGGGGTTTCTCAAGTGGTTCAGTTGTAAAGAGCCCACCTGCCAATTCAGGAGACACAAGTTTGATCCCTGGGTCTGGAAGATCCCCTGGAGTAGGAAATGGCTACTCACTCCAGTTCAGTTCAGTTCAGTCGCTCTTGCCTAAAGAATTCCATGGACTGAGGAGCCTGGAGGGCTACAGTCCGTGGAGTTGCAAAAAGTTGGACAACATTGAGCATGCACACATACCTTTAGCTATAATCAAGAGGGGTTTTTCTCTAGAAACATTGAGATTCTGTAAGTTTAAAACAAAGCACTGGCTTCAGCTATTAAGTGTAATGAAGTTATTCCTGACCTTGCCTTTCAATCAGCATCAAGCACTTGAGCAGTGAGTGTCTGCTCACTTCAGTGACTTACTGGACTCCCCTGGAGGGCTTTGTAAAAATATTGATACTTCACCTTTTCCTCAGAGATTCTCATTCAGTATGTTAGGAATGAAAACAAACCACACTCTTACGGTGAATTTGAAGTATCGCTAGTTTAGAAAACTGTTGCAGGAGAGTCACCTGCACCATTAACTGTTTTGTGTGCATTTAACCATCTAAATAGCCTAAAGCTATAATTTCCAAATACCAGTTACAGACCAATTACATCAATTCATACAGTCTTTTGGGCCCTGTCATTAGAAGTACTGATTCTTCACTAGATATGTGGTGATATCCAGGCTTCTTTTTTTTTTTTTTTTAAATAATCAAAGAAGATTGATACATAATTGGATTGGAAAAACATTGAATGAATGAACCTAATATACTGTATTAATTTTTTTTTTTGTATTTTCCTTAACAGAACTGTCCAGATAAATGCATGTAGATGTTTGATAAATGTTAAGGACCAGTCAGCCATGATATGCTTTATAGATTATCTTGGAAGATTCTAGCCATTTGAAGTCATATTTTAAAGGGCAGTTGAATGACTACTTGTGTTTAGATTTTTAGATGCTCCAGTACTATTCAGTAGTATAATATTAGTGTTATACTAATTTTTCATACACTGAAATATTTCATTTAACTCTTTTTTGATACCCTGATATATTTCATTTAACTCTTCTACTTTTACCTCAAATAATAACTTTTTTGTCCCATGAAAAATTTGGAACAGTGACTGGATTCTTTTTCCTCATATTACTCTGATAAATCTTTGCTACATTCTGCCGTCAGGAGGGATCTTATTTCTTTCTTGCAGGATGGGGGTGGTCAGAATGTGGCTCTAATAAGACTGTTGTCTTCCTTTTCTATAGTGTTATTCCTCTCTTAAGAGAGTCTGTTGGAATATTAATGCAGAGAACTCCTCCGCTTTTGGAAAATACTTTACCTCAGTGCTATCAGAGGGTAAGTTTCAGTGCTTCCAAACCGTTGGGTTTTAGTTGTTTCCAAATTGTTGGGGGTTTCAACTTTTATAAATATGGGTAGCATGTGTGTATAATTTAGTATTTCTTCCAAGATTAAAAGCTGACCATGAAAGCCACTTAAACCAGAAAAAAATCATTGGAAAATATTGAGCTTCACTAAAGAAATGTGGTAGAAATTGTCCTCATCTAGCCTAGAAATCCAGCAGCTCTTTTAAAATATAAATATGAATAGCAGATGGTATAAGCATTTCTTCAACATATATTTTGTGAGCCCACCATCTTTTATGGCATATATTCTTCTAAGGTCCTAGGGTTGTAGTGGTAACAGGATGGACAGGGTCTATCAAAGTATTTATGGTCTGGTGGAGAAAGGCAGGCACTAAAGAAGAAGTAAATAAGGAAATATCAGTGATGATTGCTATAGTAGAAATGAAACAAAGTAAGGTGGTAGACATGGATGGCTGCATCAGATTTATTGAGGATGTCATATTCAAGGAAGCTGAAATCTTGTTGATTAGAAGGAGCCAGACATATGAAAATCTTGGAGAAGAGTGTTCCAAGCAAAGGAAAATGCTAATGCAATAAGTTCTATGGCTGGAATTAATTTAGTGTATTTGAAAAACTGAGAAAAAGCCACTGTGGCTGAAGCATAATAGTTAAAGGGAAGAGTGGCTGGAAAGGCTGGAGAGAATGACAGGGGACAGATGATACAGAAGTGTTGGTCTTACTAAGCAGTTTCGATTTAATTCTGATTCTGTGGGAAGCATTAGCAAGGTTTTATGCAAGTTATGGCTTGGACTACAGTGGTAGCAGTGACAGTGGAGCTAAGGAGATATTTGGATACGTTTTTAGAGATAGATTATATTAGCAGAGGGGAGAAAGGGTGTTGGATTGCAACTAGCTAGATCCTAATACTATTTGTTGAGGTTGATGCAGGTGTGAGAGTGGAAAATCCTCCCATATCAAGAGTTCTATTTTGGATATGTTAAGACTGAAATGCCTACTAATGCCTACTTGTAAGTCGAAATGTCGCTAAAGTGCTTGGATGTGCAAGTCTGGAATTCTAGGGACTGATTAGAACTAGGAGGAGTTTTGATTCATCAACATATAAATAGCCTTTAAAACATTAGGATTGTAATGAGATTACCATGGAAGGATTCAGCTCTATTCTTTAGCTCAAGTTTCAACTCTCAAGATTTAGAGCATCGGTAGAAAGGGAGCTGGAAAGAAGTTGAAGAAGGAGGAGGTAATCAACTGTGCCAAGTATTTCCGTGAGGCAATTCTAATAGAAACAAAGAAGTGACCATTGACTGGCATCATGAATGGCATTAATGGCCTTGATAAAAACATTTTCAGTAGATTTTGTGCAAGCTTGATATAGTAGATTAGGGTGGAAGTGAATGGGGGAAGTAGAGATAATGGTTACAGTCATTTCTTTTAAGAAGTGTTGTTAAAGGGAGTAGAGAAATGAGCTGAAAGCT
The DNA here is from genome assembly GCA_917880005.1 of Nanger dama. Classification (NCBI taxonomy): domain Eukaryota; kingdom Metazoa; phylum Chordata; class Mammalia; order Artiodactyla; family Bovidae; genus Nanger; species Nanger dama. The sequence continues at coordinate 7,458,578 of CAKJTW010000059.1, forward strand.
TGGCTATGGATACAGTAAGAAGGGGAAGAGAATTTGTTAAAACAGCATCCCATAGAACATTCCCCAGTAATGGAGGTGTACAGTAATTACCTTGTCCAGTATGGAAGTCACAAGGAACCTGTGGCTGTTGAGCATTTGAAGCTTAATGATTTTGAGCTAGTGCAACTAGTATTTTGATTTCATTACATTTTCATGTATTTAGTCACGTGTGTCACGTGACTTCTGTATTGCATGGTGCAGTTTGGGAGCATGTGTGTTGCTAATGGGAACATGCCAGCTGAGAGGAAGAAATTGATGATATGGTAGTGAAGCAAGTTAATTTAATGAAGGAATGAAGTTCTTGAGAAGGTGAGAAGGGATAGGATCCAAAGAGTTATGGAGGAATTAATTGTAGCTAGGAGCCAGGGGTACTATATCCCACAAGGGAAGGCAGAGAGTGCTGAAATAGATGAGGGTTGACTGGTAGATTTGGTGGGTCAGAAGAGCTTTTCTGTGTGCCTCTATTTTCTCTTTGACTTACGGGGCAGTGTAATCATACAGAGAAATGAGAAGACCAGAGGAAAAAAGAGAAGGTGTAGAATAGTTCTTTCTGAGATAGGGAAAGTGAAATGCTACTCATTTGACTTTTGTGGTTTTATGATTTTAAGGGAGGACCAGTCAGCATAATTGTGGAAGAGAAAGGGGCAATTTAGTGAATGCCTACTCTAAGCTGGCCCCTGTACTAAGTGATGCACATATATTGTTTCTGTTCTTCAAATTAACCATACAGGCTAAGTTTCCTATTCCTTTCCCTAGGAAAATTGAGTAGAATTGAGGTTCAGAAGATTTAAATAACTCAAAGATCACAGATGGTAGCAGCTGAATCAGGATTCTAATCCATATAATTCTGGCTTTAGAAGCTCCTGCTCTTTCTGTTACACCACACTGTCACAACAAGAAGAGCAACATAGACTTTCATCTGTAACTACACTTTCTGCACATTTTTAATTTGAGGAAAGTTAATGCCAATTTCTATAAGAATCATTCCTTAACTTATGCTTTAGAATAACTTGCAAGAATGTACTTATACTGCTGTTTCTGTGGAGGTAGAAAAAATCTCTTCAGTCAGCATGTTATTTCACTAGCATTGGTGTTTCACTACACCATTCGTGGGAGAAGGCAATGGCACCCCCACTCCAGTACTCTTGCCTGGAAAATCCCATGGGTAGAGGAGCCTGGTAGGCTGCAGTCCATGGGGTTGCGAAGAGTTGGACACAACTGAGTGACTTCACTTTCACTTTTCACTTTCATGCACTGGGGAAGGAAATGGCAACCCACTCCAGTGTTCTTGCCTGGAGAATCCCAGGGATGGGCGGAGCCTGGTGGGCTGCCGTCTATGGGGTTGCACAGAGTTGGACACGACTGAAGCGACTTAGCAGCAGCAGCAGCAGCAGCAGCATACCATTTGTGAGGATGCTCTTTAGAAAAATGTAAAGGATATCAACTTCACACTGCTCTGTCATCAGAATCTGAAAGAGGAAGAGAAAGTCCACCTTGCTCTGTTTCTCTAGTAAAAGCAGTTTTGTTTTTTTTTAAATGAGCACAGTGGGTATTGTCTCAATTTCCCACCAGGAGTCTTGGAGCTCATAGAAGATAATCCTATATGCATCAGATTCTGATAAAAATAAATATTTTGATAAAAACTTCAGCCTTTTCATAGTTAACATCCCAAATAGATTACTTAAGAATCAGAGAATCTCAGAATTTGAAAAGATCTTATTATTCACTTGGTCCAGACTTATGTCTGTTGCTAGAATCTCCTCTGCAACATTTAGTTGGTCATCCAGCTTCTTGACCATTTCCAGGAACCACTGGTTAATCTCTTCACAGAGTAACCTCTTTCTATTTAAAGTTGATCTAATTGTTATAAAGATCTTTTTACATTGAGCCTCTTTTAATTTCTGAGTTCTGATCTTAGTTCATCTCTTCCAGATCTACTATCTACAGAGATACTGAACAATAGCAGTAGTTTGGGCATCTTTGTAAAGATTTTCCTGATCTTCAATGGAATACATCTAATGTTTTTTTCCATAAGTGTTTTCTATACATTTTTGGTAGATAGCTTTTAGTAAGTTAAGGAAGTGTCCTTCTAAGCATAAATAGAGGTTGAATTTTATTAAGTAATTGCAATTCTTTTATTAAAATGATTGTGATTTTTCTCCTTTGCTTCATTAATTGAAGAATAACAGTCATAGAATTTCTGATGTTTATTGTTTCCCTCTTGGGATAAACCTAACTTAGTCATGATACGTTGTTTTTTTAATATACTGTTAGATTTAGCTTACTTAATTCATAAGAGAATTCAGCTTATATGTTACTGTCTTTATCTGGTTGGGGATCAAGATTATTTTTCCTTAAATGAGGTAGCGCCTCTTTTTTATTTTCTGGCAAAACTAACAGGTTAAGTTACTTGAAAATTTTCCCTCTGGGACTTGGCAGGGCTGATGGGGCTTTATGAAAGAGAACTTTTATTACCTTTTCCGTTTTTAATGGTCCTTTCACATTTTCTGGGTTTTATCCTTATATTACAGGATTTTCTATATTTTCTGAAATAATTTCCCAAAATTTATTCATTTTTGCCTAGTTTCTTAAAATTGTGGTTTTGTTGTTTTTCTGATTTTATTATTTATTTTTTTCCCAGGTTTAGTGAGGTAAAATTAATAAATTAAAATTATATATACAGTGTACAATTTGATGTTTTGATATACATGGACATTGTGAAATGACCACCACAAAAATTGGGAACACTGCACAAATTTGCATGTCATTCTTGGACGAGGGCCAAGTTAATCTTCTCTGTATCATTCTAATTTTAGTATATGTGCTGCCAAAGCAAACACCAAAATTGAATGTTTATTCATTTTATATACATACATATACTGTTTACTGAGCACTTGCAGGCCAGGCTTAGATGCTTATAGTCTTAGGTGTTCAGGATACAAACATAAAACTCAAAAATAAATCCCTGCTCTTATTGAGCTTGAGTTCTGTCAGAGCAGACAGGCAATAAACAATATAAATAACATAAGTAATGTGGTGTGTGTCATTAGCTGCTGAAAAGTAAAACAAAGCAGAGAAATGTAAAAGTGCAAACGTTGTTTTATCTAGGATAACAGTGGAAAGGCTTCCTGAGAAGCTGGCGTTTGAGTAAAGGCCCACATAAGTAGACCAGTCATTACCGTGGAAGGAAGGACATTCCAGGCAGGGGGAATGCAGACCCTTAGACAGGAGTGTTTCAGACTCTTCACAGAGTGGTGGAGATGCTGCTATAGCTGGGGAGGAGGAAGCAAGGGGGGAGGAGGAGATGACAGAAAGTGGTGCGTGACAGTGGCCACATCACATGGGTCCATGTGAGTTGTTGTGGAAGCACTGGTTTTGATTCAGAGTAAGCTGGGAATCTACTGAGAATTTTGAGCAGAATGAAAGCATCTGACTTAAAGCAACAGAATCTCACTTGGGCTCCTATTTGGAGACTAGATGAAGAGGTGCAAGGCTAGCAATAGGGAGACCGCTTAGTCAAACTAGAGTGGCTTTAACCGGACTGATAGCCGTAGAGATGGTGAGAAGTATAGGATTCTACTTGGCTGTGATATATTGTATACTTGTATGTTGATACATTCATATAGTATTCCCTTTTATGATTTTTAAATCAGTTATTGGTAGTTTTCCTTTTTCATTTTATACTTTGTTTAATTACATATTAATTTTTTTAAAACTCCATCAGAGTTGGTATTGTCACTGGTTCTCAACCTCAGGGTGAGGAACACTTAAGGAGCCATTGGAAAGACTTAGAGCCATCCCTCCCGTTTTTGGTTGTCACATGAGTTGGGGAAGGGTATATGTTGGCATTGAGTTTCCTGGGTCCTGGGAGTGCAAAGATCCTATAGTTTCTGACAGTTGTACACAATGAAGACTCATCCTGTCTAAAATATGCCCCCACTGTGTATAAAACACTGACTCTCTAGCTCATTGATTTTTTCAAAGAAGTAGTGTTTTGACATTGAGAATTCCATCATTTCCACATTTCTGCTTCCCATCCTTTATTTCTTTCCTTTTTATTTCTTAAGTTGACTTTGTTGTTCTTTTCCTAATTTCTTAGCTCATTTGTATTTGTGTTTATCCTCTGATCGATGTATGGTTGACTCTTGAACAGCACAGGTTTGAACTGCACATTCTACTTACACATGGAATTTCTTTTTTTTTCAGTAGTAAATACCACGGTCCTACATGATCCATGGTTGGTTGCATCCTCAGATTTTTGACTGAGAGGCAGGCTGGTGTCCCTTCCCCTGCACTGTTCTCCAGTCAGCGGTATTTGAAAATGTAAATATCCCCTAGGCACTCTCTCACCTTGCCCTACAAATTGTGATGTGTTCATTTATATTTCCTGAACACCTGTCATAGTAACAGCACATAGTAAGTACTCAATTAGGTATTTGTTAATCAGTTCGAACCCACCCCACCAGCCTACGTTTTTCCTTAGAGGATAGAATTCATGTTTACTGATGTGTTGTGTAATGATTTAAGTTGCATCCACTTATATTTGATTTCATGTTAATATCTGCTCTTCTTATTTTAGGTGCAGCAGTTGCAAGGAGTTTACAGTTTACAAGAACAGCATTTCTGGACCTTATGTTCTGATGTTTATGTTGGGACCTTGAAATTAGTAGTAGCACCTGATGCTGATGCCAGGTGGATTTTAAGCCAAACGCATAACATTTTTACTCAGGTATGGTATTTTTACTAACCTCTTTTAAGGGTCAAAGAATTTATTGTATCTACTAGTTTTAAAAATATTTACTATTTAACATATTAAATATATATATATTCTATACTGTGGGGTACATATAAAAGATTTTTTCAATCACAGAGTCAAATTTGGGAGATCCTTGCTTTAGTGAATACTCTTAATGAAGATAGTCTTGTTTATTCATCATTGAGCTGATTTGAGCTCCTTTGTGAAAAAGTAGATTCTCCACTGTATACTCCTTATAAAACATGTTAAATTCTATTTGAAGCTAGGAATTCTAAGATAGTATTTGGAATAGGAACAATGCCTGGTCAGTCGCTTTAACTTAAAGCAAACTTTCTTAACATTTTTGTCAATAGCAAAGCCACCGCTCCTTCTTTGTGATTTAATGACTTAAGATGCTCTTGAGTTTTTCTTAATTCTGTATATGGAATCATGAATTAGTCAGTTCATGGCTGCAACCAAATTATATCAGGTAATGTTTATGCTATCATGAGTTGACATAGTAACTGGATAAAGTGATTACTAGGTTATTCTGAACCTACTGGAAAATAAGCACATCATGTCAAGAATATCTGAGGAGAGAGCGACCACAGATTCTTTTTTGGAGGAGTCTGGTTTGCTGGAAATATTTGTCAGAAAGTGTAGATGTTGACACTACTGCCAAATTTATCTAACACATAAATCTAATGTGGAAACTGATTCCACTGATGCCATAAAAATCTGTGCTTAAAAACGGACCCAAACCTCCTGATGTGATGCAGTGGGAAGTATACATGACCTGTGTGGTACTTTTGTCAGAAACGGTTAATGTAAATCCAGTCACTAGTAAACAACCAGACAAACCTAGCTTGTGGCCTGTCACCTGGATTCTTAAAAAGTGTCATGAAAGGAATAAAAGGAATTATAGGGGCTTTTTCTAAATTAGAGGAGACTTCACAATTAAAGTGAAGACTTTAAAGTGGAGAAGGAAATGGCAGTCCACTCCAGCACTCCTGCCTGGAAAATCCCGTGGACGGAGGAGCCTGATAGGCTACAGTCCATGGGTTCACAAAGAGTTGGACACGACTGAGTGACTTCACTTTCACTCACTTTCACAGTTTAATGCAGTGTGTGGTGCCTGATTGGACCTTAAACTGGGGAGAAACATCACAAAGGAAACTGCTGGGTAATCAAGAAATTGAAATATAGATACATAATAGTTCACATAATTGTGTAGGTGTTAAACTTCTTGGTTATGATATGGTATTGTGGCTATAGAAGAATACTCATGTTCTTAGGGAGATACATGCCAAAGGCTTTAGTGGCAGAGCATCAGGATGTCTAACTCTCCAGTGCTTCAGCAAAAGTGAAAAGGATTACAAATAAATACAGAAAAAAAAAGCAAATATGGCAAAACATTAGTGATTGGTTTATATAAGTGATGAGTAGATAGGTATTTATTATGCTATTCTTTTGTCTTTAAGTATTTTCAAAATAAAAAGTTAAAAATAAAATTTTGGTGGCTCCTCATTACCACCAGGATAAAGCCCAGACTATCTAGCATGACCCAATTGACTTTGCAGCCTCTCTACTGCTATTATTCACTGCCATGTACTTCATACTCCAGCCCCACTAGACTATCTACTATCGTGAGACAAAATCCTACTCTAATGTAAAGGTCCAGTTCAGTTGTTACTTCCTCTCTAAAGCCTTAAAGACCCTTCTAAGCCTCAATCTACAAATGAGAGAAAGAGAGGGACAGATGGACAGTTTAAATTCAGTACCTTAGCATAAATTAAATGATCTCTCTTATCTAATAAAAGAGAGATGTATGGTTATGTTCCTTTGGAATAATTAATGAAATGGTCTTACAACGCAGGCAACAGCAAGACTTATCTACTGCAAAACAATCTACTAGTACCATTTATTTATCCTAGACTTTTAAGAGCCAGGTCTTTTCTTAGCAGATGCGGTAAGAAATCTATACTATTATAAGTTTCATAATGCAGCATGTAAACACCTTCACAGTAAGTCAGAATCCTCACACCTCCTCCCTTTTCAGAGGCAAAAAGGAGAGCGTGACTAGCCTTCAGTAGCCTTCAACAACCTTTGCTTTCCACTGCCATTTCTAGATCATGATTCTTTCCTTCAGTCTATTGATTTTCTCCTAGTTATACCATGTCCTTCCACCCTCACAGCATGGGCGTCTGTCCAGCTCTAGAATACCTCGTGCTGTCCTAAAACTTTGGCACTTAAATCACAGTTCTCCCTCTGAGAAAGGAGTGTGATTTACAGGTTTAGAGATGCACAAGCAGTGGTGTCTGTGCTAAGAACTGCTGAAGTTGTAATTGAAGTATGTGGAGGGAGGTTCTTCTGGTAACCGTAGAAATCTTGGCTTTGAAAATGGCTGAAATTGAAAGTTTACTCAGCTGCTTGTTTGGTTTTGGAAGCTGTATTTGGGTTTTGAAAATTTGCAGCTCTAAAACATATTTAAGCCTTTTTGTCAGCTAAGGTCAAACCAACTTGATTTCATTCCTTGCAGAGACCAGAGACTGTCTTAGATTGCAGTGAAAATGGTTCAACATGTTTTTCCCAGTGGGGAGAGTAAAGTCACCCTACTTATAACTTTCATTCCACACATTTAATGATTGTAAGTTGATGTGTGATAGTTATTTTGGTTCTGAAATATGTGAAATTGAAGGGGTTTTTTAAAATATTATTTTCCTTTTCTCCTTATGCCCTCATCACACATATTCATTATGCTATGAGTATATCCTAGGGCTTGCAATAACATTTTCAATTTGTGAATGAAATTTAAGTTTTTTACATTTTAAACAATTTTAGATTATATCTTAATCATAGATTTTACTTACCAAAAGTAATAAAACTCAGATTGCTTCAGTTTCTAGAAAAAAATTACACTAATGCTTTAAGTACTTTTCTTGTAGAAAGACTTCAAATACTGGTGGCCTTAGTTCCAAAAGACCAAAAGAAGAATTTTCTCAATACCTGGCACTTCTATGATACTTTAAAGTATTTTTCTTAGAGCTGATCTTAAATTGATTAGAAAAATTTTTTTAGGTTGTTCTTGTTAAAATTTGTATGGAGATAACTTTGAGGTTAACATTACATTTGAGAACTATAGCTTTTTGTTTTGTTTATAAATCTATAAGCTTTGTGACTCTTTGGAACTATACATTAAGCATGTCTTTTATTCTCGTTTTCCATAGTTATCATTTAATCATGAATGGTTAAGGTAACTGGGTTGCTGTCACAAATGTAAAATAACAGAAGTGAATTGGTAGAAGTCTCTTCAGTACTTACATTTCTTTGGGATTATTACTTAAATGATAATCCAGTTTTAAACTACAAGGTTTTTGTTGACATTGAAAAAGTCCATTCTCCTCACTGTGTGCACTAGCTTTTTAAAAATGATGTATTTTTTGGGAATTGATGAACCATAAAACATTATTTACATTTAGTATTTGAACAGGATGTGGACTTGGGAAACTAGATGAGGAAGGCAGTTTATCGTTTTTTGTTTCTTGTTTTGAACTGGCTGATATAATCTGTTAATTTTTTAGACACACTTTTGTTTAGAAATAATGTTAGAAGAAAAATCTAGAATATGCTTGGGCTCATAACCCTTCTCAGCTCCACAAAGCAGAAAAGACGATTTAACTTAATGCATGTTATTTACTCTTCAATAGAACCTCTATTTTGGTATCTTCCATTTTTTCTTCTCTTCTGGCCTGTTTCTGCCTGTTAAGTCCTAACTCCTCAGCTTCCTGCTTCAGCCTTCTATGCTCTAGTCTCTAGGCTCAAAAAGAAGTTAACACTGACACCCAGAAGAAAGCTGAAGAGCCTCCTCACTAGCCCAGTCGAGAGTTCCCCAAGATTCAGAACCTCCCACCTACACCACTTTCCTTCATGCCTAATCCCTTCAGTGTTTCTGACAGCAGACATCACCCGCGCCCGTCCCCCCCACCCCAGCCTTGTTGTGTCTCCTGGGAGTTGAGAGTAGATAGGAGGAAAAAGCTGTCCAGCCTTTCAGGTGGCGAGCTGTTTTTTCCACCGTTTCCTATTTGTGGGGGGGAGGGGGTGGGAGTGAGGTGGTTATCTGTTGTAAGTATTGGTTGTTTTTCATTAATCCACGGGGTTTAAGTGCTCATTTGTTGATGGTGGTGGAAATAACAACAGCATCAGCAGCTAGCCTTATTGAGAGCCCTCGACGTGCCAAGCACTGTGATGGGTACCTAATGTATTAGTCTATCCTTACAAGACAGGTGGGGCATTAGCCCCAGTTTATAGAAAAAGGAGTCCAGACCCACGTGATTGTTCATGACTTGTAATTTCATCATATTCAGTCACTATTTCAAGAATTCTTAGATGATTTTGTTTTCACATGAAAGACTAAGGCAGTTTTTTAAAAATTCATTTTTATGGGGTAAAGATTAATATATATTCAGAAAGTTTCTGCAGTTTTTGAGATTTAGGAGAGAAGTACAAACAATCAGTAATTTTCTATAGCCATAGTCTTGTTTATTTTTCTAAATTTTTATTGCTGATTTATTTTCCTTGCCACAGCAGTGAATATTTATGGCAAATATTCTAAGTCTATGACATCACATTAACAGTTATTTTCTTAAGAAGCATAAATAAGAAGTGTCAAAAATAACTGTCTTTCCCATTTTAAAAAGTTTTAACTGATTTTTTTTTATGGTTTGTACATGATTCTCAGGATATAAGGTCAAGTATTCTATGGTTTTCACTTTTTGAAGGACAACCTCAAGCAGGCCTCTGAGTGCTAACATCATCCCAATAGTAGAATATTTAAGGGAACCAAGCAACCGTTTTGATCTCCTGGAGTATTTGTCATGAGAATAAACTGCATAGGAAACCTAGTTTGCGTTCAGAAAGTAGGTGACATACTATAGGAGTCTTTGAAATTTCGCTTTTCTCTCTACTCTGAAGGAAATTGAGAGAGGAAAATGGGAACCTGGAAGGCTTAAAGCTGTGCCCAACCAGCCAGATGGATGAAACACATCACTTTTCCTGTTAGACACAGCTTTTGTATGAAGCAGTGGGCCCTCAGGGGAAAAATACCAGCTTGAGTAATTAACTCATAATTATGCAAAGATCAGTTTACCTAGCCTCTTTGTTTTCCTCCCCCTTTTTTATTGCCTTGGGCTACCTCATTTCTTATTACCATCTTCACTGTATTTGGGCCAGGATTTAGGAAAGTGGCAGAGATAATAATGGGAGACCAACTTATTTTGTCCATTTAACTTTCAATAACAAGTTTGTTGAAAAGAAATTAAGCCAGTTTATTTGGGCAATAGAGTTGGACACGACTTGACCACTGAAAAACAACTTGAGGTTAGATATATAAGAAATTTGCAAAAGGGTTTCCTAAGTATAGTTATTTTGGGGCCCATGTGGGTTGAGTAAATCAAATATAATCAATCATAAGTTTTTAATAGCATATAAAATCATTCTCATATAGTCACACATGATCCTTACAATAGTGCCTGTTACGTAACAAGGATTTATTAAATGTCAAATACTGGATGAATACACAACAGTTTTGTGAGATAGGTAGGATTGATATTTATCCATAATTCTAAAATTAGAAAAACTGAGATTCTGTTTCAGTTTTTAGCTTAAAATCATAAGATATTAAGTTCTGTCTTTTTTCTGCCACAGACCTCTTTAAGGAGTACGTGCTATTAAATGCATTTTCAGAGAACTTTTAACTTTACCACAGCAAGGATTTTTTTTTTTTCCTTTTTAATGAGACAAAAAAGCTAACATGTTTTCTGTGCTGGAAAGGCACTGGGGTCTTATCGGGCTTTTTATTTCATTAGAGCAGCTCCTGCCTCTTGGGCATTCATAGTGTTGGGCAGAGCCCTACAACTTGAATGCTAGAGGGAAAGAAAGCCATGCTAGAAGCAGTGCTTTGAGGAGCCCAGAAATTCCTATGAAAAGGTAGCATTATTATTTTATCCCCTACTCTGGATTTTCCTTTCCTTTAAATGTTCTAATTTACTTTTCATTCTGTGTTACTGACAGAGTGCTTATTGTAACTGATTGTATGCTTTAATGTTTTTCCAGTTGTTTATTTGAAAGAAGGAAATCAGTAGAATTTCACTTCATCCAACAAATGGTTGTTAATCACTTATTGTGTGGTGTGCACTACTTGAAGTTCTGGGAGTCAGCAGTGAAAAAATAGACAATTTTTTTTATTTCAGAGAGAGTCCATTATCGGTGGAGAGTGACAATAAACAGTATCACAGCAAAGAAGTTTTATGATATATTAGAAAGTGATAAGTGTTAGAGATGAGGAGAGCAGAGTAGGGAGACCAGAGGTGCTGAAGCATGTACCATTTCTTGCACCAAGCTTTTTTTTTTCTTTACGGATGGATAGATGTATAGATAGATGATATCTATCTCATCATCTCATCTGACATACTATGTATACTTGATTGTTTATCATCTCCCTCTCCTTCCTAGCTCCCAATAGCTTATAAACTCCATGAGCACAAGGTATTTTATACCTGTCTTGTTGGCTGTTGTATTCCCAGGGGACAGAACAGTACCAGGAATCTAAGAGATGCACAAAACGTATTTGTTGGATGAATGAATTGACTGCATTTGGTATAGGGTAAGCCTTACTGACATCTGAGTAGAGATGTGACAAGAGAGGGAATATGTCACATGGCAGTCTTGAGGACCATTGTTCCAGGCAGAAGGGCCAGTTGTGGCTGGAACAGAGTGACCAAAGGCAGAGGAGTACAAAATAAAACAAGAGAGGGAATCAGGGACCAGATCATGGGAGAGCTTTAAAGGCTGCTGTAAGGACTCAGACCTAAGGACTAAGGGCGGTTAAACTGTTGTTGGGTTTGAGTGATAGAATGACAGCACTGTAGTTGCTCTGCTGGAAACAGACCAAAGGAGTGCAAAGGTAAAAGGGTGAAAACAAGGTCACAGGCCATTACAAAATACAGGTAAGAGGTGATAGTGACTCAGGCCAGGGGATAGCAGTGGAGGTGCGGTAAAGTGATCAAACTCTGGATTTGCATTAGTTTGGAGGTAAGGCAAACAGATTTTGCTAATAATGGGTTGGGAGTGAGAGAAAGAAAGGCAGTTGCAACACTGAGGGAGAAATTGAGCTGGAGAAGATACCTGATCAACAGGTTTGAGGGGAGGAGATAGTGATCAGCTTAGCTGTGTTTCGGTGTTTTCAGACATTCTTAAGTAGAACTGTCAAGTAGATGGTAGGTAGGTTTCAGCCTACAAAAAGTGTGAGAATTAGACGGTACTGAAAGTCTGAATATTGGGTAACACCATCTAGAGCAAAGTTCCAAAAAAGAAGAGATCTGAGGATTGAGTCTTTGGGTATTTGAGTGTTTAGTGCTCACACAGGAGGCAGAACCCACAAAGGAGACTGAGAAAGACTGATAAGTGAGGTAAAAGGGCAACCAGTGAGTATTCTGTGGAAGCTAAGAGTGGGAAAAGTGTTTTAGCAGGAGGAACTGATCCCCTGTGTAGACTAGTTACTAAGATGAGGACTGAGAATTGAGCACTGATCGGAGCAATTTAGGGGAAGTGGTTGGCAGCAAAAGTTTGGTTGAAACGGGTTCGAGAGAGAATAGAGTAAAGGAATTGTAGACAGCAAATATAGAAAAATTGATATAGAAGAGATGGGGGCAATTTTGAGAGCAGTGTCCTTGAATAGCAAGTTTATATCCAAAATTGAAGGGAGGAATTGGAGTGTAAAGGAATCAGTAACTAATAGATGGTTTTACTTATTTCAGTGTTTACAAATCATTTATCATAGGAAGATATAGATGGCATTGACTTCTGATTTTAATAGCCAACTCATCAATCACTGTGGTGTTCTCTCTAGAAGAATACAGGTAGATGTGTAACCTCATTTTTCCAAAATTCACTTGGGCAAGGCATGTAATTAGTAGCACAGCTTTCTTTTGTAGAGCTGTATGGATAATCTTTTGTTTGTTTTTGTAACTTATTAACATACTTGTTTCTAAAATAAAATTATTGGTACTTTATGATGAAAATGGGGAATTGTTTCCCAAAGACAGAAGAGAAAAATAATTCTTCCCTTTTTCAAAAAGAAAGAAAAAAAATGTTTCCTATTACTTTTCAGAAATATGTAGCCTGTAATAATTTGTTTAATGTTCTCCTTTTTTTTTTTAACTTTTCAGGCCGGAGTGAGACAGCTTTATGTACAGATTGACTTTGCGGCCATGTAATGAGTGAAAAGAAACCATGCTTTTTGGGGGACCTAACTTTTCTGGTACTGTACAATCCTAAACCATGTACCTAGCTTTCTAAAAAGAGAAATCGTCACTACAACTCCCCAGCGCCAAGTAGACCAGGTAGAGTCCACCGTTCGTGCTCTGCCGGGAGTTTACAACTAAGGGGTCAGAAGTAAGAGGATCTCTCCTGGACTTCTGGTCTTGTCTTTGTGCTCTTCTCACCAAACCATTTTGATTTCTGAGGTTTCTAGTTTTGTTCCAGGATATTGTTTTCTTGGTATTGTTTCCTTTTTTTTTTCATTTCAAATGCCCTCACTCCCACCGCTCATCCTAGCCAGTAAGAAATTCAGACTGTGGGTCTCTAATCATCTGGAATGTCTTCACTGAGGCTGCTGGAAACCACTGCTTTCATTCCCACAAAACCAGTGTTATTTTAAAAAGAAAAATAAAATAAATGGAAATCTATTTTATATGTAATGTCACAGTTGTTGACGTTTTTCAATATAATCATATGTTTGTGAAATTGTTTGTACCTTGCAAACTTATGAACCAAACCATATTGGATTTTCAAAGTGCCTTTGTATCAGAAAATGTATTTGCCAGCATAGAAATGTTCCATCAAAGGTCATGTATATGTTTGTTTGTTTGTTTTAATGGGTATTCTGTATTCTGTACAAAATAAGACTCTTGTTAGTAACATATACAGATGTCTTTTTGTGTACTTCAAGCATAGGTTTAGATACAGAAAAATTTGCCTTTTATTGCTCTCTCATCAAAAAATAAAAGGTGTTATTTTGCTTTTTAAATCAAATTTGGTTATTATATTAAATTATTTTGTGGACTGTGTTTTCAAAACTTTGCAGATGCTTCTGTTATACAGACAGGTGTTTTGACTTATCACATCTGCTAAATTTCAAATTTCTAAAAAGCTACTGTGTCTATGATAAACTTCCTGTATCTCTTTGCTGTTGAAAGGGAAAAGCATGTAGAGTGAAAGCAGAAAAGGTTGTGACAATGTTATTTTGCTTTTTTGTTCTTCAAATGCCAAGTCCTATAATTGTTTTCCTATGCAAGCATTGCAAAAATACAATTGCTTTCAGGAATCCTAAAGCAGCACTTTACTGAGTTTGGAGTATTGAGGGTACGGAGTAAATGTGGTAATATAGAACTCCTAACACAAGTATCTTGGAAGTTCAGAAATAAGTTGATTTCTAGGTTCTTGTTTATTTGAAAAATAAAATTGCAATTTGAGATAAGTGCTTGAACACTCTACTTAAATATTCTCTGTGTTTTATGAAGAAATTGATCTGCATAGATATTTTCCCACTGTACTTCATTTTCTCATAATGTACATCCCCTTTTAACTGAAAGAAAAATTTTTAAATATTTTAATTTTTGGGGGTGAACCCTGCAGGATGGAAATGAATGTTCAGAATGAAGATAAGTAATAAGCACTTTTTCACTGATGTGGCAGAAATCACTGTTGGTTTTGTCTTAAGTTTCAGAGTACCTATTGCTCTATTTCTGACCTACAATTTATGAAATATACTGTAAACTACAGACTACTTTCTTTATGCTTTTCTAAACCACTGCAGATTGCCATGAACTATTGATATTCTCCTTTTTCTGCAGATTATGTCGTATTTTCAAAGTATTTTTACATATTGCCAGGCAGTTCTGAAGCTAAAAATTCCTGTCAACAGAATGCTTTTAACTGAAATAATTGTTAAGATGTTTCAAGAGGGACACATTAAAGGAAATGTCCTGATAACGGTACTGCTTTTTCACTGTAAGCATAAGTAGTCACTTGCAAGTTTGCATACACCGCCAAGCCTGAGGTATTCTTTAGGTTTTGGCATATTGTGGAAACTGACAGGTTTGCATGAAGACAGGGACTTTGATGTGTGCCTTTAAAAACTAATTATGTGAAACTGTACCGATACTTCGCATACAGAGGTAATATTTGCATTGGCCTATACCATTTACCAGTGCACACTGAAGATCCACTTCTGCCTTTCTCTGAGTCCTCCATTCCAAGTGAAGTTTTCTGTCAAAATATGCATCACTTTAACTTACACTCTCAGTACACAAGTGCATGAGTGTGGTTTTTTAGGACATTTGACCAAGATGAAACTGTTTATTTTGCACCTGTTATAAGAGATCTCCAGTTCATATCATTTAGCAGATTGGCATTAACATTTATGATTTAATTAAATGTTCTTAAACCTGTGTGTACCACAGGAAAACAATTTTTCTTTTCTTACTCTTAGGAAATACTTTTGTCTTCTCAGTGTCCTTGGCACAGATGTATTGCTAACGTAGATAATTTCACTGAGAAATACTACTTGACTATTCTTAAATACATTTAGAATGTCCCTATTGGGGATTCTAATGTTGGGCTAATTTTGAGGGAAAAAATCTGAGATATAATTTTGCTAATATTTTAAGAACCAAAATATACTCTGGAGAACAAATTTGTATTGCTCAGGGAATGTTTACCTTGCCAAGTAAACTTCCCCAAATAGAAATCTACCTAGACTAGTTTTGTGTTTTTACATCTAAGAATATATTGACCGAGATGAAGGGCTTAACCTATTCACAGCTCCTTTGTTTTGCTGGCTGCTTGTGTGCTTTGCTGAATGACAGTATCTAGTTTATCTGTGTTTCAGTGTTCCTCATACATCCCCACAGCCTCTTCTGCAGAGACATGAGGAAGTGGAAACAGATGTAACTGGCATTTCCCGTATACCTGGAATGCTCCAGCATTCTTCAAAGCCTGTTTGTATACACCAGTAGCCAAAATACTGTGACTTTTGTGCACCTTTGTTAAACAGCCAAATCACTGACTCCAGATGCAGTTGATCAGAGTTCTATAATTTTTTAACCCCCTACAGAATAATCAATTTAATAGATATTATTAATATGGTAGCATCCTCATATAATTCTGGGGCTTAATTAAAATAATTCATCATTGAACATAGAATTTTACATACAAGGAGACTGTCCATAGAAGCAGTCTTGTCTACCTCTCATTTTACAGATGAGAAAACTGAAGCCCAGAAATGCTGTCATTTGCTCAAGGTCACAGAGATAATTATAGTGGCAAAGTCAAGACCAGAATCTAGGTTTTCTGACTCCAAGTCAAGGGTTCTTTCTACTCTTCTATGCTGTGTCTCCAGTCTAATAATATTTGCTTTTATGTAAATGTGATGAAGAAGCATTTTCAAATAAAAGACATCTGACCTCCATTTTGGTACATTAAGGCACTTTATAAATGGAGTTTTACTGTCTTATTTTTCATAGCTAATTCTGAGGTTTAGAATATTATTTCCGTAGTATTCTTTATGAAAGATATAATTAATTTTTACTCTTTTTACTTTTCTACTCTTGTGTAACCAGTTCCTGATTTTTTTTTTTTTAATAGTGACATCTCTCCATTGGATACTTTTAACTTGAGAGTAAATTTTTCTGTTTATTGCTTAAGACTAAATCCAATTTAAGGCCTGCTTAGTTTATTTTGTTTATGTTCTGTGAATTGATACTTTTTAGAAACCAGGCTAATTCACAGATCATATCATTTCATTCTTGTTTAAATTTTCAGCCACTGGAGGGATCTTGAATGCTTAACATTATTCTCAGAGCCACACAAAATTGGGCATTAAATGTTGTATAGAACAAAACAAAAATTTTAACAGGGTAGAATTTTGAAGTCTTATAGAGAATCCCAAATGCTAAATTGAAACATTCAACTCTTCATTAAAAGCGTTACCTTGAGAAAGTTAAACTTTGTTTTTCTTTTTGTCACTGTCTTCAAAACAAATTATTTTTCAATTCACAAGAACTTTGACCAAAAAAAAAAGGAAATGATTTTATTCTTCAAAGAACATTGAATAAAAGTTTTATTCAGAGAAGATTGTTTGAAGACATGATCCCCCAAAGTCTTCATGACCTAGATCTCTACCACAGAATCAAGACAATGAAAAATTATGTCAAAAAGTATTTGCAGATAAGTATAGTTTTATTTACTATAAATCAATGTGTCTTTGATTGAGGGTGTCTTTGGTTTTTCACCATTTCATAACTACAAATTATACAAAAAGAACACCCTTTTATTAAGTATGTATCAGGGTCTTTGTATGGCCTTTTTTCATGTTATCACATGTAAAATCCTTATATTTTCATAAAAAAGAATGTTGCATGCTTTTGATTGATAGAACTTTTTCAGATGTATTTTATCTTCTGATTCTCCTAATATGCTTATGAGGAAGAAATGCATAACTCCATTTTACAGATGAGGAAGCTGTTTTGAGAGAATGTAAATGAATTGATTAGGGAATGGCCAGTAGCAGAGCACTGATTCTAGATCGAGTACTTTTTGGTGACAACTACTCTGTTTTTTGTCTGTCATTCTGTAGTGATTTAAAATCCAGGAAGTTATATTAGACTTAAATACACTCTCCTATAAAATTATGAGGCTTCCTAGGTGGCTCTGTGGTAAAAATCCTCCTGCCAAGCAGGAGACGCAGGTTTGATCCCTGGAGAAGGAAATGGCCACCCACTCCAGCATTTTTGCCTGGGAAATCGCATGGACAGAGGAGCCTGGTGGGCTACAGTCCATGGGGCCACAAAGAGTTGGACACGACTGAGCGACTAAGCACAGCACATAACGTTTGTTTAGACTCTGCTTCTTTGGATCCTCTCCTACACTTACTAACTTAAACTCTGCAGATTAAAATGAACAATCAGAGGTCCTTTAAGCACTTTTAAGACCACTTTTTTGAAAAATGTAAAATGTTTTCTTGATACAGAGTTAACTGCTTAAAAGGGACTGACTTAGGTGTCAGCGCCAGTGTGAATGAAGAGAAACACTTCCTGGCCAAGAGACATTAAATTAATTGGTAGGAAGTTGTCTTCTAAGAAGTACAGATGATTTTGCACTGCATGAGAGGGATGTGTACAATTTGATTTACACTACATTTTATAGACTTTATAGCTCTTCAAAAGGAAGAAATATATTTCATAATTAGTATTAATCTCTGCTTAAACTTAATATTTAACTGTGAACTCTTCCCATGGCTTTGAAAATTTTAATATTTGTAACTTTGATTATGGTGGAAAGTCTGTAAAAAAAGAATGTCTTTGTCTAATACATCCTATTATCACCAAATTTCGCATGAATTTACACTTCCAGGCTCAGTACATGTTTGGTTAACCAGTGAGTAACTATTGTAGTCAGCAGTGGATACACAGGTAAGGTAAACCAGTAATTTACTGTTCATTACAGAAGACATCTTAACTTTTCTTTGGCATTTTTGCACAGATAAGTGACTTTATATTCACTATGGCCATTCTTTTTAAAGTCACCCTGTAAGCTACTCCTTCATTTTAATACAGGAACAGTGAAAGTACAGAGATGTTTTCCATTTTGCAAGCTGTGTTAGGACAGCAATTTGGTAGAACTGGGATAGTGAAACCTGGATCACCCCAAGTTTTTATATTTTGTGTATTTTGAATGAGAAACCACAGTCTCTCTTTTTATAGGAAATTGCCATATTCCTATTATCCAATACTTTAAGGGCCTGTGTATAATATTCTATTTCATTTATCCCAGATGCATTTTCATCCAAAACTCTTTCAAAGGTCTGTCTTCAAAGTGCTTCTATAAAAGCAACACTACGTGTATTCAGTGATTTAAATATTCCTAAGGTAGTTTATATCTTCTTTTTCCCCTCTAAATACTAAATTTTAGGAGAGCTTCTATTACTTGTTTTCTGTCTCTCTTCATTACTGCTGCCAGCGTAAAACTTCTCTTAAAAATCTTTGTTTTGAATGTTAGTATTTGAATTTTATGTATCATTTGTCAATTAGACTCAGTATTCTGTTTTGAACTAGACATGTCCTGTCAAGAGCTTGTCATGTAGTCTCATCGCTTCCTCTAACAGCAAAAATTTAGTGATATATCTGCCCAAGTGATATTTTGCCCCAACATTTGTGAGACTGATCAACAAACAGAATGAGTCTTCTGTATCAGAAATACTGTGAATGAAACGCTGCCAAATCCCTTCTTGGTATGTTTTAAATAACCCTACAACACTTTACCTCCCTGTCTTTAATGGTTTAAACATATGGCCAAGTTTGATTTGGGTTTGATCCTTTGGTGAAGAGTACATCATCAAAACATTTCTAAATAAACATTTGAGCACAGGCTAGGTTGGAATGTCAAAGACTATATTGTAATTTGGTTTGAATATACTAGAGTGAGCAATTATGATTTGCCTAAGAACAACATGACAAATTCCAGATGTGTATTTCACTTTTTTCTACTTGAAGACATTCATGTATTTTGTTTAACCTCAGATATATTTAAAAAGAATAATAAATGATTGTTATCAAAATTCTTCCAATAAAATTTCTGTTTAAAAATCTTTACCTGAATTGTCTATTTGTTTGATAAAGCTCCAATACTTTGGCCACCTGATGGCGGAGTTGACTCACTGGAAAAGACCCTGATACTGGGAAAGATTGAGGGCGGGAGGAGAAGGTGGCAACAGAGGATGACATGATTACATGGCATCATCAACTCAATGGACATGAGTTTGAGGAAACTGAGAGATGAAGGACAGGAAAGCCTGGTGTGCTGCAGTCCAAGGGGTTGCAAAGAGTTGGACACAACTGAATGACTGAACAACAACAACAACCTGAATTGTCTGTTAGTTTGATGAATGGAAAAGACCACTGTGAATTTAAGTTACTGGAACATATTCTGGAGGACTTAGAGAATGTAAGGGAAAGAATGATTCTCAGGGCCCAGGAACAGCAAAACCGATCAGGAGAGAGGAGATAGCAGGAGACTTGGAAATGTCTTGACACTGAAGATCCTCACTGTAAATCCTCCTCATTATTTTACCTCATAAATCTCAAAGTATCTCCAGATGTTTAACCTCAAATTATTTTCTCACCTTGTTCTCTATCATCTCAGCCTACAGGAAATGAAGACCAAAAATATCTGACCAAAAACATCCTTCCAAATTTTTCCCTCTAATCAGAAGAAATTTTTAAAGATAACTTCTTCACAAAACCCCAGATCCCACTCATCCCATCTTCTCAAACATACTCTTATCAAAGCAGTCTCTTCCTTACCATCAGTCTGTGCTATACAATGAGGGCCTTATCCTCAGTGTGTGTGTTGTCAAGTATCTCAAGTGTGTGTCCACGCACTTCTGCTTGCTCTCTAACCATTCTGTAGCGCTTTAGTAATACGGCTTCACTCCTCCCTAGTTTGTAGAGTTAATCAAAAGCTATCAATGGCTTACTTCTTGCCACGCCATGGCAGAACTAACAGCATCTCTAATGTTACTTTTCCCACTCAGATCTCTTCGGCTACCATTTCTGTTCAGAATTCCTTAAAGAATTCTTAGAAATCTAAATGTTGCCTCTGCCACCTCCCATTTCCTGAATCCCCTGTCAAAAAGTCCTCCTCGTTTATTGGAAATCTTTTAAACTCACCGTTCCATTCCCACTGCCCTGTCTAGCAATTCATTGTTAGGTGCAGAGTCACTATCTGGAATTGTCTGACTTCTATTCAGTGTCTGACTCTGGCCACTTCATTTCAGCACACGTGCACAAACACCCTCAACACACCACAAAAACAATTCTGGCCTTAGCCAGGAAGTACAAGGAGTTTCTGCTGAATCAGACTCCTATCTAAGTTATTTTCAAACATTTCCCTATCCTGGTTTCCTGACTACCTTCTGCTGGCCATTTTGCATAGTGGACTTTGACCTCCAAAAGCTGAAGTAACCTGCCAGGGTAGCCCTGTCCTGCCTTTCCTGTGCTCTCTGGGATCACCCTCTGGCCTAAGGGAAGTCTACAGTGGTCTGTCAACAGCGCATTAGAGCAGCCCTTTCTGTTTACATACATGTTTAGGCAAATTATTTACTATAACAGTTCATTACCCAATCTTTTGAGTTTTTGCTTCCTTCCCCAGAAGCCAACTTGTGTTATACTAATGAAGTAAGCTACCCAGTTTCCACTTTTAATTCCTTCAGCTTGGGAATCTTGAGTGGCTCTCTTAAATGCTCATCAAATACAAATTCCTGTGAATAATTTCAGCAACTTGTAATGCTTTTCTTTCCCTCATTATTCAACCTCATTACTCATGATATGGAATAAGCAAATTTTGTATTACTCTAGACCAAGAAACAGCAGAGAAAGGGAGAAGAAGCAAGCAGGTTTAACAGAGAGAACAACAGTAATTTACCATTTTTCATTCTGCATGAAAAAAAAGACACCATTTTAATAGGATTCTAGCTCATTCAAATACTCTTGTCAGCTCATCCAGCTCTACTTCTACACTTTAAAGATAATTTACCATGAAGTTCAGGCTTTAATGAAGTCCTATAACAAACAGGAGTAATAATAGTATGACAATACTCATCTGGCACAGTTTAAACAATCAAAATTTATTTAAAAAGTTAATGAATTATGCTTTTAATATGAAGTTTAGCACGTCTTTGAAAAATAGTTCTATATGGATTGGCAAAGTGAACTGTATTCTTTATAGGGCAGTCACTGCTAAAGCCAGAAGAAAAACAAAATAATACAAAAACAAAAGCATTCCCCAAAATATTTCCTGACTTTAGGAAAGTCAGGAAAGCATAGGTACAGTTTCAGTGCAATTAGAACCCTGCCATTTGACCCAGACTCTCGAAAACACTGCAACTGCTTCTAAAACTATAATAATAATATTAGTAAGGCCTGTCTGATTAGCCATTAGGTGTTTTTTTTACTCCGAGCATTGTTAGATCAGATTGTTGCTTAAGTTCACAGGGGTTATCTGTCCTGTATGTGCATCATACTACTTCCCTTGAGCAATAATTTGTACACAGTTCATATTGATTTCCTCAGAGCTTCAAAACAAGACAAAGTCACTACATATTTGTAGTTAACTCAGAGCAAAGACTTCCCATTGGCTTCCAAAGACAATCTGGTAGTGGTGGCCACCAACTAAGGAAACCCACAAGAATGATAACTGAGAGAAGAATTTTTCTGTTTGATAGAGTTATGATTTCAAAAGGGTAGTGTATACCCCTATTGTTTCTTCCCCTGTCTGCCTCTGCACATGGGTCAGAACGTAAGCCCAATCATGAAAGAGTCACAGAGCAACAGAATAAACAGAACTCCAAGTTTCTGAACAGAGCACCAAAAAAACCCCCAAAACAAACACAAACCTACGGAACCAGGAAGTAGTCAGATCACGAAGAGGAGCTCAGGAAAGCAACCTGGAAAAGTCGATTATCAACCCCAAGTTTCACACTCAAGTCAGTAAGTCTTGTATCTGATCCTTCCTACCTGGCATACCAAAAGACTAAATTATCCAACTGTCTAGGTCCCAGCCTGGGTCACATAAACTTGAGGTAGATCAAAAGAACTGCAGTCCTTGAAAACCAAACTGACACTGGAACCTCAGCCCACAGAAGGTGGACTAGTAACTGCATCCTGCACCTAACCAGGCTCATTGCCTGCTAAAACATAAACCACAGAATCTAAACAAGAACCAGAATCTCATAATATTCAAAATGTTCAAGCTATAATCCAAATTGGCAAAGTGCCACAAAAATTTCAACTTCCAGATGAAAAATAATCAACAGATACCAAGGCTGAGATGATACCAAAGTTGCAATTATTGGACAAAGACTTAAAGCAACTATTTCAAAATGCTTGAATAAGCAATCACTTATCTTGCAACAAAAGTTAAAACAGAAAACTGAAGATATAAAAGAACCAAGTGGAAATTTTAGAACAGTATCCAAAATTAAAACATACAAAATCAAGTCAACAGCAGAATGGAGAAGACAGAGAAGTCAGTGAATTTGAAAATATATCAATAAAAATGATCCATACTAAATAACAGAGAAAATAGATTAGGAAAAAAAAAAAAAAAGAGCTCAGAGACCTGTCGGACAATAAGAAATGTCTTAACACTTTTGTTATCAGATGCCCTGAAGGAGAGGACTCTACAAACAATGATGAAGCAGAAGTGCTGAAAAAAATATTTGAAGAAACTGTCCCAAATTTGGTGACATAAACCTAAGATACAGGAAGCTAAGCAAATGCCCAAAGGATAAATGCTAAAATATCCACATGAAATGCAACATGATCAAATAATTACAGTCAAAATTCACAAGCTTTACATAAATGTTCATTCTGACATTCATATAAAAAGGCAAAGGAACTAAACTAGATACAATTTTGAAAAAGAGAAAACTAGGGGAATTACACTAGCTGTTTTAAGATTTACCATAAAGCTAAAGAAGACAGTGTTATTACAGAAGGGAAAGAGACATAGACCGACAGAATAGCAAAGAGTTCAGTAATAGATCCACACAAATACAGTCAATACAACTACGGCAAACTGATTTTGACAACAGTACATTAACAGTTCAATAATGATAGTCTTTTTAAACAAACGGTGTTGAAGCATTTGAATATCTCCATGCAAAAGAAAAAGAAAAAACAACTTTCATCTAAAACTCACACTTCAAATAAAAATTAACAAAATATACTACAGATAAGTGTAAACTACAAAACTGTAAAAAATTTTAGAAGAAAACAGGATAAAATCTACATGTCCTTGAGTTTGCTTATTGGTTCTTATACAATGTAACAGAAACATGATCAAGAAAAAGTTAATAAACTGGATTTCATCAAAATGAAAAACTTGTGCTTTGCAAAGACATAGTTGGAAATAAAAGGACAAGCTACAGATTAGGACAAAATATTTACAAATCACAATCTGACAAAGAACTTCTCTCCAGTACGTGTATGTGCTAAGTCACTTAAGTCATGTCCAATTCTTTGCGACTCTATGGACTGCAGCCTGCCAGTCTCCTCTGTCCATGAAATTTCCCAGGCAAGAATGCTAGCATGGGTTACCATGCCCTCCTCCAGGGGATCTTCCTGACCCAGGGATCAAATCTGTGTCTCTTATGTTTTCTGCATTGGCAGGCAGGTTCTTTACCACTAGTGCCACCTGGGAAGCCCTATGTCCAAAATAGATAAGGAATAATCAAAATTTAACCATAAAAAAATTCAAATTAAAAATGGGCAGAAGGCATGAACAGATGTTTCATTAGTAGGGTATAAAAATGGTAAATAAATACATGAAAAGATGTTCAACATTATTAGCCACCAGGAAAATGCAAATTAAAACTATGATGATATACCACAACACACCTATCAGAAGAGCTAAAATAAAAAACTGTCCGTATGAAGTGCTGACAAAGATACACAGCAATGGGAACTCTTACATTGCTTGCAAGAACGCAAAATGACATAGGCACTCCGGAAATCATTTTGGCAGTTTTTTATAAACTTAAATGTACATTTATCATATGATACAGCAATCACACTGCTGGGTGTCTACTCTAGAGAAATAAAAATCTACATTCATACAAATACCAGTATGTGAATATTTTAGCAACTATATGTATAACTGCTAAAAATTGAAAAAAAAACCCACGAAATCTCTTTCAAATAGTGAACGGATAAACAAAGAATAGTGTGTCTATATGAGACTATTACTTAGTAATTTTAAAAAATGAACTTCTGATACATACAATAACTTGGATGAATCTTAAACAGCATTTTTTTTATTTTTTTAATACTTTATTCTACATTACAATACTGTATTTGTTTTGCCATACATTGACATGAATCAGCCACAGGTGTCCACGATCTCCCAATGCCGAAGCCCCCTCCCACCTCCCACCCCACATCCTCTCCCTGAATCATCCGTGCACCAGCCCCATGCGTCCTGCATCCTGTATTGAACATAGACTGGCGCTTCATTCTTGCAAGATAGTATACATGTTTCAATGCCGTTCTCCCAAATCATCCCACCCTCTCCCTCTCCCTCAGAGTCCAAAAGTCCGTTCTATACCTCTGAGTCTCTTTTGTTGTCTCACATAGAGGGTCATCATTACTATCCTTCTAAATTCCATATATATGTGTCAGTATACTGTATTGGTGTTTTTCTTTCTGGCTTACTTCACTCTGTATAATTGGCTCCAATTTCATCCATCTCATTAGAATTGAGTTGAATTTATTCTTTTTAAGGGCTGAGTAGTACTCCATTGTGTATATGTACCACAGCTTTCTTATCCATTCATCTGCTGATGGACATCATTTTATTGAAAGAAGCCAGTCTCATTTACATGATATTCTCAAAAGGACAGAACTACAGAGAAAGATCAGATCAATGGTTGCCAGGCATTATAGGTGGGTAGAAGGGGTGAACATAAAGGGACAGGGTGAAGGCATTTTTGTGAGAGAGAGAACTAGTCTGTGTCTAGATTATGAAAGTTTTACTGTATAATAGTTTAAAATAGCATTAAACTATCTGATGAATAGTGCACATTTTTCATTTTACAATTTCATTTATTGAGGTTAAATTACATAAAGATTTGATTTGGCAAATTAAGCAAATAAAAACACAGTGCTCAACTGAATTTCAAATATTTCCTTAGGTGTCCCCAATATTGCATGGAACATAAACGTATTTTAAAAAGTTGTTTATCTGAAATTCAGCTTAAATGCATAACCCTATTTTATCTGGAAATCCTAACAGAAAAATGCACAGATCCTGAATCTATACAACTTAATGAATTTTGGTAAATATTTATACCCATACAATCAACACCACATCAAGATACAGAACCTTTCCATGACCACAGTGCCTTTCTGCCTCCTAGTCATTCATCACTCTTCACTCTCTCTCTTCTAGTCACTCTCACTCTCTCCACAACCACTGTTTTCTTTTCAAGCACTGTTTTGCCTGTTGCTATAATTCATATAAATGGAAGTGTACTCTTTTATGTCTGGTTTCTTTCACCTGTTTTTAAAATTCACTCAGGTTTTTTGTGTCAATGGTTCTTTCTGTTTTACAGTAAAGTAATATTCCATTGCAAAACATACTACAATTTTTAAGTCCATTCTCCTGTAAAGGACACATGGCTTGGTTCCAGTTTGGGGCTATGAATGAATAAAGATACAAAGTTATAAACATTCATGGACTGTTTTTTGTCAGTAGGTTTTCATTTCTTTTCAGTAAATACATAGGACTGGTTTTGAAACTTCATGGGGCAGTTGTATGTTTATAAGAAACTGCTAATTAGTTTCCAAAGTAGTTGTGCCAATTTATATACCTACCAATAATGAGATTTCCAGTATTACATACCCTGGCAACTTTTACTACTATTAGCCCTCAACATTTTTGACATTCTATTGGTTTTTCTTTACTGTTTGTCCATTTTCTGTTTCATCAGTTTCTTATGTAAAGCATTTGCTTCCCTCTCAGTCAGTTCAGTCGCTCAGTTGTGTCTGACTCTTTTGACCCCATGGACTGTAGCACGACAGGCTTCCCTGTCCATCAACAACTCCTGGAGCATACTCAAACTCATGTATCGAGTCAGTGATGCCACCCAACGATCTCATCCTCTGTCATTCCTTCTCCTCCTGCCTTCAATCTTTCTCAGCATCAGGGTCTTTTCTAGTGAGTCAGTTCTTCATATCAGATGGCCAAAGTATTGGAGTTTCAGCTACAGCCTCAGCCCTTCGAATGAACATTCAGGATTGATTTCCTTTAGGATGGATCTCCTTGCAGTCCAAGGGACTCTCAAGAGTCTTCTCCAACACCACAGTTCAAAAGCATCAATTCTTTGGCGCTCAGCTTTCTTTATGGTCCAACTCTCACATCCATACATGACTACTGGAAAAATCATAGCTTTGACTAGATGGACCTTTGTTGGTAAAGTAATGTCTTTGCTTTTTAATATGCTGTCTAAGCTGGTCATAGCTTTTCTTCCAAGGAACAAGTGTCTTTTAATTTCATGGCTGCAATCACCATCTGCAGTGATTTTGGAGCCAAAAGATACAGTCTCTCACTGTTTCCACTGTTTCCCCATATATTTGCCATGAAGTGATGGGACTGGATGCCATGATCTTAGTTTTCTGAATGTTGAGTTTTAAGCCAACTTTTTCACTCTCTTCTTTCATTTTAATCAAGAGGCTCTTTAGTTCTTCTTTGCTTTCTGCCATAATGGTGGGTGTCATCTGAGTATCTGAGGTTATTGCTATTTCTCCTGGCAATCTTGATTCCAGCTTGTGCTTCATCCAGCCTGGCATTTCACATGACGTACTCTGCGTATAAGTTAAATAAGCAGGGTGACAGTATACAGCCTTGATGTACTCCTTTCCCAATTTGGAACCAATCTGATGTTCCATGTCCAGTTATAACTGTTGCTTCTTGACCTGAATACAAATTTCTCAGGAGACAGGTCAGGGATCTGGTATTACCATTTCTTTAAGAATATTCCACACTGTGTTGTGATTCATAGTCAAAGGCTTTAGTGTACTCAATATAGCAGATGTTTTCCTGGAACTCTCATGTTTTTGCGATGATCCAGTGGATATTGGCAATTTGATCTCTGGTTCCTCTGCCTTTTCTAAATCCAGCTTGAACGTGTGGAAGTTCACAGTTCACATACTGTTGAATCCTGGCTTGGAGAATTTTGAGCATTACTTTGCTAGTGTGTGAGATGGGTGCAATTGTGCAGTAGTTTGAGCATTCTTTGGCATTGCCTTTCTTTGGGATTAGAATGAAAACTGACCTTTTCCAGTCCTGTGGCCACTGCTGAGTTTTCCAAATTTGCTGGCATATTGAGTGCAGCACTTTCAGCTCATCATCTTTTAGGATTTCAAATAGCTCAACAGGAATTCCATCACCTTCACTAGCTTTGTTCATAGTGATGTTTCCTAAGGCTCACTTGATTTTGCATTCCAGGATGCTTCCAATTACTTAAAATTTAATACACTGCTTTTCCAGCTTTCTAAAATGAAATTGTATTACTGATTTTAAAGCTTTCTTCTTTCCCAAAGCAGTAAATTTCTAGTGAAGTCGCTCAGTTGTGTCCGACTCTTTGCGACCCCGTGGACTGTAGCCCACCAGGTTCCTCTGTCCATGGGATTCTCCAGGCAAGAATACTGGAGTGATTGCCATTTCCTTCTCCAGGGGAATCTTCCCAACCCAGGGATCAAACCCAGGTCTCCCACATTGCGGGCAGATGCTTTAACCTCTGAGCTACACTACTTTATCTGCATCCCACAAATTTTCACATTTTGTTTGTTTTTACTGTTAGAAAGATACAGTTTATCTCCAAATTTTGGGACTTTTATAGATTTCTTTTTGCCAGCAATTTAAATTCCATTGTAGTCAATGGCCAAGCTTATGGTCTACTTTCATAAATGTTTCATGTATGCTTGAAAATATCTGTGCTACCACTGTTGACTGTAGTGACCTAACAATTTGACCTAAACGGTTGGTGTTCAAATCAATACTTGACCTGATATTGTTTACTTCTATCAGTTGCTGAGAGAGGATTGTTAAAATCCCCAACTTTGATTGTGGATTTGTCTGCATCTTTGTTCAGTTTTGCCAGTTTTTGCCTCATGTACTTTCAAGCTGGTAGTTAATGCATACACATGCAGGATTGTCTTCTTGATGAACTGCCCCTTTTCTTTATGAAAAGTGTATCTCTGGTATAGTCCTTCTTAAGTCTATTTTGTCTTATGCTAATACTGCCACTTGTTTTCTTATGATTACTGTTTGTATTCTTTTTCCCTATTCTTCTACTTTCATCCAGAGTGTTTATATATAAAGTTTAACTCTTGTAGACAACATTTAGTTGAGCCTTTGGAAAAAAAAATCTAGCCCTTTTTGGTTGGACGACTTAATTTACAGCTGTGATATCAATAAGCAATTATTGGTTTGGCTGGATTTAAGTCTTCCATTCCACTATTTGTTTGTTCTTTGTCCTATGTTTTTTAATGTTTATTTCCTCCTTTTCTGTCCTCTTTTGTTTAACTATATGTCTTTCAGTATTTAATTCCTCTCATTTTTTTTTCAACTTCTGCCAAGTTGTGTGTGTGCGTGTGTGTGTGTGTGTGTGTGTGTGTGTGTGTGTGTGTGTGTGTGTGTTTGGTAGTAGTTGCCAAAGGATTACAATACACATCCTTAACACAGTCTACCTACAGTTATTATTCTACTACTTCAAATAAAATGTAATGATCTTATAACTGTATAATTCCCTTTCCCCGAACTTGTGTTATTGTTTGCACATATTTTATAGCTAAATACATGCTACAATACTATGTTAAATTGTCAGTTGTTTTTTAAAAGTGAAAGTCGCTCAGTCATGTCCTACTCTTTATGCACCCCATGGACTATACAGTCCATAGAATTCTCCAAGCCAGGATACTGGAGTGGGTAACCATTCCCTTCTCCAGGGGATCTTCTCAAAAGGGATTGAACCCAGGACTCCAGCATTGCAGGTGGATTCTTTACCAGCTGAGCCACCAGAGAAGCCCAAGAATACTAGATCTTCCCAAGCCAGGAATCGAACCAGGATCTCCTGCACTGCAGGCAGATTCTTTACCAACTGAGCTATCAGGGAAGCCCAATAGCTTTTAAAGACACAAAGCAAAGAAAACCTGATAGTCATTTATACTTACATATTTATTATTTCCTTCCTTTCAGCTAATGTCATTTACCTTCAACCCAAAACACTCCCCTCAGCTTTCCTTGTAGTGTGGGTCTGCTGGTGACTAATTCTGCTTTCATGAAGATTGTTTTATTTGTATTTCTGTCCTATTTGTTTTCTGTTCTGCTTCTGGGGACCCAATCACATATATGTTGAACTGCTTGATACTGCCCCACATGGCTTTATGGCTCTGTGCTCTTTCATTCTTCCCTCCAACCTTTTTCCTCAGAAAATTTCTATTCATCATCTGCACTCTGTTGTTAATTTTAACCATTTGGGGTTTTCTGTTTGTTTCCATTTCTCTGCTAAGAGTACTCATTTACATTAACTCACTACAACCACTTTTCCCTTTCATCCTTGAACACAGTTCTGAACTGCTTTGAAATCCTTGTTGGCTAATTCCAATATCTGGGATGGTAGGATCTCTTTTTACTGTGTGTTTTTCTCTTTTTGATCTCAAGTCATATTTTCCTGTTTCATTGCATGCCTCATAATATTTTATGGCATTCAAGGCATTGTTGATAGATTGATTAATTTTGTTATCATGCTCTGGAAGTGATAAGCTTTGTTCTAGCAGGCAGGTAATTATTGGCTAGTCACCTTGATTTTATGGAGGCTTGATTTCACATTATGTTAAAGATTCTGTCTTTAGTTTTAGCACAAATCCTTAGCCCTAGACACAGCCTTTACTGCTATATACAACCATTCTAGGGATTTGATGCAAAATCTAAGGTACAAGCTTTCTAACTTGTTGGGATTCAAACTCTTGAGTTCTCTTGCAACAGAGAGCAACAATCTCTGCTCAGCTTTTTCAGCCTCCCAGCTACAGCTTTCCACCAGGTTCACTGGAGTCTTCCCTGCACATGCACAATGCCAGAGTTGGCCAAAGATTTAAGAGGAAATCACATGCAGATTAGAAGTCTCTTCCCTCAGTGCCACCTTCATTTCTAGAATTTCCTCCTTCAATTTACAGCTCCTCCAGCAGCAGTCAATTGCAACAGCTCAAGTCATTAAGACTGTAACTTTCTCTTCCATTCTAGCTTCCCACTCACTAGACTGATTGGTAAATGCCCTGAGGGAAAAATCATATAAGTATAGTTCTCTTACTACTTCTGGTCATTCCTTGGTGTCTTTAGACAGTTATTTATTATATTTTCCCAGAGTTTATCATTGGGAGAGTTTGTACATTACAAGCTATTCCACCACTACCCAAATCAGAAGGCCTTCATTTTATAATTCTTCACTGTTTAATTTAATGCCTTAGAAAAAAATACAGAACTGTTACTTAAATGTCCTTGGGTCTCTCTTATCTTGCATCTGACAGATTAAAAGTAGAATGGTTCACATATATTAAGATATCTTTTATCTCAAATAACTCAAAATAATCTCCTATTAACTGTTGCTTCCAGAAAGTAGGGAGTTGCTCAACTTTTAGTAAATCTACTGAGCAGAGGTCAGATAAACTGATTAGGCCGTGGAAATGGAGTGACTGACCCTCAACAATATAGGCGTGAGGGGAACTGACCCTTCCATGCAGTTGAAAACATCTGTGGTTCCATATCCATGGATTCAACCAACTGCAGATTCAACCAACCAGACTGTGCAGTACTTAGTATGTATTTTGTGGACCTACCCTGCTTATTTAACTTCTATGCAGAGTACATCATGAGAAACGCTGGACTGGAAGAAGCACAAGCTGGAATCAAGATTGCTGGGAGAAATATCAATAACCTCAGATATGCAGATGACACCACCTTTATGGCAGAAAGTGAAGAGAAACTAAAAAGTCTCTTGATGAAAGTGAAAGAGGAGAGTGAAAAAGTTGGCTCAACATTCAGAAAACGAAAATCATGGCATCCGGTCCCATCACTTCATGGGAAATAGATGGGCAAACAGTGGAAACAATGTCAGACTTTATTTTGGGGGCTCCAAAATCACTGCAGATGGTGACTGCGGCCATGAAATTAAAAGACGCTTACTCCTTGGAAGAAAAGTTATGACCAACCTAGATAGTATATTCAAAAGCAGAGACATTACCTTACTGACTAAGGTCCGTCTAGTCAAGGCTATGGTTTTTCCAGTAGTCATGTATGGATGTGAGAGTTGGACTGTGAAGAAGGCTGAGCGCTGAAGAAATGATGCTTTTGAACTGTGGTGTTGGAGAAGACTCTTGAGAGTCCCTTGGACTGCAAGGAGATCCAACCAGTCCATTCTGAAGGAGATCAACCCTGGGATTTCTTTGGAAGGAATGATTCTAAAGCTGAAACTCCAGTACTTTGACCACCTCATGCGAAGAGTTGACTCATTGGAAAAGACTCTGATGCTGGGAGGGATTGGGGGCAGGAAGAAAAGGGGACGACAGAGGATGAGATGGCTGGATGGCATCACTGACTCGATGGACATTGAGTCTGAGTGAACTCCGGGAGTTGGTGATGGACAGGGAGGCCTGGCGTGCTGCGATTCATGGGGTCACAAAGAGTCGGACATGACTGAGCGACTGAACCGTACTGAACACAGTTCAAACCTATGTTGTTCAAGGGTCAACTGAAATCAAGAGTTAGACCAACTAAACTACCATGGAGCAAGGCTATTTCTATTATGAACTGACAAAAAGTATAACACTTCATAGTCATGAAACATAATAAATGGAGTGTGATTTATAACTAGGAAGAAGAATGTGGCTACTTGCATACATATGGAGGCATATTATTTGTTAAGTGATTTGACAAATCTCGACCAATCTATTGTCGTCTTCAAGCTTAAATTTCTAAAAATTTTATTTTGTAGTCAGCATATTTTCCACTTTTCAGCTTGGATATGAAAGATGCTATTTAAAACCAAACAGCAACTGTACATGGCTGGCTGAACATTTATAATTCAATAATTATATAACCTCCAAAATACAGCAGAATATGAGGCACATAATTAGGAAGTCAGGTAAAGAAGACAAAGCAATGCAAAAGGATGTCATTCTGTGGCGTGTACTCAGCTGAGCCCTAAGTAAGTGGGACTGTTGGCTAGTAACATATTCTTTTCATCTCTGTTCATATGCATTAATACCATGTGCTGTCTCATCTCTGTTTATATGCATTAATATCACATGCTGTCAGGACAATGTATCTCATGTCAGGACATCAGACTTTTTAAGAGAGAAGAAAGTTCTATCTTGTATAAACTGGTTTCATAAACAGACATTGCTTTTAAATGATTCTGTCTACAGCTATCTAGCTGTAAGTTCTCCAGTTTGGTCTGTTCCACGTATGTTCATCCTGAAAAACTGCCAAAGTAGCAGCAACAACTGATGATATCACAGGGTAAAAACTCATTGACACAGGAAACCAAGCACTGTTGAAATATCTTTCTTCTTGGTCACTCAATTTATACTTATTAGGTAAACCAAAAGACCTGTTTGATTTGTTATACAAATACATGTATGTGTATATATGACTGAAATTAACATCTTGCAATAGAAAATGCCTGTATTCAGAGTCCACCAATGCTTTGGGATTCTGAGCTATTTTCTGGTATGGTAAACAGACTTAGCATCTCCATCTCCAGTGGATGCAACCTGCCTCCAGTGATAATCAAGGAATGCAATGGTCCTCCCAAGTCCACAGTAGACATCTGCTGCAAAGTGCCTGCTGCAATTTTCTGGTCCTCAGCTCCAACCCTGGCTAAGCCAACACAGAGTGTCTCCTCGGTGATTGCTATTAAAAGAAAAACAAAGATGCCACCATTCAATTCAGTAAATGCATTATCCTGAATCCACTCAAACTAACACTAGTACCAAAAATACATTTAAAGAAGTCCCAAATAAGGTGCAAATATATTAAATCTCCTTTAGATACTCATAGACATACTATCTGCTGATTTATCTAAGGCTTTTCTAAATTATTTGCGGGGGCTTCCCTGGTGGCTCAGAGGTTAAAGCATCTGCCTGCAATGCGGAAGACCTGGGTTTACCTAACATTTAAAGTAAAGTAGTACTTCCTAACTTTACCATTTCAGAATTCCAAAGACTTACTTTAAAATTTTAGGACTTGATGAATAATTACCTGCATCCATGCTCTATCACATAGCATTTGTCTTTAACTAGGTTCTTAGTGGACAGTGTTTATTACATGCTTATACTATAAATAAAATGTTTGAGATATCTTCACATTGACCAAGATATACTGGAAAAACCAGAAGATTATGAGATAAATACATAGATTTGAATCTGTGCTTGACCACTCAGCTATATGACAAACTTTCAGTTTCTTCTTTTTTATGGGAAAACTATCCTTCATAAATGGTAGTTTAAGGACTAAGATAATAGATATGAAAGTACTTAGTAAACTACACAGCCCTGAAGAAATAATAGACACTATGGCATTACTTATGCTTTTAAGTTCAAAATAACATACATTAGTGAACTTCATTATTCATTCCAGTGTGTCTGCTGTTTAGCAGACCCTCTTGTGATTTTCTATAGTTGAAAAAGCTGTCCTGACTGAAAAATGACCAAAATGGGGCAAATGATTTCTCCAAGGACAAGGAGGAATTTAAGGATCTCTGTACAAAGGTATGGGTATAGAGCACCCCGGCAGGTTATTTATTTCATGATTTTAACAAGGCCTACTGAGGCCAATGGTTATTAAAGAATCTCTTTGTGTATCTTTTCTATCAAGAAATATGTGTTCAAAGCCAGCCAGCACCTTGTAACAGAATATAATGACAGATTTATTTAAGAATCTCTCAATAAAAATCTATTGACAATGAACATTTTATTATATAGCACATCTACTGTGTCTAGATATTAAGAATGCAAGGGTAAATTCTCTTGTCTTTATCCTGAAAAAACAACTATACCTGGTCTCAGTGTTGAGAATGAGAAAAAGAGTAAGTATACTTTTGCAGGATAGAGCTCACTATAGACTTGGGCTAAAATGGAGGTTCTGTATTTCACCAAAATATTTATACTAACTTATTTACATAAAATCTGATTTATAGTTAATTTGTAAAAAAAAATCCTTACTTTCTAAAATGATATTAATATTACTAGAAAGAAATCCATTACTTTTCTTTCAGTAGAACTTTCAGCCTATGAGATTTAGGGAAAGATGAAAACCATAACGAGGAAAAATGAATGCAAACACACCGACTCTCACTTTAGCGGGGTTGGTAATGCATGTGTGTGTTTCAGATGCTACATACTCATCTCAGTGCAGTGTGAGGGGAGTATGAGCGCCCTTTAAGATTCCTGAGTACCTGGATCTTCTCCTCGTACTCGCTGATTCTGAACAATCTCCAGAAGTTGCCGGGCGGCTTGGTTGACACTCATATACCGAGGAGGCTCATAGATCTTTCTTCCCCTGTAAGTGTAAAAGCAGACGCACTGTTCTTAGCCATGAAATTACATAATACATTTTTAATGTAATTATTTCCCCAGGTATACTCAATCACCACATTCTATGCTCTGTTTGAAGCTGCCACTTGTTACTCACTTTAAGTATATCATTTCCCTTTAGTTTCTTAAGCTTTCTTCTTTGTCCTATTTCAAATGCTCTCTCACCTCACTGAAATGTTGGCAGAAATAAGTCCAACAACTTAAAGATAAATGTTTATATCAAAGTTACTCTTATTCAAAGTGGTACTTTAGGCAAAAATAATTCAAAATAAGTAAATTTGTTTATAATCAGATTTTATAGGGTTCATTTTTATTACCATGTTTAAACCACATATTCCTCTTTTCATATCTTCCTGTAAGAAAAGTAAACTACAGCAATAAATATCTCTAAGTCTTGGAGGATAAGATATGTTTACTTCCATGTGCCTCAAAAGCCTATCAAATGTGCTCAATGGTCAAAATATTGTTTTTGCAGTTTACAAAAAATTCAAAAAAAAATTCATATAGATTATTCTGTTGACTCTCAAAACAATTCTGTAACTCAGGCCTAAGAGAAATATAATGCAAGCCACAAATATAATTTAACATTTTCAATAGTATCCACAATAACAAAAGTAAAAAAAGAAACAAAATTAATTTTAATAATGTATTTATTTAGCCCAATATATCCAGAATGTTATATTTCAACAATTATTCCTATACAAATTATTATACATCATTTTTGTACTAAGTCTTTGAAATCTGAAATGTATTCTATATTTTAGCACATCTTAATTCAAATGTTAAATTTCACTGGAAATACTTGATCCGTATTTAGATCATCATAAAATTTCATAAAATTCATGGTAGTAAAAGTAGATTTACATATTGAATTGTTCTAAATATACTTAAATGCTATCTGGTTACTTAGTTGAGTATTAGTTTTAAATTAATTACAACTCAATTATAAATTCCATTCCTCAGTTATATTAGTTATATGTATTTAAAGCTCTCATTAGTTATATGTGGGTAGCAGCTACTGTATGGGACACTGCATCTGTAAGTAAAAAGGGGGTATTTCCCCAATATACAACTGAAGACAATATGGCTCAGAAATGGAAGTAACTTTCCCAAGAGCACATAACCAGAGTCCGACTCATAACTCAAACCCATGTTTTCTGACTCTCAGTTAACTCATTCCACATATATTTACTGAGTGCCTATTACATGCCAACCACTGTTCTCAATACTGAACCCATGAAATTTACTGCTATTTCCATTCTATCATACTGCTTAACATTTCATAAGATTGAAAGTGTTAAATTTTGCACTGTTACTGAAAACTGATTTTCAACAATCTTTAGAACTTATGTCATTTAAGTAGAACTTATAGTCTATGGAATTAAAATAGAATTACACATTCTCAGAATATGAACTTACTTGATTAGATTTTCCAAAGACTGCTCCTTTACTTTGATGTCTATAGGAAGCAAAAAAAGAGTTCTCTTTTAATTAAGTACTTTACCCAAATCCTACATGTAAACTTCAGCTGAAACACCTAAATTTTTGGTAAATATTATTCTCAAGTCTCTAGAATGCTAATTTGACAGTTTGTGACAATCTTCCCTCACACTTGTATCTGGCCACATTTTTAAGGAAATATAAAGAAGAATGGAAGCTTGTGTTTGTATAAAGATCATTAGTTAGAAAACAAACATGAGGTTGGCCCTGAGACCATCCTGAACGGACTGAATTTCCTCTTGGAAAAGAAGACAGGAAAGAGTTAGATAAATATTGGCATATACACTATCTAACAGCTAATCAAAATCTTTGTGTTCATTTCTATTAGCTGGTAACTGCACAGACCCAACTGGAAAGTTCTTGTTAACATGTTCCTATTCTTACCTATTTTTCAGGCACTAGAATATAAGCTTAAATGCATGTAATGTAAATAAAAGAAAATTCTTACCACATATTGACGAGACTTTCACTTTTGTGTGAATGTAAGACATGCCAGTTAACTTATGAAACATTTTAATAGCAAATATTCATACTTTAATGGGGATTTCCCAAGCATGGACCAGTAGCCACAACAGCCAAAACACATATAGCCCTTGCTCTCATAAAGCTTGATGATGCAAGCATCACAAAGATTTGATTCTTTATGCTTTGTAATCACTGATGCTCAGCTAAACAATCTGGTAGAAGGTAAAAAAGCAGAATCACTCTACATCCTCACAGGAACTCAGTACACAACAGCAAGAGCAACAGCTGCTTCCTGTTCTACATGCTAAAAACAAATGGTTCGGCCAAAGTTTGTTTCTGCAAAAATAAATATAGTGTAACTGAGTGGTCTTTTGATAGACTTTGACAACTTTCTCAAGTGATTATAAATTTTCTCAAGTATTTGCTTGGAAAATGCTCTAGAGATAATCCCTTACATATATTTCTAAATGTTCTTAGAACCAGCAATGAATATATTTTTCAGGTTTGAAATTCATTATTTAGGCATTTTCATTGTATGGCACATATAGGAAATATGTACACCTGTTTCTGAAATATGGCCTGCAATACAATTAGATCTCCTTTACCTAATAGTTGTAATCATTTTTAAAAAGTAAATATTTATTAATGCATTCACCTTGAGCTTCTGAAATGTTATTTGTGATAGTTAAGTTTTTAATATTTTACATCTTTTCACTTTTTAAATGATATGTTCTATAGAATTTTATTTTAAAAATGAAGAGAGCTGGGGAGAATTTTTATGGGCAAATGCTTCTTCACTAATGTAAGTCTGTATTAGTGAATAAATTCAAGCCAGACTCATCTTACCTTGTATTTACACAGGCCATATTTATTCCTTTCTACTTTCGAGAATGTAAGCTTCTCCTATTCATTTTAGTACCAGCACCTAGCATAATGTAAAGTACCTAGCAGATACACCACAAATTCTACTGAATAAATTTGTTCATGTGGCTCTACTATGACAGCTCAACTTAACTATCTACCTCTTAAGTAGAGAAAAAGTCCCAGCTCCTTCAGAAAGCCTTTACAAACTTCCTCCCAAAGGCTCTTTCTCCTTTGAGATAGCCACACAATTAATGCTATATTCTGTTAATCTCCAGTTACATCATGTATATTATTCTTGCCTTTCCAAGTAAATTTTAAATTCTCTATGACATATTATATGGTAAGACATTAATATGTCTTATCATGACATATTCTCACTAATCCTTACAGGGTATGGCTCATAAGAGCAGGCATTCAATAAATACATACTAATTAAAAATAATGAGAACTCCAGGTGATTAAATGATGAGATCTATGGTTTGCAAAGTCAGAATCATGGTATCTTATACTTCACACCTTGTTCCTGTTTTTGTTAATGGAGCAAGGAAGATATATTGTTTAACCTTGTTTGTCTTTTCCCAGGAAAGCCAAGAAAAGAGGCAGCAGCTCTTAGAGAAAGTTCAAGAGCCAAAGTTCTGGTTTGTCCTTCCTGCCTCTACATACAATAGAACTTAATTGTTCTCTCAACTTTCAGGTACACAGCACATTAGTTCTAACTAGATTTCAAAATCCTGAGAGCAGGACCCAAGTCTAATACTTCCTTGGTATTCCAGAAGAACCTAACTCCACAGTGGGCATAAATACTTAATAAATACTGTGAGCTGAATTTCTAACTCCCCTTTCAAAGCTTCCAAAAGATAATTCCAATTTTTCCCCCTTTCCTCCATTTTTTTTCGTGATACATGAAGATGTTATCACAGATAGCTTGCCACTTAAGACTACTTTTATCCCCATTCTGTTTTAAAAACTTCTCAGTTCTGTTGTTTAAACACACACACACACACACACTTCATATCTGAGCTCCAATGAATCCCTATTTTTCATCCCTCAGTTGCATATATGTCTACCTCTGCCTTTAATAAAAGCTTTCTTAAATGCCTGTACCTCTTGCATCATTCTCCTTTGACTTTCTACATAGTGCTGGCCTTAATTGGCTCTAAGTATAAGATAACATGATGGATACCTTTAATGGCATATTCCACATGAATTAACAAGAACCACAAAATAAGTTCTGCCAATAAGAACTACTAAAGAGAGAGACTAGTATCTTTCCACATGGAAAACCCAAACACAAAACTATGAAGCTAATTAGCTAATAATGAATTACTAAATTACACCGATAATTAACTAAAATAAGAAAGCATTATCATGCCAGTAAATTGTGGGATTCAGGCATAAGGCAAAAAAAAAATACTAGAGAAGCACGCATGGCCTGAACTAGATCTAGAATTAATTAGGTGTCACTCTTACTGGAGTAAAAAAGGAATGTAATCTAGCTGGAACTGAATGAACTAGCAAGAATTAAAGATTTTCTGTGCCAATGGGTAATAAGATCAAGTTTGAAACTAAAAGAAAAAGTCAACCAATTAACTTCTATTACATATCTGTTGGACAGCTACACTGTGCTACACTTCTAGACATTAGAAAGAGAGGATTCAGTAAGACAAAGTCCCTGCTCTTATGCAGTAAAGAAGAAAACCAACGAGTTAATAAAACAGTTCAGATGAATGTAAGACAAGAAGTTACACAGGGTAATAGGAAAGAAAATCGCTGGGGAATACAGGGTGTACATTAAATTAGGCAGAATTTTACTTTAAATCAGGAGTCAGTAAATGTTTCTGTAAAGAACCAGGAAGTAAATATTTTAGGTTCTGAAGGCCACAAGGTCTCTGCCAAAACTACTTATTGCTGCCGTTGTAGCACGAAACAGACAGATAATACATAAATGAAGTAGCGTGGCTGTGTTCCAATTAAACTTTATGAAACAGGTGGTAGCTTAGATCTGATCCAGCGGAGGTAGTTTGCTAACCTTTGCTCTACATAATTTCCAAACTCTACCCTATAACAAACGCTAACCATTAGTAAAACTTTTCTACAGTCTTCTCTTTTAAAAGAGACATATTGATTGGGGTTCTGATAATGTACAAATTATATATTATTGAATAACAGAGAACTTTGTACATGAGAAAACCTAAATGTTTTTTTTTACTTTACAATATCGTATTGGTTTTGCCATACATTGACATGAATCCGCCAGGGATGTACATGTGTTTCCCATCCTGAGCCCCTTCCACCTCCCTCCTCATCCCATCCCTCTGGGTCATCCCAGTGCACCAGGCCCGAGCACCCTCTATCATGCATCAAACCTGGACTGGCAATTCATTTCACATATGATAACATACATGTTTCAATGCCACTCTCCCAAATCATCCCACTCTCACTCTCTCCCACAGAGTCCAAAAGACTGTTTTACACATCTCTGTCTCTTTTGTTGTTTCACATACAGGGTTATCATTACTATCTTTCTAAATTCCATATATATGCATTAGTATACTGTATTGGTGTTTTTCATTCTGGCTTACTTCACTCTGTATAACAGGTTCCAGTTTCATCCACCTCATTAGAACTGATTCAAATGTATTCTTTTTAATGGCTGAATAATACTCCATTGTGTATATGTACCACAGCTTTCTTATCCATTCATCTGCTGATGGACATCTAGGTTGCTTCCATGTCCTGGCTATTAAAAATAGTGCTGCAATGAACACTGGGGTACATGTGTTTCTTTCAATTCTGGTTTCCTCGGTGTGTATGCCTAGCAGTGGGATTGTTAGGTCGTATGACAGTTCTATTTCCAGTTTTTAAAGGAATCTCCACACTGCTCTCCATAGTGGCTGTACTAGTTTGCATTCCCACCAACAGTATAAGAGGGTTCCCTTTTCTCCACACTCTCTCCAGAATTTATTGCTTGTAGACTTTTGGATAGCAGACATTCTGACTGGTGTGAAATGGTACCTCATTGTGGTCTTGATTTGCATTTCTCTGATAATGAGTGATGTTGAGCATCTTTTCATGTGTTTGTTAGTCATCTGTATGTCTTCTTTGGAGAAATGTCTATTTAGTTCTTTGGTCCATCTTTTGATTGGGTCGTTTATTTTCCTGGAATTGAGCTGCAGGAGTTGCTTGCATATTTTTGAGGTTAATTCTTTGTCAGTTGCTTCATTTGCTATTATTTTCTCCCATTCTGAAGGCTGTCTTTTCACCTTGCTTGGAGTTTCCTTTGTTGTGCACAGCTTTTAATTTTAATTAGGCCCTATTTGTTTATTTTTGCTTTTATTTCCAGTATTCTGGGAGGTGGGTCATAGAGGATTCTGTTGTGATTTACGTTGGAGAGTGTTTTGCCTATGTTCTCCTCTAGGAGTTTTATAGTTTCTGGTCTTACATTTAGATCTTTAATCCATTTTGAGTTTATTTTTGTGTATGGTGTTAGAAAGTGTTCTAGTTTCATTCTTTTACAAGTAGCTGTCCAGTTTTCCCAGCACCACTTGTTAGAGATTGTCTTTTCTCCATTGTATATTCTTGCCTCCTTTGTCAAAGATAAGGTGTCCATAGGTTCATGGATTTATCTCTGGACTTTCTGTTTTGTTCCATTGATCTATATTTCTGTCTTTGTGCCAGTACCATATTGTCTGGATGACTGTGGCTTTGTAGTAGAGCCTGAAGTCAGGCAGGTTGATTCCTCCAGTTCTATTCTTCTTTCTCAAGATCGCTTTGGCTATTTGAGGTTTTTTGTATTTCCATACAAATTGTGAAATTATTTGTTCTAGCTCCGTGAAAAATACCATTGGTAGCATGATAGGGATTGCACTGAATCGATAGATTTGGGTAGTATACTCATTTTCACTATATTGATTCTTCCGATCCACGAACACGGTATATTTCTCCATCTATTAGTGGTCTCTTTGATTTCTTTCACCAGTGTTTTATAGTTTCCTATATATAGTTTTTTTTGTTTCTTCAGGTAGATATATTCCTAAGCATTTTATTCTTTTCGTTGTAATGGTGAATGGAATTGTTTCCTTAATTTCTATTTTCTCATCATTAGTGTATAGGAATGCAAGGGATTTCTGTGTGTTGATTTTATATCCTGCAACTTTACTATATTCATTGATTAGCTCTCTAGTAATTTTCTGGTAGAGTCTTTAGGGTTTTATATGTAGAGGATCATGTCATCTGCAAACAGTGAGAGTTTTACTTCTTTTCCAATCTGGATTCATTTATTTTTTTTTCTGATTGTTGTGGCCAAAACTTCCAAAACTATGTTGAATAGCAGTGGTGAGAGTGGGCACCCTTATTTTGTTCCTGACTTTAGGGATGCTTTCAATTTTTCACCACTGAGGATAATGTTTGCTGAGGGTTTGTCATATATAGCTTTTATTATGTTGAGGTATGTTCCTTCTATTCCTGCTTTCTGGAGGGTTTTTATCATAAATGGATGTTTGTTGAATTTTGTCAAAGACTTTCTCTGCATCTATTGAGATAATCATATGGTTTCTGTTTTTCAGTTTGTTAATGTGGCGTGTTATATTGATTGATTTGCAGATACTGAAGAATCCTTGCATCCCTGGGATAAAGCCCACTTGGTAGTGATGTATGATCTTTTTAATATGTTGTTGGAGTCTGTTTGCTAGAATTTTGTTAAGGATTTTTGCATCTATGTTCGTCAGTGATACTGGCCTGTAGTTTTCTTTTTTGTGGCATCTTTGTCAGGTTTTGGTACTAGGGTGATGGTGGCCTCATAGAATGAGTTTGGAAGTTTACCTTCCTCTGCAATTTTCTCGAAGAGTTTGAGTAGGATAGGTGTTAGCTGTTCTCTAAATTTTTGGTAGACTTCAGCTGTGAAGCCGTCTGGTCCTGGGCTTTTGTTTGCTGGAAGATTTCTGATTACAGTTTCAATTTCTGTGCTTGTGATGGGTCTGTTAAGATTTTCTATTTCTTCCTGGTTCAGTTTTGGAAAGTTGTACTTTTCTGAGAATTTGTCCATTTCTTCCAAGTTGTCCATTTTATTGGCATATAGTTGCTGAAAGTAGTCTCTTGTGATCCTTTGTATTTCTGTGTTGTCTGTTGTGTTCTCTCCACTTTCATTTCTAATTTTATTGATTTAATTTTTCTCCCTCTGTTTTTTGATGAATTTAGCTAATAGTTTGTCAATTTTATTTATCTTCTCAAAGAACCCGCTTTTGGCTTTGCTGATTTTTGCTATGGTCTCTTTTGTTTCTTTTGCATTTATTTCTGCCCTAATATTTTAAGATTTCTTTCCTTCTACTAACCCTGGGGTTCTTCATTTCTTCCCTTTCTAGTTGCTTTAGGTATAGAGTTAGGTTATTTATTTGATTTTTTTTCTTGTTTCTTGAGTTATGCCTGTATTGCTATGAACTTTTGCCTTAGCACTGCTTTTACAGTGTCCCACAGGTTTTGGTTGTTGTGTTTTCATTTTCATTCGTTTCTATGCATATTTTCTTTTTGATTTCTTCTGTGATTCATTGGTTATTCAGCAGCATGTTGTTCAGCCTCCATATGTTGGAATTTTTAAGTTTTTCTCCTGTAGAGATCTAATCTTACTGCATTGTGGTCAGAAAAGATGCCTGGAACGATTTCAATTTTTTAAAATTTACCAAGGCTAGATTTACGGGCAAGGATGTGATCTATCCTGGAGAAGGTTCCATGTGCACTTGAGATAAAGGTGAAATTCACTGTTTTGGGATGAAATGTCCTAGAGATATCAATTAGGTCTAACTGGTCTATTGTATCATTTAAAGTTTGTGTTCCCTTGTTACTTTTCTGTTTAGTTGATCTATCCATAGGTCTGAGTGGGGTATTAAAATCTCCCACTATTACTGTGTTACTGTTAATTTCCCCTTTCATACTTGTTAGCATTTATCTTACATATTGCGGTGCTCCTATGATGGGTGCATATATATTTATAACTGTTATATCTTCTTCTTGGATTGATCCTTTGATCACTACGTAGTGTCCTTCTTTGTCTCTTTTCACAGCCTTTGTTTTAAAGTCTATTTAATCTGATATGAGTATTGCTACTCCTGCTTTCTTTTGGTCTCTATTTGTGTGGAATATCTTTTTCCAGCCCTTCACTTTCAGTCTGTATGT
Source organism: Nanger dama (assembly GCA_917880005.1). Classification (NCBI taxonomy): domain Eukaryota; kingdom Metazoa; phylum Chordata; class Mammalia; order Artiodactyla; family Bovidae; genus Nanger; species Nanger dama. The sequence goes on from CAKJTW010000059.1 coordinate 7,502,615, forward strand.
GTCCATTGTTTTGAGGTGAGTCTCTTGTAGACAACATATATAGGGGTCTTGGTTTTGTATCCATTCAGCCAGTCTTTGTCTTTTGGTTGGGGCATTCAACCATTTACATTTAAGGTAAGTACTGATAAGTATGATCCTGTTGCCATTTATTGTTTTGGGTTCGAGTTTATACATCCTTTCTGTGTTTCCTGTCTAGAGAAGATCCTTTAGCATTTATTAGAGCGCTGGTTTGGGGCTGAATTCTCTCAGCTTTTGCTTGTCTGTAAATCTTTTGATTTATCCTTCATATTTGAATGAGATCCTTGCTGGGTATAGTAATCTGGGCTGCAGGTTATTTTCTTTCATCACTTTAAGTATGTCCTGCCATTCCCTCCTGGCCTGAAGAGTTTCTATTGAAAGATTGGCTGTTATCCTTATGGGAATTCCCTTGTGTGTTATTTGTTGTTTTTCCCTTGCTGCTTTTAATATTTGTTCTTTGTGTTTGATATTTGTTAATTTGTGTCTAGGGGTGTTTCATCTTGGGTTTAGCCTGTTTGGGACTCTCTGGGTTTCTTGGACTTGGGTGCTTATTTCCTTCCCCATTTTAGGGAAGTTTTCAACTATTATCTTCTCAAGTGTTTTCTCATGGTCTTTGTCTTCTTCTGGGACTCCTATGATTCAAATGTTGGGGCATTTAACATTGTCCCAGAGGTCTCTGAGATCCTCATTTCTTTTTTTCTTTTTGCCTCCCCGTTTCATTTATTTCTACTATTCTATCTTCTACCTCACTTATCCTATCTTCTGCCTCCATTATTCTACTGTTGGTTCCCTCCAGAGTGTTTTTGATCTCATTTATTGCATTAGTCATTATTGATTCACTGTTTTTTATTTCTTCTAGGTCCTTGTTAAATCTTTCTTGCATCTTCTCAATCCTTGTCTCCAGGCTATTTATCTGTAAATCCATTTTATTTTCAAGATTTTGGATCACTTTTACTATCATTATTCGGAATTCTTTATCAGGTAGATTCCCTATCTTTTCCTCATTTGTTTGGTTTGGTGGGCATTTATCCTGTTCCTTTACCTACTGGGTATTTCTCTGCCTTTTCATCTTGTTTATATTGCTATGTGTGGGGTGGCCTTTCTGTATTCTGGTAGTTTGTGGAGTTCTCTTTATTGTGGAGTTTCCTCACTGTGGGTGGGGTTGGATGGATGGCTTGTCAAGGTTTCCTGGTTAGGGAAGCTTGTGTTAGTGTTCTGGTGGGTGGAGCTGGATTTCTTCTCTCTGGAGTGCAATGAAGTGTCCAGTAATGCGTTATCAGATGTCAGTGGGTTTGGTGTGATTTTGGGTAGCCTGTATATTGAACCTCAGGGCTATGTTACTGTATTGCTGGAGAATCTGCATGGTATGTCTTGCTCTGGAACTTGTTGGCCCTTGGGTGGTGCTTGGTTTCATTGTAGGTATGGAGGCGTTTGATGAGCTCCTATCGATTAATGTTTCCTGGAGTCAGGAGTTCTCTGGTGTCCTCAGGATTTGGACTTAAGCCTCCTGCCTCTGGCTTTCAGTCTTATTCTTACAGTAACCTCAAGACTTCTCCATCTGTACAGCACCAATGATAAAACATCTAGGTTGAAGATGAAAAGTTTCTCCATAGTGAGGGACACCCAGGGAAGTTCACAGAGTTACATGAAGAAGAGAAGAGGGAGGAGGGAGACAGAGGTGACCAGGAGAAGAGGGGGAAGCAAAAGAGGAGAGACCAAGCTAGCCAGTAATCACTTCCTTATGTGCTCTCCACATTCTGGACCGCTCAGAGATGTTCACGGAGTTATACAGAGAAGAGAAGAGGGAGGAAGGAGACAGAGGTGACCAGGAGGAAAAGAGGGGGAATCAAAAGGAGGGAGACAGATCCATCCAGTAATCAGTTCCCTAAGTGTTTCTGCAACGTCTGGAACACACAATGAGATTCACAGAGTTGGGTAGAGAAGAGAAGGGGGAGGAAGGAGATAAAGGTGACCTGGTGGAGAAAAAGGAGAGTCCAAAGGAGGAGAGAGCATTCAAGCCAGTAATCTCACTCTCAGGTAAACATGGGTACTGAAGGTTGGGTTCTTAAAGGTACAAAATTGATAACAAATACCAAAAAGCAAATATTAAAAATCTAAAGTAGAGGTTGGATTCTCAAAAATATAATATTAAAGAAAATAACAAAGTCACATAAGTTATTAAATATAAATATATGAAGTTTGCTTTAAAAAAGTCTTTTTGCATAGTAATAGGTTATAAAAATTAAAATTAAAGGAGTAATAGAGGACTTAAAATTTTTTTAATTAAAAAAATGATAATAGTAAAATATATCTAGGACTTTCTTTGGTGTTGTTGTGGACAGTGTGGGGTCAGTTCATTTTCAGATAGTTCCTTGATCTGGCTTATATTTTTCAAGATCTATCGGCCCTTTCCTATGTAATTGGTGCTAACTACAGGGTTTTAATCTATTGTACCTGTCACCTCCAAGGTGGTTCCCTCTGTTTGTTTTAGCTTCTTCTGTTTGTTGGTCTCTTCAGTGTCTAATTTCCACCTTGATGCAAGGGGGTGGTGGTGCTCACTTTTTAGGCTCACTTGTTCAGTCGTGCTGTGGGGAAGGAGGAACACTGCAAATAACACTGGCATGTGCTCGCAGTGTCTCGGCCACACTGGGTTTATCCCTGCTCACTGAGTGTTTGGTTTCCCAGTCTACACTGCTTAGGCTCTGAGTTGCTCTGCCGGAAATTGTCTGAGGCCAGCCCTGGGTTGTATGCACTTCCCAGGTCTAAGCCACTCAGGTTCAGGTACTTGGGTACTCCACAACGGTGCAGACTCGGTTGGGCCTGTTTTGTGCCCTTCCGAGGTCCTAGCAGCTCAGGTGACCAGGTGCTTGGTGAGCAGGGTTGCCCCCAATTGAAGGCTCCAACTTATCACCTCCTCCATCCCTGCTGCTCGGTTTTCTGGGTGTACAACCAGCGCACCTTCTCAGGTGTGCCATGTGTCTCTTCTGGGGAGCTGATCTCTGGCTGCAACCCTCCCGGCAGATGTTGACTATCCAGAATCCCAAGAAGCCTTGGTTAGCAGCAAAGCCTGATTGCAGTTTGGTAGATGGTGCCTCTTTGGGGCCGCAACTGCCCTCTTCTGGCTCTGGCTGCCTTTGCTTACCTGTCTCCAGTGGGGGATGGGCCAGTCCACAGCTGGCTAGCTCTGCTCAGTTCTTTGTTCTGGGAGTGGGCCTGGTGATGTCTTAGGTTAGGGCTTTTGGTGGGATAGCTATACCACAGTCTGGTTTGCTATTCTCAAGTTAGTTTCCTCAGACTGCCCTCAGGGCATTCAGACCTGGTCCTTACCCTAAGCAATGCAGCCCACGCCTCCTGCCTATCCCCCACTTGCTAGTGGTGGATGCGAACATCTGCACTGCTTCTCCACTGGGAGTTACCGTTGGGCACATAATCTGTGGGTTTCAATTATTTATTTTTCCTCCCAGTTATGCTGACCTCTGAGATTCCAAGGCTTGCCACAGACTCGCCAGTGAGAGTGTTTCCTGGTGTTTGGAAACTTCTCTCTTTTAAAGACTCCCTTCCTGAGACGGCTCTCTATCCCTACCTCTTTTGTCTCTCTTTTTATCTTTTATATTTTTTCCTACTTCCTTTTGAAGACAATGAACTGCTTTTCTGGGTGCCTGATGTCCTCTGCCAGCATTCAGAAGTTGTTTTGTGGAATTTACTTGGCGTTCAAATGTTCTTTTGGTGACTTTTTGGGGAGAAAGTGGTCTCCCCGTCCTATTCCTCCGCCATCTTAGGACCACCCCTCGAGACAGCCTAAATGTCTTTGGCAAATAGGAATCTCTTCTAATGTTCTGAATATCTATACTTACTAGAGAGGTCAAAATTATGGGTTCTTTCTTTGCCCTGATTCTGTGCTACATGGCAGACATTCTTCTACTGGATAATTTCACACACAGTAGAATCAAAACAATGCAATTCAGTGTATGATCCAGGACTGATGCCAGTATGTGAGCATTTTGTTCACAACAAATGATTAAAAAAAAAACACCAAAAACTACAAGAGTGTGAATCAGTGTTTACAAACATAGTAATTTGACTTAGACACAAAAGACTAGAGACTTTAAAGTAAATACATATAATGTATTTATTTTTATGTATATTTTATATATGTGTATGTTCATCACACACACACACACACACACACACACACACACACACACACACACACACACATCTAAACACTTCCAAAAGACAAGAAAAAGGTTATTACTATTTGATTAAAAAAGAAGGCAAAGGTATGGACTGTTCAAAATACTCTCTAGCTAGTATAGAGTAGCACTCAGATTTTGTCTTCTGATGTCAAGTACAAGTGTCACTTCAAAGTTATCAAAGATGACAGTTATTTCTCTTCTGTTGACCAGCCACAGATTAAAGCTCTGATTACAGTATTTTTACAACACATACTGTAGAAAAGGAACTGACAGTGAATGTGAATCATTATAATTCCAGTATCTCTGCTGGCAAATGCAGTAGCTAAAACTCCTGAAGCTCTATCAGTAACATCATCTTTGTACACAAAGACAGTAACCTCAACCCTTTCCACACTAGGTAGGAAATACAATTTAGCAGCATAATACAGTGAAAAGAGCTGTGAATTACAGGCTCTGTAGATTCTACCAATTCTGCAACCAATAAGCTGGGTGATAGTGGGAAAATGATCCAATATCTCTGGGCCTCCATTTCCAGAGTCTCTCTCAGATCTATAATTCTGTAATTCTGATAGCATCACGACTGCAGTATTCAAAGGACACCTCAAGAAAGATAGGATGGAACTTGGTAAGAGTAAATGTTCAGTATAAGTCTTCTGAGTTGTTGTAAATTGATGAGGACAGGCTCTTAATGAACAAATGGGTACAAGATGGAATGCTGGAGAGGATCTAATAGGGCAGAAGTAGGCAACAGCAAGAACTGTGTTACAACACAGAAATAGACAAGTTGTATTTGGAATGAAAATTCACTTCTCCACAAGAATATGGGGGAGGGCACACCATGCACAGAGTAGCTAGACTGTATCACAAAGAAAGGTTTTACCTTCATACAAAATCAAAACAAGAACAATATGACAACTCCATACTGTGACCCTAGAGAAATGGCAGAGCACTTACCTAGTAGGCATAATGTGTGCATGCCATTTTGTCTGTTCCTCTTCACTTTGTCAAAGAAGCTTTCTGGTCTCCAAGTGTCCGTCCAGAAAACGATAGACACTGTCTCTCCAAACTTATACAACTGAAAAATAAAAACATTAATTAATGATGTAACAATTTACTAACTACTGTCTCACAGATAACAACTGAAATAAAAAGTGAGACCCAAACTGGGTCTCACCCAAACTGAGATGGACTGGGGATCAACTCTGTCATCAAAAAAAAGTAATAAAAATTCCCTTTGCTCCATAGCAGCTGGTGTCATTCTGATGACCTTCTGGTAGGAGGCTTCTAGTATTTCTATATTCAGTACAGGAACATACGTAACTAGTTCATGATTTAGCTTGGTAGCTGCTAAAAATACTGAAATACAGAGAACCCAGAAGGAAGCAGAAAAAAAAAAAAAAAAAGGACTTGTGAGCAGTCAGAGCAGTGTTCACAAGGTTCCTATTACCCTCATTTTATGAAGGAGTCCACCAAGGCTCAGAAAGACGAACTGGCTTGCCTAAGGTCACACAGCTAGTGAGTAAAAAGAAACTCAAACCTGGGTCTGAGGGAGGGTTCCTTTCCACAACGACAGCTCAGTAAAATTCATAACACTGCATACTCACTGTGGTCACATCTCAAAACCTACGCCCTTACTTTCCCCACTATTTATTCCCCAACTCTGAAGTTCAACGATAAGGGCCTTTTCCCAAACCTCCTCCTTTTCCCCCACGGTGGCCCATCTATTCCACATGACCATCACACAACCAAAAGCGTCTTTGTTCCAACTTGCTTCCAGACTAGCCGTACATCTCACTTAAGTGAATCCAACTCCAAATCTTATGTTGAGAAAATCTAGTTTTGAGCTTTGGTTCTGCAGTTTGTTAGCTGGGTGACATTACTCTTTCCTTCCAAGTCTTAATCTCTAAAATAGGAACAGTGATAGCACATGCCTTTCCTACCCACAGAGTGGTGTGAACCAAATAACATGTAAAGAGTTATTTAAACTGTGAATGATAGTCTTATATTAATTCCTATCTAGCGATTGCACAATGGACTTTATTTTCAAAGACTTAATATATTGTAAAACCTAATACTAAGGCTGTTACATAAAGATCTTAACTATTCAATTTAAAGAGTGCCTAAAATAATGTTTAATACAGCTCAGTTCAGTTCAGTTGCTCAGTCGTGTCCGACTCTTTGCGACCCCATGAATCACAGCATCCCAGGCCTCCCTGTCCATCACCAAATCCTGGAGTTCACTCAGACTCATGTCCATCGAGTCAGTGATGCCATCCAGCCATCTCATCCTCTGTTGTCCCCCTTCTCCTCCTGCCCCCAATCCCTCCCAGCATCAGAGTCTTTTCCAATGAGTCAACTTCAATAGTTTCAGCTTTAGCATCATTCCTTCCAAAGAAATCCCAGGGCTGACCTCCTTCAGAATGGACTGGTTGGATCTCCTTGCAGTCCAAGGGACTCTCAAGAGTCTTCTCCAACACCACAGTTCAAAAGCATCAATTCTTCGGCACTCAGCTTTCTTCACAGTCCAACTCTCACATCCATACATGACCACAGGAAAAACCATAGCCTTGACTAGACAGACCTTTGTTGGCAAAGTAATGTCTCTGCTTTTGAATATGCTGTCTAGGTTGGTCATAACTTTTCTTCCAAGGAATAAGCATCTTTTAATTTCATGGCTGCAGTCACCATCTGCAGTGATTTTGGAGCCTCCCCAAAATAAAGTCTGACACTGTTTCCACTGTTTCCCCATCTATTTCCCATGAAGTGATGGGACCAGATGCCATGACCTTAGTTTTCTGAATGTTGAGCTTTAAGCCAACTTTCTCACTCTCTACTTTCACTTTCATCAAAAGGCTTTTTAGTTCCTCTTCACTTTCTGCCATAAGGGTGGCGTCATCTGCATATCTGAGGTTATTGATATTTCTCTGGCAATCTTGATTCCAGCTTGTGCTTCTTCCAGTCCAGCGTTTCTCATGATGTACTCTGCATAGAAGTTAAATAAGCAGGGTGACAATATACAGCCTTGACATACTCCTTTTCCTATTTGAAACCAGTCTGTTGTTCCATGTCCAGTTCTAACTGTTGCTTTCTGACCTGCATAATACAGCTGGAAAGCACTAACTGCTGAAAATCACACCTAGTCCTCTGCCACAAATTAGCTGTTCGGTTGAAACAGCTGTTTGACTTCACGAGATCACCTAACTTTTCTAAGCCTAAAGTTCTTCATCTGAACAATGCTGCTGCAAGAGGCATGTTCAGGGTCCCCCATCTCTACATGCCTAAAGAAGCTCAACCTTTCTCGATGTTTATACATGGAGGGCTTAAAAACTATCACTTATAATGGTGTCTCTGAGCTACCAAGAGAAGGTCCTCACATGGTCACAACCTCCAACCTACTTACCAATAGGCTTTATTCCCAAAGTCCATTTGAAAATTGTCTAAAGAGGATTTCCCCATTGAAGCCACGCTATTCAAGGACAGTCAAACTCACAGATTAGTTTACAAAGACCTATACAACTCTCAGAATGAAAGCATAAACCTTCCAGCCACACCTAATATGATTTTTCTGTTAAAAAAACTGTAGAGTTCCAATGTGAGATCTTTGGAATACATTCAGGTAACTACAAGGAATAAGCCTTGCTCTGTTGGGGGTTTCTGTCATTGGTATTGTTCTATGAGAGGCAAACGTATCTAACAAATATTTACTATGAATCATCCATGACGTTCCAGGCATTACATTATCCACGGGTATAAAATGAGAGACAAACAGAGCTCCAGCCCTCAGGCAATATGCAGTCTTACTTACACCTCACACAGCAAGCAAACACTGTGGAGTCATGGCTCTGGTTCCCACTACCAGGATGATCATGGTGACTAGCTGAGTGACCTTCAGGAGGAACTCCCCTGTCAATTCGATATAATAATCATAAGCCTACCAATCTGTTTTGTTAAGGATTAATTGATATACTGTATGTAGTGCCCAATGCCTAGATAAGACTTAATAAATGTTAGGGATGTGATAATCTAACAGTGATAATGTTTATAATGAAGATGCTCTAAAACACTGTGTTACACTATAATCCAACTGCTTTCCTTACTGGAGTGAGCTCAAAAATATTACCAAATATTTGAAACTATGCTTATGACTTAATCTAACAAGTTCAATCCGTTTACATTTTGAAAAGGATTTTTGGCATCTCTGATCAAATTTTGAAATATTAACATTACTCTATTTAAAAAAACCTTACAGTAAAACCATTAAAGAAAACTATGTCACCATAAATAAACAAACAAGTTTTCAATATTATATTTTAAGAGTCACAGAAATATAGTCATGGACATAAAATCTTCATTCAAAAAGCAAGGAACAGTTCATTTAAAAGAGCATTGAGATGCTAGTCACATGTAAACACTAGCTGCAACACTTTGTGTAAAAGCTTCTCTGAACTGTCTAATTTGGGCGATTAAAGAAAACCTCACATAAGCACTGCTTTCTAGGACCCTGATTTATAGACTGTAACCATTTCCATGGCTGTGGTACAAACTTCTTCAGTGAATTCTGGAACATTATGCAAACAGTTTCACCATTTAGATGTCAGTACCTCAAAGAACAGAAGGACCAGTCTCTTTGTGTTTCACAATTCAAGGACTTACCAGTAAAGTACAAAAGAAAACTGGAACAAAATCATACAGTTGACGAGAACTGAGTTGCCGAGGCCTGTGTACCTACCATCCTACATTTAAAGATTATAAAAACAGCAGTTTTCAAAAACAGTAGGTAAATACAGGCTTTTTATTTTAACCTAGAGTAAGTTACAGGGAAAGCAGTTTATCTAACTTGATACTGAATCATGATTTTTTTAATCTATTGAAGATAAAAGCTCAATTCAAAATGAAATATTTAATCACATATACGGCTCTAGTTAAGAGTGAAAAAATGCACAAGAAAGGACAAATATGAGGTAACAAACAATAATAAAAAATTAGACATAGATTGTTAAGAGTTTAGTGTTTCCCCCATCTAGAGAGCACCTGAAGGTAACTTTTGAATAGACAGAATATAAGCTGGACCTTAGAGGATGGGAAAGATTTAGTCTAGGGAAGCTGAATATGCAGAATGAGATGATGTGAACAAAGGAACAGAGGCGGGAAATCTTGGGCAATACTGAGAGTGACATGAAGCAATAGTCTAGAAGTAAGTAATGCCTGAGTTGCCTCTAACAAGTACGTCTAATTCCTGACATCTTACTATGTACCAATTCCTGTCAATTCTTGCTCTATAGTTTACCCAGATAATAGTCATTTCTTTTTCTCTACCTTAGTTTGAGTTCTCAATACAACTTTCCTGAATGACCTTAATAGTCTTATTGTTCATCTCACTGCTATTTCCTTTCTTTCAGAAGCACAGATGCTTTGTAAACTCCATTTTATAATTAGATTTTAATGCTTTGGTATTTTATATTCAAGGGCTTCCCTGGTGGCTCAGATGGTAAAGAATCTGCTTGCATTGCAGTAGACCTGGGTTCAGTCCATGGGTTGGGAAGATCCCCCGGGAGAAGGAAATGGCAGCACACTCCAGTGTTCTTGCCTGGAAAAATCCCATGGACAGAGGAGCCTGTAGGGCTACCGTCCATGGTGTCACAGAGTCGGACATAACTGAGAATGCACATACATTTTAAATTCAAATGAAAATATTTTGTGATTTTTAAGTTAAAAAGTATCTTTTTGGATATTGAAAAATTAGAAAATTTAATTTGCTAAGAACTTCAGCAAGCCCTACATATATCATTTTATATATGTATATCCTAACCAGATCACTTAAATTTGTGATGTAAAAGAAAGCTGAGCCAGCAGGGCTGTCCAAAAATGTACCACACAACCATTTAATCAAGAGTTACTAGTTTTCTTTTTATATATACTTGTTTTTGTTTTTTTTTAATCTTCACATGCATTTTGGTTATCCAGTGATTATCCAGTGAAGTCGCTCAGTCATGTCCGACTCTTTGCGACCCCGTGGACTGTAGCCTACCAGGCTTCTCCGTCTATGGGATTTTCCAGGCAAGAATACTGGAGCGGGTTACCACTTCCTTCTCCAGGGATTTTCCCTACCCAGGGATCAAACTTGGGTCTCCCGCATGGGAGGCAGACGCTTTAACCTCTGAGTCACCAAGGAAGGCCTGGTGCATTTTGCTTAACACTGATATAACACTGATTTTTGCTAACAGTAAGAAAGATTATACACAGAAGTTAGGTACACAGATAAAGTTGAATGACTATGTAGACAGAAGAGCTGTAAGATTTATATTTTCACATATAAATAAGAGAGCCCACATATAAATTAAGTGAAAGAATCACAATTTAAGGCATACAACTCCAAAGACAAGATCCAACTTGGGGTGGGGGGCAAGCAGGTGGGGATAAATAAATAAGCAATTCAACTCAGCAAGTATTTGTTGCACACTGATTATACGTATACACTGCAATAAAGTAGTGAGGGAGATGTGAAGATGAGTAAATTAAGGAGTTTATAATACAGTGAGCACATAAACATACACAAGTAACTGAACTCTCTTATAGGATGGAGATTTACCAGGACTATTTGAATAGAAGAATGGCAAATCAGATCTACAACTTAAGCAGAAAACTATAAACTGTAAGAGAATAATGGTAAGATGGCTATTAAAACAGTGACTAAAAAAAAGGAAATGAAAAGGAAGGGGAAAAAAATTAATGTACTCATGATTTAACAGGGGGTAAAAAATAATTCCAAAGTGACTACAAGAATGGAGAACTTACTGGATGAGTTTTTCTAAGATTTTCTAAGGTTACAATAGTGACGCAGAGCTCTGATACCCTTATTACCTAATTTGGTGTTCTTTGTACTCAATAAGTTTTATCATTTCTACAATAATGCCTGGACAACAATGAAACCAATTTAATGCTTCTGAAAACTAACAGTAAGAACTACGACAAGGTCAAAATACTATCACAATGAGTGTTATTTTAAAAGAGGAAGGAAATGAGTTCTTACTTTTGAAAGTAATATACATTTTTTCCAAAGTAGAAAGGTATTATATAAACAGGGGAACATATGGCAATAATCAAGGTCACTCATGCAGCAGTCAGAGAAAGTGGAAGCATTTCTAATGATGAGAAAATTATACAGCCTTTTCTCTGAAGTCAGCCACAACCGATAAGGAAATTTTTATGCAGAAATCACTGCTACCTGGTTTCATCAAGCTGTTTTATTTACATTTCCTTTAAATATCTCAAAATTATTTCAGTCACCAAACTTTTACAAGAATTAATACATTCTATCACACAAATTGCTAATAATAAATTCTAAATAAATTCTAAATTATATATAAATACTAGGCCAAAAAAAAGCATTTTATTATTATATAATTCTTTTATTTAGTTTGTCAGATTCAGGAGAATGTACACATAGTAAGTGCTAAGTAAAAAGACTGAAAGAAAATATACCAAAATGATAACTGTGGTTACCTTTAGGAGGTGAGACAATAGATGCTTTTATTTTCTTCTTTGGCTTCCCTGGTGGCTCAGAGGTTAAAACGTCTGCCTCCAATGCGGGAGACCCGGGTTCGATCCCTGGGTCGGGAAGATCCCCTGGAGAAGGAAATGGCAATCTACTCCAGTACTCTTGCCTGGAGAATCCCATGGACGGAGAAGCCTAGTAGGTTACAGTCCATGGGGTTGCAAAGAGTCGGATACGGCTGAGCGACTTCACCTTCACCTTCATACTTACTGTATTTTTCCAATTTTTTAATGAGTATATATGTCATTTATTATCATGAAAAAAATTACAAAATGACTCTTTAAAAGCAGAGCATGATTACACTGCTAAATGTTTAACTTGAAGATTTCAAGAAAAGGACTTGTTCCTCTTGTCTTTTGTATACTTAGAAAAATCCTTGATTTTTCATTACCAGGCATGTTTAAATATAACTACCATGTCTGGCTCTTGATAAATAAATTGATTCTTCTTTGACTAGAAAAATCCTCAGAATACAAATAATGTGTTACATGTATCTGTTGCCTAGGTATTTCAAACAACATGATTTTAAAGTACACATGTTTGTAACTGACATTTTAATTGTGAAAAATCTCAAAGTTAACTCAGTGAAAATCTAGGTAACCTTTGCCTAAAGTTGGCAAACGGACTTCACTGGTGGTCCAAGGGTTAAGAACCTGCTGTACAATGCATGAGACTCAAGTTCAATTCCTGGTTGGGGAACTAAGATCCCACATACTAAGGGGCAACTAAACCTGCACACTGCAATTAGAGAGACGCCCGCATGCTGCAAAGAAAGATCCCGCATGACACCACTAAGACCTGGCAGAGCCAAATAAGTGGACAAATATTTTATAAATAAATAAAAAAATAAGTTGGAAACCAGGCCAACTTTTCAGCTTCCAAATATATAAGATATTAGAACTTACTGTCTAGTATTCTCCACCCTCTCCATGCGATCTAAGCCCCCATCATCTCTCCTCTAAAGGAATACAATAAACTTAGTAACTGATTTCCTCACTTCTGGTCTTGCCTGGTAGCAATTCTATCTCCACAGACCAGCTAGAGATATCTCTTTTAAAACACTTATCAGATCAAGTATTTGCTCTTCTTAAATCCCTCTAAAGGCAATTAGTCTGTATCATTTAGAATAAAATCCAAACTCCTGATAGTGTATTAGACAGCCTAGTGATCCAAGTCCACCCACCTATCCAGCCTCAGATCGTGCTTCCCTGTGCCTGCTAACTCTCCAGCAAGCCTTTCTTCGTTTCCTTTAAGAAGCCAAGCTCATTTCCACTTTAGGGTCTTTGTCCAAACTTTGGGATATGGTTGTCCCTTCCTGATTCCTATCTAATCTTAAATGTTTCCACCCTGAGAGACCTCTCCTGACCACCCAACGACAGCAGTGATCTAGTCACTCTCTAACCTAGCAGTCTTCTTGAATTTCTTATACTTACCACTATCTGACATTTATTTTGTTATCACTTCTCTGTCCTACTAGAATGTAAGCTCTTTGAGAGTAGAGACCTTCTTGGTCAGGTTTATTACCATATCCAAAGAAACTCAGTAGGCAAACAATAAGAGAGTAAAAGTCATCCAGTCAAGTCTGACTGTCTGTGACCCCATGGACTGTAGCCCACCAGGCTCCTCTGACCCTGGAATTCTCTAGGCAAGAATACTGGAGTAGGTTGTCATTTATCCTCCATGGGATCTTCCCAGCAAAGGGACTGAACCAAGGTGTCCTGCATTGCAGGCCAACTCTTCACCATCTGAAAATCCAATAAGAAGGTAAACGATATTTGCTGAATAAACAGATAACTATTCCTCTTAATGATGTCTAACTTGGCAACTTCTAATATACTTTCCATTTAACAACAACAAAATTTTCATTAGGTATATGTGGTTTGTGGTAAAGAACTGTATTTATGGCATACTGTAATAAAACACATAGCAACTGTCTGTGTGTGTGAGCAGAAGTGTTAGTCTATTGAGTTGGACACAACTGAGAGACTTCACCTTCACGCAACTATTTACCTTCACTGATACTAATAATTAAGAGTCTCCTGTTGGTTAATAACCTACAAAGTTAATTAAAAAATACTCAATGGTCGATTATGAGCCCTCTATGCTGCTTTAAAAACAACAAAAAGTTTGAAAGGATAAGTGATAGTTTAAAAATACTGTACCCATTTTCAGGTAAGGAATTTCATACTACTCTTCCATAACCTAAGGTAAAGATGTTGGAAAGTACATATGGTCCAGCTCTGTCACCTTACCCAAAGCAGCACTTCTCTTCAATAACCTGATGGCTGTTTAGAATTCATAGGAAAGTTCTTTCACAGAGATGACAGAATGCTTTTTGAAAGTGGTGCCCACTTCCCTTTTAGGAAATTGAGCAAGAGAGCACAGCAAGGTAACACTGTACATTTAGCAAGCATATTTCTGGAACTAAGATCGACTTTTCCAACAGAGAATGACAGTGCAGTTTTCAACTTTCTAAGAAATGTTTTATCTATGTTGGTGATTCTCAAGGTGTGGTGCCTATAACCAGCAGCCGGTATCACCTGAGAATTTGTTAGAAATTCAAATTCTCAGAACCTTACCCCAGATATATATTGTATCAGAAAATCTGAAGGGAAGGCCCAGTAAACTCTTTAATAGTCCCTCTAGGTAATTCTGATGAACACTAAGGACAGGGGACCACTGGTACAGGTTACTGTCTTTTCCATAAATGCTAGTCAAAATAGAAAAAGAAAAAGACCAGCTATTTTAACGAAGGAGACTTTGCCAGAATCTTTATATTATGCAGGATCAGTTCACTTCAGTCCCTCAGTTGTGTCCAACTCTTTGCGACCCCATGAATCGCAGCACGCCAGGCCTCCCTGTCCATCACCAACTCCCAGAGTTCATTCAGACCCATGTCCATCGAGTGAGTCAGTGATGCCATCCAGCCATCTCATCCTCTGTTGTCCCCCTTCTCCTCCTGCCCCTAATCCCTCCCAGCATCAGAGTCTTTTCCAATGAGTCAACTCTTCGCATGAGGTGGCCAAAGTTACTGGAGTTTCAGCTTTAGCATCAGTCCTTCCAAAGAAATCCCAGGGCTGACCTCCTTCGGAACGGACTGGTTGGATCTCCTTGCAGTCCAAGGGACTCTCAAGAGTCTTCTCCAACACCACAGTTCAAAAGCATCAATTCTTTGGCGCTCAGCCTTCTTCACAGTCCAACTCTCACATCCATACATGACCACAGGAAAAACCATAGCTTTGACTAGACGGACCTTAGTTGGCAAACTAATGTCTCTGCTTTTGAATATGCTATCTACGTTGGTCATAACTTTTCTTCCAAGGAGTAAGTGTCTTTTAATTTCATGGCTGCAGTCACCATCTGCAGTGATTTGGGAGCCCAGAAAAATGAAGTCTGACAGTTTCCACTGTTTCCCCATCTATTTCCCATGAAGTGATGGGACCGGATGCCATGATCTTCGTTTTCTGAATGGTGAGCTTTAAGCCAACTTTTTCACTCTCCTCTTTTACTTTCATCAAGAGGCTTTTTAGTTCCTCTTCACTTTCTGCCATAAGGGTGGTGTCATCTGCATATCTGAGGTTATTGATATTTCTCCCGGCAATCTTGATTCCAGCTTGTGCTTCTTCCAGTCCAGCGTTTCTCATGATGTACTCTGCACAGAAGTTAAATAAGCAGGGTGACAATATATAGCCTTGACATACTTCTTTTCCTATTTGAAACCAGTTTGTTGTTCCATGTCCAGTTCTAACTGTTGCTTCCTGACCTGCATACAGATTTCTCAAGAAGCAGGTCAGGTGGTCTGGTATTCCCATCTCTTTCAGAATCTTCCACAGTTTATTGTGATCCACACAGTCAAAGGCTTTGGCATAGTCCATAAAGCAGAAATAGATGTTTTTCTGGAACTCTCTTGCTTTTTCCATGATCCAGCAGATGTTGACAATTTGATCTCTGGTTCCTCTGCCTTTTCTAAAACCAGCTTGACGTATTGCTGAAGCCTGGCTTGGAGAATTTTGAGCATTACTTTGCTAGTGTGTGAGTTGAGTGCAATTGTGCAGTAGTTTGAGCATTCTTTGGCATTGCCTTTCTTTGGGATTGGAATGAAAAGTGACCTTTTCCAGTCCTGTGGCCACTGCTGAGTTTTCCAAATTTGCTTGCATATTGAGTGCAGCACTTTCACAGCATCATCTTTCAGGATTTGAAATAGCTCAACTGGAATTCCATCACCTCCACTAGCTTTGTTCATAGTGATGCTTTCTAAGGCCCATTTGACTTCACATTGCAGGATACTGATAGACATTTATTTTAAAATTTAAGCATGCCATGCATATGATTATTTTTCCATGTTTTTTATCTTAGAAAACTCTACAAAGGCATCAATACTTAAGGCATCAATCCCTCCTTCTCCTGGGATATGAATATCTTGCATGGTACAAGAATTATACTTTCATAGAGATCTCATAAATACGTAAGCCAGAAAACAGAAAGCCATCTTCTGTTTTTCACACAAGCAATAAGTCATTTCATATCCAGATTAGAAAACAGAACTAAGATGAGGAAACAATACTTTGTGGCTACTTAGAGAAATCTCATGTAAAACTGAAAGTTACATTTAAAAGCAATATATGTAAATATGGATATGATCTTGAGGGCTTATATGTATAGAAACTTCATTTTGCTTAGTAAATGTCTTCTCAAATACCTTCATTCATTTTAAACGTAAGAAAAATAACTCTGCACTTCTTTATCAATGTAGAGGATCAGAGGGACAAGTCTAACTTAAGCCAGTCTGGATAACAGATTTACATAATAAAGACCAGGATCTTTTAAAAATTTAGGCTTAAAAACTCTAAATAATAGATTATCATAAGATAATTTAGAGCAAAATATGATGGAAAGGGACTAACTAACCTTCAGATATTAAAAAAAAACCAATATGAGAAAATATATATTGTCAATTAGCTTAAGATTCACATATTTTTGTCTAACATGATAACTTTTGCCCTCTCTTTTTTCCTTTCTCCTGCAATCATTCTTAAATGATTGAAAGGCAGCACTGTCCAGAGGAAAGCATATTAGATTGAGAATCACTCAAGAATCCGAGCATCAAGAATTCAATTTACTCCAACACAGACAAATTCAGAAAGAATTTTAAGTGTAAAAAAAAGAATTGGCAAGGCTTTTAAGTATGCATTTTATTAGAAGACAAAACAGACAGCAAAGTTCTTTGCCAATTTGGACATAGTTATAACCAAAAGCAAGTAATGAATATTGAAAGGTAAATGATTTATACTTTTTCTCTGGTTCTTCAGAACCAAAGGCAATGATGACTGGCCAGGACTAGTCAATTAAAGTGAGCTACTTTTCCTAGGTAATACAGAAAATACAGGTCCCTCTAAAGCCCCAGAGACAGCACTGAGTTCCAAGGGTAATGCAGCTTCTTTTTGTAAACAACTGTTGTTTTTTTTTTAATGGATGAATTATTAAATAGAATTTTATTGACCCTCAGAATAAAAGAATAAGTGTTTTCTGAGATTTCCCATATATACAGCTAGCACTGAATTCAGAGGCTAGGTGATCCACTGGCTGTGAGTCGTCTCTTTGTGCCTAATGATTAGTAGCTCTTATTCTATCTGGTAATGCATCTGGGACATCTAACTAGTGTGTAGAAAATTTTAAACTGCATTTATGAGAATAATAACTGACAGCAGCTTTTATCCATGGGCTTCACTAAAGCATACAAGTATTAATTAAGTTTTATATGATTATATTTCCTTTAAAGTAAATGTGCAGAAAGGATCAAGCTATCTTTATACTTTCAAGATACTGGAAATACATAAATGATTCCCCAAAGAATAACTAATATTTTTTTCTTTTATTTGATTTTGAGAATATTCCACATATATGAACAAAATGTTTAAGATTTCATGAAAATAAAATGTCTGTTTCATATTCACAAAGAGGAAACCAACTAATACAGGCCAACAGTTCTCAGCTCATGTCATCCATTACTTTGCAAACTTATTTTAAATTATGTATTCCAGGAAGATGTATTTCACAGGTTGTAAGGTGCAAATTCTCTTTCCGATTATATCTGAAATAGGACTGTGTCTTAACAATCAATGGAGTCTTAAAACTATTGGCCATAAGCAGTTACAATTGTTAGGGATTACATACATGTGAACATCAGAACACAAATTTCAAACTTGGAACATGAATGTTCCTGGCATTCGTGTTCCAACTTTGAAACAGAAAATCTTAAATGCAGCTACACAGCACTCCTTTAACTCTCAGAACCAAGATTTATGGGTTAAAAACAACTAACTTTACATATCAGTAACTGCAGAGTTGGCTTAAAAGCCTAATATCACTGGCATTTAGCTCTTTTATGTATTATTTTAAGAAGTGCTCCATGATAGTGCTCTTGACCACACAGAAAACAATACCCATGTGGAAAAACATGGCCCTCAGCAATGCAGAGCACGCCATTTGGAATAATGTAAAAAGGGTTTAGGAATACTTAACCAATTGAGTTATAGTCCCTTTTTGTATGTACCAGTTGGATATAGAATTAAAATTTTTCTTTAGATAAATTTCAATGATCTAACAGGGGGGGGAAAAGTCTAAGGTATAGGAAAATTAGTATAAAATATCTAGTATTAAAAACTTAATACACAGTCTTATATAAAATAATATTGTCTTATAACTCATGAAATATAATAAAATCTATGGGAATTTGCAGAAAACAAAAACATTTTTGCCAAATACCACTAAGAAAACCATTCTTTCGTAGTATTACCTGCAAACCGCAGCAGCCTACAGCATTCATTATGGACGCATTGTGAATAACTCTGTAAGGGATGCCCAGTTTCGTTGCTCTCAGAATAAGATCACTGTGTGTTGTAGCCCTGTAGTGAGAAAAGATCAGGTTGGGTTAAATTAACAAAAACTGACTTTTTAAGACAGTAAATCTACAACATTTCATGAGCCCAAACAGTCAAGAAGAATCAGTCAAGGACACTGTTCTCCCTCAAATATTTCAAAGCACCTGCTTTAGCTGTCATCTAGGAATTCTGGCAAGTGTATAAGTTTACACAGGCCCTGTACAATGTTAAATTATGCCTTTAACACTCTAAAAGCAGCCTTGGCAGCTCCAGAGAAAAGGGAACTTTTAACTTAATCTTTTTATTCTGTTAATTCCTGCAAAAAGACATCTATGGAATATTACTCAGCAACTGAACCTAAGAAGCGATTTGCAAATATTTTGACCTCTAATCTCTTATAATTTCTGTGACAAAGTTTCAAATTATAGCACAACTAGACTACTTGTTAATTTCTGCTCTATTTTGAAGGCTTTGATTCTCGGGGTAAAGAGAGAATATGTATAAACATAAATATGGATACTGTGAAACTTAACCCCAAATCAATTTAGAACTGCATTATTAACAGCTTGTATCCCCCTTGATGAAAACTCCAGGCCCAACTGGGGAAAGCAACATTAGCATGTTTGAGAAACTACATACAAACAAGCAGAATCTGTCAACTGGTCAACGCATACCAAGTAGCAAGATCAAGGGCTTTTACCCCATGAGGCAGTCAGAAACAGATTAACAAATGCCCACCAGGGAAGTCCGTTTTTAATCACACACATAAAATGAAACAACAGCTACTATAAAAATAATCATTAATTTGACTTAGAATAAGCTTTTTTTAAAAATACAAATGCCCATTGTAAAGAACGTTTTTAATATCCCTTTCAAACAGAATTTCACTAGTTAACACTAAGATAAGGGGAAATGAAATTAGTTACTTGGTGAGTTATTTAAATAGATGAGCAGAAAGAAAAACTGGTTTAGAATTATTCTCTTTTTCACAAGTTCATTTAAAATGACCAGATGTGGTTGGTATACTATGAAGATTTAATGACCTGGCAAAGTGATTTGATTTTGTGAAACTGCTACAAATGTGATTAAATGAGCTTCTCAGATTTCTGCTATGAAAAACTGTGATAAAACTGTTATTTTATTACCACAATTACCTAGATTATATTGCATCATTAAAAAAAGAAAACTGTAATGAACTACATGTTTAACACCCTCATACCAGGCATTCCTCAGTCTGTGGCTCATGAAAATATTTCATTATAGTAGACTGAGAAAGGCTGTGTGTGTGCGTGCGTGCGTGTGTGTGCAGGTGCGTACATGCATATGTGCACTGCTGTGTGTAAAGACAAATTTATTACTATTTCTGGGCATGTGTGGCTCTAACCGAAATCAATTTGAATATATAAGGCTGAGTATGTTTATTTTACATTTTACTTTATAATAACATTAATTTGCATAATGGGAACAATCAAATGACTCACATTAAGGTACATAGGAGACAGGCAAAGAAAGGTAGATTTGTGTGTGTGTGTGTGCATGTGTATGTCCGTGCGTGCACACGCATGCCATGAAGGAAATGGCACACAACATAAAGATAAAAATTACGTGATCATTTATTATAAAATACGTATAGTTACAGAGCACATTAAAACAGAGAATGGAATAAAAACAGAACTATCTTTAGAAAGAATCTGTTTAATGACAACCTTGTTCAACTGCTTTTTATGGGGATAGAAAGCTTAGCACTGTCATCTCTCACATGACTAAGTCAGATCTACTGATGCAGTATATTTTAAAGTCATTTACATTCTTTATGTGATTAACTTCCACATTCCTTTAAACTACCTAGATAAAAGGGCAAAGATGAGAACTACACCAACTGACTTAACTGACTTTCAAGTACCTTCTTCATGAATTTAAGATTGCTGGAGATGGATGGTGCTGATAGATGCAAAATGATGTGAATGTTCTTAATGCTACTGAACTGTCAAAAAATGGTTAAAATGATAAATTTTATGAATTTTTAAATATGTGAAAACTTTTTAAAAATTACAAAAATAATTTAAGATTGAGTAAACAATTTTCCCTTCTTTTTGAATTCTTTATTCAAATACGTAGAAAGGGGCTTAAATTTAAACACAGTACATTTTTGGTCATATATAAGCAAGCATTTCAGTGCCTTGTTACATTTTGTATTCCATTCCTGGTTTATCCATGTAATAAATTTAAATTCAAAATTTTCAAGGCCCAATTAAAATTTATACCTTCCTTATCATCTCATCTCCAATGACTAATATATCTGAATAGTAATACAGTGGGTAAATGAAAAACAACTACAGTACAGTAAATACCGCATAAATATGAATACAATGTTATATGTGACTAGTCACTGACATGAGGGAAATTAATTCGCTAGAAGTTTAAAAAAAAAAAAAAAGCATTTACTCCTGAATAAAATATGGGAAGATTCTTAGAAGAGGTGGCATCTAAGTTGGGTCTCCAAGAATCTATTATTTTACTAAATAGAAACTGGGAAGAACAGTCTGTTTTAAGGAAAAGCATGAGCAAAGAAATAGAAAATGAATATTGTGAAACATTTACAAAATAGCTTGGTTCTACCACAGTCAAAAAGAGGAGCACCCAATGGAAAAAGTAGATAAACTGTTAAAAGATTTAAGGCCATGAAGTCACTGAAGGATTCTGAGTAGCACGGCAGTACTATCTCTGGGCCTCAGGTTTTTTCATTTAGACTGAAATTTCCCTTTCTCCCCAACTCCCCCTCATCCTGCCTCATAATCTTCAACTGTTAAACCTGACTTTTGCCCAGCACCAACTCCTCCATAAAGTCTTTAAATTACATAGACTTTTCTATCCTTGTCTTCTACTCAACATTTCAGCAGTACATCCAAGTTGACCACTATTTCTTTTCTAAAACATTCTCTTTCCTTGGCTTCTGCTTTTGTACAACTCTACTGGTTTTCATCTTCCTCTGCTCTTGAGAGATCATGCAATGCCAGTATCCTAGGGACTGACCCATCCTAGGTCTTCTTTTCTTGCTCTTATTCTTTCCTAGAGTAATTCCACCCATTCCTCTACTTTTAAATATCTAGATATGGGTGGCTTTAAAAGTCATATAACTAGGATAGAATCTCCCCTGAGCTCCATTAGCAGGTATCATGAAAGCTAAAACATTTCCAGGACCAATTCCTGTTTCCCCCAGCCCTTTTCCTTGCTGGTTTTCATCATTTCAAAAAATGGCAGCCTCAACTACTCAGTTACTAAAGCCAGAATACATGAAGACTTATTTTTTTCCTTTCCTCATCTATTACATACATCTGAGCATTTTTTCCTTCTAAATTTTCCCCAATTTGTCTTTTTCTCTCTTGCACCAGGGCTACTTTGCCTCTCTAAAGTCCATTCACCCACACATTTAGTGACCTTTTAAGAATGTCAATGAGATTGTGATTATTAGTTTCAGCAGAGATAAAATTATTTTGTGAAATTGTTATAAAAGTGTCTAAATGCTTACTTTCAATTTCTGTACTTATGTCATCATGGACTGGTAAGTTTATAGGCTAGTAACAGTGTGCAAATCTTACTTCAAGTAGCACTGGTTTCCTGGACTTTGTCAATGACTGGATACCATTTGCAACCAATATAATAATGATACATAATCTCTGAAACCTCATATTGATATAAGTTATTTTCTTTTTGACAGACACATGTACATGTAACTCCATTGTTTTGAAAAATATCCGTGGTGGTGGCTCAGAGTGACTTAATTGTCCTTATGTTCCTTAAATCTGCGACATAAATTTTGGGTCATCAGCTGGAGAAAAAGAATTGTTCTATTTGGCTTGACATTAGAGATTGATGATGCTTGACTAGACAAGTACAAGCCCATCTTTGCAGTAATGTGGGCAAGAACAGAGCTCCCAGTGGATATAAGAAATTGAAATCTGAGGCTTCATAAATGATAAATTCAAGGCAAGTAAAGTGACAGCAGTATCACTAAATAGCAGATGATTAAAATGGGGCGGGAAGGGCGGGGAGTCTAAGACAAAGCAAGCAGAAGACACTTGCACTTACCTGCAAAATTAATGGCATGTATGACTCCTGATAATGCAATATACTTATTTAATAACAATATACTACTTCATTATTTGATGTCCTAAGTGACTTTCTAAACAAAAGCAGAAGCAACAACATAAATTTGACACCTGATAACCAATGTAAGTGATACATGATGACATCTTTCCCAAGAAAATTTTCTTCATTAATCTCAAAGATAACCAAAGTTTAAACTATAAGATTTTAGACAGAGCCTATGTAAACAGTCTCCTATCAGCACCTGGAAGACAAAGTTCTAAATATAATAATTCTTAATGATGAAAAAAAGTAAAGAAATTAAAAGTCAAAGTATCTGCTTTGACTTACCCAAATGGATCACCAACTACAAGGAATGCAACATCACTGATATCAGCATCCTTTAAAATATTATCTGCCTCCTGTTCCACTTCTTCTCTATCAGCAAGAATCAATTTTCTCTCATAAAACTCTTCCTATAGATTTAAATTCAATATAAAAATGAGATAGCAGGTGACCATTTCAACACACACACACACACACACAAACACACATACACACTCTCTCACACACAAAAAACAATCTTTGTCTGTGGCTGGTGCAAATCCTGGCAACCATCCAAACACTGATCCCTGAATACAACTCATCAATGAACTAGCACTCTGTATCATGCTGCAATTAAACTCTGTCTTTGGGGCTATCTTAATATCCCAAGAGGAGGCAGACCTCCTAACATCTGAGGCTTTTTGCATTTTAAATTAACCTCTAAATTTGGGTCTAATAGACCAGGCCAAACATTGTAGTTTGAATAGAAAATATGTATGCGTGAGCCTTACTTGCTTCAGAAACACAATACTACAGAATAAATATATTAAACAATAATATATGTTTATTGAACATATGTTTACCATACATATATGGTAGTTGGGTTTCATTAAATTTTCCTTGGGAAAATCTATGGGACCCCGATGAAAATAAAAGATAATTTCAATGAGAAATAGTAGAAAATTATGATTTAGTTGTTTACAAAACCAGCAATCATTCCTACATAATTGTAGGAAAGACTAATTTAAAACTGTACTTCCTAGTTTCTGGTAGAAAAAAAAAAGGCAGAGTTGCAGGAGAAAAAAAGAATTCTAAATATATAGGAAATCTCCATACAAACTACTTGTGAACAAATCCCCAGAAGTTCAACCCCAAAGCATAAACCCAAGAGGCTGACCTTAACTGGAATGGCAGCATGCAAGAGTGAGCTAGTGGTCATGGGGTAGTGGTTACAACCTATTATGCAAGATCACGAATCTTATAACTGATTTCCTGTGGAGTAATATATAACTCAAATACAGTAAAAGTGGATGCACAGATAAATAATACTATTTCTTACACACTAATAAATTTTAGTCATATGGATTATATCATATGTCAAAAGTTATAAGATTGCTATAATAGAAAAGTGTCAGTTACTCAGTAATATTTGTCAAGCGAATGAACAAATCATTAAGCATTTGAAGATAAAGGCTAAATAGTTCCAAGTAATAATTATTTCATAATACTTAACTACAATCAGTTTCTCAATTGTGAAAAATGATCCTTTCCTTTTCATTGCACATCTTCTTAAAGATAATGTTCCAGAAGCTCCCAATGACAATGTTTTCATGGATGAAAAATGTTTTTATTTTCCCTCTTACCACATATCTTTTTTCTTAATCACTCATTTTATATACCTTATTTAATTTTGTGAGCCCAGTAAACTTAACAGTTGCAGAACATTTATAGTCACATATGTAAGAGAACACACATGTGATTACTGAAAGCTGAAAGAAATGATGTTCTTTTTGAACTTCTAAAATTTCTTAAAGATCAAGGAATCACATGTTAGTAGCTTAATGCTGGCAGTAATCCAATCCAATCTTTTATAAATGACTTAACAGAAAACCCATTCTCTCCTCAAGACTTCTATCATGTTTACTCCATATTTATTACTTATCCTAACTCAAGAAATATTTCATTATCTAATTGAGACAACAGAATATTTTAAAAAATTCTCAAAGAGAAATACACATTAATACCTCAATATAATCAAATGGTTGATCCTCTTTAAAAGAATGCTTAAAAAAGGAAGAAACTATGAATTGTCAGTCCAGGTTCAATGCAGGATACAGGATGCTTGGGGCTGGTGCACTGGGATGACCCAGAGGGATGGGATGGGGAGGGAGGTGGGAGGGGGTTCAGGATGGGGAATACATGTACACCCGTGGCGGATTCATGTTGATATATTGCAAAACCAATACAATACTGTAAAGTAATTAGCCTCCAATTAAAATAAATAAATTTAAATTTTAAAAGGGAAGAAACTGCAAAAGCAGAAATAGACAGGTACTACATTATTTTTAACATAACCAATAATTTATATATTTGTTCATTCACTCATTTGAAAAATATTTCTTGTGTACAACCTTCATGCCAAGCTGTACGCATGTTGGAAACAGTGTAGACATACCCAACCCCTGACCTAAGGAGCATAATATCTAGTGTCATAGTCTTTTCCATCATGGTTTATCAAAGGATAGTGACTATAGTTCACTTACTGCTGTACAGTAAGACCTTATTGTTTATCCATTCTCTACCCCAAACTCTTAATCCATGCTTCCCTCACTTTCCATCCACCTTCCAGGCCCAGATCTTGACCCTATAAGTAATAACTGTTCAAATATTTTTTGGGGAAAAATACTTTAAAAATCATAGCAACCAAAATTAACATTTAGCTAGCACTTAAATTTGCAAAGCAGTTTCAAATACACTAATAAATGATATAATCTTAACAGCCTTCCAACTGGTTATTATGTCCATTTGACAAATGAAGGAAGTGAGATATGGAGATGTTTGGAAATGTCTATTAACTCCTATTTCTGAACACTTTTGTGCAGCTACTATGCTAAAATCCTGTCAGGCAGGCATTTCTGTCCTCTTTTTACAAAGTAAGAAACAAAAGTTAAAGGGCTTGTCTAAGGTCATGTTAACATGGACAGAACAAAGACATAAAACCAGGCCCAGTTCTTTAAAACTGCTGACTTGTTATTTGTCTATATTCTCTAAGAAGATTTTAAGTTCATTCTAAATGCCCCTGATCACTAATTAGAAAGGAATATTTCTATCATCTTGAGCTTGGAGACTGTGGCTCCATCCTATTAAATTGAAGCCAACAAATTAAAGCTGGTCATTAGACATTTCAAAGTATGGCTAATTCAAGTAGTAGTCCTTCTTCAGGTTTTAAAGTAACTGTGAGACCTTCAGAATTCCATGGGCTGTTAATCTGAGAGGCCAGAAGACTGAAAATTCTCTAGGTCACCTAAGACTGAAAATTCTCTAGGTCACCTTTTTCTTTGGAAGACTTGATAGACTAGACAATCCTAAAATCTTCTCCCTCCTCCTGTAATATATCCATCAATTTTTGCATCTTAATCTACATTCTATTTGAAATTTGATGATGAACCTGAATCTGACCTTTCTTTCAAAATTTCCTGAGCCTTTAACCAAATCCAGCTAAATGTATGATATGCTGGCAAATTCTATGGTTACCAAGTTCCTGGCTCACTCAGCACATTCAAGTGTATGGGTATAAGTTTGACTGGGAACCGTCTATTTAAAGGTTAGATCTCTCTGGATAAGACACAGACAGAAAGGTGATTACCATTCCCAATGGAAATACTTCAAGGGGGAAGCCTTCAGTTTGGTCCCTGAATACATAACCAACTCATTAAGGCTGTGTTAGCACCTCATTAGCACTCAACTCAGAAAGGGTTTCTTGGCTATCTCAGGAAATAAGGGATTCTGATGACTATCCCCAGGAGTGTAAAATAACTTTCCTTTCCTATTTAATGGAGAAAGCTACACAATTAGACTTGTAAGAAAAAGCACCCTTTCATTTTCCAAGTCACATGGTTAGTGTATGATTGCCATTCCTGTACTCAAGATTCTTCATGAGAAGGGGATGTATTTTAAAGGGTTTGAACCAGGAGGCCTGAAAAATTCGATTCAGCTTAGTGTAAAAAGAAAATCAGCTGTTAAATATCCGTCTTCCCAGGAAGCTACAAAGCCTTAAGCACTTACCAGAATTTCTTTCCCTACGGTCAGGACTGACGTATAGGTTTCCAGATACACTCGACTGCAGCGTCTGACAACTTCCAGGCCCTTGACTGTGATGTCCTTAGCATCTCCCAGGCCCAAACCAATCATGTAAAGCATCTCAAATAACGGGGGGAGGGTGACTGCAGGAAGAAATGAATATGAAAATCAAGTGTCAGCTACACCAAGGATACCTAAAATCTAGTAATGAAAACGAAAACCAAAATAACACGGGGAGGGAGGGCATGTCAGCGGGAGATTTAAGAACTTTCTGCCTTTTAAATAAGGACTGGAGTGTTTTAAAATACCCCTACCCGCTTTCTCTCTTATTACACAACGCCAAGAGCAGACAATTACCCGCTGAGAAAACGACAGTTGGATTCCTGTCCTTCCCAAATTTCTGTCTGCCTCCGTTCCCCAGAAGTAGTTGGCAAAGCGGAGGATTTACCCAGAGAAAGGATCCACGCCGCCGGCCTCACCTACGGTGCCGCAAAGCGCCTCCGCTTTACGGCATTTCACGACTAGCTGTAAGGGGTGGCTTCTGCAGGCTCCGGGTTGGGGCACCCCGCGTCCCACGGCCACTAAGGTTGACCCGCGGAGTGCTGGGGCTGGGAGGCGAAAGTTCACCCGGTCAGGGGAGTCCGACCAGTTCCCCGGCATGGCCTTTGGGAAGGGACGAGGCCTGCCCACGATCCCCTAATTTTATAAACATCCCATCCTGGAACCAGGTAAGTGCAAGAGCTTTTCGCCAGCGAGGAAAACCACCCGCGAGGTTGGACCAAGGAGCTCCACGCCTTCCTTCCCTCCTCCAGAAACACCAGAGGGTAGCGGGTGGAAGGAGTTTCCCCTAGTCTGCCCCGGAGATAGCCCTAATGCACACATTCCCATCCTCGCCTTTTCTTTCGGCTGTAATTTAACCAGCTGCTTTCCTGTCGAGCTGTCATTTTGGCAAAATTGGTGATGAAAGTTGGTTCTAATTTCCCAGCGGGGCCGTGATTCCTCGGGTTTGTCCTCGAAACCTTATTCTGGAGTGCCCAAAGAGGTGTATGACTGGAATCTGTCTTAGTCATCGTCAGTTTGGGAAGCCCAAAACCCTCCTGTGCCTCGAGAAGTGACCTTTAAGAATGCTCACGGATTTCAGATCTCACCACAATGCTTCCACAGGGGGAATTCTTAAAGTGGTTGGTTAAATGTAGTTCCAATGCCGAGATGATTTGTTATGACTGAATATAGTCTTCTTAAGGTCACTAATGACCTCATCCAAGTTAATAAGACAGTTTCCATTGCACATCTCAGCAGGCAATGTTGATTATTCAGAATTTTCATTGTGGTTCTCTGACAGTGCTTTTTGTTCAATCCTGCTTCCTTTAGCCTTCGCTGTCTTTTCTCTCTGAATTTCATCCAGGCTTTGGCGTTCTCATTCTTGAAAGGTCGGGCATGGCAGGCCCCGGGAAAGTGCCGCAGACAAGTCCCGGAGGCTGGCCAACAACCAAGCAGGCCCCGGGAGCGGACCAGACTTCTGGGGACCGTGCAGCATGGTCCAATCAGGTGCCGACATGGAGCCCTTGGACACCAACCGCCGCTGTAGCCTGCGCTTTCTACCTTATATGGGAGAACCTGGCTTGAACGCTGGCCCTGGCTATAAAACCTCTCCCCACCCCTCATACCTCTCAGACTCCCTTTGTCTCCTTGCTCACCCATCCCCGGGAGTTCTGCCTGAGAGCTACCGCCCAATAAAGGCCTTCATCAAAGGTGAAGAGGTGGCTCTTTCTTCCTGCGGTGTTTCTTACATCTGGCGCCCAACGTGGGGCTCGAGGTGAGGGCCCCTGGCACTCGCTGTTGAGGCCCCTTGAGCTCTACTGCCGTGGTAGCCCCGGACCCAGGCAGCTGATCAACCCCCGGATGGCAGGATATGGGGTAAGTCCCATCGGCTTTGGGGCCTGCCCTCCCTGGCGACCACCTCCTTAGGGCCCTGTAACGGGTGTGCACCTACTGGGCCCTCCCGGTCACCAGCTCGTGAGGGAGATGTCCCAAGTGGCTGAGTAGACCTCTGGCTTCGGCCTTTCCAGGTCCCCAGCTTGTGAGGAAGACTTTCCGAACAGCTGCACGGACCTCCGGCTTCCCCTGGCACGTCTGAAGACGTTTGGGCAGCGGGGGTTGCCTCCACGCCACGTGGTCGCCATGGGATCGACAGCCTCCAAACCCGATCCCCAATACTCCACTCCCTTAGAGTGCCTGCTGGCTAACCTGCGGACCCTAAGAATAAAGGGATATATCCACCCCAAACAGCTCACTTTTCTGTGTTCACAGGCCTGGCCTCAGTATTCCCTAGATAATGGCTCACAATGGCCAGCCACAGGGACATTAGACTTTGACGTCCTCCGTGATTTGGACAATTACTGCCGGAGAATGGGAAAATGGTCTGAGCGTCCCCTATGTTCAGGCCTTTTGGGTGTTGCACCCCCCACCTGCACCGTGCACCATGTGTGCTCCCAGCCAAATCCTACTCACCATGGCTCCCCCGACTCCACCCTCCTCGGCCAAGCCAACTCCTCCCATCTCTGAGTCTTCTGCTTTCTCTGTTCCCCCAGAAGATCTGGTGGCCCCTCTTCCCTATACCTCTCCCACGGCCCCCCACCCCCTTCCACTCCGGCTCCTGCCTCAATCCTGGGGACTCCACCTCCTGACCCCAGATCCGCCAGCGATTAACCCCATTCTCTACCCTTCCCTCCCCCCTGTCACCCCCTCGCCCTCTCTGGTCAGCTCTCACACCCGCTCTCACAGTAACCCGCCGGAGGCCCTCCTTCCGCCCTCCTTCCGCCCCTCCTTTCTCAGCCCTGGTTTCGCTATTTCCCTTGCGGCAGGTAGCCGGAGCCGAGGGCCTAGCCCAAGTCCATGTCCCCTTTTCTCTCCAAGACTTAGCACAGATTGAGACCAAACTGGGATCCTTCCTCTCCAACCCCACCCAGTACATTAAGCAGTTCACTGGTCTGACCCGTGCCTACGCTTTAACATGGCAGGACATATATGTCATCCTGGGGTCTACCACCACCCCTAAAGAGAGACAGGCCATTTGGACGGCAGCCAAAGCCCAGGCTGATCAATGACACTATGCCAACCCCTCTCCCGAGTGCCCCCGGGGCCTCAGGCGGTTCCTGACACTGACCCTGATTGGAACTACCAGGAGGGGGGTGGCGGCCAGCTGTAGGTACGCTATATGATAGAGTGTATCCTTGATGGGATGGAAGTGTCCTCTCATAAGGTTGTAAACCTCCTCAAATTAGATGAGGTGACCCAGGGGCCCGACAAAAACCCAGCCATGTTCCTCAATCGGCTGACCGAGGCCCTCGTCCAATACACCAGGCTGTCCCCTGAGTCCCCCATCGGGGCGGCCACCTTGGCCAATTGTTTTATCTCCCAGTCTGCCCCCGATATCCGGAAAAAGTTGGCCAAGGTCGAGGATGGCCCTCAGACCCCTATCCGAGACCTGATGAAAATGGCCTTTAAAGTCTACAATGCCGCGAGGAAACTGCTGAGGCCAGTTGAAAGGCAAGGCTCAAGCAGAAGGCCGAATTCCAGGCCAGCTTCCTAAACCAGCAAACCCAGGCCTTGGTAGCAGCCAGCGGCGGGCTCGGGGCCCCGAAACCTCCCTCCGGGGGCCTGCTTCAAGTGCGGCCAAGAAGGACACTGGGCCAAGATGTGTCCCAATCTGCACCCTCCTTCCAAGCCGTGCCCGTTGTGCAAACAACGAGGACACTGGGCTAGTGACTGTCCCCAGGCCTCTCGGGCCCCGACCTCTAGGGACCGGGGACCAGAGCACCCCAGGGAGACTTCCTGCCCTCCTCCAGCCTTGGAGCTGATGAGCTTCGACGATGACTGACGCTGCCCAGACTTGGGGACCCCGATAACCCAAGCCGAGCCCAGGGTAACGCTCCAGGTAGCAGGTAAGTCCATCAACTTTCTAGTTGATACGGGGGCTACCTATTCGGTCCTTCCCTCTTTCGAGGGCACTGTACGTCCTTCTCAGGTTTCGGTTATGGGCATTGACGGCCAACCCTCACGTCCGTTCCAAACCCAACCACTATCCTGTCAACTAGATTCCTGCCTATTTACCCACTCCTTTTTAGTCATCTCCTCCTGCCCTACTCCTTTCTTGGGAAGAGATATACTAGCTAAGCTGAAGGCCACTCTTTACCTAACTCCAGGATCAGCTCCCACATCAGGGGCCTTCTTAACGCTACTTGCTGACCCTCCAACCTCTTCCGTTAGTCCTGAGGTCTGGGACACCCGAGTCCCGGTGGTGGCTCAGCACTACCCTCCAGTTCTCATCCAGTTAAGGGACCCCACCTGTTTCCCAGCCCGGCCCCAGTTTTCTTTGTCTACTCGTAACCTCAGGGGCTAAAGCCCATCATCGACTGTCTCATGGGGCAAGGTCTCCTGATCCCCATGACTTCCCCCTGAAACACACCCATCCTCCCTGTCCGGAAGGCTACAGGAGACTACCGACTAGT
This sequence comes from Nanger dama, assembly GCA_917880005.1. Classification (NCBI taxonomy): domain Eukaryota; kingdom Metazoa; phylum Chordata; class Mammalia; order Artiodactyla; family Bovidae; genus Nanger; species Nanger dama. The sequence continues at coordinate 7,533,987 of CAKJTW010000059.1, forward strand.
GCAGGATCTCCGCCTGATCAACGCGGCGGTGGTCCCTGCCCATCCGCTTGTCCCTAACCCCCTACACCCTCCTTTCTTCCATACCTCCTAAGACTTCTCATTTCACCGTCACTGACCTCAAAGATGCCTTTTTACCATCCCACTTCACCCTGACTGCCAATTCCTCTTTGCTTTCACCTAGACTGACCCCAACACCCAGCTGACCACACAGCTCACATGGACTGTACTCCCTCAGGGGTTCAGAGACAGTCCCCACTACTTTGGGCAGGCCCTGTCCCGAGACCTGGCCAGGTGCTCGCTTTGCCCTAGCACCCTCCTCCAATACGTAGACGACTTGCTCCTCTGCAGCCCCACGGAAGAGACCTCCTGACAACACACTGCAACTCTCCTTAATTTCCTTGGTTCCCAGGGTTACAGAGCCTCACAATCCAAAGCCCAACTGACTTAGACTTCTGTCATCTATCTGGGCCTCCAAATCACTCCTACCACTAAGGCTCCGACAGCAGATCGGTGTAGCCTCCTCCTGTCCATCTGCCCTCCAGCCAGTGGAGACCAGATATTGTCCTTCTTAGGACTGACGGGATTCTTCCAACACTGCATCCCGAACTATGCCACCCTGGCCAAACCCCTATATGCCGCCACTAAAGAGACTCCCACAGGGCCGCTGTCTTCCCCCCACCGAAGTGACTCAGGCCTTCCACACTTTACGCTCAACCCTATTGGCTGCACCCCCTCTCTTTCTCCCAAATCCCAACTATCCAGACCATCTATATACTGATGAAAAGGGAAGGATAGCCTTTGGAGCCTTGGTGCAACCGATTGGCCCCGAATTGCTGCCTATTGCCTACATATCCAAACAACGACCTCACAGCCAGGGGATGGTTCCCCTGCCTGCGGGCACTAGCGGCGGCGACAATGTTGTACACTGATACTAAGAAGCTGATTCATGGCCGGCCCCTGATCATCTTCTCGCCTCACCGTCTTGGTGACCTTTTTAGCCTCTAGATTTCTTTCTGAACTCAGCGAGTCCAGGCTCCAACAGTTTCACCTGGTGTTTCTGGACAATCCTCAGGTTTCTGTAGGCCGCTCCCCACAATTAAACCCGCTTTCCTCGCTACCCTCACTCCCTCTCTCCTCAGAACCCCCAGCCCACTCATGCTCAGAGGTCCTTGAGTCCCTTATGCAACCACCCCACAATCTGTTCTCCAAACCTCTACCAAATCCAGAGCTAACTTTGTTCGTCAATGGGAGCTCGAAGTGAGACCCCAGTGGAAACCGAAGGGTGGCTTATGCTGTGGTAACCACCCAGGAAGTCTTGGAGGCTCAGCCCCTGCCGCCCGGGACGACATCCCAGAAGGCTGAACTGACAGCCTTAACTAGAGCCTTACACCTGGCAAAAGGAAGAAGGGCCAATATTTATACAGACTCCAAATATGCCTTTTGATTGCCCATTCTCATGCAGCAATCTGGAAAGAACGCAGCTTCCTGACCACTAAAGGGTCCCCCATCTGTAATGCCCCCCACATTACTCGACTGTTAGATGCCTTATCCCTGCCCAAAGAGGTCGCTATCATACACTGCAAGGGACATCAAAATACTCATGACTCTGTCGCTTTGGGTAATAACATAGCTAACCAAGTGGCTCGACAAATTGCCTTACAACAGGCCCCCAAGCCCTTGCTGGCTTTGAGATCCACCTTCAATCCCGAGTATTCCGACAAAGAAGCCAAAGCCTTGCTGGCACAGGAGGGGGCTCAGAGACACCCACTGGGATGGATACTGTTCCATGGCAAACCGGTACTCCCTGAACGCCAGGCAAAAGACATCATATCCCAAATCCATGACACCTTGCACATTGGACCGAGGGCTCTCCTCTCCTTTCTCAGCCCCATCTTTGCCCCTTGACACCTCAGACAGGCCATATATGATGTTCATCGCTCCTGTTTGATGTGCGCTTCTACCTCTCCCCAGGGAGGACTTAGACCCCCACAAACAACTCATCAACTTAGGGGACACTTGCCTGGGCAAGATTGGCAGATAGACTTCACCCACATGCCCAGACATTGGAGCCACCGCTATCTGCTGGTCTTGGTGGACACCTTTTCAGGATGGGTCGAGGCCTTCCCCACTGCCTGAGAGACAGCAGCGGCGGTGGCGGAGGTCTTGGCGACCCATCTCATTCCCAGATTTGGGTTGTCAAACTCTCTCCAGTCTGACAATGGGCCTGCATTCATCTCAGATCTCCCAGTAGGTGGCCACGGCCCTGGGCATCGCCTGGCATCTCCACATCCCCTATTGGCCCCAATCGTCAGGCAAGGTAGAGCGGGTGAACAGCATCATCAAGACGCACCTGACCAAGCTTGCCTCAGAACTGCAGCTGTCTTAGGTCGACCTCCTTCTTCTGGCAATCACTCGTATTCGCACCACACCACACTCAAAAACAGGTTTGACCCCCTTTGAACTGCTTTATGGCAGGCCCTATCTCCTGACCCACCTCCCGGAGGAGAGGCCCCCCCTCACGGGATACCTCCCCCCTCTTCCCCCTCCTACGATCATTGCTGAGAGAACACGCTGACCAGGTCTTGCCACAACCGACAGACGGCAAGGGGCCAACTTGGCCTCTGGCCCCGGGAGATCAGGTACTGCTGAAAGCCCTCAGTCCCCGCCCACTACAGCCTCGCTGGACGGGACCCCATACGGTAATCCTCACCACTCCTATGGCAGCCAAACTTCTGGGACACGAGCCCTGGTACCACCTGACCCGACTCAAACTCGCACCCCCAGGTCTCCCTGAAAGGGGTGGTCTTACCGCTCCATCCTTACTGGGCCAACCAAACTAACTATTACCCGAACCCTTCTTTCGCCGATCTCGGAGTAATTGAGGCACCACCTCCCACCAGGAGCAAACACGTCCCAGTCCGATGTTTGCCTGGTACCATCCGCTGTGGCTGCTGACTCACAGCTCTGGCCATACTCTTCGCCGTTGGATTAGCGGCCACAGCTCCCCAAAACTGGTCATTTGCACTTCGACTGTCGCTGGCCCTCACATACCTAGCCACCTGCTTCCTACTCCTGGGGTGCTATTCCCTTGGGACACCCTGACCTGGTTACCAGCTCCATCCTTACGAGACCCCCGAGGCTGGTTTCCCGCCACACCTCTTTCACCCCCAACCTGGAAACAATGCGGGACTCTCTACTCTGGGTTACTCTGGGGGTACTGGGGGTCCTGGAAAAAGGGGGACACACCAACCAAAACCCCCACCAGCCTTTTCAAGTCACCTGGATCTTAAAAAATGGAGAGACCTATGAAGAACTAAACCGGACCACAGCCACCCAACCGAAAGATAAGTGGTGGCTGGACCTATACTTTAACCTTACAAAGTTAATCAAACAATCAGGATACTCCAAGTGTAGGGTCAGATCCCTCGGGTTTTATGCCTGCCCAGGACATCAGCGGGAAAATATAAAGACCTGTGGGGGAATGGTGAGCCGCTACTGTAAATCCTGGGGCTGTGTCACTTCCAACGATGGGTACTGGAAGTGGTCGGTGACCAAGCCAGACCTAATCGGTATGTCCTTCACGGGTCCTCTCCCGGAATCAAATTGGCAGGGGCACCCCTTCAACCCAGGGCAGTGCAGTGACCAGGTCCGACTATCATTTACACAGCAGGGACGGACCGAAGATAGATGGATTTCTGGGCTGTCCTGGGGGTAGTAATATATGATACTTATGGAACGGGAAGCAATAGCGCAACGCTATATGTCCAGCAAGTCCTGCAACCCGCTCAGACCCATGCTGTGGGGCCCAACCGGGTCATTGCACCTCCCCACCCCTCATTACGGGAGACAAACGCCACAAATGTTGTGACCTCACCTAACCCCACCCCCTCTCTTCATCTGACCCGGACTGACCCACCAGAGACCCAGGAACCCCTGTGGGCCTTAGTCAAAGAAACCTACGGGGCCCTCAACCACTCTAGTCCTAACGCAACCCAATCCTGCTGGCTTTGCTACACCCTACATCCACCCTACTACGAAGCCGTGGGCTTAAATGCTACCTACAACTTATCCATTCTCTCCAAACCACCACAGTGCTCTTGGGGAGACCGCAAGGTGGGCCTCACCATGAAGGAAGTATGGGGTTCGGGGACCTGCTTAGGCACGATTCCCACAGATAAATAAACCTTGTGCGCCCAGACTGGCGATGATACCAACTTCACCAATAAGACCTATGTCATACCCGAAACTCGGGGGGTGGGGTGGGGTGGGGTGGGTATGCTCGCAGACTGGGCTAACGCCCTGTCTCCACTTGTCTGTCTTCAACCAGAGCAGGGAATTCTGTGTCATGGTAGCGGTAGTGCCCAAGATTATATACCATCCAGAAGAGGTCCTCTACAACTTTTGGGACCGAGACACCCCAGCTCCTAGACATAAGAGGGAGCCCGTTACAGCTATTACTCTGGCAACACTGTTCGCCAGGGGGCAGCTGGAATGGGCACGGGCATTGCTTCCCTGACCACACAACATCAGGGCCTGATCACCCTGAGGGCCGCAATTGACAACATCGCCCGCATAGAGAAGTCTATGATGGCCCTAGAAAAGTCCCTGACTTCCCTGTCCGAAGTGGTATTACAAAACCGCAGAGGACTAGACCTGGTCTTTTTGCAGCAGGGGGCCTCTGCAGCCCTCAAAGAAGAATGCTGTTTCTACGCGGATCATACTGGGGTGGTTCGAGAGTCCATGGCTAAAGTAAGAGAGGGATTAGAACGCAGAAGAGAGAGAGGGAGGCCCAGCAGGGCTGGTTTGAGTCCTGGTTCCAGAGCTCCCCTTGGCTGACAACTTTGCTATCCTCCCTAATGGGACCACTCATCATTCTCCTGCTGCTCCTGACTTTCGGGCCCTGTATCCTAAATAAGCTTTTGGCCTTTATCAAACAGCGGCTCAACACGGTCCAGCTGATGATACTGAGACAGCAGTACCAAGGGCTTCCAACAAACACTGCGTGACAAAACTAACGGCAGATGCCCCTATCATCCTGGCCACACCCTACCCCTCGCCGCCCCTGTTCAGCAGGAAGTAGCCAGAGAGAACCGGCGCCCCTTGTCCTATATCAAAAAGGCCGGGATGAAAGGTCGGGCATGTTGAGGCATGCCCCGGGAAAGTGCCGCAGACAAGTCCCGGAGGCTGGCCAACAACCAAGCAGGCACCGGGAGCGGACCAGACTTCCGGGGGACTGGCCCCCTGCAGCCTGGTCCAATCAGGTGCCGACACGGAGCCCTTGGACACCAACCGCGGCTGTAGCCTGCGCTTTCTACCTTATATGGGAGAACCTGGCTTGAACACCGGCCCTGGCTATAAAACCTCTCCCCACCCCTCATACCTCGCAGACTCCCTTTGTCTCCTTGCTCACCCGTCCCGTCCCCGGGAGTTCTGCCCGAGAGCGACCGCCCAATAAAGGCCATCAACGGTTCTTAGAGGTGGCTCTTCCCGTGACGTTTCTTACAATTCTGTACACTCTTAATGATTGGTTCTATCCACTGTCACTGTTAGATTCATTCCTCATACAATAAACAAAAATAAATTCACTCGTAGATGTAAGTGGAAAACTTCAAATTTCTGAGGGAAAACTGGAGAAAAAGATTTGTGACTTACTTAGGCAAAGATTTCTTAGGTGAAACAACAGAAGTATGACAGAGAAAAGAAAAACATAAATTGTACTTGAGCAAAATAAAAACGATGGTCTTCAGAAAACATTGAAGTCACATTGGGAGGAAATATTTGCAAAGCGTATATTCAATAAAGGACTTATATTGAGAATATACAAAGAACTCTCAAAACACAATAGTAAGAAAACAATTTTAAAAATGGGAAAAAAATTAAATATGGACACATCCCCAAAGAAGTTATATAAGCAGCAAATACACATTTGAAAAGATGCCAAACATCATTAGACATTAGGGAAATTATTAAAAACCATTCCTACTATTGCACACCTATTAGAATGGCTACATTAAGAAACAAAGAAAATCCGTAATATTCATTACCATGATTTCAGGTTATCTCTTATGTTTTGCAGGCTCAAATTTTCACCTCTCATTCAGACCTCTTCCTCAGCATCCTGTATTTAACTTTTTCTGGAAATCATCTGAGTAACCCAGAGGCATGTCAAATCTATCACATCCAAAGCTGAATCCATTAGCTTTCAACTTGGCTTTTCCTTCTGTATTGTCTGCTTTGATTGGAAGACATTACCATCTATAGACTCTTATCGAAGCCAGGTACCTGGAAGTCACCTCACATTTTAATCTGACAATCTGCTGGTCTTTCTCAATAGAAACCATGGCTACCATCACAATCTTGATTCAGGTCCTCATTATTGCCATTCCTGCAGCTGGTCACCATGTCTCCTTCACATTCATCCTTCTCTCAAGAGCCAAGGAGATCTAGCTAAGATACAATCTGAAAATGCCACTCCCCTTCTAAATCCTTTTGAGGCCAAGAAAAAGTCCAGTCTTCTTAACATGTCCCACAAGATCAACCATGATGTGACAGTTGTCTACCTCTATGGCCTCATCTGTCTCCGCTACTTACCATGAGCTTTTTCTCTAGCTGTCTAGTTCTGTGCCCACAACGTGCTGCTCTGTGTCTCTCTGCCTTTAGTCAGGCAGCCACCTCAGCATGGAACACCCTTGGCCATTTTCTCCTGCCTAAATCCCTGCTGCTAAGTCACTTCAGTCGTGTCCAACTCTGTGCAGCCCCATCGATGGCTGCCCACCAGGCTCCCCCGTCCCTGGGATTCTCCAGGCAAGAACACTGGAGTGGGTTGCCATTTCTTTCTCCAGTGCACAAAAGTGAAAAGTGAAAGTGAAGTCGCTCAGTCGTGTCCGACTCTTAGTGACCCCACGGACTGCAGCCCACCAGGCTCCTCCATCCATGGGATTTTCCAGGCAAGAGTACTGGAGTGGGGTGCCATTGCCTTCTCATTCTTTAAGACTAAATCAAAGAAGTAGTCCCAGAGATCCTGAAACTAGGTTAGGTATCTCCTTTTTGTTACAATAACACTCCTTACACATACTTGTCAATTTAGGTGTTTTGTAGTTGTGTATCTTCTTTATCAAACCATAAATTTTATTAAATCAGGGGCCATATTTTATTTATATTCTCATCCCTAAGTCATATCACAGTGTCTGGTACATGGTAGGTATTCAATAAATGTTTGTTAAATAGGTCATCATTCACTACGAGCTGAGCAATTTCTTTGTTATGATGATTTCTTTTTCAGTCTTTACGAAATGCAGAGAGTGATATTTTGATTATGATTTCTTTTTCAGTCTTTATGAAATGCAGAGAGTGATATTTTGATGACGGTCAAAAATCATTGGTGAAATTATCAAACATAAACATGCCTTGCTTATGATGCTTTAGGAAGTCATTTATGTTGAAAGGCTCCGACATCTCACATATACTTTATATGCTCACTATTGAGTAGGTAAATTTTCCAATGTACTGATCATTTCTAGCATGTTTCAGTTTTCAGATTTTCCTTGAGTGATTTCAAGTAGCTTCACAGGGAAAGAACATTGCCATAAAGAATAATTAGTAATCCAAAGGAAGGTATACTTTATCTCTTTTCAGGAAATCTATATTGAAAGTGAAGTTATTCTGAGTTGGTAAAGAAATACTGTATTTTTAAATACAGAAGTAATTTCATATTTTAATTTTCAAAATTCAGTCAAAGGAACTTACTTTCAGTATAGAATTCTTAAACACACCTTTCTGCCTGCTTTCTTTTCTCAGAAGAAGTGTGGATTTGGAGGACTTTTCTGGAGGTAGATAAAGTAAACATGTTATGGCAGTCTTTTCTCTTCCCCACCTCAGCAAATATAAGCAGAAAAAACCTAGTGTCATCTTTTTTTTTTTTTTTTTTTTTGCAGAATGTTTCTGTGTGATTTGATTTCTGTCTTGCCATTTAAAACAGGTTTCAAGTATGACTGCATTTCCATCAACAATTTATCATTAAAAGTTTCAAACATATAGAAAAGTTAAAACAGTTTTACAGTAAATATCCACATAGACACCTCCTAGGTTTTACAGTTTTAACATTTTGCTATATGTGTTCAATCACATATTTACCCATCCACTCAGCTATCAACTTATTATTTTGTTGCATTTCTACAAGAGTTATATAAATACACACGTGATTGCATTTTACTGCTCTTCTGTTTCTCTGGCCTCACTTCCTGGTGTTCTCCATACCACCACCCCACAGATATCTGTTTGTTCCCTGGCTCCACTTCCTTGAAGTCTTTGCCCAAAATTTACCTCCTCAATGAGGCCTAACCTGTATAAAACTGACAGTTTCAGTCACTTCATCTGCTGTTTCCCCCAGAGCACATATTAACCTTCTAACATAACTGTGTAATTTACTAATTTATTGTGTTTATTGTCTGTGCCATCCTAGAATATAAGCACCAGAAAGTCAAGAATTTGTTGTTCCATTTGGTTTACTAATGTGAAAGAAACACCTGGAACAGTGTTTGGCACATATGCTCAGTAGAAATATGTTGAATGAATTAGTACACATCTACATGTAGTAATATAAATACATTATGTGTAAGGGAAGAATTATGCAGAGAGGAGTTTGCATGATGATTAAGAACTCAGGTTTTGATCTCATTCAGACCTTGGTTTAAATTTAGGTGTTTCTGCTCAGAAGTGTTAATGAACCAAACTTGGGTCTTCTTGCCTGTGCACGGTAAAGCCAATCTACTGACACTGAGTTGTGGTGAAGGAAAGTACAGCATTTATTGCAGGGCGCCAAGCAAGGGAGTGGGTAGCCCATGTTCAAAAGACCCAAACTCTCCAGTGGCTTTCAGGTAAGTGTTTGATGTTTTTAAAATTAATTTTTATTGGTGTTTATATAGGTGCTTAGGAAAGGGGGTTTTAAAGGCGTTGTAAGGGAGGACATGTGATCAGCTTATGCATAGTTCTCAGATTGGTTGACATCAAGGTGAAGTTTGAAGCATCATCAACCTTTGGGTCTCAACAGGTCTAGGGTCTGTGTGCTTGTGGGCGTTGTTTTCATCTGGTGGGGGTCTGCATCCTCTAAAGACAACTTAGGAATGTGTGTCAGGCCTTTATATCTTTTAGGTAACTGTGAAATCAGTGATTCTGCCATGTGAAAGAATCTATAGTAACTGGTTACTGATAACAAACTATAGTCTAAATTGTTACCAGTTTCCCAACCCAATGTCTATTCTTTGTTTCTGTACCTTCACATTTCCTAATCATTAACTATTGAGCCAGTCTTTGGAGACTCAAGGGAAACTGGTTGTGTGTTAGTCACTCAGTTGTGTCCTACTCTTTGCAACTGCATAGACCTAGCCCACCAGGCTCCTCTGTCCATGGAATTCTCCAGGCACGAATACTGGAGTGTTTGCCATTCCCTTCTCTAGGGATCTTCCTGACCCAGGGATCCAACCCAGGTCTCCCGCATTTCAGGCAGGTTCTTTACTGTCTGAGCCACCAGGGAAGTATTTTACATCAAAGGACAGGGACACAGGGGTTTGTATATGGTTTCAGTAGCACATTCCCTTTCTAAACCTCAGTTGTCTCATCTGTGAAATAGAGATAATAATACCATCCTTCATAGGATTATTATGAGGTTAAATGAAAGAATATATATTAAGGGCTTAGTACAGTATTAGGCATTTAGTAAAGACTCAATCAATAATGGCAGATATGGAGTTTGAAATTAATTTTATGGTAATCTACAGTGTCTATCAGATTATGAGAATCAGACTCATCTTTCACCAAGATTGGTGTTCATTCTTTTCCTCATTCACTATAGTTCTTTGAAATCCTGACATCGTTCAATTAGACCTCTAGGTGGACTATGTTATTGATTCACAAGAGTCATCTTAAGCAAACATTATTATTATACTCGGAGGTACTTTTTCTAAGAAAAACCTTATTTCTATCATTCTGTCATTGACTTTCACACTGTAGACTTGATTGGCACCAAATAACTGTTGCCTACCAATATGTTAATATTCAAAGTAGAAGAGAGCTAACATGCAGGTGAACTTTGTTTGTATTCTACTAAACAAAATCTGATGAGCAGAGAAAATGTTCACTCAGGTTATAAACAATTTTTTAAAATTTTAGGTGCTCAGCAACAATTAAAAAGATAATTGTAGTCCATTCTATAATACTGTATAGCAATTAAAAATGTGAACTACTGCTACATAAAACAGCCTGGATGGATCTCAGAATCTCAATATGGATGGGTAAGAGTACTTTTTTTTTAGCATAACCAGAATATAAATTTTTTTTAAAACCACATAAGTTCTTGTCATTATTAAATATGTACACTAATAAACTCTGTGGACATTGAGTTATTCAGATAACATGGTCACTTATGTTACTTAGAGGCCGGTTTTTTTCCTGTGGTAAATCTAGAAACTCTTTTAACCAAAATTAAACCCCTGTCTATATCAAGTTGCAGAATTTCCACAAACTTTAATTTTCCTGGAGTGAATTTGGTTTTCATCTTCTAAATCCCAGCAGGCACAGGGCATGATTCATCTTAACCTTATTTCCTTGCATTTTAGTTTATTTGATTTGATTTTTTGCTTGATTTACAGTAAAGTTTTCTGCTGTAACTGAGTAGCATTATTTCTTCCCAGCAGTTTTCAGCACCTCACTTTCCAGTTTCATGACATTTTCTGAAAATAATGGCTTATTGGTATCCAGACTCAAATAGAATCTATTTTAATCTTATCTTCGCTTCTGATTATTGTTCCTCTTTGAACATTCATTAAATAATAGGCACTTGATAAAATGCAACAGTAGTTTCAAAGATACTGTTTATGCCATGAATACCAATTGCAGAAGCAGTAGAAAGCTGTGATTAAGAACCTGGGCTTTGAAGTCAGACTACTGGACTTGAATTCTGGCCCTCCGTGCTAAAAGTGTGACCTTAGGGACATTCCCGAATCCTTAGATATATTATCTGTAAAGTGCAGATAATAAAGGTAGTTATCTCAGAGGACTGTCTCGTGGATTACAGGCAGTAATACTGCATATGAATTGCTCTGAACAGTGTCTTGTACTTAGTAATCATTCAGTTCTTAGCTGCCATTATAAATATTACTACCTTTAGATGTTTTCTGAGGATTAAATGTAGTAATATATGTAAAGTGTATATCAAAAGGCCTTCAGTGTGCTACACAATTAACAGTTGATATATTACCAAAGATTTTTTTGATCAGTTGGTTTTTACAGAATTTCTTTGTGTCTAACTAAAGCTTGGGACCATTCTCGCCTCTCCTCTCACCCAAAAAGTGAGCTTGCCATTAGTATATTTATACTCAGAAAATGTACCGATTTCTAAGCTAGAGCACAAAGCTTTTAAAAATTATAATGTAGCTGAAATGTTATTTATAATTAAAGGAAATAAATGTGGTATTAATCACTATTAAAAAAGACAAATGTTTTTCCTTCAATAATGATACGATGGCATTTCCTTCCAATTATTTCCTGTCCTAATAATTTTGGTCTATGACCAGTTAATCTCCATCAGTAAGTTGGGGATATTTGAGGGGATTATGGCATTGTGTTGTCTGGGGCCAGTCCTTTACTTGAAGAAGCTGTAATAATCTTACATAGAAATTACACTCAGAAGTCATACTAATCTTGATTCCTTGCTTATACCTAGTTCCTATGGACCAGCATCCCTGTCCTGTTGTTTCAAGAGACTGAACCATACAACTGATTTCAGTCTTGTGACTTAATTTCTTGCCTTCAGATGCATCTCCCCTTGAGTGAGCTCCCTTTTGCAAAGTGAGACCCCCACAAAGTTAAATACTCATCTGTCTGAAACCGTCAGGGTTACTGAGTACTTTTGAACAGGTAGTGCACAAAAGTGCCATTCACATAGACTGCATAAAGCCTGCCCAGCTGCGCCTGTTGACCCAATGACTGGTTTTCTATTTCTTAAACTATTGTTCACCTGCTATGCTCTTTCTTCAGCACATATCGTGGATCTTGTGTTACTTGATTTTTGTTTGTTTGTTTTTATTTTAAGGTAATATTTTATGCTATATCATTGTGTACTAGAGTAGCACTTTTTAAGAGTATCTTCATTAGATAGCATGTAATGAGATTGCTGATCAGGTTTGTGAAAATGAAAGTAGCTCAGTCATGTCTGACTCTTTGTGACCCTATGGACTACACAGCCCATGGAATTCTTCAGGCCAGAATACTGGAGTGGGTAGCCATTCCCTTCTCCAGGGGATCTTCCCAACCCGGGGATCAAACCCAGATCTCCCACATTGTAGGTGGGTTCTTTACTAGCTGAACCCAAATTATTTTATCTCATCTTCTTTGTATATTGTGATTCACTGGTGGCTCAGACGGTAAAGAATCGTCCTGCAATGCAGGAGACCTGGGTTTGATTCCTGGGTTGGACAGATCCCCCTGGAGGAAGGCATAGAAACCCATTCCAGTATTCTTGCCTGGAGAATCTCCATGGACAGAGGAGCCTGGCGGGCTATAGTCCATGGGATCACAAAGAGTTGGACATGACTGAGCAACTAAGCTTTGTATATTACTTCCAGTTATTTTGTTTTAACTTTCACAGCCACTCATTGCTTAGTATTGTTACATCCACGGGGAATACTCCTCCTCTATTCCATAGACATCTTAACTTTTAAACTCTAGTTTAAAATATAGTATATTTTAAATGTAGACTATAGTATCTCACCTGAGCTGCAATCTCTTCCCTTTCTTCCACTTCTTATTTCCTTTAATGTTTTATGACTATTGCTTATTATTTCTTTAGTTATACTGTGGATTTGAAGGACAAGGGCAGTGTTTTACCTGTTTTTATCTTCTCTGTGACATCTGTATCAGTGCTTTGCTCATAATAGATGCTCAATATTTGTAGAGTGACTTGTTGAGACTCCTGCTTAACAAGAGCCATCAAGTAGATATGCTTAATGGAACTGAAAAGGGAGAGACTAAACAGAAGGAAGTGATTTGATAAACTATTATAGTGATTTGTATATGAAATAATAATCAATCTTGAATCTACTCAGTGGCAAAATAAGTTGAGATGTATTAATTATATAAATCAATGTGGATGATCATGAACATAATTAAATGGAGAAAGGGAAGACAAGGATTGATTAAAATCTGATGTCAGTCCAAACTGGAACCTGTTTCAATCCAAACTTCTAAACTTACTTTTAGAAGTTTATTTCAAATGTCAGGAGAATAAAAGTAAATTCAGACCTAAGTTAATGATATTCTACATTCACTTTAGTAATATTTAAAACCACAAAGAAATGTAGCATTAAAAAACTCTCAGTCTTTCCAGGGTGTCATGACATTTGATTATTTTAAACATGAAATCCAGTTTTTTTGTGAAATTCAACAAGACTAGAATGAGCTATGGGATTTCCACCCCCTCTTGTAAACAGCTGAAAGTGAAAGTGAAGTTGCTGAGTCGCGTCCAACTCTTTGTGACCCTGTGGACTGTAGACCACCAGGCTCCTCCAGCCATGGGATTCTCCAGGCAAGAATACTGGAGTGGGTTGCCATTTCCTTCTCCAAGGGATCTTCCCTACCCAGGGATCGAACCCAGGTCTCCTGCATTGCAGGCAGACGCTTTAACCTCCGAGCCACCAGGGAAGCCTACTGTAAACAGCTGAATACAGGAATAAATAGACAGAGTAAGAGTTGAGACTTATTTATGCAAATTACTTGGAATACTTTTATGCGTTTCTCCCCAAAAGCCCTGAGAGCTAGACATACAAATTTCTGGAGCATCACATTTTTGACATATTCTTGCACATCTCACATTCTTGTGAGTGTCCATCACATGTAGAGATTTAACTTAATTCCTTTCACAACTAATTTGAAGCCCTATAATACCTATCTGACCTTAATTGTCCCTGGTTCAACACAATGAATATTTATTGAATGTCTTGTATGTAAGGCTATGTGCCCTGTATTCTTAGGGAAAAAGAAAAGCAGAAGTTACTTTCTATGTACTCTAGAAATTGTATTCAGGTGGGAAAAACAGCATCAGTAGCTGTGTTACATAGTGATCATGTGATAACAGGCAGCAATGCATGCTGTAATAAAGGTACAGGCAGTGTACAGTGGAGAGGAGAGCGAAAAGGGGATTAATTAAACTGGATAATGCTCTAATAGCTTGATCTAATTATGTTCTTTTTATAATATCTAGGTAACACAAGGAAACTCCGGATGTTTGACTGATCACCTGATAACCAGTTTCTTTATGTCACAGTTTGGAGGGGGAACTATATTGCAGATGAACTATTTAGTTGCAGATGAACTTCAGCCTTACAAACCTGTTAACTGGATTTTCCAGGTTACCCAGAATACCAGTGTCATAGCAGTGGGCTAATACTAACTCTGTTGACCTGTTTCTGACATACAAAAATCTGGGCATCATTTTGTCAACTTTATTAGTGTCTGGGGAGAGGTAGGGGGTGTGTATTCCTAATTTAGATATTTTTTCTTTCAGATACCAACTTGTCGGTTACTTGATGACCATACAATCTGTACAGGAAAGTGAATATTATTACCTAGATTCTGGGAAAACATAAGGAAATATCAATCTTCCACACAGCATACAGGTTAATGGGATTCTTGTGAGCCCCACTTTTATAAGTTCCCCTTTAGAAGTTTGTTTCCTGGACATAAATTTGAATTGGTTGCCCTGTAGGGCTGGTATTCATAAATGAGTGACTCATCTTTTAAGAATTCCAGACAGCTAAGCACACCATCATTTCAGAGTGTTTTGTTTTTTCCATGAAAACTGCCGAAGTAATATTGAAAAATTTCAGTTATAGGATGAATTAAGTTTTTGTGGTCTATTTTTATGAAACTTTTCATAGAAAAATGAGTACTAGTGACTGCTAGTTTAAAATATTATAAATATATTGTCACAATATAGTCATGCCTTCTGCCTACTCAGCAGAAACAGAATGTCCACTTATGTATCTATGTCAGTAGTTAATTCCTGGCTTCTTCAGGAAAAGGAAACCATGGTGTGGAAGGGATATTTGGGCCTAATATTATGTATGGCATTCCTCTGTAGATGTATATAAGTCATTGCCTATTTTGTATCATTTTCAAAGAATAGCAGGCTCAACAGGATTTCCATCGTTATGGAATGCCCTGTCCTTGTAAGTAGTTTGAGTTGTAATTTAAGTTTTCTCGTTGTAGTGGCATCCCTACTATTGTTTTTTCTTCCTGCTCGCAGCAAGGTGTTCCTCATATTGTTTGTTGAACATGTATCCCTCTACCCATTCTCTTAATCTCTTCTCCCACATTCACAGAGCCCTAGCTTCATCCCTTATGGTGATGATTTAGTCACTAAGTTGTGTCTGAGTCTTGCAACCCCATGGACCCCCTTGTTGCCTGCCAGGCTCCTCTGTCCATGGGATTCTCCAGGCAAGAATACTGGAGTGGGTTGCCATTTCCTTTTCAGGGGATCTTCCTGACCCAGGGATTGAACCCAGGTCTCCTGCACTGCAGGCAGTTTCTTTACTGACTGAGCTACTAGGGAAGCCCATTATCTTCTTCCCTAATTGCACCTACTCCTCGCTGCTGGCTTTTTACCTTCAGCATGTTAGAGTGTACCCATCTTAGAAATAATCAGAACAACCTTCCTCTAATTGTTACCCCATCTAGCTATTACCCAATACTTCTTCCCCTCACATATCATATTTTGAAAAATATCCAGAGGTCATCTCAAATTCCTCCTTCCTGCTATTTTGTTAATCCTGCTGATCTTTAATCTGATTTTCATCCCTTCTACAGTGAAACCATGGTCTCTGTTGACCTGTGTTAAATTCTGCTGCTGGATCTTTGCAGCTTTGCTGATTCTTCCTTGGTTTGTGACACCATTTCTCTTCAATTTCTATGTTCTCATTCCCTCTACTTTTCAAACGTTGTTGTTTGGAGGGATTCTTTTCTTGGTCTTATTCATTCTTTCCTTGCTCTACAAACTCCAGTTTGATACCTTATTCATTCCTATAATTCCAGAATCATTGTTAAAGTTATGACCCTCATGTCTGTATTTTCACTTGCAATAACTTACCCGATATGTCTGCTATACTTCGTTGTTTCACAGCATCTCAGTACATACAGAACGGAACTCTGCTCTTCCCACCATGGGTACTTTTCTTCCTGGATTCCATTTAGTGACAAGAAGCACCATCCAGACCAAACCCTGATTCGTCCCTAAGTGCCGACCCCTTCAAAATAAAAAAATACATTCCCATTTTACCTCCTTATATCACTTGTTTCTGACGCCATCTTTCCAATTCCAAAGCTTACTGTTTTTGTCTGGAATTACCTCATCACTTCTTAAGACTGATTCCAATCTCATCTGATATTTAATCTATTACTGTTCCAATTTTTTTTTTTTTTGCCGGGGGTGGGGGGGTGATTTCTTCTCTTTTTTTTTTCTGAAACACATCTTTTACTTTATTCTCCTGCTTGAAATCCTTCTGTGCTTCCCAACTACATTCAAGGTACACTCCCACTTCTTAGCATAGTGTCTGTAAGATATTTTATGTTCTGGGCCCAGTGTTTCTCTCTGGCTGCACCTCTCACCTCTCCTATGTGCAAGTCAACTTTGTATCAGGTCCCAGAGGGGACTCTATTCTTCACCTTCCACACTATCCTCTTTCTCCTTCTTACGCTGCCCTGCTCTCCTACTTTTAATAGCATTTTTTCCAGGCCTCTGCTTTTCTTTCTCACCTACTCATTTGGCATTGCCATGTCTCCTGTGTCATGTTTCTTTTATCACATTAATTCTGCTGTAATGCTTTATCTGAGCCTTTCCTAGACCAAAACTTCCTGGCAGCAGGAATTGTGTATTATCTCTGTATCATGCCATCTAGAATGTACCCATGGAATATCCTTAATAAAAGTTTGTTGGGAAAAAAGTCTCTGATGTCTGATTTACATCAGAAATAATCACTACTGTTACAATTGCAATTATATAATGTATAACAGGCTGATTTTTAAAAAATGGTCAAAATTCCTTTCTGAACCAAAGAACTTAGAGGTTAGAGAAAGTAGCTCAGGAATACAGGTGGTAGTAAATATGTAAAGCCTTTGCAATGCAATTCTGCCTCTACCCATGGGCCAAATTTCATAGGTTAAGGGCACAATTTTCCACGAGACTGCCCTCATTTCATTCACCAGCTACAGGCTTATGATTTCCCAGAGCTACTCTCACTTTCGACCAGCTGCTTATAAATTTGGGAGGTTCCCTTGACCCGCTCAAGTTTGATTATTCACTAGAAGAATTCACAGAATTCAGGAAAGCACTAAATATAAATTATAGTTTATTAAGGCACAGAAGATTCAAAGCGGAACCAGTCAAAAGAAGAGACTTAAAGGGTGATGTCTGGAAGGCCAGATGTGTGAAGTTTCCGTGTCCTTTCCCCATGGAGTCAGCTACCCACCTCACACTGATGTGTGACAACAATTAGTGTATCACTAACCTAGATAGCATATTGAAAAGCAGAGACATTACTTTGCCAGCAAAGGTCCGTCTAGTCAAGGCTATGGTTTTTCCAGCAGTCATGGATGTGAGAGTTGGACTGTGAAGAAAGCTGAGCTCTGAAGTATTGATGCTTTTGACCTGTGGTGTTGGAGAAGACTTCTTGAGAGTCCCTTGGACTGCAAGGAGATCCAGCCAGTCCATCCTAAAAGAGATCAATCCTGGGTGTTCACTGGAAGGACTGATGCTGAAGCTAAAACTCCAATACTTTGGCCACCTCATGCGAAGAGTTGACTCATTGGAAAAGACCCTGATGCTGGGAAAGATTGAAGACAGGAGGAGAAGGGGACAAAAGAGGATGAGATGGCTGGATGGCATCACCGACTCAGTGGACATGAGTTTAGTTAAACTCTGGGAGTTGGTGATGGACAGGGAGGCATGGTTTGCAACGATTCATGCAGTCGCGAAGTGTCAGACATGACTAAGCAACTGAACTGAACTGAACCAGAGAAGCACATCTGAGCTTCAGTGTCCAGAGTTTTTATTGGGATTCATTACGTAAGTATGACTGACAAATAACTGGGCATGCATGCATGCATGCAAGCTTAGTTGCTCAGTCATGTCCGGCTCTTTGCAGTCCTATGGACTGTAGCCTGTCAGATTCTTCCGTCCCTGGAATTCTCCAGGCAAGAATACTGGAATGGGTAGCCATGCCCTCCTCCAGGAGATCTTCCCATCCAGGGATTGAACCCACATCTCCTGCACTGGAAGGAGGATTCTTCACCACTGAGGTACCTGGGAAACCCCAGAAATCATTGGCCATAGGTTGAGCTCAATCTCCATCCTCCATCCCCTCCACACAGGTTGTACTGATTGTATAGCTTAAGGTCCCTGTCTGATTTCTCTTTCTAGCATGTCTCTCCCCCATTCTGAATCTCACTAGTATAAACTCTAGAAGCCCATCATGAATAATAGAGCCACTCCTATCACTGGCAAAATCCCAAGGCTTTAGAGGCTACCTTATAGGAACTGGGGACAGAAACATGCTATGTTCTCTAGCCAGTAGTAGACCATCTACAATTAAAACAAGTCTGGCCACCAGAATCGAAACTTATGTAAAGCCTAAATTATATTGGTAGCCTAGAATTTGTCTTCATTTGTCTTTTTAATCATACCAGAAAAGGACCATGGTGTAAAGGAAATGAAAACAATATCAAAGAGAGACTTGCACTTTTGTGTTTATTGTAACAGCATTCATATTAGCCAAGATATGGAAGCAACCTAAGTGTCCATTAAGAAATGAAGCGATAAAGAAGATGCAGAGTGTGTGTGTGTGTGTACATACATATATATGCGTGTATATATGTGCACATACACAGTGGAATATTCAGGCATGAGAAGGAAGGAAATCCTGCCATTTGCAACTACATGCATGGACCCTGAAGACATTAAACAAAGTGAAATAAGCCAAACACAAGCAAATTCTGCATGGTGTCACTTACATGTATAATCTTTTAAAAAGTTGTAAAAAGTGCTTTCCAGGGTCTGGGGGTAGTGGGAAATATGGAGAAGTTATAAAAGGTTACAAACTTCCAGCTATGAAACAATAAAGTCTGAGGATCTGATATATAACATGGTGACTAGTTTATAACACTGTATTGTGTAATTGAAATTTGCTAAGACAGTGAACTTTAAATGTTCTTAAATGGGGTGGGGCAATGAATTTAACATTCTTGTACAGTTTAAAAGTCTTAATGGCACCTAGAAAACTGAATTGATAGCATAGCTTTCCATTTGGCAAAGTCTGTTAAGAGACTGTTGAGAGAATAATTTATCAGAATTAAAAACTACTTCTGAGTTAGGTTATACCAACTTCACTTAGAGAAGGTGTTTCAGAAACTGTGCTAATGCAAACATTAAGAGCATATAAAGAGAATAAAACTTGGATGATCCTTCTTATAAAGCTGATGACCTATGAAATCTTGTTAGGTCCTGCATTAAACAAATTGAATAGACAAAGTAATCTTCCCTAGAAAAGATTTATTTCATCAATTTGGTATTTCTTACTGATTTAATATTGTTACCATTTATAATATATCAAAATTTTATTTATAAACAGGAATTAAATCTTGATTAAGATTTCCACCTACATTAAAGTTACCTTAAGTAACCAGAAAATGTTAAATCTATTTTGCCAATATTGGAGGTCTTTCTTAAGAGCTGTTAGGCTGGACTGAAGTATAACTCATAGGAAGAAATCTGAAAATCTCTCTGTGACTTTAACCTCCAAAACTCTGAAAAATTTACAGAGGATAAAATACCACATTGGTTTTAGATAGTGTGAATAAAAATGACTTGTGATTAGAGGATCTCTGTTTCTGCAGAATAATAAAATATTCTGACTTGCTCTCTTACTGATAACAGCAATAAATGATAGATAAAGGAACAATTGAATTGACAAATTTTAAAAATTCACAGGCCAAAAGCAAAATGAATACAGAAACCCAGGGAGCTAAATTAGCACACAAGTTGCCTTTTGCCCCAGAAATTTGTGCAAAAGCATTTGATCCTGAGGTTCCTTTGCACAAATCAGACTACTGATGACAGACACAGACTCTGTAGCTACCAAGGCAGTCTAATAAGAATCCTCTCTTGTAAACAAGAGCTGTCCTCAGAGGGCTATACCCTCAGTTTAAGAGTGAGCCTAAACGTAAGCTTGTCCCACCAAAGGTAACAGCAAGGAATATTAATTAAAAATGAACGTTCGTTTAGCTGGGGATTTCAAGCAGTAGATCTCAAGCCAAATATGCCTGCTGTCTGTTTTTGTATAGCCTGTGAGCAAAGCATTACTTTTACATTTTTAAATGGTTGAAACAAATCAAAAGAACCATATTTCATGACATGAAAATTATATATGAAGTTCAAATTTCAGTGTCTATAAAGTTTTATTGAAACAGCCATGCTCATTCATGTGTGTATTGTCTGTGGCTACTTTTTCACTGGAATAGCTGAGTTAAGCAATTACAGTAGATATTATGCATGGCCTGCAAAGCCTAAAGTATTTACTATCTAGACCTTTACCAAAAAATTTTTCTCAATCCTTAGTTTAGGATTTATAATGATTAGCGGCCATTCATGCTTTTTTCAGATGCAACTCATAACCCATGAGATACTACATAGTCCTTTATGTAAATAATAGACCCAAACAGTGATTTAAAGTCAAAGAAATAGAATTCAGTTCTGCCATTTTCTGTGACCACCTTGAGTTTATGAAATTGCAACCTATGATGTCTAATATCTTACTGAATTTTAATCTTTAAAATTGAAATGTAGTCTGATTTATTAATTTTTAAACTAAAGAACAAATCAAGGAGATAGTTCCTTTTAAAAGGCCCCCAAAGTGCTAACCCTAACCTAAAAGCAATTGATAAGCTGAAAATTCAAAATTATTCTGCTCATCCAAAGACATCATTAAGAAAATAAAAAGTTGATGCCACAGATTGAGGGAAGATATTCTCTCTCTATATATATAGATATCTATCTATATATATCTGGATAAATAAATCCTACAAAGAGATAGAATTCTTTGTTTCTACTTTACTTAACAATACTACTTCTGACACCAGATGTAGGGGGTTTCCCACAGCACCAGCTCAGTGCTTACAATTTAATTCAATTCTGAAACTAACCAGAGTTAGTACTCACTCCACAGGTTAGGGGCTTAGTCTCACAAGGCTGCCCCCAACTTCAGAAGCCAATCACAAGTAGTAGATCCCCAGGTATAACTTGTGTTTTTTTTCCCAACACCAAACAATTCTCTATTTCTCTTAACTTGGTCCCACAAATTTAACTCAGTTCTGGCTTTACCTACCTGGAGATAGTGTAAGATCCCATAGGTTAAGAGCTCAGTCCCACAAGACTGCCCCCACTTCAGGTGCCAGTCATAATTCCAGTGTTACATGTGCTGCTGACCAAGTGACTATAGATTGGAGAGTATCACCACCTTCTCTTTGGGCTTGATCAATTTGCTAAAGTAGCTCATAGAACTACCACATCACTGCTGCTGCTGTTGCTAAGTCCCTTCAGTCGTGTCCGACTCTGTGCGACCCCATAGACGGCAGCCCACCAGGCTCCCCCGTCCCTGGGATTCTCCAGGCAAGAACACTGGAGTGGGTTGCCATTTCCTTCTCCAATGCATGAAAGTGAAAAGTGAAAGTGAAGTCACTCAGTCGTTTCTGACTCTTAGCGACCCCATGGACTGCAGCCTACCAGGCTCCTCCATCCATGGGGTTTTCCAGGCAAGAATACTGGAGTGGGGTGCCATCGCCTTCTCTGACCACATCACTGGTTTATTACAAAAATAACTCAGTAACAGTCAGATGGAACAGATACAGAGAGCAAGATACATGGATAGGGTACTGAGCTTCCATGGTCTCGGCTCACTATTCTCCCACCATTGCCACTTGTTCACAAACCCAGAGGCTCTCCAAGTCCCCTCCTTTTGAGTTTCTGTAGATGCTGCATTGGGCTTCCCTGGTGGCCCAGCAGTAAAGAATCTGCCTGCAATGCTGGAGACCTGGGTTCCATCCCTGGGTCAGGAAGATCCCCTGGAGGAATGCATGGCAACCCACTACAGTATTCTAGCCTGGTGAATCCGATGGACACAGGAGCCTGCTGGATAGCAGTCTGTGGGGTTGCACAGAGTTGGACACTACTGAAGTGACTAAGCAGCAGCAGCAGAGGCTCCATTAAAGAGGCATGATTAATTAAATCATTGCCCATTGGTGATTGATCCAACCACAAGCCCCTCTCCCCTCTCCAGTGCTCAGGTGGTAGGACTGAAAGTTCCCATTGCTTAATCATGGTTAGTTTCCCTGAAAATTAGCCCTGATCCTTAGAAGATTTTCAAAAGTCATCTCATTAACATAAATTCAGGTATAGTTGAAAGAGGCTTGTAAATAACTAGGCACTCCTTTCAACTTTATGGCTTTGGAGCTATTTCAGAAATCGATGACAGAAGGCCAAATATAGCAAAAGATGCCCTTACAGGTCTTATAAAGGGAATTGCAAGGTTCTACAAGCTATTTGCCAGGAACAGTGGGAAGAGATTAATTAATGTATTTCTTACTATAAAGCCCAGTATCACAGCATTTCCCACAACTTCTGTCTGGCTTGGCTGCAAATCAGAGGTTCCCATGACCCCCTCCTTGCATTGGATCATCTGCTAGAACAACTACAGGACACAGGGAACACATGTTTACCAGCTTATTGTACAATAAAGGACATGTTAAAGGATACACATGAATAGCCAGATGAAGTGACGCATAGAGCATTGCCTGGCAGTGTCTCAGGCACAGGGGCTTCTGTCCCTGTGGAACTGGGGTGAGCCACCCTCACGGCACAGAGATGTGTTCACTTACTCAGAAACTCTCTGAAGCTTATACCGTTGGGGTTTTTATGGAAGCTTCAACTTAAAGGAATGATTGATTATTAACTCCATTTTCAGAGCCTCTCCAAATCTCCATTTGGATATTTACAGAGGCTCTATATAGGCATGATTGATGATTACATTCAAGAGGAGGGAGTGGAGAGAAGCTGAAGGTTCCAAGATTATGACAGTCTTTGGTGACTGATCCTATCTGGAAGCCATCAAGAGTCATCTTGTTAGAACAAAAGACACTCCTATCACTCAGGAAATTACCAAGTTCTTAGCATCTCTGAATCAGGAACTCTGGCCAGACTATTAGAAAAAAATTCTCCTAGCATCCCTATTTACAAGGATTTTAAGAGTTCTGTGTCAAGAACTAGGAGCAGACACCAATATTTATGTATTTTCTTATTTCACACTAACATTCAAAGATAAGATTATCTAGTTTTTTAAAAATGACCTGAATGACACTTCATCAGAGATTTATTGATAGCTGGTATGCATAGGAAAAAGTACTCAGCATAATTAGTTATTAGGGGAATGCATATTAACAATGAAACACTTTATACCCTTTAGAATGGCTAAAACATTAAAAACTAACACCAAGAAATGTTTGCAAGGATGTGGAGTACTGTAATTCTCTAGTAGAATGTAAAATGGTAAAAGGACTTTGGAGACCTGTTTTTCAATTATGCATGCAGCTAGTCTATGACATAACTCACTTAACTCCCAGTATTTATCCAAGGGAAATGAATACAAATGCTCACAAAAATGACTTGTACACGTTTTTTTAGCAGTTTTACTTATATCTGCAGTAAATTGGAAACAACCCAAATGTCCATCAAAAGTTAAATGGATTTTTAAAAATTGTGATACAATCATACAATGGAATACTATACTATAAGCAACTAAAAATGAACTATTGATCACACAGCAAGATGGGTGAATATCAGGAACATATTGATCAAAAGAAGTTAGACATAAAGGAATACATATTGCTCTCATTTAAGTGAAACTAAAAACTGGGCACAACTCATCCATGGGGCCCATGGGGAGTGGCACTTGCCTAGAAAGGTGCTCTATACAACTTTCTGAGGTGATATTAACCAGTTGTTGGTTACATGAATTTACACATTTTTCAAGGCCTTATTTTATACTTAATATTGCGTATTTCACTGTATATAAATGTATTAGAAAAAAACCAAAATATAAGCACACATATAACTTGCAGTGAAAACATTTCTGAAGCCAATCCAAGAAAATCTCTTGCAGCACTACTTACTAGTACCTCTGTAAACCACTGAACATGCTACAATATTTTTCAAAATGACATTTTATTTTGTAATATTCGATAAAATCTAAAATCATTTCTTTTCCAAATGGAAAGCCATGTCAATTCCTTCATGGTGAATTAAAAGCCTATCTTTAAATAAGTTATAAAAACAAAGAACACAGATCAGCATCAGACTTCAGATCAAAATCAGGATTGCAGGAGGAGTCTTGCTAAAATCTTGCTACAAGTTAGATGTTTTGTTCATTATTTCAGTTGCATTTACTATAATCCTGGTAAAGAAGTCTATAAAGTCCATTTCACAGATAAGTATGTTAAGGTTTAGGAAGGCTGAATAGCTAAAAGATACAAAACTAGTAAGTCTTGGAACCCAGATTTGAGCTTAGTTCAACTGACTCCAAAACTTAAACTCTTTTCATTTTACCCACTGTTCCAGATTTCAGAAAGGAAAGGATAGAAAAAGCAGCACAGTTAAGATTTGCAGGCTGGAATACAGTAGGGTCCAGTGGATTTATCATTCCTGTGAGACCTAAGCATCTTGACTTCTTGGCTACTGCTTCAGATGTCTCTTCCACTCCCTGACCCAGGCCCCCAAGTAATCTCTACAGTTCGTCTGTGACCTTTGGGTACTATGTAAGTCACAGACTGCTCAGTAGTTCAGTTACATTTCTACCAATGCAATTCATCAATATTAAAAATAGAGAAACACCAAAGAGAAGAATGAATGAAAGTTAGTGCAGTACATTCTTCAGAAGCAGGACACAGGACAGTGTCCCTATATTGTAAAGAATAGCAGAGGAGGAAAAAAAAGAACTCAAAGGCAATTGTAAGTATACTGAAACAAATGTATTTAGCTTTTAAAAAAACTATATTCTAGTGAAAATATAGGAAAGAATTTTGTTAGTTCCTGGTATTGAAGGAAATAATTGATATTTGTACAGGTCCTGAAAAAATAGTAAAGAAAATTGTGCCTTATTTTACTTAAAAGAATTATCCGATTAAAAATTTTGAATGCTTTTACATTACTATTCCAAAATAAGGCTTAGTAGGATTTCTGGAAATGCTTTATTCTCAGAGTGAAGCTTGGTCCCCTCTGTGAAATAATTCTGGATTTTAGTCCTAACTTGTCTGATCACTAGCTTTAGCTTTAGATCTAACATGTCTGTTCACTTGCTTTAGATATTCTTTTGGAGTTCCAGCAGTTTCATCTGCTAAATGAGAAATTTAGACTAGATGCTTAATAATAATCACTAACTTTTAAAAATATTCTGTCATAGGCTAGGTATCATGCTGCTGCTGCTGCTGCTAAGTCGCTTCAGTCATGTCGACTCTGTGTGACCCCATAGATGGCAGCCCACCAGGCTCCCCCATCCCTGAGATTCTCCAGGCAAGAATTCTAGAGTGGGTTGCCATTTCCTTTTCCAGTGTGTGAAAGTGAAAAGTGAAAGTGAAGTTGCTCAGTCGTGTCTGACTCCCAGCAACCCCATTGACTGCAGCCTACCAGGCTCATCCATCCGTGGGATTTTCCAGGCAAGAGTACTGGAGTGGGGTGCCATTGCCTTCTCCGAGGTATCAAGCTAGTTACTTTGAAATCAATTTTCTTATTTAATTGGCACAACAGCCTTATGAGATTCATGTGACAGTCCCTGTCTTATAAATGAGGAAACTAAAAAGAGTGTTTAGGTCTGAAATGAAACCTTGACTCCATTTGGCCCAAAGGTTTTAACCACCATGTTATCCAACCTGTCTGTAGTCCTTCAGCTTTAATCTGCCTTACAATATTCTATTCCTAGTCAGATCAACAAACAGATGTTGAGTTAGCTGTGAATCCTTGAAAACCAGAGGGCTTGATTAGTCTCTTAGTTTTCTCTTTATCTCCAAGGCCAGCACATTTTAGACCTGACTGAATTCAAGCAAAGAAACAAAACAAATTAATAATCTTCTTAAGGAAAGGGATTATATTCTACTTTTTTTCACTTTGTTGATCATGTCACTTTTTGCTGTATTTAGCACAGTATTCTGCATGATAAATATTCCGTAACTTTTGAGTCACTATGGGAAAGGCTCAACAATGATCAAATCTGCTTGGTTAAAAAAACCCCAAACCCTATACTCAAAGCTTTCATGTAAACCCATCTGTTTAACATAGAGGAACTGATAATAATTAAAAGTCTTAAGAGTGAACTTTCAGGGAATTCCCTGGGGGTTCAGTGGTTAGGACTCGGGGGTTTCACTGCTATGCGCCCTGGGGTTTGATCCTTGATTGGGGAACTAAGATCCTAGAAGCCACGTGCCGCAGCCAAAAAAAAAAAAGCGTGACCTTTCAGAGCCTGGGAGTCTGCAGCTGGTTCTGATGACAACAATGGATGGAGGAAGGACAATTGATGCTGCCTACCAGGGCACCCAGCAAGTGGGGATAAGCACTGGGGAGAGGGAATAACAATTTGCATATAAGTCCTTCAAAGGCCAAGTCTTAGTTTCTCTGCTGGTGAAAACTTCAGAAACTTTGGTCTGTGATCTACAAACTCTTCCTGCATTATCTCTCCAACTTTCCACTTGATAAGGTGACATGTTGTTCTTTGTTATAGGGGCATTTGCCCTGCCCTGACCTGTGCTCCTAGATGGTGTTTGTTCTTCTTGTTGCCTTAAAAAAAAAAAAATCTTTCTCTTCCTTTTTAAAAGTAGTTTTATTTCATTTAATCTTGTATCTTTTACTTTTAAATGGGAAATAGGAATAAGGGACAGCTTATTTATGACTGTTTGTGTATTTGGGGCTGGTAGAAATATTTATGGAATTAAATAAAATCATCTACAATAAAACCATATATGTTATAATTAGATTATAAATTAAGTGTAGGTCCTCTGTTGCAATATCAATGTTAAAAAATAAGTATTTTGCCAAATATTGGCTTTAACTTACAAGTCCGAGGGTCTTTCTCCTGAATGCTGGGAGAAGCCCTTCTGAGAGTAGTTTTAGTCTTGGGGAGGCCCAAATAACTTGTATTTATACTTTTAGTTAAGAAACACACATAAAATTATTATTTTATCAAGTAAATACACCAGACACATTTCTAACAATTGTGAAATTTCATTTTAGCTGACATTTTTATTCTAAGTAATACTTCTTGCTTCATAGAACAGACTAGAACTTATCTTGATAAACAGCTATTGTAAGTTCTGTTTAGCTATCATAATGAAAAATTATGTGCCCAGCTCTTATAAATACCCTCTTTATTAAGTGTGCTTTAGTTAAACAAACTTTGTATGGCCCCTGAACAAAACTGCACGTGTAACAGACTGAGTCTTTTCTGATACCAGAAAAGTTCTGAGGTTGGTTATCAACTATTTTTAAAGTACTATGTAGTAATGGATACAATTGCATTTCTTTGTACAAAAAAATTAAATTTTTCTAGGAATTTGATTTCTTTGTAACTCCTAAAAGTATGACTAGGATTTCCAATGAAATATTTAATTTGTCATCTGTGACATTAAAGTTAATTTCCATAATGCCTGGTGCCTAAACAGCTGTGTCTGCACCTGTTGCCAGGTGGCCCCTCGGAGTGGCTTTCGCCCTGGGGAAGACCCAAGTAATTTGGTAGTGGGGAGGCCCCAGTTGAAGGAAGGGAAAATTGGAACATTTCAATTATTTTTTCTACTAATATACTGCAATCAGGCTTTTACTTCCTCAGATCCCTTTCACTTTGTAATCCACTGCAGTCTTATACCCTTCCCTAAATTCCACCGAAACAGATCTTACTGGGATCACAATTAACTACTAAATGTCAAGTTCTGGGAACAGGTTTCAGCATATGACCCTCCTAGTGCTTGATAAGTTTGTTCATCTTCTTGATGATTTCTTCCTTTTTGGCATCTGTGATCCCTTCTACTTTTCTGATTGCTTATTGGTATTTACAGTCCTATATTTTCCCATTGATTGTTGGGTACTGTCTTCCCTTCTGTGCTGGTTAGTTGTATGTAAACTTGGCTAGGCTATAGTATACCGTTATTTAATCAAGCACTAATCTAGATGCTGCTATCAATGTGTTTTATAGATGTAGTTAACATCTGTAATCAGTTGACTTTAAGGAGATAAAGTGGTTGGGCTTCATCTAGTTAGTTAGAAAGCCTTAAGAGCAAAAACTGAGGTTTCCAGCAGAAAAAAAAAAAATTCTGCCTTAAGCTTGTAGCATCTGAGTTTGTAGTCTCCCTGGGTTTCTGAGTTTCCAGCCTGCTGATCTGCCCACCCTAAATATTTCTGACTTGCATGTCTTTCAGATTTCAGGATGCCAACCCCAACAATCACATGAGCCAGGCCTTGATATAAATCTGCTTAAAATACAGACACACACACACACACACACACACACACACACACACACACACACCTCCTATTAGTTCTGTGTTTCTGGAGGATTCTGACTGATTGCATATCACTTTGTCATTTTGTTTGTCATGTTCCATATGATTCATCCATTTCACTTCTTCAACTATATCCGTAATACATCTTTGACTCCAGAATGTTTATCTCAGTCTCTTATCTGAACTCCTGTTTATACCTCCATATAGTAAGCATCTCTGCATTGTTGCCTCAGTCCCATCTAAATCAAAGATGTTCAAATAGTTTTTTTTCTCTCCATTGCAACTCCCTTCTCTCCTTTTTCCATATCTCAATTTAACATCACCGCTACACCTAATCATCTTACTTAGGAATCACAGAATTGTTCTTGATTGCTCTTTTTCTCATCAGCCCCTAAACTTGGATAATTTTGTTTCTCCTTGGCAACCCTTGAATCCACTTCTTTATTATTTCTTCTACTGTCTTAGGTTAGAACCTCTATCGCCTCTTACATGTGTATTTTTCCTAGTTAACATGATTTTTTTTCACTCGGTCTTGTTCACCACTGTTTTTCCCTTCTATATCATTCTCCACAGATACACTAAGGTCATTGTTCCTGTCATACATATTGCATGATCTTGTAATTACTTGTTTACAGGCTTTGTCCTCCCTTCTAGACTAGGTGTCATTTATTACATTCATGTTGAATGAATGAGCATGATGTGCACCATTTTCCTTACAAATAAAAGATCTACTTATTTGTTGCCTATAGCAGAAATTATACTTTCCTAGAGAATCAAATTAATGAATCAAATTAGAGTATTGAATCCAGTTTTTTTTTTTTTAAATTACTAGTGGTGTAGGGATTACGTTCTTTCCAATACAGGTATTCTTAACTTGGGATCCACAAATGGACTTTTAAGGGATGCATAAATTCACTAAAATTTTATAAGAAACTTTTTGCATATTTTTTCTGTGGCAAATGACCATAGTTTTCATCAAATTCTCAAAGAGGTCTAAGTTGCCTAAATGCATAAGATTCATGGTGCTGAGTAAAAGTGTGCGAGTTTATGTCCCAGCTCCACCACATACTAGCTGAGGGACTTCAGACAAGTTATTTAACCACTCAAGGTCTTTCATAGCTTTCTCATCATTAAATTGGGATGCAATAAATAGATGATGGAATTCCAGTGGAGCTATTTCAAATCCTGAAAGATGATGCTGTGAAAGTGCTGCACTTAATATGCCAGCAGATTTGGAAAACTCAGCAGTGGCCACAGGACTGGAAAAGGTCAGTTTTCATTCCAATCCCAAAGAAAGGCAATGCCAAAGAATGCTCAAACTACTGCACAATTGCACTCATCTCACATGCTAGTAAAGTAATGCTCAAAATTCTCCAAGCCAGGATTCAAAAATACATGAACCGTGAACTCCCTGATGTTTAAGCTGGTTTTAGAAAAGGCAGAGGAACCAGAGATCAAATTGCTAACATCCGCTGGATCATGGAAAAAGCAAGAGAGTTCCAGAAAAAGCCTTTGACTGTGTGGATCACAATAAACTATGGAAAATTCTGAAAGAGATGGATATACCAGACCACCTAACCTGCCTTTTGAGAAATCTGTATGCAGGTCAGGAAGCAACAGTTAGAACTGGACATGGAGCAACAGACTGGGTCCAAATAGGAAAAGGAGTACGTCAAGGCTGTATACTGTCACCCTGTTTATTTAACTTATATGCAGAGTACATCATGAGAAATGCTGGACTAGAAGAAACACAAGCTGGAATCAAGATTGCTGGGAGAAATAGCAATAACCTCAGATATGCAGATGACACCACCCTTATGGCAGAAAGTGAAGAAGAACTAAAGAGCCTCTTGATGAAAGTGAAAGAGGAAAGCAAAAAAGTTGGTTTAAAGCTCAGCTTTCAGAAAACAAAGATCATGGCATCTGGTCCCATCACTTCATGGGAAATAGATGGGGAAACAGTGGAAACAGTGTTAGACTTTATATTTTTGGGGCTCCCAAATCACTGCAGATGGTGACTGCAGCCATGAAATTAAAAGACACTTAGTCCTTGGAAGAAAAGTTATGACCAACCTAGATAGCATATTCAAAAGCAGAGAAATTACTTTGCCGGCTAAGGTCTGTCTAGTCAAGGCTATAGTTTTTCCTGCAGTCATGTATGGATGTGAGAGTTGGAATGTGAAGAAGGCTGAGCGTCGAGGATTCGATGCTTTTGAACTGTGGTGTTGGAGAAGACTCTTGAGAGTCCCTTGGACTGCAAGGAGATCTAACCAGTCCATTCTGAAGGAGATCAGCCCTGGGATTTCTTTGGAAGGAATGATGCTAAAGCTGAAACTCCAGTACTTTGGCCACCTCATGCGAAGAGTTGACTCATTGGAAAAAACCCTGATGCTGGGAGGGATTGGGGGCAGGAGGAGAAGGGGACGACAGAGGATGAGATGGCTGGATGGCATCACTGACTTGATGAACGTGAGTCTGAGTTAACTCCGGGAGATGGTGATGGACAGGGAGGCCTGGCATGCTGCAATTCATGGGGTCTAAAAGAGTTGGACATGACTGAGCGACTGAACTGAACTGAATAGTAATGGTCTTATAAGGTTGTTGTGAATATTAGCAAGTTGCACCTGATGCTCGGAAAGATTGAGGGTGGAAGGAGAAGGGGATGACAGAGGATGAGACAGTTGGATGACATCACAGACTCAATGGACATGAGTGTGAGTAAACTCTGGGAGTTGGTGATGGACAGGTAGGCCTGGTGTGCTGCAGTTCATAGGACTGAAAAGAGTTGTACACGACTAAACAGCTGAACTGAACTGATTGTATGTAAAGTGCTTGGCACATGTAAGTGGCCAGGTGGCTCTTACTATGTGTGTGTGTGCGTTTGTGTGTGTGTGCATGTGCTAAGTCGCTTCAGTCATATCCAACTCTTTACAACCCTATGGACTGTAGCCCACCAGGCTCCTCTGTCCATGGGATTCTCCAGGCAAGAATACTGGAGTCGGTTGCCTTGCCCTTCTCCAGGGGATCTTCCTGGCCCAGGGATCAAAACAGTCTCCTGTGGCTTCTGCACTGCAGGCAGAATTTTTCTTTTACCACTGAGCCACCAGTGAAGCCCTGGCTCTTACTTAAAAAAAAAAAAAGTGCCTATAAAAATATAAGATAAAACAAAATACAGAATTTTAAAGCTATTTTTGCTGAAAATGTAAAATTTAAAACTCAAAAGTTAGGCAAGAGTTGAAAATTTAGGTTTGGAAGTTACCCACATAGAAGCAACCCACTCCGGTATTCTTGCCTGGAGAATCCCAGGGACAGAGGAGCTTGGTGGGCTGCCGTCTATGGGGTCGAATGGAGTCAGACACGACTGAAGTGATGTAGCAGCAGCAGCAGCACATAGAAGCAGGAGTTGAAATCACAAAGTGGGAGTGGTTCTATGAGAGAAAGAATGAAAAGAAGGGCAAAGAATTTTGAAGCAAACTTATAGTAAAGCAAGCCCATGGTAAGGTGAAAAAAGAGGGAAAAGAGCTCATGAAGATGTTAGTGGAGTGTTCAGATCCAGTGAAGGAATTTTACTATGAAAGATACAATTAATCCTTCCTTTAGTTGAGGAAAATGAGCTCTTACAAACTGGGTGGCTTAACACAATTGACATTTATTCTATCATAGTTTTGGAAGACAGAAGCCTGAAATCAAGGTATCAGCAGGGCTCTGCTACCTCCAAAGCCTCTAGGGACAAATCCTTCATTGCTTCTTCTAGTTTCTGGTGATTACTGGCAGTCCTGCATGTTGCTGGCTTACCACCTCATTGTTATAATTTCTGACTCCTTTGTCACATAGCCACTTTCCCTCCGAGTGTCTGTGTCTCTATGTTGAAATTCCCCTCTTCTTATTAGAACTTCAGTCTTTGGATTTAAGAGCTACTTAATGGCAACCCACTCCAGTATTCTTGCCTGGAGAATCCCATGGCTGGAGGAGCTTGGTGGGCACCAGTCGCAAAGAGTCGGACACGACTGAGCGACTTCACTTTCACTAATCTAGTATGTTCTAATCTTAGCTTAATTATATCTGCAAAGACCCACCCTATTTCCAAATAAGGTCACATTCACAGGTTCTGGGTGGGCACAAAATATGGCGGGGGGGAGCACACCATCCAAGTACAAAGAGCTCTGATTACTTCAAAGAGCTTTGTTTACTTCAGAGAAATGGCGAAGTATCAGGCTATACTGCAAGGCACTCAGAACTAGGTTCAGTTCAGTTCCGTTCAGTCGCTCAGTCGTGTCCAACTTTTTGTGACCCCATGAATCGCAGCACACCAGGCCTCCCTCTCCATCACCAACACTCAGAGTTCACTCAGACTCATGTCCATCAAGTCAGTGACACCATCCAGCCATCTCATCCTCTGTCGTCCCCTTCTCCTCCTGCCCCCAATCCCTCCCAGCAGCAGAGTCTTTCCCAATGAGTCAACTCTTCGCATGAGGTGGTCAAAGTACTGGAGTTTCAGCTTTAGCATCATTCCTTCCAAAGAAATCCCAGGGCTGATCTCCTTCAGAATGGACTGGTTGGATCTCCTTGCAGTCCAAGGGACTCTCAAGAGTCTTCTCCACAGTCAAAAGAGCACCACAGTTCAAAAGCATCAATTCTTCAGCGCTCAGCTTTCTTCACAGTCCAGCTCTCACATCCATACATGACCACAGGAAAAACCATAGCCTTGACTAGACAGACCTTAGTTGGCAAAGTAATGTCTCTGCTTTTCAACATGCTATCTAGGTTGGTCATAACTTTTCTTCCAAGGAGTAAGCGTCTTTTAATTTCATGGCTGCAGTCACCATCTGCAGTGATTTTGGAGCCCCCCAAAATAAAGTCTGACACTGTTTTCACTGTTTCCCCATCTATTTCCCGTGAAGTGATGGGACCAGAACTAGGTTGGTGAGTGCTTAAAGTGGAAATGACTTTATTCCCCCTGGAAATTTCTTGCTAAAAGAAAAAATAGGATTGTAGTTTGAGGCAAGATCTACGTTGAGGAAGAGACATGGTGATAAATTATATAGAGATAGAATCAGAAATAGAGATATAGACACAGAAACAGATGTAACTATAAAACTTAAGAATAGTTTTTAGGCGTTAAGTGGGGGTGACAGGAGGGAAGGTTATCAAGCACAGTGGTGGGAGTTAGCTGGAAAGGAGACAGGACAATGTTGCTCTGAGATAAGAGGACAGACTATTGTGCAGTCCCAGTAACAACTTGTGAGACAAATGATTGTAATTAATCACACAGTCAAATAGTATGTACTGTTTTTACACTGTTTTGTCTATTTTCACATTGTAGATATCAGGAATTTATTTCTCAGAAAGATTCCTTTTATTTTTTCAAAGCAAATCCTAAAAGAATCACCTATAATTAAAATTGAATGTAACCAACATAAACATGTTTGACTTAACTTGGTCTATAGTTCTGTTACAGAGGTATGTTTTCAAGCACATCAGGGTTAGAACCTATAATTCCCTACTATATTAAGAGTAAGTATATTTCAGTGATTCTTTTAGTAAAAGTACAGACATGGTTGGATCCTAGCCAGTAGCACGATGTGCATGTTTATGATGTCATGTGTAGTTCAAAACTTTGATGGTGTTAAAGTGCCATTTCAGGTTCTTCTTTTTTGTGGTTAGATTCAATGTAATATCACTTTTGTGGGAATCTCCCTGAGATAGAGGAGAGCTTAAATAAGTAAAGTTTCCTTATAATGAAATATCTTTGTGGATTCTGATTTAGTTTTATTCTTTTATGCAAATTGACAAAAAATAAACATTTATGGAGACCAAATGTATTAAAATCATACATTTATTTATAAAAACTTCTAGCTTTTATTTTACAGGTTTCTCAACTTTTTTAAATGATGAAAATTTAATAAAACTATTTCCAATTAGAGACGATATTTTTATACTGTTTTACACTCTTGTTAGGCTTTATTAAATAACAGTAGATTTAAATAAAAGTCTAACAATGGAATAAGTTTCTTGAGAAACTTATTAGCAATAATATGTGGTTTATATTTTATAATATTAAGGCTCATAAATGGTGACATTTAGAGTAATAAAATAGCAGCCCAGTTGTGTGTGTTTTTTTCTTTTGGAAGAGGCATTTTTCAGAGAAAGAGAAAAAATGTATACAGAACTGCAAAAGAGACTGAATAGCTGAAGCAATCTTGATAGAAAAGAATAAAGTTGGAGGCATCATGCTTCCTGATTCTATACTATATTACAGAGCTATAGTAATCAGAACAGTGTAGTGTTGGCACAAAAGTGGACCTATACTCGAAAGGAAAAGAATAGAGAGTCCAACTGCATGACAGTGGTCTTGGCAATTATTTGTTGGATTTGACATTAAAAACAAAAGCAATAAAAGCAAAAATAAACAAATGGGACGAAATCACTAAAAAGCTTATTCACAGCAAAAGAATCTATTGAAAAAATGAAAAGGCAACCTATTGAATGGGAGAAAATATTTGTAAGTGGTATATCCGTAAGAGGTTAATATCCAAAATATATAAAGAACCCATATAACTCAACATCTAAAAAACAAAATAAAACAAAAAAACTGATTAAAAATTGGCCAGAAGACCTGCATAGACATTTTTGCAAATACATATAGATAACTAACAGACACATGAAAAGATGATCAGCATCACTAATCATCAGGCAAATACAAGTTAAAGTTATAGCCGGATATCACCTCACACCTGTTAGAATGGCTGCCAAAAGACAAGAAATAAGAAGTGTCAAGGACATGGAGAAATGGATATCTTTTTGTGTGGCTGGTAGGAATGTAAAATGGTGCAAGTCACTATGGAAAGCAATATGGAAGTTCCTCAAAAACAGTTTTTAATAGAACTAGCATATCATCCAGCAATTCTACTTCTGTTTTTATCTGAAGAAAAAGAAATTACTAACTTAGAACAATATATGCATCCCTATGTTGGATCAGCGGTAAAGAATCTGCTTGCCAAAGCAGGACACCTGGGTTTGATCCCTAGGTCAAGAAGATCCCCTGGAGATGAAAATGGCAACCTACTCCATTATTCTTGCATGGGAAGTCCCATCGTGGGCTATAGTCCATGGGGTCGTAAGAAGTCAGATACAATTTAGCAACTAAACAACAACAATGTTCATTGCAGCATTATTTACAATAGCCCAGACCTGGAAATGACCTAAGTGTCCACTGAGAGATGAACTGATAAAGAAAATGTGGCATATATACATCCTGGAATATTATTCATCTATAAAAAAGAAATCCTGCCATTTGTAACAACATACATAGATCTTGAGGGCTAAGTGAAATAAATCAGATGAAGAAAGACAAATAATGTATGATCTCATGTATATGTGGAATCTATTTTTGGAAGAAAAAAGAACTACCAGAGAACAGATTGGTAGTATTAGTGATCGCCAAAGGTGGGGAGTGGGAAGTGGGTGCAGTGTTTAAAGGTGGTCCAAAAAAAAAAAAAAAAAAGGTGGTCAAAAATGTACAAACATCCAGTAAAAGATAAGCTCTAGGGATGGTGTGTACAGCGTAATGAGTGTATTTAACAATATCGTATATTTAAAACTTGTTAAGAGAGCCTGGCAGGCAACAATCCATGTGGTCACTAAGAGTCAGACATGACTGAGTCACTAAGCATAGCACAAGCACACCCTGGTTTGGTGCTTCCCCATTCAAAAAAAAAAAAAAAACCTCTAAGGGTAAATATTTAAAGTTATCACAGAAAAAATTATAGTATGATGACTGATGTTCACTAAACTTATTGTGGTAATCATTTCACAGTATATACAGTCCATCCTAAAGGAGATCAGTCCTGGGTATTCATTGGAAGGACTGATGTTGAAGCTGAAACTCCAGTACTTTGGCCACCTGATGTGAAGAGCTGACTCATTTGAAAAGCCCCTGATGCTGGGAAAGATTGAGGGCAGGAGGAGAAGGGGACAACAGAGGCTGAGATGGTTGCATGGCATCACCGACTCGATGGACATGGGTTTGGGTGGACTCCGGGAGCTGGTGATGGACAAGGAGGCCTGGCGTGCTGCGGTTCATGGGGTCACAAAGAGTTGGACATGACTGAGCAACTGAACTGAACTGAAAATAAAATAAGATAAGAACTATTTCTTTACTATGGCCATTTGGGTCTCATGGACATCAGCTTAATTAGCTTTCAGAGCAATGTTTTTTTGGGGGACACTTTCCTCAAGTGAAAATCTTAAAATTTCGAGCACTAGATATTGGGCCCAAACCCTTCATTTTTTCAGCGATGAGCTGGGAGTTATGAGATCCTTCCAGCTGTATGTCACTGTGTCAGGGATGTAGTTTGTGCAAGAGTGTTTCTCAGTCTCTCTTACCCATTTTTGTGTGAATATTTTCTCATTTGCCCAGTATGTAGGAGCCATTCGGTAGATTTCTGAATTCAGTAGATTTCTAGGAGAGAACTGCTCTATCAGTGGCTGTAGATGTGGTTTGTCCATTGGAGGAGGTGAGTCCAAGAGTCTCCTATGTCACCCTGTTGCACTGAAACCACATTTATTGAATTCTTAAAAATCACCATTTTATTTCCTCTTTGATTTCTTCAGTGATCCAATGGTTGTTGAGTAGCATATTGTTTAGCCGTCATGTTTGTGTTTTTGGAAATTTTTTTTTGTAGTTTATTTCTAATTG
The DNA here is from genome assembly GCA_917880005.1 of Nanger dama. Taxonomy (NCBI): domain Eukaryota; kingdom Metazoa; phylum Chordata; class Mammalia; order Artiodactyla; family Bovidae; genus Nanger; species Nanger dama. The sequence goes on from CAKJTW010000059.1 coordinate 7,571,317, forward strand.
CATAGCACTGTGATTAGAGAAGATACTTGATATAATTTCAATTTTCTTCAATTTACCAAGGCTCACCTTGTGGCCCAGCATGTGGTCAATCCTGAAGAATGTTCTGTGTGCACTTAAGAAGAATATGTAGTCTGCTGCTTTTGAGTGGAATGCTCTATAAATATCAATTAAGTCCAACTTGTCTAAAATGCCATTTAAGGCTTGTGTGTCTTTATTAATTTTCTGTCTAGATGATCTGCCCATTGGTGAAAGTGGGATATTAAAGTCTCCCACCATTACTGTGTTACCGCCAATCTCTCCCTTTATGTTTCGTTAGTATCTGCATTACATATTAAGATACTCCTATGTTGAGAAAATCACCATTTTAAAGATGAGGAAATAGACATTCAGATGTTAGATAACCTAAGATTACCCACCTAGCAGGTGACGGTGCTGGGCTTTGAACCCAGAAGGTCTGCTGTGAGTCAGTGCACTTGCTCTGCTCCCAGTTTCTGGAAAGGGCCGTTTTGAGACTTATAAACCATCTTATTATATAGACATATAAACCCAGTGAGAAGAAAAGTTGTCATTTGCAAATTCCAATGAGACTAAGAAGAGAGAGAAAAAAGGAAGCTCTTTGATCTATGCTTAGGCTGGCACCATTTCAGGCATTTGCTCTAAATATGAGCTACAGGGAAGTCACGCTTACATTTTCTAACCAAAATGAGCTGCTTATGCTGTCAGCTGCTTTCACAGACACTAGAGGAATTTTTGTACTGTCCTCTCTTTAACTGGGTACACGTTCATTTAAATGAAGATCTGTTTTATGCCTGCGGCTTGTTTGTATATGGTATCATGTAGATTCTACTAACTTAGTTTTTCAGAAAACTATTCGTGACCTAATGATGCTTCAGTGCAATCCTTTTCAGATTACTAAATGATTATATAATGAGGAAATTGGTGCTTTTAGCAAAGTTAGTGATGTAGATCATCAGACAATAATAAGCTGTTGTCTGTGGACACTTGCTTTCCTGATGCAAGTCTTTTAATGACTATGGCATAAGTCAGAGACAAGAGAGGAGCATCTTGAGTAAACGGCAATTAGTCCATTTCTGCTGGATTATAGAGTTTCTATATATCAGTAGTTCTTTTTCCAACTCCTCAGTTTATAGGTCTCGGGTGATGTATGGAAGTGAGAGTTGGACCATGAAGAAGGCTGAGCACGGAAGAATTGATGCTTTTGAACTATGGTGTTGGAGAAGACTCTTGAGAGTCCCTTGGACTGCAAGGAGATCCAACCAGTCCATTCTGAAGGAGATCAACCCTGGGATTTCTTTGGAAGGAATGATGCTAAAGCTGAAACTCCAGTACTTTGGCCACCTCATGCGAAGAGTTGACTCATTGGAAAAGACTCTGATGCTGGGAGGGATTGGGGGCAGGAGGAGAAGGGGATGACTGAGGATGAGATGGCTGGAAGGCATCACTGACTCGATGGATGCGAGTCTGAGTGAACTCCGGGAGTTGGTGATGGAGAGGGAGGCCTGGTGTGCTGCGATTCATGGGTTCGCAAAGAATTGGACAACGACTGAGCGACTGAACTGAACTGAACTGAAAGAGTTTCTGGAGGCTGCTGCTACTGGCTCAGGTACCATATTGTGACAGACAATGGGCTTCCCTGGTGGCTCAGATAGCAAAGAATCCACCTGCAATGCATGAGACCTGGGTTCGATCCCTGGGTGGGAAGATCTGCTGGAGAAGGGAATGGCTACCCACTCCAGTATTCTTGCCCAGAGAATTGCATGGATAGAGGAGCCTGGTGAGCTACAGTCCTTGGAGTTGCAGAGAGATGGACATGACTGAGCAACTAAAAAAACACACACACACACACACACACACACACACACACATAAACAGGTAATACAGAAGTAGTGGAAGTAAAGACTTTATGCACTAGATCCAGATTGCGGAGGAGTTTCAGTACCAAAATAAACATGTGCACTCTGTCTTGCACATAGTGCGAGGCCATGGGAAAGTTCAAAGGCATGGAGTCACAGATAAAGCATATTTAAGAAGGATGATAGTACTTAAAGATCTATATTTGGCAGCTATTAGATAACTCCATATGACTGTACAAACTACCTGTCTCTGCATGTTCAAAACTAGGCTCTTTTTCCCTGATTTTTTCTCTCCTTTTATGTTCATTTCTATGTTAATGGCTCCACTATATTTCCACTTGGCCAAACCAGCAACCTGGATGTCATCTTTGACTTCTTTTACCCATGAAATTCACAGCACTTTGTTATCAAGCCCTGCTATTTAAAAATATCTTTTTAATCTAATTCTCCTTAATTCCTTCAGCCTATATCATGTTGCTTGGACCATTGTAGAAAGTGCCTGACTTGTCTCACATTTTCTAGTCTTTTTCCAGCTCTAATTTCTTTCCATATTCTTCAGCTGTTCTTTTTTAAAATACATATTTGATTATGTCACTCTTTTTTTTTTTAATGGTTTCCTATTACTTATAGAACAAAGTTTGAACTTTTCATCATACAAATTCTTGTGCCCTGGCTCTTTCCACCTATCTATCTTCATCTTCTGCCACAGTGCCCTAAAAATAATACGCTCCAGTCACACCGTATCCACTATTCACATTTCTTTGAGCATCATACCAGGCTTTAAATGTACTTGTATATCTAAATTATTCTCTTTGCCTGAGAATTACTTGTTATTTAAGACGCAGCTTAAACATAGCAACCTCTCTGAAGCCTTACATGTTCTCCTCTTCTAGAAAGGGTTCATTACATCTTCTGTGTTTATCTTATTAAACTTTACACATATCTACAGTGTCCTTGGGCTTCCTCGATTGCTCAGCAGTAAAGAATCTGCCTGCAATGCAGGAGACGTGGTTTAGATCCCTGGGTTGGGAAGATCCCCTGGTGGAGGAAATAACAACCCATTCCAGTATTCTTTCCAGGAGAATCTCATGGATACAGGAGCCTGGTGGGCTACAGTCTATGTCACAAAGAGTCAGACACAACTGAGCACACAAATACACACACACACACACACACACACACACACACACACACAGAGTGTACCTATTATCTGCATTGTACTCACTTATGTAATTGTCAGTCTCCTTCACTAGACTGACACAGGAACCATGTATCCTCAATGAAGACTTCATTATTTGATGCATGTAGTTCAGTTTAGTTCAGTCGCTCACTCGAGTCTGACTCTTTGCAGCACTCGTGTCTGACTCTCTCTCCCATGAACTGCAGCACGCCAAGCCTCCCTGTCCATCACCAACCCCTAGAGCCTACTAAAACTCATGTCCATTGAGTCAGTGATGCCATCCAACCATCTCATCCTCTGTTGTCCCCTTCTCCTCCTGCCCTCAATCTTTCCCAGCATCAGGGGCTTTTCAAATGAGTCAGCTCTTCACATCAGGTGGCCAAAGTATTGGAGTTTCAGCTTCAATATCAGTCCTTCCAATGAATATTCAGGACTGATTGCCTTTATGATGCATTGGTTGGATCTCCTTGCAGTCCAAGGAACTCTCAAGAGTCTTCTCCAACACCACAGTTCAAAAGCATCAATTCTTCTGCACTCAGCTTTCTTTATAGTCCAACCCTCACATCCATACATGATTACTGGAAAAACCATAACCTTGACTAGATGGAACTTTGTTGACAAAGTAATGTCTCTGCTGTTTAATATGTTGTCTAGTTTGGTCATAACTTTCCTTTCAAGGAGTAAGTGTCTTTTAATTTCATGGCTGCAGTCACCATCTGCAGTGATTTTGGAGCGCCCCAAAATAAAATCAGCCACTGTTTTCACTGTTTCCCCATCTATTTGCCATGAAGTGATGGGACCAGATGCCATGATCTTAGTTTTCTGAATCTGATGCCTGGAGAGTGCTATATAATACTTTTTGGGTAAATAAAATGAGCTAAGTAATGCACAGAGGGATTTTAGCTTAATAGTCTAGAAGCAGCAAGGCAAGTTAAAGGGGAGTGGTCCCTTCTTGATGGAGTAATAAAATCTAAAACTCAAGTGATTTTTATACAGGGAAAAACTGAACAGAAGAGAAAAGCATTGTAGATTAGACCTAGTGATTGACTGCGGTGAACAAGAAAGAAATTGAAACAGTACTATAACCTTGAACTGTAGTGACTGGAATAGTGAAATAGAGAAATCCAGAAATATGTGTAAGGTCTGTAGTTGCATCTCTGTTTTTCCTTTCTGATTTTGGTGATGCATGTCTTTTTTTCTAATTTATTCCAATTTGAAGTTTATTGATTTACCTTTTCAAAGCATGTGTTTTCATTGATTTTATTTTGTTTGTTCATTTTCTTTCATTTAAGCCATTATTTTATTTCCTTTCTTAAGTTTACTTTGAGTTTCATTTTTCGTCTCTCCTTGATTTCTTCAGTTGTATCACTGATTTTATTGTTTTCCTCTTTTTAAACATAACACTTAATGCTATAAATTTCCCTCTAAGTAGCACTTTAGCAATGTTTCAATTTTCATTCAGTGCAAAATATAAAAAGTTTTCTTCATGATTTATTCTATGGCCCATAATTTTTAGAGGTGTTTTAATTTCCAAATACCTAGAGAATTTTTCCCAGATATCCTCTGTTATTAGTATCTATTTTAATCAATGGATCAGCTTGCAGTTAGAGGAAAATACTCTATTTTATTTTATTCTTTTAAAATTCACTGAGACTTATTTTCTGGACCAGAATATGTTCTTTCATTATGAATGTTCCATTGGCACTTGAAAAGATTAGATAATCCTCTGTTCTAGGTAGAGTGTTCTATATATGTCAGTTAGGTCAAGTTAATTAATAATGTTGTTTAGGTCTTTCTACACACTTAATGTTTTGTTTATTTGTTTTTTTCACTTGCTAGAATATCTGACTATAACTGAATTTGCATATTTCCCCTCCATTTCTATTAATTTTAGCTTGATGTATTTTGAGTCATTAGGTATAACCGAATAACTGTAACTAAATTTGTATATTTTCCCCTCCATTTCTATTAATTTTGGATTGATATACTTTGAAGCACTTAGATATATATACACATAAAGATTCTTATATCCTGCTGGACAACTGACTCCTTCGTCATTATGAAATACATCTCTTTATCTCTGGTGTCTTCCTTGTTCTTAAATCTTATTTATTCTTGCTTTAACTGAAATATAGTTATCCACTTTTCTTTTTGAAGAGCAACTAGTGCCATATTTAATTGTCTTTTTAATGTTATCTCCTATTCTTCAGATTCAATAAAGTCATTTTGGTTAAGGTTGACACAATTTCCCCTAACCTTCTAGAGTTGTTCAAGATGTAAGGCCTCAGGCCTCTCTCTCTCTCTCCCCTCAGGATGATTCATTGGTTCTTTTCAGCGGTCATGCAGGACGAAGGAGAACATCAGGGGAGTATCTGGGGATAACTGCTAGAACCTCCAAACAGCAAAGAGATATCACCATATATCTAGTCTGTTTGAAAGACAAATTCCATTCAACTCAAGGCTAAAAGTTTCCTCTGAAGTACCTTCAGACCCAAGGAAGATGGAGGTGAGAGGAGGAACAGGGGGTTCTGATAGTCTATGACTTTCACTAGTGCCTTAGAATAGATTCTAGGGTCAGGAAGATCCCCTGGAGAAGGAAATGGCAATCCACTCCAGTCCTCTTGCCTGGAGAATTCCAAGGACAGAGGAGCCTGGCAGGCTATACAGTCCATGGGATCAAAAAGAGCTGGACAGTACTGTGTAACTAACTTTTACTTTCATTTTAGAATAGATTACTAAATCATCAAGGGCTTCGCTGGTGGCTGAGTGGTGAGGAATCCACCTGCTCATGCAGGAGATGAGTTCAATCCCTGGCTTGGAAAGATCCCTGGAGAAGGAAATGGCTACCCACTCCAGTATTCTTGCCTGGGAAATCCCATGGACAGAGGAGCCTGGCAGGCTATAGTCCTCTGTACTGCAACAGAATCATTCATGACTTAGCAACTAAACAACAGCAAGGAAGTTAGGGAGTAATTGGGAGTGAGGTTGTGGGCCTGCTGTTTGAGATACGATGTCAAGGAAAGGGTCACTGAAAAGGTGACATTTGAGCAAAGACGTGAAGGCAAGAGAGAGTCTGCCCTGAAAGTATCTGAGGAAGAAAGATCCCAGCAGGGTGGACAGGTACTAAGGTCCAAGGCAGAACTGCTTAGATATTCAAGGAATAGCAAGGAGGTTAGTCTGGTAGAAAGGGGAGAGAGGCAGGGGATGAGAGGTCAGAGAGATGGGGCAGGGTGGCAAATCTTATAGGGTTTTACAGATTATAGTAGAGGTTTAGGGCATTTATTCCCAGTGAGATGCATTTGGAAGCAAGTTATCTATTTTTAATTCAAATATCCTGAAATCAAATGTCCACAAGACTTGTGTTACTTAATTAAGTATTAATGGATCAATTTCTATTTTGAATTATTTTTTGAAATTAAGTGGATTATGCTATAAGCTTATTAATTTAATCTTGAGAAAGACTTGCTTGGTATTTTGGTGGGGCCTCTAGTTGCCAAAGTTCTTAGAAGAGCTCAGCCATTTTTAGATTTTTATCTTTCACAATGTTTGGCTGATTTTTTTTTAGCATATCAGGGCCAAAACTTCTGTAAAACTATGATACGTTATGGACAGTTTTCAAACAGAAGAAAGCCTGTTATAACATTCTAGCCTGTTAGCTAGAATATTTTAGTTTAATTCAATCATTTATTCAGCAAGCATTTACTTTGTACCCATTAAATTCCAGGAATTGTGTTAGTTGGGAATGCAAAGATATATAAAGGCTCTTTCCTTAAAGAGCTCACAGTCAAATAGATGAAGCAGGTTCACAAATAAATAATTGTACTATGATGTGGCAAGTGCCTAGTACTTAGTAGATGCTGTTAGATACTTGCTAGATTGATAATGGTCACACCAAGATGGAAGTATTTATTTTTGTCTGAGGAAGTCAAGGACAGAGGAATAATTTACAGTGAACTTTCAGTTTCATGAAGATAGGACATTATCTGTCTTATTCACTCCCATCATCTAGTACAGCATCAAGCAAATAATGGGTGCTTAAAAAAGTGTATTGAACAAATGAATGATTGAATGAGGAGATGGTTGAACAGAATCTGAAGAAGGAATAAGGTTTGTTTGGGAGGGAGGTGCACATTGTTGGCAAAGAGTACAATGTATGTAAAAGATATGCAGACGTGGAAAAGCATAATTCCATCCCAGCAGTAATTTTAGGTTTCCATTTAAAGTACTCTGCCAAGTCCCACACTTGAGACATGACTGATACATATGCTTATTTATGGAGTGTTTCTTATGAATTTGTACACAATTAGAAACTTCCTAAAACATTCATTAATTAGTCTATACTTATGCAATCCATGGGGTCACAAAGAGTTGGACTTGACTGAGCAACTGAACTGAACTAGCCAGATGAAATATCTACATTTTTAGTACAAAAACTTTGTTGCCCAATTTCTTTTTAAAAAAGTATATATTATATATCTAGGTGACTCGGGGGTAAAAAATTCACCTGCCAGTGCAGGAGATGTGGGTTTGATCCCTGGGTCAGGAAGATCCCCTGGAGGAGGGCATGGCAACCCACTCCAGTATTCTTGCCTGAAGAACCCCATGGACAGAGGAGCCTGGTGGGCTACAGCCTACAGGGTCACAAAGAGTCAGACACGACTGAAGCAACTGAGCACACTTGCATACATGCACATAGTTGTAGGAACAACTCTGAAATCAGAACAGAACAAATAATATTATCCTAACAATATAAAGATTGATTCTCTTGAGCAAACTTAGTGGGGAAAAAAAAATCAGAATTTTCCATACAGTAAAATGTACTATTTTATTCATTAGTCCTGCGGTCAAACCTTCATCAAGGTATAACAAGCCCTGGGAGTGATTTCTATTGAATGACAAAAGAAGTAGAATAAAATTCGTTTAAAACTGGCTCACAACAGCTTTCCCGCATGTGCTATAAACTGCTAAGATCAAGTCACGAAACATTATTTTGAGGAGAAAGGGTTTAGTGAACCCTAGAAATTGGGTTTGATTTATGCCAGAAAATCTGCCTTTTCACTGCTGTGATTTCTATGGAAGAAAGCCACAGTCTTTTACCAACCGGTTTCTAAGGAAACCCCTTATAGCACAGCATCTGAAAACAATTTGGTTGTTAATGAGAAGTGGTTCTCACGATGGTGGGAAAGTGTTGACTGAAAGAAAAGGCTTCTGGATCTGGCAGTCAGTCTGGAAAAAGTGTCCGCTATTCTACAGTTACGTTCCTGAAATTTCTACATAGATTAAATATTTGTAGGCCTTATTTCATAGTTGTTCTTACTTGTGAATATATTCTTTTAGAATAGTTTTTGTGCTAACAATGTAGATATGTGAAATTGCAAATATATTCAAACAAGTTATGGATTTTTCCAATCTGCTTTGAAATTCCAGCATGCTGTAATTTGTATATATTTGGCATTGAATTGTAAGTATATAAAAATAATTTGCATAAAAGTCTGCTAAAAGTCTTAAAGTATAGTGAAATAGTTATATATTCTTTAAATCCATTTAAAAATACATTCTGAAATGCCCTGAAAGTTGTATTTGTTTTATTTCTCTAAGTTGTTCCTCAAAAGAAAGTAATTACAATATTTTAATGATAATATTATTATAAAAATTTCAAGATTAAATTTTTATATCTAAAAAGCACTAAACCTCATAGCTTAAAAAAAAAGGCTAGGATATACACATTTCTCTAAATTGAATTGAATTTAGATTCCAAAATAACCATACCTATATTTCCTTGAAGCCTTTTAAGTTATAAAACAAAAGAAGAAATTCATATCATGATTTCAAATAGATTGTCTTCTGTGGCATGATTCAGAAACATTAATGAATATATGACAGCTACCCAAAGAGTAACCACCAGAAGTTCAGAGAAAAGCATTTAGAAATACTTCTCACCCTGGGAGCATTAAGAGCTTGTGAGTCTGTGTAAAATTGTGATGTTCAGTTGTTGTCACTTGAAAGCCTATGGGTGCATCACTTTGCCCATGGCCGCCACCCGTCCATCTGTCCCCTGGTATGTTTTCTGTTTTAGACTTCTGTACCAGGCAGAGCTGCCAAGAGGCTTCTTGTTGTCCTCAGTTGCTTTCCTCATTTGACCCCACCTCATTTCTCTTTCTTCCCTGGTCTTTGAACTTCTTCCTCTTTGGGCAGCTGCTTTCATTTGCAGCTATGCTTTGGGCAGGGAAAAAATGCTGCCAATGAAAACAGGAAAAATAAGAAAACAAGAGGGACTGCAAGTGCTTTGCATGTGTTGTGGCTCTCTGGCAGCCCACTCTGGGGTCTTTCCACTCACTGGGTAGCAGACTGAGAAAGATCCGCTGTTGGAAACTAGCTCAAAGTGACCAGAGACCATCCCACAGGCCTTTTTTTTCTCATCTAAGAAAACAAATACAGAAATCATGTGCGTTGAAAAGAGTTGGAAGGTGTTATATTTTGTGTTTACTCACCCAGTCAATACTCTGAGAGCATATACTCTCCATCCAGTTTGGTCAGACCTATACAATTATCAATATTTCTTGGTGCAATAATAATTTATATATTATTTCTGATTGTGACATTTAGAAGGAAGCAAAATGACCCTTTTTTCTCTTCTCCCTTATTCCCTATAATGCAGGAACTCAGAGGGCAGAAATTTCTTATCTAACTTTCTCACAGTGGTTCAGTTCAGTTCAGTTGCTCAGTCATGTCGACTCTTTGCGACCCCATGAAACGCAGCACATCGCAGCACGCCAGGCCTCCCTGTTCATTACCATCTCTCGGAGTTCACTCAGACTCACATCCATGAGTCCGTGATGCCATCCAGCCATCTCATCCTTTGTGTCCTCTTCTCCTCCTGCCCCCAATCCCTCCCAGCATCAGAGTCTTTTCCAATGAGTCAAATCTTCTCATGAGGTGGCCAAAGTATTGGAGTTTCACCTTTAGCATCATTCCTTCCAAAGAAATCCCAGGGCTGATCTCCTTCAGAATGGACTGGTTGGATCTCCTTGCAGTCCAAGGGACTCTCAAGAGTCTTCTCCAACACCGCAGTTCAAAAGAATCAATTCTTCAGCACTCAGCCTTCTTCACAGTCCAACTCTCACATCCATACATGACCACAGGAAAAACCATAGCCTTGACTAGACGGACCTTAGTCGGCAAAGTAATGTCTCTGCTTTTGAATATACTTTCTAGGTTGGTCATAACTTTTCTTCCAAGGAGTAAGCGTCTTTTAATTTCATGGCTGCAGTCACCATCTGCAGTGATTTGGGAGCCCAGAAAAATATAAAGTCTGACACTGTTTCCACTGTTTCCCCATCTAGTTCCCATGAAGTGATGGAACTGGATGCCATGATCTTTGTTTTCTGAATGTTAAGCTTTAAGCCAACTTTTTCACTCTCCTCTTTCACTTTCATCAAGAGGCTTTTTAGCTCCTCTTCACTTTCTGCCATAAGGGTGGTATCATCTGCATATCTGAGGTTATTGATATTTCTCCTGGCAATCTTGATTCCAGCTTGTGTTTCTTCCAGTCCAGCGTTTCTCATGATGTACTCTGCGTAGAAGTTAAATAAGCAGGGTGACAATATACAGCCTTGACGTACTCCTTTTCCTATTTGGAACCAGTCTGTTGTTCCATGTCCAGGTCTAACTATTGCTTCCTGACCTGCATACAGATTTCTCAAGAGACAGGTCAAGTGGTCTGGTATATCCATCTCTTTCAGAATTTTCCACAGTTTGTGGTGATCCACACAGTCAAAGGCTTTGGCATAGTCAATAAAGCAGAAAGAGATGTTTTTCTGGAACTCTCTTGCTTTTTCCATGATCCAGCGGATGTTGGCAATTTGATGTCTGGTTCCTCTGCCTTTTCTAAAACCAGCTTGAACATCAGGGAGTTCATGTATTGCTGAAGCCTGGCTTGGAGAATTTTGAGCATTACTTTACTAGCATGTGAGATGAGTGCAATTGTGCAGTAGTTTGAGCATTCCTTGGCATTGCCTTTCTTTGGAATTGGAGTGAACACTGACCTTTTCAGTCCTGTGGCCACTGTTGAGTTTTCCAAATTTGCTGGCATATTGAGGGCAGCAATTTCACAGCATCATCTTTCAGGATTTGAAACAGCTCCACTGTAATTCCATCACCTCCACTAGCTTTGTTCATAGTGATGCTTTCTAAGGCTCACTTGACTTCACATTCCAAGATGTCTGGCTCTAGATGAGTGATCACATCATCATGATTATCTGGGTCGTGAAGATCTTCTTTGTACAGTTCTTCCTTATATTCTTGCCACCTCTTAATATCTTCTGCTTCTGTTAAGTCCAGACCATTTCTGTCCTTTATCAAGCCCATCTTTGCATGAAATGTTCCCTTTGTATCTCTAATTTTCTTGAAGAGATCTCTAGTCTTTCCCATTCTGTTCTTTTCCTCTATTTCTTTGCATTGATCGCTGAAGAAGGCTTTCTTATCTCTTCTTGCTCTTCTTTGGAACTCTGCATTCAGATGCTTATATCTTCCAGTGACATATGATAGACAGACATATATGAGAGTATTTTGTAAATATTAGTCCATGAAGAGAAAGATTTACTGAATAGTGATACCTTTATTCATGTAACAAACCTCTAAGGAATGCACTATTTTTAGGCCCTTGGGGATAAAATGACGAATAAGACAAGGGACCCTGTCCTCCAGAAGATCTCACAGACTAGAGGAGGAAAGAAATGTGTAGAAGATAAATTATAATACAACTTTATGTAAATGAGCTAATAGTGTTCTTACTGGAACACTTAATTTCTGAAATTGATAGAACTTAACCAGTTACATGAAAACCCAGGGAAAGCACTTAGTATAGTCCTTGACAGACTGAAAGCACTCAAGAGATGTTAACTATATCCATGAACATCTTTACCTTTCCTATTTCCATATTCTCATGCCAATAATAAGTGTGTGTTTTTAGGAGAAATGAAATGTCTGTGTTAGCATTCCATTGTAACTTACGTTCAACCACAGTTCCTAAATAACACATTTGATGATAAATGCAAAGATATGTGAAAAATTGTCCATTAGCTAAGAGAACATGGAAGGCTTTTCATTTTACTTCCATTTCAGTAGCTTTTACTTTTGGAAAATGAGTACTCAACTGTATAATGAAACATTTTTATTTAAACAAGGTAGGGTTTGGTGGATTTGGCTCTGGATGACCATCTAATGCGGTCATTAATATTCAGTTAACTTCTGAATATTAGGGATTTCTTAACTTAGCAGTACTGACATTTTGGGCCAGACAGATTTCTGTTGGGTGGAGCTGACATGGGCATTTTGGGATGTTTGGCAGCATCCCAAGCTTTTACGTCCTCGATGACAGCACCTTTGTCAGTTGTGACACCCCAAAACGACTCCAGGTACTGTCAAATGTCCTGTGGGGGGCATATCACCCCTAATTGAAAACTGCTTTTGATCATCTGGCCATTGATTTTAAGCCAATGGGACAGTGTAACTTGACCATGGTACAACTTTTCTTCCAGTAGGGTAGGTCTTCATTCAGCCATGCTCCTTCATGCATTCAGAGCCTAATACATTCAGTAGCCTCAGAGAGATACTGGCAAAACCAAGATAAGTAAGTTTGTTCTTGCCCTGAAGTAGCTCTTGTCTCAAAATTTGTAAATTAGGTTGAGTCTTCAGGTTTTGTAAATGTACCAAGTGATTCTTAGTAACACTTTGAAGCAGTGTCTTGAACTTCTTAGTTAGCTGAAATAAACTTCTCAAATCAGGTATTATTATGTGATATTAAAATACTTCCACAGCAGTGGACAAAGGTCTATAATTTTCTTCAGACTATCTATTAAAGTTTTTTGTGCATGTAATAAATTGAAATTCATTGCTCTATTTTCCTACCAAGATATTTAATTATTTATTTTTTATGTTAAGTCTTGTTCTCTCAAATCTTTTATAAATGGACACTTGTGTTATGGATTTGCAGGGTAATGACAGCACCTGTCTTGACACATAGAATTCTTATTGTTTGGACAGCTGTCTCCACTGGACATTTGTACAAACACATTCAATTTTGAAAGAATAATTGTTTGATTAAAATATCTTATAATTGTGTCACTGAAGCTAAACCGAGTGTTCAGCTCATCAAGTCAATAAAACCCTTAAAAAGGTATCTGCATTTAGTTTATGTTTTCCAGTTTCTCCATCCCTTTTTGTTATTATTGTCATTGTTGTTCTTTCTGAAGCCTTTATCATGTTTAGTAGAAAGGCTTTTGAATACATATGAATAAATAGTATGTATAATATAATATGCATATTTTAAACAATTTATTAATTTTTGCCTAGCTAAAAATTTATGACCTTTCAATATCACTTGTTAGACTTAGTATGAATAGAATGGTACATTTCTAATTTATATTCTCTCAAAACCTTGATATATTTCCATATATTTTGGCATCTAGTATTACTGCTAAAATCTAGAAAATTTATTATCTTAGTGATTAAAAATTTTTGAATGAGGCTTGAAACTTATAATCCAGTTCTGAGAATATAAAGAAATATTATGTTGTAAAAAAACCAGGAAATTAACATGTGGTATACTATTTTTAGCTAAAGTACAAATTTTGTTCAAATTTCGCAAAACTTTATACTATTGTCCATTATCTGTTTTCATATCTTACTCAAGACTCCACAATGAGCAGCTTCAGCTGCATATGCAAGAAATTCTGGTAACTTTTCTTTTCATTTTTATTCTGTTAAAAATATTTTCTTATTTTCCTTGTTACAGCTTCTTAGTACACCCATCATTTAAAGTGGATATTTAATTTCCATATACATGGGATTTTAAAAACTATCTTTGATATTAGTTTCTCATTTTGATATTAATTCCTCACTTAAGTGCTTTCTTCTCTGCAATCACCCTCTGTATTTTTTCAGTCTTCTAACTTTATTGAGGCTTTTAATGGTTAAATCAAATATCTCTCTTGGTCAGTGTCACATTGCACTTGAAAATATGTGTTATTTTCAAATATCTTTGGATAATATTGATTTCTGCCATAATACCAAAGTAATAAGAGAACAGACTCTGTATGATTTCAATACCTTTATACCATGAAATTTTTGCACCTTGTTTTATGTCCCTCGATATGATCCAGTGTCTCATAGTTTATGGTCTATGGGAACTTGACTTTGTATCCTACTAAGGCAAACCAATCAATATCACCGTAATCCAAGTCTATGCCCCAGCTAGTAACGATGAAGAAGCTGAAGTTGAATGGTTCTATGAAGACCTACAAGACCTTTTAGAATTAACACCCCAAAAGATGTCCTTTTCATTACAGAGGACTGGAATGCTAAAGTAGGAAGTCAAGAAACAACTGGAGAAACAGACAAATTTGGATTTGGAATGCAGAATGAAGCAGGGCAAAGACTAATAGAGTTTTGCCAAGAAAATGCACTGGTCATAGCAAACATCCTCTTCCAACAACACAAGAGAAGACTCTACACATGGACATCAACAGATGGTCAACACAGAAATCAGACTGATTATATTCTTTGCAGCCAAAGATGGAGAAGCTCTATACAGTCAGCAAAAAAAGACCAGGAGCTGACTGTGGCTTGATCATGAACTCCTTATTGCCAAATTCAGACTCAAATTGAAGAAAAGGAGGGAAAACCGCAAGACCATTCAGGTATGATCTAAATCAAATCCCGTATGATTATACAGTGGAAGTGAGAAATAGATTTAAGGGCCTAGATCTGAGAGATAAAGTGCCTGATGAACTATGGATGGAGGTTCGTGACATTGTACAGGAGACAGGGAACAAGACCATTCCCATGGAAAAGAAATGCAAAAAGCAAAATGGCTGTCTGGGGAGGCCTTACAAATAGCTGTGAAAAGAAGAGAAGCAAAAAGCAAAGGAGAAAAGGAAAGATATAAGCATCTGAATGCAGAGTTCCAAAGAATAGCAAGAAGAAAAAAATGCCTTCTTCAGAGATCAGTGCAAAGAAATAGAGGAAACAACAGAATGGGAAAGACTATAGATCTCTTCAAGAAAATTAGAGATACCAAGGGAACATTTCATGCAAAGATGGGCTCGATAAAGGACAGAAATGGTCTGGACCTAACAGAAGCAGAAGATATTAAGAAGAGGTGGTAAGAATACACAGAAGAACTGTACAAAAAGATCATCATGACCTGGATAATCACAGTGGTGTGATCACTAGGCTAGAGCCAGACATCTTGGAATGTGAAGTCAAGTGGGCCTTAGGAAGCATCACTATGAACAAAGCTAGTGGAGGTGATGGAATTCCAGTGGAGCTATTTCAAAACCTGAAAGATGATGCTGTGAAAGTGCTGTCCTCAATATGCCAGCAAATTTGGAAAACTCAGCAGTCGTCACAGGACTGGAAAAGGTCAGTGTTCACTCCAATTCCAAAGAAAGGCAATGCCAAAGAATGCTCAAACTACTGCACAATTGCACTCATCTCACATGCTAGTAAAGTAATGCTCAAAATTCTCCAAGCCATGCTTCAGCAATACGTGAACCGTGAACTCTCTGATGTTCAAGCTGGTTTTAGAAAAGGCAGAGGAACCAGAGATCAAATTGCCAACATCCGCTGGATCATGGAAAAAGCAAGAGAGTTCCAGAAAAACATCTCTTTCTGCTTTATTGACTATGCCAAAGCCTTTGACTGTGTGGATCACAGTAAACTGTGGAAAATTCTGAAAGAGATGGGAATACCAGACCACCTGACCTGCCTCTTGAGAAATCTGTATGCAGGTCAGGAAGCAATAGTTAGACCTGGACATGGAACAACAGACTGGTTCCAAATAGGAAAAGGAGTACGTCAAGGCTGTATATTGGCACCCTGCTTATTTAACTTCTATGCAGAGTACATCATGAGAAACGCTGGACTGGAAGAAACACAAGCTGGAATCAAGATTGCTGGGAGAAATATCAATAACCTCAGATATGCAGATGATACCACCCTTATGGCAGAAAGTGAAGAGGAGCTAAAAAGCCTCTTGGTGACAGTGAAAGTGGAGACTGAAAAAGTTGGCTTAAAGCTCACCATTCAGAAAACGAAGATCATGGCATCCGGTCCCATCACTTCATGGGAACTAGATGGGCAAACAGTGGAAACAGTGTCAGACTTTATTTTGGGGGACTCCCAAATCATTGCAGATGGTGACTGCAGCCATGAAATTAAAAGACGCTTACTCCTTGGAAGAAAAGTTATGACCAACCTAGATAGCATATTCAAAAGCAGAGACATTACTTTGCCGATGAAGGTCCGTCTAGTCAAGGCTATGGTTTTTCCTGTGGTCATGTACGGATGTGAGAGTTGGACTGTAAAGAAGGCTGAATACCGAAGAATTGATGCTTTTGAACTGTGGTGTTGGAGAAGACTCTTGAGAGTCCCTTGGACTGCAAGGAGATCCAACCAGTCCATTCTGAAGGAGATCAGCCCTGGGATTTCTTTCAAGGAATGATGCTAAAGCTGAAACTCCAGTACTTTTGCCACCTCATGCAAAGAGTTGACTCATTGGAAAAGACTCTGCTGCTGGGAGGGATTGGGGGCAGGAGGAGAAGAGGACGACAGAGGATGAGATGGCTGGATGGCATCATTGACTAGATGGATGTGAGTCTGAATGACCTCCGGGAGTTGGTGATAGACAGGGAGGCCTGGCATGCTGCAGTTCATGGAATCGCAAAGGGTCGGACATGGCTGAGTGACTGAACTGAACTGATTGTGAGAAAATTGTATGAATTTTAATTATGTTGGAAAAAAATAACAAATGATGCCAAGTACTATAATTAAGCATTATGATTAATTTAACATCAAGTATAGAGTGACATGAAACATAATATTAGTATTGCATTTAAGCTGATAAGATGTTAGAATAATATAGTTAAATATAGTTAAAATAGTGAAACAATAATATAAAGAACTACTCTCTAGCATTAAAACATCTTTCTGGCATTTATCTAGCAATTTGTATATGCCTAAGTGATTCCCCTCTAGTTCATAAATTTATATTAAGAATCTGAATTTTACGGTTCTCTATATGTAACTAGGCAGAGAAGGCACTGGCGACCCACTCCAGTACTCTTGGCTGGAAAATCTGATGGAGAGAGGAGCCTTGTAGGCCACAGTCCATGGGGTCGCTAAGAGTCGGATACGACTGAGAGACTTCGCTTTCCCTTTCACTTTCATGCACTGGAGATGGAAATGGCAACCCACCCCAGTGTTCTTGTCTGGAGAATCCCACGGACGGGAGAGCCTAGTGGGCTGCCATCTATGGGGTCACACAGAGTCGGACACCGTTGACACACGACTTAGCAGCAGCAGCAGAAGCAGCATATGTTACTAGTAAAGAAACATCAAGGATGAATAGTTGTTTTTACTTTTAATATTTCTCTTATCACTAAAGTATTTTTTATGGAGATTTTTATTTTATAAATCTAGCATTATTTTCTCTTACCTTGGACATGGGGTATCTCTTCACAGCTGCTCCAGCAAAGCACAGCCACCGCTCTTTACCTTGGACGAGGGTTATCTCCTCACTGGCTGCCCCTCCTGACCTTGAACTTGGAGTAGCTCTTGCACCCATGCAGCCACCGCTTCTTGGACGTGGGACCCAAGTAAGACAGTAGGTGTTACAAGAGGGCATCAGAGGGCAGACACACTGAAACCATAATCACAGAAAACTAGTCAGTCTAATGACACAGACCACAGCCTTGTGTAAGTGGATGAAACGAAGCCATGCCATGTGGGGCCACCCAAGATGAATGGGTCATGGTGGAGAGGTCTGACAGAATGTGGTCCACTGGAAAAGGGTATGTCAAACCACTTCAGTATTCTTGCCTTGAGAAGCACATGAACAGCATGAAAAAGCAAAATGATAGGATACTAAAAGAGGAATTCCCCAGGTCGGTAGGTACCCAGTATGCTACTGGAGATCAGTAGAGAAATAACTCCAGAAAGAATGAAGGGATGGAGCCAAAGCAAAAACAATACCCAGTTGTGGATGTGACTGGTGATAGAAGCAAGGTCCAATGCTGTAAAGAGCAATATTGCATAGGGACCTGGAATTTTAGGTCCATGAATCAAGGCAAATTGGAAGTGGTCAAACAGGAGATGGCAAGAGTGAATGTCAACATTCTAAGAATCAGTGAACTAAAATGGACTGGAATGGGTGAATTTAACTCAGATGACCATTATATCTACTACTGTGGGCAGGAATCCCTTAGGAGAAATGGAGTAGCAATCAGGGTCAACAAAAGAGTCCAAAATGCAGTACTTGGATGCAATCTCAAAAACAACAGAATGATCTCTGTTTGTTTCCAAGGCAAACCATTCAGTATCACAGTAATCTAAGTCTATGCCCCAACCAGTAACACTGAAGAAGCTGAAGTTGAATGGTTCTATGAAGACCTACATGACCTTTTAGAACTAACACCCAAAAAGATGTCCTTTTATTATAGGGGACTGGAATGCAAAAGTAGGAAGTCAAGAAACACCTGGAATAACAGGCAAATTAGGCCTTGGAATCCAGAATGAAGCAGGGCAAAGACTAATAGAGTTTTGCCAAGAGAATGTCCTGGTCATACCAAACACCCTCTTCCAACAACACAAGAGAAGACTCTATACATGGACATCACCAGATGGTCAACACCAAAATCAGACTGATTATATTTTTTGTAGCCAAAGATGGAGAAGCTCTATACAGTCAGCAAAAACAAGACCGGGAGCTGACTGTGGCTCAGATCATGAACTCCTTATTGCCAAATTCAGACTTAAATTGGAGAAAGTGGAAGTGGAAGAAGCCACTATACCATTCAGGTATGACCTAAATCAAATCCCTTATGATTATACAGTGGAAGTGAGAAATAGATTTAAGGGCCTAGATCTGATAGATAGAGTGCCTGATGAACTATGGGTGGAGATTCATGATATTGTACAAGAGACAGGGATCAACCATTCCCAAGAAAAAGAAATGCAAAAAAGCCAAATGGCTGTCTGAGGAGGCTTTACAAATAGCTATGAAAAGAAGAGAAGCGCAAAGCAAAGGAGAAAAGGAAAGATATAAGCATCTGAATGCAGAGTTCCAAAGAGTAGTAAGGAGAGATAAGAAAGCCTTCTTCAGCAAATAATGCAAAGAAATAGAGAAAAACAATAGAATGGGAAAGACTAGATATCTCTTCAAGAAAATTAGAGATACCAAGGGAACATTTCATGCAGTGATAGGCTCAATAAAGGACAGAAATGGTATGGACCTAACAGAAGCAGAAGATATTAAGAAGAGGTGGTAAGAATACACAGAAGAACTGTACAAAAGATCATCATGACCTGGATAATCACAGTGGTGTGATCACTAGGCTAGAGCCAGACATCTTGGAATGTGAAGTCAAGTGGTCCTTAGGAAGCATCACTATGAACAAAGCTAGTGGAGGTGATGGAATTCAGTGGAGCTATTTCAAATCCTAAAAGATGATGCTTTGTGCTGCACTCAGTATGCCAGCAAATTTGGAAAACTCAGCAGTGGCCACAGGACTGGAAAAGGTCAGTTTTCATTCCAACCCCAAAAAAGGCAATGCCAAAGAATGCTGAAACTACTGCACAATTGCACTCATCTCACATGGTAGTAAAGTAATGCTTAAAATTATCCAAGCCAGCCTTCAGCACTATGTGTATTGTGAACCTCCTGATGTTTAAGAAAAGGCAGAGGAACCAGAGTTCAAATTGCCAACATCTGCTGGATCACTGAAAAAGCAAGTGAGTTCCAGAAAAACATCTCTTTCTGCTTTATTGACTATGCCAAAGCCTTTGACTGTGTGGATCACAATAAACTGTGGAAAATTCTGAAAGAGATGGGAATCACACCACCTGACCTGCCTCTTGAGAAACCTGTATGCAGGTCAGGAAGCAACAGTTTGAACTGACCAACAAACGGGTTCAAAATAAGAGGAGTACATCAAGGCTATATATTGTCACCCTGCTTATTTAACTTCTATGCAGAGTACATCATGAGAAATGCTAGGCTGGATGAAGCACAAGCTGGAATCAAGATTGCTGGGAGAAATATCAATAACCTCAGATATGCAGATGATACCATCCTTATGGCAGCAAGTGAAGAAGAACTAAAGAACCTCTTGATGAAAGTGAAAGAAGAGAGTGAAAAAGTTGGCTTAAAGCTCCACATTCAGAAAACTAAGATCATGGCATCTGGTCCCATCACTTCATGGCAAATAAATGGGTAACAGTAGAAACAGTGGCTGATTTTATTTTGGGGGGCTCCAAAATCACTGCAGATGATGACTGCAGCCATGAAATTAGAAGATGCTTACTCCTTGGGAGGAAAGTTTTGACCAATCTAGATAGTATATTCAAAAGCAGAGACATTACTGTGCCAACAAAGGTCCGTCTAGTCAAGGCTATGGTTTTTCCAGTAGTCATGTATGGATGTGAGAGTTGGACTATAAAGAAAGCTGAGCACAGAAGAATTGATGCTTTTGAACTGTGGTGTTGGAGAAGACTCTTGAGAGTCCCTTGGATTGCAAGGAGATCCCAACCAGTCAATTCTGAAAGAGATCAGTCCTGGGTGTCATTGGAAGGACTGATGTTGAGGCTGAAAGTCCAATACTTTGGCCACCTGATGTGAAGAGATGACTCATCTGAAAAGACCCTGATGCTGGGAAAGATTGAGGGCAGGAGGAGAAGCGGCCGACAGAGGATGAGATGGTTGGATAGCATCACCAGCTCAATGCACATGAGTTTGGGTAAACTCTGGAAGTTCGTGACGATAGGAGGCCTGGTGTGCTGTGGTTCATTTGGTCGCAAAGTCAGACATGACTGAGCTACTGAACTGACTGACTGACTGAAAGCTTAAAGAGAGCTTCCCTGGTAGCTCAGGTGGTAATGAATCTGTCTCCAATGTGGGAGACCTGGATATCTTCCCTGGAAGAGGGCATGGCTACCCATTCCAGTATTCTTGCCTGGAGATTCCACAGACAGAGGAGCCTGGCAGGCTACAGGCCATGGGGTCACAAAGAGTTGGACACAACTGAGTGACAAACACTTAAGACTAAATTTAACCTAACTCAATAAAGCTAGAAAATTAACATGTTTGTTTTCAAAGCTATCTGTTGCTCTGAGATGACAGCTTAAACATTTTGGTCTTTTCAATACAAATATACTAGAGACTTTTGATTTGTTTGAAATAGATTCCAATGATCCATCCTAATGTATTATGGTGAGAGGAATAAAGGAATTTTTCTCTCGTTTCATTTATTTGAAACATATCCCTATTGTCTTAGCCTAGTTCTCCCTAAATAGATAGAAAGACAGAATATGTGCAAGTGACATAACATTATTTAAACAATAATACTATCACTGTTCTGAAGTCACCACACTTTAAGTGATCCAAGATACCTGGCTTTTGTTTTGTAAAACGTATTTAAGCCACAAGGCTACATTAACTTTAACAGAAAATCTGAGAAGAGAGGTATTTTTAAAACAATGTATTTTTGTAATGAAAACTATTGATATATTTCCTTGTTCACCATGTATAGCAATGTTTTTTGTTCCTTGGGAGATTGTGTTCACCTATGGCTGATTCGTGTCAATGTATGGCAAAACAAATACAGTATTGTAATTAAAAAAAAAAAAATAAATAAATAAAGTTAGTTTAAGCATCAAAAAAAAAAAAAATAAAGTAAAGCAATAAACATGGTGTCCGCCCCCAAAAAAATTACAATTAACACATTTCAATCCTGAGCATGTATTATAACTTGTTGTTTTTTTTTTTCTTTTCGGAGAAAAATTATGTAGCATATTTTCTGAAGGGAAAATTGAATCAAATCCTTTGGAAATCTAATCAATAAATACTCAAACTTAACTAAATAGTTGTTTCAAGTCAGAAGTTCATTTAATTGAGAAACTTAGGAGAGGGTTCAGTTCAGTTCAGTCGCTCAGCCATGTCCAACTCTTTGCGACCCCATGAATCGTAGGACTCCAGGCCTCCCTGTCCATTACCAACTCCCAGAGTTCACTCAGACTCACGTTCATCGAGTCAGTGATGCCATCCAGCCATCTCATCCTCTGTCGTCCCCTTTTCCAGCCCCCCAATCCTTCCCAGCATCAGAGTCTTTTCCAATGAGTCAACTCTTCGCATGAGGTGGCAAAAGTACTGGAGTTTCAGCTTTAGCATCATTCCTTGAAAGAAATCCCAGGGCTGATCTCCTTCAGAATGGACTGGTTGGATCTCCTTGCAGTCCAAGGGACTCTCAAGAGTCTTCTCCAACACCACAGTTCAAAAGCATCAATTCTTCGGTATTCAGCCTTCTTTACAGTCCAACTCTCACATCCGTACATGACCACAGGAAAAACCACAGCCTTGACTAGACGGACCTTCGTCGGCAAAGTAATGTCTCTGCTTTTGAATATGCTATCTAGGTTGGTCATAACTTTTCTTCCAAGGAGTAAGCGTCTTTTAATTTCATGGCTGCAGTCACCATCTGCAATGATTTGGGAGTCCCCCAAAATAAAGTCTGACACTGTTTCCACTGTTTGCCCATCTAGTTCCCATGAAGTGATGGGACCGGATGCCATGATCTTCGTTTTCTGAATGGTGAGCTTTAAGCCAACTTTTTCAGTCTCCACTTTCACTGTCACCAAGAGGCTTTTTAGCTCCTCTTCACTTTCTGCCATAAGGGTGGTATCATCTGCATATCTGAGGTTATTGATATTTCTCCCAGCAATCTTGATTCCAGCTTGTGTTTCTTCCAGTCCAGCGTTTCTCATGATATACTCCGCATAGAAGTTAAATAAGCAGGGTGCCAATATACAGCCTTGACGTACTCCTTTTCCTATTTGGAACCAGTCTGTTGTTCCATGTCCAGGTCTAACTATTGCTTCCTGACCTGCATACAGATTTCTCAAGAGGCAGGTCAGGTGGGTCTGGTATTCCCATCTCTTTCAGAATTTTCCACAGTTTATTGTGATCCACACAGTCAAAGGCTTTGGCATAGTCAATAAAGCAGAAAGAGATGTTTTTCTGGAACTCTCTTGCTTTTTCCATGATCCAGCGGATGTTGACAATTTGATCTCTGGTTCCTCTGCCTTTTCTAAAACCAGCTTGAACATCAGAGAGTTCACGGTTCACGTATTGCTGAAGCATGGCTTGGAGAATTTTGAGCATTACTTTACTGGCATGTGAGATGAGTGCAATTGTGCAGTAGTTTGAGCATTCTTTGGCATTGCCTTTCTTTGGAATTGGAGTGAACACTGACCTTTTCCAGTCCTGTGGCGACTGCTGAGTTTTCCAAATTTGCTGGCATATTGAGGGCAGCACTTTCACAGCATCATCTTTCAGGTTTTGAAACAGCTCCACTGGAGTTCCATCACCTCCACTAGCTTTGTTCATAGCGATGCTTTCCAAGGCCCACTTGACTTCACATTCCAAGATGTCTGGCTCTAGATTAGTGATCACACGATCATGATTATCTGGGTCGTGAAGATTTTTTTGTACAGTTCTTCTGTGTATTCTTGCCACCTCTTCTTAATATCTTCTGCTTCTGTTAGGTCCAGATCATTTCTGTCCTTTATCGAGGCCATCTTTGCATGAAATGTTCCCTTGGTATCTCTAATTTTCTTGAAGAGATCTCTAGTCTTTCCCATTCTCTTCTTTTCCTCTATTTCTTTGCATTGATCACTGAAGAAGTCTTTCTTATCTCTTCTTGCTATTCTCTGGATCTCTTCATTCAGATGCTTATATCTTTCCTTTCCTCCTTTGCTTTTCACCTCTTTTTTTCACAGCTATTTGTAAGGCCTCCCCAGACAGCCATTTTGCTTTTTTGCATTTCTTTTCCATGGGGATGGTCTTGATCCCTGTCTGCTGTACAATGTCACGAACCTCATTCCATAGTTCATCAGGCACTCTATCTATCAGATCTAGGCCCTTAAATCTATTTCTCACTTCCACTGTATAATCATAAGGGATTTGATTTAGGTCATATCTGAATGGTCTAGCAGTTTTCCCTACACTCTTCCATTTAAGTCTGAATTTGGCAATAAGGAGTTCATGATCTGAGGCACAGTCAGCTCCTGGTCTTGTTTTTGTTGACTGGTGATGTCCTACTATTAATAGCATTGCTAGGACTTCCCTGGTGTCTCAGTGGTTAAGATTCTGCCCTTTCAGCTGCAGGGGGCAGTGGTTCAGTTCCTGGTCAGGGAACTAAGATCCCACATGTTGCCTGGCCGAAATAATAATAATGACAGAACCACTGTTATCATCATTTTACTGTTGAGGAAACTGAGACACAGGAGGTTTATTCCGTACTGTCTCTCAGACTCCTACCCTTTGAAAAAATACTTCCTTTGAAATTTCACAAGTAGAGCAAAGTAGCACATTGCCACACAGGATATAACACATATATCCCTAAAGTGGGTATAACCACTTTAGGCAAATTTTTGTTCTAGGCAACCCAGTTCATATACTCCATTGCTTTTTGCCTGATATGCTCTAAATGTCTGAACATCTCTAAATGTCTGTTATAGGATGAATGAATATGAAAATTTCCTCTTGGATGCATACCTGATTTTTAGGCTGTAAGTAGAAAATACAATTTGCTTTAAAGAAATACATTTTAGGGACTTCTCTGTGGTTCAGTGGTTAAGAATTTGCCTTGCAATACAAGTGACACAGGTTCAATCCCTGGTCAGGAAACTCAGATCCCACATGCCTCAGAGCAGCTAAGTCCACTAGCTGCAACTACTACCAAGTCCTAGTACCACAGCTGGAGAATCCATACACCAGCCACTACAAATCCTGCATGGTCCAAAGAAGATCTCATGTGACACAACTAAGGACCAACACAGCCAAATAAAGTTTTAAAAAGTAACAATTAAAAAAATATTTTAAAATACATTTTATAAATGACTTGTCCTTGACAATCATTTCAATAATATTCTAAGAAGCAGCTACATATACACCATAAACTAGCACAACATTGTAAATCAACTATATTTCAATAAAATAGATTTTTAAAACTGAGGCCTGGTCAAGGAATCAGTACATTTTCAAAAGTAAATCAGTTTTCACATCACAGGCCAGAGCAAATATGTTACTATCACATCATGTCTGTCATACAGACACGGCCCTTAAATTATAAGTACATATGAGGGGCTGAAACCTCGAGGCTTGGTGCCTTAGGAGCTCTGTTCTCTGAGAGCAGCGAGTGTAGTGAAGACCATCTGCTTTGGAATCAGACTGACCTGAAGTTGAATAATAGCTTTGTGGCTTTTTTTTAGGGTGCATGACCATGGAATTCCTCAGTTGTGATCAGAAGATGAGAATAATTACACTCAGCTATAGGCTTGTTTTGTGGGTTAAAGAAAAAAGTATATATACAGGCTAACATAAAACAGATTGTATTAACATTCTCAGTTGCAGGCATATAGGAAGCAAAGGAAACAAGGAAGGGGAAAGGAAGGGAAGGAAAAGAAAACTGGCTAAAATTTTAAAAAATTAATTAATATTAAGGGTTCAAACAGTACTCTCAGATTTGATTTTGATGCATTTCTTCAACTGCTTTTCTTGATATTTGCTTTATTTTGGAAGAAGTTTTTAATGCTGACTCTTACCATGTCTATATTAACAACTTACTGATTTCCAATTTAACAGGAAAAAGGGTCAGCTCCTCTCAGAAAAATCCACAAAAGTCTTGGCCTTACCTTGATTAAATTCATATTTGCATGTTTCCAGCCCCCAAACCGTTGTTTTAAATAACTCCAACCTAGATCACATACCTACCTCCAGAATCTGAGATGATTTCAGTTCCATCCAAAGCATAAGTACAAAAGGCACAGGGAACATTGTTCCTTAGAGAAAAAGTGTAAGTTTATTATTAGAAGAAAAGAGAATGAATCTTGGAAGGCAGTTTCAGAAAAACATCTACTACATTGGCATTTGGGCTTCCCTGGTGGCTCAGATGGTAAAGAATTCGCCTACAATGTGGGAAACCTAAGTTCAGTCTCTGGGCTGGGGAAATCCCCTGCAGAAGGGAAAAGGTACCCACTTCAGCATTCTTGCCTAGAGAATTCCATGGGAGAAGGCAACGGCACCCCACTCCATTACTCTTGCCTGGAAAATCCCATGGATGGAGGAGCCTGGTGGGCTGCAGTCCATGGGGTTGCTGGGAGTCAGACACGACTGAGCGACTTCACTTTCACTTTTCACTTTCATGCATTAGAGAAGGAAATGGCAACCCACTCCAGTGTTCTTGCCTGGAGAATCCCAGGGACGGGGAAGCCTGGTGGGCTGCTGTCTATGGGGTCGCACAGAGTCGGACACGACTGAAGCGACGCAGCAGCAGCAGAGAATTCTATGGACAGAGAGGAGCCTGGCAGGCTACAGTCCATGGGGTCACAAAGAGTTGGATGAGTGACTAAGCATATTGTCACTTAATTTAATAGCAGTTATTATTATTGTATGCATTTTTAGATAACTTATAAAATCCTACTAATCCCATTATGTAAAAAAAAATCATTCTATTTAACAACTTTACTCAGAAAATATATTCATGTTTCCAGTTTCGGATATTGTAATACACCCTGCTTCCCTTGCTTCAAGGTGGGCATAGTGAGCAAGAATTCCATCACATACCTAAGTGGCACTCTCACTTGACTTTGTTTGTTTATGTTTTGTTTTTGTTTTCTTGGTTTTGAATCCTTACTTCTTTATTTAACTTTTATGAACCTCAATTTTCCTGTCATTTTCCAGGGAGTGAGTAAAAGTCGCTCAGTCATGTCTGATTCTTTGTGACTCCATGGACTATACAGTCCATGGAATTCTCCAGGCCAGAATACTGGAGTGGGTAGCTGTTCCCTTCCCCAGGGGATCTTCCCAACCTGGAGATGGAGCCCAGGTCTCCCGCATTTCAAGCAGATTCTTTACCTTCTGAGCCACCAGGGAAGAGAGTGACCCAACCAAATTTCTTTACTTTTGACCAATGTATTGCTACTCCTTGTAGAATATAATCAATTATTATAACTTTGCTTCCTTCCTTTGTTCCAGAAGCCAGAACCTGTTATTTTTTTTAGTAACTCTAAAAATATAATTTATCTAAGTTATTTTTGGTTGTTGTTGTTTAGCTGCTAATAACTGTATAGAAACCACCACTTCTGGTTTCTCCTTTTTCATTTTGACTCTAGGGGGAAAAGCAGGGTACATATAGGTGTTCATTGTAGGCGCCACAGGAACTGAACTAAGGTACATGGGCATCTTGGATGTTGTGACTGTGGAAGGAGTCAGCCTAGATCTTTGCAAATAAAGAGGGAGTGACAGAGTTAGGAAAGATTAAGGAGCCTCTCTCTCAAACAGATGGGTACTAAGGAATTCCTTTTTTTAGACTTTATTTATTTAGACTGTGCTGGGTCTTTGTTCCTGTGTGTGGTCTTTCTCTAGCTGTGGTGACCTGGGCTGCTTTCGAGTTGCAGTGTGTGGGCTCTCATTGTGGTGTCTTCTCTTGCTGCAGAGCATGGGCTGTAGAGCTTGCGGGCTTCAGTAGTTGTGGTGTGTGGGCTTAGTTGTCGCATAGCATGTGGAATATTCGTGGACCAAGGATTGAACCCATGTCCTCTGAGTTGGCAGGCAGATTCTTAACCACTGAGCCACCAGGGGAGTTCATGGAAATCTTCACACATGGGTAATTGTGCCGAAGAGCAGAGAGTCTACAAATTGTTCACAACAACACAACCCTGAGGTGTAGATAGGTAGAATTATTGGTTCCATTTTATGCATAAGAAAACTCAGGAACAGAGAGATTAAGTCATGGAGCCAGGATTCAAATTTCCTAATTCATTGTCAAAGCCTAAATTCTCAAAATTTCAAATCTCTTCACAAACTTCAGGAATTAAGGCACCTATAGTTCTCTTGCTTTCTTGCTTTAGATTTCTTGTGCTGCAGTCCATGGGGTCACAAATAGTCAGACACGACTGAGCAACTGAACAACAGCAACAAGAAGAAATCCAAGTCTTGGGGTGGTTTGAAGTCTTATAAATACGTCTGGATCAAAATTATATCCTTTTTTTCCAGATGTTACTCAAATCTCAGTTATTATTTAGCCTCTGGTACCTCCGTTAAAACGGATTTGTAGCTGGACAAAGAAAGGAAGCTTTACATGAACAGCTTCTATTAGAGCAAGAATTATAGTAGTGACCATATTGCAATCATGATGCCAGAGGAATATGGCTATGAGCACTTTATGCTTATTATCTCATCTCATCCTTTCCACAGCCTGATGAGGTAGACTACCATTATTTCTACTGTAAGTATATAATATTGTTATGTAATAAAATTCTTAGAGTACATGTATGGTCATTATACCATATTTATATAATAGAACTACAACTCTGGATATGTGACAAGTTTAACAGATATTTACTTAATGAAAACATGAAGGGGTTAATTAGCAATTATCCCGCTGCAGCTTTAGCCCTTCAGGAGTTCTTGGGAAAAAGGAGCTGTCCTCTGTCGGTGCTCTGTCAGAGGCGGTTTCACTTGACTTAGATGGTTTTCTTTCTTTCTTTATTCTTCCAAAATGATTCAGTTTCAGAATTGTTCTTTAATCTTTAATATCTCCATTAAGAAGAGTTTCTATCAAGTGCTTCAAAAGTACGCAGTTTGAGGGAGCACTGCTTGTCCCCAGCTGGCTAGTGAAGTGGAGGAGGCAGGCATCTCAGGCCAGCCCCTGAATGCTCGCTCAGAAATGCAGGCTGATGGGCAAGCGCATGCCAAGAACCCATCTCCTTTCTACCGCATTACTCTCTTTTCACTGGGTTTCTGTTTGTCCTTTGTAGTCCAACCTGCA
This sequence comes from Nanger dama, assembly GCA_917880005.1. Taxonomy (NCBI): domain Eukaryota; kingdom Metazoa; phylum Chordata; class Mammalia; order Artiodactyla; family Bovidae; genus Nanger; species Nanger dama. The sequence goes on from CAKJTW010000059.1 coordinate 7,600,257, forward strand.
AGCTACTTTGAGACAAAGATAGATCCATCTCTGGCTAATCTAGGAATAAATTAGTTCCCTTGCTAAAAAAAATATATATATATATATATATATATATATACGAGAGAGCCTTTAAATATTGAACTCATGGGTCAAAAATTTGAAATTCCTTTCCTCTCAGATTAAAATCCTGTGACTTTGTCTGAAGCCATTGCGTTAGATGACAGGTTTTCTTTTTCTTTTTCTTTTTTGGTGGTTGTTGTTTAGTTGCTGTCATGTCCAACTCCTTTATTTCTCTGCTAATTTGCCAGCTGTGAACTTGGCACATTTAGGAGATTGTTACGTGGTTGAACAAGGGGTAAGAGTGGTCCAAGTTGACAAAATGGGTAAGTTTAACAAAAATATGGGACCTTCAGTTTGATACTACGTTGTTGATGACAGTTATTTGGCTCTTCACAGTCCAGTCATAATGAGACAGGATACTACATAAGCAAAGACCACAGGAAGGATTGATGGTAAGTGTCAAGAGGGTGTGGAGGAAGTGGGTTACAACCTCTTTTCCCAACTTGTAGTGTCTTGTGTTGCCTTTTAAGAAATCAAAGAAAAGTGCATGAAGCCCTGATGTATTCATGAACAACAGTAACAACAAAAAAATTAGGTTTTACTGAAAGATACAACACTTTTTCACCTTTTTCCATTTACAGGGACTTGCCCTCTCCACCAAGCTCTCTATTTTCTTCTCAAATGTTATTTCATGTCATTATGTCAGGTGTAGGCTATTGGAAAAGCCTATGTCCTCTGTAATTAAAGTTTTAAATAACATGCAGTTTAACCTGTTATTAAAAAAAAATTCAGGACCTCCCTGGTGATTCAGTGGTTAAGAATCCACCTGCCAATGCAGTGGACATAAGTTCAGTTCCTGGTCCAGGAAGATTCCACATGCCTCTGGGAAACTAAGCCCATGTACCACAATTATTGAGCCTGCATGCTGAGAGCCCATGCTTCTCGCAACAAGATAAGCCTATATATAACTAGAATAGACTCTCTTGCCACAACTAGAGAAAGCCCAGGTGCAACAATGAAAACCCAGCACAAACAAAAATTAAATGAATAAATAAAATTTTAAGAATCAGTTGCCTTTTCTGGAGGGGAAGACTGTCAAGGATCCTTAATTTCTATCCTTCTGTAGAAATTGTGATGAAAGGACAGATAAACTTCAGTAAATCCGGAGTGTAGAGCTCCTTTAAAATGTGAGGACCTTGTCAATGAGTTAAAAAAGAAAAGTTGGTTTTGTTCTAAATATCCTCTCTGGGGCCCATTGTGCATAATAAGGGGCCACAGCCCATTTGCAAGGCTTCTGAATGAACTCCATTCATTCTGTACTTGGAAATGTTTCTTCAGCCACAAAGAGAAACAATAGTTATAACCTAATTTCTTTGGCACCAATATCAGCAGAGGAAAAACCATTATGAAAATTCTAGTGACTTCTATCAGTGATTATGTAATTCTGTATTCACTGATCATATTTGTGTATTCAAATAAGCACTTTTTAAAAAAGATTATAAAGCAGCTTGGTAATGCTATAATATCACATTTCATATATTGAGTAACATCTTAAAAATGGAGTGCTTCAAAGTAATTTGCTTATTGTAGTTATTAAAGTTTATAAAAAAAAAAAAACCACACTAACATGCACCCTAAGGCTTTCAGGGGAAAGCTTTTGTATTTTTAATTACTGTGTTTTAAAATCCGATAAGAATTCAAACTACAATTTTGTCAAGTAAATCCATTCATCAGTTTCCACATTTACCTGTAAAAGTCAGTGGAAGATAATACATCTGGAAATAGCAGTCGTGGAGTGGTGTCTGTTGATATCATTTCCAAGTGACTCTAGAGTGAGCTATCTGAAGCGCAAGTCTGATCTAAGCATGTCATTCCTTGCTCAGTACCCTTTGTGGACTTCCCATTGCCCATGAAGGGAAGGCCCACATTCCACGTGACTTTCCAGCCTCTGGCTTTTGCCTACCTGCTTTGTCAGCCTCTCTCATCGTCCTTTCCTCAGTGAACCTCTTTGGTGGGCCTGGCTCTTCCACATGATGTTGCTTCTGCCTGTTCTTGCCTGGAAATGCTTCCCACCCAGCCTGCTTTCCTCCCTTTAATCTGACTAACCTTGACTAACCTTTGAAGTCTAGAGCGCATGCTCTGCAGATGCCCAATCACTGGAGCTCTAGAGAAGTCCCTGGAACCAGATTGTGAAGGACTTTCTAAACTGTGTTTTCAAGAGTTTGAACAGGAAAATGATATCAGCTTTATGTTTTAAAAGTCTGAAGGATGGTTTGAGCCTTCAAAGGATGTTTAACATACCCATGTAAATTAATGGTCACTAAGCTGGGAAAGATTGAAGGCAGGAGGAGAAGGGGAGGACAGAGAATGAGATGGTGGGATGGCATCACTGACTCAGTGGACATGAGTTTGGGTAAACTTCAGGAGGTGGTGATGGACAGGGAAGCCTGGTTCATGGGATCACAAAGAGTCAGACATGACTGAGCGACTGAATTGAACTGAAATGAAACTGAGCTAGGAAATAGCACACTAGTCCTTTTGATGGTCCCATTTTCCATGTCTCCCAAGCCCTGGGAAAAATCACTTGCTCTGACTGCATTCTTGGAGACCCTGCTAATGCATACTGAAAAATTGCTAGCTGTCAGTATTTGGCATTATGTTGTCATTTACTTGGTGAGTGATGTTAAATGTTAAAACTCAAATACCATTGAATTATATAATAATATATAGGGAAGTAGTGTTCAGAGTGCACACTCTAGAGAGATCTGGTTTAAAATTCTTGCTATGCCACTTACTAGCTGTAACAAATGTGAAAAACTATTTAGACAATTTACTTAGCAAAATAAACTCCAAATGAGGGATGGGAAGACTGGGGCAAGGTTGGTAGACTATAAAGCAGTTTGCCAAGCATGATATTTCTTCAAATTTGAGAGAGTCATTTAAAAATCCAAGTGAATCTTGGGCTTCCCTCATGGCTCAGTGGTAAAGAATCTGCCTACCAATGCAGGGGATATGGGTCTGATCCCTAGTCCTGGGATCCCCCAGGTCGCAGAGCCTGTGTGCCTGTGTGCCACAACTTATTAAGCCTGTGCTCTAGAGCCCTGGAACCACAACTTCTGAGCCCACACACTGCAACTACTGAAACCTGAGCACCCTAGAGCCTGTGCCCTACAACAGAGAAGCCACGACAAGTCCGTGCACCGCCACTGGAGAGTAGGCCCCGCTTGCTACAACTAGAGAAACGCCTACGCAGCAATGACGATGCAGCACAGCCAAAAATGAACAAATAAAATTTTTTTAAAAATATCCAAGTGATTCTAGCTTTCTCTTCTAACACATTTCTGTTTGTTTTAACGTAAAAAGTATTTTTAAGTTGGGCAAAGGGATTAAGTTGGTTGGTTGTTATTGCCTCAAATTTTCTGCACAGTTATTTCTTCAAAAAAGCAAACTATGTTTATCTTATGGCTTGAAGCACCCCTCTGGTACAAAAGCATGTGAAAAACATACTAGGAATTATCAGAAATGTAATGATAAACTCATCAGAGCAGAAGTTCTACATTAACCTTTAGCCATTGATCTACAGTGTTCAAGGTGAGCTTTTTTTTTTTAATCCAGCTCAATATTGTTACATTTGTTACAGTTCAGTGTGTTACATCATTCCCCCTTTCAGCATCTCTAAAACTAGATTATTCTGACTTTCCTGGCTTCACCGTTGTCCCAGTTACTCTTACAGAAATCTCAGGAAGCACACCAGCTTGTCTCTCTTGTCTCCCCTAGATATTTTAGCTAAACATTTTAGTCTTTCTCCACAGAATCCACATTGAGCATGTAATTCTTTTCTCACTGCTTTTTCTCCCCCATTAATGTTCTGTTGTCAGCTGTCCTGTTTTTATTATTGTTAGTTGTTGCCTGGACCATCACTTGATTTGTGGACAGGTTTCCTCCATGCATCCTCTTTCCCCTTTCATTTAGCCTATGTATACAGTTTTTTCTCATGATAAATACAAAATTAAATATTTTCAAGGCAGGCCATTCCCACCATATTATGTTGACTTTCCTTTCCAACCTGATCTTTCCCTACTCTCTATACGGTCCATATTCTATGGCCAAATTGAACTGTCCACTCCTCACCAACCACCCTCAAGCTTTTTATCTCCTAACCTCACCTCACCTCAACTATTCCCACTGTGTGTCACTATTGTGTCCATTTTCAGAGCCTGTCTGAAAGTCTTTCTCCACCGTAAATCCTTAAATGATCATTTCAACTGAAGTACAGGTTTTCTTTCTCCCTTTTTTTATTCATTCATGGAGCAAATATTTATCAAATATCTAATATGTATCAAACGAGAAAAGTTCTGGGACTTTTAACAATGACCTGGGACAGAATTGGAACCCACCCTAGTGGGGGTTTTAATCTAACATAAAAGAAAACTTGATAACTTTTTTCAAGTGTCATGGGTTTTACGACTGTGCAGCATGTTTAAAAAAGTATAACTTAAGCTGAGGGTCAGGTGTGGCTTCTCTGAGGTGAGGTGCAGAAAGAAGGTGCACTCTGAGGTGAGGTGCATCTGGAAAATGAAGATGTAGCTAGGCAGAGTGGGAGGGGGTTGAAGAAATCCGGGGACATGACAGTGTTCTAGGCAGAGCAAAAAGCACATGCAGAAACCATGAAGTAGCAATGAGCATGGCATATTTAAAGAACTGAGAAAAGGCCAGTTCAAATAGCCAGATGGCTGTAACATGAACCATGGGACAGGGGAAACTGAGACATTAGCTGATTCATATCTGTTCTTACGTCTTCTTTTGTCTTTATGTCACTTTTTCATATTTCTGCCTCAGTTAAGACAGACTCATTCATGGAGCAATGGCTAAAGCTCTGCCTCTTTGCTCCTCCTAGTCATCGTCCAAGTATCATGCAACCTTCATCTTGGAAAGGTAACCTACCATGAATTGGAGTCTAGTCCTGAGTAGTATAGGTTAGGAATCCCAAGTTGACTCACTAACTAAATCTTGCTTATTAACCAAAGTAATATGCTTTATGCATTATAATAATATGAATTTATCCAGTTATTATTTTTAATCAATAGGATATATTCATAGCAAAGAGATTTTACTGTACTAGCATACTATATATAGTAATTGCCCTCTGCTCTTCCCCAAGAGTATATTATAGGACACCTTCCTACATGAGGGGCTCATCTTCCAGTGTCATAACTTTTTGCCTTTTCATACTGGTCATGGGATTCTGGTGGCAAGAACACTGGAGTTGTTTGCCATTGCCTCTTTGAGTGGTTCTCATTTTGTCGGAACTCTCCACAATGACCTTCCGTCTTCACTGGCCCTGCACAGCATGGCTCGTAGCTTCCTTGATTTATGCAAGTCCCTTCCCCAGGACAAGGCCGTGACCCATGAAGGGAACAGAACTAGAAGGTGCACCCATTCCTTTGTAGGGTATGATCCAGAATTTTCATGTATCCCTTCTCCTCATGTACCTTTAGCCAGAGTTTAGTCAATTGGTCACATGTAGCTGGAAAATATACTGGAGCATGTGGTCTGTAGCTGAAACTTGTAAGATTTTACTGCTAAAGGAACTGGACTTTTGAAGGACAACTAACAATCTTAGTCATTGTCCCCTTTTATCAGGAAAGTAAATGTTCTCTGAGCACCTTCATTCCTCCTTTATCTCCCAGCAAATTTCTGTTTAGGCCAGAATTGGGTCATATGGTCACCTCTAGAGACAAGGAAGATGAAGAAGCAGGAAACAGGTTTTACAGGATTGGCTTTGACCAAAGTCTCCCAAAGTTTCTTGGTTCACAGCTCCCTTGGGAGCTCAGTGAATATTTTCATGGTGCCAAGTGAAAGTCACTTAGTCGTGTCTGACTCTTTATGACCCCATGGACTTCAGTCCATGGAATTCTGCAGGCCAGAATACTGGAGTGGGTAGCCTTTCCCTTCTCCGGGGATTCTTCCCAACCCAGAGATCAAATCCAGGTATCCTGCATTGCAGGCAGATTCTTTACCAGCTGAGCCACCAGGGAAGCCCAAGAATACTGGGGTGGGTAACCTACCCCTTTTCCAGCATATCTTCCCAACCCAGGAATTGACACAGGGTCTCTGCATTGCAGATGGATTTTTACCAACTGAGCTATCAGGGGAGCCCCAAGAAATACATAATAATTCTGTTTACAACTTAGTAGCTATTTGAATAAATTATGCACATAAACTGAAAGAACAGTAATAGCCATGTGTTATTAATGAGAATTCTGTATTGGGTGCTCCATAACTTCTCAAACACCGGAATCATAATGGACATTGCCATTTCTCATTCTACATGCATTTCGTGCCAAACTTTCTTTTTCAGTCAGCAACCACTGAAAATCCAGTTTTGCAGTGATATGGCATAGTCTAAAGGCATGTGGTTATCTCGTGTGAAAACTGCACCTTAAGCTAGTAGTGCATGTTGTCCAACAGATACTGAGCTCCACTGTGTTTCCCTTGAAAATGAAAATATGCTATGGCCTCCAGTGAGTTTACTCCAGTGTCCTTGGAAACAGTTTGGGAATCACAGGTTTAAACTAATCATGACCATTTTGTGAAGCTGGACATATTGCTCTCCCCATGCAAGAATCAGTTTTCTTTTAGAGAAAAAGAAGGGATAATGGAAATTGTTTAGGAAACTAACAATTGCTTCCTCAGTCTGCCCCAGCCCGACTATGTACTCTTTTAGAAGAGAGGCCATGGCTGCTTTTAACTGTTTTGTGTTTAGCACGGTTCTTGCTACTTAGAAGGAGCTCAATGCACATTTATTAAATGAATGGAGAAATGAAGACCATGTGGTTAACAGTATGGTTGATTCTATTAACCACAGAATGCCAGAGTTTAAGAAATTTGTTCCCTATACAATGAGTCTCTATGTGAATTCAAGGGCATGGACTTTGGCTTCCTTATTTCTTAGAGCTCAGAATCCAATAATGATTTGGCATATATAGGTGATAGAGTGTTGGTTGGATGAATGAGTGCATGTCTCAGTGAGAGCTGATTCTGTCTACAAAACCATTATGAAGGCGTTTCATTACACTGATAAGAAAATGCTTATTAGTGAGCTCTCAATATAAATGCCCATGCTGACTGCCAAGAAAGAAAACCACTCCATCTTATCACTATGGATCTAAGGCTTTCTTTTATTACCACAGTTACCACTAGAAAAACTGACAAAAAGAGAAAAGCAGAACTTTTCTGAGATAGGAGAAGGACTTTTTCTGCAATGGATTTACATTGTCAGCAGCTAAACTGTTTCACAATTAAGGATCATTACATAAAGACTAGAAAGTGACTTTTTACACAAAAGCCATCAAGTTTTATAAGTATGATAGCTATCTGAGCAAAATTTGTCATTCTCCTCTTATCTTCTCAGCTCAAATTTATTTTTCTGTATTTTTGTGTTTTTGCAACAGAGGAAGCCATTGATGCTTTTTGCCCTTGGTTGCCCTCATAATAAAGTGTATAATTCTGTGACACTCTGTAGAAGAATGTGCATGCACTGGCATGTTAGAGTTATGTTTACATCTAAAAATTGAATATGATTACCTTACTTTTCTAGTAGTGTATTTAGAAAGTTATTTACGTATCTGTCTCTATCTCTAAATCAAAAGTGTTTTGAAGGCAGGGTCTATGTCCTTTTCATTTTCTATCTGGGGCTTCCCTGGTGGCTCAGACCATAAAGAATCCACTTGCAATGCAGGAGACCTGGGTTCAATCCCTGGGTTGGGAAGATCCCTTGGAAAAGGGAATGGCAGCCCTTTTAATTGGAAGAATGTTGTGCTGCTATTTAGTCACTAAGTCAAGTCTGACTCTTGTGACTGCTTTGACCATGGGAATTCCCAGGCAAGAATATTACAGTGGGTTGCCATTTCAGGATCAAACCCACATCTCCTGCATTGGCAGGTGGTTTCTTTACCACTGAGCCACCTGGGAAGACCTAATAGAAAAACATTAGCAAACAAACAAAAGAATAAATAAGTAAAATATTCAGAGGAGCCTGGTTGGCTACAGCCCATGGGAGTCGCAAAAGAGTCAGACATGACTTAGTGACTAAACAGCAGTGCAGTATTCCCTTCTACAAGGGATCTTCCCCACCCAGGGATTGAACTCAGGTCTCCTGCATTGCAGGTGGATTCTTAACCACCTGAGCCACCAGGGAAACCCATTTTAAGATATGTTATTTCTTTCATAGTAAAAACTCAAGATTTGGTATCCAACATTAAAGATAACTGTATTTTTCCATTTACAAAGCAATGAAAAAGTAAGTTCTGATTTCCCTTAGTTTATAGGAATACTGAAGGAAATAAAGTAGAGATGATTTTGGTTCTCACAACATAAACACACAGTGAGTACTTAACAAAACACTGCAGGGGAACACTTCATGCAAAGATGAGATCAATAAAGGACAAAAATAGTATGGATCTAAAAGAAGCAGAAGATATTAAGAAGAGGTAGCAAGAATACACAGAAGAACTATATAAAAGGATCTTCATGACCCAGATAATCACAATAGTATGATCATTCACCTAGAGCCAGATATCCTAGAATGCAAAGTCAAGTGGGCCTTAGGAAGCATCACTATGAACAAAGCTAGTGGAGGTGATGGAATTCCAGTTGAGCTATTTCAAATCTTGAAAGATGATGCTGTGAAAGTGCTGCACTCAATATGCCAGCAAATTTGGAAAACTCAGCAGTGGCCACAGGACTGGAAAACATCAGTTTTCAATCCAATCCCAAAGAAAAGCAATGCTTAAGAATGCTCAAACTGCTGCACAATTGCATTCATCTCACAAGCTAGTAAAGTAATGCTCAAAATTCTCCAAGCAAGCCTTCAGCAACATGTGAACCGTGAACTTCCAGATGTTCAAGCTGGTTTTAGAAAAGGCAGAGGATCCAGAGATTAAATTGCCAACATCTGCTGGATTATTGAAAAAGCAAGAGAATTCCAGAAAAACATCTATTTCTGCTTTATTGACTATGCCAAAGCCTTTGACTGTGTGGATCACCACAAACTGTGGAGAATTCTTCAAGAGATGGGAATACCAGACCACCTGACCTGCCTCCTGAGAAATCTATATGCAGGTCAAGAGGCAACAGTTAGAACTGGACATGAAGCAACAGACTGGTTCCAACTCAGGAAAGGAGTATGTCAAGGCTGTATATTGTCCCCATGCTTATTTAACTTATATGCAGAGTACATCATGAGAAACAGTAGGCTGAATAAAGCACAAACTGGAATCAAGATTGCTGGGAGAAATATCAATAACATCAGATATACAGATGACACCCCCCTTATGGCAGAAAGCAAAGAAGAACTAAAGAGCCTCTTGATGAAAGTGAAAGAGGAGAGTGAAAACTTGGCTAAAAGCTCAACATTCAGAAAACTAAAATCATGGCATCTGGTCCCATCACTTCATGGGAAATATATGGGAAAACAGTGTCAGGCTTTATTTTTGGGGGCTCCCAAATCACTGCAGATGGTGACTGCAGCCATGAAATTAAAAGACGCTTACTCCTTGGAAGAAAAGTTATGACCAACCTAGACAATATATTAAAAAGCAGAGACATTACTTTGCCAGTAAAGGTCCACCTAGTCAAGGCTATGGTTTTTCCAGTAGTCATGTATGGATGTGAGAGTTGGACTATAAAGGAAGCTGAGCACCAAAGGACTGATGCTTTTGAACTGTGGTGCTGGAGAAGACTCTTGAGAGTCCCTTGGTCTGCAAGGAGATCTAACCAGTCCATCCTAAAGGAAATCAGTCCTGAATATTCATTGGAAGGATTGATGTTGAAGCTGAAACTCCAGTACTTTGGCCACCTGATGTGAAGAACTGACTCCTTTGAAAAGACCCTGATGCTGGGAAAGACCGAAGACAGGAGGAGAAGGGAATGACAGAGGATGAGATGGTTGGATGGTATCACCGACTCAATGGGCTTGAGTTTGAGTAAACTCTGGGAGTTGGTAATGGACAGGGAGGCCTGGTGTGCTGCAGTCCATGGGGTTGTAAACAGTCAGACATGACTGAGCGACTGAACTGAACGGAACTGAACTGAACATTTACTAGATGTAGGTCAGTGTCCAGGCATCAGACTCATGTTGCGGTTAATTTTATATTCCTAAACTTATATTTTAAGTGCATTTAAAGAATTTTTTTCTGACCACAAATGAAATACATGTGCTGGTTGCAAACAATTAAATCCTTAGAAAAATATTTAACAAAAATGTCAGAGATGACTTCTGTTGATAGTTCAACATAATTCCTAAAATTTTTCTGTGGATTTATGCATGCATAATATTGTCACAAAAACAGTAATAATAATATTTTTACAATTTTGAGGGGCAACTGTATAAATGAAATTGAATTATACTGTGCACTCTATTTTGCAATTTTTTTTTCATGTAATGTATCTAAACTTTCAAGTGTAAAAGATCTTTCAACTAGTAGATATAAATTTCCCTCATTCTGTGTAATTGCTAGATCTTACGTTTAGATATTCATAGAACCCTGTACTCTTGCTTTGAATTACTTATTGCAGTTGTAAGTTGAATTATTATTTATAAAATTGTAGGTTTTTTTCCTGTCTCCCTAAGCAAGTTGTACATTCCATGCCTAACACACAGTATCTGAAACATTCACACATAACGTCCATGAAAGTGAAAGTGATTATACAGAGTGAAGTAAGCCAGAAAGAAAAGCACCAATACAGTATACTGACACATATATATGGAATTTAGAAAGATAGTAATGATGACCCTCTATGTGAGACAACAAAAGAGACACAGAGGTATAGAACGGACTTTTGGACTCTGAGGGGAGGGAGAGGGAGAGGGAGAGGGTGGGATGATTTGGGAGAATGGCATTGAAACATGTATACTATCCTGTAAGAAACGAAGCGCCAGTCTATGTTCAATACAGGATACAGGATGCATGGGGCTGGTGCACAGGATGATTCAGGGAGATGATATGGGGTGGGAGGTAGGAGGGGGCTTTGGCATTGGGAGATCGTGTTCACCTGTGGCTGATTCATGTCAATGTATGGCAAAACAAATACAGTATTGTAATGTAGAATAAAGTATTAAAAAATAAAATAAAAAATAATAATAAAAAAGAAAGTGAAAGTGAAGTTGCTCAGTCGTGTCCGACTCTTTGCGACCCCGTGGACTGTAGCCTACCAGGCTTCTCTGTCCATGGGATTCTCTAGGCAAGAATACTGGAGTGAGTTACCATTTCCTTCTCCACATAACGTCAATAGATGCTATGAATGAATGTATGAATGGGTGAACGGTGGGCTTCTGTCCCAGGACTCTCTTTACAAAACCTGTGCTCTTGCAACATTTCATGCTGCCTCCCCTTCGTGTTTCTTGTAAATGTTTTGAGAATTTTCCTTTTCTTGTTATTTATGCTTACATTAGTTTTAGCTTTGTTTAGTATGTTGTAGGTCAATGTGCAGGCAGAGAAATAAGTATTGTAGATATTCTGAAGTATAGGAATAATAATTACACAATGATAAATGTAATCGGCATTTGAAACTAAGTCATTGGAGCTTGTGTGTGTGTGCCAAGTCACTTCAGTCCTGTCCAACTCTTTGAACTATGGACTGTAGCCCGCCAGGTTCCTCTGTCCATGGGGTTCTCCAGGCAGGAATACCAGAGTAGGTTGCTGTGCCCTCCTCCAGGGGATCTTCTGGACTGAGAGACTGAACCTGCCTCTCTTTCCTCTCCTGCATTGCAAGCGGGTTCTTTACCACTAGAGCCACCTGGCAAGCCCCCATTGGAGCTTACTACTTTTCAGAATTAAAAAAACAATAATAAACACTCACAAAGCAGCTTTATTTCACTTTTCTGACATATTTCTTGGTCCAGTCTCTTTACTCATTCAAGAAGAAAAAGTTTCTAAACTAAAATAGTTATAGAAATTAAATGATAAATGGCAGAGACTGATAGTTATGCCCCAGTAGTTGTTTCCAGAGTTGTAGAAGGTGAGATTTGTGACCATTTGCAATGGACATTTTATTTCCAGCTTGCAAACCAGGTATGGCCAGCAGCATACAAATGGAAATGTCTTTTGGCAGTTTTTTTTTATTGATTAATTAATTAATTATTGGCTGCACCGGGTCTTCGTTGCTGTACACTGGCTTTCTCTAGTTGCAGAGAGCAGGGGTTAAGTCTCTAGTCGCAGTGCACAGGCATCTCATTGCGGTGACTTGTGAAGCCGTCTCTTAAGTGCATGGGCTTCAGTAGTTACAGCATGCAGGCTCAATAGTTGTGGCTTTCTGGCTTTAGAGAGCAAGCCCAGCAGCTGGGGCACACAGGCTGTGGCATGTAGAATTTTCCTGGAGCAGGGATGGAACCCATGGCCCTTGGGTTGGCAGGCAGATTCTTTATCCACTGCACCACCAGGGAAGTTCCTCTTGTGGCAGTTTTCATGAACATTCTTCAGGAGAGAGCAAGACGTAGGTCCCTTTACTCTTGTCCCCTGAGCCTTTCCCTGCTTGCTCCACTGGAACGTGATGCTGCCATCTTAGACCATGAGGTTGAAGCCCTGCAGTTCAGAATGTCAAGATGAATGACGCCTGAGTTCTTGGCAGTGTGGGTCTCAATGCCAGTAATGAACCACTTCCTGGAATTTTCTATGAGACAAGAACAAATTTCTCTCCTTATTAAGCTATTGTTTCTGTCATTTACTCCCAAAGCTAATTTAAGCTAATACAGATGTTGAATCTGGAATTTCTAAGAAAGTCCCAACTTTATGACTTGTTATTTGACATATATAAAGAGCCCCTACCAAAAGCATTTCACCAAAGGAACTCTACGTGGCATTACTCTTTATTTATTAAAAAATAATAAGGGCTAGAAAAGTTTCAGTTAAGATTCCAGGTCCATTGTGCTTCATAAGAGACTGCATTTATATGCTAATTGACAAATAATAAAATAGAACACAAGGTCAATAATAGCATGCCCTTGTATACAACTCTGTTATTTGTTTCAAGACATTAATCTCATCTAATTCCTCAAAACCACTCATAAAGTAGATGCACAGATGAAAAAACTGAACCCCAGAAAGCACCATCTGTACGAGGTAACAGGACTAGAGAGTGGACTAGTTTCTGGGTTTTAGTTCTTTATGCTTTTTATCATATTGTTTATCAATCTTGTCAAGTCTCATCATAAAGAATATTATTTTGCATTTTATTAATCAAGTTTGATAAATAATCTTTCATTTTCATTGCAGACTATAGGATGTCCTTTTCACATCCATATCTGCACAGCTGAGAGGAGAGCATGAGCATCAGAAAAGATTTTTGTGTATTAGTAAGGTAGTTTCTCTCTCCCTTTGGGAAGAAGGAGATATTGGAAGAAAGAGTAAATAAAGAATATATCTGATCTAAAACACTCTCTTGGTTCAAGAAAACAGTAGTACCAATTACCTATACTCTTGACCTAGCTAATGGGTAATGATGTATCATTTCCAATCTTTAAAAAAAAAAAAAAATTAAGGAATCCTTTCATTGACCAAGCCAATATAAGTCTGATTGAAAATTCCACATGCATAAAAAAACCCAGTTGCTGATTGCAGCTTCATAGTTAGGTCAAGCTGAATTTTTTAGTGTGTAGTTTGCATTTGGGTTCATGCCCCAGTGAACTTAAATTTCAGTATTATTCAGCTTCCTGACACAACCTTAGTGAACAATATTTTGCTCCACTTCCTATGTTATTGTTTAGGTAACTGCTCCGTACTGCTTTTGCTGTAGCCTTAGCTCATCAGAAGGATAAACTATGTTTTTAAACAATATGACCCTGATCACTTCTCCAGAGCATTTTTAAAAGAAACCATTTTGGGGGGGTGGGTCTCTAATAGTTTCTTTTTAGTTTGTCTGATTTTCTTATTGCACAGTTTGCTCCTTTTTGCTTGAGTGGAATAGGGACTGAATGTTGATTACTGTGAGTTTGGATTCCTTCCAGGCATTAATTCTGGGACAAGTTCTCAGTCTGTTGGCACCAAAACCTACCTCTTGTGCCGTCCTACCCTTTCCTACCCACAATATGACATAACGCCCACTCTTTTCCCACCATGTAATAGCAAGGACGGGAGCTCTTTTAAGAATATCTGTAAATTTAAGCAGATTTCTGGGTAAATATAAATAAGGCCCAGGGAACTTATTAAGGATAACAAAACTAGTTGTTGTACTATTTTTTTAAGGGAAATATTTTAAACCACTTCCTGGCAGTTCCATCATTAGAGTTGCCTCTAACTGAATGTTCTTTAATAGCCAATACTTATACAACTTCCTTTTCCTCTTTTACAGCATGTAACATTCTACTTAAATGACTTTTCCTGGTGTAAATTACATTTGCTTTTCAGAGGACTGAGAGATGTAACTTATTGTAGCCCTCCACTCTTTTGCTACATCACACTATTGATTTGAGAGTTCAGATTCCTAGTGTTTTCAATTTCATATTTCCAAGCTGTGATAACCTGAGTGTGGTAAAGCTTTGAAATGAAAGTGTGAAGTCCTGAATGTTATCTTTGGCCAATCAGTGACCTCTACATTTTTCATTAGTAAAATAACTAGTAGCCAATTGGTCTATATGTTTGTTTGGGCTTGTCTAACTAAAATCAGAGAAACAATAATTAAGTTCTAGTAATTAACGCTAAAGGAATTACAAAAGAAGGGATTTCATTATTTAATTGACTTGAATTTTAAAAAAAGGAAGAACTATTCATGTGATAATGTTTTTCTAACAGCAACCTTTTCAATATTATATTTTTTCCGAAATATACCTCTAGAATTACAGTGATTTTTCAACAGTACTAAGAAAGTAGGCAAAATAAAGTCATAATTATATTTATTTTGTTAAAAACCAAAAGTAAAGTATCCTTTTTATGAACCCTTGATTCTTTCCCTGCTTTCCAGACCCAACTTCATTAGGCATAAAAACTCCTGCAATTATTTCATAATCCAACAGTTTCTACCTCCTCTGAACTGTTATATACCTCATGTATCTTATGACACTCGTTTTAATCCTTCCTTATATGCAATGTTGTAATTATTCTCTAGAATTAAAAAAAATGCTTTCCATCCTCTAAAGTGAATTTTAATTTGTTGGGAAAAAAACACTGTACAATATCATTTACAAACTTTTATCTATTAACACAGAATAAATTTCAATAGATAAGCTATAACTTAACAAGCTCTATAATTCCTTGGCACTAGAATGTATAAACACAATTGTTGGGGCAATTCATATTAGTCTGTGAAGTAATTCATATTATTGTGAAGTAAATAAGAAAGTTATGATCAGTATCTCAAAATTATATACTATTTCCTTCAAAAACAAATTTTGTCTCGATAAGCATAACATTCCATATAATCTACTGTAGATCCAAAGCATAAGAATCTTTGAATTATGGAGAGAGAGATAATAACTAAAGCTTTACAATTTTAATAGTTTGCATTTTATAATGTTCTATATTTTTCAAAATGTTTTCATGTATCTCATGGAGGTAGACACAAAACATACTTCAGTGCTACAATATATCATTTAATAATGAATATTAGGTTTTAGTTAAAACTCTTTAAGAGACAGTATAGAATGGTGGGAAATTAGAATCAAAATGCCTGAGTTTAAATCCTGGTTCTGATACTTACAAGCTGTGCGACCTTTGTCAATTGATTTAACTTCTCTGTATCTCATCTATAAAATATATATAATTATAATAATTGGTTGTAATAATTGAATTAATATATAAAAACACTTAGAATCATGCTTAGAACTTGAATATAATTAAATAAGTATTTTCTTTTAATTACTATTTGGAAAAATTTTTTAATGTATTATAGGAGGAGGTGACAAAGGATGAGATGGTTGGACGGCATCACCGATTCCATGGACATGAACTTGGGCAAACTCCGGGGGACAGTGAAGGACAGGGAAGCCTGGTGTGTTATATTCCATGTGATCACAAGGAGTTGGACATGACTTGGCAACTGAACAAGAACAACATTTCTAAAACAGTTGAATTCAGATTCTTTGCTATAAATTTTATATAAAAATAGATCAGCTGTAGTTGATAAAATGATTTCATTTCTCTAACTACAATGTGAGAAACATAGTTTTAATCACAGTGCCTTAAACTTTCCTATAAACTATTCCTCACTAAGCATATGGGACAATTTTTACTATATAGTTCACTTTCTATAGCTGTATAAGTATTTACTGGAATGTATTCAAATTTGATCTCTTGTTTTATTTGCAAAACTGTCTTGGGCAAGATTTTATTTGTCAGCTGAAATCTATAGAAGTAAATATATGCATATGTATGTGTATATATACATATCTATATGTACACATGTGTATATACCATATATATATATACCATCAAAATTATGTTTTAGAAAAGGTATGAATCTCTCCAATGCCACACTGTTCCTCCCAAAATTATCCTTATAATTCTATTCTCCAGAGGTTTGTTACATATTCTCCATGGTTTTTATATAAGCATGTGATATGTCCACGTGCATGCATACATGATGCTTTTTTCCCATAAAATAAGGATTATGCCATTTGTAATAGGCTTTATGGTCTCTTATGTTTTTTTTTCTTAATATATCACATACATCTTATTATATTACTCCATATAGATTTACTTTCATTCTTTCCTTTTCATTTTTGGTTAAAATTCAGAAGCATGTAAAGACATGTACAATTATGTAAGTAAATAAATATATGCACAGTGAGCATCCAGACATCGACTACTCAGCTTGAGAAAAGAACATTGCCAGTACATTAGAAATCCTATCAATGCCTTTTAAATGGTTGTGATGGTTTTATGTCTGTGCGTGTGTGCTCAGTTGTGTCAAGACTCTGTGACCCCATGGACTGTAGCCTGCCAGGCTCCTCTGTCCATGGAATTCTCTAAGCAAGAATATTAGAGTGAGAGATCCCCTGCTCCAAGGGATCTTCCCAACCCAGGGATCAAACCTAGGTCTCCTGCACTGTAGGCAGATTCTTACCATCTGAGCTACCAGGGAAACCTTGTTTCATGTCTGCCCCTTTATTATCAGTAGGTACCCATTATCAGAATGTCTACCCATTCACTTATCGGTAGGTATATAAGCTGTTTTAAATTTCTGCTATTACTAACACTGTTGAAATAACCACATTCTATTTTATTTTTACTTTCTCATGGAATCATAGCTATAGGTTGGATTCCTAGAAGTGAGATTACTGGGTAACAGGAAATGTACTTTTCAGATTTTAATAAGGAAAATTCATTTTTCAAAAATTTGCACAAATTTATAGTTTAATCAAAACTTTACAGCTTATTTTACCACGCCTGTCCAACAGTTATTGATAATCAACCTTTAAAATTTTTCTAATCTGATTGGAAAAATATCGTATTTATTTTAATTTACATGTTTTAACTGGTGAAGTTCAGCATCTTTTTATATGTGTATTTTATTTTTGTACTTCTTTGGTGAATTACTTGTTTATACCCCAATCCCATCAGTCTATTGATTTGCATGTTTCCTTATTAATTTGTAAGAAATTTTAGTAAAGCAGATATAAATCATTTGAGTAAGAAGGATTATCTTTTGGGTGTGATTTTAAAGTTTTATTATTTTTTTGTTCATCATTTGAATGTATGAAGGCATATGTGCCTTGAAGCTCAAGAATGAATATTTAATAAACCATCTTTTCACACTTCCATTTTCTCACGATATTTTAACATCTCACAGCAAAGATTATTTAAAGAACATGGACTACTAAATCTAAAATTGTATTTGCCATTTTGAGTTTCCATTCCTCAACACCCACCTGCATTTCAAGTCATGCATATTTGCACTTAATTATACATCATGAGAAACGCTGGGCTGGAAGAAGCACAAGCAGGAATCAAGATTGCTGGGAGAAATATCAATAACCTCTGATATGCAGATGACACCACCTCGTGGCAGAATGTGAAGAGGAACTAAAAGCCTCTTGATGAAAGTGAAAGAGGAGAGTGAAAAGTTGGCTTACAGCTTTACATTCAGAAAACTAATATCATGACATCTGGTCCCATCACTTCATGGGAAATAGATGGGGAAACAGTGGAAACAGTGTCAGACTTTTTTTTGGGGGCTCCAAAATCACTGCAGATGGTGACTGCAGCCATGAAATTAAAAACACTTACTCCTTGGAAGAGAAGTTATGACCAACCTAGATAGCATATTCAAAAGCAGAGACAATACTTTGCCAACAAAGGCTATGGTTTTTCCAGTGGTCATGTATGGATATGAGAATTGGACTGTGAAGAAACCTGAGCACCGAAGAATTGATGCTTTTGAACTATTGTGTTGGAGAAGACTCCTGAGAGTCCCTTGGACTGCAAGGAGATCCAACTAGTCCATTCTGAAGGAGATCAGCCCTGGGATTTCTTTGGAAGGAATGATGCTAAAGCTGAAACTCCAGTACTTTGGCCACCTCATGCAAAGAGTTGACTCATTGGAAAAAACTGATGCTGGGAGGGATTGGGGGCAGGAGGAGAAGGGGACAACAGAGGATGAGATGGCTGGATGGCATCACGGACTCGATGGACATGAGTCTGAGTGAACTCCGGGAGTTGGTGATGTACAGGGAGGCCTGGCATGCTGTGATTCATGGGGTCGCAAAGAGTCGGACACGACTGAGTGACTGAACTGAACTGATTTTCATTTTCATAGACAGAAGGTTAAAATGCTCATCGTTGGGAACCTTACAATATGAATTCTGAACTACTGTGTATAACATAAATAAGCTACAAGGATATACTACATGAGGCATATAGCCAATATTTTTTTTTTGACTTTTTAAAAAATTTTATTTATTTTTTTAATTACAATACTGTATTTGTTTTGCCATACATTGACATGAATCAGCCACAGGTGTCCACGATCTCCCAATGCCAAAGCCCCCTCCCCACCTCCCACCCCACATCCTCTCCCTGAATCATCCCGTGCACCAGCCCCATGCGTCCTGCATCCTGTATTGAACATAGACTGGCGCTTCATTCTTACAAGATAGTATACATGTTTCAATGCTGTTCTCCCAAATCATGCCACCCTCTCCCTCTCCCTCAGAGTCCAAAAGTCCGTTCTATACCTCTGTGTCTCTTTTGTTGTCTCACATAGAGGGTCATCATTACTATCCTTCTAAATTCCATATATATGTGTCAGTATACTGTATTGGTGTTTTTCTTTATGGCTTACTTCACTCTGTATAATCGGCTCCAATTTAATCCATCTCATTAGAACTGAGTCGAATTTATTCTTTTTAAGATTTTATAATAACTATAAATGGAGTATAGTAGTGAGTGAAGTTGCTCAGTCGTGTCCGACTCTTTGCGACCCCATGGACTGTGGCCTACCAGGCTCCTCCATCCATGGGATTCTCCAGGCAATAATACTGGAGTGGGTTGCCATTTCCTTCCTCCAGGGGATCTTCCTGACCCAGGGATCAAACCCAGGTCTCCCACATTGCGGGCAGATGCTTTAACCTCTGAGCTACCAGGGAAGCCCATAAATGGAGCATAACCTTTAAAAATTATTAATCATCATGTTGTACCACAGAAACTTATATGAACTATACATCAACTAACCTCAAAAAAAAAAAAATTGTAGTCTTTGAAGACCGTCTTAGAGTTATGTATCTAGCTTTCCAAAGAGGCAGTTTATTACTATACCAAATAAATCACTCTATAGAAGCTACATTCCTAAGTAAAGGGGAAATTACAGTAATTAAAAGTTTAGACTTCAAATCACCTTTCTTAAAAGTTCTTATGTACACCTCTAACGACCTCTTGATATGTTGTATTTCTGGGGTTCTTTTGTAAAGATAGAAATTTTGGATGTGATGGAAAGGTGAGAAATATCTTAGAAAGCTGACAATATTTAAAAATTATTTAAATACTCTGTTGTTGTTTAGTTGCTCAGTTATGTTCTATTGTTTTACAGCGCCATGGACTGTAGCTCTCTAGGCTCATCTGTCCATGGGATTTTCTGGGCAAGAATGCTGGAGCGGTTTGCCATTTCCTTTTCCGTGGGATCTTCCTGACACAAGGATCAAACCTGTGTCTCCTGCATTGCAGGTGGGTTCTTTACCACTGGGCCTTTAGGGAAGCCCTTAAATAATCTATTGTTAATATAAATGAATTTTGTTCATATAAATGCTCCTGTTGGAAAGGAAACTATGCTTGACTCTATTCTTACAAAAATTTTTAAAAAGGATGCACATACTTTTGCAAAATGTATTAGAACCGTAGACAACTTTCCCCTTTCCTTTCAAAATTTTTAAAAAAATTTTTAAATTGAAATATAGTTGATTTATGATGTTGAGCCAATCTCTGATTACCATTTTACATTTTAAATTTATGCATTATATATCCTTGAGAAGCAAAAATCTCTCTTATTGGTAGCCTGTAGATAGAACAGAAACTCTGTTATTTGAATTTTTAAAATTTCTAACGATTAAAATTTTCTTTGGCCATTTATAGAAAAAAGAAAGTAAAACATTTTGAGAAATAGAAAAAATGTGATTTATAGTTTCTTGAGGTTATAATATGCTTGAAGGTAATTTAAAAATGTTTTAATATATTTAATGTTTTAATATGTTAGAAAAGAAATGCAGTCTCTATTTTTTTTTTTTACCCCTGCTAATTGTATTCTGTTTGTTATTTAGTTCATATGCATGAAATAACTAAACTTTGGCAAGAGTTTTTAGCTGGGCTCAGCTTTTTGTAAGCCAAATGATTTTGAAAGAGGATGGGCATTCTTTAGCTCCGAAATGTTGACTCTGGATTCAGCAGCTACTAAGTAATAATAGACTACCCACTGACTTAAAGGTCAGAATCATAGAATGATTAGAACATCATGATTATGTGAAGAAAAACATTGCATCATTTAGTGCCAAGTCTGAATTAGATTGTGTTCTGTGACCTACTTTTCTTAGATTCATTTGGTCTCTATGAATAAAACATGTTACCAGTATTCTCTGGAAACTACTGGTCATTATTTAAAATTTGAAGGATTTAAAGAAATCATATATTAATGAATCTTACCTTCCGGACAATACTAATGATGGTTAATTTGTCAAAAACTATATGATAAAAAGAATGGGAAGCCCCAGAAGAACATTATAGTGTACAAAAACTAAGACAAATAATTTTACTGGAAGCCTTGATATAGTCAAGTATTATAAACTTCACTAGCACTTACACAGGTTATACTGGGTGTGTTATTTTGTGTGTTTACATATACATATATATGCACACAAAATACAATACATATATATAAAATAAGTGAATAAATAGTTCAAATGCATAAAATTTATCTTTTTAGGATACAATTCAGTGGTTTTTAGTATATTCACAGTTGAACATCCTCACTAGTATTTAATTTCAGAACACTTTCATCACCCCAGAAAGAAACCCTGCACCATTAACAGTCACTCCCCAAAGCTGATTCTCTGAATAGACTGACCAAGAAAGAGAAAAGACACAAATGCAGGTTTTAAAGGGAGAGTAAGAGGATATCATTATCCTTATCATTATTATTATGAACAACTTTGTCAATGCATTTGAAAATTTAGATGGAATGGACAAATGCCTAGGAAAACATGATTTACTAAAAGTAAAGAAAGAGAAAAACATGGAAATCTGAAGAATCTTATAACTAACTGATACAGAAAATGAATCCCTCATTTCTGTCAGTGGTAATATCATTTATCTAATACCAAGCCAGAATTAAAGGATGAGACTGCTTCCAGCCTGTGTATTGCCTTTGTAGAAATCAGAAAAAGCACTGTTTGCAAGTGTACATGCCAGGGGACAAGATTTTGTGAACTAAGTGTTGGACGTCAGCTCCCATGTGCCCTTGTCAGCTCAGCACACTTAGTAAACATGCTGTACAGCTGTATGTGGCAGCCTGGCCTTGGCCTTCTCCCTTTTTCTCCCTCCCCCACTGAAATTCAGTTAATTTACAAATACTGCCAAGTGCCTCCGAAGTATATCTTGAAACTGCTCTCTTCTTTTCCACTTCTTCCACCTAAGCCTGGCCACCATCATGTCCTACCTTGACTCCTTTCCCCCTCCGATCTATTCTCCACACTACAATTGAAGGGATCATTTTTAAACAAATCAAATAAAATCAATCTCCTGCTTAAATTCTTCAGTGGCTTCCCTTTTCATTAAGAAAAAAAATCCAGACTATTTACTATGAGCCACAAGGCTCGGCCTGATCCGATCCAGTCTGTGTTTCTAGCCTCAACTTGGGCACTCACCTCTTTGCCATCTCTGCTCTAGCCACATTAGTCTTTGTTGTTGTTCAGTAGCTCAGTTGTGTTGACTCTTTACAACCCCATGAACTGCATCACGTCGGGCTTCCCCATTCTCCACTGTCTTCCAGAGTTTGCTCAAGTTCAGGTCCATTGAGTCATGATGCTATCTTATTTCATTAGTGTTATCTCAGTTTAATTAATCTGTAAAGATCTTTCTTGCCTCAGGTTTTTGCATATGCCAGCCCTTCTTTTTTGGGATAGTAGAAATAACTGGTATTTGTTTTGCACTTGCTACATACTAGAGACCGTTCTAGATACCTTCTATATGCATAAATTTAATCCTCACAACCTGACAATCACCAGATGGTCAACACCAAAATCAGATTGATTATATTCTTTGCAGCCAAACATGGAGAGGCTCTATACAGTCAACAAAAACAAGACCAGGAACTGACCATGGCTCAGATCATGAACTCCTTATTACCAAATTCAGACTTAAATTGAAGAAAGTAGGGAAAACTGCTAGACCATTCAGGTAGGACCTAAATCTAATCCCTTATGATTATACAGTGGAAGTGAGAGATTTAAGGGCCTAGATCTGATAGACAGAGTGCCTGATGAACTATGGAATGAGGTTTGTGACATTGTACAGGAGACAGGGATCAAGACCATCCCCATGGAAAAGAAATGCAAAAAAGCAAAATGGCTGTCTGGGGAGGCCTTACAAATAGCTGTGAAAAGAAGAGAAGTGAAAAGCAAAGGAGAAAAGGAAAGATATAAGTATCTGAATGCAGAGTTCCAAAAATAGCAAGAAGAGATAAGAAAGCCTTCTTCAGTGATCAATGCAAAGAAATAGAGGAAAAGAAGAGAATGGGAAAGACTAGAGATCTCTTCAAGAAAATTAGAGATATCAAGGGAACATTCCATGCAAAGATGGGCTCAGTAAAGGACAGAAATGGTATGGACCTAACAGAAGCAGAAGATATTAAGAAGAGGTGGCAAGAATACACGCAAGAACTGTACAAAAAAGATCTTCACGACCTGGATAATCACGATGGTGTGACCACTCATCTAGAGCCAGACATCCTGGAATGTGAAGTCAAGTGGGCCTTAGGAAGCATCACTATGAACAAAGCTAGTGGAGGTGATGGATTTCTAGTTGAGCTATTTCAAATCTTGAAAGATGATGCTGTGAAAGTGCTGCACTCAATATGCCAGCAAATTTGGAAAACTCAGCAGTGACCACAGGACTTGAAAAGATCAGTGTTCATTCCAATCTCAAAGAAAGGCAATGCCAAGGAATGCTCAAACTACTGCACAATTGCACTCATCTCACATGCTAGTAAAGTAATGCTCAAAATTCTCCAAGCCAGGCTTCAACAGTATGTGAACCGTGAACTTCCAGATGTTCAAGCTGGCTTTAGAAAAGGCAGAGGAACCAGAGATCAAATTGCTAACATCCGCTGGATCATGGAAAGAAACAAGAGAATTCCAGAAAAACAACTATTTCTGTTTTATTGACTATGCCAAAGCCTTTGACTGTGTGGATCACAATAAACTGTGGAAAATTCTGAAAGAGATGGGAATACCAGACCACCTGACCTGCCTCTTAAGAAATCTGTATGCAGGTCAGGAAGCAACAGTTAGAAATGGACATGGAACAACAGACTGGTTCCAAATAGGAAAAGGAGTACATTGAGGCTGTATATTCTACCCTGCTTATTATTTAACTTTTATGCAGAGTACATCATGAGAAACGCTGGACTGGAAGAAGTGCAAGCTGGAATCAAGATTGCTGGGAGAAATATCAATAACCTCAGATATGCAGATGACACAACCCTTATTGCAGAAAGTGAAGGGGGAATTCAAAAGCCTCTTGATGAAAGAGGAGACTGAAAAAGTTGGCTTAAAGCCCAACATTCAGAAAATGAAGATCATGGCATCCGGTCCCATCACTTCATGGGAAACAGATGGGGAAACAGTGGTAACAGTGTCAGACTTTATTTTTTGGGGCTCCAAAATCACTGCAGATGGTGACTGCAGCCATGAAATTAAAAGACGCTTACTCCTTGGAAGAGAAGTTATGACCAACCTAGGTAATATATTCAAAAGCAGAGACAGTACTTTGCTGACTAAGGTCCGTCTTGTGACGGCTATTGTTTTTCCAGTAGTCATGTATGGATGTGGGAGTTGGACTGTAAAGAAGGCTGAGCACCGAAGAATTGATGCTTTTGGACTGTGGTGTTGGAGAAAACTCTTGAGAGTCTCTTGAACTGCAAGGAGATCCAACCAGTCTATTCTGAAGGAGATCAGCCCTGAATTTCTTGGAGGGAATGATGCTGAAGCTGAAACTCCAGTACTTTGGCCACCTCATGCGAAGAGTTGACTCATTGGAAAAAACTTTGATGCTGGGAGGATTGGGGGCAGGAGGAGAAGGGGATGACAGTGGATGAGATGGCTGGATGGTATCACAGACTCAATGGATGTGTCTGAGTGAACTCTGGGAGTTGGTGATGGACAGGTAGGCCTGGCGTGCTACGATTCCTGGGGTCGCAAAGAGTTGAACACGACTGAGTGACTGAACTGAACTGAGCTGAATCCTCACAACAGCAGTAGGAATAGGTACTATCGTGTTCCATATTTTACAGATGAGGAAACAAAGACACAGAGAGGTTAAATAAATTGCCCAAATCCCCACAGTTTGTAATTAATGACCACAGGATGAGCTTTTCCACTGTATGTAATGGCAGCCCCTATCATCCTCTAGGTCTTGGCATATCGACCCTATCCTTGGGGAAGCTGTCTCTGGCTACCGTATATAAGGTAGGTCTCATTGCAGGTCACCAACTTAGCTGCTAGTCTGTGTACTTCCTAGTACATACTATGACTTACTGTTATGGTTTTTATTGTTTTTCCCTCATCTTTCTCATTAGAATATAAGCTACACAAGGACAAGAACTTAACTGTGGAAGCATTAATGTGCTCGATTCTTTAAAATATAAAATAATGAAAGAGAATACTCTTTCAACATCTAGCACATTGCTTTGCCACAATAAGCCCTCAGTACATACTACCAAAGCAATAATATATCTTTCCTATTCAGATACTTACCTGCAGAAAATAATTAAACCTTTTACAATTAAAAACTAAGTTAAAAAAAAATACTACTGAAATTACTCCTCAGCCAATTTAGATGTTTCCAGAAAAATCCTGCCTATGGTCAACTTACTGTAAGGATAACCAGACAGATAGTAAGGAATGCGTGTAAGTTGTCTTTTCATAAAAAGTCACTGTGAGGTTTTTTCTGATTCTGTACTAGATTCAATGGTGTTAGTAGTAATCATTATTTTAATTAGTTAGGAAATATATCTAGTATTTTGTTTTTAGCTGAGTGACTTAATTTAATCTGATGTTCAGTCAGATTTCTTATCCAAAGTGGCAGAAATTAACTGACTAGTTGAAGCAAAGGGGATTTATTGAGAGGACATCAGGCTCACAGGACGAATAGAAGACTAGAGAATGGGAAGCTTGTAAATAGACAGAAACCAAAAGGCCACTAGAGTTGAAAAGCCAGGAGCAGACCCACACTCACTGCTTTATCACTGGGTGGGCTGATCAGGGTGCTACCTCAATACTGCCCTTGACCCCTGTCCTTACATTGCTCATGAAATACAGAATACCATGATAATGCATCGGATTAACCTTGTTCATGTGCCAGGTTGCCCAAGTCTCAGTTCTGACATTTAAACTGCACACAGTTAATTTCCCAGAAGGAAACTGGAGATGTAAATGCTGGGAAGACAAAACCAAGAATGTCTTTTATATTTGTGTAGGAAAACCAAAAGTGTGTGTTTTCATCTTTTCTTATTTTTGGATTGTAGAATTTTGTTAAAGACATAGACTTTATCCAAACACAGAGATTAGAACATTAGAAGGGACTTTATTCTTCCTGTAGCCAAACTCTCTTATTTTTTTCATAGGCATTAAACAAGAAGTAAAAATAAAACCTGTGTACTCTCATTGAATAGCAAAATACATTATGAACATTTGTGAGTAAGTTGTGGGTGACATGAGCTTCTCAGAATATAAAGCCCGGAGTGCATTCTTGATCTTGGCAGAAGCAGAGAGAGGTGTTTCATTCAGGTCATGATACAATTATATTTTCAACTACCAATGGCCTCTTTGCATGGTTTTCCATATCCGTGAGTTTAGTTTTGGACATAATGAATTTGAACTCTTAACTCGACATGTCTAAAGCCAAACTCATCTCTTCCACACTTGCTACATCTCCTGTTTTCCCAAACCAAAAACCCTGAACTCTAATATGACTATCCCATACTTCACCCCAGCATGCAGTCATGTTACCAAATTCTGTCCAGCCTTCCTCCAGACTTCTTTTCAAATCTAATGACCTCTTTATCCCCTCTTACTAGTGTCTTGGTTCAAATTCATGAAATGTGCATTTCTCATGCACATTCATGGCTTAATTTATCTTCCAGTTTTCATTAATTTTTCTAGCCCCACTGGCTTTCTGGTTGAGGCCATGGTTACAGTTCCAGCCACGTATCCCATCACTTCTTCCCATCTCACCTGAACAACCTGATCTCAATATATCCTGATTTTTCATGTGTCTCAGATTTTTATGGTGCTGATTTTTAATTAGTTAAATTTTCTACCTACTTCTATTACTCCTGTTCTCTCGGTTTGACTGCTAAACTTCTACTCCAGCCTTCCAGACTTTGTTTCATTGAATATTTCTTGAAGATCTTCCCATGCCACCCATCACTATCCCCAACTAAACTCAAGCATTTCCTCTGAACTCCATAACACTTGTACATACTTCTCTAGACTGCTTGCTTACTCTCATTATTTGTTCATGAGTCTGTTTTTCCTTTCAGATTGGGAGTAGGGACCGTGGCTCACTCACAGTTGTGTTTTCTCACGACATTCATTTAGTGCCTGGTATGCCGTAGGCGGGGCTTCTCTGGTGGCTCAGAGGGTAAAGCGTCTGCCCGCAATGCGGGTGATCTGGGTTCGATTCCTGGGTTGGGAAGATCCCCTGGAGAAGGAAATGGCAATCCACTCCAACACTCTTGCCTGGAAAATCCCATGGACGAAGGAGCCTGATAGGCTACAGTCCATGGGGTCTCAAAGAGTCGGACACGACTGAGCGACTTCACTTCACTCACTATGCCATAGGCAGCAAAACATGTTTCTTTAATAAACAAATGAAGCATGCTCGCTGAATGAAACCCCTGGATGGAAATGAGGCCCGTAGGAAACTCTAGAAGTTGATAAAGTACACATTCATCCTGACCCTATTATGCCTGTTCTCCAGTCATGTGGCTGTACCCAAGGGGAGGAACTTCAGGAAAGCAGCCCTCATCACACCTCAAGTACCGGGTCCTCTTCTTTCTTGCCTTCCATAATCCTTGTTACCTTATGCATTTATCTAGAATGCAAACTGCCTTTAGCTCCCATTTCTAGACTCCAACTTGTCTCAAAGTCTTGGCAATGGTCTTGGTTCAGTTCCGACTCTCAGAGTTTGCCCTTACAGAACTTATTCTATCTTCTCCATGCTTTTCCAAGAGATTACACCACTGCATGATCCTTTGACCCCCTGGACCATGCCTCAATGCTGGCCCTCGTGGTCCACATTGCTTTTGGGACTAAAGATAAGGACATTTTAGGCAATGCCAAAATGAGTATCAGTTTAATTTCAAGGGGGTGGGGGAGTCATGGGAGAGAGTCCAGAGTGCAACATGGCCAATTTTATCTAGAAGCATGTCTTTGTTTTAAAGCCACTTATCATAGTCTTATGTATAGATATCACTTGTATTCACACACTCACACATTCTTCTGTTCATTTCTTCCTTTGAGGATTTACTGAACTCAATCACTATGTTAGGTTCTGGGATAAAATGATATGAGAACAAAGATGTTTTCCCTGTTCTTCAGATTGCCCATAATCTGGGAGTAAGAAACAGTGCCATGAATGATAATTATAAATAATAAAATAAATGTGCCAATATAAATAATCACAGGGACTTCCTTGGTGGTCCAGTGGTTAAGACTTTGCTTTCCAATGCAGGGGGTACAGTTTCAATCCCTGGTAGGGGAACTAGGATCCCACATGCTTCATGGCCAAAAATGAAAACATAAAAACAGAAGCAATATTGTAACAAATTCAATAAAGACTAAAAATATTCCACATCAAAAAAAATATTAAAAAAAAACCAACTCTGCTTCCAACGCAGGGGGCACAAGTTCAATCCCTGTTCCAGAAACGAAGATCCCATGTGTTGCTTGGCAGAGACCAAACAAACAAAAAACAGGTTCAATAGCAGCAGAGGAGAGGAGGTCTGCAGTCTTAAACTTGGTAAGCAGTACCTGACTAAACCCTGAAATAATAAATATTTCATGCAATGCTTTCCAATTTCCAATTTTATTTCTTTACGCAATTATACACTCTAAACTCCAACCATATGTGAGACTACTATGCAAAATGTTCTTCAGGAATTTTAGACAATTTTTATTTGGGGGAGGGTCATTTTCTCATAGTTAAATGTATACCAAATGCTGCTATGGCAGCAGATTGTACATTCTACAGTCTTGTAACCCAAGGTCATGAGGTACATGATTTTTTTTTAAGGGAGGAAATTTGATAGGATACCTTTGTGTCAAATATAGTCAGCCTTCTACCAGCACTAGGCATAATCCCAAATGGCAAATAATCTAAATTTTGTTTCACAGATAATTTAAAAATTGTGCATAGTTAGATTTAGAATGCATTTTTTGCTTTTCTACTTTACCATCTGTCATAGGAGGTATACCTTATAGGTTTCCCCTTTTTAAAGCTGTCAACATTTAAACTTTTAAATTAATGACAGTGTTGATAGGTTTCTGATGGATTATGAGGAAGGAAACTGTCTAAGAGCTAAAATTTGTCTTGCATGATCCCCACATGAATTACCAAATATATATATGTGTGTGTTTATATATATATATATATATATATATATATATATATGGCTGTTTTGATTGTTCTCATGTGTGCATGTCTGGATATATGTAGTCAAGATGTGAACAACTTGCAGAAAAATAACCTCTTACCAAAGAAGTCTACAGAACATGCAATCGGAGTGTTCACAAGTGTGTCTTAGAACCGACCTTTGGGTGGAGTTATATCACTGCCAACGGTTCAGAGGCTGTGGTTTATTCTAACACTTACTGTCACTTTGAAAGATTAAAGTTGTTTGATCCAACATTAGAAGACTGCATTTCACAAGAATTAAGACAACATATACTCTAGCTGTCTAGGCCAGCAGCATGCGTCAGACCACAGACAGATTGCCAGCCATTTCTTTCCGGTTCCTGTTTTTGTCTGAAAAATGGCAATGTTGGGAATTGAAAAAATAGTTGTAAAAACGCTTAATGTGATTCTGTATAATCAAAGTAAAGAAAAGCATACTTTGTTCCGCCCTCAAATATGAAAGTGTATACAGTATTACTTCCTTTCTAAAAGAAATGTAATTATACATGATGAACTGGCACAGTTACTCCCTCTCTCTTCATGTTTTCAGCTTTTATCAGAACACTGCCTCTCCCGCTGTGAATGGCAAGCATGCTCTAGTTTCCCTTTGCCTGAGATGCTCTCCTTGGTAACTCACTGCACTGCTACCTCTGTGTCCTCGTTTTAATCTCATGCTTCACCAAATGCAATCTGACCCTGCTCTCAAGATGCTGCTTAGTCAAAACTTGCCAATCTCCCAACCCCATTTGCCACTTTCAGGTCATTCTATCCACGTTTTTTTGAAGTCTTCATCATCACCTAGTTAAGCACTCTTCCCTTGACTATTAAACCTCAGGTATCTTTCAGTCCTCTTTTCCCCCTTTCTCTCTGACTTTCAAATTATATTTGTGCTTAGAGCATTTCTCAAGTTCCTGCCTTTGACACTCTTCTTTCCTTCCTCTATATGATCACTTGACAATCTTATTTTTTTCCACAGCTTTTTTTTTTTAACCCTGAAAAGAAGTTAGAAGTGATAAATGTGCATTATAACAAAACAAAGAATGCAATGGATTATACAGTAAAATATTACTTGTCTTCCCCCATACATTTTTTTCTGTATATTTGTGAAGAAGGTTGAGCACTGAAGAATTGATGCTGTTGAACTGTGGTGTTGGAGAAGACTCTTGAGAGTCCCTTGGACTGCAAGGAGATCCAACCAGTCCATTCTGAAGGAGATCAGCCCTGGGATTTCTTTGGAAGGAACGATGCTAAAAAGCTGAAACTCCAGTACTTTGGCCACCTCATGCAAAGAGTTGACTCACTGGAAAAGACTCTGATGCTGGGAGGGATTGGAGACAGGAGGAGAAGGGGACGACAGAGGATGAGATGGTTGGAGGGCATCACCGACTCGATGGACATGAGTCTAAACAAGCTTTGGGAGTTGGAGATGGACAGGGAAACTGGGCGTGCTTGCATTCCATGGAGTCTCAAAGAGTCGGATATGACTGAGTGACTGAACTGACTGAGATCTTTTTCATGAAGTCTTCCAGGATCCTTCTAGGAATAATTAGCATGCCGCTTCCTCTTTGGTTGCAACATAAATGTGACTCCTTCTTTGCGTTATAATAATTTATTATAAATCATCCCCATTATTGAATGGGGCAGTGATAAGATTTGGAAGGCTTTTTCCTTTCTTGCTTCACAAAATTAATACCAACAGAAATACAATGGGCTTTTGAATTTGAAGCTTATTTCTTATTCAGTTTGAAGATTTTTTCACTCTTCTCGTTTACACAGTTCGCAGTGATATTTCTGCCTATGAACTTTACAGAATCAAATGCCATGAAGGCAAAATTTATATTTTATAAAGGATATGATTATTTTATAAAATAAAGTCACACCAAATTTAGCCAATGATCTAGAAAGGATATTATTCCCTAGAGCCACAGTGAAATCACAAAGCAGCAAACCTTCATTAATGAAGAAATTATTGTAGTGTGGTAATCTCAAATGCAAGACAGTATTACAATAGAGTATATGTGTCACACTTGCCAAAATGAATTAATATTGCTTACTCTTTTGATTAAAAGATCAAAGATTTTTAATCATGTCTTTGCACATTTTGCATGTGATCCACTGAATCCAGTATAAGTGATAACAAACCTATCCTTTATGTAAATGTTCAGAAGCTTGGCAGTAAGGAAGCTTGGATTAGCTCTTATGGAGGAATGAAGAGTGCAAATATGTAATCTTTTCACATACTTGCAGTGAAGGATAATTTTTTTTTTTCAGTTGAGAGCCCTTTACTGATACAAAAGTGATTTTATGTTGCTTTTCCATCTTTATTTGATACATTGGCCCACAGGCCAGATTACTGAAAAGAGTCACTGTGAAGCTTTAGTATAAACATGGAGAGCTATGGGTGAATTATATGATAGAGGAGAGTTTGCTATGCTTACTACAGTTAAAATTAAATGTTATTCATTAAGATTCACTCTTAGAGATCATATTTTCTTTCAAGATGTGTTTTTTTTAAATTAATGTTTTCTTCTATTTCTATTTTATTTAGAGGCAATTCAGCTGTTGTGAGGGAAAGAACTTAGAGTCTGATTAATGTTAATTAATGTTAATTAACATTCAATGTTAATCCTGGCTCTGGCACATACTAACACTGTGACTTTGGGCAAAATACTTATATTCTCTTGACTTGAGTTTCCTCACTTGTGAAGCCTGAAAGGATTGTGAGGATTAAATTAGATAAAATATGTAAAGCGCTGGACTGTGTTCCCTAAACTTTATCTTTTTTGTTATTGTGACCTGGGGAATGGAAAAACCTAGGCTCAGAATCTGAATGTTTAGGTCTGGCTTTGCCTGTGTTACCAATCTTTTGTACTTTATAGTTATTCTGTCTAGCACCTATGTCATATCAGGTTGTCATCATTATGTAGATAACATTCCAGGGTCATTTTAGTTATGCTTTAAGTTGTAAATATTGTTTATACAGAGTGGAGTGTGGAAGTAATAAGTACCCTTTCCTGCTCATCTGTAATCCCACTGCTCAGAGAGGATCAATTCCATCTCTTCTCAAACCATATATGTGCATACATATTTCTGACCAAAATGAGATCATATATATGACATGTATTCACCATTATATCATACAGTACAGTTTCACTGACCTAAAAATATTCTGTGTTCTGCCTGTTCATATCCCTCCCCCCAACCCCTGAAAACGTGGTCCACTGGAGAAGGGAATGGCAAGCCACTTCAGTATTCTTGCCTTGAGAACCCCATGAACAGCATGAAAAAGCAAAATGACAGGATACTGAAAGAGGAACTCCCCAGGTCAGTAGGTGCCCAATATGCTACTGGAGATCAGTGGAGAAATAACCCCAGAAAGAATGAAGGGATGGAGCCAAAGCAAAACAATACCCAGTTGTGCATGTGACTGGTGATAGAAGCAAGATCCGATGCTGTAAAGAGCAATATTGCATAGGAACCTGGAATGTCAGGTCCATGAATCAAGGCAAATTGGAAGTGGTCAAACAAGAGATGGAAAGGGTGAACGTTGACATTCTAGGAATCAGCAAACTAAAATGGACTGGAATGGGTGAATTTAACTCAGATGACCATTATATCTACTACTGCGGGCAGGAATCCCTCAGAAGAAATGGAGTAGCCATCATGGTCAACAAAAGAGTCTGAAATGCAGTACTTGGATGCAGTCTCAAAAACGACAGAATGATCTCTGTTTGTCTCAAAGGCAAACCACTCAATACCACAGTTATCCAAGTCTATGCCCCAACCAGTAACGCTGAAGAAGCCGAAGTTGAACGGTTTTATGAAGACCTACAAGACTTTTTAGAACTAACACCCAAAAAAGATGTCCTTTTCATTATAGGGGACTGGAATGCTAAAGTAGGAAGTCAAGAAACACCTGGAGTAACAGGCAAATTTGGCCTTGGAACGTGGAATGAAGCAGGGCAAAGACTAATAGAGTTTTGCCAAGAAAATGCACTGGTCATAACAAACACCCTCTTCCAACAACACAAGAGAAGGCTCTACACATGGACATCACCAGATGGTCAACACTGAAATCAGATTGATTGTATTCTATGCAGCCAAAGATGGAGAAGCTCTATACAGTCAACAAAAACAAGACCAGGAGCTGACTGTGCCTCAGATCATGAACTCCTTATTGCCAAATTCAGACTGAAATTGAAGAAAGTAGGGAAAACCGCTAGACCATTCAAGTATGACCTAAATCTAATCCCTTATGATTATACAGTGGAAGTGATAAATAGATTTAAGGGCCTAGATCTGATAGATAGAGTGCCTGATGAACTATGGACAGAGGTTCATGACATTGTACAGCAGAAAGGGATCAAGACCATTCCCATGGAAAAGAAATGCAAAAAAGCAAAATGGCTGTTGGGAAGGCGTTACAAATAGCTGTGAAAAGAAGAGAGACGAAAAGCAAAGGAGAAAAGGACAGATACAGGCATCTGAATGCAGAGTTCCAAAGAAGAGCAAGAAGAGATAAGAAAGTCTTCTTCAGAGATCAATGCAAAGAATAGAGAAAAAGAACAGAATGGGAAAGACTAGAGATCTCTTCAAGAAAATTAGAGATATCAAGGGAACATTTCATGCAAAGATGGGCTCAGTAAAGGACAGAAATGGTCTGGACCTAACAGAAGCAGAAGATATCAAGAAGAGGTGGCAAGGATACATGGAAGAACTGTACAGAACAGATCTTCAAGATCCAGATAATCATGATGATGTGATCACTAATCTAGAGCCAGACATCTTGGAATGTGAAGTCAAGTGGGCCTTAGAAAGCATCACTACGAACAAAGCTAGTGGAGGTGATGGAATTCCAGTGGAGCTGTTTCAAATCCTGAAAGGTGATGCTGTGAAAGTGCTGCACACAACATGCCAGCAAATTTGGAAAACTCAGCAGTGGCCACAGGACTGGAAAAGGTCAGTGTTCATTCCAATCCCAAAGAAAGGCAATGCCAAAGAATGCTCAAACTACTGCACAATTGCACTCATCTCACATGCTAGTAAAGTAATGCTCAAAATTCTCCAAGTCAGGCTTCAGCAATACATGAACCATGAACTTCCAGATGTTCAAGCTGGCTTTAGAAAAGGCAGAGGAACCAGAGATCAAATTACCAACATCCGCTGGATGAAAAACATCTATTTCTGCTTTATTGACTATGCCAAAGCCTTTGACTGTGTGGATCACAATAAACTTTGGAAAATTCTGAGAGAGATGGGAATACCAGACCTCCTGATCTGCCTCTTGAGAAGTCTGTATGCAGGTCAGGAATCAACAATTAGAACTGGACATGAAACAACAGACTGGTTCCAAATAGGAAAAGGAGTACGTCAAGGCTGTATACTGTCACCCTGCTTATTTAACTTCTATGCAGAGTACATCATGAGAAATGCTGGATTGGAAGAAACACAAGCTGGAATCAAGATTGCCAGGAAAAATATCAATAACCTCAGATATGCAGATGACACCACTCTTATGGCAGAAAGTGAAGAAGAACTCAAAAGCCTCTTGATGAAAGTGAAAGAAGAGAGTGAAAAAGTTGGCTTAAAGCTCAACATTCAGAAAATGAAGATCATGGCATCCGGTCCCATCTCTTCTTGGACAATAGATGGGGAAACAGTGTCAGACTTTATTTTCTGGGGCTCCAAAATCACTGCATATGGTGACTGCAGCCATGAAATTAAAAACGGTTAGTCCTTGGAAGAAAAGTTATGACCAACCTAGATAGCATATTCAAAAGCAGAGACATCACTTTTCCGACTAAGGTCCATCTAGTCAAGGCTATGGTTTTTCCTGTGGTCATGTATGGATGTGAGAGTCGGACTGTGAAGAAGGTTGAGTGCGGAAGTATTGATGCTTTTGAACTGTGGTGTTGGAGAAGACTCTTGAGAGTCCCTTGGACTGCAAGGAGATCCCACCAGTCCATTCCAAAGGAGATCAGCCCTGGGATTTCTTTGGAAGGAATGATGCTAAAGCTGAAACTTCAGTACTTTGGCCACCTCATGCAAAGAGTTGACTGATTGGAAAAGACTCTGATGCTGGGAGGGATTGGGGGCAGGAGGAGAAGGGGACGACAGAGGATGAGATGGCTGGATGGCATCACGGACTCGATGGACGTGAGTCTGAGTGAACTCCAAGAGATGGTGATGAACAGGGGAGGCCTGGCATGCTGCGATTCATGGGATTGCAAAGAGTCGGACATGACTGAGCGACTGAACTGAACTGAATCTTTTCACTGTCTCTATATTTTTACTTTTTCCAGGATATCATACTATTGAAATAATATAGTATGTAATCTTTATAGACTGACTTCTTTCACTTGGAGATATACATTTTAATTTCCTCCATAGCTTTGCAAGGCTTATTAGCTCATTCCCTTTTAGTGCTGAATAATATTCCATTGTTTGATGTACCACAGTTTCTTTATCCATCACCTCATGAAAGACATCTTGATTGTTTCCAAGTCTTAACAATTATGGGTAAAGCTGCCATAAACATCTGTGTGGAGCTTTCTGTGTGGATATAACTTTTCAGCTCCTTTTGGTAAATACCAAAGAGCTCAACTGCTGGATCATATGGTAAGAATTTATTTAGTTTTGTAAGAAACTGTCAAACTATCTTTCATCATGAATATACCATCTTGCACCAGCAATTTTCACCAGCAATAAATGAGAGTTGCTGTCGTTCTCTATCATCACCAGCATTTGGTGGTGTTGGTGCTGTGGATTTGGACTGTCCTAATGAGTGCATAGTGGGCCATTAGAATGTTGATTGCAAGGTTTATCATCTAATTTGGGGTTAGTGCTCTGTTATTCAAATTTTCTTTTAAGTCTTTAAGTGGAGCTTTATAATTTTTGCATGTAAATCCTGTATATTTTTTTGTGAATTTTCTTTCTGTTTATTTATGTATGTCTACTATCATCAATAATACAATTTCATTTGCATTTTCTAAGTTATCTTTTGAGTCTGACAGTTATTGTTTTTATATATTTCTTTTGTTCTGATTATCTTACTGATCTCCAATTACAGATGAAACGACATAATCAAAGTAATAACTGACTCTCTTCCTATGGAAACTTACCCTTCTTATCTGTGTGCATTCCTGAGAACCTCTGAGGCTACAGACTCTTCTTTCGTCCATCTGGCATGAATTCAGCTCTCTCCATTTCAGCTGCCGTCCTCAGATCTATGGCTGCATTCCATGCTTCTCTCCAGAACTTGAGACTCATTTATTTATCCATTCAACAAATATTTATTGAGCGGTTATTGTGAACTAGACCCTGTTCCAGATATATCTCTGGGATAGTAAAACAACCAATTCCTAAGAAGGAATGTTCTGCTTAGAATAGTACTGCTGTTTTGTTATTATAATGTTTAAGTTTTGAAAGATAATGCATTTGATTACAAAGAACTTACAGTTTCTCAAATAGTTTATATTTGTAAAATCATGCCCAGACCACATTTAACCAGCATCTTAGAATGTGTTTTGAGGCCCTTACTACTCATTTGATCCTGGAAACATGCGACCCTTTCTCACATGTTTCAATTTCAAATTTGGTAAAGCACTCTAAAATATAAATGCTGTTTTATCAAAAGGCTGTATGATGTTAACTGTCATGAAGATTTAATTCAGTGATCACAAATAAATGTGATAAATCTTTTACTTGCATGGTTAACCATGAGATTTTAAGTTGAAGATTAAATTCTATCTTTTATATTTTTCCACTGGGTTGCTTTGATGGTTCGTCTATAGTCAGATGATTAGCTCAACTTCATAACTCTAGCAACATTATTTTAGAAATAGCGTTACTAGCAGTAAAAAAAATCCCAAGAGTTTAAGAAGGAAGAGGTCATCTAAGAAGTTTCTGATAACAGAAAGACAAGTTGTTTGTAAGCTCCTTTGGTTATTCTGTAAAGAGAGAGAGTCAAAAGACAAAGGTTCAAATTTCAGATCTACAGGGAACATGACTTTGGGGAAAGTTACAGCTTTTCTCTTCAGCTATAAGATGAGAGGAAGTATATTTGCTCTTCTACTTCAGAGGAATGTCAGGAAAATAAAACATGAAAAACCTTATAATCTCCTTGTTATTGCAGAGTGTTAGAAAGGTCACCAGTTTCAACCTACTTTTCAATGCAAGAGAGCCCATTTTCAGTTTTTCTAACAGGAAGACAGATATCTAGTCTCTGCTATGTATTACCAAAATCAAAAGTTATAAAGGAAGTACAGTATTAAGAAGGATAATTATTAATGTGTTTGTGCATGCTCAGTCGTTTCTGACTCTTTGTGACCCCATGAACTGTAGCCCACCAGAGTCCTCGATCCATGGAATTTTCCTGGAAAGAATATTGGAGTCAGTTGCCATTTCTTTCCCCAGGGGATCTTCCCAACCCAGGAACTGAACTGTCTCCTGTGTCTCTTGCATTAGCAGGCAGATTCTTTACTGCTGAGCCACCAGGGAAGCCCACTTTAACATACGCTAATGATAAAAGCTGAAATGGAGGAAATCGCCTTATCAGTTATTTCTTTATCATAAGATACTTTAAGGATTCATGGAATTTTCTAATGTCAAATCCTCGGGAGACAAAGCCAAGTGACATAGAAGATACAAATAATATATTTAAACTGAGTCCTAGTTATTGCATGCTTAGAAATATTTCTTTGCCAAATAAAGAGATTGATTTTTTGATGTTTAAAGTAACTCTGTTGTTACTTTAGCAAGTATAAAATTTTCTATCCCAATGGAACTCAGAGAAAAGTAAAAGGATTTTGAAAATAAAATATTTGCTGTCAGTGGAAGTATCAATACAACAGAGTTTTGCTTTCTGTTCTCACAATGAAAACAAAAACAAAAACAAAACACAAAAAACCACCAAACATTTAAATTACTCTCATGTAGAGAAAATACTTAGAGTACTAAAAGCATTAATCATGGCAAGGCTCACCTGTTACATATTGACTGAGTCTATCAGAGAAATGGGAGTATTGACTGTGTAGTATTTCCATCATGGAAACTATTTAAAATGGGAGGCATGAGATGCACAGAAGAAAAATTTTTTCTTGTTTCAACATCACTAATATCATTCTTCCTAGACATCAATAAATAAATAAAATACACAGCATGTTGAATGTAAACGAGTTTTTCATGGTATTCCTCCCACAACTGAATAAACAAACAAAAGGCTGTGTTCCAACTAGGCTGTCTCCTTAGAAACATTTATTTTGTATTCCTTAAAATGCTTTGTGCAAGGAAGATTTGCCTAATTTAGTAACTTGTTTCTACCTCTTGGCTCATATGAAGTACCCCTCTAGTGCTTTCCTTCCTTTTGGTGACCAAAAGTTATCAAATGCCATCAGTTATTAGTGAATAGAGTCTAAAATATTGTACTTTCTTAAAATTATGCACATTTTCTTTATAGCATTTACTAAAAAC
This sequence comes from Nanger dama, assembly GCA_917880005.1. Lineage (NCBI taxonomy): Eukaryota > Metazoa > Chordata > Mammalia > Artiodactyla > Bovidae > Nanger > Nanger dama. The sequence goes on from CAKJTW010000059.1 coordinate 7,639,142, forward strand.
TATCCTGCACTTCCCTGGTAGCTCAGATGGTAAAGCATCTGCCTACAATGCAGGACACCCGGGTTCGATCCCTGGGTCGGGAAGACCCCCTGGAGAAGGAAATGGCAACCCACTCCAGTATTCTTGCCTGGGGATTCTCATGGATGGAGGAGCCTGGTGGGCTACAGTCTGTGGGTTCGCAAAGAGTTGGACACGACTGAGTGACTTCATCCTGCGTTCTTAGAAAAAAAGTGATGAATCTTTATCAGTTCTTAAAATGGTTTCAGAGAAATAAACTGGAAATTTCTTAACTGCCTGTTTCTTTTCAAATGAAATACATCCTGTCTGAAACAGAATCAGCAACAAACTAAAAGCAAGAGCTTCAGGATGACTGAATTTAAAACTATTTTACATTTTTTAAAAAAGGTAGTTCTGAACATATCAGATGCTAGGCTTCAGTATAATAATAGAAAACCCCCTCAAGGTGCTGTGGTAAGCCACAATAGCTTTTAAATTACCTGTTAAACAGAAAGCTGTGGCTGAGGGTAGTGGCCAGTGTCTGCGGAATTAGAAATTCTTTGAGTTTTAAATAATGAAATCACAGAATTGGTGAGAACCAGTATTTCTATATAGCAACTCAGTTTGTAGAATTTTACAGCTGTATGGTGAAAGAAAAATACTTTAATAGCCACTTTAAAGAAATTGTGACTCTATATACCTATATACTTTGGCAGAAGCAGTAGGGAACTTAAATTGCATGAGGTTTGGTCCGCTTGGTGCTAGTTCCCTAAGAATGAGACAGTGCGGTGAGCAGCATCATTGAGGAGGTCCAGAGCTGATCCCTGTGTGTTTGGGAGCAGTTGCTGTTCCCTCACTTCCTTCCAGGCTTCAAGTTGTCACTGACTTATTAGGGTAACACTTCTTGCATCAGTGGAAGAAGTAGCAGCCTAGCAGAACTGAGTTTTCTTTGGTATGAACCTATTATCAACCAACCAGTGACAGACAAGTATTTTAACGATTACCACTGCAGAGAAAAATAGAGCATGGCAACCATAGGTGGAGAAAAGCTCTGTAGAAAAAACAGGACAGAATAGAATGGTGCCACCATTTGTTGCCCCCGCTGAGAAACCTGGCTGAGTGACAGTCATGCTTTCCTGCTACCTCATGAGAGCCTTACTTTCCTGACACCCCACATCCAGATATTCACCAGATACTGATACTGGATGTATCCACTTTTTTTTTTTCTTTCCGTGCTTTCCTGGCATCAATTCAGCCACCGTTATAGCTCACCTGGCATTTCACAACCGCTTCCTTCCTGGCTGCCACCACTTGCTTTATCCAGTCCATTCTCCATATGACAACTAAAATGATCTTTCTAATAATCTTTCAGTAATTTACCATGGGCGTCCACCTAAAGTCTGGATTCCTCGTGTGGCTGTAAAGCACTTCCTGATCCAAACCTTTATGCCAAAATATTTCTACCGCTTCATCTCTTTATGAATTTCTGATATTCTGGTTCTCAGAACAAGTGGCGTTCTTACCTCAGGATCTTTGCACATTCGCTGCATGATCTGCCTCCTGCTTGTCTTCCCAGGTCATCTCATACCACTGTCACATCACTCCACATGGGTCTTCAATGCCCTGAGCATGTTCTGACTCACAGCTGCTTGTGTTTTCTCTAGTTTTAATACTCCTTCCTAGCTATCATGTGACCTCAACATGTTATACTCAATAGCGAGTTGCTCAGTTGTGTCCGACTCTTTGCGACGCCATGGACTATACAGTCCATGGAATTCTCCAGGCCAGAATACTGGAGGGGGTAGCTGTTCCCTTCTTCAAGGGATCTTCCCAACCCAGGGACTGAACCCAGGTCTCCTGCATTGCAGGTGCTTTCTTTACCAGCTGAGCCACCAGAGAATCACATTACACTCAATAGCTGTATGGAAAATCAAAATGAGAGTTTACACACATACTTTAAGCACATCATGAAATACAGATTCAAAAGTTAAAAGCTCTGGGCTTCCATGGTGGTCCAGTGGTTAAGAATCCACCTTGCAATGCAAGAGAAACTGGTTCACTCCTTGGTCCAGGAAGATCCACATGCTGTGGAGCAACTAAGCCCATGTGCCACAGCTGCTAAGCCAGTGCCTGGAGCTCTTGCTCTGCAACAAAAGTCACATTAGTAAGAAGCCCGTGCACCGCAATGAAGAGTAGCCCTCGCACATTGCAACCAAAGAAAGCCCAAGTGCAGCAGTAAAAACCCACTGCAACCAAATAGATAAATAAATAAATTTTCAAAAAGGAAAGTTCTAAGAAGCCACAGTGGAAAACTGATAAATAGATCACTGAGAAGGAAGCAATAGCAAGACTCTTGAGCTGCTTTTCCACAGCTAAGAGGCTGAGACAGAATCTAGACAGGTTCTTCAGGTAGCACTAATCGTTGTGAAATTTCCAGCTGATGAATGGCCTATACTGTAAGATGCTTAATGGTCCCTGAACTATGGATGCTTCTAGACCAGTGAGGGAAGCAGAGATGTTCACTGCCAGCTGGGAAGTCTGTTCAGTAGCAGCCACTGATCACTGAGCTTCTGGCCTGTATCGTGTTCCCCTGCATCATCTCCAGACCTGTATTTCTAACCGCATATTATAAATTACTACTTGGGGGTCCCATGGGTGTCTCAGAAGACTCTACCTCTCTAGAATAGAATTTGTTATCTTTCCCACAAAATCTGCTGCTTTTCCAACATTCTCTCTCCCCGCTAATGGCACCACCATCTGTCCAGATACCCAAATAAGAGACTCAAATATTCCTTTATACTATACACTGTCACCATCCATATGCAACTTCTCACCCTCTCCTGTTGATACCACTCTCTTAATTTCTTATTAAGGCTCAAATCCATTTAATTCTCTTTCTCCTCACCATTTCTCCTTTAATGAAAGCTGCACTTATTTCTGAATTATAACAGATCCCTAACTGATTTCACTCATTCCAATCTCACCTTATGCTCATTCATTCTCTGTAAGACCCTATAGTGATTCTCCAGGGCACTCAAGCTAAATCAGGCGATGAACATTTATTGAATGAATTATCTTCTCTAATCTTCAAAATAAGGTTGGGTTTATTTTTCAGTGTGGTACACTAAGGGAGGCGCTCACCTCCTCATCAAATGACCAGGTTTGTCTGGCTCCTGAAGCTGTACTGTTTCTATGTCACACTGACTGTGCTTTCTATTTGAAGATGGCCTTTTCATGTAGACAGTGAAGACTCCTGGTTCCACAATGGAATTCTGACCATCATACACAAGTAAACAATCGCAGCTCCCATGACATTGTAGTGATTTCTTTACAGATTACCTTGCGCTGCAGTAAAAGTGTGAACCAGAACTTCAGTTATGTAGGCTTTATTTTAAGAATATGCAGAAGAAAGACTGTAAACTTTTAGGCAAAGTCACCATATTACCAAAAACAAGCTAATACAAGATTTTAAGAGTACATTCCAAGGAATAAGTTGGAATCTCTGCACATCGAACCCTATTATTTATACTTCTAGAGAATATATTGGAGAAGGCAATGGCACCCCACTCCAGTACTCTTGCCTGGAGAGTCCCATGGATGGAGGAGCCTGGTGGGCTGCAGTCCATGGGGTCACTAAGAGTCGGACACGACTGAGCGACTTCACTTTCACTTCTCACTTTCATGCATTGGAGAAGGAAATGGCACCCCACTCCAGTATTCTTGCCTGGAGAATCCCAGGGACAGGGGAGCCTGGTGGGCTGCCATCTATGGGGTTGCACAGAGTCGGACACGACTGAGGCGACTTAGCAGCAGCAGCAGCAGCAGCAGCAGAGAGTATATAACGACCATCAAATAGAACTTTTGCCCAGAACAGTACCTGGCACATTGTTGATGATCAGTAAATATTTGTCAAGTAAGTGAATTAATAAAGGGAAAAAGCAAAGCCCTCAGCATTCAATGATCCTGAATCATTTGCTTGTGTTTGTCATATTCTTTCTGGTAAAGGAAAATAGTAAACTTGTTTGTTTAAGCTGTTTTCCACTACAGAGATCAAAGCAAAAAAGTTTTCATTTTCTCATTAAACTAGAAAACTCATTCAGTCAGAACAATTTGTTTCCTAAATATACTGGCAAGAAACACATAATTCAAATTTTTAAAGTTTCTACCAAAACTTACTATATGTATTTCTGTTTATATTTTTAACTATGAATTTAGCTTTATGAGAAAGAAGATTGACATAATTAGCTGAAATGAAAAATTTGGATTTACTTGAAGTCAAAATATCAGAGTTCTCTCAATCTACATTAATATTTCAGATTCCATTTTTGCTTATCGCTTCCCTAACTCCCTCCACACTTATACACCACTGAGTTACCCCATACATGATAATTTTAACCAAGGTTATCTTAAAATTATATTTGACATATCAAAATGTTGCAGGAAGGGGGACCCCTTCCAGGGCCCGAAACTGGGCTCTTGTCTAACACTCGGAAATGAGTTGTCCGAGGAGACACATGTGCCGACAAAGCAAGAGATTCTAAGATGGATGCTAGAGAGAGGGATTCTGGGAAGTGAATGGACACGTGGTGTCTCCTTTAGACCTTTCCTGAATTCTTCCGGTTGGTGGAGGCTTATTAGTTCCATGTTCCTTATCAGGATCTCCTGTCATAAAACAACTCATGCATATGGTTACTATGGTTCCTGGCCAGGGTGGGTGGTTTCAATCAGTGTGCTTCCCCTAACAAAAAGAAAAGGAAAATATATTGATTTTCTGAGTAAAATGTACAACAAATGATTCTTGATTAGTCAGGAAAAATATATCAGTCAATTTGCATGTCACATACTATAGTTCTATGTCTTATTTTTATAATAAAAATACACTTGTAATATTGTCTTCAATATTTTAATACATAAAGGTCTAATATGAATTTAAAGAGGTACAATTTAAAGAAATTAAATCATATCTGTTTAAAAAGAAATCAGATCTTTATTTATATTGTTATTGTTGTTCAGGTGGTAAGTTGTATCCGACTCTTTGCAATCCCATGGACTGCCGCATGCCAGGCTTCCCTGTCCTTCACTGTCTCCTGGAGTTTGCTCAAACTCATGTCTGTTGAGTTGCTGATAGCATCGTCCTCAGTTGTCCCCTTCTCCTCTTACCTTCAGTCTTTTCCAGCATCAAGGTCTTTTCGAGTGACTCAGCTCTTCACATCAGGTGGTCAAAGTACTGAAGCTTTAGCATCAGTCCTTCCAATGAATAATCAGGGTTGATTTCCTTTAGATTGACTGGTTTGATCTCCTTGCTGTCCAAGGGACTCATGAGAGTCTTCTCCAGCACCACAATTCTAGTTATGATGTCAGATCTGTTTTCGGGTCATGCTATACATAGGCCAGAAAATCAGGAAGAAGCTGAGCTTGAGTTCCCATTGTAGTGAATGTATGATTTGTGTATGATACCTTGACAGTTTGTAGCATTACTGTTATATACTCCCTGTTTAAAATGTATATCTAACATCTCACTGCTTCTGAGAGAATCTGTATAGGAAATTTATCATCAACACCAAGGGTTTTCAATGGAAATCAATCCCATTCTGGGGCCTGGTGAAATTTTTTTAGGACTGAGTTTGGGTACTTTAACAAAAAGCATAATGTTGGCAAATTTGGAAAATCTGGGATTGAAGGTGATAATTAGATCAATATTAGATTTTTAAAGGCAATAGAATTTCCAGACCGTCTCTGACAGGACATGAGCTTCTGGGGACTATGATTATGTCTGGTCTGGACACTGACCTTGGCTGGGGGAAGCATACTATCATACTTTCTTCTGTTTGGAGAACTCTCTCTTCTTTGATTCTTCAGTCCCACAGTAGGCCAGCCACAATGGGCCTGGCATAGAAGCACTTCGTCCCAGCAACTTTCACAGGAGGAGGAAGTGCTGTGTATCTATGCCAATTTGCTTCTCTGTGTGTGGCGGTACCCTGCAGGGAGTATGCATCCAGTGCTTCTCTCCCCTCTGGGTCTCTGAGGCGCAGGCTTCCTTCCTGCAGTGAAGTGGAGTGGGAATCTCTCTGAAACCACTCTGTTTTCCTGCCCTTTTTTTTTTCACTGCTAGTGAGACATGCAATAGATCAAACTCATTCTCTTGGTTGGCATGTTCTGCATCTGACTTCAGTGTGTTTTTTTGTTGTCTTCAAGTGAATTATGCACAAAACTGACAGCAGCTGCCTGCAACAGATAACCCTGAAGGGCAGGGTAGTAAAGCCTTGTGGTCAATCCTTCCTTTCCTGAGCTGCAGTGTTCTCCTTTGAAGGTCTCCTGAGTTCCTAACTGCCAGAGTTCAAGGGAATCTGACCATATTTTTATTTCAATAGGAAAAAAAAAATTGATGTAAAATTCTAATTACCCATGTAATCATTTATAGGAAAATAAAATCTCTAAACATGTTTTAGAGAAAAAGGAAGGAAAGAAGTAGGAAATCCCCTCAACAGTTGCATTTAGAAAAAAAATCACACCTATGCCACTTCCATGGTGCAAAGTAAAAATTATAATGCAGGAGAAGCTGGTGAATGTATTTTAAGTAGGTTGTTAATGTTCACAGTGTCAAGTACAAGAGCACTGGACATAACCTACTTACTTATACTTACTACTGCATGCTTAAATGACTTGCCTACACCATACTGCTGCCTCTCAGGTGGCTTTGTGGTTACTGTGGATCATGAACCCCACCCTTTTAGATCAGATAAGGCTAAAATGTGATGACGAAGGGAGGGGGAAAATAACCCTTATATTTATAAGCCAGTGCTTATAAAGATACATAAGACATCAAACATCTGAAATGAAAATCTATTTATCAGGCTATTTAATAAGCTTGGAACAATATTTTTAAACAATACTATTGTTTATCAATTTGCCTCTCATGGGGCTAAAATCTTCTGAAGCATCTGAGTTAATAGAAGACTTAACTGATTTTCTTTTTATCATGTTTACATTTGAGTTTTTAAGACAACATGAGCTTCAGGTTTTTTTTTTTTTTTTTTTTTTTTACCAATAAGACTGCCTCTGTCACAAAGTTCCTGCTGTAAGGGAAGTCTGAAACTATCACTGGCACTAGGTCTTTTGGTTCTATCTTTAAAAGTCTCTGGAATACCCTCTTCTCTGTCCTTAGCAGTGCCATATGACCAGCCTTTATAGCCATTTCCTTATACTCATCTAGGAAAACTTCTAACTGATCTGATTGCCCCCTGCCTGCTCTCTACACTACTGCTATAGTTATCTTTTTAAATGCAGCACTGATACTTTCACTCTTTAGCTTAGAAACATCTCAACAGTTCATAGCTCACCAGAATGGGTTACCAATGTGGCCAGATATTGATCACAACAGCCTTTGGGGTACTAATGAACCTGAGTTCATTGCCTCATTCAAGCAGCTTCTTCTGCTGACTCCAGTGTACTATTCAAATATTACCATTTTTCAATTGAGCTTCTACTTAAAAGGTTTGGAAGCACTGCATTAAAACAAGTGTTCTGACTCTGAACACATGAGCACATGAGTCCAGGTTGACTAGATCTCTTACTTTTTTCTAGAGAAGCTGGAAACCCAGTTTTTGGTGCTGTGGTGAGGAGGAGCATGGTTCATGTCCTGTGTGGTATGCCTATAGAGGATAAAGCAAACTATCATGGGGACTTCCCTGGAAGTCCAGTGGTTATGACTTCATCTTCCAGTGCAGGGAGTGTGGGTTTGATCCCTGGTTAGAGAGCTAAGATCTCACATGCCTCATGGCCAAAAAAATCAAAAATATAAAAATTAGCAACTCTTCCCAGGTGGTGCTAGTGGTAAAGAACCTGCCTGTCAATACATAAGAAACACAGATTTGATCCTTGGGTCTGGAAGATCCCCTGGAGGAGGAACTGGCAACCCACTCCAGTATTCTTACCTGAAAAATCCATGGACAGAGAGCTCCTGGAGGGCTACAGTCCATGGGGTCACAAAAGAGTCGGCATAGTCATACACACACACACACACAGAGTGAGAGAAAGTATTTGCAAATCATATGTCTGATAAGGGATTAATATGCAGAATACATAAAGAACTTCTACAACTCCTACAACCAACAACAAGAACAACAAACAAGCTGATTTTAAAATGGGAAAAGGACTTGAATAGACATTTTCCCAAAGATAGCAACTGAACAACAATAACAAACATAAATGGCCAATAAGCACATGAAAATATGCTCAACATCACTAGTCATTAGTGAAACAAATTAAAATCATATATATAAGATGCCACTTCATACCTATTAGGATAGTTATTATTAAAACAAATGAGTAGAAAATAATGGGTGTTGGCAAAAATGTAGAGAAATTGAAACCCTATGCATTGCTGGTGGGAATGCAATATGGTAAAACTATATGGTGGTTTCTCAAAAATTATGCATAGAATTATCATGATTCATTAATTCCAAATTTTAGAGATATACCCAAAGAATAGAAAGTAAGCATTAGAACAAATACTTGTACACTTAGTTCTTAGCAGCATTGTTCACAATAGTCTCTCTCTCTCTCTCTCTCTCTCTCTATATATATATATATATATATATATACAGGGTGGAGATAGATAATGGTGATGGTTGCATAATTAATGTGAATGTACTTGCTGCCACTAAACTGCGTATCTTAAAATGGTAAATTTGATATTATGTATCATCATTGTCTGGTTGCTAAGATGCATCTAACTCTGCGACCCCGTGGACTGTGGTTCCTCTATTAGTTCCTCTATCTTACCACAATTTTTTAAAAAGCAAATCATTCATTATTGCAATCTTTATTTCTGGTTTACATAAGTGTTTTGGTCAGGCTCCTTTTGTCTTTACCCTAGTTTTTCTTAAATCAATTGTTCTACTCTATACATATATGTACACACATAAGAATGTGTGTGTGTGATGGAGAGGGTGTTACAATGGATCGCTCAAAGACTGAAATGGGAAAGGCAAGTTAATATTGATATTCATATCTGCAATCTAAAAGAACTTGTCTTTAGAGAATCTTGTTGCTCCAAAGATGTTTTGTTCTAGCTCTAGATGGTCTTATATATATATATATATATGAATATTTATATATATAAAGTTATACTGAACATTTTTTCTAAAGTTTATTGGCCAGTTGCATTTGTTGTTTTTAAACCTTTGTTTTTATTGATTTATAATCGACAGATAACATTGTATTGGTTTCAGGGTTACAGTATGATGATATATGTTGAATGCATATATTGTGCATATAATGCATATATTATGAAATGACCACAACAATAAGTATAGTTAACATCCATCACCATACACTGTTACAATTTTTAAAAATCTTGTGATGAAGACTTTTATGATCTACTGTCTTAGCAACTTTCAAGTATGCAATATAGTCACCATGCAACAATATAGTCACCATGCAGCACTGTATCCCCATGACTTATTTATTATGTAATTGGAAACTTATGCCTTTTGACCCTCTTCACCCATTTTGCCCACTGCTACCCACTGCCTCTGGCCGCCACTAGTCATCTGCTGTTTGCATCTGTGAGCTTGGTTTTTTTATTTGTTTGGTTGGTTTGGCTTGGTCTACATGTAAGTGATATCAAATGGAATTTCCTTTGATAGCTTATTTTACTTAGCATAATACACTCAAGGTCCATTTATGTTGTCACAAATGGCAGAATTTCCTTCCTTTAATAGCTGAATTATATTCTATTGTCTCTCTGTGTGTACACATTTTACTCACATTTTCTTTATCCATTTATCCACTGAGGGAAACTTAGATTATTATCTTCTCTTGCCTATTATAAATAATGCTGTAGTGAACACGAGGGTACATATATCTTTTTGACTTAATATTTTCACTTTGTTTTCTTCAGATAAAGACCCAGAACTGAAATTGCTGGATTATACAGTGGTTATGTTTTAAATTTTCTGAGGAACCTTCATATTGTTCATACCATTTTCTGTAGTGGCTGCACCAATTTACTTTCCTACCAATAGTGTATAAGGGTTTCTTTTTCTCTACATCCTCTCCAACACTTTTGACTTCTTATCTTTTTTGATAAGAGCCAGTCTAACAAGTGTAAGGTGATATCTCACTGTGGTTTTGATTTGCATTTTCCTGCTGATTACTGGTATTGAGCATTTTTTTCAGGTACCTGTTGACTATCTGTGTCTCCTTTGGAACGGTGTCTGTTCAGATTGTCTGTCCATTTTTTTAAATGGGTTGTTTCTTTGCTATTGAATTGTATGCTTTATATATTTTGACTACTAACTCCTTATCAGATATATGCTTTGCATATATTTTCTCCCATTCAGTAGCCTTTTCATTTTGTTGATAGTTTTCTTTGCTGTGCAGAAGCTTCTTAGTTTGAAGAATCCCACTTATTTAGTTTTGCTTTTGTTGCCTTGCCTTTGAGTCAGATTTTTAAATAATTTATCACCAAGGTTGATGTCAAGGATCTTACTGCTTTTATTTTAGTTGTTTTAAAATATTGGTGTCATGTGGCAATTCTCCTGGTATGGACGTTGTCTATCAGAATTTTAATCAGACAAAAAGCAATGGTTCTCATTTTCAGAATATGAGAAGAAAAAAGCCATGATGTCCACCTCTCTTTTCCAATCATATTGCCATCACCCTACTTAAGTCCCATATAAACTTATATCTAAACTATTATGTTAGCTTCCTGTTTATACTTTTAACTCATTTTGTTCAGTGTATACCATATTGATTTTCTAAAATAGCACGTTTTCTCAGTAGGTGACTTTACTTCCTATTTCACAAAGACTATATCAAGCATGAATGCTCTTAGTTCCTGCCCTCCCCCTCCTCACCTTCTACAAACACAACTACATGGGCTATAACCTTGCCTCTTTTCTCTGTTACAAACCTTGATTCTAATCCAGCCACTTATGCTCTGGATCTCATTCTCTCCCCATCTCCTCTGGGACCTGGATGCATCTGCTGCCTCTTTTCTGTCCTGTACCTTTAACCTTTTCCCTCTCCTTTAGCTCTTTACCTTTAACCTATAACCAGACTCAACTCTATCTCAGCATAAAAAAACAAAGTGTGTATCTCAAGCTACCGCCCTGCATTTCTCCTCTTCACCCCCAAGCTTCATGAAAGCCCGTGCTCTACTTGCTTTGTTCACTCCTTTCCCCAGTATATCTCTATGAAACTGCTTTATAAACATTGCCTGTGGTTGCTTAGGTACTGAATCCAGTAGGCAGCTTTCATTATTTTTTTTTTTAATCTTATCTGTCTTCAGCTTTGTCTTCAATTTGGGCCAAAATCTTTCTTTGTGTAATCATTCTTGTAACTCTATAATCATTCCTTCTTACTCTTCCTCTGCCTACACTCAGCTACTGGTGTATCCCGCTGATCAGTTCTTTGTGGTCCCTTCTCCGACGATGGTCTTCAGGCTGATGCCGTCACCATAAGCTGAAAACTCCAAAATTCTCTTTTCCTCAGCTTTTTCCTGTTTGCTGAACTCAGTTGCATATAACCCAGCATTTCCATTGAACATGTCTACTTGGATGTGCAGCATATTTTATTATAATACCCTATTTTCCATATCTTGGTAAATAGCAGTGCCATCAATTGTCCATATCAGAAACATGGAGAAGATTCTGTCCTTACTGTTTCTAAATACCTAATCCAATTAAGCATGATGTCTTGTGCATTTTACTAAAGTATGCCTATAAGCTTAGTTTTCTTATTCACGTTATTTAACTAATAGTTCTTTAGCTACTCACTAAAGTAAGATGACACCATATTGACAGTCAAGTAAAAATATTATTTCTTGTTATTAACTGTCATAGTGAGTTGCAAATCTTTTGTAAAAAACATCTAGAAATTTAGGCCAAAGCTGTAGTTTATGAAAAATTAAAATATAACAATATGATCACACCCTTCACACAATAACACTTGTTATTTTAGATAGTAGCTATCACCAAAAAAAGAAAAAGAGAGAAAAGAAAATAACAAGAGTTGGCAAAGATGAAGAGAAACTGGAACCATTGCACAGTATTAGTGGATACATGAAATATGGAAAACTTTATGGCAGTTCCTCAAAAAAATTAAATAGAGAACTACCTTATGACCCAGCAATTCCACTTCTAAGTGCATATACAAAAGAACTGAAAGCAGGGACTAGAACAAATATTTGTACACCCATGTTGATGGAGTATTATACACAATAGCCAAAAGTGGAAACAACCTAATGTCTATTGACAGATGAACAGATACAGTCTCAGTGGAATATCACTCAGACTTAAAAGTGAGTGAAATTCTGACATACAGTACAGTGTTGAAGACATTATGATAAGTGAGATAAACCAGACACAAAAGAACAAATTATATGATTCCACTTATATGAGGTATCTGGAATAGTCCAATTCAGACAGAGAGTAGAAGGGTGCTTGTGGGCTGGGAAGCTATTTTTTAATGGGTATAGAGTTTCAATTTAAGACAATGAAAAAGTTCTGAGGATGTATAATGGTAATGGTTGTACAATAATATGAATGTACTTAATGCTGCTGAACCACACACTTAAAAACAATTAAATGGTTAAATATTGTTGTACATATTTTACTACTGTATTCAGCTCAGGCTGCTATAACAAAAATACCACAGGATGATTGGTTTAGACAAGAGATATTTATTTCTCACAGTTCTGGGAAACTAAGATGTTTAAGATTAAGGTGGCAGCAAATTCAGTGTCTGTTGAAGTCCTACTTTCAGGCCTGTAGATGGTGGCGTTCTTGCTGTATGGCCACTGGCTGAAACATCATCTATTTCTCTTTTAATAAAAGACCTTAATCCCATTCACAAAGGCTCCAGCCTCATGACCTGATTACCTTCCCAAAGCCCCATCTCCAAACACTACCACAGTGGGAATTTAGGTTTCAACATACATGAATTTTATGAATTTGAGGGACCACAAACATTCAGTCCCATAGAAGCCATTTAAAATTAGAATATATTTATCAGATTTTTAAAAACCATCCTTCTTGATACATCTTTCTTTAGATTTCCAGGAGTTTAGACTTTTTCCTTAAGAATACAGGGTGTGAGAACTAACTGAAGAGAGTGATCTCCTGCCAGAAAGGAACAAGGGAATGTTTCTGAGAGACAATCAGAGATGTCAAAGTGCGCTCTGAAACTCCTGGGTGCAAAGAAATAGAAAACTGGCGGCCCTGGCGTAAAGAACCCGCCTGCCGGTGCAGAAGACGTAAGAGACACAGGTCTGAACCCTGGCTCGAGCAGATCCCCTGGGGGAGGGCATGGCCACCCACTCCAGTATTCTTGCCTGGAGAATCCCAAGGACAGATGAGCCTGGCGGGCTACAGTCCATCGGGTCGCAAAGAGTCCGACAGGGCTAAAGCGACTTAGCGCGTGCATGCACCGCTGTGAAGGACATCCTGCTGCTGGCTCTGTCCCCTTGGTGACTAAGAGGCCTTCCTCCCTCCTCTGCTTGCATCCCTCGAGTGTGTGTTTCCCAGCTTGAACAAGACCCTTCCTTCTGTTAAAGCAAACAACGCACTCCAAAACAAAACAGAACTCTACTTAGCGAAAAAGAAAAAGTTTAAAAATACACACATTTTTGCAGTCATTATGAAGCAATCTAAAAGCTGAATAAAAGAGAAAAGCAACTCAAAGTTAAAACAAAGACCTTGGGAGCTCTAACGTGAAAATATGTGTATCCTTGTTAAGTGCCAAAATAAATACAGCATGCAAACCCCAAACTGCTTATCTGTGTGGTTTCCATAGTGTCAATATATATGCAAAGTTGGTCTGGCTGCACTGAGAGCCTTTAAAGGTCATGGAAGTAAAAACAAAAGTCAGACTCTCTCTGTGAACATTTGGCAAGCAAGTGTCAAGTTTCCTCCACATTTTCTCAGTTCTAGAGAAATGAGCGAGAGGTGGCAGTAATGTTCTCCCCCTTCCCCCCTGCCCCTTCCACTCTCCTTCAGTTTCAATCCCCCCATGAATTACAGCATTATTTTCTTTTGAGTCCCGGGAAATGAAATTCAAATTTACAGTGAAAGAGTACCCAAGGAAAGAGATGACCTGTTCCTTTTAATAAATATTTTCATATTTAATTACTTCATAGTTAAAATGAGAAGTGTTTTTAAAACTGACCTGCTTTGTGGGAAAAAAATAAGATATTCTTCAAAAGGGTCTCTCCTTGTCAAGTCAAAATAGCTTCAGGTAAGTAGTAACAGGAATACCTGCTATAGAAACATAGCATCAGGATGACAGGAATGAATAGCACATCACCCAGTTTTCACTGGTTGTGCTACAGTTTTTGAGCACAGATTAGGAGGCTCCTGAAATATTAAGCGGATGTGGTGACAAATTATAGCAGTTATAAAAGCTACACTCAGTGGGATGGTTTTGCCTTATTATTTTAGAAGTTTAACAGCAGATATATACTAGGATGGTTTTTGGTTTTGTTTGTTCTTTTAGTGGAAAGGAATGGAAATTTGCAGTGAGTTAATTCTACAAGCATTTATTAAATGATTACTATATGCTGGGCACTCTGCTGGGCACAGTTGTGAGTTGTTTGAAACTCACATCTGTTGAGTAACTCCCCTAAGGTCTCACTACTAATTAACAACAGAACAAGTCCATGCTTTGAATTCCTATTCTATGTTACTTCTCAGTTACTTTTGTTAAAAGGGCAAGGTTCTGCATCGTTTTTCCCTGTATCTTCTTACTCCTTCACATCTGATTCTCAGCCCCTGTGCCCTAGAACAGTGCCCATCTCATCAGTCCTCTCCTGTGCAACAAAACAGTCAATAGGTCTTAACGCATGTGCGCTCATTCACTTCAGTCATGTCCAACTCTTTGTAACCCTATGGTCTGTAGCCTGCCAGGCTCCACTGTCCATGGGATTTTCGAGGCAAAAATACTAGAGTGGGTTGCCATTTCCTTCTCCAGGGGATCTTCCCAACCCAGGAATCAAGCCCATGTCTCCTTCGTCTCCTGCACTGCGGGTGGATTCTTGACCCACTGAGCCATGTGGGAAGCCCATAGGCCTTAATGCTGCTGCTGCTGCTAAGTCGCTTCATTCGTGTCCAGCTTGGTGTGACCCCATAGACGGCAGCCCACCGGGCTCCCCCGTCCCTGGGATTCTCCAGGCAAGAACACTGGAGTGGGTTGCCATGTCCTTCTCCAATGCATGAAAGTGAAAAGTGAAAGTGAAGTCGCTCAGTCGTGTCCGACTCTTAGCGACCCCATGGACTGCAGCCCGCCAGGCTCCTCTGTTCGTGGGATTTTCCAGGCGAGAGCACTGGAGTGGGTGCCATGGCCTTCTCAGCTGACTCCAGATTCCATGTGCGTGTCACTGCTTCTACAGGGACCACCGCTGCCGCAGTTAACAGTGCTGCTTCTATTCCTGTGTCTGTGTGCACTCAGTTGCTCAGTCATGTCCAACTCTTTGCAGCTCCATGGACTGTAGCCTGCTAGGCTCCTCTGTCTGTGGAATTTTCCAGGCAAGAATACTGGAACAAGTTGCCATTCCCTACTCTAGAGGATCTTCCTGACCAGGGATTGGACCCACATCTCCTGTACCTCCTGCTTTGACAGGCGGATTCTTTACTTCTGAGCCACATTTATTACTATGCTATTAACAATAGCAATGATAATTGATAATCTTCATTGGCTCCTTACTATGTAACTGGAACTCTGCTAAGAGCTTTGTAAGCCTTCTTTCATTTAATACTTTCAATGGTGATTGAATGTACATGCTCTTGAACAGGCTGTGTTAGTTAGATCCAACCCCTGTTCATTAGCTGTGTGACCAAGGGCTAGTTATTTAATGTTCCTGATTCTTGATTTCCTTATCTATGAAACAGAAATAATAAAAGTATCTATCTAGGAGAGTTGTTGAGAAAATTAAGTAGTATAATTTAGAGAAGTAGCTGTGAGACAGTAAGTTCTGTTCCAAGATGGCAGAGTAGAAGGACATGCATTCATCTTCTCCTGCAAGAATATGTGATATGTATTGACTGCAAATCACTATGATTAATACAAATGTAATTGCATCTATCTACAGCCCAGTTATGAGTCGTTTTTGCTTTGGTCTCCCATATTTTTATTCCAGTTCCCTGCCTGGAACTGAAATCTGTTTTGAAACAAGTCCACTTGGCTGGATCTCTGACAGCCTGTTCTCTGTTCCTGGGAATGGGATCTTGTCCCCTATGTCATCAGCCTCTGGATGGGATGCTACATATCACTCCCTGCCAGTGGAGTGACTTGATTTTTAATATTCCCATTGCTATCGTATTCCAGGCAAATTAGGGCCCGTTAACTTTGTCTTTGACTGAGCTCCAGTTTAACGTGCTCCTTCATAAATGCCAGTTGAAGTGCTAAATGGTTTTCCCAACTTGCTCAGTCCTGCTTCTTGCCCTTCTTCTACAAGCTGACTTTGAAATCATAGTACACCTGGAGGTCAAACTAAGATATAGTTATAGTTATAAAGGACCCAAAGATGAAAATACACAGTCTTGCCCTAAATGAACTTGTGCTGTGCTTAGTCACTCCGTCATGTCTGACTCTTTGGGACCCCATGGATTGTAGCCTGCCAGGCTTCTCTGTCCATGGGGATTATTCAGGCAAGAATACTGGAGTGGGTTGCCATGCCCACCTCCAGGGGATCTTCCCAAACCAGGGATTGAACCCATGTCTCCTGCCTTGCAGGCAGATTCTTTACCGTCTAAGCCAATAGGGAAGTCCATGAATACTGGACTCCCTTCTCCAGGGGATTTTCTTGACCCAGGAATTGTACTGGAGTCTCCTGCATTGTGGGTAGACTTTTTACCAGCTGAGCTATCTGGCTAAAATGAACTTACAATCTTTATAAAATAGCAAAAACACAAGACATAGCTTACATATTCCCTTGGATTCCATTGATCTTGCCTGCCCTGTGTTCTAGACCTTCAGTTATTTCTCAAAAGCTTCTATAGTATATCTACTCTGTGCCTCACATAGTTCTGCCGTCTGGAGCCAACTTATTGCATAACCAAGAATCCTGACCCTCCACTTTGGTTATCTATCACCTTGTAGTCAGGTAACCAGCCACATGCTCAGAGTCACTGGCTGCTTCTTCCATTTTTGTGCTCTGGTGAATTACCTCACCATAGGCTTAAAAGAAAGAGAAGGAGATGGCACTCCACTCCAGTATTCTTGCCTGGAAAATCGCATGGGTGGAGGACCCTGGTAGGCTGCAGTCCACGGGGTCGCTAAGAGTTGGACACGACTGAGTGACTTCACTTTCACTTTTCACTTTCATGCATTGGAGAAGGAAATGGCGACCCACTCCAGTGTTCTTGCCTGGAGAATCCCAGGGACGGGGGAGCCTGGTGGGTTTACGTCTATGGGGTCACACAGTCGGACATGACTGAAGTGACTTAGCAGCAGCAGCAGCAGCAGCAGCAGCAGCAGCAGCAGGCTTAAAAGAAAATATGGGATAAGTAGAGATTTTCTTTCTGATCATATTTTTCTAGGCAAACCTCTCTCACCACAACTTCACCCTCCCCTAACACATACAGCACCTTAATATGACGAAAATTGTTTTGCCTTCAGGGTTAGCATTTAATCTAGAATTTCCCTTCCACTAACTCTGAAAGAAAAACAAAAATTTAAACTGTTGATAAATCCTTTCATTCCACAATTAGAGATAAGGAGCTTACACACAAATACCTGAATCAGTTTTAGCTATAAATGAGGATATCACACTCTTTTTTGTTTTAGTGGAGGAGCAGAGTTGGAGAGCAGAAAGGCAACGTGGGTCTTCAGAAGGGGACAGAGCTGCCTGGAGGCAGGCAAGATGACTTTATCCAATTATATAATTTATTCACAGTTGTGCACTGTTCATCTTCATCTGATAACAAGCAAAGAAAAGCTGGGCATAGCAGTCCTGTGGGACCAGACACAGACAAATTATAATGGAAACTGTGATCAGATAATAAGCTTAAGCAAAGATCTAATCCATGATGGAATATTTATAAAAGCAGAAAGAATTCCATATGGAATATCAACTGTATTACACAAGGCAATTATAATCTGATACTGGATAGTATGGAACTGAATGAATATTATAGTTCAGATTTTGTTACAGCAAATGTTGTTTCAAAAAAATCCTTTATAGAAGAAAATCTAAACCTGCTTTGGGAATGATAGGCCATTTAGTTAACATCATATTTGTTACACTTTATTAGCATGGATAGTTATTACATGGATAGTGATAGAGCTGTTATTTGAACTAAAATTCAACATTTCTAACTACTAACCTGAACTATACCCAGCACCTTCTGT
Organism: Nanger dama; assembly: GCA_917880005.1. Classification (NCBI taxonomy): domain Eukaryota; kingdom Metazoa; phylum Chordata; class Mammalia; order Artiodactyla; family Bovidae; genus Nanger; species Nanger dama. The sequence goes on from CAKJTW010000059.1 coordinate 7,657,490, forward strand.
TAAGAATCACTGTACGACAATGATCTATTTTGCTGAAAAATAAATATTATCGCACCTCTACCTTTCAAAATTTTCAGTTAAAAAATTTAGCATAGCATTCCAAGCTCTTTATAATCCACTTCGAACCTCAATATTGACCCCAGTTATTTCATTTTAGTGTCCCATCACATTTGCTTACATTCAGTAGACATGCATTGAGCTAGCCCTGTATTAGGTAAAAATAATATAAGGACCCTCCAGAGTAACGACAGAATAACTAGGAAGAAATTGCCACAGAAGAGGTTACCTATGAGTTGAACCTTAAGTATGGGTAGTATTCCAGCGGGAGAATGAGGTAAGCACTCTTAAGACAGATACAATATGGGTACCCTAGACATGCTTATCATTTTCCTATTACATTGCCTTTTAAAGCAAAAATGGAACCTTGTTACTTGGACAGAATGAGGTTGTGGAAAGAAACTAGACTGGAGAACAAGAGAGTAGAACTAACCATATTGGACCAGCGACTTCCAAGGCCTTGCTTTCTGTCTTTTCATTTATAGATTAAGAGGGTTTACCTAATACCTATTAAAGCCTGCTTCAAACTGTAATAAACATCATTCTGTGGTTGAGGAATAAGATCTATTCCATTATCTTATGTACAAATGCATGGAGGAAAAACTATTACAAGAGTCATAGTTAACAACTTGGGCTCTGCTGCTCACTTTTTATCATCAAGAACAAGATTCTTGACTACCTGATGCTTTGATTTCCTTAGCTGATCATGTAAGGTTGTTGGAAGGGTTGAGTCATAATGTAATACTTTATATTAATGAATATAAAGTACATTGCCTGGCATATATCAAGAGTTCAGTGTTAACTATTCGATATAATTATATGTGCATTCATGTCTGTTTGTATGTACACACACATACATATATTTAATACCTGCACTTATATGGGTAGAAATTTCACATAGTACTCAAAATATGTGGACTTTGAAAATATAATGAAACAATAAAAATCTGATTTGTATTCTTAAGTAGAAGCAAGTATTTCTTTTTTCAAATGACTGTGGACTTTTAGTATAACTTTTACTTTAGTTTTAAAAGTGAAGAAATTGCGTCATTCAGTCTGTTCTTAACTTGGAGAAGTTTATTTTATTTATAATAATTTACTTTCTAGATGGAAATACCTATCCAACTATTTATATAACTCTGTATATAAATGACTGATACATATTCATTCAACAGGGTAAATATAAATAATAGCTGTCAAGTGTAAAATTCCTGTGTGCCAGGCAAGTTTAAGAGTTTTACTCAAATTGTCTCATGTATCCTCATGACAGTTCTAAGAAGGAGAAATCATTTTTCCTATTTTACAAATGAAGAAAACAAAATGGAGAGAATTAAAGACACTGCCCAGATTATCTGACTAGTAAGTGCAGAGCCAATTCCACCCTAAGCCTTGCCTTTCCAGCCATGTTTCTCTTCCTTCCTTGCTTTGTGAGCGCTTGAAACTGTCTTGAGATCAACCCTTGATCATTAGTTACCAAATATGGCTAGTGATTAAATCTTCTAGGGACCTAAATGTCCATAAACAAAATGTGGTATATCCATATAGTGAAATACTGTTTGTCCATACAAAGGAAGGTAGTACTAATACATGCAACAATTTGGTTGGCCCTTGAAAACACTATGTTAAGGGAGAGAAACCAGTCATACAAGATCACGAATTGTATGATTCCATTTGTATGAAAGGCCAGAACAGGGAAATTTATAGAGTCAGGAATGGTGAGGATGGCAGGACAGTTGGAGAATAGCTAAAGAGCTTCCTTAGAGATGATAAAAGTGGTCTAAGGTTGACAGTGATGATGGTCACACCTATCTGTGACTATGCTAAAAACCACCGAAATGTATTCTTTAAGTAGGTGAATTCTATGGTAGGTAAATTATATCTCAATGAAACTGCTTTTAGAAAAGGTCTTCCTGGGAACTTTTAAAACAATTCTCAGGTTCTGCCTCACCGTACCTCCAGAACCCCCACCTCTAAGATTCCAGTTTGATAAATTTAGATTGGTTCTCTCTTTTTGTAATGTAGTCACTAAGTCATGTTTGACTCTTTGTGACCACATGGACTGAAGCCCGCCAGGCTACTTTGTCCATGGGATTTTCCAGGCAAGAATATTGGAGTGGATTGGCATTTCCTTTTCCAGGGGATCTTTCTGGTCAACTCTGTGTCTCTTGCACACAACCCCTGCATTGCAGGCAGATTCTTAACCACTGAGCCTTTACGTTTTAATGATAGGCTAGTTAAATGACCAGAAAATACATTTAAGTACACTAAACTGAAAGGATGAAATACAAGAACTTCTAAACAATGTTTAACCATAACTACTTGCATTTCTTGGGGGTGTCTATTCAAATTGGACCTCTGAAAAGACTACATCTTATTATTCTAAAGTTACAAATGCATTTCAGTTTCTTTAGAATGTGTTAGGCTTTTGCTGACTAAGCAGCATTACCTCTAGGTAATGCTATAATTTGACCCCTCTGGCAAATTAAATACAATTATGCAAATTACCAGAATTTGGGCATAATCTAATTAGTAAGATATATATGCACCAGATAATAACTTCCCTGGCTGAAAGCTAGATTTTCTTATTTCATGTTTGAAATATGTTTTATAAAAACATTCTACTATGTAAGCAAGATTTCATTATCTTATATATACTATTTGTTCAGCTCCATAATGGACATGTTTAGAAAAATAAAGCCAAAATTGGAATCTTCAAGTGATGATGTATTTTGTCAGAAATTCATAATTACCAAACAGGATATTCCATGAAACTAGAAAGAAAATTCAAGTGAAAATGATTGCTTTTCACTAGTAAAGTATAACTGTAACACTGCTATAACTTTTCTCTTTATATAACTACAATCAGTGTCAAGTATGATTTAATGGAGATAATTCTGTTCATTTAAACGTAAAAGTTTAGGAGTTTAAAACTGACCTGAATTAAATTCATACCAATAAATTCCAGTCACACACTTTCTGAATGGTATTTATAATCATGAGATTGAGTGCACTCTTTTTTAAATATGTGAACCCTATTAGCATTAATCAGTATTACATGTATGCACTGAGCAGGAATCAGGAAAGATTTTTTTAGAGCTCCTTACTGAGGAAACTAAAGAAATTATCCCTCTTATGTAGAGAAAAAAGAAGCTTTCTTTTTCTTTCTTCCTACAGAAGTGAATTTCATATGTAAGAGAAGTACTGACTAATAGCATTGGATGTTGGCCTTTATATAAAGGAAATTAACGTCCGGGTGTACCAAGGCCTCCAGTGTGCTATTGTCGTTTCCAAGTGTGTGAACACAGCCTTCACTCATTTATTCTTGGCTTTTCCAGGAGACTGCCAACAAGCACAGCCAGCTCTCAAGCTGTATTGCGCAAAGGTTTGCAGCCCACAAAGATCGGGAGTTTTTTCAAAGGTAACGTTAAGGTCATAAAAGCCCCTAAACAGCTGCTAGGGAGTAACAGCGCTTAAGAAAACAGTGGCCTGTGTTAGCCCTTTGTTCTGTTAGCAGAGAAATGCTCAGCTTGGTGGATAAAGAGGAGAAAAAGTCCTGTTAATTCTATCTTTCTTAATCTACTTATAAACTCGTAGTGACAAGTATATTCCTGAGAAATAAAGCTGCACAAGCAGTGTTTGTGTTGTGAGTATACGTGAAGGCCTTAATGAATAAGCATATTTCTAAGTGATGTTACCAGCTATTTTCATTATGCCAGGAGCTTCCCTGCCACGGACCACAGAACCTTGTGATGGGGAGGGTGGCACAGAGTCAGGGCAAAGCCACAGAAGTGAGGTGGGCAATAATTCAGATGGACCTGTCGATTTTCTTGAGTATTATTAAAAATGCAAGAACTGAAATATGACAGGAGAGGGCCCTCAAACATTTTACTCTAGAAACAAAAGTAAATCATCTCATAATTTGGATCTGCTTCAAAAATAATATGGGTGGAACAAGTAGGTGTGTTACAGATGAAACAAGATTGGTCATGAGCTGAGCATTGTTGAAGCCACATGACAAGTACACAGAGATTTAGTCTAGCCTTCTTTTTAACTTGGTGGCTTTTGAAATTTTCCCTTATGATAAGCTTAAATATTATTATATTCAAAAAGCTAGGAACCACTGTGTTATGTTAAATTGTCAAGTGAGCTTAAAAAAATATTTCACTAGATACTCAAGCAGTCAAGCTGTTGAAAACAAACATTCAAATGATTTTCTAAAGACTATATAAAAGATATTTTTAATCACTTGTTTACTATAGGGATGCCAAGATCTACTGTTTGTAAACTTAACCTAATCTTTATCTCTCAGCAAAACTTAAAAGGGGAAAACACAACATGCATACTCCTATAATGAGTTATAGGATATATCAATTGAGAGAAATCTAAAAATTAAAATGGATTTTTCACTGTTTGTTGTTAAGCCCCTTTTCTCTCTCTTCCTCCCTCTCTCTCTTTTCTCTGTTTCACTCTGATGCAGCTATATTTACCTAAAATTTGAAGATAATGACCTATTTCAAAATTTAAGTGGCAACACAAATTAGAATGTGTCCTTTTGGTCTGTACAATCCGTCTTCAGCAACTGTTCTACTTTTCTTTAGCCTTGGCAAGCTATTCAGAACAACATTTCCTTCTTTTCATTCTGATGCTGGGTGATTGTTTGGTGCTGATACGACATTGGCTTTTCCCATAATTTAGCTAAGAGTGTTTTACACTAGGGAGTTTCAGTGTGTTTAGATTGTAAAGCTTTTTCTGAACACTTTTGTAGCAGAACTTGATGTTCTAATAGCTCCAGCAAACTTGTTTAACTACCTTTTTCCCTGGATTGTTGTTAAAAGTTAATTCCAGTTTAACTTTAATGGTTTACTGTCACTTTGCCCTGAAGACAAATTAAAAAATGCAAGGAGATGGTCATTTCCTGTTTTATGCATTGTTGTTCCTGTGTACAATGTTGGCCTATTTTATTTAGGTTTATGCTATTCCATGAGGGTAAGCAACTTCCTGATTAGTCCTTAGGAGCAACTCCTGGAAAACTAATGTAATCCTACATGTCAACCACATGTGTTATGCTGGATTGGGTCAAGGCTTATGTGATCATGTGTATACACGTGCCTTTAATTATATAAGAGAATTATCACATCATAGTGTGGCTTAATGTCATTATATTACAGCAGCTTCCCAAATTCTTATTTCTTCCCTGATATGCATGATGAGCTGGCAAACAGGTTTTAAGATGTAGTTGTAGAAGAACTAGGCAGCCAATAGTAGGAGGCGCTGGCTGAGACACATATAGTTATTTCATAAGATGAGGTTTGCTTTCAGAGCTTCCCTGGTGGCTTAGATGGTGAAGCGTCTGCCTGCAATGTGGGAGACCTGGGTTCGATCCCTGGGTTGGGAAGATCTCCTGGATAAGGAAATGGCAACCCACTCCAGTATTCTTGCCTGGAGAATCCCTCGGATGGAGAATGGTAGGCTATAGTCCATGGGGTCGCAAAGAGTCGGACACGAGTGATTTCACTTTCATGTTTGCTTTATTAATACATTGCTATGTTGCTGTACTCTCAGGATATGATTTTCTGTCTTCTACAGAAGATTTTAGAAATAACTGTCAGAGAAGGCAATGGCACCCGACTCCAGTACTCTTGCCTGGAAAATCCCATGGACGGAGGAGACTGGTGGGCTGCAGTCCATGCGGTCGCTAAGGGTCGACACGACTGAGTGACTTCACTTTCACTTTTCACTTTCATGCATTGGAGAAGGAAATGGCAGCCCACTCCAGTGTTCTTGCCAGGAGAATCCCAGGGACGGGGAAGCCTGGTGGGCTGCCGTCTATGGAGTCGCACAGAGTCGGACACGACTTAGCAGCAGCAGCAGCAGCATTTCCAATACAAATATTAGACAAATGCAGTGTTCCTGTAGCATAATGATCCTTAAACTTTCCTATTCAAATGCAGCCTAATAGAATGTTTTTAACTTTTTATTTTGTATTGGAGTATAGTTGATTTAACAGTGTTGTGATAGTTTCAGGTGTGCAACAAAATAATTCAATTATATATATATATATGTATATACATATATCTATTTTTCAGATTCTTTTCCCATTTAGGCACCCCAAAAGAATTTTGCAAAAGTGTGTCCCTCTTGCACATTATTACAGCTGAAAATTTTTATTGTACATGCAAATAGTTACAGAAGATATAATTTCTCTCAGGGAAATATTTTACTTAAAATGTTGTATTCCTTTTTAATAGAAATTAATGTGATCTAAATACCATAGCAATTTAATATCCCTAGCATCCAATGGCACTCCACTCCAGTACTCTTGCCTGGAAAATCCCATGGACGGAGGAGCCTGGTAGGCTGCAATCCATGGGGTCGCTAAGAGTCGGGCACGACTAAGTGACTTCACTTTCACTTTTCATTTTCATGGACTGGAGAAGGAAATGGCTACCCACTCCAATATTCTTGGCCTGGAGAATCCCAGGGACGGCGGAGCCTGGTGGGCTGCCGTCTATGGGGTCGCACAGAGTCGGACACGACTGAAGCGATTTAGCGGCAGTAGCAGCAGCAGCAGCATCCATTTAAAAAGTAAATATTTATGCTTTCTTTATAAGTATTTACATCATTTTTTTCTTTTAAACTTATGTTTCCATTCCAGCTCATCCGTAAGATGTTATTCTAATATATGTTTATGCTTAAATATCTTTTATTAATATTTTGACAAAAATATTTATATAAATTGAACTTTAAAATTTTAAAAATTTCCCGTGAACATGAGGGTCCAAATATCTCTGCTATAAGTCACCAATATAATTACTATTAGTATACAGTTGATTTTTAAAAGTTACATGATTTGACTTAACAGTAAGTATAATTTTATTAGAAATGCATCTCAATGAGATAAGTGTGAGGTGAATTAGGCTTTAAAACCTTTTTAAAATTGTGCTTACTGTTGCTTTTGTTTGGGGGATTTTGTTTTGTTTTATAATTACTTTGTGTATCTATTGATGAATAGTTATTGCTTTTTCTGGGAGTGAGATAGGTTCAGCATCAATACAATTTCTAGATTTTATTTTTAGAGACACATTTCCTAAGAAGCCTGAGGCATATACCTAAGTAGATAGCTCTGCAAAAAGGGCTTTTGTTTTTTTAATTGAAAATTTACTTAACCTCTTTTCATTGCTTCTGAGTCATATGCCCTAAATTGCTCCGTATTTTGTTGGAAAATAATTTGGAAATTTATCAGGGAAAAACTTAATGAAGATTCATACTTGACCATTATTTCCCACTGCTTTTCTTCTAGGACCTCTTAAGTGAGAAACAGATCTCAAAAAGTTCACCAAGACCTCCAGGATCCATCATCTTCCTCATCCTGAGTGCAGCTCCTGTTGCTGCTTCTCTGACCAGCTAGTCAGGAGGTGGTCAGCAGACACCATACCCAAAGACTGGCTCCTCCAGTTGGAGACATGACCTTACTTCTAGGTGACTCAGGGACGAAGGTCAAGCCCCAGATAAGCTGTTTCTACAGTGGAAGCCTATTATTCAAGTCTTATCTTCATCTGTAAATTGTGAATACTATTTATATCTACTTGATTCAAGGTTCAGTTGAAATGACACATGTGAAACTTCTTCCCGAGAACCATCTTAGCAAATGTATAAAATGCTGCATAAATATTAGTTGTTCCATATGGAGGATATTTGAACCTCATCAGTCCCAACCCTCTGGTCTCTCTATCAAGTAAACTGGGTCTGCTGACAGAGCATGAATATTAAGAAATATACAAAAATGCAGCCCACCCATTTGGACCTACTGCTGCATCTTGTTCTCTAACCACTGGGTTTCCTAGCAAAGATCTCATTAACCCACTGTGACCCTTCTTTGATGGGCATTTGGACACTGACAGGTACTTACTGCTCTCAGCAGTCTCTCCTTAGATAGCCTTTAATGATTTCCCTCATATTCCACTCATTATATAGTGTTAGGCAAGAGGCACTCCTATCTTCTTCTTTGCTCTCTTACAGGCTGGGCTGATCCCAGACAACCCTCAGTGAAAGGCTGATGGGGCCAATATGTACCCTATCAGATATACAATGAAGAAGAGAATTTGAGTAAATAAACCTGCTTGGTAAATACAGTAGCCAAGACTTCCCTGGTGGTACAGTGGATAGCAATCCCTTGCTAGTTCAGGGGACCCAGGTTTGATCCCTGGGTTGGGAAGATCCCCTGGAGAAGGAAATGGCAACCTGCTCCAGCAGTCTTGCCTGGGAAATCCCATGGACAGAGGACCCTGGGGCACTACAGTCCATGGGGTTGCAAAAGAGTTAGACACAACGTAGTGACTAAACAACAAAAACACCTCCAAATTAACTGGTACAGTGCTAAGAATTTTACAGATGCTGAATTAATATTTGTTGATACGACCACTAAACGTCCTTGCTTTCCTCAAATCTTTGCACATTTGAGTTTGTCTGGGTTCTGAAGTTCATCTCAAAGTATTTTCTCTGAATATAAGGAAGCACATTGTGAGGTCTTTTGAAACTGAGAACTTGTCAACTTTTTTTTTTTTTCTTTACATCCATAGACTTCCTAGAACAACTTCTTCAAAAATCTATAGATATTTTCTTTTACTTAAAAATTTTTATTGTGACAAAATACATATCACATTAAATTTACCACTTTAACCATTTTTAAGTGCACAGTTCAGTGGCATTAATTACATTTGCAATGTTGTATCACTTTTTTGGTCATCTGAATAGAATTCCTAATGTGTTTATGACAGAGATGGATGAAGTGTTAGCTAAGACACAATTGTAGTGAGCTTAAAGAACATTTCATAATCACAAAATACTTATCAGAGGACACAAATATATACAACATATGAATTGAGTAGGTCCTGAGTCCCATCCCATGGAGTTAGGAAAGCCCCGTAACTGTTGTGCAATGTGCAGCATCAGATCTTTGTTGGAACAGGATTGTCTTATGTCAGGCCAACAAAAACTTGGCATTGATGCATAATTAATGAACTGGGAAATGGATTAATGAGATTTCTCTCTAATTAATGTTTCCCCAATATCTGGCATGAAAGCAAAGCTGCATTAATTAGTAGAGTGGGTGTTTGTGTGTGTGTGTGTGTGATTGTGGATGTTGTGTGTCTGTGGTTATAGTCTGACATATTTCATTTGCAGTGTTTTTCCTTCCTGACTCTTATTCTCCTTCCTCATTTGCACACCCTCATCACTCCTTTTGTTTATCTCAGGACTGCCATTATGTTTTTGTATGTGGATAGGGGAAGGAGTGACAGATTGAACAATCTCATTTTTAGATGGATGTCAGCATACATGAATTCATCAATATTTCATAATCTAGGTGATGAAAGCCCCTCCTTTTCTTAGAGCAAAGAGGATATTATGCTCTGTGTGTGCAGCTTAACTACCATTAATGTTAATTAAATCATGCAGGCAAAGCCCCTTTCTTGAGCTGATAACATGCTTTAGTGTACATCATCGTCAATTGTAAGTCAACTCTTAATCATCTTGGGTAGCAGGAGAGATAAATCCCCCTGCTGAGCAAAAGCACCTCATGCAGGGATTATTGGCCAACATTAGGATCTGAACTTAAAATTGTAATTCTTTCTTTTCCTTCGAACTTCTACTATTATTAGTTAAGTCAAAACTTCCCCCAGGAAATGAACAAATACGAGTGTGTGTGTGTGTTTATAAGCAGTGCGTGGGGTGCAGGGAGAAAGCAGAGATAAAATCATACTGACGGCTAAGAGGAAGAATATTTTTTACTTCATGTTTTAGGGCTACAAAAGTATTTAATTCATTTTTCAAAATCTTGTATTTGAATAACACGTCTTTGCAGATATAAAAGATCTTCCATGTGTTCTGATAGTATAATGAAATAGCTACTGCTGAAAAGTTTACTCCTTACTTGGGTAAATATTTCTTCATGGCAACAGATATTCATGAAATGTCTTATGTGCCAGGTTGTGGCTTGCTACAAAGATAATTAAGACTAAGTTTTGCTATCAAGGAGCTCCCTGATTAGTGGGAGAGATTGACACATAAACAGATACTTAAAACATGTGAGCAAGCCGTTCAGTTCACTAGAGCTTAAATTCAAGCTAGAGAATGATGAAAGGCATGGCTGGAAAGCTAGGCGAAGGCCAAATAGAAAGCCTTGAATTCCACATTGTGCTAGTCAGGACAAGAACTGATGTCACTACAATGGTTTGAACTGCTGGAAGTGGTGTTCTCACTCTCAGATCAGTTTAGTGAAAGCCATGGCTCTGTCCAGGGCACTGAGGCTTCCTCCAGCATCTGCCCCATCTGTCAACAGATGGGAGAAGAGATAGGCCTGGGCCCACCTTGAGGTGATGCACTTCACTGCTCCCCATGGTGATTACATGCCCCAGTTTATGCCTGAGTTCCTAGGACAGCAATTAATAGTGTCCTCTTGCACTCTCAATAGTGTCTTGATTGGGGCAATACACTGTACGATCACCCTAATGTCTTCCACCTCCATGGGCCAGAATTCAATCACATCATCACACCTAACCTCAAGGGAGGCTGGTAAATCTATGTCAACATGGGGAAAAGGCAATGACTTTTGGTGAACGCAAGGCACTCCCTGATGCCCATGTAAAAGCACTAAAGCGTTATCCTCTATATCCATTGCCTTTTAAACGTTTCCTCCTAAATACTGATATGTCTTTGAAACCTTCTTGCTTATCTTAAAAATTCATTTGAAGTTTGCATCCTGCTCCATAATATATTTGTGTTTTTCTTTTTAATTGATTAATTAGTGTTTGGCTGTGCTGGATCTTTGTTGCCGCACTCTGGCTTTCTTTGGCTGCAAGCGGCAGGGGCGCTCTCTGTCGTGCTGCACAGGTATCGCCTTGTGGTGGCTTCTCCTGTTGCAGAGCACAGGCTCCAGGGGCACGGGCTTCAGTAGTTGCAGCACTCTGACTCAGCAGCTGTGGCACATGGGCTCAGCTGGTCTGTGGCACGTGGGATCTTCCTGGACCAGGAATCGAATGCATGTCTCCTGCACTGACAGGTAGATTGTTATCCACGACACCACTGGGGCATGTTTCTCCTAAAATAAGACTAATGTGCTTTCTTTCTTCAAAAATCTTCACAGATACATAATGCTCCAGGAATATTTGCCATAGGTAGTTGTTATTTTATTGAGTCCTAGAAGAGCCATATACCACTGAGACACACACCACCGAACAGTCTTAGACAGAATGACCTGGACAGATTTTCATTTTAAAAGAATGCTCTGACAACTCTGTTAGTGTAGATTCCCAGTGGCAGATCAGAGAGACCAATCCAGGTTTTTACAGTTATCTGGGTAAGAGATGATAAGCCATGTGATTTAGGTTAGTGCTGGTAGGAATTGTAGGAGATTAATTCAGCAGGACTGAACCAAGAAAGAATTTGACTATGTAAAAATTAAATGCTTCAGTAAAAACAATAAAATTGTGAAGCAAGGGGAAAACTGGGGAAAACATTTGTGACACCTGAATGATATGAAAGATAGTAGTTTGTTGCTCAGTCATGTCTGACTCTTTGCGACCCCGTGGACTGTAGCCTACCAGGCTCCTCCCTCCATGGGATTCTCCAGGCAAGAGTACTAGAGTGGGTTGCCATTTCCCTCGAGGGTTGATATTCCTAATATTCGAAGTGGTCTTATGACTCAATAAGACAAAAACTTTCTAATAGAAAAAAATGGATGCAGCAATTTATCAAAGAATATAATTGCCCTACAAAATGTTAAAACTTCACTAACGATCAGAAAGTAGAAATAAAAAGACAGGAACTATTTTTCGTTACCAGATTAGTAAAGAAATTCTCATAATAGCACACACATATGTGCAAGGTTGGGCTTCCCCAGTGGCTCAGTGGTAAAGAATTCGCCTGCAATGAAGGAGACAAAGAAGGCGCAGATTTGATCCCTGGGTGGAGAAGATCCCTGGAGGAGGAAATGGCAACCCATTCCAGTATTCTTGCCTGGAAAATCTCAAGGACAGAGGAACCTGATGGGCTGCAGTCCATGGGGTTGCGAAAGAGTCGGATAAAACGGAAGCAGCTACACATTCATCACATGTACAGGGATTAGTATCAATGCTGTCTTAACTGTTCAAATTAAAAAGTGTTTCCTTCAATGAAGGATTCGTTAAATACATTATGACATATTCCTATCAATGGAAATCATACAACCATCAAAATATGAAAAAAATATTGTGTATATCTATGTTTATTGAAATAGAAAGACTTCTGTGATCTGTTAAGTAAAAACAACGTTTCTCAACTCCTTGTAGAACATGCCTCACTTTCTATAAAATTGTATGTGTATTCAGGAATGTGCATGTGTGTATATATAGATATATCTCTAAGACTGTTCCACAAAATATTAAAACAGTGCTTAATTCTAGGTAGTAGGGTAGCAGATGGTTTTTAGTTTTTTTTCTGTTTTTTTTAAATTTAAAAATAAATATTATTATTTTATAAGTGAATAAAACTATTCTTTTGGCGGGAAAAAAATAGCTGGTATCTTATCCCTTGTAGTAAAAATGAGGATGGCTTGATAATGAGTTGCATATAGAGAGTGAAGGAGAAGTCTTGGTTAAGGAGGATGTCCAGCTTTCTCATTCCTGTCATTCGCTGGTAGTGGATGAAAGGCAACCTCCTCTTAGTTTCCTTTTTCCCCCATTGTCATTGCTTCTTCTGTGTAACTTCTCAGCTCAGATTCTGCCCCTCCTAATTCTGTATGCTGGTCACATTGTTAACCCTTCTAAAATAGTTTGTTTTATTTTAGGATACCCTCTTCATCTCCTTTCCATAACTGAGTAGCAGAAGATTAGAAATATCACTGGAAATGACTGGCCTAATATTTTCAGGTCTTCCCTGGTGGCTCAGATGGTAAAGAATCTTCTGGCAATGCAGGAGACCCAGTGTCAATCCCTGGGTCAGGAAGATCCCCTGGAGAAGGGAATGGCTACCCACTCTTGTATTCTTGCCTGGAGAATTCCATGGATAGAGGAGTCTGGTGGGCTACAGTCCATGGGATCCCAGAGAGTCGGACATGATTGAATGAGCATGCAACTGCATAAAAAAAAACAAACAAAAAAATGTATTAAGGACCCCAGTTTGGCACCAGAGAAGATGGGTGTATGAATAATGAAATTTAGTAGGGGCCCACTGCTGGGTGGCTCTGTTTCATGCTATTCCAAGTAGTGGTAAGACCTGTGAATAGGGTAATCCAGTGCGTTGCAAAATTTGGTAAGGAGCAGAAAAGAGTTCACTGTTGACTGGATTATTGCTAGAGCAGGAGGTTGAGTTGTGAAAACAATGGCCAATCTTGGTTAACAGTTTAGGAGGAATTGCCAACTCATTCTTTTTCTGTATTGCAGTTTTGCCTTACAAACAAATTTATTTAAAATCCAAGTTATGCAGACACAAGCATAAATGCTATCTCTGTAAATGTACACATTAAACATAGACACTCTTCATGGTCAAGAAACATCAAAGATTGAAGTCTAGATGGGTCAGCTTCTTGAATCTTATTCTCTAGGGCCACCACACCCCAGACAGGCTGTCTTTCTTGTCGTCACTGAGATCTTTGCCATTTGAGGCTGATTCATCCCAGCCTTCAAGGGCCAGGGCATTTCTTAGTATGCATTGAACTCAGGCCAATCTATTGTTTCACACTATTATTGTTTAAAAGACAACGTGTACTAGAAATGTGAAACAGGAAATGTCTATCTGACCTTATTACCGGAGAAGAAATTTTCCAGAGTCCATACACTGATGTAATTATTTTCACATTAAAAAAAAACTGTTTAGTGGTCAAATCTTTGGAAGAATTAATTTTCTTTGCTATCATGGTCACAGCATAAAGCTTATTGTTGTTGTTTAGTCACTAACTCATGTCCAACTCTTTTGCAATCCCATGGACTGTAGCCTGCCAGGCTCCTCTGTCCATCGCATTTCTCAGGCAAGAATACTGGAATGGGTTGCCATTTCCTCCTCCAGGGGATCTTTCTGACCCAGGGATCGATCCCATGTCTCCTGCATTGCACACATTTTTTTTTTTTTTTTTTTTTTACCACCGAGCCACCTGGGAAGCTTATCACTCTTTTAAAGGAACAGAACACTGTAACTTCCACAATAAGCTTTCATTTTATTTTCAAATTAGTTATTTTTTTCCTCAGTTTGTGTGTGTTTGTGAAGCAAATGTATTAATCTTTGAATGTGTTAATTTTTATTTTCTTTGGAGGGTCCTTATACAGAAACTTTTTCTCCATCTTCAAAATCGATGACATATTCCCCATTACCTTCTGTTCCAGGACTGTTTTGTACAATTTCCTGTAAACAGCAGTAGGCAACTTCAGTTTATTCTGGCTGGTTGGTTCACTATTCTTGCAGTACTTACAATGGACATTTCTCAAGACAGCTAATCTCTTTTTATTTTGGTCCTTTTCTCATCAGCACCAATCCAGTGCTTTGAAATGAACTGAAATGCTATACTCTTTGAAGGGATGACTATTAAGCCTTAACCTGGGTTCAGGGATGAGGTGAGGAGGAAAAAGCCCTCATAAATCTGCTATTTTTTTATCCTGAGAAGTGAAAAGCAATAAGCAGTACTCTATAAAGGAAGGAAACGATAATTACAAGCTTTTTCCCTGACCACTGTACTCTGTCCTTGGTTTAAAGAAAAGCAGAAGCCAACCAATTATTTAGTCCTCTTGTATATTTAAGGATAGAATTTGATTATATATATATATATATATATATATATATGACATCAAGAAGTAGAGATCTTAATTCAAGTATGACCATGTCTTTTCTTCTCTTTTATTTATTATAAGTAGTTTCACATTGTTGTTTTATATCAGTTTGTATCCATGATCTTTTTTTCATTCTGTGTGTTATGCATCTGATAAACTCCATTTTGTCCCACTTCTTTCAGTTTTTTCTTCTATAGACAATTTTGCAGAATCCCAGGAATTTTTTTTCTCTCCTAAAATGCTACCACCTGTAACATTATTTCTGATATTGATTTGAACTTCCTTATCCTAGCATACACTATGCAGGTTGAATTCTTCAGTGTAGCTATAGAAAATGACTGACTGGTGTTCAGCCAAGCTCAGTCTATGTCTTTGCATGACCAAAAATAATTAGGTGAAAGTGAAAAATTCAATTAGCTATTGTTTTGTCTGTCTAGTCCCCCAAAATTTACATGAATATTGTAGGAAATTTCCTTAAGTTGAATTCACTGAGTGTATATATTTTATGTATGTTGATGGCTAATTTTTTTTATTATGTAGCTATACAGTCAAACCTTTTCAGTGAAAAACAGTTTCAATTTTTAAAAAACAGCCGTTTTGGAAACAAGGTCAATGGGTGTCTTGCTTTAGAGAGGGAGAGTTGGGAGAACATTGAAGTAGGAGGAAGTCCTATGTCAAAGGGCTCTGTGCACATTTTCCTGAACCACCTCAGCTGAGTGCAAATGTCATCTGTTATTTAACTGATTGCAGTAGCTGCGTGTTGCCTTTTCTCACATTACATCGTGAAATCAAGTATGACAAATCTTTATATTTCACAGTTCTCTCCTCCTTCTCCCCAAGTCCCAACAGGTTCGTTTTCATCCTTTCTCAAGACCTCAAAAGCTACCAGATTATTGTTAAAAAGCTAAACACATTTTGAAAGACTACTTACCATTAGCCAGAGGGGGAGGTCCTGAGTCATCCAAATGTTCCCTAGGTGGAAAAGAAGCATGAAAAAATTTTCTGCTCACCTCTGCATATATGCCATAGCATCCAGGTAAATCAGGAAAACACATTTATGACACCCAGTGAAGAAATGAAAGGGTAAACGAAATGCCTGTGCCTTCATTTTCAAAGGATGCAGGGACTTCATTTTTCTTCTCTTCTTCTAGCTTGTATATTTCAGTTTTGTACTAAATCGTTCCTTGGATTCATACAGTATTAAAGGACTATATAAAGAAAGACTTAGATATCAAAGGCAAGTCACATAACACAGCCTCTGTTAGGTGCATTCATAAAGCTGACTATCAAAGAACAGTGTTAAATTAATAAGCACTGTTTTCTCACCATGTTTTATTTTTATACTAAGTGCAGTGATTGCAAGAACACTGAACAGGAAACATACAAGGATCTTGTCTGGGCAAATATTGACCTTAAAATTCTGATCTCTGACAATGTCAAGCATATTCTGTGGAAAATTGTGAAGTAAAATTTTGAAAATAAAGGACGACTTAAGTGTTTAAATATTTATGAATTGTCTTAATATTTTTAGAGGAAAAAAAGTCATGCTGTTTATTTTTCAGAATGGGGTATGATTACCATACCAAAATCTACAGAATGTGAAAAAGTAAAGTATCAAGAAAGACTCAATTGTTTTTATTCCAAAGATATAGGTAATAAATATGGATATATTCATAAAATGTACATGGAAGGATATATAAGGAACTAGAAACTGGTTGCCTTTGAAGAAAAGAATTGAAGACCTAACAGTCAGGGAGACTTTGTACAACTTACACTATTATACTTTAATTTTTTTCTTTGTACAGGTATAGCTTTTAAAAAGAAAAATAAGGCTTTACAAATACAAATACTTTACTATAAGTCTCTATTTCTATAAAATTAAAAGTAGGTGCCTGATCAGTAGATTTGCTACCTGAAACAAACTTGAATTTGCTTGCCTGTCACAAAGCCTATTTACTGACATCAAGTCCTGTTGAAGGAAAACACAGCATTTGTTTGCAAGGCGCTAAGCAAGAAGAGGACTTCCCTGATGGCTCAGATGGCAAAGAATCTGCCCACAGTGCAGGAGACCCAAGTTTGATCCGTGGGTAGGGAAGATCCCCTGGAGAAGGAAATGGCAACCCACTCCAGTATTCTTGCCTGTAGAATCCCATGGGCAGAGGAGCCTGGTGGGCTATAGTGCATGAGGCTGCAGAGTTGGACATCACTGAACGACTAATACCAACTAACAGTAAAGCTAAGGGAACAGGCAGTTCATGTTCAGAAGACATGCTGATGGCTTTCGGGGAAAAGCTTTTAAAGGCAACATTTAGGGTGAGGATATATGACTTTCTTCTGATTGATTGGTGGAGAGGTACCAGGGTGATGTTTCAGGGATCTTAATCCACTTCCTGGTTCCAGTCAGGCTGGGTGCTACATGCTTGTGGTCAGCATGTGGTCACTATCCTCTACCTGTGTTGGGAGGGTGAGGGTGTCTTAGTTTCTGCAGTACTCAAAGATATGCATCAAATTCTTATGTATACTCCTTGAGGAGAAACTAGGATTCTGTTTTATTGCTGAACCATTTTTCTTACTTTTCTTGCTTAACTGCTTTTCCTTCATTTTTGTCTCACTTCACTTCCCTTGTCAGTAACTACTTGGGGCTGCTCTTTGGAACTCAAGGAAGGCCTAGAAGACTAAAGCCTTTTTCTACAAACAAGAAACGGGGGACACAGAGGGACTTTTGTATCCTGGAGAGCGCGTCTTGGTTTTGACACTCCCCCGCCCCAACCTTGTGGCTCAGCTGGTAAAGAATCTGCCTGCAATTCGGGAGACCTAGTTTCGATCCTTGGGCTGGGAAGATCCCCTGGAGAAGGGAAAGGCTACCCACTCCAGTATTCTGGCCTGGAGAATTCAATGGACAATATAGTCCATGGGGTCACAAAGAGTCAAACACTACTGAGTGACTTTCAATTTTTTTGATAACTCCTTGGTCCTGAGGGGCATAGGAGTGGGACTAGAAAGGGTATGATGTTTTAGATGGAGAGGTTAATCGTAAACTCCATAGAGGAACTTGGTTTTATGGGGACTCGGTTTCAATTCTACCCGATACCCATAAAGAGATCAAACTGGTCAATCCTACAGTAAATAAACCCCAAATATTCATTGGAAGGACTGATGCTGAAACTGAAGCTCCAGTACTTTGGCCACCTGATGCAAAGTGTCTACTCAAGACAAAAAGAGAAGAGGACTACAGAAGATGAGATGGTTAAATAGCATCACGAACTCAATGGACCTGAATTTGAGCAAACTGTAGGAGATAGAGGAGGACAGGGGAGCCTGGTGTGCTTTACGACTTTGTCGAAACAAGTCAGACAAACTTAGTGGCTAAACAACAACATAACCAAGCTATCCCTTGTTTTTTTACCTGGTCACATTTCTGGTTTGTAACCTCCAGAATTTCCCAAATATTTTCACTGGCTCTTCTGGTTTTCTTGCCTTATTTAATACGTGATTATCATACTAAACTGCAGTGTTTTTTTTTTCCTCCCTAATACCACACACACAAAATACAAAGTCAGCTGATACAAAGCTTTAGTAGTTCCTGCTGCTGCTAAGTTGCTTCAGTCGTGTCCGACTGTGTGTGACCCCATAGACGGCAGCCCACCAGGCTCCCCTGTCCCTGGGATCCTCCAGGCAAGAACACTGGAGTGGGTTGCCATTGCCTTCTCCAATGCATGAAAGTGAAAAGGGAAAGTGAAGTCACGCAGTCGTGTCCGACCCTCAGCGACCCCATGGACTGCAGCCTTCCAGGCTCCTCCGTCCATGGGATATTCCTAAGGAAGGTCTCTTTGCTACTTTAACCCTTTTCTTTTCTTCATACTGGGTCAAGCTGTAACAGAATTATAAAACTTGGGCTTTCAGAACAGAGACAATTCTGATACTCTTGTGTTTCTCTTGATAGCCACGTGGTGCTCCATCAACATTCTGTTTGATGTTACCCTCCTCTTATTCCATAGGACCCAAGCCAGAAGGTTCAGTAGCTGAGTATGAGGATAAAGTAAAGCACCACTTGAAACTGAATGGAAGGTGTGGGCAGGAAGTGGGCCTACAGGGTATTAGGAGATTTGTCCGTCACACTTTACCACAAATCCTCCTATGCTACACTGGTGGCTCAGAAGGTAAAGAATCTGTCTTCAATTCTGGAGACCCAGATTCAGCCCCCTGGATTGGGAAGATCCCCGGAAAAGGAAATGGCAAACCACTCCAGTATTTTTGCCTGGAGAATTCCAGGGACAGAGAAGCCTGGTGGTCTACAGTCCAAGTCACAAAGAGCCGGATGTGATTGAACAACTAATGCTTTACTTCACTTCTCCTCTGCTAAGGTGTATCACTGGTTTTCATGCAAAAGACAACCAGATAAGAAAAACAAACAAACAAAAAAATTGCTCTGTTAGTATTTGGTGTATTGGACTTATAGACATACCCTGGTTCTCCTTTTTAAAATTCTCATAGGGCTGAATTTTTCCCAATGGGAGTTATTTGAAATTAACAATATTTCTTCAAAATTGGTTCATTAAATCATTTTATATCAAAAAGGGCTTCATATATATAGTGACTGGGTGGGAGTTGGCTGACAGCTGAAATGATGAACAGCCCTATTCAGTTCTCCCTATTGTGCCTGCTAGAGAATAAGAAACCTTAATCAACAAGGAGAGAGGAACTTCATTTACCTTTGTGAATTCTTCCTTCCCAGCTAGTATTTAACCTCAGGAGGGAATTACCTTTTACGTAACTGTTTAATATTTAATTGACAATGTAACATGGCCTTGTCATATTTAAAGGCAATGTAACACAGTGGTTAAGAATGAAGACTTGGCATGAAACAGACCTAAATTCAAATTCTGGCTCTGCCGTTTACCAGACATGCTGTGCTGGGAAAGTTACTTAACCTCTTTAATCATCACTTTGTTCATGTGTAAACTACATTTTGTTGCAAGGAGTTATTCTTTTTTAAACGTATTAAGTTCATACCACAAACCTATAATATAAAGGGAATTTAGTAAACAGTTATTGTTATAATTCCTAAAAAAGATTCTTTACACTTAGCAACCACATAGAAATATCAAGGCAAGTACGTAAGAACTGAACCAGGCCATCTCCCACTCCTCTCCCCTGCCCCTCACTCCTGAACCCACTCCTCTCAGGCAAACCAGCATTCCATGGACACTGCACTTGATGAAACAACCAATGACATTCAGATTGCTAAATGCAGTGGCCAGTTTTCAGTACTCATGTCAGGTAATCAAGATGCATTTGAAATAGTTAATCTTGCATTTCACTGACAGCTCTTTCTCATTTTTTTAAATCTCTAAACACTGGACTGCTCCGGAGTTCAGTCCTCTGACCTTTTCTCTGTCCATAATTGCTCCCTTAATAACTTCATCCAATCTTGCAGCTTGCATATCACGTATAAGCTACTGATCCCACATTTATATTTCCAGTCCAGCCCTTCTGCCTGAACTCCTGATTTGTAGATATAAGTGACTGTTTGATCTCTACCTGGATGTCTTAAACACTATCTCAAACTCAGCATACTTAAAATGGAATTCCCCAGTCTTTTCACAATCTGTTGTTCTTAAAGCCTTCCTCATTTCAGTAAATGACAACTCCCTCATTCAGTTGCTCGGCTACAAATTTTGGAATCACTCTTGACTCCTCTCTTCCTTTCTCACACTCATACCCAAATGGTCAAGAAATCCTCTTGACTTAACCTTCAAAATACATCCAGAGCTAACCACATATCAACACTTACTCTTCTGTAACTCTGGCTTCTCCCACATTTCACTGTGATTACTGTTGAAAATTTCTGAACCAGTCTTCTTTCTTCCACCACTGCATCTCCAGACTTCTGCTCTCTAAGAGCAACCAATGTGATTCAACTATAATATAATTTACACCCTGTCAATCTTCTGCTTGTGGACTTCCTGGTGGCTCAGACAGTAAAGCATCTGCCTACAATGTGGGAGACCTGGCTTCCAATCCCTGGGTCGGGAAGATCTCCTGGAGAAGGAAATGGCAACCCACCTCCAGTATTCTTGCCTGGGAAATCTCATGGACAGAGGAGCTTGGCAGGCTATAGTCCATGGAGTCGCAAAGAGTCAGACACGACTGAGCAACTTCACTCACTCATCTTCTGCTCAGAATGCTCCACTGACTTCTAACCTCACCTAGAATGAAAGGCAGACAAACCCTATACTATACAATATGTCCTCATTTCCTGTACTCTCTGCCTTGGCCCCTGTTCCAGCCACACTGCCCTCCTTGTTTTTCCTTGGATATGCTAGATACTCTCTCAGATGAGAGTTTCTGCATTTATGTCTCTTCCTAGAATGCTCTTCTGTTGGATATTCACATGTCCAACATCTCATGTCCTTTAAATCTTTGTTCAAATGTCTTTTCCAGTGTAGTTATTCTAACCAACTTATTTAAATTTACAGTTTCTCTTTGCTTTGTGCCTTGGCTCCCTCTTGCTTTATTTTTCTTCATAGTACTTCCACCACTAAAATTATTATATATTTTACTTATTTCTCTTGTTTATTTTCTCTTTTCCACCTAAATGTAGTCTGTAAAGTGAGGGATTATTTTATGACTTGTTTATTGCTATATCTCCTGTGCAGTATCTGACATTCAATAGGTACTACTAAATAAAACTAAATCACTACTTAATAAATATTTGTTTTAATGCACGAGGGAATAAATACATTTGAGAAAATTTATTTCCTACCATGTATGATATAAAAACATACTGTGCAGGGATCTGAATTCTGGGTTTGACTGGGCATTCTATGAACTGTGTCTCCTCTGTGGACTAGTAGTTCCACTTCTGGGGCTTATTTTCCTAATCTTTAAAACCTATTTAAAAAATAAGATTATTTCAAGGAGTGCAGTCCCCTGTTTGCAGAAAAAAGAATTTAATTCCTTCTTATTCTCCACTTCCCCAATATACTCACAATCAAAGGTTTATGTCAATCTTACTTCAGGAAAATTAGATTCCCTGTGGAACAGTTTTTTTCTTTTTAACTGTCACTGAAATAAATTGCCAGTTAGGTAAATACTGTATTTAGTGATGGGAGGCATTAAAGAGACCTTAGCAGAATTAGGATCCCCCATATTTAAGGATGTATGAAAAGGAAAGGGAAAGAGACATTGGATGCCTTTCTTTCTGTCCTTGCCCTTGTATTAAAGTTCAAGTTAAGGAACAAGAGATGGAAAAGATTTTGCATTTTTCATGTTTAGTCAGGCTCATGTGGTTTGCATAGTCATAAGACAATGCAAATGACCATATTTGAAGTTTTAATATTCAGTGTCCTTTGTCCCAGCTAGGCAAAATAAATAGCTGATGTTTTGTACTTTGTAAATACATTGCAGTGTGGAAACCAAGGAATGTCCTAAAGCTTTTAAATATTTTAAAGGTATATTTACTGAACTATTAGATAGGTTTCAAGGACTAAAAAAAAAATTACATCCATTAGGATGATAAGGCAACATAGTAAAATCATATTGGTTCAAATTTCCCCAATTCTATTTTCTAATGACTAACTTTAAGGTTTATCTCCTGTGCTTACTTTTTAATAGATTTCCAATGGATTCTTTTAATTTAGCTAATGTATAACTTGATCAGGTCCTGAATAGGCATTTACTTAAGAAAGACTGCCTTGAAAAATGGTGCAAATAATTTGTTCAAGTTAAGCTTGGAAAAGCAGAATCTTAAAAATATTAAGCAAAACAAACTTTAGAAGTGACTTGTCACATACAAATATTTCACTCATTGAGATATTTTAAAGCCCATGTTAAAGGGATTCTTTTCTAGATCTGCTTTCCTTACATTTCAATCCAAAAGCATCTTCAGTGTAAGCTCTTGACTGATCTCTCATGTTTTTTTCATACATCTTTCCTGAGCTTGGCATTTATCCTTTTTGCCCCTTCTGTCCTTTACCATTAAGTTTGCCGTCCTCACAAAGCTTCCTTGTATTTGTGTTCCTACACAAGTTTGTTTGTAAGTTGATGACCCGTTCCTGCCCTATACAGTATATACTGAGAGAGAGAGAGAGCAATATAAAATCTCCCCACCACCTCCTAATGGGGCACTCTAAAAGGTTTCCAGGCATGAGAGTGAGATAACCATTTCTGCATGGTGGTGTAATATCTAGCCTGTCTGGGGCCAGAGAGAGCAATGTGAGAAAGTATAAAAACATGTATGGTAGCTAAATGTGCAAGAAATAGTTGAGTGTTTAAATGACATACTGCTATTTCACAGATTTGCAATATTTTTTATTCTGCTGCTAAGTTGCTTCAGTTGTGTCCAACTCTGTGCAACCCCATAGACGGCAGCCCACCAGGCTCCCCCGTCCCTAAGATTCTCCAGGCAAGAACACTGGAGTGGGTTGCCATTTCCTTCTCCAGTGCATGAAAGTGAAAAAAGTGAAGTTGCTCAGTTGTGTCCGACTCCTAGCCACCCCCATGGACTGCAGCCTACCAGGCTCCTCTGTCCATGGGATTTTCCAGGCAAGAGTACTGGAGTAGGGTGGCATTGCCTTCTCCGAATTTTTTTTTCCTAGTAAGGAAATTGAATAGGCCAGGCATTAGTATTTTCATCGTTAACTTTGTAATACAGCAAAAGAAGTATCTAACAGTTTGTAACGCTACAATAAAGTAAGAAAACCCAAAAGCAGTCTTTCAGAGCTCATCATCAGATGATCATCTCGTCCTCAACTTCTCTTGCACCTCCCTGGAACAATAATACAATAAAACCTTTGCATTTCATTGGCATCTATGTGCCAGCCTCTATTTTCTCTCCACTCATCTTCCTGAGCCCGTCAGTCTGGTCAGGTGCCATTCCCATACATTCCCATAGTACTCCGTTCTTTTTTTTTTTTAATTTTTAAAAATTTATTTTATTGGAGGATAGTTGATTGATGATACTGTGTTCATTTCTACTGTACTCTCTCTCCTAGAATGTATGACACCATTTTCAAGTATACAGTCCCTTATCTACAACTCCAAAATCCAACAAGCTCTGAAAGCCAAAAGCTTATTTTAAAACTGGTGCCAAAACATATGAACAGCAAAATCTGATGTGAACAGACATGAGGCTATCCATAATGTTGTTCTATTAGGGAAATGTTGCTGTATTTGTTTATTGGGAGGCTTTCCCAGGCTCCAGTGGAAGCCATTTCTGGTTATATGTAAGTATTGTCTTACCTTCCTAAAAAAATCCATAGTGTTGTTTCTGAGGCATTTGTGGCCCAGATTCTTTGGATAAAGGCACCCGGAGCTGCATGTTGCCTGACTGCTAGTCTGTGTTCCCAACCAGAGAGTGAGGTCTCTGGCGTCTGCCCTGATTCCTTACACCTGCCTGGCATGTTAGTGGGCCTCAACAAATGTTGAACGAACCAATGATTAAGCAAATATTCACTATCGATTTAGCATATTTAAACATATCAACTTTCTCTGTTATATTTTATTTATCTATTTACATATTCATTCATCCATTCATTTATTCACAGAGGACAGAAATCTTTATTCATTCACACTGCTCCAGAGAAAGGCGGGATCACTTTAATATGCAGTCCTCTTGGGTTTCTGCCAGTTCTCTCTGAATGCGTTTCAGCTCACTCTGCTTCTCTTTCTCCTCAGCTGCTACCCCCTCCTCTCCTGCCCGGTGTTTCAGGTAATTGTAGACTCGGCCTCACAGGGCAAGCCCAGGAAGAGAGCAGAGTAGCGGCCCAGCTTGATGACGGAGAGACCTGCGTTGGCGGCACCGTCTTGTCTGTGCTCTGTTCTTATTTTTTAAAAGTTACTATTTCGAGAAAGGAGAGTGAGAACTAACAGTCCTTTTGAAAATTTCTTTTTTAACTGAAAACAAATATTTGGTTAGATTCAAAAATCTGCAGCAGAACCAAGAATAATATCATGTTTCGAGTTTTTAGATTTGTATTTTATTGCCTAAATAAGACTAATGTTATGAATACCAGTGACGCAAAGGAAACAACTTTCTTTAAAATGTTATGGCAATCTTACTAGTTAAAAAGTTGGAAAAATGACCATAATGTCAGCAAGGATATAGTGAAATAGACATTTTCAAACAATGCCAGCAGGAGTATGGGTTGTTAGAGTCTGTCTAGAAAGCACTTTACAATAAAAATCAAGAAGGTTAAGTTTATACCAGGGCTTCCCTGGTGGTTCAATGATGACGAATCTGCCTGCCAAGGCAGGAGACCTGGGTTCGATTCCTGGTCCAGGAAGATCCCACATGCTGCAGAGCAACTAAGCCTGGGTGCCACAACTATTGAGCCTTGCTCTAGAGTCTGAGAGCCTTAATTATTGAGCCCATGTGTCTGCCTGCTTAGAGACTGTGCTCCGCAACATGAGAAGGCATCTCAGTGAGGAGCCTGCGCATTATAAGAAGTAGTCCTCGCTCATTGCTGCAACTAGAGAAAACCCTGTGTGGAAAGGAAGACCCAGCGCAGCCAAAAAGAAAGTTTACATCCACAGTAGAATGAAGGATAATATTAAGCACATATTATTTAGGAAATTTTGTGTTCTTAAGGAGTGTGGGATTTGTTATTTCTTTAGGAGGTTTCAAAATGTGTTTCTTTTTCTGAAAGGAGCCAATATTGAGTTTTATAAGGTCTGCTCTCTTAATATTTTTTATATGAAAAGCTTTTAAGACTTTGTTTTGTTTAAACATTCTTTTAGAAAGTTACAGTTCCTATTCCATCTTGTCTTAACACATTGTGTAAGTATGTGATGGGATAGTTTATAAAGGTCTCATAGATAATATGCTTTGTTGATTTTGGCTAATAATTGTATTAATACAGTACATAGTAATTTTTGAACAGCTTATCAAAACAGTGTGGACAATGCATAGTAAACTCCACATTACATTAAACAAAGTACATATAGAAAAACAGAAGGCACTCTATGTACACTAAATATGAAGGGTTTTAATATGGAAATTAGAGGCATCCTCAATCATTGGAAGGATTGAGAAAGATCAGGGAAATTGGTCCAGTTGGTGGTTGGCTTTGAGAAAACTTTCTTGGAAGATTTTGTGGCTCTCAAGAGTTTCCTGGAAGCTCCCACAAGCTAAGTAGGTTTGGAGCACCAAATCAAGTAATTCTCCAGCAAGCACCATTGGCTGTCTCAGTTGTCTATGGGACCAAAGAAGGTAATTTGCAGGAACTCATCCAGAAGCTACTGTGAAGTTCATGTCCACTGTCAGCCCACACATCTATCTGTCATTGCCCTTGGAGAGTAATAGTTTCTGTTCCTGTCATTCCAGTGTCACATAAGTGCCTGTAGCTGGCAGACTCTAACCAGAACCATCTAGGAAGGGGAATTCTGGGAGCAGTGCTTCTCAGTTTCTCCTCTGAGATTCACAGATCACAGGGGGAAGTATGATGCCAAATAGACAAGTCATGTTTAGTCATGTTTGTTTTGGTGTTGATGACAATGGCATGATTTTTTTTTACTAACTTTCTATGCTGTCAGTATTGGTTCAATCAAATTCACTGTTACTACTTGACTGAGACCCAGAAATCTCTCAGCAAGCAAGTAAGCAAAAGTGCAATTAAATTCATCCTTTACTGTTTGATTTTTTTTCAGTATTCAAATGTTTTATTATAGTTGGTTTTTTAAAATGAATATCCCAACTATGACAATACAGTTCATTTGATTAATATATCTCTTAGGTAGAGTGAGTATAAAATTTATTATTTAAATTAGAAAACTTTTAATACTGAAAAGAAATTTTCATTAACAATTACACTGGGACAACAAGCATAAACCTGAATTGTCAAGGACAAATGGAGAGATCTGGTCACTCTTTTTTTCTTTTTAATTGAGGTATAGTTTATTCACAATATTAGTTTCATGTGTACAAAATAATGATTCAAAATTTATATAGGTTATATTCTATGTAAAGTTGTTATAAAATATTGACTATATTCCCAATACAACATACACTTGAATTTATCTTTGACCCATCATGCTGCCTGTTCAGGATTATTACTACTTGATTCTTTGTTTCAAAAGCTGAGGCTCAAGGAGCTGAAACAACACATTTAATATCACCATTAATCTTCTTGTGTAAGACGAAATACAAATAAGAAAGCAAGATTTTCACTGATATATTTTCCAAAAAGAATTTTTCTATCCAGGACTTGTGCTTAGAAAAGAATCTAATATTCTTCATTGTCAACTGTAGAGAAGACAATTTTTGGCAAGGTTTTAAAGTAAATTTGCAACCTCCATGTACTCAATCTCAAATTTAGTAACATAAAATTTTTTTTAATGTATTTTGAATACTTAGTGTTTTTCTAATTCTTTCAGCGTTATATATGTTTTATTTCAGCTCAAAGATAACATATACATTGTACATGAATTTGTAGCTTTTTGTATATTTTGAGAAAATTTTGAAAGACTAAAATTCTGCTTTATAAAACAAACTCTCAAGATATGAATAATACCAAAGAGGGCCTTTCCATAAAACGTTCATGGCCTAAACTGAATAAAATGACAAAAATTTTATTAAAATTGGAATGTCAGTGCACAAATACTACTAAAATGATTAGAATTATGATATAATAGAACATCTATAATTCTGCTTTGCATTATAGTTTGTAATGTTATAAATATTTTTGGCTCAAAAAAGATATATTGTTCTTTATATTATCTAAGTCACTCTTTCTTGATATTCAATTTATTGAATATGTTGTCATTTTATTTCACCTGATAAATTTTATCTGATGTCAGTTAAAAAGTTTAACTATTTTTATCCATTTACAAGTTATTAGTAGTTGTGTATGAAAGTAAGTTTTCCCAATCATCATTAATTATTCCAGCATTTCACTCCTGAAACAATAAATATCCATTTGTATTTCAAATAACATTGAAGTAGATATTAACCAGCGAGGCAGCAAGCTGGAGTGAATAAAATGGACTAAAGAAATAGGCTTAAATAAAAGAGATATTGGCTATAACTCTACTGCCATTATTTAAACAAGAGTTAGTGAGATCCTCAACTAGGAAAGAGACCAAAGAAACAGAAAGAGTGACAGCTGCAAAATGTAACAGGGAGGTTATGGTTGGATGGCATCACTGACAGGATGGACTTGAGTTTGAGTAGGCACCGGCAGTTGATGATGGACAGGGGAGCCTGGTGTTCTGCAGTCCCTGAGGTCGCAGAATCGGACATGACTGAGCGATTGAACTGAACTGAACAGGGAGGGAGAATGGACAGTTTTGGTTACTGGCTAAATATAAGGGCAAGAGAGATGATCATTTTATTTATTTAAGATTTTTTTAAATGTAGACCTTTTTTAAAAAGTTATTGGCTTATTTAATTGGCTGTGTAGGGTTTTAGTTGCAGCACACAGGATCTTTAGCCTCAGTGCACAGACTTTCTAGCTGTGGCACAGCGTAGTTGCTTTATTGCATATAAAAGGGATCTTAGTCCCTTATCATGGATTGAACCCATGTTCCCTGCATTGCAAGGTGAATTCTTAACCACTGGACCACCAGGGAAGTCCCAATATGGACCATTTTTAAAGTCTTTATTGATATTGTTGCAATATTTCTTCTGTTTTATGCTTTCGTTTTTGGTCACTAGGCATGTGGAATCAACTCCCTTACCAGTGATTGAACCCACACCTCCTGCTTGGGAAGGTGAACTTTTAACCACTGGACCACCAGGGAAGTTTCAGATATTTTACGTAGACAATAATATGGGGTTCCCAGGTGGTGCTAGTGGTGAAGAATCTGCCTACCAATGCAGGAGACAGAAGAGATGGGAGTTTGATCCCTGGGTCAGGAAGATCCCCTGGAGGAGGAAATGGCAACCCACTCCAGTATTCTTGCTTGGAGAATCCCATGGACAGGGAAGCCTGGGGGCTACAGTCATTGGGTTGCAAAGAGTTGGACACAACTGAGGCGACATAGCATGCAACATTGCTGTGAGAGAAAGATGCTGGGCTGGTAATACAGAGTACAGACAAGACCAAAGACAACCATTTGAAGAATACCTACCCTCAAAGAGTGTGTAGGAAGGAATGAGCAGAGAAAAACAGAGAAGGAAAAAAAGACAGTCTCACAAAGCTGTAGGCAAGAGTTTAAGGAAATAGTGAGTAGCAATATTCATTGTTGCAGAACAGACTCTGGATTTTGTGACCTTTAAGAGTAAGGGGCTTCCTAGGCGGAGCTAGTGGTAAAAAGTCTGCCTGCTAATTCAAGAGACATAAGAGACATGGGTTTGATCCCTGGGTCAGGAAGAGCCCTTAGAGAAAGCAATGGCAACCCACTCCAGTATTCTTGCCTGGAGAATCCCATGGACAGAGAAGCCTGGCAGGCTATGGTCCATAGGTTGCAAAGAGACAGATGCAGCTGAAATGACTTAGCATGCATACGTTTAAGAGCACAGGGTTCCATAGAGGAATAAGAATAGAAACTAAATTTAAAAGCATTAAAGAATGAATGAGAGATAAGAAAATAGAGTATTTTTTAAAAAAGAATATATAACCAAGCCACTTAAAGAGATGGAAGTCTCTTAAATGAATATTACTAAGTGACAGAAGCAAATTTGAGAAAGTGACATAGTATATATCATTCCAACTATGTGACATTCTGGAAAAGGCAAAATTATAGAGATGATAAAAAGATCAGTTGTTTCCAATGGTCAGAGGGGAGACAGGAATGTATAGGTGGAGCACAAAGAATTTTTAGGGCAATATATGATATGTATCTGGTATGATACTTTAATAATAAACATATGTCATTATATATTTGCCCAAACTCACAGAATGTAAAACATCAAGTGATTGTAATGTAAATTATGGATTTAAGTGATAATGTGTGGCTGAGTGATATTTAAGTGAGTGATGTGTCCATGTAGGCTAATCCATTGTAACAGATGTACCACTGTGATGTGGGATGTTGACTAGGGAAGAACTTTATGCATATGTGAGAGCAAGGGGCACATGGTATGCTCTGTAATTCCCACTCAATTTTCCTGTGAACCTAAAATTGCTCTAAAAAATAAATTTTATTTTTTGAAATGAATATATATCCACTTTTCATTAATATAAGCTTCTGGATTCTATTCATGTATATAACTCTTATTATACTATTTTATAGTCCTTACAAATTTCAACAAAATATTGCAATTTATTTTTGTCCCCAATAAAGTAAGTGTTGTTCCTTCAGTTGTGTCCAACTCTTTGAGAGCCCATAGACTGTTGCCTGCCAGGCTCCTTTGTCCATGTAATTCTCCAGACAAGAATACTGGAGAACTTTCCAACCCAAGGATCAAACCCAGGTCTTCAGCATCGTGGGCATTCTTTACCATCTGAGCCACCAGGGAAGCCAAATATATGATAGATGTATAGAATTTGTTACATTTCAAAATGACAGAATGGTACTGAATTTTATACTATTATAAATGCATAAAGAAGTATTAGACCTGTCTTTTACATGTAGACCTGCTTATTACATGTTCCAGTTATCTTATTGCTGTGTTAATAAACCACTCCAAAATTTGGTAGGTTAAAACAATAATTATTATATTTCACTTTTCTGGTTGTTAACAGAGCTGGCCACTTCTCAGTTGGGATCCTTCAGACAGTTGCATTCAGTAGACAGCTGAGGTTGGAATCCCATGAAAGCTCCTTTACTCATGTCTCATTGCTTGGCTGAGATATCTGCAACAGCTGGTGACTGGTGGATCCTTTCTGTCTTTTCCCCATGTGGCCACTCTCAAGTCTGGCTTGGGCTTTGCACCACATGACAGTTTAAGGAGCAAGCATTCCAAGAGACCCAGGCAAAAGCTTCAAGTCCTGGGAGCTAGATGTGGGAAGACATGCAGTATCACTTTCACTATATTTCATTAGGCAAAGCTGTTATAAACCAGTCCCGATTCAATGGAGTAGATACAAAGAAGGAAGAAACTGATGGCTGCCAACTTGGAAACAAGCTACAGAAATTTTTCTGGGGGATGTTTATAAATACACACATATATGAGAAAAAGAATGATTATAATGAATGTTCAAGGATAAAATAATATGAAAAGATAAGACCTTAGTAATCAAGGTGGGAAAAAGGTTAATTCCTAGAGGTCTACCCAAAGACATTGCATTTTTCTAGCAAGGTTTCTCAAGAGACTGAGGACCTAATGCCTGCACTGATGTTTGCTTAATCAAGATAGTGATGCAAAATTATGTGGCCTCCAGATAATTAGTCTAGAGCATCTCTGAACTCACATAGTCCACAATATAAGTTCCAGATTATTTTTGGCCAAGATATCCTCTGTCTTATATTCTCAAGGCTGCCTCTTTTTCTGACTCTCTCCTACTCTATTGGTCCCTAAAGTCCACTGTTCTCTACACTTCCAGCAGCATAATGGTAAATCTGCTATTTAATTCTGAATCTGTAATTGTCATTTCAGCAAGTTTGAAAGCTTGTAACACTTAATGGCCAGGAAAAATCTTGTTTTCTTTTATTTCCTGTGTGTGTTAGACACTTAGTCGTGTCCAGCTCTTTGTGATCCCATGGAATGTAGCCCGCCAGGCTCCTCTGTCCATGGAATTCTCCAGACAAGAATACTGGTGTGGGTTGCCATTTCCTTCTCCATTTATTTCCTTTATTTCGTTAATATTCCTTTCATGTCTTTTCTTCTTTCATTACATCTTGGTAAGATTTCTTATGTCTTTTATTTTTATTATTTCTCTTTTTACTCTCCTTGAAATGACATTTATAAGCAAGGTTAAATACATGTTATCACTTTAATTTGATAAAACATATAATCAACCTCTGCCTTAGAAAGTATTTTGAATGCCTTAGAAACTTTGCCTTTGCTGCACACACAGGCAGAATGGAGTGATATTTTAAGATTTCCTGTGACTAGAAAGGTATGGAAAGTTTGACTGATTTATATTGTGTTCTGACTTCCTGAGGCAGTTTTCCTAATGCTATTCCATTTAACTCATATCCTAAAACAAAGCTTGTTAGTTTTTTTTTTAATCAAAATTTAATCTAGAACTGAGTGTTTCAGTTTTGTTCTTTGTCTCTTAAGCTTAATTTCCGTGGAGTTTTATAGTAGTAGCAATTTTACAAAATTTCTCCCATTGGTGGGATGATTCTCAAAGCATTTGAGAAAAGGAATTCCCAGTTTAATTTTCAAAATTACTTTTAAAAATAAATAACTTGACTAGCATATATTTGTTGTTCTAGAATTGCTTTTATTTCTGTACCACAAAACTTAAGATTTTATCTATTTTCTACTTTGCATGTGAGAATCACATTCTTTGCAATAACAATGTTTGTTCTTTGGGGAAGAAATTTTATAGTTTTACAGGTTTTTTTTTTTAATATCTCTAAATCCTGTACCATAATGTTCAACTGTTTGTAGAGACTCTTGATATATCAATGTTCATTGTATTCTTTCAGTTTAATTCTATAACTAAGTTTCACTCTCCTTAATCACCATCTATAGAAACAAAATAGACTTTCCTAAGGCTTAATTTTGTCTTAAATAGCATTACTGGTTATTTGTACATAGGTGTTTCTAATTTGAATCTTTCCCATAATAACTAAAACAGAAATGAGATCATTTAATCTTTCTGAAAAGATCTCTCTGTCATCTTTTTTCATGTCTCTTTATTGATACTCTGGAACCAGACTGCTTGGGTTCAAATCCTACTTGTACCACTTACTAACTGTATATTCTTGGGGAAAACTTCCTGTGTCTCAGCTTCCTCAATTTCAAAGGGGCTCACAATAGTAATAACCGCTTAATAGGGTTGTTGGACTTCCGTTGTGGCTCAGACATAAAGAATCCGCCTTCAGTGTGGGAGATTTGGGTTCTATTTCTGGGTTGGGAAGATCCCATGGAGGAGGGCACAGCAACCCATCCAGTAGTCTTGACTGGAGAATCCCCGAGGACAGAGGAGCCTGAGAGGCTACAGTCCATGGAGTCGCAAAGAGTTGAACACGACTGAGTGACTAAGCGCACGCACACACACACACACAGACGCACACACACACACACAGACACACACACACAAAATAGTCGTTTTGTGGGAATTAAATGAACTTGCTCATGAAAACAATAGAACAATTTTTTAGAACATGGTAATTGTGCAATAAATGTTAGCTGTTGGTATTGTTGCACTGTTTATTTAGATTTAATTGTTTTCGTCTGTGCCAAGTTGTTTCAGTCCTGTCTGATTCTTAGCGAACCTATGGACAGTAGCCTGCCAGGCTCCTCTGTCCATGGGATCCTCCAGACAAGAATACTGAAGTGGGTTGCCATGCCCTCTTCCAGGGGATCTTCCCAACCCAGGCATCAAACTAGTGTCTCTCATGCCTACTGCACTGGCCAGTGGGTTCTTTACCACCATCACCAGCTGGGAAGCCCTTAATAGTTTTCATTCTTTGCTAATTGTATCTTCTTTTAAAAAAAAAACAAACTAATTTATTTATCTTTAATTGAAAGATAATTGTTTTCCATAATTTTGTTGTTTTCTGTGAAGCATCAACAAGAATTAGCCATAGGTATACATATGTCCCCTCCCTCTTGAACCTCCCTCCCATTTCCCTCCCCATCAGATCCCTATAGTTACAGAGTCCCTGTTTGAGTTCCCTGAATCATACAGCAAATTCCCATTGGCTATCTATTTTACGTATGGTATTGTAAGTTTCCGTCCATCTCTCCTCCATGCATCTCATCCTCTCCTTCCTTCCCTCCTGCTGAGTCCATAAGTCTGTTCTCCATACCTATTTCTCCTTTGCTGCCCTGCAAATAAATTAATCAGTGCCATCTTTCTAGATTCCATATATATGTTAGTATATGATATTTATTTTTCTCTTTCTGACTTACTTCACTCTGTATAATAGGCTCTAGGTTGGTTCACCTCATTAGAACTGACTTAAATGCTTCCTTTTATGGCTGAATAATATTCCATTGTATATATGTATATACCACAGCTTCTTTACCTATTCATCTGTTGATAGACATCTAGATTGCTTCCATGTTCTAGCTATTGTAAATAGTGCTGCAGTGAACATTGGGGTACATGTATCTTTCAATTTTGGTTTCTTCTGAGTATATGCCTGGTAGTGAGATTGCTGGGTCATATGGTGGTTTTATTCCTATGTTTTTAAGGAATTTCCATACCATCTTCCGTAGTGGCTGTATCAATTTACATTCCCACCAGCAATGCAAGAGAGTTCCCTTTTCTCTACACCCTCTCCAGCATTTATTGTTTGCAGACTTTTTAATGATGGCCATTCTGACTGATGTGAGGTGGTATTTCACTGTAGTTTTGATTTGCATTTCTCTAATAATGAGCCATGTTGAGCATCTTTTCATGTGTTTGTTAGCCATCTGTATGTCTTCTTTGAAGAAATGTCTGTTTAGATCTTCTTAATGGTTTTACTAAATGCCTACTGAAGTAATCACATTTTGAAAATCACATAAGTAGGTAGCTTTCATCAATAAGCTTGTTTCTAAACTGATTTCTGGAGATGAAAAAGAAGCCAGCAGGGAAGGGGGATGGGATGTGGTGGGAGGGGAGGAAAATTTTTTTTTCAGTACCAGCATTTAATCCTTTCACCTTTCTACAATAAAACTGCTATGGACTAAATGTTTATATTCTGTTATATGTTGAAGCCTAATCCCCTAGGCCCACTCCACTATTCTTGCCTGGAGAATCCCCATGGACAGAGGAGCCTGGCAGGCTACAGTCCATGGGGGCGCAAAGAGTCAGACACAACTGAGCAACTAAGCACAGCACAGCACAATCCCTTAGGATATTTGGGTGGAGGCCACATGAATGGGATTAGTGATTTCATGAGAAGAGAGGACACATGCACAAGTGATAGGATAGAGCAGTTTAGGAGCCTGGAAAAGTCAATGAAAGCTTGGAGCAACTAAGCTGAGTTGAGTTGAGTCTTGAAGGTTGAATAAAACTTACTAGACAAGAAAAATAGAAAAATCATTCCACAGAAAAATATGTACATGCAAAGGCATAGAGTCGTGGGATGGCCTGGAAGTTTGAGGAACTGTGAGAAGTCCAGGCCAGATAGTGGAGATATATTAGGGAGGATTTCTTTTTCCTTGTATGTCAAGTCAAAGAGTTTATATATTATTCTGTGAGAGCCAGAGTAAAAATCTTTCCAGTAGTGATTTTTTAACAAAAAGATACATGACCAGGAAGTGAGATAGTTAGAGTCAGAGGGTAGTAGTAATAATAGTCACTCAGTCGAGTCTGAGTCTCTGCAACCCCATGGGCTGTGGCCCACCAGGCTCCTCTGTCCATGGAATTCTCCCAGCAAGAATACCGGAGTGGGTAGCCCTCCCCTTCTCCAGGGGATCTTCCCAGTTCAGAGACCGCACCCTGGTCTTCTGCAGATTCTTTACCCTCTGAGACCCCAGGATCAGAAAGAAGGAAGTTTAAACGTCAGCTCCAGTACTGTAATAGCCATGTGTCCTAAGATTAATTATTTAATCTCCCTTAATTTCCTCACTTAGAAATACTAAGGTAATACAATTCTGCTGCGTGTTGTATTAGAGATAGTATATTTCAGATGCTTGACATTGTGTTTGGTGTGTAATTGTTTTAAAAGGTTCTTCTCCCTTTGTTATGCAGAAAGGAATCTCTGAGGGCAGTGAGGAAGACCCTGCAATAGAATAGGAGTACTGGGACTGAAGGGGCAATGCCCCTGACCTCCATGCGATAGCCTCTAGCACAGAACTGGGAGTGGGGAAGAAAGGTGAGATTCTAAAGATCTTTCTCTTCCGAGGTAAACATTTTGTGGCTCTTGGAAGTAGCCCAGTGAGAGAAAGAGCAACTGACAATTAAGATGTTTAGTTTAGGAAGCCTGAGACATCTTCCATATTTTAAGCACCGTTCTAGGCGCTGTGGATGAATAACACACATTTTCTTCCTTGAGGTGTTCCAAAATCTGTCAGTGACACAGATACTTGTATGAATAGACACAGTATAAAGATTTATATTCTAGGTAGGATTTTTGTTAACAGCACCATCTTTTATCTATTTTCCAAGTGGGAAGAATAATTTGTTTTGGACGCTTTACTAAACCAATTTTAAATTCTGTGAGCATTGTCAGGTCTCAGAATGTATTCTTACTAATTGTAGTCACCATGTATTCTCAGCACTAAATTTCCGAGATCAGTTTTTTATCCCTTATGTATAATAGCTCAAACAATGTCAGTACAATTTTTTTTTAAGTTCAAAATATAATTAGAAGCATCTCATTAAGATTTAAGATAAGCACTTTGAGTCCTTGCGTGCAAGGTCTTATAATCGCAAATATCAATTCTTTAAATTACATGATTGTCAAGAAATGGAAAGAACCGTTAAGAAGAATAACAAAAATAAAAAAGCTAAAGTATAGTGACACATAAAGAAATGAGACATTTCCAGAAAAGCCATTCATTCTTTTCATTATTATTCCTTCTAGACTGACTAACAAATAGCATTTTCAGTCAAAACTGTACCTTTTAGAACTCCCTGTATGGTGGTGTTTATTTCACCACGGCATGTGTATCCTGAGCATAATTCTTACTATTTACCCTTTTGTGGCTGCCAGTGGTTTCAGTTTCTTACCTTCTTTTGCCTGGCACCCAGAAAATTACATCACTTTCTCTAAATTTGTCATCTTTTCTACTATGTTACTGACCCACCTTAATATATCATGTTCTCTTAATCTTTATAGTCAGAATTAAATAAAAAATTTATATTTGGATCTTTTAGCATTCATCAGAACTTCTATTTCTGTTGGAGAGTTTTTAAAGCATGTAATGGAGGAGTTAGAAGAAGAGAGAGATCAGATGATTCATCGTACCCAGGAGAGGAATTTCCGTTAAGAAGAATATAGGGACAGATAACACACAGTAAAGGGAGGGAAGGAGGAAGTGGAGGCCCTAAAAACAAATGTCGTAAAGGCACAGAAGTAGAGTGGTAAGTGTGTGTATTTCTTTAAGAAGATGAGAGAATTGGAGGACACAGGCCAGTGGAAGGAAGGAGGTAAGGCACTGGCCCTCAATTGCCATGGAAATCCACAAAGAAAGCAAGTAGAACAATTATTTTCTCAAAGGAAATATTTAACCTCTAAAAGGTCAGATGAGGTTTCTGGTATGAAAGAAAAATACTCTGTAAAGATGGATGCTGGTTACATTTAAATAAAAAAGAAAATGTTTGACTTCCAGCTTATTAAGTTCTATGCCTTTGGAGCACATTAGATCACCTAACCGATCTTCATTTATATCTGCCTGAAGAGATCTGGTGTTTTCTTCTAATTCAAACCAATTCAACAAACAGTTATTGAGTGTCTGAATGTGCCAGATAGAAAAGATGAAGATCAGCCTTCAAGAAGTTTACCTCATATGAGCAGAAGCGACATTGAGGGAGGGGGAATTAGAACAAATGTCCAGGTAGGTAGACGGTTTTAGGGTAAAAATGTAAGAGCAGCATGGAAGAAGGGACGTGAGGATTTGTTCAAGACGTGTTTCTGGAGCTGACTACGTCAATTCATCCTCAAGTGGAAATCTCCTGAGATAGGAAAAGGCATTTTAGATGCAGGCAAAAGCACGTTTCTCTCTGCCACTGCCCCTTCCCCGACACTTCTAAACTACAAGCACTGCTGAGTCATAAATTCCTAGGTTGTGTCAGAAGACAGGAATAGGACTTATTTTGGACTATATTTATATAGACTTAGGATACTCTAACTAATGAGATGATGATGCTCTTCTCCATTGTATAAATGGTGGTGGTTTAGTTGCTAAGTCGTATCCGGCTCTTGTGACTCTATAGACTCCTCCTCTGCCAGGTTCCTCTGATTCTCCAGACAAGAATACTGCAGTGGGTTGCCATTTCCTTCTCCAGGAATCTTCCCAATCCAGGAATCGAACCTGGGTCTCTTGCCTTGCATGCAGATTCTTTAGAGACTAAGCTATGAGGGAAGCCTGTTATAGACAATTTTAAATTTTTCCAAGATTGCTGTTTTGGTATATGTTTAAAAGCAAATATAAAAAAAGTCTTTTCCTTTTATTTTTCTCTTTTTTAATGTATATTAAGAACTTACAGCTAAAAGCAAATAATAATTATCATACTTATAGCTAACTTTTACTGATGCTGTACTGTATTCTAGGAGCTTTGATAAATCCTCTGTGTAGACTATTTCACTGAACCCTCACAACAACCATTTGGGGAATATACTATTATTGCTCTTATTATTATTGATAAATTGAGACTTAGAGAATTTAATTAACTTATCACATAGCTAGGACGTGATTAAGCTAGGACTGCAGGTCTGGGCAGTCTGTCTATAGAACTCAAATAAAGTCTTTGTCTTGACATCATGAGGCAGAAAATCTTAGCATATGTCAAGACAGATGTGCTGGTAAGGGCTCTTGCTCCTTGCAGTGCATTTTAAACCTTGGACTCATTCATTTATTCAGTCAATATTTATTGAGTACCTATTATGTGCCAACACTGCGGTAGGCATTGAGGATCAGAAGTGAATACTACGGAAGTTATCTCTGTCTTCATGGAGTTACCACTGCAAAGAAGAAAATGGAAACAAGTGACTAATCATAATCAAGTATAATAAGAATTGCAAGAAGGAACTAAAGTAATGTGGCGAGTTGGACAGAAGCCTATCATATTTGGGAATTTGGGAATCCCTCTCTGAAGAAGTGAGAATTACACTGAGATTTGGTGCATGGAAGAACAGAAAAAAATTACCCAGGTAAACTGGAAGAGAGGAGAGTTTCACACAAGGTGAATACCAGGGTGAAGTGGACATACAGATGCCCCATCCAGACCTCCTGTAAGGAAGGACTTGATTCTCCAGCCTCCGGCAGTGCTGACAGCCTCTTCAGGCGTTGCTTCAGTTGCAGGGAGAATGTGACCCTTGCTCAAGGTCAAGTTTTC
Organism: Nanger dama; assembly: GCA_917880005.1. Classification (NCBI taxonomy): domain Eukaryota; kingdom Metazoa; phylum Chordata; class Mammalia; order Artiodactyla; family Bovidae; genus Nanger; species Nanger dama. Next base: position 7,696,335 of record CAKJTW010000059.1, read on the forward strand.
CCTGTGCATGCAGGCCAGCTCTGATGGGCCATTGCTGCTTCATAGCTACCCGCACAGTTGGCTGAGGCTGTCAGGCTTGCATCACAGCTTGATTTTGCCTTCATCTCAATCCTGCTCCCGCCCCCTCCCTTCCATGGGTGTTGATCTCAAGAACACTCCCTAATAAACATCCTGAACACTAAACCCTGCCTGAGTCTACTTCCTGGAGAGCCCAAACTGCATGACAACATAAGCTTTGTCAAATCAAGGCATTCAGAATAACTGTAGTTTGAATGAGAGACAGAGATGAGCTGTGGTCGAAAAGGTAGACAGGGGTCACATTCTGAGCTCCTGATAAAGCATGGTAAGGAGTTTTCCTAAAGGCGGCAGCCAATAGGAAACCATAGCAAGATATTAAGCAAGAATGACATCATTAAATTTGTAGTTTTGAAATTTGCAATGCATGGCAGGGGTGCTTTGACTACCAAATTAATATCTTCCAAAAACCCCACAACTTTTTCCTTCTTTCAGATATTAATGATAAAATAAAAGTACCAAACTGTTTTTCCTATCCTTGAATTATTGCTTTTCATTCCCCTCCCCTTGTCAATAAAAACTACTAAATCTGCTCCATGGTTCTTGCAGTTATAATCCTATGAAATATTACATAATATAAACTTCTTGAAAGACTTCCTCATTGATCAATGTAAAGAAATAGAGGAAAATAATAGAACAGGAAAGGTTAAAGATGGCTTCAAGAAAACTAGAGATACCAAGGGAACATTTCATGCAAAGATGAGCACAATAAAGAGCAGAAATGATATGGGCCTAATAGAAGCAGAAGATACTAAGAAGAGGTGGCAAGAATACATGGAAGAACTGTACAAAAAGATCATCATGACCCAGGTAACCACGATGGTTTGATCACTCACCTAGAGCCACACATCCTGGAATGTGAAGTCAAGTGAGCCTTAGGAAGCATCACCATGGACAACGTTAGTGGAGGTGATGGAATTCCAGTTGTGTGATTTCAAATCCTAAAAGATGATGCTGTGAAAGTGCTGCACTCAATATGCCAGCAAATTTGGAAAACTCAGCAGTGGCCACAGGACTGAAAAATGTCAGCTTTCATTCCAATCCCAAAGAAAGGCCATGCCAAAGAATGCTCAAACTACTTCACAATTGCAGCCATCTCAGTTCAGTTCAGTTCAGTTGCTCAGTCGTGTCCGACTCTTTGCGGCCCCATGAATCGCAGCACGCCAGGCCTCCCTGTCCATCACCAACTCCCGAAGTTCACTCAGACTTGCATCCATCGAGTCAGTGATGCCATCCAGCCATCTAATCCTCTGTCGTCCCCTTCTCCTCCGGCCCCCAATCCCTCCCAGCATCAGAGTCTTTCCCAGTGAGTCAATTCTTCGCATGAGGTGGCCAAAGTACTGGAGTTTCAGCTTCAGCATCAGTCCTTCCAAAGAAATCCCAGGGCTGATCTCCTTCAGAATGGACTGGTTGGATCTCCTTGCAGTCCAAGGGACTCTCAAGAGTCTTCTCCAACACAACAGTTCAAAAGCATCAATTCTTCGGCACTCAGCTTTTTCACAGTCCAACTCTCACATCCATACATGATCACAAGAAAAACCATAGCCTTGACTAGACGAACCTTAGTTGGCAAAGTAACGTCTCTGCTTTTGAATATACTATCTAGGTTGGTCATAACTTTCCTTCCAAGGAGTAAGCATCTTTTAATTTCATGGCTGCACTCACCATCTGCAGTGATTTTGGAGCCCCCTAAAATAAAGTCTGACACTGTTTCCACTGTTTCTCCATCTATTTCCCATGAAGTGATGGGACCAGATGCCATGATCTTTGTTTTCTGAATGCTGAGGTTTAAGCCAACTTTTTTGCTTTCCTCTTTTACTTTCATCAAGAGGCTCTAGTTCTTCTTCACTTTCTGCCACAAGGGTGGTATCATCTGCATATCTGAGGTTATTGATATTTCTCCTGGCAATCTTGATTCCAGCTTGTGTTTCTTCTAGTCCAACAGTTCTCATGATGTACTCTGCATATAAGTTAAATAAACAGGGTGACAATATACAGCCTTGATGTACTCCTTTTCCTATTTGGAACCAGTCTGTTGTTCCATGTCCAGTTCTAACTGTTGCTTCCTGACCTGCATACAGATTTATCAAGAGGCAGGTTAGGTGGTCTGGTATTCCCATCTCTTTCAGAATTTTCCACAGTTTATTGTGATCCACACAGTCAAAGGCTTTGGCATAGCCAATAAAGCAGAAGTAGATGTTTTTCTGGAACTCTCTTGCTTTTCCGTGATCCAGCAGATGTTGGCAATTTGATCTCTGGTTCCTCTGCCTTTTCTAAAACCAGCTTCAACATCAGGAGTTCACGGTTCACGTATTGCTGAAGCCTGGCTTGGAGAATTTTGAGCATTATTTTACTAGCATGTGAGATGAGTGCAATTGTGCAGTAGTTTGAGCATTCTTTGGCATTGCCTTTCTTTGGGATTGGAATGAAAACTGACTTTTTCCAGTCCTGTGGCCACTGTTGAGTTTTCCAAATTTGCTGGCATGTTGTGTGCAGCACTTTCACAGCATCATCTTTCAGGATTTGAAACAGCTCCACTGGAATTTCATCACTTCCACTAGCTTTGTTCATAGTGATGCTTTCTAAGGCCCACTTGACTTCACATTCCAAGATGTCTGGCTCTAGATGAGTGATCACATCCTCATGATTATCTGGATCTTGAAGATCTTTTTTGTACAGTTCTTCCGTGTATTCTTGCCACCTCTTCTTAATATCTTCTGCTTCTGTTAGGTCCACACCATTTCTGTCCTTTATTGAGCCCATTTTTGCATGAAATGTCCCCTTGGTATCTCTAATTTTTTGAAGAGATCTCTAGTCTGTCCCATTCTGTTCTTTTCCTCTATTTCTTTGCATTGATCACTAAAGAAGGCTTTCTTATCTCTTCTTGCTATTCTTTGGAACTCTGCATTCAGATGCCTGTATCTGTCCTTTTCTCCTTTGCTTTTCGCCTCTCTTCTTTTCACAGCTATTTGTAAGGCCTCCCCAGAGAGCCATTTTGCTTTTTGGCATTTCTCCCATGGAAAGGAAATGCAGTCATCTCACACATTAGCAAAGCAATGCTCTAAATTCTCCAAGCCAGGCTTCAACAGTATGTGAACTGTGAACTTCAGATGTTCATGCTGGTTTTAGAAAAGGCAGGGGGAACCAGAGATCAAATTGCCAACATCCACTGGATCATGGAAAATGCAAGAGAGTTCCAGAAAAACATCTATTTCTAGTTTATTGACTATGCCAAAGCCTTTGACTGTGTGGATTACAACAAACTATGGAAAATTCTGAAAGAAATGGGACTACCAGACCACCTGACCCGCCTTTGGAAAAATCTGTATGCAAGTCAAGAACTGACAGTTAGAACTGGACATGGAGCAACAAACTGGTTCCAAACCAGGAAAGGAGTACATCAAGGCTATATGTTATCACCCTGGTGATGTAACTTATATGTAGAGTACACCATGAGAAATGCTGGGCTGGATGAAGCACAAGCTGAAATCAAAATTGCTGGGAGAAATATAAATAACCTTGGATATGCAGATGATACCACCCTTATGGCAGAAAGTGAAGAGGAACTAAAGAGCCTCTTGATGAAAATGAAAGAAGAGAGTGAAAAAGTTGGCTTAAAACTCAACATTCAGAAAACTAAGATTATGGCATCTTGTCCCATTACTTCATGGCAAATAGATGGAGAAACAATGAAAACAGTGAGAGACTTTATTTTTTTGGCTCCAAAATCACTGCAAATGGTGCTGCAGCCATGAAGTTAAAAGATGTTTGCTCCTTGGAAGAAAAGCTATGACCAACCTAGATGGCGTATTAAAAAACAGAGCTATTACTTTGCCAACAAAGGTCTGTCTAGTCAAAGCTATGGTTTTTCCAGTAGTCATGTATGGATGTGAGAGTTGGACTATAAAGAAAGCTGAGCACTGAAGAATTGTTGTTTTTGAATTGTGGTGTTAGGGGAAGACTCTTGAGGGTCTCTTGAACTGCAAGGAAATCCAACCAGTCCATCCTAAAGGAAATCAGTCCTGAATTTTCATTGGAAGCATTGATACTGAGTCTGAAAGTCCAATACTTTGGCTAACTGATGAGAAGAACTAACTCATTGGAAAAGACCCTGATGCTGGTAAAGATTGGAGGCGGGAGGAGAAAGGGACGACAGGATGAGATGGTTGGATGGCATCACCAACTCGATGGACATGAGTTTGAACAAGCTTCGGGAGTTGGTGATGGATAGGGAAGCCTGGCATGCTGCAGTCCATGGGGTCACAAAGAGACATGACTGAGTGACTGAACTGAACTGAAAGACTGTAGGAAATAGTGTTATGTGAGGACTTGGATAGTTATTTGTTCTGTGGCCATGAAAGCTAACTGTTCAGTGTAGCTGGAAAAGCTAAAGTATTAAGTTACCAGATACATGACCTCCAGATACAGCATTGCAGAAAGACCTGTCCTCCTACCAATTATATATCTGCATCCTGCTTTCTAATTCTGAATTTTCACCTCAGTTCCCAGTTATATTATCACAGTTCACGAAAAGAGGAATATCTTGACAGTCAAGATTGGATTTTTTAAAAAAGAAAGCTTTATTCAGGTAGCTGCATAGATTTAAAGTATACAATTTGCGTAAGTCTTAACCTATGTGTGCATTTGTGAAGGCATCATCACAAAGTAACAGATATTTCTAGTGCCTAAAAACTTTATTTGTGACCCTTAGTAATCCCGCCCTCTCTTCCTTTCTCCATTGTCTTCGTCAGGCTGTAACACTGACCCACTTTCTGTTATACAGATTACATTGCCTAGAATTGTATACAAACATAATCATATGGCGTGCACCCCTTTTGTCTGACTTCTTTCACTCAGCATAATTATCTGGAAAACTAGATGTAAAATGTTCAATTAAATAATATTTTATATGTGATCAAACTTGCTACATATAAAAATCTTCGTATTTAATTACATGATAACATATACATTGTAAATATTGACAGCGAAAGTGATGTTCAACGTTTTAAGTATAACTGTTCATTGTGCCTTAGACTAAAATTTGCTTTTAACCAAAGCCATTTTACTTTGAAGTTATAAACAAAAAGCATCTGATCTGTGAAGTTGACCAGCAAGTCTATATTGCTACTGCTACTGCTAAGTCACTTCAGTCTATATTACAGGACTATAAATAAGATATTTGGTAGAAGACTCTCCTCTCACCGAATTAGTTAGCTAAATAATCTGGAAAACAAAACTGAAGAGTAGTTGCTATGAGGTGGTGAACAAGAAGATAGATGGGGCATATGTTGAATTCCTCTAATAGGCTTGGTTAGACTGGAGATTGCCCCCTCAATAAGCAAGCCTCTGTGTAAACACACAGTCATTTACACATGCATACACAAACAGCACCACACTTTTTTTCTTCCACAAATTGCCTTTAGTCTAGACAAGAAAGTGAAAGTGTTAGTCTCTCAGTTGTGTTCGATTCTTTGTGGTGACCCCGTAACAGCCACTGTCCATTGGATTCTCCTCTGTCCATGGGATTCTTCAGGCAAGAATACTGGAGTGAGTAGCCATTCCCTTCTCCAGGGTATTCCCGACCCAGGGATTGAACCCAGGTCTTCTGCATTGTGGGCAGATTCTTTACCATTTGAGCCACCAGGGAAGCCCTCTAGCCCAGAGTAGTTCAGCAATTGCTCCATATTACCATTTAGTTTTCTATGTACATCTAAAAAGGATTAAAACTAAAAATCGTTGAAAAATATCATTATATCCCAACCTCAGAACTATTTGTGCATATAAAAACACAAACCCAAGAATATCACAAAATCACATCTTTTAATTTTTTAAAAAGACTTTTTCACATACAGCACCAACCTATATGCATAGGAAGCACTCAATGTATATTTTTCAACTGAATAACATAAAGGATTCTGCTCTGTGACTGCATCTTCCCTGGAGGTAAGTCACCTCATTTTGGCACACCTGAAAAGCCAATGTTTTCATTTCCTTCAGGGTAACATATGTTTAATCTGACTGTCATTTTTGTAAGGTTCATTAATATACTGGTCTTTTTAATGTGTGTGCCTTTATACTGGAATCATTTTCTTTGGTTCCACATGTGTGCACAGTCACTCAGCTGTGTCCAACTCTTTGCCACCTCATGGACTGTAGCCTGCCATGCTCCTCTGTCCATGGAATTCTCCAGGCAAGAATACTAGAGCGTGTTGCTATTTCCTACTCTAGGGGATCTTCCCAACCCAAGGATGGAATCTCCTTCCCTTGCATCTCCTGCATTGGCAGGCATATTCCTTATCACCACGCCACCTGGGAAGCCCCCATCCACATAGCCTACATCTTTTTAATTATTTTGGAGAAAGGATGGGTGACTATTTCCCACATCTTCAGTTCAGTTCAGTTCAGTTCAGTCACTCACTGTGTCCAGCTCTTTGCGACCCCATGAATCGCAGCACGCCAGGCCTCCCTGTCCATCACCAGCTCCCGAAGTTCACTCAAACTCATGTCCATCGAGCCAGTGATGCCATCCAGCCATCTCATCCTCTGTCATCAACCTTCTCCTGCCCCCAATCCCTCCCAGCATCAGAGTCTTTTCCAATGAGTCAACTCTTTGCATGAGGTGGCCAAAGTACTGGAGTTTTAGCTTCAGCATCAGTCCTTCCAATGAACACCCAGGACTGATCTCCTTTAGAATGGACTGGTCGGATCTCCTTGCAGTCCAAGGGACTCTCAAGAGTCTTCTCCAACACCACAGTCCAAAAGCATCAATTCTTTGGCACTCAGCTTTCTTCACAGTCCAACTCTCACATCCATACATGACTACTGGAAAAACCACAGCCTTGACTAGATGGACCTTTGTTGGCACAGTAATGTCTCTGCTTTTGAATATGCTATCTACGTTGGTCATAACTTTTCTTCCAAGGAGTAAGCGTCTTTTAATTTCATGGCTGCAGTCACCATCCACAGTAATTTTGAAGCCTCCCAAAATAAAGTCTGACACTGTTTCCACTGTTTCCCCATCTATATCCCATGAAGTGATGGGACCAGATGCCATGATCTTTGTTTTCTGAATGTTGAGCTTTAAGCCAACTTTTTCACTCTCCTCTTTCACTTTCATCAGGAGGCTTTTAGTTCCTCTTCACTTTCTGCCATAAGGGTGGTGTCATCTGCATATCTGAGGTTATTGATATTTCTCCTGGAAATCTTGATTCCAGCTTGTGTTTCTTCCAGTCCAGCGTTTCTCATGATGTACTCTGCATATAAGTTAAATAAGCGGGCGACATGTACTCCTTTTCCTATTTGGAACCAGTCTGTTGTTCCATGTCCAGTTCTAACTGTTGCTTCCTGACCTGCATACAGATTTCTCAAGAGACAGGTCAGGTGGTCTGGTATTCCCATCTCTTTCAGAATTTTCCACAGTTTATTGTGATCCACACAGTCAAAGGCTTTGGCATAGTCAATAAAGCAGAAATAGATGTTTTTCCGGATTCTCTTGCTTTTTTGATAATTCAGCAGATGTTGGAAACTTGATCTCTGGTTTTTCTGCTAGAAAAGGCAAGATATATGTATCTGAATGCAGAGTTCCAAAGAATAGCTAGGAGAAATAAGAAAGCCTTCTTTAGCGATCATTGCAAAGAAATAGAGGAAAACAACAGAATGGCAAAGACTAGAGATTTTCCATGTCTTAGTTGCTGGTGTATTATTTTGTATGTTTAACTATCATACCCTAGGGGAGGATGATTTTTATTTCACAGTTCCATAGAGCCTAGTACCATATACCTTATAATAAGTCCCAGTGGATTAAACCTGATCTATATTATCTTCCTGTCAAGTGTGATATGTGTACATGCTGCCATTGTTCCTCCTTTAAGCGTAAGTCATTGTTTCCTTTTGTAAGGGTTAACTCCCACATATCACAAGAATGGAATCCTGTTATCTTGGACAGTCTGGGAATATTTGTGGCAGCTGGGAGTTTTGCACATGTTACAGAATGAGTTGTCTTTTTCTTGTCAATATTTTGTCTAGTTTTCATACTGCAACAATGTTTTTAAAGATCCTTTCTGTATGTTTTATCTTGGATCTGATAGTTTTTCATTTTAAAAGCTTTAACTCTTTAGTTCATAAACCAGAGAACCCCATTTGTCATCAATCTCTGGGTGTATGCACCTCCATGGTAAATTCCCATTTATTTGAGAAATATTCAAGGATTCTTTGAAACTCTAGGGTGGAAAATAATAAAAGTGAAAGGAACTTTTGGTTTCTGAATAAACAAGTATGTCATCTGGCTTACCTAAGCAGGATATGAGTAGTACTGATTTTGTTCTAGGGCTTCTAATACTAATTTTATTTGCAAGCAAAGAAATTGAAAGACAGAAGATTGAAAAGTCAATTCTTCCTGGGATTTCCTCTTAGAGTTTTCTCATAGGTTGTAGCTAAGATGTGATAGAGCTTAGTTTCAAAAAATGATAACAACAGAGGACAGTTTCTAAGTATCAGTTAAACCAAGGTAATGATATAGCTCATGTCAGGTGTTTGTCTCTCTTTTTTCTCTCAGTACTTCAAAGAGAGGTCGTACGTGACTCCTTCTTTTATGTCAACCACAGCAGAGGTTCCAGGGCATGTTGATGGCTCCTTTCACCTCCTCTATGCAGCTGGAATGGGCTGCAGAAGAGCAACAGAATGCTTCAGGGTTATCCCCTCCAAGTCCACATGCCTCTTCACTTCTTCTGAATTCTTTTTCTTCCTGCTGTACATCCTATTCATATTCAATAACTCCTGATAGAAAAACTGATGTCGGTAGTGTGTATATAAACTGAATTTCCCAGCTTTGCTTGGAACATGATGCTCACTAGAGAAATGGAAAATCAATTTAAAACAATAAATAGGGAAAACAGAAAAGGGAAACAAAGCGTGGAAGGGTGCGGCTGTTCTGATGAGCGCCTAAAGTATGCAGTTTCCTGCTGTTGTTGTTTAGTCACTAAGTCCTGTCCGACTCTGTGACCTCATGGGCTGCAGTATGCCAGGCTCCTCTATCCTCCACTTTCTCCTGGACTTTGCTTAGATTCATGTTCACTGAGTGATGCTTTCTAACCATGTCTTCCTCTGCTGCCCCCTTCTCTTTGTGCCTTTACTCTCCCAGCTTTAGGGTCTTTTCCAGTCAGTCAGCTCTTCACATCAGGGGGCCAAAGTATTGGAGTTTCGGCAACAGTCCTTCCAATGAATATTCAGGATTGATTTCCTTTAGGATTGGCTGGTTTGATCTCCTTGCAGTCCAAGGTACTCTCAAGAGTCTTCTCCAACACCACCTTTAAAAGCATCAGTTCTTCAGTGCTCAGCCTTCTTTATGGTCCAGCTCATACAATCATACATGACTACTGGGAAAACCATAACTTTGACTATTAAAAACTTTTGTTAACAAAGTGATGTCTCTGCTTTTTAATACACTGCGTAGGTATGTCATACCTTTCCTTCCAAAGAGCAATCGTCTTTTAATTTCATGGCTGCAGTCACCATCTACTGTGATTTTGGAGCCTCACAAAAGGAAAGAAAATCTGTCACTGCTTCCATTTTTTCCTCTTCTATTTGCCATGAAGTGATAGGACCTGATGCCATGATCTTAGGTTTTTAAAATGTTGAGTTCAAGCCAACTTTTTCACTCTCCTCTTTCACCTTCATTAAGAGCAACAGCTTCCCAAGAGTGCTTTAAGGAATGATTTGTAAAAGCCGTTTTTCTTATCAGCTCCCAAGTGGAAAGCATGACAATTTGTTAGAACAAAAGGCTGATAATTAGGTAAATCACAAATATATGTGATTTATTTTAAAAATGCAAATAGAATCACATTACTCTACTAATCATATGTCTCTGAAATGGGCATCCTCTGCTAAATTTTGAAATGAGCAACTTAAACTCATTCATACCCAGGCAGATCCCTTATCTATAAATTAGATCCATATGCTGTGTAAAATAATGAATTTCTTTCATTAGCTCTCATTTAAATTTACTGTAGGATAACATCCACTACAATTTTAAAATATTTAACGTGCTTTAGGTACTCATGAAACCAATAAGTTGGCTGTTGCTCTGTGTCTCTTTCCAAGTTAAATGTACATTCCTGGAGAACAAACCACATTATTATACTCTACCATTGCCCTATAGTTCTCAAACCAAGTGCTATGCACTTAATGTTTCATAAATACTAGATTGACTGAGAAACTGACATAAGTTGCCACGAGATGATAAACCTCAGATATCGTATGGGTAGAAATTCATACTCAGTGGAAAGAGCAAGGGGAACCCTGAAATGAACTCCTTGCTCAAGAATATATTAATAATATCACCTTGAGTGAGCTACCTGACTTTTCTGAGCTTCAGTTTCTTTAACAAGATGAAGATAATAATAAATTTGTTGGGATTCTTGCAAAGATTAGAGGTAAATGATTTAATATGTCTTGCCTGGGGCTGCCTGCACAGCCCTGAGTTCATGATGTTATCATTCCCACTTCAAAGATGAGAAGATTGAGGGGTCAGTGTTGAAGTAACTCTGTAACCATCACACCACCATTAGGGTCTGGTTTCAAACCCAATATCGTTTGACTTTGTGTGCAGTACTTAGAGATTCCCTATATTGTGCTTGCACTGAAATAAATATGAAAGGGCTTAAAATGAAGGCAAGGTAGCAAACTAGAATATAATCTTTCAAGTTTTTTGGCCATGACCCTCAGTATTGCATTGTAAACCCTGAAGACACACAACCATACACAAGAGTTGGGCTTCCCCACTGGCGCTAGTGTAAAGAACCTGACTGCCACTGCAGGAAACATAAGAAACACAGTTCGATCCCTGGGTCAGGAAGATCCCCTGGCGGGGGGCATGGCAACCCACTGCAGTACTCTTGCCTGGAGAATCCCATGGACAGAGGAGCCTGGCAGGCCACAGTCTGTGGGGTGGCAAAAGTCGGACATGACTAAAGCGCCCTAGCCGCATACCCAACAGTTGAACTGCACTGCATGTGTTGCATTCAAATACTTTCTACTCTATTTCATGTTTTAAAAATATTCTTGTTATACTGAGTGGAGTAGCTTGCTAGGGAGGTGTCATGGGGGTGTTCTTGACATGAGACCTCCGGCACAAGCCAGCTGGCAGCAAGGACCCTTCCCACTGCAAAAGGGAAGGCCTCTCCCTCTCTCCAGGGCCTGAGTCCCTCATCTGGGCATGGCCCTCTCGCCCCAGTGGTCTTGCTGGGCCATGGAGTTCTGAGCACTGTCCCCCATATGCCCACAGGCCTGGACTGGCCCTGCTGTCACGACTGGCAGGCTAGGTAATCTGGAGACTATGGGATGGCCCCTGTTGCGAGGAGTCAGTACCTTTCCCAGGGATACTTGCTTGCCTGGCTTTACACAGGACAGGGAGAAACCGAGGCTAGTGGAAGAGTGTTTCCTCCAAGGCCACAAGGCAGGTATGGAGAGGCTTAAAACAGCTCCTATACAAATTCAGACGTTGCTTCAGGAAAGGGGAAAGTTTGAGGGAGATGTGATTACTGGACTTGTGAACAATGGGGAAAATTTCACAGTAAGTGGGAGAAATTCAGTTCCTGACCAGACCTTGGAACTAGAAAATTAAATTGTACTGCCCAACCTGAAGCAAGAGTACCTGACTGCTATTTTCAAATCCCAGAGAGCAGTTAGAGCTAATGTTTAGAAAGGAATGAAAGATTTATTCTAAGGAGCTCATCCCTTTGAGGGCAGGAAGCATGATGAATATGGATGTGGAGAATAATATTGCAAAGAAACAAAATGTCTTTCTCAATAATGACGCATAGGTACATCATATTAAAACTGAATTGCCACTGTGTTTGATAGTGCTATCCATTAAGTGCTATTCATAGAAAGCATTTCTCCACTCGGCTTAAGTGTATGGGCACAGGGGATTGGCTTTCTCTCTTAGCCACGTCTTTGTGCTCATTCAAAATATTTCGAGTACTTTGACCTTTACAAAAGGAAAGGTTGCCAGTAAACATCCCTGCGTTGTTACTAATTTTGATCCTGCTAATTTCTGGCTTGTAGACAGAATATACTGAGATTTTCCAAGAAGCTGCTTGTTATGACCCACTAAGTTGATCTGATGCCTCATCATGAACTACACCTTGAGAAAGAGGAGACTGTTATATTCATTTATGTAAGAACTAATGATAGGTATAATGAAAGTGGTGGCAGTGACAATGAGTGAAATAGATGCAATAATTGTTTGGGAAGTAGAATCAACATGTCTCTAACATTGTTTGAGGGCAACAGAGAGTGAGGAGTTTGCCAGGTTGGATGACCGCATTCATTGGGAGCACTTGAAGGAAGAGCTCCTTTGATGGAGAATAAAATCTGCTTTGTAAATACTGAGTGTGTGATGCCCAGGGACATCTAGACAGAGTGGTCCAGGAAGCAGTTAGAAGTGTGAGTTGGAGATGAGAAGAATCTGGGCTGGAAATACAGATTCATGCATGTAGATGGCAGTTGATGTTATGACAGTGGGCTTGACTGTTAATAGTTAGGAGAACGGTGGAGAAGTGTGGAACTTTGAGGATTGGCTGAAGGAAAGGCAGAGGGAGAAGATGGAGAGAGAAAACTGAGAGATCTCAGAGAGATAGAAGGTACAGGAGAAGGGTCTTTGTATAATACCCTTTGGTTACCTGTACCCAAGTTACTGTGCTTTGTCAGCAGCACCAAGGTGCCGTGGAGTGTGGACAGAAGAAGGTGATTTGGCTGCATGGTTTGCTGAAGAGTTCTGTAACAAAAGCAAGAGGTAGTCTCAAGATAACCTTCTCTTTGGCTGACAGATTTCTTCCCCTATCAAATGAGAGTGTTGAGCTAGAAGATCACTGTGGTGTTTAATTTGGAGGAGTGGGTGAATGACTGGAGAGTATGAGAAGATATGAATATTCACCCATTCATTCAGCAAATATTTATCAAGTTTCTATGCTGTTCAGTTGCTGTTTTAGTCACAGGAACATAATGATGAGCCAGACAGATTATAAAAGCTGACGTTGCAGTGATGGAAACAGACTATAAACAAGTAAACATGTAAGTTATAGTGTATTATATTGTCACAGATACCACTAAGAACTATGAAGAAAAATAAAATAGGGAGGAGAAAGATAGAATAATTTGGGCAGACTTCTTTAAGAGGCTGATAGAACTGAATGAAGTGAGGATGCTTTAGTGTGAGAGATCTGGAACAAAAGAGCATTCCTGGAAAGGAGGACAGCAAGTGCAAAGATCTTGGAATGACTTTTTGTTAAAAAGAAAATAAACATACACCTATATATCACCACCAACACATATTTGGAAGAATATATACCAAAATATAAAAAAATAAATATAAAGTAGAAATAATAATGTAGTATAATGTTAGAAAAGTATTCTTCTAGGATCCAGCTCTTGGCCTTTTCACATATTCTTGCTGCTAAGTCGCTTCAGTCATGTCCGACCCTGTGTGACCCCATAGACGGTAGCCCACCATGCTCCCCGTCCCTGGGATTCTCCAGGCAAGAACACTGGAGTGGGTTGCCATTTCCTTCTCCAATGCATGAAAGTGAAAAGTGAAAGTGAAGTCTCTCAGTCGTTTCTGACTCTTCACGACCCCATGGACTGCAGCCTACCAGGCTCCTCCGTCCATGGGATTTTCCAGGCAAGAGTACTGGAGTGGGGTTGCCATTGCCTTCTCCGTTCACATATTCTTAGTCCAGTGCAATTCCCATTTGGGAAATTGAGTGGGATATTTTACTAATAGTGCAGCCAAACATGCAAGTCAGCCAAGATCAGCAGTGTGCCAGTCAGTGAGTCAGTATTAAAAAAAAACTCCCAGAAATCTCATCATCTCAAACTCAGGTCAGAGCACCATGTACTATAACCCTCAACTTTCTAGGATTTCTAAGAGGGCAGATTCTCCCCTCTAGAGAATTAAAGCTGATTTTGGCATCACCACCCCAGTGTCTCTGCCTCCACCACTGCCTGTCGGATTGCACAATTCCAAGCCTGCTCCGATTTACAAAATTCTATCCCCTTGTCTGCATCATCCTACTTTTATTATTTGTCATTTTTGCTTTATCTGACATCGAATAATCCAATCCCTTTAGATAGGCCTCAAACCTAAGAGTCACCCTCCTGTTCCTGCCTCCTCCTCCTTTAGCTGAGCCTGATGCCTACTGAGCATTTACTTTGTTAGAAATGCTGTCTGTCTTGGTAGGGTGGGTGCTTACAGAGGTATATACTCTTTTCAGTACATATCAAACTATACACTTAGATACCACAATTTTAGAGAAATGCAAATCAAGACCACAATGAGGTATCATTTCACACCAGTCAGAATGGCTGCGATCCAAAAGTCCACAAGCAATAAATGCTGGAGAGGGTGTGGAGAAAAGGGAACCCTCTTACACTGCTGGTGGGAATGCAAACTAGTACAGCCATTATGGAAAACAGTGTGGAGATTCCTTAAAAAATTGCAAATAGAACTGCCTTATGACCCAGCAATCCCACTGCTGGGCATACATACTGAGGAAACCAGAATTGAAAGAGACACATGTACCCCAATGTTCATTGCAGCGCTGTTTATAATAGCCAGGACATGGAAGCAACCTAGATGTCCATCAGCAGATGAATGGATAAGAAAGCTGTGGTTCATATACACTATGGAATACTACTCAGCCCTTAAAAAAATAAATTTGACTCAGTTCTAATGAGATGGATGAAATTGGAACCGATTATACAGAGTGAAGTAAGCCAGAAAGAAAAACACCAATACAGTATACTGACACATATATATGGAATTTAGAAGACAGTAATGATGACCCTGTATGTGAGACAACAAGAGACACAGAGGTATAGAGTGGACTTTTGGACTCTGAGGGAGAGGGAAAGGGTGGGATGGTTTGGGAGAATGGCAGTGAAGCATGTGTATTTTCCTGTAAGAAACGAAGTGCTAATCTATGTTTGGTGTAGGATGCAGGATGCATGGGGCTGATGCACAGGATGATTCAGGTAGAGGATGTGGGGTGGGAGATGGGAGGGGGCTTCGGCATTGGGTGATTGTGTTCATCTATGGCTGATTCGTGTCAATGTATGGCAAAACAAATACAGTATTGTAATTTAAAAAATAAATAAATTTAATTTAAAAAAATAAAATAAAATACCTCAAATTGAAACATGATATTCTGCTAGGTACTTTTTGCATAATTGGTTTTTTGCTTTCAAGAAGCCTATAATCTAAAGAAAGTATAATAGCAAACAACAGCAGATAACATCTAAGTGCTAAGTGAAAGGGTGAAACTGTTAGTTGCTCAGTTGTGTCTGACTCTTTGAGAACCCATGGACTATAACCTACCAGGCTCCTCTGTCCATGGGATTGTCCAGGCATGAATGCTAGAGTGGATAGCCATTTCTTTCTCCAGGGGATCTTCCTGGCCCAGGGATTGAACCTGGGTCTCCTGCATTGTGGGCAGATTCTTTACTGTCCGAACCCCCAGGGAAGCCCCAGTGCTAAGTGAAGAGTCCCCAGACAAATCTTATAGGAATCGAATTGCTAAAAAACAAAAAACTTTAGAGAAGAGGGTGTTTGACTTAAGCCTCTTCTCTTGAAGAAAGAGAGAGAAGGAAGATTCTAGGCAAGAGAAACAGTGCAAGCAAAGGTGCAGATGTGAGAATGATAAGAACTTTGGGGAGACAGTGAGTAAACCAGCCTGGAATTATTTTGAGAAACAATGAAAAATAATATTGAAAGGGACTTAATTTATCAAGGCTCTTTACTGCCAAGATAAGTTTAGAAAGTATTGTATGGGCAGCAAAGAGCTATCGAAAATGGTTGAGCAGAAGGATATAATCTTCTTTTTTTTTTTTTTTAAGGAAATCTGCCCTCCACCCAGCATTCCACTGCAGAGTCTTTGGTTTATGTGACTCACAGTTTGAGGCATTGAGTGTTTTCAATTTGGGGCACCCCCAGTGGCTCAGCAGGTAAAGAATCCTCCTGCAGTGCAGGAGACACAGGAGACATGGGTTCAGTCCCTGGGTCGGGAAGATCTCCTGGAGGAGTAAATGGCAACCCACTCTAATATTCTTCCCTGAAAAACCCTATGGACAAAGGAGCCTGGCAGGCTGCAGTCCATGCAGTCCCAAAGAGTCTGACACCACTGAACGGCTAAGTACACATATTTTCAATGTATCCTACTTAGCAAGGCCTTCTGGGACATGGGTTATGGAAAAATGTCCCCTCTCTGGGTAATCAGATTTTCATGCAGCCACAGCCCTGTTTTCATTTCATTCCAGACCTTTTCCTACCTTTATTCTGAGTCTATCTCAGTTGTATTTTCACATTCTCTTCTTGACATGACTTTTCTGTCCACCTTTAAAATGTGATGAGACTTGTGTCAAGTACCCTTCAGGCTCATCTAATGTTCAAATTACCTTTTCAAGGCATTCCCAGACTTCTCAGGTGGTGCAGTTGGTAAAGAATTCATCTGCTAATGCGTGAGAGGCAAGAGACTTGGGTTCAATCCCTGGGTTGGGCGGATCCCCTGGATAAGGAAATGACAATCCTCTCCACTATTCTTGCCTGGAAAATTCCATGGACAGAGGAGCCTGGTGGGCTATAGTGCTTGGGGTTGCATTTCTGATGGCAGAGAAGGAGGTAACCTCCTCAGTCCTTATTTTTCTTAACTCTTTTACTATATTGATACTGTTGGCCTCTCCCTTTTAAAAAACAATTGCCTTCTTCCTCGGCTCCATTAGAGGCATGATGCTAGTAATTCTTCTCTGGCACTCACTAGTTTTTCTAATATTCCAACATCCTCAAAATAAATCATTTTTAAGTCTCTGTCATCATCCTTCTCATCTTATACACTTTTTACCAGGCCATCTTATCCACACCTACATCTTTGACTATCTTCTCTGTGCAGGAGGTTCTGAACATAGATCTTCAAATGATTGATGTTTGTTTCATAACAAATGCCCAGCTAGCAAGTCAGATGCCAGCTAGTCCATCATCTCACATGTCCTGAAATAAACCCAAACATCGTGTTAGTCCTCTACTCAAAATCTTTAAGTGATTCCCATTCACTTGAAGAAATAAGCCAAATGCTTTTCCCCTGAATTTGAAGCTCACTGTGTATTGAATCCAATTTATCTCTCCAAGTCTGTCTCTTCTCTCTCTTTCCAGTACTAGTGATCTGTTCAAATTCAAGTACTTGCTGTTTCCTGGACATTTCTCACACTCTCTTACTCTAATGCTTTTGTTTATACTGACTGCCACGATTAGATACCCCAGTTGAAACCCCTTCATTTGACACCATCCAGCTCAAATTTATGTCATATCCAGAATGAGAGAAATGGGCCTTTTCAACAGACTGGGTAACTCCACATGTACTTCGCATACACTTAAGAACCAAGTGCAGTGCCTAGTGGCAAACTGAATTTTCAATCAACGAAGGTAGAAATGTTATCTGGATATAAATATCCCTTCTTATGCATCTCCAGCTGACTACCAGCATTTCTTTTAATAGGATAGTTTTCTTAACTTTTAAAATTATTTTTTAAGTTCATGAATACATTCCCATCATAAAAATAAACATCAAACACTTAATAAAATGCTAAAGGTTTCTTCACCATTTCCAATCTAGTTTTCCAAAAAGGGGATTACTGGTCAGCCACACTGTGCGTATCTACGTATATCTATTTCTGTGTGTTCATGTCCCTATTCAAATACATTTGTAAATGGTCAGTCCACATATACTCTGTGATAAAAATGCTGAATTTTAAATTTAAAAAGCAGTTTACATGTGATATAAAATAATCATAATCAGCATCATTATTTTAATTATTTTAAATATGCACGTGTACCCAATAATACTGTCACATTTATTGGACATTTACTTTGCAAGTCACTATTTTAAGTGCTTCAGGTAAGGAATTCTTACAGTCATGAGTTAGCTGCTATTGTTATCCTCTTTACAGAGATGAGGAATTGTAGCCCCATCAAGGTTTGCTAACTTATCTGGAATTATACTTCTAGCTCACAATGGAAAAAATGGAATTCTGACCCAGGAAGTCTGGCTGCAGCACCTGCACCCTTAATATTTCACTACCTTTGCAGGATTCCATCCACTGCAGCACGAAACTATTCACTGCGCACATTCCTGTTAAGCAGCTCAGTGCTTGTGATTATACCCTCATGGTTTCTCCTCCAGCCTGGTGCTAGGTGCTCCATCTCTGGGCTCAAACCTTTCTAACTGATCACACTGTTCAGATGACTGCTTGGCACTAGTGCATATCATACTACTCTGCTGACTAAGTAGAGAGGGAGAGAAGGTCAAAATTAAACAGCAATTGGCTTATACTGATCCTTACAACCAATATAAGCCCTAAGAGCAAGATAACATTCCTCTCTTGCCCACCACCATATTCCCCATGCCCAACATGTAGTGATCAGGCAACAAATATGTTGAGATGAATAGAATTGTACACAGTTGACCAGTGAGCTCTGAGTGTGTTCTCCACACCTAAAATCGAGGGCTAGTTGTGAAAGCCACCGATGGAAGAAAGGACTGAAGAGAAAGAGCTAAACTGGTCTTTTACTTTCCTTGTTTTTATCAAGTGTGTTCCAGGTGGCACAGTGGTAAAGAAGTTGCCTGTGAGTACAGGAGACACAAGAGATGTGGGTTTGACTCCTGGGTTGGGAAGATACCCAGGAGAAGGAAATGGCAATCCACTCCAGTACTCTTGCTTGGAAAATTCCATGGACAGAGGAGCCTGACAGGCCAAAGTCCATGGGGTTGCAAAGAGTTGGACACGACTGAGTGACTGAGCACACTCATATGATAAAAGGATAAAATAAAGAGGTGTATAATGAAAAATAGCAATCCCCTGCTTCACCTTTCCCATCACCAGTTACTTTGCCAGGGCCAGTCATTGAAACTTTTTCTATTTTTAGTTCTTCTTGTGGTTAGCTCATATCTTTAAATTTGTCTGTCATTACTACTTTATAAACTTCAGACACTATCTTTACTTTCCTGCTGAAAAATATGGGGATTTATAAAATATGAATATGTGGTAGGCCTGGGGTCATGAGAAGTTAGCCTGCTTCTTGTCTAAGGATGTACCAGAGTTCCCGGTGCATAGTTTTATCAAGGCAACTGTCATACCCTCAGAAATCAATTTTCTTGTTGGTTCCCTCATGAGAAGCTGAGTAATTTGAAGACAACAGTTGTATCTTTAATTTTGTGTCCCCCAGACATACCAATGCCTTCTAGGGAGCAGAAGCTCCTTGCAACTAGTTATTGAATGAACTAATGATGACTCATTGATAAAGCTGCTGAATGAATCAGTGACTGTTGATAAAGTTACTGAAAGCTGATGAGTCATAAAAAGGGAAGATCTCAACAACTCTTCATTCAAGAAACAAGTGAGCAACTAACTGGTGTCAAGGTTGATGGACCAAATCTTCCCGTCACCCAGCCAAAACTTGATATGGCCAAATACCATCTTCAGTAAACACGGATACATTGCATCAGTACATTTCTCAGTAACGGGATGAGTTTTCATCATTTCTAAATAAGTAATAAGATGTTGAAGTACAAGATTTATCATTAATACCATGGCATCATTCACAAAAAGCAGAGAAGTCACAAGGAAGGAAACCTTAGGAAAGATGATGGATTAGTTTTGGATAATATGAGACTGCATTGCTAGCTGGGCATCTGAGCTGATGCTGGGAAAGATGAGGGCAAGAGGAGAAGGGGACGACAGAGGATGAGATGTTTGGATGGCATCACTGACTCAATGGACATGAGTTTGAGGAAACTCTGGGAGGTGGTGAAGGGGTCCATGGGGTCACAAAGAGTCAGACATCACTGAGCAACTCAACAACAACTTTCTCATATTTCATAGTCTATAATTAAAACCTAAAAATTATATAAACCTATTAACAATTTTAGAAAGAGCCTGTAAGTTCCTCTCCAAACTTGATCTTTATTTTCTGTCTCAGTAAATGACATCTTCATTGACTAAGTCATCCACATTGAAATTTGTTTTCTTGGCCTCTCGCTTCTCCTGTATGTATATACTCTGTGATCAGGGCCTATTCTATTTTCTTCATGTTCCTTGCATCTGTCTCTCCTACCAGCCCCTTTGTAACTCCCATACATTAGACAAGTTCTCATCATCTTTCTTTCAAGACTTTACAATATCCTCCTGCTTCAGTCTCCCTCCATAATTCCTCTGCCAGTAATCACTCTGCCACATGCTACCAGAGTGGTCTTTTGAAAACATAAACCTCACAAGGATATTTTTTAAACATACCCCGGTGGTTTGTTGCCCAACAGCTCCGTTAGCCTAAAATAACTTCCATTTCCTTTCTCCCATCCTCTCCTTGGGGCAGGCTATCCTAGAGCTTAACATTGACTTGAGTATTCAATCCTGATTTGTCCAGAACAATCCATATTTAACTTGTTGTCTCTGCTTATTTACTGATAACTACCCCTTCAGTTCAGTCACTCAGTCATGTTCCACTCTTTGCGACCCCATGAACTGCAGCACGCCAGGCCTCCCTGTCCATCACCAACTCCCGGAGTCCACCCAGATCCATGTCCATTGAGTCGGTGATGCCATCCAACCATCTCATCCTCTGTTGTCCCCTTCTCCTCCCGCCCTCAATCTTCCAGCATCAGGGTCTTTTCAAATGAGTCAGCTCTTCGCATCAGGTGGCCAAAATATTGGAGTTTCAGCTTCAACATCAGTCCTTCCAATGAATACCCAGGACTGATCATTGGGATGGACTGGTTGGATCTCATTACAGTCCAAGGGACTCTCAAGAGTCTTCTCCAACACCACAGTTCAGAAGCATCAATTCTTCAGCGTTCAGCTTTCTTTATAATCCAACTCTCACATCGATACATGATCACTGGAAAAACCATAGCCTTGACTAGACAGACCTTTGTTGACAAAGTAATGTCTCTGCTTTTGAATATGCTGTCTAGGTTGGTCATAACTTTCCTTCTAAGGAGTAAGTGTCTTTTAATTTCAAGGCTGCAATCACCATGTGCAGTGATTTTGGAGCCCAGGAAAATAAAGTCAGCCACTGTTTCCCCATCTATTTGGCCATCTTCAAAAGTTTTCCATTATGTAAATTTGTTAGGGTTGCTGTAACAAAATTCCAGAGATTGAGGTTGCTCAAAGAATAGGGATTAGTTTTCTAATAGTTCTGAAAGTTGGAAGTCCAAGATCAAGATGTTGGCAGGTTTGGTTTTTCCTCTCTTTGGTTTCAGATGGCCTCCTGTGCCATCATGTGGTCTCCTCTCTGTGAATGTTGATCACTGATGTCTTGCCCTGTGTCCTAGTCTTATAGGAACATCAGTCCCACCCTAAGGGCCTCATGTTAACTTAATTACCTCTCTAAGGGCCTCCTCTCCAACTATAGTCACATTCTGAGTTAGGAATTCAACATATGAATTTTGGGGGACACCATTCAGTATGTAGTATCCCGATTGGGTGTTGCAAAGTAACTCTACCTAAAATAGGTCTACTGCAGACCTCTGTCACAGCTCCTAAAGCTAAATAAAAGAGGATGAGGTGGAAATGGTGCTAAATGTCAGGGAGGGCCGTAGTATCATATCTCTCTGGCAATTCCTGATGCACCCCAATAGCCAAAGGGCATGGAGAGCAGGACTGAGGGAGAGGATTGATAAGAGATAGGTAATTAAAAGTTGATATTCAGGCTTGAGCCCTAGTCCTTGCTGGTGGATGGAGAGTTAGACAAGGAAAGTGAGACACAAGTACAAAAATTCAGGGAATGCTAAAGTTCAGAAGCTCCTTGCACCCAGGCCTACTTCTAGGTATACCAGATATGCAGGCTGTCTGCATTGAGAGTCAGACACAGGCTTCACGTTAACAATTGGATTGGTGCTCCTAGTCAGTACTACCTGCCTTAGTTGATTTTGGAATGAAGAGTGATTCTTACCTCTGGGGACCAAGAATCAGCATAGTCAGAGGTTGCACCTAATTCTAGGAAATTCAAGTCTGTTGAATGACTTAAAAATATAAGTGGTACTTTCCACACCATAGAAAGTAATCATGTCTACTGCATTGAAATATATCAATAGACAATAATTCCATAAAAGCTAAACTCTTCCTTCCAAGATTCACTAAAGTCAAAACATTATTTCAATGAAATTTGCTCAGCGAAATTAGAACAATTGCTTTATTCTTTATGAACTCTAACTTTTATCAATGATATGATTAGATGATTTTTCAGTTTTACATTTTGGGGAGAATAAGTGAGTGAAAGTCACTCAGTCATGTCTGACTCTTTGCAACCCCATGAATCGCAGCACGCCAGGCCTCCTATCCATCACCAGCTCCCGGACTTCACTCAGACTCATGTCCATCAAGTTGGTGATGCCATCCAGCCATCTCATCCTCTGTTGTCCCCTTCTCCTCCTGCCTCCAATCTCTCACAGCATCAGGGTCTTTTCCAATGAGTCAACTCTTTACATGAGGTGGCCAGAGTACTGGAGTTTCAGCTTTAGCATCTGTCCTTCCAATGAACATCCAGGACCTATATCCTTTAGGATGGACTGGTTGGATCTCCTTGCAGTCCAAAGGACTCTCAAGAGTCTTCTCCAACACCACAGGTCAAAAGCATCAATTCTTTGGCGCTCAGCTTTATTCACAGTCCAACTCTCACATCCATACGTGACCACTGGAAAAACCATAGCCTATGTATACATAAACTTCATTTTCTTTATTCATTGTCCCTTGATGGAAATTAAATTGTTTCCATGTCTTGGCTATTGCAAATAATGCTGCAATTAGCATGGGGATGAACATATCTTTTTTATTTAGTGTTTTTGGCTTTTTAAGATAAATACAAGAAGTGGAGTTGCTGAGTGAACCTCCATACTGTTCCCCACAGTTGTTGCACCAATTTATATTTTCATCAACAGTACACGAGTTTTCTCTTCTCTCAACATTATTGTCAACACTTTTCATTGTTGTCTTTTTGATAATAGCCATTTTCATAGGTATCAAGTATCATCTCACTGTGGTCTTGATTTACATTTCTCTAATGCTCAGATATGCAGATGACACCACCCTGATGGCAGAAAGTGAAGAGGAATTAAAAAGCCTCTTGATGAAAGTGAAAGAGGAGAGTGAAAAAGTTGGCTTAAAGCTCAACATTCAGAAAACAAAGATCATGGCATCCGGTCCCGTCACTTCATGGGAAATAGATGCGGAAACAGTGGAAAAAGTGTCAGACTTTATTTTGGGGGGCTTCAAAATCACTATAGATGGTGATTGCAGCCATGAAATTAAAAGACGCTTACTCCTTGGAAGAAAAGTTATGACCAACCTAGATAGCATATTCAAAAGCAGAGACATTACTTTGCTGATGAAGGTCCGTCTAGTGAAGGCTATGGTTTTTCCAGTGGTCATGTATGAATGTGAGAGTTGGACTGTGAAGAAGGCTGAGTGCCAAAGAATTGATGCTTCTGAACTGTGGTGTTGGAGAAGACTCTTGAGAGTCCCTTGGACTGCAAAGAGATCCCACCAGTCCATTCTGAAGGAGATCAGCCCTGGGATTTCTTTGGAGGGAATGACGTTGAAGCTGAAACTTTGGCCACCTCATGCGAAGAGTTGACTCATTGGAAAAGACTCTGATGCTGGGAGGGACTGGGGGCAGGAGGAGAAGGGGACGACAGAGATGGCTGGGTGGTGTCACTGACTCGATGGACATGAGTCTGAGTGAACTCCAGGTGTTGGTGATGGACAGGAAGGCCTGGCGTGCTGAGATTCATGGGGTTGCAAAGAGTCGGACACAACGGAGGGACTGTGCTGAACTGAACTGAATGATTAGTGATTTTGAGCATTTTTCATCTATTCATTGGTCATACGTATGTCTTCTTTGGCAAAATGTCTACTCAGGTGTTCTGTCCATTTTTTAATTGGGTTGTTTCTTTGCTACTGAGTTGTATGAATTCTTTATATATTTGGGATATTAAGATCCTATCAGATATATAATTTGCAAGAATGTTCTCCAATTCGGTAGGTTGCCTTTTCATTTTGTTGGTAGTTCATCATTGTATTTCAAATGAGTTTTTTAAATAATTTAGTAGAGTTAGTTTCTCTTGCCTTTATAAATAAAACTGAGTACAGTATTTTTTAAAATTATTAACTGTAGTCTGGGGGTCTCATCATAATTATGTGTCATTAATTGATTATAAAAAGAAATATTGTTAAAAGGAATAGCATTTATTAATCCAAGTTCTTAACCCTATGTACAGCTAGAGGCTGTACAATGGTAAATGCTTCCTTAATTACAGCTGTAAGATACACATTGTCTTTTCATCATCAAGAAATGATTTATGTTTTGTTCAGGTATTGAGTTTATACTTTAATTGATATTACCAAATATAGATTTCACTATTAAATAACCAAATATTTAATCAATTGGAATGCTTTAGCCCTTAGACACAAGATAAACAGGGACACATTAAACAGTTGTCATAGCTGCTACAGGATGACTTTCTTAATTCAAAAAGTCTGGATATTACAGCAAATTTTGAGAAAGTGCATTCAAGTGCCCATGACCACAGTGTTTGTATTTAGCCCTTCAGTGAATCATATTTTACCCATGGCACTTATTGAATGCTTGCCATGTGCTGGCCTCTGGATGAAGTGCTGGGTACAAAGATGAATAAGACTCCTTGCACAATGCCTGGCAGTGGCAAAAGACCCTCGATTAATGCTTTTTGAATTAATGACATAATCCCTGCCTCTAAGATCTCTATTCTGTGGGAAAGATGAACACCTAATTGTGTCAGAGCCCAAAACTGTGTTTGAGTGAGAGTTGGTGTGCAGAGGAACTGCTGACACATTTCAGATGTCTTCGTGAGTTCTTATCACGGTGTCGCGGTCACACTGTCCTGTCCAATAACACCTCCTGGCTCTCAGAATCATTATTCAGCCCTCTTTTTCCAGGCCCTCTTAGTTAAGCTTGTGACACTGTGCTTGAACTCCTATTAATAGGCCTAGTCAGCCCTTCAGCAGATTGCATCTTAACATCAAACAGTCAGACTCCCCAACAATGACTTCTTGGCGCAATGCCAGTCCTCAAGCATCAAAGCCATGTTCCTTGCAAATCAGCTCCACGTGATGACAAATAAAGGCATCGGGATTCTAAACCAATTATCCCCTGGTGAAAGGCATATTCCTCAAGGGCACACTGGACTTTATTTAAAAAACAGTAACATCACTGGTGCTAGCCCTGAAATGTCAACAATGGACAAAACAAGCTGATGAGAGCCATAACAAGAAAGGGATATATAGCTCATGTACCCCACGTTGCATCAATTTTATGGAGAAATTCAAGCAAAAGCCTGTCTAGGCGTACTTTAAAAGCTCTGGCTTGAGCCTCCACCAGGAAAACTATTGGAACCCCATCTTGCCTGGAACTGAATAATGGAGTAGATTCATGTGCTTTTAAATTCCGATCATAGCACTGTGTGATCTTAGGAAAAGCATTCTCTGAGTCTCAATCTCCATATCTGTAAAATGAGGGATAGTAAGATCTACCTTAAGTCTGTTTTATGGATACAATAGCACATCAAGAGCCCAGTAATATTAATGCTAATTAGAACTACTACATCAAGCATATTCTAAGCATTTTACAAGCAGTATTTTAGTCCTCATATCAACCCTAGGAGGTTTGTTTAGTCACAATACACGACAAAATGGAGACTTAGATTAATTACCCAATATCCCAGATAGTGGGGCTTCCCATGTGATGCTAGTGGTAAAGCACCTGCCTGCCAGTGCAGGAGACTAAGAGACACAGATTCTATCCCTGAGTCTGGAAGATCCCTTTGAAGAGGGCATGCAACTCACTCCAGTATTTTTGTCTGGAGTACCCTATAGACAGAGGAACCTGATGGGCTACAATTCATAGGGTCACAAAGAGTTGGCCACAACTGCAGTGATTTAGCAAGCACGCATGTCCTCCAGATAGTGAGAGAGAGAGAGAGGGAAAGGATTCAAACTCAGGCTGGCTGCCTCCTATGGCCAAGCTCTTAAACCACCCTAGTGATGCTTCCCTCTGCCAGCCATCAAGGTCCTCCTCTTTGCTGCCTTGTTCCTCTGTTGCTCTCATGACTCCCTGTGTCTGTCTGTTGACCTCACCAGGACAGGACAGTCATCATCACTGTATTTACCAGATTCATTGGACAATTTTGCCTCATGAGTCAAATTCTTATGGTAGATATGTGGCAAAGGACCTCCTTAGGGACCTTCATTGAAGTCACTTACTTTGAAACACAATATTATTTTTGACCTAAACAACACAGTACTTTCCAATCATTAGCAGCTAAGCCATTAACTAAGCATATTGCTGGTAAAGAATCTGCCTGCAATGTGAGAGACTTGGGTTTGATCCCTGGATTGGGAAGATCCCCTGGAGAAGGGAATGGCTACCCACTCCAGTATTCTGATCTAGAGAATTCCATGGACTGTATAGTCCATGGGGTCGCAAAGAGTCGGCTATGACTGAGTGAATTTCACTTTCATTTTCACGCATATTGCAAAAACCGCTGGCTTTGGAGGTTTTGGAAACTTGTATTTAAGCCTCAGATCAGGGATTATGAGTTGTGTAAATTTAATCAGGCGCTTAATCTCTCTGAGCCTCTTCTATTCTGAGTTAATATATGTGGCTGGCTATTCTCTTGTTTTTCCTACAAATACATTTGCCCTCTCCTCTGCTTTCTCTGTGCCCTAAGGATTTGCTGTCTCCTACTAACTGCATTGCCAGGGCTCTCTTGCCATCTGTTTCAGTAGATCAGAAGATGGAAAGAAGGATAAAGATTATTCTGCCTTCTCTCACATCTTCCATACTACATCTTTGGCATCAGCTGGGTGACCCCTCTTCTTGGGCTCTTAACTTTGCATGGGGCTCTGGTAACATTGTTTTCATCTTTTAGCCCTTATGTTTTAGGGAAAATAATGGATTTCTCCTCTTGCTAGTCTCTGACTGACTCAACATCACTTGTTTGCTCTATAACTTGTCTACAACCTCTGTAAATAGTCCCTTCATTAAATTATTTTCACTGAATCTTCTCAGGAAATTATGTTGTTGTTTTTTTTTGCTCCAAACCCGATGGGTACAGTATACAAAAAGATTTGAAAACTATGAAACACTATCTATAAAAAATGTCATCAACTTAGTGGTGTTTACTATTATTTAGCCACATTTTCACCATCAACAATATATTCTGAAGTTTGTAAAACTTACCTGATTTATCAAAACATTGTTCCAGCCCAGAAATTAAAAACTGAGATTCATATGATCAACATAATCAGGGTTATATTGATTGAGGTGCACCTGGATCTAGTTTGCTTCCTTTTACTTTATTTCAATTAAAAAAAAAAGTTTTGGCTGCATAGTGCCACACGTGGGATCTTAGTTCCCTGACGAGAGATCAAACTTTCATCCTTTGCACTGGCAGGCCAGAGTCCTAAACACTGGACCACCAGGGAAGTCCCTGCTTCCTCTTTAACAGTTATCAGAATGAAGAAGTTTCCAATCATAACTAAAGGCTCCATCCTCAAGGAATGGGTGCCTAAAAGTAGAATAAGTAGGTTTTGTTTTTGTACAGATGTAAATATATGTATCTATACACACATATATACATAAATTGGCCTTTTTAAAAGACTCTGATGCTGGGAGGGATTGGGGTCAGGAGGAGAAGGGGACGACTGAGGATGAGATGGCTGGATGGCATCACGGACTCGATGGACGGGAGTCTGAGTGAACTTGGGAGATGGTGATGGACAGGGAGGCCTGGCGTGCTGCGATTCATGAGGTCGCAAAGAGTCGGACACGACTGAGCGACTGAACTGAACTGAACTGAATGCAGGTACTATGCCAACTGCTCCCAAAGTCAGCTATAACAGTGACTCATTTTATTTCTGCTCTAAGTATCTTATTTTGGAAACTGGAACTTATAAGCATTATGGAGTTTATTTAAACATTAACAATTTTACATAAAAATGCCAGTCTGTTTACAAGTAGAGGATGTGGGGTGGGAGGTGGGAGGGGGCTTCGGCATTGGAAGATTGTGTTCACCTATGGCTGATTCGTGTCAATGTATGGCAAAACAAATATAGCATTGTAATTAAAAAAGTAAATAAATTAAAAAAATAAAAGAATACAGTGTTTCTCAATACACTTTAAAAAGTTATGCTTTTTGCATATATATTTGAACTCTGTTTTTATACCCTAAGAAGTGAACTTCTGAATGACTCAAAAAAAACACAATGAATTCTCATTTTTGTTGGTCTCAACAAACGTATTTTTAAAGGTCTAATAATTATTTATTACATTCTTCGATCTATTTATATGAGTAAGTATATTAGGATTCTTTGGTCACAAGCAACAGAAGCCAATTTAGACATATTTAAGTAAAAGGGAATTTTACTGGAAGAATATAAGTGGTAATTCAATTAAGCTTGGGGATCTAGATGGCAAGAAAGAATGGGTGATTTCTTCAGGGCTCCACCACCAGAAAGTCTTGACTACAAATGTTTCCTGAGCTTGAGTCACCCTGATCAAGATTCAAATTGCAGGAGAATCAGCCTGGCTTGGCTCAGGTCCCAGGCACACTGGTTGGCCAAGGGAGCTGGGTTGGTTGATTGGCAGTCCCCACATGTGGAATGAAGTGGGTGGTTTGCCAAAGGAAAAGTGGGATGCTAGAATCTGGGGAAGGGGGATGAAATCTAAGCCAGCACAAAGAACATCTTCCACCACAAAAATCTTTGGGGGCATTTATGACATATTAAGATATTAGATATGGTGTATTTTCTTCCCTAAAATAACTTTCCCTTGGACACTGGAACATTAAGGGTGCTGAAGTTGAACTCCAGTACTTTGCCCACTTGATGCAAAGAGCTAATTTTTTGGAAAAGACCCTGATGCTGAGAAAGATAGAAAGCAACAGAAGAAAGAGGCAGCAGTGGATGAGCTAGTTAGATAGCATCACCAACTCAATGAATATGAATTTGAGCAAACTCCAGAAGATGGTGGAGGACAGAGGAGCCTGGTGTGTTACAGCTCATGGAGTTGCAAAACGTCGGACACAACTAAGCGACTGAACTACAATAATGAGATTAAGAATATGATATGCACCTAGAGTTGAAAGGAGACCACAAAGGTGGTTCTTGAAATTCTCGTAGAAACTACAGTTTCTTTAATGGGTCTGCCTTCCTGAGCAGTGTGCAGCAGGAATCTCTTTTCCAGTACCTTCCTCAGTGACTCAGTTAACACATCTTCAATAAGGGGTAGCAAATGTTTCCTGGTCACAGTGAAAACAAAACATTGACAGTAGCAAAGATTTGTTTTGCATTTCAGGAGCTTTTCAGTTGACAAAACAAATAGGGGAGAAGTCTTTAGAAAATTGTCATAAACTTTAGGATAAATGTGCTATGCAGACCCATGCTTTTTCAAATCCATGTCTTTTCCATGAAATTCTGGAATGAATATAAAATATTTGCTGATGAGGGCACAGATAGTGTCCACATTATTTGGGGCCATCTTCTGTGCCAAATAAGCCCTTGATACATGATTTTGAAATAAATGGAGGAATGACTCAATGAATATACCTATTATTAATAAAAGATCTCATGACTAACCATTATTTGTAAAAATTTATTTTAAAATGATTAGCTTTTATTTATCATTTGATCTCTGGGTCAGAAAGATCTGCTGGAGGAAAGCATGGTTACCCGCTGTAGTATTCTTGCCTGGAGAATCCCATGGGCAGAGGAGCCTGGCAGACTACAGTCCATGGGGTTGCAAAGAGTAGGACACCACTGAAGTGACTGGCCATGCACCTACTGGAATATAATCTCCACGAGGGCAGGAATCTTTTTCTACTTTATCTGTGCTGTATATCCCCAGTACCTTGGACTGGACATGGTCTTTTTTTTTCTCTCTCTTTTTTGGTCATGCCTTACGGCTTGCAGGACCTTACTTCCCTGACCAGGGATTGAACCCAGACCCAAGACAGTGAAAGCACTGCATCCTAACAACTGGACTGCCAGGAAATCCCCAGACATGGTGCACTTCTAGTCTTAAATAAATATTTGATGAATAGATGAATGAATGAATACAATATTTTAATAAAAGTCATCATATTTCTAGTGTTAGTTGCTCAATCATGTCCGACTCTTTGGGACTCCAGAGACTGTGGCCCACGAGGCTCCTCTGTCCATGGAATTCTCCAGGCAAGAATATTGGAGTGGGTAGCCATTTCCTTTTCCAGGGGATCTTCGCACCACCCTTCAATTATAGAAACATTTTTAGAAGTTGTTTAGAATGCTCCTAAATTGAAGCTTTAACATAATTTTTCCTTACTGAAGATAGGTTTTTAGAAAAAAATAAGATATAATTGACATGAAACACTTTGTAAGTTTAAGTGCAGAGTGTATGGGCTTGGTCCATTTGTATATGGCAACATGCTTGCTTACCACAGTAGTGTTAACTAACACCTTTATCACGTCACATAATTAGCATTTCTTTTTTTTGTGGTGAGAACATTTAAGATCTAGTCTCTTAGCAACTCTGAGGTTTATATGCAGTATTGCTAACTATGCTGTGATTAGGTTTCTAAGACTTTCATCTTCATGTTGCCAGTTTGTATTCTTTAACAACAACTTCTCAATTCCCCCACCCACCAGGTCCTGGTAACCATCATTCTTCTCTTCATGTCTACAAGTTCAGCTAAAGACAACCTTTAAAAAGATGGGACATACGGTTTTGAGGGCATTAATCCACTGTGGCCCCCTTTGCCTGACAAGTCAATAGAACTATTCTCTTCTATCCTCTTACTATTCTAAACTATTCTCTTTACTCCCCCAAAGAATATCTACTATATGACCACATTCTCTGCTATTTGCAGAATTTTCACAAGATTTGAGCTATGTCAGAACCTATTCCCACCCCTAATTCCAAGAACAATTCCAAGAGGCTGGCTGACCTTACCTTCTCAAGTTGATAGTTCAAAAAGTTACTTACAATATTTAATAAAACTTTAAAGGTTTCCTCTAAAACTGCATTTTAATATAGTACCTGCTTAAGCTTAATCCTTATTAAAAATTAAAGTCAGTGGTGCTCACATTCCAAGATCAGTTAATGCTGAGGATTACACATTTATTTGGCTGAGGAAAATACAGAAGGCATTAAAGAGTCAGAACAAAGAAAATCATTCTCCACCAACTAGTTTCTTTTTCTGTCTCCATAGGCAAAAATACCACCTAAGTATTATTTGGGGCCCTGCTACTTATATAATTAACAAAAGGCTGGTTATTAGGCCCTTTCTAGGATGCCCAGAACATCTAACACCAGTGTTAAAATTGGGAATAATTTTCTCTTTTGCAAAATATCTACTTCAGAGGAAAAAAGAAAGGAATATTATCAACTTTTTATTATAGCTGTAGTCATTTTATAAGCAAGAAATCCAAAATAAAGCTTTTTAAAAATGTTACCTAATTATAAGAACATTATATACCTTTGTGAACTAATTTAGTTCTAGTATTGACAAAACTGACAGATCTTGTTTGAAACACACTTGTATTGTTTTCAGTGTATATATGATTGATTATGTGATATGGGTTAGAGGTTTTATTCACTTGCACAGCTAGCAGTTATTGACACCTTCTGTGTGCCAGGGTTTGTGCCAGAGAGACCACAGTAAATAGCGTGAGAAAGTTTCTCATTCAAAGAGATTACCATCTAGTAGGAATATCCATTATGCAAAATTACTACACAAAGATTCAATCAACTGTGACTTAATATATGCTAAAAATGAAAATACAAGTGAAATGCTAACCTGTAACATGGGGTCTTAACCCAGTCAAGAAGGTCAAGGAAGATGTCCTGAGATGAGAAGCTCCCAAAGGATAAGAGGGAGTTAGCCTGGTGCAGAGAAGGGGGGTGGGGGAGATGGTGGCAGGTTGGAAAGAATATTTCTTGCAACAAAATCAGCGTTTGTGAAGGCCTTGAGGTGTGCAGCAGCAGACACATTTCCAGAAGCAAAGAAGTGCTCTATGACTGAGGAATAAAAAGTAGGGTGAAAACACAGAAATGGAGAGGTTGGCAAAGGGCCTTGGAAGCCCTTCATTCTAAGGAAAAGACTTCACTCTAAGGAAAAGAAGAAGCCTTTGAAGGATTTGTTTTTAAAACACAATTACATTTCCAAAAACTCCTTCTGTTGGAGGATTGACACTGCCCAATTTTAATAGTTACTTCCCTGGTGGCTCAGCAGTAAAGAATCTGTCTGCAATGCAGAAGATGCAGGTTCGATCCCTGGGTTGGGAAAAGCCCCTGGAGGAGGAAATGGCAACTCATGCCAGTGTTCTTGCCTGGAGAATGCCATGGGCAGGGACAGAGGAGCATGGCAGGTTAAAGTCCATGGGGTTACAAAAGAGTCAGACACCACTTAGTGACTAAACAACAACAATATAAAGTTATAGTAATCAAGATAGTGTGGTATTGGCACCAGAATAGACAAATAGATCAATGGAACAGAAATGGGCCCACATAAATACAGCCAACTGACACTTGACAACGTAGTAAAGGTAACACAATGGAGCAAAGACAGTCTTTTTAACAAATGGTGCTGGAACAACTGGACATCCACATGCAAAGTGATGAAACAAAACACAGACCTCTCACTTTCTTCATAGCAATTAACTTGAAATAGATCATAGACATAAACTTTAAGTTCAAAACTATAAAACTCTTAGAAGAAAACATGGAGAAACTCTAGGTGATTTTTTAGATACAACACCAAAGGCAAGAGAAAATATTGATAAGCTAGATTTCATTAAAATGAAAACTTCTTGACACTGTCAAGGAAATGAGGAGATAAGCCACAGACTAGGAAAAAATATTTCAAAACACAATTCTAATAAAGGACAATTATCCAAAATATGGCCTTCCCTTCTGGCTTAGCTGGTAAAGAATCTGCCTGCAATGTGGGATACCTGGGATGGATCCCTGGGTTGGGAAGATCCCCTGGAGAAGGGAAAGTCTACCCACTCCAGTGTTCTGGCCTGGAGAATTCCATGGACTCTATAGTCCATAGAGTCTCAAAGAGTTGGACATGACTGAGCAATTTTCACTTCATTTCATCCAAAATATACAAATAACTCTTAAAATTCAGTGATACGAAAATGAACAACTCACCTAAAAAATAGGTCTGGGTCAAAGACCTGAACAGATATCTTAGCAGAAAAGACATACAGATGGCAAGTAAGCATGTGAAAAGATATTTAACATCATTTATAATTAGGGAATTGTAAATCAAAACAACAGTGAGATTCTTCTGTACATCTATTAGAATGACCAAAATCCAAACCACTGATAGCATCAAATGTTGATGAGAATATAAAGCATAAGGAACTCTCATTCATTGCTGGTGAGAATGCAAAAACAATTTGGTAGTTTCTTACAAAACTAAACTTACTTTTACCATGTAATCAAAAAACTGTGCTCCTTGGTACTTATCCAAATGAACTGTTATGTCCACATAAAAATACGCACACAGATATCTGTAGGAGATTTATTTATAATTGCCAAAACTTTGGAAGCAATCAGAATGTCCCTAAATTGGTGAGTGGATAAATTATTGGTACATCCAAACAATGGTTATTCAGTGTAGTCACTCAGTCGTGTCCGACTCTGCAACCCCATGAATTGCAGCACGCCAGGCCTCCCTGTTCATCACTATCTACCGGAGTTCACTCAGACTCACGTCCCTCGAGTCCGTGATGCCATCCAGCCATCTCATCCTCGGTCGTCCCCTTCTCCTCCTGCCCCCAATCCCTCCCAGCATCAGAGTCTTTTCCAATGAGTCAACTCTTCGCATGAGGTGGCCGAAGTACTGGAATTTCAGCTTTAGCATCGTGCCTTCCAAAGAAATCCCGGGGCTGATCTCCTACAGAATGGACTGGTGGGATCTCTTTGCAGTCCAAGGGACTCTCAAGAGTCTTCTCCAATACCACAGTTCAAAAGCATCAATTCTCCGACACTCAGCCTTCTTCACAGTCCAACTCTCACATCCATACATGACCACTGGAAAAACCATAGCCTTGACGAGACGGACCTAAGTCGGCAAAGTAATGTCTCTGCTTTTGAATATGCTATCTAGGTTGGTCATAACTTTCCTTCCAAGGAGTAAGCGTCTTTTAATTTCATGGCTGCACTCACCATCTGCAGCGATTTTGAAGCCTCCAAAAATAAAGTCTGACACTGTTTCCACTGTTTCTCCATCTATTTCCCATGAAGTGATGGGACTGAATGCCATGATCTTTGTTTTCTGAATGTTGAGCTTTAAGCCAACTTTTTCACTTTCCTCTTTCACTTTCATCAAGAGGCTCTTTAGTTCTTCTTCACTTTCTGCCACAAGGGTGATGTCATCTGCATATCTGAGGTTATTGATATTTCTCCCGGCAATCTTGATTCCAGCTTGTGTTTCTTCCAGTCCAGCATTTCTCATGATGTACTCTGCATATAAGTTAAATAAACAGGGTGACAGTATACAGCCTTGACGTACTCCTTTTCCTATTTGGAAACAGTCTGTTGTTCCATGTCCAGTTCTAACTGTTGCTTCCTGACCTGCATACAGATTTATCAAGAGGCAGGTTAGGTGGTCTGGTATTCCCATCTCTTTCAGAATTTTTCACAGTTTGTTGTGATACACACAGTCAGAGGCTTTGGCATAGCCAATAAAGCAGAAGTAGATGTTTTTCTGGAACTCTCTTTCTTTTTCCATGATCCAGAGGATGTTGGCAATTTGATCTCTGGTTCCTCTGCCTTTTCTAAAACCAGCTTCAACATCAGGGGGTTCACAATTCACGTATTGCTGAAGCCTGGCTTGGAGAATTTTGAGCATTACTTTGCTAGCATGTGAGATGAGTGCAATTGTGCGGTAGTTTGAGCATTCTTTGGCATTGCCTTTCTTTGGGGTTGGAATGAACACTGACCTTTTCCAGTCCTGTGGCCACTGCTGAGTTTTCCAAATTTGCTGGCATGTTGAGTGCAGCACTTTCACAGCATCACCTTTCAGGATTTGAAACAGCTCCACTGGAATTCCATCACCTCCACTAGCTTTGTTCGTAGTGATGCTTTCTAAGGCCCACTTGACTTCACATTCCAAGATGTCTGGCTCTAGATTAGTGATCACACCATCATGATTATCTGGGTCGTGAAGATCTTTTTTGTACAGTTCTTCTGTGTATTCTTGCCACCTCTTCTTAATATCTTCTGCTTCTGTTAGGTCCAGACCATTTCTGTCCTTTATAGAGCCCAGCTTTGCATGAAATGTTCCCTTGGTATCTCTAATTTTCTTGAAGAGATCTCTAGTCTTTCCCATTCTGTTGTTTTCCTCTATTTCTTTGCATTTAGTGCTGAGGAAGGCTTTCTTATCTCTTCTTGCTATTCTTTGGAACTCTGCATTCAGATGCTTCTATCTTTCCTTTTCTCCTTTGCTTTTCGCCTCTCTTCTTTTCACAGCTATTTGTAAGGCCTCCCCAGACAGCCATTTTGCTTTTTTGCATTTCTTTTCCATGGGGATAGTCTTGATCCCTGTCTCCTGTATAATGGCATGAACCTCATTCCATAGTTCATCAGGCACTCTATCTATCAGATCTAGGCCCTTAAATCTATTTCTCACTTCCACTGTATAATCATAAGGGATTTGATTTAGATCATACCTGAATGGTCTAGCGTTTTTCCCTACTTTCTTCAATTTAAGTCTGAATTTGACAATAAGGAGTTCGTGATCTGAGGCACAGTCAGCTCCTGGTCTTGTTTTTGTTGACTGTATAGAGCTTCTTCATCTTTGGCTGCATAGAATATAATCAGTCTGATTCCGGTGTTGACTATCTGGTGATGTCCATGTGTAGAGTCTTCTCTTGTGTTGTTAGAAGAGGGTGTTTGCTATGACCAGTGCATTTTCTTGGCAAAACTCTATTAGTCTTTGCCTTGCTTCATTCTGTATTCCAAAGCCAAATTTGCCTGTTACTCCAAGTGTTTCTTGACTTCCTACTTTTGCATTCCAGTCCCTATAATGAAAAGGACATCTTTTTTGGGTGTTAGTTCTAAAAGGTCTTGTAGGTCTTCATAAAACCATTCAACTTCAGCTTCTTCAGCATTACTGGTTGAGGCATAGACTTGGATAACTGTAGTATTGAATGGTTTGCCTTTGAGACGAACAGAGATCATTCTGTCGTTTTTGAGATTGCATCTAAGTACTGCATTTCAGACTCTTTTGTTGACCATGATAGCTAATCCATTTCTTCTGGGGGATTCCTGCCCTCAGTAGTAGATATAATGGTCATCTGAATGAAATTCATCCATTCCAGTCCATTTTAGTTCGCTGATTCCTAGAATGTCGACATTTACCCTTTCCATCTCTTGTTTGACCACTTCCAATTTGCCTTGATTCATGGACCTGACATTCCAGGTTCCTATGCAATATTGCTCTTTACAGCATTGGATCTTGCTTTTATCACCAGTCACATGCACAACTAGGTATTGTTTTTGCTTTGGTTCCATCCCTTCATTCTCTGGAGTTATTTCTCCACTGATCTCCAGTAGCATATTGGGCACCTATTGGCCTGGGGAGTTCCTCTTTGGTATCCTATCATTTTTCCTTTTCATACTGTTCATGGGGTTCTCAAGGCAAGAATACTGAAGTGGCTTGCCATTCCCTTCTCCAGTGGACAACATTACTAAAAATACATGAGCAATCAAATCCTTAAAAGTAAAGGAAGAATCTCAAACTCATATTACTAAGTCAAAGAGGCCAATATGAAAGGCTACACACTGTATGATCTCAAATTTATGACATTCTGGAGAAGGCAAAATTATGAAGACAGTTAAAAAAACTAGTGGAGGGTTTACCACTGAGGTTTCTTTCATCCTTGGTAAAGAATCTGGCTGCCAATGCAGGAGACACGCGTTCAGTCCCTGATCTGGGAAGAAGTCATGTGCTGTGGAGCAACACAGCCCGTGCACCGTAACTACTGAAACAGTGCTCCAGAATCCACTGAGTCCTGCTGCCCTGGAGCCCACAGTCTGCAAGAAGAGAACCCACAGCAATGAGAAGCCCATGCAGTACAACGAACAGCAGCCCCCAGCTTGCTGCAACTAGAGAAAGCTCACACAGCAACGAAAACCCTGCACAGCCAAAATAAATAAATTAATTAATTAAATTACTTATATAAAAAAGGACTAATGATTATCAGGGGTTAGTAGGAAGGGGGTGATGAATAGGACGAATATAGAGGACTTGTACAGCAGTGAAACTATCCCATATGATACTATGCGTGTGTGCATGCGTGCCGTCACTTCAGTAGTGTTCGACTCTTTGCAAACCTATTGGCTGTAACCTGCCAGGCTCCTCTCTCCATAGGATTCTTCAGCCAAGAGTATTGCAGTGTGTTGCCATGCCCTCCCCCAGAGGATCTTCCTGACCTAGAGATCGAACCCACCTTTCTTATGTCTCCTGCTTTGGCAGGCGGGTTCTCTACCACTAGCTCCACCTGGGAAGCCCACATGATACTATAATTGTGGATATATCTTTATATAGAGTTATCAATACCAGAGAAAGTACACCACCAAGAGTGACTCTTAATGTAAACTATGGACCTGAGTGATGATGATACGTCAGTGTTGGTTCATCAATTGTAAAAGATTTTATGCTGGTGGGAGATGCTGATAGTGAGGGAGGTTGTACGTGTGCAAGAATGAGGGGTGTATGGAAACTCCTTGCACCACCCACTCAATTTTGCTGTGACTGCTCTTAAAAAATAAATTTTTTTAAATAGAAAAGTGAAATTGCCAAGTAGAACATTAAAAAAAAAAACAGGCTCTGTCTGAGTCTTCTGTGGAGAATGGACTGGAGATGAGCGAGAGTGGAAGCTGAAGAAGCATGACAGTGATCCAGCAAAAGGTGATGACAGCTTGACGCAGGGGTGACATTGGAGCAAGAGGGAAGTGGATGACTCAAGATGTGTTTTGGTGATGGGATGCCAGAACTCGCTGAGGGACTGGATCTGATGGAAAAGGAGATGAACAACCAAGGATGACACTGGCTAACTAGTGGTATTATGTATTGAGAACTGGAGGATGGGAGGGAATTGGGGGTGGCTGTGGAGCTCGGGGTTTTTGAAGGAAAAGGCAACTAAGTTCCACTTTATTTACATTGAGTCTGAGATATTCAGTTGGAGGCACTAAGTAGGTTATCTTTGCTTGTTTTTACTTTGTGGAATAGAAGTTTCACTCACTAATGGCAGTTTCTCAAAAATGACCTTTCCTGATCTGGATTTTTAACTTCTCATTTGCATAACTGACGGGCCCATTTTGCTGGTTTTTCAAGAGTAAAAGAAAAAGCTGACTCATATATTTGTTGTTGTTCAGTCGCTAAGTCTAGTCCAACTCTGCAAGTCACATACGTACGGTCAAATACTCCAGAAAATTGCTTGCAGTTTTGAAACGAGGTTTTCCCGCTCTGTTTCCATTTCTGCAGAGGTTTCAGTGATTTGAGGCCAACTTTCAGACAGCTCAGGCTTTAGTAGTCTCTACAAGAAGCAAATCTCTCACAGTGTGGGTGCATGAGAACACAAGCTCAGCTGGGGATATGGAATCACACACTGATGACAAGACTTACTGTGCTAGACAGTGTATACTTGTTTATTTCTCAGTCGTCCCCACTAGACTGTGAGTATGCTATTGCCAGGGATTTGATATCCTCAGCATTAGCATATATACAATATTGGATATTTGTGTATTCAGTTAGCATATAGGTCAGGTTTGAGCCACTGGGTTTTTCATTTACATATTCAAGGCTGTATTATCTGAAGTCACATCAGTGGTTAAAAACTATAACCAAACAACCCATTTTGTTTGTTTTAATTTTTTTAAATTATGGAAGTATAATAACACATTTACAGGAGACTCAGAAAGTACAGAACAAAGTTATAAAAGTTCCACTATATAATCTGTTACTTTTTAAATGCAAAAAACAACTAGTTAAGACCGATTTCTTTCACTGGATTGACTA
This sequence comes from Nanger dama, assembly GCA_917880005.1. Classification (NCBI taxonomy): domain Eukaryota; kingdom Metazoa; phylum Chordata; class Mammalia; order Artiodactyla; family Bovidae; genus Nanger; species Nanger dama. The sequence continues at coordinate 7,735,559 of CAKJTW010000059.1, forward strand.
AATTTAGTAATTTAGTAGTAATTTAGCAGAAACATTTTGTTACAAGGGAGATACCAGGTCAGATCGGTGTGTTTTAGGTGCAGTTAAAGGTTTAGAGGTTCTGATGCTTTTTTTTGGCTTTTTATGAGACTTGCTTTCTTTTTTTTCAAATTTCAGAAAGTGTTCACTTTTTTTTCACATTTTATTTTTTTAATACTTATTTTACTTTACAATACTGTATTGGTTTTGCCATACATTGACATGAATCAGCCACAGGTGTACACGATCTCCCAATGCCATAGCCCCTTCCCACCTCCTACCCCACACCATCTCCCCGGATCATCCCGTACACAAGAAAGTGTTCACTTTTTCAAAAAAAAAGCTTGTTTGGTGTTTAAGAAGGAATATCACTATTTTTCTATGATTTTTTTTGTTCAGTCATTCAATAAAATTATGAGTGACTGCTGTCTCTGAAACGCTTCTCAGCCCATCAACAGAAAATTTCACTTTTAGAGTTTACACTCTGGTAGGAGGAAACATGCAAATCACATGTAGGGTGTTAATTGAAATAATATAAAGAAAAATGCAACACACCCTTTAGGCTTAAAAAGAAAAATAAGCACTCCAGTGTTCTTGCCTGGAGAATCCCAGGGACGAGGGAACCTGGTGGGCTGCCGTCTATGGGGTCGCACACAGTCGGACATGACTGAAGTGACTTAGCAGCAGCAGCAGCAGCAGCAAGAAGATGAAGTGTAGAGAAAATTGTGCATTTGTAGATAGAAGACAGTCTGACTTCTCTGAGGAAACAACATTTGATCTAAGATCTGAATGAAGTGAGGATGGGAGCTATTTGAGGATAGTAAGAACATTCCAGGAAGAACAGCAAGTGCAAAAGTCAAAGGTTGAGGGATTGGCACATAATTAATTTCTAATGTATGTAAATAGCAAGTTTTAATTGTTGTCTTTTTATTACTTAGTTTATGTTCATATCTAATATAAGTATAAACATACATATACTTATGTATGTCTAATATATATATAACATATAATAACATGTAAATATTTAAATTACCTAAAGTAATACACTTTTATTTCAAATAAAGAGGACACTAGGAGAGTAATTACCACATAACCTTCCCGAATTCCTCAGTTTTCAACAATTTGAATTTAATGATAGGGAGAAAACTCTGGTAGTTGAAAATCCTTGACTCAGTTGTGGAAACATACCCAAGTCATTCTTTATCTGTTTATCCTTTGGTCACTCTGTGCAATTAACAACTTCTCTCCCGCCACAGAAAAGAGATTTTTAAAATTGTAAACAATGCAACATATAAGAATTCGGATGGACTGAGGGTGAAATAACCTGTGAAGACAGTGTACTAAGCCATCTGAGTCTAAACAATGCTTAAGAGCTCTGGGTACACATGTTAAGATCCCTTAAGCTCTTGAGAGACATTTGTTTACCTCACATATATGAGAGCTGATTTTTCCCATTCCTTTAATTTAGTCAAAGCCATCTCCTGAACAATACTTGGTTACCCTCATTCATGTAATTTATGCAATTTTAAAGAATTTAGGATGAATTTACCTTTAAAATGCTTTCTAATTTAGATGTCTCACTAATCTAATTCAGCCTTTTCTAGGTAAGAAGGATCAATGTGATTTTTCAATACTGATATTAACAAATTTTCAGAAAATATATTCTTTGTAATTTATGTAAATAAAATTCACATCATTATGAAAAACGTACTGGACAGACTTTTCTCAAAATGAGAGGGTATAATTAAGATAGTTTGACTTAAAATATATAGACAAAAAACTTGAAGTGTCCAAGGATACCTCAGAAAGGAAGGTTAGCATCCTCCAATGAAGTTAAAACAGTGGAACAAAGAGAGACTAAAGTTACTGTCTAAGAAATGAATTGCCAATCTAGGTTTGATGCAGGATACAGGATGCTTGGGGCTGGTGCACTGGGATGACCCAGAGAGATGGTATGGGGAGGGAGGTGGGAAGGGGGTTCAGGATTGGAACTCATGTACACTCATAGCGGATTCAGGTTGATGTATGGCAAAACCAATACAGTATTGTAAAGTAAAATAAAGTTAACAAAAATAAATAAATAAAATAAAATAAATAATAAAGTTACTGTCTCTAGGAACAGGAACCACAGACAGAGGCAACTTGGAAACGTTTTTTTGAAATTCTTCAGTTAAAAGTTTTTACTGGACTATATTTCAGAGCAAAATTGAATGGAATGTATAGAAATCGCCCATATATGCTCTCCCTCTGTGTCCCACTATCAACAGCCTCCGGTTGAGTGGTACATTTGCTACAACTATACCTGTGCTGACACATCATTATCAACCACAGTTCAGAGTTTACATTAAGGCTTACTTTTGATGTTGTACATTCTATGGGTTTGGACAATTGTTTAATGTATGACATATACTCATCATTATAGCACCATGTACAAGAGTTTCATTGCCTTCAAACTCCCTCTGTGTTCTGCCTGTCCAGCCCTTCCACCCTCTTAAACGCTGACGACCCCTGATCTTTGACTGTCACCATAACTTCCCAGAATGTCATGTGGTTGGAATCACACAGCGATTCTATTCTCTATCCTCTTAGTGATAATGCATTTTAGCTTCCTTCATGTCTTTTCATGGACCAATAGTTCTATACCACTGTTAATTTGAAACTGAAATACAAAATCAAAACAACACTGATTTATAATCTAGCCGTTTTCAAATGATCCATTCCATGCGAAATAATTCAGGATTAATCTGAGACACTTTTATTCAGTAACTCATCATCAATATTTATTGAGCATCTCTATGTGTCAGGCACTGTGCTGGGTACTAGTATACACAGGGCAGTAAAAGAGATAGACAAAATATTTGTCTTAATGGAACTTACATTCCAGTTGGAGGCTCAGACAATAAATAAGTAAGCAATATAGAATCAGACAATAAATAAGTAAGCAGTATAGAATAACAAATACTCATTGAGTTTTTCTCTTTTTCCTTCCTTTCATTTATTTCTTTTTCCTTCATCTTTTCAACATTTTCATTATTTTTCAAGCATTGATAAGGAGATAAAAGTATAATTTATTATCCGACACTGCTATAGACTCTGTGAGATCTCTGGCAACTCATTTTTCTCCCTAGGCATTTTCCCTGGCCTGTAAAATAAGAATGGCAATCTCTGCTTACTACTTAGATGGAAGAAAAACAGAAGTTATTACTTTGCTTTAAAAGCACAGTAATACCTTCAATTTGCCAGCCAGAGTTGTGAAATTAAAATGCCTTTGGATTTCTTATCTATTTAAAATTCATATTTATGTACACACAATTCAGTTCAATCTTCTTAAAAATAAACAGATAAATGTGGCAGCAATCACTCTTTTTTTCCTCCTCATGGCCTAGTCTGCCGCGCAATGCAGAACAAGATGCTGTCTTTATGTTTCATCTCAGCAATGCACAATGGAGAGAGAAAATCAAAGTCTAGAGTGCCCTTAATTACCTCTGCAATTCATGTGAATAATTGGATCTTTTTGAGGCTTGTGAAAATGACATAAAAAAGAAAATACAAATGTAAAAGACAGCTAATTTCAAACCTGTAAGGCGAATTTGGAAACTTTAAAAACAGAGTTGCATAACATATTTGTTGGTGAATCTGTCTTCATTTTGTTTCTAAAATAGCTGGAGAAATGATTCATGAGAAAGATCAAATGTTGAGTGGATTTTCAAAGCTGGAAACTTCTTTGATTTTGTTTATATGAAGCAAAATTCCTTCTGAAATTTTTATTTACTGTGAAGTTATATGTATTTATGTAAATATATATTGTTGTTGTTATTCAGTCACTCAGTCATGTCCAACTATTTGTGACCCCATGGAGTGCAGCATGCCAGGCTTCCCTGTCCTTCACTAACTCCCAGAGTCTGCTCATGTCCATTGAGTCAACGATGCCATCCAACCTTCTCATCCCCTTTCCTCCCCTACTCTTCCTGCCCTCAATTATTCCCAATATCAGGGTCTTTTCCAGTGAGTTAGCTCTTCGCATCAGGTGGCCAAAGTATTGGAACTTCAGCTTCAGCATCAGTCCTTTCAATGAATATTCAGAGTTGATTTCCTTTAGGGTAGACTGGTTGGATCTCTTTGTTGTCCAAGGGTCTTTCAGAGTCTTCTCTAGCACCACAGTTTGAAAGCATCAGTTCTTTGGCTCTCAGCCTTATATAGATATATATAATAAGGTATATATAAGTAAATATATATAACATAAATAAATATATATAAAGAAAGAGTCATTTTTGTTGTTCTTCATTTAAAAATTTCATTCTGAATACTCAGATTTTGCTCACATATTACTTTACAGATGTGTAATCCTTCAATCGGACAGAGATTACTCTCCTTCAGGAGAAAGCAGTCTTACCGAATGTTAGTGCAGCTTCTCTGCATTTCTGATGCCTCTCAAGATCCTTCAGCCTTGTTGAGATAAGCGACCCACCAGTCACATATTTGCCAAGAGCCACTTCTTGCATTCATACCCTATGCCCTGGCTGCCTGGTGCTCTCCCCACCACTGGACAAGCAAGGCTCTATGAAGATGGGGGAGAGGACCAGCTAGGCTTGGCAGTTGAAGTCCTAAACTGGAAGAATAGGGGTAGTAATGGAAGAAGATTATTTTGGGGGACCGAGGACCCAAGAAGGCAAGTAATGAAATGCTAGTGGTGGAAAGGACCTTAGAGGTCCAGAGAGTGGGGGAGTCTTGCCTTAGGCCACTGATTGAGTCCCTTGGATCCATCCCATGATGCCTACTTCAGAGCTCCTCTCACTGGGCCTACTGTTCTCAGGGCAGAGCTCTTCTTAGGCCTTTCTGATGCTAGGCCAGGGAGCCTGAGCCTGCCATGGTACACTGGTATCCAAAGCCAGCATCTCAGACAGGCCAATCCTTGCCACTCAGAGCAACAACTCAAGGCCGTATCATCCTGCCTTTATGCTCAGCATGTTACTTGTTGCTTTCTGATATCTTAACTTATTTACTTATACCATGGAATATAAACTCCATGGTACAAGGGAACTTATCCATCTTTCTCAAGGCTGCAGTGCCATTTCCTAGAAGAATGTCTGTTTGTTTACAGTAGGTGCTCGGTTACTAATTATTGAATAAATAAATGAAGGCCCAGGGGCTTCCCTGGTGGTCCAGTGGCTAAGACTTCATGCTTTCAATGCACAAAGTGGGGGTCTGGTTGGAGTCCTGGTAGGAAAACTAGATCACATGCTGCAACTAAGACCTGACACAGCCAAATAAATAGTAAAAAGTTAAATAGATAAATATTTATAAATAAATAAACGAAGATCTATTTTTATCTCTGTGACTCCAGGATTGCTTTAGTTTCTGATTGGTACTTAATCATCAGTGGTTTGGAACATCACAGCTCTTAGCTTGTCCTGGTATGCCTTTATTGACCTATAAGCATAGACATGGGATGTTTCTTTAAGGGATTCTCAGCCTTTTGTAATGTAAGGAACCCTTCCCTCCCATGGAGACTACCTGTCCAACCTCAATACAGAGAACAAACAGATCTTAGTTATTTAGAAAAACAATTATAATGGTAGTGAAGCCAGTTAGGAGGAAGGTGTTATAAACAGGAGGTAAGAATCTAACAATGACATCCGAAGGATGATGAAGAAATGAATTCAGATGCCTGATCAGAGGATGACAGGCTTCCCTGGTGGACCACATGGTAAAGAAACTGCCTGCAGTGTGGGAGATGTGAGTTCAATCCTTGGGTTGGGAAGATCCTCTGGAGAAGAAAAAGGCAACCCACTCCAGTATTCTCACCTGGAGAATTCCAATTCCTTGGACAAAAGAGCCTGGCAGGCTATAGTCCATGGGCTTGCAAAGAGTCAGACATGACTGAGTGATCAACACTTTCACTTTTGAAGACAACAGTCTTCACAGTAAATTTCACGTAGAGGGTGAGAGAAAGGGAGCAGTCAGAATGGACTCAATATTCTAGCTTGTCTGATGAGATGAATGCTTGCTATTAACTGATATGCATGACACAGAGCAGGTTGAGTTGTTCTGAAAAAGAATGGTGAAAATAAGATAATTGGGCCTTGGACATTTTTATGTTGAGGTGGGAATGAATTGTTCAAAAAGAGGTTTCCAATAAATATTTGAGACTCAAATCTATAGCTTAGTAGAAAGGGAGACTAGAAATGTACAGTTCAGATTTGTCTACATGTGATAGATCAAGCCAGCCTTAGAAGTAGATGAGAATAAAACAAAAAAGTGTGAATGAATAAGATGGTAGACCAAGGATATGACACTTAAAGAGGCAATAGGCACAGTAGGGAAAAACTGGGACTTTGGACATATTGCTCAATCTTTCTGTTCCTCAGTTTCTCCATCTGTAAAATGGGTCGTTTAATACAACAAAATGTTTATTTAGTACAGTGCCTGGAACATAATACAGATTATATAATTATTTCCTATTTGGGGGATAAGCATATTCCAGGTGGTACTAGTGGTAAAAACCTGCCTGCCAATTCAGGAGATGTGAGACCCAAAGTTTCGATTCATGTGCCGGGAAGACCCCCTGGAGAAGGAAATGGCAACCTGCTCCAGTATTCTTGCCTGGAAGATGCCATGGATGGAAGAGCCTGGCAGGCTACAGTCCATGGGATCACAAAGTTGGACATGACTGAAGCAACTTAGCACACAGCACTATTTAAGGTAAGATAGAAAAGAGAAGGCAGTTAAGAGTTCTGGGAAAGAGAAATCTGAGTCAGAAGAGAACAAGAAAGAGCAGCGCTATAAAAGCAGAGAGGTGAATGCGGGGGAGTCAACCATGCCAAACGTTATAGTAAGTTCCCTAAAGTGGGGATTCCTGAGAGGCCTTTGTCTCTGTTGGTTAGAGTCACTTCTGTTCTTAGAAAGGGCGAACTCAGGAGAACGACTGCAGCGCAAGTCTTACTGCTAGGATTGAAGAGCAAATCAAAAGTGAGCTCTCTTCAGAGACAGTGAATGGACACTTTCACTTCCTTCCTCTCCTGACACTTCACTGACATTATAGCAACGGGATTTTTTTTTTTTTTTCCCCTCTGATAAACAAAGAGAACGAAATGACAAGAGATGACAATAACAGAATTCTGGAAACTGAAAACCAGAGAATGGATGCTAATTTACTTAGTACAATTAAGAAAACTGAAAACTAACCCTGCCACAGGGGAAGCCCCAAAAGAAGTTGAGTTATGGTATAGAACCCCAGAAAACCCAGAATTGGGGATTTTAGGTATCTCTGAAATTGGGGTTGAAAGTTAAGATGAAAACAGAAAGTTCTGCTTTAGAAGCAGTTCAGTTCAGTTCAGTTGCTCAGTCGTGTCCCACTCTTTGTAACCCCATGGACTGCAGCACGCTAGGCCTCCCTGTCCATCATCAACTCCTGGACCTTGCTCAAACTTATGTCCATCAAGTTGGTGATACCATCCAACCATCTCATCCTCTATTGTCCCTTTTCCTCCTGCTTTCAATCTTTCCCAGCATCAGGGTCTTTTACAATGAGTTGGTTCTTCACATCAGGTGACCAAAGTATTGGAGTTTCAGCTTCAGCATCAGTTCTTCCAATGAATATTCAGGACCGATTTCCTTTAGGATGGACTGGTTGCATCTCTTTGCGGTTCACTGGACTCTCAAGAGTCTTCTCCAACACCACAGTTCAAAAGCATCAATTCTTCAGTGCTCAGCTCTCAAATCCGTAAATGACTACTGGGAAAACCTTAGCTTTGACTAGACAGACCTTTGTTGGCAAAGTAATGTCTCTGCTTTTTAGCATGCTTTTCTTCCAAGGAATAAGCATCTTTAATTTCATGACTGCAGTCACCATTTTCAGTGATTTGAGACACCCCCAAAATAAAATCTTTCACTGTTTCCATTGTTTCTCCATCTATTTGCCATGAAGTGATGGGACCTGATGCCATGATCTTAGTTTTCTGAATGTTGTTTTAAGCCAACTTTTTCACTCTCCTCTTTCACTTTCGATCAAGAGGCTCTTTAGATCTTCTTCGCTTTCTGCCATAAGGGTGGTATCATCTGTGTATCTGAGGTTATTGATATTTCTCTCAGCAATCTTGATTCCAGCTTGTGGTTCAGCATTTTGCATGATGTACTCTATATATAAGTTAAATAAGTAGGGTGACAATATACAGCCTTGATATACTGCTTTCCCAATTTGGAACCAGTCTGTTTGTTCCATGTCCATTTCAAACTGTTGCTTCTTGACCTGCATACAGATTTCCTCAAAAGGCGTCAGATAGTCTGGCATTCCCATCTCTCTCAGAGTTTTTCACCGTTTGTTGTGATCCACACAGTCAAAGGCTTTGGTATAGTCAATAAAGCAGAGTAGATGATTTTCTGGAACACTCTAGCTTTTTCAATGATCCAACAGATGTTGGCAATCTGACTTCTGGTTCCCCTGCCTTTTCTAAATCCAGCTTGAATATCTGGAAGTTCACGGTTCATGTACTGTTGAAGCCTGGTTTGGAGAATTTTGAACATTACTTTTTGAGCATGTGAGATGAGTGCAATTGTGCAGTTTGGGACTGGAATGAAAACTGAACTTTTCCAGAAGCAGTTAGACTCTTATAAATCAACTATATATATATATATACCCTGGTTTGATCCCTGGGTTAGGAAGATCCCCTGGAGAAGGAAATGGCAACTCACTCCTGTATTCTTGCCTAGAGAATTCCATGGACAGAGGAGCCTGGCAGGCCACAGTCCATGAGGTCAAAAGAGTCACACACAACTTAGTGACTAAACCAACTAGCAAATGCATAACTAATACATAAAAAATTAAAAGCTGAAAAGAAACTTAAAGAAAGAAAGAAGCATTTATCATCACCTCATCACCTCATACTGCCTCGCCATGACTTTCCCTAACCCTGCATAACCAGAATGGCTTTCTCTTCACGCTTGGGGCAGAAGCTGTAGGGTATTTTATTGAAGTATAGTTGATTTATAATGTTGCATTAGTTTCAGGTGTACAGCAAAGTTATTGTCATTCATATACATGTATTCATTCATTTTTCAGCTCATTTGCTCATATAGGTCATCAGACTATGGAGTAAGAGTTTCCTCTCCTCTAGAGTAGATCCTTGTTATTACCGAATGACCTTGACCAAGGGACAGTACCGTACAAATGGATGGGTTAAATGGAAGTCTCTGCTGAACAGTGAGACACCCCAGGTCCATTCTCTCTGTTTTTCTAGGATGCTGCAATCAAGTTTATATATTCTGGGAAAGAGGGTGAAAGGCTTTTTCCTCTCGATAAATATGTACCCCAGGAGAAAAAAGCCTAAAGCTACAGACAGGGGTCTACTGACAGTTATCTTCCAGTGCTGTCCACCACTTAGCAAGGTCAGCTCATCCACACAGTGTCCTCATGGTCTTTGTATGTGTCTAAAATCTTAACAAGGACAAATGATACCTTGGGCATTTCTATTTCTCTTCTCTTTGCATGTAGTGTCTGCAATATGGTGTTGATGCTAAGAGCAAGAAAGAGCAAGCACCAGGAGGGAGCCATATTCTTTTTATGACCTACCTTGGAAGTCACTCAGCATCATTTGTACCTTGTTCTGGTTAAAAGGGCCACCAGGTTCAGTTGGAGGCAACAGAGAGTGCACCCTTGGTAGGGAGGTATAAATTGTTACATTGTGGGAAGGCCTTGTGGGGTGGGCCAGGACAAAGCAATAAACACAGCAGACACACAAAGGATAGAGAGTGAGGAGGGGATCACAATTCTTAGCAACTCTGAATGCTAGCAGATGATGCAACAGTGCCTTAAACATCATCAAACAAAACAGCTTTTGATGCAGAATTTTATACTCAGCCAAGCTCTGACTAAAGAGTTAAGACAGAATATTTGTGTATATCCAACTTCTCAAGGATTTTATCTTCCATATACCTTCAGCCAGGAAACTCCTGGCAGCTGTGCTCCATCAATATGAAGGCATAAAGAATGAAGCAGAGCCAGGAACTGAGGCCGCAAATAGGAGAGAAGTGGAGGACAACCCAGGACAATAACCATGCGGCAGCTGAGGCTGGAGAGAAGAACAGAGGACTCGGGAGTGATGTCCCTATTAATCTGCTATATTTTCTCAGGTGTTTGGATGCCCTGAGAGTAAGGGAATGAATTAGTAAGAGACTGAACAAAGAAAATAACGATATTTAAGTCTAGGGAAAAGCAAAAGGTGTACTTGAAGTGAACATGTCATAGTACACACATGACTAAGCTGTGAGTACAATGTGCATAGTCGCAATAATATAAAAATATTTGATCCGTGTTTTGGAAACTGGAAAGGAGTTGGGGGAAGAGTGTGTTTGAGAGCTAAATCCTAAAATTCAAAGGATAAAGTCAACATATAATTATTAAAATAGAAAAAAAATCCCAAAATCAACATAGGTACATTATTAGAAAACATGGAAGCAAATTGTTTGTTATTTAGTTGCTAAGTCATGTCTGACTCTTTGCAGTCCCATAGACTAGCCCCCCAGGCTCCTCTGTCCATAGGATTTCCAGGCAAGAATACTGGAGTGGGTTGCTATTTCCTTCTCCAGGGGATCTTCCTGGCCTAGAGATGGAATCCTTACTCCTGTGTCTCCTGCACTGGCAGGTGGATTCTTTACCACTGATGCCACCAGGGAGGGCATGGAAGCAAATATACAGAGGAAAGGTGAAAGAGGTAAAAGTAGTTATCACAGAGGAGAAAGAATGGGGGGGAGAAATTGTTTCATAAATTAATAACTTTTTTTTGGTCTGATTCTGTTTTTGGGGGAGGAGATAGGGAAGGCTGGTCCACGCCTCATGCAGGATTTTCCTGGACCAGGGATTGAATCAATACCACCTGAAGTGGAAACACAATGTCTTAACTATTGGACCGCCAAGGAAGCCCTTAAATTAACAACTTTTATAAAATATTTCATTTAAAAATTACATACACACACACAAAAATTACATACACATCTTGATTAAAAATTACATACACATCTTGATTAAAAATTACATACACATCTTGATTAAAAATTACATACACATCTTGATTAAAATAAAAATTACTGTCTAAAAAAATCATGAATGGAAATTTCTGTCAAAACATGAAGGTTTGTACATGTTTTCTCCCTTTTTCAATTCTACCAGATGCAATAAAATAAACTTACTGGGGCAAAGAGAACGGAAGAAGAAACAAGAGCAAGATAGGAGCTTACAAAATAGCAGGCCCTCGGTGACAAAAAAGAGCACAAAATCAGATTTGAAAATGAATAGAATAAAAGACATCACGACAAACTGCTAATTTTAAAAAGCCAGCAGACATCATGACATTTAAAAAAAAGCAGAGTTTTTATTAACTGCCTTAGAAATTTTTTGATACTTTTTTACATCTTTGGCTATATTGCCTTCCACCTACTCTTCTTGTGATAAACTGTTAAATCTATCATTAGAATAGAAAGGCAAGTTAGTCTTCCCTCCCGCATACTGCAAAAAGAAAGTTTTTAAATGGATGAGATAGAAGAACATCTTTTTAGCTTCGACATTACTGCTGGTACTGTCATATAAGCTTTTAGGACTGTTGCCAAATTTAGGAAAGTAGTTGCCTCTCTTTTCATATATAAACTATAAGACTTTAAAACAATTCAAGTTTTCTTGTGTTTTGACTAATTGCAAATGTACTGAGATGGAGATGATCATAAACCATTTGTTATTAGTGTCTTCATGTCACAGTAACATATCTTGAACTTTATAACATTTTTGTCCGTGTTAGTTGTTGTGTGTGTCAAGTCAGCAGGAAACTTATCTTTTCTAGTTTTTTATGGTTATGGTCATTTACTCTTCATTGTATGGATTATCAACAATAATCCATAAACATATTCATTGCTTCTATTCAAAACATGTATCTTCCTTTTGATAACATATTATGGCCTTGGTATGATCTGATACTACTTTTTCTCAGCATCAGAAAAATTTCTGTTTATTTAGTTTCCCATTTTATTGTTTTTGTTTCATAGTCTATTAAATTTTAATATGAATTTTCTCTCAATCCTTCAATAAATAAATATATAGGTGACATAATAAAATATCTTTTATATATGCCCAAGTGAGGAGTCTGCAATTTCTCATATATTTTATTGACATAGTCCTAAACTTATTTCCAAATTGCAACAGTTATTTATACCCTACAAATACTGGACATATACACAAATTCCGATCAATCTTTTTGGGCGAATTCCATCAAAAGCAGAAAAGAGTATATGATGTGTTTAATAATTATATATACTAAGTCATAAAGTATATTCTGGAAAGAAGAGAACTTCTGTTTTCATGAGGGATCAGTGAAAATCAAATGCTCCGGTTACATGTTACACATGACATTTCGGAAAGTATTTCCCCAGACTAGCGTCTAGCTTGGAGAAGGCATTGGCACCCCACTCCAGTACTCTTTTGCCTGGGAAATCCCATGGACGGAGGAGCCTGGTGGGCTGCAGTCCATGGGGTCACTAAGAGTCGGACACGACTGAGTGACTTCACTGTCACTTTTCACTTTCATGCGTTGGAGAAGGCAATGGCAACCCACTCCAGTGTTCTTGCCTGGAGAATCCCAGGGACGGGGGAGCCTGGTGGGCTGCCGTCTAGGGGGTCGCACAGAGTCGGACACGACTGACGCGACTCAGCAGCAGCAGCTTCTAGCTTAGAGCCCGCCAGGCTCCTCTGTCCAGGGGATTCTCCAGGCAGGTATACTGGAGTGGGCTGCCATGCCCTCCTCCAGGGGATCTTCCCAACCCATGGATCGAACCCACATCTCTTATGTCTCCAGCAGTGGGTGCTGGCAGGTGTGTTCTTTACCACTAGCCATCTGGGAAGTCCCGATTTCACTCACACATCCTTCTACATTGTCCTTTACTCAAACTAAATGCAGCTCAACTTCCCCTCAGCCAGATCCCAAAAATGCCTACAGCAACTCCAAAAGCACCCCTACACATCAGGAAATGAAACAGATGAGACTTCCGGAATGGAAAGAAACAAGAAACTTAGCCATGGGTAAAATGGCTTACTCCTCGTGGATATATTGCTAGGACTCCTTCCAAGGAAGCAGGACCTTGGAAGCAGGACAGGAGAGTTTGAGCTATGCTAGCTTCAAGGTTAATTGCCTCTGACAATACTAACTAAATTTTGGAAAACAAATTAATGTGTGTAAATGGCTTGTCAGACTAGAGAAAGTTGAGCCTTGTGCTAGAAGCAGGGCAATTCTAGAGGCAAGTTAAATCACCATCTTGGGTACATATGCGCTGAGTCCCTTCAGTCGTGTGACCCCATGGGATCCTCCAGGCAAAGAATGCTGGAGTGGGCTGCCATGTGCTCCTCCAGGGGATCTTCCCAACCCAAGGACTGAACCCAGGTCTCTTACATCTCCTGCATTTGCAGGCAGGTTCTTTACCACTAGCGCCACCTGGGAAGCGCAAACTACCACTACAGATACTCAAATAATGTGAGGACATGGAAGCTATAGGTACTTGTGAAAATTGGTGTAAATGATGATCTGAAAATAAGAGTGTGAAACATCTACTAGAGAAAAGATGCTCTGTATATCACCTCCCACCTGCCTCTCTCTAGCCTTGCTATACTCATTGCTTTCAACTTCTTACTTCTCATTCATTTTCCATTTAGGTTTTTAAATAAAATTACTTTTTAAATCAAATTAAAATTAGCAGCCATATCTCCAGCCCACCATTTCCAACTTGTATGACAGGACATGTGCCAATATCCCCATTTCAGCAGATGACTGCAAGTTTCCTGGAGCCTAAATCTGCCACGTCTTTGGGACACATGGCAGAGCTAAGAGTATGTGTGTAGGGATCCCCATTATTGTGAGTCAGTTCAAATCTAAATACTGAGTACTAAGAGTCCCCCTACTTCTCTCTTCTGCTTTTCTTTGATTCACCTGGGAAAATGCTAGAAAGCAGACAAGGTGAAATTGACTGGCTTAGGAATAGAGATCTCCAGGTGCTTACATTTGTGATCCTCCAACAAAAGAACACAGCCTGATTACCCAGCATCTTTCCATTAACAAGCTCCCTGCAAGGAGTTTAAATTAGCTTTCAGTGACTCTGTCTGAAATATGAAGAGATAGCCAGAGACTACCTGACAGTAGGAAAAGCCTCTGACACAAAGGGCTAAGACCAAAACAAAGAGGAAAATGAGAAATAAAGAAAATAGGAAAAATGCCATCAACAGCACAGGATTATATAAAACTGAAATACTCATAAAAGAAAAAGCATTTAGAATTAAAGGCCTGATAAAAGCAAGGGAAATGTTAACTGAAGAGTTAAAAGATTAAGCTGAGAAAACTCCCAGAAATTAGAAAACAAGACAAACATGTAAAAAAAAAACAAAATGTTGTTTAGTCACTTAGTCGTATCTGACTCTTTGCAACCCCATGGACTGCAGCACTCCAGGCTTCCCTGTTCTTCACTATCTCCTGGAGTTTGCTCAAACTCATGTCCATTGAGTCAGTGGTGCCATCCAACTATCTCATCCTCTGTTGCCCCCTTCTCCTCCTTCCCTCATTCTTTCTCAGCATCAGGGTCTTTTTCAATGAGGTGGCTCTTCTCATCAGGCCAAAGTACTGAAGTTTAAATATGAGGAAATTAAAAGATCAGTCCAAATGGGCCATAATCTGAAGAGTGGAAGTTCTAGAAAGAGAGAATAGAGAAAATAAAGTTATCCCAAAATAATTTCAGATGATTTCCTAGGAAAACACTTGGAAAATCAAAGTATAAATCTGTTGTGTAATTCTAGAACACTATGGAAAAAGAGAAAATTCTAAAAACAGCCAAAGAAGACTAAATGTAGTCACGTGAGGTTTTGATCAGAATAGATTTAAACATTTTACCAGTAGTACTAGAAATTCAAAGACAAGGGAATAATGCCTTCAAAATTCATAGGGGAAAATTACTTACACTCTCTTGTTCTGTATTCAGCCAAAATATTAGTCAAGTGTAAAAGTAGAGTTTTTAAAATTGCAGACATGCAAGAATTTAGAAAACTTATAGCACAAGCATATTTCTTAAGGGTAAGTAAATTCATACTCATTCAATATAGCAGAAAACCTATAGATACTGTATAAAATTGATAATCAAGAAGTGGAGGTATAAAATAGTGGACTTAGAGAGCTCATATAGCCACTAGAAGAAACATCAATAAGATTCTAAAGTGGTTGGAAAGATTAGAGGGTCACGGAGGAGGACTAAAACTCTTCCCTGTGAGTTTTCTAATTTTTTAAAAAAACAAAACATGTGCATGTATTAATTTTATTAAAATAATTTTGTTTTATGATCAAAAAGGAAGTGAATGGAAAGATGGAAAGTGAGGTAATAAAAGCAATGAATCATATAGAGATAGAGGTGGTGGGAGGGTGAAGCATTTACTGTAATACTCTTTACACACAGCTCAGTTCAGTTCAGTTCAGTTGCTCAGTGGTGTCCGACTCTTTGCGACCCCATGAATCGCAGCAAGCCAGGCCTCCCTCTCCATCACCATCTCCCGGAGTTCACTCAAACTCACGTCCATCGAGTCCGTGATGCCATCCAGCCATCTCATCCTCGGTTGTCCCCTTCTCCTCCTGCCCCCAATCCCTCCCAGCATCAGAGTCTTTTCCAATGAGTCAACTCTTTGCATGAGGTGGCCAAAGTACTGGAGTTTCAGCTTTAGCATCGTTCCTTCCAAAGAAATCCCAGGGCTGATCTTCAGAATGGACTGGTTGGATCTCCTTGAAGTCCAAGGGACTCTCAAGAGTCTTCTCCAACACCACAGTTCAAAAGCATCAATTCTTTGGCGCTCAGCCTTCTTCACAGTCCAACTCTCACATCCATACATGATGACTAGAAAAACCATAGCCTTGACTAGACGGACCTTAGTCAGCAATGTAATGTCTCTGCTTTTGAATATACTATCTAGGTTGGTCATACCTTTCCTTCCAAGGAGTAAGCGTCTTCTAATTTCACGGCCTCAGTCACCATCTGCAGTGATTTTGGAGCCCCCCAAAATAAAGTCTGACACTGTTTCCACTGTTTCCCCATCTATTTCCCATGAAGTGATGGGACTGAATGCCATGATCTTCGTTTTCTGAATGTTGAGCTTCAAGCCAACTTTTTTCGCTCTCCTCTTTCACTTTCATCAAGAGGCTTTTTAGGTTCTCTTCACTTTCTGCCATAAGGGTGGTGTCATCTGCATATCTGAGGTTATTGATATTTCTCCTGGAAATCTTGATTCCAGCTTGTGCTTCTTCCAGCCCAGTGTTTCTCATGATGTACTCTGCATATAAGTTAAATAAGCAGGGTGCCAATATACTGCCTTGATGTACTCCTTTTCCTATTTGGAACCAGTCTGTTGTTCCATGTCCAGTTCTAACTATTGCTTCCTGACCTGCATACAGATTTCTCAAGAGGCAGGTTAGGTGGTCTGATATTGCCATCTCTTTCAGAATTTTCCACAGTTTATTGTGATCCACACAGTCAAAGGCTTTGGCATAGTCAATAAAGCAGAAAGAGATGTTTTTCTGGAACTCTCTTGCTTTTTCCATGATCCAGCGGATGTTGGCAATTTGATCTCTGGTTCCTCTGCCTTTTCTAAAACCAGCTTGAACATCAGGGAGTTCACAGTTCATGTATTGCTGAAGCCTAGCTTGGAGAATTTTGAGCATTACTTTACTAGCATGTGAGATGAGTGCAACTGTGCAGTAGTTTGAGCATTCTTTGACATTGCTTTTCTTTGGAATTGGAATGAAAACTGACCTTTACACACATGAAGCTCTTTAATCCTCACACTCCTGAAAGAAATACCATTATACCATTTTAGAGATGAGGAAGCTAAGGCTCCAGGAAGTTAAAGGAATTTGCCCAAAGTCACACAGCTAGCAACTGGCAGAATTAAGGCTGAATCCAAGTCTGTCTGGTTCCAAAGCTCAGTCATAGTTCTGAATGTTGGCAAACAGAAGAGAAAGATACTGGGATCAGTATGAAGGGAAGACAGTAAGTTTTGAGTAGAGGAAACACATGAATATTAAGGCAAGTTGAAAGTGAAGAGTCATCAGTGGGCAATAATTGAAAGTACAGAAGAGAGAAGGAATAATTTATCCAAGTTTTAGATAGTTGGGCTTCCCAGGTGGCATCATTGGTAAAGAATCTGCCTTTCAGTGAAGGAGACATGAGAGATGAGGGTTCAATCCCTGGGTCAGGAAGATCCCTTAGAGTACAAAATGGCAACCCACTCCAATATTCTTGCCTGGAAAAGTCCATGGACATAGGAGCCTGGCGGACTATAGTCCATGGTACCAAAAAGGGTTGCACACAACTGCTGGCCTATGCAGGATTTTACCTTAGAAAATTAGGGGAAAGCAGCATGATGATATATGCAGGAGCAGAGTTGTGGAAAGGAGGTAAGTGTGGGTGAAATTGTTATTAAACTGGAATTTATAAGTCTGATACTCTTTTTCTCCATGAAGCAAGAGTTTAGTTATTCTCCTATGACCAAATGAACAAGGAAAGGGTTGGATCTTTGCAGGAGACTAGGGGAAGAGTGAAGTTCGAAAATGACTGGAGCCTTTAGGAAAGAGAGTAGGTTTGCCAGATTCAGCAAATAAATATACCACTCACTCAGTGAAATCTGAATTGCAGATTAAAATGACATAATTATTTCAGTATATGTCTCAAATATTGCATAACATTTTATCTGGCAGCCCTTAAAGACAGACATTAAAGCATGCATGTGGTTAGTTGCTCAGTCATATCTGACTCTTTTCAACCCCATGGACTGTAGCCCACCATGCTCCACTGTCTATGGGGATTCTCCAGGCAAGAATACTGGAGTGGACTGCCTTGCCTTACTCCAGGGGATCTTCCCAACCTAGGGACTGAAACCAGCTCTCCCAAAGCATGCATAAAGAACAGTAAAGCTGCTTTGAAATAAGAAGTCTGGAATGGATCCACCTCAATGTGATGGGCATCAGATGGTAAGCTCATTGTGCCGGGAAGAAGGTAGGACTCTGGGCTTATCTTCCAGGCAACAGTTGAAAGGGAGCTGGGCAAAGAGCCAGGAGATAGCTTGAGGGTACAGTTCTTGGGGCTTCTCATGAGAGTGATGGGAAGAGACAAATGTGGAAACCAAACTGGCAGGGAAACCGTTGTTGCAAATCACTGTGACTGATTTCTAATTTTACCTGAGTGCTCACCTACATTTTATATCTCATAGCTGTGCACTAAGGATGAATATTGCTAAGTAATCATCTGCAAAGTATTTGAGGCCTTCTAAATATTGAATCAGTATTGAATGTTGTCCTCCAACAGTATTCATGAAAAAGGACTGACTTCCCCACATAATTCTTTGACATGGTTGAGGTTGATTGTGGTGGTTTGGAGTAGCGGTTAAGAAATCAGCAGCTCGTCTATGGTCAACGCCCACACTAACCAAGTTGCTTAATTTGTTTGGGACTCAGTTTCCTTGTATGTAAAATTAGGACTTTAATAGCACCTAGCCTGGAACTTTCCTATGGTCCAGTGGTTAAGACAGCGCTTCCAATGCAGGGGGCATGAGTTCCATCCCTGGTTGGGAATTAAGATCCCTCATGCAGCATGACGTAGCTCCCTCGCCCCCCGCGCCCCCCCACTCCGCCACACACACAAAACAAACAAACTCAAATCCAAACAAAAACAAACAAAAAACATAGTACCTAACTTGTGTAGGATCATGGTAAGTAAAGGTAAGGTAAGGATAAAATGTGTTAATATGTGTGATGCTTGATAGGAAATAAGTGGTTTTAAAGGAATTTCATTATCAGACAGTTGTATACATATAGAACCCCTTAACTGTTTACTGAAGGCGTTTGACATGGCATCTATAGTTGAGTTTTCAAACCTAGCTCAGCGACTCACTACCTGGAAAATACAGTGGTTTAAACTGTGACATTTCCTTCATCAACAAAATGACCAACAACATTTGCTTCACAGAGCAGTAGTGTTAAATTAGATAATCTACCACATGCCTGATATAGTCTGGGTGTACCATTTACTTTAGTTCTTTTCCCTTTAAAGAACTCATAAATTAGTGGATGGGGTGAAGTTTGCCAAGTCCACACATTATGTTGTGCTGAGCAGACTCAATACAGCATCCCTTTTAAGAGAAATACATCCTCAAACCCAGTCAGAGTTTATTCTAGAGGAACGTTATCTTGGTTTCTATGTCTTACGAATTTACTGCTGTTGAGTTTGAGGGTGTGTGCTGGGCCCAAGGCTGTTGATGAGAGCTTTGGGGAAACTGTATTCTAACTGTCATTTGATTTTTTTTTTTTTTCCTTTGCAAAGTCATAAGATCCCAGAAGCCAGGAGTTGTTTATTCATTCAGCCTCCTTCTGAGTCATTCAGGTACAGGGTGTGTCTGTACTGTGTTAATTGAAACTTCACAACGGAGAAGTTTTGCGTTGACATCTGCCTGGATGGGAAGCCAGTGAGACCAGGGACTGGGTGGAAACCGTCTTGCAAAGCCTCAAGCAGAAGGGCAGGGCAGAAGGGACCTCAGTTTCCCACTTAGGCGGAGCTGACCAAGGCCGACTCTCAAGTCTCACATTCTGAAGCAGCATGCAAGCGAAAGGAAACAGTGGGCGAGTTGTGAGCACTGAAGCTGGGCCTCCAAGCAGAAAGACAGACAAGGGCGCCGGCCCCAGGCTGGGCAGCTGCCGGTCCTAGGCTGGTCCGCGCCCGGGCAGCCCTTTCTCTTTGGAAACTCTTGAGATGCCCAAGCTGTTTAAACTCTCGGGCCCCGGCAGCTGCCCACCTCCTCACAGACCTCACCACTGGCTAGAATCTGGGACACAAGGCCTGATTTTGCGCCCAGTTGAGTGAGGGGAACCCCCGCACAACACCTCGCCCGAGCTGGCCCATTTCACTGTGCGCCCGCGAAAGCCACTTTCTGCCCCTCAGACCGCAAGTGTCGAGGCAGCAGAAGGATGAGGGTGAGGGAGGGAGGTGAGCTGAAGCGGAGGAACCTCCCAGGCCATTCTTCTGCTCGGGCAGCATTTCTCCTCCATCCTTCTGGCAGCCCCTTCCCAGCATCCCGTCCCCAGGAACACGACGCGGACTCGCGGGGTCGCGGAGCTGGTTTCCCCCTGCCTCCGCAGAAGCGCCTGGGGTCGGGGTGGGCGCCCGGAGCGCCCGGCCACAATCTTCGGACTCCGATCCCCCACGGGCTGCGGGGTTAGGGAGACCAGAAAGGCGCACTAGCTTGGCCAGGCCGTCCTCGGTTTCCTGACTCTTCTTGAGAAAAGTTTCCAAAAGCGAGTCACCTCCCTTCTTTTCTAAGGCTGGGGAGAACGGTTTCCACCGCCAGGGAGCGGCGGATAGCAGGGCGAGGGCCGTGATTTATACATTTAGAGTCCAGGGGGCACCAGGCTCCGCCCCCTTTCTTTCTTTCTTTTTTTTTTTTCCCCCTTCTTTTTATGGTTCCCTTGGGGAGGAGGGGTTCTTTTTGTCTGTTTCTGCCGCAGATCTTTCCTGGACAGTGAGTCTCAGCTGCACAGATCCGGCGGCCCCCAGGCGCGAGCGGAGGGGCATGGGGGTTTGAGGCGCTCACTCCTCCTCATCTCTTCCTAAAGAAGCCACTCAGCCTCAGCGGGGCGCTCGGCGACTTCAGCTGACCGGTCTGCCCGGCCTCAGCAAGAGCGTTGGCCATTGGAGTGTGCGGCTGCGGAGGGAGGGGACCCCGACTCGAGTAAATTGAGAGCTCGACGCCGTCAGTCCCGGGCAGCGGCAAGATGCCGAGCGCGCAGTGCAGACCCGGAGCTCCGCGAACGCAGCTGCGTCCCGCCTGAGCCAGGTAGGGAGCGAGCACTGGGCAGGCGCGGACCTGGGCGAGCGGGGGAGCATCGCGACCGGAGGGCTTCAGAGGCAGAAACAAAATTTTCAAACCGGAGAGAAGCAAAGCAAGCACTTTTAAGCCATCCATCTCTGGGTGCTGAGAACAAGCATCTCTGGGCTACTCTGGCGCCCAACTGGGATCGGATTGTTCTGGGCTCACTAAAAAGTTTGGAAAAGGGTTAAGTCCTCTTTGTAGAACCATCTGGGGCTGGAGGATAGAGGAAGTTGCGGTGGGTCTGCGGAGTGGGAGGCAAGGCGCTTATTTTGGGAAATCCTATAGACAAAGACTGCGGGAGATGAGGTAAGGGCTTAAACTTGCCTGGCGAGCGAGCGGGTGTGGAATTAGGTGGGGGAAACGCGGAGCTACTGGGCGCCGAGCAGCCTCTGCTGTCCCGGGAATTGCTGTAGTCTGGAGAATTCCACTTTTATCGCATTTGCTACCCTGAATGTTACCCTGAAACATTTAAACAGCTTACGGGTAAACTTCTGCTCACACGTGCCGTTTCATCCCTTCCACACTTTGTAGTTCTCTGAGACGAGGCAACGTATTGAGGGACGGCAGTAAATAAAACTGGCTTAGCAACGAACCGCCAGACTTATGTTTGTATGAGTTTCTGGAGAATAATTTTGCCTTCGGAATTTGAAATGCAGTGGCGTGTATTTTTAGCGTTTGTAATTTAATTTCTCTTTTTTATATGCGTGTTTGGGCTATATCCACAGTAACTAAAAATACTTTTGCAATCAATGGGTGTACGAAACTTCTGGGATTTATTGCAATAGCTTATGAATGATTTTTACTGAGTACTTTTATAGTTTCTTGCACTGACTTGCGCGGAAAAAAAAAAAAAGAAGAAGAAGAAGAATCAAAGGCAGTTGCTTCACGGAGGCGCTAAAGCTTTCCTGTTTACCGCAAGGCCAGGGCGGGCTTGGCTGCCCACATTGTGCTGCGCCTTCGGACCCTAAGCACACCTGCTCCTAGAGATTATTAATAGAGCCTAAAAAGTGACTTACGCTGTCAAATGATTTTCGTGCAAATCTAACTTCTTGCATGGCAGTTAGGAGGTGGTTTTAGCTGGGTAGTGCCGGAGCACAGAGGTATGCGTCTCACATTGGTGGTTTGGCCTCTTCGAAGGTGTGACTAGGAGCTAGTGTCGAGCCCGCCGCGAAGCTGGTGAAGGCTTTAGTTTTTCTACTGGAGCTGGAAACCTGGTGGAGGTGGGGACAGCGTTGGGAGAGGCGGAGGGGTGTGTATGTGTGTGTGTGTGTGTGTATTGAGGACGTAGGAGTGGAATTAAATGGGGCTCACACCTCCAGTTTTCCCATTTCCATTTGGGTGTATGTAACCATAGGGGACGTTTTCGTCTTGTCGTCGAGTCGGAGTTTTCAGCTTGGGTAATTTTCTTTTTCCTTTCTTTTCTCTCTCTCACTCTTCTTCCTTTTTCCCCCAAGAAATGAGAGTTTGATGTTTTTTAGAAAAATCCTTCCCCTGCCTTCTCCCCGTTTCTTTAAAACAAATCAACAACAAGAAAAACTGGAGCAATGCCTTCGCTAGAATGAATTACGCCAGTGTGCTGTGGCTTTTCCCTGACTCTCTGCTCTTTGTGATTTGTTTAAGGCTATGGTTTCCGAGGCCCTCTCCAGCTAAAGAAAACCTTCACAAAAAAAGCCTGGATCTCTCTCCTTGAACCATCCCGGCTGCCTGTGAAGGCTCGCTCCGCTTCGCCCTCTAGCGTTCATCCGCAGAAGCGCCGCCCCGAGTGTCGGGACCGGGCGCAACATGGGGTCCACCCGCATCCCTCTGGTCAAGGCCCTCCACAGCCCCGTCTCCGACTATGTTAACTACGACATCATCGTCCGGCATTATAACTACACGGGAAAGCTGAAGATCAGCGCGGACAAGGACAATGGCATTAAACTGATCTCAGTGGTGTTCATTCTTATCTGCTGCTTTATCATCCTGGAGAACATCTTTGTTTTGCTGACCATCTGGAAAACCAAGAAATTCCACCGACCCATGTACTATTTTATCGGCAATCTGGCCCTCTCAGACCTGTTAGCGGGAGTGGCCTACACAGCCAACCTGCTCTTGTCTGGGGCCACCACCTACAAGCTAACCCCCGCCCAGTGGTTTCTGCGGGAAGGGAGTATGTTTGTGGCCCTCTCGGCCTCCGTGTTCAGCCTCCTGGCCATCGCCATTGAGCGCTACATCACTATGCTGAAGATGAAACTCCACAACGGGAGCAACAGGTTCCGCTCCTTCCTGCTCATCAGTGCCTGCTGGGTCATCTCCCTCATCCTGGGGGCCTGCCTATCATGGGCTGGAACTGCATCAGCACGCTGCCCAGCTGTTCTACCGTGCTGCCGCTCTACCACAAGCACTATATCCTCTTCTGCACCACGGTCTTCACCCTGCTCCTGCTCTCCATTGTCATCCTGTACTGCAGGATCTACTCCTTGGTCAGGACTCGCAGCCGCCGTCTGACCTTCCGCAAGAACACGTCCAAGGCCAGCCGCAGCTCTGAGAAGTCGCTGGCACTGCTCAAGACTGTGATTATTGTCCTGGGCGTCTTCATTGCCTGCTGGGCGCCACTCTTCATCCTGCTTCTGCTCGACGTGGGCTGCAAGGTCAAGACGTGTGACATCCTCTTCAGAACGGAGTACTTCCTGGTGTTGGCTGTGCTCAACTCCGGCACAAATCCCATCATTTACACTTTGTCCAACAAGGAGATGCGTCGGGCCTTCGTCCGGATCATGTCCTGCTGCAAGTGCCCCAGCAGAGACTCCGCGGGTAAATTCACACGACCCATCATCGCAGGCATGGAATTCAGCCGCAGTAAGTCAGACAACTCCTCCCACCCCCAGAAGGACGATGGGGACAACCCAGAGACCATTATGTCTTCTGGAAACGTCAACTCTTCTTCCTAAAAGGGGAAACTGCTGACCCATGGGGAGTGTTCTTGCGTGGTCACCCACCACCCCACTGTTTGGGGAGAAAAAGTAAAAACCAACTAAGCCTCTGTGCCTCCACTGCTGCCAGGGAGGAGTGGTCCGAAGCCAGAGGGAGGATGAAGGAGCACAGAGCAGCTTGGTAGTGCCTGGTGTTGGTGGGTAGACTTAGTTCCTGTGAACAATGCACTGGGAAGGGTGGAGATCAGGTCCTGGCCTGGAATCTATTTCCTCCCCTTGCCGGAGCTTTGATTTTGCACTGAGCCAAAGGTCTAGCATTGTCAAGCTCCTGAAGGGTTCGTTTGGCCCCTCCTCAAAGGCTAATGTCCCCATGTGAAAGCATCTCTGCCGGGAGCTTTGAGGAGATGTTTTCTTTCACTTTAGTCTCCAACGCACGTGAGTGTGTGCACTTCCGCTTCGCTGGGTATGCTGTACATACCTACTATGCTGGGCATCCCACCCTCCCTTCCCCTTCACACCCTCCTCAGAATACCTTTACTTTATGTTTTAACTACCTGGCATTCAGAGCTGGGGGTGTGGCACGGTCCAGTCTTGAGCATGTGTAGCAGGTAGGCTGCATCCAGCAGGTAGACTGTGGTGGAGATGGTTTGGAGCTGGAAAGCAATATTACTTGCTGAGGCCAAAGTTTCCATGGAAGCTGGATGAGTGTTTTGGAATTTAATTGCAGTCACTTTAAAAAAAAAAAAAACAACAAACAACCTTTGCAGTGAAATGTGTTGCAGTATCATATCCATCATGGCTGAAATTTGCATAAGAAAGTCCCATTTATTTAAATGACATCAGCCAGTATCCTGAGTCTCATAGGAGAAACAAACAAGCAAAAGAAGGTGAACATTGACTCGGGGTTGAGGGGTGACTTTGTAAACCAAGAGAGTTTTTTTCTTTTAACGAGTTTATCTAACAATACAACATCTATCGTGGCACTTTTGTTGATGTTTCTTTCAGAGTGTTGTAGGAATCATTTCAACCAACAGGCTGGCTGTATTTTGTTGTGTTAAAAGTACTTTGTGTAATCTTTGAATGTATTTGTTTCAGTATTTCATTGGATTTTTCCTAACCTGTGTTAACACCATTGAATGTGCATTTCTTCAGAAAATACCACCCTTTTGTGCCCTTAAAGCATTACTTTAACTGATAGGGAACATGACAAGGTTTTCAGTACATTAAATCGTTAATTGAAGATGTATATAAATGTCACAAAGAATAAAAATATATTGGTGTCTGTGTAGTATGGTTTCCAGTGCAATTAAATCAAGAAATATCTTTTTTTAAAAAATAGTATTTAATAGGTTTCTGACAATGTGGATCATTTTGCACATAGCTTTATCAACTTTTAAACATTAATAAACTGATTTTTAAAGATTCTTTGGTGAAGAGCATTTTTAAAAAATAATTAGTAAGACATTCTATTTGACTATGTGCCTCTTTAGAGTTAAAGGCAAATTTCTGTTATTCTTCACGGGATTTTATCTTGATAAACTAGAGAGTGGAAAAAAAAAGTGTGGTTTGTTTAGAAACCACTCTTTTTCAGGAAGAGAAACTTCAATAAGTTAACACTGAAGAGTAGTAAAGAATGAGATGAAAGCCACCAACCTCTAAATACTACATTGACAAGTAAATGTGATTGTTTGAGTTAAATGACATTCAAGCCCAGCTAAATTAAGTAGTTGGTGGTGGTCCAGTGCTTAAAACTTGCCTTCCAATGCGGGGAGTGTGGGTTCGATCCCTGGTTGGGAAGCTAAGATCCCACATGCCTCTTGGCTGAAAAACAGAAAACAGAAGCAATAGTGTAATAAATCTGTCTAAAAACATGGGTTTTAAAATAAACGATGCACAATAATGTCATTGTAAGTCTAAGTTAAATTATGACACTTTGGTCAGTTCACACCCATCCACAGAAGTTTGTATTCTTGGCTTGCCACCAGCATACTTGGGAGGTGGCAGTATGGCTACGGGAGATACTGTTAAATTACTTATTTCTTTCAGAAGGCCGTCTTGGCTTCCCCCAGTCTACCAGCTGAACAATATGAAACTATTCAATAGCGATAAAGTACCAAGTTGTAGAATCTTGGCTGAATAGCATACACTTTATATTTGAAAAATTTTGATGCATACTATCTGAAAGCTTTACCGTTCATAGTCATTAATTTCTCCAACTATAAAATGGCAAGCCTCACAGAATTTTTTAATTCTTGTTTTGCTATTATTGTCATCTTCACTGGGGATCATATCAAAGCATTTTGGCGTGTTTGGCTCTTCAGTGCTATTGTTAGCTTTCAGAATTTGTGCTTTCAAGTGTCATTGAATGAGCACAGGACACAGTTGGGACATGAAGATAAAGCCTCACCTAATAGCGTGGATGTCATTTCTGGGCAAGGCTAACTGTGGGAAACAGAAGCGTATTCACTTAGGAAACCTTTAGGTCACAACCTCCAGTTTCCTGAGGGAAATGCCAAAACTGCTCCGAAGACAAAAGACTGGAAACGAACTGGAAGGTCTCTATCCATCTGTCTGCTGAAGCGGAAGGAATGAGTTATGTTACACTCACTTCCCAGACCTTTCAGTACAGAATCAAACATAATGGAAAACTGTGTCCATTTTGGGTTTCTATGGGAGATAAAGTGGTTGCACCCTTGGATTTATCTTTATAAGCACAGCAGTGACTCAAACGATGTGGGAAGTTGAGGTGGAGTGGGGGAGCTCATTAGTGACAGGGAGCCCAGTTGCACTTGCCCACCTGTGAGCGCATTGCTCAGTGAGTTAATGTGCTTTCTTCGGAAATTCCAGACAGTGCAGTTCATTCCGAGACAACTGGGTAGTCATGGACTGTGGTTTTTCTGGTAGATGTGGGTCAGATCCCTAGTTCTAGCTAAGAGCAATGGCTAAGATGAAGAAATTCTTGGCTGCATCTCAACCAGAAATATCTGGTTTTAATTCAGTATATTTTGAGAATTGAAAGAAAAGAAAGAAAGAAAAAGGAACCCTCAGTACCTGTATGTTTACTGTAAAATAAACTCTAAACTCCATGAAGTTTTGATTTAAAAAAAAAAACATGTAGAGTTTTTAAGAGGAGGAAAACAGACAACCAGCACAATACGGCTCATAAATATTCCAGGGAAGATCTCCTGGAGAAGGAAATGGCACCCCACTCCAGTATGCTTGCCTGGAAAATCCCATGGATGGAGAAGCCTGGTAGGTTACAGTCCTTGGGGTCGCAGAGTCGGACAAGACTGAGCAGTTTCACTTCACTTCATAAATATTCAGGAACATTACAAAATAACATCAAATAATGCTTTCTTCCTCACAACTTTAAGTGTGATTATGATTTTACGGAATATTCAAATAAAAATCTTACAAAAGCGAACACTTGTTCTTCCTTTGTAGTCTCTTAATAACTAGAAAAGTTTAATTCTGTAAAAAAGTTGATTTAGTGATGTTATAAATTCAAAAGTGTATAAGGATAGGAGTTTTGCATTTATGCTAATTAGATATTATATTCTATTGTGATAATATCAGCACAACAGTTGTGATTATGAGGTCTTTATTTTTTTCCCTTGATGTAAAAAGAGTTCTAAAGATTTTAATGGCTTTTATTTTCAAATTAGATTAACTTCCCCTTAGTACATGGTGTACGTTAGAAATACATCCATTGCAATACTTTTCCTAGTGCTTTTAACCTAGTCTACAGGTTTTGCATGATTTTGACTCTTCATGCCTCCATATCCTACTGAGATCTGTTAGGTTTTCTGAGCAACTACAAATGTAGCTCTTTGTGGGAAATACCACTCTGAAATAACACCTTCAGAAAGATTACAGACCCTGTTGGGGAAATCATACAAAGTGAGGACTTGAAATTCAAGTAATTCTAAATATTAGCAATTCCTTTTTCAACTGAGAAAGAATACTATTTGAATAACACATTTAAAAATACTCTACCTACAAATCTATTAAAGATTTGATCTTGTAAATAGTCACTGGTTTAAAAACATTAATTTCTGATTAGGAACTATTATTTACCCATACCCATAGTATTTGCAATAATGAGTTTCTATAATCTTATTATAGTGTCCAATTATTATTTTTTATACTGGTTGCTCCATTCTCTTCTGGAAAAATGTTTTCTGTGGGCACCTAACTAATTAGATCAAATTAGATTGATCTCAGCACATGAGATCAAACTAGAGTTGCCTATGCTTTCTCAAAATAGATTGTAAAGATCTTGAGGGAGGAATCACAAATAACCAAAAGAAACCTTTATAGGAATTATTATTCTTTCCCTGTGGACACAGTGAGCTCTTGATGATGAGAAATCATAATAAATTGTGTAATTTCCTCCAGCCTTCCTTCCTGCTTTTTTGATGTGTGCTTGGTCACAAGGAAAGGGACTCAAAATACTTTCTGATATACACCATTGCCTTCACTGAAGTTCTAACTGAAACTACAGACTACTCAAGCAAGCACGGCTTTCTTGAATAACTGAAAGTCTTTAGACTGTCTGCAGAGAAAAAGAATTTTTAACCAGTGGTCAAAGAGCTAGGAAAGATAAGAGGAAGATAACACTGAGAGATGGTTAGGGTTATACCTGTATTTAATTCAGTCTTTCCACAATCTTTTACAAGAGCCAGGACCTAGAGCAAACTTGGTTCATGTTAAAGATATCTGCTCTAATACCACCTGTCTCTTACTCCTCCTGCTTTCTGCTCAGATTCTTCAGACTCTCAAGGGATTCCTGTTTTTTTCCATACTCTCTTGGAGGATTGACGGATTTACCAATCAGATTTAACTCTGGGTATAATCATTAGCACAAGCCAAGTATAAACTGCAAATTTGAAAGAACAGGAATTGCTGCATTTGTTTTATTGAACTGCTGGCATGTGCCCAATCAGCTTCTGTATTAATTAATGATGGATAAACACATTGTGATAAATTCACAGAATGGAATATTATTCAGCAATTAAAAAAGAACTATTACTGCTATTTGCAGCAATCTGTGCAAATCTCAACTTAACCACTACTTTGAGCAAAAGAAGCCAGCCACAAACGAGAACATACTGCATGATTCCATTTATGTGAAATTTAAGAACAGACAAAACTAATTAATGGAGATAGAAGTCATCAGAACAGCGGTTGCTTAGGGGACAAGGACAAACTGAAAAGGAACATGAGGACACTTTCTAGGTTGTTAGCAATGTTCTCTTTATTAATTTTTTAAGGTGTTGGTTACTTGGTGTATGCATTTGTCTAAACCTATCCAACGATATTCTTAAGATCTGTGGAATTAAAAAGAAGAGTTACCTTGGTAAACTTCTACTTTTGAGTATGAGGGCTATGCAACTGGCACTTTCTCTGTGAAATTATAGAGCAAGTTTTCAAAGAGTTCAGTAGATGTGGCAAAAGTCCCAATGTGTTCCACAAAAGGAACACATGCTTTTTGAGTATCCTCCAAGGCCCCAGAACCAAAACATTAAAATGCTAAGTATCTGTGACCTGATGATATCTCTCTTTGCTTCTATAGGATGAAAATTTGGCCTGGTATTGGTATTTGTAATCTCTGAAGAATTTCTGTGTCTTGAAAGAGTCTAGGGTTATAACTGAAACTCTCACAATGAAAGTTTATTAACAGTCAGATTTCAGTTTTAGGTGTATATGGTGCATTGTAAACTACCTAACGAAGAATGGACTTTTACACAAAGGCAAGGGTTCTGAAACATGTTAGTAGGTGACAGACAAACTGGTCAGGTCAAACCACCTGACCAAACCTGTAAAGGATAGTCAGTCACATAACACTTGTCTTGGGTGCAAGATCTGCATTGTTAGGAGTATTGGTAGTAGGCAGAGACACAAAGGAAACAGATAATATCATGCTCTCTCTCCCTTTCTCTCTCTCTCTCTATCTACATGTATATGTATACACATGTATATATTATTAAAGCATAGTTGATTTAAAGGAAATCAACCCTGAATACTCATTGGAAGGACTGATGCTGAAGCTGAAGCTCCAGTGCTTTGGTCATCTGATGCAAAGAGCTGACTCACTGGAAAAGACTCTGATGCTGGGAAAGATTGAAAGCAGGAGGAAAAGGGACAACAGAGAATGAGATGGTTGGATGGTAACACCAACTCAGTGGATATGAATTTAAGCAAGCTCCAGGAGATGCTAAAGGACAAGGGAAGCCTGGCGTGCCACAGTCCATGGGATCACAGAGTCGGCCATGACTTAGCAACTGAACATCAAATGTTCTCGCCTCTCTCTCTCTCTATCTACATACAATATAATGCATATATATGTATTATTAAAGTATGTTTAATTTATAATGTTGTATTCATTTCTGCTGAACAGCAAAGTGATTCAGTTATACATACATACATATATATATATATATATACATTAAAAATTTTTATTTAAAAATACAAAGGATATTGAGTAGAGTTCCCTGTGCTGTATAATAGGACCTAGTTGTTTATCCGCTGAGCTTCTGCTTTTGAGGGCGTTATAAGCTTGCTGCGGCTAGTTGGCTTGTTCTCCTGTGCTCGGTGCTGTCTGAGGACTCTTTCCTTCACCTGCTCTGGGAGTGGCTGGGCAGATGCTGCTTCAGGCTCCGCAGTGCTCCTGGGCCAGGCTGATCTGATGCAGGGAAGAACGGGGATAGGGAAGGAGAGACAGTGCTCCCAGTGCTGACTGGAGTGGAGAAGGGAGGTAGTTGCCCATCTGCTTTCCTAGAGCGCGGATCCTATTATTGCTCATTTTCTGCTGCTTTGTTGAAACCAGGGCAGAAAGGACAACCCTAGAGGAAGCACTGATGGGGCTTCTGCTTCCTGGCGCCACCCTTCTTCATGCGTGCACCCACCCATGCACCCATACCTTCAGCAAGAATGCCTGCCCTACGCTGTGTGCCACCGGGGCCAGGCGAATGATGAACAAGATCCCTTCCTTCACAGAGCTCACAGGAGCCATTCCTCCATACAGTGCTTCTATAGTTCCTTCTCTTTGGGAGAAGAGAAACAGCTGATACAAGCAAGAAACAGTCTTCTTTCCAAGAGTTTTCCAATGGTGTATACTTCCCTGAATGTATTCAGTTTTCAGGTAGTGTTAAATAATTTAATTTAATAAGCATGATCAATGTGAACAAATTTGGTCTTTGGATTTTATTTCACCAACATCTCTAAATAACTTAAGCTAAAAAATGGGGAATTAACTTTTAGATTCCGACTAGAGAGAAGTTCTTTATGCTATTGAACTCTGTTATAAACATTGGTACTGGTATTCAATTTTTAATTCCAGCTTTTCTGAGATATATGTGACATAACACTATAAAT
Organism: Nanger dama; assembly: GCA_917880005.1. Classification (NCBI taxonomy): domain Eukaryota; kingdom Metazoa; phylum Chordata; class Mammalia; order Artiodactyla; family Bovidae; genus Nanger; species Nanger dama. The sequence continues at coordinate 7,766,786 of CAKJTW010000059.1, forward strand.
TTAAGGTGTAGAACACAATGATTTGACTTACATTTGTCATGAATAAGTATCACAGTAAATTTAGAGAACACCATTTCATGTAGATATAAAATTAAAGACAGAAAAGAATTCCTTATGGCGAGACATCTTAGGACTTCATTAACAACTTTCTTAACAACTTTCTTATATAACATACAGCAGTGTTAATTATATTCATCATGTTGCACATTACATCCCTTGTATTCAATTTTTCAAGTTGTTCTAGGTCTCATGTGAAATCAAAGCATTCAACATTATTTTTGTTTCTATCTCACTTCACTTCGTGCTTTTTCTCTAGAACCCTGCTGTGACCTATGTTGGGTGGAGGCACTTGGGTGAAATTGGCAAATGAAGTCTGCATTTGAATAAGTCTTAGGTGGTGTGCTTATTTAACCTGGATGCAAAAGAGAGAAAATGCATAACTCAAGAGGAAACATGACACACATCCTTAATTATCAATATCGTGAGCAAATTCATCTGAAGTGAACAATCACAATCCTCTCAAGGACTAGAGAAAGAATCCTGAGTAGGTCTTTTGTGTATTGCATGTTTCGACGACTGCTGATGCCAGGGAGCTGGGGCTAGCTCTCAAGTACTCCACATCCCAATATTACACACCAATCCCACTGCACCTGCTGGTAGCTCAGATGCCTGCTCACCATGACCGGATCTACCCCTCAGAGGATTACTGGTGGCAGGACTGGGTGGTGTCATTCTTCTGTACAAAGGAAAACATTTTTCTAATTTCAGGGTTTCTTTAGTGCCTGTCTAGACACTTCAGAGAAAAACAAATTTAAGTCACCAGTAAAAATATTCTAAAATAAGAGGAGAGTGGTGCTAAATCACTTGAAAAGTATTAACTATCATATGCCTTGAGATTCTTCACTCACTCAGCTTCTGCAGGTTTTTGCGGCACCAGAAATAGTGGTTAGGTCTCACATGCTGTTCTGCTTCAGCTAGCTTCAGTGGCCACCTACAGAAATAGTTCTTGGTTTCTCTTCCTTGTCTAGATGCTGGTTAGGGCAGCGTTTAGAAAAACACGGATTTTCATATTCCCCATTCACACATGTAGTGCAAATTTAGGGTATTAAAGAATTACCTAGATTATTCAATGTGTAAAATCCTTCAGTGATCTGAGTATTTTCTGTCCATACCGTCCCCAACTAAATTATTATACTATCATAAGCACTATAGTAGAAGTTGCAAAATTACAAGGGATTTAGAAGACATACCCGAAGGACCTCCTAATTTAAAGGGACAAAATGACCCCTTTAACTGCAAAGTTTGAAAGGCAGTTTTATATACATGATCTCATTTTATATACTCATTTTATCAGGTTTTACTTTTTAAAATTATGCTTATACAATGTTTTTTTGCATAATCAGCTAATTTTGAATTGTGATCCTAAGTAGCCAAAATTGAAATGGGTTGAAGTAATTTAAATATTTGTAGGTTATTTGTGTCAAATAGATTTACATTCTCTTTTCACTTTCTAGGAAATTCAATACAAGCAGTTTAGTTACTGGGCTTTTACCAGAGGAAAAGTAGAAGAGATGTCTGGGAAAAAAAAGAGAGAGAGATGTCTGGATTATACTATCCTTCCCTTAAATGTGTTCTATAGGGACAGGAGCTATGCCATGGAACCAGGAAGATAAGCAGATTTAGATTTCTGGGGTTGTTTATTTGGTATCTTTCTATATTCATCAGGCTTTCTAGTAGATTTGTAAACAGGTCAGTGTTGGATATTCTCACAAAGTGTAAGATCAATACTAGTGAAGACACTAGAGTGTAAATTTGAAGTATGTGTTAATACCTAACCCACACAGCAACTAATTCCTAGCAGTATGGGATTTTGGTTGCCTAAGTTCACATCAGATTTCCAGTAAAAGGAAAAAATACTGTTTAATCTTTTGTTTGTCTTCAAAAAAAAAAAAAAAAGGAATGAATTAACTAACTCCTCCCTAAAGAAAAAAGTTAGAATAAATGTGTTAACACAATGTTCAACACTGGAAAATTAAAGTATTTTTAAATTAAGGAATCAGTTCAGTTCAGTACAGTTCAGTCCAGTCCCTCCATCATGTCCAACTCTTTGCAACCCCATGAACTGCAGCACGCCAGGCCTCACTGTCCATCACCAACTCCCAGAGTTCGCTCAAACTCATGTCCATCGAGTTAGTGATGCCATCCAGCCATCTCATCCTCTGTCGTCCCCTTCTCCTCCTGCCCCCAATCCCTCCCAGCATCAGAGTCTTTTCCAATGAGTCAACTCTTCGCATGAGGTGGCCAAAGTTTGGAGTTTCAGCTTCAGCGTCATTCCCTCCAAAGGACACCCAGGACTGATCTCCTTTAGAATGGACTGGTTGGATCTCCTTGCAGTCCGAGGGACTCTCAAGAGTCTTCTCCAACACCACAGTTCAAAAGCATCAATTCTTTGGCACTCAGCCTTCTTCACAGTCCAACTCTCACATCCATACATGATCACAGGAAAAACCATAGCCTTGATTAGACAGACCTTTGTTGGCAAAGTAATGTCTCTGCTTTTCAATATGCTATCTAGGTTGGTCATAACTTTCCTTCCAAGGAGTAAGCGTCTTTTAATTTCATGGCTGCAATCACCATCTGCAGTGATTTTAGAGCATCCCAAAATAAAGTCTGACACTATTTCCACCGTTTCCCCATCTATTTCCCACCAAGTGATGGGACCAGATGCCATGATCTTCGTTTTCTGAATGTTGAGCTTTAAGCCAACTTTTTCACTCTCCTCTTTCACTTTCATCAAGAGCCTTTTTGACATATACTTTTCTTTGTGCTTTAAAATAGAATTACCTGACTCATGGAAAGGTGGTTTTTGGAATTGCTATATGATTTTATCAGAGTCTTAAAAGAAATAATTATTTATACATAATTTTGCCTAATAGAATAAACCTAGGAGAACTTGGAGAAATTAAACACTGGAAAAAAAAAAAACACAAAGTACACAAGATGAATTTCAATGAAAAACCACTAAATAACTGAATGTTGATTCCTTCCCTGGTGAGGACAGCTTTCAGGCCCCCACAACTGCCCTGCGTCATGTCACGGTTGAGTCTGGCATTGTGGGTGACATTATTAGGTGGTTTGCAGAATTTTGACTCATACAGAATTGTGGGCCAGTGTTACCACAGTAAGTTCACTTTAAATTTTGTATTTTATTATTGAGAATGCACTGGAGACTACCAGGAAACTTCCATTTGGAACAAAGTAATCAGAACATATTCTTATTGTTGAAAGCACTTTAACTTCCTCCCTATTTCCATTTAAACATATCTGAAGGAAAAAGAACAATTTGTATTTCATACAAAAGAAGTCTAAGATATCAGGGATTTCTATAGATTCTCTGTGTTATAAGCTCCACTCTTTGTGTGTCATTCCATGAGCTTTTCTGTAATTTAGAGGTCCACAGCTTTAACCCTTAGTTCAGAGGGTTGTAACACGCTGCCTAAAGCAAATAAAAGTTGGCAGCGTCATTTCCCTTCCTGAATTCTTTTTCTGGCAAACTTAAGGGGGTACAAATTGAGGGTGTAACCTTGTTTCCTGTATTTTTGAACCAGGAGGATATCCCTGGGATTGGTGGCTGCCTACTTGAATAACATTTTTCCATGAACACTATTCATACCTCATGACTTTCACTAGGAAGCATTAGCAGCCACTGAAACACAGTTCTGCTTTTCACTTAATCTAAAAAGAGATTGAAGAGGCCTTGGCCAAGTTAGGAAAAGGATAACAAAGCATAAGTTCTTTAATGGGATGTATCCTATTAACATAAAAGTAAGTGTACTAGAGCCCATTCCCACAAGCAAGACCTGATTCCAGGGCTGGCACTCAGGCTGATGACCATCACATGCTAAGGAATAGTGCTATAGAGAAACAAACCTAATTCCACTGAAATGAGTCAAGTATGGGTTTGGGGAATGTGAAGATCTGTCTGTTAAACTTTGCTAAGATCAGGATCTTTGCAATTTACAGTATTGTCCCTGGAACTGGGCTTATCTTTATGGAAGAGAATTGTAGGATCTAGAAAGCATTTAGTTTTGTGAAGCTCTATTTGAATTCCTTAAGTAGGGTGAAATATTCCTTTATATTATCAAAAACTCTCCATATGCTGCAGGGTTGGGAGCACTCAGTGCAGCAGTGCACAATGGGACCTTTTGAAGGAGGTCACCATTATCTTCACTAGCTCCACCATAGTTTGGCCTCAGGTCAAAAACCAGGGAGGGAACTCAGTCCCACCCATCAACACAAAATTGGCTTAAAGATTTACTGAGCACAGCCTCGCCCATCAGAACAAGACCCAATTTCCCCCCTCAATTATTGTCTTCTGCCAGGTAGCTTCCAAAAGCTTCTTATCCTTCTCCATCAGAGGGCCAACAGAATGAAAACCACAATCACAGAAAACTAACCAAACTGATCACATGGACCACAGCCTTGTCTATTTCAGTGAAACTATAAGCCATGTCCTGTAGGGCCTCCTAAGATAGACAGGTCATGGAGAAGAATTCTGACAAAACGTGGTCCACTGGAGAAGGGAATAACAAATCACTTCAGTATTCTTGCCTTGAGAACGCCATGAAGAGTATGAAAAGGCAAAAAGATAGAACACTGAAAGATGAACTCCCCAGGTCGGTGAGTGCCCAATATGCTACTGGAGATCAGTGAAGAAATAACTCCAGAAAGAATGAAGAGATGGAGCCAAAGCAAAAACAACACCCAGTTGTGGATGTGACTGGTGATGGAAGTAAAGCCTGATGCAGTAAAGAGCACTATTGCATAGGAACCTGGAATGTCAGGTCCATGAATCAAGGCAAATTGGAAGTGATCAAACAGGAGATGGCAAGAGTGAACATGAACACTTTAAGAATCAGTGAACTAAAATGGACTGGAATGGGTGAATTTAACTCATAGGACCATTATATCTACTACTGTGGGCAAGAATCCCTTAGAAGAAATGGAGTAGCCATCAGGGTCAACAAAAGAGTCCGAAATGCAGTACTTGGATGCAACCTCAAAAATGATAGAATGATCTCTGTTCATTTCCAAGGCAAACCATTCAGTATCACAGTAATCCAAGTCAATGCCCCAACCAGAAATGCTGAAGAAGCTGAAGTTGAATGGCTCTATGAAGACCTAGAAGATCTTCTAGAACTAACAGCCAAAAAATATATCCTTTTCATTATATTGGACTGTAATGCAAAAGTAGGAAGTCAAGAGATACCTGGAGTAACAGGCAAATTTGGCCTTGGAGTACAGAATGAAGCAGGGCCAAGGCTAATAGAGCTTTGCCAAGAGAATGCACTGGTCATGGCAAACACCCTCTTCCCACAATGCAAGAGAAGACTCTACACATGGACATCACCAGGTGGTCAATACCAAAATCAGATTGATTCTATTCTTTGCAGCCAAAGATGGAGAAGCTCTATACAGTCAGCAAAAACCAAGACCGGGGCCTCACTGTGGCCCAGATCATGAACTCTTTATTGCCCAATGCAGACTTAAATTGAAGAAGGTAAGGAAAACCACTAGATCATTCAGGTATGACCTAAATCAAATCCCTTATGATTATACAGTGGAAGTGAGAAATAGTTTCAAGGGATTAGATCTGATAGACAGAGTGCCTGAAGAATTATGGATGGAGGTTTGTGACATTGTACAGGAGGCAGGGATTAAGACCATTCCCAAGAAAAAGAAATGCACAAAGGCAAAATGGTTGTCTGAGGAGGCCTTACAAATAGCTGAGCAAAGAAGAGAAGAGAAAGGCAAAGGAGAAAAGGAAAGATATACCCATTTCAATGCAGAGTTCCAAAGAATAGCATGGAAAGATGAGAAAGCCTTTTTCAGTGATCAATGCAGAGAAATAGAGGAAAACAAAAGAATGGGAAAGCCTAGAGATCTCTTCAAGAAAATTAGAGATACCAAGGGAACATTTTGTGCAAAGATAGGCTCGATAAAGAACAGAAATGGTATGGACCTAACAGAACCAGAAGATATTAAGAAGAGGTGGCAAGAATACACAGAAGAACTATACAAAAATAGATCTTCATGACTCAGATAACCATGATGGTGTGATCACTCACCTAGAGCCAGACATCCTTTAATGAAGTCAAGTGGGCCTTAGGAAGCATCACTACAAACAAAGCTAGTGGAGGTGATGGAATTCCAGTTGAACTATTTCAAATCCTGGAAGATGATGCTGTGAAAGTGCTGCACTCAATATGCCAGCAAATTTGGAAAACTCAGGAGTGGCCACAGGACTGGAAAAGGTCAGTTTTCATTCCAATCTCAAAAGAAGGCAATGCCAAAGAATGTTCAGACTACTGTACAATTGCAGTCATCTCACACGCTAGCAAAGTAGTGCTTCAAATTCTCCAAGCCCAGCTTCAATAGTACATGAATTGTGAAGTTCCAGATGTTCAAGCTGGATTTAGAAAAGGCAGAGGAACCAGGGATCAAATTTTCAACATCCATTGGACCACTGAAAAAGCAAGAGAGTTCCAGAAAAACATCTTCTGCTTTATTGACTATGCCAAATTGACTATTGAAAATTCTGAAAGAGATGGGAATACCAGACCACTTGACCTGCCTCCTGAGAAATCTGTATGCAGGTCAAGAAGCAACAGTTATAACTGGACATGGAACAATAGACTGAATCCAAGCTGGGGAAGGAGTACATCAAGGCTGTTTATTGTCACCCTGCTTGTTTAACTTATATGCAGAGTGCAACGTGCAAAATATCAGGCTGGATGAAGCACAAAGTGTTAGGAAGATTGCTGGGAGAAGTATCAGTAACCTCAGATATGCAGATAACATCACCATTATGGCAGAAGATGAAGAAGTACTAAAGAGCCTCTTGATGATAGTGAAAGAGAAGAGTGAGAAAGTTGGTTTAAAACTGAACATTTCAAAAACTAAGATCATGGCATCTGGTCCCATCATTCCATGGCAAATAGATGGAGAAACAGTGAAACCAGTAAGAGTCTTTATTTTTTTTTTTTGGGGGGGTCCAAAATCACTCAGTTGGTGACTATAGCTATGAAATTGCTCCTGGAAAGAAAAGCTATGACCAACATAGACAGCATATTAAAAAGCAGAGACATCTAGTCAAATGTCCATCTAGTCAAAGCTCTGATTTTTCCAGTGGTCATGTATGGATGTGAGAGTTGGACTGTGAAGAAAGCTGAGCACTGAAGAATTGATGCTTTTGAACTGTGGTGTTGAGAAGACTCTTGAGAGTCCCTTGGACTGCAAGGAGATTCAACCAGTCATTGGAAGGACTGATGCTGAAGCTGAAATTCCAATATTTTGGCTGTCTGATGTGAAGAACTGACTCATTTGAAAAGACCCTGATGCTGGGAAAAATTGAAGGTGCGAGGAGAAGGGGTCAACAGAGGATGAAATGGTTGGATGGCATCACTGACTTGATGGACATGAGTTTGAGTAGTCTCAGGGAATTGGTGAGGGACAGGGAAGCCTGGTGTGATGTAGACCAGTGCTGTCACAAAGAGTGGGCACAACTGAGTGACTGAACTCAACTGAACTCCATATGCTGTTTGGCTAATTAACCTGATATCTTATAAAAGGACATTTTATATATCATGAATGGCAGAGCAGAGCAGTTGAAAAACCATTTCAATAATGAATCAGTGTTTCTAGCCTGGTCTTCATTCCTTGTCAGTGCTGTAAAGACCAATAACCTGTTTGCCAGCACTAAGCTTGCCAGCATCCTTCCATCATTTGGCTCTCAGGAGTCCCTTGCACAGGGGTCTTGATAGAGCAGCTTCATGATTAGATGCTAAGGTAGCCACTTAGATCCTGAGGCCTTGCATCCTGGTTGCTGAGTGGCCTACGGAAGGTTTCCTAGTCTATTTAGATCTTTGAGTCAGTGGTGGCTCTCAAATGCCTCTGGGAAGCAAGCAGAGGACTATTGGAATGAAGTGAGTCAGGTAAGACTGAGACCAACTTGAGGAGAAAGTCCATCTCAGTGAGGCATCCTTACCTCCTCCAGTCCTATGTTGCCAGCTGAGAATAAGAGCCCTGTGTTTTCAGATGTTCCTATGGGAGATGGACATAGGGATTCTGACGTGTAGTCTGAGTTTTAAATGCTTGTAGCTGATTTAATTTCAGAATAACCTCATACAGACCAAACTTCACATGATAGTATTCACAGATGATCTAAGGGCACCTATTTGTCACTTAATTTAAATAGAAATAACTGAGCTCTTCACTTGAGATCCACCATTGGTGCTCAATCAGTCTCATGGTGAAGCAGTTTCCTGGGATGTGAAAACTCTTGTGGAGTTGGGAAACTGGCTAGATTGGGTTCTGGGACTTTGTGTTAGGAGTCTTCTTGGTTGCTGTATGTGATCATTGTAGGCTACCACATATCTGGATGAGAGGTTCCAGCTCTCAGACTGCATGGTGAAGATGGATACTGAAACACTAGCATCTCAACCTTTCAATAAATTGCCATCGCTACAAAGTAGTGGCATAATGAGAGCGTCAGTCATGGGCATTGGATGCTACAGTACTTTCCAAATGTTAGGTATCTTTATCCTCCTTTTCCAAAATTACTTTAAAATTTGAAAGCTTTAAAAAGTGTATGAGCAAGTCTGACTTTCCCATTTTTCTGCTTGCTACATATAATAATCCTATGAACAACAATCCTATCCCTATCTGTTCCCGTAGGATGAAGCATCTTAAGCTAATGAGGTGGCTCAGTGGTAAAGAATCAGCCTGCCAATGTAAGAGACACAGGAGATGTGGGTACCATCACGGGGCTGGGAAAATCCCCTAGAGGAGGCCATGGCAGCCCACTCCAGTATTCTTGCCTGGAAAAACCCATGGACAGGGAAGCCTGGTGGGCTATAGCCCATAGGATCACAAAGAGTTGGACACAACCAAGTGACTGAGAATGCACACACACACACAGTCTTCAAGAAGGTGGGCTATGCTTTTCCATTACCCAGAGAAGCCAAGAGAACTTCTTCAGGCTTCCCAGACTCATAATCAAAGATCTGTTGAGTTGGAAGGGACCTTAGAGATTCATATGTCCAAGGGTCTTATTTTAGAGATTAGTGACTAGCTCCTGGTTCCTCATCATTTCTCTTTTCCTTATACTACTAAATATTTGGAAATCATAGTCTTTTAGCAAGACCCATGACTGAAAGTGAAATACTTGTGTTGCTGATTGTATTTCCAGTTTTATGCATCCAGCTTTATTTCTTTAGATCCCGCCAGGTTTTCTTTAGACCCTTCGGCTATTGGCACTTGCTAATTTTTGCAACTGGGATAAGTGGAGTGCAAGTCTCTGAAATGACAATGATTTTGCTTCTGCAGCACTGCTAATGAATATCTGTTGAACTTAGAGGGAATCTCAGATCAAAGCAGATGGGTGTATGAAATGTTAATGTAGATGTTACTGCTTGACCAAAGAACCCAACAGAGGGTAAAACCTCATGCTGTAATTTAAAAAATGGTGGAGTCTTTTGTGGTTTGTAATGTCACTGGAAACCCAAGAAAGGACTTATTTTATGCAGTTTGGTTTGTTTTGTTCTTTATTTTGATTACACAAAGCTCAAGAGTTCTTCTGACATTCAAAGATGCTATTTTAGTTAAATCTCTGATTTCTGTTATGATTTCTGTTTTCCTTTCCTTTTTATTTTCTGGGATTGCATTTTGGTTTCACACATAGCCTCTTCTACTTTCTTGTGATTTCTTTTATCCAGATAATTATTAACATTTCAATTTAGACACAGCAGCTGCCACAAAATTGATGTTACATTCTTAGCAGAATGATCATTTTTGTGGTAGGTAGGTATTATTTTTGCAGTGGTCACAGCCATCTGGTCATGGAAAAGAACACCAGGATCTTCCTTGTAATATAAAAAAGGGAGGGAAATGTCACTGAAATTTCTTCTATATGAAGAGATTTCCTTCCACAGGAGGAAATACATTGAGAAGTCACAGTAGACAGTCTGACCTGTGCTTGAATTCTGTCCACACCACACACAGGTGTGTGATTCTGGAGAAGCTATTCAACCTGTCTGAAGTCCTTTATCTATCAAATCTTGATGATAATGACAACTTCAAAAGGCTATGGTGAAAATTAAATAGGATCATGTTTATAATGTCTGGCACAAAATAAGTACTAGTCAATTTTTGTTTATTTCTTCATTCATTTAACAACTTTATCGGGCATTTATGGCTTCCCTTGTGGCTCAGCTGGTAAAGAATCTGCCTGCAATGCTGGAGACCGGGTTCGATCCCTGTGTTGAAAAGATCCCCTGGAGAAGGAAAAGTCTACCCACTCCAGTATTCTGTCCTGGAGAATTCCATGGACTAGTGACTTTCACTTTCACTATTATGCTCCAGACACTGCCAACACATCGAGAAAATAGACAAAATCATTACTTACAGACGGTTCCCTTTCCACTCTCTTTCCTTGTCAGTCATTTGATCCTCCTGAGTCAAGCCAGGACACTTAGGGTGAATATCGTTCTTTTAAATAATTCATTCCTTTGGAAGTCCTAACAGTCAACAAATGCATTTTGTGCTTACATTGCCTTTCACAGGAAACCAAACAAAGAACATATGATGGAATTGCAAAATTTAACATACAGTGCAGCTTGGATGTGCAGAAAAATGACCTTTATTGTCTATACTGTTTTGGCTTTCTTCTCAAGCTCTCGCCTCCTGACCAGAGGGAGGAATAACAGTAAATTCACACCAGGTTAAAATGTAGTCCCGTTCACCTAGAGATGATGAAAGTCAGACAGAGAAAGACAAATACCACAGAATAGCACATGTATGCGGAAACTAAAAAAATGACACATGTTTATTTACAAATAGAAATAAAGTCACAGACATAAAAAACAAACTTGAGGTTATCAAAGGGGGAAGAGGGGGCAGACACGGAGGGATAAATTAGGAGGTGGAGGTTAATATATACACATTACTATTATATAAAACAAACAACAAGGACCTACTGAATATCACAGGGAACTGTACTCAATATCTTGTAATAATCTATAATTATTTCAGAAAAGAATCTGAAAAAGAATATATATGTGTATGTATATGTGTAACTGAGTCACTTTGCTGTATACTTGAAAATAACTCAGCATTGTAAATCAACTATACATCAATTAAAGATAAAACCTTTTTTTTGGATGTCGTCCCATTCAATATTGGATATTTTCTCCCCTTGGCTGATAATGGCCAAGCTCACCTCTTCGTCCCTAGCTTGCTTGCAGCAGGGGGATGGGCGGAGGCTCCTACAACTTCAGGTGGTGGAAGGAGGCGATGTCCTCAGGCACAGTTGCCTGCCCGCTGGCTCTCTAGGCTGTTGTGCATCCACTTGGTGCCGCTGGCCCTGTGGGCATTTGTGGCCGGCTTGGGTGGGTGTGCCCTGTGGTCCATCTCCGCCTGGTCAAAGTCTGGAGTGAGCTCTAGCTGACCTGCTCTCATTTCAGTTTCCCTGCTGCTAGAGGGCCCTTTGAAGTCTTGCTGACTCTTTGCCTGCCTCTGAGGAGCAGAAGGGCTTGAGGTTTCTACATCTCTACATCTCTGGCTGTACTGCTTGGATAGGGGCAGGCGGGGTCCCTGCGCTTGTCTGGGGACTTATCACATGCAGGACTGCCTCATTCAGAGTCCGTAGGGGGGTCTGTTCAAGAGAAACCTCTCCTCAGCCTTCAGAAGTAACTACCTTACTTTCCCTGCCTGAGCCAACCTCGAAAGAACTGCAGAAGGGGAGATGAGGACCACTTTGGCCATTCACTCCTCTCCTCCTCCCTTGCCACCTCCCACAACTCCCCACATCAGCAAAGACCAGATATCTTCTTTCCTGACTTCATTCACCTAACAAACAGGTTACTTTTTTTTTAATTTTTTATGGCAGACCTCTATGATCTCTATGATCTGTGGAAAAGGAAACGGCAATCCACTCCAGTACTCTTGCCTAGAAAATCCCATGGACAGAGGAGCTTGGTGCAGGCTACTGTCCATGGGGTCGCAAAGAGTTAGGCACGACTGAGCGACTTCATTTCACTTCTATGATCTGAAACCTCCATGCCTGGTGGTTAAACTACTCAGGCCTCACAAAGGATAGAGTGAATTCCTTTTTAAGAGGCTTGCATAACCCTGTTTTTTTGAATGACAGAAACAGAACACGACTCTGTCTTATTCTCCTTGTATAGTTAAGTTCTAATCTTCCTTCTGGATACAACATTACCTCAGGCAGACCAGTGCAAAGATTTCCACTGGGGAAGATAAAAAGAGAAAAGCACTTCAAAAATGTAAAAATTTACCCTTGTCACAGAATCGTGACTGTGGCAGAGAAGGAACCCACTGTTTACTGCCTTTGTGGTGCAGGTGACTGGCCTGCACCCAGATGCTGGTGGTCCTGCAAAGGTCACTCACTACATTGATTTGGAGTCAGTGGCAAATTACATGCTTCTAAGTCACCCTTCTCCTCCACCCAGCTGAGTCGCTCTTCTTCCTCTTCATTATCCTCTTCTTGCTTTTGGTGTTTTGCTCTTTGCTCTCATACTGGACACTCTTCCAGGAATGCACACCCTTTCTCTTGTCCATGTGTTCACACTGACAGCCCGTTCCCTTCAGCTCTTCTTCCAGGTCTTTCTCTTTTGTCCTTCTATGTGTGTGAACATTGATTCCTTAATGTGCTGATAATCACTGCTATAATTTATCCAGAATCTTTTACTTAGTAGAAGTGAGAACGCTCCTTTTATTTGGCTCCCCCATTTAATCCTAAGAAACCCCATTGTGTGCAGGAAGAAAGTGAGGCTCAAAGAGGTTAAAACATTTTTGTTCAAGACAATAGAACCATCCTTTCTCTAGTTCTCCATTTTATCCAAAACTACCTTCCAGGCAGATTTCAAATAATCTCCACCTTTTTAAAGCTTCATACATTTTGGCAGATTTATTTTCCCTGTGTTCTCATAGAGATCTGTTTAAATCTCTTTTATAGCATGTATTACAGTCTGGCTTGCTTGATATTTAATTGTATGAATTTCTCCTCTACCACATTATAAATCTTTGAAGGGAAGGATTAGCTTTTACTCATCCATCCCTTGCTCCCAGAACATAATAATATAGTAGCATTGAACATAATGAACACGTTAATACTTTTGAAAAACTCATTATCAGGTGAAAAAAAATGAATGGATCATCCATTCATTTGTTAAACATTATGTAGTACTTACTCTGTGTTAACTTAAACAAATGACAAATAAATAAAAAGCATAATTAGAAAGTATCTTTGCCCTTGAAGAAACTTCATTTATTGGGCAAGGCAGACTATCAAATAATCACCTCAGTAAATTGAAATAAGAAAAAAAAACCAAACACACTGCTGAAACAATAACTGGAAGAGCTAGACCCTGAACTCAGATTTCAATGACCTCAAAACCCACTCCACTAAGGCAAACTGCTCTGAAAAAAAAAAATATTTAGGCTTTTAGGTGAAGATTTTATATAAATTGAATTATCTTACAATAACTCTGAAATGGAACTCAAAAATTATCTTATGATAACTAGCCTAAAAGTCATTATAGCTGGCCCTCCATATCCATGGGATCTGCGTAAACCACAGATAGAAAATATTTGGAGAAAAAAAAATTTCCAAGAAGTTCCAAAAACCAAAACTTGAATTTGCTACACACTGGTGACTATTTCTTTACATAGCATTTACCTTGTATGTACAACTGCAAAGTATTTACATTGTATCTTGTACTATAAGTAATTCAGAGATGACTTAAAGTATAGTGGAGAATGTGAGTGAGTGAGTGAGTGAGTGAGTGAGTTGAGTGAGTGAAGTCGTTCAATTGTATCCGACTCTTTTTGACCCCGTGGACTGTAGCCAACCAGGCGCCTCCGTCCATGGGATTCTCCAGGCAAGAATACTGAAGTGGGTTGCCATTTCCTTCTCCAGGAGATCTTCCTTACCCGAGGGTCAAACCCGGGTCTCCCGCATTGGAGGCAGACTCTTTCGACCCAGGGATCAAACCGGGTCTCCCGAGTTGGAGGCAGACTCTTTAACCTCTGAGCCACCAGGGTTATATGCAAATACTACACCATTTTCTTTAAGGCACGTGAGCATCTGTGGATTCTGGTATCTGTGGGGGAGTCCTGGAACCAATCTCTTGTGTATACCAAGGGGTAACTGTACTTTGAAGGGAAGAATGGGGAACTCCTTTTCAGAGATGATTAATCATTGATGCAATTCTGTTAAAAGTGCTGACTAATGGTCTGATGACTCCTTATTTTGCTCTTGGTGTTGGTAAAGAGGGCAGTACAAGTCAGGAAATGAAAAGAACTCACAGATTTCAGCGATGCAAAACTGCTAACAGTGGAGATCTCATTATTTTGGTTCCATCGGGCTTTTTTTTTCCTCTGGGCTAATTTAACCACTTCCTCTTCCATCCTTCTGTTTTGTCCTTGAAGGCCAAATTACTTTTCCCTTTTCTGTTAAGGTTATTATTAATTTTTAAAATCATGTTTAATTTCCCATTTTTAGCATTTTTTACCACTCTTATTTTTTCCTTTTCTTTATGTTTTCTTGCTTCATTTCTTATATCTTTCCTCACATACTCTGCCCATTAAGTTATTGAAAATAAGATACACTGAAATCCTAATCTCTAAAATTCTGGCTACCACAAGAAGGGCCCTTTGAACTTTGCTTTCAACCTCTGTTCATGGATGGCCAACTCACTCACCAATTATAATTGTGCTGTTATAGCGTTTGGAGGTGGTGTGTGGAGCCGTGCCAGTAGATTTTTATTCTCTGAGGTTTTGCTAAAACTAATGGTTGGCTCAATAAAAAACAAAACAAAAACCTGTATGTGTGTGTCTTCGGGAATGAGAAGAAAGGTGGATTCTATCTAAAAATGCATAGTTATTTGCGATGAGTTCCTTCTTAGCATCTTCTTGAATCTAGAAAGAATTTAGCATCAGATCAAAATGATGACTCAGAGTTGTTAAGGGTTTGACATCTTAAATATTAGGGAAGAGAGGGAAATGAAAGGAGAGCTTTCAAAAGAGTGTGTACACTAAAACTGAAGCATATTTCATCTCTTTCCTCTCCTGCTGCCGTTCCTTTTCCCTTCCGATTTCCTTAATTGGCTTGTTCTTAAGGGAAATGAGGAAGATTCCTAATGAGCTCTCCATCTCAGAACAAAGAAAGATCTCCAGGTTCCTGCTTCAGAGGAAAGGGTTGGGGGTGCAGAGCCTTTATAGCTTGGGAGAAGTCAAGGCTAGTTCCTCAAGTTTCTCTATTATTTTGAGATCCATGATTCTTTGTCCTCAAGCTGCTGTGCCCTTTCGGGAAAAGTCGCTCCTAGTGATGCCAGAGGCACTTGGAAGGAATAGCTGGTTACTGATGGGCATGAGGTGTTAGGGAATAACTGGTTACTGATGGGCATGAGGTGTTAGTGAAGACCAGCTTCAATGTGTAATGTTTCTTTGCTGTTGAATTGTAAGAAATGTTAAGAAAATGTTAAGAAATTATTTGTATAAACAGGGATATTGGTGAGTCACATAACGTCTGTACCCATGAGTTTTGTGTCCATGTCATTTAATAACAGGGTCTCCCTGCAAAACTGCACTTTCATTTAGACCCATCCATGATGCACAGCCTAGATGACAGGCAGTGGTGTGTGTATCTGGCTAAAACTGGTTACTTTCTCTCTTAAAAAAACACAAAACTTTATTTGTGTATTTATTTGGCTGTGCCATTTATCCGCTGCATGTGGGGTCTTTCAGTTGTAGCATGTAGGTTCTGGTCCCTGACCAGGGACAGAACCTGTGCCCCCTGCATTGAGAACCCGGAGTCTCAGCCATTGGATCACCAGGGAAGTCTCTTACTCTATTTTTAATTGAAGCATAGTTGATGTACAACATTATGTAAGTTATGGGTGTATAGTATAGTGTCGCAAATTTTGAAGATTATCCTTTTAATACCCTACAAAGACTTGAGCAGAGAAGAGGTGTGTTCAGTGGGCACCTGCTTTTGGCGGTCTCACCAATACTCCGCCTTACTTGAGAGCTGCCAGAACTGACGGCGGGGCGGGAAGGCAGAGCAGCGAATATGCCGAGCTTCACAAAGCAGCAGTCATCAATCCCCTTGGAAAAGGGCTTGCATTCTGAGTCATGTTTCTAGCTGTGACCAAGGTTTAGGCTCCTTGACCAGGTCCAGCCCTGCCCTTCTTAACCAGAAAATGGACTTTCGGATTGAAGTGGAGGAACACTAGTTGACTAATAGGAGTAATCAGTCAGACAATCACTGGGAAATCAGTAATCAGAAGCAAACAGAGATACAGAGGAGGTACAAGGGAGCAAATGAAAAACAATTTAGCCTCTCTGTGTGTTTTCTTGTACTTTTTTTTTTTTCTTTTCAGTTCAAATTAGGGTTTTATTCAAAGGACTTAAGGGACCAAGAGTCACTTCCCAAAAGAAAATTTAGACTGCTTTTCCTATAAGTTGAATAAGCATAATCGTTTCAGGAAAATAACTCCCTGGGAACCATGGCAAAATAGCATCATATTAGGAAGATCAGCCAAGAGGGTGGTCCAAAAACCTACTGGACAAATCCAGGAAACATGGTTCTAGTGGTTCTCTGGGCCTTTCTTTTCTGGCAAGGATTATAAACACTCCCGCTCTTTAAAATGTCACCTTCAGGAATGTGTTGCCAGCCCTTTCACTTGTACTCTCCAAAGGAAAACGGGGAAACAATAGGAACTGTGGGATGCCAATATTCAGATAAATCTCAACTTCTGAAGAGAAAAATAGAATAAAGATTTCCAGCAATTTTAACAACATGCCAGTCAGTTTCAACAGCCCTCACTGTTGAAGGCTTCATGTGGTTCTCAGTATTTAGGAGGCAGGCCAACTCTATAAGAGGAAACTAAATTTATAGAAAACAGAGGTTAAAATTTTTTTTCCAAAACCAAAACCTCTGCTGTTATTTGGTTGTTAGGATAACTTTTCCTGATTGGAATAAGACTCCTGCCAAGGCAGGAGATCCTAGAGATGTGGGTTCAGTCCCTTGGTTGGGAAGATCCCCTGGAGAAGGAAATGGCAACCCATTGCAGTATTCTTGTCTGGAAAATTCCATGGATAGAGCGGCCTGGTGGGCTACAGTTCCTGGAGCTGCAAAGAGTTTGTCTTGCCTGAGCCACACACACACACACACACACACACACACACACACACAGTGTTGCTCTGCTTCTGAAGTTGGTTGTTAGTAATATACCCAAAAGATATTCAGCTTCTATGGGGGCATTCCAAACTCAGCGCCAAAGCAATGACACATGTTAAAAAGAGCAGAGCAAAGTCACACTAATGCAGAAGAAGGAAAGAACTCCTAAACCTTATGTCTGATACAAGTCTAATTTGCAAGCAGAGCAAAGAGGAACCACAAAATTTGTATGTAAATGATAGGGTTTACCAGGGACGTGATACTGGCCCTAAAATGAACTTCTAGTTATTTTTTATTTACAAAAGTAATGGATATAGAAAACTTAATAACTACTGATAAAATTTTGAAATGAAAACATCACCTTCATTTTCAATACTCAGAGCTAACTTCATGTCTAGATCATAATAATCACTCAATATATGCTAGCCATTTAAAGATATATAAATGTTTCCATACATATGTATCTATTGACCTACATTAAAAAAATCTGCATCTATTGCCAAACAATCTATTAGGACTATTTCCCATGTCTATAAACACATTTTATAGTTATATTTTATATCCTTTGTCTTATCACAAATATCTGTATGCTTTACAATGTAACAAGATAGAATGTAGGCTGGCTATATCTGGAAACCAACAGACCTTATCTGTAAATGCAATGAAATCCCCGCTAGTCAGGAAAGAGATGATAAAACACAGAATCTCAAAGGAAAAAAATTTGTCAGAGATTGAAGTGTGGACTAAAGAAAGGAAGATCCATTTTGAGCCCAGACAAGAGAGAGGAGCCCCTCCCTTCCTTGCTACAGGACTCCTCCTCTTCTCCTTCCCCTCCCTCCCTTCTTTGTCACCCCACAAGTGCTCTTGCTGACTTGGTCACTCCAGGATTTCCTGATTAAAATGAAGAAACACAGCTGATCAAGCCAATGAGTTCAGACTGAGATCTGTCACCTTTCGACCTTTAGCCCCACCCTCTGTTTACCAATCTGAGAGCTGGCACAGATGACTCTAAATGGAAGAAAAAAAGAGAAGGCAAAAAAGCAAAGCAACATGTGCCCAGGGCTACCAGCTTTGTAAGCCACACCTTGCTCTCTCTTCCTGTGTAGTGATAAGAAGCAGAGCCTTGGGCCATTATATTGATGGTTTAAGGTAGGAAGAGAGCTGCAAGTGCAAGCTTATTATTTACCCTGAAGGCAGTTATATTTTATTCAGAGAATATAAGGCATCATTTCAGAACGTCTTTATGTCTCCGCATCAAATCATTACTTCTTTCCCCAGCTTTTCTCCTGGTACTGCTGTTCTTAGCAGAATCTCTTTAGTCTCTCCAGTTCTGCGCTGGGACCCACTGCCTCTGCCTACTAGACTTTGACTCTGTTTCTTCTCTTACCCTTTCTCTAATATCATCCATCTCTTTTCTCAACATGGAAACATCCTGTAGTAGCTATCAAATGAAAAAGCAAGCACAAATTAAAAACACACAAAAATCCTCTTTGAACTGTTACCTCCTTCCAGCTACTACCCCCACATATTTTTGTTTCCTTTGCCAGTAAAACTCAAAAAAGTTTTGCTAATATTCTGTTTCTCCTGCTTGAGCTGCGTTTTATCCTTCAGACACTCTAATCTGGCCTCTGTCTCCACTGGCCACTAGAAGAGATTTGGTCATAGTTAACAATGATCTCCACGCTGACGAGGCAATGGGCATGCTGTGTCTTATATGTTCAGCCTCTCAGCATCACTCCACATGGTGAACCATTCTGTTCATCTTAATTTGAGTAACACTTTCTTTTCCTCTTTTTTTCTTTGTGTCATTTATTTATTTATTTAAATGGAAGTATAGTTGGTATTCAATATTATGTTAGTTTCCAGTGTACCAAATAGTGATTTGACATTTGCATACATTATGAAATGATCACCATGATAAGTCAAGTATCCACTTATACAAAATTATTACAATATTATTTACCATAACCTTATGCTATGTGTTACATCCCCGTGGCTTGCTTATTTCATAACTGGAGGCTTATGCCTCTTAATCCCCTTCACCTATTTTGCACCTTCCACCCCTACCTGCTGGGTTTTCTTCTACCATACTGGCTGTTCTTTCTCCATTTTTTTCACCTGCTCTCTAGCTAGCTTTTAATAGTTTGACTTAGGGCTAGGTCTTGACTCCTTTTTATTTTACTCTCTGCTTTTTCTCCCCAGTGAGCCCATCCATGGTCTAAATTATCATCTACATGCTGATGACTTCTATTATGGAGATTGTGGTTCACCACCCAGATATTCCCTTCAGGACTAAGGCACTCATTTCACTAGCTGAGCTGCTGGCAGCTTGCAGTTCATTCCCTCCTTGAGTATTGTCCTCAGCCCAAGATTATACCCTTTTCCCCAGGACGCCTGCCTCCAATGACGGTTGAAGCAAGGGGACAAAGGCCATCAGTTCAGGCCAACTCTGAAGGGCCACGCCAGTTGCCGAGCTCCCTGTAGAACTGGCAGAGCTCTCTGTTACAACTTCTCCTTCTGCCCAGTCATACTTCCCCTACTCCCTTACCAACATGGTTTCCAAGAGCATTTCTGTGGTAGACACTGTGATGTACCACCCAAATGTTCCTTCAAGAACAGAGGATTGCGTGTACTTGTGTAAGTTCCCTTCAGGGCAGCTTGCATCCAGTCACTAACCAACAGGGGGACAAACTGGCTTGACCCCCCTTACCCCAGCTTGGGATAGCACTGAAGGATCAGCTTAATTCAGAAGCTCCCTAGGGAAATGCAGTATCTCAACACTGCATGGAAGAGAGTCTGTGATGATACCCAGAGACCCAGGGACTGTTATCCTGGTGGCCCCACCATTAGAGTAGAGATTTATAAGAGCTGGGGAACAAATAATTTCCTGGCCAAATTCCAGCGACAGGGGATCCACTAGGTCCCCAGACCCACCCATTCATTTCTCAAATCCCCAAGTAGATTGATATACCAGCAATTAAAGGCATATTGAGTCATTGGCCTGTGGAGAAAGAAATACCACAGTAAAGAAAGCCAAGTGGAAACCTCTGAAACTGCCCTAGACCTCACCAACAAAGATAGCAAACAAAGGAAAATCGCATCTTGGGAGTGGGAGGAGGGCAGAGACACGCTACCAGGAAAGGCCTAAAGGATGCAGGGGGTGCCAGTCACCACTTACTCTCACATCTTCATTTAAGTCACCAGGCCCTGCAAAAGCTGGATGTTTCTGGGAATGACTGCAGAAAACCATAAGCTCATACAAGCGTACTCTGATTGCAGCTACTAGGCTGGATAAAGTTTTATTGCTAGATAAAGAAGACAAAATAGGTCAATGAGGCCTTAGGTAAATGGTATATGGAAATGGATTTAGGAAATATGCTTCTTAAAATTCCAGCTAGAAAGAGGATCAGAAGCAGTTTTTACTTATGTGACATAACATTCAATTGCAGCTTTCATCCAGGACTATGCTGACTCTCTTCTTTCTCTAGTTCTGTAGTCTGAAGATGCTTGGAACACCGGGAAATCCCGCTGAAAATGATAAGGTTTCCTTCTGTCAATTACATCATGCTGATTGAAGAGTGTGCTGCTTTGCTGTGCTTAGTCCCTCAGTTGTATCTGACTCTTTGCAACACCATGAACTGTAGCTCACCAGGCTTCTCCAGGCAAGAATCCTAGAGTGCATTACCATGCCCTCCCCAGGGGATCTTCCCAACCCAGGGACTGAACCCAAGTCTCCCAAATTGCAGGCAGATT
This sequence comes from Nanger dama, assembly GCA_917880005.1. Classification (NCBI taxonomy): domain Eukaryota; kingdom Metazoa; phylum Chordata; class Mammalia; order Artiodactyla; family Bovidae; genus Nanger; species Nanger dama. The sequence goes on from CAKJTW010000059.1 coordinate 7,787,802, forward strand.
CTTTACCTTCTGAGCCACTAGGGAAGACCAAAGAGTATACTAGAAGACTTCATAAGACACATAGAAGATAAATACGTACTATGAAGACTCGGGACTTCCCAGGTGGTACAGTGATTAGAAACCCTCCTGCCAATCTAGGGGAAATGGGTCCGACCCCTGGCCTGGAGGATCTTCCCTGCTGCAGTGCCATGCACCACTGCTACTGATCCCATGCGTGGCAACTACTGCAGTCTCGTGCCTAGAGCCTGTGCTCTGTAACAAGAGAAGCCACCACGAAAGAAGCCTTGCACCGCAACAAAGAGGAGCCCTCCTCCCAGCAACTAGGGAAAAGTCCACACACAGCAGTGAAGACCCAGCACAGCCAAAAATGAACAAATGTATATACATGGTGTATATGTATATATATATGTATGTGTACATAGGTGTTGTTGCTGCTGCTGCTAAGTCGCTTTAGTTGTGTCTGACTCTGTGTGACCCCATAGATGGCAGCCCACCAGGCTCCCCCGTCCCTGGGATTCTCCAGGCAAGAACACTGGAGTGGGTTGCCATTTCCTTCTTCAATTCATGAAAGTGAAAAGTGAAAGTGAAGTCGCTCAGTTGTGCCCGACTCTTAGTGACCCCATGGACTGCAGCCTACCAGGCTCCTCTGTCCATGGGATTTTCCAGGCAAGTGTACTGGAGTGGGGTGCCATTGCCTTCTCCTATACATAGGTGTATGTATATATAAATGAATATATGTGTATATACATATATATATAATCCCAATAGCTTCAAAGTCTACAATTTAAAATACTTTTAAAAAGGGTTCTAAGGACCTGACACTTCAGTTCATGGCTCCAGTGGTCAGGAGTGTGCTGGACTATTCCCTCCAGAGTAAAAGACATATCTTGTACCTTCTACCACAAAGGAGGAGATATAGGGCCTTCTTCCTGGGGCACAGTAGGTATCTTTGGGTTCTGGGGGCAGTATGTTATGCACCTAGGAACACCCCTAGCTTTGAATAGGGCCCAGAGCAGGAAAGAGCACTTCAATAGGTCAAAGTTATGGTGCCAGCAACCTCGTCATGGGGCCAAGTGGTTGACACCTAACTACACTGAAAATGTCAGTCATGGGGCTCATGAAATCATAGCCTGGGGCAAGAGCAGCAGCAGTCTGTCAAAATGGTTCATCTGTGATCAAGCCAGAGTGTGACCAGAGGGCATGAGCACACAGCATTGTCACTCTGTAGAGGGCATAGGTGTTCCTGCTTCAGCTCACATGTATAACCTTATTAGGGATCTCCTATCAGCTGACGGAGGATGAAAAAGCCTGAGCTTCCTTTGTCAACAGTTGGTCTTGGTTACGTGTGCAAACTAAAAATAAACAAGAGTTGAATTATAGCTCGGAGAAGGCAATGGCACCCCACTCCGGTACTCTTGCCTGGAAAATCCCATGGACGGAGGAGCCTAGTAGGCAGCAGTCCATGGGATCGCTAAGAGTCAGACACAACTGAGCGAGTTCATGTTCACTTTTCACTTTCCTGTACTGGAGAAGGAAATGGCAACCCACTCCATTGTTCTGGCCTGGAGAATCCCAGGAAAGGGGGAGCCTGGTGGGCTGCCGTTTATGGGATCGCACAGAGTCGGACACGACTGAAGTGACTTAGCAGTTAGCATTAGGAGACTCTATACTGTCTCCTCCGGAGGTATGGGTCAGCAGTGGACTGCCGAAGGGGCATGGGCTCTTGGTGTAACAGACCTGGGTATGGCATAAGCCCCCTTGGTGGAGGTCGCCATCAACCCCACCATAGAGCCACCAGAACTTACACAGGACTGGGAAACAAACGCTTGGTGAGCACAAACAGAACCTTGTGTGCACCAGGATGCAGGAGAAAAGGGCAATGACCCCACAAGAGAATGACCCAGACTTGCTTGTGAGTGCCCAGGAATCTCGAGTGGAGGCGTCAGTTGGCCGTGGCCTGCTGCAGGGTTGGGGGGCACTGAGTGTAGCAGTGGGACCTTTTGGAAGAGGTTGCTGTTATCTTCATTACCTCCACCATAGTTTGGCCCTAGGTAAATAACAAGGCTGAAGAACTGATTTTTTTATTTTGGGGGCTCCAAAATCACTGCAGATGGTGACTGCAGCCATTAAATTAAAAGACAGTTACTCCTTGGCAGGAAAGTTACGACCAGCCGAGACAGCATATTAAAAAGCAAAGACATTACTTTGCCAATAAAGGTCCATCTAGTCAAGGCTATGGTTTTCCAGTGGTCATGTATGGATGTGACAGTTGGACTGTGAAGAAAGCTGAGTGCTGAAGAATTGATGCTTTTGAACTTTGGTGTTGGAGAAGACTCTTGAGAGTCTCTTGGACTGCAAGGAGGTCCAACCAGTCCATCCTAAAGGAGATCAGTCCTGAGTGTTCATTGGCAGTACTGATGTTGAAACTTCAATACTATGGTCCCCTGATGAGAAGAGCTGACTCATTTGAAAAGACCCTGATGCTGGGAAAGATTGAAGGTGGGAGGAGAAGGGGATGACAGACGATGAGATGGTTGGATGGCATCACTGACTCGATGGACATGAGTCTGAGTAAACTTCGGGGGTTGGTGATGGACAGGGAGGCCTGTTGGAGAAGGCACTGGTGACCCACTCCAGTACTCTTGCCTGGAAAATCCCATGGACTGAGGAGCCTGGTAGGCTGCAGTCCATGAGGTTGTGAAGACTTGGACATGACTGAACGACTTCACTTTCACTTTTCACTTTCATGCATTGGGGAAGGAAATGGCAACTCACTCCAGTGTTCTTGCCTGGAGAATCCCAGGGAAGAGGGAGCCTGGTGGGCTGCTGTCCATGGGGTCGCACAGAGTTGGACACAACTGAAGTGACTTAGCAGCAGCAGCAGCAGCAGCAGCAGCAGCAGCAGCAGCAGGGAGGCCTGTCATGCTGCAGTCCAAGGCAAAGAGTCAGACACAAATGAGCTGAACTGAAATGAAATAACAGGGAGGGAACACAGCCCCATCTATCAACAGACAAGTGGATTAAAGATTTACTGAAATGCGCCCCCTCCCCATCAGAATAAGACCCAATTTCCCCCTTAGTCAGTCTATCCTATTAGGAAGCTTCCATAAGCCTTTTACCCTTCTCCATTAGAGGACAGACAGACTGAAAACCACAGTCATAGGAAACTAATCAATCTGATCACATGGATCACAGCCTTGTCTAACTCAGTGAAACTATGAGCCATGCCTTGTAGGGCCACCCAAGACAGATGGGTCATGGTGGAGAGTTCTGACAAAACGTGGTCCACTGGAGAAGGGAATGGCAAACCAGTTCAATATTCTTGCCTTGAGAACCCCATGAACAGTATGAAAAGGTAAAAAGATAAGACACTGAAAGATGAAATCCCAAGGTTGGTAGGTGCCCAAGATGCTACTGGAGATCAGTGGAGAAATAACTCCAGAAAGAATGAAGAGACAGAGCCAAAGCAAAAACAACACCCAGTTGTGGATGTGACTGGTGATGGAAGTAAAGCCTGATGCTATAAAAGCAGTATTGCATAGGAACCTGGGATGTTAGGTCCGTGAATCAAGGCAAATTGAAAGTGGTCAAACAGGAGATGGCAAGAGTGAACATGGACATTTTAGGAATCAGTGAACTAAAATGGACTGGAATGGGTGAATTTAACTCAGATGACCATTTTATCTACTACTGTGGGCAAGAATCCCTATGAAGAAATGGAGTAGCCATTAGGGTCAACAAAGATTCTGAAATACAGTACTTGGATACAATCTCAAAAACAACAGAATGATCACAGTAATATCACAGTAATCCAAATCAATGCCCCAACCAGTAATACTGAAGAAGCTGAAGTTGAATGGTTCTGTGAAGATCTACAAGATCTACAAGACCTTCTAGAACTAACACCCAGAAAAGATGTCCTTTTTGTTATAGGGGATTGACATGCAAAAGTAGGAAGTCAAGAAACACCTGGAGTAACAGGCAAATTGGCCTTGGAGTACAAAATGAAGTAGGGCATAGGCTAATAGAATTCTGCCAAGAGAATGCACTGGTCATAGCAAACACCCTCTTCCCACAACACAAGAGAATACTCTACAAATGGACATCACCAGATGGTCAATACCAAAATCAGACTTATTGATTATATTCTTCGCAGCCAGAGATGGAGCTCTATACAGTCAGCAAAAACAAATCCGGGAGCTGACTGTGGCAAAGACCACGAACTCCTTATTGCCAAATTCAGGCTTAAATTGAAGAAAGTAGGGAAAACCACTAGACCATTCAGATATCAGTCAGTTCAGTTCAGTCATTCAGTCATGTCCGACTCTTTGTGACCCCATGAATTGCAGCACGCCAGGCCTCCCTGTCCATCACCATCTACCGGAGTTCTCCCAAACTCATGTCCATCGAGTTGGTAATACCATCCAGCCATCTCATTCTCTATCGTCCCCTTCTCCTCCTGTCCTCAATCCTTCCCAGCATCAGAGTCTTGTCCAATGAGTCAACTCTTCACATGAGGTGGCCAAAGTATTGGAGTTTCAGCTTTAGGATCATTCCTTCCAAAGAACATCTAGGATTGATTTCCTTTAGAATGGACTGATTGGATCTCCTTGCAGTTCAAGGGACTCTCAAGAGTCTTCTCCAACACCACAGTTCAAAAGCATCAATTCTTTCGTGCTCAGCTTTCTTCACAGTCCAACTCTCACATCCATACATGACCACTGGAAAAACCAGAGCCTTGACTAGACAGACCTTGTTGGCAAAGTAATGTCTCTGCTTTTGAATATGTTATCTAGGTTAGTTATAACTTTCCTTCCAAGGAGTAAGCATCTTTTAATTTCATGGCTGAAGTCACCATCTGCAGTGATTTCGGAGCCCCGAAAAATACAGTCTGACACTGTTTCCACTGTTTCCCCATCTATTTCCCATGAAGTACTGGGACAATATGCCATCATCTTCTTTTTCTGAATGTTGAGCTTTAAGCCAACTTTTTCACTCTCCTCTTTCACTTTCATCAAGAGGCTTTTTAGTTCCTCTTCACTTTCTTCCATAAGTGTGGTGTCATCTGCGTATCTGAGGTTATTGATATTTCTCCTGGCAATCTTGATTCCAGCTTGTGCTTCTTCCAATGCAGCATTTCTCATGATGTACTCTGCATATAAGTTGAATAAACAGGGTGCCAATATACAGCCTTGATGTACTCCTGTTCCTATTTGGAACCAGTCTGTTGTTCCATATCCAGTTCTAACTGTTGCTTCCTGGCCTGCATATAGGTTTCTCAAGAGGTAGGTCAGGTGGTCTGGTATTCCCATCTCTTTCAGAATTTTCCACAGTTCATTGTGATCCACACAGTCAAAGGCTTTGGCATAGTCAATAAAGCAGAAATAGATGTTTTTCTGGAACTCTCTTGCTTTTTCCGTGATCCAGCGGATGTTGGCAATTTGATCTCTGGTTCCTCTGCCTTTTCTAAAACCAGTGTGAACATCTGGTTCAAATCACATCCCTTATGATTATACAGTGGAAGTGAGAAATAGATTCAAGGGATTAGATCTGATAGACAGAGTGCCATAGAAGAACTATGGATGGAGGTTTGTGACATTGTACAGGAGGCAGGGATCAAGACCATTCCCAAGGAAAAGAAATGCAAAAAGCCAAAATGGTTGTCTGAGGAGGCCTTACAAATAACTGTGAATAGAAGAGAATCAAGAGGCAAAGGAAAAAAGCAAAGATATACCCATTTGAACTCAGAGTTCCAAAGAATAGCAAGGAGAGATAAGAAAGCCTTTCTCAGCGATCAATGCAGAGAAATAGAGGAAAACAAAAGAATGGGAAAGATTAGAGATCTCTTCAAGAAAATTTAGAGATACCAGGGGAACATTTCATGCAAAGATGGGCACAATAAAGGACAAATTGTATGGACCTAGCAGAAACAGAAGATATTAAGAAGAGGTGTCAAGAATACACAGAAGAACTGGACAAAAGAGATGTTCATGATCCAGATAGTCATGATGGTGTGATGGCTCTTGTTTCACCTAGAGCCAGACATCCTGGAATGAGAAGTCAAGTGGGCCTTAGGAAGCATAAGTACAAACAAAGCTAGTGGAGGTGATGAAATTTCAGTTTTGCTATTTCAAATCCTAAAGGATGATGCTGTGAAAGTGCTACACTCAATATGCCAGCAAATTTGGAAAACTCAGGAGTGGCCACAGGAATGGAAAAGGTCAGTTTTCATTGTAGTCCCAAAGAAAGGCAATGCCAAAGAATGCTCAAACTACCACACAATTGCACTCATCTCACATGCTAGCAAAGTAATGCTCAAAATTCTTCAAGCCAGACTTCAGTAATACATGAACCATGAACTTCCAGATGTTCAAGCTGGTTTTAGAAAAGGCAGAAGAACCAGAGATCAAATTGCCAACATCCGCTGTATCATTGAAAAAGCAAGAGAGTTCCAGAAAAACATCTGCTTTATTGACTATGACAAAGCCTTTGACTCTGTGGAGCACAACAAACTCTGGAGAATTCTTAAAGAAATAGGACTACCAGACCAGCTGACCTACCTCCTGAGAAATCTGTATGCAGGCCAGGAAGCAACAGTTAGAACTGAACATAGAACAACAGACTGGTTCCAAATAAGGAAAGGGGGTATATCAAGGCTGTATATTGTTACCTTGCTTACTTAACTTATATGCAGAGTACATCATGGGAAATGCTGGGTTGGATGAAGCACAAGCTGGAATCAAGATTGCTGGGAGAAATATCAATAACCTCAGATATGCAGATGACACCAGCCTTATGGCAGAAAGTGAGGAAGAACTAAAGAAGCTGAAACTCCAATACTTTGGCCACCTGATGCGAAGAGCTGACTCATTTGAAAAGACTCTGATGCTGGGAAAGATTGAGGGCAGGAGGAGAAGGGGATGATGGAGGATGAGATGGTTGGATGGTATCACTGATTCAAAGGACATGGGTTTGTGTGGACTCTGGGAGTTGGTGATGGACAGGGAGGCCTGGTGTGCTGGGTTTCATGGGGTCGCAAAGAGTAGGACATGACTGAGTGAGTGAACTGAACTGATGTCCTCTAGTCTAGCAAAACCATTCCTAGGAATCTGTCTCACAGAGGTGAAAGCCTCACAATGTAAGGAGGTTGCAACAATAATGCTTACTGAGGCAGTGTTACTAATAGTAAATGGATCAGGAACAAATTATTAATGTCCATCAATCAGGGAATAGCTGAATGATTTATGATGCATCTGTTTTCATGGACCACGATAGAGTGATTAATATAATGAATTAGACTTCTACCAGTTATGTTAAAGGAATTTCTACAAGATAGTGTTGGTTGAGAACAACATGTATATACTATGATTTAGTTCTTCCAAGACAAAGACAAAAGCATGCCATGTTTATATATATGTCCATAAATCCTAAGTGTGCCTCTTTAGGATGGTGTGGTAGGAAATAGTGAATTGCTCACACATGTTACGTTAGGCAGGACAAGTTAGTAGTGTGAGTCAACAAAGATAAAGAAAGAATCAAGAAGAAAGCAAAAGACTTCACTAAAAGAAAAATGTTTTTTCTGTCACATTCTGCCTTTATTTTATGATGTATTTGTATTGATATATGAGTAAAGACATCTATTGTGCGTGTGCATGGTCAGTCTTGTCAGACTTTTTGCAATCCTATGGACTGTACCCTGCTAGGCTCCTTTGTCTATGGGGTTCTTCAGCCAAGAATACTGGAGTGGGTTGCCGTTTCTCCTTCAGGGGATTTTCCCGATCCAAGTTTGAACTCGTGTCTCCTGCATTGGCAGGTGATTCTTTTCTGTTGTGCCACCTTCAACGTCCCAAAGACATCTATTAATCTTTATTTATTCATTTAAAAAACAAATGTGTTCATTACTATATACCAAGTACCATTTTAAGGGCTTTCCAAATAATAACTAACATAATCCTTTTAATAACACTCTGAGGCAGGTACTGTTGTGTGTGTTAGTTGCTCAGTTGTGTCAAAGTCTTTGTGACCCCATGGACTGGAGACTGCCAGGCTCTTCTGTCTGTGGAATTCTCCAGGCAAGAATATTGGAGTGGGTTGCCATTTACTTCTCTAGAGGATCTTCCCACCCCAGGGATTGAACCAAGGTCTCCTACACTGCAGGCAGATTCTTTACCATCTGAGCCACCAGGAATGCCCTATAGTAATGTTAATTTCTGCTTTTTTAAATTTTGATTTTATTAAAAAAAAAACACAACACGTTTATTTATTTATTTGGTTACACCAGGTCTCAGTTGTAGCATGTGGGATCTTCAATATTCATTGCACGTGTGTTCTTTAGTTGCACCATGTGGACTCTTAGTTTCTGCATATGGGTTCTAGTTCCCTGACCAGAGATTGAACCTGGGCCCATTGTATTAAGAGTGTTGAGTCTTAGCCAGTAAGGAATTCCCAGTTTCTGCATTTCAGAAATATAAAGCTGAGGCATGGTAAGTTTGCCCACAGTCACATAGGTAGTAAACTATCGGTTAGGATTTGAATACAGCCTTCTTGGTTTTGGGGCTTCCCTGGTGGCTCAGAGGTTAAAGCGTCTGCCTGGAATGCAGGAGACCAGGGTTTGATTCTTGGGTCAGGAAGATCTCCTGGAGAAGGAAATGGCAACCCACTCCGGTACTCTTGCCTGGAGAATCCCATGGATGGAGGAGCCTGGTGGGCTACTTCATGCGGTCACAAAGAGTTGGACATGACTGAGCGTCAGAGTCTATACTTCTAATTACCACTCTATGGTTTCTCTATTTTTCAATTAGAAGCAAATCTACCTTTGCTCTACTTCTTGACAACCTCCAATAGCTTTCCATGGCATTTAGAAGACAATTCTAACTATTTTGATGGGATTTACAAAGCTTCTTCATCTTGTTAGGGAAGCACACTGACTGAAACCACCCACCCTGGCCAGGCACCATAGTAACCATTTGCATGAGTTGTTTTATGACAGGAGGTCCTGGTAAGGAACATGGAGCTAATAATCCACCACCAACCAGAAGAGTTCAGGAAAGGTCAAAAGGTGACACCGTGTGTCCAATTGCCTCCCAGAATCCTTCTCACTGGCATCCATCTTGGCTGAGCAATGCGTGTGCCAAAGGGAAGGACTCTGAGTTAGAATGATTGGGCAAAAGCAACCTGGAAACTAATCCCATCACCATAAAACCCACGACTTCGAGCCACGTGGCAGCTCACCCTACTGCTCTCCGCACAGAATCCCTTCCCAGTCGCTTTGTCAGCACATGTATCTCCTCGGACAATTCATTTCCGAGTGTTAGACAAGAGTCCACTTTCAGGTCCTGGAAGGAGTTCCCCTCCCTGCAACCATCTGGTCCCTGCTACACTCTCCATAGACACTCAGTCACACTGAGCTCGTCTCTTCATTGAAAGATCTGTTCTGGCCATGCTGCTCCCTTGCCTCTTCCTCAGGTCCCCTCACGGCTGGCTCTGTCACATTTTTCAGATCTCAGTGTAATGAGGGACCTTATCTGACCATCAGTGTATGAGGTCTCTTCTATGCGTTTCCCCATAACATTCCATTTATCTTTTTAAATTGCATTTAATGCAAACTGTACTTATTTTTGTTGAGTATTTGCTGTTTATCTACCTCTTCTGTGGAGTGTAAGCTCCATGGGGGCTCCATGTATCTGCACACAGTGCAGTTCTTGGTTAACCATGGGTTTTCAGATGCATTTGTTGAAGAAATAAATTAGTGAAAGACAATACTGAAAGGTAAGCAAGAGCTTGAGTCTAGTGTCAGACACACAAGCGTCTGACTTAATCCTCTGATTTTGAGAGACTTGTGAACCTTCATCTGTAAAAGGGAGGTAATAACAGCATCTACCTCAGAGAGCTGTTGTGAGGATTAAATGAGAGAACAACCTATCTACCAGCACACTGTAAGCCCTCAAGGCATCAGAGCTGGCACGGTGGCCATCATCACCGTCATCACTCTCAGGCAGCGTCACAGGTCACTGTCCAACCTGGGCTGACAGCCCTTGAGTCAGATTTTATCCCTGTTTTAACCAGCTCAGGTTGGCAGTGAGGGAAAGCTTGTGGGGATACCTTCTAGCTGAGCCCACGGGGGGCCCAAGCACACGGCATTAGGCCCACAGTCATGCTCAAAGCCAGTGATATTGCCCATAGAGCCTCTTCCCCTCCTCCTCTCTGGCATGTCTCATCAGCCTTTCCCCCAGTCCCCTCCCCTGTCTCTGTGCTGCTCTTCATATTGGCTGGATGCAGCCAGTCCCTTGTGTGGCTCCATGTCTGCCACTGGAAAGCATCTTTGGGAATGTAAAGGATTCTGTTCCCTCACTGAAGAGCCTATGCTGAGCAGAGACAGGTATCTGATGTTTTGCTGAGATAGGTTAACCAGACTTCTAAGGAAACTCATAGTGGCTTAATCATAGTGCAGAGCAATTACCTCTTGTTTTCTCTTCTTCCTGGGCCAACAGGAAACCCTGACTACTCCACCCTTCCCAGTGGTTATCAGCAGCAAACACTGAAGTGGATTCATAGGTAAGTTAAGTACAGAAGACGGGTGAAAAAGAACATGCCAGGAGGGGTTAAAATATCTCCATCAGTGGAAAGCACTGGAAATTGGAAAATAAAAGAGAAAGAGTAGGAAGCCTTGGTTGCTTTCTGTTTATTCTAAGGGGAGAGAACCGAAGCTATTGCTTCTCTAGGGATAAGATGGAGAAAACTTCCTGGAAAAGTACCGAATTATCCAGGCTCATGTTGGCCAACTCCTAAATAACTTCCTGTCTCCAGCCCTTCTGAAGTAACTTGTAGTTATCTGAGCATTTGTTTTCTTCAGTGTGTGATGCTGTTCTCTCTTCCAGGAATGACTTTTTAAAATTCCCTGTTCCCCTAATGACCTCAAGTACTCCTCTTGTAACTGTTTCATTATTAACCTCAACCTCCAGTACCGTGACTGACTCACTCACCATCTACAGGCACCTTGTAAATTGCTTGTTTAATGAATGATGGATATTCAGAAGTTTCCTGATGCATACAGAGATTGTGCTAAGTCAATTCAGTCATGTCTGACTCTTTGCCACCCTATGGACTATAGCCCGCCAGGCTTCTCTGTCCATGGGATTTCCCAGAGAAGAATACTGGAGTGCGTTGCCATTTCCTTCTCCAAGGGATTGTCCCACTCAGGGATCAAACTTGTGTCCTTTACATCTCCTGCATTGGCAAGCAGGTTCTTTATCACCAGTGCCACCTGGGAAGCCTGAAGAAAAAAATGGGATCCTCTGGACCAGCTACCCTGTCAGCCTCCTGGGGTCCCCAAAGTGCAGCAGGTGCTCAAAGTGTGCTCAGAGTCACTCAGTCGTGTCTGACTCTTTGCAACCCCATGGACTATAGCTTGCCAGGCTCCTCTGTCCATGGGATTCTCCAGGCAAGAATACTGGAGTGGGTAGCCATTCCCTTCTCCAGGGAATCCTCCCAACCCAGGGACTGAACCAAAGTCTCCTGCATTGCTGACAGATTCTTTACCATCTGAGCCACCAGGGAAGCCAGGAGTCTTGAGAATTAATTATCCCAGAAAGTGATATAAGCTAAGAAAGGAAATATGTCAGACAAAAGGTTCGACATAGTCTTGGAGGATAATTGCATTCAGGGTGACAGAGGAGAGCTTGAGCTGGCAGAGACCTGGGCAGGGGAGTGGGGGAGCGGGGTCGCAGGGACTGGAGACTGTGCTCTGCCTGAGAGTCTGGCAGAAGATAAGAAGGTGGGGCTGACATTCAGCCCTCTTTCAGCTGGTCAAGAGGTCAAGCTGTGTGCCACAGAGGGGGACTGTGACAGCTCTGAGGACGGGACATCTTTTCTAGAGGACCCCTTGGAGTAGCTGAGTTTTTGTGATTTGCACAAAGTCCCAAGTTAGCCTTGGCCCTGGAGGGGCCACAGTTTGATACCTTTAATGCTGATGTTAAAACAACAACAACAACAACAACAACTAAAAACCCTTGCCCCTTTTCAGATAAGTGTCATCACCAGAAATAGTATGGGACCATAGACTCTCCTGGGTGTTTCTTTTTCTCTGTGTTATTGAGGGATGAATAGTTACTTGGTGGGTGAAGAAAAAGGGGAAGATTCTCCGTAGTGAGCTAGGTGGTGGCATTCTACAAATCTCTTTTTCTCTCGTCCCTCTCTCATGGGTAGGTGTTAAAAGCATTATGTGAAGAAGCTCTTGGACTTTCATTAGAGATCATTAAAAGGAGCACAGATTGTAATCTTTTCTAAGATGGTTTCCATAAGGCTCAGCATGACTTTAAAGGGATATACTGACCACTTCATATCTCTTACAACCTTATGTTGTTATCTGATTCTAGGATTTCAAATTTACATGTACTGAATATTCATATGTGCATCAGCTTTGATTATTCTGGGGCAGAGTATGTATATTGGTTGGGTTAGTGATCCATTCATAATCACTTTTGATTTCAAGTTCTTATTAAGATAATCACAGTGGTTCCCCTGAGCCGGGGCTGTGGGAGGGAGCCCAAACACGCAGGGGAAGGCCCAAACCACCTCCACATGTCTCTGCTGTGTAGGAGAGTGCTAGCGAACCTACGTCTGTCAGGCACTTGCTTGACACAAGAGAAAGTTTAATTTTTTTATTAAAAAAAAGATAATCACAGACTCTGCTTAATTAATCCCTTTCTTGACATTATTGCTCTTGGTGTTTATTCCTACAAGGAGTTAATGCAAGGATGCTTTTCTCATGCAAAACAGTGTTTCCCCTCCCCTTTCCTCTCACTGCCATTTCAGGGGGAAAGAAGAAGGCAAATAAGACCTTTATATTTGACTGAAGGGGTTGTTGTTTATGAGAGGCATATGATGCAATAGAGAGCAGACCAGGTAGGAGTCATTCACTCACCTATTGAGAGCAACTATTATAGCACCAAGGAGAAGGCAATGGCAACCCACTCCAGTATTCTTGCCTAGAGAATCCCATGGACAGGAGACTGACTGACTCCGGGGTCACAGGGTTGGGCACGACTGAAGCGACTCAGCAGCAGCAGCAGTACAGGACTAAGGCTTCCCTGGTGGCTTGGACGGTAATCTGCTGCGGTGCAGGACACCTGGGTGTGATCCCTGGGTCGGGAAGATCTCCTGGAGGAGGGCATGGTAACCCACTCCAGTATTCTTGCCTAGAGAATCTCCATGGACAGAGGAGCCTGGCGGGCTATAGTCCATGGCATTGCAGAGTCAGACACAACAGAGTGACTAAGCACATCATGGTACTAGGTTTGGTGCCTTGGTTTCAAATCCTATTAACAGCCCAGTCTCGTACTAGCTATGTGACCTAGCCTGACTAACCATCCAGTTTTCCCAGGACTGTCCTGTTATGGGCTTTCCAGGTGGTGCAGTAGTAAAAAATCTGCCTGCCTATGAGGGAGACACAGGAGACAAGGGTTCAACCCCTGGGTTGGGAAGATCCCCCTGGAGAAGAAGTGGTAACCCACTCCAGTTTTCTTGCCTGGAGAATCCCATGGATAGAGTAGCCTGGCTAGCTACAGTTCATAGGGTTGCAGAATCAGACATGACTGAGCTGGCATGCATGTCCTGGTTTCAGTGCTGGAAGTCCTGCACGCCAGGAAACCTCTTAATCCTGGGTATGCTGGGACAGTTGGTCATCCTAAGTCACTTGCACTTATCTATAAAATAGGGATGTTGATTCCTTTTATATCATGACTTTCATGTGAGGGTCAAATGAGATAATGCAAAAGATCTTTGTAAATTGTTAACTGTCATATAAACATAAAGTACTGCTTTACCTCAAGAAAACAAGAAAAATCTCTAGTAAACTACTTAACCCTCACCTAAGACAACTAAAGAGAGAAGAACAAAAACCTAAAGTTAGTAGAAGAGAAGGAGTCATAAAGCAGAAATTAATGAAATAGAGATGGAGAAAGCAATAGAAAAGATCAGAGAAACTAAAAACATGTTCTTTGAAAAGATAAGCAAAATTGATAAATCTTTAGCCAAACTCATCAACAACAACAAAATTCATTTATTCAAATGAATAAAAATAGAAATGAAAAAGGAGAAGTTGCAACTGACATCACAGAAAAGCAAAAATCATGAGACTACTACAAGCATGCTTTTTTCCATCCCAAGTACTTGAGGCAAAGGGCTTGGATCTAGAATGAGATTGTCACACTAGGGGTGAGGCAAGTTCTGAGGGAAAGAGGGACCCCAGAGTCATCAGGTACTGGGATAAGTTTCCATCTGACCACAGAGTTTGGTGCCCAACAGCTATGGCAATAGTACATCAGAGTCCTGCAGGCAAACTGTAAAGAGACCCAAACAAAGTGGCGATGGGTTCTAGTTGTTCTCCAGGGCATCTGTCTGCAAGTAGGTTTCAGGCACAGCCATGGGGCAAGGAGTTTGGGAGTCTCCCCATGGGAGGAAATTGGCTAGAGTTGCCCAGGTGGTCTAGTAGAGGGACCTGGGGTATTGGGTGATTACCTACAACATGAACAGGCCCAAAGGGGCACCAAAGTGAGCCCTATCACCAGATGAAGATCCAAGGCTGGGAATGGACCCAGGATAGTGAGGATGACTCGTAGGCTGGGGTCACAGAGTGTAGGACTGAGGCTAGAGTTAGAAGGAATATAGACTTTACTATTCTGCTGGGGACAGAGTTCATGACTTTACTCTTTTCACAGAGCTTGATATTCCAGACTAGCTAACCTACGTACTCCCAACTCTGTCCTTATTCATATTACTCTCTCTCTCTTTTTTTAATAGTCTTCTCATCACTTTTGAGCTTATTTTTTTATTTTATTTTTAAAAATAAACATGGGTCATTAAGATAAGTATTTAATTAATTAATTAATTTTGGCTGCCCTGGGTCTTTGTTGCAGCACAATGAGGCACAAGGGTGTTTCTAGTTGTGGCAGTCAGACTTAGTTTTGGCGTACAAACTTTTAGCTGTGGCATGTGGGATCTAGCTCCTTGACCAGGAATTGAACTTGGGTCCCCTGCATTGGAAGCATGGAATCAGCCACTGGAGAACCAGGCGAGCACCAGAGCTGATTTTTTTTTTTTTTAAATGATATTCAACACATTTTCAATAAATGCTTGTTCTGTACCAGATCTTGAGATTGATTAGCAAGCACCTGCCATGTGCTGTGTCATGGGCATTGAGTCCCTGGGTGCTGCTGCTGCTAAGTCGCTTCAGTCGTGTCCAACTCTGTGCGACCCCATAGACGGCAGCCTACCAGGCTCCCCCGTCCCTGGGATTCTCCAGGCAAGAACACTGGAGTGGGTTGCCATTTCCTTCTCCAATGCAAGAAAGTGAAAAGTGAAAGTAAAGTTGCTCAGTCGTGTCCTACTCTTAGTGACTCCATGGACTGTAGCCTACGAGGCTCCTCCATCCATGGGATTTCCCAGGCAAGAGTACTGTGTAGCGGGTGTTATTCGGTCCACTTTACTTACAGGGAAGTGAGGTTCAGAGAGGTCAGCTAACAAGTTTGCACTGTATATCTGGACATTGGCATTTGAACTCAGTTCTGCTTTACTCAAAGCCATGGTCAATTCCACTCTAGGATCTGGCATCTTAACTTGAGCCCTCAGAGATTTATTCATGTGCCGCTCCTTCATCCCTTCTCACTTTGCATTATCAGTCTTTTTTAGAAGCATCATCTTGTCTCTCTCCCTTTCCTAACCCATCATGACTTCAAGCTTCTCACTCTGACCCAAATCACCATTTGTTTGGAAAGTACCCTGAGTTAGTGTTGTTCACATCCCGGGTCTGCGAACTGTTTGTTATGAGTCCACAAAAATAAAGTACTTGGGCCAGAATATAAATCAGCTACATCACTAAGCACATTGTTTAGTACAATTGACGCTTTCAAAATTATTCCTAAAGCAAGACTTTCTTGATGAAGTGAGAAGTGCCTAGGGTTTACTTTCTGGCACAAGTTCCTTATCTTATGCTGCTACTGCTAAGTCACTTCAGTTGTGTACGACTCTGAGCAACCCCATAGAGGGCAGCCCACCAGGCTCCCCCATCCCTGGGATTCTCCAGGCAAGAACACAGGAGTGGGTTGCCATTTCCTTCTCCAATGCATGAAAGTGAAAAGTGAAAGTGAAGTCGCTCAGTCGTGTCCAACTCTTAGCAACCCCATGGACTGGGAGTAGCCCACAAGGCTACTCCGCCCATAGGATTTTCCAGGCAAGAGTACTGGAGTGGGGTGCCATTGCCTTATCTCATAGCAGATCAGTAAAAACAGTGGGAAGACAGACATTAATCCAGAAGTTGGCCCTGGTCCAAAGACAACACTTTGAGTAATGCTACTGCAGCTAACATCACGTCTCCTTCTCCCTCACTGCTGTCAGCTTTGGATTATTGCAACAGTCCCGGATGGTCTCCTGCCATTTCCAAATCTGTGTGTGACACTCACCTACTTAAAACTCTTCAGTAGTAGCTCCCACCATCTGCTGATGAAGTCCAAACTCCTCTCCAAATTCCAGTCCTAAAGCTGTTTGTGGCCTGGCAAGCTGGAGTGCTCTGGCCAGCTTCCTCTCCCTTCCTCCCTTGCTCACTGGGCTCCAGCTTTCCTGGCCGGCCTGCAGTTCCCCTGGCTCGGTGGTAAAAATCTGCCTGCCCATGCAGGGGACACGGGTTCAATCCCTGGGTCCGGAAGATCCCCTAGAGAAGGGCATGGCAACCTATTCCAGGATTCGTGCCTGGGAAATCCCATGGACAGAGGAGCCTGGAGGGCTACAGTCCATAGCATCGAAAAGAGTTGGACACCACTGAGCGACTGAGCAGATGCACTGAAGTTCCCCAGATGGGCCATTGCTCACCTCTCCCTTTTGTCTGTGTTGCTTTTTCTCCCTCTGTTGTCATCCCTTCGCTTCTTTTCCTTGTCACACAGGCACACATTTTCTCCTTGACAATAGCCACAAGGAACTTGAAAGACCACGTGGGAACAGGGGCAGGATCGGATTCATTATTGTTTCAACTTTTGGATTTGAATAGATGGAGAGGGTAGGGATGGCAGGAGATGCTGAGCACGCAGGATGGATTAGGGAGATGTCCTAGAAGGCTGTAGTGGCATCAGAGGTGATAATTGCCTGAGTCTGAGAGTTGGGCAAGAAAAATAAGGAAATGGAATGGAGACAGGGCTTCCAACACAACTAGGTGCTCAATGTGGATACCTCACAAGAAGAGGCGTTATATTTTGCAAAGAGGTAGTGTGACATGTTTAACAAAGATGATTCCTACAGAGACAGTTCCCTGGGTGCTCTGAAGGTGGCTGCACAACAGGAGGACTTCTTTACTTTAGTCATCAGAAGTAGTCATAACTCTGAAAGCCTTTAAAGCAAGGAATGACTCCTGGGAGCCAGGGGAATGGTGACGGGTTTGGCAGGCTGGTGAGGAAGCGTTTACTGTATCCAGCCCCTAATTCTATGCCCCCGGATGGTGATGGCTGTGGATGGCAAGGATTCAAGAATTGAAGAGACCTGGCTCGTCTCCCTCACCCAAGGGCAGGCAGGGTGGGAGAGGGCCACATCTTCTCCCTGGTCTCTGTTGGTCTCTGATAAGCAAAACCTTCAGTGGGAAGAAATCATTCTCTTCTTTTTACTGACTCAGAGAGAGTGAAATGTCTGTCTTGTTCCCACTTCCAGAAGGCTAAGATTTATGACAATCAGCAAATTCCCTCCTATAAGAAAACATAAAGGATTAACTGCCTAGCAGGTGTTTTAGTCTGATGCTGGTTCTAGAAAGACATGAATAGGAGTATGCCCATTTTATGTTATCCACATGCTCCATGAAGATTAACTTATTCATCCTCATTGCCTGCTTGTGATGATTGCTATCCTCTTCTTTCAGCCTAGGAATCGAGACAAAGTGGGGCATGAGGGGACTTGCCCAAGGCTAGGCAGCTGGTAGAGGCAGAAATCAGGGCTCTGCTAACCAGCTCACCAGCAGGCTTCCTCTCTCAGGGAGGGAGATGCCCTGGGCCACTGTCAAGATAGCTGGCATTGACTAAAGAGAGCTGCTCGAAGCCCCAAACCTCAGGAAGACAAAATTCCAGCAAAACAGACCGACTGTGGGTCCAATCAATGAGAATGTGTGGTAAGGCAGAGAGCAGCTGCATTGATGGAGTAGGAAATGGCAGCCCACTCCAGTGTTCTTGCCTAAAGAATCCCAGGGACGGGGGAGCCTGGTGGGCTGCCGTCTATGGGATCGCACAGAGTCTGACACGACTGAAGTGACTTAGCAGCAGCAGCAGCAGCTGGGTTGAAGATCACTTTCCAGAGCTCTCTGATAGCCTCAAAACAATGGTCCAATGAATGGTGCTGATGACCTCATAAGGGAATGCTTAAGCAACTTGTATATGAATGCAGAAAGGTTGCAAAGAGTTGCAATGATTTTCACACTATTGTTTTATATCTGTGCAGTGCTCTTCAACTCTGAAAGCACTCTCACATGCACGATGATTTTTTCATGATAGTTTTTTGAAGGCAAGAGGTTGAGATCCCTGCTAAAATGTCTCTTAAATACACAATGACTCCACAACCGCAATCAAATTTATCTCCTCAGTTATCTGAGCTTTCCCTGTGCTCAAGCTCAGTTGATCAATTGTGTCCGGCTCTGTGACCCCCTGTCAGGATCCTCTGTCCATGGGATTATCCCAGCAAGATTACTGGGGTGGGTAGCCATGCCCTCCTCCAAGGGATCTTTCCGACCCGGGATTGAACCCGTGTCTCCTGTAGGTAGATATTATGTACTGAATTGTGTTTCTCCACAAAATTTATACTGAAACTAACTTCAGCACCTCAGACTGTGACTGTATTTGCAGATAGGATCTTTCAAGGTGTGATTAAGTTAAGATGAGGCTCTTAGGGTTGGTCTTAATCCAATCTGATTAGTGTTCTTCTAAGAGGAAATCTGGACACAGGAAGAGACACCAGAGGTCAGCGCATGGAGGGAAGACCGTCTGCAAACCAGAGAGAGATGCCTCAGAAGAAACCGAATCAATTGTCACCTTGGTCTTGGACTTCCAGCTTCCAGAACTGAGAAGATTAACTTCTGTTGTTTAACTTATTATGGCATCCTAGCAAATTATTATGGCACGCTATTTTGAAACATCCTTAAACATTTTAGAAGTACTTATTTTCCAAATCAGAAAATATCCATATTAATCAGAAAACTTTCATATTGTCTCATCAATAACATGAGAAATGGCTCACATTGAGCCTTTACCATGTACCAGGTACCGTGGTAAATGTTCTATTTCATTTCATCCTCATGAAAACCCTCCAAAGAAATAAGTAAGGAGGACTTACCTGGTGGTCCAGTGGTTAAGATTCCACACTGCCAATGCAGGGGATGCAGGTTCGATCCCTGCTCAGGGATCTAGATCCTACCTGCCACAGTTAAAAGATGCTTTGTGCTGCAACCTGATGGCTCAGAGGGTAAACATCTGCCTGCAATGCAGGAGACCTGGGTTCGATCCCTGGATCAGGAAGATCCCCTGGAGAAGGAAATGGCAACCCACTCCAGTACTCTTGCCTGGAAAATCCCATGGACAGAGAAGCCTGGTGGACTCCAGTCCATGGGATCACAAAGAGTTGGACACGACTGAGCTTTACTTACTTTGTGCTGCAGCTAAGGCCTGGCCGCCAAGTAAATACATAGTAAAAGAGGAAGACAAAAGTGAGGGAGGAGGAGCAGTTCTTCCTTACAGTAGAATTTCAGTTAATAGATGTAGAAGGAATATGGAAAACATTAGATAGCTGTTGAGCAAACACCACAGTAATAATCATTGCAGGTAAGAGCTGTTGACAGTCACATAATTAGTGGGTGAAAGTATGGTCAGAAATGAGTTATTGGCAGGGTCTCAAAGTATCTACCCCAATTTTTTTTTTAATTACAAAAGGGAAACATAGTAACTTTACAGTGGAGACATCCCCCAACACTACTTCATTCAAGTAATGGAAGTTAACCTCCCCAGTAATAATAGAACCACACCATATATTCCCACATACGATGTACTGAGGACACAGTATCATATCCTGCCTGAAAGTGCATCCTTTCCGTTTACTTACGAGAAAACATGAGACACATATTGTGAATAACTGCCCCGGCCTTTCCAGAAGCATCTTGGATTGGAGGTGCTGACGAAGACATGGTATCTAGTTGCAATGTGAAATTCTAGATTGGATCCTGGGCCAGAATATCGAAAACAGTGGGGAAACTGGTGAAATACAAACGAAGTTGTAGCTTTAGTTAATGCTACTGTATAATACTCATGTCAGTTTCCTAGTTTTGACAACTGAACCACATTTATGTAAGATGTAGTTAGCTGCCACCAGGAAGCTGAGTATAGAGAATCTTTCTACAATTTTTGCCATTTTTTAAAGTCATTTCAAGTTCAGTTCAGTCACTCAGTCATGTCCGACTCTTTGCAACCCCATGGACTGCAGCACTCCAGGCTTCCCTGTCTATCACCAACTCCTGGAGTTTGCTCAAACTCATGTCCATCGAGTTGGTGATGCCATTCAACCATCTTATCCTCTGTTGTCCCCTTCTCCTTGTCTTCAATCTTTCCCAGCATCAGAGTCCTTTCTAATGAGTCAGTTCTTTGCATTAGGTGGCCAAAGTACTGGAGCTTCAGCTTCAGCATCAGTCCTTCCAATGAATATTCAGGATTGATTTCCTTTAGGATCGACTGGTTGGATCTCCTTGCAGTCCAAGGGACTCTCAAGAGTCTTCTCCAACAGAACAGTTCAAAAACATCAGCTCAGCTTTCCTTATGGTCCAACTCTCACATCCATACATGGCTACTGGAAAAACCATAGCTTTGCCTAGACGGATCTTTATCAGTAATGTCTCTGCTTTTTAATATGCTATCTAGGGTTGTCATAGATTTTCTTCCAAGGAGCAAATGTCTTCAAGTAAAATATTAATAAAAACAAATATTCTGAAGCAGGTACTATCATTATTATTAGCAGGTGAAGTAACTCACTCAAGGTTACCCAGCTTGTTCAGACTGAGGCAAAGATGTGTATTCAGGTTGTCTGAGTCTTGAGGTTATGAAGAATCCCGTGCTACATCCCCTTAGTATCTGGAGGAGACAATGAAGTTTTAGCTCAGCTTTAATTTTTCATATATTTCTGGACTTCCCTCGTGGCATGGTAGACAAGAATGTGCCTGCCAATGCAGGGGACACCAGTTTGATCCCTGATCCGGAAAGATCCCACATGTCACGGAGCAACCAAGACCAAGTACTGCAACTACTGAGCCCAAGGCTAGAGGCTGTGCTCCATGACAAGAAAAGCCACCGCAATAAGAACCCTGCGCGCTGCAATGAAGAGTGGCCCCCATTCACCACAACTAGAGAGAGCTTTTGCAAATAAAACACCATGGAGACCCAGCTCAGCCAAAACTAAATAAAAAGAAGACAACAAAAAATATTTCTTTCATGATATTCTCAAAAAGGGCTTTTGTTCTAAACCACCCTATGTCCTATTAGTCTTCATTAAGGAGGCATAGTTTTTGAGTTGGAAGAAATCAAAAGCTGGGAAGGGCATTGTACAGGGTGCCATTACACACCCACACCCACACACACTTACTAAGAGACCTCTTTGCTTCCCTCAGAGAATTTACAAGTAGCTGAGACATGAAAACTAATGGAGCAGAAAATAAGCACGGACTAAGTAGCATAGAGTGTGTGAGTCTTGGGAGGTCAGAGGGGGAAATACACTTCAGTCTGCTGTGACTGAGGAAGGAAGAGGTGACATTGAATCTGGGCCCTCAAGAATGAGAAGGATTGCAAAACAATGCACATGCCATGGAGGGAGGAGTCCTTGTGGAGGAATGACTCTAGAAAAACAGCTGGAGGTGGGAAAGCCCAAGGACTTCCCCAGGAGCTCAGCAGTGAAGAATCCACCCGTCAGTGCAGGAGACATAGGATCACGCCTGCCCAGGCGTGATCCATGGGCAGGAAGATCCACTGGAGAAGGACACGGCAGCCCACTCTAGTATTCTTGCCTGGAAAATCCCATGAGCAGAGGATCCTGGCGGGCTACAGTCCAGGGGGTCGCAAAGGTTTGGGCAGGGCTAAGTATTTGAGCAGGAGCAAGCAGGGATCCTAATCTCCTGCCTTCAGAGACCGTGCAAATGCATGGATAAGCCTCGAATGAGACAGAGAATGATGAGTGTTCTGGGAAGGGCTGCTCCACCTAAAGGCATTTTGGATTAAAACACAATAACAAAAGCAAACGCTGCTCTAGGCAAAACACATCTCTGCTGACCAGATTCCACCCAAGGGCAGCTGATTTGAGCCTGCTTTCTGATGTAAGCGAAAGCGTTCCTGGCTACTGCGATAGAGGACATAACTCTTCAAGAGGCAGCGGAATTATTTGTACTAATAATTCTGTCTGTTCCTCAAAGCTGTGTGTAGTCAGGTCGGTCAATTGTGGGATGCTCAGGGTTTCACTTACCAAGCGCTAGGCGTGTGGTTTTCCTGTTGTTAGGACACTACTGCCACCTAGTGGCCACTGGGGCTGTGCCAGCACCGACAAAAAGCAACAGGTTTGCTTTCTATATATGGTGCTTTCTTTCCTCTTCCAGATGTTTGTCCTGTGACTCATGCTAAAAAATACCCAGATAAGCTCATAATCCTTTAATAGTGTAAGCTCTCCCTCATAGTGAGGGTTGTTATTGCCATATAATCAATACTGTGATAATGAGGCTTGTGATTATTCATTTGGTGTCTGGTCAGTAAGTTTTCTCTGCCACTGACGTGTGCATGTGTGAATGGTATCTCTTAGGCATAGCTGTAGAAGTTCAACAAATGTATCATCTGCTCTGTTGAAGGGATTATATTTGAGGACTCATGAAAATAACACTGAAGAAAGAATCAAGAGATTTATGTATATTTGCTGGTTGCCTGGCTTTGAGCCACTGGGCTTGAAAAGGTTCAGCAGTGCTCTTAACAGAATCCCATGGTGGGGGTTGGGGTGGAGGGCATGCTTGGAGGAGTTTAAGGGGTTTGAAAGCCCTGAAGGGTCTTCATCTGGGGAGGGGGTGGTTAGAGTGAGTGGAAGAGAGGGCAAGGTGAGATCCTGCCTGTTCCAACTAAAACAGCTCCACCATTCTAAAAAAAAAAAAAGGTTAAAAATAGGGGATCCAAGGACATTATTCAAAATCCAAGAGGTACAAAAGAATATGCAGGCAAAAGTCTCCCTACTACTCTGTCCCTATTCCCCATGTTGTAGGAAACCAAGGTCACTATTTGTTATCTATCTTTCTAAAGATGACCCACCCCTGCCCTTGTTGTCTCACCGCCTTTCTTTCTTTTTCATTTTTATTTTATTTTTTCTTCTTATTCTGGCTGCACTGCGCAGCATGCAGGATCTTAGTTCAGGAATCTTAGACCCGGGATGGAACCATGACTCCTGAGTTGGCATCGTGGCGTCTTAACCACTGGATCTCCAGGCAAGTTCTTCACTCCCCTTTCTTTCACTAATAGCAAAACAGCATTCACGCTCTTCCTCGGTGCTGCTTATCTATTTTATATGTTGGACTTTCATGCAAAAATTTCACTTATATTTCCTGAAACTGAGACTATCTATCCATAAAATATTTAGCTAGCTTATCCATAAATCTTCTTTTTCACTAGGGCATTTCATGACGCTTTAAACATATATTTTTTATTTGCTACAAAATGAATGATTCATAGACTTGTAGCTGTGCAGAGACCAAGAAATCACTTGAGCTTGCTCTTGGTATCAGGCCTCTGAGAGACAAGAGGAAAGAGACCTCTAGGAAAGTGCCTGGTTCAGTGTTTTCAGTTCTAAGGATGTTTGACTGCTGAGACCACAGTGGTGATTCACAGTTAGCAAGGCATTGGGGGAGCAGAGCAAAGACGCTCAGACTCTGGGAACACCACCAGCAGTAAAAACAATCTGAAGGATTGAGAAGGGCAGAGCCAAGGGAGGACCAGTCAGTGCGGAAATCTTGCTAAGGTTAAGTTAACTGGAGATGAACTCCTCATTCCACAGATCCAGCATGATAAAGTCTCTTCCTCCTTCACACAGAATCAGATTCTCCTTAGAGAATGGCTCTCAGTCCTTATTGCATGTGAGAATCACCTGGGAGCTTGCTTCGTTTCCACAGCCAGGGTCCACCTGCAGGGATTCTGATTTACTCTGCAGTGTGTGGGGCCTATGGTCTGGTATATTTGAAAAGCTCCCTACCTAGGATAGCCGTCCCTAACCTTCTTGGCACCAGAGACCGGTTTAGTGGAAGACAATTTTCCCACAGACTGGTGAGGTATTGGGAGGTTTGGGGATAATTCAAGTGCTTTACATTTACTCTGCACTTTATTTCTATTACTATTGCATCAGCTCTACCTCAGACCATCAGGCATCAGATCCCGGAAACTGGGGACCCCTGCCGGAGGTGATTCTAGAGGCAGCCAGGTGACAGCAGAGCTGTGGACTGTCTGTGAAGGCCAGTGATTCAGTTCCTTCCTCCTCAACGGGTGGTTGCTCTGGGCAAATGGCCAGATTCCTTCTTGAATTCCTTCTCTTCCTCTCCTCTTTTTTTTTTTTTTTTTTTAAAATTAAGTACCATATTTTATAGATTTCATTAGTTTTTGTCCTGATATCCTTTTTCTTTTTTATAAAATTATGAAAGTATGATAACACATTTACAGGAGTCTTAGAAAATACAGGGCAATGTTACATGTAGTTCTACTGTATATTATAATGATTTTTTAAAATAAATTAAGATTTTTAGTTGGAATGTAACTCTTAAAAATTAATAGAATGAATATATAGAAAAGTAGGATATAGGAGACCTGAAAATCACCAATTCAATGTAATTAAGATTTATACAATTTTCTCGCGAGAGTAGGATACAAATTCCACTCACGTTCCCATAGACCATGAAGTAGGAGACACTTCACTTTCTCCTCTTTCTCTAGCGCTGCCCCTGTCCTGACTCCTGTTTTTGATACTTGTCAGTCTCCGGGCCATATAAAATCCCTTGCTTAGATTCAGCTGCAGAAGACTTTACCCGAGTGCTCTTGTTCCTGAGTCCAAGCTCAGTCAGCTCGTCCCTTGACCGGCCTATTAACCTGAGAGACAAGGTGTTAAGGCAGGGAATGTGACTATTCAGAACGCCAGCTGACTGAGAAGACCGCTGTTGACTGAGAAGACAGCAGACTAAAGTCTCAAAATAATCCATCTTCTCGGGGGTCTAGATGCCAGGTTCTTTTATAGGACAGAGACGGGGAGGAGTTGAAGAAGTAAAGACCTTGCAAATATCTCCTGGAATGGCTGACCTCAGGGGGCTGCCATGCTGTGTTGAGTCACTCTATCGTGTCCAGCTCTTTGTGATCCCATGGACTGTAGCCCAGCAGGCTTCTCTCTCCATGGAATTCTCCAGGCAAGAATGCTCGAGTGGGTTGCCATGCCCTCCTCCAGAGGATCTTCCCAACCCAAGAATCAAACCCAGGTCTCCTGCATTGGCAGGCTGGTTCTTTATCAGCCGAGCTGCAAAGGAAACCCTGCTTTGGGAGGGGATATGTTAATTTCCTCAGGCAGAGGGGTAGGGTTCCCTGAGGCAGGTCATTACATAGGAGTGCTGTTGTTCAGTCTCCAAGTCAGCCTTATCTGACTCTTTGTGACCCCATGAACTGTAGCATACTAGGTTTCCCTGTCCTACTGTCTCCCAAAGTTTGATCAAACTCCTGTCTGCTGAGTCCAATGATGCCATCCAACCATTTCGTCCTCTACTGCCTCCTTCTCTTCCTGCCTTCAATCTTTCCCAGCATCAGGGTCTTCTTTAATGAGTTGGCTCTTCCCATCAGGTGGCCAAAGTGTTGGAGCTTTAGCCTCAGCCTCAGCCCTTTCAGTGAATATTCAGGGTTGGTTTCCTTTAGTATTGACTTGTTTGATCTCCTTGCAGTCCAAGGGACTCTCAAGAGTCTTCTCCAGCACCACAATTTGATAGCAGTTCTTGGATGCTCAACCTTCTTTACAGTTCAGTTATCACATCTGTATACATGACTACTGGGGAAACCAGGGGCTTCCCTTGCAGCTCAGTTGGGTAAGAATATGCCTGTAATCCCAAGTTTGATTCCTGGGTTGGGAAGATCCCCTGGAGAAGAAAATGGCAACCCACTCCAGTATTCTTGCCTGGAGCATCTCATGGACAAAGCAGCCTGGTGGGCTTTAGTCCACGGGGGTCACAAGAGTCAGACATGAGTTAGTGACTAAATCATCACTACTGGAAAAACCATAGCTTGACCATACTGACTTTTGTTGGCAAAGTGATGTCTCTGCTTTTTATGTATGATTATTGTAACAAAAACAATGAAAAACAAAGTTTAAAGTTGAACACATCCAGCTTGGAGTCAAAATTGGCTCTTCCCTGTGACACTCTGGCCCATCAAGTTCTAGGTCAGTGGTTCCTAACAGCATTGGCACCACCTGGGAAATCCTTAGAAAGTAAAACTCTTCAACCCATCTCAGACCTACTGAATCAGAAACTGAGGTGTTTTTGAAACTGTTTGCCTCAGATTGGGACTTGAATCCATGTGCTGGGACTCAAACCCAGCCAAAACCTATGGTACCTGGTTTGGGGACCTAATGAAGCTCAGGTTCTTGATGTCTCATTGCAGAAAGAATTCAGTGAGAGACAAAGTGATAGGTAAGAAGTGGATTTATTTGGGTTTGGAGAGAAGCACACTCCACAGAGTGTGGGCCATTGCAGAGGGTGAGTGTGCCTGAGAGAATGGCATGTTAGTTTTTATAGGCTGGGTAATTTCATATGCTAATGAGTGGGAGGACTATTCTAACTGTTTTGGGGACGGGGTGGAGGATTCTAGGATTTGGGCCACTGCTCACTCTTTGGTCTTTTGACAGTGCCTTGGAGCTGTCATGCACCTCTGGGTGTCATTTCACTTGCTGATTGGGGATCAAGGTCTAGTCTTGTCAGCCATCTTGGTTTGATACTAACTGGTTTATGTTGTGTCCTTGGGCTATGTCATGCTTTCAAAAGTTGTGCCCCTTTCCCGCCTGTTACATTTTGACAATATCAGCAATTTGTGCTTTGACAAGCCCTCCAGGTCACCATGGTGTATCTCAAACTTGAGAGCCACTCTTTTAGGGCCAGTTCTGACCAGGGCAGGGAATTATGTTGGTAACCCTGGACTTCCAGCTGGTGGTGTTCAGAATTAATCGTGGGGCAATGACTGTTCTTTCCTCAGTGGCTCAGTGGTAAAGAGTTTACCCGCAATGCAGGATCTGCAGGAGACATAGGTTCGATACATAGGTGGAGAAGATCCCCTGCAGAAGGAAATGGCAACCCACTCCAGTATTCTTGCCTGGACAATGCTGTGGACAGTGGAGCCTGGTGGGCTACAGTCCAGAGGGTCACAAAGAGTCAGACACAAATTGAAGTGATGGGCATGAACATGGCTGTTCTATCTCGAGCCCTGATGTTGTTATGAAAAGCTCAGCCTCTTTGTACATCAATGCCAAATCAAATCCCAGAGACAGAGTTTTGGGTGAAGTAGAAAAGAACAGCTCTGTTACCCTGCCAGGCAAAGGGAGACACTAGGCTTCTGCCTTGAAAAAGCATGTGTCTCAACTCCAGAGAACTTGGTGAGGGTTTTTATAACAGTGGGTCAAAGGTGGGGTTCCTGACAAGATTAGAGTGGGAGCAGGGCTTGCACTCCCTTATCTCAGGTGTCACCTTCCTAATCTTGATGAGCTTCTCTGTTCTTTTTAATCTTGTGCCAGGTGATTTCCTGACTGCTCTTCCCTTGAATCTGCCTTTTGGAACTCAGGGAAGGTCATGGAAGCTAGAGTCTTGCCAACCAGAAATGGGGGACAGAAAGGCCTGCATGCCCTGGAGCCCCACAGGCCCCTGCTCGATTTCTGTGTTCATCTTGGGCACCCACAGGCTAGGCCTGCTGGGGTCTTCCTCTCAAACCCCCATCACTTCCATCCTATGTTGGTGCTGGAGAGTCCACCCAGCTTCTTTCTCTGTTTCTCTCTGCCTCAGCTCTTCACAAGGCCGAGCTCTTTCCAAGCTCAGTCCATGAATCTGAATTCCTGCCACCTCTTCCCCCACTAACTCCTGACCCTCTGAGAGACCTCTCAAATTCCCCTGAGACAGAAATAGATTTTGCTCAAGAGGGCTTCCTAGAAGAGTTAATCTTTATAGTCTGTAACCTCTCATGAGAGACTGCCCGGCAGAACTGATTCTCCTGTTGTTGGTCTGCTGATGACTCATTTGGTGCCCTGAAGCCTGATTTCTTACCTTATTGGTGCTTACTGTTTCTCTACAGAAATATGTAAGTATCAGATGTGATTATCATGTTATGGAGACTGATGTGTGTTTTGGTGATGCTGGACTTTGAGCATTCCAGAGTGTTGTCCTTCAAAATACTCAGCTGGGGGAGCGACCTATTTATTCTAACAAAGTCGGGTTGTTCCAACTATGCCAGGAAGTGCTCTCCTGGATCTGGTGCAATCCTGAGTCTGATGTTTATGTTCCCCCATCGTCCGGTTTCATCTTCCACCACCATCTCCCAAGTGCCTGTTGCCCCAACCACAGGACTATTTATTTCTTGAACTCACCCTGCACTTTCACATTGCTGTGATTTTGTTATTTTTACTCCATTTGGTATATTCCTTCCATTCCTTTATTTGGGTATTGATTCTAGTTATTCCCCAACTACCAGATAAATGCTGCTTTCCCTGTTTCTCCAATCAAACTAATGACTCAGACTCTTCTCACACGTCAGGTATTTCACTTTTTCAGGCCAACCTGTGTAAGTACCACCTTAATGTGTAAGTTTCCTGACTTCAGGGACCACGGAAACCATCCATTCCCCTTTAGCGCCTGAGAGAGGAAAAAACAAGAGCCCTCCATAACACAGTTCCATAAGGAACCGCATAAGAAAGTCCATCTATTAACTTTAATAAAGATGGTATTTTACCCTGCCTGATCACATACCTTAGTCACCATAACTTGAACCAAAGAACTCTGGGCAATTTTGCATAATCATGTACTTCAAATGATAAAGACTGAATAAATTTTGGATATAATAAAAGGTGTGTTCCTGTGTGCTAGCAGCTGGAATCAAGAATATACTATTACTTTAAAGTAATAGTGAAATTACTTAGAAACTACTTTGAAGAGCATAGCATTCCTTTTGGTTGTTAAAAACCCTTCTGTTTTCTTGACGGGTCTTCTATACTATTACCACTCTTTGTCTTTTTAAGGAGTTTGAGTGCCTGAGACAGAGAAACGGTACAAAGGCTAGCACCATCTCGGAAAATACAGACAGATGACCTCAAGTTTCTTTACTTGATGGAGTCTCTGTGGTTTCAGTTTTTGACCACCAAAAGGAGGAATTGGATTTGATGAGCCTGGTGACAGAAGTAGCTCTGGGAAGTGCAATACAGTTGAAATTTTATGCTTCGGTTGGAACGGAGTACCCGATGCCACCCTTGGGAGTTTTCTTTGTGGTATTTGGTCTTTTCTCTTTTTGTGGGTTGCCTCTCATGAGCATATTTTCATTCCCTTGTTTTTCTTCCGAGAATCTAAATCAGTTTTGAGTCATGCTTGCTGTGTTTGGATTTCCAGCGGAGTCTGCCGCACTGCAGACTCGCAGGTCTGCCATGGTGGAGAGTTGCCCATCCCCAGCCGTCCAATGACTATGGTACTCACATCAGAACCCTCCAGCTCTCTTCCCTGATAGATGACTCACTATTTCCTATCTCGGTGCTGTCTTCCTTTCTCCTCTCTTGTCCACCAAAGAGAATATTGTCCTTTCTTTATTGGAAAACTTCAATCCCTCTTTACCTATTCCAGGACTGACTGAAAATCCACTTCTTCCAGGAACACGCCTCTGATAAATTCAAATGCATTTAGATCAATTCATTATTATCTGTTGTTTGAAATTTTATACATTCAGTTTAGAAGATTTATTTTACAATTCCTTTAGTTGTAATCATTCTGAGGTGGTTATAGCTTATCAGAGTTATTACATCAGGCAAAAAGATGAATTAAGCTCTGATTCCTTGTGTCCCATGGAGCTTCTTACCCCCATTCCAATTTGTTATGCTGAAGTAGCAAATCTTTATAGTTCAGAATCATTGAGAGGGAGAGACTAGAGGTTGACACTGTTTAATTTTTTTAATCTCTCCGTCTCTTTTCAAATTTATTTACTTGGCTGCACCGGGGCTTAGTAATAACATACAGGATCTTTGATCTTCACTGTGGCATGCACCATCTTTAGCTGGAGCATGTGAACCCTTAGTGATGGCACATGGGATTTAGTTCCCTGAGCAGACCTTAGCAGAGTCTTAGCCAGTGGACCACCAGGGAAGTCCCGACACTGTTTTAAGAAAGAGGTGACCATGTGACATGGAAGATGTGTGTACTCCAAAGTTAGGAAGAGTGGCTGGTGGTGGGAAGTTCTAGGAATGTCATGGACTTGTGTCAGCACCCTAGGAGTTAGTGGGACTACTGATGGGGACATGTGGCAGCCATTGTCAACCTGGGGGCCTACAGAAGATGATCTCAGCCTGAAGGAGTGGAGCTGATTTAGTCTGATTTAGAGACAGGAAAAAAAAAAAAGCATGCAACAATTTCTTGCACTGGAGTATTGTGGACTAATTCACGGATGCTACATGTCAGTTCCTCGAAGATGAGAATCATAACTTTTCATCCTCCCTGAACCATACTGATCTCTTTATAAGCTAGTGGATTAACTCACTGACATGAACTTATTTATGGGAACTAGCACATCATTATCTATGTATAAATCGCCATCAGTACAGACTGGTGATCAAAAGACAGATAATAGGAAAGAAAGAAAATGTACTTTGCAAATCATAACTTTTTTCAACCCATTGCACCAAACCCCAAACCACAGCTGAGTTCTCACAATACTTGATCTCTTCTAAATAAGCTCAGAATGTTGTGTCAGTTGTCCTATAAGTTAGGAATTCACCAACAAATGTTTATTGAAAGAAATATTGAAA
Organism: Nanger dama; assembly: GCA_917880005.1. Taxonomy (NCBI): domain Eukaryota; kingdom Metazoa; phylum Chordata; class Mammalia; order Artiodactyla; family Bovidae; genus Nanger; species Nanger dama. The sequence continues at coordinate 7,818,885 of CAKJTW010000059.1, forward strand.
TATTTATTCCAAAGGTTGGTCTTGATTACTTCATGGAGCTTTCATTCATTCTACCAGGATCTGAGGGAGAGAGATCAAAAAGAAAAACAAAACTAAACCCCTCACACTAAAACCATAAGAAATAAGTAAATTATATGATAAGTTACAGAGCATCATGTAGGGCAGGTATGTGGGCTTTCCGGGTGGCTCAGTGGTTAGGAACCCGCCTTCCAATTCAGGAGACTAAGGTGTGATTCCTGGGTTCGGCAGATCCCCTGGAGAAGGAAATGGCAACCCACGCCAGTATTCTTGCCTGGAGAATCCCATGGACAGACGAGCCAGGTGGGCTACAGTCCATCGGGTCACAAAGAGTTGGACATGACTTAGTGACCAAACAACAATAGGGCAGGTGTGTGTGGCAGGGTTGGGAACACTGGGGGATTTTAAGTGGGGTGGTTTGTTAATATTATCCGTGTGCTTATCTGGGAAAAAAGTGCTCTAGAATGAGAGAAAAGCCAGTGCAAGGGCTAGAGGTAGGAGCATGTCTGATGTATTCTAGAAACATCAAAGAGGCCAGTGTGGTTGCCACTGGGTGAGCAAGAGTGAGAGGGGTGAAGAACAGGAGGTGGAGAGGGCAAATCATGTCAGCCCTACAGGCTGTTGTAAGAACTTTGGCTTTTTTCTAAGAGACATGAGACCTACTGGAGAGTCCTGAACAGTCACGTGACATGATCTGACCAGTGTTTAGAGGGACCACTCTGGCTGTGGTGTTGAGAATAGTTGGGTGAGGAAGTGAGTGGGGGAGCAAGGTGGGGACCAGTTAGGAGCATCAGCAATAAATCCAGGCTGGTGGTGATGCTGATTTGGAGTATGGTGATAATGATGGAGATGTGAGACGTTCTAAGTTTCTGGATATATTTTAAAAGGGGAGTCTAAAGGATTTTTAGTCAGATCAGATGTGGGGCATGAGAGAAAGAGAGGAATCTAGGATGAATTCAGCTTTTAGTGATTGGAAGGATGGAGAGGTCTTCAGCTGAGATGAAGAGGTCTGTGGGGAGGGCAGGTCTGCCGGGGAGAGTGGACGCTGAGTGGTTGGAATTTCAGGAGGTCAGATTTGGATAAATGATGTTTCCAATGTTCTTCTAATTCTGGATAGTGAAATTCTAAGTGCTTGCCACATTCTGAGCCCTTCAGGCAGCTTCAGGGAGCTCTCTTCACATATGTTGCCTCATGGACAGAATGGAGAGCAGATGGGCACCTGGCCATTGAGATCCTGTGGATTAGCCCATGAGATTCACAGGTGCAAGAACTCTATCCAGGGGGAGCAGCCCTCACTGGTGATGCCAGCCCCTTCATGTTGTCTCTGTGTGGAAGTCTGATGCAAGGTAGAAGGAAGGGAGAGGTGGCACAGGAGCAGCAGAGGAGGAGAGAAGAAGGAGAGAAGCAGAGGAGGAGAGAGAAGCTTAGTCCTGAAGAGTCGACCAGAGGGAGAAGCAGAACTGCCTGCTTCTGAGGCAAAGATGCATGAGCAGGTGACCAGGACTGGCTTTGAGCTGCAAAACAGAAAGGAACCTTCATTGCTTTCCTTTTGGACTCCTCAAGGGGAACTCCATTACTATGTAATCCTATGATGCTTTCTTGCCTTCCTTTGTATATTTACAGTGTTAAAGTCAATCTCTACAAGTAACCTAAAATGTAGGTTATTTGCAACAGGTAAATGCCTAAGTGACACATTATGAAACAGTAACCTAGCAAATGTGAAGATGACCTGGGAAATTAAGGTCAGTTAAGGTCAGTTGATTAGTCATGTCTAACTATTTGTGACCTGTGGACTGCAGCATGGCAGGCTGCCCTGTCCATTACCAACTCCCGGAGCTTACTCAATTTCATGTCCATTGAGTCAGTGATGTCATCCAACCATCTCCTTCTCTGTCGTCCCCATCTGTTCCTGCCCTCAATCTTTCCCAGCGTCAGGGGCTTTTCAAATGAGTCAGCTCTTCCCATTAGGTGGCCAGTTACTGGAGTTTCAGTTTCAGCATCAGTCCTCCCAATGAATATTCAGGGTTGATTTCCTTTAGAATGGACTGGTTGGATCTCCTTGCAGTCCAAGGGACCCTCGAGTCTTCTCTAACACCACAGTTCAAAAGCATCAGTTCTTTTGTGCTCAGCTTTCTTTATCAAATCTCACAGCCATATATGCTGCTGCTGCTGCTAAGTCACTTCAGTCGTGTCCGACTCTGTGCGACCCCACAGACGGCAGCCCACCAGGCTCCCCGTCCCTGGGATTCTCCAGGCAAGAACACGGGAGTGGGTTGCCATTTCCTTCTCCAATGCATGAAAGTGAAAAGTGAAAGTGAAGTCACTGAGTCGTGTCCAACCCTCAGCGATCCCATGGACTGCAGCCTACCAGGCTCCTCCGTCCATGGGAGTTTCTAGGCAAGAGTACTGGAGTGGGGTGCCACGGCCTTCTCTGCAGCCATACATGACTACTGGAAAAATCATACCTTTTACTAGACAGACCTTTGTTGACAAAATAATGTCTCTGCTTTTGAATATGCTATCTAGGTTGGTCATAACTTTTCTTCCAAGGAGTAAGCATCTTTAATTTCATGGCCTGCAGTCATCATCTACACTGAATTTTGGAGCCCCCCAAAGGAAAGTCTGACACTGTTTCCATTGTTTCCTTATCTATTTGCCATGAAGTAATGGGACTGGATGTCATAATCTTAGTTTTCTGAATGTTGAGTTTTAAGCCAACTTTTTCACTTTCCTCTTTCATTTTCATCAAGAGGCTCTTTAGATCTTCTTTGCTTTCTGCCATAAGGATGGTGTCATCTGCATATCTGAGGTTACTGATATTTCTCCCTGCAATATTGATTCCAGCTTATGCTTCATCAAGCCCGGCATTTCTCATGATGTACTCTTCATATAAGTTAAACAATCAGGGTGACAATATACAGCCTTGACACACTTCTTTCCTGACTTGGAACCAGTCTGTGGTTCCATGTCCAGTTCTAACTGTTGCCTCTTAACTTGCACACAGATTTCTCAGGAGGCAGGTCAGGTGGTATGGTATTCCCATCTCTAGAAGAATTTTCCATAGTTTGTTGTGATGCACACAGTCAAAGGCTTTGGAGTAGTCAATAAAGCAGAAGTAGATAATTTTTGGAACTGCCTTGTATTTTGCTGATCCAATGGATGTTGGCAATTTGATCTCTGCTTCCTCTGCCTTTTCTTAACCCAGCTTGAACATCTGGAACTTCATGGTTTGCATATAGTTGAAGCCTGGCTTGGAGAATTTTGAGCATTACTTTACTAGCATGTGAGATGAGTGCAATTGTGCAGTAGTTTGAGCATTCTTTGGCATTGCCTTTCTTTGGGATTGGAATGAGAACTGACCTTTTCCAGTCCTGTGACCACTGTTGAGTTTTCCAAATTTGCTGGCATATTGAGTGCAGCACTTTCACAGCATCATCTTTCAGGATTTGAAATAGCTCCACTGGAATGCCATCACCTCCACTAGCTTTGTTTGTAGTGATGCTTTCTAAGGCCCACTTGACTTCACATTCCAGGATGTCTGGCTCTAGGTGAGTGATCACACCATCGTGATTATCTGGATTGTGAAGATCTTTTTTGTATAGTTCTTCTGTATAGTTCTTGTCACCTCTTCTTAATATTTTCTGCTTCTTTTAGGTCCAGACAATTTCTGTCTTTTGTTGTGCCCATCTTTGCATAAAATGTATCTCTAATTTTCTTGAAGAGATCTCTAGACTTTCCCATTCTACTGTTTTCCTCTATTTCTTTGCACTGATTGCTGAGGAAAGCTTTCTTATCTCTCCTTGCTATTCTTTGGAACTCTGCATTGAAATGGGTATATCTTTCCTTTTCTTTTTGCCTTTAGCTTCTCTTCTTTTCTCAGATAATTGTAAGACCTCCTCAGACAACCATTTTGCCTTTTTGCATTTCTTTTTCTTGAGGATGGTCTCGATCACTGCCTCCTGTACAATGTCATGAACCTCCATCCACAGTTCTTCAGGAACTCTGTCTATCAGATCTAATCCCTTGAATCTATTTGTCACTTCCACTGTATAATCATAAGGGATTTGATTTAGGTCATACCTGAATGGTCTAGTGGTTTTCCCTACTTTCTTCAGTTTAAGTCTGAATTTGGCAATAAAGAGTTCATGATCTGAGCCACAGTCAGCTCCCAGTCTTGTTTTCACGGACTGTATAGAGCTTTTCCACCTTTGGCTGCAAAGAATATAATCAGTCTGATTTTGGTATTGATCACCTGGTGATGTCTATGTGTAGAGTCTTCTCTTGTGTTGTGGGAAGAGTGTGTTTGCTGTGACCAGTGCGTTCTGTTAGCAAAACTCTGTTAGCCTTTGACCTGCTTCATTTGTATTCCAAGGCCAAATTTGCCTGTTATTCCAGGTATCTCTTGACTTCCTACTTTTGCATTCCAGTCCCCTATACTGAGAAGGACATCTTTTTGGATGTTAGTTCTAGAAGGTCTTCTGGGTCTTCATAGAACCATTTAGTTTCAGCTTCTTCAGTATTACTGGTTGGGGCATTGACTTGGATTACTGTGATATTGAATAGTTTGCCTTGGAATTGAACAGAGATCATTCTGTCATTTTTGAGATTGCATCCAAGTACTGCATTTCAGACTCTTTTTTTTGACTATAAGGGCTACTCCATTTTTTTCTAAGGGATTCTTGCCCACAGTAATAGATATATTGTTCATCTGAGTTAAATTCACCCATTCCAATCCATTTTAGTTCACTGATTCCTAAAATGTCAATGTTCCCTCTTGCCATCTCCTGTTTGACCACTTCCAATTTACCTTGATTCATGGACCTAAAATTCCAGGTTCCTATGTAATATTGCTCTTTACAGCATCGGGCTTTACTTCCATCACCAGTCACATCCACAACTGGGCGTTGTTTTTGCTTTGGCTCTGTCTCTTCATTCTTTCTGGAATTATTTCTCCACTGACCTCCAGTAGCATATTGGGCACCTACTGACCTGGGGAGTTCGTCTTTCAGTGTCCTATCTTTTTACCTTTTCATATTGTTCATGGGGTTCTCAAGGCAAGAATACTGAAGTGGTTTGCCATTCCCTTCTCCAGTGGACCACGTTTTGTCAGAACTCTCCACCATGACCTGTCCATCTTGGGTGGCCCTACAGGGCATGGCTGATAGTTGCATTGAGTTAGACAAGGCTGTGATCTATGTGATCAGATTGGTAAACAGAGATAGTGAGTATAAACTTTGCTTTCCAAAGAGAACAAGTATGGTTCACAAGTATAAGGATTATAAAGAAACACACCTGATAGTTTCTTAATACCTTCATCCATAAATATTTCACTCAGTACCACATGTGAGGCATTGACCTGTCCTAGGGAAAAGCCAGACGTGGTCCTGTCACAGGAACTTGAGGAGTCCTGGTGTTTTTGTGCCTCTGGGTTAGATCATCCTGTGTCTCTTTCATCTAGATATTACACATGTCCAGCCTCCCTTTCTCCCGACCATTTTCATCTTTTCTTCCTGGTTTCCTCATCCAGTAACTTCTTCCCCTTTATCCTGATTACTTTCTCCACCTTTAGCTCCAGCTTTCTCTAATTGCTTTCAATTGTAAGAATCCTTTCCCTGGTGGCTCAGACTGTAGAGAATTCACCTGCAGTGCAGAAGATCTGGGTTCGATCCCTTGGTCGGGAAGATCCATTCCAGTATTCTTGCCTGGAGAATTCCATGGACAGAAGGGCCTGGTGGGTTGCAGTCCATGGGATCACAAAGAGTCGAACACGACTGAGAGACTAACACTTTCACTTTCATTTTGGGATTTAACCAGAAGGTGGATCGGCTGTTAGGAATCCACCTACAATGCAGGAGATGCAGATCTGATCCCCGAGTGGGAAAGATCCTCTGGAGAAGAGAATGACAGCCCACTGCAGTACTTTGCCTGGGGAAATCCCATGGACAGAGGAGCCTGGTGGGCTGCAGTCCATGGGATCACAAAACAGTTGGACACAACTCGGCGAATAAATAGCAAAATCGCCTATGTAATTCCTCAGAATGGACTCAATACTAATCGTAAAATGAGCATATCCTTTATCTTTTATTCTGCATATCTTTAGAAAGAATGAAGTTAGTCATGAAATAAAGTGGAAGCCATTTGAAAAAGCTAAGCCTGGGTGTCATGAAACTTACTACTCAAAACTTTCAGTGGCTGTGTCAGCCCTGGCCATGGCCTGTTCTAGAAGAGCTGGTTGTGTGTCTTTCTCTACACAGGAATTGTGTTTTTGCTCTTTTTTTTTTTTCAAGGCTGACAGTCTTATTCATTTCTGCTCTTATTCCCACTGTGCCTGGCATGCAATAGGCCCATAATAAATGACTCTAGAGTATAATTGAAGAGAGGGGGATGAGTGGCTCATGTTGAACATTACCAAGTTTAAACTTGTAGGTTTGGAAATGAGTTTGAGCCTTTGAGTAGCAACTTCCAAAAAAGAAAACATTCTTTTATCTTATAAAGTTTTAGGCAGCTGATAATACTCACAGAGGAAGCCACGATTCAGTTTCAGGAAGCAGAAAAGGAAGATAAGATACAATTTGACTATAATGAGTCCGGATGGGTGGACCTGAGGTTAAAGCTTCTGATGTCAAGACCACTCTGACTCATAAACTACTCTTTTGAATAACATCCTTCCAATTCCCAATCCTTAGCCACTTAAACACGTTCCACCTTGACGTCCTCTTTCTCAGACCAACTCCTCGACCTTGTGTTACTTGTTGAGAATCTATAGAGGATTCTGCTCCTCAAATTTGCCAAAACTGGTTGTAAGGCATCCTCCCATAGCATCAGAAGAGACTCCTAACATGTTCTGGTTGGCATTCCAGTCTCCAAATCGCTGCCCAATCATGTTCTAAGAGGGAAATGAAAATTATACAGTGAACCAAAAAATAGAAAATAAAATCAAGAAAATAAGTCAGATCCTTGCATACTTTCATATCTAGCCTCCTCCTCAGCAAGGAACTGTGTTTGGTAACATCATAAATATCCAGCTTCCTGATCAGCAGACAGCTTCTACTTGTTATCTTTCCCCAACTGTCAGTTCCTGAGAGCTTTGCAAGAGTGTATAACTATCAGTTCAGTTCAGTCGCTCAGTCGTGTCCGACTGTTCGTGACCCCATGAATCGCAGCACGCCAGGCCTCCCTATCCATCACCAACTCCCGGAGTTCACTCAGACTCACATCCATCGAGTCCGTGATGCCATCCAGCCATCTCATCCTCTGTCGTCCCCTTCCCCTCCTGCCCCCAATCCCTCCCAGCATCAGAGTCTTTTCCAATGAGTCAACTCTTTGCATGAGTTGGCCAAAGTACTGGAGTTTCAGCTTCAGCATCATTCCTTCCAAAGAAGTCCCAGGGCTGATCTCCTTCAGAATGGACTGGTTGGATCTCCTTGCAGTCCAAGGGACCCTCAAGAATCTTCTCCAACACCACAGTTCAAAAGCATCAATTCTTTGGTGCTCGGCCTAATTCACAGTCCAACTCTCACATCCATACATGACCACTGGAAAAACCATAGCCTTGACTAGATGGACCTTGTTGGCAAAGTAACGTCTCTGCTTTTGAATATGCTATCTAGGTTGGTCATAACTTTTCTTCCAGGGCAATTTGAGACTTATTTCTAGATATATTTGGACAAAGATGAAAACAAAAAAAAAAAAAAAGGAAAAGAATGAACAGAGCAGATGACTGAGGTTGGGAGGGAGAGCCTGAGTGAGCTATATAGACCTAGTCTTTATTTCTTCATAAGCCTAGAAACAGGGATCATTCATTCATTCAACATCATTGTGTTACTCAGTTGCTCAGTCATGTCCGACCCTTTCCTAACCAAAGGACTGCAGCACGCCAGGCTTCTCTGTCCTTCACCATCTCCCGGAAATTGCTCAACTCATGTCTATTGAGTTGATGGTACCATCCAACCATCTCATCCTCTGTCATCCCCTTCTCCTCCTGCCCTCAATCTTTCATAGCATCAGGGTCTTTTCCAATTAACTGGCTCTTTGCATCAAGTGGCCAAAGTATTGGAGCTTCAGCTTTGGCATCAGTCCTTGCAGTGAATATTCTGGGTTGATTTCCTTTAGGACTGACTGATTTGATCTCCTTGCTGTCCAAGGGACTCCCAAGAGTCTTTTCCGGCACCACACTTCAAAAGCCTCAATTCTTTGGTCCTCAGCCTTTTTATGGTCCAGCTCTGACATCTGTATATGACTACTAGGAAAATCCACAGCTTTGACTATACAGACCTTTGTCAGCAAAGTGATTTATCTGCTTTTTAATACACTGTCTAAACATTATTGAGCTCTCAACTATTGCCAAGGACTGGTTCTAGGTACTAGAGATACATCACTGAGAAAAACAACACAAAGCAAAATTCCCTGGCCCCATTGCATTTACATTCTGGTAGTGGAAAATCCTCCTGTTATTTTTTCTCCCTCGTAAGCCAGAGACAAAGTTGTGAGGAAGGAAGAGAAGATTGCCTCTACTGCTGTCACTCTTTCCTCTCTACTCAAGAGGTCCCAGGGCCTTATGACATAGACACCTGATCCTGTAAATAAAGATAGAACATGAGAAGGTAATTCTCTCTTCTTGCAGTTTCAAAAGAGAATGTGGAAAAGGCAGGACTCATTCTTAGGGATAAACTCAAGTCATCATTTCTCATCAAAGCCAAGATCTCCCCTGCTTCTGTGGAGGATGTTACCCCTGGGTTCCATCAGGGAGCTAGGTTCAAGATCTGAGGCTTATCCTTGGTTTCCTTCTCTTTCGTCTCCCAGTCTAATCATCAGCAGAGATCTGTGGCAACCACATCCCATATCTTCCTCACTCTCCCCTCCCACCCTCACCAGTGGCCCCGTTTCTCACTCGAACTCAAGTGACAATCTCCTAACGCCCATCTCTCTCCTTTCGGCTCCTCCTCTGCAGTGCTGTTAGGTTCGCTGTCCAAGAACCATCTTTCTGGGGGACTTCCCCGGCAGTTCAGGTTGAGACCTCCCCTTCCAGCCGCGGGGTATCGGTTCCATCCCTGGCTGGGAAATTAAGATCCCACATGCCTCATGGCCAAAAACTCAGAACACACGCAGCAGAAGAAAGATTGTAGCAAATTCAATAAAGGCTTTAAAAACGATCATCATCAGAAAAAAAAAAGTAAAAAAAGCAATCTTAAAAAAAATAGTTATGCTACTTACCTTTCCAAAATCTTCATTGTCTCCTCACTTTATAGATACACTTACACTCTTCCAGTTCTACCCTAAATATCATTTTAAAAGTTTTTTTATCTCCCACTCTAATGTTTTATTTAGCCTAAGCCTCTGTCAGAGGGGACAACCTTGTATCCTTCCCAATATACCTCTCATGCTTTCTTTTTGTTTCTTTTTGGCCATGCTCTGAGGCTTGTGTAATCTCAGTTCCCTGACCAGGGATTGAACCCTAACCACTAGGCAACCAGGGAACCTGCAGTCAGTTTTGTTGTTGTTTGTCTTGCCTTCCCCCCGCCCCCCACCCCCTCATGTTTTCTAACAGGTAAACCTTTGTCCCCATTCTTCCTTCTGTTTGGAACTCCTCATTCCCATGGATGCTACACTTTGATTAAGATAAAGTCCCAATGCCACTGCCTTCCTGAAGTCGTTTCTGATGCCCTTTGTTGCCCTCTCATGGCAGCTATCACCGTGTGCCTTTGTTTTTCCTTTCTCCTACTAATCATCAGGTCCTCGACCAGAGTTTACAACTTCTCCTTTTTTGTATTCTTCCTATTGCTTTAGTAAGTGACAGGTGCTTTGCAAATATTTTCTGGATTATGGAATCATGAGTATTTGAAGCACCTGTGTGGGTTGGTGAGTTGAGGGAGTGTATTCTTTGGCTGGGACCAGGTGGGTTGGAGGGATTGTGTTTTTTTTTTTTGTCAAGAGGGCTTTAGAGGTCATGTTTGTTGGACTTGGGGTCAGTCACGTCTGAAATATTTCCAATGGGAAATGAGGCAAAAGGTCCATGGAGATAAGGGGACAATCCCTTGCTGTAATCCTCGTTTACGTAGAGGAACTGGAGAATAAAAGGTACTGAGTAATGTTACCTAAAGTTTCCCTGGAGTTTGCCAAGAGAACAGGGGGCAGAGAGAGCTCCTGTTTACTGTGCCTGTCACATGCAGTGTGGACCCACTTGGTTCTTTACATAAAACGATAACAATAACACTCCTTGGGTGGTTACTATGTCAGGCACTGTTCTCAGCTTTTTTTTAACTTGTGCTAACTCATTTTATTATCATAAAACACCATTAATAAGTGTTATTGTTATGAAGAAATTGAGGAACAGAGAGGGTAAGTAACTTGTTCAAAGTCACACAGCTGGTGAAATGCCATTCTGAACACAGGAATCTGAGGCCAACGAGCAGCCCTTAAATTCCACTGCTATGATGATGTCCATTTAATCCTTGCCACCACTTTTAAGGCAGCTGGTGTTGCCTTTATTTGACAGGTGAGAAAATGAAGCCTCTGTGAGGTTAAACAACTTTCCCATAGATGTACATGCAATAAATGATTGACCTGGGACCCTAGTTCAGTTTTATCAATTGCCACAGGAATGCTCATGAGGTTTTTTTTTTTTTTTTTTTTTTTTTTTCAGTGCATCTGGCAATGAGTCATTAACCCCTTTCCAAAAAGAGTCATGAAGACTGGATGAATTATTTCAGGCTGATCTCTGGCAAATGATTCTCTAGAACTAGGCAAAAGGTTTCTTCCAGGGGACATTATCAGACCCTCTTCTTTCACGCTTATTATGGCAAAGATGATTCAAGGGCAGCAGATTTCCTGGAAATGAGTGTCTAGTTTAGGGCTAGTGGCATGACATGTATGATCCGCTCAGCGAGTGGCCTCACTATAAATCTCCAGGAAATACCCTGAGAGTTGATCACAGTTGCTCAGAGAAAGACGTTCCTTTTCCCAGGTTTTTACGCATATTCCCAGAGGACTTCAGAAAGTCGATTTGATTCATGTATCAAGCTGGGAAACACTCTGTGACTTCTGACCCATTATGTCTTCATCTGCCAATAACGTGTCCCGGATGAGATTACACTTCTCGGGCAGCACTTTTGTGCAGGCTGGATTTCTATGGGCAGCACGGCCAGCGGGCAATGCCATTTATGTGCATAGCTGTCCATTACTCAGCATAGAATTAATGAAATGACCTCTTTTATTCATTCAGCATCTTGAGAATTATTTTAAAACATCAATTCTCATCTGTTGGGAAGGCTTAAACACGACCCTGATTAAAGGGGGTAGATAAAGTCGCTGCCTTCTTAGCCACCCTTCAGTTCCCAGGGATCTATAAGAGCCTAGAGGCAAAGAAAACGAACCTAATTCTCAACTGTCTTGGATGGCAGGAGCAAAAATAGAGTCACTATGTGGGTCAGTGTGTCTTTAGTTCTATGCTGACCAAGAAATATATCTTGGGAGCCAGATGGAACAAGAAAGGGTGATTGTGGCAGAAGGCAAGGTTTTAAAGGTATACTTAGGCTGACCTTTTGGCGATGCAATGAGCAGTGTGAAGGTGAGTAGTGATACATTTTAAGATAGGCATGCATCTGAAATTTGGGCTGGCTGAAGAAGCTGGATTAAAATTTTGCAATATTGAACGGTGGGCTAAAAATATCTATATGGCCAGTTTGTGTGGTTACTTTTTATTTTATTAAACAATTTTTTAACCATTAAAAATTTTATTTATTTATATTTTTGGCTGTGCTGGGTCTTCCTTGCTGTGCAGGCTTTCTCTAGTTGTGGAGACTAGGGACTACTCCTCATTGTGGTGCATGGACTTCTCATTGCAGTGGCTTCTCTTCTTGCAGAGCACAATCCTGGGTGCTCGGGCTTCAGTTCTCGCAGCATGCCAGCTCAGTAGTTTTGGTGTGCGGGCTTAGTTTCTGCTCAATATGTGGAATCTTCCTGGATGAGGGAGCGAACCTGTATCCCCTGCAGATTCTTAACCACTGGACCACCAGTCACTTTTTAAATTAATACCCAAAGGGCATCTCCTTTAAGTGAGATGAATTACTGGAACCTTCCCATGTTCTCACCTGGAGGAATATCTCTCTCACTCTCTTTCTTTGATACCTTGAAGATTTTCTGATGTTGGAGTTGATGGGAAGATATGTGTGAGGTACATTTGGCTTCTCTCTTGCGTCTTTGGCAACAAAGGTGGACAACTAGTGGATGGGCTAGAGGAATATTTGGGAGCAATCTGACTAGGTAAGACTCCTTATTTTAGTTTCTTTCTCTCCCACCTCACCTCAGGTTTTTTTAACCAAAAGGCTCTAGGATGTCAGAAGATGTAGATTTGAGAAGACCTGAAATTATAGGCATAGATAATTCTTTAAATTCTCCTTGCTTTTGAGGACATTTCACACAAAAAAAGGGCAGAACTCTGGTGCTGGCAGTGAGCTAATAAACGATACTCAGGCCAAGGTTATGCTTGTGAGAGGGAGGCACTGGTGTTTTAAATTAATGCACTGAAAACATTTCCTAGGTGTCAAGGATGTGATTTTGTGTGACTGGTTGTGCTGCAGGAAAAAGAGTGGGGGGACTTCCCTGGCAGACCAGTGGTTAAGCTGAGCTCCCAAGGCAGGGGGCGCAGGTTTGATTCCTAGTCGGGGGACTAAGAGCCCAGATTGTGGCAGAGAAGTCAAAAAAGAAAAAGAAAAAGGAAAGAGAGCGGGCTAGAGAGATGTTTATATCTCAAGGAGTCCCTGGGACTGCCACCAAGTATGTGTTGATTTGCAAAGGAAAAAAATTCAAGAGGCAGCAATAGAAAAGTGAAAGAAGGTTTGCTCAGGAAGATACACTCTCCATAGACAGAGTGTGGGCCATCTCAGAGGGTGAGAGACCCCAGGGTATGGGGTTGTCAGTTTTTATACGGCTGGGTAATTTCATAGGCTAATAAGTGGGAGGATTATTGCAACTATGTTGGGGAAGGGATGGGGATTTCCAAGAATTGAGCCACTTTTGACCTTTTAGGTTTGGCTTTTGAAGTGGAGATTCCCTGATAGCTGGGTTGGTAAAGAATCCAGCTGCAATGCAGGAGACCCTGGTGTGATTCCTGGGTCAGGAAGGTCTGCTGGAAAAGGGATAGGCTACCCACTCCAGTATTCTTGGGCTTCCCTGTGGCTCAGCTGGTAAAGAATCCAAGTGCAATGCGGGAGACCTGGGTTCCATCGCTGGGTTGGGAAGATCCCCTGGAGGAGGGCATGGCAATCCACTCTAGCATTCTTGCCTGGAGAATTCCATGAACTTGTATAGTTCATGGGGTCACAGAGTCAGACACAACTGAGTGACTTGCAGTTGGAACTGGAATAGTGCCTGCGGGTGTGTCATTTAGCTTGCTGACAATGTCACAGTGAGCTCAGGCTCAAGATCTAGTGGAAGTCCATTCATTCAACATCTTGGACTTCATTTCAGTTCACTTCAATTCAGTCGCTCAGTTGTGTCCGACTTTGTGACTCCATGGACTGTAGCACTCCAGGCCTCTCTGTCCATCACCAACTTCTGGAGCTTACTCAAACTCATGTCCATCAATTCGGTGATGCCATCCAACCATCTCATCCTCTCTCATCCACTGTTCCCCCAATCTTTCCCAGCATCAGGGGCTTTTCAAAGGAGTCAGTTCTTCACATCAGGTGGCCAAAATATTGGAGTTTCAGCTTCAGCATCAGTCCTCCCAATGAACATTCGGACTGATTTCCTTTATGATGGACTGGTTGGATCTCCTTGCAGTCCAAGGGACTCTCAAGAGTCTTCTCCAGCACCACAGTTCAAAAGCATAATTTCTTTGATGCTCAGCTTTTTTTATAGTCCAACTGTCATATCCAGGAAAAACCATATTGGAAAACCTATAGCTTTGGAAAGACCATAGCTTTGACTAGAAGCACCTTTTCTGGTAAAGTAATGTCTCTGCTTTTTAACATTCTGTCTAAGTTGGTCATAGCTTTTCTTCCAAGGAGCAAGCATCTTTAAATTTCAGGGCTGCAGTCATCATCTGCAGTGATTTTGGAGCCCCCTGCCCAAGATAGTCTGTTACTGTTTCCATTGTTTCCCACCTATCGGCCATGAAGTGATGGGACTGGATGCTATGATCTTAGATTTCTAAATGTTGAGTTTTAAGTCAACTTTTTCACTCTCCTCTTTCACTTTCATCAAGAGGTTCTTTAGTTCTTTGCTTTCTGCCATAAGGGTGGTGTCATCTGCATATCTGAGGTTATTGATATTTCTCACAGCAATCTTTTTTTTTTTTTTTTTTGCTGTACAATATTGTATTGGTTTTGCCATACATTGACATGAATCAGCCAGGGGTGTATATGAGTTCCCAATCCTGAACCCCCTCCCACCACCCACCCCATATCATCTCTCTGGATAATCCCCGTCTCACAGCAATCTTGATTCCAGCTTGTGCTTGGCATTTCTCATGATGTATACTGCATATAAGTTAAACAAACAGGGTGACAATATACAGACTTGATGTACTCATTTCCTGATTTGGAACCAGTCTGTTGTTCTATGTCCAGTTCTAACTGTTGCTGCCTGACCTGCATACAGATTTCTCAAGAGGCAGGTCAGGTGGTCTGGTATTCCCATCTCTTTAAGAATTTTCCACAGAAAACTAATCAAACTGATCACATGGATCACAGCCTTGTCTAACTCAATGAAACTATGAGCCATGCCCTATAGGGTCTCCCAAGACAGACGGGTCATGGTGGAAGTTCTGACAAAATGTGGTCCACTGGAGAAGGGAATGGCAAACCAGTTCAGTATTCTTGCCTTGAGAACCCCATGAACAGTATAAAAGGCAAAAGATAGGACAATGAAAGATGAACTCCCAAGGTCTGTAAGTATCCAATATGCTACTGGAGAATAGTAGAGAAATAACTCCAGAAAGAATGAAGAGATGGAGCCAAAATAAAAACAACACCCAGTTGTGGATGTGACCAGTGATGGAAGTAAAGTCCAATGTTGTAAATAACAATATTGCATAGGAACCTGGAATTTTAGGTCCATGAATCAAGGTAAATTGGAAGTGGTCAAACAGGAGATGGCAAGAGGGAACATTGACATTTTAGGAATCAGTGAACTAAAATGGATTGGAATGGGTGAATTTAACTCAGATGAACAATATATCTACTACTGTGGGCAAGAATCCCTTAGAAAAAATGGAGTAGTCCTCATAGTCAACAAGAGTCTGAAATGCAGTACTTGGATGCAATCTCAAAAATGACAGAATAATCTCTGTTCAATTCCAAGGCAAACTATTCAATATCACAGTAATCCAAGTCTATGCCCAAACCAATAATGCTGAAGAAGCTGAAGTTGAATGGTTCTGTGAAGACCTAGAAGACCTTCTAGAACTAACATCCAAAAAGATGTCCTTCTCAGTATAGGGGACTGGAATGCAAAAGTAGGAAGTCAAGAGATACCTGGAATAACAGGCAAATTTGGTCTTGGAGTACAAAATGAAGCAGAAAAAAAGCTAGCAGAGTTTTGCTAAGAGAAAGCACTGGTCACAGCAAACACCCTCTTCCCACAACACAAGAGAAGACTCTACACATGGACATCACCAGGTGGTCAATACCAAAATCAGACTGATTATATTCTTTGCAGCCAAAGGTGGAAAAGCTCTATACAGTCCATGAAAACAAGACTGGGAGCTGACTGTGGCTCAGAACATGAACTCCTTTTGGCAAATTCAGACTTAAATTGAAGAAAGTAGGGAAAACCACTAGACCATTCAGGTATGACCTAAATCAAATCCCTTATGATTATACAGTGGAAGTGACAAATAGATTCAAGGGACTAGATGTGATAGACAGAGTGCCTGATGAACTGTGGATGGAGGTTCATGACATTGTATAGGGAGGCAGTGATCGAGACCATCCTCAAGAAAAAGAAATGCAAAAAGGCAAAATGGTTGTCTGAGGAGGTCTTACAATTATCTGAGAAAAGAAGAGAAGCTAAAGGCAAAGGAGGAAAGGAAAGATATACTCATTTGAATGCAGAGTTCCAAAGTATAGCAAGGAGAGATAAGAAAGCCTTCCTCAGTGATCAGTGCAAGGAAATAGAGGAAAACTATAGAATGGGAAAGTCTAGAGATCTCTTCAAGAAAATTAGAGATACCATGGTAATATTTTATGCAAAGATGGGCACAACAAAGGACAGAAATGGTCTGGACCTAACAGAAGCAGAAGATATTAAGAAGAGGTGGCAAAAATACACAGAAGAACTACACAAAAAAGATCTTCACGACCCAGATAACCATGATGGTATGATCACTCACCTAGAGCCAGACATCCTGGAATAAGAAGTGAAATAGGTCTTAGGAAGCATCACTACAAACAAAGCTGGTGGGAGCAATGGCATTCCAGTTGAGCTATTTCAAATCCTGAAAGATGATGATGTGAAAGTGCCGCGCTCAATATGCCAGCTAATTTAGAAAACTCAGGAGTGGCCACAGGACTGGAAAAGGTCAGTTTTCATTCCAATCCCAAAGAAAGGCAGTGCCAAAGAATGTTCAAATGACCACACAATTGCACTCATCTCACATGGTAGCAAAGTAGTACTTCAACAGTATGCGAACCATGAAGTTCCAGATGTTCAAGCTGGATTTAGAAAAGGCAGAGGAAGCAGGGGTCAAATTGCCAACATCCGCTGGATCATGGAAAAAGCAAGGGAGTTACAGAAAAACATCTACTTTCCCTTAGTGGCTCAGAGGGTAAAGTGTCTGCCTGCAGTGCAGGAAGATCCTCTGGAGAAGAAAATGGCAACCCACTCCAGTACCTTTGGCAGGAAAATCCCCCACTCCAGTAACTTTGCCCAGAAAATCCTGTGGACAGAGGAGCCCCGTATGCTACGGTCCATGGGGTCACAAAGAGTCGGACATGACTGAGCAATTTCACTTTCACTTACTTTATTGACTACACCAATGCTTTTGACTGTGTGAATCACAGTCTTGGACTTAGTTACTGTAAATCAGTTTATACATGACCTGGGGCTATTTCATTCATTCAAAGGTTGTGCCCTGTCCAGTCCTGTCTCAGTTGTAGCATGGAGTTTGGAGCTAAAGGAACTTTCCTTAGAACAGGAAGTGATGAGGATATTTAATAACATGGAAAATACCAGTGTCTGTTGTCTCCATGGAAGGCCCAGGCTGAGCAGGAGTCTCTCTCCTGTGGGCAGAAACTCTAAGATACGATCATGGCAGAGGCAGGGAGGAGCTGGGCCCTGCCCAGATAAAAGATAAAGAGACCACATATTTCTCATTCTTCAGGTCTAGGAGAACTTCCACATGCAGAAATACTCATTGTGGGCTTAAAAGGAGGTGGTGCCAGTTTGTACATAATAGGTGGTATCACCTTTCTCATAGGCGTCTGTACTAGCATCCATCTCAGCTAAGAGGTATACCTGGTCCTCAGGGGAGGACCTTGAGTTATACCGAATATGGACTCAGGGCCAAACAAAGCAAGATGGCTGGCCAGAGGAAACTGGGAAGAAATGCCCCATTGAAGTGATTTTGTTGCTGTTCAGTTGCTCAATCAGATCTGACTCTTTGTGAACCCATGGACTACAACACGCCAGGCTTCCCTGTCCTTCAGCATCTCTTGGGAAACTCATGTCCATTGACTCAGTGATGCCATCCAACCATCTCATCCTCTGTTGTCCCCTTGTCCTCCTGCCTTCAGTCTTTCCCAGCCTCAGAAACAAAGTGAAAGTTGCTCAGTTGTGTCCGAGTCTTTGTGACCCCATGGACTATGGAATTCTCTAGGCCAGAATACTGAAGTTAGTAGCCTTTCCCTTCTCCAGGGGAGCTTCCCCACCCAGGAATCAAACTGGAGTCTCCAGAAAGCAGGAGCTGGATTCATTACCAACTGAGCTATCAGGGGAGCCCAAGGTCCCAACATCAGGGTCTTTTCTAATGAGTTGGCTCTTTGCATCTGGCGGCCAAAGTATTGGAGCTTCAGCTTCAGCACGAAGGCACAGCTCTCTCTCTCTCAGCCCACCTATATTTGTCTATTCACAGATAATTTCTTTTTCCTAATAAACTCTTGTTTCACTACTTGTTTGCTTGTTTCACTACTTTTCTTCTCTTTGTTGAAGTTTATTTCTGGAAAGCAGACAAGCCGGAGCCTTGTCACTTGGCCACTTGCCTGGTGGTCAGTGGCTGGGACCCAGTGCTCACCGCCGTGGCCTGACTTCACTCCCTGGTTAGGGAACCGAGACTCTGCTTCAAGCTGCTGCAGGCTGAGGCCACTTGAGGTCAAGGTCACCAATAGGACCTTGGGTTTGACGTACTTGGTCAGTGGCAGGGACCTCGCTCCTCGCCCCGCCCCTGTCTAACCCTGCTTTTCCTTCGTGTTTCCTCCTGTTGTTTCTGGCTTTGGCTGCTTACTAGGTCCTCAGTGATGCAGATGGTAAGGAGTTGTAACCAAACGTAAATTTGTGTGTTTGACGCACAGTGAGGCCAAATACATGCTGTCATTTGGGGCAGTGAAAGGTTTATTGCAGGGCCATGGAGAGAGAGAGACAGGTGGCTCATGTCCCCCAAACCCCAACTCCTCAAAAAGTTTCAGCAAAGCATTTTTAAAGTCAAAGTGAGGGAGGGGTTGCAGGGTCTGTGATCAGCTCCTCCACAAATTATCTGATTGGTCGATGGTGAGGTAACAGGGAGGTCATCAATCCTTAGGTGCCAGCAATTCTGGGAGCTATGTACTCACGATCATCAAGTAGTTAATTTCTTCCACTTGGTGGTGGTTTTTAGCACCTGAAAAACTCAGGAAATATGCATGAAATTCTTTGATCTGGGTACTTTGGAGAGGAGCTACCGCAGAGGATATGGGGGAAGGGTTTGCCCCTGGCAAGGCCCCACAGGGTCCTGCTCAGTTAGAGTTAGGAGTACAAGAGGTTTAGTGAGGGGGTGATGCCTGTGAGAAATAAAAGGGAGAAGAAGCAGGCTTGGGCTGGGAAAGCCCCGGACTGCTAAAGAGATTTGGCCGCATCGGTTAACCCAGCTGGAAGTTCTTAAGTAACTCCTGCCGTCAGAGCAGTCCCATGTTAGCAGAAATGACTATGTCCCCATCTCCGCGCCCTGCTGAGTCACTGGCTGGGAGTCTCTAGGGGCGAGCCTGGCCGAGATGCAAAAGCCTAGGTGAAGCCTGGGGTGCCAAAAGCGGTAAGGCGTCAGCTCAGTGCAAGCCTTGTAGCTGTCGGTAAGTTACTTTTTTTTTTTATGTTCAAGACTGATCTCCTTTATTTATTTTTTTTAATTAATTAATTAATTAATTAATTTATTTTTAAATTACAATACTGTATTTGTTTTGCCATACATTGACACGAATCAGCCATAGGTGAACACAATCTCCCAATGCCGAAGCCCCCTCCCACCTCCCACCCCACATCCTCTACTTGAATCATCCTGTGCATCAGCCCCATGCATCCTGCATCCTACATTGAACATAGATTGGCGCTTCGTTTCTTACAGGAAAATATACACGTTTCAGAAGTTACTTTTTGAAGTGAGATCTGAGTTTTGTGCCTTCGTGGCTGCCACTGCTGCACTCTTGTCTGGAGACCCTGTTACTATTCTCTGCCCCACTTTTTCATCATTGGGCTTATCCAATAGCTTTATGATAATGTGTGCTGAAAATATCAGATAATGAATCCCGAGGCCGGGGTACTACTTGTGTTGTTTTGTCCTGGGATTGCCAGGGTTCCACCTAGCATGCTTGCAGCTTTCTCTTCCAGAAAGTGTGGCTTTTCTTGCATGGTCTGGGGGTTGAGAATGGTCATGCTTTCTTGGCCTTCAAATGCTCTTTGGGCTCACCTACGCATGCTGCTTTTCAGTTTATGTGGATGCATAATGTAGGAATTCTCCATCCTGCCTCCTCGTGTTCACTCTTTCTAGCATATGTACTGAGTACCCATTACTTTCTAGGTGCTGAGCTAGATCTGAAGGTACCAAGATGAAAAAGTCATAGTCCTTCCTCCAAGGAGTCTAGTGGTATCAACCCGGCGAACATGCAATGGCCACGGGAGTGGGGAGAGCTGTGGGACTTCCTCGAGAACTCTGCAGGGAAGAATCTGCCAGGAATGCAGGAGACTCAGTTGACGCGGGTTTGATCTCTGGGTTGGGAAGGTCCCCTGGAAGAGGAAATGGCAACCACTCCAGTATTCTTGCCTGGAGAATCCCACGGACAGATGAGCCTGCCGGGCTACAATCCATACTGTCCCAAGAGTCGGACACAACTGAGTGAGCAAGCATGCACCCATGCTGAGGGCTGTTTCTGGCCTGGGTGCTGTGGGAACTCTGCAGTACAGGTTCCTATTCAGTCTCGGGATGGGGTGTGTGCGTGTGTTTGGAGGGAGGTTGTCTAAAGATAAAATGGATATTGAATCCTCATGGAAGGCACAGGTTCCTCAGACAAGGTGGTGGGAGGAAGAGCAGGTGACGGGCAGGCCTTCCAGGTACAAGGCCCACAGGCCCAAGGGTTCTGTGGGCAGAGAGGAGCAACTGTAAATATTCAGAGCATGTAAAACATCAATTGAGAAGGAAGCGAAGTTGAAGGTGTGATACAGAGCTCTGTGAGAGAGCCTATCCTGAGGGCAGACTGGAGCCACAAAACAGCTAAACTCAGCAACAGCCAAAAATTGCCTTTCTCACACCTGCCACCACACACAGGAGAGCAGGGAGGAAAGTGACCACAGCCACACCCCAGGGTGCTTTGGTGCCACAGATCTTCAGAAGAAGATGGGTGTTGCTGGTGAAAGCAGTCTGGAGGTGGTAGGTACGTGAGTGTGTGGTAAATTCTCCTGTCTCAGCAACATTTGAGGTGTGTTTTTCCCCTAGGTGGCCGTTATCGATGTTGCTACACGTCAAGGTCATGGCAGGGTACTTGAGGTTCCTGCAGATTGTAAGAGGGAGTGCACGGGTGGGGGCTGAGACCTCTGGTCTCCTTGAGGTGGCACCATTCACTACCTTGAGTGACACCTTGGCAAGTTGAAAGCTTTTTCAGTTTCCAAAGAGCTGCTTTAGAATGAAGTGTTAGTCACTCAGTCCTGTCTGACTCTTTGTGACCCCACTGACCGTATCCTACCAGGCTTCTCTGTCCATGGGATTCTCCAGGCAAGAATACTGGAGTGGGTTGCCATTTCCTTCTCCAGGCAATATTCCTCACCCAGGGATTGAACTCTTGTCTCTTGCATCTCCTGCATTGCAGGCAGATTGTTTACTGTCTGAGCCACTGGAAAACCCGAAATAAAGTAAATCTGACAATAATTTCAGGAAACATTCTTCTCCGAAAGTCTATTTGGAAACTTAAAATTAGCACCAGTACTCCAGAAAATAAGGTCCACTGATTTTCTAAAGTGCCTTCCTATCTTGCCCAGTCTCTTGGGTAGACAGCAGTCGTTCTGGGACTCTGCTCCTTTAACCAGTATCACCTGGGAACTCGCTAGAAATGCAAATTACTAGGCTGTACTCCAAACTTACTGAAATCAGAAACTCTGGGGGCGGCACCGAGAAATCTTGTTTTTACGCTTCTTTCCAGGCGTTTCTGGTGATCGCTTAAGGTTGATAGCCACAGATACCGGGTAAATTTAATGAAAATTTGCTGCACCAGTAACGGGAAAAATGCACGCGCTCTTTTTCAGCTCTATCAGCTGCAGCTTCGCAGTAGAATCAGGAGAGGGCGCCCATGGACCTGTCTTTGCCTCGCTCCTAGCAGAGCCTCACGACCGGGTAAGCCCTGAAACAGTGACTTCTGATGCAGAAGTGAATACAAACAGACGAAAAAAAGACTTCAAAAGACTGTGGTATCAAAGTGGCAGTTAAAGAGAAGGCAGCGCTCAGAGGCGCAGCTGCAAAGGGCAGTGGCGGCGGCTACATCAGCATCCGAAAATTCCGGAAGCATCTCGAGTGGAAGCTTCCCCCCCTCCCCCCCTGCAGCATTTCTTCGAGCCCTTTTCTTTGATACTCGTGAATTTCCGACTTTCCTTTGTTCTCTGTACCACCCCCTCCCCCCACCCGCCCCTACACTTGAGGTTTTAGCGCCGGCAAGCTCCAGGCCTGGCCTCGAAGGCGTGGTATCTGCCTGCTGCGCAGCCGTTCCGGCTCGGCATTGTTTCTGCAGCCCGCTGCGGGGTTCACGGCCAGGTGTGAGAGGGAATGCCCCTACCCCCACGTGCCGCTTCCTCATCCAGACCCGCCACCTTTAGTCGGAGACCACTTTTGATCTCTAGTTTTGCACTGGCGTCCCGCCTGCCTTTTTCCTGTACTTCAGCTTCTAGAGTCCTCATTGTTGTGTCTCTCACAGCACCACCCGGTTTTGGGGAGAGAGGAGGCGTGGACCCCGCTAAACACAGCGGTGTGGTAGGGTAAGAACGGGAAGGTCTCCCTCCACGCTTCCCTTTGGCTCCCCTGGCACCTGCATGGCGGTCCATTACACTCACGCCAGGTGGTGTCAGGGGATGGTTTTGCTTAACTATCCCCCAAAGAGAAATAGTTTATCTCCGGAAGTCGTTTGTCAGAGGCCTTATTGTGGTGTTTGTGCTGTTAAGTGGTTTAGAAACTTTTCTGCAACCCAGTCCTGTAAATCTCATCCCAACACAAAAGTTTGCATTTTCCAAAATAGTATAAAATTCAAAATAATGAGGCTTCATTCATTTTTGTATAAAACAGTTTTGAAAGAGAAGTTTTAGATTTACAACAAAATTGAGAGGAAGATATAGAAATTTCTCCCTTATCACTCCCCCAGCCCCACCATAGCCTCTGATTATTAACATCACTCCCTAGAGTGAAGTCCATATCCCTTATCACTCCCCCAGCCCCACCATAGCCTCTGATTATTAACATCACTCCCTAGAGTGAAGTCCATAGTTTATTAAGAGTTTACTTTTAGTGTTTTACATTCTATGAGTCTTGACAAATGTATAATGACATGTAATCTGACATTATAGTAGCCTACAGAATAGCTTCACTGCTCTAAAATTCTGTCTGTTCTGCCTATTCATCTCCCTCCTTCCCCATCCTTGGTAACCACTAATTTTTTTAATGTCTATAGTTCCACCTTTTCCAGAATGTCATATAGTTGAAATCATACAACATGTAACCTTTCAGCCTGGCTTCCTTCACTTTGAAATATGCATCTAAGATTCTCCCATGTCTTTGCTTGATTAGTTTTTAAATTTTCAAGGCATCTCCTTACTTGTAGGGGAGCAAGGAAGATGATCGTGTAGGAATTGGTGCTAGAGTAAAATGCCTGTAGATGTAAGGGAGACAAAGGTTCTAACTTTAAGAGTCCTACATGGGTACCACTTCTCAGTTTACCCTGAGGTACTCAAAATCTATTCTCAGCCACAAATTCAAATGGAAAATGCCCTGCTGCTCCCTATGAGAGGAGGAAAGATGGGAAAAGGAAGGGCAAAATCTTTTAAGCCATCGCTCTGTGATGACAGATTTCAGGCAGTGAACTTGTATGATGGTTTGCTCCCTCGGGCCAGGTTGCGCTTCAGTTTGCAGTGAATATATACTTGAATGATAGCATAAACTGCATTGTTATTATCTTCATTTTAGAAGAATAAGAAAGAAAATATAGAAGACGTATATGTACTCCACAGCTGTTCTTGATTTGTCATTATGATATAATTGAGTTTTTCCCTTGTGTGTGTGTTTTTTTTTTTTCCAGTGCTTGATAAAGATTCTTTCCTTGACAAAACTCCAATCAGGCTCCTTTGAGCTCTTTTCCAGCTAGGCCTTGACTTTTGGACTTCCCTGTTTGTCTCTGCATCGTCCAATTTTACCAAGAATCCTCAGTCAGCTTAACAAGAGTCCCCCACCCTTAATATCTGATCAGCCTCAGAGTCTAATTAAATTCCTCATCTTTCACCATCACCCTGGGTTCTGATCACCCTGGCTGTCTTCAGCAAGAATCCTGGGGGGTCAGTTTACCAGAACCTTCTTTTCCTCCTGATGTTTCCTCTTAGCAGTTTTCTATCCACTGACCTCACCCTGATTCTCCACCGTAAATCTCCACTTTTTCATGTTGTATTTGGAGTTAAGTCAGTCTTTCTGTCCCACTGTGGAACCCCATTGCAGTGGTCTTTCAACCCTCAAATAAAGTCTGCCTTAAATTTCTCTAAGAAGTGTCACAAATAAATTTTTTTCCTTTAACATCCCTCCAAATGGACTGAAATCTGAAGCTGCCCCATCATTTTCTGAATTGCAGAGAACCTGGTCCCTTTACCCCTGTTTGATTTTCATTTCTAGAAACTGGAGATTAAGATCCTTTCTTTTCCCTTCCTGCCGATGAACCAGTGCTTAACTGCTGCATCCCCTGGGGAGTGCCTGACATATAGTGGCGGCTCAAGAAATTTTAGATGAATAAATAGACAGCCCCAAAGCCTGTTCTCTTCCTATTGTACCAACTTCCTTTTGCATCTTGGTTCTTATCTCATGGGAATTTCCTTTCTGGGCAAAGATGGGGGTTCCTCCTCCTCAATAATCACCTAGGGCTTAAACCTCCTCCTGGAAATTATATGCTGCTTGCTCAAAAGACACAGATGGCTTGTGCTGTGCAGCTCTCAGCACACCTCTCTGTCCTTGTGTTTGTTCATTTGCTCACTTGTGTCCGACTCTTCATGATCCCATGGACTGCAGCAAGCCGGGCTTCCCTGTCCTTCACCACCTCCCAGAGTTTGCTCAAACTCAAGTCCATTGAATCAATGATGCCATCCAGCCATCTCATCCTCCATTGCCCTCTTCTCCTCCTGCCCCCAGTCTTTCCCAGCATCAAGGTCTTTTCCAGTGAGTTGGTTCTTGCCATCAGGTGGTCAAAGTACTGGAGTTTCAGCTTCAGCATCAGTCCTTCCAATGAACATTTGGGTTGATTTCCTTTAGGACTGACTGATTTGATCTCCTTACTGCTCAAGGGACTCTCAAGAGTCTTCTCCAGCTCCACAATTTGGAAGCATCAGTTCTTTGATGCTCAGCCTTCTTTATGATCCAGCTCTCACATCTGAACATGACTACTGGATAAACCATGGCTTTGACTATATGGACCTTTGTTGGCAAAGTGATGTCTCTGCTTTCTAATATGCTGTCTAGGTTGGTCAAAGCTTTTCTTCCAAGAAACAATGTCTTTTAATTTCATGGCTTCAGTCCCCATCTGAAGTGATTTTGGAGCCCCCCAAATAGTCTGTCACTGTTTCCATTGCTTCCCCATCTATTTGCACTGAAGTGATGGGACTGGATGCCATGATCTTAGTTTTCTGAATGTTGAGTTTTAAGGCAACTTTTTCACTCTCCTCTTTGACTTTCATCAAGAGGCTCTTTAGTTCTTCTTTGCTTTCTGCCATAAGGGTGGTATCATCTGCATATCTGAGGTTATTGATATTTCTCCTGGCAATCTTGATTCCAGCTTGTGCTTCATCCAGCTCAGCATTTCACATGATGTACTCTGCATACAAGTTAAATAAGCAGGGTGACAATATATAGCCTTGACATACTCCTTTCCTGATTTGGAACCAGTCTATTGTTCAATGTCCAGTTCTAACTATTGCTTCTTAACCTGCATACAGATTTCTTAGGAGACAGGTCAGGTGGTATGGTATTCCCATCTCTTGAAGAATTTTCCACAGTTTGTTGTGATCCATACAGTCAAAGGCTTTGGCATAGTCAATAAAACAAAAATAGATGTTTTTCTGGAACTTTCTTGCTTTTTGATGACCCAGCAGATGTTGGCAGTTTGATCTCTGCTTCTTCTGCTGTTTCTAAATCCAGCTTGAACATCTGGAAGTTCATGGTTCCTGTATTGCTGAAGCCTGGTTTGGAGAATTTTGAGCATTATTTTGCTAGTGGGTGAGGTGAGTGCAGTTGTGTGGTCGTTTGAGCATTCTTTGGCATTGCCTTTCTTTGGGATTGGAATGAAAACTGACCTTTTCCAGTCCTGTGGCCACTGCTGAGTTTTCCAAATATGCTGGCATATTGAATGCAGCACTTTCACAGCGTCATCTTTTAGGATTTGAAATAGCACAACTGGAATTCCATCACCTCCTTAGCTTTGTTTGTAGTGATGCTTCCTAAGGCCCACTTGACTTCTCATTCCAGGATGTGTGGCTCTAGGTGAGTGATCACACCATTGTGGTTATCTGGGCCATGAAGATCTTTTTTGTATAGTTCTGTGTTTTCTTGCCACCTCTTCTTAATATCTTCTGCTTCTGTTAGGTCGATACCATTTCTGTCCTTTATTGTACTCATCTTTGCACAAATGTTCCCTTTGTATCTCTAATTTTCTTGAAGAAATCTCTAGTCTTTCCCATTCTATTGTTTTCCTCTATTTCTTTGCATTGATCATTATATCTTTATAATAAACTGGTGTGTGTTTGTGTGTTAGTCACTCAGTCTTGTCTGACTCTTTTGTGACCCCCATGGACTGCAGCCCACCAGGCTCCTCTGTCCATGGAATTCTCCAGGCAAGAATACTGGAGTGCATTGCCATTTCCTCCTCTAGGGGGTCTTCTTGGCCCAGGGATTGAACTCAGGTCTCCTGCATTGCAGGCAGATTCTTTGCCATCTGAGCCATCAGGGAAGCCTGAGTTCTGTGAGCTGTTCTGGCAAATTCAGTTCAGTTCAGTTCAGTTGCTCAGTTGTTTCCGACTCTTTGCGACCCCATGAATCGCAGCACGCCAGGCCTCCCTGTCCATCACCATCTCCCAGAGTTCACTCAGACTCACGTCCATCAAGTCAGTGATGCCATCCAGCCATCTCATCCTCTGTCGTCCCCTTCTCCTCCTGCCCCCAATCCCTCCCAGCATCAAAGTCTTTTCCAATGAGTCAACTCTTTGCAAAAAGGGGTTTATAGGAACCCCTAGTTTACAGCCTGTTGGTGGGAAGTATGGGAAGCCTGGACTTGCAATTGGGGTCTGAAGTGGTGGTGGGCATGGGGGTGGGTGCAGTCTTACAGGACTGAGCCCTTAACCTGTGAGGTCCACACTGACTGTGGCTGTTGGTATCAGAATTAAACTGTGAGATGTCCAGCTGAGATCTGCAGAGTTGGAAAATCGATTGATGGGACTTCTCCCTCCACCAAGACACACACACACACACACACACACACACACACACACGTACACCACACACACACACACCATACATGGCGAGTGGTGAGTAGGGGAACAGCTTTCGTTTTTGTGACCATGACTGACACACTCTAAAGAGGTGATCAGAGAGTCCAAAAAGAAATACCCTGACTGGCAGAGACTTCTAGGTAGCTAATGTATCAATTCCCCTTTTACTTAATAATTTATTCAGAGTAACAATGAATCCAAACACATTTTCTGTATACAGACCTTGCAGCTAGGTGTGACCACGTGAGTAGGTTCTGGCCCATGAGTTTTATGTGAGAGTGTTGGGTGGTAATTCTGGAAAGCCTTTGTAGAAGGGGAAGAGTGTGCGCTTCTTCATCTTTCCTGCTGTTTGGGATGTCCTTGTGATGGCTGCATCTATAACAGCCATTTATGGGCCATGAGGCCGAGGTCCTTAGCCTAGAGGCAGAATGGAAAGCTACAAGGAATCTGGGTCTCTGAATGCCATAAAACAGCTTAGCAGCTCTGGTCTGCCAACCTCTGGCTTTTGCCAGGGCTGTTTTTGATTTTCTGTCTCACACAGCTGAAGCTAACCCAACTCATCTGGTATATAATTTATTCTTTTGGGAGCATGAGCACATGTAAAATGACTGGGTGAATTTGGGCCAGGTCTCAAAATCAAACCTCAGATGGACTGTCTAGCCGGCTTGGGGCGGCTGTACATCCCCAGCAGGTGGAAACCTTGCCCCCCCGCCCCCTTGTCTTTATTTCTGTGTGCCCTCCTCCCTCCTGCTTTCCCTCTGGGTGGCTCCTGATGCCTCTCCCTCCCACTCTCTCGCTTCTTCTAAACTTCACTTTGATTTGCCCTCCTGTTTGTCACTGACCCTCTGCGCATTTATTTCACCATTGAGCTCTACTGTCCTCCTGATGGTCTACAATGCTTCGGTACTCACGCGTAGAAACAGCATGAAGAGAGAGAGAGAAACTTCCATAAATCCTGCTAACAGGGGTGTTTTCTTCGTCAGCCCATAGCACCTGCATTTTTACATGAACTCTATATTTAAGGTCATTGCATCACACCTCTGGGTTGGACACTTCCTGTGACTGCTGGCCATTTGGAATGTCCTGAGGAAGGCAGGTGGGTGACTTTTCTTGCTGGCCTGCTGATTTACAAGGGAAGCCATTCTGCAGGTGTCTTAAAGAGGCCATAAACTGGGGACAGCCACGGGCACCTGGCCGTGCACGCGGTCAGCACAAATCCTGGCACCTCAGCCTCACCCTCGGGATATTTCATCTCCCAAAGCTAACTTTAATTACCAGCTTAATTAGATCTCTTAGAGGTGATCTCATCTTTCTCTGATGAGAACAGATCCCATCAGAATGCGGGTGAATACCACAGCATGACCCCAGTGCGCAAGGTTACAATTGCCTTGTTAGACTTCACACAGGGGAGTGTGGGGTTGAGGAATGTGTCTTTCTTAAAATGTTCACGCATCCAGGGCTGTATTTTAATTAACCTTCTATTCCAGGCAAGAATGTGACAGCCCACTTGAGGAGCATCAGTTTGCTGGCGTGGGAGAAATTCAGGGGCTCTCTTTTAAGCTGGCCAGTGTTTCTCAACCTGGGTGCTTGGAAACTGGCCGAGCAGCAGCAATCTTTCTGTCTGTTCGCACAAAGGTGGCCCAAATTGCTATTGTTTCTATGACAACTGATGGCTTTTTCTTTCTCATTTTCTAAAAGTACCTGTATAATGGACAGCAGCATGTGGAAAAAATTTGTGAGGGAGAAACTAGCCTGGTAGATTGCAGAAGCAAACACACGCAGCGATTTTATTATCTGTCCTGGCTCTTTGTCTCGGCCTCCTGTTCCCATGTTTGCCATGCAAGTCACATAGAAGTAGGAATAATAGCTGCTAGGCTGAATGAAGAGAGACCCCAGCAATTTGTATGCAGTCTCATGTGAACTCTTGGATTTGGGAAGGCAGTTTTTGCCTCCTTTAAAAAAAAACAAACTCTGCTGTTCAGCTTCTTGGGCTTAATGAGTCTGTTCAGAAGGGAAAACTAGCAAACAACCAAACAGGAGTTCTGCCCTTTAAGCAATTGCTTTCTAGGTTCTTTATCAGAATATCATTGGGCTGTAAAGGTGAGTAAGGATCTCTATCTTTGTAATCTATAGTGCCTACCTCAAACAAACCAGACTCCCCATGTGGTTGCTTTAGCATTTACCATCCTGTGCCATAAAATGAGGAAACTGTAGGAAAAATTAACTTTCTGAGGATAATAATTACCTAACTGGTTAACTAGCTGTGGTCAGTGGTTTGCAATCTGAGGGCTGAATATCTTTGGAAAGACCTTAACATCAATGTGAGGCTGTATCTATTAGAAGAATGGCACTGTCCACTGTGTGAATAAATACACTGGCTGCCACAGATTGGTAATTTTGTTTTTCAACTGTGTAGAGATGCTGTTTCAAACAGTGAAATGCAAATTCACTCTAAAAAGTGCCTGTATCAGTAGGAGCTTCGGTCATTATTTTCTCAATTAACTGGTACAAAATAAGCACCTGCCATAGTGGGAGAGGACTCTAGGCATTTAAAACTATTAGATAAGGGGTCTTGTAGGCAAAGTGTTTGGGGGAACTACTAACATCTGAAGAGGTGTTTAGAGTTGCGTAAATTGTCTGGGCAGCAAATACAGAGATCATTCCGTGGAAAGATGTAGGGACAGAAAGTTTAAATCTTGGGTTTGAGATCACACAGTCAGAGGGTGGATTCTTGTATCAAAGTCTTGTATCACAGTCAGTGATGTAAACTTGAATTCAGGGGATGAAAGGAGTTTGGCTGGGGAGAGAGAGAACTCAGGTCTTGAAGGGGCTTGCCTTAGACCATCTCTCTGAGTCCTTTCAGTTGTGATATTCCAAGGCTTTGCCCTGTAGAGCAAGTGGCTTGAAACTGTGTAAACTGTTTTCAGAGGCTGAAAGGACAGGAATAAATGCAGTTATCTGGGCAAGATACCCAGGTGAATGGCATCTGCTTAGAAGACTTCATGCCTTTAGAACCCTCTGGGCCCTTTCATGCAGTCAGAACCGTCTACTTAGACTGTCAGGTCTCCAAGTTCTTTCTGACTCAGTTTCCTCCTCCTAGTGCTGAATGGGGTTACCTTAAACAGAGTGGAAGTACTGATTGGAGTTACTGTGTGTCCAAACTACAGCACTGCCACAGAGTAGCTGTGTGATTATGTTTCAGTTGGCTCCTGAAAAATTCAAGCTGTAAGAATTATTTATTGTAAGTTCTGCAGTATAAATGAGTTAGTGGAGGTAATGCCCTGAATTGATTGGTGTTCACATGATAGGTACTTAGTAAGCGAGTGGCTTACAATAACTAGGAATCTCCTTCTCTATCTGCAACCATTCAACCCACCCTTCCTCAGAGTTAGTGAAGCCTCCCCAGCTCATTGTAGCCCACAGTGATCTCTTACTGTTTCAAACTTAGTCAACTTATTTGGCAATTAATCTGCTAATGTTCTACAATTTTTGTGTGCACAGAAGTATTATTTATATTTTTAGTATCTTATATTTTTAGAAACAGCTTTCTTCTGCTTGCTTATATGATTTTGAGACTGCTGTGACTTCTATATCCTTTAATCTCTAGTGCCCTTCACAGTGACAGTGTCTTGAGCGTATATCAATAAGAGCTATTTGATTTAATAAATGCATTTCTAGTGTTGACTGATTGCATTTAGTAAATGCATTCCTAGACACAACTGAAGGGATCGTATTTGGAACATGTAGACAGTCATCAGTGCAGGTTTTAAGGTATTCATTAGAAAATATTACTACCCAGAATCTAAGCTCATGATTATGAAAGAATTGATGGAATTGTGAATACCAAGCCTACAGGCACCCCAGTTCCCAGCAGGGCCATTAGAACACTTCACATTAGTAATAACTTCCTGGCAGGGTAGTGTGGGCTCCCCATGAACAGTTCATTAGGGGAGCAGGTTCATTACTACAGAGTGGTTGAGTTTAGAACAAGCTAAATAAGAAGATTAAAATCATTTCAAAGGAAACATTTCATGGGATATTAATACATTGGCTGTAAATAATGAAAGATAATGAGAGCATTAAATCCTACGAACAATATATTAACTGCAAGAGAACTAATTTGTAAATGAGTGCTTTGCTTCTCTCTAAGATGCATTTTCATTTGCTGAAAGGAATGCTGAGAATGGCTACTGAGGGGTCACCTTTGGTAAGATGTGAATGTAACTTTTAGTAGCTGAGTTCTTGTGGACTCACTGCAGTGTTTGGGCTTGGAGTCTTTAGTAATGAAAAATAAATATCCTAGAGGAGAACAAAGCTACATTATTATTATTATTTTTTAAGAACTAGTAACATTCTCTAAGAGAAGAAAAATTCACTGCATGCTTTCTCATAGTATATTTTTGTGTCATGTCCAGGAGTAGATTCCAAATGTAGGGATTTAACTGGCATTGTAGGTGAGGGGGTGGGGACAAAGAGGCACTGGTGGTGGCAGTTTTCCAGGGTTTAGCTTACCTTGTCCCTTTCTTTTTATTGATTTATTTAGCTGTGCTGTGTCTTACTTGTGGTATGCAAGATAATCGCTTTTCATTGCGGCATGCAGACTCTTAGTGGTAGCGTGTGGGATTTAGTTCCCTGACCAGGGACTGATCCCAGCCCCCTGCATTGGGAGCATAGGGTCTTGGCCACTGGACCACCAGGAAGCCCCTACCTCATCCCTTTCTGTAATGAGGTGGTGCCCAGAGGGAACAGATGCTGAGGGGAGAGGAGCCAGGAGGGAGACAGATAAGATCCCAAATTCTTTTCTCTTGCCCCTAATTTGCTCTAGAAATCAACCTTTTGTGAAAGCTGAGGAATGGAATAGGGATAAAGAAGGATTAACAGAGAGACAGAAAAAAATCTCTATTGCTCCATATGGCTGGGCTTTGACAATATTATAAAATGAGAGTTTAAAGGCTGATCTCTGGAACTATCAAAAGAACAGGCATATTTTGTGAAATCTGATATCAATGAGTAAGAGGAGGTTTGAGCTTTCTTTGATGTCTACCTGCCTTTTTATTGACTTCAAATTTGAGTTGAATTAATATTAACCTAGTCTGGCTCCTTGAATTTTTTTGCGAAATATCCCCCAAATCTTTAATTTTATGGAAACAGACCTGGACACAGGAAGGTAGATTAGTGATGTACTAGGGTTACAAATTAGTATCAGAACCAAAAATAGAATACAAAACTAGGTTATGAGCGGTTATTTGCTTCAACTATTATCTGTTCTCTGTTGTCAGTGAAGAGCTTATTTTGTTGCTAGGATACGTCTGGTCACCGTTGAAGGGCGTTGTTCTATCTACAATGAAGACACTTGTCTTGATTTATTGCTTTGGAGTCTTAGTAGTTATGTTATTTCTTTCTTCAATTCACAAAATTTTATAATTCATCATGAGTGTTTTGTCAGTCAGTACCAATTAGAAAGGTCCTATACACTACAGATTCTCTCCGGGACCCTTTTTAGTGATTACAGATCCAGTTTGTTTTTGAATATTTATCTTTGGCTGCGCTGGGTCATCGTTGCTGCACGGGCTTTTCCCTAGTTGCAGAGAGCAGGGGCTACTCTCGTGGTGCACGGGCTTCTCGCTGTGGTGGCCTCTCTTGTTGCAGAGCTCGGGCTCAGGGCTTCAGCAGCTGTGGCACGTGGGCTCAGCAGTCGAGGCTCCCAGGCTCTAGAGCACAGGCTTGATAGCTGTGGCTCACGGGCTTAGCTGCTTGTGGCATGCGAGATCCTCCTGCATCAGGGAGCAAACCTGTGTCTCCTGCACTGGCAGGCAGATGTTTCACCACTGAGCCACCAGGGAAGCCCAACAAATCCAGTGTTACGAAATCTTGGCAAGGATAAAGCAGTTGTTTCAAGTTCATAAAAAACCTCACATTTCTCTTATTTTTTCCTATGTTGTCCAATAAAGCCAATATTTTTATTTCAATGTCTAATTGCATCTTTTGAATCACACATACCTCAATATGTAGTGATAAACTTAGAAATTCTGTAGAGTCTTTTTCTAAGAGTCAGCTCACTAACTTTCTAAATCTTAACTTTGTTCCTTTCCCACAAGAACTGAGAAAGGAAAACTTCTAAAAACCAACACTTTGTTACACAGAAATTCTAATACTGATCTTTCTGTAATCAGATTTTATTGGAGTCTAATAAAACTTGTTTATGATTCTTAAAATATGTTAACTGTTTTGTTTTTTATCTACCCTTTTGTTAGGGTAGTTTTTTTTTTTTTCTCCCTGTGAAGTGTAAAGACAGATTATTCCAAGCCTATAAAGGCATTAGTACCATTTAGAATCCAGAATGTGAAAGGTTCAATGTAATTAACACAGTTAACAGTTTGCTTCACAGCTTTTTTAAAATTGACATATCATAGACAGTTGTACTGCTCCTCAGTTTGGTAACATTAATAAACAAATGCTTGTAATTTAAAGTAATTATGAATCCATTCATGTGTGATTTTCTAATGAGTCAAGTAAAGAAATCAGCAGTTGGGAGGCATTCTTTAGTTCTTAATTAGAAAACTAGCAGCAAGTTTAAGGTCTTAATCTTTCCTGTTGTCTTGCTCCTATGTAATGGTATCATAAAGTCATTGCATTTAGAGAATGCTGTGTTTGACAGCACAGTTCTTGGAGTTATGAAATCCTTTTGTCTGTGACTTTCAGAAGCAATGCTATTAATCATGAAGTACATTTGCATTGGGCAGAAATAAAATGCTTTGAGATCCTTGGATAGAAAGCACCAAAGAAAATTATAGCACGTTCCATTTTCCAACGATTTTGTGAGGGAGATAAGCAATAAGTATTTTATATCTAGAGACATTTTATATCTACTCATTTTATATCTAGAGACATTTGATAATGTGGCAGATTAACCCAAAGCCACACTGTAAGATAAGAAAAGAACTTAGATATTGATACTTGATCCCCAAACGATCAGTTGAATAACCTACTGCTCAAACAAAGATGAGTTTATTACTTACTAAAATATGGCAAACACCCCTTTGATGATGTCTAGGATCTAAGAGGGGAGAGATCAGAGGCAGAGATTCATAGCATTTGAAAATCTGATTGAAAGTAGATGGAATTTCCATAAGGGAATCTGATTGCAATCAAGCAAAGTTCAGTGTTTAGGACTGATGAATCAAATGTTTGCACACTTTACATTTTTTACAGAAAGATTTTATTATTGTTTTATTTTTGGCTGCACTGGGTCTTCGTTGCTCCGCTCTCTCTGGTTGCAGTGTGCGGGCTGCTTCTCGCAGCGGCTTCTTTTGCTATGGAGCATGGGTTCTGTGTACTTAGGCTTCAGTAGTTGCAGCCCATGGCCTCAGTAGTTGTGGCTCACAGGCTCCAGAGTGTCCCCTACATTGGCAGGTGGATTCTTAGCCACTGGATCACCAGGGAAGCCCCCCTTTACTCTCTTATTTTCCTTGGCAAGAATTTTCTGTTGCAAACGGTAGAGGCACGTTGATATAGGAAACTTTGTTCTTAGTCCTGATAATTCAGCATGGATTAGGTTAGTTCAGAATTTATTCACCTGCCCACCCACCCATCCATTACTATTTACCCATCCACCAAGATTCATTAAGCACCTACTGTTTTCCCAGCATTATGATAAATACTAGGGATACAGAGATGAATGATAGGGATTTTGGCTTTGAGAAACTCACAGTCTAACAGGGATGACAGGTATTTTAAAATGATTATAATAAGTGTACAACAGAAGAGATAAGACAAATATCAGTCATTTCCAAGTTGTGAAGAGCTTCGGATTTAATGCTTAGGAGATCTGGCTTTATGTGGTAAGGTAAAGATGTTCAGCCTTGGCTGGACTTTAATGTCATGTGGAGATTAAAACAAAAGAATGATGGCCCTACCCCAGACCAGTTAAAGTCAGAATATCTGGGACAGGGCCTGGACATTTACTGCCCTGGTAATTCTACTGTATAACCAGGGTTGAAGAACTCTGCTAATGTGATTAGGGCATCATCAAGGTTTTCAGTGAAGGCAATGACAAGCTGTCAAGTGTATACATGTGATGTGATAGTAGTGAGACTGAAGCAGCTGGATACAGAGAACAGATGATTCTTAAGGTGGAGGCTGAGCTCAGGCAGGGGCAAGGGCTGCAGAAGAGGACAAATTCAAGAGAAATTCTGGAGTTCTATTTGGTCCTCCTCTGATTAACAGCATCAGCCCTTCATTTTTACCACAGCACTGAGCAAGAATACATAGTAAGTTCTCAAAAATGCATGAGCTGAATTAAACATCGAAACTATTTGATATCTGCTATGTCAACTATAGCATGAAAGTGAAAGTGTTAGTCTCACAGTTGTGTCTGACTCTTTGCGACTCCGTGGACTATAGCCCACCAAGCTTCTCTGTCCATGGAGTTCTCCAGGCAAGAACACGAGTGGGTAGCCATTCCCTTCTCCAGGGCATCTTCCCAACCCAGGGATTGAATCCAGGTTTCCTTCATTGCAGGCAGGTTCTTTACCATCTGACACACCTGGGAAGCCTGCTAAGGCATAGGAAAGGGCAGATCAGTTCGTTGTGTTTTGTGGAAAGAGTGTGGGACTTGGGAGTTAAGTTCCTGGGCTTGGCTCTTGACTTTGCTTTTGATGTCCGGGAACAGGAATGAAGCTAAATGTACCTCAAACATTTTTCTACCACTTCCAGCCTCACAATCCTGAAAGCCTTCAAGGCATCAAAGAGAGAAAGATCCACCTCCTGAGAACGTGAGAGGACTGCAGTGATTCATCTCACTGAAAGGAGCTGAGCTGCCCTAGGACCCGGCACAATGAAAACCAGGGTTTCCTGTCAGTAAGTTTCCCAGGGATGATCTATGAACAGATGAGATCATAGCTGTGAAAGAATGTTGAGCAGAAGATAGGCAACAAACTGGGCCCAGGGAAGCCCCCTAAGCCAGTGTTCAAAGATATCCCTGTGAGGGGACCTTAAGGCTGCCACCACTACTCCATAAATTTCAGAGAAGTCTCCCCTAAAGTCTAGATCCTTGGGCCCTCAGCCCGCGTCCTTGATCTCATAGCTCTGTCCTTTGTATTATCTGTGTTGCCCATGCCCCTTAGTTCAAGGGTGGCAGGCAGTGTTTCAGATGGCATAGTGCTACAGAGCTAAGTGACCCCTATGATGTGCCAGGTTGTTGCATGGTGTCTTGCATTATTTGGTCCTCACAACCTAAAGAACCATAGCTAACACAGAAATCCTGCAGTCTTCTTCCACTGATCATAGCATGACATAGTATGATGCCCTCCATGGAATAAACTAGCGAATCCCCTACACAACAGTATAAGAGAGAGCCATAAAAGTAGAATTGATTTGACTCTCATAATATTCCAGTAAGTCACCTATTATTGTTATAACCATTCTACAGATGAGTAAAATGAGAGATTTCTCTCTACTCTCTAGTTTTTGCCTTGGAGATGGTTGGATAGCATCACTGACACACTGATATGGATTTGAGAGAACTTCAGGAGGTAGTGGAGGACAGAAGAGGCTGGCGTGCCACAGTCCACCGGGTCGTAAAAAGTCACATGTGGCTTAGCAACTAAACAACAGCTATAGGTTCCTGCTCTTCTTGATACCATTTCAGGCCTTCCGCTGTTTGTTTATTTATTTATTTAGGTATTCTGCCCAGATTATGAAAATTTCACCCCCCCCACCGCCAATGGCTTTTCTGGAGCATGTGTGTGTACTCATTCATTCAATTATGTCCAGCTCTCTGTGGCCCCATGTATTTAGCCTGCTAGGCTCCTGTGTCCATGAATTTTCCAGGCAAGAATACGGGAGTGGGTTGCCATTTCCTCCTCCAGGGGATCTTCCCAACTCAGGGATCAAACCCGTGTCTCTTGCATCTCCTGCATGGGCAGGTCAACCCTTTACTAGTCAGTCAGTCAGTTCAGTCGCTCAGTTGTGTCCAACTCTTTGCGATGCTATGGACTGCAGCATGCCAGGCTTCCCTGTCCATCACCAATTCCTGGAGCTTGCTCAAACTTGTCCATTGAGTCGGTGATGCCATCCAACCATCTCATCCTCTGTCATCCCCTTCTCCTCCTGCCTTCAATCTTTCCCAGCATCACAGTCTTTTCCAGTGAGTCAGTTCTTCACATCAGGTGGCCAAAGTATTAGAGTTTCAGCTTCAGCATCAGTCCTTCCAATGAATATTCAGGACTGATTTCCTTTAGGATGGACTAGTTTGATTTCCTTGCAGTCCAGGGAACTCTCAGAGTCTTCTCTAGCGCCACAGTTCAAAAGCATCAATTCTTCAGAGCTCAGCTTTCTTTTTAGTCCAACTCTTGCATCCATACATGGCTACTAAAAAAACCATAGATTTGACTAGATGGACCTTTGTCAGCAAAATAATGTCACTGCTTTTTGATCTGCTGTCTAGTGTTGTCATAGCTTTTCTTCCTAGGAGCAAGCGTCTTTTAATTTCATGGCTGCAGTCACCATCTGCAGTGATTTTGGAGCCCAGAAAAATAGTCTGTCACTTTTTCCATTGTTCCTCCATCTATTTGCCATTAAGGGCCAGTGGTGCCACCTATAGTCTTTCACTAGCCTTTCTAAAGCCCTTCCTGCTTTATAGACTTTGACAAACTACTTCATAGTTTTCTAAATGTTCACAACTCCTCTTTACTTAAAATAGTTTGCTCACTCTACTTAGGGAGCTCAAGATGTCTCGCTTCTTTCCTCCACACGGTTTCCCTACCTCTGCTATTCCTTCATCAGGACTTTGCCTAACCTGAGAGCTAGTCCAAGGTCACCATGACAAACACAATGTCTTGGCATCTGAACCTCCTCAATAACAGTATTAATATACCCTGTAGTGCTCAACACGATGTAAGGCAGTCATGCAAGTTTTTGTAGAGTGATGGTTGATTTTTATGTGTCACTTGGACTGGGCAATAGGGTGCACAGATATTTGGTCAGACATTATTTTTGTGTGTCTGTGAGGCTGGCTTTGGATGAGATTAGCATTTGAATTGGTTGAGAAAGCAGATTACTCTCCCCAGTGTGGGTGACCTTCATCCGATCAGTTGAAGGCCTAAATAGAACAAAAAGGCTGAATAGGAGAGAATTCCTTTTTGCCTGGCTGTTGCTGATTGGTGTCAGTGTTGGTTTTTTTCCCTACCTCTGAATTCAAACGGAAATATCAGCTCTTCCTGAATCTCCAGCCTGCGGGCCTTCAGACTGGAGCCAGGCCACTGGAGTCTCCTGGGTCTCTGCCTCCTGCAGATTGGCTCATACAGTCATCAGCCAACATAACTGTATTTCTTATTTTCTTTCTACACACACACCCTGTTCTGTTTCTCTGGGAAACCCTGACTAACGCATTGTAGCATTAGTATTTCCCACTGTTACGGCTTCCTCACACTGATGTGGGAAATTTACTAGCTAACTTTACGGGGCTGCTAACACCATGTCTTGCCATGGTCAATAGCAGAAGGTTACAGAATTAGTCTTTGGCTTCAGATTAGCACTCTTGGTTTTGAGGCACAGAAATCCAGCATTATTTTAGGCAAAAAGATACATTTATTGGCTTAAGACATTCAAAAAGACTTGAATGGTTCTCATTTCAACTGGCTCTCTCTGCATGATTGAAAAAAATAGCTGTCCACAGATACCATGTTTTATATCTAATGACTTCTCTCCCCAGTGAAGGACTCCCTATTGTACATGGAAAGAGTCGGGAAAAGACTTGAATTTGCCCAGATTGGGGTAGGTACCCACTCATGTTCCAATTAATCATGTCTACGGAAATGGGATCTAATAAGAAAATGACAGCTATAAAGCTTCCATTTCTAGCTATCTGAGACAGAGTAGTCCTCTGGACGTTAATCACATAACTCATTATCCTTGCAGGATGGAGGGGTGGCACCCAGTGACCACATCACCCAGATCTACTATTGCATGAGTTGTAGGAGGGAGAAATCACCTGGACACCTTTACGATGTCAAGTCATTTGTTCAAGATTATGGCTTGAATTTATTGTCCTCTTTCTCCTGAGCCTCTTGATATTTATCTTGTCATGCCTCAGGCCCTAGTTTACTGCAGTCCTTCAGAAGTCCCAGACTCTGTACCTAACCATTGTTATTCTAAGGACATACTGTTGATCTCAAATCTTGCAACTTCCCTCCTGCTGCTAAGTTGCTTCAGTCGTGTCGGACTCTGTGCGACCCCATAGACGGCAGCCCACCAGGCTCCCCTGTCCCTGGGGTTCTCCAGGCAAGAACACTGGAGTGGGTTGCCATTTCCTTCTCCAATGCGTGAAAGTGAAAGTGAAGTTGCTCAGTCGTGTCCGAGTCTTCGCAACCCCATGGACTGCAGCCCACCAGGCTCCTCCATTTGTGGGAGTTTCCAGGCAAGAGTACTGGAGTGGGGTGCCATTGCCTTCTCCAACTTCCCTCCTAGTCCTCTAATTTTTCTCACTGTGTCCTCTGGAACTCCTGATCTGTGATCAACAGACTCTGCTTGTAGAGGAGCATTCCTTTTGTCTCCATGTCTTCACTGAAACTTAGTTTACCCCCCTTCTAACACAGTTTTCCCTGCGGCCCTTGCTAGTGGGGGCTGTTTTCTTTATTCTTCTCTTGCCCCATGACAGGAGGTGAGCACCCTCCTAACTTCTCATGGTCACATTTAAATGACTCTTTCTCATTCAAAGCCCTACGCTCGTTTTACCTTATGACATTTTGCTTCACCACCCACTAACCCTTTCTGAATCTGTCTTTTATGAAATCTTGATCAATCTCATTTACTGAAGACTACCTACCTAGATAGCATATTCAAAAGCAGAGACATGACTTTGCTGACTAAGGTTCGTCTAGTCAAAGCTATTGGTTTTCCAGTGGTCATGTATGGATGTGAGAGTTGGACTGTGAAAAAGGCCGAGCACCGAAGAATTGATGCTTTTGAACTGTGGTGTTGGAGAAGACTCTTGAGAGTGCCTTGGACTGCAAGGAGATCCAACCAGTCCATTCTGAAGGAGATCAGCCCTGGGACTTCTTTGGAAGGAATGATGCTGAAGCTGAGACTCCAGTACTTTGGCCACTTAATGCGAAGAGTTGACTCATTGGAAAAGACTTTCATGCTGGGAGGGATTGGGGGCAGGAGGAGAAGGGGACGACCGAGGATGAGATGGCTGGATGGCATCACGGACTCGATGGACGTGAGTCTGAGTGAATTCCGGGAGATGGTGATGGACAGGGAGGCCTGGTGTGCTGCGATTCATGGGGTCGCAAAGAGTTGGACACGACTGAGCGACTGAACTGAACTGAACTGAACTGAACTTCTTGATTATTGCTTCCACTGCCGTTTCTACTCCTTCCTATCTTTCTTCTCTCCAGATATAGTGCATAAACATTTACTTCCTCATCTTCACTGTCATCACCCAAGACAATTTCTCTTGTCAGGACCTTGACAATAGTTTCCCAAATGGCCTCTCTAAAGTCAGTTTATTTTCCCCAACAGTTACAGTAGTCTTTTAAAAATGAAAATCAAGTCATGTCACCATTCAGACTCCAACTATCAGACCTAAGGTCTCTCAATGGCCATGCATACTTCTTAAGAGAAACTCCTTGCCATAGGCTTCAAAGCCCTGGATGGTTTGACTCCTAATTTCCCCAGCTTCAACCCATAGTATATATCCATGAACCGCCACCTCCCAGCCACATTACTCTTATTTGCTTTCAAAAAGACAAGTTTTTGTATTTCTAGGACCTTAGCACATGCTATTGCGTCTGTCTTGAATTCTGTTTCCACTGAAGTTATCCCATTATCTCTTCATGGGGTTGGTCAGTTCTCATCTTTTATGTCTAAGTTGCAATGTCATTCCCCAGAGAGGTTTGCTTTGGCCAGTCTGTTGAAAGTGGCTGTGACTTTTTCCTCCTGTTACTAGCATCTGTTATCTTGGCTTGTTTATATACTTTATAGCAAAACACCCACAATCTATGACTAAATTAATATAGGATCCTTGAGGGAAGATATCATCTGTTTTATTTTCAGTTTTGCAGTACCTATCCAGGCCCAAGAGGCAGAATGTGCTGCATGAACATGTGTTAAATAAATAATATTTATTATATACCAACCATGGTCCTTTTAATTAAGACTCTTTATCCTACATCCTCTGAGAACAGAGCCCAATGTTAGGTACATAGCCAGACACAAATAAAGTGGTTTTTGTGTCTCACATTATAGGAACTTGGACAGGTCTTTTTACCTTTCTGGAATTCATCTACTTTGTAAATGGAGAGGGTTCAATGTAACAGAGAGAACAGCCTTTATTCCTTCCACATGTTTTTGGTCACAGCACATCCCCATTAGTAATTTCTCTCAGTGAACACAGTGACTACTGAGGAATTGTTCGATGGATTCTCCAACCCTTTGCCTTAAAATGAAAGGACTCTCAATTATCTCTCATAGCTTCCAGAACATTTATGCAACATTTATGATACCTTCTTTCACACAAAGCAGTTGTGTAAATCATCCTACAACCATTTGGGGGATATTTGGTCACCCTTTCAATGGCAGAAGCATAAAATACAAGTGAATTACTTTTACAACACTTCTTTATTAAGCACATTATTTATTGAGTGATCTTTGTGCTGGATATTCTGCTCGGCTCCTGAGAAAGGACGGTGAACAGAAGCAGATCTAGAGCTTACTCCTACGGAACTTTGGGGCGGGCGGGTGAGACTTTGAACAAATGCATGTGCTAGTGGACATGTAATTATAAGATAGCTAAATTCTTAAAGGAAGAATGAATTTCTGTGAAGATGTGTAACAAAGGGTGATACAGACTAGGGTAACAAAGAATCTTCTGGGAGAAAGCAATGCTGCAGCTGAAGCGTAAAGGGTGCCTGAGCTGTTAACCTGTCTGGCAGTGGGAGTGAGGAGAGGAGGATTCAGGCAGGGGGGATGGCATTTGCTAAGGCTCTGTGCTAAAGCTCTGGAACTCTAGGGCGAGCTCTAGGAACTGAAGGAAGGTGTCATTGGGGTTGGAGAGTAGAGAATGATGCAGAGGATGGTATTATTATTATTATTATTTTGAGGATGGTATTATTTAATGCTTGGAAGGTGGGCAGGAGCCAGAAACAAAGGACCCTATGGTCCACATGGAGGCTTTCAATCTTCAACTTATGATTTGTGGGAAAGCAATAGTGGGGTTTTTCATGGTGTTACCATCATCAGGTTTGGTTTTGAAAGTGTTACCCAGGCTGCTTCGTGGACAGTGTGCTGGAGGAGGGTTAGAGTATAGGCAGACCAGTTCAGTTCAGTTCAGTCACATAGTCGTGTCCAACTCTTTGTGACCCCATGGACTGCAGCATGTCAGGCTTCCCTGTCCATTCCCAACTTCCAGAGCTTCCTCAAACTCATGTCCATCAAGTCGGTGATGCCATCCAATCATCTCATCCTCTGTTGTCCCCTTCTCCTCCTGCCTTCAATCTTTCCAACGAGTCAGTTCTTCGTTATCAGGTGGCTGAAGTATTGGAGCTTCAGCTTCAGCATTAGTCCTTCCAATAAGTATTTAGGACTAATTTCCTTTACGATTGACTGGTTTGATCTCCTTGTAGTCCAAGGGACTCTCAAGAATCTTGTCTCAAGAGTT
Organism: Nanger dama; assembly: GCA_917880005.1. Taxonomy (NCBI): domain Eukaryota; kingdom Metazoa; phylum Chordata; class Mammalia; order Artiodactyla; family Bovidae; genus Nanger; species Nanger dama. The sequence continues at coordinate 7,861,735 of CAKJTW010000059.1, forward strand.
TAAAAGCATCAGTTCTTCAGATCTCAGCTTTCTTTATGGTGCAACTCTTGCATCTGTACATGACTACTGGAAAAACTGTAACTTGGACTAGATGGACCTGTATCAGCAAAATAATGTCTCTGCTTTTTAATATGCTATCTAGGTTTGTTATAGCTTTTCTTCCCAGGAGCAAGAGTCTTTTAACTTCATGGCTGCAGTCACCATCTGCAGTGATTTTGGAGCCCAAGAAAATAAAATCTGTCATTGTTTCCATTGTTTCCCCATCTATTTGCCATGAAGGGAGATCAGTTAATAGTGGGCCATTTCAGAAGCCTTTGCAAGAGAAGATGGTAGCAGGGGCTAGGAAAGCAGGCCTGGACAAGGGTGCATTTGAGAAGGGTATATTTAAGCAAGGATGCTGGCTCAGTGCCATGCACTAAGTTGAACACTAGGGTAAGATTAGGTTTTGGGAGCAGGTCATGAGTTCGGTCTTGTGTAGGCTGAGACCAAGATGCGTTTAAGCCATTCAGCTGTCAGTTACAGAATGGGAGTTAGACACCTTGTTTGTAAGCTGAGAGGAGAGGTTTGTCTTGAGGATCTTAGGGACTAGAACTGTTAGCCAAGGGCAAGGGTCTGGATGAAACTGCCTAGGAAGATAACAAAAATTAGAAAAAGTGTGGTAGAGGGCACAGTCTTGAGGAGCTTTATCACAGTGTCTGTTAAAGGCAAAAAGAGCAAAGCAGGCAGAGATCAGAGAAGAATTTTACAGGTGTGAGTTTTAGTGAGTGGGAGGTGAGAAATGGAAACTGTGGGTTTAGACAACTCTTTCAAGAGATTAGCTGTAAAGAGCAGCAGAGCAATTGAATACTGTAGAGTGATAAGAGAATTTTTTTTTTTTTAAGATGGGATAATCTTGAGCATGTATAATTATTGATGGGAAAGATTCAGTTGAAAGCAGGGAAGCTGATTTATGTAGGAAAGAGAAGGTTTCAGAGATTGGGGAGAAAAAGGGCTCCAAAGCATGGAATTGGTCAGGGAGGAAGGCCAGGCAGGTACATTGTCTCCTCTAGCAGAAAAGAGAGAACAAGGCATAAATAACATGGGTTATGTGTTAGGGAGTTCACTGGTTATTTCTTTATAATTATTTAGTCTTTTAATCCTAGGCTTTAGGAGAGGAAAGAGATTTCCCCCCGTTTTTCTTTTCTTTTCGTATTTATTTGTCTGTGCCATGTCTTCACTGCCACTTGGAGGCTTAGTTGTCCTGCAGCTTTTGGTATCTTAGTTCTCCAACCAGGGATTAAACTCTGCGTCCCCTGCATTGCAAGCTGGATTCTTAACCACTGGACTACCAGGGAAGTCCCCACTTTTCTTTTAAAGAACAATCACAGCATCCTTAAGACTTCTGCTTCCTTCATTTTGCTTTCCAACAGCTTCATTGACATTTTCCTTTATTCAGATTCTCACTCATGACCTGATGTAGAAGACTGAGGCAAATTGCTTAATACCTCAAAATTAGATCCTCTAACAAAATATTTATGCTGCTTTCAAAAGGACAGGAATAAAAAAAAACATGAATAGCTTTTCAGATATTGTATCTACATGACAAGTGATTAAAATGTTGTATTTGTAATCATTACCTTCAGTTCCAAGATTAAAATAAGCAGTCTCACTGGTTGCAGAGAAACCAATTAAGCACAACTTTATTGAAAGCAATTGTGAGTTTGGGAAGGGACCAAGGAAATAGAAAATCATGTAATTTCAAATATGTAATATCTCAGTCTTTTGTGTTGGTTAAGTCTCTTTAACCTTCTGTGATAGGAAACCTACCTAGAATTCTGATTACTCTGGTATCCAAAAACTGCCAGGTATACAATCCAGCCAGAGCACTGTTTGCAATTTGATTGCTGAGCAATTGATCAACTTCATACTGGAATGAGCCGTTTTGTTTCCAAGACAACAAAGAGTCATAAAATTATCGATCCAGTTGCTCTGGGCTACCCTAATGGATGGAGGAGCCTGGTAGGATACAGTCCATGGGGGTCACAAAGAGTCAGACATTAACTGAGCGACTTCACACATACCCTAATGGTAAAATTAGGTTGATGGAGCATGATCTGACAATTGTTTGATGATTTCCTGTTAGTCTTGGCCTTCCCACTTTAGGACTAGCTGTATATAATCACTAAATCTTTGCAGTCCAGGTGAACCTTTTCTGCCAATAAACTTAGTGGAGAAGTTGTTTTAATTCTAATATCATTTCCTTTCTACAACTTCAGTATCTGAAGAAAAGGCTGCAAAGTAGAATTCAGGGAACAGAAACATCTGTCTCTCAGGTACTCTTCATCTTCATCACCAACTCCCACACATTTCCTTTTAGAAAATGGCCTGACTGCAAAAAACAATTACTCAAGGAGACACCTGATTCCTTTCCCCTTTCCACTATTAACCAGCCATGTGATACATTTCCAGAGTCCATCCGTTTTCCCGCTGGTGTTCTCTCAAGTGTTCAGTGTGTGCTGGGTAAAGCATCAGGTTCTTTCCTGCCGGTGCCTATACTTTTACAGGCATGCTGGCCTGTGAATTCGCTCCTGACGACAACGGCATGCCCCGTTAGTCGGCTGTCATATTTTCTCTATTTCTTTCAGGGGTCTGTATGTATGTCCATCAAAAACAAACCAGTGAGTCTGTTCTTTTCTTGCTCTGTGATCATCCCCAAGTTTGGTGGTAAGGTAGGGAAAGGGGTAAGGAGCTATGATCCATGTTCCCAGTTGTAGCTAATGTGGTTTTCAGTGACAGTAATCCCCATACCCAACACGAGGGCCTAGAATCTGACAAAGGATTTTTTTCCCCTGATCTGTGACATTATTTATGGGTAAAGTCGAACAGAATTATATAAACCAGGGGCTTCCCTGGCCATTCAGTGGTTAAGACTTCCCCTTCCAATTCGGATGATGTGAATTGGGACTCCTGGTCAGGGAGCGAAAAACCCCACATGCCTTATGGCCAATAAATAAATAAATAAAATATATAAAACAGCAGTATTATAACAAATTTAAAAAGACTTTAAAATGGTCCATATTTTTAAAAAAATCTTAGAAAAAGAACTGTAAACTGAGTCACTACTAATATTAATGAATAATGTTCAATAAAATAACACAGTTTTTTGAAGTTGAGGTTTTCCTAAAAAAGTTAGACTAGGTCTATAAGTTGAAGTAAATACACAGTTTATTTCAACTCAGCAAACCTTTCTTGATTACTCATCCTGCACCTGGTTCTGTGATAGGTGATGTGACTGCAAATCCCAGCTCTGGGAAGAAAGACTAACAGCTCCATGACAACAGGATACTTACTATAATGGAGGAAGGCAAAGGGTGCTTTGGGAACCAAAGAAAGGGAATGTCTAACTGCTGAAGAAGAAGGCATTTTCCTTCAGACTTTGAAGAGCAGGTGATACTTGAACATAATCTTGGATTGAACATTGGCCAGACTGAGAAGGGAGAGGAAGAGATTCCAGGTCTCAGGAAAACATATGCAAAGGCACAGAAGCACTGAAGAGCACATATGTGTGGAGGAAGACAGGTCACTGGGGATGGCTAGGCTGAAGGTCCTCTACAGTTTATGCATGGGACAGGTCACCATGGTGTGGAGTTGCAGGTGAAACTTTCTCAGAAGAGATTCTACTTGAATTTAACTTTGAAAATGGCTGTGAGGAGGGTAGACAAAAGAGAGAAGTGGGAATCCTAGATGGAAAAACAGCATCCAGGGAAGAAATGACCCAGCAGTTAGGGAAGGCAGAAAGCAAACCAGGCTGCTTGGACTTAAGAAGCAGAAATAAGGAAGTGAAAATGTGAGAGTGTTAGTCGTTCAGTTGGGTTGGACTCCTTGTGACCCTGTGGATTGTAGCCTGCCAGGCTCCTCTGTGCATGGAATTCTCCAGGCAAGAATATTGGAACGGGTAGTAATTCCTTTTTCCAGGGATCTTCCTAAAACAAGGAAGGGTGCATAGGTATTATCTATTGTTGCAGAGCATGGGCACAAGAAGAGCCTGGTAGTTGTGATGCATAAGCGTAGGTGCTCGGCAGTATGTGGGATCTTCTCGAACCAGGGATTAACTGGCATCCCCTGCACTGACATGCAGATTCCTACCCACTGGACACTGGACCACCAGGGAAGACCTGAAAACATTTTTAAGATAAAAAAATTTAAGCATAATCTTGCTCAATCATTTTATTTTACAGATGAGAAAACAAGGCTTAAATTGATACAGTGGGCCTATATATAGTGAAGTTGACAAAGCACTTATCCTGAGATTCAGCCATTTTACACCTAAGTTGTACTCCATAGCCATGCTTCTCAAAGCTTTTGCTGTCATGTCACATGTTGAAAATATTAATATTCTTCTGCATGCAAATGCCATCTCCCTAGTAGCACAAACCTAACCTATTGATAAGACAAAGCTTTGTTTATTGTCTAGCACCCACTCAGAACTTTGGTAGTATCTGGGAAGGGGGAAGTCAGAATCAGAACTTTTGGGGAAACAGGAATTTTAAGGCAGGTACTTCATTGTGAGAGCTTGATTAAGACTGAGTAAGGATCATGATACAACAGTTCAGGATGATGGGAACAGCAGGGTGAGGATTTTGAGGCAAGAAATTCAAAGAACCTTAGGGCAAAAACTGTCTGCGGATGCTTTTCATCGAAGAGTTGATAAATCTTTGGGGAAATTTCTGCTATGAACAATCAAATGACTTGTCTGAGCAAAGGACCCCTGGGAAGTAAAGTAATGCTAATGTGAAATAACAAAACTATGTTATTGTCAACAAGAAGATCTGACTACATTTTCAGTGTCCCAGATGAGCATGGGAGTAAATGATTTTGGTTCTTGTTTTACTGCAAGCACTGCCATAAACAGGTGAGGCAGCTCATGGATAGAGAGGACCAGAGAGGGGCTCTGGTCAACCCAGGACCTGAACTGGTCAATCTTAGGGCAGGAGAGATGCACTCTTAACCCATTCATGCCCCAGGAGGTCAGCATCCTGGCTTAGCACCTGTCTTAGCAAAAGAGATAAATATTAAAAAATTTCATAGCGATATTGTTTGTAAGGGCATTAAATTGGAAAATAATTCATCAACAAGAGAATGAATAGATACCTTGTGATATATTCAAATAAAATGAGATATTCTGAAAAAGAATGAGTTACAACTTCATATATCAATATTTGACTCATAAATACAATCTTAAGGGACAAAGTCAAGTTGCCAGAGAATATATGCAATATTATAACCTTTATATACCCAAAACACATGTTGGATAGCACAGACACCTTTGAATGTTATTGTAATGCATGTGTACATGCTCCGTTGCTCAGTCGTGTTTGATTCTTTACGACCCCATGAACTGTAACCCCCAGGCTCCTCTGTCCGTAGGATTTCTCAGGCAAGTACTGGGGTGGGTTGCCATTTTCTTCTCCACAAGATCTTCCCAGCACAGGGATACAACCCACATCCCTGCATTGGCAGGAGGATTCTTTACCTCTGAGCCACCTGGGAAGCCCATGAACATTATCTTAATAGGGAAGAACAAACTGACTCCATATTGGAGCCATTTCTTTTACTTTCAACTTTGTAGTCTATTGCTTTTGCTGCAAGTTGATCACTAAAGGGATGTTTCCTATAAGTTTAAATAATACACAATGGCCAGTCTCTGAGCACCCTGCCTCTCATATAAAGAGCATTAAGTCAAAATACCTTTGTGTAGCTCATAGGAAGCATCTCTACTAGGTCCACCTGTGAATGGCTTCAGGAAAGTTGAAATTAACACATTCCCACCAGAGTCTGACTGGAACCAGAACTTTACTCCTTCCCCCTTTAGGATAAAAGAAGCCTGAATTCTAATTTGGAGAAGACAATCCTTCGAGACACCAGTCTACCATCTTCTTGGCCTGCTGGCTTTCAGAATAAAGTCACTCTTCCTTGTCCCAAGAACTCATATCTTGATTTACTGGTCTGTTGTCGGGGAGCTTAGACTCAGCAGCAGTCTAATAAGATGCAAGTGAAAGATAAACAACAAACCCTGGATGGTGATCATCTTCTCTATCTGGGAGGGGTGCACAGGCATCTTCAACTTGGATGGTTATGCTATTTTTAAAGTTAGGCAATAATTTCACAGGTGTAATATTTTATTTTATGCCTTATGTCATATTTTATTTTTATGCCTTTTTGTACACCTAAATATTCCCTAAGTTTTTTCCAAACATTAAAAGAAAGAGTTTGCAGACACTAAAGCTTAGATACAGAGAAGGCAATGGCAACCCACTCCAGTACTCTTGCCTGGAAAATCCTATGGATGGAGGAGCTTGGTAGGCTGCAGTCCATGGGGTCACGAAGAGTTGGACACGACTGAGCGACATCACTTTCACTTTTTATTTTCATGCATTGGATAAGTGAGTAATTTTCTCAAAACCCAACAAATTAGACAAAGATCTGGGTTTCTGCTCCTCTAAAGAAAGGTGCCATGAATCCTAGTGATGAGTCTGTGTATATGTGTGTGTGTGTGTTTGTGTTTCTCTGGACTTAAGGAGAAAGCACACCCATGGTGATTCAGTCAACACGGTCGCTAGTCTTCTAGAGCCAGGTTTTTGTATATGTCATCAACCATCTGCTACAGAGAGGTTGATAATTCCTATCATTCTCTGAAAACAGTTATCCTGGAAAAGAGTTGGAGATAGGTGGGAGTGGACAGCAGAGAAAGGGAGATTTGACTCTGCCATTATTTCATGAGACAAGCTCATAACTTGCCATAGTGAGCAGAGAGAGTAATCTAATTTGGGAGCCTAGGGCTATAGATTGCCTGAGTGATAACTTCTCAAGCCAGAAATCAGGTGAGGGTAACCGTAGGCTACAAATGCAAGATGTAAATAATAAGCATGAATAAAACAAAAAGAATCCCTGGGTCACATTTAAATTTTCACTTAAATGTCCAGTAGAATTGCCTGAGGGATTCCTATTGATTTTTACAATGAATTTTGTAATGTTTATCAATGCTATTTTAGTTCAATGAATCTACCACTTAACTTTCTACAGCATAACAAAGGGGGAATAAGTGATTGTTCCTGCAGAGATTGGCTTATAGCCCACTTCTACACAGAAGCTCCAGCAACCTCAGGGTGATTGACAGCACGTGAACCAAGCAATTATTTTCAGTATCTCTACTTTGCAATTACCTTAAAATTTGAAAATGGATAATTAGTTCCTAATTCTTTAGTCAATACAAAAACCTTCAATGTTTGAGCTAGGCTGAACCTGGCAGTTTTACTCTGAACCTTTCCAAATGATTCAATTAACCTGTTGTACACCAAGGTGACTTAGCTCAAAAAGGTATCAAGCATCAGTGTTTAAATTTATAGTGTGTATCAGTGGTCATATGTGCATGGGTGTGTGAGTGTGTGCTTAGTTGCTCGATCACATCCGACTCTTTTTGTGACCCTATGGAATGTAGCTTGCCAGACTTTGTCCATGGAATTTCCCAGACAAGAATACTAGAGTGGATTACCATTCCCTTCTCCAGGGAATCTTCCCCACCCAGGGATCAAACCCAGGTCTCCTGCATTGGCAGGCAGATTCTTTACCACTGAGCCATGTGGCAAGTCCATCAGTGGGTTCATACCCTAACAAATCTGTTCATTTGATGGGAGAATCATCTTTTCTTTGACCTCTTCACTTAACTCAGCCCCAATCTTCACACAGCATGGATTTATGACCTCTAAGATGCACAATTACAGCTTTGTGGAAGGAGGACTCTAGGATTCTTGGAAGCTACAGCAGTACATTTTATGGAGTGTTTGAACTCAAGGGTGGATGACAGTTGTGAAGTCATGCTTCCTATTCAGTGGCTATAACTCATTGATTTGTAGCTTTTGGAAGATTGATAGCAAAAATAAAGTTGAAAATGATACCTGTGTAATAATGGACTATATCAAAGTTAAGGTGATTTTGTGGAAACAAAGACCATCCAGTAAAGTGAAGGCATTTTCTATAATGCTCTTTACTTAGAATTTTGGTAACAGAAGGGGACTCAGTATATTATACAACATCTTAGAAATATTTAACGGGTTAAGTGAAGGAAGAGAGTGAAAAAGTTGGGTTAAAGCTCAACATTCAGAAAACGAAGATCGTGGCATCTGGTCCCATCACTTCATGGCAGATAGATGGGGAGACAGTGGAAACAGTGTCAGACTTTATTTTTCAGGCTCCAAAATCACTGCAGATGGTGATTGCCGCCACGAAATTAAAAGACGCTTACTCCTTGGAAGGAAAGTTATAACCAACCTAGATAGCATATTGAAAAGCAGAGATATTACTTGGGCAACAAAGATCCGTCTAGTCAAGGCTATGGTTTTTCCTGTGGTCATGAATGGATGCGAGAGTTGGACTGTGAAGAAAGCTGAGTGGCAAAGAACTGAAGCTTTTGAACTGTGGTGTTGGAGAAGACTCTTGAGAGTCCCTTGGACTGCAAGGAGATCCAACCAGTCCATCCTAAAGGAGACCAGTCCTGAGTGTTCTTTGGAAGGACTGATGCTAAAGCTGAAACTCCAGTACTTTGGCCACCTCATGCGAAGAGTTGACTCATTTGAAAAGACTCTGATGCTGGGAGGGATTGGGGGCAGGAGGAGAAGGGGACGACAGAGGATGAGATGGCTAGATGGCATCACTGACTCAATGGACATGAGTCTGGGTGAACTCCGGGAGTTGGTGATGGACGGGGGAGGCCTGGCATGCTGCAATTCATGGGGTCGCAAAGAGTCAGACATGACTGAGTGACTGAACTGAACTGAACAAAGACCAATGGTAACATTAAATACAGAAAGCTTTGAAATCCTTAAGCAAAAAATGGTACAATTCATTTGGAAGAAAATGCATCACTACTGTGACATTAATTACTAATTTTCAAGTTTCAGTTTTTGGTATATGTGCCGCCTGTCAGAGGAAGCCCCTAATTTCCCAGTTTTTTAATGTGATGCTAATAATTTCTAATTTGAAATATATTCATATGATTTTATCTTTAAGAAAATAACCTTTTGAGTATAATTTACTTTGCACATACTGATTCCCTATTAAAATATTAAATAACTTTTACCTTTTCCTTCTGTCCCTTTCTCTCTTTTTTTCCTTCCTTCTTTTCTGCTGCCTTTCCTTCCTTTCCCATCCCTGTGTCCCTCACTCATTTGTTCTTTGGGTTCCATAACTAAATAAAATTTCAACTAGCCAATAAATTCATGCTTCCTACAGGTACTTATTCTTTTTTATTCTGACTGTGCTGGGTCTTTGTTGCTGCTTGTAGTTTTCCATACCTTGCAGCTGGGATCTTAATTCCCAGACCAAACCATGTCCCCTGCATTGGAAGGTGGATTCCTAACTACTGGCTCACCAGGGAAGTCCCTCTTGAACAAAACTGGTGGAGGGCATGCAGCAAACAATAGCAACCGAGGACCTGCCTCAACCTGGTTCCTGGGGCCGTTGGTAGCCCCGAGAAGAGAGAAAGGCCCAACAGCAGCTAATATTGTACCAATACTTGCCCATCCTGGTGAGAGGAAAACATATCTGGATTCAGTTTGACTCTTTGAAAACTTGCCTTTTCCATATCTCATTTGTGAGGAGACAGGTTCATAAGCTTTATAAACAAATGCAAAACAAAGCCGGGAGAGCCCCAGTTCATCTAAGAACCTATTTGTTGTTGTTGCTCAGCTGCTAAGTTCTGTCCAACTCTTTGCGACCCCATGGACTGCAGCACTGCCAGGCTTCCCTGTCCTCCACCATCTCCCAGAGTTTGCTCAAACTCATGTCCATTGAATCAGTGTTGCTATCCAACCATTTCGTCCTCTGTCACCTCGCTCTCCTCCTAGTCTCAGTCTTTCCTAGCATCAGTGTTTCCTGAGAACCTCTAGCTTGCCCTTTTTCATTAATAAGATTTAATCTAAACACTGGAACTAGGAACACCTGAGTACTACCAGGTGACGCATGAAGTGACTTGCTGAAGTGTGATTTCTCCTTGTATTTGCCGAGACTCCTTTAGTGGATGCTTGGTGCTGTGTTTAGGTCAGAAAATATAAATCATGTAAGTAAAACACTGTTGTTTGCCTTTTTTTTTTTTTAGGTAGGAAAAGGATAATCAGTTTTATTTTATGGGCTATGCAGGCTCCAAACTATTGATGACTCATTATATACTTAATTTAGAATTTAAAGAAGGAATTCAGAAAAATGGAGCTTTTAGGAAGCTTTTTATTTACTGCTGTAGAAAGGTCAGTTTGTATCAGAAATGGGCTTGTTTTGGCATTTTATATACATTGTAATGATTTATCTTCTTGTAATTTAAATAGATTTTATCAGAAACAGAGGACCTAATGAGTAAATTTAGACTTTGAAAGAATAGTTAAGATAACTCTACCTGGAATATGCAGAATAAAAGGTATAATAGAAGAAGTTATACATGATAGAAATTCTACACTGAATAACCCAGTAATCAGAGTTATCCTTCAAAAATGTAAATATGATTTCCTTAATTAAAGTAACTCTTTAGACAAATTGATGACAAGCACGTGTCAAAGTTTAATTTCAGATTTGCTATATAAATGAAGAGGCCTCTGAAAAAGCCAATTTAAAGACTCATTCTTGGTAGAGATATTTTATATAAAATTTAATTGCAGACAGTAAGACTATTAGGCTTCTCATAAGGCTAGGTAGACAGGTGATGGATAATTTCTTTTCCAGTAGAAATTCTTAATTTCATTAAAATATACCAGGATACTGTTTAAGCATTATTAGGAATGGCATATACTTCTCAAAAAGGGTTATACATTATATCTTATAAAATCCAGGTTTGGTGCAATTTTCTTTCTCGTGCCAGTTCTCTGTGACCTCAAATTGCTTCCCATACTACTCAGGATAAAATCTCGATCCTTAGAAGACTTCATACAGTCTGATGTCATTTCATATTACTTGACTTCTTCCGTCATGTTTCTTGAATGTGCTCACCATGCTGCAGCCTCAGAGCTTTTTGTTTTGGCTGTTCCCTCTGCCTGGAATATGTGTATTCTACATAAGCTCATAGCTTGCCCCTCAGTTCTTTCATATCTCTGCTAAAATGTGACATCTTTTAGAATCAAAACCCTCCCAAATGTAAATTGGTGTGGTCACTATGGAGAGCAGTATGGAGGTTCCTTAAAAACTGAAAATAGAGTTAATATATCCAAGATCCCACTTCTGAGCATATATCTAGACAAAACTATAATCCAAAAGATTATAGTTTTCAGAATTTCACTGTAACACTCTTTAGAATAGCCAAGACATAAGAACAACCTAAATGTCCATCAAGAGAGGAATGGAAAAGAAGATGTGATACCTATATGCAATGGAATATTACTCAGCCATAAAAAGAATGAAATAATGCCATGTGCAGTAACATGGATGCTAGACATGATCATTCTAGGTAAGACAGCAAAAGAAAAATATCATTATGGTATTGCATGTATATGAAATTTAAAATAAATGATTCAAATGAACTTATTTATAAAAAAGAAACAGATTCACAGACATAGAAAACAAACTTATGGTTACCAAAGGAGAAAGGGGGCAGAATGGGATAATTAGGAATTTGGGATTAATATATACTTACTATTATATATAAAATAAACAACAAGGTCCTATTGTATAGCACAAGGAACTATACTCAATTATCTTATAATAACCTATAAGAGAAAAGAATCAGAAAAAGAGTTGAATTACTGAATTACTTTGCTGTAAACCTGTAACTGATACAGCACTGTAAAACAAACAAACACACAAAAAAACTATTCTTCAATTAAAAAGATAGGAAAATAATCACAGTCCTTCCAAGCTCCATTCCTTCTCTGTCACCCTCCATCTCCTGCTCTATTTATATTCTAAATGTCACTGTCTGGCATTTAGATACAACATCTATTTACTGTTTGTTGCCCATTCTTTCCAGTTCCCACCAGAGCATGTGTCATCATGAAGTTAGGGACTTTGTTTTATTCATTACTGTATTCCCAGGGCCTAGATCAGGACCTGGCTTGCAGCACATGTTATGGGCTGAACTATGTCCCTCTAAATTCACAAGTTAAGGTCAATTCCAAAGTACTTCAGAATGTGGCCATATTTGGAGACAGGGTTCTTAAAGAGGTAATCAAGTTAAGATGAGCTCATTAGAGAGGGCCTTAATCCAGTATGACTGGTATCCTTGTAAGAATGGGAAATTTAGACATGGGCATGTACAGAGGGAAGGTGATGTGGAGACAGAGGGAGGAGACAGCCATGCACAAGCCCAGGGGAGAGGTCTGACCACATCCCTGATTCAGAGCCCTCTGAAGAAGTGAACTCTACTAATACCTTGATGTCAGACTTGAAGCCTCTAGAACTCTGAAAAAAATTAATTTCTGTTGTTTAAGCCACCCAGTTTATAGTACTTTGTTAACTGTAGCTCTAGCAAACTAACAGAGCACACGTGCTTAATAAATATCTGTTAAATGAATAAATAAATGGTATAGAACATTTTTGTAAGGATAAAAGGTAGTGATATTGTTGAACACTTATCCAGAAAGGAACATAGATGATGATTTCTCAGGAGAAACTTAAAGTTGGCAAGGAAACAAGATATTGATTTGATGGGAGAGTAAGGATGCTTCAGCCTCTGTGTAATCTACTGGAAGGTTGAACCTGTGTCTTCTGCTTGGCAGGCTTCTCTATCACTGAGCCATCTGGGAAGCCTGACAGAAGCAGATCAGCCAATACATTGATGTCTTGGAGGTAATTTTATCACTCAGAAGTTTGAGAATACAATGCACTTGGACTTGGGGCTTAACTATCACCAACAAAGAGGAGAACGCATGGGTACATGATGGTGATCTGAATGTTAAAGAAAGTGACTCTGTCATCTTGGAGTTTGATGTCAAGAATATTGGTTATTACCAGACATATTCACTGGATTTGAGAAAATCAGACTGAAAACTGTGAAGGGAAAAGATAGGTATCAGTTTCATCAAAAACACCAACTGGCAAGAAACACAGGCTGGTCTACATAACATCACTCTGATGTTGCTCTTACACACGTCTTCAGTGAGGATGTACTGAGGATCTCAGATAAAAGATCCACAGGTGGCATATTCATAAAACATGGAGGGAGGGACACAGGGCTAAGACTGAATACAAGAGTGGCATAAATCAGTGTGACCAGTCTTAGGAAACCTGCAGACAAGGATATACCAAGACTCTCCAAAATGTGAAGGACAGTAACATGTCAATTTTGATATAATGTGTTAGAGACAAGAAACAAGGAATGTTTCTGACCAAGAAAAAAGTGGAACTGCTCAAGTCCTATTTTGTTTTCATACTCATTACCCAGAAAAATAATTTCAAAATTGGAAAACCTAAACAAGCAATTTAAAAAAGGAATTCCAAGCCACTCTAGGTCAGGGTAACAAATGAAGAATTCATTGCTTTTAGTGAGATCAAACCCCAGACCTGAAAGGACAGCGTCCCTGAGTCCCGAGAAGATGTGCAGGTAGAATGCCAAAAAGTTGTCATTCATTTCTTAGGAATCATGGAGGCTAACATAATGAAGACATTTAGAGATACACAGTGCATCGATTTTCAAAAAAAAAAAAAAAAAAAAGAGGAAAGATAATTTCTAAAACATATGAACGATTGAGTTACCATGGATTTTTGTTATTAAATAGAATGTTAAGCAGATGGTTTGTAAATGCTGAAAAAGGAAATGGAAGTCACCAGTTGTTATCCATTGTTGTTATTTGAAGTTCCATGCATTTTCGTGGCATCCATGTCACTAAAGAGAATTCATGCCAAATCAAGCTCATTTGTTTTTGGAAAAATTACCAGTTGGTGGCTGGGGGAGCATCTGAGACATACTTGATCTTAATATTATTAAGGTATTTGCTGCTAATGATATCCATTTTAACTGCCTACTGGTCAGTCATTCCCTCATCCACAGCAAGACCTGAGACGAACTTACAATCTTCCTCTGCAGAAGCTGTTTTTCTTTATGTCCTATTAGAGGGACCAGCTGCCAGTCTTCTAAGATGGAGTCCTCTTAGTGATCCCTGATGCTTTGCTTCTTCTGCACTGGATTATTGTGGCAAAGTTATCTTTCTCTCATGTCTCTGGCTCTGGATCATGTTCTCAGCTGCTACCTGAGTTCTCAAAATGCAGATTTGCTTGTGCTTACCACTTTGCTGGGTTTTTGATGTTCACAGGATAAAGTCCCAGCACCTACAGAAAACACGTCATGGTCTGCTCCTGGCTTTCTGAGCAAAGTAGTGACCTTTCAAAGCGCTGTATACAGCCCTTGATTTTGCCGTATTGAACATTTTGTTATTCTCCTTTCAACGTGTGTGTGTGTGCTAAATTGCTTCAGGCCTGTCTGACTCTGTGCGACCCCATGAATTATAGTCTACCAGGCTCCTCTGTTCATGGGATTCTCTGAGCAAGAATACTGGAGTGGATTGGTATGCCCCCTCCAGGGAATCTTCTTGACCCAGAGATCAAACCTGTGTCTCTTATGTCTCCTGCACTGGCAAGCGTGTCCTTTACCAACAGCACCACCTGGGAAGCCCCTTATTTCAACGCACTATACTTTTAATTCCTTGCCCTCGCAGTATCAATCTTTCTGTTTACTATGTCTGATTTCCTTTTCTGCCTGGCACACTCCTACTCTACTACAAAGCCAGGCCATTGTCCCCTGCTTCCCCCAGGCAACCATAAGTTCGTTTTCTAACTAATAGCTTACTTTTTAATTCCCCCAGAGTTTTATTTTATTACTGGAAACTTAGAGGGAAAATCTGTTTGACCTTTTGAGTGAAACTATGTACGCTTGCCTGGAAAATCCCATGGACGGAGGAGCCTTGTAGGCTGCAGTCCATGGGGTCGCTAAGAGTCGGGCACGACTGAGGGACTTCACTTTCCCTTTTCACTTTCATGCATTGGAGAAGGAAATGGCAACCCACTCCAGTGTTCTTGCCTGGAGAATCCCAGGGATGGGGGAGCCTGGTGGGCTGCCG
This sequence comes from Nanger dama, assembly GCA_917880005.1. Lineage (NCBI taxonomy): Eukaryota > Metazoa > Chordata > Mammalia > Artiodactyla > Bovidae > Nanger > Nanger dama. Next base: position 7,876,803 of record CAKJTW010000059.1, read on the forward strand.
TCTATGGGGTCGCACAGAGTCCGACACGACTGAAGCGACTTAGCAGCAGCAGCACGTGTGTGTCTAAGTCTTAGCAGAGGGAGATGGGAACACAAGGCGCTCTCCCCTGTCCCCGGCCCTGTTTCAGTGTGGGTGACAGGCGGCAGGCTGACAGTCCACTCGCGAAGGTCACCTTATCTTCCTTCTTTCCCGACAGGAACCTCCTGCTGCCCAAAGCTGTGGGGCTGGTCCCTGGGTGGCCTCTCAACTCTCCGTCTAGGCCCGCCCAGTTCTCCGCTCCACCATGCATGTCTGAGCTATCACTGGTGCTGCGCTAAGCCATTCAGTAGTAACTGCTTTACTTCTCAGGTCACCCTGACAGAAGCTAAATCTCATCACTCCCGAAGGGCAGAGCCCCGCCTCAGGCTGGGGTCCAGCTGGTTCCAGAGGCTGAGCCCTGCCTCTAGGGTCTCTCCAGCCACTCCTCACATCCTTCACTCTTTCTGCCAACCACTCTCCCTTCAGCCTCTTTATCCTGTTTTCTGTGATCCCATCTCTTTCCTCTTTCCACAAACTTCTTGAAAGGATGGTCAATTCTTAAAGCCTATATTAGCTTGAATTTGCTTTCTACCCCATCTTCTTTCTTAAACCTCTTCAAAGTCACTAATAAAACCGGCCACTCATCTAAGGATTTTTTTTTTTTTTTGATCTCCATATTTCTTTTTCTGTCTAGAACATGAGACACCATTTATACCAAACCTTGAGAAGTTAATTTTCCTTCTCTGTGATCTGTATATCCTGGACTTTGCCAAGCTATGATCACAAAAATAACCTTTATATGCAAAGAATCATGACTCCCTTGAAAGAAGTTAAGTGTTTCACTGAGTTTTCTTTCTCAACATCTTTGGAGATGTCCAGGGAATTCTTTCATGTTTCTTATATTTTAGTCTGATTGTCACAGGTCATACTAAGGGGCCAGCCCAAATATGACATTTTTCCTGCATGTCCTTCTTGTCATTTCAAGTTGGGTTGTTCCAGGTCACTCCTGCTCTCTGTACCCTATTTTCGTGTCTCACTGCCAGTGACCTTGGTCAGACCCCAGCCTCTTGGGCACTGATGTCCTCTGCTGGTGATTCTCTCATTTTCTTACTTAGCCTTGGGGAAAGGACCCTCCCTTCCCTTAACTGCTCCTCTCTAAAGCATGGAGCCGATCCTTCAGTTATTACTAACCATGACTTATCTTGCAGCCTAAATGCAGGTCACAGCCTGACCTCAGGAACCCTCACTGGGTTCGCATCTCAGAATTCCTTGTCCCATAAATGAGGGATCTGCCAGAAATTCACACCTCCTCTTTTATTTATTTATTAAAATGCTTCTTCATCTGCCTCCTTTTCTAGCATTTCTGCTTTCCATTTTCTAAAAGAGAGGTTCTTTCCTGGCTTCTTTTACCTCTCTATCTTTTAGTTCTTCTATCTCAATACTTCAAGTATAAACTCTGTGTAGATCACTAAGTGAGCTTCCCCATGGCTCAGCAGTAAAGAATCTACCTGTAATGCAGGAGATGTGGGTCAATCCCTGGGCTGGGAAGATTCCCTGGAGGAGGGCATGGCTACCCACTTTAGTTTCTTGCCTGGAGAAGCCCATGGACAGAGGAGTCTGACAGGCTACAGTCCAAAGGGTTGCAAAGAGTTGGACACAATTGAAGTGACTGAGAAGAGGCACAGGCAGCTGATTAAATATAATTAGGGACCTTCTCCCTGACCTCCAGATACGTATGCCTAGGTGTTTACTTAAAATCTCCACACAAACACCTCATAGGCTCCTTTAATGCAATATTTTGAGAACTACTCCTTTCAGGTATAGATAGCTGTGGCAAAATCATCTGTTCTGGGGGCTTTCAAACCTATGTTTCAGGAAAAAAATATTTATATATATATAATATATGCACACTTTTGAAAATTTACCTCTAAACGCAAATCAGTGAGAATCCCTCTCCCTTTACCATGCTTCCTACTCTTAATTGATCCCAGGGTGGGAGCTATTTCACCATGGCCATACACATGGCTGGGTACCCTAGATGCAGGCTCTGACCACTATTCCCTGCCAGCTTGCTCTTTCTGCCTTTGTCCACAACTCCCAGGGACTGTGGACCTTCAGGCTACAGGATCCATTGCCCGAAAGTATTCTGACAAAAATGAGATAGCTGTGGTCAAGGTTACTGTAAAGAAAATGCTTGCATTAAGTGGAAGGTTTTTACTAAATCACCTTTAGGATCCTCACCAGCTCTAAGAACCAGTGATTTTATAGGATAAAACGTTTAATATTTTTTTATATGGCTATATTCCCTTGATTTAGCTGAAAGTCTTTGTCATTTATATATATGTTCCAGGCTGATGTTAAATTTTCTTTATGGATTTGTTTGAAATAAATGGGTCGTTACTTGCAGCTTGGATAGTTTTCGGCTTACATGGATTATCCTGGCTTTGCTATTTGTTTTGGCAGAGAAAACTCCTGATTAGCACTCTGGCAGCGACTGTGGGTTTTCTCGCATACCATTCCCTCTCCTCCACTGAAATAGCGTTTTCAACTGATGACATAGCAACCTCTGATCTCTCAGTCTTCTTGGAGTTGAGTGTGACTGAGAAACTTCCAGTGTGTTCTTAGGGAGATACAGCTTGTCCTCTTTCTTTGCTTTTCCCTTTTTCTGATGGCTGCAAGGCAGATATTATGGTATGGCTCCTTGAGCTATAGAGCCAATGCAATACTCTGGGAATGGATGAGTGACATCTTAGAAGAAGCCTGGGTGTCCATGTGGGGAGCTCCTATCAGAGGAAACCAGTTTGCAAGAGGAAAAAGTTCAACCTTGTTTAAGCCACTATTAGTGTCTTCATCTTATTAACCAATTAAAATCCTATGCTAGAAAGTAAAACATTTTTGTTTTTGCTTTATAATCTTACAGTTAAAACCTCATCTCCTGTATATCTTGGTGGTAATTGCTGTTTGTGTATGTGTTAGTTCAATCACACTCGACTCTGCAACCTCATGGATAGTAGCTGCCAGATTCCTCTTCCGTGGAATTCTCCAAGCAAGAATAATGGAGTGGGTTGCCATTCTCTTCTCCAGGGGATTTTCGTGACCCAGGGATGAAACCCAGGTTTTCTGCATTGCAGGCAGATTCTTTACCAACTGAGCCACCAGGGACTCATAATTGTTGTTTAGGTATGTAAATAAATAGAGCTGTATATTGAAAGGACTTCCTTGGTAGCTCAGCTGGTAAAGAATCTGCCTTCAATGTGGGAGACCTGGGTTCAGTCCCTGGGCTGGAAAGATCTGCTGGAGAAGGGAACGGCTACCCACTGCAGTTTTCTGGCCTGGAGAATTCCATGGACTATATAGTCTATGGGATTGCAAAGAGTTGGATAAGACTGAGTGACTTTCATTCATTTCATATTGAAAGTAGGCTTCCCAGGTGGTGCTAGTGTAAAGAATTTGTGGGTCAATGCAGGAGGAAGGTTCGATCCCTGGGTTGGTAAGATCTCCTGAGAAGGAAATGGCAACCAATTCCAGTATTGTTGCTTGGAAAATTCCATGTACAGAGGAGCTTGGCAGGCTAAAATCCATGGGGTTGCAAAGAGTCAGACACAACTGAGCACAGCATATACCATTGAAAGTACATTACCTTGATGGGCCCTGGAGTCTGGACAAAGATTACCGAGTGAAGGAGTTGAGCATGTGGATAAGGAGAGGAAAGGGGAACAAGCATTTACTGATCATCTGCTATACACAGAGTACCATGCTTGGCATAGGGACATCCCATGTCATCCCTGACTTAAGCATTGTTATTCCCACTTTGTATCTGAGGAAACTGAAATTTAGCAGGGGTATTTGGCTACTAACCAGTAAGGACAGAACTTAAGTTTAGCCACAGACCTGATCTCAAAGCCTGGAGCCTCTCTGCTGGGGGAGGAAGTGGCATGAGCATTATGGATGTGATGAAATCTAGAGTGGGGACATCATGGAGAATCATCTGGGAGTCTTATTTATATGAAGGCCTCTTGGGGAAAATGGTACAAGTGACTTCTGACTCAAAGATAGACCTTAGGATGCTATACTCCCTCTAATAGGAAACTTGCTTTAAGTTTGGAGATTCAAGATATTGAACTCTGTCCTTAGGTTCTGATCCATGTTTCATGGAGAGGGGGCACTTTTAAATTTAATGCAGGCTGATGAGTTTCAAGTATTCTCAAGCATTTCTTTGCGACCCCATGGACTGTAGCTCACCAGGCTCCTCTGTCCACAGAATTTTTCAGGCAAGAATACTGAAGTTTGTTTCCTCTTCCAGGGGATCTTCCCAACCCAGGGTTCTAACCTGTGTCTTCTGCATCAGCAGGCATATTCTTTACCACTGCATCACCTAATATTCACCCTAAATCCAGGTGCAGGGAGAACCCTTCCTAAAACTCTGAGGTCTCTATGGGCAGCCTCATTCTTAACCAGGGGCAGGGAAAAAGCTGCTGGAGAATAGTGCCACCATGTGGTAGAGGAGAGAATAGCGACAACTGAGAAAAAAATTGCCTACCTCAGTTTGCTTAGAGACTTGGGAACTGTTGGGGAGGGGAGGCGACCTGGAAGAGAAAACAGCGAGGACCAGGCTCGTTTTCCCAGTATAGTATCGAAGAGGGGTCAGGGTAGCCTGGGAAAGTAAGGATTATGTTGGGATGATTACTTTAGCCTTGTGTGTGTGCTCAGTCGAGTCTGATTCTTTGAGATCCCTTTGTGACTGTAGCCCTTCAGACTCCCTCTGTTCATGGAATTTCCCAGGCAAGAATATGGGAGTGGGTTGCCATTTCCTACTCCAGGGAATCTTCCTGAACTGAACCAGGGATGGAACCTGCGTCTCTTGCCTCTCCAGCATTGGCAGGCAGCTTCTTTGTCACTGTGCCACGTGGGAAGCCTTTCAGTTCAGTTCGGTTCAGTCACTCAGTCGTGTCCAACTCTTTGCGACCCCATGGACCGCAGCACACCAGGCTTCCCTGTCCATCACTAACTCCTGGAGTTTACTCAAACTCATGTTATTTATAAACCAAGGAAACCCAGAGAAGACAGAAATTGTAGAAGCAAACTCTTTAGACAACCCAAATATCTTGAGTTGATTCTCCTTGGGTGAGACCCATGGACCATAAACCAAATTCTCCAGTGGCTCAGGAAGTTTAGGAGAGATTTGCCTTGAGTTAAGGGAGTAGAGAGGGCTTCCCTGGCGGCTCAGTCAGTAAAGAACCTGCCTGCAGTGCAGGAGACCCAGGTTCAATCCCTGGGTTGGGAGAAGGAAACAGCAACCCACTCCAATATTCTTGACTGGGAAATCCCATGGACAGAGGAGCCTGGTGGGCTATATGGGGTCACAAAGAGTCAGACACAACTTAGTGACTACACCACCAGCACCCGGGGAAGTAGGGAGGGCAGAGAAGAAGGAAACTGCACCAGGTTCCAGGAGGCACAGTCCCTGGCTGCACTGGAAATGCATGCTCAGTGGCAGGCTCCATCCCAGTGGTGCCCACGGCCTGGCTCACAGCTCTGGAAAACTCCCTAGATTGGAGGCAGAGATTAAAGAATTATTCTTCCTGCGTGTACTGAGCCTATCTAGAAGACTGGAACCATAATACGGTGTCACCGGATCGTTTGGGCCTTTTGCCTGCAATATCTTCACTAACTGCTCATTGTCTGATCACAAAATGCAAGGTATGTTTTGTATTATGTATCTTTATACAAATTTATTTTAAAAACTGACTTTGAATATATAACCCAACCCCAAACTGTGTACTTTCTATGCATGTAGCTTCAAGGCCAGTCCTTCAGCTCCCTTTGAAGTGGATTACTACCATTTCTCTGTGGAAATTCAGAAGCTGTCAGGAAGGCTTACATGTGATGCTGGAAGAGGAATAATTTCAATAGTGAATGAAAAGATAATAACCTTAGAGAGAATTTCAGGGGTTTCTTGACTTCAGGCCTCTCTTGATCTGGCCCCAGGCTGGTACCCCAGAGATCTGGGGACCTGCCTGGATGGAGGCTGTAAAAGGACTGTTCCTTCCGAGCCCCTCCAAAAAGGAAGGGAGCAGACATGCCTGATGCAAGAATGCAGCGTCATCATAAGAGGAAACTGTCCAAATAGGAGCAAGAGGATCACAAGAATACGAGGAGATGGAGGGATTAAGGAAGGGAACGTGCATCTGGGTCTTATTCCATGAGCTCTCCTAATTTCACCAGTGCATCGCCATTGGATCCCAGGGTACTGTAGTACACACCAGCATCTCAAATTTCAAGGTTGGTTTAGTTCAGTTAAGGGCTTCCAGCAATAGAAACTTTTAAGAGGAAAGAATAGTTCTAAATATCACTTTTAGGTTTTTCTACAGGAAAGCCTTGCTGGAATTTATTAAAGAATAAGTTAATTATCTGTAATTTCCTAGGCAGAAAACAAACAATTCAGGTTCAATGAAATTTTGCCCAACTAGACACCATCTCCTTAAGTAAGAGTTTGTGGTTTGCTGATAAGGAGGTTATTGTTATTTTCCTAAGTGATAAAGAAACATCCTGGGAAACAGAAATGTTATCAAGACATTAGGGCTTAGAACCCTAAGTTACTGGAAAAGTCCTGATGCTCTAGAATTTGGGACATTCCAGGTTCTGGGTGTACTGGGAGTCTGAATTTTGGAAGTCGATTTTAAACAGTGTTGATGATATAGAGACAGATGCACACCATTCAGACTTAGTAAAGAGAGGGATTATTCTCCCTCTGCCTAGCTGGTTTAGGGACCAGTACTGCTTGATATGGCTTCCCCAGGTAGCATGCCAATGCAGGAGACATAAGAGACTCGGGTTCGATCCCTGGGTTGGGAAGATCCCCTGGAGGAGGGCATGGCAACCCACTCCAGTCTTCCTGTCTGGAGAATCCCATGGACAGAGAAGCCTGGCAGGCTATGGTCCGTGGGGTTGCTCAGAGTTGTACGTGACTAAAGTGACTTGGCAGCCACACACGCACTGCTCGATATATTTTGTGTGTGAAATCGTGTAACAGCTAATATTTACTACCTGTGTGCTATGTGTAAATGACTTGTTCAGTCACTGAATCATGTCCAGTTCTTTTGTGATCCCGTGTATAGTAGCCTGCCATGCTCCTCTGTCCATGGAGATTCTCCAGGCAAGAATACTGGATTGAGTTGCCATTTGCTTCTCTGGGGGATCTTTCTGACCCAGCGATCGAACCTGCATCTAAGAACTACCCAAAATGCAAAGTTAGGAATGTAAAAGCTGTGAGAAGCAGCTCATTGAGAAGCATGCACCTGGCCAGTGGAAGAGCTGAGGCTAGAGCTTGGGTCTGATACCAAACCCATCCCACGCTCAGCTGGCAATCACAGACATCTTCTGTATCTTTTTGCAGTTTCCTAACCATTTCTGTCTCTGTCTTCTCCTCAATAAGAATAATGTTAGAATCAACAGAGAAAAAGTACTGTTTTGTTTCTGGGAAAGCGCTGACCCAGAGCAAAATGAGTAACAAAGAAATAACACTTAGACAAAAAAGCACTGGACAAAGAACAGCTACTGGGGACAGCTCGGGCCCATTGTGAACTCGGAAGGGGCAGTTCTGTGGGGCTTCTCTTGCTGCCCTGGCCTTTAAGCTTTCCATGTTCTGTGACTTGACTTGGCATCTGATGAAGCTTAGTATTCACAATGGAAATGAAGTCAAGGGCCTGGTGACAGATGTTCCTTTTGCCTTGAAGGAAGATGAACATGTCATTTAATAGACTTGAACGTGTGTATTGGATTCTTCAGAGGGTAAGCACATGGATGCTCCCTGCTCCCTCCACGCAGACCCTGTTCATCTAAAGCCTTGCTCGCAGTTTTCATTAATTGCAGGTGATAGCCTCTGTCTTTCCTAGCCCTGTTGAAGGGTAGGTGCCACTTCTCCTTAGCTTGATGTTTCTACTAGTCCAGGGCCAGGGTTCAGACCTGACCACAGGCTGGATATCAAGAAGCTCATGGTGGGCTTTCTGACTTCTACACAAGGCAGGGTATATGTGTGCCTGAGGTCTCTTTCATCTTCCTCCAGCTATGTGGCCTGTCTGTGGATTGGACCTCAGGATCTTGCTCTAAAATCTAACATACCAATGGGAAACACCATTCCTCTCCTTTTCAGAGTCTGTGCCACCCCATCCATCGAACCCCTTTGGGCTCTGAGATTAGCTTGAAGAATGACTCCAAGGCACGTGACTTGGATGACTAACCACCCTTCCCTTATATGGTCAGCTTAGTAATTTAACTCTCTTCTGTGTTCTTTCCTTGCCTCTCTTTCTTTTCCCTTATTGTGCCATCATGATAATTGTCTGACCAACCTTTCATTTCAAACTTGCAGGACTCAGTCATTCATCACATGTTTTTGATAGCATCACTATATTTATTTATTAAATATTTATTTTAATTAACTTGTTTGTCTGTACCGGGTCCTAGGTGTGACATGAGGGATCTTCATTTTTCATTGCAGCATGCTGGATTGTTAATTGTGGTATGAGGGATCTAGTTCCCCAACCAGGGATCGAACCTGGGCTCCCTGCATTGGGGGCACAAAGTCTTAGCCACTGGACCACCAGGGAAGTCCTGGGAGCATCACTTCAGACGTGTTACACACTGTGCTCAGCTCCAATGGATCAATGGTGAACAGTCATGGGACCTTGCAGTCTAAGGGAGCAATCAGATTCCAAAACAGATGATGGCAACACAGTCTGGTAAACACACATGGAGAGATGTATGTACACACAGAAAACAAGAATGGGGGTAGGTAGATAACTTATCCATAACACAAGAAGGATTTTAGGTATTAAAGGGTGGGGTGGAGACCATGTAAAGAAGATTCCAGGCAGAGAGGAAGTATGAGCAAAGACTTGGACATAAAAATAGCATTTGTACATAAGGAACTAGAAGATTTTTGTTATGCTAGAGAATAAAGAAGGATCAGGGAATAGTGAAATTGAGAAGGTAGACAGGGGCCATGTCATGAAGAGCTTCATAAGTAGGGTGACCATGTTATTTTAAAAACCCAGGCACTTTTGAGAGTGAAAGAAGCCCCAGTAATTATTCTAAGATAAAAATTAAAAACAAGACTCAGAAAAACTGGGACACATCATTACCTCACTTCTATGGCAGGTAAGGGACTTGGACTCTAAGCCATAGGCAATGGAGGTTTACTGAAAAGTGTCAAGTTGGTGGATCCCTGGCATCTGCAGACCAGCCTGTTTCTGGAGGCAGACGTTCCCTCCTATAGCCACCAGGCAGGTCTGGGGTAGGCATGTGACCCAGATTCATGCTTGGGCCTGGGACTTTGAATTCCAAGAGTCAAAAGAGATTGTCTCTGCAAGTGTGGAGGTGAGCCGAGCTGTAGTCCAGCCACAGGAAGTGGTGCCTAGAGCAGTGTTCTGAGCAGATGGTTTCTGTGCCCTCATCTTGGCTGTGCCCTCATCAATCCACTCCATCCTAAAGGAAACCAGCTCTGAATACTCACTGGAAAGACGGATGCTGAAGCTGAAGCTCTGAAACTTTGGCTACCTGATACAAAGTGGCTACCTGACTCATTGGAAAAGACCCTGATGCTGGGAAAGATGGAAGGCAGCAGGAGAAGGGGATGGCAGAAAATGAGATGGTTGGATGGCATCCCCGACTCAATGGACATGAACTTAAGTGAACTCTGGGAGACCGTGGAGGATGGGGATGCCTGGCATGCACTACTCCATGTGGTTGCAAAGAGTCAGACGTGACTGAGCGAATGAACAACAGCATCTTGGCTGGGCTTTGCCTCCCTGGATGCATGTCTGTTTTCCGAACCAGGTTCCCTAGGCTGCATTTTTGACCCTCTCTGTCCTCCTTCCAGAACATTCTTTTTCTAACTAGGAAAGCCAGAGTCAGTGTCTCCTTTGCGTAACTATGAATCTTTGTTTGCAAAGTGAAGTCACAGGCTGAGGTTTCTTTGCAAGGGGTCACTGGCAGATGTGCCAAGGATAAAATTGAGGGGGTGAATGAATGCACTCCCATCTCAGGGTGGGGTTATCCTGTCCTGCTCTGAGGAGAGCTGTTAAGACTGCTCACGATATGCTGAACAGTCATCTTCCTCCCCAAGCAAAGCGGAAAGAGAACAAGGCCTCCCGTTAATGTCCTTCTTGGAGCCTTGACTGACCACAGAGAATGACAATGGGGAGAGGTGACCGGAGCTGGCCTCCACCACGATTGTTGGGCACACTGACAGCCCTGAGCAGGAGTCTGGTCGAGGACTGAGGGGACATTTGGCTTGAACTTTTTCAAAACCCACATTCTGTTGGCCGTAAAGAAAAACAACAGCCTTGCAGTCTCTAGGGCCGTTCCTGATGTGAGTAGTAAATTCTCTGCAAGAAGAAGGAATGGAAAGCTATGTCAGGCAAATATAAATAAAGATGCCATTTTTACTGCACTTTTAAAGGTTTGGATTAAAAAAAAAATCAGGGTATGTGTTCTGAACTTGCCTTAATTAGGAGAGTCACTTAAAATGTGTTTCTCATAGCTTTCCTTGTGGTTTGTCCGTTCCCTTTGTAATCCATTAAATTTTATGGCATTAGCAGGGATTTGAAGCACCTGATTTAATCAATACTTATTTCTCCTGCATCAGCACTTTTGCACAGTGCTCTGTATGTTAAGCAGTATTTTAGTGCGTGGTCTGACCTTTGCCTTTACCTCTTAGACTGTGCTTCTTAATTATAACTTCTTCTGTTTGACAGTGATGTATCTCTAAGGTCAAATGCTATTAATAGCACTTGTAAATTTTCCCCAAAGGATCACACACACACACACACAAGTCCCAGTGTATGGAAATCATGATTGTCCATCTGTTTCTATCTGCACAATTTGAGATTTGAGGAAAGTCATTTGATTTCTCTTCACACTCACATTTTCCTGCAGAAACGCTAGGCTGACAGCCTGTGTTGCTTTTCTCACTGAGAAACTGCCTTCTAGGGGCAGAAGTCAGGCCTGAGGGGACCCGCTTCCTGTTTCCTCGTAGGGCACAGGCTCCTGTCATTGCTCACAGTGCCTGCTAGCCTGGGGATGTTCCTGCCCCTGTGCTGTTGGTAGATCTGGCCCCGGAGGGTCTTCAGAGGCTCATCCCCGCGCCTCTGCCCTCTCTCTGAGTCACTGGGAAAGACACTCTAGGTTAACAGATTTGGTAGCTGATCGGCTTCTGTGTTTGCAGAGCAACTTCTCGGAATGAGTCAGATCTGAGAGTTTGCTAGGGCACCTTATTCTCAGGAGCTCTGAAGTGAGAATTCTGCCTGTGGGTGTGCCTCTAGTTCCACCACGCCTGGGTTCTGAGCAATAATAGCCTCCCTGGTGCTGCCTGTGCTTCCATCTCTTCCTCTCTGACTCTGGCCCCCCTTCTTTCTTCTAAGCCCAGCCTGATTCTTCCCCTGTGACAGTTCTTGCAATAGAATCGCTTTCCAAAACACAACTTTTCAACCTCTCTCTGACTCACTACTTTTGTCCCGTCTGTCTCATGGAGCACAAGTGTGGAGCTTGACCCGCAGAACCAAAAGCAACTCTCCTCTCTCTGGGAAAGGGCTTATTACTCCTCTCCCAGGCCTGCTGGCTCCCCCGCCTCCATCAGAATGTTCTCCTAGAGACATTCCTCACACTCATACTTGTGGATGCTTACACCCCGGGCCAGAAGCAGGGCATTCACCGTGAGCAACAAGGATTGGGAAGTGGGTGGGGAAAGACCAGCTCTGTGACCTCAAGCAGATTTTTAACATCTCTAAGCCTTAGATTCTTTATCTCTAAAATATGGGCCCTTCAAGAAAATTGGAGATACCAAGGAAATTTTTAAGCAAAGATGGGGACAATAAAAGACAGAAACATCAAGGTCCTGACAGAAGCAGATGAGAGTAAGAAAGGCAGCAAGAATATACAGAATTATATTAAAAAGGTCTTAATGAACTAGATAACCAAGATGGTGTGGTCATTCATGTAAGAGGCAGTCAACCTGGAGTATGAAGGTTAGGTGGGCCTTAGGAAGCATCATTCATTACAAACAAAGCTAGTGAAGGTGATAGAATTCCAGCTGAGCTATTTAAAATCCTAAAAGATGATGCTGTGAAAGTGCTTCACTCAGTATGTCAGCACATTTGGAAAACTCAGCAGTGGCCACAGGACTGGAGAAGGTCAGTTTTCATTCCAATCCCAAAGAAAAGCAATGCCAAAGAATGCTCAAACTGCCAAACAGTTAAGCTCGTTTTACCTGATAGCAAAGTAATACTCAAAATCCTTCAAGCCAGGCATTAGCAGCACATGAACTGAGAACTTTCAGATGAAAAGGCAGAGGAACCAGAGGCAAATTGCCAACATCTGTTGGATCAGAGAGAAAGCAAGGGAATTCCAGAAAAACATCTACTTTTTATTTTTTTTTAACTATCCTAAAGGCTTTGATTATGTGGATCACAATAAACTGGAAAATTCTTCAAGAGATGGGAATACTAGAATCTGTATGCTGGTCAAGAAGCAACAGTTAGAACTGAACATGGAACAATGGAATGGTTCAAAATTTGGAAAGGAGTATGACAAGCCTGTATATTGTCACCCTGCTTATTTCCTTACATGCAGAGTACATCACGTGAAATGCCAGGCTGGATGAATCACAAGCTGGAATCAAGATTTCCAGGAGGAATATCAACAACCTCAGATACGCAGATGATATCACTCTAATGCCAGAAATTGAGGAGGAACTGAAGAGCTTCTTGATGAGGATGAAAGAGTGAAAAGGCTGGCTTAAAACAACATTCAGAAAACTAAGATCATGACATTGAATCCCATTACTTCATGGCAAATAGATGGGGAAAAAGTGGAAATAGTGACAGATTTTATTTTTTTGGGTGCCAAAATCACTACAGATGGTGACGGAAGCCACAAAATTAAAAGATACTTGCTCCTTGGAAGGAAAGTTATGACAAACCTTGACAGTGTATTATAAAGTAGAGACATCATTTTGCCAACAAAGGTCCATAAAGTCAAAGCTATGGTTTTTCCAGTAGTCACGTATAGATGTGAGGTTGGACCATAAAGAAGGCTGAGCACCACAAAACTGAGGCTTTCGAATTGTGGTGCTGGTGAAGATTCTTGGACATCAAGGAGATCAAACCAGTCAGTCCTAAAGGAATTCAACCCTGGATATTCATTGCAAAGACTGATGCTGAAGCCGAAGCTCCAATACTTTGAGCACCTGATGTGAACAACTGATTCTTTGGAAAAGACCCTGATGCTGGCAAAGATTGAAAACAAAATGAGAAGAGGGTGACAGAGGTTGAGAGGATGAGATGATTGGGTGGCATCATTGCCTCAATGGACATGAGTTTAAGCAAACTCTGGGAGATAGTGAAGGACAGCCGTGGTGTGCTGCAACCATGGGGCCAAAAAGACTTGGACACAACTTAGCAACTGAACAACAACAGAATCGGGATAATCTGAATGTTTTGTTGAGAAGATTCAGTGAAGCAGCATGTGTGAAACACATATCAGTGTCAAGAATTCTGAAGGCCCTGAGGTTTTACCCTACTGATAAGTATTATCCTACTAACAAATTAGCCTACTGCAGTTTCACGGATGCCAGCAAAAGACATAAGACTCCTGGGTCAGAGATGAATGACTTTGTCCGTAGTGGTAGCTAGAGGATCAGTGATGATGCTGGTTGCCTGAGCTCTGCTTCCCATGAGGCGAAGCCCTGACAGCCAGGTGGAGCCTGAACTTGCAGGGGACTTGTTACAGGAAGAAATTCCGCTCTCAGGGAACTGCAAAGTAAACTTGCTCCTTTGGTCTGGTGGAAGTGCTCTCTGTATCTTCCGAGGATATTCGCTATATAAACATCCTTGAAAAGAGTGCAAAACAAAGGCAGGCAGGGCGTCTGTTTGCAAGATGATCAGTAACACAAGAGATCCATTGAGAATTGTTACCCCACACAGAACATGGCTCGGATGAGTTCAGTGAATTCCAATTGTTATTATTGTTGATAAATTACTTAATGTGGTAGCTAGTGTATAATCATGCTTGCTCCTCAGTCGCTCAGTCACGTCTGACTCTGCAACTCCCTAGACTGTAGGTTGCCAAGGTCCTCTGTCCATGGGATTTCCCAGGCAAGAATACTGGGGTGGGTTGGAGTTTCCTACCCAGGGATCTTCCTGACTCAGGGATCGAACTCTAGTCTTCTACACATCTCCTGCATTCCTTATCGCTGAGCTAGCAGGGAAGCCCTGGTGTATATTTACTCAGTAAAGTGGTATCTATTAAGAGCTGGATATCCAGTTGAAACTAATGAGACAGTTTCTGACAGTGAGTAATTTAATGTGTATCTAAAAGCTATCTCAGACCCTCTGAATGTACTATGTATCTGAGATATTCAATATGTATTACTGAAGAAATAAATATAATATCAAAGTGAGAATACTTTGAAAATTGCATTAATCAAATAGAAGATGTGATTGTCAGGCTGAAACTATGTATCTTTTTCTTCTTTCTCTTCTATCACATAATTCTTTTTCAGAATATTTTGCATATAGTTAGCTCTTAAATGCTGTTTGCAATATTAATCGTAAAATAAATATTAAAATGTACAGCCAATTGTCAAATTTTAATTATAGCAATGATTTATTCTTCTCTCCCACCAAGTACTATATTAAACTGATGAAAATATAAAGTAATTAAGATTTTAAATTTCTCTCCATACTCTGGTATTTCACAACAAAGCAATGAAATGTATTCCTTGCCATGCCACTGTGAAAGTTTTGAGAGCATTAAGATGGCTAAAAAGTAGGCAGTGAGAAAGAGGAGAATTAAAACTATAAATAACACAAACTGGATAAGCAGGTCTATAATAAATTGAAAGCTTATGCAATGAGCACAGGAATAGTGCTCCTATTTTTCCCATGGAAACTGACCAAAATTCATGTACGTTTCAAAATAAAAATGTTCACCAAATCACCCATGGCATAAATCTTCTAACTTCAGAAATTAAAATCTCTAAGGAAAACTCAGGAGTTACATGGAACCATTTGCTCAAGCCTGATCGGTGTTTTCCATTGTCTAGGTGGAAGGAAGGCTCTGTTTGGCTGGGAGTTAGAAATAAGTCGTAATTGACCATGGAGGACTGGGGGTGGGCTGAAGAGAGGAGTCAGTAAGGAGCTGGAAAAGGGAGGGCTCTTGGCATACTTCTCCCCACAGGCTTCTCCTCTGCTCCTGGAAAGGTCTTTTTGTCACCTGATGCTTCAGATTCTCTCTGCAAATCAGGAAAGATGCTGCTTGTTGTGGGTTTTAAAGAAAGCAGTGATGGATGCCGTAAGGCAGAGCACAGCAGGTCAGACTGATATCATTGTTGCACAAATCTGGTATTCATAAAGTTATGATACTGGACTGCTGTCTATCAGTTTGGTTAGATTTTTGAGGGGTCTTTGAGGCAAGTCATGAATAAAAAGTAATAATGTGCTAGGTACCACCTGCTGTTCTTTAAATGACAGCAAAATTTCCCCTGATCATTTCTTTTCCATTAATCTTTTTTTTCTGTTAGGCTATCTTTGAAAAATTGCTGACTTGGCAACTGAAAATGTTTTCTCCACAAGTCCTTTGAAAGTGTAATTGTATGAGAGTGCCTTTTGCTTGTCTTTGCCTCTCTCTCTCTCTCTTTTTGGTTCTGTGTTGTAGGAAGAATAAAATAAATGATACATCTTTATCCTCCACATAGCATTATTTTTGAAACTTTGGAAACCAGGAAAATTCTCCACTGTGTGGGGTTTTAACCTTAAATCAACAGCATGTCAGGAAACATTAGCCAAGCACAGCATGACAGGCATATGCAGATGAATCCAGTATCTTCTGGATGGTCATCAAGCAGAAATGAGTGGCGAGTAAACAAGCTCAAGAAACAAGAGTGCTTAATTAGCTCCATCTCCCTCCCTGCACATTTAGGAGCCCTGGACACAAATACAATATGCCAATTATGGTAACACTTTCTGAGCTCAAATTTACCAAGAAATTCAAAATTGCATGTTCTGTATTTTGTGAAGCTACTATTTCAAAATTGATTTTTTTAGGCAATGGCTACTTGAGATTCCTTTTGCCTCCACCGAGAATTGGGGGTTCGGAAGAACAGTGTATTTCTCTTGATGTCTCTCTGGGATAAATAACAAGAAACTAGGAGGCCAGTTTCTGGTTGTCCTCAAATTCTCCTCTGGGCATCTGGACTCATTTTGTCCTGCTTCTTCAGGATTCATGCTTGGCCTATGATCTTGGAGGAGAGAATCATGGAACCATGGAATCAGATAGCTTACCTGCACTTGTTAAGTTGTCCCCGATTCAGGTCAAGATGCTTTGACTCTTGATGGAGCCCAAGGAAATGATTCTGGTGTTTTCTTCAGGCCTCTGAGCTCAGTCTCACAGAGAAGCAGTTTTTTCCTCCTGCAGCTGGTGCTGGATTTGAGCATTGGTAGCTGAGTAGGAGCCTGGGAAAACACCAGAGCTCACGTTTGATTCACCATACTGAAGTGTTATGGGTTCCATCCCAGGTTGGGAAGGTCCCCTGGAGGAGGAAATGGCAACCCATGCCAGTATTCTTGCCTGGGAAATCCTGTGGACAGAGGACCCTGGCAGCCTATAGTCCATGGGTTCTCAGAGTTGGGGACACAACTTAGTGACTAAACATCACCTGAAGTGCTAAGTGCTAAATGAGATTGCTTCCATTTCCTACTCTCAGGTTGACAAGAAATAAAAGAAAAAGAAAGAAAGTGTTAGTCCCTCAGTGATGTCTGACTCTTTGCGACCCCATGAACTGTAGCCCACCAAGTTCACCATCAAATGGAGGGTGGAATGAAAATCAGGGGTTGGAATAAGTTGGTGGTTGAAGATTCTCCCTCAAAGAGCAGGGGCCAATCCTGGGACTGTGGGCACCCAAGCAGACAGTGAAAGGTTTTCATTCCGAAGTTACTTGGCTAAAAACACTTTCAAGGAACACCTGAGTTCAGGTCTTAGAACTTAGAATTTAGCCATGTTTTTAGTTGGGTGGCCTTGGGCAAGCAACTTAACCACTCTGTGCCTCTGTTTCTTCATCTAAACATAGAAAATAATTCTTCATAAGATCATTTAAGGATAAAAGGTATGTCTCAGTTAATGGCTCCACCCCTTCCTTTTCTTAACATCTTAATGTCCAATCATGACTAGCCTTGCTTGACTGGTCCTCCAGAGGCCATTCCTTACCCCAGTTAGAATGGGGCACCAAAATTATTGCTGTAGATTTTGTAAGAAATGCTAGCTTCTGTGCCAAATTGCCAACTGTTTCAAGTAATGAAAATTGATAGGAGGTGGGTTCTTGGAAATGAGGTGTTTGCTATCTCAGTGTGGAGGGTAAGAAGTGAGACCTGGTCAGTTCATAAAGACCAAGCAGAACTTGATTTGGCTGGAAGAATATGAGGGTGTGTGGTATAATAGATCCAGGTGAAGTGAGAAAATAGAGTTTCTGGTGGCCAAATTGGGGCAAGGACAGAACTAATGAGGGCAGATGGGAAAGAGGTGCCTTATATCCCCTTTGTGTTTTGTATCTCAGCTTCTTTTCTTCAGTTTGTAAGCTGGGGAAGCTGAGGCGGGGGATAACATGCACACATATACACCGAAGCAAGGGTACAGTCCTTTGAATCTGGAGAGGACGGTGGATGTAGAATTTGCAAATGATCTTACTATATTAGCATTTTACATTTAGAATTTTGGAATCATAGGTATAAATGTCTCTTGGTCTAATTCTCATAAAATCTAGAATCCTGCTGATATTACTTTCTTAACACTGCTCTAATGCATTGCCACACATTCAGAGGCTTAACACAATACATCTATTATCCTAAAGTTCTGGAGATCGGAAGTCCAACATGGCTCTTATGGGGAATGGGTCTTACGAGGAATCAACGGAATTGCATTTCTCCGCGAGGCTCCAGGGGAGAATCTGTTACACTGCCTTTTCCACATGCTGTGGTCCTTTGCTTGTGGCCCCTTCTCCCATCTTCAAAATATATTATTCCAATTCTGCTTCTACCATCCCAGCTCCTTCTCTGATTCTTATTCTACTGCCCTCTCTTATATGAACCCTCTTACTTGGGCCCACTCAGATAACCCCATCTCAACCCACATCTGCAAAATTCTTTATTTTTTTTTTTCATATAAAGCAATATATTCATAGGTTCTAGAGCTTAGGGTGTGGTCATCTTTGGGGGACCATTCTTAGTCTATCACACCTCCCCTAAAACACTCGTTCCTTGTGGTTAGGGGTATGTGTGTGTGTGCGCGCGTGTGTGTTAGTCACTCAGTTGTATCTGACTCTTTGCGACCCCAAGGATGCTACTCAGCAGGCTCCTCTGTC
This sequence comes from Nanger dama, assembly GCA_917880005.1. Lineage (NCBI taxonomy): Eukaryota > Metazoa > Chordata > Mammalia > Artiodactyla > Bovidae > Nanger > Nanger dama. The sequence goes on from CAKJTW010000059.1 coordinate 7,895,230, forward strand.
CTTGGGATTCTCCAGGCAAGGATACTGGAGTGGATTGCTATTCTCATCTCCAGGGGATCTTCCTGACCCAGGGACTGAACCCAAGTCTAACGCATCGCATGAAGCTTCTTTACCATCTGAGCCACCAGGGGAGCCCTTAAGGCTAGGTATACACCTCTTTGAACTCCTTCTGAGGTAGCCCATTCTGTTATTGTAACTTAAACATTATCTGACTCAGTTAAATGAAAGAATGAGAGAGCGAAAGAAGCCATATCCTACACAGAACTGGACAGGAATAGCATTAGGAGTATTTGCTAGAATTTGGGTCTCTATCTTGAGTTTTGACAGGCAAGTTTCCAAAAGGATAGTAGCTTGGCTAACCCCAAGCCAGGAACGTCTTGCTGGTCTATGAATGAATGGAATAACAAGGAATTACAAGGATGGAATAACAAGGCCTCATTATTCCTACCAACAATTTAATTGTAATTGTGATTAATTGTAATTCATGTACATATAACTGTGTAGCCTACATACAAATTCTTCTACTGTTACTGCAAAGGACAACATCAACATTGCCTTGAGCCAATTCAGATAAACATCAATAAGAAGTAATTTATTTATCCATTTACTTGCTGTGGAATCAGTAGGGAGCCTTTCTCAACTCAAGGCTGTCCAGTTTTCAAAGGGGTAAAGGTACAATAAGTGGACGATCCCCAAAGCTCTGTCCAAGACTGTGCTCATCTCGTTTGCTTTTATAATAGAGTTATTACTAGTCAAACTATTTCAGAAAGCTCTTTTCTGTTGACAGTATTTTCAGGTAGCTCTCTCAAGTCTTTTAGTTCAGTCCTCTGATGTATAAAATATAAAGTTTTCTATGTAAAATCTCTTTTCCCCCCAATGTGTGGAATGGACTTTCTCATATATTAGCTAACAACTTCTCATTAGAAAACTTTTGTCAAGCATTGAACAAAGCAGATGTTTTACTGAGAGACTGGCCCTAATAACAGAACTCCCAAATCAGTCCAACTACTCTAAGCGATCATTTAAGGTGAATCCTGCTGCTGCTACATGCAGTCACTAAACAGAGGAGCCCCTGGTTCTGCTGCTCTGGTTCTGGCCCTCATCTCAGTCTGATGGTATTTTTGCCATCATTGTCTCCAACATTTTATTAATCACTATGTGTTCAAATTTCTTTTTGTTGAAATACAGTTGATTTACAAATGTTTGGCCAATCTCCGCTATACAGCAAAATGACTCAGTTATACACATACACACATTTTTTAAATATTCGTTTCCATTATGGTTTATATAAGCTTTCCTCATGGTGCAGTAATAGAGAATACACCTGCCAACACAAGAGATGCAGGAGACTGGGGGTTTGATCCCTGGGTTGGGAAGATCCCCTGGAGGAAGAAATGCCAACCCACACTTGCCTGGAAAGCTCCAAGGACAGGGGAGCTTGGCAGGCTACAGCCCAAGGGGTCACAGCCAGACAAGGTTGAGTGACTGAGCACACGCACACTGGATAAATTTCCCTGAGTTATTTACACTAAAACCTTGCTGCTTACCAATCCTGTATATAATAGCTACATCTGTTAACATCTGTTTACATCCCACACTCCTAGTCCTTCACTCCCTCACCCCACCTCTCCTTGGCAAACCACGAGTCTTTTCTCTGTGTCTGTGAGTCTGTTTCTATTTTGTAGATAGTTTAATCTGTGGCATAGTTTAGATTCTACATATAAGCGATAGCATATATTTTCTCTTTTATCCCAGTAAATAGTAAGGAGTGGAATTGCTGGGTCACAAGTAAATGTACACTGAACTTTATAAGAAGTTAGCAAACTATTTTCCAAACTGATTATACCATTTTATACTCTTACGGGCATCAAGCACCATCTGAAAGTTGTAGTTGCTCCATATGCCCACTGGCAGTTGGTATAATCTTTTAAATTTTAACCATTCAAATGGGTGTTCAGTAAAATCTTACTCTGGTATTCCTTTTCATTTCATATATCATTTTGGGCATCTTTTCATGTGTTTATGGTTATTCAGATATCTTCTGTGAAGAATCTATTAACTTTTTTTACACAATTTTAAATTGGGTAGTGTTATTATTTTGAGTTTCAAGATGCTTTTATATATCCTAGATACAATTATTTTATTAGATGTATACATTGTAACTATTTTACCCCAGTCTGTAGCTTGACTTCTCATTCTCTGAATAGTAATTCTTAATTTTGATGATATCTAATGTATTGATTTCCTTCCTATTGATACTATAACAAATTACCTGATATCGTGGTTTAACACAACACAAATTTATTATTTTAAAGTTCTTGATATCAACACCAAACCAAGTTGGCAAGGCTGGAGTCTCCAAGGGAGAGTCCATTCCCTTGCCCTTTTTCTTATTTCTCAAGGCGGCATGCATTCCTTGTCTGGTGATGCCACACCACTCTGACTTCTCCTTCCATCCTCACATGGTCTTCTCTGACTCTTGAGTCTCTTACTTCCCTCTTAGAAGGACACTTAGTCCCTCCTTGATAATCCAGGGTAGTGACCTACTTTAAGACCCTTAACATATCACATCAGCAAAGTCCCTTTGCTACATGAGGTAATGTATCACAGGTTCTGGAGATTAACATCCAACATATTCATTTGTTAAATGAATAATGATGAACCTTCTGTCACAGAGCACAGGACTCCCCTCATGATGGTGTTGCAGACTGACATTCATAGCAACTCTATTCAACTGTGAAAAAGGATGGTGAAGAGCCAATTTTTAGTTAGGCAAAATGCCAATTAACTATTGGTATACGAAGGCCCAGTGGTAAAGAATCAGCCTGCCAGTGCAGGAGATGCAAGAGACTCAGGTTTGATCCCTGGGTTGGGAAGATCTCCCGGAGAAGGAAATGGCAACCCACTCCAGTATTCTTCCTGGGAAATCTCATGGACAGAGAAGCCTGGCGGGCTACAGTCCATGGGGTCCCAAAGAGTCAGACATGACTGAACATGCGTGCATACAAAGGGATATTCTAAGAGCCACATCAGAGTTTTGGTAAATGAACTTCAATACATGACTGAACATGCGTGCATACAAAGGGATATTCTAAGAGCCACATCAGAGTTTTGGTAAATGAACTTCAATATTGTATATGATAATCTTATAAAGTGAAGTGAAAGTCACTTAGTCGTGTCTGACTCTTTGGGACCCCATGGACTGTACAGTCCATAGAATTCTCCAGGCCAGAATACTGGAGTGGGTAGCCTTTCCCTTCTCCAGGGGATCTTCCCTACTCAGGGATAGAACCCAGGTCTTCCACATTGCAGGTGGATTCTTTACTAGCTGAGCCACAAGGTAAGCCCAATCTTATAAAAGGTTAGATTATTAAAGCATTATATCTCATAGTCTAATGTGGATGAAAATATTCTTAAAACAGATTGCTGGGTTAAAAGTCCACCCCTAGAGATTTTTAAATCTGTGGTAAAGTTCAAGAATTTGCATTTCTAACAAGTTCCCAGGTGCTGTTGGTGCTTGCTAGCCTGGGAATCTCATTTGAGAACTGCTGGATTAGATAAATAGTTTGTCAAGAGCTGTTCAACCAGTGTTTTTTTCAATGTGTGGGACAAAGGTCATCTATGTAGGAATCACCAGTTGAGCTTGTTAAAGATTCTGATTATCCAGGCCCTAATACCAAAGGTTTGAATTAGTAGCTTTGGAGAAGAACCTACAAATCTATTTTAAAGAAATTCTCCTGGGGAGTCTGGTGTCACTAAAGCTTGTGAACTACTCTGTTAAACTGTATGAAGCTCTTTCAAGCCATCAGCCACCACTGTGCTCTGGGTCATAAGCAGGTGATTACAGTATCATATTCTTACCTTTTATCGGTATCATTATGGTATAGAGCTAAGCACTGGGATTTTTGAAGCTTGATAGAGAAGGGTTCAGGTGCTATGTATGCCACTTTTATTTGGGTGACTTTGGACAATAAGATAATTGTTTGGGGCTTTAAATCCTTTATTTTAAAATGTTTATTTATTTATTTTTAGCTGTGTCAAGTCTTAGTTGTGACCTGAGACTTCTTCCCTGCTCACGGGTTTACATGTCTCACGGCATGTGGGATCCCATTTCCCAGTCAAGGATTGAACCTGCATCCCCTGCTTCAGAAGGTGGATTCTTAACCACTGGATCACCAAGGACCTCCCTGGAGCTTTAAATTCTTTAATCTGTGGAGTGGAATAATGAGATAAGCACTACCTAATAATTAGTTAACATAGTATCGGATACTTAGTAAATAAGCAAGCAATAAATACTAGCTCTTCTATGATTTCCTATTTCTCATTCCCAGTAGGGTTATTCGGTTTGACCCACTAGACCTGTCTCTTCTGGGGGTAGGGTAGACTCTCTTCCTCGTTTTCTATTGCAGTTGACATGAATCAAGAAAGGCATCAGTGGGAGGAACAGCAGAGGAAAGGATGAGAAGGACTGGGAACCTAAGAGCAGAGAGAAAAATACTCTTCTCTGGGTGGTGCTGGCGACAAGCGAGCAGATTCGGAGACTGGGAAGTGGTTTACTGCCTGTTTGGTTACAGCTCCCATCCACATTCATAACGCCACGCATGTCCTCCTGCTACACCCTCCAGGACCCTGCAATGGATGCCTGTGCACACTTAGAGTGATGGATGGACGTGTTTGTACTGACTTAGAGGAGGGAAATTAGAAGAGGTAGAAGAGGATGGTCAGGAAAATGAGGAAACGCCTTCTCAGACTCAAAAGAAACCATAAAGCCTGGAGCTATTTTCAGTGTGGCCAAAAAGCCTGGCACTGTTTCTCATTTTGTTGACTTATTTTATTTTTCTGCATCTGTCTGGTCATACCCAAGAGAAGGGATAATATTTTTTCCTGAGTCCTTGCAGCACAAGGCCAAGTAGACGGACTCTGGGAAAGAGAGTAAGTGAATGTTTTGGCCTTATCTGTTCAACTGATCAAATAGCCTTTCTCACAGAGCCATTATTTTCTCTTGTCCTTTTAGACTCTGTGTGTGTCTGTGTGTTGAGTGTCTTCATGTCAAAATGTATCTGAAATTTAAAGGACATGGTTTTCTGATACTTTTGGCTTCAAAAGAATCCTTTCTAGCTCTTATCTTGCTTGTGCTGAGGTTTATTACATATATAACATATTCTTTTTATGAACTCTGAACATTTATAATTCCCAACAAACAGGAGACAACAGGCCTAAAATTCAAAATGAAAACAAAAAAACCCAAAAAACAGCCTTCTATTTTCTACTGACATACATGGTCATTTCTGATCAGAACCAAAGTCTAAATCATCATATTTTCAAACTTGAAGGCAATTAAAGACCAAGAAACCGAGGCTCAGAGTATTTAAGTTACACAGTAGTGGTACTCATTTAATTGGCATCAGAAAACAGATCTGTGGTGTCTATTTCAATGCTTGGATTCACCAAGATTTACCCTACCACCCTTGACTTGAATCCACAGTCCCATAGCTATTGAAATCCTAAATAGATTCAGAAAAACATATCTGTGATGATTAGTACTCTAAGACCTAAATCAAATCCATTTGACTTCCAGGGATTTATAATTCATTTTATAAGCTGGCTAATCAATTTATCAGAATAATTTTCTGGAAGATGACTACCTTCATTCCCCACCATGGGAGAGGATAATTAAAAGCCCTCAGTGAACTGCTTCTTTCCTAAGAACAGGGACACCTTACTGGTGATCTGTAAGACTGTGAGGCAGTCTGTGGGACTGCCTCCTGCCACGCTCAAGGGCAGATACTCATTTCTGCTCAGTGTGTTTGGCATTTTCCAAACTCCTAAAAAGAATAAAACTGAGATAGACATTTCCAAGTATAAATTAAACAAACAAAAATTTTAAATTTTAGGTTTTTATTTCAGCTTACAATTTTTTACTCTTACTTTAAAAATATTGTCAATACATGTACATAGCTATGAAATAATGATACATGATAATCTTCTGTCCTATTTCTTCCAATCCCTGAGTGAAACATTTTAAACTCTTTTTGCTCTCTCCTCTGGTTTTAACCTTAATATACTATTACTACTTGATTCCTAAGTCTTAGACATTTCTACTTGCTTCTTTTGTGGTGGTTGAGGACTTGGCTCTTCACCACCCTCCAAATTTCTTCCCTTCCTTCCTCACTTATGACATATAATAAGACCACAGTTTTAGTGGAGTTGAAATTCAGTCTTCACATTATTATTATGGTGTAAGTAAATATATTTTACTGAATAATCTACTATTATATTATTGTTGTTTCTCCTTCTTGTTTTTAAAAACATTTTCTTGGAATGTAAAACTGCCTTATTTTTTTCAGTCCCACAATCTCCTATGTACTCACAAATGTTTTCCAAATGCTCTACTAGATCTGCTGCACATGTTTAAGAAGATTTTCCCCAATAGTTTAATATGATCCTTTATCAGTTGTCACTCTGGCATACACACACTTCTGCTTCAGTTTCTTTTTTCTCTAGGCCTGCTGCACAGAATCAACTTGGGACCTCAGCCTGCTCGTGTATGGGATTTCCCATCTCCTAATCACGTGCTTTCTTCTTCCTCATTTAATTCCTTCACTTTTTTTTTTTTTGCATAATTCTTCTTAATTTAAAACTTAAATTTTTTTAAAATTAAAAAGTTACAATTCAGGGAGAATATAATGAATCTATATATACTTATCACTCATATTCAAAAATTATTACGTTTGCCACATTTAATACATGCGCCTCTTTTTCCCTCCTCCTTCTCCCCTCTACTCTGCTCTCCTGCTCCCTCTCTTCCTTTCTCCCTTGCTAAAGTGTTTTAAAGTGAAAGCCACTATTTTAAGTCATGACACTGGATGAGCAACTACATTCTATATATGTAGTGACAAAGAGACTCTGCATCACCCAAGTTGCTGACATCTGCACACAGGAAGGTCTTTCTTGGCTTTTTCAGTTACCTAAACTAATGCATTCTTTTTCAAGGGATATTGAGTTAGGTTTCTGGAACATGCAAAATTTTCAAGTTGATCAGAAGTTTTGGCACACTGATTTCAGAACTTTTTTTTCAAGATCATTGCACTTAAACTAATCCCCAAATAAACTTGCTCCTCGTGCTATTGGTATCCAGTAGGTGAAATGTTTAACTTATAATATTCAACTGTGGAGACATAAATATAAAATAATGTGATGTTTACCTCCTTTGAAAATATATTTCTTATATAATACCAGTATAAAGACTAAGATTTGACATTCAATGGGAAAGCTATTTTGTTCATTAGGAACTGTACAAAGTTGATGGCAAAGGGCTTCCTATATCCATTAAAGAAATGTTATATAGCTCAGTTAACTTTAATCTAAGAGAGTAAAGATAGCAGTCTTTGTATCACAAACCAGTAGGTGATGGAACATTTGATAACTAGAAATTGTGTCCGTGAATTAGCACACTAGCTCCCATAAAATTGTAAATTCCATAATAGTATTTTCATCCAGATATTCTTATCTTTATTATTAAAAACATGAGCATTTTTATAATTCTTTTTGTTTTCTGAATTGTATTAACAGAATAGCTGAAATCAATTTGATGTGAATAGTTCAGAAATACTGATAAAAATCTCTTCCTAATCACTTTCTTATATATGGCTCCATTCTCCATGAGGTCTTTTGCTTTTAACAGTACACATACCCCAGAAACTTGCAGCTTTCTGGATAAATAACTTCATTTCTAGTTCTATTTTCTCCTCTTTAGATCTTTATCCCCAGCAGATAAGGAAATTAGCTTTATTATGAGCAATTTATTGATGTATTTACAATAAGTTCTTCCTATTAATCTTATTTATACTGTGATTCACATGTTTTTAGTAATCATTTTCTGAAAAGGTTATGCAAAAAAGCTTGAAGTAGCAGGGATTAATAAATTTATTCACATATGTGTTTATTAACAGAGATTAAAGTGACATAAAGAGTAAAATGCTTCCCCCTAGTGACAAAGAAGGGCATAATTATAACTCAATTTAATAGGAATCATCTCAAATTCTTACCAGTAGGTTGGGTGAAAATATTTAACTAAGTGGTTATTTTAATGATGGTAATAATATTTTTTAACTCCCAGGGATTTTGACATGATCTCATCTCATCTTACTAGCCTCCTAACCCTGACCATGGAAGGTTGTTTTCTAAAAATGGCAGCTTCTATTTTCTAAAAGTGACTAGATACTTATTCCATGCTTCATGTGCTTCTTGAATTAAGACAAGCTTCTTATCAAGAGGTGTGGTATGTGCCTCTCCTCTTGAATTTTTTTTGAAGGGGAATAGTGACTACTACTTGGACTAAGTGTGCAGTTAGAAGTGATGCTGTGTGGCGTCAGAGCCCATAAAGAGGATGCCACTTGTGCATGACTTGACTTGCTCTTTGCTGGGATATGCACCTCGAAAGTTGCAAGCTATCATGTAAGACATCCAGATACTCTAAAGCAACCAACCTGGAAAGACCATGTGGAGAGACCAAAGGGAGACAGAGAAAAACATCAGAGGATTCCCAGGTGTTCCAATCTTCCCAGCCTGGGTACCAGACATGTCAGTGAATGAGCACCCTCTGCCTGCAACCGTGTGAGAAAGTCAGAGGGGGATCTGGCTGGCTGGGTCCAGTCAACTCCCACAACCATATGAAGAAACATTAAGTGTTTAAGGCACTAAGTTTTGGTGGGTAGTTACACAGTCATAGTAAATAGAACACTGGCTCTTCTCCATGGTTCCCTCATTCAGAGACCAGCATCCTTATTCATATGACAGTCCCCAGTTTTTCACATCACTTTGTTTCAAACTTTTCTGAGATCCAGATGGGGAGTTCCAATTGCGTATTTAAATTTCCATGGTCTCAAATGTACCTGTTGGGAGATACTGCAAATCATATGCAATAGACAGCAATGTGTGCTATCCATTCAGGGAGAGAACCAATAACAGGCAGCAATAATTCAATTTGCCACAGTCACCAAAGTTGTGTGAGACTATTAATGAGATAGGAGGAAAAAGGTTTTCCCTCTATATATGTAGGAATAACCTACATGATGACATAGAAAAGGGATTAAAAAGATACCCATCAAAGCACTAGCAATTCTCTGAAATGGGGCTAGAAATGTAAAACAAATGAAGAAAGACTCCAGTTTTCCTTAATCCTCTGTAGTGCTTGAATCTTTTACAAGAATCCAAGCAACTGAGGGAGTCTGAGGCTGAAAGCTGCTACCTGCCACATCCAAGGTCACTCCACAGTCAAAATCCAGAGCTGGATCTAATTCAGAATTGTTTGCAGTGTATTTTGTCTGGTCCTTGCCTTTGCCCATTTGTATGTGCCTTGAGTATTTTCCTGTTGTCATCTGAGCATGTACAAACAAAAATGACCATGTGGGCTGTATTTCTGGCTATTCTCTTTAATTCCAGCATTTGTATATGAGGTCATAGTTATTTAATTTTGCTTTACTGCTTCCTCATATCCTCCTTCAAGTTATTAAAAAGTGTTGATGGTAGGAAGATTAAAAAAGTCTTTGGTGTTACCCAGAAAAAAATAAGCTGTATACCAGTAGAACTGATCCATAGTTTTCTTAGAGAAATTAGCACCAGCAATAGGTCTGTGTTTTCCTTCACAGAAAAGTTCTATAGTCAGGATTTAAAAAAAAATTTCCATGCATTAATTGTGAACATATTTTTCTTATAACTGAGAATTTGGGCTTGTGATTCAACTGTCATTAATGTGCAAATTGTCTCAAAATACTTTGAAGAAGGCTGAGTGCTGAAGAATTGATGCTTTTGAACTGTGGTGTTGGAGAAGACTCTTGAGAGTTCCTTGGCCTGCAAGGAGATCCAACCAGTCCATTCTGAAGGAGATCAGTCCTGGGTGTTTTTTGAAAGGACAAATGCTAAAGCTGAAACTCCAATACTCTGGCCACCTGATGCGAAGAGTTGACTCATTGGAAAAGACCCTAATGTTGGGAGGGACTGGGGGCAGGAGGAGAAGGGGACGACAGAGGATGAGATGGCTGGATGGCATCACCGACTCGATGGACGTGCGTTTGAGTAAACTCTGGGAGTTGGTGATGGACAGGGAGGCCTGGCGTGCTGCAATTCATGGGGTTGCAGAGTCAGACACGACTGAGTGACTGAACTGAACTCATCTTATTTTCCTCCCTTACTTAGTTTTTATAGTGATAAAACAAGGAAAAGAAAAATGCATATGTATCCTCTTATAAAATGTGAAATTTTACAAAACAAGTAATTTATAGAGTTAAACTATACAACTCCTTCATTTATAAAAGGAATTCTTTTAAATGGCATGAATTTTGTATTAGTATTTTGTTTATAGATCACAGGGAAACAGTAGGTAATGATAGGAGAGAAGCCTGAGAAAGGTAAAATGTTTTAGGAAACAATAGTGATTAAAGATCAATAAAAATAAAAAAAAAAAAAACACTTGGAAAATGGTTAGGCCAAGAGGAAAATATTAAATTCATAATAAGTTTCATAAAAATGTGATATCAAATGAACATTTTTATGGTTAGTAAGATGGAAAGTGTCTTTTCCTTTGTAATAATTGCTATCTTTCACACCAAGGAGAGGTATGATTGTGTATTTTCTGAAAACAAGACATGCCATGAATGATGAAAATGATAAAGGGCTCTATTTCAGCAAATCATTGGCAGAAAACAAAGCCCCAGACAACTGGCTAGAGCTCCAGTGTTGTTGAAAGTAGAATACTGTTTCATTATTCTACCAAGCACTTTGAAATCTAGACATTATTGCCAAATATAAAAAGGTGATCTGTGCATTTGTATGCTGAATAGCATGCATTCTTAATGCTTTTGGTGATTTTGTTGTAAGAGCATATTTAGTCCTTGCTTTCATTTTTACTATCGAAGTAAATTAAACCATCTATAAAGTCCCAAACAGCCAAAGCTCTTTTCTCTCTATTTGTCAGCGAGAACTAGCTGGACTCTCAGAAAAGGACTTTTCCCCCACTCATCTGCTGTAGCAGCTTTGTTTGCCAAGATGGCTACAGATATGCAGGATGCATAGGAAATACCAGGCTGTAATACTGCTTTCAACTGTCGGTGGGGAAGCAGCTTCAGAGATCTAGGGAGTCAGTCGTTCAGTGTTTTACTTACATAGCCTGGGGGTCTGGCCATGGACTCAAATCTGAAATGGAGAGACGGAGACTGAATCTGCTCTAACACAGCATGTTAGAAAAACCTCTCTTTCTTCCCTCCTAAATGACAACATCCTTATTGCTATTTCCTCTCAAATGTAGAAATAATATATATTTTGAGGAAAAAATTATGTATGATGTAGAAAGGGAAATTCTCTCCCCTTCCCCTAATGTCATCATCTCCTAGATAACCCACTATTTCAAATATTTCCTATAAATGTGAGCACAATTTTGCTTCTCTGAAATGAAAATACGCCTTTTCGATTTGCTGTGAGCTCTTGCCTTAGCGCTGTGTATTGGGCATCTCTCTGCATAGCCGTCTACAAACCTACAGCTCACTCTTCAAGCTGCATTATTGCCAGTGTTTTCACAGAACCTAAAATGATGAGCGTTACCTGTGTTGCATATGGTACACAAGGAATATATTTTCACTTCCATTTTTCCATGTTTAATGTTTCATTTCCTCTGAGAAATCCCCTCAATGCAGAATCGTGGGGTCAAAGAATAGGTGTGATTTATATTGTAGTGCTCATTGCCAATGGCCCTCCAGAAATACCCTAAATATGTTCCCACTGAATGTGTATGAAAGCATACATCTCTCACATCTTTGCCCAAACCGGATATTGTCAGTCTTCTTAATATTTCTCAAATTGATAGGCAAAAACCAATATCTAATTTTATTATACTTTACATAAGAACAGTTTTTTTCCTCTTTCCAAATGTAGATCTAGTTGTTGTCTTCTTCAGGAGAAGGCTCTATCCTTTGTTTTGGGGAGGCTCTATCCTTTTGCTCTATCCCTGCTTCCAGCCTCTGGCCCATCCAGCTTGTTCGGGGATTGCTGGTCATTGCTGGTCTTTTGCTGTATCAGTTTTTGCTTTTCCCATAGCTGAGCAGAGGCATATTTACTTTCTGTCTCTGATGTAGATTCTCACTGTATTTGTACATACCACACACCACACACAGAATCGCAAATCACCATCACAAATACACCTCCACACAATCTCTCCCCCTCTCACACATACCACATCACATACAGAATAACATTTGCAATCCTATCACACACACCATGGTGTCTATAATAGAGTGTTGTTACAGCAATCACAATCAAATCAGGTTTCTGAGCAGAGTAGAGGCCCATCACTTTTCTAGGACACTTCAAATACTTCCAGATGACTGTGGCCTTTCTTGGGTGTCACCTTCATCATCTCAGTTCCCCAGTGTCTTGCTCACAGAACTTTTCTACAAGCTATTTCCTCCTTGCTGGGCACATCTGCACTCTCCCAGCACAGAGGCTGCTGTGAAAAAGGTTAAGAACTGAAGTTCTTGTGCACTGACTCAAATATACAGGAAATGCTTTAAATCTGTTCTCTCACCCACATCAACATGTATTATTTCCCCTTGAATTATGCCACATGGATTTCGAAGAATTAAACTGTGGAAAGGCCGAAATAGATCCAGCTTTTTCTGGTTTCTGCAGAGAACATTCTGATTTACCATTAGCCCAATGTTTCTTTCTGAATGCAGTTTTCTTTATTGATTTCTTCCCCTCTGTCACCAGCATTGCTCAAAACAGAACTACTAAAATTTGCTGACCTCCTTTGTTCCCCCGAGGTTCTTAGCAATAAGACTTATGCAGAACATATCCTTTAAATCCACTACTTAATTAAAATACAAAGTTGGGAAAACATAAATAATCGAGCTGATAAGGAATTTGTATATGAACACTATTTCTCCCTCTAGTTTTCTCTGTATAAATCTGGGTCTAACTCTTTAGAGAGAAATTTGCATAACATAATTATGAGCCAAATGGGCCTGGGTTTCACCCTATGTCTGTATGAACTCATGATACTTTTCCTTTCTGAGCTTCATTTTTTTGGAGGGGGGTGATTAACATGGAGTTAATAAAAGTACCACTAGCCTTGAGGATTAAGCAGGTACACTGGACAGTATAAGACTTCACTAAATGTAATAATGTTATTACCTGGTAAAAATATTATTTTTATTCATTCAAAAGTCTAGGGAGATGCGTTTGGATGTACATTTTAGCTCTCTTATATGTGATACCAGACTTCACTAGTATATGAAATTAGTCAATATTCATGGACCCCCTAATGTCAATAGGCTCAAAGATAACCCAGACATGGGTTCTGTTCTCAAGGATTCTCATTTCCTTGGGATGCAGAAACTGTGTATTGTCTGTACACTGAGACAATAATTATTGCTTACATTTATTGTCTGTGTGCTATGTGGTAGACTCTAAGTACTTTGCATGGATTAGTTCATTTAATTCCTATAGTCAAATATATGGGGAACATGCTCCTGCTATGCCCATTCTATGGATGATTAAACTGAGGCAATAGAATTTAAGGAGTTATCCTAGTCTGCTAGGATGAGGTAGGGTCAGGTGCATGAACTACACCACTTTAGTGGAGGTGTGTGGGTAGGAGGGAGGAATATCGTCCTAGAAGAAGAAATACTTCCTTCCCCAAATTCTTCATTTCTTCTTTTTAAAAAAGTCTTCATTGAATTTGTTACAATATTGCTTCTGTTTTATGTGTTAGTGTTTTTGACTGGGAGGCAAGTGGGATCATAGCTCCCTGACTTGGGATCGAACCCATACACCCTGCATTAGAAGGTGAAGTCTTAGCCACTGGAATACCAGGAAAGGGCCCCTTTCATCTTTTTTAACGTGTGCCTTTCCTCACAATGTTCTTCATTCTTTTGGTTTTAGTCACAGAAGGGGGTTTTCCTCTTGTCAATGTGCAAATACCACTGGAGGGGGTTAACCCACAGAAGATTAAAGTGACTCTGAAAAGTTCATCCGATCTTTAAGGTGATGAGTCAGGAGAGAATCTGAGACCCTGGATGAGAGGGAGGAGCCCTGGGCTGGAAGGCAGGGAGTCAGAGTGGAATTAGGAGCACGGATGTGCCGCCTCAAGATGCATCCTCTCTTATATTAATATATGCATGCTCAGTCCCTTTGCCATTCACCTGAAACTGTCACAACACTGTTAATTGGCTATTGTTGTTGCTGGTGCTCAGTTGCTAAGTCATGTCTGACTCTTTGAGACTCCATGGACTGTAGCATACTACAGCATGCTGTAGACTGTAGCATCTCCTCTGTCCTCCACCATCTCCTGGAGTTTGCTCAAATTCATGTCCTTTGAGTTGGTGATGTTATCATCTCATCCTCTGCCACCCCCTTCTCAGCTATGCTCTAATATAAAATAAAAAGTTTTTAAAAAGACACACCCTCCTTTTATGTTTATGTATTTATCATATCTGCTCTGGGAGCTCTATATTCCTTTCTATAGGTCTGGAATTTTTCTGACATCTTTCTCCTTCTGCCTAAGCAACTCATTTTATTATTTCATGTGTCTCTGCACTGATGGTGACAAATTTACTTGGCTGGCCTTTCTGCAAATGTCTTTATTTCACCTTGGTTTTTGAAGGATATTTGGCTGGATATAGAACTTTATGCTGAGGGTTTTCTTTGTTTCTGCTTTTATTTATACAAACAGATTTCAAAGATTTATACTGTTTAATGTCCAAATAAGTATTTGGGATTAAAAATATTTGTATAAATGAGATACAAGACAAGGACAACTGGGTGGGGAGAATTATACTGATAAAAGTTTATTACACTGTTCATGAATAAATATAATATTCAAAGACAAAAGGAAAGACTCATCCTCCCTGCCTATCACTCGGGCAGAGCTTTTGTCTCCCCTGGCCCTTCTCTGGAGAAGGAAATGGCAACCCATTCTAGTATTCTTGCCTGGAGAATCCCATGGACAGAGGAGCCTGGCGACCTGAAATCCATGGGGTCACAAGAGCTCGACACGACTTAGCAACTTAGCTACCACCACCGCCTTCTCAGGGTCTGTGAGTCCCGCCTGCTTTCCTGAAATCACTCTTCACCTATGCCTCTTTTTAAAGAATTTTTCTTTAAAATGTGATTATTTTTAAAGTCTTTGTTGAATTGTTGTAATTTTGCTTCCACTTTATATAACTTTTTGATTTGTTGGCCAGGAGGCTTGTAGGATCTTAGTTCTCTGACCAGGGATCTAACCCACACCGCCTTCACTAGAAAGGCAAAGTCTTAATCACTCGACCACTAGGGAAGTCCCCCTGCATGCTTATTAATTCCTCCTTTATTTTAGGACCTTTGCCTTATTTTATATCCTCTATTCCACCTTTTCTCTCTTCCTCTAAGGCATAAAATGGGTCCAGGATTAAGGATTTGGGGCATCCCACCTGCACGGAAGCACAGGTGCTTGTTTGTAATTCTTTTACTGTTGACAGTCTTTTCTCAGAAGGTAACTCAGGAGGCATTTTTGAGAGCCTATTTTATTTTTTTTTAAGAAAGGGAATGAAGAAGATGGTTTCTTACTACTGTTTATTTTTAATTATAAAAGTTATACTTATTAAAGAACATTTGAAAATATAGAAATATATCATGATAAAAATCACTCCTAGACACTGTTCTGTCTCCAGTGGATCTTCCCCACCCAGGGATCGAACCTTTGCTTCTGTGTCTCCTGCATTGTGGGGGTGGGTTCTTTACTGTCTGAGCCACTGGAGAAGCCCCCTAGATACTATTAATAATTTGGGAGAATACTTTAGACCATTTTAAAACATTGTGTGGTTTTTAAAACACAGTGTAATCATTTTATTTACATATATACATGCCTAACTACATTTGCCTGTATATATAAAATATTTGTGGATGTATATATAAATATTGTATGTGTGTGTGTGTGTGTGTGTGTGTGTGTGTGTGTGTGTGTGTATATACTTCTGTGGGGGCAGAAAAGGATTTCATTAAGATTCAGTCCTTATGTGCTAGTCACTTCAATCAGCGCAGGTCTATTGACTTCTGTATCGAATGTCTGTCATCACAGCTGTGTTTTAATCTAAATTGACCACTTGGGCATCTGTTAACCTTTCAACACTGCTTTGTGATATAGGTGCAATCTCAAATCTTTCCTGATTCAGTCTTGTGAGTTTGAGCTTTCCCTGACATCATTCTAATGCGCTAGAACCTAGGAGATTTCATTTCTCTTACTTGTTGGCAAGTATCTCAGACTCTTCAGTGCATCTATTTCACAGTGCTCCTCTACGTCCTTTCACTCTGCTGCCTGTTCAATACTAGACTATGGAACTGAAACTTTAAGAAGGGACAAGAAGGCAGCAATGAAGTGATTGGAAAGGTTGCCATTGTCTGAGTGTGCGATAAATATCCTTTCCCAGACATTATGAATGAGGCTGCCTTCCTGATGAAGGATTGATCTGCTCAACAGAATGTATATGGAAAATGACAGAGAAACACTAGGAAGCAGAGGGAGTGGTGGGGAGCAAGATGAGTAGCCACTTCAGAAAGTTTAGACTCTGTTTTTAGGACAATGACTCCAGGGATTTAGATTAAACTTAAAATTAGAATCTTTGCATTATTCTCCCAAACTTTTCATGTGATTTCTTTTGAGTAAAGGATAGTAAATACAGCAACTGAAAATATTGGGAAGAATTATTTATCAACTACTCTTTTATTGGAGGGAGTTGTTCCCCCTACCCCTGGCCCACTCTAAAAATCTTTTATCTTCACAGGGGACAAACGCGGTCCCTTAAGAACTATAAAATAAGGGGGGGGGAAGTCCTCCTTCCTGTGGAGATAATTGGAATTGAAACATTTCATATGCTTTAGAGGAGGAAATTGAGGAAGTGAATTGTACACAAAGAACAAAGGCAGTTATTCAGCATGTCAACCTTGCCCCTGTATTGGCTTTGAACCCAGTCTGGAACTGAAATTAAGCCTTGCCATAGCAACACTAAAGATTTCTTTAGGCTAAAAACACCTTTGTAGGAAAAAATATAGGATGATCTCAAGAGGGATGGGATGTGTGGAGGTAGCAAGAAATGCATTTTAAAAGATAAAACTCTGAAATGAAAATTCAGACTCCTTCTAATCCGTGATTAAACATTGTGACAGAAGAACCTTTAATCCCTTATAGTAAATCTCTCATACTGGTTTCTTCAACTCTTCTGATATGTTGACGTGAAGTCCCTAGGGCTCTTCTTTGCTTAGGCAAAGATTTCCATCCATGTGTATAACTGTCTCCAGATACCAAGCCCTTGTAAAGGAGAACTTTTAACCTTGCTTGTTATCACTGATTCATGTCAATACCTAGTCCATGGGTCATACCATGGCCAAATCTAGCCCACTCACTTTTTCCTAAATGAAATTTTTTGGAACACGGGCAGCCACCCCTTCAATTACATGGTCTATAGTTGCTTTTGCTCTATCACAGAGAATTTAGTTTTGATAGAGTTCGTATGACCCACAAAACCAGAAATATTCGCTTTCTGACCCTTTACAGGAAAAGCTTGCTAAACATTGCTGGTTGATTAGAACATGGAAAGGCCAAATTTCTAGGTTTAAATTTGCATTTCTGATACCCACTCCCAGAAATCTCCCATG
Source organism: Nanger dama (assembly GCA_917880005.1). NCBI lineage: Eukaryota > Metazoa > Chordata > Mammalia > Artiodactyla > Bovidae > Nanger > Nanger dama. The sequence goes on from CAKJTW010000059.1 coordinate 7,912,912, forward strand.
TCAATTGTTCTCTCTGGTCAGATAATGTTGCACATGGCCTCTGCCCATATTTCTATAAAATCTTCCTGTCAAGCACAGCAGTACTAAAATAATAATAATAACAATAAACAGTGGTTTGAATTTTTTGTAGATTTTTATTTGTGTTTTGAATGTAAAACATGAAATACATTTGGTTCTTCAAAAGGACAGAGATATTTGGGAGGTGATTGAATATTGGTTGCATTAGAAAGTAAATTAATTATTTACTGAATAAGTATAATACATATTTGCATAAATAAAGCACTTTCCCAATAAGCATAATCATTTTCCATTGCACTTCCTAAACAAAAGAGATTGATTTCACATTTAATCTGACCACCCCCATGCCATGTGAGGTATAAACTATTCTCTGAAAGTTATCATATATATAAATGTAAACATCTGAATAATTAAACACATAAATGCATGATTTATAGATAAACATCTTCACAGAAGATGCTGCTAATTAATTGTGCCAGTTGTATTAGAGGCATCATTCCTCAGCCTTTAAAACATAGCTTGCCTTTTAGCCATGTTAAATATGGTGAGCATAAGGGAAGTGATTGTTTATTTTTAGAGTGTCCATACCGTCAGTGAAGAGGGCGGCAGAGGATAAGATGGTTGGATAGCATCACTGACTCAGTGCACATGAACTTGAGCAAATTCCAGGAGACAGTGGAGGACAGGGAAGCCTGGCATGCTGTAGTCCATGGAGTCACAAAGAGTTGGACATGACTTAGTGCCTGAACAACAACCCTCTCACTAGTTGAGGACATGATTGCCAACTTCACATCACAAATCACTGGGGCTCAAATGGTTTCAGCTTGTGGGTGGATGTGTTCTGTGCCACAGAGTATCATGCTTCACTTGAGTATTTTTACAGCAGCTTGATACAATCTCAAATTGCTCTTTTAAACTTTTATTGTAAAGTATCCTGTATCCCTGCTTCTTTCTTGAGTCCCAGCTGTCTCATCCTCCTTTACCATAGACCCTTTCTTGCTTGCCTGTTGGCCTCTGGGTCCCCGATTGCTTTGTCCTCTGGGTCCCAAAGCTCTTACTTCTCATATAACTCTCATTTGGCATTTCCTGTGTCCCTAACTACACTGTACTTTTAGTGCAAAGGATGAATTCTGTCTGCCTTGCAGTCTTAGCAAGAAGCGTTCAGTTCAGTTCAGTCACTCAGTCGTGTCTGACTCTGCGACCCCATGAATCGCAGCACACCAGGCCTCCCTGTCCCATCACCAACTCCTGGAGTTCACTCAGACTCACATCCATCGAGTCTGTGATGGCATCCAGCCATCTCATCCTCGGTTGTCCCCTTCTCCTCCTGCCCCTAATCCCTCCCAGCATCAGAGTCTTTTCCAATGAGTCAACTCTTCGCATCAGGTGGCCAAAATACTGGAGTTTCAGCTTTAGCATCTTTCCCTCCAAAGAAATCCCAGGGCTGATCTCCTTCAGAATGGACTGGTTGGATCTCCTTGCAGGCCAAGGGACTCTCAAGAGTCTTCTCCAACACCATAGTTCAAAAGCATCAATTCTTCGGCGCTCAGCCTTCTTCACAGTCCAACTCTCACATCCATACATGACCATGGGAAAAACTATAGCCTTGACTAGATGGACCTTAGTCGGCAAAGTAATGTCTCTGCTTTTGAATATGCTGTCTAGGTTGGTCGTAACTTTTCTTCCAAGGAGTAAGCGTCTTTTAATTTCATGGCTGCAGTCACCATCTGCAGTGATTTTGGAGCCCCCAAAATAAAGTCTGGCACTGTTTCCCCATCTATTTTCCATGAAGTGATGGGACCAGATGCCATGATCTTCGTTTTCTGAATGTTGAGCTTTAAGCAAACTTTTTAATTCTCCTCTTCCACTTTCATCAAGAGGCTTTTTAGTTCCTTTTCACTGTCTGCCATAAGGGTGGTATCATCTGCATATCTGAGGTTATTGATATTTCTCCCAGCAATCTTGATTCCAGCTTGTATTTCTTCTAGTCCAGCGTTTCTCAGGATGTACTCTGCATAGAAGTTAAATAAGCAGGGTGACAATATACAGCCTTGACATACTCCTTTTCCTATTTGGAACCAGTCTGTTGCTCCATGTCCAGTTCTAACTGTTGCTTCCTGACCTGCATACAGATTTCTCAAGAGGCAGGTCAGGTGGTATGGTATTCCCATCTGTTGAAGAATTTTCCAGTTTATTGTGATCCACACAGTCAAAGGCTTTGGCCTAGTCAATGAAGCAGAAACAGATGTTTTTCTGGAACTCTCTTGCTTTTTCCATGATCCAGTGGATGTTGGCAATTTGATCTCTGCTTCCTCTGCCTTTTCTAAAACCAGCTTGAACATTCAGGGAGTTCACGGTTCATGTATTGCTGAAGCCTGGCTTGGAGAATTTTGAGCATTACTTTACTAGCATGTGAGATGAGTGCAATTGTGTGGTAGTTTGAGCATTCTTTGGCATTGCCTTTCTTTGGGTTTGGAATGAAAACTGACCTTTTCCAGTCCTGTGGCCACTGCTGAGTTTTCCAAATTTGCTGGCATATTGAGTGCAGCACTTTCACAGCATCATCTTCCAGGATTTGAAATAGCTCAACTGGAATTCCATCACCTCCACTAGCTTTGTTCATAGTGAGCTCTCAGAAAACTGCTGCTGCTGAGAGCATCATGGTGTTTGTGTGCTAAGTCATGTCCAGCTATTTATGGTCCTGTGAACTCTAGCCCGCTGGGTTCCTTAGTCCATGGGGATTCTCCAGGCAGGATTACTGGAGTGGGTTGCCATGCCCTTCTTCTGACCCAGGGATCGCACCGGTGTCTCTTGCGTCTCCAGTGCTGGCAGGCAGTTTTTTAGCACTAGCGCCACCTGGGAAGCCCCATTGTGCTGTTTAGGTTTTTCATTTTGCTCATTCTGATGGTTTTAGTCTATCTCCATTATCTCTGGATTAAGTGGCTTAAACCAGGTTTTGACCAGGTTTCTTTTTTGCTTGTTTTCCCCTCTCCTTCTTTTAGATTGCTATTTCCTGTTGGTATCCGACAGGCCTGAACCAGTCTCTCTCCTGCCAGACACCACTAGGCCCTACCTTGCCTTACTTTGTTCTTTGATTGTCCATCCTTCCTCCAGGAAACCTTCAAGAATTTCCTCTAATTCACCTTGTTAGCACCATCTAGGGGCCAAATTTATCTCAGACTCAATCCTGTAATCATAGCTGCCTCTTGTTTTGGTGGGTGGAGGGAGGAGACGAGTGCTTAAGTCTCTGGCTGTGGCTGAAAAATGAATGTTGAACAAATGGTTTTAAAATTTCTTTGGTCATCTTGTTACTTCCTCTGGGTCCCACATGCTCCTCATTTGTAGCTCTGTTTGGTTACTGCTTTCCTCTGTGTTATGCTAGAGTTAGCCATCGGGGAAGCCCCTGGTGGCTCAGACAGTAAAGAATCCGCCTGCAATACAGGAGACACGGGTAAAATCCCTGGGTCTAGGAGATTCCCTGGGGAAGGCAATGGCTACCCGCTCTAGTATTCTTGCTTGGAGAATCCCATGGACAGAGAGGAGCCTGGTGGGCTACATTCCATGGGATCACAAAGAGTCAGACATGCCTGAGCAACTGTGCACGTACATACATTAGAGCTGGTTCTCTCTCCACCCTTATTAGAATTTTGAAGAGAGTATTCATGTTGATGTATGGCAAAACCAATACAATATTGTAAAGTAATTAGCCTCCAATTAAAATAAATAAATAATAATAATAATAAAAAGAGAGTATGGACATGTTTCTGTGGCATACCAGCTCAGCAGGGGGATAAGTTTGCAGTAGGTACTCTGAAGTATTTGGAGTTGAAATAAGACATTCTTTTTTGCCCTGGAACTAAGTTTATCTTGCAAGTAAGGACTATTTCTACTATGCAAAGCACTGCTGTTCTCAAATAGTATAAAATTGTCATCCGGATTCACTGCCAGCCCAAAACCTTCTTCAAAAAGATCAATTCCTTATTTCTTAAAGCATATGTTCCTAAATTGTTTGAATGATAATTACTTAGTAATACTAAATGTTTCAAAAGATTTACAATGTGATTCACATATTGAAAAAATATTTATAGGAATCTTTATAATTTAGTTGTATCATTTGGCCAAATTAACCTCTGTGTGCCTAGGTTTTTTTATTCTGTAAAATGAGGATAAGTGTTGTGGACAAACCTCGGTGTCCTTTTCCTTTTAGTTATTCCTGGTATTTCTGCCTCTACTCCACAGCTTTCCTCTACCCACCACTGATGGGATCCAATATTTTCACTATTTACAGGATTCTCCAGATTTCTTCTGTACATGGGGACAGCTCCTATGGTGGAAAATGGCAGTTTACGTGGGATAAGACCTGACCTTACCTGTGTGTCCTCTTCAAGCTTTCTATGGAATCCGGGTAAAAATGCGAAAATCAAGGTGATGGAATCTGTCTGAAGAAGGGTAGAGCAATGATTTTGTGGCAACTAAAGTCATTTAAAACAACAAAAGATGTTACTCGAAGCCCAAGTTGTAAGGTAATAGTTAAACTCTCCGTTCCTGGATGAGATGTGTTTTTCAGGAAGTATCCATCTCAGGTTTCATTAAATAGAATTCTGACTTAAAATATCTGCCCTAAATCAACTTTGAGCAAGACTTAAAACTGGATTACTAAAGAGAAGGTGGTGTTCCAAGTGTTCCTTGTGGGGATGACATTTATTGGGGGAGATCTTGGAAATCAGCAAGGGTCAAGGCTATGAATGAAGCTGACCCCGCAGGTGCAAGGCTTGTGGGTTTCAGTTCCAGTCTCACTCTTCAGAGATCGGTGAGAGCCGCCCTAGAGGCACCATCTGCAGGCCTATGGGAAAGCCAGCAGATTTCAAATACGTGGGAAAGAAAGAAGTTACATTTGAAAGTTGACTTAATTATACCCTCTGCTTTCAGAGAGCTTCCTCTTTGAACCTCTCGCCTCATTTTTCACCCACACTGCCGAACAATTTTGGCATTTGTTTCTCCCCCAAACTATTGGTTCCTGGTTTCGATTTCTGTACCTGTTTGAGAAATACAAATAGGGTTAGATCTCATTGAGAAACACAGGAAAGTTACTTTATGGTCCAGAGTCTTGCGAGGCTCAGCAGATAACTTTTCCTGAGGGCAAGGCGACTGCTGCTTGCTTCTGATGTCTGTGTGTAGGGAACTCTAGACACAGGTTGGAGGCATGCATTACTGTAAAAATTTCTTTAAAGCTCTCTTCATAAATGTAAAAGAGATAAAAATGTTGTCTGTGTGTCAGTTAGGTACATTTTAAAAATGATACTGAAAAAAGCTGTGGATTTTAATAATAATGTTCTTTCACCTTTTTTTTTTTTTTTAATTGGAGGATAATTGCTTTACAACGTTGTATTGCTTTCCACTGTACCCTTTTCACTCTGTTGAGAGGGGATAAGAAGGTCACTTATTATCAATCCCAGGGCAGGTTTTCCTTAGGAGAGAGTATTATAAAGGATGAGAATATAGTGTAGAAATTAGCACTTAACTAAAAGAGGGGCATGTTATAGATGCATCCTGGGAGACTGGCTACTGACTGGAAGGTGCCTTCAAATTGATTGGAGTAATACCTTCACGCTTTGCTGATTCCATTCTTTTGCTGTTGGCCAAAAAACCCTCACATTTTTATTATTAATCTTTGGACCTAATTACAGACACTGTAGAACTTTAACCTGTAATGATACTGCTTCACCAGGTACCTGATAAAAGTACTGGGTTAGGAATGAATAAATCTAAACTATTTCCCCACTCTGCTGCTGTGAATTTTTACTGGGTGCATTGCTAGACACCTCTAGGCCCGAGTTCCTTCACCTGCGCAATGAAGGTGAGGGATTCTATCACCAACCCCTCCCGGCTTTAGTAGTTTCTAGAAGTATATAACATGTTTTATTGCTTGCTGTGCAGGAAGGAACATGCAGAGTATATCAGAGTCTCTTCTTTGTCTGAATCTCCCTTGCAGGCTTTCTCTCTTCCTCTTAAAATCATAGCTGTAATTTTAAAAATCTTTACTCAAAACTCTCTATGCTTGTTGTACAGAAAGGTTAGAAAATAGAGACAAATGAAAAGAACAAAAACTATGCATAATCTCCTCTGACATTTTTTTCAGACATTTAAAAACACACACACACCCCCTTTAGTTATGTCAGCGTGTCTTGAAGTTTATTAAGTTTGAGGTGGGTTAAGAAATCATCACTGCTAGATGTTCAGGACACATCCAGAGTTTGGAGGGGCAACAAGGAAGATCCTCTGCTTCTTTTGGGATTATGTGTCAGTCCATCCAGGTTTGGACTTTCTCTGGCCTCTTTGCCTCCCTTTTTTTTGTTCTTTAAAATTCCATTTTTAAAATTTTATTAAAGTATAGGTTCTGTACAATATTATATGTTACAGGTCTACAATATAGTCATTTACAGCTTTAAAGGTTATACTCAATTTATAGTCGATAAAAATATTGGCTTTATCCCTTGTGGTGTACAATAGATCATTGTAGTTTATTTTATATTTGATAGTTGTGTCTGTTCATCCCCTGAATGTGAATGTTAGTCATGTCCAACTCTTGCGACCTCGTGGACGGTAGCCTGCCAGGCCCTTCTGTCCATGGAATTTTCCAGGCAAGAATATTGGAGTGGGTTGCCATTTCCAGGGGTTCTTCCCTGACCCCTATGTTTTCCCTCTTCTTTTACTTCTCCCCACTGTCAACCACTAGTTTGTTCTCCGTGTTTGTGCGTTTGCTTCTTTTTTGTTATATTCATTAGTATGTTGTATTTCTCAGATTCCACGTGTAAGTGATATCATATAGTAATTGTCTTTCTCTGTCTGACTTATTTCACTTAGCAAGATGCCCTCCAGTTTCAGCTATGCTGCTGCAAATGGTAAAAGTTCATTCTTTTTATGGCTGAGTAGTATCCCCTTGTGTACATCCTTATCCATTCATGCACAGGCACATTTTTATCCATTCATCTCTTGATTGACACTTAGGCGGCTCCCATGACTTTGGCTTGCTTCTTGTATCTTAGAATTTTTTGTTTTCTTTCTCTCTCTCCTAGTTTATTGGCTTGATTGACTTCCCCTCCTGGAGAGGTGGTACTAGCACCTTTCATCCTGATCTTTCTTAGAAGGAACGTTATACAGAGTTAACATTTACAGGGCAAAAAATAAACCCACTTTGGTTATATTGATGCTTTGTATAGCATAAATCCAGTACCTTACTAAGTTAACAGAGTCTCTGTCTCTTTTTTTCCTATCTTAAAAAGACACAAATGAAATAAAATGGAATAAAAAAATGACCTTAACAACAACAATAATGTCAAAACTCCTCCCAGGAAGGACTAGAAGACAGGAAAAATAAAGAGACGAGGAAGGAAGGTAACTCTGATTTGTTTTCTTTACATTCGTAAATATTTTCTCAATATTTTATATTTAAAAATGTGATCATATTTTATATAGTTAGCAATTTACTTTTTCACATAATAAATCCATCACAAATATCTTTCTGTATCACATAATAAATACCTATTATATATTTAGTGCCTATCATATATTTAGTGGTTGCATATTTTTGCAAGGGAAGAAGTAACTTATCTAGCTTATCCCCATTATTTTTGCTGATAAAAACAATAATAAAAGAATTATGTTGGATGAACAGACTAGGGTAATGGCATAAGTACTCATGTCTTTGTTAGTAAAATAGTAAATGTCGCTCAGTCGTGTCCGACTCTTCGCGACCCCGTGGACTGTAGCCTCCCAGGTTCCTCCGTACATGGGATTTTCTAGGCAAGAATACTGGAGTGGGTTGCCATGTCTTTGTTAAGAGTCCTTTATGTCCATGGTAGGTATATGCAAATATGTGGCCCTAGTCCTGGCAGGTGTTACAACAGATCATGACCCTGTAGTTGAGCTCGCAGCGTAGTGCTCCAGGGAGTCACCACTAAGTGACTGGAGATGACAAGCTACATGAACTCTAGGCCACTCTATATCTCTGGGTTCCCACATTGCCAGAAGCAGGAATGACAAAGTGTTAGAATTGGTCTCATGTTGAAGAACACAGCCAATTCTTTTATGTTAGTATGTTTATATGAATCCTACTGAGTTGACTCTTGGTAGAAAGAGCTAGGTTAATATTATGGACTGAATGTGTCCTCTCCCACAGAGTTGTATGCTGAATCCCCAACCTCCAATGTGACTGCATTTGGAGATGGGGCATTTATGGATGTAATTAGGGTGGCATGTGCGTACGTACATGCATGCTCAGTCATGTCCAGTTCTTTGCAGTTCCATGGACTGTAGCCCACCAGGCTCCTCTATCCATGGGGTTTTCTAGGCAAGAGTATTGAAGTGGGTTGCTATGCCTTCCTCCAGGGGATCTTTCTGACCCAGGGACTGAACCTGTGCCTCTCACGTATCCAGCATTGGAACACAGAGATAGTGTCTCTCTCTGAAGCAAAGGACAAATATACTTACTGCCCATTAGAAAAGGCTTTGGAGCCCTAAGTTTAGGGTTCTTCTTTAAAATACTCTCAGACTTCCCTGGTGATACAGTGAATAAGAATCTGCCTACCAATGCAGGGAACATAGATTTGATCTCTGGTCTGAGATAATTCCACATGCCGCAGAGCAACTAAGCCCGTGTGCCACAAATACTATGCCTACATGCTGCAAGCCTATGCACCTAGGACCTGTGCTTCACAACGAGAGAAGCCACCACAATGAGAAGCCTGCACGCCTCAATGAGAGAGTAGCCCTCAACCTCTACAACTAGAGAAAGCCAGTGTGTAGCAATGAAGACCCAGTGCAATCAGAAAAAAAGATAATTCTCTGTATATGTACACATTCATCTGGGCCCATCCATATCACTTTTGTGGGGCTTGGGGGCAAGTGGAACTGATGTACCTATGCTAATACGCTTCCTGCTGCCCCATGTGCTATGAGGTCCTCTGTCTCTGAACTAGGTTACTCATGTCTTCACCAACATCCATGAAACTTGTTCGTCTGCAAGTTGGTTAAAATATCAGACCCTTTACAGTCTCTAATACATGTCACTACTGTCCCCTTCAGAATTCTCATGTGAAAACTCATTATCTTCTTGATTCTAAGATGCGTTAACATCATAAAAATGAGGCAGATGAAGTCTTATGAAAGTATAGAGGAACCATAAAGAAATAGGCCGAATTCAAAAACTTGATGTTGCTTGTAAAAAAATTACAGGTCTTATTTGAATTTGTGGTTTTGGCCAATGACTCCTACCACTCAGGATCTTTGTGTAGGACTTCAAATCAGGAATAATTTGAGTCCCTCTCTCCTGGGACAAACCTACTGGACACTTACAGTCCAGACACACTTTAAGCTAGGCTAGACAGAGATTGAGCTAGTAGAGAGAATGGAGTAGTGGGGATTCTCACTGGTGTTCTTGCTGATTATTTTTGCATGTGGAATGCTCAGTTGAATAAAGAACTATAGATTCTGCAGATATAAATGTGAAGAACATGGAACTTCACTGACTCAACTGTGATGTGTAAGACTCTGCCACATACCTTGCTCTAATGAAACTCCTACATTGTATTGAATTGTACTCAATATAGTGATATTTTCAAGGAGGTGCTTATTAAAAATTCTGACTTCTGGATCTCACCCCAGACTTAATATATGGGAATCTTGGAGGTGGTGGCTCAGGTATCTCATTTTTAAAAAGATATCAAGTGTGTGTGTGTGTGTGTGTGTGTGTTTTAAATGTTATTTATTTGGACCTTCCCAGTGGCTCAGTGGTGAAGAATGTGCCTGCAATGCAAGAGATCCAGGCAGGATAACTGGTTTCGATCCCTGGGTAGGGAAGATCCCCTGGAGTAGGAAATGGCACCTCATCCTAGTATTCTTGCTTGTAAAGTCCCATGGAGCCTGGTGGGCTACAGTCTATGGGGTTGCAAAGAGTTGGACATGACTGAATAACTGAGCACACGTTTGTTTGTCTATTTATGGCTATGCTGGGTCGCTGGGTCTTCACTGCTGCACAGGCTCTCTCTAGCTGTGGCGAGTGGGGGCTAGTATTTGTTGTGGCGCGTGGGCTTCTTATTGCAGTGGCTTCTCTCATTGCGGAGCATGGGCTCAGTAGTTGTGATGCATAGGCTTAGTTGCTTCGAGTCCTGTGGGATCCTCCTGGAACAGGGATTGAACTGGTGTCCCCTGCACTGCAAAGTGGGCTCTCAATAACTGGACCATGAGGGAAGCTCAGGTATCTCGTTATTGACAAACTTCTCAGCTGATACTTAGACACACTAAAGACTGAGAATCAGTGTATAGATTAGGGCATCAGGAGAGAAGCCAGGTGATGAGGATCACTGTGATTCTGGTAGGAAATATGATATGGTATGTAGTACACTATAGTATGATGTAGAGCAAAGTGAGTGTGCTGGTTAATTTTATGTGTTAACTTGGCTAGGTCACTGTACTGAGCTATTTGGTAAAACATTTTTTTCTAGATGGTTCTGTGATGATGTCTTTTTAGATGAGGAGAACATTTAAATCACTAAACTTTGAATAAAGCTGGCTGCCTTCCATAATATGGGTAGGTCTCATTCAGTCAGTTGAAGTCTTTGTTAGAAAAAGATTGGCCTCCCTAGAGGAGAGAATTCTGTTAGCTGACAGCCTTTGAACTTGAACTGAAATTCTTCCTTGGGTCTCCAGCCAGCTGGCTTACCCTGCAGATTTTGAACTTGCTGACCTACATAAGCACTCTCTCCCAAGGGCTCTGTTTCTTTGCAGAAGCCCGATGATACACCATGGTACAAGGATTACCTTGGGGGAATGTGAAGACATGGTCTCTGATTCTCAGAATGAGAATTTAAAAATTTTGTATTTGCATTTAATAATAATCTTAAAAATTAGATATTCATATTCAGGATCATCTGGATGTTCATTTCCTATCAGAGGACCATTATATGGTATCAGTGATGAAGTCTGTGATAGGGTTATGACTGTTAGGGCCAGCTGACTGTCTAAAGTGACAGCATTATAATTTTTGGTGTATTTTCAAAACTTGAGTACACAGACTTCAGTGTAGGGTTGCCAGATAAAATACAAGAGGCTCAGTTAAATTTGAATTTCAGATAGGCAACAAATAATAATTTAAGCATGTCCCAAATATTGCATGAGGCTTATTTATATAAAATATTACATATTTATACAAATCATTTTTGTTGTTTATTTGAAATCCAGATTTAGCTGGGAATCCTGTATTATTATTTCTTAAATCTAGCAATCTAATTTTGAGATCTATTTCCAGAGACTTCTCAGATTTGAAGGTGTTCTTTGCATGTATTTGTGCATGTGACTGCATGTGTATTTTAGGCAGATAGTTGGTGCTTCTTGATTATCATATTTTTTCATAGTTAGCTCTATATTACTCTTCTGCATCCTCTGTTTCATCCATCTCTGTGAATTTTATTGATGTTAACCATACTCTCGAGAGACCTCTTTGGATTCAGAAAGTTCATATTGATTTACAACACGAGTTATTTTTTTTTGCCTATTATAGTTGAGGTTTCTCTGTGGCTGGGTTCACTTAAGAAACCAAATGGCATAAGAAAATAGAGCTTGAGAAATTCAGGTTTACAGCAAAGGGAATGGATCTGTAGGAATAATTTAAATTGATGTATATCAGCTTGACAAAAATCCCTTTTTTGTCTTTCTCATAATTTGGATTAAAAAAAAATCTTTCATTGGATGTGACTGAAGCACACAGCTAAATATATCTTTCAACTCTCCTCTGTAGCCCCTGCATTGGCCTCAAACTCAACTATTTCCGTTTTCTACCTCACTGAAATACCTTCCAAACATCCTTACAATGTCAACATCCAATTTTACAGTGACTACCTTTTCAATGGACTGTCTCCTAATTGCTTCTGGGATGTTTTCTGGGTGCCAATGGCTCTTATTCATTTTATGTGAATTACTTTTGGTCTCAGAGAGTGTGTCCTTTTTATGTCCTTGCTCTTTCCACCTGTTCTCTAATTTTTAATGTCCAGAGTTAAGAAAATAATAGGATATTTTACTCTTGGACTGTAAGTGGTCACTGTTTATTCTCCAGATAAAGTGTAACACACTTTCTTCTTAAAATTGGCATTATAGTTATATGCTCATTTCACATAACCATTGCAATTGTCTTATAACCCATAATCTAAGCTCATAAGTGAAAGCTGATTCCGTATCTGTAGGAAAAAATTCATTTCTGTGGCATATGCATTAAAAACCACATGGCTTTTTAATTTTGTTCTTTTCTAAGTGCTCTCATTTACTTTAAAACCTAATTTAGGTGGTGATTTAGAAGAATGAAAACTATTAAAGTAAAACCAACCAAAATTAAAGTTATTTTATAGAGGAGGGGTGAGGATCCCATTATGGTTTCTTATTACAAACACTCTTAGAATAGTTCACAAGACAACAGATAAAGTTAAAGAATGATAGGAGCTTGCTCCAATACTTTAATTTACTATATAGATATTGTCTTTCATTCTAGAAGATGAATTTCCTTTCAGAGGTCAGATTTAAAACTGAGATATTTCTTTTAATACTCAATCTGAATCCTTTCAACCAATTGGAAATCTTGAAGGGAAAAAAAAAAGGAATGAATGCCATTAATATCATCTAAAGTGTTTTTGGTCCGGCTAATATTGCCATAAACACACACACATCTTTGTATATATATATACAGACACATATCTTCCTTCAGGTGCCCAAACTTTCATTTTTATTTAGCTTTACAGTTTAATAAAGACACCCAGGACACATAAGCCATCTCAACAATGACACCATTTCTCATTTATTGCTTTGCTTTGATGTTTAAAAAAAGACCTAGTAGGCATGTAGGGCAGATGTAACTGCATTTAATTCCCATTTTATAGGTGAAGAAAGTGAGGATCACAGAAGTTAAGTTCTTTGTGCCCTAAAAAGTGACAAGGTGGGAACTAAACCAGTCCTTTGCCTCCAAGTTCTGTTCTCTTTTCAATACAGTAAGAGTTGTCATGGGCTTTATCAGGGATAATGTGTGAAAAAACTCTAGAGTATTAGTCATTATAATATATTCTCCAGCTCACTTTTCCCCAAACTGGCTAACTATAAGATTCCCTTGGGAATTTGTACTTGGGAAAACACTCTTCGGGTGATTCTGATGATCAGCTAGAATGGAAAAAACCTCTTAGGTCATATTCTCAGAAAACCAACTGATTGGTGATGTCAGTACCCTGCAGATTGTGTATTTCATCCATAGGTGTTTCCTACTGCCTACCTTCAAGTTGTAAAGTCCTATTCCCTTTATAGGAAGACATCATGGCTGGGGAGCCTTGTGGGCTGCCGTCTGTGGGGTCGCACAGAGTCGACACGGCTGAAGCTGCTTAGCAGCAGCATGCTAATAGAAATTGTTATCTTTACCTTCACACCTTCCACTTGTAAGCAATTGAATAGGTGTCATTGGCATTGTCTAAATGTGAGGGAGGTAATGTTATCACCATCTTACAGAACAGAATGCTGAGGAGCAGGAAGCATAAGTAACTTTCCCAAAGGGACTGTCATTAAATAAATTGATTTGGTTGACATAAGGTTGATTATTAGTTCATTCGTGATAATGTTCTGGAGTAACTGAAGCATTTTCAAGTTCTGACATCAAAAGTTATCTTTCGAAAAGAAAAGGACACTACTTTCATTTAAGCAGTTTTATTTAGAGATTTTCCAAAGTCCCTTTCTTATAACACACACACACACACACACACACACATACACAGTTATTTAGAAAAAAAAAAGAAACCTGATAGTTTAAAGCTGTTATTTAATAGAACAATTTGTTTATGTAGTTGAAGAACAACTTTTAAAGGACTTTCCAGATCATATTTTCTGGAAACCTTAAATATTTCAGTCCATCCTGGGAAGAAACATTTGCTTTTGGAAAAGGCTGATGGTTTAAGTAATGTGCTTTGCTTTGATTCCCTTTTCTGCCTGGGGAAGAACATGTCTTATTCATCATTCAATGTGTAAAGTTTTATTGTTACTTCAGAGTTAGAGGAGGAGAAAAATAACCAAGGATAGGCAGTTTGAGAGAGTACCCAAGGGTGGGGAAGAAGACCTGAGATGATCCTAGACTTAAAAATGTATTTTATGTTCAAAGCATCCTTGAGATATTATGAATTTGTTTGCACACTTAGCTTGACTTTGAAAGGAGAACCTCTAAATCCAGAAAATAGTTTTAACCATACTGTGCCAAGTTCAAAGCCAGGTCTTAGAGTCAGCTATAATTTGAGCAAAACAGTAGTAGTTACAGCAGATGCAGCTTTTCCTTCAGCCTGTCCAGAATCTTACTGTGTGCAAGTTACTGAATCACTCTTGTCAATATGACCAGTCATCCCTGTCTCACAACAGAAATTACAAAAATCAACGTGTCACACATATCTTCCCTGGAAAGCAGCGCTGAGGATCTATCAGTCACCAGCAGCAGACACCATTCACGTCAGCTGCACCTTTCTCCTTTGTCCTCTCCATCTCTCTCAGCCTAAAGGAGAGACGCTTGGGTGAGTGAGCCCTCATTGAACCCTGCTTATCTGACAGCAATCAATGGATATTTAGCGAACATTCATAATGAACACCATGCTCCCATCTTGCAAGACTTTGCTGTAGTTATTCCCTCTTCCTGGAAGGTTCTCGTCAGCAATCTTCACCTGACTAGTTTCATCTTGTCACACAAAATCTTAACTAAGGTTTTCAAAGTCACCACTCCCAAAACATCTTCTTTCTGGACATGGGGACACAACAGGAGAAGGCGAGGATGGGCTGAGCTGAGAGAGTAGCTCTGACATATATACACTGCTATGTGCAAAACAGATACCTCGTGGGAAGCTGCTGTATGGCATAGGGAGCTCAGCCTGGTGCTCTGTGATGACCTAGAGGGGTGAGATGGCGGTGGGTGGTGGAAGGGAAGTTCAAGAGGGAGGGGATATATGTATATTTATAGCCGATTCGTTTGTTATACAGCAGAAACTAACACAAACCCAACAAAAGATAATTAATGGGGAACCACCCCCAAAAAAGATCTTTCAATCTAAAATAAACATCTGGTCACATTCTGTCGTATGGTCCTATTTTAATTTTCTACATAGCATTTATTACTGTTATTTTTCTTATTTTAAAAATATATTTTCTGTTTCCTATTACTACAATATATCTACCACAACAGATGGAAACTTCTTTCTTGTTATCACTCAAGCACCTAGAATATTTCCTGGCACATAAATATTTGCTAAATGAGAGACTTAGGATACAGTGATGGAACAGAAGCAGACATGGTTCCTGATAGGCGGGGCTGCTTGTAGTTTAGCAAGGACAGTAGACATTAACCAAAGAATTCTACAGTTTAATGCAAATTTACAGCTATCATTAGTGTGGAGATAGAGCCATTCTAGGAGGACTTAATAATGGGGTAATTAACCGTAAAATGGAGGTCATCCTAGGATCCCCAAGAAAGGGCAATGAGGAGAGATAAAATCTAAAAGAAGAGGTGAAAGAAGTTGAGACAAGTAGGGAGATTAACCAAGGAATTTCTGTTTCAGGTTTTGTGGTTGGAGGGAACATGCTCATTCAAGAAAAAAAGCCGGTGTGGTTGGCTTGCAGAGGGAAAGTGAAAAGATAGTTCTGAGATAGGCTGGACAGGCAGGTGGGATCCAAGCCAAGGCAGGATCTTGTGGGCAATGTTGAGCATTTGCATCTTTAGCCTAGGATTGATGGAAAGCCTCTGATGAGTTAAAATAGTAGTGGAGATTGGTGTGATCAGATCTGCAACTTGAAAACAAATCACTGTGCATTGTAGAGAGTAGACTATTTAGTGATGGTTTACATAGGAAAAGCAATGCCATCATTCAAACAAGAGATGTGGGCTGTTTGGGTTGGGATACTGTAGAAGAGATACAGTACAGAAAGATTCAGGAGCTATTCTGTAAGTCAAGTCAGTAAGATGTGGTTTGGGGGTAGCTATCGGGGCAAGAGAAAGGAAGGTGTCCAGGATGATTCTTAAGCTTCTTATTTGCTTATCAGATGGAAGCTTGTGTCATTCACTGATAATGGTCCCAATAAGAAGACCACGGAGGTGGGGTGTGAGTCTGGAAACAATGAATTCAATTGTGTGTTATGTTCTTTAAAATGCCTTTGAGACCTCCAAGTAGATACAGTTAGTAAGCAATTGGTTATCTGAGTCTGGAAAACCAAAGAAAGTCTGTAGCGGAGAAATACCCACAAATTTGAGTGTCATGCATAATATTTATTTATTTGGATGTGCCTGGTCTTAGCTGTGGCATGTGGGATCTAGTTCTCTGACCAGGGATTGAATCCAGGCCTCCTACATTGGGGCCACAGTCTTAACCCCTGGACCTCCAGGAAAGCCCCTGAGAGACATATCTAAATAGGTGAAAATAGAAGTTGTTGATGTAGATATAATAGCCTGAATATAGAAATTGGAGACAGAAAGGCTAAGACATAGACTTGAGGAAGTTCCATCATTTAATATCATTTAATTACTGGATAGAGAAGGAAGTTCCAAACAAGAGGCATAACCCTAGAGACACTTTTGTCATGGAAGCCAAGGGAAGACTCATCCATTTCAGGAGCTGAGTACAGACTAAAAATACCTTGTCTATGTCTCCCACTAAACAAATACTGTTTAAATCAATGAATGTATATTGAACAAAAGATAAGAAATCTTCAATATATAGGGCATCAAGGGAAAATAAAAGTGAAAAGTGAAAGCCACTCAGTCATGTCTGACTCTTTGTGACCCCATGGACTATACAGTCCATGGAATTCTCCAGGCCAGAATACTGGAGTGGGTAGCCTTTCCCTTCTCCAGAGGATCTTCCCATCTCTGGGATCAAACCCAGCTCTTTTGCATTGCAGGTGGATTCTTTGCCAACTGAGCCATAAGGAAAGCCCATTTAAGGAAAAATGGGGAAGTCATAACAAAATGTGGGATTGAGGAGAAGAGTGGAGATTTCTGAAAATGCATCCATCATGAATGATCTTTCTGGTCAATTATTAGTGTTAGACTTAAAATACAGACTAAACGGATCACCTGTCTGTCTTCTGAACATTGTGTGGATATAACAGCATATTCCAGAAGGGGCCATCTGGTGAAGAGGAACAGTAGGCCCTGTGTTTTCTGGGAGGGATAACAGAGGAAGCAAGGTGCAGGTGTGTTTGGCTGATACTTCCTGGAGCATTCTTTGTTGCTGCTGCTAAGTCACTTCAGTCGTGTCTGACTCTTAGCAACCCCATGAACTGCAGCCCATCAGGATCCTCTGTCCATGGGATTTTCCAGGCAAGAGTACTGGAGTGGGGGTGCCATTGCCTTCTTCGGGAGCACTCTGATCTACAGGGAATTCTGTACGTACTGCTGTATGTCCATTTGAGGTGCAGGCTTTAGAACCTGGTGTGAAACATTGCTGCTTTGGCTAAATATGCATTTGTGCTAATCACTTTGGCAAAGACTTAGATTCCATATGGTGGGTATTATCTGTAATAACCCTTAAACTTCACTGGTATAGTGTTTTTGTGTAGGTGTATAGTAGTGGGCATTCCCTAGGATGATTTATGAACTCTGGGTCCTTCTGGCTTGTGGATCCACTGTCCCTTAAAGCCATAGAGGCTCTGCTGAATCCTCTGCATCTAGTTGGTCATTGCAAGAAGGGAGAGGAGTGAGTATTATGACAGTTTTTTAGCATACATATCTCCTACTTACAAGCAGAAGACTGTCCTGGGGCCACAGTCTACTACCAGGGAGGCTGGGCTGTATAATCAAGTAGAAAAGAAAACAGATTTGATAAACATATCCATCTCTCTCCTAAGGGTCTTTTTTTTTTTTTTTTCATTTGTTCTGCTAGTTTGAAGGCCTAATTAAACTCCAGTACCTGGAGAAGGTTCTTAATAGTCCCTTGGACAACAGAGAGATCAAACCACTCAATCTTAAAGGAAATCAACTCTGAATATTCATTGGAAGGACTGATGTTGAAGCTGAAGCTCCAATATTTTGGCCACCTGCTGTGAAGAGGTGACTCACTGAAAAACATCCTGATGCTGGGAAAGATTGAAGGCAAGAGGAGAAGGGGGTGAGAGAGTACAAGATGGTTGAATGGCATCACTGAATCAATGGATATGAGTTTGAGCAAACTCCAGGAGATAGTGAAGGACAGGGAAGCCTGATGTGCTGCGGTCCCTGGGACTGCAAAGAGTTGGATACTCCTGAGCTACTGAACAGCAACAACAACCTTCCTTGCCAGAGAATTTTTTCTTTACTCAATATATTTAACTTCAAAAATGAAATATATTTACTAAAATATATGTTTCTGCCTGCTGCTCTTAACTTTTACTTAAATGTCTTCTCTTCTCAAGAGAGAAAAACATTTGGTGATGATTTCCCACAATTGTCCAATGATTATCTTCCAGCCAAGAATACTCCACGTCTGGTAATCAAGCTGGTTTACTTTCCCAAAACTATTATTTCTTTCTGATTTTACCTTTGAGTATTGAAAAAAATATTTTTATGAGGTTCTATTTCAACAAGATTTTTGGGAAAAGCTTGGCTTTTGTCTAAAACAGTGGTTCTTAAATGTTCAGAGTTGCCTAGAGAGCTGGCCCACAACCAGAGGTCCAGATTTTCTGGGTGAGAGCTGAAAATTTGCATTTCTAACAAATCCCTAAGTGATTCTCAAGCTACTCATTCAGAAACCAAACTTTGAGAACCTCTTTTCTAAAATAAACTGATTTTTATTTTTTAAAGAGGACATCCTGCTTTCCTAACCCTGAGATTTGATTCACATGTGAACTAACCTAATAGAAAATACATTTTAAAATCAGAAAAGAGCTTGGAATTAGAAATTCTTAATCCTTGCTTTGAAGCAGCCACTTTTTGGTTTGTAGTCACTCTATCTCTCGGGTTTTCCATTTCTTTATTTATAAAATGATGATAATAACACCTACTTTGCCTGGAACAAGAGATTTTGTCCCAGACTAGTCAGGTACAGAACAGCCAGGAGATTGGCTTGTTTCTCTGTAGAGGGAGATTTACAACCCATCAGAAAGCTTCCCTGGGGGCTGATCACCCACAGGGAAAACTATTATGTATCCTCCACAAAAGAGGCTGCCTTCATTTTCTGCAAGGCGGTATACTCCCAGCCCCTGGACCGAATTTCAAAACAATGAGGTAGCCATGACTTGAAAGGTTAGCATTGCATCCTTGTGATTCTTGATGCAGCTCAGTGACAGAATCACTGCGTAGCTTTGAGAAAAATTCCCAGGCCCTGTTCCCGGGGATTCTGAGGTGGGGCCTGGGTGTCCAAATATGTCTTAGGTGCTAACCAGGGTTGAGAACCTTCCTGTGGGAAACAGACTGGTCATGTCTGTCAGAAAGTGGGCTGCACTGTGACTTCCAGCTTACAGACGATAGGCACGTTCTGTGCACAGCTAAGTTTGAGTGCATTCAGGATATTAAATTCCCATGCAGTGAGTGCTCTATCACAGGACAAATGAGAGTGTCAGAGCAGACTTTTTAAGGCCCTGTGTTACTATGTTGAATGATAAACTGCTTGTAGATGATTAAACTGCCTCCACAGGCTTAGGCCCTCACTTTTGCTTTTCAGGTGGTGCCATCTATCTTTCTGTTTCTCCACCAAAGAGAAAGCACACGTGCTGAGTTGCAGCAAAGCACTTCAGATATGAGAGAAGTAGGTTGAGGAAGATGCCTCATGCTTAATTTTCCTAGTCATGCAGAACTAGACCAAATCTCGTATAACCATGCCATAAGACAGTGGGCATCTATAAATAATCTTGTGTTTTAATATCTGATTTTGAAGTTTTATTTTGGCTTTTCTCACTAGGATAAAGGCAGGCAAAATGGTCACTGTGAGAAGAAGTGAAACAGTCTGGGTATGAGATTCAAATGCTGCAATTGTCTCTGGTGCTTTCTCTGTATATGTCACTCGGACTTCTATGTTTCAGCAGAAAAATGGGCCAAAACTCACATTGTTTATTTGATAAAGGGTTGCTTAAACTTGCTCTCTGTGTTTTCTATGTTTACATTTTTGAAAAGCTACTATTAACCTATTTGACATTAAAATAATCTGGCCAGAATAACATTTGTCTCATAATAGCTTTCATTTGGTTCATACATCAGCACTAGATGGCTTTCAATGATTCCAGAAAGAGGCAACTGGAAAAGACAGATTGTGGAACTTTTGAAGAACTGAACTCCAGAGCTTAATGAATGCTTTAGGAACAAGGTCTGTTATTTTCTTCAAATAATGCGCTGATAAGGAAAGAGCAGCTTTGTAAGGACTCTGTTATTTTGATAATTTTGACTGTTTAGAGATGAAGAATTTTCATCAGATGTTGTCTATGATCAACGCTTTCTGATTCCACCCTTTTCCTAGAAACTTCTTTGATTATCTCTTAGCTATGGCTTTTGATGACCTAGGTTTGATTTAGATGATTACTTCTGAAAAAACTGTTAGCATCCCTGTGGTGGCATGGAGGCTCCTGAGGAGGGAGAGGTGGGACAGAATCTTAGTTCAAGTCCTTATATTTAGTAGGAAACTGGGGTTTAGAGCAAAACAGGATCAGGATCCCCAAGGGGTAATGAATGATACCCAGGACAGAACTGGCCTCAGACTCTGGACAAGTCTGAAATAGCTCATGTCAAATGAAGGTACTATTCCCAAGTTCCAGCCATGGACACTGGAGAGTCACATGGGGTTCCCCAGCCTGGTGTGGGGTCTGAGGCTCTGGGAACAAAGGCTGGCTCTGTTTTTTTTTTTTTTTTAACTTTTTATTTATGTAAAGAACAGACTTTTGGACTCTGTGGGAGAAGGCGAGAGTGGGATGATTTGAGAAAATAGCATTGAAACATGTATATTACCATATGTGAAACAGATCGCCAGTCCAGGTTTGGTGTGTGAGACAGGGAGCTCAGGGGCCGGTGCGCTGGGATGACCCCGAGGGACAGGATGGGGAGGGAGGTGGGAGGGAGGGTCAGGATGGGTGGGAGGGAGGGTCAGGATGGGGGACACATGTACACCCATGGCTGATTCATGTGAATGTATGGCAAAAACCACTATAATATTATAAAGTAATTAGCCTCCAATTAAAATAAATAAATTAATTTACCAAAAAAAAAAACCCTTTTCATTTTGCACTGGGGTATAGTCGATTGACAATATTGTGATAGTTTCAGATGAACAGCAAAGGGATTCAGCTATACATATACATGTAGCCATTGTTCCCAAACTCCTCTCCCATCCAGGCTGAAGGCTGGCACTGTATTGCATTATACTGGAAACTGACTAGAGGAGGTTTAGGTTTTTTATTGTTTTACTGCCAGGAGGAGAGGGTAAAGACTAACTTGCAAATCAGGTAGATGAAAATTGAGAATAAGAAAGATTTGCTTGTTGTAGGCAACCCTTTTGTCTGTTGTTGTTTAATATTTATGAATAGAGGCAGGTAAGGCTGAATTCCCTTCTATTCTTCAGGAATTCTTTTAAAAGTATTTTGTTCTTGTCTTAGACTGAGACTGAAGATGTGACACCACACATTACTGTTATCACCTTCTGCAGCTGAAATGCAGAGTCCGGAACTGGATGTGGCATGGAATAATTTTTCTGTCTAATTAGCCCTAGAACTCTATGTTAAAGGCTCACAATGTGTGTTCTTTGGCATGACATCAGTCTGCCGTTGACTCTGATTGTCAGCAGGATTCTAATTATTTGGGCCAAAGCATTTTGCCCAGGGTTTCTGTGTTCAAAGAGAACCTCTGTGTAAGGGAAAGAAAGCCTTTTGTTATTATTGTTCGTCTTCTTTGGAATTAGCACCTATCTAAATTAATCCTCTCTAACTTCTCACACTCCTCCAATAGGTACACTTTGTAAACTGCTTTAGTAACCAACGGAAAGGGGAGTGGTAGTCTTTTAATTAGCTTTCTAGAGATAGGAAATTCCCAGCTATTAAACCCAAGCTGTATCTAATGTGGGGTTTCAGCCTAATGAACTTGTAAGCATGCTGCCTTCCCACACAGTAGAACTTGATGGAATCCCTGGTTTACAACTGCTGGTTATTGATTAAACAACTAGACTGTTTTGATGCTGGTTATTTCTGTTGCACCCGTCATCTTAGGTTTGGAGGAGTTATTACAGATATTAACGATTTAGAGTTATTGAAGGCCACTAGTCTATCCCCTCACCCATCTCATGCTGGTGACAGCTTCACAACATCTCCCCAAGTGGTTGTCTTGCTCATGATAGAACCTACCTAATGAGAACGAGGAGAAGGCAGACTCCAGAGTCCAGCAGACAGCTATAACTTAGTTATTCCTTAATACAGTTTATTTGAAACCACAGCGACCTCTAGTTAGAAGAGGCCCTAAATATACAAATAGATAAGTTGATATAAAATGTGGTGAATGAATGCTTTGATAGAGTCACAGATGCACAAACTGTTTTTAAAACAACTAACTGCATGAGAGAACATAGGACATAATTTGTCTTGAAGGATAAATAGATGTGCTTATGCGCTTATCTGTGTGTGTTAGGGAAGAATATTTCCAGAGAAAAGGTAAAGGTGTAAAAATATGGAATCTAGGAAAGACTATAGTAAGGCACAGTGAGAAGTTTGGAATGGCTGGATGAAAGGTGCAGTGGCTAAAAAGAACAGCTTGAGCCAGGCTATTAGGAGTTTAGTTTTTCCAACAAAATGTTGGATTTTATCCTATAAGAAGAGATTTTATACATCTGTGTCTCTTGCTGTCTCACATACAGATTTATCGTTACCATCTTTCTAAATTCCATATATATGTGTTAGTATACTGTACTGGTGTTTTTTATGTATGGCAAAACCAATACAGTATTGTAAAGTAAAATAAAGTTAAAAAAAAAAGGATCCTAGGGGAAAACAAAAGAAGAGATTTTAAAGGGTTGGAAGCATGGAAACATGGGAGTGGCTTGATCAGATTTCAGTTTTCTCAAGATAACCTCAGTGGTGGTTTTGAGGACTCATTTGATGAAGGAGGGACTAACTCAATATAGGTTGGATATAAAGTACTCTGCCCTGCTGTCAGCCCATGTGCCCTATTTTGGTTCAGAAAACATGGTCACTGTCTGTAGAGCCAGCCTTAACTGGTTGTGGTAGATTCTTGTTAATGTTACATCTAATGTTGTATGAATACTGGGGAAGTGAAATAGGAAACTGTAGAAATTATTTGGATTGTTCAGGGACATAAAAATTGACTTGAAATACTATCTTAAAGAATTTTAAGATGGGAAATATTTAGCTTATTGACCAAGTTTTTCTTTTTTTTTTCCGCCTTGAAATGTTCAATTTTAATTTGGCTGGACATCATCAGAGGCACATGCTCAGTAACTTGATGATTTCAGCAGCATGTTATTCTGTGATATCCTTATGGATCAGAAAGGCATTATATAGGACAAAATGAAATCACATAAGTAATGTAATTGGAAAAGGAAAAGTCAAAATAATATTATGAGAGGCATTAGAAAATTGATAGAACTCATGTTCTATTAGCTGGAATGTGTAATTACTACTCTCAAACCAGTATGGATGGTGCATTTTTGATTGCCTTTCAGGAAATGCATTGGTGCTTAGAAGGTGAGGCATCTTGAACTTTTGGTTCTTCCCTGCATTTTCTTCTGCCTTATGAGTTTTATACTACCTTATGAAGTTTATGCTATCTGTTCATTTTGACTTGCTGGCTAACCAATTCCCAATTCTCAACATGTGTAAACAAATGCTCCTAAGATAGGTAATGTCACAAATAGAAATGTGTGTGTTTCAGAAAAAGATGAGGGACAAATATGCCTGGGTTAAAGACATGAAACAAATCCTCAGATATCTTTTCTAATTTAACATGAGAAATAGGCTTCTGATAGCTTATTTTTATTTATGATACATATTTATTTAGTAGCATCCCCGCATGGAGGAAAGTAGATTTTTACCAACCAACGGAACAGTTCAGTCTGGACACTGGTTGTCACTCCTGTGGGGCTGGCTGGCTCCTGTGCTTTGTCATCTCCCGGAGGTTTTCTGATAAAGAAATGTGTGCTGGTCAGAATTGATCTCTGGCATTTTTGTCAACCGCAGCCATGATCTGGCCCACAAGGGCATGTTTTCTTGTGTCTAGACTGTGACTGCATCCTATCATTTCATATTTGCAGGCTGCTCCATCAAGCTAATAAAGCAGCTGTTTCTTATGCATGACATGCTGTGTTGCGTGACTGACGGATAACTGCAGCATTTTAAGTCTTGCGCTAGATTCTCCATTATGCTGCCAGCCTGTCTGTTAGCCTCTATCAAAATGTTTCCTGTTATGGACTGTCAGAAGCAGACGTCAGTTGTTTTTGAGTCCAAGCTAATCTGAAGTCTATAAGGTACTGCCAGATTAAAAGGCAGGGGTAGATGAGGAGAAGCTGAAAAGAGGCACTTGAGGGCACCAAACATAAGCGCAAAAATTACCTTTTCCATAGCCCCGCATATGTGAATATAGATAGAGTAGCTTCTGTAGAAACTGTAATTCAGTATGAGCTGGAATAGTCCTTTCTCTGAGGCTTGGGGACTCGTTAGAAGGAAGACAAGGACAGGTGGCGACACTCATGCACAGCACTGCGGTGTGCTCTGCTGCATATACTAGGTCACTGATTCTCAAGCAATTCTGAGAAGCAGGGATTTCTACACCCTGCTCCTTTTATTTTGTTAACATGTGAGAAACCAGCTTTGAGAAGTTGTGGAACTTTCTTGCTTTTCACAACTAGGACAGTTCTGGGTCCTTCCCATGCCCTCTCCACCATATCCTCGGTGCTCCCGACTCAACAGCTCCTCCGGGGAAGCTCTGTCCCTGGAGAAAGCTCTGGAGATTCTCAGAGAGGACTTGACAGGCCTCCAACAATTTGCTTCCTGGGAGGTTTCGGTGGCTCAGTGGCTGGAGACTGTTCATCCTAACAACAAAAGCAGATTTCTGTGTAGTTTGTTTCTATTAATAAGTTATACACACTGTTTACATCAGTGGATCATGTGGCAATTTAAAAAGCATGTTTATGGAATCATTATTATGTCTTAGAGTTATGTAGAACACAGACTGAAAACCACAAGCTTAACATATTTCAGTAAATAGGCTAACTGCTTCCACATGTATGTCTCCCTATCTTTTCTTACTTTGAACTCTTGACCTTCTTACATTTATTCACAGTCATTCATTAGCTCCAGGGGAGGGTTTTTAAGCATAGCTCTACAAGACTGAAATTCTTGGCTTATGAGCTGCAAGAACCTGGAATTTGAGCATCAGAGGCTTTAGTCTTGAGATCAGTGGGTGGAATTTATTCTCTAAGTGATAGATTTGGAAGAATATACTGTGAGTCAGAGGTTTTTTTTTTCTAATATCCAGATAGATAAAGATTCTTTGTGATGATGAGAGGAGATGAATCTTAAGATACACACAGAGCACTGCTGATGGGTCTCCTGGGAAGGATCCAACATTCTTTCCAGACTCATAAGCCCTAATAATTTTAAAATATAGTTTTAAACAAAATTATGTATATTTAAAGTGTACGGTATCATGATTTGATAAATACACGTGTAGAGTGAAAAGGGGCTTCCCAGGTGGCACTAATGGTAAAGAATCCACCTGCAGTGCAAGAGACACAAGAGATGCAGGTTCGATCCCTAGGTTGGAAAGATCCTTTGGAGGAGGAAGTGGCTCCCCACTCCAATATTCTTGCTGCAAAAATCCAATGGACATAGCAGCCTGGTGGGCTACAGTCCTTGGGGGTCACAAAGAGTCAGACTCGACTGAGTGAGCACACAGTAAAATGACTACTGTAGTCAAGCTGATCAGCATACTGCTCCTCAGACACTTATTATGTGTGTGTGTGTGTGTGTGTGTGTGATGGGACACCTGGAATCTACTCTTATCATAGTTTCAATATTCGATACAGTATAATTATCTGTAGTCATCACACTGTATGTTAGTCTTTAGACTTGTTCATACTAAATAATGGCAACTTCGTACCTTTTGACCACTGTCTCCCTTATTTCTTCTCCCCCAACCCTGAACCAGCCTTTATTAACTTATGAGTCTCTGTTCCAGTGAATTCGACTCTTTTTTAAGGTTCCACATATAATTATGATCCTGTTTTCTCTATGTGACTGACTTGTTCTCCAGTTTTACCCATGTTGATGTAAATGGAAAGATTTCCTTCCTTTTCATAGCTGAATAATAGTGTGTGTGTGTGTGTGTGTGTGTGTGTGTGTGTAAAATCTCAGACTCTGAACTTGGATTAAAATGATCTTGTATTGCTGGTTTCCCCAGGTGCTTGGCAAAAGCATTATAAAATCCTACTTGTTTTGTTGTTGTTCAGTTGCTCAGTCATGTCTGACTCTTTGTGGCCCCATGGACTGTAGCACGCCAGGCTTCCCTGTCCTTCACCATCTCCTGGAGCTTGCTTAAACTCATGTCCATTGAGTCAGTGATGCCATCCAATCGTCTCATCCTCTGTCGTCCCCTTCTCATCCTACCTTCATTCTTTCCCAGCATCAGGGTCTTTTCTAATGAGTTGGCTCTTTGCATCAGGTGGCCAAAGTATTGGAGCTTCAGCTTCAAGATCAGTCCTTCCAATGAATATTCAGGATTGATTTCCTTCAGGATTGACTAGTTTCATCTCCTTGCAGTCCAAGGGACTCTCAAGAGTCTTCTCAACATCACAGTTCAAAATCCTATTTGGAAGATAATAAATGGATAATACTAATCATTTTCAAATGACATATTTAACAATAAACAAACAATAGCATTTATTGCTATTATTAACAATAATATTATTAAATAATATAAATATTATAACATGATAGTGATATCATATAAATAATACAATATTAATATTATAATGCTATAAATGTTATTATTAATATTTACTTTTTAATAATAACCAATAAAAACATCTAAATGCAAAGAACAAAATCTCCTTTAGGTGAGAAATCACAGTTAATGGAAGCAGATCCACAAAGACTGTAGATACTGAAATTATCAAACTATGAAACTATGGTTACTATGGCTCTGAGAAAATAAACACAAATATAAAATCATGGCAGGTAACTGAAAATTATGAAGAATAACAGCACATTAAGCTATAAATTTTAAAACTCACTTCAACAATTGAAATGAAGAACACAATGAATGAGTTTAATAGTAAATTATATAAAACTGATAGAAATTTAGTGAACTGAATGATATGATGGAAGAAATTAATCACAATTAAGTAGACAAAGCTGATTTATGGAAAATATTGAAAGAAGGGTAACAGAAATAGAGAAGTCAGTAAGAAGTGCTGCTCTAAGTAGAATCCAAGGAGAGGAAAGAAAGAAGATGTAGATGGAAAGATGGAAAGAAAGAAAGATGGAATATCTGAAAAGATAATGTCTGAAAATTTTCTGTAGCTTATGAAATATACAGATTCAAATATCACAATCCTAAGGATGACAAGTAAAAAGAAATTCACATATCAGAGTGAAGCATATGCAAATATATATATGAAGTTGGCCAAGTTTCCTAATATATTTATATAAACACACACACATGAGAAACACTGCATATCTTAATTTTATAAGGTCATTTTATGCCATGATTCTATGTTACACCAAAATTTGTGTATTACCACCACAAAACAAATACTTTAATCATCATTAATTTTAAACAGAATTTACTATAGCATTCATGACAAGTCAGATCATTCTCCTGCAACATAATACTCTAATTTTTTGAAGTGAATGAGAGAATCAAATCTTTATTGGAGTTAACTTTTCTTCTCTTTAAAGTATCTGGAGATAGTCCTGTAAACTTGTACCATTTAACAGTTTGCAAAGCTCTGCTGCTGCTAATGGAGCCAACTTGTTCACAGCCATTGCTTCACTCTTTGTGCACAAAAAGCCTGGAATCGATCTTTCCTCTAAATGAAAAGATAAGCTTCACGGAGTCTTGTGTAAATGCACTTTCTTCAGCAGCACATGTTGAGTCATTATTTTCCCACCCAGTCTTAGGTATTTTTGAAACAGAAGCTGAGAAATCTTTAGCAGATTTGTGTCTTTGAATGTATTCAGTGATATCTCTGTGACCTTCATAGTTGTTGGTAAATGTTGACAAGTTTTGCCTGTTACATGGGTATCATTAACTTTCTCAGCGATAAATATGTAGCCCTCATTTTTTCATTAAACACACTGTCATACACATTTGAACTCATTACTGCTAACAGGGCTTATTGTAAGCTGGAAGGTGATGAAAAATAATAGAACAAACAGCTGTACATTTATAATTCACGTGAAGATAATGACAAAGACCACTGTAGCAAGTGTGTTCATACTACTCTCCTTATGCCACATGGCAGGACTGCTCATCATCTATTTTCAGGTATACTTCATGTAGATGCAGCCTAGAGTTTTCTGTTTTCCACTGACTCTGCTTATGGGCAGCCTATGGCTTTATGCATATCATAGTCACAGGGTTTGGCCTAATTAGCTGATGGACCAGACTGTTGTCAAGGGCAGTGGCATTCCTGTTTGAATGCAATTGTGTAAGCAGTAAGTACCTGTGTACTTTCCTTGAAAGGAAAATGTTAATTCTGTTGTGTATGAGAAAGACTTGGAAAAAGAGAAATTTCTAGTTGTCCCTCAGCTTTAACAATGTGTTAGAGTTTATGGCATGTGTCTTACACAAGTGAGACCATGGCAGAAATTGGAAGAACACAGTAGAGCTTCACCAAACCCATTAAACACCATGCGCTACAGATATTTACTTGAAACTTTTAATCAAATTAAGTATAGAAATTCAATTCTATTTTTGTCTAGCTTTTTATTTTTCCAAGACTGATCATGAAAAAATGATGAAATATGATTAATAATGATCAGGAATTAAAAGAACATGACATTATCCCATATCCTGCAGTATGCAATAAAATATAGTACAAAACCAAATAAGACACATGCATTTAAAATAAAAAACTAAATGTGAATTAATCTTGGATGGTACAATAACATTGTGTGTAGAAAATTTAAGAAAATCTATGGATAAGTGATTAGAATTAATAAGCTTAGCAAAGTAACTCTTTTTAAAAATATAAATTCATGTCAATGTATGGCAGAACCAATACAGTATTGTAAACTGGAATGAAGTAAAAATAAAATTAAAAAAAAATAAATTCATTTATTTTAATTGGAGGTTAATTACTTTACAATATTATATTTGTTTTGCCATACATCAACTCTTGAAAACTAATCTGCAAATTGTATATACTAGCAACATGCAGAAATTGAAGTTTAAATAAAACACTGTAAGATTAAGGTATCAAACACCTAAAAATAAATTTACAGAGAAAACTACAAAACTTTATGATTCAGAGAGATGATATGGGGTGGGAGGTGGGAGGGGGCTTCGGCATTGGGAGATCGTGTACACCTGTGGCTGATTCATGTCAATGTATGGCAAAACCAATACAATATTGTAACGTAGAATAAAGTATTTAAAAACTTTATTAAAATAAAATGACTAGCATAGAGAAATATAAATTGATTATAGACTAGAAGATTCAAATTTGCCAAAATATCTTTTCTCTAAACTCATCTGTGGATTTAATTTGAATTCAATAAAAAAGTGTTTGTGTGAGTGTGTATGTGTGTGTGTATAATGTGAAAAGCTGATTCTAAAATTTATATGGAAATACAAAGACTAAAGAAAATAGCCCAGTTAATATGTTTACATAAATTTATACTCTGTGGCATTAAAAGAATAGCATGTCTAAGAATGGAACTGTATATATAAATACACCTATACACACATGCAAGTGTTCTCAGCTGCTCAGTCGTGTCCGACTCTTTGCAACCCCATGAACTGTAACCCTCCATGCTCCCCTGTCCGTGGAATTTTCCAGGCAAGAATACTGGAGTGGGTTTTCATTTTCTACTCCAATTGTGTACATATATTTCCATTCTTAGACACTCTATTCTTATATGTATTCTCTATATATGTGTATACAGACACACACACACACACACACACACACACACACACACACACACTTGATTTGTGGCCAAGTGACACTGGGGAGCAGTGGAGGAAAGATTAGTATGGTGTTGGGACAACTAATGGTGTTGGAACAGTTGGACAACCTTTATTGTAGAAAAAGAAATTGAACCCCCTGTCACACCTAACACAAAAATCAATTCCAGGTGGATTACAGAGTTACATACCAAAAAAATTAAACTGGTACTAAGTAATGAGAATATCTTTGTGAGCTAGATAAAAATGATTTTGTAAACAGGGTGCAACAGGCATTAACTAAAGACTGATAAAGTTGATTTTATTAAAATTAAGTTCTGTTCATTGACATACATTATTAAGAGAGTAAAAGGTACCTGCAGGGATGGGAGAACATATTTGCAACAATTTTAACTGGAATGCATAGAGTTGTTGCAATTCATTTAAGAAAAAAGGCAATACTGCCAATTCAAGAGAAAAATGGGCAAGAGACTTCACAGATGAGGAAATGTAAGTGACCGATGTATATTTAAAATGTTATTCAACCTCATTAAGAATCAGAAAATGCCCTTTAAAACCTCTGTGAGAAACTGTTGATTACCCACTAGATTGGGAAAAATTTAAAAGTAGGATAATTCCAAGGCAAGAACATGAAGTAATAAAAATTTTCAGTGATATGATTGGAAGAATCAATATAGTGAAAATAAGTATACTATCCAAAGCAATCTAGAGATTCAATGCAATCCCTATCAAGCTACCAGTGGTATTTTTCACAGAAATAGAACAAATAATTTCAAGATTTGTATGGAAATACAGAAAAACCTCAAATAGCCAAAGCAATCTTGAGAAAGAAGAATGGAACTGGAGGAATCAACTTGACTGACTTCAGGCTCTACTACAAAGCCACAGTCATCAAGACAGTATGGTACTGGCACAAAGACAGAAATATAGATTAATGGAACAACATAGAAAGCCCAGAGGTAAATCCACACACCTATGGACACCTTATCTTCGACAAAGGAGGCAAGAATATACAATGGAGTAAAGACAATCTCTTTAACAAGTGGTGCTGAGAAAACTGGTCAACCACTTGTAAAAGAATGAAACTGGATCACTTTCTAACACCACACACAAAAATAAACTCAAAATGGATTAAAGATCTACATGTAAGACCAGAAACTATAAACTCCTAGAGGAGAACATAGGCAAAACACTCTCTGACATAAATCACAGATGGATCCTCTATAATCCACCTCCCAGAATACTGGAAATAAAAGCAAAAATAAACAAATGGGATCTAATTAAAATTAAAAGCTTCTGCACAACAAAGGAAACTATAAGCAAGGTGAAAAGACAGCCTTCTGAATGGGAGAAAACAATAGCAAATGAAGCAATTGACAAACAACTAATCTCAAAATATACAAGCAACTTATGCAGCTCAACTCCAGAAAAATAACCGATCCAATAAAAAAATGGGCCAAAGAACTAAATAGGCATTTCTCCAAAGAAGACATACGGATGGCTAACAAACACATGAAAAGATGCTCAACATCACTCATTATCAGAGAAATACAATCAAGACCACAATGAGGTATCATTTCACTCCAGTCAGAATGGCTGCGATCCAAAAGTCTACAAGCAATAAATGCTGGAGAGGGTGGGGAGAAAAGGGAACCCTCTTACACTTTTGGTGTGAATGCAAACTAGTATAGCCACTATGGAGAACAGTGTGGAGATTCCTTAAAAATTGCAAATAGAACTGCCTTATGACTCAGCAATCCCATTGCTAGGCATACACACAGAGGAAACCAGAAATGAGAGAGACACATGTACCCCAATGTTCATTGCAGCATTGTTTATAATAGGCAGGACATGGAAACAACCTAGATGTCCATCAGCAGATGAATGGATAAGAAAGCAGTGGTACATATACACAATGGAGTATTACTCAGCCCTTAAAAAGAATAAATTTGACTCAGTTCTAATGAGATGGATGAAACTGGAGCCGATTATACAGAGTGAAGTAAGCCAGAAAGGAAAAACACCAGTACAGTATACTGACACATATATATGGAATTTAGAAAGATGGTAATGATAACCCTGTATGCGAGACAGCAAAAGAGACACAGATGTATAGAATGAACTTTTGGACTCTGAGGGAGAGGGAGAGGGAGAGGTTGGGATGATTTGGGAGAATAGCATTGAAACATGTATACTATCATGTAAGAAATGAAGCGCCAGTCTATGTTAGATACAGGATACAGGATGCTTGGGGCTGGTGCATGGGGATGATCCAGAGAGATGATATGGGGTGGGAGGTGGAAGGGGGGTTCAGGATTGAGAGCTCGTATACATCCGTGGCGGATTCATGTCAATGTATGGCAAAACCAATACAGTATTGTAAAATAAAGTAAAAATAAAATAAAAAGTTTCAAAAACTGGTAGCAGTAAACATTGGTCCAAACATTTTAAGAAATGCTTTGGCATTATTCAGTGATGTGTAGATGTGCGTATCCAGAAATCCCTCTGTCAGAGAGATGTGTTCTATTATTGAATTGCATACTTACATGCACTATGGTATGCTTGACAGGAATGTTCAATGTTGCTTGTCATATCCTCAAACAGGATCCTGCCCAAACACACGTCTGCATCTTCTAAAATGAACAGACTGTTCATGTAATGGAATGACATTCAGTAGTGCAAATTTTAAAACTACAGCTGTCTGAAACATCACATTGACAAAAGAAACATTATAAAACAGACAGAAGTGACCCACATAGATTAAGGATTTCTGCTTATGTGGTAAAGCAATGAAACAAAGCAGGGACAAATGATCAAAATAGTCAGGATAGTGGTTACTCTAGGGAAGGCAAGAGTTTGAGATTGGGGAGAAATATGATGGGGAGTTACCCTCCTTGGTCCTCCACAAGGGTCCTTCTGCCCGGTGTGGTGTTGCTCGAGCCAAAGGAATGAGACCAAGCAAAGGAAAGCTTTGTTTTCTAATGAAAGAATGTAGAGGGGTGAGCTGCTCTTCCCAGCTGACTGTGGACGAGGCTGCTTTATAAGGTTCTCAGCAGTGGGGAAGGGAGAGGGTGGAGTTCTCCCAGGACCGCACAGAGGCCTGCTTGGGGTTCCAGGTCAGAGTGCTGGGCTGCAGAGACCCTGCAAACAACCTGCTGCTGCCACCATCTTGAAGAGTGGTGTCACGCCTGGAGCTTTTGCAAGCATCCTCCGCGCTGGGTGTCTGCACTACCAACTCTGCTCTGAAGTGCTGGGTGCAAGGCCCCTGCATGTGGCCCCCAATGAGCACTGAAAACTAGACAAAGCACAGTGGAGAAGAAAAAAAAGGTTAGATTTTATTTTATTACCCAGATTCTATGTTTATTTTCCAGTCATTATTAATGGGCTTTGTTGGTGACAGCAGCATCCTCTGATACTGATGATGTTCAGTTATTTGATCTTGATGAGTGTTACACAGGGGTCTATTTTACTGTAATTTGTTAAACTGTACAGTTTGTTATAATTGAGTAAACTGTACAATGTTTTATATACTCTTCTGTGTGTGCTGTGCTCAGTCACTCAGTCATGTCCAACTCTTTGCAACCCCATGGAGTGTAGCCTGCCAGGCTCCTCTGTCCATGGGATTTCCCATGGACAAGAATACTAGAATACTAGAATATTAGGCAAGAATACTAGAGTGTGTTGCCATTTCCTCCTCCAGGGGATCTTTCTACCCAGGGATCAAAACTGAATCTCCTGGATTGGCAGGTGGTTTCTTTACCACTGCACCACCTGGGAAGCCCATACACTCTTCTGCATATCTCATAATTTTAAAATGTGTAAGCATATGAAGAGCATAGAGGGAGTACCAAGACAAGAGGAGTCAGTTCTTTGGAAGGGAGGAAGTAGGAAAGGCTTCTTAGGAGGTTTCCCATCAGCTGTGACTTAAGAAATGACTCAAGGAGCAGGAGGGTACCCTCTGCACTCAATCCCAGTCACAAACACTTACTCGTTTGTTAGAATGTCTGGAATAGGAAGACTGAAGGTGTTCCTCGGTGAAAGTGACCTGAGCTGAGATCTGAAGAAGGTGCAGGGCTGGGTCATTAAGGTACAGTTGTTAAACAGTAACCTAAGCAGTAGAATCCAGGCAATCCAGGTAAGTCAAAGCATTATATATCATTCTAAGGAGCATCAGGCTTATCCTGAAGGTACTGAGATACCTTGAACAATTTTAAGTAGAGAAGAAAACATCTGTATTTTAGACTGATCTCTCTGGAGCTAAACTGGAAAACAGACAGTAAGGTGAAAAGGATTTGTGGATAAGGCCATCTCACTGGAGGCGGTTACAGTACTGAATTGAAGAAAACACATAATTTAGAACCAAGGACTCAGTGTGGTTTCAAATATCTCTCTAGTCCAGATTTTTTCCTGGCAAGTTTCCAGATTACTGCCAACTCACTTTACCTGAACTGTTGTGTATGTGTGTTTGTGTGTGTCTTCAGCTGTGTCTGACTCTTTGCGACCCCGTGAACTGTAGTTCACCAACCTCCTCTGTCCATAGGATTTTCCAGGCAGGAATACTGGAGTGGGGTGCCATTTCCTTACAGACCTGTATAAATGTAGTAGGTAACTTAGTAGAGTTTGTGTGAATGAAACAATATTTATTCCTTTTTGAATAAGGCACAAAATTTCAAGGAAAATAACCTATAATGCTTTATCAATGATGTGAGATATGATAAGAAAAATACAATGTCAAGAAAGGCCTGACCTAAATTACTATCGATAAGCAAAGGTGAGGTCTTAACATTGTTCTGACAGCTGCCAATATTTGGAAGCTAGTGATTTGTTCAGTATTTGTCCAAAGATGGGTTAATGGCAGTTTTGTAAATGGTGGCAGGCATCTCAATTAGTCTTCCAGCAGGGCAAAACCATCATTTAATAATGTCACTGGTTCAGTTAGGATTGATGTAGGGAGAGTGAGAAATTTAGTCTTCCAAACATTCTATCCATTAAAAAAGAAGAGTTCAAAAAAAGATTCAAGGAGAAGAATTCATGTGTTTCTTCAGTTTTAGCTATACTGGTATATTGAAAAAGGAGAAAAGAGAATGTGGAACAGACCTCCAATGACAAAATCTGATCTTTACCCTACCTGAGAACCATTTACACAAAATTTCATGGTGACAGTGCATGTTTTGGGAGCTTAGTGGTAGAGTCCACCTGCCAGTGCAGGAGATGCAGGAGACAGAGGTTTGGTCCCTGGGTGGGGAAGGTCCCCTGGAGGAGGAAATGGCAACGCACTCCAGCATTCTTGCCTGGGAAATTCCACGGACAGAGCACCCTGGCAGGCTACAGCCATGAGGTCACAAAGAACAGAATGGTACTGAACATGCACACTTGCAGCGTGTTTTAAGTGGGGGTTCTAATATGATATTTTCTCATAATAAAACATAAAAGCACCAGCATTATTTGTGAAGGCCTAGTACTCTTGCCTGGAGAATCCCATGGACGGAGGAGCCTGGTGGGCTGCAGTTCATGGGGTCACTAAGAGTCGGACAAGACTGAGTGACTTCACTTTCACTTTTCACTTTCCTGCATTGGAGAAGGAAATGGCAACCCACTCCAGTGTTCTTGCCTGGAGAATCCCAGGGATGGAGGAGCCTCGTGAGCTGCCGTCTATGGGTTGCATAGAGTCGGATACGACTGAAGCAACTTAGCAGCAGCAGAGAGCAAGAATCCATGTATAAGCCTTCTGTTGTCCAACTCATCTGGTTAAATTTGGAAAGAATCAAATGTGCTATTCTTATTTTGATCAAACACAATGTTGCTCTCAGATAAAATGACAAGCTAGAACTCTATACAAAGTCACATTGTAATTAAGTTGTTCTAATTGAATACTTTGTCTCTTTTAATAGTTATCCATGCCTTCTGTTTATTAGTAAACATCTAATAAAATGCTCTATTGTTTAGGAAAGTTTGAGCAAAAGGGAAATTGTTTGGGGAAATGAGTAAGCAATGAATAGAATCTGAAATAAAATGTCTCATAGCAGCCAAGCACTTATGTTCCTTCACAGAGTAAGTGCTTAGTATCAATTTTGTTCATGTGGAGGGCATCTCTAGTGTTTCAGAGGAGATACACAGTTCTTGGTTCTTTACAGCTCCCTATAAAACTCTGCAGTGAAAAGATTAATGAACAAATAGTTACGTTTAAGGAATAAAATGATTTTGTTTCCACTACTGGTTATGAGATGATGAGTGAATGGGTTGATACTTGGGTACTCTGGTTTCTGGCCTTAGGAAGACTACCCTGAGGTCAGTTTCACCACATTCTGCTTAACTGGCCTTTCTAGAAGGGTGATAGCCCAATTCTTGATTTTAATGATTTGCTTCCTAGGTTTGCATATCTGAAAAAGTACTTAGTTCCTAAGAGAGTAGTCTCCGCTTCATTCCAAGGGGTCAGACGACCTCACACAAAAGTCTGGATGTGAGTTTTGAAAAGTAAGGAAGTATTAGTATTATAGTATTAGTAGTATTAGTATTATAAATATGAGTTGCTGTATATTAGTTATGTATTGCTATGTAACAAGTTACCCCCAAATTTGGTGGCTTACAACAACAAGCATTTATTAGCTCTCCATTTTCTGTGGGTTAGAAATCTGGTGTGACTGAGCTTGAGTGCCTTTGGCTCCGGGTCTCTCATAAGGCTGAAATCAAGGTGGCTAGTGCCGCAGTTCTCTCAAGGCTAAACCAGAGTGGATCTTCCAAGCTCACTCAAGTGGGGGTTGGATGAAGATCTGAGTTCCTTGCCAAATGAGACTGTCTGTAGGACAGCTCACACCGTGGCTGCTGGTTTTCTTCAGAGTGAATGTGCACAATTGGGAGGGAGGGCAAAATAAGATGGAAGACACAATCTCTTTGTAACCCCATCCAAGAAGTGACCTCCCATTACTGGTGCTGGATCCTACTTGTTAGAAACCAGTCCCAGGTCCAGCCCACACTCACGGGAGGGGGCTTCAGAGGGCATGGACACTAAGAGGCAGGGAGCACTGGGGCCATCTCAGAGGTGGCCAGCTGCAAACTGGGA
The DNA here is from genome assembly GCA_917880005.1 of Nanger dama. NCBI lineage: Eukaryota > Metazoa > Chordata > Mammalia > Artiodactyla > Bovidae > Nanger > Nanger dama. The sequence continues at coordinate 7,950,135 of CAKJTW010000059.1, forward strand.
AGACCTGGCAAGGGTCAGTTCTTCTCTGAGACCCCTCTTAGTCAAATTCCTGCAACCAAGAACCTTAATATTCCTTCTTATTTGGGATCCCTGTCCTGAATCTCCCAGTTTTACCACTTTCATGGACTTTTTTTCCTGGAAAACTTCTAAGTATTTGCTCTGTAAAGTCATTAACCATGGCCTGTGTATGTATTTTCATCCTAAAGGAAATCAGTCCTGAATATTCATTGGAAGGACTGATGCTGAAGCTGAAACTCCAATATTTTGGCCACCTGATACAAAGAACTCACTCACTGGAAAAGACCCTGTTGCTGGGAAAGATTGAAGGCGGGAGGAGAAGGGGACGACAGAGGATGAGATGGTTGGATGGCATCACTGATTTGATGGACATGAGTTTGAGTAAACTCTGGGAGGTAATGATGGACAGGGGAGGCCTGACAAGCTGCAGTCCATGGTGTCGCAAAGAGTTGGACATGACTGAGAGACTGAACAGAACTGAAGAGTTAGACTGGTGGTATGATCTCAGAGATGGGTATACTAGTTACAGCCTATGTTCTTTTGACTTAGCAATTTTGAGGATTAGAAAAACTTTAGAATCACTTTAGAATGTTTTTATATTTATCACCAATTTTAAATGTAGAAGATGCAGAATCTGGCTAAGACTCCAGGCCAAAGAATTTTGAAGACTTCTGGCATACTTGACTTCTAGGCAAAAGTCATTGTCCTTGAGCCACACCTTGCCTTTGTTCTTGAAACCTGCTTCTGGCACAGGAAGAGGAAAAATGTCCTGCACTTGCTATCTCTCAGGCTGTTATATTTTCCTGATAAATGTCGGGCTGCATTCACTTGTGAACACTTCCCTCATTAGGTTTGGATAATTAATTGCTGAGTCTTGCTGCTTTCTTTTGAGAAAGGGGCAGTATATAAAACACATTTTGTCATAAAAATACGTCTGCTGCATATGCTTTAAGAATAAATGCTCAGTTTCAGAACTGCAGTTGGGAATGTGTTTTAAGTTTGTCTACTCTCTTATGAACAGAGCAAGGTCAACAGTTTAATTAGTTCAGCATTCATCAAGCACCAAGTGCTGCTGAACACAGTGTCAGGGCCTGGGAGTATGAGGATGAGTTATATGCATTCTTGACCTTGCAGAGTTCTCAGTCTGTTGGGAGGAACAGTCAGGTAAACCAGTAATAACAATGTAATGGCTCAGACAGTAGAGAGTCTGCCTGTAATGCAGGAGAGCCAGGTTCAATCCCTGGGTCTGGAAGATCCCCTGGAGTAGGGTGTGACAACCTTCTCCAGCATTCTTGCTTGGAAAATTCCATGGTTAGAGAAGTCCATGGGGGTCACGAAGAGTCAGATACAATTGAGCAACTAGCACTTCTGTTTCCACTGGGGTGAAATAGAGCTGCCTATGAAGGGCAAAGAGAGTACTGAGAAGGGATGCCGAACTCTGCCTGGGAATTTGTATTCTACAGTGTCCCTTAGAACATAAACATCAAAAAGTGTGATGTGTTCAGGAGGAGAAGCAAGTATGCTTGTAGACTGTGCAATATTTTTTCAGCTAGGAAAAAGAGGAAAAAGAATTATGTCTTTGCTGAATTTTAAAGTTTTTTTTTTAACAATTGCTAAATTATTATCTTTTGAAAGTGGAAAATAGCTTAATTTTACTAAGGTAATTCTATGAAACTAGCTTCTAAACGTCAAATTGACTCTGCTAATAAACTATTTAGCCAGGAAGTCCTTTCACCAGGAGATGCTTTGTTTACATCTCTGGAAGTGGTCCTAAAAGAATAGAGGGTATGTGTTAAGAATACTTGGTGCTTAGCAGCATATACAGTGATGTCAGCTTACAATTTCATGCATTCATTTATGCCTATAAGGTTGTTTGGACTGTAATGAAAATACCAGCAATGCTAGTGTGTTAGTTTTCTATAGCTGCCCTACAAAGTATCATAATCCGTATGGCTTAAAACAAAATGTCAGCAGAGCCATGCTTCTGAGCCATGCTCAGTAGGTTCTAGTGGAGAATCCTTCTTTGCTGCTTCCAGCTTCTGGTGGCCCCGGATATTTCTTGGTTTGTAGTAGCATCACTCTAATATCTGCCTTCTTTTCATGGCCTTTCCCCTGTGTCTCTCTGATGCTCTCCTCTTGTTAAAATGACACTAGTCACTGAATGTAGAGCCCACTCTAAATCTAGAATGACTTCATCTTAAAGTCAATTAACTAATTTTATATTTGCAAAGACCTTATTCCAAACCAAGTTCACATTCTAGGTTCCAGGTGGACATGAATTGTGAGGAACACCGTCCAACTCACTATAGTTAGATTTACAGAAACAGCAAAAGATGATTGCAGATCAAGGATAAAAAGCTTTATACTTCCCATTTGAAAAAGAGACATGTTTTGTATTATTTTTATACCTGGTGGCAGAAAGAAAAAGTGAAGAAAGGGTAGACTTTAAGAGTAGTTAGGTAAGATATGGTAGAAATAAGGATGCTTAGCATGTAGAAAAATATGAAGAGCTTAGGACCAGAATATAAAGCAGAAAGTGTATGAATGATAGCCTAAGTTTCCCAAAGCTGTTCATTGAAAAACGGTGATAAATATTTAGATTGGAGGTCAGCAACTTGATTCAAAATAGGTAAGTTATTATACTGAGGGTCAGATGATAAGAGCCACTGAAAGGTCCTAAACCACTGAAAGTCTAAGTATTGACTTGGCGTTTTGAGAGTCTGTCCATTTTTTCTAAGGTACAAGTCTGAAGGCCATCAGCGGAGTCTCACTAATCCCAATGTTTAATTAAATGAGTAAATCAATAATTATTTTTTGAAAATATACTTGCAAGGAAAAATGCTATATTGTACATAAAAATACAACACTCAGTCATTTCTTTGAGTAGCTTAGTGGGGAAGACAGTCTACATACATGGGAAAAGATAAATCACAGTGTAAGTAGTAAATGACTATGTAAGGGCCTTATAGCAAATGGGAAGAGTGACAGCTGCCATAGGTGTTTTGAGTAAAAAGGTGTTTAATGCAGGGACTGAGAGGTTTATAGAAATGTTGAAGGGGCTGGAGTGCTGGCTTTTAGGAGACCTGGATATGCAGGTGGCACAGGGAAGCTGCTGTTGATGAGCTTAGCTGTCTGTGACATTGGAGAGGCTGATTCTCAGGAGATGCTGTCAGTTCTATGGAGAGTTTGTTGTGCTGCAGGAAATAATCAGGTAAACTCGATCAAAGCACAGTAAGATAAGTGACGTGGTAGAGTAATGTGTGCGTGTGTGTGCTCAGTTGCTCAGTTATGTCTGACTCTTTGCCACCCCATGGACTGTAGCCTGCCAGGCTCCTCTGACTGTGGGGTTTCCCAGGCAAGAACACTGGAGTGGGTTGCCACTTCCTATTCCAGGGGATAGTCCAGACCTGAGGATTGAACCTGCATATCTTGCATCTCCTACTTTGGCAGGCAGATTCTTGACCTTAGCTGAAAAACCAAGAAGTGATGGCAGATGGATTCTTTACCACTGTACCACCTGGGAAGCCCTGTAGAGGCATGTGCAGAGCACAACATGGGCACAGAGAAAGGGATGTCCCTGGCCAAACCTCACATCTGCCATCTGAGAGAGCCCATTCACCTACTTTCAGATGTTGCTGGAGAGTGTTGACCTGTTCATTCGTACCTTCTGATGCAGCCCTTATTAATAGAATTCAGTGAGCCTGATAAAAAGAACCTGGAAGTGTAATTCCCTGCATTTATCCCCTTCAGTTCATGAGAGGGCTTAGAGGGCAATGGAATTTCTGAGAATCAACAGACACTCTTCCGTAGTGGCCCAAAAAAGCAACTGAAAGAGGGACATAATGTGGGTCTTGTAGAGAAGTGAGATTTGGATAAGAAGGAAGAAGGAAGGTGAATATTCCAGGTGGAGCTATGGCTTAGGATATTTCTAAGGATATGTTCAGGGTGCATGGATTGTGGCAAATTGAAGTCATGTGGAAAGTCAGTAACAGATAAACTTATAAAGATAGGTTGGTTCAGATTATGTAAAGTTCAATGCTGGGTTGAAGGAATGGGAACTGATTTCAGGTAGGGCGGTCCTAACTTGTGGGCTTGAGGCCCCTGAGGACCCTGGAGTTATCAGTGTAAGATCCATATGAATACCATCCATACATAGCCTTTATATGAACAGATATGTCTGTCCCATGTATATGAGCTACTGTTTGTACTGCCTGCAGGTCATGTGACTTAGTGAAATATGGATTAATTGTATATATTTAAATTTAGTATAGCATTTGATCATCTATTTTTAATTAAAGTGTTCTAATAATAAGACTACTATCACATATTGATATGTACAATATTGTTGATATTGTAGAGAGGTTTTCATACTTAAGTTTAAGATTACTACTCTAAGGCAATATGAGTTGTTTGAAGGCTTCTGAGCAGCATAAAGACAGAGTGAAATGATGGTTTAGGGAAATCGATCTGATAGGGCTCTATAGATTTGAAAGGGGAGATTAAAGGCACTAAACCAATAAGAAACCTCTTGTGGAAATTAAGTCTGAGAAAACCAGTGAGCTGTGAATAAGCAATTCCTAAAGCATGATGTGATGTATGACACTGGGTACAAATAAAGAGTTGTGCACCAACTAAGAATTTATTGCCTCTCAGCTGCAAAGTCACACTCTGACGCCAGCTGTATGAAGGTGGAGCTGGACTCTGTTTGCCAGCTGAAAAGTTGTTCAGATTTGTCAGTGGGGGGGTGCTGTAAGGACAGTGCAGGAAGGACTTTCTTTTATGGGACCCAGTGCACACCACTCTCCGGGCTCCTGTAGCACGCATGGCTTCTCCAAGGTCTTATTTTGCATGCAACTTCTCCAGTATCCAATTCCGGTAGCATCAGTGCAGCTTTTCCTGGCACCCCTTCAGGCGGCTTTGAGACAGAGCCACGAATGAAGGACAGCCTTGTGGGTAGCTTCCTCCAGGATCTCAGAGGGCAACTTTCTAGCAGGTTCTGCTGGTGTAGGACCTCAGCAACTTCTCTACCAACCAGTGGAGCACAGCTGCTCACTCTCCAGTAAAAGAGTGGATCAGCTCTGCTGGCGGAGACTTTTGTGGGGCAACAGCTCAGACCTAAGGGGACTGGTTGCTCCTTAAGCTGTAATTTCTATATTCTCTGGAATTTTCCTTGCTTCTCACTAGCCAATCCCTCATTAAATTTAATAAATATTCATATTAAACATTCCCCATATATTCCTGTATAATCTTTGTTTTCTGATAGAACACTATTGATATCAATAGTATCTAATTTTGGTGGATATTCATAATTAAGCAACAGTTTCCACATATCTCTTTATTTGAAGTTTCTGTGCTGCAGTCTAATAGAGTCATATTATTAACCATGCTGCTGCTTTTTTTTTTTTTGCTGCTGGGGAGCAGTAAAAGCAACATCATATAAGCATTTTGAAGGCTGCAAACATAATGAGTTTCTTGAAGAAGTTCTTCATAAGTAGAGAGTAAGAAATTAATATTGGTTTTGAAATCTCGCCTGTGGTTGATAACATTGTGATAGAAATTTTATTTATTAATTCTTCCAGTCATTCACTCATGTCTTCTCTGTTATAAAGTGACACCTTTTACATTAACGCTAAAATCCATCTTTGATTATGACATTTGGGATTTCATCATTAAAACATATGTTTGTAGTCCCTGACTCTAGGAATTTTAGCAGCAAAACATCAGGTACTGTATTTTCATATTATTCCAACCTCAAGGTATTAGAAGTCCAAGAGGCTTTTGAGTTTAACTCTTTTGGTTCACAAATGTGTACTTAAGTACATGTTTTTGCTTGAAAATTATTGTGTAGCTGAGGTTTGGATAGATTGACAAATACCACATATGACTATGTAACAAAATATCAGTAAACACACAGTGTGTGTGTGTTGGGTGAGAATGTGTTGTTTTTTCCTTTTCTCTTATTTACTTATGACTAAAAGCAGTCCAGAATATGAATTAGTAAATTTAGCAACATTATGCTTTTATTAAGAAATAAAATGATGCTAACGTTCTGTGGGAGTGGAGGCATTTGTATATTATCAAATTTGTAGTTAAGTGGACTTCCAGGTGGCCCAAGTGGTAAAGAATTGGTCTGCAAATACAGGAGGCACAGGCAGGAGGCACAGGCAGGAGACACGGGTTCAATCCTGGGTCGGAAAGATCCCCTGGAGAAGGAAACGGCAACGCTCCAGTGTTCTCGCCTAGGAAATCCCATGGACAGAGGCGCCTGGCGGGGTACAGTCCATGGGGTCTCAAAGAGTCAGTTGCGACTGAGTACACACACGTAGTTAAGTGGTGTTTATTCTCTTCTAAGACACCATTGGGCCTGTTGAAATTGAAACGTGTTTTTTTCATTGCCTTTTAAAGGGCTGCATGCCAAGTTCATAACTCTAGAAAGTCTACAGAATGCTTCAATGGCATTTTCAAGGTTGACAGCTAACACCGAACTCAAGGACACTTAACCTTGCTTTGTTCGATCTGTTACAGAGAATGTTAGTGATGTTACCCATCGTGTTTGCTAGATGGCGCTAGAGTTCATATCTCTTATCTAGAGCTATTTGGAGAGCAGTCCCTTATTTTTACAGTCATTATTGTCGACTTTAAAATCATATTACCTTTAAGTGTTAAAGTGTTATTTATTAAGTTTCCACAGAATGTTACTTTATATAATGTCATCTGAGATGTCATTTTCCTCTAGTTCGTACTTGAAAAGATCTGACAACACAATATAAAAATATTTTCTTTTAATATTTATTTTTAGAGCATAGGAGACTGAACATGTCCAGAAGGAGCTTTTCCAGAAAGAAAATTATTAGTGAAAATTGAGGTTTCAATACGTGTCTATACTTGAAAATTGAATATGCAAATTGTGTACAATGCTTTTTGAAAAAACATTTCTGCTGCAATTATTTCAATGTTTTAGTTGAAGGGCCTCTATGAAGGATTCCCTCATAGCTCAGTTAGTACTGAATCTGCTTGCAATGCAGGAAGCCAGAGTTCGATTCCTGGGTGGGAAAGATCCCCTGGAGAAGGAAATGGCAACCCTCTCCAGTATTCTTGCCTGGAGAATTCCATGGACAGAGGAGCCTGGCGGGCTACAGTCCATGGGGTCACACGACTTAGCAACGAAACCACCACCATGACCTGTATGTGCACAGAAACATAGTCTCTACTGACTTAGAGAGGGATTTGAAATGAAGAAAAAAATTACCTACGAGGAATAGTTTTTACTTAACAGTCATAAATAAGAGAATGTCACATTTTCAGAGAAGTAATAGCTTGTATTTGTTACTTTATTCATTTGTTTCAGTTTAAGGTCGTATTACAAATAATGCCTATGTGTGCATATAAAAAAGTCCTCCTACCTGTGTGCTCTGCTTTCCCTCATTTAGTTTGACATTGTAAAGATTTTTACTATTAGCATTTTGATGTCTATTCCTCAATAAATTTTCCTAACATGAAACATAAATATATTTTTCATATTTGTAGGTTATCTCCATATATCTTTGCTTGTTATCTTCTGATCTGTCTAGAATACAGGTGAAATCTCTGTATACCCAAAGATCTAATTACATGAAAAAAAGAGTCTGGAATCCAAGAAAATAATTAAAATAACATGAATCATATTCCAGTCTTGCACAAAACTATCTGAAGGTGAGATCATTCCCCATGAATCACAGAATTTCTTTCAAAATGCTTTCCCCCACTTATAGTCAATATTGTTCATACCCAGAGAAATACTTTGAAGATTCACCCCTTTCTCATTCCAAACTTCCTAAATTCTCTACCCAGTTCAGTCCAGAACAACCCTCTTGTCTTCTCTTTTTATCTCTCTCTAGTGTAGTTCTTTATCATTTATCTCTCTCCAGTGTAGTTCTTTATCAGTCAATCATTTTTCTCTTTCTTCAATATATCGTTATTACTGTTGTTTCAGTCCAAAATCATGTTCGACTTTTGGGAACCCCATGGACTGTAGCCCATCAGGCTTCTCTGTCCATGAGATTTCCCAGGCAAGAATACTGGAGTGCGTTGCATTTCCTTCTCCAGGGGATGTTCCTGACCCAGGGACCAAACCACATCTCCTGCATTGGCAGGTGTATTCCTTACCACTGAGTAACCTGGGAAGCCCAGCCTTCAATACCTAGGTTCTGCAAAACAAAGTAGGACTGTGAAGCTGACTGAGCAAATAAGTCAGCTTTATTCTTTGTGATCGAGATGGAGAGGGAAGAAAATGGTAAACATTATAGAATCTTTGCTTTTTATCCCTCTCAACACACACACACACACACACACACACACACACACACACACACCACATACATACTTGCATATGCAGATTCTCTTTTCCTTTATTAGTTACATAAATGGAAAATCATACTGTATATATTGTTTTGTGTATTGTTTTATCTACTCAACAATTTATCATGGACATTTTTTATATCCATACACACACCTACTTCTTCAAAAAAAAAAAAAACTACACACAGTTTATAGCATTCCATACATTGATGAGTATGGCTGTACTTTATATGCCATGCATTGATGAGTATATATGTACTTTATACACAACTGTTTCCTACTGACATTTAGTAATTTCTAATTTTATAGTATTCAGTTCAGTTCAGTGACACAGTTGTGTCCAACTCTTGGCAACTCCATGAACCGCAGCACACCAGGCCTCCCTGTCCATCACCAGCTCCTGGAGTCCACCCAAACCCATGTCCAGTTGAGCTGGTGATGCCATCCAACCCTCTCATCCTCTGTCGTCCCCTTCTCCTCCTGCCCTCAATCTTTCCCAGCATCAGGGTCTTTTCCAATGAGTCAGCTCTTCGCATCATGTGGACAAAGTATTGGAGTTTCAGCTTCAACATCAGTCCTACCAATGAACACTCAGGACTGATCTCCTTTAGGATGGACTGATTGGATCTCCTTGCAATCCAAGGGACTCTCAAGAGTCTTCTCCAACACCACAGTTCAAAAGCATAAATTCTTCAGTGCTCAGCTTTCTTTATAGTCTGACTCTCACATTCATACATGACCACTGGAAAAACCATAGCCTTGACTAGACAGACCTTTGTGGACAAAGTAATGTCTTTGCTTTTTATACGTTGTCTAGGTTGATCATAACTTTCCTTCCAAGGAGTAAGCGTCTTTTAATTTTATGGCTGCAGTCACCATCTGCAGTAATTTTGGAGCCCAGAAAAATAAAGTCTGACACTGTTTCCCCATCTATTTGCCATGAAGTGATGGGACCGTATGCCATGATCTTCGTTCTCTGAATGTTGAGCTTTAAGCCAACTTTTTGCTCTCTTATTTCACGTTCATCAAGAAGCTCTTTAGTTCTTCTACACTTTCTTCCATAAGGGTGGTGTCATCTGCATATCTGAGGTTATTGATATTTCTCCCGGCAATTTTGATTTCAGCTTGTGCTTCATCCCTCCCAGCGTTTCTTATGTTATACTCTGCATAAAAGTTAAATAAGCAGGGTGACAATATACAACCTTGACGTACTCCTTTTCCTATTTGGAACCAGTTTGTTCCATGTGCAGTTCTAACTGCTGCTTTCTGACCTGCATACAGGTTTCTCAAGAGGCAGGTCAGGTCGTCTGGTATTCCCATCTCTTTCAGAATTTTCCAGTTTCTTGTGATCCACACAGTCAAAGGCTTTGGCATAGTCAATAAAGCAGAAGTAGATGTTTTTCTGGAACTCTTGCTTTTTCCATGATCCAGCGGATGTTGGCAATTTGATCTCTGGTTCCTCTGCCTTTTCTAAAACCAGCTTGAACATCAAGGAGTTCACGGTTCACGTATTGCTGAAGCCTGGCTTGGAGAATTTTGAGCATTACTTTACTAGCATGTGAGATGAGTGCAATTGTGCGGTAGTTTGAGCATTCTTCGGCATTGCCTTTCTTTGGGATTGGAATGAAAACTGACCTTTTCCAGTCCTGTGGCCACTGCTGAGTTTCCCAAATTTGCTGGCATATTGAGTGCAGCACTTTCACAGCATCATCTTTCAGGATTTGAAATAGCTCAACTGGAATTCCATCACCTCTACTAGCTTTGTTCGTGGTGATGCTTCCTAAGGCCCACTTGACTTCATATTCCAGGATGTCTGGCTCTAGGTGAGTGATCACACCATTGTGATTATCTGGGTCATGAAGATCTTTTTGCACAGTTCTTCTGTGTATTCTTGCCACCTCTTCTTAATATCTTCTGCTTCTGTTAGGTCCATACCATTTCTGTCCTTTATTGAGCCCATCTTTTCATGAATTGTTCCCTTGGTATCTCTAATGGTTCTTGAAGGGATCTCTAGTCTTTCCCATTCTGTTGTTTTCCTCTATTTCTTTGCATTCATCACTGAGGAAGGCTTTCTTATCTCTCCTTGCTATTCTTTAGAACTCTGCATTCAGATGCTTATCTTTCCTTTTCTCCTTTGCTTTTTGCTTCCCTTCTTTTCACAGCTATTTGTAATATTTATTTATAAATATTATAATTTATTTGTAATTTATAAATTTTATAAATATATATTATAACAGTAAATATTAAAATAATATTTATAGTATTCAACTAGTAAGAATGCTGTGATAAATACACTTGTGCATTTCTGAAGACACCTAGAATTGGAGTAACTGGTGTATAAATTATAAATTTAATTTGCAATACCTTATTATTTTTCTAAAAGGTCCAACTAGTTTTTGAGCCCATCAATAATACATGAGCATGTCATTTTCCTATTATCTTGCAAATATGCCTAGTATCAATCTTTAATATTTTACAATCTGAATACTAAAATTATGTTATTAAATATCTTCAATTTTTAAAATAAAATTTATGAATGTACATTGTTTATAAAGTATAAGCATAAATCTATTTTTTTAAAAAACAGCAATTATGTTTCAGTTGTTTTTGTTCTGAAATTCCTGTCAGTCAAATGTTTATCTTCTGGACTGATTCTTACACAGGCTAGATTTTGCTGTGATAAATTTCTACTGTGCAGTTCTAGTGCTTAACCCAACAACCGTTTGTCTCATACTAATGTTCAAAGTGAATTAAGTGAGATTACCTCTGTTCCATATGGCTACACAGGTACTCAACTGATGAAGGCATGACCATCTGCTGCAAGACTTGTTATCAAATAGAGAAGAGAGTGGAGAATTTTCTCTGCTTCAGCCTGATCATTCCTGCTCACCACTCATTGGAAATAGCTAGTCACATGACCTTGCCTAGTCCCAAGGATGCTGGGAAATATAGTGGAATATTTGATGACTGTAACAACCTTTACCACAAATCTGTAAGGGCTCTCATTTTTTTCTTTCTAGCTTTTCAACTCATATTTTGTTTTATTTATTATAATATAGTCATAACTTAATCTTTCAGTCTTTAAAATTAAATTTTGCTGTCACATTTTTAGTTTCTAAGAGTTCTTGACTTTTTTTTTTGGTAAGTATATTTTTCCTTCTGGTTTCATTAATTCAGTATATATTCTTGTTGCTCAGAAGATATTAATTTAAGTTTTAAGTTTTCTTTTTGCCACTAGCCAACACATTGCTGTTCCTTCTTCAGATTTCCCCTTTCTGTTTGTTTTTCTTGGAGGCTTTCCTAAAGTGTCTGGTGATCCTTGACTCTCCTTTTTTTTTTTTTTTTTTTGTATTTATGACACTAGAAAGATGATTAAAACCTTTTTGTGCAGCTGGGTGGGAGGGGTGGGGAAGAGGCTTATCAAAAGGTATATAGAGTGGTCAGTTATAGGATGTGTGTGGGAATCACTGAATATTAAATATCCATATTTATGTGTTTTTTTTTTTTTCTCTTGGGATACTCAGTTCCTCCTGAGGAGATTCCTCTAATCTCTTGAGTATTACCTGCTGCCCGATTCTGGTAAACAACTGAGGGAAAGGATTGTGGGAACTTTCCATCTAGTACACACAGATGGTCTTGGCCTCCTTATTCTCAGTCTGGGATTGTGGCACAGTGGTGAACTTGCCACCAGAATTCATACTCCACATCCATTGTATGTGGAGTTATTGGGAGCAGCTTCTCAGTTAGAGCCTACATAGTCCATCCTCGGATATACCTAGGTGTCTCCAGGTGCCTAGTCCATACATCTTTGCATGGGAAATGCTTTACACTCTTTCTTTTTCTCAGCTGGTTGTAACAGGAGCAAACTTTAGGCAAAACTTTGGACTCACATTTTGAAGATAGTGGGTTTTCTGTTTGGATGCCTAGCTGACTCTGTAGATGTATTTACTAGTTTCCTATCGCTGCTAAGACAAATTACCACAAACTTAATAGCTTAAAACAGCACAGATTTATTATCTACTGTTGTGAAGGTCAGAAGTATGAAACAGGTCAGTAGGGTTGTGTTCCTTTTGGAGGCTCTAGAGGAGAATCTGCTCACTTGCATTTTCCAGTTTTTGGAAGTGACTTGAATTCCTTGTGTCTCATTATTCTGACCTCCGGTTCTACAGTCACATCTCCTCCCATTCTGACCCTTCTGCTCCCTTATATAAAGACTTTTGTGATTACATTGGCCCACCTGGGTATCGATGATAATCTCTCCATTTCAAGCTCCTTAATTAATATCATAGGCAAAGTTCCTTTTGCCATGTAAGGTTTGAAGGATCAGGACATGGACATGTTTGGAGGGTCTTATTCTGCCTACCACAGAACAAGACTGTCCCTTCTACCTGTTACATGAGCAAGAAAATCTCCAAATATCTATCATGTAAAAGCAATGAAATATGCTATACCTTTTAGTATTATGTTTACTAATACAGAATTGAAGTGGGGTTATGCCATAACAAAAACCTAGTGACATTGAGTTGAAGGTTAGTGAATGGTGAGAAAATGTACACAAAAGTCTATAAAAATGGACCTAAGATTTTATAAAACTCTTGTTTGTGATCACATGAAAGGCAGACAGACCAAGTTCTTGAATCATCATGACATTAGTGAAAAGTCTGGGAAGAGCAAGAATATTGGTATGCATGGATTGCTTTGTTGTTGTTGTTCAGCTGCTAAGTCATGTTAGACTCTTTGCAACCTCATAGACTATAGTACACCAGGCTCCTTACTTAACTGCTTACTGATGCACTTAGAAAGCTATTTTAAAAGAAAGAAATTTGTTCTGTGCAAGTAGAATTAGATGAGAGAAAGTTCAGAAATTTTTCACCTTACAGAATTGTAAGAACAAACTATTAGATACTAAATTTTAGGAAATCAAGTAACAAAAACAGTTGAATGGAAAAAAAAAAACTATTAATAGTTTACAGTTAAAAAAAAAAGACTCTTCCCAGCAGCAGAAACCACATTAAGGATTTACCTTTCCTTTCAAGATATTGTTTCAGAAGACCTCAAGGCAAATTCCAAGTTGGAAGAGAAAGAGGAATAGTCTAGAGAAGCAATAAGTATGGAGGACTTAGATTCACAAATTTGGGGATGTTGGAAAAGGTCAGTTTTCATTCCAATTCCAAAGAAAGGCCATGCCAAAGAATGCTCAACTTACCACACAATTGCACTCATCTCACATGCTAGTAAAGTAATGCTCAAAATTCTCCAAGCCAGGCTTCAGCCGTGAACTTCCTAATGTTCAAGCTGGTTTTAGAAAAGGCAGAGGAACCAGAGATCAAATTGCCAACATCTGCTGGGTCATGGAAAAAGCAAAAGAGTTCCAGAAAAATATCTATTTCTGCTTTATTGACTATGCTAAAGCCTTTGACTGTGTGGATCACAAGAAACTGTGGAAAATTCTGAAAGACATAGGAATACCAGACCACCTGACCTGCCTCTTGAGAAATCTGTATGCAAGTCAGGAAGTGGTGGTTAAACTGGACATGGAACAACAAACTGGTTCCAAATAGGAAAAGGAGTACGTCAAGGCTGTATATTGTCACCCTGCTTATGTAACTTATATGCAGAGTCCATCATGAGAAATGCTGGACTGGATGAAACACAAGCTGGAATCAAGATTGCTGGGAGAAATATCAATAAACTCAGATATGCACATGACACCACCCTTATGGCAGAAAGTGAAGAAGAACTATAAAGCCTCTTGATGAAGGTGAAAGAGGAGAGTGAAAAAGTTGGCCTAAAGCTCAACATTTAGAAAACGAAGATCATGACATCCGGTCCCATCACTTCACGGGAAAATAGATGGGGAAACAGTGGAAACAGTGTCAGACTTTATTTTTTGGGACTCCAAAATCACTGCAGATGGTGACTGCAGCCATGAAATTAAAAGATGCTTACTCCTTGGAAGAAAAGTTATGACCAACCTAGATAGTATATTCAAAAGCAGAGACATCACTTTGCCGACTAAGGTCCGTCTAGTCAAGGCTATGGTTTTTCCTGTGGTCATGTATGGGTGTGAGAGTTGGACTGTGAAGAAAGCTGAGCACCGAAGAATTGATGCTTTTGAACTGTGGTGTTGGAGAAGACTCTTGAGAGTCCCTTGGACTGCAAGGAGATCCAACCAGTCCATTCTGAAGGAGATCAGCCCTGGGATTTCTCTGGAAGGAATGATGGTAAAGCTGAAAGTTCAGTCCTTTGGCCACCTCACGCGAATGGTTGACTCACTGGAAAAGACTCTGATGCTGGGAGGGAATGGGGGCAGGAGGAGAAGGGATGAGATGGCTGGATGGTATCACGGACTCGATGGACATGAGTCTGAGTGAACTCCGGGAGTTGGTGATGGACAGGGAGGCCTGGCATGCTGTGATTCATGGGGTTGCAAAGAGTTGGACACGACTGAGTGACTAAACTGCACTGATAGGCACTAGGAATTGATTGGAAGCAACTAGATCAGAAGTCTACTAAGATTTTTAGAGAATTGTGTAATTTAAGAAACTTTGAACTTGACCTACAGTGAGCCTGTGATGGTAAAAATAACCACTAAAATCGCAAGACTGCACTCTAATCAGAAACTGGTGCTCACAGTGCTCATAGTGCCTAGTCCCTAGAAGGTTTGTTTGTACCCACTTTGCTTTGCACACATGGTGCTAGTTCCAGTTAGTTTCCTGGATAAGAAGATTCAATCCACTAAGCCACTTTTCATATGGCTAAAAAAATTACAACAGGCAAAAGAGCCAGAAATCTGAAATCTTAAATTCCTTTATATCGAAAATGATAGATTTTTCTCCCTGATGAAGTTACACTTGGGGACCTTTCAGAGGAGCTAGACTTTGTTACAGAACTTTTATCTAATTAGAGCTTGGAAAAGAGGTGGAGGACAGATGGCATGTCCTCAGAGGCTGTCTCACCTTTTCAGATCCTGTAAGAAAGGTATGCCAGTTAGCACAGCTCTAAGCATTTTTTGCTTTAGATTTACCTGATGGTCTCTGTATGTTAAATTTTATTACCTGGCATAGCACCATCCCTGATGAGTGGTGCTAAAACATAGCCATATTATATAACAATCATGTGAGGCATTGTGGCCAAATGATCGGTGGTTGTTTCCAAATGACTAGGATTGGACTTGTGTCACAAAAGATTATTGATTATCCCAACAAATTTTGTAGAGATCTTTGTCTTGGTCTGCAGAAGGAAATGGCAACCCACTCCAGTACTCTTGCCTAGAGAATCCCATGGACAGGGGAGCCTGGTAGGCTACAGTCCATGGAGTCGCAAAGAGTTGGGACACGACTGAATGACTTCACTTTCCCTTTGTCTTGGTAATCTGATGACTGCCTTCAGAATGGTCCCTGATATTACACAAGGTCCATTTTGGCCCTTTGCACACATGCCCATTTGGTGTCAATTTCTCTTCTCAGGAAAAAGATGTTATTTAGATAATTAAACTCAAGAAGTAGAAAAATTGGGTCCCAATTTGTATTCAACATTGAAAGAGAATTTTGGACAGCTTTTTTCTGCCTCCAGACTTCTTCAATTTATACTTTACAACCCTTCCCCACACCCACCCCTCCTTACCTAATATAGATAATCCTTCATGCAATGGGTTAATGTATGGTAAGAGAGAGGTATACAATGCCACTGAGGTTGTAGAACTTACAGGCTTCTTGGCATCTGGAGGTAGAATATACCATTTTAGGGGAAGAAGAATGTTAGTGGAAGAAGAAGAACCTAAGTATGACATTCTACTTACATTCCTGTAGACTGCTTCAGGATCTTTTATATTACTGAAAAGTACTAGGGAAAAAGACATAATGAAATTGGGTAACTTGGCTTATATTTCCATATCTGATTTTGAGGATTCTTTGGCTTGGAATGGGATATATATATATCTTTTAGTTTTTTGTTTTTTTAATTTTTAAAGTAGAAATTTATTTATTTTAATTGGAGGCTAATCACTTTACAATACTGTATTGGTTTTGCCATACATCAATATGACTCCTCCACGGGTGTACACTTTTCTTGTTTCCTGTGTTATGCATGGACTACAAATTATGAGTACTATTTTTCAGTTAGTATTTAGTTTTATTTTTCAGTGCTTGGATGTATGGTTTTAAGAATCTTAAATGTTGCAGAGAGATCACTGGTTTATGAAATGATCCACATAATGAATTTTCCACAAAAATAAGAAAATGTGATGCTTTCTAGTGCTGGAATGACTGCCATCAGAAACTCTACACATTCTCAAACCACATCATCCAACAGTTCAGAACTGGATTAATGCAGTGCCCAGATGACAATGCTCTGCTCTTCATATTAGAAGGAAGAATGGCCTAAAACTGGGCTATGTTAGTTCTCTGTTACTGTGTAACTTTATTGTCACAAGTATAAAAGCTGAAAACAAAATATATTTATTATCTCACAGAGTTTGGGGATAAGAAATCTAGGAATGGCATAGTCGAGTTCTCTGTGTTAGGATCTTACAACACTGTAGTCACCAAGGTTTCAGCTGGGACTGAAGTCTCATCTGAGGTTCCACTGAGATAGGATCCCACTCTAAGGGCACATGGTTACTGGCAGCATTCAGCTCCTTGTGTGTGGCTGGAATGAAGACCTCAGTCTCTTACCTTCTGTCAGCTGCAGGCCACTCCCTGGTCATTGACAAGTGAGCCTTTTCAGTATGACTGCCTGCTTCCTTAAAGCCAACAAGGAAGAAAATATATACAGAGGAATATTATATGACACAATCACTTACATCCCATCACCTTTGTATCTTAATTTGCTTAGTCAAGTCCCTACTTGACTGGGCCACAGAGTGCACTGGTATTTGATTAAGCCTTATTTCTGGGTTTGTCTATATGGGTTTCTCTGGATGAAAGTAACAGTTGCGTAAAGCAGACTGCTCTCCCTCATGTGGGTGGGCCTCATCTAATCTACTGAAGGTCTCAATAGAAAAAAAAATCTGGCTCTTCCAGATGTGAATTTCTCAGTTTTTATTATCATTAAGCCAGTTCATTATAAGATATATATGCCTGAGTTATAGGAATTAGAGAAGACGACGAAAGCCAAAATGCTTAGTGGTCTCAGCTAATCTTGTCTTTACGTTTTTCCCAGGAAATGACTCAATTTTGAGTGCCAAATTTGGTTCATTCATGGCCAAGAAAATTACAAACACACACCAAGAAATCTCAAGACACCAGTAACTTGTGGTCATTTTAAAGGTATGTTTATGATTTTTTTTTTTTTTTTTTTTTTTTGGTGGGAACCAGAGATCAAATTGCCAACATCTGCTGGATCATGGGAAAAGCAAAAGAGTTCCAGAAAAACATCTATTTCTGCTTTATGGACTATGCCAAAGCCTTTGACTGTGTGGATCACAAGAAACTGTGGAAAATTCTGAAAGAGATGGGAATACCAGACGACCTGACCTGCCTCTTGAGAAATCTGTATGCAGGTCAGGAAGCAACAGTTAGAACTGGACATGGAACAACAGACTGGTTCCAAATAGGAAAAGGAGTACGTCAAGGCTGTATATTGTCACCCTGCTTATTTAACTTTTATGCAGAGTACATCCTGAGAAATGCTGGACTGGAAGAAACACAAGCTGGAATCAAGATTGCTGGGAGAAATATCAATAACCTCAGATATGCAGATGATACCACCCTTATGGCAGAAAGTGAAGAGGAACTAAACAGCTTCTTGATGAAAGTGAAAGAGGAGAGTGAAAAAGTTGGCTTAAAGCTCAACATTCAGAAAATGAAGATCATGGCATCCGGTCCCATCACTTCATGGGAAATAGATGGGGAAACAGTGGAAACAGTGTCAGACTTTATTTTTGGGGGCTCCAAAATCACTGCAGATGGTGACTGCAGCCATGAAATTAGAAGACGCTTACTTCTTGGAAGAAAAGTTATGACCAACCTAGATAGTATATTCAAAAGCAGAGACATCACTTTGCCGACTAAGGTCCATCTAGTCAAGGCTATGGTTTTTCCTGTGGTCATGTATGGATGTGAGAGTTGGACTGTGAAGAAAGCTGAGTGCCGAAGCATTGATGCTCTTGAACTGTGGTGTTGGAGAAGACTCTTGAGAGTTCCTTGGACTGCAAGGAGATCCAACCAATCCATTCTGAAGGAGATCAACCCTGGGATTTCTCTGGAAGGAATGATGCTAAAGCTGAAACTCCAGTACTTTGGCCACCTCATTTGAAGAGTTGACTCATTGGAAAAGACTCTGATGCTGGGAGGGATTGAGGGCAGGAGGAGAAGGGGACAACAGAGGATGAGATGGCTAGATGGCATCACGGACTCGATGGACGTGAGTCTTGAGTGAACTCCGAGAGATGGTAATGAACAGGGAGGGCTGGCATGCTGTGATTCATGGGGTCGCAAAGAGTTGGACACGACTGAGTGACTGAACTGAACTGAACTGAACTGAACTTCACTTAAAGAAAAGTCTGATTTCTTCCCCTTGAATGTGGCCTAGACTTAGTGACATGCTTCTCTTACTAACAAATAGAATGCAACAAGAGTAATGGTATATCACTCTGAAACTACTTATTAAAAGACTGCAGCTTCCATTGTATGGCTCAGGAAACTCAAACAGGGGCTCTGTATCAGTCTAGCGGGGTGGGTTGTGCGGATCTGGGAAGGAGGTTCAAAAGGGAGGGAATATTTGTGTACCTATGGCTGATTCACGTTGAGGTTTGACAGAAAACAACAAAATTCTGTAAAGCAATGATCCTTCAATAAGAAAAAAAAAAAGTCTGCAGCTTCCATCCTGGGTCTCTTTCCTTCCCTCTTTCATCACTCACTGTGGGGGAAACCAGATGCCATGTTGGTTGAGCAACCCCAAAGGAATAACCACACAGTGAGCTGACATGTGAAAATGTCTTTATGACCCCAATGGACTGCAGCATGCCAGGCCTCCCTGTCCACCACCAACTCCTGGAGCTTGCTCAAACTCATGTCCATTGAGTCAGTGATGCCATCCAACCATCTCATCCTCTGTCATTTCCTTCTCTTGCCTTCAGTCTTTCCCAGCATCAGGGTCTTTTCCAAGGAGTCAGTTCTTTGCATCAGATGGCTGGCTAATAATCATAGTTATTATTTCATGTGTTTTCCCAAAAGCCCTGCTGAATAGGTATTGCCAGAACTTCACTCTAGAGATGATGTGCCATTATCCATCATTGATTAAATATACTTAATATGAGTGCTGAGGACTGACTTTGACCTGGCAGATGGAGGTATAAGTTACTGGTTGGTTTCAGCTGGAGTCTGTTCCAACTGGTTAGTGCCCATTCTATATATGTTAAAATGTTTTGACTACCACTCTTGTTATAAGTATACTTGGATAAAATAGTCTCAGTTTGAATGAGTCCATGGAGATGATGTATTTCACAGGTTTTCAATAGTGTTCCTCCCCTCTCAAGGTTTCACAGAAGAGGTGGTGGTAACCATAAAGGTGAAGTGGGAGGTGAAAGAGAAGCTTGTGTAGAAGGAACACCGCGCTGTATCCAGCTTTGATTTGAGCCACTATGATTTCTGAGCTCTTGAATATTGGTTCTTAGTAGGCGTTCACATGAAATAAGGGATTTTTTTTTACTAAAACATCGAAAACCACTTATGTATAGCAATTATTCCATCTTGCAAATTGAGAAATTGAAGCTTACAAAGGTTAAGTGACTATGAGAAAATCACACAGTTATTATATCATTAGGTAGAAGCAAAATTTGGATGTGAATTCAGGTTTTTGAATCTCAAGCTTTTTCTCTTTTATGTGCTCCATCCTTGATGCATACAAAGCATAAGATAAAGAGCTACTTTAGCTCAATATAAACATGACTTAATATTATCTTAATATATTTTTCTATGAATATGCATGCACATTTAAAAATTATTATTTCTAGCTCAGCTTCTTCCGAGAAGAATTTGGTGTGGCAGGCCAAAAAAATTAGGAATTTCAGGGAGTGAAAGTGAGGTGGAACTAGAGTTGCAAAATACTTATATGAAGGTCTGGATGGTTGTGAAGTGTGTTAGTCACTCAATCATGTCCAACTTTTTGTGACCCTATAGACTCATGTCCAACTCTTTGTGACCCTGTGGACTATAGCTCACCAAACTCCTCTGTCCATGGAATTCTCCAGGCAAGAAAACTGGAGTGAGTAGCCATTCCCTTCTCCAGGGGATCTTCCTGACCCAGGGATCAAACCTGAGTCTCCTTCTGCTTTGTAGGCAGATACTTTACCATTTAAGCCACCAGTGGAGGTGGGCTATAATTGGATGGGAGCTTGGTACAGATCAGTGCAGAGGAAATACAGCATAGAGTTTCTGGTATCTCAAAAACGTATGAAATTGAAAGCTGGGGGTGAGAGGGGAACACTAAAAGAAATCTAGACAAACAAAAGTAGCTGCTCCAGACTGCCTGTCAGCTGTCACTGTTCTTGATGTGCATATGAGGCTTACTCCTTTCCCTTTGCTCTCATGTACTCAGACTCCAAGTGCTTGAACATGATGTGGAGAGTTAAAATAGAGGAGTGCCTTGGATCTCTCAAGACGAGACCACAGGATTGCTTTAGTGTGTGTGGGTGAGTGTATGTGCCTGCACACACTTTTATTAAACATATGTTCCCAATCACGTCCACTTGGCAAGATCACAAGTACATAATAGCTACAAACTATAAAGAAAAAAATAAAAGAGAACTTAACCAGTTTCTTTTAAAGATAAATAAGACCTCCGAAGCCACTATAAGTATTCATTTAAACATTCTTTGAGTGTGCACACTAGCTTTTCTTCTGAGTCTCTATTTACTCACGCCTATACAAAGATGAGTATTGCAGTTGTATGTGATACAAACATTGGAAATCTGTGTTTACATTTTGTGTTTCCAACTGAATATGCTAATACATTTTAATCAGCAGTGATGTTGCTTTATATCAATGTTTTGTGCCAAGTATAGCCTCAGTGATAATGTTGTGATAACCAAATTTTTCCCTACATCAAAACTTGGAGACTATCCCAGTTTTTTGAACAGCCATTTGATTCCAAACTATGATGAAATCCTTTACTTTTTTCAGGATTATTTCTGTGTTTTCAGGAAACACTAAATATCTCCTTTGTTTCATTAAGGGGTTGCGGGTGTGTGTGTGTGTGCAGTGCTTGGAACAAATTTACTCTTGCAGTCATGAGGTTTTGGTAAACCAGATGAGCTCATCAGCTCACAAGGAGAACCTGCAGGAGGAAGCTCCGAGGTTGTTGATGCTGCTGGAAGTAGCATCTGTGGCTGACCTGGAGTGTTATTTTGGGATATTCAGTCCAGCATCACACCGCCTAGGAAAACAAGAATGCAACAGCAGTTGAATACCATGGAGATGGGAAATGACAGGCTTTTAGTCATGAATTTACAAAAAATTTTTCTAACCTAATAATCTAGCTAAAGGAGGTACCTCAGATTTGGTGAGCTTCTGACCTTAGGCAAAAGAGACACTCCATAGATAAAGGATTACACTCAGAGCACAAATACCCTCCTCCTCTAAAAAGAAGAATAAAAGGTAAGAATAGCAATCTCGAACTGCAACCTTCCTTTTAGAAACATAAGTATTTCTTATTCTTTGTGTAGGTTCAAAGTTGGTGGGGACTTCTTTTCTTCCCCAGTGAGTCTATGAGAACCCTGTTGTGTTTTTGACAGAAACGTGACATGCTTTTAAAAGAATACAGTCATCTGGAAAACAATTTACACTTTGCATTTTAACCTTGCTAAATTATATTCAGATTCTCTTCAGTGCTGCTCCTCTCACAAGACATGAAGCATTCTGGTTCTTAAACACTTATGAGTGGTACACTGCTTGAGATGTACAAATAGCTTTCATTAGTGCTAATGGGACTTATACTTCTGAACCAGGAGAGAATAGAGCCTGAAGATTTTAAACTGTCCTTCATGCAAATCTCCCAGATGGAATAAATTATGAGGGATGCTTAGAGGGAAGAGGTCTAAATATCCCCTAAAGCCATAGTTTAATAGCAAAGTAATACTTCCAAGTAGCAGAAGTGGCGTCAACAGTAATGGCTTTGGGGTTACTGTCGTGCTAAGTAGCTGATATTGACTCTTGAAAATTGTTATTGGATTAGTACTGCACTCGAATTCCATTATTTTTCAAAGGACCTGAGAGATAGTTCTCTGTCTTGAATAGTCCACTAAAATAGGTTCAATTTGGTTCAGCTTTCAAGGCCATTTGTCTTAAATTCTGTAGATTTCTAATCAGCAAGCCCTATAATAAGATCTTTATTTTTATTTCAGAATAATCTTTTCTGAAAATATTGTTTCCTGTATCTTTCTTTTGGGGCGCACACATTTTACTTTCTTGTTTTTCAAATGTTTACATTTTATTTTTGCTTAGAGAAATGTTAGCTACCTTTCAGAGATCACTGGGATTGTTTCTTATCTTGTTCATTTGTGACAATCTCTGTATCTTTTGTTTTAGCATTTGTTGTATTTTACTTGAGAATTTTTGCTTTGAGAATTATTCCCCACCCCCACTTAAGTAACTGGAAAACTGAAGGAATTGCTTTCCTATACTATTAATTTAACAGGCCATCGTCTTCCTTTTGTTTCCTGTGAGAGCATTATTTTCACTGGAAAAATTCATACACGTTCAAGTGGAAATTAAGCATTATATATTGTTGTTAGAAGTAGAAATGGGTAGGGCAAAAAGGTAACGAGGGGAAGGTAAGAGGCCACCAAGTAAAGATGGGGTGACTATAAAAGACCAGTCAGCTGGTGAACTGACTGTGGTTCAGATCACCTCTGCATCCTTCACTGTCCAAGTAGTCACTGGACTTGAAGAAGTATTGATATATTAGTCAAACAAAAGAGACTGAAGTAGATAACCCAGATCCACAACTTATAAATTTACAATGGGCAGTGCCATTTTCTAGAGTGGGGTGGTGGTGCTTGCTATTCCAGACACTTTTTCACCTCTGGAATTACTTTTCCCAGAAGCCAAATGAATCATCAGAAAGTAGGTCAGTAAGCATGTGATCAGTGCAGAGGAAGCTAGAATAATTTTAAGGCATTATTTCATCCAGGCCAGGTAGACCGAATGAATCTTACCTGCTCTCTAACAGGGTAACCTATCTGGGGAGGTCACATGCTCCACATTTCCTGTCTGGAAATGGCTGCTAATCTCTGGAATGTTTTTTTTTTTTTAATCTGACCATCCTCCTTTAATCCTTCTTTAGACATGGTACAATTTAACCAAAATGACTCTTGCTTGCCCAATTGAAATCACTTTGATTTCAGTTTTGAGCGTTCCTAAATTCTGTACATCTATTAGTTAAAACCTGGTGGTTAATACAACCATCATATATGCATTTTTCTAGTTCAGAAGACACATTCATTTTCTTCAGTTTTAAGTTCCTGGGTAAAGAATGCTTCACTGTTAATCATTATATATTGTCACAAATCTGCATCATGATATTATAATAATATTTTTGAGTGCTTGTGGTGTGCTGGATACTGGGCTGGTATTGTATGAAATCCTAAGAATATTCTCTTTTTATAAGTGAGAAAATTGAGAATCAGAAAGGCTAAGACACTTGCCCCAGATCTCACAGGGGAGCAGCAGTGGGAGTTCAGCCAGGTCTCTGACTCTTTTTACTGTGGTCTCAGCCTCACATATTTTGTTTTTGAAGTTTTGTTTGAAAATTGCTGAAATAGAAAGTGGCATTAAAGTCAGGGGAAGACTACTTTACTGTGTGCCTTATAGTTCTTTCTTGGGAAACTTACGTCATCTAGTCCATCAACCCTGTGTTCATTTTAACTGTGGCATTGGATTTGGTTAGTACCCACATCTAAAATCATCAAAAGTGAGGTGGAAAAGCCATGAAAAGACATGGAGGAAAATAAACTGTGCATTTCTAAGTGAAAGAGGTCAGTCTGGAAAGTCTACAAGCTAAATGGTTCCAATTATATGACATTCTAGAGAAAGTAAATTATGGAGAAAATAAAACATGTGGTTTCCAGGGCTTGTGTGGGGGAAGGGTTGAACAGGCAGAGCACAGGTTTCTAGGGCGGTGTTGGAGGACTCTCGAGAGTCCCTTGGACTGCAAGGAAATCCAATCAGTCCATTCTGAAGGAAATCAACCCTGGGATTTCTTTGGAAGGAATGATGCTGAAGCTGAAGCTCCAGTACTTTGGCCACCTCATGCGAAGAGTTGACTCATTGGGAAAGACTCAGATGCTGGGAGGGATTGGGGGCAGGAGGAGAAGGGGATGACAGAGGATGAGATGGCTGGATGGCATCACTGACTCGATGGGCATGAGTCTGAGTGAACCGGGAGATGGTGATGAACAGGGAGGCCTGGCGTGCTGTGATTCATGGGGTCACAAAGAGTCGGACACAACTGAGCGACTGAACTGAACTGAACTGAAAGCTTATCTGTACAATAATGTAATGATGTGTGTGCTCAGTTGTGTCTAGCTCTTTGCAACCCCATGAACTGTAGCCCACCAGGCTCTTCTGTCCATGGAATTTTCCAGGCAAGAATACTGAAGTGAGTGGCCATTTCCTTATCCAAGGAATCTTCTCAACCCAGGAATCAAACCCACATCTCTGCATCTCCTGCATTGGCAGACAGTTTCTTTACCAATGAACCACCTGGGAGGCCCTCAATATGACAGATGAACGTTATTATGCATTTGCTAAAATCCATAGAATGTGCAATACCAAGAGTGATCCTAATGTAAACAATGGACTTTGGATAATAAGGATGTGGCAATGAAGATTCATCAGTTGTAAAATATGTACCTCTGGTGAAGGATGCTGATAATGGAAGAGGTCTCTGTATATGTGTATATGGGAACAGGAAGTATACAGGAACTCTCTGTACCTTCTGCTGAGTTTTGCTGTGAATCTAAAATCCTTCTAGGGCTCCCCTGTGGCTCAGCTGATAAAGACTCTGCCTACAATGTGGGCGACCTGGGTTTGATCCCTGGGATGGGAAGATCCCCTGGAGAAGGGAAAGGCTACTCACTCCAGTATGCTGGCCTGGAGAATTCCATTGACTGTTTGGTCCATGGGGTCGCAAAGAGTTGGACACGACTGAGTGACTTTCATTTTCACTTTAAAATCCTTCTAAACATAAAACCTATTTTTTTTGATTTATTTATTTATTTATTTTAAAAAAAATTACAATACTGTATTTGTTTTGCCATACATTGACACGAATCAGCCATAGGTAAAAATTCATTGGAAAATATCAAGAAATGTGTGTTCCTTGGAAATGACACCTGCTCTCTCTTGGAGTAGGTGCGGTGTGTTCCGTTATACCATAATTCTACCCTCAAAAGCCTCCTTCTTCTTTAACTTACCCATCTTCATCCATTATTCTTACAAAGCTTTAAGAAAGGAAAGCATCTTTTTTGTGTTTACATATGTTAATTTGCTATTATGGAAAAGAAGGGCAATATGATTACCATTTGGGCTGAGAAAGAAAAGAATCATTGTGATTTCTCCCCTTTCTCCATTTCAAGGCTTCCTTGGTGGAGTATGGGATAGTGAGGAGGAGGTGGAGAGGCAAGTAGGATAAAAATGAAATTCCTGCAAAAAGTAAAGAGTTGCATCCTTGACGTCTGATATTTTTCTACATCGTAGCACCTATTATTTTTTTATAAGTGTTAATCATCGCAAAATATAACTACTGGGAAGGTGCTTTTACTTTAACCCCCAAATAATTCAGTCTCAGGATTTAAAGGCTCTGCATGACATTTTATATGTCAAAGATCACAGCTCCCCTAATCCATCAAACTAGACAACTTGCACTGTTACTGGAAAGAAACATTCAAATATGTGAGTAAGCCTAGCAGCCTCTCATGCCTTTTAAGAACATAAACGAATAAGTCTTCACATGCACACTGCTGAAATTAAATGAGCAGCATGAGATAGTGAATAGCAAAATACTGACGTGAAATACTCAGGGTGCCTGCTCCTTGCACAGTGGGGAAGTGGAGACTCCATGGGAGGTAGAAAGAAAAAAAATAAGCTAGGCTCTCTAGGTGGTGTTCTCTGGCTGGTATGGGAGAGGGGATGTGGGCGTCTCTGACAGCTGGGCTGCAGGTTGAAGAGGGTGGGAGTGGGAGGAACAAGCGAGTTTGACTGCCGGCTGCTTCATTTGCATATGGCCCACAAGCTGGCTCCCTGTCAATCCACCACCCACTCTCCCCTCCTCATCCTGGGTGGGTGTTCGTTTTGGACGTGATCTGTCAGCCACTGGACACTAAAAAGTTGATCTGCTCAGACAGAATTTGTTCCAAGGATATGAGGCAAGCACAAAGGGGAAAAAATGCCAAAGATGAAGCACTAGAGACTTTCCTTTATTGAGATACTATATTTCAGTATTCTTATTAGAATGAAACTGACCTCTCAGGTCAAGAGAGATTAAAGCAGGGCTCTGGAATTTAAATGTGTGCCATAGAATTTACATACCCAATCTCTTTTAACTAATCATTTGCTGGTATTTTGTTAAAGCTAGTTTCTGAGAGCTTTGCTGAACAATGGGAGTCACCAGGAATGCTTTCTCCCTCCCTCCATCAGACTGTTTTAACTATGTATAACATGGTTTCTTAAAAGCTTGATAAGAAGAGCTTAGGAAATTAAAAAAAAAAAATGTTCAAACAGGATTTAATTAAACAGCTACCAACATCTACATTCCATGAGCAGTACTTAGAAAAATTTCTTTCTGTGTGTTATTTGTTTTCGGTGGAATGACTGAAGAGGAAACATGCTAAATAAATATGGTGTTCATGATGGTGAACTGTTTGTTGAAAGGTTAATGGCCGTGCAAATGTTTAGCAGAGAGCTGTCAGCATTTTCACTTGTGGGAACAAGACCACATATTCAGACATTTTTGAAACACGGTTTTTATCATTTACTCAGGATATGTAAGCAAGCAGAAGAGAGGGAACGTTCACAAGTCAGAAGCCACATGACTGTTCATCTCAGTTTCGAATATATCAGTTTTACAAATCCTCCTTTGAATACAACCTAGGAGCAACACCACCGTTTCCAGGAGCAAGACCACCCTTTCCAGGAGTTGTTTTGGGATCCCTTGAAGAGGGATATCCTATACTCACAAATATACAAATTTATATTACACTTTGAGAAGCGATTCAAGCATATGTTTTGAAAATAGGGGAATAAGCATAGGCAAATTATAAATCTCCTCAGAAACACAGATAAACATTTGAAAACAAGAGCAGTCACACTAAATAGGTAAGATATTCTGAATTAGATATGCACTGCATGAGAATGGGGTTCACAGCATTCATCTAGAAGCATAAAGGGACTAAAACATTGAGATTTAAATCGTTAAGGCTAACTTTTATTAGTTGAGTTTCAATTTTCAAGATATACAGCATAAGGAGGGGTGTGCTTGTGAGAACTTACCTTAAATCACTACCCTGAACAATTTTATGCTGGAATAATTTAATTTTATAATTTAAAATAATTTGGTTTAGTTTTCTCCATTAAGTTTAGATCAGTATATGAGAATTACTTCATTTATTTTAAATGGTGGCATGAGACTTTCAGGGGTCTGTTCCTAGCCACACCTCTGGCTGGTTCCAGAAAGAGGCAGACTTTGAGAGAAGCTATGGGTAGAAACTCCATTCTCTTGTCTCAATTACTGCTGCTAAATCGCTTCAGTCATGTCCAATTCTGTGTGACCCCATAGACGGCAGCCCACCAGGCTCCCCGTCCCTAGGGATTCTCCAGGCAAGAACACTGGAGTGGGTTGCCATTTCCTTCTCCAATGCATGAAGGTGAAAAGTGAAAGTGAAGTCTCTCAGTCGTGTCTGACTCTTTGCGACCCCATGGACTGCAACCTACCAGGCTCCTCGGTCCATGGGATTTTCCAGGCAAGAGTAGTGGAGTGGGGTGCCATCGCCTTCTCTGTCTCAATTATTCAATTATTGTCTCAATTATTAGAGAAGCCCTATTGTAATATCGGGCTTCCCCAGTGGCTTGATGGTAAAGAATCTGCCTGAAATGCAGGAGACAAGACACAGGTTTGATCCCTGGATCGGGAAGATAGATTCCCTAGAGAAGGAAATGGCAACCCACTCTAGTATTCTCGCCTGGGAAATCGCATGGACAGAGGAGCCTGGTGGGCTACAGTCCATGGGGTTACAAAAGAGTCTGACATGACTTAGTGACTAAACAACAGCAACATTGATATCATGCTTTACTATATGCTGGGCTAAGTGCTTGTTGCCTGAGTAAACTAAAGAGACGGAAATGTGTGCATAACTTTGTTGCACTGAAAGCCTTTCTTCAGTGCATTTAAATAAGAACTGACATCTTCAAATACTGATTTAATATTTATGAAGAGTGAGATGTCCAGAAGGTGGCACTAGTGAGCAACAGTTGTCGTATCCCTGACTGAGAAAATTGATTATCTTTTCCGAAACAAGAGAGAACTTAATGACTCAGATGTGGCAGGTACATGAAGACATCTAAACAAATGAGAGACATTTTTCACAGACTGATAACTTGAAAGTCAGCTGGAGGAGGCTACATCTCCCCTAACCCTATACTGTCTCCTTGATTCATTGGACCAACATGACTATTTTAAAATACAATATTGTGGAGATATTTTCTGAGATTTTTGAGAGAGGAGGAAGGCATGAGCATAGACTTAGTCAGGACAGATTAGATTTCTGGAGTGATGAATGCAGTTTAACTCAATATTGTCAAACATTCAGTCTGATTACACTTGTGTATGTGTATGTGTGTGTGTTTTGAAGGAAAATGCTGGTCAATGTATCTTCCTATGGGACTTAACCCCTGGGTAAAAACTACAAAGGTGAGAGTTATGTATGATTGTGTTAGCTATATATTGCAGTGTAACACAACTGCTCCTAAATTAAGAGGCTTTCAGTTTAGTTCAGTTCATTTGCTCAGTTGTGTCCGACTCTTTGTGACCCTATGAGCTGCAGCACGCCAGGCCTCCCTGTCCATCACCAACTCCTGGAGTCCACCCAAACCCATGTCCATTGAGTCGGTGATCCCATCCAGCCATCTCATCCTCTGTCGTCCTCTTCTCCTTCTGCCTTCAATCTTTCCCAGCATCAGGGTCTTTTCTAATGAGTCAGCTCTTCACATCAGGTGGCCAAAATATTGGAGTTTCAGCTTCAACATCAGTCCTTCAAATGAATACCCATGACTGATCTCCTTTAGGATGGACTAGTTGGATCTTGCAGTCCAAGGGACTCTCAAAAGTCTTCTCCAATACCACAGTTCAAAAGCATCAATTCTTCGGCTCTCAGCTTTCTTTATAGTCTAACTCTCATATCCATACATGACTACTGGAAAATAAGAGGCTTTAAAACAGGCTAAATATTTATTGTCTGTCACTATTTCTGGAAGTTAGGCATTTCAGAACAGCATAGTTGGACTGTTCTTGTTTGAAGGCTCCCACAATAGTCAGATGTCAGCTGGGGCTACAATGATCTGAAGGCTTGACTGAAGGTGGAGGACCCTCCATCAAAGTAAGTAGCTTCTGTGGCTGGCAAGTTGGTGGGATATCTCAGTCCTCCCTGCAAGTCTCTCCATAGGGCTGACTGAATGTCCTTATGATATGATGGCTGGCTTCTAGCAAAGCGATCCATCAAAAAAAAACTCCGAAGCTTCAATATAGCTTATCCTTGGAAGTTACATACAGGCATGTTTGCCGTATATTAGTTATTACATAGACCAGCACAGATTCAACGTAAAAGGCTAACAGCACAAATACCAGGAGGTGAAGGTCGCTGGGGGCCATTTTAGTCTGGCTACCACAGTCTATTGAGAAAATTTCCTTTTCTTTTAGCAAATAATTGGAATAGAGCATGGTTTCACTGGAATCCTTGTGAATACCTGTCATCAGATTGTGATGTTGATTCATGATATTATATGTAGAAGCACCGATGGAAGGAAGGAGTGGTTGTATTTACCCTGTGTGATAATTGGGCTGGAATTTCTATCAGATGGTGGAAGGGAAGACACTCCCCTGTTGTACTGTCACATTAAAAAAGCAAAAGTAAATATAAGCAAACAAAATAAAAACTAGAATGTTCCTGGAATGGCTAAAAAAACTTCATCAACTTTTGAGACCATAAGAAAAACCTGTCTTATTTTGAGAAATAACTATTTCCTACCTTAAAAGAGAAAGGAAGAAATGTGTAGTCTGTGAATGTTACATGGTACAAAATGATTGCCAAGCAGTTTTCTTCTTTCTGCCAAATGTCTCAGCCATTGAACTGTACTCTTCATTTGAGTTTATTATTATGTTTATTTGAGCTTATGACTATTATAGTATTTTGAAACTCTCATGTTTTGCTAAATGGAGACATTTGTTTCTCCATGCTGGTTGATTAGTGTTTGGGGCTGGCATCATACTTGATTGACTTATATTCCAGTGTGTACTGACAAACTGGCCTGATCTTGGATGATGGAGATTTGGGAGGGGAGTAGTGAGTAGATGTCTAGGTGTCAATCCAACATTGCCAGCTCCCAGATCCAAAGTTCTTACTCTAAGTCTTCATTTACTGTCTATTTCAACTTTTTCTGCTCCCTTGGCACCTGCTTGACATCTAGATCAATTTGGTGATCAAAGTCATTCTGACCAAGAAGAATATCTGACCAAAGTAAGTCTTACAAGGGATTCTAGACACTCATGATTGATTGATGGCTAATTTAGGGCTGTGAAACTATGGTACTGAAAATCATTTCTAATGTGTGAGGACCTTAAAAATGCTTTAAGAGAACTCTGCAAGTTGTATTGATTCATGCATCAGTAGCAAAGCCAAGCATCACAGCATTTCCTTTCTTTCTGGATCTGTACTGTTATTAAACACTCACATTTGAAAATATCCTTTGTCTGGTAATCTACTCATGTTCTTGACATTTCACCTGTTGTGGCATAGATGAGTGTTGCCATCCTGATGTCTATGTCCTCTTCTTGGAACTCCCTATTTACTCTGGGTACATGGTTGCCTGGAAAAAGACTACATTTGCAAATAGGAATGGTCATATGTTCCAAATAGGAAAAGGAGTACGTCAAGGCTGTATATTGTCACCCTGTTTATTTAACTTATATGCAGAGTACATCATGAGAAACGCTGGGCTGGAGGAAGCACAGCTGAAATCAAGATTGCTGGGAGAAATATCAATAACCTCAGATATGCAGATGACACCACCCTTATGGCAGAAAGTGACGAGGAAATAAAAACGCTCGATGAAAGTGAAAGAGGAGAGTGAAAAAGTTGGCTTTAAGCTCAACATTCAGAAAACTAAGATCATGGCATCTGGTCCCATTACTTCATGGGAAATAGATAGGAAAACAGTGTCAGACTTTAGTTTTTGGGCTCCCAAATCACTACAGATGGTGATTGCAGCCATGAAATTAAAAATGCTTACTTCTTGGAAGGAAACTTATGACCAACCTAGAAAGCATATTGAAAAGCAGAGACATTACTTTACCAACAAATGTCCATCTAGTCAAGGCCACGGTTTTTCCAGTGGTTGTGTATGGATGTGAAATTTGGATTGTGAAGAAAGCTGAGCACCAAAGAATTGATGCTTTTGAACTGTGGTATTGGAGAAGACTCTTGAGAGTCCCTTGGACTGCAAGGAGGTCCAACCAGTCCATCCTAAAGGAGATCAGTCCTGGGCACTCACTGGAAGGACTGATGCTTAAAGCTGAAACTCCAATACTTTGGCCACCTGATGGGAAGAGCTGACTCATTAGAAAAGACCCTGATGATGGAAAAGATTGAGGGTGAGAGGAGCAGGGGATGATAGAGGATAAGATGGTTGGATGGCATCTCTGACTCAATGGACATGAGTTTGAGTGAATTCTGGGAGTTGGTGATAGACAAGGAGGCCTGGCATGATGCAGTTCATGGGACTGCAAAGAGTTGGACACAACTGAGCAACTGAAGTGAACTGAACTTCTTCTCTCTACTTTCTCCCTATTCTTTAGAACTCAGACATGATGGTTAGAACACCATGTGGACCAAGGATAAGTAATCATGTTGTAGAACTGAAAGCAGTCCAAGTTCCAGGTGATAATGAGGCCACCATATCAGCTTTTGCTTGCTTATGGGAAGGAAAAGTCTATTTGTTGAAAGCAAAATTCTTATTTCTTTTGGTTGAGAGCCTCATTGTTGGATCTTTATGAAGTCTTGTATAGGAAAGTGGTACTAATGTGCTTGTAACATATGTCATTTGTAGTCCCTTTGTAAACTACGAGGAAACAAGTATGGGACTTTTCATGTGATCATCAGGGCTAAGTTGCTTTAGCAGCATCGTGGAGGAAAATCACAGCGCCTTGATGCAGTCTGCTACACAGATGCTCCAGAGCTGTCACTTCTGCCGATAAAGCAGCTAATTCTGCTGATTCCCTGTTGGTTCTGGTGCACATTCCTGGGCGATTTGTCATGGGACACCTTCTGGTTTTTTCCTGAACCAAAATGAGGAACACTAATTTAAACTTTTACAAGTCATTAAAGTTGTCACATATGTAAGGTCATTGAAAGTTTTTACAGTAGCTAATTTACGGCATTATGATTTAAGTGATAAAATACCAATTTTTTCATATTAGAAGACAACAGATATAAGAAATTCAGGGGTCTTTATGTTGTCAAATGCGTCCAAACTTTTTGCAGACAAAAGAAGGAAAATAGACTTGGAAATAAATATGCAAAACACGAAACCTATAATTATTTGACTCATAGGCTTTAATCCTCTTCAAATCGAAGCTCATGTTTAATATGGATGTTTCAATAGTATTACACCTTTTAAAGTGAAATCTTCCATTGTTTGATTAAAGAATTTCATTTGTGTTCACTGTGTCTATTTTCTGTAAGGTAATTATGAAATGCTTATTATGTATAAGACTGAGTTATGCTCTATGATGGAGTAAGCACAAATGTCTCCAAGAGAGAAAACAGCATGAAAACGTTTTAGTGAGCATGAGATTATCGGTGGGCTGCTGCTGCTGCTGCTAAGTCATTTCAGTCGTGTC
Source organism: Nanger dama (assembly GCA_917880005.1). Lineage (NCBI taxonomy): Eukaryota > Metazoa > Chordata > Mammalia > Artiodactyla > Bovidae > Nanger > Nanger dama. Next base: position 7,983,600 of record CAKJTW010000059.1, read on the forward strand.
CACCTCTATGTGACCCCATAGATGGCAGCCCACCAGAATCCCTGGGATTCTCCGGGCAAGAACACTGGAGTGGGTTGCCATTTCCTTCTCCAGTGCATGAAAGTGAAAAGTGAAAGTGAAGTATCTCAGTCGTGTCTGACTCTTCACGACCCCATGGACTGCAGCCTACCAGGCTCCTCCCTCCATGGGATTTTCTAGGCAAGAGCACTGGAGTGGATGCCATTGTAGATATGCCATTATTCACTGAGGACTTGAAGGCAATGTACTGAAATTTTCACAATCATTTTTAAGTGATGTATAGGATATTTCCTGAATCCTTAGGATCATTTGTTAGCTTCAATAGATGCTTGGGAAAAGGCTATGTTTTGCAAAGTCATGGATATTATTTAATTATGTTTTTATCACTAGACACTGCAGTCTTTTAAAAAAATCTTACTGATGCATAGCTGATTTACAATGTTTTGTTAGTTTCAGCTGTTCAGAAAGTGATTCAGTTATACGTATATTCATTCTTTTTCAGATTCTTTTCCCTCATAGATTATCAAAGAATATTGAGTCTATGTGTCTGCTTCTGTTTTAGAAATAAGTTCATTTGGTTGTATTTTAGATTTCACATGTAAGTAATCATATATTTGTCTTTCTTTTTTTAAATTTAGATTTATTTATTTTAATTGGAGGCTAATTACTTTACAATACTGTATTGGTTTTGCCATACATCAACATGAATCCGCCACGGGTGTACACGTGTTCCCCATTCTGAACCTCCTCTCACCTCCCTCCCCATACCATCCCTCTAGGTCATCCCAGTGCACCAGCCCCAAGCATCCTGTATCCTACATCAAACCTGGACTGTCAGTTCATTTCTTATATGATATTATACATGTTTCAATGCCATTCTCCCAAATCACCCCACCCTCTCCCTCTCCCACAGAGTCCAAAAGACTGTTCTATACATCTGTGTCTCTTTTGCTGTCTCACATACAGGATTATCATTACCATCTTTCTAAATGCCATATATATGTGTTAGTATACGGTATTGGTGTTTTTCCTTCTGGCTTACTTCACTCTGTATAATGGGCTCCAGTTTCATTGACCTTATTAGAACTGATTCAAATGCATTCTTTTTAATGGCTGAGTAATACTCCATTGTGTATATGTACCACAGCTTTCTTATCCACTCATCTGCTACATGTAGGTTGCTTCTTAACTTCACTTAATATGGGATTCTTTGTGAGTATGGTTTCAGTGTGTCTGTCCTCTGATGCCCTCTTGCATCATCTTACTTGGGTTTCTCTTAACTTGGGCGTGGGGGTATCTCTTCATGGCTGCTCCAGCAAAGTGCAGCCACTGCTCCTTACCTTGGATGAAGGGTATCTCCTCACCGTCACCCTTCCTGACCTTCAAGATGGGATAGCTCCTCTAGGCCCTCCTGCACCAGCACGGTCACTGCTCCTTGGACATGGGTTGCTCTTCCCTGCCACCACACCGGCCTCAGGCGTGGGATTGCTCCTCCCGGCCACCACCCCTGGCCTCGGACGCAGGGTGGCTCTTCTCTGCCATTCCTGCACCATCGCAACCTGGCACTCTCTGCTGCTGTCCCTGACCTCGGACGTGGGGTAGCTCCTCTTGGCCACTTAGCGTGCCAGCCGTTGCTGCCACTTGCAGTTAGTGCACCGGCCATAGCAGCTGCTTGCAGACCACAGCCTTGTCTAACTCAGTGAAACTAAGTCATGCCCACAGGGCAACCCAAGATGGGTGGGTCATGGTGGAGAGGTCTGATGGAATGTGGTCCACTGGAGAAGGGAATTGCAAACCACTTCAGTATTCTTGCCTTGAGAACCCCATGAACAGTATGAAAAGGCAAAATAACAGGATACTGAAGGAGGAATTCTCCAGGTCAGTAGGTGCCCAACATGCTACTGGAGATCAGTGGATAAATAACTCCAGAAAGAATGAAGGGATGGAACGAAAGCAAAAACAATACCCAGCTGTGGATGTGACTGGTGATAGAAACAGGGTCTGATGCTGTAAAGAGCAATATTGCATAGGAACCTGGAATGTCAGGTCCATGAATTAAGGCAAATTGGAAGTGGTCAAACAAGAGATGGCAAGAGTGAATGCAGACATTCTAGGAATCAGCAAACTAAAATGGACTGGAATGGGTGAATTTAACTCAGATGACCATTATGTCTACTACTTCGGGCAGGAATCCCTCAGAAGAAATGGAGTAGCCATCATGGTCAACAAAAGAGTCTGAAATGCAGTACCTGGATGCAATCTCAAAAACGACAGAATGATCTCCGTTCGTTTCCAAGGCAAACCATTCAATATCACAGTTATCCAAGTCTATGCCCCAACCAGTAATGCTGAACAAGCTGAAGTTGAATGGTTCTATGAAGACCTACAAGACCTTGTAGAACTAACACCCAAAAAAGATGTCCTTTTCATTAGAGGGGACTGGAATGCAAAAAGTAGGAAGTCAAGAAACACCTGGAGTAACAGGCAAATTTGGCCTGGGAATGCGGAATGAAGCAGGGCAAAGACTAATAGAGTTTTGCCAAGAAAATGCACTGGTCATAGCAAACACCCTCTTCCAACAACACGAGAGAAGACTCTACACATGGACATCACCAGATGGTCAACACCGAAATCAGATTGATTATATTCTTTGCAGACAAAGATGGAGAAGCTCTATACAGTCAACAAAAACAAGACCAGGAACTGACTGTGGCTCAGATCATGAACTCCTTATTGCCAAATTCAGACTGAAATTGAAGAAAGTAGGGAAAACCGCTAGACCATTCAGGTATGACCTAAATCAAATCCCTTATGATTGTACAGTGGAAGTGAGAAATAGATTTAAGGGCCTAGATCTTATAGATAGAGTGTCTGATGAACTATGAAATGAGGTTTGTGACATTGTACAGGAGACAGGGATCAAAACCATCCCCATGGAAAAGAAATGCAAAAAAGCAAAATGGCTGTCTGGGGAGGCCTTAAAATAGCTGATAAAAGAAGAGAAGTGAAAAGCAAAGGAGAAAAGGAAATATATAAGCATGTGAATGCAGAGTTCCAAAGAATACCAAGAAAGATAAGAAAGCCTTCTTCAGCAATCAATGCAAAAAAATAGAGGAAAAGAACAGAATGGGAAAGACTAGAGATCTCTTCAAGAAAATTAGAGATACCAAGGGAACATTTCATGCAAAGCTGGGCTCGATAAAGGACAGAAATGGTATGGACCTAACAGAAGCAGAAGATATTAAGAAGGGTGGCAAGAATACACAGAAGAACTGTACAAAAAAATCTTCACAACCTGGATAATCACGATGGTGTGATCACTCATCTAGAGCCAGACATCCTGGAATGTGAAGTCAAGTGGGCCTTAGAAAGCATCACTGCGAACAAAGCTAGTGGAGGTGTTGGAATTCCAGTTGAGCTATTTCAAATGCTGCAAGCTGATGCTGTGAAAGTCCTGCACTCAATATGCCAGCAAATATGGAAAACTCAGCAGTGGCCACAGGACTGGAAAAGGTCAGTTTTCATTCCAATCCCAAAGAAAGGCAATGCCAAAGAATGCTCAAACGACCACACAATTGCACTCATCTCACATGCTAGTAAAGTAATGCTCAAAATTCTCCAAGCCAGGCTTCAACAATATGTGAACCGTGAACTCCTTGTTCTTCAAGCTGGTTTTAGAAAAGGCAGAGGAACCAGAGGTCAAATTGCCAACATCCACTGGATCATGGAAAAAGCAAGAGAGTTCCAGAAAAATGTCTATTTCTGCTTTATTGACTATGCTAAAGCCTTTGACTTTGTGGATCACAAGAAACTGTGGAAAATTCTGAAAGAGATGGGAATACCAGACCACCTGACCTGCCTATGAGAAATCTGTATGCAGGTCAGAAAGCAACAGTTAGAACTGGACATGGAACAACAGACTGGATCCAAATAGGAAAAGGAGTACGTCAAGGCTGTGTATTGTCACCCTGCTTATTTAACTTCTATGCAGAGTACATCCTGAGAAACGCTGGACTGGAAGAAACACAAGCTGGAATCAAGATTGCCAGGAGAAATATCAATAACCTCAGATACGCAGATGACACCACCCTTATGGCAGTAAGTGAAGAGGAACTAAAAAGCCTCTTGATGAAAGTGAAAGAGGAGAGTGAAAAAGTTCACTTAAAGCTCAATATTCAGAAAAAGAAGATCATGACATCCGGTCACATCACTTCATGGGAAATAGATGGGGAAACAGTGAAAACAGAGTCAGACTTTATTCTGGGGGCTCCAAAATCACTGCAGATGGTGACTTCAGCCATGAAATTAAAAGATGCTTACTCCTTGGAAGAAAAGTTATGACCAACCTAGATAGTATATTAAGAAGCAGAGACATTACTTTGCCAACTAAGGTCCGTCTGGTCAAGGCTATGTTTTTCCTGTGGTCATGTATGGATGTGAGAGTTGGACTGTGAAGAAAATGCTGAGCGCTGAAGAATCGATGCTTTTGAACTGTGGTGCTGAAGAAGACTCTTGAGAGTCTAAAGCTAAAACTAAAACTCCAGTACTTTGGCCACCTCATGTGAAGAGTTGACTCATTGGAAAAGGCTCTGGTGCTGGGAGGGATTGGGGGCAGGAGGAGAAGGGGACGACCGAGGATGAGATGGCTGCAAGGCATCACTGACTCGATGGACATGAGTCTGAGTGAACTCTGGTAGTTGGTGATGGACAGGGAGTCCTGGCGTGCTGCAATGGGATCTCAAGGAGTCGGACATGACTGAGCGACTAAACTGAACTGAACTGATGAGATTCTCTAGGTCCATCCGTGATACTGCAAATGACATTATTTTCTTCTTTTTATGGCTGGGTAATATCCCATTCCATTCTATTTATATTCCATATAAATATACATATTTACCACGTCTTCCTTATCCATTCATCTGTGAATGGACATTTAAATTACTTCCATATCTTGGCTATTGTAAACAGTGCTGCTATGGACTTTGTGCATATATCTTTTGAACTAGAGTTTTCTGTGGATGTATGCTCAGGAGTAGGATTGCTGGATCATATGGTAACCCTATTTTTACTTTTGTAAGGAACCTCTATACTGTTTTCCATAGTGGCTGCACCAATTTATATTCCCACTAACAACATAGGAGGGATCCCTTTTCTCCACACCCTCCCTAGTGTTTATTTTTGTAAAATTCTTAATGATGGCCATTCTGACTGGTGTGAGGTGATACGTTTTTGTAGTTTTGATATGCATTTCTCTAATAATTAACAACGTTAAGCATCTTTTCATGTGCCTAAGGACCGTCTTTATGTCTTCTTTAAGAGATATCTGTTTAGATCTTCTGCCCATTTTTTGATTGAGTTGTTTCTTTTTGCTATTGAGTTGTATGAGCTTTTATAAATTTTGGAAATTAAGCCTTTGTTGGTGTCATTGTTTGCAAAAATTATCTCCCAATCCATAGTTTGTTTTTTTCATTCTGTTTATATTTTCCTTTTCTATGCAAATTCTTATAAATTTGATTAGCTTTCAGTTGTTTACTTTTGGTTTTATTTCTATTGCCTTGAGAGATCAACCTAAGAAAACATTGTTATGATTTATGTCAGAAAATGTTTTGCCTGTGTTCTCTTCTAGGAGTTTTATGGGAGAAAATTTTCATTGTTTTTTAAATATGTTTTCTTCTTGGCTTATGTGATTTTTAAATACATTTTCAAGAGAGCAGTTGCTTGAGAATGCTGATGCTAAAGGTAATAATAATGCTAAACACAAGCCAGATATTTTATATGTTCTAAAATAAAATTTATAATGATTAAAGAGCAATTTTCATAGTGCCTATTTTATTAATGAAAAAACTGAGGCACAGATATTTAAGTTAATCAGTTCAGTTCAGTTCAGTTCAGTCGCTCAGTCATGTCCAACTCTTTGTGACGCCATGAACTGCAGCACGCCAGGCCTCCCTGTCCATCACCAGCTCCCGGAGTTCACCCAGACTCACGTCCATCGAGTCCGTGATGCCATCCAGCCATCTCATCCTCTGTCGTCCCCTTCTCCTCCTGCCCGCAGTCCCTCTCAGCATCAGACTCTTTTCCAATGAGTCAACTCTTCACATGAGGTGACCAAAGTACTGGAGTTTCAGCTTTAGCATCATTCCTTCCAAAGAACACCCAGAACTGATCTCCTTCAGAATGGACTGGTTGGATCTCCTTGCAGTCCAAGGGACTCAAGAGTCTTCTCCAACACCACAGTTCAAAAGCATCAACTCTTTGGCGCTCAGCTTTCTTCACAGTCCAACTCTCATATCCATACATGACCACGGGAAAACCATAGCCTTGACTAGAAAGACCTTTGTTGGTAAAGTAATGTCTCTGCTTTTTAATATGCTGTCTAGTTTGGTCATAACTTTCCTTCCAAGGAGTAAGCATCTTTTAATTTCATGGCTGCAATCACCATTTGCAGTGATTTTGGAGCCCCTCAGAATAAAATCTGACAGTGTTCCCACTCTTTCCCCATCTATTTCTCATGAAGTGATGGGACTGGATGCCATAGACAGATTCAGAACAGACTTTTCCAAGATGTTCCACTTGGGCATGTAGATTTTATTATTTTTTTGGGTGTGTTTTTTCTTCTTTTTAATTTTTCAAGTGTAAAGGTATGATAACACATTTATAGGAGACTTGGAAAATACAGAACAAAGTTACATATTATTCTACTAAGTATTACAACTATTTTTTAAGTAGATAAATTAAGATTTTTGGTTAGAGTTTCAAAATCACACTCTCAAAAACCATCAGAATGAATATACAGAAAAGTAGAAGAATATGGTAGACCTGAAAAGCCCTATGAGCCAATTCAACATAATTAATATACATACAGTTTTCACACAGCAGCAGTATACAAATTCTATTCAAGTTCCCATAGACTATAAACCTGGAAACAGAGGAATATATCCAGGGACATAAAACAAGGTGCAAAAATGTCATTTCTAGACGTATGGAAATCATAGAGTCTGTTCTCTTATCATTGTGGAATTATATTAGAAATCAATTTCAAAAGACACCAAAAAATAATGCACACATTTTCAAGTACAATGTGACACTCATCAACAGATATCTTTGACTTAGCCATCAAAAGCCTCACTAAGGTTGAAAAATTGAAAACACACACAGTTTTTGCAGAGATGAAAGCATTTAAATGAGAAATTAATATAACAATAAGAAATTAGTATCAAAGATACTTTAAAAACCCCATATATTTGGAAATTAAATGTTCACTTTTAAATGATGGGTGTTTGTAAGAAGCCATAAAAAGGGAAATAGGAAAATATTTGTAACAATAAAAATGAAATGAGCATTTATTAGAATTTGTTATATGCAACTGAAGCTTCTCAAGTGCAACTAAATACAATGCAGAATCTTGAATAAGTTATGAAAACAAATAATGGACACCAGCAGAAAATTTTGTGAAATTTGAACAAATCTGTACTTTAGTTAATAATACTGTATCACATGTTAAATTGCCTTTTTTAAAAACAACATAGTATTTCTTTATATGCTCAGAACTGGATTAGTAGTTTCAAGCTTCATTCAATATTTTAGAAATCACTATAAAAATAAGATAATAAGCTTTCTAGACTTTTAACAGTAATATTAGAAGCCAGACTCATTGGAAAAGATATGTAATATGTAATAAATGGAATTATATCAACATTTTGAGTGAATATAGATTAGAAACCTAGTATTCTATTCATATTTAGCAAAACAGGACCAAAATGTTATAATTTTTACGCATATACAAAAGCTACTCTACTATACTCTATAAAGACTTAAGAAAGAACAATAAAAAAGAGACGGAGAATTTGGAAAAATAAACTAAATGAAATGAATGCCCTGAGTATGAAAGAGAAAATGTTAAATTAGATAAAAGTAAAAGGCCATTATGTAGTCCAGTTGTTTTTAAACATGGCTATTTATTAGAATCACATCTCAAGCTTCAGAGAAAAAACAATACCTGGGCATATTTATTAAAAAAAAAAATTCCAAGATAACTTTAATGTGTCTCTGGTACTTTAGAAGTGATTAGAAGTTTTTCTATTAAATGTTAGTTTTGGTGATATAGAATTCTATTATTTTGTTTGGCCAATCATGATGCAATGGTGTTAAAATGACTAATAGTTACAAAATTACAATAGTAAAAGATGTTTATCAGTTTTCACAATCAATCTGTTCAGTTCAGTTCAGTCACTCAGTCACGTCCGACTCTTTGCGACCCTGTGAATTGCAGCACGCCAGGCCTCCTGTCTATCACCAACTCCCGTAGTTCACCCTTCACCCAAACTCACGTCCATAGAGTCAGTGATGCCATCCAGCCATCTCATCCTCTGTCGTCCCCTTCTCCTCCTGACCCCAATCCCTCCCAGCATCAGGGTCTTTTCCAATGAGTCAACTCTTCGCATGAGGTGGCCAAAGTACTGGAGTTTCAGTTTTAGCATCATTCCTTCCAAAGAATTCCCAGGGTTGATTTCCTTCAGAATGGACTGGTTTGATCTCCTTGCAGTCCCTGGGACTCTCAAGAGGCTTCTCCAACACCACAGTTCAAAAGCATCAATTCTTTGGTGCTCAGCTTTCTTCACAGTCCAACTCTCACATCCATACATGACTACTGGTAAAACCATAGCCTTGACTAGACGGACTTTTGTTGGTAAAGTAATGTCCTGCTTTTTAATGTACTATCTAGGTTGGTCATAACTTTTCTTCCAAGGAGTAAGCATCTTTTAATTTCATGGCTGCAGTCACTATCTGCAGTGATTTTGGAGCCCCCAAAATAAAGTCTGACACTGTTTCCAATCAGTAGCCATACAAAAAATAAAAGATGATTACAACTGCAAGCCTTCATGGAAACATGATTAACCTAACAATATAAAATATTTATATACAATTTGGGAGGTTAAGTAGAGTGATGTGGTAAGTACAGTCCCGCAAGAGAATTCCAGACAAACATCTACTTCTGCTTTATTGACTATGCCAAAGCCTTTGACTGTGTGGATCACAGTAAACAGTGGAAAATTCTGAGAGGTGGGAATACCAGTCCACCTAACCTTCTTCTTGAGAAATCTGTATGCAGGTCAGCAAGCAACAGTTAGAACTGGACATGGAACAACAGACTGGTTCCAAATAGGAAAAGGACTATGTCAAGACTGTATATTGTCACCCTGCTTATTTAACTTATATGCAGAGTACATCCTGAGAAACGCTGGACTGGAAGAAACACAAGCTGAAACCTAGATTGCCAGGAGAAATATCAATAACCTCAGATATGCAGATGACACCACCCTTATGGCAGAAAGTGAAGAGGAGCTAAAGGGCCTCTTGATGAAGGTGAAAGAGGAGAGTGAAAAAGTTGGCTTAAAGCTCAAAATTCAGAAAACAAAGATCATGGCATCTGGTCCCATCACTTCATGGGAAATAGATGGGGAAACAGTGTCAGACTTAATTTTTGGGGGCTCCAAAATCACTGCAGATGGTGACTGCAGCCATGAAATTAAAAGACTCTTACTCCTTAGAAGAAAAGTTATGACCAATCTAGATAGTATATTCAAAAGCAGAGACATTATTTTGCCGACTAAGGTCCGTCTAGTCAAGGCTATGGTTTTTCCTGTGGTCATGTATGGATGTGAGAGTTGGACTGTGAAGAGGGCTGAGTGCCGAAGAATTGATGCTTTTGAACTGTGGTGTTGGAGAAGACTCTTGAGAGTCCGTTGGACTGCAAGGAGATCCAACCAGTCCATTCTGAAGAAGTAAGTCAGAAAGGGAAAAATTATCATATATTAACATATATATATATGGGCTTTATAAAAATGGTACTAATGAACCTGTTTGCAGGGTGGGGATAGAGATACAATCATAGAGAACAGACTTGTCGACAGCCTGGGAAGGAGAGGGTAGTACGGATTGAGACAGCAGTGCTGACTCTGTGTGAAATAGCTGGCAGGAGCTGCTGTCTGGCACAGCGAGCTCAGCCCAGCGCTCTGTGATGACCTAGAGGGATGGATGGTGGAGGAGGGATGTGCAGGAGGGAGGGGATATATATACACTTATGGCTGATTCACGCTGTTGTATGAGAGAAACCAAGACAACATTGTAAAGCAATTATCTGCCTGTTAAAAATAAAAACAAACAAAAACGGAGTTGAATATTCTTTGTTTGCCTTTTGATATTGTTAAATCAATGAAACAAGAAGACCATTAGCCTGAGGTGGATTTAATGCCCTGGTAACCTGTGTAAGCAAACCAAATCTAGGTCTGTAAGGGCCTCAGACTTATGAAATTTAAACCTAAGGACAATCAGTCACAAACAGCCAACTAAAGGTTCAGGCTATAACCAATCAATAATTTATTTATTTTGCTTCTGCTGTCTTTCTATAAAAATCTTTCCTCAAGCTACTGCCCGTGGCATGCTTCTAACTCTTTCTTGTTTGGTTCCACTTGATTCAAAATTTTTTTTGCTCAGATAAACTTTTAAAATTTTGCCCTCAGTCTATCTTTAAACAGTCTATCTTTAAACTGATTTTCCACATCTCATTTCCCTAGTCAGGCTACAGCATTTGCTAAATCATGTATTCTTTGATTTTGATTTTTCCTTATGATTTTGAGCTATGATACTGAGTGGAGAATTAATTCTTCTGCTATGAAATGTACTAGTCTTTTCTTTCTTATGACAGATATCCTTATGATATAAGGAATTAAATGAGTTAGCATAGGTGAAGTGATTAAAAGAGCTCCTGACTCATAAACAGGCATTCATAGGACTTCCTTAGAGTTTCAGTGGTTGAAACTCCATGCTTCCACTGCAGGGTCACAGGCTCAATACCTGGTCAGGGAACCAGGATTGCTCATGCAGCTGCTGCTGCTGCTGCTAAGTTGCTTCAGTCGTGTCCGACTGTGTGCGACCCCATAGATGGCAGCCCACCAGGCTTCCCCATCCCTGAGATTCTCTAGGCAAGAACACTGGAGTGGGTTGCCATTTCCTTCTCTAAAGCATGAAAGTGAAAAGTGAAAGTGAAGTTGCTCAGTCGTGTCAGAGTTTTAGCGACCCCATGGACTGCAGCCCACCAGGCTCCTTCATCCATGGGATTTTCCAGGCAAGAGTACTGGAGTGGAGTGCCATTGCCTTCTCCAAGGATTGCTCATGACACATGGCCAAAAAAAAAAAAAAAGATAGTCAATATAAATTGGTTATAGTTTTTGTTTTATCTGAATAATAGCAATAACCTCTAATTTTTTTCAGAAATCTAGCTCTCCCTCCAGTCTTTTCTCCACAGAACAAGTCAGAGTGATCCTTTTAAGGTGCAAATATGTTATTCCTGTATTTGCTCTTATTGCTTTACTTTAGTAACTCCCCGTTCCTCACAAGATACATTCTAAATTCATTATTGTGATCTGGTTTCTCTTTAGCTTTCCTGCCTCATTTTATAATTCCTCTACTCAAAATCAACAATGTCTTGATTTTATTTATAAACATAATGTTAAAAACAGGAATTAGTGCCTTCAGCTTTTAAAAAATCAGTTAATTCATAAATTAGTTGATTAAATTATCCCTTACAATAGCTCCATATATAAATTTAGTTATTTTAACTCCCTTAAGTATTTCAAATTGCATTTAAAAATTTTAAATATCTTGGTTTCAGACACTTTAAAAAGCAAGTAAGTGTGCTTTTTATTATAATAAAATATGCATAACTTAAAGCTTTCTACTTTTACCATTTTAAAGTGTATAATTAGTTCAGTGTCATTGAGTACATTCATGTTGTTGTGTAAATAAACTTTTAAGTAATGTTTAAAAATTCCTAATTAAACTTAAAAGCTTCTGCACAACAAAGGAAACTATGAGCAAGGTGAAAAGACAGCCTTCGGAATGGGAGAAAATAATAGCAAATGAAGCAACTGACAAACAACTAATCTCAAAAATATACAAGCAACTCCTACAGCTCAGTTCCAGAAAAATAAATGACCCAATCAAAAAATAGGCCAAAGAACTAAATAGGCATTTCTCCAAAGAAGACATACAGATGGCTAGCAAACACATGAAAAGATGCTCAACATCACTCATTATCAGAGAAATGTAAATCAAAATCACAATGAGGTACCATTTCATGTCAGTCAGAATGGCTGTGATCCAAAAGTCTACAAGCAATAAATGCTGGAGAGGGTGTGGAGAAAAGGGAACCCTCTTACACTGTTGGTGGGAATGCAAACTAGTATAGCCACTATGGAGAACAGTGTAGAGATTCCTTAAAAAACTGGAAATAGAACTGCCTTATGACTCAGCAATCCCACTGCTGCGCATACACACCAAGGAAACCAGAATTGAAAGAGACATGTGTACCCCAATGTTCATCACAGCACTGTTTATAATAGCCAGCACATGGTAGCAACCTAGATGTCCATTAGCAGACGAATAGATGAGAAAGCTGTGGTACATGTACACAATGGAGTATTACTCAGTCATTAAAAAGAATACATTTGAATCAGTTCTAATGAGGTGGATGAAACTGGAGCCTATTATACAGAGTGAAGTAAGCCAGAAAGAAAAACACCAATACAGTATACTAACACATATATATGGAATTTAGAAAATGGTAATGATAATCCTGTATGTGAGACAGCAAAAGAGACACAGATGTATAGAACAGTCTTTTGGACTCTGAGGGAGAGAGAAAGGGTGGGATGATTTGGGAGAATGACATTGAAACGTGTATAATATCATATATGAGATGAATTGCCAGTCCAGGTTCAATGCATGATTCTGGATGATTGGGGCTGGTGCACTGAGATGACCCAGAGGGAGGTGGGAGGGGGTTCAGGATGGGGAACACGTGTATACCTGTGGCGGATTCGTGTTGATGTATGGCAAAACCAATATAATATTGTAAAGTAATTAAAAAGAAATAAAAGTCGTTCTAAGCATTTTAATTTTTTAAATTTGATAAATCAAACCTGTAAATGTAGATTCTTTTAAAAATGCATATTCTTTCAACAAACTTAATTTAATTCTTTTATGCCCTTTACTGATGCAAGGAACTGACTAATTTGAAAAGACGCTGATGCTAGGAAAGATTGAAGGCGAGAGGAAAAGGGATTGGCAGAGGATGAGATGACTGGGCAGCATCACCTACTCAATGGACATGAGTTTGAGTAAACTCCAGGAACTGATGATGGACAAGGAGGTCTGGTGTGCTGCATTCCATGGGGTCGCAAAGAATTGGACATGACTGAGCGACTGTGCTAAACTGAACTGATGCCCTTTACATTAAGATAAAAATACCAATTAGATATTTCAGTGTTAGATGATAAGGCTATTATGTCAGATTATCTCAAACATTTGGAACTGTTAAATATGCTGTGAAACAAAATGTTTCAGGCAATTTAGTTATGAGAATGTGTGAAGGTTTTATTATCGTCTTGATGCAAAGGAATAGGGTCCTAGTAGACCTATTAAAACACTCACTTTCTGTAGGGGCATTATGCAGGGGAAAAAAGATCTGCATGATCAAGGTTAGACTTGTCAGGAAAAAACTTAAAAGATTTAGAAAGGGCCGTAAGAGATGACTGTCCTTTTAAAGGAGTGTTGAGTATTCCCCTCAGAGCTTATTTGACTTTATGGGACTGTGCAACTTTGATTGTCCTTCTACGACAATTTCCAAATCTGTAGGGAAAAAATTAAGTTGTAGAAAACTTGCACTTTTCAAATTATTCTTATTCACAGCACTGCAAATAAATTATGTGCTATAGAGACACAACTTGATGCCAAGAGCTTGGCCTCTGTGCACCACTGCCAAATCAAATCTCAGAGACAGAGTTTTAGGTGTAGAAGAAAAGAATGACTTTAGTGCTTTTTTGGCAAAGGGGAACACAGTGGGCTCATGCCTCTCTAAAACATGTGTCCTCACCAGAAAGAACATGAGGAATTTTATAATAATATTTCGAGGGTTGGGTTGCTGATAAGGATTAGAGTGTGTGCAGGGCCTGAACTTCTTAATCTGGTCTCAGGTAGTCTTCTCTGGATGAAGAAGAACATCTTCCATTTGTTGGGGGTTTTAGTTCTGTAAAGAGGTCAAAAATAATGTTATGTGCATCACCTGCATAACTAGGACCCTGCTGAAGGCTGCAGAATTGCTCCTAAACTGCTCCTCTCTTGTCTCCACATTACCTCCCTTCTCTGATTATTGTTGTTTAGTCACCGAGGTGTGTCTGACTCTTTGTGACCCCATGAGCTTCAGCACATCAGACTTCCCTGTCTTTCACTATCTCCTGGAGTTTGTTCAAACTCATGTCCATTGAATCGGTGATGCCATCCAACCATCTCATCTTCTGTTGTCCCCTGTTCCGATTAGCAACAGTTCAGATTTGCCCTTTGAAACTCAGGGAAGGTCATGGAGGCTGGAGTATATTTCTTACAAACAAGAAACAAGGGACACAGAAAGGCTTTTGTACCCAGCAACTCCATAGGGTCCTGCTCGGTTTCAAACTCATTTCTACTCTAGAAAGATCATCTCAAACATTGTTTTTTAAATTATTAATCAGTCTTCATTTATTAGAAAATTCATTTTAGCAGTCCCGATTGCCTGTGTGTATGTCTGTTTCAAATTCTCCTTTGAACCAGTTTTAACAACTTATTGATTTTTCATTAATAAGTTAAATAAAAATTTTGACAGTATCCATTTTTATATTTTAATGAATGTTCTTAATTTTTTAAGAATTGATACTTCAGTACATTAGATTTTCTTTTTAATGTTTCATTAAGCTTCTTGACTGACAATTGATAGTATCCTGAGAATGAACTGGTCACTGGTACAACAAACTTGAATCCCTATAAAGTTCATCAGCAAATTGTTTATGCATTTGGTAAAAAGTAGTAATTTATTCCGGAGAAGGCAATGGCACCCCACTCCAGTACTCTTGCCTGGAAAATCCCATGGATGGAGGAGCCTGGTAGGCTGCAGTCCATGGGGTCGCGAATAGTCTGACACGACTGAATGACTTGACTTTCACTTTTCACTTTCATGCATTGGAGAAGGAAATAGCAACCCACTCCAGTGTTCTTGCCTGGAGAATCCCCGGGATGGGGTAGCCTGGTAGGCTGCTGTCTATGGGTCACACAGAGTTGGACACGACTGAAATGACTTAGCAGCAGCAGCAGGAATTTATTCACAGAGGAAGTTGTAAATTACAGCATGGAAAATGTCTTTATTTCAGACCAGTTTTGGAAAAGAATTGCAAACTTTTACAATTCTTCTAAAAATCATTCCTAATATTTCTGGGGCTGCAAAACCAATTACCCAGCTGAATAACTGCTATTATATATATATCAGTATTATCATACAAACGCAGGTTATTTCTCCAGGACAGAGCCCAGAGCTATTCATCACCTGGTCAGAGAATTGTAAATGAGAGTCATCCTGACTGCAGAAACTGCAATTAAGGCATATCACAGAAATGTCACAGATGGTAATCAATCCTATCATCTTAGTTCTTCCTTTTTCATAAAAAAACCCTCACCCAAGCATCAAGTTGGAGTGGATCTGAGGCTTTCTCTCACTTCCATTCTTGAAAGTGAAAGTGAAAATGTTAGTCACTCAGTCATGTCTAACTCTTTATGACCCCATGGGCTGTAGCCCATAGAGGACAGGCTCCTCTGTCCACGAGCTTCTCCAGGCAAGAATATTGGAGTAGTTTGCCATTTCCCTCTCCAACTCCCATGCTTGGCGCCCTACAGTAAACACTGTCTGTACTTTCCTTCACACAACCCGATGTCGGTAGACTAACTTTGCTGCAAGGCAGGCAAGCTGACCTGCATTAGGTTTGTTCTGTAACACAACCCTGGCTGTCTGGAGGAGAGTCTCAGGATGCTTTAGCCCAAGTCACAGGTAAACATGCTGCATACCCTTTTAAAGGAGGCATGCAAATAGGCTACAGCCCATGGGGTTGCAATTTTTTTCAAGCCTTGCTTTTTTCTGTGTGAATATGATATGTATACCAAATAACCTTTGCTTTTTATGTCTTTCTACTTTTCATCCCCTAATTTTAATAGATAGAACTGCTCACTCTTTTAACTGTTATAGCAAACCTCTTTGCTGCAAGGTTACATTCAACAAATCTTTTTATTGGCTGATTGGGTTCTTCATTCTTATGTTGCTCACTTAATGCCATTCTTTCATTGACATCCATCTTCAAATACTCAATTTCATGCAAAACGACTTTCATTTCCTTAGCACATCAGGGCTTTCTTTTGCCCTCAGCTCTTGTACCAAAATCTGGATTTTTCCTGTCCCTCCTTCTGAGATGAACTTCCTGTTAAAAGCTTTTCCTGCTTTGAGATTCAGGGTTCCCATCACAACTATATGTGTCTCTCCTGTAGTGTTCACCACACTATCTTATAAATACCTATTTCCTTGCCTGTTGTCTCTAGTAGGCTTTAATCTTCTAGAGAATGGTAACAATGTCTTGTTCACTACTGCAACTTTCACCATAAACAGAGGCACATAGAAGGTGCTCAGTACATATGTCTGAGAAAACAAAAACAAAACAAAACAAAACAAAACAGATGAAGTTCAAGGACCAGCTCTGAGATTTCAGCGCTATATTCTGATTTAATTTTTAAAAAGATTGAAGATTATTGCCTAAATCCATGCTGTCAAGGGCTTCCTTGGTAGCTCAGACAATAAAGTGTCTGCCTGCAATGTGGGAGACCTGGGTCAGTCCCTGGGTTGGGAAGATCCCCTGGAGAAGGAAATGGAAACCCACTCCAGTACTCTTGCCTGGAAAATCCCATGGATGGAAAAGCCTCCTAGGCTAAGTTCATGGGCTCACAAAGAGTTGGACATGACTGAGTGGCTTCACTTTCACTTTTCATGCTGTTGAAGCAGCTAAAGGATCCAAGGCAGCTTTAGTAGGATTTTTGCTAGTCATCATTTATATTAGCCTTATCTAACTCATTCTTCATTACTAGTGCTGTTGAATCACTACCTCTTTTATACAGCAATACTGAGGATATGCTGGCAAAAGACACTGTGGTCTTATTAGAAATGCTTATAGTACTGGATGAGCAATCTAAAAACAAAGATCCAATTTTCTATTGCCATGAAAACTACAGCATCTCCTCTCTTCACACACAGATGGAAGATTTATAGCATAATAAACGATGAAGTAATTTCAAGACATCAAGTATCTTCAGCTGCTAATTCAATGTTTTTACCACAGGCAGACACATGCTTTCAGAATTTGCTGGCTGGTGTTAAAGGGAAACTCTGATTACAGATCATTTCCATAGGTGAAGACTGGTTCCTATGTTTTTTGTTTTGTATTGTTTTTAAAAAATTTCTTTTGCAAATTTGCTTTGAACCACTCAAAATTTCCAGTGATGGTGTAGCAATCCAGTTGGCTATGGGCTGGAGACTAACTAAAAACAATTAGCACTTAACGGTTAGCTGTAATTTTCAGTGTATCCGTCACATGTGATTGTACCATATTTCTGTTGAGTGACTCCCTGGTCAGTGACAGTCCCAAATGCAGTTGCTGCATTCTTGGAATCACTATATGAACAAGCTAACTGTGTTTATTATTACTATTTTTTTTAGTTATGATAAATTTTCAGGTAACACACAAATCATGAAAACAGTTAATGACAACAGATGCTACCAATTACTTTTGTAGTTCTATATCTGAAAAAAAGATTGAGGGTTGAATATGTATATCGAATAGAATTTCTATTTTCCTTTTATATTTAAATTTGTGAGGAAATGTTTGGTGAAAGAAGTGAAATACTGCAAAAATTCAGTGTTTAAAATTGTGCAGACAGCTTCACTGTTCTAGTGTCAGGGAAAGAGTTGATACACAATATCATATTACCTTGTGTAGTTATGACTTATGATCATTGTGTTTTGAAGGGTGAGATTTGGCTTTGAGATCCAGAGAGTTGTCACAAAGATTTCTCCAAAGAACATTTTAAGAAGACATCACTAAGAGTCTTAGGGACCTCCCTGGTGGTCAGGGAGGTGATTAAGTGCTTGAGACTCCTCACTTCACCACAGGGTGCATAGGCTCCATCCCTGCCTGGGAACTAGGATCCCACATGCCAACTGGCATGGCCAAAAAGAGAATCCTCTTCATAACTGTGAGTTGTTTTGGATGCTAGAAATGTCTGGCATGTATTTTGTCTAATCCTGTCCCTTTTCAAACCAGCTGCCAATCTAACAATGATTTTTAAATTGGATTTTACTTTGGTACCATATCTCACATAACTAATGAAAATATTGTCTTACTACCTATTCTGATGATGAGAAAATACTTGTAGAGTAAAACTAGTTAGCTAGTAAAAATGCTGTCTCATAATCCATTAATATAAAATACTATTACTATATTATGAAAGCAACTAATATTTTCTTTTTTCTTCTAGTAATTGTCTATCTTCACACAGACTTTTAGACACTAGAAAGAATAATAGTTATTTTAATTGTACGTTTAAAAATTCTCAATATTAACAAATATATGTTAACCCTTTCAGGATGGGGATAAGGAGAATGATTAAGTATCCCAAGGACTAGGAAAGGCTAATCTGAAAGTTAACAACTACTTTTAGAAAAACTAAATGGGCTACTCTCATCCTCTAGAATGTCCCTCAGTGATCCTTGCCTCTTGGTGTTTATGTATCAGGGTTGGTGAGTGCAACCAGCATAATTCTGCACTAGTGATGATACGTTACCTCCAAGGTGAACTTTTAAAAGACATTGCTCTTCTGTCCTCCAGCACTCCTCTCTCTTGTACACCAGTGCAAACCAACTGCCATGTCATGAGGAGGGGCCCATGTGATAAGGATCTGAGAGCTCTGGCCAATAGCCAGTAAGAAAGTGCAACCCTTTATAGCAGCCATAGAGACAAGTAATTTGAGAAGCACATCCCTCAGCCCCAGTCTAGCCTGAAGATATTTTTACTTCAGCTGTCATCTGAACTGCAACCTCATGACAGCCTCTGAGCTAGAGCTGCTCAGTTAAACTATTTTGGAATTCCTGATCCACAGATAATGTGAGATAATAAACATTTGTGGGTTTAAGCCACTGAGTTTTGGAGTGATTGTTTCCATAGCAGTAAACCGCCAATATAAAAACTATCAAGAATCATACATTGGTTACCCACAACTCCACATCTGTCTGCACACGTATACTTGTACATTCATAAAAATGCATAACATCTTTAACTACTTACATTTTTAAACCTTGGGAACTCTCTACTTTTCCTTCCTGATAAGATATAGAAAGAGGTATAAGGAATCAATTTTGTGGGAAGCATTTGTGTTAGCACCTCAGGAATTAGAGGTCATGGAGTGTGAATGTTATACTGATGTGTGTGGTGTGTGTGCAGGGGCTAGACTCCCTGTCAGGATATATCCTGGCAGAGGGATAGAATGGATCCTTGAATGACTCAGTCACACAACTGGGGCAATTAGAAATAAAAGTTATCTCAATCAAAGACAGGCAGCTCAATTCCAAGGACCATTCTGTTGGATTCTTCTTGTGTGGTTCTCTGTAATGTTCAAAGTATATTTTTTCTATGACTGTCATAACATAATAATATCACCACATAACTAGATGGCTTAACATAACAATCACCACAAACTAGATGGCTTGCAACCACTGAAATGTATTTTCTCACAGTTCTAGAGGCCAGAAGTCTGAAAGCAAGGTATCTGCAGGTCATGCTCCATCTGAAGACTCTAGGGGAGAAACCTTCCTTGTCTATTCTAGCTTCTTTTGATTCTAGACATTCCTTAGCTTGTGTGTGTGTGCTCAGTTGATCAGTCATGATCAGACTCTTTGGAAGCCCATGGACTGTAGCCCATGAGGCTCCTCTTTCCATGGAATTTTTCAGGCAAGAATATTGGAGTGAGTTGTTATTTCCTACTCCAGGGGATCGTCCCAACCCAGGGATTGAACCTGTGTCTCCTGTATTGCAGGCATATTTTTTACCACTGAGATTCTCTGGCTTATGGCAGGATAAATGCCATCTGTGCTTCTATCTTTAGCCTTGGGTCTTCTTCCTTGCACCTTTTTGTATCCTCTCTTCTTATAAGGATGTTTGTCAGTAGATTTAGTTCAGTTCAATCACTCAGTCATGTCTGACTCTTTGTGACCCCATGGACTGCAGCACGCCAGGCTTCCTGTCCTTCACCAACTCCTGGAGCTTACTCAAACTCATGTCCATCAAATCAGTGATGCCATCCAACCATCTCATCCTCTGTCGTCCCCTTCTCCTCCTGCCTTCAATCTTTCCCAGCATCAGGGTTTTTTCAAATGAGTCTGTTCTTCACCTCAGATGGCCAAAGTAGTGGAGTTTCAGCTTCAGCATCAGTCCTTCCAATGAACACTTAGGACTGATTTCTTGTCTGGGTTGGTCTTAGCTTTTCTTTCAAGGAGCAAGCATCTTTTAATTTCATGACTGCAGTCACCATCTCCAGTGATTTTGGAGCCCCCCCCAAATAAAGTGTGTTTCCATTGTTTCCCCATCTACTTGCCATGAAGTGATGGGACCAGATGCCATGATATTCGTTTTCTGAATGTTGAGTTTTAAGCCAACTTTTTCACTCTCCTCTTTCACTTTCATCAATAGGCTCTTTAGTTCTTCTTCACTTTCTGCCATAAGCGTGGTGTCATCTGTGTATCTGAGATTATTAATATTTCTCCCAGAAATCTTGATTTCTCCCAGAAATCTTGATTCCAGCTTGTGATTCACCCAGCCTGACATTTCACATAATGTACTCTGCATATAAGTTAAATAAGCAGGGTGACAATATACACCCTTGACGTACTTGGCTCACCCTAAATCCAGGATGATCTCATCTCAATATTTTTAGCTTACTTACATCTACAAAGACCCTTTTAAAAATAAAGTCCTCTTTACAGGTTCATGATTAGAATTTGGACATATCTTTTGGAGGTCACTATTCATAAAGTCACCCACTGAATGAAGCAAGAATGGATTTCTCTATAGGCTGTGGTGGCTTCTCTTTGCTAGGTTGTCAGCTGGGTTTGAGTTGTGGAGTTATTTGGTCAGCAGCAACAGCAATGCTGGTGAAGCAAGCTCATGTGTTGGGAACACTTTCTGTATATATTTTATAGGCTTAAAAAAGAGATAAAAATCATTACTTCATTCCATAAAGGTAAATGATGAGCTGAGGGGAGAGATATTCCAGAAGCAAATTGAAACAGATTCATGGTGAAATCGATATATAGCAATCATTTCAGTAAAGTAAGTTTCCAAAATAGAGATCCAGCAATCACTTCAGCAAAGAAACTTTCTAAATCTCTGACTTTAATACAGAGAAAGATGTCCCATTTCTTACTTTTAAGTAAAAACCTAAAGATGAAGGTAAAATCAAAATCATGGGAAAAAATATGGCAGTAGGGTATATTTTTAAACCAACTCACCAGCCAACTCCACATATTTTTTGGGGGACTGTGCCCCATGGCATGAAGAATCTTAGTTCACCAACCAGGTCTCAAAGCCACACCCCCTGTAGTGGAAGCACAGAGTCCCTCACCCCACATATTAGAGAAGTGAATCCTTGGCAGGGCGAATGGTAACAATCAGTGGAGTGAGTATTGAGCTCTTCAGTTCAGTTCAGTCACTTAGTCGTGTTCAACTCTTTGCCACCCCATGGACTGCAGCACACCAAGCCTCCCTGTCCATCACCAACTCCCAGAGTTTACTCAAACTCATATCCATTGAGTCAGTGATACCATCCAACCATCTCATCCTCTGTTGTCCCCTTCTCCTCCCACCCTCAATCTTTCCCAGCATCAGGGTGAGAAATGAGTCACACTTTTCAATGAGTCATTTTTCAAATGAGTCAGTTCTTTGCATCAGGTGGCTGAAGTACTGGAGTTTCAGCTTCAGCATCAGTCCTTCCAATGAATATTCAGGACTGATTTCCTTTAGGATGGACTGGTTGTATCTCCTTGCATTCCAAGGGACTCTCAAGAGTCTTCTCCCACATCACAGTTCAAAAGCATCAGTTCTTCGGTGCTCAGCTTTCTTTATAGTCTAACTCTTGCATCCAAACATGACTACTAGAAAAACCAGAGCTTTGACTAGACAGACTTTTGTTGGCAAAATAATGTCTCTGTCCCCCCCAACCCCCCAATATGCTGTCTAGGTTGGTCTTTGGAGAAGGCAATGGCACCCCCACTCCAGTACTCTTGCCTGGAAAATCCCATGGATGGAGGAGCCTGGTAGGCTGCAGTCCATGGGGTCGCTAAGAGTTGGACACAACTGAGCGACTTCACTTTCTCTTTTCATTTTCATGCCTTGGAGAAAGAAATGGCAACCCACTCCAGTGTTCTTGCCTGGAGAATCCCAGGGACAGAGGAGCCTGGTGGGCTGCTGTCTATGGGGTCTCACAGAGTCGGACACGACTGAAGTGACTCAGCAGCAGTAGCAGCAGGTGGGTCTTAGCTTTTCTTCCAAGAAGCAAGCGTCTTTTAATTTCATGGCTGCAATCACCACCTGCAGTGATTTTGGAGCCCCAAATTAAAGTCTGTCACTGTTTCCATTGTTTCTGCATCTGTTTGCCATGAAGTGATGGGACCAGATACCATGATCTTAGTTTTCTGAATGTTGAGTTTTCATAAACATTCCATGAAAGTTTCACTTTCATCAAGAGGCTCTTTAGTTCTTCACTTTCTGCTATCAGAGTGGTGTTATCTTCGTATCTGAGGTTATTGATATTTCTCCCAGCAATCTTGATTCCAGTGCCTCATCCAGTCCAGCATTTCTCATGATGTACTCTGCATATAAGTCTGATTATACCCAGATTATCTTCAGATTTTAAAATCTCCAGATTTCTTTTTAAATGGAATGTGTTATTTCTAATTGTAAATAATTTATAAAATGTTTTTAATTCTCAGATCCTTAGGCTAACACAATGAATGGGTATGATTATTACCATTTATACAAATGGCTTCAATAATTTCTCCCCTCTCATTACTTTATGACTCTTTGCAATGTTACTTTGCCTCCTGTCTCATTAAGAGGTGGGTTTATTTCTTTACCTCTTGAAGTGAGTTGGACTTGTTTGTTGCTGTAACCAATAAAATGCAGTGGAAATGATGCTCTGTTCCTTCTGAGACTAGACCTCAAGTTTTCATAGCTTCTGCTCTCACCCTTCTCACAAATTTGGACTATATCTTAGAGCTGTCTTGACGAGCAGTGCCTTGGTTTCCCTTCCTCTATCATAAAAATTATGACTAATTTACAAATTGATATTTTTCCTCATGTAATAATTTTGATTTTAATTAAATTAATTCATTAAATGTATATGATTTCATTATTATATAATTTTAATAGTTTATATAATATATATGTTTAATGTTAGCCTTCAGTATACCCTGCTTCACCCATGAGTGGTTGACAATTAGGGAAATGTATAAGAGTATCTAAGGTGATAAGAGTAGGTAAGGATTTCTGTTTTTAAAATATCTTTTGGCCAGTTTTATCCCTGCTTTAGATTTCTCAAGATACTAATCACTTCTGGGGCAGTTGTGAGCCACTGTGACTCTGATATAAGCTTCCTGCTGATAAAGAGATTAGTTGGATCTAATAGGAATCTAGGTGCATCTTTACGGTTGATTAATTGCATCAGTGGCTCCAATCTGTTACCTCTCCTTTTATCCATGACCTTTGCATTGTGACTTTGTAGGTCTTCTCATTAAAGACACAAAGTTTCTTTCTGTCCTTGGATTCTGAATTTGGCTGTGTAATTTGCAGACTTGATGTATGTGTACATTTTAAAAAGGGCTCATTACTGCTGCTTCTGCTCTTGAACCGGTGCCTTTCTTAAGGGAACACACTCAGCCTAATTTGTTGGAGGGATGTGAGTGGCATGTGGGCTGAGTCAGGTCTCTGCACTGACAGCCAGTCAACCACAGATGGGCAAGTGAGTCCAGCAGATACTAGTAGAGGTCTACCTCATCTAAACTGCTTGCACAGATTTGTGCACTAAATAAAGTTTGACTTGGGGAGTAGTTTATTTACAGTAATATTGTAGCAGCAGTTAACTTATACAAATCTTATTCAAGGTTTCTTTTTTGTGGGGAGTGAAGATCCCAAATGATAACATAAGGGACATTTTCTTTTCCTTAGATTCAGATGGTTCAACTATGAGATTCCAGAGGCCTCATAATTTGGCTAGATGGGACTATAATTGCAAGGTCAATGGTGAGGATCAATAGGACATGTGTTTTAGGGCCACTGATGCATGCCTCATGTGCAAGAAGCAGTATTAGCCAAATGCAGAGTATTAATTACCAGAGAACACACACTTTTTTTTTTTTTGGCTATATATTTTTTGGCCTATATTTTTGCTAATGGAATGCAGTAACCTGACTATAATAAATCCTGGTGGACTCAGGAGAAAGCTCTTAGTGACATTTTGTAATGTCTAGTTGCACTAAATCCAAAGTGAGGTCAGGAGGAATTTTGAAGCCACGATTCAAAGACTTTCTTGGTACATAACTTGTTCATAAATTATTTTCAGTATATTCACTATGCAATCACATTTTTCTGCCCCTTCTAGAAAATTTTGCAAGGTAAAATATATTTTCTTTTCAATCTTTTGTATTAGTTTTTCAATCCTTCCCCTTTTGACTTTTGTATTTCCTTTCATTAAAAAAAAAAAAGATGCCAAAGTGCTACAGTTTGCAATTTTATTTTCTACTTTTAAAATAAAAATGTCACTTAAAATTTATTGTAAGCATAATATATAATGGTTATATAATGTTTAGTTGCATGAATACTATAATTTAACCATTTCCTTTTTCCATTTTGTCACTATTCAAAATAACTACTGTAGTAATATTTTTTGTTTGCATTTCTACTTATTTCCTTATGCTAGATTTCTAGAAGTGGGATTACAGGTGCAAATATCATAAACATTTAAATGTTTCAGGTTCTGAATACATACAGCCAAAGATTTTAAGAAAGACTGTGTTTCTTCCTGAAGTGTGTATGAGAACACTACTCTTAACAGCAAACTTGCCAGAAATGAGCATATTCTTGAAAAATTACTCTTTGATCGTGTATATGTATTATTCCATTTGCAAAGCTCAATAGTGCTAAAAAATAACAAAACTAGTGAGTCATCTGATTAAAGCTCACTGAGGTGGTTGTGAAACTGATGGAGCTAGAAAGCTAGCAACTAGTCTCCTCCCCTCCCCCTCACGCTTTGCAAGTGGCCTGTAAGAGTAGTTTGTGATCGGATTCTAATTTCCAGCTAATTTTGGGCATGTCTTGGGGTTTTATTTTGGTATTCTGGTTACTTAAAGAAGTGGGAATGAGGTGATAGATGCCACAGGGAAAGTAGCAACTGGCCCCAAGAATATGATTTCAGGGGAGATGGAGACATGCTTACAGATAAAAAGACTATGTTATAATGTTTGAATGGTTTAATACTTTCAAGAGGAGACAGTGAGGTACAGGGGGAATAGTGGAAGATTCAGAATATGACAGACGTGGTTAGATTCCCATCTGTCCTTGTGAGAAAGCTGTCTTGGGCAACTAAAGTGTATATTAGTCCTTCATTGGTGTCTGACTCTTTGCCACCCCACGAACTGTAGCCCTCCAGACTCCTCTGTCCATGGGATTCTCCCGGCAAGAGTGCTGGAGTGGATTGTCATTTGCTCCTCTAGGGGATCTTTCCTGCAGCTCTTGTGTCTCTTGCATTGGAGGCAGATTCTTTACCACTGAGTCATCTGAGAAGCCTCTCAAAATTTATAGACCCCCACTGTTAAACCATAAATGACAATCCAATTCACTTATATTTTCTTTTCTTTTAAATCTTTTTTTTTTTTTTTCTTTCTGGGCACATCTAAAGACATGTGGGATCTTAGTCCCCCAATCAGGTATCAAACCTGTACCCCCTGCAATAAAAGTGCAGAATATTAACCACTGGAATACCAGGGAAGTCCCCACTTGCATTTTCTTTGATGACTGTCATTATTAGGTATATTTACACTGTGCTGTTATTTACTCACATTATAACACCATTTCTCATAATAATCTTACTATGTGGTGACTGCTTTCTCTTAAAAAACAAACAAACAAACACAGAAAACAAGGAAAATATGTCTCTGATCTGGGCTTCCCTGGTGGCTCAATGGTGGGCTACCATCCATGGGGTTGCAAAGAGTTGGATGTGACAGAACACACATGCATAATGCATAAATTTGGAAGCTTAATAATGTTCATAATGTTTGAAGCAACTTACAAAATGTTGTGGACTAGGTGATAAGATCTTTAGGACCCTGGTGGGCATGTGGGCTATTCCCCACTGACTACAGTGTAATTCACTTTCCCAGTGGTAGTGCCTGAGGGAGCAGTGGCCAGAGTGAATACCTGGGCTGCCTCATTTGCTGCATTGAACTTCATCCCTAGTGAGATGACTATTATCAGAAGCCATGTGCCTGGGACTACACCTAGAGAATCCTAGGCATTTATGGGGATTTCCCTAATGAAAGGCATCTGGGAGGAAGGCAATATTTTGGTGTGTCAAACTGATACAAAAGTTGGGGCTGAGGTATGGCTATAGCCAAGCCATGACTTTGGAGAGAATCTGCCTCCATATTTAGGAGACTAGAAAACTGTACAGAAGGTCTTTGCCTCAAACCCACGGTGGTTTAGAGACTACTGAAAAACTCATTGGTTATAATTATCTAAAAATTGATAGAGAAATACATTTTAATGAAGACACAAACGGTAATTTCCCACTGCCAAGTCTAGACTAGTTATTTGAAATTCACAAGAAATGTAGAACATGCGTTGACCTATAATGCCACATTTGATTAACTGTGGCTGTTATTAGGATTGTCAGTAATTCCTGTAGCTAAATTTATTGTATAGACATTGTAATGCATTGATTATTGAGCTAGGAACATTGATGTGTCAGCTATGCCACAGGCAAATCATTTCAGCTCAATACAGAAAGACAGAGTTAGAAATTCTGTCAACTTCTTCTAATAAAACCACCTATTAGAACTAGCCCTACTTGACTGGACAATCATAATTAGGAAAGGGACGTTGGTTTCCCTAAAGAGGAGTCTTCTACTAAATGAGGATTAATTTAAGAATGAGAGAAAATACTTAGAATCATCAATAGCTGAGAGGAAAATGTTTTAAAGATTTGTATTAGGTTGGATGAGAGTGGCTCAAAGAGTTGTTGGAGTTGTTCTTTGTGAGAAATGTCATGAATGCATACTGATTAGCAGAGGCTTGTGAAGAAGTAAATGAGGCAATTCTTATTAAAATACAGTTTCTTTGGACTGAGTAGAGATGAACAAAGTATGCTGTTCTCGTATTACTCACTGGTGAAATATTAGTTGGACAGAAGAAGCCACTTAGACTTAATTTGGTTTGTTTTTCTTTTTTTCTTTTGTGATATTTTCATTTCACAAGGGATGTTCATAGGGTTTCACTATCAATGATACAGAAACTAATGTTGATAGAACCAGAGACTTCTAGAGTTTGAAAGCTCTTCCTTATGTAATGACAAAAATTATTGCCATACCCCAGCTAGGGGTTGATTTGGTAAGAGGAGACTCAGTCTTCTGTTACCTATTTACTCTTTTGCTTCAGTGGTGATGGAGGGGGCAGAGTAACATTAATCTTGAGCCCTTCTAAGAAATTTGTAACCTGAATTTCTAGAGAAAAAGTTTAGGTCTGTGATCTATAATAAAAAACCATAATTATATGGTTTTCATCTCAGTTTCTGGTACAGAGCTCCTAAAACCCTTGGAATTTCCTAAAACAAAACTGTCTTTTGTTATGGTAGTGAGGTTGCTTTTATTTTAATTGGAGGGTAATTACTTTACAATGTTGTGATGGTTTTTGCCATACATCAATATGAATTGGCCATAGGTATACATGTGTCCCCTACCATGTGGAGCCCCCTCCTACCTTCCTCCCCATCCTATCTCTCCAGGTTGTCACAGAGCACTGGCTTTCGGTGGCCATCTGTTTTACATATGGTAATGTATAAGTTTCAATGCTATTCTGTCAAATCATCCTACCTTCTCCTTCTTCAACTGAATTCAAAAGTCTGTTTATGTTTGTGTCTCCCTTGCTGCCCTGCACGTAGGATCATTTCTACATCTTTCTAGATTCCATATATATGTGTTAGTTAATGTGTATTTTTAAACCAGACCTAAGGATGAAGGCTGGTTGCCAGTGGAGCCAATCATGTGACTTTTAGTCTTATCTCCCTGACCTCTAGGCAGGGGAGAAGGGCTGGAGCTTGAATCAGTCACCAGTGGCCATGGATTTAATCAACTGTGCCTAAGTTATAAAGCCTCCACCAGCCCTCCCCTACACAAAAAATGATAGATAGTTGAGAGGGCTTCTGCACTGGTGAACATATGGAGATTCCCAGAGAGTGGCGCCTTTTCCTCATACCTTGCCCTGCATCTCTTTCATCTATCTGTTACTGAGTTAAAACTTTATAAAAAATTAATAAGTAGAAACCTCAATTAAATAGAGTTGGGAGACCAGAAGATAGAGCTCTCATGCTCTGTGATGATAGCAGAGCCCAAGAGGAAGAAGAATGACTTCTCTCCTGGCAAGGACTCAGCCAATAGAAAGCCATGGACTCTCTGTCTACTGGTTTACTGTGGCCCTTCCAAATTCCTTTTTCCTCTGGAAATATGTTTTCCTTCCATAGCTGTGTGGGGACTTGCATGTGATTTGCCATGATTACAGACCCCTAATTGTAATTCTCTGCTGATCCTGAATAAACCCATCTTTCCTAAAGAAATACTTGGAATTTTATTTATTTCAGGCCAACATCTTTTTATAGTAAACCAGTCATCTAGTAAGTAAAATGTCTCTCTGAGTTCTGTGAGCTGTGCTAGCAAATCACAGTAGGTCCCCCTTCTTTGTGGTTTTACTTTTCTGTTTCAGTTATCCAAGGTCAACCATGGTCTGAAAATATTAAGAGAAAAATTCCAGAAATAGACAGCTATGTTTTAAATTAAGTAACATTTTGAGTAGTATGATGATATGCCGTCCCGCTCCATCCTGCCTGGGATGAATCACCCCTTTGTCCAGTGTAGCTAAGTTGTATTTGTTACCCAGTAGTTAGTCACTTAGTAGCCACCAGAACTGTCTGACCCACTGTCATGGTATTGCAGTGCTTATGCAAGCAACCCTTACCTGAATTATTAATAGCCTCAAAGTGCAAGTGTTAGTGATGCCAGCAATTTGAATTTGTCAGAGAGAAGCTGTAAAGTGCTTTCTTAAAGTGAAAAGGTAAAAGTTCTTGACTTAATAAAGAAAGAAAAAAATTATATATAAACTGAGGTTGTTAAAATCTATGATAGGGGCTTCCCTGGTAGCTCAGCTGGTAAAGAATCTGCCTGCAATGCATGAAACCCTGAGTTGATTCCTGGGTTGTGAAGTTCTCCTGTAGAAGGGATAGGCTACCCATTCCAGTATTCTTGGCCTTCCCTTGTGGCTCAGACAGTAAAGAATCTGCCTGCAATGCAGGAGACTTGGGTTCAATCCCTGGGTTGGAGAGATCCCCCAGAGGAGAGCAAGGCAACTCACTCCAGTATTCTTGCCTGGAGAATCCCCATGGACAGAGACCCTGGTTGGTTACAGGCTCTGTAACAGTTTGGACACAACTGAGTGACTAAGCACACTACAGCGCATGAACAAATTTATTTGTGAAATTGTTAAGAAGGAAAAAGAAATTCATGCTGAGTTTGCAGTAGTACCTCCAACTGCAAAAGTTATGGCCACAGTGAAATATTGCTTAGTTAAGATGGCACAGACATTAAACTTATACAGGGCAGTGTTTTGAAAGGAGAGACCACATTCATATAAATTTTATGACAGTATGTTGTTATAATTGTTCTATTTTTATTATTAATTATTCTATTTTATTAATAGCTG
The DNA here is from genome assembly GCA_917880005.1 of Nanger dama. NCBI lineage: Eukaryota > Metazoa > Chordata > Mammalia > Artiodactyla > Bovidae > Nanger > Nanger dama. The sequence continues at coordinate 8,013,596 of CAKJTW010000059.1, forward strand.
TCAATTTCTTACTGTACTTATTTTATAAATCAAACTTTATCACAGCAACCACTGTGGAGGACAGTATCGAGGTTCCTTAAAAAAATAAAAATAGAGCTACCATATGATCCTGCAGTGCTGAAATCCCTGGACAAATACTCCTGGGCATATACCCAGATGATAATCTAATTAGAAAAGACATCTGCACCCCAATGTTCAGAGTAGCACTACTTACAATAGCCAAGACGTGGAAGCAATGGATGAATGGATGAAGGCGATGTATATAGCATATTTTATTTATCCATCTATACGTTCGTTTCAGTTCAGTCACACAGTCATGTCCGACTCTTTGTGAGCCCATGGACTGCAGCATACCAGGCCTCCCTGTCCATCACCAACTCCCGGAGTTTACTCAAACACATGTACATCAAGTCAGTGATGCCATTCAACCATCTCACCCTCTGTCATCCCCTTCTCCTCCCACCTTCAATCTTTCCCAGCATCAGAGTCTTTTGCAATGAGTCAGTTCTTTGCATCAGGTGGCCAAAGTATTGGAGTTTCAGCTTCAGCATCAGTCCTTTCAATGAATGTTCAGGACTGATTTCCTTTAGGATGGACTGGTTGGATCTGCTTGCAGTCCAAGGGACTATCAAGAGTCTTCAACACCACAATTCAAAAGCATCAGTTCTTTGGTGCTCAGCTTTCTTTATAATCCAACAACTCTCACATCCATACATGACTACTGGAAAAACCATAGCTTTCACTAGATGGACCTTTGTTGGTAAAGTAATGTCTGTGTTTTTAATATGCTATCTAGGTTGATCATAGTTTTTCTTCCAAGAAGCAAGTGTCTTAATCTCATGAGTGCTGTCACCATTTGCAGTGATTTTGGAGCCTCCCCAAAATAAGGTCTGTCACTCTTACCATTGTTTTCCCATCTATTTCCCATGAAGTGATGGGACTGGATGCTGTGATCTTAGTTTTCTGAATGTTGAGTTTTAAGCCAACTTTTTCACTCTCCTCGAGAACTCTCCGCTTTTTCACTCTCCACTTTTTCACTTTCATCAAGAGGCTGTTTAGTTCGTCTTCACTTTCTGCCATAAGTGTGGTGTCATCTGCATATCAGAGGTTATTAATATTTCTCCCAGCAATCTTGATTCCACTTGTGCTTCATCAAGCCTGGCATTTTGTGTGATGCACTCTGCATATAAGTTAAATAAGCAGGGTGACAACATACAGCCTTAATATACTCCTTTCCCTATTTGGAACCAGTCTGTTGTTCCATGTCCAGTTCTAACTATTGCTTCTTGACCTGCGTACAGATTTCTCAGGAGGCAGACCAGGCCATCTGGTATTCTCATCTCTATCAGAATTTTCCATAGTTCGTTGTGCTCCACACAGTCAAAGGCTTTGGCATAGTCAATAAAGCAGAAGTAGATATTTTTCTGGAACTCTCTTGCTTTTTCCATGATCCAGCGGATGTTGGCAATTTGATCTCTGATTCCTCTGCCTTTTCTGAATTCAGTTTGAACATCTGAAAGTTCATGGTTCACGTAGTGTTGACGCCTGGCTTGGAGAATTTTGAGCATTACTTTGCTAGCGTGTGAGATGAGTACCATTGTGCGGTAGTTTGAACATTCTTTGGTATTGCCTTTCTTTTGGATTGGAATGAAAATGGACCTTTTCCAATTCTGTGACCACTGCTGAGTTTTCCAAATTTGTCACAGCATCATCTTTTAGCATTTGAAATAGCTCAACTGTAATTCCATCACCTCCACTAGCTTTGTTCATAGTGATGCTTCCTAAGGCCCATTTGACTTCACATTCCAGGATGTCTGGATCACACCATCATGGTTATCTGAGTCATTACAATCTTTTTTGTATAGTTCTTCTGTCTTGCCACCTCTTCTCAATATCTTCTGCTTTTGTTAGGTCCATACTATTTCTGTCCTTTATTGTGCCCATCTTTGCATGAAATGATCCCTTGGTATCTCTAATTTTCTTGAAGAGATCTCTAGTCTTTCCCATTCTATTATTTCCCTCTATTTCTTTGTACTGATCATTGAGGAAGGCTTTCTTATCTCTCCTTGCTATTCTTTGGAACTCTGCCTTCAAATGGGTATATTTTTCCTTTTCTCCTTTGCCTTTCACTTCTTTATTTTCTCAGCTCTCTGTAAGGCCTCCTCAGACAACCATTTTGCCTTTTTGCATTTCTTTTTCTTGGGGATGGTCTTGATCACTGCCTCCTGTACAATGTCATGAACCTCTGTCCATAGTTCTTCAACACTTTTTTTCAGATCTAATCCCTTGAAACTATTTGTCACTTCCACTGTATAGTCATAAGGGATTTGATTTAGGTCATACCTGAATGGTCTAGTGGTTTTCCCTACTTTCTTCAATTTCAGTCTGAATTTGGCAATAAGGAGTTTATGATTTGAGCCACAGTCAGTTCCTGGTCTTGTTTTTTGCTGACTGTATACAGCTTCTCTATCTTTGGTGGAGAATATGATCAATCTGATTTTGGTATTGACCACCTGGTAATGTTCATGTGAAGAGTCTTCTCTTGTGTTTTTGGAAGAGGGTGTCTGCTATGACCATTGCATTCTCTTGGCAAAACTCTGTGAGCCTTTGATATGTTTCATTTTGTACTTCAAGGCCAAACTTGCCTGTTACTCCAGTTATTTCTTGACTTCCTACTTTTGCATTCCAGTCCCCTATAATGAAAAGGATAACTTTTAGAGGTGTTAGTTATAGAAGGTCTTGTAGGTCTTCATAGAACCATTCAACTTCAGCTTTTCCAGCATTACTGGTCAGGGCATAGACTTGGATTAATGTGATACTGAATGGTTTCACTTGGAAATGAACAGAGACCATTCTGTCGTTTTGGAGACTGCATCCAAGTACTGCATTTCAGACTCTTTTGTTGACCATGATAGCTACTCCATTTCTTTTATGGGATTCTTGCCCACAGTAGTAGATATAATGGTCATCTGAATTAAATTCACCCATTCCAGTCCATTTTACGTCACTGATTTGTAAAATGTTGATGTCCACTCTTGCCATCTCCTCTTTCGGTCAGTTTAGTTCAGTCGCCCAGTTGTGTCTGTCTCTTTGAGACCCCATAGATGGCAGCACTCCAGGCCTCCCTGTCCATCACCTACTCCTGGAGTTTACCCAAACTCATGCCCACTGAGTTGGTGATGCCATCCAACCATCTCATCCTCTGTCGTCCCCTTTTCCTGCCTTCAATCTTTCCCAGCATCAGGGTCTTTTCAAATGAGTCAGGTGGCCAAAGTATTGGAGTTTTAGCTTCAACATCAGTCCTTCCAATGAACATTCAGGACTGATCTCCTTAAGGTGGACTGGTTGGATCTCCTTGCACTCCAAGGGACTCTTAAGAGTCTTCTACAACATCACAATTCAAAAGCATCAATTCTTCAGTGTTCAGCTTTCTTTATAGTCCAACTCTCACATCCATACATGACTATTGGAAAAACCATAGCTTTGACTAGATGGACCTTTGTTGACAAAGTAATGTCTCCGCTTTTTAATATGTTGTCTAGGTTAGTCATAACTTTCCTTCCAAGGAGTAAGCATCTTAATTTAATGGTTGCACCCACCATTTGCAGTGATTTTGGACCCCCCACAAAATAAAGTCTGCCACTGTTTCCACTGTTTTCCCATCTATTTCCCATGAAGTGGTGGAACTGTATGCCATGATCTTAGTTTTTTGAATGTCGAGCTTTAAGCCAGCTTTTTTCACTCTCCTCTTTGACTTTCATCAAGAGGCTCTTTAGTTCCTCTTCACTTTCTGCCAGAAGGATGGTGTCATCTGCATACCTGAGGTTATTGATATTTCTCCTGGCAATCCTGATTCCAGCTTGTGCTTCATCCAGCCCAGCATTTCTCATGATGTACCCTGCATATAAGTTAAATAAGTAGGGTGACCATGTACAGCCTTGATGTACCATTTTTCCTATTTGGAACCAGTCTGTTGTTCCATGCCCAGTTCTAAGAACTTATAATAAAGAGGAATCTGTAAAAGAATGTATATATATATATATATCTGAATCACTTTTTTTCCCCACCTAAAGCTAACACAGTATTGTAAATTAACTATACTTCAATTAAAAAGTAATATGGCTTTGTAGTAGAGCCTGAAGTCAGGCAAGTTGATTCCTCCAGTTCCATTCTTCTTTCTCAAGATTGCTTTGGCTATTCGAGGTTTTTTGTATTTCCATACAAATCTTGAGATTATTTGATCTAGTTCTGTGAAAAATACTGCTGGTAGCTTGGTAGGAATTGCATTGAATCTGTAGATTGCTTTGGGTAGTATACTCATTTTCACTATATTGACTCTTCCAACCCATGAGCATAGTATATTTCTCCATCTATTAGTGTCCTCTTTGATTTCTTTCATCAGTGTTTTATAGTTTTTGATATATAGGTCTTTAGTTTCTTTAGGTAGGTATATCCTTAAGTATTTTATTCTTTTCATTGCAATGGTGAATGGGATTGTTTCCTTGACTTCTTTTTCTACTTTCTCAGTATTAGTGTATAGGAATGCAAGGGATTTCTGAGTGTTGATTTTATATCCTGCAACTTTACTATATTCCTTGATTAGCTCTAGTAGTTTTCTGGTCGAGTCTTTAGGATTTTCCATGTAGAGGATCATGTCATCTGCAAACAGTGAGAGTTTTACTTCTTCTTTTCCAATTTGGATTACTTTTATTTCTTTTTCTGCTCTGATTGCTGTGGCCAAAACTTCCAGTACGATATTGAATAGTAGTGGTGAGAGTGGACACCCTTGTCTTGTTCCTGACTTTAGGGGAAATGCTTTCAATTTTTCACCATTGAGGATAATGTTAGCTGTGGGTTTGTCATATATAGCTTTTATTATGTTGAGGTACGTTCCTTCTATTCCTGCTTTCTGGAGCGTTTTTATCATAAATGGATGTTGAATTTTGTCAAAGGCTTTTTCTGCATCTATTGAGATAATCATATGATTTTTATTTTTCAGTTTGTTAATGTGATGAATTACATTGATTGATTTGCGGATATTGCAGCCTTCTGAATGGGAGAAAACAATAGCAAATGAAACAACTGGCAAACAACTAATCTCAAAGATATACAAGCAACTTATCCAGCTCAACTCCAGGAAAATAAACAAACCAATAAAAAAATGGGCCAAAGAACTAAATAGGCATTTCTCCAAAGAAGACATACGGATGGCTAACAAACACATGAAAAGATGCTCAACATCACTTATTATCAGAGAAATGCAAATCAAGACCACAATGAGGCACCATTTCACACCAGTCAGAATGGCTGCGATCCAAAAGTCTGCAAGCAATAAATGCTGGAGAGGATGTGGAGAAAAGGGAACCCTCTTACACTGCTGGTGGGAATGCAAACTAGTACAGCCACTATGGAAAACAGTGTGGAGATTCCTTAAAAAATTGCAAATAGAACTGCCTTATGACCCAGCAATCCCACTGCTGGGCATACACACCGAAGAAACCAGAATTGAAAGAGACACATGTACCCCAATGTTCATTGCAGCACTGTTTATAATAGCCAGGACATGGAAGCAACCTATATGTCCATCAGCAGATGAATGGATAAGAAAGCAGTGGTACATATACACAATGGAGTACTACTCAGCCCTTAAAAAGAATAAATTTGACTCAGTTCTAATGAGATGGATGAAACTGGAGCTGATTATACAGAGTGAAGTAAGCCAGAAAGAAAAACACCAATACAGTATACTGACACATATATATGGAATTTAGAAAGAGAGTAATGATGACCCTCTATGTGAGACAACAAAAGAGACTCAGGGGTATAGAACAGAATTTTGGACTCTGAGGGAGAAGGAGAGGGTGGGATGATTTGAGAGAATGGCATTGAAACATGTATACTATCTCGTAAGAATGAAGCACCAGTCTATGTTCAATACAGGATACAGGATGCATGGGGCTGGTGCACAGGATGATTCAGGGAGATGATATGGGGTGGGAGGTGGGAGGGGGCTTCGGCATTGGGAGATCATGGACACCTGTGGCTGATTCATGTCAATGTATGGCAGAACAAATACAGTATTGTTATGTAGAATAAAGTATTTTAAAAAAAAAGTAATATGGGAATGGGAACAAAATAAAAGCTGTATGTAGGTTTTAGTACAATCTGTGGTATCAGGCATCCACTAGAGTCTTAAAATGTATTCCCTACAGATAAGCAGGAATTATAGCAGTTGAATCCAAGGACAAGGGGTCATCAGAATGTCTGATCTATTGGGTTGGATCACCTATCGGGATTGGTGCAGGTTAGTTTAAAGCACAGATAACAACCTGGGCTGGCACCCCTAACTTCCCACAATCTCTGCATTTCTTTTGGCTTGGTGAGTAAAGCTACTTATCAACCTAAAGGTTTCAGCTAAAGCCTATTTCATTATAGGGTTGTGTAATGGTGCTTTGCAAAATGAAAGAGAGATGGTTTGCTGTGAGAAAATCTAGGACAGTTGTAGCAAAAGGGTGAGGTAACCAGATTAGCATATAAGGAAAAGCTGACAGCAGGCAGAACAGGGGAATGGAGAGGAAAGCACTTATAGAGTGTAAGCAACTTCCTCCTTCCTCTAGGAAATCATGGAAATATGGGGAAGGGAGGAGTGCTGTTTTGTTTGGTTATTAAAGGAAAAGATGATCACAGAAAGCTAGAGGACTTGGGGTCATTTGATTGCAGTAGCCAATGATTATATAATACTAATTGATCATGGTTTTCAGAAGCCTTCTAATATAAATTTAGCCCCATGTCAACAAAGATACTTCTTTTAAATGTCTTCTGGGACATTTATCTTCTGTCTTTCCCAGATGAGTCAGATAATAGCTTTCTCAAGCACCACACATATACCTTGATCCCAGATTCTCTCCCTCTCACCGTCTTGGTCTTGGTGTTCTGGACCTGTGTCCATTTCTCAATATCATATTTAGACTGGAACTTAGTATTCCTAAGATGGATTTATTCAGGGAGAGAGCACATGTGACTCCTCTTTTCTGAGTTCCATATTTCTAACTGTGCAAAATGAAATGGAATCAATTCTTTTTCAACTTCTCATTTTACTACTGACTCATATTCATCTTAGGTTTAACCCTAACTCCTAGTTTTTTGACACAGAGGTATTTTCTACTCATATTTCTACAGTTGTAGAGTCTATATTTTTAAAAATAAATTTTATTATGCACATGTGGTCCATCTTTATTGTTTCTTGTAATGATTTATATCCTAGAAAGATTTAGGAAGGTTGCAAAATGTATATGCTGTATTTATTTTTAATATTTTCAGTTTTATTGAGGTATAAGTGATAAACACAATGGTAAGATATTTAATATCTTGTGGTGATATCTTGTGGTAAGATATTTAATATATATTGTGGTGATTTGATATATATACATTGTTAAAGAATTCCTTTCATCAAATTAATTAACACACTCATTACCTCTCACATTTATGTTTTTTTTTTTAATGAGAACTTTTAAGTTCTACTCTTCTAGCAAATTTCAATTCTATTATACAGTGTTAGCAGCTATAATTACCTAGTTATCATGATATACATTAGATCTTCAGACCTTTTTCATCTTGTAGCTGAAAGTTCTCGCCTTTTACTAGCCTTTCTCTACTTCTCCCACCCACTCAGCTTCTGGCAACCACTTTTCTACTCTCTCTTTCTGAAGTTAACTTTTACTACTTAGCATTCCACATATAAGTAGTGCCAAACAGTATTTATCTTTCTCTATATGATTTATTTCACTTAGTAAAATGCCCTCAAATTCCGTCCAAATTGTTTCAAATGGCAGGATTTTTTCCTTCTCATGGCTTAATAATATTCCATTGTGGGAAAAATAAGTTCAAAGTGAATTAAAGACCTAAATGCTGAAACAGAGACTATAAAACTCCCAGAGGAAAACAGAAGCCAACCAATCTTTGACATAAATTGCAGCAACATCTTTTGGATCTGTCTCCTAGAGTAATGGATATAAAAACAAAAATAGTCAAATGAGATCTAATTAAACTAAAAAGCTTTTAAACAGAAAAGAAAACCATAAAACAAAAAGACAACCTACAGAATGGGAGAAAATATTTGCAAACAATGTAACTGACAAAGAATTAACCTCTAAAATATACAAACAGCTTATACAGCTCATTATAAAAAAAAACCAGTCCTTCAATCAGCTGTACATTTATACAACCATATAACATCTAGTTCTCATATCTCTCTTATTCATCCAGAGATTCTAAAGAGAACAGACTCCATAATTAACAGAGCTTCATGTCACATATTCTAAAATTTGAAATCTCAAGTAACAAAGAGATGTAATGCTTTATTCAAATGAGAAAACACTGTAAGGGTCTTCAGTAGTTTACAAATGCTGTGACCTCTTTCAAATTGATGTTATTAGCATCTTTTTTAAAATAGTTTTTTTTTGATGTTTGCCAAGTGAGGAGTTGAAGGTTCCTTTTCTTCTTTTCTCTAAGTAGCTAGAGGCTTCACTTTTCCTACCTGAGTGTCAAGAGTTCTTTCCTTTCTTGCCTAACTGTCATGAGGTCCTTTCTTCCCCTCTGTTTTCAAGACAATTCTTAGAAGACAACTTAGATTGTGTTTTCATTAAAGTTAGTCTATAATTTAATGTGTTAAGAACTAAGACATGGTATTTGCTGAGCTTCTGCCTCAAAGTTGCCATTTTCATTTCAAATTTCATGTAAGCCTTTAGTAAATGACAGTCTTATTTTTAAAATTTTTTTAAAATTTAAGGCTCCTCCTTCCCCACTATAATTCTAGACTTAGAGAGCATTCTGACTTACTTAACATAAATTTAATATAGGCATAATTTACACATTATAACAGATTATATAAATAGCATACAAACTTGGTCTTATTCTAGAAGGTTACTATAAATGCTAAATAAACATAGATTTAGTCTATCAAACTATCAAAGTCTCAGTTGTATATACATCACTATCTCCTTGTATTAGTATTTTAAGTTACAGTCAAATTAATTCTGGTTAGCTTAAATTGGAAGGAATTTATTACAGAGTATTTGTTGGCTCAGAGGATTTCTGAGTGTGCACAGGATCAAGGCTGTATTCTATTTCTTCACATAGAAGAAATGCCCAAACACATCACTGCTTGTTTTGAAGAAGTCCAGAAATTGTACTGCCGCCCTCTGTCCTTCTATACTCCTATTCACCAAACCTCCTCAAGTGCTGCTGTTGAAATTCTAGGCCCTCCTTGATCCTGTTTATTAGATCTGTGCAGCCCCTGCTCACAATCTTGTCTCCACTATCAAAGCCTCATAAGTGAATCTGTTAGGGGAATGTAGTCAAATGTATAAGCTAGCTACAAGGAACCTGGGAAAAGGAGACAATGTTCCAACCTCTAGCGAACAAGGAGATACACTGTAAGGCTTCCAGAGTGGCCCCTGAGGGAATCAATCTGTGGTGTCTGCTGCAGTCACCCTTAGGCAACCTCACATACATATTCTTCTGCCCACATTTAAGCTTCCCGGTACCAGTGGGCGCCAGCAGCATTGTTCATACTAAAGGAACATAATATAGCTATTCTTTTCAGAATTAGGTTTAAAATTTCATCATTATGCATCTAAGTGATGTTCGTAACTCCTTTAGTACAGTCACTATTCTGTATTAATATACAAATGAGAGTCATAAGGTTTATCATCACCACCTCATCTTATATAAAATAGTAGGGGAATTTGAAAGGAAAAAAACATAGCTAATGGATAATGGGAGTGAAATTCTTTATTCTTAATTCCACATTTCCCTTATCCATTATCTAATTTCTTTGTCCTCAGACAGCCCTTCTAGGGCTGAGAGGGCCTCCCTGTATTGGATTGTTATTGTTCTTCCAAAATTTATCACTGGGTAAGGTGAAACTAGCAGGCAGTTTAGAAAAGCCCATTGGTTCCAAACATTACTCCTCCTGTCCCCACTACACAGTACCATCCCTATTTTCTCTTGATACTCAGCATTTGTTTTCCTAGCCAATGTGGTAATTTTCCACCTATTGGTCTAACTAAGGACATTAGGAGAAAAGACTGGTCAAATTGAAGTCTTGATGTAGAATTCAGTGGAATCAATACATGGCTATTACATGAAGAGCTCAAATTGTCAGCAAGTAGAATCAAATATTGTCATATTCTCTGAACTTACCTGAATACATTTCGAGCAAACAATCACAAGAGAATTCATATCTCTGAATACCTCATGGAAACTGTGTGTGTGTGTGTGTGTGTGTGTGTGTGTGTATTGTTATTAAGTCACTAAGTTGTGTCCTACTCTCAGTAGACTCTATTATATATATATAATCTATAATCTCTGCTAATTGTGTTCCAATTGCTGCTAGCTAGGAAGTTTATAGTGATGTTGTTTTGTTTTTCCTCTCTATCTCCAAGTGATCTTTATGATTCTTTTCTCAAGTTTGTGAATCTATATGTAGATTTCACTTTTAGCAAGGTGTCTGTTCTGTGCATGCATGCTCAAGCCATGTCCAACTCTTTGTAACCCCATGGATAGCCTGCCAGGCTCCTCTGTCCACGAGATTTACCAGGCAAGAACACTGGAGCAGGTTACCATTTCCTCCTCCAGGGGATCTTCCTGACCCAGGGATAGAACCCATGTTTCCTGAGTCTTCTGCGTTGGTAGGCAGATGCTTTACCACTGAGAAGCCTCTAGTAAGGTACAGTGCATGATAAATAATAGTTGATCCCTACATAGTGAGCATTGGTTTTTAATCCTAACTTCAAGCTAGATTCACCTGGAGAGAAGCAAAGAACTCCCCCTCCCGACTCCACCACAAAAAAAAAAAAACCAAAAAAAAACCCACACACCAAAAAAACCTTTAAAACAAGGAGAAATAAAACTCATATTTGGATTCTGCTCAAGACCCATTACATCAGAAACTCTTTGAATGGGGTTTAGGCATTAGAATTTTTAAAAGACAACCTATCCAAAATCACTGCAGATGGTGACTTCAGCCATGAAATTAAAAGACGCTTACTACTTGGAAGAAAAGTTATGACCAACCTAGATAGCATATTCAAAATCACAGACATTACTTTGCCAACAAAGGTCCGTCTAGTCAAGGCTATGGTTTTTTCAGTGGTCATGTATGGATGTGAGAGTTGGACTGTGAAGAAGGCTTCAAGTCAAGGCTATGGTTTTTTCAGTGGTCATGTATGGATGTGAGAGTTCGACTGTGAAGAAGGCTGAGTGCCAAAGAATTGATACTTTTGAACTGTGGTGTTGGAGAAGACTCTTGAGAGTCCCTTGGACTGCAAGGAGATCAAACCAGTCCATTCTGAAGGAGATCAGCCCTGGGATTTCTTTGGAAGGAATGATGCTGAAGCTGAAGCTCCAGTACTTTGGCCACCTCATGCAAAGAGTTAACTCATTGGAAAAGACCCTGATGCTGGGAGGGATTGGGGGAAGGAGGAGAAGGGGACAACAGAGGATGAGATGGCTGGATGGTATCATGGACTCGATGGATGTGATTATGAGTAAACTCCGGGAATTGATGATGGACAGGGAGGCCTGGAGTGCTGCGATTCATGGGGTCGCAAAGAGTCGGACACGACTGAGCACCTGAACTGAACTGAACTGAACTGATGCCATTTTAATATGTAACTAGACTTGAGACACACTTTAAAATAATAGGACAGGAAAGAAGCCCCAGAGTTTCTTATTCTCTGCTTTTACTTACAGCAGCGCAGTCAGTTAACACTAAACCTTACAAGCACATGTACATACTTTATTATGTTTACTTAATATTCCCTGTTGACCAGAGATAATTTTTAAAATAGAGATAAAAGAAACAAACAATTATCACTCATGGTCTCCTCACACAGAGGCCATAAATGATACATTCTTAATTTTCATCCTGCTTTTTGTCCTTAGCATTTTATTTTGAGTTGTTCTTCAGGTTATTAAATGCTTTTTGAAAAGAGGAGTTTTAGAGACCACATAATAGTCTACTGTGTGGCTGAACCAATATGTATTTGATAATTATGGAAAATTTAAAGTAAAGAGAATAGTGAATGAGCCACCATGCACTCATTATGGAACTCAAACTTCCCTCTCCTGATTTGATAGCTCAGGTATGATTTATGTTCTTCCTATAGGTACAAGGGAGTAGTTGCAAGCTGTCAGCCCTAAATGATCATTTTAGTTTGTTCTTAGAACCACTTCCTGTCAGTGCCCACCAAGGATGTTCATATATAGTCTAGCCCTCAGATGAAGTTCGGTTCTTTGATCCAGGCTCTTTGATACAGCTTCAAAGCATCTTTGGCTGCCCACTACCTGCCCCCAAATGTTGGACTCAACATATCTTAATGTATTCATGTGTGAAGGTCTAAATCTGTGTTATATAACATTGCCCATTAGTGAATTATATGGGACATTTAGATTGTATGTCATTGGTAGCTTTCTTTTTAAATTATTGTTATGACTTCATAGTTTTTAACTGTGTATCTTTACCTGCAAGCTTTACAAGCTCATGTATTTTTAAAATAGCTGCATTGATAGATGAATGAGAATACAATGAAATGCACATACTTTAAGCTGTATCACATGATAAAGCTTGAAATTTTATATAGCTATGGTCTGAATGTTTATGTCCCCCAAGAGTCATATGCTGAAATCCTAATCCTGCAAGGTGTGTTAGAAGGTGGAACCTTTGCGAGGTGATTAGGTCATGAGGGTAGAGACCTCACAAATGGGCTTAGTGGCTTTATAAAAGAGGTTTCAGAAAGATTCCTTGCTCCTTGTACCATGTGAGGACCCAGGAAAACTCATCAGCTATGTACCAGGAAGAGGGTTTTATCAGATACTATTTCTGTCAGTACCTTGATCTTGGGCTCCCTAGCCTCCAGAACCATAAGAAATAACTTTCTGTTGTTTATAAATCACCCAGTCTGTGGTATTCTGCTAACACAGCCTGAACAGACTCTGGATGGAAGGAAGACAGTTTGCAGAAGCACAGAGCAAGTGAGCTGGGAAGAGCATGATGCACAAGGTCAGGGCGTGCGTGCTGTGTCACTTGTCATGTCTGACTCTGCAGCCCTGTGGACTGTAGCCCACCAGGCTCCTCTGTCCATAGGACTCTCCAGGCAAGAATACTGGAGTGGGTTGCCATATCCTCCTCCAGGGGATCATCCCAATCCAGGGTTTGTACTGGTATCTCTTACATCTCTCGCATTGGCAGGCAGTTTCTTTAGGGCTAGCGCCACTACTTGGGTTCAAATCTCAGCTCTTCTGCTTGTGATACTTATGATCTTGGACAACTGGCTAACCTACTTGGGCTTTGGCTTTCTCAGCCATAAAATAGGTATTGCTAATATTTGCATTCTCTCGTCCTCCAGTTTTCTTTACTTGATTCACCTCTAATTATATTTTAAAGCACATCTCAAACACTCCCTTTTCAAGAAGCTTCCTCTGACCTCTGCAGACTTTGTTAAGTCCCCTTCATCAGTATCCCTTTGATCCTCTGTGCTCTGTGTTAATTCCACATCTCATATCTCTATCCTTTAAATGGTAAGCTCTTTGAATGCAATTACTGTGTCTTATTCATCTGAATCCCCAGTGTCTGGAACTATTCCTAGATCAGCAGATGCTTGGTAATTGTTCTCTCAAAAAAACAAAACAAGGCAAAATGAATTAATAAGTAAACTGAATTCAACTTCTGGATGGTAGGGTTGATCTCTGGATGGTAGGGTTGATCTCAGTTCAGTTCAGTCACTCAGTCGTGTCCAACTTTGCGACCCCATGAATTGCAGCACACCAGGCTTCCCTGTCCATCACCAACTCCCGGAGTTTACCCAAACTCATGTCCATTGAGTCAGTTATGCCATCCAGCCATCTCATCCTCTGTCGTCCCCTTCTCCTCCTGCCCCCAATCCCTCCCAGCATCAGGGTCTTTTCCAATGAGTCAGCTCTTCTCATGAGGTGGCCAAAGTATTGGAGTTTCAGCTTTAGCATCAGTCCTTCCAATGACCACCCAGGACTGATCTCCTTTAGGATGGATCTAAACCTGGTCAATTAGCAAAATCACCTGGAAATATTTTTTTGCCCAGCTTTATTGAGATTTAATTGACATATTGTGTAAGTTTAAGGTGTATGATTTGGTTTAATACAGTTATATATTGCAAATGACTACCACTATAGGTTAGCTAAACCTACATCATGTCACAAAATTATCATTTCTTTCTTGTGGTGAGAACATCTGAAGTCTACTCTCTGAACAGCTTGGAAGTATACAACACATTCTTGCTAAATGTAATCACAGTGATGGGCATTAGACATACCAGAATGTATTCATCTTCCAACTGGAAGTTTGTACTCATCAACTAGTATCTCCCCATTTCTCTCACCCTATCAGCCCATGGTAACCACCATCTGTTCTTTGTTTCTTCAAGTTCAGTGTTTTCAGATTCCACATGTAATCAGATTCCACATGTAATTCCACAAAGATAAATATAGTATTTATCATCCTCTGACAGTTCACTTAGCATAATACCCTCAAGTTCCCTCCATATTGTCACAAATAGCAGGTTTTTCTTCTTTCTCATGGGTGAATAATATTCCATGTGTGATATCCATTCATCTTTGACAGACATTTAGGTTATTTTCATATCTTGGCTATTGCAACTAATGCTGCAGTAAAAGTGGGATTTCAGATATTCTTTGTCATTCCGTTTTCATTTCCTTTGGATATGTAAGCCTGTGCTCATGCTCAGTCACTCATTTGTGTCTGACTCTTTGTGACCCCATGGACGGTAACCCACCAAGTTCCTCTGTCCGTGGAATTTTCCGGGCAAGAATACTAGAGCAGGTTGCTATGACTTTCTCTAGGGGATCTTTCTGACCCAGGGATCAAATTGTATCTCCTGCAATGCAGGCAGATTCTTTACCATTGAGCCATCTTGGAAGTCCATATTTAAGCCTCTGCTAAGTCGCTTCAGTTGTGTCCGACTCTGTGCAACCCCATGGACGGCAGCCCACCAGGCTCCCCCGTCCCTGGGATTCTCCTGGCAAGAACACTGGAGTGGGTTGCCATTTCCTTCTCCAATGCATGAAAGTGAAAAGGGAAAGTGAAGTCGCTCAGTCATGTCTGACTCTTCACGACCCCATGGACTGCCACCCACCAGGCTCCTCTGTCCATGGGATTTTCCAGGCAAGAGTACTGGAGTAGGGTACCACTGCCTTCTCTGATATTTAAGCCTAGAGATATTTTAAAAGAGAAAAACTATTTGACTAATACTTAATGATTTTGATTTAGTAGGTGTGTTAGTCTGCTGAAAGTGAAGTGAAAGTTGCTCAGCTGTGTCCGACTCTCTGCGACCCCACGGCCTGGAGTCCATGGAATTCTCCAGGCCAGAGCACTGGAGTGGGTAGCCTTTCCCTTCTCCAGGGGGGTTTAGTCTGCTATGGCTACTCTAACCACAAAGTGCCACAGACTGGGTGGCTTAAGCAACAAAAATTAATGTTCTCATGATCTGGGGGGCTTAGAGTCTGAGATCAAAGTACCTGCAGGGTTGATTCCTTCTGAGGTCTTTCTCATTGGCTTGTAGATAGCCATCTTCTTCCACTGTTTTCACATCAACTTTGCTCTCTACCTCTCTGTCCTAATCCCCACTTACAAGAACACCAGTCACACTGGTTTAGGGCTCACCTTAATGTCCTTATATCCCATTGCTCACTTCTTTGAAGCTCATATCTCCCCAAACAGCACATATTGAGGTAGTGATGGTTAGGAACTCAACACATGAATTTCAGGGGACATAGTGCAGCCTAAAATAGCATTTCTGGGATAGTGCCTAGGAAGCTCCATAAATAATTCTGAAGATTAGTCCAGTTTGGATAGTGTGGACCTAAATCTCCTTTAACATTTCTGATTCTATTAAGGGTAACATTTTAAATATTTATGATTTGGCTGCATCAGGTCTTAGTTGCAGCATGAGGGATCTTCCACTGTGGTGCATGAATGCTCCAGTGTGGCACACATGTTCCAGAGTGTGCTAGCTCAGTAGTTGCAGTGCCTGGGCTTAGTTATTCCATGGCATATGGGATCTCAGTTCCCTGACCACATATCGAACCCACATGCCCTGCAATACAACATGGATTCTTAACCATGGGACAACCAGGGAAGTCCCCAAAGTAGCATGTTTCAAACTAATAATCAAGTGTGCTTTATAAGCATGCAAGTAAATACTTGAGAGTTTACCTCCTTGAAAGTTCTCCAGAAAAAGCAAAAGGATAAAATAACTAATAAAAACTAAAAGTAGGATACATGTTGATGTATGGCAAAACCAATACAATATTGTAAAGTAATTAACCTCCAATTAAAATAAATAAATTTATATTTAAAAAAAAACTAGCAAAAAAAAAAAAAGTGGGGACATGAATTAGTGGGCCTAAACCAGGATTCAGTGAAAATAAAGTGTAATCCCCTGATAAGAAGATCAGAGATTGGCTCTAGGACCTCACCCCCAAAATGTAGATAGGGTATGTTTCTTCTCTTTAATGTGAGGAAGAGAAGTTATGAAGTAGGTGCCTCTTGCTCTTTAGAGTTTTCCTCAGTTCTGTGTTTAGTGTGTTTTGTACCATGTAAATTGCAGTATCTTAACTCTAGTTCGTTTTGTGAAAGTATAAATTGTCTTAAAAAAAAATAACATGTTTTACTTCTCTTGAAGCTATGAAAACCAGTACTGGTGTTTTATTTCTTCATTATTTTGAGATTCAGGTTATGGCAAAATATACACATGAAAATTTTACCTATTTATTTAGTCTATAATAATTATTGCTATTTAATCTATATGTATTATTATTTTTGACAAATCTTTGCTGGAAGGCCAAACCTCTTTATGCTTTTTGAGATTATCGAATGCCAACCAAATGATATGTATCTGGAAAGCTTATTTTCTCAACTGTTATTTATTTGCTTTGTCACATTAGAATGATGTATGGGCTCGTGTTGTTCCCAGAATCACACATCAAGCCCAGCTATTCATAAGGAAAGAGGACTCTGTGTCCTTTACTAGAATAGCTGAACCATTATCCTCCCACATCAGCTTTGTTAGAGAGGCTTTTTTTTAAATTTTAAATTCATGAAATCTAATAAGTGTTTGCTTTCTCCATTGCTTATTCAAAGTCATTGAATATTGTAATTTCTTTCTATTAATCAGCATTATACCTACATGCATGCTGAATGAACAATGGAAAGGATTAATGAGGCATGATGTTTACTTTGATGCTTTTGGTGGGAAAGTTCATCTTATGAAGAAATGAACTGAAACCTAAAGCATTCTCCCAAGGAACACCTATTATGCATTCCACTGAATTGGCTTTTAGTTTTCTTTTCCCTTAAGAGAGAGGGTTTTCCTCCACCCCTTTGGTCAATCTAGTATGGCACAAGGGTGATGGCAAATCTAATAGATGCTGTAAACCACTACTTTTAATGCACAGTGTAATTATGTCAGAATATGGCATGGGGGAGCCTGGTGGGCTGCCTTCTATGGGGTCGCACAGAGTCGGACACTACTGAAGTGGCTTAGCAGCAGCAGCAGCAGCATAGTGTCTATACTAATGATGTCCCTGATGCTTTAACAGCTGAAATTATGATTAGAAAGATCCAGATAATGCTGACTTCTATTATATTAAGCCACAGTATTATACAATTTTCCTTCTTGCAGCCTGTCCTTTCTTTTCTTTGAATTATGCAATGTTGTTTTAAATGGCTTAGTACTTCTTTATAACAGAATTCAAAGAACTGCTGAGAGAATTTAACTTTTTTGGTAAAACAGATGCAAGCTCAATTTCTCAACTGTCAACAGACAATTTCTTTCCATAGCTTTTATAAAAAGTGCCTTTTTAAGTAGCACCCTATAGCAACCTTCCTAGACAGCTGAAATGGGATGGTGTGAGAGTGGTCCAATGCCCTGTACAAGGAAAAATCATTACCCTAATTGCTATGTGGTGTTTAGAAGCTGCATTTTCACTTTTAACATTGTCAAGGGTACAAGGTGAGAAAACACTTTATGGATGGTAGTGAGGCGTGGGAGTAACTCTTAAAAATAATGAATGCCTCCATAACTCAGACTTAGTGAGGTGTGAGTGAAATATGTTGTTTTCTTCCTTTGTGAATAAAGATCATCAATTACTGCTATGGACTAGGACACCTTTATTTGTGACCTAAAGCCATCCAAAATCTAATACTCTAAAACTGTTGGTTTTACCATCTGTCTACTAAGGTATTTGTAATTTGTTTTAAAGGACAATCACTATAACTGTACATGTTATAAATAACAAAAATAATTTTGTGTTGATGCCATTACTGATAATGTTATGAGTTATCATTTCCTGAGAAGTTCTTTGTTAGTCATTTTACATATGGTTAAATACAATTCTCATGTGATAGAGTTGAAAAAATTTAAGAAACTTGCTAAATGGACAACAGCTAGCAAGTGGCAGAACCAGGATTTGAACCCTGGTCTTTTCAAAGCCACAGTGCTTTATGACACCTCTAGTGAATCTCTTAGAGAGAATTATCTATTTTAAGGAAAAACAAACATGATTACCAGTAATTTTATTTTAGGGAGTAATCGATTTACCTAAGTGATTAGAGCAGGACTAAAATTTTGCCTGGAATGATGGATCTGAGTGGCATAAGTAGTTATGGTTTCCATTACAGGTAGCAAAGGTAGAGTTATATTCAATTAAATGATCTGCAAGCTTATCTAGGGGTGACTAGTTGATTATGGGGTCACTGGGATTGAAATAGGTAGCCTACTAAAGTCTCACTTGAATTGGAAAACCTAAAACAAAAAAAAAAACAAACACATTTTTTTAAGTCTGGTAAAAGAGGCTTGTCTTAGACTTCCATGATGGAGAGTCATGGGAATTTTTCAATTCCCAAAACTAAGTCAATTAACAGAACTAGGCACTCTTAAAAAAGGCAGAAAAAGAGGAAGGTATGATATCCTTGAGGAAAGTTTCTGTGATAATGTCCTAGGATTTTGCTTAAATCTTACACTCAACTTTCCCAAGGTTGCATTCATGTATAGAGTAACTGTGTCCGGTGAGTTGAACACAGACATAAAGCCAAAACTGATTAATAGAAACCTCACTTAACTTACTTGCTTGGTCATTCAGAAGGCATATTGGTTTTAAAAAGTTGATGTAATTTCAGTAGCTTATTCAGAGAGTGACAAATTTTCAGTTGATGTTCCAAATGTTATCTCTTTATTGGAACAAATTAACATAGTCTGTGGCATCTCCTACATAGCTCTTGATTTTTATCTATTTCAATATTTAGAGAAAAAAAAGAAGCAGCTTTCTTTTACCTCACAAAGAGAGCAATTCATTTTCCTCATCTTATCTCAGGCTCTTGTTAACTCTCCAGATTCAAGAAATAAAATATAGCCTTCAGGCACCCTGATTTTCTATTTCACAGGACACCATATATTCTGTTACCTTGATGCCATCATGCTGGGAGGACTAGGAGATCAGGGAGTATCAGATAGTCCTAGTGCCTTGGTGTGCAGTGTCAGAGGGAGGCAGATGAAAGAACAAAAAGATATGGAGGCCTCCAGCTCCATTTACCTTTTAATGGACCTACTACTAAGGGACCTGCTAAGACACTCCTAAAAGTTGTGCCCCTTATGTAAGATATTACTGGCAAAATGGCACAAGTTTGGTGGGCCCATTTATATTGGAGACATGTCTATCAGATTTGAGCCTCTGAACAATTCACTCTATTACCCAAATGCCAAATTTGAAGGGCCCCACACCAAGGGAAGCCTCCCAGCAGAACGAAGCTACAGTAGAACTTACTTTTACAATTTAGTTCTTATGACTTAGTGGTTACAATGGAATTCAAAGTGTGTGCAGCCCATTAGGGTACTTAACAGAGTTAATCACTGTTAGGAGAATTACAAGAGATTCCTGGAGATTTGGAACAAAACTATGCCTTCTTTGGCAAATAACTATTCTCTCTCTCTCTCTTTTAAAAAAATATTTATTTGTTTATTTGATGTGCAGAATCTTTTAGTTGCAGCATGTGAAATTTTAATTGCAGCATATGGGATCTAGCTTCCTGACCAGGGTTCAAGTACTGGCCCCTTGCATTTGGGCATGTAGAGTCTTAGGCACTGGAGTGCCAGGAAATCCCTTTATTCTTATTAGTAGCTTCTAGTAAAGTTTAAGGGCTTCCCTGGTGGCTCAGACAGTAAAGAATCTGCCTGCAATGCAGGAGACCTGGGTTCGATCCCTGGGTTGGGAAAATCGCCTGGAAGAAGGCATGGCAACCCATGCTGGTACTCCTGCCTGGAGAATCCCCATGGACAGAGGAGCCTGGTGGGCTACAGTCCAATTGGTTGCAAAAATCAGACATGACTGAACGACTAAGCAGAGTAGAGTTTAAACAATTGGCTATTGGCCGTACGTGAGCTGTACCTTATCATGAATCTGGATAACTTGGTGAGCCAAGTTACCAAGAAGAAAAATTCAGCATGCCCAACAGTACTTTATTACAAGTGATTATTAAAATCTTTCATTTTATGATAGATCATTCTCAGATGGAAGACAGAAATGCTTTCCTACTTTCCATTAGAGTTAAAATACAGGTTGGAGAGAACTCGCCTGGGAGTCAGTTCAGAGGAGAGTGAGGTGAATAGGTCACATGCAGAGAATTAATTCTTATGGCAACAAAGAAGAGACAGCAAACTTTTGAAAGTCAGACACACACACATTGTGAGGGTACAGTTCCACGCTCTGTATGGGAAACGCAAACTGTAGGGCTGTGAGGGTGACAGTGGAGCCTTACTGGAGCATTCAACTGGTATATAGTTGGGTTATTCTTCCTGGCTATAGTCTGCAGGCCAGATATCTCTAGCCTTTCTTGGTAATTTAAGAGTGGCCTCATAACCTTTATACATTCTTCTTCTGTATATCTTGGATGGAATGGGTTCTATTTCTTACAGATAAAAATGATTCCTGATACATGGATATTTGCAGTAACAAAAGAGAGTAATGTAGGCAATAATCTGGTCAGTCACATAGAAGAAGTGATATATATATATATATATATATATATATATATATATATATATTTTTTTTTTTTTAAACAACCCACTCAGTTTTAAAAAGATTGAGCTATCTCACCCAAGTCTGAACTCATGCAATTAAAATTATTTCTTCAGCCATAAGATATACAAATCTGTACAGAATAAGAAAATCTCATACATGAACTCTTAATTTACAAAACAGATAAATTAAAAGATCTCCCTTTTTAGTTTACCAAAAGATTTATCATATGAAAGAATAAACTGTTTATTTTACCAAAACTGGCCAATTCCCCATTTGCTTACTATATTGCCATTTATTAAAGAATTCTGTTTTTGAAGAGTTCTTCAAGACCATGTCTACTACATAAATAGAGATTTGCTTTTATTTAAGTACAAAAATTTGAATGGTTGGTTGGGAAGTTGTGAGATCACCAGTCCCTATGGAGTAACACATGATTCTAACCATCACTTTAAAAATTGAAATGCTTTTTAAAATATCAACATTGCAAAGAATGTATCAGTTCATTTCAGTTGCTCAGTTGTGTCGGACTCTTTGCGACCCCATGAATCGCAGCACTCCAGGCCTCCTTGTCCATCACCAACTCCCGGAGTTCACTCAAACTCACGTCCATCGAGTCGGTGATGCCACCCAGCCATCTCATCCTCGGTCGTCCCCTTCTCCTCCTGCCCCCAATCCCTCCCAGCAACAGAGTCTTTTCCAATGAGTCAACTCTTTGCATGAGGTGGCCAAAGTACTGGAGTTTCAGTTTCAGCATCATTCCCTCCAAATAAATCCCAGGGCTGATCTCCTTCAGAATGGACTCTTTGGATCTCCTTGTAGCCCAAGGGACTCTCAAGAGTCTTCTCCAACACCACAGTTCAAAAGCATCAATTCTTCGGTGCTCAGCTTTCTTCACAGTCCAACTCTCACATCCATACATGACTACTGGAAAAACCATAGCCTTGACTAGACAGACCTTTGTTGGCAAAGTAATGTCTCTGCTTTTGAATATACTATCTAGGTTGGTCATAACTTTTCTTCCAGGGAGCAAGCGTCTTTTAATTTCATGGTTGCAGTCACCATCTGCAGTTAATTTGAAGCCCCCCAAAATAAAGTCTGACACTGTTTCCACTGTTTCCCCATCTATTTACCATGAAGTAATGAGACCAGATATCATGATCTTCGTTTTCTGAATGTTGAACTTTAAGCGAACTTTTTCACTCTCCTCTTCCACTTTCATCAAGAGGCTTTTGAGTTCCTCTTCACTTTCTGCCATAAGGGTGGTGTCATCTGCATACCTGAGGTTATTGACATTTCTCCCAGCAATCTTGACTCCAGCTTGTGTTTCTTGCAGCCTAGCGTTTCTCATGATATACTCTGCATATAAGTTAAATAAGCAGGGTGACAATTCTAACCATCACTTTAGGATGATTTGGGAGAATGGCATTGAAACATGTATAATATCGTATATGAAACTAGTTGCCAGTCGAGGTTCATTGCATGATACTGGATGCTTGGGGTTGGTGCACTGAGATGACCCAGAGGGATGGTACAGGGAGGGAGGAGGGAGGTGGGGTTCAGGATGGGGAACACGTGTATACCCGTGGTGGATACATGTTGATGTATTGGAAAACCAATACAATATTGTAAGGTAATTAACCTCCAATTAAAATAAATAAAAAATTGAAATGCTTTTTAAAATATCAACATTATGAAGAATGTATACCATTGAGGACTATGTTTATTATATAGGGCTTTAAAATGAAGACAATAAAACACATGTCTAACTAAAAAGTTCATGAGTACAAAACAGCATGCCTCTCAATTCCTGAATGTTTTGGTATTAATGTGGCTAGCTATAGATTTTGTAGTCACCATAATCTGTTTTTCTTATTATTTTTTCAGTTGTAAATTTTAAAAATCTTTCTTGGGGAGGACTTACGATACCATACAGGTAGCTTTTACAGTGATAATGGTGCAGTAATTTTGCCTGCATCAGATATGTGTGCATGTCATAGTACGTGGCTCTACACTTATAAATACCCCTTAATCCCTTTTAGGTTCACAAGTTCACAGTAGATGTTGAACACCTATTGGATGTTTAAGAGCATCGTAAAAACACTATTTCTGGAGGGTTGTATTTATGCTTGGAATAGATCTTCCCAGCAAGTCAAAAGCCCAAAAAAGGATTTGATCTCAGCCTCTGTTAGGTGTTTGATTTCCTATTAGAGAGCTCATCTTTTAGCTGTAACATGGGTAGTTGTTTCTTTAATTACTGGGAACTTGCAAAGAGCAGAGTCGGACATGACTGAGCGACTGAACTGAACTGAACTGACTTTTATAAGAACTTCAGGAGCAGAACTTGGTGACTAATATTTAACCTGATGATAAATATTCACCAGAGTTTTCACAATAGAAAAGATTTAGTTTTTTCAAGACAGCTGAAGAAATATGTTAGAGTTGTATCTTTTAAAGCTTTTCAAGACATACTAGATTTCAGATTATGTAATAAGCTCTGCTATTTAAATTCTGTCTTCCAAGTAAAGCACTGGATCTTATAAAGCCCAGGAATATTCTCTTTTCATAATGGAATCTCATGAAATTTTGGCTCAGATATTTGTGTGTTTATGCTCAGTCACTCAGTATGTCTGCCAGGCTCCTCTGTTCATTGAGTTTTCCAGGCAAGAATACTGGGGTAGGTTGCCATTTCCTACTCCATGGGATATTCTGGAACCAGGGGTTGAACTGTGCCTCTTATGTCTCTTGCATTTTCAGGCAGATTCTTTACCACTGAGCCACCTGGGACACTCAAATATTTGTAGGCTATACTTTACAGAGTTTTACTGTATCAGAGTAGCAATAGTAAATGGCTTGCTTTATATATTCAGTTATTAGTATTCTCAATATCACTCAAACCTTCAAATCCTAACCCTCAGTTGATAGTTTCCTAAATGGCTTTAATTAATTAGCTTTCTCAGCTAACCAAAGGTTAGTGGAAAATTTTAAGGAAGAGCTCAAGTACAAATATTGGGTTTCATTGGTGAGAAAAAATTGGAACTGAGGTTACCAAATGTTTTTAGTGTAATTATGATGATAGGGAAAGCTGAACATGGAGATGAGTAGTTTTGTCTTCATGCCATTTGATCTGGTCAAAGAGCAATGTACTCTAGACTGAAAGGTTTCATATTTTCATCTGCAGTCTGTAAATATGAATGTGGTTACTCAATTATCCTAATACATATATGTCATTTTACCTCTCAGATGATCAGAAACAAGGTGTGTTTCATTTATATACTCCATGATATTTCCATGAATAAAATGCTGTAGGTGTTTTCTAATGGTACAAACCATCTATGTATCTGTTTTAGATTCTTCATAAACCTCTGGGATCAACTCCACATGAACTTATGCTTGCAAAGGAAGGATGTCAAAATTCCCAGGGCTGAAACCATTTTCACATCAGATGACCAAAATTCTGGAGCTTCAGCGTCAGCATCATTCCTTCCAATGCGTAGTCCCGATTGATTTCCCTTAAGATTGACTGGTCTGATCTCTTTGCTATTCAAGGGACTCTCAGGAGTCTTCTCCAGCACCACAGTTCAAAGGCATCGATTCTTTGGCACTCTGCCTTCCTTTAAGATACAGCTCAGGAAATAATACCTTCTAGCATATATCCTCTTGTGTGCCTGACTTAATTAAGTGCCCCTTCTTTGCATGCCTTTGGAACCCTGTGTACAACCTTACCATTGCATTACCTTAATATCATATGCTTATATATTTGTCTTGCCTTGTACTCTTTCCCAGCTTCTGTTTCTGAATCATGTCTAACTCATGGTAGCTGCTCAATAAATGTTTACCAAAGTGAATTAAACATTTTTTCCCTGTCTCTGCTTTGTTCATCTATCTTCCTTTTCCCTCATTCTTTGTACTCCTGGTTGCTGATTGGTCTATCTGTGTTGACTCTGCCTTACTGTATAAAACTTTGACTTTATGTGTATCTCCTACCTTGACAGCTCTCTCTCAGTGTGATAACTTCAGTACAATTAGGCACTCTTATAGTCAGATGAGATTGCATCCATTTTGGACTAAATGCGGTACTTGGATGCAATCTCAAAATGACAGAATGATCTCTGTTCGTTTCCAAGGCAAACCACTTAATATTATAGTTATCCAAGTCTATGCCCCAACCAGTAACACTGAAGAAGCTGAAGTTGAACGGTTTTATGAAGACCTACAAGACCTTTTAGAACTAACACCCCAAAAAGATGTCCTTTTCATTATAGGGGACTGGAATGCTAAAGTAGGAAGTCAAGAAACACCTGGAGTAACAGGCAAATTTGGCCTTGGAATGCGGAATGAAGCAGGATAAAGACTAATACAGTTCTGCCAAGAAAATGCACTGGTCATAGCAAACACCCTTTTCCAACAACACAAGAGAAGACTCTACACATGGACATCACCAGATGGTCAACACCAAAATCAGATTGATTATATTCTATGCAGCTAAAGATAGAGAAGCTCTATGCAATCAACAAAAACAAGACCAGGAGCTGACTGTGCCTCAGATCATGAACTCCTTATTGCCAAATTCAGACTGAAATTGAAGAAAGTAGGGAAAACCGCTAGACCATTCAGGTATGACCTAAATCAAATCCCTTATGATTGTACAGTGGAAGTGAGAAATAGATTTAAGGGCCTAGATCTGATAGATAGAATGCCTGATGAACTATGGAATGAGGTTCGTGACACTGTACGGGAGACAAGGATCAAGACCATCCTCATGGAAAAGAAATGCAAAAAAGCAAAATGGCTGTCTGGGGAGGCCTTACAAATAGCTGTGAAAAGAAGAGAGGCGAAAAGCAAAGGAGAAAAGGAAAGATATAAGCATCTGAATGCAGAGTTCCAAAGAACAGCAAGAAGAGATAAGAAAGCCTTCTTCAGCAATCAATGCAAAGAAATAGAGGAAAAGAACAGAATGGGAAAGACTAGAGATCTCTTCAAGAAAATTAGAGATATCAAGGGAACATTTCATGCAAAGCTGGGCTCAATAAAGGACAGAAATGGTATGGACCTAACAGAAGCAGAAGATATTAACAAGAGGTGGCAAAAATACATGGAAGAACTGTACAAAAAAGATCTTCAAGACCCAGATAATCATGATGATGTGATCACTCATCTAGAGCCAGACATCTTGGAATGTGAAGTCAAGTGGGCCTTAGAAAGCATCACTACGAACAGACACGACTGAGCGACTGAACTGAACTGAACTGAAGTGAACTGATAGTCAGATGAAGAATATTGGAACAGTTTTGATTTTGGAATATTTTCTTAAATGAAAAATGGAGATCAAGGCTGCCTTAAAGGCTAACTCCTTTAATCTCCTTTAAGAAGCTTGTCCTGTCTTTAATTGCTAATGAACTGACCTTTTAGGGTCCTCACAGGCAGCATGAGGCAATCTATATAAAGATGAGATCATATATTGGAAGGATCTATGGGAAGTCTTTTGAAATTAGAAAGCTCTTGTTCTCTGCTTAGGAGTCATGTTGTATTGGCTTTAACAAATGTGAAAATAAAGACCTAACAGTTACCATAAAAAGTTTAGGTTTAAGATATATAGTTAGCCTGTGTTTCCTGTGAAATCAGAACCTGGTTTGAATGAAAGAGGAATTCTGATTTTGAAACGATTTTACATGACATGTTCATTGTCAACCACATATCCCTCTCAATCTGTGCCTTAAAGCCTAAAAATTTGTAAAATTTTAGAATTTTGTAAAATTTGCATAATAAACTAAGATTTTTAAAGTTTACCTTTGTGAGTTTTTTCTTCTCCAACCATCCCCATCTGCACAAATTTCCCTAAATGATAAGCACTCACAGACATTTGACCTACATCATGGACAATTAGGTTTCCCTGCTGGCTCCATGTTAAAGAATCCACCTACAATGTAGGAGCCGCAGGAGACATGGCTTCGATCCCAGGGTCAGGAAGATCCCCTGGAGGAGGCAGTGGCAACCCACTCCAGTATTCTTGGCTGGAGAGTCTCATGGATAGAGAAGCCTGGTGGGCTATAGTCCATGGGGTCTCAAAGAGTCAGACATGACTGAAGGGACTTCGTAGTAGCATGGACAATCTCTCTCAATAGTGAGCTGATGAATTTTTACAAATGCAGTGGGTTGTAAATTTAAGCAATCTTTAACTGAATGGCTATTTCAACTTCTCAAGTGATTAGTCAAGTAAAGGATGTCACAGCAGTGCACATTCAAAATGACAAACTCTAGGAGTATAGTAACAATGCAAGTTTGTACCATGTATCTAAATCAGTATTTTACATTGGAGAGTGACTTCTTTGTGAACACATCACTGGATTTGCAAGTCACGTGAAATATTTTGATTTCTGGAATCAAGACATTGATCCCAGCTGATTTCTCCCTTGAACATATTTTGTCTTTGTCTGTCAGTAGCTTTATTGCATAGCAGAAGTAGATTGCCCTGGTATGAACAATTCCCTTTGTAATTTTGACTTGTAAGCAAGTCTTTTTAAAAATAAAATTTCTCTGAACTGTTATACTTTTCTTAAGCCCTAAGAATTCTGAAATTTAAATGTTAAATTAACATCCAGTTTAACATGAAGGAGACCAGGTTTGCACATGCTCTTCCTCCCCTTCTGTGGTTCATGGAAGACATGCTCCTGAATTTGCATAGTCTCTCTTCTGAATCATTTCAGTCAGTAAGTGAAGACAATCATTCATATCCACCTTAAAAACAAAAATCTACCAAACAAACAAAATAGAGACCTTCACTCTACAGGATCTTTAGTTTGGCAACCACCCATCTGTCTGTGACTTTGGAGCAAAATGTTTCAAACAGTTGTGGCTGTCTCTATGGATTTTCCTTCTATTCTCTTGTCAATCCTCTTGCCCACATATGATAATTTATTTGTATTGTGGGTTGTGATTAATAATCTTCCTGTGCATGCCCTTTGGTCTCTAACTTTGTAGTCTCTCACCCACTCTGTTTCTGGGAGGACTTGGATTTGCCTTTACCTATAGGATATGAGCGAAATGATGAAGTGCCTGTTTTCAGTCAATATTTCAGGAAGCCTTGTGTCCTTCTGCTTTCCTTTTCTTGGAAAACTGCCACCATTCTGCAAGCATACCAGGACAGTCCTTTGGGAGGTTAAGAAGCCCTGCAAAACAGAGATGAGTCATTGTCATTGTTATGCTTGAGGATATTCTAGAGCAACTGACCTTTAGGGTACCCACTGGTTAATTGCAGTCACATGACCTAACCTTGTTGCGATCAGCTGAGACTGGTCCAGAGGAGCAGTAGACTTGTAAGAAATAATAGTTGTTATTTTAAGCCACTGAGTTCTATAGTGGTTTATCAGACAGCAATAGCTAAGATTCCATATTCCACTGATCTGGCTTTCATTGCCACCGCATTCTGAAAGTGACTTTGTGCTTATCAAAGTCTGCAGGGCCCTCTAATTCACCACATCCTAGAGTCAATTATCTGACAAAATGCTCCATTTGGAAATTCTTCTCTAAGCCTTCATGATATCCTGTTTACTTGGCTTCCTGCTACATCACTGGGGCTCTCCCTCAGTCTCCCTTGCTTCTTTCCTCCTCTGCCAGATCTTTACATGTTGGAAACCACTGGGCTCTGTGTGTACCCTCATTGCCTTTATAAAAATATTTTTTCCTTTTACAATATAATTCAGTTCCATGTATTTAAATACTATCTATGTGATGATAACTCTCAATTATAAATCCCTTTTCTATATCTTTTCTCTGAATTCTAGACTCATATGTCTAGAAGCATGTGTAGCATCTTTATAGATACATAATAGAATTAAACAATCTTAACATAGCAAAGATAGCTCTTTATTTTTTAATCTTCTGATTCTTCTTTAGTTTCTATCTGGATCTTATCTTTATCATCCCACTCAAGCCAAAACCCAATTCACAAGTACATTACTAGCTCTTCTTTCAAAATGCACCATGAATGTGATCATATACATTCTGACAATTCTTACAGGTATAATCTGACCCATCCTCATGTCTTATTTGCTTAAATTCTGTTGCCTCTTAATTGATTTCCCTGCTTTTATTCTTAATCTATAGTCAGGTCTCTTTACAGTAGCTTGAACATTTTTTTTTTTTAAGTCTAATCTAATGACATCATTACTTTGCTTAGACTCCTCTGATGGCTTTCCATGCCAGTGGAGGGAGGGGGAATTCGAACTTCTTACCTTATTTTCTAAAACCCTCTCTGATCTGTCTAGAGCTATCTTCTCATATCTGACCACTTTTTTTTTCTTTCACTATTCTCTTTTTCTTGCTCAGTTTCTGAGTCATGTCTGACTCTTTGCAACCTCATGGACTGCAGCACACCAGTCTTCCCTGTCCTTCACCGTCTCCAGAGCTTGACCAAACTCATGTCCATTGAGTTAGTGTTGCCATTCAACCATCTCATCCTCGGCCATCCCCACTTCCTCCTGCTTTCAATCTTTCCCAGCATCAGGGTCCTTTCCAATGAGTTGGCTCTTCACATCAGACAGCCAAAATACTGGAGCTTCAGCTTCAGCATCAGTTCCTCCAGTGGATATTCATTTATTCCAAGTTCCCCTCTGTCTTTGAGCCTCTTCACTTGCTGTTCCTACTTCCTGGAATTTTCTTTACTATGTATTTCATATTTGGTATTTTTTTCAATATTCCAGTCATATTTTCCATTTTAACTTTAATTATAATATTTAATAATTACATTTATTTATTATTCACTTTGCCTTGGACAGTGATGTTAATTTCTGATAGTCTTTGTAGCAGTTCTTAGGAACTCATTTTTTTACACTTATCATAATAAAAACTTAATGTTCTATTTTTTATGAAAAACATTTATCTCCATAATAGGTTTTGAGGGTCATCCTTGCTCAAATAGCTTGCTTCTATAGCTCCCAATTCATTCTCTAACATACCATCTTTATTTATTCTAATTATAGCACATATTTATCTTCTAGTTCTTATGTAAAAGCAGCTTATTTATTCATTTCTTATGTGGTTAATGTCAGACTTTCTCCATCAGAGTTCAGCATTCCTGAAACTAGACTCTTGCTTGCCTTGTGAACTGGTGTCTACTCCATGCCCAAGACAGTACCTGGTGCTGAGTGGGGTGTTCAGTAAGGATGTGCTGAAAGAATGAATGTATCTGAAGTGGAATACTACTGATGAATGCATCAAAATATTGGATCTTGTTCTTAGTTCAAAAATATTGACAGGTACCCATGATATATTTCCAAATCCTTAGAGTCTTTAAATGTGTAAAAACAAGGTACTACAGTGGATTAAACTTGTGTAATCTCTTTATTAATGACATTGATCTAGTCATTGACTTAGCTTCTGTATTAGCCAGCAGAAAGGCACTGATGTGAAAATACATGTGTTCATTGCCGTGGCAGCTGGCCTTTCACTAAATTGACTTTCCAAATGCCATGCTTGAAGTTAGACTGGTTTGCAACATATAAAGTTAAATTGTGCCATGAATGGGCTACACTTTTCAGGTTTGCATTTCTGTGATGTACCAAGGAGGTGCTACATACAATGAAAGATTTTATTTAGGAATGAAAATTTATGTTTTCAAATGAGAAATGTTCCTTTCATAGAAATATTAAAAAACTCTCCTTTAAGATTCAATTTCCTACTCCAGTATTCTTGCCTGGAAAATCCCATGGACAGAGGAGCCTGGCGGGCTGCAGTCCATGGGGTCACAAAGAGTCGGACAAGACTGAGCGGCTTCACTTTCACTTTTCACTTTCATGCATTGGAGAAGGAAATGGCAACACACTCCAGTGTTCTTGCCTGGAGAATCCCGGGGATGGGGGAGCCTGGTGGGCTGTCGTCTTGTGGGGGTCGCACAGAGTGGGACATGACTGAAGCGACTTAGCAGCAGCAGCAGCAGCAGCAGCAAGATTCAATTTAAGCATTACCTTTTCTGGCAAGCATTCCTTGATCTTTTTGGAATGCTAGTCACATCTTCTATCTTGGGTATCTAACGGCTGAGAGCGTTGACTGCATTGAAATTTTAATTGCTGATTGAAGAGATTGCTTTTTCCCACTAAACCTTGAGGTCCTTCAAACAGATCCCATACCTTCTTCTTGAAGGTCGTGATTTGGCAGATCGTGATTTTGGCAGTTTGTAAAATAAAGTAAGTTCCAGCAAATGTTTATTGATTTGAATGAAATAAATATTATTTATGATATTTAACATGTATATTGGGTTGAATTGCTACTTAATCATTTAATGTGAATATCTAAGCTTGCCTTCATGATGTGAAACTTTGGAAGGTAGAAACAATGCATTATTGTTCAGTTGCTTAGTTGTGTCTGATACTTTACCACCCCATAAACTGCAGCATGACAGGCTTTCCTGTCCATGACTAACTCTGGGGGTTTGCTCAAACTCATGTCCACTGAGTCAGTGATGCCATCCAACCATCTCATCCTCTGTCATCCCCTTCTCCTCCTGTCTTCTATCTTTCCCATCATCAGGGTTTCTCATATTTATCTTAGAGAATAGTACACTACTCTGCATACGATAGTGATGCTCTCTCCTCCACTAGATTTGGGATCTACCCAGACTAACTACCTCCTCTGGGATTAGGGGAGTTGGTAGCCAACTTCTACTTAGGGTTCTGCATTAAATCTCTATCTTGACTGTTATCTTGGTTAGTTCACTTCAGTCACTCAGTTGTGTCTAACTCTTTGGGACCCCATGAATCACAGCACTCCAGGCCTCCCTGTCCATCACCAGCTCCCGGAGTTCACTCAAACTCACGTCCATCGAGTCAGTGATGCCATCCAACCATCTCATCCTTTGTCGTCCCCTTCTCCACCTGCCCCCAATTCCTCCCAGCAACAGAGTCTTTTCCAATGAGTCAGCTCTTCACATGAGGTGGCCAAAGTACTGGGGTTTCAGCTTCAGCATCATTCCTTCCAATGCAAAACCAAGACTGATCTCCTTTAGGATGGACTGGTTGGATCTCCTTGCAGTCCAAGGGACGGACTCTCAAGAGTCTTCTTTAACACCACAGTTCAAAAGCATCAATTCTTCGGTGCTCAGCTTTCTTCACAGTCCAACTCTCACATCCATACATGGCCACTGGAAAAATCATAGCCTTGACTAGACAGACCTTTGTTGGCAAAGTAATATCTCTGCTTTTGAATATGCTATCTAGGTTGGTCATAACTTTCCTTCCAAGGAGTAAGCATCTTTTAATTTTATGGCTGCAGTCACCATCTGCAGTGATTTGGAGCCCCCAAAATAAAGTCTGACACTGTTTCCACTGTTCCCCATCTATGTGCCATGAAGTGATGGGACCAGATGCCATGATCTTCATTTTCTGAATGTTGAGCTTTAAGCCAACTTTTACACTCTCCTCTTTCACTTTCATCATGAGGTTTTTTAGTTCCTCTTCATTTTCTGCCATAAGGGTGGTATCATCCGCATATCTGAGGTTATTGATATTTCTCTCAGCAATCTTGCTTCCAGCTTGTGCTTCTTCCAGCTCAGCGTTTCTCATATGTACTCTGCATATAAGTTAAATAAGCAGGGTGACAATATACAGCCTTGACGTCAACTGACTTGAAAATATGAAAACTTCACAAACTTTTAAGAGGGAGCATAGTATATTTTCATGACTTTGGGCATTTTACTTAATCTCATTTTTTAATTGATACCTAATTCATAGTGTTCTTACAAGGTTCACATAAATTAGCATATACAAAGTACATGACATATTCTGAATGTTTGGTTCATATTAGATTTTAAAATTATTGGGTATTATTCGTAATAGAAATAATGTTTTTATTGTTACTACTATTATTTTTATTACTCTTTTCTGAGGCCTACATCAGAGATCAGTCTTTACCTCCTATTTTCCACTTTGCTTAGGCCACCAGATCTGGGGCCTAAAATATCAGACTGAGCCAACAAATTCTAGGAGAATGTTCATATTCGGTAGAGTTTTCATCAATCTATGTTAGACTAAAGGAAATATTTCTTTACTCCTCCCACTGAGGGTTCTACACTCAATCATGAACAAGCACCTTTAAAAATGACACCTTTGTGTGTTCTTTGCTCTATTTTGACTCTATGTATCAGACATACAGTTTGGTTTGGGAGGGCACTAGCTGTGAGTTAGAAGGTTAAAGTAGCACCTAGTCAATAAATAAAAACACTCACTGAGGGAAATACATTTTATTTGTGTTGATGTTTTCCTTTGCAGAAGGAAATCCAGTGGAATGAGCTGGCTCTTCAGGAATAAATCAGTAGAAAGAAGGTACAACTTATGAGAAAAGCAAGTAATGGATTGGGAGCTGTGGTAAGCAGGTTCCTGAACCTGAGGTAAGAAATCTTCTTAGCTACCTTGGGTGTAAGTCTCCAAAATATATAAGAACTAAACTAACTGATTTGAAAACCCAAGAAGTCAGTTTTTAATCAGACAAGACTAGACTAGGAAAGGGCAATGGGGATTTCAAAAATTTTAAAAATTTAAAATAAATTTTACCCAGATCTTAGGGAGCACAAAATAATGTTTTTCAGGTATTCTTTTTACAGCTAAAGTTAATAGTTCTGTCATTATTTTAATCCTTATTGAGGAAGCAAACAGTGCAACTTTCCTTCTTTCTTTTACTTTCCCTTCTTTTCAATTTTACTGTTTTCTCAGAGAATTTCTATACATCAGTTCAGTTCAATCACTCAGTCATGTCCAACTCTTTGTGACCCCATGGACTGCAGCACACCAGGCTTCCTTGTCCATCACCAACTCCTGGAGCTTGCTCAAACTCATGTCCATTGAGCCAGTGATGCCATTCAACCATCTCACCCTCTGTCATCCCCATCTCCTCCCACCTTCAATCATTCCCAGCATCAGGGTCTTTTCCAGTGAGTGAGTTCTTTGCATCAGGTGGCCAAAGTATTGGAGTTTCAGCTTCAGCATCAGTCCTTGCAATGAATATTCAGGACTAATTTCCTTTAGGATGGACTGGTTGGATCTTCCTGTAGTCCAAGGGACTGTCAAGAGTCTTCTCCAACACCACAGTTCAAAAGTATCAAGTCTTTGGTGCTCATTTCTTTATAGCACAACTCTCACATCCATAAATGACTACTGGACATTTGTTGGCAAAGTAATGTCTCTGATTTTAATATGCTGTCTAGTTTGGTTATAGCTTTTCTTCCAAGGAGAAAGCATCTTTTAATTTCTGTACATAAGCCTTTATAATCCATTGATTATTCAGTTATTACTGGAGTGAATCCATATATTCAATATATTGTCTCAATTATGGAAAAACAGTATCTAACACTTTCCCTCGGGAAGATGATAATAATTATGGTGTAAAAGTCTTAAAAAGTACAAAAGTGAACTTTAGCTTTTTGCTGTATCTTTCTGTTAAATTTTACTTAATATTAATTTAGGCTCTGTATTCAATGGACAAATTATCAGGTTTACATACTAAAATTATTACATTATAAATCAAGGGACAGTGGCTATATACTTTTTTTCCAGTGTGCATATTTTGATGGAAATTTCCCAAATTTAGGGCTTCCCTGGTAGCTCAGCTGGTAAAGCATCCGCCTGCAATGCAGGAGACCCTGGTTTGATTCCTGGGTTGGGAAGATCCCCTGGAGAATGGAAAGGCTACCCACTCTCAGTATTCTGGCCTGGAAAATTCCATGGACTGTGGAGTCTATGGGGTCGCAAAGAGCTGGACATGACTGAGTGACTTTCATTTCCAAATTTGACTCACTGTTTTCAATTACATTTGACTCCCACTTTTTCATGATACTATGTTATTATTTATAATTATGGCTATTTATAATCCAGAGAGACATTCTTATATTTGGTTGATGGACAAGTCAATCTCTAATTTGCAAATTAAGTTCTCCAAACTTACAACGTTTCAGAATTCCCACTGTGCTCACTACTCATTCCAGGCACCTGGTACATTTATTTTCTCTCCTCTTTAGAATGTTATACTTTTTTGTTGTTATTTTTAATCTTCCTATTCTAACAATTTTGAAACTGCAGTCCTTTCCATAGATAGAAAAAATATCAATCAATCACAAGTAAATCAAGAGTATATATGGACCAGATCATTATTATAGACATGAGAAGTAGAAGGCCATCATTCAAGGTGGTGTGCCAGAAATATTTGAAAATACATGTTCCAGCCTACAATTACAGACTTTAGAAAATAATTTGGGTCTTTCTTTGGAAATATCCTATAGTTGGTAAATCTGAAAGTATCTGGAGTATTAAAAGTTTTTCTTATAACATATTAACATGTTCTGGGGATTTGGATGTTGACATCTTTGGGGACCATTACTCAGCCTACTATAGAAAGGAATAAGCACAATAATTACAGAGATGATATGATTATCTACAGAGATCAAATTGGCAACATCCTCTGGATCATCAAAAAAGCAAGAGAGTTCCAGAAGAACATCTATTTCTGCTTTACTGACCATGCCAAAGCCTTTGACTGTGTGGATCACAATAAACTGCAGAAAATTCTGAAAAAGATGGGAATACCAGACCACCTGACCTGCCTCTTAAGAAACCTATATGCAGGTCAGGAAGCAACAGTCAGAACTGGACATGGAACAACAGACTGGCTCCAAATAGGAAAAAGAGTACATCAAGGCTGTATATTGACACCCTGCTTATTTAACTTATATGCAGAGTACATCATGAGAATGCTGGGCTGGAGGGAGCACAAGCTGGAATCAAGATTTCCGGGAGAAATATCAATAACCTCAGATATGCAGATGACACCACCCTGATGGCAGAAAGTGAAGAAACTAAAGAGACTCTTGATGAAAGTGAAAGAGTGAGTGAAAAATTTGGCTTAAAGCTCAACTTTCAGAAAACTAAAATCATGGCATCTGGTCCCATGACTTCATGGCAAATAGATGGGGAAACAGTGGAAACAGTGGCTGACTTTATTTTCTGGGCTCCTGCAGATGGTGATTGAAGCCAGGAAATTAAAAGAGGAAAGTTATGACCAACCTAGACAGCATATTCAAAACCAGAGACATTACTTTGCCAACAAAGGTCCGTCTAGTCAAGGCTCTGATTTTTCCAGTGGTCATGTATGGATGTGAAAGTTGGACTATAAAGAAAGCTGAAAGCAGAAGAATTGATGCTTTTGAACTGTGGTGTTAGAGAAGATTCTTGAGAATCCCTGGACTGCAAGGAGGTCCAACCAGTCCATTCTGAAGGAGATCAGTCCTGGGAGTTCATTGAAAGGATTGATGTTGAAGCTGAAACTCCAATACTTTGGCACCTGATGGTTCATTTGAAAAGACCCTGATGCTGGGAGGGAATGGGGGCAGGAGGAGAAGGGGACGACAGAGGATGAGATGGCTGGATGGCATCACCGACACAATGGACATGGGTTTGTGTGGACTCTGGGAGTTGGTGATGGACAGGGAGGCCTGGAGTCCTGTGATTCATGGGGTCACAAAGAATCAGACACGACTGAGCGACTGGAACTGAACTGAACTGAACTGATAGAGAGTTTAGCTCGGTGGCTAGATATAAGATCTACTTTAAAAATGCAATTGAACTTTTTTGCACATCTCGGTAAAAGAGAAAATGTAATGAAATGTAAAGGCAAAACTAAAAATTTTAAAAATCTGACAGTGTCAGTCTTGGTAAGGATGTGGAGTATTGAGAACTCTCATACATTGTTAGTGGGAGTATAGAGTAGAATCACAAATTTGGAAACAATTTTAATATTTTCTTGAAAGTTGAAGATGTACATAACGTATAAACCAGAAATTCTCTTCCAAGGTATGTATCTCTGTATCCTAAGGGGCATTAGCAAAAACACTAATAGTAGAATTGTTAATTGAGTATGAGAGTAGAAGGTAGAAATAACCCAAATGTCCAATAAGAACATAACAGTTAAATACAGTGTGATATCCTCCACCAGGGAGCACTATTTATTAGTGAGAATGAACGACACCTACATGGAAAAAAATGAATGAAAGAAAAAAGTCACAAGAAGAAACATACAAGATAATATAATTTTAATAAAATTACAAGAAATTTAAAATATATATATTGTTAAAGGTGCATATGTGTGATATAAATTATTTTTTAAAAACCATTGAAGTGATAAGCACAATATTCACAGTAGTGAATCAGTATGAGTGAAAACAGGCAACTGGGTTTGGGAAGAAGCTGACATTTTAAAGGTATGTTCTAGTTGGTGTTGAGTTTATTTTTGTGTTAATGCTCGTCAGCAATTATATATATATGTTATTTCTTTTGCATATATCAAAAATATATATTATTTATGTACACTGTATACACATATATGTGAAAAAAGAAAGTGTTAGTTGCTTAGTTGTGTCCTACTCTTTGTGACCCCATGGACTGCAGCATGCCAAGTCGCCCTGTCCACCACCAATTCTCAAAGTTTACTCAAGCTCATGTCCATTGAGTCAGTGATGCTATCCAACCATCTTATCCTCTGTCATCCCCTTCTCCCACATCAGAGTCTTTTCGAAATGAGTCAGTTCTTCACATCAGGTGGCCAAAGTATTAGAGTTTCAGCTTCAGTATCAGTCCTTCCAATGAATATTCAGGACTGATTTCCTTTAGGATTGATGGTTGTATCTCTTTGCATTCCAAGGGACTGTTAAGAGTCTTCTTCAACACTGCAGTTCAAAAGCATCAGTTCTTCAGCACTCAGCTTTCTTTATAGTCCCACTCTCACATCCATACATGATTACTGGAAAAACCATAGCTTTGACTAGACAGACATTTGTTGACAAAGTAATGTCTCTGCTTTTTAATATGGTGTCTAGTTTGGTCATAACTTTTATCCCAAGGAGCAAGTATCTTTAATTTCATGGCTGCAGTCACCATCTGCAGTGATTTTGGAGTCCAAGAAAATAAAGTCTATCACTGTTTCTCCATCTATTTGCCATGAAGTGATGGGACCAGATGCCATGATCTTAGTTTTCTGAATGTTGAGTTTTAAGCCAACTTTTTCACTCTCCTCTTTCACTTTCATCAAGAGGCTTTTTAGTTTGTTTTCACTTTCTGCCATAAAGGTGGTGTCATCTGCATAACTGAGGTTATTGATATTTCTCCCAGCAATCTTGATTCCAGCTTGTGCTTCATCCAGCCCAGCATTTCTTATGATGAACTCTGCATATAAGTTAAATAAGCAGGGTGACAATATAGTTCCACTATATATTACATTTTTAAGTAGATAATTAAGATTTTTAATTGGAATTTTAATATCAAACTCTCAAAAACTAATAGAATGGATATTCAGAGAAGTAGAAGAATATAGAAGACCTGAAAAGCACTGTGTACCAATTCCTCATAATTAAGATCTATAAATTTTCACACAGGAATAGGATACAAATTCTATTCAAGTTCCCATAGATTGTAAACTAGGAGACACTGGAACATATCTAGGGACATAAGAAAAGGTACAAAAATTTCAGGGTCTAAAGGTATTGAAATCATACAGAGTCTGTTTCTTTATCACTGTGGAATTATATTAGAAATCAATATCAAAAGGTATTTGAAAATAACCCACATATTTTCAAGTGCAATGTGATATTTACCAAGAGATCTTTGATTTAGCCACCTAAAGCCTCAATAAAGTTAGACTGAAAAAAACCACAGAGAGCGATTGCAGAGAAAAAAACATTTAAATGAGAAACTAGTATCAAAATGAGATATTAATATTAAATATACTATAAATAAAGTCCCATGTATTTGGAAATTAAATATCCACTTTTAAATGATAGGTGTTTCTAAGAAGCCATCAAAAGGAAAATTAGAAAATATTTGTAACAGAATAAAAGTGAAAAGAGAGTTACCAGAATTTGTTTCATGTACCTGAAGCTGATGAATGCAACTAAACACAACATGCAATCTTGAGTAAGGTATGAAAACAAATAGTGGACACTATAATGAAATTTTGTGAAATTTGAACTAAATCTGTACTTTAGTTAATATTATATCACTTGTTAATTTCTTGGTTTTTTTTTTTTTACAACATAGTGTTGCTTTATATCCTCAGAAGTGGATTAGAAGTTTTAAGCCTCATTCAGACTTTTAAAAATCACTAAGATAATACATTTTCTAGACTTTTAGCAGTAATGCTCGATGCCAAAATGCATGGAACTATATGAAAGTTTTGAGTGAATATAAATTAGAAATCTAACATTCTATTCATACTAAGTCAAACAAGTGGAATCAAAAATGTCATAATTTTTTTAGCTAGTCAAAATACATAAGTTTTCTAAAATATATGTATTGTATTATACATATTACTTGTGTGTGCACACGCACAGAGAAGTTTTTTACTATGTTTGATAAAGGCTTGAGAAAAACAACAGTGACAACAACAAAAAAGAGACTGAGGAATTGGAAAACATAAACTAAATGAAATGAGAAAACTGAATACAAAATGGAAAAAGTGAAACATACTAGGTAAAGGCAAAAGGTCATCATATAGTCTGGTTGTTTTTAAACATGACTACTCATTCAAAACGCATCTGGAGCTTTAGAGAATAGCAATACCTGTGCATTTGTATTTTCACAAAGTTGCAAGATATTTCTGTTATACATCTGGATTTTGAAAAGTGATTATTATAAGTTTTTCTATTAAATGGTAGTTTCAGTGATATAGAATTCTGTTAGAGATTTCTGTTGACCAGAAATCTCGAATAGATTTTTCTGTTGACCAGTCATGATACAATGATATTAAGTGAATAGTAGTTACATAATCACAATAGTAAAGATGTTTATCAGCTTTCACAACCAGTAGCCACAAAAGATAATAACAATTGCAAGCCCTAATGGAAACATGATGAATCTAACAATATAAAATAATTACACATAATTTAGGAGAGTTAAGTAGAGTGATGTGCTGAGTGCAAGTGTATACAAGCACATGTTCTTATCTGCTCAGACAGTGTTTAGTTTCTTGATCCAACAAAATACATTTCATAATTCACTGGAAACTCATTTGAGTGGAGACCTTGTAGAACCTCTTTTGTTTTTTTTCCAGCCAGGCTTGCTGTTGCTCTGTCAGGCCAGGGCACCCCTTCTGTTTCTTCTTTTCTCCAGAATATGTGAAGTCTTTCTAGACCATAGAGTAGAGATCCTGGATTGCTTTAGTTATTTCAGAAGGTTACAGTGTGATTGAAGGACTGTTAAAATGTAACTTTAAATTTATTTCTACCTTAAATTAGATATGGATATGAGTGTATTTTGGGGAGAAAATTGAAAGAGAAAAATAGCAGTATTTTCTAAGGTTCTTGTTTACCATATGTGGGGGGTTTCCATTTATTTACTTACCAACATGACTTATTCACTCTGTTTTTCAGCTTTGCTGCTCACATGCCTCTCTCTAACGTGTAGAAGGGAGCTTTAAATTCCTGTATGTAGTCATACTTCAAGGGAAAAAATGCTCTTTTATCTGGGATAAACTACAAGCTTATTTCCCTAGGCTTATCTTATTAATATTTGATGGCATTTACCTTCAAAGTGACTTTGCACAGTTGCCCAGGAGTGTTTGCACAAAGGAGGCTTTCTAATGCAAATCTGACTGTATTGAAAGTTTAAAAAATTTGACCCAAATGAGACTGCCCTCAAAGTCAAATATTAGCCATCAAAGCACTTATTCATTTTTTCATGCATTGATTTGTTTTTTAATTAAGTGTACGTGATAATTGATTAAACAAATATTTTCCAAACACCCTATGGCGGTTATTAGCACTGGTCTAAGAGCTTATAATTCAGTAGGGGTGGTGAGATGTAAAAACACCACAAAATTTAAAAAGATTGTGCTGTTGATAGAAATGCATTACAAAAAGGAAGAAAGAGTGTATCCACCAGCCAGTCTCTGGGGGTGGGGGGGGGAGGTTGCCACATACTGCTTATTAAATGAATCAAAATTACAGTTAAGTATTAACATAAAGGACTGTCTTCCAGACTTGTATTCTGCAGGAAAGGAGGCACGTCCTGTACTTTGGCAGAGAGATGAATTAAGCTATGGTGAATGGCAACAGCAGCAAAAGGAAAGTGGATTTTGTCATTCTTTAATGAGCTTTGGACTATTAAAAAAAAAAAAAGAAATTCCAAATTTGAAATACAGCATCTGAAATGCTGTACTGGTCACGATTTTTGTCTAGTGAAAAGTAAGGATTTTTTAAAGGGTTATAGGATTAGTAGAGGAGAAAAAAAATATTCAAGATCTATGAAGGAATTTCAATGTTTTCCCAAGGGAATAAAACATTAAGATTCTCTTTGTCAGCTGAGATGATCATTTTTAGAGTATGGGACTCCAAAGTCCCAAACTTTTAGAGTATGAAGTTCTATTAATGATTGAAGGACTGATTGCCTTGCCACTGTGGCCCAGCAATGACAATATAAGAGTAAGGAGTTGATGAATAAAATTGATGAGAATGACATGCTCTAGGAGTTTGAGGAAACAGCAGAGAAGGCAAATGCAGGAGTTGTTGATTAATTGTACTGGAAGAATGAATAAGCTATGAAAAAGTGAAGATGAGGGAGATGGTTTTCTAAGAGAAAGTAATTCCTATACTGAAAAACACTTACTGAACCGTTATTGTGAGAAAAATGTACAAAATTATGAGCAGGATATAAAGGATCATCAGTTCAGCCGCTAAGTCATGTCCAACTCTTTGCGACCCCATGAATTGCAGCATGCCAGGCCTCTCTGTTCACCATCTCCTGGAGTTCACTCAGACTCACTTCCATCAAGTCAGTGATGCCATCCAGCCATCTCATCCTCTGTCATTCCCTTCTCCTCCTGCCCCCAATCCCTCCCAGCATCAGAGTCTTTTCCAATGAGTCAACTCTTCTCATGAGGTGGCCAAAGTACTGGAGTTTCAGCTTTAGCATCATTCTTTCCAAAGAAATCCCAGGGCTGATCTCCTTCAGCATGGACTGGTTGGATCTCCTTGAAGTCCAGGGATTCTCAAGAGTCTTCTCCAACACCACAGTTCAAAAGCATCAATTCTTTGGTGCTCAGCCTTCTTCACAGTCCGACTCTCACATCCATACATGACCACTGGAAAAACCATATCCTTGACTAGATGGACCTTAGTTGGCAAAGTAATGTCTCTGCTTTTGAATATGCTATCTAGGTTGGTCATAACTTTTCTTCCAAGGAGTAAGCATCTTTTAGTTTCATGGCTGCAGTCACCATCTGCAGTAATTTTGGAGCCCCAAAAGACAAGTCTGACATTGTTTCCCATCTATTTCCCATGAAGTGATGAGACTGGATGCCATGATCTTCATTTTCTGAATATTGAACTTTAAGCCAATTTTTTTCGCTCTCCTCTTTCACTTTCATCAAGAGGCTTTTAAGCTCCTTTTCACTTTCTGCCATAAGGGTGGTGTCAATAAGCTTACAATCTAATAAGGTATAAATCCTATACACGAAAAGGAGAGATAATTAAAAATCATTTTAATGATAACTAAAAACATTCATAAGGGGATTTCTGTATAAGGTTATGTTAAGATTGTCATTTTAAAGACCTAATTATTCAAGCTGCCGTTGTCAGCTTCTTTCTAACAGTCCTTTTAAAGGTGATTATTTTTCTTGCAAAGGGAGTTTGTTTATATAATAAATCACGTTCTTAATTTCCTTTTGGCTTAGTCATTTTTGCTTCATGACATTAAGAGTCCCTAAAACTAGAGTAAATTTAATAATTTAGTTTAACTTGGAGATTTGGTAAGTATATCATATTATCTAGTCATCACATTCTTAAAGTTGATTATTAGATGTAGTTATGAGATTCCTTGACTCCTCTTTTTTGTTTTAAATTCACTCACATCCTACAAATCCTATAGTTTTTATTTCCCAAAGAATCCTGTACCACTCCACCTCACTTCATTTCAAACTTTTAGCTTAAGCTACCATCATCATCCATCTCCCCTGGACTATTATTAATATAATAGCTTCCTACAATAACTTTCATTCTAATCTTGAGCCCTAAATCCAGCCATCCATATGAGTCACTGACCTCTCTGAAAGGGGTATTATGTAGTGTCACTCCTCATCTGAAACTCCTCAAGGGCTTCTCAGACTAACCATTGCTCGCAGAGCTCTCTGACCTCATCACCTGCCACTCTCTTTCCTTCTCCCCACACTCCAGCCACATTAGGTATCCATCTACTTTTCTTGAATTTCAAACACACTGCCTCTCAGAAAATTTGCACATCAGTTCCTTCTGCTCAGAATGCTGATCTTCCAGGTTTTCATGTCTGGTAACTGTCATTCAGATCTCAGCTACAACTCATCTTCTCACAGGGGATTTCCCTGTGCGTGTTAGTTGCTCAGTCATGTATGACTCTTTGCAACCACATGGACTGTAGCCCACCAGGCTCCTCTGTCCATGGGATTCTCCAGGTAAGAATAGTGGAGTGGGTTGCCATTCCCTTCTCCAGGGGATCTTCCTGATCCAGAGATTGAACCTGGGTCTCCTGCATTGTAGGCAGATTCTTTACCATTTGAGCCACTAGAGAAACTGAATTTCTCTGATCTGGTCATGTTCTAACACAGTATATTTTGCATTTTACTCATATTTCATTATCTCTTTCTGAAATTATTTCATTCATTTGCTTACTTTCTTTGTCTCCAATTAGAATATCAGAGTTCTTTCTCTTTCTTCATGGCTTATCTCTAGAACTTAGGACAATATTTCTGTCTTGGTGAACACCATCATCAGTGAATGCTGAATTACAGTTCAGGTATTTTCTCCCTACCCATCTTCTACACATGGAGGAAAATTTACAGTTGTGTCTTGATTTCCAATGGTTAATAAGGAGAGTTAGTTTCACCAGAATTACAGTTTAACACACTCCTAAACTTGCCATGGAGTAAAACTTCTGTTACAGTCTTGTGGAAA
The DNA here is from genome assembly GCA_917880005.1 of Nanger dama. Taxonomy (NCBI): domain Eukaryota; kingdom Metazoa; phylum Chordata; class Mammalia; order Artiodactyla; family Bovidae; genus Nanger; species Nanger dama. The sequence continues at coordinate 8,057,679 of CAKJTW010000059.1, forward strand.
TCTGAGCTTATGTTTCTGAAATTCAGTGTCCATAAGATAAGACTCATCTATTGGTGGTAAATTTAAAATAGCCTTCCAAAGCAATAAGAAAACAGGAAATGTAAGAGACAGTTCCTAACAAGTTGTAAATGTTTCTAATACAATGTGCTCAGACACTCAGTCCCATCCAGACTCTTTGTGATCCCATAGACTATAGACTGCCAGGCCCCTCTACCCATGTAACTGTCCCTGCAAGATTACTGGCATGGGTTGCCATGCCCTCCTCACTAGCACCAGCTGGTAAGTGAGTAGAAGGACATGTACTCAGTGCACTCATCTTCTCCTGCAAGAACTCCAAAATTGCAAATCACTGCTGAACAACCATTGACAGGGGAATGTTAAATCCCACCAAATAAAGATACCCCATGACCAAGAGCAAAGGCAAATCCTCAAAAAGATGGTAGTAGAGGGGAAATTTCATGTAATAGCAAACCCATATCTTCCAGAGATGCTCAGAGAGCTCAGACAAAGCCTTGTGCATGACTCAGAGACACCACAGAGACCGAGCCAGACCTGTCTTTGAGTGATTGAACGTCTCTAGCAGCAGAGGCAAGGGTCAGCAGTGGCCTGCCGTGGCTCAGGGGCTCTGACTGCAGCAGACGTGGGAAGCACAGCATGTGGCACAGTCCTCTGAGAGGGGGTCACCATTAGCCCTAACACAGAGCCACCGAGCTGACAACCCGTGAACTGGAGGAAAATGTACCAAAGAGGTTCTTGCACTCTTATGAAAGTTCTAGGACCCACAGCAAATTCCCAATCTGGGGATCCAGCAAAGGGACTGAGAACCCCCAGGGAATTTGTTTGGAGGCAAGTGGGATTTGGCTACAGAACTTCCACAAGACTGGAGAAATAGACTCCTGGTAGGCACAGACAAAACCTTGTGCACACCAGGACCCAGGAGAAAGGAGCAGTGACCCCACAAGAGACTGAGCCAGACTTGCTTGTGAGTGTCCAGAAGTCTCTTGTGGAGGCATGAGTCAACAGTGGCCTGCTGCAAGCACTGGATACAACAATGCCTGTATAAGTCCTTCTGAAGCAGTCACCATCACTGCCATTACCTCTACCATAGTTTCTGAGGGAGATCAGCCCTGGGATTTCTTTGGAAGGACTGATGCTAAAGCTGAAACTCCAGTACTTTGGCCACCTCATTCTAAGAGTTGACTCATTGGAAAAGACTCTGATGCTGGAAGGAATTGGGGGCAGGAGGAGAAGGGGACGACCAAGGATGAGATGGCTGGATGGCATCATGGACTTGATGGACATGAGTCTGAGTGAACTCTGGGAGATGGTGATGGACAGGGGAGGCCTGGCGTGCTGTGATTCATGGGGTCGCAAAGAGTCAGACACGACTGAGTGACTGAACTGAACTGACAGAATGAAAACCATAATCACAGAAAACTAATCAAACTGATTACATGGATCATAGCCTTGTCTACTCAATGAAACTATGAGCCATGCCCATGTAGGGCCCCCAAGAAGGATGAGTCATGGTGGAGAGTTCTGACAAAACATGGCCCACTAGAGAGGGGAATAGCAAACCACTTAATTATTCTTGCTTTGAGAACCCTATGAGCAGTATGAAAAAGCAATAAAGTATGACACTGAAAGATGAACTCCCCAGGTCAGTAGGTGGCCATCATGCTACTGGAGAAGAGTGGAGAAATAACTCCAGAAAGAAAAAGAGAAGGAGCCAAAGCAAAAACAGTGCCCAGTTGTGGATGTGACTTGTGATGGAAGTAAAGTCCAATGCTGTAAAGAACAATATTGCATAGGAACCTGGAATGTTAGATCCGTGAGTCAAGGTAAATTGGAAGTAGTCAAACAGGAGATGGCAAGAGTAAACATCAGCATTTTAGGAAGCAGTGAACTAAGATCATGGCATCTGGTCCTATCATTTCATGGCAAATAGATGGGGAAACCATAGAAATGGTGACATACTTTATTTGGAGGGCTCCCAAATCACTGCAGATGGTGACTGCAACCATTAAATTAAAAGATGCTTGCTCCCTGGAATAAAAGTTATTACCAACCTAGACAGCATATTAAAAAGCAGAGACATTACTTTGACAACAAAGGTCTGTCCAGTCAAAGCTATGGTTTTTCCAGTAGTCATGTATGGATGTGAGAGTTGGACTATAAAGAAAGCTGAGCACTGAAGAATTGATGCTTTTGAACTGTGGTGTTGGAGGAGACTCTTGAGAATCACTTGGACTGCAAGGAGATTCAGCCAGTCCATCCTAAAGGAAATCAGTCCTGAATATTCATTGGAAGGACTGATGCTGAAGCTGAAACTCCAATACTTTGGTCATTTGATGTGAAAATTGACTGATTTGAAAAGACCCTAATGCTGGGAAAGGCAGGAGGAGAAGGGGATAACAGAGGATGAGATGATTGGATGGCATCACCGACTCAATGGACATGAGTTTGAGTAAGCTCTGGGAATTGATAATGGACAGGGAGGCCTGGTGTGCAGCAGTCCATGGTATCACAAAGAGACAGACATGGCTGAGCGACTGAACTGAACTGAAATAAAATGGACTGGAATGGGCAAATTTAATTCAGATGACCATTATAGCTGCTACTGTGGGCAAATATCCCTTAGAAGAAATGGACTAGCTCTCATAGTTAACAAAAGAGTCCAAAAACTAACACCAAAAAAAAAAAAAAAAAGATGCCCTTTTCATCATAGGGAATTGTGTTAGTCGCTCAATTGTGCTGGACTCTTTGTGACCCCATGGACTGCAGCCCATCAGGCTCCTCTGTCCATGGGATTTTCCAGGCAAGGATACTGGAGTGGGTTGCCATTTCCTTCTCCAGGTAATCTTCCTGACCCAGAGATAGAACCTGGGTCTTTTGCACTGCAGGCAGATTCCTTTCCAACTGAGCTACAAGGGAAGCCCTCATCATAGGGAACTGAAATGCAAAAGTAGTAAGTTGAGAGATACCTGGAGTAAGAGGCAAGTTTGGCTTTCAGTACAGAATGAAGCAGTGCAAAAGCTCACAGAGTTCTGCCAAGAGAATGTGCTGGTCATAGCAAACACCCTCTTCCAACAACACAAGAGAAGTCTCTACACATGAACATCACCAGATGGTCAATACAAAATCTGATTGATTGTATTCTTTGTAGCTGAAGATGGAGAAGCTACATATAGTCAGCAAAAACAAGACCAGGAGCTGACTATGGCTCAGATCATGAAGCTTATTGCCAAATTCAGACTTAAACTGAAGAAAGCAGAGAAAATCACTAGACCATTCAGGTATGACCTAAATCAAATCCCTTATGATTATACAGTGGAAGTCACAAATAGAATCAAGGGATTAGATTTATAAACAGAGTGCCTAGAGAACTATGGATCTTCATGACAGTGATCATGAGAAGAGGTGCATGACAAGAGGCAGTGATCAAGACCATCCCCAAGAAAAAGAAATGTAAAAGCAAAATGGTTGTCTTAGGAGGCCTTACAAATAGCTGAGAGAAGAAGGGAAGGAAAGGCAAAGGAGAAAAGGAAAGATATACCCATCTGAGTGCAGAGTTTCAAAGAATAGCAAGGAGAGATAAGAAAGCCTTCTTCAGTAATCAATGCAAAGATATAGAGGAAAACAACATAATGGAAAAGACTAGAGATCTCTTCAAGAAAATTACCAAGGGAACATTTCATGCAAAGATGGACATAATAAAGGACAGAAACAGTATGGACTTAACAGGAGCAGAAGATATTAAGAAGAGGTGGCAAGAATACACAGAAGAACTATACAAAAAAGATTGTAATGACCCAGATAACCATGGTGGTGTGATCACTCATCTAGAGCCAGACAACCTGGAATGCAAAGTCAAGCGGGCCTTAGGAACCATCAATACAAACAAAGCTAGTGGAGGTGATGGAATTCCAGTTGAGCTATCCTAAAAGATGATGCTGTTAAAGTGTTGCACTCAAAATGCTAGCAAAATTGGAAAACTCAGCAGTGAGCACAGGATTGGAAAATGTCAGTTTTCATTTAAATCCCAAAGAAGGGCAATGTCAAAGAATGTTCAAACAACCTCACAATTGTATTCATCTCACTTGCTAGCAAAAATAATGCTCAAAATTCTCTAAGCCAGACTTCAACAGGAGGTGAACTGAGAACTTCTAGATGCACAAGCTGGATTTAGAAAAGGCAGAGGAACCAGATATCAAATTGCCAACATCCGCTGGATCATGGAAAAAGCAAGAGAGTTCCAGAAAAACATCTACTTCTGCTCTATTGACTATGCCAAAGCCTTTGACTGTGTGGATCACAATAAACTGTGGAAAATTCTTCAAGAGATAGGAATACCATACCTCCTTACTACCTCCTGAGAAATCTGTATGCAGGCCAAGAAGCAACAGTTAGAACTGGACTTGGAAAAATGTGCTGGTTCCAAATTGTGAAAGGAGTACGTCAAGGCTGTATATTGTCACCCTGCTTATTTAACTTATACACAGAGTACATCATGCGAAGTGCTGGGCTGGAAGAAGCACAAACTGGAATCAAGGTTGCTGGGAGAAATATCTCAGATATGCAGATGGTGCCACCCTAATGGAAGAAAGTGAAGAGGAACTAAAGAGCCTCTTGATGAAAGTGAAAGAGGAGAGTGAAAAAGTTGGCTTAAAGTTCAACATTCATAAAACTAAGATCATGGCATCTGGTCCCATCACTTCATGGCCAGTAATTGGGGAAATAATAGAAACAGTGACAGAATTTATTTTCATGGGCTCAGAGGTTAAAGCGCTTGCCTTCGATGCTGGAGACCCGGGTTCGATCCCTGGGTCGGGAAGATCCCCTGGAGAAGGAAATGGCAATCTACTCCAGTATTCTTGCCTGGAGAATCCCATGGACAGAGAAGCCTACCTAGTAGGCTATAGTCCACGGGGTTGCAGAGAGTCAGACACGACTGAGTGACTTCACCACCACCTCAAAATGACTGCAGATGGTGACTGCAGCCATGAAACTGAAAGACATTTCCTCCTTGAAAGAAAAGTAATGACAACCCTAGACAGCTTACTAAAAAGCAGAGACATTCCTTTGCTGACATGTAGGTCTAGTCAATTCTATGTTTTTTTTTCCAGTGGTCATGTATGGATATGAAAGTTTGACCATAAAGAAAGCTGAGCACCGAAGAACTGATCTTTTAAACTGTGGTGTTGGAGAAACTCTTGAGAGCCCATTGGACTGCAAGATCAAGCCCATCAATCCTAAAGGGAATCAGTTCTGAATATTCATTGAGAGGACTGATGTTGAATCTGAAGCTCCAATAGTTGGGCCACATGATTCAAAGAAAGGACTCCTTAGAAAAGCCCCTGATGCTGGGAAAGATTGAAAGCAGGAGGAGATGGGGATGACAGAGGATGAGATGGTTGGCTGATATCACTGAGCAAGTTCTGGGAGTTGGTGTTGTGCAGGGAAGCCTGGGGTGGTATAGTCCATGGGGTTACAAAGAGTTGGCCATGCTTGAGTGACTGAACTGACTGACCGATCAGCTGGTAAGCTCTCTAATACAATCTGAAACTCTAAAATCATGAAAATGGGTTAGTAAATATCTAACCTTTAAGAGTCTTCTATGTTATGCAGGATATGCAACAAATATGAACTTAATTATATATTTTTCTAAAGTAACTTTATTAGATTTAATATGAAAGCCAACTGTGAATTGAAAGTGCAGTATAAGCAAAATTCTTGCTTATTCTGACAGCAATTTTGAATTTTATTTACATCTATAATGAAACACATTGCATTTAAATCTAAAATGATTACTTGTTCTATTGCCCTCATTTCTGCTGGGTACTCTGGGGGTCTGTTGGCCATTGTGGTATTTATCATGAGCTTCTTTGGGCAGGTAGTAGAAACTTGGATCAACTTCACTGAAAAGGAAATTTGTTAGTCACGAAACTAGAACTTTCAGGAGAGTTTCATGAATATTTCTATCTCTTTGTTCACCTCTTACTTATACTTGTCTCTGCTTTCCTTTAATCTCAGCATCTTATCATCTACTGATGTTGAGCTCCTTCTAGTCAGTTAATAAAGGCTGAAGCTCCCCAGCGAGATATTCTCCTAGCATCATGAACCTAACAGAAAGAAAAAGTTCTAGCCTATTTCCATAACTTATTCATTCAATTGCCTGACATTCATTTAACTAATGTTTTTTGAGCCTCATTTCTGTCAGGCTGAATTCTCAAAAACTCCTAATTTTTAGAACTCTTGTTTGGACAATGTACCTCTTCCTAGCCAGAGGAATAGGGTATGTTGATAGGCCATATTATGCTAAATGCCTCTATATTGACTGAGAACATAGAGTATTGCTATTTATATGATTCATAAAAAATGAAGGCATGTTGTTCCCAGTTTTAGAAAGATAGGAAATGTGCTGGGCAGACAAAAACTCATAGCTACTATTGTTGTTTAGTTGCTCAGTCATGTCCAACTCTTTGAGATTCCATGGTCTGCATGCCAGGCTTCCCTGTCCTTCACTGTCTCCCAGAGTTTGCTCAAACTCATGTCCATTGAATCAATGATGCCATTCAACCATCTCACCCTCTGCTGTCTCCTTCTCCCATCTTCCATCTTTCCCAACATCAAGGTCTTTTTATTTTATTTTATTTATTTTTTTAATTTTTAATACTTTATTCTACATTACAATACTGTATTTGTTTTGCCATACATTGACATGATTCAGCCACAAGTGTACACAATCTCCCAATGCCGAAGCCCCCTCCCACCTCCCACCCCATACCAAGTTGACTCTTCACATCAAGTGGCCAGAGTATTGGAACTTCAGCCTCATCATCAGTCCTTCCAATGAGTATTCAGGGTTGATTTCCTTTAGGATTGACTGGTTTGATATCCTTGCAGTCCAAGGGACTCTCAAGAGTCTTCTCCAGCACCACAGTTCAAAAGCACCAATTCTTCAGTGATAACCTTCTTTATGGTCCAACTCTCATATCTGTCCATACATGACTACTGGAGAAACCATAGCTTTGACTAGATGTACTTTTGGCAAAGTGATGTCTCTACTTTTTGATTATGCTGTCTAGCTTTGTCATAGCTTTTCTTCCAAGGAGCAAGCATGTTTTAATATGAGATGTGGCTAAATCTGAGGGACTTTTTGAACTTTACAGGGTACAATTTTTTGGTATAATTAAGAAAGGAAATTCACAAGCTAAAGAAAATATTAATTTTGTCCATTTTAATGCTATTATAATTCTGAAGTACTGCCTCTTGAGAAATCTGTATGTAGGTCAGGAAGCAACAGTTAGAGCTGGACATGGAACAGCAGACTGTTTCCAAATAGGGAAAGGAGTACATCAAGGCTGTACATTATCCCCCTGCTTATTTAACTTTTTATTTTTTTTCCTTTTTAATTATTATTTTTTTAATACTTTATTCTACATTACAGTACTGTATTTGTTTTGCCATACATTGACATGAATCAGCCACAGGTGTACATGATCTCCCAATGCCAAAGCCCCCTCCCACCTCCCACCCCATATCATCTCCCTGGATTATCCCGTGCACCTATGCAGAGTACATCATGAGAAATGCTGGGCTGGATGAAGCACAAGCTGGAATCAAGATTGCTGGCAGAAATATCAATAACCTTAGAAATGCAGATGACACCACCCTTATGGCAGAAAGTGAAGAACTAAAGAACCTTTTGATGAAAGTGAAAGACGAGAGTGAAAAAGTTGGTTTAAAACTCAACATTCAGAAAACTAAGATCATGGCATCTGGTCCCATGACTTCATGGCGAATAGATGGGGAAACAGTGGAAACAGTGACATACTTTATTTATTTATTTTTGGCTTCAAAATTGTTGCAGATGGCGACTGCAGCCATGAAATTAAAAGACGCTTGCTCCTTGGAAGGAAAGTTATACCCAACCTAGATAGCATATTAAAAAGCAGAGATATTACTTTGTCAACAAAGGTCCATCTAGTCAAAGCTATGGTTTTTCCAGTAGTCATGTATGCAGGTTAGAGTTGGACTATAAAGAAATCTGAGCACTGAAGAATTGATGCTTTTGAACTATGGTGTTGGAGAAGACTCTTGATAGTCCTTTGTACTGCAAGGAGATCCAACCAGTCTATTATAAAGGAAATCGGTCCTAAATATTCATTGGAAGGACTAATGCTGAAGCTGAAAGTCCAATACTTAGCCACCTGATGCAAACAACTGACCATTTGAAAGGCCCGATGCTGGGAAAGATGGAAGGTGGGAGGGAGAAGGGGATGAGAGAGGATAGATGGCTGGATGGCAACACCAACTCAATGAACATGGGTTTGAGTGAACTCTGGGAGTTGGTGATGGACAAGGAGGCCTGGCATGCTGCAGTTCATGGGATCACAGAGTCAGACACAACTGAGCAACAGAACTGAACTGAACTGATAATCCTAAATTGAGATGAATACTCCTATTTCCAACACTTCTTCAAGCAAATTTCTCTTCTAACCATTCATGACCCTAATGCAGAATTTTATATATTAATGGATAAGTTCTTCCTTATTCCTAAATTCATTATAGTCTTCTCTTGATTACCTCATTAGTTTAAATTCTATCTGAAAAGTAGATTTCTCCTTTCTTTCTTGTTTTCTACAACAAATATGTATTGACTACCAGCTATAAACCAAGCACTTGGGTAACATATAGGAATGCACATTTTGTTCAGTAGGTACATGGTTGCTTGTTACTAACTAGACTTTCTTCTCTCCCAGCACCCGCACCTCCCTCCTTCTCCAGTGAATTTGTGTATGACAAGATTTTAGTGGCACAAATTTCAAACTCATTTGCTAATACCCAGTGATTCACTTCAGTGAACTTATTATCATCTTTAAAAATTTCTACCACATTTATTTGAAAAGATCTACCGTTTAGGAAAGCGTTCTGGATAGTTTTTATCACCTCATGTTTTATACTTCACACTTCTCTGATATTTTGTGATTTCATCATCTATTCACTTCTCTGACATCTGCTGGCCACCACTATTCATGTTGATAATGTATTAGTTTTGAACATTTCTACATGAATGAACATCTCTTTGGTTTCTGTTGGTCCTTTGGAAGAGATCAATTGGCATTCTTATCGGCCAATAGTGTTTTTGTTGTTTTTCTTCTTAAAGATGTTCAAAAGGGTAACCTTGATGACACTGAGGTGATATATGTACTTGGGAATTTTACTGTGACGAAATCAACAATATTGTGGCAGTGACTGCAATTCTCATTTACTTACTTCAGTAATTACTCTGTTTTTAACTTTTCCCCTAGTTTTCCTTTTGGGCACTGAAGAAAATAAGTTTCTTTATATTTTAATGGCATCTTCATAACATAACAGGGCTTCACTTGTGGCTCAGTTGGTAAAGAATCCACCTGCAATGCAGGAGACCTAGGTTTGATCCCTGGGTTGGGAAGATACCCTGGAGAAGGGAAAGGATACCCACTCTGGCCTGGAGAATTCCATGGGCTGTATAGTCCATGGGTTTGCAAAGAGTTGGACATGACTGAGCAACTTTCACTTTACTTCATAACATAACCTCACTGTTCTCTTTATCTTTTTAAGAACTAGCTATTTTCTTCTATGAAACCTTGAATAAAAGCATGATATTTTCATAAGCAACATTGTTCATTTCAAAGCTGGATAGTCATTTAATCTCTTTAATCTTGTCGTCACGAATACCAACTAACATGTGAGGATTTCCCTACTTTATTTAATAAATGAAAATAGCCGAAGCAGATTATTTCAGAATCTCATTACATGATGGTTATTCTGACCAGTAAAATGGATCACAGCATATTCAGAACAGGCTGATGTTTTCCTGCTGCTTGTCATTATGAAACTTGACAGCAGCAAAACAAGGGCTTATTTTTACTCTGTCAAAGATTATTTTCACCAGATGAATACAGACCCACCCACTGTCCTTGATCTTGGATATTATAACATAGAATGGTCCACATATTGAAAGATAAATAATGATCTCTTTTCCTGTCTTGGCTTTATATTGACCTAGTTACATTTTTAAATTACTTTCCACACGTATTGTCAATATCAGGAGTTTTGGTGTTAGTTTTAAGTCATGCAACATTGGACAACCCACTTAACCTCTATGACTCAATAGTGGAGCCCAACTGAAGAATATCTAAGGTTCACTGATGCTGAAAACTCTATAAATTAATAATACATAGGCTATATAATTAAAGAAGGAAATGACAGCCACTCAGTATTCTTGCCTGGAAAATCCCATGGACAGGGAGCCTGGCGGGCTACAGTTCATGCAGTCAGACGTGACTGAGCAAAGAGTCAGCAAAGAATGAGACTTGACTGAGCTACTGAACACACAGGCTATATAAAACATCTTATCTTGTGCTGTTATTAACTCACTATTCTATTACAATTATCTTTATCACCTTATCTTACTAGTACGTTTACAAAAGGCCTATACTATCTTTCTGTTCTTTTATGTTCTTCCACCAGAGATTTGCACATAGGATGCAGTAAGTGTTTTTGAATGAAGATGACTTGTTAATAATATTGAAGATGGATTCAGTTTACTGATTCATTACTATTTGTGAAGACAGGGATGGGGAAAGACAAAGGTAAGACTTTTATCATTCTTCCTATTCTTCCTTTATGTAACAGAGTCTGCTTGTTTTCTGCTATTCACAGACCCAAACTCTACCCAATAAGGCTGAGCATTGTTAACATCCAAGACTCTATCCTGGGGCTTATTTCTGGCTGTAAGAAAACAGTTGGCCTCCAACGAGAGAATACGGTTCCAGAAACCACATTCAACCAATGACAGGAGTGGTGGAACACGCAGTATTGTGCTAGAGGACAGTGTCTATTCAAATTTCTAAGCTCTGCCTATTCTCACTGTCATTTTGCCAGCAAGTACACCAAATTCCAGAGTGTTTGATTTAACTCTCATTGGCTTTGAAGCAGAATGGGTTCCAATAGTTTATTTATTCTTGCTTTAGTGAATATTAGCATAAGTAGATTTTTTTTTGGCCTGCATTTCCTCAGCTAGAGTCATTAAGGCAAATGTGGGGCTTCAATAGTGAGATGGGACAAAGAGAAGAAAATAGCAGTTTGAAAACTAAGAAGGCTTCAGGGAAAAAGCAAATAGTTTGGGGGCTTGAATAAGAATCTTCAGGTGGTTTCTGTGTAGCTTGATGGACATCAGAACATGACAGGTATGATAAATAAATCCTAAGATGAAGTACACATGAGTTTCTTTATTTTGAAGAAAGACATGCATTTTATTTTTAGGAGAGAATATTGCATTAATTTTACGAAAAGGAAAGTTTTCTTATTTTGGGCAATTACTGGCCTGAAATTGAAATTGATTCATTAATTAAAGATCAAATTGAGTTGTATATGCTTGTTATTTTCCTTTAGAAGTCTTAGAAGTTTAATAATTTGGAATAGGAAAATAAATAAGGCAAATATTGTCTTTTAATACAGTTTATGTAAAATCTCCTTCACACTTAACTTTTTCCTAATCGTGGCTATTGGCGCTATTTTTACATAATTAATTCATGATGTATCACTTTATGTGAATTTAACATTTAGCAAGAAAAATAATCTTTTTACTTCATGTTATCCCCCTTGATTTATGAATACATGGGTATACTAAATAAACATGCATTTAGGCATTCTTGAAATATCTGTAAGTTTTCAGATTAAAAGTGCTATCTCCTTCTGGTTATATCCAGATGTTTATACTTAGCTAATGTGTTGATACGTTCTGTTCACATGATATCTGTTTATACCATCTCTTAGGTTCTCTTTGATGATGAAATGCATGAGCAACTACCATTAAAAATGCAATTAGAAGACAGATGCTATCATAAAGTGCTAATAACCAAATTGAATGGAATCTTGTTATTATAGGATATATGCAGTTAAATATTAGCATATTATATTGGGTTTACCATTTATTTAGGAGTCGAAAACTCCAGATGGAACACATTTCATCTTGATATTGTAAATGGTGATTAATCCATAGAGACAATGAGGAAGATAAAAAACTTAGGAGGGAAAATAATGGAAATACAAAGGAAGACTATTAATGTGGGCATATGAGCTGCTTATGCGATCCCTGAGTCAGGAAGATCCCCTAGAGAAGGGAATGGCAACCCAATCCAGTATTCTTGCCTAGAAATTTCTATGGACAGAGAAATCTGCCAGGCTACAGTCCATGGAGTTGCAGAGTCAGACACAACTGTCGACTAACACTTTCACTTTCACTTTACATGCATTAGATAGATCTGCGAGTCAAATAACCTGAGACAAATAGGAATTTGGAATAGAAAGAATTATGAACTAAGTGTTCATTGGTAACATTTGTCATATTGTTTCTGTTTGTAACCAATACAGTGGCAATCAATTAAAAGCTGCCACTTTCCATAGGTAAATTCACCTAACAAAGCAAGAGTTCTTAACAAACATTCTGAACAAGCAGCAGTCTTACCCTAATAGCCACAAAAATCCGTCAATGTGTTTGAGGTACTACAGGCTTCTTGAAAGTCTGATTGTGTAGATGATGTCATTGCTTTCTGTTTATATGAATTACTTTTTAAAAGATATCTATGAACAGTTCCATCAAGCATTTATCAAAGTGAATGAACTCTGTTGACATAAAAAGCACTCAGGAAGACTTGGTATTATCTTCTGTAGTCTAAGACTACCTTGGTAGAAGCAAGACTCAGATTTACTTCTTACAGGGAGAGCTACTGCCATCCCAAAGTATTGATATTGATTCTTATTCTCATCTTTCTCAGAATGGACTCATGCGATATGAATCCTACATCGAGTGACTGTTACCTTCTCCAGGCCTCTTGATCTTAAAGTATTACATGTGGAACACTGATTCTTGTCTTTTTACTAAACCTAATGGGTAGCCTCTCTATGGCATGTGATTTTCCCTGGTGCCTGTCTGTAACTCATCTTGGCTCAGTTTCTATGATCCCTCATCTCCCTGTGGGGCTTCCTGGCATCTTTATTCATTTAATAAGTAATTAAAGAGTGCCTACTACATGTAAGTCACTGTACTAGATTCTATGGGGTGTGTGTGTGTGTGTGTGTGTGTGTGTGTGTGTTTTCAGTTGCTCAGTCATGTCTGACTCTTTGTGATCCCATGGACTGTAGCTTGCCAGGCTGCTCTGTACATAGGATTCTTCAAGCAGGAATACTGGAAGAGATTCCATGGGAATAGCAATAAATATCTCCCCAAATCCTTGTTCACAGAGTTTGCCATCTTCCCTAGTGGCTCAGATGGTAAAACATCTGCCTGCAATGCGGGAGACCCGGGTTCAATCCCTGGGCTGGGAAGATCTCCTGAAGAAGGAAATGGCAACCCACTCCAGTACTCTTGCCTGGAGAATCCCATGGACGGAGGAGCCTGGTAGGCTACAGTCCATGGGGTCGCAAAGAGTCAGACATGACTGAGCAACTTCACTTTCACTTATAGATAGCATATTCAAAAGCAGAGACATTACTTTGCCAACAAAGGTCCATCTAGTCAAGGCTATGGTTTTTCCAGTGGTCGTGTGAGAGTTGGGCTGTGAAGAAAGCTGAGCACCAAAGAATTGATGTTTTTGAACTGTGTTGGAGAAGACTCTTGAGAGTCCCTGGGACTGCAAGGAGATCCAATCAGTCCATTCTAAAGGAGATCAGCCCTGGATGTTCTTTGGAAGGAATGACACTAAAGCTGAAACTCCAGTACTCTGGCCACCTCATGTGAAGAGTTAACTTATTGGGACAGACCCTGATGCTGGGAGAGATTGGGGGCAGGAGGAGAAGGGGACAACAGAAGATGAGATGGCTGGATGGCATCACTGACTCGATGGATGTGAGTCTGAGTGAACTCCGAGAGTTGGTGCTGGACAGGGAAGCCTGGTGTGCTGCAATTCATGGGGTCACAAAGAGTCGGACACGACTGAGCAACTGAACTGAAGTGAACTGATAGTGGAGAAGGGCAGATATTAGATGAATAAATGTGTTACATACCAGTTATTGATAATAGCATGGAAAAAGTGAAACAAAGACAAACTTGTTGTTGTTCAGTCACCCAGTCATGTCCAATTCTTTGTGACCCCATAGACTACAGTACACCAGGCCTCCCTGTCCCTTACTAATTCTAAAACTTTGCTCAAGTTCATATCCATTGCAGCGGTGATGCCATCCAGCCATCTCATCCTCTGATGCCCTCTTCTGCCCTCAATCTTTCCCAGCACCAGGGACTTTTCCAAAGAGTTGGCTGTTCCCATCAGATGACCAACACACTGGAGTTTCAGCTTATCTAAACTAAACTTACATAGAGTAGTTAGGGAAATCCTCTCTGATGTGGTTGCATTTGATCAAAGCCTGAAAAAGGTGAGAATGAGAGGCATTTCAAAATCTTGGGGAGGAAGTTTGCAGATGAAACAACAATAAGAGACAGTGCCTTGAAGTAGATGTATGGTTGGGGAGCTCAAGGAACCTGGAGTGAGAAAAATAGTAAATGAAGACAAAGACAGTGGGGTACAAATTATATAGGCTTTTGTCATTCAATGAGTTCTGAATGAGATGGGAAGTTACAGAAAGTTTTTGAGTAAAATCACAGAAACCCCTTTATGTTCCCTTGCAATCATTGTTCTGAGTAATCTCCTCTACTTTTAATACCATAGATTAGTTTGATTTGAACTTTATACAAATGAAATTGTGTGGTAGAGTATCTTGATTATCTAACTTACTTTATTCAAGTCCTAGTTGATAGATTTATCCTTACTGTTAGATATAGTTGTAATTTACTCATCTTCATTGCACCAAATTTCACTGTACAAATATGACACTATTAAGCATTTTAGTAATAATTGACATTTAAATTGGTTTGGCTGTCATGGGAAGTGTTGTTTTGAACTTTTTTATACTTCTTTTTGTTTTTAATATTTACTTATTTGACTGCACTGAGTCTTAGTTGCAACACACGGGATCTTCATTATAGCATGAGGGATCTTTTTAGCTGTTACATGGGAACTCTTGGTTGTGGCATGTGAGTCCTGGTTGCCTGACCAAGGATCAAATCTGGGCCCCCTGCATTGGTAGCGTAGAGTTTTAGCTGCTGGACCACCAGGGAAGTCTGATTTTTATGTTTTGAATGAACACAAGCATACTTTTTTTTTTTTTGGTCATCTACAAGCACATGGAAATGCTGGGTCAGATGTTATGTATATATTCAACTTTAATAAATGCTACCAAAGTAGTTTCCAAGATAATTATAAAACTGTATACTTCCATCAGCAGTGTTTCGGAGTGCTAGCTGTCCTGATTCTCATACTTTTATGTAATCTACCATCCACCTTGTGTGAGTATGCTGGACCCAGTGACTTGCTTTTAATGTATAGAATATGACAAAGATGACAGAATGTTACATCTGAGATTAGGTTGTAATGACTGTGAATTTGAATGCTTTGTTGGCATTCTTGCCATCTTTTCTTCCTTCCTCCAATGAAGCCAGCTATGTTGTGCCCTGCACTATGGAGAGGCTTCCTGAGTAAGAATTAAGAGACTCAAGGCTTCAATCCAACAGCCAAGTAGGAAATGAATGCTGCCAACAATCACTGGAGTGAGCTTGGAAGCAGATTTCACTTTCATTTATTTAAGATGACTACTTTTATTTAAGATGACTACAATTGTTTGAGAGACTAAGAGTCAGAAGACCCAACACAGTACACAGATTCTTGACCCACAAAATAATAAATGATGTGCCATAAATATATAATACAAAATGTATATTGTTTTCTGTCATTAAGTTTTTGGGTAACTTGTTATATAGCAAGAGATAATTAATAAGGTTTCCCAGGTGGCACAGTGGTAAAGAATCCATCTGCCAATGCACGAGACTCAGAAGATGTGGGTTCAATCCCTGGGTGGGAAGATCCTGTGGAGGAGGGAATGGCAACCCACTCCATTACTCTTGCCTGGAGAATCCCACAGACTGAGGAACCTGACAGGCTACAGTACATGGGGTCACAAAGAGCAGGACGTGACTAAGCATGTAAAGCAAACAGATAAGTAATACACTGGTCATTTGCATATGCTCCTTTATAATATCTGTACACAAAGCTGGCTCAGTTTTCTGATGCATTATATGCATAGTTGCGTATTATTTGTTTATTCATAGGGATTTTTGAAATATTCTTAACACATATATTGCATATACCTTTTCCCATTCTATGATTTATCTTTTCACTCTTTTTGTAGAGTATTTTGATGGACAATGATTATTAATTTTAATATAGTTAACTTGATCAAATTTTTACCTTTTGCAATTAATGTTATTTTTGCCTTGTTTAAGAAATTTCTACATACTTCGAGGTTATGAAGATACTGGTCTGTGTTTCCTGTTAAATTTTTATCTTTAACATTTAGAACTGTAGTCCACCTGATACTGATTTTTGATTATGATGTAAGCTAGTATTAAGATTTATTTTTTTCTCTTAAGGATATCTAATTGATCCAGAAACATATATTGAGAAGATTATTCTTTCTGCATTGTACTTCAGTGTTATATTTGTCATCAAGCAGGTGACTGTATGTGCTGAATTCTTCTGTATTAACTTGGTAAGATGAGAACCACTTTTCCCAGAATCTTCTTCCCAGAATTGTTTCTACTAGAGCTGGCTAATAGAGGAACTTACACAAGATTTATAAGGAGAAAATGAGGAAGTCATCATTGTTCTTGGAAGTCTTAGATATGGCCATGGAAAGACACAAGGGTGCTGGTGGGTTGTGTTAATGGCTTTCCTCTTTTCTATTTCCGTGTTTAGCTTTTCTTCCTGACTGCCACCCTTGCTGGGCAACTGGTGTTGCCCAGCACCAGGTGTTAGGCAGTGCACCCATAGAAGTGGCAAGATATGGAGGCACCAGTTTTCTATAGACTGTCCACTATTTTATTCTCCATGGTCTGCATCCTTGGGTTTCTTGCTGATTTTTATCTCAGCAAACTGACTTTTCCTCCTATGCCATTGAAGATTGGTTAGTGACTTCCTCCCCGATTCTCCAACTCCCCTTCGGATCAGAGGACATAGATGTTAGAAGCATATAATGAGAGATTTTTTCCTGAGTACAAGCTGATGCAATTTGTATATATGGGGCTGCTCATAGGGTCTTCTGTTTGTACTGTTGATCAATTTTCTACTCTTATGTCAGTAATACACTGTCTTAATTATTATAATTTTAAAATAAGTCCTGATACTTGGCAATATAAGTCCCTAGCTTTCTTGTTGAAGATTGACCTGGATATTCTTGGCCTTATAATTTTTATACAAATTTCACAATCAGCCTGTCAATTTGCACACACACACACACACACACACACACACACACACACCCCACACACAAACTGTTAGGATTTTAAACTGAGATTCCACTAAATCTTTAGGTCAATTGGGAAAGAACTGGCATTTTCAAATAATGTATCTTCTGACCCATGTATAACTTAGGAAGAAATGGAATCAATCTTCCATAAACTCTTCTAGAGAATAGAAAAAAGGAGCACTTACCAAATTGTTCTGTAGACCTGTATAGCATTGATATCAAAACGAGTTAAAAGTTGGAGATTTCAATATTGGACAAAAATATCCACCAGTGTGCTATCTGGGTACAGGCATCCTTCCAGTTCTCTGACAGCTGAACCAGGGCTTCTTTCCATGCTCCAATAAGGAGATGACATTTGGCTTAGAAATGGAAAGTCCTGACAGTGATCCAGCTTGTTATATTTCCTTTGAATCACAAATTTATATACATCTCTCTAAGCAAAGTCTAGGCACTGCCATTCCCCCTGAGGTGAATCTCTGAACAGAAGAAATGGACAGCCCAGACTCCAGAGCAATAACTTCTAGATCTGTAAGAGATGACCAGGTCGTATTTAGGCTGTTCTTTTGGAAAAAGGAAGAGTTAAGAGAAAGGGAAGCCAAAGTTTCCATCTTAATTTTAAAAATTCACTGATGCTAAATGGTCCCTGCCCCAAAGATTCCAAGCTGAAATCTCCACCTTGTGCTCCATGAACCAACTGCAGACTCTCTCAGATGGAGACTTAACTCTTTAATTTTCTTCTACAGTAGGAAGATGGGACACAAATATTGTTCTCCATCTCCTGGGATGATTTAAATATCAAGCCCTCTGTCCTCTCAAAGAAATAATTGGTTATTTAAGCATTAATATTTGGACTTAGGGCTTAATATGCCATTAAATAATAATGTGAAAAAAAAAACCACAAAGATTTTAAGAGAGGGAGGACCTCCCTTTGAAGAATACTGGAAAAGGTTGTAGAGGGAAGGATTAATATACGATTAAGAGGAGGTGGGAAAAGAGAGAGAAAGTGAAAGTTATCAGGGGTGCCAAAGAATCAACAGGCTGATCTTGAAGAAGTTTCCTGAACTGCAGGAGGACCAGCATGAGTGCCCTGGCTACGATACTCTGGGTACTTAGAAAGCTATACCAAATAGACTGTTTTATGGCCTGAGTCTTCTGCTCTGTCCCTGTCAGGTAATTCTAGCAGATCGCTTGTGCTCTGTGCTTGCTGTTCATCATCCTCTCCCAATCCCACCTGTCCAGAACTTTGTAAACTTCAGAGAAGTATATGTTCTGTTTATTTCCTAACTGGGTTGTTATGGGGAAGCACCCTTGGATTTGTTCTTGGGGAGTGATTGCAAATTGGATACCCCTGACCTTGGAAAGTAGACGGTGACAGCCTTATTATCCTGCCATTTCTTGTCCACCTATTAAGGAGTTTTAGTCACTATATGTGTAATGATTTTTCACTGGAGAATTCCTATTCATTCTGAGGGTTCAGTTCAATTGTGATCTCTTCTGAGAAGCCTTCCTCTGTGCTCTCAGGAGAATCTTTAACTTCTTCCTTAGAGTTCTGATAGTCCTTTTCATTTGCCTCCATTATAGACTTTGTCATATTATTTTGTAATTATTTGTAAATATTTGTTTGGATATCTATATCATCTGTAAAGACATCATCATATTCATATTTAGCATCCCCACAAATAGTGCTCAACATATAATAGAATTTTAAAAGCTGTTGTGGAATGAATCCACCCAGAGGAACAGGACTGGCTACATCATGTGTGGATTCCAGTGCAAAATGTAGACATAGGACTCCTTGATTAATAATTGTTAAGAATTTCAAGACAGTAAAAGTAGAGCATGAAATTAGGTGTGAGGTCTTCCTGAATGTAGAAACCTGCCCTGTGTCACTTCTTAGGGTGTGCATGTATGAAGCTGGTCTGATGGAAATCAGTCTTGGATTCAGTAAGATCTGAATTATAGTTTTAGAATAAAGGATGCTTGTATTGTCTTCTGAGTTATAGAAATTACCAATGAGACTGCTATTTGTTATAATTAATATATTTATTGGGTTCTTCATTCAACAACTATTTATTGAACACATACTGTGTACCAGATAGTTGGCCCAATGTCAGAGATATAGTTATAAACAAGACCCGAACCATTTTTGAACAAGGATAGTGTTCAGTGGGAAAGACAGAACTTAAGGGAAAGCTATTTAGTAAATTACAACTCTATAGAAATGGTGATATGATTGGAAAGCAAGAGGTACTTACCTTGTCTGAGGAATAAGAAAAACTTACAGAGAAATACATTTGAGCCAAGTTCTGAGCTGCATAACAGAGTGTTAGCAGATCAGAGAGGAAGAAGAAGCATGTAAGTGGATAGAAGAAGAATAGAACATGAATGAATCAGTGAAATAAATGTTGAAAGATGAAAGCTTCACATTAAAAGAAGTAGGAAGCAGAAATAAAATGGGAATGAGAATCCTTGAGAAGAGAGTAAGAGGTGAATTGAGGAAGTAAAAAGTGGAATAGTATGCTGGAGTTAAGGTAGAATTTGGAGAAGTTGAGTAGACACAGATATTGAAAACACATATAAGAGACCACAGGAGCAGAGGTTAGTGTTCACGGCTATCAAAATCTCCTAGGAGGAAACTGGCAATGTGGAAAGAAAAAAAAAGTTTAAAATAAGTGTTGATGGTAACTATGACTGTATTAATGTCCTGCTGTTGTTATAACAAATT
This sequence comes from Nanger dama, assembly GCA_917880005.1. Lineage (NCBI taxonomy): Eukaryota > Metazoa > Chordata > Mammalia > Artiodactyla > Bovidae > Nanger > Nanger dama. The sequence continues at coordinate 8,077,810 of CAKJTW010000059.1, forward strand.
ACTATAATCTGAGAGGCTTGAAAACAACATGAGTGTATCATCTTACAGTGCTGGAGGTCAAAAATCTGAAATGGGTCTTAAGCTAAAGTCAAGGTGATGGCAAGGCTGGTCTCTCCTGGAGGCTCTAGGGAAGAATCTGTTGCTTTGCCTCTTCCAGCTACTAGAGGTTGTGCAACTTCCTTGGCTCATGTCTTCAGGCCAGAAATTGCATGGCTCTGACCGCTGTTTCTGTCATCGCTTTCCTTCTCTGACTCTCCTCCCTCCCTCTTTCACTTGTAAGGGCCCTTATGCGATGGCATTAGGCCCACTTGAGTAGTCTGGGAGAATCTCCTCGTCTGTGGGCTTCCTCAGTGGCTCAGCAGGTGAAGAATCTGCCTGCATTGCAGGAGACACAGTTTTGATCCCTGGGTCAGGACGATCCCCTGGAGAAGGAAATGGCAACTCACTCCAGTTTTCTTGCCTGGAGAATCCTATGGACAGAAGAACCTGGCAGCCTATGGTCCAAAGGGTCACAAAGAATCAGGCACAAGTGAATGAAGAAGCACTACAGATACTTAAGCCCATCAGATCTTCAAAGGCCTTCCTGTCTTAAGGGGTAACATATTCATAGGTTCCAGAAATTAGGACATAGACATTTTCTTGCAGGCCATTATTCTGCCTGCTGCAATTCCTCAGCAGCGTTTGTGCTTGCTCACTCAGTTGTGTCCAGCTCTTTGCATTCCCATAGACTGTAGCCCACCAGGCTTCTCTGTCCATGGGGGATTTTCCAGGGAAAAATACTGAAGTGGGTTGCTAAGCGCCACTTCTGCTCATCCCTACGGATTTAGTTTCTGGTGAGTCTGTGGGATTATACAAAGAAGCCAGTGACACCCTCCCATCAGAACCAGGGGGTGCCTCACCCTCTGGAATTCCACAAAGCCTGCCTCCCACTGCCCTGGTTCACTCTATTTCTGAGTGCAGCCCATGTGGTCTTTTATGGCATGGGGTATCCTCCTCCCCTAGGCTGTGAATATTTATGATAATAATCAATCTCATCCATCAAGCGTTGGGTGTTATGTGCTCAGCCAGCTCTCTCTCCAATGGGGCAAAATGAATATTTGATTAAAACAAGTATCTATCTCCTTTGAATTTCTGTGGAGTTAAAAAAACTTTTAAAAATTATGTTAACCTCTTAGTCAAGAACTTGGCAAAGTTCTATATAGGACATCATAATAACCAGTAGCCATTCTTCTTCTTATTATTATTTTTGTGACTGAAGTATCAGTATTATTATATTTTAAAATTCCCATTCTCTGTGCTCAACATGAGTTGAAATTACATGCTTTTCTAGTGACCCATATAACTGTGTTCTGAGGAAAGGAGGAGATTAAGACACATTTGGAGCACAGTGCAACATGGAGTTTTAGTGGTATGAAGAAGACTAGTTTGTAATTTTCTACATATGCTGATCCATAATTTTTGCCAGAAGTTGTCCAGCAAAAGTATATTTTAAGGTAATGAGGGTAGAGGGTAGAGATAAGGTTAAGTTGTATTTGTCAGAGAAATAATGATCCTTACTTATTGTATATAAATAGACATCAGATGATGGCCGATGAGCTATGCACCCTTGATTTGTACAAAGAAATGTTTCTCAAAGTGGATGGTGGAAACAACAGAAAGAATGCAGCAAAATCCAGAGACCAGATTCAAATGGGACGAAAGATGAAATGATTTTTGGATTTGGAATATTTTTGTTGCTCTTCATATTAGTGACCATCTGAAACATAGCATCATCATTTACGTGGAAGGGAAAAATAGGCCTGTTTTAAATGTAAGTACTACTCATGGACTGAAGCAAGAAAATACATTTTAACAGCAGAGAATTGATTAAATCCAAAAGGACAGGGCAAACATCAGGGGCAAAAATATGTTCCTGAGATGTTTATGAAAAACATTTTCTTAAGCCCATGATGCAATTGACAAATAAATTGTCCGTGGTTAGAAAGTGCCCAGCAGAGCTTTCCAGAGTAGAAAATGAATAAGGAAAGCTCCAGTTCTGTTTGCAATCCTGCACTAATCAGGGTGCACTCTTTTATGTTGTTCAATTTGTGCTCTTTGCAGAATATTTCCTCAAGCTCGTTATGCTGCAAACTTGTTTCTCTCACAGAATACCAAGAACCCGGCTTGCTCTCTCAGCACCTCAGCATAGAAAGCCTCCACTTTTCATTTCTTCCCCTCAGACCACATTTGATGAAAGCCTGCTACATGTTAGCTGAAGCAATCTGCTGTGGCAGCCTTTTAGGTTTACTGACATGGAGAAATGTTTTGAGAAAATGGCAGATGTATAGTGTGCATTGAGAAAAATCAATTTTTATGCAACAAATGTAGTTTACTGTCTTTGCATACCAAAATCAGGAAATCCATCCCTCGGAAAAATTTTAGGTCTCTTGAGAACAGAGCTGATAAACACTTAGAAACTTTCCTCGTTGCCCTCACATTGCAGTGTTTTGACAGTTTTTGACCCCAGTGACCTGAGAAAATATGAGCTCTGTTAGATTCAAAAAATGATCTTAGGCAAACATCTAGAATGAGTTGATAAAACATATTTAAAAAATAATGTTGATACATCTCAAAAACTCTCTCCTAAACACTGCGCCCATAGATGCAACTGCCAGCCGGTTACCAATAGGACATGTCCTCATGGTGAACTCACCTGCTTCCTGAGTGGCAGTCTAAGAACTCCAGGAACTCTAAGAATATCTGAGCTAACTCCTCCTTCTTTCCTTCTCTGGTTTCCCAGTGAAAGGCCCTACCATTCAGGCAGTTGTTGAAACCCAACTCCTTGCCTTTTCAATTTTACCACTCCTTACTTCTTCCCTGCCTCTCCCCACCACCCTCTTCCACATATGTCCAAGTAAATTACCAGCTATCTTTTTGTTATATCTGCAGTCATTTTCACATATCTATCTTAAGTTATCCCTCATTGTTTCAGCCCCAGGTCATGTGTACATTCACTCTCTTCTGGAATGACATCACTCTTTAAGCAGGAATCTTTACCTTCTGTCTTGCGCCTTTGCAAACCAGTTTTCAAACTAAAGCAAAGTGATCATTCTTGAATTTGATTCTGATTATACCCCTCTTTGATTTAAAGGTATTTTATGTGTTTCTATTGCTCTTCCAACAAAGTTGAAACTCCTTCAGAGGTCTTTATTTCTCCATTTGGGCTCTTTCCTCTTGGGCTTCCCAGGTGTCGCTGGTAGTAAGAGTCTGCCTGCCAATGCAGGAGATGTAAGAGGCCCCGGTTCAATCCCTGGGTGGGGAAGATCCCCTGGAGAAGGAAATGGCAACCCACTCCAGAATTCTTGCCTGGGAAACCCTATGGCCAGAGGAGCCTGGCGGGCTATAGTTCATGAGATCGTAAAGAGTTGGATGCATCTAAGCACATACATATTCTTGCATACAAACTGTCAGTCCCATAAAACACACTTTTCATCTTCTGAAATAAACACACTTCACTCAGCTGCTTTCTCTGCCTTTAACAATCTTCCCCACTAGGTGGCCTGACTAATTCTTATGTATTTTTTAGCATTTTTTCTGCCACCTGCTAAACTAGTACAAATACCTCACAAAGCTCCCTGTAATTCCATTTTTAGAGCACTAGTGTGATTTATTATGATTTTGTAGTTCTATGTCCCATCATTAGACCTCAACTCTGAAAGGGGGACCAAGTGTCTCTGGTTCACTGTTCCATCTTTGGCTCACCTGTATAGCAATCAAGTCTGAGTGGCTCAGAGCAAGCTTTCAAGACATATTGGTTGGCATGCTAAGTTGCTTTAGTCTTCTCTGACTCTTTGCAACCCTACAGACTATAGCCCGCCAGGCTAAGATACACACACACACACACACACACACACACACACACACACACACATATATATATATACACACACACACATTATATATGCCCAGCATAAAATGAGGTTTCCATATACATTATTTTCTTTAATGTTTATGATAACTCTTGCCATAGATTTTATATTCATTGTACAGATCAGAAGTGTGGGGGGCCGGAGAAGGATTGAGCTTGCCTAACGTCACAGAATAAGGTCAAGGGTAAGGCCAGAATAAAGATGAAATATCATTTTCTGCCTAAAGTTGCACACTTCTTTTGTGAATGCAGAATACTTGTTGGAGATGGCAGAGAGGGTGGTAAAGAAAAGGAGCAGTTTGATACAAGAGGCTAGTGAAAAAGTGAGGAGAGCATAGTGGAGAATAAGAGTGAGCAGAGACTTTCCTAATTTCCTGAACGCACAGAGAGAAGGTTCCTCTCCATATCCTGTGTTAGATATCTCTCCCCCCACCCCACCCCCACCTCCCTTCTACCTGCTGCAACCCAGGAAGATCAGAATTTTAGGAAGGAAGGCAGATGAGGAGACCAAGATCCTAAGCTCTGTCTACCAGGTCTGATTCATGTGAAAGTTCTAAAAGATTCTCTACTTTTTATTTCTTTGATACCATAATTCCATCTCTTTGTTGAGCTAGCTGAGTAAAATGTGTTTGGTTTAATTTTTCATTGTCTTTGCTCCCAAAAATTCATTTTGGAAAATTGGGAGAGTTTGTTTACTGCCAGGCTATGTAGACCTGCAAAAGCTTTACTAATACAGTTCTCCTTTTGTTTAGAAATATTAATTACTACCAATGTAGTACTTTGTGTTTGGCAAATATGGCCTGGAATTTACTGCTTCAATTCTATACTACATGTAAGGCTCTAGGGAGGCTTTGAATAGCAAATTTTCTTACTTTTCATTTTGTAATATTGAGTTATATTTTATGATGTCTTTAAATTTCTGCAAATTTAATAGACAGAGAATGATTAAGAAGGAGAACATTCTCAAAATTAAGGCTGTCTTTTAGTGATTTGATTCATTGAAAATGGAGAATAAGGCAATCTGAATGAAGAATTTTAGAATAAATCATCATTAACCAGGCATGACATGTTGTACATCAACTAAGTTCTGATGCACAATTAGTCACCTAATTAGGTTTAAAATTCATTTAAATACATGGCTTCAATCCCTGGCCCACCCACTTATTTTTTATTACTCCCATTTAAGCACTGAATACAATTTAAGTCTCATATTGCAGAGCTCTGTGGCCTAAACAAATGCACACTAGGTGAAAAGACAAGCAACCTATTTGAACGATTAGTTTATTAGGGTCTGCTGAGACTCGTATTTTACAGTTAGTTGCATGTGCTTTGGACAGTATTCAGTGGGAAAACTGTCTTTCTGTAGAATTTCTCAGACTAATTCCTGAAATGAAGTATGAACCCTACTTGCTTTACATGGTAGTATGATGAGTCAGGAATAAGTTGGATGATACCATTAAGAAAGGGCTTCCCAGGGGCACTATTGGTAAAGAACCCGCTAGCCGATGCAGGAGACATGAGACGCAGGTTCAGTCCCTGGGTTGGGAAGACCCCCTGGAGGAGGGCATGGCAACCACATTCCAGTATTCTTACCTGGAGAATCCCATGGACACTGGAGCCTGGCGGGCTATGGTCCATAGGGTCTCAAAGAATTGGATATGATGAAGTGACTTAGCACAGCACAGTGTTGATTCTCCTGGGCACCTGCTGAGATGGCTGTATTTATGTCTGGTCTCGAAGCGACTAAGCACATACACATTATTAAGAAAACCACTTTCTGTGGCAGTGTGTTTACTCTTTCTGGATGCCATGTATTAAGTCCCCTATTTTACTGATACTAAGACACACACTTTTTCACATTTTTTATTATCCTTAAAATTGGGTTGTATCTTACAATCAATGATGATATCCCATTTATTTTCTGGAGTTTTTTTCTTGGTAGTATATAAAATAATAGTGTGTCTTATAATCAGTGGCATCTTAGATGGAATGAAATATAATGTGTTACTCTTCAGGCAGCTTTAAGTGGAGCTTCTCTAAGTAACTCATATATCTGAATAAGCTTTTTAAATAGATACAATGTTTATTCTTTTATTCCTTCACTTCAGTAGTATAATTAACACTGTTCTTGAGACTAAGAAAATAAAATAAGACATTGATACTACTTTTTAATACCTTGTAGTCAAGTAGGAAAAATTGATATGACAAATATATTTTGGTATAAAACATTGTGGTGAGTGCTACACTTGAGAGTAAATACAAAGTAGAATGTGAAATTGTTGGAACTCAGCATATTTTATCCAACCAACCTCTTTTGTACATTTTTAATTTTATGAAATGTTTTTATCATCTGTTTCCTATTTTGCGGTGATAGTTCATGAAGAGTGTTTTTTTTTTTTTTTTTAAGACAGAAAGTAAAGGTTTATTGATATGACAGTGAATCTTCAGCCTAAGGATGACTAGGGGTATTTATTAATAATGCAAATTCCTTGGTCCTCTCTAAGACAGTCTGATTCAGTCAGTTTTGGCCCAGGAATCTGTGTTTCTAATAATCTGCTCCTTACTTCCAGGTGATTCTGATGTTTAAGATGGTGTTTAATCTACACTTTGGAAGACATTTGGACTGGACAGAAAATACTAACATGGAGCCGGTTATATTAAGAAGGATTAATTAAGAAGGATTAATATAACATTGTGTGGTTTAGTCACCAAGTCAAGTCCAACTCTTTGTTCAGCCTCATGGACTGTAGCCTGCCAGGCTCTTCTAACAGTGGGATTTCCCAAGCAAGAATACTGGAGTGGGTTGCCCTTTCCGCTTGCAGGGGATCTTCCTGACCCAGGAATTAAACCCATATCTCCTGCATTGGCAGGTAATTGTTTACCATTAAGCCACCAGGGAAGCCCAATATAATATTTTACTTGCTTATTATTTAAGTTCCAAACCCTGATACATTGAAACAGAATTATTTAAATGACAGCAAGAATTGTGTAATAATGAATGCCCATACGAAACAGAGAATTTATCCTACGTAGTTAAAACAGTTTTGTTTGGCAGCCAGGGAAATAATTAATTCATAAAAAAATCTCTGAAAATACTTTATACTTAAATCTATGTTTAGTCATCTTCTTTCTGCTTTTCTGAAATGAGAAATATTGAAGGGAGATACAAATAGATGGATCTAATCTTTGAGAATAAGAAGGGGAAGAAACAAAGTATTATAGGTGGAACTGGACTTCTTTGCTTTTCTCCTTTGCCAAGTGCCGACCCAATGCTATGCTATGGCAGTTACAGAAATTACTGATGCAAAATGAACTAGATTGCAATGGGAAGCATCTTGGGTAATGAAAGAGGAATCCACTAAACATTTCAGGCCCTTCAGATGAGCAAGTACCTATTAGTTTCAATGGCTGGCCTAGCTAATGATTCTCACTTACTTTAATTGGAAATATTTTGGTTCCATCTACTGTCAGGAATCAACAATTATCCTCATGAAGAAATAGAAGAGCCAAAGTATGCTTTTGACCTTTGTGAGTTTATTATTTTTCACTCTGGTTGTCATGAAAATTTTTTATACTAACTTGAAGATTATGGATGGGATGTGGTGGGCTTGATCAATTAATACATTTGTCGAATATTTTATTTGAGTATGTAAAATGACCATCACCAATCATTAGCTTTTATGTCCTGGTTTAGGCACCATGAAAACAAACAACCAAAGTGGGTGGGGGGAACAACCAAAAGCATACTATTGACAATAGCCAACTGTAGCTAACAAGTGCTGCTTCTATTCATGGACTGGTTAAATGAACATGATTGAAGGATGCCTCTTTGATAAGCCTGCAACATTTCACAATTTTTTTTCTATTAAGGACACTCACCTCTTTAGTAATACATAAGAACCAAGAAAGCTTAGTCTGTTATTTAGAAAGTCCCTATAAATCCATGTCCCAAGGACAAACTGGACTCTGTGTTGCTGTTCATTCAGTGAGTATATGGGTAAATGTTCTTCAGTCTTCCCAAATGTATCAACATGAGATAACTGTTGTGAATTATTCAGGGAAATGAGAGTTTTCTCATCACCCAGAGTGAAGGCTTGCATCCACTGACTACTTTCTTTCCAGATTTAAGGTAATGCTTCCAATAATCTGGATTATTTAGACTCTTCTAACTAGAAATAGATAGGGAAACAAAGGAAACAGTGTCAGACTTTATTTTGGGGGCTCCAAAATCACTGCAGATGGTGATTGCAGCCATGAAATTAAGAGATGCTTACTTCTTGGAAGGAAAGTTATGACCATCCTAGATAGTGTATTCAAAAGCCGAGACATTACTTTGCCAACAAAGGTCTGTCTAGTCAAGGCTATGGTTTTTCCAGTAGTCATTTATGGATGTGAGAGTTGGACTGGGAAGAAAGCTGAGCACCAAATAATTGATGCTTTTGAACTGTGGTGTTGGAGAAGACTCTTGAGAGTCCCTTGGATTGCAAGCAGATTGAACCAGTCCATTCTGAAGGAGGTCAGTCCTGGGTGTTCTTTGGAAGGACTGATGCTAAAGCTGAAACTCCAGTACTTTGGCCACCTCATACGAAGAGTTGACTCATTGGAAATGACCCTGATGCTGGGAGGGATTAGGGGCAGGAGGAGAAGGAGATGACAGAGGATGAGATGGCTGGATGGCATCACTGACTCGATGGACATGAGTTTGCGTGAACTCCGGGAGTTGGTGATGGACAGGGAGGCCTGGCATGCTGTAATTCATGGGGTTGCAAAGAGTCGGACATGACTGAGCAACTAAACTGAACTGAACTGAACTAGAGGTGTATTTTACAAATGATAACTTTGAGATCTTTTTGTCATTTTGCTTATTGCTCATTATCAAGCTATTTATATTTAAACAGTTGTTTGCTCTTTTTCCACCTAAGATCTTCCCAGCTTGGTTAATTTCACTCACTGTGGTGATTTGACCGGATTTTAATCTCCTGAGAAATCCTGTACTAGTCTATCAGGATCATGTAAGAAGTCTGTGACAGTCCATTATTACTGAGGCAATTTGTGAGAAAGTTTTCAGGGTACCTGTGACAGGCACCCTGGGAAAACTAAGGCTATTACCAAAAATGAATAAAGGGATTTGGGGATTTCCTTAAATTCAAAGGCACTTACATCTTCTCTACATTTCTGGGCTCTTTTTCTAAACCTCTAAACTTCACACTGTTTCTTATTTAGATGTAGCACAATGATATACTAGATGTACTACTTAGATCTAATGCAACTACGTAGAGGTACTCTACACAATTAAGGGCTCCTAGCTAAGGCTTTCAATGAGAGAGGACACTTTCATTGACTGATAACTTGTTTTTGTGAAGTGTTCATTAATTTGTTGACAACATGCACATTAACTGAACTGATGAACAAGTTTCACTGATAGAAAATAATCATTTTCTTTGAATTAAACTCTCAGAGTTTGCAACTCCTATTTTCTGCTAAGAAATTTACATCACTTAAATTCTACTACACTGATAAATATAATCAATCAACAGAGAGCATGCTCTGAGGAATTAATTGTTGTCAGTTGATATATTTAATGGGACATCACACTTCATTAACTTAGCTAACTCATTAAACCTAATCAGACATGTAAGAGAAAAAGTTAATGACCAAAGTTAAAAAATAAAGTCTGGACTCTAGAGAGTCTTCATTTGCAGTACAGAACTTTGAGTTACACAGAAATGGATTGTTTATTCCAGAAGATACATTTTGTGTGCTGTGATTCTGTGCCAAAGAAACGTAGAGGGTTTTCCTTCATTTGGGATTTGTAAAGCATGTACTATTAGCATAAAAAGAAGCCACCATCCTTTATATCAAGGGTTCATGTTATATATACCTCTTATAATTCTTATATTGTGGAGCTGTTTATGATTTAGCAAAGGCAATTTGAAATGATGAAATCCATGGAAGGTTGTAAATTTCTGTAGATGCAGAGATGTTAAATTTATATGCACTTCCAAATCACAAGGGCTACCCAATTCTTTTTGCTTTTCCACATTCGTTTCAGTTAACACCATTTTGGTTTTGTTATCCATTTTCCTTGATCTTTTTGGCATCTTTTAAGAAAAACTGACCATAGTACATCTTATAAGGAGAGGGAATTGTTACCCTGTCATAAAAGAGTCAATTGTTCAAACCAAAGGCCTGCATTGAGGCTGTGCTTTCCATAGGATGGAACTGGGGGTGGGACAAACACTAACTTGCAGAGGTTATTGATTGTTCATTTCCATTGCCTTCCTTCTGCTGCCAGGCATGCAAGTCTGTTTGTGGCAGAACAACCATAGAGCAATGCTGCTACTCCATCACCTCTGCCTTGATGCTTTCCCACAGGTTTGAACCCCATTATTCCCTAATGGATCTTTCCATGCACGGTAATTTGGGAGGCAGCAATTTTGCCTTTACCAATTTCTTATGGCTCTGCTGGTGTTTGTAGTATGCTGTTGCTGCTGTTGCTGCTGTTGCTAAGTCACTTTAGTCGTGTCCGACTCTCTGCAACCCCATAGATGGCAGCTGTATATCACTACCTAAATTAGAAAGCCTTGTTAAGCCATTCTAGGAAATTCTATTTCCTGTTTGTTTTAACCAGGCCTGGAAAAAAAGCTATTTTAAATAAAATGCAATCTAAGACTATCACAGGTTATGTTTAGTTTTTTCATGGTTTCACATCAGAGCTACATGACAGAGCTGGAAGGGGTCTTAGGAATTTCTAGTTTTACAGCCTCATCTTCTGGATGGGAAACTCTAGGGTCAGGGAGGTACAGTGATTTGTGGAAGATCTCATGACTAAATAGCCTAAGCAGTAGTGTGAGAGATCTGATTCTCTTAGTGAGGAGCTTCTCTTATTATTTCATACCAACTCTCTGATGATAAGGCTTTCATTTACTGAGCACAACAAATATTTGCAATACCATATTAGAGAAAGTCATCTCTAGATAATTCTCTCAAGGTACAGTGGAATGGTGCATTTTCTGTTTCGTATTATTTCACTGTCAAAAATACTTAATTTACTTTAGATCACATTTGATTATTGAGGTAATAAAAAGACCTATTTTCTCTAGCAAGATTGGTATTGTTTTTATCATAAGTTTATTGGCTACCTGTTATGAACCAAGTACTATAATAAGTGCTGGGGAAATAAAAATGATGAGCCAGACACTGACCTAGCCATTTAAGGGTTTATAGCTTGTGTTAATCTTTGAGACCCAGTGTGCTTCAGGGCTGGTAGAATGGTCTCTCAGTGTCAATTAGTTAGACTCTAAACTCTCAAGTGTAGGAAGAATGGCAATATATTTAAATGGCATTCTATAAACTGCATGTGCATTTACAAATCCTCAATTTTCTGTTGAAATGTAGCAGTCTTTTCTCTCCAGGGAAACAGCATGTACTTTCCTACAGCTCTCTTGAAGTATTTGACAGTTTCAATGAATCTTTCTGCAGTTTTCACATTGGATTTTCTTATCTTCTCATGCATTTCCCCTTCTATTGGTTTTGATAGTTTCCATATTTCACTCTCCAAGTTCTTTGACATATCAATTTCATTTCTCTTCCTCACTTATACAGGCTCTTGTTTAGTTGAAGATTTTATCTTTCCATTGAGCAATATTCTTTCCTTAGCCTTTGAAAGCCCACTTTCTGATTGCTATGCCTTTGAGAATTCAAGTGGTATTTTTAAGAGTTTTGTAGATTTCAATTGTACTTTAAGTTACTTTTTGTGTTTATAGTGTAGATGTAGCCCTGAGATGTTTTATAGTCAATGAATGCTTATAATGTCACTGATAAAACTTCTTAATAGTATTTCCTACCCTAAAATAAAATGTATTTCACTACTCACCTTCTGTTAATTTTGTGGTCAGAAAGAGATTCTATGGTGATTCAGCAGTAATAAAATGACACACTATATAAAGATGTGGTATGAATCAAAAGTGTTTCCCTGTCTACCTTCTCACCCAGCCAGGAGTTAAGTGCTACTTTGCGATACATCATGTTGTTGCTCTCAGTGTATCTCAGAGGATGAAACCAAATATCTGTATTGCTACTCCTCACCTTCTTATTCTCTCTCTGTCTGCCTAGAAATCTGTCTATCTTGCTATCTGTCTGTCTCTTTATCTATGACATTATAATCCTAAGGCGGAAGAGATGGGCATCTAAGAATTTACCTTAAAAATAATTCAAAAAGGAAAATTGCAAAGAATGATATGGCAAAATGCTATATTCCCTTCACCTACCTCACAATTGTACTCATGAATATTTTCCTTATTCATTATATTTTCTTCTCCTCATGTTAAATAAATAAATCATGTCTCTCTAAACCATTACCTCCAATTCTCTTTCCCTCCTGCTCTACTGAGAAATAACCACAGTCATGAGTTTGGTATGCATATTCCTTATCTTTTATTTTCTTCTAAAAATATGAAATATTTCTTACAATTAAAATAAGGTATTTAATTACAGAGAAGAATAATAAACATTTGTGTATTCCCCATCTCACATAAGTAAGACAACAATACCCATACTCTTGATGCTATTTATGTATATGCCTCTTTAATCCTATCTCTATGCCCACTTCTCCATCAAGGTAATTAATACTCAGAATGCTGTGTTCATTATTCCCTTGTTTTACCACATATGCATGTATATTGAAGCAATGTATTGTTTAGTTTTGCTTTAATTGGCTTTTCAAAAGTTATATCATCCAGTATGTTGTCTTCTGTGTTTCAAAATATATCCACATTGTTTCATGGAGCTCTCTGTCATCCTTTATCAGTAATGTATAGTATTGCACTCTTCAAATACACACAATTTATTACATTAGCAATGCTTCAGCAGATAATATTGCTTCCAATATTTTATTTTGAGGGGCAATTATTCTATGAAGTTTCTTGTATATGTCTCTGAGAACATAGGTGTAAGTGATATTTTAGAGTATATACCTAGAAGTGAAGTTGTGGTGCTGCAAGAAACAAATATATTCAACCAATTTGGAAATTTGATGCAACATATCTTCACAACTTGTTTTATGTTTTGGAAGGGCCCTACCTACTCACAGCCTTTTGCTCTTTGCATATAAAGAGTTAAATAAATTGTTGACATCACTGTTATTCAATACAATACTGGATTCATCAAAATGTTAAAATTTTGCTCTGCAAAAGACACTGTTGCAAAGATGAAAAGACAAGTCACTGACTAAGAAAAAATGTTTGTACATCATGTATTTTAAATATGACTAGTATGTAGAAAATGTAAAAATAAAGTATTAAAACTCAGTGGTAAATTACAAAATGAATCCAGTTGGTAAAATGCACAGAAGGCAGGAACAGACATTTCAGTGAAGAGAAGTTACAGATGATGAGTAGGCATGTGAAAAGATTTCAACATTGTTAGTCATTGGATATATACAAATTAACATTATGAAATATCACTCCATATCATAATGGCTAAAAAAATGGTGACAACATCAAGTGCTAGAAAAATACAGAGAAACTGGATCACTCATACATTGTTTGTGGGAACATAGAATGGTACAGTCACTCTGAATAACAGTTTTATAATTTCTAAAGAAATTAAGGAGGTAAATACCATATAAACAAGCAATTGTACCATTGAGCATTTATCCTAGAATTATGCAAACTTCTATTCATACAAAAATCTGACAGGATTCTTCACAAAAACTTTATTCAGAAGAGCCCCCAGGTAAAAACAGTTAGATATCCACTAGCAGGTAAATGGTTGAATGAACTGTGGTACATTCTGAATACATGGAATATTCAGAAACAACAAGGAAAAGACTATTGATGCATGCAACAACTTGGATGAAACTTGGAAGGAGTTATGCTCAATGAATAAAGCCAACTTTCGAATATTATACACTTTATAATTCCCTTTATGTAACATCTCCTAAAGAAAAAAAATAATAGATATGGAGAAGGAATCACTGGTTGCCCAATGGTAAAAACAAGAGAGTGGGTTGTATGTGACAATAAAATGACAACATGAAGACACTTGTGTTGGAATTGCTCTTTATCTTTACTTTGTCAGTGTTCATATTCTGGTTCTATTTAATACTAGAATTTTATACAGTGCTGCCATTTGGAGAAACTGGGTAAAGAAAGGGTACATGTAATCTATTAATTTTCTTACAATTGTACAGGAATCTATTACTGTTAGAAAAATATTTTTTAAGTTTAAGCAGTGAATTTGTTGCATTTCCTGAATAAAAGAATTCAGAATTTATTAGATTATCTGTACATCAATTTAAGGAGAATTAACATCTTTATGACAGTGTATTTTTCGTATAGTATGTCTATCCTTTTATTTAGACTTTATTAGTATTTTTTATCAATATATTTATTTTTTTCTATTGAAAAACTAGAGAACTTTTCATTAGATTTATTTTTTTGGTACCTCATTCTCATTTACTATTGTTAATGCTAGTATAAATACCATAAAAATTATGTTCTATTTAACTGAATATTATACCACTGTATTTCTATATTCAGTCAGTTTACTAAGCTCAATCCTAAAAACTCATATGTAGATTATTTTCTTTTTCTATGCACACATTAAACTATGAACAAAGAACAACAGTTTTGCTTGTTGTGTCTTTTCCTTATGATTTTTATTTTTTCTTTCCTGATTGCACTGGCTAGGCCTTCCATGAAAATGCTGAGTGGAAGTGGTAAGAATGAGCACTCTTATCTTACAGTGTAATTATTTTCATTCTCTTCTAATTTTCATTTCTGATTCATCTTTATTATTTTAGACCTTCAATTTTTTTCTTCATTTGCTTATTCTTTGTCTAACTTTGACCATTCTAGTTTGCATAATTCCCATTGTAATGTTGTCTTTAGTACTCTTTTTTAACCTATGAGTTACTTAGCAGTATGTTCAAAATCTGTACACAACTTTAAAGATTCCCTTTGCTTTTTATTTCTAACTTTATTATTTTTAAAGTATGATCTACATAGTCCAGTTCTTTTTTGTTTCATGACTGTATATGGTCACTTTTTGTAAATGACTCATATGTGCTGTGCTAAGCCACTCAGTCCTGTCTGACTCTTTGCAACCTGACCGAGTGACCAAACACAAAACAGCATGGGCCATTTACAAAACTGACCATATACAGTCATGAAACAAAAAAGAACTAGACTATGTAGATCATATTTTTAAAATAATAGTTAGAAATAAAATTCAAAAAGGAATTTTAAAGTTGTATAAATGACCCATAGATAATTGAATAGAATTTGTAATACCTAGTTGTTGGGGATCAGAGAAAGCAATGGCAACCCACTCCAGTACTCTTGCCTGGAAAATCCCATGGTTGGAGGAGCCTAGAAGGCTGCAGTCCATGGGGTCGCTGAGGGTTGGACACGACTTCACTTTCACTTTTCACTTTCATGCATTGGGGAAGGAAATGGCAACCCACTCCAGTGTTCTTGCCTGGAGAATCCCAGGGACGGCGGAGCCTGGTGGGCTGCCGTATATGGGGTCGCACAGAGTCAGACATGACTTAAGTGACTTAGCAGCAGTTGTTGGGGATGAAGAAGTTACTTAAGATTTACTACTCATTTGTCAATTTAAGATTATACTGTGATTTACCTTTATCCCTCTCCTGTTTGGAATCTCTCTCTCTCTCTTTTTAAGCTATTTATTTATTTTAGTTAATGTCTTTATTTTAATTGGAGGCTAATTATTTTACAATATTTTGGTAGTTTTGGCCACCTGAATCACATGAATTCACATGAATCAGTCATGGGTGTACATGTGTCCCCCATCCTAAACCCCTCTCCCACCTCCCTCTCCATCCCATCCCTCAAGGTCATCCCAGTACACTGGCCCTGAGTGTCCTGTCTCATGCATCGAACCTGGACAGGTGATCTATTTCACAGATGGTAAAATAAATGTTCCAGTGCTATTCTCTCAAATCATCCTACCCTCACCTTCTTCCAGAGAGTCCAAAAGTCTGTTCTTTACATCTGTGTCTTTTTTGCTATCTGACATATAGTATCATCATTGCCATCTTTCTAAATTCCATATATATGCATATACTGTATTGGTGTTTTTCTTTCTGACTTACTTCACTCTGTATAATAGGCCCCAGTTTCATCCACCTCATTAGAACTGATTCAAATGCATTCTTTTTAATGGCTGAGTAATATTCCATTGTATACATGCCACAGTTTTCTTATCCATTTATCTGCTGATGGACATCTAGGTTGCTGCAATGAACACTGGGGTACACATGTCTCTTTCAATTCCAGTTTTCTCAGTGTGTATGCCCAGCAGTGGGACTGCTGGGTCATATGGCAGTTGTATTTCCAGTTTTTTAAGGAATCGCCACTCTGTTCTCTATAGTGGCTGTACTAGTTTGCATTCCCAACAACAGTGTAAGAGGGTTCCCTCATCTCCACAACCTCTCTAGCATTTATTGTTTGTAGACTTTTTGATGCCAGTCATTCTGACCAGCATGAGATGGTACCTCATTGTGGTTTTGATTTGAAATTCTCTGATAATGAGTGACTTTGAGCATCTTTTCATGTGTTTGTTAGCCATCTGTATGTTTTTGGAGAAATGTCTGTTTAGTTCTTTGGCTCATTTTTTGATTGGATCATTTATTTTTCTGGAATTGAGCTGCATATATATTTTTGAGATTAATTCTTTGTATGTTGCTTCGTTTACTATTGTTTTCTCCCATTGTGAAAGCTGTCTTTTTACCTTGCTTTTCGTTTCCTTCATTGTGAAAAAGCTTTTAAGTTTAATTAGGTCCATTTGTTTATTTTTGCTTTTATTTCCGTTACTATGGGAGGTGGGTCACAGAGGATCCTGCTGTGATTTATGTCATTGAGTGTTTTGCCTATGTTTTCCTCTAGGAGTTTTAGTTTCTGGTCTTACATTTAGATCTGTAATCCATTTTGAGTTTATTTTGTGTATGGTGTTAGAAAATGTTCTAGTTTCATTCTTTTACAAGTGATTGACCAGTTTTCCCAGCACCGCTTGTTAAAGATTGTCTTTTCTCCATTGTATATTCTTGCCTCCTTTGTCAAAGATAAGTTGTCCATAGGTACGTGGATTTATCCTTAGGCTTTCTATTTTGTTCCATTGATCTATATTTCTGTCTTTGTGGTAGTACCATACTGTCTTAATGACTGTAGCTTTGTAGTAGAGCCTGAAGTCAGTCAGGTTGATTCCTCTAGTTCCATTCTTCTTTCTCAAGATCGCTTTGGCTATTGAAGGTTTTCTGTATTTCTATACAAATTGTGAAATTATTTGTTCTAGTTCTCTGAAAAATACCATGGGTAGCTTGATAGGGATAGCATTGAATCTATTGATTGCTTTGGGTAGTATACTCATTTTTACTATATCGATTCTTCTGATCCATGAACATGGTATATTTCTCCATCTATTTGTGTCACCTTTGATTTCTTTCATCAGTGTTTTATAATTTTCTATATATATGTCTTTTGTTTCTTTAGGTAGATTTATTCCTGAGTATTTTATTCTTTTCTTGACAATGGTGAATGGAATTGTTTTCTTAATTTCTCTTTCTATTTTCTCATTGTTAGTGTATGGGAATGCAAGCGTTTTCTGTGTGTTAATTTTGTATCTTGCAACTTTACTATATTCATTGATTAGCTCTAGTAATTTTCTGGTGATGTCTTTTGAGTTTTCTATGTAGAGAATCATGTCATCTGCAAACGGTGAGATTTTACTTCTTCTTTTCTCTCATATCCTGAATCCTGTTTCTTCTCCTTTTTAGTTGATTCCTTTATCTTGATGATACACATTCTTCAAGGGTTTTCAGGAAGAGTGTGACTCTGAATATACTTTTATTCTGTGTGCAAATCAGATCTGCCCATAAAATTACAAGTTATAAACAGTTGTTTTTATAATTCCAAAAAAATGAAAGTGAAAGTGTTAGTCACTCAGTTATGTCTGAACTTTTTGAAACCCCATGGACTGTAGCCTGCCAGGCTCCTCTGTGCATGGAACTCTCCAGGTAAGGATACTGGATTGGGTTGCCATTTCCTTCTCCAGGGGTCTTCTTGACCCAAGGATCAGATCTAGGTCTCCTGTATTGTAGGCAGAAACTTTACCATTTAAGCCACCAAGGACAGCTCCAAAAGATAATTCCCAAAGTCCTGTTCTAACATCACCTGGCATCAAGTGTTACAGTTAAGAAGCTTGAATAAATATTAGTTCCTGTTTCTTGGTGCATTTTATAATATTTTTCCTTTCTGAGAATGTTTCTTTAAGAATTTTTTTCTTTCTATTTCTATGATTCTGAAATTTCAAAATCATGTACCATTCTTTTTTCCAATTTTATTTGTAGTGTGGACTCCTTTATGGCTCTTTTATTTTGGAAACACATTTTCCTTAGCTCTGCTGAATTGTTTTACATTATTTATTTGATATTTCTTACCCCTCTATTCTGATTTTCTGCAGCACTAATAATTTGGATTGGGGATCTCCTGGCCTGATCCTTTTCCTTTCTTTTTTTTTTTAATCTATTTTTTCACCTCATATTCTCTTTTCCTCTGCATTCAGTGAAATTTTCTTAATCTTCTAAGTTTGTGATTATATTTTTAAATAACAGCCCAAATAAGGCTAAATATTTTCATATTTATTACACATGTGTATATTTGTATGTTACATATTTATTTTAATTGAAGTATAGTTGGATAATACTATGTCAGTTTCAGGTGAACAACATAGTGATTTAATGTTTACATACATTAAAAAATACTCACCATGGTAAGTCTAGTAACCATCTGTCTGCATAGTTATTGCAGTATTATTGAATATATTTGTTATCCTATGTATTACATCACCATGACTTATTTATTTTATAACTGGAAATTTGTACCGCTTAACCCCCTTCACCTATTTCACCCAACCCCTCACTCCCTCTTCTCTCTGGCAAACTTTCTGGTTTCTTTTCCTAAGTAGTTTTTTTCCAGAATACTACTGTATGAAATAGTATTCTGTGTTTTTTTCCTTATTCAGTAGTTAAAATTTTCCTTGCCATTATTAATTATAGACTAACTTAAAAAATGTTTTCTCCTGCTGCATATATTGTTTCTATTTACTTTAACTTCCTTTAGAATGTGTGTTTATTTTGATCCCTTTTCTTTGGTCTCTTTTCTTGAAAGAGGTTTTCCTTAATTTCTTGGTGATCCTTTGTCATCCATTCATACTTTTATGAGTCAAAGCAATATCAATTTGTAAAAATGCAATTACTGTGAGGCTCAGTATAGCAAAGCTCAATTTTAAAAAAGAATGAGACACAACAAACAGCTCTGTGTACACAGTGTGACAGGTTAGATTTCACTGTAAATTATAGGATGAGGACATTGCTATGTTATTTCAGGATCCTTAACAATAGGTCTATAGGTCTCCTTCTGGAGAAGGAAAGGCAATCCACTCCAGTATTCTTGCCTGGAGAATCCCGTGGACAGAGGAGCCTGGTGGGCTGCAGTGCGTGGGATCACCAGAGGTGGACACAACTGAAGCAACTAAACAACAATAGGTCTCCCCCACATCGACTCCGTTGGTCTCTCCAGACACCCCAGGGGATTTTTAATCAGTCACTAGGAATATGGAAACAGATGGGTGTAAGACTGGGTAATATCATTCTGAGTGCTGAGCATCTCATTTTTAGTTTGTAGAGTTTTGTATTTATCCCTTGGTCTTTAGTACAATTCATTTCATCCTTCAACTTTGGCTTCTTTTGTATCCAGATTCTCACTGGGTACTTTCTCCATATACCATCTATCTTCTGCATGAGACAGGTGAGGTGACACTAGAATTGTTAACTGAATTTCATAATGTCAGTAACCAGGAGAAATGTCAATAACCTCAGATATGCAGATGACACCACCCTTATGGCAGAAAGTGAAGAACTAAAATGAGCCTCCTGATGAAAGTGAAAGAGGAGAGTGAAAATGTTGGCTTAAAACTCAACATTCAGAAAACTAAATGACATCCATTCCCATCACTTCATGGCAAATAGATGGGGAGACCATGGAAACAATGACTGACTTTATTTTGGGGGCTCCAAAATCACTGCAGATGGTGACTGCAGCCATAAAATTAAAAGATGCATTCTCCTTGGAGAAAAGCTATGACCAACCTAGACAGCATATTAAAAAGCAGAGACTTTGCCAACAAAGGCCCCTCTAGTCAAAGCTATGGTTTTCCAGTAGTCATGTATGGATGTGAGAGTTGAACTATAATGAAAGCTGAGTGCTGAAGAATTGATGCTTTTGAACCATGGTGTTGGGGAAGACTCTTGAGAGTCCTTTGGACTGCAAGGAGATCCAACCAGTCAAACCTAAAGGAAATGAGTCCTCAATATTCATTAGAAGGACTGATGTTGAAGTTGAAACTCGAATACTTTGGCCACCTGATGCGAAGAACTGACTCATTAGAAAAAACCCTCATGCTGGGAGAGATTGGCAGGAGAAGGGGATGACAGGATGAGATGGTTGGATGGCATCACCAACTCAATGCACATGAGTTTGAACAAGTTCCAGGAGTTGGTGATGGATAGGGAAGTCTGGCGTGCTGCAGTCCGTGGGGTCACAAAGAGTCGGACAAGACCAAGTGACTGAACTGAACTGATTTCATAGTGAGAGCAGAGCATGGGGACTGTTGTTATTTATAAAGACTTTTAACCAACTCTCTTATTCTCAGTCTTAAGTCAAAACTTACATTTAGGGACACTAGGCACTCCTTTTCAGGGTTCTAAGATTCTGTAAAGTGAATTGACTTGCGGCTTGCTGATATTTGCTTATTTTTAATTTAAAGCAATGAAGATAATGGTTACTTTGCCCCTTTTGGTTCCTGTATTTCTTTAAATTCCATTTTTGTTATGCTTTCAATCAACTTTTATTAATATTTTATTAGTGTAGCTTTTTTTTTCTGTCTTGAGTTTCAGCTCTTTATAATATTTTGTTTAATTATCTTTTGAGAAGAGCAAAATTTATAGTCAGGTGTGTGGAAGTGTGTGTGTTGCAGATACAGATGATAAATAATAATAATAAATAAGGAAATTATATAACATGTGAGAAAGTGCTCTTAGATGCTATGGAAATAATAACATATAAAGCAGGGTTAGGAGTATTAGTAACATAAGAGGAATGTGATGCAATTTATACAGAGTGGTCAAGGTTAGGTGTCATTGAGAAGGTGACATTAGAAGGAGGTGAGAGGTATCATCAAGGAGATATCTTAGGAGATATCTGAGAAGATATCTGATATTTTACACCAAGGTAGTTGTCAGATCAAAGGCCCTCCAGGATTAGGACTGGGTATTTGAGAAAGAGAGAATTTGTGTGCCTGGAACAAAGTTAGTGAGGGAGAGAGTAGTAAGTGATAATGTCAGAGACATAAGAGGGAGAACAAATGATATAGGGCTTTGTGGTAATCATAGGGACTTTTCCTTTCATTCTGATTGTCTTGGGGAGCCAGAACAGTTGACTTATTATGTGTGTGTGGGAGAGTTGGGGAGAATGGGGTGAACAACAGTAGAAGCATTGGATCTCATGGAACTACTGTTATCCAGACAAGAAATGATGGTGGCTTGGACCTAAGTGGAAATTACAAAAAGGGTAAAAAGTGGCTGGGTATAGTTAGGATTCTGATATACTTTGAAGGTGAAGGTGAAGTCGGCTCAGTCGTGTCCGACTCTTTGCGACCCGGTGGACTGTAACCTACTAGGCTTCTCCGTCCATGGGATTCTCCAGGCAAGAATACTGGAGTGGATTGCCATTTCCTTCTCCAGATATACTTTGAAGACAGAGCTAATAGGGTAGACTGTGGACTATCAGAGAAAGGAATCAAGGGTAACTCCAAAGTTTTGGCATAAGCAACAGGGAAAATGCAGTTATCAATAGATGACTCAGGAAAGACTGTCAAGAGAAGTAGTTTTGATATTAGAAAAGAGTTTGGTTTTAGACATGTTGAATATAGGATGCAATAGACATCCATTAGGATCTGGAGTCTGTGAGTCTTAAGTGTTGACATGAGATTTAAAGCCAAGATACTGAGTGATATCCCCAAGGGAATGAATGTAGATAAGAAAAAGAAGTAGCAAGGATGGATCCATGTGGGTGACTCTTTGAAGAAACACAATACAAAATTATGAGTACAAAATTAAGTAAAATAATAAACAATTATTTAGGCTAAAAATAAATTGCACACTAAAAAAGCTGAAAAATATAAAAATATTGCAAAGTCCATGAAAGTAACAGTGGTTTTTTTTTTTTTAATTAATTTACCAACTGACAAACCATTCAAACCTTTTCCCAACTTTTTTGGCTGCTTATCCTTAATGCCATTTCCTACTGGGATGACCCAGAAGGGAGGGAGGGGAGGGAGGTGGGAGGGGGGGTTCAGGATTGGGAACTCATGTACACCCGTGGTGGTTTCATGTTGATGTATGGCAAAACCAATACAGTATTGCAAAGTAAAATAAAGTAAAAAAATAAATAAAGTACTTACAATAGTAAAAAAAAAAAAAAAAAAGAGTTTATCAAACTTAATTTTTTGATTGCTGGAATCAAAGTTTGCTTTTGATTGCCCAAGACATGTGGCTTTATTGTAATACTGATATAGGCTATATCCTATAAACACAAGAATTCTAATGTATTTGATTGTATATTATTCCCATAAAAGGTACATTTATAATAGGTATGCTATAGTGCTGTGTTGATTCCTGTTGAGTGAGAATTTCCATTTTTATTCGACATTAATTTTACATGTTTGAAGATAAGAATTTCCCAGTGACTAGTTTTTATATCCACATGTTCTAAACTTTGTTTCCCTTTCACCAACTACATAGCCTCAGGTGCCTTGAAACACATTCATATCGCAGGGCATTCTGGCACATGAGTGATTGTGAAGTGCTCTTAGAAGCCCACTTCTCTATGAGGTAGCTAGCATTAGCTTAACTATAAATGAAAATGACTACAAACCACTTAAAAGTATTCTACTAGACCCTACTTATTTTTGGCCACATCCCCAAAATGATTGCTACTACTTAAGCAGCACCTGACAAACATGTGACAGAAAAGAAGTATAAATGGAAAAAAAAAGTCTTAACCAACTGCAGTTAAAATATGTAAAAACTTTCTTATGTCCCTCATAGCATTGTGACTGTGCTCACACAAAAGAGAGTCCCTGAAGCTAAGATTAAACCTCAGTAGGTTTATTGTAAATCCTCCTTTGGGAGAATATTAAGGACTGAGTCCTCAAGTACTCCAATGTGAAAAGTTTGAGGGACAAAAAGGGATCACAAAGAAAGCTGAGGAGAGGAGTGATCAGTGCAACTGGAAGAAACTCAAGAGAAATGCAGTCTTTGGAAACTTTGAAGAACATGTATCAAAGAGGAAAATTTGATTACCTGTATGAAATAAGATGAGGAATGAGGACTGCCTATTGGATTCAGCAATGTAGAGGTCATTTGTGATATTAACCAGAGAAGCTTTAGTGAACTGATGGAAGACAACTATGATGTGATGGGGTTAAAAGAGAATTAGGGTGAGAGAAACCATAGGCAAATAATGTAGGCAACCATTTCAATAAGTTTTTCTGTAAAAGGGTTTGAGATATGGACATATAGATGGCGGGGGTAGTAGAGTCAAAAGACTGTTTTTGGGTATACTGAGAGGAAAGATTCAGCAGAAGATAAATCTCTTATAGCACAGGAGAGAGACAAGGAAATCTAGTGCAGAAATGAAAGGTTTGACTTTGGATAGTTGCCTCAATCATGCATTACTGGTAACAGAAAAGGGCTGAGTATAAGAGTGCACATGTGAGCAGATGGTGGAGTCTGTGGAAATTTTCTTCTGAGGGCTCTCATTTTCTCAGTGTGGAAGAAATCATGGCCACTAGCTTCCTACTGGGAGTGAGGATGCAATGTAAATTATTTGAGATAAGAGAAGGGGTGTGGATTATTATCTAGTGGAGTGGGAAAGTGAATGGCTTAGGGAAGCTTAGTAGGATTTCTGGACAACATTAAGGGTTCATCTTGAACTGTGGTTTTTTTTATTCAAAGTATCTGTGTAGTCAGGGGCTCTTTTATAGACATATTGTCTGTGGGATCAGGTGCAAAAATGAGCTGAGAGGAAAATAAGTACTTGTGGGAATTTGAGATGACTTATAGGATGGCCTTTACCTTGTGGGTGATTTTTGAATGAATATTTGAAAGAGGAGAGTGACTGAATCCAGGGAAGGCATATTATGTATCTTTGAAATGAATTACATAAATAATTTAAGTAATGTGCTAGGCAATGACACGCTTAGAGTTTCGATGAAACTAAAACATTTATAAATGCCATAACTGAAACTGTCTGACCCAAGAGCTCCAGTGAGTTTGCCTATTGTTACTCATTTGATGGGCAATATTAGTTCCTCCTTTCCTTTCAACTATGTATTAACACTCCATTCTGAAGCAAAAACAGTAAATTCAGCAACCTCTGTACCTCCAATTTTGGTGTGCATTTTGCTTCTTGGATTTATCTTCTCCTTACTATTTTTCACCTTCAGTGTTGAGAAGATAACAGAATCAAGCCCAAAGTAATAATGTAATGAACTGTTTCCTTTTTCCTCTAGTAATATCTAGCCCTGGTAAATATGGAGTTCTTAGCTTCCTGCATAATAGTAGCCAGGTAATCATGATGAATCCTTAGGCTCTGTGGTCCTCATTACCAGTTGAGTCTCTTCTCTGGGATGGGAACTCTCTTTACACAATGGAAATAAATCCTTTGAGCTGAATCGGCAGACTGAATATATTGTCTTAAAGAGTCTTCATCTTAGTTCAGGATGCCATTAAAAATACTATAGGGTGATGGCTTAAACAAAAAACGTTTATTTCTATCGTGTCTGGAGGATAAGCAGTCCAAGATGAAGGCATGGCAGACTTGGTATCTGGTGAGGGCCGGCTTCCTGGTTCATAGTCCATTTTCTCACTGTTTCCTCATATGGCAAAAGGGGCAAGAGAGCTGTCTGAGGTCTCTTTTTAAGGCCACTAATTGTACTCATAAGAACTTTATTCTCATGACCTAATTATCTCCTAAAGGCCCTACCTCCCAATTCATTCACACTGAGGATTAGGATTTCAACATATGAATTTTAGGGGGACACAAATATTCAGCCCATAACGGTCTTGGTTTCCAATCTTGCTGAGAGTAAAGTGTCATGGATTTAAGGAAAGGAGATAATATGAACTTTCATGAGTTATCCCAAGCCCTTCCCTAAAGTCTTGAGATAACTTAGTGAAATAACATTTATTCTTATATTACAGAGACAGAAAATAATGCATATTAAAGTGAAATTTTATTAAGAAATCCTATAATCTTCATCCAATATGATTTTTAAATTCAGAAAGTAACATTTCTAGAGAAAGGTTTGTTTTCTTGACAGCATATAAATACTTCCCCTTCTAAACCTCAAGTATCACTTTCCACTCCTTTGACAGGTAATATATGTCCCACAGTCAATACTACCTCATTCAGACAGAGGAAACAAGCTCTGTCTGTGTTGTTTGCTTCAGGATAGACTCTTACACAAAGCAAGCCTTCCAGTATTTGATCAATTGATTCCTTGGACCCGAGGGACAGGAAATCCATGGCCTCACATGCTATTCTCATAGTTGTTAGGACTGAGAAAAATCCAGATTCTGAGAGACAGTGTTCTGTCCCTAGTGTATATTTTTGAGATGTATATTCTCTGTGCAGTGCATGTGAGTGAGTGTGTGTATGGGTGTTTATGTGTGTGTGTGTTAAGCAGCAAGAAGAAGATTGTTTTGACCATAAAAATGCAAACTTGTGATAGAATATTATGTTGTTTCTCAAACTGCAATATAGCTTAATAGATTTATTAAAAATGAAATAGCATAATGTATCCTAAATCAGAGTGTATTAAAGTAGGAAAAGTAAGTATTGTTACAGGAAAGTTTTGTTTCAGCAAGTATACACTGGTTTGTACCATTATTTATTTTTCTTATTGTAGGTTACATATAAAATATTTGAGGCATTGGTCCAAAATAACAAGTCCCTTAAGCAATTTACCTCAAAGAGTTATTATAAGGTTCATGCATAAATGTGCACAACATTGAAAATAACCTCTAGCATACAAATTACTTGGTAATACATAGTGCTTTATTTTTTAATTTTTATAATAGGATCATGCTATTTTGAATGAAAATTTGAAAAATCAAGATTTTAAAAGTATTAAGTACCTTAAAAATACGAACATGAACTATATTTTATTGTGAACAATATATTTTAAAGGGTTTTGAGATCTTTGCATTCAAGGGATATAGAATGTCATATTTTCTTAGAGTTCTGCATGCCACTGGTCCCTCCCTGGGATCTAGCCCAAGCTTGGTGGTGACACAGGTTTGGAGATCTCATATGAAAGTTAGATTCAAGGAATTTGAACTTGGCCAAGAATATTGCTCTAAGAGCTCAAAGAGGAAAAGTCAGAGGGTTTGGAGGAAAAAGCCAATAAAACTAAACTGTTCCTCAAATTTGAAGGTCAGGGAGGACAACGAAAATGTAAGAAGAGAGCAGGAAGCAGAGAGCAAATGTTGGATCAAGGTGACAGGATATGAGCCAGTGTAAGATCTGGCCTTCAGGATGTAAACCTGCTCCCAGTGAAGCATGGTTCAGGTGGAGGGAGTCATGGTGACTCAGGGAAGAAGGGTAGCAGCAGCAGAAAGCAGCAGCGGAATAAGACGGAGTGATACTCTGCAGCCCCATCTTCACCTTCTAGAGGAGCACGCAGTAGCAGGCAACAGCTGAGTTTAAGGAGCCTGACAGGCTGACTGAATACAGACTTTGCCACTTATTTGCTGTGTGAGTGAAGACATGTTACTTAATCTGTGTGGCTTAATTTCTACAATGTAAAGTGAGGATAATGTAAGACTGCTGTGAGGACTGAGTAAGTTAATATTTGCAAAGTGCTTAGAACAGTGGCTGTCTCATGCTTTAGCAATAAGTGAATGAAGCACAAGATGGAATCAAGATTGCCGGGAGAAATATCAATAACCACAGGTATGCAGATGACACCACTCTTATGGCAGAAAGTGAAGAAGAACTAAAGAGCCTCTTGATGAAAGTGAAAGAGGAGAGTGAAAAAAGTTGGCTTAAAGCTCAACATCAATACAACTAAGATCATGGCATCTGGTCCCATCACTTCATGGCAAATACATGGGAAACAGTGGAAACAGTGGCTCACTTTATTTTTCTAGGCTCCAAAATCACTGTAGACGGTGACTGAAGCATGAAATTAAAAGATGCTTGCTCCTTGGAAGAAAAGCTAAGACCAACCTAGACAGGTTGTTAAAAAGCAGAGACATTACTTTGCCAACAAAGGTCTATCTAGTCAAGGCTATGGTTTTTCCTGTGGTCATGTATGGATGGGAGAGTTGGACTATAAAGAAAGCTGAGTGCCAAAGAACTGAAGCTTTTGAACTGTGGTGCTGGAGAAGACCCTTGAGAGTCCCTTGGACTGCAAGGAACTCCAACCAGTTCATCCTAGAGGAGATCAGTCCTGAGTATTCATTGGAAAGACTGATATTGAAGCTGAAACTCCAATACTTTGGCCACCTGATGCGAAGAGCTGACTCATTTGAAAAGACCCTGAGGCTGGGAAAGATTGAAAGCAGGAAGAGAAGGGGACGACAGAGGATGAGACAGTTGGATGGCATCACCAACTCAATGGAGATGAGTTTGAGTAAACTCCAGGAGTTGATGATGGACAGGGAGGCCTGGCATGTTGCAGTCCATGGGGTCACAAAGAGTTGGATACGACTGAGTGACTGAACTGAACTGAAGGGCTTGATAAATAAATAACTAAATTGTCACCATAGCTTTTCACTTACAGCAGGATAATTTTTGACACATTAATTTATGACTTTCTCTGTGTATTTCTCACCTTTTTTCTGCCTTTATTTAAGCCAGAAGTTAAGCTCAGTGTTTGGGCTCATCATATTTACTCTGTGTGTACTTCTCTAGGTATTTATGCACACTTTATTTTAAAAACTTTTAAGGCAGCAAGACAAGGGGGAAATGTTCCCTCTGATGGGACGAGTGCAGGAATCCCTTGTCCTGCTCTGTGACTCCACTCTGCAGAGGGGTCACTTGCCCTCTGGGAAAGGCTGGGTGGGGCCCCTGGGGAGGCTGGGATGCCCAGTTTGGATGCTCCAACTCTCTTCAAAGATGCCCTAACCAAAGGATGGCACTGTAGCAGTCAAGCTTCTGGTCCCAAAGAGACCATGCCAATCACAGAGGTAGACAGTAGGGAGTGATGTGTTTTGACCAAAAGTCCTCCCTAGTGCCTTGATTCTTTTGTGAGATGCTCAACTTTGCTCAATCCAGGGGAGGAGACTAGGTGAGGAGGAGGATGGAAAACTTCAAGAAGGACCGAGCCTGAAACTTCTGCTAATTTTAGAGAAAGGGATGGCTGAGTCTTATTTTGGTTTAAGAAATATTTAAAAATATCTCTTGCACACCCAAGTTTATAAACTGAAAATCCTTCAGGACAGCCATATTTTCTGATAGCTTCCCTTCTTTACCTACTAAGTTGCTTTTCATTTGAGTCAAAAGTGTTAGAAACAGGGAAAAAAAAATCCACTGATGATGTCACTCCCCACTCCCAGCACTCTACTGTCTCAAATAGGGACGCAGAGCCTTGTTTTCAGCCCAGCTGTCACATCTGAACCCACAAGAGCACTATGGCCTGGCTTTGGGGATTTGGATGAAGAAGAACCTCTCCTACATCTGAGTTTTGTGCCTAGTTATTACCAGAAAAATCTGTGTACCAACCTGTCAGGTTATACTCCTAACTCAGATAGCTGTCACAACAATGAAAATAGGCTTTCCTGAAAAAGGTGACCAATGTGACATAAATGAAAGCCAGCTGTCCCAGGACTGAGCAGCCAGAGAACACGAATGAGGGCCCGTTAGGACTCACACTCCAATTATGATCGCCCCTGGCAGAGCACACTCTGCTGAGGGTTTAGAGGCTCGTTTAGGAGGTACTTTCCAAGTACTTGCAGTCAACCTGGCTACTCCTCAGGGCTGATTTCTGCTGCTCTGCACTGTGCCACCTACTTGACTGTTCTG
Organism: Nanger dama; assembly: GCA_917880005.1. Taxonomy (NCBI): domain Eukaryota; kingdom Metazoa; phylum Chordata; class Mammalia; order Artiodactyla; family Bovidae; genus Nanger; species Nanger dama. The sequence continues at coordinate 8,106,889 of CAKJTW010000059.1, forward strand.
CTTGGACTCCTTTCACCACTTTAGGCTGGTTACCCCAAAGATCTGCTGACCTGGCTGTTAGTTGATCTGGATTCTGCACAGCTTGACTCTGAACAGCTTGACTCTGCTCTCAGCAGTCTTAATCTGCTGGAGGTCAGATCTCTGCTGATTCACCTCATATGTTGGTGCCATCTCTGCCTTCTGTTTAGACCAAGGAGCATCCTCTGTGTTGTTGCCTGGACTCCGATACAGAGGTTAATCAGCTCAGTTCAGTCGCTCAGTCGTGTCCGACTCTGCGACCCCATAAATCACAGCATGTCAGGCTTCCCTGTCCATCACCAACTCCGGGAGTTTATTCAAACTCATGTCCATAGAGTTGGTGATGCCATCCAGCCATCCCATCCTCTGTCGTCCCCCTTTTCCTCCTGCCCCCAACCCCTTCCAGCATCAGGGTCTTTTCCAATGAGTCAACTCTTTGCATGAGGTGGCCAAAGTATTGGAGTTTCAGCTTTAGCATCATTCCTTCCAAAGAACACCCAGGACTGATCTTTAGAATGGACTGGTTGGATCTCCTTGCAGTCTAAGTGACTCTCAAGAGTCTTCTCCAACACCACAGTTCAAAAACATCAATTCTTCGGTGCTCAGCTTTCTTCACAGTCCCACTCTCACATCCATACATGACCACAGGAAAAACCATAGCCTTGACTAGACGGACCTTAGTCGGCAAAGTAATGTCTCTGCTTTTGAATATGCTATCTAGGTTGGTAATAACTTTTCTTCCAAGAGTAAGCATCTTTTAATTTCATGGCTGCAATCAACATCTGCAGTGATTTTGGAGCCCCCAAAATAAAGTATGACACTACTTCCATTGTTTCCCCATCTATTTCCCATGAAGTGATGGGACCAGATGCCATGATCTTTGTTTTCTTAATATTGAGCTTTCAGCCAACCTTTTCACTTTCCTCTTCTACTTTCATCAAGAGGCTCTTGAGCTCCTCTTCACTTTCTGCCATAAGAGTGGTGTCACAGAGATTAATGATGTAGCTTTTTTTCTTTTTTTTTTTCATTCCCCTAGAGCAGCTGAATTGGAATAGTCTCAAATAATGACCACTTTCTGTACCTAGAATTACCCTAGTCTTTGGCTAGACTCCTCTTCAAGTGATTTCCATTTTAAGGCTCCTTGGTCAGCTAAGCATATTTAAAAGAACTCCTTTCCAGTCGCCACCACCTCATCCCTCTCCCCAGGTCCTCACACAGGCCTACATAGGTCTGAAACTTAATTGTGGATATAGTTGGGGGTTACCAGCCAACCTCACACTGGCTATGTCTCAACCTTGGTTTTAGCTGGACTCTCTACATGAAATGATATCCTACATGTAGACTATACATTTAAATGTAGGAATGACGATGATGCTAATAATCATAATAATAATCAACATTTCTTGAACTCTTTTCATGTGCCAGGCATTGTACTGGATATACTCTAAATAAAATATGCCATATCTTATTTAATCTTTGCAGTGATCCTGTAAAGTAGTTGTTATTACATCAATGTGGACTACAGATAAGGATCCAAAGGTACAGAGGATGCAAAACTTACCAGAGGTTCTACATGACTGGATAGGGATTTAGTTTCAGGAAGTCCAATTTCTGAACCCACCACTGTATCCCTGAAGGATGTGTTGCTTTATGAATGTCTTCTGTGCCAGAGTGTGATGAGGAGGCTTTTCTCCTGTGTTTAGACACCCCTGACTCTTATTTGCATGGGCGAGAAAAGGCTAATTAACTTACATAAATAGTATCTCATTAATCCATTTGCACTGTTCTAAAGAATAGGGACAGAGAGCTCCTAGGTCACTGTGTTAGTACTTTCCTAAAAATATTCTTTGAGGAATGACTGCTACCCTTTTTTCAATATTATTCAATAAGTACACAGATATTCAATAAGCACGTTGCCAAAGGCGGCAGTCTTGTTTACTTATCTTTTAATTCTTCTAAGGTGCAAGGCAAATATAACACTGACAGTCTATTAATCAGATGACTGCATTATTGATGTATAATAAAATGCTAAACAATATGATGTTCATTGTTATTTATTAGGTGGGTTAATGAGGAGTTGGAAAAATTGCTTTCCTTTTATATCTATTCCTTTCTTTTTCATGACTCTGCCTTTATTATTGAGGACAATGGTGGCCATGGCATTTTAGAATTAGATCCAAGGAAAACATTCTATCTATCTGGAAATGTACACTGTGACACGTTTGGTCAATCAGCAAAACCACGGGGCATTTTGGCCAGAATACTAGGCACTTTTGGCTAGTAACAAAGGAGGCTGGCCTGCAAAGACCTTGAACTTGAATTGGGCATACTGGAAATCATCGAGTTAATGGATGTGGGGGATTGTGCTGCTAATTATTGGTGAGATGGAAGGACTCATCTGGAATTACTTTGTTTTTTCCGTGTGCTTAACAACATTTCTGTTCTTCTTTCTTTCTTTTTAACTAATGATTTAAGTTTGTGACCTTGATAAACACCTGCTGTGTTTACTTTGGCGAAAGTCTGGAATTCACTACTCTCCCCAGGTGATACTTAGGATGATAGTTTGAATTCAAGTACAGAAAGGCAATTCTTAGCTATCTTTAATTATTAATTATGTTACCAAGGAGAGAAGAAAATGGACCACTGCTACTTGTATTCAAAGTGCTGTCAAATATAGAATGTGTCCCTCATTCACTAACTTAATTCATTATATATCATGCTCTTGTTTTTATTTGAAAATAAATCACCTGTTTTTGTTAAGCTCAATGAAATTTTTACTTTTTGTTAAAATTTTGTTCTAAATAGTCTTCTGTTTAATAACTTGTGAGAAACTTAGTAATAATTACAATTAACAAAATAAATGCACCTCAGACACATTTTTTTAAACGGCATTTGCATTATATTTAGCATTTGATTAATAGCTCAGAAAACAATGAGGCACAAATATTGCCAGAAGTGTATTATAAGGGCCAGCTCCTGAGGCTGACAGGCATTTCAAAATGAAGGTATTGAGGCATTTGAAGACTTTTTCCATTTGTATATAGTAAGAACAAGACAATTGCTTCCCAAACGTGATTTATTTGTTGCCCAAGCTTTGTGAACAAGTGTTTGTGTGGGCCTGACTTTCACTGTCATCTTCTCTTTCCAGATATATACCACATTTTGGAAAAAAAAGAGCCCTTTTTAGAATTTATTCAGTTATTCAGTCATGTCCAGCTCTTTGTGACCCCATGAACCGCAGCATGTCAGGCCTCCCTGTCCATCATCAACTCCTAGAGTCCATCCAAACCCATGTCCATTGAGTCAGTGATGCCATTCAGCCATCTCATCCTGTCATACCCTTCTCCTCCTGCCCTCAATCTTTCCCAGCATCAGGGTCTTTCAAATGAGTCAGCAGTTTGCATCCAGTGGCCAAAGTATTGGAGTTTCAGCTTCAGCATCAGTCCTTCCAATGAACACCCAGGACTGATCTCTTTAGGATGGACTGGTTGGATCTCCTTGCACTCAAAGGGACTCTCAAGAGTCTCCTCCAACACCATAGTTCAAACGCATCAATTCTTCACCACTCAGCTTTCTTTATAGTCCAACTCTCACATCCATATATGACTATTGGGAAAACCATAGCCTTGATTAGACAGATCTTTGGTGGTAAAGTAATGTCTCTGCTTTTTAATTTGCTGTCTAGGTTGGTCATAACTTTCCTTCTAAGGAGGAAGCGTCTTTTAATTTCGTGGCTGCAATCACCATCTGCAGTGATTTTGGAGCCCCCAAAACTGTGGCTGGACAGTCAGCCACTGTTTCCACTGTTTCCCCCATCTATTTGCTCTGAAGTGATGGGACAGGATGCCAAGATATTAGTTTTCTGAATGTTGAGCTTTAAGCCAAATTTTTCACTTTCCTCTTTCACTTTCATCAAGAGGCTCTTTAAGTCTTCACTTTCTGCCATAAGGGTGGTGTCATCTGCATATCTGAGGTTATTGATATTTCTCCCAGCAATCTTGCTTCCAGCCTGTGCTTCATCCAGCCCAGCATTTCACATGATGTATTCTGCATACAAGTTAAATAAGCAGGATGACAATATACAGCCTTGAACATACAGCTTGAACATCTGACTGTATAAAACGCAATAGTATGTAAGATGTGTATTTACACAATGTGTGCTTTAAAACAACACTATTACTGTTTCATTCATTCACTACTCATTTAGAACCTCCCATGTATTTACCATTTTTGTTGCTCTTCACTCCTTTCTACATCTCTTCCTCTTCACATTTCATTCTATTTCCAGCTGTAAACCTCAGTTTCTTAAATTCTGTTATTATTTCCTAGAATTTTCCTAGCATTTTCACTCAGTTATTTTTAAAGTTCCCTATATCACTATTGATAGGTTCCAGCTCCCTGGCAACATTTTCAAGTTTGACTTGGAATTTGGGTTGTGGTGTAATTGGAATCACCCAGTAAACATGCCCTAGGACATCGTCGGAGTCCCAGTAACTCATCTGCTCTCTTGCCAGTGATGGAAATTTCACATGATATACATTAAACATTTTAACTTTAACAAATTAAAATCTCTCTTATTTTTACTGTTGTTTCTTGCCCTGTCATATTCCTAGTTATCCTAGCTTGTATACTGGACATTGTATTTTGAAACTGTTAAAATAAAATGTGCCTGAGCATCACGTTACCTTCCTCTAAAGAGGATTTTCATTTGCTTTGTCAGGTATGTAGGAGAAGTAGCAGTCAGTGTGTTTATGCAAGATCAGTCACGTACAACTGTTCGTGACCCCATGGACTGAAGCCTGCCATGCTCTTCTGTCCATGGAATTTTTCAGACAATAATTCTGGAGTGGGTTACCATTTCCTACTCCAAGGGATCTTCCTGACCCAGGGGGCCAACCTGCGTCTCTTGTGTCTCCTGAATTGGCAGGCAGGTTCTTTACCACTGTGCAACCTAGGAGGTCCAGCAGCAATCAGAGTTGATCTTAAGTTCAGGACCAGGTGACTCAAAGCAAGGCTGCAGTCTGTGCCCTGGACAATATCTGACAAATAGAACTTTCTCCATCCTGACAATTTGATAGATATCAGATTTCTACATTGGTCCAGACAAGTTCAGTGAGGGTAACTAAGGAGTTGAAAACTGTTTCTCATTAAGTAATAATGAAAAACACTAGAGTTATTATTTTTACTAAAGAAGAAAAATATTGGTGTTGATTTTATTACAATTAATTTCTGAAGAACTACTAGTTCTTCCTTGCTACTTTAAGAAAAAAATCTCTAGAGAAAACTAGGTCTCTTTTGAGTATTCAGAGGTTATGAGATTCCTAATATTGAGAATGAGTATTTTCCTAAATATTCAATTATTAAGTGCAAGGACAATGTGCACAGGGCATTTAATGAGGTATCTGCCCCATGGTACATACTCAATAAATGGCAATTGATACTACTATTACCCCTATTCCTACTACTACTCCTTCTCCTACTGCTAAAATTTTAAGATCCCAAACAACAAGATTCTTTCCAGCTCTATTGGATTGGTGTGGCCTCATAAAAAAATGAAGCAACATGGTGGAACCTTTAGAGGTGCTCCTCTGGCTGTGGTTTGGCTGTATACGCAAGATCAGAGGAGTCCTCCTTTAGAATCAGGGTTTGAAACTCAGTGTGTATCAGGACAAACATATCATCAGTTCCTAAAAGATAATTTGGCCATAGCTGGGACACTATAACTTTACTTTCTGGTGGGATTAATTTCTGAAATGGCATTCTGAGCTAGGGCTTTCAACTGTCCTTCCCTCCATTATTTTGGGAATGCTTGGAGAGTGCAAGAATGGAGGGTTTTCTGAATGTGACTTTTTAAAAAGTGATATTGAGTTTCAAGATCATTTTTAAAATAGAACATGGAGGAGGTTCTGAAAGAGTGAAGTTGAAACTATAAAGAGAACTTCTGGTAGAAATGTTTTAAAGGCATAATCATGATTTAATTTTTGTCTGGGTTAAGCTATTGGAGAAGGAAGTGGCAACCCACTCCAGTGTTCTTGCCTGGAGAATCCCAGGGAGGGTGGGCTGCCGTCTATGGGGTCGCACAGAGCTGGACACGACTGAAGTGACGGCATTAGCATTGAGCTGGCTTTGTATGGTTGGGTTGGCTGGCAGTTAAATAACAAAATATTAGGGGAGGGGTTTAAACATCAAAATCCTTGTGTTTTGTCTCAAATATTTGATGAAATATTTAATCAGTGCCAATTGTAGCAAAAGTGTAAAAGGTACTGAACTGTATTTCAGGGACTATTACTGCTATTCCACTGTTTAACGTTGCTGGGTCAGCCTCAGGCCATCTACAAGTTAGACAAACAGAAGAAACACTATAATGTGAACTTTGATATTGTTGACTGTTGAAGAAATGAAGTAATTAGCTGATACGGGATGGAGATTTGAACAAAGTCATTCTATTTTTCATAAGATAACCAATACATAAAAATGATGCCAGCCAACAGGAGATGTTTGCTCTATGTTACTGATTTGTTCTATAAATATTTCTAACTATTGAGTGTGTGACACACTGAAAGTAAAAAACAAAGCATTTTTATTGACTGAGATGGGAGAACTTCACCATTATGTTAAAGAAGCTTTGATTGTGAGAGTGATACAAATGGTTAGAGATTCCCTGAAGAGCTACTTCTTCTGGCAGTTTTGGAATAGGACAGAGCAAGTGAGCTCTTCCTTCTTGATGAAATCTCAGCGCTATTGGCCAAAGGTGGGAGACACTTTAGATTTATGTTTCATCAAATAGAACTTGGAGAAGAAAGTGGAAACTCACCTCAGTATTCTTGCCTAGGAAGTTCCATGGACAGAAGACTGGTGGGCTACAGTCCATGGGGTCACAAAAGAATCAAACATGACTTAGTGACTAAACAACCACAAAGTAGCGTTTAGCTTCCTCAGAAAAAGAGACTCATGTAGTACTTGCTACGGTTGGCTGAGATTTCCTCAGATGGCAGACTAGGCCAAAGCTGATTTGGGAGATCTGACAAATCATATGAAGGCACTTTAGCTGCAGGGGATAGTTTAGAACAACCTTAGCTTTTTGAGTCTTACAAGATCTGAATCATCTTTTGTTTAGATGAATAGGAGCTTTACTTTCTGAGCTTCAACAACAAAACTCAGTATAGTTGAAGTGCAATTACCAATACTGAGGATTATAGTCACCTAACTTGGCAGTCTATTACTCTTTTCTTTGGCTCACTCCTTTAATCAAGGGCATTTTAGGGGCCAAATTTGACAGCTGCAGTACTGGAGACAGATAGGGAACAAGGTTCTGGGATAAGTTACATTTTCTCTAGCTTTTGTGTCAAAGCAATTGGCAGTCTATTAGAAAGTTTCATTGTCTGCATCAAAGCCAGGAAGCTGTAATCCACTATTTCTCTGGCAGAAATAACAATAGGATAAAGTGGTTTTGATAAAATCTCATTATTTCCACACTATGGGATCAAATAAGGAGAAAAAGAGCCGATTTTTATAGGGAAGAAATGTTGGTGTTTCATGATTTTACTCCTCTGGGTGTTGGAAGTCCTAGGGTAACTCAGCTACATGGTGGTTTTGCACTCTTATGCCTACTGTTTTTCTAACGTTGTTCTTCAGATATATCAGAACCTCTTGGAGAACAGCAGCATCAGCATCAGCACCACCAGTAACAACCACCATACAATAATGACAACAGCAGCATGTTCTGGACCTCAGCTGGTGGGTTATTCTGGTTCAGTGCATTTACTGTACTGAGTAATTTTGATCTGTAACTAATTTTAGTAACTTCCAATAAGACCATAAACTATCTTTATTTCTCCTTAACCCTCTTTTAAATTCTTTTGCTCTCTGTACATCACTTTCCTTTCTCTCCTCTAGGCACCAAAAGCACCTTCAAACAATGACTGTTTCTTTGTCGTGCCCCTTGGGTCTATGTGACATAACTATTATTTAGTGTCTCTCTTCAGTTGTTTGTCAGGACTTCAAAGGCCGATTCATTTGCTTAGATACTGTTGCACAAAAGTAGACTACACGAAGAGGCCATTCTCCTTCTGAACTGATAGTTAGGATACTTCTCTGAAAGGAAAAAGCACAAGTTTTCGGTTGACTGATGGAAGGAAAGCAAAGAGGCAAGTTTTGGAGGAAGTGACTATTCCTGGCTCCTATTGCTATAGTCACAACCTCATGTCTCAACGAAGTATTATATCTATTCTTTGAATGTGTCTTCTATACTTTTAAGAAGCATTCTGGCCAGATACATGGTGAAAGGACTTTGTGGTTAATTACAGATCTCTAGTAGAGTACTGCTTACAATTAATTTTGCATCCTGTGCCAGTAGGTATCAAATATAGCTATAGTATCAAATATAGCTATATAGTAGAGGGTAGCTCATTTCTTTTAATGATTTATAATAGGTGCAGAGCTCTTGCCTGGAGAATCCCAGGGACGGGGGGACCCTGGTGGGCTGCCATCTATGGGGTTGCACAGAGTCGGACACGACTGAAGTGACTTTGCAGCAGCAGCAGCAGCAGCAGCAGACATTGTAGATACATATTTTTTTAAGATTTGTTTTCTGATGTAAACAGTTTTAAAGTGTTTTACTGAATTTGTTACAATATTGCTTCTTCTTCTTTTTTTTGGTCTGCATATCATCTGTGGTTTTAACCCCCAGCCAGGGATTGAACCTGCATCCTCTGTATTGGAAGGAGAAGTCTTAACCACTGCAGCACCACGGGAGACCTCAGGCATTATAGACAGAGGGTATCAGAATTTAGGTTTTTATTAGCTAGCTGAGTAAATGTTCCCCATGATAACTGCTCTATCATAATTCCTCAATAACATTACCGTTAGCATGGGCTCATGAAGCTTTCTATTTGTTAAAGTATTCAAAGCATATTATCTTGAAACACTTTTAAAAACTAACCTTTTTGAGTTTGAAGACATAGTGGATAAAATTCAAAACTGAAATCATTTCTCTATAATATCCCCTCCTTTGGAGTGCTTTTTCTCTTGAGTTAGAAGGTTAATTGCTAATTCTTTATCATCCAAAGTGCCAGCCTCCTTATTATAATGCTTTATCATATACTGGAATGTCCCTTATCAAACATGACTGGCTAATTATTAAAATACTCTATTTTTCTCCAGCTGTTTTCTTTCTGCATAAATAAACTGCTAAGTTCAATTGGCTTCCATTTGCACTCTGTTGCTGCTTGACAACAAACACGTTGCAAAAATGAGTTGCCTCTGGGTGTTTCTAATCTCCAAGGGCAGGAGGAACAAATGTGTGCATGGTTTCTCTAATTTAAAAACAAAAAACCACACGCCTTAAAAATCTAACGCACTTTAAAAATATTGTACAGCATTATTTCTTAGACTTCAGAAAGGCGCAGTATCTGTTTCCACAATTCCCAAATTTTTTCATTTGATATTTGAGGATGTTATTTTATCAAGTGGAAGAAAGGGCATCATCTTCAGACAATAAGATATATCACCAAATATCCAGAACACAGAAATGCCATCATATTTAGACAATGAAGAATTAATTTCCATTCTGACTAACCAGGATTACATGGTTTAAAGTTCAGAAGAGTAATGATTTATTTTTCAATAGGTTCAGCTTGGCCTGGTTTGATTGCATTTCATTCTGTGAAAACAAAATCACAACAGTGTAACAATTGTTCTGACTGTAGTGTCTGAGGAGCACATATTTGGCATGCGTCAGAATTGTGATTTAGTCACAGTTTTGCTGATTTCTTCAGCTCCCATGACCAGACTTGTTTGTAGAGTTTGGATTTTTGTTGTTTCTCTCATGCCTCAGGAAAACGATAGCACATTGTAGAGCCTAATTTACTTTATATCTAAGAATGGGATTTTTAATTTAAAAAAATTGGAAGCATGTCTTGGCCTGAATTCTTATGTCTTTCTTTAGTTGATAAAGTAGTTAAAAGATTGCTCTTTAAATCCATACAAATTTGAGAGTAGAGACCCAGATCTACCAATTACTAGCTCCATAATGCTGGGCAAGTTACTAATCTCTGATAAGAGTATTTACCTCACTAGGTCCTCAGTAGATATTGTGAGGTAATGCACATAAAGTGATTGATCTAGAACTGGACACAAAATAAGGCCACAATAATTCTTTTTATCATTATTGTTATTGTTGTTGTTAATAGAAACCATGATTACATATGCAAGGCATATTATATGAAATACATTCAAAATTTTCTTATTCATTGTTAAGTTTTCCAATGTCCATGGAATCAGTGTCAGGAGTATAAATCACTGGTGTCTCCATTTATTGATGGATGAGATGGCAGTACCAATCTGAAAGCAGCAGTCTTTTAACTTTGGAAAGACAGAGGTTCATCTAGACAATACTAATGAAAATTCTTTTAAATTTTATGCATTTGTTTTATTTCATCTTCATGACAACCCTATGTGTTAGGAATGACCTTGCTTGTTTTTAAGTAAACTGAGATTCAGAGAAGTTGAATAATCTGATGATCACATAATAGGCAAAGCAAAAACCTGAGTTTGGTTGATTCAGTGAAAGTTCCTCTTTTGTTTTGTTTTGCCATGCATGGTTGCCTCTTTTTGACATACAGTTTCTGAAACCATATTCTGACATAATTTTTCTAATTAATAATATAATAATTCCTTATGTTTGATAAGTTAAAGTATACAAAAGCATAAAGATGAATAAAAACCATAATCTGTAATCCTATCACCATGAGTTAGTCACCTTAATATTTTGGTGTTTTTATCTGACAAATACATAGTTACCTGACAGCTTCCTTTGAGGCATGACATTGTTAATATATAGAGGAATCTTTCGTTTTTATTCTCAGGTGATATTTTATAGACCTCTTTCAGAAAACTCTTGGGTCCTGGCCCTTGGTTTTCCACCACCAGTACAAGAATGGCCATCTTTCCTTTGTTTTCAGCTTGTAAAATATCATGTTGTCATGGAAGGGAATGCTTTGGCATGTCAATATCTATTTTTACAAGATAAGCTTCAAATAGCCAAAGTGATGTCAATGAGAGGTGAAAGATTCTCTGCTAGCTAAGAAATGGTCACATTCAGAAAGAAGAGAGAAAGAACACATATAGGAGAAAGAACCATACCAGAAAGTATTTCATGAAAATCTAGGTATAGGTAAGCTTCATTTATTTTGCCTACAATTATTTTCTGATTCACATGATTAGGTAATGAAATGAGTATGAAAAGAGGGAAAATATTATATTGAGTGTAGAGGATAGAAAGGTGTAGGAATGATGGATGGTGCTCCCTCAGTGAGTGGTGCCACTTGGATGAGAGGTAATTGCAGACAATCTGTTGAGTTTGACCACCAGTGATGACCTATCCAAGCCAAAGGTCTAGTTCTTGAAGCTGATTCCACTTCATGGGCTTTGATCCTCTACTGAAGGGTAAGGATCTGGGGTGTGTGCATGCGTGCATGCACATGTGTGTGTGGGTGTATAGGCCAACACGTATTTGTAATGCCATTCAAGATACAGATGTCCATGGAGGTATTATTATTTTTCTTTAATTTATGTTTATTTTTGGTTTATTAAGGACCTCATTAGGGTCAGAGGTGGGAGTACACCAGGCAATCTTGCTTCTAAAAAGTAATTTCCCCTCACTTTTGTTTGTATCAAATATGTTATTTACTTTTTTATCTTTAAAGAAAGTATAAAATTATTATTTTTAAAATTCATATGTTTTCTTATAGAGATATTCTTAAGGGATTTCTATACCCAGGACTCCACAACACACATTGCTGATTTTGAGATTTGGATTTTGGTTTGAAGCCAGTTTTTCATCTCTTTAGCTGAGCTTTCAGTCTTTCTAAATCCATAAATGCTGAATGCCAGAATTTAATGTAAACTGACCTTAGGCCCAGTTTGCAATTGATCCCTATTTACCCAGTGACAACTGATACAGGACCCAAGGAGACTGGAGAGCTGAATGATGAAGTTAGATGATAAATTAAAGTCTGTGAAGAAAGTAAAAATAGAAATGGATGATGGTTACATTTTTCTAAAACTTTATTTTCTTTCATCAGAACCTGAATAAATAGCCCTGTAGTAGAGCCAACTTTGGAAAACAGTAATGTTACTTAGACAGATCGTACACTTTCTATGACATTTGGTTAGTCCTTCTAAGTTTTATAGAGGACACTGTACTTTAGCCATCCTAGAGCACTTGCAGACTCTTGAATGTATGATGTTTTCTTGTCTCCAAGCCTCTGTCCTCTTTCTTGAAATTTTATTCTTCAAAATGCAATTTAACAATTGTTCAGGGAAATCATCCCTCTCCTCTTCCTTTATATTCTCAGTGGCTAGCATCAGGTCAAGTGCTAGATGTCCAGTCCATTTTAAGACAATATGTAAATGATATAGGGATCAAAACTACTGGTGAGAAAATTCTTTCCATTGCAGAGAGGTACAGTTTCAGAGGTAGGGAAAAGGAAAGAAGACATGAAGAATATACAATTTTATGCATGAATTTTTTTAGATGACTTAAAAATTACTTCTGATAAAAAATTGGAAAAGGTGAATATCCAATTGCATGTCTACAATTGTCTCTGAGTCAACAATAATCAATTATTTGCGTCAAAATAATAAATATAAGTAGTTCTTGCTTTTTTCATGCTTGTGTGCTAAGTTGCCTCAATAGTGTCTGACTCTGCATATCTATGGACTCTGTAGCCTTCCAGGCTCCTCTGTCCATGAGGATTCTCCAGGCAAGAATACTAGAGTGGGTTGTCATGCCCTCCTCCAGGATATCTTTCTAAACCAGGGATTGAACCTGTGTCTCTTACATCTACCTGCATTGGCAGGCAGGTTCTTTACTGCTGGTGCCACCTGAGCAGCCCTAGCAAAGTTTTATGTTCATTTTTGGAACCTAAGCTATTTTTGATTTAATTTCCTACAAATTTTAATAATACTCTTACTAAAGTCTGAGGACCTAAGAAAGAAGTGGAGTGGTTAGAAAAAGGTTACAGGCTTAAGTGTGTTAAAAATATAAAAATCTGGAAAATGGCTCAAAATGATTAAACAAGGCAGTTTTCTAAAATTAAAAAAAAATGGCATTGATTGGAAGTTGGTTTTGCCTAGAAATGTGAGTCAGAAAATATGTAGCCAATATTCTTCAGAATTTATTGCAAACCTGTTTTTATAAAGGACTGAAAGCTATGAATGAAATATTGGGAAAATATTTTCATGCCTGAGACTGTAGATAGAATAAATCAAGGGAAATATAGGCTCTTACTCAAAAAGAGAGTTTATCATATTTTAAAATTCCGCAGTTCAATTCTTGTAATACCATTGTATTGAAATAGTCTATTAGTTCATGAGAAGTCAGGCATTGCTAAATAATCAGAGAGTTCAGAGGAATCAGAATTTCAGAACTGGAATGAACCTTAAATATAATCTAGTCTGGCCTCTTCTTCTTCTTTTTTTTTTTTTTGGCAGTGAACTTTTATTATTATTTTTTAAAATAAATTTATTTCTTTTAATTGGAGGTTAATTACTTTATAATATTGTATTGGTTTTGCCATACATCAACATGTATCCACAACAGGTATACACGTGTTCCCCATCCTGAACCCCCTCCCTCCTCCCTCCCCGTACCATGCATCTGGGTCGCCGCAATGCACCAGCCCCAAACATCCAGTATCATGCATTGAAACTGGGCTGGCAACTCATTTCATATATGATATTATACATGTTTCAATGCCATTCTCCCAAATCATCCCACCCTCTCCCTCTCCCACAGAGTCCAAAGACTGTTCTATACATCTGTGTCTCTTTTGCTGTCTTGCGTATGGGGTTATCGTTACAATCTTTCTAAATTTCATATATGTGCATTGGTATACTGTATTGATGTTTTTCTTTCTGGCTTACTTCACTCTGTATAATAGGCTCCAGTTTCATCCACCTCATTAGAACTGATTCAAATGTATTATTTTTAATGGCTGAGTAATACTCCATTGTGTGTATGTACCACAGCTTTCTTATCCATTCATCTGCTGATGGACATCTAGGTTGTTTCCATGTCCTGGCTATTATAAACAGTGCTGCGATGAACATTGGGGGTACATGTATCTCTTTCAATTCTGGTTTCCTCAGTGTGTATGCCCAGCAGTGGGATTTTTTTCTGTAATTGAAGAATTTTGAAGCTTAGAGAATGAGATGGATTGTCCAGGGTGACCTAGGGAATTACTAATAGAGTGGAAACCAGGAGTCTAGACTTTAGGATCTCAGCCTGGAGCCCACTCCTGATGACACTGTATCACGCTAGGCTATGTGTCAATAATTTATTTACTAGCAACTTGTACTCCAGTGTTCTTGCCTGGAGAATCCCAGGGACAGGGGAGCCTGGTGGGCTGCCGTCTGTGGGGTCACACAGAGTCAGACAGCACTGAAGTGACTTAGCAGCAGCAGCAGCAGCATGTATGGCATTAAACTGTTGCCCTGGCTGGATAGATTCCATTCTTGAGAATGATGAAGTGTAATTACATTTGTTGTTGTTCAGTCACTCAGTTGTGTCCAACTCTTTGCATCCCCATGGACTGTAGCATGCCAGGCTTCCCTGTCCTATACCATCTCCTGGAGCTTGCACAAACTTAAATCCATTGAGTTGATGATGATATCCAACCATCTTATTCTCTATTTCCCCCTTCTCCTCCTGATCTTAATCTTTTCCAACATCAGAGTCTTTTACATTTAACAAGTACTTATTCAATCCATTGCTATGCTTGGCACTCAGAAAGTTTGAAAAATAATAGGAGACCCACTCCCTGCTCTAATGGCACTGGAAATTAGAAGCACCGCACAGGTGTAAACTTTTCAAGGCCTAAGTTATCTTGCATTCAGTGTGTTCTCAGCAGTTGACATCAGTCAGTTCAGTCACCTAGTCGTGTCCAACTCTTTGCAACCCCATGAATCACAGCACGCCAGGCCTCCATCCAGCACCAACTCCTGGAGTTCACCCAAACTCATGTCCATCGAGTCAGTGATGCCATCCAGCCATCTCATCCTCTGTCGTCCCCTTCTCCTCCTGCCCCCAATCCCTCTCAGCATCAGAGTCTTTTCAGTCAACTCTTCGAATGAGGTGGCCAAAGTACTGGAGTTTCAGCTTCAGCATCATTCCCCCAAAGAAATACCAGGGCTGATCTCCTTCAGAATGGACTGGTTGGATCTCCTTGCAGTCCAAGGGACTCTCAAGAGTCTTCTCCAACACCATGGTTCAAAAGCATCAATTCTTCAGTGCACAGCTTTCTTCACAGTCCAACTCTCCCATCCATATATGACCACTGGAAAAACCATAGCCTTGACTAGATGGACCTTTGCTGGCAAAGTAATGTCTCTGCTTTTGAATATGCTATCTAGGTTGGTCATAACTTTCCTTCCAAGGAGTAAATGTCTTTTAATTTTATGGCTGCAGTCACCATCTGCAGTGATTTTGGAGCCCCCCAAATAAAGTCTGACACTGTTTCCACTGTTTCCCCATCTATTTCCCATGAAGTGATGGGACCAGATACCATGATCTTCGTTTTCTGAATGTTGAGCTTTAAGCCAACTTTTTCACTCTCTTCTTTCACTTTCATCAAGAGGCTTTTAGTTACTCTTCACTTTCTTCCATAAGGGTGGTGTCATCTGCATATCTGAGGTTATTGATATTTCTGCCGGCAATCTTGATTCCAGCTTGTGCTTCTTCCAGCCCAGCGTTTCTCATGATGTACTCTGCATATAAGTTAAATAAACAGGGTGACAATATATAGCCTTGATGTACTCCTTTTCCTATTTGGAACTAGTCTATTCCATGTCCAGTTCTAACTGTTGCTTCCTGATCTGCATATAGGTTCCTCAAGAGGCAAGTCAGATGGTCTGGTATTCCCATCTCTTTTAGAATTTTCCACAGTTTATTGTGATCCACACAGTCAAAGGCTGTGGCATAGTCAATAAAGCAGAAATAGATGTTTTTCTGGAACTCTCTTGCTTTTTTGATGATCCAGCAGATGTTGGCAATTTGATCTCTGGGTCCTCTGCCTTTTCTAAAACCAGCTTGAACATCAGGAAATTCATAGTTCACGTATTTCTGAAGCCTGGCTTGGAGAATTTTGAGCATTATTTTACTAGCATGTGAGATGAGATGCGGTAGTTTGAGCATTCTTTGGCACTTCCTTTCCTTGGGATTAGAATGGAAACTGACCTTTTCCAGCTGACATAGGGCCTTGTATATTGCATGGTCAAGAACTGCTGAGTGAATCAAACTGGAGAGATGAAACATCCCCAGTTCATCCCATCATGCCCATTAGATGGTTTAACAGCAAATTATGAGCAAGTGTGCTAAGAGGAGGCTTTACAGTGTGACATCCTGTTTTCTAAGTAATGGAATCATTTTTTTCAGTTTGTACTCCATTTAGCCTTTGCCTTTTTACAAGTTTGTTTTTGTCTGAGTTTTGTAAAGAAGGAAGATAGCGACATTCAAAAAAAACCCTCAGTCTTGCCATCTGCACAGAATTGCAAAATACTGAGGTAGCAGGTAAAAGATGTCTTCTCCAGTAGAAAAGACTCAGAAGTATAAAACTGCTTCCCTGGTGGCTCTCCTGCAAAGCAGGAAATCCCTGAGTAGGAAAGATTGTGAGTAGGAAAGATTCCCTGGAGAAGGGAATGGCAAACCACTCCAGTATTCTTCCCTGGAGAATTCCATGGACAGAGGAGCCTAGCAGGCTATAGTTCATGGAGTTGCAAAAGTGAGACACAACTGAGTGACTAACATATACATGAAGAATAAATTACCCCTCAGAATGTGTTCCAGCGTGAGGTTAGGGAGCTGCCTTACAATCCCATACCAGTTAGTCATTGGCTGAGAGCTGTTGGGGGACAGGGGAAAGGTCACCTCCCTGTCATTTCCAGCCCCCTGTGTCTGCAAGCCAGTTGATTCCAACAGCTTCAGAGCAGTCCCCCAAATCTTCCAAGTCTTCACAAGAAGGCAGTTAGAAGCAAAAGCACACAAAAGTCAAGGGGGAGGGGGCACACAGAAGTGGTAAAGAAAGGGAATCTAGGTAGAGCATTGACAGTATTCATTTTAACAGTAGTCAGCAAACTTTTTCTGTAAGGAGTCAGTAAATATTTTAGGTGCTTCAGGCCATGTCATCTTTGCTGCAACTACTCAACTCTGCCCTTACAGTGTAAAGGCAGCCATAGAAAATATATAAGTGAATAAACATGCCTGTTGCAATAAAACAAAGACAGTTTACAAAGAACTCTGAAATTTCCAGTTCAGTAGCTAGCTTCTAATGACCATTTACTCCTAAGAGTATTTGAACCTGCTTGGAAATGCTTACCTTGTTGATGTCCATCAATACTAGACTAGCATTATCATGATTCTTACCCAATCCTAGCCAAGCCTATAAATTGAAAGATTTATTATTAACCCAGAATCTAATCCTCTTTAAATATTACTATTTTGTCCTCCTTTACTATGGCTAAAAAAATGCTCTCTTTTGTCTTATCAAATATTGTTTTGGTAGTATTTTCAGGAAGGTAGCACTTGACAACATTCTCAGTTGTTCTATATTTTCTATACTTTAAATTGTCTATAGCTGAATTGTCTATAGTTGAAGTCAGACCCAAGATTTATCACATTCAAAGCATTTTATAATTTGCTACAGAAACTCTGGGAACTGAAATTTTCCTGGCTTTGAAACAGATGTTTAACAGTTTTGAAATTGTGTGACTTCTATTAAGTATAAATTACCTAAAAGTTTTTAAGCAAATAGTGCTTTTTATTATTTATGGTGCTCTTTAATTATTAAGAAATTATTTTACTTGATTCAACTGCTCTTTGGCAAAGCCTGGTGTGTAGAAGGAGCCGGCATAAATAAACGTGCTGCCTTCAGTTGACTCCTGGGGGCTAACTTTGAGGAGTTAAATCTTCATATGTGACAACCTCCATCAGGGATATTCTGAGGAAATTTAAAATGTAATAAATTAATATTTTATTAGGAAAAACGTCTATAGCTCTGGTTAGAAACAAAAAGCCCTTAAAAATCTAATTAAGTTTTAGATTTTAGAAAAATAACTAAGAATTTTCTATTGAAGGCAACCTATGGAGTAATGTTACAGCTGGGACAGAGAAAGAATGGAAGCATAATTTGTATCAATTCTAGTCACAAATCACATTCACATTTTATTTTAAAGAAAGCCTGAGAATAACCTGAAATAAACTTATTTCATAAAGTAAGAGTATGAAAACTTATTGTTCCTCTTGCTGTATTTTTTATTGTGCTTTGGGACTTTGTTTACTCAGCTATAAATTTTTTAATAGCATATTTCTTGCTTTTGCCTGGGAAACTAACAAGAATATGATACTTTAGGGGTTATTTGACGGAAAAGAAAGTCTTTAAAACTTGCTGAAGCAAGCTCTGGCTCCTGTACTCTTTATCTAAATAAAGTTTCTTTTTCTTTGATTGTCTTCTAGAAGGCAAGAAAGGCCATTTCTGTTTATGGGCAAAGATTTGATAAAAGAGAAAGCTTTAAAATCTTTCTACTCTACTAACCCTAAGTGCTAGTCATACTTGGAATTTACCTAACACCGCTTCTCAAGAAGCTTTTAAATGTATTTTGTTGAGGGTCAGAGTGCTGATTATGAAGCGTTTGCTTTTTTAACCATCATGCTCTAAGAGAGCAGGATACACTTTAGAGTCCTGGATAAAGCAATACACAGCCTGGGCTTTCATTTCAGTGTACCCAATCAACCCAATCAAGATAAGCATGACAGGTTGGTAAAAGCAAACAAAATACTGTACCCAAAACAGAACATTAGTAGGTTGGTATGCCACTTTATTTTATATTTTCATCCAAATGAGCCATGTTCTTGCAAGTCAGAGGCTATAATAAAATGAACTTATGAAACAAAAGGCAATTTTATTAGCATGTCTACATTTTTAGAATGTTTTAAAGAACCTGCGTTTTCTACTACCTATTGATGCAAAATGTTACTTTCTTAACAATGGGTAATTATTTATGCTCTCCAGTTAATGTGGCACTAGTAAGCAGAGATAAATATGAGACAGGGAAGATCTCTGATGCTCTTGGGAAGTCAGAGTTTAGATTAACATGAAAGATTCAAGATGTAAAAAAATTTATTGTATGTTTTCCACATTTTTGCATCTGGATGGATTATGGAAAATAATGTTCAGTGAGCCAAGTTTTTATTGCCATGTTTCAGAGTAAAACTCAGAAAATTTGCATTCATATTTTATCGGCTATTTCATAATGTTCTGTATCTCTAGAATAAATATCCTTTGGCACTCCATTTATATCTTTATGATAAGCCTATTGGATTTTTCTCCCCATTTTCTCCCTCTTGGAAAATATACTGTGACTTTCCAGAATTATTTTCTCAGCTTCTGAGGAAGCAATTTTTCAGGCCTCTTTTACTCTTCATATTCAGAGAAGTTTATTGATTTTTTTTTAAAGTTCTAATCATAACTTAATTCTACACTCACCTCAGTTCTAGGTGAAATTGTACCTCACTGAGGGAAAAAAACACAAACCAGCAGAATGAAAATACTTTGGGTAATAATTGCTGTGCTATGCTAGTGACATTTGGGTTAATATTTTATGTTGTGAAAAATATCAAAGCATATCTCATCCTCTAGAGAAAAAATAAACATGTAACTTAAAAAAAAAAAAAACAACAAGAGATTTAGAGTGTTGACATCAATAGTATTTATTGAGCAAACACTATGTTTTCAGAACTTAGAGTAATGAGAAAAGTTTAAGGCATAGTACCTATTTCAAAGTACTTTAATGCCTTACATTACACCTTTGGTACACCTTTGCATTGAATTTTCCTCTCACATGGAAATTAATATTGTAAGAGTTACATTTTTTTAGCATTTTTAAAAAAATTTATTTTTACTTTATTTTGCTTTACAATACTGTATTGATTTTGCCATACATTGACATGAATCAGCCACGGGTGTACATGAGTTCCCAATCCTAAACCCCCTCCCACCTCCCATCCCGTATCATCTCTCTGGATCATCCCCGTGCACCAGTCCCAAGCATCCTGTATCCTGCATCAAACATAGCCTGGTGATTCATTTCTTACCTGATAGTATACATGTTTCAATGCCATTCTCCCAAATCATCCCACCCTCTCCTTCTCCCACAGAGTCTAAAAGTCTGTTCTATACATATGTGTCTCTTTTTCTGTCTTGCATTGAGGGTTATCGTTACCATCTTTCTAAATTCCATATATATGTGTTAGTATACTGTATTGATGTTTTTCTTTCTAGCTTACTTCACTCTGTATAATTTCATCCACCTCATTAGAACTGATTCAAATTTATTCTTTTCAATGGCTGAGTAATACTCCATTGTGTGTATATACCACAGCTTTCTTATCCATTCATCTGCTGATGGACATCTAGGTTGCTTCCATATCCTGGCTATTATAAACAGTGCTGTGATGAACATTGGGGTACACGTATCTCTTTCAATTCTGGTTTCCTCTGTGTGTATGCCCAGCAGTGGGATTGCTGGGTCATAAGGCAGTTCTATTTGCAATTTTTAAAGGAATCTCCAAACTGTTCTCTATAGTGGCTGTACTAGTTTGCATTCCCACCAACATTTTGATCAGATTTATTTGGTTTATACTCTTGATCATTCACTATTCATTGAATGTTTATCTAAAGATCTCCTATTTTCTGTAAATCTGTCACTTTTTCTCTTGAATGAATATATTCAAACTTCAGTAGAGTTCCAATCAAGGTTATTTTGGCTACAAAGAACAGTCACTTTTACACCAGCAAAAGAGGGGACTCTATAATGAGATACAGAGGATCTCAAGGATCGCAAGGTGAGGTTCATAGTGTATATTGTAGTAGAGTTGAAAATCAGAAAGCCAGGAAATGAATTCATTCTTATTTCTCTCTGGAACAATGTTCTTTTTAATTTTTGTGTTTCTTAATGTTTTCTCCCTCCTTTCTGTTTACTGAAAATGTATCTGTCTCAAGTCTCTGGGGCCTTTCCAGGTGGCTCAGTGGGTAAAGAATCAGCCTGCAATGCAGGAGACTCAGGGGAAGCAAGTTCAATCTGTTCTGGGGTGTCAGGGAAGCCCCTCACCACACATTTAGCTTATGAAATAATTATTCATATTTTCTGCAGTTAACAAATGAAGAAACAAAAGCACATTGCTCAATCAAAATATGTAACTTGCCTCCGATGAGTAGCTAGTAAGTGGTAGAGGTAGCATTCAAACCCTGATAGTATGAATACAAGTACAAAGTCTTCACTCATAAACACCCTATTCAGCATTCTGAATAACATTATTTGAACTAAAAAACTGCTCAGACTCCTGGTTTCTTAGGTTCCTACTTTTTTAAATTTAGTAATCATAATTTACTATTTGGCTTTCTAATAGTATACACATGTGGTTCTGTTTTCTTCCATTTCTGACCATTTAGACACATACTTTAAGCAGGAATACTTTGAGCTTCTTATATTCACAATTTTTCATTTATGAAAATAACTTTACATTATATAGATAATATGAAAATTTGCTACATTTTCCTAACATAATTAACTTACTCTATAGATATTACAATATAGCTTATTTTCTCTGGCATTATCAAATATTTCAAGCACATTACAAAGGACCATCTTATATAATAAGGACCCAAATTCCTACCATCTAGCTTTGCCAAATCTTACCATGTTACCATATTTGTTTTTAATCTCTTTAAAAAATATAATTAAATATAAAAACATCAGATGAAGTATATATATATCTACATATATATATGTAGATATATATATATATGACTTAATCTTATCTCTCTCCTCCTAGAGGTTTATACCACTTTGAATGTGATATCTACTCTATCCATGCATTTCTTTTAGTTTAAACTTTTACTACAGATATAAGCATACATAAACAATATATAGCACTCTTTGGGGTGTTTTAAACTTTATAAAGTCTGACACTGTTTCCACTGTTTCCCCATCTATTTCCCATGAAGTGATGGGACTGGATGCCATAATCTTCATTTTCTGAATGTTGAGCTTTCAGCCAACTTTTTCACTCTCCACTTTCACTTTCATCAAGAGGCTTTTAGTTCCTCTTCACTTTCTGCCATAAGTGTGGTATCATCTGAAGTTATTTATATTACTCCCGGCAATCTTGATTCCAGCTTGTGTTTCTTCCAGTCCAGCGTTTCTCATGATGTACTCTGCATATAAGTTAAATAAGCAGGGTGACAATAAACAGCCTTGATGTACACCTTTTCCTATTTGGAACCAGTCTGTTGTTCCATGTCCAATTCTAACTGTTGCTTCCTGTCCTGAATACAGATTTCTCAAGAGGCAGGTTAGGTGGTCTGATATTCCCATCTCTTTCAGAATTTCCCACAGTTTATTGTGATCCCCACAGTCAAAGGCTTTGGCATAGTCAATAAAGCAGAAAGAGATGTTTTTCTGGAACTCTCTTGCTTTTTCCATGATCCAGCGGATGTTGGCAATTTGATCTCTGGTTCCTCTGCCTTTTCTAAAACCAGCTTGAACATCAGGGAGTTCACGGTTCATGTATTGCTGAAGCCTGGCTTGGAGAATTTTGAGCATTACTTTACTAGCATGTGAGATGAGTGCAATTATGCAGTAGTTTGAGCATTTTTTTGGCATTGCCTTTCTTTGGAATTGGAATGAAAACTGACCTTTTCCAGTCTTGTGGCCACTGCTGAGTTTTCCAAATTTGCTGGCATATTGAGAGCAACACTTTCACAGCATCATCTTTCAGGATTTAAAACAGCTCAGCTGGAATTCCATCACCTCCAATAGCTTTGTTTGTAGTGGTGCTTTCTAAAGCCCACTTGACTTCACATTCCAAGAAGTCTGGCTCTAGATTAGTGATCACATCATTATGATTATCGGGGTCATGAAGATCCTTTTTGTACCATTTTTCTGTGTATTCTTGCCACTTTTTCTTAATATCTTCTGCTTCTGTTAGGTCTATACCATTTCTATCCTTTATCGAGCCCATCTTTGCATGAAATGTTCCCTTGGTATCTCTAATTTTCCTGAAGAGATCTCTAGCCTTTCCCATTTTGTTGTTTTCCTCTATTTCTTTGCACTGATTGCTGAAGAAGGCTTTCTTATCTCTTCTTGCTATTCTTTGATTATACAGTGGAAGTGAGAAATAGATTTAAGGGCCTAGGTCTGATAGATAGAGTACCTGATGATCTATGGAATGAGGTTTGTTACATTGTACAGGAGACAGGGATCAAGACCATCCCCATGGAAAAGAAATGCAAAAAGCAAAATAGCTGTCTGGGGAGGCCTTACAAATAGCTGTGAAAAGAAGAGAAGCGAAAAGCAAAGGAGAAAAGGAAAGATATAGGCATCTGAATGCAGAGTTCCAAAGAACAGCAAGAAGCGATTAGAAAGCGATAAGAAAGCGATCAGTGCAAAGAAATAGAGGAAAACAACAGAATGGGAAAGACTAGAGATCTCTTCAGGAAAATTAGAGATACGGGGGAAACAGTGGAAACAGTGTCAGACTTTATTATTTTGGGCTCCAAAATCACTGTAGATGGTGACTGCAGCCATGAAATTGAAAGACACTTACTCCTTGGAAGAAAAGTTATGACCAACCTAGAAAGTACATTCAAAAGCAGAGACATTACTTTGCCATCTAAGGTCCGTCTAGTCAAGGCTATGGTTTTTCCTGTGGTCATGTATGGATGTGAGAGTTGGACTGTGAAGAAGGCTGAGCACCAAAGAATTGATGCTTTTGAACTGTGGTGTTGGAGAAGACTCTTGAGAGTCCCTTGGACTGCAAGGGGATCCAAAGAGTCCATTCTGAAGGAGATCAACCCTGGGACTTCTTTGGAAGGAATGATGCTAAAGCTGAAACTCCAGTACTTTGGCCACCTCATGAGAAGAGTTGACTCATTGGAAAAGACTCTGATGATGGAAAGGATTGTGGGCAGGAGGAGAAGGGGATGGCAGAGGATGAGATGGCTGGATGGCATCATGGACTCGATGGACGTGAGTCTGAGTGAACTCCAGGAGATGGTGATGGACAGGGAGGCCTGGCGTGCTGCGATTCATGGGGTGGCAAAGAGTTGACACGACTGAGCGACTGAACTGAACTGGAAACTTTATAAAAATATTATACTTTATATATATTTGGCAACGATATTTTTTGCTATAGTTATGCTTTTGAGATTTACCTATGTTGATACATGCAGCTCCGGTTCACTCAATTTTATTGTTGTTTAAAAAAAAAAAGTATTTTCTCTAGTCTCTTGTTGGCTAGTTGATGCTACAATGAACATGTTTGTACTTGCATCCTTGCACACAACTGTGAAAATTTCTTTTGGCTATTACTTACCTGGGAATGAAATTGTTTGATTGTAGACATAGACATCTTCGTCATTGATGGATTTTGACAAACCGCTCTTCAAGTATGGTTTCACAAATATTTTATAAGATTATATGATAAAAATTCATACTCATTAAAAAACACCTGGGAACACTGGAAAATTAGAAGAACTAAAAATATCTATATTACATCTAAGAAATCTTTTCTTATATGCCTTTTATTTATAAAACTGTGACCATAATATGCAACTTCTGGCTTGCTTTTTTATTATATTATAAATGTGTTCTTGTGGTATTATAAACTTTTATTAATGTCATTTCTAACAACTGTATAACATTTCAGGAAATGAATATGCCATCATTTACATCATAATTTCCCATTGTTGGGTAATTTGATTACTTACTTTTCACCACTTTAAATAACATTTAAACAACATTTAATTATATTATTTAAATAACATAATTTTAATATAACACATTATAAATGTTTCATATTATTCTGGGTCTGTCTTCTTATTTTAATATTACAGTATGTACATAATCTATGCCCACCATTGAATTCTGTAAGCCACAGGACAAGATGGAGTCACACAGGAGATGTTTTATCTTCCTAGGTAGAGAGAATTCCATACTAAGACTTAGATAATCTGAGACGTTGGATAATTTGACTCAAGTGGTTAAATATTTTTAAAAGATCCATCTGAAGAGTTTCTATGGAATCCTACCTGAATAAGTATTATTCCTGCATTTTAACAAATTTATTTTGGACTCTGGAGAGCTGCTGACTATTGAAATGGCTGAGAAGAATAATAAGTGGTTCACTGTTTTTGTTTTTCTTCTAAGACTATATCCTCCACCATTTCCAAAGTTAACATATTGTGGAAAACATGTGTGCATGTAACAGACACAGTTTTTAAACTTTTTTCTATCCTTTGTCTTTTGTAGCTTTGAACAAGCTGTCATAATAAGGTCACAGTACAGGCTCAGCCTTATGTTAACAACTTTTTGGAGCTGAAACAGAATTCTCTTGGGAAGGCTTCACAGCAGTGTTTGGCATGTGAACAAAAAAATATCAAAAGAAAGAATGACAGTTTTCCTGTGACGGGTATTCACTATGTGATCAAAATTCTGGAATATTGATTATAAGGTAGAAGGAGGCTGAACTTAAAAGATACATAAAACATAAATGTGGATTTATAATGCAGCTGAAAGAGATTAATTTCCCCACTGGTTCCATTTATTTCATAATAGGCCCCACCATTACACAAGCCTCAAGAAAGATTTTCTTCCTAGGCAATTCTTTGGATAAAATGACAAATAGATTTCAGGTGAGAGGATTTAGTATAGATTGGCAAGCTCAGTGAAGTTTCTGCCCTCAGCTTTGATAGAATAGTAGAAAGAAAGCTGAAGCAGCTGCACTCTGCCAAGAAGAAAACTTTCTGAGTTGCCACTATTGTTGTGCACCTTGAGCTTGTTACTGTTCAGATGTATGACATTATCATAGTTGATGATGCTGAGGCAATAGAAGGAAATGAATGGATTAATAAAGGGAATACAAAAGTGGTGAATAAAAGAAGATAAGAGAGGTGTGGGTTTTGGTTAAGTAGAAATTTTGCCTCAGAGGGACATAATGTGCTTTAGCTCACTAAACACTAGGCAAAATTGTGAACAAAATATAAGACTCAGGTTTTCCAGTGTCATCAATCATCTTAAATTTGGGGCACAGTGTACAAGTCCATGACTTGAACTTTATCTGACAATCCAGCTTGATTTTCCATATCTCCTCCAATAGTACCCCAGCTACACAGCAGGCTGACTCTTGCTAAGATATCTTTGCATATTCCAATTCTCCAGTCTAGAACATGATTATTTCTGAGGATTTATGAACTGCTTTTTGTTTTGTAAATACTATACTTGAAGTTTTTATCTGTCTAATACCCTTGACTGTTCCCCCATTTCTGCTCCAAATCTGAAAGTTCTGACTTTAGTAGAAGTGAGATAGCAGATTCTTTCACCAAGCTTATTTTAGTAGAATCTAGATGGGGAGGATCCTGCTGCCTATTGGGTCATTAAGATGGAAAAAGCTCCTTACATTAGGAGAAATAAAGATAAGCAGAGTATAAGATAGCAAACTTGAGATCATAGGCTTTAATTCCACATGCAAACAATTATAAAGTCAACTTGCTTGTTCAGTCACTATGCTGAATTCTACTCTGCAACCCCATGGGCGGCAGCATGCTGGACTTCCCATCCTTCACTGCTTCCTGGAGTTTGCTCAAGCTCGTGTCCATTGAGTCAGTGATACCCATCCAATGATCTCATCCTTTGTTACCCCTTTCTCCTCCTGCTCTCAGTCTTTCCCAGTATCGGGATCTTTTCCAATGAGTTGGCTCTTCATATCAGGTAACCAAGGTGTTGAAGCTTCAGCTTTTGCATCAGTCCTTCCAGTGAATATTCAGGATTGCTTTTCTTTAGGATTGACTTGTCTGATCTCATTGCTGTCCAAGGGACTCAAGCGTTTTCTCTAGCACTACAATTCAAAAGCATCAATTCTTTAGCACTCAGCCTTCTTCATGCTCCAACTCGCACAGTCATACATAACTACTGGAAAAATCATAGCTTTGACTAAATGGACCTTTGTCAACAAAGTGATAATCCCTCCTTTTGAATACACTGTCTAGGTTTGTCATGGCTTTCTTTCCAAGGAGCAAGCATCTTTTAATTTCATGGCTGCAACTAAGATGGACTATTCCTCTAAGGTAACTCTAGAGTGCAGTTAGTTAAGAAATACAGAAAATAACAAGATGGAAACTGTGTCATCAAAAGTATAAAAACTTTGAAATGTGTTCTAGTTTAAGTATATGTGAACCTTAGAGTAACCACAAAGAAAAACTTTATAGTAAATGCACAAAAGAAAAATAGAAAGGAATTTGAACATAACACTAAAGAAAACTACCAAAACACAGGGAAAGGAAAGAGAAGACAAAAAGACATACAGGAACTAGAAAAGCATTGAGAAAGCAAACAAAATGGTAATAAGTACCTACCTCTTGACTTCCCTGGTGGCTTGGACGGTAAAGCGTCTGTCTACAATGCGGGAGATCTGGGTTCAGTCCCTGGGTCAGGAAGATCCCCTGGAGAAGGAAGTGGCAATCCACACCAGTACTATTTCCTGGAAAATCCCATAGACAGAGGAGCCTGATAGGGACCCCCGGTAGGGCTCCATGGGGTCGCAACAAGTCGGAAACGACTGAGCGACTTCAGTTTCACTTTCTTTCACATACCTCTTAATAATTACTTTAAACATAATGGACTAAATGTACCATTCGAAAGATGTAGAGTGTCTGAATGAAAAAAAAGGTAAGATTCATACATATGCTGCCTACAAGAGACTAATGCTAGAGCTAAGCACAAGAGACTAATTTTAGAGCTAAACACACACATAGACTGAAGGTGAAGGAAGGAAAAATTTATTCCATGCAAATGAAAATTGAACAAAAACACCAGAGTATCTATACTCATATCAGACAAAATAGACTTTAAAACAAACTCTGTAATAAAAGACAAAGAAGGATGCTACATACAAATAAAGGAGTCAATCCAGTGAGGAGATACACATTTGTAAATGTATATGCACCAAACAGTGAAGGATAAAGACATATAAAGCAAATATTAATGGACTTAAGGGAGAAATCAGAAGCTGCGTAATAGTGTAAGAGGACTTTGACATGCCATTTACATGATCCAGACAGAAAATCAACAAGGATACATTGTCCAAAAAAGGACACATTAGGAACTTCCCTAGTAGTCCAGTGGTCCGTGATTCCACTGCAGGGAGCTCGAGTTCAATTCCTGATCAGGGAACTAAGCATCCCACATGCCCCACAGCATGGCCTAAAAAAAAAAAAAATTTTTTTTAAAGACACATTTGATCAAATAAACTTAGTAGATAAATATAGAATATTTCATCCCAAACAGCAGAATATGCATTCTTCTCAAGCTCATATGAAAATTCTCTAGAATAGATCACATTTTGGGTCACAGAGCAAGTCTCAGTGAATTCAAGAGGAATGAAATCATATCACTCATTCTCTTCAGTCACAATGGTATGAAACCAGAAATCAATCACAAGAAAAAAAATGAGAAAAACCACAAAGAACATGGAAATTAAACAACATGATACTGAATAATGAATAAGTCATCAAAGAAATCAAAGGAGAAATAAGAAAAAATACCTAAAGACAAGAACAGAAATATGACATACCAAAAATCTATGAGATGTAAAAATAGCTGTTCTAAGAGGGAATTTCACAGTAATACAGACCTACCTCAAGAAGTAAACAAAATCTGAAGTAAACAATCAAACTTCACACCTAGAGGAACTAGAAGAACAAATGAAGCTTCAAATTAATAGAAGAAAGAAAATAAGAAAGACCACAGAAAAAATAAATAGAGAAAAAATTGGAAAGGATCAATGAAACTACAAATGGGTTCTTAGGGGAAAAAATTGATAAGCCATTAGCTTGATTAATCAAACAGAGAAAAGATTCAAAAAAGTAATACCAGAAATGAAAGAGGAGAAATTACCGTGATACCACAAAGATACAGTGAGTCATAGAAGAGTACCACAAACAATATTACCCACACATATGTGGACAATCAATCTACAAAAGGGAGGAAAGGACAAGACCTTCATGCTGTGAAAGGCTGAGAACAGGAGGAGAAGGGGGCAACAGAGGATGAGATGGTCAGATGACATCATTGACCCAATGGACATGAGTTTGAGCAAACTCTGGGAGACAGTGAAGGACAGGAAAGTTTGGCATGCTGCTGTCCATGTGTTTCAAAGAGTTGGACACAACTGAATGAATGAACAATAACAACAAAGTCTCTTCAATAAACAGTGTTGGAAAAACTGGATCAGTTCAGTTCAGTCATTCAGTCGTGTCCACCTCTTTGCGATCCCATGAATCGCAGCACGCCAGGCCTCCCTGTCCAGCACCAACTCCCGGAGTTTACTCAGACTCACGTCCATCGAGTCCATGATGCCATCCAGCCATCTCATCCTCTGTCGTCCCCTTCTCCTCCTGCCCCCAGTCCCTCCCAGCATCAGAGCCTTTTCCAACTGAGCCAACTCTTCGCATGAGTGGCCAAAGTACTGGAGTTTCAGCTTTAGCATCATTCCTTCCAAAGAAATCCTGGGGCTGATCTCCTTCAGAATGGACTGGTTGGATCTCTTTGACTCTGCAGTCCAAGGGACTCTCAAGAGTCTTCTCCAACACCACAATTCTTCGGTGCTCAGCTTTCTTCACAGTCCAACTTTCACATCCATACATGACTACTGGAAAAACCATAGCCTTGACTAGACGGACGGACCTTAGTCGGCAAAGTAATGTCTCTGCTTTTGAATATGCTATCTAGGTTGGTCATAACTTTCCTTCCAAGGAGTAAGCGTCTTTCAATTTCATGGCTGCAGTCAACATCTGCAATGATTTTGGAGCCCACAAAAATAAAGTCTGACACTGTTTCCACTGTTTCCCCATCTATTTCCCATGAAGTGATGGGATCAGATGCCATGATCTTTGTTTTCTGAATGTTGAGCTTTAAGCCAACTTTTTCACTCTCTTCTTTCACTTTCATCAAGAGGCTTTTTAGTTCCTCTTCACTTTCTTCCATAAGGGTGGTGTCATCTGCATATCTGAAGTTATTGATATTTCTCTTGGGAATCTTGATTCCAGCTTGTAGCCACGTGCAAAACAATGAAACTAGAAAACTACTCACACTATACACAAAAATTAGCTCAAAATATGTTAAAGCCTTAAATGTAATACTTGATGCTATGAAGTTCTTAGAAGAAAACATAGGCAATAACCACAATGACACTGGTTTTAGTGATGTTATTTTGGATTTGACTCCAAAGGCAAAGTTAACAGAAATAAAAATAAACAAAAGGACTACATCAAAGTAAAAACCATCATCAAAATGAAAAGGCAATCTAGTAAATGAGAGAAAATATTTGCAAATCATATATCTGATAAAGGATTGATATTTAAAATATACAAAGAACTCATAGATCCACAAACAAAAAATTAAACTACCCAGCTGAAAAATGGGCAAAGAACCTGAACAAGCATTTTTCTAAAGAAGACATACAGATGATCCACAGGTACATGAAAAGATGTTCAATATCTAATCATCAGGAAAATGCAAATCAAAACCAGAGTAAGATACCACCTCGCACCTTTAAATAGCTATTATCTAAAAGACAACAAATGACAAGTGTTGGTGATGATATGGAGAAAAGTTAACCCTAGTACACTGTTTGTGGGACTATTTATTTGTGGAGCCACTATGGAAAACAGTATGAAGATTTTTCAAAAAAAAAAACCTATAGAAATACCACATGACCCAGCTCTTCTACTTCTGGGTGCTTATCTGAAGAACACAAAAACACTAATTCACAAAGATACTAATATATACACCCTGTATGTTCACTGCAGTATTATTTACAAAAGCCAGAATATGGAAACAACATGTGTCCAATCAATGGATACATGGATAGAGAAAATGCGGTATGTATAAATACAATGAAACACTCCTCAGCCATAAAAAATGAAACCCTGACATTTACAGCCTCAGAGATTTACCTTAAAGATATTATGCTAAGTGAATTATGGCACTTAGAGAAAGAAAAATACTGTATGGTTCCACCCACATGTAGGATCTAAAAAAAAAAAAAAAAAGCAAATAAGCAAACAAAATAAAATAAAAGCCAATTCATGCTCAGAGAACAGATTAGTGGTCATCAGAGGTGACAGTGGTGGTAGGGGGTGGGCAGAACGCAAAAGTGGATCCAGTGGTACAGTTTCATGGGTGACTTTTTCACAGAAATTTAAAAACTTTCTAAAATTAATGTGGAATTGCAAAAGACTGTAAATAACTAAAGCAATCTTGAACAAATAGAACAAAGTTGCTGCCATCACACTATTGATATTGAAATATACTACAAAACTACAGTAATAAAATAAGCACAGTACTGTTGTAAAAGATAAATAGAACAACAGAACAGAATAGAAATCCGAAAAAGTCCATGCATTTTTGGTGAATGAATATTTGAGAATATCAAGAAGATATAGTGGTGGCAGGATCCTTGGCCTCTAGATGGCAGTAGTGTCTCCTAGTGGTAACAACCAAAAATGTTTCCAGGCATGCCTCCTGATCTGTCCCCTGGGGTGAGGGGCATGCAAACTCACCCCTGGGTGAGAACCAATTAAAGGCATAGGACAGAACGGTGTTTATTGAGCCATTCTCATAACTTTTCTGAAACCTTTTCCAAGTAAACTTTAGAAAAAGATAGACCACACATCAAAGTATTTACTGAATAAAAATACAGTGTTAAAAAAAAATGGAGAAAGAATGTCTCTTCAATAAATGGTGTTTTTGGAAAACTGCTTTTCCACTAGCAGAAGAAAGAAATTGCTTTGCAGGAAGAAATCATTATGCTATATACCAGAAACTAACACAACATTATAAATCAACTATACTTCAATAAAAAATTAAAAAGAAATCATTAATGACTTAAACATAAGACCTGAAACCATAAAATCTGTAGTAGAAGTGATAAGAAAAAAAAATCTTCTTCATTTTGGTTTTGGCGATGATTTCTTGGATAAGATCTCAAAAGCAAGAAAACAAAAGCAAAAATTAACAAGTGGGATTGCATCAGATGAAAAAGCTTCTGCACAGCAAAGGAAGAAATAAACAGAGTAAATAGACAACCTATAGGAGAAAGTATTTGCAAACCATACATCTGACAAGAAGTTAGTATCCAAAATAGTAGGTAAATATTAAACATTGAATTTCCTAATAACTGGAAAATCAATAGTCTGATTTTAAAATGGGAAAACGATCTAAACATATATTCTTCAAAAGAAGCTATACAAATGGCCAACAGCTATATGAAAAGATACAATCTCTTTAATCATCAGGAAAATGTAAATCAAAGCCATATGAGATGCCACTTCACACCTGTTAGAATTGCTATTATCAGAAAGACAAAAAGATGACTGTCAGTGACAATGTGGAGAAAGGGAAGTCTTGTGGACTGTTGGTGAAAATATAAATTGGTGCAGCTATTATGGAAAACAGTAGGAAGTTTCCTAAACAAATTAAAAATAGAAGTACCATATAATCCAGCAACCCAACTTCTGGGTATATATGGAAATGAACTCATTATGTTGAGGAAGTATCTTCACTCCTATGTATACTGCAACATTATTCACAAGAGCCAAGATGTGGAAACAGTCTAAGTAATCTGTCAGTGGATGAATAAATAAAGAGAATGTGTTATAAACATACAGTAGAATATTATTCAACTATGAGGAAGAAGGAAATTTTGTCATTTGCAGTAACATAGATAAACCTTAAGATATTAAGCTAAGGGAAACAAACCAGACCAGTTATGTAGGATATATAAATTCTAATGATACAGCATGGTGATTATAATTACTGATACTGTATTGTATACTTGAAACTTGTGAAGAGTTGATCCTGTTCTCACCATATACAAGCACAAATAGTAACTGTGAATAGATGGATATATTAATAAATGATTGTAGCAATCATGTCACAGTGTATATGTATATCAAAACATTATTGTACTCAAGTATATTTAATATTCATTAAAGAATAATTTCAGTCCTTAATCAATCAGTCAAGTTTCCTATCTCTTCTCAGACCCCAACAGCATTTGTTAGGTCATCAATTTTTATACTTCACATTCCTTTTGTATACTCAATACAAAGAAAATATAAATATTCTTTTATATGGAAAAATAAAATAAAAATAAAAATTATTTTATATCTTGCAAACATGCTACAGCAATTTTCATTGTAGCAGATTTTTAAAAATACATTCCTTAGGATTTTCTATGTACATGATTATGTCATATGCAAATAAAATTTTATTTCTTTCTAATTGTTGTGGTTGTTCAGTCACGAAGTCATGTCAGCTCTTTCTGACCACAT
This sequence comes from Nanger dama, assembly GCA_917880005.1. Classification (NCBI taxonomy): domain Eukaryota; kingdom Metazoa; phylum Chordata; class Mammalia; order Artiodactyla; family Bovidae; genus Nanger; species Nanger dama. The sequence goes on from CAKJTW010000059.1 coordinate 8,140,353, forward strand.
GGACTGCAGCGTGCCAGGCTTCCCTGTCCTTCACTATCTCCCAGAGCTTGCTCAAACTCATGCCCATTGAGTCAGTGATGCCATCCAATCATCTCATCCTCTGTGGCCCCCTTCTTTTCTTGCCCAGCATCAGGGGCTTTTCCAATGAGTCACTCTTTGCATCAGGTGGCCAAAGTACTGAAGCTTCAGCTTCAACATCAGTCCTTCCAATGAGTATTCAGGGTTGATTTCCTTTAGGGTTGACTGATTTCATCTCCTTTCAATACAAAGGACTCTCAGAAGTCTTCTCTAGCACCTCAGTTCAAAAGCATCAATTCTTTGGTTTTCAGCCTTCTCTATGGTCCAACTGCCACATCTGTACATGACCACTGGGAAAAAAACATGGCTTTGACTATAGGGACCTTTGTCGGCAATTTGTCTTTTTAATAAAAAGAAAGTAAAAGACAAGCAGAGACAGGAGATGGAAGGATGAGTCCAGACAATTACTGAGTTCTCTTTCCATTCCTTGAGGTGCATATTATGGCTTTGGCACCTTTTATTTTTCTGATTCTATGTGTTATATAACCCTTCTAATTAACCCTCCCACAAACTTTAATATTTTTTGTTGGAATCTTTCTCTAGTTGTAACAGAATTCTAATACAATTTTCATTCTGTGTGTTCCCATTACATCCTGGACTTATCTCTACCTTATTACTTCATTTTGATAATATGCTCTCATTGTATATATGCACCTCCTGAAAGACCCAGAGTGTCTCAGAAGTGTCTGTCATCACTTAGAAGTGTCACAGTCATCACTTTACAGGCAGTGTCTTGCACATCTCATCATGTAATCATACTTAGTAAATGTCAACCTGAAACGTACCAAGAAGCAATATCCTTGGAGGGTTTTTTTTTTTTTTGTACATATATGTATATAAAACTGAATACCACTGTGTAATTTTATTGGCTAGAAATTATTAATTTCCCTTCAGGTAGTAGCGTCTGCCTCTGATGCGGGAGACTTGGGTTCGATTCCTGGGTCGGGAAGATCCCCTGGAGAAGGAAATGGTAACCCACTCCAGTATTCTGGCCTAGAGAATCCCATGGACAGAGAAGCCTGGTAGGCTACAGTCCATGGGGTCGCAAAGAGTCGGACATGACTGAGCAACTTCACTTCACTTCAGGTAGTTTAAATTTAGGTATGCATTATAAGGAAATCTAAGACACTGTCTTCAATGAATAATATTTGATCTTATTGCAAAATTGTTTTCCATTCACCAAAATTTTTTGTTGTTGCTGTTGTTGATCAGTTGCCCAGTCATGTCTGACTCTTTGCAACCCCATGGACTGCAGCATGGCAGGCATCCCTGTTCTGCACCATCTCTTGAGTTTTCCTAAGAGATGGGCAAACTGATTCATGTTCATTGAATCATCCAACCATCTCATCCTCTAATGCCCTTTTCTCCTGCCCTTGATTTTCCCAGCATCAGGGACTTTTCCAATAAGTTTTGTGTTCACATCAGGTGACCAAAATACTGGAGTTTCAGCATCAGTCCTTTCAGTTAGTATTCAGGGTTTATCTCCCTTAAGATTGACTGGTTTGTTCTTGCTGTCCAAGGGACTCTCATGAGTCTACTCCAGCACCACAGTTTGAAGGCATCAATTCTTTGGTGTTCTGCCTTCTTTATGGTCCAGCTCTCACAACTGTATGTGACCACTGGGAAGACCATAGCCTTCAGTATATGGACCTTTGTTGACAGAGAAATGTCTCTACTTTTCAACACACTGTCTAGGTTTGTCATTGTTTTCCTGCCAAGAAGCAATCATCTTCTGATTTCATGGCTGCACTGTCTGCAGTAATTTTGGAGCCCAAGAAGAGGAAATCTGTCATGGCTCCCACATTTTCCCCTTCTATTTGCAATGAAATAATGGGGCTGGATGCCATGATCTTAGTTTTTTTTTTTTTAATATTTAGTCATAAGCTGGCTCTTTTATTCTCCTCCTTCACCCTCATCAAGACGCTTTTTAGTTCCCCTTGCTTTCTGCCATTAGAGTGGTATCATCTGAATATCTTAGATTGTTGATGTTTCTCCCACCTATCATTTTTTTCCTTCTGAACACTGTTTATTTTATTTTATTTTTTTTTACTATTTTTTTATTGAAGTACAGTTGATGTACAATATTGTATATTATAGGTATACAATATAGTGACTGATAATTCTCAGAGGTGATACTCCATTTATAGTTTTTTTAATACTTTATTCTACATTACAATACTGCATTTGTTTTGCCAAACATTGACATGAATCAGCCACAGGTGTCCATGATCTCCCAATGCCGAAGCCCCCTCCCACCTCCCACCCCATATCATCTCCCTGAATCATCCTGTGCACCAGCCTCATGCATCCTGTATCCTGTATTGAACATAGACTGGCGCTTCGTTTCTTACAAGATAGTATACATGTTTCAATGCCATTCTCCCAAATCATCCCACCCTCTCCCTCTCCCTCAGAGTCCAAAAGTCCGTTCTATACCTCTGTGTCTCTTTTTTTTGTCTCACATAGAGGGTCATCATTACTATCTTTCTAAATTCCATATATATGTGTCAGTATACTGTATTGGTGCTTTTCTTTCTGGCTTAATTCACTCTGTATAATCGGCTCCAGTTTCATCCATCTCATTAGAACTGATTCAAATGTATTCTTTTTAAGGGCTGAGTAGTACTCCATTGTGTATATGTACCACAGCTTTCTTATCCATTCATCTGCTGATGGACATCTAGGTTGCTTCCATGTCCTGGCTATTATAAACAGTGCTGCAATGAACATTGGGGTACATGTGTCTCTTTCAATTCTGGTTTCCTCGGTGTGTATGCCCAGCAGTGGGATTGCTGGATCATAAGGCAGTTCTATTTGCAATTTTTTAAGGAATCTCCACACTGTTTTCCATAGTGACTGTACTAGTTTGCATTCCCACCAGCAGTGTAAGAGGGTTCCCTTTTTTCCACATCCTCTCCAGCATTTATTGCTTGTAGACTTTTTCTCCCACCTATCTTGATTCCAGCTTGCAACTCATCTGGCCTAGCATTTCTCAGGTGCTCAGCATATATGTTAAACAAACAGTGTCAGCCGACAGCCCTGCTGTACTCCTTTCTTGATCTTGAACCAATCAGTTGTTCCATACAGGGTTCTAACTGTTGCTTCTTGACTCACGCACAGATTTCTCAGGAGACATACCAGAATACCAGAGATGGTCTGGTATTCCCATCTCTCTAAGAGTCTTCCACAATTTGTCAAGCTCCAGACAGTTAAAGGCTTTAGTGTAGTCAATAAAACAGAGATAGATGTTTTCCTGAAATTCCCTTGCTTTCTTTATAATCTAGCAAAGTTTGGCAATTTGATCTCCAGTTTCTCTTTGTTTTCTAAACCCAGCTTGGACATTTGGATGTTCTTGGTTCACATACTGCTGAAGCCTAGCATGCAAGATTTTAAGCATGGCCTTACTAGCATGGGAGATAAGTGCAATTGTCCAGTGGTAGCACTTTCGTTGGTGCTATTCTTTTGGGAACTGGGATGAAGACTGACCTTTTCCAGTCCTGCGGCCACTGCTAGGTCTTCCAGATTTCTTGACACAATGAATGCATAACCTTGATGGAATCATCCTTTAGGGATCTGAATAGTTCTGCTGAAGTTTCATCACATCCACTAGCTTTATTAACAGCAGAGCTTCTTAAGGCCCAGTTGACTTCACACCCCAGAAAGTCTGGCTCTGGGTGGCTAACCACACCATTGTAGTAATCCACTTCATTAAGATCTTTTTATACAGATCTTCTGTGTATTCTTATCATCTCATCTTGATCTCTTCAGCATCTACTAGGTTTCTCCCATTTTTATCCTTTATTGTGCCCATCTTTGGGTGGAATGCTCCCTTGATGTCTCCAATTTTTTGAAGAGATCTCTAATCTTTCCTCCTTATTTTTTTCTTTCTGTTGTTAAACACTGTTTATTGAAGAAGTCCATCTTGCCTCTTCTAGCTATTCTTTTGGAGCTGTGTTTAATTGGATGCATCTTCCCTCTCTCCCTTGCTTTTCACTTCTCTTTGTTCTTCCACTATTTGTAAAGCCTCGTCAAATAACCACTTTGCCTTCTTGCTTTTCTTTTTCTTTGTGCTGGTTTTGTTCACTGCCTCTTGTACAGTCTTATGGACCTCTGTATATAGTTTTTCAGGCACACTGTTAACTAGATCTAGTCCCTTGAATCTATTCATTACCTCTACTGCAAACTGGTACAGGATTTGATTTATTAGTGGCTATTAAATCTGTAAGTCTTGACACTGTTTCCACTGTTTCTCCATCTATTTCCCATGAAGTGATGGGACCGGATGCCATGATCTTTGTTTTCTGTGGTGACTGCAGCCATGAAATTAAAAGACGCTTACTCCTTGGAAGAAAAGTTATGACCAAACTAGATAGCATATTCAAAAGCAGAGACATTACTTGGCCGACTAAGGTCTGTCTAGTCAAGGCTATGGTTTTTCCAGTAGTCATGTATGGATGTGAGAGTTGCACTGACTGTGAAGAAGGCTGAGCGCTGAAGAATCGATACTTTTGAACTGTGGTGTTGGAGAAGACTCTTGAGAGTCCCTTGGACTGCAAGGAGATCCAACCAGTCCATTCTGAAGGGAATAAACCCTGGAATTTCTTTGGAAGGAATGATGCTAAAGCTGAAACTCCAGTACTTTGGCCACCTCATGTGAAGAGTTGACTCATTGGAAAAGACTTTGATGCTGGGAGGGATTGGGGGCAGGAGGAGAAAGGGACGACAGAGGATGAGATGGCTAGATGGCATCACCAACTCGATGGACATGACTCTGAGTGAACTCCAGGGGATGGTGATGGACAGGGAGGCCCACATGCTGCAATTCATGAGGTCTCAAAGAGTTGGACATGAATGAGTGACTGAACTGAACTGAAATCTATAAGAAGACAATGAATAAATTGTGCCCTGACATCTAGTTGGAAAATTATTTTTTCCTTTGAAAGTCAGAATTTCGTTTTTAAATTTCCAGTAACAAAAAAATTGGTGATTCCCTCAGTGCCCTTTGTATGTTATAGGTAAAATTAATGGAGATCTTGGACTTCAGAGTTTGAGTGTCCTGAATGTGAGTGTTGATATTTTTATTATTACTTATGGTAATGAATTGTGGGACAGTGTAATTGGCCTCCTATATTCTGCCAAATAGACATTAGACTTATTCTATATCCCCAAGGAGAAGCATAAGAAATATTGGGTATAATAATAACGTTATTTTGCTGCTCTCTCATCCATAAAATGGGTATAACAATAATATTGAATATAGTTAGAACTATGTGTATATATAAAAATAGAGTTGTATTATAGATTGAATGGAATAATCCATAAAGAATATTTGCATTGGGCTTACTTCACAGTTTACCATTGTGGCTATTATTATCATTTGCTACATGATGTGTTAACCAAAAATATCAGAAAATAATTTTAAGCAAGTGTATATTGTACAGAGGAGCCTTGTTTAGAACCTATCACACAGCCCCACACTCTGCTCCTACTTTAGGCTTACTTCCAGAGCCAGAATACATGGGTTTACAGAATAACCTGGACAATGGGGCTGAGAAAACTCCATATCCTGAAAGAAACAGCTTTTTATTTGGCTGCACCCCTGCAGCAACTTGCAGGGTACTCGTTCCCTGACTAGGGATTGAACCCATGCCCCTGCTAAGAAAGCTTCGAGTCCTAACCACTGGACAGCCTGGAAATTCTCTAAGAGACTTCTAGTTGGAAAGCACTCTAGAAATCATTTTCTGGTGAGAGGAAACTCTACTGCTTTTGTTTTAAAATAACCAGTGATTTGAACTTTTTATAAGATAGTCTGCTCAGTTTAATAATAGATATAACTGTTAAGAACTTTCCTTATGTTGAAATGAGATTTGGCTCCCAGAAAATTATATTCATTATTCTTTACATTGTTCCTTGGGGCACATAGGGAAAAAAAACCTAATTTCTCTCTGGCATACGTAATATATGAGGTCAACTATTATGTCCCCTACAAGCCTTTCTTCCCCTCTGGGACTTCAACCAAAGCTCATATTCTCTTGAATTTAATCCTCCTACCTTCTCAGAAACTCTTTTTAATGCTTATTTTAATGTTCCAAAATCTCATTCATTCTGATACCCCAAACTACATCTAAATGTATTTGATTAGCTCAGGGTAAAATAGGATAATATTCCTTATTCTGGTACTTTATATCCAATAATGCAGATAAAATAGAATAATTTTAGACAACCTCCTCATTTTGCAGATAATTAAAGTAGACCATGCACCTTATTAACATGTTTCTTTTTAGTGTGTATAAACCTACACATGATTGTTGCTCCTTAGTAACCTTACCGAAAATTAAACCCTCAACTGTTTTTTGTATGTGCTCCTACATTTTTGGACTTGTGCTCTAGATTTATTTAACCATGCTAAATTCTAGTTAGATTTAGCCTGTAATTAGATTTGAGGAAAACTTATTTTGGTTCTTAAGTCTGGCATTTGGCATGTTGGCTTTCTCTCTAGTTTTTTCATGTTACTCACTAATTTGATTTCCATGCTAGCAGTGTTGGTTTGGAGCTGATAGGAAGCCATATTTGTTTAAATATTCTATGAATGTTTAAAGACTTCCAGAAAACATTGACTGAAAGAAAACTAAGGTTGGAGTAAGTGATAGTGTTGGACTATAAACACAAAATTTACATTAACTGTGCATGAAAAAAGGATGAATAAGGAAGAGATGCTAATATTTTTGAATATATACATTTATGCCAGAACTGGTGCTAAGTACCATGCTTGCATTATGGTTGTAGCCCTACTCCAGTTCAGTGAGGTATTAAGTACTATCATTTTCTTTTTTTAAATTAATTTTTATATTAGAGAATATAATTGATTTACATTGTATTAGTTTCAGTTGTAAAGTGAAATGATTTAGTTATACAGAAATATATATGTGTGTGTGTATGTATGTGTGTGTTTATATATATATATATATATATATATATATATATATATATACACCTATTCTTTTTAGATTCTTTTCCCATATAGGTTATTAGAGATTTTTGAGTAGAATTCCCTGTGCTCTACAGTAGGTCCTTGTTGACTATCTGTTTTATATATAGCCGTGTGTATGTGTTAAACCCAATAAAGTAACAGTATTTTCATTTCGCAGGTGAAGATGTGCACTGTGCTGTGTGCCTAGTCACTGAGTAACATCTGAGTTTTTGCAGCCCCATGGATTATAGGCTCCCAAGCTCCTCTCTCCATGGGATTCTCCAGCCAAGACTACTGGAGTGGATTTCCATGCCCTCCTCCAGGGAAACTTCCCAACCCAACGATTGAACCCAGGTCTCCCGCATCACAGGAATTTTCTTTACCTTTTGAACTACCTTAGTGAGACTTAAAGGTGTTATTAGATATTTGACCTAATGGTATATATAGATTAAGTGATTGTACTAGATTTTGAGCCTGGATCTGTCAGCCTTGTTTCTCTTTATGCAGCTGAGGCCCACAGTAAACATCAGAGAAGGACTAGCTCTCTCCCACTCACACTGCTGGATAAAAGACGATCATTAGTTTAAGTTAATATTTTTTTCTATTTTGAGAGGAGTAAAAGGTTCCAGAGAGTTAAAATGAGTATAGTTTCTGGCTGGTTTTTAATGAATAACTAACACGTTAGATCTAAGAAAATTAGCTGAGAAGAGACAAGCTTTAATTTCCCACTTACTTAGGTGAAAATACCTTAGTTACGGGAAAAATTGTTCCACTTAGACTTTGCTTTGGGGGAAGCACAGTGAAATTTGTCTCTCAACTTCCAATAAGATACTACAACATCTTTATTTTCAGAACAGGATAATTCAGCTGAGGCAGGGAACTTGAGAGTGCAGCCAGAAGTGAACTGCCTGGCAGCTTTCAGGTCAGGTGAGGATAAAATGAGATGTTGCAGAAGAAACATTTCTGGCAATTCCTGGAAGAGCTCCTGCAGAGCCATGTTAGCACTGAAGAAGAGGGTTTATCAGGTGCAAGCAACTTCACACAAATCAGACACAAACACACTTTATGTTGTTAGTGCTGCCTCAGGTCCAGACAACATCATATAAATGAGTTCTTCTTTGGCATATAAATACTTAATCAGTTTTCTAATGTTTCAGAAAATATTAGTGTGGTGGAAAGGAAATACGTGAGTCTTGATTCAGACTGTATGCAAATATCAGCTGCATCTCTTCCTAGTTGAGTGGTCCTGGATGTATTTTCTAATGTGGCCAGTTTCTCAACTGCATTAATGGTATAATAATAATCATAATGTCATAGGGTGCTCAGAGGATTAAATTAAATATTATATATTAATGTAAAGAAGATGGCATATAGCCTACTATATAGTAGATGTTTAATATATTTTAAGTTTGATTTATTAATAAAAAGCTTAATGCACATTACAAAACATTTACTCATAATTTATTATGTTCTAGGCACTGTGTTAAGAATAGAAAACTTTTAAAAATTTAATTAAATAAAAAATTACTTTTAAAAGCTTTAAAAGATTAAGAAAACCTGACATTAGGTCACATGTTGTAACAGTGTGGGGATTTATACTAGAGCCTTTGAAAGTGACTTTAATGGTAAAGAAAATCCCATGGAAATCTGCTAATGCAGGAGACATAAGAGACACGGGTTTGATCCCTGGGTCTGAAATATCCCCTGGAGCTGGAAATGGCAACCCATTCTAGCATTATTGCCTGGAGAATCCCATGGACAGAAGAATACACTGTTGGACATGATTGAGCACCACCACAGTCTGTAGAGAGTTGGATTACTGGAGTTTTAAGTCTGGATTTTCCAGCTACTAGCTATGTGATCATGAATACGTTATTGAACCTCTGAATATCAGCTAACTCATCTTTAAAATTGGGAATGTTAGTAGTAACAACTCCTCAATTACTTTGAGAATTAAACAATACAGATAATGTATAACACAATAAAGGCACGATGTCACCTCAGGAAATACTAGCAAAAACTGTGAATCACCTCTTTACATGCATGTCTTTGCCCTGTTGTAGATTTCTTGAAGCCTGAGCTTTATTGTACCTTTTCATGCTCCATCAATCATATCATGAACTTAATTAATACTTGTTAAACATTAAGAGTTAGCATGTATCTTTAATTTCTCTCCAACTATGAGTTTTCCAACTTGCAAAATTCTAATTTACTTTAGTATTTGTTCTGTTCACTATGAAGCTTTCAGTTGCAGTGTAGATGAGAAAAATCTACTGAATTAGGTTGAGTAACTTAAATTCAAGCCATTGGATTATTTGTATAATCTCTTTCTGTTTCAAGTCTTCATATATATTTTTTAATCTCTAGGTCTCTTGAGGTTACTGGGAGAGGCTAGGGCCTAGGAGCAAAGAGAAGGGGGCCAGAGTCAGCAACAATAAGTCATAAAAATGGAAAGTATTGAATATGTGTATGAATTGCCAGGCACAGTAATTATGCTATTTGCAACAGGTGGATAAAGCAATCATTATTAATGTTTTAATATATTTTTTCTTGTGAGTTCTCTTTTTCACGGACATTTGTGAGCATAGTTCCTGTACATTTCAGTATTTTCTAGGATTTGATACAACACTGTATCATAAACTTATATTCCTTATATTACATACTTATACAAAATGTTATTACTTTTAGAAATTTTTATTGAGTGTAATATATATGAAATAAAAATGCACATTTTAATTGTAAAATATGATCCTTGCATGCATGCTTAATCACTCAGTCATGTCTGACTCTTTGAGCCTGCAGCCTTCCAGGCTCTTCTGTCATGGGGATTCTCCAGGCAAAAATACTGGTGTGGGTCACCATACTCTCCTCCAGGGGATCTTCCCATCCCAGGGATTGAACCCAGGTCTCCTGCACTGCAGACAGATTCTTCACCACATGAGCCACCAGGGAAGCGCCAAGTATATGACCAAGTATATGTTCTGCAAATATCTTCTCCCATTGTGTGTCTTACATTTACATTTCCATAATGATATTTTTTGAAAAGCAGAAGTTTATAAGTTTGATGAAATCCAATTTACTTTCTTTTTATGGTTAGTATTTTTTGCAATATCATATTTTTTATGCCTAAGAAATTTTTGCCTCCCTGAAGGGCATAAATATTTTATTTTTTCTCAGAAACTTCATATGTTCAGTTTTTAATTCTTTGTATGGATTAAGGTATGAACTGAGATGTATTTTTTAAAGGAAATTATTGTAAATTCATTTTTAGTAAACGTATGATTACATTAAAATCAGAATATTGAAAAGAGAAAAATGTTACCCTCAGTTTCAAAATCTTAACACAACAATTTATATTAAGTCAGTTAGCTGAAATCTTCTCCCAACATCTTAACTCACTTAAAATATTTATATATTTATAGGATATATACTTATATATAGTATATGTTTATACACTATATACACAGTATATAAAAATGTGTATAGACTTAGGTAAAAGTCTGTGATAATAATAATAATAAATAGTAATTCATATGAATCAGGCAGTCACCATGTGGCAGTGAACATCTTACATGCATTACTCTATTTGATTTTCACAACCATCCTTGAGGTAAATAACTATTGCTATTTTTCTCATTTTACAGACAAAGAAAGAGGCATAGAAAAATTAAGTAACTTCCTTACCACCATGCAGATAATGATATAGAGCTGAAACTTGAACCCAGGCAATCTGGTTCCAGGCTACAGTACTCTCACTAAGTATGAGATGTCATTTTTTTTTTAAATTAGGGAAGCTTTATTGGCCCAACTGTTCCAACCACTTCAAATTCATTCTCTTTTCAATGTCATAATTTTTGCTTTAACCATAAAACATTGAGGAGAGGAGAAGGCAAATTCAGGGAACTTTCAGCCATCATTTCGTCGAATACTTTTCAGTCCTATCCTCTTTTACCTCTCCTTGTGGGATTTGGTAATGTGATTATTAGAGACTTTTATAATCATTTGAGTCCCTGAGGTGTTGCTGGTTATTTTCATTTAAAGTCCCAGCACTCAGCCTTCTCTGACACTATCCCAGTGTGTTGAAGTGTGATGTATGATTATCTCATTACCATCAGGTAAGGATAGAAAGATTACCCAATCTGAAAGCAGAGAGAAAATAGCTATCATTCAAATCAGCAGTTCCATCACAGAGGCTACACTTTTAGAGTTCTTTGCTTAGAGACATGGAGAAGGCAATGGCACGCCACTCCAGTCCTCTTGCCTGGAAAATCCCATGGACAGAGGAGCCTGGAAGGCTGCAGTCCATAAGGTCGCTGAGGGTCAGACACGACTGAGCGACTTCACTTTCACTTTTCACTTTCTTGCATCGGAGAAGGAAATGGCAACCCACTCCAGTTTTCTTGCCTGGAGAATCCCAGGGATGGGGGAGCCTGGTGGGCTGCCCTCTATGGGGTCGCACAGAGTCGGACACGACTGAAGTGACTTAGCAGCAGCTTAGAGACAACAGACTTCTTAGGAGGTGTTTGTTGTCTGTTTTGTTGTTGTTTCCAAGTTTGTGGGCTTCCCTAAATGTGCAGTGTAGAATATATTAGATAAAAAGGGAGAAAGAGGGTGGGATGATTTGGGAGAATGACATTGAAACATGTATAATATCATATATGAAATGAATCGCCAGTCCAGGTTCGATGCAGGATACTGGATGCTTGGGGCTGGTGCACTGAGACGACCCAGAGGGATGGTACGAGGAGGAAAGAGGAAGGGGGGTTCAGGGAACATGTGTATACCTGTGGCAGATTTATGTTGATATATGGCAAAACCCATACAATATTGTATTGTAATTAGCCTCCAATTAAATAAATTTATATTAAAAAATAAAGCCCAGGAAACTCACCAATGCATTATCCCCTAGGTTCTCATGTTTCATTTCAATATTTTTAGCTGTTCTTAGTGGGAGGAGGCAATGGCACCCCACTCCGGTACTCTTGCCTGGAAAATCCAATGGACGGAGGAGCCTGTTTAGGCTGCAGTCCATGGGGCCGCTAAGAGTAGGACACGACTGAGCGACTTCACTTTCACTTTTCGCTTTCATGCATTGGAAAAGGAAATGGCAACCCACTCCAGTGTTCTTGCCTGGAGAATCCCAGGGTCGGGGGAGCCTCGTGGGCTGCCATCTGTGGGGTTTCACGGAGTCGGACATGACTGGGGGACTTGGCAGCAAGCAGCAGCAGTGGGAGATATAGGGAGAAGTGTTAATTAGCTTGATGTCTTTGTCAAGAGTCAGTTATGTATGTGTGAGAGCCTATTTCTGGATTCCATCCTAATTCATTGACCTAAACATCGCTACCTATGTCAACTCCATACTGTCAATTATTCTACTTAGAGTAAGTCTTGAAATCAGGCAATGTGAATTCTCTAAATTCATTCTTTTTCAATACTGCTTTATTTTAGGTCGTCTGAGTATCTGTATATATTTTTGAATGTGATGCACAGGATGATTCAAGTAGAGGATGTGGGGTGGGTGGTAGGAGGGGGCTTCAGCATTGGGAGATTGTGTTCACCTATGGCTGATTCGTGTCAATGTATGGCAAAACAAATACAGTATTGTAATTTTTTAAAAAATAAATAAATAAATAATTAAAAAAAAAAAAAAGAATGTCTGGTAGGATTTTAGTAGAGATGGTGTTGATTCTACTGAAAGATTTCTCCATGAAAGTTAATTTCAGAACTCTGGATTTGGCCTGAGGTGTTCTATTAAAGTACCTACACTGTACTGACCTCTGGTTATAGCATGAAATGTACTGATTAATAGTTTTGCTTTGTAGTCATAAGCCCAAGGAATTTCAGAGTTGTATATACCATCATTTCAGCTTAATTTATTGATAACAGTGGACTAGATTACTTGCATCTCATCTCAATGAGACCCTAGGGAAGGAAGTCCACTGTTGAGGCTGGTTACATTGCACAATTGCCAATGTGACCAACAGAGTATGAGAAATCACAGTCGAGATTCCATTTCAGAACCCCTGTTTCTAAAGTGCTCTCTGAACATTTTGGTAGTTTCTGATCCAAGACAGAAAATGTGTTTCCCTGTGAATCTTACAGAGAAGGGCAATTTGAGTTTGCAGGTGGACTCTAGAATGTTTAAAATGGCTGACAGCCCCTAAAGTTGGATGTTATATTATATTATTCTCCTGCAATAAACTTTATATTTGTAAGCTTTGTTATTTTGAGTCCTCTGAGTCTTCCTTAACAACCAACCCTGCCTAACTGGCTCTGGTAGTACAGAAATAATTGATATTTTAACAATATTGTCTTTCAGTCCATTAACATAGTTTTTCTTTTCATTTACTTAAGCCTTCTTTAATTTCTCTATATTTTCAAGATAGTATTTATTATAGAGCTCTTGCATATTAATAAAAATTTCTAAATATTTTGGGATTTTATTGCTATTTTAAGCACTATTATTTTGTAAATTTACTTCCTAATTATGATTGCCAGTTTTAAAAATATAATTTAATTTTTTTACTGACTTGCTATTATATCTTTATACTGACCTGGTGTCCCTAGATCATGTTAAATTTAAAATTAATTGCAGTAATTTTATAGATTTATTAGGACTTCCTACATAAACAATCATAGTGTCTTGGATTAAGGGCAGTTTTACTTTATAAAATCATTAGGCATATTTCTTTTTCTCGCCTTCTTGCTTTGCTAGGACCTCCATTACAATGTTAAAAAGAAAAGGTAAAAGCTGACATTCTTAATTCATTGACTTATCATTACAGAACTTAGCTAAAAGTTTTGCATAGACATCCTTTATCAAATTGAGACAGTTCACTCTGTTCCTAATTTGCTGAGATTTTTATTGTGCTTGCTAAATTTTATCAGTTAGCTTTTTTGGTAAGTACTGGAAGGATCATGAATGTTTTCTCTTTAGTTCTGCCAATAAGGTGAGTTGCATTGCTTAATTTTCAAATATTTTTAAAAATTTCCTGCCCTCAATCCCTCCCAGCATCGAAGTCTTTTCCAATGAGTCAGCTTTTCGCATCAAGTGGCCAAAGTATTGGAGTTGCAGCTTCAACATCAGTCCTTTCAATGAACACCCAGGACTGATTTCCTTTAGGATGGACTGGTTAGATCTCCTTGCAGTCAAAGGGACTCTCAAGAGTTTTCTCCAACACCAAAGTTCAAAAGCATCAATTCTTCGGCGCTCAACTTTCTTTATAGTCCAACTCTCACATCCATACATGACCACTGGAAAAGCCATAGCCTTGACTAGATGGACCTTTGTTGACAAAGTAATGTCTCTGCTTTTTAATATGCTCTCTAGATTGGTCATAACTTTCCTTCCAAGGAGTAAGCGTCTTTTAATTTCATGGCTGCAGTCACCATGTGCAGTGATTTTGGAGCCCCCCAAAAATAAAGTCTGACACTGTTAAAAACATTTTTTTAAAATTTTTACTTTATTTTGCTTTACAATACTGTATTGGTTTTGCCATACATTGACATGAATCAGCCACGGGTGTACATGAGTTCCCAATCCTGAACCACCCTCCCACCTCATATCATCTCTCTGGATCATCCCCGTGCACCAGCCCCAAGCATCTTGCATCCTGTATCGAACATAGACTGGTGATTCATATCTTACCTGATAGTATACATGTTTCAATGCCATTATCCAAAATATCCCACCCTCTCCCTCTCCCACAGAGTCTGAAAGTCCGTTCTATACATCTGTGTCTCTTTTTCTAATCTTTTTTCCCTGGCATAAAGTTCTCCGGTTTTGGGGAGATGATCTTCTTGTAGACAACTGACAATTAAACTGAGGAAGAAAGGACTATATATATATATAAAAGTAACATCTAGGCTGGTGAACTCTTTGGAAGGTAAGAGCTGTCCATAGGCTGGAGAACTGGATTTAACAAAGTGTAGGCAAGTCTGGAGAAGGAAATGGCAACCCACTCCAGTACTCTTGCCTGGGAAATCCCATGGACAGAGGGGCTTGGTGGGCTACAGTCTCTGGAGTCGTGAAGAGTCGGACACGACTGAGTGACTTCACTTTCACTTTTCACTTTCATGCACTGGAGAAGGAAATGGCAACTCACTCCAGTGTTCTTGCCTGGAGAATCCCAGGGGCGGGGGGAGCCTGGTGGGCTGCCATCTATGGGGTCGCACAGATTTGGACACAACTGAAGTGACTTAGCAGCAGCAGCAGGCAAGTCTGGAAATGCTCTAGACTTGGAATATTGACTTGGGAAACTGGCTAACCAAGTGCTTGTGATCTAAGAGAATGTAAACTTTGAGCACATGATACCAATGGGCAAATGGTCCTCAAGGGATTCTCCAAAAAAAATGAACAAAAATCTGTTAAACTGTGCCATGACAGTGCTAAAAATTGACAGGAGAAGGCAAGGATAGTTGTAGCTTGTTCATATTTCAGTTCAATTATATATATATTATATATATATATATATGTTTTTAGTAGAGATGGTTTCTCTTGGACTTTTAAAACCCTGGGATTCTTCTTCAATTCCTGGAAATTCTCAAGAGGGAGACTGCACTTTCTGCAAAGAGGTAAGTGGAATAATATAGTAGTCATGACAAAGACTCAGAAGTAGACCTTCTGGGTTCAAATCCTCAGTCTACTGCTCATTAGCCGTCTCATCTTGATGTGTTTCTAAAATTCTCTGTGGACAAACTTATGGTTGCCAGGGAGAAAAATGAGGGGAAGGGATAGTTAAGGGGTTTTAGATCGACATGTACACACTGCTTTGTTTAAAATGGGTAGCCAACAAGGTCCTACTATATACCTTTGAGCAGGGAACTACTTAGTGTTACATGGTAGACTGGATAGTTGGGGGAGTTTGGGGGATAATGGATACATGCATATTTATGGCTGAGTCCCTTTTCTGTTCACCTGAAGCTATCATAACATTGTTACTGGGCTATACTCCAATACAAAATAAAAGGTTTAAAAATCTAAAAGTAGTCTCTATGGCTCAATCCTTGATGATGATGATAATGATGGCAATGATGTCATTGCCTATAAATAGGACCTACTCCATGGAGTCGTTTTGAGGACACATTTAATATGATGACGAGTGCTCAGCATTAGAAGTATTCAATGAATATTTTCTACAATTAAGAAATGATGTAACCACAATGTGAACACAACAAAAGCAGGGACTTTTTAATGTTTTTTACTGATTGATCTACAGTGCCTAGAATAGTGCCTGGAACATGGAAGTGCCCTGTGAAAATACATTGATTTGATTAACCTGACATTTTTGCATGTAGAAGTGATGAATTACATGTTACTGCTAAAAATGAATCCCATAATCTAGCAATTTAATGGGTTGGGCCTTGCTGATGTAATAGCCTACTGGACTAGACAGATGGTTGGGGTAAATGCCAGTACTTGCTATCCTGTAGGCATTTTCTGACCTACAAATCTCATGCTTCGGTTCAATGTGATTCTGCATAGAGAAACAATATAATTGTAATAAAAACAGAACACTTTTGAGAATGAAAGGGATGCTACTAATGATATCAGGAAAACAGGTATAAACAGGACTGTCTGGGGACAAACAGCTACCCTAATTTAGTACCCTCACTGCCACTGACTATATTAAGGATTGGTGGAATTCCCCAAAGCTGTAGTGTTTTGAATGGACAGCAGGCCTGAAGGGGAATTCAGTGCATTAGATGTAGACTGTCTAAAACAATAACATTCTTTCACTTGAGCATTGTTAATGCAAAATAGCATGAGTCAAGCAGTGATAAAAGAAGTTTCAAGAGGCAATGTAGAGAATAGCTGAGTCACCTAAAAGTAGAGCACTGCTGCAGAAGGCATAAAGCCAACCAGATCTCTGCAGCTGCTGCTCGGTCTGGAGATTCAACTGTGCTGATTGTTCTATTCTCAGGTTTCCTTCAGATTTCTTTTATGACTTCAGCTCTCTGATGATTGGGACTTTTTTTCCCATTCTTTCTTACTTCCCTGACAATTCATATAATGACTTTCATTATGTGAGTGGAGCCAGATATATATTTTTTCCTTATAATTTGAAAAGCCTAACTCACATATACAAAACATCAGTTATGTGTTTTTTCTCCAGCAGGACTTGCTTTTCATTAATGCTTGATTCTCCTCCGTTGTTAGTCCATCACCTTCTGGAGCCCAGAATATTGAGATGCTGTCTAACTCCTGTCCACCTTGAAATCCGTATAAGCTGGTAGTTTAATTGCGAAATAATTCATTAATATTATCTGTGTTACATTCAACTATGGGTTAAATGAGCTTTGGGACTTGCCTGGGAGTCTTACCAGCATTTATAATACTATTTCCATGAGAAAAAAAAGCATTTTAAATTCCAACCAAGAGTGCCAAAGCATTATTTTAGAAACTGAAATTCAGGACAGATGGTTTGATAAGTATGAGTGCATTTATGAGGACAATAGGGCAGAATATTTGAAACTGGGACTTTCTGGGAGAAGCAGAGCTAAATGGGAACCATAAATATCAGAGGCACAGGGCTGTGTTCCAAGTCATCATAATAGGGGTATTATGGTAGAAAATATAATTAAAGACTAACTAAATTAAAATAATGTCAAATGGACCAGAAAAGAAAATATGCATATGTCGACAATAAGGGGTGGTTAGAGGAGAGCAGAACTCTCCAGAAAGGGGTGGAGAGTTCTGATAGTCTGGACGGAAGAGAGGGCTGCAGGTCTCAGGAAATTGGTAATGGAGAGTAATAGCATCTTGTACAACGGGATGGGTTTTTAGCACTAATAGCCAGGTTTGTTACTTGTTCCAGGGCATCAGGAGTTCATGTATTCCAAAGATACCCCTTCTTACTCTATTCTTCCTATACTTATCACAGAAGGATTAAATTAGATTTAGTAGTTGCTGAAGCCTGAAATTACCTCAATAGGAGAAAAATATAAATATTCTGATATATAATGCAAATGTATATATATATATATATATCAGTGACATTCTCCTTTGAAATAAAAAGCAGCTGATCTCATATCAGCAAATGTGAGCCATTAATAAGAAAGACTTTCCTGTTTTATAAAGTGAGATGCAGGCAGGTCAGATCAAGGTCTCCGAGAGGCAAAGGGCAAGATAGATTGGTATCCAAGTTTAATAGGGCTCTGAAAAGGGCTCTCTGTAAAGAGAAAATTTTCAAACTTCACAACATAATGACCTGTCCTTCACCATTTGGTGTACCAATAAAATGTGCACTGAGAGGAATTTTAGTCTAACTCTGCAATATATGTATGCATATGACTAAGAAGTGTGCTAATGAAACATATGATGCTGTCAACATCATCACATGTGATTTAGTAGCTTTTCCTTTTAAACTCAATTACCTTTTTTATATAGGAGTCTAATTTTGGAAGTTTCAATGATCTATTCTGCTTACATCCTTTACACTTGTTTTCTAAGGGAAAATAGCTAAAGTAAAATAAAAAAAAAATTGAACTTCTACTTTGAGATCTTTGAAGTTCCAACTAAAACCACATCTATTAGTCCTAAAGCCATTGTAGCTAATCTACCATTATTCACATGCTTACTGAAGATGAGAAAAGGTCATTTACTCTTTGAAATTTTTGAATCTATTTTAAAGATTTATAGCTAATCCATCCTAATCATTTGAATACATGAATAACTACTAAATATTTGAAAAGTTTATTTTTCTGAATAGCTTAAAAAAATCATTGACAGTCCAGTAAATGTCAAATGCAGCAAAATGTGCAATCTTAGAGGGGAGTAATTAGAAAAATTACACTCATTACAGTAATAATGAGGCTTCCCAGGTGGTGCCAGTGGTAAAAAAACCCACCTGCCCATGTAGGATAGACCTAAATGGCAGAGGTTCAATCCCTGGGTTGGGAAGATGCCCTGGAGAACACGGCAACCCACTCCAGTCTTCTTGCCTGGAGAATCCCAGGACAGAGGAACCTTGGTGGGCTGCAGTTCATGGGTTGCACAGAGTCAGACATGACTGAAGTGACTTAGCACGCATGCACAATAATAATGAACTGAGAGCATTTTAGAATCCTGTAAGTCTACTTATCATTTAAACAGAGAGAATACCACATGATATCCTTACATATTTCATTGATTCTTTAGTTGCTTTCTAGTTTCCTTCTGTAATAAGAGAGAACAGAATCTGACTCCATGTTGGATCTGTTTCTTTTACTTTAGTCTTTGCTTTTCATTGCTTTTGTTACTATAATCACTAAAAGGATGCTATCTATAGCTGTAAGTATACATAATGGCCTGCCGCAAGGAACCCTGCCCCTCTGCCTGAATGTTAAATTGCCTTTATTAGGTTCACAGGGAGACATTCTGACCTTGCCCACCGTGAATGGCTTCAGAGAAAAAGAAACGAACACATCCCTTCCCCAGTACTGGCCAAGAGAAATGTTTCCAAAATTGATTAAAGGACAGTTGCCAAAAAAGATTAATTTGTTGTTAATTAATGAATGAATTAACAAATAAAAACAAAATAACTCTTACTGAGGTCATCTATATTCACATAGGTGACAAGAGTCTAACATTTAAAATTTCAATACCTAGGTCAATATTGACTAAAATCTGTGTGATGTTTGAAAACAAATGAGAATGTCTAATGTCTGGGCAAGTATAAGTGACATCTGAATGAGTTCACATATCTTGAAGTGTCAATTTGAAAAGACCCTGATGCTGAGAAATATTGAGGGCAGGAGGAGAAGGGGACAACAGAGGATGAGATGGTTGGATGGCATCACTGACTCAATGGACATGAGTCTGGATAGGCTCCGGGAGTTGGTGATGGACAGGGAGGCCTGCTGTAGTCCATGGGGCTGCAAAGAGTCAGACATGACTGAGTGACTGAACTGAACTGAACTGAGGTGTCAATAATTGTTCAATTTAGGAATCCAATCCAAGAGCACGTAGGCTCTGAAGTTGTGGCTAAATGCTTAGTTGCTCTGTGGCTTGTGAAATCTTCCCAGTTCAGGGATCAAACCTATGTCCCCTGCATTTGTAGGTGGATTCTTAACCATTGGACCACTGGTAAAGTCCTATACTATGAGTTTTATAGGCAGGTACAATTCAGTTCAGTTCAGTTGCTCAGTTGTGTCCGACTCTTTGCGACCCCATGAATCGCAGCATGCCAGGCCTCCCTGTCCATCACCAACTCCCAGAGTTCACTCAGAATCGCGTCCATCGAGTCCGTGATGCCGTCCAGCCATCTCGACTCCGGTTGTCTCCTTCTCCTCCTGCCCCCAGTCCCTCCCAGCATCAGAGTCTTTTCCAAAGAGTCAAATCTTCGCATGAGGTGGTCAAAGTACTGGAGTTTCAGCTTTAGCATCATTCCTTCCAAAGAAATCCCAGGGTTGATCTCCTTTAGAATGGACTGGTTGGACCTCCTTGTAGTCCAAGGGACTCTCAAGAGTCTTCTCCAACACCACAGTTCAAAAGCATCAATTCTTTGGTGCTGAGACTTCTTTACAGTCCAACTCTCACATCCATACATGACTACTGGAAAAAACATAGCCTTGACTAGACGGACCTTAGTGGGCAAAGTAATGTCTCTGCTTTTCAATATGCTATCTAGGTTGCTCATAAATTTTCTTCCAAGGAGTAAGCATCTTTTAATTTCATGACTGCAGTAACCATCTGCAGTTATTTTGGAGCCCCCAAAATAAAGTCTGACACTGTTTCCACTGTTTCTTCATCTATTTTCCATGGAGTGATGGGACCGGATGCCATGATCTTTGTTTTCTGAATGTTGAGCTTTAAGCCAACTTTTTCACTCTCCTCTTTCACTTTCATCAAAAGGTTTTTTAGTTCCTCTTCACTTTCTGCCATAAGGGTGGTGTCATCTGCATATCTGAGGTTATTGATATTTCTCCCGCCAATCTTGATTCCAGCTTGTGTTTCTTCCAGTCCAGCATTTCTCATGATGTACTCAGCATAGCAGTTAAATAAGCAGGGTGACAATATACAGCCTTGATGTACTCCTTTTCCTATTTGGAACCAGTCTGTTGTTCCATGTCCAGTTCTAACTGCTGCTTCCTGGCCTGCATACAGGTTTCTCAAGAGGCAGGTTAGGTGGTCTGGTATTCCCATCTCTTTCAGAATTTTCCACAGTTTATTGTGATCCACACAGTCAAAGGCCTTGACATAGTCAATAAAGCAGAAATATATGTTTTTCTGGAACTCTCTTGCTTTTTCCATGATCCAGTAGATGTTGGCAATTTGATCTCTGGTTCCTCTGCCTTTTCTAAAACCAGCTTGAACATCTGGAAGTTCACGGTTCACATATTACTGAAGCCTGGCTTGGAGAATTTTTAGCATTACTTTACTAGCATGTGAGATGAGTGCAATTGTGCAGTAGTTTGAGCATTCTTTGGCATTGCCTTTCTTTGGGATTGGAATGAAAACTGACCTTTCCCAGTCCTGTGGCCACTGCTGAGTTTTCCAAATTTGATGGCATATTGAGTGCAGCACTTTCACAGCATCATCATTCAGGATTTGAAATAGCTCAACTGGAATTCCATCACCTCCACTAGCTTTGTTCGTAGTGATGCTTTCTAAGGCCCAGTTGACTTCACATCAAGGATGTCTGGCTCTAGATTAGTGATCACACCATCGTGATTATCCAGGTCGTGAAGATACTTTTGTACAGTTCTTCCATTTATTCTTGCCACCTCTTCTTAATATCTTCTGCTTCTGTTAGGTCCATACCATTTCTGTCCTTTATCGAGCCCATCTTTGCATGAAATGTTCCCTTGGTTTCTCTAATTTTCTTGAAGAGATCTCTAGTCTTTCCCATTCTGTTCTTTTCCTCTATTTCTTTGCATTGATCGCTGAAGAAGGCTTTCGTATCTCTTCTTGCTATTCTTTGGAACTCTGCATTCAGATGCTTATATCTTTCCTTTTCTCCTTGTTTTTCGCCTCTCTTCTTTTCACAGCTATTTGTAAGGCTTCCCCAGACAGCCATTTTGCTTTTTTGCATTTATTTTCCATGGGATTGTCTTGATCCCTGTCTCCTGTACAGTGTCACGAACCTCATTCCATAGTTCATTAGGCACTCTATCTATGAGATCTAGGCCCTTAAATCTATTTCTCACTTCCACTGTACAATCATAAGGGATTTGATTTAGGTAATACCTGAATGGTCTAGCGGTTTTCCCTACTTTCTTCAATTTCAGTCTGAATTTGGCAATAAGGAGTTCATGATCTGAACCACAGTCAGCTTCTGGTCTTGTTTTTGTTGATTGCATAGAGCTGAGCTTCTCTGTCTTTAGCTGCATAGAATATAATCAATCTGATTTTGGTGTTGACCACCTGGTGATGTCCATGTGTAGAGTCTTCTCTTGTGTTCTTGGAAGAGGGTGTTTGCGGAATGATGGGAGCTACTCTGATCCAGCTCAAACTGGCAAGTAACATAGTATTTCTAGGAGAGAATTTATAACTTTAGCATATCACACAAATTTTTAAGTTTGTCTACTGAAAATAATGAGTGAAGTGAAAGTTGCACAGTTGTGTCCGACTCTTTGCGACCTCATGGACTATACAGTCCATGGAATTCTCCAGGTCAGAATACTGGAGCGGGTATCCCTTCCCCTCTCCAGGGGATCTTCCCAACCTAGGGATCGAACCAAGGTCTCCAACATTGCAGGTGGATTCTTTACCAGCTGAGCCACAAAAATAAATGACAATCCAAAACAATTTTCTAAAAGCTTTTGTAAAATGTTGAACAAGATTTCAAATACTCAAAATTTTCAAGAATGCCTTTTGAAAGAGCATTATGGTTAAGTCTGAATTTTGAAGGTTAACTAATGAGAATATTTGGAGTGTCTCATTTTTTCTTATATTCACATGTCTTATATTCTTTATTATGCACAATTTAAGGAATTTATTATTCTTACACCTATGCATGATTGTAGAGGATTTTTTCTTTCAAGAAAAATTTGAGGGGACAAGCAGATAATCTACTTTGAATTTTCCTTGAAAGATATGTTAGGTAGTTAGACTAGGAAAAAGGAGTCCAAAATGGCTGTGGTCAAAAGACAAAGCAGGGAAAAGCCCACAAAAATAGAATAAAGGAACATCTGAGGACCAGAGTTAGGGCTTCAAGTAAAACCCACAGCCCTACTGGCTAGCCCAACTTACATAGGACAGGCCCATTGGGAGGAGGAAAAAAAAAAAAAAAACAACACATTAAAAAAGGAGCCAAAATTGAGCTGGGGGCTTCTCTTCTTTTTGCGTCTTTTGGGTTGGCCTTCACCCCTTGAGCATGTATTTTCCTTTGCTTGCCAGTAAAACTGAGTTGTAACACTGGTCCATCCATCACTTTAAATATTTGCTGCAATGAGACAGAACTGAGGAAATTACCCACTCCTCCAACAGATATATATACACGTTTTTAAAAAGACTTTTATTTGAAGTTCTTAGAATATAAATTGAATTAATGGAATCCCAGTAGAACTATTTCAAATCCTGAACGATGATGCTGTGAAAGTGCTGCATTCATTTTCCAGCAAATTTGGAAAACAGCAGTGGCCACAGGACTGGAAAAGGTCAGTTTTCATTCCAATCCCAAAGAAAGGCAATGCCAAAGAATGCTCAAACTACTGCACAATTGCACTCATCTCACACGCTAGTAAAGTAATGCTCAAAATTCTCCACACCAGGTGTCAACAGTACATGAACCATGAACTTTCAGATGTTCAAACTGAATTCAGAAAAGGCAGAGGAACCAGAGATCAAACTGCCAACATCTGCTGGATCATCAAAAAAGCAAAAGAGTTCCAGAAAAACATATTTCTGCTTTATTGACTATGCCAAAGCCTTTGACTGTGTGGATCACAATAAACTGTGGAAAATTCTGAAAGAGATGGGAATACCAGACCACCTGACCTGCCTCTTGAGAAATCTGTATGCAGGTCACGAAGCAACATTTAGAACTGGACATGGAACAACAGACTGTTTCCAAATAGGAAAAGGAGTACATCAAGGCCGTATATTGTCACCCTGCTTATGTAACTTATATGCAGAGTCCATCATGAGAAACGCTGGGCTGGAAGAAACACAAGCTGGAATCAAGATTGGCGGGAGAAATATCAATAACCTCAGATATGCAGATAACACCACCCTTATGGCAGAAAGTGAAGAGGAACTAAAAAGCCTCTTGATGAAAGTGAAAGAGGAGAGTGAAAAAGTTGGCTTGAAGTCAACATTCAGACAACGAAGATCATGGCATCTGGTCCCATCACTTCATGGGAAATAGATGGGAAACAGTGGAAACAGTGTCACATTTTGTGTTTTTGGCTCCAAAATAACTGCAGATGGTTACTGCAGTCATGATATTAAAAGATGCTTACTCCTTGGAAGAAAAGTTATGACCAACCTAGATAGCATATTCAAAAGCAGAGACATTACTTTGCCCACTAAGGTCTGTCTAGTCAAGGCTATGGTTTTTTCCAGTGGTCATGTACGGATGTGAGAGTTGGACTGTGAAGAAGGCTGAGTGCTGAAGAATTGATGCTTTTGAACCGTGTTGTTGGAGAAGACTCTTAAAAGTCCCTTGGACTGCAAGGAGATTCAACCAGTCCATTCTGAAGGAGATCAGCCCTGGGATTTCTTTGGAGGGAATGATGCTGAAGCTGAAACTCCAGTACTTTGGTCACCTCATGCGAAGAGTTGATTCACTGGAAAAGAATCTGATACTGGGAGGGATTGGGGGCAGGAGAAGGGGACAACTGAGGATGAGATTGCTGGATGGCATCACGGACTCGATGGACGTGAGTCTGAGTGAATTCCGGGAGTTGGTGATGGACAGGGAGGCCTGGCGTGCTGCGACTCATGGAGTTGTAGGGAGTCGGACACGACTGAGCGACTGAACTGAACTGAAATACCAAATTCAGTTTTATTTTATTTATGTAAATGTACTATCACAACAAAGTTTATAAATACTAAGATTAAATGTAGTGTAAATTTCATTTTTCTGCTTTGCATTATTTAAATTTTTATACATATTAGGTTCAAAAGAATATAATAATCTTAAATCTGTCTAGGTAGCTAATTCCATATTTGCATTAACTGTCAATCTTTTTCACAATTTAACTATTGTTTTGCATGTAAAATTAACAGCTTTCATAGCCAATTAATTATTGGAACAATTCTTGCATCCAAACGTAAATATTGTTATATTTCAACTTACTGACAGAATTTAAGAAATTTGAGGTTTTCAAGAAAACTTTTTACTTCAAGTTACATCCAGAATGCTTCTTATTGAAAAATGAATGTGAAAATATGATGAACAAGTCCAAATAACATGGGTACTTTATATTAGCAAAGTTATCTTATTAGTTATCATGGAAATCTTTGAGATCCCCAATCATGCATAAACATGATTTGCATTCTTTTATTCCTAATTACATGAGGTGGGGGAGTATCAATTTTGTTGATGTTATCAAAGAATAAAGTCTTGGCTATGCTAATTTTCTCTGTTTTCCTGTTTCTGGGTTCATTGCTTTCTGCTTACTTTGGGTTTTCTTTGCCCTTCTTCTTCCAGCTCTTTAAGGTCACTGATTTTTACACCTTTTACTTCTTTTCTATTATAAGCATTAAAAACTACATTTCTCTCCACACATATGTATGGAATTTAGAAGACAGTAATGATGACCCTATATGTGAGACAGCAAAAGAGACACAGAGGTATAGAACGGACTTTTGGACTCTGAGGGAGAGGGAAAGGGTGGGATGGTTTGGGAGAATGGCATTGAAACATGTGTACTTTCTTGTAAGAAACGAAGCGCCAATCTATGTTCAATGCAGGATGCAGGATGCATGGGGCTGGTGCACAGGATGATTCAGGTAGAGGATGTGGGGTGGGAGGTGGGAGGGGGCTTCGGCATTGGGAGATTGTGTTCACCTATGGCTGATTCATGTCAATGTATGGCAAAACAAATACAGTATTGTAATTTAAAAAATAAATAAATAAATAAATATTAAAAAAATAATATTTTATACCGGAGAAAAAACCTACATTTCTTTACAAGTACTACTCTAGCTCTATATTTGTCTTAATATTAATTAAATAAATATTAATATTAAAGTTATATTGTTTTCCTTTTAAATGATATTTTTTTTCTAGATGTTATTTATTCCCAATATGATTCAATTTTGGTCAGAGAACAATGCTATACAATTTTGGTTCTTTTAAGCTTATTGACACTTGTTTTTGTCCCAGAAAATTTTGTGTATTGTTGAAAGTACTATGCATACTTGAAAAGGAAATGTATTCTGTAGTTGTAGATTGTAATGCTGTATAAAAGTCAGTTAGGTTAAGATGATTGATAGTGTTGTACAGAACTTCTACATCTTTGCTGGTTTAAAATTGGTTGTATCAGTTGGTGAGAAAAGGGCATGAAAACTGCTGGCCATGTAGCCTTATCTATTTCTGTTTTAATTCTATTCATTTTTATTTCATGTGTCTTGAACTCTTTTATGAGTATATGCACACGTTTACAGTTTCTATGGTTTTGATATGAATGGCCTTTATTATTATATCACTAGGAACATCTTATTTCTTTGGGTGCTCTTGGTCTTAAAGGTTACTGTTTCTGATATTAATGTTTTATATCATGTATAAAGTTCATATATAGCATTATTATACATTAATTGTGTAATTAATATAATATATTATGAATCTGTAATAGAGAAAAAAAGAACAAAATAAATTAAAAAGGTAACTGAAAGAAATTAGAGTCAATGTTTAGGCATCGGTGTTGCTTTCAGTTTGCTGCTTGGTATTCCTTTTGCAGTGATATTACAGTGAAAGAGCTGAAAACATTGGACTTGAATATGGGAAAATTAGCAAGAAAAGATGGCAAATAAAGAATGTGAAATGAGTAGAAATTTTACCTATTTTAACGCTATCCCAAGGTAAAGAACAGTCTTTTTTTTTTTTAAATCTTTTTACTCTTCATTGTAGAATTTACTTTTAAGTGAGCTCTTTAACAGGAAGGAGGAAGGGACTAGGACAAAAGCAGGTAAGGAAAGACTTGGTTTAATGGCAAAGTTCACAAGTGGAACAGAAATCCTGAAGCATAACGTTTAATAGGTTTTGCTCACGTAAGATGCAGAGAAAAAGCCTAGGGATATCTAAAACAATAATTAGTCTTCAGAAAAGACCACAGAGTGGCAAGATGCACTTTTTGAGGCAGCTGGCCTGCAGTTTCTCAGTTCCCACTCTGACTGCAGTACTGTGAAAGAATCAAAAGCAGTCATCCCCAACATCTTTCAGTCTGCAAATCACTTAAAACCCCCAAGGCAAAGATAGATAATAGTGAAATATATTTAGTGCTTGGAACCAGGCACAATCCAAACTCTTGGCATAGGCACAGCATGAAGTAAGTTTAAGAAATACTACATTACTTTTATAGTTCCTTGTTGACCTGTATAGTGGTATTTCCTTCAAAATTTTTGCTCATTAACAGTTTGTTTTTGTGTTTGTAGTAGCTTGGCATGATGAGAGCCCGTATCTGGTCCAGGGAACAATTTTACTTTATGGTTTTTCTGGATTCAAAAATAGAGAACAGAGTCAACTGGCCATAAAGTGAGTGAAGTCGCTCAGTCATTTCTAACTCTTTGCGACCCCATGGACTGTAGGCCATCAGGCTTCTCTGTCCATGGGATTTTCCAGGGAAGAGTACCGGAGTGGGTTGCCTTTTCCTTCTCTGGGGAATTTTTCTGACTCAGGAATCTATCCCAGGTCTCCCACACTGCAGGCAGACACTTTACTGTCTGAGCTACTAGGGAAGCCAATTGGCCATAGTTCAGGACAAAATAAAATACTTCCCTGAAATATATATGCTGTGCTGTTGTGCTGTGTTTAGTCACTCAGTCATGTCTGATTCTTTGTGAGCCCATGGACTGTAGCCCGCCAGGCTTTTCTGTCCATGGGGATTCTCCAGGCAAGAATGCTGGAGTGGGTTGCCATGCCTTCCTCCAGGGGATCTTCCCAACCCAGGGACTGAAGCCAGGTCTCTCACATTGTAGGTGGATTCTTTACCATCTGAGCCACCAGGGAAATATTTGACTGATGCTGAACATTTTTTTCTTTATCCACCATTTCAGGTTCAATTATAAAGTGAATCACCTGGGTATAGATTACAAACTGCTGGAGAGCTATAGTCACCTAAAATAACCTAAGAAGTTCCAAGAATTCAGAGATGTTGCTTGAAGGCTGTAGTTCTAATAAGTGTGACTGCAACTGACCAGGACAGGGGTGTGTGTGTGTGTGTGCGTGTGTGTTAGTCTTTCAGTCATGTCTGAATCTGCAACCCATGGACTGTAGCCCACCAGGCTCCTCTGTCCATGGAATGCTCCAGGCAAGAATATTGGAGTCAGTAGCCATTCTCTTCTCCAGAGGATCTTCCTCATCCAGGGACTGAACCTAGGTCTCCCGCACTGCAGGTAGATTCTTTACCTTCTAAACATCAGGGAAGCCCCAACAGGATGGGGTAGGAATTGAATTTTCCATTTCCTGAAGGCAGAGCTGGCTTTCTACGTAGGAAGAGTAAGCCAACTGCTTTTATATAAGGATTTGAGAAGTACTAAAATGTTTCCCCCATTACTAAAGCTGAAGTACATATTTAATCTATCTGAATATTCACAGTTATAGAAAGAAAGCATCTTGGAAGTTTTGTAATCTTACTTTCAGGTTTTAGATGAGAAAACTGAGATCCAAACAGATCAAGTAGCTTATCCAATCTTGATTTTTTTCCCAGAAATTTAATTCATGGCATAAAATAAACATAACAGGGAATCTATAATACCTGGTGCAAAAAGGAAACCCACAGGAAAAAAGTTAACATGCACAGAGTAATTAACTATTAAAGTTTTTCTATGTAACCTAAAATATCTTGGGATTTTTAAAAGCTTAAAAAGTGAGAGTACATTTGCTCAGTCGTGTCCTACTCTTGTCGATCCCATGGACTGTAGGCTACCAGCCTCCTCCATCTATAGGATTTTCTAGGCAAAAGCACTGGAGTAGGTTGCCATTTCCTTCTCCAGGGGATCTTCCTGACCCAGGAATTGAACCCCAGTCTCCTGCACTGAAGGCAGATGTTTTACTATCTGAGATACCAGGGAAGCCCTTAACAGCTTATACAAAGAGGAAAATTGAATCAGAGAATAATTCGTATCAATTACAAAAAAATATTTTGCAAAGGTATAATTAGCAGTCAGTTTTAATATTCCATAGGGATTCCCTGGTGGCTTAGATGGTAAAGCATCTGCCTGCAGTGAGGAAGACCTGGGTTCGATCCCCGAGTTGTGAAGATCCCTGGAGAAGGAAATGGCAACCCACTCTAGTACTCTTAGGGAAGCCCTTAACAGCTTATACAAAGAGGAAAATTGAATCAGAGAATAATTCATATCAATTACAAAAAATTTTTTTGCAAAGGTATAATTAGCAGTCAATTTTAATATTCTAACCAGATAGGAATATCTCCTGGGAACTATTTCATAAAAAGGAATGCTTGTGATATAATAAACTAACTCCTTCATAAATCCTGAAAATATATATAACTATGAATTTCAGAGAACTGTTTCTTATAACCAACTTCAATGTGGATTAATGGCTATTCACCAAAGTACAATTAAGTGAAAGCAACTCTGTTGGGGATCAGGATGATGATACCTTGCCCTCAACTGGTTTGTCTGGTTTGAGGAAACATAGTAAGATGTGTGTTTAGTGCAGCTGAAAATGACTTTCACCAGATCAATAAAATATTAGCAGTAGTTGGCATGTTTGACAAGCTGTGACCTTCTCACATCCTGATGCAAGTCAAATGCTTTACTGAAAATAGCCAATTTTAAAATACATTTCTAACAGTTGTGTGCATTGTGTACCAAAAAATCATAAGAACTCAACTACAAAATGAAGATTCAAAATTTTAATTGGCCAAGAACCTAGAGATTCGATTTTATGATGAAACCAGTGAAGAATTAGACATTTAAAATACAGTATGTTCCCACATATGTTCTGAGTTTTGTATTTTCATTTAATGCCATCAGAGTGAAGCAGATGAAAACTTCCAGTAAATTTCATGTAGAAGAGTTTGAAAGCTATCACTTAAACAGATTAGCCTATACTTGGCTCATACAGAAATCTCTAATTATAATTTTTCTTTACTCTTAGAAATACAAAACAAAGCTAGAACTCACACCACCACATTCCTGTCTTACATCTATGGCTGAACACTTTTTCTTGCTAGATGTCAGTTTTCTCTTCTCTCGCTCTAATTAGCTCAGTGACTAGTTCAATGAGCACTTTTAATGGCCCAGAGCAGGTGTTAATGCTGTATGATGCAGCTCCTCTAATACACCATACATAGTCCATTAAGAAGTGATTTCGGTGCTGTCTCAGATGACTTTCAAATCTGAGTACTTCTCAACATCTTTACTCCTCTGGTGAAGTCAACATAATCTCTCACTTTTACTATATCAGAAAACTCCTAACTGATCTCTCAACTGCCATACTTTCCCCCTTCTAAACTCTAAGTTCATTGTCCAATCAGTAGCCATAAGGATTTCCTTAAAATGTTTACCAAATCATATTATTCCATTGTGTAAAACCCTCCTAAGATTTCGTATTGTCGTTGGAATATAATCCCTAATTCTTACCATGTCCCTCAAGGCTCTACACAGTGAAAGAGACATTTCCAACAGGTCTTGCTTCTCTCATTCTGCGCCAGCTACACTGTCCATCTCACTGCTCCTGACAGGCCAACCATGTACTGTTGTCAGAGTCTTTGTATTTTAATTATGATTTTCCATGTGTGAAACTTTCTTCTCCCTGATGTGTCAGACTCGCTTTCACCATTTAGGTTCAGTCAAATTGCCAGCTCTTTATAGAGGCTTCTGAAAACCCTACTTAAAGTATCAGCAGCTTTCAACATTTTCTTATGACCCTATTTTATTTTACTCTGATGTTCCGTGATTTGTGTAGATATGGTTGCTGTCTGCCTCCCCCCTTTTATAATATGAAACTCATGATTGAAGAGACTTTATTTTGCTCACTTCTATACATATCTTAGAAAAGTGCTTTGCATCATGTAGATAATTGTTAAATAAATGCATAAATAAGAAATGAAGTTCTTGTTATATAATCATAAATTGCTAATTTAGAATTAGCAAGACACATGCAAGATAGAATCACAGGAAATGATCATGACAACTGTAACTTTTGTCTCCATTTTGTGATCACAAGAGGAAAATATTTCATAGTGGCTTGATTAGTGTTTCAGCACAATGTAATCTGGGAAATAAGAAAGTAGACTCCTTTAAGCATTTAGCCTATGGACTTGATATCACATAAATTATTCTCTGCTCAATGGACAAATCAATGATGAGTGAACCTACAATTAGCAAATGTGCATCTTTATATTTCTGGCCACAGCATCTGGTTATAGAAAAAATTAGGCATGAAGAGTAAAAATACAACTTTCTCAACATTGGCTCCTATCAGAGTTCATGACCAGCAAGACCTATGTTTATGGGGACTGAACACTTGCCAAGGATATAATTGACTCCTGGTCTCCTTTCTGATGATCTTCACTCCATTTTCTGAGAGAGGCTTTTTGAGTTATAGAATATGTAATATGGCAAGTTTCTGATGTTCCTAGACTTATAAACCACTAAGGAATGCTCGATAAAGGACAGAAATGGTCTGGACCTAAAAGAAGCAGAAGATATTAAGAAGAGGTGGCAAGAATACACAGAAGAACTGTACAAAAAGATCTTCATGACCCAGATAATCACAATGGTGTGATCACTCACCTAGAGCCAGACATCCTGGAATGTGAAGTCAAGTGGGCCTTAGAAAGCATCACTACAAACAAAGCTAGTGGAGGTGATGGAACTGCAGTTGAGCTATTTCAAATCCTTAAAGATGATGCTGTGAAAGTGTTGCTCTCAATATGCCAGCAAAGTTGGAAAACTCAGCAGTGGCCACAGGACTGGAAAAGGTCAGTTTTCATTCCAATTCCAAAGAAAGGCAATGCCAAAGAATGCTCAAACTGCTGCACAGTTGCACTCAATCTCACATGCTAGTAAACTAATGCTCAAAATTCTCTAAGCCAGGTTTCAGCAATATGTGAACTGTGAACTTCCAGATGTTCAAGCTGGTTTTAGAAAAGGCATAGGAACCAGAGATCAAATTGCCAACTTCCACTGGATCATCAAAAAAGCAAGAGAGTTCCAGAAAAACATATATTTCTGCTTTATTGACTATGCCAAAGCCTTTGACTGTGTGGATCACAATAAACTGTGGAAAATTCTGAAAGAGATGGGAATACCAGAGCATCTGACTTGCCTCTTAAGAAACCTATATGCAGGTCAGGAAGCAGCAGTTAGAACTGGACATGGAACCACAGACTGGTTCCAAATAGGAAAAGGAGTATGTCAAGGCTGTATATTGTCACCCTGCTTATTTAACTTCTATGCAGAGTCCATCATGAGAAACGCTGGGCTGGAAGAAGCACAAGCTAAAATCAAGATTGCCGGGAGAAGTATCAATAACCTCAGATATGCAGATGACACCACCCTTATGGCAGAAAGTGAAGAGGAACTAAAGAACCTCTTGATGAAATGGAAAGAGGAAAGCGAAAAAGTTGGCTTAAAGCTCAACATTCAGAAATTGAAGATCATGGCATCTGGTCCTATCACTTCATGGGAAATAGATGGGGAAACAATGGAAACAATGAGAGATTTTATTTTTGAGGGGCTCCAAAATCACTGCAGATGGTGACTGCAGCCAGGAAATTAAAAGATGCTTACTCCTTGGAAGAAAAGTTATGACCAACCTAGATAGCATATTGAAAAGCAGAGACATTACTTTGCCAACAAAGGTCTGTCTAGTCAAGGCTATGGTTTTTCCAGTGGTCATGTATGGATGTGAGAGTTGGACTGCGAAGAAAGCTGAGCACCGAAGAATTGATGCTTTTGAACTGTGGTGTTGGAGAAGACTCTTGAGAGTCCCTTGGACTGCAAGGAGATCCATTCTGAAGATCAGCCCTGGGGTTTCTTTAGGAGGAATGATGCTGAAGCTGAAACTCCAGTATTTTGGCCAGCTCATGCGAAGAGTTGACTAATTGGAAAAGACTCTGATGCTGGGAGGGGGTTGGGGCAGGAGGAAAAGGGGATGACAGAGGATGAGATTGCTGGATGGCATCATGGACTCAGTGAACGTGAGTCTGAGTGAATTCCGGGAGTTGGTGATGGACAGGGAGGCCTGGCATGCTGCGATTCAAGGGGTCGCAAAGAGTCGGACACGACTGAGCGACTGAACTGAACTTAACTGAAGGAATGCTATGCTGCTCATTAGAATCCACCTCTAAATAACTCTTGTTTGTTCAAATGAAGAGAAAATACTCTTTACTTCTCTGCATAGCTTATTGATGCTTCCAAATTGTGGTGTTGGAGATGACACTTAAGAATCCCTTGGAAGGCCAGGGGATCAAAACCAGTCAATGCTAAAGAAAATCAACCTTAAATATTCATTGGAAGGACTAATGCTGAAACTCCAATACTTTGACCACCTGATGTGAAGAGTTGACTGATTGGAAAAGACTGATGTTGGGAAGGATTGAAGGCAAAAGAAGAAGGGGGCAGCAGAGAATGAGATGGTAAATAGCATCACCGACTGAAATAGACATGAATCTGGGCAAACTCCAGAGATAATGGAGGACAGAGGAACCTGGCATGCTACATTCTATGGGGTTGCAAAGAATCAGACAGGACTTAGTGACTGAACAACAATAGCTTATTTCTAACAAAGCGTTGGTCAACAACCTGGCATTTACCTTAGAAAAACTGGATATTTGCATAGTACTTAAAATTTACATATGGGAAGATGTCAGGGTATAATAAATGTTCATTAACTCTGACTACAGTGTTTAATGGCAGTAAGAGAAAATTGTACTGTATTTATTTAACACTTTCTAAAATGGATTATGCTACAGACTAATAACTTATCAGTAAAGAATGCTGTTAGTTAGCCTGAAATACAATTTTAAGCATAACTCTAGCTCAGTGCTGCTGGGGAAGAAATCTTGAGGAAAGATCCTTGGTGGTATGTTTTGGACATTCTACTTTCACGAATAAGTTCCCAAGGAATGAAATAAGTCTACCAGAGTGACTCCAAGAAAACTAGAATAGCCCCCTGACAAAACTGAGAAGCCACTGATGTATTTACTTGTTATCTCTGGCCTTTTTACTGTGTCATTTTCTCCCTTCCATGGCATTCACTGCAATGTGTTTCAGAAATTTGTGTCTCCTTCCTCTGTCTCCAGTGTATTTCCTCCTGTGCATCAACAAAATCCGAGAAACAACTCCCTGTTCATCTTTGTTCTTTATTTTGTAAAGTAATTAAGAATGGAGATTTGAAACTAAACTGTCTGGATTCAAATCCCAGGTCCACCACTTACAGTGTTGTAATGTTGCGATTGTGACTTCCACCCTCTATGCCTGTTTCCTCCTGAGTAAAATGAAAAGATAGTAGTGTCTATGTCAAAAGCTCATGCTCTTGTTTAAATGAGTTTAAATATGGAAAGCATGCAAGTCTTTGCCACAATACTCAGTTCTCAATAAACATTAGCTCTTGCAGGGTATTTGGCCTTTATTGTTAATCACAGAAGGAATAATTTTTTTTCTTGCTAAAGAAAGTTTGGGGCTTTCCTGATAGCTCATTGGTAAAGAATGTGCCTGCCAACGCAGGCAGCACAGGTTCCATCCCTGGCTCAGGAAGATCCCTTGGGGAAAGAAACAGCAGCCCACTCTAGTATTCCTACCTGGGAAATCCCATGGACAGAGGAGTCTGGTGGGCTATAGTCCTTGGGGCTCACAAAAGAGTCAGACACAACTTAGCAATTAACCACCAACAAAAGAAATTGTAGACATCCATATTCAGTAGGGGTCGAGTAGGTAATCTTTTGGATTGAAATGTTTTCATGTTGGTCCTAAAATCATAGGAAATTAGTCAGTTCTTAGCCTGGAGTCAGCCAAGCTTGCTTCAGAATTTCAAGGGTTAACTGACCACTGCAGCCCAAACTGCTAAGGCCTCGGTAATTTACAGCATGCACCTGGAATTTCCATGGGGCAAGTGGGATGCTACTGAAGTGCCACCAGATTTCAAAGACATCCTCTATAAGATAGTTTAAGAAAAAAGAAGATTGAGCTGAGAGCTTTAAGATTTTTAAAGTCTTTGTAAATTGAGTGACATATATTGTCAATTTCATTCAACTGGAGTTATTAAATGACATTTTATTGTGCAATACCATGCATATTTTTTCTACATGAGATATGGAGAAAAGCAGAAAGTAATGTAACAGCTTTATGCTATATTCATCCATATGTATGGAAATTCTTTATGGAGCACAATCCTATAAGCCAGGCATCCTTCTAAGCATTTTCAAATTTCCTCATTTGGTCCTCAAAACCAGTATATGGAACAGAATTAATTCTTCCAATTTCACTGTGAAAAACTGTGATGGAAGAGGTTAAATGTCAGGAACATGCCACTCTGTCTAGCTTCAGAGCCAGGATTCACACCAGGACTCTCCATGTCTAATTAGAATTTGTGCTCTTCATTGCTGCATTTCGTCATAGACAAAAACATGTGGCAGTAGTGGAAGATTTATTCTGACAGCAAATACACAGGTTTAGCATTCTTGGGGTTTCCCAAATTTCTGGTGTTGATTTTATAACTGGTTGAATCAGAACTTCTAGATTAATGCTTGCTCAGTGTTTTCTTTATCCATTCCTCTGTTGCTGGACATTTAGGTTATTTCTATGTCTTCGGGCCATGTTTTTCTCTGGATATATGCCCAGGAGTGGGATTGCAGGGACATATGGTAGCTCTAGTTTTAGTTTTATTTTAAGGAATTTCCATACTGTGTAAGGTCTTTCCTAACATCCAGTGTTGGTTGTTACATACACAGCACTTTGCCCCTCTTCTAAAGGACTTATGACATTGAACTGCAATTGTTTACTTATAAGTTTTATGCAAATAAGCCCCCAAGCTGTAGGAATTGTGTCTTAGTTTCCTTTGTATTTGCTGTGATCAACCAATTTTGTCGTAGAAAATGTTACGTTGATTGTTGTTGTTGTTGTTTAGTCGCTAAGTTGTGTCCAACTCCTTGTGACCCCATGGACTAGCCAACCATCTCCCAGGCAAGAATACTGTAGTGGGGTGCCGTTCCCTTCTCCAGGGATCCTCCTGACTCAGGGATCAAACTTGCATCTCCTGCATTGTTTATTTTTTTAACACTGAGCCACCAGGGAAACTCCACTATGTTGATGCTGCTGCTGCTAAGTCACTTCAGTCGTGTCTGACTCTGTACGACCCCATAGATGGCAGCCCACCAGGCTCCCCTGTCCCTGGGATTCTCCAGGCAAGAACACTGGAGTGGGTTGCCATTTCCTTATCCAATGCATGAAAGTGAAAAGTGACAGTGAAAATGAAGTCATGTCCAACTCCTGGTGACGCCATGGACTGCAGCCCACCAGGCTCCTCCATCCATGGGATTTTCCAGGCAAGAGTACTGGAGTGGGGTGCCATTGCCTTCTCCACCACTACGTTGATAGATGATACTAATATTCTAGGGTTCACTTTTAGCTGGGCCCTTAGGGCAGCTCAGTTCAGTTCAGTTCAGTTCAGTTCAGTTCAGTCACTCAGTCATGTCCGACTCTCTGCGACCCCCATGAATTGCAGCACGCCAGGCTTCCCTGTCCATCACCATCTCCTGGAGTTCACTCAAACTCACGTCCATTGAGTCGGTGATGCCATCCAGCCATCTCATCCTCTGTCATCCCCTTTTTCTCCTGCCCCCAATCCCTCCCAGCTCAGCTGTCCTTTATTCATTCTTATTTATCCTAGGATTTATTGATACTAAGATTCTCAAGTTCCTGAGCCCTTCTGATTTCCTCCTAGCCTCTTTGCTCCCAGCTGCTTACTCTTTGCCATCTTTCTAGGAATAATGCAGTGGAATCCATCCAATTCACTTCTTCACTCCTTATTATAGTGTTCATTCCAGCCTTGTTTACTTGTTCCTTCATGCTGCTTCATTTCAAAGCCAAGTCTTTTACTGTGTGCTGGCATTCTCACAACTCAACCCTCACTGATCACTCAACTATCTTTTTCATCTGTTTTTCTCTCCATTTCCATCTTCCAATATACTTTCTTTCCTTGTCTCCCAAGCAAAATAAAAACATATCTTCATGATAAAAATGAGGATCAAATGAAAAACCAAACCATTCCTTTGACTGAACATTGCCTTCAAAGTTCTTCCCTATATCCTGCCTTCTTTTCAGCACTGTTTCTGAAAAACATAGCCTGTACCTTTTGTTTTCACTTTGTCAGATTCTCCGTTTTCTTCTGAAACTATAGAATCTGACTTCTGTCTCTCACATTCCCATGAAACTCTCTTGATCAGGTCAACAACAACCTTCCTATATCCAACATGCATCCCAAATAATATTTGCTTCTGGTGACCTTGAACTTCTTGCCCTAATTTCTGTCAGCACTGATTTCTACTCATCTCTGAGTGAATTAGCAGAAAGAGAGACCATTGTCTCTATTTTTGTGTTCTTTGCTTGGTCCCCAAATGCTACAGCACTGAGGACTCTGTCATTCTTACTCTTTATCTCATCTACTTTTAGGGCTTCAGTTTATCATCTGTCTGATAATGGCTCCCAAACTGGACTTTCTGGCCCAGACTTTTCTTCTTAGTCCTAGATCTACATTTCTATTACTTAAATTCTATAATCAAAAACATGTCTTATTTTTCTCTAATGAAACTTAATAGCTAGTAGTAGAAAATTTCAGATTAGTTTTGATTGATTCACAGTCTCCTCCTCTCCTACTTCTCTTTGAGATCACATTTAAGTTTCAGGGCCATAAATAAGCATGGTGGGTTGGAGGAGGTGGTAGAGTGCTATCTGATCTATGCCTGTTCTTGCTGATGTCTGCTTTGCAGCCTCACTAATGAAGAAGGAAATGGCAACCCACTCCAGTGTTCTTGCCTGGAGAATCCCAGGGACAGTGGAGCCTGGTGGGCTGCCATCTATGGAGTCACACAGAGTCGGACACGACTGAAGTGACTTAGCAGCAGCAGCAGCAATGTTGATTCTGGACTTCCCAGGTGGTGTTAGTGGTAAAGAAACTGCCTGCCAATGCAGGAGACATAAGAGATGGGTTTGATCCCTGGGTCAGGACGATCCCCTGGAGGAAGGCATGGAAACCCCTTCCAGTATTCTTGCTTGGAGAATCCCTGGACAGAGGGCCCTGGTGGGCCACAGTCTGTAGGGTCTCAAAGAATCAAATGCCACTAAAGTGACTTAGCACAGCACAATGTAGATTCTCCTGGGCACCTACTGAAATGGCTGTATTTCTATCTGGTCTTCTGTACTCATTCAGCAGATCACTCTGGTCATATATGACATGGCCCTTTGTCATTTACCCAAAGTTGGCATGAAAGTTTTCTGATTCTCTTTCATGCCAGTATGGGGACATGGGAGATTGATGCCTTAATTTGTTTTCTGCTAATACTAACCCAAATTGGTCTATGTCTTCAGATTTCACTTCTCTTAAATCCTCAATTTGGGTGATTTATTGTCCTTACTTCACCAGTCTTCCCCCAGTGATTTTAATGTAGGGTAGAGACAGGGGTCTCCCAGAGAAGGAAAAGGCAACTTACTCCAGTATTCTTGCCTGGAGAATTGCATGGACAGAGGAGCCTGGCAGTCCACAGTCAATGGGGTCGCTAACAGTTGGGCATGACTGACTGACTATCACTCAGGGACAGGGGTCTATTTCTCAGAGTCCCATCTGGGTTTACAAAGATTAATCTTTTCTCTGATTCTTCCTCACAAGCCCAAGAAAATTTTACTTCTTCCCCAGTAGGTAGAGAAGATAGGCTGTCTGAGCTCAGATTTTTCTATGCTTATAATTTAAGATTTTAACTTTATGTCCTTCATACTGCTTTTGATCCTCAAAACTCAAGATTTTACTCTTTAAAAGCTTTTCCATCAACAACTTTATTTGTACTGTGTATTTCAAAGTCTATTTCAGAATGAAAAGCTAATTCTTTTTTTTTTTTTCTTTTGCATTTTTGCTATAACCATCCAGCTCTGAGTGGATTAGTATACAATACTCTCACTGGAATCTGAATGCAGGCAAAAAGCATGCTTACTATTTCAAAATATTATCCCACTCCTGAAATTACTGATTGTTTCAGGCTCCTGTGTTGTCAATAAGACCATCACCATTTGTCTTGTTTTATTGTTTAATTGACTCCTCTTTCTTGACTCCTCCATTTTTTTCCCCCTCTTATTGGAAATGAAATGTGACAATTCTCTATGAAAATGTTGCTCTGGTTGTCTCTTTTCTCTGGATCGTTTTCCCACTGGTTTGATAAAGCTCTCAGTATCTCTCACTTGATTACTGCAGCAGACTCTTAATAGGTATGGCATTTACTAATTTCTATTCACTCCAACCCAGCCTCCTGCTTACTGTCAGTGATGTTTCTATAACACAGAATTGACAGTTTGATTCCTAGTACAAACATAATCTGTGTTGGACACACTAGATATTGAAAAAGTGCAAGTTTCTTATTTATCTTAAACATTCTTTCATAATATGCCTTCAGTGCACATATACACACCTACCTTTGTTCTTCATGTCACAGTTCTCTCACTACTGAACTTCACTCCAGAACACTGAGCTCCTTGATGCCTTAGTGCTTTGGGAAATAGTTATCTCTTTATTAGAAATGTCTTATTTTCTGCCTCTATACTCTGTCCCCTTATTTTGTGAAAAATTCTAGTTAATTCCTCAGAATTCTAATTCACCTAACCTATCTAATTCATCTATCATTGTACTTATACCCTATTTAAATGCCTGATCATTCTACTCTAAATCTGAATAAGCTGTTAAGTTCATCAGGGCAGGTAGTTTTTTCTGTCTTTTTGATTATTATGCTTTTAATACTGATTACGGTATCTGCTCCAAGAGTATGTATTGAATGAATAAACATAAGCCCACCACTGTCTTATATCACTGTGTTTCTATTTCTCTTTGATCATTGTCTTGTATCACTCTCTCTTTACCAATATGTCCTAATGAGTTTATTATCCTCATCATTTCCATAGCATTTATCCTACTTGGACACGCATTCTTTTTGAGGCATTCACCCAAACCTCATACTGTTCTTTTCTCTTTGTTTCTGGCTGCTGCTTATTTGGCTGCTGTGAAGGTTTTTCCCTCTGTAAAATTTCTCCTCCTTTTCCCTCTCCTTCTAAATTTGGACAGTCAGTGGGCTAAATCCTCTTCTATTCTCCATCTTTCTACATTTTTGGTGAATTCATCCTCACTCCTG
This sequence comes from Nanger dama, assembly GCA_917880005.1. NCBI lineage: Eukaryota > Metazoa > Chordata > Mammalia > Artiodactyla > Bovidae > Nanger > Nanger dama. The sequence continues at coordinate 8,180,851 of CAKJTW010000059.1, forward strand.
ACTTAATTTCTCAGTGATATATAGATTTATTTACATTAATCATATACATTAATGTAAAGTCCTGGCCAAGACCTTTCCTTTGAAACTTAGATCTATATATCCTGCCCGTATATTATTTTCATGCGTTTTCTCACATGTATCCTCAAACATAAACTATTACTGCTTTAACTGTGTCCCCATCAAATTCATATGTTAAAGCCCTAACCCCCAGTGTTTTAGAAGGTGTTTGTATTTGGAGATAGGGTCTTTAAGGAGGCAATTAAGTTAAAATGAGATCATTAGGGTGGGCCTTAATTCAATATGACTGGTGTCCTTGTAAGAAGAAGAGATGAGAACACAGATGCACAGGCTGAGGAAAATCATGTGAAGACACAGTTAGAGGGTGACAATTTGTAAGCCAAGGAAAGAGTCCTCAAAAGAATCTACATCTGCCAATATTTCGTCCTTGGAATTCTAGCCTTCAGATCTATTAGAAAACTAACTTCTATAAGACATTCAGTTTGTAGTATTTCATTTCACAGCACTAGCATATTAGTTTGTTGTTGTATAGTCACTAAATCATGTCCAACTCCTTGCAACCCCACAGACTAGCCCTCCAGGCTTCTCTGTCCATGAAATTTCCCAGGCAAGAATACTGGAGTGGGTTGCCATTTCCTTCTCCAGAGGATCTTCCCAACCCAGAGATCGAACCTGAATCTCCTGTACTGGCAAGCGAGTTCTGTACTGCTGAGCAACCAGGGAAGCCCACCATACTAATACACATGCCCAAATATGAATTCATTTATTTTACTCCAAACCAAATCTTCTTATCTTCCTTAATTTCAGTGAATGGCACCATTGGGCACCCAGCTTTAGTAATCTGATTAAACAGGGTAATTAATGTAGATTTACTCATATTCAACTTTTAGCTGTATCTTCATCATAAATATCTCTTTATCTCTAACCACTGCATCTCAATTTTAAGCAATTATCATGTCATTGATATTGTAGCTATAGCTTCCTAAGTTTTCTTCCACTATTTCGCTCTTATAAAACATTCTTTGTATTAGAGATTGTTTCACGTCAAATGAAAATTTAAACATGTTACTCTCCTACTTAAAACTCTTTATAACATCCTATTAGATTAATAGCTAAAAGTCTTGAGGGCCTGCCTATCTCTCCAGGTTGTTTTTGCATATTTTTCTTTTCAATTCCCTTCATTTCTCAAGTGTATCTTTCTCAGGACTTTTGCACATGCAGGTTTTTTGCTGTATGGAATTATCTTTCCTTCTCTGACCTTTTCCACGTTTATACCATAGCTTTTTGATAAAAATAATTTAGCTAGTATTTTTATGAGCTTTATTATGTTCCAGATACTATCCTAAGCACTTTGCAATATTAACTTATTTATCTCATCATAAACCTACAAAGGATGTTCTATTATTATCTCAGTTTCATCAGTTAAGAAATTGGGGTGCAGAGCAGTGAGAGAAGTTAAGTGACTCATTCAGGGTTACAAAGCCAGAAGGAGTGGAGCTTGGATTTAAGCTTGGGGGAATATTGTCTAAAGGTTAGACCATTATTAGGAAAAAATATTTTAATTCTCCAAATTAGGTCAAAGTAGTCAGTACGTGTGCTGTTGTTTCATCACAGTTGTAATGTGTTATGAATAAGTTGTAAAAATGAATACGTTGTTGAATGCAATCTCCATGAGATCAGGGACAATGTCCACCTTGGTAGCCATTGTCTCTTTAAGTACTTTGTATGCTGTTGTGATAAGGATGACCATAAGCATTTGTTAAATGAAAAAACTGGGAGTGTTCTTAGAATAGAGACACTGACAGTGTAGCTTTGGCTCTCAGCGGAGACCTCGCCCACAGAAGATGTTCAATAAATCCACATTTGTTTAATTATCAACTAGCTAGTGGTACAGCTGCACTAAAATGTAATTCTATGTTATGCTGTCAACACCAAAAAAGTAGGAAAACATTTACTCTGATAAAGGGATAATGAGGCAAGGGGTGTCTATGGGTGAGGCATGGTGAGGTTTTAGAGGGCGACTATCTGAGCTGTTTATCCCTTTTTTATTTTCCAAATGAGTTCTCTATTTTAATTTGTTATAATGCATTACATTTGAAAATCTTGAGGCATGTATTGAAAATCTCTGTGCTTTTCTGATTCTCTCTCTCATTTATAATAGTCCCTAGTTTGGGTCTCTTTTTCTAGCTCTTGTTTTCTTCAAGTTCAGTATTTTACATTTTTATGAAGTATAAATATTATGTGGTGAGGGGCTGTCTTGGAATCTCTTTTTACTTGTTATCTCTTCAAAGTTTTGGACTTTTGTCAGGGCTGAGGGCTTTGTAAACTATGATTGTTTTAGTACAGAGCTTAAAGGAATGGCGGTGCTACTTTCTTGTTAATATTTCATTTCTTTCTCCTGCACCTATCTCATCTTCCCAAAACAATTAAGAAATGGCCCAGAGGTCCTATTCATAGATCTTCTCCATCCAAATAGGAAAGAGAAATAGCAAGAAATAGCTAGAGTGGTTCCACAACTCTGCACTAATGACTGCCTGTAAGAAATATTTAATATGTAAAGACTTTTAATGTTTTTGGTAGAAAAGTTCAGAATCTTCTTTTAATTAGCACATGTATATTTAGAATAATGCATTTAGAGGATTTTGGCATGGTTAAAGTTTTTATTTCTTAAAGGGGATCGATCATTTTAGTATGCTATTCAAATCATTTTACCTGTGCTCTGCAATGAGAGAAGCCACAGCAATGAGAAACCCGTCACCTTAACTAGAGAGTAGCTCTTGCTCCTCACAACTAGAGAAAAGCCCTCACAGCAACAAAGACCCGGCACAGCCAAAAGTAAATGATAAAATAAAATCATAAAAAATATTTACTGTTTTCTCTCCCCGTTGCCAGGTTAATACTAATAATAGGTAAGACCCTTAAGCTATCTCATTAGAAGGATTTAAATAAGACCATTTAAATGCTTTCAGTTCTATTCTACCTGTGTAACTTTAGGATTAAGATAGCTTCCTTTTTAGTTGGATCATAAGAGAAAGAATGCTGTGGCTATATATCTTCCAAAGTTCAGGTTTAGTAGTCGTTTTGTTTCTCATTAGTTAGTTAGTTAGTTAGTTAGTTCAGTCACTCAGTCGTGTCTGACTCTTTGCGACCCCATGAATCGCAGCATGCCAGGCCTCCCTGTCCATTACCAACTCCTGGAGTTCACTCATACTCATGTCCATCGAGTCCGTGATGCCATCCAGCCATCTCATTCTCTGTCATCCCCTTCTCCTCCTGCCCCTAATCCCTCCCAGCATCAGAGTCTTTTCCAATGAGTCAACTCTTTGCATGAGGTGGCCAAAGTATTGGAGTTTCAGCTTTAGCATCATTTCTTTCAAAGAAATCCCAGGGTTGATCCCCCTTCAGAATGGACTGGTTGGATCTCCTTGCAGGCCAAGGGACTCTCAAGAGTCTTCTCCAACACCACAGTTCAAAAGCATCAGTTCTTCGGTGCTCAGCCTTCTTCACAGTCCAACTCTCACATCCATGCATGACCACAGGAAAAACCATAGCCTTGACTAGACGGACCTTAGTCAGCAAAGTAATGTCTTCTGCTTTTGAATATGCTCTCTAGGTTGGTCGTAACTTTTCTTCCAAGGAGTAAGCGTCTTTTAATTTCATAGTATACTAATAAGCTACATTCTGATGTCTTAATTCTTTTTAAAGTTATTTTTAGTTGGAGGATAGTTGCTTTATAATGTTCTATTGGCTTCTGTTGTACAACAATGTGAATCAGCCATAAGTATACATACATGCCCTCCTTCTTGAATCTCCCTTCTACCCTACTCCCATCCCACCCCTAAGCCATCACAGACACCGGGCTGAACTCCCTGGGTAATTTACCAACTTTTCACTAGCTATCTATTTTACACACAGTAATGTGTATGTTTCAATGCTACTCTTTCAACTCATCCCACCCTCTCCTTCCCACACTGTGCCCACAAGCCCATTCTCTATATCTGCCTCTTTATTCCTACCCTGCAAATAGGTTTGTCTTACTTCTTAATCCATTTAATTGGCTTGATAATCCCAGAGACTAACAAAAATTATAGGAATTTCAAAGCTAAGAGCTAGTTTTAGAATTAGACAGCCAAAGTATCGTGCTTCTTGATTTCAATCAGGTTTCTCTTGGCTCTGTCATTTGTTTCATTTTTGTGGTTAAGGTTTCTACTTTGACAATCTGTTGAAGACTATGGGACTTCTCCCTAAAGCACACACACACACAGGCACAACGTACTCCTGTATATTCCATTTTGTATACAGTTTCAAAGGGATATTAAGACCTTGAAGCTCATTTGCAGATCTGAGAATTAATCACTTCTTTCTGGCAGTGGTTGATTTGATTGGGAATGGCCCACCATCTCACAAAAGAGGGAGGTGTTCATCTTCTGGTCTACAGTCCTTGGGGGTGATTTTTCCATAGTGATTAAAAGGTTAAGCACAGTTGAGTGGATTATTTCCTTTAGTCTTTTACTCACGTGTAGCTGGAGTAGGAAGAGCATCTCCTGTCTTTCTGTGGTCAGAATTTGTCCCTTTTAAACTGGAGTCTGGGAAAGATAGGGATTGTTCCATTCTCACTGAGAATTTGTCATTGCACATACAGTCGTCAGCTGTCTTTTGTTCTCTTCCTCTGGCTTTTTACTGGTAGGGTTGTTCTATGTGTACTCTTCTAATCTGTTTTTCTACTTTTCCTACACACATTTTTAGCCACAAATAATACCATCAGATATAGTGCTTTTACCATGACAGTCATTATTCTGGCTGGCACACACACACACACACAACACATAATTTGATCTTCTCAACAGCCCTTTGAGGTAGATACTGTCGTTGTCTACACATTATTTGTATGAAAAAACAAGTAGTTTATCAGGTATAGAATTCTAGGTTTTTCCTTACCGGCTCTTTAAAGCTGCTGCTTCACTCTCTTCTTATATGCATTGATTCTGATGAGAACTCTGGTGTAATTTTTAGGTCTATTCCTCCATATGTCACATACCCCTTTTCTCTAGTTTCTTTTAAGAATTTCTCTTTACCATCGCTTTTCAACAATTTGATTATGATATCCCTTGGTGCAACTTTCCTCTGGTTTCTTGTCCTTGTGCTCTGGTTTCTTTCTTGAGCTTCTTGGATATGTGGGTGAATATTGTCCTCAAAGTTTGGAAAAATCTTGGCCATTATTTATGCAAATATTATTTTGGTTCTTCTCCTCTCTCTCCTAGTGATGTGAGAGAGACTCCAAGTGATGTTGTCACGTAGCTCTCTGATGCTCTTTTCATAAAAAACAAAAACCAAAAAACCCTCCCCTTTTCTCTTTGTGCTTAATTTTGGATAGTTTCTATTGCTTAACCTTAAAGCTCAGTCATCTTTTCTTCCACTACATCTAAAACCTTCCACTAATTCAGGATAGTATATTTTCATCTCTAGAAGTTCTATATCAGTTCAGTCCAGTTCAGTTGCTCAGTCCTGTCCAACTCTTTGCGACCCCATGAATCGCAGCACGCCAGGCCTCCCTGTTCATCACCATCTCTCAGAGTTCACTCAGACTCACATCCATCGAGTCCGTGATGCCATCCAGCCATGTCATCCTCGGTCGTCCCCTTCTCCTCCTGCCCTCAATCCCTCCCAGCATCAGAGTCTTTTCCAATGAGTCAACTCTTTCTCATGAGGTGGCCAAAGTACTAGAGCTTCAGCTTTAGCATCATTCCTTCCAAAGAAATCCCAGGGCTGATCTCCTTCAGAATGGACTAGCTGGATCTCCTTGCAGTCCAAGGGACTCTCAAGAGTCTTCTCCAACACCACAGTTCAAAAGCATCAATTCTTCTCTAGATCTTTTAAAAATATCTTCTGTATCTCTAACTTTTCAAACACATTGACTCTAGTTATAAGAGATGTTTCAATATCCTCATCTGCTAATTCTAGCTTCTGTCTCAATTCTGGATTTGTTATTCTCATTGTGGATTATGTTTTCCTGTCTCTTGATATGCATGGTATTTTTTTTTATTAGCTTCTAGACATTATGAATTTTATCCTTTCTGGTGCTGGATAATTCTGCATTTCTATAAATCTTTTTCAGCTTTGTTTTTAAGTATTTTGGAGTAGTTTCTTTTCATTTGGATATGGGAAATTATAAAAATGATTTGTCAGGTAAATCTGGCTCACTGCTAAGTCTAGAATTAATTATTCTTCACTAAAGAGGCAACAACTTCCTGGGTACTCTTTCCAAGGTCCTGTTAATTAAGAGATTTTACAGTCTTGCTGATCAGAGCCCACACTGGTCTTAGCCCTATGTGAGTGCTGGGTATATGCCCTCTAATCATTTCCAATAGTTTTTCCTAGCCATGGGTAATTTTCTCACCTATTTGCACTGAACAGTGCTCTGCTGAATGCTTGTGGGGACAGGGTGAGGTGATAGAATGTGATCCTCTGCAAATCTTCAGGGTCTTCTCCCTATGCATCTCTGTCCTTTCTGGTGCATTGTCCTATAAAATCTGGCTGCCTAATCTCCCAGGAATCTCATCTATGTCTCTTTACCTCGTGGAGTCAGCTTAGTTCCTCTCTGTTACAGATTGAAATTTCTTTCAAGTCAGTAATCTGTGGCTCACCTCATTTGTGTCTTTTCTTGATTCTTTTCCAAACTGTTTTAGGAGGGAGGGTAAAGGATAAATCTGATCACTGTCCCTCCATCTGGGCTGGATGTAAATGAACTGGATGTTATTTTTGCTTTTTAATTAAAAATGTTACATATGTATTTTTCTACCATGTAGATTCTTTTGAAATTTGCTTTTTCTACTCAGTAATATATGTCAAGGTGTAACTCTGCTGATTCATGTAGAATTAGCATACTCTTTTAACAGTTGTTTAGTAGAAATATCATGATAATATTTATTTCCTTATTAGTGATTAGCATCATTTTAGAATCAGTTAGCATTAGTATAATTGGACAAGTCAAATCTCTAAGTAGTTAATGTTTCTTACCTCTAAAATGTTGATAACAATAGCAGGGTTTTTATGCTGCTGCTGCTAAGTCACTTTAGTCGTGTCTGACTCTGTGCGACCCCGTAGATGGCAGCCCACCAGGCTTCTCTGTCCCTGGGATTCTCCAGGCAAGAACACTGGAGTGGGTTGCCATTTCCTTCTCCATTGCATGAGAGTGAAAGTGAAGTCGCTCAGTCGTGTCCGACTCTTAGCGACCCCATGGGCTGCAGCCTACCAGGCTCCTCCGTCCATGGGATTCTCCAGGCAAGAGTACTGGATGGGGTGCCATTGCCTTCTGTCATGTTGTTCACATAGAGCAAAGTATGCAAATAGGCACTTAGTAATTCTTAAATTATTTTAAGTTTTCTTTCTCCTCTTTTTCTTACTATGTTTTTATTCCTCTCCTCTTTTCCCTTCTTTATCTTGTCTTTTTGAATTCATTAAGTCAGTTTAACTGATTTGTTTTAAAAATCAAGTAAGTACCAGTAAGTCAGGTAGTCATTTTATGAGCATTTTAAAACAGTAGTAGTAGTAGCTTTCATTTTATAACATAAGCTGGAAATAAAATCCAAATGAGGATAAATGGTTGGTTTAATTGAACTTTTTAGTTTTTATAAAGTTCTGGCCTTCTAAGACTCAACTTTTGTCCTAGTAGCAGAAAAATGTGAGGAAGACCCAAGGGAAAGGCCACACATAATAGATCAAAGCAGTTTAGTTCCTTGGGGAGGTGGAAAAGCAGGACACTAACTCATATTGCCAAGCTGAGCAGAGACTGCCTTTCTCTGCCTAATTTGCTCCTAGAGGAGCTAATTCTTTTACATGTAGAAACCAAAGCTCCGTAGATAAACACTGTGCTCTTTTGCCCCTCCCCCCATTTTTTCTTAGACTTCATTAAAATTTTCTTAGATCAAAGGGGAAAATGAAGTTATACATTGAATTATGCAGTCACAATAACTTTCTACGTAGTTTCTTTACTGTCTGCATTTTCCTCCTCTTACTCCTCGTTTTGTTGCTAGACTCATCTTTAAGTGAACTTCACAGACACGGATTGAACATAAAAGTCTCAACTGTCTTTTAAGACTCTCCATGATGTGATCTATAAGATTTCTTGCCATATTTATGTACTAGTGCTATTCTTTCTGTAATCTGCATTTCAACTAAATTAGACTGCTAATGCATAGCTTCCCAGATGGCTAAGTGGGAAAGAATCCACCTACAATGTAGGAGGTGCAAGAAATGTGGGTTCAGTCCTTGGTTTGGGAAGATCTCCTGGAGTAGAAAATGGCAACCCACTCCAGTATTCTTGCCTGAAAAATTCCATGGACATAGGAGCCTGGCAGGCTACCGTCCATGGAGTCACAAAAGAGTTGAACATGACTGAGCACGTTGAGCACATAAACACATAGCTGTTGTATATCGCTGCAAAGTCTATGTGCCCCACAAAAGCATAGGGACAAGCCTACACTCTTGCCTAGCTGAGAAAATGCCCTAAGTGGATGTTTCTTTTCTAATTTACACAAAAAATGAGACAAGCGAGACACATTATACTATTTCCTTTTCCTGTGTCTTGCTCATGCTTATTATCTTCTGTAGATCCCTTACCTCTTTTTTTGCCTAGTGAATTCCTTTTCATCTATTCCACTGAAACTTTCCAAGCATTAATAGTGAACTCCCACTATTCTTCATGTTTTTAATCTTTTCTGTGATAATTTATTTATTGACATTTTCTTTTAAGTCTCTCTTTATTTGGTTTTATATATCATGTCACTTTATTTTTTCTTCCCAAAATCTAGCCTATATCTAGTCTCTCTAGATTAGTCATATTTGGACTTTTTCTGGGTTCTTTCCACCCTACCTTATAGCCTGATTCTTAAATTTATTACTTCTTAGATTCTCAGTCTTTGTCTTTTTCTGCTGCTAGCCTAATTGGTCCTGCCTGGTTGAGCTCATTTTTCAGCATGGCTTCAACTCATATATATGTATGTATATATATATATATATATGTCTTGGCTCTAATATCTAAATTAACAATTCTGACATATAGACTTATGTCTCCATCTGTTTACTTAGACATCTCTTCTCAACAAGCATATCCTAAAGCAATATACCTAAAATAGTAGAATGTTGTTGTTGTTCAGTCACTAAGTCATATCCAACTCTTGCGACCCAATGGACTGTAACCTTCCACTCTCCGCTGTCTATGGGATTTCCCAGGCGAGAATACTAAAACAGGTTGCCATTTCCTTCTCCAAGGGGTCTTCCCGACCTAGGAGTTGAACCCAAATCTTTCTCTTCAAATAATTTCCCATCTATATTCCCTATTTTAGGCCCTGGTAGTATGATAGGTTAAATTCCCTAATTATTAATTTTCAGGTTATCTTGTCCCTCCTCTCTACACCTGACAGCCAACTAAGCATCAAGGCAATTCAACTTCTGAGTGTTTCTCTTAATTCTTCTCTCTTTTCTATTCCAGTGGTTATTTCCTTAGTTTTAACATCATCACCTAGACCATTGAAAAACACTTGTAATTATCATACATTTCTTGTACTGGTTGATACTTCATTCCAGATTCCACATTGCCACCCTAGTTGTCTTTCTAGAACATTATTCTATCATATCATCATCTTATATCCTAGCAAACGATCAGGAACACAAAACACTGACTAGTTGAATGCCTACTCTCCTAAACACGGCACTAGACATTTCACATATATTTTTATGCCATGTAAAGGGCACAATGATTCTGACAAGAAGATCATTTTATGTTGTAGATCAGGAAAGGGAGGTTTAGAAAGGTTAAACAGTTTTCTCACACAGTTGTCACAAAGTAGTATTTCAAAGACAGGTTACTCATATTACAAAGCCCTCTTCCTCTAAAACTTACTGATACTTAAGAGTTCTGAACTTCAATCCTAATATTTCATATTTTGAATGGCCTTGGCAAATCACTTAAGTTATGACAATATAAAACTCAGAGGGATTTTTTTTTCTTGAGGAGAAATGAAACATGCTTGTAAATAAATGCCTCACAGGTATAAATTATTCTTACAAATCCTTCAAGGCCCTGATGATATCTATTTTCTAAAGTTTTCTTGAGTCACTAAATTGAATTCACTCCTATTTCCTCAGTGTATTCATTGCACTCAGTGTGTATCTCAGAGCTTATTGTATCTATTTTTATGTTTTTTCTTCATATACTGACACAGTCTTCTGAAGATGAAGTCATTGCAATATATACAGCACTTAACAAAGTGCTTGATACAGTAAGATGAACACCATCTGTCCTCTGAATAAATAAATACAGCCTTGTATTAAAGTTAATGCATTGGCATAAAAAGATATCAAAAGCAGAAAACTATCTTGATTACCTGAAAAACTAGTAAAAGAAAATAACTCAATAAACAGAAGATCATATTTGCAGCTCAAATATAAAGCACTTAAAATGTTTCTATTGCAGACGTCTTAAGTTGTTCAATAAAAAACCATTTATTAAGGACAATTAAGAAAAAGGCTCTTCCCTTCTTAATCTAAGCTAAAATAGAAATAGAACTTCCCCAGTGGGGTGGCTCAGTGGTAAAAGAATCTGCATGCAAAGAAGGAGATGCAGAAAATATGGATTCAATCTATGGGTCGGGAAGATTCCCTAGAGGAGGGCCTGGCAACCCACCCCATTATTCTTGCCTGGAAAATCCCATGGATTTTTCCAGAAGAGCCTGATATCCATAGAGTTGGACATGAGTGAAGTAACTTAACACACACAATAGAAATAATGTGTTATTGGTTCCCAGATCGCTAAAGGTCCATGATTACAAGTATGGAAATCTAGAGTATTTTCAATACTTCAACAACTTTTGAAATTGTTGAATTCCCTGGATTAGAATAACTGGCAGATAAAGCTTTTTTTTTTTTTTTTGCTCTGGGCCAAAAATAAAGAAGCACATTTTGAAGTTAAAAGTAATGAATGGCAACATCATGGAAATTATTGGACCAAGTTAATGTATCAAATACTGTGACTAGACCTACTAGTCAGATGGTCACTATAATGAAATGAACTGTCCTTTGGATGGTCAACTTTGGATAAAATGCTGAGTGATGGTCAAAATTGGTAACTACTAGCACTGAAAAATGCTTATTGTCTAGATTTAATTTCATTATTATTAGTAAAACTTATGCAGTATTGTAAATAATATTACAAACTCAAGAGTATAAGAAAAATTTTGAAAGAGTGTAAGAAAAGTCAAGTGGGCCTTAGGAAGCATCACTATGAACAAAGTCAGTGGAGGTGATGGAATTCCAGTTGAGCTACTTAAAATACTAAAAAATGATGCTGTGAAAGTGCTACACTCAATATGCCAGCAAATTTGGAAAACTCAGCAGCGGCCACAGGACTGGAAAAGGTCAGTTTTCATTCCAATCCCAAAGAAAGGCAATGCCAAAGAATGTTCAGACTACTGCACAATCACACTCATCTCACACACTAGCAAAGTAGTGCTCAAAATTCTCCAAGCCAGGTTTCAATGGTATGTGAACTGTGAACTTCCCAATATTGAAGTTGGTTTTAGAAGAGCCAGAGGAGCCAGAGATCAAATTATCAATATCCACTGGACTATCAAAAAGCAAGGAGTTCCAGAAAAACATCTATTTCTACTTTATTGACTATGCCAAAGCCTTTGACTATGTGGATTGCAACAAATTGGTGAAAAATTCTTCAAGAGATAGGAATACTAAACCACCTTACCTGCTTCCTGAGAAATTTGTATTCAGGTCAAGAAGCAACAGTTAGAACTGGACATGGAACAATAGACTGGTTCCAAATCAGGAAAGGAGTACGTCAAGGCTGTATATTGTCACCCTGCTTATTTAACTTATATGCAGAGTATATCATGCAGAATGCCAGGCTGGATGAAGCACAAGCTGAAATCAAGATTGCTGGGAGAAATATCAATAACCTCAGATATGCATATGACACCACCCTTATGGCAGAAAGCAAAGAAGAACTAAAGAGCCTCTTGATGAAAGTGAAAGAGGAGAGCGAAAAATTTGGCTTAAAACTCAACATTCAGAAAACTAAGATTATGGCATCTGGTCCCATCACTTCATTGCAAATAGATGGGGAAACAATGGAAACAATAAGAAATTTTATTTTATTGGGTTCCAAAATCACTGCAGATTGTGACTACAGCCATAAAATTAAAAAAACAACAACAACACTTCTTCCTTGGAAGAAAGCTATGACCAACCTAGACAGCATATTAAGAAGCAGAGACATTAGTTTGCTAAAAAGGTCCATCTAGTTAAACTGTGTTTTTTTCCAGTAGTCATGTATGGATGTGAGAGTTGGACTATAAAGAAAGCTGAGCACCAAAGAATTGATGCTCTTGAACTGTGGTGTTGGAGAACACTCTTGAGAGTCTCTTGAACTGCAAGGAGATCCAACCAGTCTATCCTCAAGGAAATCAGTCCTGAAATCAGTTCAAGACTGCTGCTGAAGCTGAAATGCCAATACTTCAGCCACATGTTGTGAAGAACTTACTCATTGGAAAAGACACTGATGCTGGAAAAGACTGAAGGGGACAACAGAAGATGAGATGGTTGGATGGCATCACCGACTTGAGGGGCATGACTCTGAGTAAACTCTGGGAGCTGATGATGGACAGGGAGGCCTGGCATGCTGCAGTCCGTGCAGCTGCAGAGTCAGACACGACTGAGTGACTGAACTGAACTGAACTGATAAGAAAAACAGTGTTAACAAGTCAATAAATGTAGTTTTGTTGGTAGCCTAATTCCTTTCAGATAATGTTTTCCACAGCTAAAAAGAAATAATGGAAATTTAGTAATAAAAATATTGATAACTTTTCTCTGAAGGTACATAGAGGGCATAACAAATTCATTTTCACTAAGTGAATACAGTCAAGTGTAAGTACGCAGATGAAGATATTTAACATTGCCAGCATCTTAGAAACCCACCTTAATGCACTCATCTACAACTTACCTATGCAGGAGGTCCAGAAGCTGTGTGTTCTATCCCTGGGTTGGGAAGATCCCCTGCAGGAGGGCATGGCAATCCACTCCAGTATTCTTGCCTGGAGAATCCCACGGGCAGAGGAGCCTTGGAGGCTGCAGTCCATAGCGTCACACAGACTCAGATACAATTGTGACTTAGCACAGCACAGCATTACTTACCTACTGACCTGCCCCACTGCAGCCAAAATGTAACCATTATTCTAATTTTACTCTAATTTTAATACCACAGGTTAGATTTTCCTCTTTGTGTGCTTTATTAAAGCAAGTAATACAGTATGTATCTTTGTGTCTGGCTCTTTACACTCCATCTTATGTTGTGACATTAATCCACTTGATGGCAAATAGTAGTAGTGTGCCCTTAATCATTATTTTATAGTATTTCCTTACTTGAAAATACACTTTAGAAGTTTTACTTTATTGTTGATGGAATTTGGGCTTCTTCTGTTTCTGTTACTGGCAATGCTACTGGGAACATTCTTATATGTGTTTTTATTGCATATTGATACACAGTTTGGTTGAATACAAAATTAACAATGGACCGTTAGGTAATAGGAAGGCAGGTGGTCAGAACTGGTAGACTTTGCCATTTTTTAATGTGGTTTTACCAGTTATCACTTTAATTAGCAGAGTGTGTGTGTTAGTTGCTCAGTTGTATCCAACTCTTAGTGACTCCATGGACTGTAGACCACCAGGCTCCTCTGTCAATAGGATATTCCAGGCAAAAATATTGAAGTGGGTAGCTATTCCCTTCTCCAGGGGATCTTCCTAACTCAGTGATTGAACCTGGGTCTCCAGCATCACAGGCAGATTCTTTACTGTCTGAGCCACCAGGGAAGCCTCATTAGCAGAGTATGAGTTTAAAGTATTCTACATCCTAACACTTGATATTTTCAGATCAATTACTATAATTTCAGCCATCTTGGTGAGTGTATGTAGAATCTTACTGCTAATTCAGCCACTGTTTCTTTACTCACCCCCTCTCAATTCCTTGTGGTTTAGTATTTATAAGTATCTCATGATTCTGTGTCACCTCTACTTTTTTAGCTTAATGCCTGTAACCAAGTATCATGTATTTTTTTGTTATTCATTAATTGCTTTTACAATAATTTAAATATCAGCTTTGAATTACTATGCAATAGTTTGTCCTGCTTTATTTGGTGATATTGATCTGCTATAAATTTTATAGTCAAGTTTTGTGTTTGTGAAGTATGTGCTAATTTTTAATAAATATTCTCCATGTACTTTTCCAGACTAATTCAGGAACTGTCATTTACTTGCCTTTAGCATTTTCTAATGATGTGTGAGACACAGAAAGCTAACCAAACCCTTCATCCAAGAAGATGCTGCCTTCTACATACCCCATGAAACATCAGTAGAAAGGTTACAAGTTTTTAAGATGTGGTTTCTTCCCCACTGTGTCTTCCCTTTCCACTAATATCAAAGCTCAACATGATGACATTAGAAGATTGTGGTGCCATAGATGGTGCAGCTTAGTTCTCTGGAGAAGGAGAGACATCCACAGATGAGGAAAATTTACTCTGAACTTTATAGAAGTGAGTACTAAACTTCTAATGTGTTTAGGCCACTTAAAATTTGTGTGTTCTTACCATATGACCCAGGAATCCCACTGCTTGGCATACACACTGAGGAAACCAGAACTGAAAAAGACATGTGTACCCCAATGTTCATCGCAGCATTGTTTATAATAGCTAGGACATGGAAGCAACCTAGATGTCCATCAGCAGATGAATGGATAAAAAAGCTGTCGTACATATACCACCATGGAATATTACTCAGCCATTAAAAAGAATACATTTGAATCACTTCTAATGAGGTGGATGAAACTGGAGCCTATTATACAGAGTGAAGTAAGCCAGAAAAGAAAACACCAATACAGTATACTAATGCATATATATGGACTTTAGAAGGATGGTAACAATAACCCTGTATATGAGACAGCAAAAGAGACACAGATGTATAAAACAGTCTTTTGGATTCTGTGGGAGAGGGCGAGGGTGGGATGATTTGGGAAAATGGCATTGAAAAGTGTAAATTATCATATATGAAATGAATCACCAGTCCAGGTTTGACGCATGATACAGGGTTCTCGGGGCTGGTGCACTGAGATGACCCAGAGGGATGGGATGAGGAGGGAGGTGGGAGGGGGTTCAGGATGGGGAACACATGTACACCCATGGTGGATTCATGTCAATGTATGGCAAAACCAATACAATATTGTAAAGTAAAATAAAAAATCTAAATAAAAAAATAAAAATAGTAACAACCTCCCCCCCCACCAAAAATAGAATTTTTGAGTTCTTCATTACATCAACTAGCTTGTCTTTAATTAATGTGAAAATTGGACCCTTGAAAATTGCTTCTACAACAATAATTAAAACATGTGTCATTGGCTTAATAATCATGAGATGGTAAGAAAATGCATGTTGGTGGCTGGAAAAATGGAGATCTATATTATGTAGTGGCAAAACATTTGGTAAAGTTATAACTGTTTAGAAGTCAATCAATCATGGACAAAATCTTGCATCTTACTGCATTTGGCATTGTATCACAAAGCAACATAAAATAAGAACTGGCAGTTTGAAAGCATAAATAAAAGGATATAGAAAGATTCCAGAAATCCTGGGAGCTCAGTGGTAAGGAATCCACTTGCCAAGAGGAGATGCAGTTTCAGTCCCTGGGTTGGAAAGATTCCCTAGGGAAGGAAGTGGCAACTCATGCCAGTATGCCTGGGAAATCCCATGGACAGTGGAGCCTGGTGGCCTACAGGCCATGAGGTTGCGAAGAGCTGGACACCGCTTAGTGACTTAACAACAACAAGGAGTTGGAAAGACTGCTGGAAAACTGGAGAAACTACGTCTATACCCACAAACAGTAAGAAATGAGACTGTAAAAAGCTCAGGGCAGCAAAGAGTTATTAAGATTTTTCAGGTAAACAAGCCCGTGACAAAGATCAGACAATAGAAATTTTGTTCTCAATCAAGTATGATGTATCAGATGGCTTCCAGGTAGACACTACTGAGGTGAGAGAAAATGGCATGCGAGTGAGGAAGTAAAGGAATTAGGTAGACTACAAAATCTTACCCAGGAAAATAATTTGGTTACTATCACATGGAACTGTCTGGAAACAGATAAATCAGAATCTGCTAAGATTTTGAGGGATAGGTCTGGAGCCGGTGATGAAAGACAGCAATGGGCAAGAGAAGTGCCTACCAGAGATTATAGGCTAATCTGGGGACATCGCCTGTTACCCGAAAAAGGTGTTAATAGTGCCTACTCATCTGGAGCTATTTGTTGTGACTATCTTGTTTTCCACTCTTTTTTCCTATTTGAGATTTTTATTAGTTTTTCTATCCCTGCTCCTCTATTGTCTATTGAGAGAGATGTGGCACGGTAGAAGAGAAGCAAAAGAAGAAAGAGAAGAGACAGAGAGTGAAAGAAAGAATATGGAGGTATGATGACTAGAAGCTATTTTATTAATTTATAGAAGGACCATGAGGAGCCACATTTAGATTTGGTGAAGAATGTTAAAGAATGTTGCATTCCACCAGCATGTTCAGAACTTTGACCTGGGTAATTTCTGAGTGGACTTTAGATGATGTCCCTTAGGGCAAGTTTGATTTGAAGAAAAGATGGCCAGGGGGTGGACTATTTTAAAGAAAGGTAGTACCCTCCATCTAAAATTGTACTCCTCATTCCATGGTATGGGGTTTTTGCTGGAATGTGGTTTCACAGCTAGCAAGTACTTCCATCAACTTTCAAAGTTCACTTTTAAGTCAGGATTTTAAAAAAATCCGGCAAGCTTTCTTCACTTGCTTTTTCATCTTCTGCCAACTTGATATAGGGTAATGAGACAAAATTAAAGCCATATATGGAAGATGGCAGGGACATAAGATGGAAGGGATCTGTGTTTCTGAATTACTGCTTAAAGGAAAAGTTCTAGTCAATCAGTAATACCTTTTTAAAAAATATTTACAAGAGGAAGAAATAAAATTTAATGCATCTGAGCTGTTTTTAGGTGGCTTTGTTACAATGTTAACATTACTTACCTGAGAAACAGGGTATGCTATTGTATGACTTTGTTTAAAAGAAAAACAGATGTGGCAGATTTGGGTTTTATTTTTACCCTACTGTCCTTAAATTGCAATACCTCTTTTGTTGTGATATATATACATTATATATATATGTATATTAAATATACATATATATGTATTTGAAGCATAGTTGATTCACAATATTGTATTAGTTTCTTGTAGACAGCAAAGTGATTTAGATATATACACACATAGGTATACACAGACACATATACATATCAGTTCAGTTCAGTTCAGTTCAGTCGCTCAGTCGTGTCTGACTCTTTGCAACCCCATGAATTGCAGCAAGCCAGGCCTCCCTATCCATCACCAACTTCCGGAGTTCACTCAGACTCAGTCGAGTCAGTGATGCCACCCAGCCATCTCATCCTCTGTCGTCCCCTTTTCCTCCTGCCCCCAATCCCTCCCAGCATCAGAGCAGAGTCTTTTCCAATGGATCAACTCTTTACATCAGTTGGCCAAAGTACTGGAGTTTCAGCTTTAGCATCATTCCTTCCAAAGAAATCCCAGGGCTGATCTCCTTCAGAATGGTCTGGTTGGATCTCCTTTCAGTCCAAGGGACTCTCAAGAGTCTTCTCCAACACCACAGTACAAAAGCATCAATTTTTGGCCCTCAGCCTTCTTCACAGTCCAACTCTCACATCCATACAAGACCACAGGAAAAACCATAGCCTTGACTAGATGGATACATATATATATATATATATATATATATATATATATATATATATAGTCTTTCCCATTATGGTTTATTATAAGATATTGAATATACTTCCCTGCACAATAGAACCTTGTTCTTTACGCATTCTATATGTAATAGTTTGCATCTGATAGTCCCAAACTCCCAATCCAATCCTTCCCCATACCCTCTTCTTGGAAACCACAGATCTCTCTCTGTCTTTGAGTCTGTTCTGATTCATAGATAAATTTATTTGTGTCATATTTTAGATTCCACATATAAATGACATCATATGGCATTTCTTTCTGACTTTGCTGAGTATGATAACTCTAGGCCCATCCATAAAGCTGCAAATAACATTATTTCATTCTTTTTATGACTGAGTAATATTCCATTGTATATGTATATGTATACATACAGACACACACATTTTCTTTATCCATTCATCTGTCAATGGACATTTAGGTTGTTTCCATGTCTTGGTTATTGTATATACTGCTGCTATAAATATAGGGGTGCATTTATTTTTTCAAATTATGGTTTTGTCTGGACATATGATCAGGAGTGGGGCCGTAGGATAAAATGGCAGCTCTATTTTTAATTTTTGAGAACCTCCATACTGTTCTCCATAGTGGCTGTACCAATTTATATTCCACTAACAGTGTAGGAGAGTTCCCTTTTCTCTACACCGTCTCCGGAATGTGCTATTTGTAGACTTTTCAATGATGGCCAGATTGACCAGTGTGAGGTAGTACTTCATAGTTTTGGTTTGCATTTCTCTAATGATTAGTGATGTTGAGCATCTTTTCATGTACCTGTTGACCATCTGTATGTCTTATTTGGAGAAATGTGTGTGACTTTGCTTTAGATTAAATCACAGAAAAGATTTACAGGTAAAAATATAATAATAAACGCTGGTGATATGTGGCCAGATGTCAAGTTGGGGAAAGTTTCTAGTTGTATGACCTGGGATCCTGTCATATATGACTTGTATCACATGTTCTGCAATTACTTTGTAATTCAAGTACTTGACTGAAGACCTATGAAAAGGCTGGAGCAAAATTTTATTTTTAGGGTGAAAAGCAAGTTTAATTAAGTTTAACATAGGGAAAAATGAAAATTTCTGTCTTTATGTCAATAAAATGAGTTTCTTAAAATGAAGTCAAACTTAAAGAAACAGAGAGTAGAATGGTGGTTGTCAGGGACAGGGGAATGGGGAGATGTTGATCAAAGGGCACACATTTTCATGAATAAGTTCTGAGTATCTAATGTACAGCATATTGACTATAGTAAATAGTACAGTATTATATTTTTGAAATTCACTAGAAGACAAGAATTTAAGTTTTACACCAAACAAAAAAGGTAATTATATGAGGTAATGAATATGTTAATTAACTGAATTATGATACTCATTTCACAATGTATACACACATCAAATCATCACATTGAATACCTTAAATAAATACAAGTTTGTTTGTCAGTATATCTCAATAAAGCTGCGGAAAATTCAGGTGGGTGATTTCCTTGGCTAGTAGTTCCAGTACAATGTTGAGTGGGAATAGCAAGAGTGGACACCCTTACGTATATATATATGGCTGAGTATGAGTGTATATATATATATGACTGAGTTGATTTGCTGTGCACCTGAAACTATCACAACATTGTTAATCAACTATAATAGTGAACATCCTTGTCTATTACCAGTCTTAGGGCAAAAGGTAAGTTTTTTAAGTATAATGGTAGCTTAAGGTTTATGTTAGGTGTCCTTTACCAAGTTGAGGAAGATCCTTTCTGTTCCATTTTTCCTAGGGTTTTAACAAGAATATTAATCTTTTTCAAATTATTTTTATGTGTTAATTGGCATGATCATGTAAATTTTCTTTTTTAATCTGCTAATATGGTAGATTAAATTGATTTTTAAGATCTTCAGCCAGTTGTGTTTCTGTCTGATAAACCTACCTGGTCATGGGGAAAAAAGATGTGGAGGGAACTTAGATGCATATTACTAAGTGAAAGTCAATCCAAAAAGCTACATGCTGTATAATTCTAAATTTAGGACATTCTGAAGAAAGCAAAGGTCAGGGCAATGTCTGAGAGGAGTCACCCCATGCCTTAGGTCAGGACGGCTGCCGAGAGGAGCTACCACACACTCGTCCAAGGAGCGGTGGCTGCGCAGGCGCAGGAGGGCCAAGAGGAGCTACTCCACGTTCAACATCAGGAGGGGCAGCTGTGAGGAGATACCCGTTGTCCAAGGTAAGGAGCAGTGGCTGTGCTTTGCTGGAGCAGCTGTGAAGAGATACCCCATCCAAGGTAAGATACGTCCAAGGTAAGAGAAACCCAAGTAAGATGGTAGCTGTTACGAGAGGGCATCAGAGGGCAGACATACTGAAACCATAATCACAGAAAACTAGTCAATCTGATCACACAGACCACAGCCTAGTCTAACTCAATGAAACTAAGCCATGCTGAGTGGGGCCACCCAAGATGGGAGGGTCATGGTGGAAAGGTCTGACAGAATGTGGTCCACTGGAGAAGGGAATGGCAAACCACTTCAGTATTCTTGCCTTGAGAACCCCATGAACAGTATGAAAAGACAAAATGATAGGATACTGAAAGGGAACTCCTGGGTCAGTAAGTGCCCAATATGCTACTGGAGGTCAGTGGAGAAATAACTTTTTTCTTTGGGGTAAATGCTGAGCTGTTTTCTATGCTCCATGACTGGGAAAGTGGGTAGTGAGTTGAGGATTATAGTTTTCCATGTGCAGACTTTGGAGGAATTCATGTTTTCACCTATTCTTTCATTCACATATAGACTGAGCTCAGAGATTTTTCTGAATTCTGATGGGTAGAATGGCTCCCTTCTTCCATTTGCAGTTGCTTCATTCTACATGCTGAATTACAATTTCTCCAACTTGTTTTGGATGTCAATATATTTCTATTATTGACTTCTCTTCACTTTTTTTCATTACTAGAATATGTTGATTCTTTTTTCTTTTGGTAATTCTATGTTTTAACAAAGCTAAATACATTTTCTTTGTCTGAAGTTTTGAAGGCTCAATATTTACTGAAAATAAACTATTGTTTTTATATCAGTCGTGTCTGACTCTTTGCAACCCCATGGACTATAGCCCACCAGGTAACATACATTTAAGTAAACCTGGAATACAGAGAAAATTAAAAAATATACATACAAAATTGTAATCTAGAGATAATAATGGTTAATATCTTGCATTGCTCTTATATCTCTACAGTGTACATTTCAAGAATTCTGGGGTAAGCCAGAGCTCAGATTCAAAGGGTAAACTGACATGTAGATTGACAATTTAAAAATCCACCTTTACCAGTAACTAAATGAGTGGTCTTAGGCAAGTTTCTAAATTATTCTAGTCTTTGTTTCTTTTCTGTACAATGGAAATAATAATATCTCATTGAATTATTGGGAGCAAAATACTTGGAAGACTGCCAAGCACAAAATAAACACTAGATAAATTTTATTTATTTTTTTATCCCTTCTACCTATGAGATTTTAAATAGGAGCTACTATCTTTATATGGATCATAGTCAAGTGGTTGCTGACATGGAAGGATAAACTGACTAGAAGAGATGAAAAAGAACCATTTTGTGGTGTGTAAAACCCTGACTCCCAACTGTTCTTGACATGTGTTACAGTCTTTGTGCTTCTGTGGTTCATTCTCTTCTTCCTCAGTCTGTGTTAGGTGAGCTGAATTCTTTTTGCTAGTGCTACTCTAATTTACAGGTTTCTTCCAAAGAGTCAAACCAGAGTCTTGACAAATACATTCATTACCTGCATATTAATGTAACAGAGCCACACAATTTGTTGTGTTGGATTGCTTGCTTTATTGTAATAGTCACTTTATTGTGGTGGTCTGGAAACTAAAAACTAACCCACATATCTCTATGTTATGTCTGAATAAAGATGGAATATTTGTTTCTTATTATACTTAGGATATATATATATATATATATATATATATATATATATATATGTATATAGCTTTTTTGGTTACTTGGAAATTGAAAAAAGTGAGATTATTCCAAAAGAATACTTTAGGGATACCTAATACTAGTTGAGACTACTGGAAAAGAAACCTAGGGGAATCAAAAGAACAAAGCCAGATCTTCATTATAGTAAGAGCTAGGGAGGATGAATTCTTTCAAAAGTAAATTATTAACAACTTATCACTATCTTTTTAATGGAGGATGGAAGTGTGAAATTTTATCAGCTAAAAGTTGAGTTACAGTCATATGATGTAAATATAAAAGAAATTTTCTCATATATTGATGCTCTCTCTTATCAGGAGCAGACAATTGAACACTTAAGGGAATAGACAGAGATGAACAAAAGAAGATGAAATTGATAACTACAAGAAAGATCTTAAAGACTTAAAAGAAAAAGTTATACTATTGCAAGGCAGCCTATCAGAGAAAGAAGATGATCAAAATTGAATTATTTGGTCTGCCTAGTCAGTACACTCTGTGTATTTGTTGTTGACATTTACATAATCCTCAAAGAAGTATCTGATGAAATTGAAATTGTCTTAATATTTTTATAGCACGCCTCTTGGGAAGATCTCAAGGAATATTTCAGGAAGCTGTGCAGAGACACAATACACTAGACTATTTAATTCCTAAGTCTTAGCTCTTTCATTGTGTTATGAGTTGGTTTCTTACTTGATAATGACATTTTTATAGATCCTAAAATAACTGAAGCCCAGTTACATTTGGACGTATATTGTGTTAATGGTTAAAAATATAGTGATAGAAAAAGAATAAGCAAAAAGAGGACAGTTGTTCTCAACAATTCTTAATGTGCATCTCAACACTGACAGAGAAATCTTAAATGATCCTTGACCAATAGAACCACACATTAAGCACTTTGTGCATGTGAGCTAAGTTGCTTCAGTTGTGTCTAATTCTTTGTGACCCCTTGGACTGTAGCCTGCCAGGCTCCTCTATCCATGGGATTCTCCAGGCAAGAATACTGGAGTGGATTGCCATGCCCTCCTCCAGTTAGGCACTTTACACATATGTATATAAACTTTTAATAATTTTCACAAGCCTACATAATAGGTATTATTACTCTCCTCATTTACTATATGAGAGTTCTGTGACACAGAGAGTTTAAACTTTATTCAAAACCAGGCAGTCTGTCTCTAGAAACTATGTCCTTAAAGGTTATGTTAGGTTGACAAGCCCAAGTCCCCGCTCCAATATGCAGTGTGCAAAAATAAGATAGATTGCTTTGACAGAATTTATACACTGAAGCAGCTTTTGAACTGTGGTGTTGGAGAAGACTCTTGAGAGTACCTTGGACTGTAAGGAGATCCAACCAGTCAATCCTAAAGGAAATCAGCCCTGAATATTCATTGGAAGGACAGATGCTGAAGCTAAAGCTCCAATACTTTAACCCCCTGATGCAAAGAACTGACTCACTGGAAAAGACTCTGATGCTGGGAAAGACTGAGGGCAGGAGAAGAAGGGGGACAACAGAGGATGAAATGGTTAGATAGCATCACCAAATCAATGAACATGAATTTGAGCAAACTCCAGGAGATAGTGAAGAACAGGGAAGCCTGGCATGCTCCAGTCCATAGGGTCACAAAGAGTCAGACAGCATCTAGGGACTGAACAATGACAAGAAATACACTGAAAAAAACTTCCTGTCACACACACACATGCTGAATATAGATAAATAACTAAACTTAGTCTAATCTAGTAAAATCACTTACATTTTAATTAGTGTCTTTGAAATCTCAATGTCTTTTGGCTTGCTTAGAAGCTTAGTGTTTTAGATTTTTTCCCTTAACCAACTCCTCATCCAAGTGGCATCAGATTATAAATGGGAGTTTTTCTCATGTGAGATTTTGTTTCAGAAGTACATCTAGAAAGGAAGAAACTCTGAGAGGGATCTCCTTTTCTGCCTGTGTGGGTGAAAGTAGCATAATAGTAGGTAGTAGCAACTCTCCCCTTAGACCAGTTTTGTGATGTGACTTCAAATCTGATCAGTGATTTATCTGATCTATTTTTAACTTTCTTCTACTTGCATGAGGAAATAGGTTTCATATGCTAAGAACATGATTGACAAAAGAAAAGATAAAATTCTGTAAAATACTGTGTCATCTTGAAAGTGAAAGTGCTAGTCACTCAGTCGTTTCTGACTCTTTGAGACCCATAGACTGTAGCCCACCAGGCTTTTCTGTTCATGAAATTCTCCAGGCAAGACTACTGGAAAGGGTTGCCATTCCCTTCTGCAGGGTATCTTCCCAATCCAGGGATCAAACCTAGGTCTCCTGCATTGCAGGCAGAATTCTTTACTGTCTGAGCCACCAGTGAGGCTCTACAGTCTTGTCCAGCTCTTTGTGATCCTATGAACTATAACCCTCCAGACTCCTCTGTCCATGGGATTCTCCAGGCGAGAGTAATGGAGTCAGTTGCCATGCCCTTCTCCAGGGGATCTTTGTGACCCAGGGATAGAACCTGTGTCTCTAACATCTCCAGCATTGGCAGGCAGGTTCTTAACCACTAGCACCAACAAAGAATGGGATCTTAGTTTCATTTATCTTCTCCATCAATTTTTAGTCTCCATTTTATTGCTTTGATATAATTATTCCAGTTTTCTTTCAGCATACTTTTACCTGGAAGTGTTTTGCTCCTTTAAGTTTTCCAATTAGCTGTCAGTTTGTTTTAATAATTTTCTCATAAAAACATATAGCTTTATTTTATTTCATTGTTTTTACAAGTTTAGGCTTTTGCTTTTTAACTGGTATGCTTAATAGCAAAGGAGAGTAGGTGTGTATGTGTTCTCTACTACTTTAGCCTTTGATTTGGTGAGGTCTTTTGAAATGTAGTTTTAGGTATTTTTAAGCTCAGAAATGTTATTCTGTTGTACATTTGATTCTTCATTCTGTTTACATTTCTCTCACTTTTTCCTTGAGAACCTCTATATTTGTTAGACAAGCTGTCTCTATCAATTTTTATGTGCATCCTATTCTTATTCATTGTAATATCTTCACTTTTACGTTGTGAGAGGGTTCCCCAAATTTTCTTCCACAGGACTCACTTGACAATTTGTGGCGACTCTTCCACTTTCTTAGCCATATCAATGAGCTTTAATTATATACTGTGGTTGAGAATTTTTGAGGCATTTTTCTAAGTGCTGCCAGATCTCTGCTATCATAGCGAGTTATTCCCTTTTGTTATATATGGACTATGCACGTTTAAGCATCTTTCAAAATCAGTTCTTTTGAAGAAATCTATTTTCAGCGCTATGCTTTTCTTCTAAGTCTTCAAAGCAATGGCTCCTTTTCTTTAATTGCATTTATCTTTTAAGAAATCACCTGACCTTTGTCCACCCCATCTTCTAATCCTTGAACAAAAATTTTTCATTTTTTAACAGGTGGACAGGTGAAGGACGAGGTGTCCTGACCTCTTGCAGTGTTGCTTACATGCAGGCATCTAGCCCTGAATGGCACTTCTGTGTTCTCAGCCCTTACCCCCGTAGACTCTATTGCGTGCCGTGGGTACTCATCCACTGAGTCTGTTCTGGAGGGCTCATTTTCACTTGGGTAGTTGGTATCTTTGTGTTGGTGAGTCATATTCCATTGGCATTCCTTCACTGTAAGTGAGGGATGTAAAAGTCGCTCCTCAAACTCAGTGTGTCCCAGTCCATCCTCTCTCTGTCCCTCCATCTGGACCTGCACTTTTCCCCCTACATACCCAAAGCCACTGCTCCAACTGCGCCATGTTTGCCTTTCTGGAAAACTTACACTCTGTCCTCCTGGACTAGGCCCCAGTGGCATCCCCCATGGTGTTCAAAAGAGGAGAACGTTTCCTGATGGAGAGGTTTGGAGGACAGGCTAGTTCCCTCATCACAGGTGATGACAGTTGGGCTGCGTCAGAATAAGGAGACCAACGTTCTGAGGCTCTTCTTCAGGGAAAAGTTCTCAGGATGAATTTCAGGCACCACTACTGCCAGAAGAAATAACTTGGTTCTGAGGATAAGGAAACAGTATATTTTGTCATGGATTTTGGCAGAGGACAGATTGAGGCCCCAGGAGCCTGCACGAGGGTTCCGCATCACTGCCCTGGGGCCCCCTGCCTCGCTCCTAGACAGTAATAGGCTTTGGAGGTCTGAGCATGCGCAGTTTAACGCTGTGGACGTGGAGCCCTTGCAGAGGCTGTGGACAAGAGGCAGGTCCCCGACACTTGGCTGGGCCCCTGACCAAGGGTGCTGTAGTACTGTGACTGTGACTAGGGCGTTGGGGAGGAATCGCGGAGGACTGGTGGTGAGAGCTAGAGTCCTTTCGGATTAGCACCTGGGGCTTCCAGGTGTTTCTCATCCCAAGACTCATCCCACCCGCCCCCAGAGAACTGCCGAGATCTTGCGAGAATGGGCTTCTTCTGGAAAGAAGGGTCTTGGCCAGCAAAGACTACCGCAAGTCTCCATAGTTCTCCGGGCTGCCCCCAGGCTCAGTGTGTCCCAGGTCATCCTCTTCTCTCCCGCTCCACGTGAACCTGCACTTTCCACATGGATCTGAAGCCACAGAGCATATTCTGCAAGGGCTCCAACTCTGCCCTATTTGTCTCCCTGGGAAACCCTGAACACCACCCACCAAACCAAGCCCTGGCTGGTGGCATCCCCCTTAAAAAATGGTAAGTTATGAGTGCTTCTGTCTCTGATACTTTTCCTTACATTGTTCATTACGGAGCACACACAACTGTACAGCTCTCCTTACTGTCACATTGTATACTGAGAGCTTTAGTTTTGTGTGGCTTTGTAAATAAAGGTTCCGATGGGATTATAGCCTAGAGAACGACACAGTTCTGAGTTGAATGGTGCATAATTCTAATGCAATTGAGCCAGGTCCCCTTTTTTTTCTCTAAGTGTAGTCTCTGCATCCCAGAATTAGCAGTACGTGGCTGGATTCAGTCAAAATATTTTCTCCAACTGTTTTCAGGCCTTCTATATCCAGTGAAGTTTGTGGAATATATTCAAGGCCTTTGATACCTAACTAGTGTACACCGAATGTTAGCATTAGTAAAAATGTGGTTTGAGCAGAATATGACATGTCTAAAGCATTGATTTATGAGGCCATTACAAGCTTTTATCTACCTTGTGGCTTGCAGGGGCAGTGTATTATTTCGAATCTGATAGATACCCTGTTAAACTGGGAACCTGGCATCTCATCTCTATTACCAGTCTGAGCTTCTGTTACCAGTATTAAGGTAATTTCCTTCCTAAAGGACACTAGACACAACATGTGAGAGAATGTTTGAACAGCTGGATGTATGTAGTTGAGAAAGCTATCACTGACTTATCTATTATCTGTCCAACAATCTGTCATATAGTATCAGAAGTTTCTGTGGCCTTTAAGTTGAGGAGGATAGTGAGTGCAAAGGACAGGGAAACCAGCCATCACTTTATGTTAGAAGAAAGAATAGGTGTTTAATGTTACTGTAAGTGTAGAGAGTGTTGGGAGCTAAGTTTGCTAAGGCAGAATGAAATCAGACTTGGTAAGCTAGTGTTTGAACTTAATCCGTTGTTCGTGTCAAAACAGTGAGGGGTCATTAAGCCTCAGAATGACTTGGTTCAGATTTGTGTTTTAGGGATGCAGTAACTGAGGGAGCCACAGGTGAGCTGGGAAGTAGAGGGAGCATAGAAGAGATATCAGCTTGGGAACATTTTGATACCTTAGGTGAGAGTTTCTAAGAGATCACATTAAGACAGTCTTGTCATGGAAGTTGGAGGTCAGGGAAGGTGAAAGATCTGAGAAATACTAGGTGATAGATCAGAATGTGGATCTGCTATGGTAAGGGACTGAGAAAGAGAAAGGACAGGAGAGTATACTGAGGTTATTGGCTACATGTTAATCTCTTATGGCATTAAGGTATGGAAAAGAGCAGCAAGTATTTTGGGATTTGCCTTGTGATGTTTAATGTTTCTGAGGGACAACTGAAGAGAAGGGAACTAACATTTATTAACTGCTTTCTGTGTGATCACTTACCTAGAGCCAGACATCCTGAAATGTGAAGTCAAGTGGGCTTTAGAAAGCATCACTATGAACAAAGCTAGTGGAGGTGATGGAATTTCAGTGGAGCTATTTTACATCCTGAAAGATGATGCTCTGAAAGTGCTACACTCAATATACCAGCAAATTTGGAAAACTCAGCAGTGGCCACAGGACTGGAAAAGGTCAGTTTTCATTCCAATCCCAAAGAAAGGCAATACCAAAGAATGCTCCAACTACTGCACAATTGCACTCATGTCACATGCTAGTAAACTAATGCTCAAAATTCTCCAAGCCAGGCTTCAGCAATACGTGAACCGTGAACTTCCAAATATTGAAGATGGTTTTAGAAAAGGCAGAGAAACCAGAGATCAAATTGCCAACATCCTCTGGATCATCAAAGAAGAAAGAGTGTTCCAGAAAAACATCTATTTCTGCTTTATTGACTATGCCAAAGCCTTTGACTGTGTGGATCACAAGAAACTTTGGAAAATTCTGAAAGAGATGGGAATACCAGACCACCTGACTTGCCTCTTGATAAATCAGTATGCAGGTCAGGAAGCAAAAGTTAGAACTGGACATGGAGCCACAGACTGGTTCCAATAGGAAAAGGAGTATGTCAAGGTTGTATATTGTCATCCTACTTATTTAACTTATATGCATAGTACATCATGAGAAACACTAGGCTGGAGGAAGCACAAGATGGAATCAAGTTTGCTGGGACAAATATCAATAACTTCAGATATGCAGATGATACCACCCCTATTGCAGAAAGTGAAGAAGAACTACAGAGCCTCTTGATGAAAGTTAAAGAGGAGAGTGAAAAAGTTGGCTTAAAGCTCAACATTCAGAGAACAAAGATCATGGCATACAGTCCCATCACTTCATAGCAAATAGATGGGGAAACGATGGAAACAGTGTCAGATTTTATTTTTGGGGGATCCAAAATCACTGCAGATGGTGACTGCAGCCATGAAATTAAAAGATGCTTAGTCCTTGGAAGGAAAGTTATGACCAACCTAAACAGCATATTAAAAAGCAGAGATATTACCTTGCCAACAAAGGTCCATCTAGTCAAGGCTATGGTTTTTCCAGTGGTCATGTATGGATGTGAGAGTTGGACTGTGAAGAAAGCTGGGCACTGAAGAATTGATGCTTTTGAACTGTGTTGTTGGAGAAGACTCTTGAGAGTCCCTTGGACTGTAAGGAGATCCAATCAATCCATTCTAAAGGAGATCAGTCCTGGGTGTTCTTTGGAAGGACTGATGCTAAAGCTGAAACTCCAGTACTTTGGCCAACTGATATAAAGAGTTGACCCACTGGAAAAGACTCTGATTCTGGGAGGGAATGGGGGCAGGAGGAGAAGGGGACAACAGAGGATGAGATGGCTGGATGGCATCATTGACTCGATGGACATGAGTTTGAGTGAACTCCGGGAGTTGGTGATGGACAGCGAGGCCTGGTGTGCTGCAGTTCGTGGGATTGCAAAGAGTCAGACACGACTGAGCAACTGAACTACTGTGTACTGGACACTATGCTGGAAAGTTTACACATACTTTAAAATTTTATTTTCACAATAATATGGAATTTAATAATTTCACTTTACAGAAAATTAATCTGCATGTGGTCCAGCTTTATGAATGAAATTTCCAAATTCTTATTGTGAATAAAAACTTCACAGTTAAGATTTGGGGCCCAAATTTGACCCCAGATTCCAGTCTATAATTCATACACTTCCAGGAATGAGAAGCTGATGAGCATGGGGGTGTCAGTGGACATATCCTGGAGTCAGAGTGCCTGGATTCATATCACACCTCTGCTGGGTTTCAGTCATATAGCCTTAAACAAGATCCTTAAATATTCTGTACCTCATTTTCTCTTTGATTAAAAAAGAGAAACAGTGGCACCTACTTGATAAAGTTGGTTTTTGAAATTTAAATGAATATGTGTCTGATTTGTGTGTGATGTGTGATATGTATGATATGTGTGTGTATTTTGTTGTTATTTAGTTGCTAAGTTGTGTCTGACTTTTTGCAACCCCATGGATTGCAGTGTGCCATGTATATATCTGTATACTCTGTATATGTATGAATACATGTATATATGTTATATATACATCTTCAAAAGTAGTTTTTCTATGTGTAAAGCCCAAGGTAGTTGTCTGCTAATATTAATATTGCTATGCCACATGTATTTAAGGTGAAATTATTTTTTAGAGCCCTGGAGATATAGACACTGAGGCCAGGAAAAAGGTTGACCAGTATAATGCAGATCATGATTAGTGTCACTAAACTTAAAGATACTATATACTTTTTGGTTAAAATTTTTTTTCAATATATAAAAGTCTGAATTACTATTAGTAGAACAGATCTTTATTTTCTAAAATGTCTTATATTTCTAATACAATAATAATTCTTCCAATATATATCCTTCGGAAATCTTCACTGTACTTTTTAAAAGATGTTAAAACCCCCTTTTGTGTTTTTGATAAATTAAGTTTATCTAGGTTTTTCTAGAAACACTTTTGGGACTTTAGGAGGAGAATAAAACAGTTTTCATAGTTAAATGTAAAGCACAAAGCAATCTTTTTCGGATAAGAGATATGATAATAGATCCACTGAAGTTCTGATGGATTCAAGCTCCAATTCTTACACAGTATTTCAGAAGAAAATTGTATAAAGGGAGAATGTGAGCACTATAGATATATGAAACTGGGATTTGCTTTCAGAATTATATACGATTGAAACTGGTGACTGTCTTAATTGCCTATTACAAATTTGAGTGAAATTCTAACTTCTGTTCAAGCTGTAATTACGGTTATCCTATAAGCTCTTGTTTTTGTTCATTTATTCATTTAGTTGTTAAATATCTCTTGATCTCCTGTTGTATTCCAGTTACTGTGTGAGGACTCAGAAGGTTGACCAAGGGGTTATTCTCTATGACAAGCAATTCACAATCATATGGGAGAGACAAATGTGAAATGGATTACTAAGCACATAGTATTATGGGATACAGAGTAAGACCTGAAGATGTCGGAGGGTGAGAAAGTCTTCCTGGAGAAGATGACACTTGAGTGGATCTTGAAGGATATGTGGGTCTAACTAGGAGGAATGAGGGAGAGAAAGGAATTATGTTCTGATTAAGGAGAGGCAGAATGAGTAGTCATGCAGATGAGGTGTGGCCTGGTGAAGGTGGGAAAGGCTTTCAGTGTTGCCAGAATATAAAGGGCAAGGCCTGGCTGTGTGTGCTTTGGGGCATTCACCTAGACCAGTAATGAAGAAGATGGAGGCGATGAAGATGGGCACATTTTAGGACTATTTGCTATTTTAGTAAAGACTCTCTCACCTAGATACTAAATCCAGAAGACTTAACAAAAAAGAAAGAAAGCAGCTTAATCACACTTAAAAAAAAAAAAATTTGATGTGAATGTAGTTGATTTACAATGCTGTGCTAGTTTCAGGTGTGCAGCAAAGTGAATCATATCCATATCCATATATATATATATGTTTTAGATTATTTTCCCATATAGGCCATACAGAATATTGAGTAGAGTTCCCTGTGCTATACAATAGGTCATTATTAGTTGTCTAGTTTATATATAGCAGTATTGTTGGGCGGTATCCACAAGTCAGTAAAGTCTGTTCTTGCCCAGCCTCAAGGGTGAAGGAAATACTCAGAATCAGCAATAGAGACATCAGTGGTTTAGTGGACAGAGGAGCTTACATGTCTGAGGCAAGCTCCTGGAGTGAGATCCTAACATGTGTGGCCTATGGCAGGGCAGGACACAGCAGTGCTCTTTTCTCCTCAGGGACTGGGGAGATTACCAGTTATAAGGGATTTGACATCAGGTGGGCTCTTGAGTTTCCAGGAAACCAGAAAGGAGGCACTAGGCTCACTGCCCCTTTGATAAGCCATCATTGGTTGAGGCCTGGAGCAAGAACGTAGGAAGTTCAGTCATATGAGTAGGTTGCAGGTGAAACAGGCCCTGGTTGGGCTCATGATGTACAGAAAGCAAGAGAACAGCTATCTTGAGTGGCCTGACCATACACTACGTACCCTACATAACCTGGATGACTTTTACAATCTCAGTCTGCCCCCTTCCTCTATATCCCTGGGGTCAGGTATGTAGAGGGCACTGCAACCAGATACCACAGATACAATACAGACAGGCCACTCCTCATTTTCACAAAGCCAGAGCCACCCCTTTGAGGAGGGGTGGACCCTGGCTCTAAAAGAAATATTCCGTTGGCTGAGTCAGCAGTCGCAGTACAGGTCTGCCACCCCATGTTAGGTTGATTACCATTAGAGGTGGACCCATTAGATCTTTCCAAACAAAAAACAGTTAATCCTGGTAGATGGACTTGTGTGTCTAAAAGCTAGCCTATTCCACTCCACAGAGCATAGCTCATGAGCAGTGAGTTGCACAGTAATAATTACCAGCAAGTTTCCTTCTGATGTATTGGTGTAGATGGTGAGTCCTTTTCCTCTATTGTCAGTAGTCTCCAAATAGTCACATTAGCCAGGTTGTTTTTTCATGGCAGTCCAAAGGAGGATGACAGCTGTATCTCACCATAGACCAAGCAATTAGACAGATTGCGGTGAGGCCATTGTTGCTGCTGAGTCCTCAGATTTCCTATGTCAGACTAAGGACATAAGATATCTATCAGGTACAACACAGGGGGATCAGAGGTAATACCACACCCGCCTGTGGTCTTTGTCCTGGTCTGAAATGCAGGTCAGAAAACTCAAGTTTTCAGTAATCTAAGAACATGTCTAAAATCATGTATACAGTGGACACCTAGTTTTACCTTGGATTTCTGAACCACAGCTACTCCATTTTGACTTTTGAATTTGTTCCCTTTTTCCATGGGCAGAGCAGATGTACAGTGTATGTCTGAAACATACTCAGAGGTATGTTAACGGGGAAATAGTTCATAGGCTATACCTTTTATCACTTATATCCAGTTGTCACACAACCATTGTACATGTACTTTTATTTAGCAGCAGGCCTAAAGCAAACAGTGTCACATTTCACGAGTACTTTTAGCTGGGACAATTTCAGTAGATAATTCTCTTTCTATTCAGAACATCAGGGTAAAATTATGGTGAACACAATAAATTGTGTAAATACAGACTTCAGTTAACAGAACTAGAATTTAACATCCACTGAAACATAATATTGTTTTCTCTAACATTACCTTCATTTCCACCAAACAGAGCCAAATAAAAACTAATTTGTTTGCAAAATGAGTCTGGTCAGTTTAGCAAATAGACTCCTCCAAACTGGCTAAGGGAGAATTCTTCAGGAGTATCAGACTGAATTTCCAAAGGGCCTCTCAAGGCCAGGAAAGCTATGCCAGAGCCCTGCTTTCAGGCTTTGTCTTGATGGATTTTTCTCTTCTAAAAGCCCCCAAAGTATTGAGGTTCTTGCACATGCAAGACATGAAGACAGTCTTCTCTGTTCCCCTGGTAAAACTTCTCAGGACCCAAGTCTCTGATTTGGGTAACCTCAGGGACTATGCAGAGAGAAAAAGGAAATTGCTTCAGTTCTACCCCCAGGTGTAGTTTATCAAATTGTTATAAATCATAATGACTTGAGGGGATGTTCTTCCCTATATCTGAAAAACACAGATCAGAACCAGTAACCCTGCACAGAAAGCCCATAAAAATTATAAGATTTGCTGGTTTGGTCTACATTATGTCCAAAAGCTCCAACAGAGGAGATCAACAGAAGACCCAGACCAGAAGCCTTGGTCCTTGAGAAATCTAGCAAAGAACTGCAGACTAGCACTTCAGGCTCAAGCACAAAGCAAAGTTTATTAAAGCATAGCTATACTCTGAGAGGGAAAATGGGCTCTTTCTGCAAAGTGAAGCCAGAGTTCCTGTACAGGCTTTGGGGTTTTCATAAGGAATTGTTCTGCAAGGAGATGGGGTGTGATTCTGGGTGAGTGGCAGGGGATTATTGTTTGATTAACAGCCCTGGGGACTATTAACTAATTAACATTTGATTAACGGCCCAGGAGATTATTGTTTGATTAACATCCATTGGATCATTGAAAAAGCAAGAGATTTCCAGAAAAACATCTACTTCTGTTTTATTGACTATGCTAAAGCTGCTGACTCTGTGTATCCCAACAAACTGTGGAAAATTCGGAAAGATATAGAGATACCAGAACACCTGACCTGCCTCCTGATAAATCTGTATGCAGATCAAGAAGCAACAGTTAGAACTGGACATGGAACAACAGACTGGTTCCAAATAGGGAAAGAGTATGTAAAGGCTGTATATTGTTACCTTGCTTATTTAATGTCTATGCAGAGTACATCATGAGAAATGCTGGGCTGGAAGAAGCACAAGCTGAAATCAAGATTGCTGGGAGAAATATCAATAACCTCACATATGCAGATGACACCACCCTTATGGTGGAAAAAGAAGAACTAAAGAGCCTCTTGATGAGAGTGAAAGAGGAGAGTGAAAAAGCTGGCTTAAAACTCAACATTCAGAAAACTAAGATCATGGCATCTGGTCTCATCACTTCATGGCAGATAGATGGAGAAACAAAGAAACAGTGACAGACTTTAATTTTGGGGCTCCAAAATCACTGCAGATGGTGACTGCGGCCATGAAATTAAAAGATGTTTGCTCCTTGGAAAGAAAGTTATGACCAACCTAGACATTACTTTGCTAACAAAGGTCCATCTAGTTAAAGCTGTGTTTTTTCCAATAGTCATATATGGATGTGAGAGTTGGACTATAAAGAAAGCTGAGCGCTGAAGAATTGATGCTTTTGAACTGTGGTATTGGAGAAGACTCTTGAGAGTCCCTTGGACAGCAAGGAGATCCAACCAGTCCATCCTAAAGGAAATCAGTCCTGAGTATTCATTGGAAGGACTGATGTTGAAGCTGAAACTCCAATACTTTGGCCCCCTGATGTGAAGAGCTGACTCACTGGAAAAGACCCTGATGCTGGGAAAGATTGAAGGCGGGAGGAGAGGGGGTGACCGAGGATGAGATGGTTGGATGGCATCACCAACTCAATGGACATGAGTTTGAATAAACCCCGGGACTTAGTGATGGACAGGGAGGCCTGGAGTGCTGCAGTCCATGGGGTCGCAGAGTTGCACATGACTGAGCAACTGGACTGAACTGAACAGTCCTGAGTTCTGTAACAAGTTCATTGCTGTGCTTGCCTTTACCCTTTATTCCCTAAGAAAAGCCCACCTGGGGAAGGACAAAACCACATGGAGCTTTTATTATAATGTTGGTATAATGAGTTTGGGTTTACTAGAAGTTATATGTTTGCCTGACTCTCTGGGCATATGTTGCCCGGGGAAGATTTCTCTTGTTACTATGTTCCCTCTTTATCAGGATGAATTGTCCACCACCTGACCATAGATAGCTTCACCAGTTCTGGGTGGGGTCAGGGGAGGGTTCCCCAGATGGTTGGGGCATGCCTTGGCTACTCCCCTCTTGTCTTTTTGTCACTGTTACCTCCTTGCTATTAATGCCTAACTATCTAAGATAACCATCATCACCAGCTCACTCAGTAACCAATCCTTTTGTTAACTTTTAATGAAGCCATCTGGTCTTCCATTATGATTCTTTAAGTTCTTACTCAGTTTAGCAATGTATCTGAAATTTATCTGAGACTTGTTATTGTCAAAAGATCATTTCTATAAATCTTGAAGATGAAGCCCTTTGGCAGACAGCATCAGAGTAAGACAATAACTCCCTGTAAAAGACAAAAGACTTAAAAACACAGGGATAAGAACTTAGCGGGTAAAGAATCCACCTGCAGGCAGTGCTGGAGACTTGGGTTTGATCCCTGGGTTGGGAAGATACCCTGGAGAAGGGAAGGGATACCCATTCCAGTATTCTGATCTGGAGAATTCCATGGACTGACTAGTTCATGGAGTCGCAAAGAGTCGGACACGATTCAGAGACTTTCACTAAGCACCTGCTTATAATGTAATCAAAAAGACTTGTTTACAATAATAGTATATTATGACTGATGATAATCTTAACCCTTAAAAACCTTAATCGCTGACAAAAAGCCATGAAGCAAATAATTGTGCATTTCCTGATTGGAAAACTTGGTCTTCCTCTCCTCTCTAGGCCAGGGTAGAGAAACTAAGACCTGCTTAGCAATTAATGTTCCAATATTTTATCTTATTTGAAACCACCCCTGAATTCTCTTCTTTAGACTTTAGTTTCAAGTTACCAAAATCTGGAGAGACTATTTAGATAGACATTCCCCAAACAATTATTTCTGTGGAGTTTACCTAAAAGCTCTTTTTTTCTCCTTTATTTTTAGAGGACAGAGAACATTAACATTCCATCTCAAAGGCACAAGAGAAATACCGATTCCTTCTAGAAAGCTAGCTTAATCAATCACAAAAGTCTCATTTGGATATAATAGCAGAGACATTAGAGGTTGTTGTTCTCTACATCACATGGCAGCCCCTGTTAATCAAGGACAGCCACACCAGAACTCCTCATACTAGTAGATGGCCAACCTGGGATTCCCCACACCAACTTTTGGGATCATCCCCGGAACTTTTGGGCTCTATGTTTAGTGGGCAATCACCCTGGGATTACAGCTGAAATGTTCATACCCTGCATGCTAGTGCCCTGGAAACTGTCCATTCCCCATCCGGTATTTCCCGGCATCTCAGTGCTCATGGACGTTTCCTATATCTCCTGGTTGCTCAGCCATGTGTTGGGCTGTACCCTGCAGGCCTACAAGACCTGTGCTTGCCTAGATTCCAGACCAAAGAAAGAACCTGAGTCAGCAACAGAGACATCAGTTGTTTAATGGGAGGGGGACTTACACATCAGCAGTAAGGTCCTGGGTGGCATCCCATCATGTGTCATGGTAGTCAGGACACGGTAGTGGTCTTTGCTCAACCACATATTTTTTTAATAAATTTTTTTTTTCAGCAAAAAACAAACCTCATGCAAGTAGCCAATAAAGATCTAAACTTTGTGGAATATATAGTGTTGTTAAAAATCAATAAGGAATACCCATGCACACAGCACTCGGGGTTTTGCCCTTCTGAAGTCAGACAATGAAGGCTTCTCCTCTTGGCTTGAATGTTCTCTCTAACTGCCAGCCCCTATACTGCATTTGCTGTTTAAGATAGTAACTCTTATAATGAGTCCCCAAACCTATGACAGAAAACAGCAAAGAAATAATGGGAAACTGTTTATCTTTTGGATTAGCCACAAATATTCTTTGTTGTTTTTTTTTTTTTAGGTAAAAATAAAAAGTAGAGGATGTGGGGTGGGAGGTGGGAGGGGGCTTCGGCATTGGGAGATTGTGTTCACCTATGGCTGATTCGTGTCAATGTATGGCAAAACAAATACAGTATTGTAATTAAAAAAATAAATAAATTTAATTAAAAAAAAGGAAGCAAGAGAGTTCCAGAAAAACAAACAAACAAACAAACAAACAAAGACAGATTTTTCATTTTCACCAAGAACTTTGTTGAACAACATATTCACCATTTTGTTTCACTGCTACTGCTACTTTCTCCCATTTTTCAGGCAACTTCATAATTCCATCTTCCCAAAACTTTTTATCTTTTGAGGAAAGAACTGTTCCAGATGCCTTTTACAGTCTTCTAGGGAATTGAAATTTTTTCCATTAAGAAAATTTTGTAGAGACTGAAATAAATGGACATCTGAAGGTACAATGTTTGGTGAATACAGTAGATGAGTCAGAACTTCCTAGCCACGCTATAACAGTTTTTGCCTGGTTATCAAAGAAACATGCGGTCTTAACCTGATGGAAGATGATGCATTTTCTGTTTAATTCCTGAGGCTTTTCATTGAATGCTGCTTTCAGTTGTTTTGACTGGGAGCAGTAGTTGTTGAAATTAATAGTTTGATTTTCCAGAAGGAGCTCATAATAGAAGTCTTCTATCCAATCCCACTACATACACAACATCACCTTCTTTGGATGAAGGACCAGGCTTTGGTGTGGTTTGTAATATTTATTTTATTTACCCCATGATCTTTTCTGTTCCATATTATTGTACAGTGTCCACTTTTCATCTCCAGTCACAATTGGTTATAAAAACATAACATTTTCATTAAGTTTAAGTAGAAAATCACATGTAGATACATAGTTAAGAAGGTTCTTTTTTGCTTAACTTGTGTGGAACCCAGATATCAAAGTGATTAATGTAACCAAGATGGTACAAATGACTTTCAACACTTGATTTGGATATTTTGATTATGTTGGCTCTCTCCCTGCATGGTATAACATTGACTGGTCTCATTAATGTCTCAAATGTGATCTCCATCAACTTCAACTGGTCTAACTTACCATGGGGCATCGTCTAGTGAGCGATCTCCAGCATGAAACTCTGCAGTCACTTTTGACATGTTCAATCAGTCACAGCACCTTCTCAGCACTTTGCACAATTTTTTTGGCATTTAAGTTGAGCTTTTATTTTTCTTGAAATAATGCAGCATAATATGCCAAAATTGTTCCTTTAAAATCCATCTTCAATATTAAAATGATTACATCAAAATTTATCAATTTTGATGTTTTCAAAATTCATGCTGATGTGACAGCTGTCACAATACAATCTCAGTGATCAATGCAAAGAAACAGAGGAAAACAATACAATGGGAAAGACTAGAGATCTCTTCAAGAAAATCAGTGATACCAAGGGAACATTTTGTGCAAAGATGGGCACAATAAAGGACAGAAATTTTATGGACCTAACAGAAGCAGAAGATATTAAGAAGAGATGGCAAGAATATACAGAACTATACAAAAAAGACCTTCATGACTCAGATAACCACAATGGTGTGATCGCTCACCTAGAGCCAGACATCCTGGAATGTTAAGTCACGTGGGCCTTAGGAAGCATCACTATGAAGAAAGGTAGTAGAGGTGATGGAATTCCATTTGAGCTCTTTCAAATCCTAAAAGATGATGCGGTGAAGGTGCTGCACTCAAAATGAGAGCAAATTTGGAAAACTCAGCAGTGGGCATAGGATTGGAAAAGGCTAGTTTTCATTCCATTCCCAAAGAAGGGCAAGGCCAAAGCATGCTCAGACTACCTCACAATTGCACTCATCTCATGTGCTAGCAAAGTAATGCTCAAAATTCTCCAAGCCAGGTTTCAACAGTATGTGAACCATGAACTTCCAGATGTTCCAACTGGATTTAGAAAAGGCAGAGGAACCAGAGATCAAATTGCCAATATCCTCTGGATCATCAAAGAAGCAAGAGAGTTCCAGAAAAACATCTACTTCTGCTTTATTGACTATACCAAAGCCTTTGACTGTGTGCATCACAACAAACTGTGGAAAATTCTGAAAGAGATGGGAATACCAAACCACTTGATCTGCCTCCTGAGAAATCTGTATGCAGGTCAAGAAGCAGCAGTTAGAACTGGACATGGAACAGCAGACTGATTTCAAATAGGGAAAAGAGTATGTCAAGCCTGTATATTGTCACCCTGCTTAATTAATTTCTATGCAGAATACACCATGAGAAATGCTGGGCTGGATGAAGCACAAGCTGGAATCAAGATTGCTGGGAGAAATATCAATAACCTCAGATATGCAGATGACACCATCCTTATGGCAGAAAGTGAAGAGGAACTAAAGAGCCTCTTGATGAAAGTGAAAGAGGAGAATGAAAAAGTTGGCTTGAAACTCAATATTCAGAAAACTAAGATCATAGCAGCTGGTTATATTACTTCATGGCAGCTGGTTATATCGCTTCATGGCAAATAAATGGGGAAACCATGGAAACGTTGAGAAATTTTATTTTGGGGGCTCCAAAATCAATGAAGATGGTGACTGGACCAACTTAGACAGTGTATTAAAAAAGAGAGACATTACTTTGCTAACAAAGGTCCATCTAGTCTCAGAGGATAAAGCATCTGCCTGCAATGCAGGAGACCCGGGTTCGATCCCTGTGTTGGGAAGATCCCCTGGAGAAGGAAATGGCAACCCACTCTAGTAATCTTGCCTAGAGAATCCCATGGACAGAGCAGCCTGGCGGGCTACAGTCCACGGGGTCGTGAAGAGTCGGACACGACTGAGTGACTTCACTTTCACTTTTTTCCAGGAGTCATGTATGGATGTGAGAGTTGGACTATAAAGAAAGCTGAGTGCCGAAGAATTGATGCTTTTGAACTGTGGTATTGGAGAGGTCTCTTGAGAGATCCTTGGACAGCAAGGAGATCCAACCAGTCCATCCTAAAGGAAATCAGCCCTGAATATTCATTGGAAGGACGGAAGATAAAGGTGAAACTCCAGTACTTTGACCACCTGATGCAAAAAGCTGACTC
This sequence comes from Nanger dama, assembly GCA_917880005.1. NCBI lineage: Eukaryota > Metazoa > Chordata > Mammalia > Artiodactyla > Bovidae > Nanger > Nanger dama. The sequence goes on from CAKJTW010000059.1 coordinate 8,221,047, forward strand.
ATTTGAAAAGACCCTGATGCTGGGAAAGGTTGAAGGCAGGAGGAGAAGGGGATGATAGAAGATAAGATAGTTGGATGACGTCACTGACTCAATGGACATGAGTCTGAGTAAGCCCTGGGAGTTGTTGGTAATGGACAGGGAAGCATGGCATGCTGCATTCCATGGGGTCACAAAGAGCAGGACACGACTGAGTGACTGAACTAACAATACCATCTAAAAACATTGCTTCAAATGAATTAAACTAACTGCTGCTAGATCCATCTATGGAAAAAACAGACAAACCTTTTGGCCAACCCAATATTTACCTTTTCTTGTCATCTAAGCTAAGTGGTTTGTGTAGAATGATGTGTAGGATGACTATACATTTAAATAATATCAACTATAGGGTGTGTTAGCTATGAAATATCTAATATATGTAAGGTGACACAGAATGTTTAAGTACCTATTACTTTTCAAGAACAGTAATATTCCTGTCATAGGACCACAGGTGGTGGTGGTTGTTTTTAGCAAAGTTATCTATATTAAAACAGGAGAGAGAAAACAAAATGGTTACTAGAGGGAATAGCAGAGGCTGAAGTGAGATAAATTAGGAGTTTCGGATTAACACATACACACTATTAAAACAGATCAACAATAAGGGCACCTGAAGAGCACAGAGAACTATATTCAGTGTCTTATAATAACCTATAATGGAAAACAATTTGCAAAAGAATATATGCAGGTAAACTGTGCTATATATTTGAAGCTAACACAACATTGTAAATTAACTATACTTCAATTTTAATTGAAAAAATGGATTCAAAAGCCAAGAAGGTAATGTCTTTTATAGATACAATACCTCTTAAAAACCATTGTCAATGGACTTTTGAAATTTCCAAAATATATGTTTAAACTTTGTTTTTTTTAAAAACTTTGTTTTTGTTTTTGCAGAGGTATTTTTATTTTGCCTCATCTGATACCTAGATAAATTCATTCATATGTATAACCCAGAAGAGGGTGAGGTGGGCACCCTCTACTTAAACCTTATGCATGGTTCAGAAGAAATGAGCAGCTCCCTCCTTTCTGGTTCTCTAAAAGACTGAAAGTAATTTGTTCTGTATAGGAGTCAACTTCATAGACAGGGCAGTAAACTGGATTTTTCACAGCAAGGATAACTGGTCAGAGCTTTATATCTACTTATTTACTTTAATTTCCTTTTTAAGATATTAGATTCACTTTAATAAAGGAGATGAAATAGAAAAGTATATAAAAGGAAATGAAACAACTTTTCCTTTTGTACATGTTGTATAAATTTTCAGTATCTTCTTGTTCCCGTAGGGAATTGAGTCCCCAGATGCTATAAGAGAATATAGATTGGATTTGTAAACTGAAAGATCTATGGAAATAAGTTTGACTGTAGTTTCTGAGTTTAAGTTAGTTGTGAACTTTCTAAGCTAGAATCAATTCCATTTTTATTTTTGCACAAACAACATAAACACACGTTTGAAGTTTTATTTGCATGCCATACTTTAGTTAGGTTTGATGGAAGTGGTCAGATTCCTATGTAAAAGTTAGGGTTTGTAATTAAAATAGAAAAAATTAAAACAACAAAAACCAACGATATACACCCTTATTAACATTCTCAGCCAGATGCTGCTTGAAATTTCAGGAGGATGTCTTCAGCATACTTTTATACATTGCTGAAAGAAAGAACTGCAACTAATATAGGTACAAAAGAGAAACAGTTATTCTTAGATGTGATTTATTTGCTGGAGCTGAACTGGGTAAGGATTCAGACTTGATTCATTTAATTATGGTTCCCATCAGTGTTCTAACCAGCATATTGCTTTTTGGCTGCTCAAGAGAGCTGCAATAAGATTGGCCTGTATGCAATAAAGACCTCAAAGAAAGAAAGGGAAGGTTGTTGGATTTGAAAACTACTGACAGTCCTTTTTATATTTTGTGTTGTTTGAATGAATTGAAATATGAAGTGTTTTTTTTTCTGAATTTAGAAAGCAAAGCTTAGTAGAAAGAATCATAAAATTGACATTAAATCCAAAATGAGCCTAAAATGTTACCTTTTGTGGATTTCAAAACAACACTCTACTTTTATGGTAAATTTATGTGTTCTAAGCAGTACAGAAAAATGCATCAGTTAAAAGCTAGTAGAGTTAGGTAAATATACTTTTCATTATTATGCCCATGTTCTCTTTATAAATCAAATATTTATAAAGATGCTTCATATATTAAAACTATTTTACTGTATTTAAAATAGTATGCTGTGTTACTGGAAAATAAACTCCTAAGGGCTCTTGTTTATTCTTGTAGTAAGTCTTTTTAGTATGGTTCTAGCAATGTAGTAAGTTTTAGTAAATTTGTACTGAACTGGAAAAATTTGAAACCTTTCTGACTTTAAGCATACAGTCATGTGTTAAATTTAAAATTAGCACAGTAAAATTTTCTTGAACATCATTTGCAACTTTAAAAAATTACCTGTGTTGTGCAGAAGGCTCTCCTAATACTTTGCATTCAAGCTGAAGAGGAAAATTGAAATCTATAATGAAGCCACTGTGGGTGTTTATGAATATTAATAAATAAAAACTGCTTGGATAGTTACCTTAAAAAATGATCTATTAGCAAATTATTGGCTGTTGATTTGTTGAACTCACACAGACAATTATTTGGTACATTTTTTCCCTAATGTACTGAAATAATTTTGAAAAAAAACCACAACACCACAATTATTTATCTGTGAACCTAGAACTATAGGTAAAATATATGTCATCAAGTGATCTCACTGTTGGTGCCGATGTCATAGCTGATTCATTAAATCACATTGGAGTTTTTGTATTGGTCTCTTTCAAGATTGTGCCAGTGTACACAGAAAGTGTATTTTGAAGAAAGCTGAACCTCTTTGTAATGAGAAAATACCTCTTATGAGTCATTTCCTATTATATTCTCCTGTAGTGAGTTTTAGAATTTCATAATTTTAATGGAGCTGTTTAGAGAAGACTATTTCTTCAGAGGGTCATCAGTAATACATAAAAAATTCCCACCTTTGACAAATGAGTTTAAAAAGCAAATTGGAGTAAAATGTGGTATTATATAAAGCTGTTTTTTTTTTTTTCTGTCTGCTAATTTGTATTGGGGTGCCTTCATTCAGTAATGAGTTCCTTTATACCTCAGGAATATAAATTTGAAGCTTATTTTCATTGTATTGTACATCTGATGGATTGCAGATAGAATTGTATCCACTAAAAATAAACTAAAACAAAAATGGACTTAGTAAAATTCCTTACAAATCGCAGATGACTATTAAATGAGTATTAATCTTTCCTTCTCAACAACTGTTTAATCAAGATTTTTCTCTAGGTGGAGGATTAGGTAAAAAGATTGATACATGACTGGTTATACTCTCTCTATCAGGTTCTCTGGAAATATTCTGTTGATCTATTACCAGCCCTATTGGAGTCCATTGGTGCTTTGCTTTGTTGTCTCAAATTAACCAATCCATCATTGATTGTTTTGACTTATAATTTCCTAATATTCCACAAGTGTATTATGTTAACTCACTTTAATGCAGTAGAAGATAGCAGGCTCTGTATATCTGAGCAAGCTAATGAGGATTCATAGTAAGCCTGTATAGTGCCCCAAGGAAGCCAGCTTTAGGAACAACCAGGGAGTTGCTTCAACCCTTTAAGATCACTGACCTAGAATCTGGTGCTATATATATATATAAATTTTATATATTTATTTTTGGCTGTGCTGGGTCTTCATTGCTATGCAGGCTTTTTCTCTAGTTGTTGTGAGTGGGAATTACTCTCTAGTTGTGGTATGTGGGCTTCGCATTGCTGTGGCTTCTCTTGTTGTAGAGAAAGGGCTCTAGGATCTGTGAGTTTCAGTTGCTGCAGCTTCAAGCCTCTAGAGCACAAGCTCAATAGTTGTGGCTCACAGGCTTAGTCACTCCGTGGCATGTTGGATCCTCCTGGATCATGGATCCAACCTGTGTCTCCTGAATTGCCAGGCGGATTCTTCACCACTGAGCCACCAGGGAAGCCCAAATTTGATGTAATATATTAAGTGAAAATTTAAAGTCTTGATTAACTCTGCAGCTTTCCAGGGGCTCCTAACATACTCATAGAAAGAACATGCTGCTGCTGCTAAGTTGCTTCAGTCGTGTCTGACTCTGTGTGACCCCAGGACGGCAGCCCACCAGGCTCCCCTGTCCCTGGGATCATCCAGGCAAGAACACTGGAGTGGGTTGCCATTTCCTTCTCCAATGCATGAAAGTGAAAAGTGAAAGTAAAGTCGCTCAGTCCTGTCCGACTCCTAGTGACCTCATGGACTGCAGCCTACCAGGCTCTTCTGTCCATGGGATTTTCCAGGCAAGAGTACTGGAGTGGTTTGCCATTGCCTTCTCCAAGAATGAACATAAGCCTATATTAATAAGCACAGTGATTCTATATTTGTGACTGTATCATATAAGACATGCTTGCACATATTTGATCCTTACAAGCATTTTCCAAATGTGTTCCCTAGTAATCATGTCAAATAGGCTTCTGAAGTCAAATAATTGTGTTGTTGGTGGTTATTTGAATATTTCATCAAGAATCTCAGAGCTTTATTATGCTCATATACATTGTGATTCTCTCAGCCTTATTTGACTATCAACTTTTACTTCCAATTTTATTTATATTTTTATTAAAATCATTCATTTACCAAGAAAAAACCATCCATTTCCTTGGGAAGTTCATCTGTAAATATTATTTTCTACTTTTGGTTGTGCATAATAGGATGGCTATATACACAGCACATTTTTCTCAACTGCAGATTTCCAAGACATTGAAAATAAAGAATTCATGACTCCACATATTGATGAAGCAGAGTTTGTGTAACTGTGATTAAGCAGCATAAACCATAATGCTAGCAACGGATTTTATATTGTTCTTATATTGTGTGGGACAAAATATTGGTACAAAGTTGTCTTTGTAATTCCCTCTTACAACTTTGGCTTCTATCCTTTCTTAAGGCCATACATTCAACTTGAGATTTGGAAATTGTCCTCATTTTGCTAAGATATAATTGTTCCTTTCAGTTATACAAAGAGACAGTAAATATTGCCAAGGATCACGATAACTATTGTAAAGTATTTTGTAAGTCCAGCAGAGATCATTTGAAGTTCATAAAACAACTCCTGTAGGAACAGAGACCTTTGACTTAAGCAATGAAAATAGCTCTAATTTCTCCAGAGAATTGACTCACTCAGTAAAGCTGTTTTAAAATCAAAAGCATATATTTCTGGTTGGAGTAACCTTTCATACAAAATACTGCCTTAAAATTTTAAATTAGTTTAGACCAAAAACCTCATGAAACAAATGAATTTATAATACTTTTGACTCACTAGCTTGTATAGCTCACCTTTGCAGAAACTGCTGAAAAAGCTCATTTGTTGCATCTGCAACAAGGATGGGATTGCTGTTTGCCAGATTGCAAGGGGAATTGCTTCTCTCCCATCTCTGAGAATCCCTACCTCTTGTTCTAGATCATCCTGTTTAAACTCTAAATATGGTAGTATTTCAGGCACATTATAATACAGGGATAAAGACACTTGAGAGCTGAAGGCTTAACCATTATTTTAAATATCACATCACTGAAGCCAGCACCTCTTCAGTCTATCAGGAAGTGGGCCTGAGCAAAGAGTCTGTCTAGCTCACTGTGAATGGAAGGTCAGACCACTGTCTACAAGCCCCATTTTAGCAGCACCCTTCATGTTAAAAAAAAAAAAAAAAAACTCTTGTGCTAATGATAGCTAATTCAGTTTAGTTTATTAAAGCACTACTGAAACATATAAGGTGTTCCAAATGCATTCTGATAGTCAAACTGGTCTGCTAGGTGAAGTGAATGTGTATGGTGAAAGGAGATAAAGAAATGCAAAAATATTTTTATGTTAAAAAAAAAACAACCCAGGAGAAAAAGCAACTACACTTCCTAGTAAATCTACCCCTCATCTCTTAGGTACACAGTTAAACCATTATACTTACAGGGGCTCTGGATCCCTCTGTGCTGCTTCTCTCTTTTCTACATAAACCAACATGAATTTCTGGAGAAGGAAATGGCAACCCACTCCAGTATTCTTGCCTAGAGAATCCCAGGGATGGGGGAGCCTGCTGGGCTGCCATATATGGGGTCTTACAGAGTCAGACATGACTGAAGTGACTTAGCAGCAGCAGCAGCAACATGAATTTCAGAGAATAGCTTGCTAAGATGACCCACTGTCTCAGTCTGTCCAGTACTGAGGAATTTCCTGTGATGCAGGAAACTTGGGTGCTAAACCACAACAGTCTGGGGCAACCAGGGATGGTTGGCCCCCTAGTTAATAAGCAGCTAAATATTCTTTGAGCCCAACCCCTCTTTTCCTTCCAGCTTAGAGCTATGGTAGCTATCCTAGCTCAGTGGAATGGAGAGAGCATAGCTTTTAAAGTCAAAAGGTCACCACTTAACTGTGTTTGTGACTAGATAGGATAGAAAACATTTCTGATCCTCAGTTTTTACATATGTAAAATGAGGATGATAAAGTTTATTTCATTGCATCAAGGGAGCTGATACTTGGAAAAAGCTTGACAAAGGGAGCACTAAATGTCAACATCTCAATTTCAGGGGTGTTTTGAACCTTGAAGCTGAAACACAGTGTTGTTGTTGTTTTTTTCTTTACATGTAAGTCCAGATTTTAACTATGATGCTTATTTCTCTTCACCCTTGAAATTTGGAACAAGCATTGGAGTCTTGTATTTAGCACTTATTTTGCAATCCTTGAATATTTACTTGCAGTGGATTTTATACTGTTACATTAGGTGAACTTTTTTTTTCCAGTGTAGTTGTATACATAGCATCAGATAACTTTGGTTTTGTTAGCTCAGTAGGAAAAGTTAACTATTGCTTAAACTGACTGACCTACTGCTTTCCCAATTTAATTTGAAATTTTCATTAGAATAGTAAATCTGGTTACTCTAGGTTGAATCCTTATGAAGCATAGAAAGCAGCTCTGAATTAGATATGGCACATTTCAGCTAAGCCACATATTTTATCTCATTTCCATCCTCCTCTAATGTCTAGGAATGGACTAGACTCAACTAAGTCTGAAAATACAGCACCTTTCTGGTATGAAAAATGGAAACACATCTTCTCTATGACTCTTAATGATATTTGGTCACTTATTTATATCTCTGAAACCTGTGAAATCTATGAAATCCCCCCATACTTTTGTTGATCATGGACTTTGAGGCAACTTTTGCACATAATTGAAATCAAATCTAAAGCTAAGAGGAGAAAATAGAGTTTGCACTTATATCACTAAAATGGAGGTAATTTTTAAGCATCTCTCTCTCTCTCTCTTTTTTTTTTTCCTTTTTGGTTCTGTTTATATTTACTTTAAAACATTCGACGGAAATCTCACTACTCTTCAAAAGCCAGAGATGGGAGAAACTTTGCATAAATGTCTGCAGTATAAGGAGCCATTATGGGGATCCCTGCTGTACTTGACTGACTCCATTGTTGTTTTCAACTGCTGTTAAACTCTTTAACTGTTCTCATACTCATCACTGCCTATATGCTTTTGCATATGATGGCCTTCCTTCCTTGTGGAATACCTGTGTTACACTTTTTTTTAAAATATAAATTTATTTATTTTAACTGGAGGCTAATTACTTTAAAATATTGTATTGGTTTTGCCATACATCAACATGAATCTGCCACGGGTGTATATGTGTTCACCATCCTGAACCCCCTCTCACCTCCCTCCCCATACTATCCCTCTGGGTCATCCCAGTGCATCAGCCCCAAGCATCCTGTATCCTGCATCATACCTAAACTGGCGATTTGTTTCTTACATGATATTATACATGTTTCAATGCCATTCTCCCAAATCATCCCACCCTCTCCCTCTCCCACAGAGTCCAAAAGATGACTGTTCTATACATCTGTGTTTCTTTTGCTGTCTCACATACAGGGTTATCGTTACCATCTTTCTAAATTCCCTATATATGCATTAGTATACTGTATTGGTGTTTTTCTTTCTAGCTTACTTCACTCTGTATAATCGGCTCCAGTTTCATCCACCTCATTAGAACTGATTCAAATGTATTCTTTTTAATGGCTGAGTAATACTCCATTGTGTATATGTACCACAGCTTTCTTATCCTTCATCTGCTGATGGACATCTAGGTTGCTTCCATGTCCTGGCTATTATAAACAGTGCTGTGGTGAACATTGGGGTACACGTGTCTCTTTCAATTCTGGTTTCCTCAGTGTGTATGCCCAACAGTGGGATTGATGGGTCATAAGGCAATTTTCAGTTTTTAAGGAATCTCCACACTGTTTTCCATAGTGGCTGTACTAGTTTGCATTCCCACCAACAGTGTAAGAGGCTTCCCTTTTCTCCACACCCTCTCCAGCATTTATTGCTTGTAGACTTTTGGATCGCAGCCACTCTGACTGGCATGAAATGGTACCTCACTGTGGTTTTGATTTGCATTTCTCTGATAATGAGTGATGTTGAGCATCTTTTCATGTGTTTGCTAGCCATCTGTATGCCTTCTTTGGAGAAATGTCTGTTTAGTTCTTTGGCACATTTTTTGATTGGGTCATTTAGTTTTCTGGAGTTGAGCTGCAGGAGTTGCATGTATATTTTTGAGATTAGTTCTTTGTCAGTTGCTTCATTTTATTATTTTTCCCATTCTGAAGGTTGTCTTTTCACCTTGCTTATGGTTTCCTTTGTTGTGCAGAAGCTTTTAATTTTAATTAAGTTTCATTTGTTTATTTTTGCTTTTATTTCCAATATTCTGGGAGGTGGGTCATAGAGGATCCTGCTGTGATTTATATCAGAGAGTGTTTTGCCTACATACACTCTTTTAATTACTTGGCGTATGGTTTAGCAGGCACCCTAAGTTTTCAAGAGTGCTTTTTGTTCATTCCACTATCTCCAGAGTGGAATGTTTCAAATTAGTGCAGTTGCTTGTCTGGATCTGGGCACAAAAGCACATAGAGCACAGCTGGAGCCCGAATTAGAACCATAACTGACCTGCAACCTACATGTATTATGAATGTGTATTAAACACTTGCTATTGTAAAGCATTTGACTGATTCATTCCTTAAGGTTTAGTTTTTGCTGTATTTTCCCATGTTATTACTAGCATTCACTAAAATCTCTCTACTGCTACTACTTAACTACCACTCAGGTATTTTTAGAATATGTAGATGAGATGAACTTAAGACCTCTGTGAGGCAACCTTAGTTCATCAAGTATGTCTTTCAGCCAGTTTTTCAGTGAGTTTTTAGATTAGCCTGAGCCACCCACATTACATTGATGACCAACAGATACTCATCATAGATGTGCTAGCACAACTCTGGTGGTAGGGCAGTCTCTAAGTTGAACTCCAATCATCCCCACCTCCTGAAATTCATGGCCTTGTGTAATTTCCTTCCTTTCAGTAATTCACTTCTAACCAACACTATACCTCAGATTTAAGGGAATACCACTTCTGTTACTGGATTTCAAAAGAGTCTCACTTTGGTCTTAGTAGCAGATTCTTTCCTTTGCAGGCTTTGATGAAACGACCTATATTCCAACAACCTGCCAAGAAGGGAATCTTGCCAACAACTGTGTGATCTTAGAAGCAGATCCTTCCTAGTCAGGCTTTTATATGAGATGGCAGCCTTGATTATACTATGTGAGTGAGAGATCCTGAAGAGTCAGATCTAGTGAAACATGCCTGGGCTCTTGACCCAGAGAAGCTATGAGATGATAAATATGTGTTGTGTTAATCCTCTAAATTTGTGGTAAGCAGATATGGATGACTTATATACCTCTATGTGGCAGAAAAACCTGATTAATATTATTGGTATTAAGAGGGTTTACCTAAGAATAAATATGAAGAATTAGATATTTATCAGATGAAAGATGAAGGGATTTCCCCTGGGAAGAAGACATGTTTGATGACCTAGAGATGAGAGTTTGAGGAAAGTGTAGAAAATTTCTACCTTTGTTTCTGAGAGAGAGAGACTTTTAGGTTGAGGTCAGATCATGAAGGCCTGGTAAAGTCCATTTTTCAAAATTAGGACTTTATCCTGAAGGAATTAGGGGCCTCATTGACTTCTTTAAACAGAAAAAGAATTTGATCACACATTTTGTCTTTGGAAAAACAATTTGAATGCACAGTGAGAAATGCTTTGTGTATTGGTCAGAGTTCAGTTGAGGAAGCATAGGTATGATTATTTTATGAACTTAGAGATTTACTATAGGAAATGAGCCTTACACAAATACTGGAGGGCCAGGGACAGAAAGATCTGGAAAGGGAGTTTTAAATCTAGGAAGCCAAGCACACCTAGCCACTGAAGGGAATCTCAAGGGGTTGTTCACAGAAATATCTGAGGCAAGTGTTGGCCTCTATGTGGCTACTTCCTCTGGAATACATGGGTAAGAATCTTATGGTGAGCCTGGAGTTGGGAAGATGAGGTGGACATTTTCTTTTGTTCATAGTGTTCTACACTGTTAATATACCATAAGATTTCTTTACTTTATGGTGTTTATTGTCTGTCTGTCTCCCAGTTAGAAATACAAGATCCATAAGCCCTGAGATATTTGACTGTTTTGTTTATTCATATCTTCTTAGTAGCCTAGATCTAGCCTAAAATGGTGTCTAGCTCATGAGATGTGTGTGTATGTGTGTGCACGTGCGTTCAGTTGCTTCAGTCGTGTCTGATCTTTTGGGAACCTATGGACTATACCCTGCCAGGCTCCTCAGTATGGGATTCTCTGGGCAAGAACAGTGGAGTGGGTTTCTTGTGCCCTCATTCAGGGCATATTCTCAACCAAGGGATTGGACCAATATCTCCTCTGTCTACTGCATGGTAGGTGGATTCTTACCCCACACGTGTGTGTGTGTGTGTGTTGCTCAGTTATGTCCGCCTTTTTGCAACCCCATTGACTGTAGCCAACCAGGCTCCTCTGTCCATGGAAATCTCCAGGCAAGAATACTGAAGTGGGTAGTCTTTCCCTTCTCCAGGGCATCATCCAGACTCAGGGAAGAGATACATGGCAAATAGTAAATTTATGTAATTTGTTATAAAGGTGTATATGGGAGTTTTGGGGTAATAATTCTCCAAATTCAGAAATTGACTCTATTAAATATTTTGCTTATGTTACAATAATTAAAAGTTATCTCAAATATAATTATAAAATTTTAAATGTATAGAGTAATTTGAGGCACTTAATTTGTACTTTACTTGTCTTATTGTGCAGTTGAAAATCAACCTCATTTATAAAAGGAAAAAAATTAATTTCACAAAATCAGATGATTTATGGTCTAGAGTTAATAGTACATGGGAATATAGTTCATTTCTCTCTAAAACAATTTTATTGATTCACTTTCCCAAATATGAAATTCTCTCTGTGGTTCTGCACTTTCATGTTATTAAACTGTTCTAGCAATCGTAATTTTCCTAATATCTAATCCTTGTAAAATTCTTATGCTTGTTCTGCTTACTGGGACTTTAGATCAGGAAGTAGATATCAATAACTTGTTCTCTTGAGAGAAAGGCACTTTGAAGTTTCTTGAATAACTTTCCATTGCATTTCTCATTATTGATACTCAACAATTTCTTCTGCCTTGGAAATCTTTATGTCACATATTACCGTCACAAAGATTTACCTGGTTTTGATTCATAGATTCAACTGTGGTGGTTCATTCTTTGCCTCCTGGGAAGCCCAATGAAAAGATCATTTGAGACATGAGCTTGTTTTCACACATGTATAGTAGCTTCCTGGGGCTGTGTTTGTGAAAATTCTGCTGGAAATAAATGTAGAGATCATGAAATAGGAATAGGGTATCACACAAGGAATGCAGATTCTACTTATATTTTATGTCTTTCTTGTTTTGCTGTTTCTGCTTTACCTCCCTTTGACCTTAGGTTTTCTCATCTGTAATAATTTCTGTACTTCAGTGTTGTATGAGAATTTGAATTGTGTGTGTGTGTACCTATTGTGTCTGGCATACTGTAGGTAATAAAAAATGGTAGTTACTAGTATTAAAATAGTATTTAAAACAGAGTAAAAACTTACATATACGCTGAAGGCAATCTATATATTAACTGTAGAAAACAAATCCACAAAGAATGGCAGTTAAAGATGTGTGGCACGTGATCAATCAAAAATCATTTTCTTAATTAGCCCTGCTTTAATCCTCTTTTTCTTTCTCTTTTTAATTATGAGTTTTGAAGAAGCATCTCTGAATGGTTTATGCAGTACACTTCAGGAAGCCAAACCACAATTTTTTTGAAAGGTGTTATAAAGCAATCTGAACTTCTCTCAAATGTGCTGTATTAAAAAAGGAAGGGAGGGAGAAAGATGCAGTCCCCTTCCCCAGTAGTTACTAAGAATTAAAGTTAAACAGTTGTTTACAATGTACCCAGAGTTAATCATGCACGAAAAGTTACAGCTGACTTCTTATCAAGTAGACAGCTTTATATACTGGTAAAAATTGATCTAAGGGAGAATTAGAAAGGCAGATGAGCTCCAATGTCTAACTTAGTCAGTGATATAGAGCCTATAACATACATATGATGTTGACACACATTCACTTTGAAACATGCCTTTTGTATCCCTTCCATATCCAGGTTTCCAAGTGTTGCCTCTACAATTGTGTTGGAGTCTATGTAAATTCAAAACATGCAAATTTTAAAAGGTATGGTATGATTCATCACTTACATACCTATGTGCATAGAATTTGAAATAGTATAAATCACTATAAATGAAATATTGATCAGGAATTGTTTAATCTACATTTGGAGAGAAGAGCAAATTATAAATTCTTCTGGTGCTGTGAAGATAAATCTTAAAAGTTCTCATCATAAGAAAAAAAAATTAACTGTGAGTTGATGGATATTAACTAGACTTATTGTAAAGTCACTTTGCAATATATACATAAATCATTTTATTGTACACCTTAAACTAATTTATGTCAATTGTATATAAATAAAGCTGGGAGAAAACCTTACTATGCAATAGTTTCATGATAGTACCTCTTTTCTGTGGTAGACACATACATATCCACCCTACTTTGTCAGAATCTGTCTTAAGTAATAACAGTCTTGAATTATGCAAGTTTTCAAGATAGGTTTCTTCTCATGTTGATCAACTGTGCTACCTTCTTTGTCTCCAAATCTTTACCACCTCTCATCCCTTTCTATGCACATCATATCACTGAACCAGCTTCTCCTGTGAATTCTATTACCATTGGATCTAATAGACATTTGACGTTGTTGAATGTCTTCTCCTTGTTATAAAACTATTTTTTTCCTGAGTTTAGAAGTTCTTTATACCTCTCAGGATATTTCCTGTCTTCTTTGCAAGCTTACCCTCCTCTAGCCAATCGTGAGATATTACAGTTCTTCTGGATGCCATCCTATGGCTCTCTTTTCTTTTCACACTAATTCCTGCCCTGGGCAGACTCATTCATATGTGTGACTTAGAAGATAGATGAATAGACAGAAGACTGACTAATATGAATCTCTTATTCCTCAGCTGATATGATATTGTCTTATCTTCACCAGTGAATTTGTTTACTTCTTTTCAATTCCAGCCCCACCATACAGGTTCAAGTTAGCATTACCATTTATTCTATCCTTTACCCTACTCAAAATATGGAAACCAGAATAATGTTTGTGAAATGCAGATCTTATTTCTTTTCACTCCTGTCCCATTAAGTCACTTTATTAGCTTTCCATAGCTATTAGAAAGAACAAAAAAACTTAGCATTTTTAACACAGCCATGCATGTTATATCATACCTCTAGAACATTTTGTACCACACTTCTTCCTATTCAAACTGGAATGGCTGTACTGGCCTTTAAAAATATTTTTATTTTCTCAAGTGCAACTTTTTATCTTTCCATAGGTTGTTTCTTTCCAGTATACTTACCTTGCCCTTCTCTTCTGTATCCTAGCCAACTTGATTTTACAGTTTTTCTTTAGAAAACCAGTCCCTGATATCCTTTAATTCCTATTAAAAATACTTATAGTGCCTTGTAGATTTTTGTCATACCACTGATTGCCTTTGTAAACCAACATTTATGCAGGTTGTGTCTTTGAGTAACAGTTTCTCTGTGCTAGTTTGTAAGGTCCAGAGAAACAAAAACCTTATTTGTTTTTTATTCACCAAACAGCTTTGTCACCTAGCACAGGGTCTAGCATGAAGTAGATAACAAAAGATACTTTTTGAATGAGTGACAATGCATTAAGTGAGCACACTTCAGATTTTTCTCTTCAATTTCTAGAGGAGTAAGTGATAACTCCCAAGTCTTCCTTTATATCCAAAGCACATGAAAGAATAAAAATGTTTGGAGAAATTGTTAAAAGGAAAACAATGACTAGGCCAAAACTCTCATTCACATTTGATGGAGAAATAAAAAGCTTTACAGACAAGCAAAAGTTAAGAGAACTAAGACCACCAAGTCAGCTTTACAGCAAATGTTAAAGGAACTTCTCTAGGGAGGAAACACAAGAGAAGGAAAAGATCTACAAAAAAATAAACCTAAAACAATTAAGAAAATGGTAATAGGATCATACATATTGGTAATTACTGTAAATATAAATGGATTAAATGCACCAACCAAAAGATATAGACTGGCTGGGAGGACACAAAAATAAGACCCATTTATATGCTGTTTACAAGAGACCCATCTCAGATCTTGGGAGATTTACATACTGGAAGTAAGAGGATAGGAAAAGGTACTTCATCAAATAAAAATCAAAGGAAATCAAAGGAAAGCTGGATTAGCAAGACTCAGACAAAATAGACTTTAAAACAGAGATGAATATATGAGACAAAGAAGGATACTATATAATGATCAAGAGTTCAAGAAGAAGCTATCACAATTATAAATATATATGCACCCAATAGATGAGCTTCTCAATATGTAAGGCAAATACAACCATAAAGGAAGAAATCAACAGTAATTCAAGAATACTGGGGAACATTAACACTCTACTTTCATCAATGGACAGATCATACAGATGAAAAATTAATAAGAAAACACAGGCATTAAATGACACTTTAGAACTAGTGGACCTAATTGATATGTATAGAGTATCCCATCCAAAAGCAATAGAGTACACATTCTTTTCAAGTTCACCTGGAACATTCTCCAGGATTGAGCACATGCTTGGCCACAAGGCAAGCCTTGGTAAATTTAAGAAAATTGAAGTCATATCAAGCATCTTTTCTGATCACAACTATGAGATTAGAAATACACTGCAAAAACAAAAACAAAAAAAAAAACTATTAAAAACCCTAACACATAGTGGCTAGGCAATATGCTGCTAAACAACCAATGGGTCACAGAAGAAAACAAAGAGGAAATTAAAAAAAAATGCCTGGAGACAAATGAAATTGAGAGTACCATGGTCCAAAACCAATGGGATGCAACAAAGTAATTCTAAGAAGGGAGTTTATAGCAATACAATCTTACCTGAGGTAAGACACAAGAAAAATCTCAAATAAACTACCTAATCTTACACCTAAAACAACTAGAGAAAGAAGAACAAACAACACCTACAGTTAGTAGTAGGAAAGAAATCATAAACATCAAAGCAGAAGTAAATGATAGAGACAAAATAATTGCAAAGATCAATGAAACTAAAACTGGTTCTTTGAAAAGATGAACAAAATCACCATTAGCCAGACTTATCCAGAAAAAAAGAGAGAGGAATCAATAAAATTAGAAATGCAAAAAGAAGTTACAACTGACTCCACAGAAATACAAAGGATAATGAGAGATTATTATGAGCAACTGTATGTCAATAGAATGGACAAATTCTTAAAAGGTACAGTCTCCCAAGATTGATCCAGGAAGAATATAAAGTATGAGCAGACCAATCACAAGCATTGAAATGGAAACTGTGATTAGAAAAACTCTCAGCAAACAAAAGTCCAGAACCTGATGGCTTCACAGGTGAATTAGAGAAGACTTGACGTCTATACTTCTGAAACTGTTCCAAAAAGTTACAGAGGAAGGAAAACTTCCAAACTCATCCTATGAGGCTACTATCACCCTGATATCAAAACCAAGTTCAGTTCAGTTCAGTCACTCAGTCGTGTCCGACTCTTTGCGACCCCGTGAATCGCAGCACGCCAGGCCTCCCTGTCCATCACCATCTCTCGGAGTTCACTCAGACTCACATCCATCGAGTCCGTGATGCCATCCAGCCATCTCATCCTCTGTTGTCCCCTTCTCCTCCTGCCCCCAATCCCTCCCAGCATCAGAGTCTTTTCCAGTGAGTCAACTCTTCGCATGAGGTGGCCAGAGTACTGGAGCTTCAGCTTCAGCATCATTCCTTCCAAAGAAATCCCAGGGCTGATCTCCTTCGGAATGGACTGGTTGGACCTCCTTGCAGTCCAAGGGACTCTCAAGAGTCTTCTCCAACACCACAGTTCAAAAGCATCAATTCTTCGGCTCTCAGCCTTCCTCACAGTCCAACTCTCACATCCATACATGACCACAGGAAAAACCATAGCCTTGGCTAGATGGACCTTAGTCGGCAAAGTAATGTTTCTGCTTTTGAATATACTATCTAGGTTGGTCATAACTTTTCTTCCAAGGAGTAAGCGTCTTTTAATTTCATGGCTGAAGTCACCATCTGCAGTGATTTTGGAGCCCCCCAAAATAAAATCTCTCACTGTTTCTACTGTTTCCCCATCTATTTCCCATGAACTGATGGGACCGGATGCCATGATCTTCGTTTTCTGAATGTTGAGCTTTACGCCAACTTTTTCATTCTCCTCTTTTACTTTCATCATGAGGCTTTTAGCTCCTCTTCACTTTCTGCCATAAGGATGGTGTCATCTGCATATCTGAGGTTATTGATATTTCTCCCAGCAATCTTGATTCCAGCTTGTGCTTCTTCCAGTCCAGCGTTTCTCATGAGGTACTCAGCATATAAGTCAAATAAGCAGGGTGACAATATACAGCCTTGACATACTCCTTTTCCTATTTGGAACCAGTCTGTTGTTCCATGTCCAGTTCTAACTGTTGCTTCTTGACCTCCATACAGATTTCTCAAGAGGCAGGTTAGGTGGTTTGGTATTCCCATCTCTTTCAGAATTTTCCAGTTATTGTGATCCACACAGCCAAAGGCTTTGGCATAGTCAATAAAGCAGAAAGAGATGTTTTTCTGGAACTCTCTTGCTTTTTCCATGATCCAGCGGATATTGGCAATTTGATCTCTGGTTCCTCTGCCTTTTCTAAAACCAGCTTGAACATCAGGGAGTTCACGGCTCACGTATTGCTGAAGCCTGGCTTTCAGAATTTTGAGCATTACTTTACTAGCATGTGAAATGAGTGCAATTGTGCAGTAGTTTGAGCATTCTTTGGCATTGCCTTTCTTTGGAATTGGAATTAAAACTGACCTTTTCCAGTCCTGCAGCCACTGCTGAGTTTTCCAAATTTGCTGGCATATTGAATGCAGCACTTTCACAGCATCATCTTTCAGGAATTGAAACAGCTCAACTGGAAACCAAAGACACCACAAAAAGAAAGTTATGGACCATTATCACCAATGGACATAGATGCAGAAATCCTCAACGAAATACTAGCAGTCTAAACCCAAAAACACATTCAAAAGATCAAGTGGGATTTATCCCAGGGATGCAAGGATTCTTCAAAATATGCAAATCAATCAATGTGATATGCCACATCAACAAATTGAAGGTTAAAAACCCTATGATTTTCTCAATAGATGTAAGAAAAGCTTTTGACAAAGTTTGGCATCCATTTATGATTAAAAACTCTCCAGAAAGTGGGCATGGAGGGAACCTATCTCAACTATAAAGGCTATATATGACAAACCTACAGCTAACTTCATATTTATTGGTGAAAAGCTGAAAGCATTTCCTCTAACATTTGGAAGAAGACAAGGATGTACACTCTTTCCACTTGTATTCAACATAGTTTTGGAAGTCCTCACTACAGCAATCAGAAAGGCAAAAGTAGTACAGGGAATCCAGATTGGAAATGAAGAAGTTAAACCATCACTCTTTGCAGATGATATGACAGTATACATTGTTGTTGTTTTTCAGTTGCTAAGTTGTGTCTGACTCTTCTGCAACTCCATGGACTGGAGCCTGCCAGGCTCTTTTGTTCATGTGATTTTCCAGGCAGGAATTCTGGAGTGGGTTGCCATTTCTGTCTCTAAGGGATCTTCCCAGATCAGAGACCAGGTCTGAATTTCTTGCATTGGCAAGCAGGTTCTTTACCACTGAGCCACCAGGGAAGCCCAATACTGTACATAAAAGATTCTAAAGATACTACAAGATAACTACTAGAGCTCATCAATGTATTTGGTAAAGTTTCAATTTACAGAATTAATACACAGAAGTCTGTTGCATTTCTGTACATTAACAATGAAAAATCAAAAAGAGAAATTCAAGAAACCATTCCATTTACCATCACATCAAAAAGAATAAAATACCTAGGAATAAACCTACCTAAGGAGACAAAAGACCTGTATTCCAAAAACACTTAAGATGCTGATGAAAGAAATCAAAGAAGACACAAACAGATGGAAAGATAAGCCATGTTCATGGATTGGAAGAATCAATATTGTAAAAATGACTATACTACCCCAGGCAATCTACAGATTCAGTTCAATCCCTGTCAAGTTAGTATTGACATTTTACACAGAACTAGAACAAAAAGTCTTAAAATTGTATGGAGACACAAAAGACCCCAAATAGCCAAAGCAATCTTGAGAAAGAAAGAAAAACAGAGTTCCCTGACTTCAGACTAACACTACAAAGCTACAATCATCAAAACAGTGTGGTACTGACACACACACACAAATATACACAAATGGAACAGGATAGAAAACTGAGAAATAAATCCAGGCACTTATGGTCAATTAATTTGTAACAAAAGCAAGACTACACTATGTTGGCAAGACAGTCTCTTCAACAAGTGGTGCTGGGAAAACTGGACAGCTGAATGTAAAATATGAAATTAGATCATTCTTTAATACCATATACTAAAGTAAGCTTAAAATGGACTAAAGACCTAAACGTGAGACTGGACACTATAGAGCTCTTAGAGGAAAACAGGCAGAACACTCTCTGACATAAATTGCAGTGGTATCTTTTTCATTCTCTTAGAATAATGGAAATAAAAACAAATATAAGGAAATGGAACATACTTAAACTCAAAAGCTATTGCACAACAAAAGAAACAGTAAACAAAATGAAAAGACAGTCCACAGATTGGGAGGAAATATTTGAAAATATGTAACTGACAAGGGATTAGTCTCTAAAATTTGTGAACAGCTCCTGATGCTTAACAGCATCAAAACAAACAACCCAATTAAAACTGGGCAGAAGACCTAAACAGAAATTTCTCTAAAGAAGACATACAGATGGCCAAGAGGCACATGAAAAGATGTTCAGCATTGTTAATTATTAGACAAATGCAAATCAAAACTGCAATGAGATACCACACCAGCCAGAATGTCTATCGTCAAAAAATCTGCAGACAATAAATGCTGTAGAGGGTGAGGACAAAAGGGAACCCTTCTACACTGTTGATAGGAATGTAAATTGGTATAGCCACTATGCAGAACAGTATGCAGATTCCTTAAAAAAACTAAAAATAGAGCTAACATATGATCCTGAGTTCCTACTTTTGTGCATATATCCAGAGAAAAATATAATCTGAAAAGATACATGAACTACAACGCTCACTGAAACACTGTTTACAATAGCCAAGACTTGGAAGCAACCTGCATGTCCATCAGTAGAGGAATGGATAAAGAAGACATGGTACATATATACAATGGAATATTACTCAGCCCTTAAAAAGAATGAAATAATGCCATTTGCAGTAACATGGACTCATACTGGGTGAAGTAAGTCAGACAGAAAAGGATCAATATCACATGATATCTTTTATATGTGGAATCTAAAAAGAAATGATGAAAATTAACTTACAAAACAGATACTCAAGAGACAGAAAACAAACTTATGGTTGCTGGGGATAAGGGATACTTAGGGATGGACATGTACACACTGCTATATTTAAAATGGATAATCAACAAGAACCTACGGTTATAGCATATGGAACTCTGCTCAGTGTTATGTGGCAGCTTGGATGGAAGGGGAGTTTAGAGGAAAATGGATACATGTATATGTATGGCTGAGTCCCTTTGCTATTCACCTGAAACTATCACAACATTGTTAATCAGCTGTGTTGTTGTTTTTAAGTCACCCAGTCATGTCTGACTCTTTGCAACCCCATGGACTGCAGCATGCCAGGCCTCCCTGTCCCTTACCATCTCTCAAAGTTTGCCTGAGTTCGTATCCATTGCATTGGTGATGCCATCCAGTCATCTCATCCTCTGATGCCTTCTTCTCCTTTTGGCGCTCTGCCTTTTTACAGTATAGCTCTCATTACCATACATGACCACTGGGAAGACCAATGATAGTGAAAATTGCTCAGTTATGTCCAACTCTTTGTGACCCCATACAGTCCATGAGATTCTCCATTCCAGAATACGAGAGTGGGTAGATGTTCCCTTCTCCAAGAGATTTTTCCGACCCAGGGATCAAACCCAGGCCTCTCCTGCATTGCAGGCACATTCTTTACTAGCTGAGCCACCAGGGAAGCCCAAGAATACTGGAGTGGGCAGCCTATCCCTTCTCTAGGGGATCTTCCCACCAGGAATCAGACTGGAGTCTCCTGCATTGCAGGTGGATTCTTTACCAGCTGAGCTACCAGGGAAGCCATAGCCTTAACTATATGGACATTTATCATCAGAGTAATGTCTCTGCTTTTCAACACAAATCAGCTATACTGCAATTCAAAATTAAAAGTTTTTTTTTTTTAATTAATTAGTCACTGGGCTAGATGTCAAATGAGATAAAATTGGGCATTGAATCTTCAGTTCAATACTTGTATTATTTCAAGCAATACTTTGCCTGTGTCATCTTTCAAATGGAAATAATGGATAATAATGGCAGTAACAAAGGTAACCTTTATAAAGAATTTATTATATGTGCCAGCCACCTGACTAATGTTGTAAAGGCATTATCTGAATTTGTCATCAGAATCCCTAGGATATTTGTGTTACTATAAAAAGAAAACAATAGCAGTTAGCAGTATAGCACCACGTGCTTAGTACTCTTTCAAGCATTGTACATATATTATTTCATTTAGTCTTATTTAACAGTGTTTTCCTTTCATTCCCTCTTTTACAGTAATCCATTGCTACTCAGTTTTCACTTGTGAGAATTTTGGCATATTTGATATTGCATATTTAGTATTCAGTACTCTTTAATGTTGCATGGCTAGAGGAAAATGGTTTTTTACATTCTTATAGTGTGAGCTATAACTGCAGAGAATCAATAAGTTATTTTTATACCCTTGAGAACTGTAAAATTATTTTGAACATGCTCATAGGATTAAAATCATAGCTACTGGTGTATCATAAACAGGTTTCTCTTGCATGTATTCTTGAGGTTTTAAAAATAATTACTCATTCATGTCACAAAACTATTTGAAACAAAAGAGACATATGACCTAAAGTCCTTTCCAACTATTGCAGAAAATAGTTTGAATAGTAGCATATTTTCTTAGATTATATACAATACTACATTTAAGTTGAATATATTTTTCTATTGTAAACCAAATGATATTTTGTATAAAACCATCTGGGAAATAAGGAGAATGGAGTAAAAATATTAAAATGTTGAATTATTTATTGCATGGAGACTGCTTTTCTATTTTTTGTTTAAGCTAGAGGTGTAAAGTATGGAGTTTTTATCAAAAGACAGGTTCTTTATTTATTGTATTTCTGTTGAGTCAATCAGCTCTTTAAAAATTAAATCAAGTATTTTTCTACCTTTGTCTGTTAAAATTTTTCATACTTCCAAATAGTCAGCAGCAGTAATAACAGTGTGTAAATTTACACTGAATTTACTTCCCATATAAGAACAATCTGGGAACACAGACTCATAGGTTTTAGTTCAGCTGTACACACAGTTGGGATTCTTATATTTCATCATGTGTAAAGCAAGGAATTTGCACTAGAATTTCATTTATTCATCACTTAAACAAACAATGAATGATGCTAAGTGTCAGGCACTATTTTTGATGTTGGAAAAGACAAAATTCCTCTTGAAGTTTACATTCTCATAGAATGATGGTGATGCTGGTGATAAGTAATAATGATAACAGTCTATGATAGAATAACATTGTTATTCCCCAACTTCTCATCTTAATTTTTAGTACTCTGCATTTACATTTAAAATTTCACCAAATTTGTGCCATAATCACTTGTTTATAAGAAAAGTTTCTCTTTGTGACTTCCTTAAAATTGGAATTATGTTTTAGCCTATTTTATAAGTTGTACTCCTGGAGGAGGGCATGGCATCCCACTCCAATATTCTTGCCTGGAGAATGTCCATGGACAGAGGAGCCTGATGGTCTATAGTCCACGGGGTCACAAAGAGTTGGACATAACTGAGCAACTAAGAACAGCACATAAATTATACTAAAAGCAAATTTCATGGACCATAATACTTAATAATGAAAAGTGAAAGTGAAGTCGCTCAGTCGTGTCCGACTCTTTGTGACCCCATGGACTGTAGCCTAACAGGCTTCTTTGTCCATGGGATTCTCTAGGCAAGAATACTGGAGTGGGTTACCATTTCCTTCTCCAGGGGATCTTCCCGACCCAGTGATCGAACCCGGGTCTCCCACATCGGAGGCAGACGCTTTAACCTCTGAGCCACCAATACTTAATGAAAGTTTGTTAAATGGATGAATGGATGGGTGAATAAATTGATTAATAGAAGAAGGAGAAAGTAACTTTTTTTTTGAATAGTCTCTGTTTGTGTAATAATTTCTATAAGGGGTCTCTTCACTGGTCTATGAAGTCAAAGATATATTCCCTCACCTCATTCTCTTGATTAAGTGAAAGAGTGCATCCTTAGAAGCATCTGGTAACATAGCATTAAATTCTTATAGAAAAATATATCTGTATACCTGAAAGTGAGTTCCTTTCAGTTTAATATTAGCTTTTCTGTATTTATAAACTGTCTTTAAAGTAATGGAAAATTAAAAAAAATCTTCCGTGTACTAGAATTATTTAGATTTTGACCTGAATATCTTCCCTGAAATCTAGATCTTGTTTATATCTAAAAATGAAGAGCTTTATAGGCTCATTCTCTCAGAACTGAACTCAGGTGTCACATATGAATGTTATTATTTATGAGATATAATGGGACAGTTGTGTTTTGTTGATGCCAGTAGAATAAAGTTTTATCTGAAGGATATAATAATATAACAAATCTGAATACAAAAGATTAATGGCAATATCTAGTCCTTTTTATAGCAAACTTGGACTTTATTCAAGCCAAGAGGGACAATTTAAGGGATATATATAATTGAAGGGTTATGATAGCAAGAGATTCTGAGCAGATGACAGTCATTTGGCAAACTTCTGGTCTTCATTACTGTTTTGGCATGTACTTTTGTAGGTTTGTATGGTAGATAATTAATCCATTATCTCTGTAATGAGAGCTGTTAAAGTCTATTCAGACATCTTGGGATTCAATCATGTGAGAGCATGGTGATGGTGAAGATCGCCCACTCGTATCCGACTCTTTGTGACCCTATGGACTGTAGCCTACCAGGCTCCTCTGTCCATGGGATTTTCCAGGCAATAGTACTGGAGTGGATTGCCATTTCCTTCTCTAGGGACCTTCCCGACCCAGGGTTCGAACCCGGGTCTCCCACATTGTAGATAGATGCTTAACTATCTGAGCCACCAGGTATCTTTCTTTAATTACTGACTTTCATTGTCAATATTAATTTATATTTATTCTCACATTTACCCATTCTGTTATTCTTCATTCCTTCTGTCGTCTCCAGGCTTATATCTTGGATTATTTCAATATTTTTTCAGTAAATTCCCCTTTTATAATCTTTTCTGTACGGTTCTACTAGTGATATTCTCTCAGTTTTTCTTATTTTATTATTTTTGTAAATATCTTTATTTCATCTTCAAATTTTTTGTGGGGAGGGGTAAGTGTAATAAAATATTTTTTCCCGATAAATTCTTTTCTTTCAGTTATATTGAGATATAATTGACATACAGCACGCATAAATTTAAGATGTATAGCATAATGATTTGACCAATATACATCATGAAATTTACCACAGCAAGTTTAATGACCAAAAGTATTTTCCTTGTGATGAGACCTCTTAGGATTTACTTTCTTAACATCTTGCATATAACTTATAGCAGTGGTAAATATTAACCATGCTGTTCATCACATCATCCCAAGTATTTTTCTTATAACTTAAAGTTTGTACCTTTTGACTGTCTTCATCCAATTCCCCCACCTCTATCCCCTGCTTCTTGATAGCTACAAGTCTGATATATTTTTCTATGTTTGTTTGTTTGCTTGTTTAAGTATAATTGATACAACACTACATTAGTTCCTGGCACACAGCATAGTAATTTGGTATTTCCATACATTTCCAAATGATAACCATGATAAATCTTTCACCATATAAGATATTACATAATTATTAACTATATTCCCCACACTATACACTTCATACCTGTGATCCATATATTTTGTAGCTAAAAGTTTGTAGCTCTTAATCTCTCATTACTCTTTTCTGCGTTTCTCCTGTCTTCATCTCTTCCTTTCTGGCAACCACACTGTTTCTTCTCTGTATCTATGACTCTGTCTCTTTAGTTATGTGTGTGTTTGTTTTGTAGATGCTACTTTAAGTGAAATCAAACAATATCTTCCTCTCTCCAACTTATTTCACTAAGCAACTTATTTCACCTCTAGGTCCATTGATGATATTGCAGATGTCCAGATTTCATTCTTTTTATGCCTCAGTAATATTTCAGTGTGTGTTACTATGTGCAGGTATATACCCCGTATCATTTTTATCCATTCATCTATTACTAAGCACTTAGGTTGATTCCATATCTTGACTATTGTAAATAATACTGATTCACTGTAGTATGTTCACTGAAGTTTGAAATTAGTGTTTTCATTTTCTTTGGGTTAATACCCAGGAGTGGAACTGCTGGAAGATACAGTATTTATTTGTAATTTTTTTGGGGAATCTCCATGCAATTTTCCATAGTGGCTGGCACCAGTTTACATTCCCAATGATAATATATGATAGTCCCTTTTCTACACATCTTTACCAATACCTATCTATTATTTTGTTTTTAAATAGCCATTCTGACTGGTGTTAGCTGATTATTTTGTGGATTTGACTTGCATTTCCCTGATGATTAGTGACGTTGAGCATCTTTTTATCTCTCTGTTGAAAATCTCTGTGTCTTCTTTCAAAAAGTATCTGTTCAGATCCTCTTCCCATTTTTTAATCAGGTTGTTTTTTTTTTTTTGATGTTAAGTTGTATGAGTTATTTTTATGTTTTGATTATTAGCCCCTTATTGAATATACCTTCTCCCATTAAGAGGGGATTTTTTTGTTGTTGTTGATTGTCAACGTCACTGTGCAGAAGCTTTTGTTTGATGTAGTCACATTTGTTTATTTTTGCTCTTATCCTTCCCTGAGGAAGTATAGCCAAAAATATATTGCTGAGTTTTTTTTTTTCAGTTTTATTAATCTATTTACTTTACAATATTGTATTGTTTTTACCATACATCAACATAAGTTTTAAGTCTCTAATCCATTTTGGGTTTACTTTTGCATATAACTTGAGAAAACAGTATAGTTTTTTATTCTTTTACAGGTAGCTGTCCAGTTTTCCAACATCATTTATCATAGAGACTATCTTTTTCCAAATGTATATTCTTTCCTCCTTTGTTGTAGATTAATTGCCCATGTAAGTGGGGGTTCATTTCTGAGCCCTGTATCCTGTTCCATTGATCTAGTGTCTGTTTTTGTGCCACTATCATACTATTTTGATTACTGTAGCTTTGAAGTATAGTTTGAAATCAAGGAACATAGTACTTCCAGTTTTGTTCATCTTTCATAAGATTATTTTGGCTATTAAGGGTCTTCCATGTTTCCATATGAATTTTAGAATTATTTTATCTAGTTGTGTGAAAAATACCTTGGTATTTTGATAGGGATTGCACTGAATCTGTATATTGCCTTGGATACTGTGGTAATTTTAACATATTAATC
Organism: Nanger dama; assembly: GCA_917880005.1. Classification (NCBI taxonomy): domain Eukaryota; kingdom Metazoa; phylum Chordata; class Mammalia; order Artiodactyla; family Bovidae; genus Nanger; species Nanger dama. The sequence goes on from CAKJTW010000059.1 coordinate 8,247,248, forward strand.
TTTCAATTCATGAATAAATATTTCCATATGTTTGTTTCATCTTTACTTTCTTTCATCAGGATTTTATAGTTTTCTGAATATAGGCCTTTTACTCATTGGATTTATCCCTAGGTATTTTTTATTCTTTTTCATGAAATAGTAAATGAGATTGATTTTTAAAATTTAATTTCTGATAGTTAATTGCAAGTGTATAAAAATACCACAGATTTCTATATATTGATTTCATGTCCTGCAATTTTACCAATTTCATTGCTCATTTCTAGTATGGTGGTGTCTTTAGGAGTCTCAACGTGTAGAGAATTCTATATATAGAGAATCCTATATTTGTATGTCATCTGCAAACAGTGACAGTTTTATTCCTTCCTTTGCAATTTTAAATCCTATTTATTCTCCTGTCTGATAGCTCTATCTAGGACTTTCAATGCTAGTTGAATAAAAATGATAAGAGTGAGCATCCTTGTCTTGTTCCTGATCTTAGATGAAATGCTTTCAGCTTTTCACTGTTGAGTATGATTTAAGGCACACATGGCCTTTATTGTGTTGTGGTATATTCCCTTTATAATCAATTAATTTAGAGTTTTTAATCATGTCAATGGTGAATTTTACCATAAGCATTTTCAGCATCTATTATGATGATAATATGAGTTTTATGTTTCATTTTGTTAATGTGATGTATCATATTAATTGATTTATGGATGATGATCCATCCTTGCATCCCTGAAATAAATCCTACTTAATCATGGTATATGAAGTTTTATTATCTTATTAGATTCAGTTTGCTGATTTTTTAATTGAAGTATAGTTGATGTATAATATTATATGTTATAGGCGTACAGTATAGTGATTCACACTTTTTAAAGATTATACCCATTTATAATTGTAATAAAATATTGATTATATTCCTTTTCTTGTACACTGTATCCTTGCAGTTTGTTTTATACACAATAATTTGTACCTCTTAATGCCCTACCACTATAATGCTTCACTCTCCTCACTGGTAACCACTAGTTGTTCTTTGTATATGTGAGTCTGTTTCTTTTTGTTATATTCACTAGTCTGTTGTACTTTTTAGAGTCCACATATAAGTGATATCATATAAGTGATATCATACAATATTTGTTTTTTTTCTGTCTGACTTATTTAATTAGCGTAGTTACCCAGCAAAGTCCATGTTGCAAACTGCAGAATTTCCTTATTTTTTATGGCTGAATAGTACTCATTTTTGTGTATGTGAGTGTGTGTGTGTGTGTGCATGTGTATGTGTTTGTATATGTATATATGTATATGCCACACCTTCTTTATTCATTCCTCTATTGGTGGACACTTAGGTTACTTACATATCTTAGCAATTGTTAATGAGGTATTCAGTTATCATATTGACAATAATAGTTGATGACATTGATAAATATTGGCAACAATTACTTATAGCTTTTCTCTGCTAAACCTTCCATGAGTCCTTTCATCCATGCTGCCAACTTTCCTGAAATGGTAGGTTTTTTCAGCATTTGAAGTAATGCAAAATGTCATCTCTTCCAAATTCCACCCCATCAAAATGATGTCAGACAGATTGCCACCAATCTTTCTTATACATCCAGGGATGTGGAACTTAGGAAATAAAATTGGCTTTCTTACAACCTAGCATCTTTCTTTCTCTGTCTAATTTATGGAAATGATACATACACTAATGTAATGAGTGATAATGTGAAGAAAAATAGACATGGTTTCTAGTATTAGCTATTGGATCCTGACACATCACTCCTGAGGAAGAAGAGGGCTTAGTGAAGAAAAACAGTATGCTCATTCAAGATGATTCATTTATCACTGGACTATTTTACATAGCAATTTAGAATAGTTTTTAGATTCAGTGAGACTATATTCCTGCAACTCACGCACTTATAGAAGGTCAAACAAGAAAAAAAGTATGCTCAAAAGTGTTTCTGGTGAGCATGAATTTTAATTTAATGCTGAGGAGACCAGGATTAAATATTCTTTGGGATTATGCTCTTATAGATGTTGCCTGTTTTATTCACTTCCAGGACTAACCCAGGAAAACAAATGTAGCTTTAAGCATGATAAATTTCAGTTCAGTTCAGTTGCTCAGTCGTGTCCAACTCTTTGCGACTCCATGAATCTTAGCATGCCAGGCCTCTCCTGTCCATCACCAACTCCCAGAGTTCACCCAGACTCACATCCATAGAGTCAGTGATGCCATCCAGCCATTTCATCCTCTGTCGTCTCCTTCTCCTCTCCCCAATCCCTCCCAGCATCAAAGTCTTTTCCAGTGAGTCAACTCTTTGCATAAGGTGGCCAAAGTACTGGAACTTGAGCTTTAGCATCATTCCCTCCAAAGAACATCCAGGGCTGATCTCCTTTAGAATGGACTGGTTGGATCTCCTTGCATTCCAAGGGACTCTCAAGAGTCTTTTCCAACACCACAGTTCAAAAGCATCAATTCTTTCCAGCTCAGCTTTCTTCACAGTCCAACTCTCACATTCATACATGACCACTGGAAAAACCATAGCCTTGACTAGATGGACCTTTGTTGGCAAAGTAATGTCTCTCCTTTTCAATATGCTATCTATGTTGGTCATAACTTTTCTTCCAATGAGTAAGCATCTTTTAATATCATGGCTGCAATCACCATGGCCAGTTATAAAATCTAACATTTTTGTTTCTTGTTGTATTACCCTTATAATGGCATTTCACTGCTTTACTTGAAATATGAGAATAAGGAGAAAATAAGAGAATAAGGATGATTTATGTTTTATTTCTATACTTATGGCATAGAAATCCTCATAAAATAATCAGTGAAACTGTCTCCATGAACAGTTATGGAAAAAGCTATTGAAGCTTAATGTCTCTCAGTGAAGCTTCCAGAATGATGTTAATTTGTGGTAAGATACATTTCTGATGAGAATTATTATAAAGGAAGAAAAAAATTCATATGAGAATTCTAGAAGCCCTGAAGGTCTAGAAGAGCACTCATTTGAAGCTTTTTTCTCCTTTTCCTTCCTCCTTCAGAATTTTGAATGGAAAATACATAAGGAGTCTCATTTTCACTTATTGTTTGAGAAATGTATTCTCAGATAAAGCCTGACTCTTTTAAACTTCAGACTCCCCTTTAACTATCATAGCACGGATGACACTTGCCACTTTTCTTCCAGTTCCAGCAAATGGAGAGAATCTGGAGTTTTCAGTTCAGTGCTTCGAAATGTCTATTTCTTGGTACAATATTTTAATTTTCAAGGACTAGTTATACTATTGATGGAAACTGTTTAAAATATTTTTTCCTATAAGTAGCATATTTCCAGTAGCAACCATTTTCTTTTGAGAAACCACATTACAGTTTATTCATAAATGATTTTAAGTTTGAAACTTACAGTCCTGTATATTTAATGACCTGTCTTCACTTGAAAGGTCCTCAAGAGAGGGTCTAGAATTGGAGTCCTTATTTTCCCCCAAATGCTGCTCATTTTTTCATACGGAATGAATGTTTTAAAACTAGACATATTCCTCCCAGCCTCCCTACTAAATAGTCCCATGTGCTTATATCTCCAACAAAGAGCTTACCTTCTCTCCACACTGACCTACTTTAGGGTGCCTTGTGCTGAACATACTTCTTCATAGTTCACCACTCTACTCCTTTTGCCTGGAAATATGTCTCCTTCTGGACCCCTTTGTGTCTTCTACTCATGATTTGGACACCTAACTCTCTTAGGAAATGGTAATAACTGAGGAAACTCTCAGTCCAGGAGGAGAGACAGACAAAGACTATTTTAATGTAGAGAAAGATGATAGAAATTCTGCTACAGTAATCTGTTTCTGTGTCTCTTTACCATTTGAATTGTGAACTGTCAAACTGTGTCTAATTTATTTTTATCTTTAGCATAGAAAATAATAGTAAATATCATTGTACATTTATTGCTCAGTGGATACTCAAGAAGTGTTTATTGAATGAATATAATTCTCATGACCTACAAACACAAAAACATTACTCATACAAGTCTTGTTAATGTTTCTTTCCTTCTCAGATAAGCTCTATTCAACAGCTCACTGATAAGATTTAGATTTATGTGAGATCATAAATTCTGAAATGAGATATCAGGTGCTTTCCAAAATTAGTGTAATATATTTCACAAATTCCACCACAAACTGTGCTTTTGAAGTGCAAAAATACAGTGTTAAACTAGGAGAAAGATGAGTTTTTGAAAGGAATTTTTGTCTGAGATAGTAATTTCTTCCCCACACAAAGCAACTTTCTTCCCTTTGCAGATCCTGTCTAGGGTTCTATTTTGCTGTATGATCAAAGAATCAGAAGACTAGTTTGTAGTTTTGGTTTCTCCTTTTGCTAGCTATATAATGTATGAAATTTGCTTTTGAGGCTTAGTTTTCTTATTCACAAATATGGATGATGATACCTGCCATGATTATCTCACATACATAAGATGAGTCTCAAATGAACCAATACACATGAAAGTACTTTGAAATATATAAGTTGCAATGAAAGTGTCAAGTATTATGATTAGGCAAAATGTATTAGTTTTGTTATGAAAATCAGAAAAGATGAAGTAAATAACTTGGTAAAAATAGATAAAGTTTCTAAATCTATTTGATAAAAAGTTTTATGAATACCTATCAATACTTATCAGTACTGCTATTACAATAATATTAGTTGATTTATTAAATATTTACAATATGCTGAAACTCATGTGGATTACCACATTTTATTATAATCACAGATCTATATGGTATAAATGATTATAAATATCCCCTTACAGGTAAAGGAACTGAGGATTACATATACTGAGTGATAGTTATTCTATACTATTGTCAAACTGTAGCATGCAGACTAATTTTGTTCTGGTTCTTAAAGTATTCATTGTAAAGAAAAAAAGAACTCCAAAATACAAGAATATGTTCCTGTTAGTATTTACTTTTCCCATACTTTTTCAAATACTATTCTAAGCTAAATAGCATGTTTACACATTCTCTGATTAAAAGCAGTATTCCAGTTACTTAAGAATAGCACATATCCTTATACTAAGAAAGAAAAATAAATTTTAGAAGGACTCTGTAAAAGATGTTTACTTTACCTCTAAGCACTCATCTTTCCTGGAGACTTCCTTCTGTGTCTACTAAATCAATTACCTACTACTCTGTTAGTCAAACTACTTGGGATTATGCTTTTTCTTAAATTAATTTATTTTTAATTGGAACATGATAACTTTACAATATTGTATTGGTTTCTGCCATATATCAACATGAATCAGCCATAGGTATGCATATGTCCCCTTTCTCTTGAACCTCCCTCCCACCTCCCACCTGATCCCACCCCTCTAGGTTTCCACAGAGCACTGAATTTGAGCTCTCTGCATTATACAGTAAATTTCCACTGGCTATCTAATTTTACATAGAGTTATGTATATGGATTGTTCTTTAATTTTTCTGTCCTTCATCCCTATTTCCTGTCCTCATTTCATGCAATCAATTATCATATCCTATTTCTGCTTCCTTGTACCTATTTCTTAATTTCATCTCTTCATTTCCTTTCTACCCCACTTGGCCAAATCAGAATTGTATTTTGCTTATAATACAGAAAACATCTCTGAACTGGTTCTATTAAATCTGTGTTTTATATTAACAGCTTGGTTAATCTTTTATGTTGGAAATTAGATCATGCCAGCTAACTCTTGGCTTAAAAGTTTGTGGATTCCACTTATTCTTCAAATAAAGTTAAAAAGGCTTGACATTGTGTTGAGTCTGTATTACCTGGTCTCTGTATTACCTGGTTTACCTTATCTCATATCATCCTACTTTCTCCTTATTTTTTGCCTTGTAGTCATGCTAGCCTTATTTCAGTTTAGCCAGTGCCCAGGCTTGCTCCAATGTCAGGAATCTTTGCATGAAAATTCTGGTAGGAATGCTCTGTTACTCCCACCCTGTCATTTGGATAACACCTGCTTTTGTTCTTCAGGCTGGACTTTACATATCACTTCATAAAAGAGTCATTTCTTGATTACTCCTATCTTAGATCAGATCCCACTGTTAATTGCTCTCAGCTGCTGTATTTTCTTGTTTTAATAGAGTATATCACAATAGTTTTCAGTTATTGGAGAAATTATCTGTGTAACTCAAATAAAATACAGACATTTTGCTTTCCTTATATCCTATCCTCACAGCTGAGTAGTGTGGAAAAAAAATAGATCCAGAAGATGGGATAGCAAAATATTAAATAACTAACCTCTAAAATTTTCCCCATCACACCAGTTTATTTTAATATCTGTTTGAAGGCAGAATTTCTATTTTGTTCACTGATGTGTTTTATGACTGTTGCACAGTGCCTGGCACAGAGTGGGTGTGCAATGAGATCTGGTGATTAAATACCATGGAGTTTCTCTGTGAATCATTTAGAACTCTAGAATTCTACCCCAGAAGGTAGAATAAAATATAATACTGTCCAACTTATTTATATCAATGGAAGCTGTCATTAATATGATATCTTCTCTGGATCAATGGGTTTTTCTAGATATGCTAGGTAAATTTTTACATTTTTGATATTTCATTATCCTTGATAACTAATGTGTTTATTGATTCTTAGTGTTTAATTCTAGAGATACTAGTCTGAGCTGAATGTAATCTTATTTTTACAAATGAAGAAGTTAAGTATGGCAGAGACTTGTAAATACCCTCCATATCCTTTCTTTACTTCCATAAAAATAGGATTCTATGTGGCACATAGCCAACAACATTTCTTGGACTCTCTTGCATTGAGTGATGGCTGTGTGGGTAATTCTCCTTAGTGTCTTATGAGAGAAGCTGTGTGTACTACTGCAGCCTGGAGCTTTTCAGAGAATGTGTGCCTCCAGCTTTTTCTTTTCCTCTAATTAACCCTGGATGTGGTATGGCAGTCTCCACCACCCTGAGGGCAATAATTAGGGGATAGGGGAACCACAACCATTCCTACCATCCCTGGTAGGAATGTTCATGTATGCAGGAAATAAACTTCTAGCATGTCTGAGCTATTGAAATTCTGGATCCAGTAATTTTAAGCACAGCTTTTCTGTATATCCAAGGTAGACTTGGAAGCTTAAGTTACTCCTTAAGGCTGCCAGGTGGCAACCAATCTCAAGGTTCCTTGGCTCAAAGGCCGTCCATCACTTCCAAGGACTACTCTTCCATGGACATCATTTAGAAATGATGTCTTTAATTTGCACACCTTTTAACCTTAGTCATCTATCCTGGTTCTTATGTGATATTTTGTCTGTTGTACTTTTTACATGTTAGCATGCTCCAACTGTTCATTCAGTTATTCCTTTGTGTGTGTGTGTTTTAGTTCATTAGTCTTTGCATCTACTGCAAAAGTGTAGGCGTTCATTAAAAGTTGAATGCCGACACTTTTGCAGTAAATGAGAGACTAGTGAAATAAAGTTGCTACTCTCAAGGAGCTCATAGCCTGTTGGTGGCCCAGAGGAGAGGTAGGTATCCTTAAATGAGAGTATGATTTAAAAGGTGGTGCCTGTAGTAGAATGTGAGTACAAGATTTAAATGTCACAAGGAGGAAGTGCTTGTCATGTTTCTAATATTTTTAGTTGATGATTAATTAGCTATAACTGTTTAATTTATTTCCTGCCTTACAACTCAGTAAGGTCAGAGCACTTCTGAGGTCTCTTCTTGGACTATAGCAAGCTTAAGCCTGAAAGAGGAGTGTCTGATGAGATTGTGGCCCTTCATCTCCTTCTGACAGCCCTTATACATTGAGCTCTACAGTCTACTAATGAGATCTGAATTGTATCATTAGGCTGGTAGTTTGGTTTCATTATCACCAATTCTTTCATTGTGGCACTGCTAATCTTTCCAATTAGCCAAGGGAAATCGCTGCCAACTAATCAGGTGACTGGATTGATGAAAATGGTTACTCAGAAATTGTTGTTTAAACTATGATAATTGTTTCCAAAAAAATAAAAAGACAGTGGGAAGGATTAACAATCCCAAGGGGCTTACATGGACACAGATTTAAAAACAGGTCTGAATGTTTAGTTAGAAAATTTACAAAGTAAAATATTTTCAGATGTGAATAAATTATCTTACTCTTTCAACACTCTTCTTTTCTCTGATTAAGAAGGTATTCTGCACCATAGACTAGTGCCTCCCCATGCACACATATTACACATGCTCACAATGCACCTCCATTTTATAATGTCTGCATCATCAAAGGAAACCAAGCTTTAGACATGTTAGTTTTCTATTGACATAATATTTAAAATTAAAACAGCGTTTTATTTTCTTAAAAAATAGAAGCAAAAGTTTCTTGCCAATTGCCTGTGGTGCAATTCCCAGTATCCCAGTTGTTTTACACAGGTGAATATATCAATTTTGAACCAATATAAATCTTTATAAGTCCCACTTAAATTTAACTCCAGATTAAAAAAAAAAATGGAATGAGCCTTTCATGCATTAGGTTGCAATCTTGTTGTGGAAACTTCTAAGGATAATGGCTTAAGGAACAGCTGTTATTAATTTCATGGTTCTGACCTCCATAAGACCAGCAGTTAATCACTACAAGTGACTGAAGTACAGTCTAAAAATAAACTATGTTAGACATCCGCTTTCTCTTGCTATGAAAAAAATACTTTGAATTGCTTTAGCATTTATGGATGGCAGGAGAGTATTGAATAGTGAAAAGAATTTATTCTTTAGCATTAGTTTTTCATCTTACTGGATGTTTTATAAACATGAAGTAGAATTTTAGATCTTGATTCCTTTGTATGTGGAATTTGAGAGAAACACATTTTCCTACTTAATGCCCTCTGATTATTATGCTTGTTCTTTTATATTTATATATGTGTGGAGAAAATGACAGATTTTATCACCTATACTTTATCTCTCTTTATACTTTATTCAGTTTACTTAATTCCTTAATTCTTAACATTCAAGTACTATTTCTTAAGATTCTTCTTCCATAATTCTTAATTATTATGTGCCATTCTATTGAAGTTACAAGATATTTTAATAATAGTGCTATCCTAAGGAGAGTTGGACTGTGAAGAAAGCTGAGCACCAAATAATTGATGCTTTTGAACTGTGGTGTTGGAGAAGACTCTTGAGAGTCCCTTGGACTGCAAGGAGATCCAACCAGTCCATTCTAAAGGAGATCAGCCCTGGGATTTCTTTGGAAGGAATGATGCTAAAGCTGAAACTCCAGTACTTTGGCCACCTCATATGAAGAGTTGACTCATTGGAAAAGACTCTGATGCAGGGAGGGATTGGGGGCAGGAGGAGAAGGGACAACAGAAGATGAGATGGCTGGATGGCATTATGGACTCAATGGACGTGAGTCTGGGTGAACTCTGGGAGATGGTGATGGACAGCGAGGCCTGGCGTGCCGTAATTCACGGGGTCGCAAAGAGTCGGACACGACTGAGCGACTGAACTGAGCTGAAGTCTTATATGCAGATATAATGTTAACATTATTTAGAAAGAGACATTTTAAAGTAAGGTCTTCAATACTACCTTAAACTCATCTGGAACTAATTTCTGGAGAGTCAAAAGTTATTCTTTTGGAGCAGAACAAACCAGAGGGCATGGATTACTCACCTTGTATTATTTAAATACAATCTCTTTGGTCTTACCTATCTATTTATGCAGAGTCTATCTGTCCAATATGTCTATGCAGAGAGTTAGAGATGATTGAGAGAAAAGAGGATTTAATGATATTGTGTCAATTTCAATGAGAAGCCTGCAGTCTGACCAAAATATCTGTTGGGAATTCCTTACAAGAGATATACTTAATTGGGATTTGAACATGTTTTAAAAGCTGTGATGAATAATTCTCCTAGGGAAAATGCATCTAATAAATAAAATTACTAATTGAACTATAACGCTGACCTTTAAATTAGCATACATGATTAAGTGCACATCATCATAGTGGCCTTCCTGTCTAAATATACGGCTTTTAACTGTTTTGTTCCTTTTTTCCTGTTGACTTTGGTTAATATATTCTGTGGATTTATACTTGACTTATTCAGTAGAAAAGAATTAAAGACTCCTTAGGTTACTGTCAAGAATGATGATGTATCAGAGATCCACAAGGCTTTCATGGACTGCTGGTCTGATAGCATTTTAAATCTTTGGGATCTCTTCTGTAATACCTCCACTATAGCATCTTTGAGAATGAGTCTTATTTCTACTTTTTGAAAGGGATATATGATGGTTTGTGAAATTTAGACAAGAGGAATAAATTTCAACAAAAGTAGGATTTGACTGGCAGGTACCAGCTAAGCACTTGGGAGATGAGACACAAGTGACTGAACTCTAAGAAGTGAATGACTGATTGCTGGTGTTTAGTTGCTCAGTTGTGTCTGATTCTTTTGTGACCCCATGGACTGTAGCCTGTTAGACTCTTCTGTCCATAGGATTTGCCAGGAAGGAATACTGGAGTAGGTTGCCATTTCCTTCTCTAGGGGATCTTCTCAACCTAGGGATCAAACCAGAGTCTCTTATATCTCCTGCATTGGCAGGTGGGAATTTTACCACTGAGCCACCAGGGAAGCCCAGATGACTAGTAAGATGCCACAACTGTGAAAATCCAGCAGTGCAGGAGAGGAGAACGAGAGGGATGTGGAGGTTGATTTGACTCATGATGTTTGGGGGGGGGCTATATGCCAGGGATACACATTTAGCAAATAGAATCCGACCCCACCACAACCCTATGGAATAGTAACTATTATTTTTCAAATTTGAAAGAAGTTGAAATTGTAGACTCCTTGCCTTGCTGGATAAGGTTAAATAACTTCCCCAAAGTCACCAAACTGGAAACAAATACAGGTCTGAGAAGTTCCAAAGTAATGCTCAGTTAAGGATTGTATGGAAAACAAGATGGTGCATTTCAGTGAGTGAAAAAGAATAGGTATTGTCGCTTAATATATAGAAAGGATGAAGATGAAAGGAAAAACAAAAAGAGCTTCCATAAAGCTAACATGAAGCAGGGAGTTTTGCCACTTGAGGTGCTTTTAGGCTCAGATTGAGGATTATCTTGTAAAGAACTAAACATGTACATTTCACATTTCAGCTGAGCACCATTTTGAAACTACAAATAATTTTAATAACTACTTTTATTTTCTACTTAATGTTCTAAGAAGAGATATACTTAAAGTGAAATATCAAGTCAGATATGAGAAGGCCTCTAGTTGTTTTATAGCTATTGCCTGGCTAACATTTTTTAAAGCATAATTACATGACTTAGCGTTGCTCCTTTTAATATAATTAAAATAGGATTCACTATCAAACTCACACAACTATCACCTTCAGCTGTTAAGAAGTCATTCATGTGAGAAGGTTGAGATTTTGATGCTGAATCATTCCTCATTTTGTAGCCTATCAGAATGACCCATAAAACTGACCTATTTCAAGTGAGTTATGCAATAAAATTATTTGAGTACAATGACAGTTTGGTGTTTCAATTCAGACTGTGCCCACACAAGTGCTGAAAACTGCTTTGAATGTAACAGTAGCATTTCACATGATGCTCTCTGTTGGTTTGGTGGAAACATTTGGCCTCTGAGCTATAATTTGCAATCCTTAACTTAGATCAGCATGCTACCTACTGAAAAGATGTGGTTAAGAATCTAAGAAAAATGATAAAAGTGAACTTACATACAAAACAGAAATAGACCCACAAACAGAAAACAAATTTGTGGTTACCAAAGGGGAAAGGGGAGGGAGGGATAAATTAGGATTTGGGAATAACATATACAAACTTCTATATATAAAATAGATAAGCAACAAAGACCTACTGTATAGCACAGGGAACTCTGCACAATATTTTATAATAACCTATAGAGGAAAAGACTGAGAAAAATATGTGTGTGTGTGTATATATATATATATATATATAAAACCGCACATACATATATATATAAACTGAACAACATATACATATATGTATATGTATATTATATATACTGAAAAATATGTGTGTGTGTGTATATATATATATAATGTATATGTATATATATATAAACTGAACAACTTTGCAGTATACCTGAAACTAACACAGCATTGTATATCAACTATAATTAAAAAAAAAGAAATTGAGATTTTTAGAAACATGATAAATTTTAGAGATCTTCTGGCATTCCCTCTTGCATTTTTAAATAAGAGAAATAAAGCCTGCAAAGAAGCAATGAATTGCCTAGGGCACCATAGCTACTCAGTCATAGAAAAAGAATAATTGTGGTTTCCCAGGTCACTATTCACATGCCTTGGTTGCCTAAAAGTGAAAGTTGCTTAGTTGTGTCCGATTCTTTGCAGTCCATGGAATTCTCCAGGCCAGAATACTGGAGCCTTTCCCTTCTCCAGGGGATCTTCCCAACCCGGGGATAGAACCCAGGTCTCCCACATTGCAGGTGGATTCTTCAACCAGCTGAGCCACAAGGAAGCCCAAGAATACTGGAGTGAATAGCCTACCCCTTCTCCAGTGGATCTTCATGACTCAGGGATTGAGACCCAGGAATTGAACGGGGGTCTCCTACATTGCAGGCGGATTCTTTACCAACTGAGCGATCAGGGAAGCTCTTCAGCCACAATACCTGAGAGTGTGAAAGGACACCCTTTGGTTGTCTGGAAGGGCAGTTTTTCTGCATTGTTAATATATGCAAACATATGCTAATTCAAAAGGAGATATTTGTCAGGCCTTAGGGAATCCCCATTTAGCTGCTACTAAGGAAGCTATCACTAAAGAATACAAACTAGAATAAAATTGTTCCAAAGCCTGATTAATTTTTGCAGTCTGCATAGTGCTGCGTGCTCATTTATCCAATTCCATCAGCTGCATCTCCTCTGTCGTGGTCTCTTCATTTTTGCAAAGATCACACAGCACACATGCTCAGACTCATCCCTTTCATTTAAGAATGTAGCCACAACCTCTCACTCAGGCTTTGTGGTTTCTGGTGCAGTGGCAGATGTTGGAGTGCCTTTCAAGTTGAAACTTTTCATGTTAGTGATAGACTGGCGTTAAGCTATTTTTAACTTGGAGTGAGTTCTGGAGATTAAAGCAGACAGTTGACTTTGGAACTAGACTTATTTTAGAGGAGGAGACTTAAAGTAGGAGCAACTTTCTTGCAATCTGTTTTTGAAAAGAAAATGCCTTGAAAATACTAAAAGCAAACTCAATGCTTTGGACATGTGAATATGAAAATAAATCAGTAAAACATGGAAGTAGAAATTCTTAAAAAGAACAGTGAGCATAGCTCTGATAAACATTATGATGATAAATAATTATAGAGGTCTTACTGTATGGCAGATGTAGTTCTAAGTGCTTTAATATGTATTAAATAATTTATATTGTGTTCTGTATAAAACCTCTTAAAGCTTTCCATTATGTACAATATAAATTCAAAATCCTTAACATGTATATCAGTGTGTTTTTAGTATTTTTAAAGTTCTCCTGCATATGCCATATGCCCTATACATTTGATTTACTTGCTATTTTTAAAAAGTTTATTATCTCCATTGGGCTAGATACTGCTTTAGGTGTTGCAAATGCAAAAGACAGAAATTACTTTTACTTTTTAAGAGCTTGCTGTCTAGCTTGGGAAATGACTCATTGCTGCTTCTAGACCCTGTAAACTCAATTGGAAGGAATGGATGTTGCTAAGGCCTATATTGAACTCTCATATAATTAACTAGTATTGACTTGAAACAAATAGATTGTCAGATGTTTCTCCAGCAAAAATGGGTTTATTTGGAATTGGCAGAGAATTGTGATTTGGGATCTGTAGCGATGGCAAGGCACATGCAAGTCCCTGTGGGGCATGGGAAGAAGAATGCTTTTATACAGAGGAAAGGGAAGTCGGGAGGGCTGTGTATAGTGAACAAAGAGTCAGTGACTTTTCATGGGCTGAGTTCTTGCCAGGAAAGAAGAGGTGCCTTTCTCCTTCCTTGTGGGTTTTGTACTCTTTCGGGGCATGAGAACTGCCCCTTTTGGTCTCCCAGTTCTATTTAATTGGGATTTCTCTTTACTAAATTTTTATATGTTCCCCTTTTGATCACATTCCTTCTCTGAAAGTATCGCTGATCAAGAGTCAGGTTTTCTAATTTCAGTGATCTTTTGTCCTTTGGTGTCAGGAAAAGCCTTTTCTGGGTAGATTGCTTCACACTGGAGGGAAAGTACATAGATTGGAAACCTATTAAGGTCACATTGAATAACAAGGAGGGGTAGGAGGGAGAACTTTAAGGTACTTTTTTCTAAAGTTCATGTGTTGTCAGGATCATAAACATCAGAAGTAATTGGACATGTTTTGTCATTATCAAAAGCTTGACATCAAACATTAACAGGTCTAGTTGGAATATCATGGGAAAGCAATGTCATCCAAAGCTGTCTACTTCAATTCTGGGAAATCTTTACTTTCATGTGAACAGATGATATGCAGGTCCAATCAGGGTTTGGTACTTTCTTCAGGTGTGTCATGTGAATACAAGCGTCTGTTCCTTGGAACTTGGCCACACAGGTTTGGCTAATAGGGGCCTTTCCAGAGAGCTTGGACAGAGTCCTTCTGGAGGTATCTTTTCTGATTGTCAGCATTTCCAGATTGCGGAGTGTGATGCTTAAGGTTTTTAATTCTCAAGGGCATATTGTAAAAAGATTGCTCTACAAAAACATGGTAATTTTTAAACAGAAGCAGTTAGCCTTTTGCACCATTGAAGTATTTTCCCTTTTATCAGTCAGTAGTGGTTCAAAGAAACAGGACCCAAGGGCACTGGGCCTCTTGTGACTATCTTCAGAGATGAGAGTTTATGAGTTTCAAAAGGGGTGGATCTGAGATTTAAAAGGGTCAGAAACAATGCTTTTGATCAAGGTATTTGGAGGGCCTCCACCAATTTTGCCAGTTGAGTCTTAATAATGTGTTAGTGTGTTTGACTAACACCAGAGGATTAAGCATGGTATGCATAGTGAAAATTTTGTTAAAACTGGCCATACTTTAATGCATATATGATGGTAAGGAGTGAGAATCTGAGAGCCCCTGGTAAAAAACTAGCTTGATTTGTTCCAAACTAGAGCTTTCTCTTTTTATCAAACCAGCAATTATTGAATTTGTAATCTTGTTTTTCTTTTTTTTGAGGCCAGTTTTTCTAAATTATAATTTGGGGAAATATCCCTTTGGACCATGAGACAGGTTTGACTATTTTTTGTCTCTTTTATAAGATTGCATCCCTGGGACTTTCCTGGAAGGCAATTAAGATTTTGCCTTCCAATGGAGGGGATGCAGGTTCAATCCCTGGTTGAGAGCTAAGATCCTGCATTCCTCATGGCCCAAAAACCAAAACATAAAGCAGAAGGAGTATTGTAACAAATAATAAAGACTTAAAAAATGAGAAAAGAAAAGAATAGCATTCTTCCAGAAATATCAGCAAGGTGATTTCCCTTAGCTTTAATAGAGACAAGTTGAGAATGCCTCAATCTTAATAATAGCTTGAGTTGCAGTAAAAGTATTAATTACTTCTGAACATAGGGGCTGTTTTAAATTCCATTTCCACTGGAAGTAAGAAAACCATATTGCTTCCACAACTTTCAAAATTATGAACTACTCCAAAAACGTATCTGCTATCATTATAAGTATTGGCAATTTTGTCCTTGGCTTAAAGAATAATCCCCTGTAAGAGTGAATAATTCAGTCTGTTGGACCGAAGTAGCCATAGGTGATGATGCTGCTTCAACAACACCAGAAAGACTTGTAATAGCATAGTTAATTCAGTAATTACCGTCGTCACCTTTTAAATAAGAACCATCAGTGAACCATGAGAAGTTAACATTACCCTATGGAATTTCCTGTAAATCGTTGAGAGGAGTCAGGAGGTGGTCCATTAGTATTAAGCAGTAAAGAAGGACTTAATCAGATAGAGGGGAGAATAGCCAAGTTATTACAATGCAAAAGAGTTATGTGAGGAGCAGTTAACAAAAGTATTTCATAGAAGTTGAGGTGGCTGGCTGAGAAATGTTAAATGTGATGAGAATTCTAGAGAGCCTGTACTACATGAGGTACAAAAATGGTTAAAGGCAATCCTACAATTATTTTTTCCATGGCATTGGTGAAAAGGACAGTGGTCATCATGGTTCTAAGGCAAGGGCATTAGCACATGCTGAGAGTTCAGTTGCTGGCTATAATACGCTATGGATTTGTGGTGATCTCCGTGTTTTTAGGTGAGTATCCAATGACAGTTCTCTTCCTTTTATATAAAGGAAGTAAAAAGAAAGTCACAAGGAAAGTAAAAAGAAAATCTGATAATTGGGATGTCCAAGGGCAGTGGGTTCATCAAGCTCTCCTTTAAGGCCTTGATTGCTATATTGTCAGGTTCTGCCCATGAAATTAGATTAGGGTTGTTATTGCTGAGTATAACATAGAGGTTTGGCAGTAAGATAATTTTACAAGCTAATTTTGGCAGAGAAAATCTTACATTTGGCATTTACTTTTGGGTTTGGGGAAACTTAGAACACCGTGAAATCTATCTGGATCTAGATATAACTTTTGTTCTGATATTAGATGCCATAAATTTAGAATTTAGGTTTTGGAAAACTGTAATTTTTCTTTGAATACGTTATATCCCTTAAGGCTAGACACTTTGGCAAGTGGATGCCATCTTCCTGTTAACAAGACTTGAGAAGGAAAGCAAAAGAAGCGAATCATCCACATATTGCAACAGAGTAGAACCTCTCAGTAACTTGATACCATCCAGATCAACTTTCAGGATTTGCAAGAAATAAGGAATCAGTATAGCTCAGAGTCATTACTGTCTAGGTGAAAGGTTGTACTTTTCAAGTGAAGGGAAAAAGTATTGACTAGCTTCATCAGCTGGAATACTAAATGCACTGTATGAAATAATTCAAGTAAAAAATTTGCTTCCAGTGAAAATTAATGTTAATAGTGTATGAGGGTTAAAAATAATGGTGTCAAGGGATAACAGTAGTTTATTGTTCAGAGGTCCTGGTCAAACCTTTACCCTTGGCCCTAAGGTTTTTCACTGGTAAAATGGTTGTGTCACAAGGGCTCAAAAAAGGTGTAATCAGGCCTTGCTTCTTGTCTTCTATTTTGGACATAATGCCTTGAAGGGCTTCTTTCTTTGTAGGGTATTGGCTGATTCTGGTAAGAAGCTTTAAGGGGTTTATTTAAATTTTGATTAGGAGGTGCATTATGAATTTTGCCAGCATCAGTTGGAGATTCTTCCCATAAGGAAAGTGGTAGCTGATTTGATAGGACAAATTGATCAATGTTTCCAGCGTTAGCTCTAAGACTATCAGAGCTGATTCAAATATGTCAAAGGGACATTTAATTCTCCTGGTGGGTTGCTTTGATAAACACTCTTAAATTCTAAAATTATCAATATTTTCTCCTTCTGAGAGAAAAAAAAATCTGGCTTGATAGTTCTCTGAGTATCTGCCTAATAAATAGATTGGGGCAGAGGAAGTAAGAGGAAAAGAGTGTGTGTGTATCAAATGGCCTAAATGAAAGTATAGATTTATTTTTTTAAATTTATTTATTTTAATTGGAGGCGAATTACTTTTCAATATTGTAGTGGTTTTGCCATACATTGACATGAATCAGCCATGGGTGTGTATGAGTTCCCCATCCTGAACCTCCTGCCCAGATTCCTCCCCATCCCATCCCTCTGGTTCATCCCAGTGTACCAGTCCTGAGCACCCTGTCTCATGCATTGAACCTGGACTCGTGATCTGTTTTGCATATGGTAATATACATGTTTCAGGGCTAGTCTCTCAAATTATCCCATTCTTGCCCTCTCCCACAGAGTCCAAAAGACTGTTCTATACATATGTGTCTCTTTTGCTGTCTCGCATATAGGGTTATTGTTACCATCTTTCTAAATTCCATATATATGCATTAATATACTGTATTGGTGTTTATCTTTCTGGCTTACTTCACTCTGTATAATAGGCTCCAGTTTCATCCACATCATTAGAACTGATTTAAATGTATTCTTTTTAATGGCTGAGTAATATTCCATTGTATATGTGTACCACAGCTTTCTTATCTTGTCTGCTGATGGACATCTAGGTTGCTTCCCTGTCCTGGCTATTACAAACAGTGCTGTGATGAGCATTGGGGTACATGTGTCTCTTTAAATTCTGGTTTCCTCGGTGTGTATGCCCAGCAGTGGGATTGCTGGGTCATAAGGCAGTTCTATTTCCAGTTTTTAAAGAAATCGCCACACTGTTCTCCATAGTGGATGTACTAGTTTGCATTCCTACCAACAGTGTAAGAGGGTTCCCTTTTCACCACACTCTCTCCAGCATTTATTGTTTGTAGACTTTTGGATAGCAGCAATTCTGATTGGCAAGAGATGGTACCTCAATGTGGTTTTGATTTGCATTTCTCTGATAATGAGTGATGTTGAACATCTTTTCATGTGTTCATTAGCCATCTGTATGTCTTCTTTGGAGAAATGTCTATTTAGTTCTTTGGCCCATTTTTTGATTGGGTTGTTTATTTTTCTGGAATTGAGCTGCAGGAGCTGGTTATATATTTTTGACATTAATTCTTTATCAGTTGCTTTGTTTACTATTATTTTCTCCCATTCTGAAGGCTGTCTTTTCACCTTTCTTATAGTTTCCTTTGTTGTACAAAAGCTTTAAAATTTAATTAGGTCCCATTAGGCGGCTGGGAGGAGCAACCCAGGGAGCGGTGGCTGTGCAGGTGCAGGAGGGCCTAGAGGAGCTACCCCACGTTGAAGGTCAGGAACGGCAGTGGTAAGGAGATACCCCTCGTCCAAGGTAAGGAGCAGCAGCTGTGCTTTGCTGGAGCAACTGTGAAGAGATACCCCACGCCCAAGGTAAGAGAAACCCAAGTAAGATGGTAGGTGTTGTAAGAGGGCATCAGAGGGCAGACACACTAAAACCATACTTACAGAAAACTAGTCAGTCTAGTCACACTAGGACCACAGCCTTGTCTAACTCAGTGACACCAAGCCATGCCTGAGGGGCAACCTAAGACAGGCGGGTCATGGTGGAGAGGTCTGACAGAATGTGGTCCACTGGAGAAGGGAATGGCAAGCCACTTCAGTATTCTTGCCTTGAGAACCCTATGAACAGTATGAAAAGGCAAAATGATAGGATACCAAAAGAGGAACTCCCCAGGTCATTAGGTGCCCAGTATGCTACTGGAGATCAGTGGAAAAATAACTCCAGAAAGAATGAAGGGATGGAGCCAAAGCAAAAACAATACCCAGTTGTGCATGTGACTGGTGATAGAAGCAAGATCTGATGCTGTAAAGAGTAATATTGCATAGGAAACTGGAATGTCAGGTCCATGAATCAAGGCAAATTGGAAGTGGTCAAACAAGAGATGGCAAAGGTGAATGTCGACATTCTAGGAATCAGCAAACTAAAATGGACTGGAATGGGTGAATTTAACTCAGATGACCATTATATCTACTACTGCGGGCAGGAATCCCTCAGAAGAAATGGAGTAGCCATCATGGTCAACAAAAGAGTCTGAAATGCAGTACTTGGATGCAATCTCAAAAATGACAGAATGATCTCTGTCCGTTTCCAAGGCAAACCATTCAATATCACAGTTATCCAAGTCTATGCCCCAACCAGTAATGCTGAAGAAGCTGAAGTTGAACGGTTTTATGAAGACCTACAAGGCCTTTTAGAACTAACACCCAAAAAGATGTCCTTTTCATTATAGGGGACTGGAATGCTAAAGTAGGAAGTCAATAAACACCTAGAGTAACAGGCAAATTTGGCCTTGGAATGGGGGAATTAAGCAGGGCAAAGACTAATAGAGTTTTGCCAAGAAAATGTACTGGTCATAGCAAACACCCTCTTCCAACAACACAAGAGAAGACTCTACACATGGACATCACCAGATGATCAACAGCGAAATCAGATTGATTATATTCTATGCAGCCAATGATGGAGAAGCTCTGTACTGTCAACAAAAACAAGACCAGGAGCTGACTGTGGGAGATCATGAACTGTTTATTACCAAATTCAGACTTAAATTGAAGAAAGTAGGGAAAACTGCTAGATCATTCAGGTATGACCTAAACCAAATCCCTTATGATTATACAGTGGAAGTGAGAAATAGATTTAAGGGCCTAGATCTGATAAATAGAGTGCCTGATGAACTATGGAATGAGGTTCGTGACATTGTACAGGAGACAGGGATCAAGACCATTCCCATGGAAAAGAAATGCAAAAAGCAAAATGGCTGTCTGGAGAGGCCTTACAAATAGCTATGAAAAGAAGAGAAATGAAAAGCAAAGGAGAAAAGGAAAGATATAAGCATCTGAATGCAGAATTCCAAAGAATAGCAAGAAGAGATAAGAAAGCCTTCCTCAGCAATCAATGCAAAGAAATAGAGGAAAAGAAAGAATGGGAAAAACTAGAGATCTCTTCAAGAAAATTAGACATACCAAGGGAACATTTCAGGCAAATATGGGCTCAATAAAGGACAGAAATGGATGGACCTAACAGAAGCAGAAGATATTAAGAAGAGGTGGCAAGAATACATAGAAGAACTATACAAAGAAGATCTTCACAACCTAGATAATCATGATGATGTGATCACTAATCTAGAGCCAGACATCTTGGAATCTGAAGTCAAGTGGGCCTTAGAAAGCATCACTATGAACAAAGCTAGTGGAGGTGATGGCATTCCAGTTGAGCTGTTTCAAATCCTGAAAGATGATGCTGTGAAAGTGCTGCACTCAATATGCCAGTAAATTTGGAAAACTCAGCAGTGGCCACAGGACTGGAAAAGGTCAGTTTTCATTCCAATCCCAAAGAAAGGCAATGCCAAAGAATGCTCAAACTTCTGCACAATTGCACTCATCTCACACTCTAGCAAAGTAATGCTCAAAATTCTCCAAGCCAGACTTCAGCAATATGTGAACCATGAACTCCCTGATGTTCAAGCTGGTTTTAGAAAAGGCAGAGGAGCCAGAGGTCAAAATGCCAACATCCACTGGACTATCAAAAAAGCAAGAGAGTTCCATAAAAACATCTCTTTCTGCTTTATTGACTAGGCCAAAGCACTTGACTGTGTGGATCACAATAAACTGTGGAAAATTCTGAAAGAAATGGGAATGCCAGACCACCTGACCTGCCTCTGGAGAAATCTGTATGCAGGTCAGGAAGAAACAATTAGAACTGGACATGGAACAACTGACTGGTTCCAAATAGGAAAAGGAGTACATCAAGGCTGTATATTGTCACCCTGCTTATTTAATTTCTATACTGAGTACATCATGAGAAACGCTGGGCTGGAAGAAGCACAAGCTGGAATCAAGATTGCCAGGAGAAATATGAATAACCTCAGATATGCAGATGACACCATGATTATGGCAGAAAGTGAAGAGGAGCTAAAAAGCCTCTTGATGAAAGTGAAAGAGGAGAGCAAAAAGTTGGCTTAAAGCTCAACATTCAGAAAACAAAGATCATGGCATCTGGTCCCACCACTTCATGGGAAATAGATGGGGAAACAGTGGAAACAGTGTCAGACTTCATTTTGGGGGCCTCCAAAATCACTGCAGATGGTGACTGCAGCCACGAAATTAAAAGACGCTTACTCTTTGAAGAAAAGTTATGACCAACCTAGATAGTATATTCAAAAGCAGAAACATTACTTTGCCAACTAAGGTCTGTCTAGTCAAGGCTATGGTTTTTCCAGTAGTCATGTACGGATGTGGATGTGAGAGTTGGACTGTGAAGAAGGCTGAGCGCTGAAGAATTGATGCCTTTGAACTGTGGTGTTGGAGAAGACTCTTGAGAGTCCCTTGCACTGCAAGGAGATCCAACCAGACCATTCTGAAGGAGATCAACCCTGGGATTTCTTTGGAAGAAATGATGCTAAAGCTGAAACTCCAGTACTTTGGCCACCTCATGAGAAGAGTTGACTCATTGGAAAAGACTCTGATGCTGGGAGGGACTGGGGGCAAGAGGAGAAGGGGACGACAGACGATGAGATGGCTGGATGGCATCATGGACTCGATGGACGTGAGTCTGAGTGAACTCCAGGAGATTGTGATGAACAGGGAGGCCTGGCGTGCTGCGATTCATAGGGTCGCAAAATTCAGACACGACTGAGCGACTGAACTGAACTGAACTGGTCCCATTTGTTTATTTTCCTTTTATATCCATTACTCTGGGAGGTGGGTCATAGAGGATCCTGCTGTGATTTATGTCGGAGAGTGTTTTGCCTGTGTTTTCCTGTATGAGTTTTATAGTTTCTGGTCTTAGATTTAGATCTTTAATCCATTTTGGTTTTATTTTTGTGTATGGTGTTATAAAATGTTCTAGTTTCATTCTTTTACAAGTGGTTGACCAGTTTTCCCAGCACCACTTGTTAAAGAGATTGTCTTTTCTCCATTGTATATTCTTGCCTTTCTTGTCCATAAGTGCGTGGATTTATCTCTGGGCTTTCTATTTTTTTCCATTGATCTAAATTTCTGTCTTTGTGCCAGTACCATACTCTCTTGATGACTGTTGCTTTGTAGTATAGCCTGAAGTCAGACAGGTTGATTCCTCCAGTTCCATTCTTCTTTCTCAAGATTGCTTTGGCTATTTGAGGTTTTTTGTAGTTCCATACAAATTGTGAAATTATTTGTTCTAGTTCTGTGAAAAATACTGTTGGTAGCTTGATAGGAATTGCATTGAATCTATAGAATGCTTTGGGTAGTACACTCATTTTCACTGTATTGATTCTTCCAATCCATGAACATGGTATATCTCTCCATCTATTTGTGTCCTCTTTGATTTCTTTCATTAGTGTTTTATAGTTTTCTATACATAGGTCTTTAGTTTCTTTATAGATATATTCCTAAGTATTTTATTCTTTTCATTGCAATGGTGAATGGAATTGTTTCCTTAATTTCTCTTTCTGTTTTCTCTGTTAGTGTGTAGGAATGCAAGGATTTCTGTGTGTTGATTTTACATCCGGCAACTTTACTATATTCGTTGATTAGCTCTAGTAATTTTTGGATAGAGTCTTTAGGGTTTTCTACATAGAGGATCATGTCATCTTCCAAACAGTGAGAGTTTTACTTCTTCTTTTCCAATCTGGATTCCTTTTATTTCTTTTTCTGCTCTGATTGCTGTGGCCCAAACTTCCAAAACTATATTGAATATTAGTGGTTAGAGTGGGCAACCTTGACTTGTTCCTGACTTTAGGGGAAATGCTTTCAATTTTTCATGATTGAGGATAATGTTTGCTGTGGGTTTGTCATATATAGCTTTTATTATTTTGAAGTATGTTCCTTCTATTCTTGCTTTCTGGAGGGGTTTTTATCATAAATGGATGTTGAATTTTGTAAAAAGATTTTACTGCATATATGGAGATAATCATATGGTTTTTATCTTTCAATTTGTTAGTATGGTTTAACACATTGATTGATTTGTGGATATTGAAGAATCCTTGCATCCCGAGATAAAGCCCACTTGGTCATGACGAATGGTCTGTTGTATTCTGTTTGCTAGAATTTTGTTAAGGATTTTTGCATTTATGTTCATCAGTGATATTGGACTGGAGTTTTCTCTTTTGTGGATCTTTTTCAGATTTTTGTATTAGGGTGTCTGGCCTCATAGAATGAGTTTAGAAGTTTACCTTCCTCTGCAATTTTCTGGAAGAGTTTGAGTAGGATAGGTGTTAGCTCTTCTCTAAATTTTGGGTAGAATTCAGCTGTGAAGCCATCTGATGCTGGGCTTTTGATTGCTGAAAGATTTCTGATTACAGTTTTGATTTCAGTGCTTGTGATGGGTCTTTTAAGATTTTCTATTTCTTACTGGTTCAGTTTTGGAAAGTTATAATTTTTCAAGAATTTGTTCATTTCTTCCAAGTTGTCCATTGTATTGGCATATAATTGCTTATAGTAGTCTCTTATGATCCTTTGTATTTCTGTGTTGTCTGTTGTGATTTCTCCACTTTAATTTTTAATTTTGTTGATTTGATTCTTCTTTTTTTTCTTGATGAGTCTGGCTAATGGTTTGTAAATTTTAATTATCTTCTCAAAGAACCAGCTTTTAGTTTTCTTGATCTTTGCTATGGTCTCTTTTATTTCTTTTGCATCTCAGTTCAGTTCAGTTCAGTCACTCAGTCATGTTCAACTCTTTGTGACCCCATAAATTGCAGCATGCCAGGCCTTTCTGTCCATTACCAACTCCTGGAGTTCACTCAAACTCACGTCCATTGAATTGGTGATGCCATCAGGCCATCTCATCATCTGTCGTCCCCTTCTCCTCTTGCCCCCAGTCCCTCCCAGCATCAGAGTCTTTTCCAATGAGTCAACTCTTTGCATGAGGTGGCCAAAGTACTGGAGTTTTAGCTTTAGCATCAGTCCTTCCAAAGAACACCCAGGGCTGATCTCCTTTAGAACGGACTGGTTGGATTTCCTTGCACTCCAAGGGACTCTCAAGAGTCTTCTCCAATACCACAGTTCAAAAGCATCAATTCTTCTGTGTTCAGCTTTCTTCACAGTCCAACTCTCACATCCATACATGACTACCGGAAAAACCATAACCTTGTCTAGAGAGACCTTTGTTGGCAAAGTAATGTCTCTGCTTTTGAATATGCTATCTATGTTGGTCATAACTTTTCTTCCAAGGAGTAAACATCTTTTAATTTCATGGCTGCAGTCACCATCTGCAGTAATTTTGGAGGCCCCCAAAATAAAGTCTGACACTGTTTCCACTGTTTCCCATCTATTTCCCATGAAGTGGTGGGACTGGATGCCATGATCTTCATTTTCTGAATGTTGAGCTTTAAGCCAACTTTTTCGCTCTCCTCTTTCCCTTTCATCAAGAGGCTTTTTAGCTCCTCTTCACTTTCTGCCATAAGGGTGGTGTCATCTGCATATCTGAGATTATTGATATTGACATTTCTCCTGCCAATCTTGATTCCGGCTTGTGCTTCTTCCAGCCCAGCGTTTCTCATGATTTACTCCACATATAAGTTAAATAAGCAAGGTGACAGTATACAGCCTTGACATACTCCTTTTCCTCTTTGGAACCAGTCAGTTGTTCCATGTCCAGTTCTAACTGTTGCTTCTTAACCTGCGTATAGGTTTCTCAAGAGGCAGGTCAGGTGGTCTGGTATTCCCATCTCTTTCAGAATTTTCCACAGTTTATTGTGATCCACACAGTCAAAAGCTTTGGCGTAGTCAATAAAGCAGAAGTTTTTCTGGAACTCTCTTGCTTTTTCTATGAGCTAAGAGACGTTGGAAATTTGATCTCTGGTTCCCTTGCCTTTTCTAAAACCAGCTTGAACATCAGGGAGTTCATGGTTCACGTATTGCTGAAGCCTGGCTTGGAGAATTTTGAGTATTACTTTGTTAGAATGTGAGATGAGTGCAATTGTATGGTAGTCTGAGCATTCTTTGGCATTGACTTTCTTTGGGATTGGAATGAAAACTGACCTTTCCCAGTCCTGTGGCCGCTGCTGAGTTTTCCAAATTTACTGGCATGTTGAGTGTAGCAGTTTCACAGCACCATCTTTCAGGATTTGAAATAGCTCAGCTGGAATTCCATCACCTCCACCAGCTTTGTTCATAGTGATGCTTTCTAAGGCCCACTTGACTTCATATTCCAGGATGTCTGGTTCTAGGTGAGTGATTACACCATCGTGATTATCTTGGTTGTGAAGATCCTTTTTGTACAGTTCTTCCATGTATTCTTTCCACCTCTTCTTAATATCTTCTGCTTCTGTTAGGTCCATACCATTTCTGTCCTTTATCAAGCCAATCTTTGCGTGAAGTGTTCCCTTGGTATTTCTCATTTTCTTGAAGAGATCTCTAGTCTTTCCCATTCTGCTGTTTTCCTCTATTTCTTTGCATTGATCGCTGAGGAAGGCTTTCGTATCTCTTCTTGCTATTCTTTGGACCTCTGCATTCAGATGCTCATATCTTTCCTTTTCTCCTTTGCTGTTCGCTTCTCTTCTTTTCACAGCTATTAGTAAGGGCTTCCCATACAGCCATTTTGCTTTTTTGCATTACTTTTCCATGGGGATGGTCTTGATCCCTGTCTCCTGTACAATGTCACGAACCTCTGTCCATAGTTCATCAGGCACTCTATCAGATCTAGTCCCTTAAATCTATTTCTCACTTCCACTGTATAATCATAAGGGATTTGATTTAGGTTAAGATTTCTTTCATTTTACTAAACCTGGGGTTCTTAATTTCTTCCTTTTCTAGTTTCTTTAGGTGTAGAATTAGGTTATTTATTTGATTTTTTTCTTGTTTCTTGAGGTATGCCTGTATTGCTATGAACCTTCCCCTTAGCACTGCTTTTACAGTGTCCCATACGTTTTGGGTTGTTGTGTCTTCATTATCATTCATTTCTATACATATTTTGATTTCTTTTTTATTTCTTCTGTGATTTTTTGGTTATTCAGCAATGTGTTGTTCAGCCTCCATGTGCTGGAATTTTTAATAGTTTTTCTCTTGTAAGTGACATCTGATCTTATTGCATTGTAGCCAGAAAAGATGCTTGAAATGATTTCAATTTTTTTTTTAATTTATCAAGGCTAGATTTATGGCCCAGGATGTGATCTATCCTGGAGAAGTTTCCATGTTCAGTTGAGAAAAAGATGAAACTTATTGTTTTGGGGTGAAATGTCCTATAGATATTAATTAGGTCAAACTGGTCCCTTGTATCATTTAAAGTTTGTGTTTCTTTGTTAATTTTCTGTTTAGTTGATCTATTCACAGGTGTGAGTGGGGTATTAAAGTCTCCCACTATTATTGTGTTATTGTTAATTTCTCCTTTTACTTGTTAGCATTTGCCTTACATATTGTGGTGCTGCTATGTTGGATGTATATATATTTTTATAATTGTTATATTTTCTTCTTGGATTGATCCTTTGATCATTATGTAGTGACCTTCTTTGTCTCTTTTCACAACCTTTGTTTTAAAGTCTATTTTATCTGATATGAGTATAGCTACTCCTGCTTTCTTTTGGTCTCCATTTGCATGGAATATCTTTTCCAGCCCTTAACTTTCAGTCTGTATGTGTCCCTTGTTTTGAGGTGGGTCTCTTATAGACAATATATATAGGGGTCTTGTTTTTGTATCCATTCAGCCAGTCTTTGTCTTTTCGTTGAGGCATTCAACCTATTTACATTTAAGGTAATTATTGATAAGTATGATCCTGTTGCCATTCACTTTGTTGATTTGGGTTTGAGTCTATACACCTTTTCTGTGTTTCCTGTCTAGAGAAGATCCTTTAGCATTTGTTGAAGAGCTGGTTTGGTGGTGCTGAGTTCTTTGAGCTTTTGCTTGTCTGTAAAGCTTTAGATTTCTCCTTCATGTTTGAATCATATCCTTGCTGGGTATAGTAATCTGGGTTGTAGGCTTTTCTCTTTCATCACTTTACGTATATCCTGCCATTCCCTCCTAGCCTGGAGAGTTTCTATTGAAAGATCAGCTGTTATCCTTATGGGAATCTCCTTGTGTGTTATTTGCTGTTTTTCCCTTGCTGCTTTTAATATTTGTTCTTTGTATTTGATCTTTGTTAATTTGATCAATATATATTTTGGGTGTTTCATCTAGGTTATCCTATTTTGGACTCTCTGGGTTTCTTGGACTCGGGTGGCTATTTTCTTCCCCATTTTAGAGACGTTTTCAACTATTATCTCCTCAAGTATTTTCTTATGGCCTTTCTTTTTGTCTTCTTCATCTGGGTCTCCTATGATTTGAATGTTGGGGCATTTAACATTGTCCCAGAGGTCTCTGAGGTTGTATTCATTTCTTTTAATTCTTCTGTTTTCCTCTCTGCTTCATTTATTTCTACCATTCTATCTTCTACTTCATTTATTCTATCTTCTGTCTCAGTTATTCTACTGTTGGTTCCCTCCAGAGTTTTTTTGATCTCATTTATTGCATTTTTCGTTATTGATTGACTCTTTTTTTTTTTATTTCTTCTAGGTCCTTGTTAAACATTTCTTGAATCTTCTCGGTCCTTGTCTCCAGGCTCTTTATCTGTAACTTCATTTTGTTTTCAATATTTTGGATCATTTTTACTATCATTATTCTGAATTCTTTTTCAGGGAGACTCCTTATCTCCTCCTCTTTGTTTGGTTTGGTGGGCATTTGTCATGTTCCTTTACCTGCTGAGTATTTACTGCCTTTTCATCTTGTTTATATTGCTGTGTTTGGGTTTGCCTTTCTGTATTCTGACAGTTTGTGGTTCCTCTTTATTGTGGAGGTTCCTTGCTATGGATGGGGTTGGATGGGTGCCTAGTCAAGGTTTCTTGGTTAGGAAGCTTGCATCAGTGTTTGGTTGGTGGAGCTGGATATCTTCTCTCTGGAGTGCAATGAAGTGTCCACTAGTGAGTTTTGAGATATATATAGGTTTGGTGTGACTTTGGGCAAGCTGTATATTGAAGCTCAGGGCTATGTT
Organism: Nanger dama; assembly: GCA_917880005.1. NCBI lineage: Eukaryota > Metazoa > Chordata > Mammalia > Artiodactyla > Bovidae > Nanger > Nanger dama. Next base: position 8,275,654 of record CAKJTW010000059.1, read on the forward strand.
CCTGCATTGCTGCAGAATTTGCATAGTATATCTTGCTCTGGAACTTATTGGCTCTTGGGTGGTGCTTGGTTTCAGTGCAGGTATGGAGGCTTTTGGATGAGCTCTTATCAATTAATGTTCCCTGGAGTCAGGAGTTCTCTCGTGTTTTCAGGTTTTGGACTTAAGCCTTCTGCCTCTGATTTTCAGTCTTATTCTTACAGTAGCCTCAAGACTTCTCCATCTATACAGCACCAATGATAAAACATCTAGGTTAATGATGAAAAGCTTCTCCACAGTGAGGGACACCGGGAGAGGTTCACAGAGTTACATGGAGAAGGGAAGAGAGAGGAGGTAGGTAGAGGTGACCAAAAGAGAAGAGGGGGACTCAAAAGGGGAGAGAGAAAGTTAGCCAGTAATCAATTCCCTATGTGCTCTCCACAGTCTGGACCCCTCAGAGAGATTCACAGAGTTACACAGAGAAGAGAAGAGGGAGGAAGGAGACAGAGGTGACCAGGAGGAAAAGAGGGGAATCAAAAGGAGAGAGACAGATCCAGTCAGTTATCTCTTCCCTAAGTGTTCTCCTCAGCCTGGACACACAAAGAGATTCACAGAGTTGGGTCGAGAAGAGAAGAAGGAGAGAGGAGCTAGAGCTGACCTGGTGGAGAAAAAGGAGAGTCAAAAGGGGGAGAGGAATCAAGCTAGTAATCATACTCCCAACTAAAAATGGGTACTGAAGATTGGGTTCTTAAAGATACAAAATTTATAACATATACAAAAAAGCAAATATTAAAAATCTAGAGTAGAGGTTAGACTTAAAAATATAGTATTAAAAAAACAAAGTCACAAAAATTATAAAAATATATATGAAGTTTGTTTTAAAAATAGGGTCTTCTTTTGGCAAGGTAATAATAAGTTATAGAAATGAAAATTAAAGGAGTAATGGAGGACTTAAAATTATTTTTTAATTTAAAAAATGATAATAGTAAAAATATATCTAGGCATTTCTCTGGAGCTATTGTGGACAGTGTGGGGTCATTTCAGTTTCAGATAGTTCCTTGGTCCACCTTATACTTCTTAAAATCTTCCCCTTCCAATTTAGTCAGTGCTAACTACAGGGTTTTAATCTGTTGCATCTGTCACTTCCAAAGCAGTTCCCTCTGTTTATTTTAGCTTCTTCTGTTTGCTGGTCTCTTCAGTGTCTAATTTCTGCCCTGACACAAGGGGGCAAAGGTAGTCACTTATTCAGGCTCACTTGCTTAGTCATGCTGGGGGAAGGGAGGAACACTGCAAAACAAATATCACTGGTGTATGTGGGGAGTGCTTGCAGTGTCTCAGCCACACTGGGTTTGCCCCTACTCATGGCGTGTGGGGTTTCCCAGTCTACACTTCTCAGGCTCTAGGTTGCTCTGCTGGGGAACTTTCTGAGATGGGCCCTGCGATGCGTGTACTTCCCAGGTCTAAGCTGCTCAGATTCTGGTTCTCGGGTGCTCCACAAATGCACAAACTCGGTTGGACATGTGTTTTGTGCCCTTTCCAGGTCCAAGCTGCTCAGGCGACCAGGTGCTTGGCGAACACAGTCTCCCCAGGTGGGGAGCGTGTCTTATCACTTCCTCGGTCCCAGCCACTCAGTTTCCTGGGTAGCAGCAGGCGGGCCCATCTCAGGTGTACCATGTGTCTCTTCTGGGGAGCTGATCTCTGGCTGCGTCTCTCCTGGCAGATGTCAACTGTCCAGAATCCCAAGAAGTCTTGGTTAGCAACTGGGAGCCTATTTGCAGTTTGGTAGAGGATGCCTCTCTGGGGCTGAGATTGCCCCTTTCAGGCTCTGGCTGGCCCAGCCTGAGTTCCTATCTCCTGTGGGGGATTGGCCAGTCTGCAGCCAGCTAGCTCTCCTTTGGTATTTGCTCAGTCCTTTGTTCTGTGAGTGGGCCTGGCCATGCCTTAGGTTAGGGCTTTTCATGGGTTAGTTTTTCTCTCTCTCTTCTCTCTCTCTCTCTCTTTCTCTCTCGCTATCCCACAGTTTGGGTTGCTATCTCAGATTAGTTCCCTCAGGTTGCCCCTCAGGGCATTCAGGCCTCCCTGTTCAGCCCCTGCTTGCTGGTGGTGGATGCAAGCGCTGGGAGTTGCCATTAGGCTAGTAATCTGGGGGGTTTATTTATTTATTTTTCCTCCCAGTTATGTTGCCCTCTGAGATTCCAAAACTCCCCACAGACCCGCCATTGAGATTGTTTCCGGGTATTTGGAAACTTCTCCTCTTTAAGACTCCCTTCCTGGGAATGGATCTCCCATCCCTACCTCTTTTGTCTCTCTTTTTATCTTTTATATTTTGTCCTACCTCCTTTTAAAGACAATAGGCTGCCTTTGTGGGTGTCTTATGTCCTATGCCATCATTCAGAAGTTGTTTTGTGGAATTTGCTCAGCAATCAAATATTCTTTCAATGGATTCATGGGGGAGAAAGTGGTCTCCCTGTCCTATCCCTCTGCCATCTTAGGACTGCCTCCCAAAAAATAGATTTAGACACAGGAACCTCTTGAGGTGTGATTTGAGATAGATTCCCACTATCTGAACTATTCCAGTACTCTGAGGCAGGCTCCACTGTACAGTCGTGGGGTTGAATCTCAACATTTTGGTTTTGGTGTTAGTTAAAACTGGAAGAGAGTCATCCCCAATCTGGAGAAACATTTCTTTAGCTGGTTAAGAGAAAGGATTGGTAAAGGCCCTTGTAGCTCTGTAGAGCCCCATTTTGGAGAACTGGAAGGGCATTGGAAAGCCTGGCTAGAAGGTTGAAGTTACCTAAAGTTCTTAAATTTGTTATGGTCTCTTCCCTGACTCTTTGCAGTAACAGGAAACTAGGAGGGTTTGGTTTTGTTAGGAACCTTCATTTGCTGGAACTGAAGACTAAGAATTTGGTGGTCTTCCTTAGAGGTGGCTTCTCTAGAGTATTGTAATAATCATTTCACTCAGTTCTGAAAAACTTTTGAGCTGTTGTATGTTGCAGTCCAATTTCATTTTAAGGAAGTTAAATTTAGGAGACTTAACAAGTTCCCTAAAATGGCCATTGACACTCTAAATTGCCTTTGGTCAGTTCAGTCCATTTAGTTAGAAATGTGCATAAAGAAGGACTGTTTTTTAAACATGAAATTGGTTGAAGTCCTTGTAAGGTGGACACTCTCAAAATACTTAGATAACTGTGGTTCAAATTACTAGTTTTTCCTCTAGAGCAAAGGATAATTTTCAAACAGCTTAAACAGCTTATAGCACTAAAGGCTTAATTCAAACAGCTTGTAAGCCAATCTCAGCCAAGTCTTATGGAGGCAGCTTGGTCCAGGAGGAGCCAGAACAAAGGCTTTTAAAATTTTAATAGCCAGTCTTCAAAAGATAGCCCTTCTAGTAGGCTAAAGATTATAAAACTCAGTAGTGTTTTGGAGAAACAACTTCTGTTACCAAAGAAGTAGCTGGAAGACTTAGGCACATTCAGGAGAGGCAGTGTTCCACAAGAAATAGGCTGAGGGCTAGCCAGTTTCAATAAAACAGTCTGATTTCTAAATCAAAGCAGAATGTCAAAAGAGTACTTGCATAAATATATCCTGAATAAATCCAGGAGAGCTTAAAATAGAAAGAGGATGTGAACTGGGGTTTAGAAGAACATCATTCCTTCAAACTCCAGGGTCAGTGAAAAAAGCAATGAGGGACAGTGGACTCAATTGTGGGTATTGCACTTGTTTGCTCACTGGCCCCTGAAATACTGAGAGTCTTCTCTGGTTCCTGTACAGGTCACCAGAATATTGACCTCAAACAAATAGACTGTCAGATCCTTCTCCAGCAAAGATGAGTCACAGTCACAGAGAATCACAGTTTGGGGTGTGCAACTGTGGCAAGCTTCAGGAGAGTCCCTGCACAACAAGGGGAAGAGAGTTATAGAGGAAAAAGGAAGCTGGGAGGGCTATAGTAAACCAAGAGTTCCTGGCTTATCATTGGCTGAGTTCTTGCCAGGAGAGAAGGGGAGTCTTTCTTCTTGTTGGGATTTGTTATTGTCACATGGTGTGAGAGCTCCCTTTCTGGTCTCCCAATACTAAACTGAGGTTTATGTTTATTTTTTGTATACTTAATTGCTGTATTTTTATCAGTTACTAGTTAATCGTCAATTATATTCCATATATTGATGACATGTTCAAATCTGAGATCCTACTCATGACTTACATGCTTTACAAAGCATTTAATACATATTAGAAGGATACATACATACTGGAAATACATATTAGAAAGGTATCAGCTTCTTTAAGCTTATTCATAGTTACGGAAAGGTAAAAAGAGCACAGTAGAGAAGCTATTCTAAATGTAGGAGGAAACGAGGATAGAGTATTTGCATAAAGGAAAGGAGAGCTATCAGAATTAAAATATAGTTAAAAAGAGGATATTAAAAAGTGTCAAGAAGAATGAGGACTGAGAAAAGACCATTTAATTTGTCTTCTTTCTGTAGATTGGTAGTAACAGAAGCCAAATATCTAGTGATTACAGAGGAAATGAGTGAATGTGTGCTAAGTCGCTTCAGTTTTGTCTGACTCTTTGGAACCCTTTGAACTGTAGCCCTCTGTCCATAGGTTTCTCCAGGCAAGAATACTGGAATGGGTTGCCATTTCCTTCTCCAGAAATGAGTGAAGAGGGTCTATGAAGTAGTCATTTAAATAGTTTTCATTGAATGGAATTAGCCCAGTGTTAGCTTTAGGAGCCATAGGGGATGTCAGTGTCCAAACTTTGAGTCTCCAACAGTTACTGTGTTGGAGTTGTTGTCCACTGATTGTTCAGTTGCCTAGTTGCCTCTGGCTCTGTAACCCCATGGACTGTAGCATGCCAGGTTCCTCTGTCCTCCATTATTTCTGAGAGTTTGCTCAAATTCATGTCTATTATGTTGATGGTATCTAACCATCTCATCCCCTGCCACCTCCTTCTCCTTTTGCATTCTGTCTTTCCTGGCATCAGGGTATTTTCCAATAAGTAGACTCTTTGAAACAGGTGGCCAAAGGATTGGAGCTTCAGCACCAGTCCTTCCAGTGAATATTCAGGGTTGATTTCCTTTGATCAAATTGACTGATTTGATGTCCTTGCAGTCCAAGGGATTCTCAAGAGTCTTCTCCAGCACCACAGTTTGAAAGCATCAATTCTTCAGCGCTCAGCCTCTCTTATGGACCAGCTGTCACATCTGGACATGATTACTGGAAAAACCAGAGCTTTGGCTATACAGACATTTGCTGGCAAAGCAAGGTCTCTGCTTTTAATACACTGTCTGGATTTGTCATTCCTTTTCTTCCAAGGAGCAAGCATCTTTTAATTACATGGCTGTAGTCACCATCCACAGTGATTTTGGAGCCCAAGAAAGTAAAATCTGTTACTGCTTCCACTTTTTGCCCTTCTATTTACCATGAAATAATGGGACCAAATGCTTGTTACTTTTTTTTTTTCTTGTTGAGTTTCAAACCAGCTTTTCCACTCTTTTCTTTCATCTTCATCAAGAGGTTCTTTAGTTCTTTTTCAGTTTTATCATTAGAGTGGTATCATCTGCATATCTGAGGTTGTTGGTATTTCTCCTGGAAATTTGATTCCAGCTTGTGCTTCATCCGGCCTGGCATCTTGCATAATGTACTCTGCATAGAAGTTAAATAAGCAGAGTGACAATATACAGCCTTGATGTACTCCTTTCCAAATTTAGAACCAGTTCATTGTTCCATGTCCAGTTTTAGCTGTTGCTTCTTGACCCAAATATAGGTTTCTCAAGAGGTAAGTAAGGTGGTCTGGTACTCCCATCTCTTTAAGAATTTTCCACAGTTTGTTGTGATCCAAACAGTCAAAGGCTTTAGCATAGTCAGTGAAACAGAAGTAAATGATTTTCTGGAGCTCCCTTGCATTCTCTATGAGCTGTTGAATGTTGGCAATTTGATCTCTGGTTCCTTTCTTTTCTGTATTCAGCTTGTACATCTGAAATTTCTTTGTTCATGAGCTGCTGAAGCCTAGCTTGAAGGATTTTGAGCATAACTTTGCTATGAATAAAATGTGAAATGAGTATAATTGTTTGGTAGTTTGAGCATTCTTTGGCATTGCCTGTATTTGTAATTGGAATGAAAACTGGCTTTTCCAGTCTTGTGGCCACTGCTGAGTTTTCCAAATTTGCTGACATACTGAGTGCAGCACTTTCACAGCATCATCTTTTAGGATTTGATATAGCTCAGCTGGAATTCTGTCACCTCCACTGGCTTTGTTCACAGTAATGATTCCTAAGGCCCACTTGACTTCACACTCCAGGATGTCTGGCTCTAGGTGAGTTACTACACTATTCTGGCTCTTTGGATCATTAAGACCTTTCTGGTACAGTTCTTCTGTGTATTCTTGCCACCTCTTCTTAATCTTTTCTGCCTGTTAGGTCCTTACAGTTTCTGTTCTTTATCTTGCCCATCCTTACATGAAACATTCTCTTGATATCTTCAATTTTCTTAAGGAGATCTCTAGTCTTTCCCTTTCTATTCTTTTCTTCCATTTCTTTGCATTGTTAATTTAAGAAGAACTTATCTCTCCTCTGGAACTCTGCATTCACTTGGGTGTATCTTTCCCTTTCTTCCTTGCCTTTGTTTTCTCATCTTTCCTTAGCTACTTGTAAAGCCTCCTCAGACAACCCCTTTGCCTTCTTGCATTTCTCTTTCTTGGGATGATTCTGGTCACTGCATCCTATACAATGTTATGAACCTTCATCCATGATTCTTCAGGCACTCTATCTTCCAGGTCTAATTCCTGGAATCTATTTGTCACCTCCACTGTGTAAACATAAGGGACTTCATTTAGATCATACCTGAATGGTCTAGTAGTTTCCCATACTTTCTTCAATTTAATCCTGAATTTTATAATAAGGAGCTCATGATGTGGGCCACAATCAGCTCCATCTTGTTTTTACTGACTATATTGAGCTTTTCCATCTTTGACTGCAAAGAACATAAATAATCTGACTTCAGAATTAACCATTCGTTGATGTCCATGTTTAGAATCATGTCCTGTGTGGTCGGAAAAGGATGTTAGTTATGACCAGCTTGTTCTCTTGACAATACTCTATTAGCCTTTGCCTACTTCAATTTGAACTCCAAAACCAAACTTGCCTGTTACTCCAAATATTTCTTGACTTCCTACTTTTGCATTCCAATTCCCTGTGATGAAAAGAACTTTGTTTGTGTGTGTGTGTGTCAGTTCTAGAAGTTGTAGTATATTTTCATAGAACTGGTTAATTGCAACTTCTTTGGCATTAGTGGTTGGGGCATAGTCTTGGATTACTGTGATGGTGAATGTTTTGCCTTTGAAACAAACCAAGATCTTTCTGTTGTTTTTGTGATTGCACCTAAGTACTGCATTTTAGACTCTTGTTGACTGTGAGGGCTACTCCCTTTCTTCTAAGGGATTCTTACCCACAGTAGTAGATATAAGGTTCATCTGAATGAAATTTTTCCATTTCTATCTCTTTCAGTTCACTGATTCCTAAAATTCCAGTGTTCTCTTTTGTCATCTCCTGCTTGACCATGTTCAATTTACCTTGATTTATGGACCCAACATTCCAGGTTATGTAGTATTGTTCTTTGCAGCACTGGACTTTGCTTTCACTCCACTCCCCACTCCTGGCAAATCCACAGCTGAGCGCCATTTCTGCTTTGTCCCAGCTGCTTCATTCTTATTGGAGCTATTAGTAATTGCTCTCTACTCTTCCCCAGTAGCATATTGAACACCTTCTGACCTGAGGGGGTTCATCTTCAGGCATCATATTTTTATGCCTTTTCATGCTATTCATCTGATTCTCCAGGCAATAATATTGGAGTGGGTTGCCATTTCCTTCTCCAGTAGACACATGTCAGAAATCTTCACTATGATGCATCTGTCTTGGGTTGGCTTGCATGAAATGACTTATAGCTTCATTGAGTTACACATGCCTCTTTGCCACAGCAAGACTGTGATCCATGAAGGGGACATTATCCATAGGAAGAGCAATAGACCCTGTTTATGTTAGCTCTTTTACATGAAGCATTTGTATTTTAAATTTTTTGATACTGTGAAGATACCATAATCAACAGATAGATTATATTTTCAAGGATATAAACCCTACTGGACTCTTTCAAAAGATTTTGAAATTTTGATTGATGATCCAAAGTCTGCAATCTTTAGGAATACACAAGAGCTTGAAGCAGTCTATATAAAATGATGGAATTACTTCAAAATTAACCTGGCTTCTTTTCCAAGAGTTAATATACCAGTAAATTCTTTGACTAAATTTCAGTTATGAACAGAATTTTTCTTTTTAAAAAAAGAGTATTCTTGCTCTGTTCTCAAAGTGTATCATAACTCTAAAACTTTTTAAACTTTCCAAACACAGAAAACTTATAGGTTTCAGACAGCACCAGATCTCTAATTGGGGTCTCTTTGCTCACCTTAAGCAGTATCTGACTTAGCAGTAGAGCTGACAGATGGCTGAATATTCATCTCTTCTTTATTTTCTCATTCTTTTTAGGAATAAATTAAAAATTTGCTTATAGAAAACAGTGTTTTTGGTAGCTGGGTTATCTTTATATTTCAAAATTTGGGGATGGGGAATTTAACTGACATGTTTGGCTGTGAGTAAACAAAAGTTGAATTTTGAGATGTTGAAAAAGTTGACAGTTTGAGCTATTTGCTTTGACTTCCAAAGATTCTTGTGTGACTACTTGGTAGGCATCATAAAAGTTTGCTGGTTATTAGGGGTTAGAAAAGACTCTGATGCTGGGAAAGATTGAGGGCAGAAGAAGGGGATGACAGGGGACAAGGTAGTTCGATGGTATCATTTATTCAATAGACATGAATGTTAGCAAGCTCTAGGCAATGGTGAAGGACAGGGAAGCCTGGCGTGCTGTAGTCCACGGGGTCTCAAAGAGTCAGACATAGCTGAGTAACTGAGCAACAACAAGTCTATGATGGGAATTTCTAGCCTTTAAAATTTGAGGGAGTTATATATTTTTTCAAACATTAGGAGACATATCACTATTATTTTGTCAGGACTAAGTGGATAACTGATGTTTTTGTTTAACTTGAGGTTGTACATTTTCTCTTTGCTAACAGCACCTTGAATTCATTAGGGGATCATACCTTCCTCATGATTAATATATTGTTTATAAGGATCTGATTCTATCTCTGGACTTATGGATGGACAAATAGACTATTGGACTACTGTATCCTTTGCCTCAAATGATTGATTTGAGGTTAGTCATGTGACTTAACCACAACCCAGTAAGACTTTTCTGGAAATAGTAGGAGAGAACGTATTTCATTCCACTAGTAGGGTTAGCAGTCAAGATGATGTAAGCTTGAGTCTTTTGAGGCCATCTGATATCTGAGAATAAAGCCTTTAAACATCAAAGCAGGTTTTATGATGTGAAATAAGTCAGATGGAAAAAGAAAAATACCATATGATTTATACATATGTGGAATATTAAAATAAACAGTAAATGAGCAAAAGCAAATAGATACAGTGAACAAACTGATGGGTAGCCAGAGGAAGATGGGGACAAGGGTTGAAATGGTTAGAGTCAACTGTATTATAACAGATGGTAACTAGACTTTTGGTGGTGAGCATGCTGTAGTGTATACAGAAGTTGAATTATTATGCTGTACATACACCTGAATCTTATTTAATATTGTAAACAAAAGTTACCTTAATTTTAAAAAAAGTCTGCCACCACACATGTATATTAGAAAAAAAAAATTAAAGAGCTAATTTTCTGCTTAAAACAAAAGCAAAAGCAAACCAAAGCAGAACTGAGAGATAAAGAGAAACCAAGTCCTGAAAACATCATTTGAATCATGGAATAAGCCAAATCTGAATTTTACAACCAGGATTTTTTTTTTTTTTAACATCACTTGAAGCCATAAATTCTCTTTTAGCTTAAACCAGTTTGAGTTAGGTTTTAGATATATGCAACAGAGGGAGTTCAGACTGATAATTTTCAGAGATACAAACAGTGCCATTTTAATCACCATAATTTAAAAAGAGTATTTTCACAAAAGATAGGAAAATAAAAGATAATTATTAAGATAGAAAAAAATTAATAAGATTATTGCCTTTAATGCTCACATTTCTTGGCAAGCAAGTTAAAACCATATCACAGGGCACTGAGGAACAGGAGGTCTAATAGAATAGTAATGGGATTGAGACTCAAGAGAGAGGATTTAAGTCTTGCTTCTGTCAGTGTTGGTGATTATCAAGGAATTATTGAAGTTCTCTCATCAGTGCTCTCTCAGTGTTTAACTGGAACAAATGATTTCTGAATAGGTACCCTGTATATTCTTTATGAGGAAAAAGGCAGGCTTGTTTATATGAAAATGTCCAAAACTTCTCAAGTCACCATAATGCACATTTATTTCTTAGCTATGATTACAACTTAAGGACCAGATAAAGTTTAATCTCTAATGACTTGGGCAAATTAAGCTGTTCCTCTTCTTTCAAAAATTAAAATATTTGACTTTCAAAGATTAAAACAATTGAGCATTCAATTTTTTGAAGTTTTCAAGTTTTTGCTAACATTCCGGGTAAGATTTTAATTTGATATTATAAAATGCTCATCTATTGAGTATGTTAGAGTTAAAAGAAATAAAGTGATTTTTTAAAAGAATGCTCACATTGTGTGAAAAATGAACATCTGTTTTATGGGCTAATTATGTGATGTATAGAAAGTTTCTTGTTGTTCATAGCTGTATTTTGAAGGATTAGTCAATGAGCCATGTAATAAATACTGTTTAAAATGAAATTTTTGTGCATTAATGAATCAAGCTATTCTCTATATGCTCAGCACATTTTTTAAAAAGACAGACTTGTTTTAAGTGAATTTTATGACCAGAGTGAAACAATTGACTTTACATGATTTCAGCGGGCAAAACATCTGGTTTAGTGAAGTCCAGTGCTTCTTTACTTTGTTATTTTCAAAGTTCTAGAATGTTAAGCTGAACTCCTGTACAATTTTAGGTCAAAGGAAAGAAACATGGGTGTGTTTCTGTGGAAGAGACCCTGCTTTATAAGAAGGACTTGCATCACATCCAATCATGTTTGGCAAAAGTAAGAGGGAAATCAGGAAAGCAGATGAAGCAATTACTGAGGTTGCCCTGGAGGCCCCAGGTCTGCACAGCATGTTGGTTTACACTGTCTGCTTACTGACCTCTTTCCATGCAGGTGAGGGTTTCTCCTCTGTTTCCTTTGCTGCTTATTATTGTAGGAACCAGAGGTAATGGACCATTTTGCACAGTCCACAGTAGCAAGGTGAAAGTAGCTATTTCCCCTTCAGAAATCTACTGAAATGTCCCCTGCAGTGAGCATATGTTAGGCAAGAGCAAGGTCATACACTTGCCATGTAAACAGCTTGATCAGAGCCAATGGCCCCAGTTTTTTAAAGGCTACAACTTCAATTATGACTTGGCCTAAACATGTCAGCACCTTCTTTTGAGGGCAACTGTCAATCAGGTGGGCACTATTTCATTTTAATATTTCCCCACATTGAGCTGATTTACTAATTCTACTTGTACTGAATGTCTTCCATAGTTGTGCTTTGCTGTGTGATGTGGAATTAGCTGCTTCTAGGTGTCAGTGATAAATAATGCAGTAGATACAGTGTGTGGACTCTAGAGCCATATTATCTTGAGTTCTGACACCAATTAGCTGTATGACTCTGGGAAACTTACCTAATCTCTCAGCACCTCATTTCCTTACATATGAAATGGGTTCAAGGTTGGTTGTGAAGATCAAATGAATGTGACTGGCATATTGTAAGAACTCCATCAGTATAAAATATTATTTTCATTATTGATTATGATTGAGCTTTGATACATCATTCAGTCCTTTTTTTTTTTGGATGATTCAGAAAAATGAATGGTATCATCACACAGTGATTCTGGAATGTTTATTTACTATATCTGTTGTGCCCATATCATTGTCATAAGTGCTGCTGAAGACAGTAAGCCAGATTATTAGCCCCTGAATATCTATGGTGATGTCTGACATGGGGATTCTGGTGACACAAAATTAACATTGGCAATTTTAAGGGATCTTGGCAATTTGTTTTTACTCCATCAGTTAAGTTCTCAAGCAAAACATGTATAGCAGATATTGCTATTCAACATATTGGAGGCAGTGAACACAGCATTGGAAAGTCAAAGAAATAAACTGAGTTCTTTTGGGTTGATGGAAGTATGTTGAACCTTAGTGTCTCATCTTTGTGCATTTAGGTTTAACTTGAGAACACTACCTGGTTTCTAAGACACGGCCTGATACACAATCAATATTTGGTGTGCTTTACAAAGCATCTCATCCAGAGTTTCTCAAGCTTGGCGCTATTGACTGTTTGGGCCAGATAGTTCTCTGTTGGCATGTAAGATGTTTAGCAGCACCCCTTGTCTCTGTCTACTAGATCCACAGTCCTTTCTCCCTTCTCAGTTGCTATAACCAGAAATATTTCCATACATTTTAAAACATACTCCAAGGATCATATTTAGCTTCATTTGAGAACTACTGATCCTAAAATTATCATATTCCCTTATAGAAAGAATGGCCACATCAGGCTTGTCACTTACAGCTGGGAGGATTGAATTTTGATGTTTATGTGTTTTATGCAGGGTCCTCTGGCTAGTGACTAGTAGAACCAGCAGGTAAACTTGACAGGGCTTTTTGCTGAATCCTCTACCTTCTGACTTACATGACCGTGTGTAGCATAAAGGTAAACGTGGTGGAAGGAAGTGGGCAGGATTGACATAGCTCAGTAGTGTGCAAAGGCTGCCTGGCTGATTAAGCTATGCTTGCTGGAATCATGACCACACAGCAACTCTTCAGCTATGTTTCTGTTCTCAGTGTTATCTTTGAAAATAATTTTAAAAATGCCACAGTTATAGTTTCTGGGGATAGTCCCAAAAGGAATATGCTGTCTACTTTACTTAGGGGCAACAAACTGTCTATCTTATTTACAGAGATGGAAAGGGTAGCTTCAGTTTTCCTGGTGATGGACACAGTTTCCTAATATGGAAGGACATTGTGATTGTGTTTATATTTGTGATAGTCTAACTTAATTTTCCTTTCTTCTAGTGAAATATTAAAAACATTCCTGGAGGGAAAAGAGTGCCTGCTGTCTTAGAGTCTGGTGTAAATCATTGGTACAGACTAGCCTGTGAAATACAATAGCTGCTGCTTCCAGGCGGTTTTTACAGACATAGGAGATCTAAATTTTACATAACTGTGAAGATAAATTAGGGCCTTCTCCAAATGATGCTCCCTGAACTATAAATCTCCTTTGCAGTTTCAAATTCTATCTAAACAACTTGGCATTAAAATTCATTCACTAAGATAAGTTGGGCTAGAGAAGGTGTAAGCAATGATCACGATTAATATAAAGAAGCCAGAGAAGAAGAGATAAAGTGGAAACAACAGAAACAGAATGAGGCAGCTGGAGAGAGTTAGAGTACAATTTGAAAATAAACCCATGGAAATGATTTATAAAAGAATTTGGTTAAAAAAAAATGCAGTGATGAGAACTCACAATTTTAAATCAGATCTCTTTATACCCATTACAGTGAACAAAATTGTACTCAAGATAAGTTTTAGCTAAGAAAGTAGATACCATCAGAAGTGAGTTTAACAAGGTTTAGCATTGCTCCCAAACTTATTATTAACATCATCAGTAAATCCTCTTTTATTGCACCAAGGTCAGAATCAAGGTTCTTGAAGCTAAGATGGGACTAAAGCCATCTGAAACCAAGGGTTTACCACCGACTAATTCTATAAGCTTAGATCAGTTGTTCTAAGGTTTAAGCCTAAATTGAATGTTATGGGGGACTTGTAAAAACACAGATTACTAGGCTTTAATCCAGAGTTTTTGATTTAGTAGTTCTAGGGAGAGGGTTCAAGAATTTACCTTTGTGACACGTTGCCATGTGATGGTGATTGATGAGAGGCCACACTCTGTGAACTGGGGTTTCCTCACTGGGACCTACATGAGCATCATTTTCCTTAGGCATAGAATGTGACCAAAGACTATATACCACTATAGTACTTATGTGTGCAAAGTCTTTTAAGTGTATATATTTTCTTAAAAATTGCTTTCAGCTACAATCTAAGACTATTTCATTAATTTGGCCTACTTTATTGGGAACATAATCAGATTATTCTAGTACAATAAAACTGTCAGTGGTAAATTCTAATGTCCTCTTAGAAATTCTGTACTCTCAAAAAAATGGACATAAGTGTTATAATTTTTATTAAGAAGAGGCAGAAGATTGGCTCTCATGTCTTTTCAGATGGCCTGTTTCTGAATATGCTTTCCTTCAGCTTTCTGATAGCTTTTGACAGTTAGGAAAATGGAAAATACTCTGGTAGTAGGTGAATTCTGAAAATACTTCCACAGATCAGTGATAATACAGTTTTTAAGCTCTAAAAATTCCATATCTCCAACAGGTGTCGTTAGTCACTCAGTCGTGCCCGACTCTTTGTGACCCCAAGGACTGCAGTCCACCAGGCTCCTCTGTCCATGAGATTTTCCAGTCAAGGATACTGGAGTGGGTTCCCATTTCCTTCTCCAGGGGATCTTCCCAACCCAGGGATCGAACCCAAGTCTCCTGCATTGCAGGCAGATTCTTTACCGACTGAGCTATAAGGGAAGCCCCTGTCTCCAACAGGTACTACCCTCTAAGCAGTGTTATGATTTTTACTTGTACACCAACTTATAAGCCTGAACACTTTACAAATGACCTGTAGAGACTCCTGATTTAGAGAGTGGCTAACTTGAATTCTATGGAGTTCTAAAGGACAGAAATGTTAATTAAAAAGTAGTGGCAATTTCAATATTTTATAATACAATCCTCAATGTATAGAAATATATTCAAGAATAAAAATTTCAAGCATCTGGGGAAATGAAATTATTCTTTGGAATTTTGGAGGAATATTCTCATGTTTAAACAGACATTTTGAGTCATACCATGTTCTAGATTCTATGCCAGTTGCCAAGGAAACATTTAAATGAAGGATTTATCTTAGATTCTTTTTTTTTTTTTTAACATATTTTTATTTATCTATTGGCTGCTCTGGGTCTTAGTTGTGGCATACAGGATTTTTGATCTTCCTTGGAGCATTCAGGATCTTTAGCTGTGGCCTGCAAACTATTAGTTGTGGCATGTGGTTACTCAGTTGTGGTATGTGGGAGAAAGGAGCAGTGACTCAACAAGAGACTGACAGAGACTTACCTGTGAGTGTCCAGGAGTCTCTGGCAGAGGCCTGAGTTGGTGGTGGACTGTTGCAGGGTCCAGGGTACTGGACCTTTTGAAGGAGATAGACATTATCTTCATTACTTCCACCATAGTTTGGCCTCAGGCCAAACAATAGGGAGGGAACACAACCCGCCCATAAATAGAAAATCGGATTAAAGATTTATGGAGAATGGTCCTGCCCATCAGAACAAGACCCAATTTCCCCCTCAGTCAGTCTGTCTCATCAGGAAGCTTCCCTATGCCTCTTACCCTTATCCTTCAGAAGGCAGACAGAATGAAAACAACAATCACAGAAAACTAATCAAACTGGTCACATGGACCATGAAAGTAAAAGTGAAGTCGCTCAGTCCTGTTGACTCTTTGCGACCCCGTGGACTGGAGCCTACCAGGCTTCTCCATCCATGGGACTCCCCAGGCAAGAATACTGTAGTGGGTTACCCTTTCCTTCTCCAGGGGATCTTCCCAACACAGGGACTGAACCTGGGTCTCCCGCATTGGAGGCAGACGCTTTAACCTCTGAGCCACCAGCCTTGTCTAATCCGGTAAAACTATGAGCAATACCCTGTAGGACCACCCAAGACAGATAGGTCATAGTGGAGAGTTCTGACACAATGTGGCCCACTGGAGAAGGGAATAGCAAACCGCTTAAGTATTCTTGCTTTGAGAACCCAATGAACAGCATGAAAAGGCAAAAAGATAGGACACTGAAAGATGAACTCCCCAGGTTGGTAGGTGCCCAGTATGCTACAGGAGGAGAGTGGAGAAGTATCTCCAGAAAGAGTGAAGAGACAGATCCAAAGCAAAAACAACACCGAGTTGTAGATGTGACTGGTGATGGAAGTAAAGCCCAGTGCTGTAAAGAGCAGTATTGCATAGGAACCTGGAATGTTAGGTCCATGAATCAAGGCAAATTGGAAGTGGTCAAGAGTGAACATTGACATGTTAGGAATCAGTGACCTAAAATGGACTGGAATGGGTGAATTTAACTCAGATGACCACTATATCTACGACTGTGGGTAAGAATCCCTTAGAAGAAATGAAGTAGCCATCATAGTCAACAAAAGAGTCCAAAATACAGTACTTGGATGCAATCTCAAAAACAACAGAATGATCTCTGTTCATTTCCAAGGCAAACCGATCAATATCAGGGTAATCCAAGTCTATACCCTGACCAGTAATGCTGAAGAAGCTGAAGTTGAATGGTTCAGTGAAGATCTATAAGACCTTCTAGAACTAACACCCCAAAAAGATGTCCTTTACATTATAGGGGACTGGAATGCAACAGAGGAAGTCAAGAGGTACCTGAAATACCAGGCAAATTTGGCCTTGGAGTACAAAATGAAGCAGGGCAAAGGGTAACAGAGTTTTGCCAAGAGAGAGCACTGGTCATACCAAACACCCTTTTCCAACAACACAAAAGAAGACTCTTCACCTGGACATCACCAGATGGTCAGTACTGAAATCAGGTTTTGATTATGTTCTTTGCAGCTGAAGATGGAGAAAATATACAGTCAGCAAAAACAAGACCAGGAGCTGACTGTGCCTCTCATCATGAACTCCTTATTGCCAAATTCAGACTTAAATTAGAGAAAGTAGGGAAAACCACTAGACCATTCAGGTATGCCCTAAAGGAAATTACTTATGATTATATAGTGAAAATGAGAAATAGTTTCAAGGTATTAGATCTGATACAGTGCCTGAAGAACTAAAGAGGGAGGTTCGAGACATTGTACAGGAGGCAGCAATCAAGACCATCCTCAAGAAAAAGAAATGTAAAAAGGGCAAAATTGTCTGAGGAGGTCTTACAAATATCTTAGAAAAGAACAGAAGCTTACAGTAAAGGAGAAGAGGAAAGATGTATCCATTTGAATGTAGAGTTCCAACGAATAATAAGCAGAGATAAGAAAGCCTTCCTCAGTGATCATTGCAAAGAAATAGAAGAAAACAATAGAATGGGAAAGACTAGAGATCTCTTCAAGAAAATTAGAGATACTAAGGGAGCATTCCATGCAAAGATGAGCACAATAAAGGACAGAGATGATGGACCTAACAGAAGCAGAAGATATTGAGTAGAGGTGGCAAGGATACACAGAACTATACAAAAAAGATCTTCATGACTCAGGTAATCACAATGGTGTGATCACACACCTAGAGCCAGACATCCTGGAATGCAAGATCAAGTGGGTCTTAGGAAGCATCACTAGGAACAAAGCTGGTGGAAGTGATGGAATTCCAGTTGAACTATTTCAAATCCTAAAAAATGATGTGAAAGTGCCACTCAATATGCAAGCAAATTAGGAAAACTCAGCAGTCACCACAGGACTGGAAAAAGCTGGTTTTCATTCCAGTCCCAAGAAAGGCAATGCCAAAGAATGCTCAAACTACCACCCAATTGCATTCATCTCACACTCTAGTAAAGTAATGCTGAAAATTCTCCCAGCCAGTCTTCAACAGTACATGGACCATTTAGAAACGGCAGAGGAATCAGTGATCATATTGCCAACATCCATTGGATCATCGAAAAAGCACAAGAGTTCCAGAAAAACATCTATGTCTCGCTTATAGACTGCACCAAAGGCATTGACTGTGGCTCACAACAAGCTGTGAAAAATTCTTAAAGAGATGGGGAATACCAGACCACCTTAACTGACTCCTAAGAAATCTGTATGCAGGTCAAGAAACAACAGAGAATGAGATGTGGAACAACAGACTGGTTCCAAATTGGGAAAGGAGTACGTCAAGGCTGTATATTGTCACCCTGCTTATTTAACTTCTATGCAGAGTATATTATGCAAAATGCTGGGCTGGATGAAGCACAAGCTGGAATCAAGATTGCTAGGAGAAATATCATAACCTCAGATACACAGATGACACCACCCTTATTTCAGAAGGCAAAGAACTAAAGAGCTTCTTGATGAAAGTGAAAGAGGAGAGTGAAAAAAGTTGGCTTAAAACTCAACATTCAGAAAGTTAAGATCATGGCACCCAATCCCATCATCCTATGGCAAATAGAGAAACAATAGAAACAGTGAGAGACTTTATTTTGGGGGGCTCCAAAATTACTGCAGATGGTGACTGAGCCATGAAATTAAAAGATACTTGCTCCTTGGAACTGGAGAAGGCAATGGCACCCCCACTCCGGTACTCTTGCTTGGAAAATCCCATGGATGGAGGAGCCTGGTGGGCTGCAGTCCATGGGGTCGTCAAGAGTTGGACACAGCTGAGCAATTTCACTTTCACTTTCCTGCATTGGAGAAGGAAATGGCAACCCACTCAAGTGTTCTTGCCTGGAGAATCCCAGGGATGGGGGGAGCCTGGTGGGCTGCCATCTATAGGGTTGCACAGAGTCAGACACGACTGAAGTGACTTAGCAGCAGCAGCAGTTCCTTGGAAGAAAAGCTATGACCAACCTAGATAGCATATTAGAAGGCAGAGACATTGCGCTGCCAACAATGCTCCATCTAGTCAAAGTTTTTTTTTTTCCCAGTAGTCATGACATGAATGGCTGTGAAAGTTGGACTGTAAAGAAAGCTGAGCATGAAAGAATTGATGCTTTTGAACTGTGGTGTTAAAGCAGATTCTTGAGAGTCCCTTGGACTGCAAGGAGATCCGACTAGTCAAGCCTAAAAGAAATCAGTCCTGAATATTCTTTGGAAGGACTGATGCTGAAGCTGGGCTCAGTTCTTTTGCCATCTGATGCAAAGAACTGACTCATGGAAAAGACCCTTATGTTAGGAAAGATTGAAGGCAGGAGGATAATGGGATGAATGAAGATGAGATAGTTTGATGGCATCACTGACTTGATTGACATGAGTTTGAGTAGGCTTCCAGAGTTGGTGGTGGACAGGGAAGCCTGGCATGGTGCCAACCATGGGGTAGCAAAGAGTTGGACATGAATGAAGTGAACTGAACTATTGTGAAATCTATGTAGTTCCCCTAAACAGGGATCTATAAGCGGGGATCAAGCCTGGGTGCCCTGCATTGGGGGCATGAATTCTGAGCCACTGGACCTAAGGCAAGTCGCCATCCTAGTTTTTAAGAAGCTTACAATATGTGAAGCTTACACATTTATAAGTAAATGTGTATGATACAATGTGAAGTCTTCAGTGGCAGTATGTGCAAAATGAATGAGAACAGATAAAGGGTAGAAAAAATAAAAGTATAAATGGGAAATCATTTATAGAAAGAAATATCTCATAGGTTACCAAATAAACATTTTAAATTATGTAGGCTATTCAGAACCAAACAGACTGCTAGCTTTGTGTTTTAAGCAGCAGATAAGAAGCTGCTAGAAGTTTCTAAGGTATTTTTGTTTTGCATATTATTGAGACCTAAATAAAGATCCTTTGATTATCATGTCTTTCTACATGTCCTTTCATCCTTCTAAATGAGACTAAATCATTGAATATACTGGAAATATATGACCATCATCAGTTCAGTTCAGTCACTTAGTCGTGTCTGACTCTTTGCAACACCATGAATTGCAGCACACCAGGCCTCCCTGTCCATCACCAGCTCTCAGAGTTCACTCAAACTCATGCCCATCGAGTCAGTTATGCCATCCAGGTATCTCATCCTCTACCCTCTTCTCTCCCTGCCCCTAATCCCTCCCAGCATCAGGGTCTTTTCCAATTAGTCAACTCTTCGCATGAGGTGGCCAAAGTACTGGAATTTCAGCTTTAGCATCAGTCCTTCCAGTGAACACCCAGGTCTGATCTCCCTGCAGTCCAAGGGACTCTCAAGAGTTTTCTCCAACACCACAGTTCAAAAGCATCAATTCTTCCAGCGCCTAGCTTTCTTCACAGTCCAACTCT
Source organism: Nanger dama (assembly GCA_917880005.1). Taxonomy (NCBI): domain Eukaryota; kingdom Metazoa; phylum Chordata; class Mammalia; order Artiodactyla; family Bovidae; genus Nanger; species Nanger dama. The sequence continues at coordinate 8,295,739 of CAKJTW010000059.1, forward strand.
CACATCCATACATGACCACAGGAAAAACCATAGCCTTGACTAGACAGACCTTTGTTGGCAAAGTAATGTCTCTGCTTTTAATATACTGTCTAGGTTAGTCATAACTTTTCTTCCAAGGAGTAAGCGTCTTTTAATTTCATGGCTGCAATCACCATCTGCAGTGATTTTGGAGCCTGAAAAATAAAGTCTGCCACTGTTTCCACTGTTTCCCCATCTATTTACCATGAAATGATGGGACCAGATGCCATGATCTTAGTTTTCTGAATGTTGAGCTTTAGGCCAACTTTTTCATTCTCCTCTTTTACTTTCATCATGAGGCTCTTTAGTTCCTCTTCATTTTCTGCCATAAGGGTGGTGTCATCTGCATATCTGAGGTTATTGATATTTCTCCCAGCAATCTTGATTCCAGCTTGTGTTTCTTCCAGCCCTGTGTTTCTCATGATATACTCTGCATATAAGTTAAATAAGCAGGGTGACAATATACAGCCTTGACATACTCCGTTTCCTATTTGGAACCAGTCTGTTGTTCCATATCCAGTTCTAACTATTGCTTCCTGACCTGCATACAGATTCTCAAGAGGCAGGTCAGGTGGTCTGGCATTCCCATTTCTTTCAGAATTTTCCACAGTTTATTGTGATCCACACAGTCAAAGGCTTTGGCATAGTCAATAAGACAGACATAGATATTTTTCTGGAACTCTCTTGCTTTTTCCATGATCCAGTGGATGTTGGCAATTTGATCTCTGGTTCCTCTGCCTTTTCTAAAACCAGCTTGAACATCTGGAAGTTCATGGTTTATGTATTGTTGAAGCCTGGCTTGGAGAATTTTGAGCATTACTTTACTATTGTGTGAGATGAGTGCAATTGGATGGTAGTTTGAGCATTCTTTGACATTGCCTTTCTTTGGGATTAGAGTAAAAACTGACCTTTTTCCAGTCCTGTGGCCACTGCTGAGTTTCCCAAATTTGCTGGCATATTGAGTGCAGCACTTTCACAGCATCATCTTTCAGGATTTGAAATAGCTCAACTGGAATTCCATCACCTCCACTAGCTTTGTTTATAGTGATGCTTTCTAAGGCCTACTTGACTTCACATTCCAGGATGTCTGGCTCTAGGTGAGTGATCACACCATTGTGATTATCTGGGTCATGACAGTCTTTTTGTACAGCTGTTCTGTGTATTCTTGCCATCTCTTAATTTACCATCATTCTTTAAATACATATATTAAAGTGCTCACAACCTCTTAATCATAGATATCTTTGAATCCAGGTTTAACTGTAAAATTGAAGATGTTAAATTTAGTTCTTGAAACTCTATTCTGTCATTGAATTGATATCCGAGCTAAAACTAAATTTAAGATCTTTTGATTTTAAATATGAATTGAATTTCTACTGTATAATATTGCTTCATTTTGAAAGTTGAAATGGAGTTGTGTTTTGAACATACTCAAAGAAGAGTAGACCTCAGATAAGGAATTTTTTAGATCCGGAGTGGCAGTTGTTCTGGTGAATGGATCTGGATGGGAGAGTAAATTGTTTAAAATGTGGAACTTGAATTAAAGTTTATCAGTGAGCCATGGAAATAAAGACTTTAAAATTTTAAATATATGTATATTTTTGGCATGTTAAATTATGACCTTTTGATCAGAATTATCCCTGTGTGTGTGGTCTCCTGAGCATAGCAATAAGTCTTTTCTTCATCAACTAAGATGGATGGACTTGTTATGGACTGAATTATATCCCCTCAAAATTTGTATGCTTGTCTTAACTTCTAATGTGACTATATTTGGAAAAGGGGTCTTTAAAGGTTAAATGAGGTCATAAGGGTGGGGCCCTAATTGGATAAGACTAGTGTCCTTATTAGAAGAAGAAGAGGTACCAGAGATCGCTCCCCTGTGCATGCACAGAGAAAAGGCCAGGTGAGGACATGGTAAGCAGGCAGCTGTCTCTAAGCTAAGAAGAGGAGCATCGCCAGGATCCAGTCCTGTTGGCACCTTGATCTTGGACTAGATCTTGGTCTCCAGAGCTGTGAGAAAATAAATTTCTGTTATTTAAGCTGACTAGTTTCTGATATTCTGTTATGGCAGCCTGAGCTGATTAATGTATTACTTAATAGTAAGAAAAACATCTACCTCTGCTTTATTGATTACACCAAAACCTTTGACTCTGTAGATCATAGGAAACTGTGGAATTCTTCAAGAGATGGGAATACCAGACCACCTTACCTGACTCCTGAGAAATCTGTATGCAGGTCAAGAAGCAACAGTCAGAACCGGACATGGAACAACAGACTGGTTCCAAATTGGTAAAGGAGTTTGTCAAGGCTGTATATATTGTCACCCTACTTATTTAACCTCTATGCAGAGTACATCATGTGAAATACCAGGCTAGAAGAAGCACAAGCTGGAATCAAGATTGCCGGGAGAAATATCAATAACTTTAGATATGCAGATGACACTACCCTTATGCCAGATAGTAAAGAAGATCTGAAGAGCCTCTTGATGAAAGTGAAATAAGATAGTGAAGAAGCTGGCTTAAAATTCAACATTCAAAAAACTAAGATTGTGGGATCTGGTTCCATCACTCCATGGCAAATAGGTGGAGAAACAATTGAAATAGTGGCAGAGTTTATTTTCTTGGGCTCCAAAATCACTGCATTTGTTGACTGGAGACTTGAAATTAGAAGATGCTTGCTCCTTGGAAGAAAAGCTGTGATCAACCTAGACAGCTTATTAAAAAGCAGAGATGTTGCTTTGCCAACAAAGGTCCATCTAGTCAAGGCTATGCTTTTTCCAGTAGTCATGTATGGGTGTTAGAGTTGGACTATAAAGAAAGCTGAGTGCTGAAGTATTGATGCTTTTGAACTGTGGTGTTAGAGAAGACTTTTGAGAATCCCTTGGACTGCAAGGGATATACTAATGGAAATCAGTCCTGAATATTCATTGGAAGGACTGATGCTGAAGCTGAAAGTCCAGTACTTTTGCCACCTGATGTGCCTGATGCTGGGAAAGATTGAAGGTAGGAGGAGAAGGGGACAACAGAGGATGAGATGGTTGGATGGCATCACCTTCACAGTGGACATGAATTTGAGCAAGCTCTGGGAGTTGGTGTTGGACAGGAAAGTCTGGCCTGCTGCAGTTCATGGGGTCACTAAGAGCCGACCATGACTGAGCAACTGAACTCAACTAAACAGTAAGAAATGTTATGTGTGTGTGAACTCAGTGTTGTCTTATGCTTTGCAACCCTGTGGACTGTGGCCCACCAGGCTCCTCTGTCCATGGTATTTTCCAGGCAAGAATACTGGAGTAGGTTGCCATTTCCTCCTACAGGGGATCTTCCCCACCCAGGGATTGAACCTGCATCTCCTGGTTTTTTTTTTTTTTTTTTTCCTCCCTGCATTGGAGGCAGATTCTTTACCACTGCACCACTGGGAAAGCTCATAGTAGTAAGAAATATCATATCCTAATACTACCCATTTAACTTTATTTATCTCAACATCTATATATTGTGTGACTAGAGATTAGAAGAAACTTTTTTTTCTAAATGGATTTTTCTAAAAATAGTTTTGAAATGGACTTACAGGCTCCTTAATTGAAAGATTAGAAAGTAAGAAACTGGTTTGTCAGAAAGATGAGATGATTTTTTGTAACAGTTTAATATGATGATGGACTTTTTGGCCTTTGAAATTATCTAAATATCTATTCCCTGATAATAGCTACTTTCTGATATGTTTTAAATCTGTTTTCTAAATACATTTCTTAAATTCATGTATAGCATGTGCTGTGACTAATGCAAACGGAACAGCTATCAGATTCATTTCATGAAGAGATTAGATGGAGATTTTGCAAATTTCCCATGAAATTTTAATGTACAATTCATTCCTTAATTAAAAGCAAACAGCCTTGGTTTGGGGGATTAGGCCACCTAATTATGTATAAAAAGAGAATATGTTTATAAAGAATATTTGAGTAAAAAGGGAAGAGAATACAATCAAAGAAGGAATGACATCCTGGAAAGTGGATTGCAAGAATTAAAAGCAGAACCATTTTAAACTCATCTGTTCTTCAGATTCCCTCAGTGGTCAATGCTCCAGTGAAAGGCAAGAGTCAAGCTCTTTGGGAAAGAGTGCAGATACTGAGATTGTTGATCCAGACTATAGAGGAAAGCTTGCCCAAGATTTCAGAGTTTATTCTGGCATCCACTACAAACTCACAACATAACCACAGGCAGGTGAGTTAATCTTTCTGTGACTTCATTTATGCCTTTGTCAAATGGAAATAACAGCACCTCTTCATGGGAGTATTTCGAGGTTTAATTAAATAGTGCTTTGAGCTTCTTAGATGAAAGTTGCTATAGAAATGCAAAGTGAAATTATTTAAGTCATTTTTCCTATTCCTGTGTGGGACATGATTGAAACGCATTTATTTTAATAGAAAATTGACTAATTGCCTAAATAAATATTCCTTATGGCATATGATACATGTAAACAAATAGGCCAAACCTCTTTATAATAAATAGGATCATAATCTAATTCCTTAAAAAGGTTTAAAAATTTTATATAATTTTTAACAGTTATATTCCATTAACAGTTATTACAAAATGTTGGTTGTATTCCTTATGTTGTTCAACACATTCTTGAGTCTATCCTACATGCAATATTTTGTACCTCCCACCCCCTCACGCTATATATTGGCCCTCCCCCCTTCCCCACTGGTATCCATTAATTTGTTCTCTGTATTTGTGGATCTGCTTCTTTTTTGTTATATTCACTAGTCTGCTGTATTTTTAGATTCCTCATATAAGTGATGCCATATGGTATTCTGGAGAAGGCAATGGCACCCCCACTCCAGTGCTCTTGCCTGGAAAATCCCAAGGATGGAGGAGGAGCCTGGTAGGCTGCAGTCCATGGGGTTGCTATAAGTCGGATATAACTGAAGCGACTTAGCAGCAGCAGCATATGGTGTTTGTCTTTCTCTGACTTATTTCACTTAGCATGAGGCCCTCCAAATTCATACATGTTGCTACAAATGGCAAAATTTCATTATTTTATTGGTTGACTGGTATTTCATTGTGTATATATATATGCCACATCTTCTTTATTCATTCATCTGTTGATGGACATGTAAGTTGCTTCCGTATCTTGACAACTGTAAATAATGCTACTGTTAATATTGGGGTGCATGTGTGTTTCTGAATTAGTGCTTTGAGGGCTTTTTTTTTTTTTTAATATATATACCAAGAGTGGAATTGCTGAGTCATATGGTAGTTCTGGGCTTCCCAGGTAGTGCTAGTGCTAAAGAGCCCTGATGCCAATGCAGGTGACATGACACATGGGCTCGATCCAAGGGTCAGAAAGATCCCCTGGTATAGGAAATGGCAACCTGTTCCAGTATTTTTGCCCAGAGAATTCCATGAAGAGAGGAGCCTGGCAGGCTCCAGTCCATGGGGCCACAAAGAGTGGAACACAACTGAAGTGATTTAGCATGCATGCATGGTAGTTCTATTTTTAGTTTTTTGAGAAACCTCCATACTGTTTCCCACTCAACAGTGCACAAGAGTTCTTTTCTCTACACTCTTGCTTACATTTGTTATTTACATTCTTTTTGATGATAGCTGAATCAACAAATGAGATAATATATCTCATTGTGATTTTGATTTGCATTTTCCTGTTGATTAGTGCTGTTGAGCATTTTTTCATGTGCCTGTTGGCCTTCTACATTTTCATTTTAGAAAATTGCTAGTTCTTCTGCTCATTTTTTAATTGGGTAGGCTGTTTTTGATATTGAGTTGTATGAGCTGTTTATATATGTTGACTATTAACCCTTTATCAGTCCTGTAATTGTCAAATATCTTCTCCCATTCTGTAGGCTGTCTTTTAATTTGGCGATACATTCCTTTGTTGTGCAAAAGCTTTTAAATTTAATTAGGTCCCATTACTCATTTTTGCTTTTATTTTCTATAGAAGAGAGATTAAAAAAATGCTTTGATTTATATGAAAAGAATGTGTAATCTAATTCTTAATTTAATGACAAAATTTTAATCTGTGACAAGTGTGTGCATGCTCAGTCATGTCGGACTCTTTGTGACCCCAAGGACGGTATCCCATCAGTCTTTTCTGTCATTGAATTTTCCAGATAAGGATCCTGGAGTGGGTTGCTATTCCCTTCTCCAGGGGATCTTCCCAACCCAGGGATCAAACCTGGATTTCCTGCATTGCGGGAAGATTCTTTACCATCTGACCCAGCTGTTTAAGTAAGGAAGATGCCAACTTTCTGAAGACAGGAAGTTTCCATGTGAAAAACCATTTGTGTGTACATTCTTATCTGGGGTATGATCATCTGAGCAAGTGGCTCAGGACCACTGAGAAAGAGGAGGTCAAGGAACTGAGAGGCTTCAGTAATAGAAGATCATTTACAGTAGTAGTGTTAGAAAGAGTGATAAACCAGGATGCAAAATTCTGAAATATAAGAGTGAGACCTGAGAGTCTGTAGATGATTCTCCAAAGAGCTGTAACAAGTTTTGAAACCTGGAGACAAGAAGTTCAAAATTGAGTCATGGCACCACTGGAATGAAGGGAGAATAAGTAGCAATGAAGAGCAGAAGGTACCCAAGCTCTTCCTACCAGAACTTCATACCAGTTCCCACCTGAAACTCTAACCTGGGAGACACTTCCTGCTGGGAGAGGAAATAGCCCTCTTTTGAGAGGGGAAGTCACGTCCTTCAGGGGAGAAGCAGGTTTCTTTTTGATCAGGTAATTTTACTGAGCAGAGGTTTTTAGAACTAATTATGTGCTAGGACCTCATTAGAAACTTTAAAAGCAATATTGTTGCTGAGCCCCATTTCAGGCTAACTAACTCAGGATCTTTGAGGGAAGATCCCAAAGAACAGAATGGAAAATCAAACAAAAACCTAACTAATATCTCTCCAAGACATTAGGCAGGGTTTAAAAACTAGTACCATAAGTCTAGTTTGAGTTTGCTCAAGGTGAAGGGAACATTGAGAGCAGAGGTTGGAAGGTAGGGGATATTGCTTATGACATATTTTGAGTTCTGTAGGACATTCTGAGTGGCAGTCAGAAGTCTGAAAGTGGATGTGTGAGGTCATAGCAGATTGAAGTGACCTATGTTCCTAGGTTTCTTGGACAAAAAGGTGTCAGACTTCATGACCACAGGCTGTGTTCATTAGACAGGGACACTGGGGATGCTGGGAGTTCTCTCCAGGGCACATGGAGTTCTTTGCCTTCCTTTCCACTTTTCTCCATTAGACACAAGGAGGACAGGAAAGGGAAAAAGTTTATTCTTAGTAATCAAGGCCCCCTTTTGACCCTGACAATGAAAGTAGTGATGAGTATGAGCATAATCCAGAGTACGTTTTTTTGTTTGCTTTCTCATTTTTTGATAACCAAAATGTCAGCCTTGTTGAGCATTATTATTATTTTTAAATAACATTGACTAAAGTACTTTATCAGGAATTGTGAATTCTTGTTTTATGACCATCTCTTATATTTAGGAAACCTGTATCTCAGGTTGAACATGTGTATCTTAGGAAACCTGTATCTCACATAGATGAACACGTTAGACTTTGGTGCAAGATGATTCAGTACTAGCTTATAGTTTATAGATGTTGTGCAATAAAAGTGAAATTATATTGACACAGTCTTCCTGACAACAACATGAAAGGCAGAAGTAGGTCTCTGCTAGTGATTAAAATTTAACATGATTATTCTGAGGATTAAATTCTGCACTGTAGATTTGAATATCTCTAAGTTGCTGGTAAGATTTACAACTCCTAATGTGTCTGAGGATCTAGGTTGTAGAAAAATCTATAATGTCAGCACAAACTGGAGATCCTATATGGTTTAAAAATTGGTAGGTCAATAAAGTGAACATAGCATTTATATGTAAAGGATAACTTTTAAAACTGAACTCTCCTTACCACACCTAACAGTACAGCCCTTATGTGGCACTCAGGGGAATCAGAACTTACACAGAACTGGAACATCAGCAAATGGCTCGGGACATCTAATTTATGCAGAATTGGTGCCTGCGTCATATATAGCGCTGCAAACTTTATGCTTCTCTACTCAACTGTATTCTGTTCCCTGAGACCATTACATCACTCTCACAAGGCATTCATTTCATTTTTCTGGCTGAAACAGTGGGTGTAGGCAAAGCTCTGCAGGATGTTCTGGGGGAGACTCTAAAGGCAAGTTACTTATGACTGCAACAGATGTTGATGATTTTTAGGGAACTGCTGACTTTATATTTCGTGTCTCTTTCTCTCTTAGGGAAAAATAAGGAATTTCCAATTTCGTGCTAGCTGTAAGAACATAAGGGCTGAACAGCCTAGCTATAAAAGTGGAACACTAAACTTCTGACAATGAAAAATGTATCTGACAAAAAATGAAGGCACCTCAGTTCTTATAGAAAGCAAATTTCTCTCTCAATAGTTTGTTTGTCATTTCACAGGTATTAATAAAGGAAGAGATGAGAAATTTAACCCTAAATTTTGAAATATATGTCTCTATCATTTGATTAAAAAAAAAGATGAGCACAGAAGTGCAAACAGATAGTATCAATATTTCTAGATGTTATCAATCATTCCTGCTGTTGTTAGTCTAGTATTAGTACTGTAGTGGTAATAGCTATAGAAAGTTCTTATAATAAGCATACTGTTCCACTGTTACTTCTTGACAATATAAAACTAAGTATTTGGCTTGTGTTATTGTAAACTCAAGACTTGAAATTTCTCTTAATCAGCTACTTAATCACTTTGTTTAACCAATTATTCTGTTATGACTGTAAATATAAAAAAATCAAAGCAATTCTAACATTATGAGGAAATAAGCAACCAAACTCTATCAAACATTAAGATGCACAGTCTGGAGTTCAGACTGAGATATTTGTTTATTTTCAATATCTTATTGGTTAATTGATTCCTTCAGTTATTTATTGGGACATTATTATATTCTTGGCACTAATTTAGGCTCTGCAGATAAAAACATGAGTAAGACAACGATGATCCTTACCATGATGGAGCTTCCGTGTTGTTTGGCATTCTGTGAGAAGTAGAGAAAATAAGCAGTTTCAGTGACATGGAACTGAATCTTGCAGCTACGTTTGATCAAGAAGCATTTAACAAGGTGGTCCATGTCTGCCTCCTGCTTTTATGAAAGTCACAGCACAGCACACCTAGTCAGGTACTGTGGACTTCAGAGTTCATGGAAGGAGTCCCTAAGCCTGCCTTTAATTATCCTCAGTGTCCATAGTAATTAGTGCCTAGATTATTTAATAGGTATACCTGAAATAAAGAAAGACCATAAATATTTGCTGAATGAGGGAATGGATTGTCTCAACTTAGAATCAATTTGTGTAGGACCTAAACTTATTTTTTTTTTTACTGAGTTTAATTCTAGTTTATCCCATTGCCTGATTTCTTTCCTTCCTTTTTAAACCACACATTCTGGTCCTAACTGTTCTCCCCTCCTCCTCCTTTTTTATTGGGGGGGGGAAACTGAAATGTTGGGGTTTTGAGAAAGTTTCATTAGACATATAAATTTCAAAATTAGCCTAAAGAAAGCCCCAGGAAGGTTCAAGGCCCCAAGGAGGAATTTTACTGTAGCCCAGAACTGTTTCTTCTTTAACAAATAGCCTAGTTCTCTCTGAGGATTCATTAGATGGAGTTCTGTTTTTTAGAAACACCAGAAATTTTGTCATTCCTCCTGAGAAACATCAACAATTTGAGTTGCTATGATATGTTGGTTCAGATATGGGGTTTATTTGAAGAGATTGTATAGCACCATTAGTCAGCTTCTGACAATGCTGATCTTATGAAATAGCACACACACAGTTGCAAAAGCAATTAATTAAACTGTAAAGTCAAGGACAAGGCTTTATGTCTGTTTTATAAATGTGACCTAGTGTTTCCTGAAAATCACTTCACTACATCACTATATATTCCTGCAGTGACAAAAACCATATGTTTCTTTGTGAATTTGTCTGAGTCCTATTTTTCTTTATATTTTACTATTAATGCTTTATTTGAAATTATTTGGACTAAATGAGCTTTAAATTTGGACAAGAGGCATAAGCAAAAATTCTAACAGAAGAGGAATGAAAACATTGAGAATGTGAATATGAATTTTGAGAAAAGGCTTATATTTTGCAAGTAGACTTTATGATTGGACTAGAGAAAGTATATTGGGTAATAATTGGAAGAAAAAGTTGTAAATGACAGGTGGAATTAGAGCAGCCTGAAATTGATGTAATGGGAAACAGAAAACCATGAGTTCTTAATGAATGGGGTGTGTGGTAATTTTTATTGAGGTGAGCCTGATGGAAGAATGCAGATTAGATTTTGTGAGGAGAGGCTGGAGAGAGAGAGAGAGAGATCAGCAGCATTTGGTGTTTTTTTAGGTGGAATATGGTAAGAACTTGTATTACTTGAGACACTGAGATGAGTCTTAAGATGAAAGAAAAATCCTTTGAAAGATAAGACAACTTTTTTTTTTTTTTAGTGAAAGATTGGATGTAGAGAATCAGAGTGATGGAAGAGTTAAACATGTCTAGAAGAAAAGTGGTATTACTGATGAAATATAATGACTTGGCTAGTCAAGTCAGCAACATAGAGAATTTCCAGTTTGCCAGGGAATACTGTGTTAATATAGTGACCACAGGAGACTCAGTCCAGGACAGAAGACAGACAAGCACACAGATTCTTGTAGTAAAGGTGCTGTGATTGAGGCAAGTACCAAGTAGTATGACTACACAAAAGGGGGCAAAAGCATAGCTGAGAAAATAATTAGGAAAGCTACAGGCAAGAACTGACCAGATAGGAAAGGTATTATGGATAGTGCTGTAGACAGAAGGAGTAGCAGGGGAGTAGGGGGAATGTGAGGACTGAAGTCTAAGTATTTGTTAAGGATGATGGAGTGTTGAATGTATTGTGTATTAAGGAGATTTTACTTTACTCCCTAGGGATGATCATTCAAGAAAGATTAGTTCATTTATGGATATGCCACCTTTTTTATTGATGGATCAATTGTATTATAAGTACCACTTAGAAATTCTGAATTCGAAGATATGACATAGATTTAAAAGTCATTAAGTAGGTAGTTGAAGCTATGTAATAGGATGAGTTCTTAAAAGGAGTGCAAAGAAGAAAAGAACCACGGCTTAAATACAATCCATGGATAAAATAGGCAAAACCATGATTTATTGGGGGATTGGACATCCCTAGTTAAGTTTAGTCAAGTATGAAACTTTTGTCTTAGTTTTAACATAATACAGCTAACTCAGTAGAAACTACTTGGAAACTTTTGGAAACCGAATTAGTAAACTTTCACTTTTATCTTTCCTTTCCTCACGGTGTTTTCCTTTCGAGTCTGAGATGTACAAGTCTCCAAGCCCCAGTTCGTGCACTGCTATTATTGATCTTTGAGAATTACTGATTAGGAGAAGGTTAGAATTGAAAGAAAACTGGGGGACCTCTAGATAAGTGGCTTTTATACTTAGGGGAAAAAACATGTTTTCTGACAATAAAATCTTAAAATAGAAGCATTTTAAAAAGTAGGTAAAATGAGTTTGCTTTCATTGGAGGTGGTGGGGTGAGGGGGAGATTGTGGTTCATTGTCCCACCTCAGTTCTTTTATCACTTGTGGTAGATTTTGAGGAATCCCTCTAGAAACCTCAAACTCTATAGGGCTGCTTTTGAAAACTACTGATAGACCCCAGTGTTCTCATTTGTAGAAACCAGCAAACTCACTCAAAGACATACAGTTAGATCTAGTTTTAGAACAAATAGTCTGCCTTCTGGGAGAGTTTCTTGCACTGTAGGAGGAACCATAACCTTTCTTCAATATTGTTACTTAGAAGGTACATTTACTTAGAATCATTGATAGATTAATGAATATCAGATTTCTTATTTGTGCACTCCCTAAAAACACAGAATAAGGAAGAAAGGGAACACATGAGAGGAGAATGATGACTGTTTCCCTCTTCCTTGTCCTGTTAGCATATGCCTCTTTGATAAAACCTGCTTGTTCTGCCAAGACATATATTTCTAAGAGATGTCTTACTTTCGGGAGAAAAAAAGGCAAAATAGGGAACCAGAAGCTGAGTGGGTGAAAATATAAAGGCTTTTTCCTTTTAAAAGATGAATTTTAAGGCAAGAAATAATGCAAATGACTGTGGTTGCTGTAGAAAGAAAATTTACTTCTGAAATTTACTCTGTTATGGAGAGATCAGTTTAAAGAAAGAGTAAATTAAGCTCAGTTTTATCTTCTTATGTTTAGAATTTGACCTTAGTAAGAAATAGAAATTATTTTCAATAAAATCAATTTGAAAAAGTTAATTTCTTAGGATGCTCTGAGAATGGAAGAATGTTTTTAATGTTTTTAGATATGGGAAGGTAATCACCTTGTCATTTAGTCTTATACTTCTTTTGTTATTAATTAATGTTTCAGTTCAGTTCAGTCACTCAGTTGTGTCTGACTCCTTGAGACCCCAGAACCATAGCACGCCAGGCTTCCCCGTCCATCACCAACTCCTGGAGTCCACCCAAACCCATGTCCATTGTGTTGGTGATGCCATCCAACCATCTCATCCTCTGTTGTCCTCTTCTCCTCCTGCCCTCAATCTTTCCCAGCATCAGGGTCTTTTCAAATGATTCAGCTCTTTGCATCAGGTGACCAAAGTTTTGGAGTTTCAGCTTCAACATCAGTCCTTCCAATGAACACCCAGGACTGATCTCCTTTAGGATGGACTGGTTGTATCTCCGCGTCCAAGGGTGCTCAGAGCTTCCCCAACACCACAGTCAAAGCCTCAATTCTTTGGTGCTCAGCTTTCTTTATAGTTCAATTCTCAAATCAATACATTACTATTGGAAAAACCATAGCCTTGACTAGACGGACCTTTGTTGGCAAAGTAATGTCTCTGCTTTTGAATATGCTATCTAGGTTGGTCATAAATTTTCTTCCAAGGAGTAATCATCTTTTAATTTCATGGCTGCAGTCACCATTTGCAGTGATTTTGGAGCCCCTCAAAATAAAGTCTGACACTGTTTCCACTCTTTCCTCATCTACTTTCCATGAAGTGATGGGACCAGATGCCATGATCTTTGCTTTCTGAATGTTGAGCTTTAAGCCAACTCTTTCACTTTCCTTTTTCACCTTCATCCAGAGGCTTTTTAGTTCTTCTTCACTTTCTGCCATAAGGGTAGTGTCATCTGCACATCTAAGGTTATTGATATTTCTCCCAGCAATCTTGATTCCAGCTTGTGTTTCTTCCAGCCCAGCATTTCTCATGATTTACTGTGGAATTATTCTGTGTCAGACACTGTGCTAGGAAATATAAGGATTATAACTCATTGTCCCTATACTTGAGGCATGTGTGTGCTCAGGCATGTTGGACTCTTTGTACAGACCCATGGACTATAGCCTACCAGTCTCCTCTGCCCATGGAATTCTTCAGGCAGAAACACTGGAGTGTGTTGCTGTTTCCTCCTCCAGGGATCTTCCCCTACCCAAGGACCAACCTGTGTCTCTTGCATCTCTTTCATTGGCAGATTCTTTACCACTAAGCCACCTGGGAAGCCCTACGCTTGAAGAGTCCACACTAACTTGAAAAAAACACAAATAATTAGAATGTAATGTGATAATTTTGATAATATGAGATCAATACTTTGAGAGAATGAGATTTTATAAGCTTCAAAAATAAGGTGATACTTTAAGTGAATTTTGAATGATAAATAGACATTTAAAGAGTAAGATATCAGTCTTAAATGTGAATTATGAAGAAACGTATAAAATCCTTTAATGTGACTTGGAAAGTCGGGAGATTGCTTTATTGGGGGATATTCTATAAATCCATAGCTGATGAAAGTGGCCCTTGGCCAAAGCAAAAAGTATAATTATGTAGGAAATGATCAGAGGTCAGTAAGTAAAAGAGGTATTTCCAAACAGGGCATCTCTTTTGGGGCATGGAGATGGAGATTAGAAGGTTAATTGAATAGAGCAGGAAACTGTAAGTGAAACCACCAAATTAGAAGATAATATTTGAGACCAGTATCTGGAATAGCATTGATTTAGATTTTACATATGATTAGGTTTTATTTGTTTATCATAGATATCTGATAATAGAAGGAGCAGGTGTGTTGAAAGAGACAAAGGTGTGATAGAAACCAGGATTGTGGATGGAATGGTTTTTTTTATAACTGCGGTAGGCAGAAAAAATACACTGGGGGACAAGTGAAGGAAAGATAAGGATTTTGGTTGAAACATATTGAGTGTGAGGTGCCTGTGGAATATCTATGAAGAAATATAAACATTGAAACATAAATGTCCTGTTTACTCAGTTGTGAAATCAGAATGATATATTTTGCCCTCCCTATTCCATAAGGATGTTGTAAGGCCTTAAAATAGAACTGAAATAGCATTGAAAAATAGAAAACAATGTACAATGAAAGAAAAGTTCTTTATGTTATACTTGTTTAGTCCACATTTTCTAAGGAAGAATGATAGGAAAAGCTAATAATAAATTAATTATGCATTTAAACCATTTTGCTGGGCCAGGCTTTACCTGAAGAGCAACGATGTCATTTGAGTTAAGAACTCATTACTTATATAAAGACATGTTTAACTTCTTTTTCAATGTATACTGCATCTTCCAAGAGTAAATTCTAAGGTAGTTTGATAGAGATATTACAGATATTTATTTTTATTATTTTGGTTCATATTAGGGTGGAAGTTAATGAATATCTTCTAAGGTAGCTTGGGAAATAAAATATCACTGATGGAAGGAGCCTCAATTCTCTACTCAGCATGATTTTATGTGTGTGTGTGTGTGTGTGTGTGTGTGTGTGTGTGTGTCTATATATATAAAATGAGTTTTTTTTAAATAAAAATTATTTTTATTTCCTGTAGCTGTTGATTACTTGCATCTTAACTACAGTAGCTTCTAGACCAAGGCAAGTGTTATACTCTTTCCTTTGCTGTTTATGTGTTGCTGTGGTAGTTAATTTCAAAAGGAGTTAAATTTCATGGAGCATACTACCTATGCTCAATTCCAGTCAGATTCTAATGGTGCTGCTGAAAAGCTGTGTTGGCATTATAAGAGAATGTCTTCCAGGTTCCTGGAGATGTAGGACAGGCCTCATAATAGGACCATGGTCTGCAGACCAGGCAAGAATGTGCTCTGAAGGCTATGTCACAAAGCAATAATTGGATTTGGCTCAGTTATAAAAGTCCTATTAGAGGCTTTTTGGTTTTGTTTTCAAGATTAAGGGGACAACTTAATCTTTAAAACAACAACTTAATCTTGAGTTCTTCTGAAGAAAAAAATTACTGTTAATACTAGGATGTTAATTTCTTTGCTATGATCTTAGTTTTGTGAATGTTGAGTTTTAAGCCAGCTTTTTCAGTCTCTTCTTTCACCTTCATCAGTCCTCTTTGCTTTCAGCCGTAAGGGTGGTGTCATCTACATATCTGAGATTATCGATAGTTCTCCTGGCAGTCTTGATTCCAGCTTGTGCTTCATCCAGCCCAGCATTTTGCATGATGGACTCTGAATATAAGTTAAATAAACAGCCTTGTTTATTTGATCTACTCCTTTCCCAATTTTGAACCAGTCTGTTCCATGTTTGGTTCTGTTGCTTCTTGACCGGGATACAGGTTTCACAGGTGACAGATAAGGTAGTCTGGTATTCCCATCTCTTTAAGAATTTACCACAGTTTGTTGTGATCCACACTGTCAAAATCTTTGGTGTAGTCAACAAGGCAGAAGAAGATGTTTCACTGGAATTCTCTAGCTTTTTCTGTGATCTAACAATGTTGGCAATTTGATCTCTGGTTCCTCTGCTTTTTTCTAAATCCAGCTTTATATCTGGAAGTTCTCAGTTCATGTACTCTTGATGCCTAGCTTGGAAGATGTTGAGCATGACCTTGCTAGCATGTGAAAGAGTGCAATTATGTGGTAGTTTGAACACTTTTTGGCATTGCCCTTCTTTGGGATTGGAATGAAAACTGACCTTTTCCAGTCCTGTGGCCACTGCTGAGTTTTCCAAATTTACTGGCATATTGAATGCAGCACTTTAAGAGCATTATCTTTTAGGATTTGAGATAGCTCAGCTGTAATTCTATCACCTCCACTAGCTTTGATTATAGTGATGCTTCCTAAGGCCTGCTTGACTTTGCATTCTAGGATGTCTGGCTCTAGGTGAGTGATCATACCAACATGGTTATCTGTGTCATTTAGATTTTTTTTTTTTTGTATGGTTCTTCCATGTATTTTTGCTACCTCTTCTTATTATCTTCTGCTTCTATTAGGTCCATACCATTTCTTTCCTTTATTGTGCCTTCTTCTGTATTTTGCCTGAAATGGTCCCTTGATATCACTTGCTCCTTAGAAGAAAATCTATAACCAACCTGGACAGCATATTAAAAAGCAGATTCATGTTGATGTATGGCAAAACCAATACAATATTGTAAAGTAACCTCTAGTTAAAATAAATAAAGTTTAAAAATAAAATAAAAAGAAGAGACATTACTTTGCCTGCCAAAGTCTATATAGTCAAAGCTATGGTTTTTCCAGTAGTCATGTATGGATGTGAGATTTGGACCATAAAAATGGCTGACTGCCAAATCGTTGATGCTTTTGAACTGTGGCGTTGGAGAAGACTCTTGAGCATCCCTTGAACTGCACGGAGATCAAAACAGTCAATCCTAAAGGAAATAAACTCTGAATATTCATTGAAAGTACTGATGATGAAACTAAAGCTCCAGTACTTTGGCCACCTGATGCAAAGAGCTGACTCATTAGAAAAAAACCCTGATGCTGGGAAAGATTGAAAGCAGGAAGAGAAGGGAATGACAGAGGATGAGATGGTTGGATGGCATCACTGACTCAATATACATGAGTTTGAGCAAGCTCTGGGAGATGGTGAAGGACAGGGAAGCCTGGCGTGCTGCAGTCCATGTGGTTGCAAAGTGTTGGATCTGAACAACAACAAATAGTTTAGGGATGTAACTTGGTACTGAGCTACATAGATGAGTAAGATTTACCAGCAGGTTTCTTGCAGCTCTGTTCCTGAGAACCTGTTTATATTCACCATATTGGTTTATATCTATAACTACAAGTGATGTTTTAAGATGGTTATTTTTATGAAAGTACTAGGAACACATGACAAGGTACAAATTTATATTCTTTTTATATTATTTTCAAGTCATAGTCAATAATAATAATAATTTATACTTGTAAAACTTATATGGCAATCAGTGAACTGAGCTTCAAAGAGGATATGTTTTCTGTCAGTTAGCTTGATATTTTGGAGACAAGGCAGACTGCAGACATGATTAAGTTCTTCTAAACCTGATGAAGAGGGATATCACATAATTTTCAGGTGTGATTAAAAAAAAATCAGCCTGGTAAAGTCAGTTTGAATAGGATTTTCTTCTGATTGGTTATGTGGTAAACACTTTTCTGTTCTTTGTTCAAGATATTGCCATCAATGGAGTTTATCATTTATAGTTAATAACTAAAAGTTTGGTGAAGTTGGTTTTTCCTCCACAAGCTAATGTTTTCATTGTGTTTTTTTTTTCTGGTAGAAGTTCAATAATTCAACATTTTATTAAGCTCAGGACCTTTTCTGAAGAGTAATTGATTATGATAAACTATCAGCTAAGAGATTTATGCTGATCTTACTCAATTTGAGAAAAACTCATTCCATGATCTAGATTTTAGTGTGGATACAGCCCACTAAGCTGAATGATATGCAGTGCCTCTGAGCCTTTCCAGAAATGATTGTTTGTAGCTATGAGAAGTCAGAGATTAAGGCTTTGTGTCATACTACAGTATCTAAGTTTTAATTA
The DNA here is from genome assembly GCA_917880005.1 of Nanger dama. Taxonomy (NCBI): domain Eukaryota; kingdom Metazoa; phylum Chordata; class Mammalia; order Artiodactyla; family Bovidae; genus Nanger; species Nanger dama. Next base: position 8,313,601 of record CAKJTW010000059.1, read on the forward strand.
CTGTTCCTTGCATATTGTGCTAGGTAGGCCACTTTATAGTAGCTTTTCTCATGGTCCACTTATCATGTGATGATGAAGAGGAAAAATATGCTTTATCTGTAAACTGACATTATTTTAAATTATCATATAAGAACTCAGATTGTACATTAGTAAAGTACACAATCATACCTACCTTGTCAAGTTAGCAAGATGCCATTTTAAAAATTTTATTTATTTTTAATTGAAGGATAATTGCTTTACAGTATTATGTTGGTTTCTACCAAAAGGGTGCCATTTTTAATTCTTTTTTAAAGTGCACATATTTCTAGAAGGCTTGGATTTTAGAAACTATATGATGTTGATGATTTTTCGTATTTGTTCTAACTTGAAGGGATACTTTTAATTTTGCTGGCAGTTGCATTTAGATTTAGCTTTTTCAGAAAAAAATTGATAATCCTGGGTGCTAAGGAGACCAGATAGGGTTTTTAAAAACCTATTTAAGTAGAATAAACCTAAGGAATTATTACATGTAAAATTTACCTTAGTAGAAAAGCAATTGGTTTCATTTGTTGATGAATATAAGTACAATTTTATATTTATGCTTTTAAAATAATTCTTCTGTTTGAAAGATTTGTACTTTTGACAGTACTTTCAGATCTGAAGACTATTTTCTTGATAGTACTAAAAATCGATTTTATGAAAAGATTTCATCAGAGAAAATACTATGAATTATAAAGATGAAGTATATAAATATGGTGATAGGAACCATAGACAGAGATTTTGAGTTCATGATAAATCTTATCATAACCTTATCACTCTATGAAATGTTGCATATGGATACATTATTTTCTTTTTCTTTTTCTTTCTCTGACACACTGTCATTTTCTGAATGCATAGATATAAGTGCATGTGCAAGTAGTTAAGTATTATGATTCAAGTACCACAAACACAAATGTCACACAAACACAGTCAAACCATGATCATATTGTTATTTAAATGACATAGAAGTTTGTTAATGATCTGGTTAATTCAGAAAAATACCAGTTATACAGTTCACTTAGAATTAAAACTTTCTGAGCTTGGATTCCTTTACTGATTGAATAACAAGTATGATTTTAAAATAGTCAATGTTTCCCTCATAAAATTTATTTGTTGGACATAAAAAAAAAAAACAACAGTGATTAGAGTAAGTTCTTATTTCCGGCACAAACTGATAATTTATTAAGAAAACACTTTTAAACTGTGTTTAATGCAAATCACACTTTTCACCCTATATTACCCCCATTGTAGTGACAGTAGTAAAATCTGTGCTTGCTCTAGCAGCACATACACTACGATTGGATATGGTGATGAACTCTGCCATAGAAAACAATAAAGTGCTTTACAAGCCGTACATCTCACAAAAAGCTGTGAACATCCAGGTTTTGAATTTACATGATATCATATTACATTATTTCTTTGAAAGTAATGGAGACCCAGATATCCACCAGAGGCCATCTACTAAAAATTCATTCATTTCTGAAATTGACTTTCTTCATACAAACTCTTGATGTACAAAATATTGGCTTAATATTTTTGTAGTATGTGTACAATGACAAGTGAGTCCCCTAAATTTTCTAACTCTCAAAAGCAGAGGAGAACATATGTAAATGTTTCAAAGAGAAGACAGCATTGCAAAAGAACACAGAAGGGTCATTAAATCATGCTAATATATTTTTGTAGGTTAACAAAAAAGAAATTGTTAAATTTTAACAATTTCAAGATTGAGTTTTTCATCCTAAAATTTTGATGGTAAGATATTTGAGAATGATATTTTACTTGTGACATTTGAAATGAATTACTCTTAAGAATTATTTCTTTATACAATGCCTTATCTGATTTATTATATCCTTACTTTACAAAGGAAATGATGATATTATGTATATGTGAAACTAAACATTTACAGCAATTTAAGTTATATATTGTTTATTATAGAATATACTTTTTAAATTGTAAAACCAACCCACACTGGTTTCCATAAAACTGCCTGAAGTATGTAGAAAGTACATCCAAACACAGTGACATGTTTCATATATATTGATTATATTGGTGTTATTAACATAAGATATTATTAAAGCTCTGTTGTTTTGATTACACCACTTCTGCACACAATGAATCAGGGCAACAAGGGGTTGTCTTCCCATCTTGTGTTCTGAATTGATTATTTAAACATTTAAACCACTTGGGCAACTCCCGTTTTCCAATTTTCTTTGTACAAATCTTGCCAACAGCTTTTCAGAATTTATAAGTCTAGATGACATTACAAAAATTTAAGTTTTCATATGTGCTTCATGTACTTTTAGAATCCTTACATAAGGAGTTAATTATTGCCAGTTTTATGCAAAATTTAAGTTAAAACATTAATATACTTAATTATATAAGAACAAAATTTGAATATGTAATAAATGAGTAGAGGCAAGTCCAGTTGTGACCAAGCTGCATCTTTGCACGCAGCTATATGGGTTGCTTCCAGTGGAGTGAACAGAGTAGATCATCCTTATGAATCACTTTTAGGATTCCATGTCAGTGATCCAATAAACTTGGGGTAAAATAAATAATCTATGTAAGAGATCTGGCTTGATTTTCTTTTAGGTTATAATGCTTATGTAAAGGAGTAGGTTGAGAAGATAATTCTTTCTTGACCACTCTTGAAAAGTGACCCATAATGATTACTGAGATTAAACTTCAGTGTATTTTATAAAAAATATTACTTACTTTCACAGAAGTGAAGAGATACAATTGCACAATGGTGGTTACAATGGTAGAAATACGTATTGCCAATAAAGTGTTAGCAAGAGATTTAAAAATGACTGTACAGCACCGCATCAGAGAATCGTATAACAGCAAAATGATTAACATTATTTTCTCATATAAATAAGATCTTTAAATCTGTTTTAGAAATAAATGAGGGGAAAGTGTTTTTTCTCCTAATTCCTACCAAAATATTTTCTGATGTGGAGCAAAACACAGTAAAAATGACAGATTAAAAAAAAAAAAAGACATTCATGCATTTAAGCCACCATTAATCTCTGACTCTAATATAAGGCAGATCATTAATCTTTTGTAAAAGTATGACTTTAGCCACTTAAGCTCTTTTAGTGCTTTTCATGACAAGGACATGATAGGCCTTGTAAATTAAGAAGTTAAGATGTGTTTCCAACAGGTTAATTTATACAAGTTCAGATGTTTTTTGAAACACCAACTTTATAATAAAAAATGCTTTGGAGAAATGATGAAAGTTATAATAAAGAGAAAACAGAAAGAGTCCTATAGAGTTGATCACAAATGACACTGTTTAGATTGATGACAACAAATTACATTTGCTTATGTGTCATCCTCAGTCTTAATGATGTGGAAAAGTGTGACATTGAATAGGACCTGGTGACCATTGTTCCAGGCATAAAGAGCTCTATCTCTTGCATTGTAGTCAAGCATGGATATGTGAAAGTATTGGTTATGAAAGGGAATGTCCGTGTACTCATATGTGGAGGTTTTGGTGGAATAGGAATAATATACCTTGGCTCCAGTTAAGTGGGAATTGGTGACATACAGTGTCCCACAGATCATGAAGGATTCCCCTGCACTTCTCTTGGGATAGCCAGTGTTCCAGCTCTTCATCACCTCCAGTGTATCTTGGTTAAGCTGGCTGATGACAATATTGCCTGCATTCTGGTTAGTTGCATACACAGCCCACAGCCCGATTTCATCAGCCATTAAGTCGATGTCAGAGAACCCACCCCATGTGTAAGGGTAAACGTTGTGGAAACCAGCATATTCCAGGCTTCGTTGGGCAAGCACTCTCCCCATATCAAAGCTGTATTTGATGATGATGTTACTCTGATACTTGTTAAAATAGAGTGAGCCATTGTAGACAACATGGTTAGTTCCTGCCCATTTGAAAGGGAGGTTGTATGTTCTTGATTCAGCCCCACTGACAAAGTCAGCAATTGATTTGTACTCACGAACAATTTTATTGTTGGTATAACTGTCCATGTACCAAACCTGCAAAAAAGGGGGAAAATAGAATAATTATATATGTTTTTGAGAATTCCAAAATAAAGACACTAAGAATCAGGACATATTACTGTTGTCATTCTCAGGCTCTGCAACGTTGTCTTTCCACTTACCTGCTCCAGTGTGATAGTACTGCAGACTTTGACAAAAAACAGTGGCATGGTCTCCATGGAAAGGAACAATGTACTGCCTTGAAACTGATTTGCTTTTATGTCCTTTCTTTTTTGTTGTTTTAAAATTTTTTGATCATTTGGTGCTTATCACTGAGTGAACCATATATCAATGCAAAACACATCACTTTGTTCATTTACCTGATCAACTTGATTAGTGATAATTGCAAAAATCATCACATTTGGAAAATTTATTTGTTCCACTCCTTCTTCTGAAAAATATATGGTCTAATTTTGTACATTCAACTTATTTTCCCCTTATGGACACCACAGAACTTTCAAGTAATAATTGTTCATTGGATCAGCCTATAGGTATAACCACCTTTTAATGAAATAATTTTACTAATTAAGCTTGTTTGGATATAACTCTTGAGAATCCTAATGTATACTGAGTTCAGTGATAGAACATTAATAGAGCCACAGTATGCTTCTAATATATTGATTTTCTTAATATGGATATTGCCAAATACCCTTAAAGTTTCAGCAATGGTTTCTTTAAAATTACCCCTAGATTCTAGGAATATATGGCTTGTTTAGTGAATTGGTTAACTCTTGAAATTTTTACTTATTCAGTGTTTTGGGTTTTTTTTTCCACTAAGGAGCAGATTATAGAAGGAGTATATGGAGAATTTTGTCCACTTATAATTAGCCTTTTAAAAGCATAAAACAGGTTTAAAACCAATAAAAATTAGGCTCACTATACTGATAAATTATAGGATAGAACATTTTACTAAAGTAAGTTTGACTTATATCTGTAGATATGTTAATACTATCAAACTGAAAATATTTGCAAACAGTAAGTATAGTACTTTTCAAGTAGCAGTTGATGTCCTTGAAAACAAGTGAATAGTCTAGTAGACATAAAATTTAATAAAACATAATTCTAAGCAAAGGTATTTGAAGAAGCAACATACTCTGTTATTTTTCTCAGATGCTAAAGGATCTGTCATCCAAGCACCAAATCGGGTTCCAGATGTCTTGACTGTAATTGGGCCTGTGATTTTCATCAGTTTGCCACAGGCTGAAAATAGAGTAATATAAACATGTTGGGTGAAATTGGCCAATGATTCCAATATACATATTTACACCAACAGCAAAGAAATGAACCCTAAAACAAAACAAAGAGAATTAATATCACTTATTCTAAATAAATGATCATTCATGTTGGGTGCTAAGATTTAACTATAATTTGAATCACAAGTAGTGGCTTTTCAGCGCTGTAAATCCAAAGTGTGGAGTTTTAAAATGAGAAGTTATTTCTATAATTTGGACAGAAATAAATGAAGAAAGTCATTTTACCAATTCAGCTGCTGTTTCTAAGTAGTCAGAAAGTTAAACTATCCATGGACATGTTTACCTGATTTTCAGCTCAGCTTCCCCTCACCTGACCCTCTCTCTTCATGCTTTGAGACTTTGGACTATCTTTATAAGCCAGAAAGCATTCTATAAGCTGACTTTCAGTTTCTACTGGTAAATGAGCAGCTCCTGTGAAAGTTATTTTTATAGAATGTAATAATAACACTGTAATCACAGTCTGCCTGAATGAAGTAAAGTTTTAAAGGGTAAAATGCCTTTAGGTCTGGTAGAGCAGCCCTAAGCTTTCGTACAAGGGAAAAAAAATTCCTCAGAAGTCAAGCCCTCAGATCCTGTCGTCCCATGCCATGAAAGATACAGAGTATCAGTTGATATAATAAATGATAAAAATTAATGACTTTGCTGAAAAATTATACTTTTTACCACCCTAGTTATTAATAACATCTTAGGAAGAGCTTAGACATCATAAATGCCAAAGTCTAAATGAAAAAGGAACTCAGGTGTGGGGCCCTAAATGGGAAACCCTGGGAAAAAACAAAAGGGGGGTAGCCTTGCAGTTGGAAACTAAGATGGCGCCTGGCGGAAGTGATAGGGGCGGGGTCTATGTTGTTTGTCAGAGTTTTTGATTGGCTCTCTTGATTTCTGTGCACATGGATAAGGGTGATCACCATAGATGGCACGTGATGATTTGACCTTTAATGTGATTGGTGCAACTGAAGGCACATAACAATTTGACCTTTAACATGATTGGTGCAACTATGAAAAGTCCCTCCTAACCCCCCCACCCCCTGCTTGCATATATAAGCTGGGAGTTTGCAGCAATAAAGTGGAACTGCTTTGACGGAACCCCTGTCGCATCTGATTGTCTCTCGCTCTCCGAGGGGCTGGGTTGGCATACAGCAGGCTCACCTCTCCTCGGGACCCCTTGGCTTTGCTGAGGGAAGTTCCACTGCCTTTACTCTTTCTGCAGAGCGCAGCCTGCAGAAACTGGCGCCCAACGTGGGGTGTGAAACAGACAGATGGAGGTGGTGACACCATGTGGCTCTGAAAGAAGGAGCGATGAAGGACCCTAGGCTGGTCACAGCACGGAGCTCCCTTTAGAGGAGTATCGCCCGAGGTAAGCCGGACTTCAAGGTGGGCCCCCTCTGTTTTCAGGGAAGTGGCAAAAACTCTCTTGACTTATTTTCCTTCTCTTCTTTTCTGATCTGTCCTTAATTCTTTTTTCTGGAGTTTCAGTGAACAGGCGAACGGTTGTGGAGGCAATTGATAAGTCCTGGCTAGGGCCACTCTCTGGAGGACTTTGAAGGCCCCACAACAGGTAAGCCTCAGTAACTAGAGCCTGATCAGGTGAAACTCCCCTTTAATCATTCTTAACTGAGGACATGGCCTAAAATCTTCCCTGTGGGCATGGGTCAGGCACTTAAAGGCCATTAGGGTGCCTGCCACTTGAAGACTCCCATGACAGGATAAGGGGGTCATGGAACGGGCTAGAAACCTCTAGGGTGCCCGCCCCCAGCAAGAAAACTTCCGTGCAACGACACAGGCACATAAACGGTTCCAAAAGCATACCATAAGCCCAACTTTCTGGCCGCCACCACTCCCGGTAGGATTTTTGGTGGTTGTCCTCAGTGACTTTTCTATCTATTCTCTCTTGGGAGCATGAGAAATAACATCAGCAAGTCTGATGAGCCTGCACTCAAGGCACTGAAATACATGCTCATAAGCAGGGGACTTGAGATTTCTGACGCTCAAGCCATGAAGGTCTGGGGGACCATTGTACGGTTGGACCCCTGGGTTGCTTCTGGCCAATCTGTTCTCTTGGGACACTTGGGATCGAGTGCAAACCCTTGCTAGGCAGCAAGAGGTTTGATACAGTGAGAAGCCCCCATTAGGATTCTGTCTGACCATTTTGGCCCTCAAGCTCTGCTTTTCACGGAGCGAGGAGCATGTCACTCATACGGGTACCCCCAATTCAAAGTCAGAAAAACAATGGGAAAGGTTTGACAAGGAACGAGTCATGTCGGACCAAGATATAGCAAAAGAGACTGTAGGGAATAAAGACTCTAGAGCCAACAGTGGGCTGTGGGAGCCTTTCTGGGATGATAAAGGGGCAGAAAAGAAGAGAGACTCCTCTGATGCCTCAGGACTGGGAGCCCAGGGGAGAAATCTGTACCCCTCCCTACCTCCCCCATTTGAGGAAGTTTCAGGAGCACCTTGGGTGGGAGAGACAATGAGGTCACCTTGGAAAGGGGAACCTATCCCGGGGACCCTTGGGGATCCCTGCTGCCCTTTACTGGCCCAACTCAAGCCTTTCCTGTAAACGTTAACCCAGGGGGAATAGGCTGGCAGCCTGGTACCCCTGGGAGGCTAATGATTTAAAAGAGCTTAAAAAGGCAGTGGCAGAAGATGGCCCGAACTCCCTGTGGGCAGAAACTATTCTCCAGGGCCTGGCTCGTCAACCTTGTACAACCCAGGACTGGAAGATGCTATGTAAGGCAGTGCTTCCCAGCAACACCTATATCAAATGGTGTGCCTTTTTCAAGGAAGAGTGTCATGCTCAGGCAGAAAGAAATCAAGCTGCCAACCCTGCTATCCCAGTGACTTTCGGGATGTTGTCAGGGACGGCGGATCAATGGAGTACGGGACCTCAACAGGCCACCATTCCTGCTCCTTAATATAGGTCAGATATGGGCCATATGCCTGGCCACCTGGAAAAAGCTTGCAGAGGGCCCCAGTGAGCCCCCTATATCAGGCATCACTCAAAAAAATAATGAAGACCTCTCCACCTTCATAGATCGGGTGGAAAAGAGTATACAGAAAATTCCTTCCAGGGCCCCTGAGAGATCAATTTGTTAAGCTATTAGTCTGGGAAGGGATGAACTCAGACCATAAGTTGGCTTGCACAGGACAGAAAGACCACTCTATGGAGCGATGGATTATAGCCACCAAAGACGTGGGGACACAAAGCCATCAGACCCGCTCTATTTCGACTGCCCTTCAGGCTCAGACTGAAGCCCTTACCGAGGCAATGACCAAGGCCCTCTCCATTACGACGGCCTCTGGAGGGACGGCATCCAAGGGACCCTTAGCCCCCCAAAATCGGGTTGATGCTTTGGCTGCGGACAAGAGGGACACTTTAAGAAGGAGTGCTCTCAAGGCGGGGGGAAGACCTACCAGTCGGAGACCTCCCACTATCCCATTTATGTACACCATCTTAGGGGTCATCAAAATTTACCTGGATTGTTTTCAACGGGAAATTCCCTGGCCGATAGAGCGGCCTCCCTTACAATCCAAGCTTGTAACTTACAAGATGCCTATGATCTTCATGATCTTACTCATATAAATTGGAGAGGGCTACATAAAAGGTTCCCACAGATCCCTATTAGAGAATTAAAGAAAATTATACATACTTGTAAATCCTGTCTTCCTTATACAAGTACCGCCTTTACAGCCCCCAGGAGTAAACCCTCGAGGGCTAAAACCCAATGTGCTGTGGCAAACGGATGTAGCCCACTATTCCCCTTTTGGAAAACTTAAGTATGTCTTTGTGTCTATTGACACTTACTCTCATGCCTGCTGGGCCACTGCCCACACAGGAGAAAAAGCAAAACATGCTCAAAGCCATATTTTACAATGTTTTGCGACGTTGGGCCTTCCTCATCAAATAAAAACAGATAATGGCCCTTGTTTCATCAGCCAGAGCTTACAGAAATTCTTCCAACAATGGCACATTCAGTCATAACACCGGAATCCCACATAACCCCCAGGGGACAAGCCATAATTGAGCGCCATCATCAAAATTTAAAGGCTCAATTACAAAAACAAAAATGGGGAATAAGCCCTCACCGGCAACTTGGAATGACACTCTTTAAACAATTTAAATTTTTCAAAAAATGAACCGATACCATGTTTTCAAAAACATTGGTCTAACCAAGAAATAAAGCCTGAAATGCAAGTGAGATGGAAAGACCCCATCACTGGTCAGTGGAAGGGGCCCGATCCACTCCTTACAATGGGCAGAGGATTCGGATGCATATTCCCCATTGGGGACCCCAGCCCTATATGAGTGCCAGCAAGGAATCTTAAATTTACACCACAAGAGAGAGGACAAATCTCAAAATCTGACACAGATTAAAGAGACATTCACACATTGAGCCCAAGAACAAAAAGTTCCTGAGGCGATCTTTTCTTCCTTTACAGATCATCAATGCGGTGACCCTGGTGGACACTGCTCCTGGTGATCATCAGATTACCTCTCCTCTCCTTGCTGACCTTTGTTGTTGCCGTGGCTGTGCAACAGTTTTGAGACTCTTTGAAGCCTGGGTTTAACGACACAAGGCCATCAACCATGAGGGTACAACAGTGTCAGCATCCGTGCTGGGAGTTCAACAAGCTCAGACCATCGAGGTTATAAACAACACATCCACTGCCTCTGCTCAAGGATTTCAAACCAGCTCGAACACCTGAGATCCACCATGATGGGACTCCAGCAACAGCTTGATCTCCACGCCAGAGCGATTGAGATGTTGTGTTCTGGCGCTCATAGACTGCGATGTGAGACACCCCAGCTTTTGTCTGGCAACTTTTCCAGTGTCAAATGAGACTCTTAACAGGTTAAAAAGGGAGCAATGAATCTATGGGACTGGATACAAAGTCCATTTACCTAGTTTAAAAATGCCTTCTATTTGCTTGTTTTTGTTGTTCTGCTTGTTGTAGTGTTAAAAAAAAAAAAAAAAAAAAAAGGTTATGCTTGCCCAGGTCATGGAAGAGGAGCCCCACGTTGGACACCCACAAAACCCCTGGATTAATTTAGCCCTTCAAGAGATTAACCGAGACAGATAAAAGAGTTCTAGATGCCCATCATCTAGAGAGATTCCGCCTATCCCCCAAGAGGTGGCTGGATAGCCAATGATGGGTAAGACCCTCAGAGGAGGGCAACCTAAGACAGGCACAGCTGCAAGAGGGGCTGATGAGGCTGGAGGTTGGCCGCCTACAGCTTTACGCCTTGCTCTACAGAACATCAATACAAATGTCTCGAGGGCTTAAATAAAATAGAAAAGGGGGAGATGTGGGGCCCTAAATGGGAAACCTCAGGAAATTGTAAATTTTTTAACAGCAAAATTTAAAAGTAATTTATCATACACATTCTGAGTGTCTATCAATGTTGACTTTGGTCAAAACAAAGAAATATTTACTATTATTTATACCACTATTTCCTTTCTGTTCTTTTTTTTTTCCACTTAAAAATTGTTCTATATGGTCCATGCTGCTTATTCACCTCTGCCTGTCCTTAGAATTGATAAAATTCTCCTTAGTACTTGTTGGTTCCTGTGTGTTTGGAAAGAAAAGAACAGATCCCCAAAGCAAATAAAGGGCAAAACTAATTGTAGCTTAGGGCTTATCTTGGCTAATTTTTCTCTTAATTATAAGAATAATTTATAGCTGGCAGAATACTAAGGATGCAGCTAGAAAGATGATAAATGATAACATTATATTTTATTCTATTACTTCATTGATAACTACACAGTAAGTAATCTCCAGCTTTTTATAAAGTCTAAGCTGAAGATATTTCTTTTCTTTTCTTTTTTGAGAAAACTAGATGTGATAGCATCTTTGTACATTTTATATAAATGAGTTACTTTATAATTTCCCAAGATTGGATAAACTGAGCCAATCAGAAGTCGAGTGGCATTATCTATATTGAATAGCAAGATCGTTGGTTAAACCTATTAGCTCAAGTTGGTATAAACTCATGAACAGTATGTGAGTAAAATGTATCAGTTTGAACTAGAAAAAGGTAAATGTATCCTGGGTTGTGCTTAGTCGTGTCTGACTCTTTGCAACCCCATGGACTGTAGCCGGCCAGGCTCCTCTGTCCATGACATTTTCCAGTCAAGAATACTGGAGAGGGTTGTCATCTCCTACTCCAGGGGATCTTCCTGACCAAGGGAATGAACCCAGGTCTCCTGCATTGCAGGCAGATTCTTTACCATGGCATCATGTGGGAAGACCCAAATGTATCCTGAAAGAGTATAAGTTGAATGTATTCTCTGAATGCACTCAATAAGTGAAAGCTATATAATCTTTAACGGGGGCTTACATAAATATTTGTAAATGCACAGATGATAAAAGTGCATGAAAATTTAAAGTATATGTACATTGAGATAGATAGAAAGACATTGCTTTTACTAAGAAAACACCACAAAGTAAAATATGTGGCTTCCTCCTTAGGTGTGAACAACAAATTACTTCATTGAACAAACTATAAATATCAAATGTAGGTGAAATACGAAAAGTAACTGACATAGATAATAGTGCTTTTATTACCTTTATTTTGCAAGATCTCATCAAAATGATGGTAAAGAAGTAAAATGTGGGCCGGGGGTCAAAGCAAAGAGAATGGTACAAAAGTGGTGAGAGGAGAAGAAATTTTTAACAGATTTCTAGAAGGCAGAAAGTGATGGAGAATGGTAACTAATTAAAGGTGTAGGATTAAATGAGATGCAATCATGTCTATGCAAAGGAGATAAGAGCTGAGGATGGAGCTGCTCTGCTTTGAAAAAAAGTAAGGGACTCAGCATCTAAGAACACTGAAAATGGCAGTGCAGGAAGATCCTGAACTCACCTTCTTCCATGGATATAGCAAATCTGCAACTACATATGGAATAGTTCCAATGGAGGAGTATTCCCTTGGAAAGGGATCTGAAAGCTGAATGTAACAGAGCCTCCACAACAAAGGGTAAGAGGACAGCATTCAGATGGGTAGAAGAGGCAGAGGTGGGCCTCTTGACAAGAGAAAAACAAAGCACCAGATTAAAAAGTTCATGGACCATAGGTGAAGAGGATCCACTTCTTGATCTTTAAGCATCTTCTGGAGATGTGTAAAGCAATTGGGATACTACCTGTGGACTGAGACACTGGTGGGAGCAATTTTGCAATCTCAGGCCACCTTGCTGAGGCCAATGCTGGTGGTTACCATTTTGAAATTCTTCCTCTAACCTGTTAGTGCCAGTGGGTGCAGAGGAGGTGACTGTTGCTTTTCATTCTAGCCATACACATACAATATTGAACTATAATTTAAAAAGTTAATATAGTTGCAAAAACATAAAAGTGGACATTAAAAAAGCAAAAGTCACATTCATACACTGCCTATTGAAAAATCATCCCCAGATTTTTATTTGCCATGCTTCCTTGCAGGTCTAGGAGGTAGCTGGAAATTGAAGATGCACATAGTCTCCAGAATTGGAAGCTGTGAATCCTCTGCATTTTAATTTGATTTCAGTAGTATAAGCACTAGATTGAAATTATGTTCTCTAAACTTGTTGCTCTGTTTTACAATTAATAATGCAATCTCTCTCTCTACAGTTTTTTTTTAATCTTAAAAAGGTAAAATCCATATTATGAAATTTTAACATTCATCAGTCACTTCATATAGGTGTTAAGATAAGCTAGTAAGTGATAACATTGCTTAAGACATTTGCAGGAGCTGTACTAAAAGGCACTGATCATGTGATTCCACTAGAATTGTTTTTTGTTTCAGAATAGTAAGTGATTATGACCTTGAAGAATATGCAGCTATTGAACATTTATTCTCTATAGAAGGAATAATTAGGTTAAAATGTCTTAAAAATATCTTTCAAAGGTGAATAACATTATATGATCTTTAAAAAGAAGATACAAAGAATCTCAGATGCCAGTTTAAATTAGTTCTGGAGATAGACCAATATAATGTACTAAATATGAAACATAAATGTAAGATAATGTTCACCCCCACAAAACTTTATACCCAGAGGAAATGACCAAATGGTATCACAATCAGTAATAAATTATGATGATGTCAGACTGTTTTGATACTGAAAGTGAATAGAGATTTTATAGTTAAAAACTTTAATATAACATTTTAGATGGACAGACCATAAAGTTAAACCTCAAACTGGGGTTTTTAACCTGTCTTCTCAGCAAAATTGACCTGGTTGCCGTAGGTGGCCTCCAGTGCCTGAAGACTGAAATATAGCTTGGACAAAGCAAGCAGATACCAAGCTCATATTTCCTTTAGTCATATGCATACTTTAGATGGTAAGTTGTTTTCTGGGCTTAATGCTTTTTGGGACTAGGATTCTCACCATGAATCTTATGAATCAGCAGTTCTAGAAACTGATAACACTTTGGTGGTTTGGGATATCTTGGCTTCTGAAGAATTTGGCTCTACCCCAGTGTTGTATCTATATGGCAAAGAAATACTGCTAAGCCTTATACTATTTAGACCAGGAATTAAGAAAGAAATTACACCAGAGGTTAAAAGCTTCTAAACCTCAACTAAAAATGACTTTGCTTTTCTCTTGCAGCCGTAGGATTTTTCTCTGAAATATGATAGAGGGTGAAATAGATAGTTATGCTTTTAATGTGAAATAAGTATTTTTAAACAACCATTTACTGAGAATTTACTATGTACCAGGACTGTGCTAGATACCGAGGATATAAGGTGAACAGGAAGACAAAATAGGTTCATAGGTTCTAGCTTCTCAAAATATGATTGTTTACATGCTATCCTTTCTGTTCCTCTTCTTTTCCTTTTTGAATTCCACTGACAAGGAAAGTTAAGTAGAATTTATCAGACCAAAACTATTGGAGAAAAATAGATGTAGCATTGAGTGCGCTAAATATCTGTTGATGATAAATAAAATTTATAGAAATTCAGCCCTGGATACTGAACTATATAACAACACTTCTTTCATTAACACAGGCTTCTTAGATACTAGAACTTTATCTCATTTTAAGCCACATTTACCTGTACTCTTCTTCAGAACGTACCAATGAATGGTCAAACATAGAAACAAGCAGATTCAACTAATCTCCCATGTTTTGTTTTCTGTAAAAATTGAAGGTGAGAGTCTTGAAAGGATAAGTTTAATGGAGTTATATTTCTTATTATGTCTAACAACACTTGATAAGGGTAGTGGTCTTATCTGTGTGAAGTAACATGTCTATTATCTAGTAAATCAATATAAATTTATAAACATTTAACTCTGGGAGATTTCAGTAAACAGGTTTATAAGTTAGATGAAAAGCATTTCCAAAATATGCCTGTGAAACTGTGTTATCTCTGATTTCAAATAAAAATGTTTTGTATCTAATCTGGCCAGGGAAGATCCTATAAACCCTTAAGAACTTTGTGTTTTGTATACTTTCATTTTCTCTGTATATCTTTCTGGTACTATTGTCTTTGTCTTTCTGGTGCCATTTGGAATTTGAGTTCAGCCCACCACAAGTTTTAATCTCAAAGTGACAGCTTTTCAGTAAACCAGTTTTTGTAGTATTAATGTAAAAAGTACACTTGAAGAATTCACTTTTGTTTTGTTGAACAAAGCCAGTGGAGGTGATGGAATTACAGTTGAGTTATTCCAAATCCTAAAAGATAATGCTGTGAAAGTGCTACACTCATATGCCAGCAAATCTGGAAAATTCAGCAGTGGCCACAGGACTGGAAAAGGTTTCATCCCAGTCTCAAAGAAAGGCAATCATAAAAAAACGCTCAGACAACCACACAATTGCACTCCTCCCACAGACTAGCAAAGTAATGCTCAAAATTCTCCAAGCCAGGCTTCAACAGTATGTGAATCATGAACTTCCAGAATTTCAAGCTGGATTTAGAAAAAGCAGAGGAACCAGAGATCAAATTGCCAACATCTGTTGGATCATTGAAAAGCAAGAGAGTTCCAGATGCTAAAGCCTTTGACTATGTGGATCACAAAAAAAACTATGGAAAATTCTTCAAGAGATGGGAATACCAGAGCTCCTTACTTGCCTCCTGAGAAATCTGTATGCAGGTCAAGAAGCAACAGTTAGAACTAGACATGAAACAACAGACTGGTTCTAAATTGAGAAAAGAATATGTCAAGGCTGTATATTGTCACCTTGCTTATTTGACTTATATGTAGAGTACAATATGTGAAATGCTGGGCTGGATGAATCACAAGCTGGAATCAAGATTGCCTTGCCGAGAGAAATATCAATAACCTCAGATATGCAGATGACACCATACTTATTGCAGAAAGTGAAGAAGAACTAAAGAGCCTCTTAAAAGTGAAAGAGGAGAGTGAAAAAGTTGACTTAAAACTCAACATTCATAAAACTAAGATCATGGCATCTGGTCCCATCACTCCATGGCAAATAGATGGGGAAACAGTGACAGACTTTATTTTGGGGGGCTCAAAAATCACTGCAGATGGTGACTGCATCCATGGAATTAAAAGACACTCCTTGGAAGAAAAATTAAGACCAACCTAGACAGCATATTAAAAAGCAGAGACATTACTTTGCCAACAAAGGTCAGTCTAGTCAAGGCTATGGTTTTTCCAGTAGTCATGTATGGACATGAGAGTTGAACTATAAAGAAAGATGAGCATGGAAGAATTGATGCTTTTGAAATGTGGTATTGGGGAAGACTCTTGAAAGTCCCCTGGACTGCAAGGGGATCCGACTAGTCCATCCTAAAGGAAATCAGTCCTAAATATTTATTGAAAGACAGATGCTGAAGCTGAAACTCTAGTACTTTGGCCATCTGATACGAAGAACTGACTCACTGGAAAACACCCTGATGCTGGGAAAGATTGAAGGCCGATGACAAGGGGATGACAGAGGATGAGATGGTTGGATGGTATCACCTTTGCGATGGACATAAGTTTGAGTAAGCTCTGGGAATTGTTGATGGACAGGGAAGCCTCACGTGCTGCTGTCCATGGGGTCACAAAGAGTTGGACCTGAATGAGCTACTGAATTGAACTGAGAATGATGAGGAAGACAGTGATGAGAAAGACATAACACCTCTGTTTTGGTGAAGTTTACATTTTGATGGGAAGAGTGAGAAAATAAATGTAAAATAATCAACCTAGCTAATAGATCAGGTAAGAATAAATTTAGTGTATATTTAAGTAGAGTAAATTGATAAAGAGGGACAGGGGAACTGCTTTAGATGGGTGGGTAGGGAATACCTTTCAAAGAAGGTGATGTTTAATTTGGGATCTAATTGACAAGGAGGAAGTTATGGATCCTTGAAGAGAGATATGTTTAGACCGTGAATCAACTGGAGGAAGGAAGGATTCTAAAGTAATTGGAGGTGTGGTTTAAGAAATCTGCCTGGATTTGAATCCTGATTTTATTACTCACTCTCTGGGGAGTCTTGAACAGTTGGTAACCTCTCAGTGTCTGGTGAGTAACAGCAGTAATAATACCTAACTCAAACAGATATTGGGAGAACTACATAAAAATATATGCCAAGTGTTTTGATTAGTGTTTGATAAACAGTTAATTGTCTAATAAATGTTAGCCATTATTATGGTTCAATAAATCTTAGCTATTATTATTGTTCATGTAAAGGAACTGAATTTGAATATGCTTGAGAGGTAAAAGGAAAACTGAATTAAAAATGAAGAAGGCCAGTGTGTCTGAATAAAACTTGGAAAAGTAGATGGTGAGGTTGTAGAGGTGAATAGAGTAAAGCTTTTAAAAATCACAGTAAGTATTTGAATTTTATTCTAGGTGTAATGGAAAGCTATTGGAAGATTTTAAGAAAATGAGAAAGTGACAAAATGTGAGTTGTATTTAAAAAAGATCACTCTAGCTATACGTGGAAAATTAATTATAGAGGAGATATAGGCAAAGAGACCCACTGAATGTTATCACATTGGGCAGATGAGAGATAATGAAAGTGGTAATGAAGACTGGATGAAGCATAAGCTGGAACCAAGACTATTGGGAGAAATATCAATAAAATCAGATATGCAGATGATACAATTCTTATGGCAGAAAGTGAAGAACTAAAGAGCCTCTTGAAAGTAGAAGAGGAGAGTGAAAAAGTTGGCTTAAAACTTAACATTCAGAAAACTAAAATCATGGCATCTGGTCCCATCACTTCATGCAAATAGATGGGGAAACAATGGAAACAGTGACAGACTTCATTTTGGGGCTCCAAAATGACTGCAAATGGTGACTGCAGCCATGAAATCAAAAGATACTCCTTGGAAGAAAAGTTATGACCAACCTAGACACTTTATTAAAAAGCAGAAACATTACTTTGCCAACAAAGTAATGTCTAGTCAAAGCTCTGTTTTTTCCAGTAGTCATGTATGGATGTGAGAGTTGGAATATAAAGAAAGCTGAGCATGGAAGAATTGATGCTTTTGAACTGTGGTGTTGGAGAAGACTTTAAGTGTCCTTTGGACTGCAAGGAGATCCAACCAGTCCATCCTAAAGGAAGTCAGTCCTGAATATTCATTGGAAGGACTGATGTTGAAGCTGAAACTCCAATATTTGGGCCACCTGATGCGAGAAACTGACTCACTGGAAAAGACCCTAATTCTGGGAAAGTTTAAAGGCGGGAGAAGTGGATGACAGGATGAAATGGTTGGATGACATCACTAACTCAATGGACATGAGTTTCAGTAAATTCTGGATGTTGGTGATGGACAGGGAGGCCTGGCATGCTGTAATCCATCAAGTCACAAGTAGTCAGATATGACTGAGAAACTGAACTGAATGAAGATGGAGAAAAGTAGATGTTTGTGGGTTATAAATATTTTTTTCTTTCTTGGATAAAGTCAATGGGACCAGGCTTTGGATTAGATGTTAGAGTATGAAGTAGAAAGAGAAAGAAAATCTTAAACTGAAAAATAATTGATATTGGCTTGTTCAGATGTTCAGATTATAGGGTCATTTACTCAGATTAAATGCTCAGGAAGGAATGGGTTTAGAAACAAAACTCAAGAATACTGTATGGATTATTGTACGTTGTTTCATGATTATTATCCTTACCAGTAGAGAGGCAGAGATGACAGTATACAAATCTAGATAGTGAACACCCTTCTGAGACAATGTTTAGAGTCTTCAGCACATTGATATTAGTGAAAGCCAGAGCCTTGAAGAGAGGGCACACACAAAGAAGAGGAAAGCATACAGAACAGAATTTTGGGACATCACAGTATTTATAGCACCCAGTAAAGGAGCTGAATAAGAAGCTATGAATGGAATAGGGAAAATAGTGTAATATTAAGAAATCTTAAAGAACATATTTTAGGAAGGATGAAGTACTGACCTCAGGGGAATACAGAGATTGTTCAGAAATAATCAAAGAAATGATCATGGAATTTGGCAGCAAGAAGTCATTCATGACTAGAAGAATCAAATGAAGAGAATGCTGAGACCAGAAGCTGAGTTAGAGTTGGTTTTGAAAAGACTGTAAACTAAAGCAGCAGCTATAAAAGATTATTTTAACTAAGAAGCAGAGAAAAGAAGGTGGAGAAATATGAGGTTGTGGGAAAATTTAGTTACTCTAACATCTTGTGCTGATGTTACTCTTGTTGCTTAATAAAGATTTGTTTGCCTTTATAAATAATCTAATAGAGAGGGAGAAACTGATAATACAAATGGAAAAAATGAATTTCATAAGCAGATGATAGATGGTGATTGCAGCCATGAAATTAAAAGAGCTTACTCCTTGGAAGGAAAGTTATGACCAATCTAGACAGCATATTAAAAAGCAGAGACATTACTTTGCCAACAAAGTCCATCTAGTCAAAACTATGGTTTTTCCAGTGGTCATGTATGGATATGTGAGTTGGACTATAAAGAAAGCTGAGTACAGAAGCACTGATGCTTTTGAACTCTGGTGTTGGAGAAGACTCTTAAGAGTCCCTTGGGTAGTATGGAGATTCAACCAGTCCATCCTAAAGGAGATCAGTCCCGGGTGTTCATTGGAAGGACTGATATTGAAGCTGAAACTCCAGTACTTTGGCCACCTGATGCGAAGAGCTGACTCATTTGAAAAGACCCTGATGCTGGGAAAGATTGCGAGCAGGAGGAGAAGGGGATGACAGGGGGATAAGATGGCTGGGTGGCATCACCAACTCACTGGATATGGGTTTGGGTGGACTCTGGGAGTTGGTGATGGACAGGGAAACCTGGCATGCTGCACTTTGTGGGGTCACAAAGAGTCGGACACGACTGAGCGACTGAACTGAACACTGAACTATCTTTCTACGGTTTTGTTTTTTGTGTGTCTTTCTGCTCTTACTTCCACAGTCTTTCAGGAAATGTTCTTTGTGCAGTGTATTTCATCCAGGTTAGAATTGTGAGGGTGAGTGATAGGAGATCGGTTTCTGAGTCATAACATTAAATCATCATATACATTCAGAAAACGAAGATCATGGCATCCGGTCCCATCACTTCATGGGAAATAGATGGGTAAACAGTGGAAACAGTGTCAGAATTTATTTGGGGGCTCCAAAATCACTGCAGATGGTGACTTCAGCCATGAATTAAAAGACGCTTACTCCTTGGAAGAAACATTATGACCAACCTAGATAGCATATTCAAAAGCAGAGACATTACTTTGCCGACTAAGGTCCGTCTAGTCAAGGCTATGGTTTTTCCTGTGGTCATGTATGGATGTGAGAGTTGGACTGTGAAGAAGGCTGAGCCCAGAAGAATTGATGCTTTTGAACTGTGGTGTTGGAGAAGACTCTTGAGAGTCCCTTGGACTGCAAGGAGGTCCAACCAGTCCATTCTGAAGGAGATCAACCCTGGAATTTCTTTGGAAGGAATGATGCTGAAGATGAAGCTCCAGTACTTTGGCCACCTCATGCGAAGAGTTGACTCATTGGAAAAGACTTTGATGCTCGGAGGGATTGGGGGCAGGAGGAGAAGGGGACGACCGAGGATGAGATGGCTGGATGGCATCACGGACTCGATGGACGTGAGTCTGAGTGAACTCTGAGAGATGGTGATGAACAGGGAGGCCTGGCGTGCTGCGATTCATGGGGTCACAAAGAGTTGGACACGACTGAGCGATTGAACTGAACTGAACTGCACTGAATGTACTTATTCTCCAGGATGGAGTTTTCTCATCTCTGAGATGTAAGTTCTGAAGCTTAACATTTTGTTACTCTAAGGGGACATGTAATGGATAGAAACTTCTCTTAGAAATAGTTCTTAGATTCCTAAGCTAAAGTTCATCTTGTCAAGTGAAATTAATAACTTAGAATTGCAGGAATGTATAAAAACTGGCCGCTTTCTAGTTATAATTTGTGGTAGTATTAAGTAAACACAGATATTCTCATTCTGACTGAGCACAGAAGTTACAAAGTAAAATAAAAAATAAAAGTCATTTCTGTTTCTTGGTTCCCTCAAACTGGCTTTTGCTCAAATAAACATTATTTTTCCTACTTTACTCTCACTTCCTATGAGGACAAAGGAAGCCAGATAGAAAGGATAATTTCACAAAATGCCTGAAAGATAAATGTTCCTGCAAAAATGATTGGCATAGAAGGAAGTTAGAAGTCTTGCTTCATTGATTCTCTCCTGCTGTGCTCTTCTATCTGCTTGAGACTCATGAAAATATTAAGTTTATATTGTTCCACATATGCATGGTTGTATGTCCAGAAAATATACTGAATGGGTAGTTGAAAAAAGTAACCATTTTAATACTTGGAGGATTTTGAGACATTAATTTTTTTGATCAGTTGAAATCTATATTTATCAGTAAGTAGTTCAGGAAAATATATCATTTGGGATTCCACAGGAAGATCAGTTGTTTGGATCAATGAAGCATAAAAACCATCTGTCTTTTTGTTTATTTCTTTAATATATAATTGTGCTTTGTAATATCCTGGACTGGTATCTCAGGCTTTGAATCCTAAGGCCATGACCATATAAATAAATGAAATGGCAAATATGTTTATGACTGAATGTTATTTCTTTTTACTTAAGGCTGTTGGAGAACTCATGTAGCAAGAAGTAGATATGATTTGATCTTTGAAGTCTGTTTATTAAAGCTGCTTAGGTTTGTCTCCATCATATATTGGATAGTAAAATCTGTTTATATTTATATTATTTAACCTTTTATTTACATGCCTAATCTTACCAACTGTGCTGCTTAAGGAAAGTTGGGGGATAAGACTGAACATATAGATGCTGTATTGCATGCCTTAGAATGAGTTTTCAGTGGGTGTCTGGTAAATGGGATCAAGAATAACATGTGTCTAAATACCTCCACTATCCAAAATTAACAGAATTTTACTCTTAAATTATTTTAAAAACTGCCTGAACTTTTTCTGATCTAAAGCTTATATTATGCGTGCATCTTTAAGGAGAAACTGATTTAATATTCAAACTAATTGGAGTAGAATTGTATCCTGAAAACCAGTAATTTGGCAATTCACGCTTGCCTCTGAAAAACACAGGTTTTATATTGTTAAAAGGCTTATAATTTAGTTGCAATCTAGAAAAATGTAGGACATAGAAAAGAAAGATAAATAATAAACAATTTATGGTAAAACAAAATATATAAAGTACTCCCAAAATGTCCAGAATCACTAGGACTTCACGGTTCCAGAATAATGAATTATCAAGTTCATGGACACTAGAGAAGTAGCATTTTATATTGTAATTTTGAATTTTAGGAAGAATCAGTTCAGATCAGTCACTCATTCAAGTCCGACTCTTTTCAACCCCATGGACTGCAGCATGCCAGGCTTCCCTGTCCATCACCAGTTCCCCAGAGTTGACTCAAACTCATGTCCTTTGAGTCCTTGATGCCATCCAACAATCTTATTCTCTGTCGTCCCCATCTCCTCCCACCTTCAAATTTCCCAGCATCAGGGTCTTTTCCAGTGAGTCAGTTCTTTGCATCAGGTAGCTCAAGTACTGGAGTTTCAGCTTCAGCATCAGTCCTTCCAATGAATATTCAGGACTGATTTCCTTTAGGATGGAATGGTTGGATCTCCTTGCAGTCCAAAGGACATTTTAAAGTCTTCTCCAACACCACAGTTCAAAAGCATCAATTCTTCCATGCTCAGCTTTCTTTGTAGTCCAACTCTCACAAACATACATGACTACTGGAAAAACTGTAGCTTTGACTAGACAGACCTTTGTTGACAAAGTAATGTCTCTGCTTTTTAATATACTGTCTAGGTTGGTCATAGCTTTTCTTCCAAGGAGGAAACGTCTTTTAATTTCATGGCTGCAGTTACCATCTGCAGTGATTTTGGAGCCCCTGGCCACCACCAAAGTAAAATTTGTCACTTTTTCCATTGTTTCCGTATTTGCCATGAAGTGATGGGACCAGATGCCATGATCTTAATTTTCTGAATGTTGAATTTTAAGGCAAGTTTTTCACTCTTCTCTTTCATTTAAGAAGAATGGGACTTAGAAAGTGCTATTCTTCACAGTGACAAGTGCTATTCTTCACTTAGGAAGAATAGGACTCCTTAATAAATGTGAAAGTGAAAGTGAAATCACTCAGTTGTGTCTGACTCTTTTCGACCCCATGGGCTGTAGCCTATCAGGCTCCTCGGTCCATTGGATTTTCCAGGCAAGAGTACTGGAGTGGATCACCATTTCCTTCTCCAGGGAATCTTCCTGACCCAGGGCTCAAACCAGGATCTCCCACATTCTAGGCAGACGCTTTACTGTCTGAGCCACCAGAGAAGTTCTCAGCTTAATTTGAGGAGGTATTCTTATAAATTTCTCCCATTAAATCTCAAGCACAGAGTTCGACTTTTCTGTTAATTCTTCCTTTCACTGAGATTTTTACTATCTTTTGCTTTAAGTGGTAAGTAGAGCCAGATATCAGGTATTCTGAATGAAATACTGCATTGCTCTTAAAAGAACAGATTGCAACAAAAACCAAGACTAAAAAAAAGTTGTATTTTTGTTGTCTTTTTCCCCTCAAAATAGCATTTTATAGTTGACGTACACTGATTTATTTCTTGAAAGCAACATAAAGCTTTTTATTTTACTAATAGTATTTGCTCTCAGAGCCTCTATAGACACTAATTTTTACCTATTATGTTTCAGATAATTTATCACACTCTATATAGATTCAACTGAAACAAGACACAGATGATCACTGACTTCTCAGTGCAGGGATAACTCTATAAGGTAGTAAAGATTAAAGAAAAGCAAATGGGCATTTTGCGTAAAATATCTAAAGTGCCATGAGGAAGAGGGGTGGGGCATGTGGGAGACCATGCTAAGGGAATTCAGCCATGCTAAGGAGCAATCAGAGAAGTCTCCATAGGAAAGCTGGTATCTGGTCTCAAATTAAAAAGCAAGCCTCAAATTTGAATAAGTAAGATGAAGAGGAAATTTAGAGTCCAGGAGGTGAAGAAGCATGCAAGATTGAGAAATTGAAAAGATTAGAATGACTAACGCTTAGAGTGAGTGCATAATGAGAACTGGAGAGAAAAGGCAGAGTGAGGTGGAATCCATGACATTGAAACAAACCATGAACAGCGATTTAGATTTAATTTTAAAGGAAAGTCACTTAAACATGGTGTGATATAATTAGATTTGCATTTCAAAAAGAGTATAAATATCTATTGTGGTGGAGCAGGAATGACTTTAGGTAAGAGGAGTGCTTCGGAGGTCTTTGTAATATTCCATCTGAGTGGTGATGAATGGTGTTCTGGATTAGGGTGGTGGAAGTGTTGATGTAAACAGGTGGTTTTGAGAAATCCATGAGGGAGAGGTAAAGATGTGGTAATTGTGTGCAAGTGAAGTGAAGGGAAGAATGAAAAATGACTCTGACTTCTTTCTACAGCAATTGGGTTCAATTTACTGAGTTAAATGTACTGAGATATCCTGAGCATTTCTGTGTTACTAAAGTGAAAGTGAAAGTTGCTCATTTGTGTCCAACTCTTTGCGACCCCATAGACTATACAGTCCATGGACTTCTCCAGGCCAGAATACGGGATTGGGTAGCCTTTTCGTTCTGCAGGGGATCTTCCCAACCTAGGGATCAAACCCAGGTCTCCTGCAATGCAGACGGATTCTTTACCAGCTGAGCCACAAGGGAAGCCCATTATGGCTCTGTTACTATGTACCCAACATAAGATACCATGTGTGAGAAAGAAATCTCAGTCTTTGAACTCAGAAGGATTTGGGATTAGAGTTGCTGCTTCCAACATGTACTTTTGGCAAATTTAAACTAAGTGTCTGTTCCATAAATTGCTAGTAATAATACCCGTCCCCCAGTTCTTGCAGCAGTTATGACTAACATAAAAAAGCTGGCAGAGTGTCTGTCAAGCAGTAGGCTCTCAGCATTGCTGCAGCTGTCTGCCAATGTGCTTATTCCCCACAATAATGCAAGCTTCTTGGCAGTAGAAGGGCACTGCCTGCTACTCACCTTTGTATCCCAAATACCTGGTTAAGTGCCAGTGCATACTGGAGAGTTAATAAATATTTATTGAATGTACAAATAAGATTATTGTCACAAAGACAATTTGGTTTTTATTTTACAACTAATTTGGCATAAATATGATAAAGATTGTAACCGAAGTTGAAATTACTTAAAATTTCAAGTTTCTAACGCTGTTACTTCTGTTAAACATCAAGGCTCAGAACTGTTCCTGTAATAGAAGGGTCTGTCTTATACTTCACTAGATGGCACCAAACCATTGCCCTAAAATAGAACTAACTTAAGGAAGTGGGAGGGGAGTGTAACGGGCTGGAAAGTCAGAAAGCCTGATTATAATGTACATTAGATTTCTATTGGTGATCTCAGGGGTTGTGCAAGAGCATTAACTATGCTTTTCCAGTTAGATTCTCACAGGCATATGATTATAGTTTGCAGGCGTTGGAATGTGATATGATTTAATTAAGCACAGGGGACTTTATTCAGTCCCACACAGAAGAAAATTAAGTACTTAAGAAACAGCATTACTGTACCTTATTCAGGCCACTAGGGTGCATTGCTGTTGAAACTTTTTTTTTTTTTCTAATTTTTATTTTCTCTAAAACTTTAATTCCTAGAAGAAATAAGCTGAATGGTGCCCTAGAGGTCTCAGTGACTTATGATTCCTTCTCATGACCTTATTAAGTTAAACTTTGCAGTCAATGACACTAGTTTCTTTTCTAGTTTCTTAAAATTCATGTGATGTACACTGACATTTTCCCTAAAAACAATCAACTGCAAAGGTGTGTGGAAATATATTCCTCATAGTTGCAGTTTTATTTCCTTTCACCAGTCCATTTTTACACTCTATAACTGCCTGTTGTATGTTGAGGCTTTTGTGAAGAACAAAGATGTCACTGATGAATGAGCCTTCTTGCTCCTGTTACTATATTGCTGATATCATAATTATTCAATATCCCACTCTACATCTGAGCAGCATAGTAGCTGGATTTTAGACCTTTTGGAACATTGAACTGCTTTGTTTTTTTCCCTCTACATTTACTGTGAATGGTCCTAGTTTTATTTAACATCTATTTTCTGAGTCTGTATGTTTTAATATTTTGATATTCAGGCACTTCTTTATGAGATACTGCTGGATAGGCAGCTAAAAGCATTCACAGAGATAAGTTGGTCCAATCTGTACAAATTTCCAGGGATTATAAAAACTAAGTAAAGTATTACTCAAATTATAACTTGGTGTCACACGAAGTTATATATACATATTTGTATTTTCTGATGTAAATATATGTACCTAACCAAGTACTTCCATTGAAATTGGAGAAATTCTTTTTCTAATGAACAAATATGAAGATTTTTTCAGGAAACAGTGTGACTCTCACAGTGTCAGGGCTTTCTCTCTCTACCTGGACATGTTTTCTATATTGTAATTAAGCCAGTAGCAAATTAAGCCAATAGCCTCTTTGCTCAGAGAGTCTCAGTAAATGGTTTTGATGAATTGGCATAAACATGGTGTGATGGCGAAAAGTACCCAAATGTCCCAAACCATTCTTGGGACAAAAGTATAAATGAGCTAGAATCATTGGTTGTGGCACTGGCCCCTTTGTTAAGTGAATAGGGATCTGAGGGCTACCAATAATCTAAAGTGAAGCACTTGTGATATGAGAACAATTTTCAGTATTTTGTAAGGTCATAGCAATGAATCAAAGAACATTCATCTCATTAAATAAAAAAATAAATACTAATGTTATTGCTATTTGATATCTATATTTGCTGGGCTGGATGAAGCACAAGCTGGAATCAAGATTGCTGGGGGAAATATCAATAACCTCAGATATGCAGATGATACCACTCTTATGGCAGAAAGTGAAGAAGAACTAAAGAGCCTCTTGATGAAAATGAAAGAGAAGAGAGAAAAAGTTGGCTTAAAGCTCAACATTCAGAAAACAAAGATCATGGCATCCGGTCCCATCACTTCATGGCAAATAGACAGGGAAACAATGGAAACAGTGAGAGATTTTACTTTGGTGGCGGGGGCTCCAAAATCACTGCAGATGGTAACTGCAGCCATAAATTAAAAGATGTTTCCTCCTTGGAAGAAAAGCTATGACCAAACTAGAAAGTATATTAAAAAACAGAGACATTACTTTGTCAACAAACGTCTGTCTAATCAAAGCTACAGTTTTTCCAGTAGTCATGTATGGATGTGAGAGTTGGACTACAAAGAAAGCTGAGCATGGAAGAATTGATGCTTTTGAACTGTGGTGTTGGAGAAGACTCTTGAGAGTCCCTTGGACTGCAAAGAGATCCAACCATTCTATCCTAAAGGAAGTCAGTCCTGAATATTCATTGGAAGGACTGATGCCAAAGTTCAAACTCCAATACTTTGGCCACCTGATGTGAAGAGCTGACTCATTTGAAAAGACCTTCATGCTGGGAAAGATTAAAGTCAGGGGGAGGAAGGGACAACAGAGGATGAGATGGTTGGATGGCATCACTGACTCAATGGACATGAGTTTGAGTAAACTCAGAGAGTTGGTGATGGACAGAGAGGCCTGGTATGATGCAGTCCATGGGGTCGCAGAGTTGGACATGACTGAGTGATTGAACTGAACTGAACTGATATCTATATAGGTTGCTAGATTGTATGTTTTTGATTAGGTAAAATAAAAATAGAATATCATGTTTTCATGTTTTTTTTACTTGTTCTTCATTACCTAGATACAGTTTTGGTTCAATAAGCTTTTTGTTGTAGTTACCAAAAGCATGTTAACTAATTAATACAATTTATTTGACACAGTCTTTCAAACTTGTGGTCCATGGCAGAAAATTAATAAAATGAGTCTTTGATATATATTGCTGATCACAGTCCCAAGGCCTAAGGACACCACAGAGACATTATCCATGTTTCAGTAAGGAGAAATACGTTCAATTTGTGTCTGCATAGATTAACCCTTTTTGTCCCCAATATAATTTTTAATATTGTGGGAGATTCTGTGTCAGAAGTTATATGTGGATTAGAAAAACAAAGAGGGTTGTGAAAGAGCTGAGAGGAGTGTAAAATTACCTAACTGTAGTAGACATTTTTTCCAGCTAAGTAAACTCAGAGTATATGTCAGAGGTAAGTGAGTAAGTAAGGGTTAGTCACTCAGTCATGCCAGACTCTTTGTGACCCCATGGGCTGCCGCCCACCAGGCTCCTCTGTCCATGAGATTTTCCAGGCAAGGATACTGGAGTGGGTTGCCACTTCCTTCTCCAGGGGATCTTCCCAACCCAGGGATCGAACCCGGGTCTCCTGCACTGCAAGCGGATTCTTGATCGAGTGAGCTACAAGGGAAGCCCTATATGTCAGAAGTAAAGTTCACTTCTAAAGTATAGCAAATCCCAAGAGTTTTCTGTGTTAATCCTTCAAAAACATAACTTGGCACACTCCAAGGTGATGACTAGGTGTAGAGTGTTTCTGCTGCTTGTCTTTGTTTTAGCAGAATCCATTTGTGCTAAGTAGGTGCCTGGACTTAGCATACAGAACCAGTGGCTTGGGTTTATTGTAAAATGGTAGGAATGACAGAGTGAATTGATATACAGGTCTTTAATGGTTCACCAACAACAAATGGACCTCTTCCACATCAAATTGAAGCCCTACATAGACCAGTTCTATGTACCGTCATTTACAGAAAATCTTTACCCAGATGTTTTATGGGCTAATAAATATGCATTTGGGTACTTCTTTGAGCCACTAAAGTAACTTAGATATTGAGAGCCCTCAAACAATTCTTTATTTGGGATTTTTTTCATGTTTGGTGCAGACATCATTTAGCAAGCTATGAAATCAATCTGTACATAGAACTAAAAGTATTTCTTGATTAAAAAAGAATAAAATATAACAGCAGAATTTATGTCAGTAATGTTTACCTATTTTCCATTAGCAGTGAACTCCACAGTTTGAACTATAAAAGCAAATCATATAAAGGAGTTTTTAAGTGTTGTATTAAATGACTTTTCCCTTTAGTTTTAGTCAGTCCTGTGCCATCTTGACACAAATATGTGGCTGAAGGAGATAGTTTTTTTGTAAATTAAAGAGATTGTTCTATTGTTCTGTTAG
The DNA here is from genome assembly GCA_917880005.1 of Nanger dama. NCBI lineage: Eukaryota > Metazoa > Chordata > Mammalia > Artiodactyla > Bovidae > Nanger > Nanger dama. The sequence continues at coordinate 8,342,405 of CAKJTW010000059.1, forward strand.
TTTTTGAAATACCTAATATTTACTCTGTTGAAAGTTTACAAATTGTTATATGACTGCTTATAGAATTAATTTATTCAGAAAATTTTGCCAATTTAATAAGTTTTATAGGCATTGAGAGATACAGTATTTAGAGTGAATATCATAGACACTGTATTTATTCTTGTGGAACAAGACTCTAACAAAAGAGTCATTCAGCTACACACAAAATGATAATGAAACATGGAAAGTCAATCATTGATGAGATATCAAGATTTGAGAGCAAAGACTCTGATGCTGGGAAGGATTGGGGGCAGGAGGAGAAGGGGACAACAGAGGATGAGATGGCTGGATGGCATCACAGACTCGATGGACGTGAGTCTGAGTGAACTCTGGGAGATGGTGATGGACAGGGAGGCCTGGCGTGCTGCGATTCATGGGGTCGCAAAGAGTCGGACACGACTGAGAGACTGAACTGAACTGAACTGAACTGAGCAGGGATGCAGAGGGTACAGGGAGAGGGCTGTGAAGATTCATGGTGAGGCATAACATTTAAATTGAGACCTGCAAAATGAATAGGACTTTGTCACATGTGGCAAGTGAAAGTGTATTTATTGATAAAGAAAAGATAAACAGAGGAGAGAGTGTTTCAGGAAAAGGGACAAACCAAGCCTCAATATGGTCCTATGGTTAGAGTGTAGACCACATGTGAAACTGGGACATAATGTGTAAGGGGAGAAAAGACAGGACCCAAAATGAGGATACAGGCTTCCCAGGTGGTACTAGTGGTAAAGAACTCACCTGCCAGTGCAAGAGATGTAAGAATCATGGGTTCGATCTCTAGGTTGGGAAGATCCCCTGGAGAAGGAAATGGCAGCCCACTCCAGTTTTCTTGCCTGGAGCATCACATGGACAGAGGAGCCTGGTGGGCTGCAGTCCATGGGGTCACAAAGAGTCGGACATGACTGAAGTGACTTAGCAGCAGCAGGGGCAATAAGGATCTAGGGAGGATCACACATGAAGGGCATCCTAAGCCTCATGCCCTAGGAGCAACTGTATCCTAGGGCATAAGGGATGCAGAGGATGCAGAGGAAGATAATTTCAGATTTATATTTTAAAAAAATCTCTTTGGCAATAATGTGGACAGTGGGTGGAGAAGAGCAGGCAGTGGAATCTACTCGAGTCATGACCTTAGGTGAAAAAGTATGGACCTTGCATGATGAGAAATAAGGAACTGAGGGTTACTGCACATGTGTTTACCCTTAGGGGTTTATGTTACTGCCTTCTGATTAATTTTATTGGAGTCTCTTGGAAATCCTGAGATGACTGCTGTAGGGCCTCCCATGTGGTTATTCCCTACTTTATTTTGAGACTGTGATTACTGAATGCAACATTTTGCAATTCAGCTGTTTTTATCATTTGGATTGCATCTGTAAAATAAGTAGTCTTTAAAATGTTCTTGTAAGTCATCCAAATTTTAAGTATTTACATTTATTCTCTGAATGTTTCTTTACTAGAAATCCTTTTTTCAAATTCTTCAGTCCTCTTCCCAGTTTATTTCATATTCTAGAGAAGTTTTTCTTTTCCTTGAGAGAACACTTTCTACGGTTATTGAGCACCCCTTCCAAATCCTATCATGTCACATCAATAACTAAAACATTATTTCTAAATGGACTTACAACCCCTCCTTATTCAATTTGTGGACCATTATTTATTTCATAGAAGTTACAAACTAGCCTCCTGATGACTTCAATTGAGTAATTAGCTTATGCATGCAACAGAAAAGTTTGTAAACTCAGACCAGGTTGAAACACACATTTTAGTAGTTAAGAATTCGAGTCCATGACACAAGTCAAATGCTTGGCCCCTTGTAGAGCAGTGAATATACATTTGAGTAGGTGCCTCCTTTTATTTCTTGAGTGGATCAAAGCATCTGATAGCAGCTCTGCATGGTAGAGGAACGGTTGTCGTTTCCTTTAACATTGCTATTTCACATTTGTTCCCAGGGCAATGTCCTTTTCCCCAGTCTCTAACTTCTTCCTCCACTACCAGAAATGGCTTCCCTTTTCCCTTGGCCAAGCAGTGGATTGATCATCACCTATCCTCTGTCTGAAATAAAACTTATTTTCATAGTGTAGCCAATAGAATTGCTGTCTGTCAGACCTCTTTATTTCAAGTGCTCAAACAGTCACAGGGTGCTCTGAAAGTCAGGCAGCTGCTAATCAGAAAGACCAGGAATGCTTAAGCCTTTAAGGAACACTTGCTTTACACTTAGAAAGCAGGCACTAGTTTCCCAGTAATTAGGAGTTCATGACTATTTGCAAAATGCAAGAGAGCAGTTTTCATTGAAGCTACTTAAAAACACAAGCTGGACAAATGGAATTGCTCTACTCACTTAGCTTCTTCATGCAGTCACGAAGTCTGGTTTCCAAGCTGAGCACCCTTTGATGTAGCTCCTCATAGTCATAGGCACCAATCTCCTCCTGAATTCCCGTGAGGACAGCAGACAGATTCCGGATTTCCTCCTTGAATTGGGTGATTAACTTGGCATCTGTTTTGTACTGTTCTAGCACAGGAATCAAAGGCAGGAGCTCGTCCATCTTCTCTTTCAGCTCCTGTGAAAAGCAGCCAGTGATTTCTGAGAGTCACTTAACCAGATCAAGCAGCTACATTCTTCTTCATGATGCTACAGGAAGATTATTAAAAAGGATTCACAATGCCTTATTGATTTTTTATTGAAATTGGGTATTTCAGCAGCATGTAAGTAGCCACATGATCATTAGTAGTAAATCCACTTATCTCACGATTCAGTACAAGAACATCTCCTTAAATGGTTACATGATTTTCTATGCAACAAACTGATCCTTATCATAATGACAGAACTTCCTATGGTAGCAGTTAGGGGTTTATGTAAAATATTGCTTTCTGGTGACTTTTCATAAAGTGAGCAATGCATTATTCAGTCAGGAAATATCAGTAGGGCCCATCTTCTAAATAAGAATTATTATAAATAGATCAAATACCCTGTTTATCCAAGTCTATTTACCCATTAACTAATTATCAATAATATAAGGGTATTTATAGAAAATTTTGGATCCTGGAAGAGCTTTACACTAACAGAGTTTTTCCAATTTTGGGCTTGTTCCACTCCTCCCTTCTACTCTTCCCTCTTTTTAATATCCTTCTTAGCACGGCATCATTAGGAATGTAAGTTCATGAAGTATAAAAAATCATGCAAAGCTTTACAAAGCTCAAAGAAATGTACTGTTTTGAATGATTACTGTTTTGAATTATTACTTATACTCTGACTTCATTTGCCTTAGCATAGGTAATTTAGAGCTCTTTATGTAGGGCAGAGTCGCTTACCAGTGTAGTGAATTAACTCTTTCAAGGACTAAGGTGGTCATGATTTATGTAATAAATGAGCACAGTGGTTTTTGAAACGGAAACACTGATTTTTGTCTAGAGAACAAGAAGCATACTTTGCCAGCCCAGTTTCCCTCATTCTTATTTTAGGGATGAGCCAGGCCTCCAGTTTCACTTTCACTTTCTGGCCATGTCACCTTTTTTTTTCCTTTCCTTTAAGTTGCTGGTGGTAGCCAGTGAAAATATTCCATGAGTTTGATTCAGTTGTGAATTTATTACAAATTTTCTTATTTGTGGAAGAGCTGTTACTGCTATGATCACTTGAGAATAATCCATAGGTGTTATCAGAAACCATGCTTGTATGCTAACTAATTTAAGGAGCTGAAAATTGCATTTTACAATTACATTTAGAAGATGTTATTACTGTCAATGTGTTCAAATAACAAGAGCTCCCACTGCCACCCTGATTTATGGACTTGTGTATCTTGTGGGGTAATTTCCATGTGTTCTGGAATACTGGAATTCTCAGCATTTATCTGTATGTCCATGTTGAGTGGGAGGGGGCAGAGAGTCTTAATGATGAGAAACATTGGCAAATATCACAGTCAAAAGGCAGAGTTGCAGAGCTTTGCTCATTTTAGTGTCTCATTTTGAAATAAACTTCTTAGTTTGAGCATTTTGTGCTATCCCTACAGGAAGACACAATTGCTTCATTAGAATTTTAATGAGAAGAGTTCTGATAATACCATTTGCTGCACATTATAACAACTGTTACAGTGATGAGTTTTATATTCTACTTATGGGTATATTGAATAGAGAGCAATTCAAATGACATTTTCGGTGACATTTTATTTGCCCTAAGCTAAAATCTATATATAGATATGGGTAAAAGTGTTGGTCACTCGCCCATGTCTGACTCTTTATGACCCCATGGACTGTAGCCCATCATTCTTCTTGTCCGTGGAATTCTCCAGGCAAGAATACTGAGGTGGGTTGCTATTCCCTTCTCCAGGGAATCTTTCTGAACCAGGGATCAAATCTATGTCTCCTGCATTGCAGGCAGATTCTTTACCATCTGAGTTACCAGTTTATATGTATATGAATTTTGCAATCTTTTCAAAAATTTATAATTCAATTATTGGCAGTCAGTTCTAACTCAGGGGAATTTTCAGAGAGTAATGGAAAGTCTAACTAATGTACATATAAAATACTTAAAATATTAAAGTAGAATAACACAGATCTGTGTGCTTAATAATCCTAGAATTTCACATTCTACTACATTTTATAGCAAAGTCTTAGCTAGCAACTTAGAGTATAGCTAGACTATCTTACCCTACCAAGATCTCTTCATAGAAGAATGACAGTCTCAAGTATGATATCTGAGACAAGGTTTTTTTTTAATCATAAAGGATATGGAAGATACAACCTACTTAGATTTTTGGCAAGTTGAAGATGGTGTACTAAAGGAGAATTTTCTTCCAATGTAAACATATTAAATGGTAAACTTACTTTTGGAATGTGCTGTTTCTTCTTCTCAAATATGGCGACTCAGCAGCTAGAGCAAAATCTGACTCAGGGTAGGACTTGGTGAATAAACACATTCAACAAGCATACATTGAGCATTTAATTATTATTATTATATGTAATTCAGAGAACTATGGTTTACTTGGAGAGGCAATGTAGCATTGGTTTAAAGAGGTTTAACTTGGGAGTTGGACTTTGTAGTTCTGATATATATTAGATATATGATCCTAGGTGAGTTGCATAATTTCTTTGTACATGAGTTTATTCATCTGAATGATGGGAATAAACATAGTGTCTACGTTACAGGATTGTTGTGAGGACTAAAGTAGTTAATATATAATATATTTAAAGTTATTGAAACTATATGTTGAATACATGTAGTTCTTCAGAAAAGATGATGCTATTATCATTATTGCTACATGGATTTTGCACACACAAGTTTGGTATATTCATGGATTACATGGACTAGGAAAATCAGCATCAATATGTCCTATGATGCTACCTGAAAATTAAGTTTTCTTATTGGCAGCTTGTCTGCTGCTAGACCCATGTATAGAATAGGCAGTTTCTCTCTCTTTTTTTTTTCTCTCAGCCTTGTATCTTTTGTTTCTTTGTCTCCTCTCTTCTCCCAAAAGTTCCCATAGATGCACATACGTCACCATGTGTCACCAACTCTACCAGCCCTGGTCCCGCAAGCAGTTCTTTGGCACGAGTTCTGTATTGTCTGTCTACCTTTGAATGATTTTCACTCTGAGCCAGAAACTCCGAGCTCCTCTGCTTCCGTCCCTCTTCCTTTCTGGGAATGCTCCTAGGCACTGTAGGTGCTGGCTTTTCATTTCCTACTTAGTTGATGGCTGCAGCATCAGGCTCACTGTACTGCTGTATACCCTAATCTTGAATATTGAAAACTGACATAGAAAATCTTTTGGTTTTCTTGATCTCTTGTGTGATTTAATATCTTCTGGGGAAGAAAGTGAGCACTAGTCCAAAACCATTTTCTTGATTATTGGTAAATCTTTCCCTGAAAAGATTTTTGATAACCTTTCCCGTGAAGTTGTCTAAACAAAATTAATAACTCCTCCCTTTGTGCTGTTAAGTAATGTTTATGCCTCTTTTTACTGTCAGTTTGACCAGTTTTTTAGGTCTCTTTCACAGAAGAGAGTTTATGCATTATATACCCAGCAGAGGGCCCAACATTGTTTTGTACACACTATGTGCTCAATAAATATTGGTTAAAATTAATTTATTTGCTTGTCAGCCTTATATGCTTCTGTGTTTACCATTTCTCCATAAATTCTCTATCCTTCTAAGTTTGCTTATTCTCTCATTCACAGTAATCTTTCAATTTATTTTCTCTTCTAGGCCTTGCTCTAATTTGTTATAATTTCTTAACCTTCTGGCTTTGCTTGCTTCTCTCTTTAACCTCAAGATTCATCACGTTAGCCCCTTCTCTTATCAGTACCCTGAAGTTTCTTACCTTCTTGTCCTTCTTTTGTATCTTTCTGATAAAATTTTAAAACTGGCTCTCTATTCAGGCTCCTGAGCAGCAATGAAGGAAATGACGAAACCATGATAATTTCTGCCTTATTGAACTGTGTCATGCAGAGACCCTAGTTTGTGTCCCTATCTCCCCGCCAATCACAAATATGTGTGAAAAGCACTTCTGATGTTTGGCCAAGAACTTGAATTCAGGCCCATTCCCTCAGCCTTAGCAGTGATTCTTACTTCCTAACTGTCAGGAAAAGCAGAGGCTATTATGTTTGTAAAATCTTAGTATGTTTTACAAACTATGTCCTGTGCCTTTGTCAGGCAGATTGTGACTTTTTCATAGAAGATCAAATGGCATTATCATGGTCAGATTTTATTTCAATCTATGACAGTGTCAAAAATGTCCACATAGTGTGCTCAAAACACCATTTCTCCATTATCAGTGTTTCTAGATAGTCAATAAATGGCTTAAAAAATGAAAAAAATAAACTTTATTTCCATCAAATAGTGAAACCAACCCTCTTTTATGTGCTGTTGATAATGGTGGTATTATTGCTTCTTTTAATAATTTATATTCTCTATACTTCTCTTCATTTTAGCAAAGCATAAAATCATCAGAAAGTCTTTGACAAATTTAGTTATTAATTTTCCTAGACTTCCCATTGGCATACACATTGAAATGCCTTTAAATCTATCCACAATCTCCACCTAGCTCAAGGAGGGTGAGGCTATTTTTATAGCAAGTTTTCTACGCATTCCAACCAGCTAACGGTCAGTTTCAGTGGAGAGATGATTGACGTCCCATTGAGTCTTGAACCTTACATATATGGGCCAATGCACAGTTATTTCTAGCTGAGTGTCATGGTGGCGGTCCATTGTACCCAGTGTCTTATTTGCATTAATAAGACAGCTGAAGTCACACCTACTTGAAAATGCTTGGTCATTAGTGTCTTCCGGTCATCTTCAATCTGCCGAAACTTGGCCTTCAGCCCTTTCATTTGTGTTTCCATTTTTAGGACGTATTGGAAATCTCTTTGAGTTCTCAAGTTTAAGACTTCAATAGATTGGGACATATTCTGAACCTGTTAAACAAGAACACTGGCTGTACATTATCGTCTATACTACTGAAGTATATGCAAAAAAAAAAAAAAACACATCAGTTTTTCCACTAATAAAACTGGCAGTGCCAAATCCATAATTACATTTCCACAGGACATACTTTTAGAAGGGCAATTCTTCATAAGAAATAGTCCAATAATGTAGCAAAAGAAAATTACAGCTAGGCAGGAAATAATAAAATGAACATTCTAGCATTAGAAATGACTAAATATAAGTAAGAATATGATATATCATAATAATAAATTTAAAAAATAGAATATTCATTTCCAGGGCTTAGTAAGCTTATGATGGCTCAATCTGTTAAATGTTAAGATAAGTTGTTTCTATCAGTACTAACTCTGACATCCTCAAAGTCTGGGATGCTGAGCAATTTTGGGGGGTAGTGAAGTGTCCAACAGATCTAGAATGCATTTATTCCAGTACAGTTACTTCAGGCTGCATGTGATACACTCCCAGGGGTGAGGCTGAATTGAGCAAGATGAATGGTTGTATGGCTGGGGCACCTCCTAACTTGGAGAGGGTACTGTTGAAGAGACCTGGAAATCCCTTTGCTGTTCACCTGTAACTGTCACAATATTATAAATTCGCTATTCCCCAATACAAAATGAAAATTTTTTAATGATGTGCATCAAGATATGGAAGGATTAGAATACATATTAGGTGGTTGATATTACTTTCCTGGTGGGTGGTGAGGTGTGGGTGAAAAGAGAAGTAACAAAATAAATATTGCAGAAAGATGTCCCTGGTAATTATTATATATAAATCCATCTGCATACAATTATATTTTTACTTACATAAATGAATACATGAAAGCTTGGTCAAAAATGGTGGGATTTCAGGTGAGTTTTGCTTCATTTGGGCTTCCCTGGTAGCTCATCTGCATAAGAATTTGTCTACAATTCGGGAGACCCTGGGTTCGATCCCTGGCTTGGGAAGATCCTTTGGAGAAGAGAACAGCTACCCATTCCAGTATTCTGGCCTGGAGAATTTCATGGACTGTATAGTTTATGCAGTCACAGAGTCAGACACAGCTGAGGGAATTTCACTTTCACTTGCTTCATTTAATATATTTTTATAACCACTCCAGCATTCTTGCCTGGAAAATCCCATGGACGGAGGAGCCTGATAGGCTACAGTCCACGGGGTCGCAAAGAGTCGCACACAACTGAGCGACTTCACTACCACCACTACTACTATCTGTTATTCTATATGTTTTAAAATAAACATGTATTATTTATGTAACATGTAAAAACGTATTTTCATTATAAAACTTGTGAATTACAAATAAGAAAGGCATGATTTGCTCAGAGACAAATTTCTGTCATCAGGTAAAGTCACAGAGCTTAGTGGACCAGCTAGCTTTAAAGAGTCCATTGTCGTAGTATTCCATAGTGTATATGTACCACAGTTTAAAAGAATAAATTTGACTCAGTTCTAATGAGATGGATGAAATTGGAACCGATTATACAGAGTGAAGTAAGCCAGAAAGAAAAACACCAATACAGTATACTGACACATATATATGGAATTTAGAAGACAGTAATGATGACCCTATATATGAGACAACAAAGAGACACAGAGGTATAGAGTGGACTTTTGGACTCTGAGGGAGAGGGAAAGGGTGGGATGGTTTGGGAGAATGGCAATGAAACATGTATATTTTCCTGTAAGAAACGAAGCGCCAATCTATGTTCAATGTAGGATGCAGGATGCATGGGGCTGATGCACAGGATGATTCAAGTAGAGGATGTGGGGTGGGAGGTGGGAGGGGGCTTTGGCATTGAGAGATTGTGTTCACCTATGGCTGATTCATGTCAATGTATGGCAAAACAAATACAGTACTGTAATTAAAAAAAAAAAAAAATAAACTGATAAAAAAAAATAAAATAAAGAGTCCATTGTCAATACATCCCTCAGATCTAGAATATTCAGAAAAGGCAGTGAATTCTTCTGCCTTGGTTGCCTCAGTTCCTCCACTATTTTTCCCCAAGAGATCATATTTTTCTGTTTCTCTTTCTGCTGTCTTAATGGATAGTCCTGTCCTTTACAAATCTTGTCTTTCAGGACATACTACAATCTCACTTATATTAACTTAACTGTGTAATGTGTGTGAATGGGAAGCACAAAAGTGTCTGTCCTTCTGTAAATTCCATGAGGTTAGATGCTGTGTCTTATTCATACCTCTTACTCCCAAGACCTTACACAGAACCAGGTATGGAATAATTCCTCAATAAATACCTTTTAGGTAAAATTATCTTATTTTTATTTATTGGGTAAAATTACCACAGACTTGTCTAACTCCATGAAACTGTGAGCCATGCTGTGTAGGGCCACCCAAGACAGATGGGTCATGGTGGAGAGTTCTGACAAAATGTAGTGCACTAGACAAGGGAATGGCAGACCACTTCACTACTTTTGCCTTGGAACCCCATGAACAATATGAAAAGGCAAAAAGATAGGACACTGAATGATGAACTCCCTAGGTCATTAGGTGCCCAATATGCTACTGGAGATTAGATAAAAATAACTCTAGAAAATGAAGAGATAGAGCCAAAGCAAAAACAACACCCAGATGTGGATGTGACTGGTGATGGAAGCAAGATCTGATGCTGTAAAGAGAAATATTGCATAGGAACATGGAATGTTAGGTCCATGAATCAGGACAAATTCAAAGTGGTCAAACAGGAGATGGCAAGAGTGAACATTGACATTTTAGGAATCAGAGAACTAAAATGGACTGGGATGTGTGAATTTAACTCAGAAAAACATTATGTCTACTACTATGAGCAAGAATCCCTTAGAAGAAGTGGAGTAGCCATGACAGTCAACCAAAGAGTCTGAAATGCAGTACTTGGATGCAATCTCAAAAATGACAGAATGATCTCTGTTGGTTTCTAAGGCAAACCATTGAATATCACGGTAATCCAAGTCTATGCCCAACCAGTAATGCTGAAGAAGCTGAAGTTGAATGGTTCTATGAAGACCTACAAGATCTACTAGAACTAACACCCAAAAAGATGTCCTTTTCATTATAGGGGACTGGAATGCAGAAGTAGGAAGTCAAGAAACACCTGGAGTAACAGGCAAATTTGGCCTTGGAGTACACAATGAAGCAGGGCAAAGGCTAATAGAGTTTTGCTAAGAGAACCCACTGGTCATAGCAAACACACTCTTCCAACAACACAAGAGAACACTCTACACATGGGCATCACCAGATGGTCAACATGGAAATCAGATTGACTATATTCTTTACAGCTGAAGATGGAGAAGCTCTATACAGTCAGCAAAAACAAGACAGGGGAGCTGATTGTGGCTCAGATCATGAACTCCTTATTGCCAAATTCAGACTTAAATTGGAGAAAGTAGGGAAAACCACTAGACCATTCAGGTATGACCTAAATCAAATCCCTAATGATTATACAGTGGAAGTGAGAAATAGGTTTAAGGGACTAGATCTGATAGACAGAGTGCCTGAAGAACTATGGACAGAGGTTTGGACATTGTACAGGAGACAGGGAGCAAGACCATCCCAGGAAAAAGAAATGCAAAAAAGCAAAATGGCTGTCTGAGGAGGCCTTACAAATAGCTGTGAAAGAGAAGTGAAAAGCAAAGGAGAAAAGGAATGATATACCCATGTGAATGCAGAGTTCCAAAGAATAGAAAGGAGAGATAAGAAAGCCTTCCTCAGTGATCAGTGCAAAGAAATAGAGGAAAAAAATAGAATGGGAAAGACTAGAGATCTCTTCAAGAAAACTAAAGATACCAAGGGAACATTTCATGCTAAGATGGCCTCAATAAAGGACAAAAACGGTATGGAACTAAGAGAAACAGAAGATATTAAGAAGAAGTGGCAAGAATACACAGAAGAACTGTACAAAGCAGATCTTCACGACCCAGATAATCATGATGTGATCACTCACCTATAGCCAAATATCCTGGAGTGTGAAGTCAACTGGGCCTTAGAAAGCATCACTACGAACAAAGGTAGTAGAGGTGATGGAATTCCATTTGAGTTCTTTCAAATCCTAAAAGATGATGCTGTGAAAGTGCTGCCCTCAATATGCCAACAAATTTGGAAAACTCAGCAGTGGCCACAGAACTGGTAAAGGTCAGTTTTCATCCCAATCCCAAAGGCAATGCCAAAGAATGCTCAAACTACCGCACAATTGCACTCATCTCACATACTAGTAAAGTAATGCTCAAAATTCTCCAAGCCAGGCTTCAGCAATACATGAACCGTGAACTTTCAGATGTTCAAGCTGGTTTTAAAAAGGCAGAGGAACAAGATATCAAATTGCCAACATCCACTGGATCATGGAAAAAGCAAGAGAGTTCCCCCAAAAAAAAGTCTATGTCTGCTTTATTGACTATGCCAAAGCCTTCGACTATGTGGATCATCACAAACTGTGGAAAATTCTGAAAGAGATGGGAATACCAGACCACCTGATTTTCCTTTTGAAAACCTGTATGTAGGTCAGAAAGCAACAGTTAGAATAGGACATGGAACAACAGACTTGTTCCAAATAGGAAAAGGAGTATGTCAAGGATGTATATTGTTACCCTGCTTATTTAACTTATATGCAGAGTACATCATGAGAAACGCTGGGCTGGAAGAAGCACAAGCTGGAATCAAGATTGCCAGGAGAAATATCAATAATTTCAGATATGTAGGTGACACCACTCTTATGGCAGAAAGTGAAGAACTAAAGAGCTTTTTGATGAAAATGAAAGAGGAGTGTGACAAAGTTGGTATGAAGCTCAACATTCAGAAAACAAAGATCATGACATCGGGTCCCATCACTTCATGGGAAATAGATGGGGAAACAGTGGAAATAGTGTCAGACTTTATTTTGGGGGCTCCAAAATCACTGCAGATGGTGGTTGCAGCCATGAAATTAAAAGATGCTTAGTCCTTGGAAGAAAATTTATGGCCAACGTAGACAGCATATTAGAAAGCAGAGATATTACTTTGCCAACAAAGGTCCATCTAGTCAAGGCTATGGTTTTTCCAGTAGTCATGTATGGATGTGAGAGTTGGACTGTGAAGAAGGCTGAGCACCGAAGAATTGATGCTTTTGAACTGTGGTGTTGGAGAAGACTCTTGAGAGTCCCTTGGACTGCACGGAGATCCAACCAGTCCATTCTGAAGGAGATCAGCCCTGGGATTTCTTTGGAAAGAATGATGCTAAAGCTGAAACTCCAGTACTCTGGCCACCTCATGTGAAGAGTTGACTCATTGGAAAAGACTCTGATGCTGGGAGGGATTGGGGGCAGGAGGAGAAGGGGATGACAGAGGATGAGATGGCTGGACGGCATCATGGACTCGATGGACGTGAGTGTGAGTGAACTCCGCGAGTTGGTGATGGACAGGGAGGCATGGCATGCTGTGATTCATGGGATCACATAGAGTCGGACACGACTGAGCGAATGAACTGAACTGGACTGCCAGGAGATCCATCCATCCTAAAGGAGATCAGTCCAACATCAGAGATCAGTCCTTGGTGTTCACTGGAAGGACTGATGTTGAAGCTGAAACTCCAATACTTTGGCCACCTGATGCGAAGAGGTGACTCATTTGAAATGTTCCTGATACTGGAAAAGACTGAAGGCGGGAAGAGAAGGAGATATAGACCATGTGGTGGTTGAATGGCATCACTGACTCAATGGGCACGAGTGTGAGTAAACTCTGGGTGTTGGTGATGGATAGGGAAGCCTGGCATGCTGCTGTCCCTGGTGTCGCAAAGTTGGACACGACTGAGCAACTGAACTGAACTGAAAATTGTCTTTGGCTTTCAGTAGCAGTAAAAGGTAGCAAGTTAATATTTTAAGAAAAGTGTCTTTCTCCTCTCAGTGGTTAGGCTATAGTATTACATGGCTCTGAAATATTTTTTAATTTACTATCATTCCTACATTCAGAAAGCTTTGTTTAAAAAAATCTTTGATTCAGCACAAAATTACTGAGGCAACATTGAAAGCCTGGTGACTGCATCTTAGATAAATGCAGTGCTTTCAAAATAATTTTCATCTCTCTTATGGTTAAGCATGAAAGAAAAAAAGCCATTTGTGTTAAAGAAACATGCAACACATTTAAATGCAGTATTTTTCTATGAAGACAGTCATCATTCTCATGGCCAATATTCTCCTAGGATTTCTGTGTACTTTGGCAGAGAGTTAAGGAAGGTCCCCTGGAGTAGGGCATGGCAACCCACTGCAGTATTCCTTTCTGGAGAATCCCTGTGGACAGAGAAGTCTGGTGGGCTATTGACCATGGGGCCAGAAAGAGTCGGACCTGACTGAGTAAGTACGCACAGCACATAGAGTTAGAAATTGATAGACAAGTGAGATATTCTGGATAGTTAAAACACCCTCTCTTTTATTATGCCTCTAAGTTACCCTATGAAGTTAATTTTCAACTTTATTTGTGTTATGGGAAAATGTACTGAGAGAATTTTTTCTGGGACTTAATTGTGACCTTCAATATTGAATAATCATGTATAATTATAAGAGCTACCTTTGGGGTGTGACTAGACATGGAATAGTTTAGTTGGGAAGGATGGTTCTGGGATGCCTTTTGCTTTTCCTGATGGCTGTACCTCAGACTGTTTATTTTCCCACTGGTCACAGAGACCCACTGAGAATCAGTTTCTTGCTGAGACTCAAGACTGGATCCCCAGCATTACACTTGTGGGAAGGAGACTTCCTCCTCTGTTAGTCTGCTTATCACTGATGTTCTGCCATTCAGATGCCTACTCATGTCTCTCTCCACAGTGTGGCAAGCTTACCGTCCCCTTTCATTCATAGTTCTTTTTAAAATTCTTTATTTATCCTGTTAATTAGGATAAATGAAATGTCTGAGTCCTTTCTAAACTTATATTTTCACCCCCATTTATAATTACCATCCATCTCTTTGCAGACCCCATGTAGCTGGCCAGTCTCCTCTGTACATGGAATTCTCCAGGCAAGAATACTGGAATGGGTTGCCATTCCCTTCTCCAGGGGATTTTCCTGACCCAGGAATCAAAGCTGGGTCTTCTGCTTTGGAGGCAGATTCTTTACTGTCTGAGCCACCAGAGAAGCCATGATTAGTGCAGAGGCTACTTAAAAAATTAATAATAAAGCCCTACAGTTCAATATGCTTGGATAGCACTGGGGTTAACACAACTAAACAGAGATTTCACTACTGTAGGTCTCCATGGAACTTTTAGTATTAAACTCTGAGATGGAAATCTTCAAGAGTGATGTATCATGTACTGTTGTTTAAAATTATTTTATTGGAAGGATGTCACCAGCGTCCTATTCCAAAAATCACGTTAGGCAATATTGACCTAGACAATGGAAGTACGTACAGTTCAGTTCAGTTCAGTCGCTCAATTGTGTCCGACTCTTTGCGACCCCATGAATCACAGCATGCCAGGCCTCCCTGTCCATCACTAACTCCCAGAGTTCACTCAGACTCATGTCCATCGAGTCAGTGATGCCATCTAGCCATCTCATCCTTGGTCATCCCCTTCTCCTCCTGCCCCCAATCCATCCCAGCATCAAAGTCTTTTCCAATGAGCCAACTCTTTGCATGAGGTAGCCAAAGTACTGGAGTTTCAGCTTTAGCATCATTCCTTCCAAAGAAATCCCAGGGCTGATCTCCTTCAGAATGGACTGGTTGGATCTCCTTGCAGTCCAAGGGACTCTCAAGAGTCTTCTCCAACACCACAGTTCAAAAGCATCAATTCTTTGGCGCTCAGCCTTCTTCACAGTCCAACTCTCACATCTATACATGACTACTGGAAAAACCATAGCCTTGACTAGATGGACCTTTGTTGGCAAAGTAATGTCTCTGCTTTTCAATATGCTATCTGGTTGGTCATAACTTTTCTTCCAAGGAGCAAGCGTCTTCTAATTTCATGGCTGTAGTCACCATCTGCAGTGATTTTGGAGCCCCCAAAATAAAGTCTGCCACTATTTCCACTGTTTCCCCAGCTATTTCCCATGAAGTGATGGGACCAGATGCCATGATCTTCGTTTTCTGAATGTTGAGCTTTAAGCCAACTTTTTCACTCTCCACTTTCACTTTCATCAAGAGGCTCATTAGTTCCTCTTCGCTTTCTGCCATAAGGGTGGTGTCAGAGAAGCTAAATAGCTGATAGAAAAACTTTTTTAGGTAAAAGATTTTAGGTGGGACAGACTAAGGCCTGATGTATTATAAAACCAATTGTAATCTTTCTAATATTTAGAAGTACAAATGTACTTGTTTAAAATATTTTACAGAGCTTGTATTAAACAATTGTGGGTACCACCAGTGGCATTTTGAATGACACTGGCATGGTGTTAGAAAATGCAAAGTTGATCTGGTATGGATTCATAGTCTACTGATTGACAATGTTAAGGCTTTTAGCCTCAAAAAGCACCATTTTCCTTTTATGTCTACTGATTGACAATGTTAAGGCTTTTAGTCTCAAGAAGCACCATTTTCCTTTTATGCAAACTTAGAAGGACATCTGTCTGCTATGAAATTGGAATGGAGCAGATAAAAATATAATAGATGAGAACTATTGTTATTAAATATTATTCTTATTAAGAGTATTCCCTTATATGATTAAATCCATCCTTTGGTTAATAGTGAAATGGGCTGCTTGATAATCATGCTTCTATTTGCTGTCTGGTACCTTGGATATTTGTAAAACTGTGAAGTCATCAGGGGCTCCCTGGTGGCTCAGATAGTAAAGAATTTGCCTGCAATGCGGGAAACCCAGTTTTGATCCCTGGGATGGAAAGATTACCTGGAGAAAGAAATGACAACGCTCTAGTATTCTTGCCTGGAGAATCCCACAGACAGAGGACCCTGGCAGGCTATAGTCCTTGGGATCACAAAGTGTCACAAAGAACTGACTGAGCCATCCATTGACCCTTTCATGTTTTCAGAGAATTCAGCAAGGGACTGGCTTGGTCTAAATAGAGAATGCTGATTTCAGATATGCTTTCTTTGGGTCAGTGCAGCAAACCCGTGATATTTACATTCTTTAGGTCACTGTCTATAGTGCATATCATTTACTATTCTTCTGTTGCCATAAAACTACCAAATGGTGAATTTGATAAACCTAACTTGGGGTGACCTTGATGCTATTAATAAATTTTATCTTTTGTCATTTAGGTATTGATGAATTTTTAAAGATGTAATTTTCTAGAATTTCTTTAAAACTAAACAAATTGCCTATTGAATGGTGTGGTCATATAAATTTCAATGTTTGCTTTCAATCAGTTACCTTTAGTTGTACTCTTCTTGCCTCATTCGTCCTTCACAAATTTTAGGTTTTATCATAGCTCTGGAATTCATTTCATTCTAGACATGTAGAGAGTATTATCTACTTCCTGACTTGCCCAGTCTATTTGAAATTTTCAAATGATTTTTGAGGAAATGTCTATTTTTAGATGTGTGTATGCAATAACATGCTTAAAATAGTAATACAAATAACACAATCATGTCTAAGAAAAATTTTCTCATCACACTTGTAGAAAGAAGATATTTTTATGTGTGAAAAAGAGGATTGGAGTAGAAAGTAATCTGAGAAGAAATACAAACTAATAGAAAAGCAAAATTGGATTTAAAAGATTAAATCTTTTTACCAGCCTAATTAATTTCTTTAGTAACCAAACAATACTAAACTGTTTATTTCAATTTTTTTTCAGAGATATAGAGAAAATCTATATTGGAAAACAATACACAAGAATAACCATAGTTCATATGTCATGATTTCTAACAGTTGATAGCTGGAGTCATTAACTTGAATGACAATTAAATTTGCTCTTGTCTGGGAGAAAGATTTTGAAGGAACAGGGAAGACTGGATCTTGTTTAAAAAGAATCTTAAGAAAATAGAGCAAATAGATGATGACTCTGAGGATAACGGCATCAGAAAGACTAATCTCTGTATGAAAATATGAAAAAAAATCTTAAAATCTTAGGGCATCAAAACAGTTTCAAATAATGTACACTGAGGAAAATTATTTTATTTATGTGGCAGTGGAAGAGGGTTACTGCAGCTTAAATTCCATAAAATAGGAATGTCTGTATTAACAGCGCCTTCATTTTTCTAGTTTCTCTATTTTCTGTTAAAGCTTCCTATTTTGTGCCATAATTGTGTAGATGATCATGGAAATGGTATTACACAGAGTGAATTGTTGAGTATGATATCCCTCTGAAAACACATACTACCTAATTTATCTTATTATCCCTGAGAGTATTTAAAATTCAAATATGTTGTCATCCTTCCATGAGTCTGGCCACTCCTGCTGTCCAGGACACAGTGAAAGTATGAATGAGAAAAATTGAAAGAACCATTCATTGTTTTTTTTTTTGTCCCTAAACTAAACATAAATAACCTTTCTTGAGACGACTTTTATCTGTGAAAGAGAATAAATCAAGGGCATTCTGCATTTGATTGTTATGGATCCAGCTTAAGTAAATTATATGGAGAGAATGCTCTTGAATGAAACTGAAGAACTTAATGTTCAAAGGAATGACTTAGAGGATGATGATAAATACTTAGAATTATTCATTATCTGTCCAGATAGCTTGCATATTGTATGCCATTATTTTTGCTTCCTTGCAAGGTTGCTAATGAGATCCAAAAGTATGAGCTCAAAGAATTTAGTGTGATCTTGAGAGTTGAGGCTAAATTTCTGACATAGGAATAAGGCTTCGTACTATTTTTTTTTCTTAAGGGAAGATCAAATGGATATTTAGAAATATGGTGGAAATTATATTAGCGCAAGATTGCAAACAGTAAAAGTCATAAATAGAACAGTAGAGCAGGAATCTTAAGGTACTGCTTTCAAGGGGGAAAACATTTATTTGAGAAGGGGGAAAAAATTGGAAGACTCCTCCTTTCGCTAACCTGCTTTCCCATATTTCCTTTATAAAGAATGGTAGATTTCAGTAAGAATATTCACAGGGGACAGAGGACACCTACCTTTTCCAGCAGCTGGCGAAGCTGCCTGCTTTTGGCATCCCGGGAACACAGGTTCTGTTCTGGGGCAACCACTGTGCAAATGCATCGTCCATCAGGATCCTGCGCTGAGCTATATACCTGCCACCCTTCTTTGGGACTAATCTGAGTCTGAGGAAACCAACAACAAACATACAAAACACACAGAGAGTTAAAGAGAGCATGAGTTTGTATAATTTTAAGCGAAGTATCTTTTTATTTTTACAGTTTTTCTCTAAATAGTTTTCTCTAAAATAGTTTTTCTCTAAAGTTAAAAACGAGGTTGAACAATTCAAGTAGGCAGCACAATGTTCATTCACTTCCAACTTCCTTTTCAATGGACAGAAGGAGACTCTACCTTTTTCTTTTGGTTCCATATTATTGATTTTGATTGTGTATTATTGATTATTTATCCTACACCACTCCCTAATGCTTTCTGTCATATCTGGACATTCTGATGCAACTTTAGAAGTATCTGCTAAATACTTAGTCACATATCACCAGTCTTTCTGCATAAGATTTATTAGTTTGTCTTTTTCAACACAAATGGTAATTAGTAGTATATATATTTTTTCTGATTACTGTTCATGTGTTCTGAAGCAAACTGTTCATGTGTTCTGAAGCAAAATTCTTTCCCAGAGAGCTTCCTATGTATTGAAGGGTCAATTATTAATAAAGCTGAAAAGGTATCACATGAGAATATAGGGTAAAAGTAATTAGACCAACATTGTTTCGCAAAGGATATAGCGTCTCAGAGGAGTTAAAGACAGTATTTTGGCAGAGGCCAAATTACTCTGGTGATATTGATCTTCCCAGATTACTTTTATGCACTTTTCACCTGCCTCCCTAGAAGCTTATCTCAAAATGATGTTTCTGTTCTACTGCAGTCTGCCTCCTATTTATGTTTCTAGTTTTACCCTCTGTATCTTCCTGTAAGAGACTTCTTTCCATCCAATTGGTCTTGGTGTGTCCTGAAAGCATGCCCACCTAGATTCACACCTTTGTATATTACTCATTTTGTTTTCCTATTTGAAATACCTCCCTAATAAACCTTCAGTAATTCAGCCTTTAGGGTTTCCCCTTGGGATTCCCTGGTGGCTCAGCTGGTAAAGAATCTGCCTGCGATGCAGGAGACCTGGGTTCAATCCCTGGGTTGGGAAGATCCTCTGGAGAAGGAAATGGCTGTGCACACTAGTATTCTTTCCTGGAAAATTCTATGGACTGTCTAGTCCATGGGATGGCAAAGAGTCGGACATGACTGAGCAACTTTTAGTTTCACTTTAGGGTTTCCCTGGTGTTTTAGTGGTAAAGAATCCACCTGCAGTGCAAGAGATGGGGAGACATGGGTTCAGTCCCTCGGTGAGGAATATCCTCTGGAGGAGGAAATAGCAATCCACTCCAGTATTCTTGCCAGGAAAATCCCATGGACAGAGGATCCTGGCAGGCTATAGTTCTTAGGGGTCTCAAAGAGTTGGACACAACTGAGCAGCTGAGACTGAGACATGGTTTCAACCTCTTCTGAAGGATTGTCTGAACTATTCACTAGGCCGTTAATATGCATTGTCTAGTAGTATTATCTATCTTTCTTACGTCATGTTTAAATAATTAGTCTATATCCAACTATGGGATATATTGGCTATTTCCTGTCTGCTATATTATTACATTCTATCAAGTACAAAAATAAGTAACTCATTTTCACCTAGTTATTTTTCAGAAGAGCTGTGCTTTGAGCACAGATTCTGCATTATACAATCAGAAATTGTGGTTACCTTGATGCAGTGCTCAGAGAGGCACTCTTTCATTCCTCCAGCTGCTGAGGGTATCAGTGGCTTTACCTCAACTGAGTTCTCTTTGGGGTTTGCTGAGGCTGAGGAATGCTGCCTAGTCAAGATTAGACCCTATTCCAAGGGACAGCTCACATGCATTGACTTGCTAATGGAAGAATACAATCAAGGATGCCAAGAATCAGGAATAATAGTTATTCCCATTTCACAGAAGAGAAAGTTAGTTAACCTGCCTAAGAAAGTGCAGCTTATATGTAGTAGAGTTTTGTATGAAGCAAGAGTGGTACTGTTCAATAGATTGAGAGCCACATGGATAATTTAAAATTTTCTAGCGGGCAGGTTAAAAAGAAAAGGATATAAGTGAAATTCATTTAATAATATATTTTATTTAACCTGATATATACAAATATTACTGTTTCAACATGTATAATCAATATAAAAATTATTCATGAGATATTTTACACTGTTTTTCCTGTATACTGTTTGAAATTGAATGTGCATTTTACTCTCATGGCATATCTTAATTTGGACTAGCCACATTCCAGTAGCCACAGTGGCTCCCTTATTAGACTGTATAGACATATTGCCTTGCTGTTAATTCCAGTGTTATGGCCATATTAATATGAGCTGAACATCTAGATAATTATTCTTAAATGTCAATCATATGGAAACTGAAAAAACTACATAACAGATGTTACATAGACAGACTATCCAGTTTGCATTTGAGTTTCTTTTTCCTGTGAAAATACTAGATACACTGGTGGGCCTCTTTCTAGCTAAGCTCTAACTTCTGCAACTGGGATTTGAAATTCTCCAGCTTTTCTTTGCCTTCTTATCTATGTTTTCCAGGCAATCACCATAAAAGGAGGTATTTCTTAAATGATCAGGAGAAGAGAGAGATGCATTTTGTCTATAAAAGAAGGTATTTAAAGACTCAGGCTGAAGGGACTAGAATAAGGAGGATGAGAGAATGACTGAGGTGGGGTTAGAAACAAGGAGGTGAATGGTGACCAGCAGAGAACTATTTTGCATAATGCTTGGTGTAACTACGCTGGTGTGTTTGCCTAAATGTATACTGAAGCACTTTACTTGGTAGGAAGCAGATTCTTAAGCGAACTCAGCCAGGCTGAACTCTCCACACAGAGCTGCTGTGGAATCTACTGTCTTGGAATTTGCAGAACAGATATACTCTCCTATTCTCTCCCAGGCCACAGCGCATCACATACCATCAACCAACACACAGATTTTTTTTTTTTCCCCAAGAGCTTTAGAGATAATCACTACAGAGTGCTTAAAGTCATCCCAACAACAATCATGCAGAGGCTATAAATTTTAAACTTATGAAACTCAGATGTCATAGTCCTTGTCCTTGGTCTGTAATGAAAAGCAACTGATACCAAACCTTCCTTTTAATCTCCTTTTTCAGATAATTCATAGAAGTATCCTGTGCTGCCATTTATTTCTGGGGTGTTGGATTCATTACCACTTCTTTTTCTTTTCCCATTCCCCTTACTCCTTCTTTCTAGCATTTATGCTTTACTACTGATTAGGATAGAAAAAATGTACTTACAATTATATATGACTAGAATAGATAGGATCTTAAAGATAGTCTTTTTTTAATTAAAGAAGAAAAGTGCAAAGAGCTTTTCTACAGAATCGGGATAGGTAAAGCTTAGCAGAGTACTTTTAATGATATAATTAAAGGTTTAAGCTGAGTGACTGTATGAAACAAATATATCTTGACATAGGTCCTATAGTTTAAATTAAGCTGCTCTTGACATTGGACACAAATCTTAAATGTGTCAGAAAACTAAGGCTTCTCACTAGAATGTGTTTAGCTTTTGTATAAAGGAGAAGGGGCCACACAATTATAATACTAAAATATCTTTAACAGCAGTGCAAACACTGCTTATTAAGCCTGGCAGCATCAATATTGATGTTTGCTTGCCAGGTGTTTTGCCAACTAGTGAGGAGCTTATCACATCTGGGCAAGGTGTCAGTTGCTCTCTGGAATGAGGGAAGCAGAAAAGGTGAGTAGAATTTGATGTTCATTTATCATTCTTCCTGCAGTGTGGGCTTAATAAGAATAGACTCTGGTCTTGTTTGTACGTTCAATTGTCTTCTTCTAAGTATTATTGAAAAGAACCCTGGCCTTCTCTATACAGAATTAGTTTGAATGATCTCAACATTGGCAGCTTATCTCTTTGGCAAGAAAAGGTAACTCAAAAGAGAAAATAGCTAGTATAAAAGATGAGGGCTTGACAGTTGTGTGGGGTTGACAGAGATTTCTGTGTCAGGTTTAGTGATGAAGGAAGGAAGCTTTGTAAGTCGCTCTAGTGTTCTCATTTGTGGCACCCATATTGGCATTGAAAAGAGGGTAAAGATAAAACCAACTAAGACCTCAGGTAGAAAGTTACATTTAGATGGGTTTTAGATATCAATGAGAAAAGACCTGCTCCCATTTTAACTTTAAAAAAAAATGATTTCCTCAAGTGTCAGCATGAAACTCATGTAATAGTAACAGCAAACATTTACGGAGCTCCTAGTCTTCAGGGGGCAGTCCACATGCATTACTGCCTTTGCATATCACAGTAACTCTATGGACCAGATGGTAGCATTCTGCCCATTTTATAGGTGAGGAAACTACGAATTTGAGACAGTAAGAAACTTGCTCAAGGTCATGATGGTGGTAATCAGCAGAGCTTGGATTTGCATACTTGCACAGTCTGGTATCAGAGTTTGAAAGTTTAACCACCACACTGCACCACCAGTTGTCTGAAATTCTCTTTCTTGTATGGTGAAGATGATCCTGATAGCATTTTCTGAACTCCCAAGTAGCTGACTGCTTGGACCTGGAGGGTGCAGGGGTTTATTACCACCCAAAGCATTGCTATGCACAGTGATTACTGATGCAGTTCTCTTTGAACCTTTTGTGTTAATTAGAAGAACTAAATGAACTATTTAGCAGTTTTTAATATTACAAAACTCATGAAATATTTAAGAATGCTCTAAAGAGGAGAATTAAAATGATAATTTTAACAATTGGATTTCAAGTTGGGGTTTTTTGTTTATAATTTAGTTACAAACCTATACTTTATAAATAAAGAGCTATTACTGCATGAGAAGCTCTCAGAACTTCAAGGGCTTTGTAATAGAAAAGAAAGATCTTGAAGACTGGGGTAAAAGTAAAAATATTGTATATTTCAGCATATTTTCCTTTTCATAAGATCCCTTCTCTTGTATTTGTTTCACTTCTTTTGAACCACCTATCCTTAGGAATAGGCATCATCTTATTTATGAGGATACTGAAATTCAAAAACTTAAGCAATTTTTTTTCCAAGTCACCCATTTAGTAAGTGGCATATATGGGACTTATACCAGTTTTTCTCCAGTTTTCAGCCCAGAGCTATTTATGTTTATGCCCTGCAGATAAGTGCCTTTGTCCATTCACCAATAGCCGAAAAAACTGTCTGTAGAGGATATGTACCCAGGCAGGTGGAGGGTATTATCCAAATTGTGGAAACAGGCAGCAACTGAAACTCTACAGGAGTGGTTAGCAGTAGTCTTGACAGGACAGAAGTGCAGGGGCAGAATTCTGATCCTTTGAAGAGGATATAATCAACTAGTTGCACATTGCTAGGTCTTATGTTTTATGCTGCGTGCCTGGGCATTTCTTAAAAGTACAGACTGAGGCAAAATGAGTAAGAGCTTTAGCTACTAAAAGTGGTGTACAGGCAGGGGAACTTAAAGTAGGAAAAAATCTGTTTACTAAAACCCGTTTGATTTACAGTAGGAGACACCTGATGCATTAGAGGAGATACCTGATGGAAACTCCTTATAAATTTCCTGTCTGAGGATGCGTTGGGTTTCGGATAATGAAATGTGGCTGAGCATGCTAGTGGCTCTGGTTGTGGGAGCAAAGAAATGTGAGGACAGAAACTACATAGATGCTGCCAGAGCACGCTCAAAGCAGCTGTGCTATGGAGGATGTGTTAACAGAGACGGCACTGCACTGCAGCTATCTTCCCGCTTCGTATGAGACTAGTTGGAACTGGAATAAGAAATGCATGTTCTTCAGTGAAGACAGCCTCAGAGCTCTACGAAAAACAACTATAAATACAGAAAAACCAGTTAAAAGACAGAAGGCATCATCAAAGTTAGGTTGGTTGATCATTTCTGCTCCTACTCTGGAAATCACAATGACAGAGTTGGGAAAGACTTAGAAGTGGTACCTGGGACTCTTTCCACTCAGTGGCACTTCTGTGTATTCTGGTTGTGTTTCCACTTAAACTCTACATGATAGGAATTTGTTTTTCATAGGCAGCCCATTTCATTGGTGGAAACCTGAAGGACTGGATCTCTGTAATTTTCCCTTTGGCCCTACTTTAAGTACTTAAACAGGAATAAATCTACTCTTTGACCCACTTCACAATACTACTCTACAAAGGCAATTATCACGTTCTCTGTGTCTTTCAAGATTTACCATTCTGTTCTCTCACCCATCTCCTTAATGTGTTTAGATGGTCTTTCACAAAATGGGCATTGCCTAAGGATTTGGGGGAGTAAAATAGTGATACAAAACAGAGAAATCAGATATTTTCATCCAGAATAGAAAATAAAATTGGTGAGTTAAGAAAGTTGGAAAGCTTTGAGAGTTTGTGTTAGGCAGTCTACTCGTTTTCCAGAACTTAAAAGTGACTGACTCATTGAAGTAGTTATTTGTGAGGAGAAGCTATTTGAAGATGTAGCAAAACAAATCACTTATGCTCAAGGTCCCCTTGAGGCCTCTTCCCTACCACAGCAGTGGGGCTGATTGAGAACAGCTGGTGTGAGCTGAATGTCCTGTGCTTATCTAATTGCTCTTTACCAGGTTCTTCCTGGTGTGGAATCCACAGCATGTGGGATTTCTCAGAAGCTCAGCCTCAGGGGGAAGTTACTCTGCATCAGAGAGATGTGCCAGAGGGAGCCTGAGCTGTTTTCGAGCCAGCCAAGGCTTTGCCATTGCAGACAACAGCTCCTCCAAGGGCTGGAACAATTAGAAGGAAAAGAAAACAGGGCCAAAGAGAAGGATAAAGGCATGTTTCAAGATTCTGAGACAAACAAAGAGATTTTTCCCCTAATAAGAAGCTGTGTTTAACTTACTAACAAAAATATTTTGGAAATTTAAAAACCTGTTTAAGCTTTTGAGCAATCAAATGTACACTACCCTTTTCAGAGGTACATGCCATAAAAAGGCTTAATTGCCTTTAATGATTAAAACCCTTTGTATCTTATTTTTGTTTATTAAGGTCTTTTGAAACTACCATTTTAAAGAAAGACCATATCCATATTTGTGTAAATCTGCATTTTTTGCCATCTGTGCAGTCCCACAGATTCTCATAAAACAAATTTTTAAGAACTACACTATTTATTTATTTGAGCTGGTATCACCAACTCAATGGATAAGAGTTTGAGCAAACTCCAGGTAATACAGAAGGACAAGGAAGGTGGCTGGGTGTGGCTAGGTGTGCTGGGATCATGGGGTCGCACAGAACTGGACATGACTGAGTAACTGAACATCATTTATTTATTTATTCATTCATTCATTCATTTTGGGGGATGTTTCGGGCTTATACCATTTGTACCACCTAAAGTGAATATTGGTAGAGTCTGAGAAGGGCTGGACATCATAGCTCTGCTTGCTAGAAAGGGAACTGTCTATTGGGTAGAGAGAATCCCATGTGGCACCAGGGCCCAGGAGGAGGAGGGAGAGCAAAGGTGTGCGAGATGACTTCCCTGGCCAGGACTGCAGTCAGGTGGCTTGCTTCCACCCTTGGCTCTGCCATTAACCAGAGATGGGAACTCTTTTTAGTTACGTACACATTTAGACTGCAAGTCAGTCTTCCCACTTGCAGAATAAGGAGGTTGGATTAGATCAGTCATATTTCCAGCTAAGCTCCTGAGAGTTTTAAGGTTCCCGTGGAGGTATTTTGATCAGGGAAAGGGGGCTGATTATGTGGGAGGGAACAGATGGTAGAGGCCCAGTAAGGCCTCCCTGCCCCA
Source organism: Nanger dama (assembly GCA_917880005.1). Classification (NCBI taxonomy): domain Eukaryota; kingdom Metazoa; phylum Chordata; class Mammalia; order Artiodactyla; family Bovidae; genus Nanger; species Nanger dama. Next base: position 8,368,682 of record CAKJTW010000059.1, read on the forward strand.
TCATTTATTTTTTGACCCATAGTCTGTTTTATATATTAGATTTTTACTTCAAGATTCATTCAACAAATATTTATTCTGCATGTATTACATAAGTTTTAATTTAAAAAAAAAAAAAAAAAAGAGGCACCACTGCCAAAAGTAGTGCAAAAATAACTGGCCTGGATAGTTTCTAAGATCTTTTCCAGTGTTAACATTTAATGATCTTAATCTAGGAAATATATATTCATTCGTTTTTCATCATAGGAATCCTAAGATATGAGCAATTATCTTATATAGTGAAGATGGAGAAAGTACTTCTGTAAAGTTTGCCACTTCTGTAAAACCTGCTCATAGAAACATATACACACTCACGCGCATACACTTTTGCAGCCTGATTTCTCCATTCTAGTGAATACCATGGAGAAGGCAATGGCACCCCACTCCAGTACTCTTGCCTGGCAAATTCCTGGTAGGCTGCAGTCCCTGGGGTTGCTAGGAGTCAGACACTACTGAAGGACTTCACTTTCACTTTTCACTTTCATGCATTGGAGGAGGAAATGGCAACCCACCCGGTGTTCTTGCCTGGAGAATCCCAGGGACAGGGGAGCCTGGTGGGCTGCCGTTTCTGGGGTCGCACAGAGTCAGACACGACTGAAGTAAGTGACTTAGCAGCAGCAGCAGTGAATACCATAGTATAAACCTCTCTGATTTCTAGTTTGTTTTTTGTCACTCAAAGCAAGATTCAGTTGTGTCAGAACATTTGTAGGCCATACCAATATTTTATATTTTTCAACCAAGATTGCTAATCAGAAAGTAAAGGAATGAATTTACTTTAAACTCATAAAAGAGTAAGAAATCCTAAAAGAACTGTTTATGATTTTGGAAAGTTGATTCTCCTCCATCAACAACAAATAGAAGATAACCAAACTAATATCTATAGATGCAAATATATATATATATATATATATCAGAACCAAGGTACCATGTTTGAAACATAATTTATTCATAATTGCTTAAATGGTTCATTTCCTGAAAGAGTTAATTCAAAAACTAAGTAGTTAAAAATCACCAGGTACTTGAACATTGAAGATACTTGGTTCGGTAAATATTAAATAGTTTACATTTCTTTGTCATTGCTTATTGCTGCCACATCAATAAGCTTGTGTTATATGCTTTCTATATAACTACGAATAATCCTTTTACATCCTTCCTGCCACACACATCATATAGGGAAGGAGGGCATTCTCAATCATGGAAACACTGAGGTGGCAGCAGTGACTGGAGAGAGGTTAAAATGTGAAAGCAGGTCACAATGTGCCTCACATGTGCTCTCTGGTGCCCTGAGCACTGGGTGTAGCTGGCAAGTTATGCAATTAGTTTGATCTACTCTACTCAATTAATTATACATTGATTGATGGAGTAATTATTAGTAGTAACTGAAAACAGGTCTTGAAGGCGAATTGCTTTTTTTTTTTTAAGTATCTCACTTCTGTTGGAGCAGCCCAATGATAAAAACAGGTTAAAAAAGTAAAGGACTCCAGAACTCCAAATACTAATGATTTCTGTAATTTTTATTTGCTAACATAGAAATTGTTTTGCTAGGATATTCCTTCTATTTTAATTTGTAACCCTCTATTTGACAAAATAGTTTTTATTTGAAACATTTTAGCGTATTTCTAACTAAATCATGTTTCACAAACTATGAGAAAAGACATTTGTTATAATGTGGGAAGGGTTAAAAAAACATTAATGAGCAAAAACTATAGGAGTACAGGAGTTAAACTCGTGACAGGAGAAATCTTTATGAAACAACACAGGGAGATGATTTTATCAAGTAAGTTTTCTGTTGTTCATGATTGTTAGCTAAAAAAAAAAAGGTATTTTTGGTCAGGCTTTAAATTGTTGAGTTTTTTTTTATTATTATTCATTTATACTTAATAGAGATTGGTTTCTCTGACTGAATACATTTCAAACAGTCACAGGAATTGAATTCTGAAGAAGAGCCTGCTATAGTAAAGCTAGATTAGCTAGAATATACTCTGTAGCATAATCTGTAGGACAATTTATGAGGATTTTACATATGTTAAAAGAAGTGAAATCATAAGAAACAAAACATACTTTAAAAAGAAAGAATCCTTTAAAACCTCAGAATAATATAAACTAAAGCTTTTCATTAAGAATTTAATGAATCTAGTATTTCCTGTCACAGTTAATTTCTCAGGCAGTTCATTTATTCTTTGATGTAACTTTAAAGTGTTCATAAAAGAATAGCCATGAATACAGTTACCACATAAATACTGTATCGTTGAAGTAGACCTATGAATAGAGAAGCAAAATCTCAGCCTTTGCAGTTTATTTAAAAAAAAAAAAAAAAAGCCCACTGTTTTAATGCGCTTACTTCCCAAGACAGCCAAACCCACCGGAGTGACTTACTAAGGTATCTGGCGTTGATAGCCTCGTGGTGTTCAGTCCTACCAAGGATGGGAGAGTTTGGGACATCCAGTTTGAGATCATTGCCATGGTACTAAGCACAGCGCCAAGCTTCAGCAGTGGAAGGCTCATTGCTGTGGAGCTAATGAGTTTTCATAGTGACTGATTAAGATCCTGGCGCTGGGCTGGCAGCGGGAGGCGTGACTGCAGCAGCCACATCCACGGCATGAAAAGAGATCAACTTCCCCAGCTCTAATCACGCGGGAAAGCTCACAGAACCTCTTTCCCCCACCCTCTCGGCAAGTGCCCTGTTCTTCCTATTCCTCCTTTACTGCATACTTTGCTGCATCATCAGACAAAATATTCTTGATGGGGCTTGGTTGGTAATTTTTAGAGCATAAGGATAAACGGAGGAGGAAACTTGAGCTTTTCCTGCTCCACTGTAGTCAGTTACCATGAAGAGTTCACTGCCTCTGGGATTTCTGTCAGGATAATCAGCTGCTCCTTATTCTTCATAAAAACAACAACAACAACAAAAACCCCTCTTAACTGAGGTCTGTCACAGCACACCTTTCAAACTCCAAACTTACTGTCTACAGATTTTTTGAGCATGGAAAAAGTGGTTTTAGACAATACATGAAAATAAAATCTTTAAAGAATATCCAAGATCATTAGATACTGTGTAAGAAATTGTTATTTTTTAATATAGCCTAAAATTAGCACTGTTGCTTCTTAAAAAATTGTCAGAGATTAATAGCTACTGCCTATGGAGGACATTGCCCTAGGCATATTACATGTGAATAGACAGAAAAGGCAGCCTTGGAAAAAAGCTTCTGATAATGAAATTTCATAGGTTCCCAGTTTCGCTTTCATGAATGAATGCTTAGCAGCTTCACAGGCACACAGCAAATTCAGTTAAATCTATTTTCACCTTGTGCAGAATGACAGACTAATCCTGGAAGTCTATATCATGAGAGAATATTAAAAAAGCACAAGACTTGGCTTCAGGGAATCTTAGGGTCTAATTCCTTGTTCTCTTTTAGTTAGTTGAGTGACTGACCAGTGAATTAAAACTCCTTAGCTTCACCTTGTTTTCCTTCAACGTGTAGAGGTTGGATTCTCTGCTCTCCAAGGCCTCTTCTAGCTTTAAAATCCAATGATCTGTTTATTAGAGTTATGTTGGTAAGTGTGTGTATTGAATTTGGGCTTATGGGTAATTTTAATATATTCATTTTACAAATACTACAAAATTGCCCACATCCAAATCTCAGGTCCCAGATGGTATAAATCAGAGGCTCCTGTCTTACATAATATATGTGATTTAAAACAAAAATGCAGAGAGAAGACATGAAGAGAAATATGGCTGAACGAAAATTAAATGAAAAGGAATCTTATGAAAAAGACAAAAAATATGTTTTGATTCCTTAGGAGAATTCTGGAATTATTTATATCTAGCAAGACATATATATTTTCTTCAACAGTTTGGCAGAACAAATAAAAAAATAATAAAATTGAAATATATATATATATATTTATAGATGTGTGTGCCTTTATCCTTAAAAACAGCTTTAAACTGGGGTGAGTACTGAGACTCCTCAAATCTTTCTTGCATGTATTACCTTGAAATCCAGGCTACTTTTTTCCTTCAGAATATATCCAGATGATTTCAGCTGGCCCTTATTGTTTAACCACAGTGCCCATAAAATCAAATACTTCTTAGTTTTGTCTTTTTCAAAAATTGCATCATATGGTAAATTTAACATAAAAGCACAATAGCTTATATATTAAACATAATATTAAATAACAGCATTCATGGAAAAGACCATGAAGCTTTACATTATTATTACAATATGGCAGTAACAAAACATAAAGTAGATTCACAAATCTAATTCTTCGAAAAATTACCTGGTAATAAAAAGAGAAGAGTGTCTTTTCAAGAGCTTAATTTACAAAATTGAAAACTAATATACATGCAATTACTGGATAATTTAAGATGCAACATGTCGGATGATAATTATACTTATTAATGAACTATCAGTCAACAAAATAATAGCATCCTTAGAAGACTAATAGCATGAATGTCAGGGGAAATCGGTACTCTTATTTGCAAATTAAAGAGAAATGAAGAAAAATACAATATAATTGGAATCCTTCTTATAATTTCCCAGAAATGCAAATACCTGCACTGCAGAACTAAAAGGAAACAATAGTGAAACTTTATGATTTGATGATGTTTATAAACAACATAAAAGCCATAATGTGTTTTCAGAGAAACAGATTTAAAAGGCACACACTGAAATAAAAAAAGCTTAAATTATGATAATTGTTAGTTATGGAAAATAAAAATAGCTATGATTTGTTAAACAGTTTGCATTTCTCTCATAATCTATTAAATGGATTATAATTTCCATTTTATATGCTGAGTTCTTATTTGCAGATGGGGGAGCTGATTTTTCTATATAGATATAGCAACCTGTGTTCAGGACTAGAAACCCAGTGGTTACAGAAGTTCTAGTAATACAAGCGTGGTGTGAATGTAGATGGGGGAAGTAGCAAGAAATGAGACTGGAAATATTAGCAATTACCAACTCCCACAGCTTCAGGGTCAACCAAAGATGTTTGGACATTATCTTGGATGTAATTTAGGAGTCTTAAGCAGGGTTGTGAAGTCACTACTTTTGTGTCTGAGTTTATTACATTGGCATTTTTATGATTTGGGATAGGCAGATGGGGTTGTAGAAACAACAGAGCATATCAGAGATAAGAGCATCACTTTAGAAGCATATTCTCGTAATTTGGGCAGGAAGTGATGACCTAGAATATTGTCAGTGGAGTTCAAAAGGATGGATTTCATAAAGAATTGGGGTGAAATTAATAGCACTTAGTGATTAAATAAATGTGAGAAGTCTAGGAAAGGAAGTCGCTTGGGGGAATTTCCAGGTTTGGGAATTTGGGTGGTGAATGTTGCTCATCAAGGACGTAATACAAGTAGAAGTATGACTTTAGGGAGACAGTAGATTTTATTGTTACACACTGAATGTTACTTGCCTGTGGTAGAGAGAGTTCCTGGATGGTGAGGTACCCCCATACCGCAACTCTTCAGAAAAGAGTTACATTTCATTAGACCATGCACACTTAATGACCTAATAATATAATAATGTGTCCTACTTAGATAAAAATTTTTAATTTTGTAATATTTAGTGTTAAAACTACTAACAATTTTATTTAGACTTTAATTCAGATAATCTCTAGATATACATATACATAATTTCCTATATACTTTTCTTTAAAAATAGGAAAGTAAACCATATGTTCCTGATCCTGTTTTCTCTTCATGTATTTCCCCTATTACTCACTATCCCTTTGCAGCATATTTTCTTGAGAGTTGTCTGTATACACCATTTTCAATTTATCTTTTCCTAGTGAACAAAAACTTTGACTAATGGCAAGTTTTTGTTCATACTTCTCTGCTCCACTTGATACTACTTTAATCAAGGCTATAGATAATACCACATTGCCAGATCCAGCAGTCAGTTCTTAGTTCTCAACTTTCTTGACCTATGAACAGCATTTGTCAGACTGTTACTTTCTCCACCTTGAAATATTTTTTTTCGTTTTTTTATTATTAGATTATAATTGCCTTTTAATGTTGTTAGTTTCTGCTATACAACAAATCAGCTGTAAGTATACGTACATCCCCTCCGTTGAGCCTCCCTCCCACCCTCCCACTGCGTCCCACCACTTGAAGGACACCACAGTCACCTAGCTTTCCTTCTACTTTCTGACAGCTCTTTCTCAGTCACTTTTGTTGATGCTTCTTCATCTATATGCTAATGACTCCCAAATTCATTTCTTCCTCACAAACCTCTCCTATCAATTCAGACCTGTATATCCAATTATCTACTTGACATCTCCACTTGGATGGTTAATAGACATCTTAAATTGAACATGTTAAAAAAAAAAATGAGCTTCTGATATGCCTTCCTGCTCTCTAGTGAACAAAACAAAAGAAATAAACCAAACAATTATACACATGCGATTATTCCTAAATTCTTCTTTATTTCAGTTCCATAGTTGAAAAGTTAGATTTCAACCTTAACTTTTAATTTTATTTTTCACATCTTATCAATTTCATCAGCAAAAAAATCTCTACTTTCAAAATATACCCAACATTCACCATTTCACATCATACTCACTGCTACCAGGCTGCTCCAAGTCATCATCATCTTTTCATCTCGTTTGTTACAAGAGCCACAAGTTATTGACCTTGTATCACTTCAGTCCTTTGTAATCCCCTGCTGCTAAATCGCTTCAGTCGTGTCCGACTCTGTGTGACCCCATAGACGGCAGCCCACCAGGCTCCGCCATCCCCAGGATTCTCCAGGCAAGAACACTGGAGTGGACTGCCATTTCCTTCTCCATAATCAAAGTGATTCTGTTAAGTTATAAGTCAGATTATGTTATTCTTCTGCTTTAAGTTATTTACTAGATTCCTATTTCACCCTGGTTAAAGCAAAAATGTTTAGCATGATCCATAAGGGTCTGCATAATCTGCTTCCTCTTACTTCTCTAATCTGATTTTTATAACCCTTCCCTTCATTCTCTTCAATGGAGTGACTCTCATTCTTCAAGGATGCAAGATAATTTTCTACCTCAGGACTTTTGGAATTGCTCTTTGGCGGAATTCCAATTTCTCAAATGTCTTCTCACTTCCTTTCTGTTTTAATTCAAAGATCACTTTCTTATAAGATCTTTGCTGACTATGCTGTCTCAAGTTGCTACACTTTTCATCTATTATTTCATGTTATCCGTTGCTGATTTGCACTTTTTTTCCCATAGAATTTACCACAGGTTAAGATACTATATAATTATTCATCTTGTTTTTTACTTGATTTCTCCCCTAGAAATAAAACTTCAGGAAAGCAGGAATGTTGCCTATTTTGTTCACTGGGGTATTCTCTATGCCTAGGAGAATGCCTAGTACATTGCAGTACATGCCTAGTAAATGTGTGCACAAATTAATATACTACTGCTTTGTCCTTGAACTTCTCTCATGTTAGAAGGAGACCCTTTTAAATGCAAAAATTGAGATAGAGCACCCTCTATTTTTTGCAAAATAAGCCAGAGTAATATTATTGCATTTTGCATGTGCGTGTTTGTCTGTGCATAATGAATGTATACCTGAGTATAAAGACAGTTTATACTTAAAAGTTAAGAATGCTTTTTCCTTCCAAAACTGAGATTTAGAATGCAAGCACTTCTGGTGTAAGCCAAGAAGTACTGTCTCTAACTCGTGTTCTGACTTCTCCTGATAAGCCTCAAATCACTGGAACCGTAAATAAATGTGAAAGCAGTCTTCTTTTCCTTTGCCTTTGGCTAATGAAGTTTGTCTCTGATAACATAAGGGGAGGTGGAAGAGAATATAGGCTATGGAAAGGATAGGTTTAAATAAAATGAACTGAAGAAGATGGAGATATGAGTGTCCATTCACTTGACTTCCTTTCCTTTGTCCCTTGGCAATCAATTAGGGACCACTTGTGGCTCCTGGAATTCAGTGCTTTGCCATTCTTGCCTTGAGGTTTCAGTGTTGTCTTAAAAGTGTTCACTGGAGAAAGAATGAACTGAGTGAAAAACATTAGCAAAGTTCTCTAAAGGAGGGATTTCTGTCTTCTCATCTTTGCCTTCATCTGTGAAGCTGACTGATGCTGTGTAAGCCGGGGGATCCTCTGCTGGCAGCTGTTGTTGCTACTTCAAAGGAGAAAAAAAATGGATGTGTGGGGGAGGAATATATTCAGGGCAAACATGGTTTTTTTCCTCTGACTTTCTACTCAAAATTGAAGAAGTGAGAAAATATAAAACCAGGACGGAGCTAGAGGGAAGGAGGATATGAAGTGGTGCAAAGAGAGCCCCTCAGACTATAAGGCAAAGACTTACATTTTGCATCATCTTCCTCATTGCCTTGCTCCAGGTTGTTCTACTGGGAAATTAAGAAATTAAACTGAATTTCCTATATAGTCCATTCCATGATATAGTGCCATATTTAAGACCTCAGGTTTCATCTTTGCAGTCACACAGGCCCTTCCTTACTTTCTGCTTTGATGCTACTAGACTAGATGGCTAGCTGTATGAATGCCCAGACCCTGTGTATAAATTGGGGATAACAAGAGAATCTGATTCCTTAGGAATGAGTGGGGATGAATTAATCATCTACATATATAACCCTTATCACAAGACCTGGAAAACAAGGGGTTCGCAGACAGTATTTGTCATCATTATTCTAGTGCAAAAGATGTTTATCTTTTCCCCACATTTATAGAAGAAAGAATAGAGACAGAAATTGTTAGCAATGAGGAAGTGAAGATCACTACACTTTGTATAAATTACCAATAAAAAGGTTTAGATTTAAGAGTTTTAAAAGTGGAAAATATTCTTGATTCTAATATGATTGATTCAAAGGGAATGACTGCTCACAATATCCTAGAAAGGATTTAAAACATATACATCCCATAGGCCAGCTTTGAGGAGCTTCTTATTTAAGCCTGTCTGCCTGGCACTGTTCTTAGAACTTCATTTGTATGAATTCATTTATTCTCACACAACCTCTATGAGGTTGGTATTGTTACTATAACCAGTTTGTAGATGAGGAACTGAGACACTGAAAGGTTAAGTAAGCTAGCTGAGGTCACACAGCTAATTAAGGGCAAGTGTAGTATTTGAGGAGAAGGCGATGGCACCCCACTCCAGTACTCTTGCCTGGGAATATCCCATGGACAGAGGAGCCTGGCAGGCTGCAGTCCATGGGGTCGCTGAGGGTCGGACACGACTAAACGATTTCACTTTCACTTTTCATTTTTATGCATTGGAGAAGGAAATGGCAACCCACTCCAGTGTTGTTGCCTGGAGAATCCCAGGACAGAGGAGCCTGGTGGGCTGCCGTCTATGGGGTCGCACAGAGTCGGACACGACTGACGCGACCTAGCAGCAGCCGCAGCAGCAGCAGCATTTGAACCCCAGCATGTTCTAAGTATGCTCTTAAGTGTTATGCACACACACATACACATACAATAACAGTATTAAAGCAACTACTTATTTCAAACTTTATCTTTTTAAATACTTGGGATTATTTGGGTAAAGCATTGCAGTGAAGTCACTGCATGATCTCAGTAAATGCATACTTAAAGCTGAACATAAAAATTAAAAGTAACATGTCTTCACTTATTGAGTTCATCTTGAATGTGACAGAGCGAGGCTGTCATCAGGGAGACCCTGACTCTCAGGTACGTGTTCATTCCCTGCTTCATTTTCTTTGGAATCTATTTTCAGATTTTTGTAACTCACCCAGCTTATGAGGGCAAACCGAAGTGTCAGATTATTGCCAAAAACTTTTTGGAAGAAATTGTTTAGGAAGAGAAATCCCAAAAGAGGTTGGAAAATTGCCTGGTAATCAGAAAGAAGACTATTCCCGTGGTAACATGAAAGAATAAAATTGAATCTTGAGATGTGCAATTTTCTAAAAAGCTTGTTGTAGGTTGTTTCTTAAAGCATAGCTCCCTCTTGACATTTGAAACGTTTAGCTGGAACTAAACTTCTGGTAGTAGTAAATAACACTGAACCTCGAGTATAAGAGAAGATTACATTTATAGATTGCGTTTTAGCAAATTCACAGAAATAGCAGGAGCTCTTGGAGAGTTAGTTTATCCATAGCAGCATTAGCTACTTATTTGTCAGCATGGTCCCCTCCTCAGTATGTGTAGTCACGGTGGTTTTGTACTTTTTCAAGAAAGATCCAGCAGACAAACATAGTTAAATGTAAATGTCTAAAGATCTGAACTTGAAACATCAGGGCAAGCTTTGTCACTGAAAGTGTCATAAGAGTCATGTAGTTCTATGAAAGGCGGTCAGAAAAACAGTTAAGGTCAGGTCGTTAAAATAACCATCACATAGATGATGCTGCACAAACTCATTACCTCATTCCCTTGTCCTTTTTGTTTCAACACATTTAAGAACTACTGGCCTTGTAAAAACAGTTTTAGGAGGGCATAAGTAACTTGACTTAGAAATAGCTCCCTTTGTGAATACTCATCTAATGACATATGTATGAACTTGACAGTGGATAAGAAAAGGAAAACAGTGTCCATCGAGGTTGTCTCTTGTTATTGAAATCAAATACTTTTTTTCCGCTTCTTAATATTTTTTTATTCTTTCTGTATTTCTCAGATTATTTATGTATTATTTTATGGTAATAAATGGTTGATAATGAATTTCTGATAATAAATTGTTGTTAGGAAAAAAAGCAGAAGTATGTCATTATCTTGTCATTGACTTTTATAGACATTGATCTACTAAACATTTATTAGGTATTTAACATATTCCTTGGTCTAGAAAGAGTAATATACTGAAAAATGCAAGATTAATTGGGTACAGCTTCATCTTTTGGGTAATTTATCGATCTGGGAATGTACCAACAGTATAAACAAATAGGTACACATGAGCTGCTGCTGCTGCTGCTAAGTTGCTTCAGTCGTGTCCGACTCTGTGTGACCCCATAGATGGCAGCCCACCAGGCTCCCCCATCCCTGGGATTCTCCAGGCAAGAACACTGGAGTGGGTTGCCATTTCCTTCTCCAATGCGTGAAAGTGAAGTTGCTCAGTTGTGTCTGACTCTTAGCGACCCCATGGACTGCAGCCTACCAGGCTCCTCCATCCATGGGATTTTCCAGGCAAGAGTACTAACTAGTTCTAATCTTATAGATGTACTGGAGGAGTGAAAGAAAAGGAGATGGTACCTTATAATGAAATGGTCAGGAAAAATATAGTGCTTGAACTAGTTTTAAAAGTTTAGCTCTTAATTCTCTTAATTTTTCACTTCAAGAAATGGACAGTGTCATTTACTATGGACCCCCAAGTAAAATTTAAGTCACAGGAATTTTGTTTTATGCTTCAAAATGTAGAGAATTATATTCTTCAGCCCTTCCTTCATTAATATGTACCATTTGTGCTAGTACTTTACATTTTTACTTCTCTCCCAATAAATAAACCCGTTCTATTTACCTAAACCATAACAATATAGGGCTGCCGAGTGAAAAAAGAGACTTGAAAAAGTGAACATTATTGTGAAAACAGAATTTTCTCTGAGAAAGAGGTGATGCAATAGAAATATCAAAGCTCTCAAAGGACATTGAATTATCAAAAAAATTATAGTTAAAATTACCTGCACATGTCAATCAGCAGTAGTTTGAATTCTAACATTTATACATAATCTGAGTCATAAAGTGTATGGCTGAAAATTTAATTCCAGCGTAGAGGCTTCTTGTCAAGTGTCTGCTAAAAAGGAGTGAAGACACAGTGAGCATGAAGAGTGCTGAAATACTGCCATTATTGAAGCAGATCTCTTTGCAGTGTGTTCTCTTTCCCCCTCCCTCTTCCCTGCTTTCCCTTCTCTCTTTTTTCTCTCCCTTCTTTTCATCTTCCACTCTCCTGTGATTCTGATGTGTTCCCTAGGCTGTATGGCTACAATTTAAGCACAGATAATTCTAGTATTTTACACTTCCAATTTGGAAGTTTTATGTTTTACCTCTCTACTCACTCAACGCTATTTAAGAAAAACAAAATAAAATGTTCCTTTTTCTGAACATTCATGCATGCTATGCGATACTTGACCTCTTACTGTGGTCCATAAAGTTTTCAAGAAGTTATTGAACTTAAAGCTGGAGAGTGTTCATAACTTCTTTTCAAAATGTATGCCATTCTACCTCATTAATAGCTTTTTCTTCTAAGAGTGATTCAGAAACATGCCCATGATAAAATATGTCCTTTCTTATAAGTTTACCTTTCAATAATATATTAATATCTATCAAAATACATGTATAAGTTAGCATTTTCTATAAAACTTGCATTTAGAATTATTTGAGGAACAGTGTTTATTGCATGGTGAATTACTTATCCGTTCAACAGGGATTTATGGATCAGCCTCTGTATATGTGTGTGTGTTAAGTCACTTCAGTCATGTCTAAGTCTGTGTGACTCTATGGACTATAGCCTGCCAGACTCCTCTGTCCATGGAATTCTCCAGACAAGAATACTGGAGTTGGCTGCTGTTTGCTTCTCCATGAAATGGAGCATTGAAGAAAAGGTGCTGGGGAATCATCTAGAACAGGGCTAAATGTTAAGGTACATATGAATCACTGGGGGTGGGGATCTTGTTAAAATGTAAATACACCCTATATCAGATGCTGAGAGCAGGACCTGAGGCTCTACATTTTTAACAAGCTCCCAGGCAACCAGAAGTAGCTCGCCCACAGACCACTTTGGTAGATCAGGCCACGGAAGCCAACCAGAGACAATAGAACTAAGTGAAGAGCTGAGGTTTGTGGACACATTCTGTGTAATGAAGGAGATATAACCAAGGAAGGAAAAAAGATCAAGCTCTGAAAGAGAGGGGAGAGTGAGGATTCCCAAACAAAAATTTCTTACTGAAAATAACAGGGTGAAGAGTTCCCACCATCCAGATAGTTGTTAGCAGAAAGCAGACATTTAAATTTAATACATTTTAAATGGGTCCTAAAATTTCTTAAAAGTAAAGTTCTAGTTAGAATTTTATCTTGAAAAACAAAGGTGAACACAAAATAAATTATCTTAAAATTGTGGGGATATATTAGCATGGATAAGAATAGATGAATAATATATGTATATGAGGTTATTATTTTTTTAAATCATCATTTGGTTTCATAGCACAATCAAAAAGAAATTTGTTTTTGCAAAACTCTTCAAGGAATTCCCTAACTTTTTCAGAACTTCTCTTGTTCCTTTGACATGCCAATCATTGTCTTTTAAAGAGCTCATTCCGTAATTTCTCTCTTCAATTGTTAAAAGATATAAATTTGCCAGTTACTGTTTAATAATTCCTATGTATTTTATCAGGGCAGTTCTCTCATAACACTTCCACCACTGCATGAAATCATGTCTTTTGCATGATTTTGACTAACCTTCTCTTATATTTGCATTGAATAGCATTGGATAGTTGCCAGTCTAAAAATTAGTTGCTCTTGATGGATGCTATCTTTAAGGAGTAAGGGATATTTTAGTAGGATTTGAGGGGTTTCATTTTAAATGAGGCCATAATTAGTAAATATTTGCGTTTTGATGGTTGTTGCTGCCTTATACAGCTTCACAATGGCAGGACTTGGGTCACATGAACTCAGGGTTGACTAGACACTCAGCATAGGCAGTTACCCATGTACTCTGATACCTGGATGAGTGGAGCAAAAGAAGATGATGTTTTCACAGAATTCGCTCATTTTAGGGAAATAGTGGGGCTTCCCTGAGAGCTCGGTTGTTAGAGAATTTGCCTGCAATGTGGGAGACTTGGGTTTGATCCCTGAGTTGGGAAGATTCCCTGGAGGAAGACATGGTAATCCACTCCAGTATTCTTGCCTGGAGAATCCCCATGAACAGTGGAGTCTAGCAGGCTATGTCCATGGAGTTGCAGAGTCAGACATGACTGAGCAACTAAGCACAGTACAGTCTATTTAACTATATCTAGAAAGTTGATGCATTGTGTTTCAGCACTTATGAAAACTGAAATGTGTTCATTTGATTTGGTTATATTCTCATCCATCCAGGAGGAAATAATCAGGGGATATGTGGAGTTCTGGGTACTGCTTGAAGTTAGCAGTGTTAGAGTCTCACTGAAGGCTCCAGGTATCCCCCAAACCCCAGGAACATACTGGGCCCACAGAAGGTTCAAGCTAAAGGAAAAACCTGAAAAGTTGCTGATTGGCAGCTGAACAAAAGTGAAACTAGCCAAGTGATGAGGGTTGGGAGGTGGGGATACCTGGATTCTAATCCTCATTCTTCGTTTAAATTTAGCAGTCTGGCATACTTGAGTTACCTTTTCAGCTCCAACATTCTCTGACTCTGTGCACATAGTGTTAAAAGCATGGGTTTTGAAATCATATAGACCTGGATTGGAATCCCAGTTCTGTCACTTCCTATGTGATCCTGAGTACTTTCGGAAACTCATTCAACTGATCTTTAAATTAAGGACTTTAATAACTACTGATAGAACTCATCTGATAAAGAACATCCAGGCCATGTATATAGTCCAACAGAGTTGGCTTATTAACTTGTCACATCAAGAGAGGTGGCACACCAGGGTAACCATGGAGCATCTCACCAAGTTAAGACAGGAACAAGGTTTAAAATAGGACTTGAGGGAAGGATAGCGTTTACATAGCATTTAAATAGAGCAGAATTTTGATAATGCTAAAAAAAAAAGCAAGGCTCTGATGTAAAGCACTGAACACGACTGAGTTGAGAAGTGGACTCTGGATTCTGTTTCCTTGGAAACTACAAAGTTAGGATGAATGCTAAACATGGTGTCCAAAAAAAAAACCTTATCTAAGTTGTGTACCTGGGTTGGAAATTGAGGCTGCTTCTCAGTGTCAGAGTCACTCAGATCCTCTAAGCAAGAGTGGACTGTTCCATTTTTACTGATCTGATTTCAGACAGCTAAGTTTCTGGTAGTCTGTGGTTTCAGCAATCCAAGTATTCTGACACTACCTCCTCCAGGGAAGTAACAAAAGCTGTTTTTAGAGGTTGACTCATGAGCCTGTATTGGAGTGGGTTGTCATGCCCTTCTCCAGGGGATCTTTCCAACCCAGGTATTGGACCGGGGTCTGCTAAGTCTCCTGTACTGGCAAGCAGGTTCTTTACCGCTAGTCTACCTGGGGAACCCTACTAATAAAATTAGACAATGCATATGAAGCGCTAGGCACAGCTCCTGTCCTCTAAGCAATTATTAGTTGGTAGTAGTAGTAGGATTGTTTAGCTCTCCTTTCACACATAACCTTCCCATAATAAAATTGGCTGTTGATTTTAAAGTGCCCAGTCTTTCATCACTAGGACACAACTTTGAAAACCTAATCAGTCAATAAAGGGATGGAGTCCATTGTGACGTTATGAGCCCAATGACTTGAACAGACGTCTGGATGCAGTATTATCGCTCGTTACCCTTGAAAATAAAGATTTCCTGCCCAGGCTTGATCAGAAATTCTCCTCAAGAGGCTTGGAATTCAACACATATTTGTACTTCCTGGTGTTGATGTCCAGTCAAAATTTCAGAAACATTCATATAAGCAAAGGAGCCCAGGGAAGCATCACGGTATGTACGTTATCCCCAAATGGTTAAGAGTAAAGATTTAGAATGTCAAAGAGTATGACTTAAAGTCATCTAGTCCAGATTTCACTCAATACTGAAATGCACTTTGCAACATCCCTGATACTAGCATTTTTCATCCAAGATACTTTCAGTGTTGGTAAAATCAATCTTACACAACTAGCTACTTTGATATTAGATATGTCCTACTATGAATAAGACCTTGTTGCCACTCATATTCCATAGACCATTTTGGTTCTGCCTTGTGTTATACCAACGGAGAGGTCTACTTCTTTCTGTTATGATACGGCCCTTCAAAATAACAAACTCCCTAACCTTGCCTTTTTTCAAGTACAATATGCCCAGAATTTTTGGCTCTTCCTCTTATGATATGCTTGCAAGGCTTTTACCTTCTTGTTATTCTTATCTGGACACACTCCTGTTGGTTAATATTACTATGCTCAGAACAGAATGAAACTCTCTGAAATATGCCAGGTTTGTCTGATTATCCTAGATCAGAGAAGAATAAAAGGCTTATTCATACATGTTTTTCTTTTGCAGGATTAATAAAATTTATTGTAATTTAAATATATTGTGCTTCCCTTAATAAATTTTTATTATAACTGACTTAAAACATTTTCCACTCTAACAACTGATGTTTATTAAAGTAAAATCCAGTTTGAGAGAACATGGAAATTTTGCACCTATGATAATCTATATCTCAGTGGTGAATCAAGTTAAAATTTTCTCATCAGTACACAGGATGATTTAAAAGCATTGTATTTTTAAAATTCCTTAAGCAGTCACTATGCTCAGATTTCCCAAATAGCTGATCTGCAGAGAATTTCAGAGTCTTACATTCTGATCTCCAGGCATCTTGCTGATTGAAAAGTGGGCTGCAGTTCAGTGGAGAAAACAGCTTAGAGAGCACCAGTGCTTTTTCTGTTTTATGGCTTTGAGCTCTAAAATTCAATACTCTTCCCCTTTGCTTTATCCATTTAGCAAACTCAAATGTATTGAATTAGCTGATATACAGTTGGTTAATTCAGGGAAGATGTCAATATAATGTGTATTTAGATTGCTCCATATGTATTTTTTTCCAAATTATTAACATCTTGCACCAAAAGTAACAGAAGCAAAGTACAGTAGCACAGCTGAACACAGCAAGCTGAAGTTATGTGGTTCTTCATACATTGTCCAATGTCATTTTTCCTCCCTTGAGGGGGACACGCACTTTGTCCTTTAGCTGAGTACTCCCAGATTGTGCCTTTTGCTTTTTATAGCTCAGTTGACTCAATAGGTCCTTACCTCCCTTTCCATCAAGTTGTCTTCAAATTTTCTTGAAAGTTAAAATCCTGTATTTACTGAAATATTTCCTTACTTATTAGAAACTATTTTTAACCATTTTAGTATGCTAGCACAGTTATTGTTTTGTTAGTTCTCTAATCAGAATATATAGGTGTGAGTGGTCTGATACAACCCATTATCTTGTAACCCTTCTTGTTTTTAATGCATGATTTTGGAAACGTGATATTTTTCTTCAGGTATTTATTTTGCATTTTATTTGCAGAGTTAGGACTTTCCTAGCTAGAATTGGTTGAGGGACAGTGTAGTTTGAGGGGTTTTGTGGGGCTGGGATCCTCTAACCCTCAGCCAGCTCAGTAGCTGTGCTTCTTCTAACTCAAGTGTTTGGGGTCACCCTCAACATCAGTGCCGATATGACTCACTAAATGTGACCATCTAATGGCTGAAGAGATGATACCTTTCTCTGTCAGGAATTGTCAGCCACCTCAGTACCACTGAGGTGAAGAGGCTGGCCCATAAAAACAGATGCTCAGTCTTCCTACATTTTTGCCCCATGTTGATATAGCCACTATCCATTCCATTTGACATTATCCAATATTATTTTGCTTTATCTTTATTCCTTTGCTTTATTTTCTTGTCTGAGACCTCAGAGGTGATAAGCATCTCTTACCCCTCCACACGTGAAATTCATTTTCACTTTCCTCAGGGGTCTGTACTACACAAACTTTATTTCTGTGTGGTTTCTTATTTATTGTGTCTTTTCTATTACGTTTCTAAGCACAGTGGATCCTTCTCAACCAGGCAGATTTTTCAGTAATGTCTCTGGTTGCAACAGCCTTGGCCAATCCTTAAGAGAAAGTGATTTAGAAAGACTCTGTCATGGTGGCACCCCACTCCAGCACTCTCGCCTGGCAAACCCCGTGGACAGAGGAGCCTGGTGGGCTGCAGTCCATGGGGTCGCTAGGAGTCGGACACAACTGAGCGACTTCCCTTTCACTTTTCACTTTCATGCATTGGAGAAGGAAATGGCAACCCACTCCAGTGTTCTTGCCTGGAGAATCCCAGGGACGGGGGAGCCTGGTGGGCTGCCGTCTATGGGGGTCACACAGAGTCGGACACGACTGAAGCAACTCAGCCGTAGCAGTCATGGGAGTACATAATGACATTTTTGATCCTAAGGGCTTACTTTCAAAGACACTATTACTTTCCAATAAGGCTGTGCCTTTTCAATCTTTATATCTACCAAAGCAATCTATTTATTAGCACAAGACCAGAGTGGAATTCAATTTATGCTGCAGACCTCTATGCCTTTCATTCTTCTTTTATAATGTTTTTTAATGTTATTTTATATTCTGGTAGATTGTTCAAGTATATTGACAATTTTCGACATGGGGAAGGATATTAGTGTAGATGGTAAAGGCACATTAATTTTTCCAGGTCAGTGGCAGGTCATTCAGGAATATTTTGTGCCATATAAGAACATCCTACTCTAAAATCATTAGTCTTTATCCGCACATATCTAACAACCCCACAAAATCACAGCCTGGACAAACCCTGGGAGACACTGGCTGTGGTGCCCCTCAGTCTAGGACTGGTAATGTTCACATGGACTCAGAGTTGGTGAGCTCAAGGACTACTAGGTCAAAACATCAAACTCTTAAACATTTAACTACATCAGATGTTCCTTTAAGAAAAGAAAAACAAAGGTTTTTATTAAGGTCCCTAAGAATTCACACAACATTTTTTGTTGGTTGAATGTTTATAAACTTGGTCAGAATCTTTCTCAAAGACAAAGATAATCCAGTGATTTATCATTATATGTAACAAAGCTGCTTGCATTTATAAATACACCGAAAGACGAAAACAGCCATTATGTTTAACCAACTGAAAAAAATCTACCAGTATGTAGAGCACTAATGACCATTCATTGTATATTTAAACATAGCCAGATGAAATAACTTGTCTCTAATTCCCAGAAAATTGTTTTACTGGCCAAGTATATTTAAGGAAACACCATTTATGTATGGTAAATATAAACTAATAAACTACAATTATTTCTACTTTAAAAATGTTATTGCTGTCTTGGAAGTAGAAGCTCAGTATTTTGTCTCAGTCAATAGAATCATTGATTCTGATTAAAATGTACTTTTGTGCTTGACTTAAATTGAATAAAGCTTCTTTAACTATATCTATATTATTTCTTTTACCAAAATTAAATGCTTTCAATATCATTGCTTAAATACTGTAATTTCATGTTGAATCTATAGATCATAAAATTTAAAAATATGTAATGCCACCCCTGAGTTTACAGTGATTAGTGCCTTAATTTAAATGCTTAGCTTCAAAATATCATAAGTAATTTGTTAAATGTCATAGTATATTAGGAATGCAATCTCTGTTTTAAAGTATAGTTAGTGTTAATTTTAAAAATAGCTATAAAAGAATATAGGAAATTGAAGAGCATTTAATGGTAATAATGTAAGCTCAGTAAATTATCCAAATAAGCATTTATCTCCATATTAATATTTTTATATATGCATTCTGCATAAAGCTTGGTAAGTTAGGTAATCATTGAACTGCAACAGGTAATGATCATTTACTCAATATTTGAAGTAGTTGTTTTTAATAAATAATAAGTATTCAAAGCAGAAATAGATGTTTTTCTGGAACTCTCTTGCTTTTTCCATGATCCAGTGGATGTTGGCAATTTGATCTCTGGTTGCTCTGCCTTTTCTAAAACCAGCTTGAACATCTGGAAGTTCATGGTTCACATACTGCGGAAGCCTGGCTTGGAGAATTTTGAGCATTACTTTGCTAGCATGTGAGATGAGTGCAGTTGGGTGGTAGTTTGAGCATTCTTTGGCATTGCCTTTCTGTGGGATTGGAATGAAAACTGACCTTTTCCAGTCTGTGGCCACTGCTGAGTTTTCCAAATGTGCTGGCATATTGAGTGCAGCACTTTCACAGCATCATCTTTCAGGATTTGAAATAGCTCCACTGGAATTCTATCACCACCACTAGCATTGTTCGTAGTGATGCTTCCTAAGGCCCACTTGACTTCACATTCCAGGATGTCTGACTCTAGGTGAGTGATCACACCATCGTGATTATCTTGGTTATGAAGATCTCTGTACAGTTCTTCTGTGCATTCTTGCCACCTCTTCTTAATATCTTCTGTTTCTGTTAAGTCCAGACCATTTCTGTCCTTTATCAAGCCTATCTTTGCATGAAATGTTCCCTTGGTATCTCTAATTTTCATGAATAGGTCTCTAGTCTTTCCCATTCTGTTCTTTTCCTCTATTTCTTTGCATTGATTGCTTGTGGAAGGCTTTCTTATCTCTTCTTGCTATTCTTTGGAACTCTGCATTCAGATGCTTACATCTTTCCTTTCTCCTTTGGTTTTCGCTTCTCTTTTTCACAGCTAATTGTAAGGCCTCCCCAGACAGCCATTTTGCTTTTTTGCATTTCTTTTCCATGGGGATGGTCTTGATCCCTGTCTTCTATACAATGTCACAAATCTCAGACCATAGTTCATCAGGGACTCTATATATCAGATCTAGTCCCTTAAATCTATTTCTCACTTTCACTGTGTAATCATAAGGGATTTGATTTAGGTCATACCTGAATGGTTTAGTGGTTTTCCCTACTTTCTTCAATTTAAGTCTGAATTTGGTAATAAGGAGTTCATGATCTGACTATGCCACAGCCTTTGACTGTGTGGATCACTATAACTGTGGAAAATTCTGAAAGAGATGGGAATACCAGACCACCTGACCTGCCTCTTGAGAAATCTATATGCAGGTCAGGAAGGAACAGTTAGAACTGGACATGGAACAACTGACTGGTTCCAAATAAGAAAAGAAGCACGTCAAGGCTGTATATTGTCACCCTGCTTATTTAACTTATATGCAGAGTACATCATGAGAAATGCTGGGTTGGATGAAGTACAAGCTGGAATCAAGATTGCTGGGAGAAATATCAATAACCTCAGATATGCAGATGACACCACCCTTATGGCAGAAAATGAAGAGGAACTAAAAAGCCTCTTGAGGAAAGTGAAAGTGGAGAGTGAAAAAGTTGGCTTAATGCTCAACATTCAGAAAACGAAGATCATGGCATCTGGTCCCATCACTTCATGGGAAATAGATGGGGAAACAGTGGAAACAGTGTCAGACTATTTTTGGGGGCTCCAAAATCACTGCAGATGGTGACTGCAGCCATGAAATTAAAAGATGCTTACTCCTTGGAAGAAAAGTTATAACCAATCTAGATAGCATATTGAAAGGCAAAGATGTTACTTTGACAACAAATGTCCATTTAGTTAAGGCTATGGTTTTTCCAGTAGTCATGTATGGATGTGAGAGTTGGACTGTGAAGAAGGCTGAGTGCCAAAGAATTGATGCTTTTGAACTGTGGTGTTAGAGATCTCTTGAGAGTCCCTTGGACTGCAAGGAGATCCAACTTGTCCATACTAAAGGAGATCAGCCCTGGAATTTCTCTGGAAGAAATGATGCTAAAGCTAAAATTGCAGTACTTTGGCCACCTCATGTGAAGAGTTGACTCACTGGAAAAGACTCTGATGCTGGGAGGAATTGGGGGCAGGAGGAGAAGGGGACGATAGAGGATGAGATGGCTGGATGGCATCGCTGACTCGATGGACGTGAGTCTGAATGGACTCCGGGAGTTGGTGAGGGACAGGGAGGCCTGGGTGCTATGCTTCATTGGGTCACAAAGAGTCAGACACGACTGAGCGACTGAACTGAACTGAAGTATTCAAAGTAGTTTTTTAAATAAACAGTAAGTCTCACACAGTACTGGAATTTGCAGTATGGTTTCACTAATTTGGGGTTTTATTTGTGTCAATGATTTAAAATATTTGTTTGGACTGCGTGTTGTGCCTGAGAGAAACGAAGGAAAAATATTACATTTTGATGATGTTAGAGGAGAGTGTCATTCTCTAAAATTCAAGCACTTGGCTCTTTGCCTGCACAGTGGTGACTTACTGGTCTGCCTTTTGTATAGTCTTGGGACAGAAGTATGACAGCGCTTCCAAAGCAGCACATTCATTTATAAGCCCCTACAGCTGGCGCTAGTGGTAAGTGCCTGCCTGCCAGTGCAGGGAACGTAAGAGATGTGGGTTTGATCCCTGGGTCAGGAAGACCCCCTGGGGAAGAGCATGGCAACTTTCTCCAGTATTCTTGCCTGGTGAATCCCATGGACAGAGGACCTTGGCGGGCTACAGTCCTTAGGGTTGCAAAGAGTCTGGCACGACCGAAACAATTAATCCACACACACGCACTACCATTGTATTACCAGTGCTTTACAACAGGCTTCTGTGGTTGCTTTGTATTGTTAAACCTGTGTTGATCATGAACAACTGAAAGTCCAGAGAGATTAAAAACATTTGTCATGCAGCAAGGTGGCAGAGAAAAAAATAGAAGCATCTGAGTCTTCAAATCTGGAGATTATAGTTACTGGTGATTTTAGTCTTTGTGATCCTCTACAACTAGGACACTTTTGCTGTCATCAGTTCAGTTCAGTTCAGTTCAGTCGCTCAGTCGTGTCTGACTCTTGCGACCCCATGAATCGCAGCACGCTAGTCCTCCCTGTCCATCACCATCTCCCGGAGTTCACTTTACTCACGTCCATCGAGTCAGTGATGCCATCCAGCCATCTCATCCTCTGTCGTCCCCTTCTCCTCCTGCCCCCAATCCCTCCCAGCATCACAGTCTTTTCCAGTGAATCAACTCTTCGCATGAGGTGGCCAAAGTACCGGAGTTTCAGCTTTAGCACCATTCCTTAAAATGTTAGACTGCCATAGCTCTGTGTATAGCAATTTTCTTAATATCCAGGAAAAGTGCTACCACAGGATTGTTACACGTTGGTGGTTACACAGTGTTTATCAAGAGGATGTGGACTACAGTGTTATTCCTCTACCTGGTTGTTTCATGTTAGGCAGTATTCTGCTCCTTGAAGAAGAATGAGGTTCATAATTATTTATCCCACCATGTCAAAATAACTCAGTGATAAAGAGCTTGTTCCCTAGATTTAGCCAGAACTGGCTGTGAATTCTGGTTCTGCTACCTTAACAACTCTGTAAGGAAGTTATTACTTATAGATACTTCAGTTACCTTATCTTTATATTAGGAATAAATACTACTTAACTGATAAAGTTATTGTAAGGATTACCATGGAATAATTGACCATCTAATATGCTTAGTATAGTTTCTAAACTATATTAATATTAAAAATATTAGCTGTTGCCTATATTGACCCCCAATAAATACTATGTAGTCAGTAAATAATTGTGAATTTTACTTGTTAATTAAAAAATCAATTTCTTTATCTTCCCCACATAATGTGCATATTATCTCTTTGGACTTGGCCATTTAAAAGGTCTCTGAGATGTCATGAGCTTCAGAGATGTTGCTCACTGTTTTAGAAACCCTCCATAATTCATCAGTAACATTGTGGTAACTTTTGCCGCTAACAGTCTTCCCTGACACACGGTTTCAGCTACAGTGCACAACACTGACCTCCTTGTCCTTCTTTGGTATCACTGAGACTAGTAAATGTAAAATTATCCATACTTGAATTGGCTGCAGATAACAGTTGCCTCATCATACAAGCGTGGGATTTGCAGTTTTTTCGCAAAGTATATGCAGTCCCTGCCTGGCTTCCCAGATGCTTATTCTACTTTGTCCTCATAAGACATCCCAATAACTAAGTTTCTGGTTCCTCTGTGCCTTAGATACTATTTCTTTCTTCTAGAATATTAAAGGGTTTCTTACCCATAAAAATTTAACTCAAAATTTGTTTTCTCTCTGAAGATTTTCTCAGCTCCTGCCCTTCAGCTAACTTAGGGGAGATCAGAGAGGTGTTTTCTTACAGTGGTTTCCAGTAGAGGTAGAGGTAGAGTCAGAATTATAGGGATTTAAAAAATATTTGTATGTTAGGGACTCTACTGAATGTTGTGGCAATGAGCACCGGAATGTGTGATATAAATTTTTTTCCCATATATTTCTAAAGCATCCACTGCTTCTTTCTGTCGCCCCATAGAGAGGCACTGAGTCTTGATTCTGTGGCTCTTATACTACCTAGTTAAGGTGTCAGCCAGTCAGTTCAGTCGCTCAGTCATGTCCACCTCTTTACAACCATGGACTGCAGTGCACCAGGCTTCCCTGGCGTAAGTGTCATACTTCTGTGAATCCCCTCACGACTAACAATTTCATTCATTAGAATTATTTCTGAGCTCATACTGCTCGGTGAAATCAATTTAAAGAAATTGGTTTATGAAACAAAGTAATTAAATCTAGTAGTAATGAAGGAAAGTGAAATGAGTCTGTATACAACAGAATTTTTAAATAGATAATCTCCTTTATACTGGAAGGGAAAGTACTGAGACGTCAGTTGGTCAGCAATCTGGAAAAGTACTTAAAATACATATTTCTTAAGGGTATCTTAATCTGTGTGATATTGTAATGGTGAATGCATGTCATTATACATTTGTAAAACCCATAGAATGTACAATACAAATAGTGATTTATAATGTATACTGTGAGTGAAAGTTGCTTAGTTGTGTTCCACTCTTTGCGACCCCATGGAGTCCGGGCCAGAATACTGGAGTGGGTAGTCTTTCCCTTCTCCAGGGGATCTTCCCAACCCAGGGATCGAACCCAGGTCTTCTGCACTGCAGGCGGATTCTTTACCAATTGAGCCACAAGGGAAGCTCAGTGTACACTGTGGACATTAGTTAATAGCAATGTGTTAATATTAGTTTGTAAGTTCTAAGAAATGTACCATATTGTATTAGTTTGAGGTACCGTAACAAAATATTGGGTGTCTTGGTGTCAGGACTTATCTTCTCACAGCTCTGGAGGCTGTAAGTCAGAGATCAGGGTACCAGTATAGCAATCTCTCCTGACTTGCAGATGACTGCCTTTACATTGAGTCCTAACATGGCAGTGAAAGTTCTTATCTCTTCTGAGTGCACGAATGCCATCATGAGAGGCCCACTCCTCATGATTTCATCTAAACCTGCTTATCTCCAGAAGGCTGAATTTCCAAATACCATCACATTGAAGTTTAGGGATTCAGTATGAAATTCATGCAGCGTACAGTACAGTTCATTGCATGCATTAATGCAAAATATTAATAATAAAGGAAATTGTGCAGATGTGTGCACCAGGAAGTTGTATTTGGTAGACTGTACTTTCTACTCAATTTTTCTATAAACCTAAAACTATTCTAAAAATGAATTTTATTAATCTAAAAGTTTGAAGTACATATTCTGGGACACAGGAAGATTTCAATGAGCAAATGTAAATTGCATACAGGAAGTGGCAAATATACTGAATATTGACCTTCCCAGATGGGAAGAAACCCATGTACCAATCAATGCAGGAGGCCTAAGAGATGTAGGTTCAATCCCTAGGTAGGGAATATACCCTGGAGGAGGGCATGGCAACCCACTCCAGTATGTCCTGGAGAATCCCATGGACAGAGCAGCCTGTTAGGTTGCAGTCCATGGTGTCACAAAGAGTTGGACACAACTGAAGTGACTTAGCACATACTGAATGTTATAAAACAGTATTATTTCAGATATGCTGTTTTTCTGTCATTAGACCATTTGTCCCATTTTGAAGCTATAACAAGACCCTCAAAAATGTGTTTATGGAAGAGAACTGGAAAATATCAATTCTTATATGTAACTTCCATAATCTTGCAAAAATAGCCTTCCTAATTTTGAAATATCTACAAGGAAAGGTTTCAGTGGCATGATTTAAGTAGTGTCACAAAGTAGACTTTAGTTGAATAACTTTGCTTGAAATTCATGGCAATGTATGGCAAAAACCACTACAATGTTATAAGGTAATTAGCCTCCAATTAAAATAAATAAATAATTATTAAAAAAAAAACAGTTTGCACAAAAATGAAGAAACAATTTACATAAATGACTGGTTTGCTCATGCTAAAGAGAATTTATCAGAATTCTCTGGCAGATTCAGTGTTGCTCTCTTAATTTATTTACTGTACTTCAGATTAAAGGATTTCAGAAGTAACACAGGAGGTTGTAAATATTTAAAAGTTGGTGGCTTAGATCAGCAATTCCTAAGGTTCTCAGTTTAAAATTTATTTTCCCCTTACACTTGAAGTGAAGATTTGGATTATTCATAAATATTCATTTCACGAATATCTTTACACGACTCTCTTCCTATTGCGGAAGCCACCTGCTCCGAGCAGCCTTAGAGTGCAAACCGTATCAGAGAGAATTGGCATATGCCAGAAGGCAGTGGTGCCAAGTGTTGGATGCCTTCTCAAGCTCCTTCCTCCAGACAGCAATTCCAAAGACACCTGGACAGTGAGTGCTGAGAGACATGATGGCTTCTGGGTAATTTCATAATATATGCTCTAAAATGCTTTTACAAACTTAACATATTTTAAGTATTTCTGTATCCTCTGGGATGCAGCATGTTTCAGAAATTTGTGGTAGTCAGTTAAATAGTTCTGGCTCTATTGTTTTATTTGTATATGTTTTAAGATAAAAATGAGTTTAAGGTTGTCCATAGTAAGACATAATTTAATGTGAATATTCTATCATGTCTGACTCTTTGTGACACTATGGACTATAGTCCTCCAGGCTTCTCTGTCCGTGGGATTCTTCAGGCAAGAATACTGGAGTGGGCTACCATTTCCTCCCCCATGAGATCTTCCCAACCCAGGGACTGAGCTTTTGTCTCTTATATCTGTTGCATTGCCAGGCATGTTCTTTACCACTAGTACCACCTGGGAAGCATCAAAAGTGAGAACGAATTTAATGTGAATATTCCAAATTGAGTAGTCATTCATCTAGTTTAGTAAGCTTTTCTATATTTCAGTTTTTCCATTTTTTGTTCATAATAACCATTCTACATTAATTCTATATGTCACAATTTTTACAGGACTGCATGGTTTGTCTAAGGATTTCAGCATGAAAAAGTGAAACAGTAAAAGTGTTAGTCACTCTGACCCCATTAACTGTAGCCCACAAAGCTCCTCTATCCATGGAATTCTCCAGGCAAGGATCCTGGAGTGGGTAGCTGTTCCTCGTCTAGGGATTTCAGAATAGGCTGTAGCAAATCATTGCATCAAATAATTAATGTTAAATTGCCTTGTCAGAGGGAGTATCCTTTAGTGGGATGAACATGGGATGAAATCACCATATTTGGATATCATATCTAGTTCTGTCACCCTTTTACGTGTGACAACAAACTGTTTTTCAACAAACTGTTCACATATCTGAAACCTAATCATTGGTAAATGGATCTTTCACCGAGCTAATTTAAAGAGTGAGTAAGCTTGAATGTGATGGTTCTTTATGAACAATAAAGTAGCATGCAAAGATTAGTTACTAAATATGCAGATAAGTACAATATTCGACAAGCAATCAGTAGCATGAGCCGTGATTATTTTTCATTTGTTGATAATTTGAAGCAGTGTAGAGTTGAACCAAACTCTTTGTTTAAGATAAACTCATAAGAATGGCCCCATCAGAACTCTGTAGGGAAAAATGAAATCCCTCTCTTTTCATCTATTTCCCACCTAAATCCTGATAGACTTCCTGACTCTAATTAGGTTGTCTTGACCTCTACTTTGTAAGATGGAGATCAGTAGATCAGAATATTGAACATGTATGTTGCTCTGGTTAAAGATGTTTAGATTTCATTAATGCCATTGTTACATTTTAAAAACTATTTTTGCAAAGAACTGTATTTCCAAAATGGCATTAGTAAATAAAAGAGCATCATCAGATGTTACCTTTGCATATTTTAATGTTTATTAGAAAGTGTTTAATAATCATTCTGAAATGTGAGAAGGAATAAAAAATAATAAATTGGTGAAATTTTTTCTGGGTTTTTAGATTTCAGTGTTACCTTTAAAAGGAAACTATTTTAAAATAAATGTCCTCCAAAGTTGTTATATGCATGAATAATCTTACTAAAACATGATCTTAGTTTAAGTATTTAGTTGGTTACATGGCACTTCCATACTTAGACTTTTAATGAAATACATCTTTTTCAGATTTTATTTATACAACACAATTTTCATTAAAGCTTAGTTGTGACTTTAATATCAGCCATAAAGTCATAGGACTATTCAGATTTCCTTAGAGTTTGCCGGAAAAGTTTTCTCTGGTTGATAGCTAACGGCTGGTATAGGATGTGTTTGGCAGGTCATATCACTTTAGATGCAGCTCAGGACCTGAGAGGATCTCATGATCATGCTCTGGAGGCACCATGGGATTTAAGTGACTTCTTCATCCAGTGACCAGAGAAGCTGCAACTGAACATTAAGTCTTCCATTTCACTGAAAAAAATGTGGGCCTCCTGAAATTGACAAGTCTTTGGAAAGACCCCCAAATTTTTGTGCCTGCAGTTCAGTTCAGTTGCTCGGTCGTGTCCAACTCTTTAGATCTATGGACTGCAGCACACCAGGCCTCCCTGTCCGTCACCAACTCATGGAGTTTACTCAAACTCATTGAGTTTGTGATGAGTTATTGATGTCAGTGATCCCATCCAGCCATCTCATCCTCTGTCGTCCCCTTCTCCTCCTGCCTTCAATCTTTCCCAGCATCAGGGTCTTTTCAAATGAGTCAGCTGTTCGCATCAGGTGGCCAAAGTATTAGAGTTTCAGCATCAGCATCAGTCCTTCCAATGAATATTCAGGACTGATTTCCTTTAGGATGGACTGGTTGGATCTCCTTGCAGTCCAATGGACTCTCAAGAGTCTTCAACACCACAGTTCAAAAGCATGAATTCTTCTGTGCTCAGCTTTCTTTATAGCCAACTCTCACATCCATACGTGACTCCTGGAGAAACCAGAGCTTTGACCAGACAGAATTCTGTTGGCAAAGTAATGTCTGCTTTTAATATGCCGTCTAGATTGGTCATAATTTTATACCAAGGAGCAAGTGTCTTTTAATTTCATGGCTGCAGCCACCATCTGTAGTGATTTTGGAGCCCCTCAAAATAAAGTCTATCACTGTTTCCATTTTTTTTCCCATCTATTTGCCATGAAGTGAAAGGACCAGATGCCATGGTCTTAGTTTTCTGAATGTTGAGTTTTAAGCCAAAATTTTCACTCTCCTGTTTCCCTGTCATCATGAGGCTCTTTAGTACTTCTTTACTTTCTGCCATTAAGTGTTGTGTCATCTGCCACCATAAGGGTGGTTTATGCCTCAGAATGAGACAAAGTGTAATATTACCTAGGAAGAGAGGCCTTGGCAGTATTTTTAATCAAATGATGATATGGAGGATCGAATTGTTGGTTCAACGGTCATATGCTTCACTTCAGGGTACTGACTGATACGCAATGCTAGTATAGCATGCCTGAGCACACCTCTGCCTACACTGTTCTACTGTGGATCTTGTCAGTGTCAGAGGAACAGATACAGTTATCATGGAGAGCCCACACAGCACACGGGTATTCATGGATCTTGGTCAGTCCATTAAAATATCACACTAGAAAGAACTGTCTGCCAAAAGCTGATTCAACTTGTATCAACTACAATAAGGGCTAATGGTGCCATTTGTAGCACTGAGGCTCTGAGTTGAGACTGGTGGTTTTAGCTGGCAGCAGGGGAGAATTATAATGGAGGCAAGATTCTAGTATTAACCTGGGCTCATGCCGGAAGCCATGGCCTGTGAACTACCAGCATAGTAGCTATGCATCTTCCGGGTAAATCTTTTAGTAATGGCCACAGAGTTCTAGGAAGCAAGCTTATGATGGTAGCAAAAAGTCTGACTATAGAGTTTTGGAAAACAAAAGCAGCCAGAATCCCTGAAAACTGATTCAGAATTAGCCTCTATACATATTTGTTTCTGCTTTAATCATATTTGTTGATGTATTGACTAGCAATGATTGTAAAAATTCTGAAGCATGTTACCAAGGGAGAAATATGTGAAAGGGTGATGTGGATTGAGCTAAATTATCTTAGCCTTGTGGTTCTAACAAAATTAGAAGAGAGCTATAAAACTTTAGGAAGATGAAATCTGTAGGAAGATATCATGGGATCCTGGTGGACTGTGGTTCCATTCTTTTTGAAGGATTAATGAAAACACATTTCTGTCTAAAATACAAAAGATAGGACTTTATGTTTGTCTATTAATCATTATATTTTCTTTTCAGTATCAGTTTTTATGGTATTTTTATATGCGTTGCTAAACTATACAACAGAGTTTGAATGGTGACCTTCTGAATTTGTTCCTGTTTCTTCCTATTTTTGATAGTATCTGTATTTTACAAAATGAAAAACTATTCCCTAAAAAGATAACCTTCTTTTAACTCAATATTTCAGCTATTTTGCTGTATCTTAAATTATTTGTTGCTATGCTCTGGGTCATTTCATCTTCTCTTTGTAAAAGTTTTCATTTTATTTTTGTTAGACATTTTATTTATGGACTTAATGAGCTGTTTTGCCTTTTGATACAATACATTGAATCTGATTCCAAAGTCCCTTTCTCCTATCTTTTTTATCATAGCTGGAATATTATTAATTCACATAGTAAAAGGGGTTTATATAGAAACCTAGGTTTAGCTATGGATTGATTGAATTTTGTTATGATAAATGCAATTCTGAATAGCGAATAGCCACATATCTTATATTCCATGTTCAGAAAATCTTAATTTATAGAAAGCTGATACAAAGCCTATTTTGTTAATACATTTTCTAAAGTTCTCAAATATTTACAGCATCAGCAGTAGCATAAATTTGTAAGAGGCAAACTGCTTAAATATCAAGTTTCTTCTAAATTAAATTCACATTTAAAGGAAAAATAGTTCATAATAGATGTAAAAAAATCCATTTTAGGAGATATCCTCCATACTCCATAATCTGGAATTACAAAAGAGCAGTTGATACAAGAAATTGCAGACCTTTTACCAACAGAAATCCCATCTC
Source organism: Nanger dama (assembly GCA_917880005.1). NCBI lineage: Eukaryota > Metazoa > Chordata > Mammalia > Artiodactyla > Bovidae > Nanger > Nanger dama. The sequence continues at coordinate 8,399,491 of CAKJTW010000059.1, forward strand.
TTTTTCTGTACTCTTGCCTAAATATTTAACATTATGTTTAGCTTTCTGATGAAATCATGTAGGAATTATCAACCATTTCTTCACTGATTACAACTTTAGTCAAGAGTCTGAATAAAATTCATTCCACATAATATAATTTCTTTAGCTTTATATACAGTACCTAGAAATTTAGTCATATGAAATATTTATATATAAACATACTTGATTTTAAGATATTATTGTGTATAAGATGCAGCATTAAGATTAATAATGTCTTTGAAGAAAACTGTACTGGACAACTATTGATTGTAAAATAATCTAATTTTCAGAAATGCTATATCCAAAATTTATATATATGTAAGACTCCTCAGAGGTTAAAGCATCTGCCTGCAATGCAGGAGACCTGGATTCAATCCTGGGTAGGGAAAATCACCTGGAGAAGGAAATGGCAACCTACCCCAGTATTCTTGCCCAGAGAATCCCATGGACTGAGGAGCCTGGTGGGCTACACCACACAGGGTTGCAAAGAGTCGGACACAACTGAGCACTTTCATTATTCACTCTAAGACTCAGCAAAGTAGCACAATATTATTTCTACTGTTAGTATTTGTGAACATATATGTTTTTTTTAAGAGTAGAGGACCTCTATCAGTTTTGATATTGCTATATAATCATATATCTGATTTCCATATATATATATATGTATGTATGTATATGTATATATGTTTCAGTTCAGTTCAGTTGCTCAGTCGTGTCCAGCTCTTTGCAACCCCATGAATCGCAGCACGCCAGGCCTCCCTGTCCATCACCAACTCCTGGAGTTCACTCAAACTCACGTCCATCCAGTCAGTGATGCCATCCAGCCATCTCATCCTCTGTCCTCCCCTTTTCCTCTTGACCCCAATCCCCCCACCATCAGGGTCTTTTCCAATGAGTCAACTCTTCACATGAGGTGGCCAAAGTACTGGCGTTTCCGCTTTGGCATCATGGTAACCCTAAAAAATATGCAAACCTTCAGTGAGATCACTTTCTTGTCTATGTCAGTGCTGTCTTCCAGTTCTGCAGCCCTGGCGCCTGTAAAAATCTATTGATCTGGTACCAGGAGAGCTCTTAGAACCTGGAAAACTGCTTTAGTTGCAGGGAGAACACTGATGTCAGCCTGAAGTGCCGGAGAGGGTCTGGCTATGAGAGTCTGGCTATGACCTTGACACCTGATGCATCTTTCTGCAGAAGACTGCTTTCTGGACAGCAATCTAGACTTTCTGGACAGTGCTAGGTGACATTGACCAATTATAGTTAGCCGTAGCAACCTAATGAAGGTCTGATTAATCTCAACAAAGAAGAGGTGGCTGTCAAGAATGGTGAAGTCCGGGAAAATAGCTAGAGATTTTATGAAGTCCAGCCTTTCATGAAGAAGTTCAGTCACCCCCCTACAGCAGCACCAGTAAGGATCATCCGTATATAGATCACACTGAAGATCAGCTGCCTTTTGGTGGAAGTCTAAATAATACTAATTGTGGTGACCCAAGGACAAAAGAGCAAGGCTTCCTGGTGGCTTAGAGGTTAAAACATCTGCCTGGAATCTGGGAGACCTGGGTTCGATCCCTGGGTCAGGAAGATCCCCTGGAGAAGGAAATGGCAGCCCACTCCAGTACTCTTGCCTGGAGAATCCCATGGAGGGAGGAGCCTGGTAAGCTATAGTCCATGGGGTCACAAAGAGTCGGACACGACTGAGCGACTTCACTTCAAGGACAAAAGACAGGTAAAACCAAGGAGGGTCTTGGAATGCAGGAACAGAAAAAAACAGACCCTTATCATCCTTCCCTCTCCCATGATATAACTATTAAGGGATTTCAGGTTCTCCTGAGCAGCATAAGCTGTCTCCCCTCCTACCTCATAAGAAGAAGGTATTTGCCTTACTCTTCCCCCACCAAGGATACATGCCTCATCCAATCAACATATGACCCAGAAGACGCTTATCCCATTCCTTGTACCCTGGGTATAAAAAGTGAACTAAGGACCCCTGTTCAAATGTTGGTTCTCCCTTGAGCTGGCCTGCCATTCTAACAGCGTCTTCCACTCAAATAAACTTTATTTCCCTCTCATTCTGTCTCATATCTGGAAATTCTTTTCCAACCTGCACACAGACCAAGACACTAATGCCTGGTCTTGCCCATTTGGATAAATAGTTCACAAATCAAGAAAGTAAATTGAATACTGTTTATTAACATTTACAGCACCGTCAGTGATCTAGAAGAATCTGTGTGTTTTCCTTGGCTTCTTCTTAAATCTTCTGATTTCTAGATTCATCTGTGGACTTTTGGAGTCCCAAACCTCTCTCAGTATCTTCTGAGACCATTTTTCTTGGTCTTCCTGGAATTTACCTCTTTACTTTTCTATCTGTCTTTTCATATTTCTCTGCCTATATGTCATTAATGTTCTTTATGTATTTTTTAAAAATAATTTGAAGAAGCACGTCAGTTTCCCTTAATATGTATATAGACATCAAAGACAAAGGAAGAGGATGAGCCCTTGTCTAAGTTAATTTCATGTAAAAGGTATTATAAAAACTCCAATTGAATTTCTGAATGTTCAGTGAGGCCTGAAGCTAAATGTAGGATGTGAACAAGAGGCTGTGTATACAAAATGGGAAGTTATTTAACCCTGAAGCTAAATGTAGGATGTGAACAAGAGGCTGTGTATACAAAATGGGAAGTTATTTAACCCTGATTTCATATAAATATGGGAAGATTTTGTGTTTATTTTTATCCCTGAAATTTTGGATGGAAAACAGAAGAGAGATAATGGAAGAGAAAAGATGAAATGTGAGAAAGAAAGAAAAGGAAAGCCCAAATACTTTTAAAATTAAGAATAAATACTTAGTTTAAGTTGATGGTTTTATAATATTGATTCACAGATTTTGGCTAAAAGATAATGTACAGAAACTTGAAATTGTGTGTGTGTGGGGGTGGGTGGGGGGACTGATGGTGGGTCTGAGAGAGGGGATGATTTTTTTCACCCATCAAATAAATTGTTGGTACTTTACATCTGGTTCAGTACCAAGGCAAGACAAAACAAAACAAAACAAACAAACAAAGAAACAGACTGGAGTGTGAAGTAGGACCAAGGGCTTGGAATGAGTTTTAGAAGAGTTTTATGGATCTTATAGTAGAAGATCCTGGCAGATAGTTGCAGTAGTGAATTTGTAGGAGTGTACTTTTTCCCTCAATGAACACACAATCCTAATATTAACATTTGTATATTCCCCTACCAAATTGAATCCGAGTCATTTTCATGCAGTAAATAAAATAGCTTGCAAGTGCTGTGGAAAAGCCAGCTGAGATGGCTTCAGCCATCTAACTGCAGCTGCATGAGAGACCCTAATTAAAAGTGACACAGATGAAGCCCATCAACCCACAGAGCTATGACAGACCATAATAAATTGTGCCAAATATTTTGGACACTAAATTTATTAGACAGGAAATTTGGGGATAACATTTTACACAGCAGTAGATAATTGTAGCTCATTCCTTTACCAGTTTACTTATGGGATCATATTTTCTCTTTGTTGATTATTTTTAATTCATTCAGCTGACATTTATTAAATGTCATATACTATAACAAGCTCTTGATATTCTAAAGTAAATAAAATACCAGTGGATTACTCAAAGAGGAAAATTTTAAATGGATATCAGTTTTGAAAGAATAGCATGCCTTATTAAGAATTTCATATAAAGGAAGATAGTATGAATAAAATGCTATTTACTATTGGATGGATATAGTAAAATAAAGCAATAGAAATAAAATATAAGCACAAAAATATTGATGATCTGCTGACGACTGTTACTCATAGGAAGCACAGTTTTTTATATGAAACAGTTTCTTATAGCATATTCTCACTTTAAATGGATTTGATTTTTTTTTTTTTACTTAGGTTACAAGTCAATTCAGTGCTTTCACGGTGTGATACGTAACAAAGACCAGTATTTATATGCACTAGATCATCTACATTAATGCCAATTTAATTTTGTAAAGCCAAGCATGGTCCTTAGCAATTGAAGAAAATAGATGTTAATAGCAAAATTTCTGATGCATATATGCAAAACTATCTACATTTTATATTCATTACTAGTGTTTACAATTTCAGGTTTGGCATGGACATTATTTACTATGAAAATAATGATATGTAGTGATATTTCACTACATTAGAATCATGTGAAGTTGGCATTTTATAAATTATAAATGTTGGCATAGGCAATTTTACATGATTTAATCTAATCCTTATTTCTCACAAAATCTCAAAATTGCCTTTTACATGCACTGTGGATGTTAAAGTTAGGCACATATTTTAATTTTTTCTAGTGAGGAGCTAATTTAATCATATAAAGCTCACAGTCTTTATTATCTTAAGCTTTATATATCCTGTGTTCCTGCTGGATAAAAATGAGACGCTACCCTGAATGAGACATTAATATTTTTTATAACAAATAATTCAGAAATTTATTTTTTCCCACCTAATGAGTGTGCCAAACAAGAGATGTGCAATGGGTCTGACTTCAATCTTATACCAGAATGTCTGGAGAAGACTAGGGAAAAGATAAATTTTTTATTTTCCCCAACTATTCTGACTACAAACTGGTAAATATAAGAGACCCATAGGAGATAACTGGTCAAGTTTATTGTTTTATCAAAGACTTCCCACACAGAGGCTTACAAAGAAGGCCACTACATAATGATTAAAGGATCAATCCAAGAAGGAGATATAACAATTATAAATATATATGCACCCAACATAGGAGCACCGCAATATATAAGACGAATGCTAACAAGCATGAAAAGGGAAATTAATAATAACACAACAATAGTGGGAGACTTTAATACCCCACTCACACCTATGGACAGATCAACTAAACAGAAAATTAACAAAGAAATGCAAACTTTAAATGATACAATAGACCAGTTAGACCTAATTGATATCCATAGGACATTTCACCCCAAAACAATGAATTTCATCTTTTCTCAAGTGCACACGGAACCTTTTCCAGGATAGATCACATCCTGGGCCATAAATCTAACCTTGATAAATTAAAAAAATTGAAATCATTCCAAGCATCTTCTCTGACCATAATGCACTAAGGTTAGATCTCAATTACAGGAGAAAAACTATTAAAAATTCCAACATTTGGAGGCTGAACAACACTCTTCTGAATAACCAACAAATCACAGAAGAAATCAAAAAGAAATCAAAATATGCATAGAAATGAATGAAAATGAAAACACAACTACACAAAACCTGTGGGACACTATAAAAGCAGTGCTAAGAGGAAAGTTCATAGCAATACAGGCATACCTCAAGAAACAAGAAAAAAGTCAAATAAATAACCTAACTCTACACCTAAAGCAACTAGAAAAGGAAGAAATAAAGAACCCCAGAGTTAGTAGAAGGAAAGAAATCTTAAAAATTAGGGCAGAAATAAATGCAACAGAGGCTTATAAAACCACTGAACAACAGGTTTGAAGTTGAAAGTTGTACATTTATCTGACATTTACCTTTTCCCTGATAACTTTTTTTTTCTTTACCTTTGTAGAAAAACAGTGGTTACTTTTTACTCTAGCAATCTGAAAAATTTTACTTGGAAAATTTGATTTACAGTATGTTCACATATCTTAGATTTTCCCCACCCCTCCCTCCCCTCACTTTTCTTCATTTTAATGTCCAAACTATTGAAAAAGGCCCAATAATTTTCCAAACTCATATTTTAAAACCAGTGACATTTACATTGCATGCAAAATGCAGCAACAATTTGACCGATGTCCAAACCATTTTAAACACCCATGAGTTTCTCTGAGCATTATCATGTCCTCAGTGTAAAGAAACTACAGAACCTGATAAAAGCCTGTAGAAGAAGGAATGTGTTTAGAGGCAAATATTTGTCCTCTCTATTCAACCCAGGAACTATATAAGCATATGAATGCAGAGCTCCAAAGACTAGCAAAAAGAGATAAGAAAGCCTTCCTCAGCAATCAATGCAAACAAATAGAGGAAAACGGCAGAATGGGAAAGACTAGAGATCTCTTCAAGAAAATTAGAGATACCAAGGGAATATTTCATGCAAAGATGGCCTTGATAGGGGACAAAAATGGAATGGACCTGACAGAAGCAGAAGATATTAAGAGGTGGCAAGAATACACAGAAGAACTGTACAAAAAAGATTTTTACGACCAAGATAATCAGGATGGTGTGATCACTCACCTAGAGCCAGACATCCTGGAATGTGAAGTCAAGTGGGCCTTACAAAGCATCTATATGAACAAAGCTAGAGGAGGTGATGAAATTTCAGTTGAGCTATTTCAAATCCTGAAAGATGATGATGTGAGAGTGCTGTACTCAATATGCCAGCAAATTTGGAAAACTCAGCAGTGGCCACAGGACTGGAAAAGGTCAGTTTTCATTCCAATCCCAAAGAAAGGCAATGCCAAAGGATGCTCAAAACACCACACAATTGCACTTGTCTCACACACTAGTAAAGTAATGCTCAAAATTCTCCAAGCCAGGCTTCAGCAATACATGAACTGTGAACTTCCAGATGTTCAAGCTGGTTTTAGAAAAGGCTGAGGAACCAGAGATCAAATTGCCAACATCCGCTGGATCATGGAAAAAGCAAGAGAGTGCCAGAAAAACATCTCTTTCTGCTTTATTGACTATGACAAAGCCTTTGACTGTGTGGATCACAATAAACTGTGGAAAATTCTGAAAGAGATGGGAAGACCAGACCACCTGAACTGCCTCTTGAGAAACCTGTATGCAGGTCAGGAAGCAACAGTTAGAACTGGACATGGAACAGACTGGTTCCAAATAGGAAAAGGAGTACATCAAGGCTGTATATTGTCATCCTGCATATTTAACTTCTATGCAGAGTACATCATGAGAAACGCTGGACTGGAAGAGGCACAAGCTGGAATCAAGACTGCTGGGAGAAATATCAAAAACCTCAGATATGCAGATGACATCACGCTTATGGCAGAAAGTGAAGAGGAACAAAAAGCCTCTTGATGAAATTTAAAGCGGAGAGTGAAAAAGTTGGCTTAAAGCTCAACATTCAGAAAATGAAGATCATGTCATCTGGTCCCATCACTTCGTGGGAAATAAATGGAGAAAGGGTGGAAAGAGTGTCAGACTTTATTTTTGGGCTCCAAAATCACGGCAGATGGTGAATGCAGCCATGAAATTAAAAGACACTTACTCTTCAGAAGAAACGTTATGACCAACATAGATAGGATATTGAAAAGCAGAGACATTACTTTGACAACAAAGGTCCGTCTAGTCAAGGCTATGGTTTTTCCTGTGGTCATGTATGGATGTGAGAGTTGGACTGTGAAGAAGGCTGAACACCAAAGAATTGATGCTTTTGAACTGTGGTGTTGGAGAAGACTCTTGAGAGTCCCTTGGACTGCAAGGAGATTCTACCAGTCCATTCTAAAGGAGATCAGCCCTAGATGTTCCTTGAAGGAATGATGCTAAAGCTGAAACTCCAGTACTTTGGCCGCCTCATGTGAAGAGTTGACTCACTGGAAAAGACTATGCTGCTCGGAGGGATTGGGGGCAGGAGGAAAAGGGGACGACAGAGGATAAGATGGCTGGACAGCATCACGGACTTGATGCACGTGAGTTTGAGTGAACTCCGGGAGTTGGTGATGGACAGGGAGGCCTGGCGTGCTACCATTCATGAGGTCTCAAAGAGCCGAACACGACTGGGTGACTGAACTGAACTGATTCAACCCAGGATTATTTAACAGATTGAAGGTAGTCATATTCATAATTTGCTATAATTTTCAACTCAGTATTTTTAGTGAAGTATAATAGTAATAGGACTTTTTTCAAATAGATTGAATGCTAGCTTTTATGTGGGTGCATATGTTCATTCATTCTGCTAATGAACCTCAGTTCCTGAATGCCTGATTTCTCATATAGTGAAAGGATCTTTACAAATCTTTGGTCACTGAAGAAGCTGTCAGTCTGAAAAGAATAAGCATGACCAGAAAGATCTCTTCATTTTTTTTCAACACTTAGTTTTAAATTTGGTTTTCAGAGTCACTTAGGTTCAGTTCAGTTCAGTCGCTCAGCCACGTCCGACTCTTTGCGACCCCATGAATCGCAGCACGCCAGGCCTCCCTCTCCTTCACCAATTCCCGGAGTTCACTCAGACTCACGTCCATCGAGTCCGTGATGCCATCCAGCCATCTCATCCTCGGTCGTCCCCTTCTCCTTCTGCCCCCAATCCCTCCGAGCAGCATAGTCTTTTCCAGTGAGTCAACTCTTCACATGAGGCGGCCAAAGTACTGGAGTTCAGCTTTAGCATCATTCCTTCCAAAGAAATCCCAGGGTTGATCTCCTCCAGAATGGACTGGTTGGATCTCCTTGCAGTCCAAGGGACTCTCAAGAGTCTTCTCCAACACCACAGCTCAAAAGCATCAATTCTTTGGTGTTCAGCCTTCTTCACAGTCCAACTCTCACATCCATACATGACTACAGGAAAAACCATAGCCTTGACTAGATGGACCTTAGTCGGCAAAGTAATGTCTCTGCTTTTGAATATGCTGTCTAGGTTGGGCATAACGTTTCTTCCAAGGAGTAAGCAGCTTTTAATTTCATGGCTGCAGTCACCATCTGCAGTGATTTTGGAGCCCAAAAAATAAAGTCTGACACTCTTTCCACTGTTTACCCATCTATTTCCCATGAAGTAACGGGACTGAATGCCATGATCTTCGTTTTCTGAATGTTGAGCTTTAAGCCAACTTTTTCACTCTCCTCTTTCACTTTAATCAAGAGGCTTTTTAGCTCCTCTTCACTTTCTGCCATAAGAGTGGTGTCATCTGCATATCTGAGGTTATTGATATTTCTCCCAGCAATCTTGATTCCAGCTTGTTCCTCTTCCAGTCCAGCGTTTCTCATGATGTACTCTGCATATAAGTTAAATAAGCAGGATGACAATATACAGCCTTGACGCACTCCTTTTCCTATTTGGAACCAGTCTGTTTTTCCATGTTCAGTTCTAACTGTTGCTTCCTGACCTGCATACAGATTTCTCAAAAAGCAGGTCAGGTGGTCTCTTAATAGGCGATATATCACAGAGAACCAGAAATATAAGCTCAGTGCTCTATCAATGGAGGTGTAAGAAAGGAGATGATTATTTACAATTATTATTTGATATTTCTAAGGCAATCAATTTTGAAGTATTAACAGTATATATTGTGACCTATAAAATGGTAAAGATAAATCATCTGGTTTGTTAAATCAGTGCTGATATTTAGTCCAGATACTTTAAACCCTTAAAGCAATATTTCAGGTGGATTGACTTTTATACCTTGTATGCTGTGTAAACTCAAAGAGAATGGCACTTTCTCAGGATGTTCCACTCTGCTACTTTCCATCTTTAAGAAAATGCAGTTAATAGTATAATAAATGATTATTTTAATATTTGCTTCTGTGTCATATTTGTATTATCTTTTAAAAATTCATTCTAAACTTGTTTCATATTTCAGTGAATGTAACAATAATACAACTTATAACTGTTATTCAACAGTTTAAACTATTTGTTCTATAACAGTGTAACTTCAGGAATATTTAAGAGGCGTCATATATATTAAAAGGACACCTGTCATCTTAAGCTTGTTATTAGCACACTTGGAAATGTTTCCCCAGTGGCGCTGGTAATACATATGATGTAGAAGCACCTGAATGATTTCTTTTATTTGGCACTCTTAAGATATAGAGGACAGGATCCCAGTATTGAGCTGTTTACCTTTCACAGGGAGAATAAATATGAGTACCAATAGACATAAGCACTCTGCTTACTCTCAGGTCAGCAGGGGGTGCAGTGACTAGATAAAATGAATGGGCACTGGGTTTTAACATGTTTATCTGTAAATCTTTTTCTGTGAGACATTATGCGCTTGTCCAGCTGCTAATTTTTATTTCTAACCTCAGTTCAGTTCAGTTCATTTGCTCAGTCGTGTCCGACTCTTTGTGACTCCATGAATCGCAGCACGCCAGACCTACCTGTCCATCACCAACTCCCGGAGTTCACTCAGACTCACATCCATTCAGTCGGTGATGCCATCCAGCCAACTCTTCCTCTGTCATCCCCTTTTCCTCCTGCTCTCAATCCCTCCCAGCATCAGTCTTTTCCATGAGTCAACTCTTCACATGAGGCGGCCAAAGTACTGGAGTTCAGCTTTAGCATCATTCCTTCCAAAGAAATCCCAGGGTTGATCTCCTCCAGAATGGACTGGTTGGATCTCCTTGCAGTCCAAGGGACTCTCAAGAGTCTTATCTAACACCATAGTTCAAAAGCATCAATTCTTCAGTGCTCAGCTTTCTTCACAGTCCAAATCTCACATCTATACGTGACCACTGGAAAAACCATAGCCTTGACTAGACGGACCATGGCTGGCAAAGTAATGTCTCTGCTTTTGAATATGCTGTCTAGGTTGGTCATAACTACCTTCCAAGGAGTAAGCGTCTTTTAATTTCATGGCTGCGATCACCATCTGCAGTGATTTTGGAACCCCCAAAACACTGTTTCCACTGTTTCCCTATCTATTTCCCATGAAGTGATGGGACCAGATGACATGATCTTCATTTTCTGAATGTTGAGCTTTAAGCCAACTTTTTCACTCTCCTCTTTCACTTTCTTCAAGAGGCTTTTTACTTTCTCTTCACTTTCTGTCATAAGCATGGTGTCATCTGTGGTTACTGATATTTCTCCCAGCAATCTTGATTCCAGCTTATGCTTCGTCCAGCCCAGCTTTTCTCATGATGTACTCTGCATAGAAATTAAATAAGCAGGGTGACAATATACAGCCTTGACGTACTCCTTTTCCTATTTGGAACCAGTCTGTTGTTCCATGTCCTGTTCTAACTGTTGCTTCCTGACCTGCATATAGGTTTCTCAAGAGGCAGTTCAGGTGGTCTGGTCTTCCCATCTCTTTCAGAATTTTCCACCGTTTATTGTGATCCACACAGTCAAAGGCTTTGTCATAGTCAAAGCAGAAAGAGATGTTTTTCTGGCACTCTCTTGCTTTTTCCATGATCCAGCTGATGTTGGCAATTTGATCTCTGGTTCCTCAGCCTTTTCTAAAACCAGCTTGAACATCTGGAAGTTCACAGTTCATGTATTGCTGAAGCCTGGCTTGGAGAATTTTGAGCATTACTTTACTAGTGTGTGAGACAAGTGCAATTGTGTGGTGTTTTGAGCATCCTTTGGCATTGCCTTTCTTTGGGATTGGAATGAAAACTGACCTTTTCCAGTCCTGTGGCCACTGCTGAGTTTTCCAAATTTGCTGGCATATTGAGTACAGCACTTTCACACCATCATCTTTCAGGATTTGAAATAACTCAACTGGAATTCCATCACCTCCACTAGCTTTGTTTGTGGTGATGCTTTCTAAGGCCAATTGATTTCACATTCCAGGATGTCTGGTTCTAGGTGAGTGATCCCACCATTGTGATTATCTAGGTCATAAAGATCTTTTTTGTACAGTTCTTTTGTGTTTCTTGCCACCTCTTCTTCTTGCGGCATCTCTGCTTCTGTTAGGTCCATAATCATTTCTGTCTTTTATCGAGCCCATATTTGTATGAAATTTTACCTTGGTCTCTAATTTTCTTGGTATCTCTAATATCCCTTTTACTCTTATATAACTAAAAGCAAAGAAAGTAAAATTAAAAATGATACAATTTAGATCAATAGCATTAATGTTATTAATATAATTGCTTTTTTGACTTTAAAGTGACCAGGTGAATCTTAATGCTAAAGATATATTGGCATCTTTTAAATTTCCTTTGCTACTGATTTTATCTTTTAATTTTGAGAATGTTGTGTTGTCTCTGAATCACCATCCGGGTCATTGTAATTATTTTGCACACTTATTGTGACAGTTACTATTTGTGAACTGCTACAGATGATATGTTCCCAAAGAGCAGCTGCACTTAGTGCACTCAAAGTTTATACATGGTACTTATTGCATTTCTGCTGGCCTTTTTATTTGGGTTTACTATGCTTATGCCATGCTATGCTCAGTAGCTAATTTGTGTCCGAATCACTGTGACCCCATGAAGCCTGCAAGGCTTCTCTGTCCCTGGGATTCTGCAGGCAGGAATACTGGAGAGATTTGCCTTTCCTTTCTCCAGGGGATCTTCCTGACCCAGGGCTCAAGGCTATATCTCTTGCACCTCCTGCACTGGCAGATGGATTCTTTACCGCTGAGCCACCTGGGAACCCCCAGCATGCTTATGCAATCTGTACCTATACAAGGTCTCCATTCTCTGATCACATTTTTCTACTTGAACTATTGAAAAGCATGTTTTATATCATTCCTTGACTTTGACAGTCCCTGAGAATGAATGCAGTAAAAGCAAAAAGAAAAGAACAGCAACACAAAGTAAATGCAAGCAATAAAATCCTGAATCAAAACTACAGTGAAAGATGATCACAGGATGCTCTAGAACATGACTGAATTTAACTCTGAATTTTCAGCTTATCTTTGAAAGAGAAAACACAAAGTTAAAACCTATCATAGAACTTTCCAGAGTATATTGAGGAGCTCAGGAATTCCTTAGACTCCGACGTGGAAAACTTTCCCTGGAGAATTTCTCAAACTTTTTGACTGCAGATGGATATGTGTGTGTCTGTATCACATTGTGCCCCAATTATCTGTAGAAAAATAATCTCTGATAGAAAAAAATATTGAAAGAAACAAAATGGTAGCAATGCATGAATTTACACATTGAAAATGAACAAAACCATCAATTGTTCTAAAACATATATCACCATAAAATATAAAAAAATAGATACCAATACAAGATAGCAATTATCATGGCCTTGTAACAAAATGTTCTTTGCAAAATGTATTAGAATTTCAATAATTTATATTAACATATATACACAATGAACTTTGTAAAATGATTAATTATTATATAGAGAACATTAAATTACGATGCAAAGTAGGACTCTGCTCCCTAAGCAGAGTAAAGGCCCTTCTGGCCTTTGGTCTGTGAAGGCCCAACCTTTATTAATTCTCTTAGCACATTTCTACTATAGCCCTCGAGTGAGCATAGAAATGAAACTAATGTATAATGATGGATAATGTATGAAACTGAAGGGTGTGATTTAAAAATCAGTTTGAGCCATAGGAATACACATGGGTAGTGCAATATAGATTAGGAAACACTCGACTATAAGTTAAATAAAGTATTAGAAATAGAAATAAATTTACCAAATTTTAGACAGGTAAAAATAGATTATTCCACATTAAAACATAAAAATTGACCTATGGTCAATTAGTTCTTGAATGTAAAGCTAAGAAATAAGTGAATATAATCAGGCAACACATCTGATATAAGGCGGAAAATAATTTCTAAAGTAAGTGCATCTTTTAAGATTATGAAAAGGAGTTTTAGTGTATAAGGTCATTAAAGAAAAAAAATTATCTCCTGTTTCTGTGGTAAATTTTGTAATTCCTTTTGAGACATCCTATTAACAGTATATTTTAATTAAGTATCTGTTTAGCTTGAAAAAAATCATTATATAGCTGAAAGCAGGAAAAAATAGTTGCTTTTGTTTTTGCTTCTGGACATTTGTTTGCTAGTTTTTAGGTAGGATTTTTTTGTTTTCAAATAAATGAGTTATTCTCCCTTAATATTCATCCACATTAGAGATATCTTGAGCTTACTAAAGAAAAGTTTTAGGGGGTTATTCCATATTTTCCAATTTGGAAGGATGATTTTAAATATTTATAATTTCTGAGCAAATGTATAGGAGATAATAACAAATAAAATATCTTATTTCCTTCTTTATCAAAGATTCCAGTGTTGAGTCACATTGCATTGCTTTTTTTTGCTATGCTTTTCCTTGGAGAAGAATATATTAACTTCGCAAGTAGGATATCCCCCTTAAATTTATGGTTTAAAAATAAAGGACCTTTATTCCAAAAGAAAATGTTTCTTAACTATGAAATACATTTTCAGACTATACCAGGATATAGGGGAAATAACAGAAAAGTATAGTTGCTTGGCATTTTCAAATTACATCGTAATATTAAGATGACACTTCAATGGAAAGAATTTGATGGATTAAGGATATTCCAGTTGGGAAAAATTAATGGCAATTCTGTGTGCCTTGACATTTGCACATGCTAGACAAATACAAATCTATTTTACCGTTTCTTGAGCGACTGAGCACATAAACAGCATCAAGGGCTATAAACAAACAAACAATAACATACTTAAAAGTGAATGCTTTTAATTTCATTCTTTACAAGTGGTTGACCAGTTTTCCCAGCACCACCTGTTAAAGAGACTGTCTTTACTCCATTGTATATTCTTGCCTCCTTTGTCGAAGATAAGGTGTCCATAGGTATGTGGGTTAATCTCAGGGCTTTCTATTCTGTTCCATTGATCTATATTTCTGTCTTTGTGCCAGTACCATACTGTCTTAATGACTGTGGCTTTGTAGTAGAGCCTGAAGTCAGGCAAGTTGATTCCTCCAGTTCCATTTTTCTTTCTCAAGATTGCTTTGGCTATTCGAGGTTTTTTGTATTTCCATACAAATCTTGAGATTATTTGATCTAGTTCTGAGAAAAATACTGCTGGTAGCTTGATGGGAATTGCATTGAATCTGTAGATTGCTTTGGGTAGTATACTCATTTTCACTATATTGATTCTTTCAACCCATGAGCATGGTATATTCCTCCATCTATTAGTGTCTTCTTTGATTTCTTTCATCAGTGTTTTATAGTTTTCGATATATAGGTCTTTAGTTTCTTTAGGTAGGAATATTCCTAAGTATTTTATTCTTTTCGTTGCAATGGTGAATGGAATTGTTTCCCAACTAGACCCCTCTCTAACACCATACACAAAAATAAACTCAAAATGGATTAAAGATCTAAATGTAAGACCAGAAACTATAAAATTCCTAGAGGAGAACATAGGCAAAACACTCTCCGACATAAATCACAGCAGGATCCTCTATGATCCATCTCCCAGTATACTGGAAATAAAAGCAAAGATAAACAAATGGGATCTAATTAAAATTAAAAGCTTCTGCACAACAAAGGAAACTATAAGCAAGGTGAAAAGACAGCCTTCTGAATGGGAGAAAACAATAGCAAATGAAACAACTGACAGACAACTAATCTCAAAGATATATAAGCAACTTATGCAGCTCAACTCCAGAAAAATAAATGACCCAATAAAAAAAAAGGGCCAAAGAACTAAATAGGCATTTCTCCAAAGAAGACATACGGATGGCTAACAAACACATGAAAAGATGCTCAACATCACTCATTATCAGAGAAATGCAAATCAAGACCACAATGAGGTATCATTTCACACCAGTCAGAATGGCTGCGATCCAAAAGTCTACAAGCAATAAATGCTGGAGAGGGTGTGGAGAAAAGGGAACCCTCTTACACTGCTGGTGGGAACGCAAACTAGTACAGCCATTATGGAAAACAGTGTGGAGATTCCTTAAAAAATTGCAAATAGAACTGCCTTATGACCCAGCAATCCCACTGCTGGGTATACACACCGAGGAAACCAGAATTGAAAGAGACACATGTACCCCAGTGTTCATTGCAGCGCTGTTTATAATAGCCAGGACATGGAAGCAACCTAGATGTCCATCAGCAGATGAGTGGATAAGAAAGCTGTGGTTCATATACACTATGGAATACTACTCAGCCCTTAAAAAGAATAAATTTGACTCAGTTCTAATGAGATGGATGAAATTGGAACCGATTATACAGAGTGAAGTAAGCCAGAAAGAAAAACACTGATACAGTATACTGACACATATATATGGAATTTAGAAGACAGTAATGATGACCCTATATGTGAGACAACAAGAGACACAGAGGTATAGAGTGGACTTTTGGACTCTGAGGGAGAGGGAAAGGGTGGGATGGTTTGGGAGAATGGCAGTGAAGCATGTGTATTTTCCTGTAAGAAACGAAGCGCTAATCTATGTTTGGTGTAGGATGCAGGATGCGTGGGGCTGATGCACAGGATGATTCAGGTAGAGGATATGGGGTGGTAGGTGGGAGGGGGCTTTGGCATTGGGCGATTGTGTTCACCTATGGCTGATTCGTGTCAATGTATGGCAAAACAAATACAGTATTGTAATTAAAAAAATAAATAAATTTAATTAAAAATAAAGAAATAAATAAAAAACTATGTAAAAAAAAAAGCTTTAAAATGTTTAATGATAATTCAACCTCTGAGTTCCAATCTAAGTTAGGAATTGTTAAGAATTCTTTAGATATATATAAATTTTCAAGTGGAGTTAGTATGACCTGGGTCAAATACACTTCAGAGTGCAGGATAAATTGGAACATTCAATTTACCTTTCAAGAGATTAAAAAAGATTTTTTTTTAAAGGATCTCTTGTTGGAGGCTAATTATAATAGCTACATGTTTGCCTACTATTGGTCAAACACATTATTGAATTTAATCTTCATATAAACTTTTGAAGTGGATTATATAATCTCCTTTTGACAGACTGGGAAACTAAGGAAGTTTAGTGAGGTTAAATTGCTCACTCAAGGTCATATAACTAGTTAAGTGGCAGATCTAGGATTTGAATTTTGACTGATTCTAAATACACGCAGTAACAGCAGCTTTACTCGTGAAGTGATTAGAAGTTTTGCAATTATGGTAGATGATTAAATGTAATTTTAAATGATATTCAAATCCGACTTCTAGGTGTTTAAATGATTTTATTTAATACTGTGTAATTTGGGAAACTGATATCAGTAAGTATACATTTCCCATAAAAGAAAAAAAAAAAACACCATAATTTGATGATGAAAGTAGAAAATCCTCAACATCTAATTCATTCATTCAGCATTTATATGGGTGCCGTAGAGTATACAAAGGGGAAAGGTTTTTATATTTGGTATCTATTGCTGTGTAACAGAGAAGGCAATGGCAACCCACTCCAGTACTCTTTCCTGGAGAATCCCAGGGATGGAGGAGCCTGGTGGGCTGCAGTCCATGGGGTCATGAAGAGTCAGACACGACTGAGCAACTTCACTTCCACTTTTCACTTTCATGCATTGGAGAAGGAAATGGCAACCCACTCCAGTGTTCTTGCCTGCAGAGTCCCTGGTGGGCTGCCGTCTTTCGGTCGCACAGAGTTGGACACGAGTGAAGCGACTGAGCAGCAGCAGCTGTGTAACACAGTACACCAAAACAGTTGCTTTTAGGAAACAAACATTGAGTATCTCAAAATATATGTGTGTTAGTAATCAGTACAGCTCAGCTGAGTGCCTCGGCCTCACGTCTTTCAGGAGGCCACAATCACGGCTGGATCTGCGATCACTTCGGAAGACTCAAATGGAAAGATCGGCTTCTGAGCTCAGTCGTGGGTGTTGGCAGAGCTTAGCTCCTCACAGGTTATGCAGCTGGTGGTGTCATTTCCTCCCTGGCTATTGGCTTGAGACTGCCTTGGTTCCTTGCTATATAAGTTTATTCCTAGGGTAGCTCACGACATGATAGAAGAAGGAGAGAGCAGTAACGGATAGAGTAAGAACAGATGGAAAAAAGAGGCTGAGGAACAAGACCCCAACCCCTTGACAGACATGGGAATAGAGGGTCGACTTAAACATTTTCTTCAGGGAGCAGGTACATAATTTTTTTAAACATTCTTAAGCAGAAGAATTATACTTTCAATATGAAGTTACAAAGAGACTCATCTTGTATGGCTCAGAGGTTAAAGTGTCTGCCTGCAATGTGGGAGACCTGGGTTCGATCCTTGGGTCAGGAAGATCCCCTGGAGAAGGAAATGACAACCCAGTCCAGGATTCTTACCTGGAGAATCCCATGGACGTAGTAGACTACACAGTCCACAGGGTAGCAAAGAGTCGGACACGACCGAGCGACTTAACTAACTAAGCAGAAGAAGTTAGAATAACAAGTTAGTTAGAAAAGAGATAAGGATCTTTGTAACTTCATATTGAAAGTATAATTCTATTACTTTTGTGAATTCTGTTCATTAGAAGAGAGTCACTAGATGGGACCATAGTCAAGTAGATAGGATTCCATAAAAGCATGAATGCCAGACAGGAATCTTTGGAGTCAGTATGGAAGCTCCCTGCCAAAGCAAGCAATATTTGTTAATTTCTGGTTGACACTGGCATATGAATTTAGGGTCTTATCAATTAACAAAGGTTTTATCTCATGAGTTTAATCTTTAGGAACTCACCAAAGGAAGTAATTCTTATCCAAGGATAATTTTTAATTGCAAAAATACATGTAAACAATTTGAATTCTCAGTAAAAATGGATTGAATACATACATTAATATATGTCCAATATGTAAATAAATAATTTAAACTTGGAAATGTATATGTATATTTTAATTAATACTTAATATGTGCATTTTTATGAACTAAACTGCATTTCAATCTGTGTTTTAAAATTAGCTTTTTAGAGAGGACTTCTCTAACACATAATGGCCCTAGAATCTTAAGTTGGATTATAGAAGTTGAATCATTACAAGAAATTTAAAGATCCTCATTTGAAATAGAATATTCCATTATGGTGTTTTATTTTTTCCTGTTGCTTATAGTAGCCTGACATTACCTATGAATTTTCTTATGTTTTTGATGTTTCCTGCACTTGAATGTAAGTTTCAAGGTGATAAGAAGTTTGTCTTTTTTTTTTTTTTTCATTCCTGAGTACCTATTATCTAGACAAATCCATGGACACAAACTTAAGCAATATTCACTGAAAAAATGAATATAATGGATATGCAGATGGCTGGGCTTCCCTGGTGGCTCAGTGGTAAAGAATCCTCCTGCCAATGCAGAAGATTCAGGATTCATGGGTTCAGTCCCTGGGTTGGGAAGGTCCTCTGGAGAAGGAAATGGCAACCTGCTTCAGTATTCTTGCCTGAAAAATCCCATGGACAGAGGAGCCTGACAGGCTGCAGTCCTTGGGGTCACAAAGAGTCAGACATGACTGAGAGTATATATGTATATACACACACACATACACACACAGATTGTTATGTAGCATAGAAGAAAGGGTACCTTGCCAGACTATGAGCCTGTGACATGTTTTATCACAGTTTCCCCAGAAGAAATAATGCTCAAGCTAAAACATACTGGAGTTAGAGGAAAGGAAGGTGAAGGACCTAAATTGATAGTGATACCAGTCTGTGCATATATTTGATCTTACCCAGAAACTCATGATCTGGGTTATATGGAGAAGGCATTCAATGGGTTGCAGTTTGGTTGTGAAGATAGATGATGAAGCAACCAAACAGAATATTAAAGGAAGAAAGTATTTGACATAGGAAATCAGGGGTTACAACTAGATACTGAAGGAAGTGAAACCAGGAAAGAGGTTTATAACGTGCAACAGGATGGGAAATGTTACTTGATTGAAAAGTTCAATGTGACCAAAGACAAGTAGAATAAATTTGAATATTGGAGTTTATGATTGAGATATGGAACATATTTTTGATAACAAAGTCAGAGTGGGTCATGCACATAAGTAGCGATAGTGGTTTAGGTTTGAAGGTTAATGGAATCTGTTTTGAAGACATTTAAAATTTCTAGATTTAGTGAAAATTTCAAATTTCCTCTCAAAGTGGATGCCTATACTTAAAGAAATCATTAACCATCTTATGCTGCACATAGCCCCACAACTGTGGTCAGGGGAAGCGGCTGGGAGGAGCTACCCCATGTCCAAGGAGTGGTGGCTTCGTGGGCACAGGAGGGCCTAAAAGAGTTATTCCACATTCAAGGTCAGGAGGGGCAGCCGTGAGGAGATACCCCATGTCAAAGGTAAGGAGCAGCAGCTGCGCTTTGCTGGAGCAGCCGTGAAGAGATATCCCACGCCCAAGGTAAGAGAAACCCAAGTAAGATGCAAGAGGGCATCAGAGGACAGACACACTGAAACCATACTCACAGAAAACTAGTCAATCTAATCATACTAGGACCATAGCCTTGTCTAACTCAATGAAACTAAGCCATGCTGAGTGGGGCCACCCAAGATGGGAGGGTCATGGTGGAGAGGTCTGACAGAATGTGGTCATGGCAAACCATTTCAGTATTCTTGCCTTGAGAACCCCATGAACAGTATGAAAAGGCAAAATGATAGGATACCAGAAGAGGAACTCCCCAGGTCAGTAGGTGCCCAATATGCTACTGGAGATCAGTGGAGAAATAACTCCAGAAAGAATGAAGGGATGCAGCCAAAGCAAAAACAATATCCAGCTGTGGATGTGACTGGTGATAGAAGCAAGGTTCGATGCTGTAAAGAGCAATATTGCATAGGAACCTGGAATGTCAGGTCCATGAACCAGGCAAATTGGAAGTGGTCAAACAGGAGATGGCAAGAGTGAACATGGACATTCTAGGAATCAGTGAACTATAATGGACTGGAATGTGTGAATTTAATTCAGATGACCATTATATCTACTACTGTGGGCAGGAATCCCTTAGAAGAAATGGAGTAGCCATCATGGTCAACAAAAGAGTTTGAAATGCAGTACTTGGATGCAATTTCAAAAATGACAGAAAGATCTCTGTTTGTTTCCAAGGCAAACCATTCCTTATCACAGTAATCCAAGTCTGTGCCCCAGCCAGTAATGCTGAAGACCTACAAGACTTTTTGGAACTAATACACAAAAAGATGTCCTTTTTATTAAAGGGTACTGGAATGCAAAAGTAGGAAGTCAAGAAACACCTGGATTAACAGGCAAATTCAGCCTTGGAATACAGAATAAAGTAGGGCAAAGACTAGTAGAGTTTTGCCAAGAAAATGCACTGGTCATAGCAAACACCCTCTTTCAACAACACAAGACTCTACACATGGACATCACCAGATGGTCAACACCGAAATCAGATTGATTATATTCTTTGCAGCCAAAGATGGAGAAGCTCTATACAGTCAACAAAAACAAGACCAGGAGCTGACAGTGGCTCAGATCATGAACTCGTTATTGACAAATTCAGACTTAAATTGAAGAAAGTAGGAAAACCACTAGACCATTCAGATATGACCTAAATCAAATCCCTAATGATTATACAGTGGAAGTGAGAAATAGATTTAAGGGACTAGATCTGATAGACAGAGTGCCTGATGAACTATGGACGGAGGTTCATGACATTATACAGGAGACAGGGATCAAGACCATCCCCATGAAAAGAAATGCAAAAAAAGCAAAATGGCTGTCTGGGGAGACCTTAAAAATAGCTTAAAAATACCTTAAAAATAGAGAAGTGAAAAGAAAAGGAGAAAAGGAAAGATATAAGCATCTGAATGGGAGAGAGGAGGGAGGATGGTTCAGGATGGGGAACATGTGTAAATCTGTGGTGGATTCATGTTGATGTAGGCAACAGAAATACAATATTGTAAAGTAAAAATAAATAAATATAACATTTATTAAAAAAAAAAAAGATGAATAGCAAAAAGAGATAAGAAAGCCTTCCTCGGTGATCAATGCAAAGAAACAGAGGAAAACAACAGAATGGGAAAGACTAGAAATCTTTTCAAGAAAATGAGATATACCAAGGGAACATTTCATGCAAAGATGGGCTCAATAAAAGACAGAAATGGTATGGACCTAACAGAAGCAGAAGATATTAAGAAGAAGTTGGAAGAATATACAGAAGAACTGTACAAAAAGATCTTTGCAACCAAGATAATCACGATGGTGTGATCACTCACCTAGAGCCAGACATCCTGGAATGTGAAGTCAAGTGGGCCTTAGAAACCATCACTATAAACAAAGCTAGTGGAGGTGATAGAATTCCAGTTGAGTTATTTCAAATCCTGAAAGATGATGGTGTGAAAGTGCTGCACTCAATATGCCGGCAAATTTGGAAAATTCAGCAGTAGCCACAGGACTGGAAAAGGTCAGTTTTCATTCCAATCCCAGAGAAAGGCAATGCCAAAGGATGCTCAAACTACCACACAATTGCACTCATCTCACATGCTAGTAAAGTAATGCTCAAAATTTTCCAAGCCAGGCTTTAGCAATACATGAACCTTGAACTTCCAGATGTTCAAGCTGGTTTTAGAAAAGGCTGAGGAGCCAGAGATCAAATTGCCAACATCTGCTGGATCATGGAAAAAGCAAGAGAGTGCCAGAAAAACATCTATTTCTGCTTTATTGACTATGCCAAATCCTTTGACTGTGTGGATCACAATAAACTGTGGAAAATTCTGAAAGAGATGGGAATACCAGACCACCTGAACTGCCTCTTGAGAAACCTATATGCAGGTCAGGAAGCAACAGTTAGAACTGGACGTGGAACAACAGACTGGTTCCAAATAGGAAAAGGAGTACGTCAAGGTTGTATATTGTCACCCTGCTTATTTACCTTATATGCAGAGTACATCATAAGACACACTGGGTTGGAAGAAGCACAAATTGGAATCCAGATTGCTGTGAGAAACATCAATAACCTCAGATATGCAAATGATACCACTCTTATGGCAGAAAGTGAAGAGAAAGTAAAATCCTCTTGAAGAAAGTGAAAGAGGAGAGTGAAAAAGTTGGCTTAAAGCTAAACATTCAGAAAACGAAGATCATGGCATCCGGTCCCATCACTTTATGGGATATAGATGGGGAAACAGTGTCAGACTTTATATTTTTTGGGCTCCAAAATCACTGCAGATGGTGACTGCAGCCATGAAATTAAAAGATGCTTACTCCTTGGAAGAAAAGTTATGACCAACCTAGACAGCATATTCAAAAGCAGAGACATTACTTTGCCAGCCATGGTCTGTCTAGTCATGGCTATGGTTTTTCCAGTGGTCATGTATGTATGTGAGAGTTGGAACGGTGAAGAAAGCTGAGTGCCGAAGTATTGATGCTTTTGAACTGTGGTGTTGGAGAAGACTCTTGAGAGTCACTTGGACTGCAAGAAGATCCAACCAGTCCATACTAAAGGAGATCATCCCTGAGATTTCTTTGGAAGAAATGATGCTAAAGCTGAAACTCCAGTACTTTGGCCACCTCATGTGAAGATTTGACTCACTGGAACAGATTCTGATGCTGGGAGGGACTGGGGGCAGAAGAATAAGGGGATGACAGAGGATGAGATGGCTGGATGGCATCACTGACTCGATGGATGTGAGTCTGAGTGAACTCTGGCAGTGGGTGATGGACAGGGAGGTCTGGCGTGCTGTGATTCATGGTAGGGGGTGGTGGCAAAGAATTGGACATGACTGAGCGACTGAAGTGAACTGAACTAAGTGAACCATGTTTAAAAATAATATTTCAAAAATAGAATAGATGTTCATGAGATTTTTGTATACTGTATACCTTTACTTCTAAATATCTTTTAACATATTCCTGTATATGTTTATTTCAATGATTCAATTTGCTACTATTTTTCATAGTCTATTTATGTCATGAGAGATACAAATATGATGAAATATGATAAAATCTCTTCTTTTAATAAACTGCTGAAAACTAGTACTACTTAATGCAGTCACATAACCTTAAAAGAGGTTTGTATAATTTTGATTATGCAAAATAAACAGTTGTCACATCAGTTGGGAGAACCAGGGAGGACTCCAGAAAAATTTTATCAATCACACTGAATGATGAATTGCAGGAGGAAGCAAACCCTGAAATTAAGCAGTGCAGATAAATGTGAGAGATATTTGGGAAGAAAAATATAGGTGTGTAATGCCCTTCAGGATGTGGGGTATGGAGACATAGAGATGGAAAGATTAAGATATGTAGAGAAGCAGGCTACAGAACTAGGAGTTTGGATTCAAATGTGTCTCTGATGATCTGGAAAGAAGAGGTGAAAAATGGTGGTTCTATGATCTAGAAGCCAAAGGAAGAGAAGGAGGGTATGATATGTAATTAGGAAGTCAATAGTAGTTTGCAGAGAATAATTTCAATATTTAGTAGACCTGTTGAATAGTACAGATCTATACTTAATCATGATCACAAGGGATAAATTTGGGGAGTAAATAAATTCTGAGAAAGTGGAAGCATCAAGATGTGCTCTGTTTCCATAATTTTGGCAGCATAGTGAGGAGACAGATGGTGTAGAAACTTGAAATAGTTGCATCACAAAGAGGAAATGAAGAAATTGAACATATTTGCCACTCAGAGAGGAAGGAACTGCATAATATGGAGAAAATGCGTGAAGATGGAAATGAAACTAAAAGGAACTAGGGAATTTAGAGGAGACATAGGTCAAGAGTGCAGGTAAAAAGAGAAATTGTTGCATGAAAGGAGGTCACACTCACCAGATATACAAAAGAGAAGTAGAAATGTTAGAATTAGTTTATGTGTTAAGGAAACTCCATTTGATTCATCCTAATTGCAGCAATCAATGAGAAAACCTTAATATTTATTTAGGGGTTGCTGTTTGCTAGGAATTATTGCTTAATGGTTTATTTGTACTAACTCATTTAATCTTTCTAAGAGCTCTATGGAGTATGTACTGTAAATACTCTCATTTTAAATATAGAAAACAATCTTTAGAGAATATAACTTGTTCAGGGCTCTTATTGAGAATTATCTGTATGTGCTCAGTCACTCAGTCCTGTCTGTTTGTGAACTCATGGACTGTAGCCTGCCAGGCTCCTCTGTCCATGGGATTTTCCAGGCAAATATGCTGGAATGGGTTGCCATTTTCTGCTGCAGGGGATCTTCCCAATCCAGGGATTGAACCCAGGTCTCCTACATCTTCTGCTTTGGCAGTCAGATTCTTTATCACTGTGCCCCCTGGAAGCCCATTGAGAATTAGGTCAGTGAATCAAATCCCTAACCACCTTGCTAGGTAGGTAGGTTGAGAATTTAAGGATACAAGAGATTTCCTAGCAGCCATGATAATGATGATACACTCAGACAGGCTCTAATATACTGTATTGTTAGGCTGGTTTTGTGACTTTTACCAGCAGAATTCGGCAATGTGAAGAGAGAGAAGATTGTGGAGAATTTCAGGAATTTCAAGGAAAATATCTCAGAAGAACAGGGGGAAGATAATTCTAAGATAAATGATAACATGTATTTGAAATGGCTGACATCAGAGTCCAACCTGAGCAGGAAAAAAAGAGA
Source organism: Nanger dama (assembly GCA_917880005.1). Classification (NCBI taxonomy): domain Eukaryota; kingdom Metazoa; phylum Chordata; class Mammalia; order Artiodactyla; family Bovidae; genus Nanger; species Nanger dama. Next base: position 8,424,566 of record CAKJTW010000059.1, read on the forward strand.
AGCCTTAAGGAAAATAGCTAGTTGGAAACACAAGGAATAATCAAGAGTATGGACTTCACAAGAGGAACAAAGACAGAGTTAATTGGTATTAGAGGATGAAACACTCTGTTAAGAGAGCGATTTCATTCTTTCAAAAATATTTGAGTGCCAAAGAGATACCACTGTGATGAGCTCTTGAATGTACAAAGGTTAAATAGATATCATTATGCTTGAAAAAATAGGTTTAATAGGGATGCAATAGATTGGAAATGGGGGTAGTTACGGAGCTGTAGTAGTTATGGAGCTGAAGAACATGAGGCCAGGGATAGGCAGAGATTATAGTCAGTGCATCATATTAACTGTTGAGTTGATGAGGCTGATAATATTGACTTCCCAAATGTTAAACAAAATACAGTTTTCTTTTACTATTTTATGCTTTATCTTAAGAACTTATGCTTAAGAACTTCTTGCTTACAGTTCCTGTTAAAATCTATGAATTCTCTCATTTCTTATCAAAGAAAAACAATTCTTGAAACTATTTTGCTTATTTATGCTTTTGCATATTTTGAAATATGCCTTTGCTAAGAGAATTTAATATTTGAAAAACTCTATGAAACAAAATATAATAGCATTTTTAAATGGATAAAAGGTTTTTCCATAGTAGCAATTCTTATATGTCACAATAATTTATTTCTAGTTATAATTTTTAATGATTCTTTGATTGTAGTAAATTCTCTGATTATATGATTGTGTTTTATTTACCCATGTGCTATAGACATAGCTATATTTAACTATATTTTTCTGTATTTAAGTTCATCATTATTCATAGGGCTTTGGATACACAAATAAGACATATCCTTTATTTCAATAGAATCATTTTTTTTGAACCTTTCTTTTTCTATAACAACTTTCATTCACTAGAGAATATGGAGTGGTTTTCCTCTTGATTCCATCATCATTGCAGTTTGTGAAATTATAATTCTTTTTGTTGTGAAGTGTGCCATCACACACCTGAAAACTATTTAGGATCATCAGAAAATAAATGGAAGAAATTAAAGGATTTACTGTTGAGTAATTGAAGATGGGAAAGGATGTGGTCAGAGTAGATTGGAACACAACATCAAAACTTAACAGGTCAAGCAGGGGAAAAAAAATCTTGACTTATTTTAGGGGCCAGTCTGAAGCTATCTGTAACATTTAGTAGGATAAAAGAATATAGGGACATTGCAGTCTTCATTTCTAAAGATGCTTCTGCTGGCTACAAGTCCTAGCGTATCAGGTGGTCCACACTTCTCTAGAAAGAGGAGATGAGAATGAATTTTCAATTTCTAATTTTTACGTAACCTGGAATATATTGTTCATCCTTTCATATGTGGAGGAAAGCTAAATCTGTTTTAGTACTTGAATAAATGGTTGATACATGCAAAACTGTATTACACTAAGCAGTGAACAGAATTGCTAAAAGGTAGTGGCCAGCAATGCAATTCAGTGGTGACAAATGACTATTTTTCAAAGAAATTTTCTTTTTGGAAAATTGAAACTTCATAGCAAACAGGTCAAGGCAGTAACTTTCTCCTTATTCCTGAAAATAACTTACTGTCATAGAATTCAGCCATCTAGGAAAAAGAAAGGTGCTTCTTCTCCTTTAACTCTGCTCTCCACAATTTCTCCAACCACCGCTACTAGCATCAAGCCAATGTCTGGAACAACTCACTGTCAGTGTGTGGACAAGACACTCTTGTAGTTTTTAGGCAAAAAATAATGTAAAAATGATGAGGTCTGAGGAGGTATTTGTTAACAATTCTTGTGCTATGATAAGATAAAAGGAATCTTTCCGATGATTTCCAAAAGAAAGCTTTGATACCAGTTTGTGGCAACAAAGGATTTAATGAGTGTTCATGCATCACATCATATGTTTTGCATATTTGTGAGTTTTTATTTTTCACTAGTAAGCCTTCACTCAGCTATTATTCCTATCTATGCATATTCTTCCACTCATGGTGCAAGTCTTCTTCCATATTTCAACACTCAAATGCAACCAAGGAGCAAAACCTCCCCCAGTTTTTAAAAGCTGAGAGTAAGCTGAAGGTAGCCAAACAGTCACTGGATCATGATGGACTGCAAATGATTCCAGCTAATCTTCCTAGAATATCAAAATCTCATTAAAAGCAGCCATTAAAAAAGAATATCACTTGAAATATAATGCAATGATGGACTCAGGCCAAATGTAACCAGATTGGGTGTAAGAAATGGTTAACACCTGCAGGTGTTATATTGCTAAAAGAGTTATTTTATTTTAGATCTATTAACTTCTTGGGGGAAGACTACAATTTGCTCTGTGTGGGTTCCCTTGCAGATCTGAGAAAGTGGTAAATTTCTCAGTAGGGAGTGATCATCAAGCTAATAGCCTGTTTCTAGGGAGTAAATAAAACCTCTGGAGATGTGACTGACTATATCACAAGGAGAAGGCACTATGAAAACAGTGATCACTGGCTTTGAGAATTGTAATTGGCTTTTATTGCTCAAAATCACAGCTGCAGTCAGTGTTTTGAAGATAGTTACTGGTAGCAGTCAGTATATGTTAGAATACTCAACAATTGGCTAAAGGTTATCTTTAAGGTTTAATGAAAAATTCAGAACCAAAAATAATCTGCCTCTTACTTTGAGCAGAAGAACATAGTTCTCAGCATTACAACTAGAGTATGATCTATTCTCATTATATTAACTTTTTATGGGCTTTTCCTGTTCAGTTTTGTTCAATTCAGTCGCTCAGTCATGTCTGACTCTTTGCAACCCCATGGACTGTAGCACACCAGGCTTACCTGTCCATCACCAATTCCCAGAGCTTGCTCAAACTCATGTCCATCGAGTCGGTGATGCCATCCAACCATCTCATCCTCTGTCATCCCCTTCTCCACCTGCCTTCAATATTTTCCAACATCAGGGTCTTTCCCAATGAGTTAGTTCTTCACAGCAGGTGGCCCAAGTATTGGAGTTTCAGCTTCAGCATCAGTCCTTCCGATGAATACTCAGGACTGATTTCTTTTAGGATGGACTGGTTGGATTTCCTTGCATACTAATGGCTTGTGGAAACTATTCCCATATGGGATCACAATTTAGCCAATATCATTGGATTCAGCTCTGCTGCTGCTGCTGCTGCTGCTGCTAAGTCGCTTCAGTCGTGTCCGACTCTGTGCGACCCCATAGATGGCAGCCCACAAGGTTCTCCTGTCCCTGGGACTCTCCAGGCAAGAACACTGGAGTGGGTTGCCATTTCCTTCTCCAAAGCATGAAAGTGAAAACTGAAAGTGAGGTTGCTCAGTCGTGTCTGACTCTTAGCGACCCCATGGACTGCAGCCCACCAGGCTCCTCCGTCCATACTTAAGTCTTATTTTCATCTAAGGTACTCTCAAGAGTTTTCTGTAACACTACAGTTCAAAAACATCAATTCATCGGCACTCAGCTTTCTTTGTGGTCCAACTCTCATGTCCATACATGACTACTGGAAAAACCATAGCTTTGATTAGACAGACTTTTGTTGTCTAAGCAAAGTAATGTCTCTGCTTTTTAATATGCCGTCTAGGTTGGTCATAGCTTTTCTTCCAAGGAGTAAGCATCTTTTAATTTCGTGGCTGCAATCACCATCTGTAGTGATTTTGGAGCCCAAGAAAATAAAGTCTGTTACTGTTTCCATGGTTTCCTTGTCTGTTTGCTATGAAGCGATGGGACTGGATGCCATAACTTTGTTTTTTGAACGTTGAGCTTTAAGCCAACTTTTTCACTCTCCTCCTTCACTTTCATCAAGAGGCTCTTTAGTTCTTCTTCGCTTTCTGCCATAATGGTGGTGTCATCTGTGTATCTTAGGTTATTGATATTTTTGCCAGCAATCTTGATTCCAGCTTGTGCTTCATCCAGCAAGGCATTTCACAATGATCTACTCTGAATATAAGAGTAAATAAACCGGGTGATAATATACAGCCTTGAAATACTCCTTTCCCACTTTGGAACCAGTCTCTTGTTCCATGTCCAGTTCTAACTGTTGCTTCTTGATCTGTATCCAGATTTCTCAGGAGGCAGGTCAGGTGATCTGGTATTCCCACCTTTTTAAGAATTTTCCACAGTTTGTTGTGATCTACACTGTCAAAGGCTTTGGAATAGTCAGTAAAGCAGAAATAGATGTCTTTTTTGGACTCTTGCTTTTTCTATGATACAACGGATGTTGACAATATGATCTCTGGTTCCTCAGCCTTTTCTACATCCAGCTCAGACATCTGGAAGTTCACAGTGCCCGTACTGTTGAAGCTTGGCTTGGAGAATTTTGAGCATTACTTTGCTAGTGTGTGAGATGAGTACAACTGTGTGATATTTTGAATATTCTTTGGCATTGCCATTCTTTGGGATTGAAATGAAAACTGACCCTTTCCAGTCCTGTGGCCAGTGTTGAGTTTCCCCATTTGCTGGCATATTGTGTGTAGCTCTTTCACAGCATCATCTTTTAGGATTTGAAATAGCTCAGCTGGAATTCCATCACCTCCACTTGTTTTGTTCATAGTAATGCTTCCTAAGACCCACTTGGCTTCTCATTCCAGGATGTCTGGCTCTAGGTGAGTGATCGTACTTTCATAGTATCTGGGTCATTAAGATCTTTCTTGCATATTCTTGCCACTTTTTAATATCTCTGTTTCTGAACTGGTTAAATCAGTTGTAATCAGTAAGAACCAAGGGAAAACTCATACTTCCATATCTCTTTCACTTTCTAAGTAGAGTGGGAATAGGGCTGGATTTAGAACAGCTTCTCCTTGAGGAATGGCAACCTACTCCACTGTTCTTGTCTGGAGAATTCTGTGGAGAGAGGAGCCTGGGGTCCCAAAAAGCAGGACAGGACTGAGTGACTGTCACTTTCACTTTCTCTTTGAGGAGTCAGGGGAAGAATAACTCTCTTCTCCCCGGTAAATTGGAGGTGTTTTCTTGACTGCTAAATTTACTCTGCAGAAAACAGGGTCTGGGCTCTCTTAGAGAAATGACTTTTATAACCACAGTTCCTCTTAAAGTTTTGTGTTTAGTACACCTATAAAATGCATCTTATTTCTTATATAATTGCTAAATGAATTGAAACAAACATACATACATAAATGACACAGACCTGATTTTAATGAAAAGCCTATCAGTCATGAGAAAATTCAGATATCTGAATATAAATGATAGGTTTCATTATTTCCAACTTCACATTGCTTAATAAGTGTTCTTATATTTTATACCTCATATGTCTTATATTACCAAGTAGATCATCTTAGTGATAATCTATTTTAGTGCCCTCATTATACATGTATGAAAACTGAGGTCCAGAGAGGTTAAATAGTTTTCCATAATGAAAAAATAATATTAAATGGAAAGTTTGGTCTAGGATGTAAAATCCTTTGATTCTAGCCTAATAATCTTCCTATGATTATTAGTGATTCCTGCAATATTTTAACAGAAAACCATAAAACTATGGGAGAACGTCACATTTTCCAGGTCTTAAAAAACTAAACCAAGAATGAATCTCTTATCTTAAGCAGTGGCGGGTTGTAGATGGAGATTAGACAGTACTCTTGATAAAAGCTAAGCTTTTGACAAAAGAAATGGAAATCTACTCCAATCATTTGAAAATCTGACAGTTAGACTCACTCACTTGACTTCCAATGATATTACCAGCATCTATGACCAGATTTTAAATATGATATATTTATACATATGAAATATATGTATATATTTCATGGATTTAGAATCTATCTATATATATGAAAACATATATACATACATGCAGACATGCATGCATGTGTAAACATGTTTTTAAGCTAAACCAGTAGAAGTCTTTGAATGAAATATTTATTAATTTTTAGATTCATTTTTCATATTTTTTATACTTTAAGCTCTTCATTTTGAAATGAAAGTGTTCAGTTTTTAACCACTTTCTTTGACAAGCAAAAAGGATTAAATTTGAGCTAAAAGATATGCCTGACTATATAACATGTGAATTTGAACTAGATTTCCATTATAACAGCAAGAAACTTTTAGTACTTTTAAAAAATAATTTGCCGTGGGATCCAGATAAAATCACAAACTGATTGAGATGTTTAGACAGTCACGTAAATATAGTGAAAGGGGAAATGTCTATAAAGAATTTTATTTTTATCCCTGCAAATAATATAGTTAAAATACTTCTGCTCACAAACACATGTACCAATCATACATTAATTATTAGAACTATTTCTATATCTCCTAGATGAAAAATTATTGCGATAACAAATGCCATTCTCTGATTGGATGGTATTAAATGCAAATAGAGAAATTCTGATTTCAGAATTTGCCTTACTCCTCTTGACTGCTTGACCTTACCTGTGCAGACTATAAAAGGAAGTAACTCAAGTCACTCTGACTTTGATAGTACTTCCTGTAGTTTTAACAAGTGGAATTTCAGAAGTGACCCAGTCCACCCTGTAGTAAGAGCAAAGGCAAGGTGGTGGTGGTAGGGGGAGCATTCTCCAGATGGGTTACAAATAACACATTTTTAAATATCATTTAAAAGTTTTTCTTACGTTACAGATCCTTTATATTACTACAGTGTTTGTCAAAGCCTTTTTGGAACTAGTACCATTGTCTGCCCTAAGGCAAACTTTAATGAAATGGGACAGAAGTCCCAGTTAAATCTGGGACTTTATATAGATTGTGGTTTCCTATTTTAAATTCAGCAGTTTATTGTTCTAAAAAGAAGAGGATCCTTGGGATCTTTTGAAAGTTCCATTTTCTTAGGAAACACTGAGAAACTGTACCAAGCAATTATAATTTTTGCCTTTGCTAATGAAATTTTCTACATTCCTGTAAAACCGGCACTTGCATATTATTGCTTTATCTATATGCAGTCCCAGAATATATTAATTGTGAAACCTTAGATGGAGATATTTGCAGCCATGAAATTAAAAGACGCTTACTCCTTGGAAGAAAAGCTATTCCCAACCTAGAAAGCATATTAAAAAGCAGAGACTTTACTTTGGCGAAAAGGTCTGTCTAGTCTAAGCTATGGTTTTTCTAGTAGTCACATCTGGATGTGAGAGTTGGCCCATAAAGAAAGCTGAGTGCTAAAGAATTGATGCTTTTGAACTGTGGTGTTGGAGAAGACTCTAGAGAGTCCCTTGGACTGCAAGGAGAGCAAACCTGTCAATCCTAAAGGAAATCAGTCCTGAATATTCATTGGAAAGACTGATGCTGAAGCTGAAACTCCAATACTTTGGCCACCTGCTGTGAAGGACTGACTCACTGGAAAAGATCCTGATTCTGGGAAAGATTGAGGGCAGGAGGAGAAGGGGATAACAGAGGATGAGATGATTGGATGGCATCACCGACTCGATGGACATGAGTTTGAGCAAGCTCTGGGAGTTGGTGATGGACAGGTAAGCCTGGCATGCTGCAGTCCATGGTATCGCAGAGAGTCAGACTTGACTGAGTGACTGAACTGAACTCGGAGATATAATATTTAATATTTGCAAACTGGTCTACTTAGAATTTGCTTTCCCCACCAAATATGGAGATATGATTCAAAATCAAACACTGCATCTACTTGTTTTTACATTGCCTTCTACGTGTTAAAATGGATTTGTCTGTATAATTTAATCATTATACATGCCTATGAGAGAAAATATTTAATCCTCATTTTACAGATGCAAAAAAAGAAAATTCTTTTGACCAGGACTCAGTAGGCAAAATACTTGTCCAGTGCCCCTTGTAGTCTTGATTGTACTGTGTATTAGTACTAGAAAAACAGCTGTAGCTAAAACAGTCAGGGGAGATATTATGATATGCTGTCCAGTCTAAATCAGGAAATAGTGGGAGACAGTAATGATACATGCTCAGTGTTCTTGAATAGTTTCTACCTTTTGTTGGAAGAAGTTATAGACAGAAAAACTATCCAGCCTAGGTAGTTCTCAGTGGGGTAATACTGCACATACAAATGTGTTTTAGGTATTTGTAGGAGAGTTTTTGGTTGACACAACAAGGCATGACAGAACAGCAGCCCAGAATGGAAGAGATTGAAATGAGTTGAATGAATATCCCCAGCAGATATGTTCACACCCTAAACCCCAGAAACTGTTAATACTGCCTTATTTGGAAAAAGGATATTTGCAGATATAATTAAAGATCTTAGATGAGATCATCCTTGATTATCCAGTTGGGTCTTAAATCCAATGACAAGTGTCCTAATAAGAGATGTGTAAAAGGAAACATAGAAGAGGAGGAAACTACAGAAGCAAAGACCTTAATGAGGTAGCAAGAAGTCAAGAACTGCCTGGAGCCACTAGAAGCTGGAAGACTCAAGAAATTGTTTCCTCTAGAGGTTTCAGAGGATTATTGATACCTTGATTTCAGACTTTTGGCTTCTAGAACTGTGAGGGAATATATTTTTGTTATTTTGATCCACCAAGTTTGTGGTAATTTGTTACAACAGCCACTGGAAAATAATATAGGGATGTATCAGGCAATTTTTGTGTTTTATTTCTGCCCTGCCTACTTTTTTTCTTTAGCTATTGCTGTGAATTTTTACCCATTCAGCTATATTTTTCTGTATCACTTACTTCATTTACTATGGTAATCTTTTAAGTCCATCCATTTTGCTACAAATGGCATTATTTCTTTCTAATAGCTGAGCAATATTCAATTATGTATGTGTGTATGTGTGTGTGTGTGTAACAAATATTCTTTACCCATTTCTCTGTTGATTGACATTTAGGTTTCTTCCATGTCCTGGCTATTATAAATGGTGCTGCTATGAACATTGGGGTGCATTTATCTTTTCAAATTAATACAGTATTGTAAAGTCAAATAAAGTACAAAAAATAAATAAAGAGTTTCCTTCATTTCTGGATATATGCCCACTCGTGAGATTGCTTGATCATATAGTAACTTTTTATTTTTTTAAGAAGTTTTTATACTATTCTCCATAATGGCTGCACCAAGTGATGAGCTTTTAAATTCCAGTACTGGTACATTGTTTTGTGTGTAGGTTGATAGGTCCTTTTTCTAACAGAATTTCTTTGAGGCTTTAAAAGATTTGTAATAAAAATGATACATATGTATATATTAGCTTGGAAAATATTACGGTCCTTTAAGTTAGATGTATGTCTTTAAAGACATACCTGATGTCAAGGTAAAATACAGAATCATCCAATGAGATTCTTTGCACCATGAGAGAATAGCGTTTTTTTGAGGAAAACCATGTCCATGTCTTGTTGCATAACATTTTTTTTTTTTTTTTTACTTATCCCTTGTCCCAAAGAGGCTTCCACTTTATAGTTTATTGAGTACCTATAATGTAAAAATACATTTTGAATGAACTAGAGACATAATAAATTTCAGAATTTTGTCCTTAAAAATTTTATCAACAACACAAATTACAAAACATATATACATGAACTAAATTTAAAATCATTGTCAACTCTGCCACTTTCTTGCCTTTCTTCTGTGGTTGGTTAGCATTTTCCGTGTCTTTTTATGTTTTATCTTGCCAGTGTTTTCTGAGATTGTACAGTCCTGAGGGTTTGGGGCCATATTTAAATAATTCTCTTTGTACATACCCTAAAATAGCACAATGCAAAATGAGTACTTCAGAATTCTTTTTGATGAGGAAGCAAAGTTGTGTCTAAATCTCTGATAGAAATCACTCCTATTTGCAAATTATATAACTGATATATTTAAAGCTTCTGATATGGAACAATTTGTCAAAACAAAGATTCACTGATGCATTGGGGAAATTTAGAATTCTAGTGAGCAATTTTTTTTTCAGGCACAATCCAGAAAGGATGTTCACACTATCGAATTATTGACTTTGTAGTGCTAAAATATTTGAAAGGAAACCAGCACAATGACATAACAACTCAGAATGGTAATATTTTATGAGTTTTGTTATTATTTCATGCATAGCTGCCCTGTGGGTAGAGGCATTATAAATCTAGTCAATGATTTTCTCAGGAACTCAGTGGATATTCTTTGAATAAAAGAGAAGCAGATATCTGGCAGGCCGAAGGCATAATCTCCTGCAACCTAAAGTTACGCCTGTATATAAAGTTACAGTATATAAAGTTATGTATACAGTATATACAGTATGGAGAAGGAAATGGCAACCCACTCCAGGACCCTTGCCGGGAAAGTCCCCTGGACAGAGAAGCCTGATAGGCTACAGTTCATGGGTCGCAAAGAGTCGGACATGACTGAGAAACTTCTATATAAAGTTATGTCTGATAAATAGCAATAGAGTATGTTATAGGAGGAAAGGGTAGAAATATATTAGGATGGGATTTTTAATTTAAATGGAGAGAAAGATTCAAAAGAACCAATACCGGAGGACCAGTACTCAAATTTCAAAGTATGAGTTGAGACCTTGAGGCAAATTCAGGCTTTGTGGTAAGACAGTTAAATGACTGGAATGATGTGGGTGTATTACTAGCCATTCGTAGGGGGAAAATAAAAGATTTATTTTAAGGACTTTCCTGACATGTCTACCTACTTAACTGTAATACAACGGAAGGAAAAGAATTGAAATTAACACGCTCTTGTGTTTTACACTTGTTACCCAATTTTAACCTCACAGTAGTCCTCCAAGATTGTCAAGTGGGCACCAAATATTAATTGAGCACTTACTGTAAAAAGACAGTGAATGATGAGATACAGGCACAGTTACTGTTTTGAGGATCTAATGCAAAAAAGAAAGGGAGACTATAATTGCCCAACTTCTTAAGAAATCCAAACTAAATCAGAATAAGAAGCCAACACAAAAGCAGCAGTCTGTGAATTGCAGAGGGAAGATTTTGAGTCTAGAGGTTTATCTGAGTTTTCACACTACCCGAAATTGTGTGATTTCAAGTTACTTCCTTGAACTCTCTCCCATATTTTGAATTTCTAGTCTTACTTAACCAGATAATTTCAAAAGATGTTTTATTTAAAACTTCTGGTTGTATTGTTATTTTCATATTGAGTGTATATTATTAATATTAAAAACATCACAAGTAATGAAGCTTGGAGATGAGGCATGACAGCTTCTCAGCCAGAAGAGAAAGGGGGTTTATTGAACACCTCTTCGTTCTGCTTGATATTCTCTTGACCCACATATTTATTCCAGTTATTGCTCTGGCAATGGACCGTGCACATATAACCTGACAGCATGCTTTCCAGGCTGCATCACATGACTTTTATGTTTTTCCCGCCTTCACACTTCTATATTCCTATAGGAACCCACTGTGTCATTTGGATTTACATACATGCAAATCTGGAAGTGCATGTTTAACACTGCAAATCCTAACTAATGGGAAACCTAAGCCAGAAGATAAATACTTCTCCCTCCATCCCTTGTATAAGCAGATTGAGGAGCATTCAACGTGGCTTCACAGAGGCTCTTCAGCGTATCTGAGCCCTGGATAACGTTCAGCTATTCTTTACAGCACCCCTATAAAGTAAGCTTTATAATTTATCTTTACATCAAAGATGAACAAGTTGAAGTTTATAGATGTAAAACAAATGCCCAAAGTCAGAGATTCTTAATGGAATATTTAGTGTTTCATCTCACATGTATCAGATTTCATGGTCTGTGCTCTTATTTACTGAAGCAGTGCAGTAGAGATGAGTCTGTTGGCTAAAAGAATTTAGGGCAGAAGTTGAGAAAGCCATGGGAATACTTACTGTGAAAAAGAAATGACTATATAATTGAGGTACATCAAAACTTGTGTCTTTTGATGTGGTATCATTTAAAGAAAAGCCAGATGCTATCTTCTACTCACAGTCTCTTACCTGCTATCCTCCATAATAATCCAAATTTCCTTCATTAAATATTTATTATATCTTCAAGATCTGCTAAAATGCTAGTACCTTTTAGAAAGTCATTGTAGATTAAACTCTAAAAGGGGTTAGTTGTAAGCTGAGAACAATGGCTTTGAGAGAGTGGAATCCAGTCCTAGCATACCAAAAATACAGGGAAGGAACTGGAACTAAAAAGGAGCCACAAAGTAAAATTTCACTTTCATTTATTTTTTTTTAGGGTTTCTTCTATCACTAACTACGAAAAAGTTTGAAATTTCAAAGCGAAGTTTCCACTGGAAGTGCTACGGTCTCCCTCTTAACACATTATATTGCCAATCTAAAGATTAATTGCTGGGAAGACCTTCTGATTTGAAAGTCTTGAAAGTGTTTCAGGAGCAATGCAATTTATAAAGCAGTATTCCAAATTTAGCTTTCTAACTTTAGTAAGGATATAAAGAAACAATTTTATATCTGGTTTAGTCATAATTGCACCATCCTCCCTCTCATGAAAGGCTACATATTATGTAACTGTAGCTATTGATTTTCCACCTCAGACACTTTAATTGAAAGGTTAAGAGGAAGCTGGGTTAGCAAAGTCTGAGGTTACTAATTCTGCATTAAATAATTTGGGACTTAAACTCCCTTGACAAGAAACCAAGAATTTTAAAGAACAATTTCACTTTTTGGAAAAAGAGTATTACTATTGCCAATCAGAAGAAGATATTTAAATCCTGGCCTGAAATAAAACACATGAACTTTATATAATCCTAGCTCATGAATGGGATGTTTGGCACTATTTACTTTTGCTATTTATAATAGAGGCTATAAAAACCTAACTGCCACTTTCCAGATAATGTTGGTTTCCATTGATAACTGACACTGACATTCGGCGTGCTCGTGAAGATGATGTCAGCACCACCATCTAGGAACTACTGGCATCCAGAGGTTACAAGTTCAGTCTTCAGTCGTAAAAATCTTACAAAAAAGAGAGATCAATACCCATTACTTAACTGTCAAAAATACAAGACCATTAAGTAGCAATAGAAAGCATTGCCTCTGTCACCGTTAAAATTGGAAATAATCTGAAAATCTAGCAGCTGAATAAAATGATTCAAATGCTTCAGGAGAAGAAATGAATTGGATGAATAAATATTAAAAAAGAATAAGAAAGATCAAAACATTAATATATCTAGACATTGCTCACAGGACTCACTGTGAATATATATCCAGATGCATTCCTTGTGTATTGAGTTAATTAACACTAGAGGCAAAAACTGAAAATCAAACATAAAACTAAATATTTACAGAGATACCTTCCTAAAGAATTTTAATTATTTTGTCAATATTTTTCAAGTAAAAAGCAATATTATTTCTTTTCAGAATAAAATTGAGATTTATATAATTAAATAAATTGTTTATTGCATATCACAGTGAATTAACATTTAGTAGCTCTTAGTTACCCTTCATGTGTGCCCCACTGATACATCATGGTGAAGTCATTCTTGATGCTTTTGTCTGAATTGGGTTTTCACCACTTGCTCCCACCACAGGATGCCATACCCAACTTCTTACAATTTAGTGAACTAATGTTAGTCACTCAGTCGTGTCCGACTCTCTGCAGCCCCATGGATTGTAGCCTGCAAGGATCCTCTGTCCATGGAATTATTTAGGCAAGAATGCTGGTTTGGGTTGCCATTCCCTTCTCCAGGGGGTCTTCCCAACCCAGGGATGGAACCCAGGTCTCTCATATTGCAAGCAGATTCTTTATAGTCTGGGCCACCTCCACTATTTTTGAAATTGTCTATTTAAATGTCAGACTCCTCCAAATATACTGGGTGAATAATTGAAAATAACGACTATTTTGTAATCCATTTGGTAACAACACTGCTATCTCAGTATTGCTTGTTGGATGGCAGTGTCTGACATCCAAAAATAATTATTAAACTGGACTGAGTCACAGGTTCAGGATTTAACCTGGTCAATTCTTCATCTCTGACTACCCAGTTTTAAGAATACTGTTTTGATAGAATTAAGTTAGCTCATTACTTTGGAGTGATATTCCAGCCACCTGTACCACCGTAGGTATCACTTCTAATAATGGTGTGATGCCAGAAATCACTCATGGGTGAGAACAGGCTGAAGCAGGGATCAAGTGACAGAATTTACTGCTGACAGCATGTAACAATTGAAGGGTGAAAGCCTGTGCAGGGCTTCCCTGGGGGCTCCGTGGCAAAGAATCCACCTGCCAAGCAGGAGACGCAGATTGGATCCCTGGATCTGGAAGATCTTCTGGAGGAGGAAATGACAACCCATTCCAGTATTCCTTCCTGGGAAATCCCATGGACCGAGGAGCCTGGTGGGCTGCAGTCCACGGGGTAGCAAAAGAATCAGGCAGGATTTAGCGACTAAACTGCAGCAACAGCAACAGTGGAAGCTTATGTGGTTCCTTTCGGCCTTTAATCTGTTGTTGTGGACAACAAAAAAGCAAGAGCATTGACGTTCTATACACATACACTCAAAGAGTCTAGAAGTAAAAACTCATTTGACTGTAAGAGACTGGGAGAGGGGCGGAGCCAGCCGGAAACCTTAAAGGACCAGAGCTACCGGTTTCCTTAAGTCCCGCGAGAGCTGCTCGGCCCTCTCTCAGGCTGTTGGTCAGAGCATAGACTATGGTTGGTTGCAGGTGCTGCGGAGGCCCGGGCGTGTGGAAGGACGGTGTCTAGAAACCCAGTGCTGTTTTACCTGGAGGCATGACTGGCTGGCTGACTCTAAATTTGGCCCAGAGAAAGCCGTAGTTCCGAAAATGGAGTGGATGAGCTAGGCCGTCCTGACAGTGGACACAGTTAATGCCAGGAACTTAGTGGAAATCACTGCCCTCTTCAGATGGCCGGAGGTACAACATCTTTTGAAGCGTGTACTCCTGAGCCTGATGTCAAGGCACAGAGCACATTGTGCTGGAGGTGAGGGTTTTGTAAAAGTGCATGTGGAGAGAGCCACGGGGAAACACCTGTTCATACGTAACTTCCTTCCAGCCCTGCATCTTCCCTAAACTTTTTGCAGTTTCCTAACTCCAGTATGCTGCCTGTAGATCCTAGGCATCCCTTTGTGAGCAGAGTACAATTAGGACTTTGGGAAAGTAGGCCGAGATGTGATATATTCAGGCCTATCACCACCCATATCCCAGCCTCTGCTTGGTTATGCCACTATTTCCAGATCCTTGTTTCAGAGCTTTCAGCCTAAGAAATGATATTGCCAGCATCACTCCCACCCACCCCATCCCCATGAAGCAATAGTTTGAAACAGCAAGCATTTTTCTTATCCATCAGAGAAGATGAAGCAACTTGAGGCCCATGCATCAGGTCCCAGCATCCTGTTGCATAAGTATTCTCTGGATCATGAGAATAATCCTGATACTGAAGTTCAAGAGAAGAAAATGTACTTAAATCTCTGCATTTTTATCTCCTGTGCCTTGATGGATAGTGGTTTGATTATTTTGATGCAAACATGAGTTCATGGTGCCATCTACTAAATGAATGATTTATTTTTTGTTGTTGTTCAATGGCATAGGATCTTTGCTCACTCAAAACTAAGCAAAATTATAAAAGACTGACCATGTCTTGATGTGAGAGGTGGATAAATGGCTGATAGCTGGTGGATTTATTTTTATTTTTATTTTCTCAATTTCTACCATTTTGATAGTATTGATACTAACTCTTTTGACTTTAAGATCAGAGTCGGGCCCTCAAGCACACGGGGACAGAAATGCAGAGTCTCAACTTTGGGTTTCTTTTGCATCATTTGCTTTCAAACTTTGTGTGTAAAAATCACTTTGAGAACTTGCTAAAACACAATTTCTTAGACCCCTTCTGCACGGATTCTGATTCAGTACACTGGGCCCATCAATTTGCGTTTCTAACAAGCTCTTAGGTAATGCCAGCACTTCTCTGAAGCCATTATTTTTAAGCTGGTTGTTTGTCCCATGAGTAGCAAGGAGTGTGCCTATGCATTTTCTTGGAGTGGAGCTTCCCACTTCACACATGGGCAGGCATTCCAACAAACAAGCAAGCAGCAGTGATCAGCATTCACTGTTATTTACATGAAGGAGCAAGGGACTTGGGCTGGTTGTGCATTGGAAAGTATCCTTCTAGTTTGCTATTCCCTACCCTAAACCCTCCTGAAAGAGGTGTCCTGCATGGGCTGGACTGTTTTTCTGTTACACATTACGATGTTATGCAAACAGTCCCAAACCCTCGTTGTTTCCACCTTCAGGAAGCAGAATTCTTGAAGGAAAGTTACCAAGACTTCTGTGGCTTCTGACATGAAGTTCGAGTTGATTTAACTCATGCAGTTTCTTTACCCTTATCATCAATGGATTCTAGCCATTTGCAAGGATTTTATAAGCACATATACATCCATCTTTGATTATAAGTCATAATTGAATGTTATTCTACTTGGCTGTATATTGTCACCCTGCTTATTTAACTTATATGCAGTACACATCATAAGAACTGCTGGGCTGGAGGAAGCATAAGCTGGAATCAAGATTGTCGGGAGAAGTATCAAGAACCTCAGATATGCAGATGGTTCCACCCTTATGGCAGAAAGTGAAGAAGAACTAAAGAGCCTCTTGATGAAAGTGAAAGAGGAGAGTGAAAGAGTTGGCTTAAAGATCAACATTCAGAAAATGAAGATTATGACATCTGGTCCCATCACTTCATGGCAAATAGACGGGAAAGAGTGGAAACAGTGGCTGACTTAATTTTGGGGGCTCTAAAATTACTACAGATGGTGATTGCAGCCATGAAATTAAAAGATACTTACTCCTTGGAAGGAAAGTTATGACCAACCTAGACAGCATATTAAAAAGCAGAGACCTTACTTTGCCAAGAAAGGTCCATCTAGTCAAGGCTATGGTTTTTCCAGTAGTCATGTATGGATGTGAGAGTTGGACTATAAAGAAAGCTGAGCAAGGAAGAATTGATGCTTTTGAACTTTGGTGTTAGAGAAGATTCTTGAGAGCCCCTTGGACTACAAGCAGATCCAATCAGTCCATCCTAAAGGAGATCAGTCCTGGTTGTTCATTGGGAGGAGATGCAGCTGAAACTCCAAAACTGGCCACCTGATGCAAAGAGCTAACTCATTTGAAAAGACTTCAATGCTGGGAAGGATTGTGGGCAGGAGGAGAAGGGGACAACAGAGGATGAAATGGTTGGATGGCATCACTGACTCAATGGACATGGGTTTGCGTAGACTCTGGGAGTTGGTGATGGACAGGGATGCCTGCCGTGCTGCAGTTCATGGGGTCACAAAGAGACACGGCTGAGGGACTGAACTGAACTACTTTGCTTTGCTTCCCTGTGGCTCAGCAGGTAAAGAATCTGCTTGCAATGTGGGGGACCTGGGTTGGATCCCTGGGTCAGGAAGATCCCCTCAAGAAGGGAATGGTAACCCACTCCAGTATTCTTGCCTGGACAATTCTATGGCTACAATCCATGGGATCATAAAGAGTTGGACATGACTGAGCAACTAACACATTTTCATATTTCATTTTCTCTATGCTTTACATGTTTGTTAAATGATTTTTACATTTCTCTCATTTTTTAAATAAAAGATTTTTATTGAAGGATAGTTTATTTATAATGTTTTGTTTCAGGTATATAGCAAAGTCATTCACATATATATATATAATTTTCAGATTCTTTTCCCTTATAGGTTACAGTTCCCTCTACTACACAATAGGTCCTTGTTGGTTATCTCTTTTATATATAATAGAGTATATCTGTTAATTCCAAACTCCTAATTATCCCTCCCCCACTTTCCCCTTTGGTAAGAAAAGTTTATTTTCTATGTCTGTGAGTCTTTTTGTTTTGTATATAAGTTCATCTGTATTACTTTTTTTTAGATTCCATATATAACCTATATCATATGATATTTATCTTTCTCTGTGTGACTCACTTAACTTTGTATGGTAATCTCTAGGTCCATCCATGCTGCTGCAAATGGCATTTTATTCTTTTTATGACTGAGTAATACTCCATCGTCTGTATATACCACATCTTCTTTATCCATTCATGTATCTTAGACATTTAGGTTGCTCCCATGTATTGACTTTTGTAAATAGTACTGCATTGAACACTGTGGTGCATGTATCTTTTGAATTATGGTTTCTCCAGATAAATGCCCAGGAGTGGGATTGCAGGATCATATGGTAGCTCTGCTTTTAATATTCTAAAGAACCTTCATGATGTTCACCATAGTAGGTACCGGTTTACATTCCCAACAACAGTGTAGGAGGATTCCTTTTCCTCCACACTCCTCCAGCATTTATTATTTGTAGATTTCTTGATGATGGTCATTCTGATTGATAACAACTACTTTCTTTGTAGTTTTGATTTGCCCTTCTCCAAAAATTAGCAATGTTAAGCATTTTTTAAATGTACTTCTTTGCCTTCTGTATGTCTTCTTTAGATAAAAGTCTATTTAGATCTTCTGCCCGTTTTTTGGTTGTGTTGTTTGTTTGTTTTGATATTGAGTTGTATAAACTGTTTATATATTTTGGAGATTAATCCCTTGTTGGTCACATCATTTGCAAATATTTTCTCCTATTCTGTAGGTTGTCTTTTCATTTTATTTTTCTTAATCCATTCTTATCATTACTTCTTTCAGCTCTGAAAATAAGGATTTTTATCATCTGTCTAATCTTTTGTAACAGATAATGGTCCATTATAACCAACATTGTCTACCCATT
The DNA here is from genome assembly GCA_917880005.1 of Nanger dama. Classification (NCBI taxonomy): domain Eukaryota; kingdom Metazoa; phylum Chordata; class Mammalia; order Artiodactyla; family Bovidae; genus Nanger; species Nanger dama. The sequence goes on from CAKJTW010000059.1 coordinate 8,443,116, forward strand.
TGCTTCTCAAATGTTTTGCATAACAAAATTTTTATTGCATGTACTTAAACCAGTTACTGTTTTATGTGTGACTTTTCCTTGTCCCCATCTTCTACATTTAATCTTAGGAATTCCTGCTTTTTGACCTTTTGTAGAAATTTGATAAATATTCCTAAATGATTTTCCTGGTGATATTTTTATAAAACCATTGAACATTTTTGACTGTTCAACATTTGGGGGAAGAGGGTTATACTTAAAACTTATTCAATTTTTCCAGAAGTTATCCAAACCTAAGTTATTATATGATCCTTTACTCTAACTGTTATATTCATTAACATGATGGAGTCCTAACTGTCAGTATGTCAGAATGCGAGTGTATTTGGAAATAGGATCTTTAAAGTAGTTAAGGTAAAATAGGGTCTTTTGGGTGAGCCCTTATCTAGTAGGTTTTTTTAAAGGAAGGAATATGAACACAGGTATGTGCATGCACAGAGGCAAAATGATGTGAGGACATAGCAAAAAGGCAGCTATCTGCAAGCTAAAGAGTGAGGCCTCACTAGAAACCAAACCTACTGACACCTTGATCTTGACCTTCTAGCCTCCAGAATGTTGAGAAAATAAATACATTTTGTTTAAACCACCCAGTTTGTTATTTTGTTACAGTAGCCCTGGCAAACAATTACAATATTTGATACTGGTAAAAAGAAGAGAGACTGGAAAATTACTTTTTGGTTAGTAATTTAAGTGTTTAACAGTTTGGCTAATTCATGTATTCAACGAAGACACTACTTTTTAATCTTGATTTTTTTTTTTTTTTACACATTTGGCATATTAAAGTCAGAAGATGTTAACATTTTAAGGATTCCACAAATTATACACATAGAAACATTACATAAAATAAATTCATTATACATGATACACTGTATACATTCTGTGTACACAGTACAGATACAAAATTACAAAGCTGCATAAAGGAGAGTTTAATTTTAAGTGGCAAGAAATTAAAGCAAATTCAATACTTTATGTATTGAATACAATTGGACTAGCATGCCATCACAGTACAGAAAATACTTGAATTGTGGTGGTGTGTGTGTGTGTGTGTGTGTGTGTGTGTGTGTGTCCTTCATTAACCAGTTGGCATTGTTACTTTTTAAATGCTGTATTTTTGAGTTTGCTTTGAATATTTTGTACATTGTAATTCTCTTAATATCTGAACTGTCTAAAAAAAAGGCATTTTTAAATCAAGCAAAATTCACAATAAAGTAGGTTCTGTTATCTTAAGGTAAATGATAAGGTATGCCATTGAAACAGTGAAGCACTTTATTTTAAAGTTTAGACTTGATTCTTTAAGGATAATAATAATAATCATTTGATAGAGTTAAAAATACAATAACCTCCTCTCTTAGAAATAACTCAAAGCCCATCATAGAAAAGAAATTGGCAAATATTAAAAACATAGAGAAACTTACACGTATTAAAGTAATAATCATTTTTGCAAGGTGGAATGTTTTACTTCCTATAGCCGGAAACACAGAGAACTGAGGATATTCCAGCTTTGGCATCCTTTCAGAAGTCTATTTCTATATACTTGCCAATTCACTGGAAACTTTCTATCCTGAAAATAGATCATTGTAATGTCCTCAGTAAGATAACCCATTGTTGTGAGTTAATGCCAGATTTATCTGTGCTATTAAATTATTATGAGTATTAGCACAGCTATTAATAACACCACTTTTCAAAGAGCTTTCATTTGTATTGCCTCATTTGATTCTTTCAGCAACTCTGAGAGGTAAAAGGACTGGTTATTATCATCCTAATTGTTATGTGTGTGAAATTGAGAGATGAAGGCTGAATTAATTGATATAAGCAGTTACACAACTTGAAACTGATTTACAGATCAAAAATATTTATAATTAAAAAAGTTTAAACATTTATTAAAAGTCATTACTTTCACCTCCTAATAATACTTACTAAGCTTTGTATGTTTACTTTGTATCATATGCTTTGACATACTTTATCTTTAAAAGTTCAAAGAAACTTTGAAAGAGAGATATGTTGCCATCCAAGTGAGAATGCAGAGATTGGAGAGGTGTGACATAATGGATTTTAAATTTAGGTTTATCTGACTTCCAAATTCAGTCTCTACTGTCTGAGATATTACTTCATTTAATTCTCATTGTATCCCTTTGAGGTCAGTATAGTGTTCTTCCTGTCTTATAACTCTGGAAATGATCTCAGAGAAGCAGTATCACAAGGAGAGATTAGCTGAGCAATTGAAGTTTGCATTGATGGTGATTACTTTTCAGTTCCTTTGTGCTTAGTTGCTCAATTGTGTCCGACTTTGCAACCCTTTGGACTATAGCCCGCCAAGCTCCTCTGTCCATGGGATTTTTCAGACAAGAATGCTGGAGTGAGTTGCTATTTCCTCCTCCTCAGGAAGAGTTGCAAGGAGTGGGTTGCTATTTCCTCTTCCTCCTCCTCAGGAAGATTCCAAGGATCAAACTGGTGTCTCCTGTATCTCCTACATTGCAGGTGGATTCTTTACCTGCTGAACCAAAGGGAGCTCACCCTTGCCAAATTACTAGCTCAGTCATGTCCAACTCCTTGTGATCCCATGGACTGTAGCCTGCTAGGCTCCTCTGTCCATGGAATTCTCCAGGATAGAATACTGAAGTAGGTAGCCATTCACTTCTCCAGGTGATCTGCCTGACCCGGGGATTTAACCTGAGTCTCCGCATTGCAAGCAGATTGTTTACCATCTGAGCCACCAAAGAATCCCATCAGTTCCTAAGCACTATTATTATTTTCACATTTTGTATTACTTTTAAGGACATGGAACAACAAACTGGTTCCAAATAGGAAAAGGAGTACGTCAAGGCTGTATATTGTCACCCTGCTTATTTAACTTATATGCAGAGTACATACATCATGAGAAACGCTGGACTGGAAGAAACACAAGCTAGAATCAAGATTGTCGGGAGAAATATCAAGAACCTCAGATATACAGATGACATCACCCTTATGGCAGAAAGTGAAGAGGAACTAAAAAACCTCTTGAGGAAAGTGAAAGAGGAGAGTGAAAAAGTTGACTTAAAGCTCAACATTCAGAAAATGAAGATTATGGCATCTAGTCCCATCACTTCATGGGAAATAGATGGGGAAACAGTGGAAACAGTGTCAGACTTTATTTTTCTGGGCTCTAAAATCACTGCAGATGGTGATTGCAGCCATGAAATTAAAAGACACTTACTCCTCGGAAGGAAAGCTATGATCAACCTGGAGAGCATATTCAAAAGCAGAGACATTACTTTGCTGACTAAGGTCCGTCTTGTCAAGGCTATGGTTTTTTAAGTAGTCATGTATGGATGTGAGAGTTGGACTGTGAAGAAGGCTGAGTGCCAAAGAATTGATACTTTTGAACTGTGGTGTTGGAGGAGACTCTTGAGAGTCCCTTGGACTGCAAGGAGATCCAACCAGTCCATTCTGAAGGAGATCAGCCGTGGGATTTCTTTGGATGATGCTAAAGCTGAAACTCCAGTACTTTGGCCACCTCATGCGAAGAGTTGACTCACTGGAAAAGACTTTGATGCTGGGAGGGATTGGGGGCAGGAGAAGAAGGGGACAACAGAGTATGAGATGGCTGGATGGCATCACTGACTCGATAAATGTGAATCTGAGTGAACTCCAGGAGTTGGTGATGGACAGAGAGGCCTGGTGTGCTGCAATTCATGGGGTCGCAAAGCATCAGACACGACTGAGTCACTGAACTGAACTGAAGGCACAAAATTGGCTGGAATCTGTATTGACTGTTGTATATGACTGAATCTTGTTGTAAAAGATAAATTATTGAGGAGTTTTTGTGACTGAGATATGGATAATTGATTTATTATAAAACATCTACTATGAGATATATAGTAAGCTGTATGCTAAGTATATAGCTATATACTGAATATATACTGAGTACACCCATACAGAGTGTGTAATAACTATAGCAAAAAGACATGTGAACAAAATAAACATGTAAACTAGATTTTTATAATATCAGGAGTATCACAGAGTTATAAAAAGATCAAGTGAAAACTTTAATACATTTTCGGTTTAGGCATATGATCAGCATCTCCTAAACTGTATTACTTATCTCTATCCTCTCCTGTCACAAAAACAATGCAGAGCTGCTCAGGTGACCATCCCCATCTCAGTAAATGGCGGCTCTACTTCTGTAGGTGTTTGAGCCAGAAGCATTGTAATCAGTCTTGTCTGACTCATACTTCACCTCCAATCCATCAGCAAATTCTGCTGACTCTACCTTAACCAGAGCTCCAGAATATGAGCACTTCTTACAACATTTATTAGCACCATTTTCCTCTCACTTAGATTAATTTCATGGTTTCCTCACTGGTCTCTCTTGTGCATTTGCTTCCCTAAAGTGCAATTTCAGCCAACAGACAAGTCATTTAAAATGTAAGTCAAATAATTTAATTAATCTGCACACATCTTACAAAGAAGTTCTACTCCTTCTGAATAAAATTTAAAGTCATTACAGTGACTTATAAGCTGGTTAACTCTCTGACTCACTGTTACCAACCTGAGCTCAATACCTACAACTCTTGCTTATGCTACTGGAGTCTCACAGACCTTCCTGATGTGCGAACTCAATGATTTTCACATTCTCCTCTTCTGGAATGGTTTTTCTCTACATATCTTCATGGCTTGCTTCCTACAGTTTTTAAGCCCCCTTTTCAAATGTCACTCTCAATGTAAGATCTTTCTTGCTTTAGGGCTGAGTAATATCCATCTTATAATCTTACACCTTCTTAGTTCAGTCACTGTTGGTGGGTGCTTGGGGAGACTGTATCCTGGCAGTCGTAAATAGTGTGCTGTGAACATGGAGGTGCATGTATCTTTTCAGATTACTGTTTGTTTTTTTTTTTCTCCCCAGATATATAGCAAGGGGGTGGAACTGCTGAATCTTTATGGTAGTTTTATATTCAGTTTTTTTTTAGAAAACATCCATAGACTATATAAAGTAGGTAAGCAACAAAGATATGCTGTATAGCACAGGGAATTATACCTTGTATCTTTTAATAACCTATAATGGATTATAATCTGAAAAAATTACTGAATCATAATAGTGTTCACCTAAAATTCCTCTGAGCCTCCAGAGAAGCCTGCCTAAAATTAAAACAACATTGTAAATCAGCTATACTTGAATAATAAAAGAACTTTCCTATCTATTCTACTTAAAATGGTAATATTCTTCCATTAATCTAGTATTTTCTGTTCTGTGCTTCAGTTTTCTTCAGTTTCAACAATTAACACAATGCAGTATTATACATCTATTGTACTTACTTATTTTTCCTGTTGTCTCTTTTCTAGATCAATCCTATGAAGCCAGAAATATTTGTCTGCTTAATATTTCCAGTTTTAAGAATAGACTGGTTCAGTGGAGACATTCAGTGAATATTTGTTAAATGGATTAATATATTTAGTCTGAAACTTAACGTGAAGTCAAAACTGAATACTACTCTTACACTTCAAAAATCTGATGAAAGCAAGCATGGAAATGGTTTGTTCTTTTCTGCTTATGTTTAACATCTTATTACAAAGGAATGTACAGTCTGGTTATTGGTAGGTAGTCAGTGACTTGTATGTATTTTTCTAGTTAGGTCCACTTGCCAGCTGACAGGGTTAAGTGTATTTCTGCTCTTTTCACGTCTGTTTCATCAGCCAGTCTTAGAGATGCCAGTGGTGCTTTAGTAAACAACAGGAACCCTTTACCAGTTCTTCTTTACTAGCTGTTGCTGACAGTGGCAAGGTGAGGACTGTTTTTGGTTTGTATGTTTTATTTGTGTATTTAGTATCTTAGACATCAAAAAACCATCAGAGTTTTTTTTTTTTTCTCAAAAGTTTTTTTTTCTTTCTGTTTCCATTACTTCTACTTTTATCTGTACAGTAGTCTATTAATCGAGTTGTTCATACAATCCATCTTTCTCTATCTACCCTCACTGAATATTCTCCATATGCCCAAATAGAAATACCTTTACTGTTTCCCTTGTTCTCAGCATAACACTTAGATGCTTAGACACGTAGATGTATCTTAGAGATGCGCAGTGTTGAATAAAATGTATACTATCATAATTAATAAGGAAACATAATAGTAAAGTGTTTAATAACCTCAAATTAGATATATGTTCTAATATTTTGTTCCATCAACTTCTTTTAAGGCTGGTAGGCTTAATGACTGCTTGATTCAGAGCAAATTGCTTATAGCAATGAGTCTAAATGAGTCAGATGCTTGATTCTGACATATATAATCTAAGTTTCAGATGAAAAGGAAATGTATTTGGAAGAATAGAGGCTGCTGCAAGTGTCTTTGTTCCCTTCCAATGTAATATTTTCCCTGAGTTGGAGAAAGGGGAACCACAGTAAGGAAATGTTGTTAAAACTGGTATCTCTGAGAAGAGGCTCAAACTTAGCCCTTTGTTGGAAGGAATGATGCTAGGATCTCCACAGAAGCTTGGAGCACAGGGCACTTAGGCCCATTTCCATTTGGGACCAATGAGTCAGCCAACCTTAGAGTTCAACCATCTACCACAGTGGAGTAAATCCTTCATAAGGAATAATGATAAACAACACAGTTTTGTTGATCATGATAAATGAATTAAACCCATTGTCTAAGTGTATCTCTGCAACAAGTCTGTATGAACTAATGAGAAAACTGACATTCAGAGAACTTAAGAAACCTGCCTAAATTTGTACTGCAGGAGAGGCCATGGTCTCCACAGTCGGACTGCCTGATGTGAATCCAGGCTCCACTTCCTACCGGTTGTGTTTCTGGAGAAAGGCACTTAATGCCTTCATGCCTCATTTGCTCTTTTGTATTTTTATTAGGATTAAACGAGTTAATACATGTAAAGTGCTTGGGTCTCAGTAAGTGATTAATAAATGTTGGCTCTTAGTTTACTCTGTAGCAAAGGTAGCAGTCAAACTGGAATTCATGTGACTTGATAACTTGATTGTTATTGAATAATAACAGTCTCCCTGATATTAGCTAAGTGGGGATGGCTGAGGTCCAAGATGACAGGTCAGGCTTTTCCTTCTTAAGGATATCCCTGGGAGGGGGAAAAAGATGGCGGAGGAATAGGATGGGGAGAACACTTTCTCCCTCACTACTTCATCAAAAGAACATTTCAACGCTGAGTAAATTCCACAAGGCAGCTTCTGATTGCTGGCAGAGGACATCAGGCATCCAGCAAAGCAGATCATTGACTTCAAAACCAGCGTAATTTTTTTTTAAGAATTTTTTTCTTTTAAATTTTTTTGAAAAAAATTTTGTTTTTCTTCTTTTCTTTTTCGTCTTTATTTTTCTAAACTTGCTTAAATTTTTAAGTCCTCTATATTTAGATTTATTATTTTTATAACCTAATATTACTTTTCAAAAAAAACCACAACCCTATCTTTAAGCAAACGCTGTATATAGTCCTTTTGGTGGTGGAAGCTGTTGTCTTTTAATAATTCTGGAGTCTTTTTTTTTTCTTTTTTTTTTTTATTTTTCTCCTTCTCCTTCTTTACTTTAATATTTTATCTTTGAAAATCCAATCTCTACTCCAGATTTTTAATCTCGGCATTTCGGTATTTGTTGCCAATTTTGTACTTTTAAAAACCTAATCTTCAGTACCCAATTTTACATGAGTGCGAGATTACGGGCTTGACCACTCTCTCCCCTTTGGAATCTCTCTTTTCTCCACCAGGTGGCTTCTGTCTCCTCCCTCCCCGTCCTCTTCTCTACCCAACTCTATAAATCTCTGTGTGTTCCAGAAGGTGGAGAAGTCTCAGGGAACTGGTCACTGGCCACATCTGTATCCCTCCTTTGCATCTCCCACTTTTATCCTCCTGGGCACCTCTATCTACTTCCTCCCTCTCCTCTTCCATGTATGACTCTGTGACCACCTCTGAGAGGTCCAGACTTTGGAGCACACACAAGAAAGTGGTTGCTAGCTAGCTTGCTTTTTCCTCTTTTGATTCCACCTCATCCCATACCACTAACCTCTAACTACCCCCTCCCTCTTCTCTCCTCCAAGTAACTCAGTGATCCTCTAGGGGCGACCCTCAAGGTGGAGAAACTTATCATCATTAGCCTAGTTGTTTTAACATTAGTGCTGTATAGATGGAGAAATCATGAGGCTATTGTAAAAATAAATCTGAAAACCAGAATCAGGAGGCTTAAGTCCAAATCCTGAGATCATCAGAGAATTCCTGAATACAGGGAACATTATCCAATAGGAGCTCATCAAACGCCTCCATACCTACACTGAAATTGAGCACCACCCAAGGGCCAACAAGTTCCAGAGCAAGACATACCACACAAATTCTCCAGCAACACAAAAACAAGCCCCTGAGCTTCAATATACAGGCAGCTCAAAATACTCTGAAACCATTGATGTCTCATAACCCATTACTAGACACTTCACAGCACTCCAGAGAGAGGAAATCCAGCTCCACCCACCAGAACTCCAACACAAGCCTCCCTAATCAAGAAACTTTGACAAGCCACTGATACAACCCCACACACAGAGAGGAAGCTCAATAATAAAGAGAATTCCACAAATTCCCAGGATATAGAAAGGCCACCCCAAATGCAGCAATATAACCAAGATGAAGAGATAGAGGAATACTCAGCAGGTAAAGGAATAGGAGACATGCCCACCAAACCAAACAAAAGAGGAAGTGATAGGGAATCTACCTGAGAAAGAATTCCGAATACTGATAGTGAAAATGATCCAAAATCTTAAAATCAAAATGGAATCACAGATAAATAGCCTGGGGTCAAGGATTGAGAAGATGCAAGAAAGGTTTAACAAGGACCTAGAAGAAATAAAAAGAGTCAACATATAATGAATAATGCAATAAATGAGATCAGAAACACTCTGGAGGCAACAAATAGTAGACTATCAGAGGCAGAAGATAGGATTAGTGAAATAGAAGATAGAATGGTAGAAATAAATGAACCAGCGAGGGAAAAAGAAGACGAATTAAAAGAAATGAGGACAACCTCAGAGACCTCCAAGACAATATGAAACGCTCCAACATTCGAATTATAGGAGTCCCAGAAGAAGAAGACAAAAAGACAGACCATGAGAGAATACTTGAGGAGATAATAGTTGAAAACTTCCCTAAAATGGGGAAGGAAATAATCACCCAAGTCCAAGAAACCCAGAGAGTGCCAAACAGGATAAACCCAAGGTGAAACACCCCAAGACATATATTAATCAAGCTAACAAAGACCAAACACAAAGAACAAATATTAAAAGCAGCAAGGGAAAACCAACAAATAACACACAAGGGGATCTCCATAAGAATAACTGCAGATCTCTCAATAGAAACTTCAGGCCAGGAGGGAATGGCAAGACATACTTAAAGTGATGAAAGATAACAACCTTCAGCCAAGACTACTGTACCCAGCAAGGACCTCATTCAAATATAAGGAGAAATCAAAACCTTTACAGACAAGCAAAAGCTGAGAGAATTCAGCACCACCAAACCAGCTCTCCAACAAATACTAAAGGATAGACTTTAGACAGGAAACACAAAAAGGACGTATAAACCCGAACCCAAAACAATAAAGTAAATGGCAACAGGAGCATACTTATCAATAATTACCTTAAATGTAAATGGGTTGAATGCCCCATCCAAAAGGCAAAGACTGGCTGAATGGATACAAAAACAAGATCCCTATATATGCTGCTTACAAGAGACCCACCTCAAAACAACGGACACATACAGACTGAAAGTGAAGGGCTGGAAAAAGATATTCCATGCAAATAAAGACCAAAAGAAAGCAGGAGTAGCAATACTCATATTCGATAAAATAGACTTTAAAACAAAGGCTGTGAAAAGGGACAAAGAAGGCCACTACAAAATGATTAAAGGGTCAATCCAAGAAGAAGATAAAACAATTATAAATATATATGCACCCAACATAGGAGCACCGCAATATGTAAGACAAATGCTAACAAGCATGAAAGGGGAAATTAATAATAACACAATAATAGTGGGAGACTTTAATACCCCACTCACACCTATGGACAGATCAACTAAACAGAAAATTAACAAAGAAACGCAAACTTTAAATGATACAATAGACCAGTTAGACCTAATTGATATCTATAGGACATTTCACCCCAAATCAATGAATTTCACCTTTTCTCAAGTGCACACAGAACCTTTTCCAGGATAGATCACATCCTGGATCATAAATCTAACCTTGATAAATTCAAAAAAATCGAAATCATTCCCAGCATCTTCTCTGACCATAATGTACTAAGGTTAGATCTCAACTACAGGAGAAAACCTATTAAAAATTCCAACTTTTGGAGGCTGAACAACACCCTTCTGAATAATCAACAAATCACAGAAGAAATCAAAAAGAAATCAAAATATGCATCGAAACGAATGAAAATGAAAACACAACTATAAAGAACCTGTGGGACACTATAAAAGTAGTGCTAAGAGGAAAGTTCATAGTAATACAGGCATACCTCAAGAAACAAGAAAAAAGTCAAATAAATAACCTAACTGTACACCTAAAGCAACTAGAAAAGGAAGAAATAGAGAAGCCCAGAGTCAGCAGAAGGAAAGAAATCCTAAAAATTAGGGCAGAAATAAATGCAAAAGAAACAAAAGAGACCATAGCAAAAATCAACAAAGCAAAAAGCTGATTCTTTGAAAGGATAAATAAAATTGACAAACCATTAGCCAGACTCATGAAGAAACAAAGAAAAAAAAATCAAATCAATAAAATTAGAAATGAAAATGGAGAGATCATGACAGACAACACAGAAATACAAAGAATCATAAGAGACTACTATCAGCAATTATATGCCAATAAAATGGACAACTTGGAAGAAATGGACAAATTCTTAGAAAAGTACAACTTTCCAAAAGTGAACCAGGAAGAAATAGAAAATCTTAACAGACCCATCACAAGCATGGAAATTGAAACTGTAATCAGAAATCCTACAGCACACAAAAGCCCAGGTCCAGACGGCTTCACAGCTGAATTCTACCAAAAATTTTGAGAAGAGCTAACACCTATCTTACTGAAACTATTCCAGAAAACTGCAGAGGAAGGTAAACTTCCAAACTCATTCTATGAGGCCACCATCACCCTAATACCAAAACCTGACAAAGACACCACAAAAAAGAAAACTACAGGCCAATATCACTGATAAACATAGATGCAAAAATCCTTAACAAAATCCTAGCAATCAGAATCCAGCAACACATTAAAAAGATCATACACCATGACCAAGTGGGCTTTATCCCAGGGATGCAAGGATTCTTCAATATCTGCAAATCAATCAGTGTAATTCACCACATTAGCAAATTGAAAAATAAAAATCATATGATTATTTCAATATATGCAGAGAAGGCCTTTGACAAAATTCAACATCCAGTTATGATAAAAACTCTCCAGAAAGCAGGAATAGAAGGAACATACCTCAACATAATAAAAGCTATATATGACAAACCCACAGCTAACATTATCCTCAATGGTGAAAAATTGAAAGCTTTTCCCCTAAAGTCAAGAACAAGACAAGGGTGTCCACTTTCACCACTACTATTCAATATAGTTCTGGAAGTTTTGGCCACAGCAATCAGAGCGTAAAAAGACATAAAAGGAATCCAAATTGGAAAAGAAGAAGTAAAACTCTCAGTGTTTGCAGATGACATGATCCTCTACATAGAAAATCCTAAAGACTCGACCAGAAAACTACTAGAGCTAATCAATGAATATAGTAAAGTTGCAGAATATAAAATCAACACTCAGAAATCCCTTGCATTCCTATACACTAATAATGAGAAAGTAGAAAAAGAAGTTAAGGAAACAATTCCATTCACCATTGCAATGAAAAGAATAAAATACTAAATAAATAAATACTAAATAAATACTAAAGAAACTAAAGACATATATATTGGAAACTATAAGACACTGATGAAAGAAATCAAAGAGGACACTAATAGATGGAGAAATATACCATGTTCATGGGTCGGAAGAGTCAATATAGTGAAAATGAGTATACTACCCAAAGCAATCTTACAGATTCAATGCAATTCCTATCAAACTCCCAGCAGTATTTTTCACAGAACTAGATCAAATAATCTCCAAGATTTGTATGGAAATACAAAAAACCTCGAATAGCAAAAGCAATCTTGAGAAAGAAGAATGGAACTGGAGGAATCAACTTGCCTGACTTCAGGCTCTACTACAAAGCCACAGTCATTAAGACAGTATGGTACTGGAACAAAGACAGAAATATAGATCAATGGAACAAAATAGAAAGCCCTGAGATAAATCCACACACTTATGGACACCTTATCTTCAACAAAGGAGGCAAGAATATACAATGGAGTAAAGACAGTCTCTTTAACAGGTTGTGCTGGGAAAACTGGTCAACCACTTGTAAAAGACTGAAACTAGACCTCTTTCTAACACCATACACAAAAATAAACTCAAAATGGATTAAAGATCTAAATGTAAGACCAGAAACTATAAAACTCCTAGAGGAGAACATAGGCAAAGCACTCTCCGACATAAATCACAGCAGGATCCTCTATGATCCACCTCCCAGTATAATGGAAATAAAAGCAAAAATAAACAAATGGGATCTAATTAAAATTAAAAGCTTTTGCACAACAAAGGAAACTATAAGCAAGGTAAAAAGACAGCCTTCTGAATAGGAGAAAACAATAGCAAATGAAACAACTGACAAACAACTAATCTCAAAGATATACAAGCAACTTATGCAGCTCAACTCCAGAAAAATAAACGATCCAATCAAAAAATGAGCCAAATAACTAAATAGGCATTTCTCCAAAGAAGACATACGGATGGCTAACAAACACATGAAAAGATGTTCAACATCACTCATTATCAGAGAAATGCAAATCAAGACCACAATGAGGTACCATTTCACACCAGTCAGAATGGCTGTGATCCAAAAGTCTCCAAGCAATAAATGCTGGAGAGGATGTGGAGAAAAGGGAACCCTCTTACACTGCTGGTGGGAATGCAAACTAGTACAGCCACTATGGAAAACAGTGTGGAGATTCCTTAAAAAATTGCAAATAGAACTGCCTTATGACCCAGCAATCCCCCTGCTGGGCATACACACCGAGGAAACCAGAATTGAAAGAGACACATGTACCCCAATGTTCATTGCAGCACTGTTTATAATAGCCAGGACATGGAAACAACCTAGATGTCCATCAGCAGATGAATGGATAAGAAAGCAGTGGTACATATACACAATGGAGTACTACTCAGCCCTTAAAAGAGTAAATTTGACTCAGTTCTAATGAGATGGATGAAACTGGAGCCGATTATACAGAGTGAAGTAAGCCAGAAAGAAAAACACCAATACAGTATACTGACATATATATATGCAATTTAGAAAGATAGTAATGATGAGCCTCTATGTGAGACAACAAAAGAGACACAGAGGTATAGAACGGACTTTTGGACTCTGAGGGAGAGGGAGAGGGTGGGATGATTTGGGAGAATGGCATTGAAACATGTAGACTATCATGTAAGAAATGAAGCACCAATCTATGTTCAATACAGGATACAGGATTTTTGGAGCTGGTGCACAGATGATCCAGGGAGATGATATGGGGTGGGAGGAGGGAGGGGCTTTGGCATTGGGAGATCGTGTACACCTGTGGCTGATTCATGTCAATGTATGGCAAAACAAATACAGTACTGTAATGTAGACTAAAGTATATAAAAAAAAAATAAAGAGACTAAATGTTAAAAAAAAAAAAAAGGATATCCCTCTGTTTGACTTAAACTCTTCATTTCTTCATCTTTTCTTTGGGTAGTCCTGGAGCTACATAGAACTAATTATTCTCACTCAATGTCTGTCAGGGATCTCTTGTATTTGTATTCTATAAAGTAAGAGATGTAAGAGATACTAAAATTCCTATAGTGAAATCCGCATTCCATCCTACAAATGGGTTGTCTCCTGCATCATTTTCTCTCAGATATATCACACGTGCCTATGTATATGTAAATAATTCTTTTAAGTCAAGACCTATGAAATTGTAAAGAATAATTTGTGAAGTGAAATAAAAGTATACCTGGTATATTTGGAGCTTATGATTTGAGAGGCACTGTTCCAAGCAACTGACATTTAGCAACTCATTTATTGCTCACAGAAACCCTGTAAAGTAGTCACTGTCATTTCTCCCAACGTTGCAGGTGATGAAACTGCATCTCTGAAAGTAACTGGCCTAAACTAGTAAGTTTTAAAGCCTGAATATTATCCAGTCTGCCTACAGGGACCTATGGCTTAACCATGAGTCACTGTGGATTTTAGCCAGGCATTTTCTGGATGCCAGGTCATCTGATGCATCAGACAGTGCCCTTTATTTCTTAGACATATTTCTGTAGAATGACTGACTTTAACCTGATTGCCCCAGTGAATGCTAATTTTAAAATTTACACAAGGATGTAGTCCTTCCCATGTGACTATTTTTTTTTTCATTTGAATGTTTGCTCCTGAATATAATATAAGGAGATTTTATAGAATTTATAAATATTTTAGAATTATCCTGTGGCCATGTCCTTTTAAATCTGTATATTTATAATTTCAATCCAATTACTTATTTTTAAGTTGTTGCACTAAATTCTACAGGGGGATTTCAAAACTCTTTAGCATTTCTGAATTCTGAACAGGAAATAGGAATGTCTGAAATATGTTCTCAGCTTTATCCTGTGAGTGAGGTAATTCAAGTGTGAGTAAAATCTTATTAAAGTTTATGTAATTAGCAAAACTTGTGGGGGGAAAAGTCCTATTTAAATCTAATAAATGAAATTTATGTATTTGTAAATTATTCATGAAAAGTATAGATAAGCTGAGTCAATTATCAGAAGGACCTAAGACTCTAAATTTTTAATGTAATTATCTAGATCTTCTCTACTTATAATTACTTGACAGTAAATATTTGGCAAATATATTTAAGCACATGCTTTATGACAGTAACTGACCTAGGTGTCAAGGATGCAGAGAACTTAGGTGACTTAGTAGTCAGTTCAGTTCAGTTATTCAGTCATGTCCAACTTTTGACCCCATAAACTGAAGCATGCCAGGCCTCCTTGTCCATCACCAACTCATGGAGTTTACTCACTCACATCCATTGAGTCGGTGATGCAATTCAACCGTCTCATCGTTGGTCGTCCCCTTCTCCTTCTGCCCTCTATCTTTCCCAGCATTAGGGTCTTTTCAAATGAGTCAGTTCTTCACATCAGATGACCAAAGTATTGGAGTTTCAACTTCAGCATCAGTCCTTCCAATGAATATTCAGAACTGATTTCCTTTAGGATGGACTGGTTGGATCTCTTTGCAGTCCAAGGGACTCTCAAGAGTCTTCTCCAACACCACAGTTCAAAAGAATCAATTCTTTGGTGCTCAATTTTCTATACAGTTCAACTCTCATGTCCATAATGACTACTGGAAAAACCATAGTTTTGACTAGATGGACCTTTTGGCAAGTAATATTTCTGCTTTTTAATATGCTGTCTAGGTTGGTCATAACTTCTCTTCCAAGGAGCAAGCATCTTTTAATTTCATGGCTGCAGTCACCATCTGCAGTGATTTTAGAGCCACCCACCCCTAAATAAAATCTGTCACTATTTCCACTGTTTTCATCTATTTGCCATGAAGTGATAGGATCAGATGCCATGATCTTTGTTTTCTGAATGTTGAGTTTTAAGTCAACTTTTTGCTCTCCTCTTTCACATTTATCAAGTTAGTCGTCAAGAAAGTTGCAAAGTCTGGGTTTGCACCTGGATGACTGTTTTTAAAGTGGTGAAGATTCTGTACTCTTGCTCTTAATAAATTGCTGAATATTTAAAGCCTTAGGTGAGCTTACTTAAGCTGGTGCATAAAAAAAAAAAAAAGAAAAGAAAAGAAATTTCTAGCTGTAGGCCAAAGCCAATCAAGCTGTATAGTATTCAGCCACATTTAGCTATTTGGTCATAAACCTTTTGTGTATAATAATGGAGATGGTACTAATCTATAGCTAACAAGGTAGTCTCTATCACTGACAAAGTCACATTTGTAGTATCTAGTCTTAAATCTCTTTTACAATAAACTACAGTTTCCCAAATCATTTCTCTTCAGCCTGTCTCTTTATTCATGTAAGCCTTTGCTCAATCCATGGTACAGGTGGCCTGGAATAGCAGATAGAGCTATGTACTAAGACAAAAGTCTCCAGAGAAAGTCTCAGTTCTGAAAGTAAATCACTTTGTGATTTTTGACTAGTCATAAACGAAGACTAATGACTCTGATTTCAAGTTGGACATCAGATTTAAATGAGGTGAAATAGATGAAGCACAAAGTTGAGTAACTGGCACATTGGAGGTATTAGTCTTCTCCCTGCATTTCTTCACTTATTTTAATAGGAGAATTATTTGCAGCCTTTTCATATGTTATAAGAATCTGTAAGTCTGTACAGTGGGTTTTACAACTAGCTGTTTACATTTCACATATGGTAGATAATTGTCTCTCAGTTTGGTAGGACATAAAAATAAAAACTGAGCAAAGTTTTACAACTTCAGTTTAAAAACAAGTTTATTGTTTTATTGCATTTTTAAAAGGAAATTCTTTAATTCTAGCATGGCCTTCTGAAAAATGGATACAGTAATAACAAGAGAATTGGAAAAATAATGCAGTCACTTTGCCTATTGATAAGTGAAGGCCACAACATTTATTGGAATTGAAAAGCATTTGAGAGCCACTCTTAGCTTGAAATCATCTTAAAATTATTTAGCCTTATTTAGAAGGAAATGTAGCTTTCATTCTTTACATATAACCACTTTCATTTTTATAAAAATAGGTAAAATGACTGAAAATTACAGTCCTCTATAACACTGTGCTGTAAAGACCTAGAGAAGAATTTTGAGAAAAGAAGTAAAAGCTGCCTGAAAGGGTTTGATAGAAAGACGCAATTTTTTTCTAGAATGGCCTTTGACTTGTCTTTCAACTTCAATTTTCTTTTTAAATGAAACAGAACCAGCTTCCTATTAACCTAGAAAGTTTTTCTTTTTAATCCTTCTTTGAAAAATAATCCATTCAAACATTTCTTGGCAATATGGAGGAAGATTTATCACATCTCTAGAAAATTTCTTTAAGAAGCACATTGGCTGATAAAGTCAGTCCATCTTTTTAAGATTTGGGGCCTAATGAGCATATGGTAAGAGGACAATCAAGTTAAGGCTGGCAGCTCTGTGGAAAATTTCCTTTTATGACTCTGTGAGGACTTTTGGCTTCTTTGATGCCTAAAGTCTTATTCCCAAATCCCCTTTTTTTTTTTTAAATTCAAGTTAATTCAGAGTCTGCAAACTTCATTAAAAAGAAATATATTGAGTAACTACCATGACTTTGTTATTTTCTAAATATTAAAGGTTATAATGCAATTTCTGAAAAATAATTTTGTTTAAGAATGTAAATGTCTTCAGGAACTAGAAAATGATGTCTTTAAAAAATAGTAGTAGGCCATCAAAAAATTAGTGAGATGTGAAGGAAAATGTATAAACTCCAAAAGAGAAGGCCCTATTTCTGTGTTGTTCACTATTGTGTTTCATATTGTCCACCTCACAGAAACCACTTAGTAAATATTTCTTGAGTGAATGAAAAAATTAAAGGAAGCTGCCACTACCAGTTTCAAGGTTGTCCTCAGAGACCATGTGGAATCTTTCTCTGATGGGAACACTTCTATTGTTAGTTTAGAATAACATGTCTTTAGTCATTGCCGTGGGAAATAAACATATCTGAAACATCTACAGGTGCAAGCTTTGGGAAATATAAACATTCAGTGGTGAAAAGCATGTTTATTATGTTTGCTAGAATGACTCTTTTTGCAGGATTATAGAGGTTCATTGTGCATGATTCAACACACATTTGAATTTGGGAAGATCTGCCAAAGAATTGATGCTTTTGAACTGTGGTGTTGGAGAAGACTCTTGAGAGTCCGTTGGACTGCAAGGAGATCCAACCAGCCCATTCTGAAGGAGATAGGTCCTGGGTGTTCTTTGGAAGGAATGATGCTAAAGCTGAAACTCCAGTACTTTGGCCACCTCATGTGCAGAGTTGACTCATTGGGAAAGATTCTGATGCTGCGAGGGATTGGAGGCAGGAGGAGAAGGGGGCGACAGAGGATGAGATGGTTGGATGGCATCACCGACTCTATGGACGTGAGTTTGGGTGAACTCCGGGAGTTGGTGATGGACAGGGAGGCCTGGCGTGCTGCGATTCATGGCGTCGCAAAGAGGAGGACACGACGGAGAGACTGCACTGAACTGAACTGACAGAAGACCCTGACTCCTCCCCATCTACTTGTGTCTTTGTTCTCTGGGAGGATGTTTACTCAGAAATTTAGCCAGCAACATTTGCATAGGGTATGTGTTTCCTTTACTTAAATTTATAAGTTATTTTCCACTTTCTAATAGAGAAAACTTCACAAAAATCTGTGTTCCATAATTTCACCGTGATTCTGATGTTTTCTTCTGGCACCGAATTCAAAAAGTGTGATGAAGGGTAACTATTTGTATATTTACACCTACAGAGGCAGCAGAAAATACCATGTTCCAAAGGCCTATCTTATGTTTGTCATCATATTCATTTTCTAATTTGTTCCTTCTAAAGAAACCCCTAAATGTGAACATTATCACATCCATTTTTAGATGGTAAAGCCAAGGCTCAGAAATATTTTCTCATGCAATATCTAGCTGGAAATTTCTGACCTGAGACTTGAATTCTGGTAGATCTGAATTGAAGGATGATGTCTTGTGTTGTTTTGATTATGATGTATTGTTCTCATGTCTTCACTGAATCTTGCACACCCTGAAACATTCTGATGGAATTTAGAGTACTCTCCTGAAATGCCAGGACTTGGATTGTTCTCAAGCTGTCACATGCTTTCTAGCATGATATATGGGCCTGAACTCATTAGTGATGGATTCCTAGTTGCAGCAACTGTGTAAGTAAAACTTTGTAACTAAGCAGATAGTCCATCATCCTGGCACTCTAAAACGTCATAAATGCTCTCAGTGTAGTCATCCTTTTGTTTCTTTGTTATGTTTAGATGATCAAAATTTCAGGAAGCATTAGAGTAATACCACATGTGCCAAGTCTCTGCAGTTGAGTCCAGCTCTGTTCAACCCTATAGACTGTGACCTGCCAGGCTTTTCTGTTCATCCAGAGGATCTTCCTGACCCAAGGATTGAACCCGTGTCTCGTATGTCTCCTCTGCTTTTGCAGGTGGGTTCTTTACCACTAGCACCCCTGGGAAGCCCAGAGTAATGCCAATGCCTACCAAATATAGAGGCATCCTGGGAAACCCACCTCCTTCAGTCCACTAAGGTTTCTTGAATCCTGATTGTTTTATGCTGAAAGTACTGGTTGAACTGCAGTCTTGTTCATTTTAATGCAGGAAACTAAGTGTTCTGGGCTTTTATTCTTATTTTTGGTATCTCCATTCTGGCAGTCCTTCATCTCTACCCCTCAGGCTCCAGGAGTTTGGCACATTGCCAACAGTCAGCTCCTGAGACAGCCTAATGAAAGTTAATAGATCTCCAATTCAGGTAATTTACATGAATTAAAAATGACTTAGGAAACCATTTAGGGCTCTATAAAATCATATTTAAAATACTACATGTAGAGTTCATAATAGTACCATTCAGCTTTGCTGCTTCACACAAAAATATAAAGTTTATTTGAAGTCCATCTGAAATATACATATATTATGAGAAGCTGGAAAGAATACAATGTTTACATTTGTTTTGAAAAATAGATAACACCAATAATCTTTTTGCTTAGTTTCTTCCAGATATTATGACTGTATTTCAAGATTGCTGATAAATTAAAAGTCCATACAGAAAACACTTTCAGCAGAGGATAAACTTATGAGCAATTATTTTGTAGTTCCTATTAATTCTGCAAAAATTATGAGATAAAAATAGAATATATGGACTATGGAGAAAGAAAAGTGGTATTTGTTCAGAAACCACATAAAATTCTGTGATAGATGTAAGAGAATAGGAGGAATTTGAATTTGTTGTAAAAGAGGCATAATAATACTACTGTTGAAAAGTCATTTAATCTTTTCCACTGCCACAGACAGAGCCACAGCCAAACCAACCCAGAGGAATTGCTGGAATCTCTTTAGAAAGCTAAATTTCTCAATTTCACAAATATTTATTGAACTAGGCAATATGGATTCAAATACAAAGATCAGTAGTGTGCTCTTTTGTCCTTAGGAATTAAGTTTAGTTAATGGATAGAGTGAGTGCTGGCACCTCACAATGCAAGGAAGAATATAATAGTGGCCAGAGGCAAAGCATAAAATGCTTTGTGAGCTTTCTGAAGGGAAACTACGTCGTGTTGAAGTCTTCATGGCAGAGTGAGGAGATAAACAACTGAGGTTTAAATTTTGGCTTTTCCGCCTTCTTGTTCTGGATTCTAGGCTAATTGTTTAAAATTTTGGAGCATTAGCTTTATTTTCTGTAAAATGGTAGTGATTGAATATACTTAAGTGTTTTGTGCAAGATTTTTCTCATTCATTCCATATACACGCATGCACTGAGTTCACTGTTCACCTGATTGTATAACTGTATGGTGTAGAGTGTGGGTGGGAGTCATAAGTGCGGTAGGTGCTCTGATAAAAAGTACTTGTAGGTTAAGCAAAACTTTAAAGAAAAGTATGGTCAATTCCATAAAAGGAAAATCTAGAATCTCTTTATAGAGAAAGATGCCATAATCCTTACTACACAGATGAGCTAATGAAGGTTTAGGACATTGAATAATTGTCCCAAAAGTATAAAATTAGTAAATGGCTAAACTTGGATTCAGAGATTCTGCATTTTCACATAAAGCAATCAATTCTGTTTGATTTTGTTAGGTAGTTAGAATAAAGAAAAGGAGTCCAGAATGTCGGTGGCTAAAAGATAAGGAAGAGAAAAGCCCACGAAAATAGAACAAAGGAATGTCGAGGACCAGAGTGAGGACCTCAGGTAAAACAAACAACACTCCTGGCTGGCCTAGTTTACAGAGGACAGGCCCAGGGGAAAAACAAAAACAAAAACAAGAAAAAACGTATAAAAGAGGAGCCAAAGCTACCTCTCCCTCTCTCTCCCACCTGCTGGGGCACTCTTCTCTTCGTGTCTTTGGATGGACATGCCCTCACGCCTTGAAGATGGATTTTCCTGCTATCTTCTAAATAAGATAGAGCTGTAACACTGAGCTGTAACACTGATTTGTCTAAGAGCTATAACACGATCTGTCCAAGACCTGAGAGCTGTGACACGCCGAGGGGGCTTTAACGTCAGTCACTCCAGATCTTTGTTGCGACAAGACAAAAATCAAGGAGCATACACTCGCCTGACAATTTGAAAGGAATTTTCTGCACAAGGAGACCTAAAGGAGTCATGTCAGTGGGAATGTGCTTTTGCTATACCTCAGAGGATTTTAGACATATTGATATTTTGTTTTATAATTACTTTTCTAATTAATGGTATATCTTACTCAAAAAGTTGCCATGCAAAACGGCATTTTAAATGGAATATGGAACTATTTAAGAGGTCTTTTAGCTTCGGGTTACTTTCAAGAAGTTTTTGTATCTAAACCAGCACCAATGGGATCAACTATATCTGTATTTCAAGAATAAGCTCTCATGACCTCCACCAAATTCACATTTTTATCCCATGCTAATGCACTGAGCTCATAAAGATACATAAGACCAAAGAAAAAAAGGTGTTTTTTTTGTTTGTTTGTTTTGTTTTTTCCCCTTCTGCTGTGTAGGACCTTCATGTAAATCAGCTCTCACAATGGGGAGTTATCTCCTCTCCTGCACTTTCCTCTGTCTCTTCCCTTTCTCATTGCTCTTACACATTTTTTAAAAGCATCCTTCAGTGAATCCCTTTGTCCTCCTTTCCCTAAACCTGCATCCATTGTCAGTGTAATGATGTTTCTCATCTTAGCGCACTAGCTAGCACAAGGGCATTTCTGGTGGCTCAGCCTGTAAAGAATCTGCCTGCAATGCAGGAGACCCAGGTTCAATACCTGGGTTGGGAAGATCCCTGGAGAAGGGAATGGCAATCCACACAGTATTCACAAATATATTACACAATAAAATCAAATTTAGAGTTTACAGAGAAAATGAGATAAAGGTGCCCATAGCCATATTGTGCGGATGACTAGATCATAATAAGAAATGATGAAAGACTGGAGGATGTTCATATTCATGAGAATCCATATTTTTTTTCAAATATCTTAAAAATTTTATTTAACTTACTTCAAACAATTCACTAGCAGCCTGTTCTCTATATCTATGAGCTTGTTTTTGTTTTAGATTCCACATATAAGATTATACGGTGTTTGACTGTGTCTGTCTGACTGACTTAGCATAATGCCTTTGAGGTCCTTGAGATGGCCATATGTTTTTCATCTTTCATTTTATTAATGTAGTGTATCACGTTGACTGATTTGAGAATGTTTTGCCATCCTTGTGTCAGGCAAGTGTATGCTCCTTGGCTTTTTGTCTCGTCACAACAAAGATTTGGGTGACGGACATTGAAGTCCCCTCAGCGTGTCACAGCTCTCAGGTCTTGGACAGACCGTGTTATACCTCTCAGGTTTCAAATGGACAGTGTTATAGCTCTTAGACAAGTCAGTGTTACAGCTCTATTTTATTTAGAAGATATCAGGAAAATCCATCTTAGAGGCGCGAGGGCACGTCAATCCAAAGATGCGAAGGAAGAGCGCCCCAGCACATGAAGCGGGGCTGGGGGTTGGGGAGTAGGATGGGGGGAGAGCCCTTTGGCTCCTCTTTTATGTTTCTTCCTTCCTCATGGGCCTGCCCTATGCAAATTGGGCTTAGTCAGGAGCGCTGTTCTACCTGAAGTCTTCACTCTGGTCCTTGGACCTTCCTTGTAAGGTCCTTGACCTTCCTCTGTTCTATTTCCGCAGGCTTTTCTGTTCCTTGTCTTTTAGCCATCGCCATTTTGCACTCCTTTTCCCTACTCTAACTACCTAACACTTGCGTCCCTGGAATAAATCCCACTGAACATGGTGTATGATCCTTTTCCTGTATTGTTGAATTCACTTTGCAGATATTTTGTTGAAGATTTTTGCATTTATGTTTATGTGTCGTGCTTAGTCTCTCAGCCATGTCTGACTCTTTGTGACCCCATGCACTGTAGCCCTCCAGGCTCCTTTGTCCATGGGGATTCTCCAGGCAAGAATGCTGGAGTGGGTTGCCATGCCCTCCTCCAGGGGATATTCCCAACCAGTGGGTTAAACCCAGGTCTCCCACGTTGCAGGTAAATTATTTACTGGCTGAACCACCAGGGAAGCCCAATTTATGTTTATAAAGCATATTAATCTATACTTTTTTTTTCTTGTAATCTCCTTGTCTGGTTTTGGTATCAGGATAATACTGATATTGTAAAATGTGTAAAAGGATTTCCTCCTCTCAACTTTTGAAAACATTTGAAAGGACTGATATTAGCTCTTTAAATGTTTAGTAGAATTCCCCTGTGAAACCTTCTGATCTGGATTTTTGTCTATTAGAAAGTTATTGATTACTGTTTCAATGTTCTTATTAGTTATCAATCTCTTTAGATTTTCTATTTCATCATGATTAAGTTGTGGTAGGTTGAATGTTTCTAGGGATATATTCATATCTTCTAGGTTGTTTATTTTGTTGGTATATAATGGTTATTGATAGTCTCCTTTGTATTTCTGTGGTATCAATTGCAGTAACTCCTCATTATTTTATTTATTTGAGTCTTCTCTTTTTTTCTTTGTGAGTCTAGCTAAAGGTTTGTCAATATTATTTATATTCCAAAGAAGCAGGTCTAATTTTTTTTTGATTCTCTCTCTTGTCTTTTTAGCCTCTGTTTTATTTATTTTCCCTCTAATTTTTATTTCCTTTCTTCTAATTTGGGGTTCATTTATTCATTTGTTTTTCTTTTTATGCTTCTTGAGGTATAAAGTTGTTTATCTGAGTCTTTTATTGCTTCCTAAGTAGGCATTTATTGCTATGAAATTCTCTCCTTAGAACTGCTTTTGCTTCATTCCACATAAACTTTGTTATATTACATTTCCATTTTTCAGTCTCAAATTTTTTTTTAATTTCTTTTTGATTTCTTATTTGACCCACTGATTGTTCTGTAACATGTTGTTTAATATCATCATATTTATGAATTTTTCAGTTTTGTTAATGTAATTAATTTCTAGGGTCGTACTATTTTGGTCAGAAAAGATACTTGATATGCTTTCCGTTCAGTGAAAATAATCAAGACTTGCTTTGTGGCCTCACATGTAATCTAGTTTGGAAGCTGCTCTATGTGCATTTGAAAGAATGTGAATACTGTTGCTTTTTAGATGGAATAGTCTGTAAATATCTATCCATCTGACCTACTATGTCATTTAAGGCTAATGTTTTCTTATTGGTTTTCTGTCTAGATAATCTATCCATTCAAGTAAGTAGGGTATTAAAGTCCCCTACAATTTTTATATTTCTATCTCTCTCTTTTGGTATGTTAATATATGCATTATATATTTAGGTACACCTGTATTAGATGTAGACTTCCCAGGTTGTTCAGTGGTAGAGAATTCACCTACAATGCAGGAGCTGCAGGAGATGTGAGTTTGATCCCTGGGTTGGGAAGATCCCCTGGAGGAGGCCATGAAAACCCACTCCAATATTCTTGGCTGCAGAATCCCATGGATGGAGGAGCCTGGCAGGCTATAGTCCATAGAATCACAAAGAGTTGAACATGACTGAATCAACTTAGCATGGCATGGCATGCTAGATGCATAAATAATTACGAATGTTATATCCTCTTGTTGGATTGATGCCTTATCATTATGTAATGTCCTTCTTTTCTCTTAGTATAGTTCTTGATTTGAAGTCTATTTTTCAGATGTAAGTTTAGCATCTCCAGCTTTCTTTTGGTTTCCCATTACATGGTATATCTTTTTCATCCCTTGACTTTCAGTCTGTGTCTAAAGTGTTTCTTCTGTAGGCAGTATACATATGGGTCATTTTTTAAATCCATTCAGCCACCTATTTCTTTTGGATGGTTAGTTTATAGTTAGAGTAAATATTAATAAGTATGTTTATTATCACTATAATAATTATTTTCTAGCTATTCTTGTACTTCTCTGTTTCTTTTTCTCTTACTCTCTTTCTTTGTGTTTTGATGATTTTTCTTATTGGTGTGTTTATATGCCTTTCTTTATATCATTTGTGTGTTTATTACAGATTTTAGTTTTTTGTTACCATGAGGCTCATTTTGTCTGACTCTGTGTTGCTTTTTTATATCCAGTAGGTGAGACAACTGCCTCTTCCAGTGTTGAAGGAGGGGTTTTATGTAAGAGATGAAGTTTCTTGTTCAGCCCTGCCCCAGCTCTTGGTTATCTCTTAAACCTCTGTGTTTTTTCACACAGCCTATTATATTTTTAAAAGCTTCCAGTAGTTGAGAATACGATGCTACCTATTGTGTCACAAAGGAGATGACTTCATCTCCCAGTTTCAGGTTGAGTGGAAGCTAGAGCCTCCAGCAGCAGTTTTAAAAAAATCAAATAATAACAGTCCTCAGGGGCCTCAAACATGAGCCCTGCTGGCCAACAGAGACAGGCGATCTAGAGATGTCCCCTGATAAGCAGTTGCAAAAACTGGGATTCCAGATGAGTATATAAGCTCCATTCTGGAAGATACTGGAGAGCTGGAACAAGACAGAAGAAGTGTGCCAAAATGGCATCCCTGGGCTACATTCTTTGAGCATAGCTGTATAGGCTGCTAAATGTGTATCAAACCTGAGTAGGTGTTTTGACTTGTGCCCTGGTATACCTTTTGGGGAGCTCATTAGCTGCTTCTCCTAATGATGACTGGTAATCCACTGGGTTATGTGAGTTTGGCTTATTTCAGGAAAACAGATAAAAGAAATTTTCTGTAACAATGTAGGCAGCAGGTAAACATTAAAAATACTTAAGGCTATTTATCCTTGCTTAAAAGCAACAGGGAAGCCTGTCTCCTGGGGACAAGTTCATTTTCTTGTTTTCACATGGTCAATTAAGGGCAACCTGCAGTAATGGAACAGTTGTTTTTCAAAGGGCATGGTGCGCTTAGGGATCTCATGGCAAAATCTCTGCACTCTTATAAAAAGTGCAGAGAGTGATTTTTGTTCATGCTGTAAAGATTTCAAAAAGAAAACAAAACTGATTTAAAATTTTCTTTTGTGTAAATCTATTGTTCTCTACATTGACTATAGGTGCAGTAGTTATCACAGCTTCCTGTGCTTTAGAACCTCCTAGAATGGTACTTAAACAAGATTGATGGACCCACCTTGCATTCTGACTTGGTAAGGCTATTGTGAGAATCAAGAGCATGCATTTAAAAATAGGATTTGGTATCATAAAACTCAAATTTGACATCTAGCTTTGCTACCTATGAGTTGCATGTCCCTGGGCAAAACTTTCAATCTCACTGAGTTTCAGTTTACCTGTAAAGTTGGAAAAATATTAACAATTTTATAGTACTGCTGAACAAATCAAAGAATAATATAATAATAGCAGCTAACATTCAGTAAGTTAGTAAGTGCTTACTGTGCTCCGGTCAACTTGTGAGGACTTCAAATATTTCTTCTTTATCTTTGTCACACCCTCTGAGGCCAGCACTATTATTATCCCCATTGTATAGATGAGAAAACAAACATTTGATGGTTACTTAATTCTTCTGAAGTCATGCAGCTAGTGTATGGCGAGCTAGATTCCATACCCAAGTAGTCAGGCTTCAGATTTAGGGTTTGTGTAGTGTATTCTAATCTCTTGGTGGTGGTTTGGTTTCTAATTCATATCCAACTCTTGCGAGTCCATTCCCAACCTAGGAATCGAACCCAGGTCTCCTGCATTGCAGGCAGATTCTTGGCTGACTGAGCTATGAGGGAAGCCCCATTATAATACCTTAGTGAGACAATAGATGTGACTATTGTGAACTCTACTTTAATATAAATATAATAACTGTGATATATAGTTTGCAAATATGGTGACTGCTTGCACCATATTTGTAAACTAAATATCCATGCATGTGGATTTCTTGATTAGTCTTAATCCTAAGTGTTTGAATATATTTTTCTGGTTACTCTGGTTACCTGACAAATTACCACGAATTTATGGCTTAAAGCAATCATGCTATGTATTATCTTGCATGAGTGTTACAGGTCAGGCATTGTGACAGGTTACTGGGAGGATGGATTGTTTCTGTTCATTAATATCTGGTTTTATCAGCTGGAGGACTCAAGATTAGGAGATGGAGTCATCTGGACTTATGCATAGTTTAAAAGAAACTCGCTTCAATTTGGTGTGGCAATAATTTAGAAATAATATAATCTAATGTGCCCAGGAACATTTTTCCAAATATTTTTCTATATGTAATTTATATTGATAAAGTTCTAATAATATTATACATATATTTCTAATTTTCCTATAAGACAAACAGTATCATGTATTATAATAATCTGTTTATATAAAGCATAACCTAAAAATATCCTTTATGCTTTCTCATGTTTCTGAGTCTTTGCTTATGTTATTTACATTACTTTTCCCCAGTGTAATTCCTGCCTATCTACCAAAATGTTTCAAGTATCACCGTGTCTTTGGATACTTTCACTGAGACTCACGATCCCACCTGCAAAGTTAGGAACGTTTTCTCTGTATGCACACCTTCACATAAAAACTTAGAAAAATGCCCACCAAACTCACTTCAGTGGATGCTTATGAAAGTCCCTAAGTCTTACAGCTGTATGAAACTATTATATCCCTTAATTATTAATAAAATGGCTTAGTTTCACTACTCAGAGAGTAGCAATTCTAGTAGCTTTTTGAACATAGTGCAGATTATCTGGTGTGAGTGGTATTGACTCCAGTTTTCCAACACTGCTCAAATCTGAAGCTCTTTATATTTTGTCTCCATAATCACATTCTCCCCTCTGTGCCATATTGATTCAAACATGGGACATAGTCCTATCTCTTTCAATTACCCTAGTGAAAGTGAAAGTGAAGTCGCTCAGTCATGTCCGACTCTTTGCGACCCCATTGACTGTGGCTTACCAGGTTCCTCTGTCCATGGGATTTTCCAAGCAATAGTACTGGAGTGGATTGCCATTTCCTTCTCCAGGGGATCTTTCCCACCCAGGAATCAAACCTGGGTCTCCCACATTGTAGACAGACGCTTTACTGTCTGAGCCACCAGGGAATTACCTAAGCAATACTAAAACAAAGCCATGTTGATTAGAGGCAGGAGTGAAAGTTATATACTATGTACCTTGCAAAAATCACAAATCAAGAAATGAAACTGAATATTAGACAACTGACTCTTACTGTCTAAATTCTCATCAACCATATCTGCTCCTGGGGGAATTTCTTATTTTCCATGTTATTCTTTTAGTTTCAGCTCACTCTTACCTTCCTGGACCTTGATCTCTAGAACATCACTCCTCATACTTCTAGCTTCTCAAGCCTCTGTTTCATGCTACTCAGATTTAGGTAACAACTCTCAAATATCTGTCATCCTTCTATATGCAGAAGTGTCTCTCTTTGTTTTACTTTTATTCCATGCCTATTCATGCCCTATTCTAGGAAGGTGGGAGAGTTGCATGATTGTTGCATGCAGGTTTCCTTTATTTAAGAAAGCTATGAAAGAGATTTTTAAACAGAATTTGATATATAACAGATATTTGGATATAAAAAATGAGAGAAGAGATGGATTGGTAAATGGATGAATAGATGTTTTACTATTTTTGTATTATATGTATAATTTCAATGCCTGTTTATTATCACTATCAATTATTTTGCTGTTTTTACTCACCCAAGCCCTATAAGTGGTAGAGATTTTTTTTTTTATGTTGTGACAATAATATTAGTAATAGGTAATATTAATTGTATATCTATTATATGCAGACATTTTAAATGAACTTATGTAGTGTATGCTGAGTCCCTTCAGTCACGTCCTACTCTTTGTGACTCCATGGACTGTAGCCCGCCAGGCCCCTCTGTGCATGGTATTCTCTAGGCAAGAATACTGGAGTGGGTTGCCATGCCCTCCTCCAGGGCATCTTCCTGACCCAGGGATCAAGCTCAGGTCTCTTATGTCTCCTGCACTGGCAAGTGAGTTCTTTACTACTAGCATCACCTGAGAACTTATGTAGTACTCACAGCAAAACTGTGATATAGACATTATTATTATCCTAATTTATACATAAGAAATGTGAAGTACAATGTAGTTAAGATCTTACCCTTTTCTACCTAGCTAGTAATTGATGATTTGAACTTAGTAGACTTCATACTGAAACTCTGTGTTTGTAATTTCATAAATTTATTTTCACATACCTCTTCCCCACACCTGTTTTCATTTGGTTATCTTTGCTCTATTTCCTAGTGGCCTGTCTGTTTTGCATCTCGGCTTCCCCCATAGCTCAGTTGGTAAAGAATCCACCTGCAATGCAGGAGACCCTGGTTCAGTTCCTGTGTTGGGAAGATCCACTGGACAAGGGATAGGCTACCCACTCCAGTATTCTTGGACTTCCCTTGTGGCTTAGCTGGTACAGAATCTGCCTGCAATGTGGCAGACCTGGGTTTGATCCCTGGGTTGGAAAGAGCCCCTGGAGAAGGGAAAGGCTACTCACTCTAGTATTCTGGCCTGGAGAATTGCATGGACTACATAGTCCATGGCGTCACAAAGAGCCAAACATGACTGAGAGATTTTACTTCACTTTCACTTGTTATGTATCTCAGCCTTTACCTGGCCACTAGATAATACTTGACTATTGCTAGATCATCAGAACAAACCTTCCTTGGGTTATGCACGTAACAGCACATGCTGCTTCTGCTAAAGAGCAGTGACAACTTTGACCCACTTGTGTTAAAGGTTTTGCTCCCTACAATGTATTAATAAAGAGAAAGTGTTAATCACTCAATCATGTCCAATTCTTTGCAACCCCATGGTCTGTGACCTGCCAGACTTCTCTGTCCATGGAATTCTCCAGGCAATAATACTGGTGTGGATAGCCATTCACTTTTCCAGGTATCTTCCCAAACTAGGGATCAAACCCTGGTCTTCTGTATTCAGATAGCAGATTCTTTACCTTCTGAGCCACCAGGGAATGGGCTTACTTTCTCAGTTTCTTATAGCTCCCTCTCTCAAGGTATTTATAACAAGTTTGGCCAAAGCTGAAAAGAATTCTGATATCTCTGTCAAGTATTCATCCAAATCATTCTTCCATGCTAAGAATCAGTGTATTTGCCAGGATAAATCCCAGATGCTTTGCTTCTTTGGTAAATTGCCTGGAGTCCTTGCTGAGAGACTGTGACTGGAGAGAGAGCTGTTTCTTTCTGTTCTTGTTTTAGTATTGCTTTTGTAAATTGTAATACCGAGGTAGGACTTATTTTGCAAAATCTATGCCATAATTGAAAAAGAAAAAAGACCTAAAAGTTTCTTTAGAAAGTAAGCCAATCACAGCTGGCACAGATGCCATCCAGTAGTATGGCCAGGTAAAAATTTCCAACTCATATACTAATACTAAGTCTCTTAAACTTCTTCCTCCAAGAAACTAATTCACTTGTTTTTTTTTTTTTACTTGCTTGTTTATATACTTCTTTGGAAACTAAAATTGGATACATAAATTATATAGAGAAGTAAATTATTAAAGGCAATTTATATTACAAACATATTTTGAAAGTAGTGTCTTGCATTAATTTGTTCATCCAGAATATGTGTGCATTGCTCATTAGTGGTCAGATATGTTTATTCTGAAGGAGATCAACCCTGGGATTTCTTTGGAAGGAATAATGCTAAAGCTGAAACTCCAGTACTTTGGCCACTTCATGAGAAGAGTTGACTCATTGGAAAAGACTCTGATGCTGGGATGGATTGGGGGCAGGAGGAGAAGGGGACGACCAAGGATGAGATGGCTGGATGGCATCACGAACTCAATGGACATGGGTCTGAGTGAACTCTGGGAGATGGTGATGGACAGGGAGGTGTGGCGTGCTGCGATTCATGGGGTTGCAAAGAGTCGGACACGACTGAGTGACTGAACTGAACTGAACTGAACTGATGTTGTGCCTATGGAGATGGTTATACATGGTCCAGGCCCTGCAGAAAGCACAACTGTAGGTCTAAATCATACTCTTTTTAGCACTTTTTTTTGTTTGTTTTTACAAACTTGCATGCATGTTCATGAAGGCAGATTTATAATAAGAGGAAAATTCTCATCAGTGCAAAGTTATAATTATAGGTACATATTAAAAACTTTAAAAACGCATATGATATTTCAGAAGCTAAAATCTACCAAGGGTTAAAAAGACACATGCATATTAAAAAGACACCCAAAATATAAGTAACATTTGCTAAAACTAAAGTACATCACTGTTTCAAAGTAGAGCATTTGTATCAGCCTGAGTAATCTTTCCAGGCTGTTAGAAAGAACTAAGGAGAAGGCACGAGTTATACTCCCTTAGTACTCTAGTGTTCTTGCCTGGAGAATCCCAGGGACGGGGGAGCCTGGTGGGCTGCCGTCTATGGGGTTGCACAGAGTCAGACATGAGTGAAGCAATTTAGCAGCAGCAGCACAGCAGCGTCAAAAGATACCAATGAAGTGTTTATATAATGCATGCATGTTTGCACCCTCACTGGTGTCCATCTCTTTGTGATCCCATGGGTTGTAGCCTGACAGGCTCCTCTGTCCATGGGACTCTCCAGGCAAGAATATTGGAGTGCCTGACCACGGGATCAAACTCCAGACTCTTGCATCTTTTGCATTAGCAAGCAGGTTCTTTCCCAGTTGAGCCACTGGGGAAGCCCAAAAGTGTTTATATAAAACATCTTCTAATTAATTGCATTCATTTTTATCTTATTTATTATTCACAGTAGCCCTTTCAAGAAAGTGTTTTCACTCCAATTTTTTTAAGCCTGAAAATCAAAGTTAGGAATGATTAAATCACACCGTAGGCCACAAGGATTTTGAACTTAAGTATTTAGACTACAGTCACAACTGCCCGGCTGTGAGTACTAACTTATACTCAGTTGTTATTCAGTCATTCAGCCCTGTCCAACATTTTGTGACCCCATGGACTGCAGCATGCCAGGCTTCCCTGTCCTTCACCAGTTCTTGGAGCTTGCTCAAA
Source organism: Nanger dama (assembly GCA_917880005.1). NCBI lineage: Eukaryota > Metazoa > Chordata > Mammalia > Artiodactyla > Bovidae > Nanger > Nanger dama. The sequence continues at coordinate 8,475,344 of CAKJTW010000059.1, forward strand.
CTCATGTCCACTGGGTCGATGATGCCATCCAACCATCTCATCCTCTGTCATCCCCTCTCCTCTTGCCTTCAATCTTTCCCAGCATCAGAGTGTTTTCTAATGAGTTGGTTCTTTGCATTAGGTGGCCAAATATTGGAGCTTCAGCTTCAGATCAGTCCTTCCAATGAATATTCAGGGTAGATTTCCTTTAGGATTGACTGGCTTGATCTCTTTGCAGTCCAAGGGACTCTCAAGAGTCTTCTCCAACACCACAGTTCAAAAACATCAGTACTTTGGCACTCAGCTTTATGGTCCGACTCTCATATCCATACATGACTACTGGAAAAAACATAGCTTTGACTAGACATACCTTTGTTATCAGAGTAACATCTCTGCTTTTTAATATGCTGTCTGGATTGGTAATACCTTTTCTTCCAAACAGCAAGCATCTTTTAATTTCATGGCTGCAGTCACCATCTGCAGTGGCTTTAGAGCCCCCAAAATAAAGTCTGTCACTATTTCCTCATTTATTCGCCATGAATTGATGGGACCAGATGCTGTGATCTTCATTTTTTGAATGTTGAATTTTAACCCAGCTTTTTCACTCTCCTCTTTCATCTTCATCAAGAGGTCTTTAGTTAATCTTTGCTTTCTGCCATAAGGGTGGTGTCATCGAGATATCTGAGTTTATTGTTATTTCTACCAGCAGTCTTGATTCCAGTTTGTGCTTCATTCAGCCTGGCATTATGCATAATGTACTCTGCACAGAAGTTAAATAAGCAAGGTGATGATATATGGCCTTGATATACTCCTGTCCTAATTTGGAACAGGTCATTGTTCCATGTCTGGTTCTAACTGCCACCTCTTGACCTACATGCACGTTCCTCAGAAGGCAGATAAGATGGTCTGGTATTCCCATCTCTTTAAGAAGTCTACAGTTTGTTGTGATCCATACAGTCAAAAGCTTTGGCGTAATCAGTGAAGCAGAAATAGATGTGTTTTTTTCCTGGAATTCTTTTGCTGTTTCTATGATCCAATGGATGATGGCAATTTGATCTCTGGTTCCTCTGCCTTTTATAAATCCAGTTTGAATATATTGAAGCTCTTGCTTCATGTACTGTTCAAGCCTACTTGCAAAATTTTGAGCATTACTTTGCTAGCATGTGAATGAGTACAGTTGGGCAGTAGCTTGAATATTCTTTGGCATTGCCTTTCTTTGGGACTGGAATGAAAACTGACCTTTTCCAGTGCTGTGGCCACTGCTGAATTTTTCAAATTTCCTGACATATTGATTGCAGCATTTTCACAGCATCATCTTATAGGATCTGAGTGTGTCTTAATAATTTTAGTTTAATACAATATTCAGGAAAGAATAAAGAAAGTGGTAGTTTTCTTTCCAGGAAACTACACAGACACACATGTATACAAATTTAGAATATTCTTTCAGAAACACTCTGAGACATAGGTATACCCTATGTATTGAAAGACTCCAGGAATAGAAAGTCAGGTCAAGGATTAGTGGTATGTTGTGTCACTATACTGTTTTGGTTTAACAAGTGAAGAGCTTTTGTTAAAAAAAAAAAAAAAAGTAAATAAGTAAAACAAGAAAAACAAAGATAACTAGAACAATTTAAAGCCTTCTTTACCCATCTTCCCAATCCACATCACTCAAGAACTGTTTTTTTTTTTTTTTTTTTTGCAGTTGAAGTCATATCCCAAGTTCCAGGCAGGGCAATGATACTATTTCCTCCCAATGTATTTATATACTCTCAATGGGGCAAAGAGTTCTCTGTAGTTGCTCTTTCCTTCTATATATCCCCATGATGCATCTTTCCTCTTTCTGTTCCTATAGCAGTAATCAACATGATCACTATATGGAACATTCACAGTTCTTTGTCTTACGAATCTTCTATGATTTTCCCAATTACTAGTAGACAGTTGCCTGTCATAATTGGTAGCCATGGGGTGAATTGTTCTTTGATTCATGTGGTACACTATGAGGACTCTGAAATTATTTTCCTCCACAGTTAATGAATAAATTACTGGAGAGGCATCTTTGAATAATAGCATTGCATTAGAAGAAGCCACACTTCTGCCCTTGCTTTGTTCTTAGGGGAAAAAAAGGGGGGTGGAATTAAGAATAACCTTTAACCTTTTAGCAATTATACCATAATTTCCTCTTTGTTTAATAACAGTGGCTGATGAAAGCAACTCTTTAGAACTTGGACACTTACAGCACTTTAGGATGGGAATTGTCTATGGATGTCTGAGCTCAGAAACATACAGGATTGGCAAACCCTCTGCTCTTTTGTCCCAAGTCTTGTAACAGGACGCTGGAAAATTATGATGGTCTTTTGAATGTGTCAATTCAACTGTGCTACAATCTAAAGTTATGCAGTCTGATAGAAATCTAAATGTGAAAGTATATGCATTTATAGCTCATAATCAGTTGACTTTAAATAAGGGAGGTATCCCAAATAATCTGGGTGGGTTTGAATCAATCAGCTGAAACGACCTTAAAAATAGAGTTGAGGCTTACCTAGGAGAAGAAATTCCACCTGTGGGTAGTTTCTTCAGCCTGTGCTGTGAGTTTCAGCTTACTCTTCTTGATAGCCTGTCTGACAAATGTTGGGATTACCTAGCCACCCCATGATTGTGTGTAGATAATTTGTAGCAATAAAAACTCTTACTCACCTCCTATTGGTTCTGCTTCTCTGGTTGGACACACTAAAACACATATACAAATATCACTTGCTATAGAGAAGGAAATGGCAACCCACTCCAGTACTCTTGCCTAGAGAATCCCAGGGATGGGGGAGCCTGGTGGGCTGCCGTCTATGGGGTCGCACAGAGTCGGACATGACTGAAGCGACTTAGCAGCAGCATAGAGCAGTAACCTCAGTTATCTATTTAATTTCTCAGAAAATATACAAATTCAATAGAAGGAGTGACATGATGTTTCCCTTCGATAGAAGGGAAACATGATGATTCCCTTGTAGTTTTGGAAATATTAAAGAGATCTAGATCTCTAGAGAACTACTATTGTAGATACACAGTTTTCTATTAGTCTCATTTAATTTTTAAGTATATTATTTATCAGTCTTAGCTGTAATATTTCCTTAAAAAGTACATAGATATAGGTATCTGTATATTTATATATCTTCTATTGTATATCTATGTATGTATACCTAATAGCCTTCAACATGTATTTGCATGGGGATAGCCACAGAAGAATCAGTGATGCTGTGTATTGGTGTATTTAATAATGGCTTCCCAAGTGGAGCTACTGGTAAAGAATCTGCCTACCAATGCAGTAGACAAGAGATGTGGGTTTGATCCCTGGGTCGGGAAGATCTCTTGAAGTAGAAAATGACGAGCCACTCCAATGTTCTTACCTGGAAAAGTCCATGTACAGGAAAGCCTGATGGACTACTGTCCAGGGGGTTACAAAGAGTCAGACATGACTGAGCACACACACACACACACACACACACACACACACACACCTGGTTAAATTAATAAAACTCAAAAATAAAATTTATTTGCACCATATTACTACCCTAAGGTTAAAATTAAGTTAAAAAATTTGCCTTTTGCAGCAATGACTAAAAATTTATGGTAAAGTAACTCCAACAGAAAATGTCATTGAAAGTTATGTTCCTACTATTCGTAGTAATAAAAGAGTGGCTAGATATCTGATGTCAGTGTCGTTTAGGAATCTATGTCTATTTCTGTATTTTATAATTGCACATAAATTATATATAACTTCTGTCAATACCTAGAAATATAAGCTCTGGGAATGAAATGTTAATATTAACTTGTCATAGATAAGAACATACACATAGAAATTTACATGTAAAAGTTATAAATCTGTAAGAATTGCTTATAATTATTAATTATATATTATTAATTATAATCACTTATATATAATATATTATTATAATATATTATTAATAATATATAAATATAATAATATTATATATAATTACTTATGATTAATTATATATTACTTATAATTACTTTATATAATTACTTATAATTAATTATAAGTATTAATAATATAAAACAGATATAGTAATTGAAAGGAGCAGAGGATGGAGATTGGTCAGAAGAAACAAAGGAAAGTATCAGAGACAAACTTAGATAGTACTTGCTCAAGCACTTCTTAAAGAGGCTGGCCCATTGAGAAAATGATTTCTAACCAAGAGATGAATGACTCTAACTGTCCTATATTGATTTCATATGCTCATCTGTCTATCTTCCTCCAGTCCTCATTCTGAGATATGCCAGCATACCATTAGTAGTATCTGGGACATATGCTGTTGGTCATGTATTAACATACGTTATAATTAATTATTAACTATGTTCCAGTTATTATGCAAAACATACATATGCATTAGGCAATTTAAAGTTTACTCTACCATGAGTGATTATCTTAATAATATGATTTACATATTATATAAATATGATTATCTTAATTTTATAATTAAAAATCTATTCAAAGAAGAAAAGTTACTTACTTAAGCTCACATAGCTGATAGATTACCTAGTATTATACCTTTATGTGAATCCAGTGCTAATAATGAAAACATACAAAAACACACAATAATGCAAGTCTGGTTGTGATATAGAGTCTAACAGATTTATAAAAGTCCATAAGAGCATGAAAGGGAATTTCGGTTTCTGACTAACTTGCAGTCAAATGGAACAGATTTGCTCTCTCTTCTGATACATTTTTAAGCTTGAAGAAAATATAAAACAATGATTTTAACAACATTGGAACCAGGTAACAAAGAATAATAATTTCAGAGAGATAGAAAAGAAACAGAATGAAGAGTAAAATAGTCTCAGTTTATTGTTGTCGGGATTTCCAGATTATAGAGGAAGGGAATCTCAGAAGGAGTCCAGTACACTCCTTGAGCTGAGTAGAGGAAACTGAGAATCTTGGGCTAGAACTTGCTAAATTGAGTTCTGTAGAAGAGAGATTTACACAGAGAGAAAAATGTATAGATTTGCAAAGGTGCACCTCAAGTATTGGGCACACCAAAATTTTTGTTCAGGATTTTCCATAATATCTTTCTTATGTTTTCTGTAACATCTTTCCATATGGTGTTATGGAAAATCCTGAGCGAATGTTTTGGCCAACCAATTATTTGGGAGATATTGATCAGCACTGCATCAGTGTGTGTGAGGAAATATCAGAGGCCTGAGAATGTGCTTAGTATCATTAATCATTCAGAAAGGTAAGTCAAAACCACAATGAGATATCACTACATACCTAGTATCAATAGAATATCTAAAATTATAAATATTGACCATGTCAAATATTGGCAAAGATGTGGAAGAACTGGCATACTCATACATGGCTGGCAAAAACCTCAAATGGCAAAACCACTTTAAAGAAAAACAAATATACATGTACTATACCATCTAGTCATTCTACTACTAGGTATTATATGCAAGAGAAATGAGAACATATGTCCAATACAGAGATTTATATATGAATATTCAAAACAGATTTGAAATAGTCAATAACTGGAAACTCAAATTTTCATCAAGAGGTGAGAGGATAAATTATAGCATGTCCTTACAATGGTGTACTACTTAGCAATAAGAAGGACTTAACTGCTGATATACACGAGTGTGAATCTAAAAATAATGCTGAATTTAAAAAAGCCAGACAGAAGGGTACAGGTGATATGATTCTATTTATATACAATTCTAGAAAATACAAACTAATCTATAGTTACAAGAAGTAGGTCAGTGGTTTACTGGGGGACAGGTCTGGAAAGGATGGAATGAAGGGTTTACAAAGGGGCCTGAGGAAATTTTGCAAGGTGATAGATGTATTTATCTTGGTTTTAGTGATCATTTTATATGTGAATATACATGTCAAAATTGGTACAACTTATAAAATTGTACATTTAAAATATGTATTATTATTATATGTTAATTTTGCCCCAATAAAGTGTTTTTAAAATCAAAAACACTAAACACAACAATAACAAAGTAAAGAAAACATAATAGCATAAAGGAAGATTACAATTATAATGAAATGAATTAAAATGGAATACACTTTCTGTTGATGGTCTTGAGTCAAGGACAAGGCAGGAGTCTGAAGCTGTTACAAAAAATAAATCTTCCAAAATTTAGTATTAGAGGAGTGATACTTCTGATCATCTCATTCTTTCATAAAATGCCTCTGGGTATCCTCGGTACTATCATCCAGTCTCAATTTGGTACCTTATCAACACCATTTTTAAATCTTGAAAACCACCCAAGGATTGCAGAAGGTGGAAGAAAATCAGTGCATCAGTATCAGCAAGAATCTAATTTGATTTGGTATTTATCATTTGAAAAGCAATGAATTAATTCCCCCTGCATCTGTGAAGATGACTGTAACACAAATAATATTATTTGAGTTGGGCAAAATTTTAACTGTTTAAATGTATCAAGTTATTTGAGTCTCACAAAACTTTTTGAGATAAGCTCTACTAACAACACCATCGAAATTTTACAGATGAGGAAACTGAGGGGCAGAAAAGATATGGTACCTTGTACATAGTCTCAAAACCGACAATGCTGGGAATTGAACTTAGGCGTGCAACATCCATATTCATTGTTCTTAATTACCAAGTTGTTTTCTGCTGCATACAAGTTAATTAATTTGGTATTGATATTTTGACAGAGGTTCATAAAATTGTACAGAAGGGGGTCATCAAAGCCATCCCTAAGAAAAAGAAAGGCAAAATTGTTGTCTGAAGAGGCCTTACAAATAGCTGAGAAAAGAACAGAAGTGAAAGGCAAAGGGAAAAAGGAAAGATATACCATCTGAATGCAGAGTTCCAAAGAACAGCAAGGAGAGATAAGAAAGCCTTTTAAAGTGAACAATGCAAAGAAATAGAGGGAAAAATAGAATGAGAAAGACTAGAAATCTCTTCAGGAAAATTAGAGATACCAAGGGAAAATTTCATGCAAAATGGGCATAATAAAGGGCAGAAATGGTGTGGACCTAAGAGAAGCAGAAGATAGAAAGAAGAGGTGGCAAGAATACACAGAACTAAAAAAAAAAAAAAAAAAGGTCTTAATAAGCCAGATAATCGCAGTGGTGTGATCACTTACCTAGAGCCAGACATCCTGAAGTGTGAAGTCAGGTGGGCCTTAGGAAGTGTCACTATGAACAGAGCTAGTAGAGGTCATGGAATTCCAGCTGAGCTATTTCAAAACCTAAAAGATGATGCTCTTAAAATGTCGCATTCAATATGTCAGCAAATTTGGAAAACTCAGCAATGATCACAGAAATGAAAAAGATCAGTTTTCATTCCAGTCCCAAAGGAGGAAAATGACAAAGATTGTTCAGACTATCACACAGTTGCACTCATTTCACATGCTAGCAAAGTAACGCTCAAAATTCTTCAAGCTAGCTTTCATCAGTATGTGAACCGGGAACATTCAAATGTTCAAGCTTGATTTAGAAAAGGCAGAGGAACCAGAGATCAAATTTCCAATATCCATTAGATCATAGAAAAAGCAAGAGAACTCCAGAAAAACATCTGCTTCATTGACTATGCTAAAAAGCCTTTGGCTGTGTGGATCACAACAAACTGTGGAAAATTCTTAAAGAAAAGGAAATACCAGACCACCTTTACTGCCTCCTGAGAAGCCTGTATGCAGGTCAAGAAGCAACAGTTAGAACCAGATGTGGAAAAAAAAGACTGATTCTAAATTGGGAAAGAAGCATGTCAAGATTGTATATTGTTACCCTGCTTATTTAATTTCTATGCAGAGTACATTAAGCAAAATGCCAGGCTGGATGAAGCACAAGCTGGAATGAAGATTGCCGGAGAAATATCAACAACCTCTGATATGCAGATGACACCAACCTTATGGCAGAAAGGGGAGAGGAATTAAGGAGCCTCTTGATGAAAATGAAAGAGGAGAGTGAAAAAGTTGGCTTAAAACTCAGCATTCAAAAAATGAAGCTCATGGCATGTCATACCATCACTTTATGGCAAATAGATGGGGAAACAATAGAAACAGTGACAGACTTTATTTTTGGGGCTCCAAAATTGCTGAAGATGATGACTACAGCCATGAAATTAAAAGATTCTTGCTCCTTGGAAGAAGCAGTGACAACCCTAGACAGACAGCATATTAAAAAGCAGAGACATTACTTTGCCTACAAAGGTCCATCTAGTTAAAGCTATGGCTTTTTTCAGTAGTCACGTATGGATGTGAGAGCTGGACAATAAAGAAGTCTGAGGACTGGAGTATTGATGCCTTTGAAATGTGGTGTTGGGGGTGTCTCTTCAGAGTCCCTTGGATAGCTAGGAGATTAAACCAGTCAATCCTGAAGGAAATCAACGCTGAGTATTCATGGAAGGACTAATACTGAAACTCCAATACTTTGGCCACCTGACGCAAAGAGCAAATGCATTGCAAAAGACCTCGATGCTGGGAGAGATTGAGGGCAGGAGAAGAGTACAACAGAGGATGAGATGATTGGTTGGCATCATCCAATCAGTGGATATGAGTTTGAGCAAATCTGGGAGATGGTGAAGGACAGGGAAGCCAGGTGTGCTGCAATCCATGGGGCAACAAAGAGTCGGACATGAGTAAGTGAACAACAGCAACAAAGAATTTTGAGCCAGCAATGTTTCCTGAAAAAATAAAAGGTAGAGAAAGGGGAGAAAAAAAAAAAAGGGGGGGGGATGTTTTTCCTTCTTGAAATGAATATGTGTTGCAGAGAGGGAATCTGCTGAATGTGATGAATATAAGGGAGGTAGGGAGATACAGGGTTTGGTTTTTGTTGTTGTTGTTGTTGCTGTTTGTTTTTTTAATGAAAATCCTGAGATAAAGGGACATACACAACAAAAATAGTTTCCCAAGGTGTTAAGCAAGTCAATAACGTTGGGGCTTCCTTTGGTTTCATATCTTTAAATAAACAGTCAATCAAACCAGTATAGAAGTAAGTAAATAACAAATTTTTTTCTTTTGAAATTACTTGATTGAACTTATATTTTTAGAGCAGCTATCATTTGAAAGGGAAAGTTACAAAGATTGTAAGTGGCAATAAAGAGTAAATTAATTATATATTCTAAGTTATGATATAGACTCTACTTTTAAAATATTTCCAAAATCAGAATGTTTCTCATATTTTGAGTGCCAGGCCTCTAGACAGTTTCATATTAAAATTGATTTCTGGTTTTTTTTTTTTTTTTTTACCCTTTTATCTCCCATTATACTCTATTCTCTACAAAGAAGAAAGAGCAATCTTTTTAGAATAAAAGCTTAGATCCAGTCACTTTGTTAAAAACCTTTGATGACTGCAATTTTACTGAAGATTTGATCTAAAATATGCTTACAATGTTTAAAAGTCTTTGGGATCTTATTCCAGTGACCTTTCTAATATCATTTCTGATTACTCCACAATCCTTTTCAAGCATACTTGTCTTTCTGGTGTATCTTGAATATACCAACAGGATTCACCATTAAACTCCTTTATCTTTTTTGCCTTAGTACTGGTACTCTCTTACTTGCTTCACATATCTGCTAAAATGTCATTTTAACATAGAGGCCTAGCCTAACCTTGATGTATAAAAATCAAAACCACCTGAACTCTTTACCATTTATCTCCACCTGGATGGATTTTTCACCTGACCAACCCCTATTGCTAGCAATATTATTTAATTGTAATTATTTTTAGTCGACAACCTCTGTCTACTAGAGTGTCTTCAAAGAACAAGGATTTTGTCTGGTTTGTTCATTGGTATTTCCCTTAGAACAGGGCTAAGCTCAGAAAAGAAATTCAATAAATATTTATTGGTTCAGCAAATAAAAGAATTCCAGATAATACCACTTACTGCAGCTCAGGAATGTTATGTAAAGCTCTATATTCTGGCTTATTAATTTGCCCAGCAAGAAGATCAGTGTGATCTGCAGGGTCTGTTTTAGATTAAATGACAGCATATACCACACGGGTACTCTAACATATAGCCAAGTTTAATAAATGGATTATAATACTACGACAGTTTAGACAGAAACTATTTGGAAATGTAAATTTTTAGTATGTTAATTTTTCTATTCTAAATTGTTTGAGAGCCAATTTCATCAAATAAAAATCAATAACAACCACCACAAATGTGTATTTTGGCAGATCAAATGAGATGAGTGAATACATTTTGAATTACTAATTGTAAATGCTTTGTAAAAATGTACAACTTATTTTTAACTGAAGTTTATTTTCTATGCAATATGGTATGCAAGGAAACTAAGGCATTAATCTACATTTTGGGGAAAATATTATTTTAAATTTAATACAGTGGTTTCTTTCCTATCTCAGTATTCCAGGTGTATGCAGCTTAGAACTCATATAAGCTAGAGAGTGACTTAATGAATCATTCATGATTAGTTGGAACTAATCGTCAGAATGATCAGAAGTTGGCAAGTGTTCTTGCAATGAAAGGGAATGATCTACTGTTCATAAGTGCCTCAGAATTCTGGAGGTTCTTAGCTGGTGCTGCTTTTCTTTTCCCAACAATTAGTCATTCTCTGCAGCCATTTATCTTGAATAAGCCAAAAGAAGGAAAGGTCAGCCAGATTCAAGACTTCTAAAGTGCCATTTCCTTAGCAAACATGCTCTCTTCTTGATAGATTTTGAAATATTCTACATCTATAAATGGTTCATTCAGAATGATAAATTATGAAATCTTCCAGTCTTTATAATAAGAGCATGTTTTGAGTTTGGGTCAGCAAAACTATTCAACTCACCTTTCTTTGTCCCACATGGTAAAAAAGATTTAAGGGGACAGTAGTTTTCCATATTTCTGTTCTTATAGAGATGGTATATTAAGAGATATTAATTAGAATAATTGTTTCTTTAAAGCTAAATGCATAGATATTTGAATGTCTTCAAATCATAAACATTTTAAATACAAAACATTCAGCTAGTTAATAGCTGTCTATCTTATTTTTGTTTTTAAATGCCTTTCTTCCTGGTTCTCTTCATTGTAAAGCATTACTTAAACAGTACCAGGGCCGCATGGTTTACCATCATAAATAACTGAAACATTTGTCTAGTTTTTAGGACTTTAGCTCAAGTAAGACTGACTCTCTGATTCCTTTCTTGCTCTTTTACTGGACTGACTTGATTACATATGGGTATCTTTTGGCTAATTTTTGGAATATTTGAATTATTTCATTTTTTCATGATTTAGTTACCTAGTACTTAACACAGTTCTGTATTATGTTCCAATACTTTATTTTGAAGTAACATGCTTTTTTTGTGAGTAGATGGTAAATATAGTAAAATGTACCTATGTATATCAAGTCAGTGACACTCAGGAAGATCATAATTTATAGAATACTTGAGTTACTTCATTTTTCTTGATTTAGTTACCTAATACTTAATACAGTTCTTATTATGAATCAATAATTTGTTTTAATGTAACATAGGGGGCAGTCCTAAGATGGTGGAGGAATAGGATGGGGAGACCAGTTTCTCCCCCACAGATTCATCGAAAGGTGATTTGAATGCTGAGCAAATACCACAAAACAACTTCTGAACCCTAGCAGAGGACACCTGGCACCCAGAGAGGCAGCCCATTGTCTTCAAGAGGAGGTAGGACAAAATATAAAAGATAAAAAGAAAGACGAAAGAGTTAGGGATGGAGACCCGTCCTGGGGGAGGGAGTCATAAAATGCTGGAGAGGATGTGGAGAAAAGGGAACCCTCTTACACTGCTGGTGGGAATGCAAACTAGTACAGCCACTATGGAAAACAGTGTGGAGATTCCTTAAAAAATTGCAAATAGAACTGCCTTATGACCCAGCAATCCCCCTGCTGGGCATACACACTGAGGAAACCAGAATTGAAAGAGACACATGTACCCCAATGTTCATTGCAGCACTGTTTGTAATAGCCAGGACATGCAAACAACCTAGATGTCCATCAGCAGATGAATGGATAAGAAAGCTGTGGTACATATACACAATGGAGTACTACTCAGCCCTTAAAAAGAGTAAATTTGACTCAGTTCTAATGAGATGGATGAAACTGGAGCCGATTATACAGAGTGAAGTAAGCCAGAAAGAAAAACACCAATACAGTATACTGACACATATATGTGGAATTTAGAAGGATAGTAATGAAGACCCTCTATGTGAGACAACAAAAGAGACTCAGAGGTATAGAACGGACTTTTGGACTCTGAGGGAGAGGGAGAGGGTGGGATGATTTGGGAGAACGGCATTGAAACATGTATACTATCTTGTAAGAATGAAGCGCCAGTCTATGTTCAATACAGGATGCAGGACGCATGGAGCTGGTGCATGGGATGATTCAGGGAGAGGATGTGGGGTGGGAGGTGGGAGGGGGCTTTGGCATTGGGAGATCGTGGACACCTGTGGCTGATTCATGTCAATGTATGGCAAAACAAATACAGTATTGTAATGTAGAATAAAGTATTAAAAATAAAAAAGAGAAGTTTCCAGCCAACAGGAAACCCTCTCACCGGCGGGTCTGTGGGGAGTTCTGGAATCTCAGAGGGCAACATAACCGGGAGGAAAAAATAAATAAATAAAACCCACAGATTATGCACCTAACTGCAACTCCCACCAGAGAAGTAGCCCAGACGCTCGCGTCCACCACCAGCAAGTGAGCGCTGAACAGGGAGGAGCAGGCTGCATGCTTAGGGTAAGGACCGGACCTGAATGCCCTGAGGACAATCTGAGGGAGCTAAGGTGAGATAGCAACTCAAACTGTGGGATAACCAGAGAGAGGAAAAAAAAGAAAGAAAAAAAAGAGGAAAGAGAGAGAGAGAGAACTTTCCTGCGAAAATGGCTTAGATGGTAAAGCGTCTGTCTGCAATGCGGGGGACCTGGGTTCGATCCCTGGGTTGGGAAGATCCCTTGGAGAAGAAAATGGCAACCCACTCCAGGACTATTGCCTGAAAAATCCCATGGACAGAGGAGCCTGGTAGGCTACAGTCCATGGGATCGCAAAGAGTCGGACACGACTGAGCAACTTCACTTCACTTCACTTCACTTAGGACATTATAGGCCTGCTCACAGAAACAAAGGACTGAGTGAATACCAGAGGAGAGCTGGCCAGCTGTGGACAGGCCCATCCCCCGCCAGAGGCAGCAAGGCAGGCGGACGACAGCCAGAGCCAGAAGGCAAGGGGCAAACTCGGCCCCAGAGATGGATCCTCTACCAAACTGTGAGCAGGCTTCCAGTTGCTAACAAAGTCTTTCTGGGATCCTGGACGGTTGACATCTGCCAGGAGGGCCACAGCCAGAGATAAGCTACCCAGAGGAGACACATGGCACATCTGAGACAGCACTCCTGCTGCACACCTAGGAAATGGAGTGGCTGGGACCGGGGAGGTGATAAGATGCACTGCCCCACCTGGGGAGAGTGTGCTTGCCAAGCACCTGGTCACGCGAGCTGCTCACACCTGGGAAGGGCACAAAACACAGGCCCAACTGAATCTGTGCCTTTGTGGAGTACCCAAGAACTTGAACCTGAATGGTTTAGACTTGGAACTGCACACAACTCAGGGCCCACCTTAGATAGTTCCCCTGCAGAGTAACCTGGAGCCTGAGCAGTGTAGACCAGGAAAGAATACATGCCAGGGAAACCCAGTGTGCCCCAGACACTGTGAGCACTCCCCACACACACCAGTGATATTTGTTTGCAGTGTTCCTCCCTCCCTGCATCACAATTGAATGAGTGAGCCTAAATAAATGACCACCTTCTCCCCCTTGTGTCAGGGTGGAAGTTAGATACTGAAGAGACTTGCAAAGAGAGGAAGCCAAAATAAAGAAGAGGGCACCACTTTGAAAGTGACAGGTGCAACAGATTAAAACCCTGTAGTTGGCATTGACTACATTGGAAGGGACCTATAGACCTTGAGAAGAAGTATAAGCTGGAACAAGGAACAATCTGAAACTGAACTGACCCCACACTGCCCTCGACAGCTCCAGATAAATTACTATATATATTTTACTATTATCATTTTTAAATTTTCTTTTATTTTTAAGTTCTTTATTACTCTTTTAATTTTCATTTTTAAAACCTATTACCTTCAAAAAAGACCCTATTTTTAAAACAAATTTCATATTTTTTAAATAACTTTGGCGATTTTTTTTTTTAATATTGTATTTTGAGAGTCTAACATCTACTCTAGATTTTTAATCTTTGCTTTTTGGTATTTTTTTTTTATCAGATCTGTGTCTTTAAGAATCCAAACTTCAGGCCCAGGGGCCGGCGGGCGCGCGGGTGCGCGGCGGGCGGGGAGCCCGGGTCTCGGCGGCGAGGGCCCCGGCGGCGGGCGGGCGGCGATGTTCCACTGCATCTCGCTGTGGCAGTGCAACTGTCATGTGGAGACCATCGACCGGCGCCACTGCTCGCTGCTCTACGTGCCCGAGGAGGTCTACCGCTCCGCCCGCAGCCTGGAGGAGCTGCTGCTGGACGCCAACCAGATCCGCGAGTTGCCGGAGCAATTTTTCCAGCTAGTCAAGTTCCGAAAGCTTGGACTGAGCGATAACGAGATCCAGCGACTCCCTCCAGAAATAGCCAACTTCATGCAGCTGGTGGAGCTCGACGTGTCCCGGAATGATATTCCTGAAATTCCAGAGAGCATCTCATTCTGTAAAGCACTACAGATCGCTGACTTCAGCAGAAACCCATTGACTAGACTGCCAGAAAGCTTTTCTGAATTACAGAATTTGACATGTCTTTCTGTAAATGACATCTCACTGCAGTCTCTGCCTGAAAATATTGGCAATCTTTATAACCTGACTTCACTGGAACTGAGAGAGAATCTACTTACTTATCTCCCTGACTCCCTTACCCAGCTACGGAGACTAGAAGAACTTGATTTAGGAAACAATGAAATACGTAATTTGCCAGAATCAATAGGAGCTCTCTTACATCTAAAGGATCTCTGGTTGGACGGAAATCAGCTGTCAGAATTACCTCAGGAAACAGGAAATCTGAAGAACCTGCTCTGCTTAGACGTCTCTGAAAACAGGTTGGAAAGGCTTCCAGAAGAAATCAGTGGCCTTACTTCGTTGATGGATTTGGTCATTTCGCAGAACTTGTTAGAAATGCTCCCGGATGGCATCGGAAAACTAAAGAAACTGTCGATCTTGAAGGTGGATCAGAACCGACTCACCCAGTTGCCCGAGGCGGTCGGAGACTGTGAGAGCCTCACGGAATTGGTTCTTACAGAAAATCGTCTCCTGACTTTACCTAAGAGCATTGGAAAACTTAAGAAGTTGAGCACCTTGAATGCAAACAGAAATAAATTAGTGTCTTTACCAAAAGAGATTGGTGGCTGCTGCAGCCTCACTGTGTTCTGTGTGCGTGACAACAGGCTGACTCGGGTCCCCGCGGAGGTGTCTCAGGCGGCCGCGCTGCACGTCCTGGACGTGGCAGGGAACAGGCTCTCGCACCTGCCTTTATCGCTGACCGCTTTGAACTTGAAAGCTCTCTGGTTATCGGACAACCAGGCCCAGCCCCTGCTCACGTTCCAGACGGACACCGACCACACCACCGGGGAGAAGATCCTCACCTGTGTCTTACTTCCTCAGCTGCCTTCTGAACCCACCTGCCAAGAGAACCTGCCCCGCGGCGGCGGCCTCGAGAGCCTGGTGCACGACGTGTCAGAAGAGGCCTGGAACGAGCGGGCGGTCAGCCGGGTCAGCGCCATCCGGTTTCTGGACGAGGAGAAGGATGACGACGACAGCGAAAGGAGAACACTCCTGAGACGAGCAACGCCCCACCCAGGGGCGCTCAAGAGCATGAAGAAGACAGTGGAGAATTTACGGAATGACAGGAATGCTGCTAAAGGACTGGATTCCAACAAAACGAGGTCAACCATGCCATCGACCATGTGACCACGTCGGTGTAGGCGGCGCATGCGTCTTACCTCCCGAGTCATCCTGCTGCGGAGCCGGCCTGCCCCCCTGGAGCACCCCCCCCCGGGATGCTGCGCCCCGGGAAGTGCCTTACTCTCATCTGACAGCCAGTCACTGCACCCACCCGTGGTCTCCAGCTTGACTTTTTTTTTTTTTCTCCTAAATTTCAGTTGTTTGTAATAAGTAGAATACACTACTGACAACACCTGACCTTGTTTTTGTCTTGTGTTGGGGTCAGGGAGAGTAGGAAGGGGAATTCTGGTCCCCTCCCTCCCATCAAGTGCTGGGACATTGTGAACCCACGTTCTCTTGGACCTACTGATGAGAGAGTTTTATGTATGGAAAAAAAAATGGTAATTTTTAAACCCTTTTGGCAGCTCAGATGGTGTACATTTAAACATTTTGTATAGGTATTTTGTAACAAAAAATATGTATTTCCTTTTGTTATTTTATCCTAGAAACGGTACACATTTTAGTATTTGTGCAGGAAAAAATACAGCCCTAAAGTATTTGGTTTTATTTGTACTATCCACTTGTGCCTTATTGTCGCCTGAGTCCTGTCAAACCATTTGTCACAGTGACATCTTTGAACAGAGATGAGGCTGGAAAGGTGATACTTTGAAAGCAGTGTTGGATTTTAAGCAGTAGTCAGGAGGATTTATTGTTAACCAAAAGAAGAGTTACCACCAATTTGCAAATTTTATCAGTTGATTTTTTTTTTTAAGATGAACCAAAGGATTAGACTGCTAATATTTCACATCTTTTCCACTTTGATGTTTTCATGAATGGGTCTCTTAGGATGAGTGTCCTGTCTGATTGTACCTACTCAGAAGGTACGTGCCATTTGTAAAATAAAACAGAGCAGAAAAGCACAAAAAGAGCAAACCAGTTCAGAAATTCAGTGGGGAAATAAATTATGTACTGCAAAGAGAAAGTATGATTTTTTTTTTTATTAAAGAAAGCTTTAAAAGTTTTATACTGAGATATAAAAACCACAATAAAGCAGAATAACCCAAGACCCTGTTAGAAATGTTGCTATCTTTATAAGTGCAATTTAATTTGCAAATGGAGTTTGGATCAAAGTGTAACAAAATATTGCTTCAAGTTTTAATTTTAAGTCTGCTAATTTAAGAGGTGCGGGGCAAGTTTTGGTGTGTTTCTGTTGATTTCTTTTAATTTTATTTCGTATGAAGTGATGAGGAATGAAAAACACCCGTCCCTGTCTGGTGTTTAGGAAAATCATGCTGTTGGTGTTGCCTTTTATTCTTTCCATGAAATAAAGTCAGCCTGGACATTAGCGATTTAAAAAAAAAAAAAGAATCCAAACTTCAGTACCCATTTTTACTTAGAAGTGTGATTACTGGCCTTATTGCTCTCACCCCCTTTGACTCTCCTTTTTTCTCCTTCAGGTCACCACTATCTCCTCCCTCCCCTTTCTCTTTTCTGCTTAACTCTGTGAATCTCTTTGGGTGTTCTGGGCTTGGAGAACGCTTAGGGAACTGATCACAAGCTAGATTGGTTTCTCTCTTTTTGACACCCCGCCCCCTCCTCTTGGTCACCTCTATCACCTTCCTCCCTCTTGTCTTATCTGTGGAACTCCATGAACCTCTCTGAGTGTTCCAGACTGTGGAGAGCAAATAGGGAATTGAATACTGGCTAGATTGCTATCTCCCGTTTTGATTCCCCCTCAGAAGAGGGGGAACCCTGGTCACCTCTGTCTCCCTCCTCCCACTACTCTTCTCCATGTAACTCTGTGAACCCCTCTGGGTACCCCCCACTGTTGAGAATCTTTTCACCACTATCCTAAATGTTTTATCATTGGTGCTGTATGGATGGAGAAGCCTTGAGGCTACTGTAAGAATAAGACTGAAAGCTAGAGGCAGGAGCCTTAAATCCAAAACTTGATAACACCAGAAAACTCCTGATTCCAGAGGACATTAATTGACAAGAGCTATTCAAAAACTCTCCATACCTACACTGAAACCAAGCTCCACCCAAGAGCCAACAAGTTTCAGAGCAAGACATACCAAGCTAATTCAGCAACAACACAAAAACATAACCTGAGCACAAAAATACAGATGACCAAAAGTCAAACCAACCCCATAGATACCTCAAAACTCACTACTGGACACTTCATTGCACACTAGAGAGAAGAGATCCAGCTCCACCCACCAGAACAGCAACGCAAGCTTCCCTAACCAGAAAACATTGACAAGCCACTTATCCAACCCCACCCACAGGGAAGAACCTCCACAATAAAGAGGAACCACAAACTTCCAGTATACATAAAGGCCACCCCAAACACAGCAACCTAAACAAGATGAAAAGGCAGAGAAATATTCAGCAGGTAAAGGAACATGATAAAAGCTCACCAAACTAGACAAAAAGAAGAGATAGGGAATCTACCTGAAAAAGAATTCAGAATTATGATAGTAAAAATGATCAAAAATCTTGAAAACAAAATGGTTACAGATAAATAGACTGGAGACAAGGACTGAGAAGACGCAAGAAAAGTTTAACAAGGACCTAGAAGAAATTAAAAAAGTTAACCAATAATTAATAATGCAATAACTGAGATCTAAAGCACTCTAGAGGGACCCACAGTAGAATTGAGGCAAAATATAGGATAAGTGAGGTGGAACATAGAATGGTGGAAATAAATGAAGCAGAGAGGAAAAAAGAAAAAAAGAATTAAATAAGGACAACTTCAGAGACCTCTGGGACAATGTTAAATGCCCCAACATTTGAGTCATAGGAGTCCCAGAAGAAGAAGACAAAAAGAAAGGCCATGAGAAAAGACTTGAGGAAATAATAGATGAAAACTTCCCTAAAATGGGGAAGGATATAGCCACCCAAGTCCAAGAAACGCAGAGAGTCCCAAATAGGATAATCCCAAGGCAAAACATACCAACACACATATTAATCAAATTAATGATGATCAAATATAAAGAACAGATATTAAAAGCAGCAAGGGAAAAACAATAACTCACAAGTGGATCCCCATAAGGATAACAACTGATCTTTTAACAGAAACTCTTCAGGCCAGAAGGGAATGGCAGGACATACTTAAAGTGATGAAAGAGAAAAACCTACAACCCAGATTACTGTACTCAGCAAGGATCTCATTCAAATATGAAGGAGAAATCAAAAACTTTACAGAAAAGCAAAAGCTCAGAGAATTCAGCATCACCAAACCAGCTCTCCAACAAATGCTAAAGGATCTTCTCTAGATGGGAAACACAGAATAAGTTTATAAACTCAAACCTAAAACAACAAAGTAAATGACCGTGGGATTATACTTATCAATAATTACCTTAAATGTAAATAGGTTGAATGCTCCAACCAAAAGACAAAGACTGGCTGAATGGATGCAAAAACAAGACCCCTATATATGCTGTTTACAAGAGACCCACTTCAAACCTAGGGACACATACAGACTAAAAGTGAAGGGCTAGAGAAAGATATTTCATGCAAATGGAGACCAAAAGAAACTAAGAGTAGCAATACTCATATCAGATAAAATAGGCTTTAAAATAAAGGCCAAGAAAAGAGACAAAGAAGGACACTACATAATGATCAACAGATTAATCCAAGAAGAAGAAATAACAATTATAAACATATATGCATCCAACATGGGAGCACTGCAATATGTAAGACAAATGCCAACAAGTATGAAGGGGAAATTAACAAAAACACAATAATAATGGGAGACTTTAATACCCCACTCATACCTATAGACAGATCAACTAAACAGAAAATTAGCAAGGAAACATAAATTTAAATGATACAATAGACCACTTAGACCTAATGATATCTATAGAGCATTTCACCCCAAAACAATGTATTTCACCTTTTTCCTCAAGTGCACACGGAACTTTCTCCAGGATAGATCACATCCTGGGCCATAAATCTAGCCTTGGTAAATTCAAAAAAAATTGAAATCATCTCAATCATCTTTTCTGATCACAATGTGGTAAGATTAGATATCAACTACAGGAAAAAAATTAAAATCCAAACATATGGAGGCTAAACAACACACTTTTGAAAAACAAATCACAGATGAAATAAAAAAGAAATCAAAATATGCATAAAATGAATGAAAATGAAAACACAATAACCCAAAACCTATGGGATTCAGTAAATGCCGTGCTAAGGGGAGGGTTCATAGCAGTACAAGCCTACCTCTGGAAACAGGAGAGAAATCAAATAAATAACCTAACTCTATACCTAAAGCAACTAGAAAAAGAAGAAATGAAGCACCCTAGGATTAGTAGAAGGTAAGGAATCATAAAAATTAGGGCAGAAATAAATGCAAAAGAAACAAAGGAGACCATAGCCAAAATCAACAAAGCTAAAAGCTGGTTCTTTGAGACAATAAATAAAATAGAAAAACCATTAGCCAGACTCATCAAGAAAAAAAGGGAGAAGAATGAAATCAACAAAATTAGAAATGAAAATGGAGAAATTACAACAGACAGCACAGAAATACAAAGGATCATAAGATACTACTATCAGCTACAATATGTCAATAAAATGGTCAACTTGGAAGAAATGAACAAATTCTTAGAAAAGTATAACTTTCCAAAACTGAGCCAGGAAGAGATAGAAAATCTTAACAGACCAATCACAAGCACATAAATTGAAACTGTAATCAGAAATCTCCCAACAAACAAAAGCCCAGGACTAGATGGCTTCACAGCTGAATTCTACCAAAAATTTAGAGAAGAGCTAACATCCATCCTACTCAAACTTTTCCAGAAAATTCCAGAGGAAGGTAAACTTCCAAACTCATTTTATGAGGCCATCATCACCATAATACCAAAACCAGGAAAAGAGGCCACAATAAAAGAAAACTATAGGCCAAAATCATGGATGAACATAGACGTAAAAATCCTTAACAAAATTCTATCAAACAGAATCCAACAACATATTAAAAAGATCATACATCATGACCAAGTGGGCTTTATCCCAGGGATGCAAGGGTTCTTCAGTATTCACAAAGAAATTAATGTGATACCATGTTAATCAAATTGAAAGATAAAAAGCATATGATTATCTCAATACATGCAGAGAAAGCCTTTGACAAAATTCAGCATCCATTTATGATAAAAACCCTCCAGAAAGCAGGCATAGAAGGAACACACCTCAACATAATAAAAGCCATATATAATGATAAAGCCATAGCAAACATTATCCTCAATGGTGAAAGATGAAAGCATTTTAGGCCATTTCTCCTTAAGTCAGGAACAGGACAAGGATGCCCACTCTCATCACTACTATTCAACATGGTTTTAGAAGTTTTAGGCACAGCAATCAGAGAAGAAAAAGAAATAAAAGAAATTCAGATTGGAAAATAAGTAAAACTCTCACTGTTTGCAGATGACATGATCCTCTACATAGAAAACCCTTAAGACTCCACTAGAAAATTACTAGAGCTAATCAATGAATATAGTAAAGTTGCAGGATATAAAATTAACACAGAGAAATCCCTTGCATTCCTATAAACTAACAATAAGAAAACAGAAAGAGAAATTAAGGAAACAATTCCATTCACCATTGCAACAACAAAAAATAAAATAAAATACTTACAAATTAATCTACCCAAAGAACCAAAAGATTTTTGGGCTCCAAAATCACTGCAGATGGTGACTGTAGCCATGAAATTAAAAGACGCTTACTCCTTGGAAGAAAAGTTATGACCAACTTAGATAGCATATTGAAAAGCAGAGACATTACTTTGCCGATTAAGGTACGTCTAGTCAAGGCTGTGGTTTTTCCTGTGGTCATGTATGGATGTGAGAGTTGGACTATGAAGAAGGCTGAGTGCTGAAGAATTGATGCTTTTGAACTGTGGTGTTGGAGAAGACTCTTGAGAGTCCCTTGGACTGGAAGGAGATCCAACCAGTCCATTCTGAAGGAGATCAGCCCGGGATTTCTTTGGAGGGAATGATGCTGAAGCTGAAACTCCAGTACTTTGGCCACCTCATGCAAAGAGTTGACTCACTGGAAAAGACTCTGATGCTGGGAGGGATTGGGGGCAGGAGGGGAAGGGGACGACAGAGGATGAGATGGCTGGATGGCATCACGGACTCGATGGACGTGTGAGTCTGAGTGAACTCCGAGAGATGGTAATGAACAGGGAGGCCTGGCGTGCTGTGATTCATGGGGTCGCAAAGAGTCAGACACGGCTGAGCAAATGAACTGAACTGAACTGATATATGCTGCTGCTGCTGCTGCTAAGTCATGTCCGACTCTGTGTGACCCTGTAGATGGCAGCCCATTAGGCTCCTCTGTCCCTGGGATTCTCCAGGCAAGAATACTGGAGTGGATTGCCATTACTTTCTCCAATGCATGAAAGTGAAAAGTGAAAATGAAGTTGCTTAGTCATGCTCTACTCTTAGGGACCCCATGGACTGTGGCCCACAAGGCTCCTCCATCCATGGGATTTTCCAGCAAGAGTAGTAAAGTAGGTTGACATTGCCTTCTCCAAGATCTATATATAGAAAACTATAAAACAGTGATGAAAGAAATCAAAGATGACACAAATAGACGGAGAAATATACCATATTCATGGATCAGAAGAATCAATATAGTGAAAATGAGTGTACTACCCAAAGAAATCTATAGATTCAATGCAGTCCCTATCAAACTAACAGTATTTTTCATAGAACTAGAACAAATAATTTCACAATTTGTACGGAAATACAAAAAACCTTGAATAGCCAAAGCAATCTTGAGAAAGAAGAATGAAACTGGAGGAATCAACCTGCCTGACTTCAGGCTATACTACAAAGCAACAGTCATCAAGACAGTACGGTACTGGCAGGAAGACAGAAACATAGATCAATGGAACAAAATAGGAAGCCCAGAGATAAATCCACACACCTATGGACAACTTATTTTTGACAAAGGAGGTAAGAATATACAATGGAGAAAAGACAATCTCTTTAACAAATGGTGCTGGGAAAATTAGTCAACCACTTGCAAAATAATGAAATGAGAACACTTTCTAACAACATACACAAAAGAATAAACTCAAAATGGATTAAAGATTTAAACATAAGACCAGAAACTCTAGAACTCCTAGCAGAAAACATAGACAAAATACTCTCTGAAGTAAATCACAGCAGGATCCTCTATGACCCACCTCCCAGAGTAATAGAAATAAAAGCAAAAATAAACAAATAGGACCTAATTAAGCTTAAAAGATTTTGCACAACTAAAGAAACTGTAAGCAAGGTAAAAAGACAGCCTTCAGAATGGGAGAAAATAATAGCAAATGAAGCAACAGACAAAGAACTAATCTCAAAAATATACAAGCAACTCCTGCAGCTCAATTCCAGAAAAATAAGCCACCCAGTTAAAAAACAAAAAAGGCCAAAGAACTAAACAGACATTTCTCCAAAGAAGACATACAGATGGCTAACACATGAAAAGATGATCAACATCACTCATTATCAGAGAAATGCGAACCAAAACCACAATGAGGTAGCATCTCATGCCAATCAGAATGGCTGATATCAAAAAGTCTACAAACTATAAATGCTGGAGAGAGTGCAAAGAAAAAGGAATCCTCTTACACTGTTGGTGGGAATGCAAGCTAGTACAGCCACTATGGAGAACAATGTAGAGATTCCTTAAAAAACTGGAAATAGAACTGCCAAATGACCCAGCAATCCCACTGCTGGGCATACACACAGTTGAAAGAGACATGTGTACCTCAATGTTCATTGCAGCACTGTTTACAGTAGACAGGACATGGAAGTAACCTAGATGTCCATCAGCTAAGGAATGAATAAGAAAGCTGTGGTACATATATACAATGGAATATTACTCAGCTATTGTAAAGAATGCAATTGAATCAGTTCTAATGAGGTGGATGAAACTAGAGCCTATTATAAAGTAAGTAAGTCAGAAAGAAAAACACCAATACAGTATACTAATGCATATGTATGGAATTTAGAAAGATGGTAATGATGACCCTATACGCGAGACAGCAAAGGAGACACATGTGTAAAGAGCAGAGTTTTGGACTCTGTGGGAGAGGGCAAGGGTAGGATGATTTGAGAGAACAGCATTGAAACATGTATATCATCATATGTGAAGTAGATCGTCAGTCCAGGTTCGATGCATGAAACAGGGTGCTCAGGGCTGGTGCACTGGGATGACCCTGAGGGATGGATTGGGAAGGGAGATGGGAGGGAGGGTCAGGATGGGGAGCACATGTATACCCATGGCTGATTCATGTGAATGTGTGGCAAAACCCACCACAATATTGTAAAGTAATGAGCTTCCAATTAATATAAATTTTAAAAAATAAAGCAATGTACATTTTTGTGAGTATATGATAAATATAGTGACTATCACATTCAGTGCTTATTTAAAAAAAAAGCAGTTATTGAACATCTCCATGGAATGAAATAAGAAAAAGAGTATAGGAAAGCTACTGAATCACAAATATATGTAGCAAAAAAAAAACCCCTGTCTCTTAAAATTTGCACTTTGAAAAATAATGAAAACATTGTCATGTGAAATATATATAGGATGAGATGATCTATGGACTTGACAGCATTTGTCCCGTTGTTCATTCATGCATTTATCTAGGTGAGGCTCTTTGAACTGCCAAGAACAAGATCTTCCCAGGCTATCTTTTAACTGAAATCCATAAGGACTCTGGGCTTTACAGGAGACTGGCTGCTCACAATCTGTTTTATAGTCTACTTGCTGCTCACAGTCTGTTTTATAGTCTACAGTTACACAGTTCAGTATTATAGCCACTAATCAGTGGTGGCTATTCAGCACTTGAAACATGTCTAAATTGAAAGGTTATGTTTAGTTGAAATGCACAGTCTAAATTAAGAGGTGCTTTAAATGTAGAATGCATACTGGGTTGCCATGACTTAGTATTTAAGAAAATATAAAATTTATGAATAATTTTTAAAATTAATAGTATGTTAAAATGACAGCATTTAGGCACATTGGGTTAAATATATTAATACAATTAACTTCACCTATTTTAACTTTTTAATGTGGCTAGTAGAAAATATCAAATAAGATACATGACTTACATTTGAATATTTCTACTGGATAGCAATACCCTAGTACAGGAATTGGCAAATGAGCTTGTCGGCCAAATTTGGTGCATCACCTTTTTTGTAAATTTTTATTGGAACACAGCCATATTCATTTGGTTACATATTTATTCATGTCTGCATTCTTGCTACAGTGGCAGAATTGATTAGTTGCCACAGTTGCAGAATGTAATGCATGCAATGCCTAAAATGCAGTGCCTAAAATATTTACTGTCTATTCCTGTACAGAAAAAAAAAAAAGCACATCCCTGTTCTAGAAGACAGCTTGTGATATCTCTGCTTCTCTTTGTATGTCCCTTCTGCCTCTTCCTGCTGTGAATTAGTCAAACCTCTTTGTAACTTCTAGCCTAATTTCTGGAAGACAAACAGATTTGCCCAATTTCAATTGATCCTATTTGGTTGGAGCATTTTTGGCTAGGCCATTTCATCCAATCTATAGATCAGATATTCATTTCCAACCAATATGTGGCTAACCCCAGGCAAAAACTCAACCTAATATTTTTACCCTTCTCAGACATTTGTGACTGGGCAAAGAGGATACTGTGCCCAGCAGGCATTGTGACCTGTGTCCAACACATTTAGGCCTATTTTAGTCCCTGGGTTAGAGACATACGTAAGAGTATGACAAATATAGATACAGAAAGTAGGAAATAACCAGGTCAGATTCTAGGTCCTGGGGAGCCTTAAGAAAGCAGGGGAGATTGATCAGGGTTTTGGCTTCTTCCTGAGTTGATCTTCGTGGATTACAGTATTAATCTCTTGAAAATGAAGTTTATTCCCAGGGTACATTCATATTTAAGTATAAATGTTAAAATATATATTCTAATATAATTTTTAAATGACCTTTGGATTATTTATTTAAGATTATTTTAATGATATCACTATTTCTTTTATGATTAAGAACTGACCAAATTTCCTACCCATTTGAATAGAATTGCAGCCAAAGGCAAACTGCTTTTCTATCTTGTATGACAGAATTAAATAAACTTGTCTACTTTCATTGTAAAAATAAAAAAAATACTTCAAACTTTTGAAGTAATTTACACAGTAGGACTGTGTGATTTCTTCTACCTATGGTTTTTTATTTTAGAAACAATATAAGTAAAAGTACAAAATTTGATAGTATAAATGGGTATATATGACTTGTGAAATCAAAGTGAATTTCATCATGGTTTTGGAGACATGAAATAATTTTCCTTGCTTGTAAAGAACATGTACACTAAAATGTTTATTCCCTTAATGATTTTATAGCTTTCCTAAGATGAGTTCTTACATTGTCAATATTGACTTTTACCTAAAAGCAACACCTCTATAAATATTTCAAACAAGATGTGTCCTAATATAAATGTAAACTAAATATAAGGTAAATAACAATGTTTCTGAAGTTTAGATAGTAATAACAATTGACTCCTTCTCTTTGAGGAAGTCCACCTTCTTTTATTCCACCCTAAAGAAGAAAGAACGGTAATATAGATTAGTGGAAATTTAAAACATTTTATTGGGTGCTATGCTGATAAATGAGAAGGCGATGGCATCCCACTCCAGTACTCTTGCTTGGAAAATCCCATGGACGGAGGAGCCTGGTAGGTTCCAGTCCATGGGGTCGCAAAGAGTCAGATACGACTAAGAGACCTCACTTTCACTTTTCACTTTCATGTGTTGGAGAAGGAAATGGCAACTCCAGTGTTCTTGCCTGGAGAATCCCAGGGATGGCGGAGCCTGGTGGGCTGCTGTCTACATGGTCACACAGAGTCAGACACGACTGAAGAGACTTAGCAGCAGCAGCAGCATGCTGATAAGTAAAACATTCAGATGATGTCAGATAGCTAAGTATGACTATTTTCAAGGTCATTCTTTATAGGAGTTGCTGTCTCCCACATTTTTTCCTGTTTTGGATCAGAATACACTGTGTTGTGGGAATATGTGACCTTACTGCATGACAAACTCAGTTTGATTGCTGGAGTGGGGGCAGAGATAAGGAAGACTGAACTAACCACATAGCCTGCTTCATTATAAGGCTGTTTCAGTTAGACCAAATACTATGTAAAATAAATTCTTTATTTGGTTCATTTTGGCATGCTAAAATTCTAAGAATCTAAGATTGAAATCTTAGTTTATAAGAAGAATGTTAAAGTCTTTTGCTGCTGGTGTCCCTATATCTCCCTGGGGATTCAAAGGGAAAAAGCAGTCATAGGATCAAGGCAGAATTCACAGGTCCATATGTCTGCTGAATATCATCATGATGCCACCTTAGCTGTTTAGGAATTAGGAAATGGAGATTAACCCAATTTGTAAAAAAAAATCTCTCATCCAAAACACTATCACCCTGGGTTATTTCTTATCAAGTTATAACACTATTCTCTTATTCCATATACAAGTAAGATTCTGTTGAATTGTTACACTTACTTGACTTCTGTTCTTCTTTTTTTTTTTTTAAATTTAACCTGCCCAAACTTATGGAAAACTTATGGAAACACAAGTTTTTTTAACAAATTCATGATTACCATTTGTGATAACTTGTCTTCAGCACTACTTTACTTCTGTGTACACTTTTTACTAATATTACTTATTTCCTGCTTCTTAGAATGTTTTCACCCTTGGTTTCTAAGACTTCCAATATTGTTCCTAGATGTATAATGTATTGATGTGTGGCAAACCTACGTCTTCAGTCCTGAACTCTTTGTATACTTAACATCTAATTGCTTCTTGAATATACCTAAGGAAGTGTAAAGTGAAGTTGCTCAGCTGTGTCCAACTCTTTGCAACCCCATGGACTGTAGCCCACCAGGCTCCTCCATCCATGGGATTCTCCAGGCAAAGATACTGGAGTGGGTTGCCATTTCCTTCTCCAGGGGATCTTCCTGACCCAGGGATCGAACACAGGTCTTCATTGCAGGCAGACACTTTAACCTCTGAGCCACCAGGGAGCCTTGAATATACCCGAGTTTCCTCAAATGCTACTAAACTTTCACAGTTTCTCACTACCACCACCTGCAAAGTATCTTCCTGTTTTTGTATTCTATATATCAGTTAAGAGTATCACCAGCCACCATCAAGCTGTAAATCATAGTTATTAAACTTTTATGTTTCTCATACCAGTCACCAAATTTGATTTATTTTACTTCATGTTTCTTTCTTCTTTCTGCTGACTCTCGATTCATTCAACCGAATCCCACTTTCACATAAAACTTTTTCAGGATTTTTCTTAGAATTTTCTGTTTTCATTTTTTATTGTTTTCTCATTCCATCTAAATTTCACAGTAATATGTAATGTTACTAATCAAAAATATTTTTAAACTCCTTTTTAACTCTTTGGTTGTTAGATGAAATTAAAACTCTCTAATGTATCATATAAAGCTATATAATTTGGTTTTGACCTACATAATTAATCTATCCTCATCTCTTATCACTCCAATTCATAGAACCATTTGTCTTTAGTTCCAGCTGTACCACACTTTTCAATGGGTCCTCACATATCAGCAGTTTTAAAACTCCATGCCTTTTCCATATTATTCTCCTACTGGTTATACTTCACCCTTGCCTTCCATTATTGGGAAATATCTTTTGCCTGTCAGTATTCAAATATTCTTTTTTTTCTCTTTGAATCCCTTCCAGAGCTTTATCTTCTTTAGCTAGTGAACCTATTCAACATTAATGATAAATTTAGCTTTGGAAATTTTGAGTCTGCAGGTGGTAGTTTGTTTAATTCTTGATCTAACCTAGAACGACTGATATCAACAAAGGCCCTAACATTTTGAATGGGTATTTGTAATTCTTCAACTATCTGTTTTGGCCTTTTAGTAGAAAAAGAGCATCTAATTGCACGTGGACAGATTTCTTCAAACACAGTGAATATACATTACAGGAATTGGAAGGGAAAAAGGAGGCATAGTTTGTATCTTTTTAGTCTTTGGCTATCTTAAGCCATTGCCTATACATAATTTTATCATATTGTAGTACAGCAAATGCTTTATATGTCTCTCTTCTCCTGCAAGAGAGATTATCCATCCTGGGACCTCTGGCTAGTAAAGGAAAAAGTTCAAGCTGCAGGTTACAAAATTCAATAGTATCAATGAAGACTCATTAAAGGAAAAACTGAGAAATGCTGAAATCTCACTCTTTCTTCTCCTCTCATACAACCTCTCCTGATATGAAGCACAGAGGATTCCCTCTCTCCTTCTATGCAATAGTCCATCCCACATTTGAAATTAAGTGTTCATTAATAGGCCAGATAAAGCCAATTGCACAGCTATCCTTCTAAAGATATTCTTCAGGAGGGTATGTCATGAGGGATGCACTTTTGGAGGCTGGTCCTATATCTTTATAAATTAACCCTAATTAGTGAGGATTCTGTGATTAACATCTTATCATTTTAAAAAAAATTGTTTTTAATCAATAAAACCTATAAGTATAGTCATATGTTACTTTTTAATTATTGTCTTTAGCTAAACTCTCCTAACCCCACTTGTGGTGCTGGTGTTTAGATTAGGGTGGGGTTGCAAAAATGCCAAAAACTGGAATGGCTCAAAGATATTTAGCAGGCAAAATCAAGAGGAATGAAGGTGAAGGTGAGAAGGGAGAAAGTGTCAAAAGCGACTTCTAGGTTTCTGGCTCACACAATTGAATGTATGGTAACACTCATTAGGGCAGAAAATATTAAGCCAAGTTCATGTTAGGGACTGGAAATCCATGAATTTACTTTTGGATATGTTAAATTTGGGATATTTCTGACACATCTGCTAAGTTGCTTCAGTTGTGTCCGACTCTGTGTGACCCCATAGATGACAGCCCACCAGGCTCCGCCATCCCTGGGACTCTCCAGGCAAGAACACTGGAGTGGGTGGCCATTTCCTTTTCCAATGCATGAAAGTGAAAAGTGAAAGTGAGGTCTCTCAGTCATGTCCGACTCTTCGTGACCCCATGGACTGGAACCTACCAGGCTCCTCCGTCCACGGGATTTTCCAGGCAAGAGTACTGGAGTAGGGTGCCATTGCCTTCTCTGACACATATACAAGGAGATATCAAATGGCTATTATAAATGTTGGCTTAGAGCTCAGAGTAGGGTCAGTAAGTATAAGTAATTAATTAGCTAGCTAGCTAGCTAGTTATAAATAGTATGGCATTTGAATTAATTTATCAAGTTCACAAGCTATTCAGAGAGACAACATATATTAATATATACAAAATATAAAAGTAGTTATATAGCCAAACCATAAGCGTTATGAGAGGAATAAACCGAACATAATAAGACCATATAAAAGGAAGCAAGTGATTCTGTTGAGTGATGAGTCTGGAGTATAAAGATGAGAAAATGTAACAGAAATTGTGAAATTTTAGCTGCGTCTTGATAGAACATTGAACAGTGTCATTCTTAACTGAGTAAACAGTACCTTCTCAGAGGCATTAGGCTCATGGAAAGTTTGAGGACCAATAAACAGTCCTTTGAGGAGGGATATAATCAAGAGAAAGATACTTTTCCTGCATCTTTAATTGCTGCAAAGAGGAATCTTTGAAAGTGCTGCTCATCAACTTTTCTCTTTCCAATAATCTTATATTTGTAATTCAACCAATTTTCATTTTAACAAAATTAGGTAATAAACTTCTAGACTCAGTTATTTCATTTTTGCCTGCACTTATGTAAATAGTCTGTGCTTTTAGGCAGTATCTGATATAAAATGCTCATGTAGTGCTTTGCGAGACTTGTTATCATAGTGCTTGATTTCCAGTAGGAGAATGATGTACTCCTGATAATATAAAAGGTATTGGTGTGTTTTTGAAGGACAGTTCCAGAAATAATTATTCCCAGAAAAACAAGGTAATTTTACAGCCATTGTGTCTGAGTTGAACATTCTACCAGAGTGTAGCAAGTAAAGCCTTTTACTTGGTGTTTTGACTGCTGAAAATGAGACATGTTTGAAGAACACTTAGACTGAATGCTCATGTAATGTATTTTGTCAGAGTGCCAGAAACAATGAAGCTCAGAAGGCAAATAGATTAAGAAAACACCAAAGGAACGGTTTGAGAGCCTACATAGGAACCTCTGAACACAAATTAAAATCATTTTACTTTCACAGTAAACTACACAGAGGAATTCATAGATTAAAATTTTTTAAATCTAACTCAATCTTTGTTAAAACATCACATAAAAATCTAATTGTTACTAATTTTATTGCCAAATATGGCTGAAATAATTAAATGTATGATTAGTTATTATGCCAAATAATGGTTACAGAGATTACTTGATAGTTAATGCTGAAATTGCATGTATTTTCGCTTTCTGCCTCTGAAATTTAAGGAAATTTTAAAGACTAGATATTACATAAGTAAGATCAGTCTGTAAAGGGGCTGAATAATTAGGAAGTGAAAGGATACTATTGTGGGTTCTTAAGACGCTGCTGCTGCTGCTCCTAAGTCGCTTCAGTCGTTTCCGACTCTGTGCAACCCCATGGACTGCAGCCTACCAGGCTCCTCCGTCCCTGGGATTCTCCAGGCAAGAGTACTGGAGTGGGTTGCCATTGCCTTCTCCGTCTTAAAAGGCTAGACGCTATTAAAACTGACAAATCACCATTTCCAAAAATCATATATCAAAGAATAATAAGGAAGTGAGAATGGAAATTAGGGAAACTTCAGACAACACTTCGTTCTTCAGTTCAGTTCAGTTCAGTTCAGTCGCTAGTCGTGTCCGACTCTTTGTGACCCCATGAATCACAGCATGCCAGGCTTCCCTGTCCATCACCAATTCCCGGAGTTCACTCAGATTCATGTCCGTCGAGTCAGTGATGCCATCCAGCCATCTGATCTTCTGTCGTCCCCTTCTCCTCCTGCCCCCAATCCCTCCCAGCATCAGAGTCTTTTCCAATGAGTCAACTCTTCCTATGAGGTGGCCAAAGTACTGCAGTTTCAGCTTCAGCATCATTCCCGCCAAAAAAATCCCAGGGCTGATCTCCTACAGAATGGACTGGTTGGATCTCGTTGCAGTCCAAGGGACTCTCAAGAGTCTTCTCCAACACCATAGTTCAAAAGCATCAATTCTTCGGTGCTCAGCCTTCTTCACAGTCCAACTCTCACATCCATACATGACCACTGGAAAAACCATAGCCTTGACTAGACGGACCTTAGTCGGCAAAGTAATATCTCTGCTTTTGAATATGCTATCTAGGTTGGTCATAACTTTTCTTCCGAGGAGTAAGTGTCTTTTAATTTCATGGCTGCAGTCACCATCTGCAGTGATTTTGGAGACCAAAAGTAAAGTCTGACATTGTTTCCACTGTTTCCCCATCTATTTCCCATGAAGTGATGGGACCAGATGCCATGATCTTCGTTTTCTGAATGTTGAGTTTTAAGCCAACTTTTTCACTCTCCTCTTTCACTTTCATCAAGAGGCTTTTTACTTCCTCTTCACTTTCTGTCATAAGCATGGTGTCATCTGCATATCTGAGGTTATTGATATTTCTCCTGGCAATCTTGATTCCAGCTTGTGTTTCTTCCAGTCCAGCGTTTTTCATGATGTACTCTGCATATAAGTTAAATAAGCAGGGAGACAATATACAGCCTTGATGTACTCTTTTTCCTATTTGGAACCAGTCTGTTGTTCCATGTCCAGTTCTAACTGTTGCTTCTTGACCTGCGTACAGATTTCTCAAGAGGCAAAGTGCATTTAATTCAGGAAATGTATCAGGGCAGAAAAAAAAAAAAAAAAAGGTGGTAATATAATACTTGCATTTAACTTACAACCAGATAAAAATGTAAATGTGCACCAGAAAGAACTGCAGTAATTATTAGATTAAGCAATGATTTATTCAGCTAAGTGAATGAATGTTAGAGGTGCTGTTGCATTCAGGAGATGTCATTGGTGGGTGAATGGTGTAGATGATCTGTTCTTTCTCTAGTTTTTATACCTGCAATAGCCAACCCAATTCCCTTAAAAAATTGAGACTTTTAAAAGTATCTTGGGAAAAACAGACTCTATATTTAATACTGATAATTAGAAATGCATGTTTATTGTATTTGCTATTTTTATTACCTTGGAATTTTAAAATTGAATTCCATATTTTAAAATATTTGCAATTTTAGTGTTGTGATATTCTTTTCATTTATGTAGCTTATTGTAATTCATTGATTTTTCATAATGATTTTTCCCTACACTGTGGAAGTGGTAGGCATGACTGGCATATTTAGTCTCCTCAGAAAAAAATAGTCTCAGATAGGTCTAAGGGTTTTCCTATCTCAGATAATTTATTAGTAAAAGTCAAAATTATTCAGTAATTCGGAGTATTTTTTACAAGACTGCATTATAGATTTGGGGATCAGAGGAGTGTCAAGATTGAAAGGATTTTAAGTTTTCTTCAGGACATGTAAGCTTTCTTGTCATCAGAATTTTAGAATGTAGCTACATTTGCTCTCTCTGAGCAGGCAATGAAGACTGGATGTGGAAAAGACACAGAATGAATTTCCTGGTTAAACTGTGTGAGCATGAGAATGGAATCTTGAGGAACATTATTTTTTTCTCAAATAGAACATGTATGCATAGTCTTTGAACTGACTTGAGAATGTAATTTGAGGTAGGATAGTTATAGAACTTTCTACCAATAATACAGCTCTAGGAGCTGCTCTGGACCTTCTAAGATCTGCATCTATCTGCGGCTATAGTCTATATATAGACATAGTTTATAACCCTTTTCTTTTCAGGAATGCTACAGAAATAAATTTTCTTTACTGTTGAATATGCCAGAAGTTAGAATTATAAAGGTTAACTAGCCAGGTCTCAGATCGCAAAACAACATATTTCTAAATTCCCAATGCATTCTTCTTTTTGTCCCTTTGCCCTTCTCCACCACTACCTTTTACTTTTTTAAGGGTTTGAGACTTCATGGTGGAAAAGGACTGGTGTACTGCTCACCATGAATTATAATAACAATGAATATACTTTAAAAAGTACTTCTGCATTGTAAGCACTGTGCTATACTTGTAAAACATTCACAGCAACCCTATGCAATTGCTATGTAAACATCATTTCTTAAGGTAGAAAATTAGGCTTAGTGAGGCTAACTGATTTATTTAGAATTCAGTGTTTGAATCACGATTGGTCTCCATTGTGTTGTAGTACAGAAATTAGACATTTTAAAAGGTTTCACAGTAAGATAGAAAGATGGATCAGTCTTGGATGAGGCCAGATGGTGACTGAGTCAAGACCTTAATGGATGGCATTAATCTCTAATAGTTTCTAGGTGTTCAGAGTCTGATCTTCAGCTTTTTAACCTCATAAACTCCATTTTGTTAGTATTTGGACTTGACTGAGCAGTTGTTTGCTGATACATATTATCCAAATTGACATAAGATTGACATATGTAATAGAAATGCGGATATAATCTCCCATGTGTAGTATGACAGATAGGTTGGGTATTTGCATTTGAGTGACCAGTAATGATCAGAAGTTGCTTCAAGCAAAGAACGTCAAAATAAGATGACATAGTCATATAATTCAGATAACACCAGTGCCATACACCCTTAATTCTCTCTACAGAAGGTAACATGTACACGTTTCTGTTGTAAAGTGATACCTGGATTCTTGAAAAACTCTATATCCTGAAGAATTCTATACTAAAAATTATAGGATTATGGGAAAAAATGGGATTTGGACAGATCACCCCAAACCTATGTAACTGTGTTTCTAGAACACTAACACAAACAATTGATCCCTTGAGAGATTACTTGAATAACTTGGGGAGACAGCTCACGGTAGCTTCAGTTTGCACCATGAGAGGCTATAAATATGCAAGAGCAATTGAGTGTAAATACTGACTTGTTGGAAGCATAACTCAGAGTTACTGTGGCTGCTGCAACAGTAAGTATGACCCACCACAAGTCTAGAGCAGAAGTGGTGGTGCATCTTATTGGGGAAGGTGACCTGGGTACACAGGCTCATTATCATTCTATTGTCATAATTGCAGCTCCACATGCCTAGGGAAAAAAAGTATTTGTAAAACATCCCATTTCTTTTATGTTAACATAATCCCTGTATTTGGCACTCTTATAGGAATGAGACTCTTTCACTGGTATAACATTTCATCTACTTACAAACCACATATGATAATTCTGAACTTTTGAGTGTTTGGAGAAAGCATACTATATTTAAATGAATCTTTAGCTTAAAAATAAATTGGGAAGAAAATTCTGATTCTAAATATTGGAATACTATTAATAGGATAAGATTTATTTGGATAATATATCTAGAATGGTCAGTGGCTTTAGGAGACATTCAGTTTGTCATCGGGAAGTCTCATCTACAGAACTGATGAAGGAGGATATTGAGGGCAATGAAAATTTCTCTGAAGTGTATTTTTACAAAATTAATGACTTGCAAATTTCTCAAGCAGTTAATGGTTATTGTTTTGTGATGAATCTTATAAAGAAGCTATATTGTTTGATGTAATTTTACAGCTAATTTGTATATAGATGAATTTAAGTTGACTAAACCTTATAATGTAAGTCTTTTGTAAATTATAGTAACATACTTAAAAGGGATACTGTATTTTGTAATCTATTTAATTTTGCCTTCAATAACTTGATTCCTTGACCCTATTATGTACCACACATCAAGCCTTCTTTGTTAATCAAAAGAGCAGAGCCATAAGTAATAAGGTTTAACATTAGAAAATATTTTTAGTGAAAAAGTAAGTTTAAAATATTTTAAAATATTTGAGTTGGATAAATATAATAAAGTTAGAGATAGAAGAAAACATCTACAGAAGTACTTTTCCTAATGATGCTTGGTTCCTAACAGACTAATGAACTGTGTAATAAAATGTCATTAATATTGCTATTGTGATTTGTAATACTGCAGTGTTTCACAAAACAGTAGATAAAGATATCTTGCAGACATAGAGGTGAGAACATGCTCAGTGTTAGGGGAATCACACTGATTAAAACTTCCCACCCTGGCCAGGCACCACAGTCACCATTTGCATGAGTTGTTTTATGACAGAAGATCCTGATAAGTAATACAGAACTAATAAGCCACCCCAACCAGAAGAGTTCGAGAAAGGTCGAAAGGAGACACCATATGTCTACCCACTTCCCAGAATCCCTCTCGCTAGCATCCATCTTGGCTGAGTGATGTGTGTGCCACCAGAAAAGACCCTGAATTAGAGTGACTGGCCAAAGACCACCCGGAAACTAATCCCATCACCATAAAATCCAAGACTGCAAGCCACACGACAGAGCTGTTCTCTTGGGTTCCCTTACCCTACTGCTCTCCACCCAGGTGCTCTTTCCCAATAAAAGCTCTTGCTTTGTCAGCACATGTGTCTCCTCAGACGATTCATTTCTGAGTGTTAGACAAGAGCCCAGTTTTGGATGCTGGAAGGGGTCCCCCTTCCTGCCACACTAGCAAAAATCAAAATCCCATCATGGGTTGGAAGCTAAATAACCAATATAATTTTATGACTGAAAGAATTTACAAAGTGATTGAGGAAACTGGGTATAAAACTTCACACAAGAGTTAGGCTTCAGAGCTAATATGTTAAAAAATTCTAAGGTAAAAAACTATCTAGCAATATGCTCGTTGAGGAGTGTGAGAGCTGTGATAAGCTCAAGATTCAGCTGCTGAGCTTCCTTTAACTTTTTGTTGGTTTCTTTTCTAACAGTCATAATAAGCTAGCTCACTTTTATGTAATAATACTCTTGTCATTTTTTTCATTTATTGTCCAGATTATCAATTTGCTGACTTTTTTTTAGCACCTTGTATGAAATAGACACAGAAGTATTTTCTGAAGATAAATAAAAAGCTTACTGTTAGTCACTTCTTATCGTTATCAGCATATTCTTATTTTTGAGGGGTCAATGTTGGAAGGGAAAGGGGTATTGGTTAGAGCTATAGGGATTGCAAGGTTTGTAGAGATTCACAATTCAGTGCCATAAACATATATGGAATATTGATTAGGTAGTATACAACTGCCCTTCCACATTTTTTGAACTGCTATACCTAGCAAAGCACTTTTCTTCTAGTAGGGACTTAGACAAATGATTAATGTAAGTGATGACTGTAAAGTCAGCTGTGTTGTTTTCTTTCCTTTAAAAAAAAACATACAGAAATATCAAATAAAATTTTTAAAATTTCCATAATGATTTTTGGAGAATAAATTGTATTTCATTTTATAACTGGTTTGTTGTGCTAAATGACATGCAAGCTATCAACAAAATGCCATTTCTTTTTGACTTTTTATTGATCCTCAATCCTTTTTTCAGTAAGGGTGAACTTCTCCGTTCCAGGGAGAAAGTTTCAGCAGGTCCTAGAGTTTTTACATTTTGACAAAAATAACAGACAACTCTAAAGTGACTTCAATA
This sequence comes from Nanger dama, assembly GCA_917880005.1. Taxonomy (NCBI): domain Eukaryota; kingdom Metazoa; phylum Chordata; class Mammalia; order Artiodactyla; family Bovidae; genus Nanger; species Nanger dama. Next base: position 8,512,682 of record CAKJTW010000059.1, read on the forward strand.
GCAAACAGTCTGATTCAGAAATTAGTGTGAAATTTGTAATGATGAAAGAACAAAAGTTTCTCTACGTTAAGTATTTTTCCCTGTTCCTTCTTCAACTGGATTTAGAGTGGAAGCCTATAGACAGCTCTTAGTAGCTCTTTTTGATCCTTCCAATTTGTTTGTCTCCATCCTTCTGAAATGGTTAACCCTCTGCCAAAGTTGACGTTTGAGGCTGGTGCCTAGAGGGGCAGCAGCGGTAGGGAATACACTAGTTCTTTTCAGCTAGGTATCTTTGTCCTCCTTGGGCTGCCAGTTAAATTTGATATTACTGTGTGGAGACGCACTCGATTAAAGCTGACTGTCTCATTGTATGACTTGGGATTTTTACAAGTTCCTGGATGGGATGTTTTTCTTGAAATTCAGTTGATATTAGTAGATGCACCACATACAAAGTAGAGCTCCTTTTGTAAGTAAGTTTCTTTTCATTCACTTTGTCAGTTTTTCATGTCCTTTTTATATCCTTAGCATTGCTGAGGGGACCAAGAGATGCGAAGAGATTTTATTTCATCCCTCCTGTAAATTCCTCATATAGAGTGGGAGGTATACCTTGTCTGTTTTTTTTTTTTTTTTTTTTTAATTACCAGTTTCTCTCTTGAAATTGGGGAAAGGGAGAGATTCATTCTAGTAGTTTTTAATACAGCAAACATTGCAATTATTAAATGTGTTGTAAATACCGATTTTTTTTTTTTTTTTTAATTCTATCAAGGATGACCATGTCCTAGAAGGCATGGGTTCTTTTTACTCATGGTTATATTGCCAGGCTAGTATAGTGCCTGAGATGTACTAGTATTCAAAAATTATAATAAAAACAAAGCTTTTGCCCATATTTCATTGCTTTTATTTTCATTGATGTCTGATCAGTGATTATTTATTACAGTTCAGCTAACACTGAGCTTGGTTTTATAGAAGGGATTCCTGTGTTTGTCTTGGAGCAGATTGTAAGTGGTGGTGGTAGTAAATTTATGTAGAGTTTGGGAGGATCATGGTGTACATTTTAGGGCAAGAGATCAGCAAGTGCCAAAATACGAGACAGAACACGTTGGTGACCCTTGGATATTGCTGGAGCATTTGGTAGAAGGAAGAAAACAAGTGGTGACACCAGATAATGCTGTGTGGGTTTTGTGTGCCACATTGAAGAGTAAGCATCTTTTCTTTAGGGTACTGGGGGATTTTGAAGAAATTGTAAATGAAAAACATGTTAATTGAGAGTAAGATATGTTTTCATCAATTTGTAAATGAAGAACTTGAAAATTCATTTATTGAGTATACATTATATTTTGAAACAGTCATTACCAAAGATTTGTGTTTCTCTTGGTTACATATGTACAGGTTTCAGTAGACCTTCACTGTTATCCAGGAGCTAGGTTTCAGACTTTCAGTTTTAGAAAAAAATATGAATTTCTTGCTTAAGATGAGGAAGTGTTTGTTATTTTCACTTCATAATTATGAAGAGGAGGACCAGGAATTTTACTTTTGAATCCTTGAAAGCTGAACTTTTCTACAAGCACTGATTTAATTCAAGTAAAAGGAAACAAACTTCAATACAGAAACATTAAAATGACAGTGTGCAGGAGAAATGCATTTTTATTTTATACAAGTTGGTAGACACCAATGGAAGAAAATAGAAACTGAGTAAGATGAAAGGCAAAACTGCAAGAAGAATGTTGCCACGTCCCCTAACATTTATATGAGGGTGTGTACTGTAATGTGAGTAAAGTATCAGGAAGCATGTCTGAGACAGCAGATTAGACAGTACAAGAAATTCAGATCTATTTTCTGGCTCAAAGAGGGGCGATCATTCAAATCCTGTTTAAATTGTGATGAGGTTTAAAAGCTGAGGAAATTGCACAGGCAGCAGCTCTTTTAGAGGGAGAATAACATTTGCTTAAAGGTCATTAAAGGACCTCAGGAAAATGCAAGTAGTAATTGGAATTTCCATAGTACTCAGGAAACAGAGCTTTTGCCGTTTGTGGCAAAAAGTATCTCCAAATCTCCTGAATGAGTGCACAATAGGATATATATGCCCAGGATAACGGGAATTTCTACTTTCCAGAAAAGGATCAAGAGAAGAATGAAGATAGTATAATTAAAACGTGAGTTGCTAAAGAGGGCAAAGATTTTGAAGCAAGGAAAAAAAAAAGTGATATTTCTGAATAATTAGCTATTAAATCTGCACATTTATTATAGCCAGACTTGGCATTACAACTGCTGGTTAAAGCATGTCAGAGGTTTCAACATAAAACTCCTTTTAGAAGTGGTTATTGTGTAAAATTAGCTATCCAGATCTTTATTCATCCCATACCATCTGGCAGACACATACAAGCCAGATGTCCCATATCTTTATACAGTTTTGAGTCACTGAGTTTACACCCAAAACTATAAATACAGCATTCTGGGGAAAAGCTAAGATAGAGTTCATACTTTCAATTTACTCTACTCTATCATTAATTCCAGTAAACATGATATATGTACTCATAGTACCCACCGCACTATAACCCAAGTCTTCATATTACTGAAGAAGAACCTATACTCAGTTTGCATCTCCCTGGTCCACTCTGTATTCCTTCTGTAGTATGTTTGGGAGAAGAGTAGTACATAGTTGGCTTCTGACTAGATTTGACCAGTAGGAGGTGGTGGCAAGACACCAGCAGGCAGAAGGAAAATGAAGTTGATAGACTTACTCCTCTGACTCCCTGCTTTTACACTGACTCCTGGTTTATTTGGGGTGAGCGTCTCCCACAGGTGTGTTTCTGTCCAGTTAAGGTAGTTGCTAACTCCCTTCTCCCTGTAGCTTTGGGGTAGTAGCTGCTCCCTTCTGCTGCTATCTTCAAAGCACTGCTACATCTCTCATCAGCTTTCCTTAATCATGTTCTTTGGTAAATAAATCAATCTTTCATTAAAGTTCCTTATTTGAATGTGCCATCTGTTTTCTCTTAGGAATCTGATTGATAGGTATCCACTTACTAAAAGGTGAAAGGCTTATTAGCTTGTGAAGAAATATTTTTCATGTGGTGTACTGATCAGAAAAACAATAGTCAGTGCAAGAAATAGATAGTAAGTCCTGACTTTTGACGTTGCACTTAACAAAACTCTGAAATTTTTGCTGAGATGTTAGGCTAGTGGTCTCACGTATATGCTCAGCCATGTCCAACTCTTTGCCACCCACCAGGTCCCTCTGCCCAGGGAATTTTCCAGGCAAGAATATTGGAGTGGGGTGCAATTTCCTACTCCAGGGATCTTCCAAACTTAGGGATTGAACTCATATCTCTTGCATCTTCTGCGTTGGCAGGTAGATTCTTTACCACTGGACCACCTGGGAAGTTCCAGTATTCTCATATTTTCAGTTAATATTCAGATATGAAGGCTTAATTTTGGAATGAATTTATGATATTTGAGAAATTTCTGTATTTTTCAAATACTTTTCATGTTTTATTGTTACACTCATTTGTTGGTCAGTCTCAAAGTCATGTCTGACTCTTTATGGCCCCATGGATTGCAGAGAGCCAAGCTTCCTTGTCCTTCACTATTCCTGGAGTTTGTTTAAACTCATGTCCATTGAGTCAGTGATGTCATCCAACTATCTCATCCTCTGTTGTCCCCTTCTCCTCCTGCCCTCAATCTTTCCAAGAATCAGGGTCTTTTCCAATGGATCTAAAAGCATATATTGCAATATATTAAAACAATCATCAATCAATTAAAAATAAGTAGAGATATACATTTTTAAAAGTATAGATTGACTTCTCAGTCTAAATTGTGTTTTTCCATCCTGATAAATCCTAAGTAATGGGGATGATAGCTATGAGTCTAATTCTTTTCCTTTTAGAGAAGTTTGAATGGGTGCTATGTGGTGGTCATTTTCAAAGTATTCTTCTCCTTTAGCTCCTGGGATCTTCTTTCATTCTTTTCCCATTTACTCCATGTCCTTTTCAATAAAGGTTAGTCGCCTGTTGCTTTTGGATTCAGCATGTCAAGAGAGTGCTTAATTTCTCCTATAATGTTTCTAGTTTCAGGAAGCCAATTAGCCAGATGGCTTATTTTGTTCTTTTGATAGTAGTTCCATGATGCCTTAATTTCAACAAGATGGCAAAGGAAACAAAACAAGTAGCTTGGCATCCTATCTAGTTATTATGAGCCTGTATATTGTAAAGGATGAAATACAACTTTCTGTGATTCTTCAAGAAAGGAACCATTGAGCACTGCTGATGGGGAAGAGAATTGGTACAGACAATATGGAAGATAATATTGAGGTGAAAATTAAAAAATAGAACTATCATACAATCCAGAAATCCTTCCTCTATATATTTATCTGAAGAAAACAAAATTAATTTGAAGATATATGCATCCAGTTTTCATAGAAGTATTTACAATACACAAGTTATAGAAGCAACCTAAGTGTTCATCTACAGGTAAATGAATAGAGAAAATGTGAGATACACACACACACACACACACACACACACACACACACACACACATGAATGTTACGCAGCCATAAAAAGAATGACATGATGTCCTTTGCAGCAACATGGATGGACCTTGAGATTGTCATACTGAGTGAAGTAAGTCAGGCAAACACAAATATTGGGTTGGCCAAAATGTTTGTTTGGGTTTTTCCCAAAGATATTATGGAAAAACCAGAACAGACTTTTGTCCAACCCAGTGTCATATAATATCACCTTTATGTGGAATCTGAATTTATTCATAAAACCAGAAATAGAGTCACAGATGTACAAAACAAACTTATGGTTACCAGGCTGTAAGTAGGAGCAAGAGATAAGTTAGGAAATTGAAATAAATATATACACACTACTATATATAAAATAGATAACTAATAAGGACCTACTGTATAGCACAGGCAACTCTTCTGAGTATGCGATAATGACCTGTATGGGAAAAGAATCTTAAGAAAAAGTAGGTGTATGTATATGGGTAGCTTTACACTTTGCTGTACAACAGAAATCAACGCAACATTTAAAATCAACTGTACTCCAATAAAATTTTTTTAAAAAGGAATTCAGTTGAGATTGAATACAAAACAAACAAAAAAATGAATGAAACTTTGCCATAGATGACAATTTGGATGCACCTGGAGGATATTATTGATTAGTGAAATAAGTCAGAGAGAGAAAAACAAATGCCATGTGTTTCTACTTTTATATGTGGAATCTAGAAAATATAGAACAAAAAGAGGAGTGGGACGAGGGGCAAAATACGTGAAGGGGATTGAAATACAAATACTAAGTATAAAATAAATCACAAGGATGTAATGTACAAAAGAGGAAATGTAATCAATATTTTATAATAACTTTTATGAAGTGTAATTTATAAAGCTATCAAATTCCTATTTTTGTACACCTGAAACTAACATATTGTAAGTCAGCTCTACTACTGCTTCTGCTGCTGCTAAGTCACTTCAGTCGTGTCCGACTCTGTGCGACCCCATAGACGGCAGCCCACCTGTCTCTCCAGTCCCTGGGGTTCTCCAGGCAAGAACACTGGAGTGGGCTGCCATTTCCTTCTCCAGTGCATGAAAGTGAAAAGTCAAAGTGAAGTCGCTCAGTCGTGTCAAGTCAGCTCTACTTCAATTAAAAGAAGAAACTCTTCATCTTATAAGTTCATACTGTTTCTACATTACGTATTTGGCACCAGCTTAAATGGTCTTATGACATTCTTTTTAGAGTTACCTTCCTCATACAGAGGAAAATATCACGTCATAAAGAATTATGTTTCAAGAAATTTCCAAGTCAGCTGTTTTGGACTCAGAGAACATAACTTTTGTAGAAATGATGATCCAAAGTCAAAGGAAGCTTAGGTTTCTGATTTTTACAGAGAAAGTTTTTCTAGTCAAGGCTATGGTTTTTCCAGTTGTTGTGTACAGATGTAAGAATTGGACTATAAAGAAAGTTGAGCACCAAAGAATTGATGCTTCTGAACTGTGGTGTTGGAGAAGGCTCTTGAGAGTCCCTTGGACTGCAAGGAGATCCAACCAGTCCATCCTAAAGGAGATCCGTCCTGAGTGTTCATTGGAAGGACTGATGCTGAAGCTGAAACTCCAATACTTTGGCCACCTGATGTGAAGAGCTGACTCATTTGAAAAGACCCTGATGCTGGGAAAGATTGAGGGCAGGAGGAGAAGGGGACATCAGAGGATGAGATGGTTGGATGGCATCACCGACTCAATGGACATGGGTTTGGGTGGACTCCAGGAGTTGTTGATGGACAGGGAGGCCTTCAGTGCTGCGGTTCATGGGGTCACAAAGAGTCAGACACGACTGAGTGAATGAACTGAACTGAACTGAACTTACATTTAAGTCCACAGCATAGCTAATGTATAACACTAACCTCAATTCTTAGGAGCAGAATGTCACCGAGCAAAAGAAACTTAATAAGATGAAGCAGGACTTGCTCCTCTTATTGTTCAGGAAAGAAAATGCCATTAGAACTTCTTCCCCATCTTCATGTTTATCCCACACGTGTTCCATATACCCCTGCCTTAAGGCAAAAGTAAAACTAACCCCTATCCCACCACTGAGTTGTCACATTCTCCTCAAATGGGCTACTCCTCCTGAATCAAATTAGGCCAATCTCTGAGTGTCTTCATTGCGATAAAAAGAATGTTGTATGTTTGAATAAATTCCAGTGGGTGAACAGAAATCAGTAGCTTTTTCACATTCTTTGAAATAATTGTAGGTTTTTAAAGATGTTAATTTTATCATGCATTTCTTGAGTGGTAGAATTTTGAGTAAGAATAACAAAAATGTCAAATGAAACCAGGAAGTGTGAAGACCAGAAATGAAAAATGGAAACACTGATGATTGATAGAGTCCCATTGAACATTTTCTGCCTTTTTATTGCTTTTCCTGTCTCTACTTCAAAGCTCAGAGATTCTCTGAGGGCTTTCAGTTTCTCTCTTGATAATGGCATTAGGGGAAAAGGGTGAGCAACCTTTCTATGGTAGGACTATTTATGTTGTTATTTCACTTACCTGGATTGTAAACAAGCTAAGCCATATCTCACATTTCTTATTATTCTCATAAATGGCCAAGCACAGTGGCATGTATAAGGAGGTACTTTAATAAATGTTTATGGGTTGGTTGGATTGAAATATATATATATATTCTCTCTCTCTCTTTTTTTTTTTGAATGATCCATTTCCTTCCTGTCTTATTCAGACTTCAAAATTATGCAGCCAGTTCTAAAATCTTACATGAGCTTTTCTCTTTCTACGTCCTGCAATTCATAATGTAGTCCTTGATGATTTTTTTTTTTTTTTGAATTGGTCTTCATATTGATTTTACCCTTTGGATTGTTTTTGTCTCTGTGCCATTAATAGAATACGTCTGGGTAGAAGTCAGGGAAGGGAGTTGTGTCAACTCAAAATGATGGTGAAAGTAAGTAAGTCAGAACTATAAGAAAGTACTGGGACTAGGGTGAAAGACATGTCATTTCTAGATGGAGAACTAAATAGAAATAGGAGGTTCTTAGATTGTGCGATGCTTGAGTTCCCTTGGGGTCCCCGCATGGACCCTTTAGATTGCAAGTTCTCATTTTGTTGTAGCAGATTCTTTATTTTCCTTTTTTTTCTTCAGCAGAAGAAAAAAAAAAATCAGCTAAAGTAAGCATCATGCAAGAAGAATAGTTTAAACTGAAGCATGGATAGGAATTTGCTAGGTAGAATAACTTGGAGAGAAGGATATTCCCATCAGAAGGAATACCTTATGCCATGTAAGTATAAGTTGGCATAATATAAAATCACATATTGAATTTTAAAGCACATTACTTCTGGGCAAAATATGCGGGGTGCTGAGTGATGGGAGATCAACAGTGCATAGCCAGATTGTGAAGGCCTTTGAATGCATATAAATGTGTTTATAAAATGTTTTAAAGAGTTTTGAGTCGGGTTCTGAAATAATTATCTTTTCAGCCATTATTCAAAAGATTACGCTGGGAGCAATGTTGATGTACTGAGAAAATAGAGAATGGGAAACAAGTAGGCATCCATTGTTCTAGTTCAGGTGAGAGAAAATGAGATCCTGAGTAATTGCAATCACAGAAGAATTGGGGTAGAAGGGCAGAGTAAATCAGAGTAGCAGTGCAAATGGGATTCCATGGTGCCTCAGTGGTAAAAGATGTGCCTGCCAAGCAGGAGACTCGTGGTCTGATCCCTGGATTGGAAAGATCCCCTGGAGATGGAAATGGCAATCCACTCCAGTATTCTTGCCTGGGAAATTCCATGGACAGAAGAGCCTGGTGGCTACAGTCCGGGGAATTACAAAGTTGGACATGGCTGAGGAACTTAGAAGGAATATGAGAGGTACAGATATGACAAGGACTGATGATCACTTGCACATGAAATTAGAAAGAGGTGGGATCTGGGATAACCCTCTCATTAGGATTTAGAATGACACAGGCTTTTTTTTTTTTTTCTTCTTCTTCTTCTTTTCCCCACCTAGTTTCTGACAAAAACGAAGAGGCAATTTATAAAGAAAGCAGTTGCAAAGACCTCAGAATGCTTGAACTCAATTTTCCAGTCTCTTGTTCTCTGCTTTCAGTAAAAGTATATTCTTATTCTTAATTAGAGAATAGCCATACCTCCCACGATAGTGTGATCACTCACCTAGAGCCAGACATCCTAGAATGTGAAGTTAAGTGGGCCTTAGGGAGCATCACACGAACAAAGCTAGTGGAGGGGACAGAATTCCAGCTGAGCTAAATTAAATCCTAAAAGATGATGCTGTGAAAGTGCTGCACTCAATATGCCAGCAAATTTGGAAAACTCAGCAGTGGCCACAGGACTGGAAAAGGTCAGTTTTCATTCCAAACCCAAAGAAAGGCAATGCCAAAGAATGTTCAAACTACTGAACAATTGCACTCATTTCACATTCTAGCAAAGTAATGCTCAATATTCTCCAAGCTAGGCTTCAACAGTATGTGAACCAAGAACTTCCAGATGTATAAGCTGAATTTAGGAAAGACAGTGGAACTAGAGACCAAATTGCCAGCATTCATTGGATCATAGAAAAGCAAGAGAATTCCAGAAAAGCATCTGCTTCATTGACTACACTAAAGCTTTCATGTAGATCACAACAAACTGTGGAAAATGCTTTAACAGATGGGGAATACCAGACCACCTTATCTGCCCCCTGAGAAACCTGTATGCAGGTCAAGAAGCAACAGTTAGAACCAGACATGGAACAGTGGACTGGTTGCAAATCAGGAAAGGAGTACATCAAGGCTGTTTATTGTCACCTTACTTATTTAACTTATGTGCAGAGTGCATCATGTAAAATGCCAGGCTGGATGAAGCACAAGCTGGAATCAAGATTGGTGGGAGAAATATCAGTAACCTCAGATACTCAGATGTCACCAACCTTATGGCAGAAAGTGAAGAGGAAATTAAGAGCTTCTTTATGAATATCAAGAAGATATTTCAGCTTTTGATGAAAAGCTGGCTTAAAACTCAACATTCACAAAGCAAAGATCATAGCATCCAGTCCCATCACTTCATGGCAAGTAGTTGGAGAAACAATGGGAACAGTGACAGACTTTATTTTCTTGGGCTTCAAAATCATCCTGGACAGTGACTGCAGCCATGGAATTGAAAGACAATTGCTCCTTGAAAGAAAAGCAATGACAAACTTAGCGTATTAAAAAGCAGAGAGATTTCTTTTCTTTCAAAGATCCATAGAGTCAAAACTGTGGTTTTTCCTGTAGTAATGCACGGATGTGAGAGCTAGACAACAACAACAAAAAAAGGATGGGTGCCGAACAATTGATGCCTTTGAACTGTGGTGCTGGAGAAGACTCTTGAAAGTCCCTTGGACAGCAAGGAGATCCAACAAGTCAATCCTAAAGGAAATCAGTCCTGACTATTCATTGGAAGGACTGATGCTGAAGCTGAAGCTCCAATACTTTGGCCACCTGATGTGAAGAGCTGACTCATTTGAAAAGACCCTGATGCTGGGAGAGACTGAGGGCAGGAGAAGGTAATGATAGAGGAGTAAGATGGTTGGATGGCATAACCAGCTCAACGGACGTGAGTCTGAGCAAACTCCAGGAGACAGCGGTGGACAAGGAAGCCTGGCATGCTGCAGTCCGTGGGTCACAAAGAGCCGGACACAGCTGAGTGACTGAAGAACAGTAACCACATTCCAGAAGGCTAGGCTGCATTCTTAATAGTTCACAAAGACACACATTCCAATGTGGAGTTTAGAAAACATTTTTGAGGTAAAGCAAAACTTCTGCATTCACTTTAAATGCTTAATAAATTGAACTGAATAAGTAATTTAAGAATTTTTTTTCAATATTAAATTTGTATATGAGGATCAGTAAGTGCAGCCTTTAGTGTAACCTGGAGATAGCCTAAGTTAAAGAACTAGACTGAAAACTGACATTAAATCTCAATTTGGTCAAATCATTTTTTATTTATTCTTTTTCACTTATTATAAAGCAAGATATTAGGAATATAAAAAGTATTCCAAAGAGGAAATAAAGGGATATCTTTCTTCTATGTAGTTTAATGCCAGTGGCTTGATAATCTATTTTGGTTTTGCTTTAAATATCAGAGTTTGTGTATAGGTGCATGTATGTATATATGAGTGTGTGTGTATATATTCCTAAATTTTATTTTAAGATAATTTTTTAAAAGTAAACTTCTGAATTTGTGGTTTAGTAAGTATTTATTTCAACTGGACTTGTCTCTCTTTGCAGATCTATAATAGTAAGGCATAATTACTATTTTTTAAAGTTATTGTTTAGTTTTTCAAGTCTCCAACATTTAATTTTATTGCTCTCTTTTGTCTTTGAGAAGTTAATGGTGATATAGCACCTACTGTTTCTTAGCCAGATAAAGTATTTTTGTCTCATTAGAAGACAGTCCTGTGATATTTTCAAGAGAATATTAAAAACATCAGTTTATGTTGGAAATTGTGTCTTTATGATAATACTGTAGGCTCTGCTATTCTTCATGGATTTCAGTTGCAAAAATTAATGCACTGATCTTGACTTTAAAATTCACTCCTTTGCTGCTTGATGATATTTTCCAGTGGATTATCTCTGATGGTTGAAATATTTATTATCTTTCATTGTCTAATTCTTGAGATTAGACTTTAGGATGTTGGTCTGGAAAGCGTTTTATTTTCATCTGTGTTCTTTTAAAATTTTTATTAGATATTGTTTTGCAATGTTGTATTAATTTCTACTATACAACAGAGTAAATCAACTATATATATACGCATATATCCCCTCTCTTTGGAATTTCCTTCCTATTTAGGTCATGAAAGAGCACGAGTAGAGTTCCCTTTGCTATACAGTAGATTCTCATCACCTATCCATTTTATACATAGTACTAATGGTGTATAAAAAATGATCAAACTACCACACAATTGCACTCACTTCCCATGCTACTAAGGTTATTCTCAAAATCCTTCAAGCTAGGTTTCAACAGTACTTGAATCAAGAACTTCCAGATGTTCAGATACCAAGGGAACATTTCATGCAAAGATGGGCTCGATAAAGGACAGAAATAGTATGGACTTAACAGAAGCAGAAGATATTAAAAAGAGGTGGCAAGAATACACAGAAGAACTGTACAAAGAAGATCTTTATGACCAAGATAATCACAATGGTGTGATCATTCACCTAGAGCCAGACATCCTGGAATGTGAAGTCAAGTGGGGCTTAGAAAGCATTACTACGAACAAAGCTAGTGGAGGTGATGAAATTCCAGTTGAGCTATTTCAAGTCCTGAAAGATGATGCTATGAAAGTGCTGCACTCAACATGCCAGCAAATTTGGGAAACTGAGCAGTGGCCACAGGACTGGAAAAGGTCTGTTTTCCTTCCAATCCCAAAGAAAGCCAATGCCAAAGATTGCTTAAACTACTGCACAATTGCACTCATCTCACATGCTAGTAAAGTAATTCTCAAAATTCTCCAAGCCAGGCTTCAGTAATATGTGAACCGTGAACTTCCAGACGTTCAAGGTAGATTTAGAAAAGACAGAGTAACCAGAGATTAAATTGCCAGTGTTCACTGGATCATGGAGGAAACAAGGGGATTCCAGAAAAGCATCTTCCTCTCTTCTGTTTCATTGATTATACTAAAGCCTTTGCCTATATGGATCACAACAAACTGTGGAAAACTCTTTAAGAGATGGGAATACTAGACCATCTTTACTTGTCTTCTGAGAAACCTCTATGGCAGGTCAAGAAGATAGATACAGGCATGGAACAACTGACTGGTTCATTTGTGAAAGGAGTCAAGACTACATATTTTCACCCTGTTCATTTAACTTATATGCAGAGCACATCATGCAAAATGCTGGGCTGGATGAGTTACAAGCGGGAATCAAGATTGCTAGGAGAAATATCAACAGCCTCAGATATGCAGATGATACCACTCTAATGTAAAGTGGAACTAAAGAATCTCTTGATAAGAGTGAAAGAAGAGAATGTAAAAAGCTGCTTAAAACTCAATATTAAAAAAATCATAGAATCTAATCCCATCACTTCTCTTCAATCACTTCTCAGAGTTTCTCTTCTTGGATTCTAAAATCTCTGTGGGTGGTGACTGCAGTCATGGAATTAGAAGACTCTTGCTTCTTGGAAGGAAAGCTATGAGAAACCTAGACAGTGTATTAAAAAGCAAAACCATCACTTTGCTGACAAAGGTCCTTATAGTCAAAGCTATGGGGATTTCCCTGGTGGTCAAGAGGTTAAGACTACACCTTCCAATGCAGGGGTGTGGATTCAATCCCTGGTAGGGGAGCTAAGATCTCACATGCCTTGAGGCAAAAAAAAAAAAAAAAAGCTGTGGTCTTTCTGGTAGTCATGTACAGATGTAAGAGTTGGGACATAAAGAAAGGAGAATGTCAAAGAATTGATGCTTTTGAACTGTGGTGCTGGAGAAGACTCTTGAGAGTCCCTTGGACAACAAGGAGATCAAACCAGCCAATCCTAAAGGAAATCAACCCTGAATACTAATTAGAAGGACTGATGCTAAAACTGAAGCTCCAGTACTTTGTCTACCTGATGCTAAGATCCAACTCAGTGGAAAAACCTTGATCCTGGGAAATATCGAGGGCAGGAGGAGAAGAGGGCAACAGAGGATGAGGTTGCATGGTGTCACCAGTTCAGTGGACATGAACTTGGGCAAACTTCAGGAGATATTGGTAGACAGTGTGTGCTACAGTCCATTGGGTAGCAAAAAGTCGGAAAGGATTTAGCAACTGAACAACAACGACAGTGTATATACGTGTATCCCAGTCTCCTAATTCATCCTACCCTCCATTTCACCCTTAGAATTTATATGTTTGTTCTCTACATCTGTGTATCTGGGGATTCCCTGATGGCTCAGATGGTAAAGAATCTGTTTGCAATGCAGCAGACCCATGTTCCATCCCTGGGTCACGAAGATCCTCTGGAGAAAGGAATGGCAACCCACTATATTATTCTTGCCTGGAAAATTCCATGGACAGAGTCAGCCTGGAGGACTACAGTCCATGGGGTCACCAAGAGTCATACATGACTGAGTGACTAACACATACTTCTGTGTCTCTATTTCTACTCTATAAATAAGATCACCAATATCAATATTTTCAGATTCCACATAAATGCATTAATATATTTATTTTTATCTTTTTACTTACTTCACTGAGACTGTTTCTAGGTCCATCCATGTTTCTACAAATGGCCCAATAGAATTTTGGAAAGAATTCTTCTTTTATGGCTGAGTAGTATTTATTGATTGCCAAGAGAAATATCAATAACCTCAGATACGCAGATGACACCACCTTGTGAAAGAGAAAAGTGAAATAGCTGGCTTAAAACTCAACATTCATAAAACAAAGATCATGGCAACTGGTCCCGTCACTTCACAGCAAATAGATGGGAAACAATGGAAACAGTGATAGATTTTATTTTCTTGCACTCCAAATCACTGCAGGTGGTGACTGCAGCCATGAAATTAAAAGACACTTGGTCCTTAGAAGAAAAGCTATGACCAACTTAGACAACATATAAACAGCAGAGACATTACTTTACCTACAGTGGTCCATCTAGTTCAAAGCTATGGTTTTTCCAGTAGTCATGTATGGATGTGAGAGTTGGACTATAAAGAAAGCTGAGCACTGAAGAATTGATGCTTTTGAACTGTGGTGTTGGAGAAGACTCTTGAGAGTCCCTTGGATTGCAAGGAGATCCAACCAGTCAATCCTAAAGGAAATCAGTCCTGAATATTCATTGGAAGGACTGAGGCTGAAGCTGAAATACTTTGGCCATCTCATGTGGAGAACTGACTCATTGGAAAAGACCCTGATGCTGGGAATGATTGAAAGCAGGAGGAGAGGCAGACAACAGAGGATGATATGGTTGGATGCATCACCAATTCAATGAACATGAATTTGAGTAAGCTCCAGGAGTTGGTGATGGACAGGGAAGCCTGTTATGCTGCAGTCCATGGGGTCAAAAGAGTCAGACAACTGAGCAACTAAACTGAACTGAATACCTATTGAAAACCTATTAGAGATGACTGAGTCCAACCCCTTTGAATTCAGTTCAAGTCACCTAGTCCAGAGTGTTAAGTGAGGCTGCTTTATTTCTTAGTCAACATGACCCAGAGCTAGAGCTTTAGGGCTCTGGAGCATAAGCCAGTACTTTGGTCAGGTTAGGGCCTTAGTATAAAAGCTCTACAATTGTTAGAAAGAGGGAGGTCCACATCCTGTTTTATGTACTTAATGATCTGTTCAACTGATCTCTAGGCTTGGCGAGAAGCCAGATGGACTAAACTATGTGTCCCACAAAAAGTGAGTCTACATATCTGTCAGTCTCAGTTATTTCAACAGCCACTTGTAGAGAAACTACTGCATGCCTCCTCTGGGGCATTTGTTAAAATGAGGAAGATTAAATTTCTGGTTTTGAACTGTTCATGAGGGAATCTGACACAAATACAATTGATTCCAAAAGAATAGGCTGTCTAAATGTTATAGCAAAAATTAAAAACAGTGTTAAGGTCCCATGGAAGAAAGAGCTAATTCTCTATGCAGAGTGAGATCATGAAGGATCAGTTGGTTTTAAGAGTTAAAGAGTAGAAATATTAGTCTTCTAAGGAAAATAAATATCATAAAGAAAAGGAATAGAGACTTCAAAAGGCACAGATGTTTTTGAAGTAGTAGATTTTTGAAACAGCTTTGTCAGAGAGTGTCCAGGGACTAGAAAGAGAGATGAGGTGACAATGTAAAGAATTTTACATGAAATACTACGTTCCCCTCCACCCCGAGGAAAATTTGAGTTTAATGAAGGTTTTGATAAGAAAAACAGATGAAAAATCTACTTGATTTGATGTAATGTTTTCCCAGGGTTTTGAAATCATATAGCTTAAACTATCCACTTTTACAAAACATCTCTACAGCCCCCTTTTTTGTTCTTTTTTGGTTCACTTGCTAAGTCCTTTTCTACTTAAGATTTAAGACCCAGTTTATGTTGCATGTATCTGATGTTTTTCTTGACCCTCTGGGCATCAGCCCTTCTTATTTCTATAACTTGTAAAAGTTCTATACCACTAACAAACAATTTAGAACCTGGAATATGTTTAGCAACTTAATAGTTGCTCAGAAAGTATGTATCAAAATTAGCAGTTATTGCTGAGTATTTTTACCCACTGCACGGTCAGTGTTTCACACTGCTTCTCAAGGATTAGCAGCTTACTATTTTACTCATTAATAGTTTATAGAATAAATCAGAGCATGAACACATGACTTAATAAGTGGATAAATTGGTCTTCTAAGGTTTTGAGTATTTCTGTAGAAAGCACATTGTTTAAAATCAGTCTGCTCATAACTAATTACTTTAAGGAGCTGTAACTCGGTTATAAATATTTTAATATCAGCTCCTAGCTCTTTAATTTCAGAATTACTGAGGTTTAGACACCTCGGTAGTATCAGGGGTACCGACACTTTCTTTAGTTTTGGATACTGCAACAGTGGTTCTCCTTTCATAATTTTACAATTATGCCACTGTGGAGATGTTTTAAATCTCCTTTTGTCTGGATGATAAAGGTGTATAATAACATGCCAACTTATTATGGTACTTCTGTTGGGTTTTTGATACAAGGTACAGGGTTAGTCATGCTACATAACTTTACCATCTCCTCCTGTTTATGCCCTGAACTAGTCTCTTGATAATCTGCAGATGCTACATTATCTTGATACTTATTTATCTACTTTTGACTCTGTCTGTGTTCACAACCAGATTGTAAGTCCCCTTAAAAAGGAACTGTCCTAACATGGTCTTAAAGTGTGTTCTCTGAAATAAGATGCAGAATAAATGGGAAAGGAGAAAAAGCTGCTGTACTTCAGGTTCCCTTTCACAAAGGAGGGGACTCAATAAGAGGACATGTTTTTGTTGTTGTTCATGTGGTTGATGCCACTGGTGGTGAATGAGAAAAGCTCTGACTCAATCTCTCTTACCACAGAACTTGCCTAGTTAACTGATTTTGATTTTACTTCAACCAGTGGGAAGCCAGTATGAGGTTATCGGCATATGTTCTATGGAGGGATGTGCTTTACAGATGAAAGCAAAGCATGTACTTTTTCTTGTGTAACAGAAAGCATATTATTTAGGTTATCTGAATTAACTCCATATCGAGGGTTCTTCCAGGCAAATAGTTTGTTTGGGGGCAGTGGCTTGGATACTGTTGGATAACATTTAGATTAACATTTAAAGTGTATGGCAACTTACCTACATAGTCCCATGTCTTGAAAGTAATTATTAAGACTAAACAACATACATACTTGTAGTTGATACCATGATTTTGAGCTTATTATCTATGCACTGATGCTTTTACCTATAAGGAATCATAAGCAGTAGTATCCTTTGGACATTAAATAATTAGTAGTAGGAACATTTTAGAAAGATTTTCTGTTTTTGTAATATGTCACTTTTTCCCCTTGAGGTAGACAAATTCACAAAATATCTTGAAATAATCTGCTTTGTTTCCTAAGGGGAGCATTTTTCTGATGGTTTTCTGACTTACAGCCAGGCTTTTTGTTTGTTTGTTTGTTTGGCCAAAATATCAGTGTTTGAGGACAGAAATAGTCTCATTTCAGCCAGCAGAAATGTCATTTGGAAATACAAGTGACCATTACCACCCAAAATATAAAGCACTTATTAATGCTTGCAACATTACAAATATCAATGACAGAATGGTTTCATAAGAGATCGCTAGACAGATGTAACTTAATAAAAAGAGACAGGAAAAGTAAGAGGAAGGCCACAGAATGTTATTTCATAGAAGGTGAAGTATTCAGGAAAAAAAATACTCAGGAGAACACAAGGAACAGTGCCATATACATATACAGACAGTTGAAAAAGAAGGGAAAAATAATATTTAAACATGACACAGAGACCTGAAAAATAGAAGGAAGGAAAGCACAGGAGGAATGAGAACCAGGTTTTAAGGATTTGCTACAAATTACCAAATAGATTCAAAGGATTAGATCTGATAGACTGAGTGCCTGAAAAACTATGGATGGAGGTTTGTGACATTGTACGGGAGGCAGTGATCAAAACCATATCCAAGAAAAAGAAATGCAAAAAGGCAGAACAGTTGTCTGAGAAGGCTTTACAAACAGGAAAGAAGAGGAGCTAAAGGCAAAGGAGAAAAGGAAAGATATACCCATTTGAATGCAGAGTTCCAAAGAATAGCAAGGAGAAATAAGAAAGCCTTCCTCAGTGATCAATGCAAAGAAGTAGAGGAAAATAAAATGGGAAAGAATAGAGATCTTTTCAAAAAAATTAGAGATACCAAGGGAAAATTTCATGCAAAGATGAGCACAATAAAGGATAGAAATGCCATGTATGGACCTAACAGAAGCAGAAGATATTAAGAAGAGGTGGCAAGAATACACAGAAGAACTATACAAAAAGATCTTTATGACCCAGATAATCACAGTGGTGTGATCACTCACCTAGAGCCAGACATCCTGGAATGTGAAGTCAAGTGGGCTTCAGGAAGCTTTACTACAAAAAAAGCTAGTGGAGGTAATGGAATTCCAGTTGAGCTATTTCAAATCCTGAAAGATGATGCTGTGAAAGTGCTGCACTCAGTATGCCAGCAAATTTGGAAAACTCAACAGTGGCCACAGGACTGCAAAAGGTCTGTATTCATTTCAATCCCAAAGAAAGGGAATGTCAAAGAATGTCCATACTACTGCACAATTGTACTCATCTCACATGCTAGCAAAGTTATGCTCAAAATTCTCCAAGCCATGCTTCAACAGTACAGGAACTGTGAACTTCCAGATGTCTGACCTGGATTTAGAAAAGACAGAGGAACCAGAGATCAAATTGCCAACATCTGCCAGATCATCGAAAGAGCAAGAGAATTCTGGAAAAACATCTACTTCTGCTTTATTGACTACACCAAAACCTTTGACTGTGTGGAAAACTGTGGAAAATTCTTCAGGAGATGGGACTCTCAGCCCACCTGACCTGCCTCCTGAGAAATCTGTATGCAGGTCAAGAAGCAACAGTTAGAAATGGACATGGAACAAGAGACTGGTTCCAAAGTGGGAAAGGAGTATGTCAAGGCTGTATACTGTCACCCTGCTTATTTAACTTCTATGCAGATTACATCATGTGAAATGCCGAGCTGGATGAAGCACAAGCTGGGATCAAGATTGCCCAGAGAAATATTAACCTCAGATAAGCAGATGACACCACCCTTATGGCAGAAAGTGAAGAACTAAAGAGCCTCTTGATGAAAGTGAGAGAGGAGAGTGAAAAAGCTGGCTTAAAACTCAACATTCAGAAAACTAAGATCATGGCATCTGGTCCTATCACTTCATGGCAAATAGATGGGGGAACAAGGGAAACAGTGACAGAATTTATTTGGGGGGCTTCAAAACGACTGCAGATGGTGACTGCAGTCATGAAATTAAAAGACACTTGCTCCTTGGAAGAAAAGTTATGACCAACCTAAACAGGATATTAAAAAGCAGAAACATTACTTTACCAACAAAGGTTCATCTAGTCAGAGATATTGTTTTTCCAGTAGTCATGTATGGATGTGAGAGTTGAACTATCAAGAAACTGAGTGAAGTCGCTCAGTCGTGTCCGACTCTTTGTGGCTCCATGGACTGTGGCCCACGAGGCTCCTCCATCCATGGAATTTTCCAGGCAAGAGTACTGGAGTTGGTTGCCATTTCTTTCTCTAGGGGAATCTTCCCGACCCAGGGGTTGAAACTGGGTCACCTGCAATGCAGGCAGATGCTCAGATGCTTTACTGTCTGAGCCACCAGGGAAGCCCTGAAAGAAATCTGAGCGCCACAGGACTGATGCTTTTGAGCTGTGGTGTTCGAGAAGACTCTTGAGAGTCCCCTGCACTGCAAAGAGATACAACCAGTCCATCCTAAAGGAAATCACTCCTGAATAGTCACTGGAAAAACTGATGCTGAAGTTGAAACTCCAGTGCTTTCACCACATGATGTGAAGAACCAACTCATTGGAAAAAACCTCGATGCTGGGAAATATTGAAGGTAGGAGGAGAAGGGGACGACAGAGGATAAGATGGTTGGATGGCATCACCAACACAATGGACATGAGTTTGAGTAGGCTCCAGGAGTTGGTGATGGATAGGAAAGCTGGCTTGCTGAGGTCCATGGGGTCACAAAGAGTTGGACACGACTGAGCGACTGAACTGACTGACTGACAAGTTAACAAAAGCATAGTCACAGTTGGTAGTCTGGTGGACATTAGTAAATTCCAGCAGTGTATTTTAAGTTATTTGTAAAATTGATAAGGATAGGATAGAAAAGAATATAGATTAAGAGATATCCCCCAAAATGCTAGGACACAATACAGTTAATTTGTATGTAGCAGACTGTGTTTGCTTAGCTTTTTTCATTAGCCTATTAAAATACATTTACCTAGTATATAATTAGATAAATTCAAATTACTCTTTTTTATGGTTAAATTCCACTTAAGGAACTCTGACCTGTATTATTTGTGGGAGAATTTTATGTATCCAGGTGGACTGTAGTGACCATCTGGTTACTGGATGGATGCCCAGGACTGGACAGATTATTGCTGATTTCTAGCTATGCCCACACCTTTTCACTTGGAAAAAGCACAATTGTTAAAGGTTTACATAATTGGTAACCAAAAAGAGACATTATGCTCACACAAAAGTACTAATGTCAATGATCGAGTTAGTTCTCAGGCTATAATAAATATTATTGTCTTTCTTGTCCTGTCTTACTATGAGTTCCAAGATACTGTCAGAAATTGTATCTTATGTACTTCCCACAACAGTCCTATGATAAATGTTTTATTTTACTCTGAATTTATATATACACATACATACATAAATATAAATAAACATATTGAGGCTTTTAGGTAAAAAAAAAAAAATCCTCAGAGTTTCATAGCTAATAAGTAGCAACCCTTGATAAATTCCAGTTCTATATCATGAGTTTTTAATAACTATGCCCTTTCCCTAAACTTATATATATATATATATATATATATATATTTGAAGGCTTTACCATATGCTAGACTCCAAAAAACAACCTTTTCATCTTTCTCTTTATTGAGAATCTCAAAATTATTTATATATTCATCATTATATTTACTTCACATGATTAAAAATATACATTAGTAGGAATAATGCAGTGAGATAGAGCATATTGTAGTATACATTCCTAATTCATGGACAATCTGGCTTGACATACTAGTATAATCAAACAACATTGTCTGAATTATTTGCTCTCAAAAATGCCTTTAGTTTCTATAAACTGGGTAATAGTAAACTAAGAATTTTCTGAATGTTGAGCTTTAAGCCAACTTTTTCACTCTCTACTTTCACTTTCCTCAAGATGCTTCTTAGTTCCTCTTCACTTTCTGCCATAAGGGTGGTGTCATCTGCATATCTGAGGTTATTGACATTTCTCCCAGCAATCATGATTCCAGCTTGTGCTTCTTACAGCTCAGCTTTTCTCATGATGTACTCTGCATATAAGTTAAATAAGCAGGGTGACAAATGTACAACCTTGACATACTCCTTTTCCTATTTGGAACCAGTTTGTTATTCCATGTCCAGCTCTAACTGTTGCTTCCTGACATGCATATAGATTTCTCAAAAGGCAGGTCAGGTGGTCTGGTATTCTCATCTCTTTCAGAATTTTCCAGTTTATTGTGATCTACACAGTCAAAGGCTTTGGCATAGTCAAGAAAGCAGAAATAGATGTTTTTCTGGAACTCTCTTGCTTTTTCCATGATCCAGCAGATGTTGGCAATTTGATCTCTGGTTACTCTGCCTTTTCTAAAACCAGCTTGAACATCAGAAAGTTCACGGTTCATGTATTGCTGAAGCCTGGCTTGGAGAATTTTGAGCATTACTTTACTAGCATGTGAGATGAGTGCAAATGTGTGGTAGTTTGAGCATTCTTTGGCACTGCCTTTCTTTGGGATTGGAATGAAAACTGATCTTTTCCAGTCCTGTGGCCACTGCTGAGTTTTCCAAATTTGCTGGCATGTTGAGTGCAGCACTTTCATAGCATCATCTTTCAGGATTTGAAACAGCTCAACTGGAATTCCATCACCTCCACTAGCTTTGTTCTTAGTGATGCTTCCTAAGGCCCACTTGACTGCACATTCCAGGATGTCTGGCTCTAAGTGAGTGATCACACCATTGTGATTATCTGGGTCATAAAGATCTTTTTGTACAGTTCTTCTGTGTATTCTTACCACCTCTTCTTAATATCTTCTGCTTCTGTTAGGTCTGTACTATTTCTACCTTTATCGAGCCTATCTTTGCATGAAATGTTCCTTTGGTATCTCTAATTTTCTTGAAGAGATCTCTAGTCTTTCCCATTCTGTTGTTTCCCTCTATTTTTGCATTGACCACTGAGGAAGGCTTTCTTATCTCTCCTTGCTATTCTTGGAACTCTGCATTCAGATGCTTACATCTTTCATTTTCTCCTTTGCTTTTCTCTTCTCTTCTTTTCACAGCTATTTGTAAGGACTCCTCAGACAGCCATTTTGCTTTTTTGCATTTCTTTCCCATGGGGATGGTCTTGATCCCTGTCTCCTGTACAATGTCACGAACCTTCGTCCGTAGTTCATCAGGGACTCTATATATCAGATCTAGTCCCTTAAATCTTTTTCTCACTCTCACTGTATAATCATAAGGGATTTGATTTAGGTCATACCTGAATGGTCTAGTGGTTTTCCCTACTTTCTTCAATTTAAGTCTGAATTTGGCAACAAGGAGTTCATGATCTGAGCCACAGTCAGCTCCTAGTCTTGTTTTTGTTGACTGTATAGAGCTTCTCCATAGTTGGCTGCAAAACATATAATCAATCTGATTTCAGTGTCGACCATCTGGTGATGTCCATGTGTAGAGTCTTCTCTTTTGTTGTTGGAAGAGGATGTTTGCATTCAGAAAATGAAGATCATGGCATCTGATCCCATCATGTCATGGGAAATAGGTGGGGGAAACAGTGGCAGACTTTATTTTGGGGGCTCCAAAATCACTGCAGATGGTGACTGCAGCCATGAAATTAAAAGATGCTTACTCCTTGGAAGAAAAGTTATGACCAACCTAGATAGTATATTCAAAAGCAGAGACATTACTTTGCCAACAAAGGTCCATCTAGTCAAGGCTATGGTTTTTCCAGTGGTCATGTATGGATGTGAGAGTTGGACTGTGAAGAAAGCTGAGCACCTAAGAATTGATGCTTTTGAACTGTGGTGTTGGAGAAGACTCTTGAGAGTCCAAGGGAGATCTAGCCAGTCCATTCTGAAGGAGATCAGCCCTGGGGTTTCTTTGGAAGGAATGACACTAAAGCTGAACTCCAGTACTTTGGCCACCTCATGCGAAGAGTTGACTCATTGGAAAAGACTCTGATGACGGGAGGGACTGGAGGCAGGAGGAGAAGGGGACGACAGAGGATGAGATGGCTGGATGGCATCACTGACTCGATGTACGTGAGTCTGAGTGAACTCTGGGAGTTGGTGATGGACAGGGAGGGCTGGCATGCTGCGATTCATAGGATCACAAAGAGTTGGACACGACTGAACGACTGAACTGAACTGAAACTAGGAATTTTACAGTCTGTAAACCTGAATGGTAGTATATAAACTATTTGTATTACATTGATGTTAAGGGTAGAATTAGCATCCTTTATTAAAATTAAGATGTCAAAAAGGATTTATAACTAATGTTTATTTGGGGGCTTCAATCAAACTTTCACTTAATCTTAACATTTTGACTATAACATTTGGGTAGAGTTCTCTGATGATTCAGTAATCAAATTTATTCTATTTTGGCATCTTTATGTTTTTGGTTAAATAAGTTCAAGTTCAGTCGCTCAGTCATGTCGGACTCTTTGCAACCCCATGAATCGCAGCACGCCAGGTCTCCCTGTTTATTACCATCTCTCGGAGTTCACTCATACTCACGTCCATCAAGTCCGTGATGCCATCCAGCCATCTCATCCTCGGTCGTCCCCTTCTCCTCCTGCTCCCAATCCCTCCCAGCATCAGAGTCTTTTCCAATGAGTCAACTCTTCACATGAGGTGGCCAAAGTACTGGAGTTTCAGCTTCAGCATCATTCCTTCCAAAGAAATCCCAGGGCTGATCTCCTTCAGAATGGACTGGTTGGATCTCCTTGCAGTCCAAGGGACTCTCAAGAGTCTTCTCCAACACCACAGTTCAAAAGCATCAATTCTTCGGCACTCAGCCTTCTTCACAGTCCAACTCTCACATCCATACATGACCACAGGAAAAACCATAGCCTTGACTAAACGGACCTTAGTCGGCAAAGTAATGTCTCTGCTTTTGATTATGCTATCTAGGTTGGTCATAACTTTTCTTCCAAGGAGTAAGCATCTTCTAATTTCGTGGCTGCAATCACCATCTGCAGTGATTTTGTAGCCCCCAAAATAAAGTCTGACACTGTTTCCACTGTTTCCCCATCTATTTCCCATGAAGTGATGGGACCGGATGCCATGATCTTCATTTTCTGAATGTTGAGCTTTAAGCCAACTTTTTCACTCTCCTCTTTCACTTTCATCAAGAGGCCTTTTAGCTCCTCTTCACTTTCTGCCATAATGGTGGTGTCATCTGCATATATGAGGTTATCGATATTTCTCCTGGCAATCTTGATTCCAGCTTGTGTTTCTTCCAGTCCAGCATTTCTCATGATGTACTCTACATATAAGTTAAATACTAGGTTGACAATATATAGCCCTAATGTACTCCTTTTCCTATTTGGAACTAGTCTGTTGTTCCATGTCCATTTCTAACTGTGGCTTCCTGACCTGCATACAGATTTCTCAAGAGGCAGGTCAGGTGGTCTGGTATTCCCATCTCTTTCAGAATTTTCCACAGTTTATTGTGATCCACACAGTCAAAGGCTTTGGCATAGTCAAGAAAGCAGAAATAGATGTTTTTCTGGAACTTTCTTGCTTTTTCCATGATCCAGCGGATGTTGGCGATTTGATCTCTGGTTCCTCTAACTGGTACTTTATTTTCATCTTTAATCTTTGAGTTCTTTGATATATTTTTCTAAAGAGCTATATTACAATCAACTGAAATTTATATTCGTATGTTTTTCCTTGAGCATTTATTGTGATTTTGTATAAATAACAATTGGGGTATGAATAGAAAAAAGACATAGAAAATTGGCAGAAAAATACCAACTAAAATCAAAAGCGTCTGGAGGACATGAACTGAACATGTGCTTAGCAAAAATTTGTTGAATTAAAATACATTTTAGAATTGAAAGGGATTTTAGGGGTCATTTGTTAATCCAATTCTATCGAATTTTATCAAAACATTTTAAATATTAAAATGCTAACTGTCAGTGTTCACAAGTTCAGAGACAGTCTGTTAGCAAGTAAATAAAATTGCTTCCTTTTCACCTCTCTTTTGTCAACTGTCGTGGCAAATCATTGGTTGTTATTTTTAAGATAATTGTGGTCTTCATTTGTTCCTATAGACATAACCTTTTCTTCTTTGAAGAATGTTGCTTTCTTTTCTCTTTTGGTCATCTGAATATAAACAATTACACCCCACTATTTCAAAAGGTGATCTCAACTCTATGAGGATGTGGACAAGGACAGGTGGAGAGATTTTGAAAGAAATATGTATTTTCTGTTTTCAGAAGTATACTGGAATTAAAATTGAATAAGAAAAACTGAATAAGTAATGTCAGCTAAGAAGTTTAGCATATTTAGTGAAGAAGTAGGATATGTAGCATGAGCAGTGTTTTTTAACATTGATTTACTGAAGAAATAAGCTGCTATTTATTTAGCACCTTCTAAATGCTAAGCCATGGACTTGGTGTTCCCAAAGGTTATCTTATTTAACTTTCATCTAGTCCCATAAGGGAAGTGTTATTTTTCCCCACTGTATCACTGAAAAAAAATAATGTATGATTTAGAGAGAAGTAACAAGCTTCAAGCAGGATAAGTGATTTATTACAATTTCAATAAATAAACATTTTTTTGCACTATTTTCCTATCATTTGGACCATGTAATAATCATGACAGGTAAAAATGACATTTCCTTTGCATAAAAGGATAAAAGAAGAGAAACAAAGATGGAAGGAAACATGCTTTAAAAAACTGTTAACAGAATTTTCACAGGAAATTTAAATTACTCTTGTTTATTCAATTGATAGGATAATTTGAAAGTCATTTCACCTGCATTTGTTATGAGTTATAAAGATTAGAACAAGAGTTAGGCAAGAGTTCAAATACAATTTGTAGGACTAACTAAGTTTGTTATGTGATTTGGAAATAAGCTAGATTTATAAATATTTTACAATTCTTGCTGTTTACTTTCATAATTGGTATAATTAGTTTGGATTGCTGAGGTTTTATTCTAGTAGTTATCAGATAAAACTTCCTCTTTCACACACAAACACACTTGTACACATACACAGGCACATGCTTTAATATTCCATTTTCCATTTCTTAGCATCATTACATTACCTTACACATTCTTTTGACTATATAATGTCACCCAATAGCAAGGAAAATGAAAAGAAAATTCCATAGATCCTTTTCTTTTTTTCCTTTGCTTTAGTCACATAAAACTAAACTAAACATTTCTCTTCTTTTATGTTTGTTTGATAATTAGAAAGACATCATATAACTGATGAAGAGCCATATATGAGCCTTGTCTCCATAAGCATATGCTAAAGCAGCAGTAAACTGCTAAAGATAACAAACAACAAATTTCTTTCTGTTAATATCGTACACTGAAGTAAGATTTTATTTTGGTTACAGGATTTATGGAAGAAAGGTCAACCCAAATTTCCTATGTATTTGAAGTTGAAACAATATGACCTTTTGGACATAGGAATATTGCTGTTTAGAACTGGTAACTCTCATCTCTATCAGTATATACCTTTCTTGTATTGTTTTAAAAATGTTCCAAGGTAGCTTTCAGGATAGAGTTTTGACCCATTGTAGTTAAAATGTATAACTCTGCTTGCTGTTAGCTCTGCCGTTCTTTCCTGGTTATACCATATCTACTTCTAAGACTCAGCGGGTGAATCTTCCCCCGAGTATGATGTGACGTCTAAGATAAATCTAACCCAGAGTAAAATGGGAGGGAATGATACATCTTTCTACTTTCTACCATAATCTTTGTCGCATGCCCTCCAACTAGTTTATGGCCCTGTACGTTTTCCATATCTGGAGATATTTGAACTTGCTCAACCTTTTCATACAGTCAGTGAAAAAAAAAAAAAAAAAAACAACTAGTTCCTGGGGAAAACTCAGACTTTCTGTCTTTCACTGTACATGAAGGATTCATTATTGATTTAATGCAGACAGCAACATGTGAGAAACTCACAGCCAATCAACTGTGACATGCCCTCATGCCTGCTCACTTCCCTGAAAATTTCTTTCACCTTTTTACTTTTATTGAAATCTCAGGTTTTCCTTTGAGTACACAGCTGCTTCTAAAGTAAGCTCAAATCCTCCTTTGCCACGCTCCTCTGTTACTAAATCTGGCAGTGGAAAATTGCTCTTTGCTCCTAATTGCAGTCTTCAGGATATTCTTTTATCTCTCTATCAATAATTCACGCTCACTTTCAGCTGATGACTACGTTTTCTATCTCACTGAGAAGATAAAAGGAATGGCAAGAGAGCTTCCACATACTTGCACTTCCTTATCTAATCTGCCAACATTTGTACAAATATACCTTTCCTTTCCACTTCTTCCATAGAAGTATCTGTGTTCTTATTTAAAACCAACCTCTCATAGATTATTTGAATCAGCATTATAATATGGTGCTATTTTTCAAATTTTAGGCATCAAGAAAAAAACAAACATATCTGATGCTGTATCTTCCTCTAGGTATACCCAATTTCTCTTCTCTACATAGCCAAACTCCTAGAAGTCATTTATCCCTATCTCAAATTGCTCTTCTTCCATACTTTATTGAAGCTATTAACGTGAGAATGTTGCCACCATCCGTCTACTGATACCACTTATCGGTGTCATCAATGATTTCTATTTCTAAAGACTACGAATAATTTTCAATTTTCATGTTACTTAGCTCATATGAAGCATATGGTAATTTATAATTTAATGAATCTTTCTCCTTAAGACATTTTCTTCACATTGTTTTCAGGACAGTATCTTCTAGTTTTCTCCCTATCTTGTGGACTACTCAGTTTATATTGCTGGTTGTCTCTCAGCTTTTAAACTCTAAATATTTGAGGCATAGTGGTCTGGCTACTTCTCTTGGTGATCCCCTCCAGTTTCATTGGCTTAAATATTGTATAGGTATGAATGATTCCCAAAATGATACTTTCAGTCCAGACATCTCCACTGGACTCCAGATATCATCTCCCAACACTCAAACAATCTATTTGGATGTCTAATAGACATTTAAAACTTATGTCCAAAACCAAACTCCTAATCTCCTCTCCCAGTGGTTTTTTGTTTTGTTTTTATAGTTTGTTTGTTTGTTTGCATCTCAGGGGACATATTTCTTTCCAGAGGCTTAAGTCAAAGACCTTTTATAACCAATTTCCAGCGCAGTCACAAATTCTAACCACCATCAACATCAACTTAATTTTTATATCACATGGTCTCTCTACTTTTTCCCTTAACACTAGAAATAAATTCTTCACAGAGCAGCCAAAGTGATCATTTTAAGAGAAATACATTTCATTCCCATCTTTGCTCAAAATCCACTGGACTTTTCCTATCCCACTCAGAATCTGTGAAACCGCTTTCAGGGATCTACATAAGCAGGCCTCATTAGTCTTCCACTTGCTCAGTCCCTTGTTTGCTTGTCTCCTTGCTTTTTCCCAAAATTACCATATATGCTCTTGATTTAATGAACACAATTTTCTCTGCCTGGAATTATCTTCTTGCAGATATTTGTATTTTATTATCTCAACCTTCTTTATTTTTTTAAGTCTCATGTGTACTATGGAACCTGTTCTGTTTGTTGCTGCCCCATAATGTACCACTGCTCATCACTGTACTTTGTTTTGTTTTTCCTCTACATAATGTATTACTTTGAAACATATATTTGCCTATTATTTTTTATTATACCAATTTCATGAGGGCAGAGCTTTTGTCTTGTTGGTCACTGCTATATCTTCAGACTTCAAACAGTTCTTGGTACATGGCGAATATTCTACAAATATGGTAAAACTCTTTCAAAAGTCCCTAGTGATGCACATATCATGTAATTAGTGATTAACCCCAAACTTCTATAGCAGGATTACCTTAGTTATTTTGTTACATTTGTTACAACATGGCAACCCATTTATGTGGTTTGAACTTTGGGGCTTTGATTTTAACATTATGTTGGGATTTTCTTGTATTTTATTAAGAGGAAACTATCCTGAAAAGAGATTTGTGACCAAGGGGTTTACAATAATTTTAATAATTGAGTAATAATATATTCATGCATGATGATGGTGATACAATCTATGATTCAAAGAATCTTCAGTGTGACTTTCATGGGAGCTCAATCAGCATGATATGATCAAGGCAGGGACAGATAATCAAAATAAAATTGTAGAAATCTTGGGATTAAGATAGGTGTTGCGATTTCAATATTGCTCTTTTGATAATTGAAATACGTAGATGGTTACAAAACTAGCTAGATACCTAGACATGAGATTAGATAGATTGATATGATATAGAGACAATTAGATATATAGCTATATAGATTTTTAAAAATTTTACTACTGTGATGACTAATTTTAGGTGTCAACTTGACTAGCCATGGGGTGTACCTGTATCTCATCAAACATTACTTTGGGTCTGCCTGTGAGGGTGTTTGTGGATGAGACTAAGAATCAAATTAGACTGAGTAAAGCACATTGCTTTTCCAGATGTACATGGGCCTTGTCCAATCAGTTGAGGTCTTAAATAGAACAACAACAACAAAAATGAATGAGAGAAAATTCCTTCTCCCTAAATGCCTTTGGGTTGGGACATTAACTTTTTTCCCTCCCTTTGGAATCAAACTTAGTTCAGTCACTCAGTGCTGTCTGACTCTGTGACCCCATGGGCTGCAGCACATTAGGCATCCTTGTCCATCAACAACTCCCCCATCGAGTCAGTGATGCCATCCAACCATCTCATCCTCTGTTGTCCCCTTCTCCTCCTGCCTTCAATCTTTCCGAGCATCAGGATATTTTCCAGTGAGTCAGTTCTTCACATCAGGTAGCCAAAGTATTGCAGTTTCAGCTTCAGCATCAGTCCTCCCAAATGAATATCCATGACTGGTTTTCTTTGGAATTGACTGATTTGGTCTCCTCACAGTCCAAGGGATGTTTAAGAGTCTTCTTCAACACCGTACTTCACAAGCATCAGTTCTTTGGCACTCAGCTTTCTTTATGGTCCAACTCACACATCCATATATGATTACTGGAAAAACAATAACTTTGACTATATGTGCATTTGTCAGCAAAGTAATGTCTCTGCTTTTTAATATGCTATCTAGATTTTTCATAATTTTTCTTCCAAGGAGGAATCATCTTTTATTTCATGGCTGCAGTCACCATTTGCAGTGATTTTGGAGCCCATGAAAATGAAGTCTGTCACTGTTTCCATTGTTTCCCCATGTTTCCATGTCTGCCATGAAGTGATGAGACCAGATGTCATGATTTTAGTTATCTGAATGTTGATTTTTTAAACTAGCTTTTTCATTCTCCTCTTTCATCCTCATCAAGAGGCTCTTTAGTTCCTCTTCGCTTTCTGCCATAAGGGTGGGGGTCATCTGCATATCTGAGATTATTGATATTTCTCCTGGTAATCTTGATCCCAGCTTATGCTTCATCCAGCCCAGCATTTCGCATGATGTATTCTGCATACAAGTTAAATAAGCAGGGTAACAATATACAGCCTTGATATACTCCTTTCCCAGTTTGGAACCAGTCCATTGTTCCATGTCTGGTTCTAACTGTTGCTTCCTGACCTGCATACAGATTTCTCAGAAGGCAGGTCAGGTGATCTGGGATTTCCATCTCTTGAAGAATTTTCCATAGTTTGTTGTAATCCACATGGTCAAAGGCTTTGGCATAGTCAATAAAGCATAAGTAGATGTTTTTCTGGAACCCTCTTGCTTTTTCAATGATCTAGTAGATGTTGGCAATTTGATCTCTAGTTCCTCTGCCTTTTCCAAATTCAGCTCAGACATCTGTATATTCATAGTTCCTGTACTGTTGAAGCCTGGCTTGGAGAATTTTGAGCATAATTTTGCTAGTGTGTGAGATGAGTGCAATTATGTGGTAGTCTGAGCAATTCTTTGGCAATGCCTTTCTTTGGGTTTGGAAAGAAAACTGACTTTTTCCTGTCCTGTGGCCACTGCTGAGGTTTCCCGATTTGCTGGCATATTGAGTGAAGCACTTTCACAGCATCATCTTTTAGGATTAGAAATAGCTCAGCTGGAATTCCATCACCTCCACTAGCTAGCTTTGTTTGTAGTGATGCTTATTAAGGCCCACTTGACTTTGTATTCCATGACATCTGGCTCTAGGTGAGTAATCACACCATCGTGGTTATCTCGGTCATGAAGTTTTTTGGATAGCTCATCTGTGTATTCTTGCCACCTCTTCTTAATATCTGCTGCTTCTGTCGTGTTCATTCTGTTTCTGTCCTTTATTGTGCTCATCTTTGCATGAAATTTTCCCTTGGTATCTCTAATTTTATTGAAGAGATTTCTAGTCTTTCCCATTCTACTGTTTTTGTATTTCTTTGTATCGATCACTTAGGAAAGCTTTCTTATCTCTCCTTGCTATTTTTGGGAACTCTGTATTCACATGGGTATATCTTTCCTATTCTTCTTATCTTTCACTTCTCTTCTTGTCTCAGCTATTTGCAAGGCCTCCTTAGACAACCATTTTGCCTTTCTGCATTTCTTTCTCTCGGAGATGGTTTTGATCATACACTCCTGTACAATGTTATGAACCTCCATCCACATTTCTTCAGGCCCTCTATCTGTCAGATCTAATCCCTTGTCTCTGTCATTTCTACTGTATGATCGTAAGGGATTACAGTTGTCAGGTATAGAGCTGAATGGACCGTTTGTGAATTTTGGAGCTTAATTCCTTGTCGGTTGCTTCATTTATACGTATTTTCTCCCATTCTGTGGGTTGTCTTTCTGTTTTGTTTATGGTTTTCTTTGCTTTGCAAAGGAATGTTTTGGTTACATGATCCCATCAGAAAATTCAGGGTAATCTACTCATCTGAAGACTCTTTATTTAGTCAAATATGCAAATTCCCTTTGGTTATGTAAGGTAGCATCTTCACAAGATCTGTGGTTTAGGATATGAACATCATTCAGTTCAGTTCAGTTCAGTCACTCAGTCATGTCCGACTCTTTGCGACCCCATGAATCGCAGCACGCCAGGCCTCCCCTGTCCATCACCAACTCCTGAGTTCATTCAGACTCACATCCATAGAGTCAGTGATGCCATCCAGCCATCTCATCCTCTGTCATCCCCTTCTTCTCCTGCCCCCAATCCCTCCCAGCATCAGAATCTTTTCCAGTGTGTCAACTGTTCGCATGAGGTGGCCAAAGTACTGGAGTTTCAGCTTTAGCATCATTCTTTCCAAAGAAATCCCAGGGCTGATCTTCAGAATGGACTGATTGGATCTCCTTGCAGTCCAAGGGACTCTCAACAGTCTTCTCCAACACCACAGTTCAAAAGCATCAACTCTTCGGCGCTCAGCCTTCTTCACAGTCCAACTCTCACATCCATACATGACCACTGGGAAAACCATAGGCCTTGACTAGATGGACCTTAGTCGGAAAAGTAATGTCTCTGCTTTTGATTATGCTATCTAGGTTGGTCATAACTTTTCTTCCAAGGAGTAAGCATCCTTTAATTTCATGGCTGCAGTCACCATCTGCAGGGAGGACTTTATTCTGTCTACTACAGTTCATGTTTCTTTCTTTTTTTTTTTTTTTTTACTATATTTAGCAACATAAAGAACAATAGCTCATTACTGGAAAATAGCATTGTAAGTCATAACTCAATAAAAATTTCTGTTATTTTCAATTAAAAATAGTATAATTACCTTGATACTATACTACTACCAAATAGACTAAGCTATTTGTCTAAAAACATATAGACATAAGCTAGCTAACCATCTATCAGTTATGCAAGAGGCAATTTTTGCCATTATGAAGAATTAAAATAGATGGCCTTTGTATTTCCTATAAATCTAGGATTCTATTTAGTTTTAAATGTTGTTTGATGAAGACAGTAGAAACATAGTCATTCACTCCTTTATTTTTCATTAAATCTTCAAAAGTTAATGAGAAAGAATGATATAAAATAAATGTTAAGTCTGTTGTAATGCTTGAGATATGACATGAGCTTATGTGTTTCACATTTTGTGTGTGTGTGTTAGTCACTGTATATCCCCAACTGGATTGTTATAGTTTTCTCAGTGATACAACTTTGGTTTGTAAGAGTAAAGTAGAAGAAATATAGATTATATTCTTAATTTTCATAACTTGAGTGTCTGTAAGTAGAAGGAAGGAGGATGAATGGGTGATGATGTACATTAGGAGAAATAAATATTCACCATTTTAGGATGACCTACCAATAGTCAAGGCTATGGTTTTCCAGTCATCAAGTATGGATGTGAGAGTTGGACTATGAAGAAAGCTGAGCACCGAAGAATTGATGCTTTTGAACTGTGGTGTTGGAGAAGACTCTTGAGAGTCCCTTGGACTGCAAGGAGATCCAACCAGTCCATCCTAAAGGAGATCAGTCCTGGGTGTGCATTGGAAGGAATGATGCTAAAGTTAAAACTCCAGTACTTTGGCCACCTCATGCAAAGAGTTGACTCATTGGAAAAGACTCTGCTGCTGGGAGGGATTGAGGGCAGGAGGAGAAGAGGACGACAGAGGATGAGATGGCTGGATGGGATCACCGACTTGATGGACATGAGTTTGAGTGAACTCTGGAAGTTGGTGATGGACAGGGAGGCCTGGCGTGCTGCAATTCATGGGGTCACAAAGAGTCAGACATGACTGAATGACTGAACTAACTAACTAACCAATACAAAAGAGCATTTGGTTCAACACCCTAATTTTTTAAATGAGGAAATAGAAATCAAAAAAGTTTATTCAATTTCCTAAAGCCATACAGCTAGATGGTTGCAGTGTTGACGTTAGGCTTCAAATATTCCAACTCTTAATTTAGTGCTCTGTTCATACCAATATGAACTTTATAATTTCCTAATTATTATATAATTTGTTCTGAGTTTGATACGGTACCTCTGTTCCTTTATCTTCATTTTATATGTCAAATTAATACCAATTATATTGAATCCCTTGAGAAGTATATTTTCCAAAAGAAATAACTATGTAAAAATGGACAAAATGGAGTATGTTTCTATTGTATGTCTGTCTGCAGTGTTTAGATGTGAGTAAAGGAAAATGAATTTAAGAGTGCGTTCATGCTTTTTTTCTTCCTTCTATTTCTTCTTACCAGGAGATAAATATTAAAGATTAATTGAACTAAGTTAGAGACCCTGTTCTGAACAGTAATGGAAGGGCAACAAAGTCTCAGATTAATGAATCCATTCGTCTGTAGGGGTGTGTGTGTGTGTGTGTGTGTGTGTGTGTGTGTGTGTGTGTGGTGTCAATAGAGGGCAATAAATTTCACTCAAAATGCTTAAATAAGCATTGACAAATTTATATGTCTGTAAAAGTTACATCCCTGACGTGGATAAATACTTACCTCCCCTCAACTCTTTATCTTTTCACTATATTTGAATGTGTCCAACTCCATGTTCCATGTAAGTTCATTCAAAATGTCATCACTTATTAATTTCCTTTTAATTTTAAGACAAATATTTAGATATGAAGTGTTTTCTCACTTTGACTGATAGGGAAGTCGTGCTGCTTTGGCACCAATGGTGGTTCTGCTAATAATTATTGACTCCTTCAATCCACTTGATTCCTTACTCTCAAGTACCTTATGCCCTGGTTTGAATCACTATATAACTATCTTTTGGCATGAGCTTTATATTTCTCTGTACATTTTGTCTTACTTATTCCTAGAGATTTTAAGGTATGTGGAAATCAAACTAGAGTCATTTTATTCCCTGACTTTGTCTAGGACTCTGATTACTGTAGAGAGAAGAATATATCTGTAGTAAAATATAAAAAATAAACTAAGCATAGTAAAAAATCTTTATTGTGTCTTGAGCTTGATGATGTTTTAGTTTGTTCAGTACTACAAAATATGCACTAAGATGTGGTTATGGTTCCACAAAACTCATGTAGATCTGAACTTTCTCAGAAGTGGCAGCATCTTTTGTAAGGCAACATTTCCCCTGTGACATTTTGGTGCCAGTGAATCAACATTTCCAATACTGATCTCTATTTGAAGAAATCCTGCCTTTTGTAACTGGTCCAGCTAGTAATGCTATTTAAGTCATTACAGGATAATACTTCTTAATCATCTTCAACTTAGTTGGGAAAATGAAAAGGATTGTCTATTCAGTTTATGTCCTCCTTAATGGGGTGATCTAGATAGCTGTTTGTTTGGGCTTTTGAAACAATTTTATTACTGATACTTCTTTTCAGATAATTTTAACCTGTAAAGTTAAATATAAAAAGTTACATTTTTGATTATATTTAATTCAGATAAATCTAACTCTACCTCTATTTGTTTTTAATTATTTAACTTTATTTCCTTTGGTGGTGGTGTGTATATATAGGCATGTAGTACAAATGTGAAGCCAATATTACTTCTCTTTCTATGGAATATTTTAAGAGTATATAGTAAGATAATACTTTCAATGGAATATTTTAGATCCTTAAAAATAACTCAGCCTCTAAAAGAGCAGGAGAAATAGAGATAATATACTAATTTATCTAGTAAGGTAAGATATTACATAAAATAAGTGTAGTTAAAATAATAAAATGTTTATACTCATAAACTTATGTGATTATGATAGTCTCTTACATACACTAGGAGTAAGAGGATTTGATAACAGGCATCATGAAACATGCAAGTAGTTCACAAGAGTAATGAGTTTGTAGCATCCAAGAAAATTCCAAGAAGAAAAAAGTAGAACTAAAGATAAAAAGCCTCTTGATGAAAGCAAAAGCAGAGAGTGAAAAAGTTGGCTTAAAGCTCAACATTCAGAAAACAAAGATCATGGCATCTGGTCCCATCACTTGATGGGAAATAGATGGGGAAACAGTGGAAACAGTGGCAGACTTTATTTTTTTGGGCTCCAAAATCACTACGGATGGTGATTGCAGCCATGAAATTAAAAGACGCTTACTCCTTGGAAGGAAAGTTATGACCAACCTAGAGAGCATATTCAAAATAAGAGACATTACTTTGCCAACAAGGTCCATCTAGTCAAGGCTATAGTTTTTCCAGTAGTCATGTATGGATGTGAGAGTTGGACTATAAAGAAAGCTGAGCACCAAAGAATTGATGTGTTTGAACTGTGGTATTGGAGAAGTCTCTTGAGAGTCCCTTGGACTGCCAGGGAGATCCAACCAGTCCATTCTAAAGGAGACCAGTCCTGGGTGTTCTTTGGAAGGAATGATGCTAAAGCTGAAACTCCAGTACTTTGGCCACCTCATGCGAAGAGCTGACTCATTAAAGACTTTGATGCTGGGAGGGATTGGGGGCAGGAGGAGAAGGGGATGACAGAGGATGAGATGGCTGGATGGGATCACTGACTCGATGGATGTGAGTTTGAGTGAACTTCGGGAGATGGACAGGGAGGCTTGGCATGCTGCGATTCATGGGGTCGCAAAGATTTGAGCACGACTGAGTGACTGAACTGATCTGAACTGAAGGATAGGGAGACAATACAAGAAATTCATCAAAAAAATTAAAAAGATATAATCTTGCAGCATTTTTCAATATAAATAACCTGGTATTAGTTCCAAGCCCTTAAAAAACAAGGTTCTTAAAATTAATCTTACTTCCCTAACCCTAATATATTATCTAATGAGCACATGGACAAAGAACACAGATTTGAGTCATTTAACCTAGGATTTTAAGGTTTTTGCTTCATTTCTTCATTTTTTCACTCAGCAAATGTTGACAAATTCCATATCTGAATAGGCACTGTGCTAGTTGATAGATAGGAAAGGATAAGATGATGACCACAAATGACACAGAGCCTGTCCTCAGCTACATTATAATTTAGTAGGGAAGACACATTATGGTAAATACCCAGTTTTGTTTGTTTGTTTGTCTGTTGTTTTAAAGAAAATGGTAAGTATAATAAAGGCGATTGCAGATTACAAATCTAGGAAGAGAAGAAATCCAATTTATTCTGTGTTCATTGAACACCTATTCTGTGTCAAACACAGTGCCAGCAGCTGTAGATGCAAAGATAAATAAAACATGACTCTTTTCTTATAAGAGTTTTTAGTTTATCAGGATTACCTCCTCCTGGGGTACAGAGACTGTCAGGAAAGGATTTCTGGAAGAAGTGACATTTTAAATTGCATCTTAAAGTATAGGTAAATTTTTGACATGAGGAAGAAGGATAGAGCTTTCCAGGGAGAGGCAAAAGCAAGAAAATAGCAGCATCTGTGATCCCTTTTCTGGTATTATTTTTATTCTTCTGAAAGCTTGGTATGAGAATGACAGAAGGCATAACTTTGTGATACATGCTTTACAACACCTTGTTTTTAAAGCACAAAAGATAAACGTTTTTAGAAAACTATATTCTTTTGAAAACATTTTTGAGTATTTTTATGCAGATGGTGATTGCAGCCATGAAATTAAAAGACGCTTACTCCTTGGAAGAAAAGTTATGACCAACCTAGATAGCATATTCAAAAGCAGAGACATTACTTTGCCGACTAAGGTCTGTCTAGTCAAGGCTATGGTTTTTCCAGTGGCCATGTATGGATGTGAGAGTTGGACTGTGAGGAAGGCAGAATGCCGAAGAATTGATGCTTTTGAACTGTGGTGTTGGAGAAGACTCTTGAGAGTCCCTTGGACTGCAAGGAGATCCAACCAGTCCATTCTGAAGGAGATCAATCCTGGGATTTCTTTGGAAGGAATGATGCTAAAGCTGAAACTCTAGTACTTTGGCCACCTCATGCGAAGAGCTGACTCATTAGAAAAGACTTTGATGCTGGGAGGGATTGGGGGCAGAAGGAGAAGGGGACAACAGAGGATGAGATGGCTGGATGGCATCACTGACTCTATGGACACGAGTCTGGGTGAACTCCAGGAGTTGGTGATGGACAAGGAGGCCTGGAGTGCTGCGATTCATGGGGTAGCAAAGTGTCAGACACGACTGAGCGACTTCACTGAACTGAACTGACTAGCACCATTTATGTTATTGGCACTGTTGATCAAGTTGATCTTACTTTATTTCTGTATCTTGGAACCCCACCTTTCTCCAGAATGGCTTGCAGTCTAAGTAACATGTTTTTAAACCTCACTGAAGTATGGTTTGCAGGTGTTTTTGAAATAGTATATTTCTTAAATATTAGTTGGTAATGGATAGGGTTTATCTAGATATTATATAATTGCTCTCATCTATTTTTACCCTTCATATGAAATAATCAATTCTTGAATTACTTAGATGGACTTTTATTTGGATGTGCAAATCAGGAGAAATGTTATTGTGTCTAATTAAGGGTCAAGTATTTATAAGGAGTTTATAGTAAAGTCTCTGTTGAGAAAAGCAAGGGAACCAGTATAACCAGAGGGAAAATAATCCAAGAGAAAAGAGAATTATGTTTATAGAAGTGGTCACTTCTCCATTACTGCTATGACTGAATATTTCTCTCTCCCTAAATTCATGAGATGATATCCTACTGCCCAAGGTGATGATATAAGGAAACAGGACCTTTGGGAGGTGATTAGGTCAGGAGAGTACAGCCCTCAGGTCTCAAAATTTGTGATCTTACAAGTTAGACTCTACAAAAAAATTTGCTAATTTTTAATAAATTTAAACTTTATTAAATAGAATATCTTAGTCTGTTTGGACTAGTATAACAAAATAAACCAGACTGGGCCTCTTGTAAACAGATACTTACTTCTTACAATTCTGAAGGCTGGAAGTTCAAGATCAATGTTACAGCTGATCAGC
Organism: Nanger dama; assembly: GCA_917880005.1. Taxonomy (NCBI): domain Eukaryota; kingdom Metazoa; phylum Chordata; class Mammalia; order Artiodactyla; family Bovidae; genus Nanger; species Nanger dama. Next base: position 8,551,315 of record CAKJTW010000059.1, read on the forward strand.
TGAGTTCCTTCTTCCAGGTTCCAGACTTCTTACGTTCTCATATGGTTGAAAGAGTGAACTATCTCCCTGTGGACTTTTGTATAGTAACTCTAATCTCATTCATGAGGACTCCATGTTAATGATTTCATCACCTCCCAAATGCCCCATATTTTCATATCATCACCTTGGGATTAGGTTTCAACATATGACCTGTGGGAAGGGGAGGGGGCACAGACATACAGACCATAGCATGGAGCCATTCTAGAATATAACAAAGAGGTTTCAAGAATATGTAGATTTTTTTTTTTGTCTAGTAATGAGGACAGGGAGGGCTGGCGTGCTGCAATTCATGGTGTCGCAGAGTCAGACGCGACTGAGCGACTGAACTGAACTGAACTGAATGCAAAAAAATGCCGTTGATAATTTGATAGGATATTGATTGAATATGCCAATTGTTTTGGTCAATGTAGTCATTTTGGTGATATTGATTCTTTCAGTCCAAGAACATGATACATCTTTCCCTCTGCTTATGGCATCTTCCGCTTCTTCCATCAGGGTCTTATAGTTTTCAGAGTACAGGCCTTTTGCCTCCTTGTGTGTGTTAGTTGGTCAGTCGTGTCTGACTCTTTGTGACCCCATGGCCTGGAGCCCACCAGGCTCCTTTGTCCATGGGATTCTCCAGGCAAGAATACTGGAGTGAGTTACCATTTCCTTAGGTAGGTTTATTCCTCGGTATTTTACTCTTTTTGATATGACAGTGAACAGGATTGTGTCCTTGTTAGTGTATAGAAATGCAAGAGATATCTTTTATCAATTGTGTATCCTACACCTTTACCAAATTCATTTATGAGCTCTAATAGCATTCTCTGTGTATAGTGTCATATTTGTATGAAGACACAGTTCAGTTAGGTCGCTCATTCGTGTCTGACTCTGCGACTCCATGAATTGCATCATGCCAGGCCTCCCTGTCCATCATCAGCTCCCAGAGTCCACCCAAACTCATGTCATTGAATCGGTGATGCCATCCAACCATCTCATCCTCTGTCGTCCCCTTCTCCTCCTGCCCTCAATCTTTCCCAGCATCAAGGTCTTTTCAAATGAGTCAGCTCTTTACATTAGGTGGCCAAAGTATTAGAGTTTCAGCTTCAAAATAGTCCTACCAATGAACACCCAGGACTGATCTCCTTTAGAATGGACTGGTTAGATCTCCTTGCAGTCCAAGGGACTCTCAACAGTCTTCTCCAACACGACAGTTCAAAAGCATCAATTCTTCGGTGCTCAGCTTTCTTTATAGTCCAGCTCTCACTTCCATACTTGACCATTGCAAAAACCATAGCCTTGACTAGTCAGACTTCTGTTGACAAAGTAATATCTCTGCTTTTTAATACGCTGTCTAGGCTGGTCATATCTTTCCTTCTAAGAAGTAAGCGTCTTTTGATTTCACGGCTGCAATCACCATCTGCAGTGATTTTGGAGCCCAGAAAACACACAAAAACCTCAAATAGCCAAAGGAACCTTGAGAAAGACAAATGGAACTGGAGGAATCAGGCTCTCTGACTTCAGACTATACTGTAAAGCTACAGTAAAAAAAAATAAAAATATGATACAGGCACAAATACAGACTTATAAATCAATGTAACAGGATGGAAAGCCCAAACATGAACTCATATACCTATGATCAATTAATCTATGACAAATGAGACAGGATATACAGAGGAGACAAGACGATCTCTTCAATAAGTAGCACTGGGAAAAACTAGACAGCTATGTATAAATAAACAAAATTAGAACATTCTCTAACACTATACACAACTGTTAAACTCAAAATGGCTTAAAGACCTAAATGTAAGACCAGATACTATAAAACTCTTAGAGGAAAACATAGGAAGAATGCACTATTTCATAAATCACAGCATATATCTTTTTGGATCCACCCCTTAGGTAATGGAAATAAAAATAAATAGAGTCTTATTAAACTTGAGAACTTTCCACAGCAAAGGAAACCATAAGTGAAACAAAAGACATGCTACAGAATAGGAGAAAATATTGGCAAATGAAGTGAACAACAAGGGCTTAAGCTCCAAAATATACAAACAGCTCATGCAGGTCAATATCATAAAAACAAACGACCCAATCCAGAAGTAGGCAGAAGATCTAAATAGGTTTTTTTCCCAAAGAAGGCATACAGAGATGGCCAAGAAGCACATGTAAAGGTGCTCAACATTCTTAATATTAGAGAAATGCAAATTAAAATTAAAAATACAATGGAGTATCAATGCACAGAGATCAGAATGCCATCATCAAAATGTCTACAAACAGCAAATGCTGGAATGGGTATGGAGAAAAGGGAACCCTCCTATTCTGTTGGTGGCAATGTAAATTGGTATAGCCAGTATGGAGAATAGTATAGTGGCTCCTAAAAAAAAAAAAAAAAAAAAAAAAACAGCCACCATATGATTCAGCTATCCTACTCCTGGGCATATATCCAGAGAAAGCTATAATTTGAAAAGAAACATGCACTCCAAAGTTCATTGCAGCATTTATAAAATACAAGACATGGAAGTAAACTAAATGTCCATCAAAGAGGAATGTATAAATAATGTGGTACATATATATAATGGAATATTACTCAGCCATTAAAAAGACTGAAATATTGCCATTTGATACAATATATGGACCTAGGGACATGATATACTGAATGCAATTAGAAAAAGACAAATATGATATCAGCTACATGTGAAATCTAAAAAAAAAGAAATGATACAAATGAGCTTATATACAGAACACATACATAACACTGTAAATCAACTATAAAAGTAAAGTGAAGTTGTTCAGTCGTGTCCGACTCTTTACACCCCCATGGACTGTAGCCTCCAGGTTCCTCTGTCCATGGTATTTTCCAGGCAATAGTCCTGGAGTGGATTGCCATTTCCTTCTCCAGGGGATCTTCCCAACCCAGGGACTGAACCCAGGTCAATCTTGTAGACAGACGCTTTACCATCTGAGCCACCAGGGAAGTCAACTATACTCCTATATAAATTAAAAGAGCATGTCAGCTTCTCATTTTTACAGGTGAGAGCACTGAGATCAAAGCTTCACAAAGTTATATGCGTGTGTATATTTAGTATACTATATATATGTAATTAAAGTAGGAAATTGCAACCCACTTCAGTATTATTGCCTGGAAAATTACATAAGCAGAGGAGCCTGATGAGTTACAGTCCATGGGGTCACAAAGGGTGGAACACAACTTAGCGACTGAGTATGAGCACATATGTAATAAACACACACACATATATATATATACATATTAGTGGCAAAGTTGGGATGAAAAATGAGGGTCTTGTCTGGAATCCTGACCCTTTTGCTTCTCACTCTGGTGTTGCTTTCCATCCCCCAGAGAATGGGTCATCACAATACTCATTTTCTAAAGAGAACTGTTAGAAAATTACAAAGAATAAGAATTTTCAAAGAAAAATATAGGAGAGCAGTACCATTTTAACCTTGTCAAGTTACTGAAAGCATAAGAAACAATACTTACATTTCAAAATAAATGTTTAATTGTGTTAAGAAAAATGTTATACAATGAGAGTAGGGAAGTCATTTACTTTTTCAAAACATAGATGGACTGTACTGAACTTTTCACTTTTTTTACCATATCAGAGTTTATTGGTGTGTAATTACAGGTCCCTGCCAGATTCTATCAATTAGTATTTTCTATTCTAATATGAGTTGATCCTGTTGTATAGAGGATGTATCTGGCAAACAGGAGTTACAGGAGAAGATAGATTTTAAAGTCACCTTTAAAAGTGACTTTTAAAGCAAATTGATACTGATCTCAATTTATTTCTCTTGCTATTTTTGCTGTTATTATTTTCATTTAAAACCTACAAAAACATGAACTTTAACTAGATTTATGTAAAGCCTCCCTAGCCAATTTAGGTCTTTGATAATTTTCTTTAGCAATACCAAAATACAAAGGCACTTTTACATAGGCACATAACACCTTAAGTTATGAAGATATAACAATATAATTATTGAAATTCTCTTACTTCCTATCATGTTTATATGGCTTAACACAACTGTCTTGTTTCAAGCAAGAGTTCTAATGGGCCAAGTTGTTTTAGAGAGAAAAACAGTTTGGTGTTGAAGATTATTGCTGAATCATTGTTTCATTTTTATGTCTGTGGTATCAGCAAGTACCATGGTAATAAGTTTTTTAAAATATTTCTAGGTAAGGATATAGTGAATGCTTTCTCAATCTAAGCGTACTAGGGCATTTTGCAATTTATTTATCACACAAGTATGACTGCTTTAAAGTATTAGCAGTCACTGCAATGTGTGGCTATTCCTATGTCACCTCTTTTTAACTGTTCCCCAAGTGTCTGAACCTGCTATAAATGTTCTGTTTGAAATCTGCACAGTCATGTTTATATCTCCTTTCTTTATAATTCACCATTGCAGAGCAGAGAAATTCATGGTTCTGTTTCAAGGAATTACTGTTTTGTTATAATGTTCAAATAATGGTCTGCTAAAGATTTTCTTGTAAAAATAAAAGAGGTCCACTCTCCTACTATCAAGGTCATTACTAAACTCTATGCCTTCAGTTTAAAAGCACAGAGATGCCATCTAGCAGCCGCCCTCAGGAATTTCCTACACAGAAATAGTCCTTTCTCTGCAATAATTGAATTCCTACAAGCTTTAGGTTTTTCTTTATTTATTGAATGAATGATGATTTGGCACATTGCCTGTAGTTCAGATAATCCATTACAAGCGAAATTACTTGATAGCTTTTAAAATAGGCAAAGTGATACACCCGTGAGTTTTTCTAAATGGAACTGGAAAGTTGTTAATAAGATTTTAATAAAGAAAACATAATTCTCATGATATTTTTTGGAGAGGAAAGTCGATACTCTGTCTATGTAAAATACAAATAATTGATTAGTATTGAATCGCCTTCCTTTACTGAAAGAAAATACTAATCTTACCGATTTTCTGGTATATTAAATGAGAGAAAAGAAAGTAAATGCATGCTAAAAGTAAGTTCACCCTATGATAATAAATGTTTCTTTTCTTAATTTAAATATAAAATTGACTTTCAAGTAATTTATCTTACCATAAGATGGCGATATCTAAGCACTTTATAAAGTCATATATGATCTGTAAGTTTCAATCTCAGGAAGAATGATTATAAACATGAATATAATATAGTCTTCTATGAAGTGGAATTGGTACTATTGTTAGAAGGCCTTTTATTCCAGATAAATTAATATATAATAAGCATGCTCTAAAATTTAGTTCTCCAATATTTGAAATATATAATAATCCTCTACTTAAAAATGTCTATTCCATTTTAATAGCTCTCCCATTTTGCCAGTTTGTGTGTATCCATGCATGATTTATATATAGTATAAATGTAAAATGTAATAATAGAGAATACTTAAATGGATTTATTTAAAAATATGATTTTGAAATATATCAGCCCTTACAGGTTAATATATTAAATATATTTAAAAATTTTTGTATGTTTAAGTTTCATCACTTAATTATTACTAATTTGTCCATAAACTGGTCTTGTGTGCTATTGTATTATTAGAATTTAATTTCAATTTTACCAAACAATTTGCATTATGGATGCTTATTTTATTATCTAAAACATATAGTTAGTAAAAAAATAACATTTGGTATAATTTCTATTTCATAGCCTAATTGATAATCATTCTGAGAATTCAGTGGTACCATTTGTGATTTTCGGGAGGAGAGATGATATAGTTTGGTGATTCTTAAAAGTTTGATAAAACATAATATATTCACTTTTTTGAAGCAAAATGTGTCTACTGTCCAAAGACTTTATAACATTAAAATCACTTGCTATGAGCATTTTAATATTCTCTATATTGTCATATATGGTGTAGAACAAATACCCATCTGGTGTTCTTTGCACACTGTATTGCAATATCTAGAAGCTGAAAAGGACAGTTTGAAAAGTTAATGTATGCCTTTTCTTTCCTAGATTTCTCAGCTCTGTTGTATCAAACAGCCAGAATTAAGTCTGAAGGAAAGTTTTCTGTTGTTGAATACATGGAAATAAACAGCAGTACTAGAAGATCATGTTGATTAAAAATGGATCATTTACTTGGAGGATTTATCTCAGTATTTATCAGAAGCTCTTCTTTATATACTTTTAATTTGGGAAAGAATGGGAAAGGGAAATGAAGATATTTATGTATTAAAGATATCATAAAAATCAAAGGAACATGCAGTTGTTAGTAAAACTCTGCATAATGAAATCATGTTAAAGAATCACAAAGTTTACTTTAAGTCCAGTGATATTTTTATGTAATAACTCAGTGATTAGCTTTGCTTTTTAAAAATGTATTACCAAGAATATTCCAAATGAACTATATAATAGAATGTATTCAGAGCTGTAATGAACATAATGCACTGAGAGTGGCAAAGTATACCATAAATCCAGAGAAAAAATGAAAAAAAAAAAGAAAGAAAGCAAAATCAGTACTGTGTACCTGGATGTAAAATGCTTTAAAGCTATATCTTGGTGTATAAAATATTCCATTAATATCATTAAGACAATATACTGCATGAACATTTCACAGTGTCAATATCAGCAAAACCATAATTTTAAAAGAAAATTATTTTATTCTCATCAGGTCTTTAAATATGAAAAGTGTAGAGAAATAATTATAAGTATGTATGACATGATTCTAAATTTTCACTATGTACTGATTTAGGCCTAGAAATATTCAGTCAACCACAATATTAGGCTAAGCTTACTTCTATTCAGTTGTGAAAAGAAACAATTTCTCTGCACTATACAGTTATTTTAAAATAACTTTACTATATTCAAAAATATAACTTTGTAACATCACATCATTTTTCCTATTGTGTCAAATTATTCTTAGCCAGTTAAATAAAATAGTTTTGGAAATTGTATTTCCTTACTCTTTTATTAGATGCCTTGTATCTTATTCCAGATAATTACAAGTTTATTAGAATGCTGATGCTCTCAAATTATCTCATCTTATCCTCAACACTTTTCTTATATACTGCTGAAAATATTTCTCCATATTTTCTGACTTTTTATCAAAAGAGGTTAGCGTTCACTTTAATTGCCAGTACTGGAGAATTTGCAGAGTTCAACAGCTCTGCGAGGACACATCCTTCCTATTCCACCCCTTAGTTTCAAAGGTTTCTCACTTCCTGTTTCTTAACACTGGTAATCAGAACTTCCTCAGTGCTCTGTGATTTCCTTAATGAAAAGAAAGAAACAAACACAAGCCCCTTTGCCCAGTGCCTCTCAGCCATGGCAGAGAGTAGAGCTCTGCTGCTCTGCCGTGCGTGTTACCAGCAGCATCCCAAATGTTTTGGACAAACTGCAGCACGTCTGCTACGGGAGTATTATTGACCAGAATCAGCTGGAAAACGCTTCTCTCCTTTCAACAAAGAAACGGTTCACATCTAAACACGATTACAAACTGCATTATTTTAACTGCTAACTCTTTTGCATTACCCGTCCGACTTCAGAAGAGAACGTTAAGCCCTTGGATATGAAATAAGCTAAATTCTCCGGAGAGCCGCATTGCCCGCTGCCAATACACGTTATATTCGCTCCTGGTCCCTCCCCCCCACCTCTCCAGGACTCTACCTTGAGGAGCTATTCTTCGGGTAGTTCACCTTGTTATCTTCCGAGCAGTGGGATATGCCAGGCATCACAGGATTGCTAGAAAAGCTGTCTTTAATGTTTCTTTTCCTTTTTTTTTTTTTTTTGCATAATTAAATGCATTTTTGACTGGTCTGTTACATATTGCACATTTATTTCAAACAAGAGTTAAAATATTGCCCGTACCTTGAAGGATCTAATCCAGCAAGCAAAGACAGCAGCAGGAGATTGAGTAGGTTGGACGTCGCCCGCATTCTGATCTGCGTTTTTGCCCCCTCTTTACTCTTTTATGTAGCCAGCCACTCCACTCTCACTGCAGAGATCTTCCCTTCGTCAGTTGCACTTTCTGCCTGCCAGTCAGAGCAGAGTGGAGAAAGAGGCAGTGGCAGGAGCGGTAGCAGTAGCAACAGCAGCGACAGCAGCAGCGGCAGCCGCCCTGGGGGCGATCATTCCGCAGGCATTCTCAGAGCTGGGAGTCCGGGAGCTCTAGGGCTGGGTTGAGCTGCAGTGGGCGCTGACCGAGGTGCTGAAGCGCCTTCAAGCCTCACGCCCCAATTCACCCTCTCTCCCGCGGCTATCTAGCCAGCCCACCTCAAAAGTTTTGACCCAAGAGAAAGATAAAGGGAGCAACTGCTGAGAGAGGTGTGGAGACCTGGACAACGGATATGACATCACTACAGCTCCTGGGGGCTTGGGGAAATATTTTGCGAAGAATTTGTTAACCAAACAAGAATTGACTCTCCTGTTCCAGTTCAGCATTTGCTGGCATCTTCATCTGCAGAGAAGTAGTCAGCTAGATAAAGGATTATGAAACAAGTAGCGCCTGAAATTTTCTCCTGTCATTTACAGAGGACCTGATACCATATTTAGTCCTTTAAAGAAAGTTTGCAATGCAGACTATCAATGTGCATTTTCTTCTCAAAGCACACAGTCTGTAGCTATTATATATGCATATATAATATATTTGGTTAGGAATTAGTGTGTTTTTAATCTATCCAGGGCTTTTGATCATCTGAAAATGCTAGGCAAAATAAATGAAGAGGCTTTTTTTTTCCTTTAGCTTGTAAATGAGATGTTCTACTAGTGACCCTATACACCTGAAATTTCGGCCCGTCATACACAGTCATTCCCAGAAAAAAATATCCTTAATCTGATTGTGTTTATGCCTGAGGTAGAATTCAGTGATGGATGGACAGTCGGATGGGAAAAGCATTATTTCTAAGCTTCCAAATACTTGTTTTCTGGAGCTCAAGAAAAGAAGCAGACTAGCTGCCTCACAGGAGCAGATAGAGAGTAAATGACAAACTAACTCTGTCATATACCCTGAGTCATTTAACTGTACTCAAAAAGCTTTGTTTTTATAGCTGGAAAAAAGTAAATGTTTTCCATAGGATAAAAAGATGGGGAAGAGTTGGCAACCACTCTCTCATACAACTTTGCCTTTAATATGACTTAAGTTATGTTTTCTGTTGATTTTTCTAGAAATTATATTTCTTAAGAATTACAGTATGTGAACTGGAAATATGAGCATTTATTCTACATTAAAGAGTGGATAAATTGTTTGAGATATCAGACACATACTGTGTATAAGATCTCTACAAACTTTTACTGAAGACTTCTTTAATTAAGGAAATCTCTATTAGGATTCAAATACTTTTCAAAGTTATAATCCCTAAGGATTTGCATCATATTACACCTGTTTTCATCCTGATATTGTGAATATGTGTTTATGTGTGTATGATACCTTGGAGGCTTTTTTCCCCTATGGAAAGTAATGAGAAATAAGAAATAAATTTGAAATTTTCTTTTGAAGAGATATATTTAAAGAAAGAGATTGCAGAATAACAGAAAGGAAGTGGAATTATTTGAGGGTTTATAGTTTAATAATAACCCTGACAATCAACCACAGATTGAAATTTCCATTATTTCCTAGCCTAAACAGAAAATAGAACTTTTCTATGGAGGTAATAGATAAAAATTCAGAGTTATGTCTGACACTCTTTGGAATAATTTTCTAGAGCATGTTTAAGGCTGTTTTTCTCTTTTTACATTTGTTTCTTTATCCATCTATCAAAGGTAAATCAGTATAGAGTATTTTTCAGTGATCCATACAATAAAAATTGTTGGAAATTTTATTCTGCACCCATTTTCAAACCTCTCAAATCATTGCACAATTTAAAAATGAGCTTTTAGAGGTACAGTAGCTTGGTAGTTATAATAGTGCATTTTTATTACCTGTACTTAATACAACATGATTGCTGGATTGTTGTTACACGTGCTTTTCTCTCTTCTCAAAATATCTTCTGCAGATTTTTTCAATCTCCACCTCTCAGTAGTCAGTGCAGCATGATTATTTTGAGTACAGGAAGCTGTATTTAACAGGCACACAAAATATGAAAACCATCATGTCAATTTTTATCACCTCAAGATCAACTGCTATTCTTTTAATGACATCAATGTTTTTTTTTTCTGGGAATAAAAATTATTCTGATGTCATATATGGTTCACAATATTAATGACTGTACAAGAACTCCTACATAAGCACATTTTTTCCTTTCAGCTCTATTTCCCTTTATTTCATGGTACTGGAATTTCATTTGTAACAAGCAGTTAAGAAGACAAATTCTATGAAAATGTGATACAAGATGGTAATATTTTAATATCTGAAGTAAACAATGGATGATAATTGTATTACAGATGAAAACATGATTTTAGCATATATAAAACACACTTTCTATAAGAGAAGCTTATTCTTGTGTAGAGAACACTCAAGCTCATTAATAAACCAAAAATTATTGAATATGCCACTGAAAAGCAAAAGCTGTAGCTAAACGTAAGCAATAGTCTACTACTACCTCTGTCTTTAAAAAATACTAATACATACATATGGAATTTAGAAAGATGGTAACAATAACCCTGTATGCAAGACAGCAAAAGAGACACAGATGTATAGAACAGACTTTTGGACTCTGTGGGAGAGGGAGAGAGTGGGATGATTTGACAGAATAGCATTGAAACATGTATACTATCATGTAAGAAATGAATCACGAGTCTAGGTTTTATGCAGGATACGGGATACTTGGAGCTGGGGCACTGGAATGACCCAGAGAGATGGTATGGGGAGGAAGGTGGGAGGGGGGTTCAGGATTGGGAATTCATGTACACCCGTGGTGGATTCATGTTGATGTATGGCAAAACCAATACAGTATTGTAAAGTAAAATAAAGTAAAAATTAAAAAATAAAATAAAATAAAGCAAGGAATGGTAAAAAATAATAATAATAAATAAAATAAAAATACTCAAAACCGCACATTTTTGTAAAACATAACTCTGTTGTTTTTGTTAGTCATTTGTTTGGTAGTAAAGCTTTCTTATAGTTCCATAAGTCAGTTTGACAATATTGTAAGCCACATCTTATGAATATAGCAATTCATACAGCATTCCTCCTTTTAGAAAGTCCATGAAACTCCTTATATATTGTGTCCTACATGAGAAAATATTTGATATTTATGTATCTAATTGAAGCTGATCCTCAATTAGACACATTTACAATTAGATATATTTACAATGGGTATAAATTGCTTTGAAATTTATAAAGTGCTTTAAAAGGTTTTAGCCAGTATTATCTACAGGGCCTCCCTAGTGGCTCACATAGTAAAGAATCCATCTGCAATGCAGACCTGGTTTCGATCCCTGGTTCAAGAAGATCTCTTGGAGAAGAATGTCTACCCACTCCAGTATTCTTGCCTGGGGAATTCCATGGACAGAGGAGCCTGATGGGCTACAGTTCATAAGGTCACAAAGAGTTAGACATGGCTGAACAACTAACAGTTTCACTTTTGTCTATGAAGTCACACCTACAAATAAATTTATATTGTTCGTGTACAAATGCAGAATAAAGAATAAAACTTAAAATAAAATGTATATCCAGTGTTACATATGTAAGTTCTTAATAATATGGATTATATTGTTAGCTATTTTATGTGTAAGTCTTTTGATAAGAAACTGTATGATATGCTTCTTTCATATATGTTTATGCTGTTTCAGCATTTCAGAGATGTTTCATTATGCTAAGAAATGCTGTTCCCTACTTTGATTTTTATCTGTCATTTAATATTGATGACATAGTTATTTTAGAAAAACACTTTTAAAAAGGGTTATCCTACAATAATTCTGTAGTTATATAAACCCTTGAGAAAAATTTCACCTTTCATTATATAAATGAAAACAGTCTTTGATTCATTTCCTAAGGTCCTTGACCTAGCAGAGTACTGTGACATTTTTTTGTTTTGCTCTCTTCTCTTTTATTCTCTTGAGGTACCTTTCCCTTGCTTGCTTTTAAGTCTTTCCCATCTAGATACCCTACCCTTCCTAACTAGTCTATCAAAATAGTAACTTAATTATTCTCTATTTATTATTTACTATATTAATATTTATTGTCTGTCCCTTTTATTGTCCCTTCTTCCACAAGGAAGGGTTCTGCTCTAAATCTGTCACCTAGAGTAGTTCCTGGGGCCTGGTAGCCACTTAATCATTAATGGGTTAGTGAATTAGTGAATTTCCAGCCCTAATTCCTCCAAGCATATTTATATGGCCAAGATTTGCTGGAGGTCACTAACTTAACTTACAGGAACTTCAAACTCAGTGAGTCAAAACTATATTTTCCTCAATCATATTAATTTTTAGCATATATTTCTTTCCACTTCAGAGCAAGAAGAATGGAAGTCATACTTGATTCCTCCCTCATCTTTATACCTGCATTCAATCCATCAAAAATGCTGTTAAATTTTCTCCATAATATCTCTGAAGTCCTTCCTACTTCTCCATGTGTACTTAGGTCAAGATCTTATTTTATATGATTTGAATTATTACAGTGATTTCTTTCCCTTGCTTTACCATAAGTATTTCTTTCTCTTTTACTTTTTTTTTTTAATCCATACAGTAGTGGTTGAGAGGGTTACTTCTCTCTTTCCAAGTAGCTCTGCACATTAAGAATCAAGTCTCCTCCAGTCACTCTGTGACTTTAGTTTATCTTCTATCTGTGTGGCAGAGGAAAGGGTTGAGTCAAGTCTTTCTCTTTTAAGGCACATCATTTCTTCTTTCATCTCACTAGCCAGAATTTAACCACATGGCCATAGTTCCCTGAAGAAATCTGGATTTTGAGTCTTTCTTCTGGGAAGCCATGAATTGAAGACTGGGCATTCTGGTATTAGTTCTGTAGGTTGGAAGTCCAGATTTGGTGTTAGGTAAGGGTCTGCTTCCTGGTCATCATACAGCTGACCATCTTCTTGTGTCTGCCAAATGATCCGTATTGCAAGGACTCAACTCTGTCACAGGCATTGTCTGTCTTCTACTTCAATCTGCAATTTATTCTCCCCATGTGGTTGATTTAAAGACTAATTTGGCCACGTTGTTTCTCAGATTAAAGGCCTTCAACATCTCCCTATCTTCTATACAATCAGAGGTGAGCTCCTTAAAATGACTAATCCAGGTCCCTGCATAATATGGTCTTTTGCCTTTTCTCCAGTCTTTTCTAACCATTGTCTCCCAATAATTGAGTAAAATTTAATTTTTGTAGTTCCCTTAACATTCTTCCTCTCTTAAAGAGGACATAGAAGACCATTAAACATCTTTAAGGACATTTCTTTTGCCTAAACCATTCTTACAGAGGTGTTAGTATCTTGATTTCCCAACCCCAAATAAGGATAGGGGCAGGGTGATAACTTGGGGATAGAACCTGGAATTCTAATTTGTGTTACCTTAGCCCCATGAGGCTATTAGAAGGTCTGCTAAGTCTCTCAGTCTCCATGCAGACTCTTCTGAAGGTGGCATAGGCTTTGAATGAAAATGTAGAGGAGACAGGAGTGATGAGTCATCTCACAGCTAGTCTTGGCAAGATATTCAAAATGGCTCACTCACATGGTTGCAGTTTTCCTGGCTGGGAGTCAATTGCTCAGGTGGAGTTGTTGACTAGAACACCTCCGTGTCTCCACTTTATGTGGCTTGCATTTCTTACTGCATGGTAGCTAGGTTCTGAGAGAGCATCCCAAGAACAAGTATTCTTGAATACCTGGGCATGAACTACAAAGATTCTTATGACCCAGAATCTCCACAGTCACATTTGTAACATCGTTTTCTTAAGCAACTAACTAAAGCCAACCCAAACTCAAGGGACGGTAACTAGTCTCCATCTCCCAATGTAAATCATAATATGTGCATATAGGGAGTAAAGAAGTTGAGAGAAGCTGTACTTGAAAGTATATTTATAAAGGGATTATTTTGCACACTCATTCAAAATTCTCATGGTGCCCCTACCAATCACAAATCTGAGGTAGGATTTTGAGAATGGAATTTGATTAGGGTATAATTTAGCAGGAGTGAAGAAAAATTCCAGTAGGGAGGAACTGAACACCAGTATTACAGAGGACTTCTGTTTCTAGTAATGTGTGACTAGATAATTTGAACCAGCTCTTTCACTGAGAAGGACTGGGAGAGCAAGGGAATATAAATACAGCCGCTTGAAGGCATCGGAGGATTCTGACGACGATGACAGGGTTGAGACCATTATCTGGGAGAGTAAAAAAGAAAGCAAGCCTAGCATGTAAGACTGCATTTTCATTAAGAGCATCTGCCACCTTCCGAAGAGTCTGCATGGAGACTGAGAAACTAACTTCACAGAACTTCTAACAATCTCACGGGGCTAAGGTAACACAAATTGGAATTCCAGGTTCTATCACCAAGTTACTACCCTGCCCCATCCTTATTTTGGGTTGAGAAATCGAGGTACTAACACGTCTATAAGTAAGGGAGAACCTCAAATAAAACAGTCTTCATGAAACCTTTATGCACAGCTTCTAACCATCCTATCTCTGACACTATATGAAGATGATACAGGATTACTTATAACAATAGACGCCTGACAAATATAATCCTATTTTGGTTCTCATCTAAACCTAAATATTTGTTTTTGTCTGTGCTTAATGATTTCCCAGACTGTGCCTGCTTTGTTAGTAGCTAATTATAGGATAATTGAAATTATTATACTTGGCATACAGAGAGGTATCTGTAATAAAAAAAAATCATAAAGCAAATATATTGTGCTTATTTTGGAGAAAGTGGGAAAATATTTGTTGTTTTTTTAATCAAGTTGAATTTGAGTTAATGAAAGGATCAAAAGAACTGCAATATAATTCAAAATCTAATAATTGTGGGAAAAACATACTCTGTAGATACTTTAGAGAATGTGTCATTTGTATAGAAAGAACCTTTTGTATAAATGTTAATAATAGGGAAATCAGAAAAACTACCTAGATGTTTCTTAATAGAAAAGAAAAAAATTAATTATTATCAATTTCTGAAATAAATGATTTAAATACATCAACATAATAAGAGGATGAATATAGAGTTGAAAGTAAAGGTCAAGTATGATTTACATGAGTAACATATGCAATATAATATTGTCATTGTTTATCAGTTCAGTTCAGTTCAGTCGCTTAGTCGTGTCCAACTCTTTGTGACCCCATGAATCGCAGCATGCCAGGCCTCCCTGTCCATCACCAACTCACCGGGGTTCACTCAGACTCACGTCCATCAAGTCGGTGATATCATCCAGCCATCTCATCTTCTGTTGTCCCCTTCTCCTCCTGCCCCCAATCCCTCTCAGCATCAGAGTCTTTTCCAATGAGTCAACTCTTTGCATGAGGTGGCCAAAGTACTGGGGTTTCAGCTTTAGCATCATTCCTTCCAAAGAAATCCCAGAGCTGATCTTCTTCGGAATGGACTGGTTGGATCTCCTTGCAGTCCAAAGGATTTTCAAGAGTCTTCTCCAACTCCACAGGTCAAAAGCATCAATTCTTCGGCATTATGCCTTCTTCACAGTCCAACTCTCACATCCACACATGACCGCAGGAAAACCATAGCCTTGACTAGATGGACCTTAGTTGGCAAATGTCTCTGCTTTTGAATATGCTATCTAGGTTGGTCATAACTTTTCTTCCAAGGAGTAAGTGTCTTAATTTCATGGCTGCAATCACTATCTGCAGTGATTGTTTATAGACACCAATAAATATGAAAAATATAATGTATTTTGGAAAATAGCAAGCTATATTTGCTATTGTAGGGACCCCTGAGAACAGAGGAAACAATAAAAATTTCAACACGATTAGTAATATTTGATTTCTTTTACATATGTTATACATATATACAAACCATAAACGACAATAATACATTAACATATTATTGTATATTCTCTGTATTTTTTTAACATTTTCAAAATTAATATGTGAAGACAGAATTAAAGTTGTATGTATTAAGTAAAAGGGTCTGTGTGTGAAAATCACTGAGTTGTGTCTGACTCTTTGTGACCCCATGTACTATGAAGTCCATGGAATTCTCCAGGCCAGAATACTGGAGTTAGGTAGCTGTTCCTTTCTCCAGGGGATCTTCCCAACCCAGGAATCAAACTGGAGTCTCTCTCATTGAGGGAAGATTCTTTACCAGGCATGATCTAATTAAATAATAACCTTGTAAAATTTTGTAACCACTGATGGGAAAAGTGCATAAGAATCATTTAACTTTCACATAGATAGAATCTCCATACATCATACATGTCAATTTTCCTTTTAGAAATAATTTCTCAAGTGTTAGATCATCCAATTGATAAAACATACTACTGTGTTAATAACATCATAAGCCATCATGTGCACACATATACCTTAGGGAAAGACCATCCTCAATTCTTTTTTTGTATTCTGAAGACCTGTTTTCATGCTGCAATGTGAAGGGGATGCTTCTGCTTTTCATCTCAGCCCTGAGCTTAGGAAATGGCTCTTTTGTCCGGAACCAGCTGACTTCTTTGGCAAAGGACTATTTGGAATAGTAGGAAGGGGAAAGAGCTAGAGATCTAGTAAACTGAAGTGGCAGAAAATATGAGTAATACCTTTTATTAATACGCATTGCTAAATAATTATTTTCCCAATCATTGTTTTTGTTTCTTTGGTGAGCACCTTGAATTTGGCTTGAGTCATTTCACTATAATGGACTGTTGCATCTAATTAAAGTTTCATCCTGCAATGGTCCTGATGATTGGAAAAAAAAACAAAACTTGATGTTAAGAGGGAATATTCAAAATATGTAGCAAATCTATCACGCACACCTGTTGAACACTTAGTTCCTGCTGGTTGAAGATATCCTGAGGGTTGGAGGGAAGGACAGAGATCCCATTGAAGGTACTGAGGCAGTATATATAGAGAGTGTCTGTAGGAAAATCCAGATATCTTTCACAGTATATAAAATTATTACTTTTGGCTTTGTAACTAGTATTTACATTATTAAATAGTAATTATTTTACCCTATTATTATGCTTTGTATACTGTATACTACCAGTCAGTTTGCCATTGACTAACTGTTAGGAAAGTATAGTAAAACTCAGCCATATTGCAATGAGGACTTCAAAATTTCAATTTCAAAGAGGCAAGTTTATATTACTCCATGTTTAGAAAGTAGCAAGTATAGCCTGTTGTAGTGGTGTGGTGCAAAGGACCAGATACATTATATTCAAATTCTCGTTTTATGTCAGTGTTTCAGTCCCTGATGGGCTTGCCTCTGTACTTGCTGCACATTACCAAAATGGATATTGATTAGTCCTATTCACTCCCATCTCCTTGCATTTCCATGAGAAAGGACTTTGCCAGAGAACCGTGTCTGTTCCTTCTGCCTCTCTTTATTCATTATTTCTGTGGGAGGAAGGGTGAAGTATGATTACTGAATTTGGGGATGTCATTGGTCATGATCATTTAAATCCTTTCCTCTCCTTTTCTTTGAAATATGCCTCACTTATAAACTTAAGCACCAAAAAGATCAATCAAGAAGGAGCAGTATGTAGTCTATACATGTGCCTATGGTTTTGTCGCTAAGTCACGTCTGACTCTTGTAACCCCATGGACTGTAGCCTGCTAGGTTCCTCTGCCCATGGGATTTCCCAGACAAGAATACTGGAGTGTGTTGCCATTTCCTTCTTCACATATGCCTACAGAGTGTGCCAATATAATTACAGGTTTTTGCAGTAATGGGACCATATAATAGTGTTTACTTAGTTCAATGAAAAAACACACACACACACACACAACTTTTAGCCCTGACTCCAATGAGCAGACAATCTTCCCATTGCATAGCCACATCTTTGGTAGAACTAAGGAAGCAGTGAGAGCCACAAGGAGATGCACAGATATTCAATTAGATAAGGGTAACTTTCCTACACGATAGTCAACCAGTCATGTTGTTGTTGTATTGTGTTATTTGCACTGTCATGTCCAACTCTTTGCAACCTCATGAACTACATAGCCTGCTACCCACTCTGTCCATGGAATCCTCCAGGCAAGAATACTGCAGTGGGTTGCAATTTCCTTCTCCAGAGGATCTCCCAACCCAGGGATTGAACCTGGGTCTCCTGCATTGCAGTCAGATTCTTTACTGTTTGACCCACCAGGGGAAGCCCAGGGATATACTTGAAAGGATATGTTAGAGAAAGTCCAGAATTCAAAATTCTCTTAAAATTCAAATGGAATAAATATAGAGGAGACTGGCTATGACATGAGGGCATTCTCACATGAGATTAGAACTTTGAAGAACAACAAGGTGATCTGTAGAATCTGTGGAGAAAAGAGAGAAAATCAATAAGAATCAATTGTTTTTACACACTTCCTCTGTGTCAGTCACCATGTTAAATCCTTAGAAGAATCATTTCACATCATCCTTACAAAACTTGTTCTGTTCTACTTTCCATTTTACAGGTAAGGGATCTGAGGCACAGTTTCTGGCTTAACTAAGATCACACATTTTGTAGAAGGAATTAACACTGAAGTCAAGCAATCTAATTCCATAAACTATACATTTCCACCTTCATTAGACTGCCTTTAATTCACATTGCACTAAATTAATGACAGACCTATTTTTACATATTTCTTAAAATTTGGTCCTCAGTTCAATATCATCAGAGTTATTTAAGACATTTATTTAAATGGTGAGTTCCTCAGTTCCACTCAAGTCCTTCTGACTTGGAATATTTAGGTTTTAATAAATTGCCTACTCATTGATCATCCATCCTAATAACTGAACAACGTTTAAGTGAATTCTGATTAAATATTCCAATATTGGATAAAGCAATGGCAACCTACTCCGTTACTCTTACCCGGCAAATCCCATGGACGGAGGAGCCTGGTGGGCTGCAGTCCATGGGGTCACTAGGAGTCAGACACGACTGAGCGACTTTGCTTTCACTTTTCACTTTTATGCATTGGAGAAGGAAATGGCAACCCCTCCAGTGTTCTTGCCTGCAGAATCCCAGGGACCGGGGAGCCTGGTGAGCTGCTGTCTCTGGGTTTGCACAGAGTCAAACACAACTGAAGCAGCTTAGCAGCAGCAGCAGCAGCATAGCTAATGAATATACTATAATAGTCCTAATGCATATTATTAATATTTTAGGGAATTATTTGCTAAGTATAAACAGAATAGGGCTATCATGAAATTGAATTCAGGCAACTTTATATAATTTTAGTTTTTACAAGCCCCATGTGTGCAGGGGCATAGATACAAAATTCTTTTGAAATCTTTTAAATCATTTTACTATAAATTATCCAAGGGGATACAGATTGAGAGCTAAAATATTTGTTACTCCTACTAAAAGATTTCTTCTTTTTCTTTTTGATCCTGTAGGGGAAGAAAATAATTACATGTGCAGGTTAATAGGTTGTCTTTTACACAAAAGCCATATATGAAAGTCATCTATATTTTAGAAACAGAATCCCATATTATGCCTAATGTTTTATAACCAGTGCTTAGGTGACAAATAGGTCAGAAATTCTACTTGGAAAATAGCAATGGAACAGGAGATAGTAGGCGTTTCTCTTTCTAGTAACTGACACTCTCTATTTTGTTTCTTTTGTTTTCTTTTCTTGCAGCTGCTATTTTTGCTTGTAAAAGTTCTATCATCCAGAACAGCCTCAGTAGAGGAAAAGAGGTGAGATGTCTTGAGAGGGAAATCGTAACAACCAATCAGCTGAAAAGATCAAGTGAAAGAAGGACAGAAAAACTTGCTGTGCTACTACAGTAGGTAGCTACCAACCATATTTTAGTGCCCATTCATATGCAAAGGCAGTAAATGGGGACAAAAATGCAGAAAACACCTCCAGTAACTCCATCTCTTTCAGAGCTACCTAACCAATGGCCTGAGAAAGATATGGTGTTCACTAACATGTGCAATCGTCAAGAATCATTTACATTAATAATAAAAATGTTACACCATCAGACTTTGGAACTAGGTGAATGAATGGTATCACGTTTCAGAGCAGGCAGTTCTCTCTTTGTTGGGTTGCATATAAAGGTAAAAATGACATGAGAGCTAAATCTTTGCAAAGCAATCACAATAATCAATAGGGGAATATACTGTGAATCTACATCTTCTAAATATTTCTATCAAAACATTAAAACTTTCTTATTGATGACTGTAAATGTATAAGGAAACAAAAATAGAGTAAAACTAGTACATATCTAGTGCACTGTAATTTTGAAGTGAGACTTAAAAGGATTTTATGTTTATAAAATATTATCAAGAGTACTTTGAAGAGTATTTGTTTCTTCTCCTGGTAGAACACGATAAGGATATCTTTTCTATGCCTTGGAGGATTGTTATCCTCCATTTTAAGTTTGCAACCACCTCCAGTGTTTTAGGAAACTTTGCACATTCAGTATCCTGAAATATCTCTGAGTTGCTTTCATTTGGAGTTTTTTTTTTTTTTTTTTAAATTGTCACTTCCTCTGATAGTCTTTCCTTACTTCACAATTGTTTTCTTTCATTAGGCCCCTCAGTTCACCTTCACTAAGTTTCCCTCATTGCTTTTGTAGAATTTCTTGAACTCTGATGACGTCAGCAGTCCTAGTCAGGTATCTGCTTCTTGTCACTCCATTTACTTTGAATTTCAGTTTCACTTCCAGCAGTATCATTTTTCATTTCTTTGCTGTACTTTCACCTTTACTGGCCAATTCCCTCTTTTGATTATTCATTTTGTGAAATGTCTTGTAAGTTTATCTCTGGGAAAACGAGGCAGCACAGCTACACTTTTACTGTGAACTGAATACCTTCAGCAGAGTGACCGGTCATCGATAGACTTTGAAAAAGTGATGTGATTGATCATCTATAATCACGAAGTGCATCTGTTATTTAATAGTGATTTGTGGCCCCAAGAGCAAGCATTGAATTTTACCTTGTGTAATTACTCAAGCTATTACAACAGGGTAAATGAAGTTTGAACCTTGCTTTTGGGTGACTTTTTTTTTTTTTTAACGAAACCATGATTGTTGACATTTGTGCACACAGAGCTATACAAACATAGGACCATCTGTACTATGCATGTTCCTTGAGAATGGAAATTCACAAATAAATAATTCCTTTAGAAATGTTTATATAAATGTTTAAAATATATAGTGAAAGAGGAAGAATGACAATGTTAAAGAAGTATTCAATTCAGTTCAGTTGCTCAGTCCTGTCCGACTCTCTGCGACGCCATGGACTACAGTACGTCAGGCTTCCCTGTCCATCACCAATTCCCAGATTTTGCTCATCCTCATGTTTATTGAGGCAGTGACGCCATCCAGCCAGCTCATCCTCTGTCATACCCTTCTCCTCCCAACTTCAATCTTTCCAACATCAGGGTCTTTTCTAATGAGTCAATCCTTTGCATCAGGTGGTCAAAGTTTTGGAGTTCCAGCTTCAGCATCAGTGCTTCCAATGAATATTTAGGACTGATTTCCTTTAGGATGGACTGGTTGGATCTCCTTGCAGTCCAAGGGACTCTCAAGAGTCTTCTTCAACACCACAATTCAAAACCATCAATTCTTCAGTGCTCAGCTTTCTTTATAGTCCAACTCTCACATTCGTACATGACTACTGGAAAAACCATAGCTTTAACTAGACAGACTTTTTTGGCACAGTAAAAAGGTCATTGATTCAAGTAGAGGATGTGGGGTGGGAGGTGGGAGGGGGCTTCGGCATTGGGAGATTGTGTTCACCTATGGCTGATTCGTGTCAATGTATGGCAAAACAAATATAGTATTGTAATTAAAAAAATAAATAAATTTAATTTTAAAAATGAGATAAAAGATATGTTAGAAGAAAAAAAGATATGTTAGCATAATATTGTGTAAATTTAAATCATATATATGATAGAGATTTGGGTCTTCATAGACACTCCATTTTTTAAAAAAGTTCAAGTCATCTCCTGAAACTATATTAGAACTTTCCACAATGTTGAAAGACATGTCACCAAGGGTGAAAATCTTGGCTTTGAGGGAAGGAAAAAAATAAGTTTACATATTACATATATTTTGGCTCTCCAAAACTCTCAACCTTACGTGACAAAATCTCACTCCTTAATATTTTACTAAACTCAATGAGAATTTAAATTAAGTTGAAATTTTCTCCTGGGAAGCAAAATTGAAAAGGTTGAGAAAAATTGATCTATAGTCAACCTTAGAATCTATCAGATTTGTGGTAATGGAGGTGGAGGAAGGGTAAAGTAAATTTTAAAATGCCTAAACGAGACTAAGGAGGGCTTCCCTGGTAACTCAGATGGTAAATAATCCTGCAATGCAGGAGACCCAAGTTCAATCCCTGGGTTGGGAAGATCCCTGGAGAAGGGATTGGCAACCCACTCCAGTATTCTTGCCTGGAGAATCTCTGTGGACAGAGGAGCCGGGCAGGCTGCAGTTCATGGGATCGCACAGAGTCAGACAGGACTGAGAGACTGAACACTTTCACTTTTAAGACTAAGGAAAAATAAGTCAAGAAGGCATTTTTGGTCATCTATTGAGGTCCATTTCATATAATCTGGATGAGTACTTTTTTTTTGAACCCTGTTTATGTCATTAATTAATAGAAAAATTAATACTCTGATTAATATGATACGAAGTATACCTTTAGACTTTACCAAACATTGTAGGAATTAATTAAATCAGCAAATCAGATCAAACATATAAGTCCTATTCTGTATAAAGCCTTATGTTGTGGATGATGCAAAGTCCCAATATTTAAGAACTTTAGACTTACACTGAGTAATGTTTGAGAAGTTAAATGGTGTATGAAGATAAATAGATGCCTGTATTACTCAAGATAAATTACTGAATAAATTCTTGGTGCATAAAGGCTCTGAGTTCAGGAGAATTCAAAATTTTAAATTAATTTTGAAGAGACTTGATTTAGGCTTTAAAAATATGTATATTATATGGACAAAAACTTTTAAATGGCACAGAAAAATATTAAAGCAAGCTGACTTTTAAAGGATGTATTTACTTCTCTAAAATATCACACTGAGTATTTTTTAAATAACTATTTTAGGAGTCCAGGTTATTAAGCAATATTTCTATAAATGTTTCAAGTCATGGCTCTCATAAAATGTAAAATAAATATGTGTCAAATATTTTATTTAACTCATTAATTAATAAAAGACACATAAAATGTTGTAACTGGTTTTATCAAGAATCCACAGAGTAGACACTTTTATAGGCAATTAGATATCCTGAAATGAATTTTCTTTATAGAGGCTAGCTGGTTTTTTTCTACAGTGTTTAAAGGAAATCAACTGAACCTCCACAAGAGAGAGATTTTTGCATCTTTTTGGACAAGAATTATTTGCATAGCTCTCCATTTTTCTACAAATTAATTTCTGTCTCTCTAGGGATGTAAAATAGCCTAATCAAAACAATGAAAGCAAAGATAATCTGGAAGGTTGACTAGAAATCTGTCCTAAGATTTGTTTACAAGGCAATGGGGAAGTTGCCTTTAAGTTTTTAAAACTTATTCTAAACACAAAGTAATGTACATACTGATTTGGTAAAACTTTTCAAATTAGATGCTAAAATGTATTTTAGGATAAATACTCCCTGATATGCCCTATGAGAGGCAGGACCTAACAAATCCTAGGGAGTATACTTCTAGCTACTTACTGGGTGAATTTAAGTTATGGAATCTGAGAAACCAAGACCTAAGAGTAATTAAACAACAATCAGTACCTTCAAAACATTTTTAGCTTTTAAAGTACACAATAATTTTGTTAAGTGAACTCATTCTATTCCTCTGAGAGTACATAGTTGTACAAAACTACTATGTGTTTTTCTGTAAGCAAAATTATTTGGATGATACATCAATATATTGTGCAATAATATGCCTGTTGCAGGCAACAACTACCAAAATGAGGTAAAGTGGACTTTGTCAAAATTTAAACTGTTTGTCCTTCAAAGAAACTATTAGGATGGTCGAAAGACAAACTATAGAATGAGAAAAAAAAACTTTGCAAATCACATAGATGATAGGAGATTAATACCCATAATAAAAACTTAAAAAAACTGTGGAAAATTCTTCAAGAGATGGGAATATTAGACCACTTTACCTGCCTCCTGAGAAGTCTGTATGCAGGTCAAGAAGCAACAGTTACAACTGGACATGGAACAACAGACTGGTTCCAAATCAGGAAAGGAGTACGTCAAGGCTGTATATTCTCATCCTGTTTATTTAACTTATATGCAGAGTACATCATCCAAAATGCTGGACTGGATGAAGCACAAGCTGAATAAAGATTGCTGGGAGAAATGTCAGTAACCTCAGATACACAGATGACACCACCCAAAGATGAACTAAAGAGCTTCTTGATGAAAGGAAGAGGAGAGTGAAAAAGCTGGCTTAAAACTCAACATTCAGAAAACTAAGATCTTGGCATCTTGTCCCATTACTTCATGGCAAATAGATGAGGAAACAATGGAAATAGTGGCAGACTGTTTTCTTGGACTACAAAATCATTACAGGTGGTGACTGCAGCCATGACATTAAAGACTCTTGCTCCTTGGAAGAAAAGCTATGGCCAACCTAGACAGCCTGTTAAAAAGCAGAGACATTACCTCTCTGATAAAGGGCTCTCTATTCATTATTTGCCTGACAAATGTCCATTTAATTAAAACTATAGTTTTTCTAGTAGTCATGTATGAATGTGAGAATTGGACTATAAAGAAAGCTGAGTGCCAAAGAGCTGATGCTTTTGAACTATGGTGTTGGAGAAGACTCTTGAGACTCCCCTGGACTGTATGGAGATAAAACCAGGCAATCTTAAAGTAAATCAGTCCTGAATATTCATTGGAAGTGTTAGGGGAGCACACTCATTGAAACCTCCTACCCTGGCCAGGCACCATAGTAACCATTTGCATGAGTTGTTTCATGACAGGAGGTCCTGGTAAGGAACACAGAATAAGCCTCCACCAACTGGAAGAGTTCAGGAAAGGTCAAAAGGAGACACCACATGTTTGACCACCTCCCAGAATCCTCCTCTCTGGCACTCATCTTGGCTGAACAAAGTGTGCACCACCAGGAAGGACTCTGAGTCAGAATGATTGGCTAAAGACAACCTGAAAGCTAACTCCATCACCATAAAACCCAAGACTGTGAGCCATGCAGCAGAGCTGTTCTCCTGGGTTCCCTTACCCTACTGCTCTCTGCCCCGGTGCCCTTTCACAATAAAATCTCTTGCTTTGCCAGCACATTTGTCTCTTCACACAATTCATTTCTGAGTGTTAGACAAGAGCCCAGTTTCAGGCCCTGGAAGAGGTCCTCCTTCCTGCAATAGAAGGACTGATGCTGAAGCTGAAACTCCAAAACTTTGGCCACTTGATGCGAAGAATAGACTCATTGGAAATGACCCTGATGCTGGAAAAGATTGAAGGCAGGAGAAGGGGACGACACAGGATGAGATGGTTGGATGGCATCATTACCTCGATGGACACGAGTTTGAGCAAACTCTGGGAGTTGGTGGTGGACAGAGAAGCCTGGCATGCTGCAGTCCATGGGGTTACAAAGAGTCAGACACTACTGAGTGGCTGAACTGAACAACTTAGCATGAGCAATAAAAACCAATCTGAGCAAAAATGGGCACAGAACCTAAATAATCATTTCTCCAAAGAAATGATGCTTAATATCACTAATTACTAGTGACATGAAAACCAACTATTAATACTATGAAATATCACTTTACATATATTAAGATGATTTGTCAAAAAGATAGAAAGTTACAAATGTGTGAGTATGTGGTAAATTGAATCCCATTCATTGCCTCTGGGGATGCAAAATGATGCAGTTACTGTGGAAAACAGAATGACAGTTTATTAAAATCTTAAAGAATTACCATATGATCCGGCAACTCCAATTATAGGTATGTACCTCAAAGAATTGAGATCAAGGACTCAAGCAGACATTTGATGTTTATAGCACAGCAATGTTTATAACAGCCTTGTTTATGGTAGCCAAAAGAGAAAAACAACCCAAATATTTTTTTTTAAAGAAGACAAAATGTGCTGAAGTTTTGTGTAGATCCTGAAGCTTGCCATAGGCATGTCATAAAACTTTCTTGATTCTTTATGGTTCGTAGAGCTTAGTGTTTGTCCCTTAGTAGTCAAACATGACAAAATGTGACTGGTAAATGTTTAGGCTAATGGGTCAGTGTCATGGGTCCATTCTTTAATTAACTTTAATTTTTTGCAAGTCTATGAATTGAGGTTCAGCATTACGATTGAGCATTTAAGAAGAACATATGTATCTTTCCAAAATGCAAATCTCACCCTTCTGAAAATTCTTTGGTGTCTCTTCATTGACTTCAGATAAAAATATAAGTCTTTTAGGATGGTACACAAGGCTTTTAGCACTTTTTAGACAACCTTGCCCTCTGTAATCAACTATCCTAATTGTTAAGTGAAAATAATCAAGTTATATTGATTTAACTTTTTCAAAATACAATGGACTCTCTCGCAACAGTTCTCTTGTACAAACAGTTCCTTTTTCCCTGAATATCTATCCCCTCACTTCCTTGTTTTCCCATCTCAATATAGTTTTTAGCAGACTCTTCTCCCCTGCTCCAGGCTAAATCTAGCCTTTCTCTTGATTTCCATTATATCCGAAGCTTGATTCTGCCATTAGCATTTATCATATTAATTCTAATCATGCATATCTCTCTCTCTTTTCCTCAGTAGACACTGAAAACTTTCAGAGCCAGAAATGTATCTTTTAATATCTCTTTCCACAGCTTTCAGCATAGTACTCAAAATAGACACTAAATGAAAGATGAATGATTAAATGATTTTGCATTTACACCTCACAACAACCCTGCAGGATAGGTAGATTTTCCTTTTTTACTTTTGAGGAAACATATTCAAAAAGAATTAGTGGATACTCCGTTACCTAAGATGACATAGATAATGCACTGCGGATTCACAGCTCAGCACAGCCCTCTGACTTCAAATAACACCACCATGCAAGTAATTCCTTCAAATACATACCCAAGAAAAATAGACTTGCATTAATTCCTTATTGCCCAATTTTTGCCTTTTGAAAATCATTTGCTACAGGTTAAAAAAAAAAAACAGTTTGTATTTGGTGGGTAAAAGCTATACTTGAGAAAAATACGTCATTTATCCCTTATAAATAGCATCAAAATCTACCATATCTCCGGCAGAGACATGCTTGCACTTTTATAGTAATGAGTCTTTGTACTAATATACCTGTATCTCCAAAAGTATTAATTTAAATATTAGCTTCTATTTAACTGATTTTTCAAAGAAAACAACAGGAGAAAACTATTTTTTTCTTTGATATATTATTGAGCCTTTTGACTAAGAAAGGCTGGGTCCAGGTTAGCCTGTGATGGGGGATGTTATAATATTTTACATAATAGAATAAATTAAATCTTTAAACAAATTTTAGTTTTACTTATTTATTCACTTCTTCAGTTAATCTTTCTATATATGATACAACTCATACTAAAAATGGCTAATATGCAACCTGGTAGTTGTGTTAAAAGTCTTTGCTTAGGGACGAGAAAAATGTTTCAATTTTCATTTCTTCAGATATTTAGTAAAGCTAGAATTAAAAACACACACAGACTATAAACTGTCTTACAAAATACATTTTTATTCCTTTGAAGACTGTTTTGAACTTTTAATTGTATTTCTGTTATGTTAAAAAGTTCTTGGAAGCATTATGTATTCATATTTCTCAAATTAAATAAACAATATAATTTCATTACCTTAAAGTGTCTCAGCCATGATTACACTGAAAATGCATGCTTTTGTTCCGTAAAATTACAAAGGAATAATAGAGAACTACCAATTCTTATTATAGTTTCATTTAATTTGTAGCATAAGATCAAATTCAGTAAGAGTGTATTTTCAGTTTTTAATTAAATTATAATGTCTGTGTTCAGTAAATAACTCCACACAATTATTTTAGATAATAGCATAGTAGTGAATATGTAGAAGCTAAAAACATTATCTTTAGGAAACTACAACTGTATTGAAAGTAAAACAGTATACATTTGTCAAATGATTTGTAGACGTAAGTATTAGGCATCCACAGGTGATAAACCTGTATTATTAATGTGAATAGGGCTTTGCAGAGTGAGAACAACTGAACAGATAGAAAGATTGAGGGAGGGCCATCCATCGTGCTAGTGTAGGTAATGAAAAAACAAACCAGACATTTTAAAGGTATTTTAAGGTGCAAAATAAACCTGCTGGTCACAAAAAGTTGTTTCAGCAGAGAGACACATGTGTGTTTGGGGGAGAAGTAGTCTAGAAGAGTGGAATTTTAGGCCTGAAACATAAGATATAATCAAAGTATGGAAGATCATGAATAGTACACTAAGAAGTCTGAACCTTATAGGTAACCATGTGTCAGTATGAGGGCAGGAAGGGAAGGAGACTATAGAAAATGAGATGGCTGGAAGGTATCGTTGACTCAATGGACACGAGTTTAAGCACATTCCAGTGTAGAGGAAAGTTAAAATTTTACAGAACCTCCTGCTCCTTCTGCCTCTGTAACTCAGCTTGCTCCTTGCAAAGTCTGGATCACATAGGTCACGTAGTCTCAGAAAGTGGGGATTCATAATACGAGGGACTTGAGCTTATCTCACTCACCCTTGTCCTGCTCTTTGTAATTGCCCAGCACCTGTAAACCCACTTAATCATGCCTGTCCATGAAAAACTCCGTAACCCCTTTGTCCAGGGCTTAGAGCTTGGAGTGTTCATTCCTCTGGGCCCGCCAGTATAATAAACCTGAGTTCTCCAGTTCTCCAAGTGTGGTGCTTGGTTTCTCGAGGTCTGGTTTCTGCAACACCAGGAGACAGTGAAGGACAGGAAAGCCTGGTGTGCTGCTGTCCATAGGGTTACAAAGTATAGCACACAGCTTAGCGACTGGACAATAGCAACTTACGCCACTAAGCGTTTTAGAACAGTTGTAGCTATCTGATAGTTTCTTTAAAAAACTAAGAATAGATACGATTCAACAACCCTACTCCCGGGCCAGAGAAAACCATTCTTCAAAAGTATATACACATTCCTCCCAGGGGCTCAGTGGGTTGAGAATCCACCTGCAATGCAGGAGACGAAACAGACATGGGCTCAATCCCTGGGTCAAAAGATCCCCTGGAGAAAGAAAATGGCAACCCACTCCAGTATTCTTGCCTGAAAAGTCCCATAGACAGAGGAAACTGGTAGGCTACGTTTCAAAGTGTCATAAAGACCACGACTGAGAGACTGCATGCATGCAGTGTTCATTGCAGCACTATTTACAATAGCCAAGACATGGATGTCTATTGACCGATGAATGAATAAAGATGTGGTACATATACACAGTGGAATATTATTTAGTCATTAAAAATGAAATAATGCCATTTTCAGTAACATGTATGGACTTGAAGATTATCATACTAAGTGAAATAAGTCAGACAAAGAAAGACAAATATGATATCATTTATACATGAAATCTAAAAATTTATACAAATGAACTCATGTACAAAACAGAAACAACTCAAAGACTTGGAAATGATGGTTACCAAAGGGAGAAGGTAGCAGGGAGGAATAAACTAGCAGGTTGAGATTAATGTATACATCCTACTGTTTATGACTTCCCAGGTGACAGAGTGGTAAAAAATTTGCCTGCCAGTGTAGGAGATGCCAGAGCCATGGGTTTGATCCCTGGATCAGGAAGATCCCTTGGAGTAGAAAAATGGAAACATACACCATTATTCTTGCCTGGAAAGTTCCATGAACAGAGGAGCCTGGCAGACTAAAGTCCATGGGGTCACAAAGAGTCAAACACCACTGAACACCACTAGAGAACTCTACTCAATACTCTGTAGTAACCTATATCAGAAAAAAATATGAAAAAAGAGGTGTGTGTATGTTTATACCTGAATCACTTTGCTGTACACCTGCAACTAACACAACATTGTAAGTCAACTATACTCCAATATAAAATAAAAAATTTAAAAAGAATATTTTCTATGTGTCAATTTCTAAGAACTGTACAAATGATAGTCATTTAATCTTTAACATATTCATAAAAATTAAATATTAATTTTCTGTAATCTTATGCACTGTGTATTATAAAGAATCTGAAGCATCAGGAGGTTAAATAGCTTATCCAAGGTCACTTAGCTCATAAATAGCAGAGCCAATATTTGAACCAGGCTGTGGTCATCTCAAATTGTTCCTTTTAACAAAAATTCTATATTGCTATGATTAGAGAAATTAGCCCAAAATATGTAAAGCATAAAGACAACTCATTCAGCAATATTTTACAAAACAGAGAAAAGAATATGTACATGTGGAAAAAATAAGTGACCTACCAATAGTGATTTGGCCAGTTACTGCTAGATTTACCACAGAGGTAAATTCCTTACTCCAAATTCAATGTTAGTCAGTCCTCCTACAGATGATACTTTATATATTCCAACATTAATATCTGTCTTTCATTACTTATAATAAGGGAATGGGTTGATTTATAATTTTATTGAGGTTCAATTGATTTGCAATATTATTTTTAGCTGTTTGTGCTTAGTCACTCAGTTATGTCCTACTCTTTGTGACCTCATGGACTGTAGGCCACCAGGCTCCTCTATCCATGGGATTCTCCAGGCAAGAATACTGAAGTGAGTTGCCATTCCCTTCTCCAAGGAATCTTTCTGAACTAGGGATCGAACCTGGGTCTCCTGCATTGTAGACAGATTCTTTTCCATCTGAGCCACCAGTGAAGCCCCTGTTTCAGGTGTACAACATAGTAATTCAAAGTTTTCATAGAGTATACTCCATTTAAAGTTATTTTAAAATATTGGTTATATTCCTTGTTCTGTACAGTAAGCCTTGTAGCTGATTTTATACATAGTTGTTTGTCCTTTTAGTCTATTATCCCTCCTTTTCCCTCCCTGCTTCCCTATCCCTACCGGTAACAACTAATCTGTTCTCTATATTGGTGAATCTCTTTGTCTTGTTATATTCATGTGTTTGTTTTATTTTTTAGAGTCCATATATAAGTAATAACATGCAGTATTTTTTTCTCTTTCTGATTTATTTCACAAAGCATGATATCTTCAAGGTTCATCATGCTATTGCAAATGGCAAAATTTCATTCTTTTTATGGTGAAGTGATAAGTCTATTGTATGTGTAGTTCACATATTGTTTGAAAATAAAAATAAGATCTAAGGCATCTTTCGAGTTCTGCCAGTGTTTGACCTAAGTCATATTAGCCAAAACACTGAAAATAAAAATAAATTTTCCAGAATGTAATGAAAGAGGCAAAAGGTAGACCACAGGAAAAAAAAAACGGTTTAGGGACATATTATGTCAAAAGTCTTGTTTTCATATATCTCAGGAATAACAAAATTATATTTATTGGCCTTTCAGAATTGCCATTTTTCATAATTTATTAAACAAATACCTTCTTTAAAATCAGAGTACATAAATATTTTCATATGAATATTTTGTAGAATATTAAATTGTAAAAAAATGTTTTCCTGTCTTATAAATGGTTGTTTATCTATTTTAGGTTGTCCTATTTTTTTAGTAAAATAAGCCATTATCTTCAACCCATTTATGTTAAATTCCTGTGAATACAGTATGATATATGATCAAATGGACTTTGCAGATATAATTATGGATCTAATAAGCTGACTTTACAATATAAAGATTATCTTGGATCATTATGTGGTCCTTTAAAAATAAAAGAAGAAGCAGAGGAGTCAGAGAAAGATGTGATGAAGAATAGAAGATAAGAGAGACGAGGTAAGAGGAAGACTCAACCCGTTGTTGCTGGGTTTAAGATTATGGGGGCCATAAGTCAAGGACTTGGTATCTAGAGGCTGAGAATGACCCAGTGTACATCCTTCAAGGAAACAGGCACCTCTGTCCTCCAGCTGCATGGAAATAAATTCTGCCAACAGTCTGCATACATTTGAAAGTAGACACTTCTCCACAACCACCAACCAGGAAAGCTTAACCCTGTTTTCACCTTGATTTGAAGCCAGTAAGACACTTTGGGGGCTTCCTAGATGGTGTAGTGGTAAAGAATCCATTTGCCAATGTAGGAGATATGAGACATGGGTTCGGTCCCTGGGTTGGGAAGAGCCCCTAGAAAACGAAATGGAAACCCACTCCAGTATTCTTGGAAAATTCCATGGGCCTAGGGGCCTGGTGGGCACAGTCCATGGGGTCCCTAAGAGTCAGACATGACTGAGTGACAAGACACTTCTGAACTTCCAGTCTAAATAATTGTGAAATAATAAATTTATGTTTTATAAATTATAAATGTGTGGTAATTTTTAAATGTGTCAGTAGAAAACTAAAGCTATTCCCCTCTTCATTGTAAGCATTTATTTGGACTTCTCCAATTACATTCAGGAGAGTTTATATGGAATAACTTTACATTTTCCAGAACTGTATCATAGAATGTAAAGATTATAGAGATTATAAGAAAGCATTAAAGATAATTAACTCACATAGTTATTACTATTATTTGGTTGTGATAAGAGAAAAGAAATATTGAGGACACCTGGTAGACCCAGAAAGTTGCAAAGATTGGGAAGATAGAATGAGTGTAAAAGTGCTATGCTACAGTCATCAAGACAGTATGGTACTGGCACAAAGACAGAAATATAGATCAATGGAACAAAATAGAAAGCTCAGAGATAAATCCACACACCTATGGACACCTTATCTTTGACAAAGGAGGCAAGAATATACAATGGATTAAAGACAATCTCTTTAAAAAGTGGTGCTGGGAAAACTGGTCAACCACTTGTAAAAGAATGAAACTAGAACACTTTCTAACACCATACACACACACACACACACAAAAAAAAAAAACTCAAAATGGATTAAAGATCTAAACGTCAGACCAGAAACTATAAAACTCCTAGAGGAGAACAGGGGCAAAACACTCTCTGACATACATCACAGCAGGATCCTCTATGACCCACCTCCCAGAATACTGGAAATAAAAGCAAAAATAAACAAATGTGATCTAACTAAAATTAAAAGCTTCTGCACAACAAAGGAAACTATAATCAAGGTGAAAAGACAGCCTTCTGAATGGGGAGAAAACAATAGCAAATGAAGCAACAAACACTAATCTCAAAAATATACAAGCAACTCCTCAGCTCAATTCCAGAAAAATAAACGACCCAATCAAAAAATGGGCCAAAGAATTAAAAAGACATTTCCCCAAAGAAGATATACAGATGGCAACAAACACATGAAAAGATGCTCACCATCACTCATTATCAGAGAAATGCAAATCAAAACCACAATGAGGTACCACTGCACACCAGTCAGAGAGGCGGAGAAAAGGGAATCCTCTTACACTATTGGTGGGAATGCAAACTAGTACAGCCACTGTGGAGAACAGTGTTGAGACACCTTAAAAACTGGAAATAGAACTGCCTTATGACCCAGCAATTCCACTGCTGGGCATACACACCAAGGAAACCAGAAGTGAAAGAGACACATGTACCCCAATGTTCATCGCAGCACTGTTTATAATAGCCAGGACATGGAAGCAACCTAGATGTCCATCAGCAGATGAATAGAAAAGAAAGCAGTGGTACATATACACAGTGGAGCATTACTCAGCCATTAAAAAGAATAAATTTGACTCAGTTCTAATGAGATGGATGAAACTGGAGCCAATTATACAGAGTGAAGTAAGCCAGAAAGAAAAACACCAATACAGTATACTAACACATATATATGGAATTTAGAAAGATGGTAACGATAACCCTGTATGTGAGACAGTGAAAGAGACAGAGATGTATAGAACAGTTTTTGGACTCTGTGGGAAAGGGAGAGGGTGGGGTGATTTGGGAGAATGGCCTTGAAACATGTATAATATCATACAAGAGATGAATTGCCAGTCTAGGTTCGATGAAGGATACAGGATGCTTGGGGCTGGTGCACTGGGATTACCCAGAGGGATGGTATGGGGAGGGAAGTGGGAGCGGGGTTCAGGATTGGGAACATGTGTAAACCCGTGGTGTATTCATACTGATGTATGGCAAAACCAATACAGTATTGTAAGGTAAAATAAAAAAAAATAATAAAGGGAATTGCAACATTTGTGTCAAAAATTAGTTGGAAATATTTAATCAAAGTATTCAATGAATGAAGCACTAAAATAAAACTTCAGCTTTTTAGCAAAATGCAGTGATTGAAGACAAAGCTTACAAATAGGAAACCATGAAAATGAAAAAGAGGAATTGAAAAAGTCTAGAATGTGCTTTGGGAAATCTTAACTTGAGGGGAATATCTTTGGATGGAACTTCTGTTTTTAAATGTATAGATTTATATTCAATACCAGATGGAATAACATTAAGAAAGGCATACAATCCAAGTCTGACAGAACATTCAAGAGTCATAAATGGAGATCTATTAGTTGATGCCTTTTTATCTTATAATGACACTTACAAAGGAAAGTAATCTGAAAGGAGGCAGAAAGGCAATGTGTAAAAGTACCTTGGCTGAAATGTTATACATTTTGATATGAAATAAATTAGAAATGAGAATCTCCTTCATCTAGCAAAATTTTCTTTGCACTTACCAGGCACCTCAGCATCTGTAAAGAATATTTTCTCAATTAAATATATAGTCTGCCTGTGGTTGCTGCAAGGGCAGGGGGTGTGGGAGGGACGGATTGGGAGTTTGGGACTAGCAGATGCAAACTATTATATATAGAATGGATAAGCAACAAGGTCCAACTGTGTAGCACAGGGAACTATATTTAACATCCTGTGATAAACCATAATGGAAAAGAATATAAAAAGAATATATATATATATATATATATATATATGTATGTATGTATGTATGTATGTTTAACTGAATTACTTTGCTATAACACAACATTTTAAATCAACTATAACGGAGAAGGCAATGGCACCCCATTCCAGTACTCTTGCCTGGAAAATCCCATGGATGGAGGAGCCTGGTAGGCTGTAGTCCATGGTGTCACTAAGAGTCGGACACGACTGAGTGGCTTCCTTTCACTTTTCACTGTCATGTATTGGAGAGGGAAATGGCAACCCACTCCAGTGATCTTGCCTGGAGAATCCCAGGGACGGGGAGCCTGATGGGCTGCCATCTATGGGGTCGCACAGAGTCGGACAAGACTGAAGTGACGCAGCAGCAGCAGCAGCAGCAGCAGCAGCAGCAGCAGCAGCAGCAGCAGCAGCAGCAGCAGCAGCAGTATACTTCAATAAAGTAAATTAAAAAAAAAAGTGCTGTGCTAACTTTGGAGTGCTAGAGAACTACCAAGAAATATTATGGTGCATCATACTTTTATTAGTTACTATGTACTTAGAAAATCTTCACACTCTACAATCTAGGGAGAAGGCAATGGCATCCCACTCCAGTACTCTTGGGTGGAAAATCCCATGGATGGAGGAGCCTGGTAGGCTGCAGTCCATGGGGTCGCTGAGCGACTTCCCTTTCACTTTTCACTTTCATGCATTGGAGAAGGAAATGGCAACCCACTCCAGTGTTCTTGCCTGGAGAATCCCAGGGACGGGGGGAGCCTGGTGGGCTGGCATCTATGGGGTCGCACAGAGTCAGACACAACTGAAGCGACTTAGCAGCAGCAGCAGCAACAGCATACAGTCTAGGGTTTTCCATTAGCATGAGTAAACATTTATCAAACAGCATATCATATCACATATATAATAACATTTATAAAATTCACAGATTGCTTTTCAGTGTGTTTAATTTGATCTTCACAGTAATCCAAGCAAGTAGGTGTTCTCTTTAAGGGACTAACCATTGTACTGATGACAAATTTAAGATAGAGAGTTCAAGTAACTTATTGTAATACAGGTATAAAAATGAATCTGTAACTCAACCTGAGTTCAGAGCTTCATTCTGAATTTGAGTTTTATATCTCAAAGTTGAATTCAGAACTAAAATTCATTTCTTATATCTCAAAATACACATTTTAATAAGTACCATGGCATTGTGCCATTCTGTTGACACCACTCTTAAGCAGACTTTGTCTGGGAGTTCAGTGGATTATATACAAGATTGCTATTTTAGTTTAAACTTAAAATTCAAAAGGAAAGACATTTGTATTATTGGTCACATAATTGCAAAGGACATAAATCATTTGATTAGACTTAGATATGCATATGCTCTTGGGGCCACAGACATCCTTTGAGATTTACATGTACTGGTCACAAACACGATTAGGATGCTTCCATTTATCTAAATGGGAAAGAATGGGAAACACTAGAGATCTCTTCAAGAAAATTAGAGATACCAAGGGAACATTTTGTGCAAAGATGGGCTCCATAAAGGACAGAAATGGTCTGGACTTAACAGAAACAGAAGATATTAAGAATAGGTGGCCAGAATACACAGAAGAACTGTACAAAAAGATCTACATGACCCAGATAATCATGACAGTGTGATCACTAATGTAGAGCCAGACATCCTGGAATGTGAAGTCAAGTGGGCCTTGGAAAGCATTGCTACAAACAAAGCTAGTGGAGTTGATGGAATTCCAGTTGAGCTATTTCAGATCCTGAAAGATGATGGTGTGAAAGTGCTGCACTCAATATGCCAGCAAATTTGGAAAACTCAGCAGTGGCCACAGGACTGGAAAAGGTCAATTTTCATTCCAATTCCAAAGAAAGGCAATGCCAAAGAATGCCCAAACTAGTGCACAATTGCACTCATCTCACATGCTAGTAAAGGAATGCTCAACATTCTCCAAGCCAGGCTTCAGCAATACGTGAACAGTGAACTCCCTGATGTTCAAGCTGGTTTTAGAAAAGGCAGAGGAACCAGAGATCAAATTGCCAACATGCGCTGGATCATGGAAAAAGCAAGAGAGTTCCAGAAAAACATCTATTTCTGCTTTATTGACTATGCCAAAGCCTTTGACTGTGTGGATCACAATAAATTGTGGAAAATTCTGAAAGAGATGGGGATACCAGACCACCTCTGCCTCTTGAGAAATCTTTATGCAGGTCAGGAAGCAACAGTTAGAACTGGACATGGAACAACAGACTGGTTCCAAATAGGAAAAGGAGTACATCAAGGCTGTATATTGTCACCCTACTTATTTAACTTATATGTAGAGTACACCATGAGAAACGCTAGACTGGGAGAAACACAAGCTGGAATCAAGATTTCCGGGAGAAATATAAATTACCTCAGATATGCAGATGATACCACCCTTATGGCAGAAAGTGAAGAGGAATTAAAAAGCCTCTTGATGAAAGTGAAAGAGGAGACTGAAAAAGTTGGCCTAAAGCTCAACATTAAGAAAATGAAGATTATGGCATCCGGTCCCATCACGTCATGGGAAATAGATGGGGAAACAGTGGAAACAGTGTCAGACTTTATTTTTGGGGGCTCCAAAAGCACTGCAGGTGGTGAATGCATCCAGGAAATTAAAAGACACTTCTTGGAAGAAAAGTTATGACCAACCTAGATAGCATATTCAAAAGCAGAGAGATTACTTTGCCGACTAAGGTCCATCTAGTCAAGGCTATGGTTTTTCCTGTGGTCATGTATGGATGTGGGAGGTGGACTGTGATGAAGGCAGAGCACTGAAGAATTGATGCTTTTGTACTGTGGTGTTGGAGAAGACTCTTGAGAGTCCCTTGGACTGCAAGGAGATCCAACCAGTCCATTCTGAAGGAGATCAGCCCTGAGATTTCTTTCGAAGGAATGATGCTAAAGCTAAAACTCCAGTACTTTGGCCACCTCATGCAAAGAGTTGACTCATTGGAAAAGACTCTGATGCTGGGAGGGATTGGGGGCAGGAAGAGAAGGGGATGACAGAGGATGAGATGGCTGGATGGCATCACTGACTCTATGGACGTGAGTCTGAGAGAACTTGGGGAGTTAGTGATGGACAGGGAGGCCTGGTGTGCTGTAATTCATGGGGTCGCAAAGAGTCGGACTCGACTGAGCAACTGAACTGAACTGAACTGAGTATGCGTAACCTGGGTAACAAAGGCTTCAGTTTTATATAATAAGATGCCTTAAAGAACTGTTTAAAAATAATTTGGAAAATAAAGAGAACAATATCTTTAACATCATTTCCACTCTAATGTGTACATTAATACTTTTTTCAGGGCATGGTTCCCATCCACATCGTGCTTCAGTATAACTTACTTAACTATGAGTTTTACTGAGAGTTCAGATGCAGAGCAACTCAATCAAAATGTTGGTACTTCACTGAAAATAAATATAGAACATCATCTCTTTGTCAGCTGGAAGCCATTCTGGTCATTTACAAATCTTAAGCTACTAGGTGTTTATGCAAACTTGATTTTTATATTTTCTCACTCTCCTTCAGTTGGTAAAGATTAAGGTTTTCTCACATGCTGTGTTTAGTTAGATACTCTTCTTAAAATATCAAGAAATAAATTATTTGAGTCACTGATTTAAGAAACCAAAACTGATTTTAGTGTCGTCTTATGGTAAGTTACAGAGTAGAAAGCAATAGCTAAAAATAGCTGCTTTATACAGCCAATTTTGCAAACAGCTAATTATTCAAAACATTCTGCCTATTTTGGTACTTTTTAATATGTGTATTTACAATGGAAAATAAATATAGAAATTCAGTTCAAAAGACAGACTGAATATACATGTTTGTTGCTTCTCTTGCTAGTGATTCCCTTAAATATATAGGGTGTGAATTTTTTAAGAATATTGTATAAAGAGTGGTAGAGATATCAAAGAAAATTAGATTTCAATGAAACTGTGCAAGAAAAGAGATACAAGAGTGTTACTGATAGAAAATATGGATAGAGAGAAAACTGCAACCTTTCAAGAGAGGGAACCAGAAACATTCTTGTGTTGACTGAGTTCCTCTGCCTGTTGAAATTCCAGCAGTGGGTGAATACAAAGGGATTAATTAAAGACCTGTATAGAGGATAGCCTACTTCCTATTCCTCTCACACATCCCTGGCCCTGGGAGCAAAGAAACCTGATGATTACCCTCAGGAAAAAGATAAACAGAAAAGAATCTTCTCCGAAACATTCCAAAAGCATCTTGGGAAAAGAGAGAAGTTAATGTGAGTGTTGGCAGAGCAATTAACGCCCTCTTACTTTAGCTCTTCACACCCCCTCTGCTCTCCCACACTCAGGAACACAGCCAGCCACACTGTTTCACTCTAGGGGCTGTTACACACACAACCCCCAATTTCCCATTTCCTGACTATTTTTCAGACTGATTTTTCACTTTAATGGAATATTTTATATGTACAAAATAATACAATGGAGATAAATAACATACGACAAATAATAACTTAAGCTAACAACTTATAGTTATATAGATAGACCATGACTGTGTGCTTTTTCTCACGTCCTAATCCTTTTACCCTAAGAGTAATTACAATTCTGAATTTTGGCTTGTTATATATCATTGCAATTGTTTTGCTACCTTAATAGTAAAACCAAGGTATCAGAGATTCTTCTTAACTTTATGTCGTTAACATCATACAACTCATGATTTGCATCATACAAATCATGCAAATTTCTTTTGTTACCACCCTTTTCACCCATACATTTTATGTTTTTGAGATTCATCCATACAGCTGCATAGTTCTATAATTATTCCTTTAATATGTTATAGAATTCCATTGCATGAATATGCTATCAAGTTGTCACGTATCACAGACATTTGTATCATTTGAGGTTTTTTCTGCAGTACTGCTAGTGAATGATTTTGTGTCTTTTGGTGTATTTGTGCAAGTACAACATAAATGAAACTACTGGCTCTTGTGAAATGAGTACTGTCGACTCTAACATACAGTGTCAAAAATATGATGATGAATGCTTCATTCATTTATTCAAGTGGTAAATTAATATTTATGAGGCATAATTTATGTGCTAGGCACTATTCTAGGACCTAGGAATAAATCAGTGATAAAAACGAAAGAATTCTTGCTCTTATTGGAACTTATATTCTATTGACCAATAATACAATGTAAATATTTCTATTATTATGGAATTTTCTGTGTTTTTACTTTTTGCAATATGATTTGTATAAAATAGTTCTATACTGTGTGTTTTTAAAATAGCTTTACTTAGGAATAAGTAACATGCATAAAACTATATATTTTTAAGGATGCATGCTGCTGCTGCTGCTGCTAAGTTGCTTCAGTCGTGTCCGACCCTGTGTGACCCCAGAGATGGCAGCCCACCAGGCTCCACCATCCCTGGGATTCTCCAAGCAAGAACACTGGAGTGGGTTGTCATTTCCTTCTCCAATGCATGAAAGTGAAAAGTGAAAGAAGTCGCTCAGTCATGTCCAACTCTTAGCGACCCCATGGGCTGCAGCCTACCAGGCTCTTCTGTCCATGGGATTTTTCAGGCAAGAGTACTGGAGTGAGGTGCCATTGCCTTCTCCAAGGATGCATGCTAAGTTGCTTCAATCATGTCCTACTCTTTGTGACCCTACGGACTGTAGCCCTCTAGACTTCTCTGTCCATGGGATTCTCCAGGCAAGAATACTAGAGTGGGTTGCCGTGCCCTCCTCCATGGGATCTTTCCAACCCAGGGATTGAATCCACATCTCTTATGTCTCGTTTATTGGCAGGCAGGTTCTTTACCACTAGT
Organism: Nanger dama; assembly: GCA_917880005.1. Classification (NCBI taxonomy): domain Eukaryota; kingdom Metazoa; phylum Chordata; class Mammalia; order Artiodactyla; family Bovidae; genus Nanger; species Nanger dama. The sequence continues at coordinate 8,591,952 of CAKJTW010000059.1, forward strand.
GCCACCTGGGAAACCCATATTTTTAAGGGTACGATTTGATATTTTGACATAAATATATATTCATGAGACCATTACCACATACACAATAATGAACATATTTATCACCCTCTCGCCAAATTTTTATCATGAACCTTGCTGCTGCTGCTGCTGCTAAGTCGCTTCAGTCATGTCTGACTCTATGTGACCCACAGACAGCAGCCCACCAGGCTCCCCTGTCCCTAGGATTCTCCAGGCAAGAACACTGGAGTGGGTTGCCATTTCCTTCTCCACTGCATGAAAGTGAAAAGTGAAAGTGAAGTCGCTCAGTCATGTCCGACCCTCAGCGACCCCATGGATTGCAGCCCACCAGGCTTCTCCATCCATGAGATTTTCCAGGCAAGAGTACTGGAGTGGGGTGCCATTGCCTTGGTAATCCCTAAAAGCCATCTCTTATTTTCCTTAATTTCACATACAACTATTGATAAGCTTCACTAAACCTTCTTATAAATATCCTGATATCTTATGTAAGTGGAATCATAGAACATGTACTCTTTTCTCTTTGCATACTTGGCTTGATTATTTGAAAATGAATACATGACGTAATACGCTTCAAAAGCTTATTCCTTTATATTGCTGAATAGTGTGTCATTGTATGACTATAACTCTTTATCCTTTCATTTGTTAATGGACATTTGAGTTACCAGATTTGGTCTATTACCAGGAAAGCATCTATTAACATTTGTGCATGGATCTTTAAATTAACATATGCTTTTATTTTTCTTAGTAAATACATAAGATGCCTGGATAATGTGGTATGTTTATGGTTTAATTTTTAAAAAACTGTAAAACTGTTTTCCAAAATGATTGTTCCATTTTCTATTTCTCTCTGTACTGTATGAAATTTCCAGTTCCTCCACATTCTCAGAAACAGTTGGTGTGGTCAGATGTTAAAAATTTTACACATTTTACTAAGTAAGTAGTTCTGTCTCATTACAGTTTTATTTTTAAATTGTGTTTCTCTCATGACTAATAAGATCAAGAGGCTTTTCATAAACTTGTTATTGTTGTTGAGTCACTCAGTTGTGTTTGACTCTTTGCGACCCCATTGACTGTAGCCCATCAGGCTCCTCTTTCCATGAAATTCTCCAGGCAAGAATGCTGGAGTAGGTTGCCATTTCCTTCTCTAGGGAATCTTCCTGATCCAGGGATGGAACTGGTGTATCCTGCCTTGACAGGTGGATTCTTTATTGCTGAGCCACCAGGGAAGTTTGCAATTACAAATATTCTATGGTGTAGTGTCCAGACCTTTCTCCAAATCTTTAATTGAGGTGGCTATTATTTTATTATTGCATTTTGAGTATTCTTTATGTATTATAGGTACATTTTAAAGTCATGTAGAAGTTTTAAAACAATTTTTTATGCTTATTAGCTTATTCAGAAGCTAATAACAGAGCAAATATTTTAGTTTCAATAATATTTAATTTGTAGTTTTGTTAAGAACCATGCTTTTTGTATTGTCTTTAAGAAATTTTTGACATATTTTCTCCTGGTTTTTCTTTTAGAGGCTTTATCGTTTTATACTTAAGTTTAGACCATTTTGAGTTTATTTTTCAGTATGATATGTGGTGTGAATCACAGATCTTACCTTTCTTTCTGTATATGTGTGTGTGTATGTATGTATATGTGTGTAGATAAGCATTTATTCCAGCATCATTTATTTAAAAGACTTTATGCTTTTTTCACTGAAATACCTTTGTCAAAAATCAATTATCTGTGTAGGTATGGGTCTATTTCTAGTCATTCTTTTCTATTCTGTTGGTCTTTCTTTGTTCATATACCATGCCATCTGGATTACTGAAGCTTTAAAATAAGTTTTGAAAACAGATAGTCATTCAACTTTGTGTTTTTCAAATATTTTTGTCAATTTTATGTCCTTTGTATTTCCCTATGAATTTTAGAACTGTCTTGTAATTATTTTTACAAAGCAGACTGCTGTGAATTTGATTAAGATGCATTGTACATATAGATACATTTGGGGATAAATGAAATCTTAATATTATTGAATTAGATTTATGAGTGATATACAGCTTTATATTTACTTATGTCTTTAAATCTCTCATCAAAATTTTATAAGTACCATTGTATAGTTTTTTTTTCATGTCACTTGCCATATATATTTCTAAGTGTTTCATATTTTGATGAGAATGTAAATGTTTTTACTAATATTCAGTGTACAGTTATTCAATACAAGTACATAGATATATGATGGATGTTTCCTTATTGGCATTTTGTCCAGCAAACTTGTTATATGTAGTTTCTGGTTCTGGTAGTTCTTTTTGAAGATTGCATTGGATTTTTATACCTAGACAAAATTGTCCTTTGGGGATAAAGGCAGTTTTGATTCTTCCTTTCCAGTTTGAATGCCTTTTCTCTTTTTCTTACCTGGTTGTGCTGGCAAGTTGTACAATGTTGCATAAAAGGAGAGAATAGGCATTACTTACTTGCTTTTGATCTTAGGATGAAAGAATTCAGTCTTTCACTGTTAGGTATGATTTTTAGCTCTAGGATTTTCCTAGATGCCCTTATAAGACTGAGGAAATTTTCTTCTGTTCTCACTTTTTAAAAATCAGGATTGGAAGTTGAATTCTGTAGAATACCTTCTCTTTGTCTATTGAAATGATTAAAAGGGTTTTATTTTAGTTTGTTTAGAGAAAGAGTTACATTTATTAACTTTCAAATGTTGAACCAATCTTATATACCTGGGATAAACTCCAGTTAGGATATGTTTATTATTTAATTCCATTTGTTAAAATTGCATTTATAACTTTTGCATCAGTGTTCATAAGGTTTATTATATTACTCTGTAATTTTCTTTTAATGTATTTGGTTTTGATTACTGACCTCAAAGAATGAACTGGGAAATATTCCCTCCTGTTCAGTTTTCTGGAAGTATATATATAGATTTGGTATAGTTTCTTTCTTAAAGATTTGGCAGAATTTATCAGTGTAGCCCACTGAGCCTAGTGTTATCCTTATGTAAAGGTTTTTGACCATAAGTTCAATTTATTTAATAGCCACAGGGCTTTCCATGTTATCAGTTTCATCCTGAGTTACTGTGATGGAGATAATTTTATAATATACAACCCAAGATTCCCACACTAATATCTGTGACTATTAATATGATGAGGTATCAAGACCATGATTATGCCATGCATGTGTGTGCATGCTCAGTCGCTTTAGTTGTGTCCAACTCTTTGTGACACCATGGACTGTTGCCCATCAGGCTTCTCTTTCAACGGGATTCTCCAGGCGATAATATAGGAGTGGGATGCCATTTCCTACTCCAGGGGATCTTCCCGACCCAGGGATATAATCCATGTATCCTGCATCTCCTGCATTGCAGACAGATTCTTTTAGCTACTGAGATACCTGAGAAGCCCAAATTACGCCATGCTACATGGCAAAAGATTTTGCAATTGTAAAGTCACTTAATAAAAGTTACTGAATACTTTGAGTTAACTGAAAGAGGACACGGATCTACACTAAACACATCAGCATTTTAAAGGCAGAGTGTTTTCTCCAACTGGGAGTAGAAGGGGAAATCAGAGAGATTAAAGCATAAAGTGAAAGTGAAAGAAAGTGAAGTCGCTCAGTCGTGTCCAACTCTTTGCGACCCCGTGGATGTAGTCTACCAGGCTTCTAAGTCCATGGGATTCTCCAGGCAAGAATACTGGAGTGGATTACCATTTCCTTCTCCAGGGGATCTTCCCGACCCAGGGATAGAACCCAGGTCTCCCTCATTGGAGGCAGATGCTTTAACTTCTGAGTCACCAGGGAAACCCAGAAATAGGATTCAAAATGTGTTGCTGGATCACAGATGCCAGTGGGGGAATGCCCAGGATTGAGAAAAGAGCCTCAAGGAGCTAAGAGCTATCCCTGACTGCAGCCAGGAAAGAATGGAGAACTTCATTCTTAAATCTACAAGAAATATATTGTGCTAACAGCAGGAATGAACTTCAAAGTACACTCTTCCCCGGAACTTCCATGTGAGAGCTCTGGCAGCCCACTCCAGTATTCTTGCCTGGAGAATCCTCCATGGACAGAGGAGCTTGGTGGGCTACAATCTGTAGGATCACAAAGGGTCAGACACAACTGATGACTAAAACTCACTCACTCAAGTGAATACCTTGAATTTGGCCTTTTGAGTACTTAATCAGAGGACCAGCTAAGTCTGTTTAGATTTCTGACACATAGAACCATAGGCTAATAAATGGTAAGCTAAATTTGTGGTAATTTGTATTGCAACAATAGAAAACAGAGTGCTTTGGAAGTTTGTGTCTTTTCAAGAAATTTATTGTTAAATGTAGTAGCATAAACTTCATAATATTCTCTGATTATCATTTTATATGTATAGAAATAGTTTTTCAATCCTGATACTGTAATTGTGTCTCCTTTCATTTTTCCTGGTCTGGTTAGAGGTGGCAGACAGCCCATTGATCTACAACTCCTGCAATACACACCTTTGTGTTATTTTCTCCCATTAAGCTGGGCTTAATGATTTCTGTTAATAATGAACAGAGTGTAGCAAATGTGATGAGGCATTGCATTTAAGATTAGGTTACAAAATTATTCTGGCTTCTGTCCTGCTCTCTCTTTCTTCCCACTTCTTTGTTTTTCTCCCTCTTTCTTTCTCTTCTTTTCTAATACCTTTTTGCCTGCTGTCTCTCTTTATCAAGCCTCATTTTGGGAGAAACAAGATGCTATATTTGGATATTTCTATGATGGGAGATCATCATGGCAAGAAACTGATGTCTTTATCCTACAGCCAGTGAGGATGTGAGGCTTGTCAACAGCAACATGAGAAACTTAAAAGCACATTTTTGCACACAATTCAAACCCTGAGCAGATTGCAGCATTAGCCGATACCTAAACTGTAGCTTGGTGAGAAACCCTGAGCTAGAGGACCATTGTTAAACTATGCCTGGATTCCTGACCCAGAGAAACTAGGAGATAAAAATGTTTCTTGTTTCAAGACATTACACTGTAGAGAAATCCATATATATATATATCCACATGTATATATATCTAATACAGATTTTTGTACTGGGAGTAGTGTGATGCTTTATCAAATATCTACATGTGTAGGATAGCTTAGGAAGCTGGTATTGTGTAAAGGTGGGGAAGGATTTTTAGCACAGTGTTAGATAAATCCTAAACTGTTTTTACTAAACAGCTTAGTAAAAATATGGAGGGTGAGAGCCTTTCCAGTAAGCACTTAAAAGGAAATGAGAAACATATTCTTAGAAATTAGAGGTAGGGACATATTTATTATGGAATGGCAGAAGCTTTAAACAGTATCTACTTAATGAGCATGAATAATAGAAAATGTGAGTAATGAGTTGGATGATACCACTAAGGATATTTGTAGGCAAAGAATTGAGGGTGGGTGTTGATGTCCACAGGACCACCCAGGCTTGATGATTCACTAAAAGGGCTCACACAACTCAGAAAAACTTTTTATACTCATAGTTGCAATTTATTACAGCTAAAGGATTCAGATTAAAATCAGAAAGAAAAGCAAGTATCCAGGAGAAACCATTCACTAGCTTCCATGTGTTCCCTTTCCCAAAGGTGTGGCACCTTAGAACTTAAGAATAGCATTTCAGGAGGTATATCTACCCTTGAATCTGATATATTTGGCTAGACTTTGAGTGAAAGTCTCTCAGTCGTGTCCAACTCTTTGTAACCCCATGGACCATACAGTCCATGGAATTCTCCAGGCCAGAATACTGGAGTGGGCAGCCTTTCCCTTCTGCAGGGGATCTTCCCAATCCAGGGATCGAACCCAGGTCTCCTGTGTTGCAGGCAGACTCTTTACCAGCTGAGCCACAGAGAAGCCCAAGAATAGTGGAGTGGGTTGCATGTCCCTTCTCCAGCAGATCTTCCCAACCCAGGAGTCAAACAGGGGTCTCCTGCATCGTAGGCAGATTCTTTACCAACTGAGCTATCAGGGAAGAGCCCAAACTGATGACTTTGGACTGATGCTATTATAGGATGAGATTTGGGAATTTATGGAAAGTGAATGTATTTTGTTTGAGGAAGGGATTGAATCATTAAAGGAGAAGGAAAGCACTGTCTTAGACATTCTATGAAATGGGCCCTGATGATCTTGGTGTGATCCACTTCTCACTCCTATGGGCTGGGTCTAGAAACTTGCTTCTAATTAATAGAAATTGGTACAAATGATGGGGTATTGCTATAGAAACCGAGTTCCAAATATACTCTGGCTTTTTTCTTGCTCTTTTGCTTTAATGTCCTCTCTTTCTGTCTCACATCCTTGGTGGAAGAAACAAGACTGTGATAAATATAATTCAGAAGTGCTAGCTGCTAAGTTAGCATAAACTAGGGCTACCAATTCCATAATACAGAGTTTCTCAAACTCAACACTATTGACATTTGAGGCCAGTTAATTCGTTATAACCTGGAGTTTTTCCATACATTGTAGGATATTTAGCAGCATCCCTGGTCTTTAACTTCTAAATGCAAGTAGTAAGTTTCCAATAGTGACAATCAAATATGGCTTCAGATTATGCCACAATTCCCCTGGAGGAAAAAATACTCTTGGTTGAAAGTCAGATGTTCTGTCAGGTGAGTGGAGTTATCTAATACAATAGGAATTGTAGTTTACTTAAAGAGACTGCAGGCCTATGAAAGTGAGTGCATCTCATGACATTGGGCAGGCTTTAGCAATATCAGGATAATCTCTAGAATCTTATGACTTCCACAGATTTGAATTTTTAGGAACATTATATTTTGTTTTCTCTGTGTAGTTTTTAGGGTAGAATTGAGAATCATTATATAATTGAATCCTGTTACTATCACATAAAGTGAGCAAGTGTTGAAATAAAAGGAATATCACCTACCTCATATAATATATACTATTGCTTTCCCTCTATGAAACCACTTTTTACAACTCAGCATTCTGAAAATTAAGCATTATTATAAACCTTTTTGCTCATGCTTATTAAATTTACCATTGATGCTAAAATTACAATGATTACTTATTGATGCTGTCTAGCATAATTGCAGTGAACAGTTTTGCCTTGGGCAAATTAAGCTGGAAACTCTAGTTACAGTTTAAGTTCAGACTCACAAATGACACTAGAAATAGATATGAAATGACAAAGACCAAGAAAGAAGAAACTCATTGACAAACAGAAGAGCAAAGGACATGTTATAATATAGACTTAGTCAAAGTAACAAGTAATTCTGTACTTGAATACATCCTCCATTAATACTGATTAGTTTTGAAATATAGTGTTTGAATAATGGCAAATAGAATATTTTATGACTAGCCATATAGACATTTATTTTTACTCAAGAGAATGAGTGAATGAAGATCATGGCATCTGGTCCCATCACTTCATGGGAAATAGATGGGGAAACAGTGTCATACTTTATTTTGGGGGCTCCAAAATCACTGCAGATGGTGACTGCAGCCATGAAATTAGAAGACACTTACTTCTTGGAAGATAAGTTATGACCAACCTAGATAGTATATTCAAAAGCAGACACATTACTTTGCTGACTAAGGTCCATCTAGTCAAGGCTATGGTTTTTCCAGTGGTCATGTATGGATGTGAGAGTTGGACTGTGAAGAAGGCTGGGCACCAAAGAATTGATGCTTTTGAACTGTGGTGTTGGAGAAGACTCTTGAGAGTCCTTTGGACTGCAGGGAAATCCAACCAGTCCATTCTGAAGGAGATTAGCCCTGGGATTTCTTTGGAAGGAACGATGCTAAAGCTGAAACTTCAGTACTTAGGCCACCTCATGTGAAGAGTTGACTCATTGGAAAAGTCTCTGATGCTGGGAGGGATTGGGGGCAGGAGGAGAAAGGAACAACTGAGGATGAGATGGCTGGATGGCATCACGGACTCGATGGACATGAGTCTGAGTGAATTCCAAGAGATGGTAATGAACAGGGAGGCCTGGTGTGCTGCGATTCATGGGGTGGCAAAGAGTCGGACACGACTGAGTGACTGAACTGAACTGATTGAACTAATTAAGGGCATCTGAGGGTGTTAAATTGTGTCTCTGTGATTTATCTTGTAAGTATACTAGCATTTAATGACAAACTAATTGATATAATCTGTAGCTTGAACTTGTGATTGAACAACAAAATGGACATTTTCCTTTTGACACAGAGGTGTCAAATTTATAAAGAATTATAAATAAAGATTCTCTACAAAAATTTCAAGACATTTTAAAAGTTAATCTTATATGATAATTAAACATTACTTTTTCTCAGTGTGGGGGGTGTGGACAGTGAATGTAGAAAAGTGTAGAAAAGCTAGTGATCATATCAAGACAGAAAAAACTTTCAGTTCAGTACAGTCACTCAGTCGTGTCCGGCTATTTGCGACCCCATGAATCCCATCAAGCCAGGCCTCCCTGTCCATCACCAACTCCTGGTGTTCACTCAGACTCATGTCCATCAAGTCAGTGATGCCATCCAGCCATCTCATTCTCTGTCATCCCCTTCTCCTCCTGCTCCCAATCCCTCCCAGCATCAGAGTCTTTTCCACTGAGCCAACCCTTCGCATGAGGTGGCCAAAGAACTGGAGTTTCAGCTTTAGCATCATTCTTTCCAAAGAAATCCCAGGGCTGATCTCCTTCAGAATGGACTGGTTGGATTTCCCTGCAGTCCAAAGGACTCTCAAGAGTCTTCTCCAACACCACAGTTCAAAAGCATCAACTCTTCGGTGCTCAGCTTTCTTCATACTTGAACTCTCACATCCATACATGACCACAGGAAAAATCATAGCCTTGACTAGATGGACCTTTGTTTTCAAAGTAATGTCTCTGCTTTTCAATATGCTATCTAAGTTGGTCATAACCTAAGATGTCCTTTTCATTATACGGCACTGGAATGCAAAAGTAGGACGTCAAGAAACACCTAGAGTAACAGGAAAATTTGGCTTTGGAATGGGGGAATGAAGCAGGGCAAAGACTAATAGAGTTTTGCCAACAAAATGCACTGGTCATAGCAAACAACCTCTTCCGGCAACACAAGAGAAGACTACACATGGACATCACCAGATGATCAACACCGAAATCAGATTGATTATATTATTTGCAGCCAAAGATGGAGAAGCTCTATATACAGTGAGCAAAAACAAGATCAGGAGCTGACTATGGCTCAGATCATGAACTCCTTATTACCAAATTCAGACTGAAATTGAAGAAAGTAGGGAAAACCACTAGACCATTCAGGTATGATCTAAATCAAATCCCTTATGATTATACAGTGGAAGTGAGAAATAGGTTTAAGGGACTAGATCTTATTGTTAGAGTGCCTGATGAACTATGGAATGAGGTTCGTGACATTGTACAGGAGACAGGGATCAAGCCCATCCCCATGGAAAAGAAATACAAAAAAGCAAAATGGCTGTCTGAAGAGGCTTTACAAATAGTTGTGAAAAGAAGAGAAACAAAAAGCAAAGGAGAAAAGGAAAGATGCAAACATCTGAATGCAGAGTTCCAAACAATAGCAAGAAGAGATAAGAAAGCCTTCCTCAGCGATCAATGCACAGAAATAGAGGAAAAACCACAGAATGGGAAAGACTAGAGACCTCTCAAGAAAATTAGAGACAGCAAGGGAACACTTCATGCAAAGATGGGCTTGATAAAGGACAGAAATGATATGGACCTAACAGAAGCAGAAAATATTAAGAAGAGGTGGCAAGAATACACAGAAGAGCTGTACAAAAAGATCTTCATGACCAAGATAATCACGATGGTGTGATCACTCACCTAGAGCCAGACATCCTGGAATGTAAAGTTAGAAAGCATCACTAGAAACAAAGGTAGTGGAGGTGATGGAATTCCAGTTGAGCTGTTTCAAATCCTGAAAGCTGATGCTGTGAAAGTGCTGCACTCAATGTGCCAGCAAATTTGGAAAACTCAGCAATGGCCACAGGACTGGAAAAGCTCAGTTTTCATTCCAATCCCAAAGAAAGACAATGCCAAAGAATGCTCAAACTACTGCACAATTGCACTCATCTCACAAGCTAGTAAAGTAATGTTCAAAATTCTCCAAGCCAGGTTTCAGCAATACATGAACCGTGAACTTCCAGATGTTTAAGTTGGTTTTAGAAAAGGCAGAGGAACCAGAGATCAAATTGCCAACATCCGCTGGATCATGGAAAAAGCAAGAGAGTTCCAGAAAAACATCTATTTCTGCTTTATTGACTATGCCAAAGCCTTTGACTGTGTGGACCACAGTAAACCGTGGAAAATTCTGAAAGAGATGGGAATACCAAAGCGTCTGACCTGCCTCTTGATAAACCTATATGCAGGTCAGGAAGCAACAGTTAGAACTGGACATGGAACAACAGACTGGTTCCAAATAGGTAAAGGAGTACGTCAGGGCTGTATATTGTCACCCTGCTTATTTAATTTCTATGCAGAGTACATCATTAGAAACGCTGGGGTGTAAGAATCACAAGCTGGGATCAAGATTGCCGGGAGAAATATCAATAACCACAGATATGGAGATGACACTGCCCTTATGGCAGAAAATGAAGAGGAATTAAAAAGCCTCTTGATGAAAGTGTAAGTGAAGAGTGAAAAAGTTTGCTTAAAGCTCACATTCAGAAAACAAAGATATGGCATCTGGTCCCATCACTTCATGGGAAATAGATGGGGAACCAGTGGAAGCAGTTTCAGACTTTATTTTTGGGCTCCAGAATCACTGCAGATGGTGACTGCGGCCATGAAATTAAAAGACGCTTACTCCTTGGAGGAAAAGTTATGACCAACCTAGAAAAAACCTTACATGCCATTAAATAATTACTACCTTTAGCATTTGGGTGCAATTTACAATACTTGCCTCTAAGTATTTTTTCACATCACACACATTTAGGTATTGTAATTTTATACAAGTTGTAGTAAGAGCTAATATTTATGATGGATTTCTGGGTGAGAAATCCTCACTATAGTCACTTTATATGCAATATTTCATTCATTGCTCACAATGACCCAATGAGGTAAATCATATGATCGTTCTTACTTTATGGGCTTCCCTGATGGCTCAAACAGTAAAGAATCTGCCTGCAATGGAAGAGAAATGTGTTCAGTCCCTTGGTTGGGAAGATCTTGTGGAGAAGGGAATGGCTATCCATCCAGAATTCCTGCCTGTAGACCCCCATAGACAGAGGAACCTGGCAGGTAGTAGTCCATGGGGCTGCAAAAGAGTTGGATGCAACTAAGCAGCTAACACATTCACTTTCATCATTTTACAGATAAGGAACCAGAGATATAGAGAAGTTAAGTAACTCACTCACACAACATCATCAAGCTAACTACTAGTTAACTGAGATAAAGTTTCCACTCCAGAGCCAAAGTGTGGAGGTGCCATGTACATTATATCATGTTACCTGTATGGAAACAACTTCTAAAATCTTTTAAAAATATTTTTTCATGTTTTTGGTAAATGTATTACTGGAAACCAGTCCATCCTAAAAGAAATCAGTCCTGAATACACATTGGAAGGACTGATGCTAAGTCTGAAACTCCAATAATTTGGCCACCTAATGCAAAGAACTGACTCATTGGAAAATACCCTGATGCTGGGTAAGACTGAAGGCAGGAGGAGAGGGGGATGACAGAGGATAAGATGGTTGGATGGCATCACCACCTCAATGGATGTGAGTATGGGTAAGCTCCGGGAGTTGGTGATGTACAGGGAAGCCTGGCATGCTGCAGTTCATGGAGTAGCAAAAGTTGGACACAACTGAGAGACTGAACTGAACTGAACTGATTACTAGAAATATACAACTTACCTCATAGTAACTCTTTTATTGACTATTTAGTCTATTTTTAATTTGCCACTAGTACAAATATTTCAAAAAAATATTGGGCAGAAACTTTTTAGCATTTCTTATGGTAGTTTAGAATAAACGACTATGGTGCATTTAATATGTCAAAGATATAAACATGTTCAGAGTTTTAAAAAACATACTGCTTTGCAAACACATATTTTACTGATTTAGGCTCCCACCAGCAAAATGAGTGACTGCCTATTTTTTAGCAGTTGTAGCGCTTTAGTGTGCTTTGAATAAAACTAGAGACTCAATATGTCAGCAAATTTGCAAAACTCAGCAGTGGTCACAGGACTGAAAAAGGTCAGTTTTCACTCCAATCCCAAAGAAGGGCAATGCCAAAGAATGCTCAAACTACTGCACAGTTGCAGTCATCTTACACTCTAGTAAAGTAATGCTTAAAATTCTCCAAGCCAGGCTTCAGCAATGCGTGAACTGTGAACTTCCAGATGTTCAAGCTGGATTTAGAAAAGGCAGAGGAATCAGGATCAAATTGCCAACATCCGCTGGATCATAGAAAAAGCAAGAGAGTTCCAGAAAAACATCTATTTCTGCTTTACTGACTATGCCAAAGCCTTTGACTGTGTGCATCACAATAAACTGTGGAAAATTCTGAAAGAGATGGGAATACCAGACCACCTGATCTGCCTCTTGAGAAACCTGTATGCAGGTCAGGAAGTAACAGTTAGAACTGTACATGGAACAATAGACATAGGAAACAGAGTACATCAAGGCTGTATGTTGTCACCCTGCTTATTTAACTTATATACAGAGTAAATCATGAGAAAAGCTGGGCTGGATGAAGCACAAGCTGGAATTAAGATTGCTGGGAGAAATATAAATAACCTCAGATATGCAGATGACACCACCCTTATGGCAGAAAGTGAAGAAGAATTAAAGAACCTCTTGATGAAAATGATAGAAGACAGTGAAAAAGTTGGTAAAGCTCAACATTCAGAAAACGAAAATCATGGCATTTGGTCCCATCACTTCATGGGAAATAGATAGAGAAGCAGTGGAAACAGTGGCCGAGTTTATTTTTCTGGGCTCCAAAATCACTGAAGGTGGTGATTGCAGCCATGAAATTAAAAACCACTTACTCCTTGGAAGGAAAGTTATGACCAACCTAGATAGCGTATTAAAAAGCAGAGACATTACTTTGTCAAGAAAAGTCTGTCTAGTCAAGGCTATGGTTTTTCCAGTAGTCATGTATGGATGTGAGACTTGGAAATAAAAAAAGATGAGCACCGACGAATTGATGCTTTAAACTTGGTGTTAGAGATGACTCTTGCAAGTCTCTTGGACTGTAAGGAGATCCAACCAGTCCATCCTAAAGGAAATCAGTCCTAAGTGTTCATTGGAAGGACTGATGCTAAAGCTGAAACTCCAATACTTTCGCCTCCTGATGCGAAGAGGTGACTCATTTGAGAAGACCGCGGTGCTGGGACAGTTTGAAGGCAGGAGAAAGGAATGACAGGATGAGATGGTTGGATGGCATCACCAACTCAATGGACATGGGTCTTTGTGGACTCTGAGAGTTGGTGATGGACAGGGAGGCCTGGTGTGCTGCGGTTCATGGGGTCACAGAGTTGGACATGACTGAGCAACTCAGCTGAACTGAGAGATCCTTCTGTTTCTGCTTTGTGGTGAGAGGGCATGGTTTTTCTTTTTATTTTTCTTGTTTCATCAACTTCAAATTGCCTACAAAAAGCTTAGAAAAGAAAGGAAGTATAAACACTCAATTAGGAGTACTTTCTATTCAGGGAGTCCAAAGTAAATGGAAAAGAATTTAATAAACTCTGATTTTCAGAAAATAAATGTTCATGTTAATTTTTTGATCCCACAACTTTCATTATTCTTTGATATATAGTGTGCAATCAGCAAGGACAATTAGCAATTAGTGATGAAGAGTCATGTTGCTATATGATATTGTTCTTAACATACACATCTTTGTGGAAATGGTGACAAAATGTGCAGAAAGTAGTACTATTGAAAGGATTATGAGACAATCACAATGGGTAACTTTTGTGTTTCTTTGGAGGCTAAAAATGCTTGTCTCTAATAAACCAGGTTTGATCTTCTGCAGCTCCAAGACTGTTAGGTTCTGAAGACCGAATGGTTGGTTGCATCCCCTTGATGCATGGGGAACCTGTGGTTGTATGAAGAATGTTTACATTTCCCTAATTCATAATTAAATTTTTAATATGCTTACTTATTCTCCTATTCTTCTTCAAAATAATTTCTGCTAAAAATTACCATCTTTTACTAAAAACAGCAAAATACGAATATATGAAATTTAAAATTTCTGACAATCTCTTCTGGTAGTTCCTTTTTAGTATGTCAGTTCACCGTTGTGTACACTTGTTCAAACAGGTAATATCTATCTTTTACAACTTTTTAAAGTTACTTAAATTTTATCCTAAATGTGACTATTTCTACCTGCCAAAACAATAATGTGTTTTGAACTACCTACACTGGTAAGTTTTGACTATTAGTACTGGTATGTACATTAGTTTATCTGGGGTCAAACTGTATTAATTCAGGAAATTCAGAATGTGATTTTTTTTTAGCATATAAGTATTCAGAAAATTTTATATGTATTAATATTCAACAAAATACCTTTCTCTTCTTGAAAAGTAATATATTTGAGAACTATGTTTAAGATACCAGGTACCATAAGGAATCCAGGAGGCTTTAGTCTTTAACAATTGTATTTATTTTAAAGAATACAGTTATTATATTTAGAAATACCATTGTTTAGAGTAACTTAATTAAACTAGTTAATATTCCATAAATTTATTGAATTCAAGGTAATCAGTGGACAGAGCAGTATTTATAGCACTCCATTTCCTATACAGATTTAAAGGGATACCTCATAGGGTGTGTTTAAGAGAATAACTGCTAGCTTATTATGTATTTGCCTGAAAATCAAATACAATATACTATGCAGAGACATAAAAATATAAAAATTCTCTCAAAATTAATTTGTGCCTTATAAACTTAATTCATTATTATAACATAGGACTCTTGGCAAAACGTCCTGATTAGGAATCTTTGTGGAGCTATTGATTTCACTTTTTCTCTGCCCATGAAGAGTTATTTTTTTGATGAAGGGAAAAATTGAATAAACAGTGAACACCAATACACTACTATATCTAGAAAACAATGCAAGCTACTTAGAATTATTTGGAATTTAGGTAAAATAATATGTCAGTGTAATATTTCTGGCAGATTAACTATAAAGTGACTTTTTATTACTATCTACATATTTACTATCTACATATTTTATATGTGTATATAGTATATATATAACATAATAAAATATTATATATCTATATAATGTACTTATATTGTATCAAAATTATTAGGCATATCAGAAGGAGAAATGAAAAAAATCATTTATAATTGTTTCAAATAGAATAAAATGGAAGAAAACACAAATAAATTGAAAGATCTTTCTTGCTTATAGATTTTATAGAACCCCCAAATCCCTCAACTTGTCAAAACAATCTTGAAAAAGAACAAAACTGAAGCTGTCATGCTCCTTGATTTCAAACTAATTACAAAGTAACAGTAATTAAAACAATATGGTATAGGCATTAAAAATGAACACAGTGGAATAAAATAGAGTCCACATACATATATGTTTCAATTATATGTGACAAAAAAACAGCAATAAACAATTGAGAAATGACAACCTGTTTGATAAATGGTGTTTGGGAAAACTGGAGAGCCACATGCAAAAGAATAAAACTTGACCACTGTCTTGCATGATGTGTAACAATAACTAAAATGGACTAAAGAATGTAACACATAAAACCATGAAAATTAGGGAAGAAAACAAAGGCAATCTCCTTGACATAGAACTTGTTGATGATTTCCTGAATCTGACATTAAAGCAAAAGTATCAAAGGCAAAAATAAATAAGTGGAACTACCTCATACTAAAAATCTTTTGAACAGCAAAACAAATCATCAATGAAATGAAAAGACAGCCTACTGAATGGGGGAAAATATTTTCAAACCATGTAACTGTTAAGGGGCTAATATCCAAATATATAAAGAACTCATACTAATCAATGGCAAAAAGAGAAAAAGAAAGACAGTCTGAAGATTGAATAGACAGAAGATCTAAATTGAATAGGCAGAAGATCTGAACAGACATTTTCAAAAGATATCGTTTGCCAACAGGCACATGAGAAGATATTCAAAACCACAATGAGATATTACTTCAGACATATAAGAGGGGCTATTATCAAAAGACAGGAAATAACAAGTGTTGATGCAGATATGGTGAAAAGGAATTTCTTTTGGTTTTTGCACTGTTGGTGGGAAGGTAAACTGGTGCAGCCAGTGTGGAAAATATTATGGAAGTCTCTCAAAAATTAAAAATAGAACTACTATATTAACCAAAAATTCCATTTCTGTGTGTTTGTCCAAAGAATATGAAAATAATCAAAAAGATATATGCACCCACATGTTTGATACAGCATTATTTATAATGGCTAAGATATGGAAACAACCTGTGTCTGTTGATGGAAGAGTAGATTAAAAGTTGTAGTATTTATACAATAAAATATTATTTAGCCATAAAAATACTGAAATTTTGCCATTTGTGACAACATGGATGGACTTTGAGAACATTATGCTACGTGAAGTGAGTTAGATAAGTAGGATGAGAAAAGAAATATCTTATGATTCCTTCATGTGGAGTCTAAAAGAAAAATAGAAAAAAAATATCAAGTTTAAAAATACAGAGAATGAACTGAAGGTTATCAGAGATGCAGGTGGAGGAGTGAGAAAAAAAAATGAGTGAAGGGATGAAAAGGTAAAAAGAAAGCATAGCATTAAAAAGCAAAACACTAATACCAATTTTGTAAACCTCAAACAACCAGATATTAGTAAATCCATTCACAAAAAGTCCTTAATTTTATGTCTTTCTAACAAGTTTGATTAGCTGGTTTCCTAACCCATAATAAATTACTAGTCAAAAAACATTAGGTTTAAAACTTACATTTTGATTTTATAGTAGCACCTTTGAATATGTGGTCACCTGTCTTCATTGCTGTAATCTACTTGGTATTGAAGCTTATTTAAATATGATGGTGGTGTATCTCACTATGTATAGTGAGTAGAGTTTGTAGTATTTTGATGCCATTTCTAAATGTTCCTTATTCACTATATTTTATTTATATGTTTTGATGTTTGAGGTTTTGAAAGATAAATAGAGTTGTGGTTGGAATTTGACAGTGTATAAGGCTGTAATCTAGAGAATTTAACCAGAAACAAAAATACTAATAAATTATAAGCTGGAATAGAAAGAGTACGGTCAGCACCTTTTTTGGATTTGCTTTTGTTCATTATTCATTTTGGCAGACTCATAAGTGACATTCAGTTCAGTTCAGTCGCTCAGTTGTGTCCGACTCTTTGCGACCCATGAATCGCAGCATGCCAGGCCTCCCTGTTCATCACCATCTCCCAGAGTTCACTCACGTACATCGAGTCCGTGATGCCATCCAGCCATCTCATCCTCGGTCGTCCCCTTCTCCTCCTGCCCCCAATCCCTCCCAGCATCAGAGTCTTTTCGAATGAGTCAACTCTTCTCATGAGGTGGCCAAAGTACTGGAGTTTCAGCTTTAGCATCATTCCTTTCAAAGAAATCCCAGGGCTGATCTCCTTCAGAATGGACTGGTTGGATCTCCTTGCAGTCCAAGGGACTCTCAAGAGTCTTCTCCAACACCACAGTTCAAAAGCATCAATTCTTCACCACTCTGCCTTCTTCACAGTCCAACTCTCACATCCATACATGACCATAGCAAAAACAATAGCCTTGACTAGACAGACCTTTGTTGGCAAAGTATTGTCTCCGCTTTTCAATATGCTATCTAGGTTGGTCATAACTTTTCTTCCAAGGAGTAAGCATTTTTAATTTCATGGCTGCAATCACCAAATACAGTGATTTTGGAGCCCCCAAAATAAAGTCTGACACTGTTTCCACCTTTTCCCTATCTTTCCCATGAAGTGATGGGACCAGATACCATAATCTTCGTTTTCTGAATGTTGGGCTTTAAGCCAACTTTTCACGTTCATCAAAAGTCAATAACCATATACTCAAATTTAATTTGTAATGACAGTCAGTAGAAAAATTAAACTTTTCCTAAGTTTAATTTCTTACCTGCAGAAAATCAGCACCTCTCCTATTTCCCTTTTGGATACTAATGAAATAGGGCAACATAAGGTTTTTTGTGAACTGGTAAACTTTAACATCTCTCTGGTTATTTTCTCTTTTGAGTCACTTCCAAACATGTGTCTTTCTTTCTAGCTTCTTCTGTATACTGTAGTTTGTTTCAGGTGATCTTATATTTGTTTCAAGTGATCTTATATATGTTTCTGCAACAGGAATTTAAAGAAAGGAACTCAGCTTAATGAAGGGTAAGATCATGCCAAATCAATCATTTAGACATTCCACTAGTTGTTTCATCATCAATTATTTAATTTAGAATATTCATTTCACAAATAATTCTTAGCATAATTTCTGTAAAACAACTGTGATAAGAAATAGCAGGCAGTTAAGACATATATGAATATGTTCCACACGGTCTAGAATGAGAAGAAACACATGAATAAAATGAGAGAAATGGAGGCAAATGGAAACTCTAAAGATGAACAACTAAAATACCTAAAATTAAAAATACACTGGATGAGGACTAAAGCATATTAGACATAGCAGAAAAAGATTAATGCATTTGAAGACATAGCAATAGAAACTATTCAGACTCAAACACATAGACTAAAAAAGGCTGAAAAAAACCTAGCCATAAGTAAATCATGGGGAAATGTGAATCAAAAAGCAGAGAAAACCACTGTGATAAGCACTGGGCTGTTTCTAAATGCCAGGTCCTGTGATCAGCATTTCACATAACATTTCATTTACCACTAGGAGGTGGGTACTGCATTTGTCCCTGTGTTTATACAAGGAAAACAAGAAATCATAACAATGAATTTAAGCAAGTTTTAATTATGAAACAAATTTTATTTTCTAAAACACTAAAATTTTCCAAGATGTTTATTTTCATGTTATAAATTCAAGCATCTTAAGTCTACTGAAGCTCAAAATAGAACTGGATGATAAGCTGGATAATTATTATTAATTATAGACATTAAGAGTTTTATTTAATTTCATATAATTAGTTGAACCAATAATAGAAATAAAATTTCTTACCTCTTTCTTATTTGTTGTTCCATTTCTATGAATCCTTCTATGGTCATGCCAGGTCAAACAGAAATAAAAAGTTTTGGATAAGGTAAATCTTTAAAGATAAAGATGGAAAAACTAGATTTTAAAGCACCAATCAGAATTCCACAAGTGGAAGTAGGTTTATAAGGTAGAGAGAACACTTGAGGAAAGGCCCAAGCAATGAAGCCCTCCAGATGTGTATAAAAAGCAACCGATAATATATGTTGACTGAAGCAGAGATTTCATAGAAGGACTTATTACAAGAAGGCCAGAAAAATATGTTCAAACTAAATCACTGAAAACTTCAGATGCCACAGGATTTAATATAGAAGCATGTGTGTGCTGTGTGCTCAATCCCTCAGTCATGTGTGATTCTTTGCAACCTCATAGACTGCACCCCGACCCCGACCCCAACCCTGCAGGCTCTTCTGTCCGTGGGGTTATCCAGCCAAGAATATTGAAGTGGTTGCCATTTCCTCCTCCAGGGGATCTTCCCAACCCAGGGATCGAACCCACATCTCTAGGGTCACCTGCATTTCAGGCGGAATCTTCACCACCTATGTGGGTTTGGGAATCCCATATAGAAGCATAGACATTTAAATCTCAGCTGTCTGAAGTCTGGCACTTAGCATGTGAGGTCATCTCCACCCTTAATATCACCCCCGACAATTACCCTTAACACAGAGAGATAACTGAGTTTAGTTAGGAAGACATTTATATATGTCTGGTAGATCTGATGATCGAATAAAAGGAAATGCACTTTCTCTTTCAGAGTGTAAAAAGCCCAACTATTTTACCTGTAAACCAGAAAGAGGGAAACATGACTCAGGCAGGATAGACAAGCATGAAAGAGGAGCTGAGATGTGAGGTCATTGAAAACATCAACGGAAGCTGCATTAACATCAGCGTTGATTAGAAGCTGCTGGAGGCCACCAGCAGAAGTTTTCTTGCAGCAGAGAAGAGACAGTGTGGTGAAGGGACAGACACAGAAGAGATGTGGTAAAAAATAGTCACCTACTGTTCATTCATTTTAAAATTCTCCATTGAACTATTAAGTCTGAAATATAGAAGTGGTATGGAATGCCAGATTTTCTGTTTCATGAAAACATGACAGGAAATGGTCTCTTCCCTAGTATCTATCCAAACTCCAAAAGAGAAAAGTCATATTTAGGAAAGAATTTTTAGACATATGAAATTTAATACTCTTGAAAAAGTGAAAGTGTCAATTGCTCAGTCGTGTCTGACTCTTTGCAACCCCGACCCCGACCCCATGGACTGCCAGGGTCCTCTGTTCATGGAATTCTCCAAGCAAGAATACTGGAGTGGGTAGCCATTCCCTTCTCCAGAGGATCTTCCCGAGCCAGAGATTGAACCTGAGTCTCCCACATTACAGTCAGATTCTATCTGAGCCACTAGGGAAGCCCCTTTAAAATCTTAGACATATGCAATTTAATCTCTGGTTCTTTTTTTTTTTGTGTGTGTGTGTGTGTGTGTGTGCTAGGTCCCCCTTTTGCATGTTTTTTTTTTAATTTTTTAATTAATTAAATTTATTTATTTTTTAAATTACAATACTGTATTTGTTTTGCCATACATTGACACGAATCAGCCATAGGTGAACACAATCGCCCAATGCCGAAGCCCCCTCCCACCTCCCACCCCATATCCTCTACCTGAATCATCCTGTGCATCAGCCCCATACATCCTGCATCCTACACCAAACATAGATTAGCGCTTCGTTTCTTACAGGAAAATACACATGCTTCACTGCCATTCTCCCAAACCATCCCACCCTTTCCCTCTCCCTCAGAGTCCAAAAGTCCACTCTATACCTCTGTGTCTCTTGTTGTCTCACATATAGGGTCATCATTACTGTCTTCTAAATTCCATATATATGTGTCAGTATACTGTATCGGTGTTTTTCTTTCTGGCTTACTTCACTCTGTATAATCGGTTCCAATTTCATCCATCTCATTAGAACTGAGTCAAATTTATTCTTTTTAAGGCCTGAGTAGTATTCCATAGTGTATATGAACCACAGCTTTCTTATCCATTCATCTGCTGATGGACATCTAGGTTGCTTCCATGTCCTGGCTATTATAAACAGCACTGCAATGAACATTGGGGTACATGTGTCTCTTTCAATTCTGGTTTCCTCAGTGTGTATGCCCAGCAGTGGGATTGCTGGGTCATAAGGCAGTTCTATTTGCAATTTTTTAAGGAATCTCCACACTGTTTTCCATAATGGCTGGACTAGTTTGCATTCCCACCAGCAGTGTAAGAGGGTTCCCTTTTCTCCACACCCTCTCCAGCATTTATTGCTTGTAGACTTTTGGATCGCAGCCATTCTGACTGGTGTGAAATGATACCTCATTGTGGTCTTGATTTGCATTTCTCTGATAATGAGTGATGTTGAGCATCTTTTCATGTGTTTGTTAGCCATCCGTATGTCTTCTTTGGAGAAATGCCTATTTAGTTCTTTGGCCCATTTTTTATTGGATCATTTATTTTTCTGGAGTTGAGCTGCATAAGTTGCTTATATATCTTTGAGATTAGTTGTCTGTCAGTTGTTTCATTTGCTATTGTTTTCTCCCATTCAGAAGGCTGTCTTTTCACCTTGCTTATAGTTTCCTTTGATGTGCAGAAGCTTTTAATTTTAATTAGATCCCATTTGTTTATCTTTGCTTTTATTTCCAGTATACTGGGAGATGGATCATAGAGGATCCTGCTGTGATTTATGTCAGAGAGTGCTTTGCCTATGTTCTCCTCTAGGAGTTTTATAGTTTCTGGTCTTACATTTAGATCTTTAATCCATTTTGAGTTTATTTTTGTGTATGGTGTTAGAGAGGGGTCTAGTTTCATTCTTTTACAAGTGGTTGACCAGTTTTCCCAGCACCACCTGTTAAAGAGACTGTCTTTACTCCATTGTATATTCTTGCCTCCTTTGTCAAAGATAAGGTGTCCATAGGTATGTGGGTTAATATCAGGGCTTTCGATTTTGTTCCATTGATCTATATTTCTGTCTTTGTGCCAGTACCATACTGTCTTAATGACTGTGGCTTTGTAGTAGAGCCTGAAGTCAGGCAAGTTGATTCCTCCAGTTCCATTTTTCTTTCTCAAGATTGCTTTGGCTATTCGAGGTTTTTTGTATTTCCATACAAATCTTGAGATTATTTGATCTAGTTCTGAGAAGAATACTGCTGGTAGCTTGATGGGAATTGCATTGAATCTGTAGATTGCTTTGGGTAGTATACTCATTTTCACTATATTGATTCTTCCAACCCATGAGCATGGTATATTCCTCCATCTATTAGTGTCTTCTTTGATTTCTTTCATCAGTGTTTTATAGTTTTCGATATATAGGTCTTTAGTTTCTTTAGGTAGGAATATTCCTAAGTATTTTATTCTTTTCGTTGCAATGGTGAATGGAATTGTTTCCTTAACTTCTTTTTCTACTTTCTCATTATTAGTGTATAGGAATGCAAGGGATTTCTGAGTGTTGATTTTATATCCTGCAACTTTACTATATTCACTGATTAGCTCTAGTAGTTTTCTGGTCGAGTCTTTAGGATTTTCTATGTAGAGGATCATGTCATCTGCAAACAGTGAGAGTTTTACTTCTTCTTTTCCAATTTGGATTCCTTGTATTTCTTTTTCTGCTCTGATTGCTGTGGCCAAAACTTCCAGTACGATGTTGAAGAGTAGTGGTGAAAGTGGACACCCTTGTCTTGTTCCTGACTTTAGGGGAAATGGAGTATCGCCACTGACAGACTACATTACCAACCACATTAACTTGGCTCCAAAGCAAAATTTCTTTCATTATAACTGTAATTTTATGCTCTTGGATATTCTTTTCTGTAGCAACAGCTGTTGAGTGAACCCCTATCATTTTGTCCTTTTGTTTTCCTAAAGAAAATGTCCACTGCTGCTCAGTATTGAAGCAAGAATATTGAACAATATTAGCCAGTTTTCTTTATCTTTTCTTCTTACTCAATTCTCCACAAAGAAGTGATAATGGATTAATAAACTGGCAAAATGTACCATTTTTTTGTTATGCCTTATTCTTATGGACAGGGATTAAAGGGGGATTCCTCTTTTGTAGTTTTTCCTCTTCTGTCCTTCAAAGGAGCTTGTATGTCTTCTTTCCTTGGGTTGTCAAACTCAACCAACCAGTTTGTGCTCCTGCAGATAATGACTATAGTTGTCTAGCTGCTATACCTTTCTCTCTGGGTAAGACAATCACACCAAAACAGTATCAGAAAGATTATTTAAGATACCAAGATACCAGATTCCATCTGTAGGCTATCATGCTCTTTAAAATTCCATTTTCAGTTCAGTTCAGTCGCTCAGTCGTGTCCAACTCTTTGTGACCTCATGAATCGCAGCATGCCAGGCCTCCCCTGTCCATCACCATCTCCTGGAGTTCACTCAGACTCATGTCCATCGAGTTGGTGATGCCATCCAGCCATCTCATCCACTGTCATCCCCTTCTCCTCCTGCCCCCATCCCTCCCAGCATCAGAGTCTTTTCCAATGAGTCAACTCTTCGCATGAGGTGGCCGAAGTATTGGAATTTCAGCTTTAGCATCATTCCTTCCAAAGAACACCCAGGACTCATCTCTTTTAGAATGGACTAGTTGGATCTCCTTGCAGTCCAAGGGACTCTCAAGAGTCTTCTCCAACACCACAGTTCAAAAGCATCAATTCCTTGGTGCTCAGCTTTCTTCACAGTCCAACTCTCACATCCATATACGACTACTGGAAAAACCATAGCCTTGACTAGATGGACTTCTGTTGGCAAAGTAATATCTCTGTTTTTCAATATGCTATCTAGGTTGGTCATAACTTTTTTCCAAGGAGTAAGCGTCTTTTAATTTCATGGCTGCAATCATCATCTACAGTGATTTTGGAGCCCCCCAAATAAAGTTTGACACTGTTTCCATTGTATCCCCATCTATTTCTCATAGCTGTGAAAGGAAGAGAAGCAAAAAGCAAAAGAGAAAAGGAAAGATATAAGCATCTGAATGCAGAGTTCCAAAGAATAGCAAAAAGAGATAAGAAAGACTTCCTCAGTGATCAATGCAAAGAAATAGAGGAAAACCACAGAATGGGAAAGACTAGAGACCTCTTCAAGAAAATTAGAGATACCTAGGGAACATTTCATGCAAAAATGGGCTTGATAAAGGGCAGAAATGGTACGGACCTAACAGAAGCAGAAGATATTAAGAAGAGTTGGCAAGAATACACAGAAGAACTGTACAAAGAAGATCTTCACAACCAAGATAATCATGATGGTGTGATCACTCACCTAGAGCCAGACATCCTGAAATGTAAAGTCAAGTGGGCCTTAGAAAGCATCACTGCAAACAAAGCTAGTGGAGGTGATGGAATTCCAGTTGAGCTATTTCAAATGCTGCAAGCTGATGCTGTGAAAGTCCTGCACTCAATATACCAGCAAATTTGGAAAACTCAGCAGTAGCCACAGGACTGGAAAAGGTCAGTTTTCATTCCAATCCCAAAGACAGGCAATGCCAGATAATGCTCAAATTCCATTTTAGTTGTATTCAGTTCACTACTGTATACTTGTTGCAAAAAATGTGTGTGTGGGGGTGGGGGGGATTTATTATGTCATTCAACTAGAATCTCCTATATAAAGCTCTCCTTGAAACTCATTTAGAATTCTACCAGAAGAAAGTCAATGTTTTCATGAGCAAATGGTACTGGTACCTCTGCTTCATTCTCTTTTATACACAAAACATTATAACAAATTGTGTTTCTCTTCTTGCTTCCGAAAAGGATACATTCAAACTTTAAACTGATCACAGCAACTATGTTGATACATGTTTTGGTAATGCAGTAGTCCCCAGCTTTCCATGGCTTTATTTTTACACATTATTTTGTCATTTCATTGCTTATATTATTGACGTTAGTAATCTCAAATCCTTTGTTTGGAGAGGCAGAGTGGATACAAATGTGGCTACAATTCAAGTTATATCAAGTGAGAACCCACTCAGTGCTTTTCATTGTCTGGCTGTTGCTGCTGCTAAGTCGCTTCTATTGTGTCTGATTCTGACCGCATAGATGGCAGCCCACCAGGCTCCCCCGTCATTGTCCTAGCCATAGGCAAATCACAATACAGAAGTGTTGACATTGATATTAGAGAACTCATATTTAAATTAAAAATATAGATAGGCCTGAGGAATTAATAATTATAAGACATTATTATAGAATTATGTACAAAGTTGTATGGGAGAAAGTGAAAGGACCTTATAACTTAGATTGGGAGAGTTTTCTTAGGAATAAAGACATTTTCTTTGATGAATAGTAGTTTTATAGGTGCAGAACACTGAGAAATACGTCTTTTCTTAAAGAAAAACCTGTAGAGATAGAGAGATAGATTTATTTGTTGAAAGTATATGATGTTATAAGGAAAATGGGTATAGTTGTAAGGCTACATGGTTTGATGGTGTAAGATCTTTGTGTACATTGTAAACTGCAGCCCACAGAGCCTAAAATATTCATTATTTAATATTTACAGGACAAGTCTGTGATACTCTGGTATAGGGTATAGTTTGGTAGGCATCCAGTAGGGGTAGAAAGTGAAGCCAGAGATTTTTCTGAAAGAGTCACATATGCAAAGTTTGAACTTTAGCCTAAGAGAATGGTACGTAATGTGCTGGCTTTGTGATGTGTCCCTTTGGCTAGAGTGAAATCCATCGCCCAGAATTCCCTTCTGTAAGTATTTCCAGTTAGGGTAGGCCATAACAGGGAATTCTGTGCTAGATATGGAGGTGAGAAGTAAGGCAACAGGCATTTTCTAGCAGGCATGTATTGTATCCAATCTGGTGGCTAATCCTGTTAGTCTCAGGGCAGCAGTCTTGTATCTGTTCAGCCTTCCCCTGAATTCTCCTTCAGTTTCTGTGACTCTTGAGACAGGAGAATGATTACCTCTGCTCTGAAGAAACCTTTTATTTCTGAAGTTATGTTAAAAGTCAAAACCAAGGAATGAGTATGACCTAGTGTCAGGCATAAAAAAATGTTTTCCTAGGATGATGAAATATATAGATGTTGGATTAAGGTTTCCTTACTTAAGAAATTTTACCACAGATTCTCTAAGTGGTATTACCACTTCTTCATAACAAAGTCAGGTATGTTTCAAATGATCGAAAATGATAAGTTCAGGCTCTTAAGAAGGAGTTTGTTTTCTGAGTATTGGTGTATAAATCAGATGTTGTTTTTAAATGATGCTACAGAGTTAAAGAATGTTGGAGAAAGTCATTTGAGGAGAGACAGCTTTGGCCTTTGATTCTCTACCTAAACCTACCCAATACACACACACACACACACACACACACACACACACACACACACACACACTCACACAAAACTGTGCTGTGAAATTTAGGAATTTGTGCAAATATTCATCCTTGCAAGCAACACTGTGAAGAAAAAATTTACCAAGTAAAAATTTTAAAAGAAATTTAAGAAAATATTTAAGAAAATCTTAAGAAAGATTTAAGAAAAGATTGATATCTTTCCATAAGAAATCAAGTTCCAGTTTCCATAATAATTACTATACTTTTAACCCCAAGTACCATACCATTTCCAGCTGAATCATTATATAAACTCAACTGAAGTGTACAAGAATAACTAACTATAATGAAGATACTGAATCAGAAGGTGAAAGCTATCTCATGTTATTTGGACTCATTTTAGGAAGGAGAGGAAATGTATAGGATTTAACAATGCTTTCTCCTCAGTGTCTCAAGTGAGTCCGTTATTAATGAAGAATCTTGTATTGCCAAGATTTTACTTAATAACTTAATTCATATCTAGTCACTGTATATCAAATCATTAGCTTCAGATTGGTTCCTGTCCTTATCATAGCTGGGAGTAGAAGCTTCCCTGAAACCTTTTAGCATTTTATCTACACCTCCTTAATGGCATGTATTGATTTAATCCTGAAGTTTTAATAAGTTGTGTAATTACTTAAACCTTTCAGATATTTAAAGATGTTTCTTTTTTTATATATATTTAAAGAGTACTTTGTTAATATATTATGCATATTTTGTTGAAGAAAAATCTTTATTAAATACATTTTACTCTCATCTTGTTACTATAAAATATTTTGATATTTGATAGCTTTATGTTGAGGGATAAATTCTTTATGTATAATATATAAGAAATGCATATTAAATTTATAGACTTGAAAGTTTCCAAATTTTGCCCAATTACAGTAGCCTATATATTTAGTCCTATTTTAATATGATTAATATTTTCCTTTTTCACAATTATAGGTGAGTCTGAGTGATTATGTTATAAATTTAGACTCAGAATTCTACCCAAAATTAGAACTTTCAGCATGCATTGTAATTAAGTTTTTATCTTAACAAATATTTAATGCTACAGAATTAATTTTAGTAGACTGAGACATTTGCTTAGTTTTAATGTCTCAGTGGAGTTAAATCTCTAAATCAATTACTAATAATTGAGATACAAATGTTCTACTTAAAATGCAGTAATCAAAGTGCTCTTTCAACTCCTCAAGGATTCAACTTTAGTGATGTTATTTCAAGACATTTGATATTAGTCATTATTTCTTTTCATATTTACAGTCTTTTCCTACTGGCCATTCACTCTGTGGAATTCTTAAAATAATTGAAAATTATAAACCCAGAGTAAGGCATTTACCATTTTTCATTTCTATAGATTTTCAGTGTGGTGGAGCTAGACAGTTTTTTCTGTAATTCTTCATCCTTAGGGATACTGACCAAAGGTTAGAGTTCCTTGGAAGATTAGTGGGAGCACTATGCCAAGATGAATTTCATGAATAAAAGAGTATAACCTATAGACATTTTATTTTCCAGAAATAGAATTACTTCTTTCCTACCTTCCTGCCAAACCAACAAATTAAGTAGCTTGTATTCTCAGAATACATCTCCTTTCCTTCAAGATGATTGCTCATTAAGGTGTTATTTTTCACTAAAGGATAACATCTATTGGTTAAAGTATGAAGCATGAGGCATTTTCTTATGTTGATAGAACAGTATGACTACCAGCATTAAGGACTTGAGAACCACACAGCTTCTCTAGGATTCCAGTAGCCATGGAGATGCTCATTGTTCTGGATAATTTAGATTGTGAAGATGGTGATTTCATTCACAGTTCTTAGGGTTTCATGCTTCAATTTTTGTAACTTCAAAGTAATTGTAAAGTCTTCCTACTACCGCTAAGATTGAGGTCACTTAATCCATAATTTAAAATTCTATTTCTTCCAAAATCCTGTGGTTTAGCAGAAAAAAGAAATTATATATATATATATATATATATGTATATGTATATATATATATATGAAGTGCTCTAATTCAATGGTATATCACTCAGAATAATCATTTCTGTCACATTTCCAGAGGTGCTCTTTGAAAAGGAAGTGTTACATAAGACAGCAAAACATCTGACTTGGAGACCAGTAGACATATTTTCAAATATCAGCTCTTCAATATTGGTTCCCTTGGATATTACACTTAACTTCTCTTCAACCTGTTTCTTCAGCTACACGATGATGATAATATCAGTTGTGCAGGGGGTAAATTAAAAACAATAAATGTAATACAACTTCTTTCCCATTTCAGTCTTTTGAATTGTTCAAATCTGTGATCTTAGATCCCACATAAAATCTCTCAACAAATTATTCTGTGGCTATCTTCCAAACCTATTCATTATTGATAAATTCTTTCTCCACCACTACCATTTTGGATCAAGAGCTTATCTTATCTCACTAGATTGCTGTGATAGCCTCAATGTATTTTCATGGTTCAGCTCTTCCCCTTATATAGTCTGCTCTCTAGACAGCTGGTAAGGCTATTACAATTTTAAAAAGTCAAGACATAACAATCTCCTCACAAAATCCTCCAAAGGCTCTTCTGCCTCAGGGCCAAACTCCTTAAAATATACCTCAAAGCCCTAAAGACTCTCTTGATGAGGGTGAAAAAGGAGAGTGAGAAAGCTGGCTTGAAACTCAACCTTAAAAAAAAAAACAAAAAACCCTGAAATCATGTCATCCAGTCCCATCACTTCATGGCAAATAGAAGGAGGCTCCAGTTATTTTTCCTAAGCTCCGAAACCACTACAGACAGTAACTGCAACCATGAAATTAAAAGACAGTTGCTCCTTTGAAGGAAAGCTATGACAAACCTAGACAGCATATTAAACAGCAGAGACATCATTTTGCTGACAAAGGTCCATATAGTCAGAGCTATTGTTTTTCCAGTACTGGTGTATGGCTGTGAGAGTTGGATCATATAGAAGGCTGAAAGTGAAAAGTGAAGGCACTTAGTTGATCTCATGGATTGCACCTGCCAGGTTCCTCCATCCATGGGATTTTCCAGGCAGGAATACTGGAGTGGGTTGCCATTTTCTTCTCCAGGGGCTCTTCCTGACCCAGGGATTGAACTCGGGTCTCCCACACTGCAGGCAGAATCTTTGCCATCTGAGCCACCAGGGAAGCCCAAAGAAGGCTGAGTGCCAAACAACTGATGCTTTCAAATAATGGTGCTGGAGAAGACTCTTGAAAGTCCTTGGACTTCAAGGAGAGTAAACCAGTCAATCCTAAAGGAAATCAACCCTGAATATTCATTGGAAGGACTGATGCTGAAGCTGAAGCTCCAATACTTTGGCCACCTGGTACAAAGAGCTGACCTTGATGCAAAGGAAAATACCCTGATGCTGGGAAAGATTGAGGGCAGGAGCAGAAGGGGAGAACAGAGGATGAGGTGAATCACTAATCAGATGTATGGCAATAAGAAACTTCCTGGGTTTAAGTAAAATGTTGAAAAACCCTAGAATGTACACTGATTTTTCAGTTCCTAGTATTCTCACCTTTGATGGATTGGGATGAAGAAAAAATACAAAGTAAGACATTATGTTACATTGTGACTATAACTGTGACCCCATAGACTGTAGCCCGCCAGGCTTCTCTGTTCACGAAAATTTTCAGGCAGGAATGCTGGAGTGGGTTGCCATTTCCTCCTTCTGGATATCTCCCTAACATAGCAATCAAACCCGTTTCTCCTGCATTGGCTGGTGGATTCTTTACTAGCACTACCTAGGAAGCCCATTATATCATTCATTAATTGATGGACTGGGATGAAAGAAAAAGAAAGTAAGGTATTGTTACATTTTAAACTGTGATTCCTGGGATATATAGAGGCAATAAATATTAAATATTGATAGATTATGAAGATACTGGCATTGGGATCTTTGAAAACATAATATCGTAAGCATCAACTGAAATGTAGAAGGTTGCTATGGAAGTTTAAGGAAAGGTTCATCTCTAGTCTCAAGACAGAATTTGTTGAAAATCAATTCAGGATCTATGTAGAAGAGAGGAAAACTGCAAAAGAGGTAAATCCACAGCCGTGAAAGTATCATTTTTTCCTTCTATTTCTTCTTAGTTAAGACCTTGATTGGAAGAGTAAGATTTTGAGATCAGACAGTTTGATGAATGATTCTGTGGAACTCAGACCACTAAATTTCCCTCAACTTTCCAAAGATCTCTGCTCATTCTCAGAAGAGAGAAATCTCCCCTTCCTAGAGATTTTTTTAAGACTTCAACTGAAGCAGACAGCATTAACCCTAGAAGAGGCAGCAAAGCAAATTTGACTACTAGTCCAGATCTGGGTTTGTCTTCCTTTCCCACAGTGCATCCTCCATGCTGACCAACTGAGAGTTTACCAAATGCCTAATCTTTTATTCATTTATCCTACACAACACTGCCTTCCAATTAGATACATATTTTAAAACAACAACAGAAGCAAACTGCGAAGAAGTGGTTTTATGACCCTGGG
Organism: Nanger dama; assembly: GCA_917880005.1. Taxonomy (NCBI): domain Eukaryota; kingdom Metazoa; phylum Chordata; class Mammalia; order Artiodactyla; family Bovidae; genus Nanger; species Nanger dama. The sequence continues at coordinate 8,622,891 of CAKJTW010000059.1, forward strand.
ATATATAGATGTTAATATGTATTTCATCAATTGCAAGTGGCTGGTTTAATATAACATGCAGCTTGTTTAAATAACATAGAATACTTAGCTAACATGCCTTAAAAGGATTCACATCTATTGAAGTTGGGAGCTGATATTCAGAATGTGATAAATATGCTAAAATAGCCATTGATGCATAATGTTTTGTCTCCAGTGCTAGAATATATAAGTCCAGGAACCAAGAGATAGAAGTACCCCAGTGATACACTTTCAGAGTCTATACTTTCTGTCTTCACTTCTTTAGATTCTGTTACAGTAAACATCCTGACTCCTTATGATGGACAGAGTGCTTCTGCTTAGGGAATGCTATTTGTTCCTAGAAAATTAAGATTCTTTCCAATTTATTTTGGTCTTTTCCTTCCAGTAGACCAGCAAGCAAAGAAAAAAATAACTGAACTGTTAAAAGTAATTGACTCCAAATAAAATGAGAAGCTAGGATTGCTCTTAAACAATGGAAGAGGAATATCCTGGAATATGATTCCTCATCAAAGTTTCTTGAGGCTTTTGGGGTTAGTTATAAATTTGAATATATGTTACAGCAGCTGTAGGCTGACAAGGGCAATGAAATGAAGAGCTCATCCCTTTTGGGAATTTGGGTCTCAGAGCAGCCAAATGTATCTGAAGGCGAGATAAATCTAGAATAATGCTGAAAGATATATTTAATCAGTATTAAAAATGACCTATGGATCAGTGGTTACATTGTTGACTGTAACTTATTTTTATAGCCTTCTTGCCTTAGGACTTTGCAGAGATTTTAGTAGACCATCAACTGTATAGTCACTCTGTGTTGGATCGGATTTCAGGGAAGAAACGAGTGGAACAGTGTAGTGCATGAAATGATCTGTATTATATTACTCTCATACACAACTTCATATCTAATTGTCTTCATTTGTTCACTTCCAGCCATGGCTGTTGTGAATCCAGTCTATACATACTCTGTTATAGTTCAGTTGCCCGATCGTGTCGGTTTGTGACTCTATCAGACTGCAGTACTCCGGGCTTCCCTGTTCATCACTATCTCCTGAAGCTGGCTCAAACTCATGTGCATTGAGTCAGTGATGCCATCCAACCATCTTGTCTTCTGTTGTCCCTTTCTACTGCTGTTCTATATCTTTCCCAGTATCAAGGTCTTTTCAAATGAGTCGAGTCTTCACATCAGGTGGCCAAAGTATTGGAGCTTCAGCTACAGCATCAGTCCTCCCAATGAATATTCAAGATTTCCTTTAGGATTGACTGGTTTGATCTCCTTGCAGTCCAAGAGACTCTCAAGAGACTTCTCCAACACCATAGTTTGAAAGCATCAGTTCTTCAGTGTTTAGCCTTCTTTCTGGTCCAACTCTAATATCCATACATGACTACTTGAAAAATCATAGCTTTGACTATACAGACCCTTTTTGGTAAAGTAATGCCTCTGCTTTTTAATATGCTCTCTAGGTTTGTCATAGCTTTTCTTCCATACATACATACTCTGAGAGTATCGCAAATCAGTCCTTTGCTTTACTTAGTTTCTTGTTCTTTACTGATGTCATACTCAGAGACCACAGGTAGTAGTGGCCACAATGTGGATGCGACAAGAAACTTCTTGGTGCAAACATGCACGTTTTGGCAGTGTGGGGAGTTAATGCTGTGGGGAGTAAACTTATGGTCAACAGGCCACGGGGACGCTTGAAAAAATGTCTTCCTCATTGTTCATCCTCTTAACAGATTGTTTTGAATGAACTTCATAGAGCTTTTTAGGAGGACCCGTGGGATGGAACAAACCCCTTCTAGTAGTTGTGAACTCAATTACATATAGTGATATAGGTTTTCCCTTATTCTTGATTTGTATCCAGTGTTTCTTATGTTACTCATTTGCCTTTTATTTAAGTCTTGATTTTTGAGTTTGATTCATTGCAAATCATGTAACCCTTTAGAATGTACGTTCCATATTGATAGTGATTTTTGTCCATTGTTCACTGCTCTGTCTCCAGTTTCTAATAGTGATAAACCTGCCAGAGTGCATGCCTTCATTAAACATTTGTTAAACCAATGTATTAGACAGTGCTCCTCTTGGGCACTTCATTTCAGTACTGCCCAACTGTCTCCGTTTCTGTGTGCTTTAGAAGTTTGCACATGCAACTGCCCTTGGCCTATTGAAGTTATTTGTTCACATGCACAAAAGAGCTGGAAGGTGTCTTGGATTTTACATTCTCTCCTCTACTTTCCACTGGGACTGAGTATAGGAAAATGGAAGTCCAACTCTCTTGCCTCAAGGAAGGACAAACCCTAAAGTGTAATTGATGTTCTAGAATTTTCTGTATAATCATCTGTAGGTTGTGCCCAAAATGTTACTAGTGCTTATCTCCTCTTTCTCTGTCATACTCCTACCACACACTATTGAATTATTTTACAAGCAGTTCCTTAAAAATCTGGAAATCCTACTTGAAACAATGAAAGAAAAATGCCAGGAATATAACAGATGCTCAATAACAGACAATATGCTTTTGAATAGCAGTTATTATTTATCAACACTTATTTAAATAAAAGTACCATTATATCCTTCTTCTGGGGAAAAAAAAATCAGGCTTCTTCTCCCTCTTATTATTGAGATCTAAACTTTGAGACCCAGAGCTGTCCAGTTCTGAAAATTAGTTTCTATATTATTCTTTGTGACTGAGATTCTGTTTTAATAACATGGGAGTTAGCATGTGTGTATAACATAAATATAGTACTCTGTATTTTCCATGTATGAATGATCATATGAATTAATGTAAAGCTGCCAAAAATGCATAATTAAATAAAGAGGTATAAAAATTATAGCAGGTGGAGTGTTAGGACTTAAAGAATATCTGGGGACGATATCTGGGGAGGCTTCCTGGAAGAAGCCCCACTTTGTTAGGTCTTTGTTTTTTAGGAAGCTGTATTTTAAAAATTTTGTCTAGTTGATTTTAATGATCTGTCAGTCTTGGGAGCCTCTCAAGACAGTAGTCCTGTTTGTTCTTGAAAGCATTGTCATTGATTTCACAAATAGGTTTTATTTTATAGTCTTGTACTGTCTGTTGCTGAACCCTTCAGAGACCTGGTTGAATGGACCAGTCAGGATCAATTTCCAGATACAACAACCAATGGTTGGGCGGGTTACTAAGGTTATTGTTATTGCTTGTTGTAAAAGTCACTCAGTCATAACTGACTCTTTGCAACAGCATGGACTGTAACCTGCCAGGCTCCTCTGTCCATGCAATTCCTCAGGCAAGAATACTAAGGTTATATAAACTTCTAATTATTTGAAGCTGCTTACAGTAAACTATTATGTATGTGTGTGTATATAAATAGATATATATATATATGAATGGTATATAATAAAATATATGATATAATAAGATAGGAGTTTTAGAAATAAGATTATTTTCACTATTGAAAGTTAATTGTTAAAACTTATTACCTATGTTCTTCATCTATCTATATATATCTATAAATGATTTTTTTCTTGTAAATTAGTTTTAGTTGTTACATTGTCCAAATGTAGTGTGTCGTGGAGAATTAAAAGCAAGGTTTATTATAATAGTAAAAGGAAATTTTAGAAGAAAATCTACTTATATAAATGTGATAACTCATTATAAAGAATATGTATTTTTATCTACCCATATTTATAGAAATAGATAAAATTGACCTTTATTTAATAGTGTATTACCTAAATTTTATATAAGCTTATATAATTATATACATATAAACCACACATATATGGTCAGTTTACATTCAAATCCTAAAGAAAGGCAATGCCAAAGAATGCTCAAACTACTGCACAATTGCACTCATCTCACATGCTAGTGAAGTAATGCTCAAAATTCTCCAAACCAGGTTTCAGCAATACGTGAACTGTGAAATTCTAGATGTTCAAGCGGGTTTTGGTAAAGGCAGAGGAACCAGAGATCAAATTGCCAACATCTGCTGGATCATAGAAAAAGCAAGAGAGTTCCAGAAAACATCTATGTCTGCTTTATTGACTATGCCAAAGCCTTTGACTGTGTGGATCACAATAAACTGTGGAAAATTCTGAAAGAGATGAGAATACCAGACCACTTGACCTGCCTCTTGAGAAACCTGTATGCAGGTCAGGAAGCAACAGTTAGAACTGGACATGGAACAGACTGGTTCCAAGTAGGAAAAGGAGTACGTCAGGGCTGTGTATTGTCACTCTGCTTATTTAACTTCTATGCAGAGTACATCATGAGAAACACTGGGCTAGAGGAAGCATAAGCTGGAATCACGATTGCTGGAAGAAATATCAATAACCTCAGATATGCAGATGACACCGCCTTTATGGCAGAAAGTGAAGAGGAGCTAAAAGCCTCTTGATGAAAGTGAAAGAAGACAGCGAAAAAGTTGGCTTATAGCTCAACATTCAGAAAACGAAGATCATGGCATCTGGTCCCATCACTTCATGGGAAATAGATGGGGAAACAGTGGAAACAGTGGCAGTCTTTTTTTTTTTTTTTTTTTGGCTCCAAAATCACTGCAAACAGTGATTGTAGCCATGAAATTAAAAGACACTTATACTCCTTGGAAGGAAAGCTATGAGCAACCTAGATAGCTTATTGAAAAGCAGAGACATTACTTTGCCAATAAAGGTCCATCTAAACAAGGCTATTGTTTTTCCAGTAGTCATGTATGGATGTGAAAGTTGGACTATAAAGAAGGCTGAGCACTGAAGAATTGATGCTTTTGAACTGTGGTGTTGGAGAAGAGTCTTGAGAGGGCCTTGGACTGCAACAAGATCCAACCAGTCCATCCTAACCATTCTAAAAGAGATCAGTCCTGGGTGTTCATTGGAAGGACTGATGTTGAAGCTGAAATTCCAGTACTTTGGCCACCTCATGCAAAGAGTTGACTCACTAGAAAAGACTCTGATGCTGGGAGAGATTAAGGGCAGGAGGAGAAGGGGACGACAGAGGATGAGATGACTGGATGGCATCACCCACTTGATGGACATGAGTTTGGATAAACCCCAGGAATTGGTGATGGACTGGGAGGGCTGGCATGCTGCGATTCATGGGGTCGCAAGGAGTTGGACATGACTGAGCGACTGAACTGAACTGAACTGTGTTATAATTATAAAATATTGGTGTGCATGTATGCTAAGTTGTTTCAGTCATGTCCAACTCTGTGCAACCCTGTGGACTGTAGCCTGCCACGCTTCTCTGTCCATAGAATTCTCCAGGCAAGGATACTAGAGTGGGTTGCCATGCCCTCTTACTGGGAATCTTCCCAACCAAGGGATCGAACCCTCATCTATTAAGTCTACTTGCATTGGCATGTGGGGTCTTTACCACTATTGCCACCTGGGGAGCCTCTAAAGTATATGATATATATGTACTTTTATTATGTTCTGTTAAATAGTGATCAAAATGCTTAATCAGAACAAAATAAGAAGATAATAGTTATATTAGTTAATAACATTATTCTAACACTATAAAATGTATGAACTCTACTCAGAGACTATTTTTTTATCTTCATAGCAACTAGGAATTTAGCATTACTAATAACTAATCAAAGGGAATGATACAGAACTATACATAGGTTACTGGGCTTTGAGACACCTTGAAATAGGTCATGTATCATTTTTTCCATAATGATATCTTGTGTGCTTACTTCTAAGTTGCTATATTTCCAAAATAGAGTCTCTCATTTGTTTGTACAATATTCCTACCGCTACTGCTAAGTCACTTCAGTTATGTATGACTCTGTGCGATCTCATAGACATCAGCCCACCAGGCTCCCCATCCCTGGGATTCTCCAGGCAAGAACACTGGAGTGGGTTGTCATTTCCTTCTCCAATGCATAAAAGTGAAAAGTGAAAGTGAAATCGCTCAGTCGTGTAAGACTCTTAGTGACTCCATGGACTGCAGCCTACCAGGCTCCTCCGTCCATGGGATTTTCCAAACAAGAGTACTGGAGTGGGTGCCATGGCCTTCTCTGACAATAATCCTAGGAGATATGTAAAATTAACTATGTCTTATATTGAAGAATATAAGCTCAGAAAAAAATTTACTTGAATAATGTCAGTAGGGAAAAGGCTAACTACTGTGTAAAAATAGTTTTTTAACCATCAAAGCTTATTCACATTCATTCTGCCACTAAGGTCTTCTTTTATTTCTACTCAGTTTTCACATATAAGTGTACGTTTAGTTATTTTACCTATATTTCCTGCTCAGCATTATCTCCTAGAATTGACTAGGCCAACTGATCAGAGACATTTATATGCATACGGCAAATTTTGTAAAATATTCTTTAAGTAATACTTAAATATCATTTCTCTTCAGTCTTATAATACTTTTCATTTTATAAAGCATTTATTCATTCTCATCTTTATGTTATGAAAAAAATTAAAGACATAGAAATGTGAAAGATTTTGACAAGTACATATTCTTAATTCTACAGTTAACATTTTTGCCATACCTGTATATTGCATATCTTTCCATCTCTCCATTTCTCTTCTACTATATCAGTTCATTCTTCTTGAGCAGTTTTAATTTGTATTTTAAAATGTTTTCTCTATAAATCTAATATATTTTTAACTGGCATTGGTCTCTATTGTATTATTTTTTATTTCTTTTTCTCTTAAGAAATAGTTCATATTTTTTCTTTCTGTGGTATGTAACTTTGGATTTAATCTTGGACATTTTGAATTCTGTGTTGTAGGAAGCATGAATTAAGCTCAGTTCAGTTCAGTCACTCAGTCATGTCCAACTCTTGTGACCCCATGGACTACAGCACACCAGGCCTCCCTGTCCATCACCAACTCCCACAGTCCACTCAAACTCATGTCCACTGAGTCAGTGATACCATCCAACTATCTCATCCTCTGTTGTCCCCTTCTCCTCCTGCCTTCAATCTTTCCTAGCATCAAGGTCTTTACCAGTGAATCAGTTTTTCACATCAGGTGGCCAAAGAATTGGAGTTTCAGCATCACCATCAGTCATTCCATGAATATTCAGGATTGATTTTCTTCAGGATTGACTGGTTGAATCTCCTTGCAGTCCAAGGGACTCTCAAGAGTCTTTTCCAACACCACAGTTCAAAAGCATCAATTCTTCAATGCTCAGCTTTCTTTATAGTCCAACTCTCACATCCATACATGACTACTGGAAAAACCATAGCTTAGACTAGATGGACCTTTGTTGGCAAAGTAATGTCTCTGCTTTTCAATAAGCTGTCTAGGTTGGTCATAACTTTTCTTCCAAGGACCTAGCATCTTTTAATTTCATGGCTACAATCACCATCTGCAGTGATTTTGGAGCCCCCAAAATAAAGTCTGTCACTTTCAACTGTTTATCCATCTATTTGCCATGAAGTAATGAGACCAGATGCCATGATCTTAGTTTTTTGAAGCCAACTTTTTCACTCTCCTTTTCACTTTCAAGAGGCCCTTTAGTTCTTCTTTGCTTTCTGCCATAAGGATGGTGTCATCTGCATATCTGAGGTTATTGATATTTCTCCCAGCAATCTTGATTTCAGCTTGTGCTTCTTACAGTCCAGCATTTCTCATTAGGTACTCTGCATATAAGTTAAATAAGCAGAGTGACAATATACTCAAGAGTGAACAAGAGTGAATTAAGTTAGGCTCAGCCAAAGAGTAATTTTTAAAACAGCATTTATCTTCTATAAACCAAACTACATTCTTTGATTGAGTTGTCTGTTTGGAGTATTCCCTGTGGTTATCTGGTGCAAAGATTGATCAGATGTTTAGCTATCGCCCTAATTGGAGCTTTCTTTTTCTGGCATCCTCTTTTCAAGAATTTGCATCTCACCTTCTAGTGGCCATAGTGGCTTGAAAACTATCCTTTAATTTGCGAGACAGTGTGACTTTGTGTTTTCCATCAAAGTTTTAGCCAACCCACATGATGCAGACTTTCGGGGGAGTGGGGTGTGGAACATTTGGCTAAATGTAATAAAAATGTGAAATTCTCAAGCTCTATTATCATCAGTCTCAGCCTGGCTTCAATTCTGCCTGTATTTATTTACCCTCTGTTGTATTCAAGTAGCTGTTGTGGCTTTTGGGAATTTTTTTCTAAATATTTTTTATCATGCTTTATAGTTATTATTTGCTTCATAGTTGTTCCTTTAGCAGTTATTTGTCCATGGCAGAAGAAGAACTCTCATGATTACCTTTTAACTCACTACATTTCTATGATTGAAAACCTTTTTGTTTTTATGAGATTTATAGCAAAAGATAGTAAAGACCTATTTAAGTCATGTAGCTTATTATACATAAAGATTTCGACTGTTTGTATTTCCACTTATGCTGGGCCTTCTCTATCTAATGAAAATATTTGGTCCACATTTATGATAATCCAAAGGCAAAATTAAGAACTATTCTCATATTTAATCTGTGGTTTATGGGAAATGCCAATTAAAGTATTCATAGAAACATAGGCAAAAGAAAGCTTGCATATCTTCCTGCCAGAGTAAAACATTGTAAAATTGGACTGAGTGGGAATATCGGGAAGATTGGTCATCCAGCAGATGGCTGCAGTAGTAACAGAAAACAAGATTCTCTACTTGAACCGAATGACTTTTCGCCTATGCCACACTCTTTCTAGACGCTTCCTTGGTGGCTCATACGGTAAAGAATCTGCCTGCAATGCAGGAGACCCAGGTTTGATCCCTGGGTCAGGAAGATCCACTGGAGAATGAAATGGCAACCCCCTCCAGTATCCTTGCTGGAGAATTCCATGGACAGAGGAACCTGGAAAGCTACAGTCTATGGAGTCACAAAGAATCAGACATGACTGAGTGACTAACACTTCCACTTTTCACTTTTTTGCTTAAATAAATTACATTAACTTTTCCACAGTCAAGAAATCTTTTATTAGGGTGGTCATTTAAAATATTATTGTCAGCTAGGTCAAAGAGGTCATTGATCTGTTAATAATCTCACATACTGCCATGAAGGGAACATCGTTCAGTTATGTACAGATCTTTGGGATCCCATGAACTATACAGTCTGTGGAATTCTCCAGGCCAGGATACTGGGTGGGTAGCCTTTCCCTGCTCCAGGGGAACTTCCCAACCCAAGGACTGAACCCAGGTCTCTCACATTGCAGGCTGATTCTTTACCAGCTGAACCACAATGGAAGCCCGTTTTCATGAAACTCATTCTTATGTTGTCTATAGCACTCTCTCCTCCATTTAAGACACAACAAAATGGCAGAGAAATGGGAAGTGTTTTTTTTTCTTCAGTCTATCTCTATTCCTTATTCTTTCTGCTAACATTTTCTAGCCAGAATAATAGTGCTCTCTTGACATTTCTCTCTAAACAACTTACTTCAATTATGCACAGAAAGTATACTTTAATCATTTCAATGTAGTGTTATTTATTGTGCTTTATAGTAGATTATTTACATAATAACAGTTCAGTGTTTTAACATATACAATATCTGAGGAATTATAAACCAACGTAAAGGTCTATGTGAGCCACACCAGTTCAGTTCAGTCTGGTGGCTCAGTCATGTCCGATTCTTTGTGACCCCATGGACTGCAGCATGCCAGGCCTCCTGGTCCATCACCAACTGTGGAATTTAATCGAACTCATGTCTATTGAGTCACTGATACCATCTAAACATCTCATCCTCTGTCATCCCCTTCTCCTGCCCTCAATCTTTCCCAGAATCAAGGTCTTTTCAAATGAGTCAGCTCTGCATCAGGTGGCCAAAGTATTGGAGTTTCATCTTCAACATCAGTCCTTCCAGTGAACACCCAGCATTGGTCTCTTTTAGGATGGACTGGTTGGATCTCCTTGCAGTCCAAGGGACTCTCAAGACTCTTCTCCAACTCCACAGTTTAAAAGCATCAATTCTTCAGTGCTCAGCTTTCTTTATAGTCCAACTCTCACATCCATATATGACTACTGGAAAAACCATAGCCTTGACTAGATGGACATTTGTTGGGAAAGTAATATCTCTGCTTTCCAATATGCTGTTTAGGTTGGTCATAAGCCTTCCCGGGAGTAAGTGTTTTTAATTTCATGGCTTCAGTCACCATCTGCAGTGATTTTGGAGCCCCCAAAATAAGTCTGCCACTGTTTCCACTTTATCCCCATCTATATGCCATGAAGTGATGGGACTGAATGCTATGACCTTAGTTTTCTGAATGTTGAGCTTTAAGCCAACACTTTTGCTTTCCTCTTTCACTTTCATCAAGAGGCTCTTTAGTTCTTCACTTTCTGCCATAAGGGTGGTGTCATCTGCATATGTAAGGTTATTGATATTTCTCCCAGCAATCTTGATTCCAGCTTGTGCTTCATCCAGCCCAGCGTTTTTCATGAGGTAATCTACATATAAGTTAAATAAGCAGTGTGACAAAAATCAGCCTTGACATACTCCTTTTCCTATTTGGAACCAGTCTATTGTTCTGTTTCTAGTTTTAACTGTTGCTTCCTGACTTGTATACAGATTTCTCAGGGAAGCAGATCAGGTAGTCTGGTATTCCTGTCTCAAAGAATTTTCTACAGTTTGTTGTGATCCACACAATAAAGGTTTTCACATAGTCAATAAAGCAGAAATAGATGTTTTCTGGAATTCTCTTGCTTTTTCCATGATCCACGGGATGTTGGCAATTTGATCTCTGGTTCCTCTGCCTTTTCTAAAACTAGCTTGAACATCAGGGAGTTCACGGTTCACATATTGCTGAAGCCTGGCTTGGAGAATTTTGAGCATTACTTTACTAGTGTGTGAGATGAGTGCATCTGTGAGGTAGTTTGAGCATTCTTTGGCATTGCTTTTCTTTGAGATTGAAACGAAAGCTGCCCTTTTCCAGTCCTGTGGCCACTGCTGAGTTTTCCAAATTTGCTGGCATATATTGAGGGCAGCACTTTCACAGCATCATCTTTTAGGATCTGAAATAGCTCAACCAGAATTCCATCACCTCCACTAACCTAGTCCGTAGTGACGCTTTCTAAGGCCCACTTGACTTCACATTCTAGGATGTCTGGCTCTAGGTAGGTGATCACACCATCATGATTATTTTGATCGTGAAGCTCTTTTTTGTACAGTTCTTCTGTGTATTCTTGCCACCTCTTCTTAATATCTTCTGCTTCTGTTAGGTCCATACATTTTCTGTCCTTTATTGAGCCCATATTTGCATAAAATGTTCCCGTGGTATTTCTAATTTTCTTGAAGAGATCTCTAGTCTTTTCCATGCTATTGTTTTACTCTATTTCTTTGCACTGATCACTGAGGAAGTCTTTCTTATCTCTCTCTCCTTGCTATTCTTCAAACTGATATATCTTTCCTTTTCTCCTTTGCTTTTTGCTTCTCTTCTTTTTACAGCTATTTGTAAGCCCTCCTCAGACAGCCATTTTGCTTTTTTGCATTTTTTTTTCCTTGTGGATGGTCTTGATTCCTGTCTCCTATACACTGTCATGAACCTTCATTCATAGTTCATTAAGCACTCTGTCTATCAGATCTAGTCCCTTAAATCTATTTCTCACTTCCACTGTATAATTGTAAGGGATTTGATTTAGGTCATATCTGAATGGGCTAGTGGTTTTCCCTACTTTCTTCAATTTACGCCTGAAAATGCAATAAAGTGTTTATGATCTGAGCCACAGTCAGCTCCTGGTCTTGTTTTCACTGGCACATCAGGTAAAAGCATTTAAAGAGACTTTGTGAATAGAAGTAAGCTTTGCATTAGAACTTTTCAGAAACATATCCTTATGGTTATTTAAAAACTAGTCCACAGGCATGTTTTCTGATTTTACAAATCTTGGGCACAAGTTTATTTCATCATATTGCAAATGGCAAAAGCTAAACTGCAGAAACCAGAGATCAAATTGCCAGCATCTGCTGGATCATGGAAAAAGCAAGAGAGTTCCAGAAAACGTCTATTGCTGCTTTATTGACTATGCCAAATCCGTTGACTGTGTGGATCACAATAAACTGTGGAAAATTCTGAAAGAGATGGGAATACCAGACCACCTGACCTGCCTCTTGAGAAACCTGTATGCAGGTCAGGAAGCAACAGTTAGAACTGGACATGGAACAACAGACTGGTTCCAAATAGGAAAAGGAGTATGTCAAGGCTGTGTATTGTCACCCTGCTTATTTAACTTATATGCAGAGTACATCATGAGAAACGCTGGACTGGAAGAAACACAAGCTGGAATCAAGATTGCCGGGAGAAATATCAATAACTTCAGGTATGTAGATGACACCACCCTTAAGGCAGACCGTGAAGAGGAACTAAAAGTCTCTTGATGAAAGTCAAAGAGGAGAGTGAAAAATTTGGCCTAAAGCTCAACATTCAGAAAACAAAGATCATGGATCCGGTCCCATCATTTCATAGGAAATAGATGGGGAAACAGTGGGAACAGTGTCAGACTTTATTTTGGGGGCTCCAAAATCACTGCAGATGGTGACTGCAGCCATGAAATTAAAAGACGCTTACTCCTTAGAAGAAAAGTTATGGCCAACCTAGATAGTATATTCAAAAGCAGAAACATTACTTTGCTGACTAAGGTCCGTCTAGTCAAGGCTATGGTTTTTCCAGTAGTCATGTATGGATGTGAGAGTTGGACTGTAAAGAAGGCTGAGCCCAGAAGAATTAATGCTTTTTTTAAATTAAATTTATTTATTTTTTAAATTACAATACTGTATTTGTTTTGCCGTACATTGATACGAATCAGCCAAAGGTGAACACAATCTCCCAATGCCGAAGCCCCCTCCCACCTCCCATCCCACATCCTCTACTTGAATCATCCTGTGCATCAGCCCCATGCATCCTGCATCCTACATTGAACACAGATTGGTGCTTCGTTTCTTACAAGAAAATATACATGATGCTTTTGAACTGTGGTGTTGGAAAAGACTCTTGAGAGTCCCTTGGACTGCAAGGAGGTCCAACCAGTCCATTCTGAAGAAGATCAGCCCTGGGATTTCTTTGGAAGGAATGATGCTAAAGCTGAAACTCCAGTACTTTGGCCACCTCATGAGAAGAGTTGACTCACTGAAAAAAACTCTGATGCTGAGAGGGATTGGGGACAGGAGGAGAAGGGGACGACTGAGGATGAGATGGCTGGATGGCATCATGGACTCGATGTACGTGAGTGAACTCTGGGAGATAGTGATGAACAGGGAGGCCTGGCGTGCTGCGATTCACGGGGTTGCAAAGACTCCGGATATGACTGAGCGACTGAACTGAAACTGCAGAAAACACTTTTTGTTTGTCCTCACTTCACTCCTCAAATGTCAGTCCCTTCTCAGGAGCTCATGTCTGATCAACAAAGCCATAAATAAATTACAGATGCAAATGTCTGTCATATTGAGCATCAGCTTGTCTCAGTTCTATGACTGACTAGCTTGGAGCAAAGTATGCTATTTCTGCTAAAACACTGAGTGACATGAAGCTTCTGAAAAAAAAAAAAGAAATAATTACATAAGATAACCCAGATGAGAACAGTGATTTGCATATCCAGATTTTAGTGAAAACGGTGATAGTACTTTGTTATTTAGAGTTCACGTTACTATTGAATGTTGCAATATATGGTCACGCCATCCTTTGGAGAAAAATGTGGATTTTGTGTTCAGATTCCCTTTCCAGATTCCCTACAAATTACACTCTGATCTTGGAAATAGAAGTATCTTTAAGCTTGGTCATGTTTTGCACATTATACTATGTCAAGAAGTAAGGTTTACAGTAAATTTCCATTGGCTATCTATGTTACTCTTTCCATATGTCTCACCCTCTCCTTCCCTCTCCCCATGTCCATAAGTCTATTCTCTATGTCTGTTTAAATTCTCAAGAAACTCAAACAGGGTCTCTGTATCAACCTAGAGGTGTGAGATGGGGAGGGAGATATGCATGGAGTTTCAAAAGGAAGGGGGATCTATATATATATACCTATGGCTGATTCATGTTGAGGTTTGACAGAAAACAGCAAAATTCTGTGACACAATTATCCTTCAGTAAAAAATAAATTAATAAAAAAATGAAGTAAGATTTTCTGTATTAAGGACTCTTAACTCTTTTCTATGCTTATAAACATTTTAGTCTCAATTGTACTAGAAATTACCTATCTTATTATACACAGTAAGGAATATATCTAAAATTTTTCCAACACTCGAGTTTTGGAAAGCATTTTTAAATGATGTATTTTTATGGGACACTTAAAATACATGTAGGCATGACAGATATTTTTTTACCTGCACTGAGAGAATTTCTAAATAAAGCAAATGAAATCATGGTTTTGAAAGATGTTATTTTTGTATCATATATAATCTTATTGTCTATTTCCTTGAGTTGGTTAAAATCTGAAAATGCTCTTCTGAAATATGTAGAAAACTTGTAGGTAATATAGAAACAACTGTAGAAAATATGTTTAGCTTTTAAGCACTATGATTAAAGTATTGCAAAACAGTAACTGGGCCCACTATTCATTTGTGTAAGCTAATTAACCACTTTGAAGTAAGGGCATCTTTTGCTCTCAAATTCCCTGTTATTAACATCTGAGAAAATATAGGAAATATATTTTTATTTTGGTTTAAAGAAACAGAAACAAGGAACGCAGAAGCTAGGTCATGCTGTGTTGATGTCAAGCAATGTCAGATGTCTGAATTAATATATATTCTATTTGGAAGCAGTGTGGGTATATTAGTACATAATAATAAACGGCTCTACTTTTATCTTTCATATTTGATGTGGAATTTGCTGCAAACCATAGTAATTCTGTAGAGAAGGCATTGTGCTCTTAAATTATATAAAATTTTCATTGCTTGTCTTGGCTAAGATTTCTTTTGCTCTCAAAATACTATCAAGTTAAAAACAAGAAGGAACTCTGCACATTTCTTCCACTGTTGAAATTAAACATGATCTCAACCAAGGGCTATAATCGTCCTTGTTCTAGCGTGATTCCTCAGGTAACTGTAATTGAAAGGAGTAAAATATGCAAAGAAAATCATTAAAAGGAAACATCTTTCAGAACTGTAATTAAATAGATTGGTTGTGTGAAATAAATTAAGAGCAAAGTAAATTAAAATCAGTATAAAATAGGGGAGACACAACAGAATGCAAATCATACAATCAAGAAGAAATACTCTTGACCCTTTTGTTACATGTCTTTTTCCTAGTGATTTGCCCTTGGAACATTTCAGCACCATTGAGAGTGAGCAGATTTTAAGGACAAACCTATGCCAGTTTCCTCTTTATAGAATGCCTGAAGAGATGGCAACCCAGGTGCACTATTATTGTGAATGCTTCCTTTAGACTAAGAATTGGTTTATCTTTGCTGGAGCAAGCTTCATTCATTATTCAACACTCTTCTTGAATGCCTGACCTACGCTAAAGATGGAGATGGGAGCAGAGAACAATGTCTTAAAGACATTTCTACACCAGCAAACTTTTCTACAACCTGACTCAAGGGTTTTGTTTGTGTATAAAAGCATTCTATTTTAGATGAATAGTCTCTCCAGTCTTATTTTTATTTTTGTGATAAATCCAACATATTCTTCATGGGAATATTTATTGACATTTTCCCCTCATGTTGTCAAACTTAGAAGTTGTAAACTATAAAGTTTCTAGCTGGAACTGGTAGATGTTGGGACTATAATTTATGAATTGCTTTAAGCTCTACTCCCTTTTGTGTAACAAAATAAATATTGACAATAGTATTAATTTTATTATTTTAAGAAGTCACTGTATTAAAATAGATCAGCAACCATATGACAAGCGTTTGTTTTGTCTTCCAACAGAATTGTCATTAAAAAAAGGTACACTTTCTTACAGTATCATAAAGAGACATTTCTGGATTATTGAATTTCAGAATTGATTTTCAAGTCTTTTCCTTTCTATATCACGTTTTTATATATAACTTTGTGTAACAGGTGTGCCATGATGGTCTCTGGCATGATTATAAATGATATTCTATTGCATTACTTCTGTAGAAATATCAGAGTGGTTCTGAAATCATGTGATCCTGGACACATGTAATGCTAGCAATAATGGAACCATTGTTGGCTTCATTATTTGAGTACATGTGGATTTAGGTCAATAGCGACATATTTTGGAAAATTATTTCCTCTAACTCTAATAGTATCAAGTCCACTCATTGTATTTGTTGGAGAATATTTATCTCTGTGCACCATTACATGGCTCTTCTCAGACAGTGTTGTAAAGACCTCCCCATTGATAAAGGGCACTAATGGTTCTGAGAACATTCTTTTAAATGTGTTGATTAAATATTTACTATTGTATGAAGTTTTATGATTTAAGTTCAAAGGAAAACATTTATATTTATCTTCAAAGGAGTGCAGTATACACAAACTTTATATGATTATACTGTCAAATTATAGTAGGTTAAATTTTGGATATATATTGAATGTATGCTTTTAGATTAAACCAGTTCATTTATTATAATAAAGTAGTCAGTATGAATCTGGTTGTTGGATGTGTCCACTTGGTGCCTCAAAAACCTGATAGAGACTCTTAGAGTGAGATAATTTTCAATGGCTATGAAAATTCAATTTATATTCATATAATGAGTAACAGCACTGAACGGTGTTATTTACATTAAAGGTATGTCACCAGACAAGTGTAAAACTATTTTTGTAGTTATTGTTCATCTCTCTACTGAAGTTAATTTTGTTTTAAAATACTGTGAAGACTACTTGAAGAGAATTCTTCTTGTTCTCTTTATACACATTCAGTGAAATAAGAGTATAACCCACATAAGGATCAATTCAGTTCAGATCAGTCGCTTAGTCAGGTCTGACTCTTTGCAACCCCATGGACTGCAGCACGCCAGGCCTCCCTGTTCATCACCAACTCCCGAAGTTTACCCAAACTCATGTCCATTGAGTCAGTGATGCCATCCAACCATCTCAACCTCTGTCGCCCCCTTCTTCTCCTGCCCTCAGTCTTTCCCAGCCTCAGTGTCTTTTCCAATGAGTCAGTTCTTCTCATCAGTTGGCCAAAGTATTGGAGTTTCAGCTTCAACATCAGTCCTTCCGATGAACACTCAGGACTGATCTCTTTTAGGATGGACTGGTTGGATCTCCTTGCAGTTCAAGGGACTCTCAAGAGTCTTCTCCAACACCACAGTTTAAAAGCATCAATTCTTCAATGCTCAGCTTTCTTTATAGTCCAACTCTCACATCCATACACGACCACTGGAAAAACCAAAGCCTTGACTAGATGGACATTTGTTGGCAAAGTAATGTCTCTGCTTTTTAATATGCTGCCTAGTTTGGTCATAACTTTCCTTCCAAGGAGTAAATGTCTTTTAATTTAAAGGCTGCAATCACCATCTGCAGTGATTTTGGAGCCCCCTTAAATAAAGTTACTTAAGGATACCTAAGAGAAAAAGCTCAGGAATATTGCATTTCTATTATTAAAGGTCTCTTTCTCATTATTTGAATTTTCTTTGGTAAAAATATTCCAACCACTGCTAAAATAATCAGACTTTCAGATTGTGTTTATGAATAGTGTCTTAAAGAAAAAGCATCTTGATAAATTACTAGGTAACTCTTCTATTCTCCTTTCAAACCATATTAATCCAGCACATTAAATTATTTTTAGTTAAGTCATGTTACCATGAATCTTTTTTTTTTTTTAATGAAATAAGGAAAAATTCTGAGATCTTCTTAATGGACAGACCTGAGAAAGTGTATAGGTAGGAGATAGTGCAGACACTGCTCTATTTTTGACCACAAAACAGGTAGAAAGAAAGACAGAGTAAGTTTATCACTTATTTTTGAAGCACAGCCTCTAGTTTTTAAAGAGGTTCCAGCATGATGGTCCTTTATTAGTGACTGCAAATGTAATTCCATCAGGTTCAACCCAAGCAGAAACTTTTTAAAGATTTGCTAGTAATTCGACTTCATAGGTAAGGGATAAGATAGGTTCTTTAATTGATATGTTATTACTCTCTGGTTAAAATGTCGATTAGACCAAATCAAACAAAAAATCAAACACAAAACTTTTAGCTTGATGGTATATGATCAGTAAGATAATGTGTGCTGCTGTGAAATTATCACAGAAAAAAATTAGAATAATAAAGTAAAATAAAGGATTGGGGTTCCTGAACTAGAAAAATACTCTAAGTTAATTTCTGAAATTTAAAAAAAGCAGGGAGAAAATGGCAGTTCTTTTTTATGTTCATTGTTTGGAACAGTGTCTGTTCTTTGATAAAATAAGAGAGTAAAGGGTATGGGAGAGAAAAAATAAAATGCCATCAATTTTAAACTAAGCTTTAAGTTTTGCAAATGTATTAGGCACTAAAAAGGAGGTAGTGTAGGAAAAAAAAAAAAATCCGCAATTTGGAAATAAGGAAAAAAATATAGCATGCCTTCAATATCTTATGGGGCAACAACTGTAACAAGGATTATCTTGGGATTGTGTTACACTAAATTAATTTCTTTGTTACTACTGATCAAACATCCCATAGAGTTCTTTGTAATAGAGTTCTTTGTTGAATAATAGTGGTGAGAGTGGGCACCCTTGTCTTGCTTCTGATTTTAGAGGAAATGCTTTCAGTTTTTCACCATAGAGGAGAATGTTTTCTGGAGGTTCATTGTATATGGTCTTTATTACATTGAGGTTTATTCCTTCTATGCCTGCTTTCTGGAGAGTTTTCATCATAAATGGGTGTTGAATTTTGTTGAAGGCTTTCTCTGCCTCTATTGAGATGATCATATGGTTTTTATCTTTCAATTTGTTAACAAGCATATCATATTGATTGATTTGTGTATATTGAAGAATCCTTGCCTTCCTGGGATAAAGCCAGCTTGAATTTTGTTGAGGATTTCTGCATCTATATTCATCAGTGGTATTGGCCTATAATGTTCTTTTTGTTGGTGGCATCTTTGTCTGGTGGTGTTGTCATGGTGATGGTGGCCTCATAGTATGAGTTTGGGAGTTTTCCTTCATCTGCGATTTTCTGAAAGAGTGTGAGCAGGATAGGTGTTAGCTCTTCTCTAAACTTTTAGTAAAATTCACCTGTGAAGCCATCTGGTCCTGGGCTTTTGTTTGTTGGAAGAGTTTTGATTACAGTTTTGATTTTCATTCTTGCGATTGATCTTTCCATTTCCTATTCCTTCCTCGTTCAGTTTTGGAAGGTTATACTTTTGTAAGAAAGTGTCCCATTCTTCCAATTTTTCCATTTTATTGGCATATAATTGCTCATGTGCTTAGTCCCTCGGTCGTATCTGACTTTTTGCAACCCCGTGGACTGTAGCCCACCAGGCTCCTCTGTCCATGTGATTCTCCAGGCAAAGATACTGAAGTGGGTAGCCATCATCTTCTCCAGTAGTTGCTTACAGTACTATCTTATGATTCTTTGTATTTCTGTGTTGTCTCTTCTTTTTCATTTCTAATTGGCTAAAGGTTTGTCAGTTGTGCTTATCTTCTCAGAAAACCAACTTTTGTTTTGTTGATTGTTGCTAGTTTATTTTTTTCATTTATTTCTTCTTTAATCTTTATGATTTCTTTCCTTCTACTAACTCTGAGTTTTTTTTTTTGTTGTTGTTGTTGTTGTTTTCCAGTTGCTTTACTTGTAAGATTAGGCTGTTTATTTGGTCTCTCTTGTTTCTTGAGGTAGGCTTGTATTGCTATGAAATTCCCTTTCAGCACTACATTTACTGCGACCTGTGGGTTTTGAGTTGCCATATTTTCATTGTCATTTGTTTCTATTTTGATTTTCTTTTTGTTTTCTTCAGTGATCTGTTGCTTATTTAGAAGCATGTTGTTTAGCTTCCATGTGTTTGTGTTTTTATAATTTGTCCTGTAGTTGACAAATAATCTTAGATTTTGTGATCAGAAAAGACGCTTGGCATGATTTCAGTGGTTTTTTTCCCTTTAATTTACCAAGTCTTGATTTGTGGCCCAGGATGTGATCTGTCCTGGAGAATGTTCCATGTGCACTTGAGAAAAAGTGAAATATACTGTTTTTAGGATGAAATGGCCTGTAGATATCAATTAGGTCCAATTGGTCCAATGTATCATTTAAATCCTGTGTTTTCTTATTACTTTTATGTCTGGATGATCTGTCCTTTGGTAAGAATACGGTATTAATGTTGTGTTGTGTGCTTAGCTGCTTAGTCATGTCCGACTCTTTGCAACCTCATGGACTGCAGCTTGCCAGGTTCCTTTGTCCTTGGGGATTCTCCAGGCAAGAATACTGGAGTGGGTAGACATTCCCTTCTCCAGGAGATCTTCCCAACCCAGGGATCAGACCCAGGTCTCCCTGTATTGCAGGTGAATTCTTTACCATCTGAACCACGAGGGATGCTACTTTTATTGTGTTACTGTCAATTTCTCCTTTACTTGTTGTTATCATTAGCCTTATGTACTGAGGTGCTCCTATATTAGGTACATATATTTTTATAATTGTTATATCTTCTTCTTGGATTTATCCTTTGATTGTTATGTAGTGTCCTCCTTTTTCTCTTATAATGGTGTTTATTTCAAAGTCTATTTTATCTGATGAGTCTTTCTGCTCCCACTTTCTTTTCTCCATTTACACAGGATATATTTCCAGCTCCTCTGTTTCAGTCTATGTGTGTTCCTAGGCTTGAAGGGGGTTTTTGCAGATAGTATATACAGGGGTCTAATTTTTGTATACATTCAACCAATCTATGTCTTTTGATTGGAGCATTTAGAGTCCCATACAGGATGAACCTAAGGAGAAGCATGCCAAGACATATATTAATCAAACTAATAAACATTAAATATAAATAATAAATATTAAAAAGAGCAAGGTAAAAGAAAAAAATAACATACAAGGGGATCCCCATAAGGCAAACAGCTGATGGTTCAACAGAAACTCTGCAGGCCAGATGGAATAGCAGGATATACTTAAAGTGATGAGAGGGAAAATCTACAACCAAGATTACTGTATCCAGCAAGGATCTCATTCAGATTCCAAGGAGAAATTAAAAGGTTTACAGGCAAGCAAAAGTGTAAATAACTCAGCACTACTAAACTAGTTTTTAACAAATGCTAAAGGAACTCCTCTAGACAGGAAACAGAAAAACCTGTAAAAACAAACACAAAGCAACATAGTAAATGGTAACAAGATCATACTTATCAGTAATTACCTTAAATGTAAATGGGCTAGTGGAGTTCCTCATTAGTTTGCAGAATTTTGTCCAGTACAGATGCACACAATTTTTGTCCAGTGTTACAGATAACTTCAAATACTTATGGCATGTTGTACTTTAAGCATGTTGATATGTCTCTGCAATCCTATCCTAACATTTTCCTTTTACTGCCTTTGAATATCCTACCTTCTTAAATGCTTGAACTGAACACAACATATTTTTGGTTCTCTCATTAATAAATGAGGTAAAGCAATCTAAGAGACGAAGAGCAAAGCAAAAAAGTTAAAGCATCTTTCTTATCAAATAGAAAATATTCTGATTAAGAATACTTATATATCCAGTATAATCTCATGAAACATCATCTTCCAAACCTATACTGATTCCATATGGCTCGTTTGATAAACATATAGTTTTTAAAAATACAACATAAAATTTAATGTTTAATTTAAGAAATTTAAATAAAAACTATGATTTTTTTTCACATTTCTCATCTTTTTCTCTGGAAGAGTTGTATATTTTCTCAAAATTCTTTGAGTAAAATTTAATAGTAAAGCTACATCTAAAAGAAAAGAATATCTAGAATTCATATATACAAGGAATTGTATTTAAGAATACTTAAACATGAACTGAGGGGAGCGAAAAAGATGGCAGAGGAATAGGATGGGGAGAACACTTTCTCCCTCTCTGTGGGGCCCTAAATGGGGAACCTTAAAAACAAAGGGGCTAGCTTTGCTTTGAGGTCGAAAACCTAAGATGGTGCCTGGCGGAAGAGATGGGGGCAGGGTCTATGTTGTCTGTCAAAGTTTTTAATTGGCTCTCTTGATGTCTGTGCACATAGACAGTGTGTGATCTCTATAGACTCCTGTTATAATGAAGGTGACAATTTGACCTTTAATGTGATTGGTGCAACTATGGAAAGTCCCTCCTAAAACCCTCCTGTTTGTCTATATAAGTTGGGAGTTTGCAACAATAAACCGGAACTGCTTCGACGGAACCCCTGTCGCGTCTGATTGTCTCTCGCTCGCCGAGGGGCTGGGTTGGCGGACAGCAGGCTCACCTCTCCTTGGGAACCCCTCGGCTTTGCTGAGGGAAGTTCCACTGCCTCCGCTCTTTCTGCGGAGCACCCCCGCACCTCTCTACCTCATCAAAAGAACATTTCAACACTGAGTAAATTCCACAAAATAACTTCTGACTGCTGGCAGAGGACATCAGGCATCCAGCAAAGCAGATCATTGGCTTCAAAACCAGGTAGGAATTATTTTAAAGGACGAAGATAAAGACAAAGGAGGTAGGGAGGGAGCCCCGTCATGGGAAGGGAATCCCGTCCCAGGAAGAGACTCTTAAAAAGAGAGGTTTCCTAAAATTGGGGAACATTCTCACAGCTGTGTATGGGGCGAGCCCTGGAAGCACAGAGGGCAACATAACAGGAAGGAAGAATAAATAAATAATTAAAACCAACAGATTACAAATTCAACAGTATAACCCCCAGCGGATAAGCAGCGCAAACGCCTGCGTCCGACAGCAGTGGGGGTTGGGCAGGAGGAACGCTAGGCGCCAGCGACAGTGCTTTCTAAGAATTGCGTCACGGGAGACGTAGGCTGCAGGGCTTTTCTCAAGAATTGGGGTGTAACGGGGCCAGAATCGGGTCCGCATGCGGCTAGAACGAACTATCTCGGACTAGCAAACCAGACTGTGGGATAACTAACATGCAAAACGCTCGAACATAAGACACCGACAGGCCCGCGCACAGAACAAAGGACGGATTGGAAATAGCCGGCTGCAGACCATCCCCACTGGTGACAGGCAGCCAGAGCCTTAAGCGCTGGAAAGGGGCAATCGCAGCTCAAGAGAGACATTACCTACCAAACTGCAAGCAGGTTTCTTTGCTACTGAGACTTCTGGGGGGCTCTGAACAGTCATCATCTGCCTGAGAAAGAGCCCCGGCGGAGCTCCCAGAAAATTGAGTGACCCGGAAAGCCCAGAAGTCTCAACAATAGTGCATGCCAAACTCCCCAGCCACTCGGACCTGGGAAGGGAACATAGCCCAGAGTCAACCAAATCCGACCCACGGAGCGGGCTTCCTGAGCGCCAAACCTGAGCGGCTTAGACCAGGGAGGTGCATGAAGCATAGGGCAGGCCCCACACGGTTATCCCGTGGAGTGAGAAGGGCAAGCCCAGTGCAGAGTTCACCACCACCCTCCCTGTGTCAAGAAAGAAATCAGACATGGAAGAGACCAGCAAACAGAGGAAGTCAAACAGAGGGAACTGCCTTAGTAGCGACCCCACACAGTCCACAACAACAGAGAAAGCGCCAATATACCGTTACTACCTTTATGATCAAAAAAATTTTTTTTTTGGGGGGTGATGTGGAAGCATGATTTTTTTAAGAATTTTTTTCTTTATTTAAAATTTTTTTCTTTTTTAAATTTGTTTTTTCATCTTTTCTTTTTCGTCTTTTTTTTCTAAACTTGCTTAAATTTTTAAGTCTTCTATATTTCTATTTATTATTTTTATAACC
This sequence comes from Nanger dama, assembly GCA_917880005.1. Classification (NCBI taxonomy): domain Eukaryota; kingdom Metazoa; phylum Chordata; class Mammalia; order Artiodactyla; family Bovidae; genus Nanger; species Nanger dama. The sequence goes on from CAKJTW010000059.1 coordinate 8,646,516, forward strand.
TAATATTACTTTTCAAAAAAAAAAACAGGCAACCCTATCTTTAAAGCAAATGCTGTATATAGTCCTATTGGTGGAGGAAGTTGTCTTTTAATAATTCTGGAGTCTTTTATTTTATTTTACTTTTTTCTCTATTTTTTTTTAATTTTTGCTCCTTCTTCTTCTTCTCTTCAATATTGTATCTTTGAAAATCCAATCTCTACTCCAGATTTTTAATCTTGGCATTTTGGTATTTGTTGCCAATTTTGTACTTTTAAAAACCTAATCTTCAGTACCCAATTTTACATGAGTGCGACATTACTGGCTTGACCACTCTCTCCCCCTTTGGAATCTCTCTTTTCTCCACCAGGTGGCTTTTGTCTCCTCCCTCCCCTCCTCCTCTCTACCCAATTCTATGAATCTCTGTGTGCTCCAGAAGGTGGAAAATTCTCAGGGAACTGGTCACTGGCTGAATCTGTATCCCTCCTTTGCATCTCCCTCTTCTATCCTCCTGTCCACCTCTATCTACTTCCTCCCTCTCCTCTTCCATGTATAACTCTGTGACCACCTCTGAGAGGTCCAGACTTTGGAGCGCACACAAGAAAGTGGTTACAGGCTAGCTTGCTTTTTCCTCTTTTGATTCCACCTCATCCCATTCCACTCACCTCTAACTACTCCCTCCCTCTTCTCTCCTCCAAGTAACTCAGCGATCCTCTAGGGATGACCCTCAAGGTGGAGAAACCTATCATCATCAACCTAGATGTTTTAACATTAGTGCTGAATAGATGGAGAAAACATGAGGCTATTGTAAAAATAAATCTGAAAACCAGAATCAGGAGGCTTAAGTCCAGATCCTGAGATCATCAGAGAATTCCTGAATACAGGGAACATTATCCAACAAGAGCTCATCAAACGCCTTCATACCTATAAAGAAACTGAGCACCGCCCAAGGGCCAACAAGCTCCAGAGCAAGACATACCAGGCAAATTCTCCAGCAACACAAGAACAAGCCCCTGAGCTTCAATACACAGGCAACTCAAAATACTCCAAAACCATTGACATCTCATAACCCATTACTTGACACTTCACAGCACTCCAGAGAGAGGAAATCCAGCTCCACCCACCAGAACTCCTACACAAGCCTCCCTAACCAAGAAACTTTGATAAGCCACTGATATAACCCCCAAACACAGAGAGGAAGCTCTATAAGAAAGAGAATTCCACAAATTCCCAGAATATAGAAAAGCCACCCCCAAACACAGCAATATAACCAAGATGAAGAGACAGTGGAATACCCAGAAGGTAAAGGAACAGGAGACATGCCCACCAAACCAAACAAAAGAGGAAGAGATAGGGAATCTACCTGAGAGAATTCCAAATACTGATAGTGAAAATGATCCAAAATCTTGAAATCAAAATGGAATCACAGATAAATAGCCTGGGGTCAAGGATTGAGAAGATGCAAGAAAGGTTTAACAAGGACCTAGAAGAAATAAAAAAGAGTCAACATATAATGAATAATGCAATAAATGAGATCAGAAACACTCTGGAGGCTACAGATAGTAGAATATTGGAGGCAGAAGATAGGATTAGTGAGATAGAAGATAAAATAGTAGAAATAAATGAACCAGCGAGGGAAAAAGAAAGACTAATTAAAAGAAATGAGGACAACCTCAGTGACCTCCAAGACAATATGAAACGCTCCAACATTCGAATTATAGGAGTCCCAGAAGAAGAAGACAAAAAGAAAGACCATGAGAAAATACTTAAGGAGATAATAGTTGAAAACTTCCCTAAAATGGGGAAGGAAATAATCACCCAAGTCCAAGAAACCCAGAGAGTGCCAAACAGGATAAACCCAAGGCAAAACACCCCAAGACATATACTAATCAAACTAACAAAGACCAAACACAAAGAACAAATATTAAAAGCAGCAAGGGAAAAACAACAAATAACACACAAGGGGGAGCCCCATAAGAATAACTGCAGATCTTTCAATAGAAACTCTTCAGGCCAGGAAGGAATGGCAAGACATACTTACAGTGATGAAAGATAATAACCTTCAGCCAAGACTACTGTACCCAGCAAGGATCTCATTCAAGTATGAAGGAGAAATCAAAAGCTTTCCAGACAAGCAAAAGCTGAGAGAATTCAGCACCACCAAAGCAGCTCTCCAACAAATACTAAAGGATAGACTTTAGACAGGAAACACAAAAAGGGTGCATAAACCTGAACCCAAAACAATAAAGTAAATGGCAACAGGAGCATACTTATCAATAATTACCTTAAATGTAAATGGGTTGAATGCCCCAACCAAAAGGCAAAGACTGGCTGAAAGGATACAAAAACAAGATCCCTATATATGCTGCCTACAAGAGACCCACCTCAAAACAACGGACACATACAGACTGAAAGTGAAGGGCTGGAAAAAGATATTCCATGCAAATAAAGACCAAAAGAAAGCAGGAGTAGCAATACTCATATCTAATAAAATAGACTTTAAAACAAAGGCTGTGAAAAGGGACAAAGAAGGCCACTACATAATGATTAAAGGATCAATCCAAGAAGAAGATAAACAATTATAAATATATATGCACCCAACATAGGAGCACCACAATATATAAGACAAATACTAACAAGCATGAAAGGGGAAATTAATAATAACACAATAATAGTGGGAGACTTTAATACCCCACTCACACCTATGGACAGATCAACTAAAAAGAAAACTAACAAAAAAACGCAAATGTTAAATAATTCAATAGACCAGTTAGACCTAATTGATATCTATAGGACATTTCACCCCAAAACAATGAATTTCACCTTTACTCAAGTGCACACGGAACCTTTTCCAGGATAGACCACATTCTGGGTCATAAATCTAACCTTGACAAATTAAAAAAAATCGAAATTATTCCAAGCATCTTCTCGGACCATAATGCACTAAGGTTAGATCTCAATTATAGGAGAAAAACTATTAAAAATTCCAACATTTGGAGGCTGAATAACACCCTTCTGAATAATCAACAAATCACAGAAGAAATAAAAAAGTAATCAAAATATGCATCGATATGAATGAAAAGGAAAACACAACTACACAGAACCTGTGGGACACTCTAAAAGCAGTCCTAAGAGGAAAGTTCATAGCAATACAGGCATACCTCAAGAAACAAGAAAAAAGTCAAATAAATAACCTAAGTCTACACCTAAAGCAACTAGAAAAGGAAGAAATAGAGAACTCCAGAGTTAGTAGAAGGAAAGATCCTAAAAATTAGGGCAGAAATAAATGCAAAAGAAACAAAAGAGACCATAGCAAAAATCAACAAAGCAAAAGCTGGTTCTTTGAAAGGATAAATAAAACTGACAAACCATTAGCCAGACTCATCAAGAAACAAAGAGAAAAAAATCAAATCAACAAAATTAGAAATGAAAATGGAGAGATCACGACAGACAGCACAGAAATACAAAGAATCATAAGAGACTACTATCAGCAATTATATGCCAATAAAATGGACAACTTGGAAGAAATGGACAAATTCTTAGAAAAGTACAACTTTCCAAAAGTGAACCAGGAAGAAATAGAAAATCTTAACAGACCCATCACAAGCATGGAAATTGAAACTGTAATCAGAAATCTTCCAGCACACAAAAGCCCAGGTCCAGATGGCTTCACAGCTGAATTCTACCAAAAATTTTGAGAAGAGCTAACACCTATCTTACTGAAACTATTCCAGAAAACTGCAGAGGAAGGTAAACTTCCAAACTCATTCTATGAGGCCACCATCACCCTAATACCAAAACCTGACAAAGACACCACAAAAAAAAAAACTACAGGCCAATATCACTGATGAACATAGATGCAAAAATCCTCAACAAAATCCTAGCAATCAGAATCCAGCAACACATTAAAAGATCATACACCATGACCAAGTGGGCTTTATCCCAAGGATGCAAGGATTCTTCAATATCCGCAAGTCAATCAATGTAATTCATCACATTAACAAACTGAAAAATAAAAATCATATGAGTATTTCAATAGATGCAGAAAAAGCCTTTGACAAAATTCAACAACCATTTATGATAAAAACTCTCCAGAAAGCAGGAATAGAAGGAACATACCTCAACATAATAAAAGCTATATATGACAAACCCACAGCTAACATTATCCTCAATGGCAAAAAATTGAAACCATTTCCCCTAAAGTCAGGAACAAGACAAGGGTATCCACTTTCACCACTACTATTCAATATCGTACTGGAAGTTTTGGCCACAGCAATCAGAGCAGAAAAAGAAATAAAAGGAATACAAACTGGAGAAGAAGAAGTAAAACTCTCACTGTTTGCAGATGACATGATCCTCTACATAGAAAATCCTAAAGACTCGACCAGAAAACTACTAGAGCTAATCAATGAATATAGTAAAGTTGCAGGATATAAAATCAACACTCAGAAATCCCTTGCATTCCTATACACTAATAATGAGAAAGTAGAAAAAGAAGTTAAGGAAACAATTCCATTCACCATTGCAATGAAAAGAATAAAATACTTAGGAATATACCTACCTAAAGAAACTAAAGACCTATATATTGAAAACTATAAGACACTGATGAAAGAAATCAAAGAGGACACTAATAGATGGAGAAATATACCATGCTCATGGGTCGGAAGAGTCAGTGTAGTGAAAATTAGTATACTACCTAAAGCAATCTACAGCTTCAATGCAATTCCTATCAAGCTACCAGCAGTATTTTTCACAGAACTAGATCAAATAATCTCAAGATTTGTATGAAAATACAAAAAAACTTCGAATAGCCAAAGCAATCTTGAGAAAAAAAAAATGGAACTGGAGGAATCAACTTGCCTGACTTCAGGCTCTACTACAAAGCCACAGTCATTAAGACAGTATGGTACTGGCACAAAGACAGAAATATAGATCTATAGAACAAAATCGAAAGCCCAGAGATAAACCCACAGGCCTATGGACACCTTATCTTTGACAAAGGAGGCAAGAATATACAATGGAGTAAAGACAGTCTCTTTAACAGGTGGTGCTGGGAAAACTGGTCAACCACTTGTAAAAGAATGAAACTAGACCTCTTTCTAATACCATACACAAAAATAAACTCAAAATGGATTAAAGATCTAAATGTAAGACCAGAAACTACAAAACTCCTAGAGGAGAACATAGGCAAAACACTCTCCGACATAAATCACAGCAGGATCCTCTATGATCCACCTCCCAGTATACTGGAAATAAAAGCAAAGATAAACAAATGGGATCTAATTAAAATTAAAAACTTCTGCACAACAAAGGAAACTGTAAGCAAGATGAAAAGACAGCCTTCTGAATGGGAGAAAATAATAGCAAATGAAACAACTGACAAACAACTAATCTTAAAGATATACAAGCAACTTATGCAGCTCAACTTCAGAAAAATAAATGATCCAATCAAAAAACGGGCCAAAGAACTAAATAGGCATTTCTCCAAAGAAGACATACAGATGGCTAACAAACACATGAAAAGATGTTCAACATCACTCATTATCAGAGAAATGCAAATCAAGACCACAATGAGGTACCATTTCACACCAGTCAGAATGGCTGGGATCCAAAAGTCTCCAAGCAATAAATGCTGGAGAGGATGTGGAGAAAAGGGAACCCTCTTACACTGCTGGTGGGAATGCAAACTCGTACAGCCATTATGGAAAACAGTGTGGAGATTCCTTAAAAAATTGCAAATAGAACTGCCTTATGACCCAGCAATCCCACTGCTGGGCATACACACCGAGGAAACCAGAATTGAAAGAGACACATGTACCCCAATGTTCACTGCAGCATTGTTTATATTAGCCAAGACATGGAAACAACCTAGATGTCCATCAGCAGATGAATGGATAAGAAAGCAGTGGTACATATACACAATGGAGTATTACTCAGCCCTTAAAAAGAATAAATTTGACTCAGTTCTAATGAGATGGATGAAACTGGAACTGATTATACAGAGTGAAGTAAGCCAGAAAGAAAAACACCAATACAGTATACTGACACATATATATGGAATTTAGAAAGATAGTAGTGATGGCCCTGAATGTGAGACAACAAAAGAGACACAGAGGTATAGAATGGACGTTTGGCCTCTGAGGGACAGGGAGAGGGTGGGATGATTTAGGAGAATGGCATTGAAACATGTATACTATCATGTAAGAAACGAAGCGCCAGTCTATGTTTGATACAGGATACAGGATGCTTGGGGCTGGAGCACGAGGATGATCCAGAGAGATGATACGGGGTGGGAGGTGGGAGGGGTTTCAGGATTGGGAGATTGTGTACACCTGTGGCTGATTCATGTCAATGTATGGCAAAACCAATACAGTATTGTAATGTAGAATAAAGTATTAAAAAAAAACAAAAACAAATTTCATCTACACGTGTCAGTATAAAGCAATCTAAGCATATAGTTTAAAAATGTACTTTCAAAAGTTTATAGACATTACAGGACTAACTAAAATTTATAATATTCAACTAAAGTTCAAAAACTGCATTTATCAAAACTTTGTGTATAAAATTAAATGACAGGAATAAAAATAAAACTTTCCTTTGTTTTCTCAGCTCTTCTCCTAATGATCCTTTTTAAAGAATAATATGAATTTTTAGTTATGTATGTTTTCTTTGTGCTAGTCTTTGTTATATTTGTCATATTACTTATTAAGTACAATCTGATTTTTTAAATATGTATTGATACATATGAGTTACTTACATCTATTGATTGAATAAAATAGTAATAGAACAATGAGAAATTGTCAATTCTGAGTAGTTAAATTTAAAAAGAGCTAAAAGGACACTCTAATTTATTGTGTGGGGATGTAAAACAATGAGGAGTCAATGATGATTCAAAATTTTTTGCTTAAGCAATTTGTGTTAAAGTTGGGACTATTTACTAAAAATAGAAACACAATCAGGTAAAAACAGATGTCTGCCAAACAGTCAGTTGGTTTTGCATGTCATAAGTGTGAAGGCCACTAGACCTCCAACGACGTTGTCCTGGAGGCTGTCAGATATACAAGTCTGGCACTGAGCATGAGGGTTTCACGTAGCTACAAATCTGAAAGTCATGATCATTTATTTGATATTTAAAGTCACAAGATGGGTTTATTCACACAGCAGATGATTATGGTTTTGAAATGGAAAATGCTTAAAAAGAGAGCTGTGATAGTAAGAAAAGCAGAAAAGTTCAATATCTCAGAAGTCAAGTGAAGGAAATGTTTCTAACAAGCGTGATTATGATTAATTTATTCAAATGATGCTGAGAAGATGAATAATTGAATATTAGATTGGGTAACATGGAGGTTATTGGTGACAATGAGTAGAGGATAATGTTACACAGGTAAAGTCCTGATTGAAAGTAGAAAGTGCTCTGGAAAACTCCTTTGAAATTTCTCCTTTTTGGATTACAACTCCAGTAAATTCAGATAGAAAACAGTCAGCTGTCCCTTTTAACTTTACCATTAGAGATGTCTTTGTGAATTCTAAGAAGAAATTTTTGCCATTTTGTCCAGTCCTAGTATTCTGTCTAGATGCCTCTCCAGAGGATTTTTTAAAAAATGTATTTAATATTATTGTTAGCTTGGGGAGGAACACACTTTTCTACTTGGCAACTATCATTCTCTTTTCAAGGAATATATCAAAATGGACAATACTAAAAGGCAAAAAGATATGACACTGAAAGATGAACTCCCCGGTTGGTAGGTCCCTGATATGCTACTGGAGAAGAATGAAAAAATAGCTCCAGAAGAAATGAAGAGGCTGAGCCAAAGTGGAAATAATGTCCAGTTGTGAATGTGTCCGGTTGTGAAAGGAAAGTCCGATGCTGTAAAGAACAATATTGCCTTAGAACTTGGAATGTTAGGTCCATGAATCAAGTTAAATTGGAAGTGGTCAGACAATAGATGGCAAGACTGAACATTGACATTTTAGGAATCAGTGAACTAAAATTGACTGGAATGGGCAAATTTAATTCAGATGACCATTATATTTACTATTGTGGGCAAGAATCTATTAGAAGATATGGAGTAGCCCTCATAGTCAACAAGAGTCTGAAATGCAGTACTTGGGTGCAGTCTCAAAAATGACAGAATGATCTCTGTTTCTCTGTTCATTTCTGAGGGAAACCAGAAAGTAATCAGAGTAATCCAAATCTATGCCCTAACCACTAATGCTGAAGAAGCTGAAGTTGAATGGTTTTATGAGGACCTACAAGATCTTCTAGACCTAACACCAAAGATGTCCTTTTCATCCTAGGAGACTGGAATGCAAAAGAAGGAAGAGATACCTGGAATAAGAGGCAAGTTTGGCCTTGGAGTATAAAGTGAAGCAGGGCAAAGTTAACAGAGTTTTGCCAAGAGAATGCACTGGCCATACCAAACACCCTCTTCCAACAACACAAGAGTTGATTCTACACGTGGAAATCACCAGCTGATCAATACTGAAATCAGATTGATTTCATTCTTTGCATCCAAAGACAGAGAAGCTCTATACAGGCAGCAAAAACAGATTAGATGTGCCTCAAGAACTATGGATGGAGGTTCATAATCTTGTATAATAGGAGATGATCAAAATCATCCCCAATAAAAAGAAATGCAAAAAGGCAAATAGGTTGTCTGAGGAGGCCTTACAAATAGTTGAGAAGAGAAGTGAAAGGCAAAGGGAAATAGGAAAGATATATCCATTTGAATGCAGAGTTCTGAAGAATGGCAAGGAGAAATAAGAAAGCTTTTCAAAGTGATCAATGCAAAGAAATAGAGGCAAACAATAGAACAGGAAAGACTAGCGATCTCTTAAAGAAAATTAGAGATACTGAGAGAACATTTCATGCAAAGATGGGTACACTAAAGGACAGAAATGGAGGATAGAAGCAGATAATATTAAGAAGAGGTGGCAAGAATGCACAGAACTATACAAAAATATTTTAATGACTCAGATAACAATGATGGTTTGATCACTCACCTAGAACCAGATATCCTGGAATGTGAAGTCAAGTGGGTCTTAGGAAGCATCATTATGAACAAAGCTAGTGGAGGTGATGAAATTCCAGCTAAGCTATTTCAAATCCCAAAAGATGATGCTGTGAAAGTGCTGCACTCAATATGGCAACAAATTTGGAAAACTCAGCAGTGGCCACAGGACTGGAAAAGGTCAATTTTCATTCCAATCTCAAAGAAAGGCAATACCTTTGAGTGCCAATTGCAGTACAATTGCACTCATCTCACATGCTAGCAAAGTAATGCTCAAAATTCTCCAAGCTAGGCTTCAACAGTACATGAAACAAGAACTTCCGATGTGTGAGCTGGATTTAGAAAAGGCAGAGGAACCAGATGTTAAGTTACCAATATCTGTTGGATCATAGAAAAAGCAAGAGAATTCCAGAAAAACATCTACTTCTGCTTCATTGACTACATTAGCCTTTGACTGTGTGGATCACAACAAATTGTGGAAAATTCTCAAAGACATGGGAATACCAGAACATCTCAACTGCCTCTTGCTAAACCTGTATGCAGTTCAAGAAGCAGAACCAGACATGGAACAACAGACCACTTCCAAATTGGGAAAGGTTATTTTGAGATTGTATACATGCAAAGTGATACAGTTATATCCATACAAGTGTCCATTCTTTTTCAAATTATTTTCCCATTCAGGGGAAACAATCTATTTTTTTTCTCCTAGGTGTCTGTCTTCTCAACTAAAAAGTGAATGAAGTCCTCAGTCATGTCCGACTCTTTGCGACCCTATGGACTGTAGACTACCAGGCTTCTCTGTCCATGGGATTTTCCAGGCAAGAGTACTGGAGTGGGTTGCCTATATATTTGCTCAGCAAATTTTCTTAAAATATCAGATAATTAGAACATATATTAGCCCTCCTTTCAAATATTTCATTGCTAATTATTATTATCCCATCTCTAACACATTAACTAAATGACCTTAGACAAGCTACTAACCACACTTTGCCTTGGTTTTATTTTCTCTGAAATAGGCATTGGGAAACTATGAGGCTTATGTGTATGTGTGTGTGTGTGTCAGAGGAAGGCATGAACTAAATAAATTGATTCAAGTTAACTGCTTGAAACAATGTGGGGAACCTGGCTAACACTTTGAGTTAGGCTACATCAAAATTCTGACCTATCTTATAAGATAATAAATTTGTGTGTTTTAATCCATTACATTTGAATGAATTTCCTACAGAGACAATAGAAAACTACTATAGCTTTGTTGCCTATTACTACTTTGAAAAGATTTACAAAAACAGTAAACATTTTAGGTGTTAAAAATCTTAAGATGTTCTTATTCTGTCCCTTGACTGCTGCTGCAGAATGATCTGGAGTTCGTTGAGCCTAGAATTTGAAGTGCTATCAGAATCAAGTACTGGGTTTTGTCTCTTGTGCAGCCTGTGGCTTTGAACAAGTCACAAACACTTTTAGCATCATTTTCCTCCTCTTTAAAGTGGGAATAAAATATTTACCCATACTAAAGAAAACATTTCAAATATTTCACATTTACTAATATGTGATAGACACACAATTAATTATAGCTATTGTTGCTGTAGTTGAGTTTATTACCTCTAGAAATTCTAAAGCAAACCCTATTTAAATAGTTTTAGTTTTTAAATTTTTGTTCTACACATTATATTGTGGACAAGTAGTACACTCTAATATATTTGGAGAAACTATAGTTAGTGTATTTTTTCTTTTAAAATCTTTTTTTGGTTTAATTGTTGATATGGGCTAATATGGGTACCTTCTTACCATTAATTGTTTATTCCTAAACCCATGAAGAAGCAGCATAGTAACTCCCATCACTTCTAAAAATTTCTCATTCCTGGCAGATATATTCAGATCCCAGAGAGTGATGTGTGGAGGGAACCAGCTGTGACAAGATCTGTCAAACATGTTCTCTCAGACAAAGGACAAGTTTGTAACTCAGAGCAACTCCAGATTTATTACTGTTATTACTCAAATTTTATTTTCATTATGTAGAATTGATATACTAAGTCATTTCTTATATCTCACATACTTACTTACCTCAGATTCTTTATGAAAAGATAAAAGGTGGAGTGATTAATTTCTAGAAGTTTTAGCAATATCCTAGGGTAGCTCCTGTTAATGTATGCCTAATGAAAAAAGTAATGTAATTAGTTGTTAGATGATTTCTTATCCTAGTAAAAACAAAAATGAATTGTGAAATCACTTTAGATTTTTTAACCAGGTAAAATTAGTTTCTTTCTGTTGGATATTCTAGATATAACTAGAATGAAAAACTTCAACAATGCAGAAGGTTATGTCCTTTGTGTTTCATTTCAGTCTCATTTACTTCTGTTCATTTTTTTAAATTTCAAATAAATTATTCACATTTTTGGTACATGCAGAGTTTTCTTTTTAATAAAGTATAATACTTAGTACTAAGATTTCTCTGTAATAATTACATATATCTGCTTTAAACTTTTAGATGTCTCTTTCATTTCAGTTTTTAGTTAATGCAGAGATTCTTAGTGGATTACTAGAAAGGGATCATTAAGGATGCAAGGGTATAAAATGAATAAAAGATACTTTCTTAAATAAGCGGTGCTGGGAACATAAGACAGCTACATGTAAAAGAATAACTTTAGAATATTCTCTAACACCATACACAAAAATAAACTCAAAATGACCTAATATAAGAACAATACTATAAAACTCCTAGAGGGAAACACAGACAGAACACTCTGGCATACATTGTACCAATGTTTTGTTGGATCTATCTCCTAATAAAAGCGAAAGCAAACAAATGAAGCCTAATTGAACTTAAAAGTTTTTCTATGGAAAGGAAATGACTGACAAAATGAAAAGACAACCTATTGAATGGGAGTATTTGTAAATGATACGATCAATAAAAGATTCCTATCTGACATATGTAAACAGCTCATAAAAATCAACATAAACAAACAAGCAAACAATTTAACTTTAAAAATGGGCAGAAGAGCCAGACTGGCATTTTTCCAAGGTAAATGAAGATGCCAACAGGCGCATGAAAAGGCACTCAGCATTTCTAATCATCAGGGTAATGCAGGCCAGAACCACAGTGAGCTGCCGCTTCATACTGTCAGATGGCTGTCATCAAAGAGAACACAGATAATACATGCTGACGGGTATGTGCAGAGAAGGAAACCCGTACTGTTGATGGGAATGTAAATCGGTGCAGTCACTGAAAAATATCCAATAGTATGGCAGTTTCTAAAAAAGCCAACATTAAATACCACATGACACAGTGATTTCACTCCTGGGTATATATTTAAATATAAACAAAAAGATAATTTGAAAAAAATATATATACACCCCATGCTCATAGCAGCATTTTTTCCCCTTTTTAAAATATAAATTTATTTATTTTAATTGGCTAATTACCTTACAATACTGTATTGGTTTTGCCATTTATCAACATAAATCTGCCACAGGTATACACATGTTCCTCATCCTGAACCCCCTCTCTCCTCCCTCCCCATAACATCCCTCTGGGTCGCCTCAGTGCACTACTCCCAAGCATCCAGTATCATGCATTGAACCTGGACAGGCGATTCATTTCATATATGAAATTATACATGTTTCAATGTCATTCTCCCCAAATCATCCCACCCTCTCCCTCTACCACAGAGTCCAAAAGACTGTTCTATACATCTGTGTCTCTTTTGCTGTCTCGCATACAGGGTTACTGTTACTATTTTTCTAAATTCCATATATATGCATTCAGTTCAGTTCAGTTCAGTTGCTCAGTTGTGTTCCACTCTTTGCGACCCCATGAACTGCAGCACGCCAGGCCTCACTGTCCATCACCATCTCCCAGAGTTCACTCAGACTCACATACATCGAGTCCATGATGCCATCCAGCCATCTCATCCTCAGTCGTCCCCTTCTCTTCCGGCCCCCAATCCCTCCCAGCATCAGAGTCTTCTCAATGAGTCAACTCTTCACATGAGGTGGCCAAAGTACTGGAGTTTCAGCTTCAGCATCATTCCTGCCAAAGAAATCCCAGGGCTGATCTCCTTCAGAATGGACTGGTTGGATCTCCTTGCAGTCCAAGGGACTCTCAAGAGTCTTCTCCAACACCACAGTTCAAATGCATCAATTCTTCAGTGCTCAGCCTTCTTCACAGTCCAACTCTCACATCCATACATGACCACAGGAAAAACCATAGTCCTGACTAGACGGACCTTAGTCGGCAAAGTAATGTATCTGCTTTTGAATATACTATCTAGGTTGGTCATAACTTTTCTTCCAAGAGGTAAGAGTCTTTTAATTTCATGGCTGCAGTCACCATCTGCAGTGATTTTGGAGCCCCCCACTCTGACTCTGTTTCCACTGTTTCTCCATCTATTTCCCATGACGTGATGGGACTGGATGCCATGATCTTCATTTTCTGAATGTTGAGCTTTAAGCCAACTTTTTCACTCTCCTCTTTCACTTTCATCAAGAGGCTTTTAGTTCCTCTTCACTTTCTGCCATAAGGGTGGTGTCATCTGCATATCTGAGGTTATTGATATTTCTCCTGGCAATCTTGACTCCAGGTTGTGTTTCTTCCAATCCAGCGTTTCTCATGATGTACTCTCCACATAAGTCAAATAAGCAGGGTGACAGTGTACAGCCTTCACGTACTCCTTTTCCTATTTGGAACCAGTCTGTTGTTCCATGTCCAGTTCTAACTGTTCCTTCCTGACTTGCATACAGATTTCTCAAGAGGCAGGTCAAGTGGTCTGGTATTCCCATCTCTTTCAGAATTTCCCACAGTTTATTGTGATCCACACACTTAAAGGCTTTGGCATACTCAATAAAGCAGAAATAGATGTTTTTCTGGAACTCTCTTGCTTTTTCTATGATTCAGTGGATGTTGGCAATTTGATTTCTGGTTCCTCTGCCTTTTCTAAAACCAGCTTGAACATTAGGAAGTTCACGGTTCACATATTGCTGAAGCCTGGCTTGGAGAATTCTGAGCATTACTTTACTAGCATGTGAGATGAGAGCAATTGTGTGGTAGTCTGAGTATTCTTTGGCATTGCCTTTCTTTGGAACTGGAATGAAAACTGACCTTTTCCAGTCCTGTGGCCACTGCTGAGTTTTCCAAATTTGCTGGCATATTGAGTGCAGCACTTTCACAGCATTATTTTTCAGTATTTGAAACAGCTCAACTGGAATTCCATCACCTCGACTAGCTTTGTTCTTAGTGATGCTTTCCAAGGCCCACTTGACTTCACATTCCTGGATGTCTAGCTCTAGATTAGTGATCACACCATCATGATTATTTGGGTCATGAAGATCTTTTTGTACAGCTTTTCTGTGTATTCTTGCCACCTCTTCTTAATATCTTCTGCTTCTGTTAGGTCCAGACCATTTCTGTCCTTTATGGAGCCCATCTTTGGATGAAATATTCCCTTGGTATCTCTAATTTTCTTGAAGAGATCTCTAGTCTTTCCCATTTTGTTGTTTTCCTCTATTTCTTTGCATTGATCGCTGAAGAAGGCTTTCTTATCTCTTCTTGCTATTCTCTGGAACTCTGCATTCAGATGCTTATATCTTTCCTTTTCTCTTTTGCTTTTTGCCTCTCTTTTTTTCACAGCTATTTGTAAGGCCTCCCCAGGCAGCCATTTTGCTTTTTGCATTTCTTTTCCATGGAGATGGTCTGATCCCTGTCTCCTGTACAATGTCATGATCCTCATTCCATAGTTCATCAGGCACTCTATCTATCAGATCTAGGCCCTTAAGTCTATTTCTCATTTCCACTTCATAATCATAAGGGATTTGATTTAAGTCATACCTGAATGGTCTAGCGGTTTTCCCTACTTTCTTCAATTTGAGTCTGAATTTGGTAATAAGGAGTTCATGATCTGAGCCACAGTCAGCTCCTGGTCTTATTTTTCCTGACTGTATAGAGCTTCTCCATCTTTGGCTGCAAAGACTATAATCAATCTGATTGTGGTGTTGACCATCTGGTGATGTCCATGTGTAGAGTCTTCTCCTGTGTTGTTGGAAAACGGTGTTTGCTATGACCAGTGCATTTTCTTGGCAAAACTCTATTAATCTTTGCCCTGCTTCATTTCACATTTCAAGGTCAAATTTGCCTGTTACTCTCGGTAGTATACTATATTGGTGTTTTTCTTTCTGGCTTACTTCACTCTGTATAATAGGCTCCAGTTTCATCCACCTAATTAGAACTGATTCAAATGTATTATTTTTAATGGCTGTGCAATGCTCCATTGTGTATATGTACCACTGCTTTCTTATCCATTCATCTGATGATGGACATCTAGGTTGCTTCCATGTCCTGGCTATTATAAACAGTGCTGCGATGAACATTTGTGTATACATGTCTCTTTCAGTTCTAGTTTCCTCCATGTGTATGCTGGCAGGGGGATTGCTGGATCATAAGGCAGTTCTATTTCCAGTTTTTTAAGGAATCTCCACACTGTTCTCCATAGTGGCTGTACTAGTTTGCATTCCCACCAGCAATGTAAGAGGGTTCCCTTTTCTCCACATCCTCTCCAGCATTTATTGCTTGGAGACTTTTGGATCACAGCCATTCTGACTGGCATGAAATGGTACCTAATTGTGGTCTTAATTTGCATTTCTCTGATAATGAGTGATGTTAGTCATCTTTTCATGTATTTGTTAGCCATCTGTATGTCTTCTTTGGAGAAATGTCTGTTTAGTTCTTTGGCCCATTTTTTGATTGGGTCATTTATTTTTCTGGAATTGAGCTGCAGGAGTTGCTTGTTTATTTTTGAGATTAGTTGTTTGTCAGTTGCTTCATTCTACAAAGCCACAGTCATCAAGACAGTATGGTACTGGCACAAAGACAGAAATATAGATCAATGGAACAAAATAGAAAGCCCAGAGGTAAATTCACACACCTATGGACACCTTATCTTTGACAAAGGAGGCAAGAATATACAATGGATTAAAGACAATCTCTTTAACAATTAGTGCTGGGAAAACTGGTCAACCACATGTAAAATAATGAGACTAGAACACTTTCTAACACCACACACAAAAATAAACTCAAAATGGATTAAAGATCTAAATGTAAGACCAGAAACTATAAAACTCCTAGAGGAGAACATAGGCAAAACACTCTCCGACATACATCACAGAAGGATCCTCTATGACCCACCTCCCAGAATATTGGAAATAAAAGCAAAAATAAACAAATGAGACCTAATTAAACTTAAAAGCTTCTGGCACAACAAAGGAAACTATAAGCATGGAGAAAAGACAGCCTTCAGAATGGGAGAAAATAATAGCAAGTGAAGCAACTGATAAACAACTAACCTCATAGCAGTATTATTTACAGTTGCCAAGATATGAAAGCTAATTAAGTGTCCATCAACAGAAAAATGGCTGAAGATGCGATATGTATGGGTACAATGAATCCTCCTCAGTCTTAAAAAAGAATAGAATTTTGCCATTTGCAGGAATAAGAATGGACTTGAAAGGCAATATGTTAAATGAAATAAATCAGACAGAGAAAGGCAAATACTGTATGATATCACTTACATGTGGACTCTAAAAATACAACAAACTAGTGAATATAACAAAAAGAAGAGGACTGATGCATAAAGAGAACAAACTAGTGGTTACCAGTAGGGAGAAGTAATGCGGCGGACGGGAAGTATAGCAGTGGAGTGGGGGACAAAAAGTGCAAAAAATTGGTATAAAATAAGTTACAAAGATACATTTTACAACAAGCTAATGTGTTTGACTGTGCGGATCACAGCAAACCATGGAAACTTCTTAAAGGGTAGGAAATACCGGACCACCTTACCTGTCTCCTGAGAAGACTGTATGCAAGACAAGTGCAACAGTTAGAATTGGATATGGAACAATGGACTGTTTGAAAACTGGGAATGGAGTATGTCAAGGCTGTGTATTGTCACCCTGCTTATTTAACTTATATGCAGAGTACCTCACGAGAAATGTGAGGCTGGATGAATCAAAAGCTGGAATCAAGATTCCTGGGAGAAATATCAACCATCTAGTCAAAGCTATGGTTTTTCCAGTAGTCATGTATAGATGTGAGAGCTGGACTGTAAAGAAAGCTGAGCGCCGAAGAATTTATATTTTTGAAGTGTGATGTTGGAGAAGACTCTTGAGAGTCCCTTGGACTGCAAGGAGATCCAACCAGTCCATCCTAAAGGAAATCAGTCCTGAATATTCATTGGAAGGACTGATGCTGAAGCTGAAACTCCAGTACTTTGGCCAACTGATGAGAATAACTGACTCATTGAAAAGACACTGAGGCTGGGAAAATTAAAGGTGGAAGGAGAAAGGGATGACAGAGGATGAGATGGTTGGATGGCATCACCAATTCAATGGACATGAGTTTGTGCAAACTCTGGGAGTTGGTGATGGACAAGCAAACCTGTCATGCTGCAGTCCATGGGGTCACAAAGAGTTGGACATACTGAGTGACTGAACTGAGCTGATCTTTCCAATGGATGCGAATGTGTTTGCATATTTGATGTCTGAAAATATAAATATGCCAGAATTATAGTAGATATTTTATCTTTGGCAAAAATTAGAGGCTAGGACAATAGTTAACTGTAGCATTTGTTAAGGTATGGATTTGAACAGTTCTTAAAACTCTAAAAAGTACTTTAACTTTTTATTTAGTTACTCATAAATGACTTTGCTAAAAATGATGCCTAAGCTCAATATGTTAAGAACAGTTTAGAACACAGCATACTCTTAATATAGGCCCTTTCTTTCTATCATCTTTATTTGATATAAAGCAAGCTTTCACTTATTTTTGGATAATAGACATATTTTAAGAAGTTCCACATTTTAAAAATATGTCACATTGGGCTAAATATAGACACAATAAACATATTCATTGAATTGGTTTTGGACTTTTGTGTGATATGCGAGATTTTGCAGCTAGAAAGCATTATATGTAATATTAGAGACACAGACATAGAGAACAACAGACTTGTGGACACAGCAACAGAAACAGAAGGTGGAACGAATTGAGAGAGTAGCATTGAAACATATATTACCATATGTAAAATATATATATTACCATATGTAAACAGAAAGTGGGAAATTGCTGTATAACAGGGAGCTCAACCTGGTACTCTGTGACAACCTAGAGGGATGGGATGGGATGGGGTGGGGGGTTGTGGGACATTTAAGAGGAGGGGACATATGCATACTTATGGATGGACACATGGTTGTATGGCAAAACCAACACAACATTGTAAAGCACAAAAATAAAAGAGAATAAAGTTTTAAATAAATAGATAAATTTAAAAATTGAATGTAGCACAAAATTATCATAAAAAATGTCTCAGTAACTGGGACTTGGAAATGCTACTATTAAATCTCTTATGGAATTACACAAGATGGAAACCTTGGAAACAATGTAATGATACCTCCATTTTACACTTGGAAGTTGAGAGTCAGAGCAACGTTATTTGATTGGAACAGAGTTAAGTAACTTGAATATTTAGCGTTATGTAAGAACTACTGTTTAAAAATACTGAAATGCTGTAAAAATCTGATCATTTCAAATATTTAAAGATGAACAATTTTGAAAATGGCTGAATGAATAGTTGAAGAGTGTAAGTTTTATAATGTATTGTATTATGTTCTATTAAAGAACTTTGGCTAAAATTTGTTACTAAAGGATATATTTGAAGTAAATCATATCTACTATAACATGGGTCATTTTTATATAATTTGTATACTCTACATAAAATTTGGCCCTAGAACTTAGTTATAAGGCATTAAATTATTGTATTATATGTTATGTCATATATAACCTAGAAATTCTAGGACATGTTAATGTCCATGTAACTGCATAATTTTCTCAATAAAGCTGATACTTTAAATATCAAATTAAGAATTTAAAATTTTAATTCTTTCTACAAATAATCTTATAAATAAGCAAATGGGCTATATATCAGGAGGCAAAGATTACAATAGAAAATATGGTATGATTTTGAACTTCAACTCCAAATTTTTAAATATGTATCTAATTAGAAAGATGAGAAAGATTACATCTAGTATCAAATATATTAAAACATTAGATTTAAGTAACATTCTGATGTTTCCTTTTTCAACTTGTAAGTAAAGAATAATGCATATCTTGCTTAAATTCATGATTTATTGTCATCAAATTGCACACACTATTTCTCTGCCTGTGTATAGCTTAGAGTGAATATTAAGATATGTTGGGGGTATTTGTGCTCAGCACTTGCATTTAGAAATTTGGCAGATCTGTAGGAAGATTATTACTGCCTTGATCTATCAACTCTATTGTCTGAGGTAGGTAAATGTTGCAGATAATAACAACGAAAATGCTGGAGCAGTTCTGATACATAAAGTAAAACTAAGCCTGTTTCACCTAAACATTATTTGTTGTTCCCTTGTTCTGAACCACATGAAAATGTTAAACCTCATAAATATTATTAAAGTATATGCTAAGAACAAAAGATAGCAAGTAAAGCAAAAGAATGAAGTGCTAAACCTCATAAATATTATTAAAGTATATGCTAAGTTGCTTCGGTTGTGTCCGACTCTGTGCGACCCCATAGACGGCAGCCCACCAGGCCCCCGCGTCCCTGGGAATCTCCAGGCAAGAACCCTGGAGTGGGTTGCCATTTCCTTCTCCAATGCAGGAAAATGAAAAGTGAAAGTGAAGTCACTGAGTCGTGTCCAACTTTCAGCGACCCCATGGACTGCAGCCTTCCAGGCTCCTCCGTCCATGAGATTTTCCAGGCGAGAGTACTGGAGCGGGGGTGTCATTATACAACGTTAATTCAGACCTGTCAGAGGGACAACCAGGAAGGCACAGAAGTCCCGATTTACATCACCTCATATGGGCTTTTAACTTGCTAGCTCTGTTACTTAGTGCAGGTCACCAGGATATAATATGCTTAGCAACGTCAAATGTATTACTTAGAGTTCTTTTTAGTGGTAAAATTAAGTTTTTATTGAGAAGTAATAAAAGGTTGCAGTATCTGTAAGAATTTGGTACCGTTTGCAAAAATATATAAAATGCAGAAAATTCAAGGAATACAGTTACACACCACAGAATATATTTAAAAGTCATCTTTGAAGTTGTTCTTGTTTTTAATGTTTTTATACTTGTAAATAACAATTACACATTTGCAATACCAATGCTACTGTGTCTGTCACAAATAGTATTTCTGTTTGTCATAGAGACAGAAAAGATTGGATGGGGGCAGGCTTTATAATTGATTCTCCCAATTGGGACAATTTTTAGAGTGGAAAGATTCCTTTAAATAACTGTTCCAGGAAAATAGGAATACAATAGAACTCTCTTAGGAAAAAAAAAAGACCAAAACAACTCATTTCAGTTTTCTTTTGTATAGATGACCCAGGAGTTCAAAGAGATTTACATGATTTATCACCATTGTGTGATGCATTGGTTGTAGAGCTAAAAGTAAAATTCTGGTTTTCTGACCCATAGTTCAGTTTCTGGAAATTCATAGTAGCCACAGTGAACTGATGAGAATTCAAGCATGTTGTATCAAAGAATTTTCTGAATATACTTATTTACCTAAAAATTCATTATTATCAAGATTAAAGTATTTTTCCATTATTAACACAAAGAAAATACAGGATGCTCTTGTTTTGTGTGGTTCTTCAGCTGTACAAATTTCAGTTACCGGATTTAGTTAAGTAACACCAGTCATTCAGTAACAGTGTTCAGATTTCTATTACCACAGTGTAATAACTGTTAGTAAATGCATAAAGCACACATCTCTCTGCTAGCTCTTCAGTTCACAAATTTTAACAGACCCAAATCGTGATAAATGACCCATTCTATCAATTTATTCAAAAGCTGTCAGTGATTGGTCACTCTGCATCTCCTATTTAGTGCATATACAGAGAGCAAAATATATGTATTGCCTCCTTTTCTTCCAGTAATAAACCCACTTGACATTTTACAAAAATTAGTAATCAGAAGTGGGAATTGGCCAATAAAAATGAAGTGCAACAAAGAAACAAAATAATAGTGGAAATGAAATTTGTAAATGGAGTTACAGAAGAAATAGTCGACTATGGCAATATTGAGAGTAACACTACCAGAAAGACTAGATATGCAGCCACTTGACTGGAATGAAGGTGAAACTGTCAACGTAAATGAGGAAAGTGATCTTGATGAAATGATGATGGTGACCCAGAGGAAGTGACACCAGCAAAAGCCCCACATTACAGAATTTTTTTGGAGTTATTTCATGGCACTGAAAATGCAAAGAATATAATGTTGGAGCTGATCCAAACTTTTGAAGGAATAAGACAATTTTTCCAAGTCATAGAAAGGGAACTGCTCCTCAAACTACTCTTGATTAGTTTTACAGAAAATGCTTTAATTATCAAAATTTCTAATGTTTGAAATTATAGTGCATAAAATAAATATCAGGTTTTAAAAATTTCCCTGTGTGTTTGTAATTGACATTAATAGAGATTCTAATGTTTTGACAGAAATTTGTAAAGCTCGTTGAATGATCACAGTTGTTTTAGATTGGTTATTAAATTCTCTTTATGTACTTTCAGTTCACAAATTTACATTGCCATCTCATGATACCACACAAGGTGAGGATACATGTTTGACCAGTTTTTTCTTTTTCTTTTTAAGTTGTGGTTTCTATCACATTGATGATTTTTGTAACCTTTTAATTTTGATATAATTTTGGATTTGTAGAAAAGTTGCAGTTGTAACAGTAACTCCAAAATACCCCTTACCTATAATCAGCAGTTATGGAATTTTGATTCACTTACTTCATTGTTCTTTCTCTCTCTTGTTTCTCTCCATCTGTCTCCCTCCTTCTCTCCGCACCTTCATCTGTCTTGATCTTACCTCTGAACCTTTTAGACTAGTATGTTTCCTCGAGTGTCCCTTGATTTAGGTTAGTCCCATGTTTCCTCATGCTTATAACAGGGTATGTGTATATTCTGGCAGGAGTACCATGAAAGCAAGGCTGAGTTCTTTCTAGTGAATCTTGTAGTTCTATCCATTACTGATGATATCAATTTCAGTTGCTTGATTGAAGTGATATCTGCTAGATTTTTCTATATTAAAATCACTACTTTTGGCTTTTAATTTACATTTGTAAGAAGACATTTCAAGATTTGTAAAACCTCATTTCTTTTTTTAAGTTTAATTTTAATTGGAAGATACTGCCTTACAATGTTGTGTTGGTTTCTGCTATACAAGAAGAACGTGAATGAATCAACCATATGTATGCACATATCCCCTCCCTCTTGGGCCTCTCTCCCACCCCAACCCCCATCCCACAATACTATTTTTTATGAAAGGTTAACCCACTAACTTTAGCATCCATTAATGATACAACTTGGGGGTTTTAAGTACAGTAAGAGATAAGGTGACTGAAAATAAATTGGTAAGATCTTTCTTTGGAGTAATTTGATAGTGAATAGCAGACATTTAAAAACTAAAATATCTAGTAATTCCTTTTGTGAAAATTTGTCTTAAAAATAATCCTTGATCTAATTTTCTCAGTTATATGTGAAATCAAAAAACTAAAAAATAACCTAAGTAACATATCAGCTGCTGCTAAGTCGCTTCAGTTGTGTCTGACTCTGTGTGGCACCATAGATGGCAGCCCACCAGGCTCTCCCTGTCCCTGGGATTCTCCAGGCAAGAACACTGGAGTGGGTTGCCATTTCATATCAGCAAGAATTGCCAAATAAAGTACAATGGAGTATTGTTTAGTCACTAACTTATGTCAAACTCTTTGCCACGCCTGGACTACAGAACACCAGGTTGCTCTGTCCTCCACTATCTCCTGCACTTTGCTCAGATTTATGTCCATTGAGTATCTCTTCCTCTGTCACCCCTTCTCCATTTGCCTTCAGTCTTTCCTAGCATCAGGTCTTTTCCAATGAGTCAGCTCTTCACATCAGGTAACCAAGTATCAGAGTTTCAGTTTCAATTATCAGTTCTTCCAATGAATATTCAGGGTTGATTTCCTTCAGGACTGACTGGTTTGATCTTTCAGTCCAGGGGCTCTCAAAAGTCTTCTCCATCACCACAGTTTGAAAGCATCAATTCTTCGGTGCTCATCCTTCTTTATGGTACAACTCTCATAAACCCATAGTTTGACTCTACGAACCTTTGATTGCAAAGTGCCATCTCTTCTTTGTAATATGCTGTTTGGATTTGTCATAGCTTTTCTTCCAAGGAGCAAGAGCCCTTTAATTTCACAGCTGCAGCCACTGTCCACAGTGATTTTGAAGCCAAAGAAAATAAAACCTGTAACAGTTTTTATTTTTCCCCTTCTATTTACCATGAAGTGAAGGGATGGGATGATGTTAAATTTGAAGACAGGTTTTTCACTCTCCTCTTGCACTCTCAAAAAAAAAAAAAAAGAGAGAGAGAGAGACTTAGTTCCTCTTCACTTTCTGCCATTAGAGTGGTATCATCTGAAGTTGTTGATGTTTCTTGTAGCAATCTTGATTCCAACTTGTGATTCATCCAGCCTGACATTTTGCATGATGTACACTCCATAAAAATAAAATAAGTAGGATCACAGTATACAGCATTTTGGTGCTCCGTCACAATTTTTAGACAGTCAGTTTTTCCATGTCTGGTTCTAACTGCTTCTTTTTGACCTGCATACAGGTTTCTCATGAGACAGATAAAGTGGTCTGGTACTCCCATCTGCATAAGAATGTTCCACAGTTTGTTGTGATCAACACAGTCAAAGGCTGTAGAGTAGTTGCTGAAGCAGAAGTAGCTGTTTTTTTCTGGAATTTGCTTGTTTTCTCCATGATCCAGTGGATGCTGACAATTTGATCTCTGGTTCCTCTGCCTTGTCAAAACCCCATTTGTACATAGGGAAATTGTTGGTTCATGTAATACTGAAACCTAGCTTGAAGGATTTTGCACATTACCTTGCTAGTATATGAAATGAGTGCAATTGTGTGGTAATTTGAACATTCTTTGGTGTTGCCCTTTTTGGGATTAGAATGAAAACTGACCTTTTGCAGTCCTGTGGCCACTGCTGAGTTTTCCAACTTTGCTGACATATTGAGTACAGCATTTTAATAGCAGCATAATCTTTTAGGATTTTAAATATCTCAGCTGGAATTCTATCACCTCTGCTAGCTTTGTTCATAATAATACTTCCTATCACCCACTTGACTTCACAGGCCAGATTGTTGGGCTCTGGTGAGTGACCGTACACTGTGGTTATCCTGGTCATTAAGATTTTTTTTTTTTTTTGGTATGTTCTTCTGTGTATTCTTGCCACATCTTCTTAATCTTTTCTGCTTCTGTTATGTCCTTTATAATCTCTGTCCTTTTTCATGCCCATCCTTGTATGAATCATTCTCTTGATATCTCCAGCTTTCTTGAAAAGATCTCTGGTCTTTCCCATCCTATTGTTTTCCTGTATTTTTTTAATTGCTCATTTAAGAAGCCTTTCTTATCTCTCTTTTCTATGAAATGGGATTTTATGGAACAATAGAATACTGGACAACTATTTAAATGTACATGTTTGAAAAATACTTGTCATTTATTATTCTTTAAATTGGAATTTATTCATTCTTAATGCTGCTGTTGTTGCTGCTAAGTTGCTTCAGTCGTGTCCGACCCTGTGTGACCACATAGACAGCAGCCCACCAGGCTCTCCCATCCCTATTTCCTTCTCCAATGAATGAGGGTGAAAAGTGAAAGTGAAGTTGCTGAGTTGTGTGCAACTCTTTGCGACCCCATGACTGTAGCCTACCAGACTCCTCCATCCATGGGATTTTCCAGGCACGAGTACTGCTGTGGGTTGCCATTTCCTTCTCCCTCATTCTTAATGGAGATACTTTAAAGCAAAGAAAAACTCTACTGTTATTTTTGTTTCTTAGTTGAATGACTTACCATTATCAAATATCATATTTGTATATATCATAGGGCTTGTCATTTTCATTGGGTTCATTTTTGTTTGTTTGTTTCATTGTTTTTCAAACCCATTTTCATAGGGTTTCTTATCAAGGAACATGTTACGAAACTCTCTGGAATTCTCATTTGTATTCCCAAAATTGGAACATTTATCATTTACTGAATGTCTGTTCTTTCTGGCAGTATCTATGATCTTCCCTGAATTAGTTACTTTTATTTATTTATTTTAATGTTGTCATGACTTTGTATATACTTCTACTTCTCCTAAGTTCCATTCAAGAGCAGCCTCTTCTGAGAAGAACTTATCTGACTGCCTGTGCTTCACTTTGTTGTTCATATCCCCCTGATCTGCTATAGGATATGCATCTCTTCATATAGCAATTTCAATATAATTACATCACAATAATTTGTTTCTTATTTCCAAGTATACTGGCACCCACAAGTTTACCTATTTATCTCCATAAAATTGCATATAAATTGATTGATACAACATCCATTTTTAAAAATGCTTGAAATATTAAATAGCTGGCAAATTGTGATGAAAATTTTTTATGAAACTTACTCTTTGACCTCATTAAAACTTGTAGAGCAGCTATTCTAAAAAAATATGATTTAAATCTACTACTGATTGTCAATGTATTGAAAATAGATTCAGAAAGGTTTTAGGAATTTTATTTTTTTAAATTTTGAACCCTGTGCTAGATTTATACTAAACTGTTAGGTTTTCAGTCTTTCCTGAACCAGAGTCTGTCCAGTTCAATAAGAATGTATTAATTGCTGACAATATGCCTTAGAAAATGCTAGCAATGGGGTGATGAAAGAGGAAACTTTTCCTAACTTTTATAGCATAACAGATCCCAGGATTATTTGCCCTCCAAAATAATACATAGCTACTAATAGGTAGAAAGGGAATGAGGATAACGAAAGAGGAAAGAGATGAAGGTATGAGGTAATTGTCATAATCCTAGAACTTTATAATTTTACAAGCAAAAATACATCAGCTAACTAACAGACCTCTTTGTTTCATATTCTTTTACTCATATCATCTCTCTGGAACACAGGCAGAATAACTGTGTTGTCCCTGCAGCCCAGCCAGGAGCCATAATAACCTTGAATAGTGCAAGGTATCTCTGAGTCTATAATAAAAAGTACATGATAAAGGTTCGCAGTAGTTTAATCAGAGTTTAAAAGGCTTTAGTTATCAAGTTTAAAGAAAATGGGTTTGATATTAGCGATATGGAAAGTTAAATTTAATACATGTGTTGTCTAAGTATACAATTCATATTTGTTTCAAGAGAATGATATACTAAAAATACATAAAGATCATAAATTTAACTGTATACATTGAGGTAAGTGAATTCAGAACATGATGTTTAGGTCCACAATGGAAAATCATGTCTTCAGTTGGCTTTTTCTCAGAAGCAGTGTGTCTTTCCAATACATGAAAAAAATCAATATGAGAAGATAAATAAGATTATAGCATGAGCATTTTCCAGTGAATACTCAGTGAATAATGGCATATTTTTTCTTGTATTTTTGAGTGATTTCTGTTTTAAAAATGCACGTGTGAGAGAGTTCTGCTTTTGAGGATAACATTGGTGAGATTTTCCTTTTTTTTTTTTCATAAAATGTGGAGGTGGTTGGAAAGGGTAATTTAGGACGAACATCCTGGTGCTCCACTCAGCTGATTTGTTGCAGCAGTCAGTCACTTTCTTTAGGTACCACAGTGCTTTGAAGCCCTATTATCTGCCCTCACAGGCCATAATTCTTAAAATATAACTTAAAATAGGAATGACTTTATGAAATAACTATACACTGGTTGACCTCCTTCCTTCAAGCCACTGTGACCTCCTGGAATTTCCACTGAGCCTAAGAGGTCAAGCATAGAAATAGATCTAAATTAATCTGAAACCTCCTGGATTCCATTGTTCAGTAGTCTCCCCCACCTCCACCCCACTTTTTTTTTAAAGCAACAAAACTATTTTTAAAAATTAGTAGGAAGTCGCATTTATAAAAGTGCTAAAAAATGGAGCAGTTCTATTTGAAGAGGTGGAATTTCTCTCTTCCCTCTCAGAACCTTCTCCTACAGCAGTTTCTCAGACACTTTCTAAGCATCTCCTTGTATCTATTATGTGCCCTTTAAGAGCCACTGGGAAACCTGAGAAATGATGGAACAGGAAGAAGACAGTGGAAGGCAAAATGGCTGCAGACCTATTCTCTGGACTGATCATTAAATTATTATATCTTTTGTAATTATGCATATACACATTTATTTGGCTTCATGCTGAAGGAATTTGAGTGACTGATTCCTGACTGAAGCTTCCATTCTTTATTTTTTTATCATTCATTAACTTGTCAAGCTTCTTTACTTATAATCTTGTTCTGTCATAGCTAGAACTTTTGCCTGATGACAATATCACTAGAAATTATTCAAAGTGTATTACTGGCAAATGTGCTTTAATTTTTAAAGAAATTGTGTTTCTCATTCCTAGGTTAAAACTTACCATTGACAAAGGAAAGATTGGTTAACATTCTGTGTCCTTAGTTTTCTCATGTATAAAATAAAAATTCTAAGAATTCAGTGACTTGAAGTATGCAGACTTTATCAACCTTGGCACTTGGCTCATACACATTATCAATAGTATTACTCTTACCCTAATCTTTGAAGATAGAAAACTGCCCCTTACGTCACAGTTGTCTTTTGACTTGTTACAAAGAAAAGTATGCACAAAGCTTAATTTTTTACCTTTTTCCTAGAAGGAGCTCAAGTTTTTTTTTTTTTTTTAAAGGAAACATGCTTAAATATTTATCTCCTACTGACAATGACAAATTAAATTATTATATTTAATTTGTGTATAATCTGTGTATTATCTTCCTTAATACACATAGATCCAATATGTAATCTGTATGTAACATTTAGATTACTTATTGGATGGGGAAACAATGGAAACAGTGACAAGACTTTATTTTCTTGGGCTCCAAAATGACTGCAGATGGTGACTGCAGCTATGAAATTAAAAGATGCTTGGGAAAAAAGCTATGACAAACCTAGACAGTGTATTAAAAAGCAGAAACATTACTTTGCTAACAAAGGTCTGTCTAGTCAAAACTGTGGTTTTTCCAGTGGTCATGTATGGATGTGAGAGTTGGGCCATAAAGAAGGCTGAACGCTGAAGTATTGATGCTTTTGAACTGTGATGTTGGAGAAGACTCTTTAGAGTCCTTTGGACTGCAAGGAGATCCAACTAGTCAATTCTAAAGAAAATCAGTCCTGAATATTCATTGGAAGGACTGATGCTGATGCTGAAGCTCTAATACTTTGGCCACCTGACGCAAAGAACTGACTCATTAGAAAACACTCTGATGCTAGGAAAGACTGAAAGCAGGAGGGGAAGGGGACAACAGAGGATGAGTTGGTAGGATGGCATCACTGATAGATATCACTGAGGGACATGAGTTTGAGCAAACTCAGAGTTGGGTTACAAAGAGTCGAACACAACTAAGCAACTGAACTGAAGTGAACTCATCTAAACTTAGACTTATAAACTTCAGCCCTATGAAGCATAAAGGATAAAACAAACGAGACTACCTTCACAACCTCAGAACAAGCAATTTATTTATATATTTCTCAAAAAAAGTAACTACAAGAAAATGAAGGGATTCATGAGTCTTCATCAAAATTAAATCTTCTGGTTATCAAAAGGCATTTCCAAAAAGATAAAAAATTAAAAGTAATTGAAAGAAAATATTTTATATATGTACATCTTACAAAGAATTTGCATATTGGAACTCTAAAGAATATCAATACATCAATAATAAAAGATAATACATTAAGAAAAATACTGATAGAGATACCACTATATATCCATAATAATGCTGAAAGATTATAAACTAAGAACACAAAATATTGGTGATATTATAGAGCAACTAGAACTCTCATACATCTCTCTGCTTTTGAAGTATAAAATTGTATTTTCACTTTGGAAAACTTTTTAGCAGTTTTTTAATAAATTTAAATACATACCTACCTTATAATTCTAGTCTTATTTACAGTATTTATTCATTTGTTTTCAAAAGACATGAAACATATATCCATAAACAGACCTATACAAAAATAATTTAACAGTTGATATATATAATAACTAAAACTGAAATAACCAATTGTTTATAAATATGCTTGAATAAGTAAGTGTTGATATATCCATACAATGGAATACTTCTTAATCATTAAATATGACTACTAATATATGCAACATAACAGGTAAATCTTAAAAGCAGTATATTGAGCAAAGTACTTCAGGTAAACAAGAATGCATATGATTATATTTGCATAATGATTTTATTTATATGAAGCTCCAGAAGAGGCAATCCATGGTAATAAAAGTTAAAACAGTATTGTTTACAGGGGGTAGATATTGATTTTAATAGAACATGGAAAAACTTCCTAAAGTAATGGAAATGTTCTATGTCTTTATTTAGGTAATGATTACATAAGTGCATTCATATGTCAAAGTTCATCAAACTGTACAATGAAAGTTATGTATTATACTGTATAAATATTTTTCTTTAGCTGAGAAAGTATAAAATTCAGGAAATACTATATTAATATATTGCTTATCAATCTAAAAAGTACTGATGGAATCATTGTTTTGAGGGTCTGTGTGTAAGTATCTTTACTTATCTTTGCATCATATTGAATGGACTGCTTAAGTACACTGTTTAGTTTTCTATCACTCAGATAAACATTTTTCTTAGTATCATAGCTGATCAGAGTTCACCTATTGATCTAACTAGAATTTCAATGAAATATGTGTAAATCCACTCAATTTTTGCTTTACTTCTTGTCTTCCATAGTTAACTGAAAGCAAAAATTTCAGAAGGAATCCTCAAATCAGAGCTAGATAATAAAAATTCTGAAAAACATCCATTATATCATTATATATTAAATGCCAGATTGAAGATTACTTATAGTTTGCCTTTCTAAAATATACTTACAATTTTTATTCCACACCTTTTTATATTTAGAAAATTGGAGGGACTAATATGATGAAAACCCATATATGTATCACCCAGATTTAACAAATATAAACTTTTTATATTTGTCATATCAGTTGGAAAATACTTTTTCCAAATAAAATGTTATAGATTCCATTCAAGTTCTCTTTGTGTCCTGCCCTAAGTTTATTCTCATTCTTCTCTCAGAAGTCATTAACAATCCCAGTTTTTATACCTTAAAAGATATTTTTCTATGTGCTTTTTCAACAGTATATAGTATAATTTTGGGCATCTTACAAATATATGTAAATGTGCTTATCTTTATCTTCTTTCTCAATTTTATTTTGCATTAATTTATTCTATTTTTTTACTTTAAAATGGGAAAGTGAAACTCAGTCATAGGAAAATCAAATTGCCATTGATTTTATTTTACCCTGTTCTCCTCCATTTATTCATCAAATTAATATTTATAGGCGTAATGAGGAAGAAAAGTGAGAATTACTGAACAACTGTTTTGTGCCAGGCATTGTTTAAGCACTTTGTTTAAATCATCTCATTATATTTTTTAATGCTATCAACATCATTAAACGTCATTAAGAGTAAAGACCTAAGTTACCGATGGGGTTGTGTTATTGTTCTTGTTGTTCAGTCAGTCATATCTGACTCTTTGTGACGCCATGGACTGCAGCACGCCAGGCTTCTCGTGTCCTTCACCGTCTCCCAGAGCTTGCTCACACTCAAGTCCACTGCTTCAGTGATGCCATCCAACCATCTTGTCCCCTTCTCCTCCTGCCTTCAGTCTTTCCCAGCATCAGGGTCTTTTCTAACGAGTCAGCTCTTTGCATCAGGTGGCCAAAGTATTGGAGTTTCAGCTTCAATGTCAGTCCTTCCAATGAATATTCAGGATTGATTTCCTTTGCAATTGACTGGTTTTATCTCCTTGCAGTCCAAAGGACTCTCCATAGTCTTCTCTAACACCACAGTTCAAAGGCATCAATTCTTCAGTATTTAGCCTTCTTTATGGTCCAGATCTCACATCCATACATGACTACTGGAAAAGCCGTAGTTTTGACTATATAGACCTTTGTTGGCAAAGTAATGCCTCTGCATTTTAATAAGCTGTCTAGACTTGTTATAGCTTTTCTTCCAAGGAGCAAGCTTGGTTTCAATGTTCAAGGGGCCTATAATGTGTTTGGAACAGGATAATATTAACATAAAACCACAAATAATGCAAATTAATATATGAAAAATGCTGGAAGAAGAGTAATCAAGAAAACAACAACAAATTATATTGTAAATATTTACCAAGGTCAGGGAAGGACTCCTGGACCCCCTCATGCTTGCCTTAAGTGAAACAATAAACTCCTAGTTTTCAACCTGTCTCATGTTTAAAATTTTTTTCTGGGGTTTCCTTCAGAAGTTCTGTTGAACAAAAGGCTTTTCCTCCTTACAACTTATCACATTTTTCCAGCCTCTACTCAACTACCTTACTTCTTAGGGCCAGTAGAAGTTTCACTCACAGAAAAAAGAGATCATCTGTAGCAAAGTCCTGTTTCTTCTGCTCTGTAAAACATAAAGAGTTCATAATGTCCTTTCCTGCTCTTGATTTCTAGCTCAGTCTTTGGGCCATAGTGATGCTAAGAGATATGATGTGACCAGAGGTTAGAAACTACTTGCATATTTGGGCTTAAGCTCCTGCATTCCTGCCTTTTGCCATGAGACACACTTGCCTCAGTCACTGAACCAAAGAGGCTTGGATAGATAAGTCAGACCTGGACCCAGTCTGCATGTTGGAGCCAATCCTTCTAGTGCACAGCCTAAGTCATCTGAAGCCCAGCTTATCCACAGATACAAAAGTCGAAAATAAACGCTTATTTTTGCATGATACCAAAATTTTCAGATACCTCGTAAATACAGTATTATTGTGTCAGTAGCCTACTAATGTGCCACCCCCCAAATTTTAAATAAGTGCAAGCAAATTTTCTCTTGATTCCATGTATAAATGCATATCATACACACCTCTGAAATCATTCTCTTGAATGTCAAATAAAAACATTTGAATGGCTTGTTATTAAAAACTGATATGTTATACTCAGACAAAATTCCATCAACTATTTATTTCCCCACTACTATTACAAGTCATCTTCTTTATAGTCTCCCCTCCCAGTTGAGGAGAAGGAAATGGCAACCCACTCCAGTATTCTTGCCCAGAGAATTCCATGGAGAAAAAGAGCCTGACAAGCTACATTCCATAGACTCAAAAAGTCAGACGTGAGTATCCACTTCCAGTTGATATAATTTGACCTACTGCCCAAACCAGAACAATGGGCAACATCACTAACTCAATCCTCTTTCCATTATCAGTCCATCCAATTATTGATTAAGTGTTTTTATTTTATTTCTTAAATATTTCTTTAATCTTCCTCATTTATCTTCACTGTTTTATTATAGATTCTTGTTATTGATCTTTGTCTCTCTTTCTTTCCTGGCCCATTCTGTGTGACCTACTCATCAGTTTTCTTTTTTGTTGCTATGAAAGTTAAAGAAAGTGAAGTCGCTCAGTTGTGTCCGACTCTTTGTGACCCCATGGACTATAGCCTACCAGGCTCTTCGGTCCATGGAGTTTTCCAAGCAAGAGGACTGGAGTGGGTTGCCATTTCAGCTTAAGGCTGATCATGTCATTATCTCTGCTAATATCTTCAGTGGGAAGACAACTTAGTATTGAGACCTAGTGGTATAAGAAAGAAAGAAAGTGAAGTCCCTCAGTCGTGTCTGACTCTTTGAGACCCCATGGACACCAGGCTCCTCCGCCCATGGGATTTTCTAGGCAAGAGTACTGGAGTGGGTTGCCATTTCCTTCTCCAGGGAATCTTCCCAACCCAGGGATCAAACCCAGGTCTCCTGCATTGTAGACAGATGCTTTACTGTCTGATACGTAGGTAGCTAAAAGTGAAAGTGAAGTCACTCATTCGTGTCTGCCTTTTTGCCACCCCATGGACTGTAGCCTGTGAGGCTCCTCCATCCATGGAATTTTCCAGGAAGAGTGCTGGAGTGGGTTGCCATTTCCTTCGCCAGGGGATCTTCCCAACCCAGGGTTTGAACCCAGGTCTCCCGCATTGCCTGTAGAAGTTTTTACCATCTGAGTCACCAGGAAGCCTTTTTGGCTTCTTCTGCTATTTCCCCCTCTTTACATTATTCAATCCAGCCATCAAGAACTACTTACTCTCCAGGGATTCTGTGCCTCTCTAATGTCTTTAAGCTTTTACATATGCTTTGACTACAACATGCTTCTTAATTATTTTACCTTTTAGTTTGATTAAATATTATTTATTATTTGAACATCAGTTTCCAGCATAATCTTGTTAAAATTCCTAGTCTAGGAAGATTTCTTTGAAGAAACTCTTCCTCATTCTTTCAAATATAGAGTTAGGATTAAAACCTTTTATGTATTTCCCTATGCAATTTATAATCTTGTTGTTGTCTTCCTTATTCTTATTATTGGATTATATTACATTTGTATTTTTACACTGATAAAATATCATGACATCCACAGTTCCCTTTACTCTGATTTCCGTAGTATATACAACAATGAGTCTCACATGGTATGTGTGTGTTTGTGTTCAGGTGATAAGTCATGTCTATCTCTGTGACCCCATGGGCTGCAGCATGCCAAGTTCCTTGAGATTCTCCAGGCAAGAATACCGGAGTGAGTTGTACATGAATAAATATAGAAAGGGAAGAAAGAGGTTGCTAAAAATAAAATAAAAAAGTTGTCATATACTTTTCTTCGTTTCTTTAAATGGTAATTGTTCATATACATTTCACCTTGGGTTCCTCTTTACATTTAAATTGTCGGTATATTGTCAGTATATTGGGGAAAACGTAACTTGTTTTAACAGATTCTGTTATTCTATTTAAATGTAAAATATCTTATATTTAATAAATGTTGTTTCTGACAAATATGCAGTTGATGTAATGATATTGAAAATCCAAGGCCCAAAGAGGAAATAATAATTGTGCAATGTCTTATTATATATCAGATGGTCTTGAAGGCAAGGCACATTTAAAAAATAATTTTATACCTTTCTGTCTGGCTGTGCTGGATCTTCACGGCTGCTTCAGGCTTTTTCCTAGTTTCGATACGCAGGCTTCTCATCGTGATGGCTCTCCATTGTGGAGCCCCGGCTCTAGGGCACTCAGGCTTCAGGGGCTGTGGCATGTGGGCTCAGTAGTTGGAGCTCCAGGGCCCTATGGCTCAGGCACATGGGCTTAATTGTTCTCTGACATGGGGATCTTTGTGGATCAGGAATGGAATCCATTTCTCTTGCTTTGGCAGGCGGATTCTTTACCACTGAGCCTCTGGAAGCCCTGAGGCACATTTTAATCTTTACTTTATTAGAGATTTTCTTCTTTTTTTTTTTCCCAGACTGAGCCTAAGAATTGAATTGACATAAAAACAGATTAGCAGAAGAAAACATAAACATTTATTTAATACATGTTTTATGTGACATGGAGCATGAGAAACTTTATAAGAAATAAAGACCTAAAGAAATGGGAAAGCCTGCCTGCTTTTATATTAGATTGAACATAGAGAAGGAATTGTATAAAAATAGCTAAACTGTTTTGGGAAGTGGAAAAAAATGGAAACAGTGACAGACTTTATTTTCTTGGGCTCCAATATCACTGTGGATGGTGGCTGCAGCCTTGTAATTAAAAGAGGCTTGCTCCTTGAAAGAAAAGCTGTGACATACCTAGAAAGTGTATTAAAAAGTAGAGACATCACTTTGCCAACAAAGGCCTATATAGTCAAACTATGGTTTTTCCTGTAATCATGTATAGATATGAGAGTTGGACCATAAAGAAGACTGAGTGCCAAACTGATGCTTTCAAGCTGCGGTGCTGGATAAGTCTTTGGGACAGCAAAGAGATCAAACCAGTCAATCCTAAAGGAAATCGACCCCGAATATTAATTGGAAGGACTGATGCTGAAGCTGAAGCCCCAGTACTTCACCACCCAATGCAAAGAACTGATTAGTTGGAAAAGACCCTGATGCTGGGAAAGGTTGAGGGCAGGAGGAGAAGGGAGTGACACAGGATGAGATGGTTGGATGGCATCACTGATTCAATGGACATGAATCAGCAGGATCCAGGAGATAGTGAAGGACAGGTAAGCCTGGCATGCTGCAACTCATGGCGTCCTGAGGAGTCATGATTGAGTGAATGAACAACTAAAGAAAGATAATAATCTTAGCAAGGTCTATTTGTGTAGAATTCTCTATGACCCAACTCTTCTTCACTGGTGATGAGAAATGTTACTTTTCCTCTGGTATAACATGGGCATCTTTCACATGGGAATTTCATCTCTTACTTTAAAGAAAAATAAGGAAATCACAGTCTTTTTCTTTTACTCTGTTTATCAAGTGCCTTTAAGTCAAAATTACCAGTACACAAGAAAGGTATATTTTTGGATGGCATGCTCAGAACTTCAGATTGCATATGCTGAGTATGAATAATCCTTAAACAATAAAGGATAGTGTGTCAGTCAAAGTTCAAATTTAGTATAAATATTCAACAAAAAGAGACCAGAATGAAAGGTATCATCTAATAAATAATAAAAAAGAAGAAACAGAATTATTTTAAAAAAGAAAAAAGGATATCAGATATCACGAGCAGTCACTACCCCTAAGGCTAAAATAAGTATCCAGTGAAGACCCTTGCCTCCGGGGCTGAGATCAGAGCTTCTGGGTGAGAGTTCTGCTCACTGAATAACAGAGAATTGCTCTGGTGGCATGATGGAGGAACGTGCTGGAAATTTGTCCATTAAGGTGTTAAGAAAAGGTATTCATGGAGGAGTGTCTTACTGGAGACGCATCTTTATGAAACTGCCTGAGAGGGTGCCATGGAAAGCTGCAGGATGCTTCTGGCTGCCATGCACTGCAGGATCCTATAGCTGGCACCATAGAAGCTGGCAATGCAGGAGATACATGTGTTGCAGGAAACACCCCAGAGGCACCAAGAAACAAAAAGCAAACCCTTTCCTCTAGCAGTGTCTGTCTAGCATTCTTTATGATAGATAACCAAGAAAAACTATTTAAAAGACCTAGTTCCATTTTCCAGAGCAGGCAATTGCAAGTCAATTTGGAGCTGAGAGGCAATGAATTTATAACACAGTAGGTATTATCACCTACATTTTTAAGCTAAGGCACAGAGTACAGAGTCTTAGAAAGGCTTCTGAAAAGCTCTAAAGTCACTAAATTCATTCAGCTTTGAAAGTAAGATTATGGTGGGAGGTGAGGAAGAGGTTGAATAAGTGACATAGACCTAGAGGATATTTATTTTCAGATTTCTGGAATGGCTTCCCAGTAGTAGGAAACGCAATGCCTTCAATAGAAAACATTAATTTGTTTCCCAGTAAGGCTATTCTTTATATATATATATATATATATATATATAATATATATATATATATATATATATATATATTACATTACTCTGAGATCAGAAATGACAAAATATTGCTATTTTTCCCAAACCTGAACTTCTTACTTTGTATTGGGGTATGGCCAATTAAGCTTTCTCTAGTAATGAATCCACCTGCAGTGCAGGAGACCCTGGTTCAGTTCCTGGGAGGGAAGATGCCCTGGAGAAGGGATAGGCTACCCACTCCAGCATTCTTGGACTTCCCTGGTGGCTCAAATGGTAAAGAATCCACCTACAATGTGGGAGAACTGGGTTGGGAGGATCCCCTAGAGGAAGGCTTGGCAACCTACTTCAGTATCCTTGCCTTGAGAAACAGAGAAGCATAGTAGGCTATTTAGTATATGGAATCACAAAGAGTCAAACATGACTGACTAAGCTCAGCACAGTACATAGCCAATTAACAGTGTCATGATAATTTCAGGTAAATAGTAAAGGGACTCAGCCAAACTCTGCTCCCATCCAGTCTGGCGCATAACACTGAGCGGAGTACCATGTGCTACACAATAGGTCCTTGCTGGTCATCCATTTTAAACACAGAAGTGTGTAAATGACCTTCCAGAAATCCGTAACTATCCCTCCCCTCTGCTGGCAATCATAAATTCATTTTCTAAGTCTGCCTAAGTCTGCGAGTCTCTTTCTCTTTTGTAAGTAAGTCCATTCATATCATTTCCTTTTAGATTCCACCTGTAAGGGATGTCATGCAATATGTCTCCTTCTCTATCTGACTTGCTTCACTCAGTGTAACACTCTAGGTCTATTCATGTTGCTGCAAGTGTCATGATTTCATTCTTTTAAAGGCTAAGTAATATTTCATTGTGTGTATATGTACTGAATCTTCTTTATACACTCCTCTGTCAGTGGACATTTAGGTTGCTTCCATGTCTTGCCTTTTGTAAACAGTGCTTCAATAAACATTGGGGGTGTGTCCTTTCAGATCATGCTTTCTCTGATATATGCCCAGCAGTGGGATTGCAGAGGTATGATGATTATGTGCCATATGTTCTAACGCCTGTGGTTTTATTTTTTACTTTATTTGAAGAAGTCAAATTTAAAAATATAAATATGTTTTCAACTTGAGCTCCAATTCTAAAATTCAGTTTAACACTCTACATTAGACATCATTTTATTTTTGAGTGACAAAAAGACAAAACAAAACAAGCAAAAATAAAAGTTCTTTCATTTATCAGGATAGCATCCAGCTTTTAGAAAGTGAGAGATCTGCTATATTTACCAATAGGAACCTACTGAATAGCTCTGGGAACTCTGCTCAATATTAAGTGATAGACTAAATGGGAAAAGAATTTGAAAAATAGTAGATATATCTATACATAAAAAATGATAAACTACAAAAAGAGAAGGGAAGTGAAGGCTGAACCTATTTTGAAATCATGTGATGGATGCTTGGAGTTTTCTGTTCTGTTTCTCATTAAATTTTGGTTTTAAGTTTCTGATAATTAGTTTTGAGAATGTTAGTATGCTCAGGATAAATGAAACAGGTCTTATCAGAAATACTCGAAGAATGCCACAAAATACAACAAATCCCAGAGTACAATAATATTCTAAGTTGGTTTAAAAGTTGAAATCCCTATGGCTGCTTTAAATTGTTAACTTAATGAGAAAGGTATTGAAGAGTAAAATAAAATTTTCCCATAGGGAACCTATACATGCTTGATAGATTAAAATTCACTCAAACATGTCTTATTTTTCTCCATGAAAAACACAAATACTTCCTAGCATTTATAATTTTTAAAATAAAATTAATTTTTTCTTTAGCCATAGCTCTTTTGGTCACCTTTCTTGGCAGGGGTACTAGTTGCTCAACAGAAAGAAACTGTTGGTTGTACTTATTCATTTTAAAACAGGGAGAGTAGTAACAAATGATTTATTAAGTCAGTCTTTTGGGTCACTTGTCAAACTGTGAATAATCTCACTATAGTTCA
Organism: Nanger dama; assembly: GCA_917880005.1. NCBI lineage: Eukaryota > Metazoa > Chordata > Mammalia > Artiodactyla > Bovidae > Nanger > Nanger dama. The sequence continues at coordinate 8,684,861 of CAKJTW010000059.1, forward strand.
TCTAATAGAGCTAGAATTGTCATTTGAATGAGTCATTTTCAAAAGTCATATCATTTTAGTAAGTAAAACTTTTTAGATCTGCAGGAATCTACACAATCACCTGAGACTGTGGCATTTGGTGCAATATATCATTTATACTACAATACTTAAAATCCATATTAAAGGCATTCAGAACTATAGCTACCCTGAAAGCAGGCTTTTCTAGAAGTTGAATGAATTTAAAGTGTCAACATTTATAGTAGAAGGTAGCACCTAACATTTAGGATCTTGTGAATTATTTACCATTTATATGATTGTAAGAATAGAATCTAATCTATAAAATTTCACTAAAAGCCTTAGAGGTATCTTAAAAATTGGAGTTTATAGTAACTATGGATCAACTTTTAAGAAAAGTGATTTCCTAAGAAGCCACGTATTTCATCTCTGATACCTATCAAACGTGCTTTTGAACTTCTGTTACTTTTTTAAAACTTTATTTTACTTTACAATACTGTATTGGTTTTGCCATACATCAGCATGAATCCACCATGGGTGTACATGAGTTCCCAATCCTGAACCCCCTCCCACCTCCCTCCCCATACCATCTCTCTGGGTCATCCCAGTGCACCAGCCCCTAGCATCCTGTATCCTGTATCATACCTAAACTGGCGATCCATTACTTACATGATATTATACATGTTTCAATGCCATTCTCCCAAATCATCCCATCTTCTCCCTCTCCCACAGAGTCCAAAAAACTGTTCTATACATCTGTGTCTCTTTTGCTGTCTTGCATACAGGGTTATCGTTACCATCTTTCTAAATTCCATATATATGTGTTAGTATGCTATATTGGTGTTTTTCTTTCTGGCTTACTTCACTCTGTATAATTGGCTCCAGTTTCATCCACCTCATTAGAACTGATTCAAATGTACTCTTTTAATGGCTGAGTAATACTTCATTGTGTATATGTATCACAGCTTTCTTATCCATCTTGTCTGCTGATGGACATCTAGGTTGCTTCCATGTCCTGGCTATTATAAACAATGCTGCGATGAACATTGGGGTACATGTGTCTCTTTCATTTCTGGTTTCCTCAGCATGTATGCCCAACAGTGGGATTGCTGGGTCATAAGGCAGTTCTACTTCCAGTTTTTTAAGGAATCTCCACACTCTTCTCCATAGTGGCTGTACTAGTTTGCATTACCAACCAACAGTAAAAGGGTTCCCTTTTCTCCACACCCTCTCCAGCATTTACTGCTTGTAGACTTTTGGATTACAGCCACTCTGACTGGTATGAAATGGTACCTCATTGTGGTCTTGATTTGCATTTCTCTGATAATGAGTGATGCTAAGCATCTTCTCATGTGTTTGTTAGCCATCTGTGTGTCTTCTTTGGAGAAGTGTCTATTTAGTTCTTTGGTCCATTTTTTGATTGGGTCGTTTATTTTTCTGGAATTGAGCTGCATGAGTTGCTTGGGTATTTCTGTTACGTTTTGAAAGCTTTCTCCATGTCCTTCTTCCCTGCTGCTGCTGCTAAGTCACGTTAGTCCTGTCCGACTCTGTGCGACCCCATAGACAGCAGCCCACCATACTCCCTTCCCTGGGATTCTCCAAGCAAGAATGCTGGAGTGGGTTGCTATTTCCTTCCTCGCTATTTGCAATGAAGTTTTGGAAACTCATTAACATATTTAAAATATTTATTAAAAGTGGTCATAATAGAATGTTTTTGTTCAGATATCCTTATTCCAGGTGCCTTTATCAAAAACAATTCCATTTCAGTTCTTAAGGTTTAAGTTAACTGTTTATTTTCCTACTTTATGGATTGTTAAATTGTATAATTAAAATATTTGTAATGCTTAATGCATAATCACACTGTTCTGTGTTATACCTCCTTTGTCACAGCAATTTTCATAAAAGTTCTGTAGTTGTGGAAGTTGTTAATGTACGTGCTTCTATTAATTATATGTGCTCCCCAGCATTTAGCACAGTATCTTCCCTCAAGATAAATGAACTTATAGCAGTTATTTTATAGTCATTGTGTACTACCCAATTGTGCAGAATGCAGCCCCAAACCTAGAGTAATTAAAAAAATACATATGTAGCCCCTATGCTGTGTTTACTCTTTGGAAGAAAAGTTATGACCAACCTAGATAGCATATTCAAAAGCAGAGACATTACTTTGCCAACAAAGGTCCATCTAGTTAAGACTATGGTTTTTCCAGTGGTCATGCATGGATGTGAGAGTTGGACTGTGAAGAAGGCTGAGTGCCGAAGAATTGATGCTTTTGAACTGTGGTGTTGGAGAAGACTCTTGAGAGTCCCTTGGAGTGCAAGGAGATCCAACCAGTCCATTCTGAAGGAGATCAGCCCTGGGGTTTCTTTGGAAGGAATGATGCTAAAGCTGAAACTCCAGTACTCTGGCCACCTCATGCAAAGAGTTGACTCATTGGAAAAGACTCTGATGCTGGGAGGGATTGTGGGCAGGAGGAGAAGGGGACGACAGAGGATGAGGTGGCTGGATGGCATCACCGACTCCATGGACATGAGTTTGGGTGACTCCGGGAGTTGGTGATGGACAGGGAGGCCTAGAGTTCTGCGATTCATGGGGTCGCAAAGAGTCGGACACGACTGAGTGACTGAACTGAACTGAACTGATGCTGTGCTAAGTGAAAGCCCATGCACCTAAACTCATTCTCTTCATTTAGCAGAATATCTATTTAGTAATTATGAGCAATTAATTTATTTTCTTAATTCATAGTAGAATAAACAAATATAACTGTGGGAGAAGAATGAAGAGCTATGGTTTTAGAATTCTAGCATATTAAAGCCCATTCTACATATCTTAAAGATATGGCAACAAAGACCGTCACTTTACTGTTAAGGAAACTTAGGCTTACCTTGGGGTATGTCTCAGGCTTCTCTGGTAGCTCAGTGGTAAAGAATCTACTTGCCAATAAAGAAGTCATGGGTTCAATCCCTGGGTCAAGAAGATCTCCTGGAGAAGGAAACAGCAACCCACTCCAGTATTCTTGACTGGGAAATCCCATGGGCAGAGGAACCTGGCAGGCTACAGTCCATGGGGTTGCAAAGAGTCAGAAAAGACTTAGCCACTAAACAACAACTGGGGTATGTCTAGAGAAACTGAGTTCAAATGGAGATTTTTATTACAAGGCTTATTGAGCAGTGCTGTAAAGAAACCTGTAAGAAGCAGGTTTAAGTAGAGAGAGAAAACTGGGCTGAGATGATTGTTGACAAAGCTCTAACCCAGACACTTGTGGAGCTCTAAACCTAGGAAACTCCTACAAAATTGTCCCAAATTTGGGCTTCCCTGATAGCTCAGTTGGGAAAGAATCTGCCTGCAATGAAAGAGACCCCATTCGATTCCTGAGTATTCTCGGGCTTCCCTGGTGGCTCAGCTGGTAAAGAAGCCACTGGGTTGGGAAGATCCCCTGGAGAAGGAAAAGGCTACTCACTCCAATATTCTGGCCTGGAGAATTCCATGGAATATATAGTCCATGGGGTCGCAAAAAGTCCAATATGACTGAGTGGTTTTCACTTTCACTTTCTTTCAAGGCAAGAGGACAATACTTTGTACACCTGATCAATCTGTCATGGGTACCCCTGATCAACCTGTCACTGGAACAGGAAAAGGGGCATATTCTTGGGTGAGAAAGAACCCTTCTGCTGAATTCCATTCCCAGAGGTGGATCTCACGTATGAGCCATCAGCAGTCAACTCTTCCAGCATCTGGGAAAATGAGTGTCCTTCTGAAGGGACAGATTTGCGTGGAGCATCCCAGTTGTTATTAATGTTATAGAAGCACTCAGAATGCTACATTGCCGTACATTTCATAATGTATCCCTAAGTGTCAGCACACAGATGGAAAGGATGACCACTAGCAAGGGAGCTCTCTGCACTCACTTAAACTGACCCGTGCCTAGCCCTTGGAGAATAAAAGCAACAGTAGAGTCCTGTAAAATTTAGAAGTGCCATTGCTAAAGAATAATGCTGCTGCTGCTAAGTCGCTTCAGTCGTGTCCAACTCTGTACGACCCCATAGATGGCAGCCCACGAGGCTCCCCTGTCCCTGGGATTCTCCAGGCAAGAACACTGGAGTGGGTTGCCATTTCCTTCTCTAATGAAAGTGAAATGTGAAACGAAGTTGCTCAGTTGTGTCCGACTCTTAGCGACCCCATGGACTGCAGCCTACCAGGCTCCTCCGTTCATGAGATTTTCCAGGCAAGAGTAATGGAGTGGGTTGCTATTGCCTTCACCTAAGAATAATGAAAATAAGTGAATTTTAGGCACCGATATTTTCTATGCACAAAGGAACATGGTAGTTTGACAGTTGAAAATTTATTTACCAAAATGCCACAAGTTCCCATTTTATGATGTCTACCCAGCTGCAGAAATGGCTGTTTGTTCTTCAAGTAGACATTAATTACTCTGGATCTATTGGAGGGAATTCCAACTTTAGCTGATTATTTTTTCCCACAAAACTATCTCAAAGTTCAATTTTGTTTTGACAACAATGCTTGAATTGGAAAACACTCCACAGGGACAGAACAGGGAACCCCAGATAAAATCATCTGTAACCTGACATTTGAGTGTTTGAGTTTTTTAATAATGGAAATGGATATAAGTCAATGCTAATTTTAATTTGCTGTTACTTCAATCTACTACCTAAAGGGAATTTTTCATGATTTGCTCTACTCAGTTGTGTCCAAGTCTTAGCAACCCTTTGGACTATAGCCCTCTAGGCTCCTCTGTCCATGGGACTTTTCAGATAAGAAAACTGGAGTGGGTTACAATTTCCTTTTCCAGAGGATGTTCCCGACCCAGGGATTGAAACTGCATCTCCTGTGTCTCCTGCATTGCAGCTGGATTCTTTACTGCTGACCCATCAGGGAAGCACATTCATGTTTAGTATTTCTCATTAAATGATGCATTGACCGTGGTAGCATTTAATGAAACATACGGATTACTTTGATTGTAGACCATGATAACATTATATATATATATATATATGTATATATACATATATATATATACACATACATACACACACACACACACACATAATGAAAATAAGTAAATTTTAGGCACCAATGTTTTTCCATGCCCAAAGGAACATGGTAGATTAAATATATATACATTGGGCTTAGAATATGCCTGCAGTGCAGGAGACCTGGGTTCAATTCCTGGGTCAGGAAGATCCCCTGGAGAAGGAAATGGCAACCCACTCCAGTATTTTTGCCTGGAGAATCTCATGGACAGAGGAACCTGGCAGGCTACAGTCCTTTGGGTTACAAGAGTTGGACATGACTTAGTGACTAAATCACTACCATATACATGTAATCATATATATATATATATATATGAATGAATGAATGTACTTGGAAATGAGATTCTCTTTTTCTTTCATTTTGTGTTCATTGGCATCCAGGGTTAGCATCAGTTCAGTTCAGTTCACTTGCTCAGTCGTGTCCAACTCTTTGTGACCCACTGGCTGCAACATGCCAGGCCTGCCCTTCCTTCACCAACATATAGACTTTACTCAAACTCATGCCCGTTGAGTCGGTGATGCCATCCAACCATCTCATCTTCTGTCGTCCTCTTCTCCACCCGCCTTCAGTCTTTCCCAGCATCAGGGTCTTTTCAAATGAGTCAGATCTTTGCATCAGGTGGCCAAAGTATTGGAGTTTCAGCTTCAACATCAGTCCTTCCAATGAATATTCAGGATTGATTTCCTTTAAAATGGACTGGTTGGATCTCCCTGCAGTCCAAAGGACTCTCAAGTGTCTTCTCCAAAACCACAGTTCAAAAGCATCAGTTCTTCTGTGTTCAGCTTTCCTTATAGTTCAACTCTCACATCCATAATGACTACTGGAAAAACCATAACTTTGACTGGATGGACCTTTGTTGACAAAGTAATGTTTCTTCTTTTTAATATGCTGTCTAGGTTAGTCATAATTTTTCTTCCAACGAGTAAGCGGCTTTTAATTTCACAGCTGCAGTCACCATCTGCAGTGAAAACTAAAGTCTGCCACTGTTTCCCCATCTATTTTCCATGAAGTGATGGGACTGGATGCCATGATCTTAGTGTTTGGAATGTTGAACTTTAAGTCAACTTTTTCACTCTCTTTTTCACTTTCATCAAGAAGCTCTTTAGTTCTTCTTCACTTTCTGCCATAAGGGTGGTGTCATCTGCATATCTGGAGAAGGCAATGGCATCCCACTCCAGTACTCTTACCTGGAAAATCTCATGGATGGAGGAGCCTGGTGGGCTACAGTGCATGGGGTTGCACGGAGTTGGACACGACTGAAGCGACTTAGCAGCAGCAGGATAGTAGCAACCATCATATCTGAGGTTATTGTTATTTCTCCCAGCAATCTTGATTCCAGCTTGTGCTTCATCCAGCCCAGCATTTCTCATGATGTACTCTGCATATAAGTTAAATAAGCAGGGTGACAATATGCAGCTTTGACATACTCCTTTTCCTGTTTGAAACCAGTCTGTTGTTCCATGTCCAGTTCTAATTGTTTCTTCCTGACCTGCATACAGATTTCTCAGGAGGTAGGTCAGGTGGTTTAGTATTCCCATCTCTTTCAGAATTTTCCACCGTTTATTGTGATCCACACAGTCAAATATTTTGGCATAGTCAATAAAGCAGAAATAGATGTTTTTCTGGAACTCTCTTGCTTTTTCCATGATCCAGCAGATGTTGGCAATTTGATCTCTAGTTCCTCTGCCTTTTCTAAATCCAGCTTGAACACATGTAAGTTCACAGTTCATGTATTGCTGAAGCCTGGCTTGGAGAATTTTGAGCATTACTTTACTAGCGTGTGAAATGAATGCAATTGTGTGGTAATTTGAGCATTCTTTGGCATTGCCCTTCTTTGGGATTGGAGCAAAAACTGATCTTTTTCAGGCCTGTGGCCACTGCTGAGTTTTGTAAATTTGCTGGCATATTGAGTCTCTAGTTTTAGTCAAAGCACACTAAAGCACTACAACTGCTAAAAAGAAGCAGTTACTCATTTTGCTGGTGGGAGCCTAAATCAATAAAATATGTGTTTGCAAAGCAGTATGTTTTTTAAAACTCTGAACATGTTTATATCTTTGACATATTAAATGCACCATAGTTGTTTATTCTAAAATACCATAAGAAATGCTAAGTTTCTGTCTAATATTTTTTGAAATATTATTTGCACTATTGGCAAAATTAAAAATAGACTAATAAAAAGAGTTACTATGAGGTAAGTTGTGTATTTCTAGTAATCAGTTCAGTTGCTCAGTTGTGTCCAGCTCTTTGCTACTCCATGGACTGCAGCATGCCAGGCTTCCCTGTATATCACCAACTCCCAGAGTTTACCCAAACTCACATCCATTGAGTTGGTGATGCCATCCAACCATAAAAGAAGAAGTATTACCAGCATAGAAGATGATGTGAATATAAAGCAGGGAGATATGACCATAAACCAAGGAATGACAACAACCTCTGGAAGCTGGAAGAATTAAGGAATGGATTATTCTCTGGAGCTTGTGAAGCCAGCATGGTCCTTCCTACCTCTTGATTTCAGACATTTGGCCTCTAGAACTTAGTGACATTAGATATCTTTGGTTTTAAGACATCAACTTTGTGATAATAATTTTTAATTTGTGACAGCCACAGGAAACTAATACAGTAATATTCAGATAATAAGATCTCTTTATACTAAACCTTAGGATGGGAGGTTAATACAGCCTTGCTCCAAAACTAAATGGACAATGCACTTTATTTTAATTGCATGCAAACCACTACTATTTTTTTTTCTTAAATGGATAAAAAGAATGTGTTTTCCAGAGCAGTGGCTACAGGATATGTTAGTCTGCTCCAGCAAAGATTCCACATTTGGGATAGTGGCTATGATCCTCCTGCTTCTTGTCTGTGTGAAGTAGTTCCCTGCTTTCCTCCAAGGTCATTTTGGTTTTGGTACAATGTAAACAAGTGAACTCCAGGAGTTGGTGATGGACAGGGAAGCCCGGCATGCTGTGATTCATGGTGTCACAAAGAGTTGGACACGATTGAGCAACTGAACTGAACTGAAACAAATAAATTAGGTGGATATAAAGTAACTGCTTCTTTGACAAAAAAATTTTTTTTAACACTGCACCTGGTCCCATCACTTCATGGGAAATACATGGGGAAATAGTGGAAACAGTGTCAGACTTTATTTTTGGGTTCTAAAATCACTGCAGATGGTGATTGCAGCCATGAAATTAAAAGATGCTTACTCCTTGGAAGAAAAGTTATGACCAACCTAGATAGCATGTTGAAAAGCAGAGACTTTACTTTGCCAATAAAGGTCCATCTAGTCAAGACTATGGTTTTTCCAGTGGTCATGTATGGATGTGAGAGTTGGACTGTGGGGAAAGCTGAGCGCCGAAGAACTGATGCTTTTGAACTGTGGTGTTGGAGAAGACTCTTGAGAGTCCCTTGGAGTGCAAGAAGATCCAACCAGTCCATTCTGAAGGAGATCAGCCCAGGGATTTCTTTGGAAGGAATGATGCTGAAGCTGAAATTCCAGTACTTTGGCCACCTCATGCAAAAAGTTAACTCATTGGAAAAGGCTCTGATGCTGGAAGCGATTGGGAACAGGAGGAAAAGGAGATGACAGAGGATGAGATGGCCGGATGGCATCACGGACTCGATGGACGTGAGTCTGAGTGAATTCTGGAAGTTGGTGATGAACAGGGAGGCCTAGCATGCTGCAATTCATGAGGTTGCAAAGAATTGGACACGACTGAGCGACTGAACTGAACTGAGCTGAACTGACTTATATTTTAGGATAGGTTTAATTTATAAAATAATGGATTTAGTACAGTGGGTTTCCAAATACTCTCTCACTCATTTTCTGTTATAATGAATATCTAACCTTGGTATGGGCTTCCCTGGTTGCTCAATGGTAAAGAATCCTCCAGTGATGAAGGAGGTGCAGGAGACACAGGTTCATTCCCTGGGTCAGGAAGATCCCCTGGAGGAGGGCATGACAACCCACTCCAGTATTTTTGCCTGGATTCCATGGACAGAGGAGCTTGGTGGGCTACAGCCAAACACAATTTAACAGGTACATGCAACCTTGGTATGGTACCTTTGTTACAAAGAGTAAACCAACATTGATACATTATTCTTGACAAAAGTCCATAGTTTATATCAATTTACTTAATTTTTACATATATTCTCTTTTTATTTGAGGACCCCATCCAGAATACCACCTAATATTTACTTGTTATATCTCTAAGCTCCTCTTGGGAATTTTTCTCAGACTTCCTTTGTTTTTTGATTATCTTGATATATTTGATAGTTATTTGCCAAGCATTTTGTAAGATACCTTCTAATGAGATTTGTCTGATGTTCTTCTCATAATGAACGTATGGATTTGGGGAGGAAGATCCCAAACAAAAGTTCTATTTTTATCATGTCATGTCAAGAGGTAAATACTGGCAACATGATCTATTACCTTTGATAATGACTTGATAAACTACTTTCGATAGTGTTTGTCCTGTTTTATCCCTATGATATCAATATTTTTCCCCTTTCCATTTTATACTTTTTTGGAAGAAGTCACCAGGTGAAGTTTCCATTCTATGCTTCTCATTTTTAAGGATAGATTATGTAAAATCAACTACTTGAATTTTTTTTTCCAAAGGAAATTTATCTCTTTCTCCTCCTTTTTATGTGCCTAGTAATTTATTTATGAATTTATATATATATATATATATATATATATATATAAGTATAGGTGCTGTATATTTATTTTGTACTTTGGGTTGTAGCACCAAATTACTTTGTCACTCGAATTTCAGCAGCCTTAATCACTAGGGGAGCTCTTTCAGTTGGCTTCTGTGTCCCTCTGACATACTCCCATCAGTGTGAACGTTATTAATTTGAACGTTATTAATTTTTACTTTTTCTTTGTTGGAGATCTTTCTTACTTTCTGGCACTACAAGATGCTTTGAGTTCATCTTGTATGTTTCCTGCCCCAGTTTAGAATCATTCATTTCTCTAAGGACTTCTGTTTTTACTTATTGGGAAGTGATATTAGAAAGCAAGCTTGGCTTGCTAGGTGTATTCTTTGCTATTGGAACATCATTGCCTCTATGTCGTCTCATAGAACAGAACAAGGGAATATACATGGGTGTGTCTTTGTGTGTACATAGTCTCAGTTATGACTATTTCTTTATCTAACCATCTACGCTTATATTAAACTAAACATGAATTTGTCCTGATGTTTCAACTATAGTCCATTACCATATGGGTCATTCTAACCTCCTCCCCTTGCTTATCTGTAAATTTCCTGCTCCAACAGTGAGAAACCTAACTCTCAGCATTGGCCAGGCATTTTGTTAATCTTTCAACTTCGGTGTACCTATATAGCAATACCATAATTAATACCCCAGTGGGAAGCAACTTTGTTAACTAAAATAGAGTGATTATATTTGATTCCTTTTCACTTCAGTCCCATAGAGTCTACTTATGAGCAAGGTTACCTAGATTAGCATTTTTTCCCTCCAATTCTCTCCCCTGAGTTATGTATATGTTTGTAATAGAGAAGTGCAATGTCAAAGAGTGTTCAAACTACCATACGGTTGCACTCATTTTACTAGCTAGTAAGGTTATGCTCAAAGTCCTTCAAGTTAGGCTTCAGCAGTATGTGAACTGAGAACTTCTGGATGAAAAAGCTGAGTTTAGAAAAGGCAGAGGAACCAGAGATCAAATTGTCAACATTTGTTGGATCACAGAGAAAGCAAGGGAGTTCCAGAAAAACATATACTTCTGCTTCATTAACTACACTAAAACCAGTGATTGTGTGGATCACAAAAAACTGTAAAATTCTTAAAGAGATGAGACTACCAGACCACCTTACCTGCCTCCTGAGAAACGTGTATGCAATTCAAGAAACAACAGAACCACACTTGGAGCAGTGGACTGGTTCAAAATTGGGAAAGGATTATGTCTAGCCTGTATACTGTCATCCTGTTTATTTAACTTATATGCAGACTACATCATATGAAATGCTAAACTGAATAAATCACAGGCTGGAATAAAGATTGCTGGGAGAAATAGAAACAACCTCAGAAATACAGATGATACCACTCTAATGGCAGAAAGTGAGGAAAAACTAAAGAACATCTTAATGAGGGTGAAAGAGGAGAGTGAATGGCTTAAAACTCAACATTCAAAACACTAAGATCATGGCATCTGGTCCCATCAGTCATGGCAAATAGAAGGGGGAAAGTGGAAGCAGTGACAGACTTTATTTTCTTGGGCTCCAAAGTCACTGTGGATAGTGACTGCAGCCATGAAATTGAGACACTTGCCCCTTGAAGAAAAGCTATGACAAACTTAGCAGCATACTAAGAAGCAGAGACATTAGTCTGCCAACAAAGGTTCATATAGTCAAAACTATGGTTTCTCTGGTAGTCAAGTATGGATGTGACAGTTGGACCATAAAAAAGGCTGAATGCCAAAGAATTTATGCTTTCAAATTGTGGTGCTGGCGAAGACTCTTGAGACTCCCTGGACTGCAAGGAAGTCCAACCAGTCAAGCCTCAAAGCAAATCAACCCTAAATATTCATTGGAAGGACTGATTCTGTAGCTTCAATTCATTGGCCACCTGATGTGAAGAGCCAGCTCATTGGAAAAGACCCTGATGTTGAGACAGATTAAAGGCAAAAGGAGAAGGAGGCGACAGAGGGTGAGATGGTTGGATAACATCACCAACTCAATGAACATGAATTTGAGGAAATTCCAGGAGATAGTGAAGGACATGAAAGAGGGGGAAGCCTGGCTTGCTGCAATCCATGGGGTGGTAAAGAGTTGGACAGATCTTAGTGACTGTACAACAATACAGTTAGAATCTCCTCTTGTCACAGTGTACATTACTCCCTGGGATCCCCTGCTGCTGCTGCTGCTGCTGCTGCTAAGTCGCTTCAGTCGTGTCCGACTCTGTGCGACCCTATAACTTTTTAATTTGCATAGGTTAAAGTTCATTCTTTGCAGTGTAAAAATATGTGGGTTTTGGCAAATGCTTAATGTAAAATATATACAATTAGAATATTACACAGAATAGTTCAACTGCTCCCCAAAGCCTCACGATTAGCTAGTTTTTCCCTAAGCCACTAGCAACCACTGATTTTTTGGTCTCTATAATGTTGTGTTTCCCATCATGCAAAGGGAAGTTCATAAAGTAATAGAAATTATCCAGCAGAAAGCTTTCTCAGACTGGCTTCTTTCGTTTAGCAATATACACTTTAGTTTCCCATATGTCTTTTTCTAGATATAGAGTTCATTTCTTTTTATTATTGAATAATATTCCATTCTATGTTTGTATCGCAGTTTATCTATTCATTCACCTACTGAAGAATATCTTCCTTGCTTTTGTTCCTGCATGCTCGGTTGCTCAGTCACACCCAACTCTATAACCCCATGGACTGCAGCCTGCCAGGCTTCTCTGTACATGGGATTTTCCAGGTGAGAATACTGGGAAAGGTTGCCTTTTCCTACTCCAGGGGATCTTCCTGATCCAAGGACTGAACCAGGGTCTCTTGTGTCTCCTGTATTGACAAGGGGAATTCTTTACTACTGAGCCACCTGGGAAGCCACCATTTGCTTTCAGTTGTTGACAGTTATGAATATAGGTTCTATAAACATTTACATGCAGGTTTTATGTAGCCATGCATTTTCAAAACAGTTATTACCTCAATTGCTGGATTTTATGGTAAAAATATAGTTAGTTTTTCTAGTAATTCCCAAAGTGTACCCTAAAGTGACTGTACGTGCTTTCCCACCAGTAATAAATAAGAGTTCCTGTTGCTCCATCTGCTTTATCATTATTTTGTATTTGGTGTATCTTTTGTAATTGATAAGCATTATTGTTTTACTTTATAATTCCTGATTATTATTTTATTTTAAAATTCCTAATGATAAATTATGTGTAGTTTTTATAAGCTTCTATGTAATTTGTATATCTTATTTGGTGATATAGCTGTTAAGCTCTTTTGTTCATTTTTAATTGGATTTTTTAAAATTGAAGTTTAAAGTTTCTTTGTCTATTTCAGATAGAACCCTCTATTTTATAAGTGTTTTGTAAATATTTTCTCTCAGTCTATAGCTTTTCTTTTTATTCCCTTAATAGTGTCTCTCATAGTACAGAAGTTCTTTAATTGTAATAAAATCCAAATTATCAGTGTTTTCTTTGCTAGATCATTGTATATTTTTGTTACATCTGAAAACTCACTGTAAAATTAAAAAGTATGTTCTCTAGAAAAATCAATTCCCGGAATTTTTGCCACATTTTAATACATATCCTTCTATCAGATCTTAAGCTGAAGAGTTGATTGGAATATATTTTTAACACCAATTCAACCAGAAAGAGATTGGCATTACCCAGAGTTAACTTTGATTCTGTAGTTAACTTCATGTGAGAACTTAGGCAAATTAATTTTTTTCTTGGTGCCTAAGTTTTCTTATTTTTAACGTATTATTGTTAATTGTATCTATCTCATAGTTGTTGTTAAGTTATAAAGGAGCTAATACATAAGTCTTACAATGACTGTAGCACAGGGTGGAATCAATATAGTGAAAGGATTAGTTGATCAGTCATCTCCAACTCTTTGCAACTCAATAGGCTGTAACCTGCCAGACTCTTCTATCCATGGAATTCTCCAGGCAGGTGATCTCTTATTTTCATGATAATCATAACATTTTGAGAGTTAGTGTTTTATCTGTTTATATTCTATTATCTTTTGTAAATTTTTTTTTCCCCATTTTTGGACTTGATGAAATGCATTAGGTTTGTAGTTATGGGTCAAATTTTTATAAAGAACTTTCAATTATCCTGCTAGGATCTTCTTTAATTTCTTATTTTTCCAGTGATTCAATGCTTCATTTGGAGGGATATCGATGTCTTTCTTTAGTCCGGTTACTTCTGCATTTTAAAGCACTTATTTTTCAGTTCCTGTTCTTTTGATAACATATTTTTAAGCTTCTAGTGTTAAAACTTTCCCCCAATTTTGGCAGGAGTACAAAAGCAGATTAAATTTACTTGTGAGCTGTTACTCAGAAGTCAGTTAAATGAATTCAAAAATTATTTTTAACTCTTCTGGTCAGTAGAATAATAATGATGGTAATAAAAGAAAAAAGTGTATTTTGCATGCCATTCTGATAATCGCTTAATGGCTCTCAATTCTCATTTTTTTCTTTTTATTAGTATATGCATATTCTTAGGCATTTTTATTACATTTTTCCATTATTGCAGCATTAAAACTGTTTCATATCTACTCTAATGTTTCGGGGATATAGAAGGAATATATGTTGGGGTGACTCATGATTGATAACTCATTCAAGACATTTTATTGAACATCTCCAAATCCAGGTAGACTGTTAAGCACATGGGTAAATCAAAGGACTTTTCTTCTCAGCTCTAAAGAACTGGTTTTCTAGTGAAGAAAAAGGTACTAAGCAAGGAAAATGAATAAATAAGTGTATACTTACAAACTGTTGTGAAGTAAACAATAATCACTAGTGATACAGAATAAGATTGAGGACCCTACTTATATGGGGTGCTCAGGCAAGGGTCCGAAAAGGCAATGGCACCTCATTCCGGTACGCTTGCCTGGAAAATCTCATGGACAGAGAGCCTCGTAGGCTGCAACCCGTGGGGTCGTGAAGAGTTGGACACAGCTGAGTGACTTCACTTTTCACTTTCATGCATTGGAGAAGGAAATGGCAACCCACTCCAGTGTTCTTGCCTGGAGAATCCCAAGCACGGTGGAGCCTGTTGGGCTGCTGTCTATGGGGTCGCACAGAGTTGGACACGACTGAAGCGACTTAGCAGCAGCAGCAGGGAAGGGTCTCATTAGAAGTTTTCTGATTAGCAATTCCTTAAAGATAAAGAGAAAGCTTTTTCAGCTCTCTTCTATAATTAGTTGGATGTAAAACAATATAGAAATTATGTTGAAGGGGTAACAAAAGATATTAAGGAGTAACCTCATAATCTTGGTAAATTATTCATTAGTCATATTCCAGTATAAAATTTGACAGGATTTTCTGATCTGATTTTTCTCAAGTTTATATCTCATAGGCAAACTTGATCCTGTTATTTTCTTAATGTTGTAATGTGTTAGACTGGGACCACATCTGATTCTCAACTGTGTTGTCATCTATGTCATCTGTGTTTCTTCGTGTTAACTCTCTACTCTTTCCCCTATTTCATGGTTTATTTGTGCATGTGTTCTAAGTTGCTTCTGTCATATCTAACTCTGTGGAACTCCATGGACTGTAGCCCACAAGGCTCCTTTGTCCATGGGGTTCTTCAGGCAAGAATACTGGAGTGGGTTGCTATGCCCTTCTCAGGAGATCAAAGCTGCATTTCTTATATCTCCTGCACTGGCAGGTGGGTTCTTTACCACTAGTGCCACCTGGGAAACCCATATAATCTGCATGCACACATATACAAACAAATTTTGAAAAACTAAACATGTTTCATTTTAATGATCTCAACCTCTCTGGACTCCTGAAAGAAAAGGCATCAAATTAGTATTTCTTATTCAGATATACAGATTGGAAAAACTGACTCTTCATTTTGTGTGAAAGGATTTTAATTGTATAATGCGGAATATATAATTTCATCCCATCTAAATGGGAGAAATCTATATATATAAAATGACAACAAAGAGTATAATGTTACTTATGGAGATGTTAGCCACATATAGAATTTTATTAAACTAGACTACAGTACAGTAAGAAATCCATTTGCTTAGTTATGGTAATCTAATTGGTAGAGAGGTATTATAATTTAGAAAAATAAAACAAAACAGAACTAATTTTAGATAGTTGTCTGAGATATGCCCCCAAATATATGACATAATATTACCCTTTCTTCCCTGCTTTGGGAAGCAGTAAGTAAGGAGGAAGAAAAACACTACTTCCCCCACTCCCAGATTGGAAATAAAGTAGGCATACTACGAGAGATCACTGTGCACAGACTCTACCTTTAATCAGTTTGCACAACTATGGCAAGATGTTAGATTCCCCACAAGACATTGAAAATACATGCTTGACGTGTGTATTTTAAAAACCTAACTCTACCACAAAACAATCAAATTTGTATCACTGTAGATGTGGCTCATGCTCTGGAGTATGTAAAAAGCTCTCCCTTGTGACTCTTGAGTGAAACCAGAATTGAGAATCATAGCTTAACTCCTTTCTTTTGCATAAGCAAACTCCTATTAAAAATATATTCTTTTAGTTTGCCTAACCATAGAACCACAGAAGTATTTTAATTTTTTTTCAGTGAGGTATAGTGTAAGGCTGAGACGAAACATTTCTTGGGTTCTTCCTTGGTGGTACTTTGCCATCTTTATTATGGTACTATATTTTCACTAAATGAATAATTTAGAAAATAGGTCAAAAATAAGTATTTAGAATAGAGAAAAGAGAATATAGGAAAGTAGGCAACCATTTGAATTAGTTACCTTATTAGTGAGTAATATCAAAGTAATGTCATGAGAAATAGATAATCTTAGTTTATGAAATCTCAATTTATTAGCTTTTATTATGCCTAGCCAGTAATAACGGAGAAGGCAATGGCACCCCCACTCCAGTACTCTTGCCTGGAAAATCCCATGGATGGAGGAGCCTGGTGGGCTGCAGTCCATGGGGTCTCGAAGAGTTGGACACAGTTGAGCGACTTCATTTTCAATTTTCACTTTCATCCATTGGAGAAGGCAATGGCAACCCACTCCAGTATTCTTGCCTGGAGAATCCCAGGGACGGGGGAGCCTGGTAGGCTGCCCTCTATGGGGTCGCATAGAGTTGGACATGACTGAAGCGACTTAGCAGCAGCAGCAGCAGCAGCAGCCAGTTATAAGACTAAAAGATACAGAATAATCTTTGCCATAAATCACAGCAAGATTTTTTTTGACCCACCTCCTAAAGCAGTGAAAATAACAACAAAAATAAACACATGAAACCCAATTAAATTTAAAAGTGTCCGCACAGCAAAGGTAATCATGAACAAGACAAAAAGACAACCCTCAGAATGGGATATTTGCAAATGAAGCAAGTGATGAAAGATTGATCTCCAAAATATTCCAAACAACCCAATCAGAAAATGGGCAGAGGATTTCCCTAGTGGTCCAGTGGCTAAGAATCCACCTACCAACGCCAATGTAGGGGACATGTGTTTGATCCCTGGTCCAGGAAGACACTCCACGTGCTGCTGGAGCCCCCTTGTACCACAACTACTGAGCCCACGTGCTCTGGAGCCTGTGCTCTGCAACAAGAGAAGCAGCTGCAACGAGAAGCCTGCACCCCGCAACTAGAGAAAGCCCATGCCCAGCAATGAACCAGCGTAGCCAAAAATGAATGAAAACTACATACAGAAATAATTACTTTAAAAATGAGTGGAAAACCTACATAGACATTTCTTCAAAGGTGTACAGATGATCATCAAACAGATGAAAAGATGCCCAACATCACTAATTATTAAAGAAATGCAAATCAAAGCTACAATAAGGTATTACCTCATACCAGTCAGAATGGCCATCATCAAAAAATCTACAGATAAATGCTGGAGAGGATGTGAAAAATAAAGGAATCCTCCTACACTGTTGGTGGGAATGTAAATTAGTTCAACCACTAAGGAGATCAGTACAGAGTTTCCTTTAAAAACTAAAAATAGAACTATCCTATGACCCAGCAAACCCACTACTGGTCATATACCCTGAGAACATCATCATTCAAAAAGACACATGCACCCCAGTGTTCACAACAGTACTATTTACAATATCCAGGACATGGAAACAACCTGAATATCCATGAATGAAGGAATGGATAAAAAGATGTGATGCATATATACAATGCAGTATTACAGTCATAACAAGGAATGAAACTGGGTCATTTGTAAAGATATGGATGGACCTAGAAAGTGTCGTACAGAGTGAAGTCAGAAAGAGAAGAGCAAGTATCATATATTAATGCATATATGTGTAATATAGAAAAATGGTATAGATGACCTTGTCTGCAAAGCAGAACTAGAGACACAGATATAGAGTACAAATGTAAAGATACCAAGCGGGGAAGGGTGTGGGGTAGGAGGAATTGGGAAATTGGGATTAGCACATATACATTATTGATGCAATGTATAAAATAGAAAATATTGTATAGCACAGGAAACTCTACTTAATGATCTGTGGTGTTAAAATTGAGAGGAGAATCCGAAAGGGAGTGGATATATGTATATATATAGCTGATTCATTTTGATATGCAGTAGAAGCTAAGACAACATTGCAAAGCAACTATCAGCTCAGTTCAGTTCAGTCACTCAGTCGTGTCCGACTCTTTGCGACCCCATGAATCACAGCACGCCAGGCCTGCCTGTCCATCACCATCTCCTGGAGTTCACTCAGACTCACGTCCATCAAGTCAGTGATGCCATCCAGCCATCTCATCTTTGGTCGTCCCCTTCTCCTCCTGCCCCCAATCCCTTCCAGCATCAGAGACTTTTCCAATGAGTCAACTCTTCGCATGAGGTGGCAAAAGTACTGGATTTTCAGTTTTAGCATCAATCCTTCCAAAGAAATCCCAGAGCTGATCTCCTTCAGAATGGACTGCTTGGATCTCCTTGCACTGCAAGGAACTCTTAGGAGTCTTCTCCAACACCACAGTTCAAAAACATCAATTCTTCAGCGTTCAGTCTTCTTCACAGTCCAACTCTCACATCCATACATCACCACAGGAAAAACCATAGCCTTGACTAGATGGACCTTAGTTGGCAAAGTAATGTGTCTGCATTTGAATATACTTTCTAAGTTGGTCATAACTTTTCTCCCAAGGAGTAAGCATCTTTTAATTTCATGCCTACAGTCACCATCTACAGTGATTTTGGAGCCCCCAAAATAAAGTCTGACACTGTTTCCACTGTTTACCCATCTATTTCTCATGAAGTGATGGGACCGGATGCCATGATCTTTGTTTTCTGAATGTTGAGCTTTAGGCCAACATTTTTACTCTCCACTTTCACTTTCATCAGGAGGCTTTATAGTTCCTCTTCACTTTCTGCCATAAGGGTGGTGTCATCTGCATATCTGAGGTTATTGATGTTTCTCCTGGCAGTCTTGATTCCAGCTTCTGCTTCATCCAGCCAAGCTTTTCTCATGATGTACTCTGCATAGAAGTTAAATAAGCAGGGTGACAATATACAGCCTTGATGTACTCCTTTTCCAATTTGGAACCAGTCTGTTGTTCCATGTCCAGTTCTAACTGTTGCTTCCTGGCCTGCAAACAGATTTCTCAAGAGACAGGTCAGGTGGTCTGGTATTCCCATCTCTTTCAGAATTTTCCACAGTTTATTGTGATCCACACAGTCAAAGGCTTTGGCATAGTCAATAAAGCAGGAATAGATGTTTTCCTGGAACTCTCTTGCTCTTTCAATGATCCAGCGAATGTTGGCAATTTGATCTCTGGTTCCTCTGCCTTTTCTAAAACCAGCTTGAACATCAGGAAGTTCACGGTTCACGTACTGCTGAAACTTGGCTTGGACAATGTTGAGCATTATTTTACTAGCATGTGAGATGAGTGCAATTGTGCAGTAGTTTGAGCATTCTTTGGCACTGTCTTTCTTTGGGATTGGAATGAAAACTGACCTTTTCCAGTCCTGTGGCCACTACTGAGTTTTCCAAATTTGCTGGCATATTGAGTGCAGCACTTTCACAGCATCATCTTTCAGGATTTGAAGCAGTTCAATGGGAATTCCATCACCTCCATGAGCTTTGTTTCATAGCAATGCTTTCTAAGGCCCACTTGGCTTCACATTCCAGGATGTCTGGCTCTAGGTGACTGATCATACCATTATGATTATCTGGGTCATGAAGATCTTTTTTGTATAGTTCTGTGCATTCTTGCCACCTCTTCTTAATATCTTCTGCTTCTATTAGGTCTAGACCATTTCTGTCCTTTATTGAGCCCATCTTTGCATGAAATGTTCCCTTGGTATCTCTAATATTCTTGAAGAGGTCTCCAGTCTTTCCCATTCTGTTTTTTTCTTCTATTTCCTTGCATTGATTGCTAAAGAAGGCTTTCTTATCTCTTCTTTCTATTCTCTGGAACTCTGCATTCAGATGCTTGTATCTTTCCTTTTCTCTTTTGCTTTTCACCTCTCTTCTTTTCACAGCTATTTGTAACCTCCCCAGACAGCAATTTTGCTTTTTTGCATTTCTTTTCCATGGGGATGGTCTTGATCCCTGTCTCCTGTACAGTGTCATGAACCTCATTCCTTAGTTCATCAGCCACTCTGTCAGATCTAGTTCCTTAAATCTATTTCTCAGTTCCACTGTATAATCATTAGGGATTTAAGTCTTACCTGAATGATCTAGCAGTTTTCCCTACTTTCTTCAATTTGAGTCTGAATTTGGTAATAAGGAGTTCATGATCTGAGCCACAGTCTCCTGATCTTGTTTTTGTTGACTGTATAGAGCTTCTGCATCTTTCGCTGCATAGAATATAATCAATCTGATTTCGGTGTTGATCATCTGGTTATGTCCACATGTAGAGTCTTCTCTTGTGTTGTTGGAAGAAGGTGTTGGCTATGACCAGTGCATTTTGTTGGCAAAACTCTATTAGTCTTTGTCCTGCCTCATTCTGCATTCGAAGGCCAAATTTGTCTGTTAGTCCAGGTGTTTCTTGACTTCCTACTTTTGCATTCCAGTCCCCTATAATGAAAAGGACATCTTTTTGGGTGTTAGTTCTAAAAGGTCTTGTAGGTCTTCATAATACTGTTCAACTTCAGCTTCTTCAGCATTACTGGTTGGGGCATAGACTTAGATAACTGTGATATTGAATGGTTTGCCTTGGAGATGAACAGAGATAATTCTGTCGTTTTTGAGAATGCCTACAAGTACTGTATTTCAGACTCTTTTGTTGACCATGATGGCTACTCCATTTCTTCTGAGGGATTCCTGCCCGCAGTAGTAGATATAATGGTCATCTGAGTTAAATTCACCCTTTCCAGTCCATTTTAGTTCACTGATTCCTAGAATGTCAATGTTTACTCTTGCCATCTCTTTTGACCACTTCCAATTTGCCTTGATTCATGGACCTGACATTCCAGGTTCCTATGCAATATTGCTCTTTACAGCATCTGACCTTGCTTCTATCACCAGTCACATGCACAACTGGGTATTGCTTTTGCTTTGGCTTCATTCTTTCAGGAGTTATTTTTCCACTGATCTCCAGTAGCATATTGGGCACCTACTGACCTGAGGAGTTCCTCTTTGGTATCCTATCATTTTGCCTTTTCATACTGTTCATGGTGTTCTCAAGGCAAGAATGCTGAAGTGGTTTGCCATTCCCTCTCCAGTGGAGCACATTCTGTCAGACCTCTCCACCATGACCCGCCCATCTTGGGTTGCTCCTCAGGCATGGCTTAGTTTCATTGAGTTAGACAAGGCTGTGGTCATAGTGTGATTAGACTGACTAGTTTTCTGTGAGTCTGGTTTCAGTGTGTCTGCCCTCTGATGCCCTCTTGCAACACCTACCGTCTTACTTGGGTTTCTCTTACCTTGGGCATGGGGTATCTCTTCACAGCTGTTCCAGCAAAGCACAGCCGCTGCTCCTTACCTTGGACGAAGGGTATCTCCTTACTGCCACCCTTGCTGATCTTCAAAGTGGGATGGCTCCTCTAGGCCCTCCTGCGCCCAAGCAGCCACCACTCCTCAGGTTACTCCTCCCAGCTGCTGCCCCTGGCCTCAGGCACTGCCCTTGGCCTCAGGAGCGAGGTGGCTTTTCCCAGCCACCCCTGACCTTGGACATGGGGTTTCTCCTCCCAGCTGCCACTGACCTTGGATGCAGGGTAACTCCTCCCATCTGCTGCCCTAGACCTCGGACTTGGGTGTCTCCTCCTGGCCATGCTTAGTGTGCCAGGTCACAGCCTCCCATGCTTAGTGGAAAAAGAAAATTTCAGAGGTGATTCTATCATCTAACAGTAATATAAATGAGATAATTGAGTACATTTTGAAAATGATGAAAAGTCTCTTAATTGTAATACATATATATATGTATATTCACTCAGTTGTGTCAGACTGTTTGTGAACCCCATAAAATGTAGCCCACCAGGCTTCTCTGGGGATTCTCCAGGTAAGAATACTGAAGTGGGTTGCCATGCTCTCCTTCCGGGGATCTTCCCAACCCAGGGATCAAATCCGGGTCTCTATCATCATAGGCAGACTCTTTACCCGCTGAGCCACCAGGGAAACTTCCACCAGAAAGTCTGGGATGCTTCAGTGGAGAAGATACCCACTCCAGTATTCATGGGCTTCTTTGGTGGCTCAGATGGTAAAGAATCTGCCTGCAGTGCAGGAGACCTGAGTTCAGTCCCTGGGTTGGGGAGATCTCCTGGAGGAGGGCATGGCAACTGACTCCAGTATTCTTGCCTGGAAAATCCCCATGGACAGAAGAGACTCGTGGCCTACAGTTCATGGAGTCACAAAGAGTCAGGCACAACTGAATGATTCTATTACCTAACAGTAATATAAATGAAATAAATGAGTATATTTTGAAAATAATGAAAAATCTCTTAATTGCTTAAGATATTTTGTATATATATATATATATATATTATATATATATATGTAAATGAAAAGATTTTAAAGGATACCAATAGTTGAAAAGTCTTAACTAGTAGAAAAGGTATGAATTCCAAAAACATTGAAATTGACAATCTCAGTTTGAATATATGTGTCTTTTAGATCTCTCATTGCAGATGCATTCTGAATATTGCTATATAAATGCTTCACTTTAATATAAAATTCCAAACCTCAGATTAACATTTCTTTCTTTCTTTTTTTTTACATTTTAATAGAGAATGATGAGAATAGCTTATGCTGAATTGAGCAAGTGGTTAAAACCTAATGGTTCAGAGGAACCTGGCGTTTAGAGAGAATTCATCAAGATCAGATGTTTAGGGCCTAAGTTACTGAAGTTTGATAAAAATTTTATGGTGAGTCATTCTCTCTACAGATTCTCACTAAAGGAAAGTTGCTCTGCCTTCTCCAGCAACATAAAAACAACCAAACGCCCCCTTGTAATCCTCCACACTATAGCCATACCGGCCATGTTATGTTCCTCAACAGCACCACGTTGCCTAATTTTTGCTGAATTTTATAAAAGAAACACTAAATTAGAGCAAAACAGTCCAGAAAGATTGTATTCAAGACTCTTGAACTGAACTCCATTTCAGAGACAAAGGGCAGGAAAGCTGGGATGAGCTAATGGAAAAGTACTAGAGGACATAATGTGGGAGGCACTCAGTGTTGTTTGACCATCTGTGTTTGCTAATTATTCCTTATCTAGATTAGGCTTCTGCCCTCCCACAGAGACTGGCATAAAGAAAGGCTCTCTCCTTGATTTCAAAGTGATGGCTCCCTGGTCTTTCAGGAAGTCATTCCTGACATTCCTAGTTTGTAAAACTGGTGGGAAACTGGAAGAAGATTTACATGTCGAAGTGGGTAGAGAAAGAATTTGCAATTATATTTTCTAAAGTAAATTCTCCAAGAAAAAGTAAAAGGTCTAAAATCAGGACAAAGCTTGTTGCAAGCTGAGGAAAATGTAAAGCCGTATTGGCAGTTTTACTCTTTTCCTTCTTTTTCAGATACATTTTCCTCTATAACTGTCACCTCATTAAATTCTATTCATTTTTTAAGATTTCAGCTTTGTTATGTCTCCTTTCCAAGTTTCTCTCTTGCTTTTTAAAGCTAGACTAGATTTCCTACTTTTACTTTCCTAACATATATTTTTTTCTGTAAACAGTACACTATATAGCACTCTGACAATAGCATTTGCCCATTCACAGATTCTCTGACAAGAAATGATGTCCACTCAAATCAATCAGTGAAACTGAACAATTACCTTTAGTAAGTAAGGGATCTCCCTAAGGTTCTGGAGAAATCCTAAGCCCTTAACTTGCAAAATACTTGCTAAGTGAAAATGAGCACTGATCTGCAACTCCCTGTCAGAGTGTACTACCCTTGCTATCCTAGGAGAGTATTTAGAGAAGACAAATTGGGCATTATAGATAGGAGAGAGTCAGAAGAAATTAATTAGCTGCATGCAGGTGCCTGAAGGACAGGAGAGACTTCCAGTGCAAAGTACACAAGTGGGCATAGCAAATTCAGGTATTTTGGCTAATTATAAAAAAGCTAATTCTGTCAATGTGATAGGCAATAACTCTGCAAAATAATGTTCTAAAGAACAGGTACAGTTCAGTTTAGTTCAGTTGCTCAGTTGTGTCCGACTCTTTGCGACTCCATGGACTGCAGCACACCAGGCCTCCCTGTCCATCACCAACTCCTGGTGTTTACTCAGTCTCATGTCCATTGAATTTGTGGTGCCATCCAACCATCTCATCCTCTGTTGTAAGACCTCACGGCCTTTCTCGGGAAGCGCGCCACAAAGACCACAGTGACTCGAATCGATGCAATCAGCAGGAGGATTTATTTAGCCAGCGCGCTGGGGTTCGAGCTCCCGTTTCCAGGAGGAACCCCCAACATTCACTGAGAGGGATTTTTATGCAGAAAGATCAAAGACAACTGGGAATGAGATCGGAATGTAGGGAACAATGCGTAAGGGGGTCTTAGGATGAAGTGGAGACATTTGATTGGTGGGGATGATTTACAGGTAATTTAGTAGAGACAGTTGACTGACCACCCGGTGGTGCCTGGTAGGGGGAAATGCATTTTGAGGAAAGGTCAGTTACACAGTGGAAACTAAGTCACAAGTTATCAGTTAAGAATAGGGAGCAGTCAGGAGGCTCTGAGTCACAAGATAAGGGGGAAAGCTATGCGGCGCATTCTGCCTTCCAGGTTTAACTCTTAACCTAGGAGTTTTCCAGTGCCCTTCTCAGAAAGCACTAAATGAAGTTACATTTTTACAGAAAGACGAATACAATGATTTACAACAAAGAGAAATTCATTATCCCAAAAGCCTTGTTTTGCTAACATCAAAACTACTATAATTCCTCAATCTAAAAGTTCTTCATTCCCCTCTTCTTCTTGTTCATGATTTCAATCTTGAAATCATAGAGTGAGCGGCTTTCAAGATTTAGCCGTCACAGACGATTTTCTCGCAGCTCCCTCTTCTTCATCTTTTAGGCGCCTAAAAGATGGTGATGGTGCAGCATGTTACGGTAGACAAGCACCTTTATATGCAGAAATTTTTTACAATGCCTTTAATAAGGCATGGTGCTAGGCACATCAGGGCAAGGATAGCAACTAACACGATGCCTACAGCCACCATGCTCTGCCACAAAGAATGAAAACTGGGAAGGTTAGAAAACAAATTTTTACAAAATCTTCAGCAGTTTGAACATCTAAAGCGGCCGAAGGCGCGTTTTTATATCTAATATTTCATTGTGTAACTGCAGTAAATCAAGAGAAATATTAGAATTATACCATATGCCTTGTAAATGTCTTTTGATCTTTTCCCACGGGAAGTCAGATATATTATAAGGTTTTTTTGTGACACAGATCCACTTGTAATTAACATGACATTGAATCTTCATTCTGAGGTCTAAGCTTTGAACCTCTTTTCCTAAGACTCTGAGAGTATCAATAAAGCGGACAGCTTATTTTTTATTTTTTTATCAATATCCTCTTGTGTTCCCATAACCCTTGTGACATTATAAGACAGAGAATCAACAACTTTGGCATCCGCACGGATTGAGCAAGGGAAACAGAGGCAGTAACAGCGGTCGCTATTAAGGAGATCAACGATATCACACCCAGAACAATTAATCCCAGGCCTCTTTTGGGCGGCCGAGGGCGGCATTGATGTGTTGTAGTAATTGCAATGCCGTTTCATCATACCAACTTCTTCTATTTTGACGGGGAGCATAACAAAAGCGGGTTGTTTTACCACTAATATCTGCTCTCCGACGCTCATACCTCTGATACAATTAGTGAGAGTGCAATTAAAACAAGACATATGGTAAACATTCTGGGTGACATTAACAGAAACATTTCCAACCAAAATCATAAAGGGTAAGGCACACATGATTTAGGATATCTAAATCCAGTAATCCCTATTATCCCAGTGGCCTCATAATACGGCGGAGGGACGGTGTAACAGAGCCAGCAAGATTTTGTAACCTCCGGGTTGGTGTCATTTAAGACTCGGTAGGCACTGTCTACAAGAGCCAATTAAAAACTTTGACAGACAACAAGACCCGCCCGCATCTCTTCCGCCAGGCGCCATCTTAGGTTTTCGACCGCAAAGCAGCCCCTTTGTTTTTAAGGTTTCCCATTTAGGGCCCCACATATCCCCCTTTTTATATATTTTATTTAAGCCCTCGAGACATTTGTATTGCTGTTCTGTAGAGCAAGGCATAGAGCTGTAGGCGGCCAACCTCCAGCCCGCCAGCCCTCTTGCGGCTGTGCCTGTCTTAGGTTGCCCTCCTCTGAGGGTCTTACCCGTCATTGGCTATCCAGCCACCTCTTGGGGGCTAGGCGGAATCTCTCTAGATGATGAGCATCTAGAACTCTTATTTTTATTTATCTGTCTCGGTTAATCTCTTGAAGGGCTAAATTAATCCAGGGGTTTTGTGGGTCCCCAACGTGGGGCTCCTCTTTCATGACCTGGGCAAGCATAACTTTTTTTTAACACTACAACAAGCAGAATAACAAAAACAAGCAAATAGAAGGCATTTTTAAACCAGGTGAATCGAGTTTGTATCCAGTCCCATAGATCCATTGCTCCCTTTTTACCTGTTAAGAGTCTCATTTAACATTGGAAAAGCTGTCAGACAAAAGCTGGAGTATCTCATGTCGCAGTCTATGAGTGCCAGAACACAACGCCTCGATCGCTCTGGCATGGAGAGCGTGGAGTCCCATCATAGCAGATCTCAGATATTCAACAGTTTGAAATCCTAGCAGAGGCAGTGGATGTGTTGTTTATAATCTGATGGTTTGAGCTTGTTGAACTCCCAGCATGGATGCTGACACGATGTACCCTCATGGTTGATGGCCTGTGCCGTTAAACCCAGGCTTCAAAGATTTTAAAAACTGTTGCACACCACAGCAATGAGGAAGGTCACACGGAGAGGCTAGGTAATCCGACGATCACCAGGAGCGGTGTCCAGCAGGGTCGTTGCAGGATGATCTGAAAAGGAAGAAAAGATCGCCCAAGAACATTTTGTTCTTGGGCTCAATATGTGAATGTCTCTTTAATCTGTTTCAGCTTTTGAGATTTGACCTCTCTTGTGGTGTAAATTTAAGATTCCTTCTGGCACCCATATAGGGCTGGGGTCCCCAATGGGGAATATCATCCGAATCCTCTCCCCATTGTAAGGAGTGGATCAGGCCCCTCTACTGACCAGTGATGGGTTTTTTCCATCTCACTTGTATTTCAGGTTTTATTTCTTGGTTGGACCAATGTTTTTGAAAACATGGTATCAGTTCATTTTTGAAAAATTTAAGATGTTTAAAGAGTGCCATTACAAGTTGCTGGTGAGGGCTTATTCCCCTTTGTTTTGTAATTGAGCCTTTAAATTTTGATGGTGGCACTTAAGTTTTTAAAAGAGAATAATGGGTTACATCAGTTTGCCACAGCACATTGGGTTTTAGCCCTCTCTAATTTATATGAGTAAGATCGTGAAGATCATAGGCATCTTGTAAGTTACAAGCTTGGATTGTAAGGAGGCCGCTGCATCGGCCGGGGAATTTCCCATTGAAAGCAATCCAGGAAATCTTGATGACCCCTAAGATGGTCACATAAATGGGGTAGTGGGAGGTCTCTGACTGGTATGTCTTCCCTTGCCTTGAGGGCACTCCTTCAAAGTGTCCCTCGTGGTTGATGAGCCAGGCCCTGGAGAATAGTTCTGCCCACAGGAGTTTGGGCCATTTTCTGCCACTGCCTTTTGAGCTCTAAATCATTGGCCTCCCAAGGGTACCAGGCTGCCAGCCTATTCCCCCGGGTTAACATTTACAGGAAAGGCTTGAATTGGGCCGGTAAAGGGCAATGGGGATCCCCAAGGGTCCCGGGATAAGTTCTCCCTATTGAACATCTTATCTGTTCTTTGATCAGATCTTGAAGAGAGAATCCCGCAACCCACTAACCGCAACTCTAATATCTAGGGCTGATTGATCAATAAAGGCCATGGCCACTGTAGCCCATGTCTTCAGATGTGGGATCGTAGGGGGTAAATCTCTTGAATGCCTATTAACCTATCTAGGAAACAGTAGGTGACCGGTAGGCCCTGAGTCACTCTCTACCTAGCCAAATGGTGGGGTGCCTTGGCCCTCGGAGACCGCCACCAGAGCCTGGCGATAGACCCCAGGGCCCACCGCGGAGAATTGTAGTCCCAGTCAGGTCCGTCAGGGGAAACCACATCTATCATTAGGAAGCACTGTGGGACGTCCGTCATCTCCTGGCACATTGCGAGCCTCAATAGTACCGCTGTCTCTTCAGTGGTTAACAGGGTCTGCAACAATGCTGACAATCATCCCAAGTGGGCTGATGTGAGAAAACAAGAGATTCTATCAAAGAGGTCAGCGCCGGTATCAGAAAAGAGGGGTTGTTATTTTTCCAGTTAAAAGGTCAGAGGCAGAGAACGGCCAATATTGGAGGGCCGAACCGCATCAGGGGCCGTCCCCGGAGGGGGAGAGCGGTGGAGTCCGGGGTGACAGCTCACGGCCCGCGTCCTGCCGCCGGGCCCATTTCCCCTTGGCTGTCAGGCGAGGCGATCGCTTGTCCTCTGAGGTGCCGGAGGTGGGACCTGCACAGTAGGTAGGGTGGGGGAGAATCTAAAAGCAAGAAATCAGTTTGCAGGTCTGGAATATACTTTTGACGGGGGCCCGTCCCCTCTCTGCCGTGGATCTTAAGGCAAAGATTTCTGCAGCAGGCTCCAACAGCCCCTGTGGGGAAAAGAAAGGCCGAACCCACGCCGGGGGTGAGCGGACCAGGTCTTCCCACACCACAAATATGGCACCTGGTCTGGGTGCAGTAGCAGGGGTGAAAATTACAGTTTTAACCTGTTTGACTTGTTCTGAAGAGAATGACCCTTCCCGCCAGCCGGTCTTAAAACTGCCAGTCAACCGCGCATAGGCTCTGCCATTTCCTCACTGTCATGGAAAGATCATGGCCCGATCACTCTGTCCAATGATCTACCGTCAGAGACAAGGGGTTGTCACGGTCTGTCCCATCGTCAGTTTGTCACAAAAAATGAACACTAACGAGTACTAAGTAAGACAAGTAGCAGTGGAAAAATCAGATAGAGCGGCTGCTGTAAACCTTTGCCCTCGGAAGTCTTAAGCAGATGAGCTTCCTAGCTCCACAGATACAGAACCAGGCGGAGGGGAACTCACGATCCCACTCCCAGGTCGGCGTTCCAGGCGCCCTGGCAAACGCCACAGATACAGACAGAGAGGCGCCCCCACAGATACAGACAGACAGGTGCGCGAGGGCACAGATCCTGTTCAGCAGCGGAGGAGACCAGGAGGAAGAAAAGAAAGATTACTGAGGATAGCCACCAAAAATCCTACCGGGAATGGTGGCGGCCAGAGAGGTGGACTTATGGCGTGCTTTGAGTCACTGTGTGCCTATGCCGTGCACGGAAGTTTTGCTGGGGGCGGGCGCCCTAGCGGCTTCTGGCCCGTATCCGTACGAGCTCCAGTGGCAGGCGCCCAATGGCTTAAGTGCCTGACCCGTGCCCACAAATAGGTAATATTAGGCCAGATCCTCACAAGAAGGACAGGGAAGTTTCACCCAGCCGGGCGATAGTTACTGGGGCTCACCTGTCGTAAGGCCTCAAAGTCCACCAGGGAGTAGCCCTGGCCGGGACTAATCAGTTGCCCCACAACCGCCCGCCCGTCACTGAAACTTCCGAAGGATTAAGTCAAGCAGCAGGAGAGAAAAGTGAGACAATACAGATTTAACACAGAGCAGACTAGTCACAGACCTTTACAGACGTACACGGAGACACAGAATTGCTCAGCATACCTCCGAATTCAAAAGCCAAAGGGTCTGAGTGAGCGAGGCGATCCCGGACGAGCCCCCAAATGTAAGACCTCACGGCCTTTTCTCGGGAAGCGCGCCACAAAGACCACAGTGACTCGAATCGATGCAATCAGCAGGAGGATTTATTTAGCCAGCGCTGGGGTTCGAGCCCCGTTTCCAGGAGTGAACCCCCAACATTCACTGAGAGGGATTTTTATGCAGAAAGATCAAAGACAACTGGGAATGAGATCGGAATGTAGGGAACAATGCGATAAGGGGGTCTTAGGATGAAGTGGAGACATTTGATTGGTGGGGATGATTTACAGGTAATTTAGTAGAGACAGTTGACTGACCACCCGGTGGTGCCTGGTAGGGGGAAATGCATTTTTGAGGAAAGGTCAGTTACACAGTGGAAACTAAGTCCAAGTTATCAGTTAAGAATAGGGAGCAGTCAGGAGGCTCTGAGTCATCAAGATAAGGGGAAAGCTATGCGGCGCATTCTGCCTTCCAGGTTTAACTCTTAACCTAGGAGTTTTCCAGTGCCCTCTCAGAAAGCACTAAATGAAGTTACATTTTTACAGAAAGACGAATACAATGATTTACAACAAAGAGAAATTCATTATCCCAAAAGCCTTGTTTTCTAACATCAAAACTACTATAATTCCTCAATCTAAAAGTTCTTCACTGTCATCTCCTTTTCCTCCTGCCTTCAATCTTTCCCAGCATCAGGGGTTTTCCAATGAGTCAGTTCTTTACATCAGATTCCCAAAGTATTGGAGTTTCAGCTTCAGCATCAGTCCTTCCAATGAATACTCAGGACTGTTTGCCTTTAGGATGTACTGGTTGGATCTCCTTGCAGTCCAAGAGAAACTCTCAAGAGTCTTCTCCAACACCACGGTTCAAAGGCATCAATTCTTTGGAGCTCAGCTTTCTTTATGGTCCAACTTTCACATCCATACATGACTACTGGGAAAACTATAACTTTGACTAGACAGACCTTTGTTGGTAAAGTAATGTCTCTGCTTTTTAATATGCTGTCTACGTTGGTCATAGCTTTTCTTCCAAAGAGCAAGTGTCTTTTAATTTCATGGCTGCAGTCACCATCTGCAGTGATTTTAGAGCCCAAAAATAAAGTCTCTCAGTGCTCCCATGGTTTCCCCCATCTATTTGCCGTGAAGTGATGGGGCCAGACGCAATGATCTTAGTTCTCTGAATGTTGATCTGTAAGCCAGATTTTTCACTCTCCTTGTACACTTTCATCAAGAAGCTCTTTAATTCTTCGCTTTCTGCCATAAAGGTGTTGTCATCTTCATATTTGAGGTTATTGATATTTCTCCTGGCAATCTTGATTCCAGCTTGTGCTTCAAAGAACAGGTAACTGGCAAAAAAATAACACTTCTTTTTCTGAGTCTTTTTCTTCATTAGAAGGATGCCAGGGACTAGAGGTATGAGCAGCAAGATTTAATACTCAGGTTAGGAGATTAGAAAATGACTGGATGAGTAATCTGTGTTGTTGCTAAGGGTAAGTGGGTTTAACCAGTGAGCTGCAGTCCACAGGAACTGTCTTAGTTAGTCCCTTTAGGATGCTGTAACAAAATATTCCAGACTGGGTATCTTGTAAACTATAGTAATTTATGTCTCACAGCTCTGCAAGTTGGATGTTTGAGATCAGGGTGCCAGCATGGTTAGGTGAGGTCCTTCTTCCAGGTAGCATACTTTTCTTTGTATTCTCACATGAAGGATGTAAGGGGCAAAGGAGCTCTCTCAAGCCTCTTCTGAAAGGATATTAAATATCTTCTAAATGTATCCCTTCATACTGAGCATGAGAATATCAGCATATGAATTAGTATTTGGTGAGACAAAAATATTCAGATCATACATAACAGGAACTAAATTTTAGGGTGTGTAAAATAGCATAAGATAAGAAAGAAATACAGTGGATTGATTGCCATATAAGATAAGAGAGATACAATGAATTCATTGCCCTATGAGTCACTGAATCTGGAGTTGCCCACTTATTTTCTAACTGTATCTGGATTGGCTGAGAACATAGTATATTTAAAAGTGCAGTCAGAGGACATCCATCAGCCCAGATAGAAGAAAGTTGGAAAAACAAGGGCTTATTCTTTCCTAAGATTATATAGGGAGATTCTTCTGGAATGTTTTCTAGAAATCCTACCTCCCTTTTATGCCTCACCAGGTTAGATTTATTTTTGGCAGTATTATATCCTGACAAACGTTTTATCTAAATTTTCTCTGTCCAATAACTAAATCGTATGTTCTTTTAATTGCTTCTATCTTGGGATTCCAACATATTTTCTAAGAATGTAGTAACTCAAACAGCAAAAGAATACAGCTGTGCTCTGGGGACCCTGTGCTTCCATAGCCTCCCAACTACTTTCATTTGTTTCCCTGGAGGGGAGAAATATTCCTGAAGGGATGCTGACTAATCAAATTATAAACAAGAAATGTGAATGAATACATTTTCTTCAAGGCTCTTTTCGGTTATCAGTGAAATAGGTTAGCAAGGATATGTGTATTATATGATCTATTTTTAACTCAAATTAAAATTCAACTTTTCATTACATAAAAGTTTATATAACAGCATCACAACCTGGCACTTCTACTCTTTCAGCATGTCATGTAAAGGTTGCAGACTTACATTTGATAAAAGAAGCATGATGTCACTGAACATTAATAAAGTCCTATTTCCTAGATAAAAAGAACAATACATACATTAGGAAAATAATGGTGTCTATATTAAATATTACTCTAGACCTTAGAGCTATTACTCATCACATTCCACTTGTTCAACCATGACCTCCATGGCTCTTTACTGTACTGAACCCTGAACACCCATTATGCAAAGCATAATTGCAACTCAGAGAGGTAAAATAATATTAATCAGGGATAGCATTGCAATAGACTTTGACCCATAGGTATAAATCTAATAAATGTGCAGGATTTTTCCCCATAATATAATGAGTTCTTCCTTATATCATTACTCATGAGACCAATGTGAAATCATAATAGAAATATTTAAGACAATTAATGGGACAGATAAGAAATGATCGTATGGTTTTAATTTCCTAATTATTTTAATGCCCCAAATTAAAGATATACATCAAGTTATATCCATTAAATCCTGCCAGTCATATTTCTTTGGAATAATGTGATAAAAGAGTAAAAGTAGAAGTCAGATAAAATTAAGCAAAGAAAATGTTAGGCTGACTGTCAGGGAAGCAATATCCAAATGATTAAATCAGATGGATTGTGAAACAGTCTATTAAGTAAAGTGGTTAAAAGTGCCATCTCTTAGGCCATAAAAATAGACTGCAGTAGGCATTTTACCAAAGGGAACTGTTCTTCAGTGGTTTGATTAGATAAACACAGGTCATCAAAATCTCTGATTCTAAGCAACCCTATCATCTATCTGTTTTTTTTTCCCCCTGACATCCATTTGTCATTTTTTTAATGATTCAAATTCAGCTCTTTGTCAGTCTGCACTGTTTCTGCTTTGAAACAACTTATTTTGATATATAAATAAAAATACTTTAAACTTTCACATCCCCCATGCTAACCATCCCTACTAGTCACACACACACATACACACAGAATTCTTTTTATAAAACTGTATATTCAAACCACTTGACACATGAAGCATCAAAATAAGCAGGAAAATAGTGGAACCGGTGTGTTTATAAGACCATGCTATCATTTAGAAAAACTTGGCTTTAAATATGTGAAGCTATGCATGTTTCTCTATAATTATTTATTTCCAATGGTTCAGAATATGACTTATTTTCTCCAAATTCAAGAGACTTATTAATGCAGATGTGAAATAATTTCCATAAGTTATTATTATTATTTATTTATTATTACAATACTGTATTTGTTTTGCCATATATTGACATGAATCAGCCACAGGTGAACACAATCTCCCAATGCTGAAGCCCCCAGGAAAGTAAAGAAGTATAGATATTCACAAACCAGATTGTTGTCATTTCCAGTAGGGATCAGAACTGAGAATTGTGGGTAAAGGATAAATTGGGGCTTATTTTTCCATTGCATATTCTTTTATGAAATTGGTAGTCTTTATCACATGCATACATTATCTCACAAAACTAAAAGGAAAAATATTCAATCTTGAATAAATATTCCAAATAATTCTTAAGAAAAGAAATATTTTTAAAAAGTGATACACTTCAAACTCATAGGGAATTGCATTAGGAATTACACTCCCAGATATTGTCAAATGTATAAAGAAAATTGATTGTGAACAACTATTTGAAATTACAAATATCATGAGACCTTGGGTTTTCTAATAAAAATGCTTTTAAGAAAATAAGTGTTACTGATATTCTCACTTTTAAGTTACTAAGCTGAAATATCAACATCAAAAACTTACTTTAATATCTTCAAAGACTCTAAAAGTTATGTTGTCTTTATAAAAATTCCTGTTGATATAAACTCAGCCTCTCCAAAGCATTTTATGCTTCTTTCTGTGTGACTATTATAAAAGTATCTGTCAAAGTAGCTAGCATTTTACCACTTAACCCTTTTCATCATTGTCACGTGTCTTATCTACAAAATTTGACAAAAGCTAGGGTCTGGGGTCATAGTCACAAAATATCTAGACTCCATAGAATAGTAAATAATTGGCAATGTACTTTGGCTTACAAGTAACATTTTCATAGTTTTTCATTCATCTCCGTGTTATTTGCTTTGATGTGGTATCAACATATTTGGTTTTGCCGTGCCAAATATTGCTTTCCTTTGACCAGTTTTCGAACAAGGGAAAGCCTCAGAAATATCTAAGTCATCAAAGCAAATGGCAGGAAGTCCTGGGAAGGAATTTGTAAGTACATTAATAAGAGGGGACTTCTAAGGACTTAGTTCAGTTCAGTCACTCAGTCATGTCTGACTCTTTGTGACCCCATGAATTGCAGCACGCCAGGCCTCCCTGTCCATCACCAACTCCTGGAGTTTACCCAAACTGATGTCCATCAAGTGGGTGATGCCATCCAGCCATCTCATCCTCTGTCATCTCCTTCTCCTGTCCCCAATCCCTTCCAGCATCAGAGTCTTTTCCAGTGAATCAACTCTTTGCATGAGGTGGCCAAAGTACTAAAGTTTCAGCTTCAGCATCATTACTTCTAAAGAACACACAGGACTGATCTCCTTTAGAATGGACTGGTTGGATCTCCTTGCAGTCCAAGAAGAAAAGGTCAGTTTTCATTCCAATCCCAAACAAAGGCAATGCCAAAGAATGTTGAAACTACTGCACAATTGCTCTCAGCTCACACACTAGCAAAGTAATGCTCAAAATTCTCCAAGCCAGCATTCAACAGTACATGAGCTGTGAACTTCCAGACATTTGAACTGGATTATAAAAGGCAGAGGAACGAGAGATAAAATTGCCAACATCATTGGACCAGAGCAAAAGCAAGAGAGTTCCAGAAAATCATCTACTTCTGCTTTATTGAGTACACCAAAGCCTTTGACTGTGTAGATCACAACAAATTATGAAAAATTCTTAAAGATGGGAATATCAGACCATCTGACCTGCCTCCTGAAAAATATGTATGCAGATCAAGAAGCAGCAGTTAGAACTGGACATGGAACAACAGACTAATTCCAAATCAGGAAAGGAATACTTCAAGGCTGTATATTGTCACCCTGCATATTTAACTTATATGCAGAGTACATCATGTAAAATGCCAGGATGGATGAAGCAAAAGCTGGAATCAATATTTCTGGGAGAAATATCAATAACCTCAGATATGCAAATGATACCACCCTTATGGCAGAAAGTGAAGAACTAAAGAGTCTCTTGATGAAAGTGAAAGAAAAGAGTGAAGAAGTTGGGTTAAAACTCAATATTCAGAAAACTAAGATCATGGTATCCAGTCCCATCACTTCATGGCAAACAGAAGGGGAAACAATGGAAACATAGAGATAATTTATTTTGAGGGGGCTCCAAAATCACTGCAGATATTGACTGCAGCCATGAAATTAAAAGATGCTTTGCCCTTTGAAGAAAGGCTATGACCAACCTAGATAGCATCTTAAAAAGCAGGGACATTACTTTGCCAACAAAATCTGTCTAGTCCAAGTTCTGGTTTTTCCAGTGGTCATGTATGGATGTGGGAGTTGGACTATAAAGATAGCTGAGCAACCAATAATTGATGCTTTTCAATTGTGGTGTTGGAGAAGACTCTTGAGAGTTCTTTGGACTGCAAGGAGATCCAACCAGTCCATCTTAAAGGAAATCAGTCCTGAATATTCATTGGAAAGACTGTTGCTGAAGCTGAAACTCCAACACTTTGGCCACCTGATGTGAAGAACTGACCCTTTGGAAAAGACCCTGATGCTAGGCAAGACTGAAGACAGTAAGAGGAGGGGACAGTTAGGATGAGATGGATGGATGACATCGCCCACTCAACGGACACGAGTTTGAGCAAGTTTTGGGAATTGGTAATAGACAGAGAAGGCTGTCATGCAGCAATCAATCCATAGGGTTGCAAAAAGTCGGACACAACTGACAGACTAAATTGAAAGATATCTATTCTTCCTGAGCATCCAGGTAACTTCTTTTCCTCGATCCTTTATATTTAGGGGCAACACTGGAACTAGCCAGTGTAATGTGATGGAAATAGATGTAATTACTGCTAACAGTCCATGCCTTGCATGTGTTTATTACAGCACTTATTAATTTACCCTGTCCCTTTTAAAAATCTGCATCATAAATCCAGAAAATTGGACACTTATGTGCATCGGTGACTCTGCAGGGATCTAGTTCAATTGTTTTTCTGCAGTAAATGATGTAAAATTGTAAAAATCATTTTAGACTATCTTAGATTGAAAGATTGAATTACATTTTTCATGACAGATCTAATTGTGAAATTATTTTTTTCCTAAAATGATTGTTTTAAACTTCACTTAGGATATTGTCCTTATCAAGTGTGATTCATCAGATAAATTAGTGTGTCCATGTATATTTAAGCAGGTATATAATATGTAGCTTATGCCAACCACTTTTATCCAAATATAATCAATGACTTGTAGTTTTCTGTTTGTTTCATATGATTTCAGAATATACCACTGTTTTCTGTATATAGTGAAAATGAAAACTGTATTACTGTTATAGCAACTTTATGCATTCTCCTGGAGAAGGAAATGGCCACCCACTCCAGTATTCTTGCCTGGAAAATTCCTTGGACAGAGGAGCCTGATGGACTACAATACATGGGGTTGCAATGAGTTGGACATAACTGAGCAACTAACACACACACATAGTTTCAAAATCAGTTGTAAATATTGTTAATTATAAGGTCATGCTTGATGAATTTTAGAAGTTTGTCTACCTCTGTGTGTTGTAATTGAGAGTAAATTTTCTAAAAATTGATTCTTAACATGTGTAATATATGGATTTAGCTTGCCATGAACATAATGAAATTGATGCATACTGGAATAGAAAATAATTTTTAAAAGTTAAAGTGATAAAGCAATGTATTATTACTTTTTGAGTGTCTATTTCATTATACTTTTAGTGCTTTTAAAAATCATATTAATGATGCTCACTCCACCAAATACAAATATTGTAACAAATTTCTCTCCTACCTTTCTCTCAAAGATTGTTTTTGTATTGGAGAGAATGTGCAAATTCCTAATTTTTCAAATTCATCACAAGAGTTTCTGATTTGAAATAAAACTCTAAGAACTTTATCAAAATGATTAAGATTGAAATTTAAGGTTGGAGTATGTGACTACAGAGACATTTGGTGGTTGTTGATTTAGCCTGGAGGACTTTTGAACTGGTTGTTGAATTCTGAAACTATTAGAGATCTGAAAAATTTAAGAAAGATTTCACTTAAAATGTTTACAGATTTCTTCACCAGTGATTACTTACAATAATAACCAGTTTCTTATGATGACACTAAAACCTCAAAACAGATGAGATGATTCAAGGATCACTAGGTTAAGATACAGACAATTTATCACAACAGTCTGGAGCCATGATTTGATATTCACTTCACTGCTATAAAAGAACACTGTGTATTACAGGACACTAGGTATATAACTCCCCCCCCCCACACACACACTCTGGAGTAATATGTCTAAGGCATTCTTAGACATTCTTTATTGAATCTGAAACTAATGCAGAAATCTCCATTCTGTGATAACACTGGAGCATTATGGTGTTCAAACAATAATGCCAGTTTGGCTCTGAGCATTTGTAATTTGCAACTCTATTCTAAGCAAAGGTTTAAGCAATATAGGTTATGATTATTGATATCTGGATTGTGAGGTTGCCACAGAAAAATTCTGAGTAAGGCCAGTACATCTAGGGGTCTAGCTGAAGTCTAGGGACAAAGGGTTGACCACTCTAAGAATCTTCCTTGGTGCTGTTTTTCAAGGATGTGTTTGATGTTAAGGACACATAACATTTGCGTGGAACTCTGTACTTGTTTCCAAGGGTTGTCCCAGAGCGTTTGTTTTAAAATCCCTAGATCTTTTAAGTATTAGTTGCATGAGGACTTAAACAACATTAAAAAAAAATGTTATGTTTGTTATAAAAAGGCAGTGTTTTGAATAAAGGCAATAGCTGTTGTTTTAGAGGGAATTCAGCTTTAACTAGTGTGGTGGACTAGACATCTTTTAGATTATATCTAGGACTTTGAAACTATAGCTCCTAACCTGGGGGTAGGGGAAAGAACTTGAATTACTATAAATGAATATCATGGGACTAAGGAGCTCATGGGAATGGAAAGACTTTTTATAAAGCAATAGTTACTATACTGGCAATTGCAGCTGACAGGGGATGGCACGGTATGGGTTTAAATGCCCCATTGTCCTGAGACTGTGTACCACCACTACATGTTTAATCATGGATGAGTGACAGGACAGAGCTGTATTCTATTGGAACTGGCCAAAGAAGCCTAAGAATTTTTAATTTGAGTCAACTTCTTTCTAGCTAGTAACTTTGAGTAATTTTTGTAAATATTATTAGACATTTTATAATAGCCAAGACATGGAAGCAACCTAGATGTCCATTAGCAGATGAATGGATAAGAAAGCTGTGGTACATATACACAATGGAGTATTACTCAGCCATTAAAAAGAATACATTTGAATCAATTCTAATGAGGTGGACAAAACTGGAACCTATTATGCAGAGTGAAGAAAGCCAGAAAGAAAAATACCAATATAGTATACTAACACATATATATGGAATTTAGAAAGATGGTAATGATAATTCTGTATGCGAGACAGCAAAAGAGACATGGATGTATAGAACAGTCTTATGGACTCTGTGAGAGAGGGAGAGGGTGGGATGATTTGGGAAAATGGCATTGAAACAGTATAATATCATATGTGAAATAAATCTCCTGTTGTGGTTCAATGTATGATACAGGATGCTTGGAGCTGGTGCACTGAGATGACCAAGAGGGATGGTATCCATTTATATCCATTTATCAAAATCTAAACCTTATGTTTATTTAATTTTATTTACCTTATTTTCTTATTTATTTATTTTTTTTGGCTCCAAAAGCACTGCAATTGGTGACTGCAACCATGAAATTAAAAGATGCTTGCTCCTTGGAAGGAAAGCTGTGACCAACCTAGACAGCGTATTACAAAGCAGAGACATTAATTTGCCAAAAAAGGTCCATCTAATCAAAGCTATGATTTTTCCAGTGGTTGTATATGGGTGTGAGAGTTGGACCATAAAGAAAATTGAGCGTCAAAGAATTGATGCTTTTGAACTGTGGTGTTAGAGAAGATTCTTGAGTGTCCCTTGGGCTGCAAGGAGATTCAACCAGTCAATCCTAAAGGTAATCAGTCCTGAATATTCATTGGAAGGACTGATGCTGAAGCTGAAACTCCAGTACTTTAGCCACCTGATGCAAAGATCTGACTCATCTGAAAAGACCCTGATGCTGGGCAAGATTGAAGGCAGGAGGAGGAGGGGATGACCAAGGATAAAATGATTGGATGGCATCACCAACTTGATGGACATGAATTTAAGCAAGCTTTGGGAGTTGGTGATGGACAGGGAACCCTGGCATGCTGCAGTCCATGAGGCTGCAAAGAGTTGGACATGACTAAGTGACTGAACTTAAGTGAACTGAAAACTTAAGTACTCACTTAACTTTAAGAAATGGAAATGTGCTGTTGCTTAGGAAAAAAATCACTCTACAAATAAGAATCCTAACTTTCCAGTCAAAAACAAGCACTCTGTGAAGAGAAGACTATGGGAGATATCATGAACTGTATATCACAAATCTCCAGATTGGGATCTATATTGTCATTGGATGATATTGTTTTAACTCATGATGAGAAGTGGCCTTACTTTTATGGCTGCCTGCAAAATCCACTACAGCTGACAGTGACTTGCCATGAACAGTGGTCTACAAATTAAACACTATAATTTATTTCTGTATTAAAGGATTACTGACAGTTGGTTCAGAAAGGTTTTTTTTTTTTTTCAAATTAAATACTAGCATAGTATATTGAAATACCAAATTCTTGCTGTACTTATACACACAGAGTTTATCAAAGTTTCTTAAAATTTAAAATCTATTTTCAGGAGAAAATCCATGACACATTTATTCCTATTAATATATACATTTCTTTATATCTTACCATATGAAAATGGTATTGTGCATATTATAATGGAATGTTTGTATACACATATGAAGATGAACTACTTTTTCTTGGGCTAAATTAAATGAAATTAATTTACTGTAGATCATAAGATTGACCTGTTTGATTTTCAGTGTTAATAAAATGTGAATAAAAGTTGATCATCATATGCCAAACTATTAACAATCCTCATATGCCTTTCAAAGACATTTGTGTTAAAATATACGCCTAATGTGGTCACCAAAATTCATAAATAGAATAAGCTATGAAATTAAGTTCAAGGAAAAGCAAAGAACTGAGAGTCTTCCTCTAGTACAATTATGAGATATGAAGGAGTAAAATTTCATTTTCCCTTCATATGATATTAATATATGTGTATGATTCTGATTACTAAGACTGGAGTTATAAAGATTTACTAAAGTCTTGAGTGTGCGTAGTCACTCAGTCATATCTGACTCTTTGTGACCCCATGAACAGTAGCCCATTAAGCTGTTTTGTCTATGGAATTCTCCACACAAGAATACTGGAATGGGTTGTCATTTCTTTCTCCAAAGTCTTGAGTAGTTTGTGAAAAAGTTAACTCTATATTATATAAACTATGAGTACCCTCTGTGGAATAAAGTTTTTGGCAATAGACTTTAGAGGAATTTTCTTGCATATTGACAAATGAAGGAGGTAATTTAGAAAGTCTTCTCAAATATACTCTGTTTTCTATGTACTCTTATAGCTGAAAACACACTAAGTATAAACAGCCTTATAATGAGAGTTCCATGTGCAATTAACTTATTTAGAAGAGAGTATTATGTTATTTTTGGCTTATTTATCTTCAAACATCAAACTTCCTCCAAGATGTTATCATCATATATATGGGCACCGTTAGATACCTAAATCCTACTTAGTATATTGTAATTGCTCAATCAATTCTTATTTGATTTAATGATGTCTTTGTATAAATCCAAGGAAAAGAAAACATACTCATCTCTTCTATGATGTAAGTGTGGAGAATTTTAACAATAATTTGTAGTACAAAGACATTTTACATTATAAATTTATATCAACCAAGCCCTCATGAAATTATGCATATATTTATTGCAAGGTAAGTTTGCTTTTAACATTAATTGGTAGAATTTTTCTACTAGTCCTCATGCACACACCAAAAATATGAGTACTCTTATGTTTTGTGCCGGGGGTATTTTCAAAGATAGTATTCTGTTCTCATTAAACTAAATTGTTTAATGGATGCAGTTGTGGAGTGTTTTCATTAAAAATTACTTTTAAAACTATATTTTA
Source organism: Nanger dama (assembly GCA_917880005.1). Lineage (NCBI taxonomy): Eukaryota > Metazoa > Chordata > Mammalia > Artiodactyla > Bovidae > Nanger > Nanger dama. Next base: position 8,726,813 of record CAKJTW010000059.1, read on the forward strand.
AGGGCGATAGTATTCCATTGTGTATATGTACCACAGCGTTCTTATCCAATCATCTGCTAAACTAATGTTCTTTAATGGGTGACTCAAATTCTGATGACAGATTTTTGGTCAAGTTGTTTTCAGAGGAAGGGGCAAATAAGCCAGAAAGAAAAAAAATTACTGATTTTAAAAACTATATGGAATTTTAAGACTGACCTGAGGAGACAAAAAAAAAAAAACAAAGAGAAAGGACGGAAGGAAGGCTGAGGGAGAGGGGGGGGAGGTGGGAGAAGGCAAGAACAGTCGACAGAAACGAAACGCAATCTATGTTCTGTGTGGGGGGGGGGGGGTGGGGGGGGGGGCTGGGGAGGATAAAGGAGGGGGTGGGGGGGGGGGGGGGGGGGGGGGGGGGGGGGGGGGTGGGTGTTTTCTTGGGGGTGTGGGGGTTGTGTTAAAAGGAAAAAAAAAAAAAAATAGTATTTTAAAAAAAAAATAAAAAAAAAAAAAAAAAAAAAAAAAAAAAATTCACAAAGCATATGGTCCACAAAACATTCTTTCCTTCTGAAGATTTTAAGAAGAATTATTATCATTAACAAGTCTTTTAGTATTAAACGTAAATGGCCAATTGAAACAAATAGTTCTGCGACAGTTCTTTCACCATTGATTAAGACTGGGGTGGCAGGTATTGGGGCTAATATTCATTTAGCCTTCTGAGCATTCTGGGGAGACTTGGTGACCTTGCTAGCTCCATCTGCTTTCTTGTCCACTGCTTTGATGACACCCACAGCAACCATCTGTCTCATGTCACGCACAGTAAAATGGCCCAGGGGAGAAGAGCCAGAGAAACTCTCTACACACGTGGGCTTGCCAGGAACCATATCAAAAATGGCAGCATCACTAGATTTCAAGATTTTAGGGCTGTCTTCCAGCTTTTCCCCAGAATGATGATCAACCTTCTTCAGCTCAGCAAACCTGCAAGCAATGTGAGCTGTGTGACAGTCCAGCACAGGTGCATATCCAGCACTGATTTGGCCTGGATGGTCCAAAATAATCACCTAAGCTGTGAAGCCAGCTGCTCCCATGGGTGGGTCATTTTTGGTGTCAACAGCCACATTCCCATGACAAACATCGTTGACAGACATCTTGACATTGAAGCCCACACTGTCCCCAGGAAGGGCTTCACTCAGTGTTTTATGGTGCATTTCTATAGACTTCACTTCAACTGTTACATTTACTGGAGCAAAGGTGATCACCATGCCAGGTTTGAGAATATCAGTCTCTACTTGACCCACAGGGACAGTACCAATCCCACCAATTTTATAGACATCCTGAAGGGACAAACACAAAGGTCTGTCAGTTGGACGATTTGGGGACAGTATGCAATCCAAAGCTTCAAGCAGGGTGGTTCCATTGGTACTGCCCTCCTTATGGGTAACTTTCCATCCCTTGAACCATGGCATGTTAGCACTTAGCTCCAGCACGTTTTCACCATCCCAGCCAGAAACTGGCACTAATGCCACTGTGTCAGGGTTGTAGCCAATTTTCTTAATGTAGGTGCTGACTTCCTTAACAATTTCCTCGTATCTCTTCTGGCTGTAGGGGTGGCTCAATAGAATTCATTTTGTCAACTCCAACAATTAGTTGTTTCACCCCAGAGTATAAGCCAGAGGGCATGCTCATGGGTTTGCCCCTTCTTGGAGATATCGGTTTCAAATTCATCAACACCAGCAGCAACAATCAGAACAGAACAGCCAACCTGAGATGTGCCTGTAATTATGTTTTTGATGAAGTCTCTGTGTCCTGGGGCATCAGTGATGGTAACATAATACTTGCTGGTCTCAAATTTCCACAGGGAGATATCAATGGTGACACCACACTCACGTTCAGCTTTCAGTTTGTCCAAGACCCAGGCATACTTGAAGGAGCTCTTTCCCATCTTGGCAACCACCTTCTTTAACTTTTCAATTGTTCTCTTGTTGATGCCACCGCATTTGTAGATCTGATGGCCAGTCGTGGTAGGCTTCCCTGAGTCAACATGCCCAATGACAACATGTTGATGTGGGTCTCTTCCTTTCCCATTTTTGCTTAGGTTTAATGGTGGTTTTCATGACACCTGTGTCCTGGCAGCAAACCCATTGCGAAAAAGCCTAAGATACTATTTAAAACAACAACAACAACAATTTATTTATCTATTTTTTTAGAGAGAACTATAGTTATCTTCCATGATGAAAATAGCAATATACAGATGTTTTTAAAAGTTAGGAAAATATTTTTCTCTCTTGTATAGAATTTTGGGGAACTCAGGGAGAAGCTTTCTTCAGAGTGGATCAAATCTTGATCTGCAGTTTGTCATTCATGTTGATGTATGGCAAAACCAATACAATATTGTAAAGTAATTAACCTCCAATTAAAATAAATAAATTTATATTTTTAAAAATTTGAAGTATAGTTGACTAACAATACTATGTGAGTTTCAGGTGTATAGCAAAGGGATATATATATATATATATATATATATCAGATTATTTTCTATTATGAATAATTACAAGATATTGAATAGTTTCCTGTGTTATAGAGTAAAACTTCTTTGTTTGTCTATTTTATGTATAGTAGTTTGTATCTGTTCATCTTTATGCCTAATTTATCTCTACTCCCTCCCTTTCCACTTTCGTAAGCATAAATTTGTTTTCTTTGTCTATGAGTGTGTTTCTGTTTTATATATAGACTCCTTTGAATTACTTTTAGACTCCACAAATAAATGATATAATATTTGTCTTTCTTTGGTATATCTGTATTGCTACAAATGGCAATATTTCATTTTTTAATAAGTAATATTCCATTCCATATATATATATATATATATACACACACATACATATACATATATATATATAGTACCTTTTCTTTATTCATTCATCTGCTGATGGGCACATGGGTTGTTTCCATATCTTGACTATTGTAAACAGCACTGCAATGAACATTGGAGTACATTATCTCTTTTCAAATTAGAGTTTTTATCTTTTCTGGATATATGCCCAGGGATGGAATTGCTGGCTCATATAATAGCTTTATTTTTATATTTTTTAAGGAACTTCCACACTGTTCTCCATAGTGGCTGCATAAATTTATTTTCCTACCAACAGGGTAGGAGGTTTCTCTTTTTCTCACAGTCTCTCCCTCATTTATGATTTTTACAGTTTTTGATAATAGCTATTCTGACTGGTGTAAGGAAATACCTCATGGTTTTCATTTGCATTGGAAAAGACTCTGATGCTGGGAGGGGTTGGGCGGGGGCAAGAGAGAAGGAGACGACAGAGGATGAGATGGCTGGATGGCATCACTGACTTAATGGACGTGAGTCTGAGTGAACTCTGGGAGTTGGTAATGGACAGGGAGGCCTGGCATGCTGCAATTCATGGGGTCGCAAAGAATCAGACACGACTGAGCGACTGAACTGAAGTGAACTGAATACTTAGCAATGTTGAGCATCTTTTCACATGCTTGTTGACTATTTGTATGTCTTCTTCAAAGAGATGTCTATTTAGGTCTTATATCCATCTTTTATTTTTTTAATATTGAATTGTATGGGATATTTGTATATTTTGGATATTAACCTCTTGTTGGTAACATCATTTACAAGTATTTTCTCCCATTCCATAAGCTGATAGTTTATTTTGCTGATGGTTTCTTTTGCTGTCCAAAAGCTTTTAAGTTTGATTAGGTTCTGTTTATTTTTTTAATTTTTGCTTTTGGGAAACCAATCTGAGAATACATCCAAGAATGCTTTGCTTGTGTTCTCTTCTAGGAATTTTATGATGTCATCACTTACATTTAGGTCTGTAAAGCTAAATTTATTTATTTTCTTTTTTTTTAAATTTATTTATTTTAATTGGAGGTTAATCACTTTACAGTATTGTATTGATTTTGTATACAGTGTGAAGAGTGTTTCAGTTTTATTGATTTACATATACCTGTCCAGATTTCCTCTAATACCACTTGTTGAAGAGCCTCTCTTTTCTCTATCTTATATTCTTGCTTCTTTTGTCATAGATTAATTGACCATAGGTATGTGGCTTTATTTCTGGGCTTTATTCTGTTCTATTGATTTATATACCTGTTTTTGTGTCAAAGCCATTCTGTTTTGATTACTGTTGTTTTGTGGTATTGTCTGAAGTCTAAGAGGATTATGCCTCCAACTGTGCTCTTTTCTTCCATATTGCTTTGGTCATTATGGGTCTTTGTGGTTATACATAAATTTTAAGATCATTCTAGTTCTGTAGATATTACATAAAATCTGTATATTGTATTGGAAATTAAGCTACATATTTCTAATTTCCTTGATTACCATTGGTCAATAAAAATTTTAATCTAATTTATAAAATATTTTGAACTAATAATAATAATTAATAATATATGTGAAAAGTTGCAGGATATAGTCAATGCACAGTTGCAATTAAATTTGCTGTAACTGACCTTGTACAAAAAAAAGGAGAAACTTAAATTATGTTATCAGCATAAAAAATAGAAAAAGTAAAAAACTAGTCAAAATTCTCCTCACAAGGAAAACTCTAGACCCATAATGATTTTACTTTCAAGTTCTAGATAACATTCAAAGAAAGTAACTGCAAAGTTAAATTCTTCAGAGATTCAGTTCAGTTAGGTCACTCAGTCGTGTCCGACTCTTTGCCACCCCATGAACTGCAAAATACCAGGCCTCCCTGTCCATCACCAACTCCCAGAGTTCACTCAGTTCACTCACACTCATGTCCATCGAGTCAGTGATGCCATCTAACCATCTCATCCTCTGCCGTCCCCTTCTTCTCCTGCCCCCAATCCCTCCCAGCATCAGAGTCTTTTTCAATAAGTCAACTCTTCGCATGAGGTGGCCAAAGTACTGGAGTTTCAGCTTTAGCATCATTCCTTCCAAAGAAATCCCAGGGCTGATCTCCTACAGAACGGACTGGTTGGATCTCCTTGCAGTCTGAGGGACTCTCAAGAGTCTTTTCCAATACCACAGTTCAAAAGCATCAATTCTTTGGCGCTCAGCCTTCTTCACAGTCCAACTCTCACATCCATACATGACCACAGGAAAAACCATAGCCTTAACTAGACTGATCTTAGTCTGCAAAGTAATGTCTCTGCTTTTGAATATGCTATCTAGGTTGGTCATAACTTTTCTTCCAAGGAGTAAGCGTCTTTTAATTTCATGGCTACAGTCACCATCTACAGTGATTTTGGTGTCCCCCAAAATAAAGTCTGACACTGTTTCCACTGTTTCCCCATCTATTTCCTATGAAATGATGGGACCGGATGCCATGATCTTCGTTTTCTGAATGTTGAGCTTTAGGCCAACTTTTTCACTCTCCTCTTTTACTTTCATCAAGAGACTTTTTAGTTCCTCTTCACTTTCTGCCATAAGGGTGGTGTCATCTGCATATCTGAGGTTACTGATATTTCAGAGATTAGGAATATGCTATAAGTTACTATACAAGGCAAATATAACCTTCTTTCCAAAATCCAAAAAGGACTTTAAAATAAATGAAAAATTACTGATAGATAATTACAAAGTTAGAACCTATAAATCTATATATATTTTTGTCTAGAACTTTATATATATGTGTGTTTTATATGTGTGTATGTGTATATATATGGATGGATCTATTATGTCATAATGAATATAAATAAACACTAAATTTTATCAAGTTTGATCAAAATATATTAATGATTTAAAGAAATTTGTATGATTATATAAATATAAATAGAAACTTGATAAAATTCAATGTATATTTTTTATAGAAATATTCAAAGAATAATTTGACAAATTGATTAAAAGTATTTACAAAATACCTTAAGAAAATGTCATCCATTCTGGGGAAATCACTGAGACTGGGAAACTTTTAGAAATGCCAATTTAACACCACTTCTATCAATCATTATTCTGGAAGACTTTGGCCAAGTAAAGCAAGAAAAGGAAATGAAAACATAAGGACTAGGATGGGAGAAAACAGTTATGCTTCCAAATGATTTAATAATATAGGTAGAATCCCCCAAATTTTTTACAGGCAAATTATAGGATTAATATGAAATTTTACCAGTGTAACTGATCGAATCTTTCCCTAGTTGTTCTTCTCATTAGTAGTATCAAATTTTAGCCATTAAGAATCCAAACTGGTCCCTTATTCTGTTTATCTCTTAGTCCCTTCAAAAAAATCTACCACTCACACAACTTGGGCCAAGCTCTGACTAAAGAAATGGAGGGAAAGAACAGTTCTAATGTTTAGTTTGTTTGCATGACACATTCTAATCCAGCTGCAATACATCTTTCAATCCCAAGTGGAAGTCCAGGAAGAAACCAAATACAGTGGTTCTGGCATTTTCAGGAGTTGGTATAAGTTAGGGTTATTATTGCGCATAAAAAGGTACAATCCTTCTGAGGAAGGGTTAGTTCTTCACTATTCCTCCTTATTACTTTCAGGGATTTTTTTTTAATTGGCGTATAATTGCTTTACAATGTTTGTTAGATTCTTCTGTATAATGAAGTGAATCAGCCATATGTATACTATATCTTCTCCCTCTTGGATCTCCTCCCTTGTCCCAAAGCCCGCCTCCCTAGGTCATCACATAGCACTGAGCTGAGCTCCCTGTGTTATACAGCAGCTTCCCTCTAGCTATCTGTTTTACACATGGTAGGGCATGTATGTCAGTCCCAATCTCCCATTTTGTCCCACCATGCCTTTTCTCATCATGTCCACGTGTCCATTGTTTTCATCTGCATGTCTATTTCTCCTCCTTGTTAATTTTAGTTATTTCATGTATTACTGCAAAAAAACACTTGCTGAGCACCCATCATAGACCCCAGACTATCATAGGTGCAGGAGACACAGTGGTGCACAGACAGACATGGTTCCAGCTCCCTTGTGGGTGAGACACTACCAGTGGCCAATAGGGGAGGGATATTTTGAGCTTCAATAATAATGATGGTAGTAGAGTCCCTTGGACTGCAAGGAGATCCAATCAGTTCTTTCTGAAGGAGATCAACCCTGGGATTTCTTTGGAAGATATGATGCTGAAGCTGAAACTCCAGTACTTTGGCCACCTCATGAGAAGAGTTGACTCATTGGAAAAGACTCTGATGCTGGGAGGGACTGGGGGCAGGAGGAGAAGGGGACTATTGAGGATGAAATGGCTGGATGGCATCACTGACTCGATGGACGTGAGTCTGAGTGAACTCCGAGAGATGGTGATTAACAGGGAGGCCTGGCGTGCTGCAATTCATGGGGTCGCAAAGAGTCGGACAGAACTGAGCGACTGAACTGAACTGAACTAAGCCCATTCAGTATGTTTAAATTCATAATATAAGGATGATAAGAACTAATTCATTATCTAGACAATTAGATAAATGAAAGGACAAGATAGCATAGCATATTTATCTCACCTTTCCCATACAGACTTTACTATTAGGTAACCAAATTATAGATATAGATAATCTTATAAAATTATTCTGGCTAATAAAGAAAATAACATTTTACTGTTTTACTGCTTGGTAAATAGATAGATGTAGGTATTGAGCATCATCATTGAGCTGCTTGCATTTAAAAGGAGAGACAAAACAGTTTGTATATCCTATGGTCACACCACCTCTAGTGTCTGCTTGAATATATGCATCAGGCTGCCAATGTGAAATTAATTCAGGGGACACATGGGCATGCTGAACTGCATGATGAATATCCAAACCACAAAATCTAGAAAATGGGCAGCTCTATGCATGACAAGTCTCAGGTCATAAACAGATGAACTCTGAAAAACAAAGTAATTAAAGAGAATCTGAAGTTTAATACCAGAATTGAAATATAACAAATTATAACAATGGAAGACTATGTTGTTAATGCCCAAGGATATATTTTTGAGCAATATAAGTGTAAAGAAATTGATGGAAGCAATATTATAAAAGCTGATGGCTGTTACTTATGGTGGGTGACAAGGGTCTTTGATTAAGATGGGGACACAGAGAACTTCCAACGTGGCCAGTGATGTTCTGCTGACTATTCCAGGGCAGGACCTGGCTGGGCATATAAGGCCATTTATCTTATAGTAATTTATTAGGTTATACATAAGTTTGAGTCATATTCTGTATCTGTGCTTTGTTAAGTTGAAACCAAACAAAACCAAAATATGCAAAATCTAAAGCTTCAAGTATAGCAGAGATTACAATATTCATGACAGATTTTGATATATAAATGCAGCTTTTGTCTACCTCTCAAGGTTTCACAGAGTCGAACACGACTGAAGTGACTTAGCAGTAGCAGCAGTGTTCCTAATAGGTGCGCAAGCACTTTAAGATTTAAAATTGAAAAAAAAAAGAAAGAAAGAAAAGGCCTACTCTTTCTTTCTAAAGACAGAACCAATTGAAAAATGAACAAGTGGGGAAGAGGGAGAGATGGCGATCACATATTTCTGTATTCCTGATAATCTGGTAGGGGAAACTGCCTCTAGATTGGTAACCAGGTAAATTTATGAATACTCTATTGGTGGTAGTATTCATCACTGAATACTGTAGAGGTATAGTGTCTTTTACGATTTATGAAAAGAAAGAACTTTGAACATAAACATTCATATGACAGGCTTGTTTTGCAAAGAGAAGATGGAAGAATTGATTGAATCTGTTTGTTTGTTTGTTTGTTTTCCCAAAGCTGATCATTCAGGGAGGTGTGTGCAAAGGTTTGGAAAAGAAAATTACTTTAGCAGTCATTCCCCATTATAAAAACAGACCCAGAAGAAAGAAAGAAGGAGTGTTCCATGAAAGAATATGGCATTCTTTATACATATAAACTGTCGTTCATTTTACCATGCTATTATCTCTTATTTTTGGAATGTTTATGTTGTTTCCAGTTTTTACCGGAATAAATCACATTTTTAACCATATCCCATGTGCATATGCATCCTTGTTTGTATCTCTGGTAGATACACTGCTTCATAGACACAATTACATTCCTTTTTAGAAACTGTGGTCAATTACAACAAATGGAGAGTACTATCTTTAATTTATAATCTCATAATCCTTTTCCTATTTGGAATGAGTCTGTTGTTCCCATCTCCAGTTCTAACTGTTGCTTCCTGACCTGCATAGAGATTTCTTAAGAGGCAGGTCAAGTGGTCTGGTATTTCCATCTCTTTAAGATTTTCCCCACAGTTTACTGTGATCCACACAGTCAAAGGCTTTGGCATTGTCAATAAAGCAGAAATAGATGTTTTTCTGGAACTCTCTTGCTTTTTCCATGATCCAGCGGATGTTGGCAATTTGATCTCTGGTTCCTCTGCCTTTTCTAAAACCAGCTTAAATATCTGGAAGTTCACAGTTCATGTGTTGCTGAAACCTGGCTTGGAGAATTTTGAGCATTACTTTACTAGCATGTGAGATGAGTGCAATTGTGTGGTAGTTTGAGCATTTTTTTTGGCATTTCCTTTCTTTGGAATTGGAATGAAAACTGACCTTTTCCAGTCCTGTGGCCACTGCTGAGTTTTCCAAATTTGCTGGCATATTGAGTGCAGCACTTTCACAGCATCAGCTTTCTGGATCTGAAATAGCTCAACTGGAATTCCATCACCTCCACTAGCTTTGCTCATAGTGATGCTTCCTAAGGCCCACTTGACTTCACATTCCAGGATGTCTGGCCCTAGGTGAGTGATCACACCATCGTGATTATCTGGGTCATGAAGCTCTTTTTTGTATAGTTCTTCTGTGTATTCTTGCCACCTTTTCTTAATATCTTCTGCTTCTGTTAGGTCTCTACCATTTCTGTCTTTTATCGAGCCCATCTGTGCATGAAATGTTCCCTTGGTATCTGTAATTTTCTTGAAGAGATCTCTAGTCTTTCCCATTCTATTGTTTTCCACTATTTCTTTGCATTGATTAGTGAGGAAGGCTTTCTTATCTCTCTGGTTCCAAATAGGAAAAGGAGTACATCAAGGCTGTATATTGTCACCCTGCTTATTTTACTTATATGCCGAGTACTTCATGAGAAACACTGGGCTGGAGGAAGCACAAGCTGGAATCAAGATTGCCGGGAGAAATATCAGTATCCTCAGATATGCAGATGATACCACCCTTATGGCAGAAAGTGAAGAACTAAAGAACTTCTTGATGAAAGTGAAAGATGAGAGTGAAGAAGTTGGCTTAAAGCTCAACATTGAGAAAACTAAGATCATGGCATCCAGTCCCATTACTTCATGGCAATAGATGGGGAAACAGTGGAAACAGTGGCTGACTTTATTTTTCTGGGCTCCAAAATCACTGCAGATGGTGACTGCAACCATGAAATTAAAATAGATGCTTATACCTTGGAAGGAAAGTTATGACCAATATAGATAGCATATTAAAAAGTAGAGACATTATTTTGTCAACAAAGGTCCATCTAGTCAAGGCTATGGTTTTTCCAGTGGTCCTGTATGGATGTGAGAGTTGGACTATAAAGAAAGCTGAGGGCCAAAGAATTGATGCATTTGAACTGTGGTGTTGGAGAAGACTCTTGAGAGTCCCTGTAACTGCTAGGAGATCCAACCAGTCCATCCTAAAGAGATCAGTCTTGGGGGTTCATTGGAAGGACTGATGTTGAAGCTAAAGTTCCAATACTTTGGCCACCTGATGTGAAGAGCTGATTCATTTGAAAAAAACCTGATGCTGGAACAAAGTGAGGGCAAGAGGAGAAGGGGACGACAGAGGATGAGATGGCTGGATGGTATCGCTGACTCAATGGACATGGGTTTGTGTGGACTCTGCAAGTTGTTGATGGACAGGGAAGCCTGGCATGCTGTGGTTCACGGGGCTGCATAGAGTTGCACACGACTGAGTGACTGAATTGAACTGCACTGAACTGAATATGAAATATTCCACTTCAGATTCAGTCTTGTCTAGTGAGGAACCAAGTGTAAAACAATTTTTAAAACATGTTATGGAAGACAAAGTAAAGTGTGTTTGATAGAGATTCAATATTTTTAATAGCCATACTCAAAGGTAGATTAAACAGTCATCACATACACTAAAATTCAGAAATAGGATTAGGTTTCTTGGTTATCACAGTTCACTGCATTCATCTAACTGCCTCATATGTCAGTTCAGTTCCTAGCATGCTTCAGTTGATTAGCATCCTGCCACGGCATCTCTGATCAATTTTTATTATCTTTTATGTTCCAACAGCACACAGCACACCCAAACATACTCTAGCATATCTTTCCATTTTCGTTTGGGATTACAAATTTCATTGATAAAAAATGAGTATCAACAAATGTGTATTCCTTTTTAATCTATTTATCCCATCATCTAACATCCTTGACAGAAAGTTGATCTGTAGGAAATAAAAATATGAATAAGTTGTAAAATGATCACAATCGTTGGGATGCAGTTTCCCTACTGACAGTTCTGTGATAATGCCTGACAGCAATGGGTGAATTTTTAGAGTGACTGTTTCACTTTTATTCATAAATGTTAATCTTTAAAATCTTTATAATGTTTTCTGAATCAGTCTGGAGAACCTTTATGCATTAGTCCTTTCTAGATTGAAGGATCTCAAGAGGACATGGGGATGTTTGGAGTTTGACTATGATTTTCAGATTACTGTACATTGACTGTGGGTGAGATGAATAAGCTGTTAGGTCTCAGTTAACTTTAAAGTACTACAGTGTTCCTTTAAAGAAGAAATGCTTCTAGGTCCAAATGGATTTCCTTGAGTCACTTAGAACTAGTATGGGATGACATCAATTTACTATGAAAGACATGTAGAGCTCAGACTGCATATCTGACCCTAATTACAAAAGATTTGCATTTTCAAATATGTATTTTAGTCATCTGTTCCTGAGGTAATCTAACTCATATTGAACATATTTTATTTATGGGTAAGAGTGTCAGGCCCATTATAAATTTCCTGGCAAAACAGTTACTGGAGAATGCTCTCTAGCTGCCTCCTGCAACTCACTTTTCAATTGTCTTAGCACAATGGTGTTCTGGCCTTGGACAGTTTTGTCCTCAGATTTGTTTCTCACACTTGCCTTATTTATCTACCTAATGTAAGATTTATGTCAAAGGATCTATTAATTCCTGCAAGTTGTGTTTCTCTGGCTCTTGTTTGATTTTTTTTTTTTTTTTAAACTGGAGTCTGCCCTTGGACGTCTCTATGGGACATTAGAAACCTCCAGCACAGCAGATGACAGGGCATGTCTTTCTCTAACTCTGTCTAAGGCTACATTTCCTGAAGTGACTGACCAGCATGCTCAAATTTGAGCTTCTGCCATGCTCTTTGGATTCTTGCAATTCTTTACCTGTAGCAAATGGACTTTTCCTACAACACCAGGGAGCCACAATGACGTGTATTGTTCTTCAAGCCCTTTTGTGAAAATATATAAGCAATATAGCTGATGGGAATTAAGTGCTTATGTCTGGGAGATTATTTCTATTTGGTTATTCATTCAGTCAATAAAAAGTCAGTGAGCACATGGCAGGAACCAGACAATGTCTCGTTGAAATTACCACACTGAATAAACCCCAAAACATTTGTCTGTTGAATTTTGCACTGTTTTGGAAGAAGGCAAGGAACTAAGCAATTAACTAACTGATTACATAAATAAATAGTCTATAATATAGTAGAAAGTACTCAATTTATGGAGAAAAAAATCAATGAGAAAGGGTACAAACAATATTATGGGAATTTCCATTTTAAATAGGCTAGGTGGAGGAAGTCTGTGAGATGATGATGATGATGATGCTAGAAAATTATTTATGAGGAGTGAGGAGTGAACCATATACATGGTTGGTGCCTCATACACAGGGGACCTGGAGTGGGAGGGGACTGGGCCTAAGCAACAGCAGCGTTAAACACGTGGGGCTGCTGGGGACCCTGTAAGCATGGAATGGTAGAAAGTAAGTCAGGGTTGTAAGTGGAGACTGAGGATGTAGAGCCTTTCAGGACATTGTATGGACTTAAGCTTTTACTCTGAGTGAATTGAGAAACCATTGGAAGAGTGATGTGGTGTATTTTACATTTTCAGAGCATCTTTTGTGTACTGTGTTGAAGATAGACAAATACTGTGGAGAAGCTTTGCTGAAAATGGGGATGGAGAATAAACTATAACCAGAAAAAATGTGAGGTCAAGAAATGTGTTATTCATGCTTTTAGGTTGGGAGTGATATTAACATGTTTAATGAACATGAGATGGGTATGCTTTAACAGAGAAGAGACATTGATTATGCTGGAGAAAGAAGGGAAGCATGCTGAATCCACATCTTTGAATACGTATGAAAAGGGCAAATGTGGTATCTTTGTCCTCAGATGCACAGAAATTTAGTACTAAAGGGCTGATGGAGGAAAGGAATGTATTTCAGATGCTACGAAGGTTAGACGAAGGTGATGAGCAAAGCTTGTAGAATCTAATCTATTTTTCTCAGTAAAATAACAAGTCTAAGTTGAAGTGAGACCGAAATGGTATTGAAGATTTTAAAAGATAAGAGAATGAATAGAATAGCCACCTGGGAAGCAGAGAATGAAGCAGAACAGTTAAATATATAATATGCTGACTAGGAAGCTAAAGACACAGTGAGGAAAACAGTCAGAAATTTTATGTATCAATCTTTATAGCTATATATTTTCCTCCAGGTTAACTTAAACTGCACCAGTTTTTAACCAGGGTTAGGATTTTGTTAAGCAGGTATGATAGAGCAAGAATGTAGTAAGACAGACATGGTCATATTCAACATAATTAGTTGAATACTGAGAGTTGATTTAGGTCTAGGTGGTGAGAGAAGTCTCAACATAGGGACAGATAAGGAACAGAAGAAAGTTCATAGAACTGATGATTTCTCACTTCCAGTGGGGTCAAAAGACTGTTGTAGTCAAAAGACCAGAATGTAGAATGAGTTGGAAAATGGATGGTAAAGGTGGAGAATGGATACCTGACACTGAAATAATGATTTCCATATGGACAAAGTTTGGAGTATATTCACGTTCATAAATATGCAACTGAAGTAGAATGAAAGTCAACATCATTGGTGTAGAGGTGTTCAAGTAGGAAGCCAGAAAGTGAGAAAGCTTGTCTCTTGGGGCATTGAAATCATTAAGAATTAAATGAGAAGTAGTCTTATGGAAAAGGACATAATCTAGGGTATCTTTGAGAAATCAGAAAGATTCTAGAAGGTAGGTGGTGACTGTAATGTAAACAGCATAATCTAAATTTAATAAAATAAAGATGAGCATTATTAGGGAAGAGAAGAAGAAAATATTCCAGAAGTGGCAATGAAAAGCAATGGGGAAGCATACCCTAGCTGCAAATACAGAGACTGAAATGTGTAAGATGGAGACAGAGTTCCTACTGCAGCTATCATACCTATAATTCTTGCATTTTCTGTCTTCTCCAGGCAAAAATAAGACACTGCATCTCAAATTGGTTTTGTTTTGCTCATTTTCATCTCTCCTATACTATTAAATGAATAAGTTCAGTTCAGTTCAGTCGCTCAGCTGTGTCCGACTCTTTGTGACCCTATGAATCACAGCACACCGGGCCTCCCGGTCCATCACCATCTCCCGGAGTTCACTCAGAATCACGTTCATTGAGTCCGTGATGCCATCCAGCCATCTCATTCTCTGTCGTCCCCTTCTCCTCTTGCCCCCAATCCTTCCCAGCATCAGAGTCTTTTCCAATGAGTCAACTCTTCGCATGAGGTGGCCAGAGCATTGGAGTTTCAGCTTTAGTATCATTCCTTCCAAAGAAATCCCAGGCTTGATCTCCTTCAGAATGGACTGGTTGGATCTCCTTGCAGTCCAAGGGACTCTCAAGAGTCTTCTCCATCACCACAGTTCAAAAGCATCAATTCTTCTGCGCTCAGCCTTCTTCACAATCCAACTCTCACATCCATACATGACTACTGAAAAACTATAGCCTTGACTAAACAGACCTTTGTCGGCAAAGTAATGTGTCTGCTTTTGAATATACTATCTAGGTTGGTCATAACTTTTCTTCCAAGGAGTAAGTGTCTTCTAATTTCATGGCTGTAGTCATCATCTGCAGTGATTTTGGAGCCCCCCAAAATAAAGTCTGACACTGTTTCCACTGTTTCCCCATCTAGTTCCCATGAAGTGATGGGACTGGATGCCATGATCTTTGTTTTCTGAAAGTTGAGCTTTAAGTCAACTTTTTCACTTTCCTCTAGAGGGTTTTTAGTTCCTCTTCACTTTCTGCCATAAGGGTGGTGTCATCTGCATATCTGAGGTTATTGATATTTCTCCCAGCAATTGGCAGAGATCAATGCTGGAACTTTAAAGACAATGGAACTAAAATACAAAAATAATTCAAGAAATAGTTCCTGCTTTAAAAAGAAAGAACTCTGATTGAAAATTTTAAAGACATAAAGTCATTTAAACAATCAAGTGAAAGTGAAGTCACTCAGTCGTGTCTGACTCTTTGTGACCCCATAGACTGTAGCCTACCAGGCTCCTCTGTCCATGGGATTTTCCAGAAAAGACTCCTAAATTATATTTCTTTGGAATTTTCAAGCAACCACAACAAAGTAATCTCCAATAATTCAAGAAGCAAAAATTCAATTTACAAGAAAAAGAACAAGTTGAGTCATCTTAGAAGAGCTAGAATAAGTGGAACTGAAGAAAAACAAACTATCCAAGAATCCCAAATTCAGTAAATGTGTACCTTTGAAGCTAATAGATATTCTCACATATTCAAGGTCTTAGATATTAGATTGGTCAATATTATGGAAAAACCCAAATGGGTTAGTTAGCCAACTCAGTAGTATAATGATGCCCTCATATATGTCACCATTAGAAAACAATTGAAAATAAATGAAAGAATTTATCAAAAGGAAAATGCATAAGGAAATTCTGATGCTAATAGCATATTAAAAGAGTTTATTTCAGTAAATATCATGTATGATCAAATTTAAGGTTAATTATTTCCCCAATAAATTATCTTAATTAGTAAGCTAAACACACATTTCCCAAATAAATGATTTAAACTAGTAAATTAACCTTCCAAGTAACATTTAACAGTATTCTATACATTGGTATCTTTTCCTGAGGAAAATGTAGGTTTTTATTTTCAAGGTACTGTTATATTCAAGAAAACTTTCCTGGTGGCTTAGACAGTAAAGAATCTGCCTGCAATGCAAGAGAGGAGAGGAGGGTTTGATCCTCTGGAGAAGGAAAGGCAACCCACTCTAGTATTCTTGCCTGGAAAATCCCATGGACAGTGGTGTCTGGCGGGCTACAGTCCATGGGGTTGCAAAGAGTCAGACATGACTAAGTGACTAATATTATATTCAAGAAAATATGTTATAATTTTTCTAGTTATATCCAAGAGTCTAGTTAATGCTTTCTTTTAAAAAAAATTGTCAACAGTTTCAGTTGCCATACATTTACATATAAATAGTATAGATTATACTTAATAAGATTATTTTTATAAACTGATTCCTACTTGTCCAAAAAGATGTATGATGATGTATATTATCTCCAAATCTAAATTTTATATAGCATAAAAATGCAGGAAAGTATATACTTTAATTTCCAAAATGTAGGTTATATTTGTCTACTCAAAAATTGGCATGTATAATTATTGTGTGTACATGATCAATTGTGTCCAACTTTTGCAACCCCATGGACTGTAGCCCACCAGGCTCTTCTGTCTATGGGATTATCCAGGCAAATAGACTGGAGTGAGCCACTATTTGCTCCTCCAGGGGATCTTCCCCACCCAGTGATCAGACCAGTGTCTCTTGAATCTCCCGCATTGACAGGATTCTTTACCACTGCACCACCTGAGAAGTCCTTATTATTATGATAATATAATAAGTATTTATAAAATAATAGTATTGTGATCATTAGTGGGATTGAAGTAGAAAGAGTAACTTGATTCTGTTCTGAAAAGAACTGTAGCTAGCTTTTATTGAAGCGGATTCAAGGAATGAAAGTGCAAAACAAGCAAATAGTATTACTCTTTAAACAACGTAACAGAGACAGATATCAAACAATAGTTATGAGTATGTATAAATTAAATATGACAGTATAAGAAAAAATATAGAAAACACAAGTACTTGAAAATATTAATTGATTTAGTTAAATAGATGTTTAAATATGTGTATACACAATGGATTAGGAGAAAGATATGTAAAGCATAAGATAAATGTATATATATTTTTAAGATGTATGTGTGTGCTTAGTTGCTCAGTTATGTCAGACTCTTTGTGAACCCATAGACTGTAGCCCACCAGGCTACAAGAATACTGGAGAGAGTAGCCATTCCCTTCTCCAAAGGATCTTCTCAACCCAGGGACAGAACTAGAGTCTCCTGCACTGCAGGCAGATTTTTTACCGTCTGAGCCATCAGGGAATGATTAACTCAAAAAAGTGTTAAAAATACAAACAGGCTGCTAAAATATAGGTATGCAGTCAACCAAATTAGTAATTAGGGATGTAACCTGAAATACCAGGTTCCTATTATAGTGGAGAAATTTAAAGTGGGTAAAAATGTACATTACTTTAGAAAATGTTATAGTGTGGGCATCATACCGCTGACTGGATTGTGAACTGCAAAATGCTGTTCTGGAAGAGGGCAAGCAATTTGGTGATATTAGTTAAGAAAACTTCATATGTATTCTCATTAATCAAGTCCACTTTTAAAAAATAGAGCTGATAACAATAAAAGCACCTTAATATAAGAATATATGTACAAAAATACATAACAGTATTGAAATATATATTAGTTTTTAAGGGACTAAATTATGTCCCTGTCATATATTTTATGATACTAAAAATATGGGGTGGATTATGTGTATCAGTATGAATGAACAGAATTGATATACTGTTAAGTAAAAATAAAAGAATATTCTAGAGAAAAGTATATATTTCACCTTGCTAAAAAAAAGAAAACAAAACAAAACTACATGAATATATGTTTAATTGTATTGTGTGAACTCATTGGTTCAGAGAGTCAAAATAATTCTAATTTTGATCAGTTTAAACAAAAGAGCTTTATGCAAAGAGGATATTTTTGTTTTTAATGCTATTCAGTATTTTTGAAGTTATATGGCATATGCTTACTTACAATTAATTTTTATTTTAATGTAAAATGTCTCCCTGACGGAATTTAAAATGTACTTACCTGCTGTAGGATGATATTAATTGCAAAAAAATCCTATAAGCAAAATCATGCACTGCTTATTGAAATTAATAGCTGGAAAACTTTTAAATGGCAAAAAAGTTAAATAAAAGAGTATGAGTATTAATATAAAATAATTGACATTCAAAGAAGATGACTTTAATGGAGCAGATTTATAATGATAATCTATAATAATCATGACACTTTGTTTAAAAATAGTCTCAAATATATTAAAAACAACTGTTAGAAATGCCAGTTTATGATGTGAAATTGATAGAAATGCATTGGTTTAAAAGAATAATCTTTGGCAATAAAACAAAAAATAAAGATGTAGAGTACACAAAATCAAAATCAAGTACACGTATGAAAGTCCTTTGTTTTCAGTGTCCATATAAATTCATGTTGATTTCTCATGCACAAAATTTGAAGAAACTCCCGTAAATCAAAAAGACCACGGTTTTACAGATTATATTCTTTAACCCAAAGTCCATATAATCAAAATTGATTGTAGATGGTTAGATGTCAGAAATAACATTAGCAAACATCCAAATACCTGAAGTGAAAAGTGAAAGTGTTAGTAGCTCAGTCATGTCCTGTCATGACGGATCTTTATCCCAGTACTCAGTATATTACTATTGACTCAAACATTAAAATGAAATTATCACAGATTAATTTCAAACAATAATTATCAAACAATTTTTCAATTACACTTTATTGGTTATTTGCTAACTCTGATAATAAATAACATTGAATTGCACACAAAATCTAGGACTACCAAAGAGCCTTTGTGCATCCTTTAGTGCAGAAATCTGGGAGCAAGACTGGGAAGCTGACTGCAGGTTAAGAACCCTGCCTTCTCTTTGCTAAGAATGGGGTCACCCATCTATAAGATATCAGAAATAACCTCTTTAACATGGTTATTAAAGACCATTGTCTTAAGAATATGTGTTAAAGAATTTTCTACATGCAGATACACTGCACATTACAGCTGTTACTTTGTGCCAATGAATAGAGAGGAAAAATTGCTAGCTTTCTCTTTTCCATGCAAATCATTACTCTGTTGGAGAATTACATACTGCATAGAGAAAAAACAAAAAAAATTTTTCTCCAAAGTGGAATCTGGATATTCATGAGGATTTATTTTGGTTTACGTGAGATCTTGTAGGACATAAATATTGTTTGAGTCAAGAGATTCTTTTAAATGAAGAAATGTGGGAAGTGAGACAAGGGATTTGAAGCTGTTAAAAGTTGTGGAGAAGTGAGGAAATAGAATCTTAGAACTAGCAAGACAGCAGAAATCTCCTGCATTGTGATTCAAAAGGTGGGAGAAGTTTTGCTTGATTAGAAGATGAATCAAATGACAATGCCCTAATTTACATATGCAGCTGACAGAACCATAATAAGAAACCATCACTGAAAAAATGAACTACCATCCTGTAAAAACAATTGCATATATTAAAAATAGAAAATACTTTCAAAGTTCATGAATAATAGTCTGAGGTATTTTCATGATTTCACAACTGTGTTCATTTATTCATTTGCTAAACCAATAGACAGTTCACAGAGGAGTTCTCTTTCTTTGCTCAGAGAAAGATGAGATAAAGCAAAACCATGTACTTTTCTCATAAAAGCATATGCTTGTTTTTGTTATGCCCGAAGTCCGAGTCCTCAAAACTGAGAGAATAAGAGATCCACAGCAATGCAAAAGCTTAAAGAGGTTTTATTTCTAGCTCGAGCTAGGGTTCCCGTCTCATCCAACATAATGGAGTCTTGACGAGAGCCCCGAGCCCTGGATTACAGTAGTATTTATAGGTTTAGGACAAAGACAGGGAATTGGCAAGGGCGGATTGGTTGCAAGGGTTTCTTGGCATCTACTAATTGGCTAGATTTTCGCTTTCTTAGGGGATTTCCATCCTCGTCCTGATTGGCTCAAACCAGGCTACGGGGAGCATGCTGATTGGTCAAGCTACACTGCCTGCAGGAGTTCCCAGTGCCTCAGCTTTCCTAGGGACTAAACCTCAGGCCTAGCCTGCCCCTTAGAGCCTGTCCTGGCTCCAGTTAGGTCCTAACAGTTTTGGAAATCTTAAATCAGGTGCATAAATTCACACCAAAAAAGAAAGCGCTATATAATAAGTGATTATATTATAATTATTAAGTATATGGAAATTTTAGGAGGGAAGACACTTTTGAACAGAGAGTATCTAAAATACTTCCATAAGTAGATTATCAAGTACTTTCACTACTTTACAGGAAGAGAAAACAATGCAACTGATGAGTGGAGAAAGTAGAGGAAATCAAATTAAATACTTGCAGTATTTTACTTTAATGGGTTTACTGGTTCTTAAAATTAACCTCAAGCTTTTAAACACTGCTTCCAAACTGTTAAAAATATCACTTTCACTCTGAAGTAGACCCAGGTGAAGACAACAGCAAATATAATGCCAGTGACATGTATTGGATGGAGCAAATAAATAAAACAAAATTTCAGAATGAAAATAGATGGTTCTATTAACTACTGTGTAATTTTAAACTTGCTGGTGAGAAAGACAAAAACAAAGGAGAACCATATGAAGTGTGAAAGTGAAAGACATTACATTAAAAAGAAAAAAAAAAAAGTCTAGTAATTCTGCCTCTATGCTTATAACCTTATCTGAAACAGGAAATAAAACCATACAAAATGTTTCAAAGTCCAGAACCATCACATATGCTTTTAACTCATCAAGAATTGACTATTAAAAACAAAAGAATAATAAAAATTGAGAATCCATGTTTAGTCTGTAAAAGATACTGTAGGAGAAGCTATCAAATTTATTGCAAGTTGTACTCAGTATCAGATTGGACTAATCTACACATTAGAAACTGAGGTTTAAAAACATCTTAATTTTTAATGGGTCTCCTATAGGAAAAGTTGCCTTCAGGTTAGAGTTCTCCTTTGTCTGCCATTCAAGTCTTTCATATTTGGAAACTACATATGCCTTTTCTATGTTTTCCAGATTTAATAAATAAAAATAGAGGGCATCCAGTTAAATTTAGTTTCAGAATAACAATGAATAAGCTTTCATTATTGTCCATTGTTTATTAGAAATTCAAACTCAAATGAATTTACTGTATTTTATCTGTAAGTCCTGCAGTTAACATTATATTACACAGAATGCTGCTGCTGCTGCTGCTGCTGCTAAGTCTCTTCAGTCGTGTTCGACTCTGTGCGACCCCCACAGAGGGCAGCCCACCAGGCTCCACAGCCCCTGGGAGTTTCCAGACAAGAGTACTGGAGTGGGTGCCATTGCCTTCTCCGTTACACAGAATGACTACTATGTGAAAATTAATTATTTAATTAATTTAAATTAATTAAAATTAATTAATTATTGGGATAATGTGATAGAAAAATAAAGTCGAAAAGTGTTGTCTTAATTTGGCCTCCCCTGATTCAGTTCTTGAGGATTAGAGTAACTAGGCAATGGCACCCCACTCCAGTACTCTTGCCTGGAAAATCCCATGGATGGAGGAGCCTGGTAGGCTGCAGTCCATGGGTTAGCGAAGAGTTGGTCACAACTGAGAGACTTCACTTTCACCTTTCACTTTCATGCATCGGAGAAGGAAATGGCAACCCGCTCCAGTGTTCTTGCCTGGAGAATCCCAGGGACGTGGGAGCCTGTTGGGCTGCTGTCTATGGGGTCGCACAGAGTTGGACACGACTGAAGCTACTCAGTAGCAGCAGCAGCAGGCTATTGAAAGTACTCCTAGGAATCATGAATCAGAGTCTCTGGAAAAGAGAAAGACAAAAGCTAGCTAGTTAGTGCTATGATCAATCAATGATTATCACTGTGGTAAACTGGAGCTTAAATCTCCTGGGGTTTCTGGGAGTCAATATAAAACACTCACCTCAGAGATATTTCACCTAATCAATTCCTGTGTATGTTTGGTTGAGGTCAACTATTTGGGCAAGAATTCTACAGAGACATTCATTTAGCAGAGAAAAAGTCCTTATACAGAATTTCAAAAATGCTCTTATTGAGAAGTCAGCACCTACCTGTAGGCTGCATGCCCACCAAACCAGAGCCTAGTGTTGGTAATCTGAACTATCCTTGAATTATCAACTTTATTTAATTTTTCTTCTTCCCCCTTTTTTTTTTTGCCACACTGCAAGTTTTATGAGATGTTAATTTCCCAACCAGGTGTCATACCTGTGCCCTTGGCAATGAAAATGTGGAATCTTAACTATTGAACCCCAGGGAATTTCCTGAATCATCAACTTTAAATCTCTGGTATACATTCATTTTCATTACAACAAAACATCATCCAAATTTTCCATTATTCCCTAATGTGGCTTTATCTACTACCAACACTTAAGTGTGTCATTAATTTCATATGAACACTCCAAGGTATTTAGATATCTTTTTATCTCTTTGAATAAATCAACCAATGAGACAAATTGAATCATTTCTATAGTTTTGCTAATGTAAAATACTTGCCTAGAGTGTTTTTTTTTTCCCTTCATTTTACTTGATTTCTCTCTTCAAGTAGTGTCCATTTCATGAAGTATTTCTCAGGTCTTACACCTAATAATCAACAAGATGGAAACAGGAAGAGAGTCTATATAAGTAGGTATTTTCTCTGTTTGGATTGTATAAATTTGAGTATGCAGAAGAGGTCAGAAAACTCCATATTCAAAGCTGAGTTGAAAATTAAAACAAAACCAAAAAAACCACATAGATATCAAAGCCAGGAAGAACTATTCCTCCTTAAAGTTGTTTAGATGGGTTTTCTTTCTTTCTTTTTTAAACTGACCTTCCTTGTTGTTTTTGGTGTATATTGTATTAGTTTGTGGTGGCTACTGTAAGAAACTATCACAAACTTGATGGTTTAAAGTGACAGAAATTTAACTTTTCACAGTTTGTGATGCCAGAGAATGAAAATGAATTTCACTGTGCCAAAATCAAGATATGGACAGATTATGATCCCTCAGGAGGCCCTAGTGGCAAATATGCTCCTTATCTCCTCCTGCATCTGACAACTTCCTATCTTCTTTGGCTTGTGGCCTCATCACTCTAATCTCTGCCTTTATGGTCATATTACCTTCTCTTCTTTGTATAATTTCTTTCTGTTGCTCTCGTAAGAATATTTGTGATTGCATTTAGAGGCTATAATCAAGGATAATATTGCTATCCCAAGATCATTAGTTTAGTCACTGCGCTGGGCTGTGTTTAGTCACTCAGTCATGTCCAACTTTTTGTGACCCCATGGACTGTAGCCTGCAAGGCTCCCCTTTCCATGAGGATTCTCCAGCCACGAATACTGAAGTGGGTTCCCATGCCCTCCTCCAGGGGATCTTCCCAACTCAGGGATCGAACCTATTAAGTGGATTCTTAACTATCTGAGCCACAAAGGAAGCCCCAATTTAGTCACATCTGAGGAAAAAATAAAAATAAAAACAACTTTCCAAATAAAGTATTGTTTCTAGATTTTAGGGATTAGAAGATAATGTCTTTTGAGGACCATTATTCAGCCTGTTACAGATACCATTTGACCGAATGAACATGTGCCCTTACTCTAATTTATTTTTAACTTTGTGATTAAAACTTTCAGATACTATTACATAATTTGTTTTTAAAGTATTTATCTCCTGCAGTAGTCAAAATAGATTTAACTTGTGTGCTGCCTATTTAGAGAAGAACTTGTGTCTCATCCTCATATTTCTTGTATGTACTATTATGCTAGGTACATGGAAAAGCTAACCAATTGTGGAATCAGTGTATATTGTTAATATTAAATGATCATATGTTCATGCCCACCCCTTATTTTTTTCTCACTTTGCTTACACTCTGTTTCTTGGAGTTTGAAATACTAATCAAGCATTTTGTTTTGCTTAAAGTAGAATAATATTGTAATTTAATGAGTTATTTCATTCAATGAGTCTTAAAAGTTAATCTTAATTTGCTCGTTATCTGGTATACAATGCAGTTGATTCATCAGGTGTTATCTACATTCTATCATCATAAAACTGTTGTTTATTTCAGGGTGTTATACCATCCATTATCTGTGCTGTAATCTATTGCTTATGACAGTTATTGCAGCCAACATTTTAGTCCTGAGACAAGCTATAAGGATTGAAGCAAGTTATTAAAGCTTCCTGGGTTCTGTATATATTAATTGCTTGATTGCATCCCAAATATATTTGAAGGATTAAAATAAATTCATGTTAACTAATATAAAACTCTACAATTCAAAGAGAATTAATGCTACCACTGTTGCTCCTAGTACTACTTCTGACCTTAATAATACGATTTTTGGTTCTGTCCTTGTCTAATGTTTCTGGGTATTGTCAATATTTTATGCCCTATACATACAGCCAGGTAAACCATTCAGACCATCCACATTTCATTCTTATTTTTATTTATTATGGCAATTGCTTTCCATAAATATTCTGAGAGATTTTTTAAATGTGCTTTGGCTCTACCTGCAATGATAAGAAAACCACCTGTGTGATTATATCTAACATTTTTTCTTTGGCACTGTAGAACATTAGGGAATGGATATAATTTTCAAAGTGAAGTAGAGAGAATCACAGGGAATTCTCCTCTTCAAAATATTTTTTCAGGCCTTTAACCAAGTAGAACAGCAGACTCTCGCTCCAAAGCGTGAAGGAATATCCACTTTTCCATCAGAAATAACACAGTGAAGGGCAATTCTCTATGTAATGGCTGTTCATTGGATTAGAGTTTAACTTTGGTGAACACTTGCCTTTTGAGAGACAAATTTTATGTATGTCTGACATACAGCAGGTAACTAGAGATCAGCTCAATGTATAGCACATGATGCTCTTAAAATTTTTTGAATAAATAAATCATCACAATCTAGTAAAGATGCAGATAAAGAAGAGGAAGCTTTGAAGAGAATAATAATAAAAAGGTTTGTCAGATAGTGATAATGGTATATGTAGAGGAAAAGAGTTACCTAAATATAGAATAAATGCCCCAGATACAAGGCACGTGGTGGTTATTTAGTTAATTATTTATTTCATGAATAAATGAGAGAAGAGTTAAGATTAAAGAGGTATTCAGAAAGAAAGTTAGCTGAATAAATATAAAACATTTATTTTTTCACAAAAAAATAGTATAGAAGAATAATTTAGGAATCTATAAGCATTAGCTTTCCTCATGGCCAGCTCTTAAGCTTATGGGCATCAATTCCAATAACACATTTCTATTTCATAAAAGGAAAACGTCTCCATTTATAGTTATAAACCGTAAAATTCTATAAACTATAAAAATTCAAGTTTTTAAGGTCAAATCTAATGGAAGATGTGCAAGACTTTGTTGCTGGAAACTAATTTAAAAATGTGTATAAACATGTGTATATACATATGTACTTATATAGTTTTAGATATATTAAGAAGACAAAATTGATTTGAATAAACGATACTATAAACATGTCAGTTTTCACCAAATCAATCTGTATTGTAACAAAAGATTATTAAAATCCACAATAGTTGTGTATACATCAAATTTATTACAAAAATCATATGAAATTCAAATGACAAAGAAAAAGTTAAGAAAATTTCGAAGAAGAAGATGAAAAGAAACTTATACTTAAAGGACAGATACTTCTATTAAGTGTCCTAATAAAGTTAGAACACTGAATACTACTTCTGCTGCTGCTGCTGCTGCTGCTGCTGCTGATGATGATGATGCTAAGTTGCTTCAGTCGTGTTCAACTCTGTGCGACCCTGAAAACAGCAACCCACGCAGCTCCTCCATCCCTGGAATTCTCAAGGCAAGAATATTGGAGTGGGTTGCCATTTACTCCTCCAATGCATGCATGCATACTAAGTTGCTTTAGTCATGTCTGACTCTGTGCGACCCCATGGACAGGCTCCTCTGTGGGATTCTCTAGGCAAGAATACTAGAGTGGGTTGCCATTTCCTTCTCTGAATATTACTTCAGGGGTAGACAAACTGACAATAAAACAGACTAAAGTGTCCAGGAAAAGATCTACACATATTTGATCATCCAATTTATGAACAAAGTAGCACTGCACTATTGTGGGTAAAACTGGTCTTTTAAACCAAAGGTTCTAGGCCACTTACTCCAGTACTCTTGCCTGGAAAACCCCATGGGTGAAGGAGCCTGATAGGCTGTAGTCCATGGGGTCACAAAGTCGGACACGACTTCACTTTCGCTTTCTACCTCAATAAGGTATCAAAATGTTGAAAATTTGTGTGTGTGTGTGTGTATTGTGACTTCAATCTCAAAACCAATTCACATTGTACAAAAGCTAGTTCCAGGAGGATTCTGACCTAAATGTGAAAGATGAATCAGTAAAAGTTTTTAGAAGAAAATATAGAGCAACTTCTTCACCTTTGAATACTTCGAATAGACAAAAACACCTAAATAGAGTGTGTGTACTCTCTCTCTCTCTGTGTCACTCACACACAAACAAACACATAGAAAATAAAACCACAAGTAACCATAAAGAAAATAAGTTACAGAACAGCAAAATTAAGAATTTGTGATCATCAAAAGATCCAATTAAGGTAGTGAAGGGGCTTGCTTCAGAATAAACAGAAAGCATTTGCAACATATATATATCTCTATCATTCCTTGCATGCAAAATACATCAGTTCAGTTCAGTTCAGTCTCTCAGTCATGTCCGACTCCTTGCGACCCCGTGAATCGCAGCACGCCAGGCCTCCCTGTCCAGCACCAACTCCCGGGGTTCACTCAGACTCATGTCCATCGAGTCAGTGATGCCATCCAGCCATCTCATCCTCTGTCATCCCCTTCTCCTTCTGACCCCCAATCCCTCCCAGCATCAGAGTCTTTTCCAATGAGTCAACTACTTGCATGAGGTGGCCAAAGTACTGGAGTTTCAGCTTTAGCATCATTCCTTGAAAGAAATCCCAGGGCTGATCTCCTTCAGAATGGACTGGTTGGATCTCCTTGCAGTCCAGGGGACTCTCAAGAGTCTTCTCCAACACCACAGTTCAAAAGCATCAATTCTTCGGCCCTCAGCCTTCTTCACAGTCCAACTCTCACATTCATATACATGACTACTGGAAAACCATAACGAAGAAGGAAGAAAATGTTTTAAAATATTTCCCAGGAGTTGAATACGAGGTCACCTTTACTGGGATGGAAAGTCCCCAAATTTTAAAGGAAAAAAGGGAAAAAACCGGGGGTGACACCACAATGTGCCCCCTAACCAAGAAACAGGATCTAGCTCTCCAAAAAAAAGACACCGCCCCACACCAAAAACCCAAAGTACCACCGCTCACCAACAACACAAATGCACCAAAGACCACCGCTCACCAACAACTGCAAATTGTCACCAACAGTACATAAACCACCTGCCTGCCCACCAACATGCACGCCAATAGCCTCCCCCCCCCCCGCACAAAGGAAAAAGGCCCCAAAGGGGCGGGCCCCCACCTTCGATAGCTGGTGGGGGCCCGGATCCGAATGCCAGTAAACGTTTTCTCTGAACTCCGACTGGTGGTCTCTTTGGCAGCTGTCTCCCACAATAACCTTGACTAGACAGATTTTAGTCGGCAAAGTAATGTCTTTGCTTTTGAATATGCTGCCTAGGTTGGTCATAACTTTTCTTCCAAGGAGTAAGCGCCTTTTAATTTCATGGCTGCAGTCACCATCTGCAGTGATTTTGGAGCCCCCAAAATAAAAGTCTGACACTGTTTCCACTGTTTCCCCATCTATTTCCCATGAAGTGATGGGATTGGATGCCATGATTTTCGTTTTCTGAATGTTGAGCTTTAAGTCAAATTTTTCACTCGCCTCTTTCAATTTCATCAAGAGGCTTTTTAGTTTCTCTTCACTTTCTGCCATAAGGGTGGTGTCATCTGCATATCTGAGGTTATTGATATTTCTCCCAGTAATCTTGATTCCAGCTTGTGTTTCTTCCAGTCCAGCGTTTCTCATAATGTACTCTGCATATAAATTAAATAGGCAAGGTGACAATATATAGCTTTTGATTGTACTCTTTTTCCTATTTGGAACCAGTCTGTTGTTCCATGTCCAGTTCTAACTGTTCCTTCCTGACCTGTATACAGATTTCTCAAGAAGCAGGTCAGGTGGTCTGGTATTCCCATCTCTTTCAGAATTTTCCATAGTTTCTTGTGATCCACATAGTCAAAGGCTTTGGCATAGTCAATAAAGCAGAAATAGATTTTCTGGAACTCTCTTGCTTTTTCCGTGATCCAGAGGATGTTGGCAATTTGATCTCTGGTTCCTCTGCCTTTTCTAAAACCAGCTTGAACATCAGGAAGTTCACAGTTCACGTATTACTGAAGCCTGGCTTGGAGCATTACTTTACTAGCATGTGAGATGAGTGCAATTGTGTGGTAGTTTGAGCATTCCTTGGCATTGCTTTTCTTGGGATTGGAAGGAAAACTGACCATTTCCAGTCCTGTGGCCACTGCTGAGTTTTCCAAATTTGCTGGCATATTGAGTGTAGCACTTTCACAGTACCAGCTTTCAGGATTTGAAATAGCTCAACTGGAGTTCCATCACCTCCACTAGCTTTGTCCATAGTGATGCTTTCTAAGGCCCACTTGACTTCACATTCCAGGATGTCGGGCTCTAGATGAGTGATCACACCATCGTGATTATCTGGGTCATGAAAATCTTTTTGTACTGTTCTTCTGTGTATTCTTGCCACCTCTTCTTAATATCTTCTGCTTCTGTTAGGTCCATACCATTTCTGTCCTTTACCGAGCTCATTTTTGCATGAAATGTTCCTTTGGTATCTCTAATTTTCTTGAAGAGATCTCTCATCTTTCCCATTCTGTTCTTTTCCTCTATTTCTTTGCATTGATCACTGAAGAAGTCTTTCTAATCTCTTTTCGTTCTTCTTTGGAACTCTGCATTCAGATGCTTGTATCTTTCCTTTTCTCCTTTGCTTTTTGCTTCTCTTCTTTTCACAGTTATTTGTAAGGCCTCCCCAGACAGCCATTTTGCTGTTTTGCATTTTTTTTCCCCATGGGGATGGTCTTGATCCCTGTCTCCTGTACAGTGTCGCAAACCTCATTCCACAGTTCATCAAGCACTCTATCTATCCAATCTAGGCCCTTAAATCTATTTCTCACTTCCACTCTATAATCATAAGGGATTTGATTTAGGTCATACCTGAATTGTCTAGCAGTTTTCCCTACTTTTTTCAATTTAAGTCTGAATTTGGTAATAAGGAGTTCATGATCTGAGCCACAGTCAGCTCCTGGTCTTGTTATTGTTGACTGTATAGAGCTTCTCCATCCAATCTTTGGCTGTAAAGAATATAATCAATCTGATTTTGGTGTTGACCATCTGGTGATGTCCATGTGTAGAGTCTTCTCTTGTGTTGTTGGAAGAGGATGTTGGCTATGACCAGTGCATTTTCTTGGCAAAACTCTATTAGTCTTTGCCCTGCTTCATTCCCCATTCCAAGGCCAAATTTGGAGTTACTCCAGGTGTTTCTTGACTTCCTACTTTTGCATTCCAGTCCCCTATAATATATAAGTAACTTCTAAAAATTAATAGAAATTTAGTAGATCAATAGAAAAAAATGAGAAGATTAGGCTCACATTGTAAAAAGAAACAGCCTCATGCTCAGTTTATCTTTACTAATGTGTTCAGTCTCAGTAGTTAAAAGGGAAATATGAATTCAAAACACAATAGGAGACTGCTCCACAGCCACCAGAATGGTTAAAATGAAAAAGATTTGAAAAAGCAAACACAAATACAGGGTAACAATGTGAAGCAAACAGCATTGTAATGCACAGCTGGTAAGTGTTCATTTTGACTTCTCTAGAAAATCCTTTGGCAGTATCCATTATCTCAACCTATTTATGCCTTATGACTCATCAGATTGTCTCCTAGTTAAATATCCAACAGAAGTATATACATGAGTTGACCAAATAGATACATGGACATGTATATATCCCAAAACTAGAGACATATACTCTGCATGAATCTCAAACACATTATTGAGTTAGGGAAGCCAAGCACGTGGGAGTCCACATTGTGTGACTCTATTTATATAAATAAAAAATAGGTAAACACACACATGATTAAACATGGCAGGATAGCGACTGCAGATAAAGAGAGGAGGCTTCTGAAGTGCTGATTATGTTGTACTTCTATCAGTATGTTACAGGAATATTCTTTTAAGTCATTGATGTATGTAAGTATCGTATGTATACTCTATGCTTCATTTAAACTTTTTTTTAAAAATATGAGGATAGATTTATTATCCCAAAAGAAAAGAAAATTTGAATTTTTAATATGCACATTAATGTAGGTCAGAATTTCCCAATGTGTTTATGATTGTGACAGAAGTAGAAAATAAGTTGAGCAAAACTGAGAAGGAAATAACTTGGCCTTTGCTGACATTTTCATTTTTATATATTTAAATTTCAAGAGGAGTTTTAACAGGTTATGGCCATCATACAAGACGGCAAAGAAGCACATGCACTCATCTTCTCCTGTGAGAACTCCAAAATTACACCTCATTGCTGAACAACCATCAACAAGAGAATTTTGGATCCCACCAAAAAAGGATACCCCATGTCCAAGGACAAAGAAGAAACCTCAGCAAGATGGTGGCAGGGGCGAAATCATGTTTAAAATCAAACCCCAAGCCCACCAGAGACACTCAGAGGGCTCAAACAAAGTGTGCACCAGGACCCAGAGATCTCCACAGAGACTGAGCCAGAACTGTGTTTGAGTGTCTCCTGCAAAGGTACAGGTCAGCAGTGGCCTGCCACAGGGGCAGGGGCTCTGGGTGCAGCAGACCAGGGTATGGCATAAGCCCTCTTGGAGGAAGTAGCCATTAACCCCACCATACAGCCTCCAGAACTAACACAGCTCTGGGGAATCAGACTCTTGCAGGGTATAAACAAAACAGGTCCTCCTGTGCACACCAGGACCCAGGAGAAAGGAGCAGTGACCCCACAATAGACTGACACAGACTTCCCCATAGGTGACTCAGGAGTCTCCAGCAGAGGCATTGGTTGGCGATGGCTTAGATGCAGGTCAGGGGCACTGAGTGCAGCAGTGCTTGCATGGGAGCTTTCGAAGAAGGTCACCATTATCTTCATTACCTCAACTTAGTTTGGCCTCAGGTCAAAAAACAGGGAGGGAACCCATCCCTGCCCATCAATAGAAAACTGGATTAAAGATGTGGCCCACTGCAGAAGGGAATGGCAAACCACTTCAAAATTTTTGCCTCGAGAACCCCATGAACAGTATGAAAAGGCAAAATGATAGGATACCAAAAGAGGAACTCCCCAGGTCAGTAGGTGCCCAATATGCTACTGGAGGTCAGTGGAGAAATAACTCCAGAAAAAATGAAAGGATGGAGCCAAAGCAAAACCAGTACCCAGCTGTGGATGAGACTGGTGATAGAAGCAAGTTCCGATGCTGTATAGAGCAATATTGCACAGGAACCTGGAATGTCAGGTCCATGAATCAAGGCAAATTGGAAGTGGTCAGATGGCAAGAGCGAATGTCGACATTCTAGGAATCAGCGAACTAAAACGGACTGGAATGGGTGAATTTAACTCAGATGACCATTATATCTACTACTGTGGGCAGGAATCCCTCAGAAGAAATGGAGTAGCCATCATGGTCAACAAAAGAGTCCGAAATGCAGTACTTGGATGCAATCTCAAAAATGACAGAATGATCTCTGTTCGTTTCCAAGGCAAACCATTCAATATCATGGTAACCCAAGTCTATACCCCAACCAGTAATGCTGAAGAAGTTGAAGCTGATTTTGAATGGTTCTATGAAGACTGACAAGACCTTTTAGAACTAACATCCAAAAAGATGTCCTTTTCATTATAGGCTAGTGGAATGCAAAAGTAGGAAGTCAAGAAACACCTGGAGTAACAGGCAAATTTGGCCTTGGAATACAGAATGAAGTAGGGCAAAGGCTAATAGAGTTTTGTCAAGAGAACACACTGGTCATAGCAAACACCCTCTTCCAACAACACAAGAGAAGACTCTGCACATGGACATCACCAGATAGTCAACATCGAAATCAGATTGATTATATTCTTTGCAGCCAAAGATGGAGAAGCTCTATACAGTCAGCAAAAACAAGACCTGGAACTGACTGTGGTTCAGATTATGAGCTCCTTATTGCCAAATTCAGACTTAAATTGAAGAAAGTAGGGAAAACCACTAGATCATCCAGGTATGACCTAAATCAAATCTCTTATGATTATACAGTGGAAGTGAGAAATAGATTTAAGGGACTAGATCTGATAGAGTGCCTGATGAACTATGGAATGAGGTTTGTGACACTGTACAGGAGACAGGGATCAAGACCATCCCCATGGGGGGGGGAATGCAAAAAAGCAAAATGGCTGTCTGGGGAGGCCTTACAAATAACTGTGAAAAGAAGAGAGGCAAAAAATAAAGGAGAAAAGGAAAGATATAAGCATCTGAATGCAGAGTTCCAAAGAAGAGCGAAAAGAGATAAGAAAGACTTCTTCAGTGATCAATGCAAAGAAATAGAGGAAAAGAACAGAATGGGAAAGACTAAAGATCTCTTCAAGAAAATGAGAGATACCAAAGGAACATTTCATGCAAAGATGGGCTCGATAAAGGACAGAAATGGTATGGATCTAACAGAAGCAGAAGATATTAAGAAGAGAAGGCAAGAATACACAGAAGAAATATACAAAAAGATCTTCACGACCTGGATAATCACGATGGTGTGATCACTCATCTAGAGCCCGACATCCTGGAATGTGAAGTCAAGTGGGCCTTAGAAAGCATCACTATGGACAAAGCTAGTGGAGGTGATGAAACTCCAGTTGAGCTATTTCAAATCCTGAAAGCTGATGCTATGAAAGTGCTACACTCAATATGCCAGTAAATTTGGAAAACTCAGCAGTGGCCACAGGACTGGAAAAGGTCAGTTTTTATTCCAATTCCAAAGAAAGGCAATGCCAAAGAATGCTCAAACTACTACACAATTGCACTCATCTCACATGTTAGTAAAGTAATGCTCCAAGCCAGGCTTCAGTAATACGTGAACTGTGAACTTCCTGATGTTCAAGCTGGTTTTAGAAAAGGCAGAGGAACCAGAGATCAAATTGCCAACATCCTCTGGATCATTAAAAAGCAAGAGAGTTCCAGAAAAAAAGTCTATTTCTGCTTTATTGACTATGCCAAAGCCTTTGACTATGTGGATCACAAGAAACTGTGGAAAATTCTGAAAGAGATGGGAATACCAGACCACCTGACCTGCTCTTGAGAAATCTGTGTGCAGGTCAGGAAGGAACAATTAGAACTGGACATGGAACAACAGACTGGTTCCAAATAGGAAAAGGAGTACGTCAAAGGCTGTATATTGTCACACTGCTTATTTAACTTATATGCAAAGTACATCATGAGAAATGCTGGACTGGAAGAAACACAAGCTGGAATCAAGTTTGCCAGGAGAAATATTAATAACCTCAGATATGCAGATGACACCACCCTTATGGCAGACAGTGAAGAGGAACTTAAAAGCCTCTTAATGAATGTGAAAGAAGAGAGTGAAAAAGTTGGCTTAAAGCTCAACATTCAGAAAACAAAGATCATGGCATCCGGTCCCATCACTTCATGGGAAATAGGTTGGGAAACAGTGGAAACAATGTCAGACTTTATTTTGGGGGCTCCAAAATCACTGCAGATGGTGATTTCAGCCATGAAGTTAAAAGACACTTGCTCCTTGGAAGAAAAGTTATGGCCAACCTAGATAGCATATTCAAAAACAGAGACATTACTTTGCCAACTAAGTTCCGTCTAGTCAATGCCATGATTTTTCCTGTGGTCATGTATGGATGTGAGAGTTGGACTGTGATGAAGGCTAAGCACCAAAGAATTGATGCTTTTGAACTGTGGTGTTGGAGAAGACTCTTGAGAGTCCTTTGGACTTCAAGAAGATCCAACCAGTCCATTCTGAAGGAGATCAGCCTTGGGATTTCTTTGGAAGGAATGATGCTAAAGCTGAAACTCCAGTACTTTGGCCACTTCATACGAAGAGTTGACTCGTTGGAAAAGACTCTGATTCTGGGTGGGATTGGGGTAAGAAGGAGAAGGAGATGACAGAGGATGAGATGGCTGGATGGCATTACTGACTTGATGGCCATGAATCTGAATGAACTCTGGGGAGTTGATGATGGATAAGGAGGCCTCGCATGCTGCGATTCATGGGGTCCCCTTTCCCTGGAGAAGAAAATGGCAATCCACTCCAGCACTCTTGCCTGGAAAATCCCATGGACAGAAGAGCCTGATAGGCTACAGACCATGGGGTCACAAAGAGTCGGACACGACTGAGCTACTTCAATTTCACTTTATGTTATAAAACTAATTTTCATTCAGTTTTTGCAATTAGTAATCTTAGACTATTTTCCCTTTTATTTCCACTACCATACATTAAGTACAGTAAAAGTATTCTTGGTTATTTGTCTTTAGCCCATATTCTTTTTTTTTTTTTCTATACAAAATTCCTAGATAATTTCATACCTTACCATAACTTCATATTTAGAGGTAAGGCAGCAATTTGCATTGATGACTGAAAACTCTTACATGCTTGTGACTGGTATTTGTTCCTGTCTGTTGAAAAACCTGTATGGTATTCTTCCATCAACGGAAAACATTTTCAGAGTTGTATTTATTATTTCCTTGCTTACTTCTGTCAAGATTTTCTAAAGCTAAATTTGTCCTTATCATTTTTATTAACTTCTGAATCACATTGATTCTAACTTTGCAAATGCCTTTCATAACTGTTCTCTTCTTTTTATTCCCAGTTCTACTGCCCTAGTTTATGATCTTATTACTTGAATTCAAATCCACAATCATCCATTAATTATTTACTATGAAGTAGGAGCTGTATAAGGAACTAAGAAATGAAAAAAATACAATTTTTGTTCTTTAGTTTTGTGCACTCTTTTGTGGGCAAGCGGGAAGAGTAATTATACGGTACTTTAAGTATTAATCAGAAGTTTAGGTGGTAGGTGAGCATAAACTGTGCTGTGCTTTATCACTTGGTCATGTCCAGTTCTTTCCAACCACATGGACTGTAGCCTGCCTAGCTCCTCTGTCCATGGGCTTCTTCAGGCAAGAATACTGGGGTGGGTTGCCATGCCCTTCTCCGGGAGATCTTCCCAATCCAGGGACTGAACCTAGGTTTCCCACATTACAGGTGGATTTTTACTGTTTGAGCCACTAGGGAAGCAGTTTTATCACATAGTTGTTCTTTTTTCTCAATCTTAGCACTAATAATATGTTTAGTAATATAATTGTTTTTTATGGGGTCTGTCCTGTATTGTATGCTATTTTGTAGCATCTCTGGCACTTATCCACTAGATGCCAGTAACACCCCATCCCCAGTTATGAAAAAAAAAAAAAGTCTCCAGACATTGCCACATGACCCCTGAGAAAGGGGGAAAACTGTCCCTCATTGAAAATGCTGCTATAATAAAATAACCCATTTTTTCCTACAAACTTCATGAAGTCCTGAAACAGTTATTTTCCTAATATACTTAAAATATTTGTAACACTTCTCTGAAACCCACTAAAGATGATCATTTAATGAAGTTAATGAATGAAAGTCAAACCTCTGAACATGACATTTAAGCTATTACTTCAAGCACAATATACTTTTCTTATCTCACTGTCAAATATATCCTTTCCTTCAATCAAAAATAATGTTAGTCCTTGGTGTTTATTGTTTCTACACATGCCCCAAACACTCCACATGTTACACCTTCTTTGAAATTCTGTCTACTGTTTTTATTAATACTATGCCATGGTGACTTTAAACAAATCATTTTTATTTTTATTTTTTAATTTACTTACCTTTACTATGGCTATCATAATAATAATTTTATAAGAGATTGTAAAGTCCAAATGAAATAATGCAAATAAAGATGATAATAAGTATTAATAAATTATAGATGATATTATAATCCTGACACTTCAGCTTTTGCTATTATCCTTCAAGGCTCATCTCATGTGACATTTTCTTTATTTCTTCTAAGCACTTCAAATGAAATTTGTCATCTCTCATACTACTTCCCATAATACTTGGTTCTTAACCACTATAATATTTTTTCATTTCATACCAGATTCTTTGTCATGCATCTTCTCCATTACTTCAAGAAGTAGTCCTAGCCAGGTTTTGTTAAATTTTTCCATATTCCACTGCTCTGCACAAAGTAAATATTGAGATACTTGAAAATTTAGTGCTATGAAAAACACACTATTAAAAGATAGTTATAATTGTTAGCATTTTTTGAGCACCTATTATTTTTCAAGGCATAGTCCTGGGAGTATCATATATACAATTATTCTTGACAGTTTTAAAGGCCTAATATTAATATTCTTAATTTACATGTGTAGAATCTAAACCTTAGGGAAAAGTTATGAGTCCAAGTCTACACTTTAAATAACTAACAAATTCAGGATTCAAACATAATTATTATCTGTCTGATTCTAAAATTCTTGATTTTCTGTTGTAATATGCAGTCCATCAACATGAAATCTGTATATAATCATGGTTGATCCATTTAGAATAACAATGCATAAAACAAATATAATGGGAATCATAAGTATAGTTCAAAGTTTTTCATTAGGTACATTAAAACAAGGTGAAATTAATTTTAATAATATGTGTGTGCATTCTCTGTCATTGAGTTGTGTCCAACTCTTTGTGATTCCATGAACAGTGGCCTGCTGGGGGCGCTCCGCAGAAAGAGTGGAGGAAGTGGAACTTCCCTCAGCAAAGCCGAGGGGTTCCGAGGAGAGGTGAGCCTGCTGTCCGCCAACCCAGCCCCTCGGCGCGCGGGACAATCAGGACTCGACAGGGGTTCCATCCAAGCAGTTCCACTTTATTGCTGCAAACTCCCAGCTTATGTAGGCAAGCAGGGGGTGGTTTAGGAGGGACTTTCCATAGTTGCACCAATCATGTTAAAGGTTAAATCATTATGTGCCTTCAGTTGCACCAATCATGTTAAAGGTCAATTCCTCACTTGCATGGAAACCAAGAGAGCCAATCAAAAGCTTCGACAAACATAGACCCCACCCCTATTACTTCCGCCAGGCACCATCTTAGTTTCCAACCGCTTCCAACTGTCAAGCTAGCCCTCCTTTTTTTTTTTTTCTCTGAGGTTTCCCATTTAGGGGCCCACAGTGGCCCACCAGGCTCCTCCGTCCATGGAATTTTTCAGGAAAGAGTACTGGAATGGGTTGCCATTTTCTACTCAGGGAATCTTCCCTACACAGGAGTTAAACTCGTGTCTCCCATGTCTCCCTCATTGGCAGGCACATTCTTTATCATTGCACCACCAGAGAAGCCATTTAATCATACAGTAGACTTTAACTCATTATATACAAAACATTATCACTTAACATATAATTAATCTAAAATTATTAATATGATATTTTAACCTCTTTAAAAAAGATGTATAATCTTCTATTATAAACAGAGGCTGTGTGTGTATGTTCATACTCAGTTGCTTCAGTTTTGTCCAACTCTTTGTGACCCTGTGGACTATAGCCCTTTAGGCTCTCAGTCCCTGGGATTCTCCAGGCAAGAGTAATGGAGTGAGTTGCCATGTCCTCCTCCAGGGGATCTTCCCAACCCATGGATCAAAACCAGATCTCTTGCATTATAGGTAGATTCTTTGCCACTGAGCCACCAGGGAAGCCCCATAGTTAGAGGTTACTTTAGGGCAAATTTTAACCAGTGAGATGAAAATAGAGTTCATTGTATGAAGCTTCTGAATAATAATTTGATAGTTGGCATGGGAATTTTGTCATTTTCCTTACTTCTTTATATGTAAATAGAAGAAAAACAGAAAAGGAGAGCTCATCCAGGACATATTTGAACTGTCGAACAAATCTCAAAATCCAGATTTTTTATATCCAGCCCATAATGTACGTAGACTTCTCTGTATATGATGCTAAACACAATAGCTGAGTGAATGAAAAAGTAGTATCTGAGAAGAGACCTGAAGCCACAAGACAAGTGAATTCTGAGTACACTTCTAGGCAGAGGAAACTACAAGGGAAAAGACCTCAGTGTGGAAAGGTATTGAAAATGAATGTACCCAAATGTTTCAATTACCAATATCATATACCAAACTTCCCCACATTTTAGTGACTTAGAAAAGAATCATTTGTTTTGTTTACAGATCTGTAGTTTGAAAGTTATTTGGTGAAGGTGATTCATTTTTGCTTCATGAGGAATTAGTAGGGGTTGAGAAGACTCTTGAGACTTGGACTGCAAGGAGATTCAACCAGTTTATTCTGAAGAAGATCAGCCCTGGGTGTTCTTTGGAAGGACAGATGCTAAAGCTGAAAATCCAATACTTTAGTCATCTCATACAAAGAGTTGACTCATTGGAAGAGTCTGATGCTGGGAGGGATTGGGAGCAGGAAGAGAAGGGGACGACAGAGGATGAGATGGCTGGATGGCATCACCGACTACATGGACATGAGTTTGGGTGAACTCCGGGTGTTGGTGATGGACAGGAAGGCCTGGTGTGCTGCAATTTATGGGGTCACAAAGAGTTGGACATGACTGAGTGACTGAACTGAACTGAACTGAGAACTTAAGACTGGAGTATCTGTTTCCAAAATAACATGTTCACATGATGAGAGAACTCAACTGGGATTGTGGGTCATTTTGTCTGTTCCTCAACATGTATGCTTTCCTACATTCTAATTAAGTTTCCTTGCAGTGTCTTGGCTAGATTTTAAAAATGAACATTTCACAAAAATTTGGAAAAATTTGTATTTCTTTTTATGACCTAGATTTTTAGGTCCTATATGAAGCATGAATTCTGCTCTAGTCACAGTTCTACTCAGATTCTTAGGAAAGGAAGCATACATGTCACCTTCTAATAGGAAGGAGGTCAGTTCACCTAATGAAAAGATAAAATGGAATGAGAAGTATTGTTGAAACCAGTTTTGGAAAATACAGTGTGCCACAAAAATGAAATAAGAACTGAATTCACCAAGCTTGTGTCATTTGCTAGATGTCTTTTTTTTTTTTTTAAGATTTTTTTCATGTGAACCATTTTTAAAGTTGTTACTGAATTTGTTACAATATTGCTTCTGTTTTATATTTAATTTGTGTGTGTGTGTGAAGCATGTGGAATCTTAGTTCGCAACCAGGAATCAGACTTGCAAGCCCTTCATTGGAAGGCTGTCTTAACCACCAGAGAAGTTCCTAGATATCTGTTTAAAGACCAGAGATACCAAAGTAAACAGAAGAGACAAAACTCACTTGTCTTCCTTATGAGTTTTATATTCTAGTGAAATGAGTGAGTGGTAGGGAATGATAGTAGGAGTGTAGATAGAGCCTGTCAGGACATGCTAAGAAATATGAGTTTTGTTTCAAAGTATGATAGCTTTTATGGAGGGAAATGATATGGGCTTACAGTTTCAGTATCACTCTACATGCTTATTGGGACCAAACAGAACTTTATGTGTGTGGTGGAAATGGGAGTGGGGAATGGAAATTCCAAGAGCAATTAGGAGGCCAATGCAGTATTATAGGCAAAAAGTGATGGGGAGGCTTAGATCAGAGTGATGACAATGGATGTGGCAAAAAATTTCAAGATATGCTTTGATGGTAGAGGAAAATTTTAGAT
Organism: Nanger dama; assembly: GCA_917880005.1. Taxonomy (NCBI): domain Eukaryota; kingdom Metazoa; phylum Chordata; class Mammalia; order Artiodactyla; family Bovidae; genus Nanger; species Nanger dama. Next base: position 8,766,585 of record CAKJTW010000059.1, read on the forward strand.
TTTTGGCTCAGATGTCTACTGTGAGAGTAAGAAATTAATTAAAGATAATATCGACTATCATTCTAGTTGGAGGAAGCAGGCAATAAAAAAATAAGTAAAATATTTAGTAATAAGTTGCTTTCAGTTCGGTTCAGTTGCACAGTCATGTCCAACTCTTTGCGACCCCATGAATCGCAGCATGCCAGGCCTCCCCGTCCATCACCAACTCTAGGAGTTCACTGAAATCCACATCCATTGAGTCAGTGATGCCATCCAGCCATCTCATCCTCGGTCATCCCCTTTTCTTCCTGCCTCCAATCCTTCTCAGGATCAGACTCTTTTCCAATGAGTCAGCTCTTCTCATGAGGTGGCAAAAGTACTGGAGTTTCAGCTTTAGCATCATTCCTTCCAAAGAACACCCATGGTTGATCTCCTTTAGAATGGACTGGTTGGATCTCCTTGCAGTCCAAGGGACTCTCAAGAGTCTTTTCCAACACCACAGTTCAAAAGCATCAGTTCTTCAGCGCTCAGTTTTTTTCACAGTCCAACTCTCACATCCACACATGACCACTGGAAAAACCAAAGACTTGACTAGACAGACCTTTGTCAAAAAAGCAAAATAGCTGTCTAAGGAGGCCTTACAAATAGCTATGAAAAGAAGAGAAGTGAAAAGCAAAGGAGAAAAGGAAAGATATAAGCATCTGAATGCAGAGTTCCAAAGAATAGCAAGAAGAGATAAGAAAGCCTTCCTCAGTGATCAATGCAAAGAAATAGAGGAAAAGAACAGAATGGGAAAGACTAGAGATCTCTTCAAGAAAATTAGAGATACCAAGGGAACATTTCATGCAAACATGGGCTCAATAAAAGACAGAAATGGTAGGGACCTAACAGAAACAGAAGATATTAAGAAGAGGTGGCAAGAATACACAAGAGAACAGCATAAAAAGATCTTCACGACTAAGATAATCAGGATGTGATCAGTAATCTAGAGCCAGACATCCTGGAATGTGAAATCAAGTGGGCCTTAGAAAGCATCACTATGAACAAAGCTAGTGGAGGTGATGGAATTCCAGTTGAACTATTTCAAATCCTGAAAGCTGATGCTGTGAAAGTGCTGCACTCAATGTGCCAGCAAATGTGGAAAACTCAGCAGTGGCTACAGGACTGGAAAAGGTCAGGTTTCATTCCAATACCAAAGAAAGGCAATGCCAAAGAATGCTCAAACTACCGCACAATAAGTTGCTTTAGGATTTAACAAATTAAAACAGAGTTGTTAGAGGAGGATCACTGAGAAAGTGACCAAAATAAAGATGAAGAGATGTGGGAATGGGTAGAGATATTATATGGAGGAAGACATACCCGAGAGGACATATTAGAAAATGCTCTGAAGCATATAGCTAGAATGTTCCTCAACAGTGAAGCTGGCAGGATTGAGTGGCAAGGAAGATAACTGGTAATGAGAGACCCTGATATGCAGGAGTGTATCATGCTGGGAGGCATGAAGATATAAGGACTTTATCTTTTAGTCTGAGTGAGATAGGAAGCTTTGAATAGAGAGGTGACAATTTATATTTTAATAAGTTCATTCATTTTTCTATAATAAGATTCAAATGAAGTAGGGAAAGGTTGGTAATCCAGAGATCATTTAGGAGACTATGGCTGAATTTCAGGTGATTTTAAAAATTACTTAGACACTGGTATTGATGGAGGAGATGGTAAGAGGTGGATACATTTCAGATTGTTTAAGAATGTGGGAGAATATTTCCTGTTTGTGTGATTTGCACATAAAGTTGGTTTTTGCATATTTTCTGTGTTTTAATTTTCCTGAAAATATACCATAAGCTGCTGCTATGGTGTACCACTTACACATAGCTTTAGATCCAAGAGCCATTCTTCTGGTAACACTGAGCTCCTCTACAGGATTCATCCTCAGCTAAAGGGCTTATCTCACTGAGGGTTATGCCTTTCCCCCAGGGGAGGTGCATCCTTTGATTTAGCAAGATGGCAATATCAAACATCATTACTTTGTTTTGGAACAATTATGAAAGACCATCATAGTTCCAGAATTGTGACCTCTATCTTGTGTTGTATCTACATTACATTTCAACTTCCTCTGCCCAATCCTGAGGTCTACTCCTTACAAGTATTAATCCTTAGAGAAATCTCTAATAAGCCTCCTACCTAATAATCTCTGCCTTGAAGTCTATTTACTAAGGAGACTTCTTATAATATAAAGTTCCTGGGGATTTCCTGTGATGATGTTTGTTTTTGTTTCCCAAGAGTGAAAGTGAAAGTTAAGTCACTCAATCGTGTCCAACTCTTTGTGACACCATGGACTGTAGCCTATCAAGCTCCTCCGTCCATGAGATTTTCCAAGCAAGAATACTGGAGTGGGTTGCCATTTCCTTCTCCAGGAGATCTTCCCGACCCAGGAATCGAACCCAGGTCTCCCACATTGCAGGCAGATGCTTTACCGTCTGAGTCACCACAGAAGCCCCTTCCCAAGAGTAAATATGTGAATAGTCAGAACTAAGATAGTGGCATCAGTCAGTTCAGTTCAGTCGCTCAGTCGTGTCCAGCTCTTTATGACGCTGTGAACTGCAGCATGCCAGGCCTCCCTGTCCATCACCAACTCTCGGAGTTTACCCAAACTCATGTCCATCAAGTTGATGAGCCATCCAGCCATCTCATCCTCTGTCGTCTCCTTCTCCTCTTGCCCCAAATCCCTCCCAACATCAGGGTCTTTTCCAATGAGTCAACTCTTTGCTTGAGGTGGCAAAAGTATTGGAGTTTCAGCTTTAACATCAGTCTTTCCAAAGAACACCCAGGACTGATCTCCTTTAGGATGGACTGGTTGAACCTCATTGCAGTGCAAGGGACTCTCTAAGGTCTTCTCCAACACCATAGTTCAAAAGCATCAATTCTTCAGCGTTCAGTTTTCTTCACAGTCCAACTCCCACATCCATACATGACTAATGGAAAAACCATAGCCTTGACTAGAGAGACCTTGGTTAAAAAGTAATGTCTCTGCTTTTGAATATGCTGTCTGAAGTGAAGTTGCTCAGTCATGTCTGATTCTTTGCGACCCCATAGACTGTATCGTACCAGGTTCCTCTGTCCATGGGATCTTCCAGGCAACACTACTGGAGTGGATTGCCATTTCTTTCTCTAGGGGATCTTCCCAAGCTAGGGCTCAAACCCAGGTCTCCCGCATTGTAGACAGACGCTTTACTGTCTGAGCCACTAGGGATGTCTAAGTTGGTCATAACTTTCCCTCCAGGAGTAAGTGTCTTTTAATTTCATGGCTGCAATCACCATCTGCAGTGATTTTGGAGCCCCTCCAAATAAAGTCCCTCACTGTTTCCATTGTTTCTCCATCTATTTGCCATGAAGTGATGGGACCAGATGCCATGATCTTCGTTTTCTGAATGTTGAGCTTTAAGCCAACTTTTTCACTCTCTTCTTTCACTTTCATCAAGAGGCTTTTAGTTCCTCTTCACTTTCTGCCATAAGGGTGGTGTCATCTGTATATCTGAGGTTATTGATATTTCTCTTGGCAAACTTGATTCCAGCTTGTGCTTCTTCCAGCCCAGCATTTCTCATGATGTACTCTGCATAGAAGTTAAATAAGCAGGGTGACAATATACAGCCTTTGACGTACTCCTTTTCCTATTTGGAACCAGTCTGTTGTTCCATGTCCAGTTCTAACTGTTGCTTCCTGACCTGCATATAGGTTTCTCAAGAGGCAGGTCAAGTGGTCTGGTATTTCCATCTCTTCCAGAATTTTCCACAGTTTGTTGTGGTCCACACAGTCAAATGCTTTGGCATAGTCAATAAAGCAGAAATAGATTTTTTTCTGGAACTCTCTTGTTTTTTCCATGATCCAGTGGATGTTGGCAATTTGATCTCTGGTTCCTCTGCCTTTTCTAAAACCAGCTTGAACATCAGAGAGTTCACAGTTCACGTATTGCTGAAGCCTGGCTTGGAGAATTTTGAGCATTACTTTACTAGGGTGTGAGACGACTGCAATTGTGGGTAGTTTGAGCATTCTTTGGCATTGGGATTGAGCATTCTTTGGGATTGGAAGGAAAACTGACATTTTCCAGTCCTGTGGCCACTGCTAAGTTTTCCAAATTTGCTGACATATTGAATGCAGCACTTTCACAGCATCAGCTTTCAGGATTTGAAATAGCTCAACTGGAATTCCATCACCTCCACTAACTTTGTTCATAGTGATGCTTTCTAAGGCCCACTTGACTTCACATTCCAGGATGTCTGGCTCTAGGTGAGTGATCACACCATCGTGATTATCTGGGTCATGAAGATCTTTTTTGTACTGTTCTTCCATGTCTTCTTGCCACCTCTTCTTAATATCTTCTGCTTCTGTTAGGTCCAGACCAATTCTGTCCTTTATTGAGCCCATCTTTGCATGAAATGTTCCCTTGGTATCTCTAATTTTCTTAAAGAGATCTCTAGTCTTTCCCATTCTGTTGTTTTCCTCTATTTCTTTGCATAAGCTAGTGGCATATCCTTACTGAATTACAGGAGGCATTACACGACATTTGTATACTTACAGTAATAATTCAGTAAAGAAGGGAAAGTTGATTCAGTACAGTGAGGGATAGGATCTAGTGAAAAAATGAAGGGGTTGTACTTTGCAAGGGACTTAATTTATTGTTAATAATAGAAAAGAAGGCAATGTACATAGCAAGATTTAGGAGGAGGGATAATTTTAGTGATAGGAGCAAATAGAAATTCACTTAAATTTACGCCCATTTTGTTAGTGAACTAGGAAGCAAGATCATTGGGGAGCTGTGATTATTGCAAGAAGATTTTAGAAATCTGAGGAGAAAAAGTCTGGAAAAAGGTTTTTGAAGTCTCAGAGAATAAATGGACAAAGAAAATAATGTTTTATTACTGAATTGAAGAAAATAAAATGTATAGTTTTGTTTTCTTCCAGTCATATGTAGTTTTACAGATGCTAATGTGTGACAAGTGCAGAGCTGGAATTAAACACAGTTGGGTTTTTCTATGAGAATGTAATAAAGCAAGATGGAAAACGAGAAGTTGAAAGTACATGAGAGGGAATGATTACAAATATGAACCAGAGTTTAACCCCAGCAAACAGGCAAGTGATTATAAGAGGGAAGGGAAACAGTGTGGGGAAAATAATATCAAATATGGTTCACAGTGAAGTGCTTAACTTTGGGAGTCTGTATTAAAAGAAATGAGCTGGAAAAATTGGAGATAATGGTCATGGAAATTTTAAAATTTTGATTATGGAAAGGTTACCATTATTGGTAGTGACAAGGACTAGGCTATGATCACAGAAGTAAGTAGATATAATATAGAAAATGCGGTATTTTGAGAGCACTTCAATTAAATGAGAGGTCAGTGTGTCATTGACAATTACGAGAAGAGTCGTGCTGGAGAAACTGATGAAGATATAACATTGTAGAGATTTTCATGTGACTGCAATAAGGAGGAAGTGATTTTTTTTAATGAAATTCAAAACTGAATGGTTTTAAGGAAGAAATGGGAAAGTGGTTTGAAAATAGCAATTAAAACAAGCAGAAAAATAATCTAGACCTATTAATATGAGGGATTTGGAAGAGCAAATACCTACTGTCTGAGAACTTACAGTTTTTCTCACAGGTGAATTGGGCTTTGTTAAATAACCTTGGTTAAAGAGAGAAAGAGAAGAGAGGGGGTGGATTAGTTCAGTTCAGTCACTCAGTCATGTCCAACACTTTTCAACCCCATGAACCACAGCACGCCAGGCCTCCCTGTCCATCACTAACCCCTGAGGTCCACTCAAACCCGTGTCCATTGAGTCGGTGATGCCATCCAACCATCTCATGCTCTGTCGTCCCCTTCTCCTTCTGCCCTCAATCTTTCCCAGCATCAAGGTCTTTTCCAATGAGTCAGCTCTCTGCATCAGGTGGCCAAAGTATTGGAGTTTCAGCTTCAACATCAGTCCCTGTAATGAACATCCGGCACTAATCTCCTTTAGGATGGACTGGTTGGATCTCCTTGCAGTCCAAAGGACTCTCAAGAGTCCTCTCCAATACCACAGTTCAAAAGTATCAATTCATCAGTGCTCAGCTTTCTTTATAGTCCAACTCTCACATCCATACATGACTACTGGAAAAACCATAGTCTTGACTAGACAACCTTTGTTGGCAAAGTAATGTCTCTGCTTTTTAATATGCTGTCTATATTGGTCATAACTTTCCTACCAAGGAGCAAGCATCTTTTAATTTCATGGTTGCAGTCACCACCTGCAGTGATTTTGGAGCCCTCAAAATTAAAATGACACTGTTTCCACTGTTTCCCCATCTTTATATCATGAAGTAATGGGACCAGATGCCATGATCTTAGTTTTCTGAATGTTGACCTTTAAGTCAACTTGTTCACTCTCTTCTTTCACTTTCATCAAGAGGCTCTTTAGTTCTTCTTCACTTTCTGCTGTAAGGATGGTGTCATCTGCATATCTGAGGTTATTGATATTTCTCCCAGAAATCTTGATTCCAGCTTCTCCTTCATCCAGCCCAGCTTTTCTCATCATGTACTCTGCATATAAGTTAAATAAGCAGAGTGACAATATACAACCTTGACATATTCCTTTTCTTATTTGGAACCAATCCGCAAGGAGACCAAACCAGTCCATTCTAAAGGAGATCAGCCATGGGTGTTCTTTGGAAGGACTGATGCTAAAGCTCAAACTCCAGTACTTTCGCCACCTCACGCGAAGAGTTGACTCATTGGAAAATAGTCTGATGCTGGGAGGGGTTGGGGGCAGGAGGAAAAGGGGACGACAGAGGATGAAATGGCTGGATGACATCACCAACTCGATGGACGTGAGTTTGAGTGAACTCCGGGAGATGGTGATAGATAGGGGAGGCCTGGTGTGCTGCAATTCATGGGTTTGCAAAGAGTCAGACATGACTGAGCAACTGAACTGAACTGAACTGAACTGTTCTTCCATGTCCAGTTCTAACTGTTGCTTCCTGACCTGCATACAGGCTTCTCAAGAGGCAGGCCAGGTGGTCTGCTATTCCCATTTCTTTCAGAATTTCCCACAGTTTATTGTGGTCCACACAGTCAAAGACTTTGGCATAGTCAATAAACCAGAAATAGATGTTTTCTGGAACTCTCTTGCTTTTTCAGCGGATGTTGGCAATTTGATCTCTTGTTCCTCTGCTTTGTCTAAAACCAGCTTGAACATCTAGAAGTTCATAGTTCACATATTGCTGAAGCCTGGCTTGGAGAATTTTGAGCATTACTTTGCTAGCATGTGAGATGAGTGCAACTGTGTGGTAGTTTGAGCATTCTTTGGCATTACCTTTCTTTGGGTTTGGAATGAAAACTGATCATTTCCAGTCCTGTGGCCACTGCTGAGTTTTCCAAATTTGCTGGCATATTGGGTGCAGTACTTTCACAGCATCATCTTTTACGGTTTGAAATAGCTCAACTGGAATTCCATCACCTCCACTAGCTTTGTTCATAGTGATGCTTTCTAAGGCCCACCTGACCTCACATTCCACAATGTTCAGCTCTAGGTGAGTGTGAGTGATCACAACTTAGTGCTTATCTGGGTCATAAAGATCTTTTTTTGTGCAGTTTTTCTGTGTATTTTTGACACCTCTTCTTAATCTCTTCTGCTTCTGATAGGTCCATACCATTTCTGTCCTTTATTGAGCCCATCTTTTCATGAAATACTCCCTTGGTATAGTTAATTTTCTTGAAGAGCTTCCTAGTCTTTCCCATTCTATTATTTTCCTCTATTTCTTTGCATTGTTTACTGAGGAAGACTTCCTTATCTCTCCTTGCTGTTCTTTGGAACTCATCATTCAAATGGGTATGTCTTTCCTTCTCTCCTTTGGTTTTCACTTCTTTTCTTTTCACAGCTGTTTGTGAGTCCTCCTCAGACAGCCATTTTGCTTTTTTGCATTTCTTTTTTTGGGTTGGTCTTGATCCTCACCTCCTGTACAACGTCATGAACCTCCATCCATAGTTCATCAGACACTCTGTCTATCAGATCTTGTCCCTTAAATCTGTTTCTCATTTCCACTGTATAGTCATAAGGGAGTTGATTAAGGTCATACCTGAATGATCTTAAGGGACTTCCCTGGTGGCTCAGATGGTAAAGCATCTGCCTACAATGAGGGAGACCTGGGTTCAATCCTTGGATCGGGAAGATCCCCTAAAGAAGGAAATGGCAATCCACTACAGGATTCTTGCCTGGAGAGTCCCATGGATGGAGGAACTTTGTAGGGTACAGTCCATGGGGTTGCAAAGAGTCGGACATGACTGAACGACTTCACTTCACTTCCCATACCTGAATGGTCGACATAGATAATTGTACTCTTGACATACTGTGTATTCTGAAGAGTGAGTGGAAAGGTTTTAAGTGCTGGAGTGTGGTGGAAATTAAGCTTAAAAATGGGGCCATTTCTATAAATCAACCTACAACCAAAACAACTTTTTCTTTTCTTTTGTGATGCTGATACCTAAAAATATATAATGACTTCTGTAGATATGAATATCATGGTTAAAAAAAAAAAATACTGTTTTTCCACCATGAACTGACTGTCACCAAACTTGGTTCCTCTGGTAAACTTGTGAAAAACTTAGTATGTTTCTATACTCCTGCAGATAATCTTTACTACTAAACTACTTTTCTTTGATAAATGTTTTTGTCTCTAAGTCTCCCTTTCATTATGCACTTTTCCTTGTTTAATAATAATCAGCTTATCTATGTATTATTGTCTCTCAATGGTAGAAAAATATTTAGGGAGAAGGACATTTTAAAAATAAATATTTAATGATAATTTTAGGAAAAGCATAGAATGCTCAAAGAATTTGATACAGATGCTTCAGAAAGTGGGGTCAAGAATTGAATCAATATCATAAATAGAAGCAGTCTGTGTAAAGGAAAGATGTCACTGTTCTCCTCCTCAAATTCATATAATTTATCTTGTGTGCTCTTCATGATGAACTAATGGACAGATTAGTGCACAAGGGGTTCTGTTCCTGGGTATCTTCACTGGTCACACTGATCACATTTGCAGGGTAATAGAACTCTTTTTCTGCTGACCACACATCTTTCAACCATATTATCTTCGACTGTCTCTTGGCAGTTTTAGATAAAGTCAAACAAATCTTGGCAGACCTGGAATTTTATATTTGGATTTCGATTCTCTCATTTCTTCCTTTATATGTAAATTTTATGAACTTAGACTTCTTTATCAAGAAGTTCACTGTGTATTTTTTCATAGTTTCTCTGAAATCATAAATAATGGACTCTCTGGGTTTGAACCTGGAAGTTTCACATGAATTTCAGTTCCAGAAGATTGAATGTTTAATCTCTCAGGTTTTGTGTACTTCCACAATCTGTTATATGGCATCACACATACCATAGCTGGCCTTAGAGGTGACAATGAAATGGTATTGACCTTTAGCAAAGATGGTGGACATTTATAGTTTGCAGTATTCTAGAGCTCCCAGTTAACCATGTAATCCCCAGTACTCAAAACTATGAAACATTCAAAGAACAGAAAGTAACTTTGTATGAAGAATAGTTTCAATAAACATGATTTATTGATTGATTCAGCTATGATAATGCTATGATCAAGAGTATAAAACTAATCATGACAATAATAATGTACAATCAGTTCATTTATGCTGGTGGTTTTCGCTGGTGGTTTTCAATAGAAATGGCACTGATCCTGTTACCAAGTCCAGTCTCCTACACTTTGCTGTCTGACAGGCCAATAAATCAAGAGACAAGGTATTGAGCAAGGAATAGTGACTTCATCTTGAAAACCAGCAGACTGAGGAGATGTGAATTAGTGTCCCAAAGAACCATCTGACCTGAGTTAGAAGTCAGGCTTCTTTTAACTAAATGAGAAGGAAGTGTGGGTAGTTGTCACAGACCCCAGAGAGAATGTGGTAATGCTTTGCTCTTGCAGCTGCCCATGTAGGTCTGCTTACAATGTTCCTGTAAACCTACAACAAGAAAATTGACACTTTCTCTCCTGCAACTTTTTGTCTGTATTTGAATGAAAATAAGTTATACTTTTAAAAGTAAAGCCTGGGAACCAGAGCTTTGAGAAAAGGCTAATCATGTGTATTTCAGACTTTAGGCAGCGCTCTTTTACAGAGGTGGAGAGCCAGCATTACTAAGCACAGGAAACAGAACATGAAGATTAGAGCTAACAGAATAGATCCAATATGGATTCATATTTGTTCTTCTCTGCTACAATTCCTAGGAATATTTTTGGAAATTTGGTATAGTTTTTATTGTCCCAATTACTGGAGAATGTTGCTGATAAGCGACCAAATTTGCTAGGCCCCCTACACTGCTGAGGACAGTCCTGCACAAGCACTGAATGATATGAATCTAAAATTCCTTTTCACATATAACTACATGACATATTTGCAAAGATTTAATATGCAGAAAATTTTTTAGAAATACATACAATGTACAAATCCAGAAATATTTTGGTGTATTCTTAACATTTACTAAGTTAATATTTCAGAATATCACATTCTTGTCTGCAAACTGCTCACAGTATTTAACACAATGCAATCTTCCTTCTTTTGTTATTGTTGCATTCACAGAAATTTAGAAACTGACTCCTGTTGTAGGTGTATGATTTGACTACTGCAGATGGTGATTGCAGCCATGAAATTAAAAGATGCTTACTCCTTGGAAGGAAAGTTATGAGTAACCTAGATAGCATATTGAAAAGAAGAGACATTACTTTGCCAACAAAGGTGCGTCTAGTCAAGGCTATGGTTTTTCTAGCTGCCATGTATGGATGTGAAAGGTGGATTATAAATTGATGCTTTTTTAAATTTTATTTTTACTTTATTCTATGTTACAATACTGTATTGGTTTTGAACTGTGGTGTTGGAGAAGACTCTTGAGAGTCCCTTGGACTGCAAGGAGATCCAACCAGTCCATTCTGAAGGAGATCAGCCTTGGGATTTCTTTGGAAGGAATGATGCTAAAGCTGAAATTCCAGTACTTTGGCCACATCATGCAAAGAGTTGACTCATTGGAAAAGACTCTGATGCTGGGAGGGATTGGGGGCAGGAGGAGAAGGGGACAACAGAGGATGAGATGACTGGATGGCATCACTGACCCAATGGACTCGAGTCTGAGTGAACTCCAGGAGTTGATGATGGACAGGGAGGCCTGGTGTGCTGTGATTCATGCGGTCACAAAGAGTCGGACACGACTGAGCAACTGAACTGAACTGAACTGATGTATCAACAATAACTGTGGCTGAAAATGTCCATATAAAGATGATGTTTGAAATTACTTTATCGCATGACTCTTTCATAGTATTTTAAGAAGTGGACTTTAAAAAATGGACTATGAGGCAGTAACATCCAAAAGAATAGCTAACCTTGTTACTTCAGCATGGTGTAAGGATAAAACTTGTCAATAAAGTAAGCTAAATTCAATTCTGTATTTTAAGGATATCTGAAATGAGACTTCTGCTTGTCTAAAGTAGAAGTCACAACTACTTGATTGCACCTTAGAATCATTCTCTAAACCCTTGATGTCAAGGTCACCATCAAGGCTTAGTAAATCAGAAATATAAATCTACATTCAAATATCAGATCATTCAACATTGTAGATAATTCAGGTAAATCTCTGCCAATGAAAGTATGCAAAATCAGGCTCTCAATGGAGACCATACCTGAGTAAAATGTAGTTATATTTCATAATATACTGTGTTGCAAACATCATTCATACCTTGTTCATACTCATAATTATATAAATATCACCTACAATGCTAGAGGAGCTATCTGACTTGGTTTTCATATCTATATCTAGATCTAGACCTAGATATACATCAATTACTATATATCAGAGTTCAATAAATGATTTTTCCTAGAAAATGTCAAATAGTAAAGAATGCTCAGACTATCACACAACTGCACTCATCTCACATGCTAGTAAAGTAATGCTCAAAATTCTCCAAGCCAGGCTTCAGCAATACATGAACTGTGAACTTCCAGATGTTCAAACTGGTTTTAGAAAAGGCAAAAGAACCAGCGATCAAACTGCCAACATCTGCTGGATCATCAAAAAAACAACAGAGTACCAGAAAAACATCTATTTCTGCTTTATTGACTATGCCAAAGCCTTTGACTGTGTGGATCACAATAAACTGTGGAAAATTCTGAAAGAGATGGAAATACCAGACTACCTGACCTGCCTCTTGAGAAACCTATATGCAGGTCAGGAAGCAACAGTTAGAACTGGACATGGAACAACAGACTGGTTCCAAATAGGAAAAGGAGTATGTCAAGGCTTGTATTGTCACCCTGCTTATTTAACTTATATGCAGAGTACATCATGAGAAATGCTGGGCTGGAAGAAGCACAAGCTGGAATCAAGATAGCTGGGAGAAATATCAATAACCTCAGATAAGCAGATGACACCACCCTTATGGAAGAAAGTGAAGAGGAACTAAAAAGCCTCTCGATGAAAGTGGAGAGTGAAAAAGTTGGCTTAAAGCTCAACATTTGGAAAACAAAGATCATGGCATCTGGGCCCATCACTTCATGGCAAATAGATGAGGAAACAGTGGAAACAGTGAGGGACTTTATTTTGAGGGGCTCCAAAATCACTGCAGATGGTGATTGCAGCCATGAAATTAAAAGACACTTACTCCTTGGAAGAAAAGTTATGACCAATCTAGATAGCATATTAAAAAGCAGAGACATTACTTTGCCAACAAAGGTCTATCTAGTCAAGGCTATGGGTTTTCCAGTGGTCATGTGTACGGATGTGAGAGTTGGACTGTGAAGAAAGCTGAACACTGAAGAATTGATACTTTTGAACTGTGGTGTTGGAGAAGACTCTTGAGAGTCCCTTGGACTGCAAGGAGGTCTAACCAGTCCATTATGAAGATCAGTCCTGGGATTTCTTTGGAAGGAATGATGCTAAAGCTGAAACTTCAGTACTTTGGCCACCTCAGGCAAAGAGTTGACTCATTGGAAAAGACTCTGATGCTTGGAGGGATTGGAGCAGGAGGAGAAGGAGACGACTGAAGATGAGATGGCTGGATGGCATCACAGCCTCGATGGACATGAGTCTGGTTAAACTTTTGGAATTAGTGATGGACAGGGAGGTCTGGCATGCTGTGATTCATGGGGTCACAAAGAGTTGGACACAACTGAGTGACTGAACTGAACTGAACTGAAAGATTTAAAATCTGAGGGCCATCTGTTTTATCTTCTGACTTCTCAGTTCAGCAGTTGTACTTTATACACAGTGGTAGAAATTATCCCAATAAAACTTTACCTACAAAACTAGGCAGCAGGCTGAATTTGGTTCAAGAACAGTAGTTTGCTGACTCCTGATACAGATGCACACAAACACATGCACACATGAGCATTCTCCTGAATTGTAGCTTATTTTTAGTATCATGCACAGATTAAGATGTAGCTTGAATTTGTCATGTACATACCCTTGTAAGTGCTCCCCAGAAAGAAATACAGCACATTTCCAAGAATGGTTTTGATGTCCGCTTTCCTGAAATTTAACACGTTAGACTGCTCCCTATTCACTTTCTTGACTATTATCATCTTTAAAGAAGTTTTTACTTCCTTTGTAGGTTCTTGACACTTGATATCAAGACAAAATGAATGAATTCTATGTAGTTTAAATATCAAGCACTGGGTAACATTTATATTTTTTCTGTGTTCTGATGATCTATACAAACCAAGAATCAATTAATTACTCTGCTTTTCCTGAGTGAGGTACTCTACTGATAACCAAAGAAAGTGTGGCCTTTACTGCCACTGTGCGTGTGTTGCATATGAATACTTGTTCAGTCTCTGTTAGGATACACTGTTTACATGCTTATGTTAACATCTTGTTGAGTAAACCCTGGCTAAAAACCAGGAGATCTGACTTTAAATTTCAGTTTTACACTTACTAGAAATGAGTCTGTGATTAAGTAAACAGACCTGAAGAGACTTTATGATCTTGCAAAGAAAAGCAGTAATTATTGCATTCTTGTTCATCTCATTTGCTTGTAAAAAGGATTTCATCATGAAATGTATATTTGAGGACAATGTTTGAACTTCCAATAGAATAAAATTTGGTGAAAAGCTCACTCTACACAGTTCCTGGGCTTCCTTGGTGGCTCACTGGTAAAGCATCTGCCTACAATGAAGGAGACGTGTGTTTGATCCCTGGATTGGGAAGATCCCCTGGATCTTCTGGATCTTTCCCTTGGATCTTTCCTTGGGTAGACAAGGAAATGGCTACCCATTCCAGTATTCTTGCATAGGAAATGCCAAGGACAGAGGAGCCTGGGGGCTACAGCCCATGGGGGATGCAAAGAGTCAGACATGATTGAGTTACTAAACAACAACAACGTGGTTATTCTTGTACTTTCTATCTCTTAAAATTACTTTTAATAGTTAGGCATATAAATAACAGATATGTAGACAAGCTTGGACAGAAAATAAAAATACTCATTTTGTTATCCATAATCTAGTAGCTATTAAAAAGCACTTCAACCTACACTTCCATTATTATTATCATCGTATTTGTTAAGGTACTTATTTGTATGAAAGATACACTGCTTTTAATAATGCTTGTTCTGCTGTTTCTCTTCATATTTCTCTGAACATCTATTCAGAAGGCAGTTAAGTAGCCTTCATTTATCAAGAAGAAAGCTGCCTTCTTTACTACGTGGCCTGTGTGTTTCATTCCTACACTTTCCAGGAGCTCTTTATTCTGGTATTATTTGTTATGACACAGGAAATCATTTATATAGCTATTTCTAAGAACCTCCATGCCTACTTCTATTAAACTAAAATTTTAATGAGTTGTAAAATTATCACTTGGTCATTCATATGTTTCAGTTTACTGGCCCAAACTTCAAAGTATTCATTGTTCATTTACTCTCCAAATTGCATTGGGTATCTACCATACATCAGTGTATATATGTTCAAACACTTGGGAATAAAACTATGATCAAAACATGCAAATGTATCTGCCTTTGTGCCAGTGCAGGTTTAGTTATGTTTTATTTGTAAAGCTGAACAAACAAGTAGGAAAGAAATAAGGAAACAATAAATAAGATATATATAAGTCACAAAGAGTTGGACACTACTGAGCAACTAAGCAGAAAGTAGTGGCAAAAGTGCTTGGCTTCTGCTGAACCAGCTTCAGCCTGCTGCCTAATTTTGTATGTAAGTCAGTACAAATGTCTGTTAAGGCGATGATTAGTTTGGGTGTGATAATCAGAACTCGGTCCTGGATGACTCTATAATTTCCAATATCCTTTATATGTTCTTCTACAGGTGTAGCCACCCACATCAAAGATGTAGGATTTCCAACCAGCATTCCTCATACCTAACTGTTTTTATACATTTGGTTCGTGCTCATTTTATTTTCTGAAAGGATTTACAGAAAGGATCAAACTCCTCTTCATTAGACGAAAATAATTAAATAAAATATAGAGTAACTAATATGAGGTTGCTGCTGCTGCTGCTAAGTCGCTTCAGTTGTTTCTGACTCTGTGCGACTCCATAGACGGCAGCCCACCAGGCTCCCCTCTCCCTGGGATTCTCCAGCAAGAACACTGGAGTGGGTTGCCATTTCCTTCTCCAGTGCATGAAAGTGAAAAGTGAAAGTGAAGTCGCTCAGTCGTGTCCGACTCCTAGCAACCCCATGGACTGCAGCCCACCAGGCCCCTCCGTCCATGGGACTTTCCAGGCAAGAGTACTGGAGTGGGTAACTGATACAGTACAATTTCTTATTTATCTTCATTGTGTTCAACTGACTGTTAGATATAGGATGGACTAGAATAAAATGTGGTGATTTGTGCCTTTTATATTATTATTATTAGAAAAGCTCCCTCCCTTCAAATTGTCACCATAAACCCAATAATATTACCAGTATGGGAATATTGGATATATTCAGCAATATTTTCTTTTGAATGATTAAAAAATATGTGAATACATATATGAATAATAAAAAAAGTATTTTTCAATGCCTTCTGTGTCAAGTATTTTCCAGTTTTCTATCCAGGGCTTCTACTAAAGTTTCTGTCCCCTTGGGAGCTAACAGGTATAGATCATATCCACTTCTGGAGGCCTGTGGTGCTCTTCTTCATTCAGACAATGGAAATAAGATAGAGGATGTATGGTCAAGAGGAGAGAGTGACACTGGGATATTTACCACCCGAGGGTAGTCCTAAGCTTGAGAAGAAATCCTAAACGGATATTTCTCTTCATAATGGATCATTCTTCCTTTTAACAACGCTGTTCTACAGGATTCTCTTTCACTTACAATTTTATTAAACTCTTCTTCTCGTTCTTGTAGTCCTACAGATGGTGCTCCTCCACGGCTGCTGGCATCTCTCTTGTGTGTCCGCTACCCATGCCTCAGTAATTAGAGTCCTTATTTATAATTCCTCTTCAAATTATCCTAATTTGCCTGTGGCATCTGTATTCTGTTAAGACTGTGACAAATACTTTATTAGATCCACTGCTGCTCTGCATGGAGAAGGCAATGGCACCCCACTCCAGTACTCTTGCCTGGAAAGTCCCATGGACAGAGGAGCCTGGTGGGCTGCAGTCCATGGGGTTGCTAAGAGTCGGACATGACTGAGCGACTTCACTTTCACTTTTCACTTTCATGCATTGGAGAAGGAAACGGCAACCCACTCCAGTGTTCTTGCCTGGAAAATTCCAGGGACGGGGGAACCTGGTGGGCTGCCATCTATGGGGCCGCACAGAGTCAGACACAATGAACTGACTTAGCAGCAGCAGCAGCAGCTGCTGCTCTGCAAATACAAATACAGAAGGAGGAAGATTAGGCATCTTGATATACATGGAAACGTTTTGCTTGTCTTATTAAACTTATTTTCCACTCAAATTGGCTATGACTTCCATTCTAGGGCACTCAAATGCTAGTGGAACATTAACTCTTGAAAGAAAGAGATCAATCTAATTCACTAATTTTCTAGGAGGAGAAACTGGGACAGAGTTTCCAAGTTTGGATCAACCTTGTCTGGAATAACTGGAAGACATTTGACTGATCCAAGTCACTATTATCTGGCTTCTGCATTATAACCATAGCCTCTCAAGTGGATTTCTCCCTTCCACCTCTGCTTATAATGAATTATACTCAATTTCACAGGCAGAATAAGATCACTTCTTTGTTCAAAACCTTCCAATGGCTTCCCATTTCATTCTGAAGTAAAACCAAAGTTCTTGAAATTAGTACATGATTTAGTCCCCCCACCCCTTCCCACCCTCTGATCTTAGTAATCTTACTTCTCTCTCTCTCCTCTCCTTTAAACCCTCTTCTTTGAGCCCTGGCAGGACCAACTATTTCTGTGTATGTTTTAAGAACTTTGCACTGAGTGAAAACTCTCTCCGGATTATGTGTTCACTGATACTGAAATGTCACTTTATAAAAAGAACTCCCCTTCCCACTTAATTTAAAATATAGCCTTCACTTGTGATATATAGGTTTAGATATAGATAGATTCTTTCCTTTTGAGCTGTTTTGTTTTTTCAATACGCCACATTAATCATCCTATACATATTACATTGCATTCAATTGTCTATTTTTATTTTTTGCTCTATTCAAATAGCTCATCAAATAGGCTATTTTATTCAAATAGCTCATCAAAAGGCTATTTTATTTTTTCCATTTTGTTCATTGCCAATCCCTGAAGACTACAGAATCAGTAGCACATAGAAGACACTAGAATGTTTGTTGAAAAAATAAATGACTTGTAAAGCTTTGTTTTTATGATGAGATAATCAAGGTTGACAAGCAGTATTATGGTTTTATTGAGACTCTTGTCAAGATACAAAACTTAGAATATCCATTCATCATCTATTAGATTTTCTGTTATCTGCAGGATTACTACTGTTTTACTGTATGACAAGTTTAATTATATATTATACTAAAGAATGAATAAAAATGCCCTGCTTTTTGAGATGTAGCTTTAGAGAAAAAGGCAGCTGAAATATAATCAAACAAGAGAGTATATGGGTCACACTGTCCATTTACTTATCCACAAATTATACTTGGATATATTGGCAATAATATAGCAGGAATGTAAATTGATGTTCACTTTCTTATTACATATATTTCCCACACCTACTATTATGTAAATATAATTACGATACAAAATTTGTATTGCAAGTAGGTAATAGAGAAAAGGACTACATTTTGTTCTCCAGGAGAAAGCTATAGCATTTCATTTTCTATTCTTTATTACAGAGTCAGAGATTTATAGTACTACTTACTGCATTTCATAAATCAGAACATTGGAATAGCAGTCTCTCTCCTAAAGGTATGCCTCATGGAATTAAGAAAGAACTATTACCAAATATGTTGTGCAAAGTGCAAGATTCTGGTATCCATATACTTACTCCCATTGAGCCCTATAAATTCTGGAAAGAAACTTATTGTCTAAAATGGGTTTGCACATGCTTCTTTCATAGAACTTGGATTTCTCATATTTTTAAGTTTCATAGAAAACTGTATATTTCTGTTTTTAACTTCCTGAATGACAACAGAGTCAAGAATTTTATAAAGTGGGGCCTGTTTTTCTTTTAAATTTTATTTTGATAAAATTTCAACACAGAAATGTTTCTAGAATAATCAAAGAATTCTGTATAACCTTCAACCAAATTTCTCCAAAGTTAACATTTTGTCATATTTGCTGTTGTTTTCTCTTTCCCTCTTTTGTTTCTATATCTCAGTCTGTGCACACATTACACATTCATACACATGCATATCATTTTTTGAATTTACCAAGATATAGATATGATGACTTAGTATGTGGATCTTAAATTCAGGGTTTAATAATCAAGGCAATGAAGCAGAATAAAAATCAAAGATTAAAAAAAAATGTTTTCCCTGTTTAGATACATGTAAGAAAGACATTGACATGTAATTTTACAGGAGGATAAATTTGAGAATAAATTTTTAATCACATCTTCTGGTAATGTCCTGTATATGTACCCCATTCTCCAAGCTGAGTGTACTGTTAACCCTTGGGAATATTGTCTTTTGGGGAGTTCTTTGAATATTTATTTATTGTATGAGATAATGCCTGAAAACCATGCTATACCCAACTAAGGATGAACAAGAAAACCACACTCAAATGAATCAAAGTTCTTTACCAATTATCATGTGGGAGGTCATATTTCCTTTGACTCTTGCTCTGTTTAGCTAAGTTTTACTTGATATCAGAAGAAATGAGCTTTAGTTAGGACTGCCAAGTATCCACTACTCAATTCTTATTAGTAGTGCTTGATATGAACTTGTAGTTTTACTAGGGGGTATATATCTTTTTAGAGCACTGCTAATAATAATTATGGTAGACAGTCTATTTTGAATTCCACTTTTATTTTTAGAATTTCAACAACATATGACATTGACAGTTAAACAGCCAATTACTGTGGCTAATGCTGATGATTTTGTTGTCCATTAAAAGAAGGTTTCACACTTGAACTAGCAGAAAATCTAAATTGGCCACAACTTAAGACTGCACTAAACTGACTGAAATATAATTCATTTCCTTTAACCAGGCTTCCCTGATAGCTCAGTTGGTAAAGAATCAGCCTGCAATGCCGGAAACCCGGGTTCAATTACTGGGTTGTGAAGCTCTGCTGGAGAAGGAATATACTACCCACCGCAGTATTCTCGGGCTTCCCTTGTGGGTCAGCTGGTAAAGAATTCATCTGCAATGTGGGAGACCTGGTTTTGATCCCTGGGTTGGGAAGATCCCCTGGAGAAGGGAAAGGCTATTCACTCTATTCTGGCCTAGAGAATTCCATGGGCTGTATAGTCCGTGGGGTAGCAAAGAGTCAGACACTACTGAGCGACTTTCACTTCCTTTAATCATGAATATGTTCTCCATAAGTCTACTTCTCATTAAAAGAAAATATGTCCTCTTTGATCTGTATTCTAAAATTAAAAATTTTTTGAAAAATATAATTTTTAAAATATATTTTTAAAAATTATTTGTGACTGGAGATCATCAGTATCTGTAAGAGGCCACAATGGTAAAGAGGAGTCTGATGAAAAATAATATATGGTCCAAAAGCACTTGTGAATTTCACATATTTAAGAATCTAATATGAACTATGGATGACTGCTAAAGATTAAATAACTACAAATTCTACAAACTGCAACAAAGAAAGTTGTTTATCATATCTAGAACCAAATGTAACTCTGTCATGGCTTTGAAAACAGATTTTTAATTTTCCTTTCAGTCAATTCCTATATGTCTCCTCAGAAATATTTTGGATGTAGACTTATACCAGAAATGGCTATTTTTTGTGATCACTAAGATGATGTGAATGCATAAATTGAAACATATTACTGGAAAGTAGTGCAAGTGTGATAATAATTATCACTTTTAAGTACAAGTAAAAGAATACACACAATTATGTGAACCATTTCTCTTTAATATAAAATTTAAAATACTCTAAGGTAAAATAATCTCAAAACAAGACACTGTGAAGTAATTTATTGACCAGACTTTTCAAGATATTTGAGATTTTAGATATCCAAAGCAAGGGAAAATAAACTGCTAGGAGCAATAAGTACACAGAATTTCAAAAAGGTAATGTGGAGATAGAGGTCCTCAGATTGTTAACATGAACCTAGTCCCACATTTTAAAATGTGTCATAATTAATTATATAATTAGAAGTGTCTTCTAAGTAATTAGTCAGTTGAGGGTGGCTTAGATGGTAAAGCATCTACCTACAATGGAGGAGACCCATGTTCAATCCCTGGATTGGGTAGATCCTCTGGAGAAGGAAATGGCAACCCACTCCAGTAATCCTGCCTGGAAAATCCCATGGTTGGAGGAGCATGGTAGGCTACAGTTCATGGGGTCTCAAAGAGTCAGACACGACTGAGCGACTTCACTTTCTTTCTTTCTTTCTAATATAGTAAAAAGTGATTGGATGTAGATAAAAAACATAAGCACAAAACTCAGTAACATGAATAGAACTGCATTTTAGAAACATTTTAATGATCCATAAGTTAAGGGTCATTTATATGAAATGAATTGTTAAATATTTCACTTTGGTAGAGCAAATATGTTTGTAAAATGAAGATGACAGTGTGGTGAGTCAGAGCTTAACAGGATATTTGTTGACTGAAGAATTAGAATATATGTGAGAAATGACTTATCTTGTATTGCTTGATTCTGTTTGCTAATTTTTTTCATATGCATAATTTTGGTTCAATTTCTATTGACTATGTTCCTCTTTATATATCACATTGATACATATTTCTTTGCTAGTTTATTAAGTTTTGTGTTCATGCTTTACATTGTCATGTTATTCATTGAATGCCCAAATTATTTCCATTTTTTTAGAATTTATAGTTTTATTTGACTGACATTTAATTTATTTGTGTAGCATCTTGAACTTTTCTAGACTTTGATTTTTAAATTTATATTTTTACAGAAACATAACCAACATACTATAAAAAAAAAAGAAACAATGCTTTCAAGTATAGAATTCAGTGAATTTTAGTATATTCTAAAGTTCTCTAATCATCACCAATATCAAAAGTTTTCATCACCCTCCAAAACAAATCTTATATCCATCAGCAGCCATTTTCTCCCTCCCCCAGTCCCTGGCCAACACTCATTTTTCTATCTCTATGTAATTTACCTAATCTGGACATATTATAAAAACGGAATTGTACAATGTGTGGCCTTTTATCTTTGATTTCTTATATAATATGTTTCAAGGGCCAGGCAAGTTATAGTGTATGCTAATATATTGTTACTTTTTATGGCTAAATACTATTCCATTGTACAGATAGATGAGCTTGTGTTTTTCCATTCATCAATTCATAGGCATTTGCCTAGGCATCTTCAGCTATTATGAATAAGCTGCTATTGAAATTTATCTGCTAGCTTTTTGTGTGAGCATATGATTTCTATCCTCTTGAGGATGTGTGTGCAAGCTAAGTTGCTTCAGTCATGTCTGACTCTTTGTGGCCCTATGGACCATAACTCATCAGGCTCCTCTATATGTGGGATTCTCCAGGTAAGAATGTGAATGAAGTCTCTCAGTCGTGTCCGACTCTTTTCAACCCCATGGACTGTAGCCTACCAGGCTCCTCAGTCCATGGAATTCTCCAGGCAAGAATACTGAAGGGGTTGCAATTTCCTTCTCCAGGGGATCTTCCTGATCAATGGATTGAACCCAAGTCTCCTGCATTGTAGGCAGATGCTTTACCATCTGAGCTACCAGGGAAGCCCTGGAGTAGATCGCCATGTTCTTCTCCAAGGGTCTTGGGCATATATCTAGGGCCATATTCTAACTATATTTAACATTATTTGTTGTTGCTGAGTCACTAAGTCATGTCCAGCTCTTTGCAATTCCATGGACTGTAGTATGCCAGGCTCCTCTGTCCTCTATTATCTCTCAGAGTTTGATCAAATTTATGTACCACTGAATCAGTGATGCTTTCTAACCATCTCATCTTGTGCTGGCCTCTTCTCCTTTTTCCTTCAGTCTTTCCCAGCATCAGGGTCTTTTCCAGTGAGTCAACTCTTCACATCAGGTGGCCAAAGAATTGGAGTTTGAACAACAATCCTTTCCAATGAATATTCAGGTTGATTTCCTTAAGGATTGACTAGTTTGATCTCCTTGCATTCCATTGTTAGGAATGACCAAACTGTTTTCCAAAGTAGTGGCACCATTTTACATCCCCACCAACAATGTAGAGGATTTCAATTGGCCATTCTCATCAATTGACTTCCCTGGTGGCTCAGACGGTAAAGTGTCTGTCTACAATGAGGGAGACCCAGGTTCGATCCCTGGGTTGGGAAGATCCCCTGGAGAAGGAAATGGCAATCCACTCCAGGACTATTGCCTGGAAAATCCCATGGACAGAGGAGCCTGATAGGCTACAGCCCATGGGGTTGCAAAGAGTCGGACACAACTGAGCGACTTCACTTTCACTTTCATTAATTTTTTTATCTGTCTTATTGTAGAGCCATCCTATCATGTGTGAAGTGGGATCTCATATGATTTACATTTCCTTAATAAGCTGAACATATTTTCATGTGCTTATTGGTCATTTGTATACTTGTTTGAAGAAATAACCAGTCCGATCTTTGCTCATTTTCCATTTGGGTTTTCTTTTTACTGTTGACTTGTAAGAGCTCTTTATATATTATAGATTAGAGTCTTTAAGTATATGATTTGCAAACGTTCTTGCTCATTATCTGAATTGTCTTTTCACTCTCTTGATTTGTCACTGGCTAGATTTCTTTGGAAGGAATGATGCTAAAACTGAAACTCCAGTACTTTGGCCACCTCATGCGAAGAGTTGACTCATTAGAAAAGACTCTGATGCTGGGAGGGATTGGGGGCAGGAGGAGAAGGGGACGACAGAGGATGAGATGGCTGGATGGCATCACGGACTCGATGGATGTGAGTCTGAGTGAACTCTGGGAGTTGGTGATGGACAGGGAGGCCTGGCGTGCTGCGATTCATGGGGTTGCAAAGAGTTGGACACGACTGAGTGACTGAACTGAACTGAGAACCTCCAGTGAAATGTTGAATAGAAGTAATGAGAATAAACATCGTTTTCTTGTTTCTGGTCTTAATAGGTACAATTTCAGTCTTTTGCTATTAAGTATAATGTTAGCTGGGTTTCCCAATGGTGCTAGTGGCAAAGTACCTACCTGCCAATGCAGGAGATGGGAGAGACTTGGGTTTGATCCCTGGGTCAGGAAGATCCTATGAAGGAGAGCATGACAACCTGCTCCAGTATTCTTGTTTGGAAAATCCCACAGACTGAGGAACCTGGAAGGCTGCAGTCCATGAGGTTAAAAAGAATCAGACACAGCTGAAGTGACTTAGCATGCATGAACACATTATATTAGTTATAGGTTTTTCATAGATGCCCTACATCAGACTGGGAATGTTCCTTGGTATTCCTTGAGGGCAGAGTGTTTTCAGAAGTAGAGAGTGCTTTTTGAAAAATGCTTTGTTGTTGTCTATTGAGATAATAGTTAAATTTTTTTCTTCTATTTTTGTTAAGATGGTGCAATAGATTGATTTTTATATGTTGAAGTGATCTTGTATTACTGAGCTAAATACTTCTTTGTCATAGTATAGAATGCTTTTTATATGTTGCTGGATGCAGTTTGGTCATATTTTGTTAATATATTTATATCTATATTCATATATGCATTTTTTCTATGATTTTCTTGCTTTCTGATGTATTTGGTTTTGGTATAAAGATAATGCTGACTTCATAGAATAGTTTGGAAAGTTATCCTTTCTCTCTTATTATTTAGAAAATTCTTTTTAAATATTTGGAAGTAGTGTATCCATGAAGACCCGAGCTTTCTTTTGTTAGACATTTTCATACTGCTAACTTTATTTCTTCACTTGTTATACTTGTGGTCAGATTATTTATTTCTTCTTGTCAGTTACTGTACTTTGTGTTATGCTCACAATTTGTTCATTTTATCTAAATTACCTAATTTTTTGGCAGATATTTCTTCATATGTTTTCTTATCCTTTTTAATTCTGCAAGGCTGATAATAATCTCTCCTCATTTATTTCTGATTTTAATAATTGGAGCCTTCTTTTTATTGCTTCCTTTTGTTTATCTAACAAAGGTTTCTAAAATCTTTTTAACTAACTTGTGCTTTGGTGATTTTTATCTATAGTTTTTCTTTTATCTACTTGATTTTAACCTCAATTTTTAGTATTTTCTTTCTAATGCTGCTTTGGGTTTAGTTTGCTCTTCTTTTATACTTCCCTAGGGAGGAATGTTAGATAATTAATATAGGATCATTTTTCTTTTTTGATATAAGTGTTTGCTGCTGCTGCTGCTTCTAAGTCACTTCAGTTGTGTCCGACTCTGTGCGACCCCCTAGATGGCAGCCCACCAGGCTCCCCCATCCCTGTGATTCTTCAGGCAAGAGCACTGGAGTGGGTTGCCATTTCCTTCTCCAGTGCATGAAAGGGAAAAGTGAAAGGGAAGTCACTCAGTCGTGTCCAACTCTTAGCGACCCCATGGATCGCAGCCTACCAGGCTCCTTTGTCCATGAGATTTTTCCAGGCAAGAGTACTGGAGTGGGTTGCCATTGTCTTCTCTGGATATAGGTGTTTACAGCTTTAAATTCCTCTCTGTTTTGGTTTTATCCTATATGTTCTTTGCTGTGTTTTCATACTTTTTTTTTACCTTAAAGCATTTTCCAACTTCCCTTATGTTTTTTGGAACCACTTTTTATTTAGGACTGCGTGATTTAATCTCCACATATTTATAAATGTATCAAATTTCCATCTGTTATTGACATGATTTTATTTCATTGAGATTCATAATGTATTTTGTTTGATTTCAGTCCTTTTACATTTAATGAGGCTTGTTTTATGGCCTAATATTTGGTCTATCTGGACAATGTTTCTTATGTACTTGAGAAGAATCTGTATTTTGCTATTTTTATATATAAGCATTTTCTGTGGAGTGTTCATGCATGTCTTTAATTCTAAATGGTTTATAGTTGTTACTGAGATTTTTGTTTCTTTATTGATTTTCTGTTTATTGTTTTATCCATTATTGAAATTGAAATGTTAAACTTTCCAGCTATTATTGTCAAATTGCTATTTCTCTTCCTAATTCTGTCAGTTTTGTTTCATATATTTTGGGCCTTTGTTGTTAGGTACTGTTAGGTTTACAGTTATATCTTTTTGATGGATAGACCACCCCCCTCACAACCATTTTATAATTGTATTTCTTTGTCTACAGTAACAATTATTTGGCTTAATATTTATTTTGTCTAATATTATTATAACTCCTTCAGCTCTCTTTTGATTACCATTAACATGGTGGGATAGCATTTTCCATACTTTAATTTTCAAGCTTTATGTTTCTTTGGACTTAAACTATATCTCTGATAGAAAGCATACAGTTGGATAGTGTTTTTATCCATTCATTCTTTTTTTTTCAGTATCTTCCCCTCTCAACCTCTATTAGCTCCTTTTGTATGTTAAATTTTAACTTCTGCAGATTTAATTTCTTAATTTATAATAGTCTGTCACTTTTTAATGCCAAAGTCATATCAATAGTTTACATAATTTTTACTGTGTATCACTTCATCCCTTCCACTCCCTCTGGCCATTATTTACAAGTTATATCTTTATACATTACAGGTCAATAGATATATGCTTTTTTAAAATATTTTTCTTCACTTTTAAAATAAGCTTTTTTAGAGAAGTTTTATATTTACAGCAAAATTAGGTGGAAATTACAAAAGATTTATAATCATTGCTTAATGCAGCTGTATTTTAGTTTAGATAGCAGACAAAAGTATTCTAACAAAAAATGCATTGTACTTTTTATGTTTACATGTTAGTTATCTTTAACTCTATGCCTTTTATTTATTCTTGTAGATTCAAGATCTCATCTAGTGCCTTTTCAAAACTATGTATTAATTATATTTCAAAAATATAATTTTCAAAATATATAAATTCCTGAAATTTAGCATTCAGTCTACATAGTTCTCTTTATCCTAGAAAAACAGAATAGTGACTGTAAATGGCCATATTTAATTTCTTATATGTTTACAGAGTAAATCAGCAAGTTATTTTATGGTATTGTCAACTATTATTGATAACTTAGAAATATCAAGTGAGAAAATATTTCTATATGATTTATATATTTGTCTTGTGCAAACAAGCATAGTTAAACTATGGAATTACAAACAAATAGAAGGATGCTAAACAAATATGATGTGAAACAACTGCCAGATATCTGCTAAATAAGAAATCTATAGCAGGGCTTCAGTGATGAAGACTCTGACTGCCAGTGCAGGAGACATGAGTCTGATCCCTGTCCTGGAGGTTCCTACATGGTGTGGAGCTACTAACCCTGTGAATCACAAGTATTGACCCTGCATTCTAGAGGCAGGGAACTGCAACTACAAAGCCTACCCCCTACAACAACTGACAACTGTGTGTTCTAGAGCCCATGCTCTGCAACAAAAGAAACCACCACAGTGAGAAGGCCATGCACCACAACTACAGAGTAGCCCACTTGTCATGACTAGAGAAAAGCCCATACAGCAGCAAAGACCAGCATAGGCAAATATAAGTCAGTCAGGCAGTTCAGTCACTCAGTCATGCCTGACTCTTTGTGATCCCATGAATCACAGCATGCCAGGCCTCCCTGTCCATCACCATCTCCAGGAGTTCACCCACACTCACGTCCATCAAGTCCGTGATGCCATCCAGCCATCTCATCCTCTGTCGTCCCATTCCCCTCCCAATCCCAATCCCTCCCAGCATCAGAGTCTTTTCCAATGGGTCAACTCTTCGCATGAGGTGGCCAAAGTACAGCTTTAGCCTCATTCTTTCCAAAGAACACCCAGGACTGATTTTTAGAATGGACTCGTTGGATCTCACTGCAGTCCAAGGGACTTTCAAGAATCTTCTCCAACACCACAGTTCAAAATCATCAATTCTTTGGCACTCAGCTTTCTTCACAGTCCAACTCTCACATCCATACATGAGTACTGGAAAAAAACATAGCCTTGACTAGACGGAGATTTGTTGGCAAAGTAATGTCTCTGCTTTTGAATATGCTATCTAGGTTGGTCACAACTTTCCTTCCAAGGAGTAAGCGTCTTTTAATTTCATGGCTGCAATCACCATCCGCAGTACACCCGTGGCGGATTCATGTTGATGTACGACAAAATCAATATAGTATTGTAAAGTAAATAAATAAATAACAAAGAGAAAAAAAATAAAGTTTCTCACTGTTTCCACTGTTTCCCCATCTATTTGCCATGAAATGATGGGACTGGTTGCCATGATCTTAGTTTTCTGAATGTTGAGCGTTAAGCCAACGGTTTCACTCTCCTTTTTCACTTTCATTAAGAGGATCTTTAGTTATTCTTCACTTTTTGCTTTAAAATGAAAATACTTTTAATGTAACTACTGCTTTAAGTCCAAAACTTAACTGAAATGGAAATGTTGAAACTTGTGCCTGGATTTGGTGCAAAATTGATCTTAAACCCTTTAATTAGACATTTTTATTACATAAAATAATAGTGTACCTTTACAATTTTCTCAACTCATCAATTTATTTTCTTTTGTTTCTTATTCTGAAATTAACTTTTTCTGATCAATTTTAAGTTATCACACTTTGAAATACTAAGTTATCTTTTCCTGGAGACACTAAAAATCAGTAACTATTTGACATAATGTACAGCTTTTCTATTCATATAAACTGTCCATAAATAAATGTGTTAAAATAAGCTTTCTCATGTTATAAAATAATCATGCTAAATATAGTTAAAGTTTGCTATCAACTCCATCCCTATATTTTTCAGTGTCTTACTATTAAAAAGGAATATTATTTAAAAGTACTGTTCTGATAGTATTAGCTGTGCCAATTTTTAAATATCAAGGGCTTTACCTGAAAATTGCAATCTTTTACAATAAACAACCACAATATGCAGATCTCCCTTCCTAAGAGAAACACTGGGCTGGAAGAAGCACAATCTGGAATCAAGATTGTTGGGAGAAATATCAATAACCTCAGATATGCAATATGGAAGAAAGTGAAGAGGAACTAAAAAGCCTTTTGGTGAAAGTGAAAGAGGAGAGTGAAAAACTTGGCTTAAAGCTCATCATTCAGAAAATGAAGATCATGGGATCTGGTCCCATCACTTCATGGCAAATAGATGGAGAAACAGTGGAAACAGTGTCAGACTTTACCTTTTTGAGCTCCAAAATCACTGCAGATGGTGACTGCAGCCATGAAATTAAAAGATGCTTACTCCTTGGAAGAAAAGTTATGACCAACCTCGATAGCATATTGAAAAGCAGAGACATTACTTTGCCAATAAAGGTCTTTTAGTCAAGGCTATGGTTTTTCCAGTGGTCACGTATGGATATGAGAGTTGGACTGTGAAGAAAGCTGAGTGCCAAAGAATTGATGCTTTTGAACTGTGGTGTTGGAGAAGACTCTTGAGAGTCCCTTGGACGGCAAGGAGATCCTACCAGTCCATCCTAAGGGAGATCAGCCCTGGGATTTCTTTGGAAGGAATGATGCTAAAGCTGAAACTCCAGTACTTTGGCCACCTCATGCGAATAGTTGACTCATTGGAAAAGACTCTGATGCTGGGACAGATTGGGGGCAGGAGAAAAAGGGGATAACAGAGGATGACATGGCTGGATGGCATCACCGACTCAATGGACGTGAGTTCGAGTGAACTCCAGGAGTTGGTGATGGACAGGGAGGCCTGGTGTGCTGTGATTCATCGCAAAGAGTCAAACACGACTGAGTGACTGAACTTCCTAAGATAATGTATGGATTTACTTCTAAAGGTCTTATTCCTCTTCTGTCTATCTCCTGCCACTTGAACCCCATGCTTTGCAACTCATTCTCATAGCAGGCCTGGCTTCATGAACACATCTTATGTTTGCTGGGTGTCACCATAGAGTCTAGGTACTTATTAACATATAGATCTTTAGTGTCCACCTGTTATTCCTTCATAGTACATTAGGAACTTTACTTCATATCATTTCTAGCCTCTCGGTTGGTTCCTGCAGAGATTTTCTGGGTCAAAACTTCAAGGTATTGAACCTCTGCTTTAATGTTCTTCCTGGTTCTGCTCTCTTTTGCATATTCTCTTTGCAGGCTTTGACCAAGGTCTCTTGCTTCCTGCATGCTATATCTTTTACTGTCTTCCCTTTTGTAGTGGAACCACAGCTGTGGAAATGAACTGCTATTATTTAAGCCATATATCTGACTATCTGACGCCCCTACTCCATATTGTAAACATAAATCTCTCATTTTCTCCACTGAATGCTTGTACATTATGTTGTAACTGTGTTTCTCTATTATTAATTTTTTTATTCTCATTTGTATTTTTCAGAAACATAAATGTTGTAATGAGTTAATCAATGTTTGTTGACTAGGAATAATTTGGTTAGAACTGTGTTGAATCTGGGAGACTGAAAATAATTTTCAAAGTTTAAGGTGTGACAGTGAACAAATAAGTAGCAAAGCATATGACTGGAGATGATGAACAGAATGTCACTTCTTTTACTTTTTCCATCCCTCATTTTTCCCAAGAAAAGCTAGGTTTTGCCAAGAAAGTACAAAAGCAAGCCATGGAAATATTTTAAAGTAGTAAAGATGTTCATACAACCAGGAAATGTTGTCAGAGTTTACAACTTAAAATACAACTATATCTACTCAAGGTTATAACTAGAGGTTTATCTTAGGGATTCCAGTTTTCTCATTTTATAACATGAGTTTATTAGAAATAATTAAGTGAATATTTAAAACCACACATTTGCTCCCTAAAGACATATATGATGTTTATGGAGGTAGAAATATGTGAACAATACAAAACATGTACATCACTTTTATTCTAATAAATGTGGCTGTCTCAACAGTTTGGCCATCAAAAATGATTAATAGATATGAATATTTAAGAAATCTCTAACCTGTTTATTTTGTATGTTTTCCATTTAACATTTAATAATTGTTTAATATCTTCTGGACACAATTCTGCATTAATTAACTGCATGCACATTTTATTAGAAAGCTTTAATTAGTTTTCACATTTATTAAGGAGGAAATTAAACTACAGAGAAATTAAGTAACAATACTTTATATATTTTACAGTCCATGTAAAATCAATATTAAAGTTAAGGCTGATACTGTTTTAAGAATGAGCAGACTCCTGTGTTTAATTTGCTATTTTTGAAATATGTTTACATAGCTCATTAATTCAATTATTTTAATATTAACATTCTGTAAACGGTGAAATACAGAATAGATTTTTTTTTCTCATTTGGCTTGGGGCACAGCCTTGTGTTAGAAGCTCAGAATCCTTTCATCTCTAACCATGTCATATGTTACTTTTAGCATTTCCATGTGTCTTACTAATGTCCTTCATTTACTGATAATACAAAGGTAAATTTAACTTAACCCAATTATTTATGTTTCATGTCTACATGAAATATAATAATATAATATATAAATAAAATATAATAATGACATCAGATATATTATAGGCACATATATTAAAGATTAAAGAAAGTAGGATACAGTATGAGTTTCCTTAAAGTTCTCCTTTAAGAGAAATTCTAACATCTTATATGTATGTGTGCATTTGTGTCTAGTCATGTCCAATTCTTTGCTGCCCTATAGATTGTAGCCTACCAGGATCTTCTATCCATGGAATTTTCCAGGCATGAATACTGGAGTGGGTTGCCATTTCTTTCTCCAGGGGATCTTCCCAACCCAGGGATCAAACCCACATCTCTTATGCTTCCTTCATTGGCAAGTGGGTTCATTAGACTAGCACCACCTGGGAAACATCTTATATTCCATAACTCTATTTCATTTTTCATCTTATTTCAGTTTTTGGCCTTGGAATTAATATTTAACTTTTGACTTGGAAAATGCATATTCCTATTCAAACGTTTATTTTAGTTGTGCCAGATTACAACTATTCTTGTTTTCACTAGGGGCCATAATTAACATAGTTGTAGAAGGCAATGGCACCCCATTCCAGTGCTCTTGCCTGGAAGATAACCATGGATGGAGGAGCCTGGTGGGCTACAGTCCATGCGGTCGTTAATAGTTGGAGACAACTGAGCGACTTCACTCTCACTTTTCACTTTCATGCATTGGAGAAGGAAATGGCAACCCACTCCAGTATTCTTGCCTGGAGATTTCCAGGGACGGAGGAGGCTGGTGGGCTGCCATCTATGTGGTCGCACAGAGTTGGAAACGACTTAGTAGTAGTTAGTAGTAGTAGTAGAAAACAGGCAGCATAACCTTAAAGGAAGGAAATGATGATTACTTATTCATTCATCGTGCATTCATTCATTTTTCTTATGGAGCAGTAAAATTAGGGGCATGGATGACTGTGGGAGTGTTTTACAGCCCTGCTGAATGTCAGAAGGTGGTAAAGTAGGGAATGTTGAAATGAAAAGGTAAATAAATATGGTCATTATATTGAAATTAAACAAGGATAGTAGGTGACAGCCACTTCTGCAGCATCTTGCCAGGGTCAATTTATGTGAAATAAAGACAACTCAAAGAGAGTGAATATGAGTACCTTGTAAGGTAAACTACATTCTTGCTTATTCTGAAGGAAGAATCATGCTATGCAGGTGAACCACTTGTGAATATCTTTACTTTTAATTTGAATATTTCTTTGCTGTTACTGTTGCTTTTTTAAAAATTTGTCTTTTTGTACCTCACCTTATCTGAAGGGCTTTTGTTTTATTTTATACTTTCTTTTACTTTCTTAATTTTATTTTTTTAACATAAATTTATTTATTTTAATTGGAGGTTATTTTCTTAATTTTAAAGGAAGGTCTCCATAAGCATGCATCAAAGCATGCATAGATTCCCAAAGCTTCCTTCCTATCCAGTCTAAGCTGGCCTGAAAACTAATGGTTGGATGATTTAACTTGGCTGGTGAATGATAGTAAAAGAGATTGGTCAGATTAGCTTTGGACTTCCCTGATAACTTCTATCTAGTTAATTCAATAAATAAGTTCACTTTGCTTTGTTCAGGTTTGGGGGTCAAGGATGGTCAAGCCACTGAACCTAGACCTTTTTGTTCTCTGAGTGAAAAGACACAATTTATAAATACATACTGTTTACCAATTTGAGGTTTTTAGTAACTTTTCCCTCTCTGTCACGTGTTTGTTTATTTCAAAGTGGCTACCTCCTCCTGGAAGACCTCACATTTCCTGTATGAAGTCTCACTATAATCTTAAACTTGTTTTGGGAAAACACTATAGATATAAAGATAAACTTAACCTAATATTAGCTGTATGCAGAACTCTGAATATGTTAAAATTAATAAATTAATATACAAAGAGGAAACATAAAAATTCAGTAAAAACATATGCAAAAAATCAATAATCAGCTGTTAAAATTGAATTGTAAGGCCTCAGAACAAAATGCTTACTCCAAATCAGTGTTTTTCAAAGATTGAAACTGTCTGAAGCATGCCAAAATTAAATACTTTTCTTGACTAAGCTTCACTTTCACCAGTCAATTATACTTTTTATTCCCTCAGCTTCTTTTCTGATCTCCTGAATGAACAGCCCCATTTTTCAGAATTAACCATCTTTTGTCTTAGGAAAAACGTCAGGTCTTTTGCCCAATTTTTAATTAAGTTGTTTGGGTTTTTTTATATTACATTGTGTAAGTTATTTATGTATTTTGTATATTATCTCCTTATCAGATATGATTTGCAAACATCTCCCATTTTGTTGGTTATCTTTTTGTTTTATTAATGGTTTCCTTTGCTATGCAAACATTTTAAAGTGTAATATATTAATAGCTGCATTTGCTTTTTTTGTTTGTTTGTTTGTTATTACCTGAGCATATGGGCCCAAGAGGATATTACTAGGACAGTTATTGGAGAGCTTACTGCTTGTGTTTTTATCTTGGAATTTTATGATCTCAGGCCTTATATTCAAGTTTTTAATCCATTTTGATTTTTTTTGTTTATATGATCTAATAGTGGTCTAGTTTCATCTTTTTTGTACGAATCTGTCCATTTTTCCAAATAGCATTTATTGAAAAGACTGTTCTTTTTCCATTGTGTATTCTTGCCTGTTTTCATGTGTGAGTGGCTCAGATGGTAGAGACTGCCTGCAATGCAAAAGATGTGGGCTCCATCCTTGTATTGGGAAGATCCGCTGGAAAAGGAAATGACAACCTGTTCCGATATTTGTACCTGGAAAATCCCATGGACAGGGGAGCCAGGCCATCTACAGTCCATGGGGCACAAAGAGTTGAACACTACTGAAAGACTAACAGTTTCACTTTGTTTCACCACTAAAATAGCAGCTGCATTTGTCAAAATTTATAGCAATGTATATACAATTGATAGATATGTTAAAATAATTGAACTATAATATTTTTGGATTAAGTGGAATTGAATAACAGATAGAAAAAATTACTTTAGCATGCTAGTATAGACTTTCACTTTGTTTTTAATTTTGTGTATTACTTTATGTATTACAAAAGGGTTTCATAATGATATTAAAATTATCTTATGAAGACAAATGGAATGTGATAATTTCTCACATTTCAATGCTGTGTTCAAGTTCAGTAAAAATGCTCTTTTTCAACATTATGTTTGAGGTTAGGAGGTTCACACAAATCATTTCCTTGTAATTTTAAGTACTTCAACAGTTGTATGAGTTAGATAATATGGTTTGTATTTCATAACTTAGCTCATTTTATTTTTTTAAGCAGGAAAGATTAATATCAATAGGAACTGTGTAAGGGAAAAGCAGTTACTCAAGATACAGAAATTAAGTAGAACTAAGATGCTTCACAATACCTTAGTCAACTCTATCAAACTTGCTTGACAGTAAGACATTTTAATGATTCACATAATATAAATGTTGGTGTAATGGAATTAAAAGAACACTTAAATGGCCCAGTACAGTTCACTTCAGTTGCTTAGTCGTGTCCGACTCTTTGCGACCCCATGAATTGCAGCACACTAGGCCTCCCTGTACATCACCAACTCCCAGAGTTCACTCAGACTCACGTCCATCCAGTCCGTGATGCCATCCAGCCATCTCATCCTTGGTCATCCCCTTCTCCTCCTGCCCCCAATCCCTCCCAGCATCAGTCTTTTCCAATGAGTCAACTCTTCGCACGAGGTGGCCAAAGTACTGGAATTTCAGCTTTAGCATCATTCTCTCTAAAGAAATCCCAGGGCTGATCTTCAGAATGGACTGGTTGGATGTCCTTGCAGTCCAAGGGACTCTCAAGAGTCTTCTCCAACACCACAGTTCAAAAGCATCAATTCTTTGATGCTCAGCCTTCTTCACAGTCCAACTCTCACATCCATACATGACCACAGGAAAAACCATAGCCTTGACTAGACGGACCTGAGTCAGCAAAGTAATATCTTTGCTTTTGAATATACTATCTAGGTTGGTCATAACTTTTCTTCCAAGGAGTAAGCATCTTTTAATTTCATGGCTGCAGTCACCATCTGCAGTGATTTTGGAGCCCAAAAAGTTAAAGTCTGACACTGTTTCCACTGTTTCCCCATGTATTTCCATGAAGTGATGGGACCGGATACCATGATCTTAGTTTTCTGAATGTTGAGTTTTAAGCCAACTCTTTCACTCTCCACTTTCACTTTCATCAAGAGGCTTTTAGTTCCTCTTCACGTTCTGCCATAAGGGTGATGTCATCTGCATATCTGAAGTTATTGATATTTCTCCTGGCAATCTTGATTCCAGCTTGTGTTTCTTCTTGTCCAGCGTTTTGCATGATGTACTCTGCATAGAAGTTAAATAAACAGGGTGACAATATACAGCCTTGACGTACTCCTTTTCCTATTTGGAACCAGTCTGTTGTTCCATGTCCAGTTCTAACTGCTGCTTCCTGACCTGCATACAGATTTCTCAAGAGGCAGGCCAGGTGGTCTGGTAGTCCCATCTCTTTCAGAATTTTCCACAATTTATTGTGATCCACACCCAGAGAATAATAATTAAGGATGGCAGGAATTTTCTTCAGGAAGTTATTATAATTCTAGGATACTTGTCATATTCAATGTGTTTATATTCTGAGTGATAACAGAATGGTCTGGGCTACTTACACTGGAGCCGATTATACAGAGTGAAATAAGCCAGAAAGAAAAACACTAATACAGTATACTAACACATATATATGGAATTTAGAAAGATGGTAATGATAACCCTGTATGCGAGACAGCAAAAGAGACATGGATGTACACTTGCTTATTTCTAAGTTATAAATTCATCAGCTAGTATAATCTGCCTAATCTGAATAATTCTGTTATGTTTAAAGCATTGTAATAGTGTTTACATCTACTTTTAAACAAGTCAGATATTTTGTTGTGTTTATGTGAATATAACTTAATCAAACAAACTAGATACAGATATTTTTGTTGTCATATCATGAAACATGGTGATTCAAGTGCTTTGGATGATTCCATTATGTTAAAAATACATATTATTAGTATTAAATTTTAATAGAATAACAGAGTAAATTCTATGGGTATCCATGATAGTAGGTTGAAAAAGTAGGTTGAAATCTAAATTTGGCAACACAACAACACTACAACTGTCAACTTATTTTCAAAATTCTTCCAGAATGTTTCCACATAGAATGCTTATTTTCAATTTAAATTCATTGTCTTTATTTGTATTATTTACTTCCTATATCAGGTTAAAAATTCTTAAAAGAGCTAGACAGAATTGTGTACTTTTCTGTTTGTGTGTGTATGTGTTTAATGATAGAAATGGATAGTGTTTTTGAAATATCCTTTGCACTTTAAAATTAAAATCTCAATGGATAATTATAATAATTAAGTGATACTGTGATAATCTAATTACTAAATTATTATTGGAGAAGGGAATGACTATCTACTCTAGTTTCTAGCTTGGAGAATTCCATGGGCACAGGAGCCTGGTGGGCTATAATCCATAGTGTCAAAAAGAATTGGACAAGAATAAATGACTAACACTATTAATTTACTCAAAGAGATTTTTTATGGCAAACAGTGATTGTGCAACTCAAAATGACAGGTTTTCAAAGGATTAAATGACTTCAAATATGATTTTGATAAAGACACATTGATTAATAAAGCCAAACTGGAGGAAAATACAGGTCTTATAGGAAAATAGCAGGCATGGACTATTACCTAGACTTTATTTGTTTAATAACACTTTAGTCTCAAACATTTCAATATATTTTTGGTAGAAGCATATCAAACTTTTATTCAATTAATGGACAGCAAAAATACTGATCATATACTGACTTTTATTTACGTTCTTGGAAACAACAATATATGTTATGATGGAAATTTTTCTGTTATTGACATGTGAACTTGAGTAATAAACTTGAAAGCTAAGTAAATATATTCATTGGAATACATAGGGGTTGGTTGTAAGGGAATAATAGATTCTACTATGTGTCAGATGTGTTGACCTCACCATTCAAAGCTCACCTTGTAATCCTGGCAGATATCTTGATTTATAGTTTTGCATATAAACATAAAAATAATAGTTGTAGATTTTCATTAACAACATAATCTCTGAAACATTGCTAAGACATTAAATATATTTTCACTTTTATTATGTAAAATTTGAGCTTATGATAGTGAATTATTTTCAGTATATAATTTTAATAAAATTTGACAATTGAACTTTTTAAATATAAAGTTTATTATTTATAGATATTGTGCCCATTGCTTATATATTTATTGTATATTATTATACTATATTTGCTATAAAATGTTGCTGTACACACCTTTGACAAATGACTATATTTGTGCCTTTTGTGATACACTTTTATAAATTATATATATAACTCAAAGTCAGCAATCTAAATCTATTTCTGACAAATTTTAAACTGCATTTTTTCAGAAAAATAAAACAAATATGATTCCACCAAAATCGGACACCTTTCTTCAAACAACCATGACATACACTTTACAAAAATATAACTATTTCAGTTCAGTTCAGTTCAGCCACTCAGTCATGTTTGACTCTCTGCGACCCCATGAATCGCAGCACGCCAGGCCTCCCTGTCCATCACCAACTCCCGGAGTTCACTCAGACTCACGTTCATCGAGTCGGTGATGCCATCCAGCCATCTCATCCTTTGTCATCCCCTTTTCCTCCTGCCCCTAATCCCTCCAAGCATATACAGTTTTAATAATTTAATTTTTTTCTTATTTCCTTCTTCCTTTAAATTTTTATTAGGTATCTAAGGGTCCTCTAAAGCTTATTATTTTTTTCCAGGTAACTGTGTCATAGCAATACTATTGTTTTTCCAGTTTATAACTTGCCTAGTAATGGTTTTAGCAATCTTGCTTCTCACTTACTGACTACTGCTTTTGTTTATTCCTTTTCTAAAAAATTAAGTTGAATTTACTCTTAATCTTGTATGCTATTCTTCTCTATTTATTCTCTTTTTCCTAAGGACAGCATTTTGGCTTATGAATTCCCACTTAGTATAGAAAATTACTTTGACCAAATGTTGTTATACACATCCTCCTCCATTCTGTTATGTAATAAGTTGTTTGACATGATAGTTTTTACTTCTTCTTTGACTCAATAAACATTTAGTATGGTGGATTTGCTCCTAAGTGATTTTAGTGTTGCAGGTGAAGGGGCTGTGGGATTTACTCAAATGTTTGCATTAGCATCTAGAACCATTGCATTGTGGTATAAGCATACATCCTATGCAATTTCTCTGCAATACGCTGAACTTTTTGGAAAGTTAAATAGTAATTTAAAATGTGTTTAGTGAGCACTTAAGAAAAATTTCTATTCTCTGTATTTAGTAAGGTCCAATGAACTTGTCTAATTGACTTGTAATTCCTCATTGCCTAGAGGACTGCTAGAGACATAGGAGGCAATTGATAAATAATCGTTGCCCAAATGAAATGTACATAAATTCAGCTATTTAAGTTTAGAACATATACGAATGTATTTCAGAAATTTGTAGTTTGGAATAACAAATTCAAGAAATAGGAAGCATAAAATCCTGCCAGTCAGAATG
This sequence comes from Nanger dama, assembly GCA_917880005.1. Classification (NCBI taxonomy): domain Eukaryota; kingdom Metazoa; phylum Chordata; class Mammalia; order Artiodactyla; family Bovidae; genus Nanger; species Nanger dama. The sequence goes on from CAKJTW010000059.1 coordinate 8,805,179, forward strand.
TGGAAACTACAGGTTTACTTTATTTTATTAAGATCAAATAATGAACAATGTTTTCATTTTTCTTGTTTTTCTTATGACATGAAGTTTACTGACAAAGAAAATTAAAATTGTGGTGGAGTCAAGTTTAAATTGCATCTTGATTGACTACTTGAGGGATATTTTTCATTTAGAAGGCTTATCTAGAGTCAATGCACTGTAGTTAATTGATTTCCATGACATATCACCTATTTCCAAATACATAAACATTATCTATTAGTAAATCCAAAGCACTGGCATAAATCTCATCCCCAGTTTTGCATGGCAGCATTGTTCACTGTGATTACTAATTTTCAAAACAAATTATATTAAAATATGGCTTCCTTTCTATGATAAGTACTCATCCCTTTGATAGTTTATGAGGTCAATTCAACTTTAATAACTTATTTGAGGTGACAGAATATATCAGTGTTGACAGGATTAATAACTGAGGTTTTTGTGTCCAGGACAAAGGGTTTTCCTACAGTAATAGAACTTTCCAATTTTCCATTGAAATTCAGGACATGAAATCATTTATTTTAGCAACTGCTTCTGTTGTCAAAAACATGAGAAAATGACTTCAGTATAGATTCAATAACACAAAATTAAAGGATAAACAAAATGAGAAACATGCTGTTACATTAAAGATTCTTTTCATAATTTCATTTTTATATAAATAAGTTAATATCACATATTTTTTTCAAACACAAAATATGAATACATATTCATATATGTATAATATAAATAATTATAAAATATATGATATATACCTGGGAAACAAGCTTCTCAAAGGCAACAGTGTATATTGAAGTAATCAGTAAATGTAGTATTTAATCAAAGTTAATTTAGTTTCTGAAAAAAAAACCATATATTTGTCAAGAAAATATTTAAAAATAAGTATATAGGGAGGTATAGGATCCAACTACATGCTATGAACCCTAACTTTCTCAGTGGATACAACCACCACAAATAATAATTAGGAAAACAAGTAGATTCTAGTAGTCTAGTTGTCCTAATTCAAGATCTATCAATTTACTAAAAGTCGTTTGTGCTCAGAGGTGGCTCACCTGGAGACGCACCAAGCACTGGGGCCTGGAGTACAACTTGTACATGTGCTGTCCTAGGGCAGGTACCAAGAAAAATAAGTCCAAATTGCCTTACCAGAAAATATAGAGGAAAGGAACACCACCTTTGAGATGTGAAGGTCTTGAAACAATCGTGACTATCTTGCAACAAAAAAAAAGTTGTACAAACTGAAAATCAATGACTTTTCTTGAACATGTCAGAGAGTAGAGATCACAAAACAAACACCCACATTGAAATCTTGAGAAACAGGCAAACATGAATAACCAGAGTTGGGGGTCACTTTAGCTGGAGTAGGAGCTGTGAGAGCCATAGGTACACCTAAATAGTAACACTGACACAGTCAGAGAGGCTGTTTGGAATCCAGTGAATGTCAGGATCTCCTTGAAACCACAGACTTAGGGAAGGTCTCACTTTGTGGAGTCTACTTCCAGAAACCTTACAAGATTCTCACCAGGATGAGCCAAAAGGAAAATCACCTCATGTCTCTGGCAAGGGAGGGAAAAATAAACCATTTCAAATATGACCAGAGCATTCTTCATAATAAAGGCCAGCTATCCAGGCAAAAAGATTTTTATAGAGACTTATCTCATCGGAAGGAAAGCACATTTCCCTGACTTTCTGTTTCTCCTAACTATGAAAACAAGCACAAAAGTAAAAGAAACTCTTGTGAAAGAAACAAACCAAGAACATAGATCAACTGAAACACTGAAATGTAAGCATAAGATTATAGAATCTCTTTTCCCACACCACTTCTTAACAAGACATTATGCAAGGCTAAAATATAATAACAATAGATTATAATGGAAAGAGTTTCAAGTCTCAACCTGTATTTAAGGCATCCTTTAGTTCAGTTCAGTTCAGTTCAGTAGCTCAGTCGTGTCTGACTCTTTGCGACCCCATGAATCACAGTACCCCAGGCCTCCCTGTCCATCATCAACTCCCGAGTTCACTCAAACTCGCATCCATCAAGTCGGTAATGCCATCCAGCCATCTCATCCTCTGTCATCCTCTTCTCCTCCTGACCCCAATCCCTCCCAGCATCAGAGTCTTTTCCAATGAGTCAACTCTTCGCATGAGGTGGCCAAAGTACTAGAGTTCCAGCTTTAGCATCATTCCTTCCAAAGAACACCCAGGACCGATCTCGTTTAGAATGGACTGGTTGAATCTCCTTGCAGCCCAAGGGACTCTCAAGAGTCTTCTCCAACACCACAGTTCAAAAGCATCAATTCTTCGGCACTCAGCTTTCTTCACAGTCCAAATCTCACATCCATACATGACCACTGGAAAAACCATAGTCTTGACTAGATGGACTTTTGTTGATGAAGTAATGTCTTTGCTTTTCAACATGCTATCTAGGTTGGTCATAACTTTCCTTCCAAGGAGTAAACATCTTTTAATTTCATGGCTGCAATCACCATCTGCAGTCATTTTGGAGCCCCCAAAATAAAAGTCTGACACTATTTCCACTGTTTCCCCATCTATTTGCCATGAAGTGCTGGGACCAGATGCCATGATCTTTGTTTTCTGAATGTTGAGCTTTAAGCCAACATTTTCACTCTCCTCTTTCACTTTCATCAAGAGGCTTTTTAGTTCCTCTTCACTTTCTGCCATAAGGGTGGTGTCATCTGCATATTTGAGGTTATTGATATTTCTCCCGGCAATCTTGATTCCAGCTTGTATTTCTTCCAGTTCAGCATTTCTCATGATGTACTCTGCATATAAGTTAAATAAGCAGGGTGACAATATACAGCCTTGACATACTCTTTGTTCCTATTTGGAACCAGTCTGTTGTTCCATGTCCAGTTCTAATTTTTGCTTCCTGACCTGCATACAGGTTTCTCAAGAGGCAGGTTAGGTGGTCTGGTATTCCCATCTCTTTCAGAATTTTCCACAGTTTATTGTGATCCATACAGTCAAAGGCTTTGGCATAGTCAATAAAGCAGAAATAGATGTTTTTTGTGGACTCCCTTGCTTTTCCCATGATCCAGTGGATGTTAGTAATTTGGTCTCTAGTTACTCTGCCCTTCCTACAACCAGCTTCAACATCTGGAAGTTCATGGTTCACATATTGCTGAAGCCTGGCTTGGAGAATTTTGAGCATTACTTTACTAGCATGTGAGATGAGTGCAATTGTGCGGTAGTTTGAGCATTCTTTGGCATTGCCTTTCTTTGGCATTGGAATGAAAACTGAACTTTTCCAGTCCTGTGGCCACTGCTGAGTTTTCCAAATTTGCTGGCATACTGAGTGTAACACTTTCATAGCATCAGCTTTCTGGATCTGAAATAGCTCAACTGGAATTCCAGCACCTCCACTAGCTTTGCTCATAGTTATGTTTTCTAAGGCCCACTTGACTTCACATTCTAGAATATCTGGCCCTAGGTGAGTGGTCACACCATCGTGATTATCTGGGTCATGAAGCTCTTTTTGTATAGTTCTTCTGTGTATTCTTGCCACCTCTTCTCAATATCTTCTGCTTCTGTTAGGTCCATACCATTTCTTTCCTTTATGGAGCCCATTTTTGCTTGAAATGCTCCGTTGGTACCTCTAATTTTTTTGAAGAGATCTCTAGTCTTTCCCATTCTGTTGTTTTCCTCTATTTCTTTCATTGATGGCTGAGGAAGTGTTTCTTAAGCAAACCAACAGACAACAAGGGAGACAAAAGAAGGCCACTAGATAAAAATGAAGCCCCTGGCACCTACCATTGTAGCCAACATTAAACATTCAGCCCAACTGTCAGTTGAATTAACACAAACCTCACACTAAAGGCCTACTTCCCTTAGCTTTTGTTACCTGTTATGTTACATGCACTTTTCAAAAAATTGCAAGTCATGCTAAAAAGCAAGAAGAAAATGAAGACCCAATGTAGGCATCAGTACTTGACTCAGATATGATGCAGATTTTGCAAAGTAGAAAAACATGCAACATAAGATTGAAATTGTAAACAGAGGGATGGACACGCTAAGTAAGACTCAAAGAAAATTCTTGAATTAAAAAAATGTAATAGAAATGATAAATAACTTTGATGAACTTATCAGTAGACTAGACAAGACTGAGGAAAGAATTCATGAACTAGAAAATGATGTATGGCAAAACCAATAGAATATTGTAAAGTAATTATATAATAGTAATAAGTAAATAAATAAACAAAAAACAGATTTATTGAAAAAAATTCACATGCCATACCGCCAAAAAAGAAAATGTTTTAATAATGTTTTCCAGAATTAAAATGCAAAGAAAATGGAATGACTTAAAAAATTCGAATATCTAAAAGTAGTGGGACATATCAAAAGAATAATTCACATGTAATTGGAGCACCAAATGAGAAAAAAGATAACAGATATATCTGAAGTGATAATGGCTGAACACTTAAAATAAATTATTGACAGAAACATAACCAGAGACCTAGGAAGCTCAGAGAAAACCAAACAGTGGTATCGATACCAAATGTCTGCAACCAGGCCTGTCCTGCTGCTGCTTAGTCGTGTCAGTCATGTCTGACTTTGTGTGACCCCATAGACAGCAGCCTACCAGGCGCCCCCATCCTGGGATTCTCCAGGCAAGAACTCTATAAACAACCAGAGACAAAGAGAAAATCTTGAAAAAGCCAGAAGAGTGAATGAGCACATTAGTTATAAAGGAGAAAATATAAGAATTAAAGCAGACTTATCAGAAATCATGCATGAACGGAATGAAATTTTAAGGTGTTGAAAGAAAATTTTAAAATATTCAATTTTGCATAATTGAAATGCATTCAGTTCCACATAAAGAGATGAATAGGCAGGATACAGAGGATTTTTAGGGCAGTTAAACTACTCTGCATGATAATATAATGGTGGATACATGTCACTGTATGTTTCTCAAAATTCATAGAATGTACACCACCAAGTGAAAAGCGAAAGTGTTAGTCAATTTTTTGTGACCCCATGGGCTGTAGCCCACCAGGCTCCTCTGTCCATGGAATTCTCCAGGCAAGAACACTGGAGTGGGTAACCATTCTTTTCTTCAGGGCATCTTTCTGATCCAGGAATCAAGCCCAGGTCTCCTGCATTGCAGGCAGATTCACTATCATCTGAGCCACCACAGAAGCCCCACAACACTGAGCAATGACCACAATATAAACTATGGACTTTGAGTGATAAAAGCATGTCAATGCAAATTCATGGACTGTAACAAGGGAACCACTCTGGTAAGGGATGTTGCTAGTGAGAGAGGCAGTGTATATATATGGAAGAGCGTATCTGGTAACTGGTATGCTTTCCACCCAGTTTTGCTGAGAACCTATTTCTCTAAAAATAAAATCTATTTTATAATATTAAAACAGAATTATCATGCCCAGATGGTCCCAGTTATAGCTGATATAAATTTTATGTAAGATTTTTAAAAATAAAGAATACAATACAGACAGATATTAAAAATACAAAGTTATATGAGTTAAAAAACTGCAGTACACAATTTGAAACTATAATCAACATGATAAAAAGTTGAGAATCCTACTGTATTGTTTTAACTAACTAGTGATATGACTGTTTTAAGCAGATTAAGGAACAAAAATCAGATACTGTACAATATGAGAAAGCTTTATCTCCGATAGGATAGAGCTGTTAATTAACTAACATTTAACTCTGAAGAATAAAATATGATGTGGAGACATAAAATGTTAAAAAAACAATTCTAGATTGTAGGTTGTAAATCGGAGAGGGCAATGGCACCCCCACTCCAGTACTCTTGCCTGGAAAATCCCATGGACGGAGGAGCCTGGTGGGCTGTAGTCCATGGGGTCGCTGGGAGTCGGACACGACTGAATGACTTCACTTTCACTTTTCACTTTTATGCATTGGAGAAGGACATGGCAACCCACTCCAGTATTCTTGCCTGGAGAATCCTAGGGATGAGGGAGCCTGGTGGGCTGCTGTCTATGGGGTCGCACAGAGTCAGACACGACTGAAGAGACTTAGCAGCAGCAGCTTGTAAATAGCTGTGGTAAAAGAGTTGTTTTTATTGTAAGCACTTATATTTGTGTTTACAGTTATATATAACATGTTAATCTAGTGAAGGTATATTTAATACACATACATATTATGATAAAATTTTTTAAAAATACATGCCAATATCATGAGTTTAGAAGATATGACATTGTAAGTTTGAATGCAAAGATTAAAAATTCTGAGAGGTTTTATTTTATTTTTTCAATTGCTTTCCAATTCACATACTTTCTGTCATCATAACAAATAACATTCCACAATAAATATTTCTGGTAATCTTCTAGAGAGACAGAAGGGAAAGGCTTTTAGAGTTTCTTATTGGACAGGTCCCATCTGGTGCTGTTATCATTTGTATGGACTGTGAACATTTTATGAGTTAAAGCATCTGTCAATTAGCACTGTAAAATCCACAGATGGATTCTGGATTTTTATAGCACATTGCTGCCACAGATATACTTTAAATTTACACATGCCCTCTTCACCAGCCAAGTCTCCCATCAAAATAAGAAGTATTACCTGAATCACATATGTAACTGAAAGTGAAGGATTTCACTGCTAACTTTGTAAGCAAGAGGATGCACAGTGCCCTGAGTTAAAGGTAAAAGTAAGGTAAATGCCAGTGGATGGCCAAAAAGAAATGTCAAAGAAGGTTTCACACATTATAAATAGGTGATCATATAAACTTATTATCTAAACTGAGATACTTTTTAGAGAGAACACAATGCTATTAATTATTTAGCCAAGATAGCAGGCCTAAATGGACTCTGATGTGCTTAGTCACTCAGTCATGTCCAACTCTTGTGATCCCATGGACTGTACCTTACCAGGCTCCTTTGTCCATGGAATTCTCCAGGCAAGAATAATAGAGTGGGTTGCTATGCCCTCTTCCAAGGGATCTTCCCAACCCAGGGACTGAAACTGGGTATCCTGCATTGCAGGCAGATCCTTTACCATCTAAGCCACCTAGGTAGCCCCAGTAAGAAGCAAAGTACATATCAAATATTGGGATCTCCTTAGTTATCCATGTCTTAAAGACATTTAGGATTATTAAGACTCATCTGTATGCTTGCACTGAGTATTTATTGTTTGCTTCTTTGGCATCCATATGCTTTACTTCCATTGATAGCGCTACATATTGTGTGTTCAGTAAGTTCTCTCAAATTTAAGTTCATATAATCTGGTAGAGCTTTACTCCAAATTTTTAAAGGCCAAAGTTGTTTGAAATAGAAAAATTATGTACTAGCATAATTTCAGTTACAGTGTTTTGTTTGATTCTTTATTGATATCTTAATGGGCAAATTAGCTCATTAATGTTTAGCTCAAAAACACATGAATTAATAAGAAAAGGAAAGGTTAAGTAAGGAGATATAAAGACAGCTAACCCAGTCTCTTCAATAATCCTCTTATCATTATCCATCATAAGACAGAATGAAAACTACATTCACAGAAAACTAACGAATTTGATGACATGGACCACAGCCTTGTTTAGCTCAATGAAACTATGAGCCATGCTCTGTAGGGCCACTCAGTATGAATGCATCATGGTGGAGAGTTCTGACAAAATGTGGTCCACTGGAGAAGGGAATGTCAAACCACTTCAGTATTCTTGCCTTGAGAACCCGAAACAGTATGAAAAGGCAAAAGATAGGACACTGAAAGATGAACTCCCAGGTCAGTAGGTGCCCAATAAGCTATTGGAGAGACATGGAGAAATAACCCCCAAAAGAATAAAGAGACAGAGCCAAAGCAAAAACAACACCCAGTTGTGGATGTGACTGGTGATGGAAGTAAAGTCCAATGCTGTAAAGTGCAATATTGCATAGGAACCTGGAATGTTAGGTCCATGAATCAAGGTAAATTGGAAGTGGTCAAACAGTAGATGGCAAGAGTGAACATCAACATTTTAGGAATCAGCAAACTAAAATGGACTGGAATGGGTGAAATTAACTCAGATGACCATTATATCTACTACTGTGGGCAAGAATCCCTTAGAAGAAATAGAGCAGCCATCATAGTCAACAAAACAGTTCGAAAGTCAGTACTTGGATGCAATCTCAAAAACAGAATGATCTCTGTTTATTTCCAAGGCAAACCATTCAATATCACAGTAATCCAAGTCTATGGCCTGACCAGAAATGTTGAAGAAGCTGAAGTCAGATGGTTCTAGGAAGACTTACAAAATCTTCTAGAACTAACACCAAGAAAAGATGTCCTCTTCATTATAGGGGACTGGAATGAAAAAGTAGGAAGTCAAGAGATACCTGGAGTAATGGGCAAATTTGGCCTTGGAGTACAAAGCGAAGCAGGTCAAAGGCTAATAGAGTTTTGCCAAGAGAACGGTACTTGTCATAGCAAACACCCTCTTCCAACAAAACAAGAGAAGACTCTACACATGGACATCACCAGATGGTCCACACTGAAATCAGACTGATTATATTTTTTGCAGCCAGAGATGGAGAAGCTCTATATAGTCAGCAAAAACAAGACCAGGAGCTGACTGTGGCTTAGATCATGAATTCCTTATTTGTCAAATTCAGACTTAAATTGAAGAAAGTAGGGAAAAGGACTAGACCGTTCAGGTATGACTTAAATCAAATCCCTTACGATTACACAGTAGAAGTGACAAACAGATTCAAGGGATTAGATCTGATAGAGTGCCTGAAGAACTATGGATGGAGGTTTGTGATACTGTACAGGAGGCGAGGATCAAGATCATCCCCAAGAAAAGAAATGCCAAAAGGCAAAATGGTTGTCTGAGGAGACCTTACAAATAGCTGAGAAAAGAATGAGAAAAGGAAAGAGATATCCAACTGAATACAGAGTTCCAATGAATAGCAAAGAGAGGTAAGAAAGCCTTCCTCAGCTATCAATGCAAAGAAATACAGGAAAACAATAGAATGGGAAAGACTAGAGATTTATTCAAGAAAACTAGAGTTACAAAGAGAACATTACACGCAAAGATGAGCACAATAAAGGACAGAAATGGTATGAACCTAACAGAAGCAGAAAGTATTAAGAGGAGGTGGCAAAAATACACAGGAAAACTGTACGAAAAAGATCTTCATGACCCAGATAACCATGATAATGTGACTACTCACCTAGAGCCAGACATGCTGAAATGCAAAGTTAAGCGGGCCTTAGGAAGCATCACTATGAACAAGGTTAGTGGAGTGTTTGGAATTCCAGTTGAAGTATTTCAAATCCTAAAAGATGATGCTGTGAAAGTTCTGACCTTAATAAGCCAGCAAATCTGGAAAACTCAGCAGTGGCCACAGGACTGAAAAAGTCAGTTTTCATCCCAATCTCAAAAAAGGCAATGCCAAAGAATGTTCAAACTACTGCACAATGCACTCATCAAACACACACGAGCAAAGTAATGCTCAAAATTCTCCAAGCCATTCTTTAACAGTGCATGATCCATGAACTTCCAGATGTTCAAGCTGGATTTAGAAAAGGCAAAGAAACCAGAGATCAAATTGCCAATATCCAATGGATCATCGAAAAAGCAAGAGAATTCCAGAAAAACATCTACTTATGCTTTATTGACTATGTCAAAGCCTTTGACTGCATGGATCACAACAAACTGTGGAAAATTCTTAAAAAAATGCGCATACTAGACCACCTGACCTGCCCCCTGGAGAAATCTGTATGCAGGTCAGGAAGCAACCCTTAGAACTGGACATGGAACAACAGACTGATTCCAAGTTGAGAAAGGAGTATGTCAAGGCTGTATATTGTCACCCTGCATATTTATTTTATATGCTGAGGGCATCTTGTGAAGTGCAAGGCTAGATGAAGCACAAGCTGAAATCAAGATTTCCAGGAGAAATATCAATAACCTCAGATAGAGATGACATGACCCTTATGGCAGAAAGCAAAGAAGAACTAAAGAGCCTCTTGTTGAAAGTAAAGAGGGGAGTGAAACAGTTGGCTTAAAACTCAACATTCAGAAAACTAAGATCATGGCATCCAGTCTCATCTCTTCATGACAAATAGATGGAGAAGCAATGGAAACAGTGAGAGACTTTATTTTGGGGGCTCCAAAATCACTGCAGATGGTCACCGCAGCCATGAAATTAAAAGATGCTTGCTCCTTGAAAGAAAAATTATGACCAACCTAAACAGCATATTATAAAGCAGAGACATTACTTTACCAACAAAGGTCCATTTATTCAAAGCTCTGGCTTTTACAGTGGTCATATATGGATGTGAGAGTTGGACTATAAAGAAAGTTGAGCGCCAAAGAATTGGTGCCTTTACACTATGGTGTTGGAGAAGACTCTTGAGAGTCCCTTGGACTGCAAGGAGATCCAACCAATCCATCCTAAAGGAGTCAGTCCTCAATATTCACTAGGAGGACTGATACGGAAGCTGGAAGTCCAATATTTTGGCCACCTGATGTGAAGAACTGACTCACTGGAAAAGACCCTGTGCTGGGAAAGATTGAAGGCGGGAGGAGAAGGGGATGACAGAGGTTGAGATAGTAGGATGGCATCACCAACACAGTGGACGTGAGTTTGAATTGTCTCCAGGAGTTGGTGATGCACAGGGATGCCTGGCATGCTATAGTCCATGAGGTTCCAATGAGTCAGACACAATGGAGTGACCGAACTGACTAACTGACTGAATTGAATCTCTCACTCTTTATTCTGCGCTTCTCTGACGGCTGTTGTAAGATTACTTAAAAACTGGAAATAGAACTGCCATACGACCAAGCAACCCCACTGCTTGGCACACACATTGAGGAAATCAGAACTGAAAGAGGCATGTGTACCCCAGTGTTCATCTCAGCACTGTTTACAATAGCCAGGACATGAAAGTAACCTAGATATCCAACGGCAGATGACTGGATAAGAAAGCTGTGGTACATATACACTATGGAATATTACTCAGCTATTAAAAAGAATGCATTTGAATCAGTTCTAATGAAGTAGATGAAACTGGAAGCTATTATACTGAGTGAAGTAAGTCAGAAAGAAAAATACCAATACAGTATATTAATGCATATGTATGGAATTTAGAAAGATGGTAATGATGACCCCATATGTGAGACAGCAAAAGAGACACAGATGTAAAGAGCAAACTGTTGGACTGTGGAAGAAGGCGAGGGTGGGATGATTTGAGAGAATAGAATTGAAACATGCGTATTATCATATGTGAAATAGATTGCCAGTCTAGGTTTGATGCATGAGGTAGGGTGCTCAGGAGTGGTGCACTGGGATGACCCTGAGGGATGAGATGGGAAGGTGGGTGGGAGGGAGGGTCAGGGATGGGGAACACATGTACACCCATGGCTGATTCATGTGAATATATGGCAAAACTCACAATATTGTGAAATAATTAGCCTCCAATTAAAAAAAAAAAAGGCAGACAAAAGAGACGAAGGAAAAAAAAATAAAAGAATCTACCTACAATGCAGAAGACACATTTGCATGGAAGCTCCAGGGTTGGAAAGATCTCCTGCAGAAGGAAATGGCAACCCACTCCAGTATCCTTGCCTGGGAAGTCAAGAATGTGGACAGAGGAGTCTGGTGGGCTACATGCATGGGTTTGCAAAAGAGTTGGACATGACAAAGACCAAATAAGAAACAAATGCAAAAAAACTTTTATACTATAAAGATTCTTTCATTTGTAATGATTGATTGGCTATCTCCTCATTTTCAGTTTACTATTCTGATGATATGGAATATGTCTCTTGTTTTCTTCAATTGAAGTAATTCTCTGGTTTTCTTCCACTGAGGTATTGTGAACTTAACTTCTGTTATTTATGCTTATAATTCTCATTTAGACTAGAAACAGAAATTAGCATCCAGCTTATATTTATATATTGAGTTTAACTCTCTTGTAGTACTTTTTTCTAATTCCTGATATTCAACATGGTATTCTAAAATTAGACTTCTTATTATAAATAATGCAAAAAACCCCCATGGATCAGTTTAAAATATATAGCATTTTATAAATAAAAATTAATGAATTACCTATTTACTACTGGGAAGAAATTTCAAGATCACATTAGTCAAAAAGAGGCCTGAAATATAGCCTAAAACTCTTATTTCACCATTCTCAACTTCCATTACTTAGCACAGAATGTGTTAGTATTTCTAAAAGTTTTACTGTACCATTTTTGTGTAGTTAATATTTCTAATTTATGAGCTTCACACTACTTCTCTTCAGCAAAATGTTATATATACATATATAAAACAGGCACTTATAATTTTGTGACAAAATTAACTCTTAAAGATAGCTGCCATAAAGAATTATGGGCTAAATCAGGCATACTAAAAATACCATTTTAATTTGACGTTAGGTATACACATGTCAAAACAATGAGATGAACATGTGAAGTACTCAGTCAATCAACCAGTTATGTTATCTACACAATGCTGGAAAACTAGCTTGATTGATATTTGTCCCCAACCAGGTAAACTGACTCAGTACAGCTAGTGGTGCTATGTTATACAGAGCAAAGTTGATCATGTCATATTGCTGCTTAACAATCTGCCCATAACTTACAGGATAAAACCCCAAATCCTTAGCTTGACAGAAAAGATCTTTCAAGATCTGCCCACGATTTGCCCTTCTGACTCTTCTAACATCTTTTCCACTTTACCTTAACCATTGTGCTATTGATGATTATATTCAGTACCTTCCCCCTGACATTCCAGACACGTTCACGATTCTTTTCTGTGGGCTTTTCCTATGCTCACATGCTCCACCATTACCTGCTGTGGCCACTGGCTTGATTTTTCACCTGGATATTTCTTATCACTCTTTATAGTCAAAAGGTCACATTGTCAGCTATGCCTTACCGTGAACCTGCTCAATTCCATTTGCTCCCCAAAATTTTTATTTGGGGCAAAGGAAACACATGATTCGAGTTATCTGGATGACTATGTAAATGAACACATTAATTAGTTGGTCAGTTATTTATGTAGTAGTATCTGAGTCAACATTCTTAAGGATAATTTTGTATCCTTGGCCCCCTTCCATTTCAGTTCACTTGAAAATGTGATATATACTTTCAGTTCAGCTCAGTTCAGTCGCTCAGTCGTGTCCAACTTTTTGCAACTCCATGAATCACAGCACGCCAGGCCTCCCTGTTCATTACCATCTCTTGGAGTTCACTCAGACTCACGTCCATTGAGTCCGTGATGCCATCCAGCCTTGTCATCTTTGGTTGTCCCCTTCTCCTCATGCCCCCAATCCCTCCCAGCATCAGAGTCTTTTCCAATGAGTCAAGTCTTCACATGAGGTGGCCAAAGTGCTGGAATTTCAGCTTTAGCATCATTCCTTCCAAAGGAATCCTGAGACCGATCTCCTTCAGAATGGACTGGTTGGATCTCCTTGCAGTCCAAGGGACTCTCAAGAGTCTTCTCCAACAACACAGTTCAAAACTATCAATTCTTCAGGACTCAGCCTTCTTCACAGTCTAACTCTCACATCCATACATGACCACAGGAAAAACCATAGCCTTGACTAGACAGACCTTAGTCAGCAAAGTAATGTCTCTGCTTTTGAAGATGTTTTCTAGGTTGGTCATAATTTTTCTTCCAAGGAGTAAGTGTCTTCTAATTTCATGGCTGCCCTTACCATCTGCAGTGATTTTGGAGCCCAAAAAGATAAAGTCTGACACTGTTTCCACTGTTTTTTCATCTATTTCCCAGGAAGTGATGGGACCAGATGCCATGATCTTTGTCTTCTGAATGTTGAGCTTTAAGCCAACTTTTTCACTCTCCTCTTTCATTTTCATCAAGAGGCTTGTTAGCTCCTCTTCACTTTCTGCCATAAAGATGGTGTCATCTGCATATCTGAGGTTATTGATATTTCTCCTGGCAATCTTGATTCCGGCTTGTTTTTCTTCCAGTTCAGCATTTCTCATGATGTACTCTGCATAGAAGTTAAATAAGCAGGGTGACAATATACAGCCTTGACATACTCCTTTTCCTATTTGGAACCAGTCTGTTGTTCCATGTCCAGTTCTAACTGTTGCTTCCTGACCTTCATACAGGTTTCTCCAGAGGCAGGTTAGGTGGTCTCGTATTCCCATCTCTTTCAGAATTTTCGAGTTCATTGTGATCCACACAGTCAAAGGCTTTGGCATAGTCAATAAAGCAGAAATAGATGTTTTTCTGGAACTCTCTTGCTTTGTCCATGATCCAGGGGATGTTGGCAATTTGATCTCTGGTTCCTCTACCTTTTCTAAAACCAGCTTGAACATCAGGGAGTTCATGGTTCACATATTGCTGAAGCCTGGATTGGAGAAGTTTGAGCATTACTTTACTACCATGTGAGATGAGAGCAATTGTATGGTAGTTTGAGCATTCTTTGGCATTGCCTTTCTTTGGAATTGGAATGAAACTGACCTTTTCCAGTCCTGTGGCCACTGCTGAGTTTTCCAAATTTTATGTAAAAAATTTGTGATCAAAGTGGTAGACTCTTTATGTAAGCTCACTGGTGTTACAAAAAAGTAATCTAGAAAAACCTGGCTTGTTGTTGTATTTATTATTTTTGTTAATGGACATTTTTACTTAAATATACATAACCTTAATATACATTTAGAAATGATACTTACAAATATTTTTTTTGTTTGTTTCATCATTTTCAACTTTCTTCCACAATGACTCTGGTAGATGACAGCCAGAATACCAGAAATAGTTCAATGTATCATGTTGAAATTTGGGGGGTAGTAAAGAACAAATGAATTTCATCTATTTTCCCACCTTTATTTCAGAATCAGCTTTTTTTCATTTTTATCTGAAGCACCACATTCTCCCAATTTTCTCCTGTCTTTCTGCTCCCCTCAGTCTCCTTTGAGACTTTTCTCACTGCTCATACATTTTATCACAGTTATAGCCAAGGGCTTAGTCCTTGGGTCTCTGTTCCACACTCACTCTCTTAAATCACATCCTGTCTGATGACCTAATAAATCAAGAGTTATATACATTGATAGTTTCAAATTTATCTCTTCTGCCCATATCTCTCCCTAAACCCTCAGATCTACTGCATATACCACATCACTGTTCACATGAAGAGTAGATATTTTAAACTCAATTTATTCAAAACTGAATGCCTAATTATCTCCCTCCCTAATACCTTTGATCTTTCTGCCTTAAATAATGGGCATTTCAATCTTTTATTGCTCATGAAAGATAAGTAGGTAAAAAAGTAATTTGGTGAATTGAAAGATAGATGATAGATAGATAGATAGATAGACAGATAAGTAAAGTTAAACAGTCAGGCAGAGTTGGAAACATCATTAAAACGTCTTTCTTATATTCCATATACAGGCATATATCACAGATATTGTGGATCTGGTTCTAAACCACTGCAATAAAGTAAATATAATAAAACAAGCAATGGATTTTTGTGTTCCCGGTGCATATTTAATTGATGTTTACACTATGCTACAGCAATACATGAACCGTGAACTTCCTGATATTCAAACTGGTTTTAGAAAAGGCAGAAGAACCAGAGATCAAATTGCCAACACCCGCTGGATCATCGAAAAGCAAGAGAGATTCAGAAAACTTCTATTTCTGCTTTATTGACTATGCCAAAGCCTTTGACTGTGTGGATCACAATATGCTGTGGAAAATTCTGAAAGAGATGGGAATACCAGACCACCTCACCTGCCTCATGAGAAATCTGTATGCAAGTCAAGAAGCAACAGTTAGAACTGGAGATGAAATAACAGACTGGTTCCAAATAGGAAAAGGAGTATGTCAAGGCTGTATATTGTCACCCTGCTTATTTAACTTCTATGCAGAGTACATCATGAGAAACGCTGGACTGGAAGAAATACAAGCTGGAATCAAGATTGCCAGGAGAAATTTAAATAACCTCAGATATGCAGATGACACCACCCTTATGGCAGAAAGTGAAGAGGAGCTAACAAGCCTCTTGATGAAAGTGAAAGAAGAGAGTGAAAAAGTTGGCTTAAAGCTCAACATTCAGAAAACGAAGATCATGGCATCCGGTCCCATCACTTCATGGGAAATAGGTTGGAAAACAGTGGAAACAGTGTCAGACTTTATTTTGGGGGGCTCCAAAATCACTGCAGATGGTGAGGGCAGCCATGAAATTAGAAGATGCTTACTCCTTGGAAGAAAAGTTATGACCAACCTAGATAGCATGTTCAAAAGCAGAGACATTACTTTGCTGACTAAGGTCTGTCTAGTCAAGGCTATGGTTTTTCCTGTGGTCATGGGTGTGAGCATTGGACTGTGAAGAAGGCTGAGTCCTGAAGAATTGATAGTTTTGAACTGTGTTGTTGGAGAAGACTCTTGAGAGTCCCTTGGACTGCAAGGAGATCAACCAGTCCATTCTGAAGGAGATCAGCCCTGGGATTCCTTTGGAAGGAATGATGCTAAAGCTGAAACTCCAATACTTTGGCCACCTCATGCGAAGAGTTGACTCATTGGAAAAGACTCTGATGCTGAGAGGGATTGGGGGCAGGAGGAGAAGGGGATGACCGAGGATGAGATGGTTGAATGGCATCATTGACTCGATGGACATGAGTCTGAGTGAATTCTGGGAGTTTGTGATGGACAGGGAGGCCTGGCGTGCTGCAATTCATGGAGTCATGAAGAGTCAGATACAATTGAACAACTGAACTAACTGAACTGATAGTCTGTTAAGTGTGCATTAGCAGTATGCCTAAGAACACAATATAATAATATATCAGTTTAGTTCAGTTGCTTAGTTGTGTCCAACACTTTGTGTCCCCATGGACTGTAGTATGCCAGGCTTCCTGTCCATCACCAACTCCCGGAGCCTACTCAAACTCGTGTCCATCATGTCGGTGATGCCATCCAACTATCTCAACCTTTGTCATCCTCTTCTCTTCCTGCCTTCAATCTTTCTCAGCACAGAGTCTTTTCCAATGTCAGTTCTTCTCATCAGTTGGCCAAAGAATTGGACTTTCAGTTTCAGTATCAGTCCTTCCAATGAATGTTCAGGACTGATTGCCTTTAGGATGAACTGGTTTGATATCCTTGCAGTCCAAGGGACTCTCAAGAGTCTTCTCCAACACCACAGTTCAAAAGCACCAATCCTTTGGCACTCAGCTTTCTTTATAGTCCAACTCTCACATTCACCCATGACTACTGGAAATTCCAGAGCTTTTACTAAATGGACCTTTGTTAGCAATGTAATGTCTCTGCTTTTGAATATGCTATCTAGGCTGGTCATAACTTTCCTTCCAAGGAGCAAGTGTCTTTTAATTCTATGGCTGCAGTCACCATCTGCAGTGATTTTGGAGCCCAAGAAAATAAAATCTGCCACTGTTTCCATTATTTCCCTATCTATTTGCCACAAAGTGATGGGACTGGATGCCATGATCTTCTTTTTTTCTGAATGTTGAGTCTTAAGACATCTTCACTCTCCTCTTCCACCATCATCAAGAGCCTCTCTAGTTTCTCTTCACTTTCTGCCATGAGAATGGTATCATCTGCATATCTGAGGTTGTTTATTTCTCCCAGAAATCTTGATTCCAGCTTTTGATTCATCCAGCCCTGCATTTCACACGATGTACTCTACACAGAAGTTAAATAAAATAGGTGACAGTATACAGCCTTATTGTGCTACTTTCCCAATTTTGAGCCAATCTGTTGTTCCATGTCTTGTTCTAACTATTGCTACTTGACCTGCATACTGGTATCTCAGGAGGCAAGTAAGGTGGTCTGGATGCCCATCTCTTTAAGAAGTTTCCATAGTTTCTCGTGACCCACACAGTGAAAGGCTATAGCCATGCCTTCTACAGATGCAGCCCCTTTGGCTGATGTGCATCTTCCTCTTCCATGTCTTATTTTCCTTGCTTGCTTCCTTCACTTCCTAATATCTTCTATAATTCACTTATTTAGTTTGTCATGTATCACACTTAAGTAGAATATAAGCCCCATAAATGAAGTTATTTTTGTCCATTTTGCTAAAAATTAAGTCATATTTGTTGAATGAATATCAGTGATTTTCTTGCAAAAGCTGAACTATGAAATGTGACTGTAATCTTTACTGAATACACTTCAACTCCAATCCCCAGTATGTGCACATCAAACAAAACTGTAAGTGCCCTGTTTATTACAGAGTAATAATAAACTTTTCACATGTGAATATATCAGAACTTACGCTTTTAATAGGTGGTTTCACAGCCTAAGAAAAATGTAGGCACATGCTCAGTTCCTGCTCCTAAACATGATAATCAAACACCATTTCTTCCCCTATTAGAGAATCTAGAAGAGCTCCTGCCATATTTTAATATATATATATATATATATATATATATATTCATAGAATTTCAAGCAATGAGAAATCTATATTGCTCTCTATCAGACATGACCATAAAAAAACTCAAGGGAAAAAGCTTAAGGGCAATTTTCCATCTTTCAATTACTTCATACATAAAAATAGAAAGGACTTTGTGTTTTCAGAAAAGTGTGTGCATGTGGTCATGGAAATTTGACAGCATATTTGTATATTACCTATTCATTCCTTGTATATGTCATTCCCACATGGAAATTGTTACTTCTTAGAAGGGATGCTATTTATTTTTTGTACAGGAATTTTGTACTTGTTGCAAATTATTTTGTATCCCTGTTCCTAACTACCAAATTATAGTGATCATTTTTGTTTCTAGTACTGTCTGTCACAAATGTTTCTATGCTTTTTCAAAAACCTTCTAAGTTGGTAGTTGAATACTGTTTCTTAAAATAATTGTTTTACACTATATTATCAAAATAAAGTGTCTATTTAAGTAAATCAAAGATGACAGTATCCCTCATCAGCTGGTACTACCAAAAATTTGTGATTTTACTCCTTTGAGGTTGATTTGAGTTAATCAGCCTAGTATTTTTGTGATTTAGGCAAGTGTTTATGACTATATACATTCATCTCAGGGTTTCATGGAATTTAACTTATAGCACAAGCTATTGAAAAAGAACTGCAATAATCAGAATCTATAGTACCTTATAATTATATTTGAACACTGTTTAGTAGAAAAAAAATTGGGGGTGTCTCTAAAGTTTGATAGTCAAAATCAGCATCCAATATCATAGGTTATTTCAATGAAAGTATATGCCTAAAGCTCATGCTTATTTCATTAACAAATAAAACAGACTGGTCCAAGATTTTATAGCCAAGATAAATATTAGGGAAGAAGATTAAAAGGTAATTAAAAATAGCACCAGTTAATCATTTGGAACAAAATGCTAATGGAACTTTCTGGGGAAGTGTTAGAAATTTAGTATTCATACTCAGCTAGGCCAGAATAGCAATTAAAGGTAGTATTGTTTTTCAGATCTAAGGGCTTTTTAATAGCAGTACAGACCTTATTGGATTTGCTTGCAATTATTCATGAAGAAAAAAATTTTAAAGAAAGTGCTTAATAAGTCACTAATACACAAAATATGTTACTATCAATAATATGCTACACTATATTAAGAAAAAATTGAGCATTTTTGTATTAATTTAAATTTTTAAAAGCAGAGTTTAAGGGTAGCTCAGCTGGTAAAGAATCTGCCTGCAATGCAGGAGACCTGGGTTCAATCCCTGGCTTGGGAAGATCCCCTGGAGAATGGAAAGGCTACCCACTTCAGTATTCTGGCCTGGAGAATTACATGGACAGAGGAGCCTGGCAGGCTACAGTCCATGGGGTCACAGATTTGGACATGACTGAGTAACTTTTAATCTCATTTTCAATAGCTAACAGAGCTCTGATTTTAAAAAATTTAAAAAGCAGAAATCAAATTTTAATGGAATGAAACTCATAAGTTTAAGTACTTTGAAGTAACACAGCATTGTCCATTGTCTATTCTCTTGGACATTAAGAATTCTTTCAGAAAGTGAAATATTTGAGATAGAGTAAATTAAGCAAGACTTGAGAAATCATTCTGTAAAGTATGCTCCTGAGTTATTATTGGGTGACTACACACATGAAAATATATTCATTTTACTTTTTTCTTGCTAATATTTGCTGGGATTGACATTAAAAATCTATATTATGATTTAAGATAACCAAAGGAGATATTGATAAATAATAAACATGATCCTTTTGGCCAAAGTACAGTAACAGAGTCTAGATTTATCCTCCTGTCTGAAAACAAACAAACAAATATACCAATCAAGACTTGGAAAACACTTTCTATTTTCAACTTTGTGAGACATGAAGTTTCTCTTGAAACTATTCAACTCTGTTATTTTTTCTTAAAATTTATCATAATAATATGAAAATGAATAAACAATCATTGGCAAATTTGACTTGTTGATCATAGCTTGCTAACCCATAGGATATATAAAACAATGATTTTTAAATATTAAAAATCAAGCAACAAAAGACAGTCATTCCTAAGACATGGGAAGCAAAGCTGGAAAAATGGTTTACCAGCTTAATGCCTTTTCTTGATCATAGTGTTGTGGAGAAGAGTTCAGGTTGGGGCACAGTAAGCACTTCAATTAAGAATCCAGAGTGAATTGCCCAGGAAGACCTAGACAGCTAGAGTCTAGAGGAAAGAACACTGGAAAGAACAGCTAGACAGATGAATCTTGGAAATCTGCAGACTATCCTGCTCAAGTAAGTAGGAGTGCTTGTTGCCCACGCATGAGAGAAATCCACTTGATGTCAAAGGGTGTAGGAGGGATACTATTTCTAAAAAATGGAGGGAATAGTACCCAGAGTTCACTTAAAACCAGGAATAATTCCTATTCCTTCAAGTCAGAAAGGCAAACCTCATAGTTCATAAAATATTAAACAGAGTCCTCAAAAGACTCCTTGCCTTTGTAGTGGGAAGTAATTAGCTCTAGAATAAATGTTGTTTTTGTCTTATTTAACAAAGAAGGGACTAAAAACAAGATCCAAAAGGGCAAACTGTCCCTAGTAATTTAGCTTCAATCCAGATTAAAGCTCAAAAATATGTGTGAAAAAGTGAAGTTGTTAGTCACTCAGCCAAGTTTGACTCTTTGCAACCTCATGGACTATAACCCACCAAGCTCCACTGTCCATGGAATTCTCCAGGCAAGAAAACTGGAGTGGTTAGCCTCCCTTCTCCAAGGGATCTTCCCAAGCCAGGGATTAAATCTGGGGCCTCCTGCACTGTAGGCAGATAATTTTATGTCTGAGCCACCAGGGAAGCCCTCAAAATATGTATAGGCATACAAATACATCCAGAACCCAAAAGGTAAAATTCACAATATCTGGCATTCTTTCAAATTTGACTCAGTATACAAAGAAACAGAAATATATGATCCATAATTAGCATAACTTGTGTGTTTTAAGTTGCTTCACTCTTGTCCAGCTCTTTGTGAGTCCGTGAACTGTAGCCTGCTAGGCTCCTCTGTCCATGAAATTTTCCAGGCAAGAATTCTGGAATGTGTTGCTATTTCCTACTGTAGGTGATTTTCCTGATCCAGTGATCGAACCCATGTCTCTTAGGTCTCCTGTATCTGCAGATGGGTTCTTTACCACTAGCACTACCTCAGAAGCCCTAGCATAACATAAAGTAGCATAAACAAAGCCCAACTGTCACAAACACTATAATTAATAGGCAAGAACATTAAAAAATACTATTATTATATTTTATATCATCAAAAAGGAAGAGAAAATATTGAACATCTTAAGTAAAGAAAAGGAAGTTTTCAAAGTGACTGAAATCAGACTTCTGGAAATGAAAATCAAATGTTAGTATTAACAACAATTCTGCATGGAATTTATGACAGATTAGATATTTCAGAAGAAAATATTAGTAAACTTGAAGATATAGCAACAGAAATCACCCAAGGCAAAACAGAAAGAGAACAAGATACACTTTTAAAAATAAACAGAATATCATTGATCAATGTGATAACTTCAAGTGTTTTAATATATGTGTAGCTGAAGTTCCTGAGGATGAGGGGAATTTTGAAAATATAATGGTCAAGTAATGGTCAAATTCTATGAAAACTACATAACCTGGGATCCAGGAAACTCATGACTTCCAAGATAAAAAATCATGAGGAAAACTTCAAGGCAAAGTATAATTTAAATGTGCAAAATTAGTTATAAAGAAAAAAATCTTGAAAGTATCTAGATTGAAAAAGAATCATGTTAGGTACAGTGGAACCAAGATATGAATTGTGAATTAGAAACAATGAAAGTAAGGAAGCAGTGAAGCAATATATTAAAATTTATTTTTAAAAGTCTGCTTACAGTTGTACAGCCAATGAATATACCTTTCAGAGGAAAGGCAAAACTTTTTCTGACATATAAAAGTTAAAACTAGTCATCATAAATAGATTAATAATAAAAGGAAAGCTAAAGAAAGTCCTTGTGGGGCAGAGCAGTGGAAAGGGCAAAAACAAACTCCTAACATAATACACTGGAGAAGGAAATGGTAACCCACTCCAGTATTCTTGCCTGGAGAATCCCATGAGCAGAGAAGCCTGGTAGGCTACAGTCTACGGGATCGCAGAGTCGGACACGACTGAGTGACTTCACTTCACTTCACTCCAACATTCATACAACATGAAAAGCATTGGAAATTATAACAACATGGATCTATATATAGGTTGTTTTTGTTATGAATCAATATTTAACTTTTTATATTAAAAATGATAGCATACTGTGGAGTTTACAACATATTCAGTACCAACATGTACAACAACAGAATAAAAAAGGCCAGGAAGAAAAATGTAACATTATATCATTTTCATACTATATTTATAAAGGTTATGTAACACTTGAACAACAGACTGGTTCCAAATAGGAAAAGCAGTATGTCAAGGCTGCATATTGTCACCCTGCTTATTTAATTTGTAAGCAGAGTATATCATGAGAAATGCTGGACTGGAAGAAATACAAGCTGGAATCAAGATTGCCGGGAGAAATATCAATAACCTCAGATATGCAGATGACACCACCCTTATGGCAAAAAGTGAAGAGGAACTAAAAGCCTCTTGATGACAGTAAAAGAAGAGAGTGAAAAAGTCGGCTTAAAGATCAACATTCAGAAAACGAAGATCATGGCATCCGGTCCCATCACTTCATGGGAAATAGATGGGGAAACAGTGGAAACAGTGTCAGACTTTATTTTGGGGGCTCCAAAATCACTGCAGATGGTGACTGCAGCCATGAAATTAGAAGGCGCTTACTCCTTGGAAGAAAAGTTATGACCAACCTAGATAGCATGTTAAGAAGCAGAGACATTACTTTGCCGACTAAGGTCCGTCTGGTCAAGGCTATGGTTTTTCCTGTGGTCATGTATGGATGTGAGAGTTGGACTGTGAAGAAGACTGAGTGCCGAAGAATTGATGGTTTTGAACTGTGGTGTTGGAGAAGACTCTTGAGAGTCCCTTGGACTGCAAGGAGATCCAACCAGTCCATTCTGAAGGAGATCAGCCCTGGAATTTCTTTGGAAGGAACGATGCTAAAGCTGAAACTTCAGTACTTTGGCCACCTCATGTGAAGAGCTGACTCATTGGAAAAGACTCTGATGCTGGGAGGGATTGGGGGCAGGAGGAGAAGGGGACGACTGAGGATGAGATGGCTGGATGGCATCACTGACTCGATGGATGTGAATCTGAGTGAACTCTGGGAGTTGGTGATGTACAGGGAGGCCTGACGTGCTGTGATTCATGGAGTCACAAAGAGTTGGACACGACTGAACGACTGAACTGCACTGAACACTTGAAAGTTGAATATAATAAGATAAAGACATATATTATAAACTGGGAAGCAACTTTTGGTGTAACAAACTATAATCACTAAAAACCAACAATGCATACATAAGGGAATCATTTAAAAAATTTAGCTTAAAAGAAGGCAGAAAAATAGAAGAACAAAGAGGAAAATACATAATAAATATTAATATAGTAGATTCAAACTTAAGCATATCAATTACCCTATTAATTACAAATCAAAACAGTACACTTAAAGATAAATTATCAGACTGGATAAGAAGGAATAACTCAACTATAGACTGCCAATGCAAAGTTCATTTTAAAGATAATGACAAGCAACCAACAAAGTGTTAATCTCATAATATAAGAACACCTCATGCAATTCTATGCCAGAAGAAACAAACAACCCAAACAAAAAAGGGACAGAATGTATAAATAGTCATTTCTCCAAAGGAGACATATAGATAGCCAAAACAGACATGAAAATCTGCTCAACATCACTAATTATTAGAGAAATGAAAATCAAAACTACAGTAAGGCCTCACCTCACACCAGTCAGAATGGCAATCATCAAAAAGTCTACAAACAACCAGTGCTGGAGAAGATGAGAAAAGGGAATCCCACTGGACTGCTGGTAAGAATGTAAATTGGTACAGCCACTATGGAAAACAGTGTGGGAGTTCCTTAAAAACTAAAAATAGAGCTACAATACAACCCTACAATCCCACCTCTAGGCATATATCCAGAGGAAATAATAATCTGAAAGGGCACATGCACCCCAATGTTCATTGCAGCACTGTTTTACAATAGCCAAGACATTGTGAGCAAACTAAATGTCTATCACCAGAGGAATGGATAAAGAAAATGTACATACATACAATGGGATATTAATCAGCCTTTTAAAAGGATGAAATAATGCTACCACAGCAAAATGGATGGACCTAGAGTTTATTGTACTAAATGAAGTCAGACAGAGAAGGACAAATATATGATATTTCTTATATGTGGAATCTAAAAAAAAGGTACATAAGAACTTATTTACAAAACAGAAACAGACTTACAGATGTAGAAAGCAAACTTACGGTTACCAAGGGGGAAAGTGGCTGGGGGGGGGAGGAGAAACAGAGACTGTGATTGACATATACACACTACTGTATATAAAATAGATAACTAATAAGAACCCACTGTATAGCAGAGGAAACTACTCAGTACTCTGTAATGTCATATATGGAAATAGAATGGGTATATGTATAACTGACTTACTTTGCTGTACAGTAGAAACTAGCACAACATTGTAATTCAACTATAGGCCAATAAAATTAAAAAAATAAGCTTAGAAATTAAAAAAATGGCAGAAAGAAACATGAAAGGATACAAAAAGATACATCTTGAAAACGCTTAAAGAAAGCTAGAATGGCTATTTGATATCAGACAAAGTAATATTAATTATTTAAAAATTATACAAGCTCTTTATAAAATTCAAGAATTACAGAAATTAGAAAAAATTCATACCTTTGATATTAATTCAATTCCCCAGCTATTGTTAGGAAGATTGCATATGAAAATTATGTTACTCTAAGCCAGTGGGTCTCGACCTTGCTTATACATTCATTAGAATATCTAGAGAACTTTTAACAATTCAAATTTTCAAGTTATACCTAAAACTAATTAAAAGAATGAATGGGAAGGGGAGACAACCATAATCGGTATTTTTATTTTTAATACTCTTCAGATGATTTCAATGTGCAGCCCATGTTAGAAAATACGTCTGTAGGCAAAATCTGACTTCTGGGCTCCTCCCATGTGTTCAGTCCTTCAGTCGTGGCCAACTTTTTGTGACCCCCCAAGGACTGTAGCCTGCCAGATTTCTCTGTTAATGGAATTTTCCAGGCAAGAAAACTGGAGTGGGTGTTTAAATAAGGCACATCTGAAAATGAAGTAGTAGAGTTAATATGCCTGCAACAACTCTTGCATTTAGTCAGTATTACATTTGAAAGCACAATAAAGACAAAGTAGAAGCAAAACTACTCAGGAAATTATGATGGAAAATATTTCTTCAAATTATAGTGCTTAATTCTGGAAAAGAAACTGGTTGAATGGGTATAAAAAGGTGCAGGTAAACTTTATGTTAATAAGGTTTATTTAGGTAAGAATTTTCAATTACATTATTACCCTTTCAGTTTATTTCCTTAAACTCTTAATAAGGAAAAAGGAATCTTTAAAAACTATCTGTAATATAAATTGACACAGAGACAGCAGCACAATTTTTCTACATGTAAAATGTATTATTTCAACTAAAAATAGAATTCAAACAAAGATATAAAGGCAGCAAACCCTGAATCATTAAGATAAAAGTAACTTTTCTGCACCTCTATTAAAAGAACAAAGTTCAAAGAATTGTCTTTCTAAGTACATGAAATCAGAGAAGGCAGTGACTGTTAATTATAAAATTATAGTTTGACAACTGGATGAAAATCAAGCAATGCATTTTAAATATTAAATTGCTTAGGGATTTATTAGTAGAGAGACATTGAAATCCGGGAAAAAAAAATAAAAACTATCTCTAATGAAGAAGGCATATGCTTTATTGAGGATTCAAAGAGTAAGAATGAGGATTGAATTGAAAGACTGAAAACAAAAATAACATTACTGACATTAATATTAACTTTCACAATATTAACAAAAAGAAACCAATAATAGATGGTTTCTTAAGTGCAATTTTATACGAATGTTTTTTAATTGTATTAAATAATGAAAAATTAATACTGATGAAGTTTATGCTACCAGTGATGAATCAACCTTTAGGATCCCCAGTTTAAATTGGAATTAAAAATTGAATGTATAGAGATAGTCTTCACTTTTCTGCATATGAATTCAATTATATATTAGTCCTCTGAGTATAGATAGGGAGAATCTAACTTTGCACCCTGAAAGGCCTCATAACTTTTCCAATTTATTCAGTTCCTGTGGGTAAATGATCTTTCTTGAGATATTTCTACAGTTTCTTTTTTTCTTTCTCAGTTCCAATAAAGTTTATATGAACCTCATGGTGTTAAGTGATAGGTATTCAGTCTTAATGTTCTGTCTTTCTAGTCTTCAATGGATTTAGCTAAATTGTTTTATCAATTTGTTTTTTAAGTATCTGGGATATTTTTCAGTGCATTTACAAATGGGGTGCTGCTGGACATGCCACACACGGAAATTCTCCTTTCCCATGTTTTATAGACATAAGACTGCATTCTACTTGAGCTCCATCCTAGTTCTCATAGGTAAATTCAGTTTGTCATTCATAACAGAATACTAGTAATGACAGTATTAAATATCCTAATAAACTATGAGTAAAGAGCAACACTGATGCTGAAGTTGAAACTCCAGAATTTAGGTCATCTGATGTGAACAACTGACTCATTGAGGTCAGACTGAGGGTAGGAAGAGAAGAGGGCACCAGAGTATGAGATGGCTGGATGGTATCACCAATGCAATGAACATGAACTTGGACAAACTTCAGGAGATGGTGAGGGACAGAGAGACCTGGAGTGCAGTAGTCTACGAGCTGACAAAGACTCAGACCTGACTGGGTGACTGAACACCAATAAAGAACAACATACTTAACCTAACAATGAGGTACTAAAAATTTATTGTGTGCTACTTGCTTGAAATTATTAGAATCAATATCTTTATTTTAGAAATAAAGATAAGTATGTCCACTGATATTTTTTTTTCTAATTAAGCTAGTGCTGAATGTCTAACTTTGTACCATAAAAGAAGGTAATAATACAAACTTTAAAATTGGAAAGGAATAAAACAGCTAGGATTCCCATATAATACAGCTGTCTACACAGAAACCAAAAACTATCTTTAGAGATACTGGTAGAATTGAAAACTTTAAAAATTTGCTGACTATGAAAACTCTAATACATAACAATAAATCAAAATTTTAATACTGGAAATAGAAAATTAAATCAAAAAAATTCAAAAAGTATTATGTACCATATTATCACAAAAACAAAGTAACTAAGAAAAAATTTATAAGATTATGTTAAAATATTATCAAAAGGCCTCACTTGAAGTGAAGAATTTTTATAAGTGAAAGTTTTGTTCTGTTTTCTTATTCATGTGACTGGAGACCAGGGACAAAGAGAAGATTCCCATTTCTAGGTCCCACAGAATTATGACTTATTATCCAGTTCCCCAAATTATTCAAGTGCTATAACATATTTTTGAATGGCAATTTGTAAGTACCATATATTTTCAACTATACCGAGAAGCATTTAAAATTCTCTTTGTAAATTATTGCAATATTTTTATTTATATATAATCACTATAAAATGATACTTGCTTTTCTAAACTTTGCAAATAATTATGCTTTCTATAATAGGCTTGGAAATGATGCATACATTTAGTAATCATAGCTAAATTTTATTATTATAAGTGACAGATGTCTGTGGCTTGCAATCATTTCAACTTGACATTTTCAATTATTATAGCTATAGTGACGAAAGAAGATTAAGGAACTCTTAGATGCCAAATCCCATTATTTCAACTTTATGTATAGCTGTCAGGACTTAATAATTCCAAAGAGATATAACTGTACTTCAGTAAAAAGGCACATGGAAGGTCCTCTTGGCAATTTGAAATGGAATATAACCACTCAAAAATAAAAATGAATGTAAATCTATTTTAAAATTCTCAGTTCTCCTTGAAAATGATACTGTGAACTTGTGAACTTAAATGAAGCAGTAATCAACAATAAGAACATATTGCTTAGTAAATTTTAACAACTTAATTACAAGCCCTAAGTTTCTTTAAAAGTATATAATTCAGAGTATATAATCAAGGTTAGAGATGTTACTAATGTTTCTTAAGTTTATAAATATTACTATATTGTATAATATTTCTTCCTCTTATTTAACATTTCTCTCAGCAATTTGAAGCCCATCTCTTTTCAATTCATTTTTGAAAGGGGATGATTTAGAAAGAGGATCATATTTCATCCTTGAAACTTGAATAGAAATCTTTCATACCATAGCACCTTTATTTTGAATTGCATCTCTTAAAAATTAAAAAAAGATAAGTTTAGCCTGCACCCACTTATATTTATAATGTTATATTTTGTATGGGAAGATATCCTTAAATTACAAATAAGCTTCTTCACTTTATCACTGAGCTGATTTAAAAAAATTCACACATATAAATATATCATGAACATTGAATAAAAAAATGAGATGAGGTTGGGGTTGGAGAGGTAGTATTTGTTTTAATATTTGAAAAATTGGCATCATCTTCCAATTCCTCTTTGATACTGTCCTCTGATGTCCATCTAAATATTTTTCAGAAACCATGGTATCTCAAAAGCAACCAATGATCAGCTGAGCCCAAATTTCCTTCCTTCTTAACCTTCTTGCTACATTTTTAAAACATACTTTTGAGATATAATAGATATATGACAAACTAATATTAAGTATAAAATCTAATTAAATTTTGACATTTACATACACTGGTGAAATCACCATCATAGTCATAATAGTAAATGTATCACATCACTCTCAAAACATGCCTTTGTAACTGTTTATAATACCAGTTCTCCCAACCCTCTATGTTTTCTCCCTCTCCTCTAATTATTGACCTCCTTTCTATTTCTATGCATTAGTTTGAATTTCCTAGAAATTTATGTAAGTGGAATTAAACACAATATACCATTTTAGCCCTAGATGGTTAAATTGATATGTATTAGGGATAAAAATAGTAGAGATGGATGTTGCATTTGGATCATTAGGTAAGACTTACTGGAGAAAGAGGTTTTTTTCAATGAAGACCTAGAACGGTAAGGCAGTGAGCTATTAACATGTATGTACTGTAGAAAGAACCTGTGTGGATAGAGTCTTAGCAAACTCATTAAGAATAAAGGAAGCCAATGAAGTGGAAACAAAGTAAATAATGTAGAGGATAGCATGAGACAAAGTCAGAGATGTAATATACTATCTTAGTTTCCCAGGACTACAATTACCAAGCACCACACATTTGGTGGTTTAAACAACAGAATTTATTGTCTCGTGGTTCTGGAGACGAGAGATCCAAGATCAAGCTGTCAACAGTGGTTCTTCTGAGAGCTATGAGGGAAGAATTTGCCATCCTCCTCACCTAGCTTGTAGTCATTTGCTGGCAATGTTTGATATTTTCTGGCTAGTAGAAGCATTGTCTCTATCTCTGCTTTTATCCTCAAATGGTATTATCATTCTCTGTGTGTGTGTTGTCTGTCTTTATTCAAATGTCTCCTTTTTATAAGGATCATGACTTTTTATAGTCATCCTGAAATAAAGGCTCACCCTACTCTAGTATGATTTCATCCTAAGTTAACTAATTATATCCACTATGTACCTATTTTCATATAAGGTCACATGCTGAGGTACTGAAAGTTAAGACATCAACTTATAAATTTTATAAGGATATAATGCAAACCACAATAATAATTCAGCTCATACAATGGTATACATATGTAGAAAAGAAATAATGTTTAAATTAAATTATTTCAGAAAAGACAGAAGGAATCTACAGATCTCTATTTATTTTGTGAGGACATCATAAACCTAATACCAGAATTAGACAAAAATATTACTAGGAAGCAAAATTATAGGCCATAACATCCCATGAATACAAATAGAAAAAAAATACATAAAACAAATCAAAGAGAATCCTGCAGTATCTAAAAAGGATAATATGTTATTAACAAGTTGAATTTTTCCAGAGATGTAAGTTTGATTTGACACTATCACAAATAAATCATGATAACCAATCAAATCATTACAGAAAAGGGTAAAATATGAGTATTTATCATATTTGTCCTCAATAAATCAAGTAAAACTTTCATAATGTTTAGCAAATATTCATTTAACAGGTAATTCCAGTGCAAAAGCACTGGAATTTCTTCATTGTAATAAAGGGTACTACCAAGAGCCTAAAGATACTTAATAATGAGACAAAGAGATATACTTAGCAGTGAGGCATTACCACTCTTTCACAAAGATCAGAAATAAGGTTAGGAGGATTTCCCCGGTGGTCCAACAGTTAAGACTCCATACTTCCAATGCAGGCGGCCAGGGAACTATTTTCCCACATGCCCACTGCCAAAAAAAAAAAAAAAGAAATACTGTGCCTTTGGTGATAGTTACACAACTCTGTAAATATATCAAAAAATCATTGAATTTTACAAGAAAAGAAAGGGAATTGTATGGCATATAAATTATAACAATAATTTTTAAAGATTATTACAATAAGATTTAAAAAGAAATAAGACCAAGATGCACATTGTTTTAAGTCTATTCATTAGTGTACTAGAAGTCAGACAACTGCAATAGAGCACACATACAAAAAATATATAATAATCTAAAAGGAAGAGCAAAACTTGAATTTACTTGAAGAATTGTATGTGACAGTTTAGAGAAATTTTGTTTATTAATATTATCAATCTGTAACTATTGAAATTCCATTCACAATGGAAAATATAAGGAAAATTGTGGCATATTAATATAAAGGAATACTATCAGTCAGTAAATACAAACTATGTAATGTGAATAGCATGGCTGATTTGTATACATTCTGGAAGGAAGAAACTGAACTTAAAGTAAAACATGGATTTAAATTAAATTTAATCATTGTTATATCATTAATTATTTTTAAAGACTTTAAAAGCTTCTTAGTGGCATGTTTTCTACATCTTTGCCTAAGAAGCTTCAGTCTTCATCTTGATAATATCAAAAAAAAACACATAAATTTTTAGTGGCCTCAAAAACTCTTATACATGACACATAGGGTAGCCTCCAAATTCTCTGTTAATTTGATTTGGTGTTAGCCAAGTGTTCTGTTCCTTTAAGTGATGTAAGATAATTTATTTAAACCAAAGATGATTTCTGAAAAAACTGTACCTGAAATTATCATGCTAAGTGAAGTAAATCAGAAATAGAAAAACAAATAATATGAGACATTTCATTGTAGCTCAGATGGTAAAGAATCTGCCTGAGATGATAAAGGACTCGCGAGGAGACCCAGCTCAATCCCTGGGTCGGGAATTCCCTGGAGATGGAAATGGCAAACCACTCCAGTATTCTTGCCTGGAAAACCCATGGACAGAGGAGCCTAGTGATCTACAGTCCATGGGGTCGCAAAGAGATGGATATGACTGAACAACTAAAATTTACCACTTATATCAGTTCAGTTCAGTAGCTCAGTCATGTCTGATTCTTTACGACCCCATGAATCGCAGCACACCAGGCCTCCCTGTCCATCACCAACGGAGTTCACTCAGACTCGCATCCAGAGTTCACTCAGACTCGCGTCCATCGAGTCAGTGATGGCATCCAGCCATCTCATCCTCAGTCGTCCCCTTCTCCTCCTGCCCCCAGTCCCTCCCAAGTCTTTTCCAATGAGTCAACTCTGCACATGAGGTGGCCAAAGTACTGGAGTTTCAGCTTGAGCATCGTTCCTTCCAAAGAAATCCCAGGGCTGATCTCCTTCAGAATGGACTGGTTGGATCTCCTTGCAGTCCAAGGGACTCTCAAGAGTCTTCTCCAACACCACAGTTCAAAAGCATCAATTCTTCGGTGCTCAGCCTTCTTCACAGTCCAACTCCCACATCCATACATTACTACGGAAAAAACATAGCCTTGACTAGACGAACTTTAGTCGGCAAAGTAATGTCTCTGCTTTTGAATATGCTATCTAGGTTGGTCATAACTTTTCTTCCAAGGAGTAAGCATCTTCTAATTTCATGGCTGCTATCACCATCTGCAGCGATTTTGGAGCCCCCAAAATAAAGTCTGACACTGTTTCCACTGTTTTTCCATCTATTTTTCATGGAGTGATGGGACCAGATGCCATAATCTTCGTTTTCTGAATGTTGAGCTTTAAGCCAACTTTTTCACTCTCCTCTTTACTTTCATCAAGAGGCTTTTTAGTTCCTCTTCAGTTTCTGCCATAAGGGTGGTGTCATCTGAATATCTGAAGTTATTGATATTTCTCCTGGCAATCTTGATTCCAACTTGTGTTTCTTCCAGTCCAGCATTTCTCATGATGTACTCTGCATAGAAGTTAAATAAGCAGGGTGACAATATAGAGCCTTGACATACTCCTTTTCCTATTTGGAACCAGTCTGTTGTTCCATGTCCAGTTCTAACTGTGGCTTCCTGACCTGCATACAGATTTCTCAAGAGGCAGGTCAGGGTGGTCTGGTATTCCCATCTCTTTCAGAATTTTCCACAGTTTCTTGTGATCCACACAGTCAAAGGCTTTGGCATAGTCAATGAAGCAGAAATAGATATTTTTTT
This sequence comes from Nanger dama, assembly GCA_917880005.1. Classification (NCBI taxonomy): domain Eukaryota; kingdom Metazoa; phylum Chordata; class Mammalia; order Artiodactyla; family Bovidae; genus Nanger; species Nanger dama. The sequence continues at coordinate 8,838,226 of CAKJTW010000059.1, forward strand.
GGAACTCTCTTGCTTTTTCGATGATCCAGCAGATGTTGGCAATTTGATCTCTGGTTCCTCTGCCTTTTCTAAAACCAGCTTGAACTTCTGGAAGTTCACGGTCCATGTATTGCTGAAGCCTGGCTTGGAGAATTTTGAGCATTACTTTGCTAGCGTGTGAGGTAAGTGCAATTGTGCAGTAGTTTGAGCATTTTTTGGCATTGCCTTTCTTGGGATTGGAAGGAAAACTAACCATTTCTAGTCCTATGGCCACTGCTGAGTTTTCCAAATTTGCTGGCATATTGAGTGCAGCACTTTCACAGTATCATCTTTTAGGACTTGAAATAGCTCAACTGGAATTCCCTCACCTCCACTAGCTTTGTTCGTAGTGATGCTTTCTAAGGCCCACCTGACTACACATTCCAGAATGTCTGGCTCTAGATGAGTGATCGCACCATCATGATTATCTGGGTCGTGAAGATCCTTTTGTATATTTCTTCTGTATATTCTTGCCATCTCTTCTTAATATCTTCTGCTTCTTGAATATAAAGTATGACATAAATGAACTTATCCATGAAACAGGAACAGATTCACAGCTTAGAGAACAGACGTTTGGTTGCCGAGGCGGAGGTGGGTAGTAAAGGATGGACTGGAAGTTTGGAGTTAGGGATGCAATCTGTTATATATAGGATAGATAAACAATAAGGTCTGTATAATGCAGAGAACTATATTCAATATCCTGTAGTAAATCATAAAGAAAAGAATATATGTGTGTGTGTGTGTGTGTGTGTGTGTGTGTGTATAATTGAATCATCTTGTAAAGCAAAATAACATTGTAAATCAACTATACTTTGATAAAATAAATTTTAAAAAGACACATACATTTTATTAAGAATTAAATAAATACCTTCTGAATGGAATATAGGAAAAAATGAGGTGATATTGTCACATGATGAAATAAAATAACTAAAAGAATAGAGACAAATGTCACACTAATCCAAACGTGGCTTCCTTGGTGGCTCAGTGGTAAAGAATCCACCACTGTACAGGTGATGCAGGTTCAATACAGGAGATGCCGTTTCAAGGATCTCACCAGTTTTCTTTTTCTCTCTCTCTCTCTGCTTCCTCTCATGCCAGAGTCCAGCTTCAGCAGCCAGGGATTCAACCTGAAGAAATGGACGGAGTCGGCGATGATGATGTAGCCTCTGACTCATAGTGTGGGACTTCATGTTTATTTCAAGCTTCAGGTTCTCTTTTATACTTTGACAAAAGCATTAGGTCAGAGGTTTTTAGTTTCCCCCACCCAGATTTACTGTACTTAACTTGTGATTACATAGTAACTCATGCTACATTCTTCAGTTTATTTATCTTTCTAAATCCTGTTTACACCTAGCATCTTAAGATCATTATCTCCTAAAAAGGCTTCTAGCTATTCTTGCTAAGTTGCTTCAGTCATGTCCAACTCTGTGCGACCCCATAAGTGGCAGCTTACCAGGCTCCCCTGTCCCTGGGATTCCTCAGGCAAGAACACTGGAGTGGGTTGCCATTTCCTTCTCAAATGAATGAAAGTGAAAAGTGAAAGTGAGGTCACTGAGTCGTGTCCAATTCTCAGTGATACCATAGACTGCAGCCTATCAGGCTCCTCTGTCCATGGGATTTTCCAGGCAAGAGTACTGGAGTGGGACGCCATTGCCTTCTCTGTCTAGCTATTCTTAATTAATCCTAAACCCTAAACTTAGCAAACTTCTTTTGCCATAAACATTCTCTTCACAAACAGGTCTCAGATAAAAATCCTTCCCATGGCCACATTTTTAGTTGAACAAAATGTAAATCCTAGAGTATGGGCTGATGGAAAATCTGTGGGTCGAGCACAAAATGCTATTCCTGTAGTTGTCAAGCTCAAAGACCCGCACTTACTTCCACATAAGAAGCAGTATCCACTGAAACCTGAGGTTAAGGAAGGGTTAAAACCCATCATTGAAAATTTAAAGAACAGAGACTATTAATGTCCTGTAACACTCCTTGCAACACTCCTATTTTGGGTATAAAGAAATCAAGTGGTAAATGGAGACTAGTTCAAGATTTATGACGCTGTAGTTCCTTTACACCTCGTGGTGCCTAATCCATATACTCTATTGGCTGAAATTCCTAAACGAGCCAAATATTTCTCAGTAATTGATTTAAAAGATGCCTTCTATTCAGTGCCTTTGGTGGAGGAAAGTCAATTTCTATTTGCCTTTGAAGACCCTACACAGCCAGCTTCTCAGTTAACCTGGACAGTTTTGCCCCAGGGATTTCATGACAGTCAGTCCTCACTCATTTGGACAAAGTTTGTCACAGGATCTCCAAAATTTTAATAGCTCTGAAGTGGTGGTGTTACAATATGTAGATGATATTAGCTCTGAAGTGGTGGTGTTACAATATGTAGATGATATTTTGCTCTGTGCTGAGACAGAGGAAGCTTGTTCGTGAGCCTCAGAAGATTTCTTAAACTTTCTGGCAGGCTGTGGTTACAAAGTTAGATATCTGGGCCTAATCATATCAGAAGGGACTAGGGCCATAGGCCCCAAGAGAATTAAACCTATACTAAATCATCCCCTGGGCTTCCCTGGTGGCTGAGAGGTTAAAGTGTCTGCATGCGGGAGACCTGGATTCGATCCCTGGGTCAGGGAGTTTCCCTGGAGAAGGAAATGGCAACCCACTCGAGTATTCTTGCCTGGAGAATCCCAGGGACTGAGGAGCCTGGTGGGCTGCAGTTCACGGGGTCGCAAAGAGTTGGACATGACTTAAGTGACTTCACTTACTCATGGCCTCAAGCTGTGGTCTACATGCTCATCCTGGAACATTCTTTGTAAAGATCCTTGAACACACTGTTTTCTGGGCACAACTGCAAAAAGCTTTGTGCTTTCTCGTGTTTCTCTCAAGAACAATAAGCACTTTAACATTCTTTCCAGTCAACTCAACCGGAGAAAGGAAAGAACAAGTCAGATCACAAGGCCTAACTCCTTCATCCCGGGAATGCAAGATGAGGAGAGGGGGTTGGGCTGTGCCTCCATTTTGTCAGTAACGCCTAACACTGCCCCGACACTCTCACACAGACACTCACACATCACTAAAGGTTATTTTCTAATTCTCTTCTGCCCACACATTTTTCTTTATGTCAGTCTAACAATTCTTTTCATTTTCACTTTGACAGGGAGCAAAAATTAGTAGCTTTCTATCTTTCACCTTGATAGTTACCTGACTTTTAGAAGTCTATCATTTGTTAAACCATGGCTTACCTCTGATTATTTCATGCCTTCTGATAACTCTTAATTTCTGTTAAATTTGTAGACAGCAAGTTTTCTGGAGTCTCAGTAATTTGTTGATATAAATTGTTGAAAAATATCGCTTGACTTGTGTATTCTGAATGAACCAGTAGCTCATTATGAGTGTTAGTGTCTGGTGAAGATAAGCCTGGCAAGTCTGTTAGTCACAGACAGGTCTGCCGTGAGGAGGCAATGAGCTTCAAGTTTAAAATAGATCTTTCTGCTTAAAACAGACAGGGTTTCAAACACTCATATTGGATTTTTTTGTGTGTGTGTGTGTGTGTGTGTGTTTTTTACATCAGTTGGGATTTTAAAACTACATGGAAAATTCAGAAATCTAGTATTTTTTAAATTTTATTTTTGTCCTTTCCTTCAGCAAAACAAAACAAAACAAAGCAAACCCTACTTATCACTCTGTGAAATGAAAAATTTTAGCTCAGGATCCTTCAAAATTCACTATTTGTTTTAAAAGCAGTCTATAGAAAGTTTTAAATTTAGGGTCAGGAGTTTAACATTCTAAAGTATTTATCAGTAAGCAATACTGAATTTTCTAAAATCTTATTTAAATACATCTTAAGCAACATCATTTATATAATTTTAAAACAAATAAAAATATTTAAGTATTGCTGTTGTGAACAAGCTATTGTTCTATTTTTGTGTTTTCTACTGTCATGAAAAATATATTGATGAGAATAAAATTTATCTTCTGTTACATTCTAATTACATTGCTAGAAAATTATTATATATTTCTTATAAAGTTAATAGTATTTTTGGATGATTAACCTAGGACATTGTCATATAAAATGCATTTTCTTCGATTAAGATGACAAATGCCTGTCACCTATAGTAATTTACAAAATAATGATCTCAGAGAGTAAATTTTATTTCATGGATAATGAAATACTAAATTACTTTGCTCTTGAATTGGATGTAGCTAATCAAAGCTATGGTTTTTCCAGTAGTCATGTATGGATGTGAGAGTTGGACTATAAAGAAAGCTGAGCACTGAAGAATGGATGCTTTTGAACTATGGTGTTGGAGAAGACTCTCAAGAATCCCTTGGACTGCAAGGAGATAAAACCAGTAAATCCTAAAGGAAATTAGTCCTGAATATTCATTGGCAGTACTGATGCTGAAGCTGAAACTCCAATATTTTGGCCACCTGATGCAAAGAATGGACTCATTGGAAAAGAACCTGATGCTGGAAAAGATTGAAGGTGAGAGAAGAAGGAGATAACAGAGGATGAGATGGTTGTTGGGTGGCATCACCACCACTGATGGACATGAGTTTGTGCAAACTCTGGGAGTTGATGATGGACAGAGAAGCTGAGTGTGCTGCAGTCCATGGAGTAGAAAAGAATCGGACATGACTGAGCAACTGAACTGAACTGAACTGAGTTGGACATTCTATTTTAACCACACTTTCAAATATTTCTTTCTTTCTAATGACATTTAAAGCAAAATTTCACATATTTGAAATGCAACTTTGTATATGATGGCAAAAATGTTCAGGAAATTGGTTAAAATAAGTATTTCATTCATTTACTTTTTAATGCCATCAATCCAAGTTCATTTTTTTTTCTTCCAATTGCTTCATGTTTGCAACGTGAACCTTTAATTCATTTTCTTATCCAGGACTATTTAAGTATACAATATTTTCCAACAGATCTTATTATATCCTAAAAGGCATACTGCAATATATAAAGCAAAATTCATTTCAGAGTTTCTTCCCTCATATTAATACATATATATGTAAATATGTATATTTTTGTTGGAGTTAGTTTTGGCATTTTGCTGTTTCTTTCTTCTAAATTTTGTATTGTTTCATATGGGTCAATAGAGTTTATTTTGGGATTAACATAGAAGGACCCAGAGTTGGACAGGATAAACATTTTTAAAAGTCTTTAACATTTATAATCTTGTGAAAATGTAATGTCAAATAGTGAAATCAATTTTGGTTAGACTCTCAAGCACTATTTAGCGGCATTCTGAAGTAGTTCAAAGAGTTTTCAAAGGATCCTAATTTATAACCAGGAAATAGCTTAAAAATAGAAACCTTCTTAATGAAGAGGCCATTTGTGTACCTCACTCACTTACCCTGAAGGAATTTCTATTGGGTATAATATTTCAAGTGATTTTTCTGCCCAATAATTTCCCAGTGGTGAGAACACTGGCTCTGAAAATTGGAGTATAATTTGTATAGCAGATTTTCTATCAGTTACGGTAGTTAAATTAATGAAGTACCTAGACTTCTTAAAAATACTTGCCTAGGCATTAGGTAAATATACAATAAGCTTCTCTCTCCAACATGTGATTAATCAATGAATCTTCAAATAAAATTTAAAAGGTGTTCTCATTCCGAGGAGTTATAAAGTTCAGTCTCAGTTCAGTTGCTCAGTCGTGTTTGACTCTTTGCGACTCCGTGTCCTGCAGCACGCCAAGCCTCCCTGCCCATCACCAACTCCTGGAGTTTGCTCAAACTCATGTCCATCAAGTCAGTGATACCATCCAACCATCTCATCCTCCATTGTTCCCTTCTTCTCCCACCTTCAATCTTTCTTAGCATCAGGGTCTTTTCCAAAGAGTCAGTTCTTTGCATCAGGCGGCCAAAGTATTGGAGTTTCAGCTTCAGTATCAGTCCTTCCAATGAATATTCAGGACTGATTGCCTTTAGGATGCGTTGGCTGGATATCCTGGCAGTCCAAGGGACTCTCAAGAGTTTTCTCCAATACCACAGTTCAAAAGCATCAGTTCTTCATTGTTCAGCTTTCTTTATAGTCCAACTCTCACATCCATGCATGACTACTGGAAAAACAGGAGCTTTGACTAGATGGACTTTTGTTGGCAAAGTAATGTCTCTGCTTTTTAATATGCTGTCTAGGTTGGGCATAACATTTCTTCGAAGGAGCAAGTGTCTTTTAATTTCATGGCTTCAGTCATCATCTGCAGTGCTGTGAAGCTCCAGAAAATAAAGTCTACCACTGTTTCTCCATCTATTTGCTGTGAAGTGATGGGACCAGACGCTATGATCTTAGTTTTCCTCAGTGTTGAGTTTTAAGCCAACTTTTTACTCTCCTCTTTCACTTTCATCAAGATTATACAGAGTGAAGTAAGCCAGAAAGAAAAACACCAATACAGTATACTAACACATATATATGGAATTTAGAAGACAGTAATGATGACCCTATATGTGAGACAACAAAGAGACACAGAGGTATAGAGTGGACTTTTGGACTCTGAGGGAGAGGGAAAGGGTGGGATGGTTTGGGAGAATGGCAATGAAACGTGTATATTTTCTTGTAAGAAAAGAAGCGCCAATCTATGTTCAATGTAGGATGCAGGATGTATGGGGCTGATGTACAGGATGATTCAAGTAGAGGATGTGGGGTGGGAGGTGGGAGGGGGCTTCGGCATTGGGAGATTGTGTTCACCTATGGCTGATTCGTGTCAATGTATGGCAAAACAAATATAGTATTGTAATTAAAAAAAATAAATAAATTTAATAATAAAAAAATAAAGAAAGAAGGAAAGAAAAAAAAAAGGTTCTTTAGTTCTTCTTCACTTTCTGCCATAAGTATGGAGTATGGAATGAAACAGGTCAAAGGCTAATAGAGTTTTCCCAAGACAACATATAAGTCATAGCAAACACCCTCTCCCAACAACGTAAGAGAGCACTCTACACATGGACATCACCTGATGGCCAATACCAAAATCAGATTGATTGTATTCTTTGCTGCCAGAGATGGAGAAGCTGTATACAGTCAGCAAAAACAAGACCGAGAGCTGACTGTAGCTCAGGTTATGAACTCCTTATTACCAAATTCAGACTTAAATTGTAGAAAGTAGGGAAAACCATGAGACCATTCAGATATGACCTAAATCAACTTCCCTATGATCACACAGTGGAAGTGACAAATAGATTCAAGGGATTAAATCTGATAGAGTGCCTGAAGAACCATGGATGGAGGATTGGATAAAGATCATAATAAAATAATTTAAGAGTAGTGAACACAGCTGGCAGATATTTTAGAGTGAGGGGTTCAAAGACTATTGTCTCTTGAAAAAACACATCATATTTTGATGTTGTACAGTTGATAACTCTCCCAGAAAATTCCTAGGAGTTTTTATCATTCTCAGCAGTTATTTCCAAGAATAATAAGCTAATTAATGAAAGCAATGGAATAGTAAAGCCCTGTTAATGTACATTTCTCTGTGAATATGGATGGGTTTGATTCTTATTATGTATTCAAAGTGTAAATAATACATAACTGAAAAAAATGCTTTCTGTATGGAATTAATACTTTTATCTACATTTGTAAAATCAGTGAATGGCTGGAAAATCTCTGCCACATTTTGACACTCTTAACATTTTTGTATGTTAATACTATCCCTGTGGTAAAACTATCCAGACCATTATGATCTCTGTATTATATCCAGGGCCAGGGAGAGAGTAGCAATGCATGTACACATGTGTTTGTGTGTGTGTGTGTGTGCATGTGTTATCATAGTCATAGATAAAAGAGGGTTCCGTTGGGAAATATAGTGTTTGTTTATCTGTCAGCTGTTGCCTTTAACAATTTATATATTTTTGGAGGGAGAGTATACATTTTCTTATTTAGAAGCAATGTTCTTTATTGGTTACTTTGCAGATGTATGGTAGTTTCTCAGTAAAATTAAATGAATGACTAGATTCAATTTACTCAGATAAACCACCAGCTCAGCTTCTAATTACCTGACAAATTTGAACAAATTACTTAATTTCACCTCACAAATTTTTCCTCATTTGAAACAAAAATAATGAAATTTAAATGTATAAGTAGCATTTAAGCCTTTAATATATATAGTGTAAGATATTGGTCCAATTTCATTATTTTAAATGTGGCTATCTGATCTCTGATCTTTTCAACACAATTTAATGAGTCTATTCTTCTTCCATTGTATATTCTTGGCTCTTTTCTTGTGAACTGATTGATCATATGTACTTGAGTTTATTTCTGGGTTTTCTATTCTGTTCCACTAATCTGTCTATTTTTTTTTTTGCAAAACTATACTATTTTGATTATTATAGCTTTATAATATAGTTTTAAATCTATAGATTTATATATTTTATAGATTTAGAAATTTATAAAGTATATAAAATCTATAAATTTCATGTGTTTATACATTTATAAAGTTTTAAATCTATAGATTTATAAGTTTATAATTTTAATATAATATTAAAGTGATGTTTTCAGCTTTGTTCTTCTTACTCATGACAGCTTTGTCTATTCAGTTCTTTTTCAGTTCTGTACAGATTTTAAGAATGCTTATTATAGTCAAGTAGTATTTATTCCAGAGAGTCAAAGGTATTTCAACACACGGGGATTGAACCCAGGTCTCATGCATTGCATACAGATTCTTTACCAGCTGAGCCACAAGGGAAGCCAAAGAATACTGGAGTGGGTAGCCTATCCCTTCTCCAGCAGATTTTCCCTACCCAGGAACTAAACACAGTCTCCTGCATTGCAGGTGGATTCTTTATCAACTGTGCTATCAGGTAAGCACTCAACATCCACAACATTCACAAACAAAGCAATGTGATCATCACATTTACAAAATGAAGAATGAAAATCCTATCATAATTCTATCATAATGTAGGGAAACTTTTGACATCAATTTTTCATTAAAAAAAACTCTAAACAAAGTGAGTATAGAGGCAACATATTTCAACATGATAAAGGCCATGTATGTCAGTCCCACAGCTGACACAATACTAAACAGTGAAAAACTGAAAACTTTTCCTCTAAGATCAGGAAAACTACATAGATACTCTCTATTGCCACTTTTATTCAACATATTAGAAATCCTATTAGAAATCCTAACCAGGAAAATAAGCAAGAAAAAGAAATGAAAAAGATTTAAATTAAAAAGGAAGAAGTAAACTGTCACCATGTAGCAAATAAGTTCAATAAATTTGCAGGATGCAAAATCAATGCACAAAAAAATCAGTTTGTTTCTACATGGTGATAACAAACTGCCAGAAAGAGAATGTAAGAAAAAAAAATCCTGTTTACAATTGCATCAACAAGAATAAACTACCAAGGAATAAACTTAACCAAGGAAGCAAAAAGCCCATATTCTAAAAACTGTATATTAATGAAAGAAATTAAAGAAGACACAAATCAATGGAAAGTATTCCATGCTCATGTACTGAAAGACTTAATATTGTTAAATTTGTTATACTACTCAAAGCAATCTGCAGATTTAGTGCAATCCTTATTATCAAAATTACAACGGCAGTTTTCACAGAAATAGAGCTTTTATCATTTATAATTGTATATTTTTAAAATTCTGTAGAGGGTGAAGCTTATTAACCATTAATATTGCTCTCTTGCATATTATCTAATGTTAATTAATGATGCTGATTAGTTTTCAGCGTTTGCTTTTCCTTTTTTAATTGGTTCTACAAGTTGTTTTCACCCAAGCCATGATTTATTTATATTTTTCTTCTACTAAATTTTAAATTCTCTTGGTCTGATGAAATAGTCCATCAATAATATTGTCTGTCAAATAGTTCTCTAACTAGATATTAAAATAAATTAGGTGTACTTTGTATTTCCTTAATTTAATATTTGTAGATTGAAGTTGACTTGATTTCAGGTAACATTGTAGGATATTTTAAATTTGATAGAACCTAAAATTAAAGGGTTCAATAAAAGTGTTTTAAACAGGAAAGCAGTTTCATTAACTTGCAGTTTGCATTATATAATGTCCTGGAATTTGTCAATGCTTTGCTTAATTTATAATAATTATCACAATAATTGTTATAGCCACAATAGTAATAAAATAGAACTGTGCTACCAACATGTTATTTTTAGTCACATAGACCTTTAACATCTAGAAGCATTCATCTTAGATTTCCTAATCCTAAAGTCTAGATAATCTAAATGTGTTCCTAAAATTTTGCAATAAGGAGCTGATCTGAGCCACAGATTTGGTCACCTGATGCAAAGAGCCAACTCATTGGAAAAGACCCTGACGCTTGGAAAGATTGAGGGCAGGAGGAGTAGTGGGTGACAGAGGATGAGATGGTTGGGTGGCAACACTGACTCGATGGACATGAATTTGAGCAAACTCCGGGATGTAGTGGAGGACAGAGGAGCCTGGTGTGCTACCGTCCATGGGGTCACAGAGAGTCAGACATGACAGCAACTGAACAGCTAGTCCCTGAAATTATAATGTCTGAGATAGTACATTTCTGGTGGTACATTTCTTTCTCCTTCTTGACTCATATATAACTTTTCTTATAGACTCAGATATGAAACTCAAACTTTAGTTGGCTTTCAACAAAACTTATACACACAGACACACACATACAAAGGAAAACAGGCAAACAAATGACAACAATATAAAAACCTTCTCAGAGTAAATATTTCAGTAAGGTAAATTAATAACTTATGCTCTCATACAAAATAAAATAAATGACTGTCAAATGTTTCATTTAATTTGGTAATTAATGAAAGAACCAGAAAGATATTGCAATAGGTTCAAAAGTAAATTGAAGGGCCAAATATAGATAGGCAATTAAGAAATGTTGAAAAATGAATTTAAAATCGACATAAAACAGGTATATCCAGAAACAAAATCCAATTGTGTTTTGTGGGATGAAATTAGTCATGTTTGTATGAATCAGAATAATTTGCATCATTATTAATTTTCTACAATCTACAGATTTTTACAAGAGCTCAAAGACAATGAAAGGCTTAGATTACCTGAAGGAGTGTGCTAGACAGGAAGCCCATAATCTTTTTCATTTATTCCTAAATTTTTAACAGTTTTTCCTTATGGTGTCCACTCTCATGTCCTTTTATCTTAATATTATTGAACATTATTCCAAAATGTTTTGATCTGATTACATTTATTTAATGCTAAATTAACCATTAAGGTTATTTTGGGACTTTCTTTAGAAAAATCTAGAGACTCAAGAGTATTGAACAATTACTATGCCCACAAAATTTAATTTTGTCTTGAAGTTTTCATAAAGAATATTTGACTGGACTTTTAAAAAAGCTCCATTATTTGGTTTCTTAAGTCTAGAAAACCATGTTGAAGCTTATATACTTAAGAGTAGTTGCTCATACACGATTCAATGCAAATTATCCTCAAATATGGAACTCCAGTGAGGTCTTGGTTGTACAATCAATTTGTCTGATGATATTCTGGCAAAAGGGAGGAGAGATTGATTTTGAGTTTTAAAGTAAATAAATATTTTGCCATAAAAATAAAAATATTTAGTAAGAATTTTATAATCAGCAGGGGGTCATTGACAATCTGACTTCATTTTAAAATATTTCATTTTACAAATATAAATTTTAATAAATAGTTGTAAGTTCAATAGCTTGAGAAAATGAGTTTCTTCTGTATATGAAATAGAAAATTATTGTTAATGAATATTCCAAACATAAAACAATAAAATTGTTCCCATCAGTTGTTTCACCTCTGTATAATCAATACCTACTCTCCTGGATTTGGGGTAAGCAGTGTGTAAAGCTGTCTGCTTCTTAATTAACAGGAATCCTGAATTAATCCACTGTTGCAGCCTGAACATTTTTCATAAAAGGGCAGTTCAGAAGCCAAGATTATTATAGAGGAAAAATATCACAATATAGTTATTTGAAGATATATATTTTATATATTATAAATATCAAGTAAAGTGATTTAGTAAGTCTGGAGCAGAGCTCAGACATTTCTATTTTTATTAAACTTCATGTGTAAGTGCCCCAGAAAGAAACTAATAGCCTCAGTGCTACCAGATTCAAAGTAAAGCATTATGCTTTTGACAAATTAAACACTTTCAATAAAAACAAATTATAATCAATAACTATTGATTTTATCAAATATCACCGGGAAAATGACCCCTGGAACTCTAATAAATGTAAGAAAACTATAAGAGAAATACTTCATAAAAATACTTATTGCTGTTTCCTTTATGTTAAAGCATGATGGGGGTGAGACATTAACCATTTTGAAAGGCTCACAAAATATGATCTTTTACTGAACACTTCATTTTTTTTTAAGATATCAGATATCAGATATTGCAAAAGTTGTATTTTTTCCAGTGTTTCAATACTAATTTAGGAAGACAAAAAAAAAAAAACCAAACAATTATCTGAGGAAATTTTGGACAATTGATTAAAACAGCAATGGAGGCACAGGAGTAAAGAATCCGCTTGCCAATGCAGGAGACACAGGAAATGCAGGCGGGAAATGAAAACCTGCTCCTATATTCTTGCCTGGAGAATCCCAAGGACACAGGAGCCTGGCAGGCTACAGTCCATGGGCTTCCAAAGAGTTGGACATGACTGAGCATACACACAACACAACATATAGGCACCATGGGTGTCTAAGAAATAATAATTAATTACATATTAAAGCAAAGTAGGAAAAATATTAACAGGGAAGTATTAACAGTTGTAAAGAATCAATTCCTTCATAAAGGAGGATCATTTCCATATTTTTTCCTCTTAAACAATCAAAGATATAATGATGTTGATATGAGGCACAAAAATGTTTTAGAAGAATGTAAAATCTCTGTTATCTTGGCAGATCGCACTCACATTTTACAAAATATTTCAATTGTAGTCAAAGGCATTAATCAGTAAACCAGGCAAACAAGCTTATCAAAATTCAGAAAACTTTGCCAAGTTTTTAACACATTTCATAATTTTTTAGCAGACCCTTATATTGTACATTCATGCAAATTAATTCACTTTCCACATTTTGTCCTTCATAGTATTCTTTCATTTTCTGGGGAAAAAAATGCCACCTTTTCTTTAGCACAGCTTACAGTAGATCTTTGTGGTCAAAACTAATTTCATACTAATATTAAAATATTATTTCTGCTATTATGTGAAGCACTTATGGTTGCTATCTTAAAATTATGTGATAAAAATTTAAAGAAAATTTTCAGTTCCAGATTTCAATATGTAAGTACAAAAAGTTATAATCTACACATGGTGAACTCTTAGTGTCAGTGGTAAATCCTGAGTTTAAAGTAGTGTGGAGATTAAAAAGCACAAGAACCACTGCTTCAGGACAAAAGTACTCTTTAACTTGAAAAACAAAAGCACATACATTTGTATATATCGTACTCAGAATATTGTTCTGAGTATAGTCTCAACCAACTATAAAAGTAATAACTTCTAACCAAAGTAACATATTCTATTTCTTAGCCAAGAAGTGGAAGAAATATAATTAAGAACTTTCACATATGAGCATTTTAGCACATTAGTGGAGTTTATTCATATACACAGTACAAATTTCCACAATCACACGCATTCCTTATATGACCTCACACAATGACAAATTGAACATCTTTATTATAACAGCTCAAAGCAACAGACTCTCTATAACACGTTCAAAAAGAAAAACTATTAAATAAAATCACACAGTAATCAATGCTTTGATATTCTTAAACTTATTTGCATAAACAATAATTATCAATTAACTTTCAACTTGTCATTACAACTGAATTACATTTCAGATTTTGACTCTAAGTTGCATAAAGATCTAAGAAGGATCTTGAAGCTAAAGTTAATGCTACCGAAATAAGTTTGAAGACCAATATATTGATAAATTAGGAAGTTTATACTGTTCATAAATATTAAACATTATGGAGTAACATTACCTTATTTTTATACTCATGGATATTTATGAAAAAGCTAACTAAAATAAATGTGTAGCTATATTGTATTTAAGACTCATAACAAAAAGCATAGCTATCTCTTAAACCAAAATTATCCTTATTCTTGTCAAAATTTTGATTAATTATATATTTTAGATTCTTAAAATGTTTCAGTTAGCTTCTATAAGAATTTCTTTTAGTCTGGTACTGTCAAAGTATTTAATATTTCATAATTTCTGAGAATTTTAAACAATATTTAAATTACATAAGACACTTATTTCTATTCAGTTCAGTTCAGTCGCTCAGGCATGTCCAACTCTTTGCAATCCTATGGACTGCAGCATGGGAGGCCTCGTTGCCCATCACCAACTCCCAGAGTTTATTCAAACTCATGTACATTGAAACGGAGATGCCATCCAACCATCTCATCCACTGTTGTCCCTTTCTCTTCCCACATTCAATCTTTCCCAAAATCAGGGTCTTTCAGCTGAGTCAGTTCCTCGCATAAGATGGCCAAAGTATTGGAGTTTCAGCTTCAGCATCAGTCCTTCCAGTGAATCTTCTGAACTGATTGCCTTCAAGATTGACTGGTTGGATCTCCTTGCAGTCCAAGGGACTCGCCAGAATCTTTTCCAACATCATAGTTTAAAAGCATCAATTCCTCAGCACTCAGCTTTCTTTATAGTCCAACTCTCACATCCATACCTGACTACTGGAAAAAACTAGAGCTTTGACTAGATGGACTTTTGTTGGCAATGTAATGTCTCTGCTTTTTAATATTCTGTCTAGGTTGGTCACAACTTTTCTTCCAAGAAAAAGTGTCTTTTAATTTCATGGCTGCAGTCACCATCTGCAGTAATTTTGGAGCCCCCAAAATTAAATCTGTCACTGTCTCCATTGCTTCTCCATCTATTTGCCATTAAGTGATGGAACCAGATGCCGTGAGCTTCGTATTCTGAGTGTTGAGCTTTAAGTCAACTTTTTCACTCTTTTCTTTCTCTTTCATCAAGAGGCTTTTTAGTTCCTCTTAGCTTTCGGCCATAAGGATGGTGTCATCTGCCTATCTGAGGTTGTTGATATTTCTCTCAGCAATCTTTATTCCAGCTTGTGCTATTGTGATGTACTCTGCGTATTTGTTAAAAAAAGCAGGGTGACAATATATAGCCCATATCCCAATTTGGAACTTGTCTGTTGTTCCATGTCCAGTTCTACCTGTTGCTTCCTGACCTGCATACAGATTTCCTAGGAGGCAGGTCAGGTGATCTGGTATTCTCATCTCTTGAAGAATTTTCCACAGTTTATCGTGGTCCATACAGTCAAAAGTTTTGGCATAGTCAATAAAGTAGAAGTGGATGTTTTTCTGGAACTCTCTTGCCTTTTCAATGATCCAGTGTATGTTGGGAATTTGATCTGTTTCCTCTGCCTTTTCTAAAACCAGCTTGAACATCTTGAAGTTCATGGATCAAATACTGTTGAAGCCCATCCTGGAGAATTTTGAGCATTACTTTGCTAGTCTGTGAGAAGAGTGCAGTTGTGCTGTAGTTTGAGCATTCTCATGTATTGTCTTTATTTGGGATTGGAATGAAAACTGACCTTTTCCAGTCCTGTGGCCACTGCTGAGTTTTTCAAATTTGCTGACATATTGAGTGCAACACTTTCACAACATCATCTTTTAGGAACTGAAATAGTTCAACTGGACTTCCATCACCTCCACTAGCTTTGTTTGTAGTGATGCTTCCTAAGGCCCACTTGACTTCACATTCCAGGGTGTCTGGCTCTAGATAAGTGATCACATCATTGTGATTATTTGGGTCATGAAGATCTTTTTTGTATAGGTCTGTGTATTCTTGCCAACTTTTCTTAATATCTTCTGCTTCTGTTAGGTCTATACCATTTCTGTCCTTTATTGAGCCCATCTTTGCATGAAATGTTCCCTTGGTATCACTAATTTTCTTGAATAGATCTCTAGTCTTTCCTCATCTACTGTTTTCTTCAATTCCTTTGCACTGATCACTGAGGAAGGCTTTATTATCTCTCTGTGTTTTTCTTTGGTGCTCTTCATTCAAGGTGCTTTTCATTCAAATGGGTATATCTTTCCTTTCCTCATTTGCCTTTTGCTCTCTTCTTTTCTCAGCTATTTGTAAGGCCCCTTCAGACACCCATTTTGCTTTTTGCATTTCTTTTCTTGGGGATGGTCTTGATCCCTGTCTCCTGTACAATGTCATGAACCATTATCCATAGTTCTTCAGGCACTCTGTATATCAGATCTAATCTCTTGAATCTATTTCTCACTTTCACTTTATACTTATAAGGAGCTCTTCCCTGGTGGCTCAGATGGTAAAGTGTCTGCCTACAATGTGGGAGACCTGGGTTCGATCCCTGGGTTGGCAAGATCTCCTGGAGAAGGAAATGGAAACCCACTCCAGTACTCTTGCCTGGAAAATCCTATGGAAAGAGGAGCCTGGTAAGCTAGCGTACATGGGATCACAAAGAGTCAGACATGACTGAGTGACTTCACTCACTCATACTTGTAAGGGGTTTGATTTGAGTCATACCTGAATGGTCTAGTGGTTTTCCCTGCTTTCTTCAATTTAAGTCTGAATTTGGTAATAAGGAATTCATGATCTGAGCCACAGTCAGTTCCCGGTCTTGTTTTTTCTAACTGTATAGAGCTTCTCTATCTTTGGCTGCAAGGAATATAGTCAGTCTGATTTGGGTATTGACCATCTGGTGATGTCCATGTGTAGTCTTCTCTTGTGTTGTTGGAAGAGGGTGTTTGCTATGATCAGTGTGTCTCTTGGCAAAACTTTATTAGCCTTTGCCCTGCTTCTTTCTGTACTCCAAAGCCAAATTTGCCTGTTACTCCAGGTGTTTCTTGACTTCCTACTTTTGCATTCCAGTCTCCTATATTGAAATGGACATCTCTTTGGGTGTTAGGTCTAGGTATTGTAGATCTTCATGGAACCATTCAACTTCAGCTTCTTCCACATTACTGGTTGGGGCATATTCTTGGATTACTGTGATCCTGAATGGTTTGCCTTGGAAATGAACACAGATCATTCTGTCATTTTTGAGATTGCATTCAAGTACTGCATTTCAGATTCTTTTAGTGACTATGATGGCTACTCCATTTCTTCTAAGGGATTCTTGCCCACAGTAATAGATGTAATAGTCATCAGAGTTAAATTCACCCATTCCATTCCACTTTAGTTTGCTGATTCCTAAAATGTTGATTTTCACTCTTGCCATCTCTTGTTTGGCCACTTCCAATTTGCCTGGATTCATGGACCTAAAATTCCAGCTTCCTATGTAATATTGCTGTTTACATCATCAGACTTTACTTTTATCACCAATCACATCCAAAATTGGGTTTTGTTTTTTCTTTGGCTCCATCCCTCCATTCTTTCTGGAGTTATTTCTCCCTTGATCTCCAGTAGTGTACTGGGGACCTACCAACCTGGGGAGTTATCTTTCAGTGCTCTATGATTTTGCTTTTCATACTGTTCATGGGGTTCTCAAGGCAAGAATACTGAAGTGGTTTGCCATTCCCTTTTCCAGTGGACTGCATTTTGTCAGAACTCTTCATGACCCATCCATTTGGGTGGCCCTACATGGCATGGCTCATAGTTTCCATTGAGTTAGACAAGGCTGTGGTCCATGTGATCAGATTAGTTTGTTTTCTGTGACTGTGGCTTTCAGTCTTTCTGCCCTTTGATGGAGAAGAATAAAAGGTTATAAGCCAATCAAATTGATTTCTTTTAGTTTAAAAGACTTTATAAATCTAATAATACTTTGTAGAGATGGGAAAGTATTTCATACACAAGACGTAAAGACCCTTGTGATTTATGGACATATAGACCTAGAGATGCAGTTTTAATTCTATAATTCAAGAAACATAGAAGACGAAAATTCACCATTTATCAAAAAGCTCTTTCCTTCATTTTATGAATGAAATTCTTAATTGGTTTGACCTCAGATCAATCAATCATGCAAACAACAGACTAACAAACCAAATTTCTTCTTTGAGTCTCACTCAATAGCTCATAAATTTTTATAGTTCATTTCAGATCTTCTTCAAATTATGATGGGCTAACATATCAATAAGTTATATTAAATTGAAAATACTGTTAATTTGAAAATGCCTTTAATATACATATGTGACCAAACATAATAAGGTAAGCCTAGCCCACCTTAAACGTGTTCAGAACACTCACAGTAGCCTACAGTTGAGCTAAATCCTAACACAAAGCCTATTTTATAGTAAAGTGTAGAATGTCTCCTGTAACTTATTGAAAGCTATACTGAAAATAAAAACAGAATTGTTGTATGGGTACAGAACTATGGTAACTGTATTGGTTGTTTACCCTCATGTTTGCATGCATGTTTGTAAGCTGTGGCTTACTGTCCCTGCCCATCACCATGAAAGTATTCTACTGCATATTGCTAGCTCAGGAAAAAAATCAAAATTTGAAAATTTTTAATGAAAGTATATTGTTTTCATAAAATTATTAAGTTGAAAATGTGTTAAGTTGAACTATTGTTAAGTCAGGCACCTTCTGTATATCTGTTGTTGACCATTAAATGGTCAGATCATAAATGAAATTTCCAATCCATGTTGCTACCAATGGGGTAAAAACATCAGATGTGTGAAACAAACCAAAATCTAAAAGAAAGCACAATATCAGTGGAGAGGCAAAAAAAAGAAAAGAAATCAAAACTAGAGGAATATCAAAGTTCTATAAATATTTGGATTTTACCCCAGAGAACCAAGAAAATCTATACCTGAGCTCAAACTGCTCCTGAAAAATCCTTGTGTGACAACATATTTACCTGTTCTTATCAAGTGAAATAATTAGGTATCTTGATGTATGAATTCAGTAGTGATACACAGTATTTTTTTAAATAAAGGTATGTCAAAGGTTTTACTTAGTTTATAAAGTAATGAAAAAAGACTGATAAGAAATTATAGCTAGTTCAAAGGAAAATTAAAAGAAATACACACACATATAGGCAAATAAAGTAAGCTGGAATAAATTTATAAATACATGCAAAATGAATTTATCTTTAAGGCAAGATTAAATTAGATGTCTCTGATAAAATTAATTTCTATAGAGAAGAATCATTTGCTTTGTTATAAGTTTCTACACTTACAAAGTTGTCAAAGATCTCAAAAGCACTGAAAATCTGAGATAAGCCATGGGGTATATAGATAGGACATCCATGATATTTTTTGTCCATTTAAATTTTTTTCATATATTTTTCTTACAATTTTGGTGTAAAGTACATTAGTACTATTGAGTAGAGCATCTATTTCTAAATAGTTCAGGGCCATTATGAGGTTTCTTATTATAAACCAAAAAGCTAAAATATAAATGTGATAATTCTGTAGGGACTTAATTATAAAGAACCTACCTGCAATGCAGGAGACACAGGGAAATGTGGGCTCGACCCTTGGTATGGGAAGAGCCCTGGAGGAGGAAATGGTAACACATACCAGGATTCTTGCTTGGAAAAATCCCATGAACAAAGGAGGCTGGCAGGCTATGGTCTGTAGGGTCACAAAGAGTCAGACATGACTAAGTGACAGAGCAGCAGCAGCAGCAGTAAATGTGATAATAATTATAAACTTAAAATCAGACCCTAAATTGTCCTGCATTCGCAGGTTCTTTCCAACCTCTGAACACACTGAAAACCTAAGCTTTTTCCCTGTAGCATAACAAGTCCCCCACCCTTTTCTGTTCTTCACACCTATACTTTGTTCTCCACTCGACCTTACAGAAAACAAAAAGAAAGAAAACAAACTAACATACAGATTTACAAGAGTAAATACTTGGGATCTTTGGAGAGAAAATTTTTCTTTCGCTTGATGAGTAGTGTTGTGAGTTAAAGGAGAGCCAAAGGTTATGAGTTACCACTTTGATAACTACTTTGAATAAAAGATATAGGTCTGTATAAACAAAATGCACTTTTATGCAAATAAACCTGATGAACTATTAATTATTAAGTTTAAATTGTAATCACTTATAAAGATTAAATTTCTCTTTAATAAAGAACAGATTAGCATATATAATTGTTAACCAATTCTATAAGGTAGGAATAAAAGAAATCAAACAATATTAAGGATAGAGTAAAAATAGGAAATGTAAAGTTCAGTGTGTTTAATCTTGACTTTCAAAATGAAACAGCTCTTCCCATGGAAGTCTTAAAATGAAATATTAAAGATAATAAAATTGCAATGATTTTGATGTAGTGGTTATGATACATTTTTCTTTAAATACAAATCTGCTGCTATTCCAATTAAATTTAGGACACAAAGTCACATCGTAATGTCACTGCTGAATTTAAGGACTCTGTAAGGCTATCATGTCAGGAAAACTAAAAGGCAGTGTGTGGATATTATGATTTAATGCCCTTTTCCACTGGGAATTCCTGGGGCTCAAAGTAATAATGTCTTACACATTAATGTGCAGTGAAGTGAGTGCTGTGTTAATCTTCACAGAAAATTCAATTCTTTTGAGAAGATAAGGAGAAAATATCAACTGTATTAATATCAGAAAATTATTACGTAACATTAAAAGATCATATGGATGTTTAATATTGTATATTTATCTTTTTTTTTTTTTACTATTTACACTATTGTAAACCAAAACTATTGATTGATGCTCAGTTTAACATTAAAATTTTAAATAAGAGTTTTTTAACTCAAAATGTAAACATATGCTTGTAAATTCTTTATAAATATATTGTCATGTTTTATTGGCAATTTTTAAAAATTATCTTTAGTCTAGTTGATTTGTTTTGGTTTAATTTGGCTTAAGTTGGTTTAAAGCTCAACATTCAGGAAACAAAGATCATGGCATCCAGTCCCATCACTTCATGGGAAATAGATGGAGAAACAGTGGAAACTGTGTCAGACTTTATTTTTTGGGGCTCCAAAATCACTGCAGATGGTGACTGCAGCCATGAAATTAAAAGACACTTACTCCTTGGAAGAAAAGTTATGACCAACCTAGATAGTATATTCAAAAGCAGAAACATTACTTTGCTGACTACGGTCCGTCTAGTCAAGGCTATGGTTTTTCCTGTGGTCATGTATGGATGTGAGAGTTAGACTGTGAAGAAGGCTGAGCGCCAAAGAATTGATGCTTTTGAACTGTGGTGTTGGAGAAGACTCTTGAGAGTCCCTTGGACTGCAAGGAGATCCAACAAGTCCATTCTAAAGGAGATCAGCCCTGGGATTTCTTTGGAAGGAATGATGCTAAAGCTGAAACTCCAGTACTTTGGCCACCTCATGTGAAGGGTTGACTTATTGGAAAAGACTCTGATGCTGGGAAGGATTGGGGGCAGGAAGAGAAGGGGACAACAGAGGATGAGATGGCTGGATGGCATCACGCACTCGATGGAGGTGAGTCTGAGTGAACTTTGGGAGATGGTGATGGACAGGGAAGCCTGGCGTGCTGCGATTCATGGGGTCGCAAAGAGTCAGACATGACTGAGTGACTGAACTGAACTGAATGTCAAATGAGAGTAGGTGGACATCTGCAAATATCTGTATTTCTTGCAGGAGGATATTAAGTTAAAGCTTATCTTTCAAAATGTGTAACTGAATACTCAGTTGTGTCTGACTCTTTGAAGGCCCCGTGGACTACAGCCTGCCAGGTTTCTCTGTCCATGCAGTTCCCCAGGCAAGAATACTGAAGCTGGTTGCCATGCCCTACTCCAGGGGATCTTCCTGACCCAAGGATCAAGCCCATGTCTCCTGCATCTCCTGCATTGCAGGTGGATTCTTAACCTCTGAGCCACTGGGGAAGCCTTGCAAGATACATAGTGAAACAGTAACAAATGCATAATTACATAATCCATGGTATCCTTTTATTAAGCCCTTAAAACTTTATTGTGTTCCCAGGTTTTAGTCTTAGAGAGAAGGAAGGCATTTTGCTATGTGGTGGGAAGTTACAAGAGGTGTCTATTTAACCTTCTAATCATTGGAGCATCATTGGAGCAGCTTTGTTGTTCAGTCACTTGGTTGTGTTAGACTGTTTGCAACCCCATGGACTGCAGCACACCAAGCATCCCTGTCCATCACCAACTCATGTCCATTGAGTTGGTGTTGCCATCCAACCATCTCATCCTCTGTCATCCCCTTATCCTCCTGCCCTCCATCTTTCCCAACATCAGGGTCTTTTCCACTCTTTGCATCATGTGGTCAAAGTACTGGAGCTTCAACTTCAGCATCAATATTTTGAATGAATATTCAGGGTTGATTTCCTTTAGGATTAACTGGTTTGATATCCTCACAGTCCAAGGGACTCTTAAGAGTCTTCTCCAGCTAATGACTGCAATTTTCCCTTATGAGAGAGGATTTACAAATAATTCACTTATACCTGATTCTAGAATATTCTGAACTTTATCAAATCTATAGCAACCACGTGAAATGATTCTGTTCTAACTCAAAACTAATAATGGGACTTTTAAACTAAAAGCAAAATACTGAGACCACATAATTAGATACCATCTTGAGAAAATCTTATGGAATCTGCTTTTACTTTTAAAAATGATTATTTTTGTTGAAAAAAATTAAGATAGTTGAAACTTTATTGCCAGAAATTCTTGAATTTTACTTATATCTTTTTTCTTCCTTTTGCCCACAAATTTGGACCTGGATAACATTAATCATCGTGCTTAAATATTTTAAATTATTTTTATACTTTTGTTATTATGCATAAAGAATGCAGTACTTAGTAATGCCACTTAAGTTAAATCAGTTCCATGAAAAGAGTTTATAAATTCTAGAAGCATTGCATGCGAATTTTGTGAAATGTTCTGAATAACATGATATTACTTGAATATAGATTTTTCATTTGTAAATGCCATTTTTAAAATGTTTTTTAAAAATGATATGGAGAGCTGTTAACTAGCTCTATGGAGAGACCCATGTGGTAAGGAATTAATCGCTCCTGCCAACAACCATGGAGGAATTGAGCTCTCCTGCTGAAAGCTGTGTTATGGGTTGAACATAATACATTTTGGGGGTGCCCCAAGTTCATTTGCTGATATTTTAATCTCCAGTTTCTCAGAATGTGACTTTATTTGAAATAGATTAATTGAAGACAAATTTAGTTAAAAATTAGGTCATTAAGATTGTCCAGTATTACTGGCATCCATATAAAAGGAGACATTTGAACACAGAAATAGTAGAGGGAAGACAGTGTAAATAGACACAGGGAGATGATGCTTTTACAAGCCAAGGACAGATGTGAAACAAATCCCAAATCTGCCAACACATCAAATGTGAACTCTCAGCCTCCAAAACTATGAGACAATGAACTCCTGCTGGCACTTTGCTATAACAGCCCTGGGAAAGTAAATGCATTAAGTGGAACAATAGTTTCAAGGTGAATTGAAGAATTGATTACTGTAAATATGTTCATCCACACATTTGTTTCATATGAACACTTTGGTGATTTTTGAAAATAACTTTAAAGTCTAAATAAAAGTCAGAAAATATAAGATAATTCTAAGATAGCTCACATTCTGTGATATAATTAATGCAAAAATCTTTATTTGTTCATCTCTGCTTATTTGTGTTTTTATTTTTCACAAACAGGAATCATTATAAACAAATGATATTCAGATCATGCAAAGGTTTAGGGAAAGAAGATTCCAAGCTCTTGTGCATGAAATACTTATGCTCAGTAGACAGAATTAAATCTTCCTTACAGGAAAAATATTAGGCAATGGTAGCCTTCAGCAGTAGTAATTTATAATCTAAAATTTTATGAATTGCTTATTGGCTTTATTATTTAGAAAACAAAATCCATATTTGCTATAGAAACTTCTATAGTCACTTTTATTTAATAAATTTAAAGAGTCCAGCATATGGTTGAACTGTGATATCAACCACAAAGAATTTTTAAAAATAAAATTTATTCTAAAATGTGTATCAGGTATTACTTAATTCAATTCAGTAAGCATTTTTTGAGAATAATACTTCACCAGATTTTGTCCCTTGTTTCAGTTTCATGTATAGGTAAATAATACTTTAAGAATACTATTTTTTTAATATTTCTTAAGTTGGGTTTCTTTCTATTCATGAAGTAACTAAGCTTTTCATACTTTAGAAAGGGTGTTTATGAGCAGAAAAAAATTATAGAGTCTAAGGTGTTGACCAAGAAGGAAGAAATCATGACATAGACAACATCTTTTAATTTATTTATTTTTAATTGGAGGAAAATTGCTTTCCAGTGTTGTATTGGTTTATGCCATGCATCAGCATGAATCAGCGAAAGGTAGACATATGCCCCCTCCATCTTGAATATCTCTCCCAGCTCCCCAACCAGTCCCTCAGACAACCCCTCTAGGTTGTCACAGAACACTGGGTTGGACTCCCTGCATCATACAAGAAATTCCCACTAGCTATCTATTTTACATATTGTAATATGTGTCTTTCAATTCTACTTTCTCAATTCATCCTACTCTCTCTTTCCACGTTGTGTACACAAGTCTGTTCTCTATGTATGTGTCTCTATTGCTGCTCTACAAATAGGTTAATCAGTAACATTTTTTTTTAAGATTCCTTATATATGAGTTAAATACAATATTTGTTTTTCTCATTCTGACTCTGTATAACAGGCTCTAGGTTCATCCACCCCACTAGAACTGACTAGTTCCTTTTATGGCTCAATAATATATTATTGTATATATGTACAATAACTTCTTTATTCATCTGTTGATGGAAACCTAGGTTGCTTCCATGTCCTGACTATTGTAAATAGTGCTGCAGTGAACACTGAGGCCACAGTCAGCTCCTGGTCTTTTTTTTGCTGACTGTACAGAGCTTCTGCATCTTTGACTGCAAAGAATATAATCAATCTGATTTCTGTGTTGACCATCTGGTGATGTCTATGTGTAGAGTCTCTCTTGTGTTGTTGGAAGAAGGTGTTTACTATGACCAGTGTGTTCTCTTGGCAAAACTCTATTAGCCTTCACCCTGCTTCGTTCTGTACTCCAAGACCAAATTAGCCTGTTATTCCAGGTGTTTCTTGACTTCATACTTTTGCATTCCAGCCCCTATAATGGAAAGGACATCTTTTTGGGTGTTAGTTCTAAAAGATCTTGTGGGTCTTCATAGAATCATTCAGCTTCAGCTTCTTCAGCATTACTGGTCAGGGCATAGACTTGGATTACCATGGTATTGAATGGTTTGCCTTGGAAAAGAACAAAGATCATTCTGTCATTTTTGAGATTGCATCCAAGTACTGCATTTCAGACTTATTTGTTGACTATGATGGTTATTCCATTTCTTCTAAGGGATTCCTGGCCACATTAGTAGATATAATGGTCATCTGAGTTAAATTCGCCCATTCTACTCCATCATCACTGATTCCTAGAATGTCTACATTCACTCTTGCCATCTCCTCTTTGACTACATTCAATTTGCCTTGATTCATGGACCTAACATTCCAGGTTCCTATGCAATATTGCTTTTACAGCGTTGGACCTTGCTTCTATCAACAGTCACATCCACAACTAGGGTGTTGTTTTTGCTTTGGCCTCATCCCTTCATTCTTTCTAGAGTTATTTCTCTACTGATCTCCAGTAGAATATTGGGCACCTAAAGACCTGGGGAGTTCATCTTTCAGATCATGAACTCCTTATTGCCAAATTCAGACATAAATTGAAGAAAGTGGGGAAAAGCACTAGACCATTCAGGCATGACCGAAATCAAATCCCTTATGATTGTACAGTGAAAGTGAGAAATAGATTAAAGGGACTAGATCTGATAGACAGAGTGCCTGATGAACTATGGATGGAGGTTCATGACACTGTACAGGAGACAGGGAGTAAGACTATTCCCCAAAAAAAGTGCAAAAAAGCAAAATGGCTGTCTGAGGAGGCCTTACAAATAGCTGTGAAAAGAAGAGAAGCCAAAAGCAAAGGAGGAAAGGAAAGATATACCCATTTGAATACAAAGTTCCAAAGAATAGCAGTGAGAGATAAGAAAGTCTTCCTCAGCAATCAACGCAAAGAAATAGAGGAAAAAACAAACAAACAAACAAATGGGATAGACTAGAGATCTCTTCAAGAAAATTAGAGATATGAAGGGAACATTTCATGCAAAGATGGACTCAATAAAGAATAGAAATGGTAGGGACATAAAAGAAGCAGAATATATTAAGAAGAGGTGGCAAGAAAAGGCCGAAGAATTGTACAAAAAAGATCTTCACGATCCAGATAATTATGATGGTGTGATCACTCACAGTCACCTAGAGCCAGACATCCTGGAATGTGAAGTCAAGTGGGCCTTAGGAATTATCAGTACAAAAAAAGCCAGTGGAGGTGATGGAATTCCAGTTGAGCTATTTCAAATCCTAAAAGATGATGCTGTGAAAGTGCTGCACTCGATATGCCAGCAAATTTGGAAGTTCTGCAGTGGCCACAGGACTGGAAAGAAGGTCACTTTTCATTCCAATCCCAAAGAAAGGCAATTCCAAAGAATGTTCAAGCTACTGCACAGTTGCACTCATCTCACATGCTAGTAAAGTAATGCTCAAAATTCTCCAAGCCAGGCTTCAGAAATATGTGAACTGTGAATTTCCAGATGTTCCAGCTGGTTTTAGAAAAACAGAGGAACCAGAGATCAGATGCCAACATCTGCTGGATCATCAAAAAGCAACAGTGTTCCAGAAAATCATCTGGAACTTCTGCTTTATTGACTATGCCAAAGCCTTTGACTATGTGGATAACAATAAACTATGGAAAATTCTGAAGGAGATGGGAATACCAGACGACCTGACCTGCCTCTTGAGAAGTCTGTATGCAAGTCAGGAAGCAACAGTTAGAAGCAGACCTGGAACAATGGACTGGTTCTAAATTGGGAAAAGAGTACATCAAGGCTGTATATGCTCACCCTGCTTATTTAACTTATATGCAGAGTACATCATGTGAAATGCTGGGTTGGAAGAAGCACAAGCTGGAATCAAGATTGCTGGGAGTAATATCAATAACCTAATATATGCAGATGACACCACTATTATGGCAGAAACTGTAGAAGAACCAAAGAGCTTCTTGATGAAAACGAAAGAGAAGAGTGAAAAAGTTGGCTTAAAGCTCAACATTCAGAAAATGAAGATCATGGACTTTGGTCCCATCACTTCATGGCACATAGATGGGGAAACAGTCGAAACAATGGCTGACTTTATTTTGGGGGCTCCAAAGTCACTGCAGATGGTGATTGCAGCCATAAAATTAAAAGACACTTACTCCTTGGAAGAAAAGTTATGACCAACCTAGATAGCATATTCAAAAACAGAGACATTACTTTGTCAAAGGTCTGTCTAGTCAAGGCTATGGTTTTCTGGTAGGCATGTATCAATGTGAGAGCTGGACTATAAAGAAAGCTGAACACTGAAAAATTGATGCTTTTGAACTGTGGTGTTGGAGAAGACTCTTGAGAGTCCCTTGGACTTCAAGGAGATCCAACCAATTCATCCTAAAGGAGATCAGTCCTGTGTGTTCATTGGAAGGACTGATGCTGAAGCTGAAACTCCAATACTTTGGCCACCTGAAGGGTGACTAGTTTGAAAACCCGATGCTGGGAACAACTGAGGGCAAGAGGAGAAGGAGACGACAGGGAATGAGATGGTTAGATGGCATCACTGACTCAATGGACATGAGTGTGGGTAAACTCTGGGAGTTGATGATGGACAGAGAGGCTTGGCATGCTGCAGTTCATGGGGTCACAAAGAGTCAGACATGACTGAGTGACTGAACTGACTGAACATTGGGGCACATATTTCTTTTAGTATTGTGATTTTCAAAGAGTATATGCCCAGTAGTGGGATTCCTGGTCATATGATATGATAGTTTTATTCCTAGTTTTTATTTTTATTTTTTTAAGAAATCTCCATACTGGTTTTCTCCATAGTAGTTGTATCAAATTACATTCCCACTAACATTGCAAAAGGGTTCCCTTTCTCTACACCCTTTCCAGCATTTATTTTTTGTAGATTTTTCGATGATAACCAATCTGACCTGTGTAAGGTGATACTGCATTGCAGTTTTGATTTGCATTTCTATAACAATAAACAACGTTGAGCTTTTTTTCCTTGTATTTGTTAGCCATTTGTACATCTTTTGAAGAAATTTTGTCTAGGTCTTCTGCCCATTTTTGTTTTTTATTGGATTGTTTGATTTTTTGCTATTGAACTCCTTGTATATATATATATATATATATATATATATATATATATATATTCTAGATTAATCCTTTGTCAGTTGCTTCATTTGCAGTTATTTTCTCCTGTTCTGAGGGTTGAATATTCATCTTGTTTGTGGTTTCCTTTGCTGTGCAAGCTTTTAGGTTTATTTAGGTCCCATTTGTTTATTTTTGTTTTTATTTCCATCACTTCAGAAGGTGGATCATAGATAATCTTGCTGTGACTTATGTCATAGAATGTTCTGCCTATTTTTTCCTTAAGAGTTTTATAGTTTCTGGTTTTACATTTAGATCTTTGATCCATTTTGAGTTTATTTTTGTGTATGGTAGCAGGAAGTGTTATAATTTCATTCTGTTACACATAGCTGTTCGGTTTCCTAGCACCATTTATTGAAGAGACTGTCTTTTTCTCCATTGTATATTCTTGCCTTATTTGTCAAAGATAAGATGCCCATAGGTGTGTGGGTTCATTTCTGGACTTTCTATCTTGTTCCATTGGTCTATATGTTTGGTATTGTGCTAGTACCATACTGTCCTGATGACTGTAACTTTGTAGTATAATCTGAAGTCATGAAGGTTGATTCCTCCAGCTCCATTCTTCTGTCTCAAGATTACTTTGATGACTCAGGAGCTTTTGTGTTTCCATACAAATTGTGAAATGTTTTGTTCTAGTTGTATGAAAAATGCCACTGGTATTTTGATAGGGATTACATTGAATCTATAGATTGCTTTGGTTAGTACAGTCGTTTTCACAGTATTGATTATTCCAATCCAAGAACATCTGTTTGTGTCATCTTGCATTTTTTTTTCATTAGTGTTTTATAGTTTTCTGTTTACAGCTCTAATATGTCCTTAGGTAGGTTTATTCCTAAATATTTTATTCTTGTTGCAGTGGTGAATGGGATTGAATCCTTAATTTCTTCTTCTGATTTTTCATAGTGTATAGGAGTATAAGTGATTTCTATGTAATGAATTTGTATCCCATGACTGCATTAAATTCACTGATTAGCTCTAGTAATTTTCTGATAGCATCTTTATGGTTTTCTATGTCTAATATGTTGTTTGCAAACCCAATCTAGATTCCTTTTATTTCTTTTCCTTGTCTGATTGCCATGGCTAGGACTTTCAAAATTATTGAACAATTGTAATGAGAATGGGTACCTTTATTAAGTTCCTGATCTTAGAGCTTTCAGTTTTTCCTCCATTGAGAATAATGTTTGCTATAGATTTTTCATATATGGTCTTTATTATGTTGGCCTTTATTGAGATGATCCTTCCATGCTCAGTTTCTGAAGAGGTTTTATCATAAATGAGTCAAAAGCTTATTCTGCATCTATTGAGATTATAATTTTTAATCTTTTAATGTGTTAATATAGTATATCACACTGATTGATTGTACAGAGAAGAATCCCTGCATCCTCATCCTTTGTATGAACCTGACTTGACTATGGTATATGATTATTTTAACTTGTTGTTGATTCTGTTTGCTAGGGTTTTGTTGAGGATTCTTGCATCTATATTCATCAGTGACATTGGCCAATAACTTGCTTTTTTGGTGATGTCTCTGTTTGGCTTTGATATGTGGGTGATTATGGACGTAGAACATATTTAAAAGTATTCCTTCTTCTGAAATTTTTTGGAAGAGTTTGAGAAGGATAGGTATTAGCTCTTCTCTAAATGTCTGAGAGAATTCACCTGTGAAGCCATCTGGCCCTGGGCTTTTGTTTTATGGGACATCTTTCATCACAGTTTTGATTTTAGTGCTTATAATTGTTCATAATTTCCATTTCTTGCTGGTTCAGTCTTGGGTGGATGAACTTTTCTAAGAATCTGTCCATTTCTTCCAGGTTGTCTATTTTATTGGCATATAGTTGTTCATAATAGTCTCTTATGATACTTTGTATTCTCATATTGTCTGGTATAACCTCTCTTTTTTCATTTCTAATTTTATTGATTTGAGTCTTCTCCCTTTTTCTGTTGATGAGTCTGGCTAATGGTTTGTCTATTTTGTTTATCTTCTCAAAGAATCAAGTTTTAGTTTTATTGATCTTCGCTGATTGCTCAGTTGGTAAACAATCTGCCTGCAATGCAGGTGACTCAGGTTCGATTCCTGGATCAGGAAGATTTACTAGAGAAGGGATAACCTACCCACTCCACTACTCTTGGGCTTCCCTTGTGGCTCAGCTGGTAAAGAATCAACCTGCAATGCACGAGACCTGGGCTTGTTCCTTGGATTGGGAAGATTCCCTGGAGAAGAGAAAGGCTAACCACTCCAATATTCTGGCCTGGACAATTCCATGGACTGTATAGACCAAGGGGTCACAGAGAGTCAGACACGACTGAGCAACTTTCACTTTTGTTGCTTCTTTCATTTCTTTTTCATTTATTTCTGCTCTGATCTTTATTATTTTTTTCCTTCTACTTTTTTTTTATTTTTGTTGTTCTTTTGCAGTTTCTTTAGGTGTAAGCTTAGTTTGTCTATTCAATACTTTTCTTGTTCTTTGAGGTAGAATTGTATTGCTATAAACTTTCCCTTTAGAACTGCTTTTGCTGCATCACATAAGTTTTCAGTCATCATTTCTCATTGTCGTTTGTTTCTAGGTATTTTTATTTCCTTGTTATTTCTTCAGTAACTGCTTGTTTATTTAGAAAAGGTATTGTTTAATACCCATATATTTGTGATTTTTTTTTACAGTTTTTTCTGTTGTTGATATAAAAAGTCATTATTAACTTTCAATGTATTTGCTGAAGAAATCTTTCAAATATATAAACCTTTATGTACTTTCTAAGCCTTAGAATTTAAGTGCACTGATATTTATTATCCCTGTGAGCTCTTGAAATGACCAATAAAATATGACCATTAGTATTTTTAGTCTCCATGATAAAGAGAATGAGTCTTACTAAAGTTGTTAATAACAAATCAGAGCTGGAAATATATATATACATACATACATACATACATATATATATATACATATATATACACGCCCCTTTCACCCCTTGAGCCGTTTTCTGAGTATCTGCTTTGTGCTAAGCACCAGGAAGCAAAAGTGAGTAAGATGGGATTTCCAATCACCTGTACCTTAGACCATACTCTCAAATACTGAAAGATAACACCTTTTCAAGAATCTACCATGCGACTTAACTTATTCTGCTCCTTGCTTACTACTGGGGTCTGGAGAAAGAGGTATGATATTCTGTCCATTTTCCCTAATTGTATCTAATTTAATCAAGCTTATAGGCATCCTGTCTATAGCTTCTGTGCTGGGGAATAATGATTCTAAAGTTTTCCTACTCACAGCCTATTGCAGGTCCTCTCATGCACTAATTCCTCTAATATACTGCATTCAAAATTAAACCACAGACTTCAAGTTCCTCATGCTATTTTCCAAATAATAAACATTTGCTTCCCAATGCTTTTGAGAAATAAATCTAAATCTATAGGTATATTAGCAAGTTTTCATTAAATAAACAGAACACTAAAGGAAATAGGGAAAAATCACCATAAGGAGCCCCTCCCTTGCTTTTTGAAACACTTAAACATTTTGACATTGGTATACTTGTTCAGAGAGTTAGAGGGTCCACAGGGTTGAGTCAGTATTGATGCAAACTTGTCAGAATCATTTTCCAGTTCGGTATTCCCATTCAGCTCTTGCCCCATTTGATCATGTGCAGTCATCCTTGCACTGCTGTCATTCTTCTCCTTGTTTTCTTTTTTTCCCCATCCAGACAGAGATAAGCTTCTTCTCTGAAAGAAAATTGATTTGGTCAGTTTAAATTCTTTCAAAAAATCAGCAAGCAGTTTATTTTTGTCTTGAACTGATACACATTGCTTAGTTCTTAAGAAAATATATACATGGAATTGGCAATGAGGACTCTGCCCACATCCCTGATGAAAATGTAGAATCATGGCAGTGAGATTTTTTACAGAAAGCTCTTAATTTTGCACCCCAGTAGAGACTACATGGTGGTGGTGGTGGTTTAGTCGTGAAGTCGTGTCTGACTCTTGCAAACCCATGCACTGTAGCCTGCCAGGCTCCTCTGTCCATGGGATTCTCCAGGCAAGAATACTGGAGTGGATTGCCATTTCCTTCTCCAGAGGGTCTTCCCAACCGAGGAATCGGACCCAGGTCTTCTCCATTGCAGGCAGATTCTTTACCAGCTGAGCTATGAGGGAAGCCCAGAGACTACATAGGAGCATACAAATGGCCTGTGTAATAATGTATAGAATCTTTGCAGTTATACTCTGTATTGAAACATGAGAGACAAAAGAGATTTAAATTACCATATTCCAAAAACTCTACTTGGAGCCAAGTGGTATTGTGATGACAGAAGCAAAATAGCTAATCTAATTTAGATTACAGCAACCCTTGATCTAAATAACAATGACAGACCATGATAGGAATATCAGCACTGTATTTGGCTGACTTTCTAAATTATAGCCAATACCATTTTGGCTCAAAGTAGATCAGGAGGAATAGTATGAGTCTCATTCTTATGTATGGTTTGAGACTGGGAAAATAGCCAGGGAACAATGCATCCTTGTGCAGACAAAACATCTCTGAAAGTATATTACTCTTTAGTGGGAGGATGTGACAAAAAGTGAAATCTTTGTACTGTGAAAGATGAGTTGACATCAAGAAATCAATTAATTGCTTAAAGGTGATAATGAAACTCATCCTGAAGCAGTCAGCTACAGATTGAATCAGTCTGGAAAGATCGGCAGCCAACAGAAAATGTTATTCTTTGTTTTCCTTGGGTTTACACATTTTAGTTTCAGCAAATAAACTGAAATTATCAAGGTGAAAGCATTCAAGGATAGCTAAGAATGTAAATGATAGGATTCACTATTCATTGTCTAGGTGAAAGAGTCACTTACTAATGACTTTTCTTTTCTTTCTTTTTTTTTAATGAGGTCGTATGTGATGATAGGGAAAATGAGTTGTTTCTGTTCACTTTCTCCTTTGAGCTTATTTTTCCCCCATTCTTGGTAAAATCTTGGATAGATTATATTCCAGTTTAATCAGTGTCAATAATAACACTCTAAAATTAACCAAACTTTACTCAAATGTGCATATGCAGTTTATATTTGAGAGATTAACAAACCAATTATTAAATTAAATATAATTTATTATTCAGTTTAAATACAGCTCACCATTTATGTTTTATTGCATTTTATTATAAAACTATTATAGAATTATTTTAGGATCACAATATTTACCATAAAATAGTTGTTCTTGTTCAGTCGCTAAGTTGTGTCTGAATCTTTGTGACCCCAAGGACTGTAGCACACCAGGATTCCCTGTCCTCCACTATCTCCCAGAGTGTACTCAAACTCATGTCCTTTGAGTCAGTGATGCCATCTAATCATCTCCTCCTCTGGTGTTCCTTTCTCTTCCTGCCCTCAATCTTTCCCAGCATCAGGGTCCTTTTCAATAAGTCAGGTTTTTTTGCATCAGGTGACCAAAATATTGGAGATCCAGCTTCGGCATCAGTCCTTTCAGTGGGTATTCAGGGTTGATTTTCCTTAGAGTTGACTGGGTTGGTCTTCTTGCAGTCCAAGGGACTCTCAAGAGTCTTCTCCAACATCAATTGTTTGGCACTCAGCCTTCTTTATGTCTCAACTCTCACATCTATACATGACTACTGGGAAAATTATAGCTTTGATTATATAGACATTCGTTGACAAAATGATGTCTCTGCTTTTTGATATG
The DNA here is from genome assembly GCA_917880005.1 of Nanger dama. NCBI lineage: Eukaryota > Metazoa > Chordata > Mammalia > Artiodactyla > Bovidae > Nanger > Nanger dama. The sequence goes on from CAKJTW010000059.1 coordinate 8,872,108, forward strand.
CTGTCTAGATTTGTCATAGTTTTCCTTCCAAGAAGCAAGCATCTTTTGATTTTATGGTTGCAGTCACTATCCACAGAGATTTTTGAGCCCAAGAAAATAAAATCTGTCACTGTTTCCCACACTTTCCCTATCTATTCGCCATGAAGTGATAGGACTGATGCCATAATTGTAGTTTTCTGAATGTTGAGTTTAAGCCAACTTTTGCACTCTCCTCTTTAAACTTCATCAAGAGACTCTTTATTCTTCTTTGCTTTGTACCATTAGAATGGTATCCTCTGCATATCTGAGGTTGTTGATATTTCTCCCAGCAGTCTTGATTCCAGCTTGTGATTAATCCAGCCCAGCATTTTGCATGATGTACTCTGAGTAGAAGTTAAATAAGCAGCCTTGACACACTCCTTTCCCAATTTTGAACCAGTCTATTGTTCCATGTCCAGTTCTAACTTTTGTTTCTTGTCCTAAATACAAATTTCTCAGGAAGCATGTAACATGATCTGGTGTTCCCATTTCTTTAAGAATTTCCCACAGTTTGTTGTGATGCACACAGTCAAAGCTTAAGGTCTTAGCTTACTTAATGAAGCAAAACCTAATGTTTTCTTCTGAAATTTTCTTGCCTTTTTTTTTTTTTTTAATGTTCCAAAAGATGTTGGCAGTTTGACCTCTGGTTCCTCTGCCTTTTCTAAATCTAGTTTATACACCTAGAAATTCTTGATTCATGTATTGTAAGTCTAGCTTGAAGAATTTTGAGAATTAGCTTGCTAGTATGTGAAATAAGCACAATTGTCCTCTATTTTGAACATCTTTTGGCATTGCCTTTCTTTGGGATTGGAATGAAAACTGACCTTTTCCAGTCCTGTGGCCATAAAATTGCATTATTACTAAAGCAAAGTTACATCACTAATCAGCTTTTTGTCTGTTTTTTTTTTTCTTTAGAATTTAGTATCCTTTCCTCTTATAAATAAAAACTAAATGATTATACATAAACATTGTTTGAGTGTGTGTATTATAAAAGGTTATTTTCTACTTTCTAATATTCTATACTTACAGAATATTTTTAACTATATATGTGTCTTAGTCTTGCATGAACCTTTTCTTAAATAAAAGGTTGACTTCAATTGTTTTCAAGCTATGTTAAAAATTACTTTGCACCAGGCAAATCTGTGTAAGTATATATATATATATATATACACACACATATATATATATAAATTATCAAAACAGATACAATAAATGAAAACTACTTATTCAAAACAATTTCTTAGTTTCTTCCCTTATGAGTCTGCCTCTCAAATATCAGTAGCTGACTTTAATGCTATTTTTTTAATGTTCATTTAAATGTATCTTTTTTAATGAGGTTTAGATAATTGTTCTTCAAAAGTCTCCATGAGGACTTCTGCACCCAAAAATCCCCACCGTGTGTGCTATACCCTTTATCTGGTTTCCTATAGTTCTCCTTAAGCCTGGCTCCTGATTCCTCTCACCTCTCTACGACCCAATCCCAGGTAAAGACTGCTGTCTCTGACTGCCTGTGGGAAACTCATCCATCTACATTGCCATGCTAAAAATGGGAGTGCATGCTTTCTCCATTATCTTTTATCCTCAAACAGCCATCATTAGAAGCTCTATATTATCTCTCAAGTTCATAATCCTCAGGGCAAGTACACACCAGTAATATATTTATCCCCAAATCACAGAATTCAATGTTAAGCTCCTTCAGATACTTTTCCCATGCCTTACTCTCACTGCCACACTGGGCTAGGGCTACGAAGTTTTGCACAAAATAGTTGTCTCTCCATTTTATAAATTTCTTCAAGTTTCCAACAACTAGGTTTGGGAAGGAACATTCTTCCTTTCCTTCATGAGAAAAAAATAGAGAAATTGTTCATATTCCTCATAAAACCAAATCCCAGTAATACTTAACTTTTTTCCAAGTATATATATATATATATATATATATATTTTTTTCCTTATATAAAGGATTGGATTACTGAGTAAATGTCATATGCTATTTACCAGTTCTTTTGGGGAAAGTTTCTGACTTAATTTGGAAGAGAGGGAAATTTAGTTCCCCTTTCCCCCTATTTGTCCCTCTAGATAAAATTTTGAATCACAAAGTCTCAACTGAAATTATCTTATATATTAATGGAATATGATTCATTTTGACTTACCATTCATCCAATTATTATAATTTAGCTATAGCATTTTCATGATAACTTGGACAAATTATTAAGCTCTCATCATGTTTTTAGCATGATGCTAGGTCAAATGGAAAATTATAACATGGTGATGCTTCGTTTGGAGAGTCAATATTTAAACATATAATTCAACAATTACAGAAAAAAACAAAGACAAATACTATTGCTATAGGCATGCTAAGAGTAATTTAGTATTTGAAGAAGATTAGAAAGGATGTAGACTACTATAATCACTAAAATATTTGAAGTTAGCTTAGACCTTGAAAGATACAGAGAAACCTGGGCCAATATAAAGGATAGATTAATTCTGAAGCTGTGGGAATATCAAAGCAGTGGAATTGGCAGGCGTGGCACATGAACATAGAGGAGAATAACTTGACTAAATTCCAATAAGGATATAGAAAAATAATAGAAGGTATAATTTTGAAGAGGAAAGAAAGAGTGAGACCTATTAGGGGAGATACTAATTAACATAAAAATAACTTGATAGAGCCATTAGAGTACTTAACTTGCAGGAAGTACAGAAAAATGACAATTTAAGGGATGATCAACTAATTTTCTAGGTATATTCTCACAAAATTAAGGAAAGAAATTAACTAGGCAATTAAAGCCATAATGACCATACTCTGCTGAGCATATATTAAATAAAAACAGTGACAGATAAGGTGAGACATATGAAAAATATATGGTAATAATCACCTTCAATGAGTTTATGTATTCTAAGTGATACTGCTGTTGTCTAGTCATGTCCAACTCCTTGTGACCCCATGGAATGCAGCATACCAGGCTTCCCTGCCCTTCATTATCTCCTGGAGCTTGCCCAAGCTCATGTCCATTGAGTCAGTGATGCCGTCCAACTATCCTGTACTCTGTCATCCCCTTCCCCTGCCTTCAATCTTTTGCATCATCAGGGCTTTTTCCAATGAGTTGGCTCTTTGTGTCAGGTGACCAAAATATTGGAACTTCAGCTTCAGCATCATCCTTCCAATGAAGATTCAGAGTTGATTTTCCTTAAAATTGACCTGTTTGTTCTCCTTGCTGTCCATGGGACTCTCAGGAGTCTCCTCAAGCACTACAGTTTAAAAGCATCAATTCTTTGGTGCTCAACCTTCCTTATGGTCCAACTCTCATATCCATATGTGACTACTGGAAAAAACATAGGTTTGATTACAGGGACATTTGTTGGTAAAGTAATGTCTCTGCTTTTTAATATGCTGTCTAGGTTTGTCATACCTTTCTTTCCAAGGAGCAAGTGTCTTTTAATTTCATGGCTGTTGTCACCATCCACAGTGATATTGGAGCCCAAGAAAATAAAATCCGTCACTGTTTCTACATTTTCCCTATCTATATACCATGAAGTTAGGGGACCAGATGCCATGATCTTAGTTTTTTGAATGTTGAGTTTTATGCCAGCTTTTTTATTCTTCTTTCTCTTTTATCAAGAAGCTCCTTAGTTCCTCTTTGCTTTCTACTTTAAAGATGGCGTCATCTGCATATCTTAGGCTGCTGATATTTTTCCCAGCAATCTTGATTCCACCATGTGACACATCCAGCCTAGCATTTCACATGATCTACTTTGCATATATGTTAAATAAAAAGGTGACAATATACAGCCTTGACACACTCCTTTCCTGACTTGGAACCAGTCTGTTGTTCATGTTCAGTTCTAATGGTTGCTTCTTGAACTGCATACAGGTTTCTCAAGAGGCAGGTCACGTGGTCTGGTATTCCCATCTCTTTAAGAATTTTCCAGTTTGTTGTGATCCACACAATTAAAGACTTTAGCATAGTCAATGAAGCAGAAGTGGATGATTTTCTGGAACTCTCTGACTTTCTCTGTGATCCAACTGATATAGGCGATTTGATCTCTGCATCCTCTGCCTTTTCTAAATCCAGCTTGAATATTTGAAAGTTCTTGGTTCATGTACTATTGAAGCCTGGCTTGGATTTTGAGCATGACCTTGCTAGCACGTAAAATGAGTGGAATTGTGTAGTAGTTTGAAATTTTCTTTGACATTATTGTTCTTTGATATTGGAATGAAAACTGACCTTTTCCAGTTCTGAGGACACTGCTGAATTTTCCAAATTTGCTGATATATTGAGTGCAGCACTTTAAGAGGATTATCTTTTAGGATCTGAAATAGCTCAGCAAGAATTCCCTGACCCCCACTAGCTTTGTTCATATTGATGCTACCTAAGGTCCATTTGACTTCACATTCCAGGATATCTGGCTCTCAGTGAGTGATCACACCACTGTGGTTATCCAGGTCATTAAGATCTTTTTGAATAGTTCTGTGTATTCTTGCCATCTCTTCTCAATATCTTCTGCTTCTGTGAGGTCAATATCATTTTTGTCCTTTATTGTGCTCATCTTGTTATGAAATGTTCCCTTGATATCTCTAATCTTGAAGAGATCTTTAGTCTTTCCCATTCTATAGTTCCCATTTCTTTGCATTGCTCACTTACTTACTAAGACTTTCTTATCTCTTTTGCTATTCTCTAAAATTCTGCATTCAGATGGTTATGTCTTTCCTTTTCTCCTTTGTCTTTGGCTTCTTTTCTTTTCACAGCTATTTGTAAGGCCTTCTCAGACAACCATTTTCCTTTTGCATTTCTTTTTCCTTGGGGATGGTTTTTGGCAACAGTGTTCTAAGTGAGTGGTTGATTAACAGATGTTTCCCTCTTAACATGAAGGAGTCTAGATATTCCTAAAAATAATAGTAATGTATTACTTTATTGTTAAGGAAGAAAACAATATATAGTGTAGAGAAAAGTATCATCTAGGTTGGTCATAACTTTTCTTCCAAGGAGTAAGCGTCTTTTAATTTCATGGCTGCAGTCACCATCGGCGGTGATTTAGCCATTCTGAAGGAGATCAGCCCTGGGATTCCTTTGGAAGGAATGATGCTGAAGCTGAAACTCCAATACTTTGGCCACCTCATGCGAAGAGTTGACTCAATGGAAAAGACTCTGATGCTGGGAGGGATTGGGGGCAGGAGGAGAAGGGGATGACAGAGGATGAGATGGCTGGATGGCATCACTGACTCGATGGATGTGAATCTGAGTGAACTCCAGGAGTTGGTGATGGACAGGGAGGCCTGGTGTGCTGCGATTCATGGGGTTGCAAAGAGTCGGACATGACTGAGTGACTGAACTGACTGACTGACTGAAAAAGTATTATCATAAATTATTTATCATCAACCCATCAAACAATTGTTGAATACTCATTCTATTCCAGAAAGTGTTTTAGAGAGACAAAGCAGTGTTTAAAAAAAAAGCAGCATCTCTGTCCTATGGGTTTGCATTGCCACCTGCCTACCTGGTGGCAGGAGACATGTGAGGAAGTAAATTCAGGGGGTGCTAATACATGATAAAGAGCAGCAAAAATACCAGGATAGAGGAAAAGAAGATCGTTGTTTTTATTTAGGATATTCAGGAAGATGCTAAGATCAAATTTAAGCAGAGTTCTTAAAAACTTGTAATGAATAAGGTGGTGGTAGTTTAGTTGCTAAGTTGTGTTTGACTTGGGGCAACACCACGGACTATAGTCCACCAGGCTCTTCTGCCCATGGAATTCCCCAGGCAAGCATACTGGAGTAGGTTGCCATTTCCTTATCCAGGGGATCTTCCTGACCCATGGATTGAACCTTGGTCTCCTGAACTTGAGGCAGATTTCTTACTGACTGAGACACAAGGGAAGCCCAATGAATAAGATATATTTTTATATACACTCTAGGCAGAAAAGATAGCAAATGCAGAAATCCTGACACAGGAGCTTAATCACTAGGTATGAGGGGGAAAAAAAATTCAAGAAAGTCACTGTGTCTGAAATGAAGAGACTAAGAAAAGAGCAGAGAGTGAAGGCAGAGGAAAAATGTCAAGATTCTGGTCAATGTGTATGTGAATGATGAGTCCAAGATAATTTATATCATGCTAAGCTTTGTAGGTCATAGTGAAGTTTTTTGCTTTTATTTTGAATGAGCTAGCAGGACATTGGTAGATTTTTTTTTTTAATTAAATTTATTTATTTTTAAAATTACAATACTGTATTTGTTTTGCCATACATTGACACGAATCAGCCATAGGTGAACCCACAATCTCCCAATGCCGAATCCCCTCCCACCTCCCACCCCCATCCTCCACTTGAATCATCCTGTGCATCAGCCCCATGCATCCTGCATCCTACATTGAACATAGATTAGCGTTTCGTCTTACGGGAAAATATACATGTTTCATTGCCATTCTCCCATACCATCCCACCCTTTCCCTCTCCCTCAGAGTCCAAAAGTCCACTCTATACCTCTGTGTCTCTTGTTGTCTCACATGTAGGGTCATCATTACTGTCTTCTAAATTCCATATATATGTGTCAGTATACTGTATTGGTGTTTTTCTTTCTGGCTTACTTCACTCTGTATAATCGGTTCCAATTCCATCCATTTCATTAGAACTGAGTCAAATTTATTCTTTTTAAGGGCTGAGTAGTATTCCATAGTGTATATGAACCACAGCTTTCTTATCCATTCATCTGCTGATGGACATCTAGGTTGCTTCCATGTCCTGGCTATTATAAACAGCGCTGCAATGAACATTGAGGTCATGTGTCTCTTTCACTTCTGTTTTCCTCAGTGTGTTGCCCAGCAGTGGGATTGCTGGGTCATAAGGCAGTTCTATTTGCAATTTTTAAGGAATCTCCACACTGTTTTCCATAATGGCTGGACTAGTTTGCATTCCCACCAGCAGTGTGAGACTTCTGCAACAATAGTCCACGCCAAACTCCCTACCACTTGGACTTGGAACCAAACCTGGCACCCGGAGGGGACTTCCTGAGCGACATTGGTAGATTTTAATCAAAGAAAGAACTACGGAGATCATTCTGAGGACTATCAATAAAGATCAAGTGAGAGTTATGACCAACCTAGACAAAATATTAAAAAGCAGAGACATTACTTTGTCAACAAAGGTTCATTTAGTCAACGCTATGTTTTTTCCAATTGTCATGTATGGATGTGAGAGTAAGACTATAAAGAAAGCTGAGCATAGGAGAATTGATGTTTTTGAACTGTGGTGTTGGAGAAGACTCTTGAGAGTCCCCTGGAATGCAAGGAGAGTCAACCAGTCCATCCTAAAGGAAATCAATTCTGAGTGTTCCAAAGGATTGATGTTGAAGCTGAAACTACATATTTTGGCCAATGTGAAGAACTGACTCATTTGAAAAGACCCTGATGTTGGGAAAGATTGAAGGCAGGAGAAAGGGATGATGGAGGATGAGATGGTTTGATGGCATTACTGACTCACTGGGCATGAGTTTGGGTAAACTCTGGGAGTTGGTGATGGACAGGGAGGCTTGGTGTGCTGTGGTTCATGGGGTCACAAAGACTTAGACATACTGAGCAACTGAACTGAACTGATCTGATATCATTAATAACCTTGGCAAGAACTGTTTAGAATGATAAGAAGAAAAAATATTGTTGATTTATTTGGGGATGAAAAAGATGAGAGGAACAGGAGAAAACAAAAATAGATAACTCAAAATATTTAACTTACTAGTAGTAAAAATTGGGAGAAGGCAATGGCACCCTACTCCAGTACTCTTGCCTGGAAATTCCCATGGATGGAGGAGTCTGGTAGGCTGCAGTCCATGGGGTTGCTAAGAGTTGGACATGACTAAGCAACTTTACTTTCATTTTTCACTTTCACACATTGGAGAAGGGAATTGGCAACCCACTCCAGTGTTCTTGCCTGGAGAATCCCAGGGACAGGGAACCTGGTGGGCTGCCATCTATGGGGTCGCACAGGGTCGGATATGACTGAAGCAACTTAGCAGCAGCAGCAGTCACAAATTAGGAGAGGAGATCAAGGGAAGGTGGCTTAGAGAGAGGCACATAGTTTTTTTGTAGGGTTTTAGGGGGTATATTGCTCTGTTTTTTGCATAATTTTATGACCATCAACCTCAAAAAAACCTTGATAACATTAGTCAGATACAAGTTAGTAGGCAGATGTGGGAACATATAGCAGTTTTCCAATGATCACTTCCATTTCATTAGTGAAACCAAAAAAAAAAAAAAAAAAAAAAAAGAAAGATTGAAAAAGTGCTTGAAAGAGAGAAAAGAAAAGATGAAGTGCTTGCTGAGGAAAGGAGATTGACTGGATTAGACACATGTAGTAGAATTGCTAGGCAGTATCAAGATTCCTTTGGAAGGACAGTCATAAAGTTAAAGTGAGAACACCAGTCAACAGGTGTTTCTCTCCTGTCACAGTCGACTGCCTTGTTTGCATGTGAGGAGGAGAACAAAAGCTGGTTCTTGCAGTGCTGACCTCCATCTCTGTGGAAGAGGGAGATTTAAAAATTAAGAATATATGCATTGGAATGATTTTAATGAAAAGCCATAGAATCAGAACTTTATAATCAGGAAGGTGTGGTTATAATGGGAATGGAAAATGGGGAAATATAAGATCAATGGATTGTAGGTCCAAGTGGACAGAAAGATGCTTTACAACTGAAGTACTCTGAGGGAGTGGGTAGGAAAATAAAATGTGATTTTGGGGGAAAGGAGCGCTTCATATTGAAATAACAAAGGTTCAGAGTTTGATGGTGGCTTCCTTGGTGGCTCAGATGGTAAAGCGTCTGCCTGCAATATGGGAGACCTGGGTTCGATCCCTGGGTCAGGAAGGTCACCTGGAGCAGGAAATGGCAACCCATTCCAGCACTCTTGCCTAGAAAATCCCATGGACAGAGAAGCCTGGTAGGCTACAGTCCATGGGATCCCAAAGAGTCAGATATAACTGAGCAACTTCACTTTCCAGATAGGAAAAGGAGTACGTCGAGGCTGTATATTGTTGCCCTGCTTATTTAACTTATATGCAGAGTACATCATGAGAAATGCTGGGCTGGAGGAAACACAAGCTGGAATCAAGATTGCCAGGAGAAATATCAGTAACCTCAGATATGCAGATGACACCACCCTTATGGCAGAAAGTGAGAGGAGCTAAAAAGCCTCTTGATGAAAGTGAAAGAGGAGAGTGAAAAAGTTGGCTTTAAGCTCAACATTCAGAAAACGAAGATCATGGCATCTGGTCCCATCACTTCATGGGAAATAGATGGGGAAACAGTGTCAGACTTTATACTTTTGGCTCCAAAATCACTGCAGATGGTGACTGCAGCCATGAAATTAAAAGACATTTATTCTTTGGAAGAAAAATTATGACCAACCTAGATAGTATATTCAAAAGCAGAGATATTACTTTTCCAACAAAGGTCCGTCTAGTCAAGGCTATGGTTTTTCCTGTGGTCATGTATGGATGTGAGAGTTGGACTGTGAAGAAGGCTGAGCACCAAAGAATTGATACTTTTGAACTGTGGTGTTGGAGAAGACTCTTGAGAGTCCCTTGGACTGTAAGGAGGTCCAACCAGTCCATTCTGAAGGAGATCAACCCTGGGATTTCTTTGGAAGGAATGATGCTAAAGCTGAAGCTCCAGTACTTTGGCCACCTCATGTGAAGAGTTGACTCATTGTGAAAGACTCTGATGGTGGGAGGGATTGGTGGCAGGAGGGAGAAGGGGATGACTGAGGATGAGATGGCTGGATGGCATCACGGACTCGATGGACGTGAGTCTGAGTGAACTCCGGGAGATGGTGATGGACAGGGAGGCCTGGCGTGCTGTGATTCATGGGGTCTCAAAGAGTCGGACATGACTGAGTGACTGAACTGAACTGCAGTTCACTTTCACTTTCTTATAGTTTGGTAAGTATGAGATTTAAGCAATAACTTCAAGGGTAGATAGCTGGGGTCGTTGGACATATTGAGAGAATCCTAGGTATTGAAAAGATTATCTGCACAGTAAGTATAAATAATAATTAAACATAAGAAGCTTAAGTCTCCCTGTTGAAAATAAGAGAAGACAAGTCTTCCCTCTCCCTATATTAGAGTAGTTACTTTGTAAAACTTTTAAGTTCTTTCTCTATTTCTTTGGACTGTATATAAATCTTTTTAGAAACTAGACAAGCCTCTTTCCAGTTATATGACTCATGGATGCCTTTATCAAGGACCTAAACATCTGTGGGAGGGTAGAAGCCTAATTTTAATGGATGTCTTGCTCCATGTTGTAAAAGTATATCCTGTCATAAATAGTTAATAACTTTGTTTTTCCTCTTGATAAAGTCAGTTAACACCAATGGTAATTACCAGATGAATTTGGGATAAATTGTATTTGAAAATAGTGCTGCTCAGTTTCTGTATTGGAGAACGTTATTGGTTATCTTGAAAACAAATAAATAATGGGCTTTACCTGTTTGGCTATTTAAAGAATGAGATGTCTTTCTGTCCTTGAAATCTCTTAGCAGATTTCCAGTAACATACATCACATTCTGGTTTAATACTTATTCAGTAGTAAATTTTTATTTCTACTACTCTTGTATCCCATAGTTCCTGGTGGCTCAGATGGTAAAGAGTCTGCCTATAATGCAGGAGACCCGGATTCGATCTCTAGGTCAGGAAGATCCCCTGGAGAAAGAAATAGCAATCCACCCCAGGGTACTAGAAGAGCCTGTCTGGCTATAGTCCATGGGTTCACAAAGATTCGGACACGACTAAGCAACAAACACTTTTGTTGTATTTCCTCAACAACTTGGTTATTAAAATCATGGAGAATCATGACAATAAACTATGATTCAAAATCCTTCAGGAGTAAAGAATGACCTAGACATCTCTAGATGAGCACAACAGAAAGAAAAAAGCAGAGTACATACAAATGGCTTCAAGATTATATTGCACAAGTATCAGTTCAGTTCAGTTCAGTTGCTCAATCATATCCAACTCTTTGTGACCCCATGAACTGCAGCATGCCAGGCCTCCCTGTCCATCACCATCTCCCGGAGTTCACTCAGATTCACGTCCATTGAGTCCGTGATGCCATCCAGCCATCTCATCCTCTGTCGTCCCCTTCTCCTCCTGCCTCCAATCCTTCCCAGCATCAGAGTCTTTTCCAATGAGTCAACTCTTCGCATAAGGTGACCAAAGTACTGGAGTTTAGCACAGGTATACATCACAGCTAAAATGTGATAATGAGGTGGTATTTTCTATATGGTCATTGTATCAAATTCTTAGAATTAACTACCTGTAAGTTTGACTGTGTGGCTTGGTATGGTTAAAAATGTAGAGATGCACATTATGAAATAATGAGTCAGAAAAATTTCCTTACATGAAGAATTAAACATCAATAAAACAACAATTCAAGAAATGTCACAAGCCAGTACATGAGTTATTGTCAAATGAATTGTACAGACAATTTGTGCTATAATTTCAAAGAAGCAAAGAGGTCACAAATTTAATGAGTTGGAAGGATTTTTGTAATTAATATGTATGGAGCATTCTCTTTATCAAATCAAAAGGATCATGACTAAACTAGCTTTCAAATAGCACCCAGAATGGGACATATACCCCATGGGGGCTCAGTAAGTACTAATTATCATAATATCAAAGAGTGAGAGGCACCTTATCTAATTCAGCCCTAAGGCATCAGGCTGAAGCCATCCTGGATAGATGAGAGGGTGTCTGAGTTTGAAAACCTTCCTTGAAAAACCTATTTAAAATAATTTCTGCTTAAAACCTTTTCTTATTTTAAAACCTATCCAATTTTCTGGGCAATTACTACAACTTAGCACATATGCTACCCATGCCTGCTAAACTGCTTAAGTCATGTCCAGCTCTTTGCAACCCTATGGATCATAGCCCACGAGGCTCCTCTATCCATGATATTCTCTAGGCATGAATACTGAAATGGGTTGCCATACCCTTCTCCACGGAATCTTCCCAACCCAGGGATTGAAACTCATCTCTTCCGTCTCCTGCACGGACAGGCAGGTTCTTTATCACTAGCACTACCCCAGAAGCCCAACTGTTGCTACATTTGTAGACAGTTCAATCATATATGTTAGACATCATAATTATTTGCAGTTCTCTTTAATGAATTCTTTTTCTCATGTAATAGATGTCAGAATCAGATATAGATACAGAACTCAAAGTCCTGGCATTCATTCATTTATGCATTTATTAATTTATTTATTCAATATGTATTTTTGAGTATTATATTTACTCAGTTCAGTATGGTCACTCAGTCATGTCCGACTCTTTGGGATCCCATGGACTGCAGCATGCCAAGCTTCCCTGTCCATTACCAACTCCTGGAGCTTGCTCAAATTGACGGCCATTGAATCGTGATGCCATCCAACCATCTCATCCTCTGTCGCCCCATTCTCCTCTTGACTTCAATCTTTCCCAGCATCAAAGTATTTTCCAGTGAGTCAGTTCTTTGCATCAGATGGCCAAAGTATTGGAGCTTCAGCTTCAGCATCAGTCCTACCAATGAATATTCAGGACTGATTTCCTTTAGGATTGACTGGTCTGATCTCCTTGCAGTCCAAGGGACTCTCAAGAGTCTTCTCCGACACCACAGTTCAAAACCACACCATTATATTTATTACCATATTAAAAAGCTCAAACTTTGAAAATGGAAATAGCACATTTCTTATCTCACAGTTACAGTGGGTCAGGTATTTGAGAATAGTTTAGCTGGATGGTTCTTTTCTGTTTGTTTCCCTGTTAAATAAGACACATTTTAATTAAAAAAAAATGACTGACATTTTATACACTGCATTTTCTTCAGAAAATCGAAAGCAAAGGATCGTTCATATTTCCTAAAAGTTCATCACTGCAGATTGGAAACAGAACTATTGAAAAAACAGCTGAACTTGCATGTGAGGCCTACTTCCCCCTTAATTGTAAAAGTCAAGTTTTCTCAGATGTCAATACAGAGTCGAAAGCAGTTGGTAAAACTTTGCAGATTACTTGTGCTTGTTCCAGGCTGTTGCACTGGTAAACCCACAGGCTGTATTCTTGGTTGCTCACATCTGTGGTCTTCAGAGCCAGAGAGCTCTTTCCTGCCTTGAGACCGCCATGGAAACACACCATCCGGATGATTAAATACAGGCTAGCCAGTGCAGAACACTATCCTGATCTGATGTGGATCCCTTTATATCGTACTTGGAAACTCCCATAATAAATTCTTCCTCCAGAGGAACAAAGAACAACTTTCCATCTTGCTGGGCAATAACTATATAACTTATCATGTCCAGTGGCCTTTTGAACTTGTCCCCTCCAAAAGTTTCAGTGTCTCAATGGTACCAACATACTTTATTTGAAGTTCTGCACAGGTGTGTGAATTGTTGCTTTATCCTGTGTTCTTGGTGGAATCGGTGTTGAGGCTTGCCACGGTGCTGGACCATGACAGTCACCCAAGGTTAGAGTCTAGCAACTTGCTCTTGGCTTGCCTGGAAAATCCCATGGACCCAGAAGAGCCTGACAGGCTACAGTCCATGGGGTCTCAAAGAGTCGGACACAACTGCACAACTTCCCTTTCACTTTCACTACCGTCTTCAAAGGTTCGACAGACAGTGTCTGCACAAGTAGCATCCTTTCACTCCTACACTGTCAATTCTTGACATAAAGCAAGGTACCTGGGAAATCCCATGGACAGAGGAGGCTGAAGTGCTAACAGTCCATGGGGTTGCAACAGAGTCAGACGTGACCGACTAGCTGCTTTCTGCATTCACGGTAGCCACTTTGGTTCTAGCTGGATGGTTCTTATGGTCTTTCAAGAGATGTTAATCAAGATATTAGCTAGTACTGAAGTCAATTCGACTTAACTGAGATAGGTTCTGCTTCAGAGCTCACTCACTAGTCTGTTGGTTGGCAAGTCTCAAAGTGTACCTGCTCTAAGTTTATTCTTGTATCTCTATTGGCCTGCCTCAGAATATACAGCTGATTTCTTCCAGAAGCTTGTGATTTGAAAGAAAGTGAGAAAGCATCCAAATGCCACAATCTCTTTTATAATGTAGTATTATAAATGATGGAATTCCCAGATGGCTCAGTGGTAAAGAATCTGCCTTCCAATGCAAGAAACTTGGATTTGATCCCTGGGTTGGGATGATCCCCTGGAGGAGGAAATGGCAACCCACTCCAGTATTCTTGCATGGGAAATCCCATGGACAGAGGAGCCTGGCAAGGTACAGTTCATAGTGTTGCAAGAAATTGTACATGACTGAGCCACTAAGCACACACACACATTAGAAATGATGGCTTATCACTTCTTTCATGTTCTGTTTGCTTTGTTTTGTTTTTTAAAGAATCATGAAGTCAAGCTGACACTTAAGAAGGGGAAACTCATTAGGAAATAACAATATCACAAATATTGTTCTGTGATTTTTCTAATCAAGTGATTATAAATCACTTATAATTGGTAAATTATCTAACAAAGATGGGCAAGTACAGACTACATGAGGAATGAGCAATCATTAGAAGGCATATTGGGAAGAATTGTTAGTGAAATATCACATCAAAAAGCATACTGAAAGATAAAATTTGGAAAACTAAAAGTGTCTTTTGCATTGATCTTCATCAGTTGCACATTTCCCAGTAGAAGACCCAAGTGAAATATTGATAGGTACTTAGAGCTTTCATAATTTTCAAGGCTTTAAGGAAAAGCAATAAATAATATATAAAGGTTTCCTTTTACTTTGTCAAATACAGTCACAAATCAGACATGGATTCATGCTGAAGACTGAGACTTTGTATTCAGCTAGGCCTCCTCAATTCTGTAGAACTCACTCAGGACTGTGAATTTGGTACTAGGTGACTAGATAGTGGGAATTTCAGTAGAGTAGGAAAAAAAAAAACTGAAAAAAATTCAGATGTCCAGTCAACATATAATTGGTTAGTGTCCATTAAAATTTGAAGTATACTTATGTAGACATTAAAAATAATATTAAATCATTTTATTATATACCTCCAGTTTTAGGAAAATTAGGTAATAAGAAAGTTAATTTGTTTTATTTAATTTATTTACTTTTACTTTTTTATAGCTACTTAAAATATCCTTTCTCTGTTAAAACTCATAAACAATTAAATAGAATTGAGTATGTTGAAAATTTATTGAAAAAATAAGAAATTAATTATTCCACTAATTATTATGATTACCCTATTGATAGTTGTCACTCTACTAAAAGAGAAAAACTTAGAAACTGTTTCTAAAAGAAAAAGTAATATAGTTTTCACAATATTATAGCAAGGGAACTGAATGTCTTTAGTTATCTTTCTACTCAACTGTGTGCCAAACAATTATATTTATTTTTTCAAAGAGAAATGAATTGCAATCCAGTCACAACTGACTCTATATCCAATTATTTATTTAAAAAGAAAAGACATTTGTTTTGAATAACTACACCAGTGGAGTTAGACAAATTCGTGGGACAAAAATCTCTGAAACTCTGTGTTGTTGTCAAATTGAAGGATTTTTCAGGTGTTTTCAGTTCAATTCAGTTCAGTCGTGTCCAACTCTTTGCGACCCCATGAATCACAGCACGCCAGGCCTCCCTGTTCATCACCATCTCCCGGAGTTCACTCACACTCACGTCCATCGAGTCCTTGATGCCATCCAGCCATCTCATCTTCTGTCGTCCCCTTCTCCACCTGTCCCCAGTCCCTTTCAGCATCAGAGTCTTTTCCAATGAGTCAACTCTTCACATGAGGTGGCCAAAGTACTGGAGTTTCAGCTTTAGCATTATTCCTTCCAAAGAAATCCCAGGGCTGATCTCCTTCAGAATGGACTGGTTGGATCTCCTTGCAATCCAAGGGACTCTCAAGAGTCTTCTCCAACACCACAGTTCAAAAGCATCAATTCTTTGGCGCTCAGCCTTCTTCACAGTCCAATGCTCAGATCCATACACGACTACTGGAAAAACCATAGGTGTTTAGGTTATAAATAAAATAAACAAAGCAACAGGGCAGTAGATAGAGCTATACTTTGTCATAGACAATGTATGCACAAATCAACTCAAAACTAGATCTGATCTTAGCATTGTGATTAAAACATGCATTTAGTTTATTTAAACCTTCTGAGCTCTAAGTGTTGATATTGGGAATAAATAATAGTACATAATCCAAAGAATGGCTACAAATATCAAATGTAATACTATATTGATTATTCTATTATTTTAATTGATTTTTCATTGAAGTATAGTTAATTTGCAGTATTGTATTGGTTTCTGGTATACAGCAAAGTGACTCATTTATACACAAACATGCATTCTTTTTTGTATCCTTTCCATTATGGTTTACCCCAGGTTGTTGAATATAGTTCCCTGTGCTGTCTAGTAGAAACTTATTGCTTATCCTGCAAAGCTTATTAGAAATCATTGGCCTACTATGTGGTTGATGATAAAACATGAGCTTTTCTGTTAGTTATTATTAGCAGTATGAAAACTGAAACAATTAGTAAACAGTTAGCTTTGTCTATTTTTAATTCTGCGTTCTCAGATTCAGCCAACTACAGATCGTGTACAACGCTTGTGATCTACACTTGGTTAAATCTGCAGATATGTAATCCACAGATATAAATGATTAGCTATGGGACTTAAACATCCACGGATTTGGGTATCCACAGCAAGTCCTAGAGCCAGTTTACCAATACTGAGAGACAACAGTAATTTTACAAGTATTGATAAACGTTGCTTAGAAAATTTTATGGAAATTGATCCTATATCAAACAACAAAGACTTTGTTATCAATTTATTAAGTAAAAGACAGAAAATAAATGGTATTAAATCCACAATCTGTATAAAAATGAATATTTTTAAATTGGAACTTATTAGAATTAAATCTTTTGCTCTATAAAAGATCTTATTGAAAGGATTAAAAAAAAGGCTAGAGACTGGGCAAAATATTTTCCGATCCTATATCTGCTGAAAGACTCATATTTAAAAATATTTAAAGAGCATTCAAAACTCAACAGAAAAACAAAAGTAAATAATCCAATTACAAAATTATCAAAGGACATGAAGAAATGTTTTACCAAAGAAGTATAGATGGGAAATAAGCATATATAAAAAGATTGAATAACTTTACCTTTCAAGGAAAGGCTAAGTTAAAAACATGAAGAGCTAGTACTATACATCTATCAGAATGACTAAAAATAAAAATAAAATAACTGTAATATCAAATACTTACAAGGTTCAGGAAAATTGGATTTCTTTTATGTTTTTTGTGAGGATGTAAAAATGATACAATCATTCTGGAAGACATTTTCACTCTGGAAAATATGTTTCATAGACACATACATGCATACACATATAAAGCATGCTCTTGCCTTACAACCCACCAGATGCACTTGGGTATTTATCCAGAAAGCAAAAACTTTTACCCACACAAAAACTTGTAGATATTTATACCAGCCTTATTTGTAATAGCCAGAAACTGGAAACAACCAAAATGTCCCTTAGTGGGTGAATGATTTAACAAATAGTGGTATTTTTATTGCCATGGACTACTACTCAGGAATAAAAACAAGTGCATTATTGGTATATACAACAACTTGTATATATCTCAAGGCTATTATGCTGAGCAAAAAAGGCAATCTCAAAAGGCTGCAAACTACTATATAATTCCATTAACATGAATTTTTAAAATCATAACAATACAGAGATAAAAAACATATGTGTGGTTACCAGGGACTGAGGATAGTAAGGGTGGGATTTGACAGATGAAGAAGTACCATGGGGTGACCCTTGTGCTGATGCAGTGGCTATGTATCTTGATTGCTGTGGTGATTACATGAATCTGCACATATAATAAAATGGCATAAAACTATATGTGCCAGTTGTACCAATGTCAGTTTCTTAGTTTTGATACTGTACTACATTTATGTAAGGTATAACCATTGGAGGAGCCAGGATAAAGTTTACACTGAACCTCACTATACTATCTTTGCAACTTCCTGTGAATCTATAATTATTTCAAGATTATTTGTTAAGTGGGTTAAAAAGGCATCTCAGTTCATCAGTTCCTCAAAAATGTCATCAAAGAACTTTGTCAAAATGATCCTGAAGAACAGGATCCTCTAAAGAACAGGCTAATGATGAAAGTACTTCTTCAAACTTTTAGTTTATCACACATGAAAAAAATAGAAACTATAAAAATGTAATATGAATTTTACTAGTGGTTGATGTCATTGTAGCATGTTAAACTATTTATTATTTGATTATTCCACAATTCAATTTTAGAGGGTACTCAAATTGCACTAAAGTCCTATAATATTAATCTTTCAGGCAGACTGATAGGCATCTTTTTCAAAATAATTTTATTACTACAATTTTATGTGTAACTAGAAAATTCAAGATGCTATATAATATTTTTCCTACATCAGTAAGCAACTATATCACACTTGTGAACTTCAATCTAGGTTTGATCTGCTCCTGAAGTCTCTGTTATTTCCAATGTAGTAAAACTATAAACTATTTTCTCTTTTACCGTCCATAGGTATGTTGTTTGTGTGTATGTGTGTGTGCGAACTTTCTCGCTCAGTCATGTCCAACTATGTGATGCTATGGACTGTAGCCCACCAGACTCCTCTGTCCATGGGGATTCTCCAGGCAAGAATACTGGAATGGTTTGCCATTTCCTCCTCTAGAGGATCTTCCCAGCCCAGGGACTGAACCCATGTCTCTCACACATCGCAGGCCTATGCTTTACTGTCTGAGCCACCAGCCATTTCTAAAACAAAAACTTGGCCATTAATTTCTAACTCAGATTTTCCAACAAATTTTTCCTTTAGCCCATCTCATTGCTTTTGTGTAAAAAGTGATTTGTCTGACACTCCACAGCTATTCTAGAAACTTAAGGCCATGTGAGGAAGGGCTTCAGGACTGATTTCTGTATTAGCAGCTGCTAGTCTTCATAATGGAATGATTAAATCTGATTTACAGTGGAATCAAGGCTTCCTTTGTGGCTCAGCTGGTAAAGAATCTGCTTGCAATATGGGACATCTGGGTTTGATCCCTGGATTGGAAAGATCCCCTAGAGAAGGCAAAGGCTACTAGTATTATAGTCCATGGGGTCGCAAGGAGTTGGATGTAACTGAGCAACTTTTACATACACAGCAGAATTAAACCTTGCTCTAGGTAACACCCTCAGAGAAGCTGATAATCTGCTGCAGCCCCAAAGCAGCTGTTATTTCTCACTCAAGTGAACTTCCAAACAAAAACTAACTTTGCCCAAAGGGGCCAAGTTCTCCTTGGAAGGAACCTGACAATTTCTTAATGTTTCTTTTGCTGTCCTCAGTAAAGTTTTCAGAGTGTGAATTATATGGCTATTTAAAAACTCCAGGTTGACATCTCCACTTACACTTGAAAAAAAAGTTTCTAGTATCCACTGAGAAATCTAGACTGATAAATTCCATGTATTGGATGTTTGCAATTAGTTTTTGGTGACTGCCAAGTAGAAGTCAAATCTAGGGTAGCTGACTGCTGACTTAATCCAATTCCCATGCTTTTCAGTTTTTCCCTACTATTCTCTACAGAATCTCTGTTCTATGGGAAACAACTCCCACACATCCTCAGCAGTATTCTCCACCCATCTCTTGTCTTTCACTAGAACCTAAGTTTCCTCTAATATTAATCTGTTCCTGCATTCATCACTAGTGTTCACTCTACCATTCTCCACTTAGCTCAAGTGAGGATTGATTTTTCCATAGCTTTCTACTTCTGCTTTCATCCTATGTAAATGTCTTCCATCCTTTAAAGTTCCTGATACTTGTCCATCCTATCCAGTATCACTCTTCTCCCTCTTTATCTGCCAAGCTTCTAATTTATCCCCTTTAAATCTTGATGATTAGAATCTTCTCTGGCATCTTCTCACATGACTTCACCATATATGTGAATGGCCCATGTATAAACCTCATACAGTTTTTTTTTCTTCTGTTTTCACACTGTAGCTCTTTATCTCTACACTTCTTAAATGACTAATTTCCATCACTCTCCCCTCATTATCATCATCATGGCCACATGTTCTGTCTTTCAAATGTACTCTCACTGTTTCCAGCCAATTTTTTTCTCCTGCCTTATCAGCATATCCAGTTTTCTGTGAATAAATTTAATTCTTGCAATCTCTTCTTTCATCACTTAATACCATTACCAGCTTAGTCCCTTGTCTTTTTCTCGCAACAATCCAATACATACACTATGGGTAATCAATCCATAAATTTACATGCTCAGTTCCTACACATGGGTCATTCGTTCAGTATTTAGGTGAAAATCATCCAAATTAGCAGTTTGTTTTCTTTGAAAATACGGCCTCTAAGCTCAACAAGATGTTGTTACTAATTGGAGACCTTTGTATGTATCACTGGTTAGCTGCTTGCATTCCTAAAACAGCTCCCTCAGAACTGTGCTGGCATTTTCTTGCTCCCTGATTGACAGTTTTCCTCATTAGTCGGCAACCAAATTGTTCTCATCTAATTCCTTCTAATTTCAGTTGAGACTTGATTCTTCCCTACTATATTAAAGATAAATAGAAATGGCAACCCACTCCAGTACTCTTGCCGGGAGAATCCTACAGGCAGAGGAGCCTGGTGGGCTAGAGTCCATGGGCTTGCAGAGAGTCAGACATGACTGAGTGACTAACACTTTCACTCTCACTTTCACATATATTCTAGTTTGTATTTGTTCTCATCACCTCTGATACTGATCCATGATTTTGATTTCTCCTCTTTTTATACCTTCAACTTCTCTTTCTTTCTTTTCAGAATATTTATGAAATCATTCTATCATATTCTGTTCCATGTTTATTTTACATATTCTTTTAAATACTTATTTATTATGTTTCTTTCCAATCCTAACTTCAAAATAAAAGACTACTTTAACTTTCTTCAGATTATTCCTCTCCATTTTCAACTTAATACATTATATTTTATGTTGTTGTTTCTTCATCACTAGTTGAAACTGCCATTTCAAAAGCCATGGTCTAAGCACTAGTGAAGTTAACTTCTAGATTGACCCTTCTTTTGTTTTTGTTGACACTTTCTTATCAAGCCTCTCTTTCTCCAACTTCTTTCCAGGTTCCCCAGCTTCTGCTCATCTCTTAAACATTCGTATTCAATAAGGACCTCCTCTTCTGCCTTTTTACATTATATTCTTATGATCTCATTCCATTTCTGTGGTTTGAATTGCCACCAGTGGACTGATGACATGAGTAACATTTTTTTTTCTGCTCAAAACTTTAGCCAAAATATGTTTAACCTATTTATCAAAAATTATATCTCCAGAAAGTATAAACAGTGGATGAGAATGGCTTAAGATCCACACTGCCTGAGTTTAGGTCTAGGTTTTGCCATTCACTACTGTGTATGATTAGACAAGTTGTTTGTGTCAACTTTCTTTACTTAAATTAAAATTAAAGTAATTTCTCATTAATATTGTTGTTGGGAGGATTAAACATTTAGCATGCATATAACACTCAGAATGGTGCCTTTCATGAGCTTTCAACAAATGTTATTTCTTCCTAATGGTTTTAAGGAAGAAAGAAAGGACATATTTGGATTTATGTGTCTATTTATTATAGGAATACTGTTAAGAGATCTCTAAACTATAATTCTTAGATTTCTGTGGACTCACTGGCCTTTTATACTACTCTTCAATTCCCCTGGTATTTGTAAATACCAGCCTTTTTTTTTTTTTTTGTATCTTTTTATTGTATTTACAATCCTCCTGGTACTTTTAAATACTTTTCTCAGCAGGCCCCAAATGGCATCATTTACGTTCATGTACATGATACCAAACCTAGACTTAGTGTCTAACCTAACTGCAGTTTTTACCTTACCCAGAAATATTGTAATCAACCAGTCTAGACTGTTTTATTTTTCACCAATGAGGTAATCTGCCACTTGGGCCCTTTCCACTCCCAGAAAAAAAGGAGAAAAACTGCATGATAAAACCCTGGATGTTCCCATTCCTCTCCCCACAAAAAGATATTCTAGTCTAAAGATAACCCTCACCCCCTCTTTTTTTCTTTTGCTAATATTTAGCTCCCATTCCCTACCATTCTTCCTATAAAAAAATCTTCCATTTTGTACAGTCCCTCAGCAGGCTCTTCTAGTTGTTAGAAGGAATGCTGCCTGATTCATGAATTTCTTAATAAAGCCAATTAGATCTTCAAATTTATTCAACTGAACTTTTGTTTTTTAACATAATATAGTTCAGTTGAAAGGACCCCTGTAACCCCCTTATTCTTGTCTGGATTCTGAATCTATTGCCACTGAAGTGGATTAGGCCTTCTGATACTTTTCATGGACTATTTAAATAGCTATGAGCTTGGCTCTCTCCTAATCTGTTTTCTATGTATTGTATTGATTGATATTTTTAAACCCAACACTAATTACGTCACTGTCCTTTAAAGATCTTTTCAAGGCTCCTTACTGCCTTTGGAGTTAGATCAGTCTCTTGCCATGCCATAGAGTACCACCATGACTGATCATGACTGGTCTCTCCAGCCACTTTTCTCACCAGCCGTTGCTCATGCTCCATGGAACAGGTATAAGAACTATACAGTCAGGCTGCAGAAATGGGGACCCCTTACAGGGCCCAAGAGTGAGCTCTTGTCTAACACTCAGAAATTAATTGTCCAAGGAGACAAAGCAAGATACTCTATTGGGAAGGAATGCCCAGGCAGAGAACATTAGAATGAGGGAACTCAGGAGAACTGTTCTGCCACATGGCTTGCAGTCTCAGGTTTTATGATAATGAAGTTAGTTTCTGGGTCATCTCTGGCCAATCATTCTGACTCAGCATCTTTCATGGTGGCATATGCATTGCTCAGCCAAGAGGGATTCCAGGGAGAAGGATTCTGGGAGATTGGTAGGGCATATGGACTGGTGTCTCCTCTCTCCTTTTGACTTTCCCCAAATTCTTCCAGGTGGTGGTGACTTGTTAGTTCCACTTTCATTTCCAAGACTTCCTCTTACAAGACAACCCATGCAAATGGCCACTATAGGGTCTGGCCATGGTGGACAGTTTTGATCAATGGCTCCCTTAACCGACTGAAATATTCTGACCTCCCTCTCTCATGTTTCCTCACTTTCAGATTTTCCCAACTATGGAGAAGGCAGTGGCACCCCTCTCCAGTACTCTTGCCTGAAAAATCCCATGGATGGGGGAGTCTGGTAGGATATGACTCAGCAACTTCACTTTCACTTTTCACTTTCATGCATTGAGAAGGAAATGGCAACCCACTCCAGTGTGCTTGCCTGGAGAATCCCAGGGATGGGGGAGCCTGGTGGGTTGCCATCTATGAGGTCACACAGAGTTGGACATGACTGAAGCGACTTAGTAGCACCAGCAAGTCTTCTTGCTAATGGATCACCTCTTCCTAGTCCAGATTAGGTGCCACTCCTATGGCTCATTTGCATACCTCTAGCTTACCACTTGGGCTTTCCAGGTGGCACTAGTGGTAAAGTACCTACCTGCCAATGCAGGAGACATAATGAGACATGAGTCCAATCCCTGGGTCAAGAAGATACCGTGGAGAAGGGAATGGAAAACCACCCTAGTATTCTTGCCTGGAGAATCCCATGGACAGAGGAGCCTGGTGGGCTATTTTCCATGGATTGCCAACAGTCAGATACGACCGAGTGACAGAGCATACACACACACATATCTCCATGAAACTTCAGATCTTCAGTATTTGCCTTTCACTTTTGCATCTCTAGTACCAAATGCAGAGCTTAAAACATAGTGTTGTATAAATTTCTGTGTGAAGAATGCAAGAATGCAACTGAATTAACTAGATCTTATTATAAAACTTTATTTTTTACTCTTAATATTTCCTGGAACTTAACCACAATAGCAGAAAATCATCTATATAAAAGGCCATTCTTCTATACACTCTAAAAAAATCTGACAGTTTTCTTTTTTTTTCTTTTTTTTTTTTGTCTTATAGATAAAAGCAAGGATTCTCAATTCAGTTCAGTTCAGTCACTCAGTCATGTCCAACTCTTTGCAATTCCATGGACTGCAACACACCAAGCGTCCCTGTCCATCACCAAACCCCAGAATTTACTTGAACTCATGTCCATTGACTCAGTGATGCCATCCAACCATCTCATCCTCTGTTGTCCCCTTCTCCTCTCATCTTCAGTCTTTCCCAGCATCAGGGTCTTTTCAAATAAGTCAGTCCTTCACATCAAGTGGCCAAAGTATTGAAGTTTCTGCTTCAACATCAGTCTTTCCAATGAACGTTCAGGACTGAACTCCTTTAGGATGGACTGGTTGGCTCTCCTTGCAGTCCAAGGGACTCTCAAGAGTCTTCTCCAACATCACAGTTTAAAATCATCAGTTCTCCAGTTCTCAGATTTCTTTATAGTCCAACTCTCATATCCATACATGACTACTGAAAAACCATAGCTTTGACTAGATGGACCTTTGTTGGCAAAGTAATGTCTCTGCTTTTTAATATGTTGTCTAGGTTGGTCATAACTTTCCTTCGAAGAAGTAAGCATCTTTAATTTCATGGACACAGTCACCAGCTGCAGTTATTTTGGAGCATATCCCCACCCCCTGCTAATAAAGTCTGTCACTATTCCCACATCTAAGGTCAGGAGTGGCGCCTGCACTTTGCTGGAGTAGCCGTGTGGAGATATCCCACGTCCAAGGTCAGAGAAACCCCAGTAAGACAGTAGGCACTGGAGCAGCTATGAGGAGATACTTCACGTTCAAGGGCAAAGGAGAAGCCCCAGCAAGATGGTAGGAGCGGCAAATTCACATTTAAAATTAAACCCCATTCCCACCAGAGAAGCTCAAAGAGCTCAAACAAACTTTGTGTGCACCAGGACCCAGGGACTCCACAGAGACTGAGACAGAACTGTGTTTGAGGGTCTCTTGTGGAGGTATGGGTCATCAGTGGTCAGCCACAGGGACAGAGGCTCTGGGTGTATGTATTGCACAAGTCTTCTTGGAGGAGATCACCATTAAGCCCATCACAGAGCTGCCAGAACTTACATAGGATTGGGAAATTGACTCTTGCAAAGCACAACAGAATGTTGTGCACCAGGACCCAGGAGAAAGAAACAGTGACCCCACAGGAGACTTGCCTGTGGGTGTCTGGAAGTCTCTGGTGAAGGCAGGGGTCAGTGGTGACCTGCTGCAGGGTTGGGGGCATGGACTGTAGCAGTATATGCACGGGCTCTTTTGAGGAAGGTCACCATTATCTTCATTACCTCCACCATAGTTTCACCCCAGGAAAATAGCAGGGAGGGAACACAGCTCCACCCATGAACTCCTTATTGCCAAATTCAGATTTAAATTGAAGAAAGTAGGGAAAAACCACTAGACCATTCAGGTATGACCTAAATCAAATCCCTACTGATTATACAGTGGAAGTGAGAAATAGATTTAAGGGACTGGATCTGATAGAGTGCCTGATGTACTATGGATGGAGGTTTCTGACATTGTACAGGAGACAGGGATCAAGACCATTCCCAAGAAAAAGAAATGCAAAAAAAGCAAAATGGCTGCCTGAGGAGGCCTTACAAATAGCTGTGAAAAGAAAAGAAGCCAAAAACAAAGGAGAAAAAGGAAAGATATAAGCATCTGAATGCAGAGTTCCAAAGAATAGCAAGGCAAGGTAAGAAATCCTTCCTCAGTGATCAGTGCAAAGAAATAGAGGAAAACAATAAAATAGAAAAGACTCGAGATCTCTTTAAGAAAATTAGAGATACCAAGGGAACATTTTATGCAAAGACGGGCTCGATAAAGGACAGAAATGGTATAGACCTAACAAAAGCAGAAGATATTAAGAAGAGGTGGCAAGAATACACAGAAAAACTGCACAAAAGACATCTTGACAAGCCAAATATTCACGAAGTATGATCACTCACACTCACCTAGAGCCAGAAATACCAGGCAGTGGCCACAGGACTAGAAAAAGTCAGTTCTCATTCTAATCCCTAAGGAAGGCAATGCCAAAGAATGTTCAAACTACCGCACAATTGCACTCATCTCACAGGTTAGCAAAGTAATGCTCAAAATTCTCCAAGCCAGGCTTCAACAATACATGAACCATGAACTTCCAGATGTTCAAGCTAGTTTTAGAAAAGGCAGAGGAACCAGAGATCAAATTGCCAACATCTGCTGGATCATCAAAAAAGCAAGAGAGTTCCAGAAAAACACCTGGAACTTCTGCTTTATTGACTACGCCAAAACCTTTAACTGTGGATTGCAATAAACTGTGGAAAATTCTTTGGGAGAAGGGAATACCAGACCACCTGACCTGCCTCCTGAGAAACCTATATGCAGGTCAGGAAGCAACAGCTAGAACTGCACATGGAACAACAGACTGGTTCCAAATAGGAACAGGAGTACATCAAGGCTGTATATTGTCACCCTGCTTATTTAACTTATATGCAGAGTACATCATGAGAAATGCTGAGGTGTATGAAGCCCAAGCTGGAATCAACATTGCTGGGAGAAAAATATCAATAACCTCAGATATTCAGATAATACCACCCTATGGCAGAAAGTGAAGAGGAACTAAAAAGCCTCTTGATGAAGGTGAAAAAAGAGAGTAAGAAAGTTGGCTTAAAGCTCAACATTCAGAAAACTAAGATCATGGGATCTGGTTCCATCACTTCATGGCAAATAGATGTGGAAACAGTAGAAACAGGGATTCTTAATGAGTACTATTCTATCTTTTCCTAAACTGACTTCAGCTCTTCATATTTGTGACCACTTTAATTTCTCATTGAAGACTAATAGTAGTATTTATGTTTGTTCATGAACAGAATGGAAGAGAAATTTGGACTACAAGGAAAATATTTTAGCAAACTACAGATTATAATGGTGATGGTTTCTTTATATGCTAATTAATTTCCCTATTCAAATTTAGGCTGCTAGGGATGTTCTTGGCTCTAAACTGCCCACCCCTTTCTCCCAATCTCTGTGACTTCTAGACTTTCTTCATGAAATATTCACAATTACAAGCATCACATGCAACTCAGAACATATTAAAGAAAACATGTCATATACAAAATAGAATATTCTGTATAATTCCATTGACAGGAGGTACAAAGTAGGCAAAGCTAATGTATGCTCTTAGACATGAGGATGGCAGTTACTTTAAAACCCAGTGACAGGAAAGGAACATAAGGAGCACATCTGGAGGAAATGTTCTATTTCATGATTAAGGTGCTGGTCACATGGATGTATTTAGTTGTGAAAATTCACTATAGCTTAAAAAACTGCAACAGTTTTTATGAGGAAATGGTTATTATTATTTCCATTTGTAGATGGGGCATCTGAGGTTCTGAGAGGCTGATGACTTGGTTGAGGTTGTACATTCCTTCAATGGCAGACCTGAGTTTAAATCTAGGCTACCTGCCTCCAGTATCCAAGTGCATAACCATTCTGAGGAGGGATATCTGCATGGAAATTGTGACTTACATAGGACTCAATACAGGAGTATAATATCAGGGCTTTCAAATAATTTATGATACTGTAGCAGCCTTTTCTGTGTCTTTTATATTCAGTCTTTAATGGAAGCATTTTACTTAGATTTGAATCTTGAAGTTTAATATGAGATATCAATTAATCAGAAAGACTGCATTCTAACTAGCTCATTAAAAGAAGGCTTTTTAATGTATAAATCAGAATCATGACATGAAACTAAAATATGTAAAAATATGTCACCCAAACACTTTTATTATTTTTAAAAAACCTTCACTTGAATGATTTGTGTCTTCAGCATCAACTTTGATGAGTTTTGTCACTATATGAATATAATGTACATTTTATTCATAACAAATCAAAATATAACTATAGAAAGAAGATTTATCATTACTCTGAGGACATAGTTTTAGATAAACACCGAAGTAGATTATGTGTTAATAACTTGAAATAGAAATAAGTTATTGAATCATTTTGATTGCTATATAAGTATATATGACATAATACATTACATATATATCTTACAAATAAAGAAAGTACCAATTTAATCACTGGTATAAAATAATTGTCACAGATTAAAATATAATTTCTTCTGAATGAGTTAACTTTTTCTCATTAAGATGGGAAGTGAAATGTATTATCAAAGTGCACATGGAATAAGTCCTTTTGACTTCCTTGAAAAAAACTTTGATAAAGTTCCAAGTGACAGGATGATGAATAAGCTGAAAGCTTCAAACCTCTAGGCATTTTATCCAAAACACTAAAACAAGCTAAAAGGGATAATGGAGATTACTTTAAAAGTGGCTTATGGTCACATTCTTTGGTAAGTGTTAAGTGGGGTTTTATAAGGTCACTTTATTGAACTCCACTACTTTAAAGACATAGAAACACATATTTTTAAAGTATAAAACTAGAAGAAACTATTATTCATCACTGTGATATATTTAATAAAGCCAACCATTTTTAATTGAGATCAGAAAGTAATATTGTCATAAATACATTCAAATTATAAATTTACTTTGCATTAAATTTAGAATTATCACATGGGCTTTATGTGATATTACCTTTAGTATATATTTTAAACTACCATTTTATTTTTTATCAAATATTTATAGAAGATAGCTCTATATAAGTGTCATTGGTTAGAATGAAAGGACATTAAAATTCAGTATGAAAATGAGCTATCAAAGGGATACTGAATTAAATTAATTTCCACCCTATTTTTCTCCCTGAATCTCACAAGAGGTATCAAAGTATAAAACAAAAAACATAACTGGGTTATGGTTACAATTCCAAAACACAGTATGAGAAACAGCCCTTCCAGGATACACTAAAATGTAGAACAAACAGAAGGAGGATGTGATGGCATACAAACCAACTCTCCAGAAGTGCCACTTACCTGAAGTGACTACTCCCTGAGAACATTACCATACAAAGTATAAAGCAGCCACAGTTCAGTTCAGTCACTCAGTCGTGTCCGACTTTTGCGATCCCATGAATTGCAGCATGCCAGGCCTCCCTGTCCATCACCAACCCCCGGAGTTCACTCAGACTCACGTCCATTGAGTCCGTGATGCCATCCAGCCATCTCATCCTCTGTCGTCCCCTTCTCCTACTGCCCCCAACCCCTGCTGGCATCAGAGTCTTTTCCAATGAGTCAACTCTTCACATGAGGTGGCCAAAGTACTGGAGTTTCAGCTTCACAATCATTCCTTCCAAAGTACACCCAGGGTTGATCTCCTTCAGAATGCACTGGTTGGATCTCCTTGCAGTCCAAGGGACTCTCAAGAGTCTTCTCCAACACCACAGTTCAAAAGCATCAATTCTTTGGCGCTCAGCCTTCTTCACAGTCCAACTCTCACATCCATACATAGTGAAGTCGCTCAGTTATGTTCGACTCTTTGCGACCCCATGGGCTGTAGCCTACCAGGCTCCTCTGTCCATGGGATTTTCCAGGCAGTAGTCCTGGAGTGGATTGCCATTTCCTTCTCCAGGGGATCTTTCCAACCCAGGGATTGAACCCGGGCCTCCTGCATTGTAGACAGATGCTTTACCATCTGAGCCACCATCCATACATGGCCACTGGAAAAACCATAGCCTCGACTAGATGGACCTTTGTTGGCAAACTAATGTCTCTGCTTTTGAATATGCTATCTAGGATGGACACAAGTTTTCTTCCAAGGAGTAAGCGTCTTTTAATTTCATGGCTGCAGTCACCATCTGCAGTGATTTTGGAGCCCCAAAAGATAAAGTCTGACACTGTTTCCACTGTTCCCCCATCTATTTCCCACGAAGTGATGGGACCGGATCCCATGGTCTTCGTTTTCTGAATGTTGAGCTTTAAGCCAACTTTTTCCACTCTCCTCTTCCACCTTCATGAAGAGGCCCCTTAGCTCCTCTTCACTTTCTGCCATAAGGGTGGTGTCATCTGCATAGCTGAGGTTATTGATATTTCTCTCAGCAATCTTGATTCCAGCTTGTGCTTCCTCCAGCCCAGTGTTTCTCATGATGTACTCTGCATATAAGTTACATAAGCAGGGTGACAATATACAGCCTTGACATACTCCTTTTCCTATTTGGAACCAGTCTGTTGTTCCATGTCCAGTTCTAACTGTTGCTTCCTGACCTGCATACAGGTTTCTCAAGAGGCAGGTCACAGGGAGGCCAATAACTGAGAAAGATCCACTGAATGACAAAGGAATAGACACTAATAGAAGGGGACATGTTGACTTGCCACCTTTATTTAAAGACTGTTTGAACTATTTAAAGAAATGTCATTTAATCTGAGAACTAAAAGAAAAAGAAAAAATAACTGATGAAAAATGAAAAATATAGTAGAGAATAAAAAGTCACCAATGGAGAAAATGTTTAAACTATGAATTCTGTAAGAACAGGTTTACATGTTCTCCAAGTAAATTGAACAGTAAACTGATGTCTTTTAAGATCCTTTAGCAGTGCTCTGACCAAGCCAAGGCTTCCTCAAGCTCCCAAAATGAGGCTGCAACCTTGTGTGTTTGCTGCATTGTGATTTAAGGAAGTTTGGTAGTTATTTATCAAAAAGACCCCTTTAGGGCAAAACTTGAACTGTATAAATATGAAAATCATTAAGTTTTAATCAATGATCTAACTAAATTTGAAACAGATTAATCTGTAAATATGGATGACTATTAATAATCTGGATAACTATACCAGTTCATTTATACCCAGCTGACTGAGAGTTTGCAGGATAAAAAGAACAGCTGAAAGGCCCAGTGAATGTTAAGAAAAACTATAAAATAAACAGGTACTGGGAAAAGTATTTGGCAAAATTTAGCACTCTTTCAAGATGAAACTCGATAAATTAAGAATGGAAAAGAATTTTCTTGACCTGATAAAAGCTGCTTATGAATACCTCACAGTGAACATCATATTTAACAATAAAGGCGAAAGCTTTCCCACTAAGATAAGAAATAAAACAAGGATATTTGTTCTCACCATTTCTAATTAACATTTTCTTGATATGGTAGCCAGGGAAATCATGCAGATAACATGCTCTTGTAAGTAGAACAACAAATGAAATAAACACAAAGACACGTGTGCTGAGGCACATCAAAATCAAATTTAAGGTGAAGAAAAAGAAAACAGAAAAAGGAAAATGACACATTACATACAAAATAATAAGGATATGATCAAAGAATGATATCTCATCATGTAACTTCATAGGAAGCTGGAGAAGCATGTTTCTATCATTTTGATAGAAATGAAAATAACAAGTGCTTAACTCGGAATTATATCTCCAGCAAAAAATATAATTCAAGGTGAAATATGGCATTTTTAGAGAAAGGAAAGTAGCCAGAGGACCTGTGCTTAAAAAAAAACCGAGGAAATTGCTTTAGGATAAGGCAAAGTTGTATCTAATGGAAAAAGAAATCCTCTGAAGAAAATTTAAAAAACACTGGAAATAGTATCTGAGTGAAGGCACAGGATTATATATTTTTGACTTTGTGCCTCTTAATTCATTAATACAACTGTTTAAAGCCAAAATCATAACATCGTCTTGTGGAGTTTGTGATATATTTAGATGTACTACATGTAACTGTAAGATAAAGGGTGACTGACTATATGAGACTGGAAATTAACTAGATGTCTATATTTTATGTGAAGGATTATTTTATTTCCTGTTAGTAGACTGTGAAAAGCTTAAGATGTC
Source organism: Nanger dama (assembly GCA_917880005.1). NCBI lineage: Eukaryota > Metazoa > Chordata > Mammalia > Artiodactyla > Bovidae > Nanger > Nanger dama. The sequence goes on from CAKJTW010000059.1 coordinate 8,903,812, forward strand.
AGTTTTAATCTCTAGAACAAAAATTATAACACCAACATAAAAATTAAATTGGAGCTCTAAATATACTCAAAGCAAAAAGACAGAAAAAAGATGAGTAAAAAAACAGATACAAAAAGTAGAGCTTCAAAATTCTGGTCAGTAATTAACAGAAGTAAACGAAAAATAGAGACCACCTCAATCATAGTTGGAAGCTTTAACAACTTTGTCAGAAATTCACGAAAGAATTGGATAAAAAAAATTAACCAAGATGTAGATCTTAATAACACTATGAATTAACTTAATTTTATACTTATAGAACACTACCTCAAAATACTTTTCAAGTGTTCATAGTTTAATTACAAAGATGAGCTACAGTCAACACCTTAAAAGTGTCTAAATCAATTTTTAAATACTGAAATAATACAGAGTATGTTCCTTTACCACAATAGAATTAGAAATGTAAAACATAAGATAACAAGCAAGTGCTCAAATATATGGAAATTTAATGACATACATAAATTTTCCTTGGGTAAAAGAATATACAAAATATTTTGAATTCTATATTAACCTATGTTTATTGTAGTAAACTTACACTATTTGCCTATTTAACTTTTTTTTAATGACATATTTCACTACACAGGAAATCTGACCTCTCTTTACCAGTTACCCTCCAGTCTCACCTTTCTCTCTCAGACAAAAGTATATTCACAGTCAAAACACCGAGTAGATACACAGTTCAGCTGGTTAGACTATGTGTGACCAGTGATGAAGACCATCTGAACTTTCTGTTAAGTAGGGCTATTGTGAGAAAAATTCATATTCCCAGATGGACTAATCAAGAAAATTTACAACTTTATCTTTCCTCTAAATGAAATTCTTGCAGTAGTCGACCCAAGAAAACTTTAATGTAGTACACACTTCAAATTACAACCTAACCCTTTCAAATCAGAAACAAGCATAAGACAGATAGGATATTAGTGCAGGATCTAATATTTCTTCATAAATTGATAATATATATGAGTAAAATGACATTCTTGAAAAAAAAAAAGATAAAACTGTTTCACAGTTTCCAGATAAGTCGCTTTAGTTAGAGTGATGGACCTTCAGGAGAACATCTACATTCTTCTTTCCAAATATTCCAAAATATTAAGTAGAGATTGAATATGTGCTTGTACAAAACTGATGATTTTTTTCAATGGATGTTACAAAGAACTGTCTTTTGAAAGACAGTATGCTGTAATAAAATTTGTTCATTTACAAAGAATCATGGAATGATAGAAGAAGCAGAATCATTAATTGTAGAAATCTGTAATTAAATCATGCTTTTATTGCTTTACCTGCTATAGATGATTATACCAACTCTTATGATTCTTGTGTCTCATACTTCCACATGGTAGTCAAAGGGTAACTTCTCTCCTCTTTTCCTTTCAGAATACTGTAATGGTGTATCTGTAAATGGGAGAGATAATAACAGCTGCCTTATTTAATAATGACACAGGGCAAAAATTACTTGAGCTCCAGAAATATTCAAAATATACAGGAGAGATGGATATCTCAGGTTACCAAAAGAATTAATTAAAATAACATTTTAATTAACCTGGAATATAATAATAAATATCATATATTCAATTGACAACTCAACAAACAGTTATTTGGTGGCTCTTATGTGGTGTGTATATATATATATATAACTGTTGAAGATAGAGAATTACACAGAAGGAAGCAGTTTCCTTCCCTCGTGTCCTGACCCATGAGTGTTCCTGACCTCATATCTGTGGGTTTGTAAACAAATGAGCAATACCTCTAAGTGTAATGGCAGGTCATGTTAGGAGTGATAAAGAAGAATAAAACAGTATGTTGTTTAGAAGAATGAGGGAAAGCCTTTCTCAAGGGGTGCAGAAACTGAACGTCGTGAAGGAATAAATCATTAAAGTGTTGGGGGATGCACACAGTGGCCAAACAGAAGACACAGCAACTGCAAAGCCTCAGGGAGTAATCAGGGAATTTTCAAGAAACAGTGAGGAAATCAGTATGATTAAAGCACAGGAAATAAAGGATAATACCAGAAAAGCATTTGTATTGTTGTTCAGTCACTCAGTGGTATCCGACTCTTTGTGGCACTACTAACTGTAACCCACCAGGGTTCTCTGTCCTTTACTGTCTTCCAGAGTTTTCTCAAACTCATGTCCATTGAACTTGAACTGATGATGCTTTCTAACCATCTCATCTTCAGCTGCCTTCTTCTCCTGTTGCATTCAGCAAGGCATAGAGATCACATAATTCCTTGCACACTATAATGAGTACCTAAGATTTGTTCTAAATGTGATTAGAAAGCTACTTGATGATTTTGAACAGAAAAATGTCACAATCTGGCTCGAAAATGGTTACTCTGCCTCCTCCTTTAGAATATATTCTAGAAGTTGTTTAGGGAGTGACCAATTGACATTATCCCAGTAGAGATGATGACTTTCACTAAGGTGGATTCTAGGCAAGCAGTGACTTACAGTTGTGTTTGGAATATATTTTGATTGTAGAGTCAACAGGATCTGAAGATTAGTCAGATGTGGGATTCTGCTCTTGAGCAAATGAGTGAATGTTCATGTCACTTACTGATAGAATAATACTGGAGTTAAAGGCAGATATTAGTGAAACAGGTAAATTTTTGTAACATTGAGCTTGAAATTTTTATTTTCCAAGTGAAATGTCACATCAGCTATTGAATATATCAATCTGAAATTCAAGAGTGAGGTCAGGGATGGATACATACACCTGGGATTCATTAGTGCTGAAAGAGTATTTAAAGCCATGGTAATAAATGAAGCCACATATACAACAAGCAGAAATGGGGGCAGAAAGGATAACAGACCAAGCATTAAGGCTTTCTAAACAGAAAAAATGTGTAAAAATTTGTGATTTGGACTTATTTTTATGAAAACAAAACATTCTTTGAGCATGAGTAGAAGGATCTAGTACCGTAGGAAGAAAAACCAGAGAGCATTGTCTTGAAAATTTATCAAGTATTTTAGACAGAGTAATAAGCTCTGAGGAATAAGGCTAAATAAATAATATGAGGACTATAAATTAACTATCATTTGGCTATATAGCAGTACTTGTAACTTTCATTAGAATTTTTCAAAAGAGTAATGGGGATAAAATCAATGAATTAATAAATTTACCAAATTGTGTTGTGTGGGATTTACCTTAGCATTGGTTCTAGTAGCCCCTGGTTGCCTTAATTGATTCAGTGCATTCCATTTCCCTAGCCATAGTGAATTAATCCAGGAAGAGGAAGCAATCTATTCAAGTGAAAAGGTAAGCAAGGTGACATTATTCCAATTTCTGTGAAAAATCATCTGTGACTCTCACTCTCAGCATTGTGCTGTGACAATTTGAGAACTGCTGCAATTTTTTATGCAATGAGGGAACATTTTGAAATCACCATGTGGACGGGGTATTGCTGTGAATATGTGGTTGGGGAACAAAGAGATGCCACATGTATTCTGAAGAGTAAAGCTGTGTTAGGGAAGCAGAGGTGAAAAAATAGGGAGAAACAGCCCTTGTTATACCATTTGAACTATCAGAGAAAGTTATGTCTAATGATTCTACATCTGAGCTACCACTTCTGAGTGTCAGAAAGTTCTTTCTTGCTTTAAGTTATTTGAATTTGCCTTAACAATATTAGCAACAACAAAAACTTAACTGTTATAAGAATCTTGTTCTGCATTTCATTGACTCAAACTCAAGGAGGTGTTAATATAGTTTTCACTAAATAAATGACAAATTTGAATTGGCTGGCAGCAATTTTAAGATGTCATACCGTGTAAAATTAATTCCACTTTCTGTGGGTTAAAATGTAAAAATTGTATGTACTGAAATCAATCAAATGTGATATATTGTCAACACTTGTCATATATTTGAAGATATCTATCACTATACTCATTTAACAGATAAACCTATTTCCCAAAGCTTTAATAGCCCAAAAAACCATAGGGATGACCAGTAGTCACTTGGGAAAATGAATGATTTCATGAGCTGTATCTTTTATTTTTCTCCTTAGCAAACTAGATCAGGAGCTAGAAAAGGAATACTGAAAAGGAGGCAAGGAGAACTAGGAAGCTGCTTAAATTAATTGAGTCAGCTATGCACTTTTAAAAATATCCATCTATCAAATGAAAGGGCTTCCTTGGTGGTTCAGACAATAAAGAATCTGCCTGCAATGTGGGAGACCTGAGTTCGATCCCTTGGTTGGGAAGATCCCCTAGAGAAGGGTATGGCAACCTACTCCAGTATTTTTGCCTGGAGAATCCCCATGGACAGATGAGCCAGGTGGGCTACAGTACATGGGATCACAAAGAGTCAGGCATGACTGAGCAACTAAGCATGTCAAATGAAATAGGTAAGCTTCAGTTATACCTTACTGTAAATTGCACTAATATAAACTGGGGCAAAGTGATTTAGATAATATGCAACTGAAAGAGCATAGATCAGATGTGCAAGTTTTATCAGCAAAAAAAAGTGGATGGAAAAATTAGGAGCAAAAGAAAGGCATAGAAAATTTGGTAACTGAATGTGTCTTGGAGAATGACTATGTACTATCACAAGTCAAGTAATTACCAGCTGGTAATCTTTGATATGGAAAGATATTTTGCTTGGCTAGTTTTAACTAAACCAATGTTAAAAAGCTAAATGGTGTCCACTTCCATTGGGATGGGAAGGATGTGAAAGATCTTTAAAGTAATGGAAAAAAATAGAGAAATGAAATAAAATGTATCCATTTGTATAGGAAAGAGGAATAAAGCATTTTGAACACCCAGTCCGAGTTGGCATTGATACATGGATACCTGCATCATCATAGTCCTTTAGTTTATAGTTGCGGCAGATGGAGACAATAATATGAATGAATTTGTGTTTAAAATTCTCAACAGTGAATCAAGTGACTGCATAGAACTCCCTGGTCATCAGAGTCACATAACTGGCTGCTACAGTAATCCCTCCATAGAGTCCTTGGCCTATAGTGCTGTCTACCTCATCATGTTTTAGCACCTGAAACTAGCAACCCTCTACTCCTGACCAGGATATATATATATATATATATATATATATATATATATATATATATAATTATATATAAATTATATAAATTATACTTTATATATAATTTATATAATTATAATTTATATAATTTATAAATTATATAATTTATATAAAATATATAAAATGTAATTATAATTTATATATAATTTATATAATTATAATTTATATAATTTATACATTTTATAATTTATATAATTATAAATTATATAAATTATATATATATAATTTAATATAGATAGAATTTTATATATATATAATTTCAGGTGAGTTATAGAGATTAAGCCACCCTTGATCTAAAGATCATTATATATTATATATATATAATTTATATATTTTTATATATTATATATTATAGATCATTATATTTATATATATTTTTATATATTATATATTATAGATCATTATATTTATATATATATTTATAGATTATAGATCATTATCTATTATATATATAATTTATATATATATTATAATTATAACTATAATTGTATATATAATATATATATTATATATATATAATTTCAGGGAGTTGTAGAGATTAAGCCACCCTTAATGATCTAAAGATAGTCCTGATCACTCTTTATATATCCATTAAATTTACTAATCTTTTCCCTCAGAAACTGAATATGTCTTGGAGAATGATTATGTACTATCACAAGTCATTAGAAGCTTTATCTTCCACCTTGTCAGATAGCATATCATTGTTAGAGTCAGCTAACAAAGCCTGCAGAGTATCAGCCTCCTCTTGTTGCCCAGTATCTTGCATCCTCTACCAAAATAATGCACAGAGATATGAATCATTTAGTCATACTACAGAACAGCACATTGATCCCATATATTAATGATAGCATCATGACGCAGAAAGGCAATCAAGAGTGCCTAGTATGCTAGAGATCATGGTAAGCAAGATACACACTAGAGGGTAGGTGATAAATCCTATAAGAATCAAAGAGTGCACTTCAGTAATGTTTTCAGAGGTTCAGGTATCACAAATATGCCACTAAATCCCAATCTAAAGTAAGAGACAATTACTGCTCCTTGTAACCACTGCTATGAAGAAGGAAACACAATCTTAGTAGACCTCTATATTCTGGAGACAACTTACCCCACACTTAAGAATATTGTTCTTCCAATACCCTGGGTAATACAGAACAATGCAACATCTGGCAATGACTGAGCAAGAAAGGGTTCTACAAGGAATGCAGAAGCACTGATCTAGCTTCTCAACCAATGGAGCAATGGGAGGCTTTCTTCAGTCTCTCTGGAGGTCAAGAAAACTTAACCACGTAGAACTGGGGTAGAGAATAAGCTGAGTTTATTAAAAATGGCTCTAGTGACCTTAGGTAAAGAGGTTAAGACCTTTGAATGCTTTCCCATCGATACCCTCTGACCTTATGTTTCTGTGTAAAGAATAATAAAAAAGCACTGGAGAAAGACTATGTCCCCTAATAACCCAGGCACAAATAGCAGACAACTCAGGACATGTCCTACACTTCAGAGTCTGATGAAATTACTTAAACCATCCAATCCAAACCTGCTTAGCCTGCTAATTACCTCATCCATTCCTTTCAAAGACACCACCATAAAGGCTATGGTCTACATGTTCCCTTTCCTTCCTCTGCATTGTGATAAACCCTGGTATTTCCTCATGGGGCCATGTAAGATGCGCCATGCTTCCTGCCTCCAAGAAACTGTAAATAAAAATTTTTTCCTTCATAACAGTAATTTCTGTGTCTGTGTATCTGTGTCTGTGTATCTCACCATGCCTGATAAATACCAAGAACAAGGGGCTTCGGCATTGGGAGATTGTGTTCACCTATGGCTGATTCGTGTCAATGTATGGCAGAACAAATACAGTATTGTAATTTTTTAAAAATAAATAAATAAATAAATGTAAAAAAACATAAATTAAATTTTAAAATAAAATATTTTAAAATAAAATAAATAAATAAATAAAACAGGAATTTATTAGAAATTTGGAGTCGAATTCTAAGATTCAAAATAGTTGTGTTACCTTGCTAGCTATTTTTCATTTCTTTTCAATTTTGAAATGAAGGTCATTATAGAGTTAAAATTAGAGTAATAATAAGTGAACATAGACTTAAACAATTTAAATGTCAATAATGAGAAAGCAGAGACATTACTTTGTGGACTAAGGTCCGTCTAGTCAAGGCTATGGTTTTTCTAGTGGCCATGTGTAGATGTGAGAGTTGGACCATGAAGAAGTCTGAGCACTGAAGAATTGATGGTTTCAAACTGTAGTGTTGGAGAAGACTCTTGAGAGTCCCTTGGACTGCAAGGAGATCCAACCATTCCATTCTGAAGAAGATCAGCCCAGGGTGTTCTTTGGAAGGAGTGATGCTGAAGCTGAAACTGCAGTACTTTGGCCACCTCATGTGAAGAGTTGACTCATTGGAAAAGACTCTGATGCTGGGAGGGATTGGGGGCAGGAGGGAGAAGGAGACAACAGAGAATGATATGGCTGAATGGCATCACTGACTCAATGGACGTGAATCTGAGTGAACTCTGGGAGTTGGTGATGGACAGGGAGGCCTGGTGTGCTGTGATTCATGGGGTCGCAAAGAGTCGGACGTGACTGAGTGACTGAACTGTACTGAACTGAACTGAATGTCCTGTGAGGTTACTAACATATATCAATATAATTTATGAGATTTGTAGTGCAAAGAGTTGGATTAAGTAATAGTTTCTAGCATTGGTTAGTAAATGGTCAAATTGAGATAAATTGTAGTAAGTCTATGAGGTAGAGGCAGAATAAAAACCATGTAAATAAAATTATAATAAAGGAGAAATTGAAGTAAAAAACATTGAACAAATAAAAAGAAATCAAAAAGAAAGAATAAAAGTTCAAAGAATAGATGAAACAAATAGAAAAAAAATTTAAGGTGGCCCATTTAGAAATTACATTAAATGTAAACAGGTTAGAGCATCAATGAAAGGAAAATATTGTCAACCTAGATTTTTCAAAAAGGAAGCCAATGAACATATTTTTTACAGGAAGCATTACTATACATTACATTGACACAAAAGTATTGGAAGGAAAGGTCTGGAAAACATCTACAAAAAAGATCAAAAAGTGTGAATGAAGAAATTAGATGTTCTTGAGAGAAGTGACTATTGGAATTAACAAAAGGGATGTAGGAAAGTTTTGCTAAATCAGCAAGGTGAAATAGGGTATTGGATACACCAAAGGGCAGAGATGCCTATTTAACTAACATTCTAGAGAAAATATAAGGCTATTAAATGTTATGCACTGTGGATAGGTTAGCTTTTATTCCCAACAGGAATATTTGATTGTTGTTTTTCACCATGAAGCATGAGACAAATGCATCAGTTAAGAAACTCACTCCAGCCTCAATCAGCCTCTTGAAGTATAGACATGAAATAGGCAGATAAGTGGGTATAAATTGAGTTGGACTTTTGTACGATGAGTGTGGCAGGCAAAGGGATAATAGGTTCAGAGTTTTTCAAGTGATTATAAATCTGAACCATGGAATCTCAGCTGAAAATACATGAAGTTATCACTGAGGGTAAAAGTGGCCAGAACTTGAGGTTTTAACTAACATGCTATACTTCTTGCATGGTAATAAGATATATTTTATATATATATATATATATGCAGATTGGAACAGCATATCAAAATAAATGATAAGAATCTATAATGTAACAAGTTCATTACTGTATATTACTCATGTGCATAGCAGTAAAAATAATCCTTGGGTAAAACATGACTTGAATAACATTTAGAAATGGGTCTAACTGCTCTAATTTACCTCATACTCTTTAAATGAAGAAGAACAATATTTGAAGATTTATTTAATCTAATATTGTTTATGAATTTTATTTAAGTACTAAATAAATATGTGTTTGCATAAATAGTCCATTACTAAGACATTCAGAAACAGTCTGGACTTTACACTAGTCTTAAGAATTTCTAGCACTGAATAAATGTTAAGTGAAGCAGCACCAAAAATGCATAAACGGCTTCCCAGATGGCACTAGTGGTCAAGAACTCACCTGTCAAAATAGGAGACATAAGAGATTTGGATTCAATCCCTGGGTCAGGAAGATCCTGTGGAGGAGGGCAGAGCAAAACTCACCCCATTATTCTTGCCTGGAGAATCCCATGGATGGAGGAATCTGGTGGACAATGGTCCATACGGTTGCAAAGAGTTGGACATGACTGTGGTAGAATTCCAGTTGAGCTATTTCAAATCCTGAAAGATGATGCTGTGAAAGTGCTGCACTCAATATGCCAGCAAATTTGGAAAACTCAGCAGTGGCCACAGGACCAGAAAACATCAGTTTTCATTCTAATCCCAAAGAAAGGCAATGCCAAATAATGCTCAAAGTACTGCACAATTGCACTCATCTCACATGCTAGTAAAGTAATGTTCAAAATTCTCCAAGCCAGGCTTCAGCAATACATGAACCAGGAACTTCCTGATATTGAAGTTAGTTTTAGGAAAGGCAGAGGAACCAGAGATCAAATTGCCAACATCCTCTGGATCATTGAAAAAGCAAGAGAGTTCCAGAAATATAATATCTATTTCTGCTTTATTGACTATGCCAAAGCCTTTGACTGTGTGGATCACAATAAACTACCTGCCTCTTGAGAAACCTATATGCAGGTCAAGAAGCAACAGTTAGAACTGGACATGGAACAACAGACTGATTCCAAATAGGAAAAGGAGTACGTCAAGGCTGTATACTGTCACCTTGCTTATTTAACTTATATGCAGAGTACATCATGAGAAACGCTGGGCTGGAAGAAGCACACGCTGGAATCAAGATTGCCAGCAGAAATATCAATAAACTCAGACATGCAGATGACACCACCATTATGGCAGAAAGTGAAGAGGAACTGAAGAGCCTCTTGATGAAAGTGAAAGAGGAGAGTGAAAAAGTTGGCTTAAAGCTCAACATTCAGAAAACGAAGATCATGGCATCTAATCCCATCACTTCATGGAAAATAGATGGGGAAACAGTGGAAACCGTGTCAGACTTTATTTTGGGGGGCTCCAAAATCACTGCAGATGGTGACTGCAGCCATGAAATTAAAAGACGTTTTCTCCTTGGAAGGAAACTTATGACCAACCTAGATAGCATATTGAAAAGCAGACATTACTTTGCCAAAAAGGTCCATCTAGTCAAGACTATGGTTTTTCCAGTGGTCATGTATGGATGTGAGAGTTGGACTGTGAAGAAAGCTGAGCGCAGAAGAATTGATGCTTTTGAACTGTGGTGTTGGAGAAGACTCTTGAGAGTCCCTTGGACTGCAAAGTTCCAACCAGTCCATTCTTAAGGAGATTGGTCCTGGGTGTTCTTTGGAAGGACTGACGCTAAAGCTGAAACTCCAGTACTTTCGCCACCTCATGTGAAGAGATGACTCATTGGAAAAGACTCTGATGCTGAGAGGGATTGGGGCAGGAAGAGAAGGGGGATGACAGAGGATGAGATGGCTGGATGGCATTACTGACTCAATGGATGTGAGTTTGAGTGAACTCTGTGAGTTGGTGATGGACAGGGAGGCCTGGCGTGCTGCGATTCATGGGGTCGCAAAGAGTCGGACACGACTGAGTGACTGAAATGTACTGAACTGAAGTGACCTAGCACACATACAGTAAAGTTTTGCTAAATGGGAAAGGTAAAAAAGGCATTGAATACATTTGGATTTGTTCATAGGATAAGTTTGGTTAATTTTTTTAAGTCTTAGTTTTGAAACCCTCAAACTCTGATTTTTAACCACAAATGTTTTCTACATAAATTTGTCCTTTTCCCCTAACATGTGTGCTCAGTCATGTCTGACTCTTTGCAACCCCAATAACTGTAGCTACCCAGGCTCCTCTGTCCATGGGATTATCCCCGCAAGAATACTGGAGTGGGTTGCCATTTCCTTCTCCAGGGGATCTTTTCCACTCAGGGATCAAACCCATGTCTCTGATGGCTCCTTGCATTGCAGGTGGACTCTACCCACTGAGCCATCAAGAAAGCCCGATTCCTTTTCCCTGTATTAGTTAAATATATTTCTTTTCATAAAGAATGAGATACAAATGTTTTTATGAGGTCAGACATTATCGAAGCCAGAATTATTAAAAAAAAAAAGAAGAAGAAGAAGAAGAAGCTCAAATCTTGTGGCTATTTGAACATGCTGCATTGCTGCTTACATTCTGAGGTCTATCTTAATCCCAAATGATGTTTTCTAATTAAGTGATAATATGTTGAATAAGCCAGTTACAGTTTTTTGATCAGAGATTAGCTTTCTAGAAAACAAGGTAAATTAAACTTTAATTGATTGCTTCTCTCTTCAGTTGTAATCTTTAGATTTGATAATACTTAGCAGAAAAAAAGAAAGACTTTGTATCCTATTCTTTCAGAAAATACTTTGAAATATTGTACTGTGTGGGAATAAGACTAGCGTGTTAGTAACCTGATAGAAACAGAATGAAAAATTTCACATATTTTAAACTACAGTAGAAAAGGAATCCCAGATTTTGATCATTATATTGCCTAAGAGTGGAGTCTTAGACTCTGGTTTGGATCTCGGCTCCAGCACACAGTAGTTGGGTACATTCATTAATTTTATTGTTGCTGTTCAGTCTTCCAGTTGTCTCCAACTCTTTGCAACCGCGTGGACTGTAGCATACCAGGCCTCTCTATCCCTTACCATCTCCTGAAGTTTGCCCAAGTTCATGTCTTTTGCATTGGTGATGCCATCCAACAATCTCATCCTCTGATCCTCTCTTCTCCTTCTGCCCTCAATCTTCCCCAGCATCAGGGACTTTTTTCAATGAGTTAGTTGTTCGCATCAGATGAACAAAATGCTGAAATTTCAGCTTCAACATCAGTCTTTCAAAGGAGTATTCAGAGTTGATTTCCCTTAAAATTGACTGGTTTGATCTTGCTGTCCGAGGAACTCTCAGGAGTCTTCTCCAGCACCACAGTTCAAAGGCATCAATTCTTTGGCATTCTGCCTTCTTTGTGGTTTAGCTCTCACAACTGACCGTGATCACTGGGAAGACCATAGCCTTGACTATACTGACCTTTGTCCACAGAGTAATGTCTCTGCTTTTCAACACACTGTCTAGATTTGTCATCGCTCTCCTGCCAAGAAGCAAACGTCTTTTGACTTCATGGCTGCAGTCACCATCTGCAGTGATTTTAGAACTCAAGAAGAGGAAATCTGTCACTACTTCCACTTGTTTCCCTTTCTATTTGCCATGAAGTAATAAGGCTGAATGCCATGATCTTAGTTTTTTGTCTTTTAATGTTTAATATTGAGTTTTAAGCTGTTTCTTTCACTCTCTTCCTTCATCCTCATCAAGAGGCTCTTTAGTTCCTCTTTAATTTCTGCCATTAGAGTGGTATCATCTATATATCTGAGGTTGTTGGTATTTCTCCCGCCTATCTTGATTCCAACTTGTAACTCATCCAACCTGGGATTTCTCATGATGTGTTTAGCATATAGGTTAAATAAACAGGGTGACAGTAGACAACTCTGTCATACTCCTTTCTCAATCTTGAACCAATTAGTTGTTCCATATATGGTTCTAACTGTTGCTTCTTGACCCTCATACAGGTTTCTCAGGAGACATGGTGTTCTTGTATCTTTAAGAGGTTTCCACAGTTTATTATGATCCACAGAGTCAAAGGCTTTGGCATAGTCAATGAAACAGAAGTAGATGTTTTTCTGGAATTCCCTAGCTTTCTCTATGATCCAGTGAATGCCAGCAATTTGATCTCTGGTTCATTAATTTCCTCAATTCTAAAAACTTTAGTGTGGTAATCTCTAAATCAGAAGCAATGATAATATCTATCCCTGTTAATTGTTCTGACATTTTAAATAATATATTTCTTATCAACTGTGCAATGTTTGATTCAATCTGAGAATGCTATAAATGAAAGCTATTTTTGTTATTACTATATTAGGATTAAATAAAACTAATTTGTGAGTTTGACACACTCTCCTGGCACAGAATGTGAAAAAATAGGCTTTGGCTGACATTTTCTTTGAATCTATATTTAATTAGCTTGTAATATATTAACTCTGCATAATTATACTATATTTATAGAAGAATCGCTATAGTGAACCAAATTAAAATAGCATTTCAACAAGTTGAACAGTATAGAAATAGAATAAGCTATTGCAAACTACAAATTTATTACAGTAGCTTTAAAAACTCATATTAACCTTTTAGTCTATCGTATACTGGAAAAATATAATTTTATTGGTATAATTTATATACAAAAATTCATCCTAAATAGACATATAATGTGATGGACTTTAAATATAGTCTTGTAACCAAAGAACAATTGATTTGCATAGGTCTAACAGTCTCATCACTCCTAAAATTGCCCTTGTTCCCTTTGGAGTCATTTCTCTTTCCCCAGTAAAAAGACCCTGGCAATCAGTAATAAGTTATGCTTTAAAAAAATGTTTGTAGTTAAGATGCTTTTACTGTTACATGATGTTGCAAGCATAATATTAAGTTCTTACATACTGTCCATCCATCTTCCTCTCATGTAAACATCTTCAATAATCATAAAACGATGATGAAACAAGGAGACTAATTTTGGCATAAAGTAAGTAGAGGAATATTTTGAAACTTCATCGATTTTTATACCAGCCTCTATTCCAGGATCTAATCTCCAATCCCACTTTGCATCTAGTAACAAATCTAATGGGAAAGATCTTTATGAACATGCAAGCATTCTGAATTTGCTTAAATTTCTAGATGTTAATTTTAGCAACCATCAGATCTACCTCATGGCAATCACTGCTGTGTTAGTTAATGGTGATTTCTGTTTTCCTCATTCTTTTCCTGCACTCAAAGTTTTATTGAGAATAATATAAATTTCAATTTAATCAGCTTTACCAAACTAAAAATACATCATTTTATTCACTTACATAATTTCTCATTTAAATTTATAATGCATGCAAGTCATTAGAGTATAAAACTCCAATGAATTCAAAGCTCTAAATTCAGATCAGCTCAATCTTTTGCAAATTGGTGAGTGAAATAACCTGCCATGTTGTTGTCAATACTGTCAATCTCCCATGTTTCCAAAGGATGTGGGGATTGATATCTTGAAAGGCCTAACTTTTGCTAATCACTTAAAAAGATATTCTCCATTTATTGAATCTGTTTTTGAAGCCAAACATTGCACCTAACTTAAGTACATACATTTTTTCCATTTAATCCTCATAAGTAGTAATTAGTGAAAATACAAGGCTTTCACCTACATAAGGAATAGAATGTAGACTAAGAAACATGTCTCATCATAAAAATTTAATGTGTATTAAAATGCCTAACAGATCACAGTACTGTGATGCAATTCTGATACCAACCATCTGGATTTAGTACAGACTTTCAAAATAGGACACAGTCCCGAACAGACTGTCCACAGTTCATATGCCAGCCACAAGTTTGAGGGTCCCAAAGCTACCCACATTTCTGACAAACCATGTACAGATTTAGGAATTCCCACTACACCTTCAGGTTTGATAATTTACCAGAATAACTCACAGAACTCAGGAAAGTGTTATGTTCATACTAGAAGTATATTGTAAAAGATACAAATCAGAACTATCCAGATGAAGACACACATGGGCAAGGTCTGGAGGGTCTAGAAATGGAGAGCTTCACACCCTCTTCTTGTGGAATCAGGATCTGTCACCCTTCCAGAGAGGATACTTTTCAGGTCTCAGATGAATCCTTGGGATGGACCTCCAACAGTGGGTTCTTAGCTTCGTGTAGGAAAGAATTCAAGAGTGATCACAGAAAGCGAAAGATACACACTCCATAGACAGAGTACAGGCCATCTCAGAAGAGAAGAGGTCATGGGAGAAACACATTCTGCAAAAGTGCATGCATCAAAAAACAAAAAGCAGCCTAATCATATAATACCAGAATGATAGCTTTACCTAGGATATAAGCATTCTACTTTTTGAAAAAGAAGCAGTCATTAATAAATATCAAGGAAAATACCTGCTATCTTCAAATTAGTTTTCACTTTAAAAACAAAGTACATATTATGCTGCTCAATCTACCTTCCTGTGCAGTAGGTGAGGAGAATCAGGAAAAGTCAGTGAACTGGAATTTATATCAATAAAAATTATCCAGTCTGAAGAAGAAAGAGGAAATATATTTTTTTGAAAAAAATCAGCTGAGGTTCAAGGTCCTGTGAGGCAATATTAGAATATCCAATACAAGATAACAGAAGGTTTGGTGGGAGAGAGAAAATAATTTTTCTTCTGCCCTTCTAAGATCTTGGCTGAGACCCTTCTGTAATAAAAGACAGATTAACAAGAGAAAAATAAACAGAATTTTGTAACATGTACACTTTCTTTTTACATAGGAGAGACCCAGGAAAACAGTAACTCCCTATAATGGACCAAGCCATCACCTTTAATACCGTCTCCAGATAAAGATTAAAGAAGATTTGGGGAAGGGAGGGCCAATTAGGGGGATTACCAGGAAAAGCACAATAAACAAGGATATGGATGTTAGGCAAATGTAAATCACTGTCTTCTTCTTTGATGAGTTTTTAAAGATTAGAGTCACCCTTCTCTTTCTAGTACAAAGAGGGAGACACCCTTAGAAATAGAGATTTCCCTTATAAATGTGAATGTCTCCTACAAAGGGGTAACTTAATCTCAGTTTTCAGAGTTTTTTCTGTCTATTGTTTCTTAAAAATAATCAATCTAATATAATTCTTATGCCAAAGAGGTATACTTTGGAATAGTATATTATGCTCCCCTTCCAAACCATCTTACATCAACCACAATGAAAAAATCAATGCCATTCCTATACCTTTCTGTTACAGGAGTAGAAGACAAACTTAAGGAGGGTGTTGTCATTATAGCTAAGTTACTCCATGGTATTACTGCCTCTGTGTTCATCTTATTTGGCAGATGGCCTGCAGTGACCTTAACCTCACAGTAGCCCTTCACACAAGCAGATGCCCTTGATAGCAGCTGGCAGAGTCACAAGTAAATGTAAGTTCCTTAGAATTTACACATTACCCTTTGTGAGCCGCCCTTTGTGATTCTCTCCTGCCTCCCAATGCTTTCCCATTATGTACACTTAGACAAGACCCCCATGGGACTGATCAAAGTCCCGCTTTTAAGATTTCAGTTGCCCAATGTAGCCTAAGCTCAGGAACTCCAAAGCACTGCACCCACAGATCTTAATAAAGGCACGTGCCTCCTTGAGGTATGGAGGTGCTGTCTCCAGGATCTGTAAATAATAAGCTTCTCTATTTCAGTTTCTCTTATGGGCTGCTGTTGAATCATCGAGAATCCCATGTTTCACCTAACACTCATGAATTTTATAAATTTATGACAGAGGATTAGGAAAGCAACCTAATCCTAGGACCCAAAGCCCAAGCAATGATTGAGAAGTCATAAAATCAAAAGCTATTTACTTCTGGAAAAGGGATAGGAAGTAAGCCTTATCTTGTTCTGAGTCACGAATTGTACAGTACTACCAGAAGAGGAGTAGAACCAGGTCTCCGCCCTGGAAGGAGAGAAAAAGGATAGTATTGTTTTTTAAAAAAAAAAAAAAAATCAACTGAGTAAATTTGAAAATCAAATTGGCTTCTTTAAATGATTTATGAATTGACCAGCATCCCATTTAACAAGTGAAAAGAAGCCTTAGCATATATGCAAGTAGAAAGGTTTTATAGACCAAAGGGACAAGGAAAGAGTAGATTACCACCTCTTTCTTTATGGAATGAAAGAGGCCAATCTGATGGATTTCCTAAGTAGTGCTGATCAGGAAACTCCAGACTGATTAGTTAAGATTACATTTCTAAGAGGGACCAAAACTTCAGTCAGGGTTAAGTCTTGGTTTTGCTGACATGGGGAACAAGTGATTTCATTTTGGGCATGTTATTTCTTTAAACAGTACCTATGAGACTATACAATTGATATATAGATAATACAAATTTTCATTTGTTGAGGATCTTTGTAACACCAGGTACTGGGATTTTCATGTAGAGGATTTCAATCTATACAAAAGCACAGGGTTAGATGTTAATTCACTTTGTAAGTTGATAAGCTAAGGATCAGAAAGTGTAGGTACATTTACTGTGTTACAGTATAAGAACAGGACAGAGTTGAGACTTAATCCTTCGTGTATCTGGATTCAAAACCCATACTCTTTTGATTATTCTCTGCACCTCAGTCCCCAAACTCCTCTGACAGAGTTGAAGGAGAGTTTTTCAAAACTCATAAGAGGTAAGTGTTTTTAGTTTCTGGAAAATAGCCAATGGTGGAAATAAAATATGAAGAAATAATATTTTAAAAGATAGAGTGCCTGAGGTCAGTAATAGTAGAAGAGCTTTATTTTTATCTGAAGATTAAGAACTTACTTGAGAATAAAGTCAATGGTAAATTTATATACTGCCTATTTTCAAGGCGGTGCTCTTCAGTTGTTAATGAAGCTAACCTGTGCATTTGTAAGGAGTAGCAATTATTTGACTCAGTCCTCCTCATTTATTATTCTGGGACATGCGACCTATTTGCAGGGAGAGCTGCTTTCACCTCTCACCCAAAATCATGATACCTTATAAAATGTTTAAATCATAGTATTTTACTTCCCAGAACTAAAGACTGGGCAACTAAACTGAAAAATGTGTGAGAAATTACCAATACTACTAAAATAGCCATTGTCATTAGTTTGGGAAGAATTAGAGCTCTTAAAAGCAAGAATAAAGGAAACAAAAGAGTTTATCATCAGAAATAAAGATAATGTGTCAATACTGTAAGTAAGTGTACAAAAGATATCAATTACAGTTAGGATTTGACAGCAAAATTTTAAGTCATAGATACTGTGAAGAAAAGAAAAAGTAAAGACTAATCTCACCATTGGACTGCAAGGAAATCCAACCAGTCCATTCTGAAGGAGATCAACCCTAGGATTTCTTTGGAAGGAATGATGCTAAAGCTGAAGATCCAGTACTTTGGCCACCTCATGCGAAGAGTTGATTCATTGGAAAATACTCTGATGCTGGGAGGGGTTGGGGGCAGGAGGAGAAGGGGACGACAGAGGATGAGATGGCTGGATGGCATCACGGACTCAATGGACGTGAATCTGAGTGAACTCCGGGAGATGGTGATGGACAGGGAGGCCTGGCGTGCTGCAGTTCATGGGGTCGCAGAGTCGGACACGACTGAGCGACTGAACTGAACTGAACTGAACTGAATATCAGCATTAACTTGAATTTTAAATATCTAAATAATAAAAACAATAATAAGCAATTAAAATCTAACAAAAGAGTTATATTATAACCTAGAATTTATCTCAGTTAAATTAACAGCATTTCTATTTAACATTGTAATGTTAATGCTAAATAGTACTTAAGAAAAGAAAAAAAAAAGGAAAAGCATGGTAAATAAAGCAATAAAAGAATCATTGCCATTTTTACAAAGAAAAATCCAAGAAAATATATGGGTAAATTTGGTGAAATGGTAAGAAAGATTTTAAATTTACAAGATATGAAATTAATATGCTACAACCAATAATAGATTTTAGAAGACAACAGATAAATGATTTAAATGAATGGGATAGAATTTATAATGGCATAAAATTAAAAACTACATCCATGAGGTTGAGGTTGCAAAGAGTGACTGAGGTTTCAAAGACACGACTGAGTGACTTTCACTCACTCACTCACATAAGAGTAAACCTATCTAAAATTAGATAGATTTTATAGAAAAAATTAAAATATTCAGTAATATCAAATGAAGGTTAGATACATAAATGGAAAACTGCATTATCTTTGTGGGTGAGAAAATTCAGTATTATAAAAATGTCAATTATTTCCTTCTGATATCAGAATTCACTATAATGCAATAAAAATGTAGATAGTTTGAAATAATAGAGGCTAATTGACAAACAGATTTTAAAAAAATGTCCACACACACATCTGTAGAAAATTGTAACAGAAATGATGCTAACAGTTAGTAGGAGGGCTTCCTGGTGATCCAGTGCTTAAGACTTCATGCTTGCAATACAGGGAGCACAGGTTCAACCCCTTGTCAGGGAACTAAGATCTCATAGGCCATGTGGCACAGCCAAAAGAAAACAAAAAGCAATCAGTGGGAAAGACTCAACTATAAATTATGACATAGAAATACAATAAACTGAAGAAAATGTATGTGGTATCTGGTTGTAAATTAATTCTAATTGTTTATTGTAAAGTCACAGACCATCTGAGAATAAAAGGATCAAGAATGTTAAGTCTTGAAAACAGTAGCCAAAATAGCTGATGTGGCTATTTTAACATCATACAAAGTGGGTTTTATAGCAAGGAATATTACTAGTGGTATAGGAGGATATTTCCAGAGCAGGCACAGTGAAGGAAATAATAAAGGTACGATTAGAAAGTAATGAAATTGAGAAGAGAAAGGCAAAATAAAAATCAATTAATCATAATTCTGGGCCTTGAAATTGATCAAAAAATTGATAAAATGATAAGATTTATTAGTAAAAAATAATAATAGAAAATAGTGTTAGAAACAGATGAGAGATTGCAACAGGCTCTATAAATATTAAGTACTAAAACTCACTTATGAAGAGGGAAATAACTGGAATAGCTGAGTATATACTAAAGATGTTAAAATCATAGTTTAAAATTCCCCAACTAGGAAGCTCCAGGAAAAGATTCATCACAGTACATTTCTGCCCAACAGTTAAGAAAGAAATAATACCAATCCTACAATCATTCATTCAGAAAAGAGAAATAAAAATAATATTTTCTGACATATTTTATGAGGCTAGCATAACCCCAAACTCAAATCAGAAAAAGTTATTACAGGGAAAGAAAACTATGTTTCTGGTCTCAGTATTATAAATGCAAAAAAAAAAAAAAAAAATCAACATGCTGCTGCTGTTGCTAAGTCACTTCAGTCATGTCTGACTCTGCGTGACCTCAGAGATGGCAGCCCACCAGGCTCCCCCGTCCCTGGGATTCTCCAGGCAAGAACACTGGAGTGCGTTGCCATTTCCTTCTCCAATGCATGAAAGTGAAAAGCGAAGGTGAAGTCTCTAAGTCGTGTCGACCCTCAGCAACCCCATGGACTGCAGCCTACCAGGCTCCTCCATCCATGGGATTTTCCAGGCAGGAGTACTGGAGTGGGGTGCCATTGCCTTCTCCCAAAATTCAACATAGTTGTAGCAAATTGAATTTATCAATAAATGAAAACCATATTATGAAGGAAAGGGGAAAATAAAATTTTTGTTTCTTTTTACACTGCTGCTACTACTCTTACCACCTCACTTCTGACAAAGTGAATGGATCTTCTGATACTCCAAGCAATTCTCTAACATCAATTAAACTATATTCTAACAACTGTCTACCTGGAGATAGCAACAGATCTCACAAGTGTCAGGAGGGGAAAATTTCCCCCTCTATCCCTCTTGAGTTCTTAGACTAGACAAAGAATAACATCATCACAAGACAGATTAACAGGAGAAAAAGAAACCAATTTTAATTCGTATGTTCAGAGGTCTCTTAGAAATGGGACCTAAGAAATGGCCAAGGCAGGAAGGTTTTACAATTTTTAGACAAATAATAAATGTGTAAGAAAATGTCAGGACAAAGAAATTTAGGTCTTGGTTGCTCAATTTAGTGAATCATCTTAACAGAGTTTGGGCTTGGGGCAGTAAATAAAAGAAAACACGTTTCCCTGAATTCCCTATGTTTTGCAGTAAGGGTATCTTTATTCCTCCAGATGCAGGAGTGCACATTTCACATTAAAGGTTTATTTCCCTGCTATCAAAAGACAGACAGGAGTGTCAGAGTGTCCCTCAAGCATTTTCAGTAACTTTAATTCAAAATAATCAGTATGCCATTATGGCACATTTGGGAGTAGCTCACCTTGTTCCCCAAGAATCAAATTAAGGGCTCAGTCACCAAGACTGCCCCCACTGCTTGCTTCAGCTACCAATCACAAGTCACCTATGCTCCTGATCAACTTGCTGTGAATTGGAGATTCTTGTGACTTCCCCTAATGTTCAGCAATTTTCTAGAGTGGGTCACAGAACTCAGAAAAATGGTTTTCTTACTAGCTTGCCACTTTATTATAAAAGGATACAACACAGAAGTGGTAGTGGTGGTGGCTTATTGGCTAAGTCATATCTGAATCTTGAGAACCCCATGGACTGTAGCCCACCAGATTCCTCTGTCCATGGGTTTTCACAGGACATTGAATCCAAGAATTGAAACCAAATTCCCTGCATTGCAAGCAGTTTCTTTACTGATGAGCCATCAGGGAAGCCCAACATAGTAGTTTAGTTCAGTTCAGTCACTCAGTCATGTCTGACTCTTTGTGACGCCATGAACTGTAACATGCCAGGACACCCAGTCCATCACCAGCTCGTGGAGTTCACTCGAAATCATGTACATCGAGTCAGTGATGCCATCCAGCCATCTCTTGTTGTCCCCTTCTCTTCCTACCACCAATCCCTCCCAGCATCAAGGTCTTTTCCAATGAGTCAAATCTGCACATGAGTTGGCCAAAGTATTGGAGTTTCAGCTTTAGCGTCAGTCCTTCCAAAGAACACCCAGGGCTGATCTCCTTTAGCAGACTCCTTGCAGGCCATGGGACTCTCAAGAGTCTTCTCCAACACCACAGTTCAAAAGCATCATTCTTCAACACTCAGCTTTCTTTACAGTCTAACTCTTACATGCATACATGACCACTGGAAAAACCATAGCCTTGACTAGACAGACCTTTCTTGGCAAAGTAATGTCTCTGCTTTTCAATCTGTTATCTAGGTTGGTCATAATTCTCCTTCCAAGGAGTAGACATCTTTTAATTTCATGGCTGCTATCACCATCTGCAGTGATTTTGGAGCCCCTCAAAATAAAGTTTGTCACTGTTTCCACTGTTTCCCCATCTATTTCCCATGAAGTGATGGGACCAAATGCCATGATCTTAGTTTTCTGAATGTTGAGCTTTAGGCCAACTTTTTTACTCTCTTCTTTAACTTTCATCAAGAGGCTTTTTAGTTCCTCTTCACTTTCTGCCATAAGGGTGATGTCATCTGCATATCTGAGGTTATTGATATTTCTGCCGGCAATCTTGATTCCAGCTTGTGCTTCTTCCAGCCCAGTGTTTCTCATAATATACTCTGCATATAAGTTAAACAAAGCAGGGTGACAATATACAGTCTTGACATATTCCTTTACCTATTTGGAAGCAGTCTGTTGTTCCATGTCCAGTTCTAACTGTTGCTTCCTGACCTACATACATATTTCTCAAGAGGAAGATCAGGTGGTCTGGTATGCCCATCTCTTTCAGAATTTTCCACAGTTTATTGTGATCCACATCATCAAAGGCTTTGGCATAGTCAATAAAGCAGAAATAGATGGTTTTTTTTTTTTCTGGAATTCTCTTGCTTTTTCAATGATCCAGTAGAGGTTGGCAATTTGATCTCTGGTTCCTCTGCCTTATATAAAACCAGCTTGAACATCTGAAAGTTAATGATTCACGTACTGCCGAAGCCTGGCTTGGAGAATTTTGAGCATTACTTTACTAGCGTGTGAGAAGAGTGCAATTGTGTGGTAGTTTGAACATTCTTTGGCATTGCCTTTCTTTGGGATTGGAATGAAAACTGATGTTTTCTGGTCCTATGGCCACTGCTGAGTTTTCCAAATTTGCTGGCATAATGAGTGCAGCACTTTCACAGCATCATCTTTTAAGATTTAAAATGGCTCAACTGGAATTCCATCACCTCCACTAGTTTTGTTTGTAGTGATGTTTTCTAAGGCCCACTTGACTTCACATTCCAGGATGTCTGACTCTAGGTCAGACATCCACCATCGTGATTATCTTGGTCATGAAGATCTTTTTGTACAGTTCTTCCATGTATTCTTGCCTCCTCTTCTTAATATCTTTTGCTTCTGTTAGGTCCATACCATATCTGTCCTTTATTGAGCCCATCTTTGCATGAAATCTTCCCTTGGTATCTCTAATTCTCTTGACGAGATCTCTAGTCATTCCCTTTCTGTTGTTTTCCTTTATTTCTTTGCATTGATGGCTGAAGAAGGCTTTCTTATCTCTTCTTGCTCTTCTTTGGAACTCTGCATTCAGATGCTTATGTCTTTCCTTTTCTCCTTTGCTTTTTGCTTCTCCTCTTTCACAGCTATTTGTAAGGCCTTCCCAGACAGCCATTTTGCTTTTTGTATTTCTTTTCCATGAGGATGGTCTTGATCTCTGTCTCTTTTATAATATCAGGAACCTCTATCCATAGTTCATCAGGCACTCTGTCTATCAGATCTAGTTCTTTAAATCTACTTCTCACTTTCACTGTATAATCATAAGGGATTTGATTTAGGTCATACCTGAATGGTCTAGTGGTTTTCCCTACTTTCTTCAATTTAAGTCTGAATTTGGCAATAAGGGGTGTATAAGTCATGATATGGAGGAAGAGGCATAGAGGTTCTGTGCCTATTTCACACACATCACTCTCCCAGTACTTCCTGTGTTCACCAACCCAGAAACTCACCAAATCCTGTAGTTTGGGGAGTTTTAGGGATGCTTCATTGTATAGGCATGATTGATTAAGTCACTGGCCATTAGGAGTTAATTCAGCCTCCAGTTCCTTTCCTCTCTCCAGAGATCAGGAGATTGGGTTTAAAATTCTGTCCCTCTAATCACATGATTATTTTAGGCAAACAGCACTCATCCTGTTCTTACCTAGGGACTTTCCAAAAATCACTTCATTATCATAAACTCAGATGTGATTGAAAAGGGCTTATTAGGAATAAAAACATATCCATTTCAGTTTTATTTTCTTTCAGGAACAAACACATGAAGATCATAACAGAAGTTTTCCCTAGAGCTCTATCACTGAGGAAATGGCAAGATATTTAGGAGCTAAGTGCCAGAAACCATGGATGAAGACCAAAATATGTATTTCTTATTATATCATAGTATGACAATGACCAAGTAGGGTTTATCCTAGGAAAAAGAAATTGTCCAGTATTTGATAAATCAATCAATATGTCACCATAATAATAGGCTAGACTGAATAAACAAAACAGTATGATCATACAAATGGCTCATAATGCTTAACAATATCAAACAACAACTGAATCAACAAATAAGCTGAAGAGCTAAATGAACATATCTCCAAAGAAGACATACAGATGGCCAACAAGCACATGAAAGGATGTTCAACATCACTAGTTATTAGAGAAATCAAAACTATAATAAGATGTCACCTCACACCAGCCAGAATGGTTGTCATTAAAAAAAAAAAAAATCCACAAAAAATAAATGCTTGAGAGGATGTGGAGAGAAAAGAACCC
Organism: Nanger dama; assembly: GCA_917880005.1. Taxonomy (NCBI): domain Eukaryota; kingdom Metazoa; phylum Chordata; class Mammalia; order Artiodactyla; family Bovidae; genus Nanger; species Nanger dama. Next base: position 8,928,226 of record CAKJTW010000059.1, read on the forward strand.
TCCTACACCTTTGTTGGGAATGTAAATTGGTACAGCCACTAGGGAGAACAGTAAAGAGATTCCTTAAAAAAGTAAAAATAGTGTTATCTTATGACACTGTAATCCTACTCCCAGGCATACATTCAGAGAAACATGATCTGAAAGGATACATGCGCCCCAGGCTCATTACAATGGTGTTGACAGTGGCCAAAATATGGAAACAACCTAAATATCCATCAACAGAGGAATGGATAAAGAAGATAATGGAATATTACTCAGCCATTAAAAAGAATGTAATAACACCATTTGCAGCAACATGGATGGACATAGAGATTGTCATACTGAGTGAAGTAAGTTAGAAAGAGAACGTAAAATATTGTATGACATCCCTTAAATGTGGAACCTAAAAAGAAATGACACAAATGAGCTTACAAAACAGAAACCAACTCACAGACTTAGAGATCAAACTTACAGTTGCCTGGAGAAAGATGGAAGGATGGGGGAAGGGAGAGGGAGTTTGGGACGGACATGTACAGTCTACTCTATTTAAAATGGATTACCAACAAATACCTACTGTATAGCACATGGAACTTTGCTCAATGTTGTGAGTCAATTACAACATTGTTAATCAACTATACCCTAGTACAAAATAAAAAAGTTAAAAAAAAAAACACACAACAGCAATAACAACAGAACAGTATGATCATCTCAGTATAATATATGCATAAATGTGTTTGAAAACTGTCAGCACAGTAGGATCTGTAAAGAACATTCTCATTCTTACAGAACAGGTTCAGCAAAACTAAAGTTCATATTCCATTTTTCAATAAAATCTTATTTCTCCCCCTGTAATCTTGGGAACAAGTCAATGAAATCTAATTTCACTTTTTCTATTTACCAGAGCGTGTTATCAGTATAACAAAGATATTAAATGCTTACTTATGGAAAAGGAAATAAGACCCTCTATTAATAAATGATTTGACTATTTAGAAAAGCCTCCAATTATGCTGCCAGAAATAATAAGCAGTTTGGGATAATCATAGAATGATTTTAGTAGCAAAAAAAAAAAAAAAATTCAATAGACTATTAATATACAAGCAATGAAAAAGTGAAAACTGAAATAAAAGCGCCATGTGTAATATTAATGAAAAATGAAATATTTAGGCAGAAATATAATAAAATATGTACAATACCTATTGAACTACAAAGTCTGACTGATCAAAAGAAACCTCAAAATTGAAAAATACACTGTGTTCATAGTTCAGAAGATTCAAAATTGTCAAGATATCAATCTGCCCAAATTTATCTGTGGATATACTGCAATTTCAATCACAATCCTGAAGGTTTTTTGGTAGAAATTGATAGACTGATCCTACAATTTATATGAAGCAGATTGAGCCTAGAAGAGACAAAACAATTATCAGAAAGAACACATTTGGAGAACTCACATTATTTGATTTCCAAGGTTTAATATAAACCTCGAGTAACCAAAATAGTGTGGTATCTTCTCGACCCAGGAATCCAACTCAGGGATCAAACCCACATCTCCTACACTGCAGGCAGATTCTTTACCACCTGAACTACCAGAGAAGTCCATTGCTTTTAGGGTAGGCATAGAAATAAATGGGAGAGAATAGAATCTAGATCAGGCACACAGTTGGTATTTGATTTATATTTGACATAGGTGCCAAGGACATTCAGTTTTAAAAGAATTATTTCAGCAAATGATTCTGGAATTATTGGACATCTCTATGTAACCTGTATGACACAGACATCTATATCTAACTGAATTTTAAATTTCTTTCTTATTCTTCATCTTAATGAGAGAAATAATTTTGTTTACAAGAACTTTTTTCCCAGATAAATGTAGAAAAGGATATCCTGTTTTCTGCCCAAACACCAAGAATGTTATTGGAATTCTATGTGGCTTGGTTTTTAAACATCTTGATTGTATGTTGAGCCAAAGTTTAGCATAAATATTGGCTCTACCACTCAATTGCTCTGGGACTTTCAGCAACTGAATTAAGCCCCCTAATTTTTGCTAAAATTGTTTATTATATGTGATTAATGAAAACTACCTGATCTGCTTGCCACAAGGATTAATTTGGCACAGTTCCCAATACTTAGTAAACAAACAATGGCTAACATAACTCTGCTATTTACAGTAGAATTTCCAAAACATTTTGAAATGTTATTTGAATATGATACTTGAATCAATATATTATTACAGTAAGTAAAACTAAAGCCTTTCAGTGATTTTAATTTAAGCATTGCTCTATCAACAAAACAATTTTTATATCTATCCTTTAAAAGCTTATCCTTTATAAACTTCATAGAATCATCTGTTAGGTATTATTATCCTCACCTAAGAAATGATGAATCTGAAATTCATAGAAGATAAATTGCTTGCTTATATTAAACACAGTAAAGGATTTTCAAAGAAAGGGATTGAATTTATTTTTAAGCTAAGGCTATCTTTATTTCATTCCATTCTTCTCCAATTAGACATAAAAGCTTAATGTCTTTGCATTTTAATTTATAATTTCATGAAATATCAGTTCAGTTCAGTCGCTCAGTCATGTCCAACTCTTTGTGACCACATGACCAAAGCATGTCAGGCCTCCCTGTCCACCACCAACTCCCAGAGTCCACCCAAGACCACATTTGTCGAGTCAGTGATGCATTCCAACCATCTCATCCTCTGCCGTCCCCTTCTCCTCCTGCCCTCAATCTTTCTCAGCATCCGGGTCTTTTCAAATGAGTCAGCTCTTCGCATCAGGTGGTCAAAGTATTGGAGTTTCAGCTTCAACATCAGTTCTTCCAATGAACACTCAGGACTGATCTCCTTTAGGATGGATTGGTTGGATCTCCTTGCAGTGCAAGGGACTCTCAAGAGTCTTCTCCAACTCCACAGTTCAAAAACATCAATTCTTTGGCGCTCAGCTTTCTTTATGGTCCAACTCTCACATCCATACATGATCCCTGGAAAAATCATAGATAGACTTTGTTGGCAAAGTAATAGCTCTGCTTTTTAATATGCTGTCTAGGTTGGTAATAACTTTCCTTCTGAGGAGTAAGTATCTTTTAATTTAATGGCTGCAATCACCATCTGCAGTAATTTTGAAGCCAAGAAAAATAAAGTCAGCCACTGTTTCCACTGTTTCTCCATTTATTTTCCATGAAGTGATGAGACCAGATGCTATGATCTTCGTTTTCTGAATGTTGAGCTTTAGGCCAACTTTTTCAGTCTCTTTTTCACTTTCTTCAAGAATCTCTTTAGTTCTTCATTTTCTGTCATGAGGGTGGTGTCATCTTCATATCTGAGGTTATTGATATTTCTGCCGGCAATCTTGATTCCAGCTTGTGCTTCTTCCAGCCCAGCGTTTCTCATGATGTACTCTGCATATAAGTTACATAAGCAGGGTGACAACATACAGCCTTGAAGTACTCCTTTTCCTATTTGGAACCAGTCTGTTCCAGTTCTGTTGCTACCTGATCTGCATACAGGTTTCTCAAGAGGCAGGTCAAGTGGTCTGGTATGCCCATCTCTTTCAGAATTTTCCACAGTTTATTGTGATCCACACAGTCAAAGGCTTTGGCATAGTCAATAAAGCAGAAATAGATATCCTTCTGGAACTCTCTTGATTTTTTGATGATCCAGTGGATGTTGGCAATTTGATCTCTGGTTCCTCTGCCTTTTCTGAAACCAGCTTAATGAAATATTAAATTATGGTCATCAGTATTTTAAACTGACAATTAAGATTTTTAGGAAATTATATTCTTACATTTCAGACTTCCCCATGAATTTTACTATGATGTTAGGCATCTTTTTTGTTTTTATGTATTTGTAAACCAAATTTTTCTAAAAGGAAATGCCAAACAATATGTGGCCAGATAATCAACTTTACTTGCACTACAGACAAATAGATTGGATATTACAAGGAAAAAAAAAAGAACTTTTGTATTTGTAATGCAGTTTTTAAGATAGTATATATTTACCTTTTGGTAACTTGACAATGATGCAGGTTTTAACAAAGCAGTTTTAAGCATATTGAGAAAGATGCAATAATATACTGTGAGAACTTCTACTATCTATGAATATCAGAATCTTCTTAGGCTCCTTACATTCTCATCATTAATAATATCAAAGTAAATGCCATATTCTGAAAACATCATACCTAAATTATTTAGGAATCTGATTTTAGTGGTAGCTAAAAGTGAAAGTGAAGTCAATCAGTTGTTTTTGATTTTTTTCTACTCTATGAACTGTAGCCCACCATGCTACTCATTCCATGAGATTTTCCAGGCAAGATTACTAGAGTGGGTTGCCATTTTCTTCTCCAGGGGATCTTCCTGACCCAGAGATCGAACTCAGGTCTCTGGCATTAAGCTGCCATAAAATTCTTTGCCTATGTTAATTGCTTTTTTTTTTTTTCATGTTTCTACAGTGTTTTTATTTTTAAACCTTTTATTTTGTACTGGGGTATAGCTGATTAGCAATGAGCTAATCAGCTCATTACTTAGTTTCAGGTGAACAGTAAAGAGACTTAGCTGTACATACACATGTATTCATTCTCCCCCAAATTTCCTTCACATGCAGGTTGCCACATAACATTAGGCAGCGTTTCATGTGCTGTACAGTAGGTCCTTGACCTGTCCATCCCCAATACATCAGCCAATCAAGGGACTTCCCTGGTGGTCCTGTGGCTAAGACTTCAGGCTCCCAATTCAAGGGGCCTAAGCTCCATCCTTGGTTAGGGAACTAGATCCCACATGCTGCAGTGGTATGAAACACTACCATACAAAATGCTAAAGTAAATCTTTTTAAATTAATGCTTCCATTAATTTAGTGCATGTCTTTTAAGATGCACTCTTCTTCCTGAATTATATAGAATATTTGGTTCCTTCTGCACAGAGTTTTATCATGTGGTGTTCTCACTGTACTATTTCCAGTGAATGAATACTGAATAGCAGTTGCAAAGCTATTTTGAGGGACCTCTGGTTTCCAGCAGACAATGGAATCCCAAGAAAAATGCATGATCACAATCTCAGAATGAATTTAAATGTGAATATCTTCCACATTTACACATATTTAAAGTCTTTATAATGGCACGTTACTTGTGGAGAGCTAAGGTGATGTGAGAAATGATTATAAAGCAGAAAATTTAGAGGAGATGATAAAGATTAATGTTTTCAAGCTTTTGGGAAAATGTAAAAATCACTTAAAATTTGCTGTAGTAAATTAAAACCCATATTATATTTGTTTTTATATCTTAAAATATTTTCTCCAATGAGATTTATGAAATGATGTGCCAATTCAATATCTGTGTATAAAGATATGGTGAAAAAATAAGTGTGCTTTTAACAAAATGTATAGGAATATAATCAAATGGGTCACAAAGAGTCAGACATGACTGAGTGACTTTTACTTTGACTTTCAATCAAATACATATACAAAAGCATATTTTGTATATGTAATTTAGGGATTTTTTAGTTTGCTTTTGTCTTTCCACTTTTGTGTAATTTGATTATCAATTTGCTGCATGAATTGGTGGAGGCTTCCCTGGAAAATAGCAATAATAGCTTGGTAATAAGTAACTAGAATAATTGAGCAAGAACTTTATATAGTTTACACAGAATAATAAATGGCACAAATATTGATAATATAACTAGAGTTCACAATAAGCCAAGATAACTGTGGGTTTGGAAACTTTCACTGCATTAAGTTGAAGTTCCTTGAAAGAAGTATTAAATACAACTCAAAAAGCTAATGATGATGGGTAGAGTGAGGGGGGCAGTTTGTTATGGACAGAAAGTCAGACACCACTGAGCATACACTCATGTATATAGGCACAAGACCTCATGAGTCCATATGGAGAATTAGAAATTTGTGTCATTATTTGGAGCAAGAAGTAAAACCTTTCGGGCTATTAGAAAAATTCATATAAAGTTGTGGGTACTGTATGCTATTAAAATTTCATTATTTCAGTCTTTCAGGCAAACTTTTCATTATATAAGCCTTTTAAGGCAAACTCAGGATTCAACATCAGTACTAATTTGGAAGTAGAAAGTACACCAGGTAAGAAGTTAGAGAGCATGGATGTATGAACTGGTTCAATCCTCAAACTTTAGTTTTTATTCTGGATCTATTTCACCTTAATTCTAGTCAGCTTGCTTAATATTTTATTGATCTGTTCAATTCAGTTCAGTTCAGTCGTTCAATCGAGTCTGACTCTTTGCTACCCCATGCAGTGCAGCACGCCAGGCCTCCCTGTTCATTACCAACTCCTAGAGTTTACTCAGAGTCATGTCCATTGAGTCGGTGATGCCATCCAACCATCTCATCCTCTGTCGTCCCCTTCTCCTCCCGCCTTCAATCTTTCCCAGCATCAGGGTCTTTTCAAATGAGTCAGTTCTTCACATCAGGTGATCTGTTACTTTTCTGAATTCATAGTTTTTCATTGATATCATCCATATTTTTCTACTTCACATATATTTTTATTTTCAATATATATAAATTAAATGAAAATTCACTGGTGTTGTTGCACAAAGGGGGACTCCTTCTAAGGCCTAAAATTAGGCTCTTGTTTAACACCTAGAAATGAGTTGTCCAAAGAGACATATGTGCTGAAGAAGCAAGAGATTTTATTGGAATAGGTGCCCTGGGGGAAAGCAATAGAGTAAGAGAACCCAGGAGAACTGCTCTGCCATGTGGCTGGCAGTCTCTGGTTCTGTGGTGATGGGATTAGTTTTTGGGTTGTCTTTAGCCAATCATTCTGACTCAGTGTCCTTCCTGGTGGGCCAGCCTTGTTCAGCCAAGATGGATGGCAGCGAGAAGGATTCTGGGAGGTGGTCGGACATGTGGTGTCTCCTTTTGACCTTTCCTGAACTCTTCTGGTTGGTGGAGGCTTATTAGTTCCATGTTCCTTACCAGGATCTCCTGTCATAAAACAACTCATGCAAATGGTTACTATGGTGCCTGGCTCAGTCAGTGTGCTTCCCCTAACAGTGCCATAGTTCTTTATTTAAAAGTGTGTTAGAGGAAAGGTGAGAGAAAAGCATGGTGGGAAGAACAATGTACAAGAAGCCAAAATAGCCAGATCTGGGTCTCAGGTTTTTCTTATCTTATTTGTAGTTTTAGAAGATTTTACTTCATGTCTGCTGCTACTGCTGCTGCTGCTGCTAAGTCGCTTCAGTCGTGTCTGACCTTGTGTGACCCCAGAGATGGCAGCCCACCAGGAGAATCCCTGGGATTCTCCATGCAAGAACATTGGAGAGGGTTGCCATTTCCTTCTCCAATGCATGAAAGTGAAAAGTGAAAGAAGTTGCTTAGTCATGTCCAACTCTTTGCAACTCATGGACTGCAGCCTACCAGGCTCCTCCATCCATGGGATTTTCCAGACAAGAGTACTGGAGTGGGGTGCCATTCATGTCTAGGGTTCACACCTTTTTTGTCTGCAAAATGGGTTTATATCACTGATTTTTCAAGCAGTTTATCAAAAATACTTAGACGTTAAAAGAAACACTTCCAAAGACAAATCCTAGAAAGTGGTGACTGTAATGACTCTGTTTCTTCCTTCACATTCCAAATTGCTCCAATTTAAAAAAGCAGTATTTTGACATATCAGAATCCTGCATAAGGTGTAATTTTAAAATAAGTGCTCTGAGTGATTTCAGTGAAAATGGTAGAATAGGTAGCATCTAGGATCTATCTCGTCACAGAAACTGGAGAATAAGTGGATACAATAAAAGATTTACAGCAACCAAGCAAATACTAATCAAGCAAAAAACAACTTAAAAACAATTGGAGACTTCCTCGGTGGTCCAGTGGTTAAGAATCTGCCTTTCAGTGCAGAGAATACAGGTTTGATCCCTGGTTGATCAAAGCCCGTGCTTTGCAGCAACTAGAGACAGTCTGAGTATGGCAAAGAAGGCCCAGCCCAGACAAAAATAAAACAATAAATTTAAAAAATTTAAACAAAGAAACAGTTGGAAAGCACTATGTTATTTTTAATTGCCGTTGCTTCACCACTCTCCCTAGTTTTGCAGTAGCCTAGATTCCCAGCTTGGAAAGCAGTTTCCTGAATCTGTAGGGAGTAGAGCAGACTTCATTACCAAAGAATTGTGCTTGTATGAACCTAAACAATTCAGGAGAAACATCTGTCTTCATTTTGCCTAACTTAGAACTCATTCAGGATAGAAAAGTGGCAGGTATTTCTCTTGCCTAGGAGAAAAAGATTAAAGTTCAAACAAACTATAGAGATTGAAAGTGACAGAGGAAAAGCTAGAAAGAATGCTTTTGGGGAAATTAGGGCATGCCAAAACCTGTGCATTCTGGGAAACATAGAAAATGACATTCGCACCCAGGCATACCACATGCTCAGAAAACACCTGTAAAGACCCTAAACTTTCATTTCTAGGCTTAGTGCATGTAGGTAGGAAGTAAAGGTAAGGCAGAATTGTAAAGCCCCTTGCTAAGAATTGAAGGGTGATGGAGTGCTCCCAGCACAGAGTAAATTTGCGAAGATTATGAGAGATTATTTTTCTTTTTTTTTTGTTGTTGTTGTTTATCTGCTTTCTTTCTTCTGTTTCTATTTTGTTTGTTTTTTTGTTTGTTTGTTTTTCCCCTAGGTGGAAGAGGGCTGGTATTCAAGGAAATTCTAACAAATACTAATAAGAAGAGACTTGAGAGATCGAACATGACAAAGAACACACACTTTACAAAAATAACTTGGAAAAGTCACTAAACAAACATCTCCAGGGCACAGAAAGCAATACACAAAAACTGTGAAGAAGGAAATAATTGTATTTCCAGGGTTATCACATTACAATATTCAGAAAAGCAAGTTTTCAACAAAGAAAACATTTAACAAGAAAATGTAACACACTCACATAAAAATTCACAAAGATTGTTTTTAAGAAACTATGACATTCGACTGACTTACTAGGCAAATACTTTGAATCAACTATCTTAAATATTCTCAAAGAGCTAAAGGGAACCACAGCCAAAAAGCTAAAGGAAACCAAGAGAACACTATATGAAAAATACAGAATATGAAGAGAAATTTTTAAAATGTAAAAAGAAAAAGAAAGAAAAGACAGACATACTGGAACTGAGATGTACAGTAACAAATGAAAAATTCACCAGAAAAGTTCAGTAGTAGATTTTAGCAGAAAGTATAATACGTAAGAGAACCTGAATACAGAGCAATTGTCTAGTCTGAGGAGCATAAAGGAAAAAGAATGGAGAAAAAAATGCACAGTCTAAGAGGCATGGATGGTGGTGGTTTAGTAGCTAAGTCATGTCCAACTCTTGGGACCCCATGGACTGTAGCCTGCGAGGCTCCTCTGTCCATGGATTCTCCAGGCAAGAATACTAGAGTGGACTGCCATTTCCTTCTCCAGAGGATCTTTCTGACTAAGAGATTAAACCTGGGTCTCCTGTGTTGCAAGCAGATTCTTTATCAATTTAACTACAAGGGAAGCCCAAGAGAATATAGGCATAATTGGAATACGAGAACAAGAAATAGATGAAAGGACAGAAAGAACATCTGGAAAAATAATGGCAGAAAACTCCCTGAATTTAATCTAAAACAGACACACAGAGAGTCAAACACACACACACAAATCTACATATTCAGGAAGTTAAATGAACTCCAACAGAGTAAACTCAAAGAGATCCACAAATTATGACTAATTATGATCAACTTTTCAAAAGTGGAGACAAGGTTATAATCTTGAATGCATCAAATTAAGCACAAAGATAGTGGAAGTAAAGATACAGTAAAATAATAATGGACTTCTGAGGTGGCGCTAGTGGTAAAGAACCTGCAAACCAATAAAATGAGTTACAAAGAATCCTCAATATTAACAGCATATTTCTAATCTATAATCTTAGATGCCAAAAGTGAGTGGAATGACAGTTTTAAGGTGGTGAAATTCGAAAAAAAAAAATCTGTCAACCAACAATCCTATACAGGCAGATCTCAGAGACAGTGTATATTAGATTCCAGACCATCACAATAAAGCAAATATCACAATAAAGTGAGTCACACAAATATATTTGATTTCCCAGTGCATACAAAACTTGTCTATTAAATGTCCAATAACATTATGTCTATAAAAACACATATATGCCTTAATTTAAAAATAATACTGTTGGAAAACTGGCACTAATAGACTTGCTCAATGCAGGGCTCCTGCTGCTGCTGCTGCTGCTGCTAAGTCGCTTCAGTCGTGTCCGACTCTGTGCGACTCCCCAGACGGCAGCCCATTGAGCTCCACCATCCCTGGGATTCTCCAGGCAAGAACACTGGAGTGGGTTGCCATTTCCTTCTCCAATGCATGAAAGTGAAAAGTGATAGTGAAGTCACTCAGTCGTGTCTGACTCAGCGACCCCATGGACTGCAGCCTTCCAGGCTCCTCCATCCATGGGAGTTTCTACAAACTTTCAATTTGTAAGAAGAAAAAAAAAAAAGGAAACACTTGTAAAGTGCAATAAATCAAAGTGCAATAAAATGAGAAATGCCATATCTAGCAAAGCTATCCTTCAAAAATGAAGGAGAAATTAGAATAGTTAGACAAATAGCTAAACAAAAACTAAGGTAGTTTTTCACTAGTAGATCTATCCTATAATTGTTATCAGGAGTCCAGGCTGAAACAAAAGATAATAAGCAATACCTCAAAGATATGTGAATAATAAAGAGTTCTGGTAAAGATAACACTATAGGTAAACATAAAAGTCAATATTTTATTTTTTAGCTTGTAAATCTTCTATTTACTTCCTATATGATTTAAAGGGAAAATGTATAAAACAATAATTATAATACTACATTAACAAGCACATGCAGTGTTTGTAAAGGTAAGTTGTGACAATAACAGTATAAAGGGGAAAAAACAAAGATGAATAGGAATAGTTTTTGCATGCTATTGAAGTTAAATTTAATATCAATTCAATCTCAGTTGTTATAAATTTAGGATATTAATTGTAATCCCCACAGTAGTCACTATAAGAATGTCTTTAAAGTACATGAATAGGAAAATGAGAAAAGAAACAAAATGGTACACTACAGAGAATTATAATATGGGATATATTTATCAAGTATTAGTGAGCACTGAATTAATTCAGAGCTCACTAATAGGTAACTTAAAATTCCCCACATGTGAGAAAATTCAGGCACACATTTTTATGTATCCATGGGTAAAACAAACAAACAAACACACACACACACACAAGCCAATTTAGAAACCATTTTGAATTCAGTGATAATGGAATTAAAACATGTGAACATTTGGGAGATGCAACTATGCCAGTGTGCAGAGAAAAAGTCATATCTCTAAAAGAATAAATAAAAAATAATAAAAGCTTAAATAAAAATATAAAGGGCTTTAGCTTATGAAACTGGAGGAGAAAATGAATTAAGCACAAATTCAAGTAAAGATATAGTAAAAGAATAGAAGATTAAACAGAATAGAAAATATACATTTGAGAAAATGAATTAAACACTGGTCCTTTAAGTAATTAACACATTTAACTTACCTCTAGAGAAATTAATTGAGAAAAAAAGGGAGAAAAGACATGTTTTGAATATCAAAAATCAAAAATTACATTGCAACAGATACTCAAGATATCAAAATGATTAGAAATGACTATTGTGACCAATTAGATGATAATATATCTGCAGCAGTTTGAAGTAATGTCTTTCTTAAAAAGACATAAAAATCATTATCCACAAACTGGATGTCACTGCAATTAAAAACCTCTGCTTATCAAAAGACAGTATTAAGGAAGTAAAAAATGAAGTCACAAACAGTAATAGGACATAAGGTATCCCTGGGCAGGCCAGTCCAATTTTAGGAATGCACAAAATATTTGACTGTGATTTCACAAAAGGGAATGGCCAATACGTATGTGAAAACTGTGTAACAAATGCAAGCAAATATAAAACACAATGAATTACCACAGTCTCGTTTCCAGAAGGGAAATAGTTATTGCTAATGAGATTAGTAACTGGAGGGAGATACTAGTAAGTATGCTGGGATACTGGTAATAGTGGGCACTTTTCTCTGGGTTCTGATTACATGGGTGAGTTCATTTTGCAAATATTTGTTCAGCTATACAGGTATGATTTCAGCATTTTCCTGTATTATGCTATATTTTTTTAAATGTGCAAGAGGAAAAAGAAAGAGAAAATGAACTGAGGCACCAAATAGAAGTTTTGATTTTATCTTCATATTTGCACCTGCATGTTTTTCCTATCTTGAGTTTTTCAGGCTGTGATACATATCTCACTATATTTATTCCACTGATCATAGATTTCTTTTTCAGTGTGGCTATGGAAATATTTTCTTCTTAAAGTTCATTTTATATTATTTCAAGGAATGTTGGCTGAAAAGGGTAATATTTATGTACAGTCTGCTGTATTCATATAATACTTTTGAAAATGAATTTTATAAAAGAATTATATAATTATGTAGTAATTATAAATAATTACATAATACAGATTTTTCTTATTACATAGACACTTTACATAATAGTGCTTATCATATCTTTGAAGAGTATAAAACTTACAAAGATATAAAGATATAATTGGTATTTAATGCATTTACAAATCTGATCATTTTCCCCCATTGTAATGATAAAAAGTTAACATATGAAATTTTGAACTTGTTAATAATTTTGTAACTTTCTTTGTCACTGGCTTGATAAACTACTACACTTACCTACATGTATTGAAATTGAGCCAACAGGGCACACTAGTAATAGAAATAACAGTAATTTAATATTATTTTTTAAAAAGAAACTCTGTATATGTCCAAGTATTTCATATTATGGTAAATGACATATGCAAGTTGCTTTAAAATAACTTTTTAAATGTTTACAGACTAATTAGATTATAATAATATCAAGTATTGCTGAAAATAAAAATTTTCAGAGTTCACAAATTTTTCACCTACTCTATATTCTGAAACTTGGTATTTTTACCCCCTGGAGGAAACTCTGCTATGACTTATTTAAAAAAAAAAAAATCCTTAGTCTTGGTCCAGTGATAGTAATATTTTTTCTCTTGTCAAGCATGAGTCTATAATTTCTGTTCTACGAAGAGTATTCCTTGCATGTCTTCACTTTTAACACCATTGTTTTTCACAAGCAGTTCTATTTGCTCTATGATAAGCTTAATTGACAACTTAATGAGTTGGTTAATTAGTTAACTAATTATTCCAGCAAATAATTAACTATAATTTATTAGTTGATTTTGTAAATGATAGCTAATGGAAAACTTTAGGTCTCTCTTGAATAAAGTTAAATAATAATTATAGGATGGTTATAACTTTTAGCTTTTACTGAACTCATGTATGGCTGCTTGCCACTCAAAAATCAATACCCAAGAGCCAGTTGTTGCTGGAAAAGAAAGTTGCTTTCAATAAGATCACTTTAAGTCTAGGGAGATGGTGAAGTCAGTATCCACCCAAAAACCATCTCTGAAGATTCTGCATGGCTATGAAAATTTTAAAGGGAAAAGTGGAAGTAAATCTCAGTTAATCATTGAGAGAGAGGGCAGAGCCATTGTCATCCACACTAAGTGCAAGCTTGTTAACATCTTATGATCTTTCTTTAGATGCTAACCTTGCTCACAGTTTGTTCACACAGTTTTTTCATAAGATTATTGAAGAGGAAGCTAGGAAAAGATTTGGCCTTCTGTTAATTACATTATTCTTCATGTCTATTGCTTTGATTTACAGGAAGAAACATCAGGTTATGTAAAGTATTATGTGATCAAATGATTTGAAAAGTGTACTGGGACTGGAGATGAGCAGAGAATAGAGGTGTCTGGTTTAAGTTTATTTGCAATATAGCTTTGATAAAGTGGTGAGGAAAAGGAATTTCTTGCTGAGAGTTCAGTTCAGTTCAGTCGCTCAGTCGTGTCCGACTCTCTGCGACCCCATGAATCGTAGCACTCCAAGCTTCCCTCTCCATCACCATCTCTCGAGTTCACTCAGACTCACGTCCATCGAGTCCGTGATGCCATCCAGCCATCTCATCCTCGGTCGTCCCCCTCTCCTCCTGCCCCCAATCCCACCCAGCATAAGAGTCTTTTCCGATGAGTCAACTCTTCCCATGAGGTGGCCAAAGTACTAGAGTTTCAGCCTTAGCATCATCCCTTCCAAAGAAATCCCAGGGTTGATCTCCTTCAGAATGGACTGGTTGGATCTCCTTGCAGACCAAGGGACTCTCAAGAGTCTTCTCCAACACCACAGTTCAAAAGCATCACTTCTTCGGTGCTCAGCCTTCTTCACAGTCCAACTCTCACATCCATACATGACCACAGGAAAAACCATAGCCTTGACTAGATGGACCTTAGTTGGCAAAGTAATGTCTCTGCTTTTGAATATACTATCTAGGTTGGTCATAACTTTTTTTCCAAGGAGTAAACGTCTTCTAATTTCATGGCTGCAATCACCATCTGCAGTGATTTTGGAGCCCAAAAAAATAAAGTCTGACACTGTTTCCACTGTTTCCCTATCTATTTCCCATGAAGTGATGGGACCGGATGCCATGATCTTCGTTTTCTGAATGTTGAGCTTTAAGTAAACTTTTTCACTCTCCTCTTTCACCTTATGAAGAGGCCCTTTTAGCTCCTCTTCACTTTCTGCCATAAGGGTGGTGTCATCTGCATATATGAGGTTATTGATATTTCTCCCGGCAGTCTTGATTCCAGCTTGTGTTTCTTCCAGTCCAGCATTTCTCATGATGTACTCTGCATAGAAGTTAAATAAGCAGGATGACAGTACACAGCCTTGACGTCCTCCTTTTCCTATTTGGAACCAGTCTGTTGTTCCATGTCCAGTTCTAACTGTTGCTTCCTGACCTGCATACAGATTTCTCAAGGGGCAGGTTAGGTGGTCTGGTATTCCCATCACTTTCAGAATTTTCCACAGTTCATTGTGATCCACACAGTCAAAGGCTTTGGCATAGTCAATAAAGCAGAAATAGATGTTTTTCTGGAACTCTCTTGCTTTTTCCATGATCCAGCAGATGTTGGCAATTTGATCTCTGGTTCCTCTGCCTTTTCTAAAACCAGCTTGAATATCAGGGAGTTCACGGTTCACGTATTGCTGAAGCCTGGCTTGAAGAATTTTGAGCATTACTTTACTAGTGTGTGAGATGAGTGCAATTGTGTGGTAGTTTGAGCATTCTTTCGCATTGCCTTTCTTTGGAATTGGAATGAAAATTGATGTTTTCTGGTCCTGTGGCCACTGCTCAGTTTTCCAAATTTGCTGGCATATTGAGTGCAGCACTTTCACAGCATCATCTTTCAGGGTTTGAAACAGCTCCAGTGGAATTCCATCACCTCCACTAGCTTTGTTTGTAGTGATGCTTTCTAAGGCCCACTTCACTTCACATTCCAGGATGTCTGGCTCTAGGTGAGTGATCACACCATCATGATTTTCTGGGTCATGAAGATCTTTTTCGTACATTTCTTCCATGTATTCTTGCCAGCCCTACTTAATGTCTTCTGCTTCTGTTAGGTCCATACCATTTCTGTCCTTTATCGAGCCCATCTTTGCATGAAATGTTCCCTTAGTATCTCTAATTTTCTTGAAGAAATCTCTAGTCTTTCCCATTCTGTTCTTTTCATTTATTTCTTTGCATTGATGGCTGAAGAAGGCTTTCTTATCTCTTCTTGCTATTCTTTGGAACTCTGCATTCAGATGCTTATATCTTTCCTTTTCTCCTTTGTTTTCGCCTCTCTTCTTTTCACAGCTATTTGTAAGGCCTTCCCAGATAGCCATTTTGCTTTTTGCATTTCTTTTCCATGAGGATGGTCTTAATCCCTGTCTCTTTTACAATGTCACAAACCTCTATTCATAGTTCATCAGGCACTCTATCTATCAGATCTAGGCCCTTAAATCTATTTCTCACTTCTACTGTATAATCATAAGGGATTTGATTTAGGTCACACCTGAATGGTCTACTGGTTTTCCCTACTTTCTTCAATTTGAGTCTGAATTTGGTAATGAGGAGCTCATAATCTGAACCACAGTCAGTTCCCGGTCTTGTTTTTGTTGACTGTATAGAGCTTCTCCATCTTTGGCTGCATGGAATATAGTCAATCTGATTTGGGTGTTGACCATCTGATGATGTCCATGTGTAGAGTCTTCTTTTGTGTTGTTGGAAGACTGAAACCATACCCACAGAAAACTAGTCAATCTAATCACACTAGGACCACAGCCTTGTCTAACTCAATGAAACCAAGCCATGCCTGTGGGGCAACCCAAGACGGGCAGGTCATGGTGGAGAGGGCTGACAGAATGTGGTCCACTGGAGGAGGGAATGGCAAGCCACTTCAGTATTCTTGCCTTGAGAACCCCATGAACAGTCTGAAAAGGCAAAATGATAGGATACCAAAAGAGAAACTCCCCAGGTCATTAGGTGCCTAATATGCTACTGGAGATCAGTGGAGAAATAACTTCAGAAAGAATGAAAGGATGGAGCCAAAGCAAAAACAATACCCAGTTGTGCATATGACTGGTGATAGAAGCAAGATCCGATGCTGTAAAGAGCAATATTGCATAGGAACCTGGAATGTCAGGTCCATGAATCAAGGCAAATTGGAAGTGGTCAAACAAGAGATGGCAAGGGAGAACATCAACATTCCAGGAATCAGCAAACTAAAATGGACTGGAATGGGTGAATTTAACTCAGATGACCATTATATCCACTACTGCAGGCAGGAATCCCTCGAAGAAATGGAGTAGCCATCACGGTCAACAAAAGAGTCCAAAATGCAGCACTTGGATGCAGTCTCAAAAATGACAGAATGATCTCTGTTCGTTTCCAAGGCAAACCATTCAATGTCACAGTTATCCAAGTCTATGCCCCAACCAGTAATGCTGAAGAAGCTGAAGTTGAACGGTTTTATGAAGACCTACAAGACCTTTTATAACTAACACCCAAAAAGATGCCCTTTTCATTATAGGGTACTGGAATGCAAAAGTAGGAAATCAAGACATACCTGGAGTAACAGGCAAATTTGGCCTTAGAATGTGAAATGAAGCAGGAAAAAGAGTAGTAGAGTTTCTTGCTGAGGGTAATTCCCTGCAAAGAGCTGCTTACAAATCCCCACACACCCCCAGCAGATATCATTTCATTTAGTTTCTATGGGATTAGGGACAAAGGTCTGTCTCCTGTAACAGCTTCATGCTGAGAAAGGGTACTGAAGTCTTAGAAAAAAAGACATTGACCTGGATTTGAAGACTCTCTTTGCTGACAGATTTAATTGCCCACTTACATGTATTGATAGAGCAAGCTACAATCATTTTAATACCCATAAATACATAGATTATTGTGAGAAATACTGTTAATTCCATCATTTTAAGGCCAGTTCTTAGAATTGTGCTAGCCATAGACTCAGTACTACTCAGGATGGAACAGCTTATGTAATGGATGCAGTCTGTTCGTCATGCAGTTAGCTTTTTCCCTCTGGTGGCAATTATAGTGTCTGTAAAACAACTCAGGAATGTACATTAGACAATGAGTCTGTGATTCTGTTTTCCTAATCATTAACTGCTTGAGCCTGTTCTTTTTTTGACTCAGGGGAGCCTGAGAGATTTCAGCTTTTCTACAAACAGGAGACAGGGGACATGGAGAGAACTTTACCTGGGGGATGATCCCACAGGATGTTTCTTGGTTCCATAGCTATAAGTGAATATAAACCTAAGAAAAAAATATATATAGTTAGAGCTTGATTATTACAGCTTCCCATGTGGTTCAGTGGTAGAGAATCAACCGGCCAAGCAGGGGATGTGGGTTCAAACCCAGAGTTGTAAAGATCCCCTGGAGAAGGAAATGGCAACCTACTCCAGTATTCTTGCCTAGGAAATCCCATGGACAGAGGAGCCTGGTGAGCTACAGTCTATGAGACCAGAAAGGAGTAAGACATGACTTAGCAACTAAGCAACAACATAGAATCCCTTCAGTATTAAATTATTTATAGCAACCTACTACAACTATAGTAAATTACAGGGTTAAATGTGCACATAATATTTGTATAATTGTGTCTTTCTGTGCTGAGTACCACAGTCACAACCCCACAATGGTCTTCTATCTTTAATAAACAAGGCAATTTAAAAAAAAAAAAAAGTGTTCAAGGGGATTTATTCCACCAGGGTCCAGGGCATTTGGAGAAAAAAAATTATCTCTGTAGAAATGAGCTAGGCTTCTTTTGTTTGTTTATTTCAGGTTCTGAAATCAGTGAATAACATTCCCAAAGCAGTCCTTAAGTTTGGTTGTGTCTTCAGTCTTTGAAATGTACAGTGTATGATGAGAAATTTTTCCTCTGTGGCCCCTATGTACCGATTCAGCATCATCAACAGAGGAAAGGAGACAGAGACATCCAACACCTATTACAGGTTTTAAGAGGATATTAAAATAGAAGCATCTGAGAAAACGGATAAGTAAAAGTATCAGATTGGTAAAAGAAGGTAGAAAAAACAAATGACATGAGTTCCACCAAACTCCAGGAGATACTGAAGGACAGGAAAACTTGCTGTGTTGCAGCCCATTGGGTTTCAAAGAGTTGGACATGACTGAGGATCTGAACAGGAGCAATACAATCATTAATTTTTAGTATAAGTTTAAATGTTTAACTAATGTGAAAATAAAAACTTGAATTGATACCTAATTATAAATGTTTATGATATGCAATGGCACTACCTTATAGTTTTATTTCAAGAAACCATAATAAATTTCTATGAACAAGATTCAGAGGCAGACATAATTCTTTCAAAATTTTATATTTCAAAACATATAAGGGGACTTCTGCCTCTGACCAAGTTGGAGGAACAGGGGCCAGGTTTATCCTTCCACAAGGAAAAAGAAAAAGCAAAATCTAGGGAGGAAAAGGGTTTTCATGACAGTGGATACTAAGAAAGTGATCCTTGGGAGATGGAAAACAAATGAGGTGAACATATGATTGCCTCATTTACCTGCCTAAAAGAAATACTCTGCCTCAGATTTATGAGGAAAATTTTACAGTTGCACAATTCTTTCTGCACAAAAATTTGCCTGGTGCTATTGGCTAGAAGAAAGTCAAAGGTCTTATCCACACAGCAAGGGAGGGAATTATACAGGGCAAGAACAGTTCAGTTCAGTTCAGTTGAGTTCAGTTCATTTCAGTCGCTCAGTCCAGTTCAGTCGCTCAGTCGTGTCCCACTCTTTGAGACCCCATGAATCGCAGCACGCCAGGCCTCCCTGTTCATCACCATCTCCCGGAGTTCACTCAGACTCACGTCCATTGAGTCCATGATGCCATCCAGCCATCTCATCCTTGATCGCCCCCTTCTCCTCCTGCCCCCAATCCCTCCCAGCATCAGAGTCTTTTCCAATGACTCAACTCTTCATATGAGGTGGCCAAAGTACTGGAGCTTCAGCCTTAGCATCATTCCTTCCAAAGAAATCCCGGGGCTGATCTCCTTCAGAATGGACTGGTTGGATCTCCTCGCAGACCAAGGGACTCTCAAGAGTCTTCTCCAACACCACAGTACAAAATCGTCACTTCTTCGGCACTCAGCCTTCTTCACAGTCCAACTCTCACATCCATACATGACCACAGGAAAAACTGTAGCCTTGACTAGACAGACCTTAGTCGGCAAAGTAATGTCTCTGCTTTTGAATTAAGAGGTAAGAATTATAGATGCCATAAGACTGTCTGTTATAATCATGAACCACTTTTTTGTCCATAATCCAACAATTTATATGAAATGGACAATTCCTTAAAAGAAAGACTTTCCCCAAATGTTTAAAGCAACTTTAACAATATAATATATTGGGTTTCACTGTTGGCTCAGAATCTGCCTGCAATGTAGGAGACCCAGGTTTGGGAGGATCCCCTGGAGAAGGGAATGGTTGCTCACTTCAATATTATTGACTGAAAAATTCCATGGACAGAGGAGCCTGGCAAGCTACAATCCATGGGGTCACAAAGAGTTGGACACTGCTGAACATCTATCACTTTCCATGAGGGGAATTAACCATATAATAGCCAAGTATAATATAATAGCCAAATACTGGAAAAAGAACAAATGTCATCAGCAGATGAATAGATAAACCGGCTGATATTGTCTAGGCAACAGGATACTGCTGCTAAGTCGCTTGAGTTGTGTCCAACTCTGTGCAACACCATAAATGACAGCTCACCAGGCTCCCCTGTCCCTGGGATCCTCCAGGCAAGAATACTGGAGTGGGTTGCCATTTCCTTCTCCAATGCATGAAAGTGAAAAGTGAAAATGAAGTCATTCAGTCGTGTCCGACTCCTAGCGACCCCATGCACTGCAGCCTACCAGGTTCCTCTGTCCATGGGATTCGCCAGGCAAGAGTACTGGAGTGGGTTGCCATTGCCTTTTCCAACAGAATACTACCAAGCAATTAAAAAAAAAAAAAAGTAACAACCACATGCAGCAAAATAGATTAATCTCTAAATAATTATGATGAGTATAAAAAGCCTGAACAGAGAACCAGTCAATGCCCCAAGTGGAAGAAGTAGCAAAAATCTGATTGTTTCAATGCATTATTTTCCTCTTTTTATTTTGGCACAAGGCCTCGCTGTCCCAGTCACTCTCTACTGTTTAAATATTTTTGTTTTTAAATTCTTAATCATTATTCATATGGACTGTTTGGTCTGAAATAAGCTCCTCTGTCATAGTCACCTTCAGAAGGCTGACTTCTCTCAAGTGCAGAAATAAAAAATGAGAACATAATACAGGATTTGTAAGATGCAGTACTTGCATGTCAGGTTTGTATTAAAGAAAATATTAATGAAATACCCTTGTTCCTTTATTTTGGCTAGATACATATTTTTTGTTTATGGAAAGTTGCCATATAGAGAGTTTCTGTTTTCTGAAGAATGGGAAATAATTGTTGAATGAGTGTAACATACTCATCCTATAATTCCCTTTGGTATTCCCCCTCAAAGATGACTTATTTTTGTATGTGTCTAATAGAGTTATACATGTGTGACTTTGTAGAAAATTCCAAGTAATCTATCACTATTTTAATTAGCATTATTACCAATGTTTTCCTGACATGATAAAGTTAAGATTATGATTATGCATTTTATAGATATATTCTTTAAATCAAAGAACAGGAGTCATGTCAATGGGTTCATGGCATTTGGTTAAATTGCTTCAGTTTATAAGACTAAAATAAAAGGAGGAAAGATGTGATACAGCAAGAAGGCCAGCAGATCACCATCAAAATTATTTGCAGAAGTGCTGGATATTGCAAGACAGCCATTAGCATTTAACATCATTTAACATTTATTGACTTTTTGAAATTAATTGCTTTGTATTCATCATAAAATTTAATCGAAAAAAGGATCAATGTTACTATAGATTTGTAAATAAGAAAGCAGTCTCAGAAATTAACAAATAATACATGGTAGAGTTAGAATAAAAATATAGTTCTGTCTTTCCCTGCTTCAGCCTTAAAGTTTGCCTTTTCTTAAAATAATAATAATAATAATAAAGTAATAGAATGAACACTTAACTGTGACAACTCCCTGTAGAAGTAACTCAAGAGAGTGGATGTAAATGAATCCTTGGGAGTTCGGAAAATACCTTAGATCCCAATAAAGTACAGAGATGTTTTCTCAGAAAGGTAGGGCTAGATCGTGAATGCAACAGAGAAATGTTAAGCATCATCCATTCATTCATTCATTAGTGTTTATTGAGTGTTTCTTGCTATGGTAGGCACATGCTCTGAAGCATTAAACTAAACAGCACAAATTTAGGTTTGTCAAAAGGGATGTTTCTCTCTCTTTTTTTTTTTCGATTTGAAAACAATCAGAATTTATTAACTGACCAGACTGCAAAAATAATTATGGTAGATAACTTCCTTCATCCTTATAATAAACCTGTTGATCTGGTATTTCTGGTTGCCAACATCTCCACT
The DNA here is from genome assembly GCA_917880005.1 of Nanger dama. Lineage (NCBI taxonomy): Eukaryota > Metazoa > Chordata > Mammalia > Artiodactyla > Bovidae > Nanger > Nanger dama. Next base: position 8,950,157 of record CAKJTW010000059.1, read on the forward strand.
TTCTACAAGATAGGTGGTCTTTTTCTTTATTCTGCCTCATGGAGAAAACAATTTAAGGGGCCACAGGAAGCTGTTTGCTTCTTTGAAACATTTTCCAACAGGACAGATCTCATGAACCAGATACTCTATGCAGATGAAGTCATATTTGCCAAGAGGTTGAGAAATCAACACATTATCCATCAAGGCAATTTGCTTCTTGTTTATTTTGCCATAACCATGCTGTAGATCAATTCATTTACAGACTTCGGATTTGGGTTCCCCTATGCACTGTACATCATGAGAAACGCTGGACTGGAAGAAACACAAGATGGAATCAAGACTGCCGGGAGAAATATCAATAACCTCAGATATGCAGATGACACCACCCTTATGGCAGAAAGTGAAGAGGAGCTAAAAGCCTCTTGATGAAAGTGAAAGAGGAGAGTTGGCTTAAAGAGGAGAGTTGGCTTAAAGCTCAACATTCAGAAAATGAAGATCATGGCATCCGGTCCCATCACTTCATGGGAAATAGATGGAGAAACAGTGGAAACAGTGTCAGACTTTATCTTTTTGGGCTCCAAAATCACTGCAGATGGTGACTGCAGCCATGAAATTAGAAGATGCTTACTCCTTGGAAGAAAAGTTATGACCAACCTAGACAGTATATTCAAAAGCAGAGACATTACTTTGCTGACTAAGGTCCATCTAGTCAAGGCTATGGTTTTTCCTGTGGTCATGTATGGATGTGAGAGTTGGACTGTGAAGAAGGCTGAGTGCTGAAGAAGTGACGCTTTTGAACTGTGGTGTTGGAGAAGACTCTTGAGAGTCCCTTGGACTGCAAGGAGATCCAACCAGTCCATTCTGAAAGAGATCAGCCCTGGGATTTCTTTGGAAGGAATGATACTAAAACTTTCAGTTGGACACGACTGAAGCAAAGAGTTGACTCATTGGAACAGACTCTGATGCTGAGAGGGATTGGGGGCAGGAGGAGAAGGGGACGACCAAGGATGAGATGGTTGGATGGCATCACAGACTCGATGGACGTGAGTCTGAGTGAACTCCGGGAGAAGGTGATGAACAGAGAGGCCTGACATGCTGTAATTCATAGGGTCACAAAGAGTCGGACATGACTGAACGACTGACCTGAACTGAACTGAACTGAACTGAACTGACGCACTGTATGGAGAAGGCAATGACATCCCACTCCAGTACTCTTGCTTGGAAACTCCCATGTCTGTAGGAGCCTGGTAGACTACAGTCCATGGGGTTGCAAGGAGTCGGATGTGACTGAGCGACTTCATTTTCACTTTTCACTTTCACGCACTGGAGAAGGAAATGGCAACCCACTCCAGTGTTCTTGCTTGGAGAATCCCAGGGACGGGGGAGCCTGGTGGGCTGCCGTCTATGGGTCGCACAGAGTTGGACACGACTGAAGCAACTTGGCAGCAGCAGCATGCAATGTATGATTCCACAATTCTCAGCATGTTAATTGAAACCTTGCTGACTTCACAAAGGTACTATTGAAGATCTGACTAAGGGAAAGAAGCTGCAACACCTTCGGAAACATTGTGCTCACTTCATTTATACCTCTGATCCTGATGACAAATGCCAATTCGGGTTCCATGGGTACATAGATTTTGAAGGCTTATCTTGCCACTATAGCCATTCAAATTTCAGTTCAAATGCAGTTCACATATGCCTGTATTCCTTGTGAAGTGCTTAGCTTTTTCATGGATAAGCTTCCTCCTGGCCTTTCGAAGCCTCTTTTGGGCAAATTTCTTTCTAAGGCACTTGATCTTAATCTCTCTGAAATCCTTTCCCTTTATCTTAAGGGTTTCTGGCACAATAGGAACCTTCTTTTTCTTCTCTTCTGCAGCCTCCATGGTTCCAGCTGGGAAAGAGAAAGGGGATGTTTTTCAAACTGTTAGTAAAGTCAGTAATATTAATTTGAGGAGATTTGATATCTTAATTTATTTTTCTTAATCAAAAATAATACAATGGTATTATTATTAATGGAAATTATAGAATAGATAAAATAGCATGTGTGTGTTACTCACTCTATCATCTATGACTCTTTGTGACTCCAGGGACTGTAGCCTGCCAGGCTCCTCTGTCCATGTAATTCTCCAAGCAAGAATACTGAAGTGGTTTGCCATTCCCTTCTCCAGGGGATCTTCCTGACCCAGAGATCAAACCTGACTCTCCTGCACTGCAGTGTTGCAGGCAGATTCTTACCATCTGTGACTCCAGGAAAGCATAGTGCAGATTATTTGGATGCTTTTTACACCTATAAAGGCCATTCAGTGCGTGTGTGTGGACTTTTGCTTATCACACATATGTAATTCATACATATATGCTACATCATGATGGAAACTATATTTTTGTGTGTGTTCTCAGTCAAAACATTGAAAGACATCATCTTTCTAAAGAACAATGGAGTATATTTATTCAGAAACAAGATTCTACAAAAACTAACATTTAAGTACTTTATATTAACCTATAGATATTTTGAAAATTAGTAGAGAGTAACCAGTGATCTGACATAGTGAAATTTCCCCTGCTGTCATCTGAAAAGCACATTTAATTTTCACCTACCTTAATAATCTAGCATCAAAAATAGAAATAAAAATCATTTCTTGTTTTGCATTTGATGTTATAATTAATAACAGACATCTATTATTTCCTATGGGAACAATCCTAATCACGCAAGCATTCTTGCTTTTAGTCTCCTTCCAAGAAGCCAAGAACAATATATTGTAGATAGAATAGCTTAAAGAAATCAGAGAAATAAAATTTCCTTCTGTTTCAAGGCTCACATTTTATACTATTTTTTTTCATACCTGTGATCTGGGATTTGAGCCATTTCTAATTAAAATTAGATGGCTGGCATATTTGTTTGCAAACTGGCACCATTTTTCTAATAAGCTGTGAGTATTAGGACAATAATATATTTATTGGGACCAGTATTCACTTAGTCACATCATGAAAAGTATTTATTACATGCTGTTTATGGTGCCATACGTTATTTTGCTTTTAAAATAGAAAATAAAAGTCCTCAACAGGACTTGGAGGTATGATAGTATTGCTTTCCTATAGGACACATAACTTATATTATGTACATCACTTCACGCAAAAGTATTCATTTTTAACAAATGTGTCATATCACAAGCAACAGAATTCATAACATTAAAAGGAAATCTTGGCAAAATAAATTGCACTACAACATAATTGTGATGTTAAACTTATTAAGAGAGATGGAAACAGAACAGCCTGATTATTGGTATAAACAGAAATTGTTGAAAACAGTATTTCACATTAAAATATTTAGTTGAACTTTTACTAAATTAATTAGCCTGAAGATTTTTTCTTTAATTTGTGTGTTTTTAAGTAAACAATTTCATTCATATATACATTTATATATAAGATTTAACCTAACTTGTCAAATTAACAGTGACTTAAAAAAATACCATCATAAAATAGATCTTGAATCTGGAGTCCCTCAACTTCAGAGTAGTCGAGTATGATTTTGCATACTGTACATTGCATAAGACACCCAGCTTAAGGGAAGCTGGTATGGAGTGGAGTGATGGGGGGGTGGGATAAAGCCAAACTCCCTTTGATAATAAAAGGAGGAATTTCTTTTAAATTTTCAAAAACAAACAAAAAAAGTTACCTATGGGCTGACCAGAGCTATGCACAACTTCTTTTTCCAGTCCATTTATTTGCTCTTCAATCCCTGATCTTGTGCAACTTACTACCAGAATTAAGAGAGTTTAATGGAAAGACATTACTCTGAGCATGGCCACTTTTGCAGGAACACTACAGAAAATGTCTTAGAATAGATTATGACACAAGTAAAAAAGAAGACTTGCATTTTATTTTAAATATTTACATTGTCAATATATTAAACATTTTAAAAATTTGCTTTAGGTTGTGTATACATGTTCAGTCGCTCAGTAGTGTTTGACTCTTTGTGACCCCACCAGTCTCCTTTTGTCCATGGGATTTCAATCCTGGAGTAGGTTGCCATTTCCTACCCCAAAGGATCTTTCTGACCCAGGGATCCATCCAATAACTCCTGACTCTTCTACATTGGCAGGTGGAGGTTGTTTGGCTGTTTTCAAGAAAAAAATCTTATGATTATTATTATTTTAAATATGTGTTTTTGGTGTGTCTGCAATACAATAAGCTTCACAGGTGGCATAGTAACAAAGAATTTGCCTGACAATGTAGGAGACACAAAAGATACAGGTATGATCCCTGGGTCAGGAAGATCCCCTGGAGTAGACAATGGCAACTCACTCCAGTATTCTTACCTGGAAAATTCCATGGACAGAGGATCTTGGCAGGCTATAGTCCATGGGGTCACAAAGAGTCAGATATGGCTGAACACACACACACACACACACATACACACATAGTGTACACTAAAACCAGTTTCCCATTCCAGAAATTGTTTAAAGATATATATTTTAAATTTTTTACTGATTTTAGCTCCTCAGTCAAAATTATATGATGAAGACAAAGCCTAGGTAATAACAATCGATTTTACTTGTTTCATTGGGTTACAAACATTTATAAAATTTACATCTCATATCATATTCACTTGCAAAGTACAGATCTTCCCTCTCTGTAGCCTAACAAATGAATTTTAAATAAAATTAAACTTTTCTTCTAACTTTTTGTAATGGTGAAACAGCCTGATCTTAGCAATGTAATTTATTTCCACAGGCATCTTCTCAAGCTTGTTCTGCTTTTACCAATTAGACCTGCCATTCTTCCCTTTTCTATTATGCATTCTACTCTAGATAGTAATACAATCCATTACTCTGCAGAAAACTGTTTTGCTTTTGTCTCATGTGACTCTACAACCTGCAAAACCTGTAAAAACTACTAGTAAAAACATCATTATATTATACAGTAGGGACAACTACAGAAGGTATTAGAGAGTAAGTGTACTTTGTTAGTGTACGTGGCCTGTTTTGATTTTTTGTTTGTTTATTGTTGATACATCTTGAGGAAAAAACACAGCAGAAATGTAGAAAATGCAACTACTAATCATCCCTCTCCACTAAAAATTTTTAATGCTAATTTTTGCTATCTAAATTTTCACCTAATTTAAAAATAAAAGATACTGAATTCCATTTTAATCAGTTCTTAACATTTTCATTTTGTATTTCCTAGTTTTTTAACCATTTTTTTAAATTAAGATATGTAATACATTCATAGAAAAGAATGTAAAACAAAATTTGCCGTTAAACAAGTTATAACAAAGTGAACATTGTATATCTATCTCCCAGATCAAAATATGTAACATTCTTAGAATCTCCTAAGTTGTTCCCAATTGTCTCTTCCTCACAACATCTTGAAAGTGAAAGTGGCTCAGTCATGTCCGACTCTTTGTGACCCCATGGATTATATCCTGTCAGGCTCCTCTGTCCATAGAATTCTCCAGACAAGAATACTGGAGTGGGTAATTGTTCCCTTCTCCAGGGGATCTTCCCAACACAGAGATCAAACCCAGGACTCCAACATTGTGGGCAGAATCTTTACCTTCTGAGCCATGAGGGAAGCCCACAATATCTCACTCTCTATAAAATACCCCTACTATAAAATCTGTGGAAATCAGTAACTTGTTTTGTTGAGTTTACCTCCAGTGATCCATGAAAAATCATTTAATTTTTTCTAATTTTGAAATTTATATCAATGGCTTCACATATATGTTTTACGTGTTTGGCTTTGATTTGACATTTTATTTTGCATTTCCTTCTTGTGTTCAATATTGTTCATTTCCTTCCTGTCTAATATGCCATTTCATGAATATACAATTTAATTCCTTATTTTATTAGAGATTCAGTTTGTTTCCAGTTTTTCTCAATGTGATCAGCATCTGTGTAATTGAGCATGCATGTGTCTAGAGTATATACTTGGAGTGGAGTCACATTTTAGAGAATATATGAATTTGTAATGACCAAACTCATTTCCATAGTCCATGTATTAGTTTATACTCCTACAAGTAGTATATAAAAATTCCATCAATATTTACATTTGGAAAAATAGAACTTGTTGATGATTTCAATGTATTACTAAGTCACTACAGTGAGTATATGATGGTATCTATTAGTTTTGTTTTGTATTCACTTATTGCTATAGAAATAAATTGCATTTTCATATATTTCTCCAATAAAAAAATTTTGGAAATATTTCATTACAAAGTTATGGCATTTACTCATTTTTTTCCCTGTTGAATTATTTTTCTTTTATCATTGCTTTGTAGAATTGCTTTAAATTTATTTTATTGAAGTTCAGTTGATTTACAATGTTGTGTTAATTTCTTCTGTACATTAAAGTGATTCAAGGATACATATGAATAATTAATATATAGACTTCTTCATATTCTTTTCCACTATGATCTATCATAGGATATTGAATATAGTCCCTTGTGCTATGCATTAAGACCTTGTTGTTTATCCATTCTGTATACAATAGTTTGCATCTGCAATCCCAAACTCCCATTCTTCTCCCACCTCCTTCCTGCGGCAAACACAAGTTGTTTTCTATATGTGTGAGCCCGTTTCCTCTATAAATTCATTTTTGTCATATTTTAGATTCCATGTGTAAGAGATATCATATGGTATTTGTCTTTGTCTTTCTGACTTACTTCCCTTAGTATAATAGGTCCATCTGTGTTGTTGCAAATGACATTTCATTCTTTATTTTGTGTGAGTAATATTCCATTGTATGTATGTATATATGTACATCTTCATCTGTTCATATATTGATGGACATTTAGGTTGTTTCTATGCCTTGGCTATTGTGAATAGTACTGCTATAAACATAGGGTTCATGAATCTTTTGAATTATAGTTTTTGGCTGTATATATGCCCAAGAGTGGAATTGTTGGATCATACATTAACTCTGTTTTCAGTTTTTGAGGAACCTTCATACCATTTTTTTCATTGTGGCTGCACCAGCTTATATTCCTACCAACAGTGTAAGAGATTTTCCTTTTCTCCACACCTTCTCCAGCATTCATTATTTGTAGACATTTTATGATGGCCATTCTGACTGGTGTGAGGTGGTACTGCATTGTAGTTTGGATCTGCATGTCTCTACTAATTAGCAGTGTTGAGAATCTTTTTATGTGACTGTTGGTCATCTGTGTGCCTGCTTTGAAAAAATGTCTATTTAGGTCTTCTGTCCATTTTTGACTAGGTTGGTTTGTGGTTGTTGTTGTTATTGAATTGTATGACTATTTTTATATTTTGGAAATTAAGCCCTCGTCAGGAACATCACTGGCAAATATTTTCTCCCAGCCCATAGTTTGTACTTCAAATATCTTCTGCTACTTAGCATTTTTGCTTTAATAATGTCTGTAAATTTGTTTTTTTATACATTTGACAACCTTGGTTTTTATATCAATGGTAGATACCCACAATTCCCAAAATGTATCTTGTGACACTTCAGTATACTACTTGAACTCATGGGAATGCTATCAGTTCAGTTCAGTTCAGTCGCTCAGTCGTGTCCAACTCTTCACGACCCCATGAAGTGCAGCATGCCAGGCTCCCTGTCCATTACCATTTCCCAGAGTTCACTCAGACTCATGTTCATCGAGTCCATGATGCCATCCAGCCATCTCATCCTCTGTCATCCCCTTCTACTCCTGCCCCCAATCCCTCCCAGCATCAGAGTCTTTTCCAATGAGTCAACTCTTTGCATGAGGTGGCCAAAGTACTGGAGTTTCAGTTTTAGCATCATTCCTTCCAGAGAAATCCCAGGGCTGATCTTCAGAATGGACTGGTTGGATCTCCTTGCAGACCAAGGGACTCTCAAGAGTCTTCTCCAACACCACAGTTCAAAAGCATCAATTCCTCAGCCCTCAGCCTTCTTCATAGTTCAACTCTCACATCCATACATGACCACAAGAAAAACCATAGCCTTGTCTAGGCAGACATTAGTCGGCAAAGTAATGTCTCTGCTTTTGAATATACTATCTAGGTTGACCATAACCTTTCTTCCAAGGAGTAAGCATCTTTTAATTTCATGGCTGCTGTCACCATCTGCAGTGATGTTGGAGCCCCCAAAATAAAATCTGACACTGTTTCCACTGTTTCCCCATCTATTTCCCATGAAGTGGTAGGACTGGATGCCATGGTCTTAGTTTTCTGAATATTGAGCTTTAAGCCAACTTTTTTGCTTTCCTCTTTCACTTTCATCAAGAGGCTTTTTAGCTCCTCTTCACTTTCTGCCATAATGGTGGTGTCATCTGCATACCTGAGGTTATTGGTATTTCTCCCGGCAATCTTGATTCCAGCTTGTGTTTCTTCCAGTCCAGCGTTTCTCATGATGTACTCTGCATATAAGTTAAATAAGCAGGGTGACAATATACAGCCTTGACACTCCTTTTCCTATTTGGAACCAGTCTGTTGTTCCATGTCCAGTTCTAACTGTTGCTTCCTGACCTACATGCAGACTTCTCAAGAGGCGGGTTAGGTGGTCTGGAATCCCCATCTCTTTCAGAATGCTGTAGGATATGTTAAATTTTCAAAGGAAATTTGGCAATACTGAACATCTGTTGAACAATGTGTGAAATACTAGCTTGACGAAGTTAACAATTTCAGCATTATAGTGTTCTACAGTCTTTTGAATAATAATAAATTTTTGCAAGCTAGATTTCTAGTGTTTTTTGTGATAAAATATAACTACCAATCTAGACATATATGTTATACCCTTCACAAAAAGTAAGTCAAAGTTGATCACAGACATAAAGGTAAAATTCAAAACTATAAAAGTTCTAGAAATAAAATATGAGAAAATATGGATGACCTTAGATATGGTGATGATTTCTTTCATATGATACCAAAGGCAATATCCATGAAAGAAAGAATTGATAAGCTGGACTTCATTAAATTTAAACACTTATACTCTGTGAAAGACAATATTAAAATAATCAGAAGATAAAACAGGTTTGGAGAAAATATTTGTAAAAAACAGCTGATCAAGAATTTTTATCCAAAACACACAAAGAACTCTTAAAATTTAGTAATAAGAAAGTAAACTATCTGATTTTTAAAGTGTTAAAGACTTTAACAGATTCCTCATCAAAGAAGATACACAGATGACAAATAAGCATAGGAAAAGTTGTTCCATGTCATAGATCATCAGGGAAATGCAAATTAAAGCAACAATGAAATACTGCTACACCCTTATTAGAACACCCAATATCTAGGCATTGACAGCCCCAAGTGCTGGCCAAGATGTGGAGCAACAGTACCTCTCATTCGTTGCTGGTAAGAATGCAAAATGCCACTGCCACAGTTTGGCATTTTGTTACAAAATTAAACTTACTCTTACCATATGATATGACAGTCATGCTCATTAGTATTTACCCCAAAAAGTTTAAAACTTCTGTCAACAGGAAAACCTGCAAATGGGTGTCTAAAGGAGTTTTATTTTATTCATAATTGCCAAAACTTGGAAGCAACCATGATATTCTTGGTTGGTATATCCAGACAATGGAATATTACTCAGCACTAAAGAGAAAATAAGCTATCAAGTCATGAAAAGACATGGAGGGACCATAAATGCATATTAGTAAGTGAAAGGCAATTTAATTTTTCAAATGTATATATTGTATGTTTTTAATTATATGAAATTCTGGATGATACAAATTATAGAGACAATAAAAAAGTCACTGGTTGTTGGGGCTTGGGGAAGGGGAGAGAGATGAACAGTTGGATCATGTAGGATTTTAAAGCAGTGAAAATTCTGTATGATTATATAATGATGGATTTATGTCATTATACATTTGTCCAAAAGTATAGAATATACAACAGCAAGTGAACCTTAATGTCAATATGGACTTTGTATGACTTGTCAGCATACATTCACCAATTTAAAAAATGCTGTGGTGGTGAATGTTGATAACACAGAATGTTTTGCATGTGTAGGGTGAAGAAATACATAGGAAATCTCTGTGTATGTCCTTCAAATTTGCTGTAAGTCTAAAACTGCTCTTAAAATAAACTCTTAATACATTAATAATAGAAAAAAACATTTTTAAAAAGCAACTGCCACTCAAAAATCAATTTGGAAGAGAATTAGGATGGTGACATCCAATCTAATTCAAGGGTTGAAATAGATACATATAATCCATTAATAAGTTAGTGAATATTTTAAAAATGAAATAAAATTCTTTTTCAGTTTATGCATATTTGTTTTTCAAATCACTAGTACATTTTAGAATATGAACAGTTTTAAGTTTTTTTTTTTTAACCTATTAAACAAACAGAATGATTTCTTTTGCCCTATGGATGTCATTAAAAAAAAAAGTACACCATAAGGGCATCACAGACAGAAAAATTTTAAGAACTTCTGTAATAACAGTGTTTAAAGAGGAAATGTAAGGTTGAGTTTGGGAAAATGTACAGATTCTATAATTATATATGTAATTAATAAGCCTGGGAGATTGAGTTTGTAACTCTAATATTTCCTCTTCATATTGTGTTTGGATCAGCCTTTTTCTTATTAACTGAACAGCAGTTTTAACATAGCTATTTCTTTGTTCAAAGTGACTCAAGTCTGTGATCAGGAAATCTTATTCCTCTTAATTGAATAACCTTTAATAGATCATCTCAAGTGTATCTTTAAATAAACAGCAATGAACCCAATATATCTCACTGTTTTCTCTCAATTTCCTTCTCTAATTATTATAATTAGTAGTTCTTATTTCTTTTTAATGTTACCCAGCTGTAACAAATAACCTTGAACCATTTTGATTATCTCTGTAAAAAAATTAATGGGCAATTGGAGGACTGCATTTATTATATATGAAACAAAAATAAATCCTGGTGAACCACTTAAAATAATTTTTACAGGAAAGCTCAGCTGAAACCAAAAGCTGTGTAAGTCAATATTTCTATAAACTAGTGAAAGTTACATGTTAAGATAGTAAATTAAGCTTGTATTAATTAAGACTTCATAAGGTATACGCCTAACAGAAGTTTCCTGGAAATGAAATAATCCTAAGTGTCGTTTCAAGAAAAACATGAAGGGCTTGGTTAGATATTAAATAAAATCTATTAATAGATTCTATTAATTATTTTTAATTTTAAAGATGTAAGCCCTTCCTTCCCAGAATCTACACTTTAAAATGAAGGTGGGCTGACAAAATCCAGCAATTCTCCCCAATATTCATGGAGAAGTCCCTGAAAAATGTCTAAGAATCAATACTAAACTATCTCAACAGAGACAAAAGGAATACAGCTGCTCACAATGTTCCCTCTCCAGTCTGGGAGAATTGCAGAAAGAGACAAAGCAGTTACTATAACCACAGGGAGCCAGTTTTTCCTACAATACATAGTAACTGATAAATACTGTGAAGAGAAAGTAAATATTCTAGAATCCTCAGATAAAATAGGAGTATCAAACAAAGAAACTCATTGAGAAATCTAGGTAAGACTCTCTGCTTCTGTTATGTACTACAAAAAACTGGATCAAAAACAATAGGTGCCATAGGCTTTTCATTTTTGAAATTGTTATGATGCCTGAGGGAACTCACGTGATGCCAAAAAATGACAATAAACTCTAAGGTAGGCATTGGCTAAACAAGGCATGAACACTTGGAAATTACTGCAAGGTTAGGAGTATCCATCTACTGTGTTAGAATATCCTGATATAAATGGAACAGTTACACATCACACAGGAAAAAAACAAACAAACAAACAAAAACCTCAAAAGAGAGATGAAAATCAAGTCCTCAAGAAGGCGTTTATGCCTTTGGACTTCAAATTGGTAGATTTATACAATTTCCAGCCCTCACATTGTATTAAAAACATGCAGATAGAAAGTTCCAGAAAAACATCTATTTCTGCTTTATTGACTTTGCCAAAGCCTTTGACTGTGGGGATCACAATAACCTGTGGAAAATTCTGAAAGAGATGGGAATACCAGACCACCTAACCTGCCTCTTGAGAAGTCTGTATGCAGGTCAGGAAGCAACAGTTAGAACTGGACATGGAACAACAGACTGGTTCCAAATAGGAAAAGGAGTATGTCAAGGCTCTATATTGTCATCCTGTTTATTTAACTTCTATGCAGAGTACATCATGAGAAACGCTAAACTGGAAGAAGCACAAGCTGGAATCAAGATTGCTGGAAGAAATAGCAATAACCTCAGATATGCAGATGACACCACCCTTATGGCAGAAAGTGAAGAGGAGCTAAAAAGCCTCTTGTTGAAAGTGAAAAAGGAAAGTGAAAAAGTTGTCTTAAAGCTCAACATTCAGAAAAAAGAAGATCATGGCATCCGGTCCCATCACTTCATGGGAAATAGATGAGGAAACAGTAGAAACAGTGTCAGACTTTGTTTTGGGGGCTCCAAAATCACTGCAGATGGTGACTGCAGCCATGAAATTTAAAAATGCTTACTCCTTGGAAGAAAAGTTATGACCAACCTAGATAGTATATTCAAAAGCAGAGACATTACTTTGCCGACTAAGGTCCGTCTAGTCAAGGCTATGGTTTTTCTTGTGGTCATGTATGTATGTGAGAGTTGGACTGTGAAGAAGGCTGAGGGCTGAGGAATTGATGCTTTTGAACTGTGGTGTTGGAGAAGACTCTTGAGAGTCCCTTGGTCTGCAAGGAGATCCAACCAGTTCATTGTGAAGGAGATCAGCCCTGGGATTTCTTTGGAAGGAATGATGCTAAAACTGAAACTCCAGTACTTTGGCCACCTCACGTGAAGAGTTGACTCATTGGAAAAGACTCTGATGCTGGGAAGGCTTGGGGGCAGGAGGAGAAGGGGACGACCGAGGATGAGATGACTGGATGGCATCATGGACTCGATGGACGTGAGTCTGAGTGAACTTTGGGAGTTGGTGATGAACAGGGAGGCCTGGCATGCTGCGATTCATGGGGTCGCAAAGAGTCGGACACAAATGAGCGACTGAATTAAACTGAACTGAACTGAACTGAACTGAACTAGGTACCTTAGAAAGAGCAAGTCACTTTTATCAAGAACAAAATTAAGAGTGGCAAGACAATTATGCAACTATACAGAAAAATAACAAAATGACAAACACTAATGTGTTCACAGAAGATGAAAAGTTCAGGCTATAGAAAAATGAAACTCAAAGAATAAGCAAAAGTAATCAAAACACTCGTCTTTTAAACAAGTATTGTATGCTATAGAAATAAATTGCTTCAATTATGAAATCAAAAAAAAAAATAATAAGGACTCAAAGCAGTAATCTTTAAGTAGAATGAGAGTTGCAGAGAATTTATAAACTAAAGAAACAACTTGAGGATTGAAAACAAACATAACTACAGAAAATCACTTTTAAATATAAATAAGGATGAAAACAGAATATGATGGAAATACTAACAGTAAATGCAAAAGGAAAGGCAAGAGGCTAGGGGATAACAACCGAACTGGAGGACAAAAGAAATGCAACCTAAAAGTGAGAGCTAGCAAGAGAAAGAAAATTTTTAAAAATTGCCTCACAGTTTTCTTAATTTCTCTAGCTTTTGCCTGTCTTGTTTGATGCCAAGCAACTGTATCATCTCATGTTATCTTCTAGTACTGACATTTTCATTGCTCTTGGAATAAAAGAACCAAGCAGAGGGCAAACAAGAACGAAGAAGTGCGAGAGATACCACTAACATGAAATTCTCATTCCCTCGCACTCCACCTGCTATAGAAGGTCCAGCACACTTGCTTCTTCTTTTGTGCTTGTTGGTGGTTTGTGGTTTAGTTGCTAAGTTGTATCTAACTCATACATCCCCATGGACTGTACCTCATCATGCTCTCTTTCTATATCTGAGTTAATGAACATCAGCACCCACTGGGTAAGCCAAAACTTCACAGTAAATATTTGTGCTTTTTGTTGTTGTTGTTTTCTTCTCCTCAGTTGCATGACTTATTGAGAGACAACAAACATAACACTAAGTTCCAGTCATATGATGTGTCAAATATACATGTGAATCAATTTAGAAATGATTGCCATAACAGAGTTAGTCAATACTTCCATCACCTCACATAATAATTATCGTGTGTGTGTGTGTGTGAGGTAAGCACACACAGGATTATTCTCTTAGCAATTTTTAAGTATATAATACAGTTACAGACACAATTCTGAATATTTGATCCCCAGAATTTATTATTCTTACTACTGGAAGTTTGTGCCCTTTAAAATCTCCCCATTTCCTCTATTCCTGCGCCCTCTTAACTATCATTTTACTCTATGTTTCTATGAGTTCAGCTTTTTTTTTTGATCCCATATGTATGTGAGATCTTACACTTTTTATCTTTCTCTATTAGACTTTTTTCAATCGGCAAAATGCCCTCACAGTTAATCCACATTATCTCAAATGGCAGGATTTCATTTTTATGGCTGAATATTTCATTATGCTTCACTGGTGGCTCAGTGATAAAAATCCTCCTACCAATGCAGGAGATGAAAGTGTGATCCCTGGGTCAGAGAGAACCTTTGTAGAAGGAAATGGCTAGCCACTCCAGTATTCCTGCTGGGAAATCACATGGACAGAGGAGACTTGGAGGCTACCATCATGGGGTTGCAAAGAGTTGGACATGACTTAGAGACTAAACAGCAATAACAACTATTCCACTGTATGACAGAATGTGGTCCACTGGAGAAGGGAATGGCAAGCCACTTCAGTATTTTTGCCTTGAAAACCCCAAGAACAGTATGAAAGGGCAAAATGATAGGATACCAAAAGAGAAACTCCCCAGGTCATTAGGTGTCCAATATGCTACTAGAGGTCAGTGGAGAAATAACTCCAGAAAGAGTGAAGGGATGGAGCCAAAGCAAAAACAACACCCAGTTGTGGATAGGACTGGTGATAGAAGCAAGATCTGATGCTGTAAAGAGCAATATTGCATAGGAACCTGGAATGTCAGGTCCATGAATCAAGGCAAATTGGAAGTGGTCAAACAAGAGATGGCAAGGGTGAACGTCGACATTCTAGGAATCAGTGAACTAAAATGGACTAAAATGGGTGAATTTAACTCAGATGACCATTATATCTACTACTGCGGGCAGGAATCCCTCAGAAGAAATGGAGTAGCCATCATGGTCAACAAAAGAGTCCGAAATGCAGTACTTGGATGCAGTCTCAAAAACGACAGAATGATCTCTGTTCGTCTCCAAGGCAAAGCATTCAAATTCACAGTAATCCAAGTCTATGCCCCAACCAGTAATGCTGAAGAAGCTGAAGTTGAATGGTTTTATGAAGACCTACAAGACCTTTTAGAACTAACACCCAAAAAAGATGTCCTTTCATGATAGGGGACTTGAATGCAAAAGTAGGAAGTCAAGAAACACCTCGAGTAACAGGCAAATTTGGCCTAGGAATGCGGAATGAAGCCGGGAAAAGACTAATAGAGTTTTACCAAGAAAATGCACTGGTCATAGCAAACACCTTCTTCCAACAACACAATAGAAGACTCTACACATGGACATCACCAGATGGTCTACACTGAAATCAGACTGATTATATTCTTTGCAGCCAAAGATGGAGAAGCTCTATGCAGTCAACAAAAACAAGACCAGGAGCTGACTGTGGCTCAGATCATGAACTCCTTATTACCAAATTCAGACTCAAATTGAAGAAAGTAGGGAAAATTCCTAGACCAAGGAGTAAGCATCTTTTAATTTCATGGCTGCAGTCACCATCTGCAGTGATTTTGGAGCCCCCAAAATGAAGTATGACACTGTTTCCCCATCTATTTGCCATGAAGTGATGGGACCAGACGCCATGATCTTCGTATTCTGAATGTTGAACTTTAAGCCAACTTTTTCGCTCTCCTCTTTCATCAAGAGGCTTTTCAGTTCCTCTTCACTTTCTGCCATAAGGATGGTGTCATCTGTTTATCTGAGAGGTTATTGATATTTCTCCCGGCAATCTTGATTCCAGCTTATGTTTCTTCCAGTCCAGCATTTCTCATGATGTACTCTGCATACAAGTTAAATAAGCAGGTTAACAATAAGCAGCCTTGACGTACTCTTTTTCCTATTTGGAACCAGTCTGTTGTTCCATGTCCAGTTCTAACTGTTGCTTCCTGACCTGCATACAGATTTCTCAAGAGGCAGGTCAGGTGGCCTGGTATTCCCATCTCTTTCAAAATTGTCCACAGTTTATTGTGATCTACACAGTCAAAGGCTTTGGCATAGTCAAGAAAGCAGAAATAGATGTTTTCCTGGAACTCTCTTGCTTTTTCCATGATCCAGCAGATGTTGGCAATTTGATCTCTGGTTCCTCTGCTTTTTCTAAATCCAGCTTGAACATACGGTTCACGTATTGCTGAAGCCTGGCTTGGAAAATTTTGAGCATTACTTCACTAGCATGTGAGATGAGAGCAATTGTGCAGTAGTTTGAGCATTCTTTGGCATTGCTTTTCTTTGGGATTGGAAGGAAAACTGACCTTTTCCAGTCCTGTGGCCACTACTGAGGTTTCCAAGTTTGCTGGCATATTGAGTGCAGCAGTTTCACAGCATCATCTTTCATGATTTGAAACACCTCCACTGGAATTCCATCACCTCCACTAGCTTTGTTTGTAGTGATGCTTTCTAAGGCCCACTTGACTTCACATTCCAAGATGTCTGGCTCTAAATTAATGATTACATCATCATGATTATCTTGGTCTTGAAGATCTTTTTGTACAGTTCTTCCATGTATACTTGCCACCTCTTCTTAATATCTTCTGTCCAGACCATTTCTGTCCTTTATCGAGCCCATCTTTGCATGAAATGTTTCCTTGGTATCTCTAATTTTCTTGAAGAGGTCTCTAGTCTTTCCCATTCTGTTCTTTACCTCGATTTCTTTGCATAGATCTCTGAAGAAGGCTTTCTTATCTCTTCTTGCTATTCTTTGGAACTCTGCATTCAGATGCCTATATTTTTTTCTTTTCTCCTTTGCTTTTCACCTCTCTTCTTTTCACAGCTATTTTTAAGGCCTCCCCAGACAGCCATTTTGCTTTTTTGCATTCCTTTTCCATGGGGATGGTCTTGATCCCTGTCTCCTGTAAAATGTCATGAACCTCATTCCATAGTTCATCAGGCACTCTAACTATCATATATAGTCCCTTAAATCTATTTCTCACTTTCACTGTATAATCATAAGGGATTTGATTTAGGTCATACCTAAATGGTC
Source organism: Nanger dama (assembly GCA_917880005.1). Lineage (NCBI taxonomy): Eukaryota > Metazoa > Chordata > Mammalia > Artiodactyla > Bovidae > Nanger > Nanger dama. The sequence goes on from CAKJTW010000059.1 coordinate 8,967,311, forward strand.
TAGCGGTTTTCCCTACTTTCTTCAATTTGAGTCTGAATTTGGCAGTAAGGAGTTCATGATCTGAGCCACAGTCAGCTCCTGGTCTTGTTTTTGTTGACTGTAGAGTGCTTCTCCATCTTTGGCTGCAAAGAATATAATCAATCTGATTTCGGTGTGGACCATCTGATTATGTCCATGTGTAGAGTATTCTCTTTTGTTGTTGGAAGAGGGTGTTTGCTATGATCAGTGCATTTTCTTGGCAAAGGTCTGTTAGTCTTTTCCTGGCTTCATTCCTCATTCCAAGGCCAAATTTGTCTGTTACTCCAGGTGTTTCTTGACTTCCTACTTTTGCATTCAAGTCCCCTATAATGAAAAGGACATCTCCTTTGGGTGTTAGTTCTAAAAGGCATTGTAGGTCTTCTTAAACCATTCAACTTCAGGTACTTCAGCATTACTGGTTGAGCCATAGACTTGGAAAACTGTGATATTGAATGGTTTGCCTTGGAGACGAAGAAATCATTCTGTCATTTTTGAGATTGCATCCAAATACTGCATTTCGGACTCTTTTGTTGACCATGATGCCTGCTCCATTTCTTTTCTTTTCTTTTTTTTACTCCATTTCTTCTGAGCGATTCCTGCCCACAGTAGTAGATATAATGGTCATCTGAGTTAAATTCACCCATTCTAGTCCATTTTAGTTCACTGAATCCTAGAATGTCGATGTTCATCCTTGCCATCTCTTGTTTGACCACTTCCAATTTGCCTTGATTCATGAACCTGACATTCCAGGTTCCTATGCAATATTGCTCTTTATAGCATCAGATCTTGCTTCTATCACAAGTCACATCCACAACTGGGTATTGTTTTTGCCTTGACTCCATCCCTTCACTCTTTCTGGAGTTAATTCTCCACTGATCTCCAGTAGCATATTGGGCACCTAATGACCTGGGGAGTTCCTCTTTTGGTATTCTATCGTTTTGCCTTTTCGTACTGTTCATGGGGTTCTCAAGGCAAGAATACTGAAGTGGCTTGCCATTCTCTTCTCCAGTGGACCACATTCTGTCAGACCTCTCCACCATGACCCGCCCATTTTGGGTTGCCCCACTGGCATGGCTTGGTTTCATTGAGTTAGACAAGGCTTTTGTCCTAGTGTGAACCGATTGACTAGTTTTCTGTGAGTGTGGTTTCAGTGTGTCTGCCCTCTGATGCCATCTTGCAACACCTACCGTCTTACCTGGGATCCCCTACCTTGGGCGTGGCATATCTCTTCACGGCTATTCTAGCAAAACACATCTGCCGCCCCTGACCTTGAACGAAGGGTAGCTCCTCTTGGGCTGTTCCTGCACCCTTGCAGCCTGGCACTCTAGGCTGCTGCCCCTGACCTTGGACATGGGGTAGCTCCTCTCTGCCATGCTCAGTGTGCCGCCAGCTTGCAGCCACCTGCACTTTTATATATATATATATATATATATATATATTTATATATTTTATGTATTTTATATATTATATATATAAATATATATATATATATTGCTTTTCACACTTAAAGATCTGATCAAACTGAAATTGATTTTGGAAGCTCAAAGCCAGTGTTTTTTAAATCATACAGAAGGATGTCAATATAGGCAGCACAGTTTATTGAAATAACAATTATTATCTTACTACTCTATTGTACAATACTCCATTGACTGTAAATCAAGAATTTATTTGTATATAAGTCTTTCTTAGGCATTCAATTATTTTTCAATGGTCTGTTGGTTTATTCTAGAATGTACTTAATCAGTATTAATATCACATGACCTAATTAGCAGGTTTATAATTATTGAAATTCAGTAGAGAAATTGCTCCTGTTTTGCTCTAATTTTTCAAAGTGTCTTTGCTATTCTTTATCATTTGCATGCAAGGTTTGTAAAGGGTTTATGTAGTTCAGCAAAGATATCTGTTGAAATTTTGCTTGGTAATATATTTAAAATGGAGATGACTAGAAGGAAACTGGTGTTTTTACAAAAGTTAAGACTTTTAATCCACTTTTCTCTGTGTCCCTCCATTTACTTATTTTTTAAATGTTATTCTTAAATTACCTTTATAGCTTTCTGTTTAGAAGTTTAGTTGGGCATTCAATTGATTAATTTTATTCTCAATTTCAATTTCAACTATAACTCTTGGTACATTTATTAATTTTTCATGGGTGAAAAACCAAATTACTCCAAACTGGGCTGTTTAATTAAAAAAGAGCAATTTATTCTCTTAGAATTTTGGAGATCAGAAAGATAAAATCCAAGTGTTGGCAGGACTAATGAGAGGCTTGGGAGATAATCCCTTACTTGCCTTTTCCAATATCTGATGGCTCCTGATGTACACTGGCTTATGGAAGCATAGCTTCAGTCTCTACATCTGTCTTTACAAGGTTTCTTTCCCTATGTCTCTCTGTTTCCTTTCGTCTTCTTAGAAGGACACTAATGGCAACCCACACCAGTACTCTTGCCTGGAAAATCCCATGGACAGAGGAGCCTGGTAGGCTGTAGTCCATGGGGTAGCTAAGAGTCAGGCACAACTGAGTGACTTCACTTTCATGCATTGGAGAAGGAAATGGCAAACCACTTCTGTGTTCTTGCCTGGAGAATCCCAGGGATGGCAGAGCCTGGTGGGCTGCCATCTATGTGGTCGCACAGAGTCGGACATGACTGAAGTGACTTAGCAGCAGCAGTAGCAGTTATTGAATTTAGGGCCCACCATAAATCTAGTATGAAACTGTCTCAAGATCTTTAATTCACCTCCAAAGACATTTCCAAATAAAGTGCCACTCTGAGGTTCTAGGTGAACATAAATTTTGGGGGATATTATTTAACCCATCACTGATAGATATAAAAATACAACTATCTTTTTATATTGGACTTTTTCAGAAAATTAATGTACTTTTGTTGTTGATGTTGAACGTGCTGTGCTATGCTTAGTCACTCAGTCATGTCCTACTCTTTGTGACTCCATGGACTGGAATCCACCAGGATCCTCTGTCCATGGGAATTCTCCAGGCAATAAAACGAGAATGTTGCCATGACCTCCTCCAGGAGATCTTCCAACCCAGGGATCAAGCCCAGGTCTTACTCATTGCAGGCAGATTCTTTAGCATCTGAGGCACCAGGGAAGCCCAAGAGTACTGGAGTGGGTAGCCTATCCCTTCTCTAGGGGATCTTCCCATCCCAGGAATCAAACTGGGGTCTCTTGCATTGCAGAAGGGTTCTTTACCAGCTGAGCTACCAGGGAAGCCCCATGTTGTTGCACATTCTCTGACAAATTCTGCCCTTCCAGATCTAATATACATCCCAAACTCCCATTTCTTTGCTTCTTAAATCTGATATTCATGGATAGCATCAGCTGGTTTCCTAATCCTTTTACCTTTTGGGACCCACTCATAGGAGGTACTATCAGGAGAGAGGAGAGCGGAGGAAACACAGGCATGGGAATGTATCTCATAGGCTCTATCTCTTTCAAGCTATGGTTTAAAAGTAGCCATAGTCCCTTACTAAAGAAAACAGATAATGTGTAGTGGCACTACACTACAGCTGCAGTTCTCAGATATTGGTTATATTTCCCATTCTTTGGCCCCTTCAAGTCAGGCTTCCTACTCTTGTCCCTCACTGCAAGTTTCACCATATCAGCGGATTTTTACCAGCTGAAGCACAAGGGAAGTCCATATCTTGTTAACTTCTCTTGAGGTTGCTTGCAGCCATTGAGATACTTTCTTCATTAAACTTTTCAGTTACCACTTGTGAAACTGCCAAGTCTTTCCTGCCAAGACCACAACCAATACTTTTGCTGTACTCAGCTACTTGGCTTTATAATTTGTCTTTTAGATACTTTCACATCTTCAACACATACAGTCTACATAAAATAAGACTTTTATTTATTATCATTCATTTAATGACTTTTCATTTTGTGTGCCCTATTGTGTTAACTAAGGCTTTTATCTAAATGTGGCAGAATTGGTAACAATAAGTCATTTTTATCTTATTTTTATATGTACCTTATTGATTTATTCTTGCTAACCCTTAAAAAGTTAGTGATAAAATATGTTGTTCATTTTTTAAATTTTGTTTATATTTTATAGGTACAGTTTATAAAAGTAAGTTCTCTTTCCATAGACTTGCTAAAATGTTTCATCAAGATTTTTGCCTCTGAGATGATCCTGTGATTGTCTCCCCCAATATTGATAATATAGTTAAATAATTTACATTTTAAATGTTAAACTTACATTTTCTACTGCCTTTGAGTGATTTAGAGTGACCTTAATGTGAACTGTTGGGTTTGCTCCATTTGTTTTCTCATCCTCTAGCTGATGAGTACAGACTTGCTGTTTGGTGGTGGCAAAGTCCTGAGAGAGTAGAAGCATGCCAGGACTCCTGAGGCCTGATCTGTTACACAGTCACTTCTGCCAGCACCAGCTATTTATAAAAGCACACAGAGAAAGAATATCTTTCTTTAATTTGCTTTTCTATATTAAGAGCTTATGGGCCTCAGATGTGGCTCAGTGGTTAAAAAAAAAAAAAAATCTGTCTGCCAATGCAGGAGACATGGGTTCTATTCTTGGGTTGGGAAGATGCCCTGGAAAAGGAAATGGTGACCCACTGCAGTATCCTTGCCTGGGAAATCCCATGGACAGAGGAGCCTGGTGATCTACTGTACATGGGAGTCTCAAAAAGTCAGACATGACTTAGCAAGTAAACAACAACCTTAAGAGCTTATGGCAGAATGTCTTCTCGTAAGATCTGAAATTAATCAGATTGCCATTGCCCTAATATTTGTGAAGAGTGGTATTCTGTTTATATTTTGCTGATTCACAGTCAATCACATGAATCTCACAGTTTCAAGAGAGATAGACTCGATGTGAGGAATTAAGTTACAAAGTCATATTTCAACAGTCACATTTCAACATGGATATAGGCAGAAAATTTGCTCCAGATTTTTAACCAGTTCACCAAAAATCTTCATGTCTCCAGGAAATTTAACGGTAGGCCTTTGGAAAGATAAGCCCAATATATGTACATAATGTCTTTTGAAGTAGAATTAGGTAGTGAGCTCTGGTGTCAAACTGCCTGGATTCTAGTCCTGTTTCTAAAACTTACAAGCTGAGCATATTTGAGAGTGATTTATCCTCCTTAGCCTGGCTTCATCCATCCTTTAAATCCAGCTGACTTTAGAACATACCACATATTTGTATTTACTTTAAATAAATAAAACACTTAAAACAGTGTTGGGCACATAATTAGTGTATTTTAGCAATTATTATTGTTCAAGAGGCAGTATTACATATATTATGTCAATGGCAATTTGATAAATTTCAGATACTACTTAGAATTCATTGTGTCTATATAACTTTTAATGTAATGTCTTAATTTAAAGAATGAAATCTGGACCCTTTTTTTTTTTTTCCCTCTGTGTAGTATCCTCTGAGAATATTAGTTAGCCCTGTGGTTTCACACTGACTTATGCTGGTGACTCCAGTCTTGTTAACCAATCACCTACTGACAACCACACTGTGTATACTTAACTATAGTATTAAATTGCTTTAGCTTATCATGGTGTAAAAATTGTGCATCTTTTGTCCAGCTTTCCACTCTTACCTCATATCTATCTCTCCCTATGCTTACAGTGTCCTTCACTATGAACCCCAGATTTGCTGACTTATTCCTAATTCTTTACTGGACAGTTTTTCTTTCTCTGTTATTCTATCCTCTGTTCCATATTGTCTTTTCAGAGGACATTTCTTGAATATCTATCTCAGATAACCTCACCCCAAACCATGATGCTTTTTACCATATCATCTTGTTATTCTGTAGCTTTTATTTCCCCCTAAAATTTACTTCATCCTTTTACTTGCTTATTAAATGTCTACCCCCAATATTTTGGAGACACTATTTTCACAACTGAACTTCCAGCACTTTGACAGTGCCTCAAACAAAGGAGCTTTGCAAATGATCTTTGATCTAAATCTATTAAAAGTAACATAAAATCATTTAAACATTGAATCCGGAAAGTCTTCAAAGGGTAGGACCTATGGTTTGAATGAATATCTATATAATATTTTGAAAACAAATATTCCAATGATTGATCTATATGCCTATTTTTATTTGTTGCTGTTTGGTCACTAAGTTGTGTCTGACTCTTCTGTGACCCCATGGACTATAGCCTGCCTGGCTCCTCTGTCTATGGAATTTCAGAGGCAAGAATAGTGTATTCAGTTCAGTTCAGTTCAGTCACTCAGTCGTGTCCGACTCTTTGCGACTGCATGAATTGCAGCACGCCAGACCTCCCTGTTCATCACCATCTACCGGAGTTCACTCAGACTCACGTCCATCGAGTCAGTGATGCCATCCAGCCATCTCATCCTCGGTCGTCCCCTTCTACTCCTGCCCCCAATCCCTCCCAGCATCAGTCTTTTCCAAGGAGTCAACTCTTCGCATGAGGTGGCCAGAGTACTGGAGTTTCAGCTTTAGTATCATTCCTTCCAAAGAAATCCCAAGGTTGATCTCCTTCAGAATGGACTGATTAGATCTCCTTGGAGTCCAAGGGACTCTCAAGAGTCTTCTCCAACACCACAGTTCAAAAGCATCAATTCTTTGGCGCTCAGCCTTCCCAGTCCAACTCTCACATCCATACATGATCACAGCAAAAGCCAGAGCCTTGACTAGACGGACCTTAGTTGGCAAAGTAATGTCTCTGCTTTTGAATATACTATCTAGATTGGTCATAATTTTTCTTCCAAGGAGAAAGTGTCTTCTAATTTCATGGCTGCAGTCACCATCTGCAGTGATTTTGGAGCCCCAAAAATAGTCTGACACTGTTTCCACTGTTTCCTCATCTATTTCCTATGAAGTAATGGGACCGGATGCCATGATCTTCATTTTCTGAACGTTGAGTTTTAAGCCAACTTTTTCACTCTCCTCTTTCACTTTCATCAAGAGGGTTTTTAGCTCCTCTTCACTTTCTGCCATAAGGGTGGTGTCATCTGCATATCTGAGGTTATTGATATTTCTCCCGGCAATCTTGATTCCAGCTTGTGCTTCTTCCAGTCCAGCATTAGGTAGTATTTAAACAAGCCATCATAACTATAACAATGCAAAGTCATGTATGAAGTATAATTGGCATAACACTACCAATATAAATATTGTTTTGCTAGTATGAAACAGAAAATCTTTAGTATGACATATTTATATATGTGTTTGATAATGTATTTTTAAATATCAAATGTTTAAATGCCATAGGGAAATGACAAAAGAATCAAACTAATTCATTTTAAGCACTTTCAGTTGATGTACTTACAGCTCTGATGCAGCAACACAGAGGCATTTTTAAGTCCCACAATTTATTCTGATAAATTAGTGGTAATCTGCATGAAAATGAGTTATTTTTTTCAAAATCAGCTAATAAACATTTTCTTTAAGTGTTTCAAAAAATCATGACAAAATTAATCTTTTTAAACTAATTATTATTGAGGGAAATGCAAAAATATTGGCTCAGTTCAGTTCAGTTACTCAGTCCTGTCTGACTCCTTGCGACCCCATGAATCACAGCATGCCAGGCCTCCCTGTCCATCACCAACTTCTGGAGTTCACTCAAACTCATGTCTATTGAGTCAGTGATGCCATCCAGCCATCTCATCCTCTGTCATCCCCTTCTCCTCCTGCCCCCAATCCCTCCCAGCATTAGAGTCTTTTCCAATGAGTCAACTCTTCACATGAGGTGGCCAAAGTACTGGAGTTTCAGCATCAGCATTAGTTCTTCCAATGAACACCCAGTACTGATCTCCTTTAGGATAGACTGGTTGAATCTCCTTGAAGTCCAAGGGACTCTCAAGAGTCTTTTGCAACACCACAGTTCAAAAGCATCAATTCTTCGGCATTCAGCTTTCTTCACAGTACAACTCTCACATTCATACATGACTATTGGAAAAACCATAGCCTTGGCTAAACGGACCTTTGTTGACAAAGTAATGTCTCTGCTTTTCAATATGCTATCTAGGTTGGTCATAACTTTTCTTCCAAGGAGTAAGCATCTTTTAATTTCATGGCTGCAGTCACCATCTGCAGTGATTTTGGAGCCCCCCAAAGTAAAGTCTGACACTTTATTTGGCTAGCAGAAAATAAAAATTTGATCTTCCAAATGAGTACATTATTTCTTCACCATACTTTATGTTATTTTATCATTTATTTATTTAGATATATAGTTGACATACAATATGATGTTAATTTCAGACATATTACATAGTGATTTGCCACTGGCATATACTATGAGATGATCTCATAGTAAGTCTAGAAACTCTGTCCCCAAGCAAAGTTATTATAATATTACTGAGTGTATTCCTTATGCTGTATATTACATCCCCATGGATTATTTATTACATAACTAGAAGTGTGTATCTCTTAATCCCCTCCCCTATTTAGTTGTCCAACCCCCTTTACCTCTGGCAATCACCTATTTGTTCTTTTTAACTGAATCTGTTGGGATTTTGGTTTTGGTGTTTGTTTGCTTTTTCTTGTTCTTTAGATATTTTTGTTTGTTTCATTCTTCTTTTTGCTCTCTTCCTTGTGATTCAATGACTACCTTTAGTGTGACATTTAGATTTATTTGTGTGTGTGTACAGAGTGCCTGATGAACCATGCATGGAGGTTCATGACATTGCACAGGACACAGGAATCAAGACCATCCCTAAGGAAAAAAAAAATGCAAAAAACAAAATGGCTCTCTGACGAGACCTTAAAAATAACTGTGAAAAGAAGAGGTATGAAAAGCAAAGATATACCCATTTAAATGCAGACTTCCAAAGAATAACACGGAGAGATAAGAAAGCTTTCCTCATTGATCAGTGCAAAGAAATTGAAGAAAACAACAGAATGGGAAAGACTAGAGATCTTTTCAAGAATATTAGAGATACCAAGGAACATTTCATGAAAGATAGGCTCAATAAAGGACAGAAATGGTCTGGACCTAACAAAAGTAGATGATATCAAGAAGAGGTGGAAAGAATACAAAGAAGAACTGTACAACAGATATCTTGATGACACAGATAATCAGGAAGGTGTGATCACTCACCTAGAGCCAGACATACTAGAATGTGAGATCAAGTGGGCATTAGGAAGCATCACATGAGCAAAACTAGTGGAGGTGATGGAATTCCAGTTGAGCTATTTCAGATCCTAAAAGATGATGCTATGAAAGTGCTACATTCAATATGCCAGCAAATTTGGAAAACTCAGCAGTGGCCACAGGACCAGAAAACATCAGTTTTCATTCCAATCCCAAAGAAAGGCAAGGTCAAAGAATACTCAAACTGCCACACAATTGCACTCATCTCACACACTAGTAAAGTAATGCTCAAAATTCTCCAATCCAGGCTTCAGCAATACGTGAACCATGACCTACCAGATGTTCAAGCTGGTTTTAGAAAAGGCAGAGAAACCAGAGGTCAAATTGCCAACATCTGCTGGATCATTGAAAAAGCAAGAGAGTTATGGAAAAATATCTATTTCTGCTTTATTGACTATGCCAAAGCTTTTGGCTCTGTGGATCACAATAAACTGGAAAATACTGAAAGTGATTGGAATACCAGACCACCTGACCTGCCTCTTGAGAAATCTGTATGCAGGTCAGGAAGCAACAGTTAGACTGGACATGGAACAACAGACTGGTTCCAAGTAGGAAAAGGTGTACATCAAGGCTGTATATTGTTACCAGAGCATACCATGAGAAACAAACGCTGGGCTGGATGAAGCACAAGCTGGAATCAAGATTGTTAGGAGAAATATCAATAACCTCAGATATACAGATGATACCACCCTTGTGGCAGAAAATGAAGAAGAACTAAAGAGGCTCTTGATGAAAGTGAAAGAGGAGAGTAAAAGTAAAAAGCTCAACATTTAGAAAATGAAGATCATGGCATCTGGTCCCATCACTTCATGGCAAATAGATGGGTAAACAGTAATAGACTTTATTTTTTTGAGCTCCAAAATCACTTCAGATGGTGACTGCAGCCATGAAATTAAAAGACGCTTTCTCCTTGGAAGGAAAGTTATTACTAAATTAGACAGCATATTAAAAAGCAGAGACATTACATTGCCAACATAGGTCCATTTACTCAAGGCTATGGTTTTTCCAGTAGTCATGTATGGATGTGAGAATTGTCCTGTAGAAAGCTGAGCAGAACAAATTAATGCTTTTGAACTGCAGTGCTGGAGAAGACTCTTGAGAGTCCCTTGGACTTCAAAGAGATCCAACCAGTCTATCCTAAAGGAGATAAGTCCTGAATATTCATTGGAAGGACTGATGTTAAAGCTTAAACTCCAGTACTTTGGCCACCTGACATGAACAATTGACCTATTGGAAAAGACCTTGATACTGAGAAAGATAGAAGGCAGCAGATGAAGGAAACAACAGAGATGCAATGGTTGGATGGCATCACCAACTCAGTGGACATGTGTCTGAGTTGACTCCAAGAATTGTTGATGGACAGGTAGGCCTGGCGTGCTGTGGTCCATGGGGTTGCAAAGAGTTGGACATGACTGAGTGACTGAACTAAACTGATTGTGTATCTATGATATGTTTTTGATTTGTCATTATCCTGAGGTCCATGTATAATAACTTCTATATATGTATATATGTGATTTAAGTTGGTGGTGTCAAGGTAGAATACATCTCAACAACTTTAAATATTTACTCCCCCAGCCACATTCATGTTTTTGACATTATTTTACATCTTTTCCCATAAACCTTATATCTTTTTATTTGTGTATACCTTTAGGTACTTATTGTAGATAAAGATACTTTTATTACTTTTGTCTTTTAACCTTTCTACTAGCTTTATAGGCAGTTTTTGCTACCTTTTCTGTATGTTTGACTTTACCAGTGAGAATTTCACTTTCACTATTTTCATATTTCTGTTTGGGTCTTTTTCTTTTTGCTTGGAGAATTCCAATTAATATTTCTTGTAAAGTTGGTTTAGTGATACTGAACTCTTTCAGCTTTTGCTTGTTCACGAAGCTTTTTCTCTTCAAATCTCAGTGGTAATCTTGGCTATAAGTGTTTTCCTATCATCATTTTGAATATATTATATCTCTTCCTTCTGGCCTACAAAGTTGCTGCTGAAAAGTCAACTGATAGTATCATGTGAGTTCCTTTTACACAACTAGCTACTTTTCTTGTGCTGGTGTTACAGTAGAATGAGCCCTTAGAATGGCTGGCATGAGCTTCCTCATCCCCAAGGAGGGTCCCAGATGTCCACTGCCTCTCTGAGAGGCTCTGCAAGATCAGCAAGTGAGTCCGACCCTAGTTCCTTTCAAACTGTTACCTCCACACTGGGACTTGACTCATGCGAGGTTTTGTATGTGCCCTTTAAAAGTGAAGTCTCTTGTTTCCTACTGCTCTCTGGCTCTCCTAAGCATAAGTCTCTCTTATTTTAAATACTAGACCTTCTGAGGCATGTTTTCCCAGTGAAGGACCCTCACTCTGGGTAGCTTGATATGGAGCTCAGACGCTTCCTGGGGAAGACCTCTGTAATTGTGATAATCTTTCCATTTGTGGGTTGCCTATTCATGGGTGTGGGTCCTGACTATTGTTTCTCTGCTTTTCCTACTCATCTTGTGGTTCCTCCATGTCCTTAGTTGTGGAAAATAATTTCTGCTTATCTTCAAGTCATCTCATTGATAGTTTCTCTGTAAGTGGTTATAATTTTGGTTTTGTCATGGGAGAAGGTGATCTCAGGGTCTTATTCCACTATCTTGGCCACATCCCTGAAGTTATGTTTTTAAAAGAATACTTTACTGAAGCCTTCAAATGTTTATTATTTTTAATTATACTTAAACTTAGTTAATGAGTGTAAACTGCAAAAGAATGTATTCAGATATTTGAATTAAAATATATGATAAAAATTAATGTATATTTCCAGTCCACCCCAATCAAATTTCATAGTTTTTTGGCATCTTGTTTGCATTTTATATTTGGTTAATGAAAATGATGTGCTATTTTAGCATGCTGAAATTATATATATAATTTAAATACACACATTTTTTTATGAAATATAAAGTATACATATAATTTATATATATACATATAATTATATATATATAGTATACAAATATACTGAATAGCTATAATTAACTGGAAAATTGCATTTATAAGCTTCCAAATAAGAACATTTCTTTTGAAACATGTATGACATCATTTAATAATTATAAAAAAAGCTGTTTTTGCTCACTTGTCTACAATCATAAATCCTGTCTTGGGTAACCATTTTTAGAGTGCTTATTTCTATGTTTCAGGTAAATGCATAATGAAGCTTAGGGATGGTTATAAATATATGTAACTCATTAACAAAAGCAATTATGAGACTTATCAAGTAATATTTCTATTTTTAAAAATATTTTGCTTAAAATATTTAAACAAAACATGTGTGACATTTTTTAATGTATATCAGTTGAGTTCAGTCACTCAGTTCTGTCTGACTCTTTGTGATCCCATGGACTGCAGCACTCCAGGCCTCCCTGTCCATAACCAACTCCTGGTATTTACCCAACTCATATCCACTGAGTCGGTGATGCTATCCAACCATCCTATCATCTGTCATCCCCTTCTCCTCCCACCTTCAATCTTTCTCAGCATCAGGGTCTTTTCAAATAAGTCAGTTCTTTGCAACAGGTGACCAAAGTAATGGAGCTTCATCTTCAATACCAGTCCTTTCAATGAATATTCAGGACTGATTTCCTTCAGGATAAACTGGTTGGATCTCCTTGCAGTCCAAGGGACTCTCAAGAGTCTTCTCCAACACTACAGTTCAAAAGCATCAATTCTTCAGTGCTGAGCTTTCTTTCTAGTCCAATCTCACATCCATACATAACTACTGGAAAAAATAAATAGCCTTGACTAGATGGACGTCTTTTGGCAAAATAATGTCTCTGCTTTTTAATATGCTATCTAGGTTGGTCATAACTTTCCTTCCAAGGAGTAAGTGTCTTTTAATTTCATGGCTGCAATCACCATCTGCAGTGATTTTGGAGTTCAAAAAATAAAGTCCACCACTGTTTCCAGTGTTTCCTCATCTATTCGCATGAAGTGATGGAACCAGATGCCATGATCTCAGTTTTCTGAATGTTGAGTTTTAAGCCAAAATTTTCACTCTCCTCTTTCACTTTCATCAAGAGGCTCTTTAATTCTTCCCCACTTCTTGCCATAAAGATAGTGTCATCTTGATATCTGAGGTTATTGATAATTTCTCCTGGCAATCTTGATTCCAGCTTGTGCTTCATTCAGCCCAGAGTTTCTCATGATGTACTCTGTATATAAGTTAAATAAGTAGAGTGACAATATATGGTCTTAACATACTCCTTTTCCTATTTGTAACCAGTCTGTTGTTCCATGTCCAGTTCTAACTGTTGCTTCCTGACCTGCATACAGATTTCTCAAGAGACAGGTCAGGTGGTCTGGTATTCCAATCACTTTCAGTATTTTTCACAGTTTATTGTGATCCACACAGTCAAAGGCTTTGGCATAGTCAATAAAGCAGAAATAGATGTTTTTCTAGAACTCTCTTGCTTTTTCAATGATCCAGCAGATGTTGGTGATTTTATCTCTGGTTCCTCTGCCTTTTCTAAAACAACCTTGAACATCTGGTAGTTCATGATTCACATGTTGCTGAAGCCAGGTTTGGAGACTTTTGAGCATTATATAACTAGTGTGTGAGATGAGTGCAATTGTGTTGCAGTTTGAGCATTCTTTGGCATTGCCTTTCTTTGGGATTGGAGTTAAAACTGACTTTTTCCAGTCCTATGGCCACTGCTGAGTTTTCCAAATTTGCTGGCATATTGAGTGTAGCACTTTCATCACATTGTCTTTTAGGAACTGAAATAGCTCAACTGGAATTCCATCACCTCCACTTGCTTTGTTCATAGTGATGCTTTCTAAAGCCCAGTTGACTTCATATTCCAGGATGTCTGGCTCTAGTGATTGATCACACTATCCTGATTATCTGGGTTGTGAAGATCTTTTTTGTACAGTTCTTCTGTGTTCTTGCCACCTCTTAATATCTTCCATTTCTGTTAGGTTCGTACCATTTCTGTCCTTTATTGAGCCCATCTTTGCATGAAAAGTTCCCTTGGAATCTCTAATTTTCTTGAAGAGATCTCTAATGTTTCTTTCCCATTCTATTGTTTTCCTCTTTTCTTTGTACTGATCGTTGAGGAAGGCTTTCTTATATCTCCTTGCTATTCTTTGGATCTGCATTCAAATGGGTATATCTTTCCTTTTCTCCTTTGCTTTTCACGTCTCTTCTTTTCACAGCTGTTTGTAAGGCCTCATCAGGGAGCCATTTTGCTTTTTGCATTTCTTTATCTTGGAGATGGCTTGATCCCTGTATAATATATATATAGTGATGTCCAGAAAATTAGTTTTAAAGAAAATTGATTTTAATTATAAATATATACATATATACATAGTGCTGTGTATAAACAATACAAAATTAAAAATACCTCTCAAGACTAATCATAAGAAAAGAGGAATGCATATTGCCAGTAACAAGTTTAGAAAATGGTAATGTTACAGATTATTTAGACTTACAAAAAGTCATGAGTATATATTAGAGATAGTTTATATCAACATATAAATACGTTTAAGTAAATATGTTTTTCAAATACAAGTTCCCAGTAAACACAATTTATCAAAATTGTTACAAGAAATGGAAAACAATTTTTTTCTAAAGATATTAAGGAAACTGAAACTGTAATTCAAATATTCTCAAAGAAACCTTTTGATCCAGATCACTTCGCTGGCTAGCCAGGTCAATTAAAATCAACTTATTTGTATAAATTTGTATCAGTTTATGTTTATAACAAAAGATTTAGAATATGCCTTTTATGTAAAGAATCATGTACATTATATCAAACAACATCGCATACCTAGAACTGAACCTAAGAAAAACAACTGACAAAAAATGTGAATATCTCTAAAACATGTGAATGTATTACATAATAATGTGTTTGTCACTCACCTGCTGAAGCATATCAGATGCTAGTCTTAAATCACATAATCACTACTTTGCCTTGTGCTTAGTTGCTTCAGTTGTGTCTGACTCTGTGATCCTAATGGGAGTGGGTTACCATTCCCTTCTCCAGGGGATAGAACCAGGGTCCCCCACATTGCAGGCAGATTCTTTACTGTCTGAGCCACCAGAGAAGCTCCATTACATGATAACACATATATAAAAACATCCTTTATTCTTCTTCAGTCACCTGCTCACCTCATCCTTTTGAATGCAATTGCATAACCCCACAGACTCTCCCCTATGAGGCCAAATAAAGATCCTTCAGTCCTACCCAATCCAAACATAAACTATTACATTTTCCAAATAGAATTGCGAAAATCCTAAATAAACAAATAATAAGCAAAAAAAAAAAATTTAGAGGACTCAACTACTGTTTCAGAAATACTATATACCTTCAATAATCAAGATATCTTAGTATTGTCATCAGTTCAGTTCAGTTCAGTCACTCATTTGTGTCTGACTCTTTGCAATCCCATGGACTGCAGCATGCCAGACTTCCCTGTGTATCACCAACTCCAAGAGCTTAGTCAAACTCATTTCCACTGAGCAGGTGATGCGATCCATCTCATCCTCTGTCGTCCCCTTCTCCTCCCACCTTCAATCTTTCTCAGCATCAGTGTCTTTTCAAATAAGTCGGTTCTTCGCAACAGCTGGCCAAAGTACTGGAGTTTCAGGTTTGGCATCAGTCCTTCCAATGAACACTCAGGACTGATCTCCTTTAAGATAGAGTGGTTGGATGCCTTCTCAGTCCAAGAGACTCTCAAGGGTCTTCTCCAACAACCACAGTTCAAAAGCATCAGTTCTTTGGTGCACAGTTTTCTTTATAGTCCAACTCTCACACCCATACATGATCACTGGAAAAAGCATAGCCTTGACTAGATGGACTTTTGTTAGCAAAGTAAAGTCTCGGCTTTTAATATGCTGTCTAGTTTGGTCATAGCTTTTCTTCTGGGAGTAAGCTGGCTGCAGCTTTTTAATTTCATGGCTGCAGTCACCATCTGCAGTGATTTGGAGCCCCCAAAATAAAGTCTCTCACTGTTTCCATTGTTTCCCCATCTATTTGCCATGAAGTGATGGGACCAGATGCCATGATCTCAATTTTCTGAATGTTGAGTTTTAAGCCAACATTTTCATTCTCTTCTTTCACTTTCATCAAAAAGCTCTTTATTTCTTATTCACTTTCTTCCATTAGTGTGGTGTCATCTGCATATCTTAGGTTATTGATATTTCTCCCGGCAATCTTGATTCCAGCTTGTGTTTTCTGCAACCCAGGTTTTTCTCATGATGTAATCTGCATATAAGTTAAATAAGTATGGTGACAATATACAGTCTTGACATACTCCTTTTCCTATTTGGAACCAGTCTGTTGTTCCATGTCCACTTCTAACTCTTGCTTCCTGTCCTGCATACAGATTTCTCAGGAGGCAGATCAGCTGGTCTGGTATTCCCATCTCTTTCAGAAATTTCCACAATTTGTTGTGATCCACATAGTCAAGGAACTTCCCTGGTGGCTCATATGGTAAAGCATCTGTCTGCAATGCAGGAGACCTGGGTTCGATCCCTGGGTTGGGAAGATTCCCTGGAGAAGGAAATGGCAACCCACTCCAGTACTCTTGCCTGGAAAATGCCATGGACAGCAGAGCTTGGTGCAGGCCACTGTCCATGGGGTCGCAGAGTCGGGCACGACTGAGCGACTTCACTTTCACTTTCACACAGTCAAAAGCTTTGGCATAGTCAATAAAGCAGAAAAAGATGTTTTTCTGGAATTCTTTGCTGTTTTGATGAACCAGCAGATGTTGGCAATTTGACCTGGAGTTTCTCTGCCTTTTCTAAAATCACTTTGAACATCTGGAAGTTCATATTTCATGTATTGTTGAAGCCTGGCTTGGAGAATTTTGAGCACTATTTTGCTAGCTTGTGAGATTAGTGCAATTGTGAGGTAGTTTGATTATTCTTTCACATTGCTTTTCTTTGGGATTGGAATGAAAACCTACATTTTCCAGTCCTGTGGCCTCTGCTGGGTTTTCCAAATTTGCTGGCATATAGAGTGCAACACTTTCACAGCATCATCTTTTATGATTTGAAATAGTTCAACTGGAATTGCATCACCTCCACTAGCTTTGTTCATAGTGATATTTCCTAATGCCCACTTGACTTCACATTCCAGGATGTCTGATTCTAGGTGAGTGATTACACCATCGTCATTATCTGGGTCATTAAGATCTTTTTGTATAGTTCTTCTGTGTATTCTTGTCACCTCTTCTTAATATCTTCTGCTTCTGTTAGGTTCATACCATTTCTATCTTTTATTGAACCCATCTTTGCATAAATCCTCTCTTGGTATCTTTAGTTTTTTTGAAGAGATCTCTAGTCTTTCACATTCTATTGTTTTCCTCTGGTTTTTTTGCATTGATCCCTGAGGAAGGCTTTCTTATCTCTCTTTGCTATTCTTTGGAACTCTGCATTCAAATTGGTATATCTTTTCTCCTTTGCCTTTCACTTCTCTTCTTTTCTCCTTTGCCTTTCACTTCTTTTCACAGCTATTTTTAAGGCTTCTTTGGACAACCATTTTGCCTTTTTGCATTTCTTTTTTCTTGGGGATGATCTTGATCACTGCCTTCTGTACAATGTCACAAATCTCCATCCATAGTTGTGCAGGTACCCTGTCTATCAGATCTATGCCTTGAATCTATTGGTCACTTCCACTCTATAATCATAGGTGATTTGATTTAGGTCATACCTGAAGTTCCTGTGGTTTTCCCTATTTTCTTCAATTTAAGTCTGAATTTGACAAATAAGGAATTCATGATCTGAGCCACAGTCAGCTCCTAGTCTTGTTTTTGCTGACTGTATAGAGCTGACGAAGGTGTTTGCTATGACCAATGTGTTCTCTTGGCAAAACTCTATTAGCCTTTGCCCTGCTTCATTCTGTACTCCAAGGCCAAATTTGCCCGATACTCCAGGTGTTTCTTGACTTCCTGCTTTTGCATTCCAGTTGCCTATAATGAAAAGGACATCTTTTTCGGTATTAGTTTTAGAAGATCTTGTAGGTCTTCATAGAACCATTCAATTTCAGCTTCTTCAGCATTACTTGTTGGAGCATAGACTTGGATTACCATGATATTGAATGATTTGCCTTGGAAACAAACAGAGATTATTCTGTTGTTTTTGAGATTGTATCCACGTACTGCCTTTCAGACTCTTTTGTTGTCTGTGAAGGCTACTGCATTTATTTTATGGGATTCTTGCCCACAGTGGTAGATATAATGGTCATTTGAGTTAATTTCACCCATTTTAGTCCATTTTGGTTTGCTGATTCCTAAAATGTTGATGTTCACTCTTGCCATCTCCTGTTTGACCACTTCCAATTTGTTTTGATTCATGGACCTAATATTCTAGGCTCCTATGCAATATTTCTCTTTACAGCATCAGACTTTACTTCCATCCACTTTAATCACATTCACAACCAGGTGTTTTTTTGCTTTGACCACAACTCTTCATTCTTTCTGGAATTATTTCTTCACTGATCTCCAGTAGTATATTGGGCACCTACCTACCTTGGGAGTTCATCTCTCAGTGTTCTATTGTTCTATCTTTTTGCCTTTTCATACCATTCATGGGATTCTCAAGGCAAGAACACTGAAGTGGTATAAATAAGTCAATGGAAGAGAAGAGAGTGTCCATTAACGAATGAATATATGTAGTAATCATTTCTCAATAAAATAACCAAAGCAATTTAATGTGAGAAAACAGATTTTCAACAAATGGAGCTTAAACAACTGGATATATTCAAGAAAAAAAAATAGATTTGAACCTTATCTCACAATACACTCACACACACTCACTCTTTTCTTTTTTTACAAGACCTAAAAGCAAGCTAATGCTATAATGGTTGTAAGAAAAAGGCATAGGATAAAATTTCACTATCATGTGACAAAGATTTCTTAGTGCACAAAAAAGCACTAAGTATAAAAGTAAAACTGAAGTAAAAGTTTATAGAAATTAATGGCGGCTTGTTTACATTATTAAGGATTTAATAATATATGTTGGCTTGATATGCCAAGATTTTTGTTTTGCATTTACAAAATTTTTGTAATTCATGGTTTTTCTAGCTTTCTTGTTAACTTTGCCCTGCAGCATTAAACTAATTTAGTTTCTTAAGAATACAGTCTTTAAACTTTATCTTTTTTCTGCACGGAAATTTTTAACAGTATTGATCGTGTAAGTAAGACATGTAAATTCTAGAAACACTGGATGTATTATATATTAATAAATTTGAGATATATATGACTGGCATCAAGGATTTGGAAGATCTATGGTGGTGCTAGTAATAAAGGACCTGTCTGCCAGTGCAGAAGACATAAGAGATGTGGGTTCAATCCCTGGATTGAGAAGATACCCTGGAGGAGGGCATGGAGACCCACTCCAGTATTCTTGCCTAGAGAATCCCATGGAGAGTCCACATGGTCGCACAGTAAGACACAACTGAAGACATTTAGCACACATGCATGTAAATCTAAAAATTTAACTGTATAAATGCATGATTTGATAAACCTAAAGTAAGAAGAACTCTCCACAGTGAGAGTAGTATACATGTCATATTGTGTCACTCTTTGCTTGAAATCTGCTAATAATAGTCTTCTTTTCTTTTCTTTTTTTTGCTCAGAGTAAATGCCAAAGTCCTTACAACATCTCTAGAGTTTCTATTGTTGCTCCCTCTCTCTCTTATTTCTCTAGTCTCATTTCTTCTACTCCGGTCTCATAGTCTGCACCCAGGCGGACATTCTCATTTTCATTGAACATGCCAGGCTTGTGAGAGGGAACTTATATTTAAGATTTATTAAATATTCACTTTTAGAGAAACTTTTCTTGCCTATTCTAACCTTTCAACCCATACACACTTCTTTGCTGATGTATTCCTTTTCTTCTCACCACTTACCAATATTTAATATAATACATATATTACTTGTTCTCTTATTTATTTTCTGTCTCTTTCTGTAAGAAGTCCCATGAGGATAGAGGGTTTTTTTTTAGTATTTTGAATTATTATGAATGAATTACCAGTAATAACAGTAATGACAAAACCTAGAATGGAATATACATTCCATAAATAAATGGACTTTTTCCCCATAAATGAAGAAAGTAAGGAAAGAAACGAGATAGCTTTCTTGTGCTTATTTTATAATAATTTTATCCCTTAAAGATTTGTGGTCATTTGCTGATTAAATAGACAAGATACTCTATGCAACATGATGGAGCAACCCAAAAGTCCTGAGCAAAAGTTTAATCTTGTGATTTACTTTGGGATCATAATGTTGCTGCTCTCATGACATTATTAGACACCATAAAGACCAATATTGCTCTGAGCAATCATGAAATCTTAGCAGCCATGTCCTAATTTAAAATTGATGTTTTTCATAACCTTTTGAAAGGACTGAAAGTAGAGCACAGAAGTATTTTGCAAATTTTAATAGGGTTGGAGATGGTTAAGGATTCCTACTGAATTCCTCTAATGAATACTTTATTGATTCATTTGTCATTGACTCTTTGCCAGTTAGCTCAGAGTGCTCTGTAACATCCATGATAGTTTAAACTGAAGTAAATAATAGCAAAATGTTTCAGTATCTATATGTGATTTTTCATAAATCAAATGTAGGAATATCTTTCAAGTAGCTTTCATAAATCTGAAATATTTTCCAAATAGTTTGCCAACTATCAGTGATGTGTTTACCTCTATTTAAAGTCCCAACAATTTTTAATGTTCTATTTTTGCCTTTTAATTCAAATTTCATCACATATATCAGTTTCCATAAATGTTATATCAATCTAGATTTCCAGCTAAAATTTATTTACTTGTGACGTTAATTGCTTTCATTCACCATTCATCCATATACCCACTACTCCATAAATAGCACAGACTGGTGAAATGCATAGTTGTCTTGATCTAATCAATCATATTGTCTCTCTTTAATGACATTATGTAAAGTTTCACATTAATCAAGTGTTCATTACAGTAGAGAATCAGATTAACTCTGATTTTTCAGGTGAACATATCAATCCTTCTTGATTCTATGTTATAGGAGACAAATTTTTCTTCCTGAGTATCTCTCAAAAGCTAATAAACATTGAAGACATTTTATAAAAAATTAGTTTGCTCTCATTATTGGACACCTGAAATCGTAATAAAAATCAATATTCTTGGAAAAAATTCATCCTAGTCCGCTTGGAAGTGAAAATGTAAAATATTTAATTTCCATCTGAAAAGTCTTCATTGCCTTTAGTATAGCAAGTAACATTCAAAGTAAAAGTCACAAAGAATGCTACTAGAGTGTTGACTGGTTAGTATTAAAAAAAAACAAAAACCTTATTTCTGAAAATGAAGCAGTCAAAATAATTAAAAAAATACTAACCAAAGTATTCTTAATATAATTATCACATTCTGAAGCTAAAATCTAAAATTTTACAGTACATGAAAGAAGCAGTTAAATGACAATGAACAATCTACATATTGAATAGCAGTGCCAAAGTTAATCATGTATATTATTATCTCTGTATTTCAGCACTTTATAATGTGCTCCATACATAAAGTATGCAATAAATGTTGGTGGAATTAATTGATCAGTTAATCAACTTCTATAATGTGTAATCATTATAGTAAGACCACTGTATTTTTCTTTACTCCTTTGAAAATCATGGATTTACTTTCTATCTTTTCTTACATGTAAGTGAAAAGGATATAATCGTTATTCTTTAGATACTGGTATGTATTTTAGCATCAAATCTAAGCAAAAATAAAATGATCACAAAATAACTCCCCCTAAAACCTAACCATATGTAGGAAACTTTATTAATATCTAGTTATTTTCAAAGTGTATGATTAGATTTTAGGATTTCTATTTGAACCTACATATTTAAATTCAGTCACTTCAAGCTGAATATAGTGAGAAACTGAGAGATGACAAAACATGACAGAAATTTTAAGACATGCTTATGCATTTCAAATGGAAGTTAACGTGAAATACTAACCAAATTACTTGCTTAAAAAAAAAAAATTGCCTGGGAATTGAGAAGATGAAATCCCTCCCCAACAGAACCACCCCTCCACTACTGCTGCTACCAAAACCACAGGCTCAGAGAAACAATACATGCAGACAGTGGTGAAACAAAGACCTTTTTGGAAGGTAAAGCAAATGCCATCAGCACTTACACCATGGCTTGCTCACTCTGCAATGACCTGTTGACACCATCCAATCCTCTCTGTATTTCACTTACATAGCATTACAGAATGCATAGCCAGAGTGTGTCACTAGAGTCCAAATCTGGGCAGTGACTCTTTTTAAAGAAAGATCACATAGTCTTTAAGAGATTTATTCTAATAAGTAATATGAAATAAATCAGGTCACTATCTTACAGAGGAAAGCACTAATTTGTAAAATGAATTCAAATGTTGCTTAGTGACAAGCATAGAGATTAAAAGGATATGCAAAAGGATAAAATATATGAAGAAAGCCAGAAAAAAATCAGCTATTTAAAATGTAAATAAGAAAATAGAAAACATAGAAGAAGCATTTTTTTAAGTATAGAATAAAATTTTCCTTATCTGAAAAAAATTCCAAAAGTCCTACAAATTATCAACCATTTATAAAGCACAGATATATTATAGCTAATTTTTACAGAATGAAAAACTCTTATGAGGATCAAACAGAAAATAATATGCACCAACTGTCCCCTACAAACCATATGCAACTCCCTTGCTCTGATACATCCCAATTTTCTTCTTTATAAATACAAATCCATAGTAAGTAACCCATAATAATTACTTTTCCTTTCTTCAAACATCAAAAGGGAACATAAGTAAAACTCCTGGGAAATTACACTAAGCTCAACTCTCCCATGATAGCTAATGAATTATCCTCTATGTAGAAATTTAGCATTAGAAAGCCACTGCAATTATGTGCCACTGCTATTAATGCAGGGTAAATATCCTTCAAATATGCAGGAAATCCAGAGTGGTGAATGGTGCACAGGGAGCACTTCAGAGCCATATATCTACAACAATGCTTCCCCCTATAAAATACTATGGAAAATATTATATATGCAGCCAGGCTAATATACATTTGTGAAACAATACAAAAGACTAGGAATCATTACACTTCTGATAAATAAATATGTCAAATAGTATTTGAAAAATACTAGTATTTTGAGAAATAAATCACATAGAAAACTTAACAACAAGGAATGTTACATATAAAAGAAGCAATAAGGAATGTTACATATAAAAGCAGAAGATATAAAGAAGAGGTGGCGATAATACAAGACCTATACAAAAAAGATCTTAATGACCAAATAACCACAATGGTATGATCACTAACTTAGAGCCAGACATCTTGGAGTGCAAAGTCAAGCGGGCCTTAGGAAACATCACTACAAACTAAGCAGGTGGAGGTGGTGGAATACTAGCTGAGCTATTTCAAATCCTAAAAGAAGATGCTGTTAAGGTGCTGCACACAATATGCCAGGAAATATGGAAAAGGCAGCAGTGGCCACAGGACTGGAAAAATTCAGCTTTCATTCCAATCCCAAAGAAGGGCAATGCCAAAGAATGTTCAAACTACCTCACAATTGCACTCATTTCACATACTAACAAAGTAATGCTCAAAATTCTCCAAGCCAGGCTTCAACACTATGTAAACCAAGAACTCCCAAATGTTTAAGCTGGATTTACAAAATGCAGAGGAAGCAGAGATGAAATTGACAACATCTATTGGATCACTAAAAAAGCAAGAGTGTTCCAGAAAAACATCTATTCTGTTTCATAGATTATGCTAAAGCCTTTGTGTGGATCAGAACAAACTGTGGAAAATTCTTAAAGGGATGGGAATACCACACCACCTTACTTGTCTCCTGTGAAACCTGTATGAAGATCAAGAAACAACAGTTAGAACCAAACATGGAACAATGAATTGGTTCCAAATCGGGAAAGGAGTACATCAAAGCTGTATACAGTCACCCTGCTTGTTTAACTTCTGTGCAGAGTGCATTACGCAAAATGCTAGAATGGATGAAGCACAAGATGGAATCAAGATTGCCAGGAGAAATATTAATAACCTCACATATGCAGATGACACCACCCTTATGGCAGAAAGCGAAGAACTAAAGAGCCTCTTAATGAAGATGAAGGATGAGAGTGAAAAAGCTCTTAAAACTTAACGTTCAAAAACAAAAATCATGGCATCCAGTCCTGTCAGTTTATGGCAAATAGATGGAGAAACAATGGAAACAGTGAGAGACTATTTTTGGGGACTCCAAAATCATTGCAGATGGTGACGGAAGCCACAAAATTAAAAGATACTTACTCCTTGGAAGAAAAGCTATAACCAACCTAGAGAGCATATTAAAAAGCAGAGACATTACTTTGCTGACAAAGGTTTATCTAGTCAAAGTCATGGTTTTTGCAGTAGTCATATGTGGATATTAAAGTTGGACTATAAAGAAAGCTGAGCACTGCAGAATTGATGCTTTTGAACTGTGGTGTTGGAGAAGACTCTTGAGAGTCCCTTGGACTGCAAGGAGATCAAACCAGTCATTCCTAAAGGAAATCAATCCTAAATATTCATCGGAAGGACTGATGCTGAATCTGAAACTCCAATACTTTGGCAACTTGATGCCAAGAGCTGACTCATTTGAAAAGATTCTGATGCTAGAAAAACTGAAGGCATAGGAGAAGGGGACAATAGAGGATGAGATGGTTGGATGGCATCACTGACCCAATAAACATGAGTTTGAGGAAGCTCCAGGAGATGGTGAAGGGCAGGGAATCCTGGCTTGTTGCAGTTACAGAGTTGCAAAGAGTCTGACAGGCCTGAGCAACTGAACAACAACAACATATCAAAGAAATGATGTAAACATTAAAACCAGTAAAACTATTTCTTCAGTATGATAATTAATGCATATGTTAAGATTATAATTACTTAATGTAAGGTATATAATATTAAAATCAAATTTACTATAATAATCTGCATCTAAAATCACAAGACTTTCAAAAAATGTGTATGGAATATGGAATTAGCATCAAAAGTAACATAATGGTTTTATATTATTATTTAATTTTAGACACTAAAATATTTATCCTCAAATATGTATATATATGTATATACATATATATTTATGCAAATTACAATAAAGAATAAGGAGAAAAATGAGAACAAACAATGAAATATATCTTAAGAAGTATGAAACATCTATAGGATGAAGCCTGTAACTTTTTTTTTCAGGCATATGAATGAAGCTAAACAAAGTTGAAAGTATACCTGTGTTTGGGAAATGGTTTATAAGCATGTCATGAATTTATTTGAAGAATTTAAGTAAAATTTTTTTAAAGTACCAGTGCAAAAACATTAAGGGAAATTATCATGTTTCATATTTGCCAATCTGTCTCTCTCTGTCTCCATATGTATATGTTAGAAAATGTAAATGAATGTCGAAAGATTTTTGCTTCTAGGCAGAATGGAGTAACTTCAAAAATCAATGAATCCAGTGAGAATAACTGGAAAAAGATGGGAAAATACTATTTACCTGTTTAAAGGTCTCAGAGAGATTCTAAAGAGCATGGATGGGTTAAGATTCTAGAGAGGAAAGAAAATGAAGAGATAAGCTGCCTTTGAGTAGCCACTTTTCCCTGAGGAATATTTCCATTTCTGGTACTGGACAGGACAACGAGAACGTAGAATTTTTAAATCCAGGTATTACTCAAATAAAAATAATCCCCAGGATGATGGAGAAACCAGCAGAGCTTTTAATATTCCCTAGGAGGTGCTGAATATACAAAATTTGATACTTGAGAGACTTCCAATCTATGCCTACTTTTACCATCAATATGTTTTCTAATTCGAAGCTAAATGGATCAGGTACCTAAAAGGCAACAAGAACAAAAACTTATTTCAGAGCAAAATAGAGTTCTCAGAAGGCTGAGAAGATGACAACTGATTTTAAAATCCTCACAGAAGAAGGATTCCTGGTGGACACTGAAACCATGTCCCTCTCTAAAGATTCATCCTTGGGTTACTGAATCTTGGCCTCTATACACAGGCATTACACTGAATCTTGGAGGCAGGGTTTTGGGTGAAGCAGAAAAGAATAGCTTTATTGCTTTGCCAGGCAAAGGAGGGCACAGCAGTCTCTTGCCCTCAAGGCTGTGTGTTCCATCCTGGACAGGGTAGCAAGGAATCTTATAGTACTAGTTCAAGGAGCAGAATGTGATCAGGCTTGTGGACATTCTTCTGATTGGTTGGCTGGTAATGAGGTAACGGGGAATCTGCATCATCAACTTTCTAGTTCAAACCAGTGTAATGTCTATGTTCTTATGATCAGCACTTTTCATCTGATGTAAAACATCATCTTGTAAAAACAACTTAGGAATGTGTGTCAGGCTTTTATCTGTATCTGTCTGGGAACTGTTAATTTGGTGATTCCACTATGAGGTAGATTCACAGTCTAAATTGTTACCAGTTCCCCAGCCCAACAGCTATTCTTTGTTTCTACATCTACAGTCTTCACCTTTCCCAGTCATTAACTCTTG
This sequence comes from Nanger dama, assembly GCA_917880005.1. Taxonomy (NCBI): domain Eukaryota; kingdom Metazoa; phylum Chordata; class Mammalia; order Artiodactyla; family Bovidae; genus Nanger; species Nanger dama. Next base: position 8,993,953 of record CAKJTW010000059.1, read on the forward strand.
AGTCAGTGTTTTACTTCATAAGACAAGGGCACTGGTCCTTGTATACGGTTTCATTGTAGCTCAGACACTACGGAATCTGCCCACAATTAAAGAGACCTGAGTTCAATCCCTGGAGAAGGGGATGGCTATGGACTTCAGTATTCTTACCTGGAGAATCCCATGGACAGAGGAACCTGATGGGCTACAGTCCATGGCAGTCTCAAAGAGTCAGACACAAATGAGCAGCTAAAAATTTCACTTTCATTAGAAGCAAAACCTGAAAGGTAGAGTGAATTTACTAATACTATAATTGAGGCTTGACTCTGTTCAGTCCATGTTTGGATTAAAGTAATTAGATTCCATCTCTCTCTGCCTACTAGAAAAAAACCTTCAGCTATCTCTAGGAGAGGATAAACTGGAGTCTCTACAATATTTTGTTTTATAAACAATATTTTGCATTTTAAAATGATAGTGAATAGTCTAAGACTCAGATTGTATGACCTAAAGCCCAAGAAAACAGTCAATAAAAAGAGACTATACCAATCTATATATAAGGCTTATCCCATTACTTTTAAATAACTGTGATTGACATGTTCAGGAAATAGAAAAGCAGATAAGCAAATGACAGAGAACTCACAATTCAGTTGTCATCTGGGACTCTAGTGACAGTAGGGGCTCAAGAGAAGAATGGTATATTTCCAAGATCCCTTGGTTGTTGACATAATTCATTTCCTTATGGTTGCAGTTGTTAGATTTGTTCTGGAGGTCACCCTCAGAACCTGGTGCCTGCTTGCAACTTCTTGCCACATAGGTATCTAAGCATGATAGCTAATTCATGACATTGTGCTTCTTTAAGGCCAGCAGAGGATTTTAAAAAATGTGAGTTGACTAGGAAGATAGATTGTTGTTGTTATTCAGTTGTTATGTCCTATCTGACTCTTTGGTACCCGAAGGACTGTAGCTTGCCAGGCTCTTCTGTCCATGGGATTTTGCAGGCAAGAATACTGGAGTGGGTTGCCATTTCCTTCTCCAGGGCTTCCCAACCCATAACCAAACCTGTGTCTCCTACATTGCAGGTGGATTCTTTACTGCTGAGCCACCAGGAAAGCCCAGGAAGATGGATTACATATAGAGAGGAGCTACCCCAAGTCCGAGGTCACTGGCAGCCAGGAGGAGACACCCTGCATCCGAGGTCAGGGGCGGCATCTGAGGTCAGTGGCGGCCAGGAGGAAACACCCGCGTCTGAGGTCAGGGGTGGCGGCCAGGAGGACCTACGCCATGTCCGAGGTCATGGGCTGCCTGGAGAAGCCACCTCACGCCCGAGGCCAGGGACGGTGACCCTGAGAAGCCACCCTGAGCCCGAGGCCAGGGGCAGCAGCTGGGAGGAGTCACCCACGCCTGAGGTCAGGGCCAGCGGCTGGGACGAACAACCCAAGGAACAGTGGCTACGGAGGCACAGGAGGGCATAGAGGAGCTATCCCACGTTGAAGGTCAGGAATGGCGGCAGTAAGGAGATACCCCTTATCCAAGGTAAGGAGCAGCAACCCTGCTTTGCTGGAACAGCCGTGAAGAGATACCCCAAGGTAAGAGAAACCTAAGTAAGACGGTAGGTGTTGCAAGAGGGTATCAGAAGGCAGACACACTGAAACCATACTCACAGAAAACTGCTCAATCTAATCAGACTAGGACCACAGCCTTGTCTAACAGTGAAACTAAGCCATGCCTGTGGGGCAACCCAAGACGGGCGGGTCATGGTGGAGAGGGCTGACAGAATGTGGTCCACTGGAGAAGGGAATGGCAAGCCATTTCAGTATTCTTGCCTTGAGACCCCGTGGACAGTATGAAAAGGCAAAATGATAGAATACCAAAAGAGGAACTCCCCAGGTCATTAGGTGCCCGATATGCTACTGGAGATCAGTGGAGAAATAACTCCAGAAAGAATGAAGGGATGGAGCCAAAGCAAAAACAATACCCAGTTGTGGATGTGACTGGTGATAGAAGCAAGATCTGATGCTGTAAAGAGCAATATTGCATAGGAACCGGGAATGTCAGGTCTATGAATCAAGGCAAATTGGAAGTGGTCACACAAGAGATGGCAAGGATGAACGTCAACATTCTAGGAATCAGCGAACTAAAATTGACTGAAATGGATGAATTTAATGCAGATGACCATTATATCTACTACTATGGGCAGGATCCCTCAGAAGAAACGGAGTAGCCATCATGGTCAACAAAAAGAGTCTGAAATGCAGTGCTTAGATGCAATCTCAAAAATGACAGAATGATCTTTGTTCATCTCCAAGGCAAACCATTCAATATCACAGTTATCCAAGTCTATGGCTCAACCAGTAATGCTGAAGAAGCTGAAGTTGAATGGTTTTATGAAGACCTACAAGACCTTTTAGAACTAACAATCAAAATAAATGTCCTTTTCATTATACGGCATTGGAATGCTAAAGTAGGAAGTCAGGAAACACCTGAGTAACAGGCAAATTTGGCCTTGGAATGTGGAGTGAAGTAGGGCAAAGACAAATAGAGTTTTGCCAAGAAAATGCACTGGTCATAGTAAACACCCACTTCCAAAAACACAAGAGAAGACTCTACACATGGACATCACCAGATGGTCAACACCCAAATCAGATTGATTATATTCTTTGCAGCCAAAGATGGAGAAGCTCTATACAGTGGATGAAAACAAGACCAGGAGCTGACTGTGGCTCAGATCATGAACTCCTCATTACCAAATTCAGACTCAAATTGAAGAAAGTAGGGAAAACCGCTAGACCATTCAGGTATGACCTAAATCAAATCCCTTATGATTATACAGTGGAAGTGAGAAATAGATTTAAGAGCCTAGATCTGATAGATAGAGTGCATGATGAACTATGGAATGAAGTTCATGACATTGTACAGGAGACAGGGATCAAGACTATCCCCATGGAAAAGAAATGCAAAAAGCAAAATGGAAAGGCACTCTGGAAAGGCCTTACAAATAGCTGTGAAGTGAAGAGAGGCACAAAGCAAAGGAGAAAAGGAAAGATATAAGCATCTGAATGCAGAGTTCCAAAGAATAGCAAGAAGAGGTAAGGAAGCCCTCTTCAGCAATCAATGCAAAGAAATAGAGGAAAGCAAGAGAATGGGAAAGACTAGGGAACTTTTCAAGAAAATTAGAGATACCAAGGCAACATTTCATGCAAAGATGGGCTCGATAAAGGACAAAAGTGGTCTGGACCTAACAGAAGCAGAAGATATTAAGAAGAGGTAGCAAGAATACACTGAAGAACTGTACAAAAAGATCTTCATGACCCAGATAATCATGATGGTGTGATCACTCATCTAGAGCCAGACATCCTTGAATGTGAAGAAAAGTGGGCCTTAGAAAGCATCACTACAAGCAAAGCTAGTGGAGGTGATGGAATTCCAGTGGAGCTGCTTCAAATCCTGAAAGATGATGCAGTGAAACTGCTGCCCTCAATATGCCAGCAAATTTGGAAAACTCAGCAGTGGCCACAGGACTGGAAAAGGTCAGTTTTAACTACAATCCCAAAGAAAGGCAATGCCAAAGAATGCTCAAACTACCACACAATTGCACTCATCTCACATGCTAGTAAAGTAATGCTCTAAATTCTCTAAGCCAGGCTTCAGCAATACGTGAACCGTGAACTCCCTGATGTTCAAGATGGTTTTAGAAAAGGCAGAGGAACCAGAGATCAAATTGCCAACATCCATTGGATCATGGAAAAAGCAAGAGAGTTCCAGAAAAACATCTATTTCTGCTTTATTGACTATGCCAAAGCCTTTGACTGTGTGGATCACAATAAACTGTGGAAAACTTTGAAAGAGATGAGAATACCAGACCACCTAACCTGCCTCTTGAGAAATCTGTATGCAGGTCAGGAAGCAACAGTTAGAACTGGACATGAAACAACAGACTGGTTCCAAATAGGAAAAGGAGTATGTCAAGGCTGTATATTGTCACCCTGCCTATTTAACTTATTGCAGAGTACATCAAGATTGCTGGGAGAAATATCAATAACCTTAGATATGCAGATGACTCCACCCTTACTGCAGAAAGTGAAGAGCTAAAAAGCCTCTTGATGAAAGTGAAAGAGGAGAGTGAAAATGTTGGCTTAAAGCTCAAGATTCAGAAAATGAAGATCATGGCATCCAGTCCCATCACTTCATGGGAAATAGATGGGGAAACAGTGGAAACAGTGCCAGACTTTATTTTTTGTGGCTCCAGAATTACTGCAGATGGTGATTGCAGCCATGAAATTAAGACACTTACTCCTTGAAAGAAAAGTTATGACCAACGCAGACAGTATATTCAAAAGCAGAGACTTTACTTTGCCGACTAAGGTCCGTCTAGTCAAGGCTATGGTTTTCCCAGTAGTCATGTATGGATGTGAGAGTTGGACTGTGAAGAAGGCTGAGTGCCGAAGAATTGATGCTTTTGAACTGTGGTGTTGGAGAAGACTCTTGAGAGTCCCTTGGACTGCAAGGAGATCCGACCAGTCCATTCTGAAGGAGATCAGCCCTGGGATTTCTTTCGAAGGAATGATGCTAAGGCTGAAACTCCAGTACTTGGCCACCTCATGAGAAGAGTTGACTCATTGGAAAAGACTCCGATGCTGGGAGGGGTTGGGGACATGAAGAGAAGGGGACGCCGGAGAATGAGATGGCTGGATGGCATCACGGACTCGATGGACTTGAGTCTCAGTGAACTCTGGTAGATGGTAATGAATAGGGAGGCCAGGTGTGCTGTGATTCATGGGGTCGAAAATAGTTGGACACGACTGAGCAACCAAACTGAACTGAATATAATCATAGGGATGTCATTCTATCATCTTTGTCATATTCTACATTTGAGAACAAATCAATTGGACCCAACCTACATACAAAAAGGAGGCAATTACGCAGAATCAGAAATTGCTGTGGATAATTTCAGTGTCTGTCTTCCACACATATGAACAATGTAACTATACATAGTATACTGTTAATTTTTAAGTCTATTTTTTATAAAGACACTATAATATAATACACACATAGACGTGAGTGAGCTAATTTTTTTCTTTTCTCCTTTTCAATGTGAAACTGTGGCTTACATAAACTGTACAGAATTTTTGATAAAGGTAGACTTGATGGTCTCCTGAAAGTCAGTGAATGCATGGTCAAATTACTATTCCAGATAAACTCTTGATGTCTTACATCTCTCAAATGAGCTTTCAGGATATTTCTATTTAATAGAAGTAACTTATAATGATGCCTCACTGATTGTTCCACATGAGCTGTTATGACTCATGAAATAAAAGGAAAACTTTGCAACTTAAAAACTGCCATGCAGAAATAGATAAGCAGATGTCAGAGAACTGTAATATATCATTCTTCACTTGAGCTACTATCGTCAATATAGTACCAGATGAAAACTGAATTGCTACAATATTCTGCCATTTGCATATCTGCTTCTACATGATAGTTTTTAAGAGCCTGTTGAGGGTAAAAGAGAAGAATGAAAAACTGGCTTGGAACTCAACATTCAGAAAACTAAGATCATGGCCTCCAGTCCTATCACTTCATGGCAAATAGATGGGGAAACAACTGAAGCAGTGACTTTATTTTGGGGGTCTTCAAAATCACTGCAAATTGTAACTGCAGTGATGAAATAAAAAGATGTTTGTTTCTTGGAAGAAAAGCTATGACCAAACTAGATAGCAAATTAAAAAGCAGACACATTATTTTGCTGACAAAGGTCTGTCTAGTCAAAGCTATGGTTTTTTCAGTAGCTACGTATGGATGTGAGATTTGGACCATAAAGAAAGCTGAGAGCTGAAGAATTGATGCTTTTGAACTGTGGTTTTGGAGAAGACTCTTGAGAGTCCCTTGGACTGCAAGGAGATCAAACAAGACAATTCTAAGGGAAATCAGTCATGAATATTCATTAGAAGAACTCATGCTGATACTGAAGCTTCAATACTTTGGCCACCTGATGAGAAGATCTGACTCATTGGAAAAGACCCTGATTCTGGAGAAAATTGAAGGCAGGAGGAGAAAGGGACCACAGAGGATGAGATAGCTGGATAGCATCACCAACTAGATGTACATGAGTTTGAGCAAGCTCTGGGAGTTGGTGATGGAAAGAGAAGCTGGTGTGTTGCAGTCCAGGGGGTTGCAAAGAGTGAGAAACGACTGAACAACTGAACTGAAATGACGTCACTTTACTGACAAACATCTGTATAGTCAAAACTATCGTTTTTCCAGTAGCTATGTACCTATATGAAAAATGGACCATAAAGAAGGCTGAGTGCCAAAGAATTGATGATTTTGAACTGTGGTGCTGGATTAAACTCTTGATAGTCCCTTGGACTTCAAGGAGATCAAACCAGTCAATTTAATGGAAATCAACCCTGAATATTCATTGGAAGGACTGATGCTGAAGCTGAATCTCCAATACTATGGCTACCTGAAGCAAGAGCTGACTCATTTGAAAAGATCCTAATGGTAGGAAAGAGTGAAGGCAAAAGGAGAAGAGGGTGGCAGAGGATGAGGTGGTTAGATAGCATCACCAATTCAAAGGACATGAACTTGAGTACATTCCAGGAGATAAGTGGAGGACAGACGAGCCTAGTATGCTGCAGTCCATGGGGTTCCAAAGAGTCATACGTGGCTTAGTGACTGAAAAACAACAAAGAAACGTAAGAACATTCCCAATTTTCCCTCCTGCTGTTCATTCTAATACTATAAGCTAAGTGTTAAAGAAACCTTGTTCACTGAGGCAAATATCCACTTTCACACTAAGAAAAGAGAGGTTCGCTGATGAATTGGCATACTTATTCTTACATTTTCTCTGATGCTGACTTTGAATAGATGTCTTGCCACATGACCCACTATGTTTGCATAAGAAATACTTTAGAGCATGCTTGGAAAGTTTCCAAATATGGCAGCTCATCATTTAGTTATTTAGTTTGTCTAAGGACACCTACTCCATGAGGAAGCCCTGGCATACAAAGAACAGTGCTCTGATTTTTCTTAACTTATATCTGCTTCTGGCCTTAGACAACTAAATGTTATTTCCTGATATTGTTGCAGTCAGCACTTCTACAGTTTAATCATGTGTCATATACTGTGTTAATCATTTGCCAAAAATTTGTGAAAAATGAAAAAAAAGAAAAAGAAAAACTCACCTTGGCAAATGAAAAGAGGGATTATCTTTTGGGGTCATTGAATTTTAAAACATTATTTGTGACATAACCTAGATGAATCATTCATTGTATACAGGTCTAATTAATATTAAAGCAACAACTGTTCATTACTATTTTCAAACCTGTCCTATTGATCTAGAAGCAGAATATATTATATAAACATATTTATTTTATTAGTCAACACCAGTTCTCAAAGAAAAATTGCATCAAAACACAGAAGCAGAAATGAGTACATTATATTCTTCAGGACTCAGTTCAGTTCAGTTTAGTCAGTCACTCGTGTCCGACTCTTTGTGACCGCATGCACTGCATCACGCCAGGCCTCCCTGTCCATCTCCAGTTCCCAGAGTTTACTCAAATTCGTGTCCATTGACATGAAACAAATAAATGGCTTCTCTCAATCAATGTCATCTCACCTCTCACCTAAGGTCTTATGGTTTTAGATTTCTTTCTTAAAAAAAAAAATCAAATTAGGTACATTTTATCTTTAATTCTGAACCTAATTCTCTCCATGATGTTAAATAAGTTAATACATTTCAAAATTGAGTAAGACTCTATAAAATTAAATTCTGTAGCATAATAATATTTGAAAATTTAAGTTCATCATAATTTGTTAAAGTTTCCCTATAGGCCACTCTGATCTTCTGAGATGGCCTGCACTCTGTCTATGGAATATGTTTCTCTCTAAATAAATTCACTTCTTACCTATCACTTTATCTCTCACTGATATCCTTCTGAGCTTCATTAAGTCCTGAAATCAAGTGTAAAATCTCAGTTGGGAAACTGTGGGTTTTGGCTGGGTTTGGAATCCTGGTCAAGTGGGTTCAAGTCCCAATCTGAGGTGAAGGTTTTCAAAACCTCATCAAAATATGCACTTAAAATAGGCTTTTTTTTTTTTTTTTTTTTTGGGTATATAAGGGGCTTCCTAGGTGGCACTAATGACAAGGAACCTTCCAGCCAATTCAGGAGACCTAAAAGATGCAAATGGGAAAAGGAGTACATCAAGGCTGTATATTGTTACCCTGCTTATTTAACTTATTGCAGAGTACATCTTGAGAAACGCTGGACTGGAAGAAACACAAGCTGGAATCAAGATTGCCACGAGAAATATCAATAACCTCAGATATGCAGATGACACCACCCTTATGGCAGAAAGTGAAGAGGATCTAAAAAGCCTCTTGATTAAAGTGACAGAGGAGAGTGAAAAAGTTGGCTTAAAGCTCAACATTCAGAAAAACAAGATTATGGCATCCAGTCCCATCAATTCATGGCAAACAGATGGGGAAACAGCAGAAACAGTGTCAGACTTTATTTTGAGGGGCTCCAAAATCACTGCAGATGGTGACTGCAGCCATGAAATTAAAAGACGCTTACTTCTTGGAAGAAAAGTTATGACCAACCTAGATAGTATATTCAAAAGCAGAGGCATTACTTTGCCGTCTAGTCAAGGCTATGGTTTTCCCTGTGGTCATGTATGGATGTGAGAGTTGGACTTGTGAAGAAGACTGAGTGCCGAAGAATTGATGTTTTTGAACTGTGGTGTTGGAGAAGACTCTTGAGAGTCCCTTGGACTGCAAGGAGATCCGACCAGTCCATTCTGAAGGAGATCAACCCTGGGATTTCTTTGGAAGGAATGATACTAAAGCTGAAACTCCAGTACTTTGGCCACCTGATGCAAAGGGTTGACTCATTGGAGAAGACTCTGATGCTGGGAGGGATTGTGGGCAGGAAGAGAAGGGGACAGAGGATGAGATGGCTGGATGGCATCACGGACTCAATGGACGTGAGTCTGAGTGAACTCCGAGAGATGGTAATGAACAGGGAGGCCTGGCGTGCTGCGATTCATGGGGTTGCAAAGAGTCAAACATGACTGAGCAATTGAACTGAGCTGAAAAGATCCAGATGCAGTCCCCGGGTCAGAAAGATCCCCTGCAGGAGGGCATGGCAACCCACTTCAGTATTCTTGAACTGAACCTCAACAAACTTCTTTTGCCATAAACATTTCCCTCAAAAACAGGTCTCAGAAAACAGTTCTTACCATGGCCTCAACCTGTGGCCTACGTGCTCATCCTGGAACATTTTTGTAAAGATCCTTGAACAAATGTCAATGGTTATTTTAGGTGTCCAGCTCCAGCAGCCAGGCAATCAGCCTGAAGGGATGAGTGGTATTGGTGGATGATGATGTAGCCTCTGACTTATAGTACTGAACTACATGTTTATTTCAAGCTTCAAGTTTTCTTTTATACTTTGACAAAAGCAGTAGGTCAGAGGTTTGACATTTTCAGTTTTCCCCACACAGATTTATTGTTTCCAGAAATCATCGTTATTCTACAGAGTTCCTGCTTCAGAGATTCTCTCAGAATTGGCTTTACTATCTATTATCTCCTTTCTCTTATGTGTCCTATAATTAACTTGTGATTACATTGTAACTCATGCTACATTCTTCAGTTTATTTCTTATCTTTCTAAAACCTGTTTGCCCCTAGCATCTTAAGATCACTATCTCTTAAAAGGTAAGCTAAGAAAGGGGTCTAGTTTCATTCTTTTACAAGTGGTTGACCAGTTTTCCCAGCACCACCTGTTAAAGAGACTGTCTTTACTCCATTGTATAATCTTGCCTCCTTTGTCGAAGATAAGGTGTCCATAGGTGTATGGGTTAATCTCAGGGCTTTCTATTCTGTTCCATTGATCTATATTTCTGTCTTTGTGCCAGTACCATACTATCTTAATGACTGTGGCTTTGTAGTAGAGCCTGAAGTCAGGCAAGTTGATTCCTCCAGTTCCATTTTTCTTTCTCAAGATTGCTTTGGCTATTTGAGGTTTTTTGTATTTCCATACAAATGTTGAGATTATTTGATCTAGTTCTGTGAAAAATACTGCTGGTAGCTTGATGGGAATTGCATTGAATCTGTAGATTGCTTTAGGTAGTATACTCATTTTCACTATATTGACTCTTCCGACCCATGAGCATGGTATATTTCTCCATCTATTAGTGTTCTCTTTGATTTCTTTCATCAGTGTTTTATAGTTTTCGATATATAGGTCTTTAGTTTCTTTAGGTAGGAATATTCCTAAGTATTTTATTCTTTTCGTTGCAATGGTGAATGGAATTGTTTCCTTAACTTCCTTTTCTACTTTCTCATTATTAGTGTATAGGAATGCAAGAGATTTCTGAGTGTTGATTTTATATCCTGCAACTTTACTATATTCATTGATTAGCTCTATTAGTTTTCTGGTCGAGTCTTTAGGATTTTCTATGTAGAGGATCATGTCATCTGCAAACAGTGAGAGTTTTACTTCTTCTTTTCCAATTTGGATTCCTTGTATTTCTTTTTCTGCTCTGATTGATGTGGCCAAAACTTCCAGTACGATGTTGAAGAGTAGTGGTGAAGGTGGACACCCTTGTCTTGTTCCTGACTGTAGGGGAAATGGTTTCAATTTTTCACCATTGAGGATAATGTTAGCTGTGGGTTTGTCATATATAGCTTTTATTATGTTGAGGTATGTTCCTTCTATTCCTGCTTTCTGGAGAGTTTTTATCATAAATGGATGTTGAATTTTGTCAAAGGCTTTCTCTGCATCTATTGAGATAATCATATGATTTTTATTTCTCAGTTTGTTAATGTGGTGAATTACATTGATTGACTTGTGGATATTGAAGAATCCTTGCATCCCTGGGATAAAGCCCACTTGGTCATGGTGTATGATCTTTATAATGTGTTGCTGGATTCTGATTGCTAGGATTTTGTTGAGGATTTTTGCATCTATGTTCATCAGTGATATTGGCCTGTAGTTTTCTTTTTTGTGGTGTCTTTGTCAGGTTTTGGTATTAGGGTGATGGTGGCCTCATACAATGAGTTTGGAAGTTTACCTTCCTCTGCAATTTTCTGGAATAGCTTCAGTAAGATAGGTGTTAGCTCTTCTCGGAATTTTTGGTAGAATTCAGCTGTAAAGCCGTCTGGGCCTGGGCTTTTGTTTGCTGGAAGATTTCTGATTACAGTTTCAATTTCCGTGCTTGTGATGGGTCTGTTAAGATTTTCCATTTCTTCCTGGTTCAGTTTTGGAAAATTGTACTTTTCTAAGAATTTGTCCATTTCTTCCAAGTTGTCCAATTTATTGGCATATAATTGCTGAAAGTAGTCTCTTATGATTCTTTGTATTTCTGAGTTGTCTGTCGTGATCTCTCCATTTTCATTTCTAATTTTGTTGATTTGATTTTTTTCTCTTTGTTTCTTGATGAGTCTGGCTAATGGTTTGACAATTTTATTTATCCTTTCAAAGAACCAGCTTTTTGCTTTGTTGATTTTTGCTATGGTCTCTTTTGTTTCTTTTGCATTTATTTCTGCCCTAATTTTTAGGATTTCTTTCCTTCTACTAACTCTGGGGTTCTCTAGTTCTTCCTTTTCTAGTTGCTTTAGGTGTAGAGTTAGGTTATTTATTTGACTTTTTCTTGTTTCTTGAGGTATGCCTGTATTGCTATGAACTTTCCTCTTAGGACTGCTTTTATAGTGTCCCAAAGGTTCTGTCTAGTTGTGTTTTCATTTTCATTCATTTCGATGCATATTTTGATTTCTTTTTGATTTCTTCTGTGATTTGTTGATTATTCAGAAGGGTGTTGTTCAGCCTCCAAATGTAATTTTAGAGATCTAAATGTAAGACCAGAAACTATAAAACTCCTAGAGGAGAACATAGGCAAAACACTCTCCGACATAAATCACAGCAGGATCCTCTATGATCCAACTCCCAGTATACTGGAAATAAAAGCAAAAATAAACAAATGGGATCTAATTAAAATTAAAAACTTCTGCACAACAAAGGAAACTATAAGCAAGGTGAAAAGACAGCCTTCTGAATGGGAGAAAACAATAGCAAATGAAACAACTGACAAACAACTAATCTCAAAGATATATAAGCAACTTATGCAGCTCAACTCCAGAAAAATAAATGATGCAATAAAAAAATGGGCCAAAGAACTAAATAGGCATTTCTCCAAAGAAGACATACGGATGGCTAACAAACACATGAAAAGATGTTCAACATCACTCATTATCAGAGAAATGCAAATCAAGACCACAATGAGGTACCATTTCACACCAGTCAGAATGGCTGTGATCCAAAAGTCTACAAGCAATAAATGCTGGAGAGGATGTGGAGAAAAGGGAACCCTCTTACACTGCTGGTGGAATGCAAGCTAGTACAGCCATTATGGAAAACAGTGTGGAGATTCCTTAAAAATTGCAAATAGAACTGCCTTATGACCCAGCAATCCCACTGCTGGGCATGCACACTGAGGAAACCAGAATTGAAAGAGACACATGTACCCCAATGTTCATTGCAGCGCTGTTTATAATAGCCAGGACATGGAAGCAACCTAGATGTCCATCAGCAGATGAATGGGTAAGAAAGCTGTGGTACATATACACAATGGAGTACTACTCAGCCCTTAAAAAGAATAGCTTCGACTCAGTTCTAATGATATGGATGAAATTGGAACCAATTATACAGAGTGAAGTAAGCCAGAAAGAAAAACACCAATACAGTATACTGACACATATATATGGAATTTAGAAGACAGTAATGATGACCCTATATGTGAGACAACAAAGAGACACAGAGGTATAGAGTGGACTTTTGGACTCTGGGGGAGAGGGAAAGGGTGGGGTGGTTTGGGAGAATGGCAATGAAACATGTATATTTTCTTGTAAGAAACGAAGCACCAATCTATGTTCAATGTAGGATGCAGGATGCATGGGGCTGATGCACAGGATGATTCAAGTAGAGGATGTGAGGTGGGAGGTGGGAGGGGGCTTCGGCATTGGGAGATTGTGTTCACCTATGGCTGATTCGTGTCAATGTATGGCAAAACAAATACAGTATTGTAATTTAAAAAATAAATAAAAAGAAAAGAAAGAAAAAGGTAAGCTAAGGTAAGGTGAAGTCGCTAATTAATGTCCAACTCTTTACGACCCCATGGACTGTAGCTTACCAGGCTCTTCCATCCATGGGATTTTCCAGGCAAGAGTACTGGAGTGGGTTGCCATTTCCTTCTCCAGAGGATCTTCCCAATCCAGGAACTGAACCCAGGTCTCCTACATTGTAGGCATATGTTTTACCCTCTGAGCCACCAGGGAAGTCTCTATCTCCTATAAAGGCTTCTAGCTATTCTTAATTATTCCTAAACCCTAAAGTCAGCAAAAACAATACCCAGCTGTGGATGCCACTGGTGATAGAAGCAAGGTCCGATGCTGTAAAAAGCAATATTGCAGAGGAACCTGGAATGTCAGGTCCATGAATCAAGGCAAATTGGAAGTGGTCAAACAAGAGATGGCAAGAGTGAATGTCGACATTCTAGGAATCAGCCAACTAAAATGGACTAGAAGGGGTGAATTTAACTCAGATGACCATTATATCTACTACCGCAGGCAGAAATCCCTCAGAAGAAATAAAATAGCAATCATGGTCGACAAAAGAGTCTGAAATGCAGTTTTTGGATGCAATACAGAGTGAAGTAAGCCAGAAAGAAAAACACCAAAACAGTATACTAACACATATATACGGAATTTAGAAAGATGGTAATGATAACCCTGTATGCAAGACAGCAAAAGAGACACAGATGTTTGGAACGGACTTTTGGACTCTGTGGGAGAGGGAGAGGGTGGGATGATTTGGGAGAATGGCATTGAAACATGTATACTATCATGTAAGAAACGAATTGCCAGTCTATGTTCGATACAAGATACAGGATGCTTGGGGCTGGTGCACGGAGATGATCCAGAGAGATGATATGGGTGGGAGGTGGGAGGAACGTACAGGATTGGGAACTCATGTACACCCATGGCTGATTCATGTTAATGTATGGCAAAACCAATACAGTATTGTAAAGCAAAATAAAGTAAAAATAGAAATAAAAAAAAAGAATGATTGCTGTTTATTTCCAAGGCAAATCATTCAATATCACAGTAATCCAAGTCTATACCCCAGCCAGTAATGCTGAAGAGGCTGAAGTTGAACAGTTCTATGAAGACCTAAAAGGCTTTTTAGAACTAACAGCCCCCAAAGATGTCCTTTTCATTATAGAGGACTGGAATGCAAAAGTAGGAAGTCAAGAAACACCTCGAGTAACAGGCAAATTTGGCCTTGGAATGCGGAATAAGGCAGGGCAAAGACTAACAGTTTTTCCAAGAATATGCACTGGTCATAGCAAACACCCTCTTCCAAAAACACAAGAGAAGATTCTACACATGGGCATCACCAGATGGTCAACACTGAAATCAGACTGATTATATTCTTTGCTGCCAAGGATGGAGAAGCTCTATACAGTCAACCAAAACAAGACCAAGAGCTGACTGTGGCTCAGATCATGAATTCCTTATTACCAAATTCCGACTTAAATTGAAGAAAGTAGGGAAAACTGCTAGACCATTCAGGTATGACCTAAATTAAATCCCTATGGTTAACAGTGTAAGTGAGAAATAGATTTAAGGGCCTAGATCTGATAGAGAGTGCCTGATGAACTATGGAATGAGGTTCATGACATTGTACAGGAGGCAGGGAACAAGACCATCCCCATGGAAAAGAAATACAAAACAGCAAAATGACTGTCTGGAGAGGCCTTACAAATAGTTATGAAAAGAAGAGAGGTGAAAAACAAAGGAGAAAAGGAAAGATATAAGTATCTGAATGCAGAATTCCAAAGAATAGCAAGAAGAGATAAGAAAGCCTTCTTTAGTGATCAATGCAAATAAAAAGAGGAAAACAAGAGAATGGGAAAGACTAGGGATCTCTTCAAGAAAATTAGAGATACCAAGGGAACATTTCATGCACAGATGGGCTCGATAAAGGACAGAAATGGTCTGGACCTAACAGAAGCAGAAGATATTAAGAAGAGGTGGCAAGAATACACAGAAGAACTATACAAAAAAGATCGTCATGATCCAGATAATCATGATGGTGTGATCACTCATCTAGAGCCAGACATCCTGGAATGTGAAGTCAAATGGGCCTTAAAAACATCACTACGAACAAAGCTAGTGGAGGTGATGGAATTCCCATTGAGCTGCTTCAAATCCTGAAAGATGATGCCGTGAAACTGCTGCCCTCAATATGTCAGCAAATTTGGAAAACTCAGCAGTGGCCACAGGACTGGAAAAGGTCAGTTTTAACTCCAATCCCAAAGAAAGGCAATGCCAAAGAATGCTCAAACTACCACACAATTGCACTCATCTCACATGCTAGTAAAGTAATGCTCAAAATTCTGCAAGCCAGGCTTCAGCAATACGTGAACCATGAACTCCCTGATGTTCAAGCTGGTTTTAGAAAAGGCAGAGGAACCAGAGATCAAATTGCCAACATCCACTGGATCATGGAAAAAGCAAGAGAGTTCCAGAAAAACATCTATTTCTGCTTTATTGACTATGCCAAAGCCTTTGACTGTGTGGATCACAATAAACTGTGGAAAATTTTGAAAGAGATGGGAATACCAGAGCATCTGACTTGCCACTTGAGTAACTTATATACAAGGCAGGAAGCCACAGTTAGAACTGAACATGGAACAACAGACTGGTTCCAAATAGAAAAAGGATTACGTCAAGGCTGTATATTGCCACTCTGGTTATTTAACTTTTATGTGGAGTACATCATGAGAAACGCTGGGCTGGAAGAAGCATAAGCTGGAATCAAGATTGGTGGGAGAAATATCAATAACCTCATATATGCAGATGACACCACCCTTATGGCACAAAGTGAAGAGGAACTGAAGAGCCTCTTGATGAAAGTGAAAGTGCAGAGTGAAGTACTTGGCTTAAAACTCAACATTCAGAAAACAAAGATCATGGCATCCCGTTCCATCACTCCATTGGAAATAGATGGGGAAACAGTGGAAACAATGTCAGACATTTTGGGGCTCTAAAATCACTGCAGATGGTGACTGCAGCCATGAAAGTAAAACACACTTACTCCTTGGAAGAAAAGTTATGGCCAACTTAGATAGCATATTCAAAAGCAGAGACATTACTTTGCTGACTAAAGTCCATCTAGTCAAGGTTATGGTTTTTCCTGAGATTTGGACTGTGAAGAAGGCTGAACACCAAAGAATTGCTGCTTTTGAACTGTGGTGTTGGAGAAGACTCTTGAGAGTCCCTTGGACTGCAAGGAGATCCAACCAGTCCATTCTGAAGGAGATCAGCCCTGGGATTTCTTTGGAAGGAATGAACTTAAGCTTAAACTCCAGTATTTTTGTCACCTCATGCGAAGAGTTGACTCATTGGAAAAGACTCTGATGCTGGGAGGGATTGTGTGCAGGAGGTTAAGGGGACTACCGAGGATGAGATAGCTGGATGGGCGTGAGTCGGGTTGAACTCCGGGAGAGATTTACAGGGAGGCCTGGCATGCTGCAGTTTATAGGGTCACAAACAGTTGGACACGACTGAGAGACTGAACTGAACTGAAACTCAGCAAACTTCTTTTGCCATAAATATTTTCCCTGAAAAACAGGTCTCAGAAAACAATTCTTACCATGGCCTCAACCTGCGGCCTACGTGCTCATCCTGGAACATTCTTTGTAAAGATCCTTGAACAAATGTCAATGGTTACTTTATAGATTAGTTTCTTGACGCAACTGCAGAAATCTTTGTGCTTTCTCATGCTTCTCTCAAGCCCCTAACATTCTTTTCATGCAACTCAACCAAAGAAAGGAAAGAACATGTCAGAATCACACGGCCTAACTCTGTCATTCAGGGCTGTGCCTGCACATGAAGAGAGGGGGTTGGGGCCGTGCCTCCATTTTGTCAGTAATGCCTAACATGGCTTCCAACACAGACTGGTGGGCTACTGTCCATGGGGTTGCAAAAAGTTGGACAAGAGTGAAGTCACTTAGCAAATGTATTGTGCATATATCTACCTCAGTAAAGTTGATTTCTAAAAGTAAAAAAAGCAAAGTTTTCCTTTAAATGAATCAACACATCATCAACTATGCCGATGGAAAATCTGTTTGGAAATAAATATTATTAGGATGATTATTAAATGGATATCAATGACAATAAAATATAAAAAATATTTATTTAATGTCTATAAAGTCTACAGCACTTATGAATATGACTTCCTAAAAATAAAAATTCATAAAAATTCCAAATTCTGTGAAGAAGTAGATATGTAAATAATTAACTAAAGTCACTGTGTTTCAATTTAAAAGTTTATTTTATTTTAAGTAAATTTTACCTCAGTAAAAATAAATTATAAGAAAAAATGAAAAGTACCATATAAAACAATGCAAAATAATTTTGAAAAGTTAATAAATAGCCAAATATAAGAAATCCTTGAATATATATACCACTACTGAACTATTTGCTGGTTAATGATTATAACTGTAAGTTTATTGTTTATTTTTACTATTATTAAATACAATTTTAAAGGGAAAAATGAATACTACTGCAAAAAGAGATTAAAACAAAATATGTAATAATATATCATTTTGAATGAAAAAGATCACAGCCTTTCACAAATATAATATTTTGCTGACAAAGGTCCATATAGTCAAAGCTATGGTTTTTAGTAGTCATGTACCAATGTGAGAGTTGTATCATAAAAATGGCTGAACACCAAAGAATTGATGCTCTTGAATTGTGGTATTGGAGAAGGCTCTTGAGAGTCCCTTCCTGCAAGATCAAACCAGTCAATCCTAAAGGAAATCAATCTTGAATATTCACTGGAAGGACTGATGATGAGGGTGAAAAGCCAATATTTTGGCCACCGGATGCAAAGAGGCAACTCACTGGAAGATACTTTGATCCTGGAAAAGACTGAGGGCAAGAGAAAGGGGCAACAAAAGATGATACAGTTGGATGGCATCACTGAGTCAATGGACATGAGTTTGAGCAAACCCCAGGAGATAGTGAAGGACAGGGAAGCCTTGCATGTTGCAGAGTCAGACATGACTGAGCGATTGAACAACAACAGTTAAATTAAAAGAGACCACTGTCTACATTCTATAACATTCTATGCTATGCATCTTTCAAAATGTATGGTATTCCAGAAAGATGTGGAAAACAAACTAGTGAAACTCTAGCAAGTTGATCTATCATCATGTTAAAAAGATAGCACTGAAGAATGGAAATGCAATAAGCTCTGATATTACTACTGCATTGCCCCCTGAAAAGGGGGCAAGTGTGTAATGAAAAACAGACACATATAATTTGGCAAGTGAGGAGTCAGGAGGCCCTCCTGCTCTCCCTGGTAGGAAGACAAAATGGCTCCTTTCAGCTCACATTTTATTGGCAGGAGTCATATGAGATCATTCAGTTCAGTTCAGTCGCTCAGTCGTGTCTGACTCTTTGCGACCCCATGAATCGCAGCACGCCAGGCCTCCCTGTCCATCATCAACTCCTGGAGTTCATTCAGACTCATGCCCATCGAATCAGTGATGCCATCCAGCCATCTCATCCTCGATTGTCCCCTTTTCCTCCTGCCCCCAATCCCTCCCAGCATCAGGGTCTTTTTCAATGAGTCAACTCTTCGCATGAGGTGGCCAAAGTACTGGAGTTTCAGCTTTAGCATCATTTCTTCCAAAGAAATCCCAGGGCTGATCTCCTTCAGAATGGACTGGTCGGATCTCCTTGCAGTCCAAGGGACTCTCAAGAGTCTTCTCCAACACCACAGTTCAAAAGCATCAATTCTTCGGCACTCAGTCTTCTTCACAAGTCCAACTCTCACATCCATACATGACCACAGGAAAAACCATAGCCTTGACTAGATGGACCTTAGTCGGCAAAGTAATGTCTCTGCTTTTGAATATGCTATCTAGGTTGCTTATAACTTTTCTTCTATTAGGGAATAGCTATACTGGGGAGTTTGATTAGCACACCATAAAGAGGGAGTAAAGTTAAGTCTTTGCTCTTGATCAGCAATAACTTGTTTTGTTTCTATGGGGATGGATGGCAGGGTAGGCAGTGAAGTGAAGCAGAGAACATGTCCCCCTCCAAGAATGTCCATTCGACATGCTTACTAGGAGAATCATGAGGGTGCCATTTGCCACACCCTCGAGTCATCGGGAAGATTCTGATCTCTACTCTGCCAGGCTGCAACACTGCATCTCTGTGATGATTTAAATAATTTTATTTTTGTTGCTCAGTCATGTTCGATTATTTGTGACCCCATGGACTGTAGACTACCAGGCTCCTCTATCCATGGAATTCTCCAGGCTGGAATACTGGAGTGGGTTTCCATTCCTTTCTCTGGGGATCTTCCTGACCCAGGGATCAAAACTAGGTCTCCTGCATTGCAGGCAGATTCTTTACCATCTGTGACATTAGCATACCTTTCAGTTCAGTTGAGTTGCCCAGTCGTGTCCGACTCTTTGTGACCCCATGAATCTCAGCACACCAGGCCTCCCTATCCATCACCAACTCTCAGAGTTTACCCAAACTCATGTCCATTGAGTCAGTGATGCCATCCAGCCATCTCATCCTCTGTCATCTCCTTCTCCTCCTGCCCCCAATCCCTCCCAGCATCAGGGTCTTTTCCAATGAGTCAACTCTCCCATGAGGTGGCCGAAGTACTAGAGTTTCAGCTTTAACATCATTCCTTCCAGTGAACTCCCAGGTGTGATCTCCTTTAGAGTGGACTGGTTGGATCTTCTTGCAGTCCAAGGGACTCTCAAGAGTCTTCTCCAACAGTCAAAGGCTTTGGCATAGTTAATAAAGCAGAGTAGATGTTTTTCTGGAACTCTCTTGCTTTTTCAATGATCCAGTGGATGTTGGCAATTTGATCTCTGGTTCCTCTGCCTTATCTAAAACCAGCTTGAACATCTGGAACTTCATGGTTCACGTATTGCTGAAGCCTGGCTTAGAGAATTTTGAGCATTACTTTACTGGCATGTGAGATGAATGTAATTGTGTGGTAGTCTTAGCATTCTTTGGCACTGACTTTCTTTGAGATTGGAATGAAAACTGACCTTTTAGACCTCTAAAAATATAAATGCTAAACCTCCTATATTAGCACTCTAAGACTGCTGGTAACAAAGTACCACAAATTGTGTGGTTTATCACAACAGAAACTTATTATCTCACCATACTGGAGTCTGGAAGTCCAAACTCAAGCTGTTGGCAGGGCCAAGCTCTTTCTAACACCTGTAGGGGAGAATTCCTCACCTCTCACAGTTTCCAGTAGCCCCAGATGTTCCTCGGTTTGAAACAACCAACATACATCCAATCTCTGCCTCCATCCTCCTCTCATTACTCTCTTCCCTGTGTTGCTTCTCCTTTTGTTATCATTACTTCAGTCATATGTAATTATTAAGGTCCGCCCTACTCCAGTATGATCTCATCTTAACTAATTAAATCTGCAAAGATACTAATTCTGAATAAGCTCATATTCTGAAGTACTTAGGATTAGGATTTGAATGTATCCTTTTGGAGAACAGAATTCAACACAAAACACCTACCTCCCCAAAGCCAAAATGTATACACCAGTAACCAGAAAAAGAAAACACGTTGGTTATTACTTTAATAAAATAACCTACACAAGTTGTGTTTGCTTCCCATTGGTGATCTCAAACATGATGAATTGTATGTCTTATACCCAAGAAAAAAATTGTAATCCCCTAATAGTGCCAGCAGATCGTTTTGCTTTTATTCCTAACTTAAAGTGAGAGGAACAGAGACACAGAAATCTTAAGTGAATTGTCCCAGGCACACAGTCCACTGAGTCAGTACTGCTATCCAACCATCTCATTCTCTGTAGTCCCCTTCTCCTCATGCCTCCAATCTTTCCCAGCAACAAGGTCTTTTCAAATGAATCAGCTCTTCCCATCAGGTGGCCAAAGTGTTGGAGTCTCAGCTTCAACATCAGTCCTTCCAATGAACAATCAAGACTGACCTCTGGGTATTCCCATCTCTTTCAGAATTTTCCAGTTTATTGTGATCCACAGTCAAAGGCTTTGGCATAGTCAATAAAGCAGAAATAGATGTTTTTGTGGAACTCTCTTGCTTTTTCAATGATCCAGCATAAGTTGGCAATTTGATCCCTGGTTCCTCTGCCTTTTCTAAATGTTCATCAGCTTGAACATCTGGAAGCTCATGGTTCACATATTGCTGAAGCTTGGCTTGGAGAATTTGAGCATTATTTTACTAGCATGTAAGAGGAGTGCAGTTGTGCGGTAGTTTTAGCATTCTTTGGCATTGCCTTTCTTTGGGTTTGTGATGAACACTGACCTTTTCCAGTCCTGTGGTCATTGCTGAGTTTTCAAAATTTGCTGGCATATTGAGTGCAACACTTTCATAGCATCATCTTTAAGGATTTGAAATAACCCAACTGAAATTTTATCAGCTCCACTAGTGTGGCTCCTAAGGCCTACTTGACTTCACATTCCAGGATGTCTGGCTCTAGGTGACTGATGATACCATTGTGATCATTTGGGTCATGAAGATCTTTTTGTACAGTTCCTCTGTGTATTCTTGCCATCTTTTCTTAATATCTTCTGCTTCTCTTAGGTCTGTACCATTTCTGTCCTTTACTGAGCCCATCTTTGAATGAAATGTTCCCTTGGTATCTCTAATTTCCTTGAAGAGATTGTTAATCTTTCCCATTCTATTGTTTTCCTCTCTTTCTTTGCACTTATCACTGAGGAAGGCTTTCTTGTCTCTCCTTGCTCTTATTTGGAACTCTGCGTTCAAACAGGTACATCTTCCCTTTTCCCCTTTGCTTTTCACTTCTCTTCTTTTCACAGCTGTTTGTAAGACCTCCTCAGAGCCATTTTTATTTTTTGCATTTCTTTTTCTTGGGGATGGTCTTGCTCCTTGTCTCCTGTACAATGTCACAAACCTCCATCCGTAGTTCATCAGGCACTTTGTCTATGAGATCTAGTACCTTAAATCTATTTCTCACTTCCACTGTATAATTGTAAGGGATTTGATTTAGGTCATACCTGAATGGTCTAGTGGTTTTCCCTACTTTTTTCAATTTAAGTATGAATTTGACAAATAGGGAATTCATTATCTGAGCCACAGTCAGCTCCCTATCTTGTTTTGCTGACTGTATAGAGCTTCTCCATCTTTGGCTGCAAAGAATATAATCAGTCTGATTTCGGTGTTGACCATCTGGTGATGTTCATGTGTAGAGTTTTCTCTTGTGTTGTTGGAAGAGGGTATTTGCTATAACCAGTCCTCTTGGTAAAACTCTATTAGCCTTTGCCCTTCTTCATTCTGTACTCCAAGGCCAAATTTGCCTGTTACTCCAGATGTTTCTTGACTTCCCTACTTTTGCATTCCAGTCCCCTATAATGAAAAGGACATCTTTTGAGAGTTAGCTCTAAAAGGTCTTGCAGGTCTTCATAGAACCATTCAACTTCAGCTTCTTCAGGATTACTGGTGGGAGCATAGCCTTGGACTACTGTGATATTGAAAGTTTGCCTTACAAATGAACAGAGATCGTTTTGATGTTTTTGAGATTGCACCAAGTACTGCACTTTGGACTCTTTTGTTGACTATGAGGGTTACTCCGTTATTTCTAAGGGATTCCTGCCTGCAGTAGTACATATAATAGTCATCTGAGTTAAATTCACCCATTCCAGTCCATTTTAGTTTGCTGATTCCTAAAATGTCGATGTTCACTCTTGCCATCTCCTGTTGCACCACTTTCAATTTACCTTGATTCAAAACAGTCCATTCTGAAGGAAATCAGCCCTGAGATTTCTTTGGAAGGAATGATGCTAAAGCTGCAACTCCAGTACTTTGGCCACCTCATGTGAAGAGTTGACTCATTGGAAAAGACTCTGATGCTGGGAGGGATTGGGGGCCAGAGGAGAAGGGGATGACAGAGGATGAGATGGCTGGATGGCATCACTGACTCAATGGGCATGAGTCTGAGTGAACTCTGGGAGTTGGTGATGGACAGGGAGGACTGGTGTGCTGTGATTCATGGGGTCGCAAAGAGTTGGACATGACTGAGCGACTGAACTGAACTGAATTGATGGACCTAATATTCCAGGTTCCTATGCAATAATGCTGCTTATAACAACATTGGACCTTGCTTCTATACCAGTCACATCCACAACTGGGTATTGTTTTTGCTTTGACTATGTCTCTTCATTCTGTCTGGGGTTATTTCTCCATTGATCTCCAGTAGCATATTGGGCACCTACCGACTGGGGAGTTAATCTTTTAGTGTTCTTTTGCCTTTTCATACTGCTCATGGGGTTCTCAAGGCAAGAATACTGAAGTGGTTTCCATTCTCTTCTCCAGTGGACCACATTCTTTCAGACCTCTCCACCATGACCCATTCGTCTTGGGTGGTTCTACATGGCATGGCTTAGTTTTATTGATTTAGACAAGGCTGTGGTCCATGTGATTAGATTGGTTAGTTTTCTATAATTGTGGTTCCAGTCTGTCTGCCCTCTGATGCCCTCTCTCAGTGCCTACCATCCTACTGGCATTTCTCTTACCTTGGATGCTGAGTATCTCTTCATGACTGCTCCAGTAAAGCACAACCACTGTTCCTTACCTTAGATGTGGGCTATCTCCTCACCACCACGGCTACTGATTTTGGACATGGGTTATTTCCTCTTGGCCACTCATCACTCCAGAAAAATGGTATAGATGATCTTATTTGCAAAGCAGGAATAGAGACACAGACATAGAGAACAAATGTATGGACAGCACGGGGAGAAAAGGGATTGGGTGGGAGGAATTGGAAGATTGGTATTGACATACATATGTTATTGACACTATTTATAAAACAGATAACTAATGCCAATCTGTATAGCCCAGAAAACTCTACCGAATGCTCTGTAGTGACCTAAATGGGAAGGAAATCCAAAAAGAGGGAATATATTTAAGCATGTAGCTAATTAACTTTACTGTACAGCAGAAAATAACACAACATATAAAGAAACTATGCTCCAATAAAATTACTAAAAATAAACAAATTATGCTAGTTAATAAGTACATCAAAACTGGATTCAAGTGACACCCATTTGCAGTTCACTATATTCTGATGATCATAGAACAAAAATGTCCTATGATCTAGGCTCAAATAGCAATAGATACTGTTTTTACATGAGCCAGGGAAAATTTTCTGCATTGCATGCACACTTTAGGCCACCTTTGTAGAACTATTATTACTTGTCTGTCAGACCATTTTTCTTGTTTGTATATAAACCATAGGAATTAGCCCAGGGCTCTTGTGTTCATAGGAATGTGCTAAATGAGAGAGGAGTGGAATATGAAACAAGGAATGAGCTTTGTTAGTAAAACTTTAAGATACTTAAAAATTCATCTCTGCTCCAAGGTGTTTTTCAGATAGAGATTTCATGTCTGTGAATTTTAAGGCCCTGTTTGGAACATATTTGTATACACACATACACACACACCACACACTTTATAGTTCTGAGCTGGTAACCAAGCTGAAGCTCCTTTGAAAGCTACATTCCTTCCTGAATCACACTGTGACAGGTTAATGCCTCTTTTCCACCACTGTTACTATGCCAGGATGATCGATGATACAATGTGCAGGCATCCAATTGAAAAAAGCCACTGAGCCTTGCTGTGAATTTAGGTGTTGATGAAAGATGAGCTCTTCCTTAAAACAGCATATGTTGATCATGAAACCTCTGGAGAAACAATTAGAAATGCACTATTCAATTTTAAGAGAGTTTAATTACTGGTTAGACAGCAGATAGCAGTATTCCTATAATCTTCTCTGTGCAATCACTGGCATGAATGATCAGACTGTGAAATATCCTGTAAATGATTTCAGAAAACTGGAAGTTAGGGTAGGGACACCAACCTCATTAATAGTCATCAGAAACTCTGTTGGGAAGTTTGGTGTAGTGTGAGGCTACTTGGCTTCATGCTGCTGTTTGACATTTTAAAAAGTCACAAGTATCATTTTGGGCACCTAACATTCATTTTTGAAATAAAAGACAAGATAAATATATAGTAAATAAGAACAATGGAATATTTTCACTTCTTACCAAATGACGTGTCAGGTGAGCATTTAAATATAATTTTGCTGGTCAGAGCTATAGAATTAACTATTGTGGTCAATAGAATTCCAGTTAGCTAGAAAGATAAAACCGACCAGGAAGTAATATTTCTTTAATACTACTTCTTTTAACACTGCTGCTGCTAGGTCTAGACACCACTCAAAATTTTCTTTGCATTTCATATTTGAAACTGTCTAGCTGATTCACATCACAGAAGGCAATGGCACCCCAATACTCTTGCCTGGAAAATCCCATGGGTGGAGGAGCCTGGTAGGCTGCAGTCTATGGGATCATGAAGAGTCAGACACGACTGAGTGACTTCACTTTCACTTTTCATTTTCATGCATTGGAGAAGGAAATGGCAACCCAGAGAATCCCAGTGACGGAGGAGCCTGGTGGGCTGCCGTCCATGGGGTCTCACAGGGTCGGACACGACTGAAGTGACTTAGCAACAGCAGCAGCAGCTGACTCACATGATTTTTTTCTGTTATGCTCCTTTATGTAAATGTGGCAGGGTTGTATAATATTATTAATAGAAAGACTATTCTATATTCCAGAAGATATAGACCTAAAATTGATTCTTTCATGGACATAAGCATTAAGAAAGCCAATTAATATACTTCTGGGATACTCAGTTTAGTTATTATTTTGGTGGCATAATTTCACATCAATTTTTGAATCAGTTATATATTTTGCATTTGAAATACTTTCAAACTTGCCAAAATGCTATCATCAGAATATTGAGGTACCCAAAGGATAACCCAGTGTTAACTGTTTGTTTTTCTTTAGGCAAAAATTTAGTGGTATACTGAATTATGCCCATTCTGATCTCTGTGAAGAATTGCTGTTACCCATCCTGGAATATCTTTTTGTGCAAATCACTAATTAGTGATTCTACTACAAATTTGTTTATCTTGAGGTTTTATAGAATTTAAATGTAATATTTCTTGAAAGTTAGGACCGTAAGCTTATATCAACCATTTATATTGTCTGATTAATTTTTATTTCTTGAATTGAGAATATGGTTAGCCAAGAAGAAAAAAGGAAGATCTAAACAACAATGCAAGATGCTAGGGATAAAGCAGGTACTTCCTATTCCTGGATAGGAAAGGGACTTAAATAAGAAGCTAGAGACTTGTTAAAAAATAAATAAATAAATAAAAATATGTCTAATGATTTTCCTCAGGGCTGGGCCAGTTTAAGACTCTGAAGATGACTTATAGGAACATCTGAAACAGCCTTATAGATTTTAAACAGGTAAAACATAGGTATTATTGTCTTGTGTTTGTTGTTGTTGTTTGTTTGTTTTTTGACTCTGTGGAAATTTCCTAGAATATTCTTAGGTACCTATTTATAAAAGATAGAGAGTGGGTTTGATATTAGTTTGGAATTACATTTTTGCCATTTACTATCTTTGTTACCTTGGTTGAGTATCGGAAGCTTTGGTTTCCTTCTCTATAAGACTGGGAAAATAACATCTGAATAATATAATTGTTTTATGAGTTTAATGATAGAACGGATGAAAAGAGCCTGAGTTCCTAGAGGAAAATAGAAGCAGGTAGCAACACAAGCACATTTTTCAAAAATGTTAAATTATAATTGATTTACAATGTTGTGTTAGTTTCTGGTGTATAGCAAAGTGATTGTTACACAAACATGTATATATATATATATATATATATATATATATATAGATGATATAGATATAGATGCAACTTTTTCATGGACTTCTCAAATAGTGCAGTGGTAAAGAATCTACCTGCCAGTGCAGTAGGTGCAAGAGATTTAGCTTGGATCTCTGGATCAGGAAGATCATTTGCAGCAGGAAATGGCAATCCAATCCAGTATTCTTGCCAAGAAAATTCCAAGAACAGAGGAACCTGGTGTACTGCAGTCCATGGGCTCACAGAGTCTGCTATTCAATATCTGGTTCTAACTGTTGCTTCTTGACCTGCATACAGATTGCTTAGGAGGCAGGTCAGGTGGTCTGGTATTCCCATCTTGTTAAGAATTTTCCACTTTTGTGTTGATCCATACAGCCAAACATGTGTGTATGTACACACACTCACATAGACATATATATATATATATATATATATATGTTATCCATATATGTTAGTCTCAATTTGGCAATAAGGAGCTCATGATTTGGACCACAGCCACAGTCAGCTCCTGCTCTTGTTTTTTCTGACTATAGAGCTTCTCCATTTTTGGCTGCAAAGAATATAATCAGTCTAATTGCAGTGTTGACCATCTGGTGATGTCCTTGTGTAGAGTCTTTTCTTGTGTTTTTGGAAGAACATGTTTTCTATGAACAGTGCATTCTTTTGGCAAAACTCTATTAGCCTTTGCCCTGCTTCATTCAAAATTCCAAGGCCAAATTTTCCTGTTACTCCAGGTGTTTCTTGACTTCCTACTTTTACATTCCAGTCCCCTATAATGAAAAGGACATCTCTTTTGGGTGTTAGTCTTAAAAGGTCTTGTATGTCTTCATAGAACCATTCACCTTCAGCTTCCTCAGCATTACTGGTTGGGGCATAGACTTGGATTATTGTGATATTGAATGGTTTGCCTTGGAGATGAATAGAGATCATTCAGTCGTTTTTGAGATTGCATCCAAGTACTGCATTTCGGACTCTTTTGTTGACCATGATGGCTACTCCATTTCTTCTAAGGTATTCCTGCCTGCAGTAGTAGATATAATGGTCATCTGAGTTAAATTCACCCATTCCAGTCCATTTTAGTCTGCTGATTCCTAAATGTCAATGCTCACTGTTGCCATCTCCTGTTTCATCGTTTCCAGTTTGCCTTGATTCATGGATCTAACATTCTAGGTTCCTATGCAATATTGCTCTTTACAGCATTAGGCCTTGCTTCTATCACGAGTCACATCAACAAAAGGGTATTGTTTTTGCTTTGGCTCCATCACTTCATTCTTTCTGGAGTTATTTCTCCACTGATTTCCAGTAGCATATTGGGCACCTAATGACCTGGGAGTTCCTCTTTTAGTATCCTGTCATTTTGACTTTTCATACTGTTCATGGGGTTTTCAAGGCAGGAATACTGAAGTGGCTTGCCATTCCCTTCTCCAGTGGACCCAATTCTGTCAGACCTCTCCACCTTGAGATATTCACCTCTCCAAATGTTCAAGCTGGCTTTGGAAAAGGCAGAGGAACCAGAGATCAAATTGCCAACATCTGCTGGATCATCAAAAAAGCAAGAGAGTTACAGAAAAAAAAAAAGTCTATTTTTGCTTTATTGACTATGCCAAAGCCTTTGACTGTGTGGATCACAATATGCTGTGGAAAATTCTGAAAGAGATGGGAATATCAGACCACCTGACCTGCCTCTCGAGAAACCTATATGCAGGTCAGGAAGCAACAGTTAGACCTGGACATGGAACAACAGACTGGTTCCCAATAGGAAAAGGAGTACATCAAGGCTGTATATTGTCACCCTGCTTACTTAACTTATATGCAGAGTACATCATGAGAAATGCTGGGCTGTAAGAAGCACAAGCTGGAATCAAGATTGCTGGGAGAAATATCAATAGCCTCAGATATGCAGATGACACAACCTTTATGGCAGAAAGTGAAGAGGAAATAAAAAGCCTCTTGATGAAAGTGAAAGAAGAGAGTGAAAAAGTTGGCTTGAAAATGAAGATCATGGCATCTGGTCCCATCACTTCATGGGAAATAGATGGGGAAACAGTGTCAGACTTTATTTTTGGGGCTCCAAAATCACTGCAGATGGTGACTACAGCCATGAAATTAAAAGACACTTACTCCTTGGAAAGAACGTTATGACCAACCTCGATAGCATATTGAAAAGCAGAGACATTACTTTGCCAACAAAGGTCCGCCTACTCAAGGCTATGGTTTTTCCAGTGGTCATGTATGGATGTGAGAGTTGGACTATGAAGAAAGCTGAGCTCCAAAGAATTGATGCTTTTGAACTGTAGTGTTGAAGGAGACTCCTGAAAGTCCCTTGAAGTGCCAGGAGATCCAATCAGTCCATTCTAAAGGAGATCAGCCCTGGGATTTCTTTGGAAAGAATGATGCTAAAGCTGAAACTCCAGTACTTTGGCCACCTCATTAGAAGAGTTGACTCATTGGAAAAGACTCTGATGCTGGGAGGGATTGTGGACAGGAGGAGAAGGGGACGACCGAGGATGAGATGGCTGGATGGCATCACTGACTCAATGGATGGGAGTCTGAGTGAACTCCGGGAGTTGGTGATGGACAGGGAGGCCTGGCGTGATGCGATTCATGGGGTCGCAAAGAGTCGGACATGACTGAGTGACTGAACTGAACTGAACTGAACTGATAGTATAGTTATCAGGGACAGGAACTATTTTTAAAAATAGCCATGTTCTCCTGTGAGAAGGAGATAAACCCTGCTATATAGTAGCACTCAAAGAAACCAGTCTCAGCACAAGCCCATGAATTAGAAAAAGGTGACTGACTTTATCCGCAATCAACCAGAACTTAGAAATAATCAAATAATGATCAATTGTAGTGACTCATGTCCATTAAATTTTATGGTGTATGGACAAGGACCAATTCTGTGGGAAGACATAGTAGATGTCTCTACAATTCTTATTGATTTGTTTTATAATGAAACTGTGCATGACAGTACAGAATTATGGTATAACATTGAATTTGTTGGTAAGGTTCAACCACCTTATATATAAAAATATAATGATAATATGAGACTGTAATCAAATGCATTGGGAGATCAAATTAAAGCCTCCTCAGTATACGTTACCAATAGACAATGACTGGCCTATGGAAAAACTAGATTTACATAGCTGTCAGCTAAAATCTGTGCTAAGTGGTTCACTGAAATTTGTCACACAGTAAAAGTAACAGCATATCAAGAGAGGAAATTAATGGTCAAATCAGTATGAAAATATGTCTTGTGAGAGTGCATTAATTTTTTCTTTAAATCTACTTTGCACTGACTCTTCCTAATTTTTGGTGTGTTTAAGCAGATACTACTGCTATATCTTATATGCAGAGAACATTATGAGAAACGCTGGACTGGAAGAAGCACAACCTGGAATCAAGTTGTGGGAGAAATATCAATAACCTAAGATATGCAGATGACACTACCCTTAAGGCAAAAAGTGAAGACGAACTGAAAAGTTTCTTGATGAAAGT
This sequence comes from Nanger dama, assembly GCA_917880005.1. NCBI lineage: Eukaryota > Metazoa > Chordata > Mammalia > Artiodactyla > Bovidae > Nanger > Nanger dama. The sequence continues at coordinate 9,024,266 of CAKJTW010000059.1, forward strand.
GAAAGTGGACAGTGAAACAGTTGGCCTAAAGCTCAACATTCAGAAAACAAAGATCATGGCATCTGGTCCCATCAGTTCAGTTTAGTTCAGTCGCACAGTCGTGTCCGACTCTTTGCAACCCCATGAACTGCAGCATGCCAGGCCTTCCTGTTCATTACCATCTCTCGGAGTTCACTCAGACTCACGTCCATCAAGTCCATAATGCCATCCAGCCATCTCATCCTCGGTCGTCCCCTTCTAATCTTGTCCACAATCCCTCCCAGCATCAGAGTCTTTTCCAATGAGTCAACTCTTCACATGAGGTGGCCAAAGTACTGGAGTTTCAGCTTTAGCATCATTCCTTCCAAAGAAATCCCAGGGCTGATTTTCAGAATGGACTGGTTGGATCTCCTTGCAGTCCAAGGGACTCTCAAGAGTCTTCTCCAACACCATAGTTCAAAAGCATCAATTCTTTGGCGCTCAGCCTTCTTCACAGTCCAACTCTCACATCCATACATGACCACAGGAAAAACCATAGCCTTGACTAGACGGAGCTTAGTCGGCAAAATAATATCTCTGCTTTTGAATATACTATCTAGGTTGGTCATAACTTTTCTTCCAAGGAGTAAGCGTCTTTTACTTTCATAGCTGCAGTCACCATCTGCAGTGATTTTGGAGCCCAAAAATAAAGTCTGGCACTGTTTCCACTGTTTCTCCATCTATTTCCCATGAAGTGATGGGACTGGATGCCATGATCTTCGTTTTCTGAATGGTGAGCTTTAAGCCAACTTTTTCACTCTCCTCTTTCACCTTCCTGAAGAGGCCCTTTAGCTCCTCTTCACTTTCTGCCACAAGAGTGGTTTCATCTGCATATCTGAGGTTATTAATATTTCTCCTGGCAATCTTGATTCCAGCTTGTGTTTCTTCCAGTCCAGAATTTCTCATGATGTGCTCTGCATAGAAGTTAAAAGCAGCGTGACAATATACAGCCTTGACATACTCCTTTTCCTATTTGGAACCAGTCTGTTGTTCCATGGCCAGATCTAACTGTTGCTTTGTGACCTGCATACAGATTTCTCAAGAGGCTGGTTAGGTGGTCTGGTATTCCCATCTCTTTCAGAATTGTCCAGAGTTTATTGTGATCCACACAGTCGAAGACTTTGGCATAGTCAATGAAGCAGAAATAGATGTTTTTCTGGAACTCTCTTGCTTTTTCCATGATCCAGCGGATGTTGACAATTTGATCTCTGGTTGCTGTGCCTTTTCTAAAACCAGTTTGAACATCAGGGAATTCACGGTTCATGTATTGCTGAAGCCTGGCTTGGAGAATTTTGAGCATTACTTTACTAGCATGTGAGATGAGTGCAATTGTGTGGTAGTTTGAGCATTCTTTGGCATTGCCTTTCTTTGTAGTTGGAGTGAGAACTGACCTTTTCCAGTTTTGTGGTCACTGCTGAAGTTTCCAAATTTGCTGGCGTATTGAGTGCAGCATGTTCACAGCAACATCTTTTAGGATTTGAAACAGTTCCACTCGAATTCCGTCACCTCCACTAGCTTTGTTCATAGTGATGCTTTCTAAGGCCCACTTAACTTCAGATTCCAAGATGTCTGGCTCTAGATTAGTGATCACATCATCATGATTATCTGGGTCATGAAGATCTTTTTGTACAGTTCTTCCATGTATTCTTGCCACCTCTTCATAATATCTTCTAGTCCCATCACTTCATGGGAAATAGATGAGGAAACAGTGGAAACAGTGTCAGACTTTATTTTTGGGCTCCAAGATCACTGCAGATGGTGACTGCAGCCATGAAATTAAAAGACACTTACTCCTTGGAAGAAAGACTGACCAACCTAGATAGCATATTTAAAAGCAGAGACTTTACTTTGCCAACAAAGGTCCACCTAGTCAAGGCTATGGTTTTTCCAGTGGTCATGTATGAATATGAGAATTGGACTCTGAAGAAAGTTGAGCACTGAAGAATTGATGCTTTTGAACTATGGTGTTGGAGAAGACTCTTGAGAGTCCCTTGGACTGCAAGGAGATCCAACCAGTCCATTCTGAAGGAGATCAGCCTTGGGATTTCTTTGGAAGGAATGATGCTAAAGCTGAAACTCCAATACTTTGGCCACCTCATGTGAAGAGCTGACTCATTGGGAAAGACTCTGATGCTGGGAGGGATTGTGGACAAGATTAGAAGAGGACAACCGAGGATGAGATGGCTGGATGGCATTACGGACTCGATGGACATGAGTTTGAGTGAACTCCAGGAGATGATGATGGACAGGGAGGGCTGCGATTCGTGGGGTAGCAAAGAGTTGGACACAACTGAGCAACTGAACTGAACTGAACTGAACTGCTGTATCAGCTATATAAAAACTAACCTAAATTACATGCTCACAAAAATTTGATCATTTTTCTGCAAGAGCCTAGGCCAAAGGTCAGGGATGTGGACTGAGCAGGAAACAGGCACCACAGCAGGACATGTTTCCTCAAATTCTATACATTCCCAAGAAAAGTCTACTTGAAGAATTGCTCTTGTCTTATTCCTGGAAAACAGCTTCTGAACCCTTGTAATATTATGTCTGGTAGAGGGTTTTTGTATGCCTGAAGTGTTGGGTCATGCCAACTTGACCAGTTTGATCAGGCAAATATATCCTAATGATATAATCCATGTGGCCAGCTTTCTTTGTGGGCAAGATTTCGCAAGTGTTGTCACACAACATTGCTAGGAGAATGAATCATGTCCTCATGTATCTCAACAAGGCAAGGAAATCTTGAACCTGGTTTCTCTTGAACTTTACACCATGTGCTCTTTTCCTTTGCTAATTTTGATCTGTATCCACTTGCGATAATAAAGTGTGAGACTGACGGATTTTTTGAGTCCTGCAAGTCCTTTAAGGAAATAATCAATCCTCAGGGTGATCTTGGGGACTCTGGACACAGCTCTATTTCCTGCTTTTTTACCCTTTTCAAGTAAACCTTTAAAGTGATTTAACATCTTTCCAGACCTGATCCCAGTCTAAAGATATATCTAATTAAAACGTAGTTCCTTTAGGACTTCTAAAATTAAACACATAGTTACTAAAACTTTTATAGAAGTATACATCTTTTGAGGTGATATCTATACTTTTATCTGTAATCTATATCTATATCTATCCTCCCCAAAAGGGAAAAACTGAATATAAATAGATAGATAGCAAAAGAGACATATTTAGATATAGATATATAGATATAGATTAATTCAGTTTTCTGGTTCAGATTTCACTGTTATTTTTAGATAGTATTGGTTGATTTTTGTTTTCAGCTTTAAGCCCTTTTCTTATTTCACTGAAGAATACGTTCTGGTGTATTTTTACTTCTGCATTTCATTTTGTTCTTCCTTTTTTGTTGTTTTTTCCAGTGGATTTCAAAAGAGATACAAAAATGCCTTTATTCTTAGATTTTTGCTAGTTATCTTTGATTCCTTTGCAGTATCTAGAAGAGTGTAAAATTCATTGGACTAAATCATTTTCAAATAATAGTACCAGACATCAATCAAGCACTAAGTAAATTGCAGCTATTACTGTTATTTCCATTTATTTTATTCAGATATATGTATATATATACATATTCTTATCTAAAAGAATTATGAATTCTTTCAAGAAGACATTGAATAATTCAAAAGATGACGTGTGAATCATTATTTGCTTAATTTTGTAGGTAGAACACCTTTCAGAGATGTTACTAAAAGTACAATCTGAGACAGTATTCTATAAACTATAAAATTAACCTGATTAGTGATTTTTAGAAAAATAGGATTTAGGATGAAGGGAAAATAAAGATACTACAAGACATGACCTACCTATTCAAAAAGTGCCATTAAATTAATAGGAATTATTTTGAATAGTAACCTAGAGAATTCTTAGAGAACTGATGAAAGTACTGAATCACTAGCTTTACCATCAATCTGAAACAGACAAGCTCTGTTTTGAACAGAAATAATCTAACAAAACCAAAAACAAACCAAAAAAAAAAAATGTGCACACTGTCTTAATCATGCTGTGGAAATCAGTAGTATTAACTGAGGTCTGTAGGGGAACAAAATATCTCTTTGGCATGCTTCTTTTTGCAGCAAAAAACAACTAGCCCCCAAAAGACTCAGAGAGAAACTTACTTGGCCTTCTCCCTTAAAACATGTAGATAGAGGACCTATTCCAGGAAACAAGCTACCACCATAGATAACTATAGTATGAACTAGGTGTATAGATAGGGAAGAAATCAGCAAAGTCTATTTGTTAAGATTCTATTTGCTTCCCAGGCCAAATTTGCCTGTTACTCCAGGTGTTTCTTGACTTCCTACTTTTACATTCCAGTCCCTTATAATGAAAAGGACACCTCTTTTGGGTGTTAGTTCTGAAAGGTCTTATAGGTCATCATAGAACCATTCAACTTCAACTTCTTCAGCATTACTGGTTTGGACATAGACTTGTATTACCATGATATTGAATGGTTTGCCTTGGAAACGAACAGAGATAATTCTGTCTTTATTGAGATTGCATCCAAGTACTGCATTTCAGGTTCTTTTGTTGACAATGATGGCTACTCCATTTCTTCTGAGGGATTCCTGCCCACAGTAGTAGATATAATGGTCATCTGAGTTAAATTCACCCATTCCAGTTGATTTTAGTTTGCTGATTCCTAGAATGTCAATGCTCACTGTTGCCATCTCCTGTTTTACCACTTCCAATTTGCCTTGATTTATGGACCTGACATTCCATGTTCCTATGCCATATTGCTCTTTACAGCATCAGACCTTTCTTCTATCACCAGTCACATCCACAACTGGGTGTTGTTTTTGCTTTGGCTCCATCCCTTCATTCTTTCTGGAGTTATTTCTCCACTGATCTCCAGTAGCATATTGGGCACCTGCTGACCTGAGGAGCTCCTCTTTCAGTGTCCTATCATTTTGCTTTTTCATACTGTTCATGGGATTCTCAAGGCAAGAATACTGAAGTGGTCTGCCATTAGTAAAGTAATGCTCAAAATTCTCCAAGCCAGCCTTCAGCAATACATGAACCATGAAATTCCAGATGTTCAAGCTGGTTTTAGGAAAGGCAGAGGAACCAGAGATCAAATTGCCAACATCTGCTGGATCATCAAAAAAGCAAGAGAGTTACAGAAAAACATCTATTTCTGCTTTATTGACTATGCCAAAGCCTTTGACTGGACAATTCTGAGACAGATGGGAATACCAGACCACCTGACCTGCCTCTTGAGAAACCTATATGCAGGTAGGAAGCAACAGTTAGACCTGGACATGGAACAACAGACTGGTTCCAAATAGGAAAAGGAGTATGTCAAGGCTGTATATTGTCACCCTGCTTATTTAACTTATATGCAGAGTACATCATGAGAAACGCTGGACTGGAAGAAACACAAGCTGGAATCAAGATTGGTGGGAGAAATATCAATAGCCTCAGATATGCAGATGACACCACCCTTATGGCACAAAAGTGAAGAGGAACTGAAGAGCATCTTGATGAAAGTGAAAGAGGAGAGTGAAAAAGTTGGCTTAAAGCTGAACATTCAGAAAACAAAGATCATGGCATCTGGTCCCATCACTTCATGGCAAATAGATGGGGAAACAGTGGAAACAGTGTCAGACTTTATTTTGGGGGGCTCCAAAATCACTGCAGATGGTGACTGCAGCAATGAAATTAAAAGATGCTTACTCCTTGGAAGGAAAATTATGACCAACCTAGACAGCATATTGAAAAGCAGAGATATTATTTTGCCGACTAAGGTCCGTCTAGTCAAGGCTATGGTTTTCCAGTGGTCATGTATGGATGTTGGACTGTGAAGAAAGCTGAGCACCAAAGAATTGATGCTTTTGAACTATGGTGTGAAGAAGACTCTTGAGATTCCCTTGAACTGCAAGGAGATTCAACCAATCCATTCTGAAGGAGATCAACCCTGGGATTTCTTTGGAAGAAATGATGCTGAAGCTGAAACTCCAGTACCTTGGCCTCCTCATGGGAAGAGTTGACTCATTGGAAAAAACTCTGATGCTGGCAGGGATTGGGGGCAGGAGGAGAAGGGGACGATAGAGGATGAGTTAGCTGGATGGCATTATGGACTCGATGGACGTGAGTCTGAGTGATCTCTGGGAGTTGGTGATGGACAGGGAGGCCTGGCATGCTGCGATTCATGGGGTCACAGAGTCAGACACGACTGAGCGACTGAACTGAACTGAGCAGCACCTGGAAAGCATGAGAATTTGAGATTATTTGAGCCCTATGCTCCTATAAAAGTCATTTCTGCCTGACCCTTTGGAATATTAATCCATCTTATAGTTGAAGCATTGTCTCTACTGTAAGTGTCCCTCTTCCCCATTACAACAGTCTTTTCCAATAATGTTAAGAATTGAAAGAGGGAAATATCTTTTCTTACCATTTTCTTGTGTCCTGGCTGAGGAATGGGAGATGATTTAACATTAAGTCAAGTCAGAATTTAATTCAAAAATTTGACTAGATGCTCTACTTACTGATTCAGGGCTTTATTTCTGTATTCAAGTGAGTACTCAGAAGTGGATTGGAAAGTAATTTTTCCTAGTAGGAGTTATCCAGAGATGGTAAGGGTACATAGGTTGGAGGATGTACTTTGAACAAAGTTTAAAGCCATGATGGGAGAAGAACATAGAATACATTCCTAGGATGAGTTTTACTGTTTTTTATATTTTGGATTTTGTATATAAGAAAGCAAAATTGCAAGCAATCCAAATAAATAATGAATAAATAAAAAATTGCACATTTATATGATTATAATAATGTATAATATGAAAATGAATGAAACATAAATGTAGACATAAACATCATTCATATTAGAAGAAAAAGCTAATAGCAGAAGAATATTTAATATATTACAATTTATTAAATATTCAAGACTGTGGAAAATTACACAATGTGTCATTTGGGAGTGCATAATACATATGAGGTAAGCCTTTAGAGGAAGTAAGTGAAATTTCAGGATAATGATGCTGAAAACAGCCTCTGTGCACCTGTGTCACTGAATCATATCTCAGAGACAGAGTTTTGGGTGAAGCAGAAAAGAATAGCTATATTGGTTTGCCAACAAAGAGGGACACAGAAGGCTCCTGAAAAACTCTGTGTCCTAACTAGGAGGATTTGATGAGTAGTTGACGGCAAAACATCTGCCTACAATGTGGGAGACCCGAGTTTGATTCCTGGGTCAGGAAGATCCCCTGGAGAAGGAAATGGCAACCCACACCAGTACTCTTGCCTGGAAAACCCCATGGATGGAGGAGCGTGGTAGGCTATAGTCCATGGGGTCACAAAGAATCTGACCAGACTGGGCAACTTCACTTTATAGCAACACATCAGGGGTGGGGTTGTTGATAAGATTAGGTGTGTTTGCAGGGCCTACACTCCTTTAATATGGCCTCAGGTGGTCTCCTGATAAGCTTCTCTGGTTCTTGAGGCTAGCAAACAGTAATGATCTCCCTGGAATGAGGATCATTTCATCTTCCATTTATTGGGGGTTTAGTTCTATAAAAAAATTTGCTGGTGGTCCAGTGATCAAGACCCTTTGCTTTCAATGCAGCAGGCACAGGTTGGGTAACTAAGATCCCACATGCCAGGGGATGTAGAAAAAAAAAAAAAATTGGGGCTTACCTTGTGGCTCAGCTGGTAAAGAATCTGTCTGCAATGAGGGAGACCTGGGTTTGATCCCTGGGTCAGGAAGATACCTTGGAGAAGGGAAAGGCTGCCCACATCAGGATTCTTGGGCTTACCTTGTTGCTTGACTGGTAAAGAATCCACTTGCAATGAGGGAAACCTGGGTTCAATCCCTGGGTTGTGAAGATCCCCTGGAGAAAAAACTGGCAACCCACTCCAGCCTTCTTGACTGGAAAACCCCATGGACAGAGGACCTTGTGGACTACAGTTCATAGGATTGCAGAGTCAGATCTGACTGAGCAGGCAGGCAGCTGTCCGAACTTATAGTTCTATTACACAATTGAAAATCATTCAGATTAGTGGTTTTACAAGTTGTTTGTTTGCAAATCCCTTGAAAAATTTCTGTTCATTCATATAGTTCTAAAAGAGCTCAAAAGAACCAAGACTCTGCCTCAAGGCTACACTATTGTTTCTTGGCTGTTTCCTTCCCCCTCCCTGCATCTCATCCCTTCTGTGAACCTGCCTTTTGGAACACAGGGAAGATCACTGAAGTGTAACAGAAAGGCTCCTGAGCCCAGGAGACCCCACAGCAGGGTACTGCTCCCTTTCAGTAATGGCTGCATGAGTGATATAAAGCAGAAAAACAGGGTTTTTAAGAGTTTGGGTAATTTCAAACTCTTAAAATGGATGATGTGTGACGAACAGTAATGTACACATTAGTGTTAATAATTTTTAACTTTATAAAAATACCTATTCTATAATGCGTAAGTAATCATTCCATTAAAATAAGAAAAAAAAAAAATAACAAGAAGCAGTGTGGAGACTGGCTGTGCAATGGTATGGTTTCAGTAAGGTACAACAAATTTGTTTTAAAAATAGGATAGACAAAGAAGAATCTTACTTGTTCTTGACTGCAGCTGTGATTCATTTGTGAAATACTATATTTCTTACTTAAACACATTTAATATTTTCAACTTAGAGCATATTACAAAGGAAAGGTTTTCCTCTATTTATTTGGAAAACTGGTTCAATTAAAGAGAATCTCATTTTTGAAAACAACATTTCACAATTGAGAAAATATTAAATATTAAAACAGCCTTCAGTCAATCTAGGTTATAGATTACATTGTCATTTTGCCTCTCATTATATCCTTTGTGCTGTGCTTAGTCATTCAGTTGTTCACAGCTCTTGGAGACCCCATGGACTGTAGCACACCAGGCTCCTCTATCCATGGGAATTCTCCAGGCAAGAATACTGGAGTGGGTTGCCATGCTATCCTCCAAGGGATCTTCCCAACCCAGGGATTAAAACCAGGTCTCCCACATTGCAGGCGAATTTTTACTAGCTGAGCTACCGGGACAGTCTGATATCCTATAGTGTTGCTATTTTCTTATTTGATTACTCTGTATAACTGTTCCCAGGAGGATGTGGAAAAGAATGCAAGGGAGGTAAAGCCTAGAATTCATTTTTAAATTCACATGTTAAGTTAATAATGGATCTAGCATTAGAGCCTAATTTCAAACCAAAAAGTGATTAACACTATTTTCTTATCTGGAAAGAGAAAAAAGAAAACTTTATTTCTGGACAATTGCCAGGCTTTTATTTATAACTACATAAATATAAACACTTGTGATGATGTCTTCGCTACTACAGTTTTGAAAACAATTCCCACAGATGTTGATTCCTGCTTTTACAGACATTTAAACCAAACTATGTCTTCCTTATTTGCATATGCTGTCAACAAGCTGCACTGTGGTGTAATTCCTGCCAGAGCTTTCCCTCCTGTAAATCGAACAGTCAGCATGGAGTTTTATTTCAACTGACTGTGTAACCCAAGAGCTTAACTAATTACACTACAGTTTAAAATAAATCTTCAGTGCACTATCTTAAAGAATTAGTATAGTATGAAGAAAAATCACTTTGAGAAAGATGGCTTCACTGCATTCTGTAAGTCTCTGAAATCTGATCTGCACTAAAGTGGCTGACAAACCATTAGAGAGCAAGCAGGAATGACATTCAAAGCAAGCATTTCCACAGCCTCATCAAAATGTGCTGAAATGATAACAGTGAATATGTATTCGAACTTTAATTTAGTCTCCTAAGTGACCTTGATCATTTGATTGGGCTGTATCTAAGATAGTGTTTTCAAATGCATTTATAAGTGCCTAAAGCAAGAGATGGGTAAAAATATCCTTCAAACAGCTACCCTGAAGATTTCTCGGATTAGGAAAGAAAATACAAAAAACCAGTTTGGCTCATTAATAATTCAATATCCTTCTGATTTTAAAAATGCCCTCCGGTCAAAATCTTAACTTTCTTTCTTTCCTTCCCCACCCCCCCGCCCTCCCAGAAAATTATTATTAGTGAGAGCTCTAAGGCATTACTAACATGTTTTTGGACTGTTTTTTTATTTGTGTCCAAGTTGTGCCTTTTCATCATGCCTTCCTGTTTGTCTGGAAAATCCAGATTGCCTAGCACCTGCATATCGTATGTCCTTCTGTTTGGGGTGTTTTTTTCTCACTTTCTTCCATGTTGCTGTTTTTCTGATATACATTAAGTGGCTCTGATGAAAAACCAATATGTATATAACTTGTAGAGAAACTGTGTAGTTTCAAAATAAATTTGTTATACAGTAAAACTGTCATGTAAAATATTTAAAATAAAATTTATTTCCTTAAATTATAAGATAATTGGATGGCATCACTGACTCAATGGACAATGAGTTTGAGCAAACTCTGGGAGATATTGAAGGAGAGGGAAGCCTGGTGTGCTGCAGTTCATGGGGTCACAAAGAATCAGACACAACTTACCAACTGAACAACAAAAAATTTAAGAATAGCCCCTATATTAAAACCATCTCACAATACCACAGCTTTTGTTGTATTAAAAATCATGAGTATATCTTTCATTTATACTCTGACTCTCTGAACATGTTATCTTTGTTTTAATACACATATAATTATTTTCATATAATATAGTATATCCAAATATTTGAATAGCCAGGTGTTTGTGTATTCCTTCCTTATAAACAATTGGGGAAAAGTTCTTTTATTCAGCAATTATTTTTTGAGCACTTACTATGTGTTTGCAATGGTGCTATGCATTAAATATTTTTAATAACTAGAAAACAGTCTGCCTATCTACTGGTATTTCATGGACAAATAAGCAACAATGATAAGAGTAAGTGTTATTAAATGGACAAATATAGGGTGCTATGTGACCACAGGTGGAAATTTAAGTCAGTCTTGAGGGGTGAGTAAAGACCTCCTAGAAGATGAAATGCCTATACTGAATTTTATAAAAATAATTGGAATCTGAATCAGAAATATTATGTAGATTTAGGCTTGTGGGCAGGATGAATTTATGAGCATAGACTTCAGAAAAGAAAGACTATATAAGTTTAGGAATGCTGAAGTGATACATTATTTTGCATATGAAGAACTTTCTAGCATTCCATATTATATCATTTATTTTTGTCTAAATATACAAGCCTAAAATGACATATAGTACATTGCCAAATTCAGTAACTAACTAAGAATATAGTATATAGGAAGAGAGGAGAAGTTAAGGAGGTGACTTTTAACCTGAAGCTCACAGGAGCAGCTGTAAAATACTTTAAATCACACACAGAGAAATTCATCTAAAATCTGTTGGTAGTTCTTTTCACTTTTGTCTTATGTTGTGATAACTTGCTTGATTGTACCTTCCCTCCCAGATCACAAGCCTTCTGAGGGTATAATCTGTATCTACTTAAGTTTTCCTGGTTTGCCCTTCCAGTTCAGAGTAGTATATAGAGCATAGTGATACATTTGAATAAGCAAGTGATCGCCTATGGGCAAGTGTTTTTGACATGTATATAAATTAGATATTTTATATTTTATAGAAAGAAAAGCTATTATGAAATAAAAATACATTTTCTGATGAAGCTGCCATTATTGCTTTAATTTCCAAGTTTTGGTAATATGTATTGGTGGCTCAGAGGTTAAAGCGTCTGCCTCCATTGTGGGAGACCCAGATTCGATCCCTAGGTCAGGAAGATCCTCTGGAGAAGGAAATGGCAATCCACCCCAGTATTCTTGCCTGGAGAATCTCATGGACGGAGAAGCCTAGTAGGTTACAGTCCACAGAGTCGCAAAGAGTCAGACACGACTGAGCGACTTATCTATCTATCTATTTAATGCAAGAGACACGTAGACACAGGTTTTATTCCTGAGTCAGGAAGATCCTCTAGAGTAGGAAGTGGCAATCCACTTCAGTATTCTTACCTGGAAAATTCTCTGGACAGAGGGAGCCTGATGGACTATAGTCCATGGAGTCTCAAAGAATCAGACATGACTGAGTAAACAACAAAAAAGCTAGTCTTTCTTTCTTTCTTTTTTTTTTTCATTTTTCTATTACTTAATACCAAATTCTATCTAATTCCAAAGAAGAAAGCATACATCAACAGCATGTCAGTGATAACCTTTTCTAATTCAGTTTCCCTCGACTTTGGATATTATAATCTCTTTTACAGCTACTCATTTCAGTTCAGTCCTCAGACAAGTCCAGGCTCCCAGTAATAGCAGATTCCAATTTGTTTTCCTGAGCCAACTGGCCCTCTATCTGTGCTTATTTTAAGGCATAGAGCTTATGTTTGAGAGAAGTAATCTAAATCTTTTGAAATGCTCTCTTTATCTGTCAGCACTCAGGTATACACACAAATGAAAAAGCACAAATAATCACATATATCACAAAGTAATACATAAACTGACAATTCTGTAAAAATTGGTATTTAAACAATCTTCAAATGTGTATCAAGATGATTCCATAATATTTCTAGATCAGTGTACACTATTGAACTATCTGAAGAGGTGCTTTATTTTTTTCTTGTAAATACTTGATATGCAAAATGAAAGCTACATTTTCTTTAAATGGAAGGTATTTGGCCCTTTTAAAGAAACTAAGATGTTTTGAAGTATTTTAATATTAGAATTTCCAAATCTAAAAGCTTTCAGGAAAAAAAAAGAACTTCTGACTCTAGAAACATTTTTAAAAATACTGTGTGCACACAGCTGTAGCTAGGGAATTTTCTGCCTATTACATGTATTGTACAAAAATATAGCAGAAAAATTGGAACAGTTCTTGAAATCATAAACATAGATTAATTATATTAGGGAAAATTACACTTCCAAGATTAAGTATTGTCATAGTTTTTTTTTTGTTTGTTTTCTTTTCTTCCTTTAAAACTTGCTTATTTCTGTTCTAAATATTATGTTTTTTTCTTTCAGATCAATTTCCAAAAGTTTTCATTTCAATCTCATGTAAGATTAACTCAGTGCATAGCCACTATATCCAACATGTTAGTTGCTCAGTTGTGTCCAACTCTTTGCCATCCTAAGGACTGTGGCATGCCAGGCTTCCATGTCCATAGCATTCTCCAGGCAAGAATACTGGAGTGGATTGTCATTTCCTTCTCCAGAGGATCTTCCCAACCCAGGGACTGAACCTAGGTCTCCTACATTGCAAGTGGATTCTTTACCACTGAGCCACCAGGGAAGAACTAGTGAAGGTATTATCTAAATAAAATTCAGGTATGACACCCTCTCCTCCAAAAGCTTATAGATATGTACAGAGTGGATGTTTTTAAAGTTAGAATATTTTAAGTGTTTTATTTCATATTACTTGATAAAACAAAGAACTACAGTTTTAAGTGCCTAGAGTTTTCTACATTTTACAATCCATATAAAAGCAAATATTTTCTTGTAATAGTTTATTCATTCCTTCAGCAAATATTTTCTAGCACCTACTATGTGTCAGACACACATTTGGGCACTTGAGATACACCAGTGATCAAAATAGAAAACATTACCATCCACATGCAGCTAAACATCTAGGAACTGCGAAAATTAATGCAAATGAGTAAGTAAATTATGTAGTGTGTTAGAAAATCCCATAGAAAAAAACTAAAGCAAAGAAAGAACATAGATTAGGGAAGGAAGTCGAGTTTTAAATATGGTATTCAAAGAAGGTGCAACTGAGAAGGCTACTTTTGAAAATAACTTTGAAGGAAGTGATAGAATGAGTCTCAAAGAAATAATGGAGAAGGCAATGGCAACCCACTCCAGTACTCTTGCCTGGAAAATACCATGGATGGAGGAGCTTGGTGGGCTGCAGTCCATGGGGTTGCTGGGGGTCCAACACGACTGAGCGAGTTTGCTTTCACTTTTCACTTTCATGCACTGGAAGAGGAAATGGCAACCCACTCCAGTGTTCTTGTCTGGAGAATCCCAGGGATGGGGGATCCTGGTGGGCTGCCATCTATGAGGTCCTACAGAGTCGGACACGACTGAAGAGATTCAGAAGTAGAAGAAAAGTTATGAAGAAACAGAATAAAGGTCAGGGTGGCTAAAATAGAAGGGACTTGGTAAGTTTCCTGGAAAATAGAATACAGTAAGACAAGGGCTATAGCAGGAGGCCAGATAGGAGGCTATCAAAATTATCCAAGTGAGAAATTATGTTGGTTTAAGTCAGAGAGGAAGCAGGAACAGTGTGGAGAAATAATCATATTCAGCATGTATTTTGAAAATATAGTCAGCATATTTATTGACATTAAAAACAGAGTATGAAAGAACGAGAAGCATCAAAGATCAGTCTAAGATTTTGTCCCAAATAACTGGGAAGATGGAACTGCCTAAATTAAATTAGGGAGTGTTAGAAAAGGAGCAGATTTGAGGGAAAAAAATCAGATCTTCAATTAACATGTTTCCCATGAAGTATTCACATGTATATTTAGGTATGCAGATGAACGGATCAATTGGAAGATAAGGAGAAATAAGACCAAGTCTTGAAATTAAAATGTGAGCATTTTCAGCATGGATGAGATGGGAGATGTCTCCAAGGAAGAAGATTAGATGGGAAAGAGATGTCCAGGAACTGAACTCAGCAGCCCATCCACGTTGGGAGACAGGGAAACTTATTTTCATTAGTAGAGGTTTACTGGTGAAGGAATGGGATGGAGAATATTGGAAAATGTAAGTTAAAGTTTTTGTGTGCGTGTTGTTGTTGTTTGTTTGTTTGTATTTTTTTATAAAACTGTTGAGTGGGAGTAATATTGTCTTATGTTCTGATGAAAATGATCAAGTAAAGAGGGACTAATGATTCAGGAGAATAAGGTAAAAACGCTAACTAGATTGACTTTGAATATACAGGAATGGATATGGTACACAAGGGCAGAACCTTGCCTTTAATAACTACAAGGACATTTCATCTCTGCTGACAGAGGTGAATGTCACTTCAGTTCAGTCGCTTAGTCATGTCCGACTCTTTGTGACCCCATGAATCTCAGCACGCCAGATCTCCTTGTCCATCATCAACTCCCAGAGTTCACCCAGACTCACGTCCATTGAGTCCATAATGCCATCCAGCCATCTCATTTTCTGTTGTCCCTTCTCCTCCTGCCCCCAATCCCTCCCTGCATCAGAGTCTTTTCCAATGAGTCAATTCTTCTCATGAGGTGGCCAAAGTACTGGAGTTTCAGCTTTAGCATCATTCCTTCCAAAGAAATCCCAGGGCTGATCTCCTTCAGAATGGACTGATTGGATCTCCTTGCAGTCCAAGGGACTCTCAGGAGTCTTCTCCAACACCACAGTTCAAAAGCATCAATTCTTCGGCGCTCAGCCTTCTTCACAGTCCAACTCTCACATCCATACATGACCACAGGGAAAACCATAGCCTTGACTAGACAGACCTTAGTCAGCAAAATAACATCTCTGCTTTTGAATATGCTATCTAGGTTAGTCATAACTCTTCTTCCAAGGAGTGTCTTTTAATTTCATGGCTGCAGTCACCATCTGCAATGATTTTGGAGCCCCCCAAAAAAAAAAAACACTGTCTCCACTGTTTTGCCCATCTATTTCCCATGATGTGATGGGACCGGATGCCATGGTTTTCGTTTTCTGAATATTGAGCTTTAGGCCAACTTTTTCACTCTCCTCTTTCACTTGCATCAAGAGGCTTTTTAATTCCTCTTCACTTTCTGCCATAAGAGTAGTGTCATCTGCATATCTGAGGTTATTGATATTTGTCCTGGCAATCTTGATTCCAGCTTGTGTTTCTTCCAGTCCAGCGTTTCTCATGATGTACTTTACATATAAGTTAAATAAGCAGGTGACAATATACAGCCTTGACGTACTCCTTTTCCTATTTGGAACCAGTCTGTTGTTCCATGTCCAGTTCTAACTGCTGCTTCCTGACCTGCATACAGATTTCTCAAGAGGCAGGTTAGGTGGTCTGGTGTTCCCATCTCTTTCAGAATTGTCCACAGTTTATTGTGATCCACACAGTCAAAGGCTTTGACATAGTCAATGAAGCAGAAATAGATGTTTTTCTGGAACTCTCTTGCTTTTTCCATGATCCAGTGGATGTTGGCAATTTGATCTCTGGTTCCTCTGCCTTTTCTAAAACCAGCTTGTACATCATGGAGTTCACAGTTCACGTATTGCTGAAACCTGGCTTGGAGAATTTTGAGCATTAGTTTACTAGCATGTGAGATGAGTGCAATTGTGCAGTAGTTTGAGCATTCTTTGGCATTGCCTTTCTTTGAGATTGGAATGAAAACTGACCTTTTCCAGTCCTGTGGCCACTGCTGAGTTTTCCAAATTTGCTGGCATATTGAGTGAAGCACTTTCACAGCATCATCTTTCAGGATTTGAAATACCTCAACTTATATTTCATCACCTCCACTAGCTTTGTTTGTAGTGATGCTTTCTAAGACCCACTTGACTTCACGTTTTAGGATGTCTGGCTCTAGATCAAAGCAAAGAAATAGAGGTAAAGAACAGAATGGTAAAGACTAGAGTCTTTTAAAGAACATTAGAGATACCAAGGGAACATATCATGCAAAGATAGGCTCGATAAAGGACAAAAATGGTATGGACCTAACAGAAGCAGAAGATACTAAGAAGAGGTGGCAGGAAGACACATAAGAACTGTACAAAAAGATCTTCACCACCCAGATAATCAAGATGGTGTGATCACTCATCTAGAGCCAGACATCCTGGAATGTGAAGTCAAGAGGTGAATGTTGGAAGATACAAATGCTGGTAGATGGGTTGATACAGTGAATGTATTTACAGAGATTTTCTTCTGATTGCTTCTAATTGTTTTTTTTTTTTTTTTTTGGTAAATTTCACATAACATAAAAGTAACCATTTTAAAAGAACGATCCAGTGGCATTTAGCACATTCATAGTTTTGCACAATTATCACCCCAAACATTTTCATTACTCCAAAAGGAAATTCGAATTTCATTAAATTTGCTTCCCACTTCCAACTTCTTTCAGCCCCTTGACATGAGCAATTTGTTCTGTTCCTATGGTCATGTCTATTCTGTGTACTTCATAAAAATGGATTTGCACAATATGAAACTGTTGGCTTCTATCTTCTTTCACTTAGCATAATGTTTTTCAGGGCCTTCAATGCTGTTTCATAGATCAGTATTTCATCTTTTTATTGATGAATAATATTGGGTTGTATATATGTGTTTCAGCTTGTTTATCTATTAATCCTTTTGTAGATATTTTCAATGTGTCTATGTTTGATCTGTTTTTAATAGTGATGCTATGAACATGGATATGTTGCAGGAAGGAGGGCCTCTTCCAGGGCCCAAAACCTGGCTCTTGTCTGACACTTGGAAATGAATTCTTCAAAGAGACATAAGTGCTGACAAAGCAAGAGATTTTATTGGGAAAGGGCAGTAGGGTAAGGGAACCCAGGAGAACAGCTCTGCCACATGGCTCACAGTCTCTGGTTCTGTGGTGATGGAATTAGTTACTGGGTTGTCTTTAGCCAATCATTCTGACTCAGAGTCCTTCTTGGTGGTGCATGACTTGTTCAGCCAACATGGATGACAGCGAGAAGGATTCTGGGAGTTGGTCGGACATGTAGTGCCTCCTTTTGACCTTTCCTGAACTCTTTTGGTTGGTGGTGGCTTATTAGTTCCATTTTCCTTACCAGGAGCTCCTGTCATAAAACAACTCATGCAAATGATTACTATGGTGCCTGGCCAGAGTGGTTGGTTGCAGTCAGTGTGTTTCCCCTAACAACTTCCTTCTGAGAACCATCATACTCAAGATACTTCTTGGAAATTGGAGCAGAGGTCTTTCTTCTCTAACTTCTTCCTGATGTGCATGGACATAGGCCTGCCTAGCAGAACAGAAGTCTCTATCTGATCTAAGTCAAGGTATCTTTTGCCTGAAGCCAGCATTCACCCTTATAATAATAGCAGTTTAGTTTGAAGTTGTTGGCTCCTCTCAGAGATGAAATAGACAAGGGCCAAACAGGAGACCTAACAGGATGGTCATCACTGGTCCCCAGAAGCAGAAGGCAACATTTGGGGTGAGGGCTGCTGGGTTTGTGACTTTTTCTTTATTGCTTGGTTGGTGGTCAGGCAACAGAGCTGTGCTCCAGGAATCTTGTGTACAGTCTGAAGTTACCACCCTCCACCTGGGTGGAGGCCCCAGTTCTGTAAAAGAACTCAGACATTCTTATGCATATTTTTTTTTAGTAGGAACCAGGACCCTGTCTCGAGGCTGTACCACCATTTGATTGTTTCTCCTCTTTCTGTATTCCCTCCATTCCCTGATTAGCAATTGTTTGAATCCACCCTTTGGAACTCAGGGAAGGTCAAGGAGGCTGAATGAAGCCTATATCCTACAGAGAAGAAAAGGAGAACACAGAACAGAACAGATCTGTACTCTGGAACCCCATAAAGTTCTGCTCAGTTTTAATTTAGGGAATCTGGCAACTATGACTGTGGTAATTTCTTGTCAAAATGGGGCATAGGCCTGCCTCAGCCTGGAGAATAGACACTTAATTGGAAGTATTCCTGAGTTCCAAGTCCTAGATCTGAGTCTTGTATAATAAAAATCTCAGTCCGTTGGTCTGCCATTTTGGTGTAACAGACCCAATTAGAAGTAGTTGGAGGAGTGATAACTTGAATTTTAATAGACAAAATAAATTCCATGTCTTTTTAGAAGAATAGGCCTGAAACCCAGTCTGGACCAGGCACTGTGGGGAGACTTGCAGCCAGGTAGCCAGTTGCCTAGTTTTATAAAAAGTAAGGTTGCATTTACCAGCTGCCAGCAGACATTGTTTTGAGAATGGTGGCATCCAAGCCTGACACGACTCAGAAAACTCAAGCATTTAGCAATAAAAGGTCTGGTCTGAAATTACACCGATAGAATCATCTATTTATTTCCTTGGATGTTTGAACCATAGCTACTCTATTTTGACTTTTAATTGTAAAATTCACCTTAATAGCAAAGGCAGATGTCACCATTAAAAATGTCAGTTTTTCCTTAGGTGTGAGAAGATGTAAGAATTGAGACTCATAAAATCTTCCCCTGAAAAGAGCTAACTACCTGAAGTCTTGTTCTGCCAGTTTTTGTTTTTGTTTTTTTTTTTTTTTTTAGAGCACAGAGTGCCACATTCCTGATTTCCACCCTGAACTCCTTTCAGATGTGTTAAAGATCAGCAGCTGCACTGGCCATGATTTAATCTTTGTAGACGTAGTTGGCATATGTCAGTTTTCAGTTGGCATAGCCCCTTTTGCTCATAAACTTGACCATGATTTTGAGGGGGCCATTTCATGACCATTTCATCCCATGGTGCGGAGAATATCCATTCTCAGATTTGGCAAAGATTTTGTTGACAGCCCACTCAATGTGCTATAATTATAACTAGACTGGGCTACAAAACAGTATCCAAAATTCTCTGGACCACCTGTCTTACTAGCCTCTTGATACAGGAAAACATTCCCTCCTGTTGCCTCCTCCCATATCTAGAGTTACACTGCTACCACCATAGATCTCATATGGAACTATATACTATTTTATCAGAGGCCTCAGTCTCACATTTCGGAGTGTAAGAAACAGCAATTTTGTAAAACAGGTGAAATGCAAATAACATAGCCAGAAGTACTAGTAAAGTCACAAGTAAGACTTAAGAGCTTCCCTTAGATGTAGCCCAGGATATTCCAGGTCATCTGACTTAGTCTACTCTGTACAAATCTTTATCTTCCAGGGAAATTATATATTGGCACTGTCTATAAGGCACATAGCCCAGTTGTCTAGTGTTACTAGACTGATTATCCTAAGGATGATTTGTTTCCAACATAGTTCAGTTCAGTTCAGTTCAATTGCTCAGTTACATCTGACTCCTTCTGACCCCATGAATCACAGCATGCCGACCTCCCTGTCCATCACCAACTCCCAGAGCCTACCCAAACTCACGTCCATTGAGTCGGTGATGCCATCCAACCATCTCAACCTCTGTTGCCCCCTTCTCCCCCTGCCTTCAATCTTTCCCAACATCAGGGTCTTTTCAAATGATTCAGCTCTTCGCAAGAGGTGGCCAAAGTATTGGAGTTTCAGCTTCAACATCAGTCCTTCCAATCAATACCCAGGACCAATCTCCTTTAGGATGGACTGGTTGGATCTCCTTGCAGTCCAAGGGACTCTCAAGAGTCTTCTCCAACACCACAGTTCAAACGCATCAGTTCTTCAGTGCTCAGCTTTCTTTATAGTCCAGCTCTCACATCCATACATGACCACTGGAAAAACCATAGTCTAGACGGACCTTTGTTGACAAAGTAATGTCTCTGTTTTTTAACATGCTGTCTAAGTTGGTCATAACTTTCCTTCCAAGGAGTAAGCGTCTTTTAATTTCATGGCTACAATCATCATCTGCAATGATTTTGGAAAGACTAGAAATCTCTTCAAGAAAATTAGAGATACCAAGGGAATACTTCATGCAAAGATGGGTTCCATAAAGGACAGAAATGGACTTAACAGAAGCAGAAAATATTAAGAAGAGCTGGCAAGAATACACAGAAAAGTGTACAAAAAGATTTTCATGACCCAGATAATCATGATGGTGTGATTACTCACCTAGAGCCAGACATCCTGGAATGTGAAGTCAAGTGAGCATTAGGAAGCATCACTATGAACAAAGCTAGTGAAGGTGATGGAATTCCAGTTGAGCTATTTCAAATCCTGAAAGATGCTGCTGTCAAAGTGCTTCAGTCAATATGCCAGCAAATTTGGAAAACTCGACAGTGGCCACAGGACTGGAAAAGGTCAGTTTTCATTTCAATCCTAAAGAAAGGCCATGCCAAAGAATGCTCAAACTACTGCAGAATTGCAGTCATCTCACATGCTAGTAAAGTCATGCTCAAAATTCCCCAAGCCAGGCTTCAGCAACATGGACCATGAACTTCGAGATGTTCAAGCTGGTTTTAGAAAAGGCAGAGGAACCAGAGATCAAATTGCCAACATCCTCTGGATCATCGAAAAAGCAACAGAATTCCAGAAAAACATCTATTTCTGCTTTATTGACTTTGCCAAAGCCTTTGACTGTGTGGATCACAATAAACTGTGGACAATTCTGAAAGAGATGGGAATATCAGACCACCTGACCTGCCTCTTGAGGAACCTATATGCAGGTCAGGAAGTAACAGTTAGAACTAGACATGAAACAACAGACTGATTCCAAATAGGAGTATGTCAAGGCTGTATATTGTCACCCTGCTTATTTAACTTCTATGCAGAGTACATCATGAGAAACGCTGGACTGGAAGAAACACAAGCTGGAATCAAGATTTCTGGGAGAAATATCAATAGCCTCAGATACACAGATAACACCACCCTTTTGGCAGAAAATGAAGAACTAAAGAGGCTTTTGATGCAAGTGAAAGAGGAGAGTTAAAAAGTTGGCTTGAAGGTCAAGATTCAGAAAACTAAGATCATGGCATCTGATCCCATCACATCATGGAAAATAGATTGGGAAACAGTGGAGACAGTTTCCAACAAAGAGGAGACTTTGAATTCAAATTACCATAGTCTGGTATTATTTATATAAATCCATCCCATAATTGTTGGAGATGTTTCCTTTGCTTGTTGTTCTGATTGAGCTTGAGTAATAGAAGAAAACTCAAATTTATGGCCAGAGTCTGAGAAGGCATTATTAATCAGCCCGTTGAGGGGATCCCATCTGGTAATATCAATAGTGATGTGAATATGACTGTAATACATTTTTAAGGAAATTTTCTCAGGATCCACCAGCTACAGCCTTGTAGTAGATAATTTACCATGGTAACCCAGAACTAGACACAGGTAATTGGCCACACACTCAACAATTGGATGGATTTCTAAAAGTAGCATAAGATCAGGCCTATAGTTGAAAAGCATTTGATTTATATGCAAAGATCTAAGAAGTCAAGAAAACATTATAAATATCAGACGAATCAGGTCCAGTATCCTGGGTAAACTGTCTACCTCTGATGTTGTCATCTTCTCATTCTGATGTAGTATACTTTCTCCTCTGTTTGAGCATCACTTTAAGGTGAGATCAGGTCAGCTGTCTACTTTATAGACCAGTCCACTGTAGGGGCCTTTGGAAGTAGGAATTAATCTAAGAGTCAATTTCCCTTCAGTTTCATTGTGCATAAGCTAGTTAAGGGTACCTGATTTTAAAAAGGGTCCTTCCATCCAGGTTGGAGGCTGTCCCTTAGTTATGTCTTTTCCAGTCTTGGTTGCAGGTCATGAGGCATCTGATCTTCATCCAAAGAGAGATTATTCAGATAAGTTTCAGAAAGAAACTTAGGGTGTTCTTTAAGAATTCAATTAAATTTTACAGTAATATTGCATAACATCAAAGTATTATCCAAGAAATGAATCTTACTAGATACAGATATCCATTAACAAACTGGGATTTAACATTTATTGAAACATCTTTTTCTTCCTAAAATTACCCTCATTTTTATCAAATATAACCAAGTTAAGACGTTTGTTTGCAAAATAGGTCTGCTCTCACTAATTTTGGCCTGATCATTTATATAATCATAATTGATCATAGACTTTCTCTTTTGCTGAAACATTTATAGAGTCTCAGAATGAACTTTTAAAATAAAACACGGCTGGGAAACTCACACCAAAGGTTATTACATATTTCACCTAACAAATCTAGATAAATTCTTCCCTTTTTAAGGTCACAAAAATTCCATGAGATTTTTGTACCTGTTAGATAACCTTCCTAGCTCATTTGATAAACTTACTGGAAAGCTAAGAGTTTCCAATTTCTGGAGGAGTCAGATAGAGAGAAAATATAATTGTTTTGCTTATAATGTATAATTTTACCAAATTATTGTCATAATTAGTTTGAGAGGAAGGTTTTTCCTACTCTCAGAAAACAAAAGATTCAAAAATGCAATTTTTCAGATAGAAACCATAAAAGTTATAAGCATAATTGCTGGTTCATTCAGTCTTTTTAGTAACTTTTGTGAAATCATCAGGTTTTCCATAAGAATACCAGTATACATCAGAATGTTAAGAACTCCATATAATTTCTAGAATATCTATATTAGTAATATTTATCATATAACATGAAAAGATGTATTACTCCTTTGCTAATATTTTTTATGTAATTTAATCAACCAAATAAGCACAATTAGTTTAATATCTCTCTTTGGGATGTTTCAGGGGCCCTCTAAAGCACCCCAAAGTTAGCTAGAGGTCAAAGGAACTTCAACTGAATTCGATTTAGGAAGTTTTGTCTTTAAAAAAAAATTAAAAGGGTTTAGAACATTGGTCAGATTTAGTCAGTGTTGATGGATGTATCATTTAGCTTGTTGAAATGGTCACATGGATGTATATACTGAGGCTCAAGGTCTAGTGAAATTCAACTCTACCATCTTGGACCTAGTTGGTGATAATCGGTTTTCCTATGACTGTGTCATTCCTAACAAAATCCATTTACCTAATTAATTGTAATCCAATTTTAGAAAATCCTGATCATGCATAGCCCTTTTTAGTATATTTTCATACACTTTTTACTAAAAACACACTTTCTACTTTCCTTTAGCAATGAAAAATTAACTTTTATATTAGCATTTTATAGATTTGTGAGCATAAATACCAGTGATAATTTCTAAAACCTTTGCTTTCTTAGAACATTTTAGGATGGCACCAAACATTGTTTATTTGTAGTCCCAAATCTCTTTACTTTCTCTATAAAAGGAAATTAGTATTTAGTAGTAAATATTTCAAAATCTTATTTGATATGGAAATGACCTAACTACTCAACAGACATCAAAGAGTTTAGCACAAACCCCACCTCAAACTGGAGAGACTATTTTAGACAGATATTCCCAAAGCATAATTATTCTTAATAGAGTTTATCTAAAATTAATATCTCATTTACATTTGTTTAGAAGTTTCTTCACTCAAGGTAACTTTCTTGTTGACAAAGTTGTAACAGATATAATAATATTTAACTTATATTAAACCTAGGGAAAATGAAAATGTTCTACTTAATGTTAATTCATCTAAAACATGTCTATATTTGTTAGATCAACAAATATTAATTTCAAGTATTTAATATTGAATATTTACCAGTTCACATGAACCTGGAATTTATTGCTTAAATTAGAATTATTTGATCTGTAGGTGCTTACTTTCCTTTCAGCAAATTAAATAGAGCTCATTTACAAATTCATCTCAAAATACATTTCAGTCACTCAGTCGTGTTCAGTTCTTTGTGACCGCATGGACTACAGCACGCCAGTCTTCCCTGTACATCACCAACTCCCAAAGTTTACTCAGACTCATGTCCATTAAGCCAGTGATTCCATCCAACAATCTCATCCTCTGTTATCCCTTTCTCCTCCGGCCTTCAATCTTTCCCAGAATCGAGGTCTTTTTAAATAAGTCGGTTCTTCACATCAGCGGGCCAAAGTATTGGAGTTTCAGCTTCAGCATCAGTCCTTCCAATGAATATTCAGGACTGATTTCCTTTAGGATGGACTGGTTGCATCTCCTTGCTGTCCAAGGGACTCTCAGGAGTCTTCTCCAACAGAACAGTTCAAAAGCATTAATTCTTAGGTGCTCAGCTTTCTTTACAGTCCAATTCTCACATCCATACTTGACTACTGGAAAAACCATAGCCTTGAGTAGATGGAGTTTTGTTGGCAAAGTAATGTCTCTGCTTCTTAATATGCTGTCTACGTTGATCATAACTTGTCTTCAAAGGAGCAAGCATCTTTTAATTTCATGGTTATACTCACCATCTGCAGTGATTTCGGAGCCTAAAAACATAAAATCTGCCACTCTTTCCACTCTTTCCCCATCTATTTCCCATGAAGGGATGGGACCGGATGCCATGATCTTTGTTTTCTGAATGTTGAGCTTTAAGCCAACTTTTTCACTCTCCTCTTTCACTTTCATCAAGAGGCTCTTTAGTTACTCTCCACTTTCTGCCATAAGGATGGTGTTATCTGCATATATGAGCTTATTGCTATTTTTCTCCTAGCAATCTTGATTCCAGCTTGGGCTTCATCCAGTCCAGCACTTCTCATGATGTACTCTGCATATAAGATAAATAAGCAGGGTGACAATAAACAGGCTTGACATACTCCTTTCTCGATTTGGAACCCGTCTGTTGTTCCATGGCCAGATCTAACTGTTGCTTCTTGACCTGCATACAGATTTCTCAGGAGGCAGGTCAAGTGGTCTGGTATTCCCATTTCTTGAAGAATTTTCCACGGTTTGTTGTGATCCACAGAGCCAAAGGCTTTGGTGTAGATAATAAGTCAGAAATCGATGTTTTTCTCAAACTCTCTTGTTGTTTTGGTGATCCAAAGGATATTGGAAGTTTGGTCTCTGCTTCCTTCACCTTTTCTAAACCCAGCTTGAGCATCTGGAAGTTCATGGTTCATGTACTGTTGAAGTCTGGCATGGAGAATTGTAAGCATTACTTTGCTAGAGAGATGAAATGTGAGATGAGATGAAATGTGAAATGAGATGAGGTATGTCAGATGAGTGCAATTGTACAGTAGTTTAAATGTTCTTTGGCATTGTCTTTCTGTAGGATTGGAATGAAAACTGACCTTTTCCAGGCCTGTGGCCACTGCTGCATTTTCCAAATTTGCTGGCATATCGAGTGTTTTCATAGCATCATCTTTCAGGATTTGAAATAGCTCACTTGGAATTCCATTACCTCCGCAAGCTTTGTTTGTAGTGATGCTTCCTAAGGCCCAGTTGAATTCACATTCCAGGATATCTGGCTCTAAATGAGTGATCACACCATTGTGATTATCTGGGTCATGAAGATCTTTTTATATAGTTCTTCAGTGTATGTGTACCACCTATTCTTAATATCTTCTGCTTCTTTCTGTTAGGTTCATACCATTTCTGTCCTTTATTGTCCCCATCTTTGCAAAAAGAGTTCTCTTGGTTTCTCTTAATTTTCTTGAAGAGATCTCTAGTCTTTCCCATTCTATTGTTTTCCTTTTTTTTTTTTTGCATTGATAACTGAGGAAGGCTTTCTTATCTCTCCTTGATATTCTTTGGAACTCTGCCCTCAAAAGGGTATATCTTGCCTTTTCTCCTTTGCTTTTCAATTCTTTTCATAGCTGATTGTAAGGTCTCTTCAGACAACCATTTCATCTTTTTGCATTTCTTTTTCTTGGGGATGGTCTTGACCATTACCTCTTATACAATGTCACAAACCTCTGTCCATAGTTCTTCAGGCACTCTACAGATCTAGTCCCTTGATTCTATTTGTCACTTCCACTGTACAGTTATAAGGGATTTGTTTTACGTCAAATCTGAATCGTCTAGTGGTTTCCCCTACTTTCTCCAATTTAAGTGAATTTGGCAGTAAGGAGTTCATAATTTGAGCCACAGTTAGCTCCTGATCTTGTTTTTGCTGACTGTATAGAGCTTCTCCATCTTTGGCTGCAAAGAATATAATCAGTCTGATTTTGGTATGTGTAGAGTCTTCTCTTGTGTTGTTGGAAAAGGGTGTTTTCTATGACCAGTGCATTCTCTTGGCTAAACTCTGTTAGCCTTTGACCTTCTTCATTCTGTACTCCAAGACAAAATTTGTTACTCCAGGTATTTCTTGACTTCCTGCTTTTCCATTCCAGTCCCCTATAATGAAAAGGACATCTTTTGGGGGTGTTAGTCCTAGAAGGTCTTGTATGTCTTCATAGAACCATTCAACTTCAGCTTCTTCAGCATCATTGTTCTGGGCATAGACTTGGATTACTGAGATATTAAATGGTTTGCTTTGAAAATGAACAGAAATTATTCTATTGCTTTTGAGATTGCAGCCAAGTACTGCATTTCAAAGCTCTATGCAGTCAGCAAAAATAAGACCAGGAGCTGACTGTGGATCAGATCATGAACTCCTTATTGCCAAATTCAGACTTAAATTTAAGAAGGAGAAAGTGGAAACAGTGTCAGACTTTATTTTTCAGGGTTCCACAATCACTGCGGATGGTGATTGCAGCCATGAAATTAAAAGTTGCTTACTCCTTGGAAAGAAAGTTATGACCAACTTAGATAGTATATTGAAAAACAGAGACGTTTCTTTGCCTACAAAGGCCCACCTAGTCAAGGCTATGGCTTTACCAGTAGTTATGTATGGATATGAGAGCTGGACTGTGAAGAAAGCTGAGCACCAAAGAATTGATGCTTTCGAACTGTGGTGTTGGAGAAGACTCTTGAGAGTCCTTGGACTGCAAGGAGATCCAACCCATCTATTCTAAAGGAGATCAGTCCTGGGTGTTCTTTGGAAGGAATGATGCTAAAGCTGAAACTCCAGTACTCTGGCCACCTCATGTGAAGAGTTGACTCATTGAAAAAGACTCTGATGCTGGGAGGGACTGGGGACAGGAGGAAAAGGAGATGACAGAGGATGAGATGGCTAGATGGCACCTTTGACTCGATGGACGTGAGTTTGAGTGAACTCCAGGAATTGGTGATGGACAGGGAGGCCTGGCTGCAATTTATGGGGTCGCAAAGATTTGGACACGACTGAGTGACTGAACTGAACTGAACTGAACTGCATTTCAGACTCTTTTGTTGACCATGATGGCTACTCCATTTCTTCTAAGGGATTCTTGCCCACAGTAATAGATATAATAGTCATCTGAGTTAAATTCACCCATTCCAGTTCATTTTAGTTAGCTGATTTTACAATGTCCGTGTTACTCTTGCCATCTCCTGTTTTACCACTTCCAATTTGCCTTGATTCATGGACCTAACATTCCAGATTTCTTTGCAATATTGTTCTTTACAGTATTGGACTTTACTTCCATCACAAGTCACATCCACAACTGGGTGGATGTTTTTGTTTTGCTTTCGCTCTGTCTCTTCATTGTTTCTGGAGTTATTTCTCCACTCTTCTTCAGTAGATATTGGCTTCCTACTGACCAAATATTATCAAAAATATTATCTCAAGACAAAGACATACTGAGACATATTCGGACAGACACAACACAAGATCTAGCTTCATTTTCTAAGCTTAGTCATGAATTAGATACTGCAATATAAAATTTGTACTAATTTATAAATAACTTCTGGAATTAATAAAAATTTTATTGGCTTTTTCCCATTTTTCCTCAATCTCAAGAATTAGAGAGGATTCAAGAGCCCTGGTCAAATCACAGGAAAAGAAAATCAAGTTCTAACAAAATGGCGACAAGTATAAACCAAACAGTGGCCAGATAAAGCAGATTGCTCACCACAAATTACAACATAGAACCCGGAGTATAAAACACATACACAGACCTGGCAGTCCTTATCAGACATTCCTTAAATATAAGATTACAGTCTCTCAGAAAACCTAGAGAATGGAACTTCAGATGCAAGTACTAACAGAGTAAATGAAAATATTTCAGGTCTTCAAATATCTCAGGTCAGCCAGGTTGAAAGAAGAGGGGGACAGAGGCAGGAGAGAAAGCCAAACAGACGTTTCATGCCACCTGCAGACACCCAGGTGTTATAGGACTTTACCCTGGGCCTCCAGAGAAGAGAGGACTGAATTTCGGCCCTACCAGAAACCAGACAGAACAGAACCAGAATTTGAGTTTTCTGCCAAGAGGAGATAATTTGTCTCCAATTCTCAGCTCAGGCTGAGGCTCTTCGACCAGATTCTTGCATCCAGGACCAGGGAACTAGAAAAAGGGGTAGGATAGGAAGGGTTAAGGAGAGGAAAGAGAGAGGGAAGGGATGAGAGGTCATTAAAGTCTCTTGTTCCTTACCCAGTTGGGGCACTCTGGCCAGTTGTCTGTGTCAGGAGGAGACCAGTGGCAAAGGGTCCCAGTCACGACCACTGGGTCTGGTGCATCGGTGGGCAAGCTGGTTCCTGAGTACTCAGAGTGGTCAGGATGTCAGTTGCAGTGAAGAGTCCCCGCCAGAGTTGCTATTTGTTGCAGGAAGGGGGACCCCTTCCAGGGCCCAAAAATGGGCTCTTGTCTAACACTCAGAAATGAATTGTCCGAGGAGACACATGTGCTGACAAAGCAAGAAATTTTATTGGGAAAGGGCACCTGGGTGGAGAGCAGTAGGGTAAGGGAACCCAGGAGAACAGCTCTGCCAAGTGGCTCACAGTGTCCAGTTTTATGGTGATGGAATTAGTTTATGGGTTATCTTTAGCCAATCATTCTGACTCAGAGTCCTTCCTAGTGGTGCACACCTTGTTCAGCCAAGATAGATGCCAGCGAGAAGGATTCTGGGAGTTGGTTGGACATGTGGTGTCTCCTTTTGACTTTTCCCGAACTCTTCTGGTTGGTGGTGGCTTATTAGTTCTGTGTTCCATATCGGGACCTCCTGTGGTAAAACAGCTCATGCAAATGGTTACTATGGTGCCTGGCCAGGGTGGGTGTTTTCAGTCAGTGTGCTTCCCCTAACAGGTATAGATGCATCTGTTTGAATACTTGTTTTCAATTACTTTTAGTATATATGGGATAGAAATGCTGGGTCATATGTTTTATATTTAACTTTTATATTTTAAAAGTCACATTTTATATTTAACTTTTTAAAGACCCCAAAAATTGTTTTTCACAGGAGCTGAACCATGTTACATTTCTACTAGCATGTACAGGAGAATTCTAATTTTTCCACGTCCTTGCCAACCAATTATTATCTCTCTTTTTTAATTATAGCCATACTCATGAGTGTGAAGAAGTGCTTCATTGAGGTTTTGCTTTGCATTTTCCTGATTACTAGTGATATTAATCATCATTTGACATGCCTGTTGGCCATTTATATATCTTCTGTGGAAAAATGTATAGTCAAATTCTTTGCCCATATTTTAACGGAGTTGTTTGTATTTCTGCTTTTGAGCCATAGGAGTTCTTTTCATATTATGAATGCTAAATCCTTATTCAGTATATGAATCACAAATAATTTCTCCCATTGTGTAGATGGCCTTTTTACTTTCTGACTAATGGGCTTTGATACACAAAAGTTCTTAATCTTGATAAAGGTCAATTTACTGTTTCTTTCTTTGAAAAGAAAAGCTCCTGCTTGTGGTGTCCTTTCTAGAATTCCACTGCCAAGTTCAAGATGATGACAGTTTGTGGCTGTGAACAGGGAGAGGAAGCTTTGTTGTCATCACCTCTGCCTTAGCCTTTCTTTCTACTTACACTGAGTCTAAGGATCAGCCAGAGGGGAAGCTTAGGGCATTGTTAGAATTTTTTCTGTGCATGTTTCCTGTTCTTAGCATCTGTGTAGCTTTTTAAATTCCTCTGTGTATGCTATTCGCGGCTACTCTGGAATGCTCTGATTTCCGGAATACCCTCTCTCCCAAGCCTCCCCTCCCAGGCTTTCGGTGTCAGTGCTCTGTTGTATGCTTCTCTCAGTGCTCTGACCTTAGTTGCTGGCTGTGTTTTGCCTGCCTTACATTTTCAAGGAATGTCTATTGCATTTCTGCCATGAATGTGTTCTGACAGGTGAAACAAAGACAAGAACCTGTATCACTATATTATATAGGCCACAGACAGAATAGGACAGACGTTACAAAAGATCTGTTCCTCCCCCTCCAGAACAAGAACCAGAGTCCCACATTAAGAACATAGGCTACCCTCCTTGAGACCATCACTGGTATTGGAAAGGGATGGAGAAAGGGCACATTAAAATGCCACAAAAATTTCTTATCATTTTAAAACAGTCTTTTTCTTCATCCACCACGTGCTTTTTTTTTTTTTTTCCATTTATGTGAAAGGATGAGCGTATGGAGCTGCCAAATCTGCCATTTTCACAAGCACTCATCTGCTTCTATTTCTTTAGTTAGACAAGAATAATGTCATTGGCTGAAAAAAAGAAGTTGCTGAGATGAAGTTTTGGAGGTTTGGGGCCCAGGTATAAAATGTGAAGTGGAATTGTGAATAATGAAGGAGTTAATGTAATGGAAAATAGTGTAATTGTCTAAAATCATTAAGGCCCCATTAGGTTCACTGTTACATGTTTAGAGTGAAACCAGTCAGTATGATAGCATATTGTTCTTTAATTACAGATATCATGCATAGTATAGACAGAGAAATAAATACGAACTGGGGTTTGGGTCTTGATAAAAAGTGAGACAAGGAATTTATTTTTACATACAAAGAAATAGGTAGCTATAATAAAAGATTAATCTTGGAATTTAAGTTGGGCAAGGAAAAAAGTGAATATATGAGTGAAAATGTTGAGGATCAATCAATTTTATATTCCAGGTGAGTCTCAATATTGTTGTATTCAGGCAGTCTTAAGAGAGAAAGAGACAATCTTTAAGAGAAAAATCAGGGACTATTAGAATACAGTTGGATAGGGTGATATTTGAAACAGATTACAAAGCTGAAGGTATCATTCCTTTTATTTGAGCAGTAGGTCAGAGCCTCCAAACTGCTTTTATACATGATATTCCAACTTCATCATATATCACTCTTCCTCCCATCTGTCTAATATGCTTCAACCATATTGGTCAAACCATGGTTTTTGTTTTCTTTCTTGAATATACCTCACTCTTTTCTCTCATAAGGCCTGGACCTTATGTTCTCTTCAACATAGAGCACCCTCTGTTCAGACTGTTAAATGACTAACCCAAAAAACAATAACAGACAAGCTTTCTCTAATTCAAGTCTTCTCGCCTCATTTCCCCTTCTTACACATGTTGTGTGTGTATAGAAATACACATACAAACTTTTTTCACGTCACTCTGTTCTACTTTATTTGAACCATGTAATAATCAGTAGCTGGAGGTGGATAATTTTTACTTAAAATTTTTTGTCTCTTTTCTTAATATACTTCTCTAAACAAAATGTTAGCCCTCGATTAATTAAAGTCCTATCAATTTTGAATTTTCTCTGCATAAGAAGTAGAACAGGTAGGAATGAAGAAATAAAATAATCCAAAAGTCTGAAAAAATATACACTCCTGAGCACAGTGAATGGAAATACTATTTCATCATATCCTTGACATAATTTTCCAATATTTATTTTAAAAACTGTGGCTACTTTCAGTTCAGTTCAGTTCAGTTGCTCAGTCATGTCTCACTCTTTGTGATCCCATGAATCGCAGCATGCCAGGCCTCCCTGTTGCTGCTGCTGCTGCTGCTGCTGCTAAGTCTCTCAGTCATGTCTGACTCTGTGAGACCCCATAGAGGGCAGAACACCAGGCTCCCCTGTCCCTAGAATTCTCCAGGCAAGAACACTGGACAGGGTTGCCATTTCCTTCTCTAATGCATGAAACTGAAAAGCAAAAGTGAAGTTGCTCAGTCATGTCTGACTCTTAGCAATCCCATGGACTGCAGCCTACCAGGCTCCTCCATCCATGGGATTTTCCAGGCAAGAGTACTGGAGCGGGGGTGCCATTGCCTTCTCCATCAAGCCTCCCTGTCCATCACCAACTCCCAGAGTTCACTCAAACTCATGTCCATTGAGCCAGTGATGCCATCCAGCCATCTCATTCTCTGTCGTCCCCTTTTCCTCCTGCCCCCAATCCCTCCCGGCATCAGTCTTTTCCAGTGAGTCAACTCTTCACAGGAGGTGGCCAAACGATTGGAGTTTCAGCTTCAGCATCAGTCCTTCTAATGAATATTCAGGACTGATCTCCTCTAGGATGGACTGGTTGGATCTCCTTGCTGTCCAAGGGACTCTCAGGAGTCTTCTCCAACAACAGTTCAAAAGCATCAATTCTTAGGTGCTCAGCTTTCTAGTCCAACTCTCACATCCATACATGACCACTGGAAAAATCATAGCCTTGACTAGACGGATGTTTGCTGACAAAGTAGTGTCTCTGCTTTTGAATATGCTGTCTAGGTTTGTCATAACTTTATTTCCAAGGAGTAAGTGTCTTTACATGCTAAATGCTATCCTGTTGTTTATACAGTTGCTTTTGTATGTTTGCAAAAATATGAACCATCACCAAAAATACAGTTGTAATCTGAGCTACCTGATATATTCTTCCATATATGCATATTTATTTTACTTCCTGCAGTCAGTGAGTAGTAAAGCTTATTATATGATTCTCCTAAAAATGTTATTTTACTTGTAGAATTGACATGTAATTGAGCTAATACCTGGGATACATTTGAAGCTTTTTTTTTTTTTTTTTTTTTGCCCCTTAAAGTATTATTCATCTGGTACTATTCTTGCCTGGAAAATCCCATGGGTGGAGGAGACTGGTAGACTGCAGACCATGGGGTTGCTAAGAGTCAGACATGACTGAGAGACTTAGCAGCAGCAGCAGCAACAGGGCACAACTGCGCGACTTCACTTTCACTTTTCCCTTTCATGCACTGGAGAAGGAAATGACAACCCACTCCAGTGTTCTTGCCTGGAGAATCCCAGGGACGGGGGAGCCTGGTGGGCTGCCGTCTATGGGAGAGCACAGAGTTGGACACGACTGAAGCGACTTAGCGGCAGCAGCATCAACAGCAGCAGCAGCTGAATTCATAGACTTCCTTTTCTCTAAAGATAAGAAACCATTTATTATTTCTGAATAACATCTTGCTTATTGCCTTTTGATCCATTTGTTTTAGAAAAGGGAGTCTTTTATAGTCATTATTCACAGGGATAGCTGACTTTGAAAGTAGATTTTTATTGCTCACTTAAACTTAATGGATTCTAGCACATACAATGAAATAGAGTTTACACTGTGTCATTTACATTGACATTAAATTGGTTAAGATTCACAGGACTATCCTCTGATGATTTGCTTGCCAATATAAAATATGATTTTTGGATTACATCTGGCCCATTACTGATTATGCCTAGATGAAAACTCAGACTCTCAAATTAATAAAATCTCATGGTCTGGACATTACTGTTTTATGTCAAACTGACAATTAGGGCTATGAAGTGACTTACATTTTGTTCAGATCTGGTAAATGTTTGGTTGGATTTTCTACTACTCAGAGATATTTTAGTTATTTTCTGATTCAGATTCTTATTTGCTAGAATTTGAGTCAGATGACTTTAAAATAATTATCTTTATTTGTATAATAACCCCCAATTAAAATGCATCTATTTTGTCAATATAGAAATCACTTTACAATACTACCATAATTTATGTAACTGCATAATTTAAGATTAAGTATGTGAAAAAAAGTTTGTTCAGTAAAGTTCACAGAATCACAAAATTTTGGAACTAACTAGAAGACTATTTGGGGGAAGATCTCTAGAATCATATGAAGTGCATAAAGTGATAGATCATTGTAAAGCAATTCAATTTATCACCATAAACTTATTTCACAGATTTGTTGAACAAAATTGAAAGATAACCTTGACACTGTAGCTTCTGTTTTAGTTCTTTGTATATGATTTTTTTTTCTGTATATTGACTATTATAGACATAAACTATTTAAGGAGGAAATGTGGCTCAAGATTTTTATTCTTAATTGTTCATGAGGCTACATAAAGAATGACAATGATAGATTTTTCATGAATCACTGATGGAAGTCTACACAACATGCAAAACTGAAGGTGAATAAACCACATATTTCAACTGTGTCAATGGATTGATAAAAGGGTTACTACATAGCACATTCAAAAATAATCAAAATTTAATAAAAACCATAGGCACTGAGCTGTCACTGTGAACATGAAAATAGATCTGCTCATTTTCAGAACTCATTCTAGTAAGAGAGAAAGGAACACAAATGTATAATTAAAATGCAGTGTTAGATTTTTGGTACAGATCTGCCCATGTGAAAGTATTTACTCAGTCTCCTGAAATCACATGCAGTGATAGCAAAAGTGTTATGTTTTAAAACTAATCTGAGGAAAATAAAGGGAAGCACTGTGGGATGAACTATAGGTACACACTTGGGTGAAGATAAAGAAATGCAATTTTACTCTATAACAAACTTAAAGATGAAATTCACACATTACTCATATGGAAATATTATCCATCTGACTTATATACCTTTATATGTTAATTGCTAGTATTTTAACTGAACCAGTAAATCTTTCAATAAGACCTACTATTTTTCCCAATACCCAAACCAAATTTTTCTGAATACCCATACCAAATATTCTCTTATAAGATTTCTTGGAAATCTCTTTTTTCCCCTACCCCACCCAGGAGTAGTGGTTCCTTAGGTCTAATCCAAAAACAAAAACAGTATAAATATAATCTAAAAAAATAAGATAATATAGAGAACTAAGATAAATGAATAAATACTGTATTAATATCCTAATATCCTGGAGAATTAAGAATATACTTTGTGGCATCTATGAAATAAGAATGTAATACTTTGGGGAAATGATAAATTATAATAAAGAACTCATAAATTATATATATATAATATGTGATTTAATATATATATTTATAATTGACTAACAGAGAAATAAATAGATGATTTGGAAGAAAAAAACATCTTTTAGAAAACTGAACAAAACCCAAGGATGTGAAAATGTGACACAGAAAAATAAATGGCAGGGAGAGCATCAATTCCCAAAGTAAATACCAAATAAAATTTAGCAATATAAAGAGGAAATGGGGAGGGAGAGGTTAGCAGAAATATATTATAAGAGAAATTTCTAGAAATGAAAAGGCTTACAAAATTTCCACTTGGTGAAGAAACACATCTCAATGCAGTGCAGAAAAATTTTTAAACTTTAAAAATCAAAGATAAGAGAACATACTAAAAACTTCCAGCAGGGAAAAGAAACAGACCAGGTACAAACAAGAATGAAATCATCATAATCAGACTCATTCATAAGAACAGCTAATAGGAAGTAAGGCCATCTAAGTGAAAGTGGAAGTCGTTCAGTCATGTCTAATTCTTTGCAACCCCATGGACTTTATAGTCCATGAAATTCTCTAGTCTAGAACACTGGAGTGGGTAGCCTTTCCCTTCTCCAAAGGCCATCTAAAGACCTGAGGAAACTGCTTCATTGTTGTATTCCCAGACAAGCTGAAAAATTAATCTTGCATAAGAAACAAATAAATATATTTCATATAATCCAAACTCTAAAATTGTAGCTTCTTTATGTCTTATTTAAATGTCACTGGAGCACACATACCAACAAAATTTTTAAATTAAATGACAGTGCTATAAAAACATAACATTTGGAAAATATCAATATTCTTCTATGAATATGCCTAGTTGAAAAATAAATTCCTATTTCAGCACAGTGGTTTTGTGGAGGCTTAAAATACAATCAGTTCAGATTATAAAATGGAAACAAGGGACATTCACAAATGAAATCTGATATGCATCACACATAAACAGAATGATTAATTTTTTTGAAAAATATGAGAATATGGTAAAGAGAAGTAGTGTAGTGAATAGAGGGAGATTCATTCAGCTATGACTATGATAATATTCTGTTTGAATTATATGTTCCTAATAGGCTTTCTATAGTGAAGGAAATGTAAAATAGTATACTACCTTAATGTTCATTGAAAAATATGTTGAGTTTATCAATTTATGTATATGAATTGTGAAAACTAACAATGGCTAAAAATGAAATAAAAATTTAGTCAACATAGGCAAAATATTAATTGCAGGTGCAATTCAGAAGTTGAAGGATATAGCTGATTGAGGAAGGGATACAGTTGATTGAGGAGGGGATACAGTTGATTGAGGAGGGGATACAGTTGACTGAGGAGGATGTAGAGGTGATGGAATTCCAATTGAGCTCTTTCAAATCCTGAAAGATGATGCTGTGAAAGTGCTTCACTCAATATGCCAGCAAATTTGGAAAACTCAGCAGTGGCCACAGGACTAGAAAAGGTCAGTTTTCATTCCAATCCCAAAGAAAGGCAATGCCAAAGAATGCTCAAACTACCGCACAATTGCACTCATCTCACACGCTAGTAAAGTAATGCTCAAAATTCTCCAAGCCAGGCTTCAGAAATACATGAACCGTGAACTTCTAGATGTTCAAGACGGTTTTAGAAAAGGCAGAGGAACCAGAGATCTAATTGCCAACATCCGCTGTATCATCAAAAAGCAAGAGAGTTCCAGAAAATCATCTATTTCTGCTTTATTGACTATGCCAAAGCCTTTGACTGTGTGGATCACAATAAACTGTGGACAATTCTGAGAGAGATGGGAATACCAGACCACCTGACCTGCCTCTTGAGGAACCTATATGCAGGTCAGGAAGCAACAGTTAGAACTGGACATGGAACAACAGACTGGTTCCAAATAGGAAAAGGAGTATGTCAAGGCTGTATATTGTCACCCTGCTTATTTAACTTATATGCAGAGTACATCATGAGAAATGCTGGACTGGAAGAAGCACAAGCTGGAATCAAGATTGCCGAGAGAAATATCAAGAACCTCAGATATGCAGATGACACCATCATTATGGCAGAAAGTGAAGAGCTAAAAGCCTCTTGATGAAAGTGAAAGAGGAGAGTGAAAAAGTTGGCTTAAAGCTCATGATTCAGAAAATGAAGATCATGGCATCAGGTCCCATCACTTCATGGAAGATAGATGGGGAAACAGTGGAAACAGTGTCAGACTTTATTTTTGGGGCTCCAAAATCACTGCAGATGGTGAGTGCAGCCATGAAATTAAAAGACGTTTACTCCTTGGAAGAAAAGTTATGACCAACCTAGATAGCATATTCAAAAGCAGAGACATTACTTTGCTGACTAAGATCCGTCTAGTCAAGGCTATGGTTTTTCCTGTGGTCATGTATGGATGTGAGAATTGGACTGTGAAGAAAGCTGAGTGCCAAAGAATTGATGCTTTTGAACTGTGGTGTTGGAGAAGACTTTTGAGAGTCCTTTGGACTTCAAGGAGATCCAACTAGTCCATTCTGAAGGAGATCAGCCCTGGGATTTCTTTGGAGGGAATGATGCTGAAGCTGAAACTCCAGTACCCTGGCAACCTCATGCAAAGTGTTGACTCATTGGAAAAGACTTTGATGCTGGGAGGGATTGGGGTCAGGAGGAGAAGGAGACGACAGAGGATGAGATGGCTGGATGGCATCACTGACTTGATGGACATGAGCCTGAGTGAACTCTGGGTGTTGGTGATGGACAGGGAGGCCTGGTATGCTTCGATTCATGGGATTGCAAAGAGTCGGACAAGACTGAGTGACTGAACTGAACAGAGTGTCCTCATCTCGAAAACTTAGAAGATAAAAGATGTGGTCTATAGTTGACTGATATAGCATAAGTAACAATCCTAACATGGTCTTTGAATTTGCTGAGAAAATCAGAATAGTTTCCATCAAATTATCACTCTCTTTCATTCTCAAAAGTGTACAGATTTAAACAATAATATGATACATTAATTATTAGTTAATTGAGATAGAGGAATAGATTGAATAGTATGATGTAAATGTTATTAGTGATCACAAAATTTAAATAGCCACCAGAACACTGAATATGAACATAAATATGAATATGAACATGGAGATTATAAAGAGTATAATTGGAACAAGATGCTTTATATTTATTAGGAAAATATAACTTTTGTTATTTATTTTGATATTTTGCTATTTTTCCTATTCACTTTGTAGTGAGTATAAATTTTAGTTTAATTTTAACACAGTGTATTATGGTGATTGTCAAGGATATAGAAAATAGAAATCTCAGTCACTATTGTTAGAAATGTAAAATTGTATGGCTAATTTTGGAAAATTCTTGGCTAGTTTCTATTAAAGTGGAATATAATCATGCCTTATTTCCCAGAAATCCTCTGCTTGTATATGAGACATGGACAGAAATACTTGTGGGAAAATGTTTATAATAGTTCAAAACATTTAACAATCAAACTCCATTGACTTCAGAATAGAAAATAAATTGGGACTTATCCATTTTATCACTAATCATAGAGTAAGAGGAAGACAAAGTTAGATCTTTAGTTAACAGTATGGATAAATATCAAAAGCATAATGTTAAATGAAAGAAACTAGACACAGAATATTACATAGTTTATCATCTCGTTTCATAGTTCAGTTAGGCAAAAACTAATATGTCGTGCATATGGTTCCTTTCAAGCAGAAGGTAATAATGACTGAAAAGAGACACAAAAGTTGTTCTTTCAATGCTGATATATTGCATTTCTTTATTTGGATAGAATTTATATGGATATTTTCATGATTTGATAAAGATCATTTTCATACTTTTTGTGTATGTTAAAAGCCAATAAAATATTTATTTTAAAATGTCAAAGTCATAGTAAATTTATAATATACTAATTTATACATAGAGAGATGAGCAAAACTTTGAGATGGAATAATGAATAACTGCCTAGAAGTATGTTTGAGTGAAGAAGTACAAGTGTTCCAGGAGGATAACAGAGGGAGGGATGAAGATCTAAACAGAGGGAATCACATTCAAGGAGAAATCATCGAGAAAAACTACTTTAAAAAAATTTCCCACTTTTATTTTTTATTGAAGTACAATTGATGTACAATCTGTATGCAATTGTGTGCAAGTGATACAATATTTATGCAAGTAATTCTCAATTTTTAAAAATTATACTCTTTTTATAGTTATCACAAGATATCGGTTATAGTCCCTGTGTTGTATAATATATCCTTGTAGTTTACTTTATACCTAGTAGTATGTACCTCTTAAATCTCTACCCTTATTTTGCCCCTCTCCCTCCCTTTCCCCCACTAATAACTACTGTTTTGTTCTATCTCTGAGTCTACTTTTTTTGTTGTTATATTCACTAGTTGGTTATATTTCTTAGATTCCAATATAAGTGATACCATACATATATGATTTGTCTTTCTCTGTCTGACATTTTACTTAGCATAATATCTTCTGAGTCCATTCATGTTGGTGCAAATGGCAAATTTTCATTCTTTTAGTGGCTGAGTAGTATTTGATTTTGTATATATACCACATCTTTATCCATAATCTGTTGATATACAGTTGCTTCCATATCTTGACAATTGTAAATAGTGCCACTATCAACACTGGGATGCCTGTATCTTTTCAAATTAGTAAATCATACCTGTCAGAATGGCTATAATCAAAAATAATACAAATAATAAATGTTGGCAAGGGTGTGGAGTAAAGGGAGCCCTCATACACTCTTGATGAGAATGTAAATTAGTGCAGACACTGTTGAAAACAGTATGGAAGTTTCTCAAAAACTAAAAATATAAATACTGTGTGAACCAATAATTCCATTTCTGGGCATGTATCTAAGAGGAAACTACTTTTCAGTCCATCAAGGTATCAGTAGCTAAATTCTGATTATAAAACAGGTGACCTGCAAAAACTCTAAACATATCTTATTGGTAATCTTTCCAGAAAATATTTGATTATGATTTGATATGTTTTCTTTTTAGCTTCTTAGTTTTACTTTTGGGGATATAAAGATAAACCATAGATTTACGCCTTCAAAGTCTTCCACAGTTGACCATACCTAGTCTAAAATGTCGGAGAAGGTGATAGAACCCCACTCTAGTACTCTTGCCTGGAATTCCATGGACGGAGGAGCCTGGAAGGCTGCAATTCATAGGGTCGCTGAGAGTCAGACATGACTGAGCAACTTCAGCTTCACTTTCACTTTTCACTTTCATGCATTGGAAGAGGAAATGGCAACTCACTCCAGTGGTCTTGCATGAAGAATCTCAGGGACGGGGGAGCCTGGTGGTCTGTTGTCTATGGGGTCATAGAAAGTCGGGCACAACTGAAGTGACTTAGCAGCAGCAGTCTAAAATGCATTGCCACCAGATCAATTAGTATTGTTCACTATTAGCCCTTCAGTGGGTCAGAAGGCTGTGGGAAATGAAGTTGACAGTCTTGGCTCCATTTGTCACTGTCCTAATGAGGTGAATGATAGACTCTGAAAAAAACCAGTCGATTGATTTCTTGGCTAGCAGTTATAAGAACTCCTCATTGGAGAGTGTCACTCAGTTGCCTCTAAAATTTAGGTCATTTGACCTTCAATTTGACCACCTATAGGTAATCTAGCCATGGGTTCTATCAATTAAAGTCTATTTCCTCTCTTCTTATGGAATACTATAATTATGAGGTATATATATTTGAATTTCCTTTAAGGAAATACAACTTTTCCCTTTAGGGAAAAGTTTTCTCTTAGCTAAGTTTAATATGCATTCTTGTATCAGCAAAATAATCACTCAAGAACACTTCTTCATAGATCATTTCTAAATTTTTAAATATTAGAAAGAAAATCCTATGATGTCATGATAGTTTAATAATTGAAAAGGTGTAATGTCTACCTCCTATTAATCAGTTAGTAGTGTTTAGTTTTATTTTGTTTCCTATATAGTGTTGTGGTCCTATTCAGTCTGACATTCAGTTCAGTTCAGTAGTGTGTCCTACTCTTTGAGACCTCATGAATGGCAGCAAGCCAGGCCTCCCTGCCCGTCACCAACTCCTGGAGTTCACTCAGACTCGCGTCCATTGAGTCAGTGAGGCCATCCAAACATCTCATCCTCTGTCGTTCCTTTCTCCTCCTGCCTCCAATCCCTCCCAGCATCAGAGTCTTTTCCAGTGAGTCAACTCTTTGTATGAAGTGGCCAAAGTACTGGAGTTTCAGCTTTAGCATCATTCCCTCCAAAGAAATCCCAGGGCTGATCTCCTTCAGAATGGACTGGTTGGATCTCCTCGCAGTCCAAAGGACTCTCAAGAGTCTTCTCCAATGCCACAGTTCAAAAGCATCAATTCTTTGGCGCTCAGCCTTCTTCACAGTCCAACTCTCACATCCATACATGACCACAGGAAAAAAACCGTAGCCTTGACTAGACGGATCTTAGCCAGCAAAGTAATGTCTCTGCTTTTGAATATGCTATCTAGGTTGGTCATAACTTTATTTCCAAGGGGTAAATGTCTTTTAATTTCATGGCTACAGTCACCATCTGCAGTGATTTTGGAGCCCAAAAAATAAAGTCTGACACTGTTTCTACTGTTTTCCCATCCATTTTCCATGGAGTGATGGGACCTGATGCCATGATCTTTGTTTTCTGAATCTTGAGCTTTAAGCCAGCTTTTTCACTCTCCTCTTTTACTTTCATTAAGAGGCTTTTTAGTTCCTCTTCACTTTCTGCCATAAGGAGTCTGACATTAGGATTTGTTTATTTTTGCTTTGTACTGCACTGGTTCTTCATTGCTGCACTTGGGCGTTCTCCAATAGAAAAGCAAGTGGGGGCTACTCTTGAGTTGTGGTGCTCAGGCTTCTCATGATGACTTCTCTTGTTGCAGAGCACTGGCTCTATGGCAAGAGGGTTCAGTTGTTGTGGGGATGGACTTAATTGCCCTGTGGCCTGTAGGATCTTCCTGGACCAGGGATCTAACTCATGTGCCCTGCATTGGCAGGTAGATTCTTAACCACCAGGGAAGTTCTGACATTCAGTTCAATTCAATTCAGTTCAGTCACTCAGTCATGTCCAACTCTCTGCGACCCCATGAATCGCAGCATGCCAGGCCTCCTGTCCATCACCAACTCCTGGAGTTCACTCAGACTTGTGTCCATAGAGTCAGTGATGCCATCCAGCCATCTCATCCTCTGTTGTCCCCTTCTCCCCCTGGCCCCAATCCCTCCCAGCATCAGAGTCTTTTCCAATGAGTCAACTCTTCCCATGAGGTGGTCAAAGTACTGGAGTTTCAGTTTAG
Source organism: Nanger dama (assembly GCA_917880005.1). NCBI lineage: Eukaryota > Metazoa > Chordata > Mammalia > Artiodactyla > Bovidae > Nanger > Nanger dama. The sequence goes on from CAKJTW010000059.1 coordinate 9,066,786, forward strand.
CATCATTCCTTCCAAAGAAATCCCAGGGTTGATCTCTTTCAGAATGGACTGGTTGGATCTCCTTGCAGTCCAAGGGACTCTCAAGAGTTTTCTCCAACATTAGGATTCCAAAAAACAAAACAGAGTTTAGTGAACATTTCTTATGTAGCTTATGTATTACATAAAAATTTTTGTTGTTGTTGTTTACACCACAAGATATGCTAGGTCTTAGTTCTCCCACGAAGGATCAACTCATGTCCCCTGCAGTGGAAGCACGAATTCATAACCACTGGACTTTCAGGAAATGCCTAAGGTTTTTAAAATGTAAAACCATGTGACCAGTGCCTTCCTTCTTGTGATTAAATCTGGTGACCATAAACTCTCAGATTCATGTTTCAACAATAATAAAATTACTTTTTGTGTAATTTCTTATCTTTTGAATAGACTACCCCTGTTTATCAACTATTTCCTGATTCCAAATAGCTAACACTTGCCATGGGAGTAGGGAGATCCAGATGCATTAACTCAAGGTATGGATACTTGTATTTTATTGGCCTGTTTCTTATTTATCTATTTCCTTGTTACTGAGAGAATGGAATCATTGGTTTTTTCCAATACCATCTCATCTCAAATCACACAGTTTCACTTTGGTTGGAACTGATTCTTCCCCAAGATTCAGTAGTCCTTTGGTAACTTCTCCTGGAAGTTTTAATGAGGTTTGACCTTCTCCTTTTATTTTCTGTACTAAAGTATTCTGTAGTGCTGCCAGAGTCAGTTTAATAACAGGTGAGTTTCACCCCAAGGCTGATTGTATTTCAGCAAAGGTTGAAATGATCTCTGTATGTCAGGTTGTTAAATCTGTAAAAGCTATGTGATCTTTCAAAATGAAAGTCAGTACATCAAGGCAATACAGTTCTTCTTTTTCTTTTTATGGACCTTTTTATATTTTGTGCTGGACAGTTTTGAAATATCAAAAGTGACTGCTTTTTCTCCCCCATACATTCATGGCCATCAAATATGCAAATACAAAAATTGTCAAAGTAGAATATTCTTGTCTTAAGCTTTGAAACAACCTTTCCAAGGAACTTCATAAATTAGTACCTTCATATGAACCTATGGGGAATTATTAATCTGCAGTTTCATTGCTTTAAAACATATTCACAGTTAGCAATGTTCTCGAGGACTCATGCTGATTTGTTTCTTCAACATCCACTACAATTCAAAATGCTTGTATTACATGTTAGTAGATATATTATCCAAATTCTTTTCCTAAATCTTCATCATGTCAGACTTCCTTGCCTCCCTCACTTCAGTTCAGTTCAGTCGCTCAGTCATGTCTCTTTGCAACCACATGAACTGCAGCATGCCAGGCCTCCCTGTCCATCACCAACTCGTGGAGTCCACCCAAACCCATATCCATCGAGTCGGTGATTTCATCTAACGATCTCACCCTCTGTCATCCCTTCTGCTCCTGCCCTCAAACTTTCCCAGCATCAGGTTCTTTTCAAATGAGTCAGCTCTTCGAATCAGGTGGCCAAAGTATTGGAGTTTCAGCTTCAACATCAGTCCTTCCGATGAATACCCAGGAGTGGTCTGCTTTAAGATAGACTGATTGTATCTCCTTGCAGTCAGAGGGATTCTCAAGAGTCTTCTCCAACACCACAGTTCAAAAGCATCAATTCCCTAGTGCTCAGCTTTCTTTATGGTCCAAGTCTCTCATCTATACATGACCATTGGAAAAGCGATAACATTGACTAGATGGATCTTTGTTGGCAAAGTAATGTCTCTGCTTTTAAATATGCTGTCTAGGTTAGTCATAATTTTCCTTCCAAGGAGGAACAGTCTTTTAATTTCAGGGCTGCAAACATCATCTGCAGTGATTTTGGAGCCCAGAAAAATAAAGTTAGCCACTCTTTCCCCATCTATTTCCCATGAAGTGATGGGACCAGATACTTTGATCTTAGTTTTCTGAATGTTGAGCTTTAAGCCAACTTTTTCATTCTCCTCTTTCACTTTCATCAAGAGGCTTTTTAGTTCCTCTTCACTTTCTGCCATAAGGATGGTATCTGCATATCTAAGGTTATTGATATTTCTCTTGGCCAACTTGATTCCAGCTTGTGCTTCCCCAGCCCAGTGCTTCTTATGATGTACTCGGCATAGAAGCTAAATAAGCAGGATGACAATATATAGCCTTGATGTACTCCTTTTCCTATTTGGAACCAGTCTATTGTTCCATGTTCAGTTCTAACTGCTGCTTCCTGACCTGCATACAGATTTCTCAAGAGGCAGGTCAGGTGGTCTGATATTCCCATCTCTCTCAGAATTTTCCACAGTTTATTGTGATCCACACAGTCAAAGGCTTTGGCATAGTCAATAAAGCAGAAATAGATGTTTTCCTGGACTCTCTTGCTTTTTCTATGATCCAGCAGATATTGGCAGTTTGATCTCTGGTTCCTCTGTCTTTTCTATGACCAGCTTGAACACCTCGAAGTTCACAGTTTACATATTGCTGAAGCCTGGCTTGGAGAATTTTGAGCATTACTTTACTAGCATGAGTGCAATTGTGTGGTAGTTTGAGCATTCTTTGGCATTGCCTTTCTTTGGGATTGGAAGGAAAACTGACCTTTTCCAGTCCTGTGGCCACTGCTGAGTTTTCCAAACTTGCTGGCATATTGACTGCAGCACTTTCACAGTATTATCTTTCAGGATTTGAAATAGCTCAACTGGAATGACATCACCTCCACTAGATTTGTTCATAGTGATGCTTTCTAAGGACCACTTGACTTCACATTCCAAGATGTCTGGCTCTAGGTGAGTGATCACACCATCATGATTATCTGGGTCATGAAGATCTTTTGGTACAGTTCTTCTGTGTATTCTTGTCACCTCTTCTTAATATCTTTTGCTTCTGTCAGGTCCGTACCATTTCTGTCCTTTATCAAGCCCATCTTTGCATGAAATGTTCCCTTGGTATCTCTGATTTTCTTGAGGAGATCTCTTGTCTTCCCCATTCTCTTGTTTTCCTCTATTTCTTTGCATTGATCTCTGAGGAAGGCTTTCTTATCTCTTCTCACTATTCTTTGGAACTTTGCATTCAGATGCTCATATCTTTCCTTTTCTCCTTTGCTTTTCACTTCTCTTCTTTTCACAGCTATTTGTAAGGCCTCCCTAGACAGCCATTTTGCTTTTTGCATTTCTTTTTCTTGGGGATGGTCTTGATTCTTGTCCTCTGTACAATGTCATGAACCTCATTCCATAGTTCATCAGGCACTCTGTCTATCATATCTAGTCCCTTAAATCTATTTCTCACCTCCACTGTATAGTGATAAGAAATTTAATTTGGGTCATGCCTGAATGGTCTAGTGGTTTTCTCCACTTCCTTCAATTTCAGTCTGAATTTAGCAATATGCAGTTCATGATCCAAGCCACAGTCAGCTCTTGGTCTTGTTTTTTGCTTACTGTACAGAGTTTCTGCATCTTTGGCTGCAAAGAATATAAACAATCTGATTTTGGTGTTGATCATCTGGTGATGTCCATGTGTAGAGTCTTCTCTTGTTTTGTTGGAAGAGGGTGTTTGCTATGACCAGTGCATTCTCTTGGTAGAACTCTATGAGCCTTTGCCCTGCTTCATTCTGTATTCCAAGGCCAAATTTGCCTGTTACTCCAGGTGTTTCTTGACTTCCTACTTTAGCATTCCAGTCCCCTATAATGAAAAGGGCATCTGTTGTGGATGTTAATTCTAGAAGGTCTTTTAGGTCTTCATAGAACTGTTCAGCTTCTTCAGAGTTACTACTTGGGGCATAGACTTGGATAACTGTGATGTTGAATGGTTTGCCTTGGAGACGAACAGAGATTATTCTGTCGTTTTTGAGACTGCATTCAAGTACTGCATTTTGGACTCTTGTTTACCGTGATGGCCACTCCATTTCTTCTAAGGGATTCCTGCCCATAGTAGTAGATATAATGATCATCTGAGCTAACATTCACCCATTCCAGTTCATCTTAGTTCGCTGGCACCACTTCCAATTTGCCTTGATTCATGGACTTAATATTCCAAGTTCCTATGCAATATTGCTCTTTACAGCATCGAACCTTGCTTTTATCACCAGTCCCATTCACAACTCAGCGTTGTTTTTGCTTTGGCTTCATCCCTTCATTCTTTCTGGAGTTATTTCTCCACTGATCTCCAGTAATATATTTGGCACCTAATGACCTGCGGAGTTCATCTTTCAATGTCCCATCTTTTTGCCTTTTCATACTGTTTATCAGGTTCTCAAGGCAAGAATACTGGAAGTGGTTTGCCATTCCCTTCTCCAGTGGACCACATTCTGTTAGACCTCTCCACTATGACCCGTCCCTCTTGGGTGGTCCCATACTTGCATGGCTTAGTTTCATTGAGTTAGACAAGGCTGTGGTCCATGTCATCCAACTGGCTAGTTGTCTGTGATTGTAGTTTTAGTCTGTCTGCCCTCTGATGCCCTCTCTCAGTGCCTACTGTCTTACTTGGGTTTCATTTACCTTGGACATGGGGTCTCTCTTCATGGCTTCTCCAGCAAAGTGTAGCTGCTGCTCCTTACCTCAGAGGTGGGGTAGCTCCTCTCAGCCACCGCCCCTGACCTCAGGCACAGGGTAGCTCCTCTCAGTGCCTGCGTCAGACCTCAGGCATGGAGTAGCTCCTCTGGGCCATCGCCCCTGACCTCGGGCTTAGGGTACCTCCTCTCACTGCACTCGTGTGCCATCACAGCCACTGCGCTGGTACAAAATAAGAAGACTCAGTTCAAACATATTCCTCTAATATTTCCATTAGAATAATTTATTGAAGAGGGGACTTAACCAAAACTGAATATGTTGGATAACTTTTTTCAAATTAAATTCAGTTCAGTCCCTCAGTTGTGTCCGACTCTTTACAACCCCATGGATTGCAGCACACCAGGCCTCCTTGTCCATCACCAACTCCTGGAGCTCACTCAGACTCATATCCATCAAGTCCATGATGCCATCCAGCCATCGCATCCTCTGTTGTCCCCTTCTCCTGCCCCCAATGCTTCCCAGCTTCAGAGTCTTTTCCAATGAGTCAACTCTTCGCATGAGGTGGCCAAAGTACTGGAGTTTCAGCTTTAGCATCATTCCTTCCAAAGAAGTCCCAGGATTGATCTCCTTCAGAATGGACTAGTTGGATCTCTTTGCAGTCCAAGGGACTCTCAAGAGTCTTCTCTAATACAACAGTTCAAAAACATCAATTATTCAGTGCTCTGGCTTCTTCACAGTCCAACTCTCACATCCATACATGACCACAGGAAAAACCACAGCTTTGACTAGACAGACCTTAATCGGCAAAGTAATGTCTCTGCTTTTGAATATACTATCTAGATTGGTCATAACTTTAATTTCAAGGAGTAAGCGTCTTTTAATTTCATGGCTGCAAACACCATCTACAGTGATTTGGAGCCCCCAAAATAAAGTCTGACACTGTTTCCACTGTTTCCCCTTCTATTTCCCATGAAGTGATGAGACTGGATGCCATGATCTTTGTTTTCTGGATGTTGAGCATTAAGTCAACTTTTTACTCTCCTCTTTCACTTTCATCAAGAGGCTTTGTAGTTCCTCTTCACTTTCTGCCATAAGGGTGGTGTCATTATTGATATATATATTCATTAATTCTATCTTAAGAGATTCTGATTTGTTAGGTGAGATAAGATCAGTTTAGTCAAAGCTATAGTTTTTCTAGTAGTCATGTATTTATGTGAGAGTTGGACCATAATGAAAGCTGAGCACCAAAGAAATGATGTTTTTGAACTGTGGTATTGGAGAAGTCTCTTGAGAGTCCCTTGGACTGCAAGGAGATCCAACCAGTCCATCCTAAAGGAGACCAGTCCTGAATATTCATTGAAAGGACTGATACTGATGCTGAAGCTAAAACTCCAATACTTTGGCCACCTGATATGAAGAACTGACTCATTTGAAAAGACCCTGATTCTGAGAAAGATTGAAGGGTGGAGGAGAAGGGGACAACAGAGGATGAGATGGTTGGATAGCATCACCAAATCAATGGACATGAGTTAGAGCAAGCTTTGGGAGTTGGTGATGGACAGGGAAGCCTGGCGTGCTGCAGCCCATGGGGTAGCAAAGAGTCAGACATGACTGAGTGACTGAACTGAACTGATACCATTATTCCACCATGCATCTCAGTCTGTGAAACACAAACCACAATATGATTCTGATTGTATCACTCACTGCTTACGGTTGACTTTAACAGTGGCCACAAATCTTTACAGCTCTCTATTCAACAAATGTGTCCCTCTTTGCACCCCTGGAGCCATGGTTTGTCTGTCATTGGGACTTGTTTTGACCATGAGAAGATAGCAGGCCTAATATATATACAGTGATAAAAGTCTAAGCTCTTTATATAAAATGAAAACTACCTATTATTTGCCTTCTGAGATTTAAGACTCTATTGTGCAATATTGCTTAATGTTTCAGTTCAGTTGTGTTGCTCAGTTGTGTCTGACTCTTTGCAACCTCATGGACTGCAGCACACCAGGCCTCCCTGTCCATCACCAGCTCCCAAAGTTACCCAAAATCATGTCCGTTCAGTTGGTGATGCCATCCACTCATCTCATCCTCTGTCATCCCCTTCTCCTCCTGCCTTCAATCTTTCCTAGCATCAGAGTTTTTTCCAGTGAGTCAACTCTTTGCATCAGGTGGCCAAAGTATTGGAGTTTCAGCTTCATCAGTCCTTCCAATGAACACCCAGGACTGATCTCCTTTAGGCTGGACTGGTTGTATCTCCTTGCTTGATATTTATTTCCTAGTAATATCATATGGCTTGTAATATAGCAAGATATTTATACCGTATGACATTTCCTTTAATTTTCCTTCCTATATTCAGTAGCTGAATGTCACACATTTCTTTAGACTGTCTGTATTTCATCTGAAATGTCTTCCTTGAGACATAAAATTAGGTGATACAGTCCTTATCAGTTCTGACATATCACATCGGTCTATTTCCATGTTAACATGATGCATTATAATTATTTTTGAAGATTAGAATCTACAGTTAGATTGTAGTTCCTTAAGGACTGGGGCTATATATACGAATTATTGTGCTGACACAAAGTTAATTATGATAAATATTTATTAAATGACACTATTATGAAATTCTTAACCTGTAATCTAAATTGTGAAGACTTAAAATGGAAGAATACATTTATATTTATTGAGCTACTGCTACAATCCAGGAAGTAAAATGAGAGCTTCTCATGATACCACATGTAGAATAAATATTCAAGGAGTTCTGTATATGCTACATGGCACGACTGCTTATCTTCTGTTTTCCCCTACACATTTCACATGCAAGTAGACTATTATTTCCCACAACACTGCTGATGTATGGCTTAGCATGAATCTCATGGGTTAAAACATGTTAATGTATAACTTATTAACACATCAAGAACAAAACATTTAATATTTCTCTATTATACTAGAGTCCTGAAGGACTTAGCTCTCCCTGCTACTTGACTTCATTAAGGACCAGCAGACTTCATCAAGGACCAGCAGACTTCATCAAGGACCTATACGCTATCCTCGAAAGGATGGTAGAACCTACCTTGAATTTGGAAAGGATAGAGAAAAGATAAAGCCATCTATTAATTGTCATTCAATCACATGTAAAATTAAGAGCTATATTTTCTGCACATTTGTCACACACACCAATAGGTGAAACCACGGTTTAAAGCTGAAAACACCAATTAGAAATCTAAGATGCTGTTCAGGCAACAAGCTCGTTTGTGAGTGTGACCTCGCCTGACCACAGCAGGCAGACAAGTCCTGACAACTGTCCTTGGGTATAGGCTCTGAGCTGGGTTGAGCTGTGGCCTTCAATAAACTAATCATGCCCATTCCACCTGTAGTCTAGCCAAAGGATTTCAGCCATGATCCAGGGGGCAACAAATGACTGTTGGCTCCAGGTGTGGGACTATGAACAAGTAGGTGGTAGAGGCCATCCTGGATCCATAATGTGAGACAGGTCTTCCTATGCAGACCTCTCTGATCCAATATTTGCCTAAATCCTACCTTATCACATTCTTCTGATCTCAGAACAAATAACAACAACAAAAACAAAACAAAACATTTTGGCTTATTTTACTACTTCTGGTAATGCTAATTCTAATGATAATAAGTGATAAGGCTGGAGTCAAAGCTTATCTAGATAGTTTGCTAGGAAAAAAGAAGCTCTCTGCTAGGGCTATTCCAGGCACATTTTTATACATGACCAAGGTACATGAGAGTTAAAACATTTTTAAAAATCAATTTCTAACAGCAGTGTTGGTAGAATAGAGGAAATGGCTTAAAATATAAAACTGATTGATTTATTCTTAAAAACCTATTTCTAATACACCTTGTCATAAATTCTGAAAGCTTAAAACTCCCTAGAAAATGTAATTCAAATACATTGGCATTACTTACATTAGGGATGAATATTCATTCATTCTCTGGGGATGAGATATGGATAAGACATTAAACAGATTAAAGGGCATTATTAATACTAATTTAATAATATAAATTGCAGTTCTATAAACATTTAATAAATGTTCACCATCAAAATATTATTTTATCTATAGTTCACATATTATTTTTTACTCAACTTGTAAGTTACAAAATATTATATTCTTTGAGGGATGAACCTTGAGTATATTTTTCCTAAGAAACTGAAAGTTAATCTGCCGTTTAAACAATATATGTATTCTTAATGGTTATTTGGTGTATGATCTTTGAAGATTTACAGCCTCTTCTCTTGAACTAAATGCTAATATTTAATGTTCTGCATTTAATTGCTCATGTTTGCTTTAGTTTGAATAAGAGTGTTTTCTCTGCAAGCAATATTTTCATGTAAACATCAGCACTTTTAATAATGTATAGCATATTGAATTGTATTTTCTCCTTCTCTAAAATTAAAAGAAAAATGAGTGCAAGTACTTCTTAACCATACTTTTATAAAGATTAGGTAAATTATCTCTGTAATTTGATATCTGAATTGCACATCTAGTAACAATCTAATTATATATATTTGTCAGATTAGAACTGAGAATGTGAATGGTGATGATTTAGGCTCTAATTCATTACCACCACTCTTGTGACCCCACAACTGTAGCTTGCAAGGCTCCTCTGTCCATGGAATTCTCCAGGCAAGAATACTGTAGTGGGTTGCCATTTCCTTCTCCAGGGGATCTTCCTGACCCAGAAATTGAACCCAAGTCTCCTGCATTACAGGAAGATTCTTTGCCAACTGAGCTACAAGGGAACCCAGAATGTGGATTGTTTACCTCAGTTAATATTTAACTTGATAGATATATAATTTTTTGGTCTTCTGAAATGAAATATCATTAATTCTAACAACAGTTTAAAGTAAGCTTAAAATTGATTTGTCGAGGGTAATCTAGTTTTTTGTGGAAGAGTTTCAAGTATAGTTGGAGCACAATATTTCCAGCTGGACCATTAGTGCATTAATCTGTACAAATAGAAATGATATGATTTGAAAGCAAATCTTATTGGTGGTTTTATAATTTATGAAAGCCTATCTAAATATACAACCATCCTTTGGAGAGAGATTAACTGAGAATTCATGAACAGTCTTTGTCAGCCTATATCTCTTCACTGTCTTATTGCAGACAAAAGGTCAGGGGCTGTATTTTTCAGACTGAAAAGAAAAAATGACAAAAACAACTGTTTACAGACAAGCAAGTTTGAAAATATTGAGCTATTTCCTCTTGAAGGGAAATATTTGCAATTTGTCTAAAAATATTCAGTTCAGTTCAGTTCAGTCGCTTAGTCGTGTCCAACTCTTTGTGACCCCATGAATTGCAGCACACCAGGCCTCCCTGTCCATCACCAATTCCTGTAATCTACCCAAACTCACATCCATCGAGTCGGTGATGCCATCCAGCCATCTCATCTTCTGTTGTCTCATTCTCCTCCTACCCTTAATCCCTCCCAGCATCAGGGTCTTTTCCAGTGAGTCAACGCTTCGCATCAGGTGGTCAAAGTATTGGAGTTTCAGCTTCACCATCAGTCCTTCCAATGAATACCCAGGACTGATCTCCTTTAGGATGGACTGGTTGGATCTCCTTGCAGTCCAAGGGACTCTCAAGAGTCTTCTCCAAAACTATAGTTCAAAAGCATCAGTCCTTTAGCGCTCAGCTTTCATTATGGTCCAACTCTCACATCCATACATGACCACTGGAAAAACTATAGCCTTGACTAAACGGACCTTTGTTGGCAAAGTAATGTCTCTGCTTTTTAATACGCTATCTAGGCTAAAAATATTAATACCATCTAAATTGCTTTTTAAATCTGTACATGTGATTTAAGTCATTAGGCTTCATGTTCTGGAGCATAAACTTGATTGGAAATTTATAAGGGACTAGAGAAGGATACTACAAACATTTAATTTGAAAGACTGGAAAGGAAGCCTGTTGGTTAATGAACCAAATCCTAGACAGATCTTAGGAGGAAAGAGGAAAGAAAACTGGAGGACATGTTTTGCAAGTTTGGTGGCCCTAATGGTTAAGAATATGCCTACCAATACAGGAAATACAAGAGACTAGGGTTCAGTCCCTGGGTTGGGAAGATCTCCTGGAGTAGGAAATAGCAACCTACTCCAGTATTCTTGCCTGGGAAATCCCATGGACAGAGGAACCTGGTGGGCTATAGTCCAAGGGGGTGCAAAGAGCAGGACATGACTGAGCATGTGTGCATGCATGCAGACACACAGACACACACACACACACACACACACACACACACACACAGAAGAATAATTCATCACTTATCTCATAAAAATAGACCAATGTGGGACAATACAAGCAGATAACAAATGAGATCAAGATTCAAGGACTGGTTCCACAACTAATCGACTATGTGACTTTCAGTATGTGTGTATTGGTTCCAGAACTTGGTTTGCTGATATCTTTTGCGTAAAATAAAGAAGTGATACTTGATTTATGTCTGAACTTCCTTCTAGCAATAATATCAGTTTCTGTGAAAAAAGTATAGGTTCTTACTACATAATCCTTTGAAATTTTCTACATTTTAAGTTGGATTTATTGACAGTACTGTTTGCTAACTTATCTGAAGAAATTCATAATGATAGTGAATGTCCAAAGGTTAAATTAGATATATATTTCCACCAAACACCATGAGAACATTTTAGCTCTTTCCTCCTAGTTTTATAAAAAATAAAGATACCATAAAATCCTCATATTATAAAGTATTTTGTTAAATACTAATACAAGAATATTGGCTATCTCTGTGAAAAGCATTCTTATGGTCTCTGCTCTCCAGTATGGCTCTCTTTAGCTTCCGGACACAGGACAATTAGTCTCAGAAGCAGCAAAGAGGAGCCTGGTGGGAGAAGCGTATTATTGTGTATCCTATTTCTTGATGTCCCTTTCATGTTCCACTTTCACCTCCTTCCTCCCAGCCTTCTTCTCTCAGTGTCCCCACAACCCTCCCAGGGTCTGTGCTATTTTTACTCCTTGACTTCACTTAAAGGAAAACAAATCAGAGACAAGGTAACTTGCAAACAACTCAGAGACGAGGTAACTTGAAGACCTGAAATAATAAAATTAGAATAAAATGCTAATTCTTGATATAAATAAGATGGGATTTTTAAAAAAATACAATAAAAGATTCAAGCTTTTAGGATTTTTACTATTGAGTAAGATAGCTTTCTAAACAACATGTTTTTTTCAAAATACATTTGTAACTAGATGGAAAAAAAATTTTTAATTACCTAGTGATTCCATTTGCATTATAAGAATTCAGTGCTCATTTGAGGCTGAATTTTATTTAATTGGTTATTTAGTTAATAAATTATTTATTAACTTTGAATAACACAGCTTTCAACAAAATACATATTCCTCCTGGGATTTTATTTAATTTTTTAATCGGTGGATTTTGAGTTAAATGCAGGACCTTGACAATTTTGTGTAGAGAATAAAAGTCAGGACAGTTAAATTTTTGTCAAACACGTGCACAGAAACAGATACTTGTAATACCAGAGCACTGCTTTTTGCCTATGTTTAAAATAATGAATATAAACAGTGCTGCAATGAACATTGGGGTACATGTGTCTCTTTCAATTCTGGTTTCCTCGGTGTGTATGCCCAGCAGTGGGATTGCTGGATCATAAGGCAGTTCTATTTGCAATTTTTAAGGAATCTCCACACTGTTTTCCATAGTGGCTGTACTAGTTTGCATTCCCACCAGCAATGTAAGAGGGTTCCCTTTTCTCCACATCCTCTCCAGCATTTATTGCTTGTAGACTTTTGGATCCCAGCCATTCTGACTGGTGTGAAATGATACCTCATTGTGGTCTTGATTTGCATTTCTCTGATAATAAGTGATGTTGAACATCTTTTCATGTGTTTGTTAGCCATCCGTATGTCTTCTTTGGAGAAATGCCTATTTAGTTCTTTGGCCCATTTTTTTATTGGTTCGTTTATTTTTCTGGAGTTGAGCTGCATAAGTTGCTTTTATATCTTTGAGATTAGTTGTTTGTCAGTTGTTTCATTTGCTATTGTTTTCTCCCATTCAGAAGGCTGTCTTTTCACCTTGCTTATAGTTTCCTTTGTTGTGCAGAAGCTTTTAATTTTAATTAGATCCCATTTGTTTATTTTTGCTTTTATTTCCAGTATATTGGGAGGTGGATAGCCAGGACATGGAAACAACCTAGATGTCCATCAGCAGATGAATGGATAAGAAAGCTGTGGTACATATACACAATGGAGTACTACTCAGCCCTTAAAAAGAATAAATTTGACTCAGTTCTAATGAGATGGATGAAATTGCAGCCGATTATACAGAGTGAAGTAAGCCAGAAAGAAAAACACCAATACAGTATACTGACACATATATATGGAATTTAGAAGAATAGTAATGAAGACCCTCTATGTGAGACAACAAAAGAGACTCAGAGGTATAGAACAGACTTTTGGACTCTGAGGGAGAGGGAGAGGGTGGGATGATTTGGGAGAACGGTATTGAAACATGTATACTATCTTGTAAGAATGAAGCGCCAGTCTATGTTCAATACAGGATGCAGGACGCATGGAGCGGGTGCATGGGATGATTCAGGGAGAGGATGTGGGGTGGGAGGTGGGAGGAGGCTTTGGCATTGGGAGATTGTGTTCACCTATGGCTGATTCGTGTCAATGTATGGCAAAACAAATACAGTATTGTAATTAAAAATATAAATAAATTTAATAAAAAAATAAAATAATGAATATAAGCAACCAGGTGATAAATTTATCTGGGATGAGAATATAACTGGTCTAAAACATCAGATTTAGAGAGTTCCAGAAAACCATATACTTCTGCTTTATTGACTACATCAAAGTCTTTGTGTGGATCACAACAAACTATGGAAAATTCTTAAAGAGATGGGGAATACCAGACCACCTTACCTGCCTCCTGAGAAATCTGTATGCAGGTCAAGAAGAAATAGTTAGAACTGGACATGGAACAGACTGTTTCCAAATAAGGGAAAGAGTATGTCAAGGCTGTATATTTTCACCCACTTATTTGGCTTCCCTGTGGCTCAGCTGGCAAAGAATCCGCCTGCAATGCAGGATCCTTGGGTTTTGATCCCTGGGTGGGGAAGATCCTCTGGTGAAGGGAAAGGCTACCCACTCCAGTATTCTGACCTGGAGAATTCCATGGACTGTATAGTCTATAGGGTTGCAAAGAATTGGACATGACTGAGTGATTTTCACTTCACTATTTAACTTCTGTACAGAGTACATTAATGTGAAATGCTGGAATGGATGAAGTACAAGCTGGAATCAAGATTGCCAGAAGAAACATCAGTAACCTCAGATATGCAGATGACACCACCCTTATGGCAGAAAGCAAAGAAAACCTAAAGAGCCCCTTGATGAAAGTGAAAGAAGAGAGTGAAAAAGTTGGCTTAAAGCTCAACATTCAGAAAACTAAGATCATGATGTCCAGTCCCATCACTTCATGGCAAATAGATGGGGAGACAATGGAAATAGTGAGAGACTTTATTTGGGGGGCTCCAAAATCACTGCAGATGGTGACTGCAGCCATGAAATTAAATGATGCTTGCTCCTTGGAAGAAAATGAAAGTGAAAGTGAAGTTGCTCAATTGTGTCAGACTCTTTGCGACCCCATGAAGCCCATCAGGTTTCTCCATCCTATCAGGTTTCTCCAACCATGAGATTTTCCAGGCAATAGTACTGGAGTGGGTTGCCATTTCCTTCTCCAAGGGATCTTCCTGACCCAGGGATCGAACCCAGGTTTCCTGCATTGAGGGCGATGCTTTACCCTCTGAGCCATCAAGGAAGCTCTTGGAAGAAAAGCTATGACAAAATAGACAGCATGTTAAAAAGCAGAGACATTACTTTGCCAGCAAAGGTCAATCTAGTCAAAGCTCTGATTTATCCAGTAGTCATATATAGATGTGAGAGTTGGACTAGAAAGAAAGCTGAGTGCTGAAGAATTGATGCTTTTGAAATGTGGTGTTGGAGAAGACTCCTGAGAGTCCCTTGGACTGCAAGGCGATCCAACCAGTCAATCCTAAAGGAAATAATCCTGAATATTCACCGAAGGACTGATGCTAAAGCTGAAACTCCAACACTTAGGCCACCAGATGAGAAGAACTGACTCACTGGAAAAGACCTTGATGCTAGGAAAGGCTGAAGGCAGAAGGAGAAGGGAACGGCAGAAGATGAGATGGTTGGATGGCATCACTGACTCAATGGACATGAGTTTGAGTAAGCCCCGGGAGTTGGTGATGGACAGGGAAGCCAGGCATGCTGCAGTCCATGGGATGGCAAAGAGTTGAACACGACTGAACGGCTGAATTGAAACTATCAGATTTAGACTAGATTCATTCATCTGAAAGTTGTTGGATTTTTTTAAGCTAGGTGGCTACATAATGTAATCTTTGCTTTAGAAATTAAACGCTGGCTATATGGAAAGTGGACTGACTAAAGAAGAGAATAGAGGACTGCTGACAAATAAAAAGTATCGACAATAATCCTAGGTAAGTGCTATTTATAGTCTCGGGGCTGATGAGAAGGATTGGGGAGGCATTTTACAAACAAATTTATAAATCAATTTGATTCATTTCTGGGAAGTTAAGGCGTTTCATAGTTTTATGTTACCTAAAATTTTGAATTTTGCTATGATAGATGGATGCCATTGCCTATGATCAATCAAAAAAAAAAAAAAAAACACAATAACAACAAAAAGAAGGGAAAGTCAGAACTTTGCTCAAAGTTTTTGGATATTGATTTCCACAATGAGGATTAAAATGTGCTATTTAAGGAAGAAATATTTTTATAATCAAACTATAGCTGTATCTGTAATTCCCTAATAGAATGATTCCCCTCTAATTTTTTAGTATCCTGTCATTAGAGGCATACATATTATAATTAAGAAGAGTACTTGTCAAGTCTTATTAGATATTATTGTACAGTAAAGAATATCATTCATGTTTTTAAAAAATAGTGTTTTCTTTGATTTTTAAGGACAGCTGAATGTGCTTCAAGTGTCACAATGCATTAATAGAAGCTCTAAATCTCTGGATGGCAGAAAGTTTGCTTGTTTGTTTACATTTTCTAGTGAAGTGCCCTGCTGGGCACCTAAAGTCTTTTCAATAATGTTCCCAAAAGGACAAAAAAGGGGAGAGATGGAGAAAATTAGAAAGGAAAAACATGAAAGACAGAAGGAGGAAGGAAAGGGAAAACTGACTGGGGAACAAGAGACAAATGGAAGTTTTAATTTGAACATGACCCTCGTAATGAAGAATAATTGCTAAAAAGGGTATGCTTTCTATCTACTTCATTTTTCTCATACATCATTATAAGCTGTACTTTTGTATATGGCTCCACTAAAGCATCTACTTAAACTTAGTGATTTTTGAAGAATAAGCTTAATTCAGTAGATTTTGAAAGCATTCACTTATTAATGTCTGCAAATCTTATTAAAAGTTTTATTCTGCTGCATTTCAAGTTTAAATCATTTTGTTATATAAATGCAAAAAGTAAACATATATTTCCTTTATTTCCTTAGGATATATTTGTTAAACAGTATAATAAGGCAAATTTTCTTATGAGAGTTGGTTAAGTGGAACTGAAACAAAGCTAAATAGTGTCATTATGATAATACCATCCTGGCTAATTCTTCCCACGAAGAAAATGCATATCTTTTGTTGACTTCAGGCTGAGATTTCTTTTAAAGTTTCTTTATACTCAATCTGAAAGGCCAAGTGGTAGAGTATCTTGGTATATCTATGTTCACCATCAGGTGACCTCCAGAGTATCCTCAGTGAGGTCATCACACAGCACAACACACCAACAAGATTTGTTTAGGTCTGTCTTATGAAAGACATTCAAATAGAATTGCACTATATGTTTGAGGAGCATTATAGGGGAAGTTGTAATCACAGCATAGGGTTTGCTCTATGCTGCTTAAGAAAGTCCAAAAATTGATTATCTGGTGGATGAAAATAAAAAAAGAAGAAGAAGGCAGCTTTAATTTGCTGGAAGAAACCAACACCTGTATTTTGGTCTACATCAAAGGCTGAGAGACCAAAGTTCCATTCCAGCAGTTTATCTAATGGACCTAGATCACAAACCTCTGCTTTTTATGCCACTGCCTTTAAAGTTTATAAGATGATAGCTTTAGCAAGAGGTATCTATTAAGGGTGTAGTGTAGGTGTTTTGCCTGACCTGGACAGTCTTGTTTGGAATCTGTTTTTCTGATGTGCTTCCGAAAGAAGACTTATCTTTAATGGGAATGCTAGATCTATTTTTTTAGTGCAGAGCTCTTTTTACTCTTATAAGGCGAATAATAGTCTGTAGTGTAAAGAATTGAAATTTGAAGTATATTATAAGAAGGAGACTTTGATTTATAGGTAAGCAATTTTGGAGAGTTTTAAAAACAAATTTCATAAATTATTTTAAGCAACTTAGGGGATGTTTATTATGGTGGGATAGTTTATATGTAACCTTGCCTGTTCTCATATAAATACAAGAAGTTTTTTCAATAGACAGAATTATTTTATTATGTATTTTTAAATATATTATATGCTTTATATATTATATAAATTTAAAAATATTTTAAATGTGTATACACATATATAGCATTATATATATATATATAGTATATATAGTATAGTATAGTATATAGTATAGTATATAGTATATATATATATATATATATAGTATATATGTATATATATACAAACACAAACACACAATGTAGTACACATGTATACACGTGTATAATCCAATATACTGTGTCTACCTCAGGCCGCTTTCCTCTGATAATTCCCTGGTATGTGTATAGTCCAATATACTGTGTCCAGCTCAGGCCGTTTTCCTATAATAATTCCCTGATAGTCTTTCCCTAAGCTAAGGGTGTTTTCTACACTCTTCCTCTGTCTCTTAATAAAAACTCCTATGACCTCATAGACTCTTCACCTATTTTTATATAAAGTGGCTTTAAGAAACTAAGCCTGGTGTCTTTACCATTACAACCTCAGGACCTCTTACAGTGCTTTGTCATCAATAAGAGATACTTGAGTATATCAATACTTAAAGAATGAATAAGTGAATAAATACATGGTATTTGAATAGTTTTATGTTTTGTGTGTGTCTAGTGAAACTGATTCTTATACCACCTATGTGCAAATACATAAAAATATGTGAAAAAGAATAGAAATGAACTTGAGTATAAGGATAGTTTACATTAGCTCATAAAATTGCTATAACCAGAGACTAAAATTTATTATTCAAGTATATTTTTACTTCTTAAAAGTTTAAAAATCCATTAAGGGTTATCAAGAAAAAAATCTCTGTATATAAAGGTGACACATATACAGATCATCTTATTCTACAATAAAATTTAAGATATTTATTTATTTTTATATCTATTTTTTTAATTTTTATTTTTACTTTATTTTGCTTTACAATACTGTATTGATTTTGCCATACATTGACATGAATCCACCACGGGTGTACATGAGTTCCCAATCCTGAACCCCCTCCCACCTCTCACCCCATATCATCTCTCTAGATCATCCCTGTGCACCAGCCCCAAGCATCCTGTATCCTACAGTATAATTGTTTTTCAAGTTTGTCAAAACTATTCAGTGAAGAAAGAAAAGGTTTTTCAAGAAATGATGGTCAGAAAACTGTCTATCCACATGTCAAGGAATGAATTTAGACCCTAAAAACTGTACACAAAAAGTAACTCAAAATTGTTTCAAGACCTAAATGTAAGAGCTATACCTATTCCTTTCTCCAGGGGACCTTCTCAACCCAGGGATTGAACCCAGGTCTCCTGCATTACAGGCAGATTCTTTACCATCTGAGCCTCCAGGGAAGTCCTTTAGAAGGAAACATAGGGCAAAATCTTCACAACATTGAAATGGGCAATGATTTATTGAATGTGATACCAAGTACAGAAGTTGCAAAAGACAAATTAAACAAACTGGACTTCATGAAAATTAAAAACTTTGGTAACTCTAAAGACATCATAATAGGATAAAAAGACAATTTACAGAAAAGAAAAGATTTGCAAATTGTATATCTAAATGATAAATAGATTGTATAGAATGTATGTATAGAATACATAGAATGTATAGAAACTCTAGAATGTATGCTGCTGCTGCGGCTGCTAAGTTGCTTCAGTCATGTCTGACTCTGTGCGGCCTCATAGACGGCAGCCCACCAGGCCTCCTCCATCCCTGGGATTCTCCAGGCAAGAACACTGGAGTGGGTTGCCACTTCCTTCTCTAATGTGTGCATGCATGCTAAGTCACTTCAGTCGTGCCCAACTCTGTGTGACCCCATGGACAGCAGCCCACCAGGCTCCTCCATCCAAGGGATCCTCCAGGCAAGAATACTGGAGTGGGTTGCCATTTACTTCTTCCCGAGAATTTATAGAAACTTCTAAAACCAAACAAACAAAAAGCCCAAGCAGTTTTAGTTATAAATCAGCAATGGACTTGAATAGACATTTCTCCAAAGATATACAAGTGGCCCATAACCACATGAACAGATGCTTAATATTACTAATCATTAGGAAAATACAAACCAAAATCACGCAAAGACATCCACTCACACCCATTAGGATGACAACTATTAAAAAATAACAACAACAACAACAACAGTAGATAGCAAGTGTTGGTGAGGATGCAGAAAAATTGGAGCCCTTTTACCTTGTTAATGTAAAATTGTGCAGCCACTGTGGAAAATTGTTTAATAGTTCTTCAAAAATTAAAAATAGAATTATCATGTGATCTAGCAATTCTACTCTGGATATACACCGAAAAGAATTAAAAGCAGAATCTTTAAGAGAAATGGTACACCTATGTTCATAATAGTACTATTCATAACAGCTAAAAGATAGAAACAACTCAAATGTCCATTAACAGATGAATGAATAAGTGAAACATGGTATATACATACAATAGAACATTATTCAGCATTAAAAAGGAAGGAAATTTTACCATTTGCTACAACTTTAGTGAAATAAGCCACTCACAAAAAGACAAATTTTCTGATTTTACTTATATGAGAAACCTAGAACAGCCAAATCTTAGACAGAAAATAGAAGAGTGATTACCAGGGACTGGAGAAGGGCAGAATGAGCAGTTAATATTTAATGGCATAGATTTTCACTTCTGCAAGATGAAAGATTTCTAGAGATGATGGTGGTGAAGAGCAATAGGAATGTACTTGATGCTATAGAACTATGCATTTAAAAATGGATAAGGTGGTAAATTTTATGTTATATGTGTTTTGTCATAATTAAAATAATTGGATAAAAAGCTATATTCTGTCTTTCTGAAAGGTTGCTATGGATTTGAGACCTAGTTTTCATTTTTGGAATATATTTATTAGTCATACTTAAGTATGATTCTGTACTATCACTTCCTTCCATGATAATATGAAGAATATAGTGTATTGCCATGAATGGCATGTTATGATGGGGAAAGTACTGGAGTAAAAGTCAGCAAATGTGTGTGTACCTTATGAATGACTCTAGCTTGTCCTTTAGCTCCTCTGACTCCATTGGTTGAATAATGATGAATTTGGACTTGCGTTTAGTACTCCTTTTCAGATCTATCTAACTAGGTTATATCTAATTCTGGGTTTGGACTGGGTTAAATCTGAAATGGTGAAAAAAAAATTCAGAAAAAAAAGTAATAGAAACATAAACAAGAAAGATATGAACAAAATTGTTACTTAAGGTACATTTTCATTCATTTGCAAGTGGTTTCTCCATAGAAACCACTGCACAACAGATAATCTCACATGTGAAGGTCTAGATGCAATAAGAGAAAAGACATGAATTTCACCTGTACTTTTAAGCCCAATTCTTCCCACCCTTAACTGTAATGTCTGTCTATTGTAAATGCTTATACCTGTGAAATCAACTAGACAAAGAATTTATTTTCATATCTAACTAAACAGACTTTATTTGGTGGGTATAATTCTCCTTAGGTTAGCAGTCTATGTTCCTCTGTGATTCAGTGTACATCGACTCATTATGCACGTTCTTTCGTTTAACTGTTACATTTTCTTTTCAGTAAATTAGACTTTACATCCTCAAATTCACACCTGAATGCTCTTTAAATAAGGTTTATTAAGTTGGCTCATTGTCTCTGTGATTCTGATAATCACTGCAAATTAAGGCGTTGCACCATCTCTCTGTGACATTACCTTTCTCTCTGAAGCTAAAGAAAGGAACAGCCGCAGTATGAACTACATGCAACTTTTGTGGTTTTACAAGATATTTTTTCCTGGAATATTAATCATTTTTCCAATTCTTCTCTAACAGTTGGTTTGAAAACTGAGCACTTATCTAGAAATTGTACATACATATATAATTTGTATAAATGCACATGTATGTGTCTATGTAAATATAGTACATTTATATAAGCAGATACATTTTGCATGTATACAATATATAATGTTAGCTTGTGATTAGATAGTAAGAGATAACTCATTTTATTTAATTTTTATAATACTATTGTCTATTGTCTGATCACACAAAGCATTCTCCAGATCTCTTGCCTCCATCACTTGTGTCCCATCCTAGTTTTCCATTCTTTGTATACATCTACGTGGTTATATCTGAAACACTGTTCTATGAGTATTTTATAAATATTCAGTCAAAGTCAAAACATAATACAGTATCATAAATATCTTTATTTACCATATTAAAATCTACATTTTTCTCTTTGAACAAGTCTTTAATTCAGTAAAGTCTTACTATAGTAACCATGCACAGAGCTAAGAACTGAGGTAATCACATTGAACGGGAAAGCCCACAATGCAAATACATATTTTTCAGGATGGGATAAGTGCTAAAAGATATTATATAAAGTAGTCACAGAAAAGGTAAAATAATAAACTCTGCTTGGGCAAAAACAATAAAACAAACAAAATGCTTGAAAAAAATGTTTCACTTTAAAAATTTTTAGAAAACATAATGCATTAAATTGACCCTAAAAAAATAAGGAATTCCTTGAGGAAATTTCCAGAGTACCAAGAAAAAAGTGAGATAGAGATGAGAAACAGGAGCAGCTGTAATAGTTTTTTATATTCCAAAAACTGTGTAAAAGTTTTATACAAAGTTAATAAGAACATAAAATTAACATTTTCATTTATACAGACTGTGCTATTATCCACAGAAGAAATTAGGAAAATAATAATCATAGAGTATGTCTTCTAAGATGTTATAAAATATAAAATTTCTTTATATCTACAATATTCAGTAAGGAAAATTAATACAGTTTATCAAAATTTTCAACACTTTATACTGCATTTTTCTTATCTAATAGTAAATGAAATTTATCATTAGAATTTATTGCTAAATCATTCATGGCAAGGTGATTATTTTAATTGCTTTCTTTCAGACTCATTATTTTAAAGTAAAGTAAAAAGTAAAAAATCTGTTGTATTTTATCATCTGTTGGGGAACACTCTCAAATAGCATTTACTTCTGAAATATAGTAACAATTCATCCTTATGATAATAATATTAGATGTTTTGATGTCTAAAATTGTTTCTAAATCATCACAAATTTAATTACATTTGATATGGTTTTAATGTTAAGCACATCTTTTTCTTTATAATGCTTGAGAACCTGTGACTACATATTCAAAAAATCTTTATTAATGTATTAGTTTTCTAGGGCTGCCATAATAAAATACCAAAGACTGAGTAGCTTAAAAACAGAAATTTATTTCTCATGGTTCTGGAGGCTAAATGTCCAACACTGTATCCTGAGGTCTCTCTCTCTGCCTTGCATGTGACTGCTATCTCTCTGTACATTCATATGCTCTTTCCTCTGTGCTCACACAACCCTAGTGTTTTTTCATGTATCCTAATCACCTCTTTCATGCTTCAGCAAGCTTTTTTTTTTATAATGATATCTCCTTGCACATTTGAATGATCTAGAATATCTTGCCATGGACTTCTAGATAAAATTAAAAATAAGTCAGCAATATTGTAGGGTTCATTTTCAAAATAATAAGAGATTTAGAGTATCTAATCACTCTTGTCTGTCAAAATAACACTTTGAATGGAAAAAAATTATTTTTAAGTACAGTTGACCTTTGAAAAACATGGATTTAAACCTGTATGGATCCACTTATTTGTGGATATTTTTCAATAAATATG
Organism: Nanger dama; assembly: GCA_917880005.1. Lineage (NCBI taxonomy): Eukaryota > Metazoa > Chordata > Mammalia > Artiodactyla > Bovidae > Nanger > Nanger dama. The sequence continues at coordinate 9,089,486 of CAKJTW010000059.1, forward strand.
TTAGAAAATTTTTGGAGAATTGTGACAGTTTGAAAAGACTTGCAGATAAACTGCATAATCTAGAAATATAAACAATAAAGAAAAGCCGGATGTATCATCAAGGCATAAAATATATGTAGGTAGTGTCTATTTTATTATTTGCTACCATAGGATATACACACACCTATTATAAAACTTTACAATTTGTCAGAATTATACACACACTTACAGAGTATAAAGGGTGCCATTCTCTGTTAAGGGAAGATACAACAAATGTAAAGATGCAGTGTTAAACATGACAACACAAAAACTGTATTGCACACTGAGCTACTGTAACAATTTTGTGGCTACCTCCTTTTGCTACTGTAGCGAGTTCAAGTGTTGCAAGTATTCAGTTAAAACACTGTGTAACACTAATCATCTCCATGTGAGCAGTTTGTCTCTTCAGTGAATTGGATATCAGTAAAAATTGATCTCTTGCACCTCTTGTGTATTTTTCATTGTGTTCAGTGTAATACTGGACACCTTGAGTTACACCATGGACTCTTTACAAAGTACCACAAATGATGCTGGAAATGCTCCCAATAAGCTGAGAAAAGGCATGATGTTACAAGAAAAGCTGATTGATTTGTACTGCAGATTGAGATTTACAGCTGTGGTTGTCCACCAGTTTAAGACAAATGAGTCCAGCCTAAGAACCATGGATGAAAACAAAGAAAAGGAAATTTGAGAAGCTGACCTTACAGCTGCACCAGTAGAGGAGGCAGGTATGAAAACCTTGTATAATTTTTTGACAAATAACTTTTAATCACATATTGAAAATTCAGTTTCTCTGTGGGTACAGGATAAAGTAATGCTCAAAATTCTCCAAGCCAGGCTTCAGCAATACGTGAACCATGAACTCCCTGATGTTCAAGCTGGTTTTAGAAAAGGCAGAGGAACCAGAGATCTAATTGCCAACATCTGCTGGATCATCAAAAAGCAAGAGAGTTCCAGAAAAAAAGCATTTATTTTTGCTTTATTGACCAAAGCCTTTGACTGTGTGGGTCACAATAAACTGTGGAAAATTCTGAAAGTGACGGGAATACCAGACCACCTGACCTGCCGCTTGACAAATCTGTATGCAGGTCAGGAAGCAACAGATAGAACCAGACTTGGAACAACAGACTGGTTCCAAATAAGAAAAGGAGTAAATCAAGGCTGTATATTGTCACCCTGCTTATTTAACTTATATGCAGAGTACATCATGAGAAATGTTGGGCTGGAAGAAGCATAAGCTAGAATCAAAATAGCTGGGAGAAATATCAATAACCTCGGATATGCAGATGACATCACCCTTATGGCAGAAAGTGAAGAGGAACTAAAAAGCCTCTTGATGAAAGTGAAAGAGGAGAGTGAAAAAGTTGGCTTAAAGCTCAACATTCAGAAAATGAAGATCATGGCATCTGGTCCCATCACTTCATGGGAAATAGATGGGGAAACAGTGGAAACAGTGTCAGACTTTATTTTGGGGGCTCCAAAATCACTGCAAATGGTGATTGCAGCCATGAAATTAAAAGACACTTACTCCTTGGAAGGAAAGTTTGACCAATCTAGGTAGCATATTCAAAAGGAGAGACATTACTTTGTCAACAAAGGTCTGTCTAGTCAAGGCTATGGTTTTTCCAGTGGTCATGTATGGATGTGAGGGTTGGACTGTGAAGAAAGCTGAGCACTGAAGAATTGATGCTTTTGAACTGTGGTGTTGGAGAAGATGCTTGAGAGTCCCTTGGACTGCAAGGAGATCCAACCAGTCCATGCTAAAGGAGATCAGTCCTGGTGTTCATTGGAAGGACTGATGCTAAAGCTGAAACTCCAATACTTTGGCCACCTGATGCGAAGAGTTGACTCATTGGAAAAGCCTCTGATGTTGGGAGGGTTTGGAGGCAGGAGCAGAAGGGAATGACAGAGGATGAAATGGCTCCTTGGCATCACCAACTCGATGGACATGAATTTGAGTGAACTCCAGGAGTTGGTGATGGACAGAGAGGTCTGGCATGCTGTGATTCGTGGGGTCACAAAGAGTTGGACACGACTGAGTGACTGAACTGAATTGTCCTGAACAGGATAAAAAGGCCTACCTGTAGATCCTACTATAATTTGAGGAAAAATATGAAGTTATTAAATGGCAACTTAAAGTAAAAAGAAAGTGAAATATCTAAAGCTGGGGATTTAAGGCCAACAAAGTATGGTTTGATAATTATAGAAAGAGATTTGGCTTTAAACAAAAGTCAAGATAGCAAGAGAAGAAGCTTCTGTTGATATGTGGCAAATAAGTTCCCAGACACCAATAAGAAAATCATTGAGGAGAAAGGATATATTAAAGTAGATGAAAGTAGTCTATTCTGGAAAAAAAAATACTATGTAAAACATTTATTAGTAAGGAAGGGAAGGGAACATCAAGATGTAAGGCAGGAAGGGAGAGATATACTACACTGTTTTGTGCAAACAGTGTAGCAGTAAAGATAAACACAAAATCCACAGACTGAGGAATGCAACAATATTCTGAGTATTATATAAGTTGATATTTGGGGTTTGAGATAAATTTTTGAGTAATAGAACCATAAATTGACAAAAATTTCTATAACTGAATTGACCTGAGAACTGAAGATGATGGACATTTTCTGGTTGCTTCATTTTTAATCATCTCCCCAACTGGACTTCAGTGTTTCAGGGTTTGCTACTTACCACTCCCTACCCCAATCTTCTGTCTACACTCACTCCTTTGATGATCACTTGCAGCTTCATTAAAAGATAAAATGGGTCCCCTCTACTCACAGGACACTTCTGACACCAAATGTTTGGATTTTCCACATCAAGAAATTCTCTCCAATTCTCTGTGGATACTAATTTATTGTCCTACAATTTAATTCATTGAAACTAAATATTCAGAATTACTGCAGAACCCACAGGTTAAAGGCTCATTCCCAAGAGACTCCCTATTTCAGATGCTGCTGGCAAGTCTGTTATTTCTGTACCTTTGAGAACCAGTTATAAATTGACGTTTCCTGTGACCTCTTCTTCGGTTTTGATAGTTTTCTAAGCTCTTAGAACTCACAGTAAGATTTACTGAGATTTGTTTATTATAGAGAAATAATCAAATGAAGAGGTGCATAGCACAAGGTACAGAGAAGGGACACAGAGCTTCCATGGCTCTGTGGGTATGTCACCCTACCAGCACCTCCATGTGGTCACCAACACAGACACTCTTCAAAACCCGTTGTTGAGGGGATTGATGGAGGCGCATTACATAGGCATGGTTGCTTAAATTATTAGGTACTGGTGATTAAGTCAATATTCTGCTCCCCCTCTTCCTTTCCCAGAGGAAATGGGGTGAGGATAACATTTCAAACCCCCTACTCACATTGTCTGATTGTTCCTCTGGCAACTAGCCTCTATTCTGTGAGTCACTTACTTAGCATATGCTTAAGTGTGGTTAAAACAGAATTAGTTTAGAGTTACAAAAATGCTCCTCTCATCACTATCACTGAGAAAACTGCAAGAGTCTTAGCAGTTCCACGCCAAGAATGGGGGATACTGATCAACTACATTTTTTTTTTTTTTGTATCACAGCACCACAGTCATGTGTATACATATTTAATTATGTGTTGATGACTGCATGTGTATATCTCCAGATAACACCTTCACCCTGAACCCAATTCTCCTCTATATTGGTACCAACTCTATATAATGCCTCAGTTCAGTTCAGTCACTCAGTCATGTCTGACTCTTTGCAACTAGATGGACTGCAGCATGTCAGGCTTCCCTGTCCATCACCAACTTCCAGAACCTACTCAGACACATGTCCAACACCATCCCATCCAACCATTCATCCTCTGTCCCCTTCTCCTCTGGTCTTCAATGTTTCCCAGCATCAGGGTCTTTTCCAATGAGTTGGTTCTTTGCATCATGTGGCCAAAGTTTCAGCTTTAGTATCAGTCCTTTCAGTGAATATTCAGGACTGATTTCTTTTAGGATTGACTGGTTGGATCTCCTTGCAGTCTAAGGGTCTCTCAAGCATCTTCTCTAACACCACACTTCAAAAGCATCAATTCTTTGGGGCTTCCTTTGTGTAGCTCAGCCGGTAAAGAATCTGCCTGCAATGAGGGAGACCTGAGTTTGATTCCTGGGTTAGGAAGATCGTCTGGAGAAGCAAAAGGCTATCCACTCCAGTGTTCCGGCCTACAAAATTCTATGAATAGTATAGTCCATGGGATCGCAAAGAGTTGGACACAACTGAATGACTTTCATTTGTGTATTCCTCATTAATATAATGCTTAGTGTGTATCTCAGATTTAACTTGCCCAACCTGTCTTGTGTGTGTGTGTGTGTGTGTGTGTGTGTGTGTGTGCGCGCGTGCACACATGTGTTAAGTTGCTTTAGTTGTGTAGGACTCTGTGATCCTATGGACTATAGCTTACCAGACTCCTCTGTCCATGAGATTCTCCAGGCAAGAATACTGGAGTGGGTTTCCAAGCCCTAAACCTTCCTCTCTCCTACCTTCTATCTTGTGAAAAATGACCCTCCTATTCACCTAATGGCTCATATTCAGAATCTCACTACATCTTCCCAATGATCATTCTATAAATCCAGACAGTGTTTTAAACAATATTTTCACTTACTGGCTGTATTAAATAATATTTTCAGAAGAAAAAAACACTTACCTTGCATTTGGGCACACATGATATATTTATTTGTGTCTCCAGTACTTTTCCACCTCATGAGAAGAGTTGACTCATTGGAAAAGACTCTGATGCTGGGAGGGATTGGGGGCAGGAGGAGAAGGGGACAACAGAGGATGAGATGGCTGGATGGCATCACGGACTCGATGGAAGTGAGTCTGAGTGAACTCAGAGAGATGATGATGAACAGGGAGGCCTGGCATGCTGTGATTCATGGGGTTGCAAAGAGTCGGACATGACTGAGTGATTGAACTGATAAACCCTCTTAGGATGTCTCAGATGGCTCAGTGGTAAAGAATCAGCCATCAAATGCAGGAGACAAAAGAGGCATAGGTTTGATCCCTGGATCAGGAAAATTCCTTGGAGGAGGAAATGGCAACCCACTCCAGTATTTGTGCCTGAACAATTCCATGGACAGAGGAGCCTGGTAGGCTACAGACTGTAGGATCACAAAGGAGTACGATACAACATCAGTTGAGCATGAGCAAGATAAATCCACTTATGCTGCCAACAGCAGGAAATCAGAGACTTTATTTTGTATACTAGAGCATTATATCACCAGCTCAATGGATATGAGTTTGAGTAAGCTCCAGGAGTTGGTCATGGACAGAGAAGCCTAGAGTACTGCAGTTTATGGGGTTGCAAAGAGTCAGACATGACTGAGAGACTGAATTGAGCTGAACTGAACTAAGAGGATTGCAAATATGGTACAAATGAAACTGATACATAGGACATAATATGGTTGTGGATTCAACTGCATGCCCTGCAAAAGTTATGTGGAAGTTCTAATTTGTGAGAACTGTCTAGATGGCCTAATTTGGAAATAGAATTTTCTCTCAAGACTACATCCTTGTAATGGTTCTAGTTATGGGAACAGTGGACAAAACCAACATTCCAAGGACAGGGGAGCTGGTAAGGAGCCTCTAATTGCCTGTTTTCAGCTTGAGGGTCAACCAGTGGCCATGTCTTCTTGATCGCCTCCTTCAACACTACATCCCTCATGACCAGCTCTTACAATCTCACATGCACAGTCTTCCTCAGTGTGCTCTGAGCTGTCAGCAAGAAATTTCACTGGCGTGGAGGTGGCTCCTTTGATGGCTATCTGGCTGCATGGATGCAGAAAGCACAGCAACAGTATAGGTGCATCCAGGAGAAAACTCAAAATAAGATAATGATTCTCAAAGTAAGTAATATTTTTTCCCCAAGGGTCCCATGAATGGATTTATTAAACCCCTTTAGCTGGAGGTCAGTTCACTCAGTGTGTTCATATGTGTCCCCATGTGATTTAATAAAGATGACACTTTAGCAGACTCATCAAGTATGAGCATACAACATATTGTTTAGAAAATGGAACAGGTGCACCCTTGTGAGGCAGGAACAATGCCCCAAATCATCATATTTCAGAGAACAGCTTTTCTCATCAAAGATATTTCAGTGTTCAGTAACAACAGGCTTTGTTGGCTTATTATATAAGGCTTGTTGGGTGAATTTAGTAAGGTCTTCTGTAGGTGCTGTAATATCAGGCCAATGGAGGGGGAAAAGACAGTGGCTAAATGATCACACTTGCTTATTTAACTTCTATGCAGAGTACATCATGAGAAATGCTGGGCTGGAAGAAGCACAAGCTGGAATCAAAATAGCTGGGAGAAATATCAATAACCTCAGATATGCAAATTACACCACTCTTATAGCAGAAAGTGAAGAGGAACTAAAAGCCTCTTGATGAAAGTGAAAGAGGAGAGTGAAAAAGTTGGCTTAAAGCTCAACATTCAAAAACGAAGATCATGGCATTTGGTCCCATCACTTCATGGGAAATAGATGGGGAAACAGTGGAAACAGTGTCAGACTTTATTTTGGGGGCTCCAAAATCACTGCAGATGGTGACTGCAGCCATGAAATCAGAAGACATTTACTCCTTGGAAGGAAAGTTATGACGATCCTAGATAGTATATTCAAAGCAGAGACATTACTTTGTCAACAAAGGTCTGTCTAGTCAAGGCTATGGTTTTTCCATTGGTTATGCATGGATGTAAGAGTTGGACTGTGAAGAAAGCTGAGCACTGAAGAATTGATGCTTTTGAACTGTGGTGTTGGAGAAGACTCTTGAGAGTCCTTTGGACTCTCAGAGATCCAACCAGTCCATCCTAAAGATCAGTCCTGGGTATTCATTGGAAGGACTGATGCTAAAGCTGAAACTCCAATACTTTGACCACCTCAGGCGAAGAGCTGACTCACTGGAAAAGACTCTGATGTTGGGAAGGAATGGGAACAGGAGGAGAAGTGGATGACAGAGGATGAGATGGCATCACCGAGTTGATGGACATGAGTTTGAGTGAACTCTGGGAGTTGGTGATGGACAGGGTGGTGATGAACTGAAATGATCACACCAGTGGAGAAGAGAACATGTCCATCTGGCCTTGAGGAGAGGAAGGTTAGTTGGTTTAGGGGCTTGACCTGGCTGTGCATACTATACATTTTGTCCAAGACAGGCAACATTGTCAGGCATAAGGAGATGGACGGGGGGCAGAATATGCCAAGGGTGGACTCTCACTTGCTCCTCTCTCTTAATGGTATATGTTTCATTCTAAGTATAGTACGTTTGACTTGGTCCAGCTTGGGGCAGGACAATAGGATTCAGTAGAGACTGAGTAGATCCCCTTAATCTATAGGTACAAAGTAACTTACCCAGACTGGTGGATGTCTTATTGCAAATTCCAATAGATAACTCCTTCCCCAGCCATGAGAATCTGAAGCATAACACGTGGATCTACAGTGAGAGTTGGGGGATAGCTATTCTCCATGACTTTCACGGCTTTATGGCATTGAGTGTTTTGGCAAGGATCCCCAATCTAGTTCATGGGGTGAAAAGGTCCTTGTGTGTACTGTTGCTCAGTGGAGTGACCTTTGTGACTCCATGGACTAAATAGCCCACCAGTGTCCTCTGTCTATAGAATTCTCCAGGAAAGAATACTGGAGTCAGTTACCATTTCCTCATCCAGGAAATCTTTCCCACCCAGGGATCAAACCTGAGTCTCCTGCATTTCCTGCATTGGCAAGCAGATTCTTTACTACTGAGCCATGTGGGAAGCCCAACTGATTGATCATTTAAATGTGTTAAAACCTATGATAGTTCTTTAGTCCACTTAGTGGAGATGGTTTTGCCTGTTAGTAATTTATTTATTTTTTTCTTTGCTTTTGATTTGCATTTTTTATTTCATTTTTTAAATTTTATTTTTACTTTATTCTACTTTACAATACTGTATTTGGTTTTGCCATACATTGACATGAATCAGCCACAGGTGTACACGAGTTCCCAATCCTGAATCCCCATCCCACCTCCTACCCCATATCATCTCTCTGGATCATCCCCATGCACCAGCCCCAAGCATCCTGTATACTGTATCAAACATAGCCTGGCGCTTCATTTCTTACATGATAGTATACATGTTTCAATGCCATTCTGCCACATCATCCCACCCTCTCCCTCTCCCTGCGAGGCCAAAAGTCCATTCTATACCTCTCTGTCTCTTTTGTTGTCTCACATACAGGGTCATCATTACTATCTTTCTAAATTCCATATATATGTGTCAGTATACTGTATTGGTGTTTTTCTTTCTGGCTTACTTCACTCTATAATCGGCTCCAGTTTCATCCATCTCATTAGAACTGATTCAAATGTATTCTTTTCAAGGGCTGAATAATACTCCATTGTATATATGTACCACAGCTTTCTTATCCATTCATCTGCTGATGGACATCTAGATTGTTTCCATGTCCTGGCAATTATAAACAATGCTGAAATGAACATTGGGTACGTGTATCTCTTTCAATTCTGGTTTCCTCAGTGTGTATGCCCAGCAGTGGGATTGCTGGGTCATAAGGTAGCTCTATTTGCAACTTTTTAAGGAATCTCCACACTGTTTTCCATAGTGGCTATACTAGTTTGCATTCCCACCAATAGTGTAAGAAGGTTCCCCTTTCACCACATCCTCTCCAGCATTTATTGCTTGTAATTACACATAGACATCACCAGATGGTCAACACCGAAATCAGACTGATTATATTCTTTGCAGCCAAAGATGGAGAAGCTCTATACAGTCGACGAAAACAAGACCAGGAGCTGACTGAGGCTCAGATCATGAACTCCTTATTACCAAATTCAGACTCAAATTGAAGAAAGTAGGGAAAATCGCTAGACCATTCAGGTATGACCTAAATAAAATCCCTTATGATTATACAGTGGAAGTGAGAAATAGATTTAAGGGCCTAGATCTGATAGATAGAGTGCCTGATGAACTATGGACAGAGGTTCATGACATTGTACATGAGACAGGGATCAAGACCATCCCCATGGAAAAGAAATGCAAAAAAGCAAAATGGCTGTCTGAGGAGGCCTTACAAAGAGCTGTGAAAGAAGAGAGGCAAAAAGCAAAGGAGAAAAGTAAAGATATAGGCATCTGAATGCAGAGTTCCAAAGAATAGCAAGGCGAGGTAAGAAAGCCTTCCTCAGTGATCAATGCAAAGAAATAGAGGAAAACAATAGAATAGAAAAGACTTGAGATCTCTTCAAGAAGATTAGAGATACCAAGGGAACATTTCATGCAAAGATGGGCTCGATAAAGGACAGAAATGGTCTGGACCTAACAGAAGCAAAAGATATTAAGAAGAGTTGGCAAGAATAATGGAAGAACTGTACAAAAGATCTTCATGACCCAGATAATCATGATGATGTGATCACTAATCTAGAGCCAGACATCTTGGAATGTGAAGTCAAGTGGGCCTTAGAAAACATCACTATGAATAAAGCTAGTGGAGGTGATGGAATTCCAGTTGAGCTCTTTCAAATCCTGAAAGATGATGCTGTGAAAGTGCTTCACTCAATATGCCAGCAAATTTGGAAAGCTCAGCAGTGGCCACAGGACTGGAAAAGGTAAGTTTTCCTTCCAATACCAAAGAAAGGTAATGCCAAAGAATGCTCAGACTACAGCACAATTGCACTCGTCTCACATGCTAGTAAAGTAATGCTCGAAATTCTCAAAGCCAGGCTTCAAAAATATGTGAACTGCAAACTCCCTAATGTTCAAGCTGGTTTTAGAAAAGGCAGAGGAACCAGAGATCAAATTGCCAACATCCGCTGGATCATGGAAAAGCAAGAGAGTTCCAGAAAAACATCTACTTATGCTTTATTGACTGTGCCAAAGCCTTTGACTGTGTGGATCACAATAAACTGTGGAAAATTCGGAGAGAGATGGGAATACCAGACCACCTAACCTGCCTCATGAGAAATCTGTATGCAAGTCAGGAAGCAATAGTTAGAACTGGACATGGAACAACAGACTGGTTCCAAATAGGAAAAGGAATATGTCGAGGCTGTATTCTGTCATCCTGTTTATTTAACTTATATGCAGAGTACATCATGAGAAATGTTGGACTAGAAGAAACACAAGCTGGAATCAAGATTGCCGGGAGAAATATCAATAACCTCAGATATGCAGATGACACCACTCTTATGGCAGAAAGTGAAGAGGAACTAAAGAGCCTCTTGATGAAAGTGAAAGAGGAAAGTGAAAAAGTTGGTTTAAAGCTCAACATTCAGAAAACAAAGATCATGGCATCCGGTCCCATCACTTCTTGGGAAATAGATGGGGAAACAGTGGAAACAGTGTCAGACTTTTTTTTTTTTGGTCTCCAAAATCACTGTAGATGGTGACTGCAGCCATGAAATTAGAAGACACTTAGTCCTTGGAAGAAGAGTTATGACCAACCTAGATTGTATATTCAAAAACAGAGACATTACTTTGCCGACTAATGTCCATCTAGTCAAGGCTATGGTTTTTCATGTGGTCATGTATGGATGTGAGAGTTGGACTGTGAAGAACGCTGAGTGCCGAAGGATTGATGTTTTTGAACTGTGGTGTTAGAGAAGACTCTTGAGAGTCCCTAGGACTGCAAGGAGATCCAACCAGTCCATTCTAAAGGAGATCAGCCCTGGGATTTCTTTGGGAGGAATGATGCTAAAGCTGAAACTCCAGTATTTTGGCCACCTGATGTGAAGAGTTGACTCATTGGAAAAGACTCTGATGCTGGGAAGGATTGGGGGCAAGAGTAGAAGGGAACGACAGAGGACGAGATGGCTGAATGGCATCACTGACTCGATGAACATGAGTTTGAGTGAACTCCGGGAGATGGTGATGGACAGGGAGGCCTGGCATGCTGCAATTCACGGCATCACAAAGAGTTGGACATGACTGAGCGACTGAACTGAACTGAGACTTTTGGATCGCAGTCATTCTGACTGGTGTGGAATGGTATCTCACTGTGGTCTTGATTTGCATTTCTCTGATAATGAGTGATGTTGAGCATCTTTTCATGTGTTTGTTAACCATCTGTATGTCTTCTTTGGAGAAATGCCTATTTAGTTCTTTGGCCCATTTTTTTATTGGTTCGTTTATTTTTCTGGAGTTGAGCTGCATATGTTGCTTGTATATTTTGAGATTAGTTTTTTGTCAGTTGTTTCATTTGCTATTGTTTTCTCCCATTCTGAATGCTGTCTTTTCATCTTACTTATAGTTTCCTTTGTTGTGCAGAAACTTTTAATTTTAATTAGATCTCATTTGTTTATTTCTGCTTTTATTTCCAGTATTCTGGGAGGTGGATTATAGAGGATACTGCTGTGATTAATGTCGGAGAGTGTTTTGCCTATGTTCTCCTCTAGGAGTTTTGTAGTTTCTGGTCTTACGTTTAGATTTTTAATCCATTTTGAGTTTATTTTTGTGTGTGCTGTTAGAAAGTGATCTAGTTTCATTCTTTTAGAAGTGATTGACAAGTTTTCCCAGCACCACCTGTTAAAGAGATTGTCTTTACTCCATTGTATGTTCTTGCCTCCTTTGTCGAAGATAAGGTGTCCATAGGTGTGTGGGTTTATCTCAGGGCTTTCTATTTTGTTTCATTGATCTATATTTCTGTCTTTGTTCCATTACCATACTGTCTTAATGTCTGTGGCTTTGTAGTAGAGCCTGAAGTCAGGCAAGTTGATTCCTCCAGTTCCATTCTTCTTTCTCAAGATTGCTTTTGCTATTCGAGGTTTTTTGTATTTCCATACAAATCTTGAAATTATTTGTTCTAGTTCTGTGAAAAACACTGCTGGTAGCTTGATAGGGATTGCATTGAATCTGTAGATTGCTTTGGGTAATATACTCATTTTCATTATATTGACTCTGCTGATCCATGAATATGGTATATTTCTCCATCTATTAGTGTCCTCTTTGATTTCTTTCATCAGTGTTTCATAGTTTTCGATATATAGGTCTTCAGTTTCTTTAGGTAGGTATATTCCTAAGTATTTTATTCTTTTTGTTGCAATGGTGAATGGAATTGTTTCCTTAACTTCTGTTTCTACTTTCTCATTATTAGTGTATAGGAATGCAAGGGATTTCTGAGTGTTGATTTTATATCCTGCAACTTTACTATATTCATTGATTAGCTCTAGTAGTTTTCTGGTCGAGTCTTTAGGATTTTCTATGTAGAGGATCCTGTCATCTGCACACAGTGAGAGTTTTACTTCTTCTTTTCCAATTTGGATTCCTTTTATTTCTTTTTCTGCTCTGACTGTTGTGGCCAAAACTTCTAGAATTATATTGAATAATAGTGGTGAAAGTGGGCACCCTTGTCTTGTTCCTGACTTTAGGGGAAATGCTTTCAATTTTTCACCATTGAGGATAATGTTAGCTGTGGGTTTGTCATATATAGCTTTTATCATGTTGAGGTATGTTCCTTCTATTCCTGCTTTCTGGAGAGTTTTTATCATAAATGGATGTTGAATTTTGTCAAAGGCCGTCTCTACATCTATTGAGATAATCATATGACTTTTATTTTTAATTTGTTAATGTGGTGAATTACATTGATTGATTTGCAGATATTGAAGAATCCTTGCATCCCTGGGATAAAGCCCACTTGGTCGTGGTGTATGATCTTTTTAATGTGTTGTTGAATTCTGATTGCTAGAATTTTGTTAAAGATTTTTGCATTTATGTTCATCAGTGATATTGGCCTGTAGTTTTCTTTTTTTGTGGCGTCTTTGTCAGGTTTTGCTATTAGGTATTAGGCATCATAGAATGAGTTTAGAAGTTCACCTTCTTCTGCAATTTTCTGGAAGAGTTTCAGTAGGATAGGTGTTAGCTCTTCTCGAAATTTTTGGTAGAAATCAGCTGTAAAGCCATCTGGACCTGGGCTTTTGTTTGCTGGAAGATTTCTGATTACAGTTTCAATTTCCATGCTTGTGATGGGTCTGTTAAGATTTTCTGTTTCTTCCAGGTTCAGTTTTGGAAAGTTGTACTTTTCTAAGAATTTGTCCATTTCTTCCACATTGTCCATTTTATTGGCATATAGTTGCTGATAGTAGTCTCTTATGATCCTTTGTATTTCTGTGTTGTCTGTTGTGATCTCTTCATTTTCACTTATAATTTTATTGATTTGATTTTTTTCTCTTAGTTTCTTGATGAGTCTGGCTAATGGTTTGTCAATTTTATTTATCTTTTCAAAGAACCAGCTTTTGCTTTGTTGACTTTTGCTATGGTCTCTTTTGTTTCTTTTGCATTTATTTCTGCCCTAATTTTTAAGATTTCTTTCCTTCTACTAACTCTGCGGTTCTCCATTTCTTCCTTTTCTAGTTGCTTTAGGTGTAGAGTTACGTTATTTATTTGACTTGCTTCTTGTTTCTTGAGGTATGGCTGTATCGCTATGAACTTTCCTCTTAGTACTGCTTTTATAGTGTCCCACAGGTTTTGGGTAGTTGTGTTTTCATTTTCATCCGTTTCTATGCATATTTTGATTTCTTTTTGATTTCTTCTGTGATTTGTTGGTTATTCAGAAGGGTGTTGTTCAGCCTCCAAATGGAATTTTTAATAGTTTTTCTCCTGTAATTGAGATCTAATCTTAGTGCTTTGTGGTCAGAAAAGATGCTTGGAATGATTTCAATTTTTTTGAATTTATCAAGGTTAGATTTATGGTCCAGGATGTGATCTATCCTGGAAAAGGTTCCATGAGCACTTGAGAAAAAGGTGAAATTCATTGTTTTGGGGTGAAATGTCCTATAGATATCAATTTGGTCTAACTGGTATTGTATCATTTAAAGTTTGTGTTTCTTGTTAATTTTCTGTTTAGTTGATCTGTCCATAGGTGTGAGTAGAGTATTAAAGTCTTCCATTAGTATTGTGTTATTATTAATTTTGTCTTTCATGCTTGTTAACATTTGTCATACATATTGCAGTGTTTCTATGTTGGGTGCATATATATTTATAATTATTATATCTTCTTCTTGGATTGATCCTTTAATCACTATTTAGTGCCCTTCTTTGTCTCTTTTCACAGCCTTGGTTTTAAAGTCTATTTCATCGGATATGAGTATTGTTACTTCTGCTTTCTTTTGGTCTCTATTTGCATGGAATATCTTTTTCCAGCCCTTCACTTTCAGTCTGTATGTGTCTGTTGTTTCGAGGTGGGTCTCTTGTAGGCAGCATAAATAGGGATCTTGTTTTTGTATCCATTCAGCCAGTCTTTGCCTTTTGGTTGGGGCATTCAACCCATTTACGTTTAAGGTAATTATTGATAAGTATGCTCCTGTTGCCATTTACTTTATTGTTTTGAGTTCAGGTTTATACACCCTTTTTGTGTTTCCTGTCTAAAATATATCCTTTAGCATTTGTTGGAGAGCTAGTTTGGTGGTTCTGAAGTCTCTCAGCTGTTGCTTGTCTGTAAAGCTTCTGATTTCTCCTTCATATTTGAATGAGATCCTTGCTGGGTACAGTAGTCTAGGCTGTCGGTTATTTTCTTTCATCATTTTAAGTATGTCTTGCCATTCCCTCCTGGCCTGAAGAGTTTCTATTGAAAGATGTGCAGTTATTCTTATGGGGATTCCCTTGTGTGTTATTTGTTATTTTTCCCTTGCTGCTTTTAATATTTGTTCTTTGTGTTTGGTCTTTGTGAATTTGATTAAAATATGTCTTGGGGTGTTTCGCCTTGGGTTTATCCTGTTTGGCACTCTCTGGGTTTCTTGGACTTGGGTGATTATTTCCTTCCCCATTTTAGGGAAGTTTTCAACTATTATCTCCTCAAGTATTTTCTCATGGTCTTTCTATTTGTCTTCTTCTTCTGGGACACCTATAAATCGAATGTTGGAGTGTTTCATATTGTCTTGGAGGTCTCTGAGATTGTCCTAATTTCTTTTAATTCGTTTTTCTTTTTTCCTCACTGATTCATTTAGTTCTACCATTATATCTTCTATTTCACTAATCCTATCTCCTGCCTCCGTTATTCTATTTGTTGCCTCTAGAGTGTTTCTGATCTCATTTATTGCATCATTCATTATATATTGACTTTTTTTTTAACTTCTTCTAGGTCCTTGTTAAACCTTTCTTGCATCTTCTCATTCCTTGTCTCCAGGCTATTTATCTGTGATTCCATTTTGATTTCAAGATTTTGGATCATTTTCACTATCAATATTTGGAATTCTTTCTCAGGTAGATTCCCTATCTCTTCCTCTTTTGTTTGGTTTGTTGAGCATTTCTCCTGTTCCTTTACCTGCTGGGTATTCCTCTGTCTCTTCATCTTGGTTATATTGCTACGTTTGGGGTGGCCTTTCTATATTCTGGCAGTTTGTGGAGTTCTCTTTATTATGGAGTTTCTTCACTCTGTGTGGGACTGTATCAGTGGCTTGTCAAGGTTTCTTGATTAGGGAGGCTTTTGTTGGAGTTCTGGTGGGTGGAGCTGGATTTCTTCTCTCTGGAGTCCTGTGAGGTGTTCAGTAATGGGTTATGAGACGTCAATGGTTTTGGAATATTTTTGAACTGCCTGTATATTGAAATTCATGGATGTGTTCTTGTGTTGCTGGAGGATTTGCATGATATGTCTTTCTCTGGAACTTGTTGGCCCTTGGGTGGTGCTCGGTTTCAGTGTAGGTATGGAGGCGTTTGATGAGCTCCTATCGAATAATGTTTCCTGTATTCAGGATTTCTCTGATGTTCTCAGGATTTGGACTTAAGCCTCCTGTTTCTGGTTTTCAGTTTTATTTTTACAGTAGCCTCAGGACTTCTCCATCTATATAGTACTGCTGTTAAAACATCTAGGTTAAAGATGATAGGTTTCTCCACATTGAGGGTCACCCATAGAGGTTCACTGAGTTACATGGAGGAGAGAAGAGGGAGGAGGTAGTTAGAGTGACTGGAATGGGATGAGGTGGAATCAAAAGAGAGAGCAAGCTAGCCAGTAATCACTTCCTTATGTGCACTCCACAGTCTGGACCTCTCAGAGGTGTTCATGGAGTTATACAGGGAAGAGGAGAGATAGGAAGTAGACAGAGGTGGCCAGGAGGATAAAAGAGGGATATGAAAAGGACGGAGACAGATCCAGCCAGTAACCAGTTCCCTGAGTGTTCTCCACTGTCTGAAACACACAGAGATTCACAGAGTTGGGTAGAGAAAAAGAAGGGGGAGGGGAGGAGACAGAGGCCACCTGGTGGAGAAAAAGGAGAGTCCAAAGGAGGAGAGAGTGGTCAAGCCAGTAATCTTGCTCTCAGGTAAAATTGGGTACTGAAGATTGGGTTTTTAAATATACAAAATTTGCAACAAATACCAAAATGCAATGATTAAAAATATGGAGTAGAGATTGGATTTTCAAAAATACAATATTAAAGAAAAGAAGAAGAAAAACAAACAAACAAACAAAAAAAGCCACAAGACTTATTAAAAAAAACAACATCAACCACAAAAAGACTATATACAGTGTTTGCTTTAAAAATAGGATTTTTTTGAAAAGTAATAATGCTATAAAAATAATAATTAGAGAAATAGAGGACTTAAAAATTTAAGAAAGTTTAAAAAATAAGAAAAAGAAAACAAGAAAAATAAAATTAAAAAAAAAGCAATCACGTATCCACATCAACTCAAAAAAAAAAAAAAGATTGATCATAAAAGTAGTAAAGGTATATCTGGCCTTTTCTCTGGCCTTGTGGGCTGTGTGGGGTCACTACCAAGGCAGTTCCCTCTCTTTAACTTCCTCTGTTTGCTGGTCTCTTCAGTGTCTGATTTCCGTCTTGACACAGGGAGGGCGGTGGTGGACTCTACGCTGGGCTTGCCCCTGCTCACGCTGCACACCACTCAGGCTCTATGTTGCTCCGCTGGGAAATAGTCTGAGGCCTGCCGTAGGCTTCATGCACCTCCCTGGTCTAAGCCACTCAGGCTCAGCGCTCAGGAAGCCCTCAGAGGCGCAGATTTGGTTGGGCCTGTGTTTTGTGCCCTTCCCAGGTTTGAGTAGCTCAGGAGTGTGGCAAGCGCAATCGGTATGACTTATGGCCTTTCCATGCTGCTCAGTTTTCTGGATGTACCACTGGTGTTCCTTCTCAGCTGGATGATGCCTGTCCAGAGCCCCCAGAAGTCTTAGTTAGCAAAGAAACCTGCTTGAAATTTGATAGGTAATGTCTCTCTTGGGCTGCGATTGCCCCTTCCAGCCCTTAAGGCTCTGGCTGCCTGTCACCAGAGGGGGATGGTCTGCAGCCAGCTATTTCCGATCTGTCCTTTGTTCTGTGCAAGGTCCTGGCAGTGTCTTATGTTCGAGCATTTTGCATGGTAGCTATCCCACAGTCTGGTTTGCTAGCCCAAGTTAGTTCACTCTGGCCACGCATGGGGCATTTCGGTCTGATTCTCAGAAAAAGCACTGCAGCCCGTGTCTCCCGCGGCCCGATTCTTAGAAAGCACTGCCGCCTGCGCCTCCTGCTCCTCCCTGCCCAACCCCCACTCGCTAGTGGTGGATGCAGGTGTCTGCGCTGCTTTTCCGCTGGAAGATTTACTATTGGGCTCTTAATCTGTTGGTTTAATTATTTATTTATTTTTCCTTCCTATTATGTTGCCCTCTGTGTTTCCAAGGCTTGCCACAGACTTGGCTGCGAGAATGTTTCCTGGTATTTGGAAACCTCTCTTTTTAAGAGTCTCTTCCTGGGATGGGACTCCCTTCCCGGGTCGGAGCTCTCTCCCTACCTCCTTTGTCTCTTTTTTCATCTTTTATATTTTTTCCTACCTGTTTTTAAAGCCAATGATCTGCTTTGCTTGATGCCTGATGTCCTCTGCCAGCATTCAGAAGTTGTTTTGTGGAATTTACTCAGCGTTGGACTGTTCTTTTGATGAATTTGTGAGGGAGAAAGTGGTCTCCCTGTCTTATTCCTCCACCATCTTTGTAAATTGCCTGTTAGTAATTTAATCTGCTCATTTAATAGTACATCTTTCCTTTTCATTTACCCTGCTGCTTGTAAGTTGTAGGAAAGATGGAACTTACATTCAACATCATGTTCTTTTCCCAATTTAGTATATCAAGACCTTTGTAGTCTGACCCTCAGTTACTATCCAGTTGAGGATGGTATCTGTATATGATATT
Organism: Nanger dama; assembly: GCA_917880005.1. Lineage (NCBI taxonomy): Eukaryota > Metazoa > Chordata > Mammalia > Artiodactyla > Bovidae > Nanger > Nanger dama. The sequence continues at coordinate 9,107,608 of CAKJTW010000059.1, forward strand.
CAGTTTCTCTAATCTAATAATGGCAGCTTGGTTTGTCTGGTGACAGAGGATAGCTTAGGCTAGACCAGATGCAGTGTACATACAACCCAGGGCATATTTAGAACAATTATGTAGAGAGCAGAAGCCAAAATAGTCAGTTTGCCAGTCTGGTTGGCACTCTAGTGCATGGCCCCAGACTCCTTTAGTAGTCACCTTAGATGTTGTTTATAACACATCAGACACGCTATTGCTGCATTAACAAATTCACTGTATTTGAAGGATAATCGCATCCTTGGCAATAAGCCATCTTCCCCAGTGATGCATCCAAGCTAGAGTAGATACAGATATCTACTGAAGAGTGAGTTCATTAGAATTTGTACCTGGACTAGATCATCAGCTTCCTAACTTCCAGTACCTTGTGAGCCAGGATACGGAAAGCAACAAAGATTGCCTCAGGCTTTTGCAGGCAAACCTGAATGTTTCCATCTTTGATCCTACAAGGGCTTACTCGTGATCACCCATCTCTCACCTTCCCATTGTCCAATCCATAAGGTCAATCCCTTTAGAACAGCCCAACTTTCAGTACAAAGGGTTAATAGCCAGGGCTCAGATGTGATCACTAGCCAAACTGCTGTGAGGTTAGCTCACTGACTGCTGCAGTTTGTTCCTGTTTCTAGGCATCAGTTGAAGTTTCTCCCACTGCTTTCCTACCTGCCACAGAAATAAGCATAGGGTTGGAGAGTCTACATATTCTACCCAGCCTAGCAACACATGCATTTCTAGAGAAACCAGGCTGGCAGTTATGGTGCTCCTCTGCTACAAGTAGGTATGACTTGTAGGTAAAAGGGAGTTTAGCCACGGCAGAAGTGGGTCAATGGAGTATACTTTCAATTTGCCTCTTGATAGGAAGGGGAGTTTTCACTGTGAGATGCTATTACCTTGTGGGAAGCTCTACACAAAGGAACACTGTGTATAACTGCTAGGAGCTATTGCTCTGTGGGGGTCTGTCAGGTTTCTGCCCTGTTCCAGAGCCAGAGCCAAAACCTAGGGGTAATTTCTCCTTCCATTGTCTCTGCCATAGTGCCCAACCCACAGCTTTCAAAGTTATAGACATGTCTGTGCTGTGTGCTGTGCTTAGTCTTTGCACCCCATGGACTGCAGCCCGCCAGGCTCCTCTGTCCCTGGGGATTCTCTGGGCAAAAATATTGGAATGGGTTGCCATTCCCTCCTCCAGGGATACCAACTCACCAATCAGACCCAGGTCTCCCACATTGTAGGCAGATTCTTAACAGTCTGGGCCACCAGGGAAGCCCATAGACACATCTAACTTAACTCAAATGGCATCCCTTCTTGGAAGATGCCCAGAGCTTTAATAATCTGCCTCACCAGTCTTTTTGCTTTCTCAAAGGCCACTTGTTATTCTGATCTCCCATCGCATACATGCCCTTTCCTTACCAAGTGGTATAAGGAATGGAAGTGCTGTGCCAGATAGGGAATAAAGTTCCTCCAGAGCCCCCAAACCCCAAATAGCTACAAATGCTTATAATCTTTGACAACTTTTAGGGGTTGGATAGACTTGTGTATTGCTCAGATGGCTCAGTGATAAAAGAATCCACCTGCAGTACAGGATATGCCTCTTGTGCAGGAGACACGGGTCAGTTCCTAGGTCAGGAAGATTCCCTGGAGAAGGAAATGACAACCCACTCCAGTATTCTTGCCTGGAAAATTCCCATGGACAGAAGCACTTGGAGGGCTATAGTCCATAGGGTCTCAGAGTCAGACAGGACTTTGAGACTTAAACAACAAGAAGCTTTGCTTCTGGTCAATCACAGCTTGAATCTTATGCAACCAAGCAACTCCCAAAACTTTATGGTAGGATTTGGGCCTTGAAGTTTCTGTGTGTTCACTGCCCATCCACTCCCTTGTAGAGGTTCACGCAAAGTCTAGAGTGCCCTGGAGCACAGACAAGTCTTATTCATATTTAGCAATAATCTTCACATTTAGCATTATGTCATCAATGGAGTGAGCACATTATACTGATGTGGGGACAGAGAACAGGAGCAGGTTTAGGGCTACCATCACATGACATCTTGTGGGACTGTGCAGGTGGCCTTGGCAAAGTGCTTGAAAGTTCCATTGTTGCCCCTCCTATGTGAGAAGAAATTGATTTTAATTATCAGAAACCTGTGTTTTTCAGTCTTTCATGAATCTTGAAGAAGCGCTTTTGCAAGAACATTTTTTGCAAAAGCTTCAGTGTAAAACAATAACTATAACTAACAAAAGGCTTAATCACCATGGTTAGAGTTCATTATAATGCAGCTGACAAGAAAATTTGGTTGCTTTTTTTTGACATATTTTAAAAGTATTACATTATACCCAGAATTTCATACATATATACCCTAAAGAAAATTTAGCATCTCTTATCTGACAATGACACTGTTTCCACTGTTTCTCCATCTATTTCTCATGAAGTGATGGGACCAGATGCCATGATATTCGTTTTCTGAGTGTTGAGCTTTAAGCCAAGTTTTTCACTCTCCTCTTTCACTTTCATCAAGAGCCTCTTTAGTTCTTCTTCACTTTCTGCCATAAGGGTAGAGTCATCTGCATATCTGAGGTTAATTGATATTTCTCCCAGCAATCTTGATTCCAGCTTGTTTCTTCCAGCCCAGTGTTTCTCATGATGTACTCTGCATATAAGTTAAATAAGCAGGGTGACAATATACAGCCTTGATGTACTCCTTTTCCTATTTGGAACCAGTCTGTTGTTCCATGTCCAGTTCTAACTGTTGCTTCCTGACCTGCATACAGATTTCTCAAGAGGCAGGTCAGCTTCCCATCTATTTTCAATGATCAAATAAGCCTCATTAGTTTAATTTTTTTTTTTAATAAGGAGAGAAAATACATCTTTTGACGCATTCCAGGGCCCTGGAAAATATCCTGAAAGCAAAGTTAGTTCAAGATCAATAAGATAATTTAGAATTTGATTTCAAGGAAGTCTACCAAAAGCATCAAAAGGTTTAAAACACTTGATTTAATAAGATTATAGGCCACTGGGAAATAATAATACTTAGTTGTCTATTTAATCAGGGCTTCCCAGGTGGTGCTTGTGATAAAGAGACCACTTGCCAATTCAGGAGATGCAAGAGATCCATATTCAGTCCCTGGGTCAAGAAGATCCCCTAGAGGAGGGCACAGCAGCCCACTCGTATTTTTGCCTGGAGAATCCCATGCACAGAAGAGCCTGGCAGGCTAGAGTTCATAGGGTCACAAAGAGTTGGACAGGACTGAAGTGACTTAACAGGCATGCACTATTTAATGAAATGACAATTTATAACTTCAAAGACAAATGTAGAAAGTTATACTATTGTAAAGTTATGTCTTTGGAAACTATTCCAGCTTTGGCAACAGTGGGCAGAATGTACTTTCTAAAAATAAGGGAGAGTGAGGAGGCCTCAGTTGTCCAGGACAAGCTTATGGATCAACTTGCAGTCTCTTTGTCTTGATTATTTCCTCCAGCAGAATGCTAATACAGATTTTGGTACCTGTAAGTAGAGTGTGGTTGTAACAAATACACAAATGTGGAATTGGCTTTGGAAATGGATATTGAATAGAAGCTAGAGAAGTTTTGAAGCATATGATAGAAAAAATGGCTACCTATCTTGTAGCTATTATTAGTAGAAAAATGGGCATTAAAGGTACTCCTGGTAAAGCGTTAGACAAAAATGAGGATAATGTTAATGGACTCTGGAGAGAAAGTGAACTTTGTTTAAAAGTAACTTGTTATGAGGTCACAGAAAACTTGACTGAATTATATTCTATCACTGAATGGAAAATAGAACTTACAAACAAGAAACTTGGATATTTAACTGAGGAGATATCCAGGCAAACATAGAAGGTGAAATCTGGTTTCTCCTTGCTGCTTATGGTAAAATATGAGAAAAAGGAGGTAAATTTGGGAAAGAATTGCCAAGAAAATATAAATCAGAACATGATAGTTTGGAAAATCCTCACCTTAACCAGATAAGGTTTTATGGAGTCAGAGCCAATGGTATAGCTGGACAACATCTTGGTAAAGACATTGGTTAAGTGACTGATGGATCCAATAATCATCTCAATAGAAGCAAGGAAGAGAGGTGGGGGTATGCAGGAGGACCAGTGGAAAATCCTCATGTCTAATAGTGTATATCCCCTTAATATTGATGAAAACAAGGTGTTTGGGGTTTTAATTGCTGTTGCTTTATGTTTTCTTTTTACCTGCAGAAACACTGACAGCCTGAGTTGAAAGGACAGAGAGAGGAAGAAGGAAAGAAAGAGTGAATCTAAGGACAGAATTAAAAGGGTAGAGACCAGAGAGAGTAGGCTCATGGCCGTGGAGGGTAGAAAGGGCAGACCACAGAGTAACCACAGAGAGTTACTGTCAGGCATTGAAAGCTCATGAAACTGCCCTGATTAATTGAAAACTTGATTTAGGCTAAAACCCCTTTATTTATTCCATTTTATTCCTTTTTGAATGGGAATATATACCTAATGGTTGGCCCACTATTATATTTTAAAAGAAGATAAATGTTTTCTATTTCAAAAGCCTATGAATGGAGAATTTTGCCTCAGTTGGACCATACCCAGAATCTAAGCAATACTTATTTAGATGATGAGATTTGAGAGTTTTTGAGTTTGCTTTTAAATTTGAGATTTGATGCTGAAGTGGGTTAAGGCTCTTAGAAGTACTGGGATGAGATGAATACATTGATTTTTACATAATAGATGTGAATTATTGGAGATCAAATAGTGGGCTGTTGTGGGTTGAATATTATCTCTCAAAAAGTCATGCCCACATGAAATCTTGAAATGTGATTATTGTGGATTGAATTCTTCCCCTTAGAAGACATGTTCAGGTTAGTCCCTGTACCCACAAATGTGATCTTATTTGGAGATGAGTTCTTTACAGATGTGAATAGTTAAGATACGATCATGCTAAGTTATGATGGCTCCTCAGTTCAGTTCAGTTCAGTTCAGTTTAGTTGCTCAGTCCTGTCCGACTCTTTGCGACCCCATGAATTGCAGCACGCCAGGCCTCCCTGTCCATCACCAACTCCCGGAGTTCACTCAAACTCTTGTCCATCAAGCCACTGATGACACCCAGACATCTCATCCTCTGTCATCCCCTTTTCCTGCTGGCCTCAATCCCTCCCAGCATCAGTCTTTTCCAATGAGTCAATGGCCCCTAATCCATGACTGATGTCCCTGCAAGAAGATAAAACAGAGATACAGAGACCTATACAGAGGGAAGATATGTGAAGATGGAGGAAGAGATTAGAACCATGCTGTCCTAAACCAAAAATGCCAAAGATCCCTGACAAACACCAGAAGAGAGTGAGACAAGAAAAGCCCTAGGGGAGGATCAGAGAGAGTATGGACCTGATAGTACTTTAATTTCACATTTCGGCTTCCAAACTAGATACAGTAAGTGTTTGTTACATTTCTTAAATTCATACTAGCCTGTATCTAATCCACTTTGTTAAAACTACCTTGGTCTTCCTGTCACTTTAAGAACACATAAAGCACCTTTCTGCCTCAGGGTATTTGCATTTGAAAAGCCTCTGTTCACACCATTCTTTCCACAAATCTACAAATGGCTTATTCCACCACCATTCCAGGTCTTTTCTAAATATCCTATTCTCACTGAGGTTTTACTTGACCAGCTAAACACAACCTCCATCTCTAATTTCTTCATCTCCCTGCCAACCTTTTCTGAATCATTTGTGGCTAATATACTATATATTTCATTTATTTTCTTGTAATTTGTCAGTTTTCATATCTAGTGTGCAATTTGATTAAAGACAAGAAATTTTTGTTGTTTCTGATTAGATGTTTGCTACATAGTAGTTTCTCAATGGGTATTTGTTGAATAAATCAATTATTTTATGAAATTGTATTAGACTACTTAAAATATGACTTTGCTGGCATAAAGACACTGATATTGAAATACATTTGAAAAGTTCTAATTCTTTCATTGGGTGTACTGAGTGAGTTAAATGATTATATTTTAAAGTTGACAATAATCACTCAAAATATAGTGGCTATTTTCACTAGAATTCAAGCTTAAATACAGTAGCAATTTTTTTAATGTTTGATTTACTCAGTGATACTTAGAACTTGACCTTTTCATTGTAGATAATTCATAAGAATTTGTTGACTTTATATTGGTTATGAAATAATTGAAACAAGCTAACATTTCAAAATGAACATTTTTAGAAGTATTTCAGAGTTATTGAAAAGTTTTATGAAGGAAAGTGTAGTAACATATTTTAAGTTTTGGAAGTAAATTTTTATAGCTACTGGGTAACTGTGGATTACAGGAGGTCATGAATGAAGCAGGAAGATAAGTTGGAAAATTGTTAGAGTAGTTCAAGTGAAAATTATGGGTTTCAACTGAAAAAGTATATATTGAGAGAAGTAGAAAAACATTTAATACTTTTAGAGGTCTAATAAAAATGACTACATATGGGGTAAAAGAGATGGGGACTCCTCAAGAAGCCTTTTTTGGGGGAGGGGGTTTGGAAACTGTATTGATGATGGTGTGATTTGTTCATCAATGAAAGACTGAGATATGGATAAATTTGATGTGGAAAATTCATTTTAATTTTGGATGTCTTAAGTTTAAGATACCTATGAGGCATCTAAGTGAGGATACAAAGAAAGCAGCTGAGTCATAGGGTCAAGAATTCAGAAATAAGTGTTGAACTGGAGATAAAAATTTGTGAGTCTGTGATATATAGAGAATTCCTAAAACCAAGATGATGAAGAAAGAGGTGAGATGAGGTGAAAGGTTAAGAACCTAAGATGTCAAAAAGATATGGAATTACCAGCAAAAGTTGTAGAGAGGAAGCAGTTGCTGAAGATATAGGAAGAAAACCAGAAGACATACTGTTATGGAAGTCAAAAGTCTTAAAAGAAGAGTATTAAGAGTTAACTAACTTTTCATCTCCTTTTTATTCTGAGACTCAGAGATTATATTACCATAGGGCCCTACTGAATGGCTTATGGCTTAGTTATTACCTGTTTGTCACTCTTTGCTAAGAAATACTGTCTCTTCTCGGTCAACTAACTGTAGTCTACATTCTCAATCCAGCTATGATAATAATTCAAGTGCACTGTCCGGTTTTACCAAAACACTCACTTTAATTTTTGTCTCCTATACCCATCCAGTCAAAATTTTCAGTTGTTCTCATTAATGCTTTTTATTTTTATTTCAGCCTCTTAGTATTTCTTTGTGCTGCGTAAATTCAAACCTAAACAAAACTTAGAGGCAGTGAGTACAAAGGAAACAGTAGAAAGATTGAAATTACAAAATAAGGGAGTTTGATTTACTATGTGATGGTTTTTATTGTGTTGTTGGCTATTGTACATAACAAATCATATCCTAAATATACAACCTGCAATTAATGTATTAGATTTGTTATTTTATGACATTTTATAGTTAGTGAAGAGTAGCATTTGATTCAGATGAAAAGTTAAACTTACAAATACCCTGCAGTTGTTAACATGTAAACCATTGATTTTGTACGAGTTTGGAGTAGTGTTGAACTCTGCTTTTTCTCATGTAAACAATGCCCTGAAAGGTTAATTTCTTCAAAGATTATTACTTGTAATGAAAGATTTTGTGACTCCTGGGAAGGCCCAATTCTAACCACCATTTTAGCTCCAGTGGCAGTTTCTCAAAACTTTATCTCCACATCCCAGAGGACAGAGAAATGAAAATTCACATGCCAGGAGATTCTAGGAATACAGACTGCCATAAAAGTGCTTCTTTGAAGGTTTTGTGTTTATTCAGAAAATATAGGTAAAATTTTAAATCTGTTATATATATTTATTTAATGATAAAGCAGCATTCTACCTTTCCTAGACAACTGCAGTAAAATAGATACTCCTGGAAATTGTTCACTGTTTATCAGAGGAGGCTATATGTACACCTGGAACATTCTCTTACAGGCTCAGAAATAGCAGTTTATTACAATTAAAGAAACATTTAATGAAAGAGAACTAAAGAAACTACAGGGGAGAATTGGCCAGAGAGATTATTCCAAAAGGGATTGCAATAAGAAAAACTGGACACAGGTGTTTTGGTTTAGGACTCTTACTTATTTTAGGGTTTCCCAGGTGCTGCAGTAATATGGAATCCTGCTACCAATGCAGAAGATGAAAGAAACATGGGTTTCATCCCTGGGTCAGGAAGAAACCCCTAGAGGAGGATATAGCAACCCACTCCAGTATTTTTGCCTGGGAAATTCCATGTACAGATATTCAGGGCCTACAGTCTATATAGTTGTAACAGTCAGACATGACTGAGCATGTGATCAAGACTATCCCCCAAAAAAAGAAATGCAAAAAGGCAAAATGGTTGTCTGAGGAGGGCTTACAAACATCAGTGAAAAGAAGAGAAGTGAAAGTCAAAGGAGAAAAGGAAAGATATGCCCATTTGAATGCAGAGTTCCAAAGACTAGCAAGGGGAGATAAGAAAGCCTTCCTCAGCAATCAATGCAAAGAAATAGAGGAAAACAATAGAATGGGAAAGACTAGAGATCTCTTCAAGAAAATTAGAGACACCAAGGGAATATTTCATGCAAAGATGGGCTCAATAAAGGACAGAAATGGTATGGAGCTAACAGGAACAGAAGATATTAAGAAGAGGTGGCAAGAATACACAGAAGAACTATACAAAAAGATCTTCATGACCCAGATAATCACGATTATATGATCACTCACCTAGAGCCAGATATCCTGGAATGTGAAGTCAAGTGGTCCTTAGAAAGCATCACTATGAACAAAGCTAGTGGAAATGACAGAATTCCAGTTGAGCTATTTCAAATCCTGAAAGATGATGCTGTGAGAGTGCTGCACTCAATATGCCAGCAAATTTCGAAAACTCAGCAGTGGCCACAGGATTGGAAAAGGGCAGTTTTCACACAGAAAGGCAATGCCAAAGAATCCTCAAACTACTGCACAATTGCACTCATCTCATATGCTTGCAAAGTAATGCTCAAAATTCTCTAAGCCAGACTTCAACAGTACATAAGCTGAGAACTTTCAAATGTTCAAGCTCGATTTAGAAAATGCAGAGGAGCCAGAGATCAAATTGCCAACATCCGCTGGATCATCGAAAAGGCAAGAGTTCCATAAAAACATCTACTTCTGCTTTATTGACTATGCCAAAGCCTTTAACTGTGTGGATCACAACAAACTATGGAAAATTCTTCAAGAGATGGGACTACCAGACCACCTGACTTGCCTTCTCCAAAATCTGTACACAGGTAAAGAAGCAACAGTTAGAACTGGACATAAAACAACAGACTTGTTCCAAATAGGAAAAGGAGTATGTCAAGGTTGTATATTTTCACTGTGCTTATTTAACTTATCTGCAGAGTACATCTTAAGAAATGCTGGGATAGATGAAGCACAGTCTGGAATCAAAATTGCCAGAAAGAATATCAGTAGCCTCAGATAGGCAGATCTGAGCATGGCAGAAAATGAAAAAAACTAAAGAGCCTTTTGATGAAAGTGAAAGAGGAGAGTGGAAAAGTTGGCTTAAAACTCATCATTCAGAAAACTAAGATCATGGCATCTGGTCCCATCACTTCATGGGAAATAGATGGGGAAACAGTGGAAACAGTGTCTGATTTTTATTTTGGGGGCTCCAAAATCACTGCAGATGGCGACTGCAGCCATGAAATTAAAGGATGCTAGCTCCTTGGAAGAAAAGCTGTGATCAACCTAGGTAGAATATTAAAAATCAAAGACATCATTTTGCCAACAAAGGTCCATCTAGTCAAAGCTATGGTTTTTTCAGTAGTCATATATGGATATGATAGTTGGACTATAAAGACAGCTGAGCACCGAAGAACTGATGCTTTTGCACAGTGGTGTTGGAGAAGATTCTTGAGAGTCCCTTGGACAGCAAAGAGATCCAACCAGTCCATCCTAATGGAAATCAGTCCTAAATATTCATTGGAGTGACTGGTGCTGAAGCTGAAACTCCAATACTTTGGCCACCTGATGCAAAGAACTGACTCAGTGGAAAAGACTTTGCTGCTGGGAAAGATTGAGGGTGGGAGAAGAAGGGGACAATGGAAAATGAGATGGTTGGATGGCATCGCTGACTCGATGGACATGAATTTAAGTAAATTCCAGGATTTGGTGATGGACAGGGAGGCCCGGTGTGCCACCGTCCATGGGGTCGCAAGGAGTTGGACATGACTAAGAGACTGAACTGAACTGAACTAAATATAAGTTTAAGCTTTTGAACACTTCTCCTGAAATCTTGCTGAAATTAGTGGAATACTTTAAAATGCTATAAAACTGCATGTTTCAAAGCATAACAAAACCAAATTAAAACCTAATCACATGTAGACAGAAATGTTGAAAAGAAAGCCAGGGTTGCAGAATCCCGTTTGGCATTCAAAGTGCCAACAAGGGACAACTGTTTGAAGTCCCATTCTTAAAAAAATAAATTTCTTTTATTCCACCCACTCTTCAACAAACCTAATATAAAAAATAGAGAGCTTCTCTGATTTCATTTTTCCAGGAAATAAAATCTCCATTTCCTAATATTGTGAGAAAGTGGTAATTACCAGTATGCATAAGAAAGAAGTAGGAACCTGAGGGGTCAAATAGTTATTTTTACAGACATTTAACAAAATTCTGCTATTAATTGTTTTCTATCCTTCACTCTCCAAATCCAGTGACTGTCCAGAATTATTCCAGAGCCAACCAAAAATTAGGAGGAGGTTTTACATCTGCCCATTAGGAATTCAAACAAGAGAAAATATTAGGAGAAAAAAATTGCAAAATAATAATACAACTTTATTGTTCAATAGCATGAAACAGCCCAAATTCATGAGTTTAAAAATCTCACTGAGGTACACCATGGGGAAGTTAAAATATCAGAGGTAAAGGGGAGATATTATTAATAAAATATTTCTAAGAGGAAACACAATAGTATAAAAGGTCAGAAACAAAGATTGAACAAAATTTCACAAAAATAATATTAGATGCTTAAAAAAATTAATGTCATAAAATTTTCTGAGAAAAAAATGACTTACAACAATGTATAGCATAATCCATGAAGGAAAAAAGTGATAAACTGGACTTTATCAATTAAAGTTTTGCTCCTTAAGAAAAAAAAGCCACAGACTCAGAGGAAATATTTGCAAATCACATCTGATTAAAACACTAGTATGGAAAATATATAATCATCTTATAAAACTCAGCAGCAAGAAAACAGATTTAAAATGTTTAAATAAGCTACAGATTCGAACAGACACATAACCAAAGGAAATATATGGATGGCAAATAAACTCATTAAATGATGCTTAACATCATTTGTCATTAGGAGAAAACAAATTAAAACTGCAATGAGATTCCACTACATAACTATTAAAAATGTCAAAATAATTTTTCAAAACCTTACAATAACAAATGCTGACAATGATGTAAAATGGCAAAAATGCTCATTCGTTACTAGTGGAAATGTCAATGGTACCACTTTGAAAGACAGTTTGAGAGTTTGCTATAAATTAAACACAGACACACAGAAACTTAGCTGAGTACTAAAAGGAGACAAAATCTGCAAGCATGTACTTTAATATTTTGGAGTGTTTGGAGTTGTCTTATGAAAAAAGTTACATGAAAATTATATACCAAGGCAAAGTATGTAGCCACTGAAAGGTGTAGATACTTTGACTCAGAAAATTCTTGAGGATAGGATGAGATAATGTGTATCAATGATACCTGACCCTTGGCAAAATGTCAGGAATATTGGCTTTCTAGTTTCCTGCTGAAAAAACAACTAACAACTAGCTTGAGACTCATCTTGCTCCTTCTATTTTGATAGGTCATCAGGAGCTTGACAAACTTTCATGACCAAAAAAAAAAAAAAAAGTGAAATCTCAGCAGAAGTTGCCAAGCAAAAAAAGCCTGGATATAACAAAAATAAAAACTTGGGGTTTCTCATTTACACTGTTATTGTTGAATATATAGTGCTTTGGAACAACGTGTTCTGCACATCCATTTGTGGCTGAATGGCATTCACCTCGTTTATTATCCCTCTTTTAATTTCTATCCATTTTTTTTTCCTTCTCACAATTCTTGGATTACTAACTTTTTTAAATAGAGTATTGTACTTTTTCAAATATATATAAATCTAAAAGAAAACCATTTATTTACCTTGGATTTAATACCTGATCCTTGCTTTACTGTAATCTGTTTCCTTTCAATCACTCCTTGAAAACTTCTACTACAATATTACATACTTTTCTGACTATTTGACAGTATCTGTTCATAGCAGCTTTTAAGTGCTCCAGTCTTTGTTTCTTTTATACATAAGTTAAGTAAGATTTTCTTAAGTCATAGATGAAGCTTAGATCTAGCCAGACAGTCCATCACAATGTAATTAGTTCTTTAGCACAGTATTCTTTATTTCTCTGTTTACTTTGAAATATCTGTCTCTTTCATCTCTTTATTCTTAATTTATTAATAAGATGAAATTAGTTTTCCTTTGATTTAGTTACAAAATAGCTCAATTAAAGTGGCATATATGGGTAAATGTATATAGAGAAAGATGAGAGATATTGCACACAAACCAAGCATAATAACATTTTGATATCATTCAATGTAAATATTAGTGATTCTTTACCTGGGCACACAGAACATTGGAGATTAAGATATATACATACTCTTTCTGAGCAAATAAAAAAATACAGACATGATTATAAACATAATTTTGCATAAAAATTGTAAGAGACATACTGATTTCTTTGAAACATATTCCTTACTATTGCCTTCACATTGACAAGATTATGACTAATGATATAAAAACTGAGCAACAATGCCATGCCACAGAGACAGTAGTAAGTAACATGATTTTTAAGGAAACAGCATGATAATAACATGGAATATAGCAACATAATTGAAACTTAAGTCACTGTGGGAGGGGAAAAAGCTCTGAATAAGCAGTACTGTAAAAGTATAAAAGAGAACATAATAACTACTTGAAATGGAATTGGAAATAAACTCTCCAAGATACTCAAAGAATAGATGTTTGATTGTGACTGTGTGAGCTGGGAAGTTAACATTGAAGATGAGCCTTAGAAAATAGGCAAGGCTTTGCTGAGTAGAGAATTTGGAAAAAAATAAAAAATCACTCCTGATTTCCTGATGGTTTCAACAAGAAAGACAGAAAATTGCAGACAAATAATCTGAATGGTAACAGCAAACATTTAACAAAACACTTGAAAGAAAGTGAAAGTGAAGTCTCTCAGTCATGTCTGATTCTTTGTGACCCCATGGACTGTAGCCTACCAGGCTTCTCCCTCCATGGGATTCTCCAGGCAAGAGTACTGGAGTGGGTTGCCATTTCCTTCTCCAGGGGATCTTCCCCCACCCAGGGATCGAAGCTAGGTCTCCTGCATTCCAGGCAGATGCTTTAACCTCTGAGCCACCAGGGAAGCCCTAACAAAGCACTTACTACATTGTAAATACTGTTTACATATTAACTAATTTAATCATTACAACAGCCTTCTTCAATTGATACCAGTATTATTGTCATTTTTAAGATGAGGAACATGAGGCAGAGATAATGAGCAATAGGGCTGAACCCAACAGAACTTGTAAGTGTCGGAGACAGATTTTGCATTCAGAAAGTGTTGGAGAAATTCTTGAGAGGTCATGATCTCCAGTTGATACGAGCTGGATCTGGGCAATCAGAGGTTCCTAATTCTCTCCTTTGCTCATGGAATATACATTCTGCTCATTGTTCTCGGAGCCAGAGCTCTTTCAGTGTTGTAACCTTGAAATAGTAATGTGTTACTGAGATCATCTGGATGGTATTTGTGACTAAACCTCTTTAAGGACTCTATATAAATTTTTAAGATTCTTGCAGGCAGTTGTGGAGATCCATTTGTCTTGTGGCCATCCAAGACAAACCTCATATGTAAGTTCCTTTGTTTATTAAGCCTGCCACCTGCTAAACAAGAATGGCTTACCTCTGTCTTGAGTCTCTCCTTGCCTTTGATATGGAAAGGGCAGTTTTTAATTTCGTTACAGGAATTCCCAAGGTTGTAAACTAACAAGAAGATTGGCTCCAAATCTAACTTCTTAACTATTATGATATTCCATCTCCATAAGGCAGGATCAGACCCTTGGGTAACAATGGAAAGCATGTAGTTAGAAGCTGTCACTCTCAAAGGGGTACTATTTATAGGTTTCAGTGATCAGTATGAGCAGACCTTCCCGCTCAGCCTTAGAGTGCTTAAGTCAGCACACTAGAAACCATTCCCGATAAATCAGAACTGGCTTGAAAATTGAAAGCCATGTAGTATGCCTCTAGAGTAGCAAATTCTCTCAGTGTGAGAATAAAATAGAAATATTAAGGGCTGTAGATTGGAAGAATAGCAATATATTTTGTAATAATCTAGGTTAAGTAAACAAAACAAAACATATTGGGGCTGAAATAACTTCAGTGAAATTAAAAGGAAAAAAAAATGCTATGACAGTATTGACTCAATGGGCATGAGTTTGAGTAAACTCCCAGAGATGATGGAGGACAGGGAAGCCTGGCATGCTGCAGTTCATGGGGTGGCAAAGAGTTGGGCACGACAGTGACTGAACAACAATACATGCCAGGTTCAGGTCCTATCTTCTAAGAGTTTCTAGTTTAGTTGCAAAATGTCACTTTCATGCTTTTTTTTTTAATTCACTGAAATTGTTTTAGTCCCAATTATTTCTATTTTATTCTCATACAGAGAATTTGCTACTCTAACAGGCATCCTGCATGACTTTCAAGTTCCAAGCCAGTCTGATTTATTGGGGATGGTTTCTAGTTAGATTCCTTTCTCACAGATAAATATTTTTCCTCTTAATGAGGAATAAAATGCAGTATTACAGAAGCCAATTTAGTCTGAGCTTAAAAATATATCTTAATTTTTTTTAAAAAAGGGGGCCTTATTGTCTTACCCAGATGGAGAAACTTATCACAACTGTACTCGGGAAGATAGGAATTGATGTAGAGAAAATTACTCTGTTCTAAATATTAATAGTTGCTAAAAAGCCTATCCTATACATAGACTTTTCATAGAATTTTTTAAATGATATTTTAAATAATTTTATTTATTTATTTGGTTGTGCCAGGTCTTAGTTGCAACATATGGGATCTTCAATCTTCGTTGCAGATACCCGGTCTTTAGTTGCGATATGCAGACTCATTTATGGCATGTGGGATCTAGTTCTCCAACCAAGCATCTAACCCCGGCCACGTGCATTGGGAGCCTTAGCCACTAGACCACTAGGGAAGTCTCTCCTCACAGGACTTTGAGAGAATAACACGGAGAAGGAAATCCAAATTCTGTAAATGATGAAGACAACAGGTTCTCCAGCTAAACTGTCTATTCTGTTTCTTCACAAATAACTGTGATTAGAGAAGGAGCAGGCAAGAGAGTATATGGTAGAGATTTTGATTAGTAGAGAAATCATTTCCACTGGGTCTTTTCTGAGCCTTCATATTATGCAGAGTCCCTACACAGGAGTTGTACAATTTATTAAGGCTGTAATTTCAGGTCCTCTAATCAGTGCACATAATGTATTTTTTTATCAGTTTAGATAAAATTTTTAGTGGCTTTGTATATTATAGTTTTGTTGGATATCATGTTCCCATTTGATCCTGGAAAGTTTAGAGAAGATACATTATACATTTTTTTAACTGAATGTGTTTTTATTTTCTGTACCCAAACACACATCTTTAACTCCTTGAATATATATTTATATATATATATATATATATATATATATATCAGTAACCATCTTTAATGAACTCTGTGTGCCTATAGCATAAGGTATAAGCCATAAAGTTCTGTGTATAAGTATTTGGATTCTAGAGTAAGAAAGAACATAGTATGTTTCATACTCTATTTCTTTAAGAGTTAAACTTCAAACAAAATTCAGTTTAGATGGTTCAAATAACGGGGAGTTAAAGAAGAGATTACTTGTAGAGGAGGAAAATTTAGGAAGGATAGGAAAGGATCCTAGACTGGTATTAGCCATAAACCATTGATTTCCTTGGGAACTGAATTGGAAGAGGGAAAGAAGAGGAGCTGGAGAAAGAGGATATGGGGGAAAGCCCAACTGGCAATAGCGATCGTCATGGAAAGATGTGCTGTGCTTAGTCACTTCAGTCATACCCAATCCTTTGTGACCCCATGGACCATAGCCCACTGGGCTCCTCTGACCATGGGGATTCTCCAGGCAAGGATACTGGAGTGAGTTGCCATGCTTGCCTCCAGGGGATCTTCCTGACCCAGGAACTGAAACAGGGTCTCCTCCACTGCAGGCAGATTCTTTACCAGCTGAGCTGCGTAGGGAAAAAAAGGTAAAGAACAGGTGTGGTTAGAGAAAGGCAAACTTATGATTAGTTTGCAATTCTTCACATGTTTCTAGTATCAGTGATCCTCAGTTATCATGTCCAAAAGGCAGGTATGATATAGAATCCATTTGCCAGACTTGTGATGTTTATACACAGCTTAAGTATTCAAACTCAGAAAATAAGAAGGAAAAAAAAAACCTTTCAGATATATGTATATATATGCATATATACAAATATGTGTATATATTTGATAAATATATGCAATTATTTGCAATATGTAAGGGCTTCCCTGGTGGCTCAGATGGTACAGAATCTGCCTGCAGTGCAGGAGACATGGGTTTGATCCCTGGGTGAGGAAAATCCTCTGGAGAAGGAAAGGACAACTCAATCCATTTTTGCCTTCTTCAGGGAGACCTACTCCCAACCCATTCTTGCCTGGAGAATTCTATGGACAGAGGGGACTGGCAGACTACAGTCCATGGGTCTCAAAAAGTCAGACACAACTGAGCATATTTGTGATTATCTGAAATTGGATTTTTTTTCACACAATTAATTATCTGAAATATCTGTATTTTTCTTTAGTACAACTAAAATACTATGCTAAGTGTTCAGTAAAGGATAGATGAAATTTTGAGCTTAAATTTTATATTTATTTCTTCTTATATTCAGGCTCCAATTAAATTATTAAAAAATAAAAATGTAATAAATTTGTAAGTACAAGAAGAAAGGTTTAACGTTCATTGCTTGACTGCAGGTTTCAATAAATTCTTTGCAAAGTAGGTTGACAAGTGGTAACTGATTTGGCTGAGAAAAGTATTTAATGAATGGATAAAGGAATATGTTTGAATTTGGAAACAAGGTGTTCATGATCTGAGCCTTATGATTATACAGTGGAAGTGAGAAATAGATTTAAGAGACCAAATCTGATAGAGTGCCTGATGAAATATGGACAGAGGTTAGTGACGTTGTACAGGAGACAAGGATCAAGACCATCTCCAAGAAAAACAAATGCAAAAAGGCAAAATGGCTGTGTGAGGAGACCTCACAAATAGCTGTGAAAAGAAGAGAAGCAGAAAGCAAAGAGGAAGGAACGATATAAACATTTGAATGCAGAGTTCCAAAGAATAGCATGGAGAAATAAGAAAGCCTTCCTCAGTGAACAATGCTAAGAAATAGGAGAAAACAATAGAATGGAAAAAACTAGAGATCTCTTCAAGATAATTAGAGATACCAAGGGAACATTTCATCCAAAGATAGGCTCAGTAAAGGAAAGATATGGTAGGGACCTAACAGAAGCAGAAGATATTAAGAAGAGGTGGCAAGAATATACAAAGGAATTGTACAAAAAAAGATCTTCATGACCCAGATAATCATGATGGTGTGATCACTCACCTAGAGCCAGACATCCTGGAATGTGAAGTTAAGTGGGCCTTAGAAAGCATCACTACGAACAAAGCTAGTGGAGGTGATGGAATTCCAGTTGAGTTCTTTCAAATCCTGAAAGATGATGCTGTGAAAGTGCTGCAGTCAATATGCCAGCAAATTTGGAAAACTCAGCAGTGGCCACAGGATTGGGAAAGGTCAGTTTTCATTCCAATCCCAAAGGAAGACAATGCCAAAGAATGCTCAAACTACCCCACAATTGCATTCATCTCACATGCTAGTAAAGTAATGCTCAAAATTCTCCAAGCCAGGCTTCAGCAATACGTGAACCGTGAACTCCCTGATGTTCAAGTTGGTTTTAGAGAAGGCAGAGGAACAAGAGACCAAATTGCCAACATTCGCTGGATCATGGAAAAAGCAAGAGAGTTCCAGAAAAACATCTCTTTCTGCTTTATTAACTATGCTAAAGCCTTTGACTGTGTGGATCACAATAAACTGTAGAAAATTCTTAAAGAGATGGGTATACCAGACCACCTGACCTGCCTCTTAAGGAATCTGTATGCAGGTCAAGAAACAACAGATAGAACTGGACATGGAAAAACAGACCAGTTCCAAATAGGAAAAGGAGTACGTCAAGACTGTACATTGTTACCCTACTTATTTAACTTATATGCAGAGTATATCATGGGAAATGCTGGGCTAGAGGAAGCACAAGCTGGAATCAAGATTGCCAGAAAAAATATCAATAACCTCAGATATGGCAGAAAGTGAAGAAGAACTAAAGAGACTCTTGATGAAAGTGAAAGAGGAGAGTCAAAAGTTGGCTTAACGTTCATCATTCAGAAAACTGAGATCATGGCATCTGGTCCCTTCACTTCATTGGAAATAGATGGGGAAACAGTGGAAAAAGTGGCTGACTTTATTTGGGAGGGGGCTCCAAAATCACTGCAGAAGGTGACTGCAGCCATGAAATTAAAAGCCACATACTCCTTGGAAGGAAAGTTATGACCAACCTAGATAACATATTAAAAAGCAGAGACATTACTTTGTCAACAAAGGTCCGTCTTGTCAAGGCTATTGTTTTTCCAGTGGTCATGTACGGATGTGAGAGTTGGGCTATAAAGAAAGCTGAGTGCTGATGAACTGATACTGTTGAACTGTGGTGTTGGAGAAGACTCTTGAGAGCCCCTGGACTGCAAGGAGATCCAACCAGTCCATCCTAAGGAGATCTGTCCTGGGTTTTCATTGGAAGGACTGATGTTGAAGGTGAAACTCCAATACTGTGGCCACCTGATGTGAAGAGCTGACTCATTGGAAAAGACCCTGATGCTGGGAATGATTGAGGGCAGGAGAAAAAAGGGTCCACAGAGGATGAGATGGTTGGATGGCATCACCAACTCCATGGACAAGGGATTGGGTGGACTCCAGGAGTTGGTGAAGGACAGGGAGGCCTGGCGTGATTCATGGAGTCACAAAGAGTCAGGCACGACTGAACAACTGAACTGAACTGACTGATATAGATAAATTTTTGAATAAACAAATAAATGGGGGAGAATAGATAATCCATAAGTATATATCCTACCCTCAAAGCAGAAAAGTATAACTCTCCATTCCTTAAGAAAGGGCTATACATAATGACTCCTTCCAAAACATAAGATATAGAAAGTGGAAAAAGACTAACTTAACTGCAGAGAAACCTGAAAAACATTGCCTCAGCCTAGCGATCAAAATCAGAATCAACAGTGTTAAGTCCTGTTGATAGAATGTAACCTTAATATGATATAATAATAATGGCAGTTTGCCTCCGGGGTCTTCCTGCCAAAAATATGTAACTCCATTACACTGGAAAGAAAAACATCAGACAAATCCCAGCTCACAGGCATTCCAAAAGGTAGCTGATCAGTCCTCTTTAAAACTGCCAAGGTTATTAAAGGCAAAGAAAGTCTGAGAAAACATCTTCATCCAAGTGGAGTCTGAAGGAACATTACAACTAAAATTAATGTGCTATCTTGAATGAGAGTTTGTAATAGAGAAAAGATATTAGGAAAAATTAAGGAAATTTTAATTGGATATGGACTTTAATAATAATATATCAATATTGTTCACTAATTGTGACAAATGTTCCATACTGGAAATAGAGCATCAATTTTCTAAGTAATTCTAAAATATTCAAAAATTTATCTAAAATTGTATGTCCTCTTGATGAAAGTAAAAGTGGAGAGTGAAAAAGTTGACTTAAAGCTCAACATTCAGAAAATGAAGATCATGGCATCTGGTCCCATCACTTCATGGGAAATGGATGGGGAAACAGTGGAAACAGTGTCAGACTTTATTTTGGGGGTCTCCAAAATCACTGCAGATGGTGATTGCAGCCATGAAATTAAAAGACGCTGACTCCTTGGAAGAAAAGCTATGATCAGCCTAGACAGCATATTTAAAAGCAAAGACATCATTTTGCCAGCAAAGGTCAATCTAGTCAAAGCTACAGTTTTTCCAGCTGTCATGCATGGATGTGAGAGTTGGACTGTGAAGAAGGCTGAGCACTGAAGAATTGATGCTTTTGAACTGTGGTGTTTGAGAAGACTCTTGACAGTCCCTTGGACTGCAAGATCCAACCAGTCCATCCTAAAGGAGATCAGTCTTGAATATTATTGGAAACACTGATGCCAAAGCTGAAACTCCAATACTTTGGCCACCTAATGCAAAGACTGACTCATTGGAAAAGATCCTGCTGCTGGGAAAGATTGAAGGTGGGAGGAGGAGGGGGCAACAGAGGATGAGATGGTTGGATGGCATCACCAACTCAATGGACATGAGTTTGAGTAAGCTCCAGGAGTTGGTGATGGACAGGGAAGCCTGGTGTGCTGCCCTTCATGGGGTCACAAAGAGTTGGACACAACTGAGTGACTCAACTGAACTGAAAAGTCAGTCAGGAAAAAAAGAATCATGGTGACTGTAGAAACAGTCAGAGACTTCACAGATGTGTAGCAGTAAAGAATCTGCCTGCCAATTTGAGACAGAGGCAAGAGACACAGGTTCAATCTCTGGGTCAGGTAGATCCTCTGGAGAAGGAAATGGCAACCCACTCCAGTATTCTTGCCTGAAAATTTCCATGGACAGAGGAGCCTGGTGGGCTACAGTTCGTGGGGCTGCAGAGTCAGGCATGACTGAGCACAGAGACAAACACTTAAAATATACAGATACCAGAAATATCACTGGAAGCTTTTAGACACAGAAAAATTAAGTAGCACCTGCTTAAAATAAGCACCCTAATTGAAATTGTACTTGTGAGCAACTATCCACATTCCTGTAACATTGGATTTGGGAGCAGGAAGAATTGTTTTTGTTTTAAATAGGCAGCAAATCCTTACAAATTCATGATTCCAAACCTCTAAAAAAACAAACCATCCACAAGCTTACTCTGTTAAAACCTCTAGCACTTTATAGTGTGTTCATTCTCTGAGCTGTGTGAAAATGTCTAGAAATTTTTAGAGTGCATTTACAAATCAAAAGATACTGAAATGCCACAAAAAGGGACCGTTAGACTTAACAGAAATGACCTCATTATTTATTCTTTTAAATCTTAACCTTAACTATGTCTCTGGGCTATCAGGCCTAATTCTATCATCAATAACAGTGATCTATTTAAGATGTGCCTAAATGATTTTTCCCTCTTCTCTTTCATATCACTAGTCATATATTTTTAAAATAATTGACTCTTTAGAAAGTTAATAATTAACCAAGGAATTTCTATTAATGAGTGTTACATTGATTTTTCTCTTTAAAAGCACATGCATTTTTATTAACATTTTATATTACCCGGGTGACAACTTATGTCACTAGGTCTTTAAACATTGAGGTAAGTTTGCTTTGAATTTCTGTGTCACACTAGACTGACCATGATTTGCCACTTATTTGTGAAATTCTTGTGATGCTTTTAGCTACATGATTACATCTGACACTAGCTTTTTTCCCCACTGAATTTTCACCCTCCACTTTGCAACCTGTTTCTATTTGCAAATTTTTACACGTCTAGAAATTTATATAAATTTGCAATTCAGTTCCACTCCTGCAATTAAAAAAAAAAAAAAACCCAAAATACAAAAGCTCTTTATGGATGTAGTAGATTTTACAGAAAGTTTGGTATGATGAAGGGGTTTATAAGCTAGCAAATAGAAAATTAGAGGAGGGAAAAAAGATGGCGGAGGAATAGGATGGGGAGAACACTTTCTCCCTCTCTACCTCATCGAAAGAACATTTCAACGCTGAGCAAATTCCACAAAATAACTTCTGACTGCTGGCAGAGGATATCAGGCATCCAGGAAAGCAGATCACTGGCTTCAAAACCAGGTAGGAATTATTTTATTTTAAAGAACAAAGATAGAGACAAAGGAGATAGGGAGGGAATCCCGTCCCAGGAAGAGACTCTTAAAGAGAGGTTCCCTAAAATTGGGGAACTTTCTCACAGCCGTGTCTGGGGCGAGCCCTGGAAGCACAGAGGGCAACATAACAAGAAGGAAGAATAAATAAATAATTAAAACCAACAGATTACGAATTCAACAGTATAACCCCCAGCGGATAAGCAGCGCAAACGCCTGCGTCCGGCAGCAGTGGGGGTTGGGCAGGAGGAGCGCGCCCGCGACAGTGCTCTCTAAGAATTGGGCTGCGGGAGACGTAGGCTGCAGGGCTTTTCTCGAGAATCGGGCGTAATGGGGCCAGAAGCGGGGTCGCGCGTGGATAGAGCGAATTATCCCGGACTAGCAAACCAGACTGGGGGATAACTAACACGGAAATGCCCGAACATAAGACACTGACAGGCCCGTGCACAGAACAAAGGGCGGATCGGAAATAACCGGCTGCAGACCATCCCCCCACCAGCGACAGGCAGCCAGAGCCTTAAGTGCTGGAAGAGGGCAGTCGCAGCTCAAGAGAGACATTACCTACCAAATTGCAAGCAAGCTTCTTTATTGAGACTTCTGGGGGTCTCTGAATAGTCATTATCTGCCTGAGAAAGAGCCCCAGCGGAGACCCCAGAAAACTGAGCGACCCGGAAAGCCCAGAAGACGCAACAATAGTCCGCGCCAAACTCCCTAGCTACTCGGACTTGGAACCAAACCCAGCACCCGGAGGGGACTTCCTGAGTGCCAATCCTGAGCGGCTTAAACCAGGGGATTGCATGAAACATTGGGCAGGCCTCAGACAGTTATCCCACGGATTGGGAAGGGGCAAGCCCAGTGCAGAGCTCACCACCACCCTCCCTGTGGCAAGACAGAAATCAGACACGGAAGAGACCAGCAAACAGAGGAAGTCAAACAGAGGGAACTGCCTTGGTAGCGACCCCACACAGTCCTCAATGACAGAGAAAGTGCCAGATACACCCTTTCTACTTTTATGATCAAAAAATTTTTTTTGGGGGGATGATGTGGAAGCGTGATTTTTTTAAGAATTTTTTCTTTCTTTAAAAATTATTTTTTTCCTTTTTAAATATGTTTAGCCTTTTCTTTTTCATCTTTTTACCCTAAACTTGCTTAAATTTTTAAGTCTTCTATATTTCTAGTTATTATTTTTATAACCTAATATTACTTTTCAAAAAAAAAAACCTATCGTTTAAGCAAATGCCGTATACAGTCTTATTGGTGGAGGAAGTTGTCTTTTAATAATTCTGGAGTTTTTATTATATTTTACTTTATTTTTTTTCCTTTTTTCTCCATTTTTAAAAAAATTTCTCTCTCCTTCTTCTTCTTCTCTTCAATAATCTATCTTTGAAAATCCAATCTATACTCCAGATTTTTAATCTTGGCATTTTAGTATTTGTTGCCAATTTTGTACTTTTAAAAACCTAATCCTCAGTACCCAGTTTTACATGAGTGCAAGACTACTGGCTTGACCACTCTCTCCACCTCTGGAATCTCTCTTTTCTCCACCAGGTGGCTTTTGTCTCCTCCCTCCCCCCCTCCCCCTCTCTACCCAACTCTATGAATCTCTGTGTGTTCCAGAAGGAGAACTCTAAGGGAACTGGTCACTGACCGGATCTGTATCCCTCCTTCCCATCTCCCTCTTTTATCCTCTTGTCCACCTCTAGATAGAGGTGGACATGTATAACTCTGTGACCACCTCTGAGCGGTCCAGACTTGGAGTGCACACAAGAAAGTGGTTACGGGCTAACTTGCTTTTCCATCTTTTGATTCCACCTCATCCCATTCCACTCATCTTTACTCCCTCCCTCTTCTCTCCTCCAAGTAACTCACCGATCCTCTAGGGATGACCCTCAAGGTGGAGAAACCTATCATCATTAACCTAGATGTTTTAACATTAGTGCTGAATAGATGGAGAAATCATGAGGCTATTGTAAAAATAAATCTGAATACCAGAATCAGGAGGCATAATTCCAAATCCTGAGATCATCAAAGAATTCCTGAATACAGGGAACATTATCCAATTAGAGCTCATCAAAAGCCTTCATACCTATACTGAAATTGAGCACTGCCCAAGGGCCAACAAGTTCCAGAGAAAGACATACCACGCAAATTCTCCAGCAACACAAGAACAAGCCCCTGAGCTTCAATACACAGGCAACTCAAAATACTCCAAAACCATTGACGTCTCATAACCCATTACTAGACACTTCACAGCACTCCAGAGAGAAGAAATCCAGCTCCACCCACCAGAACTCCAACACAAGCCTCCCTGATCAAGAAACCTTGACAAGCCACTGATATAACCCCAAACACAGAGAGGAAGCTCTATAATAAAGAGAACTCCACAAATTACCAGAATATAGAAAAGCCACCCCAAACGCAGCAATATAACCAGGATGAAGAGACAGAGGAATACCCAGCAGGTAAAGGAACAGGAGACATGCCCACCAAACCAAACAAAGAGGAAGAGATAGGGAATCTACCTGAGAAAGAATTCCAAATACTGATAGTGAAAATGATCCAAAATCTTGAAATCAAAATGGAATCACAGATAAATAGTCTGGGGTCAAGGATTGAGAAGATGCAAGAAAGGTTTAACAAGGACCTAGAAGAAATAAAAAAGAGTCAACATATAATGAATAATGCAATAAATGAGATCAGAAAAACTCTGGAGGCTACAAATAGGAGAATATCGGGAGGCAGAAGATAGGATTAGTGAAAAAGAAGATAGAATGGTAGAAAAAAATGAATCAGTGAGGGATAAAGAAAGACGAAGTAAAAGAAATGAGGACAACCTCAGAGACCTCCAAGACAATATGAAACGCTCCAACATTCGAATTATAGGAGTCCCAGAAGAAGAAGACAAAAAGAAAGACCATGAGAAAATACTTGAGGAGATAATAGTTGAAAACTTCCCTAAAATGGGGAAGGAAATAATCACCCAAGTCCAAGAAACCCAGAGAGTGCCAAACAGGATAAACCCAAGGCGAAACACCCCAAGACATATTTTAATCAAACTAACAAAGACCAAACACAAAGAACAATTATTAAAAGCAGCAAGGGAAAAACAACAAATAACACACAAGAGGATCCCCATAAGAATAACTGCAGACCTTTCAGTAGAAACTCTTCAGGCTAGGAGGGAATGGCAAGACATACTTAAAGTGATGAAAGATAATAACCTTCAGCCAAGACTACTGTACCCAGCAAGGATCTCATTCAAATATGAAGGAGAAATCAAAAGCTTTACAGACAAGCAAAAGCTGAGAGACTTCAGCACCACCAAACCAGCTGTCCAACAAATACTAAAGGATAGACTTTAGAAAGGAAACACAAAAAGGACGTATAAACCCGAACCCAGAACAATAAAGTAAATGGCAACAGGAGCATACTTATCAATAATTACCTTAAATGTAAATGGGTTGAATGCCCCAACCAAAGGCAAAGACTGGCTGAATGGATACAAAAACAAGATCCCTATATATGCTGCCTACAGGAGACTCACCTCAAAACAACAGACACATACAGACTAAAAGTAAAGGGATGGAAAAAGATATTCCATGCAAATAAAGACCAAAAGAAAGCAGGAGTAGCAATACTCATATCCGATAAAATAGACTTTAAAACAAAGGCTGTGAAAAGGGACAAAGAAGGCCACGACATAATGATTAAAGGAACAATCCAAGAAGAAGATAAAACAATTATAAATATATATGCACCCAACATAGGAGCACCACAATATGTAAGACAATTGCTAACAAGCATGAAAGGGGAAATTAATAACACAATAATAGTGGGAGACTTTAATACCCCACTCATACCTATGGACAGATCAACTAAACAGAAAATTAACAAAAAAACGCAAACTTTAAATGATACAATAGACCAGTTAGACCTAATTGATATCTATAGGACATTTCACCCCAAAACAATGAATTTCACCTTTTACTCAAGTGCACACGGAACCTTATCCAGGATAGATCACATTCTGAGTCATAAATCTAACCTTGATAAATTCAAAAAAAATCGAAATTATTCCAAGCATCTTCTCTGACCATAATGCACTAAGGTTAGATCTCAATTATAGGAGAAAAACTATTAAAAATTCCAACATTTGGAGGCTGAACAACACCCTTCTGAATAATCAACAAATCACAGAAGAAATCAAAAAAGAAATCAAAATATGCATCAAAATGAATGAAAATGAAAACACAACTACACAGAACCTATGGGACACTATAAAAGCAGTTCTAAGAGGAAAGTTCACAGCAATACAGGCATACCTCAAGAAACAAGAAAAAAGTCAAATAAATAACCTAAATCTAGACCTAAAGCAACTAGAAAAGGAAGAAATAGAGAACACCAGAGTTAGTAGAAGGAGAGAAATCCTAAAAATTAGGGCAGAAATAAATGCAAAAGAAACAAAAAGAGGCCATAGCAAAAATCAACAAAGCAAAAAACTGGTTCTTTGAAAGGATAAATAAAATTGACAAACCATTAGCCAGACTCATCAAGAAACAAAGAGAAAAATATCAAATCAACAAAATTAGAAATGAAAATGGAGAGATCACGACAGACAACTCACAAATACAAAGGATCATAAGAGACTACTATCAGCAATTATATGCCAATAAAATGGACAACTTGGAAGAAATGGACAAATTCTTAGAAAAGTACAACTTTCCAAAACTGAACCAGGAAGAAATAGAAAATCTTAACAGACCCATCACAAGCATGGAAATTGAAACTGTAATCAGAAATCTTCCAGCAAACAAAAGCCCAGGTCCAGACAGCTTCACAGCTGAATTCTACCAAAAATTCCGAGAAGAGCTAATGCCTATCTTACTGAAGCTATTCCAGAAAATTGCAGTGGAAGGTAAACTTCCAAATTCATTCTATGAGGCCACCATCACCCTAATACCAAAACCTGACAAAGACACCACAAAAAAGAAAACTACAGGCCAATATCACTGATGAACATAGATGCAAAAATCCTCAACAAAATCCTAGCAATCAGAATCCAGCAACACATTAAAAGATCATACACCATGACCAAGTGGGCTTTATCCCAGGGATGCAAGGATTCTTCAATATCCACAAGTCAATCAATGTAATTCACCACATTAACAAACTGAGAAATAAAAATCATATGATTATCTCAATAGATGCAGAGAAAGCCTTTGACAAAATTCAACATCCATTTATGATAAAAACGCTCCAGAAATCAGGAATAGAAGGAACATACCTCAACATAATAAAAGCTATATATGACAAACCCACAGCAAACATTATCCTCAATGGCAAAAAATTGAAAGCATTTCCCCTAAAGTCAGGAACAAGACAAGGGTGTCCACTTTCACCACTACTCTTCAACATCATACTGGAAGTTTTGGCCACAGCAATCAGAGCAGAAAAAGAAATAAAAGGAATCCAAATTGGAAAAGAAGAAGTAAAACTGTCACTGTTTGCAGATGACATGATCCTCTACATAGAAAATCCTAAAGACTCGACCAGAAAACTAATAGAGCTAATCAATGAATATAGTAAAGTTGCAGGATATAAAATCAACACTCAGAAATCCCTTGCATTCCTATACACTAATAATGAAAAAGTAGAAAAAGAAGTTAAGGAAACAATTCCATTCACCATTGCAATGAAAAGAATAAAATACTTAGGAATATACCTACTTAAAGAAACTAAAGACCTATATATCGAAAACTATAAAACACTGATGAAAGAAATCAAAGAGGACACTAATAGAGGGAGAAATACACCATGCTCATGGGTCGGAAGAGTCAATATAGTGAAAATGAGTATACTACCCAAAGCAATCTACAGATTCAATGCAATTCCTACCAAGCTACCAGCAGTATTTTTCACAGAACTAGATCAAATAATCTCAACATTTGTATGGAAATACAAAAAACCTCGAATAGCCAAAGCAATCTTGAGAAAGAAGAATGGAACTGGAGGAATCAACTTGCCTGACTTCAGGCTCTACTACAAAGCCACAGTCATTAAGACAGTATGGTACTGGCACAAAGACAGAAATATAGATCAATGGAACAAAATAGAAAGCCCTGAGATTAACCCACACACCTATGGATACCTTATCTTTGACAAAGGAGGCAAGAATATACAATGGAGTAAAGACAGTCTCTTTAACAGGTGGTGCTGGGAAAACTGGTCAACCACTTGTAAAAGAATGAAACTAGATCCCTTTCTAACACCATACACAAAAATAAACTCAAAATGGATTAAAGATCTAAATATAAGAACAGAAACTATAAAACTCCTAGAGGAGAACATAGGCAAAACACTCTCCGACATAAATCACAGCAGGATCCTCTATGATCCAACTCCCAGTATACTGGAAATAAAAGCAAAGATAAACAAATGGGATCTACTTAAAATTAAAAGCTTCTGCACAACAAAGGAAACTATAAGTAGGATGAAAAGACAGCCTTCTGAATGGGAGAAAACAATAGCAAATGAAACAACTGACAAACAACTAATCTCAAAGATATATAAGCAACTTATGCAGCTCAACTCCAGAAAAATAAATGATCCAATAAAAAAATGGGCCAAAGAACTAAATAGGCATTTCTGAAAAGAAGAATACGGATGGCTAACAAACACATGAAAAGATGTTCAACATCACTCATTATTAGAGAAATGCAAATTAAGACCACAATGAGGTACCATTTCACACCAGTCAGAATGGCTGGGATCCAAAAGTCTACAAGCAATAAATGCTGGAGAGGATGTGGAGAAAAGGGAACCCTCTTACACTGCTGGTGGGAATGCAAACTAGTACAGCCACTATGGAAAACAGTGTGGAGATTCCTTTAAAAATTGCAAATAGAACTGCCTTATGACCCAGCAATCCCACTGCTGGGCATACACAGTGAGGAAACCAGAATTGAAAGAGACACATGTACCCCAATGTTCATTGCATCACTGTTTATAATAGCCAGGACATGGAAGCAACCTAGATGTCCATCAGTAGATGATTGGATAAGAAAGGTGTGGTACATATACACAATGGAATACTACTCAGCCCTTAAAAAAAAAATTTGACTCAGTTCTAATGAGATGGATGAAATTGGAACCGATTATACAGAGTGAAGTAAGCCAGAAAGAAAAACACCAATACAGTATACTGACACATATATATGGAATTTAGAAGACAGTAATGATGACCCTATATGTGAGACAACAAAGAGACACAGAGGTATAGAGTGGACTTTTGGATTCTGCAGGAGAGGGAAAGGGTGGGATGGTTTGGCAGAATGGCAATGAAACATGTATATTTTCTTGTAAGAAACGAAGCACCAATCTATGTTCAATGTAGGATGCAGGATGCATGGGGCTGAAGCACAGGATGATTCAAGTAGAGGATGTGGGGTGGGAGGTGGGAGGGGGCTTCGGCATTGGGAGATTGTGTTCACCTATGGCTGATTCGTGTCAATGTATGGCAAAACAAATACAGTATTGTATATAAAAAAATAAATAAATTTAATAATTTTTAAAAAAAGCTAGGAAATAGAAAATTAAATGTTAAGTATCTTTGGTATAAAAGCATTTATTTGCCCATTCTGCAGGTTCATTCTATCATCTTCCATGTCTCCATAATCTTTGTTTCCTCTTCACTTCTGTGTCACTTTCTGTATCAATTTGTGTCACTGTTCTGTCACGTTTTATGCAGATGAAACACAAAACACAAAGCCAGAAATAGTTTCTTTCTGTTTTGTTTTGTTTTGTTTTGTTTTTGATGTGCTAGGTCCTTGATGCTATATATGGGCTTTCTCTAGTTGCAGTGAGCAGGGGCTACTCTCTGAGTACTTCATACTCTCAGCAAGGGCTCTAGGACATGGGGCTTCAGTAGTTGGGGCCTAGTTGCCCTGAGACATATGAGGTCTTATTTCCTTGACCAAGGGTCAAACCTGTGTCCCCTGTATTGCAAATGGACTCTTAACCACTGGACCACCAGAGGAGTCCTCAGAAAAAAATTTCTTAAAGGAAATTCTTCCTGTTTTATTCTATAGAATAACACAATTTTCTCCAGTTTCCTCTCTAAAGTCAGTTTTAATACAACATCTAATCCAATATTTGCTCGATTACACTTCACTAACTAGCAAGAAAGAAAATTTATTTTTACTTCAGAATTTAATGACCTAGAATCTGCCTATGGGCTGATGCTTCAGATATCACAATAGAATTGTACCTAAACTACCAAATATGCAATTCACTTCATACTTAAACACATGGAAGAATTCCTCCTTCAATGTTCCACACATTGTTAAAACTTATCAAGTGTAATCTTTTTTCTTGTTTGGGTTTTTAGAAACATTTGAAAGAGACAATGACTCCTTGCTAGAAAGTTACTTTTTTAATGTTTCTTAATTGGAGTATAATTGCTTTACAATGTTATGCTAGTTTCTGCTGTACAATCACGTGAATCAGCTATACATATACACATATCCCCTGCCTCGTGAGCCTTTTTTCCACACCCATCCCCCATTTGGCCCTGGAAAATTACCCTTTATTTGAGCTCTGTGGCACTATATTGTTCCTGTCTTCCTCTTATATTACTAGATCCTCATTTTCAAGCTTCTTTGCTGCTCACTTATCAGTATTTTAGTATCTAAAAGTTGGAGAGACACAGGGCTCTGTCCTTAGTCTTCTTCTCTTTTTATTTATTTTAATTTTTACTCCCCAGATGCTCTCACTGTAACTCATGAGATTTACATATTATCTATAAGTATCTGGCCACCCCAATTTTATCATTTTCTGATCTCTTTACTGAAGTCTATACTTGTCTATCCAATCAGTTACTTTCAATTTCCTTTCTAAAATTTAAGACCCCTGAAATTTAGCATATCCCAAAACTGAACAATTTATTTTCCCTCTATATTTTTCTTTATCGATATAATTTGAAGTACATATCTAAACTTTTCAGCAGTGTAAATGTCTTCTTTTAAAATAAATCCTAAATCTACCCAGCTCTCACCATCTCACTGATACCATGTTTTCCAAACCACTATCATCGCTTCCATGGAAAAGTCCTTTCTTCCAGACTTATTTTTACAGTTCCTTTTTCTGCATGGAGTATTTTAAAATGTAGTAATATATTCTCCCTTGGATCAAAAACCCTCCAATGGACACCAGTCTCACACACAATAAATCCTCAGTGCTTAACATGACCAAAAATATTCTGTGTCATTAGATTCTTGGCAATATCTCTGAACTGATCTCACCTGAGCCTTCCCCTTCTCCATTGTAGCCACACTGACTCCCTTGCTATTTCTTGAGCAAATCCATCATATTCCCTTATCACAGCCTTTTCCTTTGCTGTTCCACAGCATTTTTATTCCCTTAGTCCATTTAATTTGCTTCTAAAATGGAGCTTTCTCAATTAAGCTTTTCCTGTCTACACTATCTAAGGTGATACTATCTCCCACAAGCAACCTACCCCCATACTTTTTGCTTATTTTTTTACCATAACATCTATTATTTGTTCATTTATTTTTAAATTTTTCTTCCCATCAAAAGGTAAGTTCAGTGTCTAGCATGTAGTAGATACTTATGTTTATTTAATATATGAATCATTCCTTTCCAAGGTTTTAAAGCTTTTTAAGATTTTTACCATTCACTAAAAGTATATACCATCATAAACTATTCTAGAGATTGATGAAGAAAAAGTGTGGAGAGATTTTTATGTCAATTTATTCTTTTCAACAAAATATTGGACTCCTGAGGCTGTATTAAAGTTTAAAACAGTTATTTTATTATTTAAATAATTGATATTGACAGTAAAAGTTATATTTAATTTGACTTGCAAAATATACATTATCAGTAACCTACATTTCAAGTTAGGCCTACAAGAAATTTGAGTATTGTTTTCTTTCAATTGAAGAAGCAAAGAGGTAATGTTTCTAAAATAGTCTGAAAGATAGAAAAGAAATCAGTAGCTCTAATCTCTACTCTTAGTACTTAGATTGGGCCATTAACTCACTTCCATTTTCACTGCTTCTGCCATTTAACTATAGGCTTAAGGAAGCTAAAATGTTCTATAATTGAAATTACTTTCATTTAACCGCATAACACATGAGATGCAATCCCAGCAAAGTTTAGACTGACTCAGTAATAAGATTTCTTTGATGATACCACAAGAATTCAATGAAGTATCCAAAATCTAAATTTAATTTTATAAAGATAGAATAGCTCTGGGGAAACCATCAGTGAAATGCCACCTGAGGAAATTATAAACCAAAAGAAACAACTTTTTACAATTAATCCACCTACAAATCTTCATCTGAAGTGTTATGGAAAGCATAAAAGAGTCTTGGGGGAAAAAAATGAGATTGTTTCTTTTTCTATTCTATAAAAAACTGTTTCCTTATAAGATGAAGTTACTTATATTTTGGGAAAGACAATAAAATTGCTCTTCAGAAGTCCTAAATATTATTAGAATAATATGTATTACTAATGTAACACTTTAGTCTTTTTTTTGGTGATGATCTTTTCCCAAATAGTAAGTGTATTTTATAAATCCAAGCTCTATTCATCTACACATGAAGCAGAATTGTCTGCTAAATATCCCAAAATGAATAGTTTGGATAGACTCAAATAATAATACAGAGATAGGAGAGAGTTAGATGGAGAAGGATAAGGTGAGTCTTTCTTCACTAATATTAGAACTAAACGTGTAAGTTTTCAAATCATGTCTAAACTGGCCAATGGACTTTAAGTGACAGCCATACTTTATTTTATTGCACTTTGCTTTATTGTGTTTTGCAGTTTTTTTGTTTGTTTGTTTTTCACAAATTAGAGGTTTGTGGTAACCCTGCTTTGAGTGAGTCTATTCAGTGCTATTTTTCCAAAAGCATTTTCTCACTTTGTGTCTCTGTGTCACCTTTTGGTAATTTTCACAATATTTCAAACTTTTTATTATTATTTATACTTGTTATGCTGATCAGCAATCTTTGATGTTATATTGTAATGGTTGGGGTGCCAGGAACTGTGCCTGTATAAGATGGCAAACTTAATCAGCATGTGTTCTGACTGCTCCATCAACCAGCTGCTCCCCCATCTCTCTCCCTTCCCTCCAGCCTCCCTATTCCCTAAGACTCAACTATATTGAAATGAGGCTATTTAATAAACCAGCAATGACCCCTAAGTGTTCAAGTGAAAGGAAGATTCTACAGATTTTCACTTCAAAGAAAAAGATAGAAATCATCAAACTTAGTGAGGAAGGCATGTTGAAAGCCAAGATGGGCTAAAAACTAGGTCTCCTGTGCCAAACAACCAAGTTGTAAATGCAAAGGAAAAGTTTTTCAAGGAAATTAAAAGCACTGCTCTAGTGAACCCATCAATTTCAAGAAAGCAACAGAACCTTATTGCTACTATGAAGAATGTTTCAGTGTTCTGGATGGAAGACCAAACCAGCCACAATATTCCCTTAAACCAAAGTATAATCTGGAGCAAGACCCTAATGTTCTTCAATCCTGTGATGGATGAGAGAGGTGAAGAACCTGCAGAAGAAAAGTTTGAAGCTAACAGAGGCTGATACATGAGGTTTAAGGGGAAAAAAACCCATCTTCATAAGATAAAAGTGCAAGGTAAAACACTGTTGCAGAAAGTTACCCAGAAGATATAGCTATGATCATTAATAAAGCTGGTTGCACTAAGCAGCAGAATTTCATTGTAGATGAAAGAGCCCCATAAGATACAATCAAGTATTTTCATAGCTAGAAAGAAGTCAATGACTGGCTTCAAAGCTTCAAAGCACAGACCAACTTTCTTGTTAGAGGCTAATACAGCTGGTGACTTTAAATTGAAGCCAATGTTCATTTATAGTTCTGAAAGTCCTAAGGCCCTTAAAAATTATTCCAAATCCACTGTGCCTGTGCTCTGTAAGTGGAACAATGCCTGGATGATAGCATTTCTCTTTGCAACATGTTTTACTGGATATTTTAAGACTACTATTGAGATCTACTCAGGAAAAAAAAAAAAAAGAAGCCTTTCAAAGTATTACTGCTCATTGACCTTGTCAACCAAGAGCACTAATGGATATGTATAATAAGATTAATGCTGTTTTTATGCCTCCTAACACATAATCCACCCTGCAGGCCATGTATCAAAGAGCAATTTTGAGTTTCAAGTCTTATTATTGAAGAAATACATATCTTAAAACTATAGTTGGCATGGATAGAATATTCCTCTGATGGAATTAGATCTGGGCAAGTAAATTGGAAACCTCTGGAAAGAATTCACCAATTTAGATGCCATTAAAGAGCATTCATGATTTATGAGAAGAGGTCAAAATGCCAACATTAATAGGAGTTTGGAAGAAGTGGATTTCAACCCACATGGATGACTTTTAGAGTTTCAAGTCTTCAGTAGAGGAAGTAAGTGTAGATGGGTTGGAACTAAATATCAAGAGAACTATAATTAGAAATGGAACTTCAAGATGTGACTTGAATTACTGTAAGCTCATGATAAAAATTTAGCAGCTGCAGAGTTACTTCTTGTGATGAGTAAAGAAACTGGTTTCTTAAGATGGATCTACTCCTGGTGAAGATGCTATTGTTGGGCTACACACCCTAGGCTTGCAAGCTCTGTACTTGTTCAGCCTCAAGACTGAAAAAAAGTTTGGAGTCAGCAACAGAGATATCAGTGGTACATAAGGTAAAAATCTTACATGTTTGAATCAAAAGAGTTCTGAAGTAACAGCCCACCCTGGACAGTAGATGGTTGTTAGAACTTGGTGGTGACTGTCTTTGCTTCCAGGGGAATAGGGAGACTACCATTCATAGGAAGAATTGACATCAGATTGGCCTATCCGTTACTAGGGAAACCACCAGAAAGGAACAGTCTTCTTAGCCCCTCAAGCTAAGTATCTTCTTGGGGCCAGAGGTCTTCCCTTTGCTAAATTGAAAGGGCAGCCATTCAGATCTAAAGATAAGAATGACCACTAGGGTGGAGGATAGTCTGTAGTTATTTATAATTAGGCTCTGCGATTAAGGAGGAAGGTCAGTCATGGTCAAACAGGATGCACAGAAAGCAAGCAAACAGTCATCGTGGGTGGCTTGACTCCTAACTGTGAAGGTTATTGAAATGACAACAAAAGTTTTAGAGTATTATAGAAATTGAGTTAATAAAGCAGTGGCAGAGTTTGAGAGGATTGATTCCAATTTTGAAAGAAGTTCTATTATGGGCAAACTGCTCTCAAACAGCATTGCATGCTACAGAGAAACTATTCATGAAAAGGAGAATTAATCATGGCAAACCTCATTGTTGTCTTACTTTAAGAAATTGCCATAGCCACCCCAACTTTTAGCAACCACCACCCTGATTAGTCAACAACCAACAATATCAAGGTAAGACTTCCATCAGCAAAAAGATTACAACTCACTAAAGGCTCAGATCATGGCTAAGATTTCTTCTTTTGGCAATAAAGTATATTTTTAATTAGAGTATGTATAGTTTTACACATAATGCTATAATTCACATAATGCTATTATACTATACTGTAGTAGACTGCTGTAAATAATATGCTATTTGTGGATGAAAGTTAAAAAAAAATGATTTACCTTTGTCTTCTATTAGTATGATTTTAATGGAGACTACTATGAATACACAAAAGAGCATAATATTAAGGAAAATAACTGAAGAGCTATAAACATGAGGAATTATTATGATGGTTCAAAGCAGTGTAAGTTTGTCTAGATAGAAAGTTTTAAGGGTTTTTTTTTAAACAATATCTTTCTAAAGATCAGTTTCACCTATAGTTAGTTCCAAGCTTGGAGGACCTATTATATTAAAGTATTGCCTAAAAGGCAACAAATGTTAGGGAAACTGGTAAGTTTTAAAGTGTATTTTCATACTTTCCTGAAAGTAAACGTGAGGTTTCTCGATCAAAGAAAATTGTTTCCTGCAATAACTTCAACTGTTCCTCTTGTCCACATCTTCTTTTCTTTTGGGGCTACCCAATAAAGGGCATATGGGTAGCTCTGTGCATACAAAAGCACCTGCATCACAGGAAAGAAACCTCAAAATATGAATGTGGCAGCTTATACGTGCTGCACATTTCTACTTCTGAGAGAAGGAGATATTTCCTGTTATAAACAAATTCTCTTGCCAAGAGGTGGGGAAGACTCCTGGGTACTTACCCTTTGAGATGAAAATTGTCTACACGTTTAAGATTAGACAGACTGTCTTGTTGTTGTTCACTCTCTAAATCGCATTTGATTCTTTGTGACGCCCATTTACTGCAGCATGCTAGGCTCCTCTGTCCTCCACTGTCTCCCAGAGTTTGCTCAAATTCATGTCAGTTGGGTGGGTGATGCTGTGTAGTTATCTCATCCTCTGCTGCCTCCTTCTCTCTTTACCTTTAGTCTTTCCCAGCATTAGGGTCTTTTCCAGTGAGTCAGCTTTTCACAGCAGGTGGCCAAAGTATTGGAGCTTCAGCTTCAGCAACTGTCCTTCCTGTGAATATTCAGAGTTGATTTCCCTTAGGATTGACTGGTTTGATCTTCTTGCAGTCCAAGGGACTCTCAAGAGTCTTTTCCAGCACCACAGTTTAAAAGCATTAATTCTTTGGTGCTCAGCCTTCTTTATCGTCCAGCTGTCACATCCATACATGACTACTGGAAAAGCCATAGCTTTGACTATATGGACCTTTATTAGGAAAGTGATATCTCTGCCTTTTAATATGCTATTTAGGGGTTTGTCATAGCTTTCCTTCTAAGGAGCAAGAGTCATTTAGATTCATGGCTGCATTTAAAATCACCATCAACAGTGATTTTAGAGCCCAAGAAAATAATTTCCAAGGCCTGTCTATTAACTCAAATTCCAATAAAATGTACTTCTAAAGTGTGAAACAACCAGAAACATTGAAAGTATATTCTCTATATAATGACCAATATTTGAAATGAAAAAGAGTAACACTTTTCTTCTAAATGACAAACTGATGACAGGGTCTTATCAGATATCTTCAAGTATCTCTTCATTTTATAAGCAATGTTTCTATTTGAGTCACAATAGAAACAAAATATTACATCCCCCCCAGTCTTCATCATGGGATTATTCATTATTCTGTCCTCACAGTTAACAGTTAATGTTTCTTAAAGAGCATTATACACACTTTTATTTTTCCTCTTGTATCTTTCCCCTAGACTGTCTTGTGGCTTAGCCAGTAAAGATTCTTCCTGCAATGCGGGAGACCTGGATTCAATCCCTGGGTTGCGAAGATCCTCTGGAGAAGGAAAGCTACCCACTTCAGTATCCTAGCCTGGAGAATTCCATGAACTGTTTAGTCCATGGGATCACAAAGAGTCAGACATGACTGAGCAACTTTCACTTCACTTCACTTCTAGACTGTCTAACACAGGGATCCCCAATCTCTGGGATCTAATGTCTGATGATCTGAGGTGGAGCTGATATAGTAATAATAGAATAAAAGCGCACAATAAATGTAACACACTTGAAACCATCCCCCCCCCAATCTCTCACCATCATAACCCCCAGTCCGTAGAAAGAAATATTCTTCCACAAAAGCAGTCCCTGGTATCAAAAGGTTGATAACCATTTGTCTAAAACCCACTCATTCCTCCTACAACTCAAAAAATTAAATTCATAAAATTAGATCATTAACGCATAGCTCTCTTCTGACCGCCTGATTAATGAATACAGGTGTTTACACTGTAACCTCACTTAGATATCTCCAAGCTATCTGAGACTCCAAAAGCCCCTTATTGAAATCATGAACCTCACCCAAAAGATGGTACTTTACACATTCACTTCAGTGAACGACATCACTATGAACCCAACTACTTATGCCGGAAACCAAGTCACCCTAACTCTTTCCTCTTCTTCATCCTCATATATAAGCTATAACCAAATCCTTTAAAATTTTAATTCGTATTTTTTTCTCAGATCTGTTTCTTTCTCTACCCACTGTCATCGGTATTATCTGAGCTACTATTACCTCTTACCTGAATTATTGCAGCAACATTTCTATACTGTTATGTGATAGCCTCAAGCCACACATATTTATTTACATTTAACTTTAATTAAAATTCAAAACCTCAAAATAATCACATTTCAGGTGAACAGCAAAGCTGTAGAACATTTACCTCACTGAAGAAATTTCCGTTGGATTTCACTTCATCTAAAATGTTCTGAGTTTGTTTTATACCTCATCTAATTAATTAGTCACATTGGACACAAAATTAGATTTTTAAATAATATTTTAAATAAATCCTGAGTCTCTCAACCCCTGAAACACACTGTCACACACATACACTTAGACACACACAAACACACACACACACAATTGAAAACATTTTATTGGCTTTCCTTCTGCTTTTAGATTAGACTTTAACTTACCTTTAAATGAAAATGATTATTTTGGCTAAAAAATTGTGCAGCAAACTGAATGGCTCCTGCTTATTCTGTATCCTTATGTAGACTCACTCTTATCTAGACCCTGTATGTAGTGTGCAATAATATAACAATACTGACCTTTAAAAAAATTTAAATGACCCCCACTCCATTCTTCTTTCTACTTCAGGGCATTTGAATAAGCAGTTACTTGATCATGGAGTTCTATTTTTATCTATTTATTTATTAACTATGCAACCATTAGACATTTCAAATCAGTTTTCCAAACCCAAGAAAAGCCTTCCATGACATTCTTGATCAGATCAAATCCTCTGACTTAAGTAATCATGCATGACACCCCTCCTTCAAAAGATTTATTATAGCTGCAATTTTACATGTAAATGTATGATATTTGATTACAGAGGACAGAGATAATATCTGTTTTTATTCAGTTATGGTATTAGCTTAGTGAAGGTACTTCTATACTTTTGTTGAATGAATTAAAATCTTTCTTAACTTCATTTTTGTTCTTTCACTTCACTGATTTAATAACAGTGATATGCTGCTGCTGATGCCGCTAAATTGCTTCAATCATGTCTGACTCTGCAGTCCCATGGACTGCAGCCTACCAGGTTCCTTTGTGCATGGGATTTTCCAGGCAAGAGTACTGGAGTGGGTTGCCATTGCCTTCTCCACAGTGATATGACTATCATAAAATACCTATGCAAGTTAACAGGTTTCATTGGAAACAATGACACTAACTCTGACTTTAGCAAAGATCTTATTGAAGGATGTCTTGGAAGTCTGAAGACCAGGAAAGGAAGCTTCTACCAGCAAGTAAAACAGCCAACATCGTGTCTTTGTCAGACACAGAATGTTGCCACTGGCCCTGCCTACTCTGAACCCCCACTAATGCTGGCATCACTGGACGCTGAGCTCCACTGCATACGGAGAGAATGATGCATGGCTGTTACTGCTTTACTAGTGCCTGTTGAGGGCAACTGACTGGGAGAACCTCAGTCATACTCCAATGCTTCAACTAGCCAGAGGACAGAAAGAAGAAATACAGAAACTTCAGATTCCCTAGGCTGGGGGAATGCCTTGTCTCTACACAGGCTCTCCCGGGCACTCCTCCCAAAGAGGAAGGG
Organism: Nanger dama; assembly: GCA_917880005.1. Taxonomy (NCBI): domain Eukaryota; kingdom Metazoa; phylum Chordata; class Mammalia; order Artiodactyla; family Bovidae; genus Nanger; species Nanger dama. The sequence goes on from CAKJTW010000059.1 coordinate 9,147,336, forward strand.
GCTCTAGATGTTGAATAGCTCAATATATGAGCACAATATATATTAATCTTTATTTCAAAGTTTTCTCAAACATCCAAAATACATCAATTTTGTTACATGAGGAAAACTTAATTTATTTTGTTATGATACATGGGGATAGTTGGTTTGTTTCATGAGTTTGTTCACTGTCATATTGCTAGAAATTAAAACAGCACCTGTAATTTAAGCATTCAATAAATATTTGTTGAATAATTATTAAATATTTTAGAAAATGACAGCCATTATATCAGTATTTACTATGGCTGAGACACTGCTGTAAATACTTTAAATATACTAAATTAATTAATTCTCACCATAGTCCTATGTGCATGTGCTAAGTTGCTTCAGTTGTGTCTGACTCTTTGCAACCCTATGGGCTATAGCCTGTCAGGCTCCTCTGTCCGCGGGATTCTTCAGGCAAGAATACTCTAGTGGGTTGCCATGCCCTCCTCCAGGGGATCTTCCTGACCCAGGGATGGAACCCTTGTCTCTTCTGTTTCCTGCAGTGGCAGGTGGGTTCTTTACTACCAGCACCACCTGGAAAGCCCATAGTCTTATGAGGTAGGCTCATTTAGTCTTCAAGACTGTAAAACCTGGATGTAGGGAGATAATAAATAAAGTCACAAAATAGTGAGTAGCAAAGCCTGAATTTTAATTATTGCATATGATTAACATGCATATGTAACTATTATTGCTTCCCTCATAGATCAGTGGGTTAAAAAATCTGCCTGCAAGGCAGGAGACCTCGGTCCTGGGGTTGGGAAGATCTACTGCAGAAGGGATAGGCTACCCACTCCGGTATTCTTGGGCTTCCCTTGTGGCTCAACTGTTAAAGAATCCACTTGCAATGCGGGAAACCTGGGTTTGATCCCTGGGTTTGGAAGATCCCCTGGAGAATGGAAAAGGTAACCACTTCAGTATTCTGGCCTGGAGAATTCCATGGACTGTATAGTCTATGGGGTCACAAAGAGTCGGGCACAACAGTGACTTTCACTTCCACTTTTCATAACTATTATATCAAGTAAACAAAAACAGTGACTCTAAAACTTGTATATAATTATTTTTAACAAATATAATTAAAACATAATGGATCAGTTGATTGACTACAAGGTCTGTGATAGTATTACAGCACAATCATATTAATGTTTCTAAAACTTAGCTCTGCTCAGAAATTTCCATAGCTCAGTGTTCCTTGGCCATATCTTAAGCCCTAAGGCTGGTCTTAAGGATCACCGATGATTTGATAGTAGTTTTCTGGTCTTTAGCACACTACTCACCATTGATATCAATTTCTATCTCTGTCACTGCCTTCATTATTATTACTCTTATTTCCTATTCCATGTTTGTATGTACACCTATGTTCCAGTTATCCTTTGGATATGTGTATATCTGGAAAATCTCAAGAATTTTATATACTATATGTTGTGTTTTGGCAACAGAGGCATAGGCAGCAGCATCAGCAAAGACATTTTGTAGAGTCCTAGTGAGCCATCTGCTTTTAGGATGGTAAACTAAATACCATCTGGTAACTAAATACTTACTTTTTATTACACCTGACGTGCCCGTATATTACATGGTTACTTTTTCCTAAGTGTTCTGCAGAACAAGACCCTATGCCTGAATGAGACACACATCCAGTGGTCACAGGATAAGTTTCATTCCTCTAAGCTTAGTATCAGTTGTTCCTTATGCTAAAGTTGAGATATACAGTTTAATCTGAGGCACACAGATGAGCACAGTTAGAGTTAAGCAACCCAGGGCTCCAAGCATAATCCTCTTCACCAATTGCTGAAATTTCTGACTTGATCAGTTAAATCTGTAACGAAGGTTGAGTAGGTTAGGCAGATGCAGCACAAGGCAGCACTAGGGAACACCAGTCAAAGTGCAAGCGTGCCAGTGGGCAGCAACGCAGCTCAATGAGCACTGCAGCCAACAAGTTTCAGTCGGAAATGCATGTTATCTAGAAGGCAGAAAGCAGAGCTGGTTAACAAAGCAAGCTTGAGAAGAAAGAGTTTCAATAATGGAGGTCATCACCTAGAAGTCCTGCTCACAGCACAAACTGTTAGGGTTCAGGCTCTATCCATGGGTGACTACACAATATGTTTTTGCTGCTGTAGTCCCTACTATTCCTTATATCTGTCTATCAAAATCCAAGTTTCAAGTAGCATTTCATAAGACATTTGCTAAAACCAGTTAATAAGTGATTTCCCTCTACTGAGGTAGGACAGTACTTTGAATATGGTATTAATATGGCATTAACAATGTGCTATATAGGCGTGGCGATTAATCTGACTACGCTAGACATTCCTTTTAAGTAGAACAAGCAGCAAAATCTTTTATAAAATCATTATCACTCCTGATACATATTCATATTCCATACCTACTAAGTAGGTTTCAATAAACTTTGTTAAATTAACCTAATGGCCACTTTACAGACTGGAGTGGCAAATTTTTTTTAATAAACAACATCCAGTTTAATTTTGCATCTACTCTACAGAAAATATTGACATTCATATATTAGCAATAAAAAGAAAAATCAATGGTTTCCCAAAGCTTTATTATAATTTCTGGATTCCTTTATAAAAACAAGGCAAAAGCCTACTTTGTGAACCATGAGAAAGTTAACCTTTCTAAAGGTGGCAAGATTTTGACATAAGCAATTTTTATTTTTATCTTTCTGCCTCTGGTAATGACAAAAGCACACTATCCTTTCAGTGGAGCAAGATTTTGCAACTAGCTGCTTGGAAAAAGTCAGTAGGTTCATTCTTTTCTCGGCTCTGCTCTGAGGTTGACTGATCTGCAGCAAGGCAGCTAATCTGGATGCCTTACTTTTAGTCCCTAAGGAGTGACTGTGGTCACGGTGTTTTAAATTTTTCTCAAAGTTGTATGAATGAAGGACAAAGATTCATAAAAAGTTTTGAATTGCTTAGAGAATTATTACTTATAAATGTAAGCTACTGTTATTATGTTTGAGCCAGACTTCAAACTCTTCAGTGCTTAGTTTATTCAAAGCTTCATCCATGATGACAATGAATCATTATGGCACCCTTGAGAGGAAAATATAAACTAATACAGATCCTTAAGTTCTCATTTTAATTTTTTTTTTACAATTTTATTTATTGATTTATTTATGGTGGTGCTGGGAGATCATTGCTGCTTGGAATTTTCTCAAGTTGGGGCAAGCCAGGGCTGTTCTCCAGTTGCTGGGCCCAGCTTCCCTTGTTGTGGAGCACAGAATCTAGGGGGCACAGACCGCAGTAGTTGTGGCACATGGCCTCAGTAGTTGGGGTACCTGGGCTCTAGGGTATCGGCTCAATAGTTGTGGTCCATGGGCTTAGTTGCTCCGTGGCATAAGGGGCCTTCCCGGACCAGGGATTGAACCTGTATCTTCTGCATTTGCAGGCAGATTCTTTACAACTGAGCCACCCAGGAGGCCCTTAAGTTCTTACTCCAATAACACAAGAAAAAGGTATGTTGTATACTCATCATACCTAGTTGATATTGTTCTTCAATTTGAGTAAAAAAGCTGGCTTAAAACTCAACATTCAATAAATGACGATCATGGCATCTGATCCCATCACTTCATGGCAAATAGATGGGGAAACAATAGAAACAGTGACAGACTTTATTTTCTTCAGTTCAGTTCAGTTCAGTCACTCAGTCGTGTCTGACTCTTTCTGACCCCATGAATCGCAGCACGCCAGGCCTCCTTGTCCATCACCAACTCCCGGACTTCACTTACACTCATGTCCATTGAGTCTGTGATGCCATCCAGCCATCTTAACCTCTGTCGTCCCCTTCTTCTCCCGCCCACAATCCCTCCCAGCATCAGAGTCTTTTCCAATGAGTCAACACTTCGCTTGAGGTGGCCAAAGTACTGGAGTTTCAGCTTTAGCATCATTCCTTCCAAAGAAATCCCAGGGTTGATCTCCTTCAGAATGGAATGGTTGAATCTCCTTGCAGTCCAAGGGACTCTCAAGAGTCTTCTCCAACACCACAGTTCAAAAGCATCAGTTCTTCTACACTCAGCCTTCTTCACAGTCCAACTCTCACATCCATGCATGACTACTAGAAAAAGCATAGCCTAGACTAGATGGACCTTATTCAGCTAAGTAATGTCTCTGCTTTTGAATATGCTATCTTGATTGGTCATAACTTTTCTTCCAAGGAGTAAGCGTCTTCTAATTTCATGGCTGCACTCACCATCTGCAGTGATTTTGGAGCCACCCAAAATAAAGTCTGACACTGTTTCCACTGTTTCCCCATCTATTTCCCATGAACTGATGGGACCGGATGCCATGATCTTCGTTTTCTGAATGTTGAACTTTAAGCCAACTTTTTACTCTCCACTTTCACTTTCATCAAGAGGCTTTTAGTTCCTCTTCAATTTCTGCCATAAGAGTGGTTTCATCTGCATATCTGAGGTTATTGATATTTCTCCCAGCAATCTTGATTCCAGCTTGTGCTTCTTCCAGTCCAGCATTCCTCATGATGTACTCTGCATATAAGTTAAATAAGCAGGGTGACAATATACAGCCTTGATGTACTCCTTTTCCTATTTGGAACCAGTCTGTTGTTCCATGTCCAGTTCTAACTGTTGCTTCCTGACCTGCATACAGATTTCTCAAGAGGCAGGTCAGCTGGTCTGGTATTCCCATCTCTTTCAGAATTGTCCACAGTTTATTGTGATCCACACAGTCAAGGCTTTGGCATAGTCAGTAAAGCAGAAATAGATGTTTTTCTGGAACTCTCTTGCTTTTTCCATGATCCAGCGGATGTTGGAGAATTGGTCTCTGACTCCTCTGCCTTTTCTAAAACCCACTTGAACATCAGGAGTTCACGGTTCACGTATGCTGAAGCCTGGCTTGGAGAATTTTGAGCATTACTTTACTAGCATGTGAGATGAGTGCAATTGTGCGGTAGTTTGAGCATTCTATGGCATTGCCTTTCTTTGGGATTGGAAGGAAAACTGACCTTTTCCAGTCCTGTGGCCACTGCTGAGTTTTCCAAATTTGCTGGCATATTGAGTGCAGCACATTCACAGCGTCATCTTTTAGGATTTGAAATAGCTCAACTGGAATTCCATCACCTCCACTAGCTTTGTTTGTAGTGATGCTTTCTAAGGCCCACTTGACTTCACATTCCAGGATGTCTGGCTCTAGATGAGTGATCACACCATCATGATTATCTGTGTCATGAAGATCTTTTTGTACAGTTCTTCCTTGTATTCTTGCCACCTCTTCTTAATATCTTTTGCTTCTGTTAGGTCCATACCATTTCTGTCCTTTATTGAGCCCATCTTTGCATGATATATTCCCTTGGTAGCTCTAATTTTCTTGAAGAGATCTCTGGTCTTTCCCATTCTGTTCTTTTCCTCTATTTCTTTGCATGGATCGCTGAAGAAGGCTTTTATATCTCTTCTTGCTATTCTTTGGAACTCTGCATTCAGATGCGTATATCTTTCCTTTTCTCCTTGGTTTTCATTTCTCTTCTTTTCACAGCTATTTGTAAGGCCTCCCCAGACAGCCATTTTCCTTTTTTGCATTTCTTTTCCATGGGGATGGTCTTGATCCCTGTCTCTTTTATAATGTCACAAACCTCATTCCACAGTTCATCAGGCACTCTATCTATCAGATCTAGGCCCTTAAATCTATATCTCACTTATTTTCTTAGGCTTCAGAATCACTGTGGACAATAACTGTAGCCCTGAAACTAAAAGATGCTTGCTCTTAGGAAGAAAAGCTATGACAAACCTATCTCATCCTCTGTTGTCACCTTTTACCCTTGCCTTTGATTTTTCCAAACATCATGGCCGTTTCTAATATCAGCGCTTTGCATCATTTGGCCAAAGTATTAGCGCTTCAGCTTCAGCATCAGTCCTTCCAATAAATATTATGGGTTGATTTCCTTTAGGATTGACTTGTTTGATCCCTTTCTGTCCAAGAGACTCTCAAGAGTCTTCTCCAGCACCACAGTTCAAAGATATCAGTTGTTCGGTGCTCAGTCTTTTTATTGACTACCTCTCATATCCATACATGACTACTGGAAAAGCCATAGCTCTAAGTATATGGACCTTTGCTGGCTATAGTTATTGTACTGTGATGGTACTGTGATGATGTAGGATGAGACTGTTGGATGGTATCACTGACCCAATTGATATGAATCTGAGTAAACTCTGGGAATAGTGGACAAGAAAGCCTGGCATGCTGCAGTTCAAACCATGCAGTTCATGGGATTTCAATGAGTTGGACATGACTGAGCAACTGAACAACAACAATGAACAAACTATTAAATATGCTATATTTCAATCCTGGAGCTTCACATAGTCACTTGTCTGTAAGAACTGTGGTGCTTTACACAGAAACAGCTTTCTTGTATCTCTCCACCACCAGATAAGTGGATAATCATGAGTCCCAAGTATTTTTCCACTTTAACTTGGAGAGCAGACATCAAAGATATGATTATAATAAAATGGCCTCCACTAAATATATAACTTAGCGGACAACACTGCTCAAGAGCAGAGCAATAAATCAGCTTCTGCAATACACAGAATACATTTCACCTTGCCATCTTCCTGTATCTGCTCAGTTCACCTTTACAGAGGAATTGCACTTAACCATGCTACTAGATATAATGCCACTTAATCTTCTTCATCTCTCTCAGTCTTATCTCACTTCATTTTTTCTTCAGACTCCTAACTATACTTGAATTAATTGTGTGTTTGTATTTGTTTTACCACCAAAACTCAAAATGCCTGAGAGCAGAGACTCTACATGTTTTGTTCTTTTTATCATTTTATTTCCAGTGCCTATATAATACATAGAAAGTGTCTAATAAATATTTGCTGAATCAATGACTATGTTATTTCTGATCTCTTAAACTACCCAAAGCACATCTTTAAACATAGTGGAAACACACAGCTTATATAAGTGGTAAATTATTAAAATATTAATTATAGGAAAATATTTTTATATTATGAAACAATTGATCAGTAAATACAAGAATCTGACAAGATGAAATATTATAGGAAAGATATTTTAAAAATCACATACATCAAAGGTCATCTAATTGGAAGCAAAGAAAATTTGTGTGGCTTTGCTACCCTCAATATATTTTAACTATAGAAACCATTCTTACATTTTTCTTATTTAAGGTAAATTTCATTATATCAGGGACTTTGTGGTTTTACAACATTTGAAATAATTCAAGTGAAACTAGCATACAGTTTTTCAAATAACTATCATTGAATCTAAATGCAAAAAATAGCTTTTTTTTAAACAGAGGACATATATTCAATATTTTTCTAAGATTTAAAAATAGAGTGCTTATTTTAAAAAGCTGCTATTACCTTTTCTTTTAAGCAATTTATGATGTAGTTGTGTATTCAAGAGTCAAAATTAACATGCATAAAATACTATAAGCAATAAAAAATATCATTGCATTAAACATAAAAACTGCTGTATATGCTACATGGTTTTGAAGATGGTAAATATTAATGAAGATGAACACAGATGAACAAGAAAAATTATACATGATACTGCAGTTAGTAATTTTAGAGTATGAATTAAATGATGGCAATGAAAATGAATATGCATGCACAATGAGAATGAAAGTGGTTAAAAAAATTGATGTGTCAGAAGAAAAACAAAAGTTCAAAGTATGTTTGACATACTTCCTTCAACAAATATTGAAATAGGAGGGATATGTTTTTAAATAATATTTTTAATGTTTATATTAAGATTATTCCACACTTAAAATGAATAAATTATGTTATCTGGAAAGATTATGTAAACCTTATGACTCTCCCATGATATTGAATAAGTGAGATTCCTTTTCATGTATTAAACTCTCAAATTGTATATTACAAATGTATGTATTAGAATCATGTTTACTTTTCTTCTGTAATTTATGAATGAAAATTGTATCTATATTTAGTTATAATTTCAGAATCAATATATTAATGTAATCATTTTAGTTCTCATATGATAAAATAATCTTAGCTTTACAATATTAGCTTTGACTATTAAGTGTTTTTGTCTCTTTCTTTCATTTGATTTTATTTTTGTCATTTTGGACAATGATGCTTCTTGGGTATGTGCTATCTCAAAGTGTAAGGTATTTAGAAAATACAAAATGTGTACACTCAAAATTCAACTTCCTTAATAATAAAATTGCTTTTAACATAGTAAGACAGTAATAACTACAAACTTTAACAATCATATTTAGTGGTACCCTACTTATAATAAGATTAATTTCTGGACCTTAATGTGCTTCAATATAATGAACAAATAACCAAGACATAGTGAAGAAGAACAAAATGAATTCTAAGAATATATTTGATTTTAAGTTGGACAAAATTTGTACTAGATCTACCACAAATATATACTAGTATTTTTAAAAACTAGTTATTTAGTAGTCTAGATTGCAGGTGAACTCATCTAAAGGAAAATAAAAAGAGCATATACGCAAACAAACAAACAAACAAAAAACGTAAAGAAAATGCCTGCAACTCTCATTTTCTTCTTCTTGAATTAAAGTTTTATGTATTGGATCAGACTTCTATTAAGCTTCTGAGAACACACACTCCTTTTATTTTTGAAATTGTTCCCCTAAACCAGTGAATGAGACAAAGTGTGCATGTGTGTGTATGTATGTTTTTGTTTAGTTGCTAAGTCGTGTCAAAGTCTTTGCGACCCCAAGGATTATAGCCCTTCAAGCTCCTCTATATATGGAATTTCCCAGGCAAGAATACTGGAGGGTGTTGCCATTTCCTTCTTCAGAGGATTTTCCTAACCTAGGGATCGAACCCATGTCTTCTGAATTAGCAGAGTGATTCTTTACCCCTGAACCACCAGGAAAGCCCATATGTATGTACACACATTCATATTTACACACATACATACATTTGATTGGGCTTCCAAGGAAGTACTAGTGGTAAAAACCGCACCTGCCAATTCAGGAGATATGAGACATGGGTTTGATCTCTGGGTCAAGATGATTGCCTGCAAAGGGGCATGAAAGCCCACTCCAATATTCTTCCTGGGGAATCCCCATGGACAGAGGAGCCTGGCAGGCTACAGTTCATAAGGTCGCATAGAGTCAGACATAACTGAAGCAACAGCACACACATAAATATTTGATTAATAAATGATTTTTGAGTGACCAAGTAAATGTTAAGCTCAATAAACTAGAAAAATAAATTTTTTTCCTCTGTGTTCAACTGATGGCTTTGCAAATGTTATTTTATTACGTTGTTGCCTTGTCTGTAATAGTAGAACCTAAGGTTAAGGCTTATGAACAAGAAGTTTACTTGAGACTATGATATGATCCAGATTGTGGAAATGAAGGATAGAGAAAATGAAGCAAAGAAGGTAACATAAGAGGGATGAGCTACTGAGATTGCCATCCATACATAACTGGTTGTTTCATCTTCCAGCAGCTTGTGAGAAGCTTTAAAAGAAGAAGTAAAACTCTCACTGTTTGCAGATGACATGATCCTCTACATAGAAAATCCTAATGACTCCACCAGAAAACTACTAGAGCTAATCAATGAATATCGTAAAGTTTCAGGATATAAAATAAACACTCAGAAATGCTTGCATTCCTATACACTAATAATGAGAAAAAAGAATAAAATACTTAGTAATATACCTACCTAAAGAAACTAAAGACCTATATATAGAAAACTGTAAAACACTGATGAAAGAAATCAAAGAGGACACTAATAGATGGAGAAATATACCATGTTCATGGATTGGAAGAGTGAATATAGTGAAAATGAGTATACTACCCAAATCAATCTACAGATTCAATGCAATCCCTATCAAGCTACCAGCAGTATTTTTCACAGAACTAGAACAAATAATTTTAAGATTTGTATGGAAATACAAAAAACCTCAAATAGCAAAAGCAATCTTGAGAAAGAAGAATGGAACTGGAGGAATCAACTTACCTGACTTCAGGCTCTACTACAAAGCCTGTGGAATGAGAACGATGCCCCTTTTCCCTAGGCAACATAATTCTACTTAAAAAAAGGGGGGAGGAGTGAGAGAGTCATTTCCTAGGCAGGTTGATAAGAAGTCTAGGGGTCCTCAAGAAGAGAGGGGTCTGGAATTCTCAAGGAGGAAGAAAAGACAAATTTATTTCTATACATTCCTTAGGATTATATAACAACAATGTATTCTGCCTGAGGACAGTCTCTGAATTAAACCTTCTCTTTACAAGGATTATATAACAACAATGTATTATGTATTCTGCTTGAGGACAGTCTCTGGATTAAACCTTCTGGCTAATTCTGTTATACTAAAATGTAAATTATGGGAGTAGATCTGATGAGATCTTTACAACCTCCAGACATTCTTCTGATTTACTGGAGAGTATATAATTCCATTGTTAGCACTAGCAAAAGGGTACTCTTTCTACCCCCTTCTGATGCCTATGTCAGAAGCTTTCTCTATCTCCTTTATACTTTAATAAAACTTTATTAACACACACACACACACACACACACAAGACAGCATGGTACTGGCACAAAGACAGAAATATAGATCAATGGAACAAAATAGAAAGCCCAGAGATAAATCCACACACCTATGGACACCTTATCCTTGACAAAGAGGGCAAGAATATACAATGGAGTAAAGACAATCTCTTTAACAAGTGGTGCTGGGAAAACTGGTCAACCACTTGTAAAAGACTGAAACTAGATCACTTTCTGACACCACACACAAAAATAAACTCAAAATGGATTAAAGATTTAAATGTAAGACCAGAAACTATAAAACTCCTAGAGGAGAACATAGGCGAAACACTCTCCGACATAAATCACAGCAGAATCCTCTATGACCCACCTCCCAGTATACTGGAAATAAAAGCAAAAATAAACAAATGGGATCTAATTAAAATTAAAAGTTTCTACACAACAAAGGAAACTATAAGTAAGGTGAAAAGACAACCTTCTGAATGGGAGAAAACAATAGCAAATGAAGCAACTGACAAACAGCTAATCTGAAAAATATACAAGCAACTTATGCAGCTCAACTCCAGAAAAATAAATGATCCAATCAAAAAATGGGCCAAAGAACTAAATAGGCATTTCTCCAAAGAAGACATACAGATGGCTAACAAACACATGAAAAGATGCTCAACATCACTCCTTATCAGAGAAATGCAAATCAAGACCACAATGAGGTACCATTTCACACCAGTCAGAATGGCTGGGATCCAAAAGTCTACAAACAATAGATGCTGGAGAGGATGTGGAGAAAAGGGAACCCTCTTACACTGCTGGTGGGAATGCAAACTCGTACAGCCACTATGGAAAACAGTGTGGAGATTCCTTTAAAAATTGCAAATAGAACTGCCCTATGACCCAGCAATCCCACTGCTGGGTATACACACCGAGGAAACCAGAATTGAAAGAGACACATGTACCCCAATGTTCATTGCAGCACTGTTTATAATAGCCAGGACATGGAAACAACCTAGATGTCCATCAGCAGATGAATGGATAAGAAAGCTGTGTACATATACACAGTGGAGTATTACTCAGCCCTTATAAAGAATACATTTGAATCAGTTCTAATGAGATGGATGAAACTGTAGCCGATTATACAGAGTGAATTAAGCCAGAAAGAAAAACACCAATACAGTATACTGACACATATATATGGAATTTAGAAAGATAGTAATGATGACCCTCTATGTGAGACAACAAAAGAGACACAGAGGTATAGAACAGACTTTTGGCTTCTGAGGGAGAGGGAGAGGGTGGGATGATTTGAGAGAATGGCATGGAAACATGTATACTATCATGTAAGAAATGAAGCACCAGTCTATGTTTGATACAGGATACAGGATGCTTCGGGCTGGTGCATGGGATGATCCAGAGAGATGATATGGGGTGAGAGGGGGCTTTGACATTGGGAGATTGTGTACACCTGTGGCTGATACATGTCAATGTATGGCAAAACCAATACAGTATTGTAACGTAGAATAAAGTAAAAGTAAAAGTAAAAGAAAAAAAAAGCATCTAGTATATTTGTGGCTGTGGGGGAAAAAAGGAAGCATTTAACTCTTAGCTTCCATAGTTATTGTGCAAGAGTTGCCTTCTAGAGATTACTCATGCTCCATGAGTTGCACATGATAGATACCAAAAGTGTTCCCACGGGTCACTCATAGATGAACCCTATGGTAGGAAGCCAAACATACTTGAAGCAACAATTAGCAGGGCACTATCAGACTGCATCTGAGCAAAACTGGTTGAAGGCTGCACCAAACTGTCACAGTAGTGATGAAAGGTAAGCAAATCTCAAAGAGCACACAAGAAATATCCATTGCAGCCCTCTTCTTACACCATTCAAATTTACTCATACCAGAGGATGAGATGGTTGGATGGCATCACCAATGCAATGGACATGAGTCTGAGTAGGCTCCAGGAGTTGGTGATGGACAGAGAAGCCTGGCATGCTGCAGCCCATGGGGTCACAAGGAGTCAGACATGACTGAGTGAGTGAACTGAACTGACCTGCATAAAACCCTATCTGTCACAAGTGGTGCCAAATCATATTTTTTGCAAAGACACAAGAGAGTTTGTTGGGAAAAAAAGAACAACCTATTTTTCATGTTACAGACACTGTAGGCTAACCAACAACTCTTCTCAGGGATTCTAAGCCTTTGTTCTTTGGCTTTGTAATGTGGTGACAGCTATTAGAAGGCAGAAAATCAGCTAAGAGAGTTTCAGAAGTACACTCAGCGCCATGGCTACCCCTTTCACAGGCCCATCATGCCGTTATTGATGTCACCAGGAAAGAGGCTGAATCGTTGTTTTCACCTGATTGTATAGAGCTTCCTCTGCGATGTTTGCAATTTGATGTTTCTTTCTCAGCTTCCCTTGTCTCCATTTTTCTAATAGTTTTCCCAGACCCCTGACAATCTATTCAAGTCATCCCATACTCCAAACCACATCTCAACCCATATGAATTTAATAACAAGATTATTACTCACGGTTGTGCTGAGAGGCATTCCTTTTACCACTGTCCTAAAGAGCCACCCTTGCTCGGTGTGTGGCAGCGGTCTCTTTTCAGCTAGTACCAGCATGTTGGGCTGATCTATCTTGGAAGCAGTCCAGGTGTAGAAAAACCCCATGAGCCACAGGTGTGAGTTGAAAGAGAATATCAATATAATATGGATAAATATTATGAAAATCTGGGCCACAAAAATAATTTTATTTATGCCTTCTGGATCTTATCAAGTTCAGTTCTCACTATAGCATCTTCACTGTACAATTGCTTGCTTATTTGTTCTGGTGACTTTATGTTCAATCGATTTAATAATACCCAACTCCAAATGGAGAATGCAGAATCCATGGTCAGAAACCCAGATCATGCCAAGGGTTTTTCTACCAAAGAGAGTAGTTTTGTTTTGCTGTTTTTTTCTTCTATTGTTTTGTCATAAATTGCATTCCCAGATATCACACATCATCAATAGTGTTGACTATTTTGAGGCCTTTTCTACAATATATAATCATTAAAATCAAGTTGAAAAGTTCTTCACAAAATTCTTTGGAGTTTTGATTGATAATGGCTCCATCTTGAACTCCTCATAAAGAGAACTGACATCTTGTTAATATTTAATCTTCATGCTTACAAATATTTATGTTCTCATAAAAGTCAATAATTTTTCTAATTGTGAAAAAATAGGTCTTGAAAATATGTTAGATTTATTCCTGGTTACATTGAATTTTGTTATTCATTATAGATGATATTTGAAAAGTATATTTAAATTTCCATTTGTGCTGCTTATGGACATATAAATAAATGGAGTTGAAAATGCAATATTTACTTTAAATCTTTATCATCTGTGAAAAACTACAGTTTATTTCTTTCTAATCCATATATGTTTTAACATAAAAAAGGGTTTTTTACTTTAATGGGAAGCACCTATGTGTGGAATAGAAGAAATGGTATTATATATTGTTGACTTATCTTTGATTTTTAAAAATGACACAGGTTTTCCTTTCTCACTAATATAATTGTGAATCAATTATTTATGTAAATTTGGAGTATAATTTGTAGCTTCAAACAACTTAGTGAAAAAGAGTTAAGAAAGCAAATATAGTGTTAATTATATGCCATGACAGGTTTTAAGCATTTTTCATATTTTTCATTAATCTTATTGAAAAATATGAGATACTTTTATTAATCCTATTTTATAGGAGATGGAAACAGCACAGAGAATATTATTCCAATCATACAGTTAATAAGTGGTTGAACAGGACTTAATAATTGGATAGTTTGTCTCTCAAATCCATATGCTTAAAACTAGGTTATGCTGTATTAAAAGGTAATAGAGAGTCCATTTCTTGGTTATCTACAAAGATTCAATTTATGAAGATGTCCTGGACTTTATTTTGTAGACATGTAGCTGTTATTTTTTTCTTTTTTTTTCTTTTTTTCCTTTTCCTTTTTCTTGTTAGCAAGGTGAAACAGTAAGGGACTTTTTTTTTTTTAAGAAAAATAATGTACATATATATTTATATATATTCTACTTGTAGAAATGTCATATATATCCAGACCAGTATTTAATGCAGATTTTTCAAATCCAGAAGCTTCATACCCATGTATAATAAGTTAAGTTTTGACACCAGAGCTGTTTTTTTTTTAATATGTTTTGCTCCACCTGGGACTTTAATATATCTGTATGTATTCCTTTAAAAAAAAATCAATCTCATAGCACTAAATTTTTCAAACATCAATTTGATAAGCATGAATTCAATTATCAAGTGTTCTCTGGGAGCTTGAACGCAAAAGTTATAGTCGCACATGGCTGCACACTGTAATGGGAGAATAAATAGCTTGCTAGAACTCGTTCAAATTGGTGTTTAATCTTTCTTTCACATGAGAATGGTTTATAATTTAAAAAATAAACAAATGGAAACACTAAAGTCCAAGTGATTTTTAAAATGTTCAATATTCACATACTCAGCATAAACATGATAGTATTTAAAAACACAGATTATTGACAATTTCTCAAGGACTGAACTGCAGTAGAGATTGCTACTCAATACTAAATGTCAGAAGAAATACCTAATATGATATCTAGAGAGTATATGAACATTACCTTAAAAGGAAATTGGAATAAATGTGAGGAAATGTAAAGAAATTTTAAAAAATTTGTTTGGCATGTGCACCATATTTTCTGGACTACAACTTCATGGTAGAAGGCAGGAAGAGGAGAGAATGAATTACTCTTGGAATTTACATTTGATGATAATGATTATGTTTCCCCTGAGCCAGTTCAGAGAACACTGATGATCAAGGGTAATCTCAGTTGAATACTTTTTCTTTTTAAAGGATGAAAACCGGGATAATTTTGACATACAGTGGAAAGACTGAAACCAGATTCACAAATATTGAGTTCATGTCTCACCAATTCCACTTAATTAGCTGTGAGACTTTGGAAAGTTTTTCTTAACATTCTGAATCTCAGGCTTATCTGTAAAGTGAGGACATTGATTTTGGCCTTCAGAATACTGTGATTATGATTTATAATATTGTGTAGGGGAACAAAATTTGCCACTCCAAAATGTTTCTTTGGCATATGAGTTATTTTGAGCTTAAAAACCAAAGTCCAGGGGACTCAGGAAGAAACTTTGACCTTCCCCCTCATTGCCTAAAATAATTTGAGTGGAAGGCTTGTTATAGATAAATAGAGCTATTACCAGAGATATCTGCAAAGAACACAGGTGATATGTGGTGGAGAATCTCTAGTAAAGCCTAGAGATCAGAGTCCACTCTGGGCCCCATAGTCTTGGCATGGCCCTGCAAACACTTATTTACCAATCATTTGTTTTTTCATCTCTAGATAAATTGCCTTCTTCCCCTCTTGGCTCAGCTGGTAAAGAATCTGGCTGCAATACGGGAGACCCAAGTTTGATCCCTGGGTTAGGAATATCCCCTGGAGAAGGGAAAGGCCACGCACTCCAATATTCTAGCCTGGATAATTCCATGGACTCTACGGGGTTGCAAAGAGCCGGACACGATTGAACATTCATATTCACTTTCCCCTTTGAAGTCTCTAAACCGTTATCCTCAACATCCTCTTTTGTCTTTAGCTGAAAATAGATTTCAATCATTTTGATACGTTATTCAGTTTTCCTTGATCTCTGCCATGTGAGTATGTTTTTCAACTTTCGTTTAATTTTCTGCTGTTAATCTGTCTCACGTCAATCTAATCCTTGGACTGGCCAAAATCACTTAAAAGCATAGGATAAAGTTCATTTCTCCCCCATAATTATGAATACCTCAAGAATTTGCAAAATACATGGTTATCAATAGTAGATGTTGATATTCTCAAGTAACAGTACATGGAGTAGACATAACAAGTAACTCAAAAGTATATTTTGATTTTAAAATATCAATAAATGAAGTAAGAATTAAGAGATTATTTATATGAAAGTATTTATAAGTCTATTAATAGCAATACCAATGTTCACAGTCATTATGTTATAGGGAGATAATTTGGAACAATGATTAAAATCACAGAACTCAAAAGAGACTACCTCTGCAAACAGATCCACTGTTCTGTAGCCATATGATCTTGAGCAAGTTATTCTAATTCTCTGTTTCTCTAAATTCTTCAGTTTCACCATCTATGTCAAAGGAAAGAAAATATTACCTACATTACAGGGTTGCTGTGAAAATGAAATACACAGACTAGATTCAATTGTAAGTATTAGTTACTTTGGTTACAGATTCACATTTGCAAAGGATTTCTTAACTTCAAGAGAATTTATAGCATGTATAATTTATTTCACTAAACTAGTTATATATAAGTACATTATTTTGGTATAATTCTCAAAGCAAGTAGAATAAACATTTATTTATGGATGTGTGTGTGTATATACCATGTTACAAATGACCTTTGAGTCAGTAAGACAGGATAACCTCACATTTGTATCTTTCGGGACTCACTATTTATAAAAGAAGTGTTATTTACTATAAAATGATTAAGTAGTAAAAATAGAAGAAGAAACAGCAAAAACACTATAAAACCAACATTAAGGAATAACAGTATAAGGAATAATCTTTTACTCTTTTTTGTACGTGTGTTGCAATTGTCCTTTTCATAGATGTTAAATAATGACATAATTTGAATTCTGATATAAGTAATATTATGTAAATTTCTAGAGTTGGTAAAGAACTTTTTTTTCAGGTAACTTTGATTAAGCTTCTAGCAAAATAATGAACCTCCTACAACTTCCTGAAAAGTTTCCTTCAAAGAAAACTCATCACATATTTTAATCATTATTGCTATTAGAATGTTATTTCACATATTCCTGATTTTATCAATATTCAACTTTCCCAGACTGTTCTTACCTTTGCCTTTTGAAGCAATTTCAAACTGTCCACGGTGAATTTTGCTCTATGGATTGCCACTAGGCAGCTACTGATGTCATAAGACCTGTGGGTCTAAATAAAGAAGGAGTGCATGCTTCTGGACCAAGGGTCGGCTGTCCCTGACATCCTAATAGGCTATGGCAGGACAAGTTCCTTTCGGCAGTTTGAGGCAGTTAGGATATCACAGCCCTAAGAACTGCAATGGCAGATTAAGGAGCCTCTAAGGCAAAGACAGCATGGCCAAGGTCATCTGCTAAGCACAGCTAGGAGAGCCATTTTTGTAAACAGCTAACATGGCTTTGCTACTATCTTTCTTGGATCTACTGTTAGGGACAGAGCTCCTCTTCAGAGGAATATCAAGACTCTCCTCCTTGGGCTGAACCAGGTAAAGCATTATTTAAAGGAGATCAAACCATTCAATCCTAAAGGAAATCAACCTTGAATGTTCATTGGAAGGACTAATGCTGAAGCTCGAATACTTTATGGCCACCTGATGTGGAGAGCTGATTCACTGGAAAAGACTCTGATGCTGGGAAAGATTAAAGGCAGGAGAAGGGTATGACAGAGGATGAGATGGTTGGATGGCACCACTGAATCAATAGACATGACTTTGAGCAAATTCCAGGAGATGGTGAAGGACAGGAAGGCCTGGTGTGCTGTAGTCTATGGGATCACAAAGAGTCAGATATGACTCAGTGACTGAACAACAAAAGGGATTAAATGCAGGGATGCTTATATTCCTGCCTCTTCCCAGACTCCAGAGGAGATGGCTATCATCCTTCAGCAATGGCTGCAAACCAGCAGCCTTGTAGTGTATGCTGAGGAGGTGAGATGGAAGAGTCAGTTAGAGGAGACAGAAAGAGAACCTTGGAGTAGAGCCCTCATGCCATTTAGAGAAAAAAAGCAGCATAATATCACTACAGGGCTTCCCTGGTGGCTCAGACAGTAAAGAATCTGCCTGCAATGCAGGAGTCCTGGGCTTGACTCCTGGGTCAGGAAGATCCCCTGGAGAAGGGAAGGGCAACCCACTCCAGTATTTTGCCTGAAGAATTCCATGGACAGAGGAGCCTGGCTGGCTACAGTCCATGGGGTTACAAAGAGTTGGACATGGCTAAGCGACTAACACACATCATTACAGGGGGCTGGGATCACTTATCTTCCTTGCTGGTTACCACACACAAAGTAATTAAAACAGAAAAGGCAGAAAGGCCAAGAAAGAGAGGCCAATTCTCCCTTGAAGAGAAAATATGTCTTCCATTTCACCCTGAGGTCCAGTCTGCCCTGAAGGATCCGTGCAAGAACCAGATGAGAAATTGGTCTTTGTACCTTTGACACATCTGGTCTCATGTGGACAGACAATAATCATCGATTTTACAGGTGGTGAACACCACGCACCAAAGGGGCCACAGTATTACTCTGCTGACTGAACAGATGGAACAAATCAAAGTCCTTCCCTTTTCTGATCACTCCTCCAAGCCTTCCCCACTAAAAGGGCAGATTGACTGCGACCGAGCTTGAAAATCTTAGTTTGCGTCTTATAGGATTCTGGGTGTTGGGAATGATTTATCACTGACTCCATATTCAAACACTATAAAACAACATACACTTTAGATGATAAAATAACTTGGGACCAGGGATGAGTTGTTTTTATAAATGAGACAAAAAGATGGCTTCAGTAATTGACTCCTAGGTTATTTATTTCTTCATTGCAGGCTGTGACCCATTTGCTCAAAAACCATCTAGTGCCAAACTAAAATATTTGCACATCCAATTACTTTAAAGAGAGCCCAAACAAGCAGATTTTTAGCCATTTGGAGCTTGCCTGCTTTGCATACTCATAAAACCTCACATCTACCAACACACAGGATAAGACCAAACCATAAAAACCCCAAACCACTGTTGCCCTCCTGCAGCCCTCTGACAAGCCATCACTAGACATATAAGTCTTCTGTCTCTCCTGGGAGTTCTCCTGTTCTCTTCCTTTTCTGAGGAACAACCTCACAAGAGCCTCTGGATAGACTTCTGCTGTGAAGGGCCTTCCTGCCCCCACAAAATACAAACCTCTCAAAATGTCACCTCATAGTTGTATCTTTTTGTTTGATCAGCCCTCAAATTCATCAAATTTCTTATTAATACACCTGTGCATGTTAATTAAAGCTGAAATGCCTCTATTAATATAAGATGAAACAGAATTCTGAATAAGAAACATTGTCAAGGATAAAGAGGGACATTACAGTATGAAAAAGTAGTCAGTTATCTAAGATCATTTGAAAATCCTCAATGCACATACATGTAAAAGCTGAGCTTCAAAATACATGAAAGAAACCTGATAGAATAAAAGGAAAAATGAAAGAAATATCTACAAACATAATTGAAGATTTCAATATTCTTCTTTCAGGAATTGAGCAAAAGAATAGATGGAAAATCAGTCAGGGATAGGACACCTAAAAAAACCTATCTACAAACTTCAAAATTGTATAGTCCACATAAAAACAGAAGCAATTCTTAACAGGTGCATATGAAATGCGCACTAAGGTAGGCAAGTTTTCTGGGTTATAGAACAACTCCTAGATTTTTAGAAATAGATGTCATACAACGGATTTTCTCAGAAAACAATGTATGAAACTAAAATCAATAACAGAAAGCTATCTGGAAACCCTATCATATATTTAGCAAATGATCAACACATTTCTATGTAGGCACATGCCAAAGAGGAGAGGAAATGTATGGGAAATTTTTGAATGTTTGTATTGAATGAAAAGGAAAAGACACATCAAAGTTTATTGAATGTGGCTAAAGCAGTGGTTATCGGGGAAAATATATTATTAAATGCTTATATTATTCAATAGAATAATCTACTTAACTATTGCATTATATATTCAATTATCAACACAAAATATAGGATTTTTGCATGTAATTAAATCATGTTACATAGCTGACTCTCCATCTCACACAGAGTAAAATTCATAACGTTAATCCTGGTCTTCAAGGCTCTATATGATATGGCACCATAAAACATACATCTCTGACTTCATTTGCTCCCACCTGGGACTTGTGCTCTAGCACAAATATTCTTGCTCTTTCTCAAAAACAAAAACACTCTGCCTCCAGTTCTTTGCAATTTGATTTTGATTTGGCAGTCATACTTTGCTTTTGATGGACACATAACTTAGCCTATCTATTCATTAGAGCTCTATGCCTTTCTTCTCTAAGGAGGCTTCTTTAGGCATCCTGTGTGAAATACCATGTTCATGTCCCATAGACTTATGTTTTGCCAAAAGTTTTACTTTCATTTGAAGTTCAAAGGATTCGTTAACAAAATAAACCACTTGTTACACACAAATTAACAATTTTGATGTTTTTAAATAGAAGATTATTTGACTTAATTTCAATATACAGTCATTAAAATAAAAGAAAAAGGAACAATAGAAAGAAGTAACAGCATATACATGACCAAATAGAGCAGACAACCTACATGCAGGCTTGAAGAGCACTGGGAAGTCCCTTGTTAACAGCAACCTTGTTAACAGGACCCAATTAAGAAAGGGTCCTTGGGTGGTGCAACTGTTCTATGGGTGAGACTTCCAATTGTGGTTTGGGGAGTTCCTGCTAATCCCAGGCCACAAACTGATATCATCATCAGTCCGGGCACAAAAAATGCAGTGCTTTAACTTTTATATTGCTATTTGTTTCACCTGTGACTTCTTAGACCCCAGGAGTTGGCCAGACCTTCAGGGGCTCAAGAATTCTAAGATCCACTCTCTTTCTTATCTCAAGCGCTGCTTGACTTGGTGTTATTGCAGGCAGGCATGGAATCCAGGCAGTGTCTAGGCAAGTCAGAAGCTGGTCAGAGGCCTGCTTTTGAAGCCTGAACAAGACATCCTTCATATTTTAATTTCCCTAATAACTTGAACACAATAGAAGCTGATTGCTCACTTAACAGGGAGCATGGAGGTGTGACAGTGGTATGACTCTCCATCACATCTTTGCTCAGAATCTCAGGCTGAGTGTATCTAGGCTACAATTTTCATATAGCTTCCAAGGTTACCGGGGTCATCACCATCCATGCTAGTCAGATGACAAGCATGAAAAAAAGTAGTAAGCAGTTTTTATTTCGATTTGTATTTTTATGCTATACATGTAACTTCTGACCACATTTCAGTGAATAAAAATCCATCATATAATTACGCTTGACCTCAGCTGGAGGCTGCCTAGTGCAGTACATCTACTTTGTCAAGTAAAAAGAGTACAATGTTTATTTTGGTGGAAAATGAGAAGTCTCTATTAAACTGTGCCTTATTTTTCTTATAGTATTCACAAGCTCCTTCCACACTGGCTTCTATTTGTTTTCTTCCTGTCTGACTAGCCTGAATAAAATGGAAGTGTCTTAAGAACAGGTACTTTAGGTATTTTTCACTTCTGCTGAGAAATGATGATAAATGCTTCATTATTTGCATATTGTTTGAATACAGAACTTTTACAATGAAATTATGGAACTAGTGAATGGAAGTGTAAATAATTAGCAACACTAAAGATCTATTAAAATCTTAGGAAACAGAAGGTGAATGATGAAATTGTTCTTAATTTTGAGGTGCATTAGGTATATTCTATCATTCTTATTTCTTATGAATAAGCATGCATAGTAAGAGTCATAGCACTTTATCCAGTGTGAGACATTTACATATACTTCTTGCTCTTTACTCTTGTTCAGTTCAGTTAAGTCACTCAGTCATGTCCAACTCTTTGCAACCTCATGGGCTGCAGCACACCAAACCTCCCTGTCCATCACCAACTCCTGGAGTTTACCCAAACTCACGTCCATTGAGTCAGTGATGCTATCCAACCATCTCATCCTCTGTCAACCCCTTCTCCTCCTGAACTCAATTTTTCCCAGCATAAAGGTCTTTCCAAATGAGTCAGATCTTTGCATCAGGTGACCAAAGTATTGGAGTTCCACCTTCAACATCAGTCCTTTCAATGAAAACCCAGGAGTGATCTCATTTAGGATGGACTGGTTGGATCTCCTTGCAGTCCAAGGGACTCTCAAGAGTCTTCTCCAACACCACAGTTCAAAAGCATCAATTCTTCAGCACTCACCTTTCTTTATAGTCCAAGTCTCACATCCATACATGACTACTGTAAAAACCATAAACTTGACTAGATGGGCTTTTGTTGACAATGTCTCTTCTTTTTAATATGCTATCTAGGTTCGTCATAACTTTTCTTCCAAGGAGGAACCATCTTTTAATTTCATGGCTACAGTCACCACCTGCAGTGATTTTGGAGCCCAGAAAAATAAAGTCAGCCACTGTTTGCACTGTTTCCCCATCTATTTGCCATGAAATGAAGGAACCGGATGCCATGATCTTCGTTTTCTGAATGTTGAGCTTTAAGCCAACTTTTTCACTCTCCTCTTTGAGTTTCATCAAGAGCCTCTTTAGTTCTTATTCACTTTCTCCCATAAGGGTGGTGTCATCTGCATATCTGAGGTTACTGATACTTCTCCAGCAATCTTGATTCCAGTTTGTGCTTCCTCCAGCCTAGTGTTTCCCATGATGTACTTGGCATATAAGTTAAATAAGCAGGGTGACAATATACAGCCTTGACATACTTGTTTTCCTATTTGGAACCAGTCTATTGTTCCACACCCAGTTCAAACTGTTGCTTCCTGACCTGCATACAGGTTTCTCAAGAGGCAGGTCAGCTGGTCTGGTATTCCCATCTCTTTCAGAATTTTCCACAGTTTATTGTGATTCACACAGTCAAAGGCTTTGGCATAGTCAATAAAGCAGAAAATAGATGACAGACAGGTCTGACAGGATGTGGTCCACTGGAGAAGGGAATGGCAAACCACTTCAGTATTCTTGCCTTGAGAACCCCATGAACAGTATGACAAGGTGAAAAGATAGGACACTGAAAGATGAACTCCCCAGGTAGGTACGTAGCCAATATGCTATTGGAGATCCACGGAGAAATAACTTCAGAAAGAATGAAGGGATGGAGCCAAAGCAAAAACAACACCCAGTTTTGGATGGGACTGGTGATAGAGGAAGGGTTTGATGCTATAAAGAACTATATCGCATAGTTAGAACTATATTGCATGGAATGTTAGGTCCATGAATCAAGTCAAATTGGAAGTGGTCAAACAGAAGATGACAAGAGTGAACATCGACATTCTAGGAGCCAGCTAACTAAGATGGACTGGAATGGGTGAATTTAACTCTGATGACCATTACATCTACTACTGTGGGCAGGAATCCCTTAGAAGAAATGGAGCAACCATCATAGTCGACAAAGGAGTCCAAAATGCACTACTTGGATACAATCTAAAAAATGACAGATTGATCTCTACTCTTCTCCAAGGCAAACCATTCCATATCGTGGTAATCCAAGTCTATGCCCCGACCAGTAACGCTGAAGAAGCTGAAGTTGAACAGTTCTATGAAAATCTACAAGATCTTCTAGAAATAATATCTAAAAAGATGTCCTTTTCATTATAGGGAACTGGAATGCAAAAGTAAGAAGTAAAGAAACACCTGGAGTAACAGGCAAATTTGGCCTTGGAGTACAGAAAGAAGCACGGCAAAGGCTAATAGAGTTCTGCCAAGAGAATGCACTGGTCATAACAAACAGCTTCTTTACTCTTGTAGGAAAGAAAAAAGTTTTCCTTACCCTCTTAGTGTCCCTGATTGGGTCTGAGAGTTAAACTGACAAAGCCAGATCAGGAGAAAAGCATATAAGTTTATGTAAGATAAATTTTATGTAACATAGAAAAATTAATAGGGAGATAAAGACCCAAAGAAACAGATATGTGTATTTTTATGCTAGGTTTGATGAGCCTGGGCAGTGGTAGAGGAATGAGATAGGTTGAGTAGTATGGAGAAATTGCAGTAATCTTGGAGAAACTAAGCAAGCCTACTTGTTAGGATTCTTTCTGGAATTCTTTGGTCTTCTGGGATATGGATGCTCCTTCCTTCTGAGTATAGAGAGGATGCCCCCCACAAGAAGGTTTCATGACCTGTTTCAGGAAAGGAGAAGAAAAGAAGGCTGGTGACCTTCCTTCTTCTACTGTTTTCTCAAACTCTTTGAGCTTTAAAATATTCAAAACACCAGTGTCATATTTCGAGGCAGCAGGTCCTGAACCACATCACTGTCAAATATTCAGAACTGGAAAAAAAAATTCCAGAAAAGTCTTAAAACCAGAATTAAAATCATTCTAGATATTTTTGGTAGTAAAATCAAGTTTTCCACAAGTAAGGCTAGTCCTCTCGATCTCTATCATAGTAGAAAACAAAAGTACCACTTCATGGGTGACAGTGACTGGGTGTTGTGACACAGGCAGGCAAAGAATGGGGACATAAATCATGTCCTGTTCTTCCAGCGTCAAAGCAAGCAGAGAACCATCTTTATCTGCCTCTGCTGCCTCTGCTGTCATCTACTTTGGTCATATGGTCTTCTTTTCTGTGTCTAATCTCTCTCTTTCCCCATACAAAGTGATATTTGATTTCGTGTAGTGTACATTCAGATAATACAAGATAATCTCCTCTTAAGATCCTTAATTTAATCACACCTGATAAATCTCTTTTTGCCATATAAGGTTACATTCACATGTGTTAGATATTAGGATTTCAATATATTGGGGGACAGGCATTATTCAAACTCTCACACTGCTAAAGATATTTTTAGAATTACTAGCCTGTGTTTAACCCAATAAGTTAAATTTGAGTCCTTTCTTCAAGTCTCACATAGTGCCAATCCGATTAATTTGAGATGATCAAAATTAACAAATTTCTTGAATCTCAAGGATTGCTCTAAATAGGATTTATTTATTTTTCAAAAAACGTCTATTAGCTTCAATCACCACTTAATTACCCTGAAATTCATGTCTGAAACTAGTGAGTTGAACTGATCTCTCTCTAGGAAGTGAGTCCTCAGTCCATCAGTCAAGTCTGAGCCTTTGCAACTCCATGGACTATAGTCTACAAGGATTACAGTCCTCCTCTGTCCACAGGATTTTCCAGGCCAGAACACTGGAGCAAGTTATCATTTCCTCCTCCAGGGGGCTTCCTGACCCAGAAATAGAACCCAGTTTCCTACATCTCCTGTATTGCAGGCAGATTATTTACCGCTGAGCCATCTAGGAAGCCCTAACTTTAGAAAAGAAAAAGACAAAAGCTTGCTAATAATTTTTCTACATTCTAGAAAGCAATTAGCCATCATGGTTACATTCATTAACCAAGTGATAAAATAATACTGGAGAAAATATTACCAGCTTTTCCTCCTTGATCATTAAGAGAAAATTATTTGGCGGTCTTTATTTTGCACTTTAAAATTAAATGCCATTTCACTTTGTGCAGGAAGAAATGCTGCCAGGAAGGTGAAAATCTGTAAAGGTTTAGAAAATATGTGTGGTTTTCTACACATCCCATCAAGATTTTTTAAGACTCATAAGAAAAAATATAGTGCTACATGAATCACCTCAGTTAGCACAATTGAATATTTTGAGTGCTTAATAAGATATTTGAACACTTTTCACTGATTTAATACCTTTTAGACTAGCCATTGATGTTTTAATTAGCAATGTGGAGAGAAATTTAAAAAATGAATATGAAGTTATGCTAAACATAAGTCAAACTGCTACCAGCTATGTAATCATCCTTACATATACTACATAACATATAAATATATAAAGAAAACATCTACATGCATAGGCTCAAGAATGTGAACTTCCTGGAGTACAGAGCCTTGTATAATATGTATACTATACCACTGTAGTAGTGGTTTGTACTGTGTTGAACATGGTGAAACAAAGTAAATTGCTACAGCAAAGCACCTTGCTATAGATGATAAACAGACAACACTCTTTTTAATTTCAAAACACATTCCTTTTGCTTCCAAGATCTTGGTAAAATTCCAACAAGGCAATTATAGCAAATCATTATCCTAGGAAAGAACATACATACTTTTATTTCACAGAATTATCTCTTCTTTCTGAAAGTGGTTTGGAAATAAATTGAATCATTTTGTATCATTATCCATTCTCTATTATAGAAATTTGAGAAATGTATTATTTCATTATTATAGAAATGTATCACAAATTCTGCAACAAATATTGTCTCAGTTAAGCATCAAATGAAAATAAATTTACTCTGAGGCAAAATAGTCCAATGGAAAGAATTTATATCTATATCTATATCTATCTATCTATCTATCTATCTATCTATATATATATATATATATATATAATTGTTCAATCACTCAGTCATGTCCTCCTCTTTGTGACCTGATGGACTTCAGCTCACTAGGCTTCCCTGTCCTTCACCATCTCCCAGTGCTTTTACAAACTCATGTCCATTGAGTCAGTGATGCCATCCAGCCATCTCATCCTCTGTTGTCCCTGTCCCCTCCTGCCCTCAATCCTTCCCAGCATCAGGGTCTTTTCCAGTGAGTCAACTCTTTGCATGAGGTGGCCAAAGTAATGAAGCTTCAGCTTCAGCATCAGTCCTTCCAATGAATATTCAGGATTGATTTCCTTTAGAACTGACTGGTTTGATCTCCTTACAGTCCATATATTATATGAGATTTCAATACTGATACCTCCTTTTGGGAGTTATTTAAGCATTGGGAAAACACTTGAAAATTCTCACAATATCTTGAAGAAGAACAGCTCATTTGTGCCCAGGTAAGGACTGGCTGTGCTACAAGCACCAGTTATCAGAGGCAATTTGCTTTTGTTCATTCGTGTATTGAATATATGGTTTCATATTTATTAAATTACTTCTATGAACCAAACATTGTTCTCAGAACTGAAAATATCTCCATGAAAAACAAGCAAGAATTCCAGACAATGGTAGCTAGAGATCACATCTTATGTCGTATCAGAGAGGATAGAGAAGGGATATTAGTAGATCAATGAAATAAAGGAAAATGTATTAGAAAGGGTAGCCATCATGAAGGAAAATATAGCAGAACAGGACGAAAAGGGAGAATAAGAAACTCAAGTATGAGGGAGGAATGCTGCAATATTTTAAAAGGAGAAAGAGCAGGCCTTAAGGAAATAACACCTTGTCAAGTGTTACAGAAGGAAAAACAGCAACCTTTACATACATCTGGGGAAATTGCATTCAGTTCAAAGGGTCTCAGGTATCCCACGTTGGAACAGAAAAAGATAAAGGAGTGACGAGGGTTAACCAGGTTGGAGCCACAAGAAAATGAGAGCAGTACTAAAGAACTGAAGTTATGTACAAGGGAGTGAGACAATGTTATGATTTCCTATAGAATTTATCTGGACAAAAGAGGGAGTTAAATATATAAGGGGGCTGAAGGAACATGAAATGCTGGTGGGATTAATGGACTGACATTCCTGTGGGGTTGAATGATGTCAGAACCTTGTGTCAGGAGGGGCTAGCTTAATAAGAAAAGATGAGGTGGTCAGAGAGCAGAATAATTGGAAGTGAGTGCATGGAGGGGTTCTAGATAGTGGACGGGGAATTCAGTGAATGACTGGCTGAGGTAGGTGGGAAGACACAAACAAGAATAGGGAAAGAAGTTCAAAGAAATAGAGGCCAGGGTGTTAGTGTCTGACTATCTGCAACCCCAAGGACTGTAGCCCACCAGGCTCCTCTGTCTATGGGATTTCCAGGCAAGAATACTGGACTGGGTTGCCATTTGCTTCTCCGGGGGATCTTCCCGACCCAGGGACTGAACCCATATCTCCTGCATGGGGAGGATGATTCTTTACCACTGAGCCCCAGGGAAGCCCCCAAAGAGATTACCTCTGAATAAGAAAACAGTTAAAAACTGACAAAGATGGATAGAGATGTCACAAAGAAGATATATGAATAGCTAATAAGTACATGAAATATGGTCAACATCAAAGTCATCTGGTAAATATAAATTAAAAAAAAAAAATGACATCACCACCTACACATGAGAAGGGGCTTCCCTGGTGGCTCAGAGGTTAAAGCATCTGCCCGCGATGTGAGAGACCTGGGTTCAATCCCTGGGTCGGGAAGATTCCCTGGAGAAGGAAATGGCAACCCACTCCAGTACTCTTGCCTGGAGAATCCCATGGATGGAGGAGTCTGGTAGGCTACAGTTCACGGGGTCACAAAGAGTCGGACACGACTGAGCAACTTCATTACTCACTATACATGAGAAGGGGTAAATTTTTTAAAAAATTAAATAACAATGTATGAGATTCTCACACATTGCTAGTGATTCAACCACCTTGGAAACTGTTGATATTTTCCTAGAAAGTTAGAAAACACTGACTATATGACACAAGAATTGCATTCCTAAACATTTTGAAATATGGGAAAATATTTTTACACATCAAAACTTCCACAGGAATGTTTATAGAAGTTTTGCTCATGATACTTCCAACGTGGAAAGAACCTAAAAGTCTACCAACAGGTGAATGAATAAAGAAATTTTGGCCCGTTCAAATAATGAAATACTGCACAACAGTGAGATGTGAAAACAGAAACAAACAAAAAAATAAATAAAAGCTTACTAATATAGAAAAGAAAATGAATGAATCTTAAAAGCATTATGTTAATCAAAGGAAGCCAAAAATAAATACTTTATAATTCCATTTATATAATATTCTCAAACAGGCAAAACCAATCTATAGTGACAGAAAAATTGTTACCCAGTGTAAGAGATAGGTATATTTCTGAAAAGAGTGGTAAAGAACTTCCTGGAGTGATGGAAATGTTTGACAATTGTTTCTTGTGATGATTATATGTTTTATCAAAAGTTATTCAGCTGTACATTATTAATGGACTCCTCTTATAACTTAATTGTATCTTGAAAGAATTGATTCTTTAAAACCTAACCCTTCAGAAAACATAAGAAAAATGCAAACACAATAAAAATATAGATACACAAATGGGGGAAATATTTGCCAGGAAATGTATGTAGCCAATTTCACAAAATATTGCAAGGATTCAGTACAGTTCATTTCAGTCACTCAGTTGTGTCTGATTCTTTGCAACCCCATGAATCACAGCATGCTAGGCCTCCCTGTCCATCACCAACACCTGGAGTTCACTCAGAATAACGTCGACCGAGTCAGTGATGCCATTCAGCCATCTCATCTTCTGTCGTCCCCTTCTCCTCCTGCCCCCAATCCCTACCAGCATCAGAGTCTTTTCCAATGAGTCAACTCTTCTCATGAGGTGACCTGAGTACTGGAGTTTCAGCTTTAACATCATTCCTTCCAAAGAAATCCCAGGGCTGATCTCCTTCAGAATGGACTGGTTGAATCTCCTTGAAGTCCAAGGGACTCTCAAGAGTCTTCTCCAACACCACAGTTCAAAAGCATCAATTCTTCGGCGCTCAGCCTTCTTCACAGTCCAACTCTCACATCCATACATGACCACAGGGAAAACCATAGCCTTGACTAGATGGACCTTAGTTGGCAAACTAATGTCTCTGCTTTTGAATATACTATCTAGGTTGATCATAGCTTTTTTCCAAGGAGTAAGCATCTTTTAATTTCATGGCTGCTATCACCATCTGCAGTGATTTTGGAGCCCCCAAAAATAAAGTCTGACACTGTCTCCACTGTTTCCCCCCCTCTATTTCCCATGAAGTGATGGGACCGGATGCCATGATCTTTGTTTTCTGAATCTTGAGCTTTCAGCCAACTTTTTCACTCTCTTCTTTCACTTTCATCAAGAGGCTTTTTAGCTCATCTTCACTTTCTGCCATAAGGGTAGTATCATCTGCATATCTGAGGTTATTGATATTGCTCCTGGCAATCTTGATTACAGCTTGTGTTTCTTCCAGTCCAGCGTTTCTCATGATGTACTCTACATATAAGTTAAATAAGCAGCGTGACAATATACAGCCTTGACATACTCCTCTTTTCCTATTTGGAACCACTCTGTTGTTCCATGTCCAGTTCTAACTGTTACTTCCTGACATGCATACAGATTTCTCAAGAGGCAGGTCAGGTGGTCTGGTATTCCCATCTCTTTCAGAATTGTCTACAGTTTATTGTGATCCACAGAGTCAAAGGCTTTGGCATAGTCAATAAAGCAAAAATAGATGTTTTTCTGAAATTCTCTTGCTTTTTCCATGATCCAACAGATATTGGCAATTTGATCTCTGGTTCCTCTGCCTTTTCTAAAACCAGTTTGAACATCAGGAAGTTCACGGTTCACGTATTGCTGAAGCCTGGTTTGGAAAATTTTAAGCATTACTTTACTAGCATGTGAGATGAGGAGAAATTGTGTGGTAGTTTGAGCATTCTTTGACATTGCCTTTCTTTGGGATTGGAATGAAAACACATTTTCCAGTCCTGTGGCCACTGCTGAGTTTTCCAAAGTTGCTGGCATATTGAGTGCAGCACGTTCACAGCATCATCTTTCAGGATTTGAAACAGCTCAACTGGAATTCCATCACTTCCATTAGCTTTGTTCATAGCGATGCTTTCAAAGGCCCATTTGACTTCACATTCCACGATGTCTGGACTCCCCAGGTCAGTAGGTGCCCAATATGCTACTGGAGATCAGTGGAGATATAACTCCAGAAAGAATTAAAGGATGCAGCCAAAGCAAAAAAATTACCCAGTTGTGCATGTGACTGGTGATAGAAGCAAGGTCTGATGCTGTAAAGAGCAATATTGCATAGGAACCTGGAATGTCAGGTCCATGAATCAAGGCAAATTGGAAATGGTCAAACAAGAGATGGCAAGAGTGAACGTCGACATTCTAGGAATGAGCGAATTAAAATGAACTGTAATGGGTGAATTTAACTCAGATGACCATTATATCTACTCCTGCGGGCAGGAATCCCTCAGAAGAAATGGAGTAGCCATCATGGTCAACAAAAGAGTCTGAAATGCAGTACTTGGATGCAGTCTCAAAAAAGACAGAAGGATCTCTGTTCATCTCCAAGGAAAAACATTCACAGTGATCCAAGTCTATGCCCCAGCCAGTAACGCTGAAGATGCTGAAGTTGTAAGGATTTGTGCAAGGCAAAGCTTGTGAAAAAGGTATAACTTTATCTCATTATCAAACAATTGGAAAAAAAGCAAAATGTTATAGAGACAGTACCATCCAAGACTAATAAAAACATCTTAAACAAATATTATTTTTGTCAATGTATAACGGTATATCTGCCTATACCCTCTGCCAATGTAGGAGATGCAGAAGACGTTGGTTTGATTCTTGTGTTGAAAAATCCCCTGGAGAAAGAAATGGTAACCCTCTCCAGTATTCTTGCCTGGAAAAGTCCATGCACAGAGTAACCTGGAGAGATACAGTCCATGGGGCTAAAAAGAGTCAGAGATGACTGAACAACTGAACACATGAGACCTACTAGAAACAGTATACAGAGTATTCAGTAAAGTTCCCTTTACTCTAAAACAGATCATATATAGTAAGTCTATATGGAAGCACTGACAGATTTTTTTTTTTTCCTGGGCTCCAAAGTCACTGGATGGTGAGAGCAGACACGTAATTAAAATATGCTTGCTCCTTGGAAGGAAAGCTATGATAAACCTAGACAGCATTACTACAAAGCAGAGACATCACTTTGCCAACAAAGGTCTATATATTCAAAGCTTTGGTTTTCCAGTAGTCATGTACAGATGTGAGAGCTGGACTCTAAAGAAGACTGAGTGCCAAAGAATTGATGCTTTCAAATTATGTTGCTGGAGAAGACTCTTGAGAGTCCTTTAGACTGCAAGATCAAGCCAGTCAATCCTAAAGGAATACAACCCTGAACATTCATTAGAAGAACTAATTCTGTAGCAAAAGCAATCTTGAGAAAGAAGAATAGAACTGGAGGAATCAACTTGCCTGACTTCAGGCTCTACTACAAAGCCACAGTCATTAAGACAGTATGGTACTGGCACAAAGACAGAAATATAGATCAATGGAACAAAATAGAAAACCCAGAGATAAATCCACACACCTATGGACACCTTATCTTTGACAAAGGAAGCAAGAATATCCAATGGAGTAAAGACAATCTCTTTAACAAGTGGTGCTGGGAAAACTGGTCAACCACTTCTAAAAGAATGAAACTAGATCACTTTCTAACATCATACACAAAAATAAACTCAAAATGGATTAAAGATCTAAACATAAGACCAGAAACTATAAAACTCCTAGAGGAGAACATAGGCAAAACACTCTCCGACATAAATAACAGCAGGATCCTCTATGATCCACCTCCCAGAATACTGGAAATAAAAGCAAAAATAAACAAATGGGATCTAATTAAAATTAAAAGTTTCTGCACAACAAAGGAAACTATAAGCAAGGTGAAAAGACAGCCTTCTGAATGGGAGAAAACAATAGCAATGAAGCAACTGAACAAGCAACTTATGCAGCTCAATTCCAGGAAAATAAATGATCCAATCAAAAAATGGGTCAAAAGCTAAACAGGCATATCTCCAAAGAAGACATATGAATGGCTAACAAACACATGAAAAGATGCTCAACATCACTCCTTATCAGAGAAATGCAAATCAAGACCACAATGAGGTACCATTTCACACCAGTCAGAATGGCTGCAATTCAAAAGTCTACAAGCAATAAATGCTGGAGAGGGTGTGGAGAAAAGGGAACCCTCTTACACTGCTGCTGGGAATGCAAACTAGTACAGCCACTATGGAAAACAGTGTGGAGATTCCTTAAAAAATTGCAAATAGAACTGTCTTATGACCCAGCAATCCCACTGCTGGGCATACACACCAAGGAAACCAGAACTGAAAGAGACACATGTACCCCAATGTTCATTGCAACATTGTTTATAATAGCCAGGACATGGAAACAACCTAGATGTCCATTGGCAGATGAATGGATAAGAAAGCTGTGGTATATATACACAATGGAGTATTACTCAGCCCTAAAAGAATACATTTGAATCAGTTCTAATGAGATGGATGAAACTGGAGCCGATTATACAGAGTGAAGTAAGCCAGAAAGAAAAACACCAGTACAGTATAGTGACACATATATGGAATTTAGAAAGATAGTAATGATGATCCTGTATGTGAGACAACAAAAGAGACACAGATGTATAGAACGGACTTTTTGGCCTCTGAGGGAGAGGGAGGTGGGATGATGTGGGAGAATGGCATTGAAACATGTATACTATCATGTAAGAAATGAAGTGCCTGTTTATGTTCGATGGATGGGGCTGGTGCACGGGGCTGGATGCTTGGAGCTGGTGCACGGAATGATCCAGAGAGATAATATGGGATGGGAGGTGGGAGGGGGTTTCAGGATTGGGAGCTCGTGTACACCTGTGGCTGATTCATATCAATGTATGGCAAAACCAATACAGTATTGTAAAGTAGAATAAAGTAAAAATAATAATAATAATAAATAAAATAAAATAAATAAGTAAAATAATTTTTTTTTTAAAAAAGAAGAACTATTTCTGAAACTGATGCTCCAATATTTTGGCCATCTGATGTGAAGAGCTGACTCATTGGAAAGGACCCTGATGCCGGGAAACACTGAAGGCAAAGGAGAAAGGCTCAGCAGAGGATGGGATGGTTATATGGTATCACTGACTCAATGGGCATGAATTTGAGAAAACTCTGGGAAATAGTAGAGGACAGCAGAGTCTGGCATGCTGCAGACCATGGGGTTGCAAAGAATCAGACACTACTTTGTGACTGAACAACAAAAACATTTTATATATAGTAGCTTGTATATGTTAATCCCAACTTCCTAATTTATCTCCCCCTCTACCTTTCCCCTTTGGTAACCCTGTTAGTTTTTTAGGTCTGTAAGTCAATTTCCTAGGACAAAGTTTCATAGCATTATTCAGGGTGCTGTGATCAAAACCATTCCCAAGAAAAAAGAAATGCGAAAAAGAAAAATGGTTGTCTGAGGAGGCTTACAAATTATGAGAAAAGAAGAGAAGCTAAAGGCAAAGGAGAAAAGGAAAGGTACATCCATCTGAATGCAGACTTTAAACAAATAGGAAGGAGAGAAAAGAAGATAAGATAGCCTTCCTAAGTGCCCAATGCATAAAAATAGAGGAAAACAATAGTATGGGAAAACCGAGAGACCTCTTCAAAACAATTAGAGATACCAAGGGAACATTTCACACAAAGATGGGAACAATAAAGGACAGAAACTATATGGACCTAAAGAAGCCGACGATATTAAAAAGAGGTTGAAAGAATGCACAGAACTATACCAAAAAACAAAAACAAAAACAAAACAAAACAAAACTTAGTGTCCCAGATAACCATGATGGTGTGATCACTCACCTAGAAACAGACATCTTGGATTGTGAAGTCAAGTGGGCTTTAGGAATCATGACTATGAACAAAGCTAGTGGAGATGATAGAATTCCAGCTGAGCTATCTCAAATCCTAAAAGATAATGCTGTGAAAATGATGCACTCAATATGCCAACAAATTTGGAAAACTCAGGAGTGGCCACAGGACTGGAAAAGGTCAGTTTTCATTCCAACCCCAAAGAAAGGCAATGCCAAAGAATGCTCAAACTATCTCAAAATTGCATTCATCTCACATGCTAGCAAAGTAATACTGAAAATTCTCCAAGCTAAATTTCAACAGTATGTGAATCAAGAACTTCCAGATGTTCAAACTGGATTTAAATAAGGCAGAGGAAGCAGAGATCAAGTTGAAAATGTCTACTGGATCATCGAAAAACCGAAAAGTAAAAAAAAAAAATTGCTTCATTGACTACACTAAAGCATTTGATTGTGTGTATCACAACAAACTGTGGGAAATACTTAAAGAGATAGGACTACCAGACCACCTTACCTGCCTCCTGAGAAATCTGTATGCAGGTCAAGAAGCAACAGTTAGAACAAGACATGAAACAATGGACTGGTTCCTAATTAGGAAAGGAGTATGTCAAGGCTGTATATTGTCACTCTGCTTACTTAATTTATATACAGAGTACATCATGTGAAATGCCAGGTTGGATGAAGCACAAGCTGGAATCAAGACTGTCAGGAGAAATATCGATAACCTCAAAGATAAAGATGACACCAGCCTTGTGGCAAAAAGTGAAAAAGAACTAAAGCCTATTGATGAAAGTGAAAGGAATGTGACAAAGCTGGCTTAAAACTCAACATTCAGAAAACTAAGAATATGGCATATGGTCCCATCATTTCATGGAAAATAGATGAGGAAACAATGGAAACAGTGAGAGACTATTTTAGGGGGCTCCAAAATCACTGCAGATGGTGAATGTAGCCATGAAATTAAAAGATGCTTGGTCCTTGGAAGAGAAGATATGACCAACCTAGACAGCATATTAAATAGTAGAGACATTACTTTGCCAGCAATGGTCCAGCTAGTCAAAGCTGTGGTTTTTCCAGTAGTCAGGTATGGATGTGAGAGTTGGACTATAAAAAAGCTGAGCATGTAAGAACTGATGCTTCTGAAGTGTGGTGTTCTAGAAGACTTTTGAGAGTCCCTTGAACAGCATGGAGATTCAATCAGTCCATTCTAAAGGAAATCAGTCCTGAAATATTCATTGGAAGGACTGATGCTGAAGCTGAAACTCCAATACTTTGGCCACCTGATGAGATGAACTGATACATTTGAAAGACCCTGTTTATTTAACTTATATGCAGAATACATCATGAGAAACGCTAGGCTGGAAGACACACAAGCTGGAATCAAGATTGCCAGGAGAAATATCAGTAACCTCAGATATGCAGATGACACCACCCTTATGGCAGAAAGTGAAGAAGAACTAAAAAGCCTTTTGATGAAAATGAAAGAGGAGAGTGAAAAAGTTGGCTTAAAGCTCAACATTCAGAAAACTAAGATCATGGCATCTGGTCCCATCACTTCATGGGAAATAGATGGGGAAACAGTATCAGACTATTTTTCTGGGCTCCAAAATCACTGCAGATGGTGATTACTCCTTGGAAGGAAAGTTATGACCAACCTAGATAGCATATTCAGAAGCAGAGACATTACTTAGCCAACTAAGGTCCGTCTAGTCAAGGCTTTGGTTTCTCCAGTGGTCCTGTATGGAAGTGAGAGTTGGACTGTGAAGAAAGCTGCGTGCCAAAGAATTGATGCTTTTGAACTGTGGTGTTGGAGAAGACTCTTGAGAGTCCCTTGGACTGTAAGGAGATCCAGCCAGTCCATTCTAAAGGAGATCAGTCCTGGGTGTTCTTTGGATGGAATGATGCTAAAGCTGAAACTCCAGTACTTTGGCCACTTCATGCGAAGAGCTGACTCATTGGAAAAGACTCTGATGCTGGGAGGGATTGAGGGCAAGAGGAAAAGGGGAAGACCAAGGATGAGATGGCTGGGTGGCATCACTGACTCGATGGACATGGGTTTGAGTGAACTCTGGGAGTTGGTGAAGGACAGGGAGGCCTGGCGTGCTGCAATTCATGGGATTTCAAGAGTCGGACACGACTGAGCGACTAAACTGAACTGATCTGTTGCTGTGAAAGACTGACGGCTGGAGGAGAAGGGGATGACAGAGGATAAGATGGTTATATGGCATCACGGACTCAATTGAAGTGAGTCTGAGCAAGTTCCAGGAGATAGGGTAGGACAGGGAAGCCTCACATGCTGCAGTTCATCAGGTCACAAAAATTTGGACATGACTGAGCACCTGAACTGAACTGAAGTCAATTTCTGATTTAAAAAAGTTTCTTCTCATTGGTATAAATCTGCAGTTGAAAGCCAGTGTGGTTTGTTCCTTTGAGTCCAGTATCTTAATATTTGGGGTTTAAATTCATCTCTTGTGATGCATTTTAGACAGGTCAGTTTTTACAACAGGAATTAGGGAGGAATCTTCAATAAGCAGGACTATATTTCTGATTTTTTTAATTTCAGAATCTCTTCTTAAAATACAAACACTAATTTATTAGTCATCCTTGTTAGAGAATAATGATAATTTCACACAAGAAAAGTCATTAAAACTTGCAAATTAATTGCCCATGACCTAAATTCACATTTTGTCTCAGCTAACATAATAAACACAGCAGTTTCAAACAAATACTTTAACCTCTATAATAATAAGACTTACTAACCAAGTGTTATTGATTTAAAACAGGTCAGTGTTGTCAACTACTGTATGCCATTTATCAGTGAGAAAGAATGATCTGCAATATAGCAGTCACCCAATCAATGCAGATGCTTTTAAATTTACATCATTGGCTCCTAAAACACAATTAATTTGTGCATGTTTTCCTAGCAGCAATTAGCAGCAGGCAGGAGTTTTAATGAAATAAAGTTGTGATTCCCACAGGGAGTATTTATAATGAACATTACAAAACAAGAGCTTCACACTATTTACATTAAAAATTGATTAATAACAAAGCCATTAAGCTACATATTCAGTTACATATTGTGCCAATTTAAGGAATACTGCTAACTAAACATCATAATCATTTGCCTGTGCCATATCTAATTAACTTTTTATATCTTTAAGTTTTCCTTAGGACCAACAGCTTTCAAGTAGCATTAGCAAAAGGAACATTTAGGCTATTTCTTGGAATATTGTTTTCCAATAAAGTAGATTTCTATGAAAACACTGAGAGTTTAATCAGAGTAAGTGGTTTCTCATAATTTCTTTGGGTTGCACCAAGTTTACTCTTGAGGGGATGAATTAACATTAGGTTAGGGTTAAGGGGATCTTAAAATGTTATTATGTAAATTAAGTTTGGGAAGTAGTTTTAAAACTTCTGAAAAAGTTTATCACCAGAATATTAATGCCTAAGAGGATTATATTGATCTGGTTTTATGTGTGTTATTTAAAGATTATATATGCATCAGGGAGAAATCCTAAAGATTTTTTCATCTTGGTATTATGGGAAGATTTAGACTTTTCTTCAGTATCTGCCTCATAGAAAAAGATACTTTCAAAATAGTTCCACCTTTACAAATACATTTTAGCATCTATTATTCTCAGACTAATTTTAAAGTATTATTTCATCTCCAAACGGTAACTTCTACAATTGGTTTAATTTTTAACATGCCTCCAATTTTATAAGATATTACTGGTTCTTAAACTCATTAATCATATAGAATTTTATACTGAATGACATGATCCAACATATTGTTAACAGTTAAGTAGGATAGTATATTTGATTGTTAAGACTGTCAACTAAAAAGATGCACAGCTTGAGAGTTGTGAGTTAACATTTTATTTGGGGCAGAATGAGGACTTCAGCCTGGGAGACAGTGTTTCAGATAGCACTGAGAGATTGCTCCAAACTGGCAGTGGGAGAAGGTCAATATATAAGGTTTTGGTGAGGTGGGAGTTCAATACTGTTAGGTAGTTAGAATAGGAAAAAGGAGTCCAAAATGGTGGTGGCTAAAAGACAAAGAAAGGAAACGCCCACAAAATTGGAAGAAAAGAAAATCTGAGGACTGGAGTAAGAACCTCAGGTGAAAAAACAGCCCTCCTGGCTAGCCAGTTTCACAAAGGGCAGGCTCAACAGGAGGAGGAAAAAAAAAAAAGAAAAGAACATAAAAAGAGGAATCAAGATTGAGTCTCTCTCTTCTTTTTGGTTGGTCCACCCTCACATCTCTAGAATGTATTTTCCTTTGCTTACCAAATAAAACTGATCTGTAACCAACCTGTAACACTGGTCCACCAAATAAAACTTAGCTATAACTCAGCTGTAACAATGGTCTGCCGTTTCAAATCTTTGCTGCAGCAAAACAGAACCAAAGAAATAACACAGTCCCCCAACAATACTATGAAGCATTCATTTTACAAAAGTTTTTGTTGTTGTTGTTAGTCATGAGAATATGATGTCACCATTAAGAGATTTATTGCTTCTCTAGATATGAGGAGATGCAGGGACTGAGACCATGAAATCTGTTCCCCTAAACATCTAACTATTTAAATCCCTGCCCCCCCAGATTCCTTGGAGCACAGAGTGCCTCACTCTACTCTGAAATCCCTCAGGGGTTGTTGAAGGTCAACAGCTACAGCAGCACAGGTTTCAATTTCCATAGTTCATTCAGTTCAGTTGCTCAGTCATGTGCGACTCATGCAATCCATGAATTGCAGCACACCAGGCCTCTCTGTCCATTATCAATTCCCAGAGTTCACGCAAACTCATGTACATCGAGTCGGTGATGCCATTCAGCCATCTCACCCTTGATTGTCTCCCGTTTTGTCCCGCCCCCCAATCCCTACCAGCATTAGAGTCTTTTCCAATGAGTCAACTCTTCTCATGAGGTGGCAAAAATATTGGAGTTTCAGCTTCAGGATCAGTCCTTCCAAAGAAATCTGAGGGTTATCTCCTTCAGAATGGATTGACTGGATCTCCTGGCAGTCCAAGGGACTCTCAAGAATCTTCTCCAACACCACAGTTCAAAAGAATCAATTCTTCGGCACTCAGCCTTCATCACAGTCCAACTCTCACATCCATACATGACCACAGGGAAAACCATAGCCTTGACTAGATGGACCTTAGTTGGCAAACTAATGTCTCTGCTTTTCAATATGCTATCTAGGTTGGTCATAACTTTCCTTTCAAGGAGTAAGCGTCTTTTAATTTCATGGCTGCAGTAACCATCTGCAGTGATTTTGGAGCCCCCAAAAATAAAGTCTGACACTGTTTCCACCGTTTCCTCATCTATTTCCCACGAAGTGATGGGACCAGATGCCATGATTTTCATTTTCTGAATGTTGACTTTAAGTCAACTTTTTCACTCTCCTCTTTCAATTTCATCAAGAGGCTTTTAGCTCATCTTCACTTTCTGCCATAAGGGTGGTGTCATCTGCATATCTGAGGTTATTGATATTGCTCCCGGCAATCTTGATCCCAGCTTGTGTTTCTTCCAGTCCAGCGTTTCTCATGATGTACTCTGCATAGAATTTAAGTAAGCAGGGTGACAATATACAGCCTTGACATACTCCTTTTCCTATTGGAACCAGTCTGCTGTTCATGTCCAGTTCTAACTGTTGCTTCCTGACCTGCATACAGATTTCTCAAGAGGCAAGTCAGGTGGTCTGGTATTCCCATCTCTTTCAGAATTGTCCACAGTTTATTGTGATCCACACAGTCAAAGGCTTTGGCATAGTCAATAAAGCAGAAATAGATTTTTTTTCTGGATATCTCTTGCTTTTTCCATAATCCAGCGGATGTTGGCAATTTAATCTCTTATTCTTCTGCCTTTTCTAAAACCAGGTTGAACATCAGGGAGTTCATGGTTCACGTATTGCTGAAGCCTAGCTTGGAGAATATTGAGCATTACTTTACTAGCATGCGAGATGAGTGCAATTGTGTGGTAGTTTGAGCATCCTTTTGTGTTGCCTTTCTTTGGGGTTGGAATGAAAACTGACCTTTTCCAGTCCTGTGGCCACTGCTGAGTTTTCCAAATTTGTTGGCATATTGAGTGCAGCACTTTCACAGCATCAGCTTTCAGGATTTGAAACAGCTCAACTAGATTTCCATCACCTCTACTAGCTTTGTTCGTAGTGATGCTTTCTAAGGCCCACTTGACTTCACATTCCAAGATGTCTGGCATTAGATGAGTGATCACATCATCATGATTATCTGGGTCGTGAAGATCTTTTTGTACAGTTCTTCTATGTATTCTTGCCACCTCTTCTTAATATCTTCTGCTTCTGTTAGGTCCATACCATTTCTGTCCTTTATCGAGCCCATCTTTGCATGAAATGTTCCCTTGGTATCTCTAATTTTCTTGAAGAGATCTCTAGTCTTTCCCATTCTGTTCTTTTCCGCTATTTTTTGCATTGATCACTGAAGAAGGCTTTCTTATCTCTTCTTACTCTCCTTTGGAACTCAGCATTCAGATGCTTATATCTTTCCTTTTCTCCTTTGCTTTTTGCCTCTCTTCTTTTCACAGCTATTTGTAAGGCCTCCCCAGACAGCCATTTTGCTTTTTGCATTTCTTTTCCATGGGGATGGTCTTGATCTCTGTCTCTTGTATAATGTCATGAACCTCATTCCATAGTTCATCAGGCACTCTATCTATCAGATCTAGGCCCTTAAATCTATTTCTCACTTCCACTGTATAATTATAAGGAATTTGATTTAGGTCATACCTGAATGGTCTAGCCTTTTTCCCTACTTTCTTCAATTTGAGTCTGAATTTGGCAATAAGGAGTTCATGATCTGAGCCACAGTCAGCTCCTGGACTTGTTTTTGTTGACTGTATAGAGCTTCTCCATCTTTGGCTGCAAAGAATATAATCAATCTGATTTTGGTGTTGACCACTTGGTGATGTCCATGTGTCGAGTCTTCTCTTGTGTTGTTGGAAGAGGGTATTTGCTATGACCAGTGCATTTTCTTGGCAAAACTCTATTAGTCTTTGCCCTGCTTAATTCCACATTCCAAGCTCAAATTTGCCTGTTACTCCAGGTGTTTCTTGACTTCCTACTTTTGCATTCCAGTCTCCTATAATGAAAAAAATATCTTTTTGGGTGTTAGTTCTAAAAGGTCTTGTAGGTCTTCATATAACCGTTCAACTTCAGCTTCTTCAGCATCACTGATTGGGGCATAGACTTGGATAACTGTGATATTGAATGGTTTGC
This sequence comes from Nanger dama, assembly GCA_917880005.1. Classification (NCBI taxonomy): domain Eukaryota; kingdom Metazoa; phylum Chordata; class Mammalia; order Artiodactyla; family Bovidae; genus Nanger; species Nanger dama. Next base: position 9,189,256 of record CAKJTW010000059.1, read on the forward strand.
CTTGGAGATAAACAGAGATCATTCTGTCATTTTCGAGATTGTATCCAAGTACTGCATTTCAGACTCTCTTGTTGACCATGATAACTACTCCATTTCTCTGAGGGATTCCTGCCCGCAGCAGTAGATATAATGGTCATCTGAGTTAAATTCACCCATTCCAGTTCATTTTAGTTTGTTCATTCCTAGAATGTTGACGTTCACTGTTGCCATCTCTTATTTGACCACTTCCAATTTGCCTTGATTCATGGACCTGACATTCCATGTTCCAATGCAATATTGCTCTTTACAACATCAGACCTTGCTTCTATCACCAGTCACACACACAGCTGGGTATTGTTTTTGATTTGGCTCCATCCCTTCATTCTTTCTGGAGTTATTTCTCCACTGATCTCCAGTAGCATATTGGGCACCTAATGACCTGGGGAGTTCCTCTTTTGTTATCCTATCATTTTGCCTTTTCATACTGTTCATGGGGTTCTTGAGGCAAGAATACTGAAGTGGCTTGCCATTCTCTTCTCCAGTGGACCACATTCTGTCAGACCTCTCTACCATGACCCGCCCATCTTGGGTTGCCCTGCAGGCATGGCTTGGTTTCACTGAGTTAGACAAGGCTGTGATCCTAGTGTGATTAGATTGACTAGTTTTCTGTGAGTTTGGTTTCATTGTGTCTGTCCTCTGATGCCCTCTTGCAACACCTATCATCTTACTTGGGTTTCTCTTACCTTGGGTGTGGGGTATCTCTTCATGGCTGCTCCAGCAAAGCACAGCCACTGCTCTTTACCTTGGACGAGGGGTATCTCCTTACCACTGCTGTTCCTGACCTTCAACATGGGATAGCTCCTCTAGGCCCTCCTGAGCCTGCACAGCCATAGCTCCTTAGGTTGCTCCTCCTGGCTGCCTGCCCTAGCCTCCGGCGTGGGTGGCTCCCTCCCAGCTGCCTCCGGGCTCAGGGTGGCTCCTCAGGGTCACTGCCCTTGGCCTCGGACTCGGGGTAGCTCCTCCTGGCCGCCACCCTGACCTCGGTCATGGGGTGTCTCGTCCCGGCCACCACTGACCTTGGACACGGGGTGTCTCCTTCTGGCAGCCACCCCGACCTCAGACACGGGGTAGCTCCTCCCAGCAGCCACTGGCCTCAGACACAGAGCAGCTCCTCTTGGCCGTTACTGTGCCATTGCATCCTGGCACTCTAGGCTGCTGCCCCTGACCTCGGACGTGGGGTAGCTCCTCTGGGTCGCCCTTAGTGAACCGGCTGGCTCTGGCAGCCACCTGCGCTTAGTGCGCTGGCCGACTGTGCTTCCGTAGAGGCAGATGCAAATACTTCTGTTGTTCATTCATTGGCCATGCTCTTGGTAAGTGCCAATTTTTAGCTGAGAAGATCATCAAATCAATTAAAAGATAAAGCTAAACTTTTTCTTGATGATATGTTCTTATCATACACCTCTGCTTTAATTGCTGAAAGTTTTACTACCAACCTACCAGAAGTTCTGGTATAATAACTGTGCAAAACATTGAATGTTTACTATATTCACAGTATTATACTAGGGATTTCCCCTAGTGGCTCAGTGGTTAAGACTTTGCATCTAACGCAGTGGGTGTGGATTCAGTCCTTGGTCAGGGAATTAAGATCCCACATGCCTCAGGGCCAAAAAAACAAAACATAAAATGAAAGTAATATTGTAACAAACTGAATAAATAATTTAAAATGGTCCATATTAAAAAAAAAAAAACTTGAAAAAGCTCAGTATTATGATATGTCTTAATACAGATTAGCATAACTAATACTTAATCTTCTAAATAGATTTTACCATCATAATTTTCCAAATGAGAAACTGAGTGAAATGTTAAGTAGCTTTTCTGACTCAAAGAGCTAGCAAGTGCAGAGACAGTGTAGGGGAAAAAAATTGTCCCACCAAACTGTTTCTTTGGCATGTGGATTATTTTGAGCTGAAATAAAAAAAAAAACAATCAAAGCCTTAAAGACTCAGGAATAACCTTTAACTTTCCCCCTAGCTGCCAAAAGAATGTAGATAGAAGACCCATTCAAGGAAGGGAGCCATCTCCTTTGTATGAGCAAGGTGCAATTGAAAGAGAAGAACCTAGCAAAGATCATTTATTAAAATTCTTTTTGTGTCCCAATTTCTCTACCTGACCCAGTAAACATTTGTTTACTAAACATTTGTTTTTCCATCTCCATATTAATTTTCATAAAATTAATGTTCATAAAATCATTTTGAACTTAAGTGGGCTCTCTTTTGGCCAATACAACATGGCAGAAGCAATGCTAAATAGTTTCTGGGACCACCTTCAATCTTTTGGAGCCTCCAGAAGAGGAAGGCCATTGACACAGAAAAGAATTTTAATAAATGGTCTTTGCTAGGTTTCTCACTTTTGATTGTACCCCCTTCCTCATATATTTTCTTGTCTTTAGCTGTAGGTGATATTTAAAGTGAGGAATATTAGTCATTTAGGTGTGTTACTCAGTTTTCCTAGGTCTCTTTCAGGTATACATGTTACTAAGCTTTTGTTTGATTTTTTCTCCTGTTGGGCTATTTTATGTCCATCTAATTCTTAGACTAGCCAGGAAAAACTAAAAGTATAGAACAAAATTCTTCCCTAATACCAGGATATTAAACACAGACCTATCTAGCTACAAAAGAAACCTTAACAGCCTCATCAAACATTCTCTTCTCTGGTTAACCTATCTTTTCAGCTCTCAAACCTTCAGGGACCTGCAGCCATTGTTTTCCTACTTACAATATGAAGATTATTTTAAATATGTTATCAAAACTCTACCTTTCATATATTTATGTTGTGTCTGATTAAAAATGTTCATAAAGTTATTTGGCTCTCATTTTGAAAATAAGTATGCTCTCCTTTGGCCAATAGAACATGATAGAAAAATAGAAAAATGGAACAAAACATTATACAGTGGGATACTTCCCACATTTTGTGATGAGTTTCTGCATTTCTTTACAACAGGCAATTTGCATTAAATGATGTCATTTCTGCCCAAAATATAGTCTGGGATACAAATAGTGAGCCAATTATTCAAAATTTTGTGTATTTTCATGTGATTTTTAACAGTTAATTTTTATCATTTAATTTTAACTTTTTATGAAAGGCATTCATTGGAAATCACATTAATTTTAGCAATTTTGTCTTTAAGTAATATTTTCAAGATTGAAAGTATTTGTTTCTTCATATTAAAAATATAGTAGGAAAAATTTTCACTGACATACTGCCATTGCTTTTGCAGACTTATTTCTTAAGTTCTATTACATATGTATAAAATGTGCAAGAAAGCAAGAAAAATCAAGGGAAAGTCAGAGCTTCAGAAATCCCATCCGTGCTAAAATATTTAGAATGTCAGTTGTAATGAGCCAAAGTCAAAGTAATTAAGTACAAATGGAGTAAATCAGAACTGTTCATTATCAGTATGTTACTTCCCACCCAAACTTTCTTTAGATCTGCTTTAAATTTTCTATTTATGTGTAGTTTATGAAATTGTAATTTCTGATTTCTCAGTTTCCGTTAGACACATATTCAGGTGCATAATTATTACATTTAAGGAGAATTTATGCAAAATGTATTAAAATTAAATAGATTCATAATTTATTCAAAATAATAATTATTTTATTATTTTAATAAAATAGAGTTCTGGCTTCAATTCCAGTGTGTCAGGGATGGGGCTGGAATTGAGGGGGTAGGGATTTTCCCACACCAAAACAAACAAACAAACAAACAATTCTCAGGACTGCAGCTGGTGATATTATGCTTTAACTCAATCCTGACACTATTATATAGAATGAGATCAGAAAGGGGAAGTTCTCATGTCCTGGATAAGAGGAAGAAGAAAAACTCCTCTTCTTCCTGGCAAGGACTCGGAAAATAAAAGTCATGGACTCTGTTCACTGCCCACTCCCAACTTCCTTTGTTGTTGTTGGTTAATCACTCAGGCTCAGTAATGTCTGACTCTTTTGCAACCCCATGGAATGTAGCGTGCGAGGCTCCTCTGTCCATGGAATTTCCCAGGCAAGAATACTTGAGTGGGCTGTCATTGCCTCCTTCAGGGGATCTTCCTGAATCAGGGATGGAACCTCTGTCTCCTGCATAGGCAGGTGAGTTCTTCACTGCTGAGCTGCAGGGCTTCCCCAAACCTGCTTTCCTCCTCCATAAAAGTGTTCTCATTCTCTTTCCCAGGGGGAACTTGCAAATTTCTATTCTTTACTGATCTCAAATAAATCCATCTTTGCTGGAGAAATATCTAGTAGTCTGTTGGTTTCAGATCAACATTTTGGTGGCCCATACACAGAACAGAGAAGACTCCTGAGGACTCCAACTCTGCTGAGCAAACAGGTGAGGTATCACAGTTCGACTCTTTGTCACTCACTAGTTTTCTCATGGAGGCTGAAGTTTGAAGGTTTGTCATCCTCCTGGATCCTATCTCTTGCAAATGTTTTCCATTTGAAGCTCTACAGGCTTTATTTGGGATCTATTTAAAGTTTTTGTCCTTCCAGTTAAAGCCTTGTTTTAATGCAAGCAGGTTTCTCAGGTGGTGCCAGTGGTAAAGAACTTGCCTCCAGATGCAACAGACATAAGAGAAGTGGGTTCAGTCCCTGGGTTGGGAAGATCCTCTGGAAGAACTCATGGCAACTCACTCCAGTAGTCTCACCTGGAGAATCCCATGGACAGAGGGGCCTGGCAGGCTACAGTAGATAGAGTAGCAAAGAGTCAGATAAAACTGAAGCTGCTTAGCATGCATTTGCAATTTCTGATTTGACACTTCTGTCGGATTTGAGATCAGACTGTTTCAGTGAAATGGCTAGCATTCACCTATTCTCTTTAGGTCATGGGCTGCTTCTCCTGAAGGTGGCTAGGTTTCAACACATTCTTTCAGAAATAGGGCTGTTTCTCTGAAACAGTGTTGGGGTCTCTTGAAATACTGGCAAAAAAAAAAAAAAAAAACCCTCCCCTGATACCAAGCTGCCTCTTTAAGACTGACTGAGGTTGGCTCACAAGCTATTTGAATTGTCATCAGTGCAATAAACTATATAAGCTGCCTAAAAGTTGTTCTTTACTCTAGAGGAAAAGTCTTTAAAACATGGGATCCCAGTTATCTAAGTATTTTGAAGGTGCCCCAAATTTACAGGGACTCCAGCCAACTTTATAGTATTTAAAAAACCACAGCCTTCCTCTTATGCTTTTCTAACTAAAGAGACTGACCTGACCAAAGGCAATTTAGAATATCAGTGGCCATTATGGAGACTTTTGAAGTCTCCAAATTTAATTTCTTTAAAACTGAATTAGATTGAAATAGCTCACAAATGTCTAGGACTGAGTAGAATGCTTATTTCAATTGGAATTTTGGGGCTAAGAAATGTAATCAGAAGTCTAAAATTGCCCCTCTGTAAAATAAGATTTCAAGATTAACTGGAACAAGCAGATGATTAAAGATAAATAAAATGGCTCCAAAGCCTCAGGTTCTTCTACCTGGCTTCTTTGTCTCAGGCTCCAACTTTGGTACCATCTTGTCTCTGTCCCTGGGCTCCTCAAGGCCAGACTCTACCTCCAATGTCATCTTCTCCCTTCCCTTCTCTACTGCCTACACTTCCACTGTATGATCAAATTCTCCATGCTAATTCCCTCACAAAACTTTCTCTTTCCTCCAAAACTTTTCCCACACCATTTTCCTCTGAACTTGTCAGAACCTGTCCCTTTAAAATTAAGACTTCTGAGGATACAGAGGCTAAATAAACTCTCAATTTCTTATACTGTCTGGACTAAAGCTGAAGTATGAACCATGGTCAAAAACTTTCCCAAAAGAACAAAAGATCTTCACAGACTTGCTGAGGAATTTAATCATTTGAACTTAACCTGGTTTCCTGACTTATATAATTCATGTGCTTCTCGGTGAAGGCCAGGCCAAACAGTGAATGAAAATTCCCAATTAGGAAAGTCCTCAACACTTTCTAGAGTTACAGCTGAGAGACAAGCACACTAACTTTTTATATGATTGGGCTTGGGCAATCACCAGGTAGCTTCATAGAACAAGTCCTAAGCTTCTCCAAAGACTGATTGGAATAGAATTCAGGCTTGTACATAATAGTCTGATGAACCTGTTCATGAATATTACAGTTGACTTCATATTCAGTTGTTGATTCCACTCAAGTGGCTTTTAACTCTGTGTTTATTAATGGGCGGAACCGGGTCCTTTACTCTCTAGTTAAAAGGGCCAGGATGAAATGTGAAAATATGTCCACACCAGATTTAGTTAACCTAGCAAATCTGCCTTCCTGTAATGTAAGTAAGCAACCTCTAAGGAAGACCAGCAAAATTCTTAATCTTCAACTCCAGCAATTGAAGTCTTCTAGATGAAACCTTTGATATCTTTTAATCAGCTGTGATGGTACCAGAGCTGATTCTGAAAACACTGATCACTTGTCCCTATCTAATCAGGTGTGCTACTTTCCTTATGAGAAAAATCATCAACTGACATTGGCAAATTTTACAGCACACTTACCATCAAAATTCAAATAGACCCCTCAAAAACTCTTCTAAGAATTAATCAATACCCTGTAAGTAAAGAAGGCCTTCAAGACATAAAGCTGATTATAGAAAATTACAAAGCTCAGGCTCTCATTGTCCCTTTTAACCTCTGTGATGCTCCCATTTTACCAATGAGAAAACCTAAGGACTGAGGGTGGAAATTTGTCCAGGTTCTCTGAGTAATAAACAATATTGGCTATCACATTTATACCTGGTTGTTCTAATCCTAATATATTGTTATCATCCAGTCTTATAGAAAGTAAATTCTTCACTGTAATTGATTTTTGCAGTGCATTCTTTGGTATTCCACTTGGTGAGGCTATCAATACATTTTTATCTTAACTTGGGAAGGAAAATAATTGACCTTGACTGTAATGCCTCAGGGTTATACTGAGAGTCCTTATTTCTCATAAATCCTGAAGGCTGGTCTGGATGATGTAAAGTTCCCTAGAGAGTATGCTCTTACATGGACTTGTATTTTAGTCAAAGAAAAAACAAAGTATTTATATTGACAGTAGATATGATTTTGGAGTAGCTTCTGATTTTGGAATGTTTTGGAAGTTACTTGGCCTCCATATTTTCACTGAAAATAAAGTTTAAAATGGTCCTATTTCAGGAAATATTGAATGTAATACTTTTATATGCCACTCTAGCTATTATTTGAGATTGCAGGGCATTCTGCACTTACCTTTGAAAGTCAGGGGAAATCACATTGCTGATAATTCTGGAAGGACTGCGGCCTTTAAAGGTGCCACCAGCAGGCCAAATCTCTGTCCTGGTCTGAAAAGATAATTCCTCAAATGATAATTTAGAAAAATCAGCTAAAGAAGTCCAACAATGGGCCTCAGAAGGGAGAAAATAAGATTGGAACTCCAACAGTTGTTGGTTTGAGAAAAGAGAAGCTCCAGTTTGGACCGTATAACATCCTGGTCCTGCCAGAGACTCTAAAATTCCTGTTTCTCACCACTGTACATGCATTAAGCCATTGGTCTACTGACAAAATGAAAGCCTTCATGAATCAATATTGGTGGGAAAATATTAACAAGGCTGTAAAAATCGCTTACCTCATTTGTCCAAAATACAACGTGGGGAAGCCTGTTTGTACTGCTCCCAGACACTTTAAGCTGCTTGAAGGGCCATTTGAAATCTGGCAAATGGGTTTCATACATCTTCCTTCATCCAAGGAGTATAAATGTGTTTTTTGTCATGCTCAGTGTTTTCACTGGCCTAAAGACTTTCCTAATAGGCAGTCTCCTAATTGCCTTTTCTGTGGCCAAAGTCCTTTTGAAGTTATAACTCAGGGAACTCAAACAGGGGCTCTGTAAAAATCCAGAGGGGTGTGATGGGGAGGGAGAAGGGAAGGAGGTTCAAGACGGAGAGGACATATATATATACCTATGGGTGATTCATGTTGATGTTTGACAGAAAGCAACAAAAAAAATTCTATAAAGCAATTATCTTTCAATTAAAAGAAAAAAATTTTAAAAATTCATCCTTACCTGGGCAACTTCCCTTGAATTCCACAGTGATTGAGAAACCCATTTTACTGGCCAAGTGCTTCAACAAGTCTGAGCTCTTTGGCAGAGTTTACAACACTTTCACTGTGCCTGCCACCCTCAATCCTCTGGTTTAGTTGAATGCACTAGCATTATTAAGAGTCAATTGGCAAAATTTACGGAGGTCCTCCAAATAGCTTGGCCAAAAACATTGCCCTTGTTCCTTCCTAAATATCAGACCCACCCCTTTTATTTTTTGTTTGTTTTTTTTTTTTCAGTTTCACTTATTTATTTATTTATTTATTTATTTTTATTTTTATTAAATTTATTTTTTTAATTACAATACTGTATTTGTTTTGCCATACATTGACACGAATCAGCCATAGGTGAACACAATCTCCCAATGCCGAAGCCCCCTCCCACCTCCCACCCCATATCCTCTACTTGAATCATCCTGTGCATCAGCCCCATGCATCCTGCATCCTACATTGAACATAGATTGGCGCTTCGTTTCTTACAAGAAAACATACATGTTTCATTGCCATTCTCCCAAACCATCCCACCCTTTCCCTCTCCCTCAGAGTCCAAAAGTCCACTCTATACCTCTGTGTCTCTTTGTTGTCTCACATATAGGGTCATCATTACTGTCTTCTAAATTCCATATATATGTGTCAGTATACTGTATTGGTGTTTTTCTTTCTGGCTTACTTCACTCTGTATAATCGGTTCCAATTTCATCCATCTCATTAGAACTGAGTCAAATTTATTCTTTTAAGGGCTGAGAGAACTCATAAACTCTCACTCTTTGAGATAGTTAAAGATATCCAATGCACTTGTCTTTTGCTTCTTCTGAGTCATAACTGATTTAAACACACAGACACACACAGAGAGAGATTCAACTAAATAAAAGCCTAATTGCTTCTATTAAAAATAACTATGTTTTGGTAGATAAGTCCTTTTACAGTGGGCCCTCCAGGAAAAAGAGCTTAAGCATCAAACTTTGAAAACTGTATATTTCACCTACTGGAAAACTCCAAAAGGACTTCCTTCATTCTCATGGAAAAGATCCATATAAGTACTACTAATCAACATTTGTGTTACCAACTCCAAGGAATAGACTCTTGGATTCATCTGACATACCATACATAAGGAAAGTGATGAAACTTGACTACACCTGCACACAACCTGGTGACCTGAAAGTAAAGATTTCACCAACTATCTTTCTACCTAGAACTGAAGCAGACAATGTAAAAATGAGATAGATTTCTTAAAATACCCAACCAGGCCTGTTAGAAACTTGTTACCAAATCTTTGATGATGATATAATACTTCAGATGATCTCCAGTGTTTATGATCTTGATAATATATAAACTTTAGATTTAAAAAATGTTTGAGAATTCTCCCTCCTACTCCTCCTTGTTACTCAAATATGACCCTATTAGGTTTCCAAGCTGTACATTTCCCCTCCAATGTAGACATTATACCCAGGACAGCAAGGCGATCTAACCAGTCAACCCTAAAGGAAATCAACCTTGAATGTTCATTGGAAGGACTGATGATGAAGCTGAAGCTCCAGTTCAGATACTTTGGCCAACTGATGGGAAGCGCCAACTCATTGGAAAAATCCTGATGCTGGGAAAGATTGAAGTCAGGAGGAAAAGGGGATGGCAGAGGATGAGATGGTAGGATGGCATCACCAACTCAATGGACATGAGTTTGAGCAAACTCTGGGAGATAGTGAAGGACACGGAGTCTGGCATGCTGTAGTCCATGTGGTCACAAAGAATCAGACACGACTAAATGACTGAACAACAACAAATATACAGGAAAGGACTTTCTTAACATTGAGGGAAAAAAAGCTGTTAAAACTAGAAAACTCCACCCTTGATTAACCAGAATGCTTTCAGAGAAACAGCTTGGTCAAAAGAGGGAAATGTAAAACTGAACAAATAGAAACCTAATTAAGAAAATCTGGGAGACCAGAATGGGGAACTCTCACACTCTGTGACAATAGCTGAGCCCAACAGGAAGAAGAAAGACTCCTCTTTTTTCCCAGCAAGAACTCAGCCAATGAAAAGCCATGGGCACCTTGCTATAGCTCTTATAGAACTCAGAGAATCATTTTATTATTAGTTTGCCAGTTTATTATAAAATGATATAGCTCACAACTGGGCTTCCCAGGTGGCACTCGTGGTAAAGAACCTGCCTGCCAATGCAGGAGACTAAGAGAAAAGTGCTCAATCCCTGGGTAAGGAAGATTGTCTGGAAGAGGGCATGGCAACCTAGTCCAGTATTCTTGCCTGGAGAATCCCATGGACAAAGGAGCCTGGCAGACTACAGTAATGGGATGCAAGAGTCAGACACGACTAAAGCACCTCCACTACACAAACTCCAGGAAAAAAAAGACATTAGGGCAGATAGAAACATAAAAACAAAACAAACAAAAAACCTTTTATCGATATTTACTGATAGACATGTATATTATTAAAGGCAAGTACTTTTTGCTTACAATTATATTTTATATTTTCAAGAAATGCCCAATTATAGTTTACATATAGAAAAATGATGGGAAGGCCTAACTGTCTATCATCATAGAAAAAAATATTTGTAAGGCCACATAGATTTGTTTTGTTTTGTATAGCATACTGTTAAAGAGAAAAGCCACAGACCCAGAATGCATCACTCATGCTACACTTTATGATACCAAATCGAGATTTAATATCCAACCTAGCTGCAGTTTTGACCTTGTCCAGAAAAAATAATGTGTGTATATTTGTGCTCAATAGCTCTCATGTCTGACTCTGTGACCCCATGGACTGTAGCTCCCTAGGCTCCTCTGTCCGTGGGATTTCCCAAGCAAGAATATTAGGGTAGGTTGCCATTTCCTCTCCAGGAGACCTTCTTTACCCAAGGATCAAACTCTTTCTTGCGTATCTTGTGTTGGCAGGTGGATTCTTTACCACTGTGCCATTGGAGAAGCCAGAAATAATAATGTTAATCAACTATCTGGGGAATTCTAAAGGGAAGCAATCTACATGATAAAATCCATGCCATCCTTCCCCAACTCACCACCCCCAAAAGATGCCCTGGCCTAAAAATAATTGTTTCTTTCATTTTGCTAATAGAATGCTTCCTCTACCCTTCCTCTTAAAAAACAAACAAAAACAAAATAACCCCAAACTCTCTCATTTTGTATAAGCCCTTGGAGTTTTCTTCCAGTTGCTAAATGGGATGCTGGCTGCTTCATGAATCACTTGACAAAGCCAATCAGATCTTCAGATTTACTTGGTTGAATTTTTATTTTTAACAATAATAATTTGAATTATAGATTTTACAACAACATTTTTCTTAACCAAATTAATGGTATGCATTATTTATAAGAATACTTTTAAAATATAAATTTATTTATTTTAATTGGAGGCTAATTACTTTACAATATTATATCGGTTTTACCATACATTGACATGAATTCCCCATGAGTGTACATGTGTTCCCCCCTCCTGAACTCCCTCCTCATCCTATCCCTCTGGATCATCCTAGTGCACCAGCCCCGAGCACCCAGTATCATGCATCAAACCTGGACTGACGATTCATATCACATATGACAATATACATGTTTCAATGCCATTCTCCCAAACCATCCCACCCTTGCCCTCTCCCACAGAGTCCAAAAGACTGTTCTATACATCTGTGTCTCCTTTGTTGTCTCACATACAGGGTTATTGTTACCATCTTTCTAAATTCCATACATATGTGCTAGTATACTGTATTGGTGTTTTTCTTTCTGGCTTACTTCACTCTGAAAATTTTCATATGAACAATTGAAATTTTTGACACTTAAAACTTATTTTGGTTAGTCCAGAAGATATTACTACTTACATAAATCCTATTTTACAAACTGGTAATATTTATTGAATGAAGTGCTAAGGAGTTTTTCCTTCTAATACCTTAAATTTCTAGCTTCAGGAATATTTTTAGAGAATGAATCTCCATCTCACATTTTTATCAATTGTCTTTAGCCCAAAAGTTAAAAAAATAGTGAGTTTTTAATAACCTAGTTATAATCTTGTAAATAATAACTTAGGCATCATTATGTTTCGAGTCATTTCAATCAGTCCTACATACTGATGGGCTTTCAAATCAGAATTCCAAGTTCCCTGCCACCCCACTTTGATATGGAGAGCTCTATTTCCAGCAGTCTCTCATACATCTTCATTGGAATATCTTGAAGCAATCTCACAAACACATCCAATGCTAAATTCATTTTATCATCCACACATCTCTTACTCTTTTCTTGCATGTTTTTTTCTCTCCATTTCCACCAACACTGACTTACTCTTCTTTGTATAATAGTAATTTCTTTTCATCTGAATTATAGCAATAGCTTTTGTTCTTATTGTTTTTATTATCATTAGAGTTGTATTCTTGTAAGTATATCCTTTACCATAGCAGAGTAATTCTTGATCCTAAAAAAGCTTGTGTTTTTAAGCGTAAATCTTTGGAATGACCAATCTCTCCTTCCTTCCAGGAAATACCTAATTATTGTTTAAAATCATCTCATTTTTAATGTCAGTGAAGCATTTTCTAAAAGGCAAAGAATTAATTGCATACTTCATTACATCGTGAATAATTTAATTTTTAGAGGACTTAATGTATATTGTCTGTTCTATTCCTTTCTCATTTTGACAGTTTCAAAGTAGAGATTATTTCACTATACCTATTTAAAAACATGAACTTTAAAATCAAGCAAACCTGAGTTTAAATAATAGCTCTGTCATGTACTTGCTCATTGGAAAAGTACTTAACATTTTGGAAAACTTCAGTTTTCTCCAATATAATAAAAGATGATATCTATATAAAAGGTTATTTTTAGGATTAAATAAAATAATGTATATAATCAGCAAGGATAATCTATATCAGATAGGAAAAACTCAAAAATGGCAGTTGTTTTTATGAATTATATTAAAGTTATATTTGCATGTATCTTTCTTTAAATTTCTTAAGGTCATAAACTGTATTCTGTTACTTAATGTATCATAACTCCAAGCATGTCACTTGGCATTTAGTAATAGACACTATGAATCTACATTCAATAAGTATTACACTGGCTATAACTACAATTTATAGAGTTAAATGCTAGCCACCTTTATTATCAGTAAGATGAATAATAACATTTTCTCATAGTAATTTGAAAAAACTGACTGTAGTGTTTTAATAGAAGCTCAGATTTCTCTGTCTTTGAAAAGTGCCTTCCCCAGTGACTAAGAAGGTAGAGAATCTGTCTGCAAAGCAAGAGACCTGGATTCAATACCTGGGTTGACATTTAACCTGGAGAAGGGAATGGCAACCCATTCCCTTGCCTGGAGAATTATATGTACAGAGGAGTCTGGCAGGCTACAGTCCACGGGCTTACAAAAAGTAACACAAGACTGAACAACTTCCACTCCACTCCGCTATTAAAAATAAGAGAAACAAAATTCTGAAAGTTTTCTTGTCATGAGTGAACATATGAATTTTATATCTTTATAAAGTGATATTAATGAAAGTATTTTATAGTGCAAGAATTCACATAGTGAAAGAATAATTTTCCATCTCTGAATTAAATATGATGAATTATCTCTCAAGAATTAGTCACTTATCTCCTAGCTATGCCTAAAAAAGTATGCTACTTTGGGGAACTCAACAAATTTACTTTGGACAAAATATTCATATATCAATAGCTTCGCTACCAATACTAGAACAAAACACTTTAAAATGTTGTTAATGCATTGTCCTTGGTTACATCTTTTATCTAGAATATATGTGTGTGTGTTTTAATTTTTAATTTTTATTTATTTATTTTTTAAATTTTACAATACTGTATTGGTTTTGCCATACATTGACATGAATTTGCCATGGGTGTACATGAGGTCCCAATCCCGAACCCCTCTCCCACCACCCTCCCCATATCATCTCTCTGGGTCATCCCAGTGCACCAGCCCCAAGCATCCTATATCCTGTATCAAACCTAGACTGTCGATTCGTTTCTTACATGATAGTATACGTGTTTCAATGTCATTCTCCCAAATCATCGCACCCTCTCCCTCTCCCACAGAGTCCAAAAGTCTGCTCTAACATCTGTGTCTCTTTTGCTGTCTCGCATACAGGGTTATCATTACCATCTTTCTATGCTGTATTGGTGTTTTTCTTTCTGTTTTACTTCACTCTGTATAATACGCTCCAGTTTCAACCACCTCATTAGAACTGATTCAAAATTATTCTTTTTAATGGCTGAGTAATTGCCAACATCCGCTGGATCATGGAAAAAGCAAGAGAGTTCCAGAAAAAAAACATCTATTTCTGCTTTATTGACTATGCCAAAGCCTTTGACTGTGTGGATCACAATAAACTGTGGAAAATTCTGAGAGATGGGAATACCAGACCACCTGACCTGCCTGTTGAGAAATCTGTATGCAGGTCAGGAAGGAACAGTTAGAACTGGACATGGAACAACAGACTGGTTCCAAATAAGAAAAGGAGTATGTCAAGGCTGTATATTGTCACCCTGCTTATTTAACTTCTGTGCAGAGTACATCATGAGAAATACTGGACTGGAAGAAACACAAGCTGGAATCAAGATTGCCAGGAAAAATATCAATAACCTCAGATATGCAGATGACACCACCCTTATGACAGAAAGTGAAGAGGAATTAAAAAGCCTCTTGATGAAAGTGAAAGAAGAGAGTGAAAAAGTTGACTTAAAGCTCAACATTCAGAAAACAAAGATCATGGCATCCAGTCCCATCACTTCGTGGGAAATAGATGGGGAAACAGTGGAAACAGTGTCAGACTTTATTTTTGGGGGCTCCAAAATCACTGCACATGGTGACTGTAGCCATGAAATTAAAAGACACTTACTCCTTGGAAGAAAAGTTATGACCAGCCTAGATAGTATATTAAAAAGCAGAGACATTACTTTGTCGACTGAGGTCCATCTAGTCAAGGCTATGGTTTTTCCAGTGGTCATGCATGGATGTGAGAGTTGGACTGTGAAGAAGGCTGAGAGTCATAGAATTGATGCTTTTGAACTGTGGTGTTGGAGAAGACTCTTGAGAGTCCCATGGACTGCAAGGAGATCCAACCAGTCCATTCTGAAGGAGATCAGCTTTGGCCACCTCATGCGAAGAGTTGACTCATTGGAACAGACTCTGATGCTGGTAGGGATTGGGGGCAGGAGGAGAAGGGGACGACCAAGGACGAGATGGCTGGATGGCATTACGGACTCGATGGACGTGAGTATGAGTAAACTCCGGGAGACATTGATGGAGAGGGAGGCCTGGTGTGCTGCGATTCATGGGGTCGCAAAGAGTCGGACACGACTGAGCGACTGAACTGAACACTTCATTGTGTATATGTACCACACCTTTCTTATCCATTCATCTGCTGTTGGACATCTAGGTTGCTTCCATGTACTGGCTATTATAAACAGTGCTGCAATGAACATTGGGGTACATGTGTCTCTTTCAATTCTGGTTTCCTCAGTGTGTATGCCCAGCAGTGGGATTGCTGGGTCATAAGGCAGTTCTATTTTCAGTTTTTAAAGAAATCTCCACACTGTTCTCCATAGTGGCTGTACTAGTTTGCAATCCCACCAACAGTGTAAGAAGGTTCCCTTTTCTCCACACCCTCTCCAGCATTTATTGCTTGTAGACTTTTAGATCGCAGCCATTCTGACTGGTGTGAAATGGTACCTCATTGTGGTCTTGATTTGCATTTCTCTGATAAGGAGTGATGTTGAGCATCTTTTCATGTGTTTGTTAGCCATCCGTATGTCTTTTTTGGAGAAATGTCTATTTAGTTCTTTGGCCCATTTTTTGATTGGATCATTTATTTTTCTGGAGTTGAGCTGCATAAGTTGTTTGTATATTTCTGAGATTAGTTGTTTGTCAGTTTCTTCATTTGCTATTATTTTCTCCCATTCTGAAGGCTGTCTTTTCATCTTGCTTATAGTTTCCTTTGTTGTGTAGAAGCTTTTAATTTTAATTAGATCCTATTTGTTTATTTTTGCTTTTATTTCCAGTATTCTGGGAGGTGGATCATAGAGGATCCTGCTGTGATTTATGTCGGAGAGTGTTTTGCCTATGTTCTCCTCTAGGAGTTTTATAGTTTCTGGTCTTGCATTTAGATCTTTAATCCATTTTGAGTTTATTTTTGTGTGTGGTGTTAGAAAGTGTTCTAATTTCATTCTTTTACAAGTGGTTGACCAGCTTTCCCAGCACCACTTGTTAAAGAGATTGTCTTTAATCCATTGGATATTCTTGCCTCCTTTGTCAAGGATAAGGTGTCAATAGGTGTGTGGATTTATCTCTGGGCTTTCTATTTTGTTCCATTGATCTATGTTTCTGTCTTTGTGCCAGTACTATGGTGTCTTGATGACTGTGGCTTTGTATTAGAGCCTGAAGTCAGGCAGGATGATTCCTCCAGTTCCATTCTTCTTTCTTAAGATTGCTTTGGCTATTCACAGTTCTTTGTATTTCCACACAAATTGTGAAATTATTTGTTCTAGCTCTGTGAAAAATACCACGGGTAGCTTGATAGGGATTGCATTGAATCTATAGATTGCTTTGGGTAGTATACTCATTTTCACTATATTGATTCTTCTGATCCATGAACATGGCATATTTCTCCATCTATTAGTGTCCTCTTTTATTTCTTTCATCAGTGTTTTATAGTTTTCAATATATAGGTCTTTAGTTTCTTTAGATAGATATATTTCTAAGTATTTTATTCTTTTCATTGCAATGGTGAATGTAATTGTTTCCTTAATTTCTTTTTCTACTTTCACATTATTAGTGTATAGGAATGCAAGGGATTTCTGTGTGTTGATTTTATATCCAGCAACTTTACTATATTCATGGATTAGCTCTAGTAATTTTCTGGTGGAGTCTTTACAGTTTTCTATGCAGAGGATCATGTCACCTGCAAACAGTGAGAGTTTTACTTCATCTTTTCCAATTTGGATTCCTTTATTTCTTTTTCTGCTCTGATTGCTGTGGCCAAAATTTCCAGAACTAAGTTGAATAGTAGTGGTGAGAGTGGGCATCCTTGTCTTGTTCCTGACTTTAGGGGAAAAGCTTTCAATTTTTCACCATTGAGGATAATGTTTGCTGTGGGTTTGTCATATATAGCTTTTATTATGTTGAGGTATGTTCCTTCTATTCCTGCTTTCTGGAGAGTTTTTTTTTTTTTTTTCATAAATGGATGTTGAATTTTGTCAAAGTCTTTCTCTGCCTCTATTGAGATAATCATATGTCTTTTATTTTTCAATTTGTTAGTGTGGTGAATTACATTGATTGATTTGCAGATATTGAGGAATCCTTGCATCCCTGGGATAAAGCCCACTTGGTCATGGTGTATGATGTTTCTAAAGTGTTGTTGGATTCTGATTGCTAGAATTTTGTTAAGGATTTTTGCATCTATGTTCATCAGTGATATTGTCCTGTAGTTTTCTCTTTTTTGTGGCATCCTATGAGAAAATTTCATCATTTTGTCAATGACTGATTTTTCCATTCAAACTAATGGGAAACAGGATGTAATATCTTACAGATGCTGCACTATGAAAGATGTTATCCCAATCTTTTAGGCGTGAATAGCCTTCCATAGGTGAGGGAAAACATTAGAATAAGAGATGTTCTTTTTAATGGTATAACCATTACACTTTAAAATGGTTACAGTATATATCAATATTTGACTTGATGTTGAAATGGGTCAGCCCTCACTGGGGCTTCCCTGGTGGTTCAGATGTTAAGGCATCTGCCTGGAATGCAGGAGACCTGGGTTTGATCCCTGGGTCAGGAAGGTCTCCTGGAGAAAGAAATGGCAACCCACTCCTGTACTCTTGCCTGGAGAATTTCATGGATGGAGGAGCCTGGTAGGCTACAGTCCATGGGGTTGCAAAGAGTCGGACATGACTGAATGACTTCACTACTCACTGTGAACTATATGGAATCAGAATGTAACAGCTTCAGGAAATAGTTTTAATTCCATGATTTCAGTTCATCCATTCTTCAGTTTTTCTAGATCAACTGGAGATACTTATAGAGATTGAGGGAGGGGTGTCAGGATAGCCTCTGCATTCTATGAGGATTACACAGGTCTTTCTTGATGTCATAATTCATTGTCTACTTAATCACTATTAAAGGGGTTAGTACAGCATTAACAATGTGAGAGCTACTAGCTACATGTGGCTACTGAACATTTGAAATTGGCTATTATGATTTAAGATATGCTCTAAGTGCTAATATACATGGGATTTTAAAGATTTAGTATAAAAAAATAGAGTGTAAAATATGTCATTATTAAAAATATATTGATTACATATTTAAATGATAATTTTTTGGGTAGATACTTAAATATATTATTAAAAAATAATTTGTTTCTTCCTGTTTATTTTAATTTGACTACTAGGAAATCAGAAAACCTATATGTAGCTCACATTACATTTATATTGAAAAGCACTGGGCTAGAAAATTTGAACTTCATGTAGCTAAGTAAATTCCAATTTCCAGTAAATTTCAAAGAAAGGTAGAGGAGAATTGGTTAAAAAAGTATTAAATTTATTCTGTTTCTTCTAAATGACATCCACTGTGTGAAAGCTTCCTTAAAATTAGAACTAAGGGAGCTGTTCTGATACTGTTATTTATGATAAAATAAAACTGATGGGCCCATTTCCCCTGTGATTTTAAAGTTCAGTAAAGCCACATTTCCAGGCTATGGAATTCTTCCTTGCACTGAAATACTGGTAATGTTTACATGAGTTCAAAACTTATTTGGAAAGCTGAGTTTCTGAGACAAATAAACTCTTTATGGCCGAATTAACTTGATAAATTGATCTAAAACTCATGAATATTCTACCTTTAAACGATACCAAGAAATAAGATACAGATGAGAAACAGATGCAGAGTGAGCTCTGTTAAATTTTCACACATTCTTTATTTTCACCTTATTTCCCAATATTGGTTAATATATGTGGTTGCAGTGAGAATTTATAACAGACTGAGCTTTCTCTTTCTAATATTCAAACCATATATATACACATATATTTTCATATCCAGACTTAAGACAGCTACTGCATTGATTTAATTCTGGCAGAATGGAGTTAGTCTTATTAACTCATTGTGAGAAAGCTAGATTTTTTAGTATGTTGCCTTTGATGTATTTTTCATTTAAAATTTAAAAACATAAAATTATGCATAATACATAATTCTAAAAATACTTATTAAAACATTTATTATTTTTTATCTGAATGGACAGCATACTATATCTAATCTAACATAATGTATATGCATACTCATTGAAAATAATAACCTGTGCATCATTATTGTTTTTATGAAAATTATGTTATTAATAGAAAGAGCCTTTATATACAAATTATAAATTATGACTTAAACAATAATTATTTGACCTATATGGAATTTGCCAAATTAACCAGTTAACTACTGGAGCATATCATATATTAGTCTTAAATCACGCGATCACTACTTTGCCCTGTGTTCAGTTGCTTTAGTTGTGTCCAGATCTTTGAGACTGTGTAGACTGTAGCCCAACAGCCTCCTCTATTTATGGAACTCTCCAGGCAAGAATACTGGAGCGGGTTGCCCTGCTCTTCTCCAGGGGATCTTCCCAATCCAGGAATTAAACCTATGTCTCCTGGGTCTCCTGCATTGCAGGCAGATTCTTTACTCACTGAGCCACCTGGGAAGGCTACCCAAACAAATAAAATAAATTAAATAAATAAATCATAAGAAATATCACCAGGCATTTTGAGGGATATAAACTATAGTAGCCTTCTCCAGATCTGATACAAAAATTGTAAAGTAAAAAAAGATGTTTTATTTAAACTTCTTTTTTAAATTAATTTATTTTTTTATTGAAGGATAATTGCTTTACAGAATTTTGTTGTTTCTTGTCAAACCTCAGTATGAATCAGCCATAGGTATACATATATCCCCTTCCTTTTGAACCTCCCTCCTATCTCCTTCCCCATCCCACCCCTCTAGCTTGATACAGAACCCCGTTTAAGTTTCCTGAGCCAAACAGCAAATTACCATTGACTATCTATTTTTATGACCAACCTAGATAGGCCTATTCAAAAGCAGAGACATTACTTCGCCGACTAAGGTCCATCTAGTCAAGGCTATGGTTTTTCCTGTGGTCATGTATGGATGTGAGAGTTGGACTGTGAAGAAAGCTGAATGCTGAAGAATTGATGCTTTTGAACTGTGGTGTTGGAGAAGACTCTTGAGAGTCCCTTGGACTGCAAGGAGATTCAACCAGTCCATTCCGAGGGAGATCAGCCCTGGGATTTCTTTGGAAGGAACGATGCTGAAGCTGAAACTCCAGTACTTTGGCCACCTCATGAGAAGAGTTGACTCATTGGAAAAGACTCTGATGCTGGGAGGGATTGGAGGCAAGAGGAGAAGGGGAAGACAGAGGATGAGATGGCTGGATGGCATCACAGACTCAATGGACATGAGTCTGAGTGAACTCTGGGAGTTGGTGATGGACAGGGAGGCCTGGCATGCTGCAGTTCATGGGGTTGCAAAGAGTCAGACACAACTGAGCGACTGAACTGAGCTGAACTGAATGTAAGTTTTCATGTTACTCTTTCCATACATCTCACCCTCCCCTCCCCTATCTCTTTGTCCATAAATCTATTGTCTACATCTGTTTCTCCATTACTGCCCTGTAAATAAATTATTCAGTACCATTTTTTTTAGATTCCATTATATATGCATTAGAATACAATATTTATATTTCTCTTTCTGGCTTACTTCTTTCTGTACAAGTTTCTAGGTTCTAGGTTCATCCACTTCATTAGAACTGACTCCAATGTGTTCCTTTTTAAGGCTGAGTAATATTCCATTGTGTATATATACCACAACTTCTTTATCCATTCATCTGTCAGTAGACAACTAGGTTGCTTCCATGTTCTAGCTATTGTAAATAGTGCTGCAATGAACAATGGGATACAAATAGGACCTGAATAAACTTAAAAGCTTTTGTACAGCAGAGGAAACTATAAGCAAGGTGAAAAGAACCCTCATAATGGGAGAAAATAATAGCAAATGAAATGACTGGCAAAGGATTAATTTCCCAAATATATAAGCAGCTCATACAACTCAATACCAGAGAAACAAAACAAACAAAAAGTGGGCAAAAGACCTAAACAGACATTTCTCCAAGGAAGATTTACAGATGGATAACAAACACATAAAAAGACGTTCAACATTGCTCATTATTAGAAAAATGCAAATCAAAACTACAATGAGATATTGCCTCACATTGGTCAGTATGGCCATCATCAAAAAGCCTACAAACAATAGATGCCGGAGAGGGTGTGGAGAAAAGGGAATGCTCTTGCACTGTTGGTGGGAATGTAAATTGATACAGCCACTGTGGGAAATGGTATAGAAATTCCTTAAAAAACTAGAAATAAAACTACCATATGATCCAGAAATCCCACTCCTAGGCATATACTCTGAGAAACCAAAATTAGAAGAGACACATGTATCCCACTGTTTATTTAAACCACTTTTGATCCCTTATAGTAAATTTCTAGCCACAGGGGGATATCCAAGTCTTGCTGCACATTACAACTTACTGGTAAAGACTTTAACACCTAAGGCTGTTTGGCTCACCTGAGATGGATTCAATCAACACCTGGTCAAAGAGAGGGGCCCACCTCTTTATTGTTTAAAAGTTCCTTGGTGACTCTAATGCAGATCAGTTGGAGAACTCCTAATCAAAGGCAATCAGAAACCTCATATTTCCCCTCAATTTTCCACCATCTGTTACTAAAGCCTAAATCCTCTGCATTTGGAATGACCTAATACTCTGCACCTTGCCCTGCTGATTTCATGCTGCTAAACATCATTGCTAATATGTTTATATTTTCAAAGTCTCCTTAGGTTACTGACCTGCTAATTACATCTCAGTTCATAATAAAGCCCTAATAGTAGAAAATAAGTTAATATGTGCTGTTTTTCTAATTAATGAATTTTCTTTTAAATAATGTACATAAGGCCGGACTTGCTAGATGGCTCAGACAGTAAAGAATCTGCCTGGAATGCAGGATACCAGGATTCCATTCCTGGATCAGGAAGATCCTCTGTAATAGGAAATAGCAACTCACTCCAGTATTCATGCCTGGAGTCCCATGGAAGATCATGGAGTCACAAAGTGTCAGACACAACCAAATGACTAACACTTTCACTTTCAACATACCTAAAGCAAGAATGGGTAACAAATTATTTAACTCTGATGGGACATTCAAACTTTTTTGAGCATTGTCACACAAGGATGATTTTAATTGAAGCTCACTGTTCTGCTGCTGCTAACAGGAAACAACATAGGAAAGAGTTGGCAGGATGAATATGAAGTGAGACTAAGGGGAATATCATGGAGGTAAGTTGAAAATTCAGATAATGTAAACAAAGAATCTTGCTTGTCACTGTGAGAATTTTCAAACCATGATACTACTTTATTTAAAACCATTTTGACTATTTCATGAATAGCACTGTGGTAGATAAAATGCACAGTCTTTTTCTTAAAGATTATAGTCTTTGTAGGAAAACAAGGAATTTTGAAATAACCATATAAACATATAAGATAGCAGTGCTATAAGTTCAAAATCTACTATGGGATCCAAAGTCAAATAAATACTGTCCAATTGACTAAGTTGATAAGATTATTTAATCACAAAAGGGGTGGACTCAATATGGACAACTGATGTCACATAAAACTGTGGTCTTCAATTGGCAATCTCTAACAATTAACCAGGATTACTGCTCAGAGTTTCCACAGCCTTTTTCCTTTGCCTATGCTAAGACAGTGCAGCGTTTTGTTAACTCAGTTTGAATCAGTTTGCCTTGTCCCACTGTACTGATCTTATATTGTTTATTGATTTGAATTATAATATCTCTGTCTCTCTCTGGAAACCTACTTGTCAGCCTTTGAAAGTCTTATTACTGCAGCTTATTTGAAGTCAAATTCATGAAGCTAAGGGTTTATTGGCGGGTATTTTTATATTTACCCTATGTTGATCCTTAAAAATATACACCTGGATAAGTATATTCCCCTTTTGTAGATGAGGAAACTGGACCTTCAGTTCAGTTCAGTTCAGTTGCTCAATTGTGTCCTACATTTTGTTACCCCATGGAGTGCAGCACACCAGGCCTCCTTGTACATCACCAACTCCCAAAGTTTACCCAAACTCATGTCCTTGAGTTGGTGATGCCATACAACCATCTCATCCTGTCATTGATTCTTTAACTTTTAAATTGCATAAAGTTTACATTTGACAGCTTCCAGTCTTTCCACAAGTCCTTTAGTGCTACTCATATAGTTACTCCCAGTTATGACCAACCTAGATAGCATATTCAAAAGCAGAGACATTACTTTGCCAAATAAGGTCCGTCTAGTCAAGGCTATGGTTTTTCCAGTGGTCATGTATGGATGTGAGAGTTGGACTGTGAAGAAGGCTGAGCGCTGAAGAATCGATGCTTTTGAACTGTGGTGTGGGAGAAGACTCTTGAGAGTCCCTTGGACTGCAAGGAGATCCAACCTGTCCATTCTGAATGAGATCAACCCTGGGATTTCTTTGGAGGAATGATGCTGAAACTGAAACTTCAGTACCTTGGCCACCTCATGAGAAGAGCTGACTCAGTGGAAAAGACTCTGATGCTGGGAGGGATTGGACACAAGAGGAGAAGGGGATGACAGAGGATGAGATAGCTGGATGGCATCACTGACTCGATGGATGTGAGTCTGAGTGACCTCCGAGAGTTGGTGATGGACAGGGAGGCCTAGCGTGCTGCAACTCATGCGGTCACAAAGAGTCGGACATGACTGAGCGACTGAACTGAACTGATATACCTTCTTATATGGGACAGATCAGTTTTTCCTCTATGTCTTCTCCTCCTTCTTGCCATTCTCTTTGACCAAGCTCATCTGCCTACTTCCCACTGCTGTACACTCACTGTCTGACTCTCATTGGATGACCCTGGCTTCTATTTCACAGAAAAAGTCATGGTCATAAGATAAGGACTCTGTCTCTCTGCCATCACATGCAAAGTGATCATCCTCTACAACTAACCAATCTTCTATTTTCTCTCCCTCTTGTCTTCTCCTCTTAGTCTTAACGCAGTGGGAAAGTAGTTTTCTTCCCATCTAAGGCTAATTCTTAGTCAACATCATATTGGATAAGCTAGTGACTAAAACAGATTTGCAAGAAGGCAAAAAGAATAAGTAAAGACATATAAGTTAGAAAAAGAGAAATAAAAATGCATCTATTTGCAAAAGACATGATTTTCTACACAATCACAAAGAATCTAAAAGGGATTCCTAGAAATTCATATATGTGAAATTCATTTTATGTCTGGTTCCAAATTGGAAAAGGAGTACATCAAAACTGTATATTGTCACCCTGCCTATTTAAATTATATGCAGAATATATCATAAGAAACGCTGGGCTGGATGAAACAAGCTGGAATCAAGATTGCCGGGAGAAATATCAATAAGCTCAGATATGCAGTAGAGACCACCCTTATGGCAGAAAGTGAAGAAGACTTAAAGAGCTTCTTGATGAAAGTGAAAGAGAAGAGTGAAAAAGTTGGTTTAAACCTCAACATTCAGAAAACAAAACTCATGGCATCCAGTCCCATCACTTCATGGCAATAGATGGGGAAACAGTGGAAACAGTGTCAGACTTTATTTTGGGGGACTCCAAAATCACTGCAGATAGTGATTTCAGCCATGAAATTAAAAGCCACTTAGTCCTTGGAAGGGAATTTATGGCCAACCTAGATAGCATATTAAAAAGCAGAGACATTACTTTGTCAACAAAGGTCCATCTAGTCAAGACTGTGGTTTTTCCAGTAGTCATGTATGGATGTGAGAGTTGGACTGTGAAGAAAGCTGAGCACCGACAAATTGATGCTTTTGAACTGTGATGTTGGAGAAGACTCTTGAGAGTCCCTTGGACAGCAAGGAGATCCAGCCAGTCCATTCTAAAGGAGATCAGTCCTGGGTGTTCATTGGAAGGACTTATGTTGAAGCTGAAACTCCAGTACTTTCGCCACCTCATGTAAAGAGCTGACTCATTTGAAGACCCTGATGCTGAGAGGGATTGGGGGCAGGAGAAGAAGGGGATGACAGAGGATGAGATGGTTGGATGGCATCACTGACTCAATGGACATGAGTTTGAGTAAACTCCAGGAGTTGGTGATGGACAGGGATGCCTGGCATGCTGCGGTTCATAAGGTCACAAAGAGTCAAACATGACCGAGGAACCGAACTGAACTGACCGGTGATATTTTAATGAAGATTTTAAAAATGCAAGCTAATAAAGCATATTAACTTGCTATATGGAGTTACTCAGCAATGACTTCTTAAGGATTAAAATATATGACCTAAAACGATTATTTTTTTTTCTTAAAGACATTAATTTAGTTTTTTTCTGAACAAAGGATAGATTTCAGAATTCTTTGTAACTGCAATAAATCACTAAAATTATACAATTTGTTTCTGGGAATACTTATCATCTTGATTTTTGCATCATGGGTCAGGTATCTAACTAAAGGCAATATCACTCCATGAAGGCAAACATTTATAATGAAGAGGTCTCAACCACATTTTAATTTTCCTCTTTTGCACAATTTGATTTTAATATTAAAGAACAACCCTAATTTTGCTTATAAGCTTTTTATAAATTTTGCTTATAAACTGTCTCAGTGACAAATTACCAAATGTCACTGACTTTTTAAATCTCATATCAATTTTTTTCATTTTATATAGTTTATTTCTTGGATCTGTCTTACGATTACATACTTATATCCCCCCTGTTATAATTGTTTCAATGTGATTTAGTCCCTTTTCCATTAAGTACTGAGAGTAACTTTGTGCTTAATGCTCTAAAGCATTTACTTAATACTTTAGTAAAATCTTCCACCAGATTTTGCTTAAGAATGTGAAGTGGTTAATAAATCAAATTTGCATTTGAATACCCATGTTAATAAAACACTAAAATGTTTTATTATGTTTTATTATGTTTAAAGGATTGCTTTGTAGCATATGTCCCATAAAGACATTGTCCATTCCTCTTACTAATAATATGTTTGTGAATGTCTACGTTTCTTAAGAAAAGTGAAAGTGAGAGTTGCTGAGTCATGTCTGACTCTTTGCGACCCCATGGACTATACATCCATGGAATTCTCCAGGCCAGAATACTGGAGTGGGTAGCCTTTCCTTTTCCAGGAGATCTTCCCAACCTGGAGATCAAACTCAGGTCTCCTGCATTACAGGTGGATTCTTTACCAGGGAGACACAAGGGAAACCTAAAAAAGTGTTAGTAAATAATGTTTAGTATGTGTGTCCAATTTTTTGTGACCTCATGGGCTATAGCCTACCAGGCTCTTCTGTTCATGCAGATCTTCAGACAAGATTACTGGAGTGAGTTGTCATTCCCTTCTCCAGGGGATCTTCCTGACCCCCTGAATCTAAGTTTCCTTTATTGCAGGCAGATTCTTTACTATCTGAGCCAGCTTCTTATAATGATTTCAGCACTACTACACTAGATGTTTTGACTCAGACATTGCTCCAGGGATCTGTGAACTTTCTTACAGAGCATAGAAACATATAATTTTTTAAATGTAACAATATGTAAACTATTATTAGCCCATTATAAGTAAAAGTGAATTGAAGGATATATATCTTCCTAATTATATTGAAATATGCAAGATTTCAAGTGTTTTCCACGAGCTGTCAAAACTTAATTTTGTAGAGTGACTAGTCATCTATTGTGTCTTATAAGAACTGCCTCCTTAAGGGTCATTGCAATTATTAAAATGCTGTTTCCTGGAGTGGCTGAGGTCACTTTCTCTCTTTGAACGTAGCCTACTTGTTCAGGGCAGTAAGTACAATTCTCACTGAGTGAGTAAGTGAAGTCACTCAGTCGTGTCCAACTCTTTGCGACCCCATGAACTGCAGCCTATCAGGCTCCTCTATCCGTGGGATTTTCCAGGCAAGAGTGCTGGAGTGGGTTGCCATTTCCTTCTTCACAATTCTCACTGTGTATATAGTATTTTTATAGACAAAGCAACCTAATTTGAAAGAAATTGTTGGATATAGGGTGACAAATAGTTCATCATGTCTATTGAATTTTTATCTTGTTGTGAGCTGTAGATATGGCCTATTCACAATCATATTCCCCTCAGTACCTAAAACATTTTCTTTCATAATAAACGAACCCTGAATAAAAATAGAATTGGTCCTACCTCCCACATAAAAGCACTCTACTAGCCCTGTTTTCGAAGCACATTTTTTCTGTCAATATCAGCTAAGACTAGTAACTCAAAATAGATGTTTCTCTCATCAGGGAAGATATCAGCAATGGTGAAACCATATCTTTAGCTCACAGGAATAAAACAGTAAACCCCAAAGAAATGCAACACATCTATTCCTCTATCTTTTAAACTTTAAATTACAGTTAATTTTAAGCTAAATACTTAAATTCTAAATGTGTTATTCTTTTGTTAAATTGGTTTTACAGAACTACGACAACATCTGTTTAACCTACACAGAGGAAATATAACAAAGTGCTATTATATTTACTCTCAATATTTTAGCAAATCAACTATGTAAATCAATACATCTTTACTGAATAACTTCTATGGGACAGACAATAATACTATTTACCACATATACAGACTATCTTCTGCAGAACTCCTGGGTGCTAGATTTGTCTCAGCAGTTTTCAGTACCTGAAAATAATTCCTATATAGAATAAATGGTGAGTTTCATGGCTAAGTACCATCCGATTAATGTAACTGATTTTGTTTCATTCTTTTCGATGATGTGATTTGTGACTTACCTCTGGCTAGTGTGAAGAATGTGACAGTATATATTTGTATAGTGATCTTACTCTCTAGCTTTCTGTATTTATCTATTTATTTGGTCTTGTTTTTCTTACCTCCTAAGCATTGTCATTCACTCAGAAACTAAGGCACCTCTAAGTTGCCTGGTTGTAATGCTATTCCTTCACTTCAAAATAGTGAGATTAAAACTTTGAGATGATGTCAATGTGGAATGCATCAAGCTTGGAACCAATAGCAGGATTTGTTACCAGGAGCCCCAAGTATACAAATAGTGGAGAAGACTGGGAAACATTGATGCAGACTCTCTTGATCATACACAACCATGTGTGTATATTCACAGTGAATACAAGGGATGTTATTCCTGCATGCTGCTGGTGTAGCTGATGCTAGATTACCAATTTTTTTTTTTACTATTTTTCTGTTCGTGTTTTAGTACACATTGATGTGATCCAGGAAAGAGGCCCCTTCATGGAGTAAGTGACTAAAACCTAAAACTTCAATGACTTCATTTCCTACACTATCAAATATAAATTCCTCAGAAAAGTTCTTAGTACACTTAATGAGGCAACTAGTTGTTTTCACCAAAACTGGTTCATCTTTATTATTAGCAATCTTTTAAATATATCATGCTCATTTATTCCACCAATTGATCTCTTATTTATTCATCCATTTATTTGATCAGCATATTTTAATATTTATCAGTTGTATACGGTAAATAGTTATTTAAAAATCCTGCCATTGTACTTATAAATGTGATGTTGACAGTAGCATCCTTCTTCTCCATTATTAATCAGGATAAAAAGTTAACTTCTTGAAGAAATCAGAAATACATAATTCCCTGAGGACAGACTGATTGCAATCTTAAGTCTAAATTAAATTAATTTTATTTTTATGCTCTTAGGATAAAAGAAGAGCTTAGAAAATGCCAGTATATTTAATTTATAAAGATTTTATAATGCTGCTACTTAGGGTGCATTTTAGTTCAAACAGCTTTGAAGAATTGGAGTGAAAGTTCATTAAAACATTACTCTGGAACACACTAATAACTCAGTATTATCTTTGTTGTATTGAACTGCATTGGTAACCAGAACACATATTTCCAGTAATAGGCCACAGTGTTCTTTTATGTGAAGATATCTGAATCCTCAAGTTAAGATGTTTAGAGGAATCTCAGAAAAGTAAAAACACACACACACACACACACACACACACACACACACACACACACACACACATTCTAATTACTTTCAATAAATTCAAGGTAAGATGGGACCAGCTGAGTGAAATGATTATTCATGGAAGCAGCTGGAAAATTTTAAAACAGAATATAGAGCTCTGCTACTCAAGCTGGGTGCATTCTAATGACATCACTTATAAATATGAAAAATATCAACACCCTTCCTCCCTACAGAATCAGAATGCATTTTCATCAAGATCCCCAAGTAATCTGCATGCACACTAAAGTTTGTGGAACACTGCTATAAATGCTATGGAGACTAAGACAAAGATTATTAGTCAGCCCTCCTAGCAAGGACAGATGGAACACTCACAAGAGTAATTGAAGAAATGATATTGAAGTGACATGTTATGGGCTGTTCTTGTGTCCCTCCTCTCTGAAAGTTATCTGCTGAAGTCTTAACCCCTTATTTCCTTAGAAAGAGTGTATATTTTGCAATAGAATTTTTAAATAGGTACTGAATTAAAATGAGTTAGTTAGAGTTAGCCACAATTCAGTATGGCTGGTGTCCTTACAAAAACAAAATTTAGATACATATGGGTAGAGAAGATATGAAGATACAATGAAAAAAAAAAAAAAAGATGACCATCTACAAACCAAACCAAGGAGAGAGACATCAGAATAAAGCAACCCTGCCAAGAACTTGACATTAGACTTTTAGACTTCAGAACTGTGAAAAACTGGAATTCTGTTGTTTGAGCCATTCAGTCTGTGGTTCTTATTCTGGCAGCCTGAGCATAATCCCCTACAAACCTATTCATGAATGTGTGAACAGAGATAAGTATGGTAGAGTACTTCCAAGGCTAACAAGGCAGAAAACTATTCCTGTTTTTAGGTCCAAAAGCAGCTATAACTATTGGAAAGATGCCCCTGTAAAAGCTATGTTCTTAAGAAGTAGAATGCAGCTGCCAAAGAATTGAAGGCTGACAGAAAAGGAGCACAGAGAACAAATATCACTTATTTCAGACCACTTGTTGCTTCCATTCTACAAAATTCTTATTCCTTCCATTGACTAATTTAAATTCACAGCCAGAGGGTAAGATGCAGTTTGTATAAGTCAGCCTCCCAGGAAAAAGGAAAGTAAACAATGATGGGGAGTAGATTGGAAGGGGAAGCAGGAATTATGCTGAAGAACTTAGGTTAAAATTTAAGCCCGGGAGGCAGGCCATGCCTCATGGAAAATAGCTTTCTCCTTACCTGGTGACTCAGAGCCTCCTGACCGATTCTTTTTTTTTTTTTTCTTAATATTTTTTTTTAATTAATTAATTTATTTATTTTAAATTACAATACTGTATTTGTTTTGCCATACATTGACACGAATCAGCCATAGGTGAACACAATCTCCCAATGCCGAAGCCCCCTCCCACCTCCCACCCCACATCCTCTACTTGAATCATCCTGTGCATCAGCCCCATACATCCTGCATCCTACATTGAACATAGATTGGCGCTTCGTTTCTTACACGAAAATATACGTTTCATTGCCATTCTCCCAAACCATCCCACCCTTTCCCTGTCCCTCAGAGTCCAAAAGTCCACTCTATACCTCTGTGTCTCTTGGTTGTCTCACATACAGGGTCATCATTACTGTCTTCTAAATTCCATATATATGTGTCAGTATACTGTATTGGTGTTTTTCTTTCTGGCTTACTTCACTCTGTATAATTGGTTCCAATTTCATCCATCTCATTAGAACTGAGTCAAATTTATTCTTTTTAAGGGCTGAGTAGTATTCCATAGTGTATATGAACCACAGCTTTCTTATCCATTCATCTGCTGATGGACATCTAGGTTGCTTCCATGTCCTGGCTATTATAAACAGCACTGCAATGAACATTGGGGTACATGTGTCTCTTTCAATTCTGGTTTCCTTGGTGTGTATGCCCAACAGTGGGATTCCTGGGTCATAAGGCAGTTCTATTTGCATTTTTTTAAGGAATCTCCACACTGTTTTCCATAATGGCTGTACTAGTTTGCATTCCCACCAGCAGTGTAAAAGGGTTCCCTTTTCTCCACATCCTCTCCAGCATTTATTGCTTGTAGACTTTTGGATCGCAGCTATTCTGACTGGTGTGAAATGTCTTAACAGATGACTTATGACCTAGTGAAGGAAACCCCCTCCCAAGAATGTATCTCTCTGTCAGACTTTTCTGGGTAAAAATTGATCAAATGCCGCAGGGTGGTCAGCCAACTGTTTCAACTTAATTACTACCTGTAGATTTTTCCCACCAATCAAGTGTATCCACCTCACCTATGGCCCCTACTTCATTGTATCCCATACCCTGACCTCATCCCCACCTGCCTGTGATTTTTTTGTATAAAAGTCCCTCACGACTGGCGTTCGAGGTTCACTCCTCCCGAGGAGACTGAACCCGGCACGCCCGGCCTAATAAATCCTCTTGCTTATTGCATTGAATTCGAGTCACTGTGGTCTTTGGAGCGACAGATCCTGAGAGAAGGCCGCGAGGTCTTACAATGCAGCAGAGTTGCTTACCTTTCTTTCTGTCGTTTTTAGTAGCTGATCCCATTTTTATTGAGTAGGGATATATCCAGCTAAAAGACTTATTTTTCTTAATGTCCCTTGAACCTACTTGTGCATAACCATGATTAACTTCTTCTTTAGATATAATGGACATTGTAGGGTGGAATATCAAGGCATGCTCCTTCAAAACATACAGGTAGCTGGAATATTTTCTGCCATCTATTCCTTCTTGCCAATGCCTGTGGTGCATTTGACTGATGCTCTGACAACATACTGAACCATGGAGTGAACTTGCATTTGGAAGTCAGTGCTAAGAGCAAATATATGGAAGGGACACGAGTCTTGATTAAACAACAAGCACCTCAAAATCCCTGAAGTAAATACAGTCTATAACAATTTTATGTATTGAAGCCACTGTTACTTTTTTTAATTGTTTGACATTATAGTGATAGTTTTCAGTATATGCCTACCTCATAATATGCCACTTTGGAATAAGTATAATTTTAAGCTGAGAATCAACACATGCAGGAGCAGTCCCTGACTACCCTTATCTGCCCAAAAGCTGGGCATGAATTCCCTTTAAGAGAATCCTATTCCAGAAAAAAAGAACGATAAATCATCTCAACTGAGGAGTTGATACCAACATGTTGTTTAGTCACTAAGTCATGTCCAACTCTTTGTGACCCTATGGTCTGTAACTTGCCAGATTCCTCTGTCCACTGGATTTCCCACGTGAGAATACTGCAGTGGATTGTCATTTCCTTCTACAGGGGATCTTCCCGAACCAGGGATCAAACCTTCATCTTCTACATGTGTCTTCTGCATTGCAGGCAGACTCTTTACCCACTGAGCAACCATGGAAGGCCAGTTTTTACTAAAATAACATTTTTCTTCATATGTTTTCCAGTTGCTTTCCCACAATTTATCATCCCCAAAGCCTAAACTCTCTTTCCTTTCTTAAAAAGGTATAAAGTGAAGTCACTCAGTCGTGTCTGACTCTTTTCGACCCCATGGACTGTAGCCTACCAGGCTTCTCCCTCCATGGGATTCTCCAGGCAAGAGTACTGGAGTGGGTTGTCATTTCCTTCTCCAGGGGATCTTCCCGACCCAGGGATTGAACCTGGGTCTCCCACATTCCAGGCAAGTGCTTAACCTCTGAGCCACCATACAAGCCCCCATATCTGCTTTCTTGAGTATCACTTGTTTCATGAACTCCCATGCACATAAGTATTTATAAACATTGTCTGTATTTTCTTCTCTTAATCTGTCTTCTATTAGTTTAATTCACAGCCTCCTAGTCACAGATGTTAAGATGTTAGAGGAAAAGTTTTTTCTTCTGACAGTATAAAGCTGGACCTAATTCAAACTGTTACAAAAGTAAAGGTATGGTATCTTTACCTTCAAGAATCTCCACAAAATAATAAATACATTAATTTCTTAAGGATTAAAGAATGTCTCAGAAGGTTTTCTGAGGTAGAACCATCTCATCAACTTTTTATGTGGCTGCAATAAAATCACAGAATTTTTCTGTCTCATATTTCTTACCTGTAAATCTAATTAATAATAACTTTTATGGTACACTTTGATAACTATTCTGAAAATATAAGTAAAATCTGAAGAAGTAAATGAGATTAAGAATCAGGATTTGATGATCTAGTCCTAGTTCTTCAACTGTCTGAACCTGGGTAGTTATTCTTTTTGGTTGTTAGTGTTACCAAAGACTAAGTTGCTTTAAATAATTTAAAACCGTCTTGACATTTTATAATTTGTGACAATTACATGATATTAGTTTTATTTATTAAGGATTGTGACATAGGTTTGCATCCAATATATGGACTTTAATATCCAAGTAGAATCTAGCTATTTATAAGAATAGTAAATATAATATATTAGATCCATATTAAATAAGCTATTTAAAATTGATCTTTTATCATATCCACCTGTTTTGCAATACTCAACGAAAATGTGTTTTAGTTATTTATAATTTTTATTCCTTTCATACGTCATTAATTTTTAGGAGACATACAATGATTCTGAGAAAGTAGGATTGGACTAGAGTTCTTAGCTTGTGAGAATAAAAGAGCTACATCCTGTGACTATCTTTGAGAACAATATTTTTCTATCAACTATTATTCTCTAGTTAATAGATACAATTATGATATATCATATATATGTGATATAACATATAAGATAATATCATCATTAAATTGATATTTTCTTCTATGCTATGTGCCACTCTAGACATATTACACACATTCTGGTTGACCATAAAGAGCTCAATTGTGTTTTTTTCTTTAAAATGCATGATATTTGTGTGTGTGTGTCTGTGTGTGTGTGTTTGTGTGTGTGTGTGTAATATTGAAAACTGAAAAAGAAATACATAGAGAATATCATTCAGGAAACTATAATGAAAGGATAGAGGGAAATCAACAAGGTTTTTAGAAGGAAAAATTCTCAAGTATACCAACAATTGTGTGAACAAAGGATGAGAAAGAATTATGTTGTCAGGAATTATGTTCTGCTTCTAATACTGGAAGATCATTAAGGATGGAGATTATAACAAACTGTTTACATTAAGAAGTGGTGATAAAACACCTTTACAAAAGATCACAAGTTTAGATAATAAGCAATAATCCATTGTTGTGTTTGGAAATCATAAGAGTAAAGTTTCTAATAGTGTTCTGCTGATATATTTTGAGTTTGTAACTGTTAGTAAATATTTTAAATTCATAATCTATAAGTCAAATTCACTTACTGAATATTTATTATTCAGATAATGGGTTGTGTTGAATGTAAAAATGTTAGATCTACTTTGATTATTATAATTATTTCAAAGATGAAATTACCATGTATCCATAGCTGCTTTGTCCACTGTAACAAAAAACAAAAAAAAAAAACAGAAAACAAACAAGAACCAAAATTTTTCAGGGCAAAGAAAGGTGTTATTCTTATACTCATCTCCTAGGAGATAGTATACTAAGATATTTGACTCATATTTCCCTTTTCTGCCCCCCAAGTGTGCATAGTGTTTTCAATCCAATAGAACTGGAGAGGTCTTTTGGAGTGCTCCAAGCTTTGTATTCTATGGTCTCTCCTTATGTTCTATATTGCCTCCCTCATTTCCAGTGGAGAGGGATTGATAAACCAGCAACAGTTATCTTTTTCCTGTAGAGAAAGGTTTCTAGTTATCCTCTGTTGTGATATTTTATCAGTATTTCCTTAACTGAGCCAGAATCAGTCTATGTTTTCTGTCTAGCTACTATATATAGTTCTTCTGATTGAAATCTCCCCTTAGCAACAAAGCAGTCCTCAGTGTGTGTGTGTGTGTGTGTGTGTGTGTGTGTGTGTGTGAGAGAGAGAGAGAGAGAGAGAGAGACAGGGAGAAAGAGAGGGAGAGGTATTTATCCTACATTTTATGCATTAAATTTTTTGTCTTCTATTTTTTAATTGAAATCCATAAGTCATATGAAATACTTATTTTATTTTACTTTTTTTTAATACAGCCATTTTAATGTTTCATTTTATGAGTGTTAACAAATACTTATAACTGTGTATTATAGCTATGTAAGCACTGTCACTTTAGATAAATGCCTCCCACCTTAGATATCTGATCATCCTGGACTGCCTTCATGAGAATCCTGTTAGATAACTGACCTAAACTTAGCAAGAATTTTTCTTCCCCTGAAAGTCTCCTCGTAGTAACTATCCATCTACTGACCTGCCTCCCCAACCTGCTCCTTAATGTTGAAGCTGAAACTCCAATACTTTGGCCACCTGATGTGGAGAGCTGACTTATTTGAAAAGACCCTGATGCTGGGAAAGATTGACGGCAGGAGAAGGGGATGACAGAGGGTGAGATGGTTGGATAACATCACCCACACAATGGACATGGGCTTGGGTGGACTCTGGGAGGTGATGACGGACAGGGAGGCCTGGTGAGCTGTGGTTCATGGGGAGGGTAAAGAGTCAGACAGGACTGAGCGACTGAATTGAACTGAACTAAAGTCTCCTCTTAGTAACTTTCCATCTACTGACCTATCTTCCCAACCTGCTCCTTAGCTGTAAATTCCCGTTTTTGTTGTATTTAGAGTTGAGCTTAGTCTCTTTCCACTGTTACAAACTCCTGACACAGAGTCCATAAGTCTGTTCTTTATATCTGTTTCCTTTGCTGTCTCACATATGGGGTCATCATTACCATCTTTCTATATTCCATATATATGTCTTAATATACTGTATTGGTGTTTTTCTTTCTGACATCACATTCTACAATAGGCTCCAGTTTCATCCACCTCATTAGAACTGATTCAAATGCATTCTTTTTTAATAGGTGAGTGATATTCCATTGTGTATATGTACCACAGCTTTCTTATCCATTCATCTGCTGATAGACGTCTAGGTTGCTTCTATGTCCTGGCTATTATAAACAGCGCTGCAATGAACATTGGGGTACATGTGTCTCTTTCAGTTCTGGTTTCCTCGGTGTGTATGCCCAGCAGTGGGATTGCTGGGTCATAAGGCAGTTCTATTTCCAGTTTTTTAAGGAATCTCCACACTATTTTCCATAGTGGCTGTACTAGTTTGCATTCCCACCAACAGTGTAAGAGGGCTCCTTTTTCTCTGCACCCTCTCCAGTATTTATTGTTTGTAGACTTTTTGATAGCAGCTATTATGACCAGCGTGGGATGGTACTTCATTGTGTTTTTGATTTGCATTTCTCTGATAATGAGTGATGTTGAGCATCTTTTCATGTGTTTGTTAGCCATCTGTATGTCTTCTTTGGAGA
Organism: Nanger dama; assembly: GCA_917880005.1. Classification (NCBI taxonomy): domain Eukaryota; kingdom Metazoa; phylum Chordata; class Mammalia; order Artiodactyla; family Bovidae; genus Nanger; species Nanger dama. The sequence goes on from CAKJTW010000059.1 coordinate 9,225,712, forward strand.
AATGTCTATTTAGTTCTTTGCCTCCCCCCTTTTTTTTTTTTGATTGGGTCATTTCTTTTTCTGGAATTGAGCTGCATGAGCTTCTTATATATTTTTGAGATTAATTCTTTTCAGTTGCTTCATTTGCTATTATTTTCTCCCATTCTGAAGACTATCTTTTCACCTTGTTACAGTTTCTTTCTTATGCAAAAGGTTTTAAGTTTAATTAGGTCCCATTTGTTTATTTTTGCTTTTATTTCCATTACTCTGAGAGGTGGGTCATAGAGGATCCTGCTATGATTTACATCAGAGACTGTTTTGCCTATATTTTCCTCTAGGATTCTTAAAGTTTCTGGTCTTACATTTAGATCTTTAATCCATTTTGAGTTTATTTTTGTGTGTGGTGTTAGAAAGTGTTCTAGTTTTATTCTTTTACAAGTGGTTGACCAGTTTTCCCAGCACCACTTGTTAAAGAGATTGTCTTTTTGTCTATTGTATATTCTTGCCTCCTTTGTCGAAGATAAGGTGTCCATAGGTGTGTGGGTTTATCTCTGGGCTTTCTATTTTGTTCCATTGATCTATGTTTCTCTTTGTGCCAGTACTATGGTGTCTTGATGACTATTGCTTTGTAGTATAGCCTGAAGTCAGGCAGATTGGTTCCTCCAGTTTCATTCTTCTTTCTCAAGAATACTTTGACTATTCAAGGTTTGTTTGTTTGTTTTGTATTTCCATAAAAATTGTGAAATTATTTGTTCTAGTTCTCTAAAAATACCATTGGTAGCTTGATAGAGATTGCATAAAATCTATAGATTGCTTTGGGTAGTATACTCATTTTCACTATATTGATTCTTCCAGTCCACGAACATGGTATATTTCTCCATCTATTTGTATCCTCTTTGATTTCTTTCATCAGTGTTTTATAGGTGTCTATATATAGGTCTTTTGTTTCTTTGGGTAGATTTATTCCTAAGTATTTTATTCTTTTCATTGCAATGGTGAATGGAATTGTTTCCTTAATTTCTTCTTCTGTTTTTTCATTGTTAGTGTATAGGAATGCAAGGAATTTCTGAGTGTTAATTTTATATCCTGCAACTTTACTATATTCATTGATTAGCTCTGGTAATTTTCTGGTGGAGTCTTTAGGGTCTTCTATGTAGAGGGTCATGTCATCTGCAAACAGTGAGAGTTTTACTTCCTATTTTCCAATTTGGATTTCTTTTATTTATTTTTCTTCTCTGATTGCTGTGACTAAAAATTCCAAAACTATGTTGAATAGTAGTTGTGAGAGTGGGCATCCTTGTCTTGTCCCTGACTTTAGGAGAAGTGCTTTCAGGTTTCCACCATTGAGGATAAGGTTTGCTGTGGGTTTATCATATATGGCTTTTGTTTTGTTGAGGTATGTTCCTTCTATGCCTGCTTTCTGGATGGCTTTTTATCACAAATGGATGTTGAATTTTGTCAAAGTCTTTCTCTGCATCTATTGAGATAATCATATGGTTTTTATCTCAATTTGTTAATGTGGTGTATCACATTGATTGATTTGCGAATATTGAAGAATCCTTGCATCACTGACTTTTGGACTCTGTGGGAGAACGCAAGGGTGGGATGATTTGAGAGAACAGAATTGAAACATGTATATTATCATATGTGAAATAGATCGCCAGTCCAGGTTCGCTGCATGAGACAGGGTGCTCAGGGCTGGTGCACTGGGATGACCCTGAGGGATGAGATGGGGAGGGAGGTGGGAGGGAAGGTCAGGGTGGGGAACACACGTACAATCATGGCTGGTTAATGTGAATGTATGGCAGAAACCACCACAATATTGTAAAGTAATTAGCCTCCAATTATAATAAATTAAAAAAAAAAACTCCTGACACACCTATCACCATGGTACTGAGTAACAAATTCTTTACCATTTAAACAAGTGTTAAAGTAGTTCTTCATTAATATCATGCAGAGATAACTGTTCTGAGCAAATATCAGTTTTGTCTAGAATACTGGATTCTCACAGGTATGTTTTCTAATACTTAAATATATGCTAATTCTTTATAAATTTTGTGTCCTGTATGCCATGACATTCCTTAGCCTGCCTTTTTATTCTATTATATGTTGTAGATATATTTCAATAGCAATGTTCTTACCATCTTCCTTATTAATGATTTGCATAATCTCTAGTAGAATTAACCACTCATTCTTTCATGATTCCATATACTCATATTTCTTAGTTTCACTTAACTAGTAACATAACTATTTGTCACATGATTCACTTCATATTAAGTTGAAAGTTCTCTGAAGACAAAGACTGAATATTTTGAACATTTCCAACTTAATATCTCACAGAACACAGCTGAAAACAATCATAATTAGGACTGAGACTGAAAGGGGGGTAATTGAAAACAAACTTCTCTTAATCCTGTACTGAAGCCTCATTAAAATGTTATTTTTAAAGAGTGAAGATCACAAAAAGTCTGTTATTACAGTACTAAAAAAAAAGTGAATTTTTCCTGCATTAAAATTAGCCCTTGTTAGTCCAGTACTTTTATAGAAAATGGGCCTAAGTTTCAGAGAATTTAAGTGTTTTATACAGGTCAATTCAGTGACTATTGACCTAATCCAAGTTGAAATTAACAAAGACTATTGCAAAATGTGTGCAGTTTTGTCATGTGTGTGTGTGTGTGTGTGTGTGTGTGTGTGTGTGTATACCTGTATTTATTTTTAATCTGTGATGAAATAGCAGTTTAATAATTTTAAACAGCTTAAAAGCAAACTTGACACTTAAATGTTACATGCAAATATCTAATTATATCTGTGTTCCTTTGAAAGGAAATATGCCTTACTTTGCTTGCATGAGTTTTCAAATTATTCCTGATTCCTAGTGATGCAAAAGTGTTCATCTGGCATCTTTTGTGACTGAGAATAAGTGGGTTATCTATGACTTGATGGGCTCAATATTGCAATCAATCATTCATGTCTTATAATTGTAAAGCACTTTGGTCTATTTAGGAATTTTTTTTAATGCAACAATACTTATCAAACATAGATTATAATTATAAATTAAAGATTTGAGGCAATTTTTCCAGATACTTGGACACTTTTAACTGAATTATCCAAACACTTAAAATTTGAATTACTTAAATATTTATCCCAACTTCTCGCTCACTTGCACGAGTATATAGAGCCACTTTCCAAGTGGAGCTAGTGGTATTAAAAAAAAAGAAACTCAGCTGCCAACGCAGGAGATGTAAAAGATACTGTTAGATCCATGGGCTGGCAATATCCCCTGGAGGAGGAAATAGCAACCCACTTCAGTGTTCTTGCTAGGAGGATCCCATGGACAGAGGAGTTACAGTCCATGGGGTGACAAAGAGTTGGACATGACAGGATCTGAGCATACATGCACACTTGGAACAAAATGGTACTCAAGGTAAATCATTTGGAAAGTGTGGAAGTCCTTAGAAATCATCTAGATCAGTATTTCTTAGCCATTGGTGGGGGCTGGGGTCATGAGTCTTCTTGAGTAAATGGTAACACTATTATTTAAATTAAGTAAACTTCAAAATTGCCATACAACTAGTTACTTAGGTAAAAACAATTTCTCTGGACCTCAAATTCCTTCTCATAAAATGAGAGTGTTGGATTAAATAAAACCTTAGTGTCTCATGCTTTCTAATAACCTATGTTTATAAGTAATGTAACATATTCAGTTCAGCTGAGTTCAGTCACTCAGTCATGTCCAACTCTTTGTGATCCCATCTACTGCAGCATGCCAGGCCTCCTTGTCCATCACCAGCTCCCGGAGTTTACCTAAACTCATGTCCATTGAGTCGGTGATGCCAGCCAACAATCTCATCTGTCGACCCCTCTCCTCCCACCTTCATTCTTTCCCAGCATCAAGGTCTTTTCCAGTGAGTCAGTTCTTCACATTAAGCCAAATATCAGAAAATATCTATAGATATATTAATGAAGCAAATTTATGTAAAGAATTTAAGACTAGACCATAAATACAATCTTATTTCATTATTTTCAGATCATTGCATTGGAATTTGAGAAAGAGTTCAAAGTTAACAATTATATTCAAGGAATTTCCTTATATAGCAGGCCAAGCATTGCATAAATATATAAAAAGAGATATAAAGATATGAAATTTAAACATATGTAAGAACAACAATACAAGCAGTAATTATCTAAACAGTGAGCTAAAATTTTATTGTGGATGTGATTTTAGATAAAGAGAGTTTACCATGGGTTGAAGATAAGGAGAAAAGTTCAGTATAGTAAGAGGTGGTGTGAAGGACAGGAATAAAGTCAATGTTGTATCAAAATGTAAATATTTGAATGTAAGTGTTGTTGGAGGTGGTCTTCATGGCTCTTTCTTGTATCATGATTTAGTTCCCCTGTCCCCTTCATCTTCAGTAACTGCTGATTGCCTGCTTGCTACATCACTTCAGTCGGGTCCGATTTTTTGCAACTCTGTGGATTGTAGCCCAACAACCTCCACTGTCCATGGGGATTCTCTAGGCAGGAATACTGGAGTGGGTTTCTGTGCACTCCTCAACTGCTGCTTAGGTAGAGGAAAAATTGAAAGTTAAGTGTAGACTTCAGTGCCTCGTTGAAACTGGATCTATGTAATTCTACTCCAAATGTTCTAAGTTGCAACTGGGACTTCGACATTTTCAAGTGCCTTGTACAGGTTCTGGGCATTGAAAGAGTCTTAACTGCCATTCTTCCAACTTCTCCTAAATTGCAATATCAGAAGTAAGATTTGCATTTCTTAACTTATTTACTTTTAAAATTTCTACAGTGCAGTTCAGTTCAGTTCAGTCGATCAGTCATGTCTGACTCTATGCGACCCCATGAATGGCACCACGCCAGGCCTCCCTGTCCATCACCATCTCCTGGAGTTCACTCAGACTCAAGTCCATCGAGTCAGTGATGCCGTCCAGCTATCTCATCCTCTGTCGTCCCCTTCTCCTCCTACCCCCAATCCCTCCCAGCATCAGAGTGTTTTCCAATGAGTCAATTCTTCGTGTGAGGTGGCCAAAGTACTGGAGTTTGAGCTTTAGCATCATTCCTTCCAAAGAAATCCCAGGGCTGATCTCCTTCAGAAGGGACTGGTTGGATCTCCTTGAAGTCCAAGGGACTCTCAAGAGTCTTCTCCAACACCACAGTTCAAAAGCATCAATTCTTCAGTGCTCAGCCTTCTTCACAGTCCAACTCTCACATCCATACATGACCACAGGAAAAACCATAGCCTTGACTAGATGGACCTTTGCTGGCAAAGTAATGTCTCTGCTTTTCAATATGCTACTAAGTTGGTCATAATTTTTCTTCCAAGGAGTAAGCATCTTTTAATTTCATGGCTGCAATCACCATCTGCAGTGATTTTGGAGCCCCCAAAATAAAGTCTGACACTATTTCCACTGTTTCCCCATTTATTTCCCATGAAGTGATGGGACCAGATGCCATGATCTTCATTTTCTGAATGTTGAGCTTTAAGCCAACTTTTTCACTCTCCTCTTTCACTCTCATCAAGAGGCTTTTTAGTTCCTCTCCACTTTCTGCCATAAGGGTGGTGTCATCTGCCTATCTGAGGTTATTGATATTTCTCTCCACAATCTTGATTCCAGCTTGTGCTTCTTCCAGCCCAGCATTTCTCATGATGTACTCTGCATAGAAGTTAAATAAGCAAGGTGACACTATACAGCTTTGACATGCCCCTTTTTCTATTTGGAACCAGTCTGTTGTTCCATGTCCAGTTCTAACTGTTGCTTCCTGAAATAAGATTAATTTATTATTGGCTCAATTTCTTTATTAATTCAAATTTATGGATTCTAATATCAAATGAGGAGGTGGGAGGGGGCTTCAGCATTGGGAGATTGTGTTCACCTATGGCTGATTCGTGTCAATGTATGGCAAAACAAATACAGTATTGTAATTTAAAAAATAAATAAATAAATAAATAAATAAATAAAAATGTGTTATATTCTTATGGCTAAGCTTTAATAAGAAAATTGTGAAATTTATGAGAGTCTGTGCTCCTGGGAAACAGTGATGGTTGAGAAATATTGCCATCACTGTATCCAGGAAATGGCATATTGCAAAGAACCATTCTTCCCTAATGATTATCTAAGACTTGCAGATGGTCCTGTGCTTTAGCCATGACAGTGCCAGATGAAAATCTTTGAATTCTCATGTTTTATCTCATAAAAAATTAGCCAAATTGTTTGTGTCTACTGACAAATCTGAACATAATATCCTCTAACTGCATAACTTTACTGAAGTCTCCTTCCCCCATCCCTGAATTTTGGAGTATTATTGATTTTAGGCAAGTATTGGGAGATTAAGCAAGTATTGGAACATGGAATAATCCCTATTTTCCCTCAAAATGTCCTGTCAAACTATCTGATCAGCTTATCCCCTCAAACTCTATCCTTTCTATTTTTATTTACTCTGCCTTTCTGCCTGACCTTTGAGATGCATGCAGATCTTAACATGTAAGAATTTTCCCATTACAATAGTCCATGTCCCCTTCTTACAATCATCTGTTGGAAAAAACTCTCTCCTTATTGAAGTTCAGATTTGTTTTCTGCTTAATAAATATAACCTTTTTTCCATTTCACTAGATATTCAAAACAAATGAACTTTATGTTTAATGTATAAAGATAGAAAATATGGCTTTTATATTTAAAAGAAACAATCACAATTCTTTTAGAAAAACCTACCTACATGACCCTTCATGAACAAGGTAACTTGATCTAAACTTAAACATTTTAACTTTCTTGAAGACTAAGTTTCATCAGTAGAAACAATAATTATATTTCCCAGTATAATAATGCTCTCAGACATTAAAATCTGCTAGTGCCATGTTTTAATGGTACCAAATGTCTTCAATTTCAGACATGCAAACGTTGTTTTTATAGTCTTTTCCCCCTTTTCTCTTCTGTCACTCTGGCATGTCTTTGTGATGGTGGATATCAGTGCATCTACCTATTGCAGTTTCAGTAGGTTTTTAATTTACTTTTTAATGTGCTCTACATTTGGAAACCAGACAATAAAACTGTGAGTGATCTTATGAAAGTAAGGAGTTAAGGAATTCTGTCTAATATGAGGAAGTATAAGGAATTTGGTGAAAGAATAATGTGACTTTGAGGGTAATAGGGCAGTTATCTTAAACACTCCTTTTTAAAAATATACAGGCATACCTCATTTTATTGTTTTCCCATCATCATTCTAATATACTGTGTTTTTGTTTTTTATAAAGGAAAGGTTTGTGGCAACCCTTTGTTGAGCAGGTCTATCACCACCATTGTTTTTCCAACAGCATTTGCTCATTTCACGTCTCTGAACATTTTGGTAATTCTTGCAATATTTCAAACCTTTTCATTGTTCATAATTGTTATGATGGTTTATGTTCAGTAATCTTTGAAGTTATCACTATGACTCACTGAAGACTCAGATAGTGGTTAGCAATTTTTAACAAAGTAAATTTTAATTGAAGAATGTACATAGCTTTTTTAAACATAATGTTATCACACACCTAATAGACTATAGTATAGTGTAAACAAAATTTTTATGTGTACTGGTAAACCCAAAAAAAAAAAATGTGTAACTTTCTTTACTGCAACATTTACTTTATTGCAAAAGAAAAGGCAGAGGAACCAGAGATCAAATTGCCAACATCTGCTGGAACATCAAAAAAGCAAGAGAGTTCCAGAAAAACATCTACTTCTGCTTTATTGACTATGCCAAAGCCTTTTACTGTGTGGATCACAACAAACTGTGGAAAATTCTGAAAGAGATGGGAATACCAGACCACCTGACCTGCTTCTTGAGAAACCTGTATGCAGGTCAGGAAGCAACAGTTAGAACTGGACATGGAACAACAGACTGGTTCCAAATAGGAAAAGGAGTACATCAAGGCTGTATATTGTCACCCCGCTCATTTAACTTCTATGCAGAGTACATCATGAGAAAGGCTGGGCTGGAGGAAGCACAAACTGGAATCAAGATTGCCAGGAGAAATATCAAGAACCTCATACATGCAGATGACACCACCCTTATGACAGAAAGTGAAGAGGAGCTAAAAAGCCTCTTGATGAAAGTGAAAGAGGAGAGTGAAAAAGTTGGCTTAAAGCAAAACATTCAGAAAACTAAAATCATGACATCCAGTCCTATGACTTCATGGCAAATAGTTGAGGAAACAGTGGAAACAGTGGTTGACTTTATTTTTCTGGGCTCCAAATCACTGCAGATGGTGACTGTAGCCATGATATTAAAAGACGCTTACTCCATGGAAGGAAAGTTATGACCAACCTAGACAGCATAATGAAAAGCAGAGACATTACTTTGCTAACAAAGGTCCGTCTAGTCAAGGCTATGGTTTATCCAGTGGTCATGTATGGATGTAGGAGTTGGACTTAAAGAAAGCTGAGCACCACAGAATTGATGCTTTTGAACTGTGGTGTTGGAGAAGACTTTTGAGAGTCCCTTGGACTGCAAGGAGATCCAACCAGTCCATTACAAAGGAGATCAGTCGTGGGTGTTCATTGGAAGGACTGATGTTGAAGCCGAAACTCCAGTACTTTGGCCACCTAATGCAAAGAGCTGACTCATTTGAAAAGACTTTGATGCTGGGAAAGATTGAAGGCAGGAGGAGAAGGGGAAGACAGAGGATGAGATGGTTGGATGGCATCTCCGACTCAATGGACATGGGTTTGGGTGAACTCTGGGAGTTGGTGATGGACAGGGACGCCTGGCGTACTGCAGTTCATGGGATCACAAAGAGTCAGACACGACTGAGCAACTGAACTGTACTGAATTGAACTGAGAATCAAACCCGCAAAATCTCCAGGTATGCCTGTACGGCTTAGTTCTGTCCTTTCCTTGTCCTCTTTGTCCACTTCATCTCATGCTCATCCTCTTCTTCCCTCTTCTGATTCATGTTAGTATGGTTGTTAAATAACTGAATTGAAGATATGTAAATTTTGAGGTTCTATACCTAGTTTGGTTGTGGTTAGAATATTTAGTTAATTATCCTCAATACTAAATCAGACCACTTTCCAATTATCATCAACCAATATAAAACCATAGAAGGGTTCCAACAGAAAACAAGTCTGGATTATCTATATCAGTGACACAATAGCTATTTATTTGGCTGTGAATTTATATTCCTACCATTTATTTTATGTGTTCTCAGATTCAGTGCATTCAAATAAATTTGTATTCTCCCTGACAATGCAGGTGACCCCGTATGACACTATCTGTATTTCTGAGAGGGTGTTTCAATCTTCACCACATTTATATTGCCTTCAGGGAGTCCTTTTATTGACATATACGTGTATAGTATTTCAAAAGGGGTTGCTCTTTCCTAATCCTTTGAAAGTTGTAGCCAATGAATATATATAATAACAGAATTGCAGGTTTTGCTACATATTACTAAAACATACATTTTTCAAATAAATAACACTGCTATATATGATTTTTGTTGTGGGTTACAGTCTCCCGAAGAGTCATCATTTCTGTTTGCTTAGAGCTTACATTTGTTGAAGAATGAATTTCTGAAATTTGTCTCTTTAAGAGCCAGTAGAATCATCCAGAGAAACAGAAATGTTCAGAGTTATAGCTGTTGGAAAATAGTGTGATATAGTTGAAAGAATATACATAGGTTATATAGTTCTGAGTCCAAACTCCAAAACTCAACAGTGTCTCTGTGACCTTCAGAAAATCACTTAATCTCTCTTACCTTCAGTTTCTTTATCTTTAAAATGACTCATTTTATTTTATTCACATAGGGACATCTCATTTTCTATGAGAAATAAGTGAGATGACCTTTTAAGAACTACATGGTGTTCTCCCCCAATTGCCACTTTCCTTCTTTCTCCATTTTTCTCTAAAGGAATCTATGCACTCTGATGCTAAAGAAACATGATTTGCAAAGAAAGTTAGACTGGCATTGGAGGCTGGCTCTTTGAATGTTTTTAAAAGCAAACTCAATTTAAGTGACTAATCTATGGCTTGTGTTTCAGAATTCCCTGTTGCATGATTTAACCTAAGGTAAATCTAGGTATCTGCTGTAACAAGCCAACAATGAAATCTCAGTTGTTAAAGAAAATGCAAATTTATTTCTTTCCCAGGTAAAGTCAATGGGAAGAATGGGGAGCTCCACTCTGTGCAGCTACTCGTGACTCAAGCTATGTATGTTCTGCCATATTCAACCTGCCACTCATAAGTTCACCCTTGGGAAAGATTAAGTAAATGGCAGATTTGAAAGTTTATTAAGCCTGGAACTGGTAATCACAATTTCTGCCTACTTATTGCTGGCCCAACCAAGAAACAAAAGTAGATGGGAAATGAAGTCACAGCCTGGGAAGCCAATGCCAGAAGCAATCCTACACCATGGAAGGGGAGAATAAACCATTGATAGAGCAGTAGCTGCCTCTTGTCTTCTTAGAGAAGCATTGAGAATTGCTTCGGAAAGCACGATTGTATCAGGTAGCAGAAACTGAGCAGCATTGCTGAAGGGATCTCTGCTAGTCTAAAGAGAATGATGAGGAGTATAACTTTGGTCAAGGAGAAGTAATTATTGTTGAAAAGGAAGGATGGGTTTGATTTTAGCATGATATAAATGAATTAAACTTTTACCTATACCATTCAAGTCTGAAAAAAATTAAAAACCATGTCTAGGTTCTTTGAAAAGAGAGTCATAACTACACTATTAAATGAATGAAACAAACACATTAATCTCTAAATTCCCTAGTGACTCAGACAGTACAGAATCTGCCTGCAGTGCAGGAGACCCAGCTTTGATCCCTGGGTTGGGAAGATCCCCTGGAGAAGGAAATGGCAACCCACTCCAGTATTCTTGCCTAGAGAATTCCAAGAACAGATGAGCATTTGGGGCTATAATCCATGGGGTTGCAGAGACTTGGACACAACTGAGTGACTAACAGTCTCACTTTCATAAGTAAATATAGCAGCATGATATATTCAAACAATTCTAGATGCACCACACAAACCTACTTTGAAAACTAAAATTGTCAATTAAATGTAGAACTTGGCTAATCAAATTTTATTTATAAGTCAGTGCTTTTGTCATTTTTGTACTTTGGGTTTACAGTTATGAGACTATAAAATTAAAGCAGCTGAATTGCCGAAAATAAATGATAATTTGTAAATATGCTTAGAATTTTTATTGCTTAAATTTTCTCTATCAGCAAATAGCAATTCATTGACCTCAATAAGGGCTAGAATCCATATAGTAATGATTGGTCTTTCAATAATTTTAGCCCTGATCTCTGAGCTTAAACCACCTCTTTATCCATTTCTTTATAGTATTTCCATTAGGCATTTTACTGGCATTTACAAGTCAACATACAATAACTGGAACAGCCAAGCTGTGTGCTATGCTGCACTGCACATCTTCTTCAGTCCTCATGTCTATTATGCAATACATCTTTTAAAACATCTCAGGAAACTGTCCTTCGCTCTGCACTCCCACTGTCCATTGTCTCAGATCGAATTTTCCTTATCTCTAAAACCAATTAATGAATATCTTATTTTCTGCTTTTTACTCTTCTCTCAAAATCAGAGTTGTTATCCAAATCATGGAAATATGATCCAACTGGACTAATCATTAACCTGATTGTGTCCCAGTCTGCTTTTTATATTAAAACTATTCAATGATCTCCAGTGTTTATAGGATGAACTTCAATCTCCTAAGCAAGCTAGATAAAGACTTACATTCTAGCCTCTGTTTATCTCTCAAAACTCATTATGTAATTATGAATAATTGTAATAGCTATCTTCTACAAAAGGAAACTTCAACAAGTCTGTAAGTATTTGAAATCGTGAACTTGTAAAATTTACCCAATATTTTGAAAGGAACATTTTATAGCACAATTATCTATATAAGGAAAGATGTGAAAATTGTATCTATTTAGGAATGTATATCACGCAGACAATAAAATAGTAAAATAAAAGAAGAAAAGATGGTTAGGATTATGTATATAATCTGATTTTATTTAAATTTTTAACAGGGTATAATAAACTTATAAAACAATAGTAAGCAATTTTGATGTACAAAAGAGTTCAAAACATTTCACTCCAATATAAGCCTCTTTAGCATATTGGTTATTTTCAAGTAAAGGCACTTGAAAAATACCAGATACAGAAAGATACTTTCTCTCCTCCCTTTTCTTTCTAAAAGTATGTCATAAAATTTCCTATAAATAAGGTGGATTACCTTTAGCAAGAAGAAAAAAATGTTCTTACCAACAGACTGAGAGTCAATGACAAAATGGATTTGTACCTTACTAAAATAGTCCTTATCTCCCATTAGTTTCCACTATATCCCTGCCCCCAAATGTACCGCCCCTAGTCCAAGACCCTAGATATTGTCACATCCCCACAACTTACCATGTTTTGTTTAAAAGTTTTAGAGCCTAATGGCCTCTTTAAAATCTTCATTTTGCTTTTGAAGGCTCCTTTGTGCGTGCAAAAATGTTAAAAAAAAAAATTTGTGTGCTTTCCTTCTGTTAATCTGTTTTATGTCAGTTTAATTCTGGGGCCCAGCACAGAACCTAGGAGGGTAGAAGGTAGACTTTTCTGCCTTGCAGGGCATATCAATAACAAAATTAAGAAATGCAAACTCTGAAACTCAGGAATAAATGACTGTGTGGCTGCATTAATTATATGATGCCTTTATTTTTTCAAGATATACAGATAAAATGGTAGGGAAGCTGGACTTTATTCTTATTGATCTTCTCCCTGAGATGACCCCACTGCTGCATATACATGCAAGCAAATGAGGCCAGGTGTCATCATGTTTACCTTTAATAACGGCAATGAGTGAGTTTCTTTGCCTGTCACTATTTATATGTATCTAAGTTTGTTACACTGAACCTTTGTGTGTGTAACTTTAATTTTAAAAATGAATTTAAAAATCATTGGCAAGATTGATGTGCAAATCTAGTAAAATAATGTTATTTTAATATAACATTGTATAAAAATTATTTAATTTTTTAAATTAAATTAATTTATTTTAACCAGAGGCTAATTACTTTACAATATTGTAGTGGGTTTTGCTATACATCGACATGAATCAGCCATGGGTATACATATGTCCCCACATCCTGAACCACCTTCCAACCTCCCTCCCCACCTCATCCCTCTTGGTTGTCCCAGAGCACTGGCTTTGAATGTCCTGCTTCATGTATTGAACTTGTACTGATCATCTATTTTATATATGGTAATATACATGTTTCAACACTATTCTCTCAAGTCATCCTACCTTCGCCTTCTCCCATATAGCCCAAAAGTCTGTTCTTTACATCTATGTCTCTTTTGCAGTATTTCATATTGGGTAGTCATTGCCTATTTTCTGAATTCCATATATATGTGTTGATATACCGTATCGGTGTTTCTCTTTTTGACTTATTTCACTCTGTATAATAGGCTCCAGTTTCATCCATCCATTGGCAGATGAATGGATAAGGAAGTTTGGAACATATACACAATGGAATATTCAGTTCAGTTCAGTTCAGTCGCTCAGTAGTGTCCAACTCTTTGTGACCCCATGAATCACAGAACGCCAGGCCTCCCTGTCCATCACCAACCCTCGGAGTTCACTCAGACTCACGTCCATTGAGTCAGTGATGCCATCCAGCCATCTCATCCTCTGTTGTCCCCTTCTCCCCCTGGCCCCAATCCCTCCCAGCATCAGAGTCTTTTCCAATGAGTCAACTCTTCTCATGAGGTGGCCAAAGTACTGGAGTTTCAGCTTTAGCATTATTCCTTCCAAAAAACTCCCAGGGCTGATCTCCTTCAGGATGGATTGGTTGGATCTCCTTGCAATCCAAGGGACTCTCAAGAGTCTTCTCCAACACCACAGTTCAAAAGCATCAATTCTTCAGTGCTCAGCCTTCTTCACAGTCCAACTCTTACATCCATACATGACCACAGGAAAAACCATAGCCTTGACTAGATGGACCTTTGTTGGCAAAGTAATGTCTTTGCTTTTCAATATGCTACTAAATTGGTCATAACTTTTCTTCCAAGGAGGAACCATCTTTTAATTTCATGGCTATAATCACCATCTGCAGTGATTTTGGAGCCCCAAAAATAAAGTCTGACACTGTTTCCACTGTTTCCCCATCTATTTCCCATGAAGAGATCGGACCAGATGCCATGATCTTCATTTTCTGAATGTTGAGCTTTAAGCCAACTTTTTCACTCTCCTCTTTCACTCTCATCATGAGGCGTTTTAGTTCTTCTTCACTTTCTGCCATAAGAGTGGTGCCATCTGCCTATCTGAGGTTATTGATATTTCTCCCCACAATCTTGATTCCATCTTGTGTTTCTTCCAGTCCAGCGTTTCTCATGATGTGCTCTGCATAGAAGTTAAATAAGCAGGGTGACAATATACAGCCTTGACGTACTCCTTTTCCTACTTGGAACCAGTCTGTTGTTCCATGTCCAGTTCTAACTGTTGCTTCCTGACCTGCACACGGGTTTCTCAAGAAGCAGGGAAGGTGGTCTGGTATTCCCATCTCTTTCAGAATTTTCCACAGTACTCAATTATAAAAAAGAATGCATTTGAGTCTGTTCTAATGAGGTGAATGAAACTAAAAATTGTTTAACATTTTTTTATTAAATTTATTTATTTTTTTAATTACAATACTGTATTTGTTTTGCCATACATTGACCCGAATCAGCCATAGGTGAACACAATCTCCCAATGCCGAAGCCCCCCTCCCACCTCCCACCCCACATCCTCTACTTGAATCATCCTGTGCATCAGCCCCATGCATCCTGCATCCTACATTGAACATAGATTGGTGCTTCGTTTCTTACAGGAAAATATACATGTTTCATTGCCATTCTCCCAAACCATCCCACCCTTTCCCTCTCCCTCAGAGTCCAAAAGTCCACTCTATACCTCTGTGTCTCTTTGTTGTCTCACATATGGTCATCATTACTGTCTTCTAAATTCCATATATATGTGTCAGTATACTGTATTGGTGTTTTTCTTTCTGGCTTATTCACTCTGTATAATCGGTTCAAGTTAGCATCATGCAAATGATCAAGCTATCATTCTTATCACAAAATTATTTAACTTACTCCTTATATAAAGTGCTACAAGGCATTATATGTTCTTGACATTATACAGAAATTAAAATGAATATTCCTGTGATTCTTTCCTCACCATAGATAGATAGCCATCTAATTTTTATAGCAGAGAGAGTAGTGTAAAAGTAGTGTTAAGTGATTTATTTGAATGCACTAGTGCTGTTAATCTTCTCAAACATTTCCAAATATCCTTTTTACCACATATAGATAATATATTCTAAGAGAGAGATAGAGAGAAGAGTAAAACCAATATTTGGCTAATAGATTACAAGTATAATTTCAATAGAGGATTAAAAGTTAGAAAACTTTGTATATCTATAGCAATGTATAGATTGTTATGGCTTGACTTGAAAATTATTGCATCAATTTACAATCCAGACAGTATGCCCATGGACAGAAGAAATTGTAGGGAATATTGGGGAAATCTGTAATAAATTATGCTTCTACTAGATATTTAATTAGAAATTTCACCTAAAATCTTTGGAGTTTTGCCAGTTAGCCATTAGGCTTTATCCCTCTTGGAAGCCATCCTAAAATGTAATGCTCTGATCCGCTGCAAGATACAGAGTGAAATTTTAAATGTAGAAAGTTAGAGTGAAATTTAAATGTCCTTGAAATCAGAATTTCAAGCACATTTTTCAGACTTTAAGAATTTGTAAATTTCTCTGAGAAGTTAACAAATTGATTCAAAAATAGTCTTCTTTAGTCTCTTTTAAACTACAACCCACTCCCAGATTACTATCCTATTCCTAGCAAAAGTATCATTTTACATTGCTAAAACACATCTGTTTTATATGGAACTCTTCATATGATACCCATTACAGGATGAACTCAAGACAGTGAGCACTGTGTCCAATGCATGCCACCATCTACTAGCTAATAAAAGAGGAATTTTTCTATCAATGTCTTGCAAGAATTTTATGTTCCCACCCTAGAACTGTTATGTTAGACTACCTCAGGATGGCCCAAGACTCTTCAGTTTCAAAAATTCCCCTTGCCTTTTTACATTCCCATAGAGATTTAACATTCTTTCCCTCTGAGTTTCCACTGCCTTTCATGTATGTAATATCAATATATCCACTATTTTTTCACCTGACATTTTTTATGTATTGAAATTATTTATGACTTACCTAGCAAACTGTAAAATATGTGAGGGAAAAAGTACTTATACCAATTTATGAATATTTGAAACAGAGCAAACCCAGTGCATGAGACAAAGTAAGCTGAAAGACAGAATGGACTTAGCCAAATTTTAATGTGTAAAGAATGACTGGAAAGAAAGAGATGCATTTGAGGGCCATGGCATATAAAATATTATACTACTTGTTAAAATAATAAAATATAAATTATGAACAAAACCCATTACATTATTCCAGAAAATCTTTGTTGAGAGAATAGTGAGAAATATGCTTAAAATGATGGATAGCATTAAATGAGATAAGGAAGAGCACTGATTGCAAACCTGAAGAATTTTAATTTTAACCTATGCACTGAGAAACGATTGATTGGAAACTAATATATTGAAAACAGTGTTTTAGGAAGTATCTAGTGTTCCAAAATATAGTGTGATAATGTGGTATAAATAGGACACTGAAGAGAAGTTAGAAACCACCATAATAGCCCCAAATAAGAAAATGGCATAATACTATTATCATGATCTTGGGCACTGTTTATTCCATATATACAATTATATTTTAAATATATACATATATTTTACTTGTACACAGTATAAATATATTTTAAAGAGTCTAATCAGTGACAAAATATTTTAAAAGTTTTAGTGGAACATTACTCTTATCATCTTTTATTAAGATGATAGCATCAGAAGATGACTTTAAAATTATATTATGATGTCTTATCTAAACTCTTGTGGGAAAAAAATATATATATACTCATAAGAGCACATTAAACAAAACACTATCAGCTTTTATTTTTTTCTATTTTTTTAATACTTTATTCTACATTACAATACTGTATTTGTTTTGCCATACATTGACATGAATCAGCCACAGGTGTCCACAATCTCTCAATGCCGAAGCCCCCTCCCACCTCTCACACCATATCATCTCCCTGAAACATCCCGTGCACCAGCCCCATGCATCCTGCATCCTGTATTGAACATAGACTGACGCTTTGTTCTTACAAGATAGTATACATGTTTCAATGCCATTCTCCCAAATCATCCCACCCTCTCCCTCTCCCTCAGAGTTCAAAAGTCCGTTCTATACCTCTGAGTCTCTTTTGTTGTCTCACATCGAGGGTCATCATTACTATCCTTCTAAATTCCATATATATATGTGTCAATATACTGTATTGGTGTTTTTCTTTCTGGCTTACTTCACTCTGTATAACCAGCTCCAGTTTCATCCATCTCATTAGAACTGAGTCGAATTTATTCTTTTTAAGGGCTGAGTAGTACTCCATTGTGTATATGTACCACTGCTTTCTTATCCATATCTGCTGATGGACATCTAGGTTGTTTCCATGTCCTGGCTATTATAAACAGTGCTGCAATGAACATTGGGGTATGTCTCTTTCAATTCTGGTTTCCTCAGTGTGTATGCCCAGCAATGGGATTGCTGGGTCATAAGGCAATTCTATTTCCGTTTTTTAAGGAATCTCCACACTGTTTTCCATAGTGGCTGTACTAGTTTGCATTCCCACCAGCAGTGTAAGAGGGTTCCCTTTTCTCCACATCCTCTCCAGCATTTATTGCTTGTAGACTTTTGGATCCCAGCCATTCTGACTGGTGTGAAATGGTACCTCATTGTGGTCTTGATTTGCATTTCTCTGATAATAAGTGATGTTGAGCATCTTTTCATGTGTTTGTCAGCCATCCGTATGTCTTCTTTGGAGAAATTTAGTTCTTTGGCCCATTTTTTGATTGGTTCGTTTATTTTTCTGGAGTTGAGCTGCATAAGTTGTTTGTATATCTTTGAGATTAGTTGTTTGTCAGTTGTTTCATTTGCTATTGTTTTCTCCCATTCAGAAGGCTGTCTTTTCACCTTGCTTATAGTTTCCTTTGTTGTGCAGAAGCTTTTAATTTTAATTGGATCCCATTTGTTTATTTTTGCTTTTATTTCCAGTATACTGGGAGGTGGATCATAGAGGATCCTGCTGTGATTTATGTCGGAGAGTGTTTTGCCTATGTTTTCCTCTAGGAGTTTTATAGTTTCTGGTCTTACATTTAGATCTTTAATCCATTTTGAGTTTATTTTTGTGTATGGTGTTAGACAGAGGTCTAGTTTCATTCTTTTACAAGTGGTTGACCAGTTTTCCCAGCACCACCTGTTAAAGAGACTGTCTTTACTCCATTGTATATTCTTGCCTCCTTTGTCGAAGATAAGGTGTCCATAGGTGTGTGGGTTTATCTCAGGGCTTTCTATTTTGTTCCATTGATCTATATTTCTGTCTTTGTGCCAGTACCATACTGTCTTAATGACTGTGCCTTTGTAGTAGAGCCTGAAGTCAGGCAAGTTGATTCCTCCAGTTCCATTAAAATAATTAAAAGAGGAAAAATTGCTATCAGTTTGTAAGGTTAAAGAAATTTTTCATGAAAAGAATCTTGAAGGATTGGAAATATCTTTAATTAATATTAGAATAATGTTTCATCATTTGACTTATGCATAGTATTTATGAAAACATTGGAAAATTCAAAAGTTGTTTTCTGTAAGAGTAATAAAGATAATAGTTATCCAAACTTGAGACGTTGGCTAGGGAGATAAGATTTTTATTGATGTATGTTCTCTTAATAAATATGAACAGTATACCATTGTATTTTCAGCAGGCATGTGAGTACTATCAGGAGAGGGAGGGAACCATCTATTTTCTCTATATCCCAAGAGTTATAAAATAGGTGGCTTCAGTACTCTTGCCTGGAAAATCCCATGGACGGAGGAACCTGGTGGGCTGTAGTCCATGGCATCACGAAGAGTCGGATGATTGAGAGACTTCACTTTCACTTTTCACTTTCATGCATTGGAGAAGGAAATGGCAACCTACTCCAGTGTTCTTGCCTGGAGAATCCCAGGGATGGCAGAGCCTGGCGGGATGCCATCTATGGGGTCACACAGTGTTGGACACAACTGAAGTGACTTAGCCAAATGTATGAAAGAAAATAGAGTTAATGGACAGACTAAAGATGTAAATTAAAAAGAAGGTGAGTAAGTGAAATAATAAGGTCAAAGTGAAAGTTGAGAGTGAAAAAGTTGGCTTAAAGCTCAACATTCAGAAAACGAAGATCATGGCATCTGGTCCCATCACTTCATGGGAAACAGATGGGGAAACAGTGGAAATAGTGTCAGACTTTATTTTGGGGGCTCCAAAATCACTGCAGATGGTGACTGCAGCCATGAAATTAAAAGACGCTTACTCCTTGGAAGAAAAGTTATGAGCAACCTAGATAGCATATCAAAAAACAGAGACATTTCTTTGCCAACTAAGGTCCATCTAGTCAAGGCTATGGTTTTTCCTGTGGTCATGTATGGATGTAAGAGTTGGACTGTGAAGAAGGCTGAGCGCCAAAGAATTGATACTTTTGAACTGTGGTGTTAGAGAAGACTCTTGAGAGTCCCTTGGACTGCAAGGAGATCCAGCCAGTCCCTTCCAAAGGAGATCAGCCCTGGGACTTCTTTGGAAGGAATGATGCTAAAGCTGAAACTCCAGTACTTTGGCCACCTCATGAGAAGAGTTGACTCATTGAAAAAGACTCTGATGCTGGAAGGGATTGTGGGCGGGAGGAGAGGGGACGACAGAGGATGAGATGGCTGGATGGCATCATGGACTCGAGGGATGTGAGTCTGAGTGAACTCCAGGAGTTGGTGATGGACAGAGAGGCCTGGTGTGCTGCGATTCATGGGGACGCAAAGATTCGGACATGACTGAGTGACTGAACTGAACTGAACTGAACTGAACAGCAAATGAGGGGCAGAAATCTGCAGAGACAAAAGAATAAATTTTAATAAGTAGAAGGAATTTTTCCTTCTTTTATATGAACGGAAGCTTTTTAATAGTATTGGATATGCTTTACTGAAATGAGTAAATAAGTAATCAAATAAAAACAGAGTAAGTGACAGAGAAGTAGAAAAAGAATTAAGAGCAGAAGTACTTTTTTTCAAAAATTGTTTGGAAATAAAGATGATATCCTGATTTGAAATGCTGGATGTTGAATAGATTCAGGTGAACATTGGCTCTGATGTGTAACTGTAACTCATTAAATTGGGTCAAATCTAGGATTGAGCTTAAAAGCTAAGAGGTCAAGAGATTAATGGTATAGCATCATTTATAAAATCATGGAAGTTAGAAATGTCTGTAGGCAACTATCTTTTTAACCTACTTAGGTGAATTGAATATTTTATCAGAGCTGAACATTACCTTAAATATCACTTAGTCTGCCATACATACAAATTGAATTGGCCTCCTGCTCATAAGATTTTCCCAGAGGCCAACCTGTGTGAATTTCCTGTTGAAGTGGGCATAACTGGTTGATCCAGAGCCAGAGATCTTTGACTCAAGAAGGGCAGGACAACCTCTTGAGAACTTGTCTTTAATGATGGAACACAAAAATTGAGTAACTTATAGACCTGAAAAAGTTAATGACAGTACTTGAGGAGAAAGGTTATGAACACTGACCTATAAAGCCAGTGGATGTTTGTCATTTTCAGCCAACAGTATGGTAACTAGTAATCGTATATGCTTGAAGCTAACTAAGAATAAAATATGAAGAGACTTGCCCAATGTCACACATTGCCTGGATGGCAAAGCTACAAATTTAGGTTACAATAGCCATTAGAAAGTATTATAAATAATTTTATATGAGTGAATGTTGGAAAGGACTATCAATAATTAGCAACTAGACTAGAGCTGATTTTTAGATTATTGCAATTTTATGAAACCTTAAATAATTCATCCAGGTTTGGTCTCTCCTTTGGGATCCATAACCCACCTGGAATACTTAATATTCATTGAACCAGAACACCCATAAAGATAGGTACTCAATATTGCTAATAAAATTTCAAATATTATAATTTCTTCCAGCAAAGGGATTAGTATGCCAATAGTCAGATGCAAACAGAATATATGTGAAAATTTATATAAAGAAAACTAGCATTTATGAAGGGTTTATGAATACCAGATTGCCTACTATGCTTTAACAATATCTGACTGAGCCTCTGTGTTTTCTTTCACACATTACTTGGACAGATTCTGGAAATTTATTTATCATTATTTAAAAAATCATTTATTAGTTTTAGCATGACAAATATCACTCTGACAACAATATTTATTTTTAAGTTGAGCTATATGTTACTTTTAAAAGTAACGAATCACTTAAACATATCTATATTTGAGACAGTTATGTGTATATATGTATATTAATCAGTCTTTTTGTTTAATGATAATGCATAACGTGAGCTTTCATTATGATGAGAAAAGTAGAAATAAATCCATTTTTGAAGCTTTAGGCATGGAGACTGTATCATCCTGTCTGGTGGACTATTGACATGCAGCTTGCTGGTTGACACAAAGACAGTTACGGATCTTTTGGAGCAGAAGTTTCTTCAAATGAACTCACTGAGCTAAATTTTCAGCTGTTGGGTGTTGGTCTGTATCATACAAAATACAGGGCATCAGTGAAAGATTGGCAGCTATAAGGATTATCTAGGAGTCAGAATTCTGAGCACATAAAATAGGTACTAAATGAAAATTTGAGACATAGAGGGGTGTTAACTAATAGGTTGAAGACAAAAATAAAATAAAAATCCAAAACCTGGACAGCCAGATGAAGAAAGTTCAACTAGTTCAGAAATACAATGTAAGATCTGCTCTTTAAGGAAATGGGCAACCACATCTGGATCTGAAGTAGAGACTAGTGACTGAAAAGCACTCAAGTGAAACAACCAGAGTTTTAATTCCGTTTCCTGGGTAACTTAATTAATTACAAGTCATGCCTCAAGGGGTTGTAGTGATAATTAAAGAAAGTAATATGTACAAATTTTTGGCATATTAATTATTTAAAATTATTAACTACTGTTATTCTAAATGTTGTCATTGTTATTATTATTAGCTACTTCATCTGTTTTCAATAAGACATCTCTTAGTGAAGTGTGTATAAAAGATAAGACTTTCCATTATAATTCTCAGTAAATTGACGATGATATTTCTACCTATTTCTTTCCATACACATGGTGTTTCTCATGGGAAAATGGAAACAGCAATGGACTAGAAAACTGAACAAAAGCTTTTCAAATAAACAAGATAGTGAATTGCTTTTAAAAAATCTCAGCTAGATTCTTCCTGCCAGTAACACTTAAACCACTGTCTTTAATTGAATAATGACATACGGCTGATGGTAGCTCAATGACAAAAACCTTGAAATACATACCATCTTAAGACAGTTGTTTTCCTAACAACCTCATTTATTATAATTTATCTAAAAGAAAAAGAAAGAAAGTGAAGTCGCTCAGCTGTGTCCAGTTCTTTGCAACCCTGTGGACTGTAGCCTACCAAGCTCCTCCAGCCATGGGATTCTCCAGGCAAGGATACTGGAGTGGATTGCCATCTCCTTCTCCAGGGGATCCTCCTGACCCAGGGATCAAACCTGGGTCTCCTGCATTACAGGCAGACACTTTACCCTCTGAGCCACCAGGGTCTAAAATCTCTGCAAAGTAAATTATTAAGTTGTCTATAAAGTATATTTTCTCACACTATAGTCTGAAATTCTCTTTTTAAAATTTATCCATTATATTATTTTTGGCTGTGCCGGGTCTTCATTGCTTCACATCTAGTTGGCAGCAAGTGTGGGCTACCCTCTAGTTGTGGTCATGGGCTTCTCATTAGCAGTGATTTCTCTTGCTGCAGAGGACAAGCTCTAGGGTGTGCAGGTTCACTAATCGGTATGGCACATGGGGTTAGTTGCCCTGGAGCATGTGGAATCTTCCCACATCAGGGATTGAACCTACGTCTCCTGCACTGGCAGCAGATTCTTAATCACTGGACCACCAGGGAACCAGGGAAGTCCCATAGTCTGAAATGTTCTGCAGTTTTGGCTAAGTCATATGCTCTCCTTTGTGGCACAATATGTTTTTGCCCATCGTTTTTTAGTTACCAATGTTAGAGTGACCTATCAACCTTTATAGTCTTCCTGGACCTGGGGTTTTCAGTGCTAAAACCATCAAAGCTAGAGGTAAACTGGAATATCTGGTCACCCTAATTCACTTAAATTGGAAATTTACCATTCATAGCCCTAATTCTGGATGACCTGTCTGAAGTCATTCCACAAACTATAAATTGTTGTTGTTCAGTTCCTAAGTCATGTCTGACTTTTTGTAGCCCCATGGAACGCACCCTAGGCTTCTCTGTCCTTCACTATCTCCCACAGTTTGCTCAAATTCATGCCATCCAATCAACTCATCCTCTGTCACCCCTTCTCCTGTCCTCTATCTTTCCCAGAAAATTATACAGGATCATACTTAACTTTCTATTCCTGATTAGTGACTCCTTCCCCAATTTACATATTTCTCCACATGGTTTATAGTTGATGTTGATTTCCTTTTCTAAACCACCATCTTCACAGCCCACCTTCCTCTTTGCCAGGGAGACATCACTGACTCAGGGAAACATCATTTCTTGATCAAAGTGAGTATGAGGCCCTTTATCCTGGAACCACTATAGTAAATATTAATCCTACCTTGAGTGAGAACAGAGGCACTTCAGTCTGTTTTCATTCAACTATCTGTGCATCAGCTCCTGCTTCCACAAATAAAAGCATTCAACCAAGGCCTAAAATTTGGTCCTACTACATATTTCCAACTACCTCCACCACCTCAGCAGCTCTTAGATTTGCTTGATAATTCCATGACTGTTTTCACCTGGGTCTTATTTCCTCACCAGTTTGTTTGTAGTGAGTTTTAAAGTATTCAAGTAAAGTTACACTTGTTCTTTCCATTCCAGTACAGCCCACAAAAGAATGGTTCTCTGGACTCTCCTGAGTCCAGGGAGTCTTCATTTCAGCACCTGTTTGGGGACTCTGAAAATTTATCCATTTTCCTTTAAATAGCTCTAATTGATGTTGCTGATGCTTTTAAATGCCACATGATTTGTTGGCTAAAATGTTTCTTCTTCTTAGCAAAACACCCATTGCAAACAAACCTTTCATTGTAGGTTATTATACACATTTCAATACTAAACTGAATTTCAACATAAAAATGACACCTTTTCAGAATATTTCTGAATTTGAAAAGCTATTAGCAAAGTCAGTGTATAAATCAGGCTATGATAAAAATTATAAACACAATTCAGTATCAACATTTATTGAATATTATGTGGCAGTATGTTTTACATGTATACACACATAAATGTATATATATATATATAAATACATGCGTTATCTCTTACATATTTTAATATCATCTTACAAAAAGTACTAGCAATATCTCCATTTTCTAGTTGAGGTAAATAAAACATGAAGATTGTGATGTAAGAATATAGAGTTTGATCTCTTTGAATAAGATTTCTCTTTTCCTCCCTTTCAGAAATTACTTTAGTCAAAATCTCTACCCGGTTTCTTTAATCAAAGTCTATATTTGTGTAAATTTTAAAGAAGGCATAGGAATACAATATTAAAAATATTTAACAGCAGATATTTTAGAGTCTTAGTGTGAACTGATAATAAATTCTTTTTTTTCACTAACCAGCTCTGAAACACTGAAGAAATTATTTAACATTTGAAGGGATCAAAGTGGCCTCATCAGTAAAATGCAGCTGATTCAAGGAATTTTTGTGAGGATTGAGTAAGTGATTGCACTTATATGTATATTTTATAAACACATCTGTATAAATATTTATATATTGTATCTCAGTGCTATTCTAAACTTCAGTCAAGCTTGTAAGAACTAGAAGGATTTTAATAATAAGCTATATGCTTTTAAGCCAGTTGATTGCACACTATCAATTTGTTTTGAATTATAAGAAAAATTTAACTGTATTACTCTAAAGGAAGACTCAGACAAGTAGATTAAATTGTTTTAAATTATAGAAAACCTTTATTGAAGATCTCATTTTAATTTTTAATTTGAGATTTTTATTAATTCTATTATGTGAAGGAAACAGTATGAGACATGATAATATATAAATGATTCAGATACAGTCTCTAAAGTTCTATAAACTTATATAGTAGAACATTTTCTATGGTTTTATTTTTATCAGATACAGACAAAATTATTACATAATAAAACTGAAGCACAAAAATTAAGCATTTTTTCACAGATTCACACAGTGATTAAAAGGTAAAAATCTGACTTCATATTCAGACAATTCAATTCCAGAGTCCACTGCTTTCCAGCCCACATGCAAGTAGCTCATGGTCTAATTTTGATTTGCATGTGATAATAAAATATTTTATTATGTCCATTTTTAAATTGACAGTATTGAATCTCAATGATATTGACTCCTCCAATATCATAGGGTTTCTCCTCTTTTTTTCTTACTTGAACAAACAAATGATAGCCTAAAATAAAAGGACATTTTTTTTGTTAAAGAAATCCAGGAACCACTTTTGAATCTTAATTAGCTGGCTCTGATTTAATCCTGTAAGGGTGGTTCAGTGTGGTAGATCTAAAGGGTATCCTTATAATTCTGGAGGATGAGTCAAGAGCTGGAGTGGGGAACATGTTTTGAATCTTTACCTTGGAATTCGCTGGCAAACTGGAAGAGATTAGTTTCCTCTGAATTAAATGTTTTGTACTTTGCCAATCCAAATAGAAGCTTATCCTTGGGAAACACCAAAATATAACATTAAACTGACTTCATATCTCTACCCACATGGGTTTCCCAGGCAGTGCTACTGGTAAAGAACCCTCTTGCCAACGCAAGAGAGAAAAGAGACCTGGGTTCAATCCCCAGGTTGGGAAGGTCCCCTGGAGAAGGAAATGGCAACCCACTCCAGGATTCAGGCCTGGAGAATCCCAGGATAGAAGAGAAGAGCCTGATGAGCTATAGTCCATGGGACTGTAAAAGAGTCAGTCACCACTGAGGAACTAAACGACAAGCAACAACATTTATCTTATAATTTCTCTGATAGTCTCTTATAAGACAATTGATAATCAAGCTTTAACCATGAGGCTAGAGAGCATCATCTATGTTATCAAAGAACTTATTGGAACTTCAAAAAGTAAAAATAGTTAATATTAATATAAAACTTTAAAAATTCTAACTTCGTTTCTTCTTTGTGTATTTCTCTCATTTAAAAAGTTAGTCATCCTTTAATATACAGAATCATTTAAGCTTGAAATAACTAATTTAATCATGGTCTACATTCTATAGGACATATGTAGACCTACCCTTAATCCTGAAATCCAAATGTTAGTGTGATTCCAATCACAGGCATGTGAAGAAACTTGTCATGTTGCAAATTGGAAAAGAAGGAATAATATTTATGACTAGGTCTGTAAAGAAGCCACTTTCCAAACAACTCTTTTAGTTTTGAAAAATTAAATCTCAAAGTGCTTCATTTGTAAAATAATTTTTAAATGTGCTATATTTTTCTATTAATAATAATGAGAAAGAAAATGATTC
This sequence comes from Nanger dama, assembly GCA_917880005.1. NCBI lineage: Eukaryota > Metazoa > Chordata > Mammalia > Artiodactyla > Bovidae > Nanger > Nanger dama. Next base: position 9,252,388 of record CAKJTW010000059.1, read on the forward strand.
TTTAGAGTATAATTTCCATATTAAAAGAATGAGACAGAGAAGACTTTTATTTATTTAAGTAGGTTGACATGAACTCAGTTATACTGCAGAGAAGAAAGTTATTTTAGCAAAGGTCATTGTAATGTTTAAAATCCTTGGAAAGAAAAACAATGTATTGGAATTTATTAAACTATTGAGAATGTTATTTATATTCTGACCTAAAGGCAACCAAAAAGATGTGATTGTGGTAGTACAAAAGTATGTTTTCAAACCAGACAGCAGTCTAGGGAATGACAATATTTGCTTGGCTAAGAGACCTAACCTAAGAGAAATTAACTTGGTGCCTGACAGTTATTTCTGTTAATTAATTAATAACTCATATATCTGCCTCCAATGCAGGAGACAAATATTCAGTCCTGGGTTGGGAAGATTCCTTGGATAAGAAAATGGCAATGAACTCCAGTGGCAATGCACTCCAGTATTCTTGCCTGGGAATCCCATGGAAAGAGGAGCCTGGTGGGTTACAGATCATGGGACCACAAAAGACTGAGACACAACTCGGTGACTGAAAGCAAATAATATACCTTAAAGAACTCTAGACTTTGCAATATGTATGCTTAGACTTGAATTCTAAACTTAAGACCCATCACAAAATTATATTAACAGTATTTTGTGAAGTATTTGATTTCCTTGTTTCTATCCTATTCATTTCAATCAGATTCTTCTGAAATATTCTGATGTAACAGTAAATGATATGAGGAATATTAAATTTTTAAGATAGGTGAGGAAATTTATTAAAGAACATCTACTTTGTACATCAATACACAATGTTCAACTATTTTGTTATATTAAGAGCTCAGGAATAACTCAATTTCAACTGTTTTTTCCATTCAAGTGCTCACCTGTTCTTCTCTTGAAAAGGGCTTGAAGTAACACTGTCTGCTAGTTTTTCCCCACGGTAAAGTCATAGAAAGACTGGCATTATTTGAGGGAGAATTGCATATTCATTTTCATATTCCTTTCGGTGGTGCAGAGGTTAAAGCGTCTGCCTGCAATGTGGGAGACCTGGGTTCGATCCCTGGGTCGGGAAGATCCCCTGGAGAAGGAAACGGCAATGCACTCCAGTATTCTTGCCTGGAGAATCCCCATGGACGGAGGAGCTTGGTGGGCTACAATCCACGAGTCGCAACAGTCCACGGGTCGCAAAGAGTCGGACACCACTGAGCGACTTCACTTTCACTTCCTGCCTTATCACTGTTCATCATTGTCTTGCCAATCACGAAAATGTCAAAATTGCATTACTGACAGGAGCCAGCAGGGGGCACTAATGGCCAGGTGGAACAGGGATCAGAAAACCAATAGGTGCTGCAGTAGGTCTTGGATCCCTCCTCAGCTTATGTGCTTGGTGATTATAAACAAGCATTACAGTTCTTAGGAAAAAGCAGAATCCAAGAAAAAGGAATATGAAAGTTCCCTAAATGTCAAGCTTCCTAAACTTAAGGTGGGAGACACAACTATGTCTGCTGCTTCTGCTGCTGCTGCTAAGTCACTTCAGTCGTGTCCGACTCTGTGTGACCCCACAGACAGCAGCCCACCAGGCTCCGCGTCCCTGGGATTCTCCAGGCAAGAGGAGCACATAAGAGTGGTATAAAAGAAGACTACAAACAGGAACTCCGTAACAGATGAAGCTAGGAAGGGACCATCCAGGAGTAAATATTCATTATACCATGTCTTACACGCTTTTTTCCAATCAATATACAGAGTTGTTCAATTTGCTTTTTTATGATCAGTTTATAAAGAATTGTTTTTTCCTAAGTCAGGTGTTATTAAGGAATAATTTGCATAACAAAATGCATGATATTTATAGGTACAAATAAATAAGCTTTGAAAAATGTATACAGTTAGGAAGACTTCCCTGGTGGCTCAGATGGTAAAGAATCTGCCTGCAATGTGGGAGACCCAGGTTCCATCCCTGGGTCAGGAATATCCCCTGGAGAAGGGAATGGCAATCTATTCCGGTGTTCTTGCCTGAAGAATCCCATGGACAGAGGAGCCTGGTGGCCTACAGTCCATGGAGTTGCAAAGAGTTGAACACAACTGAGTGACTAACACGCGCCACACACACACACAGGAACCTATAACACAATCAAGATAAAAACAGTTTCACCAATTTAAAGATTCTTCCTGCTACTTATCCTGAATATCTTTTCCCTACTCTTATCCCTTGTCAACCACAGGTCTGTTTTCTGTTCCTTTAGTTTTCTTTTCCAGAACCTTATATAAATGAAAATAAGCAGTATGTACTTTTTCTGTGCATTTCTTCAATCACATAACATAGTGCTATTGATATTAATTTATAGCATGGCATGAATCAATAAATTGCTAAATTGTATTCCACTGTTTTGCTGGGAAAAGATTGAAGGCAAAAGGAAAAGGGTGCAGTAGAGGATGAGATGTGTATATGTTAATCTCAAACTCCTAATTTATCTCTCCCCCACTACCCTCTAATATCCCATAAGCATAAGTTTGTTTTCTGTCTGTGAGTGTATTTCTGTTTTGTAAATAAGTTCATTTGTATCATTTTTTAGTTTCTGCATGTAAGTGATATCATGCTATTTGTTTTTCTCTGACTTTCTTATTGTGATAACTTCTAGGTCCATCCATTTTGCTGCAGATGGCATTATTTCATTCTTTTTATGACTGAGTAGTAAGATTGAGTAAGTGTGCATGGTCAGTCATATCCGACTCTTTGCAACCCCATGGAGACACACACACACACACACACACATATATATTGTTGTGCTTAGTCGTTCAGTCGTCTGACTCTTTGTGATTCTGTGAACTGCAACCCACCAGGCTCCTCTGTCCATGGAATTCTCCAGGCAAGAGTACTGGAGTGGGTTACCATACCCTTCTCCAGGGGATCTTCCCTACCCAGGTCTCCTGCATTGCAGGCAGATTCTTTACCATTTGCATCACCAGCGAAGCCCAAGAATACTGGACTAGGTAGTATATCCCTTCTCCAGGAATCTTCCTGACTCAGGAATCAAACCAAGGTCTCCTGCATTGCAGGCAGATTCTTTACCAGCTGAGTTACCAGATATACTTCTTTATCAGTTCATCTGTCAGCGGACATTTAAGATGTTTTCCACATCTTGGCTACTGTACATGGTGCTTCTGTGAACCTTGGGGTGCATGTATCTTTACAAATTAGTCCACATATATGCCCAAGAATTGCAAGATCATATGATGGCTCTATTTTCACTTTTTAAAGGAACCTCCATGCTTCATTGACACCACCAATTTACATCCCTACAAACAATGTGAAGGGTTCCTTTTGTTTTAATAATATCAGATTTTAATACTAAAGTAATGCTGGCCTCATAAGCAATAGATGGGAAGTGTTTCTTCCTATTTTATTTTGTTTGCTTTTGCTACAGTTTACTTCTTGTAACTCTTTTCTGTAGATTGGGAGATACTGAGCTGCTTACCCAATAAATTCACTGTTTTTTTGTTTGTTTGTTTTATCTGTGAAAAACTGTCAAGTTGAATAACTTTCCAGCTTCCAGTGAGCCCATTCTTCTCTAAGTTGATTGTTGGTCTTCTATCTTATACTGCCTCCATAAAGTGCTCTATGACCAACGGCACTTTTTTTGTTAACATCTATCAAAAATACTGGTTCTAATTTTTGATATTTATTTCCAAGATGTGTGTGAATAATCATTAAGTTGAATGAGTTTATTAGATATTTGCAAATATCACTTGGTATTTTTGTATGACTTTTTGCATCTTTCAGATTATTAACAAGATTGACAAATACTATACCTATTACAGAAATTGGTTTCACAGACTTTCTCTTATTAAGTAGAATGTTTTGCCAGTTTGAATTAGAACTGCCCTGATATCTTAGACTAGCCCAACTTGAGTCATCGCAACTAGATTTAAGGACTATCAAATGTATAGTGAAAAGCTCCTTCCACATTTTAATTCCCTGATAAGCACTGATGTGTTTGGTATAAACTTTTTCAATTATTTGTCAGGGATTTTTATTCTAAGTTACCTATCATCTTAATGTATAAAAAAATTATGCTAAGAAAATAGTATTTCCACAAAAGAGAGCTAAAAGAAAACCAAATACAGAAAACATTTTAATATATGTTGACACTGACATAAATCTTCACTTTTAGAAAGTAGAAATCTAGCTCTACTCTCAAGTTAACATTTTAAGCCAATAACAATGATTAATGACATTTAAGATAGTAACTAAGCATATATCATTATGACTGAAAGCAGGAATAAACTTGACAAAGTAGAAGACGCATTACTGCATATTTAATAATTCAGATATTTATTTCCATACACTTCACCTCTTTCCATTATTCTAATACCCCAAAGAATTGTGTATCATGCCTCATATTTCTTCAGAATAGCAAGCATGCTTAGCAAAATCTTGGAGAAATAGCAAAGCTCATTCTTATTCAACAAAGGAAATTTACTTTAGATTTATTTACTTGAGATTTATTGTTCATAAGTCAACTATACTTATAGCATGGAAAAGCTGTTCATTAGAACTAACAAATTATCAGCATGTATTTCTCATAATCATAATGTGCCTAAAGGTAATAGTCATATTCCTATATTCTATCATGTGTCCAAGATGCATTTAAATCTTGGTACTCACAAATCTTCATTAGTCTAGTATACTTGTAAAATACATTAGTTAAAGTCATGAACAATAACATGCATTTATATGTATTTACTATCAGACTGAGCCAAATCTATAAAATAATATAACACATATTTACCTTTGTAGATCATGATATAAAATGCAGTGTTTGGAATGAAAGCTTCACTAGAATTGCAGAGTCTCTATTTTACACTGATTTTATAAATGATAGACACAATTCTCCATGTGACAGATCTAAAACTATCATCCAATAGAATAAATGAGCTTTCCTCCCCATTAATATTACATGGCTTGAGAAGGCATTCCTCTCTATGCATATTTAAAGAATATAGGCTGCAGTCCATGGTGTTGCTAAGAGTCAGACACGACTGAGCGAGTTCCCTTTCACTTTTCACTTTCATGCATTGGAGAAGGAAATGGCAACCCACTTCAGTGTTGGAGAGAATCCCAGGGATGGGGGAGCCTGGTGGGCTGCCATCTATGGGGTCGCACAGAGTCAGACAGGACTGAAGTGACTTAGCAGTAACAGTATAACATGTTCAATACATTATATATCTTGAAACAAGTATATTCATTTTCCAAAGGATATAATGTATAAAATATATAGATCATTGTATTGCATAGATTTTACAGCGCTCACTACCAAAATTTGTTCATCGACAATAATATCAATAGTGAAGAGTGACACAGGGCAAATTTGATTCTTGGTTTCTAAACTTTAAGTCTAACATTTCCACCATTATAGCTTGATGTTGAGAGGAAAATACAAGGCATAAAATCATTTACAGGAAGCATTTGCCCAAACAGAAACAGAGTATAAAGTTGCAGTATAAACCCACTTTAAGAACTATTTGTATCAATGTAGCCAAATGAGTTGCTTAAGAGTTAACTGTGGTATAAATAAAATTTAGATGCATTTAAATTCTTCCTCTTAAATGACTTATATCCACGAAATATTCCTAACATATCTCTAAAGCTCTCCAGCAAATGATTTGAAAAAATTCAAAATTATGTGACAATAAAAAAATCACACCTCAAGCAAAGGATTCTTGTAGGTCATTTACCCTATGAGTTCATTTCAAATAGACTAAATTCTAGGTGATAATGTGTGTGTGTGTGTGTGTGTGTGTGTGTGTGTGTGTGTGTGTGTGTGTTGTGTGTGTGTTAGTTGCTCAGTCATATCCAACTCTTTTCAACTCCAAGGACTGTAACCTACCGGACACCTTTGTCCATGGAATTCTCCAGGCAAGAATACTGGAGTGGTTGCCATTTTCTGCTTCAGGGATCTTCCTTACCCAGGGATTGAACCCAGCTCTCCTGTAATGTAGGCAGGTTCTTTATTGTCTGAGCACCAGGGAAGCCCTTGGTGAAATATATATCTGGTGGAAATATATTTGGGTGATATAATTTTTTCCAAGTATTATGTAGGACAGATAAAAAAATTCTTCCCAAGCTTCAGGAAGGCTTGTTTTAAAAATAATACATTCTCTCTGAATTTTGAATTGAATTCAGAAATGAAACTATGGAGATGTAAATATATAAGTCTGTGGGATTGTGTATTACTGTGGAACTATATAATTAATGGCCAGGGGTGGACTGAAGTATGCCAGACCAAGCTTTCTGTGTTTGTGCAACAAGTAGATTCTGTGATGGCATTATATTCTTTTCTTTACCCTCTGCCACTGTGTCCTATGTTCCCTTCTCTGCCTTTACCACAGTATTGCAGGTCTCCTCCCTAAAGGCCATATCACTCTCAATAATTTGTATCTTGTTATCTTTATCCAGTCACATATTTTTTACTTACTATTTACATGTTGGTTATTCCAAAACTATTTGAGGTTTCAGCCCTGGATTTCCCCCTCTATCTGAAAGTTTGCCTAGGAAGTCTTGTTTAAGTAAAAAATCGTAAAGCAAAGATGTAATTATGCCAGGATACACCGTGTTAAAGGATGCACAAAATAAATAGAAATAAAGCCCAGATGCTCACAGAAACTGTTCAAAACTGTGGTGGCTTGATGCATTACTTACAACCCCTTGGTTCAAAAACAAATGCTGGATTGTTTTTTTAGTTTTGCCTTTTTCATAAAAGAAAAATGCTCTTTAGATTTATTATGGTTAGTGATAATAGGAACTAACGTAAATCTTTCATAAAAGTGAAATGAATTAAAAACAGCTTTTAAAAGTAAGGGGTACATATACCCTGTCCTAGAAGGCATTTCTAAACTTCAGACTCACAGTGTCTCTGAAACATGTTTAGCTTGTGTTCGTTGCTCAGTCATGTCTGACTCTGCAATCCCATTTGCGAGTTGTAGGTAGCCAGCCAGGATTCTCTGTCCATGGGATACTCCAGGCAAGAATGCTGGAGTGTTTAGTCATTTCCTTCTCCAGGGGATCTTCCTGACCCAGGGATCAAGACTGGGTCTCCTATACTGCAGGCAGATTCTTTACCAGCTGAGTTACTAAGGAACCTCTATTTACCCTGATGCCTTGGAAATATGACTTTGTGTCTGAAATTATTTTATTCCCTTTCTATCCAAAGTTGCCTTCCTTTTGTCTTCCAAGCCTACAGTCTGGCTTCCAAATCAATATTCCCTTAAAACTTTACAAGAAACACATGCTTCGCTAGTTTTACTACCCTAATACTTCAAATCATTTTACTTTTCTCTAACTTATTTTTCAAGGTATTTCTCTGCTTGCTTATCATTCACTCACATTTTCAACCTGCTTTGTACATTTGAATTGGTTTTGAAAATTGTGAATCAATGAAGGCAAGAAGGGATGATATTCCGTTCTGAAAGGTTTAATACTATTACTCAAATGGGATGCTGGTGGATCACTTTCACCCAAGGAGGCTTGGTTTTAAGCTATATTAGGACTGGTCCATTTCAAGTTTATATAGTTCTTTTTCAGAAGGTCAACTCACCACTCCTTCAGTACAGTTCAGTTCAGTCGCTCAGTCATGTCCGACTCTTTGCCATCCCAGGAATTGCAGCACGCAAGCCTTCTTGTCCATCACCAACTCCTGGAGTTCACTCAGACTCACATCCATCAAGTCAGTGATGCCATCCAGACATCTCATCCTCTGTCATCCCCTTCTCCTCCTGCCCCAGCATCAAAGTCTTTTCCAATGAGTCAACTCTTCGCATGAGGTGGACAAGGTAATGGAGTTTCAGCTTTAGCATTATTCCTTCCAAAGAAATCTCAGGGCTGATCTCCTTCAGAATGGGCTGGTTGGATCTCCTTGCAGTCCAAGGGACTCTCAAGAGTCTTCTCCAACACCACAGTTCAAAAGCATCAATTCTTCAGCGCTCAGCCTTCTTCACAGTCCAACTCTCACATCCATACATGACCACAGGAAAAACCATAGCCTTGGAGTGCATAGCCATTATGTGATTTTAACTTTAAGCCCCTTTAATTTACTAAAGTTCATCAAACTTCACTGGACCTGAATTCTGACCCCTGTCTCCCCAATCCAATATGATTTTGAAAATAGATACTTCACTCTTCTAGCCCCCAGCTCTGTGGTCTATTGGATTTATTGGAATCTTGTCCTAACACATGAGTTCCTGCTGCTAAGTCACTTCAGTCTTGTCCGACTCTGTGTGACCCCAGAGATGGCAGCCCACCAGGCTCCCCTGTCCCCGGGATTCTCCAGGCAAGAGTACTGGAGTGGGTTGCCATTTCCTTCTCCAATGCATGAAAGTGAAAAGTGAAAGTGAAGTTGCTCGGTCATGTCTGATTCTTAGCGACCCCATGGACTGCAGCCTACCAGGCTCCTCCGTCCATGGGATTTTCCAGGCAAGAGTACTGGAGTGGGGTGCCACTGAATTCTCTGAACATGTAAGTTAGGAGCCAGTAAATAACATGAAAGGAAATTGGACACACATGTTTAGGCTCCATTTCTCTGCAATTTCCTCCCCTCTGGAATAAATGAACACATTCACTCTCAAGAGAAAAGGTTATGGAACAGAGACCAGCTCCTCTCCCATTCCCTTTAAATTCACCTATTGAATACATCATCTAACCTATCCTAAAGTAGAGAGAATTAAAGGGAAGAGAAAGGGCAATCATGTTTTACTAATTGAGTTCTTTCCATAAGGAAGGGAGAACAATAAGTGAAAAGAAGAGCTAATAGTAATGACACAGGTAAGTAATGGCACACGTTGGAATTCGTGACTTCTACTTAGAGTGGAGGAACCAATCGCTTAGAATATTCCATGGATGGTTGGGAGGCCAAATTCTACCCTTTGCTTTATGTACAGCTTGTATGAGTCAAGTTAAAATTACATGGGTTTGGGGCTAGCTTTATTGCTTTGAAAAATATTTGAACCAACCATGAATTACTTATATACTTTATATGGCCAGAATAGTGATTGAAATATGTTATATTATAAACTGCCTTCATTTGGGGCTCTTGTTCTTTGTGTTCAAATTTAATTTACAAACCTTTTTAAGTGTGGAATTGCTTAAATAGGGTGTTGGGTGCACAAAAGAATTGACTTCTGAGACCAAAAATGTTCTAAGCTATTTAGATAGACTACAACATGAAACTTGCAAAGTTAGTTTCCAGTCTATAGGCACTTACTAGTCTGTGGTGTGATATGGCCAAGAGAAACATCTTGTGTGTGGTTTTTTGTTTTTTGTTTTTGTTTTTGTTTTTGGTTTTGGGCCTCATTTTATACAGTAATGTGTATCCTTTCCAATTGATTTGCATAGGTTAAGATTAATTTGCATTCATTGAACATATGCCAAATCATGGTATTCCAGTGACTAACACAATCCTAAGGGCTTCCCTGGTGGCTCAGAGGTTAAAGTGTCTGCCTCCAATGTGGGAGACCAGATTTCAATCCCTGGATGGGGAAGATCCCCTGGAGAAGGAAATGGTGATGCACTCCAGTATTCTTGCCTGGAGAATCCCATGGACGGAGAAGCCTGGTAGGCTACAGTCCACTGGGTCACAAAGAGTCAGACACGACTAGTGCACTAAGCACAGGTGACTGCGCCTGGTGCACTAAGCTTTGCTGAGAGGAGCTACCCCACCTCTGAGGTCAGGGGCAGCAGCCAAGAGGAGCAACCCCACACCCAAGGCCAGGGACGGCGGCTGGGAGGAGCAACCCCATTTCCAAGGAGTGGTGGCTGCGCGGGCACAGGAGGGCCTAGAGGAGCCATCCCACGTTGAAGGTCAGAGGGGTGGCAGTGGGAAATACCCTTCATCCAAGGTAGGGAGCAGTGGATGCACTTTGCTGGAGCAGCTATGAACAGATACCCATGCCCAAGGTAAGAGAAACCCAAGTAAGATGGTAGGTGTTGCAGGAGGGCATCAGAGGGCAGACACACTGAAACTATACTCACAGAAAACTAGTCAATCTAATCACACTAGGACCACAGCCTCGTCTAACTCAGTGAAACTAAGCCATGCCCATGGGGCAACTCAAGATGGGTGGGTCATGGTAGAGAGGTCTGACAGAATGTGGTCCACTGGAGAAGAGAATGGCAAGCCACTTCAGTATTCTTGCCTTGAGAACTCCATGAACAGTATGAAAAGGAAAAATGATAGGATACTTAAAGAGGAACTCCCCAGGTCAGTAGGTGCCCAATACGCTACTGGAGATCAGTGGAGAAATAACTCTAGAAAGAATGAAGTGATGGAGCCAAAGCAAAAAAAAAATACCCAGCTGTGGATGTGACTGGTGATAGAAGCAAGGTCCGATGCTATAAACAGCAATATTGCATAGGAATGTCAGGTCCATGAATCAAGGCAAATTGGAAGTGGTCAAACAAGAGATGGCAACAGTGAACGTCAACATTCTAGGAATCAGCGAACTAAAATGGACTGGAATGGGTGAATTTAACTCAGATGACCATTATCTTTACTACTGCGGGCAGGAATCCCTCAGAAGAAATGGAGTAGTTATCATGGTCAACAAGAGAGTCCGAAATGCAGTACTTGGATGCAATCTTAAAAACGACAGAATGACCTCTGTTTGTTTCCAAGGCAAACCATTCAATATCACAGTAATCCAAGTCTATGCCCCAACCAGTAATGCTGAAGAAGCTGAAGTTAATAGGAGGAAAAGAACAGAGTGGGAAAGACTAGTGATCTCTTCAAGAAAATTAGAACTACCAAGGGAATATTTCATGCAAAGATGGGCTCGATAAAGGACAGAAATAATATGGACCTAACAGAAGCAGAAGATATTAAGAAGAGGTGGCAAGAATACACAGAAGAACTGTACAAAAAGATCTTCATGACCCGGATAATCATGATGGTGTGATCACTCATCTAGAGCCAGACATCCTGGAATGTGAAGTTAAGTGGGCCTTAGAAAGCATCACTATGAACAAAGCTAGTGGAGGTGATGGCATTCCAGTTATTTCAAATCCTGAAAGATGATGCTGTGAAAGTGCTGCACTCAATATGCCAGCGAATTTAGAAAACTCAGCAGTGGCCACAGGACTGGAAAAGGTTGGTTTTCACTCCAAACCCAAAGAAAGGCAATGCCAAAGAATGCTCAAACTACCGCACAGTTGCACTCATCTCACATGCTAGTAAAGTAATGCTCAAAATTCTCCAAACCAGGCTTCAGAAATACGTGAACCCTGAACTTCCAGATATTCAAGCTGGTTTTAGAAAAGACAGAGGAACCCAAGATCAAATTGCCAACATCCGCTGGATCATCGAAAAAGCAAGAGAGTTCCAGAAAGTTATCTATTTCTGTTTTATTGACTATGCCAAAGCCTTTGACTGTGTGGCTCACAAGAAACTGTGGAAAATTCTGAAAGAGATGGGAATAGCAGACCACCTGACCTGCCTCTTGAGAAATCTGTATGCAGCTCAGGAAGCAACAGTTAGAACTGAACATGGAACAACAGACTGGTTCCAAATAGGAAAAGGAGTACGTCAAGGCTGTATATTGTCACCCTGCTTATTTAACTTCTATGCAGAGTACATCATGAGAAACGCTGGACTGGAAGAAGCACAAGCTGGAATCAAGACTGCCAGGAGAAATATCAATAACCTCAGAAATGCAGATGACATCACCCTTATAGCAGAAAGTGACGAGGAACTAAAAGCCTCCTGATGAAAGTGAAAGTGGAGAGTGAAAAAGTTGGCTTAAAGCTCAACATTCAGAAAACAAAGATCATGGCATCCAGTTCCATCACTTCATGAGAAATAGATGGGGAAACAGTGAAAACAGTGTCAGGATTTTATTTTGTTGGGCTCCAAAATCACTGCAATGGTGACTACAGCCATGAAATTAAAAGACGCTTACTCCTTGGAAGAAAAGTTATGACCAACGTAGATAGTATATTCAAAAGCAGAGACATTAATTTGCTGACTAAAATCCGCCTAGTTAAGGCTATGGTTTTTCCTGTGGTCATGTATGAATGTGAGAGTTGGACTGTGAAGAAGGCTGAGCACTGAAGAATTGATGCTTTTGAACTGTGGTGTTGGAGAAGACTCTTGAGAGTCCCTTGGACTGTGAGGAGATCCAACCATTCCATTCTGAAGGAGATCAGCCCTGGGATTTCTTTGGAAGGAATAATGCTAAAGCTGAAACTCCATTACCTTGGCCACCTCATGCCACGAGTTTACTTATTGGAAAAGACTCTGATGCTGGGAGGGATTAGGTGCAGAAGGAGAAGGGGACAACAGAGGATAAGATGTCTGGATGACATCACTGACTCGATGGACACGAGTCTGAGGAACTCCGGGAGTTGGTGATGGACAGGGAGGCCTGGCGTGCTGCGATTCATGCGATCGCAAAGAGACTGAGAGACTGAATTGAACTGAACACAATCCTGGGCCCAGTCATTGTACAGATATTTGTATGAGTCAGTGAGGGATGTGTAGAGGCTCATTAAATGGCTCAAGGAAGCCAGCTGGTATAGAATTACATACATTACCACAAGCAAACTAATGAGTTGATACTCTACTATTTTTACTTCACACTTAAGTTGTGCTTGATAGACATTAATATCAACTTTCAAAATGTTAGCAGAGTCTGAAGCATGCAGTAGGAGCTCAGGAAAGTTGAATGGACAGGTTTGCAATCCTAGACTTAATTCAGTCTAACTGCTCTTAAATTATCAGATACAGCATCAGTTCAGTTCAGTTCAGTTCAGTCACTCAGTCATATCCGACTCTTTGCGACCCCATGGACTGCAGCATGCCAGGCCTCCCTGTCCATAACCAACTCCCGGAGTTTACTCAAACTCATATCCATTGAGTCAGTGATGCCATCCAACCACCTCATCCTCTGTCGTCCCCTTCTCCTCCCTGAAAAACCCAAATACACATTAAATCTTGTTTTATTGAAAGTATGACATCTAAAATATTTGTAGAAAACTTTTTGTCACAACTGATTTGAAAGTTTGTTTGTTTGTTTGTTTTTGCCTCTGACTTTGACATTGGCTTGTAATTTCTCTCTTCATCATATACAATATTGGTAGAACATGAAAATTTACCGAAATTATAAGAATTTCTCAATGATTGGTTGTCCAAAGCCTTTACATGAACTGTTGGGTTGAATTTGGCTGGTTGTAGCAGTTTCTAGATCTTAAGAAATCAAAGGACTTTTTATAAGTGTCTTCCAAAGGCAAATGCTAGCATGTTATTCAAATGCATGTGCACCTTGTTACTGAGAAAAATAAAATGCAAGTGGTTGCTGTATTTTATATAATAATTTTGGCAAAAATGTATTTTTGGATGCTAGCATTTAACATGGTTAATTCTTACTAATTTGTTGGGATTATTTATTGTTAATGCAAACAATTTTTAGTTATCTTTAAGTAACATTTTATTATTAATGATTTGAAATTGATGATAAGCAAACCAATTTGAAATGAAATATGAACATGTGTCATTGTATTATAACACTATACACTGCCTTCACATTTAATTTTAAAAATGTATAGCACGTATTACATATGTTTATAGTACATGTGGAAAATAAAAATATGGCCCAAAAAAGAAAAAGGGACTTTTTACCACTTATTTTCCCAAAGTTCTTAGCACTTTTGATACAGTTCTTTGTTCTTGCTTGAAAAGGTAGGAATAGATGGAATTAAGCCTACCAGTGGAAGAGCAATCTTTAGGAGACCTTAATGAGAAATTTTCTGTTTTAATCCATTTGGGCTGCAACAAACTAGACAGCTAATCAAAAACAAATTTATTTCTCACAGTTCTGAAAGCTAGAAATCCAAGATCTGAGAGCAAACAGGAAGTGTCTTCTGGGTCATAGATTTCTCCTTGTATCATCACGTGGTTGAAGGGGCTAGAAATTTCTTTGGAGCTTCTTTTATGAAACACTAATTCTATTCATGATGGTTCCATCTTCATGATTGAAACACTGCCCTAAGGCCTCATCTACTGACATCACCACATTTTGGGGTTAACAACTCAAGATATGAATTTTGGAGGTGCACAAACATTTAGGTAATTACACTACTTCACTGATAACAGGTCAAATTGTCATTATTTAGATACTCAGTCATTTTTCCAATAGTCATGTATGGATGTTACAGTTGGACTATAAAGAAAGTTGAGAGCCGAAGAATTGATGCTTTTGAACTGTGGTGTTGGAGAAGACTCTTGAGAGTCCCTTGGACTTCAAGAAAATCAAACCAGTCAATCCCAAAGGAAAGCAGTCCTGAATATTCATTGGAAGGACTGGTGCTGAAACTCCAGTGCTTTGGCCACCTGATGTGAAGAACTGACTCTTTGGAAAAGACCCTGATGCTGGGAAAAGTTTAAGGTAGGAGGACAAGGGGATGACAGAGGATGAGATGGTTGGATGGCATCACCAACTTGATGAATATGAGTTTGAGCAAGCTCTGGGAGTTGGTGATGGACAGGGAAGCCTGGCGTGCTGCAATCCCTGGGGTTACAAAGAATCAGACATGACTGAGCTACTGAACTGAACTGAGCCACTCAGTCATGTCCAACTCTTTGCAGCCCCCTGGACTGTAACCCCCAGGCTCCTCTGTCTATGAAATTTCCCAGGTAAAAATACTGGAGTGGTTTGCCATTTCCTTCTCCAGGGGATCTTCCTGACACAAGGACCAAATCCATATCTCCTGCAGGCAGATTCTTTACTACTGAACCACCAGGAAAGCCCTCCCAGGTGAAATGAATGGGTGCTAATACATATATTGTATGGACTTAGTAGTGGTAAAATAAACCACAGAGTGGCATCCTTCCTGATTGCTTTGGCAAAAGTGAAGTTACTTGTCCCCATTAGTAGATTAAATGGAGCTGTACACCATTCCTCTAACATCAGAGACATGAGGACTATATTTTGTGTGGTAATCAAATTATCAAATATCCTTAGCCATATTTACAGTCCATATCTATAAATTCAGTGATCGTTTTAACTAATTTTCAAGAAAAGTGTAAAAGTTAGCTACTAAATTTGGATGCAATCCATAGTCAATCAAACTTCCTGCTCCAGTTAGCAGTCACTCTTTTTTTCCCTCTGCTTTCCTGCCTTCTGTTTCAACTTCTGTTCCTTTATGCTACAGAAACTCAAAGCCTGAACATCATGCCTTTCCTTTTGGGCCTCTCTGATCTTCCTCCCTGAGGAAGGAGAACTCCTTAACAAACTTCACATGTCACCCTAGATAAGGAAGCCATGGGAGTCTGGTATCCTCAAGAATTTAACAATAAATGAATCTAGAGGAAAATAAATGTAGACTCATCCATCAGGGTTTCACCAATGTTAACTGCAGTCTTCAAATATTCATCAGAGTCTGGGATTCAAGTTTTGTGATTGATTGTTAGTAGGAAAATACAAAGAAATATTTATCTGATGTAAGCAACTTAAAATTACATACTCTTCTATTCATTGCTGCTGCTGCTGCTGCTGAGTCGCTTCAGTCATGTCTGACTCCATGTGACCCCATAGATGCAGCCCACCAGGCTCTGCCATCCCTGGGATCCTCCAGGCAAGAACACTGGAGGGGTTGCCATTTCCTTCTCCAGTGCATGAAAGTGAAAGTGACTCTTGGCGACCCCATGGCCTGCAGCCTACCAGGCTCCTCCGCCCATGGGATTTTCCAGGCAGGAGTACTGGAGTGCATTGTCATTGCCTCCTTCTCTATCCATTATACAGTGATAAAGAACCCGCTGGCCAACGCAGCAGACAAAAGAGACGTGGGTTTGATCCTCTTGTTGAGAAGATCCCCTGAAGGAGGGCACTGCAACCCATTCCAATATTACTGTTTAGAGAGAACAGAGGAGTCTGGCAAACTACAGTCCAGAGGATCACAAAGAGTTGGACACAACTGAAAAAACTTAGCATGCACACATGCATTTAATCTCATAACAACCTATAAGAAAGATTGTATCTGTTACACAGATAATTAAGCAAAGCTGAGAAGTTCAGTAACTCGTCCAAAGTTGTCTACCTATTAATTCAGCCATGCTATTTTGAAATCATTTAATTGATGAATTATTAATCAGTCATATATGACTACCCAATAGGTTAAAGTGTCTGCCTGGAATGCGGGAGACTCGGGTTTGATCCCTGTGTCTGGAAGATCCCCTGGAGAAGGAAATGGCAACTCACTCCAGTACTCTTGCCTGGAGAATCCCATGGAGGGAGGAGCCTGGTGGGCAACAGTCCATGGGGTCGCAAAGAGTCGGACACAACTGAGTGACAAACTACTACTAACTACTAATCTTCAGAAAAAAATTGAATTAAAACAATGCATTATATATAAACTAATATTCTGATTATGATTACTTAAATACTGACAATAAAATCATGAGGCAGGTGAATTCAGTAAAACATGAGTTTTATTGCATAACAATCCTTCACTAGGTACAACTTGAGATTAAAAAAAAAAAAAAGACTTTTCTTCTTCACTAAGTATTGATGGCCACCAGGAGAGTACTTACGTTTGAATTATAGCATGTCAGATTTATTTTCTAAGTTGCACAAAAACTGCACATTTTAATTAAGTTTAAAAGGTCCACAAGGAACTATAATATTATATGATACATAGCCAATAGCATGTTAAGAAACATGGCATTTAGCTACTTGTCCATTTTTATAACTACTCAAGGGGAAAAAAGAGCAAAAGCATTATGCTGCAGTATATCTTTCATTTGGTAATAGATTAATTTCAGCCTTGCATATACTTTTAATTTCTAATGAGCAATATGTTGTATGAATTCACAACAAAAGTATTTAAATTAAGCAAAAAATAATAATTACATTAGTAGCAATACTCAAGATGACAATGGTAATGATTATGATTATTTTATTTGAAGTGAATATAAGAAGAGTTAGAAAAAATATTGCATAAATTTAATTATTGTTTTAGCCCAGTTTTTCAGTTTAATTACATAATTATATGTTTTATTCATATATTACTAAATTAAATATGGAAAGTTTTGTCTGGACAGATATTATAATACTAAGGATCAAGAATTTCAATCCTCCTGTTGCCAGATGGAGGAACAAAATATTTCCCTTCTCTAAATATGTTCTGTAGAACATTTCAAATATTCAAGATTTAGAATGGAAAAATATCATTTAAAATAGTGAATCTCAAATTATTCAGTTATCACTTAATGATTGTCTCATTCATTCCTTTGCTTCTTTATTGATGCAATCAGGAAACAATTATAATAATAAGCTGAATCTAGGTACATTGCTTTTATCCTGGAAAAAGTTAAGTTTTCTTGAGGGAAAATCAGACTTCTAAAACAAAATTTCAATCTAGGGAGTTAATTATTAATATACATCAGTTCCAGGTAAAGGAACAATTCAAAGAAAGAAAAATCAGTTCTGCCTTGAAAAAATCAAAGAAGATATTGTGAGAAACTAGCTGCCAATAGAGACCACCAGTCGGAGTTCAGAGAAAAGCAGTTTATTGGCAATTTCGGATCCGGGCCCCCACCAAGCCAATCGAAGGTGGGGAGCCCCGAACACCCACTTTGGGGAGCCTTTTATCCTATTGTGCAGGGGAGGAGGGGGAGGCTACTCGGCAGAGCATGATTGGTGGGCCGGCAGGTAAGGTTTATGTAACCATTGGTGACGATTTGCAGTTAGCGTCGAGTCCCTGTTTCCTAGAGCTAGATCCTGTTTCTTAGGTTGCAGGGCAAACATTGCAGTGACACACCTGGTATCCATTGTTCCCTTTAAAATTTGGGGCTTTCCGTCCCAGTAAAGCTGACCTGGTATTCAACTCCCTGGGAAACATTTTACTTCCTTCTTCACTTTCTTCCTCCTTGAGAATTCCAGACTCCTCTCTCCTTGGGGACCCCTAGACTGCTTATCAACCTGCCTAGGAAATGACTCTCTTTCAGATATTACTGAAGCAATACTTGATCTGAGAATCCAAATGAGAGTACAGGTTGAACATAGAGCTAGCATACAGCCTGCAAAGAATGTCAAGAAGTCTTACGTATAATTCAGTTTATCTCAATAAATATATATTGAATAATTTAAGTCCATAAACATATACTAAATTGTTATTATCAGAGAATACAAGTGCAAGAATAACAGTTTTTGCTTTTAAGAAATTCACTCTGAAAAGTTAACCAAAAATTAAACAAATAAATAAAAATAATATAATAAATTACAACCCAAGACTATGCACAGAATCAAAAAGAAATATTGAAGAAAGAATATTAAAATCTGCAAGTGGTAGAGTAGGAGAAAGTTTATAATCATTAAAGAATGATTATAGATTTTCTGCTGTAGTTCAGGGAGGGTGTTGCAGAAGAGTAAATAGGAAAGTGACCCAGATTAGAAACAGCAGGGTATGTGTAACTGAATTATTCTATATTGCTGGAACATAATGTATAAGGAAAGTGGAAAGACAAACTATGATAAAATATATAAATACTTGCTTAGAATTTTTGAATCATTAGCAAGCTTCCAGGAGTCTCTAAGTTTGAGTGGGTCCCCTCAACAGACTGTGAAAGATAATTCATTAGAATATCAGAAGAAAAACATTGCTTTTAAATTAGATTTATCTTATCTTACTTTCTATTGGTATATTTTATAATTTCTTTTTTTAAAATATAGTTGTAAATATAATTTATAAGTGAACAAATGTCTTTAAGGTATGTGAAGATGTTGTAGAAGAAAAAGAATCATATAAAATAGGAAGGTGACAAAATCAGATATTTGCTTTGGAAAACTTAAAACTTTGAAAACTTAAGGATAGAGAAAAGAATACTAGTCTGTATCTGACTGAGTCTGATAAACTCAGCAATCACTGTCTTTTTTTCTTCCTGAAGTAGGTACAATTTTTAGTTGGGTAAGACTTTAGGGATGCTAACAGTGGGAGTTTTGTCAGGGAAGGGAGTTAATGCTACCCAGAGACCTAATATTAATAATCACCTTCTCCTGATTGTCTCGGGGCTTTGGGGCTCTTTGATGTTTCTATCTTCCTTGAAAGGGATGACTGCTGTTGGTCAGAGATATGCAGATGTGGCTGGCCTGAGGACTGAAATCCACTCAAGGGAAGTTTCCTTGAAAAATGGGTGATGGTTTTTGATGAGATTTTGAGAAATATCCACTGTATTTATCAAGACAAAGGTATATAGATCTACAAAATACCATAGTTTTTGGTGTACAGGCCATAAAAAGATTTTTAAAAGTCCAATTCTGTCTCTCACCCTCTCTATCACTTACACATATGCTCATGCACACACACACACACACAAACACATCCACAATGCATGCATTCACTGTTTGATCTTCTAGACCCAAAGGCCGAAGGAATTTTAATGGACACTTTGTTTCACCCAGTGACATGTGTATCCCAGAGGATGAAGATTATGGAGAGTAAGAAAGCCCATTATCTTTCTTATTTCACAGATATTAAAGGTAAAATTAAATTCCATTAAGCACAGTGTGGATATATTTCATCATAACAGCAAGAGACTCCTGTATTTGAGCTTTCTTAATACTTCGTGAGTTAAACAAATATACTTTGAATTTAAAAAAAAATTAAATGAATTAATTCCTATTATTTCTGGAAAATTATCAATTTGTATCCCTTTGACAAAATTTAATATTATTTTATGTGATTAAATATTTTGAATTTTCACTAAACTCATCAATAGTGACACCTATTGTTGAGGTTTAATTATGAAACAGTAAGCAGATGGCACCCAACTCCAGTACTCTTGCTTGGAGAATCCCATGGATGGAGGAGCCTGGTGGGCTGCAGTCCAAGGGGTCCCTGAGAATCAGACACAACTAAGAGACTTCACTTTCACTTTTCACTTTCATGCATTGGAAAAGGAAATGGCAACTCCCTCCAGTATTCTTGCCTGGAGAATCCCAGGGACAGGGAAGCCTGGTGGGCTACTCTCTATGGGGTCACGCAGAGTCAGACACAACTGAAGCGACTTAGCAGCAGCACCAGCAAGCAGTTTTTAACTCTATCTCAAGTGGTTCACTTTATCCCTAGGACTTCCCTGGTGGCTCAGAGGTTAAATCGTCTGCCTCCAATAGGGAGATGCGGGTTTGATCCCTGGGTTGGGAAGATCCTCTGGAGAAGGAAATGGCAACCCACTCTAGTATTCTTGCCTGGAGAATCCCATGGACTTAGGAGCCTGGTGGGCTGCAGTCTATGGGGTCACAAAGAGTCGGACACGACTGAGTGACTTTACAAACTTACTTACTTTATCCCGAATTTTGAATTATTTTTAACCACAAGCTGGAATCAAGACTGCTGGGAGAAATATCAATAACCTCAGATATGCAGATGACACCACCCTTATGGCAGAAAGTGAAGAGGAGCTAAAAGCCTCTTGAAGAAAGTGAAAGTGGAGAGTGAAAAAGTTGGCTTAAAGCTCAACATTCAGAAAACGAAGATCATGGCATCCAGTCCCATCACTTCATGGGAAATAGATGGGGAGATGGGGAAACAGTGTCAGACTTTATTTTGGGGAGCTCCAAAATCACTGCAGATGGTGACTGCAGTCATGAAATTAAAAGATGTTTACTCCTTGGAAGACAAGTTATGACCAACCTAGATAGTATATTCAAAAGCAGAGAGATTACTTTGCCGACTAAGGTCCATCTAATCAAGGTTATGGTTTTTCCTGTGATCATGTATGGATTTGAGAGTTGGACTGTGAAGAGGGTTGAGTGCCAAAGAACTGATGCTTTTGAACCGTGGTGTTGGAGAAGACTCTTGAGAGTCCCTTGGACTACAAGGAGATCCAACCAGTCCATTCTGAAAGAGATCAACCCTGGGATTTCTTTGGAAAAAATGATACTAAAGCTGAAACTCCAGTACTTTGGCCACCTCATGTGAAGAGTTGACTCACTGGAAAAGACTGTGATGCTGGGAGGGATTGGGGGCAGGAGGAGAAGGGGATGACAGAGGATGAGATGGGAGGATGGCATCACTGACTTGATGAATGTGAGTCTGAGTGAACTCCAGGAGTTGGTGATGGACAGGGAGGCCTAGCATGCTGCGTTTCATGGGGTCACAAAGAGTCGGACACTGCTGAGTGACTGAACTGAACTGAAATTATAGTTTCAGTGTTTATGTCATGATTAATGACTGAAATAATATGAATACTCAAATACATATAGATGGTAAGCCAATTCATAACTAAACGTTATCTCTAAACTAGTGGTTTCTGACAGTGACTTATCTGAATTTTGCTGTGAAATGCTGTGAATGTGGGGAAATTGAGTGGAGACAGAATAAAACATCATTGTTACTATTTTGAAGTAAGTTTAATAGAAAATTAAGTTTTGCCTCTGGTTTGACATTTCTCAAGCATTTATTATAGCTTGATTCTTATTTTTCAGAGTTTAATATATACAAATTCTTAATAAATATGCCTTAAAATATTTCAGCTCCTTTGTTGAATGTAAAGTTAAGGGAAAGTGATGTTTTTGTAAACCAAGTCTCATAACTGTAATTTATGATTTGGGATCACAAATTTTTTATTGAAAGTAGAGAAGGTATTTTTATATGTTATACAGCTTAAACCTCAGGGTAAAAATCTCTTTTATGAAACCTTTAATATTACTGATTTTCAGATGTTCAATTTCACCAGCTCTATCCAACAAAAGGGAGTGAATAAAAAAATAAGGCGTTATTCAGTTCAGTTCAGTTCAGTCACTCTGTCGTGTCCGACTCTTTGTGACCCCATGGATCACAACACGCCAGGCCTCCTTGTTCATCACCATCTCCCAGAGTTCATTCAAACTCATGTCCATCGAGTCGGTGATGCCATCCAGCCGTCTCACCCTGTATCATCCTCTTTTCCTCCTGCCCCCAATCCGTCCCAGCATCAGAGTGTTTTCCAATGAGTCAACTCTTCACATGAGGTGGCCAAAGTACTAGAGTTCCAGCTTTAGCATCATTCCTTCCAAAGAAATCTCAGGGCTGATCTCCTTCAGAATGGACTGGTTGGATCTCCTTGCAGTCCAAGGGACTCTCAGGAGTCTTCTCCAACACCACAGTTCAAAAGCATCAATTTTTCGGCACTTAGCCTTCTTCACAGTCCAACTCTCACATCCATACCTGACCACTGGAAAAACCATAGCCTTGACTAGATGGATCTTTGTTGGCAAAGTAATGTCTCTACTTTTGAATATACTATCTTTTTGGTCATAACTTTTCTTCCAAGGAGTAGGCATCTTTTAATTTCGTGGCTGCAGTCACCATCTGCAGTGATTTTGGAGCCCCAAAATAAAGTCTGACACTGTTTCCCCATCTATTTCCCATGAAGTGATGGGACTGGATGCCATGATCTTCGTTTTCTGAATGTTGAGCTTTAAGCCAACTTTTTCACTCTCCACTTTCACTTTCATCAAGAGGCTTTTTAGTTCCTTTTCACTTTCTGCCATACGGCATTATTACCTGTAAGGAAAACATCAAACACAAGTAAAAAAATAGAAGAGAAGTGAATATTTGACCAGTTCTTGTCTAAAATGGCTTAGAACGATAAAGGTGCATTTGAAAGTGAAAGTGAAGTCACTCAGTCGTGTCCTACTCTTTTCGACCCCATGGACTGTAACCTACCAGGTTCCTCTGACCATGTGATTTTCCAGGCAAGAGTTCTGGAGTGGGCTTCCATTTCCTTCTCAGGGGATCTTCGCGACACAGGAATCGAACCACGAACTCCTGTGTTTAGGCAGGCGCTTTACCCTCTGGAGCCCCTGGGGCTCCTAAATGCACCATAGGTAGTGAAAAATAGCTGTTCCTTGAATAAAACAAATATCCACTCAGTCGTGTAAGAAAACTTGGTTGAGAATTGAAACAAGTTAAGGAGTCGTGCCTCTCAAGGCACTAAGATTATTGAATATAATTTTAACTCAATCACTGTGTTGGAATGGCAGTTACACAGCTAACAATAGGTTTGAAATTATATAAATGATGCAACTGGCAGCCTTACTTGTGGATTTCTCAAATTTCTATTTTTAGAATTACGTAGACTGATTTACGGCAATTGTTTACACAATTTCCTGAGTGAAGCTGTGGGGCAACGCTAGAGAGTAAGCAGGTTCAGAGTGGGCCTGTCTGTGATGACACAGCACACACATAGTCAACTGTGCATAGTTCCTGGAAAATGTGTTAGATGAACTGACACTCTATTTCATTTGTTTAGTCACATCCTTCTTGTTTTTCCAGAAAGTACTTAAAATAGCTTTAAAAACATGCATTCACATATGCTATATTCTTACAATAAAGGAAAAATCAAGTAAAAAATATTTTTAAAATGTTAAAAATTCTAGATCAGAGTTGTTGATTTCAATGTCCACAATATGGCATAAACTTGTCTCTGGGTCTTTTGCAACCAGTGCAAATGAGAATGTTTTCTAATATGGTTTAAAATTGTCAAAAGGTTTTTATTAGAAACATCAAAATATTCTTAACACTAATTCTTATATATGTGTTTCTCATATGTGAAAGACACTATGTAGCAGTGGTCCTCAAATTTTTGAGTTTCAGTAAAATGGCTTTAAGATGATGCATAAAGGCATAATATATTTGTAAATTGCTTAATAGGTGGTCTGATTGAGAGAGCACCATATAAACGGGTGGTGATGATTTAGTCACTAAGTCGTGTCGGACTCTCGCAACCCTGTGAACTGTAGCCTGACAGACTCCTCTGTCCATGGGATTCTCCAGGCAAGAATACTGAAATGGGTTGCCATTGCTTTCTCCAGGGGATCTTCCTGATCCAGGAATTGAACCTGGGTCTTCTGCATTGCAGGCAGATACCATATAAAATAGTTGACAGCAATTCAATAGCACGTATTTTCAAGAATATGCCCAAGACGTTATAAAGGTTATTCATATATGAGTAGTCACTAAAAGGGAAATATGCTTTTCATTATATTTTTGCACTTGAATTAGTGCAGCTGTGTAAAAATAAGCTGAGCTATGACCCAAGCTCAATAATAAAAATATTGAAATGACATTCTTAAGTAAATGCACATAGAAATATTCTTGACCTTATTTTAATATTTTAATTTTCCTATACATGTGAAAAATCTGGTATCTCCCACCAAAAGGCCAACACTTTTCTGCCTAAATGTTTAGATTATCATTTGTGCATCTGTCTATTCCTTTGCTGATTCACTAGATAAATTCTTTTGGGAGTGTATTATGTACTAGTCACTGTTCTAAATGTTTGGTATATAGCCATGGACAAAACAGGTAAATCCCTATTTTCAAGGATTTTATATTCCAGCAAGGAGAGACAGTGAATAAACAATAAGTAAAATAAATAAATAATTATACATATATAAAGGTACTGTGGAGAAACAGAAAAAGTGGAGCAGTGTAAAAAATGGGTTGCAGTTTTCAAAAGTATGGTCAGAACAGAGCTCACATTGAGAAGATGATGAAGTAGAGGTAGAGACTGGAAAAAAGTAAGGATTCAAGAGAGGATTCTGGATAAAGAATATTCTTTGCATAGGAAATGGATAGTTCTTGCCTTGTCAGCATTGTTAGTGACCCAGTCGTGTCTGACTCTGTGACCCTATGGTTTGTAGCCTACCAGGCTCCTCTGTCCACGGGATTCTCCAGGCAGGAATACTGAAGTGGGCTGCCATTCTTTTCTCCAGGAGGTCTTCCCAATCTAGGGACTGAACCCTGGTCTTCTGCATTGAAGGCAGATTCTTCACCATCTGATCCACCAGGGAAGCCTTAAAGTAAATGTGCCAGAAGCCTATAGCCCTGTGTCTGGACATGAGTAGAGTGTAGAGTAATACTTAGGTTAATTTTATGTCCCAAACATTGCATAAACACACACTTGAAAAAAAATGTGATTATCTGATATTCAAATTTAATTTAAATTCAGTGT
The DNA here is from genome assembly GCA_917880005.1 of Nanger dama. Classification (NCBI taxonomy): domain Eukaryota; kingdom Metazoa; phylum Chordata; class Mammalia; order Artiodactyla; family Bovidae; genus Nanger; species Nanger dama. The sequence goes on from CAKJTW010000059.1 coordinate 9,277,362, forward strand.
ATTTATTGATACCACATCAGAAGTGGAATTAAATGATTAACTAGAATATGTGAATAGTTACTTATATTTAAATAAATACTTTTATCTTTCATGTTATTAAATATAGCATATAAAATCTAAGCACATACAGAAATAAATATATGCAAGTTGTTATTAGCTTAATATAAGCTCAATAATTCATACATTATATTTCAATACTTGTATAAGATGCTTTACCAAGTTTCACTTTTCTGAAATAGTTAATGAGTCTTAAGGAACAAAAAGACTTTTAAGCAAGTACCCCAAGTTAGGTGGCACACACACACACACACACACACACACACAAAATCTTATCTGGTTTAGTTATAAAGTAAATGAAAATGAACAGTAAAAACTTTTTCAAAATTTCCTCTGGGTAAACTGTGTTAAAAACTAAAAATATTTTATGAGATATATTTATATAATTAATACTAAGAAAATGTAATTCTGAAATGATTTTCTACTTATGTGAAAGTTGCACAATATATTGAAAGCATCATATTTCTAGCTGAAATTAACTAAGGCCATTAAATTGAAGATCTGATTACCAGCAGAATATTAATATGTGCTTCATATAGAATGAGATTTATACAATTATATGCAAATTTTTTTAAAGATGAAAGCAGGAACAATCCCAATGCTACCCCTTAGGGTTGTAGCTATAATTGGCTCAAATATACTAACTCATCACTCTATAAAGCCTGAAGATCCCTGTAAATCTGCTTTTATTCTGCCTTCTTCACTCCTGGTACTGTGTGTACTTTCCTGTCACTGAATTCTGCACTCTCATTTGTAAAGCTCCATACCTTCAAGAGCAATTAAAATGAAAACAGAAGCAAAAATCTTTCCTCCATGCACTTCAGAGCAAAGTATAGTTTATGATACCTTAAAGAATCATAAACTTGGTAGGGTTGTCTTTCTAAAATTATCCATTGGTGGGGGCGGTCCTAAGATGGTGGAGGAATAGGACTGGGAGACCACTTTCTGCCCCACAAATTCATCAAAAGAACACTTAAACGCTGAGTAAATTCCACAAAACAACTTCTGAATGCTGTCAGAGGATCTCAGGCACCCAGAAAAGCAGCCCATTGTATTCAAAAGGAGGTAGGAAAAAATATAAAAGACAAAAAAGAGACAAAGAGGTAGCGCCGGGGTCTAGCCCCCTCAGGATCCAGGGAAACCCGAAGGAGGAATGGCGTCGGCGATTGATTTAGAGAGGGAGAGAGACAGATAAGAATGTTGTAGATAAGAAAATACAGGAGAGAAGAAAAGAGGCTGATGTTCCTTGGTTTATACAGAAAATCAATAAAGTCTCAAGACAAGAGACTTGCACCATCTACGTGAGGCTGCAGGTGACTTCCCAGTCTCCCGAGGGAGTGAAGGCACAGGGGCCTTCCCGGTCAGGTCTTAGAAACCCAGGCAAATAAGTAGACACAGCGGATCTCTGTACTCCAGATGGGAACCAGCCTGAAAGAGAGAGTAAGAGGAAGAAAATGATTGACACGAGGAGATCAAGCTACTTTGATGAGCAAGATCCATAGCTTTATTTTTAAACAGTACTTATATACCTTTTTTGTACATAGAGGCAAATGAAAGATGCAAGGTCATACAGAATCAGCCCAACATTCCAGCAGTTTTGCCCTTATCGAAACCATGATTTTTTCTGCATACCTTTCCCACAAAAACTGTTGTGTTCAGTATCTTCTGGCCTTGGAGGCCTGTGAACATTGTATGACCCCCTTTTGAAAAAGGCTGCTCAACCAAAAACTTATTTTCCCTCAAAGTGTTTTTTCTTTATATTTCTAATCTATGTCAGCCTCAGAAAGTGCCAAAAAGAGTTACATTTTTCACAGAGCAAAGGTGCAGCGAGTTACAAGAAAGAGCCAATTAGCTCAAAAGTCTGATATGGTTAAATTCAAGGCTACACATGTTTTTCTTGCATTCTCACTATGTTAACTAACACATTCCCAGGTGCACAGTGGATAAGAGATATGGGAACTTAGCAACAAGCATTGGCCCAATAATGAAATCCTACACCAGCACTAGCACTACTCAAATAACTTTTAACTCTTTCAAAGGCTCTGTGTTTTAGGCTTTGCGTGCTTCTCACAGTTGGGAGGCTGTAAATAATTGTATGCATAGCTCCAAGAGTTTGGATATATGTGCCAAGCAAGCTAGAATGCTAACAGAGGGGGTTTGATTTGAGATATTCTTCTCATGTCCAGGAGACTTATTAGCTATAGCCCTAAGTTGATTTTCTTTAGAGAAAGGTGGTCAGGGTTAGCCCCCTGTTAATGTCAGAGGAGTTGATAAAAGTCATGAAACAGTAAAACAGACAGATGCTGGTTTTGGGGTAGAATGCTCGAGAAAGCCTAGGGAGCCCCTTGAGCTCTGAAGCCTTGCTTAACAGTTCTCTTCCACATGACCCTGTCATGGGCGGGATCTCCGTGGCAGCTCCCGGCAAGGTAGAGACGGAGCTTCGTCCTGGGAAGGGAGTCTTAAAAAGAGAGAAGTTTATAAACACCAGGAAACACTCTCACTGCTGAGTCTGTGGAGAGCCTTGGAAGCACAGAGGGCAACATAACAGGAAGGAAATATAAATAAATAATTAAAACCCACAGGTTACAAGCCCACTGGTAACTCCCCCAGCAGAGAAGCAGCACAGATGCCTGTACCCACCACTAGCAAGCTGGGGCTGGGCAGGGAGGCGGGGGCTGCATTGCTTAGAGTAAGGACCGGGTCTGAATGCCCCAAGGGCAATCTGAGGGAACTAACTTGGGCTAGCAAACCAGACTGTCGGATAGCTACCACCACGTGAAAAGTCCTGAACTAAGCCACCAGGACCCTGCAGAGAACAAGGGACTGAACAGCACTAGCCAGCTGCAGACCATCCCCCTCCAGTGACAGGCAGCCAGAGCTGGAAGAGGACAATCGCAGCCCCAGAGAGACATTATCTACCATTATCTACCAAAGAAGCAGGCTTCTTTGCTAACTAAGACTTCTTGGGGTTCTGGACGGTCAACATCCACCTGAGAAGGTGCGCTGGTTGTACACCCAGAAAACTGAGCAGCAGGGACGGGGGAGGTGATAAGTCATAGTGACCGTGCTCGCCAAACACCTCATCACCTGAGCTGCTCGGACCTGGGAAGGGCACAAAACGCAGGCCCAACCGAGTCTGCGCCTCTGAGGACAACCCGAGTGCCTGAACCTGAGGCGGCTTAGACCTGGGAGGTGCATGCAGCAACCTTCAGCCTGAGCAGCGTGGGCAGGTAGGGGCACGTGCCGTGAGCGGGGGCAGGACCACTGTGGATGAGACACTGCATGCACACACCAGTGTTATTTGTTTGCACCGTCCCTCCCGCCCCACAGCACAACTGAACAAGTGAGCCTAAAACAAGTGTCCACCACCATCCCCCTTGTGTTAGGGCAGAAATCAGACACTGAAGAGACCAGCAAACAGAAGAAGCTTAAACAGAGGAAACTGTCTTGGAAGTGACAGATGCAATAGATTAAAAACCCTGTAGTTAATACCAACTACATAGGAAGGGGCCTATAGATCTTGAGAAATATAAGCCAGACCAACGAACTATCCGAAAATGAACTGACCCCATACTGCCCACAACAATACCAGAGAAAGTCCTAGATATATTTTTACTATTTTTATGATCATTCTTTTTTAATTTTTAAATCCTCTATACTCCTTTAATTTTCCTTTTTATAACCTACTATTACTTTGCAAAAAAAGACAACTTCATATATATAAATAGATATTTTATAATTTGTGTGATATTGTCTTTTTTTTTTTTTTTAATATTTTATTTTTGAAAATCCAGCCTCTACTCTAGATTTTTAATCTTTGCTTTGGGGCATTTGTTATCAACTTTATTTCTTTTAGAGCCCAATCAATCTTCAGTACCCATTTTTACTTGGGAGCAAGATTACTGGCTTGACTGCTCTCTCCCCCTTTGGACTCTCCTTTTTCTCCACCAGGTCGCCTCTGTCTCCTTCCTCCCCCTTCTCTTCTCTACCCAACTCTGTGAATCACCAGTGTGTTCCGGACTGTGGAGAACACTTAGGGAACTGATTACTGGCCGGATTTGTCTCTCTCCTTTGATTCCCCCTTTTCATCCTCCTGGCCACCTCTGTCTTCTTCCTTCCTCTTCTCTTCCCTGTAAAACTCCATGAACATCTCTGAGCAGTCCAGACTGTGGAGCACACATAAGGAAGTGATTACTGGCTAGCTTGCTCTCTCATCTTTTGATTCCACCTCATCTCATTTGGGTCACCTCTAACTCCCTCTTCCCTCTTCTCTTCTCCATGTAACTCTGTGTACCTCTCTGGGTGTCCCTCACTGTGGAGAAACTTTTCATCTTTAACCTAGACGTTTTATCAATGGTGCTGTATAGAAGGAGAAGTCTTGAGACTATTGTAAAAATAAGATTAAAAGCCAGAAGCAGGAGGCTTAAGTCCAAATCCTCTGAACACCAGAGGACTCCTGACTCCAGGGAACATTAATCAACAGGAGCTCATCAAACACCTCCATACCTACACTGAAACCAAGTACCACCCAAGGGCCAACAAGTTCCAGAGCAAGACATATCACACAAATTCTCCAGCAACACAGGAACACAGCCCTGAGCTTCAATATACAGGCTGCCCAAAGTTACTCCAAAACCACTGACATCTCATAACACATTACTGGACACTTCATTGCATTCCAGACAGAAGAAATCCAGCTCCAGCCACCAGAATACTGACACAGCTTCCCTAACCAAGAAACCTTGACAAGCCACCTGTACAATGCCACCCACAGTGAGGAAACTCCATAATAAAGAGAACTCCACAAACTGCCAGAATACAGAAAGAACACCCAAAACTCAGCAATATAACCAAGATGAAGAGACAGAGGAATACCCGGTAGGTAAAGGAACAAGAGAAATGGCCACCAAACCAAACAAAAGAGGAAGAGATAGGGAATCTACCTGATAAAGAATTCCAAATAATGATAGTAAAAATGATCCAAAATCTTGAAATCAAAATGGAATCACAGATAAATAGCCTGGGGTCAAGGATTGAGAAGATGCAAGAAAGGTTTAACAAGGACCTAGAAGAAATAAAAAGAGTCAATGTATAATGAATAATGCAATAAATGAGATCAAAAACACTCTGGAGGCAACAAATAGTAGAATACAAAGGCAAAAGATAGGATTAGTGAAGTAGAAAATAGAATGGTAGAAATAAGTGAATCAGAGAGGAAAAAAGAAAAGCGAATTAAAAGAAATGAGGACAACCTCAGAGACCTCCAAGACAATATGAAATGCTCCAACATCCGAGTCATAGGAGTCCTAGAAGAAGAAGACAAAAAGAAAGACCATGAGAAACTACTTGAGGAGATAATAGTTGAAAACTTCCCTAAAATGGGGAAGGAAATAATCACCTAAGTCCAAGAAACCCAGAGAGTACCAAACAGGATAAACCCAAGGAGAAACACTCCAAGATATATATTGATCGAATTAACAAAGACCAAACACAAAGAACAAATATTAAAAGCAGCAAGGGAAAAACAAATAACACACAAGGGGATTCCCATAAGGATAACAGCTTATCTTTAAATAGGAACTCTTCAGGCCAGGAAGGAAAGGCAAGACATACTCAAAGTGATGAAAGAAAATAACCTACAGCCCAGATCACAGTACCCAGCAAGGATCTCCTTCAAATATGAAGAGAGAAATCAAAAGCTTTACAGACAAGCAAAAGCTGAGAGTTCAGCACACCAAACCAGCTCTCCAATAAATGCTAAAGGATATTCTTTAGACAGGAAACACAAAAAGGGTGAATAAACTTGAACCCAAAACAATAAAGTAAATGGCAACAGGATCATACTTATCAATAATTACCTTAAACAAAAATGGGTTGAATGCCCCAATCAAAAGACAAAGACTGGCTGAATGGATACAAAAACAAGACCCCTATATATGTTGTCTACAAGAGACCCACCTCAAAACAGGGGACACATACAAACTGAAAGCGAAGGGCTGGAAAAAGATATTCCATGCAAATAGGGACCAAAAGAAAACAAGAGTAGCAATACTCATATCAGATAAAATAGACTTTAAAACAAAGGCTGTGAAAAGAGACAAAGAAGGCCAATACATAATGATCAAAGAATCAATCCAAGAAGAAGATATAACAATTATAAACATAAATGCACCCAACATAGGAGCACCACAATATGTAAGATAAATGCTAACAAGTATGAAAGGAGAAATTAACAATAACACAGTAATAGTGGAAGACTTTAATACCCCACTCATACCTATGGATAGATCAACTAAACAGAAAATTAACAAGGAAACACAAACTTTAAATGATACAATAGACCAGTTAGACATAATTGATATCTGTAGGACATTTCACCCCACAACAATGAATTTCACCTTTCTCTCAAGTGCACATGGAACCTTCTCCAGAACAGATCACATCCTGGGCCATAAATCTAGCCTTGGTAAATTCAAAAAAAAGAAATCATTCCAAGCATCTTTACTGACCACAATGCAGTAAGATTAGATATCAATTACAGGAGAAGAATTCTTTAAAATTTTAACATATGGAAGCTGAACAACACGCTGATGAATAACCAACAAATCACAGAAGAAATCAAAAAGAAATTAAAGTATGCATAGAAATGAATGAAAATGAAAACACAACAACCCAAAACCTGTGGGACACTGTAAAAGCAGTGCTAAGAGGAAAGTTCACAGCAATAGAGGCATACCTAAAGAAACAAGAAAAAAGTCAAATAAATAACCTAACTCTACACCTAAAGCAACTCGAGAAGGAAGAAATGAAGAACCCCAGGGTTAGCAGAAGGAAAGAAATCTTTAAAAATAGGGCAGAAATAAATGCAAAAGAAACAAAAAGACCATAGCAAAAATCAACAAAGCCAAAAGATGGTTCTTTGAAAGGATAAATAAAATTGACAAACTATTAGCCAGACTCATCAAGAAACAAAGAGAGAAAAATCAAATCAATAAAATTATAAGTGAAAATGGAGAGATCACAACAGACAACACAGAAACACAAAGGATCATAAGAGACTACTATCAGCAACTGTATGCCAATAAAATGGTCAATGTAGAAGAAATGGACAAATTCTTAGTAAAGTACAACTTTCCAAAACTGAATCAGGAAGAAATAGAAAATCTTAACAGATCCATCACAAGTATGGAAATTGAAACTGTAATCAGAAATCTTCCAGCAAACAAAAGCCCAGGTCCAGACGGCTTCACAGCTGAATTCTACCAAAAATTTCGAGAATAGCTAACACCTATCCTACTTAAACTCTTCCAGAAAATTGCAAAGGAAGGATAACTTCCAAACTCATTCTATGAGGCCACTATCACCCTAATACCAAAACCTGACAAAGATGCCACAAAAAAAGAAAAATACAGGTCAATATCACTGATGAACATAGATGCAAAAATCCTTAAATAAATTCTAGCAATCAGAATCCAACAACACATTGAAAAGATCATACACCATGACCAAGTGGGCTTTATCCCAGTGATGCAAGGATTCTTCAATATCTGCAAATCAAGGTAATTCACCACATTAACAAATTGAAAAATAAAAGGCATATGATTATCTCAATAGATGCAGAGAAAGCCTTTGACAAAATTCAACATCCATTTATGATAAAAAAAAAAAAACTCTCTAGAAAGCAGGAATAGAAGGAACATACCTCAACAAAATAAAAGCTATATATGACAAACCCACAGTAAACATCCTCAATGGTGAAAAAATGAAAGCATTTCCTCTAAAGTCAGGAACTACTATTCAGCATAGTTTTGGAAGTTTTGGCCACAGCGATCAGAGCAGAAAAAGAAATAAAAGGAATCCAAACTGGGAAAGAAGTAAAACTCTCACTGTTTGGCAGATGACATGATCCTCCACACAGAAAACCCTAAAGACTCCCCCAGAAAATTACTAGAGCTAGTCAATGAATATAGTAAAGTTGCAGGATATAAAATCAACACACAGAAATCCTTTGCATTCCTATACACTAATAATGAGAAAATAGAGAAAGTAAGGAAACAATTCCATTCACCATTGCAATGAAAAGAATAAAATACTGAGGAATACATCTACTAAAGAAACTAAAGACCTATATATAGAAAATGATAAAACACTGGTGAAAGAAATCAAAGAAAACACTAAAAGATGGAGAAATATACCATGTTCATGGATCAGAAGAATCAATATAGTGAAAATGCATATACTACCCAAAGCAATATATAGATTCAATGCAATCCCTATCAAGCTACCAACGGAATTTTTCACAGAGCTAGAACAAATAATTTCACATTTTTATGGAAATACAGAAAACCTTGAATAGCCAAAGCAGTCTTGAGAAAGAAGAATGGAACTGGAGGAATCAACTTGCCTGACTTCAGGCTCTACTACAAAGCCACTGTCATCAAGACAGTATGATACTGTCACAAATATAGAAATAGAGATCAATGGAATGAAATAGAAAGCCCAGAGATAAATCCACGCACTTATGGACACCTTATCTTTGACAAAGGAGGCAAGAATATACAGTGGATTAAAGACAATCTCTTTAACAAGTGGTGCTGGGAAAACTGGTCAACCACTTGTAAAAGAATGAAACTAGAACACTGTCTAACACCATACACAAAAAGTAAACTCAAAATGTATTAAAGATCTAAACATAAGACCAGAAACTATAAAATTCCTAGAGAAGAACATAGGCAAAACACTCTCTGACATAAATCACAGCAGGATCCTCTATGACCCACTTCCCAGAATATTGGAAATAAAGGCAAAATTAAACAGATGGGACCTAATTAAATTTAAAAGCTTCTCACAACAAAAGAAACTATAAACAAAGTGAAAAGACAGCCTTTGGAATGGGAGAAAATAATAGCAAATGAAGCAACTGACAAACAACTAATCTCAAAAATATACATGTAACTCCTGTAGCTCAATTCCAGACAAATAAGTGATCCAATCAAAAAATAGGCCAAAAGTCCGTTCTATACCTCTGAGTCTCTTTTGTTGTCTCACATAGAGGGTCTTCATTACTATCCTTCTAAATTCCATATATATGTGTCAGTATACTGTATTTGGTGTTTTTCTTTCTGGCTTACTTCACTCTGTATAATCGGCTCCAGTTTCATCTATCTCATTAGAACTGAGTCGAATTTATTCTTTTAAGGGCTGAGTAGTACTCCATTGTGTATATGTACCACAGCTTTCTTATCCATTCATCTGCTGATGGACATCTAGGTTGTTTCCATGTCCTGGCTATTATAAACAGTACTGCAATGAACATTGGGGTACATGTTTCTCTTTCAATTCTGGTTTCCTCAGTGTGTATGCCCAGCAGTGGGATTGCTGGATCATAAGGCACTTCTATTTGCAATTTTTTAAGGAATCTCCACACTGTTTTCCATAGTGGCTGTACTAGTTTGGGATGATTTGGGAGAATGGCATTGAAACATGTATACTATCTTGTAAGAATGAAGCGCCAGTCTGTGTTCGATGCAGGATGCAGGAAGCCTGGGGTGGGTGCATGGGATGATTCAGGGAGAGGATGTGGGGTGGGAGGTGGGAGGGGGCTTTGGCATTGGGAGATCGTGGACACCTGTGGCTGATTCATGTCAATGTATGGCAGAACAAATACAGTATTGTAATGTAGAATAAAGTATTAAAAAAATTTTAAAAAAATAAAACCAATAAATAAATAAATAAAATAGTAACATGAGATCCTCATGGTGATGGAAGTAGTCTGGATTTAAACTATATCAAAGTCCACATCCTGGCTGGGACATTGTACTACCTGCTCATTGACACAATAAATCTAGAATTGAACCCAGTCAAAAAAAAAAAAAAAATAGGCCAAAAAACTAAATAGACATTTCTCCAAAAAGATATTCATATGGCTAACAAACACATGAAAAGATGCTCAACATCACTCATTATCAGAGAAATGCAAATCAAGACCACAATGAGGTACCATTTCACACCAGTCAGAATGACTGTGATCCAGAAGTCTACACACAATAAATGCTGGAGAGGGTGTGAAGAAAAGGGAAGCCTCTTACACTATTGGTGGGAATACAAACTAGTACAGCCACTATGGAAAACAGTGTGGAGATTCCTTAAAAAACTGGAAATAGAACTGCCTTATGACCCAGAAATACCTATGCTGGTCATACACACTGAGGAAACCAGAACTGAATGATACACATGTACCCCAATGTTCATTGCAGCACTGTTTATAATAGCCAGGACATGGAAGCAACCTAGATGTCCATTGGCAGATGAATGGATAAGAAATCTGTGGTACATATACACAATGGAGTATTACTCAGCCATTAAAAATAATACATTTGAATCAGTTCTAATGAGGTGGATGAAACTGGAGCCTATTATACAGAATGAAGTAAGTCAGAAAGAAAAACACCAGTAGAGTATGCTAACACATATATATGGAATTTAGAAAGATGATAACGATAACCCTGTACGTGACACAGCAAAAGAGACACAGATGTATAGAACAGTCTTTTGGACTCTGTGGGAGAGGGTGAGTGTGGGATGATTTGGGAGAATGGCATTGAAACATGTACAATATCATATAAGAAACTAATCACCAGTCCAGGTTCAATGCAGGATACAGGATGCTTGGGGCTGATGCACTGGGATGACCCAGAGGGATGGTGTGGGGAGGGAGGTGGGAGGGGAGTTCAAGATGCAGAACACATGTACACCTGTGGCAGATTCATGTTGATGTTTGGCAAAACCAATACAATATTGTAAAGTAATTAACCTCCAATTAAAATAAATAAATTTAATTTTTTTAAAAAGCATCATAATTAATGGTAAAATTCTGAAAGGTTTCCTCTGTCATCATAAGACAAAAGTGACCACTTTTGCACATCTATCCATCATCATATTGGTTGTTATAGCCAGTATAAGTCAGAAGAGAGACAAAGTAAGTGGGTAACGTAAGAAAGAAAATCAAAGAAAACCTAAATTAAATGAGAAAGATACCATGTTAGTAAACAGAAAGGACTGATAATTTAAAGAAATTAACTCTTCCTAAGTTGACCAATAGTTTCACCATTATCACTCTTTATTTTTATCAATTTGTTTTTTTCTGGAGAAAGTGGCAAGTTACTTATAAATACATTTAAAATGCCAAAAGTTCTCAAAGTAATCTTAGAGAAGGGTAAATTAGGAAGATTTGCTTGATCAAATATCAAAATGATCGTGAATAAATAATAAGCATGAAATTATTGCAAAGAGTGCAAATAGAACAGAGTTGAGGGTCCAGAGAGACCCATATATGTGTGGATTCTTGGTTTATGATTAAGACACAACTCCAGAGAGAATGGAAAGAATACTGTTTTCAAAAGATAATGAAATGATTAAATAATTTAAAAAAATGTATCTCAACTTCTACCTCACATTTAAATGATTACATACAACAAATTTCCATAAGATGTAAAAGAATATTCTCATGATAAGGAAAAAATATTTCTTCAACAGGTCATAAAAATTATGACTTACAAACGACTGTTAAATTTGATTGATTAAAGAAATAACCCTCCAATAATAAACACAATTAAGAGAATGAAAGATAAAAGAGTAGATATCATCAAGGCCTCAAATCCAGAACATAAATAGAATTCAAAGGCAGAACAGACAACCCAACAGGAAAATAGTACAACAGACTTTAACACTCTATGTAAAGAGAAATCTACATATTTGCACACAAAATAAACATAGGAAGAGATTATTTTTAGCTGTCAGGCAAAAGAAAATTATATTACAATATTATCATTTACATTTCCCTCAGAATTGTTCAAATGAAACAGAATGAAAAATGCAAGTGTTAAGGAAAATATGGAGCAACTGGAACTCTCACAAACTAATGACATGAATTTCAAACCGACAAGCACTTTTAAATATTGTGCCAATAGTATTTGACCTTATTTTATTTATTTATTTATTTATTTTTTATGGTATTTATCTTCATCTTTATTTTTTTAATACTTTATTCTACATTACAATACTGTATTTGTTTTGCCATACATTGACATGAATCAGCCACAGGTGTACACGATCTCCCAATGCCGAAGCCCCCTCCCACCTCCCACCCCATATCATCTCCCTGGATCATCCTGTGCACCAGCCCCAAGCATTTGACCTTATTTTAAAGTTAAAAAAAAAACAAGTTCTATGGCCTAGAAATACCATTCCTAAGTACAAACCCAATATAAGTTTAAGAATATGTGGACCAAAATAAATGAATAGAATCTTCATAACCATTTAGTTAAATGGTTACATCCACAAACAACCAAATAGTTTGTGAACACTAGAAAAGATAAACTATTTTATTTATACAGTAGACTGCAACAATGATAATGTGCAAACTTCTGCTGCATGAAACAGTGTGCATGAATCTTACAGATACAATGTTAAGCCAAATAAAACACACACACACTAACACATACCCTATGATTCTACTTACATACTATTCAAAAACAGGCAAAATCAATCTATTATAGTAGGAAGCAGGGTGAGATTCCTTTGGGGAAAAGGAGGATATGGTTAGGAAATGTTGTAGGGAACGCTTCTGGGGTTATTTTAATATTGCTTTTGGTGCAAATGATCAGATATTTTTATTTTGTAATAATTCTTCAGACTAGTTTTTACAATTCATATGGCTTTCTGAAAATATGATACTTAATAAAAAACAACGCCCAGAGTTATTTTCCATGTAGAAACTAGACTATACTTTGTTGGTTGAAAATACAAAATATATATTTTTTAATCTATGTGTGTGCATGTGTGTGTTTGTTGGATGACTGAGAAGATAAATGATTGTTAGTTTAGGATATTGAGTTAATTAGGCCATCCAGTTACCAAAGTCTATTAACTCATTTGGAACGCTGATGATTGGTTGTTTCCTTTATTATTTAAACAACAAAAGACAAGGATGAGTTTTCCACCAAGAAATCTTTTAGTAGAGCTTTTGCAGACAGAATATATTCTCTTTACCCTACTCCAGCGAGCTACTTTTCTGAAGGGGCATATAGATCTTGGCCTGACTTGCTTTAAATAAACAAGTATATTGACAAGTCTATTAATCTCATTCACTTCCCATGAGAAAGAACATCTTTATATCCACCTTTGAAAACATAGTTATTTAAAAATACATTTACATATTCAGAGCATTAAAAAATAGTCTGAAAATGTACTTTTAAAGGCATCTCTTCGTATTGGAGTTTTGTCTGTTTTCAGATTTGGCCAATATGCATGGCAGCAGTATAGCAATGGACTAATAGAAAGCAAGACATCCAAGAAGTTTGAGTGGGAAAGGGAGAAAAATTAGTATTTGGGCACATAATTTAGAATTTAGAATTTACTGGGACAGTCTTAGGTGTCTAACAATCAGCTCATATTGAAATGAGAGTGGCAAAAGACAGATGGTTGATTAGGTTCTCTGCCTTAGATGTGCACAAGGGTGAGGTTTTTGCAAGGAGAACTGAGTGTAAGTCAGAGAATCAAGAAAGTAATGAGGGAGAAAAGGCAGTAGGAATTAAGCTGCAGATTTGTACACAACCAGGGTAAAATTTTTGTGTCAATCATACCAACCAGATTTGAGATAGTGTGTCTTCTGATTGCTTTAGTTCAGAGTGACTCAAAGATTAGGGGTATCTGAAATAACGGCAAAAAAAAAAAAAAAAAGGGTCCTCAGGTCTGGAACACAAGTTGGGCATTCAGTTCAGTTCAGTCGCTCAGTCACGTACGACTTTTTGCGACCCCATGAATCGCAGAACGCCAGGCCTCCCCGTCCATCACCAACTCCCCGGAGTTCACTGAGACTCACGTCCATCGAGTCAGTGATGCCATCCAGCCATCTCATCCTCGGTCGTCCCCTTCTCCTCCTGCCCCCAATCCCTCCCAGCATCAGAGTCTTTTCCAATGAGTCAACTCTTCGCATGAGGTGGCCAAAGTACTGGAGTTTCAGCTTTAGCATCATTCCTTCCAAAGAAATCCCAGGGTTTAGTGAAGTACTAATCTACACTTTGCATTTTAGACCTTGAACATAATAAATTTTATAAACATTTTTCATTTTCCTTTAAATTCTTGAAACAAAAAAATTTGAGAATGAGAATAGCCATTTTATTAATTTCAGTGCTTTTTTGGTTAAATAAATGGTACTCAGAATACAAAAATAGATGCTTCTTTTCTAATATGCCAAAGATTTTACATTGAAATGTGAATATAGTAATACAATTCTAAACAATACACAGTTTTAGTAGTTCCAGTTTAGAAATAGAGCTTTAAACACATAGCTTGCATTAGTATTTCTTGATTGATTATTGGTGATAAAAATCATCTGATAATTTTGATTGTTTCTCATCACTGTGAAAATGGTTAAAATCATATCCACAAATTAAAAGATTCCATCACTTTTAAGATATGTTTTTCCCAGCTACTGAAATGAATTTGAATACATTTGCTTGCTTGCTCTGTTTCTCAGTAAACAACTCACATTATTTCTCAGCAAAGATTTCTCATTTCTGAAAGTCACCCAGGTATTCAAAAACCATAGGCTCAAAGCAGTTTTTTAAATGTAGCTTAAAATAGACTGTGACCTTTTAGATGGTGAAAAGGCTTATTTTTGAGCCATATGGTAAGCCTCAGGCTTAAGACATTAAAATTGAGGCTGAAGGGAATTCAAACTATGACACTGATCAGTGCATATGTCTCTACATTAGATGCACGAAAAGACAGCAAGGAAATATTTTATGACAAGTTGTCTGTTGCCATTAATGCGATCCATGGAAAAGGAAAGAAATACAACTTTAGGCAAGATTTCGAGGGCTGAAAAACTGAACATATCAGAATTTCAAAGACATTTCTGATTGGTTTATCAGAAAAAGATACCTGAAGTATCACATTTTTTTTCCTCCCTTGATATTTATCCCTGAGATGTTTTCCATGGGATAAAAATGAACCGACCTTGCCCTAAAGTCATGGTGCTCATGGTAAATGGCTAGATACTAACTTATTTATTCAGTTAGTTAATTTTTTAAAGTTACTTTATTTCCAATTATAAGACAATAGAACTGTCATTTTATCCTCTGATTCTCACATTATAGCAATAAGACAGAGAATTCTTCCTTCTAAATATTTGCTTTTTTCAGCCTGAGAAGTGTTTATAAGATGGAGAATGGCAAATTGATGTGACAGACTGTAAAATTCCATATTTGCCATTTCTTTTACCATGATTCTAAGTTATAACTATGATCCAAATTCTCTAACACTATTATCTCACCTCATCACCTCAAGCTTGAGAGCCTAAGAGATTTTGAAACACTGGCATGAAGAATACTGAATGCACATCATATTTTTAAATTTTAGTATGAAACAAACACGCTTGATAAGACTCCTGTGATATCCTTACTCAACAGATCATAACAGAGTAATAAAATATTATTCATGATACCATACACTTTTTTTGCTTTTTTCCATTATTACCTTCATTATCCACCTTCAAAACCAGATATATATATATAGATATAGATAGATATATAAATATATAGGATACCTACTTTTTGCAAGATGATTTCTCAACTCTAGAGCGGGCTAAGCTTCTCTGGTACTGACTTAAGCTTCTGTTGTCCATCAGTTACAATTAAACTAGTATTTTCAAGAACATTCTAATTTTCAAGAACATTCTAAGGACATTGATCCTTTGAGAGTCTCTTCAAAGGAAAGAAGATTTTCTATGATTAAATATATTTCAGAAATCCCACTTGCTTTACTCCATTGTCAAGATATAAAATGCTTATTAGCAGAGATTTCTTACAATAAAAAAACTTCTTTAACTTGTTCAATTCAAAATTCCCAGTCTTATTTCAACACAGCACCTTTTTCTAATAATAGTGCTTATAACCTCTAAGAACTAGTGTTCTGTGAAACATATTTTGAGAAATGCTTTCCCCAAATATTTTAATGACTTTCAGACTAGTTCTTGGCTTCAAAGGTAGTCATGCCAAATTAATCAACACATTTTATAATATAACTTCCCTATTAAAAACATTCTATGTATCCCCACTGCCTCTTGGACAAAAATAAGTTCCAACTATTCAAGCTGTTGTTTAGATAAAAGTACAGTATTCCCTCAAGCTGTTTAGATGAAAATGCCACTATTTCCTAAAGCAAAATTATTGCTAAAGTCAAATATCTTCTTTTATTACTCCTGCAAAGGACAAGTAATCTCAGTTCTCTAAACTGCAGTAGTCTCTTCAAAGTCTATCTCATCATTAAAGTTACATAAAACTTTCCAAACTCATCCTCCCTTATCTTTTCTCTGAAGCACATGAAATGCTGAGCATTTGGACTTTTCCTATCTTTGATATGTTTTGTTTTATTCAATGGGCTGAGAGAAAATATAATGAATAAAAACTGTGGGCTCACATGCTAGCCAAGATCATTTAATACCAGGTGATTTCAAGCATATTATTTGCTCCTGTTCCTTTTTCCTGATATCAAAAATAAATATTAGTTTGCAGGATTTTCATGAGTATTAAATGATAATAACAGCATTCTAATAGGTAATTATTATGACTAAGATTAGATTGAAATTTTTTTCATATCAATATCCAGTTATTATGTTTCTTTGTAGTATCCCATTTTGTATAAAGAGTTTTTGCTTATGGAAAGTATTTATGAAAAACTTTATGAAATCAAAAATATCAGAACTTTAAACATCTGTTAGTTCATTTCAGTTCAGTCACTCAGTTGTGTCTGACTCTTTGCAACCCCATGAATTGCAGCACGCCAGGCCTCCCTGTCCATCACCAACTCCCGGAATTCACTCAGACTCATGTCCATCGAGTCAGTGATGCCATCCAGCAATCTCATCCTCTGTTGTCCTGTTTTCCTCCTGCCCCCAATTCCTCCCAGCATCAGAGTCTTTTCCAATGAGTCAACTCTTCACATGAGGTGGCCAAGGGCCATTAAATACAGTATCCTTATTTTACAAACTGGAAACGGATGTACTGAACAGGGAGCTTACTTGCCTTGTAAAAATTCACAACTATTATCAACAATTAGTTGATAATACATCCAGTCATAGTTCTCTGGGCCAAGACCTATCAGAGCCAGATTTTTAATTGACTACTTACCCAGGAAAAAAAACCGGCAAGACAGCTGACTATTTTAGTTTGCTTCCAAAGTAAGCATTCTTCATGCAGTATGTGGTAAGATGCAAAACACCCCCAAATTCTTTTCCATGTCCACATCCCTTCATTGAATAACTCTGTGTGGTCTCTTGCTTGGCCATGTGACACATTGGCCAGGTGACTTGCTTTGAACAATGAGGTGTTATTTAGTATGAGAAGTCTGAAAAATATATGTGACTGCAAACGTTTTTTTTTGAAGCTTTTAGAATCCTCTGTGTACCATATGAACATGTTCAGATAAGTCTGCTGAGACATGAGAGACCACAGAAAGAACTGAGTTGTTCCAGTGTAGATACCCCAGAACCACCTGTCCCAGTCAACTTGTCAGCTGGCTGACTGAGGCACGTGAGTCAGGCCAAGTTTAGAGGAAAGATTCACCACCTGAGTCCAGCCCAAATTTTCTTTTTTGTTGGAATATAATTGCTATATAATGTTGTGTTAGTTTCTGCTGTACTACAAAGTGAACCAGCTATCTTTATACATACATACCCACCCTCGTGAACCTCCCTCCCACTCATTCTCCATCACACCCTCTAGGGCATCACATATCACCTAGGTTCTGTGCTGTACAGCAAGTTCCCACCAGCTATCTATTTTACACGTGGTAGCATATATATCAGAGAAGGCAATGGCATCCCACTCCAGTACTCTCGCCTGGAAAATCCCATGGACGGAGGAGCCTGGAAGGCTGCAGTCGATGGGGTCCCTGAGGGTTGGACGCAATTTCACTGTCACTTTCACTTTCCTGCATTGTAGAAGGAAATGGCAACTCACTCCAGTGTTCTTGCCTGGAGACTCCCAAGGACGGGTGAGCCTGGTGGGCTGCCGTCTCTGGGGTCACACAGAGTCGGACACGACTGAAGTGACTTAGCAGCAGCACTAGTAGCATATACATGTTACCTTACTCTCCCACAGCCTAAATTTCTGATCCACAGAATCATGAGATAAATAAAAGGTTGTTTTAAGCTATAAAGTTTGGGGGGGATGATGTATTATGCAGAGAAAATGTACCAATAGAAACTACCTTGTGGACTTATTAATTAAAAGTTCCATGAAAAATAGGCAGATATTAAACCTCTTGAGTCCAAGTCCCCTGAGACAGAAGATCTTATGTTTCTCTAAACAAAGCAATTATTTATTTAATAAAGATATCACAGACCCAGATACAAAACTGTGCTTTTTTATCCTCAACATTTATCAGTTGCTTAGATAACATAGGAAAACGATTTTACCCTCTTAGTATCTGGGTTTCTTTGTTGATGGTCTTTGGCTGTGACTCGTTTTTCAGCTTTCCAGTTGACTCTGGCACATTGTGGCCTTCAAAGCAAACATCTTATGACATAAAGTACACTTTTGATAATGGCCATGAAAGAAAAATTTGTATTTAAAAGCCATCAAGCATATTCAAAGAGAATAATAATATGTTACAATATCTGCTTAGATCCTTAAGACAAAATATCAGCAATTTTGTGTTTCTTCCTTAAGCAATAGTGTTAAGCACCCATTTTCTTGACTAAAGTACCAGAAACTTATACCATAGCTTCACACAAAGATGATATATACATATTCACAGTGCACTTGACAAGACAGAGTAACATGATACAAAATATACGGGGGGTTATTTGACTCTTTCTACTTCACTCACATCTCCATGAAAGCCTGAGAAATATTTCACTGGAATCATACAGTGTTGATGAATGTTTAGCAAGGACTATTAAGGCACATTTGAGTACATAAATTATTCTTGAAACACAAGTTGTATGTAATCCATATTTTACATATTATTCAAAACACATACATGTATCATGAAAACAAATATTTCTATTTCCCCATGAATTTTAGATAAGCTTATTCTTTCCCCATAATATTTGTTAAACTATATATAAACACTTATTTTGGAAAAAATGGTAAACTTTAAACTTATTATACAATGTATCCAATGAGAGCATACAATTTGGATTTGAGGGTGGTTGGAGTGTGTGGAATCAGTCTAAGAATTTCTGTGAACCTTGTGGCTGTGGATGGCATCAGGTAGAAGAAGGTTAATGATCTGAGGCTAGAAACAGGAAGGTGAATAGACATAAAGGAAGGAAAGAGTGCTTTTTCGCTTCTGAGCAAGCAATTGAAAAGGTATATATAGATATTAGAGATAAAATATACAATGGATTTCAATTATACAACAGTCATGAAGCAAGAGGGTACAGTCACCAAAGCAAGTAGATAACTGTCAAAGAGGTTAAAATGGATAGTATAATGCCCAGATGAGAGACACTTGGGCAAAGTAAATAAGTGAATAGGGTGAGACGCTAGAACCTATATGATACTGATTTAAAGGTAAGGTTCTGTTTGCTCTAGTATTTGCACTTTATTTTAAATTATGCACTTCCTTAGCAGTAGAATTCAATTTTCAAGTTATGGCTATTATAGGAAGATCGCTGGACATAATCCTGAAAATTTGGACATTTGGGCTATATGGAAAAAGAAATGGGAATACAGAGAATGAGATGGTTGGATGGTATCATTGACTCAATGAACGTGAGTTTGGGCAAACTCTAGGAGACAGTGAAGAACAGGGAAGCCTGGTGTGCTGCAGTCCATGGGGTCACAAAGAGTCAGATATGACTTAGCAACTGAACCAACAACAACAACAAAAAGAATGCACAAATGAGTAAGAGTAATTCCTGTCAGTTAAGACATCTTTATGGAGAGTATATCATGTACAAGGACATCACCTACTAGGGTGAGGACTCCTGCAGACAATCCATAATAAGAAAATAATTCATTAAGATATAGTAATAAAATGATAATTATTTTTCAGCTTTTACAGTTTATGAAGTTATTTTACACATTTATTCTACAGTTTTACTATATATAATTATTTATATTATGCTAGTCAGTTGCTTTTTCTAGTTTTGTAGATATTTAGAATTGACTACTAAAGACCTTAATTGACATTTCTTGGTTCATAAGGTGCATATGAAAATCCTTCAGCTTCGTGACACTTTTTCATCATTTATGGAATAAAAAACTAAAAGCTAGTAGATTCATTCCACTGTCACAGCCTGGATAAGGCTCCCTCACTGTGCCATAGTCATAAGTTCATATTCCAAAGTATACCCTCATAAGCAGATGCTTTTCATTTTCTAACTAAAGGATCAGGATACCTTTCCTTGGGCTACAGAAGATTCTTGAATTTGGAAGTTACATAATTTATTTTGTATATTTAAAAGTATAATTCTCCAGTGGAATCTGATCTGTAGAAAGAATAAAGACTGTCCTTTCATTTTTGTGTCTCCCAAATCCATCTCAATGACTGAAACACACTGAATGGTCGATAATTATTTGTGGAATAAATAAATCACAGATAAATGAAACAAGAAGCCAGCTCTGACTACTCACTATTCTGATAACATTATCAACTCCAAAAGAATGGACAAGGATAAAGCCAAAGGGACAAGGGAAAGAAGTTAATTTGAATTTGCTCAATATTTATTTGACCTTAAGACTTAAGAATATCATTAGGCTATGTTATCATAAACAAATGTTGTATGAGTGGCAAACACAAAGCTAAGTAAAACCACATCATATGGTAGAGAATACAGTCAGCATGTTGACTGATGAACAGATCATTCCATTTCAAGGAAAAGAATCTTTACCTACAATAAAATTAATTTTGGGGGTACAGGACTCATTGATCAAATCATTTTAATCTAGACTTATCTAAATTCACTTCCTTGTAATTTGAATATCCCTTTTTTTTCATGTGACAACTAACAAGAATTCTAACTTTAAGTCAAGCTTGATTGGTGGAAAATGCTTGGCAATAGCCGATGATGTCCTTATATAATGGAATTAGGCTTCAATTTTTTTCATCTTGTTAATGATGTGCATATGAAAGGCCACGTATTTAGCAATGTTAGTTAATCAGAGAATCTATTGTGAATGATTAAAAGCACATTAAACTTGTAATTTGTAGTGCAGACTCAGGGTAACGATTGCATTTTTGCTCTAATGAGTTAATGTGTTTAAATAAATGATGATGTTAGTCTAAAATTTAACTTTCAAAGAAAAAGGTTTGTAATTAAAATAATGATAGACTGTCTTTGGAAAACACGTTGTTTCTTTTTAAAGGGAGTAAGAAATTAAATTTTGCCCTCTAATTAAATTTTCAAAATAATAATGAAAAATGTGGTAAGAAATGATCAGTATGATCATGGAAAAATGCCTGATTTCATTCTGGATGCAGAATTTGTTCAAACTGGAAAACAAGAGAGGAAACAAGAAACAAACATCTTTTTAAGTCAGGGACAAACTGAAAAATGTCATTCAGCAGAGTGATAGTTTGTGTTACAAATTAAATACCCAACTAAAGATGCCTGTAGAAGAAAGATTAATTTAGCTTCTTGCATTCAATTCTGATAAGTTAAGATTGAGTCATTTTATAAATTGAAGTACATCTGACATATAAAACTGTTTTCAGACAGAATTTCTCTCTTTAAAATTGTTCAGTATTATCAGTAAAGTCAGACATAGGTAGACATAGGTAGCTGTTATGAGCTGACTTGAGTTTAAGATAGTCTGATATGTCAAATCTTGTGAGTTAATACTTGGGGATTATTTTTTATCATCTTTTTGTTGTAGGAAAAATACTTGAAGATAAAAACATGAACATTATCAATCTTGTCTGAACTAGTAATTTTCAATACCTAACAAAAATATATTTTTAAGCTCTTTTATAAATGCTGGTCAAGGACTTTGTACAGAAGGTAGATCATATTGTCAAAATAGGTCTTCAATGAGTAATAATGCTATATCCGACAAAAGGACTATGAAGAGAGAAAATATTATCTTTATTATTGCCCTTATTACCACCATCATGAAAAGCATCCAAAATATTTGTCATGATGGTCTAAGGAAATTATACACTGTGCATTTCAGTCTATACCATTTCTCTAAGCATTGCCACGAACAAGACAAAGTTATTTCACTTCCATCCATTCTAAGAGATATAATACTCATTTGGCTCCAGGATGTAGTAAATGTGGATGATAATCTTGACAGGAAACTGTAGAATAAAATATTCAATTATATACTAATTTTCTTTTCAGTTTTTACAATTCGCCTCTCTGCATAGGTGTGAATAAAATTAGAACTGCTTTAAGTTAGAAAAATGACATTCAGAGGAAACAAAGTGTTTTTATAATACTTTTAACACTTTATAGAGGTATTATTCATGTAATGGATATTTCTTACCATCTAACCTAACTAATTTCATCATGAAAAGTCGTGTAGAAAATTATTGGCAATTCTGTTTCTATTTGATTTTTAACAGTTTAATTGAAAATGAAGATACAATGATAAAATACTGAATTGATATGCCTGGGAAAACAAATTTATTTGGCTTCAATTTCTCCTGTATCTAACTGCTATGATCCAGCTGACAAGTGTGAAGCCAACAGTTTTTTTTCTATAAAGGCTATGATGTCATATGACAGGAGACATTATTATTTAGTATGTTTATTAGCTGGAGCCCTAAGTGAACTTAGAAAAGCAAGTTTTCCAAAGGATGTGAAAAAACAAAAGGCCATATCCCATTGAAGTCCTTTCCTAAGAAGTTTCCACACAATGGGATGGTTTTACATCTTTCTTATGTGATGAAATCTGGCTTCTACTAGGCAGCCAGGATCTCTAAAATGATAAAAATGGTAAATGTTCTCTAAAATGTACTCAGTTAATAAGCAAACAAAATGTCTCACTTATTTTAATTGACAAATTCATGCCTACAAAGTTTTAGAGACAGCAATAGTGTTAAATATGACTGTATATGTGTGTGTGTGTGTGAGTACCTGCTCAGCTATGTTCAACTCTGCAATCCTATGTACTGTAGTCAACCAGGTTTCTCTGTCCGTTGGATTCTCCAGACAAGAATATGAGAGTGGGTTTCCACTTCCTTCTCTGGTGGAATCTTGACAACTCAGGGATTAAATCTGCATCTCCTGCATTGGCAGGCAGATCCTTTACCACTGAGCCATGTGTAAAAATTTGAAAAAAGAGAGAAACATCATGAGCTGAATAAGACTTTTCAGAAGCATGAAAGATAGGTTCAGTAAATTGCTGAACAATGATGTAAGGGCAAACAATGAGATATAGGTTAGTTTAGATAGAAAAATAAAGATTAGTGATAGATAATAATGAAAAGAAAAATTTACAGAATAAAATTTCCCATTGAGTGTCAGAATAAGCAAGTAAATACATCAGTATTATCAATTACAGCAGTGAAGACCAAAATATTCATAATTGTTTCTTAGTTGCTTAGTCATGTCTGACTCTTTGTGACCCCACTGACTGTAGCCCACCAGGCTCCTCTTCCCATGGAGTTTCTCCAGGCAAGAATACTGGAATGGGTTGCCATGCCCTAAAGGTCCATCTAGTCAAGGCTATGGTTTTTCTAGTGTTCATGTATGGATGTGAGAGTTGGACTGTGAAGAAAGCAGAGCGACAAAGAATTGATGCTTTTGAACTGTGGTGTTGGAGAAGACTCTTGAGAGTCCCTTGGACAGCAAGGAGATCCAACCAGTCCATTCTGAAGGAGATCAGCCCTGGGATTTCTTTGGAGGGAATGATGCTAAAGTTGAAACTCCAGTACTTTGGCCACCTCATGCGAAGAGTTGATCCATTGGAAAAACTCTGATGCTGGATGGGATTCGGGGCAAGAGGGGAAGGGGACAACAGAAGATGAGATGGCTGGATAGCATCACTGACGCAATGGACATGAGTCTGAGTGAACCGGGAGTTGGTGATGGACAAGGAGGCCTGGCGTGCTGTGATTCATGGGGTCGCAGAGTCGGACATGACTGAGTGACTGAACTGAACTGATTCCAGGGAATCTTCCCAACCCAGGAATTAAATCGGAATCTCCTGCATTGCAGGCAAATTCCTTACCAGTTGAGCAAGTAAAGGAAAGCCCTTTAGCATTGTCAATTAGCAGTTGAAAGAATATTATAGAGGTGATGGAAAATAAAAAATGCATTAAAAACCATGAAGCAAAATTATCATCAATTGATTTTATTGAATCAGTTGATTCCATTGAAAGTTACAGAAGAGTTTGTAATTTCCCTGGTTCAGTCTCACTTCAACAAAGATTTGAAATGGTAGTCAAGTGTTACAGCTAGGTTACAGCTCAGAGTTTTATTCAGTAAACGAAGGACAGTACACCTTCAAGGCATGAGGGTAGGCCGATACCAAAGGAGAGAACTTACCCTCCTTGGCTCCCTCTGTTTATACTTTTGTCTTCTTCCCATTTCCCAGCCTGCCCTATGCAAATTAGGGTTAGCTTCCATCATCAATCCAGAGAAGGTAATGGCACCCCATCCCAGTATTTTTGCCTGGAAAATCCGATGGACAGAGGAGTCTTGTAGGCTGCAGTCCATGCGGTCGCTAAGGGTGGGACAAGACTGTCCAGGGACAAGACAAGACAGCAACTTGACTTTCACTTTTCACTTTCATGCATTAGAGAAGGAAATGGGAACCCATTCCAGTGTTCTTGCCTGGAGAATCCCAGGGATGGAGGAGCCTGGTGGGCTGCCATTTCTGAGGTCGCACAGAGTTGGACACTGACTTAGCAGCAGCAGCTCCATCATCAATCAGGAATCGGGTGTGTTTGTTTCACCTCAGGTTCACACACTGGTCCTTGGATTTTCCCTGCTCTCTTTTGTGGGCTTTTTCTCTTCCTTTGTCTTTTAGCCATTGCCATTTTGAACTAAATTTTTCCTATTATAACTACCTAACCAAAGGGAAGCTAATTTTAAATGATAAACAACTTCATAAAGAAATAAATCACAGTAAATGTTTCCATTATAATTTAGGAAGATTAAGAAGTACAAGTAATAAATTTCTTTGGTTGGGAATCACATTTTAATTTTCTGCTTGCCAAGTTGATTTTTAAATTTCTTTTCTATAGGTCTTAATAAACATCATAATACAATAGTAATAATTTCGGCAATACATATATATCTTAAAATAAATATACTCATCTAACAGAATTTAAGTTTGATAATGTATAAATTACATTGTAAGTCTACTTCTATCCCTCTGGCATATGTGACATAATATTTCTTGCTGCTCATTTCAAAGAAATAATAAATAATGCAATAGTTTAAAGATACAATAATATGATCGATGTGTGATTCCTCATAAGCCATACAGGTATCTCTGATAAAAGTAGGTATTTTAATTGGAGAAGTTCTGGGTACAAAATCATATAAAAAGAATAAAAAGCAATCTTTATTTTAAGAAGCTGAGAGTACATTTGGCTGGAACTTTCAGGCTTTATGGCTTCTCCAATTGCTCAGCAGTACAGAATATACCTTTTAATGTAGGAGACACAAGAATCATGGGTTTGGTGCCTGAGTCAGGAAGATCCCCTGGAGGAGGAAATGGCAACCCACTCCAGCTTTCTTGCCTGAAAAATCCCATGGACAGAGGAGCTTAGTGGGCTACAGTCCAAAGGGTTACAAAGAGTACAACACAATGGAGGGACTGAGCATGCACACACTCAACCTTCTATTGATCCAGACACTGACTTCAAATACTTCTTAGATTATCATTCAAAGATGCTGACCTGAAGATGGTTATATCTGAATGTTCCAGACGAATGCAGGATGATATTTGCTTTATTCCCAAGATCTACTCTTTTTACTTAATGTCAGGTGTTATCCAAGGGTAGCCAATAAGGTTGTTTGTTGCTAAAACTTCATAGTCAGTGGATTCCAGAAGTCTAAAAAACAATAGGAGGCTGAACTGGATGGAGTTACTCAGCCTCCGGTAAATGGAAGGAAACTTCCTCTGCCTGATTATGCCTAGAACCTAAAATTTTACTTGGCATATCATAGATGCTAAAACGGAGAAGGCAATGGCAACCCACTCGAGTACTCTTGCCTGGAAAATCCCATGGATGGAGGAGCCTGGTAGGCTGCAGTCCATGGGGTCACTAAGTTGGACACTACTGAGCAGCTTCACTTTCAGTTTTCACTTTCATTCATTGGAGAAGGAAATGGCAACCCACTCCAGTGTTCATGCCTGGAGAAACCCAGGGATGGGGGAGCCTGGTGGGCTGCCGTCTCTGGGGTCACAGAGAGTCAGAGACAATCGAAGCGACTTAGCAGCAACAGCAGCAGATGTTAAAAATTATGCGTGAACGAATTAATAGTCTTGGCCTTGAGGTTTGTTCCCAGTATCCCTCAGTTCTACACTGTTAATTTTTATTTACTTATAGTTACTATTGACAATTATTGTTTATTATTTTTATTTACTCTAGTTTAAATGTTTGACTTTTATTTGCCTCTCCTCATTTCTTACATAAAACAACTTACAATCTTTTATTTTAATTCAATATTCACATAATTTTATTTCTTCCTTTCTTTTTCCATTTGACTGCCCTTATCTAATTTTGCAAATGTTTGGGGAAACTGAGTCACCTCTTAAAAATGTGATCAGACCTCTCTAATTACTCTAAAGCTACAGTAACAAAGACAGTGTGATACTGACAAAAAAAAGCAAACAGACTATTAGAACAGAATATAGAACCCTGAAATAGGTCCACAGACGTATATTTAACTAATCTTTGGTAAAGGAGCAAAGACAGTACAATAAAGCAAAGACAATTGCTTCAGTAAATGGTGCTAAACAACTGGACATCCACATACAGAAAAAAAAAAAAAAGAATCTAGATACAGATTTCATATCTCTTATAAAATTAATTTGAAATCGTTTATATTTAAATGTTTAGCTCAAAACTGTGAAACTCCTAGAAGATATCGTCAGTTCAGTTCAATTCAGTCATTCAGTTATGTCCTGCTCTTTGCGACACCATGGACTGTAGCATGCCAGGCTTCCCTGGCATATCCTATGATATGAAGACATCATAGAAAAAGCCTAGATCACCTTGGGTATAGTGATGCCTTGTCAGATAAAATATGAAAGGCACAATCCATGAAATAATTAATAAGCTGGACTTCATTAAAATTTTAAGATTTTGCTCTGCAAAGACAGTATTAGGAGAATTAGAAGACAGCCACAGATATTGAAAAATACTTGTAATAGGAATTTGTGGAAAAAAATAATAGTTACCTAAAATTTATAAGAAAACTCTTAACTCACCGATCAGAAAACAAACAGCCTAATGTAAAAACAGTGGGCCAAAGACCTTAACAGATCACTTGACCAAAGAAGATATACAGGTGATAAGCATATTGAAAGATGCTCTAAATTGTATGTCAGCAGGGAAATGCAAATTAAGACAAAGAAATACCACTACACGTTTATTAGAATGACCAAAATCTGGAACACTGACAACACGAAATGCTGGCAAAGATGTGAAATAACAGGAATTCTCATACATTGCTGATGGGAATGAAAAATGATATAGCTCTCCTGGAAAACAATATGGCAGTTTCTTATAAAACTAAACACACTCTTAACATACAACCTAGCAATCATGCTCTCAGGTATTTAACCAAAATAGTTGAATACTTATGCTCACACAAAAACCCACACACAGATGTTTATAGCAGCCTTATTCCTTATTGACAAATTCTAGAAACAAGCAAAATGCCCTTCAGTAGTAAATAGGTAAATAAACCATGGTACTTAACAATGGAATTTTATTCAGAGCTAAAAGGAAATGTGCTATTGTCATGAAATAATATGGAGGAAACATAAATGCTTATTTCTAAGTGAAAGAACCCAATCTGACATGGCTTCTGAATGTGGAAAGATGTAGAAAAAGGGAGTACGTGGGTGAAGTAAAGGGATTTTAAGTGCAGAGACAATTCTCTGTGCAATGTTACAATGATGGATACATGTCATTATTCATTTGTTCAGACCCATGAATATACAATTTCTTAGTGGCTTAGATGATAAAGAATCTGATGCAATGCAGGAGACAGGGGTTCAACCTCTGGGTCACGAAGATCCCCTGGAGAAGGGAATGGTCACCTACTCCAATATTCTTGCCTGAAGAATTCCAATGAACAGACTAGCTGGTGGGCTACAGTCCATGGGGTCACAAGAGTCGGACACCACAGAGTGATTAACACATACCCACATGCATGAATATTCAGTACCAAGACTGAACCATGGTAAGCTATGGACTTTGGGTAATTGCAATGTGACAGTAAAGCTCATTCGTGGTAAATATAAATATATATATATATATATACCACTCTGATGAGTAATGTTAATAATCAGGGAGATTACATGTGTTGGGGAGGCAGGAGGTCAAGGAAAAGTCTCTGAACCTTCAAATTTCATTATAAACCTAAATTTACTGTAAAAATAATATCCTAAAAAATTGTGTCCAGGTACCTCAACCAAGACTTGTTTTTTAAACTTTTTTTCCTCATGTTTATAATTGTTTTTCATTGCTTAAATTCTAAGAGTGTTTTCTTCAAAGCCACACTTCTCTAAGGATACCTAAAATTTACTTAGATGGCATATTTTGAGATGCTGTTTTAAAAATATTATTAAAAGCCAGGAAGTCAATTAATATTTCTGGAGCCATTCAGTTACATGAATTATGTTTAGTGGAATCATGTCAAAATAAAATTTGTTATAATAAAAGAAAGAAAAAAATTGTCAACTCAGCCTTCAGTTTTACACATAAAGGCAGATCATCCCAAGAATTTAAATTTCAAGATGATATTTCAATGCCCATGAAAAACTGGAAAAACTGGAACTGAACTTGATTTGGAGGGTTACTTGATATGGGATAACATGGGATATTAAAGCAAGGGAAATATTTGTTTTAATAAATATGTTTCTATAATTTATCTTCAATATAGGTCAAAGCATTATATGTAAATGGAATGTAGTCTTTTAAATTGACATTGCCCTTAAATTTCATTATCTTATAATTTTGAATCTTGATTTTTTTCTTATCTAGCTAGATTCTGTTAACTCCAGTTTCATCTAATCTGTCCCATCCTGGAGCTTTTGATCCACATATGCTCTAATATTTCTTTTTCATATCATATACATTACTTCTTAATATTTAATACAATTTACTTAATTTATATTTATTGTTTATTGTTTGTGTCTTCCCAATAGAATATAGATTATTTGAAGGCAGTGATGTGTGTACGTGTGTGTGGTAATTAATATATCTGTAATAATTAGGGACTCTTCTGGCACAAATTAGAAAATATACCTTTAACCAATAAACATTTATTAAAAGACTTTTTAATAGAGTCAAAATAAACAGTGACTTACTGAAACAGTTGTCAAAATAAAACTAATAATCTTTTCCATTTCCATAGAATGAAAAGTTTCAGTGTGACCTTAGGATTAGTAAACATTTGCCACCTGCTCAGCACATGATTTAAGTTATATATCACAAAAGACCTAGCTCTTTTATAGTTTTGTTGTTGTCGTTGTTGACATTTCAATGATAGTTGTAATTTAAATCTCATCTAAGTTTGCAATAAAATTCCATCTTCTGGCCACATTCTTAAACCTGTATTATATGTTTGAATAGCATAGAAATTGGTAGTTGTATAATATAAACATTAAATATTATGTTTTCTTAATTGGAAATGACCATTTAAATTATGCAGTCTCTATTTGATCTTATTTATCCATGGAATAAATAGGTAAATGACTTGCTATATGAAAAACTGATTTCACACAGCAAGTTAGGGACAGATAAAAAGGAATAAAGCTTAAATATATTTTCCATCTATGTAGAAGCTTTATTTGGTTTTATTATTTTGCTACTTTGAACATGGGTTTCTGTATTCTAGGTAGCAAGTGTGTAGCTTATATAACACACAAAAAAATTATATTCAATATTTCACAAGGTCATTTTGAACTTTAAAATTGAAATTCCTTATTCTTACAGATTTTTTCTGTACATGATATTTATAAACCATTTCTATGAATTATTGAATCAGCTCAATAATAACTCCATATCACTAAACTGATATAGCAAATCATTTTTACAGATTTCTCCTTAAAAATCACATTATCTTTTTTAAAGAGAATTACAAGACTATTTTGGTCTTATATTTTTAATCTTTTTAAATCTACTGAAGTATGTTAACTCAAGGAACAAATGGTAAGTAAAACAACTTAATGTAATTCTTGAGTCACTTAATCAAATTTATCCAAATTAAAAAAAAAAAAAAAGAGGAGCCAAGTTAAACATGAAACAAAGTTACTTTGTCAAAAAAGAGATCTGCATATTCTATGTATTTAATTTATTTGGAAATAAATAAATTGATGTAAGCAACTTTTCCTGGACTTTTTCAACATTTTGATAGGAAAGGGTTTTAGATGTCTTACTAAGACACATTTATTTTTCTTACCAATTCATAGGCAGAATAATGATGAGTTGAATGTGAATTATTATTTAATGCCCCAGAATTATTTATTCTTTACATGTGAGAGAGAATATGTAATTGAGGAGCAAGAGTCTGGACTTGTGATTGTTCCTGAACCATTTCTGGTTGAATATTCATCAGAAGAATAGCATATTCTTTGAAAAATAATAGAGATAAAGACAACAAATAGAAGAACCCTTATTCAGGTAATTAGAAAGAGATCAAGGGATGGCAGAGAAAGAAACAGGGAGATAGAAGCAGAAAGATGAAAGAAGTGCTTATACACTCAGATGTTCAGATGACATTAAGCGATCCGTCCCAGTATTCACGTGACTGGGTCTTGCCCAGGCTAGTTTACAGCTGACATTACTAAGCGCATGGGTGCACGCTCAGTCGCCTCAGTTGTGTCCTACTCTTTGTGACTCTATGGACTGTAGACTTCCAGGCTCCAATGTCCATGGGATTCTCCAGGCCAGAATACTGGGTTGCTATGCCTTCCTTCAAGGGTTCTTCCCACCCATGGTCAAACTCACGTCTCCTGAGTCTTCCTCGTTTCAAGCAGTCTACTGCTGAATCACCAGGAAGCCCCATTATTAGGTACTACACAAGAAATAACCTTAGTATAACCTAGCAGACTCATTACTCATTTGTATTACGTAGACATTTTGACCGATTGTTTTTATTTGCAAAATAATACATGATTATACCTTCAACACAAATATTTTTTCTTTTTTAAAAAATTATCTTTGAATGCTCAGTGAGGATGCTGCTGCTGCTGCTGCTGTTGCTAAGTCGCTTCAATCGTGTCCGACTCTGTGCGACCCCATAGACAGCAGCCCACCAGGCTCCCCCGTCCCTGGGATTCTCCAGGCAAGAACACTGGAGTGGGTTGCCATTTCCTTCTCCAGTGCATGAAAGTGAAAAGTGAAAGTGAAGTCGCTCAGTCGTGTAGGACTCTTAGCGACCCCATGGACTGCAGCCTACCAGGGTCCTCCACCCATGGGATTTGCAAAGCAAGTGTACTGGAGTGGGGTGCCATTGCCTTCTTTATCAGTGAGGATAAATGGAGTTAAAATTATTTTTTTAGTGTTCAAGGACTAAAACACAAAAAAGCAGTTAATTCACTCAGAGCTATAGAGTTCATGGTATGCATGTAACTAAAGCACAGTTTTGTTTTCTAGTCTTGTAACTTAATTCTTACTATGAACATTTCCTATATGGATAACTTTGGTTTACTAACCTAAAGATAATTTGTAAATCAACTCTGATATTGTCATACTTTGTAAATCTGCCAGTGTTTTCCTCATTGCAATTAAAAAAAAAATCATGCCATAGTAACTAATTCTTGCCCTATATCCTTTTAAAAATTTTATATAATTTTTTTCTTTTGATGCCCTTCATTCATTTTTTCCCATCTTTAACAATGACCAGTCTGTATCTATAAGCTTGTTTTTATTTTTCTTTAAGTTCCCCCAAGTAGAAGAGAGGGCATTCAATATCTGTCTTTCTCTATCTGACTTATTTCAACTTAACATAATGACCTCATGGTCCATTCATATTCCACACATGGCAAGAATCTCTTTATCCATTCATCCATCAATGAATACTTAGGTTCCATCTCTTGGCTGTTGTAAATGATGTTGCAATGTTCATTGGGGATGCAGCTATTTCTTTGAGTCACTGTCTCTTTTTTCTATGAATAAATACCTCAAAGTAAAATTTTTTTGGTTAAATCTTGTAGAAACACACAAAACTATAAAGAACAAAAATGAGAATTCTAGTCTGAATGCTTACCTTATTTCTCTTCATGTGAAGATAGTCTGACATGCTATTCATAATCTGGCATTATTGGAATTTTGTATAGCTTTTAAATGTTTTTGATGCTTTTACAGTAAACTACTTTAATAATTGTTTTTATTTCTTCTGAGTAACATGACTTCTAGCTGGATTGCTCTATATTATTTTTCTGTAAATTATCTACTAGAAAGTGCATAAATTAAATTTTGAGGCCTTTTAAGACTGTCAGATTATTTCCTTTCCTGTGTACTACTTCTGGCTAAATTTAACTGTCTGACAAAATTCAAAGGTGATGTTGAACACTTTGCTAAGAGGAAATTGAAATGTATGGTTCAATTCAAACAAATCTAAATAATGTAATTGCTCAATCAAGTATTAGAATTCTGACTGCCACGCAGTATCCTTTTCTCTCAGAAAAATAGTTCATTTGAAGAAGCAATAAAGTCAACCTCAAAGCTAATTTTTTTAGAATTTCATGCAATTATGAATTTCCACTAACTTATGTATGTGCTGGATTTCCCTCATGGCTCAGCATGTAAAGAATTCACCTGCAGCGCAGGAGACACAGGAGACACAGTTTGATCCTTAGGTCAGGAAGATCCTCTGGAGAAGTGCCTGGCAATGCACTCTGGTATTCCTGCCTGGAGCACCCTGTGGACAAAGCCTCTAAGCAGGCTATGGTCCATAGAGTTGCCAAGAGTCAGACATGACTGAAGTGACAAAGCATGCATGCAAGTATATGAGAGTGTTGTATAGGTCTTCATAAAAACTGATTAATGGAACCCTAAAGTTCTTTTAGCCATTTTGAGCTGTGAGTTTCATGAGATTATCTAATGACTTCCTATCTCTAGGTATCTGATGACTTTCTTCATTTGCCACATCAGTCAGAGAATGCTTACATTGAGAATTCTTTCTAGTAAGAGGATAGAACTGCATATGTATCAGTTCAATTCAGTCACTCATTCGTGTCTGATTCTTTGTGACTACAGGAATCATAGCACGCCAGGCCTCCCCTGTTCATCACCATCTCTCGGAGTTCACTCAGACTCACCTCCATCGAATCAGTGATGCCATCCAGCCATCTCATCCTCAGTCGTCCCCTTCTCCTCCTGCCCCTCAATCCCTCCCAGCATCAGAGTCTTTTCCAATGAGTCAACTCTTCGCATGAGGTGGCCAAAGTACTGGAGTTTCAGCTTTAGCATCATTCCTTCCAAAGAAATCCCAGGGCTGATATCCTTCAGAATGGATTGGTTGGATCTCCTTGCAGTCCAAGGGACTCTCAAGAGTCTTGCCAACATCACAGTTCAAAAGCATCAATTCTTCGGCACTCAGCCCTCTTCACAGTCCAACTCTCACATCCATACGTGACCACAGGAAAAACCATAGCCTTGACTAGATGGACCTCAGTCGACAAAGTAATGTCTCTGCTTTTGAATATACTATCTAGGTTGCTCATAACTTTTCTTCCAAGGTGTAAGCGTCTTCTAATTTCATGGCTGCACTCACCACCTGCAGTGATTTTGGAGCCAAAAAAATACAGTCTGACACTGTTTCCCCATCTATTTCCCATGAAGTGATGGGACCGGATGCCATGATCTTCGTTTTCTGATTACTGAGCTTTAAGCCAACTTTTTCATTCTCCTCTTTCACTTTCATCAAGGGGCTCTTTAGCTCCTCTTCACTTTCTGCCATAAGGGTGGTGTCATCTGCATATCTGAGGTTATTGATATTTCTCCCGGCAATCTCGATTCCAGCTTGTGTTTCTTCCAGTCCAGCATTTCTCATGATGTACTCTGCATATAAGTTAAATAAGCAGGGTGACAATATACAGCCTTGATGTACTCCTTTTCCTATTTGGAAACAGTCTGTTGTTCCATGTCCAAATCTAACTGTTGCTTCTTGACCTGCATACAGATTGCTCAAGAGGCAGGTTAGGTGGTCTGATAATTTCCATCTCTTTCAGAATTTTCCACAGTTCATTGTGATCCACACAGGCAAAGGCTTTGGCATAGTCAATAAATTAGAAACATATGTTTTTCTGGAACTCTGTTGCTTTTTCCATGATCCAGTGGATGATGGCAATTTGATCTCTGGTTCCTCTGCCTTTTCTAAAACCAGCTTGAACAACAGGGAGTTCATGGTTCACGTACTGCTGAAGCCTGGCTTGGAGAACTTTGAACATTACTTTACTAGCATGTGAGATGAATGCAATTGTATGGTAGTGAACATTCTTTGGCATTGCCTTTCTTTGGAATTGGAATGAAAACTGACCTTTTCCAGTCCTGTGGCCACTGATGAGTTTTCCAAATTTGCTGGCATATTGAGTGCAGCACTTTCACAGCATCAGCTTTCAGGATTTGAAAGACCTCAACTGGAATGCCATCACCTCCACTAGCTTTGTTCATAGTGATGCTTTCTAAGGCCCACTTGACTTCACATTCCAGGATGTCTGGCTCTAGATGAGTGATCACATCTTCATGATTATCTGGGTCATGAAGATCTTTTTGTACAGTTCTTCCGTGTATTCTTGCCACCTCTTCTTAATATCTTCTGCTTCTTTTAGGTCCATACCATTTCTGTCCTTTATCGAGCCCATCTTTGCATGAAATGTTCCCTTGGTATCTCTAATTTATTTTGAAGAGATCTCTAGTCTTTCCCATTATGTTCTTTTCATCTATTTCTTTGCATGGATCACTGAAGAAGGCTTTCTTATCTCTTCTTGCTATTCTTTGGAACTCTGCATTCAGATGCTTATATCTTTCCTTTTCTCCTTTGCTTTTTGCCTCTCTTCTTTTCACAGCTATTTGTAAGGCCTCCCCAGACAGCCATTTTGCTTTTTTGCATTTCTTTTCCATGGGGATGGTCTTGATCCCTGACTCCCATACAGTGTCACGAACCTCATTCCATAGTTCATCAGGCATTCTATCTATCAGATCTAGGTCCTTAAATCGATTTCTCACTTCCACTGTATAATCATAAAGAATTTGATTTAGATCATATCTGAATGGTCTAGTGGTTTTCCTACTTTCTTCAATTTGAGTCTGAATTTGGTAATAAGGAGTTCATGATCTGAGCCACAGTCATCTCCTGATCTTGTTTTTGTTGACTGTATAGAGCTTCTCCGTCTTTGGCTGCAAAGAATATAATCAATCTGATTTCAGTGTTGACCATCTGGTGATGTCCATGTGTAGAGTCTTCTCGTGTTGTTGAAAGAGGATGTTTCTATGACCAGTGCATTTTCTTGGCAAAACTCTATTAGTCTTTGCCCTAAGTCACTGTTAATACATTCTGTGTGGATGCTGCTGTTGATACATTTCTGAGATTACCAGTCAGGGAACTACTGATCCCTTCCAGTAGTACTTTATACTTGAGATATTTATTTAAAAAAATGTATACTAAAGAATTAATACTGTTACTGAACAAATTGTGTGTCCTTTTGCTTACCACTTACAAAAATCAATATTCACAAATGATAGGGGGAAAGGTGTCTTTAATCAAAATGCTGGCAATCTAAGGAGATGGTAGATTCAGTGTGCTCCTAAAATCACCTCCAAAGATTCTACTTGGCCATGAAAGCTATTAAAGGGAAAAAGAGAAGTAATCCCAGTCAATCACTGAGATGAGTCTCTATCCATTACTGTGTGCAGCTTGTGTGCAGGCTTGTTGACTCCTTGTGATCTTCCTCTAGATGTGATCTGTTCACACACACAGTTTGGTCACACAGTATGTTTGAGTTTACTGTTCACACAGTAAATTTCTCAGATTTCTGAGGAGAAAGCTAGGGAAGAGATCTGGTCATCTGTTAATTTATTCTTCATGTTTACTTCTTTTATCTATGGGGAAATTTGACTGGTTAGGCATGGTATTGTGTAATTAAAAGATATGAGAGATGTGCTTGGGCCAGAGGTGAGTAGAGCATGGGGGTGCCTGGTTTAAAAGTTAGTTACAATACAACTTTGTTAAAAGTGGCTTCCAGCAGAGGGAGGTTTCCTATAAAGACCTGCATACACTATCAATATAGACCTTAATTCATTTTCACTGGTTACATGCTCAAGAAAATTCAGTTAATTGCAGGGACAAGGAAGTCAGCAGAGATTTTTAAGAACCTTGAGCTATAAGTTTTGTAGTCTTTGATTCAAAGATTTCCAACTATATGTGTTGTTTAAATAGCATAAAGTGAAAATGAAAGTCACTCAGTTGTGTCCGACTCTTTGCAACCCCATGGACTATACATCCATGGAATTCTCCAGGCCAGAATACTGGAGTGGGTAACCTTTCCATTCTCCATGGGATCTTCCCAACCCAGGAATTAAACCCAGGTCTCCTGTATTGCAGGTGGATTATTTACCACCTGAGCCACAGGGAAGTCTTTAAATAGCATAAATATATTCTTATTACACAACCTGTGAAAAATGAATAAAGACGTAAGATGCTCCTTAATTATGTCTGATATAAAACTCACTCAGTTCAGTTCAGTCACTCAGTCGTGTCTGACTCTTTGCGACCCCATGAACTGCAGCACGCCAGGCCTCCCTATCCATCACCAACTCCCGGAGTTCACTCAGATTCATATCCATGGAGTCAGTGATGCCATCCAGCCATCTCATCCTCTGTTGTCCCCTTCTCCTCCTGCCCCCAATCCCTCCCAGCATCAAAGTCTTTTCCAAAGAGTCAGCTCTCAAAGTACTGGAGTTTCAGCTTTAACATCATTCCTTCCAAATAAACCCCAGGGCTGATCTCCTTCAGAATGGATTGGTTGGATCTCTGCATATAAGTTAAATAAGCAGGGTGACAATATACAGCCTTGACGTACTACTTTTCCTATTTGGAACCAGTCCATTTCATGTCCAGTTCTAACTGTTGCTTCCTGACCTGCATACAGATTTCTCAAGAGGTAGGTCAGTTGGTCTGGTATTCCCATCTCTTTCCCACACAGTCAAAGGCTTTGGCATAGTCAATAAAGCAGAAATAGATGTTTTTCTGGAACTCTCTTGCTTTTTCCATGATCCAGCGGATGTTGGAAATTTGATCTCTGGTTCCTCTGCCTTTTTGAAAACCTGCTTGAATATCTGGAAGTTCATGGTTCATCTATTGCTGAAGCCTGCCTTGGAGAATTTTGAGCATTACTTTACTAGCATGTGAGATGAGTGCAAGTGTGCAGTAATTTGAGCATTCTTTGGCATTGCCTTTCTTTG
Source organism: Nanger dama (assembly GCA_917880005.1). Taxonomy (NCBI): domain Eukaryota; kingdom Metazoa; phylum Chordata; class Mammalia; order Artiodactyla; family Bovidae; genus Nanger; species Nanger dama. Next base: position 9,315,036 of record CAKJTW010000059.1, read on the forward strand.
GGATTAGAATGAAAACTGACCTTTTCCAGTCCTGTGGCCACTGCTGAGTTTTCCAAATGTGCTGGCATATTGAGTGCAGCACTTTCACAGCATCATCCTCAGGATTTGAAAGAGCTCAACTGGAATGCCATCACCTCCACTAGCTTTATTCGTAGTGATGCTTTCTAAAGCCCACTTGATTTCACATTCCAGGATGTCTGGCTCTAGATGAGTGATCACACCATCATGATTATCCGGGTCATGAAGACCATTTTTGTACAGTTGTTCCGTGTATTCTTGCCACCCTTTCTTAATATCTTCTGCTTCTGTTAGGTCCATACCATTTCTGTCCTTTATCGAGCCCATCTTTGCATGAAATATTCCCTTGGTATCTCTAATTTTCTTGAAGAGATCTTTAGTCTTTCCCATTCTGTTCTTTTCGTCTATTTCTTTGCATTGATATCTGAAGAAGGCTTTCTTATCTCTTCTTGCTATTCTTTGGAACTCTGCATTCAGATGCTTATATCTTTCCTTTTCTCCTTTGCTTTTCACTTCTTTTCACAGCTGCTTGTAAGGCCTCCCCAGACAGCCATTGTGCTTTTTGCATTTCTTTTCCATGGGGATGGTCTTGATCCCTGTCTGTCGTACAGTGTCATGAACCTCATTCCATAGTTCATCAGGCACTCTATCTATCAGATCTAGGCCCTTAAATCTATTTCTCACTTCCACTGTATAATCATAAAACTAACTGCAGAATATCAATCATCAAAGCTTATTTTAAAATTGTTTAGACAAAGCATATGTTATGTCATTTGAATGAGTAAGAGAACGGAAGGATCATTCATTAATCTAACTTCTTTATATGTGAGATTAGGGTTAAATTTCAAATGGTTACAAATAGAGATTTTATGTTCAACTTAATATCCTTGATATGAAAGAGGTATGAATACATTGTATATACCTGGTTAAGCTGATATTTTCTATCACAGAGTTGTTCATATTTAGAGTCCAGTAATTAATTTGCAATGTACAAAAAGTAGGTTTGAGGAAGAAAGATGATGGGTTTAGCTTTATACATTCTGAATTGAGGTGACTGCAGGGCACTGTAGGTCACTAGGAGGTAATTGACTAAACATGTCTAAATCCTTGAGTGAGGAGGACAAAGAGAGCCACAGAGACTTTGAGTCATTAACATATAGATGAGAATGGATGTGGCTATCCAAGCAGACTGTAAAGTTGAAAGAGAAGTGGGCCAGCAATGGCCTTGTAGAGATTACAGCTGTGGAATGCCCGGTAAAGAAATATCAGCATGAGGAGGAGAGAAAAAGGAGAGTTGGGTCACCTAAGGTGAGATGACAGAATCTTTCCAGAAGGGAGTAGCTAGCCCTCACTGTTAAACACTCCGGGAAAGTCTGGTAATATAAGATTCATCAAATCTATTGAACTCAAGACAACTAAACCTACTGAGGAAAGTTTCTGAGGAAAGATGAAGGTTGGAGAGGGTCAAAGGTTAAATGCATGGCAGTACAGTGAAGACAAGTAATTGATCTTGTCAGTTGTGAGTAATGTAAGTTTCCATCTCTTTTTCTGATTTTTATATTTAATATTTCTTAATCTACTGACTGATGCTGTTAGGATAATACTAACAAAAGAGGTTATAGTGACAATCTGTGACTTGTTCCTTAATTTGGAAGAAATACTTACAGATTTTCATCATTTTGCTTGAAATTTTCTTTGACTTTTTGATAGAAATCTGTGTCGACCTATGATATGCTGTTCAGATGCCCATTTAGACATGAAGGTCTCATTTCTCCAGTTGCTAGGAGTGCTACTGGCAGACTAGTCTAAGTCATCCAACTCCTATCTGGAGTGTGAAGGCTAAAGATCCACCTGGCCTAAGGTACATTTTTCCTGGGACAACTTTACCAAATAACTAATTGTCATAAGCTGTAGATGCTTGAATTGCTCACTAGCCGCAAGAAAATTTTGAAGAGAGATCCCAGCCTCAGCACTACCCAAATAACCATCTGAAGCTTCCTTTAACACTGTATCACAGTTCACCTTTTTCCTCTGCTCTTTATCCTGCTGTCTTTCCCTCTGTTCTACAGAGACTGATTCCAGGAGTCCTCTCCATGAACCAACTACATGCTAATCTCTGGCCCAGAGTTGAACTTCCCTGGTGCCTCAGCTGATAAAGAATATAATATACATAATATTAAATAATATATATATAGAGAGAATATAAATTATACTGGTAGTATAACCACTCCATTTTCTGTCATGGTAAACTTCTAGAGTTGTATGTTTTCAAACAAAATTACTAGGGAACTAGTGAAAGTGCTGCACTCAGTATGCCAACAAATTCGGAAAACTCATCAGTGGCCACAGGACTGGAAAAGTTCAGTTTTCATTCCAATCCCAGAGAAAGGCAGTGCCAAAGAATGCTCAAACTACCATACAATTGCACTCATCTCACACACTAGTAAAGTAATGCTCAAAAATTCTCCAAGCCAGGGTTCAGCAGTATGTGAACCATGAACTTCCAGATGTTCAAGCTGGTTTTAGAAAAGGCAGAGGAGCCGGAGATCAAATTGCCAACACTGCTGGATTGTGGAAAAAGCAAGAGGGTTCCAGAAAAACATCTATTTCTGCTTTATTGACTATGCCAAAGCCTTTGTGTAGATCACAATAAACTGTGGAAAATTCTGAAAGAGATGGGAATACCAGACCACCTAACCTGCCTCTTGAGAAATCTGTATGCAGGTCAGGAAGCAACAGTTAGACCTGGACATGGAACAACAGACTGGTTCCAAATAGGAAAAGGAGTACATCAAGGCTGTATATTGTCACCACTGCTTATTTAGCTTCTATGCAGAGTACATCATGAGAAACGTTGGGCTGGAAGAAACACAAGCTGGAATCAAGACTGCCGGGAGAAATATCAAGAACCTCAGATATGCAGATGACACAACCCTTACAGCAGAAAGTGAAGAGGAGCTAAAAAGCCTCTTGATGAAAGTGAAAGAGGAGAGTGAAAAAGTTGGCTTAAAGCTCAACATTCAGAAAACGAAGATCATGGCATCTGGTCCCATCACTTCATGGGAAATAGATGGGGAAACAGTGGAAACAGTGTCAGACTTTTTTTTTTTGGCTCCAAAATCACTGCAGATGGCGACTGCAGCCATGAAATTAGAAGACGCTTACTCTTTGGAAGAAAAGTGGTGACCAACCTAGATAGTATATTCAAAAGCAGAGACTTTACTCTGTCGACTAAGGTCCATCTAGTCAAGGCTATGATTTTTCCTGTGGTCATGTATGGATGTGAGAGTTGGACTGTGAAGAAGGCTGGCGCGGGGGGAGCTGTGGTTTTGGGAAGATCTTGAAAGTCCCTTCAACTGCAAGGAGATCCAACCAGTCCATTCTGAAGGAGATCAGCCTTGGGATTTCTTTGGAAGGAATGATGCTAAAGCTGAAACTCCAGTACGTTGGCCACTTCATGCGAAGAGTTGACTCATTGGAAAAGACTCTGATGCTGGGAGGGATTGGGGCGTGAGGAGATAGGAACAACAGAGGATGAGATGGTTGGATGGCATCACCAACTAGATGGACATAAGTTTGAGTGAACTCCGGGAGTTGGTGATGGACAGGAAGGCCTTGCATGCTGTGATTCATGGGGTTGCAGAGTCAGACACAGCCAAGTGACTGAAATGAACTGAACTGAATCAGAGGATGTCAGTATTTGCTGCCTGTCACTCATGAGTTTCAGAATGCACATTTTTGATGCTTGGGAATTTTGTCTTCTCTTTCATGTACAACTATAATTTATTTTAGTTATATTTTAGGCTATGTTTGCATAACAAGAGCAAGAAGTTTTTCTGAACTATTCCAGTTTACCACGTTTATCAAACCAAAAGTATAAAATATTTCCTACTAGTCTATATTCTATGCAAGAATACCCTTCTCTCTCTCTCTCTCTTGTTCTTTAGCACACACACTCTCTCTGGATTATCCATATAAAGATACCTTCCTCTATGATTTAAATTTTCAATAGTTATAAAAATATCTCTTGCCTAAGGTCAGATTCCTCAGGATCAGATCTGAAAACATGTTACATATGCACACAATTTAATGTAAGAATTTGGTAAAGAAGTTTGACAAGCAAAAAAAAAAAAGCGCTTTTGCAACTTTGAGACTTCAGACAAAAATTCAGTGTCAATCTAATCCAGAGTATAAATTCTACTATATTGTCTGACTTGCCAAAACAAAGAGTTGGACTTTCAAATTCACTCACCAGTCAGTTACTGATTAAGGTCCATCCAGAGGGACATAGCAAATTTGGAAAACTCAGCAATGGCCACAGGACTGGAAAAGGTCAATTCTCATTCCAATCCCAAAGAAAGGCAAATAATGTTCAAACTATCACACAATTGCACTCATCTCACAAGGTAGCTAAATAATGCCAAAATTCTCCAAGCAAAGCTTCAACAGTACATGAACCATGAAATTCCAGATGTTCAAGATGGATTTAGAAAAGGCAGAGGAACCGGAGATCAAATTGCCAACATCCACTGGCTCGTCAAAAAGCAAGAGAGTTCCAGAAAAACATCTACTTCTGCTTTATTGATGATACCAAAGCCTTTGACTGTGTGGATCACAACAAACTATGGAAAATTCTTAAAGAGATGGGAATGCCAGACACCTGACTTGCCTCCTGAAAAATCTGTATAAAGGTCAAGAAGCAACAGTTTGAACTGGACATGGAATAATACACTGGTTCCAAATCAGGAAAGGTGTATGTCAAGGCTGTATATTTTCACCCTGCTTAGTTAACTTATATGCAGAGTACATTATGTGAAATGCTAGGCTGGATTAAGCATAAGCTGGAATAAAGATGGCCAGGAGAAATATTAATAACCTCATATTTGCAGATGACACCACCCTTATGGCAGAAAGCGAAGAACTAAAGAGACTCTTGATGAAAGTGAAAGAGGAAAGTGAAAAAGCTGGCTTAAAACTCAACATTCAGAAAACTAAGATCATGGTATCTGGTCCCAGTCCCACCACTTCATAGCAAATAGATGAGGAAATAATGGAAACAATGTCAGACTTTATTTTGGGGGCTCCAAAATCACTGCAGATGGTGACTGAAGCCATGAAATCAAGTCACCTCTCCTTGGAAGGAAAGATATGACCAACCTAGATAGCATATTAAAATGCAGAGACATTACTCTGCCAACAAAAGTCCATCTAGTCAAAGCTATGATTTTTCCAGTAGTCATATATGGATGTGAGAGTTGGATTGTAAAGACAGCTGAGCATCAAAGAATTGATGCTTTTGAACTGTGGTGTTGGAGAAGACTCTTGAGAGTCCCTTGGACTGTAAGGAGATCCAACCTGTCCATCCTAAAGGAAATCAGTCCTGAATATTCATTGGAAGGACTGATGCTGAAACTGAAACTCCAACTTTTGCCACCTGATGCAAAGAACTGACTCATTGGAAAAGACCTAAGGGTTAGAAATATTAAATGTGGAAGGAAAAGAGGACAACAGAGAATGAGATGGTTGGAATACATCACCATCTCAATGGACAAGAGTTTAAGTAGGCTCCAGGAGTTGGTGATGGACAAAGAATTCTGGTGTGCTGCAGTCCATGGAGTCACAAAGAGTCGGACACGACTGAGCAACTGAACTGATTGAACTGACAGAGGGACATAAACTTGCAAACTCACAAACATTTTATGTTCTATGAAGTACAACAGTACTCCTCTGAAGAAAGCTACAGGTACAATCCTAGAAAGAAAACACACAGAAGCAGGGGTAATTGTTTATAGGAACAATAAAGTGATCTGAGTGAATATAGCAGCAACAATGTCTGATAAATATGTTATACCAGTATGATATATATAGATTTATTTTCATTATAATATAAAATATTTCTATTATATGTATATACAATTTGCTATATATGTATACCCAAATTATTAATATATAAAATAGTTAAGAAGCATGAGTTTCATTTTTGTATATATCAAAATAAAACTCACATTTCTAACTAAACAGACTTTTAGAGGTCTTAAGCTGACAAAATGGAGAAATTGGGTGTTTTTATCTATATATTACAAATTGCACAACTGCACTGGTAAGAGATAACAACATTGATCTGTTCTCTAAATATAATCCCTTGTCTCTCCTAAAAGATAGAAGTAGGATTGTACACAGAACATTATGGAAATGAGATTCCAATAGTAATATACAAACAAACCACAGACCTTATATGTAATTAATGCTTAAGGAGGATAGGGTGAACACTAGCAGCTTAGAATGCTTTGCGAGTTTCTAGTAAACTGAAGGTGGATATCAGAGAGAAAATTATAGGTGACTGATCTCTGGCTGGTCAGTGATCTGCAAGCTTTGCACAGATTTCAGTTGGCTCAGTGGTAAAGAATCCACCTGCAAGCACAGGAGACTCAGGAAGATGTGGGTTCTGTCCCTGGGTCTGGAAGATCCCCTGGAGAAGGAAATGGAAACCCACTCCAGCATTGTTGCCTAGGAAATCCCATGGACAGAGGAGCCTAGAGGGTTACAGTCCATGGGGTCGCAAAGAGTCAGACACCATTGAGCATGCACACACACACACACAAAAGCACAGGCAAAAAATAGTTACCTTGGTATTTCTACTCAGGTAGTTGAAGGTCCATAACTCTTTGTCTTGCAATTAAATTTAAAGAATCAGATCCATGTTTTCTTATCCCCTAAAGAAAACAACAGCAACTTGCATTGTCTCTGAGTGCTTTTCCTTAATGCAGGATTTTGAATTTATATGCTTGTTACTAAATAAATGCAGATAAACTTGATAATTTAATAAAGTGTAAAAGTGATTTAGAGTCTTGACCAAATTGTTCCCTGGAAGTTGTGATTTATACTGGTTCTGGGAAAATATTTTAAAGAAAATCTTCCTTATTAACTTTATATTGAGAAGATTGTTTTGGTCTATATTTAAGATCTTTCAATAGGTACTAATGACGTAAAATGCATTAAATTTTCTTCCGTAAATAGTATATTTAAATTAAGAGTTGACAATATTAAATGTCTAAAATACCACGTGTCCTGAAAGAAAGGTTTAAGCCTCAGGTTCTTCTCTAATAGAAGTGTGTTCCTAAAAATAGATTAAATGGAATAGAACATTATAATTCTGACCTCATCTACCATATCCCTAAGGTTCTTAAGAATGGGCTATTTAATAATAAGGATAAAATCATCCTTTAAAAAATATGTCAATCTTTAAAATAAAAATCGTGTTTTAAAATAGGACAAGTGAGAAAAGTTTGGCTTAATTTTTATGAATAAATTTTTAACAGAACCTTTCTTTCAAGGTCATTCAAAATTATACCAAAAGAAGCTGAAAATCATGTTTAAACTCTTACGAATCTCAGACCAGATTCTTGTCATTAGTTTTGAGCTAGTTTCATACAGCTGCAGTGCCCCCTGCTTGCTATTTCACCCACCACTTCACTCCAGCCTTTGAAAGTTTTGTTTCTGTCTAATGTCACTTTAATGGCAATCCACTCCAGCACTATTGCTTGGAAAACCCCATGGACAGAGGAGCCTGGTGGGCTACAGTCCATGGGGGTCGCAAAGAGTCGGACATGACTGAGCGACTTCACTTTAGCTAATGTCACTTTATGAAATGCCATTATTCCTGGACATCAGAGAAACTCCTTTTAATCAAACATGTTGCTTTGGCAGTAACTCATAGGGTTACATTTTGAAAGTTGACTATTATCTCAACCTTGAAACGTTACAGCTGTCAGTTGCTGTTTGGCTCATTTCTACTGTCACCCTTTTGAGTTTCTTGTACTGAAGATAGGAGGCTTTAATTCTTTATAATCCACATTGATCAATATGAATTATTTTAGAATCTGGACACAATTAAAGCACTGATACTTTTCAAAATAATTAATTTTATATTTTGCTTTAAACACCTTTCTGTATTTCTATAACACAAGAAAGATAAGCGTCACAAATAGGGACTGATGATATGAGAAAATTCATCACTTTTAAAAGTTGTGCATTAAGTAGTTGTAGTGCCTAGAAAAATTAATAAAATAATGCCTTCCATAAATCAAACAAATAAAAAGAAAACCATTAACATGGATATTCACTGACAGAATTTTAAATTAATAGGGTTAACAATAAAGATTATTTGAAAGTTAGGGAATTAATCATTTTTCATTAAGAGAGAGGCTATTTTAGAGAAGAAAAATATCAGAGTATTGTGTTTATTTTTACATTAAATTGAACACTGCTCATTTATTAACATTTCAGTATGAAGGACAGGAGAAAGTTAATTTTAGTAGACCTCGGAAAAAAATAAAGAAAGAATAAAGGATTCATGCAATGTTAATTTTAAAATCTTCTCACTATATCTTTCTCTGTCACACACATGAACATACACCAGAATAAGCTTAAAAGACAAAAGTCAATGAATAACAGGCAGAAGTGGACTGTGGTTAACTGTCTCAGGGAGATCAACTAGATATTTGCAAAGTTCTTTTTGAAAATATGTACACAAACAAAATAAAATTATCTCTATATTTCCTTTTAGATTTGAAATTTAACAATGAATGTGTCAATGTTGTTAGGTAAAGTAACATGGAGAGAACATTTCCATATTCAACACCATTTCTTAAGACCTTAGTAACTTTAATGTTTATTTATATAGCTAATTAAACCAGAATATTTGTTTAAAAAAATCACCATACTTCCATCCAACAAACAGACAATCCAACCAAGTCCTAGTCAATGGAACATAATCTCATTTAAAATTAACCTATGGGAAGTTGTAAGCCTTTTTATTTTTGACATATATACAATTAATCAATACTCACCCAATGACATGGACTAGAAATATTAAAGAAAATAACAAACTTGCAAAAAATCCTAAATTGATAATCTATAGAATCAGATATCAAAATATAAGATTCTAAAATAAAAGTACTAAATAGAAAAGAAATAATTACTATAAATCTAGAAGCTGTGATTTCTGTGTGTAACTTGAAGAAATTTGAACTGAATTTTGTAGACACATTTAACTGTGTACATTAAGCATATTAAAAAGAAAACTTCCTATTTGAAGCATCAATTAATTAATATTCCAACCCTATTTCTGAATGTTGCATTTCCCTCTAGAGTTTCCTTCAGATGAAAAGGCAGTTGTTATACAAAAATGCTAACAAAGTGTTATGATAAACCCATCTGTGACAATTCCTCAGTTGCTACTACAAGAACAATTAGGAAAGCTCATGTGAGCACCTCCACATCGTTTCTTGGCTTCAACAAGCAGTCATGCACACAACGTTTTAACAATATCCTCAGAGGGAGTCATTTCAGAAACAACTGGGAAATACCCGCCAAAGATGAAAATCTGGCAAGAAAATACTCCAACTCAGAAACTTGCTGCTTTGGACTTTGGGGCGTAAAACATTTTCAGGACTTGTCTGACACTATAGCAGCAATAAAATGTAGGAGTATGGTAATGTTTTCACAATGTCATTCATTGTCTCCAATTAATTTGTCCTGTTTAAGTTGGAAATTATTTTAAAATGGATACATAAAATTAGGGAAGAATAAGTTAGTAAACTATTTATTTTAAAATGTATAAGACAGTAAAAGAAAAATTGTCAACAGATTGCCTTTCCCAACCATCAAACTCAAATAGTGAAATGAATCATAAGGAGTAGTGGCATGCTTAAGAACAATAGTGGATGGAAGTGTAATGAAGTGAATGAAAATTTTAACAAATGAAATATTCTTTGGGGGAAGCTGTGGTAGAGAGAAATTTGTGCTTTTTCTTAATATCTCCACTAATCTCTTAAATGATCATTAGAATTGCTCATCACTCCTTCCACACCCCATCCTCTATGTCTGTGCTTGGAAAAATGGCAGTTTAATAGAATTAAAAATATCACCTGCATAACCTGCATAAGGTAAAGATAATTTTATTTCACAGAACACAGTAATATATTTCTTAGAGTGTATGTACAAGGTGAGTTTTGTATTATATTATGAAAAGAAAACTGATAAGCTCATAGAATTTCAGATTGAAGGTCAAAACCAGTATAAATGAGTAAGACTAAAAGTGCTAAAATTAGCTCTAAAGTGACCAGAAATATTATGTCTGCAAAATCCGGTATCTCATTTTTTAAAAAATGATCTGTTAATAAATCCAGCCTATCACATAGTATCATATAAATATCAACCTCAGTAGAAAATACCAGTTCAAGTCAGCCCAACTATTTAGACCAAGCTCACATTCAATTTTCTTGATGTTTAACAAATCAGACCTTCTAGTCAATAACCAGTATTATAGATAAGGAAACAGCAAATTTGAAAAATCATGAATCTTTCCATGATGAATCTTGTGTAGCTGAAATATTTTATATAAAATAGTATGTTTGGTTTTCATTTGAAAGTTCATCTAGATTAAATTTTAGCCTGCATTTTTATTTCCATGATAACCTTCTTCATGTTTATGTATTTTCTCCTCTGTCTTCTTTGCCAGCTCTCCCTGATCTCTTTGACAGTGGAACAAGGTAGTCCACATTCTTGTTAACAGCAATAAGTGTTAAAAGCACTTGAGTACAGCTTTAAATGAAGATGGATCACCTGCAGCAAATGCAGTCTCCAAATCATCTGCAAAGCAAAAGACTGTCCTAATGTTTCAAATTGAAATGAAAGTTCGGATAATTTTCCTGTAATCCAGCTTAGGTAAATTGAATAGAATGACTCAGAGTTTGCTTAAAGTATAATTATCATTTTGGTTAAAATGACATCCTTAAAGGCTGACTGCATCCAATATCCCAAAATTGCACTCATGGCCTGTAAAACATAATTTTATCTCTTGGTCTTAATTTAGCTTAATTTATATGCTGTAACATATGGTCAATAAAGACAATGCATGCAGTACACATTTGGTTTATAAGTACTTTTGAATAAAATTAGATTTCTCAAAATTACTCTAAAAACATATCAGTCAGATGGTAACTAGTTCACACAGTTATTTTCAATATAATCTAATATTTCAATAACTTCATTAAATAAATATACAATTTTTTATATTTGATATATATGATTTTATATATATATATGATCTTATTCATCAGTTTTATTAGTTAAAACAACAGTAATACAATCATCTAACAAAAAGCACAAAAGTTAAAAAAACATAACCTTAGTTTATATTAGTTTGTTTTTCAAAAATCCATTTTGTAGATCTATAGCAAAAATCAATAGCTAGAGGCAATAGTCCTGTCAACTTTCAGGATAGGAAATTGAGTAAAGCATTTGGCTATTACTTAGCTGGTCTGGAGACAGGGTTAAGAAGAGGTTACACTTGAGATGATCAGCTTAAAGATCTGAAATATAATGTTACCCTAAAAAGAAAGGTATCAAGGTATCCAAGCAAGGAATTCAACATCATGGTAATCCAAGTCTATGCCCTGACCAGTAATGCTGAAGAAGCTGAAGTTGAAGAGTTATATGAAGACCTAAAACACCTTTTAGAACTAATACACAAAAAATGATATCCTTTTCATTATAGGGGACTGGAATGCAAAAGTAGGAATTCAAGAAACACCTGGAGTAACAGGCAAATTTGACCTTGGAGTACAGAATGAAGCAGGGCAAAGACTATTAGAGTTTTGCCAAGAATACACACTGGTCATAGCAAACACCCTCTTCCAACAAACCAAGAGAAGACTCTACACATGGACATCAACAGATGGCCAACACCAAAATCAGATTGATTATATTATTTGCAGCCAAAGATGGAGAAGCTCTATACAGTCAGCAAAAACAAGACCAAGAGCTGACTGTGGCTCAGATCATGAACTCATTATTGCCAAATTCAGACTTAAATTGAAGAAAATGGGGAAAACCACTAGACCATTTAGGTATGATTTAAATCAAAGCCCTAACAATTATACAATGGAAGTGAGAAATAGATTTAAGGGACTATTTCTGATAGACAGAATGCCTGATGAACTATGGATGGAGAGTCATAACATTGTACCGGAGACAGGGATCAAGACCATCCCCAAGAAAAAGAAATGCAAAAAGCAAAATGGCTGACTGAGGAAGTCTTACAAATAGCTGTGAAAAGAAGAGAAGTGAAAAGCAAAAGAGAAAAGGAAAGATATACCCATTTGAATGCAGAGTTCCAAAGAATAGCAAGGAGAGATAAGAAAGACTTCCTCAGCAATCAATGCAAAGATAGAGGAAAACAATATAACGGGAAAGACTAGAGACCACTTCAAGAAAATTAGAGATACCAAGGGAACACTTCATGCAAAGATGGGCTGGATGAAGGACAGAAATGGTCTGGACCTAACAGAAGCAGAAGATATTAAGAAGAGGTGACAAGAATACACAGAAGAATTGTACAAAAAAGATCTTCACGACCCAGATAATCATGATGGTGTGATCACTCACCTGGATCCAGACATGCTGGAATGTGCAGTAAAGTGGACCTTAGGAAGCATCACTACTAATGAAGCTAGTGGAGATAATGGAATTCCAGTTGAGCACTTTCAAATTCTGAAAGATGCTGTAAAAGTGCCACACTCAATATTCCAGCAAATTTGGAAAACTCAGCAGTGGCCACAAGACTGGAAAAGGACAGTTCATTCCAATCCCAAAGAAAGGTAATGCTAAAGAATGCTCAAACTACCGCACAATTGCACTCATCTCACATGCTAGTAAAGTAATGCTCAAAATTCCCCAAGCCAGGCTTCAGCAATATGTGAACTGTGAACTTCCAGATGTTCAAGCTGGTTTTCAAAATGACAGAGGAACAAGAGATCAAAATGCCAACATCTGCTGGATCATGGAAAAAGCAAGAGAGTTCCAGAAAAACATCTATTTCTGTTTTATTGACTATGCCAAAGCCTTTAACTTTGTGAATCAAAACAAACTATGGAAAATTCTGAAAAAGATGGGAATACCAGACCACCTGATCTGCCTCTTGAGAAATCTGTATGCAGGTTAGGAAGCAACAGTTAGAACTGGACATGGAACAACAGACTGGTTCCAAATAGGAAAAGGAGTACGTCAAGGCTGTATATTGTCACCCTGCTTATTTAACTTCTATGCAGAGTACATCATGAGAAATGCTTGGCTGGAGGAAGCGCAAGCTGGAATCAAGATTGCCAGGAGAAATATCAATAACCTCAGATATGCAGATGACACCACCCTTATGGCAGAAAGTGAAGAACTAAAGAGCCTCTTGATGAAAGCAAAAGAGGAGAATGAGAAGGTTGGCTTAAAGCTTAACATTCAGAAAACTAAGATCATGTATCCAGTCTCATCAATTCACGGCAAATAGATGGGGAGACAGTAGAAACAGTGGCAGACTTTATTTTGGAGCCTCCAAAATCACTGCAGATGGTGAATGCAGCCATGAAATTAAAAGACACTTACTCCTTGGAAGGAAAGTGATGACCAATCTAGACAGCATATTCAAAAGCAGAGATGTTACTTTGTCAGCAAAGGTCTGTCTAGTCAAGGCTCTGGTTTTTCCAGTAGTCATGTATGGATGTGAGAGTTGGACTGTAAAGAAGGCTGAGTGCTGAAGAATTGATGCTTTTGAACTGTGGTATTGGAGAAGACTCTTGGGAGTCCCTTGAATTGCAAGGAGATCCAACCAGTCCATCCTATAGGAGATCAGTCCTGGGTGTTCATTGGATGAACTGATGTTGAAGCTGAAACTCCAGCACTTTGGCCACATGATGTTTAGGGCTGACTCATTTGAAAAGATCCTAATGCTGGAAAAGATTGAGGCCTGGAGGAGAAGGTGCCGACAGAGAATGAGATGGTTGGATGGCATCACTGACTCAATGGACATGTATTTGGGCAAACTCCAGGAGTTGGGGATCTACAGGGAGGCTGCATTTCATGGGGTCACAAAGAGTCGAACAGACTGAGTGACTGAACTGAGCTAAAAAAGAAAGGAAAATACTAGCGGTAAAATTATCGATGCAATGTTGTGGTTATGTAAGACAATGTCTTTTGTTTTAAGAAACTATGCTATTTAGAGATAAATACGGGAAGATCCCCTGGACGAGGAAATGACAGCCTCCTCTAGTATTCTTCTCTGAAAATTCCATGGGCAGAGGAGCCTAGCAGGCTATGGTGCCACTTGGGAAGCCCTAATGTGTTAGAGTCTGCAGTGCCATGGACTGTATGTAGCCTGGCAGGCTATACCCCAATTCAAAATATAAAGTTTTTTAGAAGGAAATATAATGATTGTGTTTAGGTTAAACACAAAGGTTGAATAAATACAGAAATAAGGATACTCATAGGTCTGTTACAAAGATGCTCAAGGATGGGGGAGAAGTTTGGAAGAGATTAAACACACACACGGCCAACTTAAGAAAAAGATACTTTCTTCTTTCTGTTATGTATAGTCACGTCCTTCTGGGTTCCTAGAAGAGCTCAAGGGAAAACAAAAGGCCAATCTAGTTTACCGATGTGAGAAGATGTCATTAATCTTGGTATTTCTACTAAGTTCATGGAAAGAAGCCATTTCCAATTGATCTGTTTGCATCAGAGTTCAGGTAGCACAAATTTTCAACTCTCAGTTCTATTTTCTTTTGTCTTCCATGATTTAAGAGCCTCTGTTACTCTAGCTGTATTTTGGACACAACATACAATATAGGAATTGGGTTATAAAATTTTTCCACTTCTCATATTATTTCTTGCCCTAGCCCAGATATCCCCAAAGCTTATAAATATTTTTCCAAGGCAAAAAGGGTAAATGTAAAGTAGATGCACCCTCCAGATAACTATTAGGAGTAATTTCTGATGAACAGACTCAGTTCTTAGTGGGAACAATGGGGATATCAAGGAATGCAACCTTCTCCTCCAACATCTGGGGCTGATGGCTGAAGTCCTCTGGTTTGGCATGGGGACTTCATGCTGTGGAGGCTGAGTTCATGATCCCAGAACTTGAGCAAGCAATTCAAGACAGGATAATTTGTAACATCTTTCAACTCTCATCATGTCTATGTAATATCTGAGTAAATCTGATCACAACTTGATTAGATTTAACATGCTCATCCTAATAACTATAACACACTCATGTTGCTCCAATTCTTATAATTCTCATGCAAACAATTGGGTTATATATTCCTCATCTAAAATACATAATAGCACTTTCATGGGAGAGTGCAAGTCAAACATGACACCCCACAAGATTTTAAATATCAAAGATGGAATAAATCAAGGGCCAGGAAATTTGAAAATAGATTATAACTGCAAACTGATGTTCTAGAACTAGATATTCAGTACAGCTTAATGTAACTAGATTTCAATGTTTCTCTGTTTAAGTTTTCATATTTACCGCTGATAAAGTATATGTCCCAGTCACACACAGACACAAACACCATACAGTTAACACTAAAGGACTCTATACAAAAGAAACCTTTGCTCTATCTCAGTGAAGCCACCCATCTTACCTTCTACCTCAGTGTTTTTAAAGACAAACAAATCTTTCCCAGTCTTGGGAAATAGTTCCAAGACTCTCACCATTATCAACTTTAAGCAGTAAGCCACTGCCAAGGTAATTAAACTATTTGGGAAATAGGTTATTTACTACTCCTTATTCTTTTCTTCCCTCTGCAATGCCAATTCTGGAAGCTGACTTGTATTAAAATTTACATGTGTAGGTGCACGCTCAGTCACACAGTTGGGTCTGAATCTTTGCAATTTCATGAACAGTAGCCTGCCAGGCTCCTCTGTCCATGGAATTTTCCAGGCAAGAATACTGGAGTGGGTTGCCATTTCCTACTTTAGGGGAAATTCCCAACCCAGGGTTCAAACCCACACCTACATTGGCAGGCAAATTCTTTACCCCTACATCACCTGGAAGCCCATTACAATTTATACATATCATTATATCAGACAATGCTATTTGCCAATCTAGTGCTTACTTGATATTCAAATTAGACAAAAGGAAAGAAGAAGCATCTCTAACCTCCTAACCCATACAGACTGAATTATTTTCATTTTATCCAAATGGAGACCTATTACAGTCTATCTTACTCTAATATCCTGGCAATATTCACCATTGCCTAGGTTTGCAGACATCCTGGTAAGTGTCTGCTAATTGTCATTTTGAACTGCTCTGCTAAATTCTAGGGCATATATTTTTGTATTTCCTAAAAATGTGATATACTTTTTTCCTCTTCTTAGTTCTCCTATTTCTAACCTCAATCAGGACCACAAATTCTAACAGCCTTTTTATTCCTCTCTGACTCGTGAAATGTCAAAAGTGGGAGATATGACTCATTAAAAGTAAACACCAAAGATCTTAATAAAGTAATTGTCTATTTTCCCTCAAAAGTTCCGTTTCTTTAGGGTGTATTAGAGATATAGAAGCAAGATGGAGTTCCTTCCTTGAAGATCAATACTATACAAATATTTGGTGACTATCTACATGACTCCAACCAACATCAGTAGAGACAGAACATGAAGCATTGCCTAATTGTAACAATTGGAAAATGGGATAGATTATAATTGATGCCATTGCAAGTATTCTGTCTTCTTCTAAGAGCCTGTCAGATTCCCAAGAGTTGTCACTAATTCTTAGAATGTTCAGATTTTCTCTCCATTCAGTTAAAGAGGTATTTGATATTATACTTGTTGTTGTTCAGTCGCTAAGTCATGTCCAACTCTTTGTGATCACATGGACTCCAGCATGGTAGGCTTCCCCATCCTTCACTATCTCCCAGAGTTTAGCAAACTTCATGTCCATTGAGTCAGTGATGCTACCTAACCATCATCTTTCTACTGCCCCATTCTCCTTTTACCGTCAGTCTTTCCCAGTATTGATATCACAGATTGTTATCCAGTAAATGAGATGGAAATCTACCACCTGACCACTTAAAGATGTTAACATTTTATGGAATATTTAAAATTTAAGAAATAAATGCCAGGTGTACATCTAAAAAGGGTTTGGAAATTCATGCATCTCAAGCTTTAAAATCCATCTGTGTACCTAGGAGATAATTAACGGCAATAAGATAAATAAGTCCCAGAAAAAATGAGACTATTTTAATCTAATGTAATATAGAAGTCCACTCAAGTCTATCAGAAAGTTTTTCCACCCTGAGAAAATACATTCAGGAAATGACCTAAATAAAATTATGAGGAAGAATTATTTCTGAAATTATGCAACAATATATTCTTGTTTTCTTGTAAATAAAAGATAACATAGCATAGTTGACACTTGTTTAAATTTTGCATACAAATATGTCTAATGCCAACTGGATTCAATTTATCCTGTCTTAATTTGAATTAACTTGACAGATCTTTTGACACATGCTGAACAGCCTAATTGTTACTTATTTTGGTGCACTGAATCAGTGAACATGGCAATCAGAATTCAAGCAGATGTTCACAGTTTCTGTGATTGCCTGGAGCCCAAGGGTGGAAGAAGGAGAATCATTTTGCTGATTTACTTTTGTTAGTATCTGTCGAGGCACAGACTGCATTCCAAATACAACTGTTAAAATAAGCAGACTCTGCTAAAGAGTTGTGAAGAACAGATATGAATCCTAATTATAACTTCATTTTTTGACACATTTGAACTTACATACATAGTTACTTTAATCAGAATTTGCCACTGGGAAAGTTGCAAAGCACATTTATCTCCCTATAGCCTCATTTTTTTCAGTATCTTAAATTTTAAATGTGATTAATTTATTATAATTAGCTTCAAGAATACAGAAAACTACAACGTGATAAAGCAAACAGAAGTGTGTCTATCACCCTTACTGCCTACTTTGTCATATCTTATATTGTGCTATGTTTACTAGAACTTTTAAAATATGTATGTATTTATTTATTTACTTTAGGCTGTGCTGGGTCTTCATTGCTATGTGCAACACAGGCTTTCTCTAGTTGCAGTGAGTAAGGTCTACTCTGTAATTATGGTGGGGGACCTTCTCATCGCAGTGACTTCTCTTGTTGCAGAGCACAGGCTTTAGGGTGCACTGTCTTCAAGAGTTTCAGCTTGCCAGCTTAGTTGTCCCATGGCATGTGGAATCTTCCCAGAACAGGGATCGAACTCTTCTCTCCTGAACTGGCAGGCATATTCTTAACCATTGAAACACAAGGGAAGTCCTAAAAATTCTTTGTTTTATTATTATTTTTTAAGAACTGGAACATTACAGATTCCTTTGACTCTCCTTCCAAATAAATGGGAGTAATCACAATCTGATCAATTCCATACATCCTTTACATTTTTGTTATGAAGTTTGTATGTTATCAATTTGAAGTAAAAATTTCCTTCATATGTTTTTAAAAAACACAAAATAAGTACAATTATATAAAGAGTATAAAAAAAAATCTAGAGTTGAATAGCTCAGAGTTTGTAAAGTGACTTTTTAAAATTGCCATCAACTTACATCAGTTCAGTTCACTTGCTTGGTCGTGCCCGACTCTTTGCGACCTCATGGACCACAGCATGCCAGGCCTCCCATGGTGGTGTCCATCACCAACTCCCGGAGTTTACTCACACTCACATCCATTGAGTTGGTGATGCCATCCAACCATCTTATCCTCTGTCGTTCCCTTCTCCTCCAGCCTTCAATCTTTCCCAGCATCAGGTCTTTTCCAATGAGTCAGTTCTTTGCATCAGGTGGCCAAAGTATCGGAGTTTCAGCTTCAGCATCAGTCCTTCCAATGAATATTCAGGACTGATCTCCTTTAGGATGGACTGGTTGGATATCCTCGCAGTCCAAGGGACTCAAGAGTCTTCTCCAACACCACAGTTCTAAAACATCAGTTCTTCAGCACTCAGCTTTCTTTATAGTCCAACTCTCACATCCATACGTGACTACTTGGAAAACCATAGCCTTGACTAGATGGACCCTTGTTGGCAAACTAATGTCTCTGCTTTTTAATATGCTGTGTAGATTGGTCATAGCTTTTCTTTCAAGGAGTAAGCGTCTTTTAATTTCATGGCTGCCATCACCATTGCAGTGATTTTGGAGCTCCTCCAAAAATAAAATCTACTTGTTTTATTTATTATAAAATTCTTGTTTTTTTCATATTTTCAATTCTATAGGTTTTTTTAAACAACTTATTCATTTTTCCATTGCCTTTTTTTTTTTTTTGCAGTCTGACCATGTGACTTTATTGGATGTTCATATACCTTACTCAGTCTGTCTTTTCAAATGCTTCTTTTTAAAAAAATACTTTATTCTACGTTACAATACTATATTTGTTTTGCCATACATTGACATGAATCAGCCACAGGTGTACACGATCTCCCAATGTCGAAGCCCCCTCCCACCTCCCACCCCATATCATCTCCCTGGATCATCCCGTGCACCAGCCCCAAGCATCCTGTATCCTGTATTGAACATAGACTGGCACTTCATTTCTTATATGATAGTATACCTATTTCAATGCCATTCTCCCAAATCATCCCACCCTCTCTCTCCCTCAGAGTCCAAAAGTCCATTCTATACCTCTGTGTTCTATACCTCTGTCACATACAGGATCATCATTACTATCTTTCTAAATTCCATATATATGTGTCAGTATACTGTATTGGTGTTCTCCTTTTGGCTTAATTGTTTTAAAAACATTCCTTATGCACTTTGGACACTAATTGTTTGTTATAGCAGATACCTTCCAACAGGCTATGATTAGTTTCATGCCTGCTGTTAAATTATCTTTCTGTATAGATAATTTAAAATTTTGTCATTGTAAATTTCATTAGCTTTTTTTCTTTGTGGGTTAGGCTTTTTAAATTTTTCCACATCAGAGGCCTTACATCTAGTCCTGTATATTTTTCTTCTAAATGTTTCAGTTTGTTTTTACTCATTAGTTTTTCATACACTGAGAGCTGAAGATGTCTTTCTAATTTTTCTTTGCTTAGAAATTATAAATGTTCCTATCATCATTTGGTGACTATTTATGTTGTTATTTTGCTTTTTTTTTTCAAGCTTCCTCCGCTAAATTTCCTGTTAGATATATATGAGATCTTATTCTTTTCTTTTTATTTCTCATCATTTTACTTCTCTAGTCTTTAGTCAGTGTAATATCATCAATCTACTTTCTGATTCATCAATTCTTTTTTTTATCTCTATCTTTGTGTAAAACTATATGTAACTCTTTAATTGTGTCAAGCTATACATTCAATTCTACTAAATATGTGTGTGTTTCTAAAAGTTTTATACATTTTTTTTCTCAAATTGTTTTATTGTTTTTGTTATATCTTGTGCTTTCTTCTTCTTTATTGCTTTTTACTTTATTTTACTTTTTAAAAACAGTCCCTATACTTTTAGCTCTGTGACACTAATTCTGCTGTTTACTTTCACTTCTGTGTCATTCACATTGATTTCTTTCAGGAAATTTTTCTGACTTTGAACTGACAAGTAATTGCAGCAGGTCTTGCTTGTGAGAATCCTGTATGTCAAACTGAGAATGAATCCTTTATACTAACTACTGTATTCGTTTAAGCCTTTGCTTCTGCCAGAATAGGGAAAATTGTAGAAAAACTTGGTGTTAAGAAATTTGTAATAGGGAAGGTCTATTGTTAACAAGGCTCATAAGACTTCATTTTTTTTTTTTTTGAAGTCCAACCAGAGCCCAAGCCAAGACAGAAAACTTTCTTGTGGTATTTCTCTCAATGATAATTTTTTTCTTCTTCTTTTTAAATATAAATTTATTTATTTTAATTGGAAGCTAATTACTTTACAATATTGTATTGGTTTTGCCATACATTGACATGAATCCGCCATGGGTGTACATGTGTTCCCCATCCTGAACCCTCCTCCCACCTCCCTCTACTTTTCATAGAGACCTCCAGTATTCTTGCCTGGAAACTTTCATAGACAGAGAGCAAAAATCTAACTCTCTTCAATTCTGTGAATGCTGAGAGAAGTGAAGACACAGAAGGAAAGTTTGAAACCAATAGAGGATAATTTATAAAATTTAAGGAAATAAACCATCTTTTAATGTGAAAATGTGAGGTGAAACAGCTGTGGAAGCTGCAGCAAGTTCCTTCTCCAGGGGATCTTCCCTACCCAGGAATTATCCCAGATATCTCACATTGCAGGCAGACTCTTTGTTATCTGAGCCACCAGGGAAACCCAAGTTATTCAGAAGATCTAGCTAAGATCATGAATGAAGGTGGCTACACTAAACAACAGATTTTCAATGTAGGTAAAACAAAAAACAAAAAACCCAAAAGCCTTTATATTGAAATAAGATGACAAGATCACATAATGCTATTTATTATACTCTTTATTCCAAGCCTTGTTATCTATAAGGACAAATTTTCCTACTTTATTCTACTGATTAGATTCTTGCTATTCTTAAATTGCTGAATAAATTTAGATAGATATTGCTATTTCCACATGCAAAATAAATTGTGATTCTAAGTAAAAGTTTGTTATAGATTAGTTTATTGACAATTGAGAAACTTGAAAACATTGAATAGTTCTTTAAAATTTATAGCATGATGCATCAAGTGACTATACGAGATCTTAGCTGCATCTAGATGGTACCCTTGTATACCCTGTAATTATAAATTATGCTAAACACACAAAATAAGTATATGAAAAACTTATTATTTATTTAAATACAAAAATGCTATTTAATTCATTTTTTTTAACTAAGAAATTTCTTTTCTAAAAGTCCAGGGAAATAGAACTATCAAAGGATACACTTGCAACTAGTGGAATTTCTACTGCGATTTCTTAATAGTTAGAAAAGAAAGGTATAATGTAGTTTTCACTGTGGTTGTTTTCTGTATCCTCTCACATTCTGGATGTCACCAAAAGCCTTTGATTGTATTTAGACTATTTTTATGGCATTGCAAATATTGGCTGCCTAATTATCACTTCAAAAACTACATATGCTGCACTCCTTTAAGGTAGGGTCCAAATTTGTTCATAATTAGACTATTATGAAAATATCTTGTTAAGTGCTGACAGAAATTAAGTACTAAATAAGAGTATTGTACATATGGGGAATTAAAAAACAAACAAGAGGAAGTAGTAAATCACTAGAAGTTTTCTAGGCAGAAAAATGAACCAAGGACATTGGAGACAGAGAAATTTGTTTGCAAAGGCAAGTAGATTTTATTAATTTATTCAGTAAATATTTATTGAGCCTATTACGCATGCTAGGCTGTTGGGATGCAATCTGATGCAAAAACATATGTGGTTCCAACTCGCATAGAGTTTGCAATTTATGAAAAGGTATTCAGTCAGTAAATTCCTTGAAAAATGTGTTTCAAAAAGCTGAAATAAGTGTGTAAAGCAAAATAAGTTGCATATGCCTTCTTCTAAGTTAATTAACCATGTTTTACAGTCCTAATTTGTCTCTACAATGGCATTATTTATAACTTTTGAGAAATGAGTGGTCGTTCCTAGGGCATAAACACTTAGGTATAATAATACATTATATGTAATGTTACATTAATGTTGTCTGCTTACATATAATGTTATATCACTTAATGTGTAACATAAGCTGCTTCTCCCCTAATCTTTGGTACTATTTATGTCCTAGATTTTACTTTAACGTATCCTTTGAACATATAATTTATCACTATTTTTGTTTTAGACAGAGCCATCTGTTAGAGGCATTAAAAGTAAGGAAAAAATGAATTTTATGCTTTCCTTCATTTATTTTATATCCAGGGTTCATCCTTTTTTAAAGTACGTCCAAGTTTCTGTCTGGTTTCATATTCTTTCTGCCTAAAGAATTTTTCTTAATATCTCTTGTGTTGCAAGTCTACTTAGACATAAATTATCTTTGTGTTTGTGTGTGAGAGAGAGACAGAGAGAGAGTAAGTCATTATTTCTCCTTTGTTTTGGAAGATATTTTAGAGTATAGGATTCTATATAGGTATTTATTTTTCTTTAAAGACTTTAAATATGACAATTTGTTGTGCTCTGTATTGTATGATTTCAAATAAGAACTGCACTGTAATGCTTATCTTTATTATTTGCATATAATGTGTCCTTTTTTCTGAGTATCTTCAAGTTTTTTCAAATTCATTTATTTTCAGGAGTGACAACAGCTAGAGTGGGGCATTGTGTGTGTGTGTGTGTGTGTGTGTGTGTGTGTGTGTGTGTGTGTGTGTTTGGTATCTATCTCTAATTTTAGAAGACTTCTGGCCATTATGTCTTTATATATTTCTCCTCCCATTTTTTCCTCTTTGTAGAATTTCAAGTATACATTTAATAGACCAGCTAACATGTCCAATACACTTTAAATCTATTTTCTCATACTTTCTGGTTTTTGAACTATCTTTAAGGTCATTAAATTGTTTTTTCTTTTTCTTTTTTGGCTGTGTTGATCATGTGGAGCATGTTAAAGTGCTTGAATTGGGCATAAGTTTGTTGAAGGTATTCCTTATCACTGTTACTGCTCTTTTAATTTGCTTGTTTCCAGAATTTTCATTTTTTCTGTTTTATATACTTCATTTCTATGCAAAAAGT
Source organism: Nanger dama (assembly GCA_917880005.1). Classification (NCBI taxonomy): domain Eukaryota; kingdom Metazoa; phylum Chordata; class Mammalia; order Artiodactyla; family Bovidae; genus Nanger; species Nanger dama. The sequence continues at coordinate 9,338,534 of CAKJTW010000059.1, forward strand.
AACCATTTTATCTTGCATGACATTCCCCTTTTCAATTAAAGATTTTATTATATTAAGCACACTGATTTTAACATTGTACTCAGAGATTTCTCACATCCATGTCAGCTCTATTGACTGCTTTTTCCTCTTGAAGTTCACTGTTTATTTCTTGCTTTTTTTTTTTTTAAAGTAAAACGTTTAATGTTTTGTTGAAGAAACTAACCATAAATGAGACAGTAGTTAATGAGCTAATTAACTTTTTTGAAGTGAAGTGTTAGTTGCTCAGTCGTGTCCGACCATATGCGAGCCAATGGACCACAGCCCACTAACTTCCTCTTTCCATGGGATTTTCCAGGTAAGGATATTGGAGTGGGTTGCCATTTCCTTCTCCAGGGGATCTTCCTGACCCAGGGATTGCACCCCAGGTCTGCTACACTAGAGGCAGATTCTTTACCGACTGAGCTATGAGGGAAATGTTGGGGGATGAGGCATAAATTAGCAAACTTTTTCTTCTCTAGACCTTAACTTTGTGGATTTGAAGCTATCCAAATAGGAATGACCCTTGATTTGGACTGTTTTCTTGCTACTGTTAGCTTCAGTATACTTGGTCACCAATTTCTTTGGTATTAATTTGTGTTTAGTTTGGAGGCTATTATTTTATGTGGTATTATGATTTCTGCTTGATTCTCAGCTTTAGGGCTCCCCTTTACAATGCTCCTGAGAGAGCATTCCTCTCCAGTCTTGTTCTATTCTGCTATTACACCAGAGTTGCTCACCTGCCACTCATCATATTTTGGTCTAGTGGTAAAGTATAATTACTCCTATTCCAGCTGTTATTTTGACCCTGCACCTTTTCTGATCCTGAAGACCTTCAGCAGCCTTACTAATGCCTTGAAGTGTTTATTGTTTTCCTACCACAGTAAGTTCTTTAGGGCAGGTAGGGAACAAATATCACTTAGATGTTTCCATTCGGGGCTTCCCTGGTGGTTCAGTGGTAAAGAATCCACCTGTAATGCAAGCGTCACAGGAGATGCAGGTTCCATCTCTGGGTTGGGAAGATCTCCTAGAGAAGAGATCCCCTAGTGGAATGGCAACCCACTCCATTGTTCTTGCCTGGAGAATCCCATGGACAGAGGAATCTGGCAGGCTATGGTCCATAGGGTCACAAAGAATCAGACAAGACTGAAGCGACTTAGCACACATGCTCCTGTGGTGGGGCTTCCCAGGTAGCTCAGTGGTCAAGAATCTTCCTACAATGCAGGAGACTTGCAAGAGATATGGTTTCAGATCCCCCGGAGTAGGAAATGGCAACTCACTCTAATATTCTTTCCTAGAGAACCCCATGGACAGAGGGGCCTGGTGGGCTATAGTCCATCGGGTCACAAAGAGTTGGACAGGACTGAACAACCAAACAGCAACAGCTACATGCTCTTCTTGCAGCCTCTGCCATGTATTCCTGCAGCTTTGCACTGTGAAGGGTTTCCCTTGAACTTTCACTGATATTTTTAGTGACTGTCCTCTGAGATTCATGCTGAAAAACCTACAAGTAGGTGTAAACTCCTGTATACAGACAGCACCAAGTCTCAAAACCTTCGCATCAGCATATAATCAGCTGTCAATTGTTGAAAACTCTAGCCTCATTCTTCTTGTCAGTGTCTATCATCCTGGGTGAAGAAATGCTCGTGTCTCTCCCTTTTTTTTCCCTCTTTCCTCCATGCTCTAGTCTATTTCTAGGTTTTGGGTCAGTGGATTCGATCATGAGCTCAATTTTTTTGGTTAAAAAGTCATGAACATGTAATTTGCTGCTTTTTGCTTTTGAAGGGAAGAGTGGTGTATTTAAAAACCATAATTTTTAAACTGATGTTTGGAAAGTGAATCAGAGTTACTGTGTGAAAAGGAGTATGCCAGAAGAGAACTTCAGGTCAAAGAAATATCATGGAGGTGTTACGAGGAATTAAGATATTTTCAAACAAAGGAAACAGGAGCAATGGAAGCAGTGGATAAGCATGGATAATGAACATAAAGAAACTAGGAGAAACTGGAGAGATAGGGCATATCACATCATGCCTAGACCTTGTTTAGTTCTTATTCTATGAATGATGAGAATTCCTTGATGTATTGCAAGCAATTTTCATAATTTTTTTGAAATTTTGACCTTGGATACACTTTTGAAACAATTTAAAATCATGTGAGTAGATCTATCGAAAATGAGTGCAGAAGTCCAGGTAGAATAAGATGGATATTTGAACTAGGGATATAGGAGTATATATGGAAAGAAACAAGCAGATTCCTTTTTTGAAGACTCTGACACAGGTAGAGAGAATGGTGAAACATTCATGGTAGCAGCTGCACAGGTTAATAATACTTATTTTAGGAAATTAGGCTGGAAATGACTTGGAATGAGATTAAGAAAGACCATGGAGTCCATTCTAAGAAGCCTGTATTGATTTCTTCTATGTAGTGAAATCATAGTATGTTGTATGCTGAGCTGTGATTAATCATATTATATTTGAGGAAAAGTAGCTTAAATCACTAAATCACAATCTCCGTGAATCGGATATTGTTGCATTCTGAACAGCAAATTCAACATTCTTAAGCTTATGTCAGTAAAAATGTGTATTAATATTGTAAAACCAGGTAAGAACTGCCTTTGCAAATAAATTAATGAACTATTAAGACATAGAAAATTTAGCTTTATCACCACCCTTGTTTGAACAAAATCCGTCAGTAAAATATATTAGTTGGAATCATCATCTCTATAAAACCTGATTGGAAGGTGATGAAGACGAACCAGTTGATAGATGAAAAGTGGTTATATTTTAAAATATGTCATTTCCCTTATGGTTCAAATAAAGCATATATGAAAAATACATTATATTTTATACCATAGCACATTTATAAATTCTGGTTTATAAGTGAAGATTCATTACAGGTTAATTTTCTAGTTTTCAAATGTTAATTTCTTAACAGATTGAACAATCTAGCTATTTTTTTATTCAGGTTATAAATGAGCATATATTGAACACATAACAAGCACTAGTTATTGTGGATGCAGGGATTAAAAAAGAAAAAAAAACTAGATGGCATATATTGTGTCCAAAAGAGAAACAAACATTTTGCAGTGCAGCATGGTTTCAAGCTGAAGAGTGCAAAGGGCGGAAGTACCTGCGTGAGGCAGGATGGAGACTGTATAATAAAGTAAGTAAGCAAGATTTCTTGAAATGATTTGTAATGCTTTTATTTCTGAATAACATATTGTTGTTTTAGTCTCTGATTCATGTCTGACTTTTCTGACCCCGTGGACTGTAGCCCACCTAGCTTCTCTGTCCATGGGATTCTCCAGACAAGAATACTGGAATGGGTTGCCATTTTTTCCTCCAGGGGAGCCACTTGAGAAGTCTCAAAATAATATATTAGGGAGACCGAAAATAGCTTTAAAGAGCCTCTTAATAAAGGTGAAAGAGGAATGTAAAAAACCAGCTTAAAGCTCAACATTCAAAGAACTGAGATCGTGGCATCCGGTCCTATCACTTCATGGAAAATAGATGGGGAAACAATGGAAACAGTGAAAGCTTTTATTTTCTTGGGCTCTGAAATCACTGCAGATGGTGACTGCAGCCATGAAATTAAAAGACGCTTGCTCCTTGGAAGAAATGCTATGACAAACTTAGACAGTGTATTTAAAAGCAGAGACATTACTTTGCCAACAAAGATCTGTATAGTCAAAGCTGTGGTTTTTTGAATAGTCATGTATGGATGTGAGAGTTGGACTGTAAAGAAAGCTTAACGCTGAAGAACTGATGCTTTTGAACTGTAGTATTGGAGAAGACTCTTGAGGGTCCCTTGGACTGCAAGGAGATCCAACCAGTGAATCCTAAATGAAATCAGTCCTGAATATTCATTGGAAGGACTGATGCTGAAGCTGAAACTCTAATACTGTGGCTACCCAATGTGAAGAGCCATCTTATTAGAAAAGACCCTGATTCTGGGAAAGATTGAAGGCAGGAGGACAGAGGACAAGATGGTTGGATGGCATCACTGACTCAATGGCCATGAGTTTGAGCACACTCCAGGAAATAGTGAAGGACAGGGAAGCCTGGCATGCTTCAGTCCATGGAGTTGCAAAGAGTCGGACATGAGTGAATGACTGAAAAATGAATAAAAAATGGCTTAGCAAATGTCAATTGTATACAAGAATACACACCTTTCTCTTTTCATACTTTATCCTTCTCATTTGGATTTTTTGGTTTGGGCCACTTCTGCCTTCAGGCTTGTCATTGGAATTTCATCACTATCAGCCTACAACTTACTGACAGGAAGAAATCCCCCCCAATATGCCTTACCTGAAGATGTGAATGACTGGATGGAACACCCAAAAGGACTGCTTCATGGACCCTAGCAACCACACCACTGCTTCTGGTCCCATCTGGTTGTTGTCTTCTCTCAGCCTGCCGAAGCCTTGCTCTTCAGATTTAGAAACCCTTCTTGCTTCTGACTCATATTTTGTTGACTTACCATGGTTACTCTTGCTGTTTTCAAATACTTACCCTCACTATCCTGCATCCATCCTTTTCTATTACTGTCTATGATGCAGTATTCAATCTATTGTGTTTTTAAACTCAAGTGGAAGAATTTTCCTTCTCTAATTATATCATCTCAGTAGGGATAAAGGTAATTTTTACTATTTTTAAGCCATGAATTAATGATAAATCTGAGTAATCACATTCAGTTCAGTTCAGCTGCTCAGTCATGTCCAATTCTTTGCAATCCCATGTACTGAAACACGCCAGGCTTCTCTGTCCACCAACTCCCAGAGCACACTCAAACTCACGTCCATTGTGTTGGTGATGTCATCCAACCATCTTATCCTCTGTCATCCCCTTCTCCTCCTGCCTTCAATCTTTCTCGGTTTCAGAACCTTTTCCAAAGAGTCAGTTCTTTGCATTAGGTGGTCAAAGTATTGGAGTTTCAGCTTCAGCATCAGTCCTTTCAATGAATATTCAGGACTGATTTCATTTAGGATTCACTGGTTGGATCTCCTTGCAGTCCAAGGGACCCTCAAGAGTCTTCTCCTATACTACAGTTCAAAAGCATCAATTCTTCTGCATTCAGTTTTATTTATAGTCCAACTCTCACAACCATAAATGACTATTGGAAAAACCATAGCTTTGACTAGATGGACATTTTTTGGCAGAGTAATGTGTTGCTTTTTAATATGTCTAGGCTGGTTATAGCTTTTCTTCCAAGGAGGAAGACATGGCTGTAGTCACTATCTGCAGCAATTTTGGAGCCCCCCAAATAAAATCTCTCACTGTTTCCATTGTTTCCCCATCTATTTGCCGTGAAGTAATGGGATTGAATGCCATGATCTTAGTTTTTTGAATGTTGAGTTTTAAGCCAACTTTTTCACTCTCCTCTGTCACTTTCATCAAGAGGCTCTTTCGTTCTCACTTTCTATAATCACATTTTTAGTGATGTCACTCAGTTGTGTCCTTTGCGACATGACTCTTTGTGACCCCATGGACTGTAGCCTACCATGCTCCTCTGTCCATGGGATTTTCCAGGCAAGAGTACTGGAGTGGGTTGCCATTTCCTTCTCCAGAGGATCTTCCCAACCCAGGGACTGAACTCGGGTCTTCCGCATTGTAGGCAGACACTTTACTGTCTGAGCTACTATTCTGCTTTCATATGAACTACAAACCACAATTTGGTCAAAAATTTTAATATTCTGGTGGTTATATATTGTAAAACAAAGAGTATTTTTGAATCTTTTTCTTCAAGATTTTGAAATCTACAATTCTCTTTTCCTCTTTTTTGAAAACCATCCCATCTGTACTTCAACTGATGGTAGGGTTTTCAGATAAGAAGAGAACCTAATCACTTAAAAGTGAAAGAAAAAGCTCTACCTTTTCTACCATTTCAATTGTTCTTCCCTACTAACTGGAGAATCCAGGGTCACAGAGTGCCCTAATACTTAGCAAACTCTTAAATTTTATTTAAAATTCTCCTCTGTCTTTTTCTACTTCAACTGAACTCATTTAATTCATTTGTATTTTCCATATTGCATTCTTTGTTTTCTTTAACTAGAACCATTGTTTATTGCTTTGTTACTAGCATTTTTATTAACTATAATATTTCTGTGTATATTATTACATATATACATATAATTTCAACTTTTTAGACACTAATTACTCCTAATCTATCAACGTGTCAGAAAGCAGAAAATAATGCTCAGAACCATCAAAAATGTCATATATTATGATTTTAAGTTCACTCAGAAAGTTTATATAAAACAACCTCTATGCAACTTACACTACACATGATCCTGATTCTTAGAGAACAAATCTGCATAAAAGCTTTATCAATTTTAGCATCTATATGTTACAATTCTGCAAAACTTAACTTTCAGGTATTTCCCCATATTTTTAGTAGGTCTTAGATATAGCTTTCTAAATTAGATTTCTGGTCCCAGTTTGAAAGTATAAGAAAGGGACCGAGGGTGTTTCCTCACACCTCCAACAAGCAATGATTTGACACCACTGGATATCTTATGAAAATGAAGTGAAGTTGCTCAGTTGTGTCTGACTCTTTGCAACCCCATGAACTGTAGTCTACCAGGCTCCTCCATCCATGGCATTTCCCAGGGCAATAGTACTGGAGTGGGGTGCCTGATGTTCAAGCTGGTTTTAGAAAAGGCAGAGGAACCAGAGATCAAATTGCCAACATCCACTGGATCATGGAAAAAGTAAGAGAGTTCCAGAAAAACATCTATTTCTGCTTTATTGACTATGTGAAAGCCTTTAACTGTGTGGATCACAATAAACTGTGGAAAATTCTGAAAGAGATGGGAATACCAGACCACCTAACCTGCCTCTTGAGAAATCTGTATGCAGGTCAGGAAGCAACAGTTAGAACTGGACATGGAACAACAGACTGGTTCCAAATAGGAAAAGGAGTACGTCAAAGCTGTATATTGTCATCCTGCTTATTTAACTTCTATGTAGAGTACATCATGAGAAACGTTGGGCTGGAAGAAACACAAGCTGGAATCAAGATTGCCAGGAGAAATATCAAGAACCTCAGATATGCAGATGACACCACCCTTATGGCAGAAAGTGAAGAGGAGCTAAAAGCCTCTTGATGAAAGTGAAAGAGGAGAGTGAAAAAGTTGGCTTAAAGCTCAACATTCAGAAAACGAAGATCATGGCATCTGGTTCCATCACTTCATGGGAAATAGATGGGGAAAGAGTGGAAACAGTGTCAGGCTTTATTTTGGGGGGCTCCAAAATCACTGTAGATGGTGACTGCAGCCATGAAATTAAACTATGCTTACTCCTTGGAAGAAAAGTTATGACCAACCTAGATAGCCTATTCAAAAGCAGAGACATTACTTTGCCAACTAAGGTCCTTCTAGTCAAAGCTATACTTATTCCTGTGGTCATGTATGGATATGAATGTTGGACTGTGAAGAAGGCTGAGTGCTGAAGAATTGATGCTTTTGAACTGTGGTGTTGGAGAAGATTCTTGAGAGTCCCTTGGAATGCAAGGAGATCCAACCAGTCCACTCTGAAGGAGATCAATCCTGGGATTTCTTTGGAAGGAATGATGCTAAAGCTGAAGCTCCAGTACTTTGGCCACCTCATGAGAAGAGTTGACTCATTGGAAAAGACTCTGATGCTGGGAGGGATTGGGGGCAGGAGGAGAAGGGGACAACCGAGGATGAGATGGCTGGATGGCATCACAGACTCGATGGACGTGAGTCTGAGTGAACTCCGAGAGATGGTGATGAACAGGGAGGCCTGGCATGCTGCGATTCATGGGGTCGCAAAGAGTCAGACACGACTGAGCGACTGAACTGAACTGAACTGGGGTGCCATTTCTTCTCCAGGGGATCTTCTCAACCCAGGGATTGAACCCAGGTCTTCTGCATTGTAGACAGATCCTTTACCATCTGAGCCACCAGGGAAGTCCTGGATGTCTTATAATTCAACTCAATTCTGGTATTATTCACCTGGAAATACCATCATATTCCACAAATTGAGGGCTCTGTCTCATGTGATAGACCCTCACTATCAACAGACACCCAAGTTTTTAACCTGTGTTCTGATAGCCCAACTACAAATTTGAGATTCCACCAACCCATGTCAACTCAGAATGCCGATAGTTGTTACTGGTATTTCTGACCAACTAGCTATAAATCAAAGATTTCTGTATCCCCCTCTTTGAGTTCAATTAATTTTCAAAAATGCTTCATGGAACTCAGGAAAATAGCTTATTTGCTAGACTGTTGTTCAGGTGCTAAGTCGTGTCTGATTCTTTGTGACCCCATGGGCTGCAGCATGCCAGGCCTTTCTGTCTCTCACCATTTCCCGGAGTTCACCCAAGTTCTTTGAATTAATAATGCTACACAAACATCTCACCCTCTGCCTCCCTCTTTTCTTCCTGCCCTCAATCTTTCCTAGCATCAGGGTGGTCTTTTCCAAAGACTTGGCTGTTTGCATCAGTTGGCCAAAGTCTTGAAGCTTCAGTTTTAGCATCAGTCTTTCCAATGTATATTCAGATTACATTTTATTATGAAAAGATGCAACACAGGAATAACCAGATGTAAGATGTATAGGGCAATAAATGTGGGAATGATACTGAACTTTCATGCCCTTTCCTGCTACTCTGCCAGCATCTGCTGCTCACCAACCTGGAAGCTCTTTGAACCCAGTGCTGAGTTTTTATAAAGGCTGCATTACATTGACATGATTGATTGAATCATTGGCAATTGACAATTTTTCAACCTCCAGTCCCTCTGCCCTCCCTGGAAGTCAGGGGTAGGACTGAAAGTTTCAACCCTCTAATTAACTGGTTGATTCCAGTGACAATCAGCCCCCATTCTTAGGTGATTTCCAAAACTCACCTCATTAACATAAAAAGGACATCTTAGGCTTTCAACAGTTAGGAAGTTCCAAGTATTTGGGGAACTGTGAGTCAGGACAAAGACCAATATTTGGACGTTTCAAATATATATGAAAAATATACTTTGGTCATCTGAATAACCAAATATATATATTTTTTCTCATAAATCACATTATTACATTTTCACATTAAACAAACAGAAAATTCATAAATTTTATACCCAAGCAGGATTTAGCATAAACGGTTAAATATTCAACTAAAGTAAAATATGGCTGGCTGGTACCTTCATTTCACATTGGTTGCAACTGAATGATCAGCACATAGATAGAAACCTGTATTCACTCATGAAAGATTAGCATTATCAGAAAACAATCTAGTTCAACAAAATTGTTCTTCTTCACTCATTTTGCAGCATTTGTGTATCCTATTCTTTTCTGTTATGTGATATATCTTCATTATCTTTTCTTAATACATTTAAATATATATAATTTCTCAAACAGAAAATATAGTCAACTTCAATTCTAACTCTGCAAACAATATCCTTCTGTTAGAAAATTAGAAGGCAATGTCAAGACTTATCATGTGGTATCATGATGAAAATTTTAATGAAAAGAAATTTGAAAATATTTAGCATTGAGGAAGAACTACTTGAGAATTATTTTTCAGATTATATTGATGTGTGAATATAGGGTCCTACTCCACTCTAACCCATCTCTAGAGTCTAGAAAATATCCTTCACTAATCAATTTATGCCAAAAAAGCAAACAATGAGTAAAGCAATCAATTTTATAATACTACTTTAATTCAATTTTTTCTAGACTGATATAATTTTGAATCCTCAGTAATTATGGCACATCCTAGAAACACTGCTGCATAACGATCAAATAGAAACTTAATAGGTTAAACCAACACAATTTCATCTCACAATTTCAGTGGTCCAAGTCCAAGTACAGCTCAGTGTGGTCTTCTGCTCCAGGTCTCATGTGCTACAATTAACACGGCAAGTAGACTGAATTATCATCTGCAGACATCCCTGGAGAAGAATCCATTTTCAACTCTCACAGTTGTTGGAAGAATCTATTCGTATGACAATAAGATTGAAGGCCCCAGCTTCTTACCAGCTGCCTGCAGGAGTCTACCTTCAGGTCCTAGGGGCCATGCCAGTTTACTGCCAAGTGGCCTTCTTCTGGGCAGTTTACAAATGGCTGTTTGCTTCTTGAACTCAGCAGGAGAATCTCTTGTTCACCAATCTGCTAAGATGGATTTTTACATAAAATAATGTAATCATGGGAGGGGTTTTCCTGGTGGCTTAGGAGTGAAGAATCTGCCTGCCAAGGCTGGAGATGCAACTTTGATTCCTGGGTTGGGAAGATCTCCTGGAGAAGGAAATAACACACAATCCACTGTTCTAGCCTGGAAAATTCCATGGTCATGGGAGCCTGGGGCCACAGTTCATGGGATAGCAAAGAGCTGAACATGACTAAGCAAATAAATGCAATGAGCCTCTTACATTGGAAATATTTGTTGTTTATCTACTTCCCTTTGGTTGGGAAGTCATAGAGATCTAATTGTTTCCAGTGATTTATTTTATCTTGAAAAGTAGAACTACTTGTAGAGGTGTCATTTTGTTTACTTAATTTCCTTTCCATGCCCCTGGTCTTCCTAATCACAGTGAATTTTTCAACTGAGGATTATAAGCAGGACCAAGGTCATGTACCAAAGACTTTTACATTAAGGCTTGTACATTCTTTTCTAATATATTTACCATCATTTTCTAATGTCTGAATTGTGGAATTGGGTGTTGGAATATAGGGGATCTTCCCCCAGTGTATATTCCCCATAACATTGACAGTCACTTTGTCCGTTATTGACAGAGCAAGATGAGGCTTCCATTCTTCCTACCATTTTAGAGTTCCTCGTGGTATTATCAAATGTTTCACTCTAACTATATTACCTGCCTCGCTTTCATTCCCACTGCCAGAACTGCCTGAGCAAAGATTCCTCAGTGATAGATGGTTTAAGTGGTTCTCCTAGATCTATTCCAATTACTACAATATTTTGACCTTAAACTTGGTAACATGTTGTCTAAAAACTTTAATATCAGGCATCAAGAACCAGTCCTTTAAACAAAATCTGGCAGAAGAATTCTCTGTCCTGGAACCACAATTTGTGAGCTATTTCCACTTTCCTAGAGATAAATATATCCTGCACCTCTAATGAAAATGCTTTCATTAGAATTTCCTCAGGAAAGGGAAGTCTCTCCTTCCAATGTCAGTGAGCTCTGTAGGAATTTAAAAGTATGTGGACATTTTGAATTAGAAAATGGGAAGGGCAGAGGGAGAGAGACATTGAATAAGAGATGATATGAGGAGGCGAGTTCTTAGAGTAAACTGATATGCTAATATACTGTATGCTAAATTCATATAAATATTTCTTACACTTAATATTACCCGTGTTTTTGTAGGGCCAAGGTTGGAGGGATTAGACTGTAGATGGGGTGAAAGGATTTGGAGGGTGGTAAATGTGTTTATATCTTTTTTCTTTTTGTGACTGGGCCAGGTCTTAGTTGTGGTACAGCACCTAGTTCCCTGACCAGGGATTGAACCCAGGCCCCTTGAACTGGGAGCTTGGAGTCTTAAACACTGAACCATTGGATAAGTCTGTGGGTTTCATATCTCAGTCGGTTTGGGGGTTACATAAGCTTATTTGCTCATCAAGCTTCAAGTTAAAACTAGTGCATTTTATTGTATTTATGTTTTATCTTCTCAGTTTGATCAAATAAACAATGTTACATATGGTTTGTAGTTAGCTTTATTTATAGATAAATGTATACTTACAAATATGGTAACTATTTGGTAATATTTGGTACTATTTTACACTATATGGTGAATATAGTACAGACTTAGAAAGGGTGAGGAATGGGAAGAGGGAATATGCATTTTACAGTTATCTATAGTATTTTATTACTCTTTTATAAAGAGATCATATATATTTAATCTGAGTGTGGGTTTATAAGTGTTTAATCTTCTACATTATTCTATTTTATAGAACATGTTTCAAATTTGAGTCTTTTTATTCTGAGAGAGTGTGTGTAATTAGTCATGTCTGACTCTTGCAACCTTAGAGACCGTAGCCCACCAGGCTCCTCTGTCCGTGGGATTTCCCAGAAAAGAATACTAGAGTGGGCTGTCATTCCCTTCTCCAGGGGATCTTCCCAACCCAGGATTCAGTCCACATCTCTGGTGTTTCCTGCATTGGCAGGCAGATTCTTTACCACTGAACCTTCTGGTGTAAATCCACATGGAGTTGTAAGAAACAATATACGTGGGTCAGAGGAACTAGAGGGTGGAATGAACTGAGAGAGTAGTCTTGGCATATATACACTGAAAAGTAGCCTACCAGGCTCCTCTGTCCATGGGATTTTCCAGGCAATAGTACTGGAGTGGATTGCCATTTCCTTCTCCAGGGGATCATCCCAACCCAGGGATTGAGCCCAGGTCTCCTGCATTGTAGACTGATGCTTTACCGCCTGAGCCACCAGGGAACACTGTATACATGGGTAAAATAGATAGATAGTGGGAAACAGCTCTATAGCACAGGGAGCTAACTCAGTGCTCTGTGGTGACCTAGATGGGTAGGATATGTGTGTGGGGGGCGGGAGGGGCAGTGGGAGGGAGGTACCAGAGGAAGGGGGGTATATGTATACATAGAGTTGACTCACTCTGTTGTACAGCAGACACTAACCTAATATTAGAACCTGACCCAGGGATTGAACCTGGGTCTCCTGCATTGCAGCTGGATTCTCTGCCATCTGAGCCATCAGGAAAGCCCTAAGCAACTATATTTCATATTTTTTAAAAGACATCATATAGTGAAAACTTATGTATCCTTTTTAGCAATGTATGACTCACTCAGTTTATCTGAATCCTTAACAGTATTTGATGTCACTTGTGGGTTTTTGTCATTTTGATAGATGTATAGGTGTATCCCATTGTGGTTTTAATTTGCATGTCACAAATGGCTAATGCCTGTTGGATATGTTTTCCAGTGTATATTTCCCACTGTATATCCTCTTTGGTGAGTTGTCTCTTCCTTTCTTTACCCAATTTTCTAACTGGATTGTTTGTTTTATCTAATTAGGCCATTTATTACTGTTGAGTTTTGAGAGTACTTTATGTATTCTAAATAATAGTCCATTGCTGAATATATGACTTGTAATATTTTCTCCCATTCAGTGATTTGTCTCTTCATCCCCTTAATGGTATCTCTCACAGAACAACTGTATGTAATTTTCATGAAGTTAAATAGTTCAATTCTTTCCTTTTTTATGAATCATGCTTCTGTTGGTGTCATGTCTAAGAATTCCTTAGACCTGGGTTTCAAAGATTTTCTATCTTTTTTTCTTCAAAAATTTATTTTATTTTAAATTTTATTTCATGGTCCACTTTGGGTTATTTTTGTATAAGATGAGGGAGTTTTGTTTTTTGTTTTTTTTTTTTTTGCCTGTGAATGTCTAGTTGCTTTGTCATTGTGTGTTAAAAAGGCTATGTGTCCTCCACTGAATTACTTTCATACTTGTTTCGAAAATTAGGTGGACATATTTGTGTCTATTTCTAGATTCTCTATTATTTCCACTGATTTATTTCTCTATTCTTATGGCAATCAGGTCAGTTCAGATCAGTCGCTCAGTCATGTCCGACTCTTTGCAACCCCACGAATCGCAGCACACCAGGCCTTCCAGTCCATCACCAACTCCCGGAGTTCACTCAGACTCACGTCCATCGAGTCAGTGATGCATGCCATCCAGCCATCTCATCCTCTGTCGTCCCCTTTTCCTCCTGCCCCGAATCCCTCCCAGCATCAGAGTCTTTTCCAATCAGTCAACTCTTGGCATGAGGTGGCCAGAGTACTGGAGTTTCAGCTTTAGCATCATTCCTTCCAAAGAAATCCCAGGGCTGATCTCCTTCAGAATGGACTGGTTGGATCTCCTTGCAGTCCAAGGGACTCTCAAGAGTCTTCTCCAACACCACAGTTCAAAAGCATCAATACTTCATCACTCAGCCTTCTTCACAGTCCAACTCTCACATCCATACATGACCACAGGAAAAACCAGAGCCTTGACTAGATGGACTTTAGTTGGCAAAGTAATGTCTCTGCTTTTGAATATGCTATCTAGGATGGTCATAACTTTTCTTCCTAGGAGTAGCATATTTTAATTTCATGGCTGCAGTCACCATCTGCAGTGATTTTGGAGCCCCCAAAAATAAAGTCTGACACCGTTTCCACTGTTTCCCCCATCCATTTCCCATGAAGTGATGAGACCGGATGCCATGATCTTCGTTTTCTGAATGCTGAGCTTTAAGCCAACTTTTTCACTCTCGACTTTCAATTTCATCAAGAGGCTTTTTAGTTTCTCATCACTTTCTGCCATAAGGGTGGTGTCATCTGCATATCTCAGGTTACTGATATTTCTCCTGGCAATCTTGTGTTTCTTCCAGTCCAGCGTTTCTCATGATGTACTCTGCATAGAAGTTAAATAAGCATAGTGACAGTATACAGCCTTGACGTACTCCTTTTCCTACTTGGAACCAGTCTGTTGTTCCATGTACAGTTCTAACTGTTGCTTCCTGACCTGCATACAGATTTCTCAAGAGGCAGGTTAGGTGGTCTGGTATTCCCATCTCTTTCAGAATTTTCCACATTTTATTGTGATCCACACAGTCAAAGGCTTTGGCATAGTCAATAAAGCAGAAATGGATGTTTTTCTGAAACTCTCTTTCATTTTCCATGATCCAGCGGATGTTGGCAATTTGATCTCTGGTTCCTCTGCCTTTTTGAAAATCAGCTTGAACATCAGGAAGTTCACGGTTCACGTATTGCTGAAGCCTGGCTTGGAGAATTTTGAGCATTACTTTACTAGCATGTGAGATGAGTGCAATTGTGTGGTAGTTTGAGCATTCTTTGGCATTGCCTTTCTTTGGACTTGGAATGAAAACTGACCTTTTCCAGTCCAGTAGCCACTGCTGAGTTTTCCAAATGTGCTGGCATATTGAGTGCACCACTTTCACAGCATCATCTTTCAGGATTTGAAAGAGCTCAACTGGAATGCCATCACCTCCACTAGCTTTGTTCGTAGTGATGTTTTTAAGGCCCACTTGATTTCACATTCCAGGATGTCTGGCTCTAGATGAGTGATCACACCATTGTGATTATCCAGGTGGTGAAGATCTTTTTGTACAGTTCTTCAGTGTATTCTTGCTACCTCTTCTTAATATCCTCTGCTTCTGTTAGGTCCAGACCATTTCTGTCCTTTATCGAGCCTCTCTTTGCATGAAGTGTTCCCTTGGTATCTCTAATTTATTTTGAAGAGATCTCTAGTCTTTCCCATTCTGTTCTTTTCCTCTATTTCTTTGCATTGATTGCTGAGGAAGGCTTTCTTATTTCTTCTTGCTATTCTTTGGAACTCTACATTTAGATGCTTATATCTTTCCTTTTCTCCTTTGCTTTTTGCCTCTCTTCTCTTCACAGCTATTTGTAAGACCTCCACAGACAGCCATTTTGCTTTTTTGCATTTCTTTTCCATGGGGATGGTCTTGATCCCTGTCTCCTGTACAGTGTCACGAACTTCATTCCATAGTTCATCAGGCACTCTATCTATCAGATCTAGGCCCTTAAATCTATTTCTCACTTCCACTGTATAATCGTAAGGGATTTGATTTAGGTCATACCTGAATGGCCTAGTGGTTTTCTTACTTTCTTCAATTTAAGTCTGAATTTGGTAATGAGGAGTTCATGATCTGAACCACAGTCAGCTCCTGGTCTTGTTTTTGTTGACTGGATAGAGCTTCTCCATCTTTGGCTGCAAAGAATATAATCAATCTGATTTCTATGTTGACCATCTGGTGATGTCCATGTGTAGAGTCTTCTCTTGTGTTG
The DNA here is from genome assembly GCA_917880005.1 of Nanger dama. Classification (NCBI taxonomy): domain Eukaryota; kingdom Metazoa; phylum Chordata; class Mammalia; order Artiodactyla; family Bovidae; genus Nanger; species Nanger dama. Next base: position 9,354,353 of record CAKJTW010000059.1, read on the forward strand.
TTGGAAGAGGGTGTTTGCTATGACCAGTGCATTTTCTTGGCAAAACTCTATTAGTCTTTGCCCTGCTTCATTCCGCATTCCAAGGCCAAATTTGCCTGTTACTCCAGGTGTTTCTTGACTTCCTACTTTTGCATTCCCGTCCCCTCTAATGAAAAGGACATCTTTTTTGGGTGTTAGTTCTAAAAGGTCTTGTAGGTCTTCATAGAACCATTCAGCTTCAACTTCTTCAGTGTTACTGATTCAGGCATAGACTTGGATTACTGTTATATTGAATGGTTTGCCTTGGAGACGAACAGAGATCATTCTGTCATTTTTGAGATTGCATCCAAGTACTGCATTTGGGACTCTTTTGCTGACCACAATGGCTACTCCATTTTTTCTGAGGGATTCCTGCCTGCAGTAGTAGATATAAATGTCATCTGAGTTAAATTCACTCATTCCAGTCCATTTTAGTTTGCTGATTCCTAGAATGTCAACATTCACTGTTACCATCTCTTGTTTGACCACTTCCAGTTTGCCTTGATTCACGGACCTGACATTCCAGGTTCCTATGCTATCTTGCTCTTTATAGCATAGGGCCTTACTTCTATCACCAGTCACATCCACAGCTGGGTATTGTTTTTGCTTTGGCTCCATCCCTTCATTCTTTCTGGAGTTATTTCTCCACTGATTTCCAGTAGCATATTGGGCACCTACTGACCTGGGGAGTTCCTCTTTCAGTATCCTATCATTTTGCCTTTTCATACTGTTCATGGGGTTCTCAAGGAAAGAATATTGAAGTGGTTTGCCATTCTCTTCTCCAGTGGACCACATTCTTTCAGACCTCTCCACCATGACCCATTTGTCTTGGGTTGCCTCGTGGGCATGGCTTAGTTTCATTGAGTTAGACAAGGCTGTTGTCCTAGTGTGATTAGATTGACTAGTTTTCTGTGAGTATGGCTTCAGTGTGTCTGCCCACTGATGCCCTCTTGCAACACCTACCATCTTACTTGGGTTTCTCTTACCTTGGGCATGGCATATCTCTTCACGGCTGCTCCAGCAAAGTTTAGCTGCTGCTCCTTACCTTGGACGAGAGTATCTCCTCACCACTACCCTTTGTGACCTTCAAGGTGGGATAGCTCCTAGGCACTCCTGTGCCCATGCAGCGCAGCTCCTCAGGCATGTAGCTACATAATAGGTCTTACAAACATGCAGATCAAATCTCCCACTTTATTCTTCTTTTTGAAAATTGTTTTAACTATTCTAGTTGCTTGAATTTTCAATATAAGTTTTAGAATTATCTTGTATATAACTGTAACATGTCTTGCTTGCATTATGATAGGAATTGAATTAAACCTATATACATTAATGTGAAGAAGTTTGTCAATATTGCTATATTGATGCTTTAATCCATAAACATGGATTGGTTCTCTTTTGATTTCTTTCATCGGTGTTGTGTAGTTTGGGCTTACAAAGCCTATACATATTTTATTAGAATTATACTTGTAAATATTGCATTTTTAAAGCAGTGCTAAGTGGTATTGTATTTTTAATTCCAGTATCCATGTGTTTATTGCTAGTATACAGGAATAAAATTGTTTTCTGTATATTAATTTGTGCCCTTCAGCTACACTGAACTCATTTATTTGTTCTAATTTTAGAACAAATTTTAGATTCTTTTGGAATCTCTATGCAGAAAATCATCTTATGTCAAGAGAGACAGTTGTATTTCTTCTTTTCTAATCTGTGTCTCCCTGTATCCATATGTATTCTCCTCTTCTTATAGTATGCTAGTCATATTGGATTAAAGTCCACCTTAATCCAGTATGAACTCATCTTAACTTGATTACATCTATAAAGACACTATCACTGAATAATGGTGTATTCTGAGGTTCTTCACTGAAATGGATTTTATGGGATAATATTCAACCCAGTGCACCTGGGTTTTCTTTTAACCTCATGTATACCAGACTTGAAGCTGAAGTTGGAATTCAGCAAACATAGATTTAACTCCCCCACCCAAACAAATCCTGCTTACCTTAACCCAAAAAATCATGAAAGGATAAGTCCAGTAAATTAGAAAACTTTGAGATAATAACTGCTTTTCTCCAACTCAAGTCTTGTGACTCTGTCCACTGATACCAGAAAAATCCAAGGAAGGAACACAAACTATTACCCTTATTAGGTTGTAACAAGGCTCTCCAGTATTCTTACTGGAGTGGTGCCAGAGAAGGCCAAGTAAGAAGCTGGAACTTTTGTCTCTATTGTTTGGTAATTAACCCTTCCCTTCACCAACACCCTGCTTCCTCTGTGTTGTTAATGGAAACCCACAGGAAGCCTGAATTTCCATTTCCAATTGACATTAAGGAATCATCCATCTCTTTCTACTGGGGTGTTATCAAAGGTGGCGTAGTTGAAAATGAAGAGTTTCACCATTGTCCACCAGTAATAACAAGTTGTGGCTTCCCTGGTAGCTCAAACAATAAAGAATCTGCCGTCAGTGCAGGAGACTCAGGTTCAGTCCCTGGGTTGGGAAGATCCCCTGGAGAAGGAAACTGCAACCCACTTTAGTTTTTTACCTAGAGAATTCCATGGACAGAGGAGCTTGGCATGCTACAGTCCATGAGGTCACAAAGAGTCGGACAGGGCTGAGCGATTAAGGCTTCACTTTCATTAGTAATGAGACCACTGCATTGTGGTATCAGTAGAGATTCAAGGGAGGGGATGCTGTGCTAGTGTTTAGTCACTTCAGTCATGTCTGACTGCGACCCCATGGACTGTAGCCCACCAGGCTCCTCTATCCTTGAGATTCTCCAGGCAAGAATACTGGAGTGGGTTTCCATGCCTTCCTCTAGGGGATCTTCCTTACCCAGGGATCCAACTTGCATCTTCTGTGTCTCCTGCTTTGCAGGCAGCTTCTTTCCTGCTGAGCCACCAGAGAAGCACCAGGAGATCCTGATAACCTGTAATAAGATGTCCCCCAGGTAACCTGCTGTCTTCTTTTGACCTTTCAGAATCCCCTTATGTTTATTTTATATAAAATGTACAAGGTTTTTCATTTGTGCTTAGTGAGAGGAGTAGAAGAAAGTGAATCTACTTCATCTTACCAGCAGCACAAATCACTCCACACTCTAAGAGGCATTTTAGATAATTTTGCTGCTTAACTTACTCAGTAAATTTTAATGAAATACATAGGAAAAAAGTAAAATAAAATAAAAATATAGGCACATTCTATGCATAGATGGTCATACAGAGCACAGTTCCAATCTAGGTGCATAGTGCTCAGTTCAGTTCAGTCGCTCAGTCATCTCCGACTTTTTGTGACCCCATGAACAGCAGTACAACAGGCTTCCCTGTCCATTACCAACTCTCAGAGCTTGCTCAAACTCATATCCATTGAGTCAGTTATACTATCCAACCATCTCATCTTCTGTTAACCCGTTCTCCTCCTGCCTACAATCTTTCCCAGCATCATGGGCTTTTTCAATGAGTCAGTTCTTTGCATCAGGTGGCCAAAGTATTGGAGTTTCAGCTTCAGCATCAGTCCTTCCAATGAATATCCAGGGTTGATTTCCTTTAGAATTGACTGGTTGGATCACTTTGCAGTCCAAGGATCTCTCAAGAGTCTTCTCCACCACCACAGTTCAAAAGCATGAATTCTTCAGCTCTCAGCTTTCTGTATTGTCCAACTCTCATATCCATATGTGACTACTGGAAAAACCATAGCTTTGATTAAAAGCTGTGTCAGCAAAGTAAAGTTTCTGCTGCTCAGTGCCAGCAATGGAGCTTGCTTTCTTAGATTATAGGGAAGTTCAGTTTATAAACCATGCTGTGGTCTGTGCTATCTTTTTCTCAAGCTGTTCACGATGGAGAGATTAATCTAAGCAATTGTATCTACATTGATCCAGATTCTTGCAGGAACCCATAGTGTATCTATCTGCTTTCTTTCAGTCTTGCGTTCCAAACTTCTGAGGTTACTTTATAAACAGCAGTGATTTAAAAAAAAAAAAAAAAAAAAAGGTATACTGACTTTGTCTTAATCTGAAGGAGGAACAACCTTTTGAGATACAGACATGCAGGTTACTCCTTATGCACTGAGTCATATTTTCTCCATCATGATGTTATTTTTGTCTCTAGAATAAAATCTTTCTCAATTTTTCTTAAGCATTTACTGTAGATCTAACTAAACCAGGAATAGTTTAGTCTCAACTTACCAGTCACTTCATTTGCAAGGGGGTAACCATCACAAAACCAGATTCCAGGTGCCCAAATATCTGGTTAAGCAGTTATTTCTATGTGTGTCTGTGAGCATGTTTCTGGAAGTGTTTGAATTAGCAGTAGACTGAGTAAAGCAGATTGTCCCCTCCAGTGTTGGTGGACATCATTTAATAATCTATTGAGGTCCTGAATAGAACATAAAAACAGAGGAAAAAGAATTTCTTTTTGCCTGACTTTTGCTTTGCATGAGCTGAAGCATCAGTCTTCTCCTGGTCTCAGGCTAGGGCCTGCATCTGAACTCCTGTTTCTTAAACTTCTGAACTTGAGTAAGAACTCACACTATCAGTTCTCCTGTTTCTCCTCCTATTGGTTCTTTCTCTTTTTTTAGAGAGAGAACTCTGACTGCTACAGTTTTCATTTTGATGCCATTACCATGTGGGGTCAAGCAGAAGAGGATAGCTTTATACAGGGTAGCTTTGAAGGAAACTATTATGGACTGACAGTTTGCTCTCCTACTCTAAATTTGTATGTTGAGATTTTAACCTTCCATGTGCATCTAGAGATGGGCCCTTTGGGATGTGAATAAGGAAGATTGACACATGAAAGTGGTGCCTTCATAATGGGACTAGTGTCCTCATAAAGAGAGACACAGAAAGCTTTCTCCAACATGTGAGGACACAGCAAGAAGGTAGCAGGGCAGAAAGAGGTCCTGCACAAGAAACCAACACTGGTGGCATCCTGCCTCCAGAACTGTGAACAAATAAATTTCAGTTATTTAAGCTACAAAGTCTATGGTATTTTGCTTTGGCAACCAGAGCAAATTAATACAGAGAATTTTATCAATACTTTGATTTTTGGCTGTCTTCACTATTGTGATTAAAAACTGTAAACCATCCCATAATATAGCCTGTTTTATTTCCTTGCTTTGCCTATTACTTCTCTTGAGATCTGAATCCCTTTCTTTGATATTTGGTTGAACTTCCCAATTTCCTCTGGATTTATTAATATAACTCGTTTACGCCTTTGCTTTTTTCTAGACAATGAATTTTGTCTCTGATCAATATCTTCTAATCTCCATCCTTCTTTGTCTTGTTAGTCCTGGATTTAGGAATTAAATGCCTGGAGGGACCAATCCATATTTAAAAAATGAAGCAAATGAATTATAAGCAAAAGAATGGGTGAGTGCTGAGGGGCACATCAAATTAGAGAAGCATATGTTCCCATTCAAAAGGTACAGTGGGTAAATATTCACATTACATTAGAGCCTCCCTATTTTCAGGAGAAACCAGAAATCTGAGTTTTTAAATGTTAACAACTAATTTAAAATATTTAAAAAGGTTGTGTGCAAGCCAGCAGTATTCAGACCAAACAACATAGGTATGAAAGCCAGATTTGGTTCTTTGGTTCCCAATATAGGATCTCATCTATAATCTCTTTAATGATTTTTCCCGGGAGTTATTGTACAAACAGTTCTGCAGGTGGCTCTTATTGACATCTCCTAGATGTCTTTGAAGATCAGGCCAATTTAAGGCCTGCTTATGGTAGGATAATGCCTCACGTCTTTTTCCAGCTCCATCTGGCAAACAGCTCCCTCTGGTTCATAAAATCGCAGCCCAGCTGACTGCTGGCGACAGAGGAGAGCTCCCCCAAAGAACAGAACACAGGATAACTGCCCAACTCTGTCTCAGGGATGGATCTGTCTAAATTGAATAGTTCATGATGCCGCAAGCTGGTATATAGCTCTGCAACCACTTCCGCAGTGGCAACGGAGTGCATCTGTCATGCAGAATCTGCAGACATCAATACTATTGTTATCTTAGGCACTAGGATTTTTATTTTCCTCAATACTTTATTTACTTCACTGGACAATATTGAATTTTCTCTGCCGAACTTGGGCTGTGAGACAGAATCATCAGCAGGTGCTTTAAATTATTCTCTTGATGATTCCGTCTATTTCTGGTATCGTTTTATCACTGAAGAACTGCTTTGGGTTTTCAGTTCTGCTGATCAGACCTGTGTTGATCTACCCTGCAGAAGTTTCAGTGAGTCTCTGAGGCATTTCTTGCTATTTTATTCCTTGTTTCTAATGTGTCAGACCAGGTTGGGCAGTAGCCTGCGGGGGCTGAGCTGCAGCTTGTTTCACAGAAAGTTTCTGAACTTCACCAGAAAATGGTTTGATGGAGTCAAAGAAAGAAGAAGTTAATTTTGAACACACTCTATAAGAAAAATACTCAGTGCTTTTGTCTTTCAATGTTTTTTTGTTGTTGTTGTTGAATCAGATTCATCATATAGTCATTATCATAATAATATCCTTAACATACTTTGTCTCTTTCCCTGTTATTCAGCAAGACAGTTTCTATACATATTTTCAGTCTCATACTGAAGGTTATTAACTCACAAAAACCTAACTGGCTTTCTCATCAAGGTTAGAACCCCTGCCATACATTACCTCAGCTTCCTGTATTTTGCCCATCACCAAAATTACTTACTGTTATTATTATTATTGTTAGTAGCAAATTTTCATTTTAAAAGTATATCTACCTTTAAAGTTTCAAAGGTCATCACCTTTGATGATGACATCACATTCAAAGGCTATAAATGTCTGTCTTATTTGCTGCTGTATACCTAGAAGGACAGATAAATAAGGCATTTCTCAACTGAACTGGTTACACTTGTACATGTGCTTACTACATCACTCAGTCATGTCTGACTCTTCCTGACCCTGAGGACTGTAGCCTACCAGGCTCCTCTGTCCATGGAATTTTTCAGGTGAGAATACTGGAATGGGTTGCCAGTTTCTCCTCCTGTTACATATTTGCTGTTTAGTTTCATACAGTTTATTAATATTTAGCCTCTGTTTGCCAACCACTATTTTATAACTGCACTGGGCAAAATAGCTCACTTCACTCCCTGTGTGCAGTACTTGGTCATCTCTTCTGTTTCCATCCATTGTGCTTCTTCCACTCATATCTAAAGTGTAAGGTAGAAAATTAATTAATTTATTCATCAGTAGTTTAATATTGGTAGCTAGAAGCTTGTTTTATATATTGTTAGTGGGTGATCCAGAAATGTTAAGTTTCTAGCAATTCAGCCCAAATTTCTCTCATCTAAGAACACAGACTTGGTAGTTTATACTTATGAGCCTTTCATCTATTCAATTATTCAAACAGAAACAAATATTTATTTAATATTTAATACTAGTTTGCTAAGACTATTCTGAGTGTCACAGACTGAATGGTTGAAATAACAGGAAATTATCTCACAATTCTGGAGGAGAGAAGGCAAAAGTTAAGACAGTGGCTCTTTCTGATAGCTCTGAGGAAAAGATCTATTCCAAGCTTCTCTCCTTGGCTTGTAGACAGCTGTCTTTTCCCTTTGTCTCCTCCCATTTTCTTCCCTCTATATTTGTCTCTGTGTTCAAATTTCTCTTTTTCATAAGGACATCAGTGCTATTAGACTAGGACCTTCCCTAATAACTTCATATTAAATTGATTACCTCTGTAAAGATCTTCTCTTCCAATAGGATTATATTGTGATGGATGGTGGTTAAGAGTCCAGTGGGTTAATTTTTGGAGGACATAATTCAACCCATAACAAATCTATATCATTAGAACTAATGTTTAGATTCTAGGGAATTCATATTTTATATTCTCATTGGGGAGATCAAACTACCACTCATTAAACAGAAGTATATGATATGAAGAATTACACATCCAAGAGCTGAAATGGTGTGGAACATATGTTTATACTGTAGGAGTTCAGAAATTAAGAACAGCTGTATGCACTAGAGTAATCAGGAAGCATCTGAGACTAATAAAAATAAAATCTTAGTACAACTAAAGCTGAATAAAAACAGAGTTTGGTTAGGTATAAAAGATAGAAAAAGGCATAAAGGTAGGAGATATAGTTGAGAGCACAAAAGTATAAATGATTAAAGATGTAGACATGTTCATGTAAGAGTGAGTAGATCTGGCAGAGGTAGAGGAAGCATGTTGAGGACAAATGGAAAAGGAGGTTAAATTAGATAAAAATGAAGGTTAAACTAGATGGAAGTCATTGGATTTAAAATCTTGGGAGAAAACTTTACATTTGATGAGGTATGAAATAGCCATTGAAAGATTTTAAGCAGAAGACTGACAGTGAGTGTACTAGAATAAGGCAATCTTCAGGGTCTTTTATACCTCCCCATATCTATTTACTTTGTCATGTGACTTTGCAGCCCCTCCCATTAGGGAGTCAAGACTATTTTCTTTTTCCAGTGAGTCTGATGGTCTTTTGACTTACTTTGACCAAACAGATGTGGCCTAATTTACACCACAGCAGTTTTGATCCTGGCCTAAAATTAATGGTTATGTATATATTTTTTTTCCAGTCCCATCACTTCATGGCAAATAGATGGAGAAACAGTGGAAACAGTGGCTGATTTTATTTTTCTGAGCTCCAAAATCACTGCAGATGGTGATTGCAGCCATGAAATTAAAAGATGCTTACACCTTGGAAGGTAAGTTATGACCAACCTAGACAGCATATTAAACATCAAAGACATTACTTTGCCAACAAAGGTCTGTCTAGTCAAGGCTGTGGGTTTTCCAGTGGTCATGTATGGATGTGAGAGTTGGACTATAAAGAAAACTGAGACCTGAAGAATTGATGCTTTTGAACTGTGGTGTTGAAGAAGACTCTTGAGAGTCCCTTGGGCTTCAAGGAGATCCAACCAGTCCATCCTAAAGGAGATCAATCCTGGATGTTCATTGGAAAAACTGATGTTGAAGCTGAAACTCCAATACTTTGGCCACCTGATGTGAAGAGCTGACTCCTTTGAAAAGACTCTGATGCTGGGAAAATTTGAGGGCAAGAGAAGAAGGGGACGACAAAGAATGAGATGATTGGATGGCATCACTGACTCAATGGACATGGGTTTGAGTGAACTCTGGGAGTTGATGATGGACAGGGAGGCCTGGCGTGCTTCGGTTCATGGTGTCACAAAGAGTCGAACACGACTGAGCAACTGAATTGAACTGAACTGATACTTTCTCTCCCTCTGTTTCTGTCTCTCTTCCTCTATCTTATGTCTCCCTATCTTTTCATCATTTGAAAAATTCTGCAAGAGGATGAGAAATCATGTGAAGGAAATCCACCAACAGGTAGATCATTCTTGACAGGAACTCCCCAGCTGGCTATTCATTTGCCCACAGTCTGCAGACATATGAGTAAGTCCAAGCAAGAACAGCCCAGCCAGATACAGGCTAGAAAGGTCTCCCATTTTTGCTCAGACTCATGAGTGATAATGAAAACCATTAAGTTTTGCAGTTGTTCGTTAGCCAGCATTATTGTAATAGAAAATTTAGATGGTAACATTTGATTAATTAGAGATGGATGAACTGGACAGCAATAGTAGTATGAACTGGAGTGTTTGTATGCACAGGTAAGAAGTAGAAGTGGATGACTGTGATAAGGAGTAATAGTTAATAAACTGACTCAAAAAAGAGCTCCAACTAGGCACACTAATTGAAGTATATTGTAAGACAGTCATGAAAAGCATTTTCAGAAGACTGATAAAACTCATGACTTTTTAAAAAGTAGTAAGTTAGAATTAAGGAATTTTATTTTTCTTTTTACCAAATATTATAGATAAACTTTTGCTATTTCTTTTAGATATATTTCTAGAGTGAATTTTTAATGGCTCAAATGAGATCTTTAATGAATTTTTAATGAATTTTTAATGGCTCAAATGAGATCTTTCCTTATACCTGGCCATTTGGGGGTTTCAAGAAGAGCAATTTAAACCACATTCTACAAAATATGTAGCCATAGTGTACTATTTTACAAAAATAAAGTCTTTGCTTGGGATGGTTGTTTAAAAATATAAACAACAAAGATAACCCTGCTTCCAGGGAAAAAAGGTATCTTTTGTTACTATAAGAGCTGAGAGGTTACATAAGAAAATTTTGGTCATTCAGTTAGTAGGATTTCCACATGCTTCAGTTTCAGAGTATGTCAAGGATAAAGCAAGATTAAACATTTCTGTCCAGACTGTTGACTTTCTGCCAGACTTTTAGTGCTTCCTCATATCTATCTTCTAAGCTAAATTCTTCCAATAAGCTGTTTTAAAAAATATGCCATCCTAAGAGGGAAAGATCAAGTGAAATACACATAGGAAGCACAGATGCATACATAACAACAATGAAAACATGGATTCTTTTTTTCTTTAATAGTCAAATGTAGCAAGAAGTGGAGATAAACTTTTAACATGATAGCTAAATGTTCATAAGTATACATGTGTGAAGGATAAAAGAAGGGCAATCTTAAGTCATTTTAAAGCATCTCTCATAGAGCAAATTAGGCAATTTTACTTTATTTAGGTCTATGTTTATAGATGTGTGTGTGCGTGTGTATACATAAAACTTTGCTTCACAAAATCTCCTTATAAAAATTATGTCTTGTTCATAAAAGCTCCTCTCAGACAAAGCGTCCATTAAAACAGAGAACAAATAAGTGCTTTCCAGAAGGGTGAAGGTGAAGGGAATAATGGAAAAAGTGGGGGAGAATAAAAGGTACAAGGTCCCAGGTACAAAATAACTGAGTCATAGGGATGAAACGTATAGCCTGAGGAATATAGTCAATAATTTGTAACATCTTTGAATGGTACAGATGGTAACTAAACTTATCACTGCAATCCTTTTTAGCTGTATAGAAATACTGAATCACTGTGTTATACACCAGGAAATATCATAGTGTTATAGGTCAATTATACTTAAAAATCAAACAAGCAAATAAAGAAGGACATAGAAAAAGAGACCATTTTTGTGGTTACCAGAAGTGGGGATGAGGAGAGAGAGGGACTGGATGAAGATGGTCAAAAGATACAGAGTTCCAGTTATAAGTAGGTACTAGGGATGTAATATACAATGCAATAATTAACATTAATACCACACCATATTATTTATGAAAGTTTTATGGGAGTAAACCTAAGAGTTCTTATCACAAGGACAAATATTTTTTCTTTTATTTTGTATCTATATGAGATGATGGATGTTCACTAAACTTATTGTGGTAATCACTTCATGATGTCTGTAAGTCAGATCATCAAGCTGTATACCTTAAAATTTAACAGTTTATGTTATATAACAGCTATATGTCAGTTATGTTTCAATAAAACTGGAAGAAAAAATAAAACAAAACTCATTTAATTAGGTAAAAAATAGGTGAGTGAAGAGGAACAGATGAAGTAGAAATGATGTCTTCTTTGTCTCCCTTTGATTCTTTAGTTCTCCTGGTTCTCCACAGATCTACATCTGTATCTTAGCTTGTATTTTGTTCAACAGATGTGTTGTTTAACAGTGTGGAAACATCAGGAGTCCCAATGAGTCAGAAGACAGTGCATAGGATAGAACATAGACTTGCATCTCTGTGAAGGATTCTTGCTGAGAAACCTTACATAATTACACGAGTATACAAAACTAACCTATCCCTGGGTCTGCTTTTGAACGCTTCATTTGAATTAAGTTACTAGAATTAGCTTGAAGAACTTCTGTCTTTGACTTGTGGTATTTATTTTATGATTCATCATTTCTTTTTGTTACTGATGAAATATTTATAGGGAAATGACTAATTGCCATGCTTTTTGCTTGTCATGGTGAAAGGACTGATATATTTGTAAAGTTTGCTCCCACTTGTACGTGATGATTAACACAAAGACATACACAGAGTGGAAGCTACATTTATTTCAAATATATGAAAGATCACCTTAAAAGTCTATGCTTTCTGCATTTAAAAATTGTTTTTTCACTTAGAAATATGTTAGGAACAGCATCCCATATCACTAAATCTTCTAATTCTGATTTTAACAACTTTATCATTCAATCTACAAATGTACTATGCTTTGTTACTTACTCAGTCATGTCTGACTCTTTGCGACTCTGTGGACTGTAGCCCACCAGATTCCTTTGTCCATAGAATTCTCCAGGCAAGAATACTGGAGTGGATTGTCATGTCCTCCTCCAGGGACCTTACCATCCCAGGGATTGAACCTAGGACTCCCAATTGCAGGCAGATTCTTTACCATCTGAGCCATCAGATGAAATATATTCTAAAATGAAATATTACATATTAGGGTATTCACAATGAGTACTCATTTGAAAATGTTAATTCTTTTTCATGTTAGGTGCCTATGGATAAGAGAAAGCAAGAGAGAAGGGGAGGGTGTGAATATACTCTTTGTAAGCAGTAAAATAAACAAAACAAAAAAGACAATGTTATAAGTGATAGGAAGGCACTGAACAATTTTATATGTTGCATTTGGGAATATGGGTATCCAGAAGTAGGAGATCATACAGGAAGTTATTAAAATTTTGTGGTGAAAAATCATTAATACCCAAACTCAAGTAGTATCAACAAAGATAAAAGGTAAACAAGGTGTGAAAGATTTTCTAGAAAAGAAAATTGAGGAAAATAGAAGACTGATTTGAAAGAACAGCCAGCAATTCATAATGACTTTGAATATCTTTAGCCCAGATGACTCTGTGGATAGAGGTGTCTTTAACTGAGATTAAGAGCTCAGGAAAAGGAGCAGGTTTTGACACACTGAGTTGTCATCTCTGAGAAAACGCACTTCGGATTGGTGAATATTCCTTTATTTGTAATCTTGAAAAGTTTTTATGGTCAGAGGATAAGTTCAAATTTACTGAATTGAAGAATGGGTCAGAAAGTAGAAACAGTGTTTCTATCTATCTATAACATATCTCACATGCTAGTAAAGTAATGCTCAAAATTCTCCAAGCCAGGCTTCAACAATATGTGAACCGTGAACTTCCTAATGTTCAAGCTGGTTTTCAAAAGGCAGAGGAACCAGAGATCAAATTGCCAACATCTGCTGGATCATGGAAAAAGCAAGAGAGTTCCAGAAAAACGTCTATTTCTGCTTTATTGACTATGCCAAAACCTTTGACTGTGTAGATCACAATAAACTGTGGACAATTCTGAAAGAGATGGGAATACCAGACCACCTGACCTGCCTCTTGAGAAACCTGTATGCAAGTCAGGAAGCAACAGTTAGAACTGAACATGGAACAACAGACTGGTTCCAAATAGGAAAAGGAGTATGTCAAGGCTGTATACTGTCACTGTGCTTATTTAACTTCCATGCAGAGTACATCATGAGAAACGCTGGACTGGAAGAAACACAAGCTGGAATCAAGATTGCCAGGAGAAATATCAGTAACCTCAGATATGCAGATGACACCACCCTTATGGCAGAAAGTGAAGAGGAACTAAAAAGCCTCTTGATGAAAGTGAAAGAGGAGAGCAAAAAAGTTGGCTTAAAGCTCAACATTCAGAAAACGAAGATCATTGCATCCGGTCCCATCATTCCATGGGAAATAGATGGGGAAAGAGTGGAAACAGTGTCAGACTTTATTTTGGGGGCTACAAAATCACTGCAGATGGTGACTGCAGCCATGAAATTAAAAGACGCTTACTCTTTGGAAGAAAATGTATGACCAACCTAGATAGTATATTCAAAAGCAAAACCAATACAGTATTGTAACGTAGAATAAAGTAAAAATAAAATTAAGTAAATAAATAAATAAAAAGCAGAGACATTACTTTGCCGAATAAGGTCTGTGTAGTCAACGCTATGGTTTTTCCTGTGGTCATGTATGGATGTGAGAGTTGGACTATGAAGAAGGCTGGGCGCCAAAGAATTGATGCTTTTGAAATGTGGTGTTGGAGAAGACTCTTGAGAGTGCCTTGAACTGCAAGGAGATCCAACCAGTCCATTCTGAAGGAGATCCACCCTGGGATCTCTTTGGAAGGAATGATGCTAAAGCTGCAACTCCAATACTTTGGCCACCTCATGAGAAGAGTTGACTCATTGGAAAAGACACTGACACTGGGAGGGATTGGGGGCAGGAGGACAAGGGGACAACAGAGGATGAGATGGCTGGATGGCATCACTGATTCGATGGACGCGAGTCTGAGTGAACTCTGAGAGATGATGATGAACAGGGAGGCCTGGCGTGCTGAGATTCGTGGGGTTGCAAAGAGTCGGACACAACTGAGCGACTGAACTGAACTGATAAAATATCTAACAATATATCTATAAAAAGTTTGTATTGCTATGAACTTTCCTCTTAGCACTGCTTTTATAGTGTCCCATAGGTTCTGTGTAGTTGTGTTTTCATTTTCATTCATTTTGATGCATAATTTGATTTCTTTTTGATTTCTTCTGTGATTTGTTGATTATTCAGAAGGGTGTTGTTCAGCCTCCAAATGTTGGAATTTTTAATAGCTTTTCTCCTGTAATTGAGATCTAACCTTAGTGCATTATGGTCAGAGAAGATGCTTGGAATAATTTCGATTTTTTTGAATTTATCAAGGTTAGATTTATGACCCAGGATGTGATCTATCCAAGAAAAGGTTCCGTGTGCACTTGAGTAAAAGGTGAAATTCATTGTTTTGGGGTGAAATGTCCTATAGATATCAATTAGATCTAACTGGTCTATTGTATCATTTAAAGTTTGCATTTCTTTGTTAATTTTCTGTTTAGTTGATCTGTCCATAGGTGTCAGTGGGGTATTAAAGTCTCCCACTATTATTGTGTTATTATTAATTTCCCCTTTCATGCTTGTTAGCATTTGTCTTACATATTGTGGTGCTCCTATGTTGGGTGCATATATATTTATAATTGTTATATCTTCTTCTTGGATTGCTCCTTTAATCATTATGTAGTGGCCTTCTTTGTCCCTTTTCACAGCCTTTGTTTTAAAGTCTATTTTATCGGATATGAGTATTGCTGCTCCTGCTTTCTTTTGGTCTTTATTTGCATGGAATATCTTTTTCCAGCCCTTCACTTTCAGTCAGTATGTGTCCGTTGTTTTGAGGTGGGTCTCTTGTAAGCAGCATTTATAGGGATCTTGTTTTTGTATCCATTCAGCCAGTCTTTGCCTTTTGGATGGGGCATTCAACCCATTTACATTTAAGGTAATTATTGATAAGTATGCTCCTGTTGCCATTTACTTTATTGTTCTGGGTTCAGGTTTATACGTCCTTTTTGTGTTTCCTGTCTAAAGTCTATCTTTTAGTATTTGTTGGAGAGCTGGTTTGGTGGTGCTGAATTCTCTCAGCTTTTGCTTGTCTGTAAAGCTTTTGATTTCTCCTTCATATTTGAATGAGATTCTTGTTGGGTACAGTAGTCTTGGCTGAAGGTTATTATCTTTCATCACTTTAAGTGTGTCTTGCCATTCCCTCCTAGCCTGAAGAGTTTCTATTGAAAGATCTGCAGTTATTCTTATGGGGATCCCCTTGTGTGTTATTTGTTGTTTTTCCCTTGCTGCTTTTAATATTTGTTCTTTGTGTTTGGTCTTTGTTAGTTTGATTAGTATATGTCTTGGGGTGTTCCACCTTGGGTTTATCCTGTTTGGCACTCTCTGGGTTTCTTGGACTTGGGTGATTATTTCCTTCCCCATTTTAGGGAAGTTTTCAACTATTATCTCCTCAAGTATTTTCTCATGGTCTTTCTTTTGTCTTCTTCTTCTAGGACTCCTATGACTCAGATGTTGGAGCATTTCATATTGTCTTGGAGGTCTCTGAGGTTGTCCTCATTTCTTTTAATTCGTCTTTCTTTTTCCCTCGCTGATTCATTTATTTCTACCATTTTATCTTCTATTTCACTAATCCTATCTTCTGCCTCTGATATTCTACTATTTGTAGCCTCCAGAGTGTTTCTGATCTCATTTATTGCATTATTCATTATATGTTGACTCTTTTTTATTTCTTCTAGGTCCTTGTTAAGCCTTTCTTGCATCTTCTCAAACCTTGACCCCAGGCTATTTATCTGTGATTCCATTTTGATTTCAAGATTTTGAATCATTTTCACTATCAGTATTTGGTATTCTTTCTCAGGTAGATTCCCTATCTCTTCCTCTTTTGTTTGGTTTGGTGGGCATGTCTCCTGTTCCTTTACCTGCTGGGTATTCCTCTGTCTCTTCATCCTGGTTATATTGCTGCGTTTGGGGTGGCTTTTTCTATATTCTGGGAATTTGTGGAATTCTCTTTATTATAGAGCTTCCTCTCTGTGTTTGGGTTTATATCAGTGGCTTGTCAAAGTTTCTTGATTAGAGAGGCTTGTGTTGAAGTTCTGGTGGGTAGAGTTGGATTTCCTCTCTCTGGAGTGTTGTGAAGTGTCAAGTAATGGGTTACAGGACGTCAATGGTTTTGGAGTATTTTGAGCTGCCTGTGTGCTAAGAGGAAAATTCATAGCAATACAGGCATACCTCAAGAAACAAGAAAAAGTCAAATAAATAACCTAACTATACACCTAAAGCAACTAGAAAAGGAAGAAATAGAGAACCCCAGAGTTAGTAGAAGGAAAGAAATCCTAAAAATTAGGGCAGAAATAAATGCAAAAGAAACAAAAGAGACCATAGCAAAAATCAACAAAGCAAAAAGCTGGTTCTTTGAAAGGATAAATAAAATTGACAAACCATTAGCCAGACTCATCAAGAAACAAAGAGAAAAAAATCAAATCAATAAAATTAGAAATGAAAATGGAGAGATCACGACAGACAACTCAGAAATACAAAGAATAATAAGAGACTACTGTCAGCAATTATATGCCAATAAAATGGACAACTTGGAAGAAATGGACAAATTCTTAGAAAAGTACAACTTTCCAAAACTGAACCAGGAAGAAATAGAAAATCTTAACACTCCCATCACAAGCATGGAAATTGAAACTGTAATCAGAAATCTTCCAGCAAACAAAAGCTCAGGTCCAGACGGCTTCACAGCTGAATTCTACCAAAAATTTCGAGAAGAGCTAACACCTATCTTACTGAAGCTATTCCAGAAAATTGCAGAGGAAGGTAAACTTATAAACTCATTCTATGAGGTCACTGTCACCCTAATACCAAAACCTGACAAAGACACCACAAAAAAGAAAACTACAGGCCAATATCACTGATGAACATAGATGCAAAAATCCTTAACAAAATCCTAGCAATCAGAATCCAGCAACACATTAAAAGATCATACACCATGACCAAGTGGGCTTTATCCCAGGGATGCAAGGATTCTTCAGTATCCACAAATCAATCAATGTAATTCATCACATTAACAAACAGAAAAATAAAAATCATATGATCATCTCAATAGATGTAGAAAAAGCCTTTGACAAAATTCAACATCCATTTATGATAAAAACGCTCCAGAAAGCAGGAATAGAAGGAACGTACCTCATCATAATAAAAGCTATATATGACAAACCCACAGCTAACATTATCCTCAATGGTGAAAAATTGAAAGCATTTCCCCTAAAGTCAGGAACAAGACAAGGGTGTCCACTTTCACCACTACTATTCAATATCATACTGGAAGTTTTGGCCACAGCAATCAGAGCAGAAAAAGAAATAAAAGGAATCCAAATTGGAAAAGAAGAAGTAAAACTCTCACTGTTTGCAGATGACATGATCCTCTACATAGAAAATCCTAAAGACTGGACCAGAAAACTACTAGAGCTAATCAACGAATATAGTAAAGTTGCAGGATATAAAATCAACACTCAGAAATCCCTTGAATTCCTATACACTAATAATGAGAAAGTAGAAAAAGAAGTCAAGGAAACAATCCCATTCACCATTGCAATGAAAAGAATAAAATACTTAGGGATATACCTACCTAAAGAAACTAAAGACCTATATATCGAAAACTATAAAACACTGATGAAAGAAATCAAAGAGGACACTAATAGATGGAGAAATATACCATGTTCATGGGTTGGAAGAGTCAATATAGTGAAAATGAGTATACTACCCAAAGCAATCTACAGATTCAATGCAATTCCTATCAAGCTACCAGTAGTATTTTTCACAGAACTAGATCAAATAATCTCAAGATTTTTATGGAAATACAAAAAACCTCAAACAGCCAAAGCAATTTTGAGAAAGAAGAATGGAACTGGAGGAATCAACTTGCCTGACATCAGGCTCTACTACAAAGCCACAGTCATCAAGACAGTATGGTACTGGCACAAAGACAGAAATATAGATCAATGGAACAAAATAGAAAGCCCTGAGATAAACCCACACACCTATGGACACCTTATCTTTGACAAAGGAGGCAAGAATATACAATGGAGTAAAGACAGTCTCTTTAACAGGTGGTGCTGGGAAAACTGGTCAACCACTTGTAAAAGAATGAAACTAGACCTCTGTCTAACACCATACACAAAAATAAACTCAAAATGGATTAAAGATCTAAATGTAAGACCAGAAACTATAAAACTCCTAGAGGAAAACATAGGCAAAACACTCTCCGACATAAATCACAGCAGGATCCTCTATGATCCATCTCCCAATATACTGGAAATAAAAGCAAGAATAAACAAATAGGATCTAATTAAAATTAAAAGCTTCTGCACAACAAAGGAAACTATAAGCAAGGTGAAAAGACAGCCTTCTGAATGGGAGAAAACAATAGCAAATGAAACAACTGACAAACAACTAATCTCAAAGATATACAAGCAACTTATGAAGCTCAACTCCAGAAAAATAAACGAACCAATAAAAAAAATGGGCCAAAGAACTAAATAGGCATTTCTCCAAAGAAGACATACGGATGGCTAACAAACACATGAAAATATGCTCAACATCACTTATTATCAGAGAAATACAAATCAAGACCACAGTGAGGTACCATTTCACACCAGTCAGAATGGCTGGGATCCAAAAGTCTACAAGCAATAAATGCTGGAGAGGATGCGGAGAAAAGGGAACCCTCTTACACTGCTGGTGGGAATGCAAACTCGTACAGCCACTATGGAAAACAGTGTGGAGATTCCTTAAAAATTGCAAATAGAACTGCCTTATGATCCAGCAGTCCCACTGCTGGGCATACACACCGAGGAAACCAGAATTGAAAGAGACACATGTACCCCAATGTTCATTGCAGCACTGTTTATAATAGCCAGGACATGGAAGCAACCTAGATGTCCATCAGCGGATGAATGGATAAGAAAGCAGTGGTACATATACACAATGGAGTACTACTCAGCCCTTAAAAAGAATAAATTCGACTCAGTTCTAATGAAATGGATGAAATTGGAGCCGGTTATACAGAGTGAAGTAAGCCAGAAAGAAAAACACCAATACAGTATACTGACACATATATATGGAATTTAGAAAGATAGTAATGATGACCCTCGATGTGAGACAACAAAAGAGACTCAGAGGTATAGAACGGACTTTTGGACTCTGAGGGAGAGGGAGAGGGTGGGATGATTTGGGAGAATGGCATTGAAACATGTATACTATCTTGTAAGAATGAAGCGCCAGTCTATGTTCAATACAGGATACAGGATGCATGAGGCTGGTGCACAGGATGATTCTGGGAGATGATATGGGGTGGGAGGTGGGAGGGGGCTTCGGCATTGGGAGATTGTGTACACCTGTGGCTGATTCATGTCAATGTATGGCAGAACAAATACAGGATTGTAATGTAGAATAAAGTATTTAAAAAATAAAAAAAATTTTTAAAAACAAAAATAAACACTGAAACCTCAAAAAAAAAAAAAAGTTTGATGTTGAAGAAGAAAAGAAGCTTTGACGTTGAAGAAGACTCTTGAGAGTCCCTTAGACTGCAAGGAGATCCAACCAGTCCTTTCTGAAGGAGATCAGCCCTGGGATTTCTTTGGAAGGAATGATGCTAAAGCTGAAACTCCAGTACTTTGGCCACCTTGTGCGAAGAGTTGAATCATTGGAAAAGACTGTTGCTGGGAAGGATTGGGGGCAGGAAGAGAAAGGGATGACAGAGGATGAGACTGAGATGGCTCGATGGCATCATGGACTCAATGAACGTGAATCTGAGTGAACTCCGGGAGTTGGTGATGGACAGGGAGGCATGGCATGCTGCGATTCATGGGGTCGCAAAGAGTCGGACATGACTGAGCTACTGAACTGAACTGAACTGAACAATTATCTATAAAAAGTTTGACTTTGATGAGCAGACAATAGAGGACATTTAGATATGATTTCTTCATTTGCCCATTTTTATATTTAAATAGATGTTGAGTGCCTATGTGCCCTAATATGTTTATAGCTAGAATACATTCTTTTCAAATTAATAATATAAAATTATTTCAAGGCCTCCCATCCATTTACTTACTCCTTATTTTCCAATTTTTACTTATAAAGTTTCAATATCAACAGACAAAACTATAATAATTGTTTTATCAGTTAATTTTTCTTTCTATAAATGTATATACTCTATGGTTGATAATATAGATGAACTTTTATTTATATAGGAGACAGCCAATAATCCATAATGTTGTAAACATGTACTGTTTAAGCAGTCACAAATTATTTTCATAAGTAATCCTACCATAATATGTGTGATACAAAGCCAGTTGATAAGATTGTGTCAGATATCTTTTTTTTTTTTTTGCTTACTGAAACCTGTTGGCGTTTCAGATTTTAATAGACACAAGGTTTCTTTTCTATTATTTTATGATATATGTTCTTAAAAGCTATGCAACTATAACTTATTTCTATGTGTATCCAGTGAAAGACTCTGGGATATTTTAAATATTATAAAATATAATCATTTATTCTCTCAAATTGTTTTATATGTATCTCTTCCTCTTAAATCATGGAAGTGTAACTATTGTAATCTAAATCCGTATTACCACTCACTTAAATTTTCACAATCATTCAATATAGTTTTATTTAATATTTCTTATTATCTGACTCATCTTACAGATCCATCCAGCATAGAATGCCTACTAGGTAGATATTGTAAAAACTGCCCAAAATAGTATTTCTAAATACAACTTTCATTGTGACTGTCTAACTCAAAGATAAGCATTCATTTAAAATTATTTACTGCATATTATCCATACTCTTACATGATTTCAACCTATTACAACCAAACCTTAAACACAGGCCTTGGCCTCACCCCAGGCCATACTGTCTCATCACTGGGACTTATCAGACTCCTCCTCTTTGTCAGGGGCTACATCAACTTGTGCCTCTGCAATTCTTCCTGGGTTTCCTCCTTAAAATGGTCTTTCTCACCTCTACACATACCCATCCAAACCGTACAGATATTTGCAGACATGCCATCTTCATGAAACACTCACAAACCAGCATTAATTGTTCTTTCCGTTCTCCAAAAGCTGTATAGTCTGAAACTTGATAATGAAAGCTTATGGTAAATGATATTGAATTCGTGATCTCCAAAGAAGAAGATTTAGCTTCTGGACCAGGGACAAGGCTTGATCACTCAAGAGCTTTTTGTAACAGAGTGAAAAAGGACAGAGAAACCTCTGACACAGACATCAGAAGGGGGACAGAGAGTGCCCCCCTCAGTAATCTTAGCAAGGGAGCTATATTTTTAAATTATTACAATAAATCAAAAGAATATCTCAAGGTTGTAAAGATCTTAATAGACCCACTCCCACAATTTACATGTTAAGATGACAGAATTAAAACTAACACTAGAAAGATATTATTAGACTCACTCCCATAATATACAGTTTAGTGAGTGAAGCTGCTCAGTCATGTCCAACTGTTTGCAACCCCATGGGATTTTCCAGGCAAGAATACTGGAGTGGGTTGCGATTTCCTTCTCCAAGAGATCTTCCCAACCCAGGGATTGAACCCAGGTCTCCCACATTGTAGGCAGATGCTTTCCTGTCTGAGCTACAGCTGGTAGAGAATCTGCCTGCGATGCTGGGAGACCTGGGTTTGATCCGTGCGTTGGGATGACTCCCTGGAGAAGGGAACAGCTACCCACTCCAGTATTCTGGCCTGGGGAATTCCATGGACTGTATAACCCATGGGGTTGCAAAGAGACAGACAGGACTGAGCAACTTTCAGTAACTTGATGAATACATTTTAAGATAACAGGATTAGTCAGAAGGTTTTCAAGAAGGAGAAACTGTCCTCAAGCAGGATACATTGTTGTTATATAATCCTTACCAAGGAATGTAGGAAAAAAAGTTTGTCCTTTCCTCCTTGAGAATTCCAGACCCCTTTCTCCTCCTCAGGGACCCTGGGCTTCTTATCAACCTGCCTCGGAATGGACTTAATAATAAACTGTTCTTTTAGAACTGATGTTTTCCTTTCTTCTCTTAATCTGGGATTAAGGATTTAGTGAATACACTTTCTGACATAATTATTTTGGGGAGTTTTTATTTTTTTGATGGAAAACTGTCCTTGTGACAGCACTGAATGATATCCTCAGTCATTGATTAACTGATAAATAACCATCATTTTCCGTGTTGATATTTTAGGATTCAGTGATTTAAAACCACTTGTCTCCACCTTTAGAAAATATTTACTTCAAAATTCTGCCCCCACTGCAGCTGCCCTCCTTCCTCTCCTGCTTCCCTTTGAGAGAGAGAACAGGAGGGTGGAGGGAGGTGGTATGCCCAGGGGTGGGAGAAGTCTCCCACACAGAAGGAAGATATGCTGATGAGACTTTTATTTCACTAAAAATATAAAATAAAAAATTATTTACCTAGTCATGTCACTTTCCACTTTTAATTAATAACAGAATTTTTCTGATGTTATTATCAGTTTCTCTTTTTCCATGCTTCTCTCAGGATTGAAGATCTCTGCACCTATGTAGAAATAACTACATAATAATATTATCTAACATGTGAACTTTCTCTATAGCTAAGAAAATTTGCATAAACTGTGATTCAATGTTTTTACAATATATTTCGCCTTATAGAGTGATAGCTACGATAATAATTTACTGAGTAATTTTGTTTTCCTGAAGTAGGTAAGAGGCCAATACCCATGTTATTAAGGAATTGGTTACACAGAATTCTCCACTGTGTTGATTAGAGGGCTCTGAAAATCCTTTGTTAGAGAACTTGTTTGTTCTATTTAATTCAGTCTTGTCCTGTCAAGGTTGAGCTCAGAAATAGAGGTCTTCTCAGGTTAAAGTTTCTTTGTGCCTTAGGAATATTCATGTCCCTCAGTAAGCCAGAAAAATAGCAGACATTTTATTTACACCTGTTTTACTTCTTTATAAACTTATAGAGATGATTTAAAAATAAAAATCTGTGTGTTTGTATAGCTTTGTATGAATACTATTATGGGGAGAAATGCCATTATAAGGCTATGATAAGTTCTAGATTTTATATCATGAAATATTTCTGAAATTATTTCGGTTTATATTTTTAGAAGGAAAGAATTAACAGCAGGTTGGTAACTCATTTCTCCCTCTCTTTTGACACTGACCAATCTCCTTATAGATACTGAGTGCTGTACTTACAAGACAGAAAATAAACGAGGAGGGAATTCCCTGGTGGTCCATTGGTAAGGACTCTGTGCTTTCACTGTAGAGAACATGGGTTCAATCCCTGGTTGGGGAGCTAAGATCACATAAACCACTCAGTGAGGCAGAAAAAGAAAAAAGAAAATAAGTAAGGAGATAGCAGGTGTTGCCTATGAACTGATAACTGAACTTGGAATGCTTTAGCAGAATATATTCTGAAAGATTTAAAATTGTAATTCTGCAATCTCTGGATCTCTGGGCTTAAGTTACATTGAAGAATTATCACTTATATGACCACTACAGAGATATGCTCCGTATATGCTTGTGCGTCTCAGGTAGCTCAGCTGGTAAAGAATGCGCCTGCAATGTGGGAGACCTGGGTTCAATCCCTGGGTTGGGAAGATTCCCTGGAGAAGAGAAAGGCTATCTACTCCAGTATTGTAGCCTGAACCACAGAATACTCCAGGATACTGAGAATACTGTATCAGAATACTGAGAATACAGCTCAGAATACTGAGAATTCCATGGTTTGTACAGTCCAGTCCATGGGGTCACAAAGACTTGGACACGACTGAGCGACTTTCACTTTGGTGAAGAAAATGGCAACCCACTCCAATATTTTTGCCCGGAAAATCCCATGGACAGAGGAGCCTGGCAGGCTACAGTCCACGGGGTTAGCAAAGAGTGAGACTCGACTAAAGACAATGACAAAGATCTGAGACTAGTAAAATACAAAATATAAAATTTAATGGCCTATCCTTCTCAAGAACAAAAACATCCTAGTAAAATGGGCCTTGATAAGCTCTGTCTGATGAATTTGGGATTCTTGAATATCGTATATGCTACTGCTCTTGTTTTTTGATATCCTTTGTGAATCTCTGTAAGGCTTGTATATTTTTTAAGATGATTTGAAGCATCTTTTTTATTATTCTTTAATTTATTTGGCTGTGCTGGGTCTTTGTTGCTGCTTGTGGGACTTAAGTTGTGGCATGCAGGATTTTTTTTTTTTTTGGCATGTAAACTCTTACTTGTGACATATGGGATCTAGTTCCCTGCTGCTGCTGCTGCTGCTGCTGCTGCGTCGCTTCAGTCGCATCCGACTCTGTGCGACCCCATTCCCTGAGCAGGGTTCAAACCTGGGTCCCCTGTGTTGCAGGCATGGACTGTTAACCATTGGACCAGCAGGAAAGTCCCATGGCTTGTATTTCATGTGAGTCTCTTTTCTGATTTGGACCTCTGTGATACAATCTGTATTTACTTTGCAATAGTCATTATTTATTTGGCTCTTAGTGTATATCAGTGTGCTAGGCCCTTAATTAACTCATTTACTTGGTGTTATCCAGCTTGCAGAGGACTATTTACTTGAAACCAATAAAACTTAAGCTTCATAATCCTCTTTCACAGGCATCATCTAAGACCTTAAAGAGATTCTAAAAATATGCCCATGTGGTCATATGATTAGTTAAGATTTGCCAAAGATTTTTTAACCAGAATCAGCTAAATACTTTGTGATTACATGCCAACTTCTTGATATTCTTTTTTTTGTGTTGGGCGGTGTGGAAGGAAACTGTAAGGAGGAAATTTGATTAGAGATTCATTTACTTGGCAGTTGTGGAATATGCCTATGTCGGATATAATTATGTGGCTTGCAGCTAATATTTATGTATAATTAAATTGCCAGTAATCTCAGTATAGATTTGGCTTTCTGGAATAGTCCTGTCACCCACTTGTTATGATAATGAAAAAGCTACAAGGGCAGAATTTATACCATTGTATGCATGTATATTATGGTGCCCAGAACTTGAATCTATTGATAATGGAGGAACAACAAGGTAGAAAACGTATAGAATCAGAGGCTTTGCTGTGGAAAATTCTCACAAATTTATGGTGTGACATATAGTGCAAAGGAACTATAAAAGATATTTTCCTGAATTTAAAATAATCTAAAATTAAGCAATACACAACAATAACAGAATCTGAAACATCTTTAAACTATTGACAATAAAAAGCACTTTAAACCTAACTTGTTACAGAAACATTATTTCTAAAAGAAATTTAAGACTGTCATTTGAAGAGGCACTCAGAGGTTGCAGCCAAATAAATAAATAAGCAAGCACATGGATAAAATTATTGAAGTACTTTAGAGATTTAATTAATAAAAATATCAATATTTTCCTGAATGTTCTGATACTTTTGGTGTTGGTCCATTTTTAAAATTAATAATTTGTTGTATACCTTTACTCATTTTAAATAGTAACTTTTATATTTTTTATTTGTAATTTTCTATTAGCTTTTTAAAGAGAATTATACCAAACTTTATGTGTATCAGGCCCAGGACTTACCTATGCCTGCAAGGTCAATATTACTCTCCATAATTTACACATGAACGATTCATAAGTTCTGGGTTGCATAGAATGTTGCATAGTATCCATTTTTCCTTACAGAGAGATTCCTTTTGTCCAGATGAAATCAATAAGGAGACACAGAAAAATTCAATAACATGCAGAAGACCATATCCATAGATGAAAGGTTTAGAAAAGGATAGATGAGTTAGCTATTTATGCATTAATTCTGTTGAGTGCCACATTTGAAGCCATTTTGTTTAAATGGAAAAATGATGCAACTTCCCTAATGCAGGTCATATGAAAAATATTCTCTCATTACTATGCATTCATTAAATTGTCTAATGTATGGAATTACTCTTGATAGACAATATTATGTATGATTTAGAGTCTATGACATGAAAGTTGCTCAGTCATGTCTGAGTCTTTGAGGCTACATGGATTATACAGTCCATGGAATTCTCCAGGCCAGAATATTGGAGTGGGTAGCCTTTCCTTCTCCAGGGGATCTTCCCAACCCAGGGATCAAACCCAGGTCTCTGCATTGCAGGCAAATTATTTACCAGCTGAGCCACAAGGAAAGCCTAAGAATACTGGAGTGGGTAGCCTATCCTTTTTCAGGGGATCTTCCTGACCCAGGAATTGAGCAGGGGTCTCCTGCATTGCAGGCAGATTCTTTACCAACTGAACTATCAGGGAAGACTATACAGTCTATATGAGAGTCTATATGTCAAGTAAAATGTCTGGAAATTCTTGTAATGCTGAAATTATGAATGTTTGAAACTTCATAAAGTTTTTAATTATAAAAATATTTTAAAAATTTAAGCATGCCCTATCATTTTTTTTTATAGAGTTTATTTTAGAAATGTGGAGAATTTTAAATAACTAATCTATGAAGGATAATATTCTTTTCAGAAGTGTAAAACTATTCTAACCTGGATGGTCAAGAAACAAATTGAAAGCCTTTTCTGCAATAGAATAATTTAAAACCTATTTAAGAAAGAGAATGACCAATCCAGGTAGACAAGACTTGAGTTTATTTATACCATTCATATCTCCCTTCTTGAAAGGACATTTACAAACTTGATTTAAAAATAAAAGAACTTCTGAATGACAACGTTCACGTTTTAATTTCAATATTACAGGTATGTTCTTTTGTGATAAATTATCAGTTGAAAATGTTCCAGTGAAATCTAGTATCAATTAACTTAACACTTCATATAAGAAATAATAAAACATTTATTTTCAAGTCTTACATATATTACTTAAAATAGATACAAAGTTCAATTTGTTATTTTTAGATTTTACTGCTATTTCAAGCTACCTGGAAGAAAATGCCTTAGTGGAAAAAAATATTTTTATTTTTTAATAAGTATGACTTTTAATACAAGCACTATTAGTAACAGTTCACCCTTATGTTATTTAGCAATTAGGTAGGTCAAATAATGTATGATATTATCTTGAAAGAAAAGAAATAATATTTGTTGGACAGGTGCAAGTAAAATAATATTTGAAGACTATATGCAACTTAGCATAAAATTCTAGAAGCTGACTGATTAAAATATAACATTTAACAAGTTCATAAATAATTGCTTAGTTTCCATCTTTTAATATTAACCTGAATAGCTAAAGCACACTGAAAACAATGAGATGAGATAACGTAGTAAAAAAAATTGTACATGTGATTGATTGCTTGATGGAGGCATCAATCTGTTAAAATAGTTTCTCATACACGTTTTCCTGTCCAAAAATATAAACTTGCTTGTTTTCCATATATACAAGTATCCTGTGAGATCCTGGATTCTGAAAAGAAAACGGCTGAGGTATAGCACTGAATAGAGCATCAAAATGCATGATGTTTTTGGCTGAAATTCAGCAAAGTTACGGTCAGAAGAGAAGAGTTGCTCAGTATGTGCTTCCAAAAAGTCTTCCAGGTTTTGCCCTCTGAGAAATTTGTTGGCGACATCAAATAACTGAACTCTTCAACATCAATATATACAAAGGCATTTTATTATTCATCAAAGAAAGGGAATTAGAGCCACCAGAAATTACAGTTTTATTTTTTTCATAATACATATATTTATTGCCATCATATTTCTGCAATTGTCATAAAATTAGAGTCAGATGGAATTCAGAGACACGTGCAAGTTTTGGAAATGGACACATAGATAACAGTATAGAACTGTACATAAAATTACAATTTATTAAACACATTGTTTTAGCACATCCTTGATGGATGGGAATGAGCACCATATCTTTTATGAATATATATTTTTCTCTTTTTTTTTTTCTACAGCACCAAAGAAATCCAAATAGGAAAAGGAGAGATGAAAATTGGGATTCAAGAATAAGGCCTGTTTCCATCTCAGCCACACTATCTTATATTTTTATGATTTTCAAAGTTTTGTCATGTGGTTCTGCACCCACAAGGGCATCAATATTTCCTAATTGGTACATACATATGTAGCAAGTTATTTTCTATACCATTCTTATTCAAAACTTGCATGTGGCATAAAATGGGTTGGTGGTACCAAGATATATTTTTTGTTGATTTCATATGTTCTTTGTCCTAATCTTAGCCAAGAAAACAAACAGGACCAACTTCAAATCCAAACTTCTGAATCTGATCACCAAAGTCATTGATCATTACATCAACGATAGGTACTTGATCAATTTTCGGTGTATTGATTTCAATCACAGTCTTCTCATAGCCTTTTCTGGACTGTAAAGTTAAGAAGAAATAAAAAGTTATACAATCATTGCATACTTCTAACATACATTATTTTTTTCTTAAGCCTCTGAGTAGAGGTACGAAGGTAAGAAAGAAGAGAACGGAAAACAAATTTGCCATTATCTTTGTAGTAATTCACTCTTTTTGTTATCACTGATGTCATATGTAGTTTTACATTTTGAATGTTGACTGTATTTAGTATTTAGCTGCACATATTCAAAATGTTACTCTAATATATTGCACAGCTGCAGAGAATCTTACTGAACTGATATATACATTTTAATATGTGAACACTGATATTGGTACTGGGTTATATCTTTGCATAAATAATATATCCTTACCATTGTTATAATAATTAACATATACATATATATATAAATATATATATGTATCTACATACATATAAGCAAATTTTCTAAGAAAAAATTGAATACAGTATAGGAATTATAATACAGGAAGTCCAAAGTCAAAGTATTTCTGTTGCTATGTACTAATTTTATGAATAATTATCAGTACATTATACTGGGAAATCTAAATCACTTGCTCCTTTCAATATATAGTACATTCTCTTCTTTGGTCTATATGTAAGCTACTTACTTTGTTTATTTGTAATTGTGGCTTTTCAGTAACCAGCTAGGAAAACAAATTTTTAGGATGCTCTCTTGGTCATTTGCTGTTATGAAATTAGCATATGTGTGAAAAAGACAGTTGCAGAGGATTAAAATAACAAAATGACTGTATCTGTTTAAATTCTTGTAACATAATACCAATCAGCAAACCTCTATAAGCAAAATACAAGGTAAGAATTATCTATGGTATGAATGGTATAATGATGATTCCTTTAACTGTCATTTTAGAATCATGAATTTAGGAGGCAAATGAGATAAGGCTGTTGATCTTTTTCATTCCAAGAATAATTAGCTGTAATAGTATTTAAATATCAGGAATAATTCCATAAAAATAACATATGACTCAAGATTACCTTCTGCTATGGTTGAAAAGTGTGTCTATATGTATGTTTCAGTTTCTGTATCTGTGTGTGTGTGTGAATGCTAGTGGTTTCTAATATACTGTAATATGTCGATGTTAAGCATCGAACCTTAATGACAATTGACATCCCCTTCATGAGAGAAATCTGACTTAGGGCTACAGTGGAATGGTTATGCATTGCCTCTCCTCTCTGTGAAAGAAGGCCACAGGGACTATACTCACCGCACAGCCATCAGATAGGGCTTTGATGTAAGGGTTGTTGTCATAAGACATCTCCTCATCGTTTGATCCCAAGAACCGAAGTGCTTTGTCATAGCTTCCTGATGACACATCATACCAGGCCACTGACTGATGGCAGTAATAGGTGAAATTTTGCCGAGCAGAGGCAGTCAGCAGTTTCAGGAATGTCATTTGCACCATATTAATGGAATTGCCTTCAACATCTAAATATGAAAGCTGAAAATAAGAGAATAAAGAGACACATAAAGACTTTTCTATTATAAAAGAATAAAATCACTGTCAACAGTGAATTGAGATCCCAGAAGCATGTGGATGTATCAATAGACCTATTTCTTACTTAATGAAAGAACGTATGCACTGAGAGTCAGAAGACCCAGATATAGGAATTTATGAAATGAAGATGGGTTTTCATCTTAGCTACTATCAACAATACTTACCTCTATACTTCAGTTTCCTAGTCAGTCAGTAAATACCACAAAAAATGTAATTGTTTTTGTTTGTTTCCAAGAATTCTTTCATTATATTCTTGTACCTTTTTTATATAGTCCAGAGAATTCTCCGGGCCAGAATACTAGAATGGGTAGCCTATCCCTTCTCCAGTGGATCTTCCTGACCCAGGAATCAAACCAGGGTCTTCTGCATTGCAAGTGGATTTTTTTTTTTTAACAACTGAGCTATCAAGGAAGCCCTTTTGAATAATAGAGTGGTAAAACAGTGAAAATGAAAATCAAGGAATCTCAGTAAAATGCAAAGGTTGACTATTTTTATGTTTGTTTTCCCCTATTTTCCTAGTATACCTGTTTGATTCAAAATTTTCAACATGTTCCTGCATTTTTTCACTTTGAGGCCACAGTGTTCCAAGAGGTTTTTGGTCTTCTAATTTTCACCACAGACCTGCCTGTTTGTCGGTTCTTAGTTGATGTAGTTATACTCATCTTTGTATCACCAGCACCAAGCATATTGCCTGAGACATGCAAGTAAATATTTGTTATCAGGGAATACTTAACTTAATTTGTGTTTTGAGAAGGAACACAGTCCTAATTTCAAATTATTAATAACTGTCTCCAACACGTTCCTGCATTTTTCATTTTGGGGCCACAGTGTTCCAAGAGGCTTTTGGTCTTCTAATTTTCACCACAGACCTGCCTGTTTGTCTGTTCTTAGTTGATGTAATTATACTCATCTTTGTATCACCAGCACCAAGCATATTGCCTGAGACATGCAAGTAAATATTTGTTATCAGGGAATACTTAATTTGTGTTTTGAGAAGTAACACAGTCCTAATTTCAAATTATTAATAACTGTCTCTTTTGTCAAGCTCATAATTTGTTATACTGAGTATAAATAAACTATCTGGGATTAGCTGAGACATATAAACCTAAATTTTAAAAAATTAAGTAAGAAATTTGCCCAGGTTATAGATTAATTCAATATTAAGGCAATTATCTGTGACTTTCCTTCTTATTGGGCTTCCCTGATAGCTCAGTTGGTAAAGAATCTGCCTGCAATGCAGGAGATCCTGGTTTGATTCCTAGGTCAGGAAGATCTGCTGGAGAAGGGAAAGGCTACCCACTCCAGTATTGTGGCCTGAAGAACTCCATGGATAACTGTCCACGAGCAACTTTTGCTTCACTTTTCCTCCTTATTGTTGATTTACTTAATTCTTTCTGATTAACAGTTCAAATGATGAGGATACCTGAGAAGTTAGAGAAAAAAGTCGGAAATCCACTCTAAGGAAAACAAAACAGCAAAAATAAACTACACACAGAGAGCTCTATCTGTGTATGTATTTTTATCTCATACAAAGATAAAATTGTAACATGGATATATAATATGTAACTTGAAAACTGAACTAGAGATTTATGATGTAGAGGATATTAATAATATGTATAGATTTATAAAAGATAACGATTGTATAGTCATAAATGGAAAATCATAGTTTTTTAAAGAACATTGAAAATTTGAATAATTATCTGAATACTTGAGAAACTTTCATTAGAATGCATTATAATTAACATTTCAAAAACAAATATATCTTAAACAGCTTTTAAATGCAAATTTAGTTTTGGCATGCAATGCTAAAAATCTCTATAAAATGACTAACCACGAACTGTTAATTCTATGGAAATATCTAAGTAAACATGTGCTGTAACCCATATAAAAGGTCAGCCAGTCAGCTCACTTTATTTCCAGATGTAACTATTGGAGAAAACATTTCACATTCCAAAAATTCTTATTGCGATTGAAAACAAAGAATAAATTAAATTTCAAGTATAAAGGAAATGAAATAGAGATCCTAAATAGATATTATACTCTCTATAACTCATATTTCTAATATAATTCATTTTATGCTATCTATCTCAAGTACTTAGTGAAATGCATACTTTATTTGATTTTATTATTTTAATAAATTTAATATATTTCCATTTATTTTGATAAAAAATTTAAACTTCTCTCTAAAAATCCCAAAATTGGTCTAAGAGATTTAGATAAAGCAAATGAGAGAGTACATGGAATCCTGCTTTGTATGATTTAGACTTTCACAGTAAGGGGCTAGAGTTTACATAACGTGAACTTGAGTAATGACGTTTAAGATACATCACTGTATGCTAAGGTAATAACATACCAGTTTTCCTCTCTTAAATTCACTAAACCAGCTTCCTGGTTTCTCCTTTGGCCATGATGAAATTCTTACCTGTTGCAAAGAAAAGGAAAGTTAGAATGCAGGTTAAAATTATAAACAATATTGTTTATATATATTTATCATTTATTTTCAGTAATACTATGATGCTAAAGAGTTTTTTAAAATGGTTTATCTGGATAATACAAAACAGGATAAAGAGCAAAATTTCAGATAGATCTGTGAATTCCCGTTTAGTGAATTTTGAGCCTTTTTCCCCCTGTTTTCTTTAACTGCTACAAAATAAGGGAGGTGTAAAATAACCTGGTAAAGGCATACCAAGTGTTGGCTATAGGAGATGTAGGCAGAACTCTTAGGCAACTCCTTGCAAAAGAAACCCTCACAGTGCCAGTTGGCATCTGCCATCAAGGCGGATAGAAACCTTTAGTAGTTCATAACCAAGGGAGGCATCCTGAAGCAACCAGTTAGTAACCGAGGCCTGAATGCTATGGAGAAGTCAAGATTAAGATTGGCAGGAGCAAGTCTAATCATTCCCTGCTGGGGAAAATGATTAGAAACTTTTATAAATGTTATTATTATTTCGCTTTGCAAAGATCAGCAAAATATAAAGGTATTTAAGGCCTCGCTTGGAGAAGGCGATGGCACCCCCACTCCAGTACTCTTGCCTGGGAAAATCCCATGGACAGAGGAGCCTGGTGGGCTGCAGTCCATGGGGTCACTAAGAGTCAGAGACGACTGAAAGACTTCACTTTCACTTTTCACTTTCATGCATTGGAGAAGGAAATGGCAACCCACTCCAGTGTTCTTAGCTGGAGAATCCCAGGGACGGGGGAGCCTGGTGGGCTGCCATCTATGGGGTCGCACAGAGTCGGACACGACTGAAGAGACTTAGGAGCAGCAGCAGCAGCAAGGCCTCACTAGAGGGAATTTGAGTAATCCTGTAAGGGGAGGCATTTCCATTTTCCCACATTTCTCTGTGGACTAGAGGAGCTTTATTATGCTTCCCCACATGCAAAGTGTGGTTGGGAAACAGAAGTTGCTTTGTCTCCTGCTCCTACTATCCATCATTCACTTACAAACTAAATGTCTCTCCTAAAGAGATTAGTCACAAAGCTACTTATTTTCTTATAAACCTGTGGTTACCAAAGGGGAAATGTGGAGTGGGGTGGGATAAATCAGGAGCTTGGGGTGAACACGCACACACTACTATACGTAAAACAATGAACAAGGACCTACTGTATAGCACAGGGAAATCTACCCAATATTCTGTGATAACCTATATGAGAAAAGAATCTAAAAAAGAATGAATATATGTGTATATGTATGTATATATATATGTACACATCTATATAATATATATATCTGAATCACTTTGCTGTACACCTGAAACAAACACAATCTTGTAGATCAGTTATACTTCGGTAAACTTAAAACATTTTTTAAAAGTTGCTTGTTTTGTCTCAAGGAGGTTCTGTGCCTCTGCATGCGAACTCCACTTACTAATAAGAATATGATTTTTTTAAGTATACAGATAAAATAAAAATGTCCCATCTATAAAATGTTTGGAGAAGGTAATTATGTTAGTGAAAAATCTTATATTAATGATTTGCCTATAGCTTTAAAGATAGAACTCATATATATTGATACTGATTGGTGAAAATCAAGGAGTATCTTTGAAGAGACTATATGAAAGTACAGAGAATACTCTTATTTTAAAGATTCGTTCTTGGGTATTTTGTATATTTTGACCATAAAATACAGCTGTGAGTTCTATCACATGGTAATTGGAAAGAATACTATTACGCATATACTAAAATCTGATAATCAGCTGTGCTGTGTCATGGAGAGTCATAGAATTTTAGAAAGCAAGCAGATGCATAAAGAATACATCTGGCTAAAAAATAAAAAGTATTTGTTAACTACGTGTCTCACTTTGGTGCCTTATTCATGTTTATGCAAATGAAATGCTCTAATTACCCCTGTGAAAGCAGATTAATGAAAATATGACAATATAATTTTTCCTGTTTAGTTCAATATTGCAAAAACATGGCATAAACTGTCAACAGTCACCACCAAAACAGATTGTTTACTTACTCCTTCCGATTTTTTGTCTGGATAAATGCAAGTCTCACCACCAGATGTGAAATTACAGTAAACTTTGAAGGAATCTCCTGAGCAACCTTGGTTGGGATCAATCCAATATTCACCTGAAAGCAGAAAAAAATAAATCATATGCAAATACATTTTGGGCTTTGCTGGTGGCTCAGCTAATAAAGAATCTGCCCGCAATGAAGGAGACCTGGGGTCGATCCCTGAGTTGGAAAGATCCCCTGGAGGAGGGCATAACAACCCACTCCAGTATTCTTGCAGCAGAGGCTGGTGGGCTACAGTCCATGGAGTTGCAAAGAGTCAGACACAACTGAGAAACTAAGCACAGCACAAGCACAAATGCATTTATATAAAAAATTGAATACATTATAGGGCCAATTTTATTGAAGAAATAAGGAAAAATGAATAGCCGTTGATTTTTCTACATGGATCACTTTTATGCTTTTGGTCACATTAGGGTATATGTTTGAAGAAAGAATGACTTACTGTCTTGTCTGCCTGGAGGTTTGCAAATGTCCCCATCTTTCTGGAACATACTTTTTTATTCTTAGCATGCCTGTTACTTTTGGGTTTCAGCTTAAATGCTTCTTCCTCAGATATTAATACCCTATTGATTTACATATAATAAATTGCAAGTACATTGGGTGGAGATATACTTGACCCTAAATCCTATATGTGTAATTTACTACTAAGTGAAAACCCATGGACTGAGGAGCCTGGCAGGCTACAGGCCATGGGATTGGAAACGAGTTGGACATGACTTAGCAACTAAAACAGCAATAACCTAACTATAATGATCATTATATTTTTCCTTAATTTATTCATCTGTAATGATGGAGGTGAGAGTATCTACTTAGTTTCAAGGATCATTCTTTTGCATTACTGTATAACAAAAATTTCATTAAGTAAATGTACTCCCTCTTTAAATGGACTCCAAATAAGTCTATTTTATATATTTAAATACAGTTTGCTATTAATTATATTATCTAAATGGTACAGAACTAATTTTATCATGTAAATGACCATGACCATTAATTTGGTGTTAGGTGAGTTATGATGTTAAGTAGTGGGACTAACAAAAAGTTATTGTTTAAGTAATTGACAATGGGGTTATTTAAGAATAATTGGGGAGATAGACTTAATAGACATGTGATGACTACTTCTCTCCTACCATTCTTCAGGCTGCCATTTCATTCAAATATTTTACTTAAATTATGTCAACTCACTGATTATGAACTTTAAACAACATAAAAGCTTAAACTGCTTGGTTTAATATTTGAACTCCTGAAAATTTAATATCAGTTTGCTTTTTAAAATAAATTCTTTAACAAAAAAATTATACTTTTTCTCATTACACCATTAATAATTTCATATTTGGAACCAATTAAAATTCTTGGGAGAAAATTACACAAGAAAATAAAAATCATCTAAGATTTTACCAACTGGAATAACCGCTCTTAATCTTTGATATTTCTTAGGGTTTTAAAGAATAAATAATTTTGAATTATCTGGTAAACATTATTTTTATCTCTTCTTAGTTAACATTGTTACTAGACAGTCTTTCAAATGACATATATTTAAATTAATAAGATGCTTTTTTGGTTTTGCCATTTCAGTTTGCAAGATATTTCATAGGAACTCTCTAATTTTGGATAGCAGGAGAAATCTGTATCTGTTATACTATGCTATTATAAAACTTAAGGTTTACCTGTTGCCATCATTAGACAATAATAGCCCAAAGGAATTGTTCTTTCTGTTTATCTGTAAGTTTCTAAATGAATAACAGTGTCTGACATAAATAAGTAAATAAATATTTAATTGTAATTAATTAACACAAATAATTAATAAAGTTAGCTAATATATAGAAACCACCAGGAACTGTAGTCCACAGTGAGCTTTCTATCCCCAAAATTTATAAAATTGAGCATCAAGTTCTAGTTAATCATATGTTGTTTTATGTTGTCAGTAAATGCTCATCTTTTACATTTGATATTCAGTCTCATATGTATGATTACCTTAGCTAGATCAGAAATGTGGGTCATTCTTTTTATAAATCACTGAATTAATATGAAACTAAACAATATATATTTCAAATAAATATAAATGTAAAGATTTTTGATAGCAGTTTGTAAAGAATCCTTAATAATTATCTGCGTCTCTGTTTAACAGATTGTGCTTAAGATAGGAGACTTTTCAGGCTTTTTTGTAATAAGGAATGTCTGTTCTTGAATTGCATGAAACTTTTCTGTCTGTGCTGTTATTTAGATCTCAGCTACAACATTCGTTATACGATCCATAGTGAAAAATAATGCTGTCACACAAGTAAATAGAGTGACAAAGTATTTCCACTTAAAGTGGAGGTTTAAAATCAGATACAGATCTGCCCATTTTTGGTTTAGTTCAGGATAATATGAGTTAGTCACTTAAGATACCTGGAACTGTTAGCTTCTCAGAACAGGTATACAAGAGTTTTGCCAAATAATTTTGTTGTTTAGTCACTCAGTCATCATCTAACTCTTTTGTGACCTCATGGACTATGGCCTGTAGCTAGGCTCCTCTGTTCTTGGCGCAGAGGAGCTCAAAGGCAAGAATACTGGAGTGGGTAGGTATAGTAAATTTTTTGGTATTATTACAAACAAATCATTCACAGTTGTTCTTGTTATTCATGGATCAATGAAATAAATTTTTGCCTCAAACTATCCTATTCCTTAAATACTCTTTCCAAATCATTGCTAAACTGATAGGTCACATGATTCAGTTGTGCTATTTAAGCCTTAGTGTTACATAAGTTAGAATATAGTACATAAATATGGAGTAATATGCACATATGTATGCACACATCATACCCATTCCATGACAGTAATTAAATACCAAAATACATTTGTGTTATCTTGTTATTTTTAGTCGCTAAGTCACGTCTGACTCTTTTGCGACCCCATGGACTGTTGCCCACTGGGCTCCTCTGTCTGTGAGATTTCCCAGGCAGGAATACTGGAGTAGGTTGCCATTTCCCTCTTCAGGGGATGTTCCCGATCTAGGCTTCAAACCTGCATCTCCCTGCATTGGCAGGGGGAGTCACCAGGGAAGCCCTTGTTATCTATAACCATGTAAAAATGATCTTGTCATAATTTAATAAAACTTTATTTAACAAGAAAAAAATTTTCCAAAGTAGATCTAGAATTACAGTGTAAATGGCTTTTTTTTTTTTTTTTTTTGGTCTACAGGATTAGAATTAATAATCATTCACCTCTCATTTTATTTAGAGTCTATATTAAATATTTAATTAGAATTAATGAGCTGACAATGCATCTCAGTAACTTAGAAGCTCAGGACATTCACTTGGTCATGTATTATTAACATACCATCTGGGAAGTCAGGGTGGCTGAGTTGCAGATCTTTGCAAGTTCGGGCTGGATTGGTCTGTGTCCCCATTGGAAACTTCATATGCTCGATGTCTTGTTTCAAGGAATTGAGGGAACCAAATATTTCCTCCATTCCATCATTGTAATCCAGAATATTATCACCTGCATCTGCTTGCATGCTTTCAGCATGTCTTCTCGTTTTTGGGTGACAAGATTGGTAAAGGCTGTATGACTTCACCTGGTGGACCCTGTAAAAGAGATGATGTGCATGTAACTGCTTCTTAGGGTAAAATATTCTTCAAATATTAATTATTACTGATTATAAGAGATTAGTTTGTTTAGCCTTTCAAAGTTTTCCTTATTTTAAAGTTTTCTCTAATTGCTTATATATATTTATTATACATATATATCTTTATATATATATATATATATATAAACTTTGTGAATTCTTTAAAAAGAATCTAGTGGAGTTATCGAGGTAGGCAAAAAAAACCAGATGACTTCTGGACCTTTTTCTATACAAGTAACATAGCACAGATTTGTGTGGAGACATATTACCCCTTGGAAGGAAAGTTATGACCAACCTAGATGGCATATTCAAGAGCAGAGACATTACTTTGCCAACAAAGGTCTGTCTAGTCAAGGCTATGGTTTTTCCTGTGGTCATGTATGGATGTAAGAGTTGGACTGTGAAGAAAGCTGAGCGCCAAAGAATTGATGCTTTTGAACTGTGGTGTTGGAGAAGACTCTGGAGAGTCCCTTGGACTGCAAAGAGATCCAACCAGTCCATTCTACAGGAGATCAGTCCTGGGTGTTCTTTAGAAGGAATGATGCTAAAGCCGAAACTCCAGTACTTTGGCCACCTCATGCGAAGAGTTGACTCATTGGAAAAGACTCTGATGCTGGGAGAGATTGGGGGCAGGAGGAAAAGGGGACAACAGAAGATGAGATGGCTGGCTGGCATCACAGACTCAATGGATGTGAGTTTAAGTGAACTCCGGGAGTTGGTGATGGACAGGGAGGCCTGGCGTGCTGCAGTTCACAGGGTCACAAAGAGTCGGACACGACTGAGTGACTGAACTGAACTGATGTTATATATGTTACTTTTTAATTTACCAACTAGTCCTCATTTTCATGTCCTATCCCTGCAACTAGACTTTAGTCTCTGAAGATTAAAACAACATTTTTAGGTTCTTATATTATATAATGAGATGTCTATGGTACTTGATAACAATTTATATCACATTTAAAAATATACATTAGCTGGTTCCAAACATTTATATCTGTATATA
Source organism: Nanger dama (assembly GCA_917880005.1). Lineage (NCBI taxonomy): Eukaryota > Metazoa > Chordata > Mammalia > Artiodactyla > Bovidae > Nanger > Nanger dama. The sequence continues at coordinate 9,393,538 of CAKJTW010000059.1, forward strand.
TACATAAAGAAGTGCAATCAGACTTGAATTTACATATCTAAAAGAGTAGAACTACATCAAATAGTTAATTTGTACTTTTATGGACTGAATTCTATCCCATAGAAATCCATGTGTAGAATGCCAAAGCCACAGAAACTCAGAGGAAGATCTTATTTAGAAATGGGGTGGCTGTATATATAATTATTAAAGTGAACATGAGGGCATTAGGGTGGTTCTTATTTCTATATGACTGGTATCATTCTAAAATGGGAAAATCTGGCACAGAGACATGCATAGTCAGAAGACCATGTGAAGAGACAAGAAGATAGCCTCCTACAACCAAAGGAGAGACGTTTCCAACAGATCTTCCCCCACACAACACCTCAGAAAGAAACAATGTTTCTGACACTCTGGTCTAGGACTTCTACCTTATAAATTTGTCAGACAAAACATTTCTATCCTTTGAACCATCTAGTTTTTGATTTTTTGTTACTATCATTGCAGTAAATTAGTACTCATATAGCTTAGAAACAAGTTCAAGGAAAAAGTCTCAAATTTTGTCATATGGATTTAACACAATAGTTGTGTGAACCCTGGTAAATATCAGATTTAATAAGTGGTAGCTATTATTATCATTATATGCAGTAGGGAAAAATGCCAGGTATCTGAACTTTACTTTTTATTCCTAGTTAGGTATTAATATATCTTTGTGGCATACAAGCAGTTGCTTTCATGAAAATGTGATATAAAAATATATGATTTTCTTGAAAAATAAAGCAAGATATTATAATATATAGTTACAGTATCTTTATATTCAAAGAGTGAAACCAATTTGTAGGCAGATACTTTATTATCTGAGCTACTAGGAAACCCAATTAAAAGACACATATTGGCATGCAGACCTAAGTACTTAATTAAGGTAGTTGCTATTTCCTAGAAAATCAGTACTTTGACAGGAAGTGTTTTTCATTCTTATAAATTCAGAGAAATCACTGGCCATCTCAAGATGCTAATTGCCAAAATATTACTCTCATTACTATGCACTTACCGGAGGCCCAGGAGGCCCTGGAAGACCACTGTCACCCTTCTGGCCAGCAGGCCCCTGTTAAAAAGAATAAGCAACAAGATGAATGGAGACCAAAGCATTGGAGTAGGCATCACTGAATAGTTTAAATGCCAAAGGGAAAGGTACTTACCGTAGAGCCTTTAGTCCCCTTTGGACCTTGAGGACCCTAAAAAATGCAAAAGCAAAAGTAGACATAAAAATCTAAAGAATCTATGTCTTTGATTTATTTATGTTAACCTTGTAAAATTCTTCTGTCTTGTACTTACTGGTAAGCCTGGAGGACCAGGTGGACCAATGGGACCGGCAGGACCTGGAATTCCCTACAGAAAAGTTTCATACAAATTAGTTTTTCTCAGTGCTTCCATTTTTATATGTTACATAACAACACACACTGCAAAATTTAGACAGTGCAGAAGTACAGAAGAATGGCTTAAAATTTTCCATTTTAAATCTAGGAAATATCTTTTGCAAGATAATCTGTATTTTTTTTTCATTTTGCTGCAGTCTCTCTCTCTATATATATCTTTATGATCTTGCAGCCTTGAGAATAATGATTTGTATGTGTTGAGGATTCAATGAATGTTTGTGTAATTGACTACTGAAGTATAATTTTTATGGTTTCCAATTTTCATAATTTTTATTTATTTATTCTAAAGTTGAATAAATTTTGTTTTGAAAACATCATTGATTTAAGGAGATTGCTGCTGCTGTTGCTGCTAAGTTGCATCAGTTGTGTCCAACTCTGTGTGACCCCATAGACAGCAGCCCACCAGGCTCCCCCATCCCTGGGATTCTCCAGGCAAGAACACTGGAGTGGGTTAGATCCTCTAAATCACTTCGTTGGTCATGTTTAAAGGAATGCGTGCAGGAGTGTGGGTGTATTAATTGTATGACTGGAAAGAGCAGGAAAATAAGTTATATCTTTACTCACTCCATCTCCCTTTGCTCCTGGAGATCCTTGAGTTCCAGGGAGTCCTCTGTCACCCTTTTCACCTTGTTCTCCTGGAGGACCAATTAGTCCAATTAAACCAGGATGTCCCTTTGAAAGGCAAAGAAATTTTAATAATGTATAAATTGCAACCATGTATTAAGTTATAGTCATAAAATAACTGAAAGTTAAATTCATGAAATAGAATAAAAAATACATTAAAAATTTTAACCCTTTCTAAATAAAATATAAGATTAAGAATCTTTTCCTCCTCACCTAGTAGGATCATTTAGTGTTTGTATTATATGAGACCTTCATTAAGGGTGAGGAATATGTATTATTGAACAAAATGCTTTCTGAAAGCATCACCTTCAGTGTTGTGTTTACTTAAAGGGAATTCCTTTAACTAAAGGCCAACAATGATGAAATTTAATACTGGTGAAATAAACACCAGAAAATTCTTTGCTTTAACAAACACTGAATAATGTATATGTATGGCTAAATCCTTTCTGTTCACCTGAAACTAAAACGACACTGCTAATTGGCTATAACCCACGACAATGTTTTTGGTGCTTAAAAAAATAAAATGATTTCTATTCTTCAGAGATTTTTCAGTACCCCCAAAATATTTACAAACAAAAATAATTCAAAAGTATTAATGTCACTCTAAAAATGTTTTATTTTCTTTAATTATTTGATGCAATAGAGCACACATATCTTTAACATTACCATCTGAAGGACAGTCTAGTTTAAAATTTTTATTTTCATGTTTAAAACTTGAAAAAATGGGCACTTTGTTATTCTGTTTATTTTCTAAATAGCTATTTTAGTATAACCATATGCTTTCTCCATATGGTTCCTACAAAGGAACATTGACTAATATAACATTGAGTTCTCATACATTTTTCATCATTATTTTCTCTTTTCTGAATTTCTCTTGGAAACTAAGGATTGGCAGCATTTTCCTTGGTTACAATGACAAAGGGATTCCTTGAAATTTCCTTTTGAGTGATTTTAATGTGCATAACTGTAGTCTTTGCAATCAGGATATCAACAGTGTAATAATACATTATTTTATTCTTACCTTTTCACCCTTGGAGCCAGGGTCACCTTTGAGACCAGGTAAGCCAGGAGGTCCCTAAATAATGAGAAATGACAAACATACATAGAGTATGTGCAAATTAGAGAATCATAGTATTATCTGAGGAAAACAAAAACAGGAAAAGCTGGTTTAAATAATATGATAAGGTTCAAGATAACTAATAATAACAAGCATTTACTTTTAGGATTATAAATTATTTTGTGCACTAAAACTCCATGGTTTAATATGTAACCATAATAATAAAACATAGTATTGGTAAGTTTGTTTAAATAAATATGAAGTTAAAAATAGGACATTATTTAAAAGGAAAGAAGCATTTTTAATTAATTTTAGAAAAGTTTCCAAATTTTCCATTCATATAATCAAGCATTTTAGTGCTAAACTCAAATTCAAAGGTTATAATATTGCTAATAAAATTTAAAGGAAAAGTCTTTAATATTTGACAGTCAACTGACCATTGTTAGCCATTTTGCTAAGCAAACTCCCAAGAAAGTACTTTTAGCTATAACTCCTAAATTGAATTTCTAATCTAAATAATCTCTAAATGTAAAAAAAATCACTTTATTCATATTATACCTATATTTTAATTATCTAATCTTTTTATAATCCAAAGGTAAGCCATTTATTTATTCAAGTTAGATTATATTGTAATAAAAATTATGGAATTATTTTAGCAACTAACTCTTAGTCCTGGCCTCTACTCACAAAAATACTCATACTGATGTCTTTTAAACAAATTTTTAGATATAAAAACTAGTATACTTCAATACAAACTAAGGTTCTTGTTCTGAAATTACAGCAAGTTGAACTATGCAAGCAGATGGTTTACAAGTAGGTCATGGATGAAAAAAAGGCCAGGATAATACTACAACACTTGAGTCACTACTGCTTACAACAAATACCACACAAGAAACAAAGGCAAAATATAAATTCTTCTCTATGAGTTTGAATTATATATTGAACTATTTGAATTATAATTTCGGTAAAGATTTTAACATAGCACTTAAAAATCAAATTGTTTTAACTTTGATCAAGCTATATGATTAGTCTTCAGTGTCGTATCTTTTGTAAGGCTACCAAAAGTATTTTTTCACTCTCTAGACAACTTGAATTTTCAGTGTGAAAGAGCACAGTAAGTCTTAATCCATCATCTTTATGAATTTAATGTATTAAGGGCCATGGATCTAAATAACGTGATGTAATATAAAAACTATGGGTTGAGAATCTGATAGACTTGGGATAGAAGATAGATGCTCTTGTCAGCAGTTTAGCTAACCAAAGAGAACTTCAGTTCTCTCATCTGTGAACCAAGGATTATAATTCCTGTCCCAAGGGGATACTGTGAAATTGCTGAGATAAGTGCTTTCCATTCTTTAGTTTCTCAAGTCTTCTCCTCAAACTGAAATCTTGAATATCAGAGAAAGATAAGAAAAATATTAGTATAAATTAGTCCTGTGTAACAACAGTGTTTTGGACTGTTATCATAAATATTTAAATTTGTTTTGGTGGTGCAGTGGTAAAGAACCCAATGCAGGAGACAGAGGAGATGCATGTTTGATCCCTGAATTGGTAAGATCACCTGGAGAATGGAATGACAAGCTATTCTGGCCTGAAGAAGTCCATGGACAGTGGACCTTCTGACTAGAGTCCATGGAGTCACAAAGAGTTGGACATGACTGAGCAACTAACACACTGCACTACATGAATGAATCTGAAATTCTGTTAGTATTGATATAAAAGTGAACAATTTCCCTATATCATTCTATTGATAATAGATAAAATTATCTTTATAGAAATTTCATGCAATTTTAAATGTAAATGTGCCTAAAAATATTCTTGTAAAGAAAAAGTTATTAATCCTCAGATGTAGGTTTGTTATCAATTCAGTTTAGATTCTCTTTTGTATAACTAATAAATAATCATGCTACTTTGTTAAAATAATTGTCAAATTCACTTTCAGGAATATTCTAAGGCTAGATTCTAACACTGAACTTTCATCTCATTTTCTAATACTGTATCAGAGTGGATGATTTCAAAGTGTGATCCTCAGACCAGCAGCATTATCACCACTTATGAAGGTATTTTGCGTGTGTGCATGCTCAGGCATATCGGATTCTGTGATGCCAGGAACTGTGGCCATGGGATTCTCCAGGTAGGAATACCAAAGTGGGTTGCCATGCCCTCTTCCAGGACATCTTCCCAACCCAGGGAATGAACCTGCATCTCCTGCATTGCAGACAGATTCTTTACCACTGAGCCATTGGAAAGCCCTTTGTGAACGTATTAGAGAAGCAAATTCAGAGGCTTGTCTAGACTAACTGAATCTGAAATTCTGGAGTTTGAGACCAACAATCTGTTTCATAGATTTATTATTCATTAAAGTTTGAGAAAAATGATTCTGTGGCATTAGGTCCCAATTTAATATGAAAATCAGAATAGCATAAAGAATGTCATTTATGTTAAAAGCATTACTTATTTAGTCTTACTAATTCAATAATTTTAAGATTAAGTAAGTATATTTGCATCAACTTTTTCTAATCTCATCAGAAAGGCCTGGTAAATTATTGGTTAGGAAATTAATGTTGCCTAATAGCACAGTTTTAAAGGAATAATTTAAATGAATAATGAAAATAATGAAATAATTCCTTGAGGTCATGTGATCATCAGGATAGATGCCAAATATTCTATATGTTAACACAAAGTGACATAAAAATGCACAAAAAAGTAGTTCTAAGAAATATGTAATTTCATGAAAGAACCATATACCTGAACCAGCAGCCTGAACCCATTTAAATATATTGTTTAAAATTGACATATGTCAGTAAAAGTAAATATATTCTTTAGATTGAAATACAAAAGCTATTTAAAGAGGCCAGATTTTTTTTCTTTCTTTCTTCTTATTTTACAGTTAAGCTCTCTCTGGTAGACAATAAACACAGAAATTTTGCTGTAAGTGAGAAAACTAACAGGGATGTCACTTCATGAACACTGATATTTCAATCACTGCTTCATTTAGCATCTCAGGTCTACCACTCATTAGTCGGGTATTCCTGAGTCCATTCCTTCTTATCTCAGAGCTTTATTTATAAGTGTATTCTAATAATAACTGTTAGAGAATTGTGATAGAGAAAGAAAAAAAACAAGCTTATGAAATAATTACATATAGTGAAATATATGGAAATATGAATTATTGTTATTTATTTATGATATGCTCTATTGGTTATCAATCAGCTTTCTCATGACAGTCTAACAGTAAAAGCTATAATGGCAAAAATAAAGAAACACTACAGATTCTAAATGCTCAGGGAAATGGGAAACATGCTAGAAGTTATTTGTGTTTGTAATGCTATCAAATCATTTCTATAAATATTTTTCATGAAAGAGTTATAGGAAATGAATGTTAATTCTTTTAAGTTAATAATATTATAAAACTGCAAACTATATCTAAGGAGGCATTTGCCAAACAAAGTCAGTTTCTTGTTTTCATCAGTTGGAAATAGACATTGGCAAGTTATAATGTGATAGCAGTTATAAAATCCTCTGAACCTGGAGCATATCAAAAATATCAACTCTGCATATAAAAATGTTATTTCAGGTACAGATATTTTCTATTTCCTCTTCAGAAAAAACCCTATGAAATACATAATTCATAAGTAATAAAGTGAAAAGGAAAACAGGGATGATACATTCTTAGGTGTCTAGAATACACAATCAAATATTTTCCCTTGCTGTATCATGCTGTACACAATATTTGCTTTACTATGCATCTCAAAATTCTAGTGCATTAAAATTTAAAGGAAATGCAGATCCTACTCTTTATTTAGAAAATAGTATTGTAAAATAACACTTAACTTGGTGAAAAGCAAGTGTTTTGTGATTTAAACCTGCTTAATCATTATGGAATACTACACATCTCAAATCTGTTTACAGATAAGTTAAAAGTAGCATTAAGGGTGGGATGGTTTGGGAGAATGGCAATGAAACATGTATATTTTCTTGTAAGAAACGAAGCACCAATCTGTGTTCAGTGTAGGATGCAGGATGCATGGGGCTGATGCACAGGATGATTCAAGTAGAGGATGTGGGGTGGGAGGTGGGAGGGGCTTCGGCACTGGGAGATTGTGTTCACCTATGGCTGATTCGTGTCAATGTATGGCAAAACAAATACAGTATTGTAATTAAAAAAATAAATTAATTAAAAAATTTTAAATATAATTCAGTAACCCATCCTACCATTTATTCATCAATTATGGCTTAAAAAATAATGTTATCAGATATTTTACTTATCAGCATGAAAAGAATTAATGTATGATAAGGTAAATGTGTAAAAATACTAAACAATTTTTCAGGTACACTGGAACAAACAGTTCTTAAAATAAAAGATTATGAAACAAAATAAATATTTAAAACTAAAATAGATGCTAATTATGCCTTAAAAAGTAAAATAAAAATTAATATAAAATTATGAAATCATGTTTGACTATGCAGCAGAGAGGAGAATATAGCAATTAATACTGTTCTCTAAGGCACTCAATTTTATTACCATTTGATTTTTTTCTATTTTCTGAAAAACAAAACAAAACAAAAACAACACAATAAAAAGTTCAACTTCAAAAACTCTCAAATAAATTTCTTTATACAATCTCATCATTGTCTTTAGCTTTCTTTTAGCTTTCACACATACTGTTTATCTACTTTCAGTTCCATATGATGGTATATAAAAATCATGCATATGTAGAAGCTTAAATTTTGCCATGAGAAATGTCTAATTTTGAAGTAATAAGTAAACATTGTACCATATATAAACTCTAGTAGAGCTGATCATATAGAATGGTGAGATACCAGCTATCATATTATGAATTTTAAAATGTTTGTTCTTTCTTATATCAGAGCTTTATTTATAAATATATCATAATAATAACTGTGTTAGAGAATTGGGATAATTAAAGAAAAACTAGGCCTATGAAAAACTACATATAGTGAGGTGTTAGTTACTGTTGAGTCTGACTCTTTGCAGCCCCATGGACTGTAACTACCAGGCTTCTCTGTCCATGGAATTTTCCAAGCAAGAATACTGGAGTGGGTTGCCATTCCCTTCATCAGGGGATGTTCCCAACACAGGTATCGAACCCAGGTCTCCTGCATTGCCCGCATTCTTCATCATCTGAGCCACCCGGGAAGCCACATACAGTGAGGTAGAAATGAAATGTTTGTTTCACTATAGCCCAAAGAATTTCCAATCCAAATATTAATATAAAGTTGTTAAATTGTTACTTATGTAGCAAATGGTCTAAGTTGCTTCAGTTTTGTTTTGTTTTGTTTTAGGAATAGTTTGTTTAGTCAGGGCTTCCCTGGTGGCTCAGAGGTTAAAGCGTGTGCCTCCAATGTGGGAGACCCGGGTTCGATCCCTGGGTCGGGAAGATCCCCTGGAGAAGGAAATGGTAACCCACTCCAGTATTCTTGCCTGGAGAATCCCATGGACGGAGAAGCCTGGTAGGCTACGTCCACGGGGGTCGCAAAGAGTCGGACACGACTGAGCGACTTCACTTTCTTTCGTTTTGTTTAATCAGTGTAAGAACCCCATGGATAAAAATATATTAATATCCACATTTAATTCATTTTAACCTCATAATATCCTATAAGATAGATGTTACTTAAATTCTCATTTTACAGATGAGAAACCTAAAGCTTAAAAAAATAGAATAACTTTCTTAAAATTCATTCAGGTTGAGAGTTGATGACCTTAACCTCTAATCATGATATGCTACTTCTCATTCAAATCCAAAATTGCCTACTAGAACATGTATTTCTTAGTTGAACTGAAAAGTTCATTAAATTGTTATAAAATGCATCCTGAAGATGATTTCTCCACTCATCCTCATCTCCTGAAGACCAAGTAGCATTTTCATCAAAATTAGCACAAACTGATGGTACGAAAAAGCTACAACAGATTCGCATTCTAAACACTCTCTGATAAAAAAAAAAAGCAATCCCACTGCTGGGCATACACACCAAGGAAACCAGAATTTAAAGAGACACATGTACCCCAGTATTCATTGCAGCACTATTTATAATAGCCAGGACATAAAAGCAACCTAGATGTCCATCAGCAGATGAATGGATAAGAAACCTGTGGTACATATACACAATGGAGTATTACTCAGCCCTTAAAAGAATACATTTGAATCAGTTCTAATGAGGTGGATGTAACTGGAGCTGATTATACAGAGTGAAGTAAGCCAGAAAGAAAAACACCAATACAGTATACTAACACATATATATGGAATTTAGAAAGATGGTAATGATAACCCTGTATGTGAGAAAGCAAAAGAAACACAGATGTATAGAACAGACTTTTGGACTCTGAGGGAGAGGGAGAGGGTGGGATGATGTGGGAGAATGGCATTGAAACATGTATACTATCATGTAAGAAATGAATTCCCAGTCTATGTTTGATGCAGGATACAGGATGCTTGGGGCTGGTGCAGGGGATGATCCAGAGAGATGATATGGAGAGGGAGGTGGGAGGGGGTTCAGGATTGGGAACTCATGTACACCCGTGGAGGATTCATGTCAATGTATGGCAAAACCAATACAATATTGTAAAGTAAAAAAAAAAAGGGCAGACAGAAAAAGGAATGACACCCATGTTGCTCAGCTCTGTTGCTTTCCATTTTACTGTGGAAAGGGTATGAGTTATTTAGCTAACATTCAGAATTATAAACTTTTGCAAGCTAGGAATCAGGTGGTATGTCTGATGGTTTTATTTTTAATATTAGCTGAAGGAAATCTCCAGCTTGATGCTTTTTATTACATCTGGAAAAAGCTCAGAATACTTACTGGAAAATTTGAAATAACCAAAAATCTTTGGCAAATTTTAGGGTGGTATTAAGGTAGAATATTTTTTTCCGAGGCTATGACTCTGTGCACTTAGGAATTTAGCATATCTAAGAAGAGTATTCTCTAAATAGTGATGCAGACATGGAACTGATGATCTTATTTTGTCAAGTCCCTGTTCCAAAGCCAGTGGGGTCATATGCAGAGTTGATCATCTCCTCAAAATTTGATAATTTTTATCTATTTATTAAAATTAGTGATCTTTAGCTTTTCAAAGCAAGTTAAAAAAATAATCTCTGTAACACTATACCTGGAATGTTAGAGGAAATTTTTGTGATTTAAAAAAAAAAAAAAATGGCCAAGTTCTCCTGAATGATTAAGATTGCAGATACTAGTTTCGATGCCTTTCTCAGCATATACATATATATGAGGTAGTTGATATACTCATGAGAAGCAGTTTTGTAAAATTTCTATAGACAAACCTGATTATTTAAACTGATTTACATTATACTTGAGCTGTTTCCCAGGTGGCTCAGGGGTAAAGAATCCATCTGCCAATGCAGGAGATGTGAGTTTGATCCCTAGGTCGGGAGGATACCCTGGAGGAGGAGATGGCAGCCCACTCCATTATTCTTGCCTGGGAATCCCACGGACAGAGGAGCTTGGAAGGCTGCAATCCATGAGGTTGCAGAGTTGAACACAACTGAGCAACCGAGCACGTGCAAGCACATTATACTTGCTACTACTACTACTAAGTCACTTCAGTCATGTCCGACTCTGTGCGACCCCATAGATGGCCCCGTACAGGCTCCCCACCCCTGGGATTCTCTAGGCAAGAACACTGGAGTGGGTTGTCATTTCCTTCCCCAATGCATGAAAGTGAAAAGTGGAAAGTAAAGTTGCTCAGTCGTGTCCGACTCTTAGCAACCCCATGGACTGCCCCCTTACCAGGCTTCTCTGCCCATGGGATTTTCCAGGCAAGAGTACTGGAGTGGGGTGCCATTGCCTTCTCCACATTATACTTGAATAGCGCTAAATGTCTTGCTTCCTGTTTTAATTAATCCCTTTACATATTACTATTTTTGGACAATGAAGTTCAAATATCTCTACCATGAAATAGAATCTGTCACCTAGTAGGCAGTAATTTTAAAGGCAGGTCTTGGATTCTCACTTTCTGCCTAAATTTTATAGCAAAGATAGCCTCTATGAACCATATGCTAGTTAACTAAATGCTTTATTGAATTTCTCAAGTGTGTTGTTTGCATATACAGTTTATGATATTAACCAAGCTTCTGTGTTGTAATAATTGTACCTCTCTTCACTTATAAGGGTTAATGCTTTATCTTTGAGCCCATATGACTCATGAACAGAACAATTTATTTGGTGAAAGAATCACTGTGTGCCTGTGCCAATGCTATTCTTTTAAATGAAGTGCCAGGAAACTAAGTGTAATTGATGCATTTAGGGAACCATCTACATTTGGAAAAGAACTGACTGGGCCATTAGTGGCATTTTATTCAGAATGGATTTTTTTTTTTCATCAAATGGACATAAGATAGGAAAGATCTTTTGCTCAAGGGCATATTTTCCAAGTAACTTATCAGTTAGAATTATTTTCCTCTTTTTATTTTGGTCTGAGTAATACACTTCCTTGAATGCTCTACAATTTATAAATCAGTTTACCAGACAAAATTTTAGGGATTCTAGCTTATAAACAATTTCATTTCTGGAATTCTAACAACAGAAAAACGTGCTACTCACCAAAGGACCAGGTGGCCCATCTTGGCCTGCAGCTCCAGGGAGACCTTGTTCTCCCTGTGGAAAAAGAAACATGACAGATTTTTTAAATTAACAGAAGCAGAGATGTTATTTTTCTTTAATTTTGGTAATGCAAAAAGAAAGAAAGCAATAATCCCCTATGGATTCCATCACATGGAGAACATCTACCAATATTGTAAGCAATTTTTGAGTCTTTTTACTTGCTGTTTGTATGTTTACATACACATACACAGATAGATGATTGTGTGTGTAAAAGTCTTACATCTTTAAGATCTTAGGGCTTAGCTTTCTAGTCTATCTTTATAACTTAGAATTTCATCATGTGCTTATTAAATAAATGACATACTTAAATATTCTCAGAGGCTATGGCTTTAATTATTACATACTATTTACCATATACAATAATTTATATAATAATGCGGGCATAAATATTTTCATCCATAATTTTTCTTAGAAATAAGACATTATTTTCAAAATGGCAACTATCAACACAGATACTCACCACAGGGCCTGGGATGCCCGAAGACCCTCTGGACCAGGCTTTCCAGCCGGTCCTTGAGGACCAACCGGGCCAGTTTTTCCTGGAGGACCCTCAGCTCCTGCTTCTCCCTGTTAGAAAATAAAATATGTGGATGTATTAATAATGAAGATAGACATTTTATTATTTTGTGAGAAGTACTGAAATAGTTGTTGTCCAATATACACATGAGATTTTCAAACATGATGCCTATAGTGTTTGTTTTACCTTAGCACCCTTTTCACCTTGTCTTCCCTCTGCCCCTGCAGCTCCAGGAGGACCCTACAAACACAGAATTGCACTTTAAAATACATATAGCATATAAAAAGAGTACAACTGAGATCTTGTTCATAAATACCCCAATTTCATTAGTGAGAGTCTAATAAATTGTGATTTTCTATAGCAATTTAGTTTAAGGAACTGAGAAAACTCAAAACCCCTTTGATGCACAAATTTTAGACTATTAAGCACAAATGAAGCACAGATTGATACAGATAATCACATCACAATAATGTTAGGAAAAATAAAGATAAAATTTTTAAATAAATATTAATGCTTAGTCACTCAGTGTGTTAAATAATCAGTTATCATTTATTATGTTGCATAGTTAGAATAATTGAGGGTTTCAGATTTGACTTCCATCATTATATGTGTTTTAGACTGGGTCCTTTCTTAATCTCAGAAGACCCATATGTTACATTTTCATAAGATCATTTTCCAACTGGAATAGTAATAGTACAACATTTAAAATCTTGTTGGTCAACAGATGCTGACTTTTTATTCTCTGACATTATAATTTAGTGGCATAAAAATAGTATGACTTTTACAAACCTAGTATTAGAGAAAACAGAAAAAAAAATTTTCACACTCCATGTCATCCAAAAACTTAACAAGATATACTGCTATTTGCATAACTTTTGTATAGCTGCATAGATTTCTATGAGAAATGCTAATTATTATATATATTTAAAGATTTTCATAATGCTCTTCCATACACACACACACAGAGTTTTCTATCTTTGTGAGGTAGGCACTGGTCTACCTGTTTCTCTTCAGTTCTTTTTTATTAGCTATGTGACTTTTAACCAATTCTTAGTATTTTTGAACTTGATTTCTTTCATCCTAAAATGTTCAGTTCAGTTCAGTCGCTCAGTAGTGGTTGACTCTTTGCAACACCATGGAGTGCAGCACTCCAGGCTTCCCTGTCCATCACCAACTCCTAGAGCATACTCAAACTCATGTCTATAGAGTCGGTGATGCCTAAAATATTATTAATAATAATTCTCTTGTTATAGAATTATTGTAAAATTTAAATGACCCAACACATGAAGAAGTATTTTGTGAACTTCCCAGTAGAGCAGTATCAAATACAGATATGGAATCTGGTATTTAACAAACTAAAGCATGGACTCAGACTTCTAGATTCAAATCCTGGCTCTGTCATCAACTAGCTTTGTGATCTTTGACCAGTTACTGTGAGTGATTCAGTTTACTTCTCTGCATAATGTGTATTATAATAGCAGCTATCTCCCAGCATCACCATGAGAATTCAAGAAGTGATAAATTTAAAGGGTATATAACAGTACCTGAGACATAAAAACACTACAAATATTAGTTATTGCTTTTATTATTATAAAATGATTGGTTATTGTTATTGTATATAAATTCAATTAAAGTATTTACCAATATTTTCCACCCTGTTGGCAACTTAAAAATTGAGGCAAATAAAACTGACTTTCAAAATAGATTTGCAAATATCATTTCAACAGATATTTCATACTTTTCAAAATATGAACTATAAAATATGAACTCCATCTTTTAAATTACTTATTTTAACTAGAAAATTGAAAGCCAACTAAAAAGATATTCTATAATATGATCCTGTACTATGTGGTCAGATCTTGAAATTTGACATTCAGATTTCCTTCTTACATTTTCTTGGTCATCAGTGAAATATAAAACTTGACATATCTAAACTTCATAACAAATAGGTAAAAAGGAATCATTTATATTATATCACTTCAATATAATAGTCAAGGTATCAAAGAAAACAAAAATTTTTGAAGCTAGAAATATGCTATAATTACCACTGTATATAAATTTTGTTCCTATTCATTATATTTAGGCCATTGATATTTTCACTTATGGCATCTCTTAGAAATCTTTCAAATCAACACAGGCAGGGCATTTAGTTTGACAGTCCGACCAGTAAGAGTGCTTCTGCCTTCTTGCTGTGGTGGGATAAACAATGTATATATTCCTAACAAATTCATTCTAAGACATAACAAATTTATGACTGGATTATAAAATATTTATTTCATTTCCACTAATTCATTGATATTTATTATTACTTAACAAACATTAAGATTCAACCTGAATCTTAATTGTGCTGAAAATTTTTACACAAGTTCAGACATAAGTACAGGAAGTTTAAATAGAAAAATAATGATATCTAGGAAATAGTAGTATTTCATTTACCCTAGATTTTCCTACTTTTCATTTGTTTACTTAATTTTTGCTATGAATTGTGTTCAGAATCATCCACTAAGATTGAGATTGCAGTTTGGGAAGAGTAGAAGAGACAATATTAATTGTTGGACTCAAGGCAAGGGAGGATGAATTTTTTCAAGATGCTTTATCAATATTCTACTGGTGAATACATGCTAGCCTTTCATTTGGTCTTTACAATCCACATTTAAAATGAGTATCAAGCACTTCATCAAATTCAGAGTTCGGTGAACTCATTTATCTCTGAGAGAGGCGACGAATATATCATCAGTAATTATTTTCTCAGTATTATCACTGTAGCTTCATCTATTATTAGACATTCCTTGTTCCTTGACCCCAAAATAAGAAATGTATAAATTCTGTAAGCAGTCTCTTGTTTATAATTCAAGCAGTAATTTGTTAACAATAATATAGGCATTGAAACTTAAGTGTATCTTTTGAATTTCATACTATTTACGCAAGAGTACTTCTCCACAGAAGCATAAGTTTCAAATATTTTTTAGTGTTAAAGAGTTGAGGCATATTTTGGTGTGCAGATGGTAGCTAAACTTATTGTGATGATTATATTATAATGTATAAAATATCCAATCACTATGTTGTACAGTGAAACTAATATAATATTGTAAGTCAGTTATACATCAATTAAAAATATTGGCATGATGACTAAAATATTAACTTATTCAAGTGTGAAAGTGTTAGTCTCTCAGTCCTGTCCGACTTTGTGACCCCCAAGGACTGTAGCCTTTGCTCATGCAATTCTCGAGTCAAGACTATTTGGAGTGGGTTGCCATTTCCTTCTCTAGGGGATCTTCCCCACCCAGGGATGGAATCTGGGTCTCCCACACTGCAGGCAGATTCTTTACCATCTGAGCCATTAGGGAAGGACATTGGGTAAAACAGCCATAATGACTATAATTTGGGGAATAGAAATGAGATTCAACGAATAATGGGCTTTTCTTTATTCTGTGAAGATTTTACCTTACAATAGTGACATAAAGGTATTAACTTCGAGATTGAATTTACACCCATGAACTTTATAATACAGAAGATATATAAATATCTTGCTTTAGAAAAAGCAAGTCATCAGCAATCTAAAATGTAACAAAAATGTTACATTTACTGCAAGGGATAAAAGAAAATTTGAGTTTAAAAAGCCTAGAAAATTTAAACACAGGTAAACTACAGCACAGCCAAAAATTGTGGTTTAATAGAAAGTTTTTTTCATCCCAAAAGGATTTCATTCCTTTTTGAATGAATCCTTAATATGTATCCTGGTGGAAATCCACATTAAATGACTTTGGTCTGTTCTTTATCTCATGTTTTCCCATTTTTCTTTTATTCTTTATGTATTTTTTTAGATGAAACAGGTTTATTTTTAAGAAAGACTAGAATGAAAATGGATAATGTAATTTTTCTAAGAGAATAAGCAGTCTTCTTAAAAAAGAAAACTAAACAATGTCTATGGACAAACTTGTTTTAGTCATTTCTTTTCTAGATCTCTGCATTAAACATAGAGGCAAGGACTTAAGGCAGTGAATTAGTTGCTGTACTACCCTGAAGTAATGAGTGCTCTGATTGGAAAATGTCTCATAAAACATGATACAATAAAACAGGTTCTTGTAAATCAGTAATCACTGCTAAGCAAGATTTTTCTTGCTGTGAGAAAAATGGGCTTCTCTGGTGGCTCAGCTGGTAAAGAATCTGCCTGCAATGCAGGAAACCCCAGTTCAATTCCTGGGTCAGGAAGATCCACTGGAGAAGGGATAGGCTACCCATACCAGTATTCTTGGGTTTCCCTGGTGGCTCAATTGGTAAAGAATCCACCCGCAATGTGGGAGACCAGGGTTCGATCCCTGGGTTGGGAAGATCCCCTGGCAAAGGGAAAGGCTACCCACTGTAGTATTCTTGCTTGGAGAATCCCATGGACAGAGGAGCCTGATTGGCTACAGTCCATGGGATCGCAGAGTCAGAAACGACTGAGCAACTAACACTTTCATTTCACTTTCAAAATATACCATATAGTCCTTTCCACTGTTCACTTTTTACAATATTATTCTTCAATTTACCCAGTCTTCCATACATGCTGCAAATAATTAAAACGTTCTTAGATGCTAGAAATGTACTCTGCATGGAGAATGTAAGAAAAAGAGTGAAACTCTAAGAAATTCACAAAGTTGAAAGAAAGAAGACAATATTAACAAATACAGTACATTGTAAAACACAGGGAGATTAAAGAGGTGTACAACAAAGGTATACTGATCTACTTAGGCAATAGGAAGGCTTTCCTAAGAACCTAACATCTGATCTTTATCTTAGGATAGGTAGATATGAAAGGATGTTTCCTTATAACATTTTGTCTTCTGACCATCCACATCCATGCATAAAGGCATAGGCTCATATATGTTATATATTAGCATATAGAGTTGGTTTAAATTTCCTCTATATTTCTATCAATTAATAATATCAGTTATTGCTTTATTTTTTGTCAATTTCCCTTTGGCAAAAATGAGATAAACTCTTTAAAATTCCATTTAGTATATGGAATTAGTTTACTCATCTGTAGATTTTTCAGTATAAGGGTTTTGAACTAGCTCTTGGTTTCAAACAGCTATAATGATAACTGGAACATTAAAATCCAATGGCTTATTGATATAAACTGTAGTCTTCTAGTGCCTTAAGGAAATATATGTTTATTCTCAAGTATTAAAATGCATGACAGAAGGTACATGTAATACAAATCGCAGCTTAAGTTTCCTACCTGTTCAATACTGTTACAATGATGTTTCTTAATATCACTGCTACTCACAACATTCCGGTCAATATTCTATCAGGAAAGTTTATTATCATTTATTTGTAAGATTCCCTCAAGGGACGTAAAATACTTTTAAACACATTTCTATTCATTGTTACTTCTGCTATGAGATGTTATAGCAAAATTGTTACTGATTTACTTTTGTGTTGCATCCAATGTAGGGAAGCAAAGGATAAGAAAAATATTAATTTCCACAAATTACATACAAAGCTTACTTAAAATTATACTTTCCAGATCAACTAAAGGGAAATAAATCGTAAGGAAATTCCATATTCAATTAAGTCATAAGTGTATAGATAAGATATTATAATTATTGTATAGGAATATTTTTGCTATTTTCACAAGGGTGATTTTAGATGCTTTTGAACTGTGGTGTTGGAGAAGACTCTTGAGAGTCTCTTGGACTGCAAGGAGATCCAACCAGTCCATCCTAAAGTACATCAGTCCTGGGTGCTCATTGGAAGGACTGATGTTGAAGCTGAAATTCCAATACTTTGGTCACCTGATGCAAAGAGCTGACTCATTTGAAAAGACTCTGATGCTGGGAAAGACTGAGGGCAGGAGAAGGGGATGACAGGGGATGAGATGGTTGGATGGCATCACCAATTCAATGCACATGGGTTTGGGTAGACTCTGGAAGCTGGTGATGGACAAGGAGGCCTGGTGTGCTGCGGTTCATGGGGTCGCAAAGAGTTGGACACCACTGAGCAACTGAACTGAACTGAATTTTAAACTGATTCTTGCATCAAAGACAATACTGCCTGCTGGCTGAATGCAAAAGCTAGCAAAGGCAGAATTCTACCCACTCCAGTACTCTGGCCTGGAGAATTCCATGGACTGTACAGTCCATGGGGTGCAAAGAGTTGGACATGACTGAGTGACTTTCACTTCACGTATCCCTTCAGGCACAGGAGTTTGTGTTCCTTCAGTACATAAACAAGGTGACTTCACAGACATACAGCAAAGTTCCCAAGTACTTCCTTTGTATATTTCTCAAACTAGGTCTAAATCCCTGTTGCTTAGCAAATCCATGTTATTGAAGTTATATGCAGTCATCATGAATTTAATGCTGTTTTCTGGCAGTAGTTCTCACAGGAAATTCCTTTACAGTTTATGTTACATGATTTTATATGTATTTACATCAAATAAATAAATAATACAAATATGTATCCACTGCAACAGAATAATAGTATTCTATATTTCAAAAATGTAATTAATTATGAAGTTATAAATTCATTGCTAATGAACTTTCATGTCAATTTCCAGAACCCAGAAATTAGAAGAAAATCTCTGTCTTATCTGTACATTTTAATTAACATGCTTGTTTCATTTATAAATGATGCTGTAAATTAAAACTTGTATTTAACTACTTAGGAACAATATTCACTCTGAACTCTTTATAAATCCAGATATTAGATGTGATTATTTAAATATACATTTATTAATTTAATTTTACTCTAGCATTGAATATTATTTTGTCACTTTATAAATGAGAAAATTGAGACTCAAAGAAATTAACTTATTCTAAGTTGTATTTCTGGGCTTCCCAGGTGGTGCTAGTGGTAAAGAGCCTGCCTGCTAATGCAGGAGACTTAAGAGATGGGGTTTAATCTCTGGGTCAGGAAGATCCCTTGGAGAAGGTCATGGCAACCCACTCCAATATTCTTGCCTAGAGAATCCCATGGACAGAGGACTCTGGCAGGCTACAGTCTGTAGGGTCACAAACGGTTGAACACAACTGAATGAGAATGTATGTAAGAATAGCCCAAGGTTGTTTGGAGATGTATTTCTTTTTCTATCAAGATTATGCTTTTGGCCTGCTAACAAAAAGAAAACAAGCAAACAAATAAAATAATAATAATTATGAGAAAGAAAAGGAGGAAGAGGAGGAGAAAAGTTAAAACAGGCACTTGGTCAGTGATCAGATTGTATTCAAAGACAATATTTACTACAAACTAGGTCATTCTGGCAGAGAAGTGTTTGGCTGTAAATACTGACTCAAATTTATATCCTGAGTGCATGATAAGTCACTTCAGTTGTGTCTGACTTTTTGCAATCCCACAGACTGTAGCCTGCCAGGCTCCTCTGATCCTGAGAGATGGATTTAAAAGCTGTTCATATTTTGTGTATAGGAAGATGTAAAGTATGAATACTTCCTAATATAAAGCTACCATTAGAAAACAAGTGTGGCCCCAATTGCTCTGTGCTTTTGAATTACTAAAGAGGAAATAAGACTATGAAACACATTTTAATGTTTACCACATATTTTGTTCATGGATAGGTTAAAAATAGACTAAAAGTGAAGGAGAGCACTGGATATTGATAGAAGAGCTGCAAGAGGCAGGTCTACAGGATTGTTTTATCATTAAAAAAAGTATAATAATAGAGAAAAGGCAATAAAACAAATCTCCTAGGTTCCTTTGTAGCCAATACTTTGAACAAGATTTTTATATTTCACTATAGTTTTTTTTTAAATACAGCCGTTGTTTCCAAATCAAAGTAGTTTGACAGTGTAAAGCAATCTAACATGCTGATTTCTGAGTTCATACTATTGATACTGTAATAAGGCTTCTATAATTCTTTCAAGAAGCACTGGACTTCAGACAACAGCGTGAGCTGAAGTCCAGGGTATCAGAGCAGAGTCTTTTAAAAGCCTGTGACATTTCTACAGAGGAGAAGATCTAAGCACAGAGGAGATCTAAGCACAGAGAATTGTAATACTACTTTTCACAGTGACAGATTAAATCTGTCAATTAAAGTGTGTTCTACATGAATAATTATTTTGACAAATTCAGGAAATTATTCTCTAGGACTTATATATTTCAGTACCATTATAATGCTGCCTACAGCTTATATATATTACATAAATTTGTACACAGAATGGATAATTAGTAGATATTTCAAATAAATAATTTTTTAAACTTACTCTTTTACCAGGAGGACCTGGTGGGCCAGCCTCACCAGATGGGCCAGGAGGACCCTATAAAATGTGAAAAATATCTTTTTAGCAATTTTATGGGTATTATTTTATGGCTTCTAGCATTGTTCAAAGTCTGGACTGAAACCAACATGCTTTTATCATTTCTCCACATCTATTTCCTGGAATAGCTCATCCCTATTTCAGATACTTAAACTTCCTCCAGATATCTATAATTACAACTGGCAAATTTATATGGAAAACTTCTTCATATAAATAGAAGAAAAAAGTAGAATTGAATTCCTTCTATTTAAAACTTTTAAAGTGCTAATTTATATCTGAAAAATCCAATTGATGTACTAATTAATAAATCATGTGGTTAATAATTCTATTTATATCACATATATCTGTGAACTATGAATCTATATCTCTAATTTTATCTTGTGCAACACTACCCATTTTTATGCAAAGGAGAACACAACATGCTGGGTATGCCCACAAGTCTTATTCACACAGAATAAGCCTATATATCTTTGACTGCAAACATCCAGCGGATATGACTCTAGAGACAAAGTTATGTTAAGAATGCAGTTTGTCTTTCATTGCTGGTTAAGTAAGTAAGCACCCTCCTTACTTCCTTAAATAACCACATGTGGCTGAAGCCTCCTGCTGTATTTCCCAAATTAAAAATTTTTAAAATAGTCCAGTAATGCTGAGTTCCTTTAGGTTAGAAATTGAAGTAATTCATCCTAATAATAGGCTGACTGTTTTCTTCATTTAAGTCTCACTTGTGAGTTTAAAATGATTTTCTATTTAACACAACTGGAGAGAGAGTTGAATGTGATCTGGTGTGACAAAATCACTATTATGATACAGCTTTAGTTTTTATTATGAAGGCTGTGCTTATTTTTCTTAAATTGCATCAGGTATGAAACATTCCATGGAAGACTGAATTTAAACCGGAGCTCAAATATAGCTAAGAAAAATATGTGTACATTTAGCTATGCTTTTGAGAGCCTGATTACTTCTTTTAAATACCTTGAGACTCTGCAGAGACTGAATAAAATAGTGTGCTTACTTACCGGTTGTCCAGGATCTCCATCTTCACCTTTGTCACCACCAACACCGTCTTGACCCTATAATCAGCAAAAGAAAATGAACCCAGGTATTTCTCACTATTAACTCACTTTTATCAGGAAAAAAAAAAGATATGATGTACCAGCTTAGTCCTTAAGATAAATTATTACCTGATAGACAAGAGTCTCATTACATTCTTTCAGGTTTTTTTAAGAATTATAGAATCTGTTACTTTTACCATAAAATTTATGAAATTTATCTCAAATTAAATTAAAAAATATATAGTGTGCTCTGAATATAAGGAAAGGGGAAGATATAATTATTATACAAGAAGAGTGCATCATTTAACTATGAACAAATATGATGCAGTTTGAGATATTTGGATTTTAGAACAGACTGAGGTAAAAGCAGAACTCCTATAATTTTGAAATAAAAGTAATGCTGCTCAGTTCCATTCAGTTCGGTCGTGTCTGACTCTTTGCTGCTACTCAGATAATTAATATGTACAACCCAACAAACTCTGGAACAGTAACCCAATGAAGAGATAATAATCGTGCAACGCAAGTCTAATAGTCTTCAAATATACAAATTTTTGTTCTGGTACACGTGGCTACAGATTACATCTTTTTTTTCTTCCTAATTTTGAGGATCCCTGAAGTAATTAAGGCTTTTTAAAATTATTAACTGGGAAGAGTCCTCACGACAATAATTCTTTTGTTTTCTCATGATACTTACTGCAGGGCCAGGCTCACCAGGAGGACCAGGATCTCCAGGAAAACCAACAGGACCCTAAGATAATGTTTTAAAAGGAGATGATGAAAAATAATTTCATATAAAGTCATGACATTCTGAAGTTTAAGAGGTAAAAGTCATGGCGAAACCATATAAAATATCTTTCTTCTGCTAGAAAAATTTTTTTAAATGGTATGAATTGAGAATGCTATAAAATGAAGAAAAGTTAACTTCACCAACTATGGGCCAAAGCCTCATGATTTCTAGTCTTTCTATGAAAAGTTTCAAAGAGCTTTGCCATAGATGTCACTTTAAAGAGGACCGAGGTCACTCACCGGATTACCCTTAGGGCCATCATCACCTGGCGGACCCTTAGCACCAGGAGGTCCAGCAGCACCCGGTGGACCAGCTTCTCCTTTCTCTCCTCTTTCTCCTTTGGGACCCTACACAACATAAGAAAAATACCTGATTCTCTCACAAGTTTTAAAACAGCTTCTTAAGCTCAGCATATTAGGTCAGGCACTTCTCTGCTGTGGGAGCCTGTCTCCTGCATTGCAAGATCTTTACTACCATCCAGGTGCCTATTATGTAGATGCCAGCAGTTATCCTTCCTCCAAGAGTGACAACCAAAAATGTCTCCAAACATGGCCAAATGTTTTCTGGAAGTCAAGGTCACCCTTAGTTTAAACCAATCTAAGTTAGAATAGTACAATCCTAATACAATTCATATATAATCACTTGATGTAGCAGGGTTTGTTCATTTCTTTTGTGGATAGTTCACCAAAGATATGTGCAATAAATATCTTACAGTTCTTAATGTTCTAACTTATGCACATGTAATATTTTAAATTTCTGTGCGAGTCAAAAATATGCAGAGGATAAGCAAAATTATTAAATAAAAGGCTCTGCATTTGTGATGATTCTTAATGGACTGGAAAGGGAAACCAAGTAACTGAATCGCATCTAGGAGTTAAGTTCCATGTTTAAAATACTCTGAAAGAAATATTTTATCCCTAAAACACTATATTGACAATGAGCCAGCACTTACACCTGTGCCTGCTTCTCCAGGAGGCCCTGGGTTCCCTGCTTCTCCAGGTTCACCCTGTAAAGAAAAGAAATGAGTTATCAGAATACAGAAACAATGTTTTGCATTTGTAAAATTGCCTTCAATGATGACCATGACGCTTTAAACTAGCCCTTAACTCATTATGTTGTTTAAAAAGCAGGGACAACTTTGATAAAAAGAAGAAACTTTTTCTATTACTGACCTTAATACTTTTATTTCTCAACTGGGGATATATTAATAGAACTGAATATGCTGGATGCTACAGTTCTCATCAGTTAATAGCCAGCACATTAAGCCAAGTTACCACCAAAACACACAATACAGACATTCACATGCTTCCTAAAAACTGTGTATTGTGTTGCATCCATATTCACATTACAATTAAGCTTATGGATTAAACAATTTAAAATGTTTTCTTTCTAAAATATTAATTTGCTCTAATCAAACAATTTGGTAGTATTTTGATAATCCTATCAAATTAGTTAGTAGAGGTCTGAAGAGGTATAAAGTGGAGCTATAAATAAATACAAAAAGACTATTTGTAAGATGCACATTGATACTTAGATACTAATTAAAATTTCTTTTTTGAGTCTCTCTCTCTCTCTCTCTCTCTCTCTCTCTATATATATATATATATATATATATATATATATACATATTATGTTAAGTCACTAGATCATGACTGACCCTTTTGCAATCCCATGGACTATAGCCTGCCAAGCTCCCCTATCTATGGAATTCTACAGGAAAGAATGCTGGAGTGGGTTGCCATTTCCTTTTCCTGTGTGTGTGTGTGTATACATTTCCATCTCCAATATATATACTTCTCCAATATATATAGGTAGTTTTTATTATTTCCATATATAGATATGGATGGTTATTTTCTGACTCAGTGGAATAATAAATAATCCTCCTAGACTAATAGGTTTTCTCTTGTGAAAGTCTGTTACTAACTCGTCATACTTAGAAATGCATACAAACACAATATTCTGTTCAAGTAATCATTCTAGTGAAGTAATAGAGTACCTTGATGTGCCATGCATGTTTCTAACAAAACCCATAGTACTAGAAACTCTGAAGTAAAAATTATTCTAATTTAAAAAAAATGAGGCCTGAATTTCCTTTAAATTTTTAACTTGGCTATTTCTAATGTTCCTGGCACAAACCCACTGTTCATGAATTGGTTTGAAATCAAATGTAAACATAATTCCAAAGGAGAAACTATTTTGTGTACACAATTTCTTATTCTTTGAGAATATGCACATATTTTAACTTTTGAAATTGTCTGCATAATGAGGGAAGAGATCAAGTACTTTCTAAGAATTTATTAGTACTATTATTATGCATAAATTATTTTTTCTCTCAAGATAAGTAGAAAATATTTCCAATTATCTTGAAAAACTTTACAAGTAAAATATTATATTTACATTATTTTCAAAGCAATGAATCATTCATCAATCCCAGTATGATGCAATAAAATGTAGGTAATATTTTAAGAGCCATTATTCACATCTTTGAAAAAAACTTAAGCTGTTTGCCATTCAAATCAACTGTAAAATGTCCATATTAAATTCATTATATATAGAATGTATATAGTATACTGCATAACCTCAATTAGATGGAATTTAAAAAAGCTAAGCTCACTCAAGCAGAGAGTAGATTGGTGGTCACCAGGGGTTGGAGATTGGGGGCCATGAGGACATGTGAATTAAAGGGTTCAAAATTTCAGATACTCAAGATGAATAAGTTCTAGAGATCTAATATGTAGCAGTATGACTATATACACATGGAAATTACATTTTGGTTATATTATAGACAAATGTGCACAATATAAATAGCAATTACTTAAGATGATATTAATATTATCTCTAAAGGTCCCATTTAAAATTGAAAAGGGATGGAACAAGATCACAAGTAAAGCAATAAAACAATGAACAAGACTGGATTATATAAATTAAATATTTATAGTATCAACAGGCTATACTATGCTTATTTTAAGTAATAGTAGTATACTTATAATAATGTAAATTCTATGAAGACCACTGGCATATGAAAGAGGTGGTAGATTATACATTTATTATTACTTATCATTTAACCATTTTATCCCATTCTGTAACACACTTGTTCAGATTTAAGCCTCCTTCAGAAGGGATAGCAAATTACTCTATCTGCCTAAATTCATAAAATATGCATTCATTGTTTTGAGGAAAACACTAAAGTACAAAATCCATCAATAGCAAACATATATTACACAGAAAACAAGTTAAATTTATTAAAGCAAAGTGCAGCATGACTAAAGTAGCTTAGCTTTTCTTTTTCTATTGAATTTGGGACTGAAAATAAATTTCCAGCATAGAAGTGAGAAAGCATTCAAATCAAATCAGATTTGATCTCAAAATCTGTAATCTTTATCAAAGTATACCCTAGATTCAAAGTATAGTCAGAATCTATACCCTAGATTCTGAAGAAAAGAAAAGAATATTAGGATTTTATTTCTATCTTGCCGTCACATAGAAATGTTTTTAAATAGAGAAAAATAAAACTCTGTGTGTTTTTTTTTAAGTACAACAAATTTAGATGTTTTAATTTTAAGAAGTCAAACACCTATCCTGATTGACCAAATTATTCTATGAAGATGCAAAAGTGGCCAGATATTACCAGACAGACTTTAAGCAAATGGAAACAGTATGGGAAGGAATTTCCCAAAGCTCCAAACATCTGGCATTCATGCTTATCTTCTAGATTAGGCAGAGGATAAAACCATTAAAGAAGCAACTTAATGAAGCGCCAGTCTATGCTCAATACAGGATGCAGGATGCATGGGGCTGGTGCACGGGATGATTCAGGGAGAGGATGTGGGGTGGGAGGTGGGAGGGGGGCTTCCGCATTGGGAGATCGTGGACACCTTTGGCTGATTCATGTCGATGTATGGCAAAACAAATACAGTACTGTAATGTAGAATAAAGTATTAAAAAAATTAAAAAAAAAAAAAGAAGAAGCAACTGAAGTGCTTAACAGTATTCCCACTGTACCCAAAAGCTTTAGGAAACAAAATAAGCTGGAAAAGTTGTAAAATGGTTTTAGAATTTGCTATATGGGCAGAAAACTAAAATTAGAGACTAGTCCTAACAATTATTTGTTCAGTATTAGAACCAAAAGAAGATGATGCAAAGGGAAGAAAGAGGAAAGATGTGGGCTAGCTTCATCTGTCTATTACTGTGATACCATCAGATAGCTGTTTTCTCTTCTGTTTGTCTTCCTATGACAATTGAACTCAAAGAAAAAGTTCTTTCAATTCCATTCTCAATTTATCTGCATTTTTAAAACAGAAACTTTAAGAATATAAACCAAGAGTTAGTCAATCAGAATTAATGAACTAGTCTTCTTATGAAATAAGAATTAGATGAAAGTGAAAGTGTTTGTTGCTCACTCATGGTGTCTGACTCTGAAACTCCATGAACTGTAGCCCACCAGGCTCTGCTGTCCGTGGGATTCCCCAGGCAAGAATACTGGAAGGGGTTGCCATTTCCTTCTCCAGGGGAAGAAGTAGATAATAGCTTTCAACTATTTCTAATTTAGTAATTAAAAACTATTTAAATAGGCAATTATATAAAAGTAATTATAATCAAAATGTTAGAATGTGGGTGTTGGGAAGAAATAAACACTAAAGTACTAGATTCTCAACCAATTACATATCTTTTCTGAGGACTAAATCTTTTAACAAAAATAAATCAATGAGTATAATATATGATACATCAAAATTTTTGAGACTAAACAGCAGAATCATTTTTATGGTAAGTCTATACTTCTGATATTTATTAACAGAACTGAAGCAAACACAGGAAGTTTCTAAATTTTTTCCACTGCATATTTTATGGCATGACATTTCTATGCCTTAAACTGATGAAGAATTTATTTTTTAAGTAAAGCAATATCAATGTTAATTTTCTTGAAAGTTCTTTTAAGAAATGAGAGTGAATGCATAAATAATAGAATCATTTTATCATTTTTATAAAAAGGAAAAGCAGATATTTTAAATAAAATCATTTTCATGATAAAAAGAAACTATTAAGAGCCCAGATATTATATCAATGCCAACAATTTTGAAAACTGCCAGACAGTATTAGTAATGAAAAAGTAAAGTAAATTGAAGTCACTCAGTTGTGTCCGACTCTTCGAGACCCCATTGACTGTAGCCTGCCAGTCTCGTCCATCCATGGGATTTCCAGGCAAGAATACTGGAGTGGGTTGCCATTTCCTTCTCCAGGGGATCTTTCCACCCCAGCATTGCACCCAGGTCTCCTGCATTGCAGGCGGACTCTTTACCGTCTGAGACACTAGCGAAGCTCAATTAGTAATGAAAATACAACTCCAAATATGACAAAATGAATGATTAATTCTTTTGTACTGTGAAGGATTCTTTTCTCCCGTTTAAGTCAGTTGCATCAACCAATCTCTTCTATTTTCAGTAGAATGTTACTACAGACACAGTCTAATCAAATATACATGGGCTAAATTGGATCTTGACTTAGTCACTTTCTATTGACAAAACCTTGATGAAATTACTGATATTCTCTGTATTCTCCTCACTCAACCTAAAAAGGTGGATAAAATATTATCATCATGGGGTGGTTGTGTTAATTACAAGGAGTAATCCATACACGAACCATGCCTAGCAATTAAAAATGTTACACCTCTAAATCATTTTATTTTTAATTTAACTATCACAGAAGATGATATGAATATGGGCAAAACATTAGAAAGACACAACTATTATAAGCACTTAAAATACTAACTGATATTATTAAAGTCCCCAATTCTTGCTGCTTTAACTGTCTATCACTGCATCCCTTACCTTTTCTCCAACACCACCAACTGAGCCAATGGATCCTGGAGGTCCTTGTGGCCCCTGTGGTGTAAGAAAGGGAATACAGTTATCCTTACTCTTGTAAAAAGATATAAATTCATAAATATACATCCACTTGTTCTCAAAGAGAGAAATATGTGCAAAAATATCTCAAGTCATTTGAAAGATGAGACAAAATGATGAAATTTATGGAGTTGTCAAATGTGCTGGATAGCAAATAATTTAATTGTATTAAATTTATTTTCAAATGCACCAGAATTCTGGTGATAAAGCAGAGAACTTTCCAACTCTAGTCATGTCAGTTGATACGTGGAACATAATTTCAATTTCTCTGCCAATCGAGTAGATCAGATTTAGAGGGCAGTTTTGCAGATTTTCATAGTGGATCAAAATACAACTCTGATTAAGAATACTACAATCCATGCAAAAACAATATAAACTATCTCTTAGTCTTTAAATTACTTAGAAGAATTAAAACATAAAAGCATTTTTAGTATATCTGCATGTAATTTATTTTACCTAGTTCTGGCCTGCTAGCATTAAAACCAGGAATAACAGAAGAGCAAACTTGCTCTTTGTGAAAAGGGAAAGTCAAATGGAAACAGAACACCAACGTCCCTGTAATATTGGAACAGTCAGTCAACTGTTAAGCTTGGGGAGATCATTTATACAATTAAGAGTAAACATTTTTACAAGGTAAGAAGTAAATATATTATAATGCACACATTAATCTGATATATTTTACAGAAAAAAATACAAAATTGCAAAACCTTTAGATAAAGGATGTTTGGGGCACAGACCTAGGCTAGTATAATTAAGGCAATTACAAACCATCTCCTCAAGGAGTTGTAAAAGATAAAGGTTAAATCTGAAACAATTCAGCAGCAGTGTAAAATTATTATGTGCAAGACACAGTAATTTGAACTGAACAATGTGGTTCTTTAGTGAATATTTCTCACTCAATATATATTTCTCACTAAATATATATTGAATGTAAACTTTGTACATATATTATATTATTTGTAGGGACTAGTTCCCTGCAAAGCCTTTCTTTTCCTTTAAACAAAATGAAGTGAGTAAATGACCCTTAAGCTATTGTTCATATAAACATTTCAAAGGAGTGTAATTATCCCTATTGTATTTTAGATACTGCCTGCCATTACATAAATCTATATAACTTCAAAGTAACTAACATATTTCACAGTCTTACATCAGCTCCATTGGGCCCTTGAGGACCTCTTGGGCCTGGAGGACCAGGTGGACCCTGTAAGAGAAGAATATTAAGGTTTATGTAGACTGAACTCAAATGCATTCCTGATGTTTTCATTTTGTGATTAAGAAAACAAAAAGAAGCTTCAGCCTGCAAAATCATAGTCAATAAAGCAAATCAGGTATCATTTTTAATGGATACAACATCATGTTAGCAAATGCTTCTTTACACATAGATATGGGGAAATTAGAACTGCAGGAAGAACAATTTAATTAAAAATTGTAAAAGTCTATTAATACTATCCAGTACAATGAATTCATAATACAACTAAAATATTATATACCAGAATATACTAGAATGCTAGAGTATAAAGGAGACATAAAGTTGGGAAAATAAACAGTGCTTGAGTAGATTTAGAATTCATTAATTCTATATTTTTTATTTGTATATTTTCACTTTTCTAATGTCAGCTCTCATGTTATATATGCCAGAATTGGAATAAGATTAACTGTTTAGTTGTCATCCTTAAATAAAGGTTCTTGCTCCTGGCTATGCATTAAAATTACCTTGGGAGAATTTTTGTAAAATACTGATGGCCAGAACCCCTTACTTCAAAACTGTGTTTAAATTCATCTGTAGTAAATCCCAGGGCATTAGTACTTTTTAGAGGTCACAGATAATTTTCATGTCATGGTTGACTATTAGCTATTAGCTATTACCATAAGTCAGATAGAATGTATTAATGATTCAGGGGACCATAGCAAGAGTATTCAGAGAGAAGCTTGCTATGCAACTGAAACTGTTTAGGTATTAATTAGTTATTTTGAATGGGCAATGTTTATGTTTCTTGTTCCTTATAAAATCTAACATGTAAGTATAAAATTATCAAAATATGTATTTTGAAGGGAGCAAATATTGGAGGCAATGTTTATCAAAGGGAAAGAGCAATTAGAAAATGTATTCATTTCATTATAGATGTCAATGACCCTGGCTTATTTTTTCCTTACCAAGGTAGAGCTTGATCAACAAATATATGTATTTTAAAGTTTTAGCTGAAATATTAAATTTAGAGCAAAAATCCAGAATCAATAATTGAATATTATTAGGCCAAAGCATTCTGATTGAGATAAAATTCCTCATTAAATTAAGAATTTAAGGTGTAATTAAATTTTAATAGTGTGTTAACATTTGTTAGTTACCCAAATCCTGGGTAACTATTATCTATTATTTACCTGTTTCACATCAAAGACCAGAGCTAAAGCTAAAGACTAAAAACAACAACAACAAAGTGTAGCAGTTTATATACACCTAACAATATATACACAGAGAAATAAAACAGATATAACAATATATCAACCAAAGAAGGGCATATGTGTGCACAACATTATTCTGAGGAGAGGAAAAGCAAAGATAAATAGTCAAGACAGTGAGAGAAACTTTAAAAGTGGCAAGTGCAAGTCTGGGTGAGGAACAGGGAGGCAACAATCTGAAAAGTCATAATCTTTAGGACTATTTTGTTTATATTAATAAGCCTGCAGAAAGATACTAGTAATGTGGAAATTCATAATATACATCAATTTTAGAAAATAAAAACTTACCATGGGACCAACATCCCCATTTTCTCCTTTTTCACCCGGTGGGCCTGGAAGACCCTAAGAAAATATAAATAGGAAAACAGTAAAATTCATTCATGTATTTAAAAAGAAATATTTGTCCAATTTCTCACATAGAATTCAAAGTTAAATACAGCTAAATAAGAATGTGGAATTAAGACTCATAAACTATCATCTGTCAAAATACACATAATGCAAACATTGACTAAATATTAGGGAATCATATATGTGGGCTCACAAAATTCATGCTTTGCATAGTATTATACTTTTAATTTAAATTACAAGAACTAAATACATAATTTGTTCTGGGAATTTATGAATACCTAATCATTTTCTCCATCT
This sequence comes from Nanger dama, assembly GCA_917880005.1. Taxonomy (NCBI): domain Eukaryota; kingdom Metazoa; phylum Chordata; class Mammalia; order Artiodactyla; family Bovidae; genus Nanger; species Nanger dama. The sequence continues at coordinate 9,424,890 of CAKJTW010000059.1, forward strand.
TTTAAGAGTAGTATGTGGAATTAATATTGTAAAAATGTTTTTGAAAATCTTGTTCCAAATTATTTTAGGACACCTTTTCCCAGTGGAGATTTTATAGATAGGAACAGTTAGACAAACCTCCTTTGAAAATAAATATTCCATCCAACATATGTCCAGGGTTACAAATATCTTTTGAACTCTTGACCTGTTAATTCCAGTTCTGGATCTTAAAAACTCATAAGGCCATGAGACCTGATATATTACACTTCCTTTATCTACTCAAATCTATTTCCTTTATGTTCAATTGCAGTGTAATTGCTTTGGGAGAGGTTCTATGCTATTGAATAAAATCAGAGCAGCTGCACTCAGATTTCACCTGGCCCTATCTTTATGGGGCAGCAAAAAATTACTGTACTCCCTTTTGATTTTCCTAATTCCCCCAGCATATCTGTTTATATTTCCTCTTTTATATTATAAAACTTTGTACACATTTGAATCGTACACTTAAAAACACAATTGTACCACTTGTTTGCATATTTATACTCATGGGATGTCAAGGTTGTATATTGTCACCCTGCTTACTTAACTTATATGCAGAATATATCATGTGAAATGCTGGGATGGATGTAGCACAAGTGGAATCAAGATTTCCGAGAGATACATCAATAACCTCAGATACACAGATGACACCACCCTTCTGGCAGAAACTGAAGAAGAGCTAAAAGCCTCTTAATGAAAGTGAAAGAGGACAGTGAAAAAGTTGGCTTAAAACTCAATATTCAGAAAACAAAGATCATGGCATCTGGTCCCATCACTTCATGGCAAATAGATGGGGAAACAATGGAAACAGTGAGACACTATTTTGGGGGCTCAAAAATCACTCCAGATGGTGACCGCAGCTATGAAATTAAAAGACATTTGCTCCTTGGAAGAAAAGCTATGACCAACCTAGACAGCATATTAAAAAGCAGAGACATTACTTTGCCAAATAAGGTCTGTCTAATCAAGGCTATGGTTTTTCCAGTAGTCATGTATGGATGTGAGAGTTGGACTATAAAGAAAGCTGAGCACAGAGAATTGATGCTTTTCAACTGTGGTGTTGGAGAAGACTCTTGAGAGTCCTTTAGACTGGAGATCCAACCAGACAATCCTGAAGGAAATCAGTTCTGAATATTCATTGGAAGGACTGATGCTGAAGTGAAACTCTAATACTTTGGCCACCTAATGTGAAGAACTGACTCACTGGTAAAGACCCTGATGCTGGGAAAGACTGAAGGCAGGAGGAGAAGGGGACGACAGAGGATGAGATGGTTGGATGGCATCAACAGCTCAATGGACATGAGTTTGAGCAAGCTTCAGGAGTTGGTTATGGACAGGGAAGCCTGGTGTGTTGCAGTCCATGGGGGTCACGGAGTATCAGACACAACTGAGCAACTGAACTGGAACTGAACACATGGGACATTGCTGTTTCAGGTCAAGCTTTTGTCTCTAACAACTGGCAGAGCACCAGGGAAAAATAGAGAATTTAATGAAATGTTGAATTTATTTTTTAATTAATTAATTTTAATTGGAAGCTAATTACTTTACAATATTGTAGTGGTTTTTGCCATACAGTCACATGAATCAGCCATGGATGTACATGTGTCCATCAGCAGATGAATGGATAAGAAAGCTATGGTACATATATACAATGGAATATTACTCAGCCATTAAAAATAATACATTTGAATCAGTTCTAATGAGGTGGATGAAACTGGAGCCTATTATACAGAGTGAAGTAAGTCAGAAAGAAAAACACCAATACAGTATCAGTTCAGTTTAGTTGCTCAGTTGTGTCTGACTCTTTGCAACCCCACAAACCGCAGCACACCAGGCCCAATACAGTATACTAATGCATGTATATGGAATTTAGAAAACGGTAACGATAACCCTGTATTTGAGACAGTGAAAAAGACACAGATGTACAGAACAGTCTATTGGACTCTGTGAGAGAGGATAAGGGGTGGGATGATCTGAGAGAATAGCATTGAAACATCTATATACCATATGTGAAACAGTTCTTCAGTCCAAGTTCAATGCATGAGACAGGGTGCTCACAACTGGTGCCCTGGGATGACGCAGAAGTATGGGATGGGGAGGGAGGTGAGAGGGGGGTCAGGATGGGGAACGCATGTACATTCATGGCTGATTCATGTCAATATATAGCAAAAACCAATATAATATTGTAAAGTAACTAGCCTCCAATTAAAATAAATAAATAATAAAAAGAAAAAAGTATTCTTGAGTAGAGGATGATATTTGATATTTTTATCCTTATCTTGTTATATTTCAGTTTTTAAATACTGGTAATAAGCCACTAAATTGTTTTCATGATGTACCAATTCCATATGACTCTCAGTTTGGAAAGAGGATACTTTACTGAGTATATTTGTAAATTTTTAATGTTCTGTATACTCATTTGTATGAGAAAATCTTAATTACTGATTTATAATAACACATACAAGAATTTCATTTCAGTTCAGTTCAGTCACTCAGTTGTGTCCGACTCTTTGTGACCCCATGAATCCCAGCACGCCAGGCCTTCCTGTCCATCAACATCTCCCGGAGTTCACTCAGACTCACGTCCATTGAGTCCGTGACGCCATCCAGCCATCTCATCCTTGGTCGTCCCCTTCTCCTCCTGCCCCTAATACCTCCCAGCATCAAGTCTTTTCCAATGAGTCAGCTCTTCACATGAGATGGCCAAAGTACTGGAGTTTCAGCTTTAGCATCATTCCTTCCAAAGAAATCCCAGGGCTGATCTTCTTCAGAATGCGCTGGTTGGATCTCCTTGCAGTTGAAGGGACTTTCAAGAGTCTTCTCCAACACCACAGTTCAAAAGCATCAATTCTTTGGCACTCAGCCTTCTTCACAGTCCAACTCTCATATCCATACATCACCACAGGGAAAACCATAGCCTGGACTAGACAGACCTTAGTCGGCAAAGTAATGTCTCTGCTTTTGAATATACTGTCTAGGTAGGTCATAACTTTTCTTCCAAGGAGTAAGCGTCTTCTAATTTCATGGCTGCAGTCACCATCTGCAGTGATTTTGGAGCCCCCAAAAATAAAGTCTGACACTGTTTCCACTGTTTCCCCATCTATTTCCCATGAAGTGATGGGACCAGATGCCATGATCTTCGTTTTCTGTATGTTGAGCCTTAAGCCAACTTTTCCGCTCTCCTCTTTCACTTTCATCAAGAGGCTTTTAGCTTCTCTTCACTTTCTGCCATAATGGTGGTGTCATCTGCATATCTGAGGTTATTGCTATTTCTCCTGGCAATCTTGATTCCAGCTTGTGTTTCTTCCAGCCCAGCGTTTCTCATGATGTACTCTGCATATAAGTTAAATATGCAGGGTGACAATATACAGCCTTGATGTACTCCTTTTCCTATTTGGAACCAGTCTGTTGTTCCATGTCCAGTTCTAACTGTTGCTTCCTGACCTGCATACAGATTTCTCAAGAGACTGTTTAGGTGGTCTGGTATTCCCATCTCTTTCAGAATTTTCCACAATTTCTTGTGAGCCACACAGTCAAAGGCTTTGACATAGTCAATAAAACAGAAATAGATATTTTTCTGGAACTTTCTTGCTTTTTCCATGATCCAGCGGATGTTGGCAATTTGATTTCTCATTCCTCTGCCTTTTCTAAAACCAGTTTGAACATCAGGGAGTTCACCGTTCACGTATTGCTGAAGCCTGGCTTGGAGAATTTTGAGCATTACTTTACTAGCATGTGAGATGAGTGCAATTGTGCGGTAGTTTGAGCATTCTTTGGCATTGCCTTTCTTTGGGATTGGAATGAAAACTGACCTTTTCCAGTCCTGTGGTCACTGCTGAGTTTTCCAAATTTGCTGGCATATTGAGTGCAACACTTTCACAGCATCATCTTTCAGGATTTGAAACAGCTCAGCTGAAATCCCATCACCTCCACTAGCTTTGTTCGTAGCGATGCTTTCTAAGGCCCACTTGACTTCACATTCCAAGATGTCTGGCTCTAGATGAGTGATCACATCATCATGATTATCTGGGTCATGAAGATCTATTTTGTACAGTTCTTCTGTGTATTCTTGCCACCTGTTCTTAATATCTTCTGCTTCTGTTAGGTCCAGACAATTTCTGTCCTTTATTGAGCCCATCTTTGCATGAAATGTTGCCTTGGTATCTCTCATTTTCTTGAAGAGATCTCTAGTCTTTCCCATTCTATTCTTTTCCTCTATTTCTTTGCATGGATCGCTGAAGAAGGCTTTCTTATCTCTTCTTGCTATCCTTTGGAACTCCACATTCATTTATTTTTTCTCATTTGTACATTAGATATCTAGGAAAATAGCCTATCATATGTACTTGCCAAATGGTTATCCTCAGCTGATGCTAGCTTCAAGAATTACTAGAGAAGTTCCTGGGAGGAAATAGCCAGGTAGTGTTTCCAATTTTATCCTGCTTAAAGATAATCTGAAAGAGGTCACTAAAATTTTAGATTCCAAGATCCACAACCAAAGAGATTCTAATTCATTGATAGAGAACATGAACTCAAATTCTTAAAAAGACAAGTAGATTTTTAACACAGATGAAGTAAACGTTTCAGTTTAAGCCCATTTCCTTAAATACTAAGCATTACAATGTAAACATTATTAAGCTCTTATAAACACCACATAAATTAACAATCACATTCTTTATATCCCATCAACTGTAGTATACAGTGCATCTGATTTGTGATTTTCAAATTGAATGTTATATTAGTTCATAGTTATCTTGTATTTCTATAACATGTCTAGTCTGCATTGCCATTTTTATTTATGCATGTTATTCTTGATATTAGTTCAGTGGAAACCATCCAACAGAAAAATATTGAAATATTTATCTCTTTTTATGACGTTTGATTATAGTTCAAATTATCTTGCATTGCAGGCAGATTCTTTATGAGCTGAGCAACAAGGGAAACCTGAAAATACTGGGTTGGATAGCTCCAGCAGATCTTCCTGACTCAGTCACTGAACCGGGGTCTCCTGCATTGTAGGGTTATTCTTTACCAACTGAATTATCAGGGAAGCCCCAACTTTAGACAGAATATTCTTATCATTCAAATCAGTAGAAACACATTGAGTCAAATCCTTTTTTGCAGCAACTAAATGTGCTAACACTCCGGTGTTAATCAGTTTTCAAATGTTCCAGCACTTTTCTAAGGAGTAATTTATACACAGAGAGATTCTGCTATAAGATCTGTTAATTTAAAATAATTTACCTCTTAAATGATGAACTAAAAAATGAATTCAGGTCAAGAACTCTCATTTTTTGTGCTCTTCATATGGAGACAAATAGTAAGCAACTAGACTACTACATTATTATTATTAATGTCTAATATAATTGCTAACATCTATTCTGCCACAAAGACTCAATTAAAGGATGACAATTGTGAGCATGTTAATTACATTAACATCTTTTCAGATTCCTAATTTAAAGAGGTATCCTGGGAAAATATAATCAATTTTGGGGGAATTGATTTCTTGAGTCACCTTCATCAAAGATCATATTTCTTTCTCTGTGTAAATGAAGACTTTTAAAAATACAATATTTTGTAAATGTAAGTTCAGTTCAGTTCAGTCACTCAGGTGTGTCCGACTCTTTGTGACCCCATGAATTGCAGCACGCTAGGCCTCCCTGTTCATCACCATCTACCGGAGTTCACCCAGACTCAGGTTCATTGAGTCTGTGATGCCATCCAGCCATCTCATCCTCAGTCATCCCCCTCTCCTCCCGCCCCCGACCCACCCCCAGCATCAGAGTCTTTTCCAATGAGTCAACTCTTCTCATGAGGTGGCCAAAGTACTGGAGTTTCAGCTTCAGCATCATTCCATCCAAAGAAATCCCAGGGTTGATCTTCAGAATGGACTGGTTGGATCTCCTTGCAGTCCAAGGGACTCTCAAGAGTCTTCTCCAACACCACAGTTCAAAAGCATCAATTCTTCGGCACTCAGCCTTCTTCACAGTTCAACTCTCACATCCATACATGACCACAGGAAAAACCATAGCCTTGACTAGATGGACCTTAGTTGGCAAAGTAATGTCTCTACTTTATATAAGTTCCAAGGCACCTTTTTAATCATGAGAACTAAATTTCTAAATTACAACCTTATAGAATTCAGAATAATCAATTAAATGAAAAAGCAGAAAATGAATGGTAATATATACATCAGCAATCTAATTTCTAATGCCTTGTTATTTTCAAATATATGTGCTGCTCATACAATTGTGAAGAAGGAAATGGCATCCCACTCCAGTATTCTTGCCTGGAGAATCCTGTGGACAGAGGAGCCTGGTTGGCTGCTATCCATAGGGTTGCATAGAGTCGGACATGATTGAAGCGACTTAGCATGCATGCATGTATTGGAGAAGGACATGGCAACCCCTCCAGTATTCTTGCCTGGAGAATCCCAGGGATGGAGGAGCCTGCTGGGCTGCTACCTATGGGGTCGCACAGAGTCGGACACAAGTGAAGTGACTTAGCAGCAGCAGCATGCATACTGATATATATTGCTTCGGATTGCTTATTTACTATCATCTAATAAGTACAGCACCCCACTCCAGTACTCTTGCCTGGAAAATTCTATGGACAAAGGAGCCTGGTAGGCTGCAGTCCATGGGGTCGCTAAGAGTCAGATAAGACTGAGCGACTTCACTTTTCACTTTCATGCACTGGAGAAGGAAATGGCAACCCACTCTAGTGTTCTTGCCTGGAGAATCCCAAGGATGGGGGATCCTGGTGGGCTGCCGTCTATAGAGTCGCACAGAGTCGGATACGACTGAAGTGACTTAGCAGCAGCAATAAGTGTAAATAGGGCTCCCCTGCTTTCTCGGAGATAAAGATTCGCCTGCCAATGCAGGAGACCTGAGTTCAATCCCTGGGTTAGGAAGATCCCTAGAGAAGGAAATGACAACCCTCTCCAGTATTCTTGCCCATGAAATCCCATCGACAGAGGAACCTGGTGGGCTACAGTCTATGGGATCGCAAAGAGCTGAACACAACTTAGCAACTAAATGACAACAATAAGAATAAAAGGGTTAAATGAAAATATGATAATGACACTTTTATACTACCCAAGTTGAAAAGAAACTATTTTGGCAATAAAAAATGTAGAAAATTACAATATTATGTTCACTGGTAGACATCCATTTAGGGCTATAACAATAATTGTTATATTTAATAATGTGATATATAATTATATACTAATAAGGTACTTGATATTAAAAATAATTATGAACTAGATGATTTCATCATTTCTAAAATTGCTAATGTGGCATAACTAATATCCATATGTACCCAAATATCAAAAATTTTATGATCTTTTAGAGAATCACTAGGTAAGTATCGAATAAACAAGTGGCAGAAGAAAGCCTGACGTTTCCACAGTTTGTAGGAAGCAGTTAACATCATATGGAAGAAAGACAACTCAGACAGATATCTACTATGCAATGTTTTGCCTAACAACCCAGTTATAAGCTATATTTAAAGACAATTTCTTGGCCTACAATGTTTTACAATGTAATACTTCCTAATGGGTTTACTAAAATACAAATTATAATTCTAAGAAGTTATTTTAAAGATTATTTTAATCACTTAAGTTATTTCAGTGATTGGAGCTGAAGCTCCAATACTTTGGCCACCTAATGTGAAGAACTGACTCACTGGAAAAGCCCCTGATGCTGGGAAAGATTGAAGGCAGGAGGAGAAGGGGATGACAGAGGATGAGATGGTTGGATGGCATCACTGACTCCATGGACATGAGTTTGAGCAAGCTCCAGGAGTTGGTTATGGACAGGGAAACCTGGTGTGTTGCAGTCCATGGGGTTGACTGAGAGGCTGAACTGAGCTAAATGTTGTTTATTTTATCTATTGTGAAAGTGTTAGTCGCTAGGTCCTGTCTGACTCTTTGTGTCCCCGTGGACTGTAGCATGCCAGATGCTAAAGCTGAAACTCCAGTACTTTGGCTACCTCATGCGAAGAGTTGACTCACTGGAAAAGACTTTGATGCTGGGAGGGATTGGGGGCAGGAGAAGAAGGAGACAACAGAGGATGAGATGGCTAGATGGCATCATTGACTCGATGGACGGGAGTCTGAGTGAACTCCGGGAGTTGGTGATGGACAGGGAGGCCTGGCGTGCTGCGATCATGGGGTCTCAAAGAGTCGGACACGACTGAGTGACTAATCTGATCTGATCCTCTGTTTATAGAATTCTCCAGGCAAAAATACTGGAGTGGGTAGATATTCGCTTCTCCAGGGGAATCTTCCTGCCCCAGGAATAGAACCCAATCTCCTACTTGATAGCTAGATTCTTTATGATTTGAGGCACCAGGGAAGGGAAGCCTATTTTACCTCTTATTGCTTAACATTTGCTGTTGGCAATTTCTGTTAATAGTTACAACTGTGTGTGTGTGTGCGCGCTCAATCACTTAGTCGTGTCTGACTCTGCCGCCTCTGGACTGTAGCCCACCGGCTCCTCTGTGCCTGGAATTGTCCAGGCAAGAATATTGGAGTGAGTCATCATTTCCCACTCCAGGGATCCTCCCCACCCAGAGATGGAACCAGCCTCTTGTGTCTGCTTCACTGGCAGGAAGATCCTTTACCACTAGCACCACCTGAGAAGCCCCAGTTGTGATTGACGGTTTGCTATTTCTCAAAAGGCTCTTAGTTTCTGCTAGCCATCTGGAGTACTAATTTTCCTGCTATGAGGTATGTGAAAGAAACTTTCTAACATTGTGATTTTCAATATACACTTAAAGAAGCTTGTCATTCATTTTCCATATACAATGAGAATGAAGAAAATCAGTATTAAACCTAAGGTGGGGCTAAATAATCTCCAGAAACAGAAACCAAGGCTGATGCAGTTTCAGAAAAATTAATAATAATTGGTAAAAAGCAGTTAAAGTTCAGATATATGTTTAAGTAAAATCGTTATTATACTTAAAAACCGAGTTTCTAGATAGAAAAAGGACCACTGCTTTGTTTTACATCCACCAGAAAACCTGGTGTTAGAAGTAAGTGGGAATGACTGGATGTGCAATGCAGAAAACATCTTACCTGAAGACCTATGGGACCAGGAGGTCCTGGGAAACCTCTTGCACCCTCATCACCTTTTTGTCCAAACATCCCCTGCTGACCTCTGGGACCTGGTTCACCATCACCTCCCTGAAGAAGACCAATACAAATGATCACAAACTGGAAAAATCATGATTCTGCCATACAACATCATAAAAATATAATCACTTCTCATTTAATCAAAGTTGGTCTATTATAAGCAACCAAATGATAAATAGGTAAAATTTGTATTATCTCCTGCAAATATACCATTGTTTGTTTTGCTTTACATTATTTGATTACAGAATATGACTGATTTTGATTTTTCTCATGTTTACCAAGTGAAATAAGAGCTATGTAACAAGGGAAAATAATGTTCAGAGTTCCCTACAAATTAAGTACTTCCCAGCTGGTTACTAGTTATCTTCCAATGAAGTCACAGTGTTTTTTATTTATAAAGATCAACTTGGCTACCTATATTAGATAATTCAAACTTGATTCAATGTTAAGCATACAAACAAACCTATTACCACATGAAATCGACCAGTTATGTGACAGTTCATGGATCTATCTAATCAGAATAGCAAGGACTTAAGATTTGCTGAACAAAGAGGAACACTTACAGCAATTCCAGGGGCACCAACTGGACCTTGAAGACCTGGGGGACCAGGAGGACCCTGAAATGAAATAAAAATCAGTAAATTTGAAACTGAAGCCAAAAGATCCTCAATTATATAGTACAGAACATTTGATTGATCAAAATCTATTAAGCCTCTCTACACTTCTTGGGGAAAAAGGATTTTGCATTTAGTGCAGTCAACCATTATTTATTTTACTTCTTGAGCCTCAGACTTGCTTACTTGCAATCACTTTTAAATTGGCAGTTATTGAAAACATTCTCATCTGTAATACTGTTGATATTTTAAAAGGATTTCTATGCTAATATTTATAAATCATGTCAAAGTTTCACACTTGAAAATTTTCAAAATACCAGATTTCTTTAGTGAGATATCTATGTGTCAAAAAGAGACATGAAATGTTCATATATATGATATTTTCCAAAAGAAAAATAGGTTGTGGGGAATTCTATATAGACAGAAAGTAACGATATATGAAAACTTGGAATTTTTCTCATATGTAAACACATGCAAATTCAGTGTTATGTATTCAGTAAACCAGAACTCCTTATTTTAAGCAATAGATTTCAGTAGCTTTACGAGTCTTCCATGCATAAATATATTTTCTTAACTGTTTTCTTTTTCTTTTTACACAATCAAGCACTATAAAAGATCCAGACACTGGAGTCATGGAATTCTACTGCTCTTTTTCTTAAAACTGCCACACACTGGGTACAATGTTTGAAGCCTAGGCTCTGGAGATGTGGTTGAGGGACTAGCAGGGTTCCTTTCAGGTTTCCACTAGATCAGTATCTTTTCCATAGCAACACAAAGATGTTATCTGTCTTTAAACTATATGGTATTTGAACTAACAATGTAAAAGCAATGGAGGGAAATTTTCAGATAGTTTAGTCTCCTTCTGTGGTTTTAAAGTTTGAATTATTACATTTCTTAACACAAAGTTTTGAAAAGAAGTTTTATTAGAATTGACCGAATCTCAAACTGAATAGTTACTGCAGAGGTAATATAGTAGTAATATTATAGGGAGACATAAGGAAATAGTAATATGAAAAAATGTCCATGGTTAGTAGCAAAAGAAATTAAATTAATAAATCCCCTCAATAGAAAGTAGTGAACTCACGTTTTCTCCTTTGTCACCCTTGCTGCCTTTTTGTCCTGGTTCACCAATTTCACCCTGAATTTGAAATATTTGAGTTAAAATTTATATCTAATATGCCATACCTGCCACTGCATTATGATCACTATCATCTTATGACTAAATTATATGCTAGCATTTAATGTCATTATTTAAATTGGAAAAGCCTAGTGATCACTCTCCTGTATTGACTAATATCGCTGTCTAGAATTGATAAGCATACAGAAAAGTAAAAGTCAGCTTAACTCTGAGGAATATTATAGCTGGGATTTTCAATTCACAAAATCAATTTCGTCTGAAATATCACCAGTATAAACTGATAATGGAAATACACTGATTTATATAAAAATATAATTACACATTAATCAAAAATCAATCTATTTTTTCTCCTAGTTTTCCAACTGCTAAAGTATAATGCATTATCAGCACACTGGTTAACAAATTTTTTTATATAATTTCACAGTAATGCTAGAAAGTATATTCAGTTCAAACACAACACAGCTATACATTTAAAATCAAGAGCTTAGAATCTTCACTTACACATTAGAAAGAAATAGAGAAGTACAGGATTATTAAATATGGATGCAGCTCATTCTTCAGTTTTAACTCTACAATATCCAAGACACTGTGTCTAAATGTATACAACTAATTACTTTCACATTTATATGAGAAACATTAAAAACAGATAAGAGTTTTTGGCATCTGCTAATTTTTCTCACTACCATTGTTCTTGTCTTGTTTAGATCCCACATTCTATTTCACAGGAAAATTCTAATTCTAAGCCCCTAAATTAAAACTGTTGAGCACAAGAAAGCTATATTGAAACTTTGAAAAATATATCTTTAGATTTTATATCTAATCTTAAGAGAAGATTATATCTAGGATTTTTGAGAAAAAATTTATATTTCATGGTATGTACTAACATAAATAAAGAGTACTTACCTTGTCTCCATCTTCTCCAGGGGAGCCAGCAGGCCCCGCAGGCCCTGGGAGACCCACAGGGCCTTGTACTCCATCTCTCCCTGCCGGACCTTGGGGACCTTTTTCTCCCTGCATTGAAAATCCACCACGTCATTACTTGGCTGTAAGAAACCTATGAATTTATCACTCATAATTTATAAGTGAAGCTACAAGAGTCATACCCTGGCTTCCATATTTAACAAGGAAATTGTTTTGATTTTCACCCAAAATGCATTTTCTCAGCAGCACATGAGAACATGAAATATCCCCCATTCTTTCGTGACTAAGAACACTACCATTGCTTACCATTTATGAATCTCATAAAAAATAATAATCAACAAAAATAATCAGTAGAATTTTCCTTTGAACCCACATTTTCAGATCAAGCATTATATACTAAAAATCAGATGCTTAATGTTTTTGAAAAGTTACTGCCCCCTTATGTTCTGCATTGCTACTGAAATAGCTGGGCAGTGGCTGGTAAGCCTCAAAAACCATAAAATGCATTTGCTTACATCCCCAACTTTATAATATGCCTTATGTGTAGATGTTTTTCATTTTTAACAAATGTTTCATGAATTTTTCTAGATTTTGGTATTTTGATTTTCTTGCTTTTGATTCAGAATGAAAAGGTTGTTAGCTTCTTAAAATTTTTTATCTTTTGACAGTGGCATTATTTTGCTCTTTTAGAATTTAAGTATATTGTATTATTGAAAAAGTAGAGCCTTGCTAATGAAGATGGCAAAAATTTCTTTCCTAAAAGTGAAGACCTCATCAATTCTGCAGAGTTATTTTTGGTTGTACTTGGTAGTTCTATCTTTCCTCCTGTTATACAATTGGAATCCATGTCATTAGTTCCTGCCTTTACATTATCCTGGCCCCACTATCTACCCCCTTCCCTGTCCCTTACCACCTCTTCCCAAGTTTTATCTCTTGAATATATTTACTTCACTTTATCTCCACCATTAATATCTTATCCCAAAATACTAGCAGCCTTCCTCTGAACTGTTGAAATACCTCCTTCCTATCTCACGTCTATTCTTACTTCCAAACTATTCCCTATGTTGTAACCAGAGAGACAGATAATCTTAACAACATTCTTTAGTCAATTTACTTGTTTACCATTCCCAAGATAAAGTGCAAGCTGCTAGTGCAGTCTCCCCATTACCTGGTTTCTGCTGCCTTTGCCATTGCTCTGTATTTCAACTCCTCTAGATCTTTTTTTAAACTTGATGACATTTCCTTTCTGTTACTTGGCCTGAGCACATGTTGTTCATTTGCCTGGAATGCCCCTAGGAGGACCCTCCACTTAGTTAATTCCTCTTCATCTTTTACATTCCATCATCAATGCCCTGTCCAAGGAAAGGCTCTGACTCCAGCTGAGGTCTTTCTCTCATAATCTGATATACATCAGTACATTTCTTTATGTCATTAACCAGAGTTTGTAATTATACATGCACTTAGTGATTCTTTGATTCTTTTCCAATGCTCCATCAGACAATAAACTGTGAGAGAAGAAACTGTTTTTGTATTCCATTTTATCTTCCTGGCCTGTGGTCCATGATAGCCACTTAAGGAGTATTAGTTGAATTAATCTATTGCTTAATGACAAAAATAAATATCTATAAAACAACTTTTACAAGTTTATTACTTTATTGGGTTCCATACGATCTCATTTTTCAAAACTATGCCTTAATCATCATTTAATAGTATCTCCATTGTCACACTGGAGAACTTTTACTTCATTCAAATTAAATATTACAATGTCACAAACCTATCTCCACTCATAAAATGTGTTATGTTATTCACAGTGAATGTCACTACTTTGAACACATCAACTGATTCAGATATTTCTTGCTAAATTGAATTTCCTTCAGAATCTGAACTCCAAAAATTGAATCTATGAGAGTATGTGTAAATTAAATTAATTCTTATCTGCCTTTGTTATAGTACACATAATCACTTGCCAGGAATCAGCTGCTGTTTATTTCTTTTGATCCTGGTATGAGTAGAATCAGGGGTAACCTTTCAACAGATCTATAACAATCTAAATTTAGATTCTTCATTTTACAACCCTGCAAAATGGTAAATGCCTTCCCTACTATGGATATCTTGGCCCATAACCTACAGGACTACCAGAAACATTACTGACCTCTCCTTAAGCAATGTTTATTTCATTACTTCTACTTCTTCATCAATATTAACAGCTGAATATTACATTAACACTGATAAAATTAGCTAATCATCCCCATGTCCTTTGTTTGACTCTGTGTGAACTTAGCCTTATCCACATCCTCATCTTTTATTATAATTCACCAAATCCATCCCTTGTGATTCAAAAGCTAATTTATGCATTTATTTTCTAGTTATTAATTAATCTTTTGATGAAAACTCTGGTTTACACCCAATGATGATGATGACCCTACAAAGTGAAAGAACTACAGTTTCATCTACTCATCACAAAATATTAAGGTATTTTTTTTCAGAGATAAGGAAACAAAGGTTTAGAGATGTTAACTTATCCCAAATAATGAACAAAATAAATAACAGAACTGAGCTCCCAGCTCAATTCTTATTGGCTCAAAGCCAGCAATGTTAGTTTACTCTGACATCCTTACTTCCTCACTTTTCATTGATTAGTTCTTATTATTTGTTAAGTAGATCAATATAAACTGAAAATGAAAGTGAAGCCATGTCCGACTCTTTGCGACCCCATGGATTATAGCTTGCCAGGCTCCTCTGTCCATGGGATTTTCCAGGTAAGAATACTGGAGTGGGTTGTCATTTCCTTCTCCAGGGAGATAAATATAACTACATCACAATAATAGTAATAATCAGAGGCAATGCATTCAATTTTGCTGGTACTCCCACCTCCTGACTCCCTATTCTTCTAGGCTCAGGCTTAACTGAAGTGTTCTGTCTGCACTTATTCCACTCCTTTATCATCCACCTTCTTTTTGAACCCCACTGAAATTACCCTGAAGTCTTGAATGCCCAATGGCCAAATCCTGGTCTGACTTATCTTTTGTTCTCAACTCTGAGTATTCTTGATCACTTACAACATTCAACAAAGGAAACACTTTTCTCTCTTGCTCTTCATGATGGTGTGCCACTGGATATGTTCCAACAGTCTCTTGCTCTCTCTCTTACTGGATCCGTTCAGAAGTCTCACCATTACAATTTTCCCTAAAGAGTCTAGATCTTTATTCTCTTCCCTCAATACTGCATCAAATGGAGACTGCATCAAATGGAGACTCAATAATACTGTTCTTACATCAAACTTATTCTAAATAACTCCCATATTTGCAGTCCTGACATGGATCATTCTCTCTTCAATTATATTTACATGGTCTTGAAACTGAAAATAATGTTTCCTTGTATCTACACCTACTAATGCCTAATCAATTTATGGTCAATATATTGACTTTACTGTGTTTTGGATCTGGCATTCCCTCATTTCTATAGTAGTCTCAGATAGATGTATTATCCAAATAGCATCCTATCTGTAGTCCTTCAATCCAGTACCTCCCTAATATAATTAGTAGGTTTCTTCAGTAATCATTCTTTCCATCAAAATATTTCTATCAACGCACTTAGGTAGAAAAAGTTTTAGCTTTCTTTACTTTACCTGCTTTCCAGTACCCCCTATTCCTCCAAGTTTCTTATCTGGATAATTAATTTAGGGATATAAATTAGGCCAGTTATTGCTAGAGGTCATATGGATATTCATGGCTCTCATTTTCCATTTTCTCCCTTCCAAGGTGTTTGTTTGGTAGGTAAATAGACCAAGGACTTGCCTTTCACAGATCACTGTCTTGTCTTTCTTTCTTTATCCAAGCCTTAACTTACTGCTAGTTATATGACAAAGTATAATACAAGTTGTTCAGAGGAGTTAAGAATCAAAATTTATATTTGGGTTTAGGAAGAGGTAAAAGAATTCATGTAACATCTAAGCCAATGTCTCCATCAGTTTTTACTAAACTTCTGCATGGAGGTTTATGAATACTTTCACCCCACAATTCTGTAAGAATGTTATACTACTATCTTCAATCCTGTTTAATAAAGAGCAATAGAATGAACATCTTGGACTTTTTCTCATGGTGGGAATAACTGAGAGAGAATGGATGGGCAGAGCATTCTCCTTTCCCTTCAGACTCATAATATCAACTAATACCAAAACGCAGGCCAAATCTTAGCTCTTAAAAAGGCTTTTGATCAATAATTTCTCCTCTATATCACCAAAGTAACTTATTATAACTTTCAATACTTTTCTATATTCTTACATTCATTTCAATATTTTACTTTTTCTTCATAAATTCTAGGTATTTAACCAAGTTAAAACTCAGAATTCAATTATCGTCAGGGAATTCTGGACTTCTCTAATAAGTATTAATAAGTCTCAATTTACACCTAAAGCAATGCATATTCTTTTTCTCTGTATACATTCTTCATTGTGCTGTGCCAAAATATGAGTACCCTGGATTTTTGAAAGAAAATCAGAAATGTCCTGAATGAATGAAATGTCCTGAATCTGTGTTTTATATCCCCTTCCAGTGCACAGTATACTATAAAGGTTTTATAGACAAATCTTTAGTTTCTGAGATTGGTTAGAAATCATAGAAATTCTAAGAGGGAGACAAAGAACAATTTTTTATGTTTTTCCATTAACATCTCAGAAAACAATGTCTAAATTTTCTTCAAATGTATTTGAAGCTGGAAATGTATTGCTTTAAAAAATTTTCAGCAATTAAAAATGCTTTTTCTGTTCTCCCAAAATTCCACCTACCCTAATTATTCTAAGTGTTTCTAAAAGGTAGTAGATTACAGAAAAACAGTCATTGTAATTTGAAAATACTAAAAAAATCACAAACATTAATGTCAATGGACAATGAAAGCAACATGCTAAATCAGACTCAACTTGCTAAAACTAAGGCGTTAGTGATAAAAAGGTATTTTGAAGATTATAGGCTTAAACTAAATTATATATGTCAAGACTTATATATACACAAAAGTATTGAACTTATATTTTTGCTTATGATGGTCAGCAACTTTTATATACATTTACTGGGTTTTTGCTTTAACCATGGGGGATGAGAGAATGCTTTAACTTTCTTTTTTGAAAATTAATATGATTAAATCAAAAACAGTAACAAGATTAGGAAAGAAATCTTGATGATGAAACATAAATCTAATGAATACACTGATTATTTAAATATAAAATTTTTAGACAGGAGATATAAGATAAAATACTTGACCAGATATTTCCCACCTCTTTCACTGTAGATCAAAACATAAATTGCATAGAAAAGGGCAGACACTTCCTATGTGTCTCACAGACTATGAAAGTGATTGGAAATGAAGTTGTATACTGGAAATGAAGTATAGTTTTGTATAGGAGTGAAAAGTGCTCATTTTTCTAACTCTATGCTGTAACGTATAGTTTTAATCAAAAGTCCAATTTTAAAAGGACTTTTAAAAGGAGCAAAATCAGAAGCTTTTACATTAATAATATCCAATTCCCTCACAGGTATTAGGGTTTCATAAGGTGTGGAAAATGTCATCTTACTTAATTGAATTTGAAGTTTTCTGTATTATAATACAAAAAGAAGTGTGTTTACATGGCAGGCACATACGCAGAAAGAATGCAGTGGAGTACGAAGAGCTAATATCCTTGAATAAAAAGTAATAACTTGTGCAGGGTGGCAGTATAATATATTTCCTCCTTGAAATTACTTACTGGAGCACCTTTCTCTCCAGCTGGACCAGGGGGACCCTGGGGTCCAGGCCGCCCTGGCAAACCAATTGGGCCAGCTGTTCCTGCTGATCCACGTTCTCCTGGTGAGCCCTAATATAGAGGAAAAAAGATATTTTGTTATTAAAGATGGAAAAAGAGATACTTAGGAATCACTTATTCAGTACTGACATTTTATAGTTTGTATAACATAAAAGTCTCTTTCAGATAATTTTAAAATCTCAGAATAATACTCACAATTTAAAAGATTAAATTCTAGCCCCAATATTATGCACAGATATTAAAGTTATGAAATGCTGATAAGAAGAAAAGTTTTTCAAAATAATATATCTTAACATTTTACAGACTTTTTTTTTTATTTGCGTGTTCCTAATTGTTCACAATGCTTTATAAGACATAAATGCAACAGTATCTTACTATATAATTTTCTCCCTGTATTATCATGAATTGGCAGGTTACACTGTCTAAGACTAACATTTTCAAAATGATTTCTGTACTTCACCTTAAACTCGCTCAATCACAATTTCTCTCTTAAAAATAAGTTCAGAAATTGTCATTGCATTAACGTACAAACATAATTTTTACATAATAAAGTTTAATAATCACTATCCCAGAGCTTGAACTTTTCCAAGAAAATAAGTCCTTAAATTTATCTTAGAGTCCTATAGGGATCCTTTGGTTTTATTATAAATACTAGACAGATAATTCACATTTGAGTAGATATGTCCATTTGACTTTCAAAATAGATGCCATATGTTTTAATTTATTTTGCTTTAAGAATACCTAATATATAAAATTTTAGAAAGTGTGGATACTGCCTTCATGTTAATTATCTTATCAAAAATTTTAAAAGTATTATTTAAAGCAAAAATAAAAGAAATGCAAACATAGATCTACTAAGTCATATAAAGCTCAAAGTTAACCTTTTACCATCTTCAATGTTCAAATGAATATTGAAATTTCATTCAAATTTCATTCAAATTCAAATGAAATATAACAAGAATGATGTCTTTGGATTGAATTCCTAGATGTGTGGCTAAGTTATAATTTATTCTTTTAATTCAGGATTGAACTAAATGTGAAATATTAAAAAATATGATTTTTAGCAGATTCCCTTAATAATTAAGAAGTCTAGATAATATCATCATTTGAAAACTCAAATGATTTAAAAAGCTGGAAAATGCAGTACTTTCACATTTTTAACTAATATTATTCTGCCTATGTAATTAGAAATAATTTTATTTTACAAATATGAATTACTGACTTTGTTCTAATTTCTATTTTTATTAGCTAGGACACTAATTACATATGAACATAAAAACAATGATAATGACAACAACTTGTGTTAACATAGTACTTTACAATTTAAAAGTCAATTTAACATTTATTTGTCAGTTTACTCTCAGAAAGAGTCCATGGAGCTTTTGGTGCAGCTGTAGAATCTTCCCAACCCAGGAACCAAACTGGGGTCTACTTGTACTGCAGGCAGATTCTTTACCAACTGAACTACTGGGGAAGCCCAGGAATAGAAGAGCAGTCTTAAAAGATGAACAACATAAGAAGTTAAGTGTCCTTCCAGTAATCAGGGAACTAGTCAAGAGCAACCCTGACCAAGGACTCTGCCCTGGGCTTTACTCCACAAAGCCACCCATGGCTTCTCAGAAATGAAGACATTAACAACTCTCAGGGGCTATCGAATTGGGATTTCTCTAAATGTGGCACCTATTCAATTTTATTGAACTATTCCTTGATTGCAGAGGACTACAAACTATTTCTGTCTTATAATATACCTCACCCTGCTTATTTAACTTACATGCAGAGTATATCATACAAAAAGTCAGGCTGGATGAAGCACAAGCTGGAATCAAGATTGCTGGGAGAAATATCAATAACCTCAGACATGCAGATGGTACCACCCTTATGGCGGAAAGCAAAGAAGAACTAAAGAGCCTCTTGATGAAAGTGAAAGAGGAGAGTAGAAAAAGTTGGCTTAAAATTCAACATTCATAAAACTAAGACCATGGCATCTAGTCTCATCACTTCATGTCAAATAAATGGGGAAACAATGGAAACAGTGAGAGACTTTTGGGGGAGGGGCTCCAAAATTACTGCAAATGGCAACTGCAGCCATGAAATTAAAAGACACTTGCTCCTTGGAAGAAAAGCTATGACAAACCTAGACAGCATATTAAAAAGCAGAGACATTACTTTGCCAGCAAAGATCTGTCTAGTCAAGCTCTGATTGTTCCAGTAGTCATGTATGGATGAGAGACTTGGACTGTAAAGAAAACTGAGCACAGAAGAATTGATGCTTTGAACTGCAGTGTTGGAGAAGACTCTTGAGAGTCCCTTGGACTGCAAGGAGATCCAACCAGTCCATTCTAAAGGAGATCAGTCCTGAATATCCATTGGAAGGACTGATGCTGAAGCTGAAACTCCAATACTTTGGGCCATCTGGCTCGAAGAACCGACCCACTGGAAAAGACTTTGATGCTGGGAAAGATCGAAGGCAGGAGGAGAAGGAGATGAAAGAGGATGAGATGGTTGGATGGCATCACCAATTCAATGGACATGAGTTTGAGTAAGCTCCTGGAGTTGGAAAATAGACAGGGAAGCCTGGTGTGTTGCATTCCATGGAGTGGCAAAGAGTTCGACATGACCGAGCGACTGAACTAAACAGAACTGAACTGATGAGACTACTATGTCTTGACATTTTTCTGGCTACATACACAAGCTACATAGAGCACTCTTTTTATTTTGTGAGGTGTCTGAAAAGTAAAGCAATTAAAATGAATAGAAATGATACAAATTTTAGATTATTGCAAACAACTTAAGAGTAACACTAGAAAACTAATGTTTCATTTTCTTTAAGACTAACTGGACCACTGTTATGGTTGTTTTATTATAGGATATTTTAAACTTAGAAGATAGAAATTATTTGAGAAATTTTACTAAAAGTATGGTTAAAAAATCATGGAATGTGAACTTGATATAAACAAGTGACATTTTTGAGCTATAATAAGTATACATTTTAAAAAACAAACTCAGGGATTGTGCAGATGGATAATTAATCAAGTTATATGAAATTTTTATCAATCACATTACTCAAATATGAAAGAAAATTGCCAAGAAAATTTTCATTTAGTATTTTTTAGATAACAAGCATCTACCCTCTGTCAAAATGTTATTTTTAATTTAACAATATTAAAATATTTTATGTAAAAGAGTCAACCACAAGCGGTGTGAATGTTAACGAGGCAAGACTTTGGGTGAATGATACCAGAGGCCATTGCAGAAAATAAAAAGGAGAATCGTCTGAGTGCATTTAACAGGTACAGTCCTAAAAGTGAAAGGTATGCAAAGATGAGTCTTATAAGTGACAGAGAAGTCAGAGAGGAAAAGTGGAGGAAGAGGAGAAGGGCAGGGGAGATAGTAAAATGGACAATGTGTGAGAGAGAAAGGAGGAGGAGGAGGAAGACAAGGGAAAAAGAAAAGCAAGGACACTGAAATTGAGAAAAACACAGAGGTGTGCCCTGAATTACAGAAAAGAGAGGAATAAAAATTTCAGCAATGAAAGTAGTCTTTTTGGTAAAAGTGTAAACAGAAGAGTCACAAGTGGCAAAGTAATAAATAATCTGCCTGCCATTGTAGGAGATGCAAGAGATGCGGGTTTGATCCTTGGGTTGTGAAGATACCCTGGAGGAGGAAATGGCAACCCACACTCCAGAATTCTTGCCTGGAGAATCCCATGGACAGAGGAGCCTCACAGGCTACAGTTCATGGGGTCAGAGAGTCAGATGTAACTGAGCGCCTGCACATGCACACACACACACACACACACACACACACACACACACACAAACAGAAGACAGTGTGACTAGAGTGATTTTTTTTCATTCCAAGAAAACACTGTCATCCATAAAGATTAGTCTTTCCTTATCTGAAAATCTAATTTCTTGAGGATCAATGTGCATACAAGGTGGCTGTGTTGGATTTTTAACATTTTACCTATAAAATCTCACACAAGCATTACTACCCATTAGAGTGATCAATCTAAACTAAGTATCCAATTTAAGTGCTGGGATATTTCTTTTTGCAATTGATGATACAAGTTGTAAAGAGATACATTTTAACTTCTCAGGCCATGAAATCTTTCTCTTTGATCCTGTTTTAAATTTAAATCTCAGCTTTTCAAAGACTACCTGAGGAAGACATCATTTTAAACTGTGTTGAGATTGACAGTTATAAGACCAAAATGATAAAAGAAGAGATTCACTAGAAAGCAAATGTGTATTTTAAGAGAATATATTATTTTCCAACTAATTTTCCAACCCTACTAATCATTTATTTTATTAAATACTTTACATGTGCAGAATAATTTAACTCCTGTGCAACTTGTTTATTTCTCAGGTAAAGGCCATAAGGCTCAGGGTCTCATTCTTGTGCCTTGTTTCAGTTTCCTCCTGCAATACAGAGTACTTCATAATGGTGAAGAAAAAAATTCCTAATTGTTTATACCATTATAATTCACACACATTATGCTAAATTTTAATAAGTATAAGAAATAGAGGCCAATTAAAGCCACTTGTACCAGAATAAGCTCATGTCGGTTGAATACTTTCTAAAATGAGAAAGAATGAATGGCAATGCTTATTGCCTTTGTCCAAATAGTTATACAGTTCATTTGAACTGTGCTATATAAAACTCAATAGAATTTTTGCCCTTTGTCACTATTGTTTATTATTTTAATTTTTACAATGAAGAATTATTTTTAGTTTTGAGAACTATTTAACACATGTGACAAAATAGGACTTTTTCATTACCTTCCAGCTCTGATTTCCCCTTTCTTATATGTAGAAATATGTGAAATCAGTGAAAGAGGAGAGTGAAAAACTGGCTTAAAAGTCAACATGCCAAAAACAGATCATGGCGTTCGGTTCCATCACTTCATGGCAAATCGAAGGGGACAAAATGAAAGCAGTAACAGATTTTATTTTGTTGGGCTCCAAAGTAACTATGGGCAGTGACTGCAGTCATAAAATTAAAATATGCTTGCTGCTTGGAAGGAAAGCTATGACAAACCTAGACAGCATATTAAAAAGCAAAGACATCACTTTGATGAAAAAGGTCCATAGCAAAAGCTATGGTTTTCCAGAAGTCAAGAACAAACGTGAGAGTTGGACCATAAAGAAGGCTGAGTGTTGAAGAATTGATGATTTCAAACTGTGGTGGTGGGGAAGACTCTTGAGAGTCCCTTGGACTGCAAGGAGATCAAACCAATCAATCCTAAAGGAAATCGGCCCTGAATATTCACTGGAACCGATGCTGAAGCTGAATTTCCAATACTTTAGCCACCTGATGAGAAGAGCTGACTCACTGGAAAAGACCCTCATATTGAAAAAGATTGAAGGCAAAAGGAGAAGAGGGTGGTAGAGGATGAGATGGTTGGATAGTATCACTGACACAATGGACATGAATTAGAGCAAACTCCACGAGAGAGTGAGGTACAGGGAAGCCTGGCATGCTGCAGTCCTTGGGTCAAAAAGAGTTAGATAAGACTTAGCAACTGAACAACAAATATACAGAAGTCTAAATAGTCTGAGTTTATGCATTTTTTGAGAACATATTTATCCTTTATCTTCTCAGAAAAATATTAATATAATTACACTCAAGAATTTTTTTTGTTTTACTTTGCATTTTAGATTGTTATATGAAAATTGTTTCTTTGTGAAAATTGTTTCTATGTGAAAATATTAAATCTCTCATTATCCCTCTAAGACGATGTGCCCATTTTCACATCTGATTGTTTGGTCCCATTTGTCTTCTAGCTTGGACAGTCCTTGGTCTTTTCCTATACTGTTAAAATTCCAACCACTCTTTATGCCCAGGATGACAACCTTCTCTCTCCAAAGTTGTATTATTTTGAGAATTTAAATCATGAGACATCATTCTAAATGTTCCTTACATAGTTACCATTGTACCCTAGGTTTTCTACTATTATTTTCTGAAGGCATTAATATAGCATTTGTAACTGAATTTTGTCCTGTAAATACTCATGATTTGATTTCATCATGAATATTTCCAAAGCTTAAAATAATAACTGTATGTATTACATAACTATAAATAATAATATACTTAAGAACATAATGATATAATTAGATATATGCACTGGTCTTTTATAAATTATGGATATGTTAAAAATTTAATTCATAAATAAACTCATGTGTAGTCAGTGGAAATTTACCAAATTTGCAGATGAATATCAATTGAATATATACTTTCCACAGAGGATGTGGTATATAATTGAGAAATATGTATTACCTTAACAGGACACATTATAATTGACACATGAAAATAACTCACAGCTTTAATTTAAGAAAAGAATGCTTGTTAATTTTATAGTGAAGTATATTTAATATCCAAAAATAATCAAATAAATATTTTCACATATATCAAGCAGAGAAATAATGCTAATTTGAATCACTGATAATATGTATACTTGGTAGATACAATATACTATCTTTATTGCAAACTTTACTATTTTAATTATTCCCTGAAGCATTCCTAATATTAAATTTCAGATTGCCATCTTGCTTGTGAAACCTGCACTAAGATTAACAATAAAAACATTTTCCTTCCTTGAAGTTAAAAAAAATTGCTTATAATCTTGTCACAGCTCATTAACTATGAAGCAGTGGATTAAAACAAGAAGAGACATTTCCAATGATTATTTGTGCCCTAAAGTACAATTGCAATTTCCTTTCCCATTAGTTATTTCAAACATACTATGTCTAGATATTTTTGATAACAGCATATTGTGCAATGATTTTATATTACATATCTATAAATGGAAAAGTGAAAATCTCTGCTGATACCTACTGATTAAACACATGCTATTACAAACTTACGAATCTTATTTAAATATTCCCAGGTCATCTTTTAAAAGAATAAGTCTTATGAATCCTTTACTCCCAGTTGAATCAGTTAAGAAAGTTCATTAAAAATGAAAATTTAAACCCACTATCAAAAAGAGAACCATTTACACATTTAAGAAAAATATAGAGACTCTACTCTCTTGTGACTCAGATGGAATACAAAAATGTGTTATGGCAGGTATCAGCCCTTAAGAAACTCACACTGTAAATGCAATTTTTCCATAAAGTGTAGACATTTATAGCTACAGAATTTATTGCATTGCTCTATAACTGGCTATAGTGAAGAACAGAGAGCTTTATATTTGTCAGATAAATGAACAATTACATCTAAGAGGAATATTTTGAGTTTAAACATAGTTTAAATGGGTAATGATAGTCTCACAAAGGTAACAGTTTTGCTTGTTTTTTATATTGATCTACAGCCCTTCAAGTCCTGACTGGCACATAGCAAGCCCTAAGTAAAGGTGTCAACTGTATATGTGATCTTTTCCTTTTCAGCACTGAAGCCACTAGTTTTCCTACTTTGAATAAACTGATTAACTTCTATTTGGCTCAATTTTCTCCCAATAAAATGGAAACAACAATAATTTGCCCTCTGTTTTTTCTGGTATTAAATGTATTGATACATCTAAAGTCTATCTTAAACTTTAAATGCAACAGATATGGAGTACTGTGCATGAACAGCTTTAATTCAAAAGTAGATATGCAATCTCAAATGATTGTATCAGTGAAATTTTATAAAAGAGAAAATTAAGATAAAAATTGATATGCAGTATATCTAAGACCACACCATTAAGAGCAGAACTTTTCCCACAAAATAGTATTTTTAATCCTAATTTAACTTTTTGTTTATGTACTCAACAATATAGTAGTGATACTGTCCCATTAAAACTGCTTAACTGGAGAGAATAAGAGGCTACAAGCTACAAAAATATTTCCTCAATTTAAATTGCAATGGACACAAGATAAATTAAAAGCTTCCCAGGTGGCACTAGTGGCAACCAACCCCCAGGCCAATGCAGGACACTTAAGAGATGTGAGTTCCACCTCTAGGTGGGGAAGATCCCCTGGAGAAGGAAAGGGCAACCCACTCCACTATTTCTACCTGGAATATCCCAGGGGACAGAGGAGGTGGCAGGCTCCATAGGGTAACAGAGCCAGACAGAACTGAAGCGGCTTAGCATGCAAAGGTGTGTAAGGAATTACAAAAATTATGATGACCATAATATCATTAAGTATTCTGTTATTTTAATACTAAATAGCAAGCGAACGGCAGAGGAACGAGAGATCAAATTGCCAATATCTGCTGGATAATGGAAAAAGCAAGAGAGTTCCAGAAAAACATCTATTTCTGCTTTATTGACTATGCCAAAGCCTTTGACTGTGTGGATCACAATAAACTGTGGACAATTCTTCAAGAGATGGGAATACCAGACCACCTAACCTGCTTCTTGAGAAATCTGTATGCAAGTCAGGAAGCAACAGTTAGAACTGGACATGAAACAACAGACTGGTTCCAAATAGGAAAAGGAGTACGTCAAGGCTGTATATTGTCATCCTGCTTATTTAATGTTTATGCAGACTGCATCATGAGAAAAGCTGGACTGGAAGAAACAAGCTGGAATCAAGATTGCTGGGAGAAATATCAAGAACCTCAGATATGCAGATGACACCACCATTATGGCAGAAAGTGAAGAGGAGCTAAAAGGCCTCTTGATGAAAGTGAAAGAGGAGAGTGAAAAAGTTGGCTTAAAGCTCAACATTCAGAAAATGAAGATCATGGCATCTGGTCCCATCACTCCATGGGAAATAGATGGGGAAACAGTGGAAACAGTGTCACACTTTATTTTGGGGGCTCCAAAATCACTGCAGATGGTGACTGCAGCCATGAAATTAAAAGATGCTTACTCCTTGGAAGAAAAGTTATGACCAACCTAGATAGTGTATTCAAAAGCAGAGACATTACTTTGCCAACAAAGGTCCATCTAGTCAAGGCTATGGTTTTTCCTGTGGTGATGTATGGATGTGAGAGTTGGACTGTGAAGAAGGCTGAGTGCCGAAGAATTGATGCTTTTGAACTGTGGTGTTGGAGAAGACTCTTGAGAGTCCCTTGGACTGCAAGGAGATCCAACCAGTCCATTCTGAGGAAGATCAATCCTGGGATTTCTTTGGAAGGAATGATGCTAAAGCTGAAACTCCAGTACTTTGGCCACCTCATGTGAAGAGTTGACTCATTGGAAAAGACTCTGATGTTGGGAGGGATTGGGGGCAGGAGGAGGAGGGGACAACAGAGGATGAGATGGCTGGATGGCATCGCTGATTCAATGGATGTGAGTCTGAGTGAACTCCGGGATATAGTGATGAACAGGGAGGCCTGGCGTGCTGAGATTCATGGGGTTGCAGGGAGTCAGACACGACTAAGCGAATGAACTGAACTGAACTGAAGATTGGACATTTGCCTATTTTTTTAAAAACAGAGGAATTTACATTTTTCTAATCAGTGACCTTTCTTTAAGTTTGTGTTAGCTTTATCGTCTTCTAAATCCTTTTCCCTAAGCTTTGCAATGGTAATAAAACAAAAGTCAACAGCATCAGCTTATTTCCTTGGAGCAGTGAGAATAGTGATTATTTTTCTAACTCTTCACACACAGGAGAACACCAGATAAATATTTTCTGTTATGTTCACTAGGTGTTTCATATTCTGAGGAGCATTTGTAAAGGAAAAAAGGTAATCAGAGAAATCATCTCATCTACATTCAGTTAAAAGGCAGTCCACTAGAGAGAAGAAAAAATATATATATATGTAAATACAAGTTCTTAGGAACAGAGCTAGCTATACAAGTACGAAAACAAAAAAAAAAAAAAAGAAAAAGTCTAGCACTCTCTTTTTTAAAGCCAAGTTAATCTTTATGGCAAAACTAGTTTGAGGTAATCCTCACTCTCCAGGTTACATGTATTTGAGATCAGATAAGCTGAAAATTAATGCTTTTGAACTGTGGTATTGGAGAAGACTCTTGAGAGTCCCTTGGGCTACAAGCAGGTCCAACCAGTCTATCCTAAAGAAAATCAGTCCTGAATATTCATTAGAATGACTGATGCTCAAGTTGAAACTCCAATACTTCGGCCACCTGATGCAAAGAACTGACTCATTGTATAAGACCCTGATGCTAGGAATGATTGAAGGCAGGAGAAGGGGATGACAGAGGATGAGATGGTTGGATGGCATCACCGACTCAATGGACATGAGTTTGAGTAAACTCTGGGAGCTGGTGATGGATAGGGAAGCCTGGCATGCTGCAGTCCATGGGGTAGCAAAGAGTTGGACATGACTGAGAGACTGAACTGAACTGACTGAAGCTTAAAATTCAGATAAAATATCAAGCATTACTAGAATTTAAAACGTAAGTACTGAATGACTAAGTGAAAGTCTTACAATGTCTCAATCTTCAGCCACTGCTCCCACACCACCTCTACTTGATTAATCCTGATTGCATGCCCCCTAAGGTCTAAGTGGATGCCAATACAGAAAGTGTACTTCTTTGATCCATTTAGTAAGTGAAATCCTTCTAAAAACTTGTCTAGCTCCTTGTTTGAGGAATAAGTAAGGTGCCAGTAAACAATAAGATTCTCTGGAATAGGAGGTGGGGAAATATTAGAATAGGAATTATGATAAGAAGGGCATACACAATTCTAAAGAAGAGACAATAAGAGGAAGAAATAATAGCACATAGAAAAAGAGAGAATCGTCAGAAGACAGTTATGAAATAGAAGTCACAGAAAAGAGACAAAGACTGATACATTGCACTGTTGTGAAATCATGGATATTTACCTTCTAGCAGCTACATATCTGGCCCCTCTCATACACATTCTCCATATTAACTTCACTTTTCTAAGGGGTAGGGGTGAGAGTGAGAAATGTGGTTGTAAGGATAAAGGGCTTTTAATAGCACACTATTACATTTTTAAATTCTCCTCATTTTTACAGAAATAAATGTTTGCAATGAGGGTTTCTTTTTTAATTATTATTTTTTTCATCTTCTGGCCATGCCACGCAGCACATGGTATCTTAGTTCCCTGACCAGGGATCAAACTTGTGCCCCTAGCATTGGCAGATCAGAGTCTTATTCACTGGACCGTCAGGAAAGTCCTTGAGGGGATTTTTCTTATCAGAGAAAGAAAAATATGAGGGAGAGATTATTTAGGGAATACATTTTATGAAATATGTCAGTGGCAAATGCAATCTGAGAGCTTGTTTGCATAATCTATTTGTATATACTGCATGTTAACATACATATAAAATGTTTACTCAATCTGTGTTTAACAAATGAGAAAAATGCTGTGCTGCCTTCATCTCTTGCTGTTCAGCTTCTTTCTTCCTGCCTTCTGTTTGAATCAAGATATCCATTTAGTCAGTAAACCCCTTGAGAGGAGAAAACATGCCCTCCTTTGATGGGCATCTGTTACCAGCTTTTGTGTATATCATCATGCATACAGAGAGCATTTGGTTTAGGCCAGACTTTGGAAGCACAAAGGAACAGTATCCCATTGGGTTAGTTTTGTTCGGCTTGAGTGGGAGCACTAAAACCTGCTTCTCAATATGCATATACTCCTAGTAGCTAGACCTTCAGAGAACTTTGATGATGAAATATCAATTTTTTGCTAAGAGGACTAAAATAGTATTGAACACTTCAAGACTAAGTCAAACTCATAAAAACTTGCTTTTCATAGATAAAACTGATTTTTATTTGTATTTTGAATTCTAACATAATTCCTTTAGGGAAAAATAATTGTTTCTACCTTCCTTTCTTTGTTCTTTTAATAGATTAATAAATTGTTTTATTTATTTCACATCCATTTTCTTCAGTAAACCATAGGCTTTAGGCACAAAATGTCCATTTAATGAATCTGTAAAACTGTAGCTTCATAGATTGAATGGCATGTTCATTATTTAATTACAGTTTTTCATAGGAAAGGACTTACAGCAGCTTACAAGGAAGACATAACTAAAAGATAATATAAATAAGAAATGTTTAAAAAGAAATGTAGGTAAGAAAAATAAATAAGCAAGTAACTTTTCATTGGCAAGAAGCAGGACTATTAATATTAGTAATCTAAAAATTCATACTAGAGACCTAGTTTAAAGACTATGCTTTCCCTAAATGTAGGTTACGATCCATGGATAGTTAATGAAGTCAGTGTAACAGGTCTTGTCTAGTTAGAACTGGACATGGAATAACAGACTGGTTCCAAATAGGAAAAGGAGTATGTCAAGGCTGTATATTGTCACCCTGCTTATTTAACTTATATGCAGAGTACATCATGAGAAACGCTGGGCTGGAAGAAGCACAAGCTGGAATCAAGATTGCTGGGAGAAATATCAGTCACCTCAGATATGCAGATGACACCACCCTTATGGCAGAAAGTGAAAAGGAACTAAAAACTCTCTTGATGAAAGTGAAAGAGGAGAGTGAAAAAAGTTGGCTTAAAGCTCAACATTCAGAAAACAAAGATCGTGGAATCCAGTCCCATCACTTCATGGGAAATAGATGGGGAAAAAGGAAACAGTGTCAGACTTTATTTTGGGGGCTCCAAAATCACTGCAGATGGTGACTGCAGCCATGAAATTAAAAGACGCTTACCCTTGGAAGGGGTTTCCTGGTGGCTCAGAGGTTAAAGCGTCTGCCTCCAATGCGGGAGACCTGGGTTCAATCCCTAGGTCAGGAAGATCCCCTGGAGAAGGAAATGGTAACCCACTCTGGTAACCCACTCTAGTATTCTTGCCTGGAGAATCCCATGGACAGAGGAGCCTGGCAGGCTACAGTCCACTGGGTCATAAAGAGTCGGACATGACTGAGTGACTTCAGTTCTTCTTTTAGGCTTCCCTGGTGGCTCAGAGGTTAAAGTGTCTGCCTCCAATGCAGGAGACCTGGGTTCAATCCCTGGGTCGGGAAGATCCCCTGGAGAAGGAAATGGCAACCCACTCCAGTATTCTTGCCTGGAGAATCCCATGGACGGAGGAGCCTGGTAGGCTACAGTCCACGGGGTCACAAAGAGTTGGACATGACTCAGCGACTTCACTAAACTCCTTGGAAGGAAAGTTATGACCAACCTAGATAGCATATTCAAAAGCAGAGACATTACTTTGCCAAAAATGTCCATCTAGTCAAAGCTATGGTTTTTCCAGTAGTCATGTATGGATGTGAGAGTAGGACTGGGAAAAAAGCTGAGTACTGAAGAATTGATACTTTTGAACTGTGGTGCTAGAGAAGACTCCTGCAAGTCCCTTGGACTACAAGAGACAACCAGTCCATCCTAATGGAGATCAGTCCTGGGTGTTCAATGGAAGGACTGATGCTGAGGTTGAAACTCCAATACTTTGGCCACCTGATGTGAAGAGTTGACTCACTGGAAAAGACCCTTATGCTGGGAGGGACTGGGGGCAGGAGGAAGAGGGGACAACAGAGGATGAGATGGCTGGATGGCATCACTAAGTCGATGGACATGAGTGAGTGAACTCTGGGAGTTGATGATGGACAGGGAGGCCTGGCATGCTGCGATTCATGGGGTCACAAAGAGTCAGACATAACTGAGCGACTGAACTGAACTGAACTGAGCATTTTGAAAAAGTAATTATAATAAGATGCAATATATAATAGTAAGGGTCATTATATGTACTTTTTGTATAGAATTGAATGCAAAAAGTTACAAAATAGTCATAAAGCAAGAAGTTATCTTCTCTATTGTGTTTCAAATTTGAATTTCTTCTTTCTCTAAGCCACAGCAAAAAAAGAAATTTAATTTTTGTAACAACTAAAAGAAAAAAGAGATTCTTCAGAGAATACTCATAATAAGAGCCCTGCATAAAAGTGTCCCATATTCTTGAATAGATGCTTT
The DNA here is from genome assembly GCA_917880005.1 of Nanger dama. Lineage (NCBI taxonomy): Eukaryota > Metazoa > Chordata > Mammalia > Artiodactyla > Bovidae > Nanger > Nanger dama. Next base: position 9,456,295 of record CAKJTW010000059.1, read on the forward strand.
TGGTTGATACAACTCTACACATTATAGTTTGTCTAAATACAAGCCAATAGCATCATAGCTAGACTTATCAGAGTTCAGTGAATCCATTCCTATAGGCTATCATAACAATGTGATACAAGTAGTATGGCCTATGTTTCCAGATGAATAGATTATGAATAAAAGAATAGATGTAAAATAATTTATGAATTAATAGATACACACAAATATAGATAGATGACTATTAAATATATTTTGCTTTGTGTGGGTCTGAATATATTGAAAAGCTCTGATATTTCAATGTCACATTTTTTATCAACATTGCAAAATAGAGTGTACTATCTTTTTTGACAAAGAAGTCAGTACTCCTTACTCATTGTTTTTACTATCAATTGCAACATCCGTTGGATCATCAAAAAAGCAAGAAATTTCCAGAAAAACATCTACTTATGTTTTATTGACTACGCCAAAGCCTTTAATTGTATGGATCACAACAAACTCTGGAAAATTTTTAAAGAGATGGGAATATCAGACCACCTGACCTGCCTCTTGAGAAATCTGTATGCAGGTCAAGAAGTAACAGTTAGAACTGTACATGGAACAACAGACTGGTTCCAAATTGGGAAAAGAGTGTGTCAAGGCTGTATATTTTCACCCTGCTTGTTTAACTTATATGCAGAGTACATCATGTGAAATACTGGGCTGGATGAAGCATAAGCTGAAATCAAGCCTGCTGGGAGAAATATCAACAACCTGAGATAGGCAGATGACATCACTTTTATGGTAGAAAGCAAAAAACTAAAGAGCCTCTTGATGAAGGTGAAAGAGGAAAGTGAAAAAGTTGGTTTAAAACTCAACATTCAGAAAACTAAGATCATGGCATTCAGTCCCATCAGTTCATGGCAAATAGATTGGAAACAATGGAAGCAGTGGGAGACTTTATTTTGGGGGTTCCAAAATCACTGTAGATGGTGAGTGTAGCCATGAAATTAAAACACTTGCTCCTTGGAAGAAAAGCTATGATCAACCTAGACAGCACACTAAAAAGCAGAGACCTTACTTTGCCAACAAAGGTCAATCTAGTCAAAGCTCTGGTTTTTCCAGTAGTCATGTAAGGATGTGAAAGTTGGGCTAGAAAGAAAGCTGAGAGCCAAAGAATTGATGCTTTGGAACTGTGGTGTTGGAGAAGATTCTTAGGAGTCCCTTGGACTGCAAGGAGATCCAACCAGTCCATCCTAAAGGAAATCAGTCCTGAATATTCATTGGAAGGACTGACACTGAAGCTGAAACTCCAATATTTTGGCCACCTGTTGTGAAGAACTAATTCACTGGAAAAGACCCTGATGCTGGGAAAGATTGAAGGCAGGAGGTGAAGGGGATAACAGAGGATGAGATGTCAGTATCATCAACTCGATAGACATGAGTTTGAGTAAGCTCTGGGAGTTGTTGATGGACAGGGAAGCCTGGTGTGCTGTAGTCCACGTGATGGTAAAGAGTCAGACACGATTGAGTGACTGAACTAAGCAAGATGATACCATAAATCTTCTAAAAAAATTGAGAATTACCATTAACAGATTTTCTGAATAAATTATAGTTTTAATCTAGAGAATCAAAATTCTTTGGTCTGAATCTTGGTAATTTGAATTAAAAAAATTCAAAATCAACCTTCACATGCATGTACTTGATTTAAATGGAATAAACTAAGGCTTCCTCTTGAGAGTCCCTTGGACTGCAAGGAGATTCAACCAGTCCATTCGGAAGGAGATCAACCCTGGGATTTCTTTGGAAGGAATGATGCTAAAGCTGAAACTCCAGTACTTTGGCCACCTCACGAGAAGAGTTGACTCACTGGAAAAGACTCTGATGCTGGGAGGGATTGGGGGCAGGAGGAGAAGGGGACGACTGAGGATGAGATGGCTGGATGGCATCACGGACTCAGTGGACGTGAGTCTGAGTGAACTCCGGGAGATGGTGATGAACAGGGAGGCCCCGCGTGCTGCGATTCATGGGGTTGCAAAGAGTCAGACACGACTGAGCGACTGAACTGAACTGAAGGCTTGTTTAGCATTTGTTATGGAGTAGGAGTAGAATACCCGAGTAGGTAGCCATTTCCTTCTCCAGAGGATCTTCCCAACTTAGGGACTGAACCCACATCTCCTGCATTGGCAGGCAGATTCTTTACCATATGAGCCACCAGGAAATTCCCTTCACTTCACTTTTATTTCATGGAGTAGGATCCTCATCATGGATCTCTTTACGGTATTGTATAGAAATTACAATAGCATAAAGCATAATCAATGTGGATGATGTCTTTCCTTTTATTGGTTCCTTTTCCAACTTTGAAGAATTTTAATTTGTTGATGCCTATAGACTTGGATATGTTAATTTATTTTAAGAATAGATTTAAATTCCAAATAAATAAACTCGCAGTCAGCATTTGTAGAGCATTTCTATCAGTAAAGTATAAAAGTGTTTTAAAATATTTTGTTACTACTAAAAGTCTTTGAGCTTTTATATGAGAGTTTAGTGTTTGCCGTTGTTCCTGACCAGATGAAACTGACCAAGGCATCACTAAACTGTCACTCCCACAAGGACACAAGCTTGAAGTTATCATTCTGTTTTCATCTTCCTCACTACCCACATCCAGTCTTAGGAATAAATCCTACTAAAGCGTCTGCCTGCAATGTGGGAGACCCAGGTTCAATCCCTGGGTTAGGAAGATCCCCTGGAGAAGGAAATGGCAACCCATTCCAGTATTCTTGCCTGGGAAATCCCATGGACGCAGGAGCCTAGTGGCCTATGGTCACGGAGTTGCAAAGAGTTGGATACGACTGAGCGACTTCACTTTCATTTTCACTTTCATCCTGCATTCCTGGTGTTTGTTACATCTGCACTGGCCACTGACTTCCTACTGCCTTTCATTGGTTCATTCTTTTATCATGATATTGATCACTGAAATACACTAATGACAACTTTTCCTCTAAAACTTTGTTAAATTTTTTACTCCAAAACACTTTATTGTAGTTTTCATAATCCACTTATTTGAAAAACTCCAGATCTTCAAATTATTTCAGTTTGGCATTTTAGAGCTTCAGTCATCACATGACATATATTTTTGCATTACATTATGAAAGTATGTAGCAGAGTACCTGCATCCTGGAAAGAATTCATCACGGTTTAGTCCTTCTCTAAGGTACTCACTTTGATAAGACCAAATGTTCCCTAAACACCTTATTACTTTCCTGATATCATTCTCTTGATCTTGCATAGTTTTATAATCTTCTATACTCTGTGAAGTCAAATTCAAGGACCACTTCCTGCCTGACCCTTCTACTGATTTCTCTACCCCTGCCCTTGAATAATTAATATTTGTTGTTTGTATATCATTAGGCATTTGATCACTGGCTGACTTATAGTGTTATTTAGTTTTAAGTCTCTTAAAGGTGTATATTCTGTGCAGCTTAATTGTACACTGGGAAGTATGTAGAAATTGCCAAATAAACAATTGTTGATGCTAAATGAATAAATATTAGATCTTTTAAAAATCATATTTACTATATTCTTTCAAATGTAACCAGATAATCAATTTATATCCTGTTTTATCTCTATATCCTGGCCATATTATGTACCTCATAAATATATTAATTTCAACTGTCCAAAGAACTGGGATAACATTGTTTGCTTGAGTCCTAAAAATAACTTAAAACAACTTAAATGTTGTACTCATGATTCAGGTTCCACAGATGCATCACCATTGATCTTAAAAAAAAAATGAATCCATATTACAAAATAAAATTCACTTTAGAATCTAAAGTTCTGGGTAAATAGGCTGCATTGCACTGAAAATTCTGAAGATTCTACCTATGCTCAAAGTGGCTTCCAGTTGGCTTAGTGATAAAGAATCCACCTGCCAATGCAAGAGTCACCAAAATGTGGTTTTGACCCCTGCATCTGGAAGATACTCTGGAGGAGAAAATGGCAATCCATTCCAGTATTCTTTCTGGGATAATCTCATGTACAGAGGAGCTTACTGGGCTACAGTTCACAGGGTCACAGAGAGTCAGACACAACTGAGCATGCATATAAACATCTATGCTCAAATTTAAGCACTTCTGTCTTATTTAACTATTTTTCCTACTAGTGCTACCACCACTAACTTATCAGGGTATCTTAAAATGTTCTATATTTTTATGAATATTAAGTATTATTTTTCTCTTTAAAAAATCTTTATCAGACATCCATACCACCATAATCATTGTACTATAACATTTGTATGATCTCAGATTAAATACAATGTTAATTGATCTGCCAAAGATTATATTGTTATTTTCTTAGTGTTATTTATGTTGTACACACTTAACTCCAATATCAGGATGTATGATAAATTTAAATAGGAAGATATGGAATGATTATATTGACAACACTGTGCTGTGAATGGAACCAGAATAATTCAAGGAACTTGCAGTCATAATGAAAGAGACTGCCAAACATATTCCAATGCAACTTCTAAAATATAAACCGTAACAAAGAGAACAAAAGGTGAAGAAATTTCACTAATATATGAAATGGAGGCAAACTGTCCAAAGATGACCTTATGGAGATTTAATGTTTAAACTTGATCTCTATAGATGAGTACGATTTTTTTTTTTTCAAATAGAGATGGGAAAAATGGGGTTTCTTGGAAGAACAAAAGTATATTCTCAGCAAAGTGTAAAAATTGTGTTAGTATGATAAACAAGAAGTTCAATGCATTCATTCAGGTAGAATTAGAATGTAGGTTTTCAGGAAAATAAAAAGAGATGACAGTGATGGCGATCACATTTTGAAGAAACTTCTTGGTCATAATGAGAAGTTTGGTTTCCAAAGACAGTGTGGGACCATGACATATGTATAAGCAGAAAAGCTGCACTGTTAAGGATGTATATTCCCTGGTGGCTCAGACAGTAAAGAATCTGCCTTCAGTACAGGAAGTCCAGGTTCAGTCCTTGGGTTGGGAAGATCCCCTGTAGACGGGACTGGCTACCCACTTCACTATTCTTGCCTGGAGAATTCCACGGACAAAGGAGCCTGGTAGGCTCTTGCCTAGAGTGTTCCATAGACAGAGGAGCCTCGTGGGTTATATATGGTACATGAGGTCACAAAGAGTCAAACACAACTAAGCAACTGACATTAAGCTATAATTCTAGAATCAGTGGGCAAAACCAACTGAAGAGAGTAAAAACGGAGTCAGAAGGTAGGTTAAGACAGTATCAAACAAGGCAAGAAAGGAAAGAGTCTGAACAAAGGTAATGGTAGTGGAAACAGAGAAAGGGGGCAAATTAAAGAAATATTTTGGAGATAGAGCTAACATGACTTCTGTGTGTTATATAAGGAACCCTGGTGGCTCAGAGGTTAAAGCATCTGCCTGGAATGCAGGAGACCCAGGTTTGATCCCTGGGTGGGGAAGATCCCCTGAAGAAAAAAAATGGCAACCCATTCCAGTATTCATGCCTGAAGAATCCCATGGAGGGAGGAGCCTGGTAGGCTACAGTCCATGGGGTCACAACGAGTCGGACAGGACTGAGTGACTTAACTAACTACCTAAGAAGAGAGTTTAGGTAACTTTCAGCTTTTTAGATTGGTGAAATAAAAGGGAGAATGAGAAGAAACCACTAAAAATGATAGCTCGGCTATTGGTAACTTCATAGATAAGAATGAAGGTAAACTTATGGAAAAAAATAAAGGCTGTATTGAATGCTTTCTGGTGGATTGATACATATCCCAAGAAAATAAAAATCTAATATTTACTTATTTGCCAATTATTTCATAAGGTTACAATGACTAATGCAATCTAGATAACAAATAAAGTGGATACATGCCTTTCATATTTATGGTTTTTTTAATAAATATTAATAAAATTCAAGTACTCTGAATCAGACAAATTATGATTTATTTTCTCAGGTATTTCAAGAGGCAAGATAGCTCCTTTTACCTCCTGACAGCAGTGGCAAAATAAATATTTTCAGTCATCTAAGCCCTTCTGTTTCTGCACTCAGGAGAGCATGCAATTAGTAGAGACCAGGAATTGAATGATTTGATTGACATATGTTTATTTTCTCTTCCACACACTGTGGGATCACAGCATGAGAGTAATGAAAGAAGTGCTATAATTTGCAACTCTGGATTGCATGGCTATTTTATAATCATACTTACAACTGGACCTGGTGGGCCCTGGGGACCTTCTCCTCCCTTTCAGTCCAGGTGCACCCTAGGAAAAGTGAAAAGCAAAGAAATGAACTGATATGAATTGAATATAAACAAGAGGTGATGTATGACTGAAATCATGAGAATGTTAGGAAGTGATTCCAGACACAAATATATTAATCTACTGCTCTGTGTTTTACCACAACCAGCGCATATGCTCCCATATTTCCCTTTAATTACTCATGAATCTTTATTTAGTTGAGACCAAAAGAATGCTTCTAAAAAGAAATCTTATTTACATGTTTCATTAATATGTTAATTATACCTGAGCTCCAGGAAGCCCTCTTTCACCTGGGAAACCACGTAGTCCTGCTGGTCCATCTTTCCCTGAGACACCTTGAGGACCTGGGTCACCCTAAGGAATATAATATACATCCATCATAGGAAGTAAATTTACATGCTCCCAAAACAAAAGTAATTACCTCGAACCTAGTGTAAGTAAAGTTTGAATACCATTTAATGATGAGAGTAGTGTGTGGAATGTCACATACATTAAAATGAACTAACCACTATCTACAGCTGAGTGTACATGAATGGGTGGTTTTATGGTCAATGAAGCTAAATGTTCTCATATTTTTGTTCGATCATGACTTGAAGTACAATAAACTGAATATTTTACTAAGATATCTTTCTGACATTCATTTAAATACTATACCAACATTTAGAGAATCTATAGACAAGTAATGAGAAGCTATAGTAAAAAGTAAATGGGTGATTTCAGCCAAGAAAATTCCAACAGCATGGTGTATGTACCTTTGCACCTTCTTTTCCTGCAGCACCAGGAAGACCTTGCTCCCCAGGAGGGCCAGGAGGGCCAGGATGTCCACGTTCACCTATTGGACCAGTCTCACCAGTTGGTCCCTAAAATAGATAAACAAACTTCATCATATTGCTCTTTTATTTTTGGCAAAGATAACAAATATCACTCCCTTTCACAAAGGTATGCCATTTTCAAATTATTTTCATGGTGTCCTACAAAACTGCATATAAAGTATTGAAATAAAATACTTGATAGAAGTCTGAAAGATTATGTATAATCTTGATTAAAATCTGAGTGTGTAAAGGGAATATATAGATAAATTTAAAGAGCTGTTTTCTTTAATACCAGATTTTCTCAGAGTGAAGTCAGTCTAAATATTGTTAAAAACCATTTTATCATTATAATTTCATCTCCTTCCCTCTTTTTATATAAGATGTCAAGTAAATTTAAAAGTAAAAGAGGCATTATTAATACCAAACTGATAGCTAGTCAGTGACTCACTGCTTGATAATAAGCTCAAGTTCCCTGGAACTGAAACAACCAAAGTGGTTCTCCTTGGAATTTCCATGATTGGAGACTTTCCAATTGTAAATCTACATTGATTTGATAGTCTAGAGAATGTGTCAGGGGGATCCTGAAAACCATGGATTTCAGTTGGCAATTCCTTCAGGCCGAAGACTATAACAAATAGCCCACTGCCTTAAACTGCTGCAAATGCCAAAGAGAAAAATGTCAGGTCATTTATGTGTCCCCTGAGTCATGCCATTCTGTGGTGCTAGACTTTAATGAGCTTTCAAGTGTCAAGAGAGAATGGTCACCAGTCACTCTCTATCTCTGCTTAGAATAAAGTTAAGGATATATAAAGGGAAATTTTCCAGATGCTAATGCTGTTAAACAATCCAGTGTGTTACTTAAATTGCTTATAGGCTATCATTCTCTTTTATTTTTCTAAAACTGCAAACTTTGGTCTTGGATCAGGAAAAAAACAAACAAACGTCTACCCCAAATTTGGGTATACCTATCTAGATTTAAATTCTTTTAATTATGTATTGCTGAAAGCCCCCAACTTATCATTAATGTGCAAGCATATCTCCCCAAAGGAAGTTTTCCTTAAACATCAATCAGAATTTCAATGTAATGGCTATCACCAAGATAAAAATGAATAGTGATTTACATGAATGTACAAATAAAAACGAGTGGATATCAAGTATTGCAATCAATATTGCTCCTATTAAATCACTTACTATGTCCTAACATGAAAATATGGTTAAATCTGAAATAGGCTATTGAGTTTTCTTATTTAAAGGACCAATGAAGAGAAATAATGCAATAAAAATGCATAATCATAACACATCTGCTATTTTTACGCCTTAAAGTAAGAGGACAGAAAGGACTCGGTTTTCAGAAACCAGATGTTTGCATTAGGCAGAGATAACCTTTCAAAAATGGAAGGATATGAAAATTTCAGTTAAACCTCAAGCTCTTTACATTCTAGTCAGGGCCCTAATTCTACTTCTGTTCATAAGTGACATAATAGGAATCATTCTTTTAGTTAAATTTTCACAGAAAATTGAAGTTGTTTGGAATAAAGAAAATCAAAAGTATTTTAGAGGATTTTTAAAATTGATAAGCAATTAATTAAAAGAAAGGCTCAACATATACACACAGAGAAGTATGCAAAAAGAGTATCATGCACACTGTTTTTTCCTTGATAAAGTAGCAAACAGAAATTCCTTTCGTTCAAGATTGACCTCTGAAATTAAAAGGATCAGCCAATCCAAGAATTCCTCATTTTTGCTTCTATCACACATATTCCTAGAAAGAAGATACATATTTTGTTTCTGTGTTGTGTGTTTGTGTGTATGTGTGTGTTTGAGTTAACAAAGTATTAAGAACTAATTATAGGCTGAGAAAAGACTATTTAAAGCAATTAAGTAATTAAGACACTTTACTGCTCTGGCTCTTTTGCTATAATTTGTTAGGAGCAGGGGTAAAATTCCAGCTGAGTAAACTAAATGTGTTTTGTCCATTCAATATGTTATGCCAGAATAAAAACATTGTTTTCTATCCCCACAAGTTATTGTCTACAAGTATTTAATACTATAATTCAGGGCACTACCTTAAATTTTGAGATTCTTTCTGCCACCTCTCTTGAAAAAGCTACTTGTCTTTGTCATTACTTCTATCAATATCCACTCAAAGATTACACACTCATATTTTATCACTGATGGAAATCATTGTTAAGAAAACAAAAATTTTAAGAAAGATGTAATATAATACATATTTTAACATTTTAGAAGATTTATATTTCTTATATATTATACACCTAAATTTAATTTATACTCAGAAAACTGAAGTCATTTCAGAATCTGAAATCTCTGAAAAAGATAATGGTCAATCTATTTAAAAAGTATCTTAATGTTTTTAGCAAATTATGTCATAATAAGGCTTTTGTGTTACCTTCACTGTGAACTTTCTGACTTATTTTCATTATTTATTTTATTTTTCTCTTTTATTCATTCAGACAACTGAAAAATCACTTTAGCTAACTAATGGTTTTCTGAAGTTCATTTGATGTAGGCAAATTGCGTATATTTAAATACCATTAAATTATAAAAAATATTAATACTAAAATTCTCAAAATAAAATAAATTTTATACAACTTAGCAAAAGTTAAAATATAAACAGAAAGATAAATCTTGTTAGGAAATAAGTAGTAGAATGTACCTGTGGTCCAACAACACCCCCTGGCCCAGGAGGGCCAGTCTTGCCTTGAAATCCCTAAGGAGAAAAAAACAAAAGAACTATGAAAGCTATCCAGGACACAAAACAAATTATAATTCTCTGAGAGAGTTGAATAATTCACTCTAAAAGGAAGCCATCTTTTGGTTAAAAATTTCTTGCCTCATAAATCCCATGGACAGAGGAGCTTGTTGCAAATATCCTACAGTCAATAAGGTTGCAAAAAGTTGGACACAACCGAGTGACTAAGCGTACACACAAGCACTTGTTTATAAATGCCTATAAATTATTACATCACAGTTCTCTTTACATTTAGAATTTATTGTCTTCACTATTTTACACTGTAGTTCTATGATTATCTTCAATAAGTTTACAAAAGAAAATAAGAAAATGGGATGAAGCTGGAGCACAACTGTGTTCTTACCCCTCATTCCCTGTATCAGACAATACAGAAATTTTAATCTAGAAACATTTATGGATGAAATAAGTCATGACTTAGAGACTATTTGTAACAGTCCACTGGTTCTTCATGCAGAGATAAATCTACAGTCTGTGATATCAGTGCATTTTTCTTTTCTCCGTTCCAACAATCTCATAAGATAAGATATAAAAATAAATTTATAAAAAGAATATTTTACATGATTTATCACCATTTCAATATTTTATTGGTTTTCTTTCTTAAAATCCAAAAGAATATACTTACAAATGTATCATACATCTATTGTAGTCATTAGAATAAAATTTAGTACATGTGAGCTCATGTACTCACTAAACAAGGCCTTTGGCATATATTTTGGTACCTCTATTTCTCTAGACTCCTGGGTTATTTTCTGTATGACTGTATTATGAATAGCAAATTTCCTTCTCATGTGAGTTAATTTACACTTAACAGTTGGAGAAAGATTCCAAATGCTGAGAGAAAAATGTGCCAAAGAACTGAATTTAAGCAAATAATATTTGCAAAAGTTTTATTCACTATAACATGAGATTAGAAATAAGAAAGTTAGAAAGCAAGGGACAGAAACTGGCTCCACACTTGTATCATGACCTTGCTGATGATTATTATTACATTATTTATAAAAATGAACTTAAAAACAGTAAAAAGAAAAAAAATTCTACTTGTAATTTTTTATCTTATTTTTAAAACACATTAATTCTTAAAACCCTCAGGTTTCCACTTTAGTTACCAATCACAATAGCAGAATTAATCAATTCAAGGGAAATGCATTATATAATTTATTTAGAATTTTATAAACAAAATAATAGCTTTATTGCTTAATTTTAACTTTTCAGGAACTTAATGGTTTGGACATTAGTACCCACATATGTAAGCACATATATACAGTTATATTGTATACATATTATGTTTTATTTTTCCATTGAGAGCTAACAGCTCTTAGCAGTTACTTTTACCATTTGTTTACATCATTTAGTCCCACATCCTACCTACTTCTTAGATGGTTTCAATAATTTCCATGAAAACAATCGCTATTAATATCTGTGATTCTGATCAAGTCCTCTGCAACAAATTATTTCTCAACCTCTAGTCTCTGCTGAATCTTAAAACTTTCTCAGTAAGTGCCTACTTGACATTTTCAATGCCCTCTCATGCTTTCACTGAGGAAATTCTGTGAAAAAATGTGTTACCCAGACTTGTACTGATGCACTCTAAGAGTGTGTTAGCTCATCTGAGTGACAGACAGATTTGTAAAGAGCTGGAAAACAGCTCTGACCATATGCCAGCTCATTCAAAATATTCAGAGTTTTGCAAGTATCTAGTAAATTTGACAGTAAAGATATTACATATAAAATACATTAAAAAAGCTTTTATAGATCAAAATGAAGTGTGATTATTTAATATTGCCATATATTAAGACTAGCCATTTATTTTAGTATAAGTTAAAGTATGTTTTTCAAAATTCTTAAGAACAGAAATGAATTTGATATATGGCTATTAAAAACATACCTTTTATTCTGATCACTTCTATGATCAACACACGATTTGTCACTGCATTTCTAAGAAAAACGTGGGCTGTTTCAATATAATAAAATAGTCTCTCAGTTCAGTCTCTCAGTCGTGTTCGAATCTTTGTGACCCCATGGACTGCAGCACACCAGGCCTCCTTGTCCATCACCAACTCCTGGAGTTTACCTAAACTCATGTCCATTGAGTCGGTGATACCATCCAACCATCTCATACTCTGTCATCTCCTTCTCCTCCTGCCTTCAATCTTTCCCAACATTAGGGTCTTTTCAAATGAGTCAGCTCTTCCCATCAGGTGGCCACAATACTGGAGTTTCAGCTTCGACATCAGTCCTTCCAATGAACACTCAGGACTGATGTCCCTTAGGATGGACTGGTTGGATCTCCTTGCAGCCCAAGGGACTTTCAAGAGTCTTCTCCAACACCACAGTTCCAAAGCATCAATTCTTTGGCGTTCAGCTTTCTTTATAGTCCAACTCTCACATCCACACATGACTACTGGAAAAACCATACCTTGACTAGATGGACTTTTGTTGGCAAAGTAATATCTCTGCTTTTTAATATGCTGCCTAGGTTGGTCATAACTTTCCTTCCAAAGAGTAAACATCTTTTAATTTCATGGCTGCAGTCACCATGTGCAGCAATTTTGGACTCTAATTGCTCCTAAAAAGCTTTAAATTGTAAGATGTCAGAATGATTTTCAGTTTAAGAATTTGTGAATGAGGACAAATCTCAAATATAACAAAATAACTTCTTTAAAATAAGGAAACACATATATATCAAAATATAGCTGCCCTAGATTCTGACTGTTGTACAATAAAATGTTATGAATCACAGTCAATACAGAACAAGGTGAGTAAGAAAGGTTCCCGAGTATAAAAGCAACTCATTGTTGTTCTTTAAGTGAATTTGAAAATAGAAATATAACATTCCAGAAATAATTCTAGCCTTCATTTATAAGAAACTATGAGATGAGAATACCTATCCTAGAATCATTAGTTAACATGTTTGTTTTCCACTTTGTTTAACTTTAGACATTAGCATCACCAACTCAGTGGAGATGAGTGAGCAAGCTCTAGGAGATGGTGAAGGGCAGGGAAGCCTGGTGTGCTGCAGTCCATGGGGTCACAAAGAGTGGGACATGACTGAGTGACTGAACAATAACCATAATACTGTTGCTCTCGATTGAAGCCGAAGCTCTTGATTAAATTGAAGACAAAAGGGATGTTATAATAATAATTCTCTAGGTACCCCTTCCTCAAAAGACATTTTTGAAATATTCTAAAGTTATTCCCAAGAAGCTACACCATGACTTAGAAATGACTGACTGCAATATTTGAATGAGAATGCATTTGCAAATTTGAGTGTGGATTATCCTTTAGAGAGCTTATTTCTTGTTCACCACGAAAATGTCATTCCCAAGATGACCCCCAAACAATTGTACTCTTTGGCCTCACTAAGTCAGTCTTGATTTTGCTGTGTAATACAAGACTTTGAAATTTACTGCTACTGCTGCTGCTGCTAAGTCGCTTCAGTCGTGTCCGACTCTGTGCGACCCCAGAGACAGCAGCCCTCCAGGCTCCCCCCGTCCCTGGGATTCTCTAGGCAAGAACACTGGAGTGGGTTGCCATTTCCTTCCTTCCTGCTGCTGCTCCTCACAAGGCAACCTCGGGGTGTCCCGGGGCCCAGCCAAGCGCCAGGAGAGAATTAAGGCGTTCTTACGACAGGCTTCTGGCAACACACACCCACCCTCGGCTAAATTTGATTAAAACCAAGAAGTCGTTACAGGAAGAATTGTCACTTGGTGAGCAAAACAGAGACTGGCTGCTGCTTCTAGATTGTTTTTCCCATGCAGAAAAGCATTGTGTTTTCAGATCTGTTATTCTGTACTTCAGCTGAACTCCTAATATGTACTGATGCTGGCAGAATGCCCTAGGATAATCTTGAGACACACAGTCAAAGGCAGTCTGTCTTGTGGTTTCTTTAAGAAATCTGGATAAAATTAATCAATGTTAAGAGCCAAGAACTGAAATCAAGGAAAGATACTAACCCTCCTTGACAATTTCTGATTAGATTACCATCTCACTAAAAGAGCCAAATACAAGGTTTTGTAACAGTGGCAGAATAAATAAACAAAACCATCAGGATTCTTAAACCATAGTTGAGATGCCAGTTTCCCCTCTGCCCCAATCACTCTTACATAAGTTGTTCAGACAATTTGTTTAATGTTATATTCCTCATAATTTAAGCTACATTTTTTTCCATTTTCTTACCTGATAAGAGAGGGTTTATTTGACATAGTTCTAGGCGAATTACAGATTTATGGTTCTAACTTCAGTAAATATTTCACCCCTTAATTTTGTATACAAGAACCTATTATCTGAATGGGCTTATTGTAATGTGTCTCCTTTAGAGACTGGAAAGGTGAAAGACTTGTAAATGTATCTGTAAACAAAGACTTCAGTGAAAGGGTCAAGGATGACAGCCTTGTGGAGGGATCCAAATGATAATGACATCTTTTCCATCAGCAAATACCCAAAATGCTCTAATTGACAGTAAGGAAAATCAAGTAATATGCATGTCCCCGAATAATCATATTCATTTAAGTATTTAGCCACAAAATAGGTCTCTGTATGGATTTTAGGAGAAGGCAATGGAACCCCACTCCAGTACTCTTGTCTGGAGAATCCCACGGACGGAGGAGCCTGGTAAGCTGCGACATGACTGAATGACTTCCCTTTCACTATTTACTGTCACGCATTGGAGAAGGAATTGGCAACCTACTCCGGTGTTCTTGCCTGGAGAATCCCAGGGAAGGGAGAGCTTGGTGGACTGCTGTCTATAGGGTCAGACAGAGTCAGATATGACTGAAGTGACTTAGCAGCAGCAGCAGTATGAATTTTATATATTTTTTATTTTTATTTTTTTATTTAAATTTATTTATTTTAATTGGAGGCTAATTACTTTATAATATTGTATTGGTTTTGCCACACATCAACAGGAATCTGCCACGGGTGCACACGTGTTCCTAATCCTGAACCCCCTCTTATCTCCCTCCCCATACCATCCCTCTGGGTCATTGCAGTGCACCAGCCCCAAGCATTCTGTATCCTGCATCAGACCTAGACTGGCAATTCGTTTCTTACATGATATACATGTTTCAATGCCATTCTCCCAAATCACCCCACCCTCTCACTCTCCCACAGAGTCCAAAAGACTGTTCTATACATCTGTGTCTCTTTTGCTGTCTTGCATACAGGGTTATTGTTACCATCTTTCTAAATTCCACATATATGCATTAGTATACTGTAGTGGTATTTCACGCCAGTTAGAATGGCTGTGATCCAAAAGTCTACAAGCAATAAATGCTGGAGAGGGTGTGAAGAAAAGGGAACCCTCTTACACTGTTGGTGGGAATGCAAACTAGTACAGCCACTATGGAGAACAGTGTGAAGATTCCTTAAAAAACTGGAAATAGATCTGCCATACGACCCAGCAATCCCACTGCTGGGCATACACACTGAGGAAACCAGAATTGAAAGAGACACGTATACTCCAATGTTCATCACAGCACTGTTTATAATAGCCAGGACATGGAAGCAACCTAGATGTCCATCAGCAGATGAATGGATAAGAAAGCTGTGGTACCTATACACAATGGAGTGTTACTCAGCCATTAAAAAGAATACATTTGAATCAGTTCTGATGAAGTGGATGAAACTGGAGCCTATTATACAGAGTGAAGTAAGCCAGAAAGAAAAACACCAATATATATATTTTAAAAAGATTAAATGGAATTAATTTTGGTATTGTCGTTAACCTGATATTTGACTTGTTAATAATAAAGTATCTTTCTGTGAAATGATGAGATGCTAGAGATAGAAAATGTTAATCAAAAGAGTGGGATCACTTACAGTCTCTCCACGTTGCCCAGGGTGTCCTGGCAGGCCATCTTTTCCAGGTGGTCCCTGAAATCACAAATATTCAACATCAAATGTCACAAGTATTTCTTGAATCATTTTAGAATCTAAATATAATGTTAGACAATTCTCTTATATCTTCATCAGATATGCTATTTTGATGTTCTACTGATTTTATATGTGGTAGTACATGTAAAGGGGCTTCCCCAGAGGCTCAGTGGTAAGGAATACACCTGTGATGCAAAAGATGCAGGATAAGTGGGTTCAGTCCCTAAGCTGAGAAGATGCCATGGAGGAGGGTGTGGCAACCCACTCCAGTATTCTCGCCTGGAGAACACTATGGACAGAGGAGCCTGGCAGGCTAGAGTCCACCGGTTCACGGAATGTCAGACACGATTGGAGGGACTGAGCACAAGCAGGTAGTATGTGTATATATCTCTTTAGTATAATTCTATGAGCTTCTCTGGGGGTTCAGACAGTAAAGTCTGCCTGCAGTGCAGGAGACTAAGTTTGATCCCTGGGTCAGGAAGATCTGCTAGAGAAAGAAATTACTACCCATTCCAGTATTCTTGCCTGAGAAATCCTATGGAGAGAGGAAGCTGGCAGGCTAGAGTCCATGGGGTTTCAAAGAGTTGGACATGACTGAGTGAATAAACTACCAGACAGCTATAACTCAGACCAACACAATATTATAAAACTGTAATCTGA
This sequence comes from Nanger dama, assembly GCA_917880005.1. Lineage (NCBI taxonomy): Eukaryota > Metazoa > Chordata > Mammalia > Artiodactyla > Bovidae > Nanger > Nanger dama. The sequence goes on from CAKJTW010000059.1 coordinate 9,472,628, forward strand.
GTATTTTACATTTAAATTATTTCATTAGCAACTATATTTTTAACGAGCATATTCACATATTTGTATTTTATTTTTGCAAAAATAATAGCTCTTCAGTACTTGACAAATTAATATTTTCCCTTATTTTTGTTGCTCTTTGGTGAATATTTTTAATTCAATTTTCTGTGCATCAAGACTTCGATAATAGAGATAGATGGTGTCCTCTAGTGGTGGTCTGAGCTTCTAACTGACAAGAATATGAAAGAAATAAAAACTCTTACAAACAACAGCATTTTACTTCTCAGTTGCTTCAGGTACAATTTTAGGAGTTACTAGGCCCAATTTTTCCCAGTAGCTTTTCTTAAATACCCTCTTGGAAGCATAATGTCTCTTAAAAACTGGAGAGCACGTCCACTGTGCTATCACTTTAGGTAACTGATGTTGTCTTTGTCATGACTGAAAAAAATAAATATGGCTCATCAACTAAGAATTTAAGGTAAAAACTCTGAGAGGGTTGTTTAGATGCTCAGTAGAAACAGATGGCTTCTTTAGAATGCATTGTGCATGACTCATCCTACACAGAAACCATTAAGCATCAAGTTCAAATTTCAAAATACGTATAATAGGTATAGGCAGAGATATTCTTAGTGAGGATATCTTAGGTGAGAATATCTTAGGTGAGAATATCTTAGGTGGGTAAATGAAGGGAATGATCACTCCAATGACAACATGTTTAACGATAACAGGTATACCTCTCACAGTTTAATTATCTGAATAAATGTACTCAGGTATTAAAAATACACTGTTTACATAAATCTATTTTCAAGTATTTAAAAGTGTCAATTCTTTGTATATGAAGTTTGATAAAAAAAAGTATTTCCAAATAATATCATTTTCACAGACAGCTTTCTTCCACTGGAATAAGACTTTTTCTGAGTTGGTTGTAACATTTTGGGGAAAGGCTTCCTGATGGTGACTAGTAGCAGCTCTCTCTCTGATTTCCTCTTTATTGACACACTGTTTAAATTAACAGCTCTAATTAAAGCCTGTATGATATTTCACAAGATCACTGGTTGCTCAGTGATTTGCTCATATTTTCCAGGACCATATCAGTGATTCTATTGCCATCTGCCCCAAAGACCAAAACGGGAATGCTTTCAACCAAGTCTCCCAAACATTCTTGGGCATCACAGGCCCATTCTTTCTTTCAAAAACATATATTACATACTTATGTGCTGGGCACTGCTGCTGCTAAGTTGCTTCAGTCGTGTCCAACTCTGTGTGACCCCATAGACAGCAGCCCACCAGGCTCCTCCGTCCCTGGGATTCTCCAGGCAAGAACACTGGAGTGGGTTGCCATTTCCTTCTCCAAAGCATGAAGGTGAAAAGTGAAAGTGAAGTTGCTCAGTCGTGTCCGACTCTTTGCGACCCCATGGACTGTAGCCTACCAGGTTCCTCCGTCCATGGGATTTTCCAGGCAAGAGTATTGGAGTGGTGCGAATCTAGGTAATCATAGTTCTCAGTTTGGAGGTGAAATACATAAATAAGTAATTAATTGTTACTGGATCTTGTTTAGGTTCAGTATTTCAAAGTAAATAAAAACAAATCCTATGCTCTATCACTATTTTGATACATATGGGAATAAATGTGCCATCAATTGGAGTTAGTAGTAAAACTTTAAATAAAATTACAGGGTGACTACTAAAGGACAATAAACATGAATCAGACACTTTGTTCCATCTTGCTAAAATGCATCTCAAATGATGAGTTTTGCAATCAGTATAAGCTATTTATAGGGCTTCCCTGGTGGTTCAGTGGTAAAGAATCCACCTGCAAGGCAGGAGACACAGGGGACAGGAGTTCAATCCCTAGGTCCAGAAGAGCCACTCCAGTATTCTCTCCTGGAGAATCCCATGGACACAGGAGCCTGGCGGGCTACAGTCCATAGAGTCACAAAGAGCTGGATATGACTGAGCATGCAAACACACATAAGCTATTTACATTTGTTTAACATTTGTAAATATAAAAGTTAAATATCTCATTATATTTGTTGGTATGAAAAGTATAGATAATACTTTTATTGTAAAATATTACAACTCTTTAAAATAATGAGCTTAGATCTAAATAACATCATCTGAGATGAATGTAACATGATTTTTAATGGCTTTCCTAGATATTCTATGGGAGCAGTATTTAATAGACTACATAAAAAATTCATATCATCATTTTTTCTTGATTTAAGTATGCATTCCTAATACTAAGTGATAAATCCTAAACAATTTTATTGACTCCAAACAACTATCCAATAAAATAAATATAATGACCAAATAATTTCATGGCATTAATTTAAAAATAATAATATAATGGATCAAAATAGATGGACATTTGATGTCATTGGAGAATGTCAGTGATAACAAATTTATCTAAGTGGGGGTTGTGTATATATAGCAAAGTAATCTGTGTAAAGATACTTAGAAAGAATGTTAAGAATTTTTTCACTTCTTATTTGCACTGTATTGATTTCTCTATATATAGAAGGTATCTTATAGTAATCATGCTATAAATCTTATTAATCACCAGAGTTAGCTTTTTTAAAATGGGATAACTATATGCTGACACTGACTTGAGATAAATAGACTCTAAACAGGAATATTCCAAGTACCGCATGTGTATCTGTGTGAGTATACATATATACACATATATATTTCATTTATTTATACATACATACACATATAATATATATACATTTCCTAATTATAATGAAAATGAATCAGTTAATTTGAAGGAAGAGGAGCTTGGTTCAGTCCTTCTACCTGAATCCTTCTTTCTAAATATCAAAGAAATGAAGACAGTTCTTTCCTATATGTTATAAAACTGCATACCAGAACAAATGGTAGATACTTTATTTCACACTCGAATGTTGCATTTGTCAGAGAAATAGAGTATAAAAATCATTTTGTTTAGCAGCGAAAGCAATGTTCCTTAACAGTGTCATGTCTCTCTACATACAAGACTGCATGCTTCTCAAATGTAGGCATTGATTGCACTTCTAATACTTAAGAGACAAACATGCATGCATGATCGATGACTCAAAACTTGAAAGCTACATGAAGGAATGGACTGAAAAAATCCGAGGAAAAATGGCATTCTGTGACAATAAAATTATACTACACGAGAGAAACTTAACAGTTTGTTCAAATACAAATGGCATGATAATGTTGAAGTTATACATATCACTGGATTTTATGTTGCTAAACAATAATCTATGAGCATGGCTTCAAAATACTTATGAATGGATCTTATGTGCACACTTTTGCAACAGTATTTTCATTTCTCTATATATGCAGCTTTCCATCATTTAATATTACATTTGGAACAAAACTGAAGTAGTAAACTACATTATATGCAGGTAGTATCTATTATCCTTTGTTTAATAATAGGTATTTGTGTTAGTCCTTTTACAACATTATAATATAGATAATAGCCTTTTTTGATATGTTTGTAGTAATATCAAGATTCTTAGCGATAAAAATAATATTTAACACTTAAATCAGTATTTTTACAATAAATAACCCATTTTCAAATATGTGAGCTAAAGTCACATTTAAAAGTAATCAAAGAAAGAGGGAGTTATTCAAACTTAATAAAAGTACTGGAGAACATTTTATTTATTTATAAATGATTTTAAGCATGTTTAAAAGTAGAAGGTACTCATTTGTAACATTTATTTAGGTTTTAAACATCTTAATTTAGTAGTGTTCTTTTATGCAAGATTGTTATTGAACTATATTTGTTAAACTATAATTATTTATATTAGATACATAATCATTAGAAATTAGAAAATTTTTTAAATGTTAGCATCCAAAATGCCTTATATAACTTCTCATACAAGGTGTATGTTGTAGTAGTTTGTAAGAGATTCAGTTCAAAATCAGTTTAAAACATGCAGCTGAAAATCTGCATTAGTATGTCTCTAAATGAAAACATCCAGGATGTGAATAAAGCTGTCAGTAATTATTTACAAGGAATTAGTTATTTGTATTATTGCATTGAAAAAATTTTGTTCTCAAATCATTGACTGAAAATTTTAAATGTACTCAGTTTCTTACAGAGTAGGTCATATTCATATTCAAACTATATTGGTCTTAATCTCAAACTACTTTTGAATTCACTATTGAATGTCAGGCCCATTGACCATTGGCATTGGCATCATCTGGACATTTGCCAGTAATATCAAGTCTCAAGACCTATCCCAGATATACTGAATCAAAACCTACATTTTTAACAGAATATCAACATGATTTATGTGTACATTAAAGTTCGAATAGCATTGTCTACTCTGGACTAGAACAGTGCTTCACAAATATTACCATGTATCAGAACTACCCAGAGAGCTCATTAAGGCACAGACTGGGCCCCTCTCCTTGAGTTCCGATTAAAGAGGTAAAGTGGAAACAGGACATTGGATTTCTAACAAAGTGCTGCTGATCTTGGTGGCCCATTGGGGCCATCCTGTGAGGACAATTTCCTTTGACAGGTGGGTGCTATGGTTTGAAAGGTTGTATCCCTTTGAAATTCATATGATGAAAGTATAATGCTCAAACGTGATGTTATTTGCAAGTGGTATCTTTGGGTGGTGCTTATTTTATCTTCATGGAACCCTCCAGAATGGAATGGTTGACTTATAAAAGTGGTTCCAGAGAACAGAAAATGAAAAGTCTGCTACCTGAAAAGGGGTCCTCACCTCATCATTCTGGGACTCTGATCTCTGACTTACAGCCTTCAGAACTCTAAGAAATAGATTTTATTTTTATACACTAGACAATCTATGTTTTCTTTGTTATAGCAGCCAGAATGGACTAAGGCAGTAAGTTGATACTGGCTTCTATAAATAAATTGAACAGGTTGCCAAAAAGGAGAGAAAAGAGCAACTGAACACTAGGCATGTCCTATATTCCCATAAATGTCTGTGTGAAAAGAAAAGATTTCAATAAACTTTGTGAAAATATTTGATGAGGATAGTCTAAAGACTGTGTCTCTAAATAAATTTTATAAAAAAGGGAATGATTCAAGAAGGGTTATCATTACATTTTCTTAAAAAATACATTATAAGGCAAAAATAGTAAGTACAAATAATAGGTCTTAATGTGATATAAGTAATATCAGAAAGTTGGAGGATGATTTTGAAGAAGGATGCATTGGATGATAAAAGATACAAGAAATTAATACATCAAATATTTAAGATTCAGTGATGATTTTTAATGTCATCAATAACACATTGCAGTAGAAGAGTAGTTGACAAAATAATATTCATGTTGTTCTAGTTTTAATATACTTTGAAGGGATGTTTAATCAGATATATCTAAACTATATTCAGAAATGTTTGATAAACTTCATAAGCTGAAAATACAAACTCTGGCAATAATCACCATTTTGTCTTATGGGTTTCCCTGGTGGCTCAGTGGTAAAGGATCCTCCTGAAATGCAGGAGGCCAGGAACTACAGATTTGACCCTTGGGTTGGGAAGATCTCCTGGAAGAGGGCATGGTAACCCACTCTAATATTCTTGCCTGAAGAATTCCATGAACAGAGGAGCCTGGCAGGCTGCAGTCCAGAGGCTGGCATAGAGTTGGACACAACTGAAGCAACTGGGCATGCACACGCGTGTTTTGTTTTTATAGGAATTTGTATCAATATTTGTATCCAAATATATTTCACATATATGTGACATATAAGTCACATATAAGCTGTGACTTGAAAAATTTGAAAACACTATTAAGTGAAGAAAGAAAAAGAAAAACTATGATACTTACAGGAGGGGCCTTTGGTCCAGGGAATCCAACTGGACCTTGAGGTCCTTGAGGACCCTGAAAAGAAAAAGCAGTAGGGAAATCTAAGCATATACTTTAAAAGGAACATCTTTACACTCTGAAGTTTATTTCTACAGATAAAGAACAATGCAGACTACAGCTTGTTTACCATAATGGCAGAACTATGAACAATACAATGATAAAATCTGTGCTAATCTATAAGTAAAATGGATGCTTTTCCACATAATTCAGTACTCAAAACAGCACATCACATAAGTGGTCTTACTTTAAGAACACTGCAAATATTTAGAATTCATATTAAAAGTAAATAGAACATGGATGTATCAGAAAACCTTGCAGATAATCTGCTTTCAATATTAGCTAAAAACATCTATAAATGAAAGATATTTCAATTAAATAGACTCCCTCAAATTATTTTTAAAATTGACTCTATACATATTTTGACAGTACAGTCATACAAAATTAAAAGAAAAAAATAAGTGACTCTCTCAAAAAACCATCAGTTCAGTTCAGTTTAGTTGCTCAGTCGTGTCTGACTCTTTGCGACCCCATGAATTGCAGCATGCCAGGCCTCCCTGTCCATCACCAACTCCCAGAGTTCACTCAGATTCACACCCATCGAGTCAGTAGAGGATACCTTTACTAATCTCTATATTTAAAATGTATTTGTTTTTAAGGGTATTGCTATCTCGTTTTATTCGTGTACAAACTTCTTTTGTAGGTAAAATGAAAATGACTTTACTATCTAGTCAAGGCTATGGTTTTTCCTGTGATCATTTATGGATGTGAGAGTTGGACTGTGAAGAAAGCTGAGCGCCAAAGAACTGATGCTTTTGAACTGTGGTGTTGGAGAAGAGTCTTGAGAGTCCCTTGGACTGCAAAGAGATCCAACCAGTCCATCCTAAAGGAGATCAGCCCTGGGATTTCTTTGGAAGGAATGATGCTAAAGCTGAAACTCCAGTACTTTGGCCACCTCATGAGAAGAGTTGACTCATTGGAAAAGACTGATGCTGGGAGGGATTGGGGGCAGGAGGAGAAGGGGACAACCAAGGATGAGATGGCTGGATGGCATCACTGACTAGAACGTGAGTCTGAGTGAACTCCGGGAGATGGTGATGGACAGGGAGGCCCGGCGTGCTGCGATTCATGGGGTTGCGAAGAGTCGGACATGACTGAGCGACTGAACTGAACTGATGCCCCAAATATTGAAAAAAATATATATTTATGCCACAAAGTATCCATTGTTTATACAAAATTCAATTTATTTCAGTGTGTTCATTTTTTGTTTTTATTCTGTTTTATTTTTGCTAAAATTTCTCATTTTAGACCAAAGTAAAAACTATAGTAACTAAGACTTTAATATTAGGCATTCATGCTCTGCAAATCATGAGTATGAGGGATCATATTTAACTTGTAGAATATACTAATGAGTGCATATAAATATATATGTGTCAGTTCAGTTCAGTCCAGTTGCTCAGTCGTGCCCGACTCTTTGTAACCCCATGAATCATATATATATATATATATACATAAATATATTGTTAAAGAAGGTCATTATAATGGGCAAATATAGGTATTTTTCATTTCTAATTGAATGGTACTACAAAACACTCTCCTTGAACTTCCCAAGTCATATATACAGAAGAGAACGTTTCTGTGATATTACTTTTATTGTTCTTCAACTGTGTGCCTAAGACATAACAAATAGTTCATGATACTTAAAATTCTTTGAGAAAATGGTATATTACAGAGAAAATGTCTGATAAACCACACAGAATGCAAGAAATATATTTTGTATATTTAAAACATGTGGAAATGTTTTTGGAAATGGTTTCAAGCATATTTAAAAATTTTTGGTTTTTTAAATTCAACCTTTACTTTGAGCTTCCCTGGCAGCCCAGATGGTAAAGAATCTGCCTGCAATGTGGGAGACCCTGGTTCAATCCCTTGGTCGGGAAAATACCCTGGAGAAGGGATTGGCAACCCACTCCAGTATTCTTGCCTGGAGAAGCCCACAGACAGAGGAGCATGACAGGCTACAGTCCATGGGATCGCAAGGAGTCAGATACAACAAAGCGACTAACACTCACTTTACTTTGATCTTCAAAATATACTTTTCTCATTCTCAAAATGTCTTCACAATCACAAGTGATCATGTTCTTGGGTTACACTGTTGTGTTCCAAAATAAAATCATGAAGATTTATAGCTAATACTGACATTTTGGAATGTATAATAAAATATGTAAATAGAATAGTTTGTGCTTTAAAGACAAAAATCTTAGTTATGCTACAATTTGTTAAACGGCTCTATTGGTTCTACTTCAGTTAATGATTCAGCCATTTTAATTAATTTAACTGTATATTCCAATTAAGATGACTAATACAAAATATTTAAAATATGTATATCATTTATGAAGTCAAAATGTATAGGATGAACTTAATTTGGAAATAATTCATCAACAGTGAGAAATATTTAATAGAAACTTAATTAAATTTGACCCAAAGCCCTGAAACAAAAGTAATTTAATGTTTATTCTTGGGTCATACACTGACATTTCTGTCACAAATGGAAAGTTTATTTTTTTTTAAAATGACCTATTCTCAGTTTTAAGTTATACATCAGAGGGTATTTCTGTTTTACTTTTTGTGAAATACCTATTATAAATTTCAATAATATAAAATGTATACTTTTTTTTCCTTTTCTCCTTCTAATTTTTATTCAAACAACACTAAAGACAGGAACCCAATTAATTTCTTAAAAGATACTTCTTCATTGAGGACATCAGTTCAGATTCTAGGGACACAAAATACTTTGCTGATATTATTTTGATTGTTAAAGATTTATATTTATATATATTTCTGATACAGGACAGAAACCATATCTTAAATCATTTTTGCATTTCTGGCACTAAAGGAGGGTTCCATAAATGTTTGTGTTTGAATGTACATTTAAACTGACTGTCTTTGCTTCTTTCACTGAATAGAAATGTATTTGCCACTTCAATTCAGGGTGAAGTAACGATGCTGTTCTACTTACCCCCTCCAAGTTTTTTTAGACCTTAGTAACAGAGGCAAACACATGAGATAACTTCCCTGAAGAGAAATGTGTTTGTGCCAGCAATGTAGGCATGTCAGCATTTTACTTAGGTTTGAGCCACTAAACCTGTCTTAAGAAAAAAGTTCCATGAGCTGATAAGCTTCTTTAGAAGATGAGACTTTCAAAATATTAACAGATCCTTCTTGAGAAAAGGGTAGAAAAATAAAACATTTACAAATGCTGGATACTTAATTTCTATTTTTTTCTTTTTTATTAATGTATGGCAAAACCAGTACAATATTGTAATTAGCCTCCAATTAAAATAAATAAAATTTATTTATTTATCATCTACGTTTTCTACCATCTGGTTTAAGTGACAGTTTGTCCATTAAACAATAAACTAATGAGCAGACATCATTTGAACTTACTGGCTGATCTCATTAGTTGTAAAAATACACATGACTGGTATAAAATGAATAAAAAATATTCAAAGATGATGATGAAATTTGCTGTTTGTAAATAAGGGTAAATTCAAAATGCATCTACAACAAATCAATAAAGATAGCCAGCAATTTCTTAAGGGCTATTTCTTGATAAATGGTATTCTGATTTTATTCTCCTCAAACTACCCTCATTTAAAACTTAAATAATAAATATTTTAAATGCTAAAAAGTATAATTTTATAACATAAATATATAGCATAAATTTTATATTTTATAATATAAAAGGTATAATTAAAATTATAGAATATTAATTTCTTTGATAGTAATGTAGAATATTTTAAATTCTTTCAAGAGGATAGCTTTTAAAATCTGGCTGCAAAAATGCTATAGTTTGCCAAACAAACAAAGGGCATGCTTATTTATGTATAGTTAGCTTTATTTTATATCAATTGAAAAATCAGTTTACTAAGTAGTTTTCTTATTTACTGGAATAGATGCTTTATCTTGATTTGAATGTTTATCAATCATAACTTAATGGCTACTGGAAGCTTGCATGTTACCAGCATAATGCTACTGCCAGCTCCAGGAACAAAGTGTCAGTATGGAAAGCAAGAGTGGGGGAGGAGAAGGTACAGGTGTTATATACATATTTAAAAGAAAAACAAGATTTTGGTTTAAGACTTGATATCACAGGTCAGTTACGCATATAATTTCTCTCACTTCTATAACAAAATTAGTAGCACGTAAGTGATGAAGATTTTTTAGGAAAGTAAATTAAAGAATAGGCTTCCCACGTGGTGGTGGTAGTAAAGAATCTAGCTGCCAAGGCAGGAGACTCATGAGACACGAATTCGATCCCTGGATCAAGAAAATCTCCTGGAGAAAGACACGGCAATTCACTCCAGTATTCTTGCCTGGAGAATCCTATGGACAGAGGAGCCTGGTGGGCTACAATCCACAGGGTCACAGAGTCAGACATGACCAACACGACTTAGCACGCACACACATATTAAAGAACAGGAACTCTTAAACTCTGATGTTTTGTGGATGACTGCATACATGTATTTGCAAACACATGTAACTTTTCCCAGAAATTTAAACACTTGTAAATATAAACATTTATATGATGTAACTATTGTACTTACTCTTTCACCAGGAGGGCCAGGAGGGCCATCACCACCTGAAGTGCCCTGAGAAAAACAACACAAAGACAGAAAAAAATCAATTTTGACTCCTTCTGGTAACAGCCATCCTCTGGAAGAGGAACCTACTGACAAGCCCAAATGGAACAAGCTCTGACAGTACCTTTGGACCTGGTTTCCCAGTGGGACCTCTTGCTCCTCTTGAACCTCGAGGTCCCTACATGTAAGAGCAAAGATGAAACTGATCTAGCTCCAATTAGATCAAAACGGCACAGGATCACTTTCTTTTTTGAAGCAAATTATTTTGGGAAGTGAAATCCAAAATGAAAATCACCATTTTAAATCAAGGCCCTTACCGTTGGACCACGCTGACCCCGAGGACCCGGTTTGCCAGCTACGCCCTGTCAACAACAGTTCAAACAGCTTCAGTATACAGCATATCACAATGAATTGCAAGTCTGGGTCTGAGAGATAGGTTCCCATGCAAGAACTCTTATATTAGTCCAGAACAGTATACTTATATATCATACCCGGGCACCTTTCTCTCCATTGGCACCTGGAAACCCAGGAAATCCAGTGGAACCCTACAAAAATAAAAATAGTAAACAATGAGTATATTAATTAACATTTTAGCAACAAGCTGAAAGTCTTTTAAAATACAGTGGTTCTCACCAGTGGGTAGCATTCAAATCAAAAATATAACTTTAAGATACCATTCAGCCTTTATTCGTGTCCTGAATAATGAACTTACAGTGACACCTGAAATCCTGGAAGCATTGAAAACATGAATTGATAACACATCTTAGTTTTCAACTTTAAGGAAATTAATCAAATATATCATTTTTCATACTAAAAATAGCAATTAAAGGACATTTCATATAAAATAAATTTTGACTTATAATTCTACATATTTGCTTCAACTCTGAAGAAAAATTTTGTTTTTCACAAGCATGAATAATCAAATAGTAAAATAGGAGTTTTATAAAATGTTTTTCTGAATTAAAATTACTGTTTTCTTGTAGTATACTTATTACTTTTTAGTTGAGTATTTTGTACTTTTGGAACTGGATAAAATCACAAAGATTAAAAATCTTCCCCCTTTTCTGTTTGATGTTTAAATGTGGTTAGATACAGCTGTGAGTCTAAGTCAGACTGTCAAGCATTAAAATCTGTTATGGAGATTCCAAACACATGAATTCAAGACTTATGTTTGTCATGCAATCATGTAAGTAAATTGAGTACATGACTTATCCCCTTTGAGCATAGCTTTTCTTCAGTAAAATGAGATCATCTACATCTTATAGGTACTTTGACACTTGTAGGGTATAGAACTGAAGGAAGGCAAAGTATAAACATGATAATAATAGATAACATTAAATAAGGATTATTTAAGGATGTAATAAGCCCTATAAAAACACCATGTAATTTAATCCAGTTACCTTTTACAAATGGAATATAATTCCATTTACGTTGTACATATGTCCAGATTTTCATCTACTAAGAGATTCCTTCAAACATGACTGTGACTGGTTTGCCTCATTATTATATCATGAAGTAAAGCAGATTAGGTCTCAATCCTTTCTCTTCAACTTACTAATAACTATAAGCCCTGGGAGTGGTGGGTGGGAGAGGGGTTTCCAAGCTCTCACTTTTCCTATTCAGACCAGTGTATTGATTAAATGCAATAATGTATAAAATCTCTAGCAAAGAATAGTATACATGCAGATTTTACACACTTTCCCATGCGTCAATGAAGGTAAAACAAAGCCTTCTTTGACTTGAATATATCTTTGGGTTTTGTTTTTCTTTCTGCTTCTATTAGGTTCAGGTGTAAGGTAAAGTTGATCAGTTATACAAACACACACACACAAATATATATTCTTCACTCAGATTCTTTTCCATTAAAAGTTATTGCAAGATATTTAATATAGTACCCTGTGCTATATAGTAGGTCCTTGTTGATTATCTATTTTATATACAGTAGTGTGTATCTCTTAATTCCAAACTCCTAATTTGCTTGCTTCCCACACTTCTCTCCCTTTGGTAACAATAAATTTCTTTTCTATTTCAGTGCACACTCATTTGGAATGAACTAACCTAAAGTAATATTTCTCTTGGTGATAAATGACTCCTCTGTATCACAATAGTTTAGAGTGACTGCTGAAAGAAGGGACTGTCAAATCTTACTGCAGGCAATAAGGTCCAGGCATTTGCATTTTTAACAATTTCTCCAGGTGATACATACAGAATGGGTGTTATCAATTTATATTTCCTCCACAAATCAGGAAATTTGTATGTGAAGCCTTAGATGGCATTTGATGGACAAAGCTTAGTAAGAACTGCTAAGCTTCCTATTAGGACCCATTTAGCAACATATTATAATTCATTTATAGAGACCACTATGTGATCAACCTGAGGACAATTATTAGAACATGTAATGCTCACATTCTTCTTCAGTGTTGCTGGATTACTGTGATATTAAATGGTTTGCTCTTGGGAAACTTATATGCAGGTCAGGAAGTAACAGTTAGAACTGGACATGGAACAACAGACTGGTTCCAAATAGGAAAAGGAGTACGTCAAGGCTGTATATTTTCATCCTGCTTATTTAACTTATATGCAGAGTACATCATGAGAAACACTGGGCTGGAAGAAGCACAAGCTGGAATCAAGATTGCCGGGAGAAATATCAATAACCTCAGATATGCAGATGACACAACCTTTATGGCAGAAAGTGAAGGGGAGCTAAAAAGCCTCTTGATGAAAGTGAAAGTGGAGAGTGGAAAAGTTGGCTTAAAGCTCAACACTCAGAAAACAGTCCCATCACTTCATGGGAAATAGATTGGGAAACAGTGGAAACAGTGTCAGACTTTATTTTGGGGGCTCCAAAATCACTGCAGATGGTGACTGGAGCCATGAAATTAAAAGACGCTTACTCCTTGGAAGGAGTTAAGACCAACTAGCATGCTGAAAAGGAGAGACATTACTCTGCCAACAAAGGTCCATCTAGTCAAGGCTATGGTTTTTCCAGTAGTCATATATGGATGTGAGAGTTGGGCTGTGAAGAAAGTTGAGCACTGAAGAATTGATGCTTTTGAAATGTGGTGTTGGAGAAGACTCTTGAGAGTCCCTTGGACTGCATGGAGATTCAACCAGTCCATTCTGAAGGAGATCAGCCCTGGGATGTTTTTGGAAGGAATGATACTGAAGCTGAAACTCCAGTACTTTGGCCACCTCATGCAAAGAGTTGACTCATTGGAAGACTCTGATGCTGGGAAGGATTGGAGGCAGGAGGAGAAGGGGACAACCGAGGATGAGATGGCTGGATGTCATCACTGACGCGATGGACGTGAGTCTGAGTGAACTCCGGGAGATGGTGATGGACAGGAAGGCCTGGCGTGCTGCAATTCATCGGGTTACAAAGAGTCGGACACGACTGAGCGACTGAACTGAACTGAATGCTGACATAATGGGGGAAGATGTCTGCAAATTACATTTTTGAAAGGATTTCAAAAGCATTTTCTCTATCTCTGCTGCTGCTGCTGCTGCGTCTCTACAGAGAATCATATAGTTATATCTGGTAGAGTATTACTATGCGAATACTCTAGATTATTGACAAGTAGTATAATTCAATATCAAAGTAATTTATTTCTATCAAATTCAATTTAAGGACAAATATTCATCTTTCCTCTGTAGAAGAGAAATACATTTATAGAGACTTCATTCGAACAAATGGCTCTTATGTACCAATTTTATGTTTAATAAATTTATTTTCTTATATAGTTTCTGCTCTAAGAAATTTATGGGAAATAGACAAAAATGTCTAATCCGCCAGCTCATTGGAAAAGACTCTGATGCTGGGAGGGATTGGGGGCAGAAGGAGAAGGGGACGACAAAGGATGAGATGGCTGGATGGCATCACGGATTCAATGGACGTGAGTCTGAGTGAACTCCGAGAGATGGTGATGAACAGGGAAACCTAGTGTGCTGCAATTCATGGGGTCGCAAAGAGTCGGACACGACTGAGCGACTGAACTGAACTGAACTGAAACAATTTGTAATATATGGGCATATCCTCTTCTCTTTTTTGCACATAAAAAATTATCACCAAAATATACAATTTCCATGAAAAGACATCTGCTTTTAAGTGGAAAAAATAAACAGCCAACAAAAGGCCAAAAAGTCAATGGTTAATAGCAAAATCAGCTCTTTTGATGAATAAAACTTTTAAAATTAGTTTAAATGCTATTTTTAAATATAAACTAATTCTATCTGAAAATAAATTTTATTTTTTGAAATAGCTATCATTTGATACAACATATAATGGTACATCTTTTAAAAACCCATTATGATTTACATTTCTAGTAAGATATTACATAAATTATATTGTCTAATTGTAGTCCTTATATTGCTTGAAAATTAGCAGCCAAGTTTTAGTGAAAGGGAAAGTCACTCAGTCATGTCTAACTCTTTGTGACCCCATGGACTGTAGTCTGCCGGGCTCCTCGGTCCATGTAATTCTCCTGGCCAGCATACTGGAGTGGGTAGTTGTTCCCTTCTCCAGGGGATCTTACCAACCCAGGGATCAAACCCAGGTCCCTCGCATTGCAAGCAGATTCTTTACCATCTGAGTCACCAGAGAAGCCTAATTATAGTCCTTATATTGCTTGAAAGGGATTAGTAGTCTAGTTTCATATTTAGTATAATAAATTCTTCAGTTCAGTTCAGTCGCTCATTCCTCTCCGACTCTTTGTAACCCCATGAATCGCAGCACGCCAGGCCTCCCTGTCCATCACCATCTCCCGGAGTTCGCTCAGACTCACGTCCATTGAGTCCGTGATGCCATCCAGCCATCTCATCCTCTGTTGTCCCCTTCTCCTCCTGCCCCTAATCCTTCCCAGCATCAGAGTCTTTTCCAATGAGTCGACTCTTCGCATGAGGTGGCCAAAGTACTGGAGTTTCAGCATTATTCCTTCCAAAGAAATCCCGGGGCTGATCTCCTTCAGAATGGACTGGTTGGATCTCCTTGCAGTCCAAAGGACTCTCAAGAGTCTTCTCCAACACCACAGTTTAAAAGTATCAATTCTTCGGCGCTCAGCCTTCTTCACAGTCCAACTCTCTCATCCACACATGACCAGTGGAAAAACCATAGCCTTGACTAAATGGACCTTAGTTGGCAAAGTAATGTCTCTGCTTTTGAATATACTATCTAGGTTCTTAAGCCTATTGAAAATTCACTAGCTTCCACATAGGAAATGATGTGACTGTATCTTTGATTTTTGATGTATCCATCATTTTTTATTTAAGAACTGAGAAACATAAATGGTTTTGATCATAGAAAAAGTTATGAAGAGAAGTAAAAGAAAAAGATAAAGACCAAAATTTCAGACATTTAGGTTAAAAGGTAAAAATGCAATGTTTGATTCCTCGAGGAAGAAGCATTTCTCTCTAGTCATTCTGGTCCATTTTGTTACTAAAGGACTGAATGATTATTGAACATAGTATTGACTTAGGAAAAACAGAAAAATATGAGAATGTCAAATAAACACTTAATAGAAAACTATACTCATTCATGTAAATGTAAAAACAGATTTCTGTTTTTAAATCAAAACAAAACCACAATTGCAATTCAATTTACATTGAATATTTACCCCATAAGTTAAGAATAGTTTAAAGTTGTATTTTATAGAGCAAATATCTTCTTTTACTCAAAGCACTTGTGAAAATGCTTGACATCCAAAAGGAAGATAACTAAGTAACAGAATAGGGTATTAAAGACAATATTTAAAAGGTAAAAATTACTAATTAATGTTTATATTATTTTTTAAATCATAGATTAAGTGCATCTTTCTTTAGAAGAACTCCATTACCTACTAGAATACAAGAAAATATTCTTGAAAGCCAGCTAATAGGGCAAAACTGTCTGGCAAGCCTAAAATACTGTTATCACATGATAATGAGTCACAAGTGCATGAAATTCACATTTGTCAGGAGGTAGGATATTTTTGTCTCTCACTGATTACCTGTGAAACATTAAGAAATATATGTTTGGGTATTATTAAACCCAACCAGGATGTATCCTTATATTATATTCCTGTCAAATATTAACAAATCAAATAGGGATAGACAGATGACAAACATATAGATAGATAGTAGATAGATATAGATAGATAATCTCACATGCATGTAACTACCTTTACATTAATAAGCAAAATTTATTATGAAGTCATTTAACCATTTAATGTAACTAGTCAATTAATCAAAAGAATCCTTAACGAAGTTCTATAATGAGCTCCAGGAAAATAGTGCAAGGTAAACACATATTTTTAAAACACTTTTTTGCTTAAAATATGTATATTTCACATAGTCAAAAATAGAATCTCAGTGCACTGAGTGCATGAGTTGAGTGGTACTCTCCCCAAAGGCACATCAAATATCCAACTATTCTGGAATTTGTGAATATTACTTTATTTGGAAAAAAGGGGTCTTCATAGATGTAATTTAGTTCAGGATCTTGAAATTAGATCATCCTGAAATATTCAGGTGGTCTTTATATCCAATGACAAGTGTCTTTATAAGAAGAAGAGAAGATAAGGACACAGAAAAAAAAAGGCCATGTGAAGAAGAGGTTGGAGATAGCACACAAGCCAAAAAATGCCTAGGGCCACAGGAAGATGGAAGAGGACAGGATAGATTCTCCCACAGGGCTTTTGAAGGGAATATGGGCTTGCTGACACCACAGTTTTAGATTTCTGGCCTTCAAAAGTGTAAGAAAGTCAATTTTCATTGTTTAAATAACCAGGTTTGTGGTGATTTGTTACAGTAGCCCTAGGAAACTGATTCTGTGGAAATAAGGGAAAATAAAGAGGATGAAAGAAGAGCCATTCTTTCTCTTAAAAAAATATCAAATGGTAATTCAAACCTTTAGGGAACTAGACAGGAAATCAAAAGCTATTATCCATCACTGGTCATCTATTAATTAAATGCTGTCTTGGAACAGACCTTATTCCAGTTACAAGGAATTGGCTGACTATGACTTCGTCTGTCTCTAAAATACTCCAGTCCAAAATCACATAAGCTCTCTGAACTCTCTGCAATCCCAGTGCCCATAAATGCATCTGACTTTCTCTTGTAAGATTATATTTTAAGGATTCATCATCTCTACATTACAAACTGAAATGTAACCATAGATGATTAATGTTAAATGTAGCTACAAAATGCTAATAAACAAGCTATAAAGATCAAGCTAATTGTTTTACCTTTGGACCTTGTCTTCCTGGATATCCGGGTAATCCTGGAACACCAAGTTTCCCCTAAAGTTAAAATAATAATAATAATAATAATCACTTCAAAATAAAATTCAGTCTATTAGAGCACTTAAAAGGAAGATTTACAAGTTTTTCCATTCTTTACTTTCATTACATTTCTTAATTTGAATAGGAAAAAAAATGTTACTAATGTTATGATCAATAATTTCAGCTCTTAAGTGACAGTGTCTTCTCTAAGGACATAGTGAAAGTCATTCAGTCATGTACAACTCTTTGCGACCCCATGGACTATATAGTCCATTGAATTCTCCAGCCCAGAATACTGGAGTGGGTAGCCATTCCCTTCTCCAGGGAAGCTTCTCAACCCAGAAATCGAGCCCAGGTCTCCCGCATTGCAGGCGGATTCTTTACCAACTGAGCTACCAGGGAAACCCTGAGTAGATAATTCTAGGACTGTTTGTGAATGAAAGAATTCACCTAAATTTTACCAAAATTAAATACTATTTAAAATGAATGATTGTAGTTAGAACTGCATGTAGGTTTTGTCATTTCAACTAAAGGTAATCTATTTGAAAAAAATATTTAATTTCTCACTGAAATAGAAAGCAAGCAATCATGTTAACTTTTTTTTACTAAAGGAAGGCTTAAATAACTATATTAAGAAATTTTAACCTAATTTTTGAGCAAAGTTTCTTCTTTTATTCAAATATCTGAATAAATTGAGTTAATAAATACCAAATATTGAGAGACATAGCTAAATAATGATTTTTGTGGACTGTTAATTCCTATAGGTGGAAACTTGAGTGTGTAGCTATTTTCTTTCAGTGCAATAAACTTACCACTCATTTGAAAGTGCTGATAATGATAAATTACTGCGAAGTCCAAAGGCATATAACATACGCTAAAAGGTTTAAAATGCTGAACTAACAAAATTGACCCCCTGAACAAAGCATTAATTTAAAAATTTAGATAGAAAATAAAATCAAAATAAGTGGATTGAATAAAATATATGTTTGTGAAATTTGACTGAGACAATTTCCTTAAGATCTTGAGAAAGTATGTTTAATATATAAAATATTTATCAAAATCTTAAACATTAACAGACAAATAGTATCATTATTTTCTATGTGCATTCAAAATAAATAAGAACAAAAACATAAACAAGTCCAAATTACTATCTATAAAACTTTAAAAGATGAGGCGGCTTTATGAACAAAAATAAATATTTTACTGGATGAAGCAAGGCAAGAAGTTAGAAATACAGTTTATGATCGTGTTATTATAGATAGGGGTTCCCTGATAGCTCAGCTAGTAAAGAATCTGCTTACAATGCAGGAGTCCTAGGTTCAATTCCTGGGTTGTGAAGATCCCCTGGAGAAGGGAAAGGCTACTCATTCCAATATTCTGGCCTGGAGAATTCCATGGACTATATAGTCCATGGGGTCAAAAACAGTCAGACATAACTGAGCGACTTTCACTTTCACTATCTTATATTGAACAAAACAGTTGTCTGATTCAAGATCAATTTTGCATAGGTAAGTGGTCTTCACATGAAAAATATTCAAACAAGCCTTAAGAAGCATACTCATAATGATGCCACCTTGGACACAGTAAGTTGTCACAGCTTGTTTTATGCTACTGATTTCAAGGTTAATGAAATTCTCTTAATTATGATCAGAAAACTTTTGTAGTCTATGTTACTACATTAGAATGCAAATTCTTTCATTTTAGAGTCATTCAAAAATAAATCCAGACAGAAAAATTGTATTTTCAGTACAGCGATAGGCAACTTCAATAAAAGAGAAAATACTAATGAAATGCTAAAGATGAATAATTGGGAAGTAAAGTTCTGATGCCTCAGAACAGTTTGTGGGACCAGCTTACACAGAATACAGTGGGGTTGCGAAAGAGGAAGGTCCTAGAATATCCTTAAACTATTGGCAAATGAGCACTTTAAGCAGAAGGTTCATAGGTCTTGTAAGCCCTTATACTCTGAACCCCATCTTTTCCCTCTGTCGCTTAAACATGATGACATTATTTATCCATTTACAAACAACAACTGGGAGTCTGAAACTGTAGAAATGACTCATGATAACATGAGAAAATGATTTTTTATTTGTCTAGTCACTATACCTATATAATCCCTTTTTTTTTTTTTTCTGGAACAGGATGGTAAAGGGTAGAGACAACAATTTTCTTACACAGCATGCTATTTTCATATTTATAGAATAATGATATGCTCAATATAAAAATTGGAAACTAGACATACTTACAAAAAGGGAATAGTTTGATTTATACCACTAAGAGACAAGTATTATTTATATTTTCTTTCAGTGTACATAATTAGATAGCACTTATCATCAATATTTTTAGTTTTTCTTAATTTAACTTCAGGTTCATTACTGGAAGGGGTTGCCATTCCCTTCTCCAGCAGATCTTCCTGACCCAGGGATGGAAAAGGGGTTTCCTTCATTGTAGGCAGATTCTTTAACATCTGAGCCACCAGGGAAGCCCTATGAGATGTTTATAATATCACTAAGTATTCTATGAAGGCATAATTTTAATGTTGCCTAATATTATACCTAAATGTAACAGTCACAAATATTTTTGACATATGCATATAGCTTAGTGGCTGTGAAAGCAATAAATTAGTATTATCTAGAAACTTTAAAACATGGTGATGCCTGAGTTAAACTGGATTAAAATTAAAACCTCTTAAAGTATGGCCTGAATATCAGTATCTTTTGAAACATTTATCGTGTAAATATACATGCTTATGAGGAAAGATTGAGAAAAGAACATTTTGGTTTAGGGCCAAAGGTGATTCAACTTGCTCCAAAACAATAAATGGACCACCTTTCATTGATTCTTTCATCCTTCATTAATCACACACAGATTCTGCACTTTTAATATAGAAGAGTGTTAAGAGTAGCTGATGCTACATGGGCAATCGGAGAAGAGACTAAAAAATAAGGAAGAGTAGAAGAGGATGAATGTGCCTGTCTCCTGATTATACTTCTAAGTAGCATATGGATATGAAATTGAAATTCAAAAGATTGAAACTCAATAAAACTCTTGATTTATATCGTGGGTGATTAAAATCACCCTAAAATTACAATGAAACATCACGTACAAGAGGACCTATAAATTTAAAGTTGTTCACTCACCTTCTCTCCTGCTTGACCAGGAGGACCGGGGTCTCCAGTTGGACCAGCTCGACCTTTGGGGCCTTCAGGGCCATCCTCTCCCTCTTGGACCTACTTGACCAACTTCTCCCTGATAAGAAAGTAAGAGCATTCTTGTAACTTAAAATATCATTGAGACGAAATGGCAGAAATTATAGTTCATCAAAAAGTTATATTCTTCAACTCTTGGTTTATTTACTCACATATATGACAAAGAGGACTGAAAGTCTCTGACTTTATCAATCTTTCAACTAGTACATAAACAACTCAATACAGTCTGGCATTTGAAAAGCTACAGAAGTCCTATGCTACCATGTATCACACTAAATTAATTTTAATACAGTGAGTCACAGAAAGAGAGAGAGAAAATAATCAAAATTAGATATCATAGGTTGGCAATATATGCTACCCCCAAATATGCCACTTTGGTATAAGGATTATTTTGAACTGAAGGCAAGTGAGAAGAAGCAGATTAAAAAAAAAAAGTGCTCTACCCACCCTGTACTTGCTTAAAATCAGGGAACAAATTTGCAAAAGTGTTTTTCCTACCCTCTCTATCAGAAAAGACAAAAATTAGTCACTAGAGGTAACTAGACCCTTAACTAGTCTGGAGCCAGAAGCAAGCACCAGAGGAATATATCTATACAGCAAACTTTCCAACTAGCCTTTATATAACATTCACAGTTTCCATTTATCTGCCTTCCCACAATTTATAGCACTAGAAACTCAAAGTCCTTTCCTCTTCAAAATTTATTGTTCCTTTGCTAAAATGATATACAATCATAAGTTCAAATCACACTTGAATTACTCATCACTTAGTGTTCCCATGTATAATCATGATACACAAGATAAACTTCTGTTTGCTTATCTCTTATTAATCTGTCTTCTGTCATACTGTAATTTTAGAGGGCTCTAGTCTGAGACTCTATCAGGATAGGAGGGAAAATAACTTTTCCTCCCATATGATAGCAACTTTGGAAATCACTGATTGGAACATAAGAAAAATATCTCACCTGACTTTAAACTTTATTTTCACATTTAAGGTATTAGGTTCTAGAATGTGTATGCTATTGCTCCCATCCCAGACACAGGCTTTATATGCATTTTAAGAAAATCAATATTCTATACCATGCCTTTTATATTCCATTCATTAGATACTATCATGCTAGTTATAAAACAAATTTTCCCAACAAACCATTTAATTTACTTTAGGTGGCAAACTTTTGTTTTCAAGATACTCACTAACAGAAAAATGGTGTACTATATTGATACTCAAAAATTCAAGACAACTATAAAGTAAAAATTCATGAAAGTTGCAGATATAGTCTCCAGGAACCATAGCTCATTATATATGAACAAGATTTAAAACAAATCTATTGAATTAATTATATAAAGCAATTTGATCATCAATTTATAAAATATCTGTAAACAGTAACAACATATGTAATATAATATATATTTTGTGTATTTATACATACATACTTATATATATATATATATATATATATAAACTATACATGTGTAGATATGCTGTGGAACATATATTTAGCATAGCATCCAGAAAATAACTAGTACTTTTTATTTCCACAGAAATTAAGACACCTAATCTTCAGATAAAAATGGAAGTGAAAAATGTCTCAGGTAGTACAAACATTTGATGTATTCTATGTTTGCAGTATTTAACTATATAGGAATAAGGACACACACAGCCATAAATGCATGTACTAGTGCAGAGTTTCTTTTACTTACTCTATCACCTTTGAGACCCATGTCACCTTTGAATCCTGGAAAACCATCTTCACCCTAAAAAGTATAAATGATAAAACAAGTACTTAATCAATTGTTTGGATAAATCTAGAATATGACTATATAAATTATAAGTATTGATAATTAGGAAAAATCATTCTGATAAATATGACTCTTGCCTGTGAAACTTCCTCTTCCCTATTTTAAACCTTTATTTCCAGTATTCTCTCATTTCCCCATAATTAATGACTGTAAGTTATTTTTCACTTTCATGCATTGGAGAAGCAAATGCAACCCACTCCAGTATTCTAGCCTGGAGAATGCCAGGGACAGGGGAGCCTGGTGGGCTGCCGTCTCTGGGGCCGCACAGAGTTGGAGTTGGACACGACTGAAGCGACTTAGCAGCAGCAGCAGCAGCAATGACTCTAAGTTACTAGAAAACTTTTCACAAATATGTTCATTAAATCTTCTCTATCTTATGAGAAAATAACCATTCTCTTGTAAAAGCATGTGTCCTATGTTATTTCAACAAAGTAAAATTTTCATTAACTTTGGTTTACAAGAAACCTGGATGACCAAATAAATTGTCTTTATCTTTAATTTGCTGATACATATCTATACATTTTATCTCATTCATTTTGTCTCCTGTGTTTTAGATAAATGTGTTCTGGTTCAACTTGTTCTCTATATTACAACCTCTCTTTGGGTGAAGAATAAGCAAATTAATGTTATCTTTTATGCATAAGTAGAGTTTGCTAATTGGCACATATGCACAAACCAAGGATGCTGAAAACTGGGCATCCTTTAGCAAAGAGAGGAGAAATTTTGACTATGAAAATACTTCTAGTCATTTTTACTATAGCCAGCTTCATGAACGACTTTACTGCCTCTAAATTTCAAGAAGAAAAAAAGTTCCTAAGGAATAATCATTCATGTTTTCAATAGCATTAGTTGAGCAATTATTCAGAGCACTGTGGAGTAATTTGAAGTGTTTGTTTTACCAATAATTTGCATTAATTTTGGCTCAGACAGAGTAAAATGGGTGTTTAGAGATGAAAGAGATGAGGATAATGATAATGATATACTGTGCTGGTACCAGTAGTGGTGGTGCTGAGGAGAGAAAGGTACTTGGAGAATTCACAGAGCAGCTGGTACCTTAATTAGTAGGTGGAGGATGGATGACTTGCAGAGTTTGAGGAAAAGGCCTGTAATGCCAAGTATGAGAACAAAACTAGGAAGATTAGTACCTACACTTCCATATCCTGCTGTGGAAATGACCTTTACAAAACACAAAACTGATCATATCAATTTTTGGAATCAATGATTCCAATGTGCTAATGATGACCATAACCTGCCATCTCCCTCATGATCGAGGCTTTGTTCACCTCTATAGTTTTATCTTTGGTTTAAATATCCCTTCTACTTCCATCCAACACACTGGAACTGAATTTTAGAAAAGCTGAATTTCTTGTATTTCCATTTGTAATTCTTGCATTGGTTAACCACTTCCACACACACACCCATCTGTAAATCTTTTACTTTCTCTGTCTTCTTGGTGAGGTTTTCCTCATCTTTTAGGATTTAGCTCATGATTCTGCTATTAAGCAGTAAAGAATCTGCCTGCAATGCAGGAGACCTGGTTTTGCAGGAAGATCCCTGGAGAAGGGAATGGCAACTCACTCCAGTGATTCTTGCCTGGAAATTCCATGATCAGAGGATCCTGGTGGGCTACAGTCCGTGGGGTCGCAAAGAGTTAGAACAAGGCCCAGGGACTAATACTTTCATTGCCATGAGGTATTCCATGACCTCATTCTTTGCCTGTTCAAATTAACCTCTTCATCCTATGTGCCACACTCATCATTTGTTAATATAACATTACTTCCTGTCTGAGCCACAGGGGAATAATCACAGGTCTCTTTCTTTCTACTGAATGTTGAAAAACAATTGAAAGTGAAGTCACTCAGTCGTGTCCGACTCTGCCACCCCATAGACAGTAGCCTACCAGGCTTTTCCATCCATGGGATACAAGAATCATGCCTAATTAACCTCTAGCTCTCCAATGCCTACTATATTCTGACCTTCAAAATCATGATATATAACAGATATTTATTAAATGTAAATTTGGAATCATCCTTGCCTCAGTGTGAGTTTGGTAATGTATGCTAAGGTCCAGAAGATATAAGGTTAGTAAGGATATATGAGACTTAGACCTGGAAACACTAAAGGCTGTCGCTTCAGTTGTGTCCCTTTGCGACCCCATGGACTATTGCCCTCCAGGCTCCTCTATCTATGGATTCTCCAGGCAAGAATACTGGAGTGGCTTGCCATTCCCTTCTCTAGGGGATCTTCCTGACCCAGGGACCCAACTGGCATCTCTTATGTCTCCTGCATCGGCAGGCAGCTTCGTTATCACTAGCGCCACCTGGGAGGCCAAGACCTGGAAAAGGAATCAAATTTGATACAGTGCCTTGAATGTAGCTGAGCAATAGTAGAGGCTTAAAGGCTGAAAATGACCACTTAAATTCCTATTGACTAGTGTCTTCATTACCTGATCCCTAGAGAGAAAGGTAACTACACAGTTGCCAAGTTTAATTTTAAAAATACTGCACTCTATGTCTAAAATAAATAATAGTTTTTAACATTTATTTTCAAGGAGAGATATTTTAAAAGAATATATAGTGATGTAGAGGTTACTGCTATCAAAACTTTGTTTTCAATACATTCATAATTTTTAAAATAAATTAGATAGTAAGTTAGTAAGAACATCCTTACAATAAGCGACATTTTTAAAATAAATGGCACTTTCAAGCTACTAAGCTTTCCAGTCCTTAAATTACCAAATCTTAGTTAGTATTTTTAATTAATTCATTTATTTTACTTGGAGGCTAGTTACTTTACCATATTGTGGTGGTTTTTGCCATACATTGACATGAATTAACCATGGGTATACATGTGTCCCCCCATCCTGAACCCACTTCCCACCTCCCTCCCCATCCCATTCATCAGGGTTGTCCCAGTTCACTGGCTTTGAGTGCCCTGTTCCATGCATTGAACTTAGACTGGAGGAAACAGCTTTTAGAAAACAGGTGAAAAAGGAATTCACCTGTGCCACTTGGTTGACTAGGTTATGTTGCTTAAGTTCTAAGGAATAAATCTGAGTCTAAACAGTGGAGAATTTTATTCTAGTTAGGGCACTAACTTGGTAATTCAGCTTTTGTTAATTAATACTGCTATTTGTAAAAAGAAAATGGTTTCAATTTCCTTCCACATCTCTTTTGAGATAAATGGTTGATTATAATATATATTCAGAAAAACAAATAGTGTACATTAAAATTAACAAGGATTTCAGAGTTCTTTACAAAGTTTGAAAATAGGAAGAATTCTTGTTATAAAAACTTTCCATTAAAATTTCTACAAAATTTCTCTAAATCTAGGTAAACAACATATTACTAGGTTAATATACGATATGGAATGAAAGGTACAACAGAAGAATATCTTAGAGATTTTTACGATGAAGTCCTCATTTTACAGACTTAAAATAAGGCTCAGGGATAGTAAGCAACCTAACTTTACAAGTTAGCTTTACAACTTTGCTATGAGTGCTAGAATCAGAATTCAGAATGTTTAATTCCCAATTAAAAATATTAATTCTTTCTCTATATATCTACTTGTTTCTTCTGAGACCATATGCCACTCAAAATAACCAATAATATCAAATTTTTCCTACATATAACCAATATACATTTTTTCCCCTGAGTATGTTTCTTCTCAAAAATATCTCATCATCTATAATTTTATTTTCCTTTGCATTTGCCACTACCCCTCCTTCCAAAAAGTCACAACTTTCCCACTCCAATTATATGCCTTTCATATAAATACTGCCTTCCCTAAAAATTCTTGGTGGGCATTAATTCCAGACAAAAAGTCTGAATTCATATTTAAATGTATTACCAACAAAAACTGAGACTCTAAGTTCCAAACTGAGACTATATATATATATATATATATATATATATATATATATATTTTGCCTAGGCTACTTGCAAATAATTACAAGTTCAACATTGTCTAAACCATCACTCTGCTGTCAGCCCAGTAACACACTATACCCTGAGGTTTAACTGAAATGATAAAGATTAATTAGGATTCAAATCAAAGTAGCTGAGTTAATTTAAAACACATGACATATTTTCATGCAGTAGACTTGACAATATAGTTGCATACTTTGACAATGCCTCAGTACGTTACCTATTTATTCTTTTCAGAAAATAAAATATAACATATATAATAAATACATCCCTTCTTGTCATTTATTCCTTACTGATATCAAATCCATTCAAGGTGCTTTTAATAATATTATGACTGTAGGAATAAACAGTTATCCTTGAAATAAAAATGTATATTCCATATATTTCTCATGAAATTCCCTTAACACTTTGTACTTTGTGTTATAAAATATAATATAGTAAGAATTAATGCAGTACCAGTTCTGAGTAGAGTCTTTCCATTTCAACATAATCATTGAGGATGTGGGAGCTCTACGTTTATCTTAAACATTTCTCCCACCAGGGAGCCCATTTAATGAAAAAAAAATCTCAATTTTCTTTTCTTCATCAAAATAAATTATAAACATCCTTTAAAAGAGTGCATATTCTTTCATTCACATTTATCTGGTTTTACTCTTTATTTCCTTCTCATTTAAGCTTTTGCTATGCATGCATTATCACATACAAAGACTTCTTTAGCCAACAATTAATTCCTATTTTGTACTTTATTTCAATTTATGAAGAATGAAAATTTTATTAGAGAAAAAGGGAATAAATATTCCTCTGTTATGCATATAACTAGATCCAATCCAGTCTTAACAAATACAATCATACAGCCAATCTTATAGTTTAGAAAAGTTAAACACTTTAGCAGAAGTGTTTTTCTGGATGATATACCTTTGTTTTTCTTCTATAATTTCATCCTCACCCAAGGATATAAAACTTTTCTTTTAAAGTTTCCAGGACACAGAGTACAAAATTATTAGACTTGCATTGCCTGATACATAAGTAATCATTCAGTGTATTTGAGAAATGAAATATATGTGGAATAAATTTAATTTTTTATACAATAGCAATGAAAATCACCTAAATAAATTATGTTTTACCTTTTCACCTTTAGAGCCTTTGAGACCTCTGACACCATCTGCTCCCTATGGAATAAATTAGAAGCATTAAATGACTATAATAGTTTACATTGAAATTAAATAATGTGGAACATATAATATTATTTACCTTTACTCCTCGGGGACCAGGGTAGCCAATGGGACCCTGTGGACCAGGAGGGCCCTGTAAAAGACCCAATGCAATTTAAATACACAATGCACTGCAAGTGTCCCTCACTCACATACTACAGTTTTACCAAATAATCTCTAAGAAGATATTTTTCCACTTTTGGTAAAAATTTATTTGGTAGCCTATCATTTGTATTTAAAGTCAGATATGATGAACAAACATATCATATATTCATGTTAAAATAAGATAAATGTCATAAATCTATGAAGTAATATAATCATATATTAATAATTTATAACTTCTTTTATAAGATTGAAAAAAATCTGATGTCCTTGTGTCTATTAAAAAAACAGCTATAGATTAACCAAAAGGATAAATAATTTTAACCAAAAATGGCATTAAATTTACAGCATTTACATCAACAAAATGATCAAAATTATATATATTCCACAGCTGGCTTCATTTCATTAGCCTATCTAAAGGAAATAATATATAATATACAATAGTAATGCTGACTATTTTAATAAGAATCTAAAATTAGCAAGTCTAAATAAAAATGATCTTACCCTGCTACTGTAATCCAAAAGTAGTATTAAGGTTGAATAAGTTTTAATTTTGATATTTTATTTAGATATTTTGATAACTGTTTCTCTTTCAATTCCCATCTTGTGTAAAGATTATCAGAAAGTAATAAATATAGATCAAATTCAAGTGACATAAACACTTTAACAATATTCAGTAGTTCTTATCTAATTTCACTATTACTATTTATGATCATGTATTCCACATATACTATATATGCAAAATGTGAATGTATTTCTGATCATGGGAATTTTATTTTTTAAACCAAGAATGACAGTCTAATTGATCTTATTGATCAAATTGCCAATACAGAATTAATAGTTATGTAACTAAGACATATCTTTTTGATTCCCTAAATTAAAAGTTACTTTAGAGACATGATTTATACTTAAACATTAGCAAACATTCTTTTGAAAGTAAATACATATTACAGGTGGAGAGTAACTATTTTTCATTATTTATTTTCTAATATTCATACCCTTAAATGATCAAAGAAATATATATATATGTATCTCATAGAAATGACCAAAGCAAGGTATTTTCTCTAGGAGATAGGGTGACAGAACATTTAAATAATACTTTGTAACATACCAGAGAACCTTTTTCTCCAGACTGGCCTTCTTTTCCAGGATGACCCTACATTTGTCAAACATATATACTGATGAGATGCAATATTAATGGCAATATATAATATGAAATTGTTCCCTTTTTCCACATGTTGAGGTTTTACTCTTTATGTTTCAAAATATATTAAATATTTTGCATCACTCTATATGACTGTAAATGATATTGGAAACTAGCATTTGGAAAGAAACATAAGTTTATATTTCATAATTCATAATTTCATAAGTGCAAATTTTACTAATGACATAATGAACTTGAGAGAGAGTTTGGGAAAAGCACATAAAACATGCATATTATTCATGAACAGTTTGACACCAGTCTCAATTAGTCTTAAATAAAAGTGTTTCAGTCTAACTTCTATTTGCATATTGATTAAATAATTATACTCACATCTTTACAAGGCAACTAAGAACATCAATGGGACATTTAAAACACAGCAACATCATAAACACCAATGGTGTTTTTAATCAAGTTACTGAGAGTTGGTAAATAAAAATGCACAGCTCCACAATAAATCTACTCAATGAAAACAAGCAATAACAGGATGAAAATTTTTATACCTTAGTTCTGAGTAAGTAGTTTCAGAGAAAAAAAAGAAGCATAAATAACAAAGGTTTTCAAATAACAACCATGGATATTACATGATTACATAATTTTTGCTCTATGATAAGATATAAAAAACATTGCTAAATTTCTAGAAAAGTAAGGAATCCCTGAACACAGATGAATTTTCATGTAAGATGTCTGAGGAAACTTACAAAAGATGAGGAGCATCACCTGGACTCTCAAGAAACATGTTCTTTGCAAAGGAAGAGAAGATAGAAAAGTATTTTCTATGAAAAGAAAAGGACATAACAAAAAGTATAGCAATAGAAAATGCAGAGCCTACTAAGAGAAAAGTGAGAGGTAGGATAATATGAGATTCTGGCAGAGAGTGGTCCTAGGACCACTGGGAGCTCTTTAAAGATTTTGCAGTATGGAAACTACGTGATTAAATAGAATTTTAGAGAGATCAATGTTTAATTACTGGCTCAATTTGCTTTTATTACTGAATTCATACAATCACTTCTAAAACACATGTAAAATCAATTTTTGAAAATAAAATATGGAAAGTTTAATGACCAGGTCACTACTACTTACAGGAGGGCCATCAGCACCAGGAAGTCCTGCAAGCCCTGGTTTTCCTTGTGGACCCTAATTGAGTAGAAAAAAAGAATACTTTCATTAAAAAAATAAAGTCTGAGTTTGTACATAGGAATATACTGCTAATAAGATTCTTAACTTGAGTCACCAATCTTTATCTATAAATTGCACACATCTGAACACTTTTTAACATGTTTTATAGAAAATGGTGTGTAAAGATAGATGAAAATAAAATTTAACATATGTCAAAGACACATTCATTTTTTATCTAGCTTTTAATCTTGTGTGTCTTTTTAAATTAGCAATTAAACTAGTTGCTAATCAATTTAAGTTTTGCATACCATAATAAATTGGTACTTATAGACTAAAAGGGTATCCCAGGTGACGCTAGTGGTTAAGAATCTGCCTGCCAGTGCAGGAGATGTGAGAGACAGTTTCGATCCCTGGAATGGGAAGATCCCTTGGAGAAGGAGATAGCAACCCACTCCAGAATTCTTGCCTGGAGAATCCCATGGGTAGAGTAGCTTAGAGGGCTACAATCCATAGGATCACAGAGTTAGACATGAGTGAAGCAGCTTAGCACAATGCATGCACAAAGTAAAAAAGAAAAACAATATAGGCCCATATGCAATCATTATATTCATTGATATACATTTATTTACATCACTGAAAAGCAAATACTGTATATTTCCATAATGACACTAATAAGTTCCTATTCATGGGGAACTATACTCAATATGAAAGTGAAAGTCACTCAGTTGTGTCTGACTCTTTGCGATTATACAGTCCATGGAATTCTCCAGACCAGAACACTGGAGTGGGCAGCTTTTTCTTCTCCAGAGGATCTTCCCAACCCATGGATCAAACCGAGATCTCTCACATTGCAAGCAGATTCTTTCCGCTGAGCCACAAGTTGAACTATAAAGAAAGTTGAGCACTGAAGAATTGATGCTTTTGAAAGTGGTGTTGGAGAAGACTCTTGAGAATCCCTTGGATGGCAAGATCAAACCAGTCCATCTTACAGGAAATCAGTCCTGAATATTCATTGGAAGGACTGATGCTGAAACTGAACTCCAATACCTTGGCCACCTGATGTGAAGAATTGACTCATTGGGAAAGACCCTGATGCTGCGAAAAATTGAAGGAGGGAAGAGAAGGGGATCACAGAGGATGAGATGGTTGGATGGCATCACTGACTCAATGGACATGAGTTTGAGCAAGCTCCAGGAGCCGGTGATGGACCGGGAAGCCTGGCACGCTGCAGTCCATGGGGTCACAAAGAGTTGGACATGACTGAATGACTGAACTGAACTGAACTGATACTCAATATCCCTTGATAAACTATAATGGAAAAAACATGACAAAGAATGTATATGTGTGTGTAACTGAATTACTTTGTTGCACAGCAGAAATTAACACAACATTGTAAATCAGCTATATTTCAACAAAATTATTTTTTTAAATGCCAGTTCAAATAATTACATAGTAACATTGATTAAACATCAGTAATAATTAACATAAGAAATATGTTATAGATTATGTTACTCATAAGACATAGAAATATACTATTTTGATGTAGAAAGGACATAATCTAATACACAAATAACAAATAATAACAAAGTAACTATTTATTCAATAGATTAATCTGTGTTTAATCACAAAGGATTTCAGATATCATTTAATTTGATCACTGGTTAGGTTGGAACATGCTAAGAATGATTATTGCAAGCAGACCCTTCAACTGGGAGAAAAACTGGCTTTCTAATTAGAATAATTAACTTTATCAAGTCTTTAGTGCTCAAGCCATTTCTGCTTGCTCATGATTAGTCAGAATTTAGAAACAATTAAAAGAGCAAGGATACATCAGCAAGTCTAGATGCTGGATGTAAACGGAGTTTTCCATTCTCAGACAGTAATTAAGAAAAGCATTGTATTCATGTATATGGATAGTACAGAGTTTAACAAGGAAGCCTCATTTAAATCACTATGGAACAACAACAATAAAAAATAACCTATAAATTAAATAATCTGGACTTTATAACTGAATTTAATTTCATCTCATTTTTATAGGATTTAAAAGTTTCAATACTGTTTACCACTGTGCAAAGTCATATACAGTCAAGTAATCTAATATTATAAAATAACTGCTATAAAATCCTGATTCTTTTATGACAGTGTTTTACCTTTCACTTACATCATTTTTTGCTCTCAGTACAATATACTTATTTCTTCAAAGCAAAACGTAGAATACAAAGACAAAACTATTTCCATAATTATTATTTCTAGCAGATATGATATTTCTATGACAATGACCTTGTGTATAATACTATGTGTTTTTTGGTTGTTGTTGTTGCTATATATTTAAGTGTAGATTAGAAATACTAAAAGTCTTGTACTATAGGATTTTTTTAAATCAAGTTAAAATCGATCCATTTCTTTTAAAATGGAAGCTCTATGACAGTACAGTATTTTGTCTGCTTTCTTAACTGCTTGTTATTTCCCTAAAGAAATGGCAATAAATTTAAATGAATGAATGCCATACTTTTGGGAGTTTAATAAAATAGTTAAAATTTGTTGTGCTCCTATGTGCTATATTAAACAATATATGATATATATTTGCATGTATACTATCCATCTTAATTCTCAAGCAATTTCATGAAATTTCATCATCTAAGATTTTGAGTAATTAACCAATGCTAATATATCACAGAGTTGCAATATAAATGAATCCAGATCTTTAGCCATATTTTCAAAGTCTTTGCCTTTAACTAGTATTTGTTTCGTGTGTTGTTATTTCTTTTTAGCTCACAGAGTTATACAATATCATTTGTTTTCTATAAAGCAATTAATATATGAGTGATGGAAATTCTGAGAGCATAAATTAAATCACAGGACATAAAAGTATATATAAGTTATTACATGTCAGATGAGCAATATAGTGGTCATCCAGTTTGGTTAATTAACTTAATGTTATAAAATATTTTATCCCAAATATAATAAAAGTATAGGAAACAATAACATGATAAAAATGCTATTGAGAATTAAAAATATATGACATTTCTTAAATTATATTTAACTGTGAGATTTAACTGTGGGTTGTACAATCTGATTTAAAACATTATTCACCAAGTTTTGAAAGACAAGGCTCTTGAGCCAGAATAAAGAGAACACAAATTTAAAATAAAATATATACCATAGATGTAAAATAAATAAAACACACTTCTTTCATGTTCTTTCTCCTTTTGATAGAAAGAGACTGTCTTTGAACTCAAGAGCTGGATACGTTCAAAGCAGAAAAAGAAGCAGGTTATGCTTAATGATAACTCTCTTCCTACCACAAGAAGTGCAGTGAACCAGATCCTATATTTTACCTGTGTCTCAACATAGTGAATTGAGATACACCAACTTTCCTTAACTCCAGTGCAGGGATGATATTATTATAGAAAATTTAACAAGCACATGCCTCAAGTGCAATTTATTACAAACATAATATGGTTATGATGAGTTACTCTGATATGATAAAAGTGGTCCAGGTTAAAATCTCTGATCTAAAGCACCTCTGGTGCCTAATATTTTAAATAAATCAACTATTTCCAATAGCCCTCTAATACTGTAATCATATAGAAAATACACAGAAAAAAGCACTTTAGAGACCACTTAAGTTTGATATGAAAATAAAGAAGAGCAAAGGCTAACGAAGAGACGGTTTTACGGATGGACATCATCAAATGGTCAATATTGAAATCAAATACTGTATACGGTCAGCAAAAAATAAGACCCAGAGCTGACTATGGCTCAGATCATCAGCTTCTCATAATAAAATTCAGGCTTAAACTAAAGAAGACTGGGAAAAACATTAAGCCAGCCAGATATGACTTGAATCAAATCTTGTGTGAATTTCCAGTAGAGGTAATGAATAGATTCAATGGACTAGATATAGATAACACTGCATCTGAAGAACTATGGACAGCAGTCTTTAATACTGTACAGGAGGTGGTGAACAAAACCATACCAAAGAAAAAGAAAGAAACGGGCAAAGTGTTCATCTGAGAAGGCTTTACAAATAGCAGAAAAATGAAGACAAATGAAAAGCAGGGAAGCGAGGGAAAAGTACATCCAATTAAATGTAGTTTCAAAGAATAGCTAGAAGAGACAAGAAGGCCTTCTTCAATGAACAGTGCATAAAACTGAAAAAAAAGAACAAAAGGGGAAAGACTAGAGATCTCTTCAGGAGAACTGGAAACACCAAGGGAGCATTCTGCCCAAACACGGGCACAATAAATGATAAAAATGGTACAGACTTAGTAGATGCTGAAGAGATCAAGAAGAGATGGAAAGAATACACAGAAGAACTGCATTTAAAAAATCTTAATGAACTGAACTATTATGATGGTGTGGTTAGTCACCCAGA
This sequence comes from Nanger dama, assembly GCA_917880005.1. Taxonomy (NCBI): domain Eukaryota; kingdom Metazoa; phylum Chordata; class Mammalia; order Artiodactyla; family Bovidae; genus Nanger; species Nanger dama. The sequence goes on from CAKJTW010000059.1 coordinate 9,507,298, forward strand.
ACCAGACATTCTGGAGTATGAAGTCTAGAGGGCCTTAAGAAGCATTGCTATTAATAAAGTTAGTGCATGCGATGAAATTCCAGCAGAACTATTCAAATTCCTAAAGGAGGATGTCATTAAGTCAGCAAATCCGGAAGATCCAGCAGTGGCCACAGGAGTACAAAAGGTCAGTCCTCATCCCAGTTCCCAACAAGGGTAGCACCAAAGAATGTGCTAACCATCGAACAATTGCACACATTTCCCATGCTAGTGAGGTCATGCTTAAAATCCTGCATGCTAGGCTTCAGCAGTATATGAACCAAGAACTTCCAGATGTCCAAGCTGTGTTTAGAAAAGGAAGAGGAACGAGAGATACAATAGTGAAAATTTGCTGGATTATAGAGAGAGCAAAGGCACTTCAGAAAAACATCTATCTCTGTTTCTTCAACTATGATCAAGCCTTTGACTATGTGGATCAGGACAGACTGTGGAAAGCTCTTAGAGAGATAGGAATACCAGACCATCTTACCAGCCTCCTCAGAAACCTGTATGTGGGTCAAGAAGCAACAGTTAGAACAGTGTATGGAACAACTTTTCTCAAGGTTGAGAAAGGAGTACGACAGGGCTGTCTGCTGTAACCCTGTTTTTTAAACTTATATGCTGAGAACATCATGAGAAATGCCAGGCTGGATGTTACAAGCTGGAACCAAGGTAGGCAGGAAAACATCAATAACCTCAGATATGCAGATGATACCACTCTAATAGCAGAAAGTGTAGAGGAACTAAAGAGCCTCTTGATGAGGGTGAAGGAGGACGGTGAAAGAGTCAACTTAAGACTAAATAATAAGAAACTAAGATCACATCATTCAGCCCCATTATCGCATGGCAAATAGAAGGGGAATAGGTGGAAGTAGTGACAGATGCAGAGTACATCATGAGAAATATTGGACTGGAAGAAGCACAAGTTGGAATCAAGATTGCTAGGGGAAATATCAATAAACTCAGATATGCAGATGATACTACCCTTACGGCAGAAAGTGAAGAGGAACTAAAAAGCCTCTTGATGAAAGTGAAAGAGGAGAGTGAAAAAGTTGGCTTAAAGCTCAACATTCAGAAAACAAAGATCATGGCATCTGGTCCCATCACGTCATGTGAAATAGATGGGTAAACAGTGGAAACAGTGTCAGACTTTATCTTTTTGGGCTCCAAAATCACTGCAGATGGTGGCTGCAGCCACGAAATTAAAAGACGCTTACTCCTTGGAACAAAAGTTATGACCAACCTAGATAGCATGTTGAAAAGCAGAGACATTACTTTGCCAACAAAGATCTGTTTAGTCAAGGCTATGGTTTTTCCAGTGGTCATGTATGGATTTGAGAGTTGGAGTGTGAAGAAAGCTGAGCATCGAAGAATTCGTGCTTTTGAACTGTGGTGTTGGAGAAGACTATTGAGAGTCCCTTGAACTGCAAGGAGATCCAACCAGTCCATTCTAAAAGAGATCAGCCCCGGGATTTCTTTGGAAGGAATGGTGCTAAAGCTGAAACTCCAGTACTTTGGCCACCTCATGTGAAGAGTTGACTCACTGGAAAAGATTCTGATGCTGGGAGGGATTGGGGGCAGGAGGAAAAGGGGATTACAGAGGATGAGATGGCTGGATAGCATCACCGACTCGATGGATGTGAGTTGGAGTGAACTCCGGGAGTTGACGATGGACAGGGAGGCCTGGCGTGCTGCAATTCATGGGGTTGCAGAGTCAGACACAACTGAGCAACTGAACATAACTCAGCTGAACTGAATGACAGATTTCCCCTTCTTGCGCTTCAAAATCACAGCAGACTGTGACCTCAGCCATGAAATCAGAAGACGATTGCTTCTTGGCAGGAAAGCAATGACAAACCTAGATAGTTTTGAAAAGCAGAGATATTACTCTGCCGACATGGTCCATGTATTCAAGGCTATGGTCTTCCTTATGGTCATGTATGGATGTGAGAACAGGACCGTAAAGAAGATGGAGCACAAAGAATCGATGCCTATGAACTGTGATGCCGGAGAGGACTTCTCAAAGTCCTTTGGACTGCAAGGAGATCAGATCAGTTCAGTTCAGTTCAGTGGCTCAGTCCTGTCCAACTCTTTGAGATCCCAGTGACCACAGCACACCAGGCCTCCCTGTCCATCACCAACTCCTGGTGACTCAAACTCATGAGTTGACTCAAACTCATGTCGATTGGGTCAGTGATACCATCCAACCACCTCATCCTTTGTCATTCCCTTCTCCCGCCTTCAATCTTTCCCCGCATCAGGGTCTTTTACAATGAGTTGGCTCTTGGCATCAGGTGGCAAAGTATTGGAGTTTCAGCTTCAGCATTAGTCCTTCCAATGAATATTCAGGACTAATTTCCTTTAGGATGGACTGGTTGGATCTCCATGTAGTCCAAGGGACTCTCAAGATTCTTCTCCAAATCATAGTTCAAAAGCACCAATTCTCTGGTGCTCAGCTTTCTTTGTAGTCCAACTCTCACATCCATACATGACAATGGAAAAACCATAGCCTTGACTAGACAGACCTTTGTTGGTAAAGTAATGTCTCTGCTTTTCAATATGCTATCTAGGTTGGTCATAACTTTTCTCCCAAGGAGTAAGTGTCTTTTAATTTCATGGCTGCAATCACCATCTGCAGTGATTTTGGAGCCCAAAACATAAAGATCAGACCAGTCAATCCTAAAGGAGATCAACCCTGAATATTCACTCTGATCCTAATGCTGAAGCTCCAGTATTTTGGTCAATTGATGCAAATAAATGACTAATTGGAAAAGTCCCTAATGCTGGGAAAGATTGAAGGCAGAAGGAGAAGAAGGTGTCAGAGGGGAGATGGCCAGATGGCATCACCAATGCAGTGAATATGAAGTTGGCAAACTCTGGGAGACGGTGAGGGACAGGGAGCCCTGCTGTGTTGCAGTCCATGGGGTTGCAAAGAGTAGGACATGACAAGGGACTGAACAGCAACAAGTTTTATATGCTAATTCTTAATGTTAATAAGTAACTCAGCTAGAATGTTACCAAAGGACTTGAATATATACCAAAGAATATATGTTGCTGTTGTTGCTTAGTTGCTAAGTCACTTCTCACTCTTTTGCAACCCTTGGACTGGAGCCCCTTCAAGGCTCCTCTGTCCATGGGATATCCCAGGCAAGAATACTAGAGTGAGACCCATTTCCTTCTTCAGGAGATCTTCCTGACTGAAGGACTGAACCTGTGTTTCCTGCATTGCAGGCTGATTCTTTACTGTTGAGCCACCAGGGAAGACCAAAGAATATATAGAAAAGTTCAAAAAGCATATAAAAATAAGCCCAATATCACTAGTCATTAGGGAAATGCCAATTAATACTGCAATAAGGTACTATTTCACACCAACAAAAATAACCATAATTAAAGAGAGAAACAAAGTTAGTACAGCTGAGCATCTGGAAAAACTAGTTCAGTTCAGTTCTAGTCAATTGCTCAGTTGTGTCCAATTCTTTATGACCCTATGGGCTGCATCATGCCAGGCCTCCCTGTACATCATCAGCTTCTGGAGTTTACTCAAATTCATGTCCATTGAATCAATGATGCCATCCAACCATCTATTCCTCTGTTGTCCTCCTGCCTTCAATCTTTCCCAGCATCTGGGTCTTTTCGAATGAGTAAGCTCTTCACATCAGGTGGCCAAAATATTGGAGTTTCCTCTTCAACATCAGTCCTTCCAATGAATATTCAGGACTGATTTCTTTCATGATGGACTGGTTGGATCTCCTTGCAATCCAAGGGACTCTCAGAGTCTTCTCCAACACCACAGTTCAAAAGCATCAATTCTTCGATGCTCAGCTTTTTTATAGTCCAACTCACATCCATATATGACCACTGAAAAAAACATGACCTTGACTAGATGGACCTTTGGTGGCAAAGTAATGTCTCTGCTTTTGAATATGCTGTCTAGGTTGGTCATAACTTTCCTTCCAAAGAGTAAGCGTCTTTTAATTTCATGGCTTCAGTCACCATCTGCAGTGATTTTGGAGCCTCAGAAAATAAAGTCTGACACTGTTTCCACCATTTCCCCATCTATTTCCCATGAAGTGATGGGACCAGTTGCCATGATTTTCATTTTCTGAATGTTGAACTTTAAGCCAACTTTTTCACTCTCCTCTTTCACTTTCATCAAGAGGCTCTTTAGTTCTTCTTCACTTTCTGCCATAAAGATGGTGACATCTGCATATCTGAAGTTATTGCTATTTATCCCTGCAATCTTGATACCAGCTTGTGCTTCATCCAGCCCAGTGTTTCTCATGATGTTCTCCACATATAAGTTAAATAAGCATGGTGACAATATGTAGCTTTGACATACTCCTTTTCCTATTTGGAACCAGTCTGTTACTCCATGTCTAGTTCTAACTGTTGCTTCCTGACCTGCATATAGGTTTCTCAAGAGGCAGGTTAGGTGGTCTGGTATTCCTATCTCTTTCAGAATTTTCCAGTTTATTGTGACTCACACAGTCAAAGGCTTTGGTATAGTCAGTAAAGGAGAAATAGATGTTTTTCTGGAACTCTCTTGCTTCTTTGATGATCCAGAGGATGTTGGCAATTTGATCTCTGGTTCCTCTGCCTTTCTAAAACCAGCTTGAACATCTGGAAGTTCACAGTTCGTGTATTGTTGAAGCCTGGCTTGGAGAATTTTGAGTATTACTTTACTAGCGCATGTGATGATGGCTCAGACGGTAAAGCATCTGCCTACAATGGTGGAGACCCGTGTTCGATCCCTGGGTTGGGAAGAATCTGCTGGAGAAGGAAATGGCAATCCACTCCAGTACTATTGCCTGGAAAATCCCATGGACAGAAGAGTCTGGTAGGCTACAGTCTATGGCTTGCAAAGAGTCAGACATGACTAAGCGACTTCACTTTGGGCTTCCCTGGTGGCTTAGAGGGTAAAGCATCTGCGTGCAATGAGGGAGACCCATGTTCGATCCCTGGGTTGGGAAGATCCCCTGGAGAAAGCAATGGGAACCCACTCTAGCACTCTTGCTTGGAAAATCCCATGGACAGAGGAGCCTGCAGGCTACAGTCCATGGGGTTGCAAAGAGTTGGACATGACTGAGCAACTTCACTTACTAGCATGTGAGATGAGTGCAATTATGTGGTAGTTTGAACATTCTTTGGCTTGCCTTTCTTAGGGACTAGAATGAAAACTGAAATCCTCATAAATTTTGAGGAAGGAAGTATGGTACAACTACTTTGAAACACAGTCTTAAAACTTCTTGAAGTGTTAAACATGAATTTATCATATACCCAGCAGTTCTACTTCTAACTATCTAACAAAAATAATTTTTTAAATGTCTACACAAATATCTTTGTACAAATATTCAAAGCAGCACTATTCATAATAGCTGAAAAGTGTACATAACTCATTTCCCTCAACTGCTGAATAAGTAAACAAAATATTCAATCAAAGGAATACTGTTTGGCACAAAAAGAAGTGAAATACTGATATATGCTACCACATGGATAAAGCTCAAAAACATTATGTCAAATAAAAGAAGCCAGACACAAATGTCGCATACTATATATATATTCATAAGATTAAATTCAAAAGTTAATTTCATTCATATATTTTGTTCACATAAGATGGTCAGAAAAGGTATATGTATAAAGATACAAAGCAGACCAATTGTTGTGTAGGTATGTGGGTGGACTCAGTTGATGCAAGCTTTCTTTCTGGGCTGGCATAAATATTTTACAAATGTGATTGTGGCAAAGTTCTATAAATTTCTTAAAAATGATTGACTGATAGACTTAAAGAAAGTAAATTTTATAGTATAAAATTAACACCAATAAAGTTGGTAATTTAGAAAATCACATATTTATAGAAATCAGTAAAAATAAGAAAAAAATTATATAAGAACAGGTAACACTGTGCTGTAACTAAAGGGAATAGAAAATACTACTTGAAGAAACTGACAGGGAAACAGGGGAAAAAAGACATCTCTTTAATTAAAGACTTATTCTTGCTTTGATCTAGACTGAGTTTTAACAAGAACATCATTTGCCATTTTTCCATGAAAAATGGTGGCAATGATAACGTCACAATTTTCCCTTAATTAGATCTTGTTAAAAGCCCTTTGTCACAAGCAAACCTAATCACATGTTTTAAATAATGAGAAATGAAAGGAGAACCAAAATAAAGAGAAAGCACTCACTCATATCAGTACATTAATGAAATTAATATAGCTGAGAATGTCATATTTGGAAGCTATCCAAATGGAAACTCTGTGAAATGTTATCATTTACAATTCAGAGACAAATGAATGGCTTCTGCTCACCCGTATGCTCATGATTTAAATCCAGATTAATTTCTTATATGCTGTGCCATTTAAATATCAAAAATAGAAGGCAGGCCTTACTCCTCCTTAGGATTGACAACACAAGCTCATTTACCAGACATTACTAGAACAACAGATGAACTTACTTTTTCACCAGGAGGACCAATTGGACCTTGTGGACCAGGAAGACCCTATTTTAAAAGAATTTATTTCGTAAGTCAAGTATCACATCATAAGAACACACTTTTAAAATAGTAAATGATTAGCCCTCTATATATCATGCAATGAGCTATGAGTATCTATATATATCACCCACATTCTCCAGAAGATGTTACAACACTGTGTAGTTTTATACAAGCTACTCTTTTGGCAATGGAACTGTAATGTGATCCTATTCAGAACCCTCCTGCAGGTATCCTGGCATTCCATGAACACTGAATGACTCATTTTACTCTTGGAAGAAAGAAAAGCCACTGCAAATTTGTTCAAAAAATTTTTAAAGGAATAAAATAGAACGAGCTTTGTCCATTCATACATAAACTCTCAGCCCTACATAGAAAATTCTGAGACTGTCAATTTTCTTGTATAAAGCTACCGTCTTACGCCGTTACCTTAATAAAAGCTGTGATGGCTTAGACTTACTTGAGGTCCTGGGTTTCCCTGCTGACCAGGAGGACCTGGCTCCCCTTGAGGACCCTGACATAGGGAAATGGAAAAGAGTCTTTAACAGAACTACTTCACATGATAGGTTTTGTCTTTCGGATTGAAAAATAGTCCCCATATCATCTTTCCCTTTAGAGAATCTGGAAAATCTTGCAAAATATTAATGCTAGCAAAAGAATTTGGCAAAACATTGTAAGAAACCTTAATTTTAGAGTTAGCAACAAAAATGATTTGCTAGTATTTAGATTACAGAAATGAGTTACTTTGTGGCTATCTTGTACATACCATGTTCCCTTTTGGTCCTGGGGGCCATCCACACCTGCTATACCCTTCAATGAAGAAAAAATATACATGAGTGTATACAAGTTCAGAGGCTACAATAGAAAATATAAAAAACTAACCTAATAGAATAATACCCAGTAACCTAGGGTAACTAAAAGTGATTTTAGAATTCAATGGAAATGAGAGAAAAAGCAAGGTCTATACTCTCCTCTCTATGTCCATGGAGACATCTTGGCAGTATTTTCTACCGTGTGTTGGAAAAAAACAATAAAATACATAAACTAAAAGGAAGAGAAAAGAAGGAAGCAGGTGGAGTGAGTATACTCAGTTAAATTGACAGGCAGCATCATTAGATCTTAGATTATAATAGTGAAACTTTGGCTGCCTACTAAAAGCTTTAACAGCTTTCTGGCTTTAAGATTCTGGCAATAAGCTTTCCCTAGAACATTTTGAATGTTTTCAACAATACATACAGGCTGTCCAATAGGTCCTGGAGTTCCTCTTGGTCCTAGCAAACCTCGTGGACCCTAGGAGTAAAAAGAAACAGATTATCAAAAAAAAAAAAAAAAAAAAGCCTTCAAAACATGCCTTGTCTTTTAAATAAATACTTTTTAATGTAATATTTTGATTAAAATATTTATTCACCCTCTTTTAACACACCAAAAGAGGCAATTAAAATAGCATTTTGTGTGATACAACTACCTAGTGTTTATATTGAGCCAAAAGCCAAAATGGATGCGTGAATCTTTAATATAGAAACTGTATCTTTGAGTCTATGGAATTTCACATAAAGTGAAACTTTCAATATAGGAAATATTTTAAAGCTTTAAGTAAGTAACTTTTGTGCCATTTTCCAATTTGAATAGCAACACTGAATCTTTTTAAATCTTATAATTCAAACAGACTACACAAAGAGTCTTGATTCTCAGTTTTTTTTTACATTTAGGTAAATTCCATCTTGAGAGAATATTCTACTGAGAGAAAGAAACAATCAGTTGGATGACTATATTAGGAAGGTTATAGAAACCACTTTCATGATTTTTAAAATTATTATGATTTAAGCAATCATTTTCTTCTCTTCTTCCCCTTCTCCATTTTGTCCTCCTTCAAAAAGTCAACAGTATGGTTCACTGTTATATTTACTTGAGCGACTGAGGCGCCTGGTGGGCTGTAGTCCAAGGAGTTGCAAAGAGTTGTACACAACTGAGCAACTAATACATACAAACACAATGTGCCTTTGAATTGATAGGTTCTATAATGTGGAAAACTAGCAGTAAAGCTAGGAGGTCTGCTTCTAGTGTTGATCTTTGATTGACTAGGTTTGAGTAAACCTTTCCAAATCATTTCTAAAATTCAATGGAAAAAAGGATATAATTTAATAAAGTTTATAGTTATATTTTGATATACACTAAGCACCTCATTTTTTGTAGTAGGAGTAGCAAGTACCTCATTTATTGTAACTAGTAATACCGGTTTATCCAAACAAATAAAAAATTCTAGAGGTATTGTTATAAAAAATTGAAAAAAAAGGCAACATAAACTAGATAAGGTTTTTTGGATGGCAAGTTGTTGTTTAGTCTCTCAGTTCAGTTCAGTTCAGTCACTCAGTCGTGTCCGACTCTGCAACCACATGAATCGCAGCATGCCAGGCCTCCCTGTCCATCACCAACTCCCAGAGTTCACTCAGACTCAAGTTCATCGAGTCTGTGATGCCATGCAGCCATCTTATCCTCTGTTGTCCCCTTCTCCTCTTGCCCCCAATCCCTCCCAGCATCAGAGTCTTTTTCAATGAGTCAACTCTTTGCATGAGGTGGTCAAAGTACTGGAGTTTCAGCTTTAGCATCATTCCTTCCAAAGAAATCCCAGAGATGATCTCCTTTAGCATGGACTGATTGGATCTCCTTGCAGTCCAAGGGACTTTCAACAGTCTTCTCTAACACAGCAGTTCAAAAGCATCAATTCTTTGATGCTCAGCTTTCTTCACAGTCCAACTCTCACATCCATACATGACTACTGGAAAACCATAGCCTTGACTAGATGGACCTTTGTTGAGAAAGTAATGTCAAAATGATTTTCAACATGCTATCTAGGTTGGTCAGAACTTTTCTTCCAAGGAGTAAGCATCTTTTAATTTCATGGCTGCAGTCACCATCTGCAGCGATTTTGGAGCCCCCCAAAAATCTGACACTGTTTCCAATGTTTCCCCATCTATTTGCCATGAAGTGATGGGACCAGATGCCATGATCTTCGTTTTCTGAATGTTGAGCGTTAAGCCAACTTTTTCACTTTCCACTTTCACTTTCATCAAGAGGCTTTTTAGTTCCTCTTCACTTTCTGCCATAAGGGTGGTGTCATCTGCATATCAAGGTTATAGATATTTCTCCAGGCAATCTTGATTCCAGCTTGTGCTTCTTCCAGCCCAGTGTTTCTCATGATGTACTCTGCATATAAGTTAAATAATCATGGTGACAATATACAGCCTTGACATACTCCTTTTCCTATTTGGAACCAGTCTGTTGTTCCATGTCCAGTTCTAACTGTTGCTTCCTGACCTGCATACAGGTTTCTCAAGAGGCAGGTCAGGTGGTCTGGTATTCCCATCTCTTTCAGATTTTTCCACAGTTTCTTGTGATCCACACAGTCAAAGGCTTTGACATAGTCAATAAAGCAGAAATAGATGTTTTTCTGGAACTCTGTTGCTTTTTCCATGATCCAGCGGATGTTGGCAATTTGATCTCTGGTTCCTCTGCCTTTTCTAAAACCAGCTTGAATATCTGGAAGTTGACGGTTCATATATTGCTGAAGCTTGGCTTGGAGAATTTTGAGCACTACTTTACTAGCGTGTGAGATGAGCGCAATTGTGCGGTAGTTTGAACATTCTTTGGCATTGCCTTTCTTTGGGATTGGAATGAAAACTGACCTTTTCCAGTCCTGTGGCCACTGCTGAGTTTTCCAAATTTGTCAGCATATTGAGTGCAGCACTTTCACAGCATCATCTTTCAGGATTTGAAATAGCTCAACTGGAATTCCATCACCTCCACTAGCTTTGTTCATAGTGATGCTTTCTAAAGCCCACTTGACTTCACATTCCAGGATGTCTGGCCGTAGGTAAGTGATCACACTATGGTGATTATCTGAGTCATGAAGATCTTTCTTAAACAGTTCTTCTGTGTATTCTTGCTACCTCTTAATGTCCTCTGCTTCTGTTAGGTCCATACCATTTCTGTTCTTGATCAAGCCCATCTTTGCATGAAATCTTCCCTTGGTATCTCTAATTTTCTTGATGAGATTTCTAGTCTTTCTCATTCTGTTATTTTCCTCTATTTCTTTGCATTCATCACTGAGGAAGGCTTTTTATCTCTCCTTTCTATTCTTTGGAACTCTGCATTCAGATGCTTATATCTTTCCTTTTCTCTTTTGCTTTTCACTTCTCTTCCTTTCACAGCTATTTGTAAGGCTTCCCCAGACAGCCATTTTGCTTTTTTTTTTTTCTTTTCCATGGGGATGGTCTTGATCCCTGTTTTTGTACAGTGTCATGAACCTCAGTCCATAGTTCATCAAGCACTCTATCTATCAGATCTAGGCCCTTAAATCTATTTCTCACTTCCACTGTATAATCATAAGGGATTTGATTTAGGTCATACCTGAATGGTCTAGTTGTTTTCCCTACTTTCTTCAATTTAAGTCTAAAGTCGGCAATAAGGAGGGCATCAGAGGGCAGAATTTTGCAAGAGGGCATCAGAGGACAGACACACTGAAACCATAATCACAGAAAACTAGTCAGTCTAATCACACTAGGACCACAGCCTTGTCTAACTCAGTGAAATTAAGCCATGCCATGTGGGGCCCTCCAAGACAGACAGGTCATGGTGGAGAGGTCTGACAGAATGTGGTCCACTGGAGAGGAGAATGGCAAACAACTTCAATATTCTTTCCTTGAGAACCCCATGAACAGTATGAAAAGGCAAAATGATAGGATACTGAAAGAGGAACTCCCCAGGTCAGTAGGTGCCCAATATGCTACTGGAGATCAGTGGAGAAATAACTCCAGAAAGAATGAAGGGATGGAGCCAAAGCAAAGCAATACCCAGCTGTGGATGTGACTGGTGATAGAAGCAAGGTCCGATGCTGTAAAGAGCAATATTGCATAGGAATCTGGAATGTTAGGTTCATGAATCAAGGCAAAGTGGAAGTGGTCAAACAAGAGATGGCAAGGGTGAACATTGACATTCTAGGAATCAGCGAACTAAAATGGACTGGAATGGGTGAATTTAACTCAGATGACCATTATATCTACTAATGCGGGCAGGAATCCCTCAGAAGAAATGGAGTAGCCATCATGGTCAACAAAAGAGTCCGAAATGCAGTACTTGGATGCAATCTCAAAAACGACAGAATGATCTCTGTTCGTTTCCAAGGCAAACCATTCAATACCACAGTAATCCAAGTCTATGCCCCAACCAGTAATGCTGAAGAAGCTGAAGTTGAATGGTTCTATGAAAACCTACAAGACCTTTTAGAACTAATGCCCCCAAAAGATGCTCTTTTCATTATAAGGGGCTGAAATGCAAAAGTATGAAGTCAGGAAACACTTGGAGTAACAGGCAAATTTGGCCTTGGAATATGGAATGAAGCAGGGCAAAGACTAATAGAGTTTTGCCAAGAAAATGCACTGGTCATAGCAAACACCCTCTTCCAACAACACAAGAGAAGACTCTACACATGGACATCACCAGATGGTCAACAGCGAAATCAGATTGATTATATTCTTTGCAGCCAAAGATGGAGAAGCTCTATACAGTCAACAAAAACAAGACCAGGAGCTGACTGTGGCTCAGATCATGAACTCCTTATTGCCAAATTCATACTTAGTTGCTCAGTCATGTCCAAATTTTGTGACTCCATGAACTGCAGCATGCTAGACTTCCCTGTCCTTCACTATATTCTGGAATTTGCTCAAACTCAATGTCCATTGAGTAGGTAATGCCATCTATCCATCTCATCCTCTGTCTTCTCCTTCTCCTCTTGCCCCCAGTCTTTCCAAGCATCAAGATTTTTTCCAATGAGTTTTATCTTCAAATCAGGGGGCAAAGTACTGGAGCTTCAGCATCTGTCCTACCATCTAATATTCAGGGTTGATTTCCTTTAGGATTGACTGATTTCATCTTGCTCTCCAAGGGACTCTCAAGAGTTTTTGCCAGTGCCACAGTTTAAAGCATCAGTTCCTTGGTGTTCAGCCTTCTTTATGATCCAAGTCTAACATCAGTACATAATTACTGCAAAAACCATAGGTTTGACTATAGGGACCTTTTTTGGCAAAGTGATGTCTCTGCTTTTTAATATGCTGTCTAGGTTTCTCATAGCTTTACTTCCAAGAAGTAAAAGTCTTTTAATTTCATGGCTGCAGTCACTGTCCACGTGATTTTGGAGCCCAAGAAAATAAAATCTGTCACTGTTTCCACTTTCCCTCCATTTACCTGTCATGAAGAGATGGGAATGGAAGCTATGATCTTAGATATTTGAATGTGGGACTTTTAGCCAGCTTTCTTCACTCGCCTCTTTCATCTTCATCAAGAGGCACTTTAGTTCTTCTTCAATTTCTGCTATTAGAGTGTTATCATCTGCATATCTGAGTTGTTGATATTTCCCCATGCAATCTTGTTTCCAGCTTGTGATTCATCCAGCCTAGCATTTTGCAAGATATACTCTGCATAGAAATTAAATAAAAGTGTGAAAGCATGAGCCTTGTACTCCTTTCCCAATTTTGAACCAGTCTGTTTCATGTCTGGTTTTAACTGTTGCTTTTTGACCTGCATACAGATTTCTCAGGAGACAGGTAAGGTGGTCTGGTATTCCCATCTCTAAAAATTTTCCAGTTTCTTGTGATCCACACATTCAAAGCATTTAGCATAGTCAATGAAGCGGAGGTAGATTTTTTTTTTTTTTCTAGCTTTTTGTATGATCCAGCAAATGTTGGCTATTTGATCTCTGGTTCGTCTGCCTTTTCTAAATCTAGCTTGTACATTTGAAGGTTCTGGGTTCATATATTATTAAAGCCTAGTTTGAAAGATTTTGAGCATCATCTTGGTAGCATGTGAAATGAGCACAATTGTATGGTACTTTGAACATTTTTTGGCATTTGCCTTTCTTTAATACTGAAATGAAAACTGACCTTTTCCAGTCCTGTGGCTACTGCTGAGTTTTCCACTTTTGCTGGCATACTGAGGGCAGCACTTTCTCAGCATTATCTTTTAGGATTTGAAACAGCTCAGCTAGAATTCCATCACCACCACTAGCTTTGTTCAAAGTAATGTTTCTTAAGGCCCACTTGACTCCACATCCCAGAATATCTGGCCTTATATGAGTGATCACACCATCACGGTTATCTGCATAATTAAGACCTTCTTTCCGTAGTTCTTCTGTGTATTCTTGCCACCTCTTCTTAATCTCTTCTGTGTCTGTCACATTCTTGCCTTTTCTGTCATTTATTGTGCCCATCTCTGCATGAAATGTTCCTTGAGTATCTCCAATTTTCTTGAAGAGATCTATAGTCTTTTCTGTTCTATTGTTTTCCTCTATTTATTTGCATTATTCACTTAAGAAGGCTTTCTTATCTCTCTTTGTAGTTATTATATCCCACATTTTTTTCCTCTCAATTTTCTAAGATTTAATGAAAGAAGAGCTGTAAGTATTCTTTTTAAATGTTTTTCACATAACAAATTACCTGGTTAGGTTAGGTAAGATTGCAATTTATTATTGACTTTACATATGTAACACCAAGCACTATTCCTCCTAAATAGGGTATCATTTAAAAACAAAAGAAAGTTGCTTACAGCTTCACCTGGAAGACCCCTTGGTCCTATTTCTCCATCTTCTCCCTGTCATGGACATAATGAATAGGATAGTGATGTGATCAGACAATGCAACATTTCAGCATGGCTTTGTTTAATGTTTTAATTTTAAATATTTATTAAAAGAAATAAACTTTCTTATACCCTCATTCCATCTTCACCAGGAGGACCAGGAGGACCTTGAGGACCTCGTTCACCCTATTAAAGAAATCCAAATACAATTAGAATTTGAAGTAAACCATAATATTTATAACTCTATAAATATAAAAATAACTCTATAAATACAAAAACCCTACAGCTACCCTTGCAAAAATAACAAAACATTTGGTAGAAAAACTTATGTTTTATTTTCTCCCCTGAAAACACTTCAGCGATGTCATATTTTTACATTAGCTGGCATTACAATTTAGTATACAGGGAAAACATTCCTTCAATTTTGAAAACAAAAAGATTTAAATAAAATATCCAAATAATTTTCAGACTTTTAATTTTTAATTATTACAGACTAATAAAATTATTTTGCTGAAAATTGTCTTCTGCCTTCATGGTGCATGGATGCACTTTGCTGATTTTTATTTAAATTTTTTTCTGCTTCTTAAATAATTCACATCAATTCAGCACAGTTCTGGAAGATTAACAAAGCTTCATTAAAAAAAAATTATGTATTTCTCTCAACATGGCACACACTAGATATTTTGCTAAACTTTCATGGGACTCTCTTTTCTTTATCTTTCTTTATTTTACATTTTCTAATTTTCATAAAGATTGCTTCACCTTTATTTTTAACTTTTGAAGAAAAGTAATGTGAAGATCCAAAGCTGATCTTTTTGAGAGACCACATCTTGGCTTAATTTTCCACTAAAACTACTGACTGGATTGTTGTTCAACATTGTATATTGTTGATAAACCCTAGTAAATTATAAACTCCTCCATTGAACTATAAACTTATATTATCACAAAGAAGTAGTCTATGGTATCTTGATCTACCGAAACCATCTAACAAGTATAATAAAATACATTGCCCAGTATATTGTAATATTAATTACAGATTGCCTGCAGGTGTCTTTTGAATATATCCATAGACAAAATGTAAGAAAGAAATTGAGGTGATTATCAAAAATTAGAGGCAAAATTAAATCTCTATACTTGTTCTGTAAATATATTTTGCATATACATATACGTCCTGGAGGATTGTTCCTCCAGCATTCTTGCCAGGAAAATCGTGGACAGAGAACCTGGCGGGCTACAGTCCAGAGGGTCACAAAGAGTCTAACAAGACTGAAATGACTAAGCGTGTATACATACATGTACATAAAGATTCTGCTTCAACTTATATTTATGTAAAATGAGTATTTTAATATCTAAAAAATTTTAAAAACATTTTTTCATGTATCTTTTAGATGTACTAATTTACATGAGTTCACAAATACTTAATTTTCTTATTAATGTAGCTATTTAAAATATTTCATAGTATTCTTATATTATCCCTGTATAAAAAGCAACAAAATAGTATATCTTACCCTGTGACCCTTGTCACCTGGTAGACCTGGAAGTCCATCAAATCCTCTATCACCCTGTAAAAGCATCATCATCATCATCATCAACAACGTCATATTCTGAACTTATTTCTGAACTGGAATTTGAATGTGAAATATTATTTCATATCAAGAAACTTTATTTTAAAATATAAAAATTTCAGGAGAAACTGAGATATGAGATCTGAATATATAAACATATGAGATGAGTTCCTGACCTTGGCCCCGGGTTCTCCTGGCATTCCTCTTCCTCCATCAGCACCCGGACGACCCTGATAGTACCAAGAACATGACTAAGCAAATTCCAAATAGCACAGAGTAAAAGAAAATAAAATAACTGATGATTTCAGATGACCTCAATATGCTCAATGAAAGCAAATCATACCCGTTTTCCAGGTTTTCCTGTTGGACCAGGAGGACCTTGGACACCACGTGGGCCCTATATTAAAACATCATATTTAATTAATTTTGTAGAATTCCTGATCAATAAACTCAATCACATAGAGAAATGGTTTTAGAACTTTATATCTTCTTAGTTTTACCTTAATCACTTTAACACACACACAGAAACTATTTCTTGTATAAAAGTCCATAATAAAGCAAGAAGATAAGAGAATCAGTTTTTCTACATGGCTCCTTGCCAGAAAAAGTCATACTATTTTATTAAGTTTATATAAACCTGTGATTGCATATAAACAAAAGGAATGCAAAATGATATTTTAAACTTAAAAAATTCTCAGTAACTAAATTTATTCTCAAAACCTTGGGGTTTTACATTTCCCTTGACTGAAAACACTTCATTTCATTCCTCTTCTCTTTCTAATACCTTTGCTTTTAAATTTCCCATCTTTTATGGAGATCTTCTCTTAGATATTTATTCTTTTATTGGACGTATCACATTAGAGTGTAACTGTTTTTTTGTTTTTGTTTCCAATGTTGAGTCTCCCATTTAATTGTTAACCACTGCAACTCTGGACTAAATCTTTTTCTCCATTATACTTCTACAGTTTAGCACAGTGCCTGGCACACATTTCTTTCACTCATCTACAAAATTCTGGAGGATGACTTGGCAAACTCTAATTCAATTACTGACTGGTGCCACGCCATCTCAGATTAAAGTTTTAAGATCCTCAATATCTTTCTTGAGGTAGTTCAGTACAATGTTATATCAACATACATTGTCTTATTTGTGAATTAATATACATGTTTTAAGAATAAAATTACACAGCTTGTAATAGATAACATACAGATCCATCAGAAATATTACATAGTCCTTCAATGGCACTAGTGGTAAAGAGCCTGCCTGCCAATGCAGAAGACTTTGGAGAGGCAGGCTTGACTCTTGGTTGGGAAGATCCCCTGGAAGAAAGCACAGCAAGCCACTCCAGTATTCTTGCCAGGAGGATCTCATGCACAGAGAAGCCTGATGGGCCACAGTGTCACAGGGTTGGACATGACTGAAGCAACACAGCATAGCATCCCATTTTAAGTTTAAACAATATGAATTTAATGAGTGTGGTATAAAATGTAACACATATTTGAAATTACAAATGATTATTATGATAGCTTTGACATACTGATTATAGAAACATGAAATTAAAGTTGCCTATTAGTTAGAGATTAAAAGAATATAGCTTACAAATACTGTAGAAAAATATTCTATCCTATACCCCAACTGGAAGGCAAGGAGCAATAATAACAGAACAAATTGTGTTAGTTTTAATGAAAATGATCTTTCATTTGATACTGCATCTCACTGGAATTAAGGAAAACTACAAAGACCATGAGAACTGCTGCAGCATGTTTTCAAATTCACCCATTTTGTAAAGAGGTGAGTTGAATCCAGAAATTCATAAACTGTAAAAGGCTAAATTTCCTAACTTTTCAATCTTTTTATTCAATCTTTTTATGTAATTCTCAGTTAAGGTACAAATGCTTTCCATTCAATCTTTTTATATAATTCTCAGTTAAGGTACAAATGCTTTCCATCCGTTTATGACAATATTTAACAGGCATGGAAAAGAAAGCTCTCACATTCTGTGTCACTCAAATATCTTTCTCAATTTAGGGAATTTTTTTCTCATTTCAAAATAAACTGTGGTGCGTCCAAACATGGGGCTATTAACTCAGTAACAAAAACAAATAAACTATGGATGTGGTCATCAACTGCAACAAATTATGCTGAGTGAAAGAAGACAGTTTCAAAGATTACATAATGTATGGTTTCATTTATATGATATTCTTGGAAACATAAAACTGTAATGGTGAAGAACAGATCAGCAGTCAGTCAGCTATTAGCAGCAGGAAGAGGATGTGACTGTGAAGTGGTATCAAGTAACTGTTTGGGGTTCTGTAACCGTTCAATATCCAAATGATTGTAAGGGTAGTTAAGGAAAATGCATACAGGGGTTCAAATTCACTTTTACACTATAATATTGTCAAAGTAAAATCGATTTTTTTTAAAAAGGAAAAAATAGATGACCACTTGAAAGCTCCTGCAGCCAATCTGAATCTCTACATATTGAGTAAACCAGGAAGCATTCTCATTAAAAAAAAGGAATGAATTTTAAAAGTACATGATACTTTGTTTTCAGTTTTCTAGAATAAGTATATTCCATAGTGTGTTATCATTCAAGGAAAAATGATACTTTAAATTTGGCATCATGTAAATATATTGTAGGGCTTCCCAGATGGCTCAGTGCAGGAGACTCAGGAAACCTGGGTTCTCTCCCTGGGTTGGGAAGATCCTCGGAAGTAGGAAATGGTGATCCACTCCTGGATTCTTGCCTGGGCAACCTCATGGACAGAGGAACCTGGCGGGCTACAGTTCATGGGGCCTCAGAAAGCTGGGCACGACTGAGAGACTGAACACACATGCACATGCAAAAATATGTAAGATCTTTTTAAGAATTTCAGCTCAGGTGCTCTCGATCTCTCAATTTCCTCAGCTCTACAAAGGACTTAAGATAAGCTTCTTTTAAATATATTAGATATCCTTTCTGAGAGAATTTATTAGATTTGGTCTCCATAAGAAACACTTTAGGCTTGTGTCAGGGCTGCTATAAGTACAATCGCAATGGTTCTGCTTTGCTCTACAATTTTAAACCAATTTAGTATTCAGAAGTCCTATTACTATCAAGACTTTACAATTCTAGCTTATTATCTTCTTCTAATATTGTTTAAATTAATCAAATTATTGGCAGTCAACTGATCATTAGAGATTTTTCAATTAAACAAGTTGATGTGAGCTGAAAGGCCATGTAAGTAATTTCTTTATTCCTAAAACAAATGGCAGACCCTTCAATTACCATAATAGATAAAATAAATTTAAATATAAAATAAGTGAAATAGGTTAATTTTTACCTGAGGACCTGGATCACCCATCTCACCTTTGGCTCCAGAAGAACCAGGCCCACCCTGTACAGAAAAAGTGAAAACATATTCATTTAATTTTGTAATTCTCTAATCAGTTATGTCCTACTATTTTCACTTGAAATAAACATTATTCAAAGTACATTTCTTCAAATGTGATTTTATTAGTTAATACAATAAAATTTTCAAGCCTTCTGAATGAAATACATCTCTTCTCAGATTTTGACTGTATTCACATGTGAGAACTATTTTTAAAAGCTTATATTTACTGATAATCACACAGAAGCCAATTTCATGAGACTACACTGAGATATTTTGATAATGTGTATGCCATCAGAGCACTTACCACCATACTCAGGCATTATTTATATTACACTGTGGTGCAGTACTAGAGAAAACACACTTTTACAGACTTAGGTACACACTGAATCCATTTATACAACTTGGAAACATGTTAATGTTTTTATAGAAATTTCTGAGATGCTGAATTCTATAGCAATAAAACATCAAAAACGGATGCTACTGCTATCATTATAATGTCCTGAAATAATGTTAAAGCATTTTTCCCTAGATTGTTCTATATTAAATTTCCCCACAAAAATAAATCCTATGACAAAATCTCTTACAAATATTTACATAAGTCAAGAAGTGCAACAAAAATCTGGCACATTAACTGGAAAAAATATAAAATCACTTTATAAAAGTGCTATGAGTTAAAAAAAAATGAATACTAGGCCATTCACCCTCCTAAAGAGCTTTGTAACATTAAAATTGAACATAATGATAATAGTTACTTCATGCTGAAGTATACTTTGTGTGTTTAAAAGTTTCTGATTTATTTATATCAATAGAGATTCTACTAAATATTGCATGGAATCAAAGTGCAAAAAGCTAGAATTATGCAAAGCCTGAAAATACTAGGTGTTGAGAGCCTCCTGGTGGCTCCAAAGTAAAATAACTGTTAATATGACTGCCAAAATATATGGCAAGTCAAGTAATATGAATATTCCAGTCTTGAAGATTATTCTTGTAATCTTGCAGTTAAATTTCTTCAAGAGAGAAACTGGGGTTCTACATTAAATGAGATTATTATTCATACCTGAATGCAAAGGACAGTCCAATAATCTAATTAATTTATTACATTGTATATCTGTGTATAAGCACTATCTACTTAACAGATTATAATTACTTTGCCCAAACACTTATTCTAAAAATTGTCATGCAATCATTGACAGTAACAGAATAAGTAAAAGAACATTTTCAAGACTTCCTGATATTTTATAATATAGATCTCCTTTTATTTATAAAAGCAAATGGAAATAAATAATTGAATAAAGGAAGTGCTCATGGAGAGAATGAAAATATTTATGTCTTAAAATATTGCTTCTTTTTTAAAATCTTAATATATAAAACATTTTTAGACTCTAAAATTAAGATTATTGACAGTCTGTAATAACTTTATGGTTTGGAGCAAAGAAAATAGAAGAGAAAATGGTGAAAACAACGTGATTATTTTCTCTCAATATCTCCCTTTAATATTTTAGGAAGCTAAAACATTCTATAACAAAGACTTAAGTAATAAAATCAATTAATCTTGGATATTACATTGAGAATGGCAATGTAATAACATGATTGTTAATGTTTTCCCTTTGCAAACATGCTGTGAATGTCTGGCCCTAAATGACTGGTGAAAACAGAACAGCTCAGTGTAACAAGTTTTCATGGATTCTGTTCATCACTGCCCTTACCCTATATAGATCCACTAGATTTGTATTTGTGAGGATGATAAGTAGGAAAATTCCTTTAATTTTAGAGATTCTAGATTGATATTTAAAAATTAAACAATAGGCAGTGTTTCCCAAGCATTCTTGTACATAACATTCAGCCTGCTGCATTATTAAAAATATATTTTGTCAGTTCCAACCCTAAACCTGCCTCTCCAACTCTGAATTTGCCTCATCAGAGTCTCAAGTTCCAGGCTCCAGGAACTTCACTTTTAGTAAAATATACACATAATTCTTCCACCCCATATCTATAAAACACCAGCGTATTGTGGTTTTCCTCATTCATGTCAATTTGTTATTAATAACAAGCAATTAAACATTAATTCTATTTCTTCCTTTCTTAACTGACATAAACTCTCATTTCCTTATTATATTTTGTAAGGCAGAATGGAAAAACTATATGATAAATACATAATAATGCATTTATAAATGTATAATTTAAATTCTGTGGAACATACTGCCAGAACACATGTTCCACATGAGCTCGTATGATTGAGTGTATAGCCCTGAAAATATATAAAGTGCTATAAAATTTCAAGAATGAATTCAAAGAACTATAAATATATGGGAAAATACATAAAAACAATTGAATAAACTACATGAAGAAAACTAGCATCCCAATAAGGTCAATAAAACAGAATTAGAAAACTATTTAATTGATCAAATTTGAAAAAAAAGTTTTGCTGTGTCCAATCAGCAAACCAAAATTAAACTTCTAATGTTAGGTATAATAATTTCTATAAATATCATTATTTCAATAAAGCATATTGTGCATATCAGATCATATCAAAAGCATAGTACAGCTTTTTATATCAAAAACAATACTTAATTATAAATTACGCCATTAATCTTAAAGTCAATGTAAAACTAGGCTGGAATTTTTCAGTGTTCTTTTCTCTTTAAAAAGGTATGACTTAAAAAGAATCTTTTCTTCTGTATGTGTGTGTGTGTGTGTGTTTATGTGTGAATTGCTATAGTCCTTAGCATTTGGTAAATTTCAAAATATTTGAGAATATTTTTAAACATATAGACCACATTAGCTTGTCAGTAAGCTTATAAGGAAAAACAAAACACATTTTCCAAGAGCCTCTCAAAGACAAATAGTTTTTCTAATATCTGAAACAATTCATGAAATACTATAGGCAATTTAAAGTTTAAGCCACATCTCCTGTTTTCTCCTAAGATTATGGACAATTTTTCATTAGCCTCATATATTTTTCCTTCTTTAATCAATTCTTTTTAACCTGAAATTAAATCTCAAGAATTTATTGTAAAATTGAAATTCAATAACTCTATTGTACAAATAAATAATATTGTTTGAGAAGTTAATAATTGGATATGTGATATAATTATATTTTTCATTGTATGATTTGAGAACTTCCTACTGCAATTTTTTCATTAAAATTTACTGAGGACTGAATTAAAATAGCTTCTTTGAAATGGAAACAAAATGAAGTATAAGTCTATTTATTTACCTTACTTTCACTAGCCAGAGATATGAAAACTTCCTGACCAAAGCTGCACAAGGAACTACGAATTAAGGAATTTAAATATATAAAATCTTATTGGATAACCTACCACAGGACCTGGTCTTCCAGTCAGACCCATTGGGCCAGGTGGACCTCTCAGAGCAATCTAGAAAACAAAATAAAGCAAATTCAGGAATGCTACCTTGGATGAGCATATTAAATCACAATAATTATTTGTACAAGTTGCCCTTGAGTAACAGCCTGATCAACAGAGGCATAATAGCTATGTAGAAAGAGTGCTTGATTACTGAAGAGTCATGTTTCTAGAATGACAATGACATAATAAGGATCAAACTTTTTTAAACTGTTGTAACTTATACAGTCTTATACTGTATATTTATGATTTATCTAACGATTAAAGTAAAAATAGATTTAATATCTAATAAGAAACAATATCTGATCATTTTTCTACTCAAATGTACATTCAGAATATTGCATAAATTTCTCTTTAATATGTAGGTGCAATTCTCACTGAAAATACTTTCAGTTGTGAACAATTTGAGATGCTTTTTAAGTAAGTTCTCTAGCAGTGTCTTATGAAAAGCTATGACAATTCAAGCCAAATAAAAGCAAAATTGATCAGGAAGTATTAAGATAATATAGCTATTTTAACAAATCTCAAATTTAGTGCTTTATGGAAAAATACATTTATTTTATAGAATCATAGGCATAATAGACTGATTACATGCACTATCGACACAATATTAGAAATGTGAAATTAGCACACTTGAAAAGCTGGAACAATTAGAGTAAAAAGATAAATATTTGACAGATGTTAAATTAGTGTGGTGTGCTATTTTTGAATATTAGTGATTCCAAAGATGAATATTTAGATTACCATAGCAGATATAAAAATATTGCAATAGAAATAATATGTAAAATCATATTAGAAAAGTGCATGAGATGAAACAGTAATATCTCCAAAATTATTACACTACTGACTCACCATGAGATTTTTGACAATACACTTCTTAATCCTTGAGATTAAATATCTGAAAAATTGGAATTTATAATGCTTGCTACCTATTTCCAAGTAGATTAAAAGGACTAATAAAATTAGGAATTCAATGGCCTAATAAACCATTTAAGCTCAAGTAATTACCTAAAACTTGTCCAAAGTAATATAATTTATAGGTTGGATGCACCATTAGTAAATAAATTTAAATATTTT
Source organism: Nanger dama (assembly GCA_917880005.1). Classification (NCBI taxonomy): domain Eukaryota; kingdom Metazoa; phylum Chordata; class Mammalia; order Artiodactyla; family Bovidae; genus Nanger; species Nanger dama. Next base: position 9,530,811 of record CAKJTW010000059.1, read on the forward strand.
TCTACTTCTATCATGTCAAGATCTAATAAACAAGTATTTTAAATTTTCATTGTCTTTATAAATGATGTAACCAAACAATGACATTTTTTCAAATAGACTTACATTTTCATATAATTTATGCAGTCATAAATTTATGATGATAAATAGTTATCACCAAAATGATTTATATCACTTAGGAAGCAGGAACTTATATCCATACCACTGTAAGCCTTTTATTTCCTTTCTCCTTGTAAAGAAAACAAGACTAAACTATTAATAAAAGTACTATATCAGTTTCAACTCGTTCCTGATCCATTCCTTTCTTTATTTATATTTTAATTGTAACTAGAACAAATTTAAAAATAAACAATTTTATATTCTACAGGTATGCAGATAGTGGAAAACTTTTAGTTGACAATGAAGTATGAACTGAGCAGATCTTGGAAAAATAAAATATAGATTACAGTGTTTCACACAGACTGCATATTTGAAGGTTTCTTTCCTACACAAGAATGCCTAAGAAACTGAAATTTCTGGATTAATTGGGATATCCTGAATAATCTGTAAGATTAGGTGGAAAAATTATTTAAAGTTTACCCTCTTTATTCATTGATGACCAACATACGACATACGCCTTAGCAGGGAAAACTGGATGTGAAAGATAAAGGGTGTTATGAATAAATCCACCATCAGCCCTCTTTGAAGAAAATTAGAAAATGTGTGTGTTATGGTTTGTGTGTTTTTGCGAGAATTATGTATGGTAATGTTGCAAAGGCCAGTCATTAAATTCAATATCAAATAAAATATTCCTACTGGAAAAATAGATATTTTCTTAGCATCTTTCCCTCTAGATTCAATATACTATACAGAATTTTGTTCATAATAGTAGCACCCTCCAGATACATACACACACACACCGCACACACTCTCTCTCTGTCTCTTTCTCTCTCTCTTGTGTAACTGAACACATAATCAGGTTATGGGACTACATGTTGATCCTTTCTTACCCGAGCCTGCTGAAGAATGGCCTGGGCCTGAGCTTCCTGAGCAGAGACGGTTGGTCCTTTGGAACTATCGCCACCATAACGAAACTAAGAAAAGATAATATACAAAAGCTCAAAATCAGACTTTCTCAAGTAGGTGCCTTAATTACTAATTTAAACACCACTTACTTAAAATGATGGGATTTTACAAAGTGTGAGGTAATTCCATCATGAATCATACCTTGATTTTTTTCTATATTTTCCTTTTATTTCTTATGGAGGTTCTCTAGACCATTTTAGAAGAGACATTTTACCACATTTAGAAGAGACTACAGAATCTGCAATTTTAAATTCCATAACTTTTAAAAACACTGGAATAAGGCATCATCCATTTCTTTACCTGCACAAACGCTACCCACTCTATCCACTCATTTGTGAAAATTCTAAATGCACTCAGTTCAACAGTGTTATAGATCAACTGCTATTTTCTGAGCAAAACTTTTAGAATCTCTGTGAACACAGGAAATCTTCCTTGAGATGGATTCAGTTTGTTTCCCTTAAGTAATTATACTAGGAAACATCCTTTTTGTATCGCTTCATAAAATGCTAAAACTCCTTTTTATTTTTAACTCAAAATTCAGGATGAATAAGTTTCCCATGCTATATTATTATTACTTGAGTCTATATTATATTTAAATAGATAAACCTATTTTTCACAAGAACTTAGGCAACTTTATAAATTTTTTGAAGTATATTTGATTTACAAAGTTGTGTTAGCTTCTGGTATTACAGAGAATTAATATGTATATATATGCTGAATATATGTGTATTATATATTTTCTCATATTCTCTTCTACTATGATTTATTATAATTGAATATATCTGCCTGTGCTATACAATAGAACCTGTGTATCTTTTTTTATGTATAGGAGTTTTTATCTGCTAATTTCTCTCTCTACCTTTCTTCTCCTTTGGTAAGTATAAGTTTGCTTTTTAAGTCTGTGAGTCTGTTTCTGTTTTGTAAATAAGTTCATTTGCATCATGCTTTAGTTTCCACATATAAGTGATAATGTATGATGTTTGTCTTTCTCTGTCTGACTTACTTCACCCAGTATGGTAATCAATAGTTTCATCCATGCTGCCTTTTATTAATAACAGCTGAATAGTATTCCATTATTATATACATATATGTTACATCCTCTTTATCCATTCATCTGTTACTGAACATTTAGGTTGCTTCCATGTCCTGGCTATTGTAAAGAGAGCGTCTATGAACACTGGGGTACATGTATCTTTTCAAATTGTAGTATTCTCCAGATATATGCCTAGGAGTGGGACTCTTGGGCCATATGGTAACCCTATTTTAGTTTTTTAACTTTTAGTTTTTTAAGGAACCTTCATACTATTTTCCATAGAAGGTGCATCAATTTACTTTCCCAGTAACAGTGTAGGAGAATTTCCTTTTCTCCACATCCTCTCCAGCATTTATTATCTGTAGTCTTTTAAACGATGGCCATTTTGACTGGCATGAGTTTATATCTTATTATACTCTGGATTTTTATTTCTCTAATAGTTGGCAATGTTTAGCATCTCTTCTCATTCCTATTGATAATTTGTATGTCTTCTTTAGAGAAATTCCTACTTCAGTTCAGTTCAGTTCAGTTGCTCAGTTGTGTCCAACTCTTTGCAACCCATGAACCGCATCACTCCAGGCCTCCTTGTCCATCACCAACTCCCGGAATTTACCCAAACCCATGTCCATTGTGTTGGTGATGCCATCCAACCAGCTCATCCTCTGTCACTCCCTTCTCCTCCTGCCTTCAATCTTTCCCAGAATCAGGGTCTTTTCAAATGAGTCAGCTCTCCACACAGGTGGTCAAAGTATTGGAGTTTCCACTTCAACATCAGTCCCTCCAATGAACATCCAGGACTGATCTCCTTTAGGATGGACTGGTTGGATCTCCTTGAAGTCCAAGGGACTCTCAAGAGTCTTCTCTAACACCATCAATTCTTTGGTGCTCAGCTTTCTCTATAGTCCAACTCTCACATCCATACATGACCACTGGAAAAACCATAGCCTTGACTAGACGGACCTTTGTTGGCAAAGTAATGTCTCTGTTTTTTAATATGCTCTCTAGGTTGGTTATAACTTTCCTTTCAAGGAGCAAGCATCTTTTAATTTCATGGCTGCAATCACCATCTGCAGTGATCTTGGAGCCCAGATAAAGTCAACCACTGTTTCCCTGATTATTTGCCATGAAGTGATGGAACTGGATGTCGTGGTCTTAGTTTTCTGAATGCCTACTTAGTCTTCCCATCTATTTCTTGATTGTGTGTGTGTGTGTGTTTGTTTTGGTTTTGCTGTTGTTGTTATTAAGCCATATAAGATGTATATTTTGGAAATTAAGTCAGTGATGGCTGCATATTTTGCAAAGTATTTTCTCCTAGTCTATTGGTTGCCTTTTTGTTTTGTTTATGGTATCCTTCCCTGTGTGAAAGTTTATAAGCTTGATTAGGTCTCATTTGTGTTTTGCTTTTGTTTCTATTACCCTGGGAGACCGACCCATGAAAACATTGTTACGATTTATGTCAAAGAATGTTTTGCCTAAGTTCTCTTCTAGAAGGTTATGGTATCATGTCTTACGGTTAATCTTTAAAACATTTTGAGTTTATTTTCGTGTATGGTATGAGGGTGTGTTTGAATTTTATTAATTTTTGGCTGTCCAACTTTCCCAACACTACTTGCTGAAAAGACAGGCTTTTCCCCATTGTATATTCTTTCCTTGTTTATCAAAGATTAACTGACCATAGGTATGTCAGTTTATTTCTGGGCTCTCTCTTCTGTTCCATTGACCCACTTGTCTTTTTGTGCCAGCATTATGCTGTTTTGATTACTGTAACTTTGTAGTAAAGTTACTTTCCTGAACTCTGGGAAACTTATGTCTCCACCTTTGTTCATTTTCCTAAGTATCGCACTGGCAATTCTGGGCCTTTTATGGTTCCATATACATTTTGGGATTTTTTTTAAATTCTATTGATAGTTATGTGAAAAACAACATAGGTAATTTGATAGAGATTGCATTAAATCTGTAGATTGCTTTTGGGTAGTAAGGTCATTTTAATATTAATTCTTCTGTGCAACTTTAAAAAGCAATCTTAAGATAAATTAAATAATTTGGGGCAATGAATAATAACAGTATAAATATATGTTATTTTAAAAGTATCAGCTAGTGTCTATATGGTGGTAAAGAGTATATTAATTTTATGTAATACATGAAATGCATGCCACCCATATGACTCAGGATAAAGTACACAATTAAAAATACTAAGTCCTTTAAACTTTGTTGTCAAAATATAATGAAATAATAAAGGCTTAGTTCTACTGCAAAGTTAATATTTACCAGAATTTTGCTTTACTAAATTATCCAGTTCCTGGAGGCTGCTTAATTTCAAGTATCTCTACCTCATACAGTAGATTTTGATTGATCTATAATATGATTCTGCAGTGTTTTTCAGCAATAGGATGACAAAACAGCAGGTTATCTTTATAACAATAAAAATACATACCGGTAACACTAACATGGTACCAGGAGGACCAGGTAGACCATCAGCTCCTGGTAAACCAGGACGTCCTGGAGGACCCTGGGGAAGAAAATGAAATCATCAAAATTAATAAATAAACTTTGAATACCATAACTCTACATTCCCTAATTTTTAATTTGTCCTTTACTCCTTGGCTAATCTTATTTTATTAATAGTAAGTATATCTAGAGAGGATTGTATTTCACTGCACTAGTTTTACAGAATTTAAATGATACATAAATTTATTGCTACTCAAGGAAGAAGAAAAAAGGGATTTTGCAAGAAGAGTTCCTACAGACTTAACATAAATAGTTTATTTCACCATGTGACCCAGGACATGATCTTCAAATTAAGATGCAGGCTTATTAACTCATTCTACCAGCATTCAGCTAAACATTCGTAGTAGTTCCTGGAAAATATGTCTTAATTCCGAAGGAAGAACTTGCTCTAATGTATCAGGTTCATATAAAAAAAATTGATTATAAATAATAAAAACTTTATTACTAATTATAAGATCAATGCATATTCTCTCCTCTCATTTTTAAAATTATAGTTAGAAAACTTAAAACTTTGCACATTGAACTCACATGTTATTCAAGTGAGAAGAATAATATCATAAATTTGTAGAATATATTTTATTTAAGTTGCATTCTTTTGAATGCCTTCACTTACCCTCTCGCCAGGGTCACCAGGGGGGTCCAGTGGGGCCTTGTAGACCTGGAGGACCCATAAGACCCTACAGAGAAATAAACCATGATGAGCCAGATTCCTGAATTTATTAGTATTCAGGCAAATTCATTCTACCAAAATCAAAGACGAACTCACTTACATTTCATAAACAAACACTTTCTCCCAAACAACTGGCCTATTAAACTTCCCATAAAAAGAGAACATATATGGGCTACTTTATAGCTAGCTCAACTCTTCCTCTACAAGGTTGTTCTCAGGGTAGACACAGACATTCCATGGAAGAACAGAAAAGGAGATCCTGTCAATGTACAATTCCTGAAGTGGAAGCTGGTGTCTGGCTCTTGTGAAAGAAATGGTATACTCATTCAATTAGACTGCAAAAATGTGACCATGAAGTTGAAATCTAGAAATCATTTATCTTCTTCTATGGGTGTAAGTATTTATAGGCAGGGGTATAATATATTTAATTCACATGACAAGAATTTAATTAATTCCACAAAAGAAAGAAGATTTCTTTCAAAGTCAGATCAGTACAATTCCCTGACAATAAAGACACACTGATGAATAACAACAGCCTTATTAAAAAATGACAATGGAAGCTGATAATCACTACATTTGGCAGTACAATAAAGGCAGCTATAGTCTACTTAGAATTCTCGGCTCCATTCATTGAGATATGCTTATACCTCTAAAAAGAAAAGAAAGAAGGCATTTATATATTTTTATAATTTTCAGGTACAAAGTTGAAGATGAGGTTAGAAAAGTCAGAGATAATTAAGCAACAAAAAATATTTAAAATAAAATTTAATTTCATATTACTCAAAAGAGTATCATTTGGATAGCTAAATCAGAAACTGATTTAAGGCCACCAGGTCCTCTAAGTACTTGCCTCTATAACTCAGTACTCAAAGGTGTGTGTGTGTGCTTAGTCACTCAGGAATGTCTGACTCTTTGTGACCCTATGGACTGTAGTCCACCAGCTTCCTCTGTCCATGGGGATTCTCCAGGCAAGAATACTGGAGTGGATTGCCATGCCCTCCTCCAGGGGATCTTCCAAACCCAGGGATCAAACCCAGCTCTCCTGCATTACAGACAGATTCTTTACTGACTGAGTCATCAAGGAAGCTCCATACTCAAAATATATAAATTTAATAGTATAATAGAAATCTTATATCTGATTTTTTAAAATCAAAACAAAAATAATCTTAAAACATTACATACCGCAGGTCCTGCAGGCCCTGGTGGTCCTTCAATAAGCATTCCCTGCAGTTAAAGAAAAGATAAAGTCATTACTAGGGCAATGGAACGCCTAACCTCTTATCTAGTTGGCTCTATGAAAGTATCACATCACAGCACTTTAAAACGTGAATTATCTACTCCTACATACAAAGATAATTACAAGCATTTTTGCACTGGAAGGGAGGAAATTCAAAACAATAGAAGACATAATTCCTGTCCTGAGAAAATTTATGAACTAATTAGCAAGGAAACAAATATTCAGATAAGTAATATTACAAAAAGAATATACTAAGTGCTCCCCAAAAGGGCAAATACATTTAACCAAATTTTTGCTAGCAGCCAGAATAACACCTGGTACATAGCAGAACATGATAAATATTTGTTGTGTGAATGAAAAGGTGGGAGAAAGAGCACCTAAGCACTTTAATTCAGGGAAAAGTGAGTAAAGTCCACGTTAAAGAACTGGGCATAAATGTAAGTTCTTAAGTAGACAAGAAATAGAATACTATTTCAGGATAAGAACCCAATTCTAAAAGTTTATGATTCTACTCCGAAAATTGTCTTGTCATTTTAAAAGTTAGTTGTAACTTTGCATAACAAAGACAAATTTATTCTGAAAATTGTTTTTAAAGATGTTGGTGAGCATATGATGTGCTTTCTCAGATTCTGGAGTAATAGACTACAATGTTCTCAGAGATGCAGCTTTTTTATGTTTCTCTTCCTCCATAACTTAAAAAAAAATTTGTCCTTGCAGTTTCTGAAATGATTTTCATGAGCCTGAGGTAGTTCAGCATACTTCCTTTATTTCTAATGTAATGCTGCTGTTGCTAAGTCGCTTCAGTCGTGTCCAACTCTGTGTGACCCCAGAGATGGCAGCCCACCAGGCTCCCCTGTCCCTGGGATTCTCCAGGCAAGAACACTGGAGTGGGTTGCCATTTCCTTCTCCAGTGATTTCTAATGCAATACTTTCCCCCAAAATGCTGATTAAGGAGAACGATAGTAAAATTGATTTCCAATAAGAATTTGCTTCTTACCAATTAACATAAATCTGAAAAATCACTTTTTTTCCAATAGATGAAAAGAAGGCAAATTTTAAAAAGAATGTTTTCATATAATTATATGATGTGATTTGGATATGAAACAAATAAGTACTATGTTAAATAATATATTTCTAATTACGTCAAGTCACAGCACTTAGAGGAAAAATTACTGAATTGGAAAATAGAAGAGATAAATTCAGGTCATAGTTCAACTACCAAACATTTGAACCTCAGGAAAGTTACTTAAATCCTTTAGATCTTAAGTCCTTTTAGTTATAAAAGGAAAGAATTAGATTAAAAGATTGTCAGCTATTATCAAATTCTAAAATTCTCTATCTCTCTGTTTTTTGATTTATTGAAATTCTACTTGCCAGAACTGGATTTACTAACTCACTTACTTGTGGCATTATAAATGTTTAGACATACAGAATTTTCAGTGGTACTACATGAACATGCATAATAATTTTCAGCAGTGATAGCTCATGATACAAATCACTGTACCAACCTTTACAACGTATTCACACCAGTACTTACAGGTTCCACTACTGCTGGTTCTCCCTTTCTGTCCTTTTTCTCCATATGCACCATGGCCATTTATCTGTTGAGTGAAAAATTCAAGCAGCCTGTCTTTAAGTAAATAAGGCTATTTAAGTATTTTTAAAAAGGTTATTTAATCATATAAGTGCATGTAAACAATCTATTAAAATATACTTTTGAACATAGAAACTAATTAAAGTTTTAAATATTGAAAATATACAAAGGAAAACATAATGAACATTAATGCTAAATCTTAAGTGAGATTGAACAATTGCTTCTTAAAGACATATTATACAAAGATAATGATATCTGTTGACCTCAGTTATTATTCCAAGGCAATAAACAGAAAGTGTCTTCAAATTAAAATCAAAATAATAGAAGTGGTAGGAAGAAATTAGAAAAGAGGTTAAAAAGTTTAAATACTAACAATTATAACAATAAAATGATAATTAATATGGTGGATTACTGAACTTCACCAGATAAGAAAAGGTCAATTAAACTGTTTAAAAGTTAGAAAATATTCTTGGTATCCTGAATGACAATGACTGATTTAATCTTATCAGTGCTATTAGAGATTATTCTTTCAAAAGAGACTCCAGTAGTGTGGCCTGAGATCTCCATGAGGAAGAATCTATCAAGGTCTCCTAGTAGTGGTCAACATTCATGATTTATATAAGAACAATCTATATTGTAAACCTGAAAAGACATCAAGATGAACATGAAAATACACCAGAAATAAGACACACAATGACACAGAGCATAATACTGACTTACACTTGTTTCTGTGATATCTGTTTCTGCTGGAACACCTGGACCAAATTCTTCATTAGTGGGGCTTGTTGGTTTATCTTCATATTCCTTATATTCATAAAAATCATATTCGCCTAAATCTCCATCTACCAGAAGATCAGAGTCCCTGCCGTCTATTTGTTTGTTTTCATATAGCATATCCTCAGAATTTTTCCTCTGGGAATCATAATCCTCTCCAGTTAGATATTCTTCAGTAAATACTTCTTCAACTGGATTTGGCTATTAATTTTTGTTGTAAGGAATTGGAGAAATGAAGTTTACTGTTAGTAAAGCAAGGTAAGCATTTGCAAATACAGTTTGATGGCATGTGATGGGAAGTGGTTTGAGTATTACTGAAGCAAGTCTGAAGGCTGGGAAAGATAGTTTTTCAACATCATTGAAAGGAATATTTTTGTACATTGGAATGCACAAGAAAATATTGCTTTCAAAGCACCTTTGTCAATAAACTGCAAATATTCACATAGATTCAACATGTGTATTTGCTTGTTCATTGGAAAAAGCTTGTTATGCAATTTAATATCTACTTTATAATTTGACTCAAATAATATATATATACAATATTTAGTTAAAGCTTGACTTAATTTTCAGATCTCAAAGAACCTCATATTGAAATATAATTTCTATCAGGAAAGCTATGTAAGTTTGACTCTCAATCCAAAAGTAAAATATTAATGCCAATATTGAGATTTATCATTGTAATATTTACTCAGAGCTCCAAGTATTTAGTGCAGTATTATATCACAATGAGTTCTTTAAAGCAAAGAAAATATAAATTATAGTCCTCAGAATTCAATACAATAAAATAGATCACTGTATAGTCTCATAAAGAGTATGAGCCTATTCACTTAAAAGTAAAAATTATATCAAGATTCTAATGTGATATAATTATATCAAAACTACTCACAGAGATACAGAAAAATAACACTAGTATAATTTCCTTTTTATAAATTATTCCCCATTAATAGCATAAATCTGAATAACATTCATTAGGTAATTTTTGGTCATGCTATGATTTTGACAAAGTTCAGACCAAATAATGTATCTTGCTACTTTAAAATTTCATCTTGAAATAACTTGTTTGCTATGATATAGCGAGTCTAGATAATAGAATAATACTTAATGATAAGTATGTTACATAAAGTCATGTGAATGAAAAAAGTGGTTAATGATTAATTCAGCAATTGTTAACTAAAATAAAATGTCCAATAACCATAATATTTTGTATTTTTAGGCAATGAGGATATACTATCATTACAGAGTACATATTATCCAGAATCAGAATAGTACTGTGTTCATAGTTCTGAGCTAAAAGTTGAAAGAATTTGAGCATATAAATAAACATTTTAAGATAATCATTTTTGGAAAATGATAAACTTGATTAGTCTGGATTAACTTGGACAAGATTTGGACTTGAAATCTGTTTTTACCCTAAAATGTTATTATTCTAAAATATGTGTTTTCAGGTAAATTCCCACTGGGACATATGTGATGTAAAATTTTTATTAATTTAAATGATTCAGTTAATCCTCATACCAGGTGTGAAGAAATTTTAAAAGCTAAACTAATTGTATACTTATTTTCTCATAATTGGAATATGTACATAATATGAAATTCAGGAAGACTGTTCTAATTTGTACCTGAATATACTTAAATATTTTCATAGAAAGGACTGGGAAAAGTTAAGATATATTATTTTAGCCATACTAAGTTTGAAAATGTAAACAGACATTAAAATCAACTAAGACTACATTTTGTCAAAATATTTGTGTCATAAAAATGCATGATTATTGGTCAGATAGTGTAAATTTTAATTGTATCATTTGATGATACAATTTTTTTTTTTTTTTTTGGAGGATTTTCCTCCGCACAGAAAGGTCATGTTGTGAGTAACCTTAATCACATTTTAAGAAGCTTGCTCTATCCCAGGAGCAATAAAAAATGACGGCAGCCAATTCAGTCTGATCAATTTAACATTGCATGAAGCAGAGTCATGCAAACCTGAATTGGGATTAATTTTAAATGAACTGTTTTTAGTAATAGTGAGCCAGTGCTATTGTTTCTCTTACTTTGGTAAAGGAATAAAAACATCAAATTTTTCAGAGGTTACAGATTCTTCCAGAGTAAAATATATCAAGAAATATTGCACATTTAAAAAATTTGAACTGCAATTTAATGCTGTCTATGAGCATTACCTCATTTGATCCAGATACACTCCTAGGAGCTTCTGTCTGGTAACTTTCTGTCCCATAGTTGTATTCTTGAAAATCATCAACAATATTTGCCTAATAGTGAATTCAAAAGAAAAGTAATTAGTAAGAATGTTAAGGTAATCCAAAATCTATGGAAATCATAATTATATAGGGTATTGTATTAGCCAAATGAGTATTTATCTAGTTGGGTTAGGACAATGACTCATCATCAGAGATCTTCCAGCTTATCTAGGAGAGATCTTGATTGCTTTTTCTTTGCTACCTTTACCCCTAGCTTGGCCATTGCTGCTGCTTGATAAGTTTTCTTCTTCTTGGATGCAATTTTTTCAGATTTAAGGGGTGTAAACTTTTTGGACTTTTTCTTTGAATTAGTGGCCACTGTCTTCATCTTCACTTTGAAACTGAATTTCTTTTTCTGTAAAATGTGGTGAAAGATGGAATGGAAAACATAAATAAAATGAAAAAGGAAATGAAGAGCATGGATGAAAGGAAGAGTAAGCAAACCAACCATATATCATTCCTTCAGGACAGCTACTACTGTCAAATAAAAATCAGTTATTGGGTCATAGAAATGAGATGAATGAGAGATCGACGGTAAGTTTGAGGAAGAGTGGACATAAGGAACCACAGGATGACAAACACCAGGACACCATACACAAAGGTTCTACTTTGCTTTTACCTCGGTTTGTGCTATTGTCTCCTCAGTTACAGTGGGTGTCTCTGTTACACTTTCAGCCTCTTTATATTCTCCTTCCCCATACTCATAGTCATATTCCATAATATCCTCAGGTGCATACTACATCGCAAAGGAAAAAATATCAGGCAAGTTTGTTAGTTGCTGGTAATACTATTAACAAAATGGGAATCATGTTCTTAACTTTTACTGGTAAAGTTAAGAGACAAGGAAATACTGTTATCTAAATATTACTTGTGTTACAAAGAAGTAATACTGTCATATACAGAATATAATTTAATACTAACAAAACAGGTTTTCTAAGAGCAGAACAGTAGTTAGGAGTGTGAGGAAATTAAAAGTTTGGAATATTAATTCAAACTTTTAATTCTTAATATTAATTCAAACACAGCAGTTACATGCTTGGACATGGACACAGTTGTTGTCCATAGTTGTTAAATATTCATGTTAATTTTAATTTGTAAAAACTACTACACAAACCTCTTTTATTTATAGTAATTTCAATGGGTACTTTTTTTTTTCCATTGAACTGCATGTTTAAAAATAGTCTTCCCAAGTATGAAGGAATTTTCATATGAGTTGTGGGATGGAAAGGGGAGAGGAAGGAAAGGGAACAGAAGGAACATGAAATGATTCTATATTCTATTTAGAATAATAGAACCAATGGGAAAAAATCTAAAATCTATTCAGAAATAACTAATTTGTTATAAACTTAGATCAAAATGAGCATAGTTGTGAACCATTAAAAGATTCAAAATTAGATCTGTTTATATTTAACACACTGTATCGATTTTTACAAATATTGTGTTTTCTCTATTGAAAAGAGTATAACACTTGGGTATCTTAAAACATGTAAATATAACTCAAATTGAAAGATGGAATACTAGATTGTTTTTTATTTAAAAAATTAAGAGAGAAAAGTATGTTTCTCAATAAAGGGATTAGAGAAACAATTAATAATTATGAGGAAAACAAGTTCACTTTCAAAGCCAAATATCTCTACTGAAATTTTAATCTTAAACATGTATTATTGGTTGTAATCAAAACAACTCTAAATCTATTAAGGTCATATATAACAAAAATATATATTAAGCAGCAAATCAATAAGCTAAAATGCTAATATATATGTATATATTATTTATATCTTTATGTATACGTATACATACATTTGTGTATGTATATGTACATATATTATGTTTAGTATATTTATGTATATATATACTTAGGTACATATATACATATGTGTGTGTGTGTATATATACACACACACACATATATGCTAAAAGCAGTCTATTTAGAAATCCCTAAGCATTTGGTAAAATTTCAGTTATAACCCAAGTGGACCTCTCTTGGCCTTTTAAAATTGCCAATAGTTCCCTTTCAATGCACCAGAAAGATATCGCTTCACACCATGTCTTTTAGAGACTTGTGATCATTGGACCTTCTAATAAGCACTATTAGCTATAGCAATGCAAATGAAGGCAAATTTCATAAAGACATATAATGAAACATATTGCAAACCAATCGTTAGAATGATTGTAAAACCAAGAAGGATTGTAAAAACAGACAATTTAAAAGCATCTTAAATGCATCTTGAATGAAGCCTGATATTCAAAATAGCCAGTTACCTTTACTATCTTTATATCATATTTTTCTTTTTTCCTTATAGGAGGAGACCTGTTCTAATCTCCATAATTCTCTCTTCTGTATTAACTTTTTCTACATGGAGATCAAACAGACTAGCTGTGATGGTGGAATAACGAAGGAGGTACTGTGCTCATTATCTTAGGCACGAAAGCACATGCTTTTCTTAGAGCCATCCAGAAGTCAGTGAAAAGAATCTTGCTTCTGTTCTCCTTATGTCTTTAAACAACATCCCCTCTGGTGGGTACTGACCCATGTAGGAATTTGCTTGTCTACATGAAGCCTTACAACTTGCTTTTGGAAAAGATTCTTCCTTTTTACTGCAGAATTTTTTGATGCCTCAAAGACAGGTAAAGAAGAGAGAACTAGTTATAATTAATCAGGTGAATATGAGCAAAAAGATGTGCAGTGATAGAATTTCACCTACGATTTGGGAGTTGCCTAGCCTAAGTTAAAACATTTGAGGAGAAAGGGACTTTTTCTGGAAATTTTGTTAAGTCTTTTCTTATTCAAGTTTTTAAAAAAATAGTGGCATCAGCAAATATCTATGCAACTATGAAAACTAGGATATCTGATAAATATTAAGTGCAAAAAATTAAAGGTAATAAGTTAATTTATAAGAGTGTTTTCCTCTTGCTGTTTCTTCCTTTTCAAGTTTTATACTGATATGAAAAATAAGAATGTTAATTCCCTACTATACATAGGGCATTGCAATCTGTGTTGCATTCAATATATTAAGAAAGAACCGTATGCAGATGTAACATCCAATTTTCTAATTAAGATGGAAGGATTATTTAACATGGTGGAAAAATTCCCAAACCACCATAATTTTAATATTGGTTACTTCACTATATAAGTGGTATTGCAGAGGTTCAAGTTGAATAATAGTTTCATATTAACACCGTATTTAAATCTATCATTTTACATTTCACTATGATTATGATACAATGTTGCATCAAACACATACAAATTGAATCTTAAGAATGAATTAAAGTATGCTCTTTAGAAGATATGAAACCATACAAAATCACAAGTTGAAGAAAACATATTTGAGTTAATTTATAAAATAAATTGACATATTTATTAATCCAAATCAGAATAATATATTATTGTCACAAATTTATTAATGGAAAATTAAGCAATATAAAGTCCAACATGTATGTTGGATGCTCTGTTTTGCACTGTATGTTCTTTATTCATTGGTAACATTACATTTGTATTTTGCATAGGCAAAATATCTGTTGTACAATTATTAAAATGCATACTTGTAATATAATGATACATAAATGGCTATAGTTCAAAAGTAATATAAGGGTGGCTTACAATTCTATTAACCAGGTGTTCTTCATACTAGTATAAAAGATTTTTATCACTGAAGTATCAATGTAATTTAGCATTGTTGGGAAAAAGTGAGAGCTGATTCTTCAAAAATTTTTCAAGATGACATATTCAATATTCTTTTCCTCATCAGCTGCTTCTAGTAAAAACAAATTTGACTTACCAGCAGAATGTTAAATTTATGAATCAAGAACTAAAGTAAAAAGGAACGCCTTTTTAATGAATTTAAGATAAAAATGGTTAAAAATATTATTTTTCCTTAAAATAACTCAGCTTACCTGACATAATAGCATTAAAACATGGGAATAAAACAGCTCAAGGTGATATAAGAATGCATACCTTCATTCTTCCCCAAATCAGAGCCATATCTGTTGCTAAAAAGAACAAGTCTTATCTTTCTTAAAACAGGACCAAAACATTAATAAATCTCATCTGTCTTGAAAATATATACTAAATGTTATAAATTTTAATATTGAGGCCCCACACAGTCCCCACTAAACCTGAAGATATTAGAATGTTTTAATAATCATGAAGGAATTCACAGATTGTTCTAATAAATCATGAGGGAATAAAAAGAATGAAGCACTTGAGAATTGGGAGACAAGCAAACACAAATATCCAAGTAATTTCTCTTTTATTCTCTCATATTTGCTTTCCTTCCAGCTTCTTAAAGCTTTGTTCTGTTTCAAAAAAAACATTAATATTAAATTATGGAAAAAGTCAGGGCAACAGAATTCACTAACATACCTTAAAAAGAAAAGTGATGTCAAAAATTAATAAAACACAAATTTAATTCACATGTAGAAATAACAGTAAACTAAAATTAAGAGATAAGATCTTAACCTGCTCTAAATAGGAAAACTCAAAAGACTGTACTTCATAGTATTTTAAAAGTCAAGAAGAAAGCTATTTGAGTTACTTTCAAAGGTAAGAATAATTTTGAGTTTATAAACTTCCACCCTACCTTCTAAAATTTTAAACTCTTCATCTTAAGAAATAAAGTTTTGCAGCCAACTGAAGACTCAACTCTTTCCAGAATTTGCTTTTTAATTTCCAGAAAATCCACATTGACAAGTTTTATCCAAAAATCTGCATAAAAAGGTACACTGTGCTATATTTTTTTGTTCTTTGGGATATTCAAGTCTGACAAAATGGCTATGGCTAACTTAAATGTACACATTTTTTTTCTGAGAGAGAATAGAGTCAAATTTCATTATGGTGATTTTCTTGCAAAAACAGCCTGGAAAAATGGTTTTATATCAGAATTTCAAATAAAGTAATGCACTATTAATCAAAGCATATGAACGACTAGTTACCGCAATCAGTTCATACTGCTTTTCATTCCATTGCTCTTTGTATCAAGTCTAGTGCAAGAAAAGGAAAACTTACATATCAATGTAGCATAATCTTGTAAGAAATCGAAAAAAAAGAGTCTCTAAGTATTCAACACAGCCTGAAACTTGAAGATAGCATTAACATCCCTCTTTCATCTGCTGCTGCTGCTGCTGCTAAGTCACTTTAGTCGTGTCTAACTCTGTGTGACCCCATAGACGGCAGCCCACCAGGCTCCGCTGTCCCTGGGATTCTCCAGGCAAGAAGACTGGAGTGGGTTGCCATTTCCCTCTCCAAAGCATGAAAGTGAAAAGTGAAAGTGAAGTTACTCAGTCGTGTTCACTCTTAGCCACCCCATGGACTGCAGCCTACCCGGCTCCTCCGTCCATGGGATTTTCCAGGCAAGAGCACCGGAGTCGGGTGCCATTGCGATCAACAGCAATTGCCAAAGGCTTGAAGATATGGCAAGTACGCTAGAAAATAGTTATCCTTGTCTTGAGACTGCCTTAATTATAAAAGTAACAAGGAAAAAATAAGTGTTGGAGAAAATTTCTTTTCTCATCTCCCGCTAAGAAAAATATCCTCCTCTACACACTATATAAGGGAACTAGCTCTATTTCTAAGAAATTAAGTAAGAAAATACTTAAGATTAAAACAAACATCAAAAATCTTCTTCATATTGCATCTTCTTTGAAATATTAGTGAAAGAGTGTTAGTCACTCATTAAAATACTATTAAATAAAAGGTATAGTTTAATTAAAAGTGAATAAACAGAGGTACAACTTGAAACTGCAAACTATGTCATTACCACTGGAATGAGAGAACCTGCCCTGATCTTACGTTCCTCACCTCGTCGACCTGGGGTTCCTGAGCCTGAGCAGCCTTGGGAGCTGAGGAATCACAGTCTGGACTGTAATGCTCACAGTAGTCATATGCTGCTTTGGGGTCACCTATGATCAACAATTGCTGGATGTCCCCCTGCCAAGAAACAAACATGGTTACTTAGCATATTCGAATACACATATATCCAGAGCAAGATTTACCCAAGACATAGTGTTTTTCATGTTCAAATGTCTGAGAAGAAAAATCACTTACATTTCGATGTTGAAAGCAGTCTTATAAGATTGAGAGAGAAATTCACAACTATTTAACAAATCAGATCTTAATATATTCCAATAAAAATTAATGAAAATAAATTAAAAAAATTAAAATGTAATAAAATATAGATTAGAAATAATAGTAGGGTTAGCTAAAAGTTTTAGTTTCAAGACATTCTGGAAACTGTATGAACAAGAGGAAAATCAAATATTTTGCTCTTGAAGTCACCTGAATATTTCCACGTGGGTCTAATTCAACATGAAGCCAGTCTGATATAAATCTATGGGTCATGATCATATTAATTCAGAATTATGCCCAGGTGTGGAAAAATCTCTGGGTTAATATTCATTTGACTTGGTAATTCAAGTTTCTGTAAGTTTGAGAGCATGAGTCTGATTCACAAAACTCCTGATTTCAATTCGAATAATTTCCCAGTTATTACAGTTTTCTCTGTATCTGACTAGCATAAGTTATTTAGAGCCTGATGAAAATTTTAGACATCTCTAAAACTGAGTACTAAAAGAACTCACAGCACTTTTATGCCACAGCATTCATTTATTCATCAACTAATGTGGATTGAAAAGGTACAATACACAAGACATTGAACATAGCATCATAGGAGGTGCAAACATAAACTTGATATAATCTTTGTCCTTGGAGATTGTAATATAATGGTTAATATTTAAAACTGTAATAAAATGGAGAGTAAAATTTATATCTTAAAAGATACAAGCAAACTCATGTGAAAAGTACCCAGAAAAGAATATAAATTATTTAAATCTGGCCCAAAACTTTCATTAAATACCATGGTTACTATCTGTAGTGTGGTAGTTAATGCTATTTGCATTACTTTCTTCTGTCTAAAAAGCACTCTATATTCTTACTCTTAAAATTAGTATTTATTTTAATGGCTGATAAATCTATATTTTCATCCCTATCACATTATTGAGATAAAATTTATATACAGAATTTATTCTTTTAAAGTGTACAATTCAGTGTTTTTAGTTCATTCACAGGGTTTTCCAACCATTACCAATATCTAAGGTTAAGAAACTGTTATCACCTCTAAAAGAAACACCACAACCAATGACAGTCGCTGCTTATCTCTCCTTCCCCCTGCCCCTGGTACAACTAGACATTTCATACATCATGAAGCCTTTTGTGACTAGCTTTTTTTTATTTATCATGACTTCAAATAAATGGACTCATTATTATGTCTGTGTTGCTATGCGCGATGGTGTCCCACAGGTCTTTTATACTCTGTAAACTTTATTTCAAATTTATTCTTTCTTTTCTTCATACTGAGGAATCTCCATTGATTTTCAACTCCAGATGTGTTTTATTCTTTTAAAAGAAATCCAACTGTTATTTATCTCTATTTGATAGGACATAATTTCCATATTGTCATTTAGTTCTTATGCTGTGGTTTCCTTTAGCTGTTTTTTTGTCTTTTTTTTTTTTTTTTTTTAACATAACTGCTGACTTAGAGTCTTTGGTAAGCCCAATATCTGTCATGTCTTCAAGGACATAGATTTGCTTTTCCTTTGTATGGGACATAATTTCCTGATTCTTTGCCTGTCTCATATTTTTTTCTTGACAGTTGCATATTTTAAATATCACCTTTTGGAAACTGTATTCCCTTATGCCTTCCCCTCAATGCCTGATATGTCTGTTTTGCGGTTATTTTCGCTGCTTGTTTAGTGATCTTTTGAAGTAATTTTATAAGTCAACATTTTTTGTTTTCTGTGTCCACTGAGGACTCTACTCAACTAGGCTAGAGATGAGTAAATGATTGAACAGAGAGTTCCTTAAAAACTTTCACTATTTGCCAAGAGTCTATGAGTGTATATTTGTGTGTGAGTATGCCTTTAATATTTCAACAGTTTACAACTATGCTTTACATCTCATTTTTTGTTATCAGATCTTAAAGCTCAGTGATATTTGAGATATTAGGGTCTCTTCAGGTCTTTTCTGAACATTTACACAGACCTCATAGATACCCAAGATTATACAGAAGCTTTTCAGTGCCCTTCATAGACATCTCATTTCCAATTTTTTTCATCTTTGTCTAATCCTTGTTTGCTCAACATCCTAACATTTAAGTACTAAGATCTGCATCTAGAATGTCTTATTAGTAACAGAAAAATTACTAAAATTAAATCGTCAAAAACACACATCTGCCAATAAAAATTTCACTAACATGACGTATTTCAATGCTTGATAATCATTAAGATAAATTTTGTTGAATTAAGAAATTTCTTCACAGTCAGATTTGGCTATAATTCTTCAATTACTTAGTCGTTTTATTCAATCATTCATTCAGAAAGTTCTTTATAAGTACATGTAATCTCAGTGGCTCAAAGGTAAAGAATTCACCTGCGATAAAGGAGATGCAGAGACGTGAGTTTGATCCCTGAGCTGGGAAGATTCCCCATGGAGTGGGGAAATGACAACCCACTCTGCTTATTTAATGTATATGCAGAGTATATCATGCAAAAAGCCCAGCTGGATGAATCAGAAGCTGGAATCAAGATTGCCAGGAGAAATAATAACCTCAGATATGCAGATGATACCACTCTAATGGCAGAATGTGAGGAGGAACTAAAGATCCTCTGGATGAGAGTGAAAGAAGAGAGTGAAAATGCTGCATTACACCTCAATACTAAAAAGCTAAGATCATGGCATCCAGTCCCATCACTCCATGGAAAATAGTGAGGGAAAAATGTAGAAGCAATGACAGCTTTTATTTACTTGGGCTCCAAAATCACGGCAGGGCTGATTGCAACCATGGTGGCACTTGCTCCTTAGAAGGAAAGCTATGACAAACCAAGACAGCATATTAAAAAGCAGAGCCATCACTTTCCCGACAAAGGTGTGTACAGTCAAAACTACAGTTTTTCCAGTAGTCATGTATGGATGTGAGAGTTGGACCATAAGGAAGGCTGAGCACTGAAGAACTGATGCCTTCAAACTGTGGTGCTGGAGAAGACTTCCTGAGAGTCCCTTGGACTGCAACAAGATCAGACCAGTCAGTCCTAAAGGAAATCAACCCTGAATATTCACTGGAAGCACTGATGCTGAAGCTCCACTATTTTGGCCACCTGATGCAAAGGGCTGACTCATTGGAAAAGACTCTGATGCTGGGAAAGTTTGAAGGCAAAAGAAGGGTATGGTAGAGGATGAGATGGTTAAATAGCATCACCAACTCAATGGACATGAGTTTGAGCAAACTCTGGGAGAAAATGAAGGTCAGGGAAGCCTGGCATGCTTCAGTCCATGGGGTCGACAAGAGTCTTATATGACCTAGCAACTGAACAACAAATAACTAGTAACAGAGAAATTTGAATTTTCTTCATTCTGCTGTTAAAAAAAAAAAAAGGACATCATTCAGTACATCTTGAATACTGTCATCTTAGAGGATCTCAATTAGAAATTCTACTTATTGAACACCAGCTTTGTCATTAATTACTCAGAATTATGCAAGTCATTTTGGACTTCCCAGGTAGTGCAGTAGTAAAGAATCTTCCTGCCAATAAAGGAGACTCAAGAGACATAGGTTTGACCCCTTGATTGGGAAGATCCCCAGGAATAGGAAATGGCAATCCACTCCAATATTCTTGCCTGGAAAATTCCATTAACCGAGAAGCCTGGCCGCCTACAGTTCATGGGATCGCAAACAGTCTGACACAATGAGCAATTAAAACTTCAAACTTAACTTACAGATAATATAATAAACTAAATGCAGCTTTTGCTAAAACACAAAAAAAAGTCATCTGTTGTATGACATATGGTATTTTTAATAGCACATTTTTCTAGAATACTGGATTTCTAAGTACTTAACTATTCTAGTTAAGGCACTCCACTTCATTAAATGGAATCCTGCCATTATTTCCACTATAAATTCTTTATTCAGGTGTTTGATATTCAGCCATAAAATATACTACTGGAAAGAAACTGGAAAATTCAGTTAAAAATCTATAGTGCTCTTTTTCCCAGAAGGTATTTTACAGTGTTTTATGGTAATCATATGACATGATATGAGACGGTCTGTAGACAAACAAAAGCATCCTGACAGGTTGAATGAACCATAAATATTTAGATTCAATAGTAATAAAAAGTTCCACAACTGGAAAAAGGTGGAGTTACCAAGTAAAATTGGCATATGCTGCACACAGCATATGAAAAGACATCCTCCGCCTCTAATGACCCACAAAGCCAAAATTAAAGCAGAGCTGATGCAATTACCTTGCTATCTACAGCTGTGCCAACTAGGTCTGAGTCTATGCTATAGCATTTGTCTACAGACAGGATGATCCTAGAAGAGGAAAGCAAAATAAATGTAAGAAAACTGAATAGAAATTATAAAGATATGGTTCCTCTGAATGTAACTTCCATTGCAAAAGGATTCTGACACATTTTTATCACAACAAATTATTTAAGTATTAGCGTATCCTCATTTCAAAGCTAAAATATAATGCATATATCCTAACAATTATGTCTGTTATTTTTGGTTTTATATGCATATACATGTTGTTGTTTAGTGTCTCATTTTATTTCAAAGTTTTTGAAAATTAGAAATTTCATCTTCTCTAAGCCCGGAGTAAAGCACACACTACAACTGTATTCTATAAAATCAGCTAGCCTCCATATTTCCTGAAGCACATTCTTACTTCCATTATTTCCAACATGTAGGTATCTCAATGGGAATTAATGCATTTATAAAATGTTTCTCGGGAAAATCTTAACTGTATGTTATAAGCAAATAGGAGTTAGGGTGATGAAGAAGATGGAGAGAGAAATAGTATTAAACAGAAAAAGCATCTTAAAACTTTGGATACATGAAGCTGACGAAGTTAGAAAAGTACATACAGTGCTGTACAGTTGGAGGGATGGCCCTATACAGTGATAGTGAGTAGTGAAGACTGAGCTATAAAAGAGATAAAGATAGAAGGAAAACAAAACAAACAACTAAGGAAGGAACCAATTTAAGAAGGGTTTTATGTGTCAACTGAAATCTAAACATTGTTGTTCAAAGACTTTGAACTATGGAGTAAACTGATCAATGCTGCATTTTAACAAAACTGCTGACAACATGGGGGAGGATGATTTGAAAGCAGCCAGTTTGTAAGCATAAGAATCAATTAGGAATCCATTGCAGTTAAGCACTGAGAAGCTAAACTAAGGCAATAGGAGGAATGGAATAAAGGATGGTGGTGGTGGTGGTGGTGGTGGTTTAGTTGCTAAGTTGTGTCCAACTCTTGTGACCCCATGAACGGTAGTCCAGCAAGCTCCTCTGTCCTTAGGATTTCCCAGGCAAGAATACTGGAGGGGGCTGCATTTCCTTCTCCAGATTATCTTTCTGACCCAGAGATCAAATCCAGTTCTTCTGCACTGTAGGCAGATTCTTTATCAACTGAGCCACCAGGGAAGTCTCTATGGAATAAAATATAGATATAAAAGATATCTAAGAATGAAAGATAGATATAAAAGATATTACAGTTTATTAGAGAAAACGTGTGAGATTTGAGAACTGAATGGATGCTGATGATGGAGTGGGATGGGATATGCAAGGAGAGAAGGAGAAAGTGCATTAGAGAGTAATGGAAGGCAGTTTTGCAGTTTCTGATATGTTCAAGAGCAGGGAGGCAAAGGCGTTTGTTTGGCTGAGAAACATAATAAAAGAGAAAGATGGAGGACCAACCTTTTAAGTCTATGAAGTGAAATGATAATTAAGGGTTGTTTTTAGAAAAAGGCCAGTCTTATTTATCTTTATTTACTTTTGAATTGCACTCCTTTACATGCCAACTGTCAGGTTATGTAGCTGTGGCCAAACTAAGCTATAAGCATCAGTAAGAATCAACAGATATTTTCCCTTTAACCTGACAGTGCATACTTCTGAAATAATTAATACCCATTTTTTTCCACTGATAATTACAGACAAAATGAACTTGCCTAGATTTAATGTTATGAGCTGACTGATTTCTGTCCCCAAATTCACATGTTTAAATTCTTAGTCTCAGAATCTGACTGCATTTAGAGACAGGACACATAAAGATAGGATTAAATGAAATCTTTATGCTGGGCCCCTAATCCAATATGGCTGGTCTTTCTATAAGAAAAGGAGAAAAGGACACAGACACCACCAAACGGAAAGCATGTGAAGACACAGGTAGATGACAACCATCTACAAGCCAAAGCGAAGGTCTCAGGAGAAATCACCTGAGTTCAAGCAAACAGAACTGTGAAAAAGTTAATTTCTATTGCTTTAAGACCCAGCCTATGGTATTTGGTTGTGGCGGTCCTAGAAAATGAATATAGACTGATAATTACTAGCTGTTTATATTTATATCTTGCAAGTATTATCTATAGTAGAATAAGGAAGAGCACTTCAAAACAAGTATTTTTGTTTGCTCATGATATGAGTAATGTTTAACTATGTCAAGGGACTGGTATTAAGTAGATGTTGTGGAAGTATTGACTGATTTAATATGACAAGTAGCTAGAATTCAGGGTAATCATAGGTTATAATGCACTTGGACAGTATCATCATGTGTAAATATTCCTGAGGCACTGGGGGTAACAGAAAGTAAAGTGTGTGTTAAGTTTTATTTGGGGGCAAAATGAGGACTGCAGCCCGGGAGGCAGCATCTCAGCTCTGAGAGACTGCGCCAAAGCAGCTGCCTTGGGAGAAAGACAATATATAAGGTTTTGGTGAAGGGGGAGCTCAATACCATGAAGCATTCATTTTACAAAAGGCTTTTTGTTAGTCATGAGGATCTGATTTAACTATGAAAGGATTTAGTGCTTCTCCAGATAGGAGGAGATGCAAGGATTGAGACCATAAAATCTGTTCCTAGAAACATCCAACTATTTAAAGACCTGTCCCACCAGATTCCCTGGAGCAGAGTGCTTCACTCAACCCTGAACTCTCTTGGGTTGTTGAAGGTCAACAGCTATAGAGGCAAATGGCAGAGGCCTTTGTTGTTCAGTAGCTGGCAAAGGAATTTGAAAGCATTGAGTTTTTAAATAAACCCACTCCAGTATTCTTGCCCGGAGAATCCCATGGACGGAGGAGCCTGGTGGGCTACAGTCCACAGGGTCGCAAAGAGTCGGACATGACTGAGCGACTTCACTTCACCAGGGATTTAAACAACTTTATCAAGTTAAATTATGCTAAAATTTATACTGGCTTCCCAAGTAGCTCTACTGGTAAAGAACTCGCCTTGCCAACGCAGGAGACATAAGAGACGGGTTCAATTCCAGGATTGGGTAGATCTCCTGGAGAAGAAAATGTCAACCCACTCCAGTATTCTTGCCTGGAGAACTGCATGGACAGAGGAGCTTGGCAGGCTACAGTCCATTAGATGGCAAAGAGTCGGACACGACTGAAGCGATTTAGCAAACATGCATGCTAGAGTTTAAATATCCATTTTATAATTTTTAAAAATACACTTTCATTACACTAGTTAAAAAGTTAAAACAACTCTTAGTTGTATCACTATTGTTGTTGTTCAATCACCCAGTCGTGCCCAACTCTTTGGGAACCCATGGACTGCAGCATGCCAGGCCTCCATGTCCCTCACCATCTCCCAGGGTTTGCCCAAGTTCATGTCCATTGCCATCAGCGATGCCATCCAGCCATCTAAATGAAATTATATCCTAATTCGTCAACAGTGAAAAGAAAAAACTAACAGAAAAAGTTTTATTGTTTTTATATACTATAAAATATACATATACAAAATCAGAAAAATATATTTTTGTTTGCTATACCTAATTTTATTTATTCATGTTAATATAAATGAAGAGTAAAACAACATACTTTCTTGAATTAAGAAAGCATATGCAAAATTAAATTACAATTCTTAAAAATAGAGATAATCCTTAGATTACAAAAGATTATTCATTTCAAACGTTCATTAAATATGAATATTTTAAATATGCATAATCAAAATTTGATCTTCCTCCCAAAATAGAGTTGTCTGACACTTCTTACAAATATCTGTTGTTCAAATAATGTAACTAAATATAACATTAAAAAATCTAAACAGAGGATTTAAAAACAAAATGGAAATCATTTGAGACTTTACCTTTAAAAATTAAGTTGAGAAAAATATTATTTGCATGAAAGGAAACATTATGCATCATTTAATATTTTTAAGTTGTATTTTAGCACAGACTCAAAGGACAAATTCATATTAGTAAGATCAGCATAAAGGTCAAATATGGATTTGCAAGCAGGTATGACTTTCACTGGCTGTCATACAAAGTTAACTGTAGAATTTGAAATTTACTTTACATCTTTTGGCCTTTGACTTGGCAGTAAATTTTTAATTTATTTTAAAGTAATTATAATCTTTTGAATATGGAAATAAATGGTAGACTGTTTTAACCTTTCATAAAGAGTTCAACAGTTGAACTGGCACATTTACTCTTTTAACCTAAACAAATAAACTAGATATTTGGCTATCATTTTTTATTATCATTTTCATTGCCTAATTTTAATTCTCTTACTTACTTACTTTTAACTCTAGAGAAAAAGGATGAAAAGAAATCATTGGTAGTAGCATCTTGATACATTTATTATCTAGTAATAGTTCTGCATGCAGTGACAGTGTCGCAGAAGTAATAGGTCCCATAAATAACATTTCCGAATACTTTCTTTTTCTGCTCTGATGCACTGCTCTACTTTTATAAATGATATATTTCTTAATTGAATTGAAGTTTTATCAAATCAAAATTGGCCCTTTTATGAAATATATAAAGCTAAGAGGATTTTTAAAGTATATATGTGTGTGTATATATATATACACACATACATATAATTAATTGATATACCTTTTAATCTTTTAATTTTAAAAAGCATTTTTTCAATAATATTGTGAAAACTTATTTGCTCGCTACAGAGTATAGTCAATCTATACATATGTCTACTGAAGAATCAAAGATTCTGTCATGCTGTCAAAGGTGAAAGCCAGAAATACCCGTGGCAGATTCATGTTGATGTATGGCAAAATCAATACAATATTGTAAAGTAATTAGCCTTCAGTTAAAATAAATAAATTTATATTAAAAAAATAAAAAGATTTTATTGTTTGTAAAATGTAACTGGAGTAAAGTTGATATATGAGTAATAATATATATATTGAAAAAGTATTTCTGGCATCATAAATTTATATAATACAATAAATAACCTTAATAGTTTGATCATTAAAAAAATAATGGGAGTTCTTGGAAAGAACTACACGGTTCTCTTGAAGGAAAAAAGCAAACCTGTTACACAGCATTCCTAATTTGAGTACTTCATGCCTTACAACTGGAAGACAAATTTAAGGCTTCTCCCTCCTCAGACAAACTCTTTTCTTAAAAAAAAAAAAAAGGCACAAATAACACACAAAATTTTAATAGGCACAGATATATTATGTCAGATAATAAATGTATTTCTTCTATAACTTTTAGCAGTAACTTACACAGAAATTTGACAGCCAGATAACTTTCAGAATCTTTCACCCTGGTTATCTACCAACTAGTCATCTACCCAGTTAATCAACACGTATTTATTCAGGAAAAGTAACATGCTGACATTATAGACAGGCAAGAGAGAAGTAAAAAGGAAAATCAGACCCAGATCCTACTTTCAGAGACTCTTTGTGAGCCCATGAACTACAGTCCACCAAGCTCCTCTGTCCATGGGAATTTTCCAGGCAAGAATAGTGGAGTGGGTTGCCGTTTCCTCCTCCAGGGGATCTTTCCTGACCCAGAGGAAAGATCCTCTGGGAGGGTATAACCTGATAAGAGAAACTACTTAGACATATTTCTTTAATATTTGCTGAATTCCAGTTATGGAAAGCAGGCTTCTCTTGTAGCTTAGTTGGTAAAGAATCCTCCTTCAGTGCAGGAATTCACCTGCAATGCAGGAGACCCAGGTTCGATTCCTGGGTCCAGAAGATCCCCTGGAGAAGGAAATGGCAACTGACTGCAGTATGCTTGCCTGGAGAATCCCATAGACAAAGAAACCTGGTGGGCTACAGTCCATGGGGTCACCAGAGTTGACTTAGGGGCTAAACCAATTATGAAAAACCAATTATGAAAAAAAAATTAATTGGGCCAGCAGAGGTAGGGGGGATGAGACAGCATTCATCTGGGAAAATCAGAGGAATAATCTAGAAGGACCTGTCATAAATGAGATCATGAGCAAGTGTCTAATTTTTCTTTTAAATATAAAGGTACTTAGTATTCTTTGTTGGCTCTCAAATCCTAATCATTCATGCTGCTCTCTCTTAGCCTATGCCTGAAGAGTCTGACTCCACAGCTCACATCATCAGACTGTCTTGCAGGTGGTTTCCAGTACACACCATGGAAGTGACCACCAGGAGTTAGGAGTTTGGAAGGTGGGAAGAGGGGGTGGAGTAGTTTCACCAGACACTTTCCTGCCTGACACTGCAGTCCGGTACCCTGACAGCTACTGCCACTGTCAGAACACACTTGAGCAGGGCTCTAGCTCTCACTGTACTGCTATCTATCATGGAAAATGGGAAAGACAGTGCTCACCAGGTAACTCTCCCTCCTCGTTCACACCTCCTAAATCATCTAAGTAGAAATTCAGTTTCCTGGTGGAACCACAGTGAACTCACAGGGACTGTGAGACTTAGAGAAAGACCATGTGCTTAAAGGCCCTGAAATAACAATAGGTATCTTCCTTTTTGCATATACTGTTTAAGGATTCAAATAATCAGTACAGATATGTATCAGTTTCCAGGAAAGTATGCTGTTTCTACTAGATGACACAGTTTATAATCTGGGCTCTTGATTTTTTTTTTTTTTGCTGGGGTGTGGGGGTAGAGGTGGGGCTGGGGGCTGGGAAGGCACTGTGCAGCTTATGATATCTCATTTCCCCAACCAGGGTCTGAACTCTTGGGTCATGGCAGTGGAAGCTCAGAATCTTAACCACTAGGCCACCAGGGAACTCCCAGGAGCTCCTCTTCATAATAAGCCGATCTATATTGTTCAGCTAAACTCAATGGAATATAAACATCATGAGAGTGAGGACCTGCCTGTTTCATTCTCCCCGGTTTCCACAAATCCATGGAACAGGCCTGCACATATTAATATTAATGTATTTGTTTGGTAAATAGTGAAAGTGAAAGTCACTCAGTCATGTCCAACTCTTTGTAACCATGTGTAGTATACAGTACATGGAATTCTCCAGACCAAAATACTTGAGTGAGTAGCCCTTCTTTACCTTCTCCAGGGGATCTTCCCAATCCAGGAATTGAACCCAGGGCTCCTACATTGCAGGTGGTTCAATAAATAGATACCCAGGCAATTAATTTATTCACCATTACATGATTCAATTTTAACAACTCTAAACTAAAAATATTATTATTTGTCTTGAATTTCCTACAGACTCTTTAAAAGCTAATACCTACTGAAACACGTGTTAAAGTGTAAGTATACACAAATGTTAGGTTCAGTTCCTACAGTACTTGATACCAATTACAAGAGAACATACTTTTGACTTCACTTATGGACTGTATAAACATGTAAAATTTATACAGAGTGAAGTAAGCCAGAAAGAAAAACACCAATACAGTATATTAACACATATATATGGAATTTAGAAAGATGGTCATGATAACCCTGTATGAGAGACAGCAAAAGAGACACAGATGTATACAACAGTTTTTGGATTCTGTGGGAGAGGGAGAGGGTGGGATGATTTGGAAGAATGGCACTGAAACATGTATAATATCATATATGAAACGAATCGCCAGTCTAGGTTCGATGCGTGATACTGGATGCCTGGGGCTGGTGCACTGGGATGACCCAGAGGGATGGTAGAGGAAGGGAGGTGGGAGGGGGTTCAGGACGGGGGAACACATGTATACCTGTGGTGGATTCACGTTGATGTATGGCAAAACCAATACAATATTGTAAAGTAATTAACCTCCAATTAAATAAATTTATATTAAAAAAAAGAAAAAAAAAGAAAGAAATGGTGCTGGAGAATCCCTTTGTAATCTTCCAATAAATATACTCCAAAAAAGCTAGAGTTTCAGAATACTTAAAGAATAGAAGAGAAAGAAAAACACATTTAGTGAAGCAGTTTCCAGCATGTGACACAGTAAAAGCAATAGCTTAACAAAATTATACAGTGTCTCCATAAGATATTCCCTAGACACTAAAACTTCTGTTCATATTTGATATTAAATCTTTGCTGAAAAGTACAGTGGATCCTGGTAGAGGTTTAATATTGTATATCCAGGAACAAGACTGACATTAAATCTTTAACATAGCATAACATTCTCAAAAAGTAGAGATTATCAGAAGATTAATTGCAAAACTATGCTTTCTGTTACTCAGACTTCTGAATTTGCCAAGGCATTAACTCTCATCACAGTTGTTCTTTCTTTTTTTTTTTCCAAACATTCTGTACAGTTAATGATTCTTTCTCAAATATTTTGTGTGGAAAGGAAGACTGCCAAAATGCTTAGAATTTTAGTTTAACTGAAAAATGCATCAGAAATTGCATCTGCACTATAACTCAAAGGAAAAAAATGAAGAAATACCACATAATCACAGACAGAACTGCTACCCACTCAGTCTTTATATTTCACTGTCTCAAAATCAGCTTAAGAAATCATTTGTAAGAAAATGAGTAGCATTCCTATGTTACTTGAATGCACTACTAATTCAACAACTATTTACCAAGTATTACAGAAAATGCCTAAAGTTATATAAAACACTACCACAAAAAGTATAAAGTAGATATTTATTATATTCTTACTGAATATAAGATAACAAACATTCTTACTAAAAGACATCTATTGATGCGGCTTTTATTATTATTCCACAAATACTAAAAAAAAAAAAAGAGTAAAAGAAAAGAAAAAACAATTAGAAAAAATGTAGCAAATCTGGTCTCTTCCTTTCTTGTTTGCCACAATAATCTATACTCCGTGAATTAATAAGTGCTAGAAAGCATATTTATGTCATCCACTTAAAAGTATTTTCAGGCACTCTTCTAGACACTATGGATACAGAGCAAAACCTCTGCTCTCTTACATTCAGAGAAGGAAGGAAGTGAAAGTCCCTCAGTCATGTCTGAATCTTTTTGAACCCACTGACTGTCCATGGAATTCTTCAGGCCAGAATTCTGGAGTGAGTAGCCTTCCCCTTTCCAGAGGATCTTCCCTACCCAGGGATCAAACCTAAGTCTCCCATATTTCAGGCAGATTCTTTACCAGCTGAGCCACAAGGGAAGCCCAAGAAAACTGGAATGGGTAGCCTATCCCTTCTCCAGTGAAGCTCCTCAACCCAGGAATCAAATGGAGGTCTCCTGCATTGCAGGTGGATTAGTTATCAACTGAGATATGAGGGAAGCCCTACATTCCACAGAAGGAAAGAGAAAATAAAACATAGTATCAGAAAGCAATAGGTGCTGGAAAGAATACAAAGCAGCTAGGAGAGATATTTAGAAGCTTATTGTTGTTCAGTCGCTCTCATGTCCAGCTCTCTGTAACCCCATGGACTAGCCCGCCAGATTCCTAAGGCAGAGTGCTGTATTATAAAATATGATCATGAAAGATTTTGCTGATAAGGGGTTGTTGAGACAGAGACAACAAGAAACTAAGAAAGTAAGAAATGCATAGAGATATCTAAGGGAAAGCCTTTCTGGCAAGAGTACAGTATATGCTTAGATCCTAAGGCTGGAGCATGATTGATGTGTTCAGAAGTTATGCCCTATGGATCAGAGGGAGCAAGGAGCCATTAATGAGGTCAGAGAAAGGGGCAAAATGTGTGAATGAATCACTTAGGAGCCTACAGAACTTCAACGTACTCTAAACGATATGAAAAAGCCACTAAATAATTATAACAAGCAAGTGACATTTTTTTGGTGACTCATTCATCCTTTCAGCCAGGTGCTATTTGACAGGAATAGACCTACTAGTTTAGGCTTTATGCTTAGAGAACAGACTAACAGAAAGGCAGAGGAAAGAGAAATCAATCAAAAGGCTTCTGCACTTTTATTTTCCATACTGTATGTAAGTAATGTAGACCTTCCTTTTTCTTGAGGTACTGGAATTTAATTTCTAATATATCTTACGTAGAAACAAGAGGGGAAAATTGGACTAAGAACTTAGGCCTTAGCTTCTTTGGTGATTTTAGTTTCTCATACAGTAATAATTGTGATGCTATTTGCCAACTGGATATAAATATAAATATATAGGCATATAATTATAAAAATTGTAATTTCCTACAATTATCAAAAAATAGATAACTCTAATTGTTATAATAATAAATAATATTTCACTGGCACTTACTGTATATCTGCCAGTCTTCTAAAAACTTTATATAGTCATATTATAATGAACTAGGTCATGCCTTTAAAATCTAATTCCTAAAAAACAAATAAAATAATTTGAATAGTTTATCACATTGTTATTCTACTTCTTTGAGCTAATAATAATTTCACACTGTTTGGTTCAGTTGCTCAGTCACGTCTAACTCTTTGCGACCCCATGGACTGTAGCACGCCAGACTTCCCTGTCCATCACCAATTCCCAGAGTTTGCTCAGTCTCATGTCCATTGAGTCGGTGATGTCATCAGTGAGCTAATAATAATGATTATTAGTTGATGAGCTAATAATAATTTTGCACTAACTGTAGTTTTACTATAAAGCTCAGGAAGTATATAGAAAGATGGTGAGATAAGATTATTTAGTTCAGGGTAATCCTATCACCTTTTAAAATTTCATTAAAAACACATAGTTCATAATCATAAAATAAGAGAACTAAAGGCTTTTGAATTTAGCTAAAATTCCAAGCATTTCATGTTTTAACGAAACACTGACTATCTGCTACCCTGTGGGCTTCCCAGGTGGCGTTAGTGGTAAAGAACACGACTGCCAAAGCAGGAGACATAAGAGACTTGAATTTGATCCCTGGATCTAGAAGATCCTCCAGAGCTGGGCATCGCAACCCATTCCAGTGTTCTTGCCTGGAGAATACCATGAAAAGAATAACAGGCGTGCATGGGGTCTCAAAGTGTCAGGCATGACTGAAGCAACTTAGCCTACACAGGCACATCGTGTGTCACGCGTGCTCATTCAACTCTATACACAGACTGTAGCCCTCCAGGCCCGTCTCTTCATGGGATTATCCCAGCAAGAATACTGGAGTGGTTTGCCATTTCATCCTTCTATGGCTCCTGGCTTTGCAGGTGGATTCTTTATTCACTGAGCAATCGGGGAAGTCCCATTTGCTACCTTATGCAAAGCCTGAAGTATTAAGTTTCTCTCTCCCTTAACCCCATTTACCCAATCAGTCTTAAGATCTGTCAATTGTACACACATTAGCATCCTGAAACAAGACCTTTCTCTCCATTTCTTCTGTGATGACCTTGTCTCTAAGTAACCTTTAATTTGAACTAAATGTTTCAACATATCAATTTTGTTTCCTTTTGTTTCTAACCAGGTTCTTCTGATTCTAGACTAACTCTTTCACTGACAAAAAAGGAATTGGTAAAAAAATAATCTCAATATTTAATTCCTCTTCTTAAAGAAACTTCTCATGACCTATGGTTTAAAGTTTAACTATCTCAGGGTACTATAAAATCCACTTCATAAACAGGCCCTAAAACATCTCACTAAGTCATCTCCTAAATATCCCCCAAAGCAAACTGCATTCTCAGATCTGCTGAGCTCATTCCAAACTTTCATCTTTTGTACATGTGCCCTCATCTTTAAACATCCTTTTATTTTTAAAATTATTTTGCATACCGTATTTTCTCCTTTGAACATTTCTATATCTTTATTAGAGACAGAATTTCTATCTTATTACAACTATTTATTTGTATCTCTATATAGGTTATTTGGAATTCCCTGGTGGCTCAGATGGTAAAGTGTCTGTCTACAATGTGGGAGACCTGGGTTCGATCCCTGGCTTGGGAAGATCCCCTGGAGAAGGAAATGGCAATCCACTCCAGGACTATTGCCTGGAAAATCCCATGGACAGAGGAGCCTGGTAGGCTACAGCCCATGGGGTCGCAAAGAGTTGGACACAACTGAGCGACCTCACTTTCACTTTCATATAGGTTATTTAAACACAATGTTTTTATATAATAGTTATTCTACTTCAACAGAGAATAGTCAACTACTTAATATACAACTAACTTTCAAAGGACATGTACTAACTTATACCTCTCTTAACTCCTTCTCCATCCAGTCAGTCAGTTCAGTTCAGTCACTCAGTCATGTCTGACTCTTTGTGATTCCATGGACTACAACACGCCAGGTTCCCCCATCCATAAACAACTCCCAAAGCTTGCTCAAACTTAATATGCATCGAGTTGCTGATGCCATCCAACCATCTCATCCTTTGTCATCCCCTTCTCCTCATGCCTTCAATCGTTCCCAGCATCAGGGTCTTTTCAAATGGGTCAGTTCTTCACATCAGGTGGCCAAAGTATTGGAAGTTCAGCTTCAGCATCAATCTTTCCAAGGAATATTCAACATTGATTTCCTTTAGGATGGACTGGTTGGATCTCCTTGCAGTCCAAGGGACTCTCAAGAGTCTTCTCCAATACCACAGTTCCAAAGCATCAATTCTTCAGCTCTCAGCTTTCTTCACATGCCAACTCTCATATTCATACATGACTACTGGAAAAACCATAATCTTGACTAGACAGACCTTTCTTGGTAAAGTAGTGGCTCTGCTTTTCAATATGCTATTTAGATTAGTCATAGCTTTTCTTCCAAGGAACAAGTATCTTTTAGTTTCATGGCTGCAGTCACAAACTGCAGTGATTTTGGATCCTAAGAAAATAAAGTTTGTCACTGTTTCCACTGTCTTCCCATCTATTTGTCATGAAATGATGGTGCCAGATGCCATGATCTTTTTTTTTTTTTTGAATGTTGAGCTTTAAGCCAACTCTTTCACTCTCCACTTTCACTTTCATCAAGAGACTCTTCAGTTCCTCTTCACTTTCTGCCATAAGGGTGGTGTCATCTGCATATCTGAGGTGACTGATATTTCTCCCGGCAATCTTGATTCCAGCTTGAGCTTCTTCCAGCCTGGCATTTCCCACGATGTACTCGGCATAGAAGTTAAATAAGCAGGGTGACAATATACAGCCTTGATGTGCTCCTTTTCCTATTTGGAACCAGTCTATTGTTCCATGTTCAGTTCTAACTGTTGCTTCCTGACCTGCACACAGGTTTCTGAAGAGGCAGGTCAGGTGGTCTGGTATTCCCATCTCTCTCAGAATTTTCCACAGTTTATTGTGATCCACACAGTCAAAGGCTTTGGCATAGTCAATAAAGCAGAAAAACATGTTTCTCTGGAACTCTCTCACTTTTTCCTGATCCAACAGATGTTGGCAATTTGATCTCTGGTTCCTCTACCTTTTCTAAAACCAGATTGAATATCTGGAAGTTCCTGGTTCATGTACTGCTGAAGCCTGGCTTGGAGAATTTTGAGCATTACTTTACTAGCGTGTGAGATGAGTGCAACTGTGCCATAATTTGAACATTCCTTGGCATTGCCTTTCTTTGGGATTAGAATGAAAACTGATCTTTTCCAGTCCTCTGGCTACTGATGAGTTTTCCAAATTTGCTTGCAAATTGAGTACAGCACTTTAACAGTATCATCTTTTAGGACTTGAAATAGCTCAGCTTGAATTCTATCAACTCCACTAGCTTTGCTTGTAGTTATGCTTTCTAAGGCCCACTTGACTTCTCACTCCAGGATGTCTGCCTCTAGGTGAGTGATCACAGCCTCATGGTTATCTGAGTCATGAAGATCTTTTTTGTATAGTTCTTCTGTGTATTCTTGCCACCTTTTATTTATATCTCCTTCTTCTGTTAGGTCCATACTGTTTCTGTCCTTTATTGGGCCCATCTTTGCATGAAATATTCCCTTGGTATCTCTAATTTTCTTGAAGAAATCTTCAGTTTTTCCCATTCTATTGTTTTCCTCTATTTCTTTGCACTGATCATTGAGGAAAGCTTCCTTACCTCTCCTTGCTATTCTATGGAACTCTGCATTCAGATGGGTATATCTTTCCTTTTCTCTTTTGACTTTAGCTTCTCTTCTTTTCTCAACTATTTGAAAGGCTTCCTCAGACTACCATTTTGCCCTTTTGCCTTTCTTTTTCTTGGGGACGGTCTTAATCACTGCTCCCTGTACAATGTCATAAACCTCCATCCATAGTTCTTCAGGCACTTTGTTTATCAGATCTAACCCCTTGAATCTATTTGTCACTTCCACTGTATAATGATAAGAGATTTGATTTAGATCATACCTGAATAGTCCAGTGGTTTTCCCTACTTTCTTCAATTCAAGGCTGAATTTGGCAATAAGGAGTTCATGATCTTAGCCACAATTAGCTCCCACCTTGCTTTTGCTGATTATATAGAGTTTTTCCATCTTTGGCTACAAATAATATAATCAATCTGATTTCAGTTTTGACCATCTGGTGATGTCCATATGTAGAGCTGTCTCTTGTGTTGTTGGAAGAGGGTGTTTGCTATGACCAGTGTGTTCTCTTGGCAAAACTCTGTTAACTTTTTCCCTGCTTCATTTTGTACTCTAAGGCCAAATTTGCCTGTTGCTCCAGGTATCTCTTGACTTCCCACTTTTTTTTTTTTTTGTCCTTCCAGACAAGTGGTTCTAACAAAGCCTTAACCACTAGCAGGCATAATGTTCATTCATATATTTACTAGTCTTCATTGGATATAAGCACTGGGCAGAGTTTGTGTTTGATGCCACTGATTTTGTATCTAAATTAATTGGATATAAATTCTGCTCTCAATAAATTTACAGTCTAATGAGAAAGAAATGCATTATTAGATAATTACAAAACAACACAGTAATAGATAGTGACAACAAGAATGCAATAAAAGATATGCGTGGGGTTTTTTTTTTTTTTTTGAGAAGTTAATAAAATGCCACAAAGTAATGATAAGCCTTAAAGGAAAAAAAAGAAAACAAGAAATCAGAGTTAAAACTTAAAAAGGGACAAAACAAAATGTGTGATACTTTATTGTAAACTGTTGGCATCACAAGATAATCTTTTGATGCATTAACAAGGAATTGCTCATATCAGAGGACAAACAATATCCTGAACAAATATTATTTTGGATCTTCTATAGAGCTCTGAAATCTGAATTAACCTCAGATGCTATACAGAGTGGATAAAAAAACAAGGCCCAATTATATATTGTTTACTAGAAACCTACTTTCAATATAGACACATATAGATTAAAAGTATAGGAATGGAAAAGATAGACTATACTATCACTAATCAAAAAAGTAAGAGTAACTATATTAATTTCAGACACAGAAGACTTCGGAACAAAGAAAGTTATCAGAGATAGAGAGAGTTGCTCTATACTGATAAAGGAGTCAATGGTCCAAGAAGAAACAATAGCTGTTGATGTGTATATGCCTAATAGAGAACATCAAGCTGCACAAGACAAAAGGTGATATAACTGCAAGAAGAAATGGAGTAATCTATTACAATAACATAGTTGGAAATTTTAATACCCTTCTACCATAAACTGAGAGATCTAGCTGCACAAAATTAGTAAGGACATATTTGAACACAACAGCATTATCAATCAAGTAGATTTAATTAACTTCTATACACTGTTTTATCAAACAGCAGATTATACATTCTTCTTGCATGGAATATTCACAAAAACAGACCACCTTCTGGGGCATAAAGCACACCTAAACAACTTAGAAGAACGGAGTTAAATTAAACTAGACATCATTAACAGAAAGATTTCTGTAAAGTTTTTTTTTTTTTAATGGATAATAAACTACACATTTCCAAATACAATGAGTCTATGGTGTTATCTCAAAGAAAATTATAAAATATTTTTGAACTAAATAAAACACAACTCATTAAAATATGTAGTATGCAGCAAAAGCAGTTCTTATAGAGAAATTTTTAACATTGAATGCAAATACAAGAAAAGGAGAAAAATATAAAATCAAATCATCTAAGATTCCACCTTGGAAAACTAGAAGGGGAAGAGCAATTTAATTACAAAGCAGTAAAAGAAAGAAATAATAAAAATGAGAGTCAAAACCAGTGAAATTGAAAACAATAACAAAATATGGACAAGATCTAAATGAGAAAAGCTTTAAAAATGTTGATGATATATCAAAGTACTAAATGAGAAATAGTCCATTTTCACAGATAGAAAGACTCATTATTGCCAGGATGTAAGGTTGTCCAAACTTGATCTATAGCTTCAACTTTCCCAGTTAAAAACTCTAGGAAATTACTTTGTGAATGTCATCAAACTGATTTTAAAATTTATAACAAGAGGAAAAAGGCCCAGAATAGCCAACTCAATGTTAAGTGAGTAAAACAAAGTTGGGGAACTGACATCCAGACCTCAAGACTTACTATTAAGCTACTGTAATCAATACAATGTGATTTTTGTGATAGAAAAGACAAATAGATCAATGAAACAGTATAGAGAGCCCTGAAGTAAATCCACGTAAGTATAGTCAAGTGATCTTTGACAAAGGAGCAAACAAAGGCAATACAATGGAGTAAAGATAGTATTTTCAACAAATTGTACTAGAACAAGAAATCCACATGCAAAAAAGTGAATCTAAACACAAACCTTATAGCCTTTATAATAATTTCAAAATATATCATTATCTAAGTGCAAAACTATGAAACTCCTGGAAGAGAACATTAAGAAAGGTTATATGACAACTGGGTAGGACAATGGCTTTTTAGCTACTACATCAAAAGCATGATGCATGAAAAAAATAAATGATAAGCTGGACTTCATTAAAATTAAAATCTTTCACTCCACAAAATACAATGTCAAGGAAATGAGAAGACAAGCCAAACCAGGAGAAAGTATCTGCAAAAGGCATATCTAATAAAGAATTGGGAAGGGGGTGCAGGATTGGGAACTCATGTACACCCGTGGTGGATTCATGTCAATGTATGGCAAAACCAATACAGTATTGTAAAGTAGAAAAAATAAAATAAAAAGAATTATTCTCCAAGAAACATTTGAAACAAAAATAACCTGATTAAAAAATGGGCAAAAGACTTTAACAGATAGCTCACCAAAGAAGATAGAGAGCTGGCAAGTAAGCATATATGAAAAGACACTCAACATATCATCAGGGAAATACATATTAAAACGAGATACTACTACACACCTATTAAAATGGGTACTAGCCAAATAGTGCCAAAACTGTGAAGGAAGAATTTTCATTCATTGCAGTGATAATGTAAGATAGCGCATTCCTTTTTAG
This sequence comes from Nanger dama, assembly GCA_917880005.1. Lineage (NCBI taxonomy): Eukaryota > Metazoa > Chordata > Mammalia > Artiodactyla > Bovidae > Nanger > Nanger dama. Next base: position 9,569,281 of record CAKJTW010000059.1, read on the forward strand.
AAGACAGTTTATTAGTTTCTTATACAACTAGGCATACTCATACCATATGATCCGTACACATTCCTTGGTATTTACCCTAAGAGGCTGAAAACTTATCAGCATCTTAGGTAAATATGACATCACTGTGTTATCATATCAATATGAAAACCTGAATCTGGTTGTCTATACAGATTTATTCAGTTATCAAAACTAGGAACCAATCATTAGGTCTTTCAGTAGATGAATGGATAAATAAACTGTGATACATTCAAATAATGGAATATTATTCAGTACTTAAATGACATAAGCTATCAAGCCATGAAGGACATGAGGAAATGCAAATGTATAATACTAAGTGAAGGAAGTCAACTTGGAAAGACTAAAAACTGTATAATTCCAACTATATGACATTATGGAAAAAGCAAAACTAAGAAACTAGTGAAAACTTAGTGGTTGCCAGCGTTTAGGGGAAAGGCAGTGATGAATAGGTGGAACACAGAGAAATTTTCGGGCATGAAACTACTTCATGAGATATTATTTATATATGTATTATGCATCTTTTAAGTGAACAATGAAAAGAAATACAGAAAAATAGTAGAAAAATGGAAAATACTAGAGATCTCTTCAAGAACATTAGAGATACCTATCTTTGATTTCATGCAAAAATAGGCATAATAAAGGACAGAAACAGCATGCAACTAACAAGCAGAAGAGATTAAGAAGAGATGCAGGAATACACAGACCTATACAAAACAAACAAACAAGAAAATGCTTAGTGACCTGGATAATCAAGAGGGTGTGATCATTCACATAGAGCCAGACATTCTGGAATGTGAAGTCAAGTGGGACTTAGGAAGAATTACTTTGAACAAAACTAGTGGTGGTGATGGAATTCTAGCTGAGCTATTTCAAATCCTATAAGATGACACTGTTAAAGTGCAGCACTCAGTATGCCAGCAAATTTGGAAAGCTCAGCAGTGGCCACAAGACTGGGAAAGGGCAGTTTTCATTCCAATCCCAAGGAAAGGCAATGCCAAAGAATGTTCAAACTACCATACAATTGTGCTCATTTCATATGCTAGCAAGGTAATGCTCAAAATCCTTTGAGCTTGGCCTCAACAGTACATGAACCAAGACCTCACATGTGTAAAAGTTAGCTTTAGAAAAGACAAAGGAATTAGAGATCAAATTGCGAACATTGGCTGGATCATTCTGCCTCACTGACTACTCTAAAGTCTTTAACTGTGTGGATCACAACAAACTGTAGAATATTCTTAAAGAGATGGGAATACCAGATAACTTTACCTGTCTCCTATGAAACCTGTATGCAGGCCAACAAGCAACAGTTAGAACTGGACAGGAAACAATGGACTGGTTTCGAACTGGGAAAGGAGTACATCAAGGCTGCATATTGTCACTCTGCTTATTTGATTTATATGCAGAGTACATTATGCAAAATGCTAGGCTGGATGACTTACAAGTTAGAATCAAGAATGCAGGGAGAAATATAAATAACCTCAGATATGCAGATGACACCAACCTTATGGCAGAAAGCAAAGATGAACTAAAGAGCCTCTGGATGAGGGTGAAAGAAGAGAGTGAAAAAGTTGACTTAAAACTCAACAGTCAATAAAGTAAGATCATGGCAGCCAGTCCCATCACTTCATGGCAAATAGTTGGGGAAAAAGTAGAAACAGTGACAGATTTTATTTTCTTGAGCTCAAAATCACTGTGGATGGTGAGTGCAACCATGAAATTAAAAGATGCTTGCTCCTTGGAAGAATGGCTATCACAAACCTAGACAGCATATTAAAAAAGCAGAGATATCAATTTGCCAACAAGGGTCCGTGTAGTCAAAGCTATGGTTTTTCTAGTAATCATGTATGGATGTGACTGTTGGACCATAAAGAAGACTGAGTGCCAAAGAGTTGATACTTTTGAATTGTGGTGTTGGTGAAGACTCTTGAGAGTCCCTTGGCCAGCAAGGAGATCACACAAGTCAATTCTAAAGGAAATCGACCCTGTATATTCACTGGAAGGGCAGAAGCTGAAACTCCAATATTTTGGCCACCTGATACAAAGAGCTGATTCATTTGAAAGGACCCTGATATTGGGAAAGATTGAGGTCAGAAGAAAGGGACAACAAAGGATGAGATGGTTGGAATATCACCTACTCAAAGACATGAGTTTTAGCAAACTATGGGAGATAGTGAAGGACAGGGAAGCCTGCTGTGCTGCAGTTCATGGAGTCACAAAAGTCGGACACAACTTAGTGACTGAACAACAACAAGACATGCACCTACCAAATAATCCAAGCATTCAACTTCTAGGTACCTAACTAAGACAAATAAAAATAAATTCCCACGCAAAATAGGCATTATTGTTCATAAGACCTTTGTATACAGTAGCCAAAGTATAGAAACAATCTAAATGCTTTCTAGCAGAATAGATGGATTAAGAAACTGTGTTTTATTCACACATTAGAAAACTGCTCAGAAAAAAAAAGCAAAATAAAGATACATAAGAAAACATGGATAAGACTCAAAAATGGCTTGCTGAATAACAAGTAGCCAAACTAAAATGAATGCAGTACAATTCCATTTAGAAAATTTCCATAACATACAAGTTGTAGTGATAAAACATAAATTAGAGATTACCTACAGTTTAGGATAGAGAAAGGATGGATCATAAAAATACAGGAGGAAAATTTCTCTGGATGTGATGACAATAATTTCAGAGAGATATATATTATATATATGTGAGTGTGTGCCTGTGTGTGTGCTGTCACATCCAACTCTTTGCCACACTATGAACTGTAGCTCACCAGAGACTCTCTGTCCATAGGCTTATCCAGGGAAGAACGCTGCAGTGGTTTGCCATTTCCTCCTCCAGGGGATCTTCCTGATCCAGGTATTAAACCCACATCTCTGATATCTGCTTTGCAGATGGATTCTTTACCACTGAGCCATCTGGGAATCCTCATATATGTATACACATATATGTGTATGTATACACATATATGTATATGTATACACATATGTGTATGGTGGTCACTCAGTCGTGTCTGACTCTTTGCAACCCCATGGACGGTAGACTACCAGGCTCCTCCGTCCATGGGATTCTCCAGGCAAGAGTACTGGAGTGAGTTGCCATTTCCTTCTCCAGGAGATCTTCCCAACCCAGGGATTAGAAGCCAGGTCTCCCGCAGTGCAGGCAGATGCTTTACCATCTGAGTCATATGTATATGTATACACATATATGTGTATGCACACATGTGTGTATGCATACATACATATGTATACATATATGCATATGCATGCACATATATGTATATGTCACAACTGATTAAATAGTACTCTTTTGGTATTTTTATATTATTGTACTTCAATTATACCTCAATAAATAGGAAAAATAGTCTCAAAGACTCTGACAAAAATGCATCTAGACTGGGAAAGATGGATAAATGTGAAAGTTGTTTCCATCTTATCATGCTGTTCTGTAAGAAAACTATGTCTACTAGCATACTATCCTTTTAAGAATGAACCTTGGAAAACATATGCAGTTTAAAGCGACATGGGGACTTCCCTGAGGGTCCAATGCAAAGGAAATGAGTTCAGTGCCAGTCTGGGAGGACTGCACGTGTCACGGACCACAGAGCCCATCACCACTACTGAGGTTCTGCTCCAGAGCCCATGAGCCACAAGAATTGAGCCCATGGGCTGCCATTACTGAAACCCATGAGAAAGCCCAAGAGACCATGCCTTGCAACAAGAGAAGTCACCACAATGAGGAGCCTGCACACCCCAGTGGAGAGTAGCCCTGGCTCACCACAGCTAGAGAAAGGCCAGGAACACCAATAAAGGCCCAGTCCAGCCAAACATAGTTAAAATAAGTACATCTAAGGAAAAAAAATATTCTTAGCAAGGAAAAAAGATATACAGAGGAGTCACAATCTGTCTAGTACTAGTACTTCAAGCACTTTACATGCATAAATTCAATTTTTTAACAATAAGAGAGAGATTATATTACTGTTCTCATCTGAAGACTAAGAAATTAAAACTTACAAAAAGTAATTACACAGAGAAACATGATTAAACTATATATTAGGATTCAAAATCAGATTTTTCTCATTCCAAAATCAATTCTTATATTTACTCTGCCATGCTAAAAGTATATAATCTGAATTATGGGTCTACATATTCATTTTGGCATTTCATATAAACTAATTTCAGCATACTTTAAAAAATATTTTTAGTTTTGCTTTTATCTATTTAATGCTGAATTCTTAAAACTCTGTAGCTTGCAATTCAAATATTGCATATTAGACTTTCTTTCAGATAAACAGCTGAAGTTACTTCAAAGTTTGGAATATGGTTTATGCATTAGGTTGATAATGTTTAATCAGAGAAAATAATGATAAATTTTGCTTCCCGGACCTCTGTCTTTAGTAGTTTACTGAATACCTCTTGGTTAGGTTAGATATATTTGATTAGTAGTGGCTGAAGACACATGGAAATATTTTAAGGAATCATTTTTATATATTTTAATTGTTGATACTATAATCTGCCTATGAAACATAGAGGTGCTTATTACATATTTTTTAATATGTAACATTAGGTTCAATTATTTATTTTGAAAAAAAAAAAAAAGAGACGCTTACTGAATAGCTCAGGAGTGCACCCCTTCATGGAGTCAAATGTGTTTGTTCCATTAATAAATGACTAAATGAAAATTAAAGCAAGAGTTACCAGATACAATGATGGAAGAGTCAAATAAATAATGTGATTATCATAATTGGCCAATTATAACTGGAAAGGAGCTTTTAACCATTACCTTCACATTGAAATAGTGATTTTCAAAAATATAGTTTGTCTTTTGGAGTATCTCTATTTTACCTTGGAAATACACACACACACACAAATCTGACTTGTACATTTCATTAACTAAATCTCTGAAAGAAGGAAGTGAAGAAAATGTTCTTTTCTCCAAAGAAAACAATGCAAATACTAAGAGGAAAGCTATTTGCCTTTCCCGAGAGAATAGCACGCCAGTGTTTGAATCAACCAATCTCTATCAAAGTTTCCCAGGTTTTATAGTCACCGCTGTACTCATTCTCTTACTGAGCAATAGAAGAAAGGAGGCCACTCTTTAAAGTTTACAGCTGTGCTTTATAGCATATACGGATTGTTGCCGTTATTAACTCTACTCATCTGAATTAATAATATTCAGAAAAAATAAAGTTTGATTTACTTTACCTCAAAAACTTCTTCATCCAAAATCCTTGTCCCGAAAACCATAATTCCATTGGTGTCAACGATTGCTTTCTCACTTCTGTCAAGTGGTTTTGTAGTTTTCTTCTTACAATCAACAATCATTGTCACAGTTTTCTTCTCCACGCTGATTGCTACCCGGTGCCACCTTAAAAGCCAAATAATTCTGTAAGTTCCAAAGATGTTGTCAAAACATTATTCATATGAAAGTACAATGTATTTTAAATTATACAAGTGATCTTAAATTATACAAAATGTAGGCTTATTTATTAATCAATCAGTTAACAAGTGGCTACTTAGTATCCAGAGCAGTGGTAAGTACTCAAAAAGTCACACAGCCATGTAAAATGCACAGCAGGTTTGGCTGTCTGTGCTGATAAGGAAGTGTTCATCCTCTGCTTCACCTTGTGCTGAAACAATAGCTTGATTTCACCATGTCCTCATGAGGGTATTTGATAGAGATTAGGGGTGGGATATGGGATAAGTAATAGTTTCTATGTACGTAAATGCTTTCTTCCAACATGGAATTTCACTTAAAAGAATTCTGCTTGAGAGATCCCCTGATATAGGCTCTAAAAGGGTATGTCTACTAATTGAATGAATGCTCCATTTGGAGCAATTGAACGTTTAATTGTAAGACACAATGTGCTTCTCTGTCTTTATTCACATTCATTTCAAGTGCTTTCATTTTCTTTTTCCACTTTAATTTCAAGACAGTTATATTTCATTATTGTGGGCAGGATCCAAGATTGAGACACAATATCTCTCCTTTCCAGAGTTGGCAGGAAGTAGGAACACTGAAAGAAAGCATAGTCAATACATGTGTGGAGTGAGAGTCTCAATTCACTCTGAAGCTACTGCTACAGCTAATTCAGGGCAGTGATGACAGGCTTTGCAATGGGGGTGGGGATGGGGTGGGATGAGTGGGGGGTATAGGAGTGGAGATGTGGCCAGTCCTTTGGAAATAGAAGTACCCTAATCAAAATCACAAAATGATGGGTTTTATTAACAGTATCTTGTGCTAATATAAACAACTAAATGAAGTTCACTTGGATTTTGCAAACCACTCTTTTATTTTTCCAAATGAAAAGTGCTAAATTAATATTCCAGAAGTTTCTAGGACTATATCCATAAAATAAAGTACCCAAAGAGTTGCAGGAGCCTTTCAAAAATCTGTTTCATGTGACTTGGCATGGCTACTGATGAGGACCAAGTATATTTCCATATACACTTAATCTTTGTTCTTTCCATAGCAATTTCAACTAGCATAGGCAGGCGTCTGTTTGGTTTGAATTGCACAAAGATTTATATCAGGAGGCACTTAATACTGTGAGAGTAAAATTTGCACATGTTTCTGCCAAGAAGCCTGTGTCTTCAATTAAACCCTCTCCACTACTGTGGGCATGTGCTTTTCATTAACATAAAATAAAAATGATTTCTTTCAATTGTTGAAAGTTGATTAGGACTCTACACTTGAATTTTGTTCAATTAATTTGAGGTCTGATAATAATATGTCATAATCATGGTGTCACATACAATGTTCAAAATACTAAACTAGCCTTAAATTTTGGAAACATTTTTAATTATCCTCTTTCTGTCATACTACACATGCATATCATCAGGAAATCTGTCAATCCTGTATTCAAAGGATATTCAGGATTCAAATCTCACAATTTTGACCAGGTAACCATGTCTCTCTCCTAGACTCCTAACTGGTCCCTGCTCCCACTCTGATGCAACCAGAGTGGCCATTTTAAAATACGAGTCATATCAAGTTTCTCTCTAGCTAAAAGCTAACCTGATACTCCCAGTAAAAGCTGAAGTCCTAACTTTGCCTAACCGTGCCTCTCTTCTATCTCATGTCCACATTTCTGCTTTCTGATTCACAGTACTCCAGCCACACTTCTGCCTCTTTCTTGTTCCTTTCACCTAATTCACTTTGCCAGGAATGCTCTTCCTCCATGACCCCCATGCTCACTCCCTGGCTTCTAAGGTCTTTGCTCAAGGCAACCATGCCAAAGAGGACTGGTGTATCTAAAACAATCTAAAACAGTGTACCCTACACTTCTTACTCTGATGTATTTTCATTCATAGAATTATCATCACTTTTCATATTAAGGATAATGATGTAAATTACTTGGGAAAGCCCAGTTTTTTCCTGGGTTTGAGAGGTAGTTTTTCCGTGGTTCTGACAATGGTAATCTGAGTGTAAATTTTTTTTTTTCCATCTGAATAGCTATTTCTTTCTTATGTCCATAATCAAATGTTATATTTGTGATAAATCTTTTAGTAGCCTAAACTCAGCAATAAAAAGTCAAGTACATTTAACAAACATTTATTTGTCTTTAGCTGCTCCTTAAATGACAAGGTGCAAAACAGTATTCAACAATATTCACAACACAGAATTCAGATTTTCTTAAGAGAGTGGCTGTTATTGGACAGTCTGACTACCTGAGTTCAAACCTCACCTTTGCCACTTTACAAATGCAAATTACTTAAACTCCCAGTACCTCACTTCCCTTATCTGTAAAATGGGTTTATTATTATTATTTTCTTCAAAGAATTGTGAAAAATTAAATGTTAATTTGTATAAGGTGTTCACAACAGTATACAGCACATATTGAGTATTATATAAAACTTCCTATGATTGTCAATATTAATATTATTGGTGCATGCATGCGTGCTAAGTCGCTTCAGTCGTGTCCAACTCTTTGCAACTCTGTGAACTGTAGCCTACCAGGCTACTCTGTCAATGGAATTCTCCAGGTAAGAATACTGGAGTGGGTTAACAGCCCTCCTCCAGGGGATCTTTCCAATTCAGGGATCGAACCCAAGTCTCTTTTGTCTCCAGCATTGGCAGATGGGTTCTTTACCGCTAGGTCTATTTGAGGAAGTCAAATCAGATCATTCTTTAGCTCAAAACATCTACAGTGACTTCATATTCACCAGTAATAAAATCCAAAATGTTTACAATCATCTATAATCCAATGTATTATGGGCTTGCCTGGTGGCTCACTGAAAAGAATCCTCCTGCCAATGCAGGAGACGTGGGTTTCATCCCTGGGTCAGAAAGATCCCCTAAAGAGTAAAATGGCAACCCACTCCAGTGTTCTTGTCTGGGAAATCCCATGGACAGAGGAGCCTGGCCATCTACATGGGGCTGCAAAAGCGTCGGATAGGACTTACTGACCGAACAACACAAAGTGTTAGACCATCTGCCCTCCCACTGCCTCTCCATCCTCAGCCAACGTTTCACTCTGTTCCTGCCACACTGGCATCCTTGATGCTGCTTAGGCCAAATCAGTCACAGCCAGAATCAGAGGCTGTGCATTTGTTTTTCCTTCGTGTGGAATAGTATCCTTTTAATTTTTTTTTTCTCCTAATCTATAGTTTGCCTTCTTGTTGTGTTTATGGTTTCCTTTGCTGTGCATTAGCTTGTAAGTTTGATTAGGTTCTATTGTTCTTTTTCAAGATTGCATTGCTACTTGAAGCGTTGTGGTTTCATATGAATCTTAGGATTATTTCTGTTTCTTTTTTTCCTTTTTTTTTTTAATACTTTATTCTACATTACAATACTGTATTTGTTTTGCCATACATTGACATGAATCAGCCACAGGTGTCCACGATCTCCCAGTGCCAAAGCCCCCTCCCACCTCCCACCCCATATCCTCTCCCTGAATCATCCCGTGCACCCGCCCCATGCGTCCTGCATCTTGCATCGAACATAGACTGGCGCTTCATTCTTACAAGATAGTCTACATGTTTCAATGCCGTTCTCACAAATCATCCCACCCTCTCCCTCTCCTTCAGAGTCCAAGTCCGTTCTATACCTCTGAGTCTCTTTTGTTGTCTCACATAGAGGGTCTTCATTACTATCCTTCTAAATTCCATATATATGTGTCAGTATACTGTATTGGTGTTTTTCTTTCTGGCTTACTTCACTCTGTATAATCGGCTCCAATTTCATCCATCTCATTAGAACTGAGTCGAATTTAGCAGTGGCATGCATCCTACCACCTTTGCATGTCACCTTCTTAGTAAGACTATCCCTGACCTCACTCCTTAAAACTGCACTCCCCACCATCATCCCCTGGTATTTTCATTGCTATATTTCTCCCTGTCACTTATCACCATCTGATAAACTATTCATTAGTAATTTTTACCATTCACTGCTTGTCTACCCAGATTGTAAACTATGTACGATTAGGTATTTTATTGTTTTGTTCATTTCAGCATCACCCCTCCCTAGAAAAACTGCATCACACTTTATAAATATTTGTTGAATGACTAAATGAACTGCTTTCCACACAGTTAAAACTTGGATTATTGTGTTACTTACTTTCCATCTGCAATGTTAACAGTTCTAAAGGGGATAGTCTTCTGGGGCAGGTTTTCCAGTGTGGTCTTCATACAGGAAAACAGGTGATCTCCCAACCTCAACACCGACTTGCTGAATACCATGCTCATTATATATAGATAAAAGGAAAGACTGGATTCCTTTTTTGGGTTTTATTGTAAATAATATTGAAAAATCTTCTGGAAAAGTTCCCCTGAAAGCAGAATGCCAAAGAGTCAGAAATTCCAAACTATTTCTGTATCACCCTATCATTTTGAGCTTACCAATGTGGTCTTAACCAGTAACCAAATTTCAAACAGTTAATAACGATTCTGACTTAAAAACCAGTGGGGAAGGGATTATATTAATCTTTGTCTGCAATAATTGTTGAAGCTGTATTCAAACTTCGCCACCACGCATTTAAAGCACAAGGATTATGTAAAATTGAATGCATAGTCAGGAAATAAGATCTTGGTGCCACTTCAATATCAAACACACAATAAGCACTTTTAGGACACTTAATATGAAATTCTGCTGTACACTTTGTATTTTCTGCCTTTGTCTAATCAGTGCCCTCTATCCTCTTTTTAAAGAGGCATTGTAAGGACATAACATATGATGGTACTCTTTTAGTCATCTCTTCAAAAGCTAAAGGTTTTCTGAGCAGTTTTTCTATCACACATGAAGTTTCAGTAATAAAAAGCTTATGTCATTAAAATCAGAACTCTTAGATACTTGGTTAATTTATTCTAAATTTAGGAGGGTTAGTTTTTTTGCTTTTCCCTCTCATCATCATATCCCATATATCCAGCATAGGGCCAGATCTACATAAGTTCTTAGTAAGCATTTGTTAAATAAATATATAAATTGAATGGTTACCACAATATATCTCAGATATTTAAGCAATGACTATTGTGTATTTTTTTAACGAAAAATATAAATTTGCATATAAATTTGTGGGTTCTATTTTTCAAAAATAAGTTTACATATATATTTTATTTAATCCTTTTACTACCCTGGGACATAAGTAAAGTAGGTATTGTTACTTGAAGGATGAGATTATTTAAATTAAAATTTTTACACATTGAAAACTGGTGTATATGTGCATGCATAAGCCAACACGAAGAAATTCCATATTCAGTCCATCCATTACATACATTATTATGTATGGTAGTATGAAATAATAAAAATACAATAAATATGAATGCCATGAATTCAAATTCAGAAGACTATAGGAGGCTTTAAGTTTTAATTCAAAGAATTTATAGAAGTGAGAGGGATACTTATACATAAGATATTATGTTAAGTCAATTAATTAGAATACTATTTATAATAATAAAACATTAAAATTGCCTGCAATGGTTGAGACTGGTTAAATAAAATTTTTAAATATTAATACAGTGGAATTCTAGGCAGCCACCTAAAATAATGTAGTAGAAAGATGTCTTATGAAATAGAATTAATTAAAATGCTATGGAAAGCAAATAACAATATGTCACAAAGAAGTCAATTAACGTTACCTATTTGGTTCTAATCTACCTAAAATCTAGATACTCTAAAATCTAGACAGATGCCTCCAAACAAATAGTGTCTACTTAAAATTCTTAATTTTAATCTTTAAAATAATTTACCAATACAACTTCACTGGATCACAAATAGATCATAATAACCTTGCTTTCATTGCAATTTATACACATACACACACACACACACACACATGCGCACACGAGTAAGAATTTTGTTTGATATGATTTGTGCCACAGAGATATATAATTTTATATTTATGAAAATCAATAGAAGAAAAATGATCATGTATATAGAATGGAAAGATAAAACACATCAATTAACAAAAACACCTTTTAGCTTCTTTTACTACAAATAAAAATATAAGTAATACAGCTTAAAATTGAGGAAGCTCAATAACAAATAAGATTTTTCTTCAATGATTAACTCAAAATCTTGTTGAGAATTATAGGACTTCTTTCCCTGAATACATCAATTTTCAATATGTTCTGTACTCAAAAAAATGATGCCAAAATAGTATGAGTTGGAGAAAACAATATTTTTTCATTTTTGCAAAAATTATTTAATAAAGGACATTTACAAAAAGAGGAGTTTCAGGAAATGTATATTCATATAACAAATATTAATCATCCCATTTATGTAATACAGCGTTTGAAAATTGTCATCTTCTAATTATAGCAAAAATCTTTCAACTATGGAAGCATTTCTCAATTTAAAATTAAGCAATAATATTTTAATTGCAATCTTTAAGTTATGACCTTTAAAAAAATAAATTCTAGAAAATCATGACTCAATGTCAAAATATCCACAATATAACCTAGACACTTATTTAGATTCCTCCCTATAATATGCTAATCAAATTTGTTTCAACCAACTAAATCTATCAGAGATAATTCATTGCAAAGTAAGTTCAATAACACAAATTCAACCACTTAAGATGTGAAATTTTATCTAAATAGTAGTGATCAGTATATATGATACAGAAAAAGATGTGTAATTTTGCAACTTAGTATGTTTTAAAATGTATAAATGCAAACTAAGAATAAAGTATCCTCTCTATTAAATGACTGCTGTTAAAGGAAAAAAAATGTTACCACCTTTAATAAGTGTGTATACATAAATCCTAGATGTGTAATAATCACTCAGAAGAGTATATCAGATTCAAAAATGATTCCCTAAATGGGCTTTTAACATCAATAGCTATCGCATCCATGAATACATTTGATATTAAAAAAGCACAATAACAATTATCTGGGTTTAATTTTTAACTTGTGGTCCATATATTTCCATGCAGACTATGTCTCCCTTTAAATAAAATCTTCTTCTGATGTAACTTAGTGGTTGGTAGGGTTTTTAAAATCATGTGTGAAGGTAATTTTGCATAATGGGAAAAGCCCTCTTTAGTCTAAAAGAGCCCCCAAACTATCTCTCAGCTTTAAATCATCCATGGGTTCTGTGACTCTATTCAAATATTTCACATTTCTAACACCTAGTCCATTACTTGGGTTGAAATATTCCTCTTTCAGGTGGTTATGAACATAAAGTTCAATATACACAAAGTTTCTTGTACTGTGTCTGTCCCACAGCAAGTGTTCTAAAGAGGCCAGGTAGAATTTGCAAATTACAGCATCTATTCAGGTCACAGGAACAGAGTTCTCAGGTATTTAAATTCAAGGTCTCAAATTGGGGCTTTGGAGGACACATACCTTAACTCAACAGAACATTACAATGACAATCTGAAAACACTTCCCCCCACCCTAATGTTGAAGTTTCCAGTACTACTGCTTACTTCATTCATTAGGAAAGAAGTTGTTACTTTGTGTTTCATAATGAAAGAAAAGTATTCCAAATAAATTTTGCAAGATTTTTCACTATTTAATAAAGAGTACTACTCACATATTCACTTCAGATTTTTTAATGGTAAAAGTGTTGTTGGTAATGTTTATTAAATGCTCTTTTGTATTAATTGACAGGAAGCTACCCTATCTTCCAGGAAGGTAACCCTATAATCACTTACATGCAAAAGAGATATAGAGATTTTTTTCCTACCTGAATTACTCATTATTAAAATCACATACCTAAGACACAATGTTTTGAGAAGAGGGGAAATGTTAATTATTCTGTTAACTGACATAGAAGGACCTCCTAGAAGTACACGTTGTGCTCTTTTTCCAAGAGTAAACGACAGAAATAATCAAATTTATCAAAATAACTACTACTCTAGAGGGCGGAAAAACTGATCTTGAGATGATGAGTCAAATATAAAATATTATAAACTAACTTCTTGAGTATCTCTAAAGCTTTTCCATTAATCTATTTTACTCTCTGCTTCTCTCTTGAAAATTACCATCCTTTTCCTATTTCAGCATTAGAGTGCAAATAAAGAGAGAAAAGTAGCTTAATTTTCCTATTTACAACTTTCAATTTGATTTGAAAAATATTTCATGAATTTAATTTTTCATTTTAAGTCAGAAAAAGTGTATATTTTATCTTTATAGTTGCATTTTGTTATTTTTGTCCACCACAAATTTGCATTTTTCAAGACAAGAAATATTTTGGAAAAATCAATGATTTAGCAAAATTAATCTATGTTCAAAAATACTTTAAAATGTACTTTCTTGAAAAATATGCTATTTTGCTTTGTAAATTTTTAGTCCCTTGATTTATAATTTTCTATCAATAGAAAAGAGTTATATGTAAAAATAGGGAACTTGAGTTCCTTCACATGAGGACAGTAGAGGATAATATGAAGAATTTAAAGGATAAATTGTTTCTGAAAAGATCCTAAAAGACCAAAAGGAATACTTGATAAGACAATATTGGCCTTGGCAATTAAACAAATCCTGCATTAAATAGTTACCTTCTGTAATATGAATAAGTCAGAGTCTCAGTGAAATTCAGTTTCTTTTTCTGTTAAATAGGAACAAGGCTACTCAACTTAGTGAAGATGTAAGAAAAAAACAATGGATATCTATCCAATAGCAAGCAAGCACTCATAAGGAAACTTACTAAGAAAATGTGATACTCAGAAATTGTCATTTCACTGCTCCCTTTCCATCCATTATCATGACTTTTAGACAATTAATACCAGGTCATTTAGTGCTTTCAAGGACAGGAAAAAAAATTCACCAAGTATTTTTCAAACCATTATGAAAAATCCCCCATAACTGTGCATTATGTAGCATGATAAAAGGAAAAATAATAGTTATCAAAGCAGCAGTAGTCACAGCAATAAAAAGAACATACCTGAAAATAATTGTTTCGTTGGGGCACTAAGTTGTGCTTGCTTTGAAACTCTGTAAGCAGTATCTGAACCTTTTGAATTCTTTCTGTTTGTGCAAAAGCCCGTTGTTTGTGATATTCCCTCTGGAGAATTGTGAAAATCTAGAGCTTTTAGTACATCAACTGGAGCAGCTGAAAAATACGTTAAAAATAGGGAAAAGTAATTGAACAAATAATCTAATAAAAATGAGTTATTTTTTTAAACAGAGGAAATTGTATCCTACTTCTCAAATCTATGTATCACCTGCCAGGCTTCCTTAACAAGGGGGGCTAAGAAGAGGAGGAGTAGGTAAAATATAAACTGTAACATTCTTAAACACAAAATATCTCAATCAGAAATCAAATTACGGGAAAAGCAAAGCATATTGAAAAAGCCCGCATTTGTACATATCCCATTAATTTCTAATCAACATACTATATTCAACTATCCATAATTTAAACAGAGGTGATTATAAAGATTCAAATTCACAAATGAATGTTACATATAAGCATTGTAAAATGTACAGTTACTAAGCCATACTGAATGCCCAATGATAAGTTAAAAGCTGTTTAAATGAATAGGTAACAAAATATAATGCCCTTGTTTTGAATGCTTTCCTATGAAAGTCCCTGGAGATACTAAAGTTTTTGTTTTTGTTTTTTGTTTTTAATGTAGCCTCAGAGTGCCTAGAATAGGCTGTTTGTTGGCAGAACCATAAATTTCCCAAATCCAATCCATTTCAGCTACCTCCTGCTACTAACCTTAAACTTCCCCTTTGTAAGTATAATCCTTTAGATACACTTTATGTTTCAAATGGTTTCATGGAATATAATTCACATTCCATGCAATTCACCAACTCAAAGTATAAAATCTGTTTGTTGTTGTACGTTGTGAAAAGTAAAGGAGAAAAGGAAAGATATACCCATTTGAATGCATAGTTCAAAGAATAGCAAGGAGAGATAAGAAAGCCTTCCTCAGGGATCAATGCAAAGAAATAGAGGAAAAGAACAGAATGGGAAAGACTAGAGATCTCTTCAAGAAAATTAGAGATACCAAAGGCAAATTTCATGCAAAGATGGGTTCAATAAAGGACAGAAATGGTATGGACCTAAGAGAAACAGAAGATATTAAGAAGAGGTGGCAAAAATACACGGAAGAACTGTACAAAAAAGATCTTCACAACTCAGATAATCACGATGGTGTGATCACTCATCTAGAACCAGACATCCTGGAATATGAAGTCAAGTGGGCCTTAGGAAGCATCACTATGAACAAAGCTAGTGAAAGTGATGGAATTCCAGTTGAGCTATTACAAATCCCAAAAGATGATGCTGTGAAAGTGCTACATACAATATGTCAGCAAATTTGGAAAACTCAGCAGTGGCCACAGGACTGGAAAAGTCAGTTTTCATTCCAATCCCAAAGAAAGGCAGTGCCAAAAATGCTCAAACCACCACACAATTGCACTCATCTCACACGCTAGTAATGCTCAAAATTCTCCAAACCAGGCTTCAGCAGTATGTGAATCGTGAACTTCCAGATGTTCAAGCTGGTTTTAGAAAAGGCAGAGAAACCAGAAATCAAATTGCCAACATCCGCTGGATCATAGAAAAAGCAAGTGAGTTTCAGAAAAGTATCAATTTCTGCTTTATTGACTATGCCAAAGGCTTTATTGACTATGCCAAAGACTGTGTGGACCACTATAAACTGGAAAATTCTGAAAGAGATGTGAATACCAGAACATCTGACCTACTTCTTGAGAAACCAGTATGCAGGTCAGGAAGCGACAGTTAGAACTGGACATGGAACATCAGACTAGTTCCAAATAGGAAAAGGAGTACGTCAAGGTTGTACATTGTCACCCTGCTTATTTAAATTATATGCAGAGTTCATCATGAGAAATTCTGGGCTACAGGAAGCAGAAGCTGGAATCAATATTGCTGGGAGAAATATCAATAACCTTAGATATGCAGAAGACACCATCCTTATGGCAGAAAGTGAAGAAGAACTAAACAGCCTCTTGAGGAAAGTGAAAGAGGAGAGTGAAAAAAGTTGGCTTAAAGTTCAACATTCAGAAAACAAAGATCATGGCATCTGGTCCCATCACTTCACAGCAAATAGATGGGGAAATAGTGGAAACAATGGCTGACTTTATTTGGGGGAACTCCAAAGTCACTGCAGATGGTGATTGCAGCTATGAAATTAAAGACACTTACTCCTTGGGAGGAAAGTTATGACCAACCTAGATAGCATATTCAAAAGCAGAGACGTTACTTTGCCAACAAAGGTTTGTCTAGTCAAGGTTATGGTTTTCCCAGTAGTCATGTATGGATGTGAGAGTTGGAGTATAAAGAAAGCTGAGCACTGAAGAATTGATGCCTTTGAACTGTGGTGTTGGAGAAGACTCTCGAGAGTCCCTTGGACTGCAAGAAGATCCAAACAGTCCATGCTAAAGGAGATCAGTCCTCGGTGTTCATTGGAAGGACTGATATTGGAGCTGAAACTCCAATACTTTGGCCACCTGATGAGAAGAGCTGACTCATTGGAAAAGACCCTGATGTTGGGAAAGATTGAGTGCAGGAGGAGACAACAGAGGATGAGATGACTGGATGGTATCACTTACTCAATGGACACGAGTTTGGGTGAACTCTGAGAGTGGTGATGGACAGGGAGGACTGGCATGCTGCGGTTCATGGGGTCATGAAAAGTCAGACACAGCTGAGTGATGGAACTGAACTGAACCGTGGTATATTATATTTATACTAATGTTCCTTGGTGGCTCAGTGGTAAAGAATCAGCCTGTTTAATGCTGGAGTCTTGGATTTGATCCCTGGGTTGGGGAGATCCTCTGGAGAAGGAAATAGCAACTCATTCCAGTATTCTTGATTGGGAAATACCATGGACAGAGGAGACTGGTGGGCTACAGTCCATGGGGTCACAAAGAGCTGGATACGACAGTGAATAAACAACTTATTTTACTATTCATTCTTTAAATTGTTGTAAAATATATACAACATAAATTTTTGCCATTTTAACCATTTTAAAGTGTACAATTTAATAGCATAGTTAAATTCACAATGTTATGCAATTATCAATACTATTTCCAAAATTTTTATTTAGCCCAAACTGAAACTGTTTAACCATTAAGCAATAAGTCTCTATTCCTCTCTTCTGCCCAGGCCCTGGTAACTGATAATTTACTCTCCATTTCTATGAAGTTTGCTATTCTAGAAATTTCAAATAAGTGGCCCCATATAATATCTCTAAAAATACTAAACATAGAAGTATCCCATGACCAAACAATGTCATTCCTAGGTATATACTTAAGTGAATTGAAATTCGGAATTTAAAACAGACATCTGTATGTGAATGTTCATTGCAACACTGTTCACAATAATGTAAAAGTGAAAACAAACCAAGTTTCCATCAATATGTGGATAGATTCACAAAATGTGATATATACATATAATAGAATGTGATTCAACCAGAAAAGGAATGAAGTTCTAATACATGCTACCACATGGAATCTTTGAAACACAATAGTGCATGAAATAAACAGATATAAAAGGACAAATGATTTTTAGACTCTTGGATTCCCTGGTCCACAACTAAATATTTACTTAATTCACTAAGCAAATCAAAACATGATTCAGGTGGTGTAAGCATTGTTATAAAAGCAGACCTAAGAATCCATATTACTCAATATATTCATATTCATTGGCTTTCTATGTTTAATCAAAAATAATCAAAATAAATAATAAATAATCAAAAATAAAAATATTCATATAAGGCTATATGTTGGTCAATCTATCACTGAGCATGTCTGAGGCTGCAAGTATATAGATTTTATTTAATTAATTAGACTACAAATATTTAGATTCTACTTAAGGAGGCACTAAACATGCCTCAATAATTATGTAGGAGGTAGAATCTATTGTTCTATAGAGATGCATGCAGTATTCTTTCATTCAGAAGGAAAAGAGATCACATTTGGTTGAAAGTGAGACCAATATTACTCATGTGAAAAGTTTTAGTTGTTAAAAAATATAGAATTGTTATCAAATTTCAAATACACTGGATTTTATAAGTACACTGTTTGGGAGGACTTAAAATGAAAATGAGACTGCTTGTAAACCAGTTAATAACATCACCATGATTCATCACACTATACAAAGTAGAGAGTGACCTGCAACACAGTGGTGCTCTTTGAAAATGACAATTTCAATTAATATTTTTAGCATTAACTAGTGTCAGTTATAGAATGTACGAATGGATGACTGAATGAGTGCATGAGAAATGTGCATTTGGTCATTTCCTTAGTAAATTAAGTTTTTGGGATATTAACTTCTATATGTACAATCATGTTGAATGAAGCTTTATATAATTTGTCTTTTATGTTATAAGAAATGTACTTCCCTTTAATTATATAGCCACCTATTTCATCAAACTTTCGAATGAAAATAACACATTAACCAGTAGAGAACACATTAACCAGTAGAGTGTACATTGTTCCAAATTTAAAAATATGTATATATAATGAAAATCAGAATATTGAAGGATCAAATATAGTCCTCTTTAATTCAGCCTTGGAATATTTAAAGAATAACATCCAGTAACAATTTTGGCTAAGTCCTGCTTTAAATGGGCATTTTTAGGGCCAGTACAGTACCTGACTATTTTTACATTCTTATTTTCTCTTACCATAAAAATAAGAAAATAATTATATTAGCCTCCATGTCCAAAAGAATCTAACATGGGACAGTAACTGGATTAAAGTATTCCTAGGTTAACCCTCACAAATTTTGCAGGCCATGTGTTCTTATCCCTACTATGCAAATGGAGGAACTTAGAACCAGAACACAAATTAAGGATACCCCTGAAGTTTGTGCAAAATCAAACATAGGTTCATTCCACTTCGTTGCTATAGCCCATAAACAAACATACTGTGAAAAGAAACTTAAAACATAAAAATATTAAAATCATCTTGAGCCAGTCCATTGATTCCTAAGGTTTATATTAGATTTAAATTAAACTCAGTTCATGCTTCAGGGTATAAATTACTCTGAAGGAAACTGTTTCTAAAAGCACAACATCTTATGTGCTTATTTTATCTTATCTTCTTGCACCAAAGCCATTAGCAAAAGTACATGCCAACAGGGTAAAACTTCAGGATTGACCTGAACACAGCTATGAAGGCTGCAATTCTTTCCTGAAAAAAGGGTGTAGCCTCACAGTCACAGTCTCATCTGCATATCAGTAAATAATACATAAAATAGACCACAAGTCTCCTTTTCTCCAAACTATCTCTTCACAGGATGACCTTTTCCAACAGCACAGGTTTTGTCACATTTGTTAGCTTCTACTTTGAAAGCAATATGGTAAAACACTCTCCCTCTACAGGATTCTATCTAAGGGCTCTATTTTTCAAGCTTAAATAGGCTTCTATGTAGAGACATACGTTGTGAAATAATAATTCACTCTAAAAATAGGGATATAAAAAATTTAAAAAATAAATAAAAATAAAAATAAGAATATATAATAAAGATTGCAAATATTTTTTCCTAAAAAATCATATCAAGTTACAAAAATGTAAAATTCAGTTGAAAGTAAAGTTGCTCAGTTGTGTCTGACTCTTTGTGACCCATGGACTATAGCCTACCAAGCTTCTCTGTTCATGGGAATTTTCAGGCAAGAGTACTGGAGTGGGTTGCCATTTCCTTCTCCGAAAATTCAGTTAACCATGTCTTAAAGATGTTTCCTCTGAAGTAAGCTAAATAATAAATTAAGACACTTATTTGCCTCATTTTATACCATAATTATAGCATTTAACAAATTCTCATAACATAGGTTCTATGGACTTATATATATACACATGCACAGATGGGAGAAACAAGTCCACATTTTATTAACTGAACTTCATATGTTTAAAGATTAAAAGCAGTAGTTTATTGTAGCTTAACTCGATACATCTAAAGAAATTATAATTTTAATGTTCAAAGAAATTCTTAAATGCCCTAATATTTTAATTGTTTCTATTTCACCAATTCTCAAGGCACAGATCATGATTAACATTTCAGATGTACCCAATCAGCATGATACTTTGTTCAATAATATTTTTCCTGTTTTTTTAGTGTACACTTTTTTCTTTATTAAATGAGAAAATAGCAGACCCAGTGCATTACTACAGTAGTCATTTAACCAGTTTCAATGACTTGTCTGATCTATCTGCATAGCACAGCTTGAGTGAGCTTCCAAAATTCCCATGCCTTAAGTCACTTTGCTTAAATTTCTTCAGAGAACCCCATCAACTTCCAGATGGTTTGCACATACCTTGAATACAAAATCTTAATGATGTGGACACACCCCCTTACTCTTCCAGTTTGATGCTACTGCATCTCCACCTTTTATCTCATTTCCCCTTAATGCCTTTCTCACTCAGATTTCTCCCCATACTGAACTCAGACTTCACAGACTATTCAGTCCTTTTTCTCTCCAGTCTTTGAGCTTTTATAAATCCTATTCTAAGGAAAAATTAGTATATAACTGATGTGCAGCCTCTTTCCAAAGGCATTCTCTAGCTGGGTTAGATGTACCTCTGTCATAGTACTTTCTACATTTGGTTTTAATTATTTGCCTATACTTATATATCTGGAGGAAGCACAAGCTGGAATAAAGATTGCTGGGAGAAATATCAATAACTTCAGATATGCAGAGGACACCACCCTTATGGCAGAAAGTGAAGAGGAACTAAAGAGCCTCTTGATGAAAGTGAAAGAGGAGAGTGAAAAAGTTGGCTTAAACTCAACATTCAGAAAACTAAGATCATGGCATCTGGTCCCATCACTTCATGGCAAATGGCAAAACAGTGGAAACAGTGTCAGACTTTATTTTTGGGCGTTTCAAAATCACTGCAGATGGTAATTGCAGCCATGAAATTAAAAGATGCTTACTCCTTGGAAGGAAAGTTATGACCAACCTAGACAGCATATTTATAAGCAGAGACATTGCCAACAAAGGTTCATCTAGTCAAGGCTATGGTTTTTCCTGTGATCATGTATGGATGTGAGAGTTGGATGATAAAGAAAGCTGAGTGACGAAGAATTGATGTTTTTGAATTGTGGTGTTGAAAAAGACTCTTGAGAGTCCCTTGGACTGCAAGGAGATCCAACCAGTCCATCCTAAAGGAGATCAGTCCTGGGTGTTCATTGGAAGGACTGATGTTGAAGATAAAACTTCAATGCTTTGGCCACCTGATGTGAAGAGTTGACTCATTGGAAAAGACCCTGATGCTGGGAAAGATTGAGGGCAGGAGGAGAAGGGGATGACAGAGGATGAGATTGTTGGATGGCATCACCGACTCAATGGACAGGGTTTGAATGGACTCTGGGAATTGGGGATGGACAGGGGAGGCCTGGCGTGCTGTGGTTCATGGGGTCGCAACAAGTGAGTTGCGACACGACTGAGTGACTGAACTGAACTGATTTGCCTAGTGGGTCTCCCAGGTGGCGCTATTGATAAAAAATCTACCTGCCAATGCAGGAGCTCTAAGAGACCCAAGTTTGATCCCTGGATTGGGACGGTTCCCCTGGAAGAGGAAATGGCAACCTATTCCAGTATTCTTGCCTGGAGAATCCCATGGACAGAAGAGCCTGGTGGACTACAGTCCATAGGGTCTGACATGACTGAGCAACAGAGGATACACACATTTGCCTATTACTTACTTGCCTGCCCTTTTCCAAAACTAGAAGAGAACAAGTATACATACACACACACACACAAACACCCGTATACTATATATAATACTGTATAATGTAAAACACATTAAGGTGAAACATACAGAAGCGACTTCCTCTGAAGCCCACAGGACTTTCTTATCTTGAAACAAAAATTTGTGAGGGACTAGCAGTCAACGCTATGGTTTTTCCTGTGGTTATGTATGGATGTGAGAGTTGCATTGTGAAGAAGGCTGAGTGCTGAAGAATTGATGCTTTTGAGCTGTGGTGTTGGAGAAGACTCTTGAGAGTCCCTAGACTGCAAGGAGATCCAACCAGTCCATTCTGAAGGAGATCAGCCCGGGGTTTCTTTGGAAGGAATGATACTAAAGCTAAAACTCAGTACTTTGGCCACCTCATGAGAAGAGTTGACTCATTGGAAAAGACTCTGATGCTGGGAGGCATTGAGGGCAGGAGGAGAAGGGGACGACTGAGGATGAGATGGCTGGATGGCATCACGGACTCGATGGACGTGAGTCTGAGTGAACTCCGAGAGAGGGAGATGAACAGGGAGGCCTGGCATGCTGCGATTCATGGGGTCGCAAAGAGTCGGACATGACTGAGTGGGTGAACTGAACTTAACTGAGTATCTTTCTTCTTGTGTTCTGTTGATCTCTTTAACACCTCCTCTCATCCATTAGACTATCTCAGGTCTTTATTCCTTCCACCTTGATGTCTCCAATGGCTGCTCAGATTACTGTTCTAAGGTAATACAAATGCTTTGACCGTTTAGTCTCTAACCCTTCTTTTTTTTTTCTCCACATATTCCCTTTAGCAGTAAGTAGTCCATAGCAGCATTGCAGTGTTGGAGCACCAGGCTGGTTTGAATCCCACCTCCGGCACTTAGCATCTGTGTTATTTGGACATATTACTTTGCTGCTTTGTACCTCAGTTTCAACATCTATAAAATTAGAATAATAAAAATATCTCCCTGAAACAGTTTTTGTGAGAACTGACTTGATAGTTGAAATAATACTAGGAAAAGTATGTTTCTGTATTAAGGCCTCCTTGTTGCCTATTTTCTCTGGTACATGAAATAAGAATGCTGTTAGATGGTTGAAAATAAAAGAAGCTTAATATTTTATGACACATGAAAATTACATGAAATTTAAATGTGTGTCCATAAGTAAGGTTTATATTTTACATACAGCTGAAGCTATTCATTAATTTATTGTCTGTAACTGCTTTTGCACTACAAGGACAGAGCTTTGTAGCTGATAGACACTGGGTGGTCCTCAAAAGCTAAAACATCTGCCATGTGATCCTTTTAAGCTGAGTCTTGAATAGATTCATCAATGAAGAGGAAGCAATAGAAATATCAAATATGACAGCACAGATACAAGACAGCACAGAGTTCAAAAATATGGAACTCTTCTTGTCTTGACATCAACACTGAAAAATTCAGGTGTTCAAAGTCTCCTAGGGGGCATCTTGGCTTCTGAGGACTTCTTGAGAAAAATCACATCAACACCATGAAAATACACAACCACAAACTCCAAGTAAGACATCTATACTAGTTCCTAACTACTTCCTCAACCCCAAATCTTATGCTCTGGCTGAAATAAACACCTCTCAAGTTTCTAAAATTTACTATATTCTGTTTGTTGAAGAATCTTTTTTCAATCTTTTATCAATTGACTAAGGATTTTTTTTTTTTTTTTTTCAATCCTATCTGTAGAATTTCCTGGAGAGTTTTTAAAACATATAGATGCATGGGTCCAACTCCAGAACTTACATCTAGAATGATGGAGCGGGGAGTGGGGAGGATGCCCAGGCATTTATATGTTTTAAAGTTTCCCAGATGAGTCTAATGTGTAGCTGGGCAGTGAACTTACACCTAACCAATCTTTTGATATCAACCTAAACATGATTCTCTTCAAGAAATTGTTTCTTATCTACCCATTGGCTGGGTTATATGACCCTTTCATAGTATCCCAAGTACCCTTGGATAGCTCCACACTCTATTTTGTTCTTTTGCTTAAATATTTATTTTCACTCTAGGCTGTGTGCACTCAGTCACAGCGTATGTCTAAATTATGGCCTTGATTTCCTTAATTAGGTGGTCTTGATTGCCACCTAATTTTCTCTCTCTTTTTGCTAAACTTGTAATTTATTGGTTAATATCTGCCTCTCAGTAGATCATAAATCTCCTGACAGCAAACATCATCACTATGGGTGTTCACTATAATATTCATAAATAACATAGTACCTGATGCATAGTAAATAAAAATAGAAATCTGGTTAAGAAATGAATGAGTAAATGAGCAGTCACATTCTGCCCCAGAGTTGAAGTTTCTTTCTCACCAGTCTCAGAAGAAACAAGAAGAGGGTTGAAAGTGGCCTTTATTAATAGCATCTTGAAGAGCTTGACAAATCCGGCTGTTTCCATTTGATTAAGGTATGGCAAGAACACAGGTGTGAAGTAATCTTACTAAAGAATGCTAGATGCTTTCCCCACCCTAGGGAGTCACTTATTCTCACCTTGTACCTCACATCACAGGCCAGAAATCAAGCATATCCTTATAGAGGAAATAAAAATAAAATAAGACATAGAAAGTGATATCAGCCATCTACCACCCAATCATGAAATGCTTTGATGCTCTGTTAAAAAAATAAAACAACAGAAGAGCTATTTTGTTTATGTGGTAGTGGGAGGCAGGACTGGCAAAGAAAAAAATAAGAGAAGTGACTATTCATTATAATTTAACTATTACCAACATCCTGTTGTTTTTCAAAATCATAAAAGCCCTTATAAAGAATCTAAAATGTCTCACATATAGGGTCATCATTACTGTCTTCTAAATTCCATATGTATGTGTCAGTATACTGTACTGGTGTTTTTCTTTCTGACTTACTTCACTCTGTATAATTGGTTCCAGTTTCATCCAGACACAGAGGTATAGAGTGGACTTTTGGACTCTGAGGGAGAGGAAAGGGTGGGATGGTTTGGGAGAATGGCAATGAAACATGTATATTTTCGTGTAAGAAACGAAGCGCCAATCTATGTTCAACGTAGGATGCAGGATGCATGGGGCTGAAGCACAGGATGATTCAAGTAGAGGATGTGGGGTGGGAGGTGGGAGGGGCTTCGGCATTGGGAGATTGTGTTCACCTATGGCTGATTCGTGTCAATGTATGGCAAAACAAATACAGTATTGTAATTTTTAAAAAAAAATAAAATAAAATGAACTGATAACTGAAAAGAAAAAAAAAAAGAATCTAAAATGTAAGATACTACAAGTGAATGGACAACAGTTAACAATTCCTGCAGTTGGGATAGCCCAACTTCCAACCAAAGTTTGGTATTTATTATTTGTGCAACTTTGGATAAGCTGCTTATCCTTCTTACACTTAGTTTCTTCAACTTAACCAAATTCTGATAATTAAATGAGAAATGAAATTTTAAATTCTTGGAGAATAGTGTCTAAGTACTTGATAAAAAGAATACCTAAAAACACTATTTTGTCAAAAATTCAACCTTTCTGAATATCCAATAGTCCCATTGAGTGCTACCAGTGTTTCTGCGGGTCTATAATTCACTTGATTCCTCTTATTCATTTCCTCTGACCACCTTGTGAAATCTCTTAACAGTTGAGTATAAAACTAAGCACATTTTATCTCTAAA
Organism: Nanger dama; assembly: GCA_917880005.1. Classification (NCBI taxonomy): domain Eukaryota; kingdom Metazoa; phylum Chordata; class Mammalia; order Artiodactyla; family Bovidae; genus Nanger; species Nanger dama. Next base: position 9,595,049 of record CAKJTW010000059.1, read on the forward strand.
ACTGTTTTTTTGCTTTTTAGTGTTCTTTTTTTTTTAATCTCTAAAGATCCATTGGATATCATCCATGAAAAGTATGCAATGCTTAGTAATCTCTCCAGTATGTTCCTTTGTTGTTCTAGGGACGTACAACCCCAGGAGGCTTAAGCTGTCAAGCTCATTGTCCCATTACCACCCTGCAATACAACTTGACATTAAAGCACTGATATAATTGAAATTGTTTCCTTTTCAATAATTTTGTCTTTCTATCACATAGACATTAATATAACTCTAGATTTAACCTTAATGTGCTATTAGAAGATTTAAAAAAAAACTAATATTTTAGTGTCTGACCTCTGATGCTATTACTTCATTTATTTCAAACCCACACAGGCCACATACCTATCTTGTATTATAAACTAACATAAAGTATTAGAAAACAAAACATATCAACCTAGATTCTTCTATATTTAAAAAGGTATGAAAGTTTATCTTTAAATGCCTATATGGCAAAAGTAGGCTTTCTAGGCGGCACTAGTGGTAAAGAACTCACCTGCCAATGCAGGAGAAAAAGAGATGAGAGTTCAATCCTTGCATCAAGATTCCCTGGAGGAAGGAATGGCAACCCAATCCAATATTCTCGCCTGGAGAATCCCATGGAGAGAAGAACCTTGTGGACTACAGTTCATGGGGCCGGGGTTGTTGGGGGGGCGGTGTCACAACGAGTCAGAGATGACTGAAGTGACATAGCATGGCAAAAATAAAGTGAATATAAATCACATACATGCTTTAAGTCTCTACACTATTCTTTTTGGCTTAAACTACCAGACTTTTTGTCTATATTATGCAATCGAATCATTGTGTTCGAAAAAATTAAAAAGTGCAAATGGGAGAAACAGAAGGCTTGAATACATTAGTAAATTGTAAGTATATAAGATTATAGTTGTGCAGTTTACATTAAATATTCCTAGATATGGGAAACATACCTAGGATTGTATATTTGTATTAAAGAAACATGGGTTCTATAATAAACTTAAATGTTTTGCCATTCAAGCCTATGTTTACAGAATATATTTCCCTAAAGGAAAAAAAAAAGAATGAATGAAATACAAACATCTCAAGACTCAAGTTTTGGAGAACCAGTGTCTTATGCTTCTTGGAAAAAACAAGCATTTGATACTCAAAGAAATAATAGCATCAAATCGAGGATGGCATAGACAAAGACAATATAAAATAAGAGCCTAGAGTTTTAGGAATTTTATAATTAATTTAATTTTTTCAAATCAAACCCCTAACAAACCTATTGGTACCACCATTTCAGAAGATAAGAACTCAATGATCAAATGTAAATGTACTTTCTTACAATTTCATGAAATTACTAGTTTTTGTTGTTTTGTTTTTAATCAGCTACAGAGTAAAATTCAAAACTGGAAAGGTCAGGGGAAAAATATATAGTAAAGTATTCTGAGTAGAACTAATGGAAAAATATGACTCCCATCAAAACTGATTGCATTCATGTCCCACTGGTCACAACTTATTCTAATTCTGTCCTATTTAGTGGTTAAGAGAAATCCATAAAATACAGAATCCCAGATGTAGTGTTGATTAGGAACAATAAATGGACTTCCTAGTAGTAAAGAACCCGTTTGCCAATGTAAGAGACATAAGGGATACCATTTCGATCCCTGGATTGGGAAGATCCCCTGGAGGAGGGCATAGCAACCCACTCCAGTATTCTTGCCTGAAGAATCCCAGGAACAGAGGAGCCTGGTGGGCTAAGTCCACAGGGTCGCATAGAGTTGGACACAACTGAAGCAACTTAGCACGCACAGGGACAATAATTAATTGACTTGAATAGCAACATATATTTACATTTTCTTGATAATTCCTAATCTGTCATTGCTTTCTAGGTCTTCAGTGGGAAACATCTCTCAGCTACTTTCTAGGTAACTACGAGTCCTGCATCACTGCTCTGTTAAACCAGTAAAACAAAGCACAAACTCCCATTACAATTACTATATGACTGCAACCCTCAAGACAACTGGATCAGTGTGCACAGTATCTAGCCAATAAGTAAAATGTTCTACTAAGTGGAATTTGATTGCTATATTGACTATATCTAAACAGGTAAAATTAAATGAACAACATGGGAATTATTTGAATAAATATGGCCTAGAAGCTGCCCAAATAATATTGGTACTGCAAAGTTATCTAATTTTACATTTTATATAAAGCCTTAAAATAAAATCTCAACCCTTAATTTAAATGTCATTAATTTTTTTTATAAATGACAAATATTTGAGGAGAACTAAGGAGAAAAATCCCCTTCATGGATCACTGCCTTGACATGGCAAAAGGGCTTGCAAAACTCAATGAGCCATGCTGCGTAGGGCCACCCAAGATGGACAAGTCACAGCAGAGAGTTCTGACATAACATGATTCACTGGAGGATGGAATAAAAACCACCCCATACTTTCTGTAGGAACCTCATAAACTGTATAAAAGGACAAAAGGTATGACACTGAAAGATGAGTCCCCCAGGTCAGAAGGAGTCCAGTTTGCTACTGGGGAAAAGTGGAGGAGAATTACTAATAGCCCCAGAAAAAATGAAGCAACTGGGCCAAAGCAGAAGTGACACTCAGCTGTGGATGTGTCTGATGGTGAAAGTAAAATCCTATGCTGCAAAGAACAGTATTGCATAGAAAACTGGAATGTTAGGTCCATGAATCAAGGTAAACTAGACATGGTCAAGCAGGAGGTGGTAAGAATAAACACTGACTTCTTAGCAATCAGTGAACTAAAATAGAGAATGGGCAAATTCAGATGACCATTATATCTACTACTGTGTGCAAGAATTCCATAGAAGAAAGGGAGTAGCTCTCATAATCAACAAAGAGTCCAAAATGTGGTACTGAGATGCAAGCTCAAAAATGACAGATGATCTTAGTTTGTTTCCTAGGCAAATTATTCAACATCACAGTAATCCAGTCCTATGCCCCTACCACCAGTGCTGAAGAAGCTGAAGTTGATCAGTTCTGTGAAGAACTAGACCTCCTAGAACTAACACACCCCAAAAATGATGTTCTATTCATCACTGAGGATTAGAATGCAAAAGTAGGAAATCAAGATATACCTGGAGTAACAGGCAAGTTTGGCCTTGGAAAACGAAATGAAGCAGGGCAAAGGATAACTGAATTCTGCCAAGAGAATCCATTGGTGATAGCAGGTATCCTTTTTTGACAACACAATAGAAGACTTTACACATGAACATCACTGAACCGTCAATACCAAAATCAAATTGATTACATTCTTTGTAGCCAAAAAGGAGAAGCTGTATACAGTCAGTAAAATCAAGATCTAGAACTGACTGCGGCTCAGATCATCGGCATCTCATAGGAAAATTCAGGCTTAAACTATAGAAGGTAAGGAAAACCACTAGGCCAGCCAGGTACAACTTAAATCAAATCCCCTATGAATATTCAGTGGAAGTAATGAATGGAATCAAGGGATTAGATCTAGTTAACAGTGTGCCTGAAGAACTATGGATGGAAGTCTGTAATATTGTACTGGAGGCAGTAAACCAAACCATTGCAAAGAAAAAGAAAAAAAGGCAAAGGGGTTTTCTGAGGAGGCTTCACAAGTGGCTGAAGGAAGAAGAGAAGTGAAAAGCAACAGAGAAAGGGAAAGATACATCCAACTAAATGCTGAGTTCCAAAGAAAAGCACAGAGAGACAAGAAGGACCTCTTCAATGAACAGTGCATAAAACTAGAAGAAAACAACAGAAGGGGAAAAACCAAAGATCACTTCAGGAAAATTGGAAATATCAAGTGAACATTTTGCCCAAGGATGGGAACAATAAAGGACGGAAATGGTAGAGACTTAGGAGACACTGAAGAGATCAAGAGGAGATGGAAAGAATACACAGAACTGTACAAAAGGATCTCAAGGAACCATGTTACTACAATGGTGTAGTCACCCAGAGCTAGACATTCTGGGGTGCAAAGTCAAGTTGGTCTTAGGAAGCACTGCTATTAATAAAGCTAGTGGATAAAACGGAATTCCAACAGAGCTATTTAAAATCCTAGAGGATGATTCCATCAAGGTGTTGCATTCAATATGTCAGCAAATTTGGAAGATCCAGTAGTGGCCACAGAACTGGAAAAGGTCAATCCTCGTCCCAATTCCCAAGAAGGGCAGTACTAAAGAATGTGCTAACCATCAGACAATTGCACTCATCTCCTATGCTAGTAAGGTCATGCTTAAAATCTTGCATGCTAGGCTTCAGAATTATGCAAACCAAGAACTTCCAGATGTCCAAGCTGGGTTTAGAAAAGGAAGAGGAACCAGAGATCAAATTGCGAGCCTTTGCTGGATCACAGAGAAAGCAAGGGAATTCCAGAAAAAACATTTGCCTGTTTCAAAGACTACTCTAAAATCTTTGACTGTGTGGATCATAAAAAAAACTGTGTAAAGCTGTTAAAGAGACAGGGAATACCGGACCATCTTATCTTCCCCCTGAGAAACCTATATGTGCGTCAAGAAGCAATGGTTAGAACCTTGTACGGAACAACTGATTGGTTCAAGATTGAGAATGGAGTACAACAGAGTTGTGTGCTGTTACCCTGTTTGTCATGAGACATGCCGGGCTGGATGAATTACAAGCCAGAATCAAACATCAGCAGACTCAGATATGCAGATGATACCACTCTAATGGCAGAAAGCGAAGAGGAAATAAAGAGCCTGTAACGCGGCTGAAGGAGGAAAGTGAAAAAGCCGACTTAAAACTAAATACTAAAAGAAAACTAAGATCATGGCATCTGATCCCATTACTTCATGGCAAATAGAAGAGGAAAAAGTGGAAGTAGTGACAAATTTCCTCTTCTTGGGCCCTAATATCACTGCAGATGGTAACTGCAGCCATGAACTCTGAAGACAATTGCGTCTAGGCAGGAAACCTATGACAAACTAGACAGTGTATTGAAAAGCAGAGACACTATTGTGCCGACAAAGGTCTGTATCGTCAAGACTATAGTCTTCCCAGTGTCACATACAGTTTTGACAGCTGGATCATAAAGAAGAAAGAACACCAGAGAATTGGTGCCTTTGAAATGTAGTGCTGGGCAAGACTTCCAGAAAGTTTTTTTCAGACAGCAAGAAAACAGCAAGATCAAACTTGTGTATTTTAAGGGAAATCAACCCTGAATACTCAATGGAAGAACTGATACTAAAGCTGAAGCTCCGGTATTTTGGTCATCTGATGCAAACAGCCAACTCACTGGAAAAGTTCCTGCTGCTGGGAAAGATTGAGGGCAAAGAAGAGGAGGGCATCAGAGGATGAGATGGCTGGATGGCATCACTGATGCAATGGACATGAACTTGGGCAAACTTCAGGAGATGGTGAGAGACAGGGAGGCCTGGCATGCCGCAGTCCATGGGGTCTCAAAGAGTCAGGCACAACTGGGCAACTGAACAACAATAAAGGAGAAAAATAAATCAGTGAATGAATATAAAGAAAGGTTACAGTGATATGGATTTTAATATATGTAAGACAGGAAAAGCTTCAATAAGATAAGGTTTGAGTAAATTCGGACAAGGCATAAGCTTTTCCTCTACCTTAACATTTTTATGCAGTGGCATTGTAAGCAAAGGGACTAGTAAGTGCAAAAAACATGAACTAGGAGCTGATGTAAGACATAAGACACTGAAGGAAATGCAAGGAGACAAATATGTCTCCAGCCAAGGAAAAACAGGGGTATAAGAGATGAGGTCAGAGAAGCAACAATGAGGGCATGTCGAAGACAGCTTCTATAGGTCCTGTGGGATATTCAAGGAGTTTAGATTTAATTGCAAATGAAATGGAAAACCACTGAAAGTTAAAGAGAGAGAAGGAACATCAGCTAAATAATTTTTCAGAAGACTGTGACTGCTATGTTAACAGACTCTAGGGGCACTGGAGTAGAATTAGAGTGCAGAGAAGGAGCAATTGCAATTTTCTAGATGTAAAATTTTGTTGATACTGTTTTCTTGGGCTGAGAGATGAAGTACTTTGTGATAGTATGGATATATTCTGAAGATAGCAGACCAGAGTGGAGCATAAGAGAAAGGAGTCAAAGATGACACCAATGTTTTTAGTTCAAACATCATGATTGATTGCCTTGCCATTAACTGAGACGGGGGAAGACTGTGAGAAATGGACTCTAGGACTGGGGTTCTGAAATTCAGTTTTAGGCATGCTAATTTTGAGATGACTTAGTAAATGCCACTGGAAACAGCTGAATAGGCAGTTGAATGAGTTTAGGAGTCTGAAGTTTACAGGAAATTCAGGGGAAAAGTCTAGAGTAAGTAACAATAAAACTTTGGGAGTTGACAGACTATCAATGTCATTTTAAACTATAAAATTCTATTTGATATAACTTTCCATGAAAGAAATCATTATAAGTTAAAAATGCCATTCCCAACTAAATAAAACAGAGGTTTTGGTCCAACATATTAATCTTCAGAAACAAAAATCACTATTTACACTTTATGTTCTAAAACATGCTATAATTTGGTTAATAACAAGAACAACCACACTGTAAGGTTTAAAAATATTAGGCTACATTGTCTCATAATAGACTTTATAAATGTGTACATGGTTGTTTATCATATTCCTTTATAAAATAGGAAGATTATTTATTCCTTCATTTTTCAACTTCATCATGACCATAACTCCATATCAACTGTGACTCAACTGTACTAATTACCTTTGAGAATGTCAGGTCACTTTACAGCGGATTAAAAAATCCAGAAAAACTGCATTGCTCTACTTCCCTGGTTATTTGTCAGAGAATCCAGTGGTTGCAATCAATTGGAACCACCTAGTCATGTACACGGAGAAGGCAATGGCACCCTACTCCAGTACTCTTGCCTGGAAAATCCCATGGACAGAGGAGCCTGGTAGGCTGCAGTCCATGGGGTCGCTCAGAGTCTGACATGACTGAGTGACTTCACTTTCACTTTTCACTCTCATGCACTGGTGAAGGAAATGGCAACCCACCCCCAGTACTCTGGCCTGGAGAATCCCAGAGCCACTGGAGACTGGTGGGCTGCCATCTATGGGAGTCGCACAGAGTCAAACACGACTGAAGCAACTTAGCAGCAGCAGTCATGTACAGATATGAGAGTATGCGCTGACCATGCCAACTTGGCAGCCTCTCTGTATCTTTAAATTAGTCATATTACTCCATTCTATGCAGGAAAGTATACCTTTAAGGTCTTGTGTTACATGGTTGCTGTCCATACCCTCCACTCCAGCACTCTCCTGGTAACACACATACTCCACGAGAATGGAGCCTGAACTACCATCTTTGTAGTCCTGACACCTAACACAGTGACTGCACAAAGAAGGGGATCATTTAATTTTCTCAATTATTAAACAACTTTAATCCTGAACTTTCTCATATCATAAAAAGCATTATATACTGAAAATTCAAAGCAGAAATAAAGTCACAACTTTGAGAATGGTAACAGAAGAAGAAACACCAGTTGAAACTGTAATATTTGAAAAGTATGGCAATCTTTATTTTGTTGTTGTTGTTCAGTCTCTAGTTATGTCTGACTCTTTGCAATCCCATGGACTGCAGCATGCTAGACTTCCCTGTCATTCAGACTTCCCTGTCATTCACTATCTCCTGAGTTTGCTCAAACTCAGGTTCATTGAGTCGGTGATGCCATCCAACCATCTCATTCTCTGTCTCCCCCTTCTCCTCCTGTCCTCAATCTTTCCCAGCATCAGGGTCTTTTCCAATGAGTTGGCTCTTCACATCAGGTGGCCAGAGTTTTGGAGTTTCAGCTTCAGCATCAGTCTTTCCAATGAATATTCACGACTAAGTTCCTTTAGGATGGACTGGTTGGATCTCCTTGCAGTCCAAGGGACACTCAAGAGTCTTCTCCAATACTACAGTTCAAAAGCACCGATTCTTCAGTGTTCAGCCTTTCTTATGGTCCAACTCTCACATCCGTATGTGACTACTGGAAAAAACCATAGCTTTGACTATAGGAAGCTTTGTGGGCAAAGTGATGTCTCTTCTTTTTAATATGCTGTCCAGATTCATCAGCGTCATTTAATTTCATGGCTGCTGTCACCATCTGCAGTGATTTTCGAGCCCAAGAAAATAAAGTCTGATTTATAAGCAGTCAAGTCTATTGACAGTGAAAATCACTCAGTCATGTTCAACTCTTTGTGACACCATGGACTGTAGCTTGCAGGCTCCTCTGTCCAGTGGAATTCTCCAGGCAAGATTAATGGAGTGGATTGCCATTCCCTTTTCAGGGGATCTTCTCAAGACCCAAGGATAGAACTTGGGTCTTCTGCATTGCAGGTAGATACTAGCTGAGCCACCAAGGAAGCCCAAAGCTATTAAAATATACTTATTATAAAACTGAAATTATATTTTCATTATAATAATTTGACTTTAAGTTGAGAAGAGAAGTATTTATTTGCATTTAGTTTGTTATATGCTATGAAGAGGAGGATTTTCTTTAAAAAGCATTATCAATATCATGATCAGTTAATCTACTTATATTATTTTGTGCAGAACTACTTCTGTTTGAAAATAAGGAATGTATCAGAATATTTGCACATTGCAGATAATCTTTCACTTGATTTCCAATACACTATTATACAAACTAGGCACATCCTCATTTTTATATACATTTATTTCCTATTTCAGAAGGTTCATGAATCCTTGCTTATGCATCAAAATTATATGTAGAGCTTTATAAAGCAGCTATGTTTGGATTCTGTACAAAATCTCCTCAATCAATATCCACAGGGATGGGACTGGAAATGATTGTGATATCAAGCCATAATTGAGTACTCCTATCCTCTTGACTTTAATAAAAATGTCTTAATTATGATCTCATTAATTCAGTCAATGAATGTTTTACTGGCCACCTATTATACTCCAGGTATAGTGCTAGATGCCATTCTATGATTAGGTTTCTGTGCTTTAGGATGCTGCTGCTGCTGCTGCTAAGTCACTTCAGTCGTGTCCGACTCTGTGCGACCCCAGAGACGGCAGCCCACCAGGCTCCCTCATCCCTAGGATTCTTCAGGCAAGAACACTGGAGTGGGTTGCCATTTCCTTCTCTAATGCATGAAAGTGAAAAGTGAAAGTGAAGTTGCTCAGTCGTGTCCGACCCTCAGCGATCCCATGGACTGCAGCCCACCAGGCTCCTCTGTCCATGGGATTTTCCAGGCGAGAGTACGGGAGTGGGGGTGCACTGCCTTCTCCTACACAAGGTCAATTATCCTAGTCTTTATGGTTAAGAAGAGGTATTCCTAGAGGAGATAATAACTAAATTCTGTGTAAAAAAGTAATGGTAAGCAGATTGGGAGAGTATTCATTGTAAACACCATAGTTTGCTTGGAAGCAAAACAGGGACAGCCATTTCCAAGAAATCATAACAGTATCAGCAAAAATCTGTTTAGTATATTCCACAGACACTGACAACAGCTGATTTACATAATTTATATCCTATCTCAGGTTATCAATTAGGTTATTGAAAAGCAATTCATCTGAGCTGCAACCAACATCTTTACCTTATTCAACAAAAATTTTCCAAATGTCTACTATGTGATAGGTTCCAATCTACATGCTTAGGGCACACTAAATAAAGCAGATAAAGATACCCATCCTGATGATTTTAGTGGAACTAAAATATACAATGGATAGGAATAGAATATTAAAAATATATTTTTATCCAAAACAATCCTACTGCTATAGACTATTAATCCTATTAAGCACTTGAAATTCTAAGTACTCCTTCTTTAAGATGGTACTTCATAATAACATAATTATATATGCAACATACAGTTTGCTTTCTAACTTGAGCTAGCTTACTAAAATAATCATAATACAATAAATACAGATAGGCTACTTTTCCTAATAGTCATTAAGCAAAATCAGACAACCCTTAATATCATACAAAACTGAAAACGGTTTGAAAAATTATATACGACAGGATTTTCTCAATTATTACTTTTACAGATTGAAATCAAACTTGAATGAAACTTTCTTGTTCACCAATAGACAAGTGAAATGATGATTTATGTTGCTGTCAAAGCAAAAATATGACTTCATATAGCATTTTATCAGTCATATTACTATGTTAAAGCAAACTTCAGTTTCAGAGATAGTACGGTCAAGTGAAAGCTTCAAATATATAAAAATATTTTTGGAGAGAATGTGCAAAGCTATTTTCCAAATGAGGAAAGCTGGAGAGAAGTAGCAATTCATTCACTTTCACAGAGTAAAGAAAGAGAAGGAGGGGGACTCTAATTACTGTTAACAACATGACATGAGGAGGTCACTTTACACCACTCCAAGTTAACTAGATTTGAACCTTGTTCCAGTCTGATGAGCAAAACAAGAAGATAATTAGTAATCTAAATGGTGACTATATCATATCCTGTGTGCATTCTGGCATCTTGGCGGACACTAGGGAAAGAAATAAAACTAAATCACAGTCTTTACCCTCCAGCAACTCCTAGAGGAAGGCTAATATATAAATGAAGAACTTTTAAAATAATTATGCTGTGTCCTTTTTTTTTTTTTTTTGCAGACCACGTATCTTTCAGTTACATTCTCCCAGCTGATTACATTCAAACAGCTTTTAGATAATCACATCTGACACTTTATACTGAAGGTAATAAGCTTACTCCCATACATCAATCCCCCAAAGTGGAATAGAACTGTTGTTCCTTGTAATAGATTCTGATTAGAACAGGCAGCAATTTGTAAGTGTCCCTGTTCCTTAATGAAACCAGGCCAACCACAAGCTGAACCTTGAACACCAACAGACAAAGCTGTCAATTTCCCCTTATCAAAGGAATAAAGCAACACATGCTAACTTCTATCCACTCCCCTTTGGTTCTCTGCCATCAATAAGGCTTAGATTTGTTCCTAAAATGGGAAGAGTGACAATTCCTTCACCACTGAAATTTAGTGCAAGCTGAAAAGTCACCTGAATTATGACATCATCTTTCACCAAAATCTCTTTATATTTTTCCTTGGTAGCATTTAAGTTATTTGCACAATTTACATGATATTTACAATGGTTACAGCTGCATGATTTGTGCATTATTGCTAGGCCCCAAGGCACCATAATCATAAGCAAAGTCAGAGAGGCTGTACAAAAGCATTAAGAATAGACAATAGGACTTTCCTGGTGGTGCAGTAGATAAGATTCTGCCTACCAGTGCAGAGGACAAAGATTTATTTGATCCCTGATCCAGGAAAGATTCACATGCCACAGAGCAAGTAAGCTTGTGTGACACAACTACTGAGCCTGTGCTTTACACCCTGTGAGTCACAACTACTGAGCCTTCATGCTGTAACTACTGAAGCCCACGTGCCTAGAGCCTGTGTTCTGTAACAAGAGAAGCCACTGCAGTGAGAAGCCAGGGCACAGAAACGAAGAGTAGCCCGAAGAGTAGCCCCCGCTCACCTCAAGGAGCAAAAGCCTGTGTACAGCAATCAAGACCCAGGGCAACCAAAAAATAAATAAATAAAATTATTTTTAAAAACTATATATAAAAAGAATACACAATAAACATGAGCAAATGGTCAAAAGCAAGAGCTCTGGAGCAAGATTGTCGGGTTCAAATCCTGGATCTATTACACAGTAGCTGTATGGTCTTAAGTAAGACAATTAACTTATCTGTTTTTCAGTTTCCTTATGGGTAAAATAGAGATGGTAGTATTAGCTTACTTCTAAGACAACTGTCAAAATGAATGAGATTCTATACAAAAATGCTTACAAGGAGACATACGCATTCAGTGTTAGAGCTTGTTACTATATCTGCCTGGAGTATGCAGCTTGAGTTAAATCTTGAAGTATGAGAAAGTATCTGCTAGATGGATGAGAAGGAAAAATACATTCCAGGCAAAAAGAATAATGCATTCCAAGACAGGGGAAAAGATCAAGAGGTTGAACATGCCTAGTGTGCAGGGTGCATGGTGTTGGAGTGGGAAACCTGAGTCTGAGACATACAGAAGGGCATCCTACATCATGCTAGGTCATCTGTACAATACGTTTGTCTTCAAAACCAGTGAAGTAATTTGAAGGTTCATCAGCATTCAAAGAGTGACAGCAAGTAGAAGGCTGTACTTCACAGTTAATCTGAAAAGAGAGTTAAGAGCAAATACCACAGGTGGCGCTAGCGGTCAACAATCTGCTTGCCAGTGCAGGAGACAGGAGACCTGGGTTCAATGCCTGAGTCAGGAAGATCCCTGGAGGAGGGTACAGCAAAAACCACCCTAATATTCTTGCCTGGAGAATCCCATGGACAAAGGAGTGTGGTGGGCTACAGTCCATAGGGTCGCAAAGAGTCAGACACAACTGAAGTGACCTAGCGTGCACCACTAATACTTAACGACTCTCCGCAGTGGTGCCTAAGAGCACAAAGTAGGAAAATGTGCTAGAGCTTCTTATTAGTTCTGTCAGGAATTGCAACTACTGCTATTTCGTAGTAGTCATCCTTTCGGGAAATTGTTTGTTAAAGTTTGAGTGAGAAAGGAAAGCCAACTGCCTCATACAGCCTAAGGTTTGGTCCTATAAGCCCGGATGTGAGTTTACCGGTCAGACAGAGGAAGGACGCTTCCACCGACATCCTATACGCTCAAGTTCTATGAATAGGGACCTTCATTGGCCTGTACAGTACAGGGCCATTCAAGAGCAATTAAATTTGGTTAAAATAAGAAAGAAATGCTTTTTAAGGAGAAGAAAAAAAAGAAGGTTTGAGGGATTGCAAAAGTTGATTGTGCTGAAGCACTTTTACACAGGTTTGTTTTAGTTCTCAATTGTCAAGTTGTATTTAAACTGGTCTCTTACTCTGAAATACGATAACCTTTCTTTCTCTGAGTTCTTTCTACTAAATTAATAGCACTGTCTCTAATTCCATGCACAGCAAGCAAAGAGTTTATTTTACCAGATAACAGTAGGTCTGGTGATCAGCCAATGTCTAAAGAACCACTAGCCAAGTCAGTAGTAGGCCAAAGACTGCAACTGATAAATAGATACTGCTCACTAAATCACTTTAAAATTGTTTCATCTTCTCTACCCAAGAGTATTATTCACGTTGAGTTCTGACACAACTGAAAGCCAAAAAAAAAAAAAAAAAATCACAATTATCTATAAAAATAAAATCATATTAGGGTTTTGAAAGAAGAAATTAATAGATGCATTAGAATATAGAAGGTAATTTAAAAAAGAAAGCAAAACCCTTTAGGTTCTGAATTTAACTGCAAAAGAAATCAGTAGAAAAAGTCCAAATTCAGGAAATTCATTATAACATAGTTTTTGTATACATTGAAAACTGCATTTAAAATAGACTTTTCAGGGAGAAAGTTTAAGGAGCACTGTAACTTTTTATAGCACCTGTGTGTATGTCTTTCTTTTTGTTAAGGGACAAAACTTCAATGCTCAAAAAAAAAAAGTTTGATTTCTTCTCACCACTCCCAGCTCAGGTCACATTTCCCCAGTATTAAATGAGGGAAGTTGAGGAGTAAAAGCAGAAATGCAGATCAGCCCTCAGCTCCAACTCTGCAGTTGCCTTGCATTCCTAATGTCACAAACCAACTGCACTTTCTCCAAAGCTGGACAGGAAAGAAAAGTGCATTTAGGATATAATATGATTCTGGCTTTTAAATACCTAACATCATCACTAAAAATTATATTAAATGATAGGGCTGGGTCAATATGTATAAAACCCTGTATTCATATAAAACAGAGTTAGTCATAAGTAGAACTTCCATAGTATCTTCTTCAGGACCTTAAGGACATGTACTGAATTTCCCAAAAGAGAGGAAAAAACTTCATGGTTGAAATACTAGCTCTATCATACCCATTGCCAGCACCACATATCATGGTAGTCCCTGAAGAGGAAGTATTTCACTATAAATTAACTATCCATTTATTCCCGAAGTAAAAGGTGATTATGTACTTTTAGACACTTTGACTATCCAAAAGAAAAAACCTGAATTAGAATTTGCACTACTAAGCGCATCTGTTATTTTTTTCCCAAAGCTGACTGCTTCTTTGGAAAAAAGGTTATCTGTTAAACGAATAACCTGTATCAAGTAAAAATCAAATCATTATCTGACTTATTAATAAAAAACATACAATTAGATAAAATATATATCACCCAATCAATATAAAATCAACATGAAAGGAGAAATTCGACATTATTTGTCTTATTTGAAATAAATATATAACTTTCTTAGCTTCCTGAAAATTTAAAGTTGTACTGGGTCCTCTATTAGGAACTTTAAAGAGGGAAAAAAAAAAACTATGTTCATAATCCAGCAACAATTGTATACAAAAATATTTTAGAAACTGTTACACTTTTAAATTTTATACAGATCTTATAGAATCACATTATTAAGTATATTAACAATACAAACTATCAAAAATTACCTATATCTAAATTTAGAGCATTGAGGAATTTTTTAAATGCTTTCTATAATCTCCTGTGTTTCTTTGATTCATCATTTTCACGTAATCGATCCTCACTAATCTAAACTCCAGCACATATATTTAGCAATATATGGTCATTCTATATTTCATAAATGCACACAAATTAAGTAATAATTGTTTATTCCATTAAGTCTCAGACTACTATTATTTAAAGATACTTTATCATTATTGCATATTTCACCCTACTCATTTATGGAAAATCTTGACTATTATATGAATATATTTTTTTGAGAGACAGGATTCAGTTAAGAATTTTTTCTGTGCCTTAGTTTCCTCATTAGTAAAGTGAGAAGGTAGTATGGAGTTGCCATTTTTATGAGAATTTCTATCTCTAGCATTCTCTTTAAAAGAATCTAAACATCTTTCCTTCTTTTGAAAAATTCAGCTTTTTATTACAGTCTCACTGAAACTTGATTCTAATCCATTCATTATCACTACATAGGTAGTGCCTAAATAAGTTAACTAAAGTGAAGAGAAATTTGTTTCAGAAAAGAAACAAAATTTAAGAATAGAAAAGCAACTACTTATTTTTTTGTCAGAAATCCTACCCACAAATTTGAGAAGGGGGCCATATTTGCCTTGCTATGTTTTAGTGATAACTTGAATAATGTGCCCCTTCAATTTTAGTCACAAATAGAAGCAAACATGGAAGCTAAAATTTAATTATATAAATATAAGCAATCATACTATCTAGATATATACATTTCTCATTTTGCAACTTCATAATTTTATTTAAAACTCTGTATATACCTCTTACAGAATTATTTTTATAAAGTAGGTTCTAGCAAAGTATTAATTATAAAGTCAATTGTCACATGAAAATATTAATATATTTAATTTTAAAACTAATAGACAATTTTGTGAAGGTGTCTATAATTAACTGAATATATATGTGTCACCTAAACTAAGGTTATCTGTATAAAAGATTCAGGAAGATGTTTCTCATGAGCTACCTAATTTTCTTTAGTGTTTATTACAGACTTTGTTGATTTTGCTTTAAAAAAACAAATGGAAACACAATATTAATAACCATAGAAGATACTTCATTTGCTATCAGAAGCATATCTGATCTTTTAACTGATTCTGATTGAGTAACCTAAGGGACAAGCTTGATCTCTTCCCAAAGTTGGATTAGCACATACTCTGGAAGCCAGCACCATTTCACCTGCTGATCCCAGGCACTCAAAACACTTCAGCAGGAATCACAACCAACTCCTGACAAGCTTCGAAAATTCTTCATAAAATTAATCAACATTTTTCAAGGCACAATATTGGCTCAACCACCAAAGATAGAATACCATTTTAATTAGTAACAAAATGGTTCAATCAGATATTATATTTTCTTTTTACTCAATTTAGCTTAACTCCTTTAAAAACTGCCAAAACCATCTATCATAAAACCATCAGTCTGAACACAATCATGAGTTATAGTCACCACAAATTCCAGGTAA
Source organism: Nanger dama (assembly GCA_917880005.1). Lineage (NCBI taxonomy): Eukaryota > Metazoa > Chordata > Mammalia > Artiodactyla > Bovidae > Nanger > Nanger dama. The sequence continues at coordinate 9,610,997 of CAKJTW010000059.1, forward strand.
ATTTCAGGTTGTATCTTAATAAGTACTGAACTAATTGAATATGAAATCTATAAATTCATGAGATAAAACATTTATATTAACCATAAACAAGTATATGAAATATGATCCTGAAGTTAATGCAAATAAATATAAAAATAATGCTTATTCTTTTCTTCTTACTAAACCATAATAAATACCAACAATTTTTAAAGTAAATTAAAGATTACTAAATTAGAGTTTGGATTTGCAAAGTAAAATAATATGACTGTGTGAATTCACTGACTTTCTTTTCATTCACTCCAGGAAATTTTCTTTGTAAGGTTTTCTCTGTAAGATGCTTCAGGATCCTAACTACATTTCTTTAGAGTCCAATTTATTATGAACCCAGAAGTTTTTAGGCTTAAGCATTTTTAACCCAAGAAATACAAATTTTAGATAAAAGTTATCTTTATCTTTCAGTTTAACAATCAGAGCATACCACTGCATCTCAGAGAAATCAAATTATATAAATATATAGTATAATTCTGGTATACAGTACCTTATTTAGAAACTAACTCATTGTTACATCAATTGCAAATATAAAGGCTAGCATGAGAACTGGTCACTGAGTTTATTTGTCCTTTGTGTGATGATTCAGGCTAGTGTAAGCATTAATATAGTATTTCCTTTTTGAATTTCATTAGATGGTAAGAATGCCTACAAGAGTAGGTTTAAATAAATATAGTTTCCTTCTAAAGAATAAGCACCTAGCAATTTGGTGAAACAAACATCAAATCTTAAACAATGTGAAGATCCAAATAACCATATAACTTTCAAGATATTTCATCAAAAATAACAAACAGAAACTACATATGATCCTTAAAGTTTGCTATTTCTCACTTTAGATGGTTTTGTATTAATAGAGAAGTTTCTTTTCCCACCAGTTATTGGATGTGGTACTAAGATGTTTTGTTTAAAAGAGTTTTAGGTATGCAGCTAGATTTAAATGAGAAAATTATGCATCATAAGTGTAGAAATTTGACCTTTCGATCTCCTAAGAGCTTTAAAGAAGCCCCAGTGCCGAAATGAAACATCTTCAGTGAAATAATCCCTGAATACCTATGATAAGTCTCTCGAGTTTACAATGCATCTATCTTCACTGAAGAAAGTCTTAGTTTCCATACTAAAAACAAAAAGCTGCCATTATGATACTTGTTCCAAGTTTGGACAAAAGAAATAGCTGGAAAAGTTCAAAGGGAAACAATATACCTGTTCTTCCTTAATCAAGTGTCCTTTTTCAGGATCATTGTACTTAGGATTTTAGGAGGCCTTATATCCTGAGGCAGTTGCTTTAATTCCAAATAATAAAGAAAACCAGCAGAGGGCAGACCTGAGGACAGAACCGACCAATCCCGCTGGTGACCAGGTACCAAAGGTAAAGTGCAAACTTTTGATAGATTTCACTTTCAAGACTCTACTATTTATCTATTAAAATGTAGAAATGAATGAATCCACGTAATCAGCATGACTTTTTCAAAAATTCAAAGATAGTTCTAATGAGTCTTTGACTGTACTATTCGCCAGGAAAAGTCAGAGGCACAACCCATCCCTGCCTGCACCTCAGGAAGGTGAACAATCACAAAGTGTGGGGAAGAAATACAGACCTGGCTTCGCAGAGTTCGGCCTCCGGGAGCGCTAACTCCCACAAAGAACTCAGATCTTGGCACCCACCAGGGTCAGACTCAGGTTTCTGCTAAAGACTGAGCCTTCGGGGTTGGCAATTTGTTTCTCCCTCAGCCAATCATCGCCGCCCTCCTTCTTACCCCCACTTCTCTGCGCACCCCGGCAAAGCTTGCTTTTCTACTATAAGCTGTTTGGGCTCCCTCTACTCCAAAGGAGTCCATCCTCCTCCCGCCAGCCGTGTCTACAGCACCTAACGGACCGCTCCAGCCAGATGCCTTTGCTGGGAAGGGCGGGGGAAGGGGAGGGAGGAGGCGGAGGGGAGGAGTGAAGTCGCTCTCCCTCCTCGGGTACTGACAGAGCTGCAGTCTTCCCAGCAGGTCTGGTCATTGAATATTTGGTGGTGCCACGTAGGAACTTTTCCTTACCTCTCTCCTCCCATCCCACCCCACGCCCCCTCCCCTTCCCTCCAATCCCTATTCCTCCGCCCCCACCCCATTTGCTTGGCGAGTTTCATCATTCTCCAAGAGAACTGCACGTCCAACCTGCAAGAAGAAGTTGAGGGTGGGGGGTCACAGAGGGAGGAAGGTGCAAAATCCCGGGAAGACTGTTCTTCCTATCTCCATCCATTTCTTTTAATCTGCCATTTTTTCCCTCTTACTATCTCCTCAAAATGACACACACAGTATTCTCAGTCTTCCAAGACTCATTCCCCCTGGTCTCTCTCAAATCCTTAAAGCAGCTTGTTTCTCACTTTGTTCCAGACAAAGAACTTCATCAAGGTTCATTTTATGCCCTTTCTCTATATTCTCTCCTCAGCTCACCTTTAAAAAGGACTTCCATTAGTTAGAATCTGAAGAAACCAGATGTGTTCAAAGGGAGTCTAAGGACCTTTCCTCAAATAAAAGCTTTGTACAACTGCCTCTGTGTTCAAGGTAATATTTTTCCTCTTTTCAAAGCCCCTGGAAGGTGGTGAAGGGCATTTCAGCAGGCTCTGTGCCTGACAGATCTTTTTCCTGCTACCTCTTCTCCCATTAACGTCCCGCCTACATCCATCTCTCTCACCAGTCTTCACTTCCAACCTGGTGGCAGCTACAATCTGGATTTTATTTGAGAGAATTGTTTGCGGGGGAGGGGTTGGAAGAAGGAAGGGGGGAGGGGCACAGAATGAGAAAGACCGACAGCAATATCCCAGCTCCCCCAAACCATTTTTTTCTTACCTCCTCTGACCTCTCTAGCCTGGAAGAGGAAAGTCAGTGCGAGAGTTGTTATGGTGAAATCCCAGAGCCACCGTTTCGTTTTCCACCTAGAGGACCACCGCTCCATCTCCGAGTCCCGCACTCACAACTGTGAACTCAACCCACGAAATCGCGATTGCAGACCTACTTCGTCCCTTCCAAGGTATCGTCGGGGATGTTTGCTACACAGCCATTGGAAAGGGAGAGGGGGAAAAAGTCAAAGGGCTTTTTCTTAAATTTGATGGTTTGCTTCCTTCCTGTCTCTCGCCCCCTCCTCTCCCTCTCGGTTGGCCCCGCCGGTCGGGACCCTCCGATCTGTCCTCTGCGGGGCCCTGCCTTCAGACTGACGGCAGATGAGGGGCTTCAACCAAAAATCTGAGAGGACTGCGTGCCCCTAAAGGCTTCATGCCGTCAGTGGGCCGGACGAGAGGCTCCGGGCAGCCCCCTCCCCCGCCCACTCCCCTCCCGCGCCCCCCTTACCCGGGGCGAAACTGACAAGCCCGCTGAAGGTCAGACCCAATCACACGCCTCGCGGGGCGGCCCCGAGCCCGCCCCCCTTTCCTTTGCCGGAGAATCAGGTCTCCCCGCAAGCCCAGCCCACCAACCACCCTCCATCTCCCCACTCCTCTCCTCCCTCCTATCCTACCCAAATCCCGGAGAAGAAATGGGAGGGAGTTACGGGGGACGCGTGCTTGGCTCCAGCACTTTGGGAATGAAAGGAATTGCAGGAGAGCCCCAGAGTCCACAGAGTTTTCAAGGAGCTTCTGTATTCAATAAAAACAGCTACTTGTCTACTTGCACCCGTCTGTGAGCCTCTCCTCGTCGGCGGGGGAGGGGAGGAGCCCAGCGTCTGAACCGCCACACCGCTGGAGTTTGGGGCTGCCAGCGGTAACCTTATCCCTGTGCAAAAATCTGCTTCTTATAGCAGACGTGGAACCAGCGGACTCACTGCTCTGCCTCCTCCGAAAAGCATTTTTTATTATTATTTTTAAACAGAGAATTAAAAGAAAGGGATGAAGGTGAGATGGAGAGACCCCAGAGGTCAAAATCCTTGATCTTACAGGGAAGCTCTCCTTCGAGGTCTGAAACTGACAGGTTTCTCTCTTGAATGTTTGAATTCTACGCTAGCTTCATTCAGAGGCATGTCTCTTAAAGAACTGAACTGTACTCTGAGGCAGGAGGAGAAAGAAATATATGGGAGCTGACATTAAGGGGGTGAGTAATTTAATTTTCCAACTGATTCCATACTGAACCAAGCTGAGAGGGCAGAGGGAGAGGAGAAAAGTCAGGGAAAGCAACTAGCGGAGATCTCAAAGCGTCTAGGCCCACAACTCCTATAAAGGGCCTCAGGAGCTGAAAATATGGTCACTCCACATTGAAAGTAATGAGAAGGGACAGATTTCTAAACTCCTTCTGCTTACTCCTCCAGGTAATTCACTTAAACCTGGAGTATAGGTTCTTCAGTCATTTTTTTCTACGTTTAAATTATCCCTTCCTTTTGACTCCTTTTTGTTCTTTAATATTTCTTAAGATGTTTCTCAAAAATTTTCTGGAACAGAGCCCAACAAGGTGCCAGCATACATTAGGGATTCAGTAGAGATGGGTTGAGTGAATGAATACATTTTCCTGTTGCTAAAAACTGGAAGCTTTGGCCAGAACTTATCCTGAGATTTTAAGGTATGTCACGGCTTAAGCGTTCTCAGCTAAATTCATGAGGTGCATATGTTCATTAATTTTTAGGAATCTAATTTTCTACTAGTTATCAAAAAATGGCTCATGACCCATGAGATTAACGAGATATTCTAACTATGTGGTTTAAGAGATGAAAGGAAGGTGTTCAGAAACTATACGAAATCCAAGATGGGATTAATTGTACAAGGACATGTATAAGAGGCATATCAAATGAGAAAAGCAACTAAAACTACTTTCAACATGACTATTCACTCTGTGACACCATTCCCACATTAAGAAATTTACTTCTTAAAGATAATAGGTTAAAAAAATACTTTGCATTGATAATGTTGCTGGCAGAATGTTCGCGATGCCTTATACCAGCTGCAGAGAAATATTTTCAAGTTGTTAATACAATTTAATAAAATAATTAAATATCATACAGTGTTTGAATGTGAAACGTATGATTAAAAATTAAGAACCTTAAGGGGGCTGAACAACAACAAAGGGAAATTTATTATCTTCATTATCCTTCATCTTCACTCTCTTTTTTTTAGAAAGTTTCTTTTTATCTTCTCAAAATGAAAAATCTGTTGGAATTTTCAGTTAAAAATTTTTTTGAAACCTGAATTATTTTTGTCCAATTCTTTGTATGTTTTTAAACTTATTTTCAAGGACTTCTCTTAAGTGTAAAATAGTGAAATGAATACAGAGTTTGGAAGTACATCATTTGTGAAGCTAGCAGAATCCTGTCAATGCAAGACCTAGAGAGAGTTCCAGTGCTTGCAGGAACATGTAGAGATGGTGTTTCAAGCTGTTTTTCAATAGCTCTCCTGATTTATAGAGAATTCTACGGTCTGATACTGTTCTGGGAGGTGAGAAATGATGCAGTCAGTCTAGGAAGTCCCACCTTCTGGTCACATCTCAGGCCTGTTCACAGCAGTGAATGGGTCCTTTCAAGCAAAGTGGCTTGGGTGAATAGAGTTATTACTACCTTATGCTCTCTGTACTCTGTGGTCTGAATTCCTCTGGCCACTGCCCAGAGAAGCATAACCTGGGTCTGAATTAATGCTCTGGAAGGAAATATAGTGGATTCATAGTAAGGAATAGTTAATTATGTCTTACCCCTCTAACCTGCAGCTATTAGCCAGGTCTGGAGTCTCCTAGGTACCTGCCCGTGGATTTACAGGAGATAAATTTAGTGGAAGGAACGGTAATGCTAAAGAGCAAAAGGATAGAGGGAAGCAGAAAGAGAACCACCTCACTACCTTCAGTTTCACAGGGAATGACTTGTTTCCTATACCATCTTTCAACCAGTCCTTGCCAATTGTTTATATGTAAATTCAAATTGTAATGGAATGTGACAGTTTTCCTGACATATAGGTCTTTTATTTGGAGCACAAGTATCTGTATTACATTTCCCATCTTGTTACATTAAAAAAAAATGGCATTTGAAGATATTTGTTCATTTTTGTATAATTTGCTCTGATCGCAAGTTTTTCAAAAACAAGATGTAAACAGTTTAGAGAAAAAATAGTTACATTCTTTGTAGCAGTATTTTAGATTGCCCATTTGGCCATATTGGCTTGTCTGGGAAACTGAGAGAATAATTTGATAGTTGATTAGGGGTATAGTGGTATAGTGCTGTGCTGTGCTTAATCGCTCAGTCATGTCCAACCCTTTGCGACCTCATGGACTGTAGCCCACCAAGCTTCTCTGTCTATGGGGATTCTCCAGGCAAGAATACTGGAGTGGGTTGCCATGCTGTCCTCCTGGGGATTTCCCCAATCCAGGGATCAAACCCAGGCCTCCTGCATTGCAGGCAGATTCTTTACCAGCTGAACTACCAGAGAAGCCCCAGTAGCTTAGTAGGGGAACATAAATGTTCTAGACAATCTTCAGAGTTCATGGAACTTTATTAAACATTCTGTGGTGCTGATAAATCTGCCTTAATATTGTCAAAAATAGTCCCTAACAGAAACAATAATAAAGAACTCGATTGTAAGACTTAAATTACTATGGGTAGAATTAGGTGAAAGAAGTAGATTTTTGAAAAGTTTCATCATCTTTGAAATGATTTGGCATTCATATGAGAGAGAGAGAGATGATACATATATGAACAATTTCTCCAAACACACTAAAGCCATTGTATCTACTTAGACTTAATGAATGAGAAATTATTACGGGGGCGGGAAACTCTTGCACACATCAGAAATACTTAATATATTTAAAAGAAAATCGTTGTTGAATGTAATCCCTCTCTTACTGTGCCTAATGGTTTGTCTTTCTTGTATTTTTCTGAACTTTAGGTCAATTATTTTAAGAAAGAAATGACTAAGCAGTTTGACATTGATTTTACAGTTGTTTTTTTCTTAATACACGAGTGGCTAAAAATTAGTCTCTGTTTAAAAGTGGTGTTGGTTCCTCTTACCTCACAGATGGGCTACTGTATTATAGAAAGTTGGGGGTGAGAGAGGGATAGAAAAATTTATTTTCATAGTCAGTCTAGCTCACACTTAACCCACAGTGATGACTGGATATTTTTCTGCACATTATGAAATAACATACAGAACTTGAGAGGAATCTAAATTTAGCACAAATCCATGATGAAAGAAAATCTTTATATGAAAAGTTTGGTCTGTTAGAGTGCTGAAGGAGTCAACTCAGAGATGATAGACCCATGCTGTTTAAAAGAAAAGTAAAATCAAATCTAAATGAACCCCAAACCAGCAAGGACAGTTGCCTTGTACAATCATGTACGTCTGTCTTAAAAATATCCTGTGGTTATCTATGCTCACAAAAACTATCATGGTTCTTTTTCATAATTATCAAAATATACAAAGAGAGGAAAAGAGAATAGGATGATTCAGAGTAAAACCTTAAATATCTTGTTGGACCTTTGTCAAGATACTTTACTCTCTGCATCTTTTTCTTCTTAATTAAATGGATTTGTGTCAGCAAAAATTACACAAGACTTTCTACAAAGTGTTGCAGGACAACATCAACATCTCTATCAATAGAAGATAAGATGGCAACTTAAACATTTTAGTGAACTACATACCATAGCCAAAGGAAGTTATGACATCAAGAATATATCCCAATGATGTTTCACTACTCTGTATGTACACTGCATATTACTACTCAACTATCATTTGAGTAGTAATTGTCTTAGCTGTTCCTAATTAATTCACATTGGCTATTCCTAATAAAATAAGGTGGCTGAAGGTAAATATTTTAGCTTATCTATGGCTCAGAGGTTAAAGCATCTGCCTCCAATGTGGGAAACCTGGGTTCGATCCCTGGGTTGGGAAGATCCCCTGGAGAAGGAAATGGCAATCCACTCCAGTATTCTTGCCTGGAGAATCCCATGGACGGAGAAGCCTAGTAGGTTACAGTCCACAGGGTCGCAGAGAGTCGGACACGACTGAGCGACTTCACCTCGCCTCACCTCACCTCATAGGGATTATTTACTCTTAAAAATCTACACATAGCAATTTCATGAACTTTAAATTTTAATTTTGGTAGTAAAATGAGAATATGTAAATAATTTCCCTTTGATGCTTATTACTTCCTAATATAAATAATAAAACTGACCACATATATCAGTGCACTTTCCAAAATAAGTGAATCCTTCTTTTCACCTCAATGATGTCTACATAGAGTCATCCATCCCAATGGCATTTGTCAATATTTTTTATTTAAAATGAATATTGTTTCCAGATAACCATGTGTAATCTGTTTTATGCCTCTGCCATATGTACCAATTCATTTAATTCTGAAATCAAATGCATGTGCTTCAAAATTCTGAAGACTCATACAAAACAGATTTCTGAATTATAAACAATATTTTTGTTATTTTTATATGACAGTCTTATACATTTTCTTGTTGCCAAAATGAATGCCAAATATAAGATTTAAGGCTGGTGAATATGGTTAAATGTTGAAATAGATATGATTTTTAAACATCTGTGATGAATAACTTGAGCTTAATTTGTTTTGCAGATCTCAATGTTTAATAATCCTCCCAATATTATATGTTCTGCCAGTATTAGCATGGTCAAATTATTACACGTTCAAATGCTAGACAAACAATAGGTCTTATTTCAAAATTCCACAATCTGTCTATAAGTCTGGAAAATCATACATGAATTTAAATGATTGCAAAACAAGCAGCATTTACTATGAAGGAATACTTTTGAAAGCAAAATATATTGTCACTAAAATACAAACATTTTTAGTAAAAATACTTAATGCTTGTTGTTGTTAGTCTTCATAACAGCTTCATGAGGTAAGAATGTATCAATTTTGATAGTTATAAAGTGCTACACATAAAATAAAGAAGATACATAAATTATTTAAACAAAAGAAAACATATACTAGAAAAGAACATTGATTTTTTTTCTGTTTCAAGACTTTGAGAGTTTAACTGTCAGGCTTTTATTCCAGCTCATGGCATCATTCAAGTTATCTCTCAAAAAAATGTGTATAACAAAATTCATTTATTCCATACTCAATGCAGTTTCAAAATATATTCACTCTTAAAAGTCGAATATAGATAGCAATTCTGTAAATGATGGCTATTCTCATGGGAGTTTGAACACAAGACATTTACATTTTTTTAATTAGGTTTGAATCTTCACTGTGCCACTTGCTACCCATGTAACTGATTGTCAGTCACACACCATTCTGAATCTTTGTTGCTAAATGTGTAATATAGCATCTACAGGCTTGCTAGAATGAATTTTTGAGACACTCTGGTGACTGGTATTGTGTAGTCCTCAGTAAAAAGCTATGTTTGAGCCTTCCTTGGTGGCACGGTGGTGAAGAGTCCACTTGCCAGTGCTGGAGAGATGGATTCAATTCCTGGTCCAGGAAGATCCCACATGTCACTAGGCCCATGTACCACAGCTATTAAGCTTGTCTTCTAGAGTCCAGAAGTTGAAACTACTGAGTTAACATGCCACAACTAACTATTGCTTCTTCACCGGCATACAAGTTTCTCAGGAGACAGGTAAGGTGGTCTGAAAACCACTTTTAACACCGGTATAAAAGTTAAAAAACCAAAATGGTTACGAATAACTAGCAACAAGACCTAGTTAATGAATACACAATATAAAAATCGGAAAGTAGTGACATCAATAATATAAAGTATGTTTGGGAAATAAAAATGTGGAGTTTTATAGGTTCCCTGGTGACTCAGACAGTTAAGAATCCGGCTGCAATGCAGGAGACACAGATGTGATTCCTGAGTTGGGAAGATCCCCTGGAGGAGGAAATGGCAACCCACTCTAGTATTCTTGCCTGGAGAATTCCGTGGACAGAAGAGCCTGGTGAGTTACAGCCTATGGGACCACAAAGAGTTGGACACAACTGAGCAGCTACCTAACTTAGCCTAAAGTTAGGTTGATAGAGGTTTAAAAGAAAAGCTATTCTAAATATAAGACAATTTATGTAGCTCGTGTAATATCATGATTTAAAACAACAAAAATAAAAACTGTATATTTGAATTTCATCTGCATTGCTGGCACAGGACTCCTAAATCCCTTTATCACAAGAGACAAAGATCATTATATAATGATAATAGAGTCAATTCATTAAGAAAAGATTACAGTTATAGATGGCTCAGATGGTGAAGTGTCTGTCTACAATGTGGGAGACCTGGGTTTGATCCCTGGGTCAGGAAGAATCCCTGGAGAAGGAAATGGCAACCCACTCCAGTACTCCTGCCTAAAAATCCCATGGACGGAGGAGCCTGGTGTCCATGGGTCGCAAAGAGTCGGACACGACTGAACAACTTCACTTTCACGTGCATTCAGCATTGGAGCACCTAAATACATGACTGGTTGGATCTCCTTGCTGTCCAAGGGACTCTCAAGGGTCTTCTCCAGTACCACAGTGCAAATTTGTCAGTAACACAACTGATTTTGTGTTTGATCAAAGCAGTCAGTCCTTTGTATAGTAACACAGCTGATTTTGTGTTTGATCAAAGCAGTCAGTCCTAAAGGAAATCAACCCTTAATATTCACAGGAAGTACTGATGCTAAAGCTGAAGCTCCAGTACTTTGGCCACCTGATTCAAAGAGCCAACTCATTGGAAAAGACCCTGATGCTGGGAAAGATTGAGGGCAGGAGGAGAAGAGGGTGACGAGGATGAGATGGTTGGATGGCATCATCAACTCGATGGACATTTGGGCAAACTCTGGGAGACAGTGAAAGACAGGGAAGCCTGGCATGCTGTAGTCCATGTGGTCACAAAGAGTCAGACATGACTGAATGACTAAACAACAATGAACCATCAGAAAGGAAATTAATAAAACAACCTTATTTATAATAGCATAAAAATAATCAAATTCTTAGGAATAAACTTGACCAAGAAGACAAAATATTTATGCACTGAAAACTACAATACATTGAGGACAGAAATTTTAAAAGACACAAATAATGAAAAGGTATCCACATGCAAAGCTGTTAAGATGTCCATACTATCCAAAACAGTCTACAGATTTTGGAATTTTTCAGGTTTTTACAGATATTGGAATTTTTCAAATTCCAATAGCATTTTAACATAAATAGAAAAAACAAACCTAAAATTCATATGAAACAGCAAAAGAACCAAAAAAACTAAAGTGATCTTGAAAAGAACAAAATTTGAGGTAACATATGCTTCCTGTTTTCAAAACATATTATGAAGGTTTTATGTAATTAAAATAGTACTGTATTGACATGAAAACAAACACATAGACCAATGATAGAGAGCTCAGAAATAAATGGGTGCATATGTGGAAAACTGTTCTTCCACAAGAATGCATATAATATACAAGGAAAGGATAATCTCTTTAACAAATGTTCTTGGGAAACTTTATATCCCCATGCAAAGAGTGAAATTGGATCCCAATATTTCACCAACATAAACATCAGCTCAAAATAGAGTATGAAAATTTAAATATAAAAGATGAAACTATAAAACTCCTAGATGAAAATGTATGGGAAAACTGTATAACATTGATTTTTACAGTGATTTCATGGATATAACACTAAAAGTACAGGCACCAAAAACAAAAGTAGACAATGGAACTAAGTTACAAAAAGACTTCTGCACAACCAAGGGCACAATCAAGAAAATTTTAGTGTAAGCCCTGATAATTGAATTTTATTTGCTTTAATGAAAATGCCTGACTTAAGCTTTGACTGCAGAGGCATCCACTTCAAAAGGTACTTCTATGACAGTTATATTGAATAAACACATTTCCAGCCACACAACTAGTTAAGAAGCCAGGCTGAACACCACTTAAGGCTACCCCCCACCCACCCCCAACATATTGTTTAGTTTAGATAACTAGCCATTTGGGCTATTTTACTTTTTCTTCATGCACTTTGAATTCTCATTCTTACATTTAAAATTTATCAGTAGTAATCCCATGAAACCCTAGGCCCCCACTCTTAACTGCAAATAGAAGCAAAATCTCGAGCTTATGCATTCATTCTCCCTTTTTCTCTACCTGTGACCTTGCTGTGTGACCCAAAGTGTGGCACGTAATTTCCAGAACTTGTAAGTAATAAATGCTTTTTTCCCCAAATTTCTTCGAGGTTATTCCTGAGGGTGTCTTGGATTCATGCTAAGAATCACCAGGGCCTACAAAGCAGGAAGAAATATTTTCAAATTGTATGTCTGAAAAGAAATTGATTTCCAATGCATATATGGAACTCCTACCACTCAATGGCAAAAAACACGAATATCTTGATTTAAAACTTGACAAAGGCCTTGAATGGACATTTCCTCAAAGAATATATACAATAGCCAGCAGGTATATGAAAAGGGGCTCAATATCGCCAATAAACTGTTGTTCAGTCGCTAAATCGTCTCCAACTCTTTGCAGTCCTGTGAACTGTGGCACCCCAAGCTTCTCTATCCATCACTATCTATCTCCCAGAGCTTGCTTAAACTCATGTCCACTGAACCAGTGATAGCATCCAACCATCTCATCCTTGTCATCCCCTTTTCCTCTTGCCCTCAATTTTTCCCAGCATCAGGGTCTTTTCCAATGAGCTCTTCATATCATGTGGACAAAGTGTTGAAGCTTGAGCTTCATCATCAGTCCTTCCAATGAATACTCAAGGTTTATTTCCTTTAGGATTGGCTGGTTTGATCTCCTTGAAGTCTAAGGGACTCTCAAGATCTTCTCCAGTACTACAGTTCCAAAACGTCAATTCTTCAGTGCTCAGCTTTCTTTATGGTCCAACTTTCACATCCACACATGACTACCAGAAAAATCCTACCTTTGACTAGACAGACCTTTATTGGCAAAGGGATGTCTCTGCTTTTTAAAACACTTTCTAGGTTTGACATAGCTGTTCTCCCAAGGAGCAAGTGTCTTTTAATTTCATGGTTGCAGTAACCATCTGCATTGATTTTAGAGCCCAACAAAATGAAATATGACACTGTTTTCACATTTCCCCCAACTATTTGCCATGAAGTGATATGACTAGATACTATGATCATTGTTTTTGAATGTTGTTTTAAGTCAAATTTTCACTCTCCTCTTTTACTTTCATCAAAAGGCCCTTTAGTTCCTTTTCATTTTCTGCCATTAAAGTGGTATTATCTACATATCTGTGGTTACTGATATTTCTCCTGGTAACCTTGATTCTAGCTTGTGATTCATCTAGCCCAGCATTTCACATGATGTACTCTGCATATAAGTTAAATAAGCAGGGTGACAATATCCTGCCTTGACTATATATTGACAATATATTGCTTCAACAGTATATATTCCTTTCCCAATTTTGAACCAGTCCATTGTTCCATGTCTGGTTCTAACTATTGCTTCTTCTCTGCATACAAGTTTCTCAGGAGGCACGTAAGGTTGTCTGGTATCCCCATCTGTTTAAGAATATCCCACAGTTTGCTGTGATCCACACAGTCAAAGGCTTTGGCATAGTCAAAGAAACGTAAGTAGATTTTTTGGAATTTCCTTGTTTTTACTGTGATCCAGCATATGTTAGTGATTTGACCTCTACTAATCAAAACCACGATGAGATTTCACTTCGTACCTGTTAGGATGGTGATTATAAGTTTAAAAAAAAAAAAGATAAGAAAGGTTGACAAAGATGTAGAGAGAAATTTAAATTCTTAGACACTGCTGGTGAGAATGTAAAATGGTTTGGCCACTATAGAAAATAGTATGGAGTTTCCTCAAAAGATTAAAAATAAAACTACCATATGATCTAGCAATTTTTCTTCTTAGTATATATATGAAGGACTTCAAATCAATATTTCAAAAGATCCCTGCAATCTCATTTTCATTGCTACATTACTCACAATAGCCTAGATGTAGAAATAACTCAAAAGTCCATTGTCAGATGAATGAAGAAAATGTGATATATACATAAGGCAGAATATGAGTGAACTTAAAAGATATTATGGCAAGTGAAAGAAGTCATAGGACAAATACTGCATGATTCTACTTATATGAAGTATCTGAAATGATCAGACTTATAGAAGCAGAGAATAAGGTGGTGCTTTACAGGAATTGAAGTGACAGGGCAATGGGGATAACACTGTAATTATATGAGGTAAATAAGTTCTAGAGATCTCCTGGATAACCTACTGCCTTTAGTGCACATCGTTCTGTGCATCTAAAAACTTGTTAAGAGGGTAGATCTCATGTTGTATTCTTAACCCAAAAACAAAAATAAAACAAGAGGACACAAGAATTATCTTGGAGGTTATGGATATATTAAATATGTGAAATTTTTCTATATTAAGTATACCTCCAATGAAGCTTAAAAAATACCAAAGGAAGGAAATTGATCACTAAATAATCAAAAAGATTTACTCTGCATTTAATTTAGCTTCTCTTTTAAATTTAATTATTACATATTCAATATGTAATACATAAATGGATATAAGATTTATATATGTATAATGTTGGATATGAGAGTTGGACTGTGAAGAAGGCTGAGTGCTGAACAACTGATGCTTTTGAACTGTGGTGTTGGAGAAGAATCTTGAGAGTCCCTTGGACTGCAAGCAGATTCAACCAGTCCATTCTGAAGGAGATCAGCCCTGGAATTTCTTTGGAAGGAATGATGCTAAAGCTGAAACTCCAGTACTTTGGCCACCTCATGCAAAGAGTTGACTCATTGGAAAAGACTGTGATGCTGGGAAGGATTGGGGGCAGGAGGAGAAGGGGACGACAGAGGATGAGATGGCTGGATGGCGTCACTGACTCGATGGACATGAGTCTCAGTGAACTCCAGGAGTTGGTGATGGACAGGGAGGCCTGGCGTGCTGCGATTCATGGGGTCGCAAAGAGTCGGACATGACTGAGTGACTGAACTGAACTTAACATTTACATATGCTTATACACTAGTGTGGCTCAGCAAAGTTCAATTTCTAAGGCAGTTATTCAGCTGAACACTCTCCACAACTTGGAAAGTGTCTCTGTCCTAAAGTTACCTATGTTATACACTATAGCATCTTCTACAACCCATCTCTTTAGCAGCTTGAATGTACCTTTTTTACATAAGTTTCAGAAAGAGCTCCTCCGGGATTTTAACCACTATGTTTTAATAGATAAAACTACTGTGCTGCAGTTTGTCTTAGGCTGTAACTTATATTTTTCTTTATTACCCATTTGCTAGATTAGATGATTTACCTGGTGTTGTAATCCACACTCATCCCTGTGGATTCTAACCTGTTAGTACCATGACTTCTTAGGCATTGTTGCTATGCTTATCTATTTACAACAAAGACAGGGCAAAGGGTGCCAAGAGTCTGCTGAGTAGATCAGTTCAGTTCACTTCAGTCACTCATTCATGTCCGACTCGTTGTGACCCCATGAACCGCAGCACGCCAGGCCTCCCTGTCCATCACCAACTCCAGAGTTTAACCAAACTCATGTCCATTGAGTCAGTGATGCCATCTAACCATCTCATCCTCTGTCATCCCCTTGTCCTGCCCTCAGTCTTTCCCAGAATCAGGGTCTTTTCCAATGAATCAGCTCTTCGAATCAGGTGGCCAAAGTACTGGTGTTTCAGCTTCAACATCAGTCCTTCCAATGAACACCCAGGACTGATCTCCTTTAGGACAGACTGATTGGATCTCCTTGCAGTCCAAGGGGCTCTCAAGAGTCTTCTCCAATGCCACAGTCTGAAAGCATCAATTTTTTGGTGCTCAGCTTTCTATATAGTCCAACTCTCACATCCATATATGACTACTAGAAAAACCATAGCCTTCACTAGATGGACCTTTGTGGACAAAGTAATGTCTCTGCTTTTCAATATGCTCTGTAGTTTAGTCATAGCTTTTCTTCCAAGGAGCAAGCGTCTTTAATTTATTGGCTGCAATCACCATCTGCAGTGATTTTGGATCCCCCAAAATAAAGTCTGCCACTGTTTCCACTGTTTCTCCATCTATTTGCCATGAAGTCATGGGACTGGACGCCATGATCTTTGTTTTCTGAATGTTGAGCTTTAAGCCAACGTTTTCAGTCTCCTCTTTCACTTTCATCAAGAGGCTCTTTAGTTCTTCTTCACTTTCTGCCATAAGGGTGGTGTCATCTACATATCTGAGGTTATTGATATTTCTCCTGGCAGTCTGGATTCCAACTTATGCTTCATCTAGCCCAGTGTTTCTCATGATGTACTCTGCATATAAGTTAAATAAGTAGGGTGACAATATACAGCCTTGACGTATTCCTTTTCCTATTGGAACCAGTCTGTTGTTCCATGTCCATTTCTAACTGCTGCTTCCTGACCTGCATACACATTTCTCAAGAGTGTGAGTGTGATCACCCACCTGGAGCCAGACACCCTGGATTCCAAAGTCAAGTAGGCCTAGGCAGCATCACTATGAATAAAGCTAGTGGAGGTGATGGAATTCCAGCTGAGATATTTCAAATCCTAAAAGACGATGCTGTGAAAATGCTGCACTCAATATGCCAATGAATTTGGAAAATTCAGCAGTGGCCACAGGACTGGAAAAGGTCAGTTTTCATTCCCCTAAGAAAGGCAATGCCAAAGAATGTTCAAACTACTGCATAAGTGCACTCATCTCACATGCTAGTAAAGTAATGCTCAAAATTCTCCAAGTCAGGCTTCATCAATATGTGAACCATAAATTTCCAGATGTTCAAGCTTGTTTTAGAAAAGGCAGAGTTACCAGAGATCAAATTGCTAATATCTGCTGGATAATTGAAAAAGCAAAAGAGTTCCAGAAAAACATCTATTTCTGCTTTATTGACTATGCCAAAGCCTTTGAATGTGCGGATCACAATAAACTGTGGAAAATTCTGAAAGAGATGGGAATACCAGACCACCTGACCTGCCTCTTGAGAAATGTGTATGCATGTCAGGAAGCAGCAGTTAGAACTGGACGTGGAACAACAGACTGGTTCCAAATAGGAAAAGGAGTATGTCAAAGCAGTATATTGTCACCATGCTTAATAGATCACCTGATGCCAAATGTATTTCCTTCCCCGTTTCATAGCAGCAATCCAACCTTAATAAGCAAAATCAGTCTACCTCCAACAAATTGGTAACCCTTTTCTTGACTTCTGGTATCTTGGAAGAGACAGAAGTGACAGGGCAGCAGCTGTAGTTTTGTTTATGGGACTTTTGCTGTGACCCCTGTTGGAAGCAGTGCCTATCTGGAAACTAGGGTGTCTAATAATAGGGTTCAGGGCCAAGAAGCACAAATTCCCAGGTTGGTTCCTGTATGGTAAGTGATAACTGGAATGTAATGGTAAGTGGAACTACTTCTACTTGAAAAGTGAAGAAGAACTAAAGAGCCTCTTGATGAAAGTGAAAGAGGAAAGCGAAAAAGTTGGTTTAAAGCTCAACATTCAGAAAACAAAGATCATGGCATCCAGTCGCATCGCTTCATGGGAAACAGAGGGAGAAACAGTGGAAACAGTGTCAGATTTTATTTTTGGGGCTCCAAAATCACTGCAGATGGTGACTGCAGCCATGAAATTAAAAGACCCTTACTCCTTGGAAGAAAAGTTATGACCAACCTAGATAGTATATTCAAAAGCAGAGACATTTCTTTGGCAACTAAGGTCCATCTAGTCAAGGCTATGGTTTTTCCAGTGGTCATGTATGGATGTGAGAGTTGCACTGTGAAGAAGGCTGAGTGCCGAAGAATTGATGCTTTTGAAGTGTGGTGTTGGAGAAGACTCTTAAGAGTCCCTTGGACTTCAAGGAGATCCAACCAGTCCATTCTAAAGGAGATCAGCCCTGGGATTTCTTTGTAAGGAATGATGCTAAAGCTGAAACTCCAGTACTTTGGCCACCTCATGAGAAGAGTTGACTCACTGGAAAAGACTCTGGTGCTAGGAAAGATTGAGGGTAGGAGGAGAAGGGAACAACAGAGGATGAAATGGCTGGATGGCATCACTGACTCGATGAACTTGAGTCTGAGTGAACTCCGGGAGATGGTCATGGACAGGGAGGCCTGGCGTGCTGCAATTCATGGGGTTGCAAAGAGTCGGACACGACTGAGCAACAGAACTGAACTGAAATCCATTTCATACTCAAGTATTTTATCTACTGATGACACAAAACTATATACTAGTTGTTGACTTAGTGTGTATAATGTATTCTTAAAGATGATGATTAATCTATACGAAAGAGCATCTCTAAGTTGGTTCCCTGATCATTACCTTCAAAAAACTATCCCATTGATCTCTCAAGCCAGCAACTTCTGAATAATGCAACATGATATAACTGATGTATCCCATTACCATGCATTCATTGCTAAACTTCCTTTGCTGATTGAAAGTGAATTTCTTGGTCTGATGTAATGTTATATACACTCTACTGGCAGATCAAGCATTCCATAAACTGGTCACGGCCATGTAGGTAAGAAAGAGATAATATACCTATGGTCATGATTTAACACAATCAAGATAAATCATTGCCACTCCCAGAGTGAAATGGGTATAATATTAGCTTGTCACTAAGTGAGCGCTTGGAGGCTCAACGTTGACCATGCTTTTTGTTGTGGTCTTTGTGCGCTTCCCTGGTGGCTCAGATGGTAAAACATCTGCCTGTAATGCAGGAGACCTGCGTTCAATCCCTGGGTAGGGCAGTCCCCTGGGGAAGGAAATGGCAGCCCACTTCATTACTTTTGTCTGGAAAACTCCATAGGTGGAAGAGCCTGGTAGGCTACAGTCCATGGGATCCCAAAGAGTTGGACGTGACTGAGCAACTTCACTGGTGCTTGGGTTGGAAAGGAATTTCCAGACACGAGACAGAATGAGAGGACAGTAAAGTTTATTAGCCTGAGAGACACTGTTAGAACAGCAAGCCAGCTGCAGAGAGCCAAACCCTTTCATAGGCTAGCAACCAATTTTTATAGCCTCAAGACAGAGAAAATTTATATTGGATGCTGGCATTTGGTGATTGATTAGGATGCTGTAGGGTAATATATTAGATATTTGACCTAGTATGGAGGTCAGAGAGCTGGCTAGCTTAGATCTGGAGGCTCATGGTAACAGTTGCTGTGGGGCTTGGTCAGTGCCAGAGATTTTTATCCTATGATCTTGATATAGTGCTCCAGAATTTTGATTGGATATCATCAGTGGCAATTATTTTATCTGGACTTGTGTTATAAGAGCTATTATAATAGGAAAAGCTAAGTCAAAGGCTCTAAACCTAATCCTCTCTCAGTCAAGATTGTAAAATAAAAACATTACATCACAGCAACAGAAGTGATGTGGTGGCAGATATTTGAGCCATCCTTAAAGACATGAAGGATGTAATCAGATCCTGGAGGAGGATATAAATTTGCCTATTACTACAGCTTCTCTTTCAGATGTGACATTTTTATGACAGCAGATTAGCATGGTCTCAGGTATATGGTATGTACTCATTGATCTGATGAATCCATTCTTTCCATCCCTATCAGGAAAGAGGATTAGACATTTCAAATTCATTTGGGACAGAAAGTAGTATGTATTTATGGCTTAGCTCCAGGATATAACTCTCCTGCCTTCTGTCATAATATAGTCAGAGAATCTTTTACCATCTGGCTATTCTGCAGAGTATCATCCTCGTCCTATTGATGACATCATGTTAAACTGAGTGACCACAGTGTGTTACCCATGCTGGTGGCCGTGGAAAGTCACCTATGCTACAGAAAATAAAAGATAAAACATATGAAGATTCAGGATCTGTCCTTTCAGGGAAGAGTTTTGAGATCCAGTTGGCTGTTGCATGTCTAGACAAGTTATTCAAAGTAAAGGATATATATAAAATCATATGTATATGGTACTATATACATTCCACCACTAAAAAAGAAGGATGACATTTGGTAGAAGACCTCATAAAGTTTCAGAAGTAGCCTATTTCATACTCATAAATGTTACTCTGTTCTGCTTACTGGCTGATACAAAAGACTGCTGGTTTTGGATAGGGTGGAGAATAGGAAAGGCATCTTCAGGAGATCCAGGCTGTATAGCAAGCAGCACAAGTTCCCTGGAGTCCTCATGGTTTTAGAATATCAGTAGTGGGGGGAAAAAATGCTGTGTGTGCGTTTTACAGAAAGCCCCAGTTGAAGAATTTGGAGCTACTTGAATAAGAATGCAGTTTAAAGAGTTTCGCTCTATATGTTACTGTGCCCAAGAGAGCATTCACAATGAAAGGAGCACCAAATTAGAGAAAATGACCAGTTGGCAAAAGCCAACATCTATGATTGGCTACCCCAGTGTTGGCACAAGGAGTACAATAATGGAAGTGCTATGATGACAGAAATGGAGACCATGCATAGGTCCAATTAACATGGGCCAGCTGGAGCTGGACGAGGAGCCAGGACCTGAAGATGACAGAGCAGCTGCTGCAGAAGATCTGGTGAAGAAGCCAAATGACCACTGCCAGAGTCAGCAGTTGGGCTGTGATGAATGTCCAAGAGCTGGACACTCCTGGAGCCTGAAGACCCAAACATCAAAACCGGAACCTCCCCTTACTTCTTATAAGAAAATAAAGAAGAAAAAAATACAGATAAAATTACCATCACTGATGATATACAATCAAAGTCTGGTCAAAGTTGAGCATCCAATACAAAATTATCTTTCAAGGAAACTAACCAGCTATTTTGTGACAAGTTGATTACATTGTACTCTTTCACTATGGGAACTCCTGGTTGTACAAGATCCTACAGTCATTTCAAAGAGGGTATCATCCCTTTCCTCTTTTAGCAGGGCCAGTGCTTCCTGACTGGGTCATTAAGAGTTATCTTGTGGTGCACAGCAGTGTGCATGTTTCTTGAAAGAAGATATCTCTGAATCATCTTCAAGAAAAGAGGTGTGCTAGAGCAGAATATAATAAAGTGAGAAAATTCTGCACACCCAAAGGATTCAGAGGAATCTGAAGATTCAAGATTTTCTGAAACATTGAGTCAGAAATACTCATCTGATATCACCAAACCTCACATTTCTCTAATCAGGGCTCAGGGTGGTGTGTCAGACTTTCCCAGGTTGAGCATTCAACCTCCTCTAGAAATAAATTACAATTATGTACTGGACCTGATGCACGTTTCTTTCTGCAATACACTTAAAAAACTTCGTTGACTGCTGAAGGGGCTTCTTGGATTTTGTACATAGATGATCAGTTCAGTTCAGTTCAGTTCAGTTGCTCAGTCATGTCCGACTCTGTGACCCCATGGAATGCAGCATGCCAGGCTTCCCTGTCCATCACCAGCTCCTGGAGCTTGCTCAAACTCATGTCCATTGAATCAGTGATGCCATCCAACCATCTCATCCTCTGTTGCCCCTTTCTTCTCCTGTCTTCAGTCTTTCCTAGCATCAAGGTCTTTTCCAATGAGTCAGTACTTCACATCCGGTGACCAAAGCATTAGAGCTTCAGCTTCAGCATCAGTTCTTCCAATGAATATTCAGGACTGATTTCCTTTAGAATTGATTGGTTTGATCTCCTTGCAGTCCAAAGGACTCTCAAGAGTCTCCTCCAATACCACAACTCAAAAGCATCAATTCAGATGTTCAGTCACTCAGTCATGTCCAACTCTTTACGACTCAATGGAATGCAGAACGCCAGGCTTCTCTGTCCACCACCAACTCCCGGAGTTTACACAAACTCATGTCCATTGAGCTGGTGTGATGCCATCCAACCACCTCATCCTCTGTCATCCCCTTCTCCTCCTGCCCTCAATCTTTCTGAGCATCAGAGTCTTTTCAAATGAGTCAGCTCTTTGCATCAGGTGGCCAAAGTATTGGAGTTTCAGCTTCAACATCAGTCCTTCCAATGAATATTGAGGACTGTTTTCCTTTGGATGGACTGATTGGATCTCCTTGCGGTCCAAGGGACTCTCAAGAGTCTTCTCCAACACTGCTATTCAAAAGTTGGTGACTAATCATCTCATGCTGAAAATTTCCTTTTATTTCTCTCATGTCAATTACCTCCAGCAGCAGTCATCCACTTTCATAGTTTTTCTTTCCTTTGAACTTCTGATACGCCTGAGATATTGCATCTGCTAGGGGGAATGTATCATATTCATTATTACTATTATATTCTTATTATTATCATTATTTTAGAAATTTTAAAGGCAAAATTTTAAAATCAGGTCTCAAGTGATAGAATTTCTTATAACAGGTTGGCATTTATCTTTCCAGTTCCCATGAAAACATTAGCTTATTACAGCTTCCCCAAATGTATATATCATAATTTTTTTGGAGAATCATAAAACCATTCATTGATAATTCACATGCAGATTCACACTTGAGCTATGCAAAATATTTTATATTGAGAAATGTTACAATTTTCTAAATGTTCGTTTCTCTGTGACTTTTTTTCTACATATAAGAAAATGAAAGCCTGAATGAACTTCAAGGTGTCAGGCAGAGAATCTGAGTGGGAGTGTTCACAAAGGAACCCAGATTTCCTGCTTTCTGCCTACGTGTTTCAATAACTGGATTTCTTTGGTTTCCACTGTCTCTTTATAAGCATTAAATTTTGTTAAAAAATACAAATTTCTCCAAGATTTTAAGTTAAGCACATTGACTCATTCTGACAGTATTTGAAATTAAAGTCATTGGGTTTTAGTTCTGTAAGTCTACTCTTATATTATTTTAAACTGAATAATTTTAAATGTGTGTAATGAACAAAATCAAATGACTTCCACTTATTACTACATTGCCAATGAGGATAAATTGTATATAAAGTGGCTAGATTTTCCGTTGTTCTCTATTCATTTTTAGTGAATTTTCAGGCCTTATCAAAAGTTTTTCAACATTTATTGAATATTTACAGTATTTCTGGGACTGTTTTATATACTTGACAACTTGACAAAGAATAACTCATTTCCCTAACACTTTTATAAGGTATAAACTATAAAGTCCACATTTTTCAGATAAAGAATAGGACAGAGAAATTAAAGAACTTACTTGAGTCATGCAGCTTGAACCAGGAATATTGCTCCCTCATCTGTGCCAAAAAAAAGCTGGATGATTCGCATGTTGGAGTTTCTGCTCAAATGTCACTTCCTCAAAATGACATTTCCTGGTCATTCTATTCGAGGTTCTACAATATACTTCACAGAAATTATAATCAGGAATTATCATCCACTTATGTGTTGACTAGTCTGTTTTTGATATTGTCAATCAGATTGCAAGCTTCATGAAGGGAGAAAGTTTACCTGTCTGCTGCTGTGTGATGAATGTCTATCACTGAGTAAGGAACGCATTAAATATTTCACAAGTGAATGAATAAACACTTCTTTGAAATAGCACATGAAATACATCTCCATCATACTTCCTCAATTAAAACAACTCTTCTCTTCTTTCGGATAAATTTCAGGATCATTTTGTTTAAGTCTGATCAAAATTATAGTAAATCTTTAAATTAATTTAGCATGTATGAAATTTTTTGAAAAATTCATTTTTACAATCCAAGAATATAGTATATCTTTAACTTAGGTTTTATTTTTCCTGACTTTCAGGTATTGTTTTGTTTTCTTCATAGAGCCCTCTCCTGTTTATCAATGTTTCAGTAAACCCTGGGGGTTTATTACTGCCATGGTCCAATAGTAAGAGAAGTCCTGGTACGCACGCTAGTGGTACTAGTACTGCACCGCCTCTTGGTGACAGTGTTCAGAGAGCAGCAGAAATAGAGGAGCAAGAATAAGTAACTGTCCTAAGCAAATTAGTGTAGGACTGGTAGGAATTATCGCCATGTGAGTAAGGTTTTCTCTCAGTTCTTATTTTCCAATTACTATTGGTTAATGGAAGCTATTAACTTTCTGTCAAACAGAACTGCTTTATGAATTCTAACATTTATTCATCTAGTTTCTTAGGTTTTCTTAAGATATCAAATGCATAGCTTCTTCTTATCTGGAAGATAGAAAAACTATCAGCAACATTAGATAAACAATAGTGGTAGTAAATGTAGGCAGGTTTGTGATGCAGGCAGGAAACATCACATGAGATACACATTGAGGGAAAATACACATAATCTGTGTATCTCTTACAGAAAAATAAGCCTAGATTTTCCAGTTAGGAACAAAAATTAGGCAACCAAAAAGCAAGTGATATATACTAATAATGAAGTAAGTGAAGGAAAATTTTAAAAACACAAGGAAAATAATACCTTTTTCTTAGGGCTTTATATACTAATAAATATGTTATAACTAGATTGTTATTTTGTTTTCTCACAAATCTGAAGATGTTTCTGAGGTGCAGAATAATAATTGATCCCAAGTTTACTTTCCTGGAGAAGAGACAACTCTGACAATTGTCACAGTGATTTTCTAGAGTTGAAGTTGCAAAATGCAGACATTGCAAACTTGGAGAAAGTTTCATACTATAGAGAACATGGGTAGATTTTGGGTACAATAAATCCACAAACATTAAGACTCATTTAGATATTTTTAAGGAATATATAGGGAGAGTTGAGAGGAGAACTTTGACTGGCTAGAAAAGGACTTGAAAAATATTTAACAAGATAGTTCAAATTGTATGCCGAAATGAACACTGAAGTTATGGAGAATGAAAATTTTAT
Organism: Nanger dama; assembly: GCA_917880005.1. Classification (NCBI taxonomy): domain Eukaryota; kingdom Metazoa; phylum Chordata; class Mammalia; order Artiodactyla; family Bovidae; genus Nanger; species Nanger dama. The sequence goes on from CAKJTW010000059.1 coordinate 9,635,557, forward strand.
TTAAATACATAATATCAGTGTAAAGGATAGTATACTATAAAGATAATAAAAATAAAAAAGAATAGTCTGCAAAGGAGTTGAAAGTCTGCATAAGCAAGGTAATTGACACTTAGCTTATAATTTTGTATTTAAGTTTCATTTTTCATAATATTATATTTCATTATTTAACACATACTTTATCTGTAGATATTTCTATAATAAAATTCTGTTTACTTCAAAAAAGAAAGAAATACATAATCTTAAAAAAAAACCTCTAATAAAGAAAGGATATGTTTAGCTTACATGTTCAAAGTAAAAATGTTGTTTTACTTATCTATGTATTAGAAAAGTATCAACAAAATCAACTCTTCTCTCTTTCTCTTAGACACACATACAGAGAAATAGTGAGCATCATGAAAATTACAGATTTAAAAGATCAAGTTGTTCATATGAGATTATTTAGAGATTATAAAGATGATTATTTTTCAAAAATAATGTCTACATTTTGGATAGTCTCAACAAAAGTGTTTGTGTTTTTAAATTTGTCCATGGAATGTCCTTAGGTGTGATAATACTAAATATTGTAGCATATGGAAAAAGAACAATTTGTGCTGCATTTCTTGGAAGTGAAAATGATCTTTCCACTGGAATAGCCAAGTACTGTCATTCCAAATTTTTGACAAGTTTCTTCAGAGACTTTTATAATAGAACAGAATCCAGGTACTCAGGAGACCTTTCTGCTGAAATGGACTGCAATATCAGCTTGCGTTGTCCATGCAGTCGTATTGGCATTCAAATATATAGCTCAGAATATATCTAAAATAATTTACTTAATGAGTGCATATAATTTGTTTTTGTTGTTGTTGATTTGCTAAGTCGTGTCCAACTCTTTGGGATCCTATGGAATGTGTAGCCCCCGGGCTCCTCTGTCCATGAGATTTCTCAGGCAAGAATTCTGGAGTGGGTTGTCATTTCCTTCTCCAGGGGATCTTCCCCACCCAGGGAATCAAGCCCATATCTCCTACATTGCAGGTGGATTCTTTGCTGCTGAGCCACCAGGTAAGCCAATGTGTACATCCATTATCTATGTTCATGCCGTTCCCCTATCATAAAGGCTCCCTAACTGCACAAACTGCACAGAAACCAAAAGTGATTATAAATGATTTTTGTTTTATTATGTGAAGTTTTTCTATAATAAATAAATATTTATTTTGTTTTCAGTAAAAATGCCATTTTAAACGAGTTTTAGAATAACTGCAGGGGCAACTGAATACGAATACTATCAAAGATCAAGTTTAGTTTTGAAAGGCAGGGCCCCCTGGACATAATTTAGATTGAAGGGGATTAGATGCAGCATTACTTTAGTCTCCTTAATAAGGCCACAGAAATGAAGCAGGAGGTCCTCCATGTCTGTCTGTTGGGTACAAAGTAGGGCTGGTGTTGACACCTGAAATAAGAACTTGTGGAGGGCTCAGCAACTTTATGGCAGGCAGATACTGGTTCCAGAACTTTAAAACAAGGATGTCTATTATGCACTTTTGATTTGCAAAACCCAGTATTTCATAGAACATAGCGGGCAAGCAGATGGTCTCAAGTGTAAGAAAATAAACTAGATAGGAGGAAAGTCACAGGCCTGAGAATACAAGAAACTTCAGAAGAGGTTAAGGCTAGACTGACTAGATTAAGAAAGTATCCCACCGACCATCTACCCTAACCACTCCAAAGATATTGTACCGTGGTTTTAGCTTTCCATTGTACTTGCAAGGAAAAAGGTAGTACTTGTGCTTGTTTCTGAATGTGTGTGTGTGCTCAGTCATATCCGACTCTTTGCAACCCCATGGACTGTAGCCCACCAGGCTCTTCTGTCCATGGGATTTCCCAGGTAAGAATATTGGAGTTGTCATGTCCTCTTCCAGGGGATCTTCTTGACCCAAGATACAACCCACATATCTTGAGTCTCCTTAATTGGCAGGTGGATCTTTACCACTGACAGTCTAAGAAGCCCCAAGGTCAAAATATATATCCAGGTTAATAACTGATATCAGTACTTCTTAACTTTGTTGTTGTTTAGTCGCTGAGTTGTGTTTAACTCTGCAATGCCTTGGGCTGCAGCATGCCAGGGTCCTCTGTGCTCCACTGACTTCCAGAGTTTTCTCACATCTATGTCCATTGAGTCAGTGATGCTATCTAACCATCTCATCTTCTGCCACCCCATTCTCCTTTTGCCTTCCTATTTAGGGAAAACCTTAACCTGTGTTAAGTGATATTATAGATTTCTCCCATCCCTTTTGCTAGTATTTGATGAAGAAATGGAAAGCAAGCTGTAATTTGTGCTGGAGACCAGTAACAGGATATGGTGTGTACTCATGCATGTGTTGTACATCTATAGCTGGATCCACCAATATCAAAATTAACTTTTGTGTGTGTGTATTTAAATTTATTTATTTTTTATTGAAGGATAATTGCTTTACAGAATTTTGCTGTTTCCTGTCAAACCTCAACATGAATCAACCATAGGTAGACATATATCCCCTCCTTTTAGAACCTCCCTTCCATCTCCCTCTCTGTCTCACCCCTCTAGGTTGATACAGAGCCCCTGTTTTGAGTTTCCTGAGCCATACAGCAAATTCCCATTGGCTATTTTACATATGGTAGTATAAGTTTTAATGAGACTAAAGAATAAACGTACTTTCTTTCATATTTACTTTGGCAAGTTTGATTTACAGACATGAGGGAAATAAATTTAATTAAAAGTACCTATATTTTTTGTGAAGTGTTTGTTCTCATACAGTCAGGAGGAAATTGCAATTTAATTGAGGAATTTATTTTCTTATAAATGTCTGTGTATGTGTCCTAAATAATTTTATATTTGCTTTGCTAGATTGTATGAAAGGGAAGAATTTTTTCCATTTTTGACAATTCACAACGTTTAGTTTTAAAGAGATTTTGATTATAAATCAACTTCACCAATGTATGTTGTTATTTAATTCAGGCAACACAATTAACTAATCTATCCTCAGTCCCTCATTTATAAAAATAAGTTAACTGAATTTTTAAAATATTCAATATTATTTTAAAATCTGATATTCTGTGAAACGATATGCAATGATGAGCATTTAAAATGATGAGTCTTTTTCAATGCTATAATTAACTTTGTTGCTATGTGGATTTTTTATTGAAACTTTATGTTCTGTGAAAATTTATATTCTTTTATGTTTTCAATAGCAACCAGAGTAGTGATAGGCAACTGCTACATTCTCTAAAATGTTTATTTTTAAAACATTATAGAAACTTTAAAAAATTATTATTTATTGATGCATTCAACACATTTTAATGATTGCAAGTTTACCATACACATGGAATTACTTGCTAGAGATAAAAAGAGTGGGAAAAACAAGTGTTCACCACTAATAAGTTCACATTCTCTTGACATCTTTTTGGCAAATTAGTATTAATTTCAGAAAATGTTTGTCAAAAATGCTTACTGAGGAAAATATTATAAAATTATAAATTGCAGTAGAAAATGTATTTAATCTAAAATTTAAATGTATCCTTATGAATGGATAAGACAGTATTAAAAATGTAGAAATTGTTATCAAAACCATAGAATCTAAGCAAAGTAAAAGTATATGGAAAATTCCACCTAGGATGAAGTGAGCCTAGAAATCCAATTCTATTGCTTCAGAGATCAGTTATTACAGGACAACCTAAATATGGGGGAAAAAATTTGATCATGAAACCAAACTGACTCCTTTCTTTGTGACTAATACTCTATTTCTGGAAAATATGAATTTCAAAGCACCATGAAGAGCTGAAATTATGAAAGAGGAATTCAAAGGTTTGAATGCTCAGCTGGTCTGAGGTGAGGAAAAGAATGTGGAGTTTGAAACACCAAAGTAAATTACTCTGGGCATGAACTCTGGGAAATCAGGAACCATACCTTAGAACAACCTTTTATTACTATTTATGATTGTTAAATTCCATACCCTTTATTTTTAATCAAAAGTCTTTTTGTTCTATCCTAATCCTTTCAGGATGAAAATATTTAGTTTGAAATGGCTTCATTATTTTCCAAAAAGTGAAGTCATTGCAGTTTCCTATTAATGAAACTCTTGATCCTATTTAGTATTAGCATAATCATACTTACTTATAGACACACGATACACACTTTAAGAACAAAAGCAGCCATATGTAATGAGAAGTACTTTAAACTAGAATGATATTTTAGAACACCAAAATGAATTTTGTTGGTATGCTGGTATTCTGTTAAAATTTTAAATATGTACTTAGTCACTTGCTTTTTACCTAAGTATTCAAAATATGATAACTATATGACCATAGAGAATTTTATTTTGAATGCTTAGCCTTGAATCAGACCAATATTTTCAATTAATATTTCAGGAGTCAGATCTTCTAATTTTAATCAGCATCATTAAAGCTATCATCTCTGTCAGAAAAAATTAGAGTTAGCACATCTGCAAGGCAAAGCAGCTCGCCAAGTCCCACTGTCTACAGGCAGACTGCCCAAACAAACAAAAAATAAATAAATAAAGTAATTAATGTCACTTTCAGCCATTTGTGCTGAAGCACAGTATTACTCTTAGCTTGAATGTGCTAGTGGAAGGAGTTCAAAAACAGGAAATGAAAGGGGGAAAAAAAGAGGCTCTTTCATGAATTACTGAATCTTTAGACACCAAACTGCCTTTACCTTTGAATTCTCTTCTTATAAAAATTGTAATTTACCTTTATTCTGGAAGAATAAAAAATATATAAAGTAATAATATGATATAACTTAAAATGTAAAGTCAATTTCATCTTTTTGATAATCTTGCCTTATCAGAGTTTGACTGGCCAGAGAATCAAGAAAATGCCTCCCTATTAACAGTCCCTCTCTAAAAAACTGCCATTTCTCAAAGAGATGAAAAATTAGTCTAATTTCATGTATAGATAAAAGTTTTGCACATTTTTAATGTGCTCTAGTATAAAAGAAGATTAGTACTAGTAGTAGAAAACTACATTTGGGGTTTCTAATTTCCATGAACTTTAAAAAATTGTTATTTTTTTTTAATTTCAAGGTCCTTAAATGGAAGGAAAAAATGCACTTTTAGTTCATGGCCTGGTTTTAATTTTTTCCCACTCTACTTCAGTTGACTGCAACCATGTAAAGAGAACAAAAATTATTTCACACTAAATGTACTGTAGGAAGGGAGTGGTGCTAGTGGCTAGAGAGTGGGACTTATAGTTCAATTTTGTGAGTTCTATTTCTTTCTTATTCCCTGGCAAGCCCGTGGTTTTGTGATCATCACTTATATGGTCACTTAGGGGTTTGCTTACCTAAGAACTGGCTGTTACGAGTGCTCTGCCCTCCTAAGAAGTCATGTTAAAGAGAGACTTGCATTCAATTTCCTACACAATGTGAACCAAATTTGTATTTTAAACGTGTCGTCTGACCCCACCTCTTGTGATATAATGGTTAAAATGTTTTATTTCAGGTTTGCCCTAATAATATACTCTTGTACATACCATGTGTAATATCCATCAGATATTGAAATTGTACGCACCCTCAATATCCAGCTGTATCGCATTGGGTCCTAATTACTAAAGTTCATTTGGTTATGAGAAACAGGAATCTTCTCTGGTTATGTTAGGCCACAAAGGAAGTCATTTATAAATGTTCATCAGTATCTTTCTGAAGCCAAGGAGAAATTGATCAACCATGCATTAAGGGGCATGGAAATTAGAGTAGATTCTAATTCTACTTATCAAAATAATTTATGAATTCTTCCACTGAGATACTGTCAATAGTATGGTTCTGTTTCCATGGTTCCACAAGTTCTTTCATTTTAATACTGTACTCCAAATGCCTAGGAAAAGATTGTAATAGGCATGTCAATATGGAAAGTCCCATTTCTAAACTGTCTTTTTGTGTCTGTGTGACCTGGGCATAAGATTATTTTATTCAGCAGGAAGTTGCCATGAATGTTAAGAGAGAAAAGACAATTCCCAGAAGCAATTCTTGGAAAATAAAATGATAGGTCTCTAGTATATTCAAAATTCATCCATTATTCAACATTTTAAACTGATTTCTTATCATGTACTAGATACTGTAAGATGGACTTAGAACACAAAGGTAAATATAATGGCATCTTTGTCTTTGAGGAATATTTGTTCTGGGAAAAAGACCAAATGTGGGAAAAAGACAAATAACAATACATTATGCAAGTATTACAAGGTAGGTTTGGAAAGAAATTAAATGTAATGAAAACATATAAAGAGGAGAACAATTAATTCTTCCGAAAAAGAGAATGGAAATTATATAGAGAGAATTGCCTCAAGTTCCAAGTAACAGAAAACCAAACTGCAGCCACTTGAAATGTAGTGTTTTGTTTGCTTTGTTTTGAAGCACATAATAAGAATTTTGAAGGTGTATGGTTATTGACATTTGGTCAACAGTTCAGTGAATGATGTCAAATTTATGTCCACAGTTAAGTGCTGGAACACAGCCTGGAAGTCAGCAGGATCTCTTTTATCAAGGAAAAAAAAAAAAGCTTTCCCCATAAACCCCAAGCTGACACTGTTTACTTCTCAAGGTCACCAGATCAGGTATAGATATAAAATAAGCATTTGTCTTCCCCAAGACCTTTAGAGATATTGCCACTGACACTAGGGGACCATAGAGGTTGTTCTTTAGAAAATGTTGCAGGAAGTGTGACTGTCTGCACTTCCTATTTCTATATTGCCTCCTCATTTTCCAGTCTCTATTTCAGGTCATCTATGAACATAGTTCATGTCTTTGCATGACCTCCAAGAGCTCCTCCCCCTCACAGTCCTCATACTGTGCTCTCATGAACCCTGGTCTTCCCTGGTGACTCGAGGAGACCTGAGTTCCACTCTTGTGTCAGGAAGATCCCCTGGAGAAGAAAGTGACAACCCACTCCAGTGTGCTTGCCAGGGAAATCCCGTGTACAGAGAAGCCTGGTGGGCTAAGGTCCATAGGGTCTCAGATTCAGACACTCACAGAATATATACTTCTCTTTGCCTGACTGAAATTCACTCTCTGACATTTCCACACACTTTGGGCCAGGAAGTGAGGTTCATTTCCTCTTTGTTATTCAGCTATTTCTTAGAAATTATTATTTCTCCGTCATTGCATAAACCTCATGCATATTTGACATTTTAGCTATTTGGTCTTCTGCCCTTCCTCATTATTTTGCTGCTGCTGCTGCTGCTGCTAAGTCGCTTCAGTCGTGTCCGACTCTGTGTGACCCCATAGACGGCAGCCCACCAGCCTCTCCCATCCCTGGGATTCTCCAGGCAAGAATACTGGAGTGGGTTGCCACTTCCTTCTCCAATGCATGAAAGTGAAAAGTGAAAATGAAGTCGCTTAGTAGTGTCCGACTCTTAGCGACCCCATGGACTGCAGCCTACCAGGCTCCTCTGTCCATGGGATTTTCCAGGCAAGAATACTGGAGTGGGGTGCCATTGCCTTCTCCAATTTTGCTGTTATGTACTCCAATTATCAAAGATGTTACCATTGCTTTAGTATTTTCTTCATTTTAATCTCTGCCATTGTCATGGAAGGGCTTCCAGGTGGTGCTACTGGTAAAGAACTCACAGGACGCAGATTTGATCCCTCGATTGGAAGATCCCCGGGAGGAAGGGACAGCACCCCACTCCAGTATTCTTGCCTGGAGAATCCCATGGGCAGAGGAGCCTGGCAGGCTATGGGTCCATAGGGTTGTAAAGAGTTGGGCATGACTGAAGCGACTCAGTGTGTTCTGCACTCATTGTCTTGGAAGGATTATTAAATCCAGATGGATAACTGACCTAACACATGCCTCTTTTTCCATGTGGGTGGGCAGTTAGGCTCTGCTAAAACCCCAGTAGGTTAGGTGCTGCCAAGACAGTTTTTCCTGGGGGCAGATCTTATTAAGAAAAATGTATGTGTTCCACCATGGCTCATTTTCCCCTTTCCCATCCAAAAGCATGAGTGTATTTCTCTCTAGTCTTCAACGTGAGAAACTGGTGGAAGGCCTAGAACTGAAAATCACGAAGTGTAGGTTTTATGGCTGGGTCCTTGTAGAGTTTCTGACTCTCAGAATTTTCCACACAGCCTCTAGCAATTCATCAGTTACAGTTAAGTTTTTCCTATCCTGGGTACTGTTTCCCCCTGGGGTTTCTACTTGTTAGCTTCTGCTCAGGTTGTGATTCTTTGTCTGTGTCTCCAATTTGGGGTGTAGCAGTTTGCTCTCTGATGAAGGTAAGAAGAGTTGTTGATTTGTTGGTTTGTTCAACTTCTTACTGGTAAGGATGGACGGCCAAGCATTTTACTTATGAAAATTGGAATTTCATTTAAATTTTGTGGCCTATCTCATGGTAGAAATCTGTCTTCACAGCTCAAGTTCTGGTATTTTTTTTTTTAATGTTCTTTTAAAAACTGTTTGCTATGCTGAGCAGTTGGAATTTCTGAGTATAATTTTTAAAAAGTTAAAAATATTTAACATACTCCTAGGTATTCTTTCAAATGGTGTCTAAATTTCATTTAACGTTTATGACTTAGGCATTGATGATGTAATTATAAAGAAAACTGACAAAAACCCCTTCCTATCTGGAGTTTTGTTTCTAGGAGAAGAGACAGAATTGAACAAGGTAAGTAAGATATGCATCGTATTACATAATGAAAGAACTACAGAGGAAAAATAATCTGGAAAGGCAGTTATAAAATGGTATATGCTTATGAAATTTCAGTTAACATGGTAAAGGAATGCCTAATAAGAAAGTATATTTAAAACAAGGAGGAAGTAAGGCATCCGGTCCCATCACTTCATGGGAAATAGATGAGGAAACAGTGGAAACAGTGTCAGGCTTTATTTTGGGGGCTCCAAAATCACTGCAGATGGTGAGCGCAGCCATGAAATTAAAAGACACTTACTCTTTGGGAGAAAAGTTATGACCAACCTAGATAGCATATTCAAAAGCAGAGACATTGCTTTGTCGACTAAGGTCAGTCTAGTCAAGGCTATGGTTTTCCAATAGTCATGTATGGATGTCAGAGTTGGACTGTGAAGAAGGCTGAGCGCCGAAGAATTGATGCTTTTGAACTGTGATGTTGGAGAAGACTCTTGAGAGTCCGTTGGACTACAAGGAGATACAACCAGTCCATTCTGAAGAAGATCAGCCCTGGGATTTCTTTGGAAGGAATGATGCTGAAGCTGAAGCTCCAGTACTTTGGCCACCTCATGTGAAGAGTTGACTCATTGGAAAAGACTCTGATGCTGGGAGGGATTGGGGGCAGGAGGAGAAGGGGATGACAGAGGATGAGATGGCTGGATGGCATCATGGACTCGATGGACCCGAATCTGAGCGAACTCCGGGGAGTTGGTGATGGACAGGGAGGCCTGGCGTGCTGCGATTCATGGTGTCGCAAAGAGTCGAGCACGACTGAGCGACTGAACTGAACTGAACTGAATATGCAAACAATGTGACGACAGTAAGTACAAAGTCCCTGAGGCAAGACTGTGTATCACAGATTAGAGAAAACAGCAATGAAACCAACCGTTGTGGCTGGTGTGGAGAGAACTAAGAGACCTTGAGGGCTACAACAAGTACTTTGGTTGTTAATCTGGGCAAGATAGAATGTCACAGAGTTCTTTGATCAGAGCAGTGACATCATTATGTTTTACCAAAATCATTCTGGCTACTTTGCTCATAATAGACTGCCAGGAGGCTAAGGACAAATATAGGGAAAACTATTGGGAGGCTGGGGCTTCCCTGATAGTTCAGACAGTAAAGAACCTGCTGGCAAGTGGGAGACCCAGGTTTGATCCTTTGTCAGGAAGATCCCCTGGAGAAGGGAATGGCTACCCACTCCATTATTCTTGTCTGGAGAAATCCAGAGACAGAGGAGCCTGGCAGGCTGCAGTTAATGGTGTCACAAAGAGTCCAACATGACTGGGCAACTAACACTTTCACTTTTCATTAGAAGTCTATTGTAAAAATCTAGGTGAATTATTATGGAAGCTTGAACTATATTGATAGCAATGGAATGGGAGTAGACAAATTGCAGAATATTTTGAAGACAGACAAGCTTCTTAACCAATGATTCTAAAATTATTATGATAGTAGGGGGTGTTACTTTAATACATGAATATAATTAATTATAGTGTGGTGTGAAATAATTTATTTGAAACCCCATTTTATCTTTTTACTATAAATTTATTTTAATTGGAGGCTAATTACATTACAATATTGTATTGGTTTTGCCATACATCAACATGAATCCGCCACGGGTGTACATGTGTTCCCCATCCTGAACCGCCCTCCCACCTCCCTCCCTCTACCATCCCTCTAGATCATCCCAGTGCCCCAGCCCCAAGCATCCTGTATCCTGCATTGAACCTGGACTGGCGATTCATTTCATATATGATATTATACATGTTTCAAGGCCATTCTCCCAAATTATCCCACCCTCACCCTCTCCCACAGAGTCCAAAGGACTGTTCTATACAACTGTCTCTTTTTTGCTGTCTCACATACAGCGTTATCATTACCATCTTTCTAAATTCCATATGTATGTGTTAGTATACTGTATTGGTGTTTTTCTTTCTGGCTTACTTCACTCTGTATAATTGGCTCCAGTTTCATCCACCTCTTTAGAACTGATTCAAATGTATTCTTTTTAGTGGCTGAGTAATACTTCATTGTGTATATGTACCACAGCTTTCTTATCCATTCATCTGCTGATGGACATCTAAGTTGTTTCCATGTCCTGGCTATTATAAACAGTGCTGTGATGAACATTGGGGTACACGTGTCTCTTTCAATTCTGGTTTCCTCGGTGTGTATGCCCAGCAGTGGGATTGCTGGGTCATAAGGCAGCTCTATTTGCAGTTTTTAAGAAATCTCCACACTGTTCTCCATAGTGGTTGTACTAGTTTGCATTCCCACCAACAGTGCAAGAGGATTCCCTTTTCTCCACACCCTCTCCAGCATTTATTGCTTGTAGCCTTTTGGATCGCAGCCACTCTGACTGGTGTGAAATTGTACCTCAATGTGGTGTTGATTTGCATTTCTCTGATAATGAGTGATGGTGCGCATCTTTTCCTGTGTTCGTTAGCTATCTGTATGTCTTCTTTGGAGAAATGTCTGTTTAGTTCTTTGTCCCATTTTTTTATTGGGTCTCTTTTTTTTTTTCTGGAATTGAGCTGCAGGGGTTTCTTGTATATTTTGAGATTAATTCTTTGTTAGTTGCTTTATTGGCTATCATTTTCTCCCATTCTGAAGACTGTCTTTTCTCCTTGCTTATAGTTTAGATATAGGCTTCCCAGGTGGCACTAGTTGTAAAGAATCCTCCTGCCAGTGTAAGAGACATGAGAGACATAGGCGGGTTCCATCCCTGTGTTAGGAAGATCCCCTGGTGAAGGAAATGCCAACTTACTCCAGTATTCTTGCCTGAGAAATCCCATGGACAGAGGAGCCTGGTGGACTATAGTCAATGGTGTCACAAAGAGTTGGACACCACTGGGCACACACACAACAATATTCTATTTGTCTTTTTGATCATTGTAATGCTAAAGTTTAAAACATTCATAGATTTTTGTTGTTGTTAGGTTTGAGGAATACATGCCAATTTGATTTTTAAACAAATGAGTCCCTAGTCTTCATATGCAGGCAATATTTAGAGAAATTATTTTGTTTTTATTTTTGTGTTTTTACAAAAGAGTAGAAGAAAACCACACTAAATCTGCAGTTGTATAATTCATGTTTCCCTCCAATTATTTGCTATCAATAAATGTGTAAGTATTCTGAATAATTCTCCCATTTATTACATTTCTTGTATATGTTAGCAATTCCTGGAGTAAAGTTAAAGCAGGAAATGTGAATAATTTGACAATCATCTTCATTTTCTTATTGGCAAAATGCTAACAAAAGCATTTAGAAATTTTAAAGTTTTTACATTTAGCAAATTATATTGGTAGATTTTTTTAAAGTGTGATTTTTATAATTTTTAAATTAAATTATAACATATGTATAGTACAAGAAAATGCAGTTCCAAAAATTTTTACAAAAAATGATAATGCATGTAAGTAAAACTCAGATAAAAAATTGCAACTTTAGGAAAACTGATTGTTTCCTTGTGAGAATGCCCTCTGGTGATCCTTCTGATTATTACCCTTCCTCAAGATTAAACAGATTTTCACTTAATTTTTAACTTTATAGAAATGTAATCATACAGTATATATTAACTTATATACAGTATATATTTATATCATACATTGTATATTAATATAAATATACTAATTTATATTAATATATCAATATTCCCTCAACAATGTACTTGTGATTCACCATTGTTATTGCATATAATTGTAGTTTATGTATTCTTATTGTTGGATATAGTATTCTGTTATGAATCTATCACAGTTCATCCATTGTACCATTGACAAATTTGGGTGGTTTCCACTCTTGGCATTATCTACAGTTCTGTCTATTTCAGTGTTCATAATAAAAGTTCTGTTGAGCAGATACTCAAGACTAAAAGTGCTGGGTTATAGGGAATGAGTGAAGTCGCTCAGTCGTGTCTGACTCTTTGCGACCCCGTGGACTGTAGCCTACCAGATTCTTCCATCCATGGTATTTTCCAGGCAAGAATACTGGAGTGGGTTGCCATTTCCTTCTCCAAGGGTTATAGGGAATGTATTTGTTCAACTTGGGCTTCCTCAGTGACACAACAGTGAAGAATTTGCCTGCAATGCAGGAGACACAGGGTTTGACCCCTGGGTGGTAAAGATCTCCTGGGTAAGGGAATGGCAACTCACTCTAGTATTCTTGCCTGGAGAATCCCATGGACAGAGTAGACTGGTGGGCTACAGTCTATAGGGTGGCAAAGAGTAGGACACGGCTGAAGAGACGGAGCAGGCACATATGCATGTTCAACTTATTAGATAATGTAATTCCATAGTAATTACACCAATTCATTCTTCAATGGCAGTGTAGGAAAGTCGTAGTAGTGCAGGATATTTTAAATGTACATTTAAGTCATAATTTTTCTTTTTTATTAATTTAATCATTCTTCATCAGAGTCATGAACTTCTAAATATCATTCCCTGACTTGTCATGATCTGCCCCAGGTGGATATCAGGTTCATTTCAGTTCAGTTCAGTCGTTCAGTTGTGCCCGACTCTTTGCAACCCCATAAATCACAGCACACCAGGCTTTCCTGTCCATCACCAATTCCTGGAGTTCAATCAAACTCATGTCCATTGAGTCGGTGATGCCATCCAGCCTTCTAATCCTCTGTCGTCCCCTTCTCCTCCTGCTCTCAGTCTTTCCCAATATCAGGGTCTTTTCCAATGGGTCAACACTTCACATGAGGTGGCCAAAATATTGCAGTTTCAGCTTCAACATCAGTCCTTTCAAAGAACACCCAGGACTGATCTCCTTTAGGATGGACTGGTTGGATCTTCTTGCAGTCCAAGGGACTCTCAGGAGTCTTCTCCAACACCACAGTTAGATTGGGTCAAATTAATTGATTGTAACTTTTTGTCTCAATTGTTTACCTGTTTTTTTCTTAAATATAGTTTGCACTTATATTTTGTTTATGTTACTATGTGAATAAAACACAGCTTTTTTTTACTTCTACAAATACTATGTAACAGATTTTATCTGCTATCCTTTCCATCTCTTTCTATCAAAAAATAACTTTGTTGTCAATAGTTATCGTTATGCCCTAAAATGACTTCTATTATTTTATCCTGAGGTTCTTCTACTTCTATATGCATATAGTTTTCTTATTTTATATAGCTAGCTAGCTATAATACTTATCACATATATTTGATAAAATATATATGATATGATATATACAATACAAACATGTATATATGTATAATACTGGGCATTTTCTGTATATCTGTTCTGTGTTGGGCAGTAACCCAGGGAAATAGTTGCAGGTGAAATGGCCACTTATATTGTTGAACAACATACAGGGAAATCAATTATTACTTTTGCACTTGCACTTCCTTTCAAAAGAGTCCCATATTGAGGCACTGTTCATAATTCCTTCATTAGGAAAAGATGGGGAAAAACTTTGGGACTTTCCTTTTCTAATAGGAACAAAATCAGTTATCCCAAAAGTGCTTCATGAAATACAAAGAGAACTTAATCTAGCAACAAGATGACTCATTTGCTTCTGGAAAACCAATTTTCGTCAATTAGTTGAATGGACGTCCTTTAGTAGAAGGTAACCTGCCTAATTTCAAGTAAGATTGTCATTATTCCTGGAAAACTTTGTTTGGAGCATACATTTAGGATAACCCCACACAACTTACAAATTATGTTATGATATCAAATGGACTTTTAAAGCAGGGCAGTATTTTAAGAATTATGGTGATTTGATAGAAAATAAAATCCTTAAAAAGAAATATTGCTTTCTAACATATTTGTATTCAGGGTCAGCAATGGAAGACTTTAAGAGGTAGCTGGAAATGTTTTGAGCCAATTTCAAGGTGACTTTAATATTAATCCAGAGATATTTACAAAATGAGCCTGCTTAGTCCTGGAAAAAGAAAAACTAATGAGGGTAACTTGTCTCAATTCTTCCGAAACTGGAAAACACATGTATTAATATAGGCATCTCTATTATAGCCACATTTGCAGGTGACAGTAGAAAATAATAAAAGAGTTAATGCTAGGTTCAATTTCAAGATTTCCAATATTCTAAAAAGGAGTAAGAGGCAGAATGAAGATAAATGCAACTCAAGTGATAAAATGTCACTTTGACAAAGTTAAAATGAAAGTCTCCTTTTTTTTGGTTTCAAAGTCTACCGTAGAATCTCCTATTAGGCAGTAGTGTGGTAGTGTTAGTCACTCTGCCGTGTCTGACTCTCTGTGATTCCATGGACTATAGCCTGCCAGGCACCTCTGTCCATGGGATTTTCTAAGCAAGAATACTGGAGTAGTTTCCTCCTCCAGGGGATCTTCCCAAGCCAGGGATCGCACCCATGTCTCATATATCTCCTGCACTGGCAGGCAGGTTCTTTACCACTAGTGCCACATGGGAAGCATTAGGGCATAACAGGACCCTAAATTTGAGAATAGCTGGCCTCAAAACAATATTGATTTTTCTAATTAATCTACCTGAAATATCTATTTATTTATATCTCCTTTGATTTTTTTTTCTGATAGTTTTGTAGTTCTCAGTTTATTTTGTTAGAAAAGTATTTTGTGGGAGGAAGAGATGCTATAGTAAGTGGTATTGCTTATTTTAATTTCAAAGTAAATTTTTTTATTGCTGGAATATAGAAAACAATTGTCTTTTGTATTTTGACCTTGTATCTTGAGTTCTTGGATGGCTTTTCACTATTAATTCCAAGATTATTTTTGCAAATTCTCTACAAAGGCAATGATTTCATCAGTTTATATACAGCAATTCTATTTCTTTCTTTATAAGATGCACATGTTTTTCTTTGTCTTCTTTTATTTCTTTCTTTATTTTTTTTTATTCTACATTACAATACTGTATTTGTTTTGCCATACATTGACATGAATCAGCCACAGGTGTACACGATCTCCCAATGCCAAAGCCCCCTCCCACCTCCCACCACACATCCTCTCCCTGGATCCTCCCGTGCACCAGCCCCAAGCATCCTGTATCCTGTATTGAACATAGACTGGCGCTTCGTTTCTTACATGATAGTCTACATGTTTCAATGCCATTCTCCTGAATCGTCCCACCCTCTCCCTCTCCCTCAGAGTCCAAAAGTCTGTTCTATACCTCTGTGTCTCTTCTGTTGTCTCACATAGAGGGTCATCATTACTATCTTCCTAAATTCCATATATATGTGTCAGTATACTGTATTGGTGCTTTTCTTTCTGGCTTACTTCACTCTGTATAATCGGCTCCAGTTTCATCCATCTCATTAGAACTGAGTCAAATGTATTCTTTTTAAGGGCTGAGTAATACTCCATCGTGTATATGTACCACAGCTTTCTTATCCATTCATCTGCTGATGGACATCTAGGTTGTTTCCAAGACCTGGCTATTATCAACAGTGCTGCAATGAACATTGGGGTACATGTGTCTCTTTCGATTCTGGTTTCCTCGGTATGTATTTATCTTCTTATTTTTTTCTGGTACTAGCTAGATTAACCAATCTGATGTTGAATAAGAATGGTCAGATCAGATACATTGCTTGTGGTTTTAGTCTTAACCAGTAAACATCATGTTAGCTGTTGGTTTTTCAAATATATTCTTTATTAGGTTAAAGAAGCCCCCTTTGATTCCTAGTTTTTGAGAGTTTTGTTTTTTATGACTAGGTGTTGAATTTTATTAACTACTAGTTTTAATTAACTTTGATAGTATAATAAGTTATATTGATTGATGTACAAATATTGGATCAGCCTTGCATTCCTGGAATCACCATACTTGACAGGAGTTATCCTTTTTATTTTTTGCTGAATTAAATTGATAATATTTTGTTTGAAATTTTTTCTCCTGTATTCCTGAGGGATTTTGATCTGCTTTCTTTTCTTCTAATGTCTTTATTTGATTTTGGTATTAGGGTAATGTTAACCTCATAAAATTAATCAGGAAGTGCCCATAGCTTCTATTTTCTGAAAAATATAGTGAGGAATTAGTATCATATTTCTTTTAAATATGTGGGTCTAATGATTTTCTTTCTTTCTTTTTTTTAAGATTTTTATTATTGACTCTATTTTTAAAACAAGCATAAGAGTATTCTTCTTATCTTTGTGTGTGCAAGCTCAGTCTTTTGAGACCCCACAGACTGTAGCTCACCAGGCTATTCTGTCCATGGAATTTTCCAGGCAAGAAATACTGGAGTGGGTTACCTAGAGAATTCCATGGACAGAAGAGCCTGACAGGCTACATTC
Organism: Nanger dama; assembly: GCA_917880005.1. Classification (NCBI taxonomy): domain Eukaryota; kingdom Metazoa; phylum Chordata; class Mammalia; order Artiodactyla; family Bovidae; genus Nanger; species Nanger dama. The sequence goes on from CAKJTW010000059.1 coordinate 9,652,426, forward strand.
CACGGGGTCGCAAAGAATCTGACACAAATGAGCAACTAATACTTTCACTAATAAGGACAAATGTTTTCTTGATATCTTGGGCCTGCATTATATGAAAGCCTCCTGGTCAAGTTATTTTAAAAGCAATGGGAAGCCAATAAAAATTTTTAATAGGGTGTAAAACTGATCATATCTGCATCCCCAGACCTTTGCCTGAGATATGTAGCAGAGAACAGATTGGAAGTAAGCCAGCATGGATGTGTGCAGAATGTTTAAGGAGCCATTGAAGTATCCATGCCAGACAAAATGTGAGCTTGAATGTGCTGTTGTCATTCAGTAGCTCAGTCATGTCTGACTCTTTGTGACCCCGTGGACTGCAGCATGCCAAGCTTCCATGTCCTCCAGTATCTCCTGGAATTTGCTCAAACGTATGCCCATTGAGATGGTGATGCAATCCAACCATCTCATTCTCTGTTGCCCCCTTCTCCTCCTTCCCTCAGTCTTTCCCAGCATCAGGATCTTTTCCAATGATCTGACTCTTCCGAATAGGTAGCCAAAATACTGGAGCTTCAGCTTGAGTATCAGTCCTTGCAATCAATATTCAGGGTAGATTTCCTTTAGGATTGATTGGTTTCATCTCCCTGCTGAGTCCCTGTCTATGGACTCAAGAGTCTTCTCCAGCATCACAGTTTGAAAGTATCAGTTCTTCAACTCTCATGTCTTTATATGACTTCTGGTGAAATCATAACTTTGACTATATGGACTTTTGTTGGCAGAGTGATATCTCTGCTTTTTAATATGCTAGGTTTGTCATAGGTTTTGTTCCTTTAGTGTGGGTGGTGATGACAATGACTAGACTAAAATAAACACAAGATCTTTTGAAGGTAAAATTGACAGTTTTAACTTATTTATATGTCAATGAGGCTGTTGACAGCAGAGTTGCAAATATAATTTGGTCTCTATAATAGGATAATTCTTGCATAAATTTGTATTTCCCAGAATATCCTGTTCAGTACTTCTTGGGTAATGGAGATTTTAGGTATGAAATTGGGACCAAAATAAAATGCATCCCAGACCAAAGTCATCTGTGATATGGAGAGATATATAAAAAAATACATGGAAAGAGATTGATGGAAAAATAAGAGAAGGGGCTTTTGTATTATAGTATAAAATAATTTAAAAGCAGAGGATTTAAATCTGAAGGACTCATAATCATGTTTTCTCAGCTAGCAAGTCGAGATAGAATTTTTTTCTTAGTTGCTCAGTTGTATCAGATTCTTTGCAACCCTGTGGACTGTAGCCTGCCAGGCTCTTCTGTCCAGGGAATTCTCCAGCTGGCTCTTAAGATAGGGACAAGTTACTTAACATTCTTGAGAGTCCCTTGGACTGCAGGGGGCTCCAAGTAGTCCATCCTAAAGGAACTTAGTCCTGAATATTCATTGGAAATATTGATGTTGAAGCTGGAACTCCAATATTTTGGCCACCTGATGCAAAGAGCTGACTAATTTGAAAAGACCCTGATGCTGGGAAAGATTGAAGGCAGGAGGAGAAGGGGATGACAGAGGATGAGATGGTTGGATGGCATCACTGACTCAATGGATATGAGTCTGAACAACCTCTGGGAGTTGATGATGGACAAGGGGGCCTGGTGTGCTGCAGTCCTTGGGTTCACAAAGAGTCGGACACGACTGAGAGACTGAACTGAACCAAACTGACTTAACACCTAGATCTTAACACAGTGGTAGTGTAAGGTAGAGACTTAAAATGTGAAGACAGTGAGTTTGGATTCAGCTTCTTTCCCTGTAATGTTAAACCAGTTGAATGCCAAGGGAAAAAGGCTTCTTTAAATCTATTCACTGTGAAAAATGATGAGAAAATATATTAGTCTCAGAAAATTATCTATGTAATTAACCTAATTTTAAGATTGATGAACAATTGAGTGTAAATCCATGTTTTTTAAGGAAAGATTTAATTGATATAAATAAGTCCAGACAGCATTTTCAGAGCGCGATGTTAAAAATACAGGTTAAGAAACAAGTCCGACTTATTTTAAATTTCACATTTACTACTTCTTGACTAGATGACTTTGTAGGAAGTACTTAAATTATCTTGGCCTCAGCTGACTCTTCTATAAATTAAGATAATATTATCTCATATAGTTGTAGTAAGAATTAAATCATATATATAAAGCATTTGAATGACTTTTATGTGTGTATCTATTTATCTACCTATCAATGGCTTAATAAATATTGACTTACCTATTATTATTCTTGTTTTCCATATCTGTAAAATTGATGTAATATACAGTTCTGAGGTATGGTGAGGCTTAACTAATGTTGGTGATTTAGCTGCTAAGTCGTGTCTGACTCTTGAGACCACTTAGACTGTAGCCCACCAGTCTTCTCTGTCCATGGGATTTCCCAGGCAAGAATACAGGAGCTGTTTGCCATTTCCTTCTCCAAGTGATGGTCCCAACCTGAGGATCAAACCTGGTTCTCCTGCATTGCAGGCGGACTCTTTACTGACTGAGCCACCAGAAAGGCTGTGTTTACAATCTCTGAATGGGACAAGAATTCCTTGGTGAGGATGCTAACTGTGTTTCTTCTGAAATAGGCTTTCGTAGAATACACATTCTTAGAGTGTGAATGATGATGACCTAAGCTGTCACGAAAAGTGACCTGCCATGTGTTTGTTAGTTAGTAAGAATTTCTGCAGATATCATTTCTAATATTCATCCTGTCACTTACTATGTAGCCTGACTGTTCATAAATGGTTTGGGCATTTTTAGTTAGGAGGGACTCTTAAGAATTAATCACCTTTCATTCACTTTGAAAGTATAAGAGTTACTTGGGAATTCCCTTTTGAATAATCTCTGTCAAACATTATTTATTTTTAAATAAGCATATCTATCCCAGGTATATCTAAAGCATTTATTTCTGAATGAACATTTCTATCCCAAATTTATTTAATATAAACTTCTGTGAAATTCTCTAGATGCATCTTTAATTGCCACAACCCCCTGCAAAGGGCAATAAATAACACTAGAGTTTTTCTAGATAAATTTTTGATACAGATGTTAAAGTTTTTTTTTTTTTTTTAATGTGTTGAAAAAATAGGCATGGTTTCAGAGAAAAATTCAGGGTGATTATGAGTATTCAAGAAAATAGTAACTCAAACTTGAGGTATGTTTAAATGAAGGGGGAAAAGGGCTTTTAGGCAAGTTGCTGTGCTGTGCTTAGTCACTCAGTCATGTCTGATTCCGTGTGACCCCATGGACTGTAGCCAGCCAGGTTTCTCTGTCCATGAGGATTCTCCAAGCAAGAATACTAGAGTGAGTTGCCATATCCTCCTCCAAGGGATCTTCCCAACCCAGAGATCAAACCCAGGCTCCTGAATTGCAGGAGGATTCTTTACCATCTGAGCTACCAGGAAGCCCAAGAATACTGGGTTGGGTAGCCCCTCCTTCTCCACGGTATCTTCCTGACCCAGAAATTGAACTGGAGTCTCCTGTGTTGCAGGCGAATTCTTTACCAGCTGAGCTACCAGGGAAACCAAGGAGTACTTTGTAAATTAAAATTTGCATGAGAAATCAAACAATGTCAGTAAAGATATATTCTTAAGAATATTTCTCAACTCCAACTTGCCATACTTAACCTTGACTTTGTGTACTTTTTGAAACTTTTGTGATATATGATATTTCCATTACCAGTTCTGATATATTTGCGTTCTACTGTCTGTGAGATAATATTATGAAAATAATTTATTTTGTACATAAGAAAAGTGAATATATTTGTGAATATACTGTAATACATATTGTAAGATACTCTAAATTTTAAAATGTGCCTACATAAAACAAAAAATGAAAACACGTCCAATACATTCATTATTAAACATGACAGATAGCATTCAAGTGTGTACATTCTTTGATTTCAAAAGATAATTTATTATGCTTCTTTTGACTTCTGCAAAGTGATTGATCCAAAGATTAAATTCTTTTAATTTTATGTGGCAGAGAACAAAACTCTTTTAAGGCCATTGCTGATTTAAGGTTAGTTAGATATCGTTTACTGCAAAACAAATCTCAGAATTCAGTGGCATAAATCAGTTACCATTTTATTATGCTTGCAGTTTTATAGGTCAAACCTTCAGATGCACACAAGTTGGATGATGGTCTCTGCTCCACGATGTCCAGGGTCTGAGATGAGAAGATCGAAATAGTTGGAAGTAACTTAACAGGCTGGGAACTGGAATCATCTGTATACATTTTCACTCATTTATCTTGTGCCAGGGCTAGGATGACTCAAATTTGGGTTTAGGTGGAACTGTCAACCAGAATGTCTTCATGTGGCTTTTCCATGTAACATGGGTTTCTTAATGGCATGGAAACCTCAGAGTAGTGGGACTTCATACACTCTGACCCAAGGTTTCAGGAAGAAATGTTCCAGATAACAAGATGAAGCTGTACAGTCTTTCATGAGCTTGTATGCTGTACTGTATTGATTGAAGCAGTCACAATCTTGCCCAGGTTCAAGGAGAGGTGACATAGACCCTCTATCATAATGAGATAAAGCAGCCCATCAGATAATTTGGGCCTACACTGGGCTTCCCTAGTGGCTCAGAGAGTAAAAAAATCTGCCTGCAATGCAGGAGACCCAAGTCCAATTCCTGGGTTAGGAAGACTCCCTGAAGAAGGGAATGGCAACCCACTCCAGTATTCTTGCCTGGGAAATCCCATGAACAGTGGAGCCTGTTGGGCTACAGTCTGCGGGATCACAAAGAGTAGGACAAGACTGAGTGACTTTCACTTTCACTTTTTAAAAGTCCCACAACCTGAGTCCTTGAGAAGTTATCCTTACTGTTTTTGTAGATATACAACACAAAACGTTTCAGAACACTAGGTGTTTCTAGTATTAGCATAACAAATATCCTAGATGAGTCCTAGATATTACAATGTGTGCTCAGGCTCTCAGACATGTCTAACTCTTTGTGACCCAGTGGACTGTAGCCTGCCAGGCTTCTCTGTCTATGGAATTTTCCAGGCAATTTTCCAGGAGTGGGTTGCCATCTCCTTCCAGGTGATCTTCCCAACCCAAGGATATAGCCCATTTCTCTTGTGTCTTCTTCATTGGCAGGTAGATTGTTTACCACTAGTGCCACCTGGAAAGCCCAGATATTAAATATTAAATCACAATTTCCATTTTCTTCAACTACCCATTATACTTAATATCTTAAAGAACAAGACCTACATTTAAAATATCACCAGGTAGGCATGGATTTCTAAATATGTCTTATAAACATACTTTTTCCATTTACTACAGATTTTTATATCCAAGTCAATAAAATAGTATTTGAGCTTTTTCATATTCCCTTTTCATGCATTCTGGAACCTGGAAGTATGCTTTTTGGAGAACTGGCATTAAATGATATTTGTTAAAATGGAATTCCACATATACTTCAAAAGCTGACAAAATACTGGAATGCAACATTTTAATGGAATGAGTGAAAACAGAAAGCAGTGTATTTGCAATTGGTTACTCTCAACTGAAGGTATTATGTCTCAGATGGAATTTTATATTTTAAGAGAATATCAGGAGCATATACAAGGAAATCAACCAAAATGATGATTTGGAAAAAAAATAGCACTGTTTTTAAAAGTTCAAAATATGTAGACCATTTTCGCTCAGTTAATCTTTTACATTATATAATATTTTGTTGTATCCAAATCATTTAATATGTATATTTCACACCAAATCTTTACAAAAGCACTGACAATTCTATTTTTATGATTTTATTTCTTTATTTTATTTTTTTGCTGCACTGGGTCTTTGCTTTTTTGTGAGCTTTCTCTAGTTTCAGTGTGTGAGGGCTACTCTAGTTGTGGTACATGGACTTCTCGTTGAGATGGCTTCTCTTGTTGCAGAGCACAAGCTTTAGAAAAGTGGGCTTCAGTAGTTGCGGCTCATAAGCACTAGAATGTAGGCTCAGCAGTTGGGGCACATGGGCTTTGTTGCTCTGAAGCATGTGGAATCTTCACAGACTGATGATCAAATCTGTGTCCCCTGAATTGGCAGGCAGATGCCTATCCATTGTGCTATCAGGGAAGTCCAAGCACTAACTTTTCTTATGTATCAGGGAAATGAAATCAAACAAACTATGGAGCCAGTTAGGGGAAGAGTAAGGAGAAGAATTTTATATAAGATCACATTATATTAACTTCATCTTGAAGAATGAACAATAATGGTCCTTTTAAGAATTCAGAAAAGTTGTTGGTGTCATAAGTATCTGCAGAAAATAAATATTATTTTTATCCCTGGGCCTGGGGAAAGAGTTAAGGAAAAATAATTAAATGCCATAGAACCATTTAGGTTCAGTTTGTTTACACCAACTAATAACTTGGGACTCAAAAAGAGTAAGAAAACACTTGCAACATCTCAGAACATTGGTTTCTAAAAACATGCTAATGGAGATTTTTAAAATTAAGTTTCACTTCCTCTTGAAAATTGATTTAAGTGCGACTAAACAACAGTAACAACAAAAACGTATAAATCTGCAAGGGCAAAGAAAATGGGAATAGATGTAATAGCAAACATGTCATGTCAATAAAATTCTCAAAGCCAGAAAATGGATGGGAAATAGGGCTTGACTGAGAAGATTGGAGACAAATAAAATGTAGGCCTATAGGCAAGAAGCCAATAACTGAGGCTTTCATGTCAGAATCCACTAAAGTTTAGGGCCTGGGAGCATCAGGTACAACTAAAGAAAAGGTGTTGGCTAATTTGAAAGTTTATACGATATATTTACACCCCCTGAGTCTTGCCCCTATTTGAAGAAACAGTAAATTCTCTAACTAAACCAAGCAAAAGTATATGAAAAGTTTTACCAAGATAATCTATATTCCAGGATAAAAGCAATAAAAGAGTGAGCATGAAGCATTGTTCTTTAAAAAAAAATCTGGATGATTAAGTAAATATTAATATAAAAATCTCTTCCACTTCTGAATTCTCAAAAGTCCCCATTGCCTGGGGAAAAGGCAGAAGAAAACGATGATCTGGCTATTGTTATTGCTGTGAGTAATAAACTTCTTTTTCTCTGACCCAGTAGTTTTGTGTCCTCTGCCAGAATATGAAAATGAGGCATGCTAATGTGTTTGCTTAAATTTGGGGTGAAATATCAGCCCCATTCACAGTTCTTGGTAGTTATTTACAAATTACAAGATAAGACTCAGAGAGGTTAGGGGATTTGCGAAAAGGTCACACAGCAAGTAGAGAGCAAAACTTTGGTGTGAACTGCCTGTGTGACGACAACTTTAAGAATTTGAGTTACTGCTTTTGAAAAGAGAAAGCTGATAAAGAAGCAGCGAATTATCTGTGTATCACTTTCAAGTGAGGTGAAATCTCTCACCTCAAATGAGGTGAAATCTGACTTTCAGTGGACTGGGTATTAAGAATTACCCACACATTTTTCAGAAGAGTTAAGCTTTTGTGTGCGAGCTCAGTTGCTCAGTCATGTCCGACTGTTTGCCACTCTATGGCAAACAGTTTGCCTGCCAAAATCTCTGTCCATGTGATTTTTCAGGCAAGAATACTGGAGTAGGTTGCCATTTCCAGCTTCGGGCGATCTTCCCAATCCAGGAATCGAACGTGCCTTTCCTGAATTGCAGGCAGATTCTTTACCACTGCTCCAGCCACGTGAGAAGGCTTAATGTAAACTTTACCTTCCTTTAAAGCAAGCAAAACTCTAACAATGATCTTTAAAATCAACAATGAAAGTTTAGACTGTGAGCTTTTCCTTGGTACCATTATAATATGCTTCTTTCAGAGATTTCTGGATGGCATTGGTTATAACAATGAGATATTAAAGCAGTGTGATTAAGATTTGAACTCTGGTCTTTATAATCCATAGCTTCACAAGAGTGGCAAGTGTTTAGGCTGAACAGAAAATAAGAATCAAACTAAAAAACCACAATGCAATTTCAAACATGTGAAACTGCTGCTGCCGACTAATGGTTAGCCTTGCTCAACATCTGTCTTTCCCAACTTCTTATGATTCCCTTCCAACTATGGGAACCACAGGAATTGACTCCAGGCAAACAAAGCCCTGGACGTGTGATGGTAATCTTTGCCACAAAATAAATGAGCTGGTCTGGAAAACCTCAGTTTCAGAAGAAGACTTTCACTTTTTGTTAGCATACTCTAATATTTCTGAGATACCTACTTAGGAGGACTCAGTGAGGTTATGTACTGAGTGAAAAAGAGGAGAGATACACAGTATTTCCTAGAAAATTTAGAAGAATATGTTTACCTAAATATTATTTTTTCAGTTGTTTTTGTTCCAAACTCTTAACACAGTGCTAGAGATACAAGTTTAGCTATCCAAAAAATATACATCTTTAAAAAATTCAAATCTGTCTGGGAACCATGAATTCTGCTGATCTCTCATAGCTTCTCAGAGCACTGGAGGGAGCCCAGCAGCTGTCAGAGGTAGGGAGGAACAGAGCAGCGATAGTCTTCTGCCCTTCCCTCCTCAGCCAGTCTCAGCTCCCAACTCGGTTTTACAGATATAGAAACAGATACTCTAGACATATGAGCAGCAAGATATGCAATTAGTAATTAATAGACTCCAGATTCAACTCCAACTGGCCCCAATCTGCACTGTAATATATCTATTTCTTTATGCTGCTCTCCCATTGGAAAATATCTTAAGGGAGGATGAGAACAGAGAACACTAAAATGTAGTAACAAACACTAAAACCCAATTTCCTCGTTTTGGAATTTTCCATAGTCAACCCTGGGCTTCCCAGGTGGCTCAGTGGGTAAATAATCCACCTGCAATGCAGGAGACAGGAGATGTGGGTTTGATACCTGGGTCAGGAAAACACCCTGGAGGAGGAAATGGCAGTCGAATTCAGTATTGTTGCCTGGAGAATCCCATGGCCAGAGGAGCCTGGTGGGTTGCAGTCCATGAGGTGGCAAAGAATTGGACACGACTGAGCAGCTGAGCACATAGTCAGCCCCATATGGTCCCCAAAACCCAAAGGAATAATGAAAAGTAGATAGAAACCACAGATTATTTGAGAGCAAATTAGGGCCAAATCAAAACTTCAATATGTTATTTTTCATTGAGATTTCCTTCATTTATTTTTTCTCAAAGGAAAAGTACTGTGAAAATGAATGTAAGAATTATAACTATGTCCACTAGTATGTTAAGTATCATGAGATCAAGGTATTTATGTTATTTAATGGTATATCATCAGTACCTGAAATGCTGTTGGTCATCTAATATATTAGCAATAGCTATAAGTGAAATATATGAATAAATCCAAAGTGATTTAATCATTTTTTTTCTACTCAAGTTAAGCATCAGACAATTCTGTCTATGGACTTATTCCATCAAAGTTGTGGCCTAATCTGGAGCACACCTGAAGGTAATAGTAAATCTATCTAGCCTAGTAGGTAAAGTCTGGAATTAATCTTGTGAACTTATTAGTTGAACCATAAGCTCATGTTGCCATTAACCCACGCTGATCCATCTAAGCAGAATGTTTTTACGTTAACTTAGCTGTGTAAGTCATGCTTATATGAATAGGTACATTAGAAGATCAGAAATCTGTCCTATTCCATAGAAAACAAATTTATATACAGGTCAGGAAGCAACAGTTAGAACTGGATATGGAACAATAGACTGGCTCCAGATAGGAAAAGGAGTATGTCAAGGCTGTATCTTGTCACCCTGCTTATTTAACTTCTATGCAGAGTACATCATGAGAAACACTGGACTGGAAGAAGCACAAGCTGGAATCAAGATTGCCGGGAGAAATATCAATAACCTCAGATATGCAGATGACACCACTCTTATGGCAGAAAGTGAAGAGGAACTAAAAAGCCTCTTGATGAAAGTGAAAGAGGAGAGTGAAAAGGTTGGCTTAAAGTTCAACATTCAGAAAACAAAGATCATGGCATCTGGTCCCATCACTTCATGGGAAATAGATGGGGAAACAGTGAAAACATTGTCAGACTTTTATTTTTGGGGGCTCCAAAATCACTGCAGATGGTGATTGTAGCCATAAAATTAAAAGACACTTCCTTCTTGGAAGAAAAGTTATGACCAATCTAGATAGTATATTCAAAAGCAGAGACATTACTTTGCTAACAAAGGTCCACCTAGTCAAGGCTATGGTTTTTCCTGTGGTCATATACGGATGTGAGAGTTGGACTGTGAAAAAGGCTGAGCACTGAAGAATTGATGCTTTTGAACTGTGGTGTTGGAGAAGACTCTTTTTTTTTTTTTAACTTTAATTTACTTTGCAATACTGTATTGGTTTTGCCATACATCGACATGAATCCGCCACCGGTGCACATGAGTTCCCAATCCTGAACCCCCTCCCACCTCTCTCCGCATCCCATCTCTCTGGGTCATCCCAGTGCACCATCCCCAAGCATCCTGTATCCTGCATCAAACCTAGACTGGCAATTGGTTTCTTACATGATATTATACAAGAAGATCCAACCAGTCTATTCTAAAGGAGATCAGTCCTGAGTGTTCTTTGGAAGGAATGATGCTAAAGCTGAAACTCTAGTACTTTGGCCACCTCATGCGAAGAGTTGACTCATTGGAAAAGACTCTGATGCTGGGAGGGATTGGGGGCAGGAGGAGAAGTGGACGACAGAGGATGAGATGGCTGGATGGCATCACCGACTCAATGGACGTGAGTTTGAGTGAACTCCAGGAGTTGGTGATGCACAGGGAGGCCTGGCGTGCTGCGATTCATGGGGTTGCAAAGAATCGGACACAACTGAGCGACTGAACTGAACTGACTGAACTGAAGGGGAAAGGGGCCAGAGGGATAATTTAGGAGTTTGGGATAAACAGATACACTACTATATATACAATAGAAAACCAAAAAGGACCTACTGTATAGCATAACAGACTATATTCCATATCTTTTAATAGCGTACAATCAAGAGAATCTAAAAAAGAATACATATGTATATATGTTTATAAATGAATAACTTTACTGTATACCTGAAGTTATGCAAATTATAAATAAACTATTAGTGGCTCCAAGGTTAAAGCATCTGCCTGGAATGCGGGAGACCTGGGTTCGATCCCTGGGTCGGGAAGATCCCCTGGAGATGGAAATGGTAACCCATTCCAGTATTCTTGCCTGGAGAATCCCATGGGCAGAGAAGCCTGGTAGGCTACAGTCCACAGGGTCACAAGAGTCAGACATGACTGAGCGACTTCACTTTCACCTTCATACTTCAATAGCGGAGAAGGCAATGGCGCATCACTCCAGTACTCTTGCCTGGAAAGTTTATTTTGGAAAAAAAAAAAAATCTTCTATCCTACTGGATAAATTTTGATCTCCACTATACCTTCACCTTCTTTTCACAAAACCTGGACTGCTTTTGTGTTCCAGCAACTGATTGGTTTGCTACCTTGCTAGAGACACCAACTACCATACCTTATTCATCTTGAGAAACTCATTGAACTACATGCAAAGTGAGAGTGAAAGTTGATCATTTGTTTCTGACTCTTTGCAACCCCATGGACTATACAGTCCATGAAATTCTGGTCAAAATACTGGAGTGGGCAGCCATTCCTTTTTCTAGGGCATCTTCGCAACCCAGGGATCAAACCCAGGTCTCCCACAGAGCAGGCAGATTCTTTACTGTATTAGTCACAAGAGAAGCCAGTGGTGAATATCTTAAGATAAATATCATATTCATAAGATATTCATCTTAAGAAACACATTATACTACATGCAAAGACTTATATTATTTAATGCATTTACATTTTCCCCTATATATTAAATTCCTCAAAAGCAATGATGTTTGCTTTTTTAATCCATGCATTAAATGACCATTTACAACTTTATTTTTCCTTGAATGTAGACACACTCCAAATACAATTTTCTCCCTCCAGATGTATTTTGAAAGATGCATTATTCTTTGAAGAGTCGGGATTGGGAACTCATTTACACCTATGGCGGATTCATGTCAATGTATGGCAAAACCAATACAGTATTTTAAAGTAAAATAAAAAATAAATAAAAACAAACAAAAGAGTTGGATGGAATCACAAGCTGTCCCTTCCCTGCCATATTCAGTTCAGGCAGTGGGGATCTCCTCCCTGGGGCTGGGGACTTGAGGGGTTGTGGTGTGAAGCCACCAAATACTTTCAGTATACTCAACTAGTTTGATTATAACTTAATAAAAAATATAATAGCATCTTTCAAAGCTTAGTAATACAACATAATCAGAGAAGGCAATGGCACCCCACTCCAGTACTCTTACCTGGAAAATCCCATGGATGGAGGAGCCTGGTAGGCTGCAGCCCATGGGGTCACTAAGAGTTGGACACGACTGAGTGACTTCACTTTCACTTTCATGCATTGGAGAAGGAAATGGCAACCCACTCCAGTGTTCTTGCCTGGAGAATTCCAGGGATGGGGGAGCCTGGTGGGCTGCCGTCTATGGGGTTGCACAGAGTCGGACATGACTGAAGTTACTTAGCAATACAACGTAATATGCCATTTGTTGAAACATTTCAAAAGAGAATTAGTGTCATGCCAATTAAAACATGTCAATTTTAAAAGAGAATTAATTTGTCTTTAAAACTCCAAAAGCCTTAACGCTGTAGTCAGGACAAAGGAAGTGGAAAGAACTACAAAATATACTTAAGGAAATGGGTCAATAGCTTACTGAATGATTTCAACTTAGAAAATATATTTAATATATTTAATTGTTGAATTTAATTTTACATTGAGAATAATTGTGTACCTGATATTTTCCCCTTCAGATAGCATACTTGGTTAAATATAGAAGGGAAAATAAACATATAAAAAGTAGGTTTCCCAAACCAAATGAAAGTGGCTTATAACAGTCCTGGAAGAGCACATTTACCTCCTGGCCTTTGCTATCAATGTGGTTTATAAGTCCTTTCCTCTCAACTACTTAAATCTTTATGATGGTCTTTGTTATGAAGTTTTCTAAATTTTATTTTTCTGTGTTAAGCCCAAGTGATACAAAAATAAAATGGAATATCAATTATCTAACTTTTTATAACAAATACTTGGAATAAATCTGGATATAGGGGAACATGCATCAATGATCAAGAGCTTTCCTTTATTTGTAGATATTTAGAATTAGGTGTATACAGTCACTGTGTGGCTAGAATGCCATCAGAGTTTTAGCTGGCATATAAAGAAATAATAATGTAATTTCCAAAAATGGATTTTAAAATTTAGTTCATAAGTTCAGTATTTCACTGCCAGGTGATTGATGTAAAATCAAATTCTGTAACATAAGACCTGTTGTGTGGCTAAAAAAGCAGTCAAGTAGTCTAAACTAATCAACTTTATAATACACAGTTCAGACTATGTATTGTTTTTTTAAAAATATACAGTTTAGATTGCTTTACAACCAGCAATTCTTTCATATATATTTAATTTTCAATAGGTTGATTGTTTGACCACACCTTCACATCAGCTCTGATAGCTGAAGTAGGTGGTGTTGAGCTCTGCAATCCAATCATTACAGCCCTGAAATGATTTATTTTACACCCTCAAGACAAACTCTTTCAGCTCCTCAACTGTGGTTTACCATATGTGAATGCAGCCTCTATGAATGACTAGTCACTAGTGCAAAAGAATAAGCATTATGACTTTCAGATCCTTATCATTATGTTGCATTTCCTGTGTTTATTTCACCATAGCTCGGAGACCTGCCTTATAACAGCTCATCAAAATAAAACCTTCAAAGGTATCAATCACAAAATCCCATATTTGGTTTTGTGTGTGGAGTTTTTAGACATTTATTAGAAATCATTAGCTTTTGCAAGTTAACAATAGAGTGAGCCTCATGTATAATTGATAATTAGATAAAATATGTCTTCAATGTCTTCATATTACACTGGCAGTTCATTTTCTTCTTGTCTCCACTGCCCAGATGACACACTTTTTCTTGCCTGCCATGCAGAAAAGTTTTGAAATACTGTTATCACTTGTTCACTTCAAATTTGATATAAAATGACTATGATTTTTAACAGTAGTGAAAGATAAGTTTTACTGAATATTATATACTTTGGTTCTTTAATTGGATTTTATGATAACCTCAGAGTAACATATTTAATTCAGTTTAATGGAAATGTTGCCGTATAATCTAATTGACAAAGACAGTCCTCTTTGTCAAATCAATTAGCCAAATAATTTTTTTTGTCAAAAGAATTAGACTTTATTTTTAACATTATCATATATGTGCATATATGATAAATATATATAGGTGGCTCAGACAGCAAAGAATCTGCCTGCAGTGCAGGAGACTTGGATTCACTTCCTGGGTTGGGAAGATCCCTTGCTGAAGCGAATGGCTACCTATTCCAATATTCTTACTTGAAGAATCCAATGGACAGAGGAACTTGGTGGGCTAGTCCATGGGGTCACAAAGAGTCAGACACAACTAAGTGACTAACACTTTCACATTTCATGTATATATATATATATATATATATATATATGTATGTATGTATATATGTATATATGTATGTGTGTATATGTATATATATATTGTGTAAACTTCCTCACTTTTGAATTTCAGCCATAAGATAGTTAAGGAAGAAAGCGAATAATGCCATGAAACATTGCCTGGAGTGGGGACACAGGAATAAAGTTGGACATAGACCCCATGAAGCTATCTTTGCCTGGCTTTTACTGAGAAGCATATTCCTTTGTTTGATGCCCTGGAGATTTTTAGATCCGGGGCTGCAAATATTCTCCATGGAAGGGAATATGCCTTCTTTCTTAATGACATAGAATGGCAATTTAAAAGGGAGCTGAGATGGGAGAGTTGAGAGGCTAAAAATGCTTTCTTTGCTGTCGTTTAGTTGCTAAGTTGTGACTGTAACCCACCAGGCTCCTCTGTCCATGGATTCTCTAGGCAAGAATACTGAAGTGGGTTGCCATTTCCTTCTCCAAGGAATCTTCGCTGCCCAGAGACTGAATCCACGTCTTCTACGTTCCTAGGCAGATTCTCTCCTAGGCGGATCTCTCCCAGGCAGATTCTCTACCACTGAGCAACCAGGAAAGCCCCAGAAATGTTTCTTAAGGAAGAACAAAAATGAGAAAGAATAACATGGAAGTTGAGGATCTAAATATCATTTCCTTCAGTGATCCTGATGTCCACGATACTCACATATCCTTGGGTGTGTGTATATCCAAATTGTAGACCACTCTAGGAGATCAATGGTCTTTGATTTTCCTAAAATATATATATATGTATATATATATATATGTAACATGTGTATTTCCTAATCTTGATCAATTGTAGAGTTCTTTATTTGTTATTATTATGTAAGTTTCAGGTATGAAATTGAAAAACTCAATTGTTAAATCTTAAAAATATGCATTCAATATATATTAACATAACAGACATTGTTCTAGCTGCTTAGGTTATATGATTGTGGTATACTTTACTATTGTTTTCAGTTATCCACTCCTCCTATATAAGAGAATTGTTTGTGCTCAGACTTACCATGAATTCTTGTAAGTCAATCTTGTCCAAAGCATAGTGAGTGAGCCCTTTATGTGTCTCATCCAAGGAGAAGCTTTACAATTTTTGCTAAATGTCTTGGTAGTGTGCTCTGCTTTCTACAATAATCACATCCCAGAAAATGGTTACATTTTTCCTATATCTCCTCAATCTGGTCTGAGAAGCTACATACATCTCCACAGAACCAGCAGGATCCAGCAGAGCCTTGGTTGACCCACAGCCCTCATGTAACCTGAATAAAAAAACAAATATTTTGGCAGATATCGTTGAAATTTGTTAGCTGTGCAACATTTTTTTGCAACTTTAATAGGAAATTTGCTAACAGAAGCAAAGAACAAAATAAACAATATTCCTACTCTCATGGAAGTGACAGTTTACATATAGTTAGTATATTATAAAAAAATAATTAGTATGTGGTCAATTATGACAATGTAAGTGCTTATTCTATTCTTTTTAATTTGTGTTTTTTTAAAACTTCTTTCGATTGGTCTTTTTCAAAATTGCAGGAAACAAAAGCAATATTTGCATAATATGGATGAAATTTATGTTTGAATTCTTTGTACTGATCACAATTCCACTAGAAGTTATAATAACAAACAAAATATGTTTTAATCCAACAAGTTAATTCACCTTGCAATGAAGAAAATAATCTATTTGGAGAAAGGAAAAGAGAAAGAAGGTTGAACTGTGCATAAAACTCTTCAGTAAATACAAAATATGAAAGTATTAGGCTGAAAGAAATGATATTGTCCTTTCTTAGACTGTGAGGTTGTTTAAATCCTAGTCCAGAAATTTTTTCTCTTCCTGTGGACATTTACCTCTCCTGTGTGCCAAAATCCCTTCATTCAATTCACCTTTATTGGGTGTCTTTGATGTACCATGACCATTCCTATATGGCCTTATTCTTCCTGAGTCACAAGTGTCTAGGAATTATGTTTCCTTCTTATTATGCATTTCCTGTTTTTTATAATGGGTTTTATGAGTTTAATGCCTCAATCCTAATACCAGAATTTTGAGGAATGATTCATTCAAAATCAGTATTATTATGTGTATGGCACTGACATCAGCATGACTGATACAGGGGAAAAAAGGGGAGGTGGGGGGAGGTCTCAAGAAAGTCAGGAGAGTTCTTGCCTTTATACAGCTTACATTCTAGAAGTCAAAGGAAGGGATGAATACATGGAAAAAGTAAGTTATAAAAATTCTATACACATACAAGCACAGATAAAAATAAGTTTAAATTTTTAATTGTTTGGTGGGCAAATGCTTTTCTGAGAAATTGATAATTAAGTACCAAAAGGATGTGAGGCAGCAAGCCCTGTAGGATTCTAGAGGAAATGAAGGTCGAGCAGAGGAAATAGCATGTATATTAAAAGGTCGTGCTGTGTAAGCATTTCTAACAGAATAGAAATAGAATGGAATGAGCATGGGAAAGGGCAGATGACTTAGAGAACAAGGAATTACCTCACATGGAGTCTCGAAGGCCAGTGTAAGCATTTGGCTATAACCATCAAGAAGGCCGAGTACTGAAAAATTGATACTTTTGAACTGTGGTGCTGGAGAAGACTCTTGAAAGTCCCTTGGACAGCAAGGAGATCAAACCAGTGAATCCTAAAGGAAATCAGTCCTGAAAATTCACTGGAAGGACTGATGCTGAAGCTGAAGCTCCAATACTTTGGCCACATGATGTGAAGAGCTGACTCATTAGAAAAGACCCTGATGCTGGGAAAGATTGAAGCCAAGAGGAGAAAGGGGCAACAGGGGATGAGATGGTTGGATGGCATCACTAACTCAATGGACATGAGTCTGAACAAACTCTGGCAGATAGTTAACGACAAGGGAATCTGGTGTGATGCAGTCCATGGGGTCAGACATGACTTAGTGACCAAACAACAAGAGGCCACTTCAGTTCAGTTCAGTTCAGTCGCTGAGTCATGTCCGACTCTTCATGACTTCATGAACCACAGCACACCAGGCCTCCTTGTCCATCACCAACTCCTGGAGTTTACCCAAACCCATGTCCATTGTGTTGGTGATACCATCCAACCATCTCATCCTTTGTCCTCCCCTTCTCCTCCTGCCCTCAGTCTTTCCCAGCATCGGGTCTTTTCAAATGAGTCAACTCTCCACATCAGGTGGCCACAGTATTGGAGTTTCAACTTCAACATCAGTCCTTCCAATGAACACCAAGGACTGATCTCCTTTAGGATGAGACCACTGGAGGATTTTAAATAAGGAAGTGGCGTAATTTTACTTATTTATTGACTTATTTTGACCTTATTTACTTATTTGTTAACTTATTTGACCACTGTTGAGAAACCATGGAAGTCACAGAGAGCAGTGGAAGCAGAGAGACCCTGATAGGGAGAGCTGAATAACTGTAGTAAGAGAAGATGCTGACTTAGTCCGATAAGGCATTAGAATTCCATGACATGCTAGCACTTGAATGTGGTCATATTATGTACTTTCTCTTTAGACCATAGGGTTGTCATTTCAGAGATAGGCAAGTGGAATAGGTGAGTGATTAGTTGTAAAAACCGTTTGCTGTAAAATAAACACAAAATTGAAACATAAAATATTCACTAGAGGATTCAAAGGCCCATAATAGAAACATAAGGTAAGGCATTCCTTTAGATAAGGAACATTGGTTGATTTAGATATAGTAAGTGCAAGATTAAATTTTTAAGTGAGCAATATACTTGGAAGTTTATGCAACTAGGAAGGTCATTGAATATGCACATTAGCAAGAGGTCTCTCAGTGTTATAAGGCTATATTTTTTGACACTTTGTACAGATTTAATTATAGTGGTAGGTTATCTGCTTTATACTTTTAGCACAGATAGATGTTCCATAACAATATGGAATCTAGTTTATTAACTTTAGGTGAATCATATGCATGTATTCTGCCGTAACTTTTGTTTTATACTACATTTTACATTTATAAGTGGCATCTCTGGTGATATATTATGTAGATGAGGTTCATTTATTTTTACTGTCATTTCATTTCATAATGTTTATTTTCCTGTTTTCAGGTTGGTAGTTTGAATTGTTTCCAACGTTTTGGTATTATAAACTATTCTGTTAATATTCTTGTATGTGTCGCTTGGAACATAATGGTAGAGGATATCATGGTACATTTCCTAAAGCTGAAATTGTTTGAATGGAAGGCACCTATATCTTCAGCTTTACAAAATCATGCCAAATTGCTTGTCAAAGTAAGGGCTTTGGATTTTATGTAGGGGCTTATAGACTACACTCCATTCAGCAGTGTACATGAGTTCCTGTCATTCACATGCTATGAACACATAATATTAGCTGCTCTTTCCATTTCCCCCATATGAGTACATATAAGATGATGTAAAGTGAAGTGAAAGTGAAGTCGCTCAGTCGTGTCTGACTCTTTGTAATCCCATGGACTGTAGCCTACCAGGCTCCTCTGTCCATAGGATTTTCCAGGCAATAGTATTGGAGTGGATTGCCATTTCCTTCTCAGGGGATCTTCCCAACCCAGGGATCGAATCTGGGTCTCCTGCATGGTAGACAGACTCTTTACTGTCTGAGCCACCACTGTGGTTTAATTACAAATTCAATTTATGCTTATTCAGCATGTGTTTTTAAAAGTGAAAGTGAACGTGTCAGTCACACAATCATGTCTGACTCCGCGACCCCATGGAATGTAGCCCACCAGGCTCCTCTGTCCATGGGGATTCCCAGACAAAAATACTGGAGTGGGTTGCCACTCCCTTCTCCAGGGGATCTTTCTACTCTGGGATGGAGGTCTGGTCTCCTGCATTGCAGGCAGATTCTTTACCATCTAAGTCACCAGGGAAGCCCTAGGCATGTGTTTTTATTTGCATGTAAATATTTTCTTATTTTTAGAAGTTTCTTGCATTTTATCATATTAATTTTTTTCTGAATTTGTCACTTTATATGTTTGGAATATTAATCCATTGTTGGTGCTACAGTTTTCAGTTGACACCTCCTAGGATATGGCTTGCCTTTTTTGCTTAATGTTTTAAAAAATGCTACATAACACATATAATGATAGCTCTTTTCAGGTCTCCAAGAGTCTGAGTGAACTCCAGGAGTTGGTGATGGACAGGGAGGTCTGGCGTGATGCGATTCATGGAATCTCAAAGAGTCAGACACGACTGAGTGACTGAACTGAACTGAACAGAACTGAAGAATATTTATATTAGATATAATAATACCAGGTGGATATTACTATGACTTTTAAGGAAGAAGAAGTTCATTTATAGGATAAAAGAGCCTTCCAAAGTCAGTCAAAATTTTTTGAAACCCACATTATGTTCTAGGCCATGCTTTTTGGTCATGCTTTAGAACACGTTATTTCAGAGCGTTCCCTTTAGAATAAATATTTTCGTTTTGTGAAGGTTGGATCCAACTGTTTTTTTTTTTTTTAACTTCTTGGTGTGTTTGACATATTAATTGAATCTCTTGACTCTAGATTTTTGATTATGATTTCCTTAGTTACTTCTTATTGGCATTCAAGCAAGCAAAATCAATATATCTTTGCTTACAACCAAAACACACTGGGCTTCCCTGGTGGCTCAGTCAGTAAAGAGTCTGCCCGTAAAGGGGAAACTTGGGTTCAGTCCCAAGGTAGGGAAGATCCCTTGGAGAAGGGAACAGCTTCTCATTCCAGTATTCTGGCCTGGAGAATTCCAGGGACAGAGGAGCAGGGAGGGTTACAGTCATAGGGTTGCAAAGAGTTGGATACAACTGAGCAACCTCCTTCAGTTTCACTTTTTACTTTCACTTTCAAAATCCATTAGACCAATAAAGTTTGTAGTTATAAGTGTAGCACAAAACTGAAAAACATCATATAATTTTGTCATTTGTTTTGTGCTAGAGCTACTGAGGTAAAATAAAATTTTAATGTTTTAAAGGTTGTAAATACCATAAAAATTGGATCATTATTCATTCCAAGTACCAACCAATAGTTCAATATTAAGTGTACCTTTTCTCTTCAAAATGAATAAAGACTGTGTATAAACTAAGTTGACTCATGTAATACAATGTCTCAGTTCTGTTCAGTTCAGTCGCTCAGTCGTGTCTGACTCTTTGCAACCCCAGGAATCTCAGTATGCCAGGCCTCCCTGTTCATCACCAACTCCCGGAGTTCACTCAGACTCATGTCCATCGAGTCAGTGATGCCATCCAGTCATCTCATCCTCAGTCACCCCCCTTCTCTTCCTGTGCCCAACCCCTCCCAGCATCAGAGTCTTTTCCAATGAGTCAACTCTTCACATGAGGTGGCCAAAGTACTGGAGTTTCAGCTTTACATTCATTCCTTCCAAAGAAATCCCAGGGTTAGTCTTCTTCAGAACGGACTGGTTGGATCTCCTTGCAGTCCAAGGGCCTCTCAAGTCTTCTCCAACACCACAGTTCAAAAGCATCAATTCTTTGGTGCTCAGCCTTCTTCACAGTCCGACTCTCACATCCATACATGACCACTGGAAAAACCATAGCCTTGACTAGATGGATCTTTATTGGCAAAGTAATGTCTCTGCTTTTCAATATGCTATCTAGGTTTGTCACAACTTTTCTTCCAAGGAGTAAGTGTCTTTTAATTTCATGGCTGCAGTTACCATCTGCAGTGATTTTGGAGCCCCCCAAATAAAGTCTGACACTGTTTCCCCATCTATTTCCCATGATGTGATGGGACCAGATGCCATGATCTTAGTTTTTACTTTTACCCAAAACTTGATTTTTAATAGACAATAGATTAAAAGAGCAATGAAATATTTTTCTATTAATGAAAATATTATTTTAAACAAAAGGATGGAACTATACCATGCAACTAAACTCTCTATGCTGAGATTTATTACATGTTTTAAATCAAACCAAAAAGTTTAACAGTTTGCACCAGTGTTTGCTCCAGAGTTCACGTATTTTTAATAAAACCCTTTACCTTGTGTTTGCAGTTGTTTATGTGTCTTCTTCATATGGTCAGCAGCTGGGAGTTACGCAACATCAAGATCATGAAATGTTGTTCTACATAATTCCCAATGCCTTCCGTATGTAAATCATAGCAGTAGCAGAGTTATGAATTTGAGCCTTAGATAAACAATGTATTTTAATGCATCCTAAGAGAAAGGACTTTAGTGTTCTATAATATCAAAACATCTGAGGTATTCACAACACCTATAATACTAAGTGACTGAAAGTCCAAATGTTGGTGCAAAGGGATCCAGGTTGCCTATGGCACCACTGTAGGCTGTATGGAAAAGCATGCATTTTGGAAATGGACTTTAGCTTGTATCTTGATTCTTCTTCTTACTAGCTGCATAGTTTATTCTAATTTGTAAAACACAACATTTATTGGTAGTCTGGTTAGGCTACAGTACCCAGATCCCTATAAATCTAAGTAGTTTATTAAAAGTTACTGGGCTTGTGTCTGTCATGAATTGACAGACTTCATATTTGCTATCATATCTGCTCAGTCTGTGACATCATCTGATTCAGAAACCATTATTTCAAAAGTTGTGATTAGCTGAAGCAGAGCAAAAGAGCTTTCACAAATAAATGATTCAGTCTAGAAGTGACCATCACTGACTACATGGTCCTACTCAATCATGGTATAATCTGAAAGAGTAGTCTTTTATCTACCTTCAAAGCAAAGATCCCCAAATACAAGATACAACATGAAAGATCATATGGGGTTATTGAGAATTCATTAATAATTTGCATAAGGTTTCTGGCATGCCATCTATTAAATACAACAGTAGATGTCTGGAAGCATTCTTCATTAAGGGTTGTTAATGAGCACACAATATTGGCATTAGAAAAAAAAAGGTAAAATGTCATCATCCAGGGGTAGATTTTTTTATACTTTATTGTCCACCTTATGTTAAGTTCTTTTTGTGAATATATTTTAAATATAGAAAAAGAATTTTTTCATTTTAAAATATTAAAAATTGCATACTCATCGCCAAAATGATTCAGCGAATATAAAAGCTAAAAGTTAAGTCTGAAAATCAGAGGACACATGTTTCCAGACATTCTTTGAATCTTTTCTAAATTTATTACATGGCAGGAATTTTTTTTCTTAAAATGACATTTTAGAGAATAATTCAAATAAAGAAAATAAAACAACAAATTTTATGGTTCAATCCTTCAGATTTTTTTGAGGCAACTAGATCCATAAAATTATTTTCCCAATGCCATGCAATTATTTGCTGGAAGGGGTTGGAAAATTGTCTCCTTCATTTCTTTTTACTCTGTTGTTGGTGGAACAGCGAGAATGAACACAAATATGTTCTGATTTCTAAAAGCTTGCTTTTTCTAGATAATTCCTTATAGAATTGTACATATAGCACTAAAATTTCTATAATGAGTGAAGAAAATTTGCTGTTACATTTTCAAGCATCTGCATTACTATGAAAAGCACATTTTAATTCCATTTGTTTTCATTGAATATTTATCATAAACAAAAATTATAGGTTTATATCAAAAAGTAAGAATCTTGAAAGACCAAAAATTTTTTTGTAACTATGCCTTGAAAAAAAAGTATGTATTCCCACTTTGACCTCCAGATAGATGAGTAACTAATAAATCCAAAAATAATTCAGTTCAGTTCAGTTCAGTCGCTCAGTTGTGTCTGACTCTTTGCGATCCCATGAACCGCAGCACGCCAGGCCTCCCTGTCCATCACCAACTCCCAGAGTTCACTCAGACTCACGTCCATCGAGTCGGTGATGCCATCCAGCCATCTCATCCTCTGTCATCCCCTTCTCTTCCTGCGCCCAATCCTTCCCAGCATCAAAGTCTTCTCCAATGAGTCAACTCTTCTCATGAGGTGGCCAAAGTACTGGAGTTTCAGCTTTAGCATTATTCCTTCCAAAGAAATCCCAGGGCTGATCTCCTTCAGAATGGACTGGTTGGATGTCCTGGCAGTCCAAGGGACTCTCAAGAGTCTTCTCCAACACCACAGTTCAAAAGCATCAATACTTTGGCACTCAGCCTTCTTCACAGTCCAACTCTCACATCCATACATGACTACTGGAAAAACCATATTCTTGACTAGATCGACCTTTGTTGGCAAAGTAATGTCTCTGCTTTTAAATATGCTATCTAGGTTGGGCATAACTGTTCTTCCGAGGAGTAAGCATCTTTTAATTTCATGGCTGCAGTCACCATCTGCAGTGATTTTGGAGCCCCCCAAAATAAAGTATGACACTGTTTCCCCATCTATTTCCCATGAAGTATGGGACCAGATGCCATGATCTTTGTTTTTGAATGTTGAACTTTAAGCCAACGTTTTCAGTCTCCTCTTTCACTTTCATCAAGAGGCTTTTTAGTTCCTTGTCATTTTCTGCCATAAGGGTGGTGTTATTTGCATATCTGAGGTTATTGATATTTTCCCGGCAATCTTGATTCCAGCTTGTATTTCTTCCAGCCCAGTGTTTCTCATGATGTACTCTGCATATAACTTCAATAAGTAGGGTGACAATATACAGCCTTGATGTACTCCTTTTCCTATTTGGAACCAGTCTGTTGATCCATGTCCAGTTCTAACTGTTGCTTCCTGACCTGCATACAGATTTCTCAAGAGGCAGGTCAGGTGGTCTGGTATTCCCATCTCTTTCAGAATTCTCCACAGTGTATTGTGATCCACACAGTCAAAGGCTTTGGTATAGTCAATAAAGCAGAAGTAGATATTTTTCTGGAACTCTCTTGCTTTTTCCATGATCCAGCGGATGTTGGCAATTTGATTTCTGGTTCCTCTGCCTTTTCTAAAACCAGCTTGAAAATCAGGAAGTTCACAGTTCACGTATTGCTGAAGCCTGGCTTGGAGAATTTTGAGCATTAGTTTACTAGCATGTGAGATGAGTGCAATTGTGTGGTCGTTTGAGCATTCTTTGGCATTGCCTTTCTTTGGGATTGGAATGAAAACTGACCTTTTCCATTCCTGTGGCCACTGCTGAGTTTTCCAAATTTGTTGGCATATTGAGTGCAGCACTTTCACAGCATCATCTTTCAGGATTTGAAATAGCTCCACTGGAATTCCATCACCTCCACTAGCTTTGTTCATAGTGATGCTTTCTAAGGACCACTTGACTTCACATTCCAGTATGTCTGACTCTAGATGAGTGATCACATCATCATGATTATCTGGGTCATGAAGATCTTTTTGTACAGTCCTTCTGTGAATTCTTGCCGTCTCTTCTTAATATCTTCTGCTTCTGTTAGGTCCATACTATTTCTGTCCTTTATTGAGCCCATCTTTGCATGAAATGTTCCCTTGGTATCTCTAATTTTCTTGAAGAGATCTCCAGTCTTTCCCATTCTGTTCTTTTCCTCTATTTCTTTGTATTGATTGCTAAAGAAGGCTCTCTTATCTCTTCTTGCTATTCTTTGGAACTCTGCATTCAGATGCTTATATCTTTCCTTTTCTCCTTTGCTTTTCACTTATCTTCTTTTCACAGCTATTTGTAAGGCCTCCCCAGACAGCCATATTGCTTTTTTCCATTTCTTTTCCATGTGGATGGTTTTGATTCCTGTCTTGTGTACAGGGTCATGAACCTCCATCCATAGTTTCTCAGGCACTCTATCTATCAGATCTAGTCCCTTAAAATCTATTTCTCACTTCCACTGCATAATCATAAGGGATTTGATTTAGGTCATACCTGAATGGTCTAGCAGTTTGGTAATAAGGAGTTCATGATCTGAGCCACAGTTAGCTCCTGGTCTTGTTTTCATCGACTGTATAGAGCTTCTCCACTTTTGGTTGCAAAGAATATAATCAATCTGATTTTGGTTTTGACCATCTGGTGTTGTCCATGTGTAGAGTCTTCTCTTGTGTTGTTGGAAGAGGGTGTTTGCTATGACCAGTGCATTTCCTTGGCAAAACTCTATTATTGTTTGCCCTGCTTCATTCTGCATTCCAAGGCCAAATTTGCCTATTACTCCAGGTGTTTCTTGACTTCTTACTTTTGCATTCCAGTCCCCTATAATGAAAAGGACATCTTTTTTGGGTGTTAGTTCTAAAAGGTCTTGTAGGTCTTCATAGAACTGTTCAACTTCAGCTTCTTCAGCATTACTGGTTGAGCCATAGACTTAGATTACTGTGATACTGAGTGGTTTGCATTGGAGATGAACAGAGGTCATTCTGTTGTTTTTGAGATTGCATCCAAGTGTTGCATTTCAGACTCTTTTGTTGACCACGATGGCTACCCCCATTTCTTCTAAGGGATTCTTGCCCACAGTAGTAGATATAATGGTCATCTGAGTTCAGTTCACCCATTCCAGTCCATTTTAGTTCACTGATTCCTAGAATGTCGACATTCACTCTTGCCATCTCTTGTTTGACCACCTCCAATTTGCCTTGATTCATGGACCTGATATTCCTGGTTCCTATGCAACATTGCTCTTTACAGCATCAGACCTTGCTTCTATCACCAGTCACATCCACAGCTGTGTATTGTTTTTGCTTTGGCTCCATCCCTTCATTCTTTCTAGAGTTATTTCTCCATGACCTCCAGTAGCATATTGGGCACCTACTGACCTGGGGAATTCCTCTTTCAGTATCCTATCATTTTGCTTTTTCATACTGTTCAATGGGTTCTCAAGGCAAGAATACTGAAGTGGTTTGCTATTCCCTTCTCCAGTGGACCACATTCTGTCAGATCTATCCAGCATGACCCACCCGTCTTGGGTTACCCCACGGGCATGGCTTAGTTTCACTGAGTTAGACAAGGCTGTGGTCCTAGTGTGATTAGATTGACTAGTTTTCTGTGAGTATGGTTTTAGTGTGTCTGCCCTCTGATGCCCTCTTGCAACACCTACCATCTTACTTGGGTTTCTCCTACCTTGGGCATGGGTTATCTCTTCACAGCTGCTCCAACAAAGCACAGCCACTGCTCCATACCTTGGATGAGGTGTGTCTCCTCAACACCACCCTTCCTGACCTTCAACGTGGGATGGCTCCTCTAGGCCCTCCTGCACCCAGGAAGCCACGGCTCCTTAGCATACAGGTTGTTGTTCACTCACTTAGTTGTGTCCTACACTTGTGACCCCAGGTTTCCCTGTCCTTCACCATCTCCCTGACTTTCCTCAAAGACATGTCCATTGAGTCAGTGATGCCTTCCAACCATCTCATCCTCTGCTATCTGTCCCCCTCTCCTCCTACCTTCCATCTTTCCCATCATCAGGGTCTTTTCCAGTGAGTTGACTCTTTACATCAGGTGGCCAAAGCACTGGAGCTTCAGCTTCAGCATCAGTTCTTTCAATGAATATTCAGGACTGATTTACTTTAAGATTGACTGGTTTGATCTCCATGCTGTCAAGTGGGTCTTAGGAAGCATTGCTACAAACTAATCTAGGGAGGTGATGGATTCAGACTGGAGTTATTTAAAATCCTAAAAGATGATGCTGTTAAAGTGCTGCACTCAATATGCGAGCAAACTTGGAAAACTCAGCAGTAGCCACAGGACTGCAAAAGTTCAGTTTTCATTCCAATTCCAAAGAAAGGCAATGCCAGAGAATGTTCATTCCTGTACAGTTGCACTCATTTCACATCCTACCAAGGTAATGCTCAAAATCCTTCAAGTTAGGCTTCAGCAGTACATGAACCAAGAACTTCAAGATGTACAAGCCAGATTTAGAATCAGAGATCAAATTGGCAGGTCAAGAATTAACAGCCAAAACTGTACATGGAACAATGGACTGGTTTCAAATTGGAGAAGGAGTTCATCAAGGCTGTATATTGGCAATCTGCTTATTTTTAACTTATTTGCAGAGTACATCATACAAAATGCAAGGCTGGATGACTCATAAGCTGGTATCGAGATTGCCAAGAGAAATATCAGCAACCACACATATGTAGATGATACCACTTTAACGGCAGAAAGCAAAGAGCCTCTTGATGAAGGTGAAAAAAAAAAAAGAATGAAAAAGCTGGTTTAAAACAAAACATTCAAAAAAATGAAGATCATGGTATCCAGTCTCATCAATTCAAGGTAAATAGATGGTGAAAAGCATGCCAGGCCTCCCTGTTCATCACCATCTCTTGGAGTTCACTCAGATTTGCATCCATCGAGTCCGTGATGCCATCCAGCCATCTCATCTTCTGTCGTCCCCTTGTCCTCCAGCCCCCAATCCCACCCAGCATCAGAGTCTTTTCCAATGAGTCAACTCTTGGCATGAGGTGGCCAAAGTACTGGAGCTTCAGCTTCAGCATCATTCCTTCCAAAGAAATCCCAGGGCTGATCTCCTTCAGAATGGACTGATTGATTTCCTTGCAGTCCAAGGGACTCTCAAGAGTCTTCTCCAACACCACAGTTCAAAAGCATCAGTTCTTCAGTACTTAGGTTTCTTTATGGTCCAACTCTCACATCCATACATGGCTACTAGAAAAACCATAGCTTTGACTATATGGGCCTTTATTGGCAAAGTGATGTCTCTGCTTTTGAATATGCTGTCCTGGTTTGTTACAGCCTCTCTCCCTAGGAGGAATCATCTTTCATATCATGGCTGTAGTCACCATCCATAGTGATTTTGGAGCACAAGAAAATAAAATCTGTCATTGTTTCCACTTTTTCACCATCTATTTACCATGAATTGATGGGACTGGATGCCATGATCTTCATTTTTTGAATGTTTTGTTTTAAACCAGCTTTTCATTCTTTTTTTTTTTCACCTTCATCAAGAGGCTCTTTGCTTTCTGCCGTTAAAGTGGTATCATCTACATATGTGTGGTTGCTGATATTTCTCTTGGCAATCTCGATACCAGCTTATGAGTCATCCAGCCTCGCATTTTGTATGATGTACTCTGCAAATAAGTTAAAAATAAGCAGATTGCCAATATACAGCCTTGATGAACTCCTTCTCCAATTTGAAACCAGTCCATTGTTCCATGTACAGTTTTGGCTGTTAATTCTTGACCTGCCAATTTGATCTCTGATTCTAAATCTGGCTTGTACATCTTGAAGTTCTTGGTTCATGTACTGCTGAAGCCTAACTTGAAGGATTTTGAGCATTACCTTGGTAGGATGTGAAATGAGTGCAACTGTACAGGAATGAACATTCTCTGGCATTGCCTTTCTTTGGAATTGGAATGAAAACTGAACTTTTGCAGTCCTGTGGCTACTGCTGAGTTTTCCAAGTTTGCTCGCATATTGAGTGCAGCACTTTAACAGCATCATCTTTTAGGATTTTAAATAACTCAGTTTGAATCCATCACCTCCCTAGATTAGTTTGTAGCAATGCTTCCTAAGACCCACTTGACTTCACACTCCAGGACGTCTGGCTTTAGGTGAGTGACCATACTATTGTGGTTATCTGGGTTATCAAGACTTTTTGTACAGTTCTGTATATTCCTGCCACCTCTTCCTAATCCCCTTTGCTTCTGCTAGGTCCTTGCCTTTTTGTCCTTTATTGTGGCCATCTTTGCATGAAGTGTTTCCTGGTAGCTCCATTTTTCTTGAAGAGATCTCTAGTCTTTCCCATTCTATTGTTTTCCTGGAGGAAAAGTTGCTTACAGTAATGTAATAATTGGTAATTCAAAACAAACTTAAAAAATAATCTACAGCTAACATCATGTTTCATAATGAAAGACTGATTGCATTCTTCATAAAATGAGGTTAAGACAAGGATGTCAGTTTTCATCACTCATTCAGCATAGCTGTTAATGAGGAAAGAAAAGGAAATAAAAGGCATATAAATCAAAAAAGAAGATACAAAACTTTTTTGCAGATGACATTATAATCTACATAGAAAATTCTAGGAATCTGCCAAACGATTGTATTTCCATTTATTAGCAATTAAAAATACAAACCCAAATTAAAAACAATACCATTTACAATCACTCAAAATCCAGAATACATACATATAAATTTAACAAAATTGTACAGTATTTGTATAGTGAAAATCACAAAGCTCTGTTAAAAGGAAACAAAAAAAATCTAAGTAAATGAAGATACATAATCGTTTTAATAATTTGGAAAACTCAAGACAGTAAGGATGTTGATGATCACCAGATTAACTTATTGATTTAATACAAACTTACCAAAATTCCTGTAATATATTTACAATGATTTATTTATAACTGAATAGATATTCCTAAAGTTATAGATTCTTTGGGATTTTTAAGCTTTAATATTCAAAAATATAACTGTACTAAATAGCATGATCTTTAATGTAACTTGGGGTGAATTAGTGAATAACCAAAGACTGTTGATATTTGAAGAATGTTTAAGCCTTGTACATCTGTATTTGCAGTTTGCTATCCAAGAGTCACAAAATAGAGCTATCAATAGGATCAGTCTCTAAAAGACAAACAGAAGAAATAAGTGAAATACTTAGAAAAACTTTTTCAGTTCTAACCTGATTCTTATCAACATGTTCTATCAAACCGAATGTGGAGAATAGAATATATAATTATGTAAAGGCAATGGTTCACTAAAAGACAGAATAAAATAAAATCATGAGATACGTTTTTGTGTAGAAAACAACCAGATAACTTACAGTGACCAAGAAAATGCTCCCCGTCAGTCTAGTTATTTCCCTTTGGTTTCATTTCCGTTCCCATGTGACCTGTAGCATTTTTATCTTGACACATTACAGTTTAAACCTATGAACTTCCAGAGAGTTTAGTGCAGCCAGAATTTATTGCCCTAAAGATAAGAGGATAATTTAGTTTTTCAAATACCTTTTGGATAAATGTTGAGGCAACCTATCACCAATCCAAAAACTCAAATGAAGAACATCTTCAGAAAGTTCTACTTCCATGATATTAAAAAAAGAAGACCATCTTTGATTGGTATTTGATGAGTAAAAGAATATTTTGTCTGAAATACTTTTTCTATTTACAAATTGCACAGTGTGAATTTAATTGGGCCATTAAAATCTGACTCTTAATATTTCAAAGTTTATTAAAGTCCAGAGAATTGTGAATTCATCATGTGAGAAACTTTTTGTTTGATTATCACCCCAGTTCTTTCTCCTGCTCTCCAAAGGACTAGTCAGTGGAAGCTAGCAAAAGAAGGTGAGTTTATATTTATTTATTTTTATCATAACAAATAACTAGTTAATGGACAGCAGAACTAAATATGGCTCTAAAATTTAAAATAAATACTGAAGGAGATTACCTAATAAATTATGATTACTAGCTGAGTTTCAGGTCACAAGGGTTAAGATCACTCATATATTCTTCAATTTAGGGAGAACAGAATTAGCAGTTTGAGAACACGGGCTTAAAAAAAAATCGGGGTTTGAGTTGTATCTCTGCCATTCACACGCTGTGAACATGGATAGTTCATCTTCCATTCCAAGAATCAGTTTCCCACTCTATAAAACTGCATGGTAAATGAGACCAGTTTCATAGAGTTATTGTCAGATTTAAGCAGCTTAATCTACTATGAGGTGAGGTGAGGTGAGGTGAAGTCGGCTCAGTCGTGTCCGACTCTTGGCGACCCCGTGGACTGTAACCTACTAGGCTTCTCCGTCCATGGGATTCTCCAGGCAAGAATACTGGAGTGGATTGCCATTTCCTTCTCCAGGGATCTTCCCGACCCAGGGATCGAACCCGGGTCTCCCACATTGGAGGCAGACACTTTAACCTCTGAGCCACCTAATCTACTATAGCATTTGATAAAAGATCTAACACAAAATAATTACTCAATAAATATTAGCTATTTTGAGTCCTGTGTATTCCCCAGGAGTATGGGAAATGTAAAATTTTCTAGCTATAATGAATGCACTCTGGTTCGTCTACTCTTGACTGACACTTAATTCAGTGGCTTTTGGGAAAGAATAATTAAGGAGAACAGAACACTGGTGATTGTACTAACAAATTAACCTGTTCATGTGCAAACCTGAGTTCATCATTTCCAAAACATTTGT
The DNA here is from genome assembly GCA_917880005.1 of Nanger dama. NCBI lineage: Eukaryota > Metazoa > Chordata > Mammalia > Artiodactyla > Bovidae > Nanger > Nanger dama. Next base: position 9,683,820 of record CAKJTW010000059.1, read on the forward strand.
CTCCAACTATACAGCTATGGCATTAATAGTTTTTTCTCTGAGAAAGTTGGGAGTGGAATTGAACAAAGTATGGGGTTAATGTTTTAGCTAGACAATAAAAATTATTATGGACATAATCACATTATGAAAATTAGTACATGCTTTTTATGGAAAATTTGATGTGCAGAAAGGAGAAAATAGGATGTATGTACTATAATTTATGGCCTGCTGGGTTTTGTTTTTAAAGATTATATTTTCTTTTTTCATGAGCACTTTTTCATGTTGTTAAGTTGTCAATGAAATCCTCGTTTTTAATGGCTGTATAATGAGACCAATGAATTCTGAAAACTATATGCAAGTTGCTTAGTGTCTTGGAATCTTCGTTTCCTTGTCTGCAGCATGGTGATGATAATAACCATCCCAAAGTTTTATTGTGGGTACTAAATGAGGTAGTGCTTGTGAAAAAAGCTGTAATGGTAAGCTAGAAACTGCGACACAAATGTTACTTAGTATTAGCTCTATTACTTGATAAGGGAAAATCTTGATGAGGAGGACATTAGCAGAAAAAATACAAGCTCTAACTGCTATTTTGTAGTGATTTCCTATTTCAAGAGGAAGAATGGATTTTATTGGTTTTTCTTGTGTGTTTTTTTTCTTATGAGTTAATATTTGCTTCCATATAATTAGAATAAATCCTCCCAAAGGTAGAAAAATGTCAAAGTTTGCAAATAGGCGGAGAAGAAGTAGGAAGATTACATCAAGTGGTCACCACCATTTTAAGGATTATAAAATATTAATTTGGATTCTTTAAAATATTTTAACATTTTTATACTTGTATTTTAACTTTTTAGTGTTTTGAGATATATTTTGATTTAGAGAGCCTCAAAAGCAGGGTTCATCTTCCATTCTACCCTTATTCCTGCATTTCTTTGCTCTTAATAAAATCAATATTCAAGAGTCAGGGAGATACTGTAATTTTATAAATATGGATGAATGTTTCAAAAGTGTTGTTACTCCCAAAAACCTCTTGATAGAATTCATGCCATAGTAAAATACAGAAAAAAACATTAGGGTGGTTTTTGGTCTAGTGCTTCTTGGGAAGTTATGCTTCAAAAGGTTGAAATATGTCAGAGAGCCAAATACCCAGTTTTATTGCTAAGCACCACAATCCACTTTTCTTGGTAAAATTCGACATGATGAAAAGCAATTCTTGTGTACCACAGGCAAATCATAAGAATGAATTAGACTGCATGATAGAAGACCTACGTTCGACCATCAGTTCTGCTGGTTCTGCTACCAATTTGGGCAATGACTAATAGCAAGCAAGTATAAAAGGCATTTGTTTATAATGCGAGTCAAATCCCATCTCATACATACAAGGTGTTTTGCAGTCATTTGTCATTTCAACCAGAATTTATTGCAGTCTTTTCTTTCTCTACCTAAAGCATATAGTTTTTTTCCCCTGATTTATATGGTCCTCATTAAACTCCTCTAAATCTTCCCTGAGTGTATTATATTACCACCATCCTTTCTTTTTTCAATCTGTCTTTCTTTTAAGGAGACATAAAAATGTATTACAAAAGTAAGCTGGAATTAGCTTCATTTCCTGAAATTACAACGTGGCTCTCATGAAGGCCACTGAGAGTAACTCAACGTTTTGTGAAGAAAAATCGTGAAAGATAGGGAAGACTTTTTTTTCTTCCTTACCTGAATATTTTAGAAGAAAATACTAAGGGATTATATGTAGACAGAAAAACAACGCTATTTGAATATCACATTGTGAAAGTCGCTCAGTCCTGTCTGACTCTTTGTGACCCCATGGACTATACAGGCCATGGAATTCTCAAGGCCAGAATACTGGAGTGGGTAGCTATTCCCTTCTCCAGGGAATCTTCCCAACCCAGAGATCGAACCCAGTCTCCTGCATTGCAGGCAGATTATTTACCATCTGAGCCACCATTCTATTTGGGGAAATATGAGTTAAAGAGGGCAAACAATTAAAAACCATGAAAACCTCACACATAGTTGATGAGTCAACAAGTATTTATAAAGTGGCTAGTAAGTAGCTAACCAACAGCTCAGCTGTGTGGTCCAGAGGAGGACTGTAGGAGTTAAGAGCAGAGAGTACCTACATGATCTACTACACTTCCAAAATGTTTATTTTAAATATTATGAGCTCCTATGAACAGTGTTTGGTATGTTGGCCAGAAACCAAACCAGTCAGCTGCTTTGAAGACAGCTAGTTTTTCTAAATTAATTCTGTAATAAAGGCAGAGAACCCAGGATGGAGCAAAAACAGAGATAATGAGTCCATTAAATGAGACCACACTCAGTGTCTGAATGAGTACTTGCACTTGCATCTGAAGAAGTTTCCAAAGGAGGCAAGCTTGCTTAATTTGGAAAAGCCTCAGAGGAAGAGTAGCATTTGGGCCCAACTTCAATAATCTCATGCTCTTCTGAGCTACAGATTGCTGCATTAATTTAATAGGTTTGTCACATTCTTTTTATACTTTCCCAAATGTTTTTAAGTCATATTCTCTTAACATGAATTCAAATAAATTTTGTTGTGATTCCTTTTTGGATGCCGACACCTCTAAATTTTTCTATGAAAAGTAAGGAGTTGATCAAGGCATTGCTTTTTGCTCAGTTCTTGGCACTCTGTGAGCACTAAATAAACTGATCTTGGGTTGGGTGGTATAGAACGACATTAAACTTGGTGCGCTTTACAATCTGTTAGCAATAGTTGATTTGCTGAGTTTTGTTGAGTAATCACTGATGTTTATTTTCAGTAATTGAGTTGAGAATTGCTCTTATAGTTCCTCTCTCATATTCTTCAAGGTCAAACATGCTATGTGAAAAGTAGAAGTAGCCACATACTAATAGTCCAAGAAATTCTTTAGGCATTATTTGGCTCAATCCCCCGTGCCCTCTTCCTACCTGATTTTCTTGTTCCTATCTTGTGTCCTTATACATAATTTTTTCCTCTCTTTTTTTTTTTTTTGCCCTGAAATTGATAAACAACTTGAATATGTTACTCAGATGTTAGTTTTGATTTTTGGTTTTGCTAGTGAATATTACCCCTTGAATCACCCATTTCAGCAAAAACCCAAGCAAAATCAACTCAGCATCTCCTCAGTCCCATTCCACCCATAACTCAGGGAAGATCAGCTCCGGTGTCCAGATTGCCTGGAATTAAAGAAACTGAAAGGTTTGTTCCAGGATTGTAATCCCCCGAGAGTGCCCCATACGCCTGCAGGGACAAAAAAAAATTGCTTTCTCCTTTTTCCTAAGGTCTAACAGTCATACTGTAGTCCTTAAAGTATTCCTAAATCAGCATGTCCGGATGAGGTTTTATACATGTAACCATAATCTCTGCAAAAGACTTGTAAATGGTTCTTCCCTTGATATCTATTAATTTAAAAATTCATTCAGAATAGTTAAAATATATTTTCTGGAATCTTGAAAACTAATACTGATTAACCATGGTTTTGCTTTAATCTCTGTGTTATCTCAAAACAAAATGTTGGTTGGTTGGTTGTTGGCTGTAGTTGTTTATGAATGACAGCTTTGCTTATCTCTTGGTTTCTGACAATACAACTGAGTGAAGCAAAAAAATCTATTAAAAACCTACTCCTGATTTATTTTCTGTAATAAAAATAAAATAGCATTAATCTGAATTTTTATGTTAGAAATTTTGTTATAGTTCTAAAATTAATCAAGTAAATGTTTTTCATTCTTTTCATGATAAAAATTTCTTAAATTTTAAGAAATTTAAAAATTAGTCATGATTATATTTATTGACTGCTTTCTCAAACTCATATTCTGGTATGTTGAAAACATTTGTCTTCTTTTTAATATCCTTTTATTACACTTTTTATAGTATTATTGGGGAAAGAAGAAAAGGTCTAATCAATATTATTGATCTGTTAGAAAAGATACATGGACTGATAGTTGAAAATCACTGGCCTATACCCTCTTTACTGAGTTTCACAAAATATATTTCCAATATCTTATTAAAAGGTGAAACTTCATCTCACACTTAATTTATCCTTCACCAACAAGCATCTTCTTCCTCAGGCTAGTCCTCATCCTGTAATCCTTATTCTTGTTAAATAGTATACACTGTCAGTTAGAAGTAGGGAATCATCTTCAGCTCCCATCACATATCACATGTTGTTTTTATTCTCCAACATCACATCAATTACTAAAAACTGTAATTAAATCTCAAAATTGTTTCTTAAATCTGGTTTTCCTTATCATTCTGTATTAGTGCCACCTAACTCAAAACATAATCATGCCTTACTCAGACGTGTTTTAGTCACCAGAAACTTTCTTCTTTCTATGTGGCTACTAGAATTTATCTTTTATATAAAGTAAACCTCCAGTCAATCATTCAGTCATTTGGTCATCTTTTATTCTCTCATTCAAGAAATACTCAAGCAATACCATTTCTGAGCCCAAATTTGATTTTGCTTTCCTTTTAGGTTCCCCATTATAAAGTCTGAATCATCTTTATAGCTCACTCACCACGGATGTAAGTTCTTTAGCAAATACAGTGGCACACCAGCTTCATTGCTTCTCCATTTAATGTAATTCTCTCTTGTTTACTTTTTCTGTTTCATCATTGTCTTGAGTTATGTGTCACTTCACAATCAATTAAGTTGTGTCACAAATAAAGCATATATATACTCAACCATGCACATTTTTCAAACCTAATTTTACTGACTACAAAACTATTCTTCAGTCCTTAATACTCATTAGGTAAAGTACAAAAACCCTTATCATGGCTGCATTGTCTGGTTGCTACAATTTTTCAGCATTGCATTCTAGAGTCAAGTGTTCAAGATCACAGATCTTCTAAGGAGTCACTGAATAAATCCTAGCTTTTCAACTTTCCACTTTTTGTATTTTGATGATATCTTCAAAGATACTCTGAAAAGCACAAATATTTCACATATAACTCATATGAAAGTTATAGTATCAAGTAAGTTTGGAAAGTGGCATATACCACACTCTTCTTATGAAGACCCTGACTGCACATTTGCTTAAGTTGGAAGTATTAATAGTATTTTTCAAACCTAAAGGTTTTGAGAATCACCTGAGAGATCTTATTTATTTATTTTTTTTTAAGTCTGGATTCTCGTGTGTGTGTACTAAGTCACTTCAGTCATATCCGACTCTTCGCGCCCTATACTCATAGCTCTCCAGGCTGTTCTGTCCATGGAATTCTCCAGGCAAGAATACTGGAACAGTTGCTATGCCCTTCTCCAAGGGATCTTTCCCACCCAGGATCGAACCAGCATCTCTTACATCTCCTTCATTAGGCAGGTGGGTTCTTAACCACCAGTGCTAGCCTATTTAAAGCAAGATTCTGAATCATATATCTGAGGTGAGCACTGTGGTCTGAATGTCTGTTGCTCCCTCACCCCCGAATTCACATGCTAAAATCTTAATGCCTAGTGTGACAGTGGCTTCTCTGTCGGCTTAGTCAGTAAAGAGTCTGCCTGCAATGTGGAACCTCAGTTCGATCCCTGGGTCAGGCAGATCTTCTGGAGTAGGTAATGGCAACCCACTCCAGTATTCTCACCTGGAAAATTCCATGGACAGAGGATCCTGGTGGACTCATGGGGTCATAAAGAGTCAAACACGGGTGAGTGACCAACTTTCTTTTTCTTCTTGGAGTGTGATATTAGGAAGTGTGGCCTTTGGAAGGGTCTTGGGTCATGAAGGCAAAACTTTCATGAATGAAATAAGTATTTTTATAAAAGAGGATTGAGATCCCAAGCCCCCTCCACCATGTGAAGACAGGATAAAAATGTGCAACCCAAAAGATTGTTTTCACCAGAACTCAGCTATGGTGTTACACTGATCTCACACTTGCAACCACCAGAACTGTAGGGAATAGATTTCTGTATATAAACTACCTAGCCTTTGGTATTTGTTATAACAGCCTGAATGGACTAAAACAGTGAATTTGTCAAATCTGTATTTTTATTAAGTGACCTAAGTTATATTTATAATCCAAAAATTTAAGAAACACTTGCTAAAGTTTCTCAGAATGCTGCAATAAAGACACCTTTATTACCTTTGTTTGCTCAGTGTTTGCCAAGCATATTTAGGTACGGGCATCCCTTTTTAAATATGACATCTAATTCTCAGAAATGCTGGCTTATGTCATTCTCACTACATAAGATTTTCATACTAGCCGGGAAAATTCCTGGACATCCTTCAAAATGCAGTTCAAAGCAACTTGTTCAGCTAAGACCTTCCTGAGCTCCCTATGCAGCCTTACTCAGCATTGTAATATGTATCTCATCACTTTCTATTACTTTAACAGTGTAATTTATTTCTTTCCTCTATTTCCTCTCTCTAGTTTCTGAGTAACTTGAGGGAACTGAACACATATTTTATGTATGTATTTTATGTATTGAATGTATGTGAATGAATATTTTCATAAATGAATCCATGGATGAATGGTAAGATAGCATCAAGTCTTCTAGAGTAATTATGGATCAATCACCACAAAATAATCAGAATTAATGGTATAATCAAATTCCAATTTTATTCTTTCTGAAAATTTAACTCATTACTAGAGCATATGTTAATGTAAGGTAATCTTCACACGTAATATTAGAAAAATCTATTCCCAAGTTTATGACTATCATCATTCACTAGGTTCACATTTCTCTTCTAGACTTTTCTTCTTTGATCAAATCTTTTCTGGACTTTAAAACAGCAGAAGAATCAATGCTTTCTCACATGGCCGTTTTATGCATTTACCACATTCTTCTGAGCTAATCACTTAAGTATATTTTTAGAATTTATAAGAGAAAAAGAACAATTCTGTGAAGTATTTGTATGGGCAGATGTTTTATATAAGATACAAAAAAGCTGACTTCAGTATAAATTTACTGTAATAGTTTCTTAAGGATCTCATTGTGGACTAAAAATATGAGCCCAGTATTTTTTCAATTTTAAATTGTTGTCTGATTGTTTTCATTTTCTTATATAAATATTTACAGAATGCCTCAGTACAAATGCAGAGAAAATCTAAAAATGAACATTAACTGAAATTTTGTGAAGATTCCTAGCAAAAGAGATACCTGCAATGTGCATTGAAATGTTTATTCTTGTGGGGTCTGTTTTGGCATTATTATTTCCACATAGTTACCCAAAATAATATGCAATATGTTTTTCTTTTTCTAGTCTGCAGACATGTACTTTAATATCCTATTGTTAATGTCTCAGTTTGAAAAATATTTTTAGAATAGAATGCATTCAATTAGTGACTGTTGCCAACTGTGCTAGTGTTCATAAAACTAATTCTGTTCAAGTTTAGCCTTAAAAAAATAAAATCTAGGATTTGTTTTGAGAAATTAATGATTAACTCTATTGCATATGTTCTTAAAAATGTGACTTTATCCTTTAAGTCAACATGTGCCTATGTTGTTACCAATAATGCATGGATAAATGACTTCATAAAGTATACTACCATTTCTTTGAATTACGTATCATCTGTCTTTGAATGAAAAAATAAGATTTATCTTTTTAAAGCTGAAGAATTCCCACAATAAGGCTTTGTATATAAAAGGCAATAAACCTCTATTAATTTTGTTATCTGTCATCTTCATTTGAGTACTCACTGAATCAACTCTAAAAAAACATACAGAAATCAACAGAAGAATGATCCTGATCTGTGATGAAGAAAATAAATAGTAAAACAAAGGTTTCAAAGGTAAAAAAAAAAAGTAAAAGGGTTTGTACCTTCTAAATGTAGAAAGGCCTGCATAAATAGCAGAGGTCTCTGGATTATTTTTAAATAGCCAGAAAGATTCTTTTGACTGGAAATTTATTACATTGGTTCAGACAAAAATGTGACTTATTTGCATATTATTAATGGTTTTGCATTTCCCATAAGCCACTTATGAGCAGTGGTAGCCAACACATACACAAAGAAGCCACAGACAAGGAGAGAGAAAAGCCACATTCCATTACACAAATGCATGTCCCCTGGGCTTGCTTCCTAGGGCAATGTGGGTGCACACAGACAGAGGCTTGCCAGCCCTATTTTCACTGGTACAGGAAACCACCTGCAGATGGTTGCAAGGTTATGGGAAGTCACTGGTGGTATTTCCATCAGCGTGCTTTAGGTAGTTCAATCTCTGTTTTCAGCTCCCATTCCTCCGTTAACTGAGACAGGTGTGGCCAGTTTCCTTTAGTCTTGGTTCATTGGTTCTTGTTCATGGAAAACTCCTGGTATTTACTCCAAGAAATAATAGCAATTCACATCAAATTAGCCATTTAATTTGTTATTAAATTCACTGGCATGCTGTATGACAGAGAATTATGTTATTGAGTCCTGAACTTCCTATTTCTGTCTTTAATTCAGATAATTTTACTTTTACCTTGCACTCTGTAAATGCAATAGTTATGGCTTCTACTCTGTAGAATACAATAGGTACAATACCTATACCTACTCATACAAATACAGTTTATATGCTCCATCAGACACTTTGTAAATTGGCTCCTTAGAAGTCCTAAGAAAAGCTTCTTGATATTTACCGTTTCAGAATATGTCTCATAAATTAAATGTTACTTTGAGTTTAAACTTACTTTTAAATGAGTTTAAAAAGCCCTGAAGATTTACTAATTTTTGAAAAATTGATATTTATGGTAGTTGTATATTTAGAGTGTTTTTCTTTTACTGATTCTGATTTTGCATTTCTGAGTCTTTATACTCTGCTTATGCATTCTTTTATGGTCTTTGTTAATACCCCGAAGTGGGTCATCTAATGCAAAACAGACTTGCTGCTATTTTCAACTATATTCAGTTTGTAGGTTAAATATATGAGATAGAAATAACTGTAGAAAATGTGAATTTCTGAGGCTAGACATTCCAACTAGGTCTTTGCAGCCAGGAATGTGGATTAGTCTGGGCAAGGAATGGTAAACCTGAGTTATTTTAAAGTAATAGACAATGGATGTGAGTCCTGAATTTATGTTTATTGATTTAATTTATATGAAAGGTTGTGTTAGAAGAAGACTGAACCTGGAAGGTCTTATAGGAAATGTACCCAAGTACAAACAAGTTTGGTGTGTGATGTAAGACCAAGCACACCAAAAGTAAGTGATGCAGAGGGAAATGTAGTTCAGCTTCCTCTGTCCTTGTCCAGGTATCAGTCTCTGGAATCAGCCCTTTCAGTTTAGTTGGGAAGGAAATAGGAAATTAGAGTGAGTGAACACACACATTTGTTCAAATAAGGAGACTGAAACAGGATGTACATGCTGTGGTTAATAACAGCAAAGCACCCTTGCATTTACAATTCCTGCCCAGACTAACTCGCATTCCTCTGTGAACAGCCTAGTTGGAATGTCTCCTACCAGTAACCCTGAAGGCAGAAGTGATGGGCACTGACAGAAGAATGGCTTCCACATGCTTACAATATGGTGAAAGTTTCAGGTTACAGACTGATTTGATTGGCCACCCTCATGATTTGGGTGGGGCACCAAAAGAGATACTTTTCACAGATCCTTGTCTGTTTTTAGGGGGAAGAAAAAGGTCAAATAACAAAACTGAAAAAGCTGTGGCAATACTAAATCAATGAAGTATATTCAGTAGCATATGTGAAAATTCCAAACAGAAGTCAATGCAAGAATAAATAACTGAAACAAACAAATGAGCTACACTATAAAAGAGAAGTCTTCATCCAAAGTCATTTCTTCCACTTAAAAAGAACAACTGACTCTTAAGAAGCATAAAATAACAAGTGACATTTTTAGTTACATACTCTTTACCATAAGGAGTATATGCTCCAGTGATGTTTCTCAAATCAAATATATACCAGATAGTAACATAGAGTAATATGCAGCAAACCTGGGGCACTGAGGTCTGTTATTCCATGTCAGATAAACAAGATGGTTTAAGGTATTTAGTCTAATGAAATAGTCTACATTTCAAATTATGTGTTGCCTCATTTGCTTAGCCACAGAGGACAGCCTGACTAAAATTAGGTTTCTGTTGTAAGGAAAAGCAGACTGTCCTACCTCAGATTGTCTCTGTTCTTGGAGTTCAGGGAGATTAAGCAACATACTCTGGATTACATAGTCAGAAATTTGAAGATCTAACATGAGAATCTAGGATTGTTACTCCAAACCCTATGCCCTTTCTCCATCTCACATATCTCTAACATTACGATTCAATCATAATTCAAGCCACTGACCATGCTAAAATAAATCATATAGGCTTTAGGACTCTAGCACTAATCTCCAAGTTCTCACTAGGACAGTACAGAGACAGACAATAAAACGGACAATTACAATTAACTACATTAATACAGAAACTTTTTTTTTTTAAGAATAGATAGAGATAAAACTCTAAATAAAACTAATATTTAATGACTGGCAGAAGAAGAGTAGCTAGTGGAAGCCACTACAGAGAAGCACACGAGAAAGTGCAGAGATGAAGGCAGGGCCAGTAAGCACCCTTCTGTGTCCCATTATTTATCTGTAGAAGTGGAGAGTATGAAAGCTCAGTGGGTATGTCACATTGATGTGTTAATATAGATCCAGTTCCTTACAAAGTGATTCATTATGTATTTTCAATTATTATTCTATGAAGTAATGTCCACATGATTTGCACAACTGGAAAATCTAGAATAATGTTTAGATATTTGTAGCATTTTAACTGAATTATATGTTAGCATATTAAACAACCTATCAACGTATTATTCTAAAAATATATTTGCATGTTAGTATGTAGCCAAGACTATCTCTCAAAGCTATCTGCATTTGTTCTTAAATAGATCACTGTCCCTGGTGGCTCAGATGGTAAAGAATTTGTCTACAATGCAACAGACCCAGGTTCAATTCCTGGTATGGGAAAATCTGCTGGAGAAGGGAATGGCAACTCCTTGCAGTATTCTTGTCTGGAGAATCCCATGGACAGAGGAGACTGCTGAGCTATAGTCCATGGGTTCACAAAGACTCAGACACAGCTGAATGACTCACACTTTTTAGACCACTGTTAAGGATTCTAAAAATGAAATTTTCAAGGATTTTTGTTCCATATTTTAAAATTTTCCTTAGTATGACAGAAACCTGAATATTGTGCTTAGTACCAGGATGTTTATCCTATAATAACATTACCTGTCATTTTATCATTTGTCTTTCCAGTACTTCTAGTTTTATATATTTGAGCAGATATACCAGCTTGAGAGTGTGGGCCAGAGGTTTCTCTGCCATGAAAGAAGTAGATAGTGGAGACTTGGACTCTAGTCTCATCTCTGTTTATAACGCCTAAAATCTTGAGTAATCCTTGGATTGAGGCCCGACATTTACTTAATAAATGAGAGCTGGAAGTAAGGTGCTGTGATAGGCACTATACGAGTTTGAGGGCTGATGAGCCATGGTATTGTCGTTTAAGAATCTGACAGCATAGCAGGGGGATAAGATTAGTATAAAATAACAAAAGTATATATTAAATGTAATAAAAGCTATAGAAGTAAAATGCCAGGAGGGCTATCGAGGGAACCTGGGCTTCCCTGGTGGCTCAGATGCTAAGGAATCTGCCTGCAATGCAAGATACCTGGGTTCAATCCCTGGATTGGGAAGATCTCCTGGAGGAGAGCATAGCAACCCACTCCAGTATTCTTGCCTGAGAATCCCCATGGACAGAGGAGCTTGGCCAGCTATAGTCCACGGGGTCGCAAAAAGAGTCAGACATGACTGAATGACTAAGCACGCATGGCTTCCAGCAGTGGTTACCAGAAAAAGCATGTTACAGTACAAATGGGAAACCTTCTCTTCATTGCTGAAACACAATACTGAAATATTTTTAGTAATTGAATTTTAGACAGTGCTACAGAAAGTAGAATATAACTGTTATTTTTAACTACTAAAACTATGAAATTGTAAGGGTCACCATAAAACGTATTTTTTTTCCTTTGAACTCTGAATAATGAATGTCAGAAATCATTAGATCGTGTAGATTTCACATGCGTTCAAATATATACTCTCCAATATATCTTAGTATTTCACATTTACCAGCCTATAATTTTTGACCTAAGTATATATATTTTCAAATTACAGCTTGTAAAATAACCTTTACTTATTTAAGACAAAATTATGTTACTCCAACTAGCTATATTCTAGATCAAATTTTCTGCCATTTTTGCCACTTGAAAATAAAGCAGCTACCTTTTCAGTACTGAAAGAATATTTCTTTTAAAGCCATAAAGCTGTATTAATAGAATCCCAAACATTCCATAGTGATGTCTCAACACGCTAAAATGTAAGTTCAGAAAGCCCATTTTGATCCAAACTGTTTACTGTGATTTTCAGCAAGGGACACTGAACAAGGGTCCACAGTTCAGTTCTTGAAGCTGTGGTCTAGGTAAGGAACCACAGGGAGGTGGACTGGCAACTCTCAGAATGCCAATGAGACAGGGCAAAGGGTTGTTCCTGACATTTTTCAAATGACTTTCTAAACAGAACCCTTCTATTACAGTTTTTGAAAGGGGTTTCAGTAGTAACAGAGCAAGATTCAGAATTGGGGAAGTTGCTATTAACATGGTGAAAAACTGCATTTTGGTGGATAGAATCAAGTGAGAAGGAAAAAAAGGAAAAGGAGACAGAAAGAAAAGAAAGGCATGGGCTAACTGATAAAAACGGCAATGGTTTTTTTTATCAAAGTATCTTATATGATGTTTATACAAAAATGCAAAAGGCACCCCATGAATATAGTGGGTTTTCTAAGACAGAGAAAGAAAACTATGTCATTAACCCAAACGTTGAATTTCACCTATGTAAGAAGAGACATTACTTTGCCGACTAAGGTCTGTTTAGTCAAGGCTATGGTTTTTCCAGTAGTCAAGAATGGATGAGAGTTGGACTGTGAAGAAGGCTGAGTGCTAAAGAATTGATGCTTTGAAGTGTGGTGTTGGAGAAGACTCTTGAGTGTCCCCTTGGACTGCAAGGAGATCCAACCAGTCCATTCTGAAGGAGATCAGCCCTGGGATCTCTTTGGAAGGAATGATGCTAAAGCTGAAACTCCAGTACTTTGGCCACCTCATGCCAAAAGTTGACTCATTGGAAAAGACTCTGATGCTGAGAGGGATTGGGGGCAGGAGGAGAAGGGGACGACCGAGGATGAGATGGCTGGATGGCATCACTGACTTGATGGACATGAATCTGAGTGAACTCTGGGAGTTGGTGATGGACAGGGGAGGCCTGGCGTGCTGCGATTCATGGGGTCATGAAGAGTCAGACACGACTGAGCAACTGAACTGAACTGAACCAGAACAGGGCAGCCACGTTTAACAAGACAGAACAGGCAAACATTAGGTTAGCACAACAGTCCCTGGAAAAGATGTTCCTTTAATGTTCGCTCAACCATACTTCCTTTGCATAGATTGGCACAAAGTCTTAATTGCAAATTTGATAAGACTTTAATTCTGTTTTCAGTAGAAGTTTGGATTTAAATAACTTTCTTGCAGAAATGACTGGCTCTTTTGATAGACTATGGGCACTCATTCAGAACTAAGTTCTGCCTCTCTAACATAAATGATTTATCTATCTCACTCACCACAAGGGAAGTTCCTTTAGAGAAGACCCTTCCTTACTTTATCTACTTCTGATACCATGACACTTACCACAATATCTAACACATAGTAAAAACTCATTAAGTTGGCTGAATGGAATTGAAATGTCCATAGTGGAGCAAAACCACCGCCATTCAACAGCCACCAGTTACAGGCATGGGAACCAACTCCTTGCCTGAAATGCAGAAGGACTGTAGCTTCAACATAGCCCTTTTGGGGGCACTTTTTGAATAATGTCTTTCTTCACTATCCTATCACAACTTATGAAGTTCAGCTGGAGAAAAATTATAAATGAAGCACCTTTCCTGCTAATTCAACCATGGGAATTCAAACATGGCAATTGAGTTTTGAAAAGCAGAGGCTATTTCATCCACCTGACTGACACAGCATTATCAGTTGACAGACTCATTACCACACAGTTATCAGCTTAAGCAAAGGAAAATTTCGTGAATACCTAGCAGTCATGACAGATGTTAGCAGAGGCTGGCAGAGAGATTTAAAACATATTATGTACAAGTTTCTCATTTCTTATTACAAATTGTTTTCACTTTACTGACATAAACTGCAGAAATTCTCATGCTTTTATCCCTCTGTTTAGATCAGTATTCACTGCAAAACAATTCATTGCATTCAGTCCTTGCCAATTTTGATAAGGTGCAAATATTTTTGGGAACAGGTATAATGAAGCAGAATGAAAATTTTTATATAATTTTTGTCTAGAAATGCAATTACTAAAACAGGTCAAAATTGAATTTAGAATAATATCATAAAGACTATCATAATAATATCATAAAGGATATCATTATCCTACATTAAATCACTATATTTTACATTTTAGTTTATTTGCCAAATTTTAATTTCTTTACCACCTAAGCTACAAGGGAAGTTCAAAATTTTTAATAGTAAACCTGATTATTGAGATCTCCACTATAAGGAAGAGTAGATATTATTTTTGTCATTTTAAAATAAACATACAAAAATGTTAGTCAAATCTAATCAATACAAGGAAGTGTGTTGTTTTCTATATTATTTTGCTTTTCCAGTCTTTTGATTTAAGTATTTGCACTATCTTTGAGACAGACAGGGTTTAAGGGTTGAGGATGGAGCAAAGGAACCAGGGTTTGAATACGTTTCCAACAGTCATGTAATAAACACTCTGAGCACCTAATGTGGGTCAAGCACAGTGGACATAACTTTAATTGAACTCGTCATTTCCAGTTTAAAATGAGTAAGATAAGCATCTGTCAAAATTCTTACATCCAGATTCTCATATTGCCTCTCATACACCAGTGCAATTAAGATCAAGAAGATGCTATATCTTCATATGGGACAGAGCATTTCTACAGTTGATAGTTTTTAGTGACCAGCAATCCTGGTTAAGAACCCTCCTGCCAATGCAGGAGACACAGGAAGTCATGGGTTCCATCCCTGGTTCAGGAAGATCCCCTGAAGGAAGGCATGGCAACCCACTCCAGTATTCTTGCATGAAGAATCCCATGGACAGAGGAGCTTGGCAGGCTACAGTCCATAGGGTCACAAAAATCAGACACAGCTGAAGTGATTTAGTACACAGGCATGCAATCCTATACAAAGAAGGGACTCATAAACTAAAACTAAGTTTGTCATATTGGGTCCTTAAATCTAATAGTGATTCTATTAAAGTAAGAAAACACTGCTTTTTTTTAAAAAGATTTAAGTTTCTAAAAGAATATGTTTCTATTCATTGAACAGAAACTAAACCAATGATGTACTAATAATATGCATTTTGTTTTCAAAAACATTGATAATCAAGTAGTCCTGAACTTAGCTCTGCTATAATTGGTATTTATGGCATCTTTACATGTTCACTTCTAATTTTATAGCAATTTATTACATAATTAGAGGCAAGCCATAATGATCATTTTTATTTCCTAGATTAATGAGCTCTTTATTTTTCTCCCCCACTGTGGCAATTAGAGTAGATAATAAATGTTTCCCCCTCCTGCACTCCATGATCTGCTGTTCACGCCTCTGTGTGCTTCTGTTTCCTTTAATGTGGGCAGAACGTGAGACTGCTTCTAGCCAACTGAACCAGCAAAGCCTATGGAATGTCACTCCTATAATTACATTACAGTATATAAGACTGCCTTGATAGCAGACACTGGGGACTCTCCTTGCTTCCTTGACGAAGTGTGGGACCACGATGGCAATGCTCACAGCACAAGAAGCTGTGGGCGGTCTCTCGAAACTGCAGGAGGCCACAAGTGCTAAGGAAGCCTTCCAGCTGACAGCCAGGGAAAAGCTGGGTCAGACACACAGCCATGGGAAATGAATTATAAGAGCCACCCGAATGAGTTTGGAAGTGGTTTCTTCCCCATGAATCTTCCAAATGAAACTGTGTGAAATTCCTAAGAAGAGGACCTAGTGAAGCTGTGCCTGGGCTACTGACCCACAGAAGTTTTTGAGCTAATAAATGTGTGTGGTTTTAAGCAGCTAAGTGTGTGGCAATTTGATATGCAGTGAAAGATAAGAGGAATACACCAACTATTCTGCAATTCTTGAGGTCTAAGTAAGTACAGCAATTTCTATAGCTAAGGAATTCATTTTTGTGCTTGATAAATATTACTTTGTGCCAGATGGTCTTCTAGTTACTAGGGACATGGTGATAAACAGAAGGGGACAATTCATATGCTTTAATGGAGGACATTTTTGATACTTAAATTATGGAATAATGCAATCATAGTTTTGTTAAATGAATAACAAATGATCAAATGTGTTCATGGGGATTGAGCAAAACCTCTTCCATGGTGTGCTAGTTAACAGTTAACAACACGCTCTTGGCAAGGAGAAAGGAGACAGTCCTGAAGTGCAGCATTTGCTTATTTCTATGCTATAACTATCACAACTATGGTCAATTTTAAGATACTAATGTGATATCATTGAACATGGAGTTGAGAATAAATGGACGTAAACGATTTTTGCAAACTGGTATCGGCAGCCCCCCATGCACCATACAGTGCGTATGTGCTCGTCACTTCAGTTGTGTCTGACTCTTTGTGACCCCACTGACTGTAGCCAACCAGGCTTCTCAGTCATGGGTTTCTCCAGACAAGAATACTGGAAAGGGTTTCCATGCACTCCTCCAGGGGGTCTCTCCGACCCAAGGATCAAACCTGTGGCTCCTGCACTGCAGGCAGATTTTCTACCACTGAGACACTGAGGAAGCCCTGCACACAACATTCAGTTCAGTTCAGTCGCTCAGTCATGTCCAACTCTTTGCTACCCCATGAATCGCAGCACGCCAGGCCTCCCTGTCCATCACCAGCTCCCGGAGTTCACTCAGATTCATGTCCATCGAGTCAGTGATGCCATCCAGCCATCTCATCCTCTGTCATCCCCTTCTCCTCCTGCCCCCAATCCCTCCCAGCATCAGAGTCTTTTCCAATGAGTCAACTCTTCGCATGAGGTGGCCAAAGTACTGGAGTTTCAGCTTTAGCATCATTCCTTCCAAAGAAATCCCAGGGCTGATCTCCTTCAGAATGGACTGGTTGGATCTCCTTGCAGTCCAAGGGACTCTCAAGTGTCTTCTCCAACACCACAGTTCAAAAGCATCAATTCTTTGGTGCTCAGCCTTCTTCACAGTCCAACTCTCACATCCATACTTGACTGTTGGAGAAACCATAGCCTTGACTAGACGGACCTTAGTCGGCAAAGTAATGTCTCTGCTTTTGAATATGCTATACAGGTTGGTCATAACTTTTCTTCCAAGGAGGAAGTATCTAGGGTTCCCCTAAAACAGTAACAGTTAAACTGAGTGGTGAAGAATGGGTCTGACTTAAACAATGATGGGAATAAAGAATGATCTAGAAGAGCTTGTCAGTGGTACTGAACCAGGATGAGTTTCTTTGTCTGAAGAACTGAAAGAAGAATGTGACTGGAGCTTAGAGGTTAAAAAGCCAGAAACTGAAAAGGGGAGAAGAAACAATCAGGAAGGGTTCAGACTGTTCAGACTGCCAGACATTATTCTAGGCCCTGGGGATATGAGAATAAACCAGAGACACGAAGTCTATCTTATAGCACTCACAGGGACCTTTATGTTAAGAATTTTAGAATTTGGCTTAAAGCAAAGGAAGCCTTTGAATTATTATTGGCAGAAAATAACAATTTGTATTCTTAAAAGATAACTGCTTTTTGGATGAATTCATTTTAAAAAGCACATGAATGTGTGTGGAGAAACCAATTCAAACGATATTACTCATCCATGTGTCAATTCTTTATTCTATAAAATAAAAATAATAGTATCTTTCTCATGGTTGTTTTGAGATTAATGCATATAAATTGTCGACAAAGGTGGTCAGATCACAGTTAGAACTCAGAACATTTAATAATTTTTTTCACCTTCTGCTTTTCTTCTTTTATTATTTTTTCTTATTGCTGTATAAAATACAGGGAGAGCTCTGTGATAAAGATGAAAATTTGAAAGTGGTCATCAAATGTTTGAAGTCATAGAAGACAATATTGCAGATAGGTGAGGGAGAAGAGAAAGAGGGCCCAGTTCAAAGCCAAGAAGAGTTCCAAACTTTAAAGACAATCTAGAAGCAAAAGTTGGCAGAAAACTTTCATTATGAAGTATGGAAATGACAGATTCTGTCTGCAGAATTATGTTGAATTCACATTTGTATTAGAAGTCTCATTTCTAAGGTCATCTTTATTAGAAGTGTGTAGAAAAACTGGATAGAGTTCAAAGAAAAGTAATAAAAATGATTAACAACTTAAGGTTGACGGATTTATAAAGAAAGATTAAAAATCAGAACAGCTTCTAACAAAGGCTGTGGGGAATGGCCATAATTAATCTCCTAGAATTTTAAAAGTAGTAAGCATGGAGGAAAAAAAATAATTGCTCTCTTCAGATTAAGGAAGAAAAAAAAATAAAGGAGAAAAAAAGTCTGTTTGTCCAAATAGTAGAAGAGGAAGCTGTGACATTAAGAACACTAACTTTGGACAAAAGGATTTCAAGGAAACTGAAATATTACACTTTGAGACATTAAAAAACAAAATTGGAAAAATAGAATTTAAATTGAATTCTGTAGAATTTTTCTATGTGAGTAGAAAAGCCCCACATATAATGAAAAAAATCTTTGTTGTCTTTACTTCCAGATAAAACAGAACCCCCATGAGGGCAGAGAAATATGTCTTTTCAGTCACTGTCACCAGTATCTGGAATAGTGCTTAACCTAGAGAAGGTGTTTAATGTATATGTGCACTAAAAAAAAGGAGTATTGAATAATTTGGGTTTATTACTGCAACAAATCAATAAAAAAGAGACAGTACGATACTGCGATTTATAATAAAAAAAAGTATTTTCAAGATTTAAAATTTAAGATTATTTTATAGAGTTGGGGATGAATTAATGATTGATCTATGGGTAGTAAACAGAAACAAAATGAGTCAAATTCAGTTGTGGGTGATAATATTCCCAAACTTCAACTCATTGTTTTAGGAAGCTTGCTGTAGAAAACAGATTACATTTTAAAATATTTTAAATTCATGTCCTAATATAAATGTACTAATGTTCTCAAATATTAATTTCCCACATGGTAATAAAATATTATCAAAATATCTTACAGAAATTTAGTCATAGTAGAGAGAAAAATGCAAGTAAATATTATAGAACCATTTCTTATTTTAAAATATGACCCATATAAAATAGTCTGATATACTTTTTTTTATATTATGTTGTTGTATTGTAAACTCTATATTATCCTCATATATGATCATAGAGCATTATCTGGAAGACATCTATGGTATTTTCCAGGTAAGAATAATGGAGTGAGTTGCCATTCCATGAGGGGATCTCCAGGGGGTTTCCTGACCCAAGGATCGAACTCTGGTCTTGTGCATTGCAGGCAGACTCTTTACCGTCTGAGCCACCAGGAATCCCAATGGTAGAAATTAATAAATAGCAAAAATTGACTTTCAGTTCAGTTCAGTTTGGTCACTCAGTCGTGTCTGACTCTTTGAGACCCCATGAATCGCAGCACGCCAGGCCTTCTTGTCCATCACCAACGCCAGGAGTTCACTCAGACTCGCGTCCATCGAGTCAGTGATGCCATCCAGCCATCTCATCTTCTGTCCTCCCCTTCTCTTCCTGCCCTCAATTTTTCCAAGCATCAAAGTCCTTTCCAATGAGTCATCTCTTCACATGAGGTGGCCAAAGTATTGGAGTTTCAGCTTTAGCATCATTCCTTACAAAGAAATCCCAAGGTTGATCTCCTTCAGAATGGACTGGTTGGATCTCCTTGCAGTCCAAGGGACTCTCAAGAGTCTTCTCCAATACCACAGTTCAAAAGCATCAATTCTTTAGCACTCAGCCTTCTTCACAGTCCAACTCTCACATCCATACGTAACCACAGGAAAAACCATAGCCTTGACTAGACGGACCTTAATCGGCTAAGTAATGTCTCTGCTTTTGAATATACTATCTAGGTTGGTCATAACTTTTCTTCCAAGGAGTAAGCGTCTTTTAATTTCATGGCTGCAGTCACCATCTGCAGTGATTTTGGAGCCCCCCAAATAAAGTCTGACACTGTTTGCACTGTTTCCCCAACTATTTCCCATGGAGTGATGGGACTGGATGCCATGATTTTCATTTTCTGAATGTTGAGCTTTAAGCCAACTTTTTCACTCTCCTCTTTTCCTTTTATCAAGAGGCTTTTAGTTCCTCTTCATTTTCTGCCATAAGGGTGGTGTCATCTGCATATCTGAGGTTACTGATATTTCTCCCAGCAATCTTGATTCCAGCCTGTGTTTCTTCCAGTCCAGCATTTCTCATGATGTATTCTACATATAAGTTAAATAAGTAGGGTGACAGTCTCAACAAATTAGCTCTTTTTCTAATGCTAATTTTCAATGTTGTCATTGCAATGAAATAAGATGTCTGAAATTAACAAAGTTTTCAGTTTTTATAAGATCAATATGCTTAAAACCATTTGTAGGGAATGGATTTCATTAGATTACAGCTTTTATAATATTGAAAATTATATAGAAAGCAAAAATCTTGTGGTTGTTTTAGTAGCAGTGTAGTAATTAAAAGACTAAAACCATACTCATAACAATGATATTAATGAAGATTCTGTAGAAGGAATAGTAGGTTAGCCTGAGCCAAGTTTTTTCATGATAACCAGAAATAATTATGATAGCATCTTTTATGAATTCATTACTAAAAATATCTTATAAATTTGGAAGTATGAATCATTTTCTATTTATGCACTGAATTATGTACTAATCTCACAGATGCCAGAAGCACAATTAGTAAGGCAATGATAAAGTAGAAGAACTATTAACCCTGACTTTAGGAAAGTTCTGTCACTAACTAGATATATCACTAATTTGCAAAGCAGAGTAACAGAGAATTGACTTTTTAGCAAGTCAACGAAACAATGGCTCCAGCAGTGTACAATGGGATTCATGGATGTGTGATCCAGGATGTGTGATCCAGGATGTGTGATCCAGGACAGGATTGCCTATGCACGGGGTGAAGACATGTACTTAGCTGAGAGCTGATATGGGGCTAAAAATTAGGAGATAATATTAAGAGATCATGAAGTGCTGGGAAATGTTGCAATATTTTCCTGACAGACTGAAGACATGTTGTTAAGTACATGGGCATTCAGTCAATATATTTTCAGTTTCCTTTATTTTCTGTGAACTTTGTTAAAGTTCAGTTACTTCTCAGTGGAGCAGCCAGAGTGAGTCTTTCACAAGTCAGCCAAATTATATCACTTCTCTATAGCCTTCTAATTAGTGTGAAAATCAAAGTCTATACAATGGTTATATTACAATAGTTTATCTGACTTGTGTTACATCTCTTTGTCTGCTCCTGTTACCTTCCCTAACTCTGTTTCAGCCAAAATTGACCAATATCCTAGCCAACACACGAGAAATGGTCCAGCCATAGGATGTGTGTTGTTGTTCCCTCCTGGAATAATTTGTCCATATATCTACAGCTTGCACCCTCATCTACTTCAGGCCCTAGATCATATATTACCTTTTAGTTGATTCTTTCCTTAACAACCACAGTTAAATTTTCAAAATTTCTCCTCTGTCACCTTTTTTCTCCATCAGTCCAGTTTTTCTCCATATTTTAAAGTGTTTTTTTTCTTAGAAAAAGGTTCTATGAGGGCAGATATTTCAATTTGTTTTGCTTACTGATGTATTTTTAGTACCTATAATAGTGCCTGTCACATTGTAGGAACTGAATAAACATCTGTTGAATGAACAAGTATCTGTATGGGCACAGCTGATATTTAAAGTAAAAGCTGTAGTAGCAGTTATAGGTTGGTTCCTAAATGGGACCCCTTTCTATTTGAAAGTTCCATTAAATACAGAAATAACTATTTTCAATAATTTGATCTTTGAATTATTGTTTATTACCTAAATTATCTTGTTTAATATATGAACATTAATATTGATTGTAGAGAATTTGGAAAATATCAGGAAAGGTGAGCATTACCTATAGTATGTATCATTCATCTTTTGGTTTATTTTATTCTAATATTATACAATAACTTTACACATAGTTATGTGTCCTGCTTTTACATTGCTATTTAAGTTATGGGTGATACATTTTAAAAATGAATAATTGAATATTAAAATATTTAATAAATATTTAAATTTTATAAGCATATTTTAATGGCTTCAAATTATCCAGTAATAAATGAGCACATTTTAAATTATTTCTTAAGGATCCCACCTGTTTCCATTTTTTCATTTTGATAATAATGCCATTTATTTAAATTAAAGTTATATTAAGAAATCTTGCAATTCTGTTGTCATGGAATAAAAGAATGGAATGGTTGTATGTCACCTCAGAATAACAATGCATAGAAAATTTGTTTTTCTAAACTGAAATGGACCACCACACACACACACACACAAGAAATGACCCTTTGTTTTGCTAAACACATTGTGTGGTTGCTATATTTTTATAACCAATAAACCATCTAGAAAAGATTCAGACAGGTCAGTCCAATAGTAGTTGAGAAAAATGGAGACTGACCTTAAAAGAATTGAACTTTAAATGAGGGAACTAAACTCGTAGGGTGTTAAAAATATAAGAAACACTAAAACAAAGTTTCAGCTGATTTGTGAGGAAACAGTCAAGCAGCAGACAACTTTAGTGGTCTATAACTTACTATGCTGAGAAATTAAGTTAGTTATGAAAAGGATGGTATACAAAAATGCATTCTACTATGTAGTATTTTATTTTTCTTTGCAAATATTTTTTCTTCAAAGAAGTTAAATATTCATCCGTGGCTATACCCTGTCACCTAGAAGAGTCCTGGCATATTGGGGGTGATCAATAAATAATTTTGGACTGACTGATTCTATGCATGTGGTAAATATATCAATATAGGTCTATACATAATGTATACTAAGGAATTATTCAGCTCCCAGATAAAGCATCTGCAAGTCTTTCCAGAAAGATAAATATGAGATATTACAGAAACTAAAATGATTTTATTTTCTCGGTAATAAACTCTGTAAATAATGGCAAATTTCTATATAAAAACAGACAAGGAAAGTCTGAGAATCAAAATATTGATCTATACAGTTTAAAGAGAGATTTACCCTGCTTTCATTTATTTGCTTCTTTCAGTATAGTCACAGATAGCTACTAAAATAATTTCAGATTGTTTTGGAAAAATTCAGGATTTTCTTCAGATTTGATTTAGATTTGTTATCTGCTTTGCTATCAATAATTAGAAAAGGTGAAAGTGTTAGTCACTCAGCCACGTCCAACTTTTTGTGATCGCATGGATGTAGCCCAGGAGGCTATAGGCTCTTCTGTTCATGGAATTCTCCAGGTAAAAATACTAGAGTGGTTAGACATGCCCTTCTTCAGAGGATCTTCCCAACCCAAAGATCAAACGCAGGTCTCCTGCCTTGTGGACTTTACCATCTGAGTCACCAGGGAAGCCCATAAATCAGTTACTTAGTGTTAATGAGGCTTGCACTGCAGTCAATCGCAAAACGACAACATAAGGCACTCAATTGCTCTGTAAGCTTCAGCTACATAAATGGCATTTGAGTGCAATACAAACCTCATTAACACTAAGTAACTTATTGATGGGCTTCCCTGGTGGCTCAGACGGTAAAGAATTCACCTGCAATACAGGAGACCTGGGTTCAAACCTTGGGTCATGAAAATCCCTGGAGAAGGGAATGACTACGTCAGATATGCAGATGACATCACCCTTATGGCAGAAAGTGAAGAGGAACTAAAGAGCCTCTTGATGAAAATGAAAGAGGACAGTGAAAAAGCTGGCTTAAAACTCAACATTCAAAAACTAACATCATGACATCCAGTCCCATCACTTCATGGCAAATAGATGGGGAAAAAATAGAAGCACTGAGAGACTTTATTATTATTATTTTTTGGTGGGGGCTCCAAAATCACTGCAGATGGTGACTGCAACCATGAAATTAAAAGATGTTTGCTCTTTGAAAGAAAAACTATGACAAACCTGAACAGCAGAGACATGACTTTGTCAACAAAGGTCCATTTAGTCAAAGCTACTGGTTTTTCCAGTATTCATATATGGATGTGAGAACTGGACCATAAAAAAAGCTGAGTGCTGAAGAATTGAGGCTTTTGAACTGTAGTGTTGGAGAAGACGTCTGTGAGTCCCTTTGACTGAAAGGAGATCAAACCAGTCAATCCAAAAGGAAATCAATCCTGAATATTCATTGGAAGGACTGATGTTGAAGGTGAAGTTCCAATACTTTGGCAATCTTGATTCCAGTTTGTGCTTCATCCAGTCCAGCATTTCACATGATGTACCCTGCATATAAGTTAAATAAGCAGGGAGACAATACGCAGCTTTGGCACACTCCTTTCCCAATTTGGAACCTGTCCACAGTTGCATGTCTGGTTCTAATTATGGCTTTTGATCTACATACATACTTACCAGGGAAGCAGCTAAGGTGGTCTGGTATTCCCATCTCTTTAAAAATTTTCCACAGTTTGTTGTGATCCACACAGTCAAAGGCTTTGGCATGGTCAGTAAAGCAGTCCCATCACTTCACTGCAAATAGGTGGGGAAACAATGGAAACAGTGACTATTTTCTTGGGCTCCAAAATCACTGCAGATGGTGACTGCAGCCATGAAATTAAAGAAGCTTGTTCCTTGAAAGAAAAGCTATGACCAACCTAGATAGCATATTAAAAGGAGAGACATTACTTTGCCAACAAAGCTCTATAGAGCCAAAACTATGGTTTTCCAGTAGTCATGTATGGATGTGAGAGTTGGACTACAAAGAAGTCTTAGCATTGGATGAAGAATGATGCTTTTGAACTGTAGTGTTGGAGAAGACTCTTGACAGTCCCTCGGATTCCGAGGAGATTAAACCAGTCAATTATTAATCTTGAATATTCATTGGGAGGACTGGTGCTGAAGCTGAAGCTCCAGTACTTAGGCCACCCAATGCGAAGAGCCTTGTCATTAGACAAGACCCGATGCTGGGGAAGACTGAAGGCAGGAGGAGAAGGGAATGACAGATGAAGATGAGATAGTTGGATGGCATCACCAACTCGATGGACATGAGTTTAACTTCAGGAGATTGTGAAGGACAGGGAAGCCTGGCATGCCGTAATCCATGGGATTGCAAAGTCAGACACAGAGCAACAATATTATTATTTTTTAATATCTCAATAGATTAAAATGTATTTCCCATGTTGAACAACCCTTAAAGCTTTTAAGACAATTGTAAATTCACTATAATTTGCTGTTAATTTGTTTTAACAGGTACCTTCTTTTTGTCACTAGACTGTTACAGTTTAAATGGCTCTCAATTTATGTCTTTCTATAAAATGCTTTAAACATTTTGGAACAAACTGAGTATGAAAAAAATCAATATTCATTTAATAAATTTTTTTAAGCACTTTCTCAGTGTAAGACCTTGGGCTAGTTTCACAAATTTCAACAAAAATCATAAAATAAATATATACCCTATAAATCAAACTAAAATGATTCTAAGCTAACAGGAATCATAAAATTAGTATTATATATTATCATCTTTCTGACATTAATTAAATTACTCTAAATGGCATTGTTTTAATTCAGACCTCAATGATTCACATAAAGAGTAAATGGTAACATATGATAAAATTCACTAAAACCATTTTTAAGAGATCATTAAGATATTATTTTTAATAAGATAATTTTTAAAAGGAGACCAACAAAGGCCAAAATCCATAGTTATGTCATTATTATAACTGAGCAGGAGATTTGGTTTCATCTTTTACTATTTATAGGAAAAGTATAAAAGATAAATATGTGGAAGGAAATGAGTCTGGATGATTTAAGACATGGAAGAGGATCAAAGGATAATGATATACATATTTAGAACAAATTTAAAATCATTTAAATTCACATTATCCTATTTATAATTCATGCCAAGTTCCATATTATTGTTTCTATTTTATATGAGGACACTGAGGCTCAGAGAAGTTAAGTGAAAACAACATCATTCAATTGTAAGCAGCATGATTGATACTGAAAAAGAAATTTTTTTTAAACTTCAAGCTCAGTTCTCTTTTCTCTACCAGATAGGATCCAGTATTATTTGAAATATATCACTATTTCAAATAATACTGTTTAAAATAGACAAAAATTAGTTGCTGTCTATTCAGATTTTATTTTCATATACATTTTACCTATGCTTAGCAAAGACACAAACAGGGACTCTCTTGTCTTAGAACTATTGGATATAGATTCAAATAAGGATTAGTTATAGGGGCCCAAGGCACTAGGACAGCTAGTAAAATCTTCCTGATCCCTCCCTGCACTTATCAGAAGAGACAACCATACTTTCTTCCCAACCCTGAAACACTTCAATGTCTGGGAAGACTGAATTGCTCTGGAAAGAGGACCTCATGCCTAAGATTTTGTCTTTGTGATGGGAACTTGTACTCCCCATTATAATAAAAAAGAAAGCTGTTATAGTCTCATGGAAAATAGAGGACCAAATAGCCATTTGGGATTGCTAGATAGCATTTTCTACTAAGGACTTTCTATTGATGTCCCTTAAATATTATCTTGTTGGTCTAGGAAATGGATAAGTGGTTTGCTATACGGATAAGTGGCTCAGCTGTAAAGAATACATCTGCCAAGCAGGGTTTGATCCCTAGACCAGGAAGATCCCCTGAAGGAGGAAATGGCAACCTACTCCAGTATTCTTACCTGGCAAACCCCATGGATAGAGGAGCCTAGCAGGCTACCAATACATGGGGTATCAAAAGAGCTGGATGCGATTTAGCGACTAAACAACAATAGGTGAGTGAAGAGAAGATACACATACATATATAGTCATACATTTAAAAGTATGTGTGTGTGTGTGTGTTTAGAAAAGGGAGCATATGCCTTTTTAGGAAAAAGAAAGCATAGATTTAGCTTCAAGATATCTGTTTGTTTACATGTGTATATATATACACATATATGTATGTATACATATATGTACACACATATATGTACACACATATATATAATTGGTATTGAATTTTCCTGCCTTTCCTTCTGAGAAGACAAAGAAGCACTGAATTGCCCTCATTATCAATGCTTTCACTGTGGTCTAAGGAAGAATCCTGAGTGCCCATATCTCCAGGGTGTACGTCTTTAATGCCAGTTGCCACTAGGGCTGCATTGGGCTTCCCACGTGGTGCTAGTGGTAAAGAACTGGCATGCTATTGCAGGTGGACATAAGAGACACAGGTTTGATCCCTGGGTCTGGAAGATCCCTGGGGTAGGGAAATGGCAACCCACTCCAGTATTCTTGCCTGGAAAAATCCCGTGGACAGAGGAGCCTGGCAGGCTGTAGTCCACAACGCTGCACAGAGTTGGACATGACTGAAGCAACTTATACACATATGGTCTCATTACAGCTGGTTTGAAAGGGAAATTATTTAAAAATAACTCCCTGTGTAAGCAAAAGCCAATTCTATTACAAGTAGCAAATTTCAGAGTTAACCTGACTCCTATTATTAGCTAGGAGTAGTGGGCCCAGCTGTGGGGCCAGCTGCAGCTACAGGGAGCTGGCTAACCACAAATACGGGAGCCCGAGCAGCACAGCCAGCTTAGGCTGAGCACATAGAGTTGAACTGAAACACGTTTTGCTTACCTTGGCTGAGCGCTAGGTAAGCACGCTATGAAAACCCAAAAGAAAGCTTTCTGCTCTGACAAGCCTTTGTCTGTGCCTGTACTGTGGGACTTGGTGGATACTTCTGGAACCACAAAAGTTGACTGTCAGGCTGGAGAAAAAGTCTGCATGTGAAAACTAAAGCGAAAATTTAATACCGTTATTTAGACTGTTCCTAATAGGACCTTTATATTAAACTAAAATATCTACTTTAAATACCCACCCATTAAATGTACTAAGCATCGCACTGAGTTTTGTAATTAATTAAACAAATAGTAAAATTATAAACACACACACACACACACACACACAAACCTCTAAAGGGTCCTTTGTAAATCAAGGAAACTTTAATTTTCAATAGCTAGTCTTTTTTTTTTTTTTTAATGATTACTCAGCCACAAGCTTATATTTCTGTTTCCTAAGACACTTTGGCTAAATTTTTGGAAACAAAAACAATGGTTTTCCTAGACCAATACAGAAATCAACATAATTTTGTAAAATGATTTTTATTTTCCTACTGCAAGAAAGATGAGACAATGGCAGAGATATCAAAGACAGTGTGAATTTTCTCCAGTTTAAATAATTATAGTATATAAGAAGAAATTATCTTTTCAAGTTACTAGAGGAAAATGTTAACTAATTTAGCAATTAGTACACTTTATTTAAATGTCATTTCACAGATTATAATCTGTTGACTTTACTAATTATGTCTGAAAATTTAACTCATTCTTTTTTTTTTTAGATTTTTATTTTTACTTTATTTTACTTTACAATACTGTTTTGGTTTTGCCATACGTTGACACGAATCTGCCACACGTGTACATGAGTTTCCAATCCTGAACCCCCTCCCACCTCCCACCCTGTATCATCTCTCTAGATTGTCCCTGTGCACCAGTCCCAAGCATCCCGTATCCTGTATCGAACATAGACTGGTGATTCGTTTCTTACATGATAGTATACATGTTTCAATGCCATTCTCCCACATCAACCCACCCTCTCCCTCTCCCTCAGAGTCCAAAAGTCCAGTCTATACATCTGTGTCCCTTTTGCTGTCTCGCATACAGGGTTATCATTACCATCTTTCTAAATTCCATATATATGTGTCAGTATACTGTATTGGTGTTTTTCTTTCTGGCTTACTTCACTTTGTATAACCAGCTCCAGTTTCATCCATCTCATTAGAACTGATTCAAATGTATTCTTTTCAATGGCTGAGAAATACTCCATTGTGTATATGTACCACAGCTTTCTTATCCATTCATCTGCTGATGGACATCTAGGTTGTTTCCATGTCCTGGCTATTATAAACAGTGCTGCGATGAACATTAGGGTACATGGGTCTCTTTCAGTTCTGGTTTCCTCGATGTGTATGCCCAGCAGTGGGATTGCTGGGTCATAAGGCAGTTCTATTTACAATTTTTAAGGAATCTCCACACTGTTCTCCATAGTGGCTATACTAGTTTGCATTCCCACCAACAGTGTAAGAGGGTTCCCTTTTCTCCACACCCTCTCCAGCATTTATTGCTTGTAGATTTTGGATCTCAGCCACTCTGACTGGTGTGAAATGGTACCTCATTGTGGTCTTGATTTGCATTTCTCTAATAATGAGTGACGTTGAGCATCTTTTCATGTGTTTGTTAGCCATCCATATGTCTTTGGAGAAATGTCTATTTAGTTCTTTGGCCCATTTTTTGATTGGTTCGTTTATTTTTCTGGAATTGAGCTGCATAAGTTGCTTGTATATTTTTGAGATTAGTTGTTTGTCAGTTGCTTCATTTGCTATTGTTTTCTCCCATTCCGAAGGCTGTCTTTTCACCTTGCTTATAGTTTCTTTTGTAATGCAGAAGTTTTTAATTTTAATTAGATCCCATTTGTTTATTTTTGCTTTTATTTCCAGTATTCTGGGAGGTGGGTCATAGAGGATCCTGCTGTGATTTATGTCAGAGAGTGTTTTGCCTATGTTCTTCTCTAGGAGTTTTATAGTTTCTGGTCTTACGTTTAGATCTTTAATCCATTTTGAGTTTATTTTTGTGTGTGGTGTTAGAAAGTGATCTAGTTTCATTCTTTTACAAGTGGTTGACCAGTTTTTCCAGCACCACTTGTTAAAGAGATTGTCTTTACTCCATTGGATATTCTTGCCTCCTTTGTCGAAGATAAGGTGTCCATAGGTGTGTGGATTTATCTCTGGGCTTTCTATTTTGTTCCATTGATTTATATTTCTGTCTTTGTGCCGGTACCATACTGTCTTGATGACTGTGGCTTTGTAGTAGAGCCTGAAGTCAGGCAAGTTGATTCCTCCAGTTCCATTCTTCCTTCTCAAGATTGCTTTTGCTCTTTGAGCTTTTTTGTATTTCCATACAAATCTTGAAATTATTTGTTCTAGTTCTGTGAAAAATAGCACTGGTAGCTTGATAGGGATTGCATTGAATCTATAGATTGCTTTGGGTAGTATACTCATTTTTACAATACTGATTCTTCTGATCCATGAACATGGTATATTTCTCCATCTCTTAGTGTTCTCTTTGATTTCTTTCATCAGTGTTTTATAGTTCTATATATATAGGTCTTTAGTTTCTTTAGGTAGATATATTCCTAAGTATTTTATTATTTTCGTTGCAATGGTGAAAGGAATTGTTTCCCTAATTTCCTTTTCTACTTTTTCCTTATTAGTGTATAGGAATGCAAGGGATTTCTGTGTATTGATTTTATATCTGCAACTTTACTGTATTCATTGATTAGCTCTAATAATTTTCTGGTGGAGTCTTTAAGGTTTTCTATGTAGAGGATCATGTCATCTGCAAGCAGTGAGAGTTTTACTTCTTCTTTTCCAGTTTGGATTTCTTTTATTTCTTTTTCTGCCCTGATTGCTGTGGCCAAAACTTCCAGAACTATGTTGAATAGTAGCGATGAAAGTGGGTACTCTTGTCTTGTTCCTGACTTTAGGGAAATTTTTCACCATTGAGGATAATGTTTGTTGTGGGTTTGTCATATATAGCTTTTATTACGTTGAGGTATGTTCCTTCTATTTCTGCTTTCTAGAGAGTTTTTATCATAAATGGATGTTGAATTTTGTCAGAGGCCTTTTCTGCGTCTATTGAGATAAATCATATGGCTTTTATTTTTCAGTTTGTTGATGTGGTGAATTACATTGATTGATTTGCGGATATTGAAGAATCCTTGCATCTCTGGGATAAAGCCCACTTTGTCATGGTGTATGGACTTTTTAATGTGTTGTTGGATTCTGTTTGCTAGAATTTTGTTAAGGATTTTTGCATCTATGTTCATCAGTGATATTGGCCCGTAGTTTTCTTTTTTGTGGCATCTTTGTCAGGTTTTGGTATTAAGGTGATGATGGCCTCATAGAATAACTCATTATTTTTAATGGCTGCTTTTTACATTAATGACAATTATCAATCAATATACACACTAGAAATAATTTATAAAATTATTTTTAAAAGCAACATGGTTTATAGTAATATTTAGTTCAAATTATATTGTATTATTTAGCAAAAGTAGTTTAAGAAAACATGATGAGTTATTTCCTCAACAATTTAAATAAACATGTCTTTTAAAAATACCAAAGGAAAATTAATTTCATTTTGTCATACATATCCTTTGATTAATTTTTAATTAATTAATTTGTTTTCTGGCTGTGCCTGGTCTACACTGCTGCTAGTGGGCTTTCTCTAATTGTGGTGAGTGGGGGATAGATACTCTTTGCTGAAGTGAACTGGTATCTCACTGTGGTTGACCTTTCTTGTTGCAGAGCACAGGCTCTAGGCACACAGGCTTCAGTAACTGCAGCATGGGGGCTCAGTAGTTGCAGCACAGAGGCTTAGTTGCTCTGCAATATTTGAACCTGTTTCCCCTGCACCTACATGTGTATTCTTAACCACTGGACAACCAGGAAAGTCCCTTTCTCACTAATTTTTGCAAACCATAAAATTTACCATTTTAACTGTATAATTTAGTGGTTTTAGTATATTCAGAAGATTGTGTAACCATCATCAGTATTATTTTTTGAATATTTTTATCAGTTTAAAAAGAAGCCTCATGCCCATTAGCAGTCACTCTCCATCTCCCATACCTTTACCTTCTGGCAACTATTAATCTACTTCTGTCTCTATGAATTTGCCTATCCTGGACATTTCATGCAAATGGAATCATACAATATGAGGACTTACGTGTCTGGCTTTTTCACTTAGTATAATGCATCCTTACTTCATTTCTTTGTGTAGCTGAATGATAGTTCATTGTGTGGTACACAACATTTTGTTTATCCATTACTAGTTGATGGACATTTGGGTTGTTTCCACTTTCAGGATATTAGGAGTAGTCCTCCTATGAAGAAGCATTTTTGTTTTGACATATGTTTCGACTGTCTTGGGTGTGTACTTAGAGGTAGAAGTCCTGGGTCACAGGGAAACTCCATATTTAACTTTTAAGAAACTGCCAAATTTTTTCTGAAGGAGCTGTGCTATGTTACATTTTGAATAACAATGCATGAGGGTTCTATTTCTCCATATCTTTGTCAGCACTTGTCATTTTCCATTATTAGATTAATTTTTGACTTTCATGATTTCCATAGAAGAACTGATAAAACTTGCATGTGGGAGGATGGGATAAGTTAAAGATGACTGTGAAGTTGTCAGTGACTGGTTTAGACTAGACACAGACAGTGATGAACTGAAACATGTTTTGCTTCCCTTGGCTGAATAAATGGATGAATGGTGTTGTCATTACTGGAAACAGAGCAGTGAGGGGAGATGATTTCAAGGGAGAGACAAAATGATGAGATTGTTAAAGGCATCTCATCATTTACAATACCAGGATGAGAACCTGGAACTACAACAGAGCTTATGATGAGTGGTTTTTAAACTTGGCAGGATTAAAGCATAGATTGGAGCCACATGGTTGTGGTTATAACATTTATTACTTTGTGACCTGAAATATAGTCAGTGTTCAAAATACATTTGCTATTAAGTTATTAATGACAGCTACAATTTTGATGTCCTAAGTATAACAACTCTAAATTATCATTAACAATTGAAATGCTATAGATAATACAAGGTTTCTATGAATAATGAGACAAAGTTCAGATTGGAAGGTTAAAGGAAGTATACATATTAAGATCTAACCCTGGTGGTGCAGAGGTTAAAGTGTCTGCCTGCAGTGCGGGAGACCTGAGTTCGATCCCTCGGTCGGGAAGTTCCCCTGGAGAAGGAAATGGCAACCCACTCCAGTATTCTTGCCTGGAGAATCCCATGGACGGAGGAGCTTGGTGGGCTACAGTCCATGGGTCACAAAGAGTCGGACACGACTAAGTGACTTCACTTCACTTCACTTAGAAAGTGAAGTGTACATTGATTTTAACCTTACTATTATATATATATATATATATATATATATATATATACCGCATTCTGTGATGTGGCAATGATTTTTATAGTATAATTACATTAGAAAGGGTGAACTTGGGTGGATCACTGAGGGATAGGGGTGACTTTGGAGATCAAGAGGTCATTTAAGAGAATCTATACTCTTGTGGGTGGCCTTGAAAGGAGGGATGAGAACAGATGGGTTCTCATAAGCAGTATCTGAGAAGGAAGAAAGCAGAAAACACCTGAAAAAACTCCACTCACATTGTCACTTTGCCCAGAATACTGGAGAAGACCTAGAAATGGTCTTGCTACATACTTAGGGTGCTGAAATTGCCACCACTGTGAACAAATCCTCTGTGCCCCACCCCAAATATTAGAATATCAGAGAAGTCTGTAGTTCTGGCACAAATCTACTGTGAAGGCCTATTTTACATCTGATTCTTTGAAAGGAAAATGGCAAAGACATAAGGTAGAAAATAGGTGATTTATATCCATTAATTTTGTTTTTGGAAGGATTAGAGTGAAATTTTATTTCCTGTAACTATTGTATTAGTTACAGTAACTAGAGGTAAGTTCCATAATATTTTTAGAGTTTCTAAACTTTCTGGCATACAATAATTTTTCAACTAATAACTGACATTTGTTATTGAAGTGCTTACCCCAAAGATGACCTGTAGACTAAACAGAGAATCAGATTTTGCATAGTGAATCAACCAAAGATTCTGGTCTTTGGAAAACCATTCATAAAAATAACTGATAAATGCTGAATGAATGGTCTTGTAATTATAATAACTAAAACTATGTAACTATAATGACAATTGTCATATACTTCTGGTTCATAATGTTAGTTTGAATTAGGGAGAACACTGGATTGGCAGTTTGGAACTTTTAAAATTTCTATCCCTAGAAAAGATATAGCAAGGGCTATACTCCCCACTCCCGCCCCAGGCTTTCCTGGTGTCTCAGATGATAAACAATCTGCCTGCCTTCGATCCCTGGTTTGGGAAGATCCCCTGGAGAAGGGATTGGCTAGCTACTCTAGTATTCTTGCCTGGAGAATTCCATGGACAGAGACTGGCCAGCTATAGTCCATGGGATCACAAAGAGTTGGACACAACTGAGAGACTATGCAGGCATACACATTATATACAATAATACACACACAAATAAACAGATTTTGCTTACTTGTTTGCTTTTACTAAAGTACAATCGCAATGCCCATTTCATTTAGCAGTGTGATCAAATTGCCAACATGCGTTGGATCAGATTCCAACGATTTGCAACAAACCAAGTTTATTCCAGAGAAAAACATTTACTTCTACATTATTAACTACATTAAAGCCTTTGATTGTGTGGATCACAACAAACGATTCAGTCAATTCAGTTGATCAGACATGTCCAACTCTGCAAACCCACAGACTGCAGTACAGCAGGCTTCCCTGTCCATCACTAACTCTCAGTGCTTACTCAAACTCATGTCCATTGAGTTGGTGATGCCATCCAGCCATTTCATTTTCTGTTGTCCCCTTCTCCTCCCACCTTTACTCTTTCCGAGTATCAGGGTCTTTTCCAAGGAGTTGTTTTTTTGCATCAGTTGGCCAAAGTATTGAAATTTTGGCTTCAGCATCAGTCTTATCAATGAATATTCAGGACTGATTTCTTTTAGGATGGACTGGTAGGATCTCTTTGCAGTCCAAGGGACTCTCAAGGGTCTTTTCCAACACCACAGTTCAAAAGCATCAATTCTTCAGTGTTCAGGTTTATTTATAGTCTGACTCTCACATCCATACATGACTACTGGAAAAACCATAGTTTTGATTAGATGGACCTTAGTTGGCAACTCAATGTCCCTGCTTTTTATTATGCTGTCTAGGTTGGTGATAGTTTTTCTTCTAAAGAGCAACTGTCTTTTAATTTCATGGCTGTAATCACCATGTGCAGTTATTTTGAAACCGCCCCCAAAATAAAGTATCTCACTGTTTCCATTGTTTCCCTGTCTATTTGCCATGAAGTGATGGAACTGGATGCCATGATCTTAGTTTTCTGACTGTTGAGTTTTAAGCCAACTTTTTCACTCTCCTTTTACTTTCATGAAGAGGCTCTTTAGTTCATCTTCGCTTTCTGCCATAGGGTGGTGTCATCTGCGTATCTGAGGTTATTGATATTTCTCCCCACAATCTTGATTCCAGCTTGTGCTTTATCCAGTCTGGCATTTTGCATGATATATTCTGCATATAAGTCAAACAAGCAAGGTGACAATATACAGCCTAGACATATATCTCACATTGTAGCAAAGTAATGCTCAAAATTCTCCAATCCAGGTTTCAACAGTATGTGAACCACGAACTTCCAGATGTTCAAGCTGGGTTTAGAAAAGGCAGAAGAACCAGAGCTCAAATTGCCAACAAACTGTGGACAATTCT
Organism: Nanger dama; assembly: GCA_917880005.1. Taxonomy (NCBI): domain Eukaryota; kingdom Metazoa; phylum Chordata; class Mammalia; order Artiodactyla; family Bovidae; genus Nanger; species Nanger dama. The sequence goes on from CAKJTW010000059.1 coordinate 9,719,376, forward strand.
TAAAGAGATGGAATACCAGACCATTTTACCTGTCTTGTGGGAAACCTGTATGCAGGTCAAGAAGCAACAGAACTGGACATGAAGCAATGGATTGGTTCAAATTTGATTCAAAATTAGGAAAGACATATGCCGAGGCTGTATATTGTCACTCTACTTATTTAACTTATATGCAAAGTACATTATGTGAAATGTTGGGCTGGTTGAATCTCAAGCTGGAATCAAGATTTGCAAAAGAAATATCAACAACCTCAGATATGCTGATGATACCATTTTAAAGGCAGATAGTGAAGAGAAACTGAAGAGCAACTTGATGCAGGTGAAAGAGATGAGTGAAAAGTCAATTTAAAACTCAGTAGTAAAAAACTGCAGATCATGGCATCCATTCCCAACACATTATGGGAAATAGAAGGGGAAAAATAGAAACAATGACAGATTTTATTTTCTTGGGCTTCAAAGTCACTTCAGACAATGACTGCAGCCATGAAATTAAAAAGACACTTGCTCTTTGGAAGAAATGCTGTGACAAACCTAGAAAACATATTAAAAAAAAAAGAGAAATCATTTTGCTGACAAAGGTCCATATAGTCAAAATTATGGTTTTTCCAGTAGTCATATACACATGTGAGAGCTGGACCCTAAAGAAGGCTGTATGCTGAAGAATTGATGCTTTTGACCTGTGGTGTGGGAGAAGACTCTCTGTCCCTTGGACAAAGCGGAAATCAAACCAGTCAATCTAATGGAAATCAACCCTGAATATTCATTGGAAGGGCTGATGCTGAAGCTAAAACTCCAACACTTTGGCCACCTGATGCAAAGAGCTGACTCACTGGAAAAGACCCTGATGCTGGGAAAGATTGAGGACACGAGGAGAAGGGGGCAACAGAGCATGAGATGGTTGGATGGCATCACCGACTCAATGGACATGACTTTGAGCAAATTCTGGGAGATGGAGAAAGACAGGGAAGCCTGGTGTGCTATAGTTCATGGGGTCACAAAGAGTTATACAAGATTTAGCAACTGAACAACATACTCCTCACCCCCACTGAACAATTTTAGCATGAAGGTTCTTTAGGTCTCTTTCCAAGCAAAATCAAAATAGTGAATTCAAAGTTTTTCTTTCATGATTTCAATCTCCCCATTTCACCTTGTCTACATGAGTTCATTCCTGTGTGTATCCCTCAGGTCAAGTAGACACTGTATCTAATCAGAAAATGGCAATATTTGTCTTCTTTTCCTTCTGTGGTTTATATATTTATAATTTTTGTAAACAAAATGACCCGTGAAAAATAAACTAAAGGTAATCAACTCTAACTTGTGCTCAGCTACTGTGGGAGCTCTGAATAGATATCATTAAAACATTAACTTTTTCATTTATTATCTTATTTCACTATACATACAATTAGCAATTTCTTCTTCTCAAACCCCAGACTCTTGAGAAAACAGTGTGTTGTTTATCAAGGTTTTAGTGCAAGTTACATTGAAGTAGATTTTGTCCAAGTCTGTCCCTGTAACAGATTCAAACAAAGAAAATTATTTTAGAGTTACTATGCTTTGTGTTAAAGAAACACAAATACATAATACACGCTGACATTTCTCATGGTAAGGATTCTAAAAATTTTAATATACTTTTTAACAGATTTGATGAAAAGATTTTAACATCAATGAGACAGATTAATATATGCTCAGAAATTAATCTAAATCTTATAATTAGATTTATAAATAAGCTGACCATTATCAATATTAGACTTTGGCCTTCATGCACTTAATGGTCTTTAGTGTAGTTTGTTGACTACAGCAATCATTTGAAAAATCATTCTCAGTCAGCTAAACCTTGGAGAAAATCATCATTTTACATGGAGGAAAAATTAAGATGTTCCTCTGGAGTTCTCAAGAAATGTTCTCAACCTTTTCCCCACTCACCTTTATCAGGAAGGTGGGGTTGGCAGAAGTCTCCTGAGGTTGAAGGTATGAGAGCGAGAGTGTGGTGTGCCTGATAAACTCTAGGTTTCGACTATGTATACCTAGAGTGACTATAATTTTTGTTTCTCTTGCAATTCATAAACCCAAGGGAAGTCCTGCTTTTTAGACATTTATTTATCATAGAAAAGTCTATGCTGCTTGCATAAGAATTATCTTTACTAAAAGATTAAGAATTATTTAAATTAATACACTACCCTGGGTATAAATATTAATGAGCTTGAACCAGTGAAGACTATTGGTATACACTGTTAAGAGAGGCCAATCTATTGGCACACTAATACTATAACCAAAAAACAAACAAAACAAACAAAAACAATACACCAAAAAAACAATACACATGCTAAAACCTGTATAGTAAATTCTCTGTTAGTTGGTTCAAGCTAAATGTTTTGCCAGATTCTTAGTAAAGGCATGGATGTCTCTTAGGAATTGAACTTGCTGAGCATTTCTCCCTGATGTTTTGTTCTAATTACACTATATCTGCAATGCAGTACTATCATTTTGCCCTTCCCCTATTTTTCTTACACAACACATATTTCATACTTCTCCTAAATTCTTCCTCAAAACCTTTCATTCCTTCTCAAAAATTTTAATCTGAGCCTACATTCCTTCTTTAATCTAGCATCTACTAATTAATTTTGAAGTTGAGCTTTTCTCATTCAGGCTTTGGCACTTTGAAGAAAATATATGGCCACATTCAACTATCTTTTCAATCCAGTTAAATTTTATTAAATTATAATGAGATAATTTTAGAAGTTTTAAAATTAAATGTGATCATTTGTTATAGAGAGTGAAGATACCAAAGTATATTACACTTTAGAAGCATTACTTTCATTCATATTTATGCAGAGGAGTGTCAGCAGAAATTAACATTAAATACATGATGAAATATACTTCCTAAAACATCTGTAAACATGCAATAGACCCAAACAGGAAAAAAACTTAATAAAGCAGCATTTTGTATTGCTTATCTCTTCCACCTACACTGAATACCAGAGGGTTTAGTGGTTTCTAATGTTCTTACCTATAATAACTTCTAAAATGATTAGAAATGATTAAATTAAAATGATTATAAAATAACTTCTAATAAAAGTTAGAAGTTCTATAAAATTGGTATGCTTTGTTTTAGATTTCTCTAGAACAAGATTAAAAATAAATTATGAAATAACCTCTATACAATTGAACAGTTAAATATGATCTTCAGTTTCCTTTACTGCAATTGAAAAATATTTAAACAAAAGTCTTTTCAGAGGTATTTATAAATTCTATGATCTGTGAACCTATAACTCGTATAGAGATATAGAAAGTGTAAATACCAGAGGAGCTTTTCTTACTTCTCATTCCCATTCTCTGCTAAAAGCTGACATTACTATTTTCTGTTCTTTCTGAATATCATTTCTTTTTACATCTCCTCAGCATTTGTCTCTCTTCCTCTCTCCCTTTCTGGAGATTTAGGGAGGAATTCAATGTTTTTGCTTATTTAGAAGGAGAAGAATTACTACCAGATTAACCATGCTATTTAATGGTTCATCCATTTGTTAACCATGTTATTTCCGAATGTTGAGGCCACTTTGATTTTTTTTCCTTCTTCTATGACATCATAAATACATTAACTTTGAGTTTATTGTGTAATTATTTCAACTAAGAACATTTGCCTTTTAACTTTCTCTCAGGCATTTCGTACTAAGCTCATTTACCGTGTGTGTGATTTCAAAAATAATATGCCCAGTGGACCCTGACAGATTTTTAACCTTTGCTCCAGAAAATTAAGGTTCTTTGACTCTCCCACTATAATGGAGAGATGAAATCAAGTAAGGTATGACAGTCTTAAAATGTTTAAAATATATTTGGGGTATATGGAGGAGCAAGAGAAGAGAGAGAATGACAGTTGAGCTGGATTTCAAAAATTAAAGATTTCCACAGGCCAGGATGGGAAGACAATTTTCAGTAAGGTCCACAACATGATTATCTGTGACAGCACTAACTGGAAATAGTCTAAATGAAAATGAAAGAAAGTATTGATTATTGTATGTGCATTCACGCTCAGTTGCTAAGTCGTGTCTGACTCTGTGGACCCATGGGCTGTAGCACACTAGGCTTCTCTGTCCATGGGATTTTCTAGGCAAGAATATTGGAATGGGTTGCCATTTCCTTCTGCAGGGAATCTTCGCAGCCCAGGGATTGAACCTACATCTCCTGTGTCTCCTGCATTGGCAGGCAGATTCTTTACTACTGAGCCACCTGGGAAGCCCATACATTATCATATATGTTATTGAAATTAAAGACTAAGTTAATGAGCCAAGAAATAACTCAAAGATATAATATGTTTACTAAAGTTTGTGAAGTAAAGTGAAGTCACTCAGTCGTGTCCAACTCTTTGCGACCCATGGACTGTAGCCCACCAAGCTCCTCTGTCCATGGGATTCTCCAGGCAAGAATACTGGAGTGGGTTGCCATTTCCTTCTCCAGGGGAACTTCCTGACCCAGGGATCGAACCCAGGTCTCCCACACTGCAGGCAGATGCTTTAACCTCTGTGCCACCAGGGAAGGCAACCATAAACCATAACTATAATATATATATATATATATATATATATACACACACACACACATAAAATACACATATAATTCCTTTAAAAAGACTTGAGTAAAATATAGCCAAAGGTAGGATTATTGTTAAGAATTTTATTTGTTTTTAATACATGAATGCATTTTTATGTTGTACCTTTTAACTTAAAAAAAAATGTCTATAAAGAGATGTGTAGACAGTCTATGTCTGTGAAACTCTAGGTATAGTCCTGTAACTGGTGTGAACCAGACTAAGAAAGGGAAAATAGAAAGAGACTATTTTATTGTCCAAGTGAAACAAAATGAGGGTAGCAATATCTGGAATGAAAACAAAGGAACAAACATAAAATATTGTGAGACAATGGAAGAAAAAACAACAAAAATGCTCATTGAAACAAAATGAACAGTAAAGAATCAAAAGTGCTTGCAAAGTTTTTAGTGTAAACAGCAGTATGGAGATTCTAGATATGTGGGCTCTAGAAAGAGAACAAAGCGAGAGTAGATGAAGGATTCTCTTATTTGAGATTGTTGGTAGCATAATCAGGCAAAGTCTGGCAATATGTTGAAAATATGATTGTGGGTTTAGGAAAAGATGGAATTCTAGATACATATCTGAGTTTCAACATCATTGGTGCAAGTCTGCTGAGCAGAAAGGATGTACTCAGTTGTTTCAGTCATGTTCAACTCTTTGAGACTATGAACTGTAGCCCAACGGGCTCCTCTGTCCATGGGACTCTCCAGGGAAAGAATACTGCAGTGGGTTGCCTTTCTCTTCTCCAAGGGATTTTCCCAACCCAGGGATAAAACCTATATCTCCTGTGTCTGCTGCATTGCAGGTGCATTCTTTACCCACTGAAAGTGAAAGAAAGTGAAGTCGCTCAGTCGTGTCTGACTCTTTGCAACCCTGTGGACTGTAACCCAACAGGCTCCTCACTCCATGGGATTCTCCAGGCAAGAATACTGGAGTGGATTGCCATTTCCTTCTCCAGGGGATCTTCCCGACCCAGGGATCGAACCCAGGTCTCCCGCATTGCAGGCAGACGCTTTAACCTATGAGCCACCAGGGAAGCCCTGCAAAGCCCAGGTAGAAAGGATAGAGAACATATAAGCTTAGAGAGGGTTGGAGCAGAGATTTCCAACTTATTTTGTGCCTTAGAGAGCTTTGGCTTTTTTATGAGCCCCTTCTAGGATAATGGCTTTACATACAGAAAATAAAATATGATTGCAGCCATGAAATTAAAAGACGCTTACTCCTTGGAAGAAAAGTTATGACCAATCTAGATAGCATATTCAAAAGCAGAGACATTACTTTGCCAACAAAAGCCGTCTAGTCAAGGCTATGATTTTTCCAGTGGTCATGTATAGATGTGAGAGTTGGACTGTGAAGAAGGCTGAGCATCGAAGAATTGATGCTTTTGAACTGTGGTGTTGGAGAAGACTCTTGAGAGTCCCTTGGACTGCAAGGAGATCCAACCAGTCCATTCTGAAGGAGATCAGCCCTGGGATTTCTTTGGAAGGAATGATGCTAAAGCTGAAGCTCCAGTACTTTGGCCACCTCATGCGAACAGTTGACTCATTGGAAAAGACTCTGATGCTGGGAGAGATTGGGGTCAGGAGGAGAAGGGAATGACAGAGGATGAGATGGCTGGATGGCATCACTGACTTGATGGACGTGAGTCTGAGTGAGCTCCGGGAGACAGTGATGAACAGGGAAGCCTGATGTGCTGCGATTCATGGGGTCGCAAAGAGTCAGACACGACTGAGCAACTGAACTGAACTGAACTGATGGACACAAATTAGCTTAAAACAGACCTATCAAAATAATTAAAAATAATAACTTTAATTGTTATATATTAATATAAATTATTTTTATTAATATATTAGATAACACATTAATACATTAGGTTTCAGTTCAGTTCAGTCACTCACTCGCGTCCAACTCTTTGCGATCCCATGAATCGCAGCATGCCAGGCCTTCCCGTCCATCACTAACGCCAGGAGTTCACTCAGACTAACGTCCGTCGAGTCAGTGATGCCATCCAGCATCACTGGTAAAGTATAGGGAAACCTGGCTTCCTGCAGTCCCTGGGGTTGCAAAGAATCAGATATGACTTGGAACTGGACAACAACAAATGAATACTCTAGGGTTAATAACAACTGTTATACAGAGGATTAGACCTAGGGGGAAAACTGAAAAATTAAAGACATAGATCTAAAGGGCACTTTTCACTTTATAACTTCTTATGTTTTTCTGAACCACAAGGATGCATTATCTATTCAAAATTAAATTTAAAGAACTTAAATAAAAAGAAAAAAAATGCTATGAAGCTAAAAAAAAAAAAGTCTTCTCCAACACCACACTTCAAAAGCATCAATTCTTTGGTGCTCAGCTTTCTTCACAGTCCAACTCTCACATCCACACAGGACCACTGGAAAAACCATAGCCTTGACTAGACGGACCTTTGTTGACAAAGTAACGTCTCTGCTTTTGAATATGCTATCTAGATTGGTCATAACTTTTCTTCCAAGGAGTAAGCTTCTTTTAATTTCATGGCTGCAATCACCATCTGCAGTGATTTTGAAGCCCAGAAAAATAAAGTCTGACACTATTTCCACACTTTCCCCATCTATTTCCCATGAAGTGATGTGACCAAATGCCATGATCTTCATTTTCTGAATGTTGAGCTTTAAGCCAACTTTTTCACTCTCCTCTTTCACTTTCATCAAGAGACTTTTTAGCTCCTCTTCACTTTCTGCCATAAGGGTGGTGTCATCTGCATATCTGAGGTTATTGATATTTCTCCTGGCAATCTTAATTCCAGCTTGTGCTTCTTCCAGCCCAGTGTTTCTCATGATGCAGTCTGCATAGAAGTTAAATAAGCAGGATGACAATATACAGCCTTGATATACTCCTTTCCTATTTGGAACCAGTCTGTTGTTCCATGTCCAGTTCTAACCGTTTATTCCTGACCTGCATATAGGTTTCTCAAGAGGCAGGTCAGGTGGTCTGGTATTCCCATCTCTTTCAGAATTTTCCACAGTTTATTGTGATCCACACAGCCAAAGGCTTTGGCATAGGTTTACCCAGGGTCTAATAGCTGCCATAAATCAAATACAGTGGTGAATCTAAACAGTACTTAAGGGGATCTCAAAAACTTTAAGGTTATATATAAACTGTCTATATTTTCCAGTGGTGCCAAAGTCATAATATTAATAATACCAATATTATTTGTAACTACATTAATATTTTGAGGAAATACTAAGCTTATGCTTGAAGTTAGTTACATGCCCTTTCTTTTCATGCAAATTAATGGACTTTGCATGAATTGTATATAGTGACTCTTTGGTTGTCCACAGTTTAGAGTTTTAGAGCAAGTTCACATACAGAATATGTGAGAAGACACAGATTCCAAGATCTGATTGGGACATAGTAGAATATATTTCATTGGGGAAAACTCACAGAATGGTCATGTTTGTGCTATCATGTAGCAATGCCAAAGTGAAAGTGAAAGCATTAGTTTCTCAGTTGTGTCCGACTCTTTGAGTCCCCTTATACTGTAGCCAACCAGGCTCCTCTGTCCATGGAGTTCTCCAGGCAAGAATAGTGGAGTAGGTTTGCTATTTCCTTTTCGAGGAGATCTTCTTGACCCAGGGATTGAACCCAGGTCTTCTGCTTGGCAGGTATATTCTTTACCGTCTGAGCCACAGTGGACCTGCAGCAATGCCAAATGCAGCATTATTTTTAAGATCACATACTCCAGGCCAGAATGACAGACAAAACACTCTCTGTAGGACTTTGAACAAATCACTTAAATCTTTTTAATCTCAGTCTGTCTCTTTTCAATCCTCATATGGTTATCGTGAGGATTAAATGTATTAGTGTTTGAAGTGTGGCATGGTGCTTGTTATGCAGTATATAAAATGTATTTATTAAATAAACACATATGCTCAGGCTACCCACCAAGTAGACTGAACCATGAATTAGTTACAGGTTGCCTCTATCTTAAAAATCCTCTGAGCCAGTGAAATAAATGAATATTGAGTAGAGAGAGAGAGAGGAGGAAGAAATCCCTAGGAGTGTGCAAGTCAGGAAGAAATGAGTTTTTAAGGGAGATAACTTAGAGGAACAGGTGGCACTTGGAGGTAAAGGATTAACACTGAGAACAGATATGTGGATGGGGATTGGTAATCAGCAAGTAGATCATTGGTAGTCTTCTCAAGAGGATGTACTATATGGGCAGAAGTGATGCCAGGCATCAAACCATTTACTGAATAGGTTGATAGTGAACAAACAAAGGCAATGGATTGTATTGCTTTTCTCAAAAGTCAGTCCAAGAAAGAAAAGAGATTGAAAGTTTATCAGACTTTTGACCTAAGTACAGGAGATAGTTCAGAGGAAGTAGTCAATGAAGGGAAAGAGTGTAATTGATGAAGAAAGAGAAAGAGTACACAATTGCTAGAAAGAGGTCCTGATTAACACAGGGAAGAATGACACACATGTAAAGTTTCACGTTGGACTGAAAAAGAAGAGGTCAAATCCTTTGGATGCTGGGCGCAATAAGGAGAAACAGGTGAAGACAGCCATGTGTTGGAATCAAATTAAAAGAAGACCTAGGAGGATTATGCTGGAGGATCTCCTTCACCCACAACTGTTTTTGGAGAGATTTTCACAAGAATAGAGGGTGAGGAGAAAGATGGAAACCTTAGGGTGAATGAGAAGCATTTTTGATTGATTGCTGCAGGAATTGTAGCAAGTATCTAACTAGAGATTAATATAAATTTAATATAATTATACTATACAGTAAATATATAATATAAATACTGTCAAGTAGCTGTGGGGACCTATTTGGAAGATGAGAATGGTGTTAGATTTCATTTCGAAGATCACTTCCCTAGGTAAATCCTTATTGATTAAATTCCCAGAATATGTTTAATCATCCCTACTGTGTGCTTTCACTGTGCCTTGCCTTTATGTAATTATTTTTTGTTGTATGCACAACTTCTTGGTGAAAGTGTAAACTTTTAAGGGCTCCTTTTTGCTCATTCATATACACATATTCCAAATATGGGACATAACAGGTGTTGATTAATTTTTTTTGTTTTTAACAAATGCCTTTTATTTTCTGGATATGCTGTATATTTGAGAAGAGTCTACATTAACTTAGTAGGTTTAATGCAATTTGAGGCATCCATTTCAACTCTAGAAAAACCAATTTTGTTATAAACAAATTAATGAAACTTCTTCCTCATTCAGTCTTACATTTCCTCACATGGTCTGCCATCATCTCTCCTGCTCTTTACATCTCATTTGTTTCTTGTTTGTGGCTTACCATTATCTCTCCAGCTTGACCATCATAGCACATCTTCTTTACTGATCCTTTGCAATTATCCTTGAATACAGTTCTAGTCTTTATGGGCATCTTGTTCAGTTTCCTTTCCTGCTCCATGTGATTCTAAGTGTCCTCAGAAGCTCAGCCCAGGGTAAGGCAATCTGCTTAGTTAGCTTGTCTAATGAATGAACACTGTTTCTGGAAACAAAGATACAAATGAACAGGGAACTAAAAATAAGTCAAGTGGCTTATTAAGGGTCAGGAATTACCTGATTCAATGCAGGAGAACATCTAGAAGGTGAAGGAGTCAAAGTGGTATGTGAAGTTGGACAGGAAGTTGAGGATGTCAGAAGATAAGTGGTCTTTTATAAGACTATAGATAAGTGGAGGATCTAATTGTTTGAGCAACCTCTATAATACATAGCTACCATGAAAAAAAAAAAGATTTAATAAGGAAGTAAAATTAGAGATCAAAGCAAAATCTTCTAATCTAGACTTCTTCAGGTCTGGTTTTGAATCTTTTAAAATTAATTTTCAAGAATTAGTTCAGTATATCACTTAAATGTGGAGTCTAAAAAAGAAAACAAACTAATGAATACAACAAAAAGAATCAGAGTCACAGATACAGAAAATAAATTAGTGATTACCAATGGGGAAAAAGAAGAACAAGCTAAGAGTAGAGGATTAAGAGGCATGAGCTACTATATATCGAATAAATAAACTACAATAACATATTATATAATATAGGGAATGTAACCAGTATTTTTAAATGACTATAAATGAAGTATAACCTTTAAAAATTGTGAATCATTATGTTGTACACCTGAAACTTACATAAAGTTTCTACTGCAGGGGGCATGGTTTTGATCTCTTATGTTAGAACTAAGGTCTAACATGCCTCATGGTGTGGTGAGAAAAAAAATTCCAAAATTAGTTCAGTTCAACATACATTTAATGAACATAACATAAAATTATGTTTCTTATTTTTACATGATGCAGAATCTACTCTGTGTTTTGTGTTTGTGCCTTTCTTTTAGTTTGTGCCTTTCTTTTATTACTCTTGATTATGTGCATAGGAGTATATACAGACTATTTTTGAGCACAGAGATTGCTCAGTGATCCACTTTATTTAATAAGCTCTTATTGCCTGCTATGTGTCAGGTGATTTTTAAGTGCTTTACCAAGATCAATTTATGAAATTTTATGTCTTGGCATTTAAATTTATTTTTCAAGGTAAAATAAATGAGGTTTATGAGGATCCTAAATAGTGAGTCTCCTTGAACATTTCTGTTAATAATTTTATTTAAACAAAACACACTAAGAATAAATACATTTAAATAGTAATCAAATGCTATCATGGTGACATATTGATATCCATATTTTCAGTCTATTTGAATCTCCTTAATGCAAAAAGGACACATGTGAGTAGATTTACCTATTCATTTATTCATACATATATGCATATTTTCTTTTCTTCAGTAAACTTTTACTGAGTGCTTGCTGTGTAAAAGCAACACATTCAGTGATTTTTAAAAAGAGATATGAATAGGATCACTTCATTCAAGAAGTTTATATACTGGGGGAGGTTTGTTGGGGCAAAGACTTCAGATAAGACATTAAGCAAATATTTACACATAATAAATAAAGCTTGAAAAAATATGTTCTATAATAAACAAAAAGAATGCCCACGATGGATTGCTTAAGACTGCAGAGATGGGAGCATTTAAGCTGAATATGTGCCATTTTGGTGATGGAAGCCCTTGCTGTGACAGAAGCCAAGAGGGTGTGGAAATACGGATGGTCTTCAGCTGGATCAAGATTTTCCTTGGCCACAGTCATGTGTTAACAATTGTTAGGGGAAAATCATTTGCTAAACTATCGAGAAAATGCAGCCTCTCCTGTAAAAGGAAACTTTGTCTACTAGTTTCCAGTGGTAAAATAGTCTACCAGTCTACATTTTTTGTTTGCTTTACTGTTTCTGAACTTTGATTGCTGTAAGAACTAGAAATATTGTTCATCTCCAGCTGGCAATATAATTCTATTCCACTTTCCAAGTTGGATTGCTATAATCTTCCTTAATGAGTCTACCATAGCTCACTCTCCAGAGCCTCCAACTGGTTCAAAAAATGACTCTTAGCCAAAGGAGCAGCAGAACACCATGGTTTCTCCATCCTGATGCAATGCTTTTTAAAATAGTTACTACTTGATTTCAGTTCCAACTCAGAGGTGTTTTGACAGATTAAATAAAAGACGAGCCTTGAAAACCCATGAAATTTGTTTTCTTCTCTCTACAGCAACTCTGTTCTTAGAGGGGGAGAATTGGAAGGTTACCCAGTTTTTGTCTGATATAATCAGATAACAGCAATCAGATTTTCACAGATGGTATTACATAATATCTTTTTGGACTACAGCAATATATGTTGGTCTAAGATATTAAAACTACTACAAATAAATTATAGAATGAGGAAGTAGTAAGTGATTAGTGCCTCAAGAAAAGCTAGTTAAAATGTATAATGATAGGCTTGTTTAAAGATAAACATAAGACTGTGTTTGAATTTGCCTATTTACCAAACTGAATATTCTCCGTGTAGTTAATGATAGTAAAAGAAATTAATTCATGTACTCATTGGGTATAATTTTCCTTATTCAACATAAAAGGCTGTTGCCAAATTATGTCATTTGTAGCACCTATGGCAGCTAACCTGGTACAGAGACAGTTCAGAAATATCAGACAGAACCTAGCTGTTGTTATGGACACGGCATTGAGAGAATCAGTTCCTAGGCAGATTGATAAAAAGTCCAGGGTCCTCAAGGAGGAGAAAGGTTTCCACCCTTTCAAAGGGGTGGAGAAAGCTCTGGAAGTGGAGATAGGGGTCTGGAATTCTCAAGGAGGAGGAAAGGACAAATTTTTTTTTTGTCTACATTCCTTAGTCTTAGTCAATTACACAACTCAGTTTAAACTTTGTACTAGGGATTATGCAACAACAGTGTATCCTGCTTGAGGACAGCTTCTCCTTCCTGAAAACCTTCTGACTAATCCTGATATTTTAGAATGTATATTATGGGAGTGGGTCTGGTAGGCTCTTTCTATTGTTAAATTCTAATTTGTTATTCTAAAATGTAAATTGTGGGAGTGGGTCTGGTAAAATTTTCACAAATTTGAGACATTCTTTTGGTTCATTGTAGTAACTAATTAAGAATCCCAGCATCTTTCATGGTTCAGCAACAACCTTTCAGCATCTCATTTTGGATCAGTGAAAATTCTGGCTCCTGATATTTCAAGGACTTTCTTTGCATTTATCTTCCTTATGAACACAGAAATTATGTAGAAATTGTGACTGTGATACTTTGAAACAGTAAAGAAGCAGATTATAAAAGGCGTGATTTTACATTTTTGACACATTGGACCAAATGTATAGAATAAAATGTGCCAAAAGTCACCTCAACAATACTAGACTCTTACAATCTAATTCTTTAAAACAAGTCTAGCAAATTGCAAGCTATTTACTAGAAAACTAAATTAAACTAAAAAGAAGCAAAACGCCAAATCAGCCTAAATTTCACATGAAATTTGTAGGGCTAAAGAAACGAGAAGTTGAAATCATCCATGAATGGTCACTTGAGAAGGACACTTGCTTTGGACACATTTTGCAGTTTTAGATCACACCCATCATAGCTTTTGAAATTTCACACTTACTCATACAGATACAGCACATTAGCTGTAGCCAAACTGAATAAACACATTCTGCCTATTCTAAATCAATACTTGATTTCCAACTTTTTTGTTATAGGAATGAAGATTTTCCTGTGCACATAGCTTAAAATTTTTTCCTGGTTGGTTTCATTTTGTGTGTGTGTGTTTGAAATAGCCAGCTCATTTTCTTCAGATTTATTTTCTCCAGTTACACAGCAAGTTTTAAAAGTTATATAGCTACTAATCAATAAGAGGAGAAGGGGACGACAGAGGATGAGATGGCTGGATGGCATCACTGACTCGATGGACGTGAGTCTGAGTGAACTCTGGGAGTTGGTGATGGACAGGGAGGCCTGGCGTGCTGCGATTCATGGGGTCGCAAAGAGTCAAACACGACTGAAAGACTGAACTGAACTGAACTGAATCAATAGAATAAAATATTATGGATCATTCTCATACCACTGTATAAATGGTGGGTAAAAGAAGATTTTTTAACAAAGAAAAACAGAGAAATCAAAACAGAGAGAAACAAGAATGTACCACAGTTCCAATGTCTTTATGCTGTACTTAATGGCTTAATTGTGTCCAACTCTTTGCTACCCTGTGGACAGAGGAACCTGGCAGCCTACAGTCCATTCTACAGGCAAGAATACTGAAGAGGGTTACCATGCCTTCCTCCAGGGCATCTTCCCAACCCAGGGATACAACCCAGGTCTCCCACATTGCAGGCAGATTCGTTACTATCTGAACTACCAGGGAAGCCCAAGGTCTTTATGGACAAGTATTAAATTAATTCATGTATTGAAAAGAGGCTTAAAAAAAAAAAAAAAGAAAAGAGGCTTGGGAATAATTTGTCAGGCATCTTATACGTGGTAAAGCAGTAAACCAAAGGCAGAACTGAGATTCAGGAGGGATATCATATTTTTATTAGAAATTTGCAATATTTTGGTAATTATTTAACTTATAAGTCTTGATGGGAGTCAAGATTATCTCTCTCCAGAAAAGCTGAACATTCTGGCATTCTCAGCTTCACAAACCGCCCTATAGAAACTTGAATTTGGTCTCTCCTCTCTCTTTCTCTCACTCTCTTTCTCATGGCTATGACAACAATTTCTACAAGGCCAAGTTCCCTGTGCAGAAGGTTTTGTGATCTATTTTTTAGTTGGGAACTCACATTCCTTGAATCTTTGTGGGAATAATTCGAGGCCTGGGCAAAGGATGTGTTCCTTTGAGAGGTTACAAGGCAGACTGTTTTCACAGGCACAACCTTGGTCATAACACTCTGGGAACTGCCGAGAAATCAATTTGACTAGTCCATTAAATAGCCCCTTAAATAGGCTTGTATTTAAAGAGTCATTAGCATGTCTTTCTGGCATGTGTGGTGCTAGCTGGTGAACATTATTAAAGGCTTAGAATTAGGCTTGTTTAATAGTGTTCAGAGGTGAGAATGAAAAATATTGGGCAAAGGGGAACTATGGTTGCCAACATGCACTTTCTGATTTTTAATCACATTTGATGTCTAGATGAAGTCTTTTGCTACTCTTAATGGAGAAGGCAGTGGCACCCCACTCCAGTACTCTTGCCTGGGAAATTCTATGGGCGGAGGAGCCTCGTAGGCTACAGTCCATGGGGTCGTGAAGAGTCAGACACGACTGAGTGACTTCCCCTTCTCTTTTCCTTTTCATGCACTGGAGAAGGAAATGGCAAACCAATCCAGTGTTCTTGCCTGGAGAATCCTAGGGATGGGGGAGGCTGGTGGGCTGCAGTCTATGGGGTCACACAGAGTCGGACATGACTGAAGTAACTTAGCAGCAGCAGTTACTCTTAATAGTAATTTTTTCCTTCAGTGTAACTTGTCAAATTGATTCTAATTGAAGATATTTGGACATAGATTGTGATTCAGAAACTGTACATTCAAATTTCCTCCTTTTTTGAGAAATTCTTTTTGGTAAACATATGTGAGACTGTATTGTGGATATTTGCTTATGAATGAAATTAATGGGTCATGTAATGTCCTAAGGAAGAAGCTTTCCAAAATGGTTGCATCAATTTGCATCCCAAGCAATCTATGATATCCCAGGCACACCATATCTTTAGAAACATTTAAACTTGCAATCTTTATCATTTTAGCCATTCTGATGAGTAGTAGTGTCTCACTGTGATTATCATTTGCATCTTCCTGATGAGTTTGAGCAGCCTTAATATGTCTATTAGCCTTTTGGATAACTTCAGTTATAAAGTGTTTAATTATTTTTTTGCCTATTTTTCATCAGTTATTAGTATTTTTATTGATTTGGTAAGAGTTCTTTATGTATACTGAGTACACATTTTCTCTTGATTAAATATGTGTTATGTAAAATTCCCAGTGTCTTGTGACTTGATTTTGATCAACAAAATTTTGGTTGATTTTGATCGACAAAATTTTAAATTTCAATTTAGTAAATTTTTTCATATAGCTTTTAAGCTAAGACTTTTTAGGTTAGTATTTAAGAAATCTTTGTCTACCTCAAATCTTGAAAATATTTTCTCACAATCTACCAATTGGTTTTGCGTAGGTCATAATGGAGAAATAAAGATTCATTTTATTCCATATATAAATCCAGTTGACACAGAATTAGGACCAGTTTTTTGAATAAAACCAACATTCTGTATTATTCTTCAGTGCTATTGTTATGTTAAATCAAGTACTGTTTAATACCCTCTTTGTGCTATTCTATTACATGGAACAACAGACTGGTTCCAAATTGGGAAAGGAGTACATCAAGGCTGTATATTGTCACCCTGTTTATTTAACTTCTATGCAGAGTACATCATGAGAAACGCTGAGCTGGAAGAAGCACAAGCTGGAATCAAGATTTCAGGGGGAAATATCAATAATCTCAGATATGCAGATGGCACCACCCTTATAGCAGAAAGTGAAGAGGAATTAAAGAGCCTTTTGGTGAAAGAGGAGAGTGAAAAAGCTGGCTTAAAACTCAACATTCAAAAACTGAAGATCATGGTATCTGGTCCCATCACTCATGGCAAATACAGGGGGAAACAGTGGCAACAATGAAAAACTTTATTTACTTGGGCCCCAAATCACTGCAGATCGATGCTGCAGCCATGAAATCAAAAGACATTTGCTCCTTGAAAGAAAAACTATTACCAACCTAGACAGCCTATTAAAAAGCCGAGATATTACTTTGCCAACAAAAGTCCATCTAGTCAAAGTTATGGTTTTTCCAGTAGTCATGTATGGATGTGAGAGTTGGACTATAAATAAAGCTAAACACTGAAGAACTGATGCTTTTGAATTGTGGTGTTGGAGAAGACTCTTGAGAGTCCCCTGGACTGTGAGGAGATCAAACCTGTCAGTCTTGGAGGAAGTCAGTCCTGGTTGTTCATTGGAATGACTGATGTAAAACTGAAACTTTGGCCACCTAATGCAAGGAGCTGACTCATTTGAAAAGACCCTGATGCTGGGAAAGACTGAAGACAGGAGGAGAAGGGGACGACAGAGGATGAGATTGTTGGATGGCATAATCAATTGGATGGACATGAGTTTGAGCAAGCTCCAGCAGTTGGTGATGGACAGGGAAGCCTAACATGCTGCAGTCCATGGGGTTGCAAACAGTTGGACACAACTGGGTGGCTGCACTGCACTGAACTGATTACAAATATAATTTATACCAATACCACAATGTCCTAATTTTTGGAATGTAATAAACCTTTTTTCTCTTACTGTAAGTACTCCATTTTTTTCTATAGGTTATTTTGTCACTTGCATATACATTTTAGAAGATTTCCCTGGTGGCTCAGACAGTAAAGAATTTACCTGCAGTCTAGGAGACCTGGGTTTGATCTCTGCATTGGGAAGATCCCCTGGAGAAGAAAATGGCTATCCACTCCAGTATTCTTGCCTAGAGAATTCCCTGGACAGAGGAGCCTGGAGCATGACAGTTCATGGGGTCCCAAAGAATCTGATGTGACTGAGAAACTCAAACATGCACACACACACACGCGCATCTTAGATCACCTTTTCAATTATTGATAAAACTACCTGTAGGAATTTTACTGGGAATTATTTTGAATCTTTAGATCGATTTTGTTAGCATAGACATCTTTATAATAATGAGTCTTCCAATAATCAACCTGTTAAATTTTTTACTAACTTGAGTTTTTTAAGTTTATCTCAATAGTATATACTTTCCTATATAAAGATCTCACATCAGGACTTCCCAGTGGTGAAGAATCTGCCTTGCGATGCAGGGGATGTGGATTGAGCCTTGTTTGGGGAACCACTAGACCATTCAGGTATGACCTAAATCAAATCTTTATGATTATACAGTAGAAATGACAAGTAGATTCAAGGGATTAGATCTAATAGAGAGAGTGTCTGAAGAACTATGGATGGAGGTTCATAACATTGTACAGGAGGGGGTGAGCAAACCCATCCCCAAATAAAAGAAATACAAAAAGGCAAAATGGTTGTCTGAAGAGGGCTTACAAATATCTGAGGAAAGAAGAAAAGAGAGATGCAAAGGAGAAAAAAAAGATATATCCATCTGAATGCAGATTTCCAAAGAATAACAAGGAGACATAATAAAGCCTTCCTCAGTTGATCAATGCAAAGAAATAGAGGGAAACAATAGAATGGGAAAGACTAGAGCTCTCTTCAAGAAAATTAGAGATACCAAAGGAACATTTCATGCAAAGATGGGTTCAGTAAAGGTCAGAAATGGTATGGACCTAACAGAGGCAGAAGATATGAAGAGGTGGCAAGAATACACAGAACTACACAAAAAACATCTTTAATGACCCAGATAACCACAATGGCGTGATCACTCACCTACAGCCAGATATCCTGGAATGCAAAGTCAAGTGGGCCTTAAGAAGCATCACTTTGAGGAAAAGCTAGTGGAGATGAGGGAATTCCAGTTGAGCTATTTCATATCCTAAAAGATGATACTGTTAAAGTGCTACACGCAATATGCCAGCAAATTTGGAAAACTCAGCAGTGGCCACAGGACTGGAAAAGTCAGTTTTCACTCCAGTCACAAAGAAAGGCAATGCCAAAGAATTTTCAAACTAGTGTACACTTGCACTCACCTCACACACTACCAAAGTAATGCTGAAAATTCTCCAAGCTAGACTTCAACAATACATGAACCAAGAACTTCCAGATGCTCAAGCTGGATTTAGACAAGGCAGAGGAACCAAAGATCAAATTGCCAACATCCACTGGATCATAGAAAAGCAAGAGAATTTCAGCAAAGCTTCTACTTCTGCTTCACTGACTACACTATAATCTTGACTGTTTTGATCAAAACAAACTGTGGAAAAATCTTAGAGACGGGAATACCAGGCCACCTTACCTGCCTCCCTAGAAATCTGCATAGAGCTCAATAAGCAACAGTTAGAACCGGACATGAAACAATAGACTGGTTCCAAACTGGGAAAGGAGTACGTCAAGGCTGTATATTGTCACCTTGCTTATTTAACTTATCAGTTCAAGTCAGTTGCTCAGTCATGTCTAACTCTTTGCAATCTCATGGACTGCAGCATGACAGGCTTCCTTTTCCATCACCAGCTGCTGGAGCTTGCTCAAACTGATGTCCATCAAGTCGGTAATGCTGTTCAACCATCTCATCCTCTGTCAGCCCCTTCTCTTTCTGCCATCAGTCTTTCCCAGCATCAGGGTCTTTCCTAGTGAGTCAGTTCTTCACATCAGGTGGCTAATGTATCAAAGCTTCAGCTTCAGCATCAGTCCTTCCAGTGAATATTAGGGATTGGTTTCCCTTAGGATGGACTGGGTTGATCTCCTTGCAGTCCAAGGGACTCTCAAGAGTCTTCTCCCACACCAGAGTTTGATTCTTTGATGCTCAGCTTTCTGTATAGTCCAACTCTCACATCCATACACGAATACTGGAAAAACCATAGCTTTGACTAGATGTACCTTTGTCAACAACATAATGTCTCTGCTTTTTAATATGCTGTCTAGATTGTTCATAGCTTTTCTTCCAAGGAGAAAATGCCTTTTAACTTCCTGGCTGAAGTCACCATCTGCAGTGATTTTGGAGCCACCCCAAAATAAAGTCTCTTCCTGTTTCTATTATTTCACCATCTATTTAACTTATATGCAGAGTGAAAAACTAAAAGTGAAAGTCACTCAGTCGTCTCTGACATTTTGCAACCCCAAGGACTATATAGTTCATGGAATTGTCTAGGCCAGAATACTGGAGTGGGTAGTCTTTCCCTTCTCCAGGGTATCTCCCCAACCCAGGGATCAAACCCAGGTCTCCCGCATTGCAGGCAGCTTCTTTACCAGCTAAGACTCAAGGGAAGCCCAAGAATATTGGAGTGGGGACCCCATCCCTTCTCCAGTGGATCTTCCCAACACAGGAATCGAATCAGGATCTTCTGCATGGTACTCAGATTCTTTACCAACTGAGCTATCAGGGAAACCCAATATGGAGCCCTATATGTGATGCCAGAGTGGATGAAGCACAAGCTGGAATCAAGATTGCCAGGAGAAATATCAATAATCTCTGATATGCAGATGGCACCACTCTTATGGCAGAAAATGAAGAGGAACTAAAAACCTCTTGATGAAAGTGAAAGAGGAGAATTAAAAGCTGGCTTAAAACTCAACATTCGGAAAACAAAGATCATAGCATCTGGTCCCATGATTTCATGGCATAAAGATAGAGAAAAATGGAAACAGTCACAGACTTTATTTTCTTGGGCTCCAAAATCACTGTCGTTGGTGACTGCAGCCATGAAATTAAAATATGCTTGCTCTTTGGAAGAAAAACTATGACCAGTGTAGACAACATACTAATAACCAGAGACACTACTTTGCAGGTAAAAACCCTCCTAATCAAAGCTATGGTTTTTCCAGTAGTCATGTATGAATGTGAGAGCTGGACCTTAAAGAAAGCTGAACACTGAACAATTGATGCTTTTGAACTCTGGTGCTGGAGAAGGCTCTTGAGTCCTTTGGATTGCAAAGAGATCCAACCAGTCAGTCCTAAAGGAAATCAGTCCTGAATATTTATTGGAAGGACTGATGCTGAAAATCAAGTTCCAATTATATGGCCACCAGATGGAAAAGTTTGACTGACTGGAAAAGACTCTAATCCTGGGCAAGATGGAAAGCAGGAGAAGGGGAGAACAGGGGACGAGGTTGCTGGATGGCATCACCAACTCAATGGGCATGAGTTTGAGCAAGCTCTGGGAGTTGTTGATGGACACAGAAGCTTGGCAAGCTGCTATCCATGCTGTCACGAAGAGCTGGACATGACTGAGTGACTAAACTGAACTGAAACTCAGCCATTGTGACTAAAATATATTTTTATAATGTTTTCTAAATGGAAGAGAGCTATCATGATAAATAACAGTAGTAGGAACTATAAACTGGGCGTGTAGACAGAGAGGAACCTAGCAAAGTCTGTTTGTTAAAATACCTCTCTGTCCTATTGTCTCTGCAGGACTCAGAGTTAGTTCTGAGTTTATTTAGGACTTTATTTACCAAGCATTTGCTTTTCCATCTCCATGTCAATTGTCTTCCTCCACTTTGAAGTCACAAACAACTATTTCCACCATACTCTTTTGTCTTTAGTTCAAGACTACATATCTGGCTAGGGGTTTGGCCAATTTGACAAGTTACTTAGTCTTTTGGAGTTTTTTTAGGTATACTTGCTATTAAACTGACTTTTATACTTTTAATCTGCATTATGTTTGTGAGAACCCAGAAAGGTAGAGGAAAATTCCTTTCTCTTTGACTGCCTTTTTCAGACAAAGAACATTTCCTTCCAGTACCTAGATTGCTAAAAATTTTATTTTCAAATAGTATTGAATTACTTGAAATTATTTTTCTGCTTCTAGTAGTTTAGTCATGTATTTTTGCTTATTCATTAATGTGGTAAATTAATTGCTTTTTCACAATGTTAAACCAACACTTATTTATTAGCAAAAATTGCACGTTTTTTTAATGTATCACCCCTTAATATAGTACTGGATTTAGTTTGCTAACATTTTGCTTAGAATTTTTATATTTATGTTAATATGAGAGATAAATTATACATATTTGTAATATTTCAAATATTGATGCCAAGATAACCTGATTTAGTAAAATAGGTTAGGAAGGGTTTATTTTTCTTCATCTTACTTTTCTAGGATATTTTGAGTAAATTGTATTTATATGTTATTCAGTGTTTGAAATATTTCACCAGTGGCATGGAGTTTTGGTTAGGAAGTTTTTAAATTAAGGATTTGAAAGCTTAAATGGATATGACACTCTATTTTTCTCATCAGTTATAGCAAACCTTCTATTTTCTAGATATTTGTCAAATTCACATAAAATTTCAAAATCTTTAGCTTAAAGACATTTATTAAATTCTATTATTACTTATGTGGTGCCAACAAAGTTTGCGTATACTATGTTTTTATTCATTGTATTGGTTATGCAGGCCTTTGCTTTGTTGTTGTTGCTGTTAAGTCACTAAGAGATGTCCAAATCTTTGCGACCCCATGTACTGAAGCACCATAGGCTTCCCTGTCCTTCACTGTCTCCTGGAGTTTGACCTTACTCATGTCCATTGAGTTGGTGATGTAATCCAACCATTTTATCCTCCATCACGGCCTACTTTTTCCTGCCCTCAATCTTTCCCAGCAGCAGTCTTTTCCAATGAGTCAGCTCTTCACATCAGGTGGCCGAAGTATTGGAGCTTCAGTTTTAGCATTGGTCCTTTTAATGAATATTCAGGGTTTATATCCTTTAGAATCTCCTTGCAGTCCAAGGGACTCTCAAGAGTCCTCTCCAACAACACAGTTCAAAAGCACCAATTCTTCAGCACTCAGCTTTCTTTATGGTCCAACTCTCACATCCATACATGAATACGGGAAAAACTAGCTTTGACTATATAGAACTTTGTTGGCAATGTTATATCTCTGTTTTTTAATATGCTGTCTAGATTGGTCATAGTTTTTTTGTTTTTTTGTTTGTTTTTTTCCCCAAAGAGCAAGTGTCTTTTAATTTTATGGCTACAGTCACCATCTACAGTAATTTGAAACCCAAAAAAATAAAATCTGTCACTGTTTTCACTTTTCCTTCTTCTTTTTGCATAAAGTGATGGGACCAGATTGTCTTGTTATGGGTTTACAAAATGTATTCATCTGAGCTTAACTGATAAAAATATACTCTTTGTGATTTTAAGGCTTTGATATTTATTGCTACTTATTTTATGGTATGTGCATGTATGCTCAGTCACTCAGTTGTGTCTCTTTGTGACCACATGGCCTGTAGCCCACCAGGCTCCTCTGCCCGTGGGATTTTCCAGGTAAGAATACTGGGATGGGTTTCCATTTTCTTCTCTGGGGGACCTTCGAGACCCAGAGATTGAACCAGCATCTCCTTTGACTCCTGTATTGGCAGGCAGATCGATCACCATTGAACCACATGAGAAACCAAATATCATTAAATTTAATATATGTGTATACCTCATTTAGAACTTTCCTGGTGGCTCAGACAGTAATGTGTCTGTCTACCATGAGAGAGACCCAGGTTCAATCCCTGGGTCAGGAAGATCTCCTGAAGAAGGAAATGGTACCCCACTCCAGTATTCTTGCCTTAAAAATCCCATGGATGGAGGAGCCTGGCAGGTTGCAGTCCATGGGGTTGCAAAGAGCTGGACATGACTGAGCGATCTCACTTTCACTTTTCATACCTCATTTAAACTCAAAAAGAATATGTAATCTTCAGTGCACAGAAACAGTTTTAATATTCAATATCTTTATTGATTTTGTGCCTACTTGACTCACAGAAGGATGCTTTAAAATGTCTAACCTTGATCATAGGTTTCTCTATTTCTCCTTTTACTTCTGTTTTTACGTATAGTGAAGCTATAATTGGGTATACATACATCTAGATTGTTACATTATTATATAAAACAGATATTTTAATCTTTTGAATTGTCATAACGATGCATGGGAAACATAGAAGAGAATTTGAGGAAAAATTAAAGCAATATAAGAAGAGGTACAATTTCATTGAAATATATGGCAAAAGATTTTGAGCAACTTCTTAGATGGGAAGATGGAAAATGGCAAGACTATATCAGAACCAGAACTTTATGACGTATAAGACATTCATAATTATATAACTGTTTTCTGCATAGCAGGATACATATAGATTCTATTCCATAGTGTTAGTGTAAGTGAAGTCGCTCAGTCGTTTCCGACTCTGTGACCCATGGACTGTAGCCTACCAAGCTCCTCCGTCCATGGGATTCTCCAGGCAAGAATACTGGAGTGGGTTGCCATTTCCTTCTCTAGGGGATCCTCCTGACCCAGGGATTGAACCTAGGTCACTCACATTGCAAGCACACACTTTAACCTATGCACCACCAGGGAAGCCCAGCGTAGTCATTCACAAATATTCATTTCACTACCTTTATAAGTTAAAAATTAATGAACGAAACAAGACAAATGGGATTAGGGCAGAAAGGACATACAATATTTGAAAAATACTTTGAGTGACTACTATATACTAAAAACAAAAGAACTATACACAAATTTAATAACACCAATGTGATATGCACTAACATTTGTCATCAAATTTTTTATTTTAACAGACGAGAAGCAAATCATAGCTCTTGCAAGAGGAGAAATTATTTAGAAAATCTCAGTTAGAAACTGAGTGATGAGGCCAAAAAGTATCCACCGGATCTGACAAAGGCAAGAATTGTTTCAGTGGTGGAGTGGGGTAATGTACACATACAGTTGAAGAGTGAATAACAGATGCAGAAATGGCAACATTGAGATGAGTCAAGAGGCTCAAGAAACTTGAAAAGAAAATGAAGGGAAAGTACTGTAGAAACTAGAGGGTGACACAGAGTTAAGGGAAAATTTTGTTTTCTTTCTAATTGGGGGACTCAGTTGTATATGTACATATATATTGTTGCTTAGTCTCTAAGTCCTGTCCAACTCTTTTGCCACCCCATGGACTATAGCCTGCCAGGCTTCTCTATCTATGGGATTTTCCAGGCAAGAATACTGGAGTGGGTTACCATTTCCTTTGTTCAGGGGATCTTCCCAACCCAGGGATTGAACATGTGTTTCCTGCATTGGCAGACAGATTCTTTACCACTGAGCCACCAGGAAGCCCCTTATTTTGGCATATAAGAGAGCAACTTTATTAATAGTTTATTTCTCGAGTACAGGTTTTATTTTCCCCCATAAACTTGTGAAATGAGAGGATGTGCACTTAGATTTTTATCCTATGTTCAGAAAGCTGATCCAAAATATAGCGGTGTCAGAATTCAAACCTAGGTTTCTCTTAACCTACAACTGATTTCACATTACCATTTCCCCTTACAATGATGATCAGAGTCTCAACTCAGACATTTAATCTAATATTTGAAAGGGACCTTAGAACTTGAGCTGCTTAAAATGTTTTATTTTCTTTTCCTCTTGGTATTAAACTAATACTTTGCTATTCATTCACTGTCATCAGTCACTGTCTGAACATGCTGACTTTTTTCTATAACATGTTCAATCCCTACTAGAATATTTAAACAAGTAGGGTTATGTTTTAAATTTTCATTCAATGTGATCATTGTGATGCAGTTAACCAAAACCATAAGACCTAGTCATTGATGGCTCAGTACTCTGATGACAGTGCAAATTCTGCCACAAAACTGCAATTGGGGCAATAGAATACAGGATATGATGCATATACATATGAAATGCCTTCAACCAGACTATAAAAAATTCATGAAAAGTAATCATAGAAGGACTGTCAAATAAATTTCTTTATAAGTTTCTGTTATCATCAAGTTAGTAATTGAAATGGTATTTCAGTTAGAATAGTAAATCTCACTAGCAGATTTCTCATTCACTTGGGTTTATAAGAAAAAATGTCTATATTTTGAAAAGCTTTTCATTGTACTTAATACAAATGAGAGAAATGTCCTTCCTTTTTAGAAGAGTATACTACTTATGTAAAAGACTAAAATAGAAAAAATTATTCTAATGCACTGAATGCTTTGAGATACTTTAATTGTTCCCATAAAGCAAGGTGATTGACCAGAATTGATTTGAAAAAAGTGGCCTAAAAAAAAGTTCACTTGTATTACATGATTCATGGGTTATTTTTTATCATTAGTTAATAGATTAAGCCCTATATATTTAATTTTCTTCTCTAAACTGTCATATATTTCTTTATCTACATATAATTTAACAACATCCATTTCTGTGTGTGTGGATCACAAAAACTGCAGAAAATTCTTCAAGAGATAGAAATACCAGACGACCTTACCTGCCTTCTGAGAAACCTGTATGCAAGTCAAGAAGCAACAGTTAGAACCAGACATGGAATAACAGTTTCCAAATTGGGAAAGGAGTACTTCAAGGCTATATACCGTGCTTATTTAATTTACATGCAAAGCACCTCATGTGAAATGCTGGACTGGATGAAGCACAAGCTGGAATTATGATTGCCAGGAGAAATACCAATAACCTCAGATATGCAGATGACACCACCCCTATGGCAGAAAGCAAACAGGAAGTAAAGAGCCTCTTGATGAAGGTGAAAGAGGAGAGTGAAAAATCTGGCTTAAAACTCAACATTCAAAAAAACTAAGATATTGGTATCTGGTCCCAACATTTCATGGCAAATAGATGAGGAAACAATGGAAACAGTGACAAACTTTATTTTCTTGGGCTCCAAAATCACTGTAGTTGATGACTGCAGCCATGAAATTAAAAGATGCTTGCTCCTTGAAAGAAAAGCAATGGAAAAACCTAGACAACATATTAAAAAGCAGAGATAACACTTTGCCAACAAAAGTCTGGCTAGCCAAAGCTATAGTTTTTCCAGTATTCATGTATGGATGTGAGAGTTGGACCGTAAAGAAAACTGAATGCCAAAGAATTTTGCTTTTGAGCTCTGGTGTTGGAGAAGACTCTTGAGAATCCCTTGGACTGCAAAGAGATCAAACCCTTCAATCCTAAAGGAAATTAACCCTGAATATTCATTGGAAGGACTGATGCTGAAGCTCCAATACTTTGGCCACCTGATGCAAAGAGCTGACTCATCTGAAAAGAACCTGATTCTAGGAAAGACTGAAGGCAGGAGGCAAAGGGGGTGACAGAGAAGAAGATGGTTGGATGGCATAACTGACTTGATGGGCTTGAGTTTGAGCAAGCTCCAAGAGGTGGTAATAGACAGGGATGCCTGGCCTGCTGCAGTCTGTGGGGTTGAAAGGAGTTGGACACAGCTGAGCAACTGAACAACAAATTTATCAGTGCAAAATTACTAATATTTTATTCAGTTAATAACAGAGTATGTTCTTATATTACAAAATATATTGTCAAACCATAATATCTCCCTTTTCATTTAAGCTTTAATTTACCTACAGTGTTCCATAATGTAGCAGTGTACAATTTTGGATCATTGTAGTGTTAATGGATTAATTCATCACTGCTTTTTAGTAACACAGTATTTTACTTTCTGAATCTGTTTTCAGAATTTTGCTAATTATCAGGCTGAGACTATAAATTACATATACATAATTGTTGAACAAACCCGTATCTTGATTTTTGATAAAAAATAATAATTGGCCAGCCATATGTCTGAGTCAACTTTAGATAATCACGCTAACTTCCTGAGGGGAAATAAATTAGCAAATAATCCATTTTATTGGAATTGAGAAGCTGTCACAAGAAATGAGACAGGAAGAATATAAAGATTTATTGCCGAACCAAATAAGAAACCTGTATTTGGAAATCCCAGGTGGCATAGTCTATAAAAGTAAACTTAAGAGAAAAGCAAAAAAATAAACCAAAGGATAATCAATGAAAAAAATAAAGGTCAAGTATTCAACTAAAGTAATCCAAACTTACTAGCAAATCAGCCTCTGGAATAATAGAAATGGAATTTTTTGATGAAAGGATTTCTTAAGACACTCTATAGGAGTAAGCTTTGAGATAAAGTTCCTTTCTCACACTTGGTAAACCAATGAGAAAAGCCTTCTTGGTGGAATTCAGAGGCATACACCTCAGACAGAAAACAGGCACACTATTCCTATCTGGTAAAACAAAAATAATTAAGTTAAAAAGAGGAAATAGATATGTACTTCTTGTTCTTCAGACTTTGTATAAGGCTCTAAGACGCCATCCCAGTTAAGGTGTACCAACCAGGGGTTGTGCACATCCTCATAAATCAGCTAGTACAGAATTGCTTCTGGTGCCTTAGGGTCCTGGCTTCTTTCAAATAGCACCTCTTCTGCCTAATGGATTGCTTTCCAGAGGAAACCAAAGTTCTGGTATAACAAGACTGGGAATAAAGATAGTTTCTTTCACATTGCCAACAGATGGAGAAGAAAGAGATTAGTAAAAGTATGAAAGTCTGAAAATGATTTCAAGTACAAAGGTATCTGTTTTTCTTTTCTTAATTTAATACAAGACTTCAGTTCAACAAATACTTGTTGAGTGTATAACTTGTGCTATAATTTTTAGATGTGAATATTCAACAAAAAGACACTAATCCCTGCATTCATACTGCTTATATTCTGTTGAACTTGTCTTATTTTAGATCTGTTTTACTCAAGGCCAAAGTTTTCTGAGTTTGTGAGGTTTTTTTTTTTTTTAAGCTTTATTTTGATATATTTCACATCCCACACAATTTACCTACATAAAATGGGCAATTCAATAGTTTTCAGAACATATACAGACTTGTGCAACCATCAGAACAATCTAATTTTAGCATATTTCCATCACTCACCCCTTGAAAGAAACATAATACCCGTTAGAAAACACTCCCTTCCCTCCCAATCGCCTTAGCATAAGGCAACTGGTAATACAGTTTATACCTTGATAGATTTGCCAATTCTGGATATTTCCTATAAATGAAATCATACATTATTTGACTTAATGTTTTCAAGTTTTATACATATTGTAGCATGTATCAGTACTTAATTCTCATTTGAAGCTATCTGCTTTCACAGTTATTAATTTAAAGTAAGACTTGTCTTAGTTTATGCCCTTTTCAGACTTTCAAATTCCACAGAACATTTTCACCTTCAATTGAAAATAAAACTTTAAATGGGATGGTTTATTTTAGAACTGAAAAATATTTGAAGATCATCCAGTCAATTTTTAAATGAATAAAGAAGTACAAAATCGAAGTGGTTTGCTAGAAACTATCTCTTCCCCTTCCTCTTAACTTTTTATCATAGGGCTTGCTTGGTATGGATTTTGATAGCTTTTTATTTATCTGTAGGATTTTGTAATCTCTTTATTGAAGAAGCAATTTTGATAAATTTCAGTTTATAGACTATTGTTTTTTCCTATAAAAATAATTTTTTTGTTTTTGTTCTACAATGCAAATAAAGAAACTATATAAATCAAACAAATATAATTTTCCTTGATTACAACCTAGAGGCCCGTTTTATATTAGTCTTACAACAAAGTATTGCAAAAATTACTCATCAAATTGTGCTGGCGATAATTTGCACTCGCACTTTCTCTGACTTTCATTTTAGTTGGCTCCCGATGCATACATTCTTAAAGGTCCTACAGCCTGCAAAATAACATTTCTCCATCATCTATATCTGCCTTTTCACCTGTTTTTCTGAACTACATGAAATAATTCAGAATACTTATTTTAAAACCTCATAATAAACAGTACTCGATATTATGTCAGCAAATGATTAAATATGTCAGTCTTTTCAGAATTCACACTTCAGCTCATTAGCTTCCAGATGAAATGAGTATAGCAGAATACTAACCAGCACCTACCACAATCAGCCTTTTAAAAGGATTCAGCCTCTACTTATACCAGCATTCCAAAGAAAAAGATATATTTGAACAATTACTATATCAAATTTCTCAGAAGTTTCTACAGAAATACCTTCAACATTTTCTGAACTTCATTTATCTTATCCTGAAGTTTTCACATGGTTCTCATATTTACTTTATGTTTTATTTCTGATATGGCTTCTGGCATTGCAGCATTTTACTACCATTTGATTTTTTTCCAACTGAAACTCTCCCTCTTTTCCAAACAACCACCATTAAAATCCTTAGAGTATTATGTCTTTTGTTTAGATTTCTCTTCCTCTGATTACTGCAGGTATCATGCTCAGAATTTGTATTTTAAAATTATATCTACCTCTACAGAGCACTAATAGGTGCTTACATCAGAATTATTTTGTTCAGAATTGTTTTGTAGTGTTCATTTTAACTGACTTCCTATTTTACTGTTGAAGGTAGAACTTGCAAAGTCATATGAATTCCATCTAAATATTCAGGTTCTATTTGATAAATGTAAAATAGTGCAGTAATTTCTTTCTACACAGGAAATCATTTGTACCTATATCCAAGTTGGTTATTTTTCTATATTTAATATACTATTAAATTCTAATACTATTTTTATCAGTCCTTAAATTATATATTAAGAACAAGAAAATCTGATGCAAATTGAGAGAAGTAACAGTAAAATAATATCTCAAAGAGAGACCTGAGAAAAATGTGTCAGAGGGACACTTGACTGCACATTTTGAAAGAACTATTTCTTAGATGTAGCAAGATTTCTCTGCATCCAGAGACCTCAACTCCACTTTTTCTGCACCCTTTCTATCAAGGCCTCAAGTTTTTCACAAATCTCACCCCTAAGGCATAATGGAGAAGGAACTGAGGTGCCTAGGCCAGCTGAGCTGTCTAGTGCTGAAAGCTTGTAGGCTAGACTCATAGAAAACATTTATTTTACAACACAAGCCTTTTCATTTTGAGTCCAGCAAAAGCAGCACATAACAATAAAAATCTGTTTTGGTTGGCAAGCTGAGCATGAATCGAGGATTGTTTGCCTGGCTTCTAACTCATCTTTTCTGCTTTTCTGGAAGGTCCCCTTCCTATAGTCTCTGGGTGTGCAAAGTGAATACTTGGGGCCTTCACAGGGTTGCAAAGAGTTGGAAGCATCTTAGTGACTAAACAACAACAACCTTTGTTTCTCAGATCAGCAATGTTCTAATTATTCTCTCTCCATTGTTCCAAAACTTGAGTCCTTCAGCAGACCCTTTAGAAGTTCCCACAAAGATCCTCTAAGTTCTGCAACTTTAAAACTAGAGGTTATAATTTTATAAATAAATGAATTGAACTTCCATGGCTCTTTTGTATTCTTTTTCAGTCACAGCACAAAAATTACACATTTTATTTAAGTTTCTTTAAGGAAATTTTGTATTAATATTCTATGTACTTTAAATTTTATAATGTATATATAAGAACATATTTATAAAAATATATAGAAATAGAAAATATGTAACTTGGAGAGACAGTTCTGAAACATCAGATCCTAAATGCTACAAGGCCCCTTATGAACAAAAGTCCCACCTGTTATTTTTCTGGTTACCAATTCTTATATATTGTGGAGGGGAAAGGGATTTCCCTGTCAGTTCAGTTCAGTCACTCAGTCATGTCTGACTCTTTGCGACCCCGTGAATCACAGCACGCCAGGCCTCCCTGTCCATCACCAACTCCTGGAGTTTACTCAAACTCATGTCCATCAAGTCAGTGATGCCATCCAGCCATCTCATCCTCTGTTGTCCCCTTCTCCTCCTGCCCCCAATCTCTCCCAGCATCAGCATCTTTTCGAATGAGTCAACTTTTTGCATGAGGTGGCCAAAATATTGGAGTTTCAGCTTCAGCATCAGTCCTTCCAATGAGCACTCAGGACTGATCTCCTTTAGAATGGACTGATTCTATCTCCTTGCAGTCCAAGGGACTTCACTATACCACCAGGCAATCCTTGAACATCAATTGTCCTACAACGCAACTCAGTTCTGACACTATCCATCCAGAGATAGCATTATAATGCATAAGTTAAGGACTCAGTCCTTTAAGACTCCTTCAGAGGATAACAAGTTGAGATTTGTCATCTGTGCTTCTAACCAATAGCCTGCAAATGGGAGGTTCCCATGACTCCCCCAGAGATTCAATTAATTTGCTAGAGAGATTCACAGAACCCTCAGAAACATTTGCTTACTAGATTATTGGTTTATTATAATAGAGCATATTAGTAATTCAGGAACAGCCAGATACAAGAGATGCATAAGGGGAAAGGGTGAAGAGTCTCCATACTCTGCCTTAAATCCTACTGTTCCTAAAACTCCACGTGATCACCAACTCAGAAGCTCTCCAAACCCCATTATTTTGGAGTTTTTTAGAGGTGTTGGGGGACTGTGTAATTTCCTTGGTTCTGTTTAGCTGCAGCAAAAACTTGAAGTGACAAATGGACCAGTGATACAGCTCAGTTTTATTTAGAAAGCAAAGGAAAATACATTCTAGAGGCATGAGGGCGGGTCGACCCAAAAGACATGAAGAGAAGAGAAGCCCCTGGCTCGATATTGGCTCCTCTTTTTATATGGTTTTTCTCCTTCTCTTGAGCCTTGCCTATGTAAATTGGGCTAGCCAGGAGGGCTGTTTGTTTTACCTGAGGTCTTCTCTTCTGGTCCTTGGACCTTCCTTTGCTCTATTTTTTGCGAGGTTTTCCCCTTCATTGTCTTTTAGCCACCACCATTTTGGACTCTTTTTCCTATTCTAACTACCTAACAATGGCTTTGTTATATAAGCATGGTTGATTAAATCATTGGTCATTAGCTATTGATTTAAGCTCCAGGCCCACTCCTCTAGCTGTAAATCAGAGGTTGGAACTGAAAGTTAAAACATTTTATTCATGGTTAATTCTGCTGGCAACCAGCCTCCATCCTTACGTGCAGTACAAAAGTCATCTCATAAATGTTGAAAAACAAAATTCAACCTAGTAAATTTGGAGATCTAACTATTAGGTGATTCATGAATCAGGCAGCATCCCCTCTAGTAAATAGAAGGGCCTTCTGAGAAGTTGTACAAAATAGAAGGCTTTTATAGGCAGAAGGAGGGTGGGGATGAAGGTGCTAGCCAACAACAACAACAAAAGGAAAAAAAGGAAAAAGGATTGGTTTAGTCCAGACCATCTTCCTGGAGGTGGAGGGAGGAAAAGGAAACAGAAAGGATCCCTATCATGCAGATTACCTACTAGTGTAGATGAGGAAATTTCAGATTAACTGCTTGAAAGGTCAGTTACTGCAATAGGTTGAAACTGAAATAAAATCTTGGTTTGGGGCTTCACTGGTGGCTGGTAAAGAATCTGCCTGCAATGCAGGAGACCTGGGTTTGATTCCTGGGTGGGAAAGATCTGGAGAAAGAAATGGCAGCCCACTTCAGTATTCT
Source organism: Nanger dama (assembly GCA_917880005.1). Lineage (NCBI taxonomy): Eukaryota > Metazoa > Chordata > Mammalia > Artiodactyla > Bovidae > Nanger > Nanger dama. The sequence goes on from CAKJTW010000059.1 coordinate 9,752,199, forward strand.
TGCCTGGAGAATTCCGTGGACAGAGGAGCTTGTGGGCTATAGTCCATGGGGTTGCAAAGAGTCGGACACTGAGCAACTAACACTTTTGCTGCACTGGAGGCAAATGACTCCATTTGGGTCTTATTATTTCTTTTTAACATGACAAAAGATACCTTTATTGTTCTCTCAACACAGGAAATTCCAAGAGTTTTAGGAGCCTTGTGCCAGAAATGGGGCAAAAATAAAATATGTATTAACTTTTTATAAATACCAATATCATACCTGAAAATTATTGATGCCATTAACTTATATTTGAAACAAGTTAGATCAAGTAATTTCTCTCTTATATAAAAGACATAGCAGCTTCCTATCTCCCCTTGGTTTAAAATCTATAATTCTTACTGTTGCCTATAAAACTCTATATTAAGAGTTGGCAAACTTTTGAAGGCCTAGATATCAAATATTTTCTGTAGAAACTACCAAACTTGGCATTTGTAGCATGTAAACAGTCATAAATAATGCAGAAACTGAAAAGAGTGTGGCTGCATTACAACAAAACTTTATGGACACTAAAATTTGAATTTCATATGATTTCCAAGCATCATAAAATATAGTTTTAGTGTTGATATTTTATTCCAAACATTCAAAATTATAATAAACACTTATAATGGTCTACGAGTCATATAGAAATAGTTGGTGAGTCAAACTTGGGCTGCAATTCCTGTTCTGTATGAGCTACACTCTCACAGATTTCATTCACTCGACCACACTTCCTCTCCTCATGGACTCTCTGTGCCTGACATCCTTGCTCTTCCTTGCATACAATAAGTGCATTCTTACTTCAGTGCCTTTGCACAAGCTGTGTCCTTTGCAGAGAACACACTTTGTCCTAATCTTTTAATAGCTCATTTCTTTCACTTTTGAAGACTAATTATTCTCTTATCATTCAATGCCAAACATGTTTTTCTACACTATTACTCTTTATCCTCATGTAATACCTCAGTTTTCATTTAATACTTATTATTCCAGTATTCTTGCCTGGAGAATCCCATGGACAGAGGAGCATGGCGGACTGAGGTCCATGGGGTCACAAAGAGTCAGACACGACTGAAGCCACTAGCACAGCACAGCTCAGCACCCACCAAATTATGTTTTGTTAATTATTTTTTTCTCACTAGAATGTAAGCTTTGAGAGAGAAGGGATTTGCCTTTCTCCGCTGTTTCATCCTGAATAGTGCTTGGCACAAAATATGCACTCCAATGAATATTTCTCCTTGAATGGATTGTTGTTATTTATATTATCAAAATTCTTTATTCTCTTCATCTCAACTATCATTTTGAAGTTCTGTGTGACTGGAGCTAATATCAGTCTGTGAATTGTCAACATTTGAGAGTTTCTTTGAAAAATGTTACTCAGTGGTGTCCAGCTCTTTGTGATCCTATGGACTGTAGCCTGTCAGGCTCCTCTGTCCATGGAATTCTCCAGGCAAGAATACTGGAGTGGGTTGCCATGTCCTTCTCCAGGAGATCTTCCCAGCCCAGAGACTGAACCTGGGTCTCCTTCATTGCAGGTGGATTCTTTACCATCAGAGCCACCAGGAAAGCCCCTATCTTCAATATTTTGTATTGTTCTGCCACATGATTGCTGCACAAATCTCCTCTCTGCTAATGCTGGTCTTTAATCTGGCTGATCTGTGTTCAATACAATTCTCATTATTAATCCAATATCATTATTCTGAAGCTAGGTAATCCTTATGTAATCTTTCTATCTCTCATGGCTTGTAGAGGGTACTGTGGTGCCCTGGTTAGCTGTCCTATTGTGCCCTAACACAAGTGATTCTGCAAGGAGTTCACAGGTGTCCTATGTCTTCAGAAAATTGCCCTGAACTGATGGGAACCACTTCAGTAGGTCATAATTCAGAAAATGGCCTCCAGTTTATGACTAATAAGGAATAAGCACAAAAGGTTATTCTTTAGGCCTCAAGAGGAAATTATTTTAAGGTATAGTTTATGCTCCAGAGACATTACCCTGTGGTTCAAGCCAGGGTAAATAGCTTAAGACTTTTCCTAAGACTACATCCTTGCTCATCCCTTTTCCTTTCAACCCTACTTTACTCCCTCCCTTTACATTTTTCTTCTATGAATACTTCCTCAGCAAATCATGTGCGCCTTGATCTCTACCTCTGGTTCTGCTTCTAGAATAAAGTTCCTACTGTAGTAAACCCGTGAACTCTTACCCAGTTCCTACTAAGCAGGTCCACCAAAATCAATCCATAACAAACTCAAAACCATAGCATTATGTAACAGTGATCTTTCGATATCTTACTTTTAGAGTACAAAGTAGGACACCTTCCAGCTACTGATAAGCCTCGGCTAGAATGTGGCAGCATCAAAGATTGATTAAATTAACATAGGCAATTCGTGAAATACCTTGTGTTTAGCAGTATGCCAGTCAATCTCTCATTAACTGATTTTGCTAAATGAATAACATGCTTAAAGTCATGTTTAGTAATCTAGACACAGATATACATACAAAAATATCTTTGGGTATGTATACATTCTCAGGTTAGTATACACACATTTATTTCCTTGTTCTGTTAGCTATCACAGAATTGATCACAGAATCAATGACACCTCAGTAGCAACAAGCACACCCAGTCCCCAGATCTTGGTTTCTAATACCATTATCCAATAAAGAAAATCTGGACTTCATGAGGAAATGGCTAATTCCATGACTGATAACAAGTGGCCTGGAACATTTTGTAGTGTGAAAGTAAAACAACAATAATGAGGTATGTCAGAGGAGCAGCATAGGAGACAAATACCAAATAGCCAAAGCTGGAATAATCTGGACAATGGAATAAAAGAATTTTTTTATTTTAGCCAAAGTATAAAATAAATATTTATGAATCTGTACTGACATAATGAAATAAATAGATAAGAGCGAATAGACAGATTTCTCCTGCAGAAGAATTTCAACTATTTTATGTAGAATAAAATACTTCAAGGAGACAGAGAATAGCTCTCACCTTTTAGTGGGAGCTACTCATACTGTCCCTGGAGAAAGAAACTGCAACCCACTCCAGTATTCTTGTTTGGAGAATCCCATAGACGGAGGAGCCTTGTGGGCTACAGTCCATGGGGTTGCAAAGAGTCGGACACGACTGAGAGACTTCATTTCACTCATACTGTCATTTTACCAAAGAGCACTGTATGGAAAAAGAGTATAAAATAATTTTATAGTTAAGAAACTTGGCACACACTGTCTCAGCCAGACGACAAGGCTGATGTTAGCAGTGCTGTGAGTTGACAGTCAGCTTGATATGATACGAAGAGAATAACACTTAATTTCTATAGTCTCCCTCCCCCAAAAAATCCATAATTCCAGTCTCAAGGGAAAAAATCAACTAAATCCCAATTAACAGTCTACAAAATATCTGACTCCTCAAAACTGCCAAAGGAAATAGGAGACAAGTCTGAGCAATTTTCACAATTAAGAGAAGCTTAAGAAGACATAACAAGTATAATGTGCTATCATGATAGGATTCTGGAACAGAAAAAGGACATTAGGTAAAACTTAGGGAAATATCAGTAAGTATGGTCTTCAGCTAATAATAATGTATAAATATTGATGCAATAACCGTGATATGTAGCCTACATGTAAGATGTAGAGAAAACTATTTATGGGATACATGGGAATTCTCAAAACTATCTTCACCAACTTCACATCAATATAAAATTTTAAAGTTTATTTATTTTTAAATATTAAATTTATAACTGCAACTTTACAATTACATTGTTCAAGAAATTTTAAATTCAAGAAAATGCCTAATCTACAATAGACTGTCTTGAATACATTTTTGATTATTTTTGGAGGAAACCCACTTTGAAGCTTCTAATAGCCTCTTAATAGTATGTGCCTGTGCATAGTTGCTCAGTCATGTCCAATACTTTGAGACTCTTTAGTCTGTAGCCCACTAGCCTCCTCCATCCCTGGGATTTTTCAGGCAATAATACAGGAGTAGATTGCTATTTCCCTCCTCCAGGGGATCTTCCAACCCAGAGATCAAGCCTGAATCTCCTGTATCTCTTGCATTGCAGGCAGCTTCTTTACCTGCTGAGCCACTGGGGAAGCCCATAATTCAGTATATACCTAAAGAATTTAAGATATTTTTGTTATTAAGATCATTTTTTTATGACAGTGAAATTCTTAATCTTTTCAACAATATTTTGGCATTACTTTTCATATTATCTGTAACAAAATCTTGAAATATTTACTATGATGCAACAAAATTGGGAAAGGAGTACATCAAGACTATATATTATCAACTTGTTTAATTAACTTATATGCTGAGTACATCATGAGAACTGCCAGGCTGGATGAAGCACAAGCTGTAACCAAGATTGCAGGGAGAAACATCAGTAACCTCAGATATGCAGACGACATCACCCTATGGGAGAAAGTGAAGATGAACTAAAAAGCCTTTTGATGAAGGTGAAAGAGGAGAGTAGGAAAATTGGCTTAAAACTCAATATTCAGAAAATTAAGATCATAGGAACCAGTCCCATCACTTCAAGACAAATATATGGGGAAACAATGGAAACAGTCAGAGACTTTATTCTTTTGAGCTCCAAAATTACTGCAGAAGGTGACTGCAGCCATGAAATTAAAAGACATTTGCTCCTTGGAAGAAAAACTATAACAAACCTACACAGCATATTAAAAAGCAGAGACATTACTTTTCTGACAAAGGTCCACATAGTCAAAGTTATGGTTTTTCCAGTAATTATGTAAGGATGTGAGAGTTGGACCATAAAGAAGGCTGAGCACCTAAGAATCGATGCTTTCGAACTGTGGTGTTGGAGAAGACTCTTGAGAGTCCCTTGAACTGCAAGGAGATTAAGCCAGTCATTCCTAAAGGAAATCAGTCCTGAATATTCATTGGAAGGACTGATGCTGAAAAATGAGGCTCCAATATTTGGCCTCCTGATGTGAAGAGCTGACTCACTAGAAAAGATCCTGATGCTGGGAAAGATTGAAAGCAGAAGAAGGGTATGACGGAGAATGAGATGGTTGGATGGCATCACCGACTCAGTGGACATGAGTTTGAGCAAGCTCTGGGAGATGGTGAAGGACAGGGAAACCTGGCATGTTGCAGTCCATGGGATTACAAATAGTTGGATGCAAATGAGTGACTGAACGACCAACAGTATGATGCAACAAATCCATAACATTCTATGACTATAAAACCTTTCATTGATGTTTAACTTACCTAATCTAAATATTTTCTGAGTTCATTAGGAAGAGAACTTGGTAGGAGACAAACTACAATTTCTTGAACATTTATGTCCCATCATGTATTTACTACTCAAGCCTCATATCTGTTATTCAGCTCCCTCCTCATACACTGCAAGAGATCCATGGTTTAACACATTCAGAGAAGGGGAATAGACCCACTGACTGTCAGGCAGTCCTACTGAAACGTAAGTTACCAGGTAAAGGCACATTCTTCAACTTCTGTGCTCACTCCTCTATTCTTTCAACCTAGAACAGTAACAGGAAGATAGAAAATCATTATTAAATATGTACTCAATAAATGAATGAGACTAAGAGACCTGTCCAAAGCAACACAATCACTCATGATATAAACAGGATGAAATCTATAGTTACTATTTGTTTCCTACAGGGTCCTATCATGAACCCGTGACATGGCAGTTGGACCCTAAGCTACTGAAGGAGAGGCCCTAAAGGAAAAGCAGATGCCAAGGAGTTCATGGCCATCAGGGTAGTACCCTGAACATTTGTTGTTGTTCAGTCACTAAGTCATGTCTGATTCTTTGCAACCCCATGGACTACAGCACTCCAGGCTTCCCTGTCCTTCATAATCTCCAAAAGTTTGCTCAAGTTCATATCCATTGAATCGGTGATGCCATCCAACCATCTGGTCCTCTGTTGCCATAGTACATATCAAATCATAGAATCTCCACTGAGCTCATTAATGGGCCACAAAATAAAAGAGAGATTTAGATAAATTGGGAAAAGAGGTATAGACTTTCTTAGATTTGACTCATGAACATATTATTATATTTTTTCATCACATGAAAGCTTTGATTTTATAATATAGTCAAACTCCTGTTTTGCAGAAGGTCATTAGATTCATTCATTGCATACTTTTCTCTTTTGCCAGATTGTAAAGTTTTTATGCTGTGCACCACAGAAAAAGGAAGAAAGAAAACACTACACTATCTAGTGACTTCATCTAGAAAAAACTTAAAGGGAAATATAAAAATAAATATATTTTTAAAATTCAGATATATTTTGAAGCAGTATTTTATAATTACCAATGAAGGCACAGAGAACAAAGCTTCTTTGATATACAAGCAGTAAAAAATTAAGTTTTGTCTGGAAAATCCATTCTGTTACACATTATATTTGGGGTGGGGTGGGAAGAATCAATTGTAAATACAGAGCCAAGGTACAATAAGTGGAATTTTTATTACTGTGAAAATCAAACCCTACTTTAAAAATATTAATAAATCATAGAAAAATATTTTTTTGCATTAAAAGCTAGAAAACTTTAATCCCCCAAATTTGTCCTTTGTTTGAGTACATGTTCTAAAGACATTTTAAATAAGGACAAATATAAAATTCATTTATTTGAAAATCCTTATAGTCTATAGCAGTGTTCTTATTTATTTATTTAATGTACTTACCGAATAGCTATTATGTACCAGACCCACATTAAGCTGGAGACACCTTAGATTTCATACTCTCATAAGAGTTCATATGGTAGCGGGGAAAATGTAGGAGACTAACAACAATTAGTAAGCATCACTTGAGAATAACAGCATGAAAAACAACAATTTCAGAAATAATAATAGTCGTTACCATTTTGAGTGTCTACCCTGTCTAATATAGTACCATAATTTTAATCTTATTCATCTCACATAAAACACTGGAGGCATGTATTTACAAATGAGACAATGGGGTCAAAAAGATTCAGTAATTTACCAAATAGGTGAAAAGAAATAAGTGATAAAGTAGGATTTGAATCTTGGTCTACTAGTAAAAACCAGGCCTTTTAGCTTTCTTACACTGCCTTTCAAAACTAGCTAACAGTTTGCAGTGCGAATCAAACCCTTTCATAAAAAGGAAAAACGTTGTGTTTCATTATAGAAATACAATATTTAGAAAGGGGATGACTGTTATAACCTAGAATTCTTAATAGCATAGTGGTTAATAAACCAAAATTCTGAAGTCAGATATTTGAAGTTACACTCTAGATTTGTTACTAACTAACTGTGAAACTCTGGACTAGTTAAACTTTGACCACATACTATTTTAAAAACTTTTAATTCAATACTTAATCATTGTCTACCTTAGTTTAATCATCCATAAAGTTTGTATAAACACTGAATGAGTTAGTATATGTAAAGTGCTTAGAACAATACTTAAGTACCTATAAACTGCCAGGATCCTGTGTCGATGGGATTTTCCAGGCAAGAAGAATGGAGTAGGTTGCCATTTCCTCCTCCAGAGGATCTTCCCAACCCAGGGATCAAAGTCTCATCTCTGACATCTTCCATCCAGTCAGGTGGTCTTGTATTCTCACCTCTTTCAGAATTTTCCACAGTTTATTGTGATCCACACAGTCAAAGGCTTTGGCATATTTTAGTTCAGTTCAGTCCCTCAGTTGTGTCCAATTCTTTGTGACCCCATGAATTGCAGCACGCCAGGCCTCCCTGTCCATCACCAACTCCCGGAGTTCATTCAAACTCATGTCCATCGAGTCAGTGATGCTATCCAGCCATCTCATCCTCTGTCGTCCCCTTCTCCTCCTGCCCCCAATCCCTCCCTGCATCAGAGTCTTTTCCAATGAGTCAACTCTTTGCATGAGGTGGCCAGAGTATTGGAGTTTCAGCCTCAGCACCAGTTCTTTCAATGAACACACAGGACTGATCTCCTTTAGGATGGACTGGTTGGATCTCCTTGCAGTCCAAGGGACTCTCAAGAGTCTTCTCCAACACCACAGTTCAAAAGCATCAATTCTTCGGCACTCAGCCTTCTTCACAGTCCAATTCTCACATCCATACATGACCACAGGAAAAACCACAGCCTTGTCTAGATGGACATTTGTTGGCAAAGTAATGTCTCTGCTTTTGAATATGCTATCTAGGATGGTCATAACTTTTCTTCCAAGGAGTAAGCGTCTTTTAATTTCATGGCTGCAGTCACCATCTGCAGTGATTTTGGAGCCCCCCAAAATAAAGTCTGACACTGTTTCCACTGTTTCCCCATCTATTTGCCATGAAGTGATGGGACCAGTTGCCATGATCTGATTTTTCTGGATGTTGAACTTTAAGCCAACTTTTTCACTCTCCTCTTTCCTTTTCCTCAAGAGGCTTTTTAGTTCCTCTTCACTTTCTGCCATAAGCGTGGTGTCATCTGCATATCTAAGGTTATTGATATTTCTCCCGGCAATATTGATTTCAGCTTGTGCTTCTTCCAGCCCAGCGTTTCTCATAATATATTCTGCATATAAGTTAAATAAGCAGGGAGACAATACACAGCCTTGACGTACTCCTTTTCCTATTTGGAACCAGTCTGTCGTTCCATGTCCAGTTCTAACTGTTGCCTCCTGACCTGCATACACATTTCTCAAGAGGCAGATCAGGTGGTCTGATATTCCCATCTCTTTCAGAATTTTCCACGGTTTATTATGATCCATACAGTCAAAGGCTTTGGCATATTCAATAAAGCAGAAATAGACATTTTTGTGGAACTCTCTTGCTTTTTGCATGATCCAGTGGATGTTGGCAATTTGATCTCTGGTTTCTCTGTCTTTTCTAAGACCAGCTTGAACATCTGGAAGTTCATGATTCGCGTACTGCTGAAGCCTGGCTTGGAGAATTTTGAGCATTACTTTACTAGCGTGTGAGATGAGTGCAACTGTGTGGTAGTTTAAGCATTCTTTGGCATTGCCTTTCTTTGGGATTGGGATGAAAACTGACCTTTTCCAGTCCTGTGGCCACAGCTGAGTTTTCCAAATTTCCTGGCATATTGAGTGAAGCACTTTCACAGCATCATCTTTCAGGATTTGAAATAGCGCAGCTGGAATTCCATCACCTCCAGTAGCTTTGTTCATAGTGATCCTCTCTTTCTTTTTTTTTTTTTTAAATACTTTATTCTACATTGCAATACTGTATTGGTTTTGCCGTACATTGACATGAATCAGCCACAGGTGTACACGATCTCCCAATGCTGAAACCCCTCCCACCTCCCACCCCATATCATCTCTCTGGATCATCCCGTGCACCAGCCCCAAGCATCCTGTATCCTGTAATGAACATAGACTGGCGCTTCATTTCTTATATGATAGTATACATGTTTCAATGCCATTCTCCCAAATCATCCCACCCTCTCCCTCTCCCTCAGAGGCCAAAAGTCCGTTCTATACCTCTATGTCTCTTTTGTTGTCTCACATAATGATGCCTTCTAAGGCCCACTTGAGTTCACATTCCAGGATGTCTGGTTCTAGATTAGTGATCACACCATCGTGATTATCCAGGTGGTGAAGATCTTTTTGTGCAGCTCTTCTATGTATTGTTGCCACCTCTTCTTAATATCTTCTGCTTCTGTTATGTCCATACCATTTATGTCCTTTATCTAGCCCGTCTTTGCATGAAATGTTCCCTTGGTATCTCTAATTTTCTTGAAGAGATCTCTAGTCTTTCCCATTCTGTTATATAAGCAATAAAGACATATTATCTACTTTTTTTTGTTACCTAATCCTTATTCTCTGGAATAATGGAATAGACCTGAAATGGGCACCTAATTTTAAGGACTTTTAACAATCCTTCTACCTCTCCCTATGAATTTCAGGTTGCTCTATTCATGTTTCTTTCAGTGCTAGTAAATATTGGTCATTTATCCATGTAACTCTCCATCTCAGTGTCTTCTCTACACTCTTTAATCTTCCATTCTTATCATTCTCTTGTTATGTTCTTTAATCTCTATATTTTCTCTCTTCTTTCTCCATTTCAAACTTTCAAAAATTGATTTATAATTTATAATTTACAATTTTTACATAATTTTCCTTTCATTGATTCTACTCTACAGCTCCTGCAACTCAATTAGTATTTTAGAACATTCTACAAATCATTCGTTTCTTTCCTGTTTTGAGGTATCAGTGCAGCATCCAACAGTGTTGCACAGACAAACAAGCACTGACCATTTCCCCATTAGGTGAATGAGCCTTATTGATTACCATTTTGTCACTTCACATTCATTATTCAGAAGAGGAATTAGAAAGATGAGGAAAAACAAATTTCTTTGCTACCATCTTTATTTTATTAATTTTATATTTTGGATTTAGATTTTTTTCTTCAAGAGCTTTATTATATTGTATTATATTGTATTATATTAAGTTGAAGAGTCAACTCTCTGGAAAAGACACTGATGTTGGAAAAGATAAAGGGCAGGAAGAGAAGGGGGTGACAGAGGATGAGATGGTTGGATAGCATCACTGACTCAGTGGACATGAGTTTAAGAAACTCTGGGAGATGGTGGAGGACAGGGAAGTCTGCAGCACTGCAGTCTGTGGGGGTCACAAAGAGTCAGATATGACTGAACAAAAAATGTTGTCATATCACATCATCATATCAGATTACATTTTATTTTAGGAAACATTCACTTTGATTTGTATGAACTCTTTCCAACTTTAAATCCCTCTCTTTCACTGTCCTTTGGATACATTGCAAATGAACATGAATATTTTCTGAACTGTAATCTAGTGCCAAGGTGCAGTGGGTTCTTCTGACCACTACATTGTTATAAACAAAACTCACACCGTAATTTTCCCTCAAATGACATCACAGGATTTTCTATCTGAAGCACAAATATCTTTGGAAGAGGGAGGCAACCAGAAGTGAAAATAGATGTAGGAAAATTATATATTATACTTTGTAAGGTTTGTATTCAGCATAATTTGAGCCAACCTCTGTCCCTTAGATGTAGCCTTTCAATCCCCTTGAATCTTTAATGATTGGTATCCAAGCATAACATACTTTGAAACAACTGATTTTCCATTAAAATCTTTTGCAATTGCATGGAAATGAACATTTTTACTTCAGATATGAATAGTCAATTATTTTATTTTCAAAATGGAGTGAAACTATAATCAATGTATATCTAGGTGATTTACACTAATTTTGAGAACATTTTTTTCCAAAGGTTACATGAAAATCTCTAAAAGTAAGTTTTCTTATAAGTTTCAGCTTTTGGCACGCTTTCAGAAGAAATCTATAAGCATTAACCACCAACTCAGTACTATCCCAGGAAAAACATTGATGGAGGAGAAAACACAACAGGACCTCCCTAGGCTGTCTACTTGTTTGCTGCTTAAAGCATGGTCCTCAGACCAGAAGCAACAAAACCTCCTTTTGAGCCACTGTGCTTCTCAAATTTGAATGTGTTATGATTCAGGCTTGGCCTGGGGTGGACTAAGATTCTGCTTAAGGTGATATTAAGGCTGATGGCCTATGGTCCACATCTTGAGTAGCAAAGATTCTAGAAAGTCAGGGGTAACTACTGTGAATGATGTACTTTAACAGTCATTCTGTAATGATGTTTTATGATGGTACAATTTTATATATATATTGATCAAGTAATTTGGAAATAGCAAATAATTGTTAAGTATATATTTATGACATAAGATTTAGAGGTACAGATATACGATAGGAAGAATTAAAGGACAGATCAAATTTTCTAAGGCATAAAAATTACTGTGGTAAAAGTTCATAAGAATTTTATCAGACTAGTCCTGAAAAGAGAAATGTATCTTCTTACTGAAAAATGGCCCATATTATGTTGAAGTCATGATTTTATTCAACCTTCCACTTGATAGCCATATCCTGCTAATGAGTAAAAAAATGTTATGATATCTTGAAGAGTGTGGAAAGAAGCACTTATTGTTAATGGTGTATGAACAGCCTATTCTTTCCATAAGGGAAAAATAGTAAAATCAGGATGTTTTGTATTATAAGTTGTCAAAATTTCTGAAATCTGTATCAATACTTTAAGAATGTGTGTTTATTTTGGACATTTCTTTATTCTGAATGAAATGGTTATTTTTACTAAGTGATTGACTTAATTCCTAGTATACAGGGCATATCATGATTGTGCAGCCTTTTGGGAATATTGCTATGTATATAAAATATTTGTAGCAAATACATGTGTGAGAAATTTTAGAGCTATGAGAGCTGCAGAAGTCTTTGGGAATCATCCAGTACAATTCTTTTATTTTAAAAAGGAAAAATCAGTGTTCCAATGAAATGAAACTACATGATGTATCCAAGATATCACCCATCTAGCTAGTGGCAGAACTAGCCCAAAGCTCTTGATGCCTAAGAGGTTTTGTTTTTCCATATAGTTTGAATATTTGTTTATCTGAATTCAGCTTTCCAAAAGCTCAGAAAATAATAATAATGATAATGATAAATGTGTGTAATACAAAAAGTTCCCACCCTAGAATTATTTGTTTGGCCAATGTTTTTGCTGCTTCTGTTCAAATTAGATTAAATATTTATTAACATATACATTGACTGTAAAAATCAATAATTTTTATGGCAAGTTATCTAATAAGAACTGGTATATTTGTTGGAAGAAACATCTTCAAAATTCAAAGAACTGGAGGTTTAAGTTGAAAAACAAAATTAGAAATTCAATACACACATTTGAAATATGGATATTACTTTACCTGTTTTGAGTACAAAATAATATCATAATTAAAATATTTTTCACATTATGACAACTCTGGATTCTCATCTCCCCTTCATATCAGAAAACTCAGCTTTTCCCCAATATCCTAAACTATTTCTAAAGACCCCACACTTGCTTGCCCTGGTTCATTAAATTCTTCCTCTTTTCTGCTGGTCTGGCTAAACTGACAAGCGACTGAGAACTCAGGTGTACCTCATTAAGTCAAATTTATGTAAGAGTTGGTCTTTGCAACAGCCTATCTTTGTGGTTAAAAAGTTCTCCAGTACCAAACTGCTCTCCTGGCTAGAGTTCAGAGCAGTTCAGCAATCTGGTACAAGGCCATAAGCAATAGAAATTTGCCACAGAGCAGAGGCTGTGTTAGGCAGAAATGAAAGAAGTCCAAAAGTCAACCTGGCTCTGAGGTAAGGGCTTTTTCAGTGTGACTGCTCATCCTTGGGGGAAGGATTCCACCCAGTGTTAGGTTTATTGAGGAGGTCCTACAATAAAAAGAATTACCTTGAGCCTTAACTATGACAGCTTATTTATTTATTAGGATTTCGTTTTTAGAACAATTTAAGATTTGCAACAAAATTAAGTGGCAATTACAGAGATTTACTATCTAACCCCTGTCCACCACCCAATAATCATAACGATTATCAACATCACCCACCACAGTAGTACAGTTGGTACATTTGATGAATCTACACTGACACATTGTTATCATCCAAAGACCATAGTTTACCTTATGGTCCATCCTTGCTGTTACACAGTCTTTGGGCTTGGATAAATGTATAATGTCATGGGTCCATCATTATGGCATTATACAGAGTGTTTTCACTGTGCTACAAATCCTCTGTGCTCTTGCCACTCATTTCCCTGAACCCAACATCAGGTAATCAGTGATTTTTTTTTTTTTTTTTGTAACTGTCTTCACAGTTTTTCTCTTTACAATAATGTCAAATAGTTGGAATCATATAAAGGTGTGGACTTTTCAAATTGGCCTCTTGTCTTTACATGACTTGATAGCTCATTTCTTTTTAATGCTGAATAATATTCCATTGTCTGGATGCATCATAGTTTGTTTATCCATTAACCTACTGAAGGACATCTTGGTTTCCTCCAAGTTTTGGTAACTGTGAATAAAGCTGCTATCAACATTCATGTGCAAGTTTCTCTGTGGACAAAATTTTTCGGCTTCTCAGAGAAAATTCTGAGGAGCAAGATTATTGGCTCATATGGTAAGAGAGTGCTTAGTTTTTTAAGAAACTGCCAAGTTGTCTTCCAAAGGGGGCTGTTCCATCTAGTTCCATCACCAATAAATGAGTCCCAGTTTCTGTACAGCCTCACTAACATTTAGTGTTATCACTGTTCCGGGGTTTTGACCATTCTAATAGATATGTAGTAGTAGCCCATTGTTGTCTTAATTTGCATTTTTCTGAAGACACACAATATGGAACACTTTTGATACATTTATTTGCCATCTGTACATCTTTTCTGGCAAAGTATCTGTAAGGTTTTGGCCCATTTTTTAATGGGAATGTTTGTTTTCCTATTATTGATTTCAAAGTATTCTTTGTATGTTTTGGAAAACAATCTTTTATCAGATGTGTCTTTTGTGAATATTTTTCTCCCAGCGTGTGGCTTGTTTTCTCACACTCTTAAATTTTTTTTTTTTTTGGCAGAAAAAATAATTTACACCAAAACTTCAGAGTTTGGCACACAGAAAGATTTATTGTAATGTCATGAGAGGAAAATATGTATCTCTTACCCTGCCTCCCACCCCTCAATACTCCAAACTCCCTGAAGGGTTTCAGCAAAGCATTTTAAAATGAAAGATGAGGGAGGGGCAGTCACAGGGTATGTGAACAGCTCCTGTACAATTCTTCAATTGGTTGATGGTGAGGCAATAGGGAGGTCAACATTATTAATCCTTAGGGACTGGAAGTTCAGGGCTACACGCTCATGATCATCAAGCAGTTAATTTCTTTCATTTGGTGGTAGTTTTAGCATTTGAACTACTCAGGAAATATGTATGAGATACTATTGTCTGACTACTTCAGAAAGAAGATATAGCAGAAGGTATGGGGGAAAGGTCTGTATTGGAAAGGTCTAATAAGATCCTGCTCAGTTACAGGTGTATGATCTATTTGGAGTTAATTTTGTAAAGGATGTAAGGTCTAAGTCAAGATTCACTGCTTTGTATGTGAGTGTCCATTTGTTCCAGCACTATTTGTGGAAGAGATTATCTTTGTTCCATTGTATTGCCTTTGATCCTTTTTTCCAGAGGTCAATATACTGTGACATCTCTTAAGAACAGATTTTGCAGCTTGCTTGTCATTTTTTTTTCCAAGTACATACACAGTTGTAGGTCTGAGTGAAAAGTGAAAGTGTTAGTCACTCAGTCGTGTCCGACTCTTTGTGAGTCCCATGGAGTTAGCCTGTCAATGGAATTTTCCAGGCAAGAGTACTAAGTGGGTATCCATTTCCTTCTCCAAGGAATCTTCCTGACCCAGGGATCAAATGCACAGCTCCTGCATCTTCTGCATTGCAGGTAGGTTCTTTACAATGTGAGCCACCAGGGACACTGAATAAATTCCAGCATAAATTATTCACTGTGCTCAAATCCAATCTTCCCTAAGTCAATGTCAAGAAAAAGAGTACAATTCCACTTCTCTTATAATCTGAAGTCTCTTTGGCTCTTAGATAAAATTCTGGCTTCAAATACTGTTTACAGAAGTGTACTGCCAAAAATGAGCATAGCATCAGAAGGGATTTTGACATGCTAAAGTATGAAGAATATACTTCTTTCAGAAAAGTATATATATATATATATAGACACACACACATACACACACACAACCATGTATATATATATATACACACATACACACAGTTGCTTCGTATCTTTCTACATAAACAAAGAGGAAAGGTGAAGTTGTTTCAAAGGTGATGTGTGTGTGTGTGTTTGTGCTCAGTCATGTCCAACTCTTTGCCAGCCATGGACTCTGGCTCACCTCTGTTCATGGAATTTTCCAGGCAAGAATATTGGAGTTGGGATACGATTTCCTACTCCATGAGATATTCCCTCCCAGGAATTGAACCACATCTCTTGCACCTCCTGCATTGGTGATAGCATGTAATTTGAACAAAGCATATTATTACTAACTTTTATACATCAGCCAAAAATCTGAAAAAAATATGTAATGCTCCATGTTTTACATCTGTGTATCCATAGTAGATATCTAGTAGATATCCATGTATCTACTTGAGGTAGATACAATGATAGAGCTATAAACTGTTCTTTAGAACACTGAAAATAACTAAATTTGTACAATGGAAAACACATTTTCTATATAACAGAGAACACATTTTCTTCTTTGTTTCAACTTGTGCACACAGGCTCCTATGTGTACACATATAACTATTTATAATTGTGTCTTTAAGGTATCCTATATATTTAAAATTCTCATGATTATCTTTATGCAATTAAGGAAGACAATGTTTATTGACTCTGTATAATAAACTAGAGAATGCAATGTGTAAGCTTGAAAGGAAAAATTCTGCTAAAACCGCAGAATACTTATGTATTTTTGAGTTATATATATGTGTGTGTGTGTAAAAAATAAATTTGATATCTGGCTAATAATACTTTTCACTAAATACTTTAGATCTGAGGTAATTGGCCCATCATTAATGATCTCATCCTTCAGTATAAATTATGGTCATGCACTGACCTAAGTGCCAGGATACAATATTGAATAAAACATAGGGAGGCATTTAAACTGAGATTCAGAGACTACTCTAGCCCTCATTGATCTCAGTGTCTTAAAGAACTTAGCCTACCACACAATTTAAAATGAATCATAATCAGTCTACAATTTTGTATGGTTCTCTTTTTCTTCTCTAACAATACCATTCGAACACAATCTAATAAGAGCAGAGTAATTAAGTATGCAAATAATGAGAGACAATTTAAAAGATATTTTGAACCTGATTTAGGATCTAAATCAACAATTTACTAAGTTTAGCCTTTATCCTATCCTCTAGTAAATAACGAAACTTATTCTTCAGTTAAGTTAAACAAATAGCCTTATTATGTCCACAATGGCTAACAAGAGGCTCCACCTAGAGTCAGAGAAAATTGTTAGAAGTTTATAACATACAGGATGAATGATAATTAGGGACTGATCTGGGTAATAATGGAAGAAATAAACTGAAAATAATGGCTATGAAACATCTACTTGGTTCCATCCTATTCCTTTTGGCTCCCCTGCTCAGCTCTATAAAGCAGGGGACTGACCCTTGAAGAATCCATTTCCCATGCTCCTTTGTTACTTGGCATTCTAACAAGTTTAACCAACAGAAAACAGAAAATCTTCACTTTTTTACTGGTATCGCCAACAGGAACTGTTCATCTTCTGTGGTTCCAGCATCCTTGGATAATTCAGATGCCAGCTTCTGCCTGGGACTCAGTCCTGGATCTCATAACTCATAACTCATAACCTGTTTCTTTTGTCCCCATAGACTATATGTAAAAGAAACTTCCTGCTTCTCCTAATCTCTAGGTTCCCATATTTTTTCCCTGGTTGGCTTCTCAGTCTCTTCCACTAGCCATGTAACCAATAACCTGGATTCTGTTCCTACAGTTCAGTCTCTCAGTCACGTCTGACTCTTTGCGACCCCATGAATCGCAGCAAGCCAGGCCTCCCTGTACATCACCAACTCCCGGAGTTTACTCTAACTCATGTCCATCGAGTCAGTGATGCCATCCAACCATCACTTCCTCTGTCGTCCTCTTCTCCTCCTGCTTCCAATCCCTCTCAGCATCACGGTCTTTTCCAGTGAGTCAACTCTTCACATGAGGTGACCAAAGTACTGGAGTTTCAGCCTCAGCACCAGTCCTTCCAATGAACACCCAGGACTGATCTCCTTTAAGATGTACTGGTTGGATCTCCTTGCAGTCCAAGGGACTCTCAAGAGTCTTCTCCAACACCACAGTTCAAAAGAATCAATTCTTCAGCACTCAGCTTTCTTCACAGTCCAACTCTCACATCCATACATGACCACTGGAAAAACCATAGCCTTGACTAGATGGACCTTTGTTGGTAAAGTATGTCTCTGCTTTTCAATATGCTATCTAGGTTGGTCATAACTTTCCTTCCAAGGAGTAAGCGTCTTTTAATTTCATGGCTGCAGTCACCATCTGCAGTGATTTTGGAGCACCCCAAAATAAAGTCTGACACTGTTTCCACTGTTTCCCCATCTATTTCCCATGAAGTGATGGGACCAGATGCCATGTTCTTCGCTGTCTGAATGTTGAGCTTTAAGCCAGCTTTTTCACTCTCCTCTTTCTCTTTTCTCAAGAGGCTTTTTAGTTCTTCTTCACTTTCTGCTATAAGGGTGGTGTCATCTGCATATCTAAGGTTCTTGATATTTCTCCTGACAATTTGATTCCAGCTTGTACTTCCTCCAGCCCAGCATTTCTCATGATGTACTCTGCATATAAGCAAGGTGACAATATACAGCCTTGATGTACTCCTTTTCCTATTCGGAACCAGTCTGTTGTTCCATGTCCAGTTCTAACTGTTGCTCCCTGACCTGCATATAGATTTCTCAAGAGGCAGGTCAGGTGGTCTGGTATTCCCATCTCTTTCAGAATTTTCCACAGTTTATTGTGATCCACACAGTCAAAGGCTTTGTCATAGTCAATAAAGCAGAAATAGATGTTTTTCTGGAATTCTCTTGCTTTTTTGATGATCCGGTGGATGTTGGCAATTGATCTCTGGTTCCTCTGCCTTTTCTAAAACCAGCTTGAACATCTGGAAGTTCACGGTTCATGTACAGCTGAAGCGTTGCGTGGAGAATTTTGAGCATTGCTTTACTAGCAGGTGAGATGAGTACAACTGTATGGCAGTTTGAGCATTCTTTGGCATTGCCCTTCTTTGGGGTTGGAATGAAACCTGACCTTTTCCAGTCCTGTAGCCACTGCTGTGTTTTCCAAATTTGTTGGCATATTGAGTGCAGCACTTTCACAGCATCATCTTTCAGGATTTGAAATAGCTCAACTGGAATTCCATCACCTCCACTAGCTTTGTTTGTTGTGATGCTTTCTAAGGCCCACTTGACTTCACATTCCAGGATTTCTGGCTCTAGGTGAGTGATCACACCATCGTGATTATCTGAGTCATGAAGATCTTTTTGTACAGTTCTTCTGTGAATTCTTGCCACCTCTTCTTAATATCTTCTGCTTCTGTTAGGTCCAGACCATTTCTGTCCTTTATCGAGCCCATCTTTACATGAAATGTTCCCTTGGTATCTCTAATTTTCTTTGAAGAGATCTCCAGTCTTTCCCCTTCTGTTGTTTTCCTCTAATCCTTTGCATTGATCGCTGAGGAAGGTTTTCTTATCTCTCCTATTCTTTGGAACTCTGCATTCAGATGCTTATATCTTTCCTTTTCTCCTTTGCTTTTTGCCTCTCTTCTTTTCACAGCTATTTGTAAGGCCTCCCCAGACAGCCATTTTGCTTTTTTGCATTTCTTTTCCATGGGGATGGTCTTGATCCCTGTCTCCTGTACAGTGTCATGAACCTCAGTCCATAGTTCATCAGGCACTCTATCTATCAGATCTAGTCCCCTAAATCTATTTCTCACTTCCACTGTATAATCATAAGGTATTTGATTTAGGCCATACCTGAATGGTCTAGTGGTTTTCCCTACTTTCTTCAATTTAAGTCTGAATTTGGCAATAAGGAGTTCATGATCTGAGCCACAGTCAGCTCCCAGTCTTCTGTTTACTGACTGTATAGAGCTTCTCCAAATAATAATATAATATAATATAATAATATAATCAATCTGATTTTGATGTTAACCATTTGGTGATATCCATGAGTAGAGTCTTCTCTTGTGTTGTTGGAAGAGGGTGTTTTCTGTGATTAGTGTGTTCTCTTGGCAAAACTCTTATTAGTCTTTGCCCTGCTTCATTCCATACTCCAAGGCCAAATTTGCCTGTTACTTCAGGTGTTTCTTGACATCCTACTTTTGCATTCCAGTCCCCTATAATGAAAAGGACATCTTTTGGGAGTGTTAGTTCTAAAGTGTCTTGTAGGTCTTTATAGAATCTTTCAAATTCAGCTTCTTCAGCATTACTGGTTGGGGTACAGACTTGGATTACCGTGATATTGAATGGTTTGCCTTAGAGACGAACAGAGATCATTCTGTCGTTCTTGAGATTGCATCCAAGTACTGCATTTCAGACTCTTTTGTTGACCACGATGGCTACTTCATTTCTTCTGAGGGAGTCCTGCCCGCAGTAGTAGATATAATGGTCATCTGAATAAATCCACCCATTCCAGTCCATTTTAGTTCTCTGATTCTTAGAATGTTGACGTTTACTCTTGCCATCTCTTGTTTGACCACTTCTAATTTGCCTTGACTCATAGACCTAACATTCCAGATTCCTATGCAATATTGCTCTTTACAGCATTGGACCTTGCTTCTATCACCAGTCACATCCACAACTGGGTATTGTTTTTGCTTTGGCTCCATCCCTTCATTCTTTCTGGAGTTATTTCTCCACTGATATTCATTACCTTGCATTAAATTCCCTCTATTTTTCAGTCTTTGAATGATGTCTTTGTTTTTTCTGTTTTCTGAATGGACCCTCACTGATACACATGTGCAATATGTTCAATGTTTCTGGACTAGTATGTTCATGAACTAGTGTATTTGTTTAACTTAAGGCCACAGTTATATTCTGTCAAAAGCAGCTGCAAATGGATTTTTCGAGTTTGTACATCAGCTTTCCTTGTTTAAAGTTATTTAGGCCAAGCAACAGAAACCAACTATTATTAGCTTAATTCACAAAATTTGTATGTGAAAGTCAAATTTAAAACCCAAAGGCAGGAAATAAAGTTAATAAGTTGAAACTATAACATCGTGCATTCATTTCCTAGGACTCTGGTAACATAGTACCACAAACTGGATGGCTTGAAACATTAGAAATGTATTTTCTCATAGCTGAGGAAGCTGGAAGTCTGAAACTAACTCTAGAGGCTTTGTGGAAGAATCCATTCCATTCCTCTCTTTGCTTCTGATGTTTGCTGGCATTCTATGATGTTTCTTGCCATTAGTTGGCTTGTAGACTTATCACTCAAACATGTTTCCCATCTTCACCTGGTATTCTTTTCTCTGTGTACCTTAGTGTATAAATTTTCTTCTCCTTAAAAAGATACCAGTCGTTGGATTAGAGTACATTTTGTTAAGGTGTGGCCTAATTTTAACCTGGAAGATACACAAGCTGGAATTAAATTGCCAGGAGAAATATCAATAACCTCAGATATGCAGGTGACACCACACTTATGGCAGAAAGTGAAGAGGAACTAAAAAGCCTCTTGATGAAAGTGAAAGTGGAGAGTGAAAAAGTTGGCTTAAAGCTCAACATTCCGAAAAGGAAGATCATGGCATCCTGTCCCATTACTTCATGGGAAATAGATGGGGAAACAGTAGAAACAGTGTCAGACTTTATTTTTTTGGCTCCAGTCACTGTAGATAGTGATTGCAGCCATGAAATTAAAAGACACTTACTTCTTGGAAGAAAAGTTATGACCAACCTAGACAGCATATTCAAAAGCAGAGACATTACTTTGCCGACTAAGGTTCATCTAGTCAAGGCTATGGTTTTTCCAGTAGTCATGCATGTGTGTGAGAGTTGGACTGTGAAGAAGGCTGAGCGCTGAAGAACTGATGCTTTTCACCTCTGGTGTTGGAGAAGACTCTTGAGAGTCCCTTGGACCTCAAGGAGATCCAACCAGTAAATCATGAAGGAAATCAGCCCTGGGATTTTTTGGAAGGTATGATGCTAAAGCTGAAACTGCAGTACTTTGGCCACCTCATGCTAAGTGTTGACTCATTGGAAAAGACTCTGATGCTGGGAAGGATTGGGGGCAGGAGGAGAAGGGGACAGCAGAGGATGAGATGGCTGGATGGCATCACTGACTCGATGGACATGAGTCTGAGTGAACTCCAGGAGTTGGTGATGGACAGGGAGGCCTGGCGTGCTGCGATTCATGGTGTCGGAAACAGTCGGACACGACTGAGCGACTGAACTGAACGGAACTGAATTTTAACCTGAGAACATCTGCAAATACACATTCTGGACTCCAAGTGGACATGAATCTCCAGGATACATTATTCAACACAGTCCTGAAGATCAAAGTTACATGTGTACTGCAGTAAATTTCAGTCACTAAAGGTAAGCTGGGAGGGTCTTTTCCACAGATCTTTAGCACATGTAACTCTGAAGATGTACACTTTGTCAATCAGCTGGCATGTTTTGAACATTCCAATAGTTAAGCACTTACTAGGTATTTAAATATACAGGCACAATATTTTATAGCAGATTTCTAGAACACGTTTGTCTTTTACAACTGAAACTTTATACTTGCTAAACAGCAATTTCTCATTGAGATATCTAAACTAGTCAGGCTCATGGAAATGGGAAGTAGAATGGTAGACCTTATATTTTATAGTGGGAGGGAAAAACAACTTACAGAAAGCAGGATAGGATAAAACTTTGAGAGAAAAAAGTTTATCTTAGTTATAAGATTTAGCTTAGTGTTAGTCGCTCAGTCATGCCCGACTCTTTGCGGCTCCTCTGTCCATGAGATTTTCCAGGCAAGGATACTGGAGTGGGTTGCCATTTCCTTCTCCAGGGGATCTTCCCAACCCAGGGATCGAACCCTGGTCTCCTGCACTGCAGGCAGATACTTTACCCACTGAGCTACATAAAGATATTTATCTTACACTTACCTACTGTGAAGCTTGGAGTTTAAAATAGTAAGTGGGAATTTTAAAATTCGAGTTTAAAATTCTTAATTAACCAAGTATCAGATTCCTTATAGCATATAATCTAAACATATAGCAAATAGAATAAAATTCTCTCATTACTTTTTTCTGAACTGTTTTCACTATTTCTTGAAAGTGGTACTATTTTCTTTTCAATATTGATTTCAGTTTTCAAAAATGGTTTAAATAACTCTATTTAATAGCATCAGTTTACTTATACTCCTAATCTCCAAATAATATTTCATGGTAGATTTTGTTTCAAAAGGATGAAAAATATTTTTATATATTTCAAGAAATTTAATTAAATTTTCTTATATTAATATTCTAAACTATCTTAAAGCTGTTGGAAGTGTACAGTTCTAAATTATTTTTCATTCAAGTTTTCCTTTTAAAAAATGTAATTATGCTAATTTACAAATAACTACAAGTATTCATGACATTATTAATTTTTTCTGACATAAGAGTTGTAAAAACTACAATGGTGAATCTATACTGATTGATCCTCACCTTGGTTATTTTATCACTTTTTATAAGCATTCAATAACTACTTTAAAAAACACATTACACTAACATACACACACACACACATGAATATTATACATGTATATGTATGTGTGTGTGTATGTATTATATGTATATATAATGTATGTTGTTTTTGTTATTTAGTTGTTAAGTCCTGTCTAACTCTTTTTGCGACCCATGAGCCATAACCTGCCAAGCTCCTCTGTCCATGGGATTTCCCAGGCAAAAATACTGGAGTGGGTTGACATTCCCTTCTCCACGGATCTTTCTGACCCAAGAATCGAACCCACATCTCCTGACCTGGCAGGCAGGTTATTTATCACTGACCCATTTATATGTGGGCTTCCCTGGAGATATATGTTTCTATCTCCAGAAAGAAAATTGATTTTCCTCAGCATTTGTATTTTAGACACCTTGGAACTACTATTAATATCTCCTTTTAGGAGTTTTGTACTGGTAAGTGTAACTTCTGATTGGCTTTGTAATAGGGAATAATAAATCTGACTCCATATCAGATCTGTTTCTTTTACTTTAAACTTTGTATTCTAATACTTTTGGTACAAGTTAACCACTAAAGTGATGTTGCCTATAGCTTAAAGTACATATAATAGTCCACCTCCATGAAACCTGCCTACCATGCCTAATGTTGAGTTAAATACCTTTGTTTAGCTCACAGGAAACTTCCTGATCAGGTGCACCTGTGAACAACTGCAGGAAAGGAGAAATTAACACATCCCCTCTGGAGTTTGACCAGAACAAGGATGTATTTGCAATAATTTAACACCTTTTCTACTTTAACTCCTTACTTCACCTTCTTTATTCTATAAAACAAACTAGCATCCAAACTCAGCAAGATGGTTCTTTGAGACAGTAGTCCACCATCTCCTTAATCTTCTGCCTTTCCAAGTTGCCTCTCCTTTTCCTAACAACTCATCTCTCCATTTACTTGTCTGTCATGCAGCAAGCAGTACAAGCTTGAACTTGGTAATAAGTTTTACTACCAAAATAAATTTTTTGATTTTGTGCATATGCCCCCATGAATATCTGGAGGAAGAAACAGCAGCCCACTCCAGTACTCTTGCCTGGAAAATCCAGTGGACGGAGGAGCCTGGTGGGCTGCAGTCCATGGGGTCGCTAAGAGTCAGACACGACTGAGCGAAGCGACTTCACTTTCACTTTTCACTTTCATACAATGGAGAAGGAAATGGCAACCCACTCCAGTATTCTTGCCTGGAGAATCCCAGGGATGGGGGAGCCCGGTGGACTGCCGTCTGTGGGATCGCACAGAGTCGGACACGACTGAAGTGACTTAGCAGCAGCAGCAGCAGCCAGTATTCTTGCCTAGAAAATCCTGTGGACAGAGGAACCTGGCGGGCTATAATCCATGGGGTCACATTGAGTCTGAAATGACTGATCATGCAGGCATACATGCCCCATGAATATAAAGTTGCCAACATAATAAAAGTTTCCTCAGTTCTTCCTGGTATATGCCTTGGTACACATGACGAGGCAGCATTTACTAACACAGGTAAACACAAATGCAGAGACAACTAAAAATGCTGAAATACATGTGTTGGCTAGACTTGATGCACTCTAGTGGTATTTGGAATTAGCAACCGTAATTTTTAAAAATGTTAGCTTACTTAGGGACTGAATATCTGCTCATAGGTATATTCTCAGTATCATCACTATATGGTTATAAGCAGGCCAAGATATTGCATTTGTACAACTGTCATGTACTCATTCATTAAACAAACATTAAGTGATGCTTATTGTGTGTAGTAAATTGTGTCAGATGCTCAAGATAAAAGCATTAAAGTCTTGACCATGGCCTTAGTGTTAGTAGCTCAGTCATGTCTGACTCTGCAACTTCATGGACTGTAGCCCACCAGGCTCCTCTGTCTGTGGGATTTTCCAGGCAAGAATACCAGAGGAGGTTACCACGACCTCCTCCAGAGCATCTTCCCAGCCCAGGGATCAAACCCTTGTCTCTTGTGTTTCCCATATTACAAGCAGATCATTTACCCATTGAGCTACCTGGGAAACCCAGCTAACATCAGGTTTAGTTATAAAAGACAAAAAAATTTTCCCTAAGATCAGTAACAAATCAGGGTTGTCTCCTGTCAAACTTTCATTTGACATCACACTTGAGGTTCCAAACCCGTGCAGTAAGGCAGGAGAAAAGGTATGTGTGTGTTGGGGGTGGGATAGGTGGAAGAATAAGACATTGAAATTGTAAAGGAGGAAGCAAAACTGTTCATGTTTATAAACTAGTTTTTCTATGTAGAAAATTCTGTTGGAGATTTTTTAAAAATCTACTAAACCTAACGAATGAGTTTATGTTCAATAATAATGGATCAATATAAGTTAATCAATTGTTTTTCAATATACTAGCAAAAATCCACTCAAAATAGACTAAACACAATGCCAAATAAAATAGCATCAAAAATATGAAATAGGGATACATCTGATGAAATATATGTATTATCTATATCCCAAAAACTATAAAATCAATCCTGAGAAATTAAACACCCAAATAAAATTACTTAAAATGAAATGAAATAAATGAAACATATATACATATTTTGGAAGATTCAGTATTGTTAAGGTACCAATTCTTGCCTAGTTGTTCTCTAGATTAAATTAAATCTCAGTCAAAATCCCAGAAAGTAATTTTGTAGGAATTGATAAGTAAATTCTAACAATTATATAGAGCTGGGAGGTGTTTAGAATTAACAAAACAATTTTTATAAAGAACAAAGTTAGAAGACCTACTATCTAATTTTAAGACTCTTTATATAATTAGAATAATCAGGGCAGTTTGATTTTGGCATATAGAACAGTATAGAATTTAGAATTAGATATATATGGACTTGGGCTTCCCAGGTGTCTCAGAGGGCATTCAGCTGCAAAGCAGGAGACACAGGTTCCATCCCTGGGTTGGGAAGATCCCCTGGAGAGGGGCTTGGCAACCCACTCCAGTATTCTTGCCTGAAAAATCCCTTGGACAGAGGAGCCTGGCAGGCTACAGCCATAGCATCCAAAAGAGTCAGACATAACTGAAGTAATTTAGCACACATATGCATGAGCTTCCTGGTGGCTCAGCTGGTGAAGACTCACCCTGGAATGCAGGAGACTCGGGTTTGGTCCCTGGGTTAAGAAGATCCCTTGGAGAGGGAATGGCTACCTACTCCAGTATTCTTGCCTGGAGAAGTCCATGTTCAGAGGAGCCTGGCAGACTTGCAAAGAGTTGGATACAATTGAACAACTAACACACACACGTATATATAGTCAATTTAGTTTTGATTATATTGCCAAGACACTTGAATAGAAAAAGTAAATATTTTCGCCAATGTTAGAGCAATTGAATAAGCATACATAAAACATAAAAACAAGCCTCAGCTTGAAACAGTTTGAGGACCTAAACCTGGAAAACTTCTAGAAGAAATCATTGACCAAAATTTTCAGTGATAGTAAGTTTGATATATATTTCTTAAACATACAAATAGAGCAACTATAAAGGAAATAAATCACTAATTTGGACTTTATCAGCACTGAAATTTTGCTCTTCAAAAGACACTCATGTGAAAATGAAAAGGCAAGCCCTTTCTAAGAGAATATATTTGCAAAATATATCTGTGTATTAAAAAGTAATCTTGTCCAAAAGAAAAAAAAAATGGCAGACACTGTCCGGGTTGTTAGCAGTGTCCCCCCGGCAAACTGACATCCAATAAAAACCTGTAAATGTTGCCATGTTTGGAAATAGATATTTTGCATATATAATCTAGTTAGGAGATCATACTTGGTTACAGAGAAGGCAATGGCAACCCGCTCCAGTACTCTTGCCTGGAAAATCCCATGGACGGAGGAGCCTGGTGGGCTGCAGTCCATGGGGTCGCTAAGAGTCGGACACGACTGAGCAACTTCACTTTCACTTTTCACTTTCATGCACTGGAGAAGGAAATGGCAACCCACTCCAGTGTTCTTGCCTGGAGAATCCCAGGGATGGGGAGCCCAGTGGGCTGCCGTCTATGGGGTCGCACAGAGTCAGACATGCCTAAAGTGACTTAGCAGCAGCATCATCAGCAGTAGAATACTTGATTAAAGTCTACCTAAATCTAATATTACTGTTGTTCATACAAGAGGGAAGTTTGGTTCCAGAGACACAAACACACAGGACTGAAGGCCGTACGAAGACACAGGCAAAGAATGGAGTATACCACATACAAGCCAAAGAATATCAAAAATGTCATGAATGTCAAGAAAGGCCAGAATGTAGCAAAGGCAAAGAAGGAATTTCCTTACAGCCATCGGAAAGAGCATCACTCTGTCAGCAATTTTGAACTTTTAGCCTCAAAACTAGGTGAATCAATTTCTGTTATTTTAAGCCACCCAGTTTGTGGTACATACTCCTAGGTATTTACAGGAGAACTTAAAGCATAGGGCTTCCAAGGTGGCACAGTAGTAAAGAATCCACCTGCTGATGCAAGAGATGCAGATTTGATCCCTGGGTTGGGAAGATACCTTGGAGAAGGAAATGGCGACACACTCCAGTATTCTTGCCTGGTAAATTTCATGGACAGAAGAATGATAGCCTGGTGAGGTATAGTCCATGAGGTTGCAAAGAGTCAGATACTACTGAGAGACTGAGCACACGCAGCACACAGTTACAGTATATGCTTACACAAAGCCTCGTATACAAATGTGCATAGTAGCATTATTTGTAATAGCTCCAAACTGGAAATAACACAAGTATTTATCAACAGGTGAATGAATAAACAAATCATGGCATAACCATACAATAAATACTACTCAGAAATAAAACGGGTGAACTATTAATACTTGAAACATTGAAAAATCTTAAAAGTAATTATGCTGAGTGAAAAAAGCCAAAAATAAAAAAGTATATATTGTAAGACTCCATTTATATAAAATTCTAAACAATCCAAACTAATCTATCATGATGGAAAACACATCGGTGGTAGCCTGGGGATACACAGGGAGGCTAGAAAGGGATAGGAGGAAATACAAAGAGACACAAAGAAATTTT
The DNA here is from genome assembly GCA_917880005.1 of Nanger dama. Taxonomy (NCBI): domain Eukaryota; kingdom Metazoa; phylum Chordata; class Mammalia; order Artiodactyla; family Bovidae; genus Nanger; species Nanger dama. Next base: position 9,780,352 of record CAKJTW010000059.1, read on the forward strand.
TGTGCATGATGGAAAAGGTTCATTATCTTGATTTGAAGTGATGGTTTCATGGCTGTATACATATGTCAAAGCTCATTAATTTATGCACTGTAAAATGTGCTGTGTATTGTATATCAATTAAACTTCAATAAAGCTAAAAAGTGAATTCAACTGGGATGAATACCATGAGAAAGTAAACCCTGAGATATTTGGGGGATGTACTGGGAAAGTGCCTAATCCAAGCTCATGCTCAGAGGCACAAAACTACTACATAGAGAAGCCATCTTGCTTTAACAGTGAAGGTGGAATAAAACTTATCCAGAAAAGTGGAACTTGCTGGGGAGAAATTCCTAGCTTAAGGAGCCAAATGAACAAAGACAAAGAAAGAGATGACTTTGAAGACCTGCCACAACATGAAGACAGAAACAAAAGTCAGGAGAGAGATGGGGAAGATTAAATTAAAGAGGTAAGAAGAAAATATGAGACCTACTTTTCATTTGAACAAGCTTGAAATTTCTCTTGAAAGTTTATGGGAATTATGAAGGTTTCTAAACACAACATGCTCTACTTATGCTATTTCTTTAAGGCAATTTTGAGTAGAGAAATAAGAAAAACAAAGGCCTTTTTAGCCATTGGTAATATAAGGAAGTTATTTGCAATTGTAAGGAAAGAAAATTTTAAAAATTCTGTCATAAATTGTAATTTTGTCTTGTTTATTCTTACCACAGTTCTTTGAAATCATTGTACTTGTTTACAGTAGACTCCATTGCAATCTTGGAGTCATCCTTCCAGTAATATGCACATTTACTGGTATCATATTACAATGAACAAAATTTGTATTTAGAATAGTTTTCTGTAGTCTGGTTTTTAGATTAAAGACACTGCTTTATTTCATTTTAAATCTTAGTGCCTCATCCAGAATTACAAATGTCACACTGTTAACCTCAACAAGGGAAAAAACAAAACAAACACATCAGAATAATATGGAAGAATAATGGTTCTTTTAAATAAACTATAATCATACTCCTGCTAAACTTTCCCTTCTACTAGTCTCACCCTATAAATATTAATGATAATACCTATTGTATATCCTTCTTCATCTTCAAATATATACAAACAAATACACACACATCTAAAGAATGTTGATACCATTTCCATTTATAAAAATTATACATATATATGTGACTTGTTCTCACCAGTATATCATGGACATCTCTCCACAATGTATGTTTCTACTTTTACAAGTAAAAAAATAAAAATATATATATATACCTCCTGTTTTATATAAAAATGATATATAGTTCTGACTTTAAATGGGCTTTCCAGGTGACTCAGTGATTAAAGAACCTGTCTGCCAATTCAGGAGATGAGGGTTCAATCCCTGGGTTGAGAAGATCCACTGGAGAAGGAAATGGCAACCCACTCCAATATTCTTGCCTGGGAAATCCCATGGACAGAGGAGCCTGCCAGGCATGAGTTAGATATGACTGAGACTAAACAGCAAACAATAGACTTGAAATGGCCTAAAGATTAAACTTCTACCCAGATTTGGAACTGATCAATTACCTGCAATTCCAGCCAACTGCATCTGGAAAAGTCTGAAGTATATTTCTATCTTGGATATTGTGAGGATAACATCACTTCCATCTTGCAATACATACTGTATTGCAGGCAGACGCTTTACCCTCTGGGCCACTAGGGAAAGGCCATTGGGATGATGAGTTTGTGTAAAACTGATGAAATTATTCTTGATGTGCTCTTGAACCCCTCCAGACCATCTCTCCCAAAACTTAAGAAGTTTAATGGTGTTATACCTTATATGTAGTCTTTAACCCATTTTGACCTTTTTTTCCCTATGTGTGGTGTGAGTGTGTGTTCTAACTGCAGTAATTTACACATGGCTGTCCAACTTTCCCAATACCACTTGCTGAGGAGATTTTTTTTTTTTCTCCATTGTATATTCTTGCCTCCTTTGTCAAAGATTAATTGACCATATGCGTGTGTGTTTTTTTCTTGGGTGTCTATTCTATTCCACTGATCTGTACATGTGCTTTTGTACCAATACCACACTGCTTTGCTTACTGTAGCTTTGTAACACTGTCCCAAGTCGGAGAGTTATGCCTCCTGTTTTGCTCTGTTTTCCTTAGTATTGCTTTGGAAATTCTGGGGTTTTTATGCTTCCATTAAATTTTAGGATTATTTGTTCTAATTCTGTGAACAATGTCATAGGTAATTTGATAGTGCATGTGCATGCATGCTCAGTTGCTAAATCCTGTCCAACTCTTTTCAACATCATGGACTGTAGACCCCCAGACTCCATTGTCCATAGGATTTTCCATGCAAGAATGTTAGAGTGGTTTGCCATTCCCTTTTCCAGGGGAACTTCCCAACCCAGGAATAAAACTTGCATCTCCTGCACTGGCAGGTGGATTCTTCACCAATTTGAAAGTGATTCCATTAAAATCTATACATTGGTTTGGGTAGTAGGCCCATTTTAACAATATTTTTTCTAATCCAAGAGCATGGAATATGTTTCCATTTATTTGAATCATCTTCAATTTCCTTTATTAATGTTTTATAGTTCTCAGTGTATGTCTTTCATCTCCTTGGTCAGGTTTACTCCTGAGTATTTTTTTAATGTGATTTTAAAAGGGCTTTTCTTTTATATTCTCTTTCTGATATTTCACTGTTAGTGTAAAGAAGTGCAGCCAATTTCTGCATGTTAATCTTGTATCTGCTACCTTGCAGAATTTACTATCAGTTCTGGTAGTTTTTGTGTGGAGTCCTTAGGGTTGTCTATATAGAGTACCGTGTCATCTGCATATAATGACAATTTAACCTCTTCCCTGCCAATTTTTATACCCTTTTATTTCCTTTTCCAAAAATTTCTGGGTCCAGGACTTCCAATACCACATTATTAATAAATAGAAGTGGTGAGAGTGGGCATCCTTGTCTTGTACCTTGTCTTGATTTTAATGCAAAGACCTTCAGTTTTTCATTCTTTGAGCTTTATATTGACCAAGGAGAAGAGAACATAGACAAGACATTTTCTGACAAAAATCATAACAATATTTTCTTAGGTCAGTCTCCCAAGGGAACAGAAATAACAAAAATAAACAATTGGTACCTAATCAAACTTACAGGATATGTATAGCAAAGGAAACCATAAGCAAACCAAAAGACAACTACATAGTAGGAGAAAATTTCTGCAAATGATGAGACTGATATGGGCTTAATTTCCAAAATATACAAACAGCTCATTTAACTGAATAACAAACAAAATAATATTGAAAAACAGGCAGAAGACCTAAAGAGACACTTCTCCAAAGAAGACATGCAGATGGCCAAGAAGCATGTGTAAAGATATTCAACAATGCTACTTGTTAGAGAAATGCAAATCAAAACTATAATGAGGTACCTCTTCATACTGGTCAGAATGGCTGTCATTGAAAAGTATGCAAATAACAAATGCTGGAGAGGGTGTGAAAAATAGGGAATTCTTCTACATTGTTGATGGGAATGGAAATCAGTACAGGCACTATGGAAAACACTATGGAGTTTCCTCAAAAAACTAATAGAACTGACGTATGACCCAGAAATCCCATTCATGGGCATATATCCAGAAAAGATAAAAACTGTTCTTTGAAAGTACATGCACCCCTATGTTCATAGCAGCATGATTCACAATAGCCAAGACATGGAAACAATATAAATGTTCATGAAAAATGAATGGATAAAGAATATGTGGTATATATATATATATACAATGGAATACTACTTAGCCATAAAAAGAATGAAATAATGCCCACTTGCAGAAACATGGACCTAGAAAATATCATGCCAAGTGAAGTAAGTCAGAAAGAGAAAGACAAACGTCATATGATACCACTTATATGAGGTTTCTAAAATATAGCACAATAAACTCATCTACAAAGCAGACTCAAGTGTACCTAGTGGCTAAGTGGTAAAAGAACCCTCCTGCCAGTTCAGGAGATGCAGGAGATGTGGGTTAAAACCTGGGTAAGGAAGATCCCCTGGAAGAGGAAGCAGCAACCCAGTCCAGTATTCTTGCCTGGAAAATTCCATGGACAGAGGAGCCTGGAGGGCTACAGCCCATGGGGTTGCAAAGAGTTGGACAGACTGAGCAACTGAGTGCGTGCACGCGCGTGCGCGCACACCACACACACACACACACACACACACACACACACACACACACACACAATCTTATGTTAGTAAAGCAGCATTTAATTGCACTTACACATTTGAAAATGATATTTTTATACATAAGCTATTGTTTAAATGCATAAATCTGCTCAAACACACACACAGCTGAATAGTGTGAATCATCTTCAAATTTATTCACTACTTTCAGTAGTTTTACAAAATATATTTCTTTTTTTTGACCTGTACACACTATTTTTTATTTTTGGCTGCATTGGACTTTCTTCAGTTTCAGAGCGTGGGGGCTCCTCTCTAGTCACGGTGCCCCAGCTTCTCACTGCAGTGGCTTCTCCCATTGTGGAGCATGGGCTGTAGGCACACGGGCTTCAGTGGTGAAGGCACAGGGGCTCATTGGTTGCCGCTCAGAGGCCCTAAGCACTGGCTCAGTAGTTGTGGCTCACGAACTCCGTTGCTCCATGGCTTGTGGAATCTTCCCAAACCAGGGTTGAACCCATGTCTCCTGCATTGGCAGGCAGTTCTTATCCTCTGTGCTACCAGGGAAGTCCAGGAATTTTGATATGATGATAAGAAACCAATAGGAAATAGCTATTGAGGGCTGGAGGAAAATAACCTGTACATTATTGAATGGAAATTCCAGGAGACTTTTAATGAGAATAAAGCAGTTACTAACAATGACATAATCTCAGAAGAGATTTAGATGCACTGGTAAGATAGAGGATTCTAGTTTGAACTTGAGGAACATTTGGTTTTAAGTACCATTTTCAACCAACATGAAAATCAGGTAGACCAGTGACAGAGAGGGTATTTATTAAAGAGATATTTTTGAAGCTTAGAAAATAATTATCTATAGCCTATTTGTTTATCATGTGATGTTCTTTAGGAAGTTTATAAAGCCATTTTAAGAAAAACTTTTGTGTATTTAATATTTCAAATAAAATTGAAATTTCCTATTGATGTAAAACTAGAGTTTTTAGAGCTCATTCATTTGATCTTCATGTAAATACTGAAAGGAAAGCAAGGTAGAGTAAGGAGTTTCTATTTTCGACTTTAAATCCACTGTTCTTGGCAGTAATAAAGTGCTCAATAAATGTTTGGTATACTGATGATATAAGTAAAGGAAGCTGGGAGAAAAAGAACTCAACAAAATTACATGAGAGGTGAAGCTAAAAATGAAGCTTATCTTTTCAAAGGTGTGTTTCTATGTTATCATTTTCCCCCTATTTTGAAGATTAATAATAATCTGTAATTATAATTCATAAAGGATTTTAAAAAGCAAAATATTAGGGGAAAGTTTAAGCAAGTTTTATATTGTAGTACTAAAAATCAAAGTTGTTCTGCATAGATCTCTTTATGAATAAAATATCTAAATTTACCTAAATGACATATTTCAATTGAAACTCACTATAAGTAGTAAAGTGACACATGGAAATAAAATAACTACATCTTTATTAATGTAGCTACATTAATTAGCTACATTTTTAATGTATCCCCAAAATCTCATTCTATTTTGTATGACCCTCTAATCCTGACAGTAGTTCTACAATGGGGAAAACAAACCAACAAACAAAAAAGGATTCATTATAGGAAGGCCTCAGGGTAAAAAAGCAGTGTAGGTCCAAAAAGCTAACCTTTCCCAAGTAAAGAAATATTAAAAATCTTATAATGCAATGTTTCTAAAAAATAAAATTTATTTTCAATTAAAAAAATGCATTTTCAATAGTATTAGCAATTCAGTCATGTCTGACTCTGTGATCCCATGAACTGTAGCCTCTGTCCATGAAATTCTCCAGGCAAGAATAGTGGAGTGGGTAGCCATTCCCTACGCCAGGGCATTTTAATATAAATGTTTAAACTTTTGCATTTTTAGGTCCCATGTTATTTTCTAAAAAGAGAATGCTATATTGCTCCAGGGTTAAAAGCTGTAAAAGTTCATGAGAAGTCTAGATGGCTTAGGCCCAAATCCCAAGGCAGCGTTTCTAAAGTGTGGCCCAGGTGTCTCCTATATCAGAATCACTGAAAGCCCTTGCTATTAATATAACGACTATCACTGGCTTCAACCACAAACCTATCAGTTTAGACTCTCTGAGAATGGGATACAGAGATCTCTGCTTTTAACACAGTTGATCCAGGTTATTCTTGTAGACTCTAAGTTTGTGACTTACTGACTTTAGAGACTCCTGTTTTATCTGCCCCACATGTTTATTTGAAAATACTTCCTGTGCCAGGGCAGGCTATCTGAAAGAGAAAATCAAAGAGACTAAATGAGATTCTTATAATGTGACTTGAACCCTGTACTTACATGTTACCACAGAGACTACTACTATTAATAATAGTCCTGACAGATGTGTTTTAAGGATACAGCAATGACTCCATTGCAAATGGAAATTTCTTAGCATTTAATAGCTATTTTTGGAGAAACTATTTTTAGAAAAGCCATCTTCTTTTCTTTTTAGTTTTATTTATTTATTGGTTCAGTGTCCACAAATAAAGTTTTATTGGAACATGGCTACACTCATCTATTTACATATTGCATGTGGCTGCTTTTAAACTGATAGGCAGAGTTGAGTAGTTGTGCTTAAGACTGTATGGACTGCAAACCCAAAAATATTTGCTATCCATCCCTTTACAGAAAATGTTTGCTGATTCCTAGATTATCATAAATATCTTACACCTGTCTAGGCTTAGATAACTTCTGGTTCTATTATATTTATTATAAAATAAGTAAATACTATTATATTTGCTATAAAATGTCTTTACTAAAAAATAAGTTTGATTTATAAAATAAATCACTGACTTGTATTTTTTTAATTTAAATTTATTTATTTTAATTGGAGTCTAATTACTTTACAATATTGTATTGATTTTGCCATACATCAACATGAATCTGCCACGGGTGTGCACGTGTTCCCAATCCTGAAACTCCCTCCCACCTCCCTCCCCATACCATCCCTCTGGGTCATCCCAGTGCACCAGCCCCAAGCATCCTGTATCCTGCATCGAACCTAGACTGGCGATTCATTTCTTATATGATATTATACATGTTTCAATACCACTCTCCCAAATCATCCCACCCTCTTCCTCTTCCACAGAGTCCAAAAGACTGTTCTATACATCTGTGTCTCTTTTGCTGTCTCACATACAGGGGCATCCTTACCATCTTTCTAAATTCCATATATATGCATTAGTATACTGTATTGGCATTCTCCTTTATGGCTTACTTCACTCTGTATAATCAGCTCCAGTTTCATCTACCTCATTAGAACTGATTCAAATGTATTTTCTCTAATGGCTGAGTAATACTCCATTGTGTGTATATGTACCATAGCTTTCTTATCCATGCATCTGCTGATGGACACCAAGGTTGCTTCCATGTCCTGACTATTACCCATATATGTAATTAATATGTATTTATTTTTGACTGCACTGGGTCTTCCTTGCTGTTCATAGGTACTCTCTAGTTGCGGTACTCTCTAGTTGCAGTGGGTACTCTCTAGTTGCGGTGTGCAGGCTTTTCATTGTGGTGGCTTCTCTTGTTGTGGAGAACAGGTTCTCGGATGACCAGGCTTCAATAGCTGTGACTCACAAGCTTCAGGTACAGGCTCAGGAGTTAGAGTGCTTGGGCTCAGTTGCCCTGCGATACATAAATTCTTCTGAGACCAGAGATTAAACCAGTGTCCCCTGCACTGGCAGGCAGATTCTTAACCACTGGACCACCATGGCAGTCCTCTTTTTTTGAAGACTATCTAAAATATATTTTGTATATATTATTAACGTTTTAAAATGTATCTCACTGAATTTATTACTTTTAAACCTATATCAGAAAAAGTATGCTTATCAGTATTGTTGATGCTAAAACAAACTAAATCATATTTATATGTATTATAAATAATTTTGAGCACAATAATATAAATATTAAAAAAGCAATTAGGAAGACAATATGTAATTTTCAAAATTATACAAGAATAAAGTAGTTGATAGAATTTCAGAAACTTCTATGACTTGTGATGCAATTAGGGATAAATATAAGCAATATATTTAGCTTTATTACATTTTCCACAATGAACAGTTATAGCCTTTGAAATAAAATAAAATAATATTTTAAAAAGATCATTTACAGTTCATTTGTATGCCTTAGTAATAGAAGTCCATTTGCTTGATTAATTATTTATTATGGATCTAAGCAATCAATACTTACTGAGAAGTGCTGAATTCTGGGATTTATAAACCTGTCTCTTGAGAAATCTGTATGCAGGTAAGGAAGCAACAGTTAGAACTGGACATGGAACAACAGACTGGTTCCAAATAGGAAAAGGAGTACGTCAAGGCTGTATATTGTCACCCTGCTTATTTAACTTATATGCAGAGTCCATCATGAGAAATGCTGGACTGGAAGAAACACAAGCTGGAATCAAGATTGCCAGGAGAAATCTCAATAACCTCAGATATGCAGATGACACCACCCCTATGGCAGAAAGTGAAGAGGAACTAAAAAGCCTCTTGATAAAAATGAAAGAGGAGAGTGAAAAAGATGGCTTAAAGCTCAACATTCAGAAAACTAAGATCATGGCATCTGGTCCCATCACTTCATGGGAAATAGATGGGGAAACAGTGTCAGACCTTATTTGGGGGGCTCCAAAATCACTGTAGATGGTGACTGCAGCCATGAAATTAAGAGACACTTACTCCGTGGAAGGAAAGTTATGACCAACCTTGATAGCATATTCAAAAGCAGAGACATTACTTTGCCAACAAAGGTCCATCTAGTCAAGGTTATGGTTTTCCCAGCGGTCATGTATGGATGTGAGAGTTGGACTGTGAAGAAAGCTGAGCACTGAAGAATTGATGCTTTTGAACTGTGGTGTTGGAGAAGACTCTTGAGAGTCCCTTGGACTGCAAGGAGATCCAACCAGTCCATTCTAGAGATCAGTTTTGGGTGCTCATTGGAAGGACTGATGCTAAAGCTGAAACTCCAATACTTTGGCCACCTCATGCTAAGAGTTGACTCATTGGAAAAGACTCTAATGCTGGGAGGAATTAGAGGTAGGAAGAAGGGAACAACAGAGGATGAGATGCCTGGATGACATCACTGACTCGATGGACGTGAGTCTGAGTGAACTCCGGGAGTTGATGATAGACAGGGAGGCCTGGTGTGCTGCAATTCATGGGGTCACAAACACTCAGACATGACTGAGTGACTGAACTGAATTGAACTGAGTGACCAAGACACACACACACACACACACACACACACACACACACACACACACACACACCTCTGAATGTATGTGTTTGTTTATTTGTAAAAGGCCCTGACCATATATGTGTAAATAGGAAGAGCAGAATATGAGGCCAGTAATATAGTCAAGGCCCACATAATTAAGGACCTTGGGAACCATCCTTGAATTTGGTTAGAAGTACAAGAATTTTCCACAGTTTAATGTGATCCACACAGTCAAAGACTGTGGCATAGTCAATAAAGCAGGAATAGATGTTTTTCTGGAACTCTCTTGCTTTTTTGATGAGCCAACGGATGTTGGCAATTTGATCTCTGGTTCCTCTGCCTTTTCTAAAACCACCTTGAACATCTGGAAGTTCATGGTTCATGTATTGCTGAGGCCTATCTTGGAGAATTTTGAGCATTTCTTTACTAGCATGTGAAATGAGTGCAATTGTGCAGTAGTTTGAACATTTTTGGCATTGCTCTTCTTTGGGGTTGGAATGAAAACTGACCTTTTCCAGTCCTGTGGCTACTGCTGAGTTTTACAAATTTGCTGGCATATTGAGTGCAGCACTTTCACAGTATCATCTTTCAGGATTTGAAATAGCTGAACTGGAATTCCATCACCTCCACTAGCTTTGTTTGTAGTGATGTTTTCTAAGACCCACTTGACTTCACATTCCAGGATGTCTTGCTCTAGGTGAGTGATCACACCATCGTGATTATCTGGGTCGTGAAGATCTTTTTGTATACTTCTGTGTATTCTTGCCGTCTCTTCTTAATATTTTCTGCCTCTGTTAGATCCATACCATTTCTGTCCTTTATCGAGCCCATCTTTGCATGAAATGTTCCCTTGGTATCTCTAATTTTCTTGAAGAGATCTCTAGTCTTTCCCATTCTGTTCTTTTCGTCTATTTCTTTGCATTAATTGCTGGGGAAGGCTTTCTAATCTCTTCTTGCTATTCTTTGGAACTCTGCATTCAGATGCTTATATCTTTCCTGTTCTCCTTTGCTTTTTGCTTCTCTTCTTTTCACAGCTATCTGTAAGGCCTCCCCATACAGCCATTTTTCTTTTTGCATTTCTTTTCCATGGGGATGGTCTTGATTCCTATCTCGTGTACAATGCCACAAACCTCCATCCATAGTTGATCAGGCACTTTATCTATCAGATCTAGTCCCTTAAATCTATTTCTCACTTCCACTGTATAATCATAAGGGATTTGATTTAGGTCATATCTGAAAGACTCTGATGCTGGGAGGGCTTAGGGGCTGGAGGAAAAGGGGACAACAGAAGATGAGATGGATGGATAGCATCACCAACTCGATGGACATAAGTTTGAGTGAACTCCAGGTGTTGGTGATGGAAAGGGAGGCCTGGCATGCTGCTATTCTCGAGGTCACAAGGAGTTGGACACGACTGAGTGACTGAACTTAACTGAACTGAATGGTCTAGTGGTTTTCCCTACTTTCTTCAATTTATGTCTGAATTTGGCAATAAGGAGTTCATTTCTGAGCCACAATCAGCTCTAGGTCTTGTTTTTGCTGACTGTATAGAGCTTTTCCATCTTTGGCTACAAAGAATATAATCAATCTGATTTCAGTGTTGACCATCTGGTGATGTCCATGTGTAGAGTCTTCTCTTGTGTTGTTGAAAGAGGGTGTTTGCTATGATCAGTGCATTCTCTTGGCAAAACTCTATTAGCCTTTGCCCTGCTTCATTCCGCATTCCAAGGCCAAATTTGCCTGTTACTTCAGGTGTTTCTTGACTTCCTACTTTTTCATTCCAGTCCCCTATAATGAAAAGGACATCTTTTGGGGGTGTTAGTTCTAAAAGGTCTTGTAGGTCTTCATAGAACCATTCAACTTCATCTTCTTCAGTGTTACTGGTTGGGTAGACTTGGATTACTGTGATATTGAATGGTTTGCCTTGGAAAAGAACAGAGATCATTCTGTCATTTTTGAGACTGCATCCAAGTACTGCTTTAGTGACTATGCCAAAGCCTTTGACTGTATGGATCACAATAAACTGTGGAAAATTCTTCAAGAGATGGGAATACCAAACCCATCTGCCTCTTGAGAAATCTATATGCAGGTCAGGAAGCAACAGTTAGAACTGGACATGGAAAAACAGACTGGTTCCAAATAGGAAAAGGAATATGTCAAGGCTGTATATTGACACGCTGCTTATTTAACTTAAATGCAGAGTACATCATAAGGAATGCTGGGCTGAAAGAAGCACAAGCTGGAATCAAGATTGCAAGGAGAAATATCAAGAACCTCAGATATGCAGATGACACCACACTTATGGCAGAAAGTGAAGAGGTACTAATAAGCCTCTTGCTGAAAGTGAAAGTGAAAGAGGAGAGTGAAAAAGTTCACTTAAAGCTCAACATTCAGATAACTAAGATCATGGCATCTGGTCCCATCACTCATGGGAAATAGATGGGGAAACAGTGTCAGACTTTATTTTAGGGGCTCCAAAATCACTGCAGATGGTGACTGCAGCCATGAAATTAAAAGACACTTACTCCTTGGAAGAAAAGTTATGACCAACCTAGGCAGCATATTCAAAAGCAGAGAATTACTTTGCCGACTAAGGTCTGTCTAGTCAAGGCTATGGTTTTTCCAGTGGTCATATATGGATATGAGAGTTGAACTGTGATAAAAGCTGAGTGCCAAATAATTGATTCTTTTGAACTCTGGTGTTGGAGAAGACTCTTGAGTGTCCCTTGGACTGCTATAGATCCAATCAGTCCATTCTAAAAGAGATCAGCCCTGGGTGTTCTTTGGAATGACTGATTCTAAAGCTGAAACTCTAGTACTTTGGCCACCTCATGTGAAGAGTTGACTCATTGAAAGACTCTGATGCTGTGAGGGGGTTGGGGGCAGGAGGAGAAGGGAACGACAGAGGATGAGATGGCTGGCTGGCATCACCGACTCAGTGAACATGAGTTTGGGTAAACTCCGGGAGTTGGTGATTGACAGGGAGGCCTGGCGTGCTGCAATTCATGGGGTTGCAAAGAGGTGGACACCACTGAGCAACTGAACTATCTGATTGAACATAAGAATTGATGAACAGGTTTTAAGTTTTTTTTTTTTTTTTCCCTGGTGGCTCAGAGGTTAAAGTATCTGCCTCCAATGCAGGAGACCGGGGTTCAATCCCTGGGCTGGGAAGATCCCCTGGAGAAGGAAATGGCAACCCACTCCAGTTCTCTTGCCTAGGGAATCCCATGGACAGAGGAGCCTTGTAGGCTACAGTCCACGGGGTCCCAAAGAGTCGGACATGACTGAGCAACTTCACTTTTAATTTTTTAGAAAAATTACATAATCAGATCTTTGTTTTTAAGAAATGTTGCAATTGTGCTGTAAAATTAACTGTTAAAGACAAGACAAGAATTAATAAGACTAGTTATTGGCTTCCCAGGTGGTGCTAGTGGTAAAGAACCCACCTGCCAATGCAGAGGATAAAAGGCTTGGTTTGGGAAGATCCCTTGGAGAAGGAAATGGTAATCTACTCCAGTATCCTTGCCTGGAAAGTCCCATGGACAGAGGAGCCTACAGTTCATGAGGTCACAAATTCGGACATGACTAAAACAACTTAGCAATGAGATTAGTTAGGAAATCATTTGAATATCCTGGGGAGAGTCTATGGTGGTTGAGACTAATACAGAGGCAATGAAAATGAAGAATGAAAATGCCAAGATTTGTTAATTATTTGGATTTGAGAATGAAAAAATATGAGCAATCAAAATTATATCTTTTTCTCTGGCTTTGGGAATGCCAGATGTTACTTGTAGAGATAAATAGAAGAATCATTTGGTGGGTGGAAGACTGAGGAGAAGGTGAAAAGTTCAGTTTGGAACATATTAAGCTGAAATGCCTATAAGACATTTAAGCAGAAATGTGAAGTACGTATTTCAATATATACACCTGGGCTAGGGCATGGATATGGGGGTAGCATGAGATCAGATGGGTTTTTATATTGTGTAAATTGATATAACCTTCCAAGGAACTATGCAGAGGAGATGGAGAAGGAGGTTAAAAATGCTATCCAAGTTGCCCAAAACAAACTCAAAGGAAATATAAAGGAAACTGAGACAGCAACCATAGAGGTAGGGAATGCTGTAGACAAGTTTGCTGAGTCAGAAAAAAAAAAAAAATTGGTTTAAGAAAGAAATGATTCATTATTAAATATTGCTGTAAAGTGAATAAGAATAAGGAGTAAGAGATCCATTGGTTTCAGCAACAAATCATTTCCTTAACAAGATCAATTTTAATCACATGATAGAAAGGGAATCCAATCATCCTGGTTCAAAGAAAAGTGAAAACTAAGAATATGGAAAGAGAGTGTAGATTACCTTTGGATAGAACTTATTTTCATTTGTGTTAAATTACTCTGTGTGTAAAATTTTGGTAAAACTGCTAGACAGTTTAATGTGGACAGGTGTGTTTTGGGTCAACTGTTTTATCTCAAATAAAAATCATTTCAATAAATGAATTAACTTCATTAATTTAATCCTCATAAAAATACCTACAACTTTAGCATTAATTTTATGAAGAAAAAAATTAGAGGTATTAAAATTCAAGGTCAATAAGCTGGAAAAGACTCAAAATTGGGAAGTGCCTCAGTTGACACTCAAACCTGGGTCTTCTGAATCTTACTTGTGACCTTTAATACTGTAGAATAGGCACTTTAGCTACTATTGCATAATGTACATGTATTATCACATTTAATTTGTATAATACTCTGAGGTAAGTTTTATAATTACATTTTTTAATGAGAAAATTAATACGTGAAAATGACACAGCTCAGTAAGTGATCAACTTGGGAATCATACCAGCTCTTTCAAACTCAAAAAACTAATACAATATTGGATTATCTAAATTATTTGATCATTTGGTTGTAAGGTTAAAAGAAATCTCATTATATAGGAGTCAACTATTCTACTTATCTTATATTTTGCTATTACATTGATTAATCATATTACTCGATGTTTATTGCTAATCTATCAGGTCTAACTTATGACTGATTTGAATTTAGGGGTGAGGGCTCTTAAATTCTGGAAACATGATAAAGATAAGTATGTTAATTTTTATGACCTTTAATTCTCTTTGGTATTTGTAATCACTTTTTTTTCTTTTCAATTATGAAAATAGTATTGAACTAATAAAATTAACCAGGAAACAGACATTTTGTTGCTCATTGCTATAAGAATTGTGTGGCTGGCTTAACAGCTGTTGCTCCTGACCTCTTAAATTTTCATGTTTTTTCAGCTTTATTTTCTCCCCAGGGGAAGAAAAATGAGGCAGAAAAGGCTTTTAAAAGAAAGCCTCTCTTAGAACATACTAACTAAACAATACCTACATTTGAGCAGAAGCTCCAAAATTACGTAAATGCCACATTTTTTATCTCCCACCTTCAAGGGTCAGGCTCTGTATAGTGCAGCTGCAGGAGAGTGAATCAGTGTGGGAGTGGACCTGAAAAGTGGCACATTTTCTACTGTCCCTAGCATGTGGGTATTTCTTTGTCCATGGCAATTATGGAATTTAAAGAATATTGGCACCATTTCTACCATGCTTGCTACCTTGACTTCCTAAAGACTACAATAGTACAACAAAATGAGGAAAGCTTTACAAAAATAAAAAGAAAAAGAAAGAAGAAAACAGGCATCCTGAATAATTGAGCCCACTGAACTTATTGTTGAATTAAGTTTACAGGATTAGTTAGATTATTAAAGAAAGAAAAACAGCATATTTCAACTTGGAGTGGATGAGACAAAATGCATTTTCCCCTCTCCTTTCTAGCTATAATGGCTCACAAATTTGATTTATGCTTGCAGGCAAATTTCCTAAGCTTTGTGGGTAGGGCCTATAAAGGATTTCAGGAAGTCTTTGTGCCTCTGAAACATGTGTCAGGTTTTCAGATTTTGAGGGATAGGCCAAGCTGTGAAGATGTTTACGAGTTTGAGTACTGTTTGCTTTCATTCTTCTGGCTTAATTTTTCTTTTTAATTTGTTTGTTTGTTTATAGAAGCTGCAATTCCTTTTTAAAGGTTAACTAGAATTTTTCTTACTGCCTGTGTCTTGTTAACACAGGAAGAATTTGGAAATCTAATACGGGAAGTAGAGAAACCTCAATAATTCTATTAATTCTGAAATAGTTTCTGAATATATATATAAGAGAGAGCTGCCTTGATGGCTCAGTGGTAAAGAAGATGTTTGCCAATGCAGGAGACACAAGAGACATGG
Organism: Nanger dama; assembly: GCA_917880005.1. NCBI lineage: Eukaryota > Metazoa > Chordata > Mammalia > Artiodactyla > Bovidae > Nanger > Nanger dama. The sequence continues at coordinate 9,795,982 of CAKJTW010000059.1, forward strand.
GGTTTGATCCCTGGGTCAGGAAGATCTCCTGAAGAAGGGCATAGCAACCCACTCTATCATTCTTGCCTGGGAAATCCCATGGATAGAGGAGATTGGCAGGCTACAGTCCAAAGCATCACAAGAATTAGACATGACTTAGGACTAAACAAGGGCAGTACATAGGAGAAATTATGTGAAAACATAAGCTCTTGAAAGTCTCCTAATTGAAGTATTGTTTGGAGACCTAGATGGTAGACTGGGCATACCTCTTTTCCTTTCCCCATCAAAGCTCTTTAAAATGCTAAGAAAATGATACTGAAACAATTATCATTGAATTGTTCATCTTATTTAATTATTATTTCTCAAAGAATTGCCAGAAATCTACATGGGAGCATCTCCTTCGAGGAGACTCAGAAAGCCTTGTGCAAAGCTAGCTGGTATGGATAAAAGTAAGGAGTTTTGGATCACATATTTATGATAATTAACTGAAAGACCATTTGTAAAACAAACGGGACCAAATCCTTTCCCTATTCATGTGTGTCAGAAAGCTGGTTGTAGCATGTGCTCCCAGCATAACCTTGAAACTGATTTCTAAACAAACCAAAAAGAGTTTTTTTCCTAACTTGTACTACTGTTTGTGTGCTCAGTTGCTCAGCCATATCCAACTCGGTGACCCCATGGACTGTATTCTGCCAGGCACTTCTGTCCATGGAAGTTTCCAGGGGAAGAATACTGGAGTGGCTTGCCATTTCCTCCTCCAGGGAATTTTCCTGACCGGGAATTGAACCCACATCTCTTACATCTCTTGCAATAAGTTCTTTACCACTGCACCGTTTGCGAAGCCCTGACTTGTAGTAGAGGGCAGATTTAAGAGGAATAGGGATTTGAAGTATTTCTGTACTACCACAAAGGGAGCAGAAAGGAATAAATGGATAGTGGAACTCTAACCATGCCCTCCTTTCTCTTCCAATAAATGAGTCTAGCTAGTCTGTCCTTTCCCCAGCCAAGGTTCAGAAAGAAAAACTTGCTTCTTGACTAGCCCCAGGTACTTATACAGCGCAGGGTTCAGTTTTCTCATTCAGTGTGTGTGTTTGTGTGTGTTGGGGGGCAAAGAAGGGAAACAGCAGCATATATTTGTAATTTATTCAATAAATAAATATTTGTGTGTGTTTGCTCTATGTCCAACCCTTTGAGACACCCCTCCCCGCCAAGACTGCACCCCACCAGGATCCTCTGTCCACAGAATTTCCATGCAAGAATACTGTAATGGGTTGTCATATGCTGTTCCAGGAGATCTTCCCAACCCAGGGATCGAACTTGCATCTCTTGTGTCTCCTGCATTGGCAGGTGGATTATTTACCACTGTGCCACCTAGGAAGCTCTAATTTGATATTTACCAAATGCCTTATTAGATTGCAAGGAGATCAAACGAGTCAAACATAAAGGAACTCAGCCTTGAATATTCACTTCAAGGACTGATGCTGAAGCTCCAATACTTTAGCCACCTGAAGTGAAGAGATGACTCATTGAAAAAGACCCTGATGCTGGGAAAGACTGAAGGCAAAAGGAGAAAGGGGCGGCAGAGGATGAGATGGTTAGATAGCGTCACTGACTCAATGGGCATTTGAGTCCATTTGAGCAAACTCTGGGAGATAGTGAAGGACAGGAAAGCTTGGTTGGCTGCAGTCCATGGGGTTGCAAAGAGTTGGACAGGACTTAGTAACAAAACAACAACAATAAGTGCATAACAGGCATCAGGGAGTATTCTAAGCATGGGAATATGACTGAATAATACAAAGTTCTTGGCCCATGGACCTTGAATTTTACATTCTTACTAGGGAAATGCATGAAACTCAATTGAAACACTCTAATTACATACTATTTAATATGAAGTGAGAGAAAGAAAATTAAAGCAGGAGAGTGAGCCTGCCAATTAAATGGTGCTGTAATGATAAGGAGTCTTTCCAGGAAGGGCGTCCTGAGAAGGTGATTTTGAACAGAAACCTAAAAGAATAGAAGAGGAAAGCCATGCAGAGGAAGAACATTCTAGTCAAAAGAAAGCTATTAGTGTAAAAGCTCTGAAGCAAGAGCAGAATCAGTGTGTACAGAATCAGCAATAAGGCCAGAGTGCAAGCAATGAATGACTTGCACAGCTGAACTAGAAACTCACAAAAACGTTCTGTTCTGATCAGCATTGTTCCTTATATAAAAATTTGAGTAATCAGCTAAGGACCAAGATAGTCTTTACAAAACCAAAATCATGAAATAAAAGTCCAGGATGAATAAACACCTAAAGACTGATGGATAAAGGGGTTGTATAGGGAATGAAGGTGAAAATGAACTCGGAGATTTTAAATTTAAATTGAGATGCTAAGATAGCCATAAAACACTAATAGGCAACTATAGAAAAAAATAGGACCATAGAAATAAAAATGTTAAAATACTGCTTTTTAACTTTTATACCTATAACTCTAGCTACAAAACTATTAAATATTCTTTATAATGAAGTAGAACTAGCAAAAGATTCCCAGAAGCTAATCAAAATAGAACTGATCTGAGCCAAGAACATAGGAATTGGTTTCAAAGGAAGAAGATTAGGGCATCAAGCACTATTTTTTCATCGTGTTGAACTTATAGGTTTTCAGGCATACATCAATAACACTTTAGACTCTGATTAGAATTGAGTTTTCCACATTTAAAATCCAAGTTCTTAATTTTATTCTTATGAATCAAATATTTGCATTTGGGAACAAACGCAACAATTTTCAAACTTAAGTATTCAGACTGAGCATTGAGTAGATTTTTAAAGTTATCAGAAACAAACATTTCCTTTTGTATCTAAAAACTAATTATTACTGGGTGTTGGGGGTGGAGGCACAGGGGGAAGCATTTAGGGCAAATAAAAGATACTGTTAAAATTTATATTTCTTATTAAAATTATCTTTGAAGACTATTCTTAGACTTGTCTTGATTATTCATTCTTTGCTGTCTTTGTCTTTCTTTTACTTTTTCTTTGATTATTTCACTTTCAAACTAGGACAAATTTTTCTTGCTCTCCTAGACCACTTGGATTTTTGTCCTAAACGTGTCAAGGTTTGTGATTAAGGTGATGAATTTGTCCATTTATATTATCCCTTTGAATAGCACTTACCAATATGAGAGGTAGGCAGGGGTGACTTATTGGCCACAAATGACTGGGCAAAGTGATGAAATTTTTAATATTCATTGCTGGAATAAATGTTATTTCCTTCTTTCAGCTCAAATAAAATGCAAAACCCAGAAAGTTTAGTTTTTTAGAACCTTCTGTCACTGTTAAATCAGACCCGTTTCTTCAACAGCAGTAAGAGCAATAAAGAAACAACACAGATTTGTTAGCCTGGGAATATTTAGCTATAAAGAATAGAAATTAAAAACTATGAATCATGGATAAAAATATAGAAATGGATTTCTGTATACCTATGGCAGACTACCTACATCAAAATTTTCCAAATCTTAATTTTAGTTTTACACTGGTCTGTAATTTCAACTTCTTTATGTCTTTTATGCCTAACAAACTGCAATTTTCTTTCAGGGAAAATCTACTGTAAGCCAAATATTGCTTCTATTGTAGTATGTAGGCATATAGGAATTCAATACGTGCTTAATGTTTTCAAAACTCTTTTGCTTATTTTCAGTTTTCTACAATATGACTAATAGAATATTGTAAGTAATATAACACATAATAGCATAATCAGTAATGCTATAAGAATTGTATTAAAACTTATCATTAGTATGTGTCTGGGTCTACTGGATGTCGACAGAACTTTATTTTTCACAGTTCTGGAGCTTAGAAATCCCAGATCATGGTCCTTGACCAATCCAGTTCTTGATGTGAATTCTTTTTCTTGCTTGCAGACAGTTGCCTTCTTGTTGCTTACTCACTTCCCCTTTTCTGTATGTACATACATGTGTATGTGTGCTTGTGTATGCATGTGTGAGACACACACGCACAGATAAGCTCCTGTCAGGTATATGGTGTATACTTAAAAGCATAGTAATCCTTTTTCTTAAAAGGCAGTAATTCTACTGGACAGGGGGACCCATCCATATGACCTCATTTAACCTTGAGTTTGTCCCCTGTCTCAGTCATGTCTGACTCTTTTTGACCCCATGGACTGTAGCCTGCCAGTCTCCTCTGTCCATGGAATTTTCCAGGCAAGAACATTGGAGTGGGTTGGCATTTTCTTCTCCAAGGGATCTTTCTGACTCAGGGATGGAATCTGTCTCCTGTGCTGGTAGCCATATTCTTTACCACTGTGCCATCTGGGAAGCTCTTTTTAACTTTATGTAATAGTGTTCAGTTGCTTTACTCGTGTCCAACTCTTTGTGACTCTATGGATCATAGCCTGCTAGGTTCTTCTGTCTGTGGGATTTTCCCAGCAAGAATACTGGAGTTAGTTGCCATTCCCTTCTCCAAGGGATCTTCCTGAATGAGGGATCAAACCAATGTCTCCTGGGTCTTCTGCATTGCAGGAAGATTCTTTACCACCGAGTCACTTGGGAAGCCCTCACTTAACCGTAATTACTTCCATTTAGCATTAGTTATTCCATTTCCATAAAGGCTGTATATCCAAATGTTGTCACAAGCATTAGGTTAGGATTTCAAAATATGAATATTGGAGAGAGAAAAGCATTCAGTTCATAACACAATATAAGTGTTCGACAAGACTCAGGGATATCTAATGTTAACTGAATAATAAATATTGAAACTTGCATCCTATTGTTCAATAAATATTGCTAGGATTACTATTTTTATTCAACTTGTTAATATTTAACAGTTTCTTTAATGTTGCCAAAGCTCTTAGTATCTCTTATAGTTATGCAGAAATATGACAAAAAGATATTTTATTATTACATCTCTCAGAATTGTTGCTAGGAGAAATATCAGTAATCTCAGATATGCAGATGATATTACCCTTATGGCAGAAAATGAAGAGGAACAAAAGAACCTCTTGATGAAAATGAAAGAGAAGAGTGAAAAAGCTGGCTTAAAACTCAACATTCAGAAAACTAAGATCATGGTATCTGGTCCTATCACTTCATGGCAGATAGATGGTAGAACTATGGAAACAGTGACAGACTTTATTTCCTTGGGCACCAAATTCATTGTGGATGGTGACTGTAGCCATGAAATTAAAATATACTTGCTCCTAGGGAGAAAAGTTATGACAAACCTAGACAGCATATTAAAAAGTAGAGACATTACTTTAAATGGCAACCCACTCCAGTATTCTTGCCTGGAAAATCCCATGGACTGAGGAGCCTGGTAGGCTACAGTTCATGGGGTCGCAAAGAGTCATACACGACTGAGCAACTTCATTTTCTTTCACTTTCTTACTTTGCCAACACAAGTCCATATAGCCAAAAATATGTTTTGGCCGGTAGTCATGTATGGATGTGAGAGTTGGACTATAAAGAAGGCTGAGAACCAAAGAAATGATGCTTTTAAACTGTGATATTGGAGAAGACTCTTGAGAGTCCTTTGGACTGCAAATAGATCAAACCAGTCAATCCTAAAGGAAATCAATCCTGAATCATCACTGGAAGAACTGATGCTGAAAATGAAGTTCTAATACTTGGACTACCTGATGTGAAGAACTGACTCATTGAAAAAGGCCTTGATGCTGAGAAAGATTGAAGGCAAGAGGAGAAGGGGATGACACAGGATGAGATGATTGGATGGCATCACCAACTCAATGGACATGAGTTTGAGCACCCTCTGAGAGCTGATGATAAACAGGGAAGCCCGCTGTGCTGTAATCCATGGGGTCTCAAAGAGATGGACATGAGTGAGTGACTGAACAACAACATCTCTCAGAATTATTAGTGTTTTAAGTAATATTTGGGTTTTCCAGGTGGTACTAGTGGAATTAACTCACTCAATTATCACAAGAACTCTAGAGAGTAATTACCATCTTTTTCTAAATCAAGATGAGGAAGGAGAAGTTCAGAGAGAATAACTTGGCCATAATTACATAGAAAATAAGTGTTAAAAGATTATAGATTATTAAAAAATAATACTGCATGTGTTTATTTCATTTCCATCTTTGCTCTACCTTTCAGGTGAGACGCAATATAAATCAGTCTCTAGCTAATGACAGTTTGGTTTTATTCAATTTAAAAATTAAGACCCTGTTTAATTATTCTTGAAGAAATCAAAAAGCATTTTTAGAGGCAGTATTTTCAAGGCAATTTTAAGGAATGCATATTTAAAACATACACAGAAAGAAAAACATCCAAGAAAGCAGGGTGAGTTTGTTCTATTTAAAGTATCATGGACAATTATGATTTAATTAGAAATTAATTTTAAAAATTTCCTTAGTGTGATGATTACACAGCAGTATTACAGATAAAATCTTAGAAAAATAATTTAAATGTACTTCACGTTTTCAAAGTTGTCTCTCTTTTTATGTTCTTTAAAGAAAAAGAGGATGCATTTTTTGTAATAGATCATTTATCCAATATTACTTATATTCTTTTAATGTTTAAATTAATTTTATCCATTAGTGATGCTATCAACGTATCTTGGAAAAATCATTTTGAATGAATTCCTCTTATATGAAGGGTAATATGGGCTTCCCAGGTGGTGCTAGTTTTAAAGAACCTATCTGACAATGCAGGAACCTAAGAGACCTAAGAGATGAGATTAAACCTAAGAGATGGATTCAATCCCTGGGTCAGAAAGATCCTCTGAGGTGGAAATGGAAACCCTTTCCAGTATTCTTGCCTGAGAAATCCCATGGACATAGGAGCCTGGCAGGTTCTAGTCCATAGAGTTGCAATGAATCAACTTAGCACACATGCACTCAGGGTAATACAAATTCATCAGTTTCATAGACTCCTTGCTGAAATCTCAGAGGGATTTTAAAATTTAAATAAGCTATTTTGTTTTATTGCTGAAGAAAATATAATTACGTTGTTCTTCTTGAATTTTATTCAATGATTACTGAGTTACTAATTTTCTCAAATGATAAATCCTAATGCTTCCATTTACTATTAATGCTTTAATTAAGTATTACCAACTGCTGTGGCATTTACACAGGCCCCACTAAATTAGCATTTTAAACAGCTCAGTGTTCTTGTGCATGCGCATACAATCGTTTTTTGCTGCATGTGCTTTCTTTATGGTTCAGACTTGTAGAACTTCAGGTCAAGTCAGCAAGATGAGTTGTCAGAAATGTTTAGAGTAAAGTAACAGGCCAAACAAAGCCCACTAAAGATAAGCTCTTATGGCTACAGAAAGTTCTTTGAGAAACTGAAAAAAATTTGTTTGAAATCAAGGAAGGAAAGTAGAACTCTGAGAACAGTAACCATATGCACATTTTCCAAGTATTAAGTAATGTAACTAGATATATATTTAAAGATGAGTAGGGGATGTGGGCTAACTAAAGATGGTAAATGGAATGACTGATCATGTTTGGATACAAATTAAGAAATCTGGGTTAAAAATGACAAAAAAGTAAAGCTAAGCAGAATAAAATAAGAAACAGTCCTTTACAAGTATTATCAACTTCAAAAATAAAGGAAATATAATTTCTTCTATTTCAAAATTAAAATAAAGGGTTAGCCAGTGGCATAAGCCCTCTTGGAGGAGGTCACCATTAACCCCACCATAGAGCTGCAGAGCAGATGGCTCACAAAGAGCAGAACAATTATACCAAAGAAATTCTCGCACTGTTAAGAAAATTCTAGGACCCACACCAGATTTCCCAAAAGGGGATCTGGCAAGCAGACTGAGAACCTCAGAGAATTTGACTTTGGAGAGCAGTGGGATTTGATTACAGAACTTACACAGAAATAGGGAAACAGACTCTTGGAGAGCACAAACAAAACCTTGTGTGCACCAGGACCCACGAGAAAGGAGCAGTAAACTGACAAGAGACTGACCCAGACTTGCCTGTGTCAAGAGTCCCTGATGGAGGTGCGGGTCAGTGGCAGCCTGCTGTAGAGTTGAGATATTGGATGTGGGAGTGTGTGCATGGGACCTTTCAAAGGTGGTTGCCATTAGCTTTATTACCTCCACCATTGTTTGGTATCAGGTCAAACATCAGGGAAGGGAACACAGCCACGCCCATCAACAGAAAATTGATTCAAGATTTACTGAGCATGGTCCCACCCATCAGAACAAGACCCAGTTTTCCCCAGTTTCCTCCCAACAAGAAACTTCCATAAGCCTCTAATCCCTATCAGAGGGCAGAAGAATGAAAACCACAATAACAGAAAACTAATCAAACTGATCACATGAACCATAGCCTTGTCTACTCAATGAAACTATGAGCCAGGCCATGAAGGGCCACCCAAGATGGATGGGTCATGGTGGAGAGTTCTGGCAAATTATGGTCCACTGGAGAAGGGACTGGCAAGCCACTTCAGTATTATTGCCTTGAGAATCCCATGAATAGTATGAAAATGCAAAAAGATAGGACACTGAGAGATGAACTCCCCAGGTTGGTGGGTACCCCAGGTTGGTAGCTACTGGAGAAAACTGGAGAAATAACTCCAGAAAGAATAAAAGACAGAGCCAAAGTGAAAGCAACACCCAGTTGTGGATGTGACTGGTGATGGAAGTAAAGTTCAATGCTATAAAGAACAATATTGCTTAGGAACCTGGAATGTTAGGTCTATGAATCAAAGTAAATTAGAAGTGACCAAACTGGAGATGGCAAGAATGAACATCAACATTTTAGGAGTGAACTGAAATGAAATGGGATGGGTGGAATTAACACAGATGACCTTTATATCTACTACTGTGGGCAAGAATCCCTTAGAAGTAATGGAGTAGTCCTCATAGTCAACAAACCTATGAAATGTGGTACATGGGTGCAATTTCAAAATGACAGAATGATTTCTGTTCTTTTCCAAGGCAAACCATTCAGTATCACAGTAATCCAAGTCTATGCCCCAACCAGTAATGCTGAAGAAGCTGAAGCTGAATGGTTCTGTGAAGACCTACAAGACATTCTAGAAGATGCAAAAAAAAGATGTCATTTTCATCATAGGGAACTGGAGTGCAAAAGTAGGAAGTCAACAAATACCTGGAGTAACAGGAAATTTGGCCTAGGAGTACAAATGAAGCCAGGAAAAGGCTAACAGAGCTTTGCCTAGAGAATGCACTGGACATAACAAATACCCTCTTTCAACAACACAAGAGAACTTTACACATGGACATCACCAGATAGTCAATACCAAAATCATATTGATTATATTCTTTGCAGCCAAAGATGGAGAAACTCTATACAGTCAGCAAAAACAAAACCAGGAGCTGACTATGGTTCAGATCATGAACTCCTTATAACCAAATTCAGACTTAAATTGAAGTAAATAGAGAAAACCACTAGACCATTCAAGTATGACCTAAATCAAATCCCTTATGATTATATAGTAGAAGTGACAAATTGATTCAAGGGATTAGATCTGATAGAGTGTGTGAAGAACTATGGACAGAGGTTCATGACATCTACAGGAGGTGGTGATCAAAAACATCCTGAATAAAAAGAAATGCAAACAGGCAAAATGGTTGTCTGAGAAGTCCTTACAAATAGCTGAGAAAAGAAGAGAAGCTAAAGGCAAAGGAGAAAAGCAAAGATCTACCTATCTGAATGCAGAGTTTCAGAGAACAGCAAGGAGAGATAAGAAAGCCTTCCTCAGGGATCATTACAAAGAAATAGAGGAAAACAATAGAATGGGAAAGAAAATTAGAGATAACACGGGAACATTTCATGCAAAGATGGGTACAATAAAGGACAGAAATGGTATGAATTTAACAGAAGCAGAAGATATTAAGAGCTGGCAAGAATACACAGAAGAGCTATACAAAAAGATCTTCATGACCCATGTAACCACGATGTTGTGATTACTAAGCTAGAGTCATATATCCTGGAACGTGAAGTCAAGTGGGCCTTAGGAAGCATCACCACAAACAAAGCTATTGGAGGTGATGGAATTCCAGTTGAGCTATTTCAAATCCTAAAAGATGATGCTGTGAAAGTGCTACACTTAACATGCCACCAAATTTGGAAAACTAGTCAGTGGCCAGAGGACTGGAAAATGTCAGTTTTCATTCCAATCCCAAAGAAAGGCAATTACAAAGAATGTTCAAACTACCACACAATTGCACTCATCTCACACACTAGTAAAGCAATGCTCAAAATTCTCCAAGCCAGGCTTCAACAGTAAGAGCACCATGAACTTTCAGATGTTCAAACTGAATTTAGAAAAGGAAGAGGAACCAGAGATCAAATTGCCAACATCTATCTACTGGATCATCAAAAACAAAAAACAAACAAAAAAAACACAGAGTTCCAGGAAAACATCTACTTCTCCTTTATTGATTATGACAAAGCCTTTGATGTGTAGATTACAACAAACTGTGGAAAATTCTTAAAGAGATGGGAATACCAGACCACCTGAACTGTCTCCTGAGAAAAATGTATGCAGGTCAAGATGCAACAGTTAGAATGGGACATGGAACAACAGACTGGTTCCAAATTGGGAAAGGAGTATGTAAAGGCTGTGTATTGTCACCCTACTTATTTAACTTCTATGCAGAGTACATCATGCAAAATGCTGGGCTGGATGAAGCACAAGCTGGAATCAAGATTGCTGGGAGAAATATCAATAACCTCAGATACGCAGAGAACACCACCCATATGGCAGAAAGCAAAGAGGAACTAAATAACCTCTTGATGAAAGTAAAAGAGGAGAGTGAAAAAGCTGGCTTAAAACTCAATGTTTAAAAATGAAGATCATGGCATCCCTCACTCATGGCAAATAGATGGGGAAACAATGGAACTAGTGACAGACTTTATTTTTGGACTCCAAAATTACTGCAGATGGTGACTGCAGTCATGAAATTTAAAGACATTTGCTCCTTGGAAGAAAACCTATGACCAACATAGACAGCATATTAAAAAGCAGAGACATTACTTTACCAACAAAGCTATAGTTTTTCCAGTAGTCATGTATGGATGTGAAAATTGGGATATAAAGAAAGCTGATAGCCAAAGAACTGATGTTTTTGAACTGTGGTGTTGGAGAAGACTCTTGAGAGTCCCTTGGACTGCAAGGAGATCCAATCAGTCAATCCTAAAGGAAATCAGACCTGAATATTCATTGAAGCGCTGATGTTGAAACTCCAATATTTTGGTTACCTGATGTGAAGAACTGACTCACTGGAAAAGACCCTGATGGTGGGAATGATTGAAGGCAGGAGGAGAAGGGGTTGACAGAGGATGAGGTGGTTGGATGGCATCACCAACTTGATGAACGTGAGTCTGAGCAAGTTCCAGGTGTTGTTGGTAGACATGGGAGCCTGGCTTGCTGCAGTCAATGGGGTCATAAAGAGTCAGACAAAACTGAGCAATTGAATAGGATTGAAGGAGTAAGAAGAGGTAGACTTCTGCTATTTCAGATTAATTGTTGACCTGTCTTAACCGATGATCCATTATATAACCATGAGATATTAAAGTTGAAATGTACTTTTAAACACATCATCAAATTTAATTCTAGACTAGTTAATATATCAATACATATTTAAAACATCAAGTTTTAGACTTGTAGACTAAATATTATTCTGCAACACCCTAGAAGAATTTGTTTTTGAAGAACCTATGTTCTAATTAGGGCAATAGGCACTAATTATGATAAAATGACATAAATATTTTGATAAAGATGCTTTTTAGTACGTGGATTTTCCAAAGATATGTCACTTTTTTGAGTCTTAAAGAAAAGAAAATACTTATCAGTCTTGAAAATGTAGGTAAGAGTACAGCATTAATAAAAATATAGAAATATGAGAAATGTGTCATCTTAGGAGAATTCCCTGGAGTATAAGATGCATTGAGGAAGAACATTTTAACTTCAGGAAGCAACAGTTAGAACTGGACATGGAAAAACAAACTGGTTCCAAATAGGAAAAGGAGTATGTGAAGGCTGTATATTGTCACCCTGCTTATTTAACTTATATGCAGAGTACATCATGAGAAATGCTGGGCTGGAAGAAGCACAAGCTGAAATCAAGATTGCTGGAAGAAATATCAATTAACCTCAGATATGCAGATGATACCACCCTTTGGCAGAAAGTGAAGAAGAACTAAAGGGCTTCTTGATGAAAGTGAAAGAGGAAAGTAAAAAAGTTGCCTTAAAGCTCAACATTCAGCAACAAAGATCATAGCATCCAGTCCCATCACTTCATGGCAAATAGATGGGGAAACAGTGGAAACAGTATCAGACTTTATTTTGGGGGTTCCAAAATCATTGCAGATGGTGATTGCAGCTATGAAATTAAAAGATGCTTACTCCTTGGAAGGAAAGTGATGACCAACCTAGACAGCATATTAAAAGGAGAGACATCACTTTGTCAACAAAGGTCTGTCTAGTCAAGGTTATGCTTTTCCCAGTGGTCATGTATGGATGTGAGAGCTGGACTATGAAAAAAGCTGAATGCCGAAGAATTGATGCTTTTGAACTGTGATGCTGGAGGAGGCTCTTAAGAGTCCCTTGGACTGCAGGAGATCCAACCAGTCCATCCTAAAGGAGATCAGTCCTGATGCTCATTGTTGGACTGATGTTGAAAGGACTGATGTTGAAGCTGAAACTCCATTACTTTGGCCACCTGATGTGAAGAACTGACTTATTTGAAAAGACCGTGATGCTGGGAAAGATTGAGGGCAGGAGAAGAAGGGGATGATTGAGGATGAGATAATTGGATGGCATCACCAACTCAATGGACATGGTTTTGCGTGGAGTCTGGGAGTTGGTGATGGACAGGGAGTCCTGACATTCTATAGTTCGTGGGGTTGCAAAGAGTCGGACATGGCTGAGAGCTGAACTGTTGATACCCTGGATAGTAAAAATGGAGGGTTCTGTTATAGTAGAGCTGACAGAATTTGCAAGCATCTTTTTAATAGCAACATTGGTATATATCCACTAATTAAGCTAGTATTTCAATTTAATGGATTTGTGTGATAAGAATAAGATATTTTCACCCATCATAAGGATGGAATAATATGTAAAATATGTCCTTGTAAATGTTCAGTTTTGGAGTGAACCAAACCCAAACGTTAAGAGATACAATTCAAAGCTTCAAGTCTCCAATAAATCTAGACCCTAAGGTACTCTTTTAACTATATTATATAATTCTATAAGCTACCCTCAGAATTAATTTTCAGGTAAATGTTCTATTTACTTACCATTCCTTTTAACTGATAATCTAATTTTAACCTAAATTCTTATCAGTAGTCCTTTTAACAGCAGCAAAAAGGCACTAAGGAAAGAAAAGAACAGCTTCTTGGAACAGCTAGCAGCTTTCAAGTGAGCAGGCACAACATCATTCATCTGGATGCTCTGCTATTCCAGAGAAATTTGAAAAGACCCATGCATACCACTCCACATAATTTCTTAAGTTTGGGGTGATGAAGGAAGAGAATAATCTACTTAAATGACATATTTACTTATTTTATGTTTCTTTACTTTTATAAGGCCCTAAATTTACAGTATTGTTATATTTAATGCATTACAGCATATATGCCCTATATGCTGCTGCTGCTGCTGCTGCTGTTGCTGAGTCACTTCAGTCTTGTCCGACTCTGTGCGAGCCCATAGACGGCAGCCCACCAGGCCCCCCCATCCCTGGGATTCTCCAGGCAAGAACACTGGAGTGGGTTGCCATTTCCTTCTCCAATGGAAAGGCTTATAGGTACTGCTTTTTTCCCATTGTTGTTGTTGTTAAGTTGCTGAGTCATAGCTAACTCTGTGACTTCACATGAACTGCAACACACTAGGCTTCTCTGTCCTCCACTATCTTCCAGAGTCTGCTCAAATTCATGCCCACTGAGTTGGCAATGCTATCTCTCCACCTCATCTTCTGCTGCTCTCTTCTGCTTTTGTCTTCAGTCTTTCCCAGCAACAGGGTCTTTTCCAGTGAGTTGGCTCTTCATGTCAGGTGGCCAATGTATTGATGCTTCAGCTTCAGCAACAGTCCTTCCAGTGAATATTCAGGGTTGATTTCCTTTAGGACTGACTGATTTGATTTTATACATAGTCAACATGTGTTAAACAGCATTGTGAAGGAATTTTTCAAGGTTCTGTATAGACATTCTTGCTCTCATGAAATTTATATTTTAAGAGAAGATGTTACAATTAGGAAAATTCCCCAAAGTAGACAGTCTAATGGGCTTCCCTGGTGTCTCAGCTGGTAAAGAATCTGTCTGCAATTCTAACAGGATCATCAATGGAATCCAGAGCTATGGAGCAAGTGTGTAGCAGTTCTACCTCATTTCTCCAACATTTCTTTTCTTTTTTTTTTTTTAGTAACAATCTTCTCAAAAGGTTTGACTGAATATCGCCCAGTGGAGTAAACTTCCAAGAATACAAGAGCTTTTTTTTTATTTTATACCCAGCTTATGTTCATATCAAGAAAAAGTAGGGTTTGACAGAAGGGTAAATTTTGGCCTGTAATAAGTGAACTCCAAAATGTGGCTCTCAGCCCTGGCAAGCTTCTCTGTAAAGGCAGATCTTTTAGTGCAGGAGTCTGAACTTTCTGGCGTCATTAATGCCTTAGTCCACTATCATGCCAGTTTTTCAATATCTTACATGCATTTTGGTTTTTGACTATTATTATAAAACATCATCAATAATACTTATGATGGTAAAAGATTATAATCAATCTAAATGTTCACTAAGCAGACTATTATAGAGTTGTTATAAAGAGGGGCATATATAGAGAAATAAATATAAAATATACAATATTTTCAGATAATTTTTACTGAAGTACCATGATACAAATTATACAAAAGTATTACACTAAATATTTTAAATTTGAAAGCCTATTCATAATGTTAAAGGCTAGAAAAATTTATATCATTACTGGTTATCTTTAGGTAGTAAAATGATGGACGATATTATTTTACTTTTTCATTATCTCATCTTGCAATTTGCACTTTTTAAAATATCTATGACTTTTATAAAATGAAAATATAAGAAATAATTTCAAAACTTTAAACAAATTTTTGTTCTTTTTATATGCCAGCTTGTTCCCCACAAGCTTTTATCCGTTTATTTGCAACTTGGTGTCACTGATAGATTAATGACAATTTAACATTACAGTACTAGGTTAAAACAATATAAATAGGAGAGGAAGGAGAATAAGAGAAGTGGTAGGAAAGGCAATTACAGTTACGTATTACAGTTCCTAGTATAAGTAAAAATGCCTTACTTATAGCAAAGTCAAATACTTTTGAATTTTCAGCTAAATGGAAAATCTTAATAGCATTCTCAGAAACCTAAAAATGTAGAAAAAATATACTTTGTGTTATGTTTTAAAGCTTCCTTGGTAGCTCAGACAGCAAAGACTCTGCCTGCAATGTGGGAGACACAGGTTCTATTCCTGGGTCAGGAAGACCCTGGAGAAGGGAATGGCAACCTACTCCAGTATTCTTGCCTAGAGAATTCGATGGACAGAGGAGCCTATTACTCCTTACACTCAAAACACTCAAAATGTTTTCACTTTCTTTCACTGCTTTTGTAAATTTGGTATTATGCCAAGAGGAACATCTTCCAGCTGAACAAATAGAATTCCTCCTAGTTCACTGAAACATTGAAATGTATTAATACACTGAAAATAATTTGAAAATAATTTACTGTTCTGGCCAAACATTTAATAAGATATTTTTGAACACTTGCCAGCTCCTCTCTACCTGGTTAACTGCTTTTTGAAAGATCCACAACTTCATTACTGGTTTCTCATTGCTTTCAGATCACATAAATCAGGAGGTGATTAATTCAATTTTTGAATTTTTGGCAGGTATGTAAAGAAACTAAGCTATGGGTGGAGTCATTATTATTCTTGCACTCCATATCATTTGAGAACCAAAGATCATTTAAATATGTAATGAACTAGGATCTTCTGTCTCAACCTTCAGCCTCAAAATCGTCCTGTTCTGTGATATATAGTCATTCACATGGTTTGAGATACAGGTTTAGCTAAATTAAAAAAATGAAAAAGTTTGCCAAAAGTACATCTGGAAATCATATTAATAGCATGGGTTTCTATGTACAGAATCTTATAGGAGAGGTGTATTTTGAAATAAAAAAGCAGACCTTCAATCTACTGCTATTCCATTTAAGAATTAATTCTAAATTTTCTGTATCAGTAACAGTTTAGCAGCAGTCGTAACTCTGAGGAAGGCAAATGCTGCCATTGTACACTCAAGTTAATTACAGTGATGGCTCTTAGATTTCATTTCTTGGTACCATCCAGTTAAGAAACAGCTAAACACAGAATGTCAGTTTATGGAAATTGTGTACATAACAGACTGAGGTTTCTTGGTATGTTCCTACTGTAGCCAGCTGAAATGCTTCCATTCCTCCCTTGAGTGTAATGAGAGAATGCTTTTTGGGCTTTGAGGCTGTAAATGCAAACCTCTTCAGTTGTATCTTTAAAAACAACTATCAAATAACTCTTTGGTATGCTACATTTTTCTCTTCTACTCAGAACTTGTCCTTTTCTTATATCTTTTATTTAGTTTGGCTTTCATTTTAATATATGTCTCCTCAGCTGGTACCAATTTGACTTCTGGGTTCCCTGGAACAGTTTGTGCTTCAGTAAGCCAGCTGATCATAAGAAATCTGACTTTGACAATTTACTGACACTACCAGCTGCTGCCTTTCTTATTCCAAACACACAGGCTTTCCCTCATGTGGATATTTACATATTGACACACTATTTTTTTTTTTTTTTCTGGAAGGCATTCTATTCCAATGAATGAAAGAGAAAATCTACCTAGTGGTCTCCATCAGTGATGATCCAGAACTTTAAACTCTATTCTGGTTGTTGAAAAATAAAAGCATTTAATGAAGAATTGTGAGGGAAATGTGATAAAATCAATGATGTTTCTCTGCCATTTAAACTTTATGTTCATCCTCCCATGCCACCTTGACTGCTATCAGAAAGAAAGAAGTCTCATCCTTTCAAAGGTTTTTCTAACTCGATCACCTCTATTCATTGTATTCTCTGTCAGTTATAACTTCCCTGGTAATATTAGCATCTAGATATTCTTAAGTCTCTCCCATTAAAAGAACACTTTTCCTTGATAACACACCTCTTTCTAAATAATGCCTCTCCCTCTTAATCACCATTCAGCTTTAAAGAGTTGCCTATACTAACTCCACTGAATAATCTTCAAATCACTCTTAAACTTCAGTCAGGTTAGAAATCTCTCAGGTACAAATAACAGGAAAAGAAAAGCTGCCCAAGCAGTAAGTGCTTTTATTTTCATATAAAATAAATCCAAAGTTGGATGATTCCAGAATTTGTAAATTTAGTAGTTTAGGAAAATCAGGGCTCTGGCTCTACTTCTTAGTGTTTTTACTTGCTTTAGCCTACTGGTCAAAAGAATCTATCTGCAGTCCCAAGCATCAGGTTCCTGTAAATCTATGTTCAGACAGAAAAGAAGATGCAAGCCTTATCCACAGGAATTTATTTTTATTAAAGAAAGGAATCTTTCCCAGGAGGTCTCAGCAAATTTAGTATTACATATAATTGATAAGAACTTGGTTACATATTCTACCCTAAATCAATCATCTTAAAGGAGAATAAGATAATCTGAATCTTTCCAGTAAAAACTAGTGGCTTACCCGTTATTTTCACTTAAATAGTGAAAAAATTCTTTACAGCTTAACATAGGTAAAAATAAAGCTCATCTTATGCTTTGATCTCTCTCTCTGTTTCCTGTCTCGATGAATGGCACCTGACTATCTTTAATTCCAGAGATTAAAAATTTGTACTTCACCACCAACATTCAATTGGACACAGAATTGTGAAGATTCTATATTCTTAATATTTCATTTCATCTACTTCTTTCCATACTAATGTCATTAATTTTGCTTAGCTAAGTATCAGACTTTGTTGAATTATTACCCCTTGCTTAACTGATACCTTGATTGATATCTTGATTATCATCTTGCCGCTTCTTAGACATTCTCCTCAATCCCAGGGAAATTCTTTTAAAGGCCAAAGTATATCCTGTATAACCACCTGCAACAGACATTCAATGGATACTGGCTGCCTTATAATTAAGTGCAAAACTTAGCAGGTATATGAAGCTCTTTAGAATTTGGACACTTCCAGATTTCCCACTTCATCATTTTCTAATGTGACTCCAGTCATGCTAAATTATTTGAAATCCTCCAAATGCTCATACTTTTTCTCAACTTTGAAACTTTACAAATTGCAGCTTCTTTTTAGAGAATGATTTCCTAGATCTCAATGCCAACCCCAGCTCCATGAGACCTACTTAACTCCTTCAAGATGCCTCTTAGAAGACTCTCTAAGCCCTTCCAAATTTCCACCTTAGTTTAGGAGCCTATTCTATGTGTCTTCTCCATCATAATACTTCACATTTTGTATTGTTATTATCTACTTATTATTTCTGCTTACTGTCTAGAAGCTTGTTGAGGCAAGGGCTTTGAATCCTACCAAGACAGTGCCCAGAATGCAAAGGGTACTCAGTAAAACTTTGGAATATACTATGTGTATATGCCAATTTTTTAATACAAAATTTAAATATAGTTCAATAAAGAAATTTTTCTATGTATATTGAGTTTTACAAGACAGCTCATAAAAAGAAAAATTAAATTGCATCTTGTATGCACGCTTAGTCACTAAGTTATGTCCAGCTCTGTGGGCCCACAGACTGTAGTCTGCCAGGTTCCTCTGTCCATGGGATTTTCCGTCAAGAATACTGGAGTGAGTTGCCATTTCCTTCTCCAGGGAATCTTCCCAACCAGGATTGAACCCAAGTCTCCTGCATTGGCAGGCAGATTCTTTACCACTGAGCCACCGGAGAATACCATTTTTGTATACTATATTAAAAATAATCAAATTGGTTCTTTCAGGAAAATATGGAATATGTTAACAGAGCTATACTATAATAACTTATATTGGACTATTTTCTACATATTTCTAACTTTTCCATTCTGAAATTAAATTCAAATTACTAAATTTAACATTTCTGGCTTTATAATTACTTCCATTTTTTGGTTCTATGATTCAGCCCTGCTCTTGTTTATCAAATATCTTCAGCAAAATTTTCTAATTTTACTTAGTATAGTTAGTTAGGCCTGGGCCCAAGGCTGAGGACTCTATAAATAATTCAGTAGACTGAGAAGTAGTATAAGGAGAGTCAGTGTAAAAGAGCCCTACAAAGACAAACAGCTAACCCTCTACATCATGGTAAATTTTTCCCAGCAAAATCAGAAATTTAAGGCCATATTTTACACACAAATTTATTATTTTAAGTGGGTATTGAATAAAAATATTTTGATTAGACTTATGATCTAAATATGATTCTGTTTTGATGGTTGCAGGATGAGATTTTCATTAATGCATACACAGATAAAATCAACAAACATAAATTAGTAGCCTACTGTGATCCAAGCAGCGTGTTAAACATAAGTGATGCAAAGTGTCTCAATTTCATAGAACTCTCTTGCAATGTGGAGATTCAGGAGACATGGATTTGATACCTGGGTTGGGAAAATCCCCTGGAGGCATGGCATGGCAACCCATTCCAGTGTTTTTGCCTAGAGAATCTTATGGACTGAGAATCCTGGCAGGTTACACCCCATAGAGTCTCAAAGAGTCAGATATGACTGAGGCAACTGAGTACATAATGATGCAAAGCTGGGAAATAAATAAATATAAACAAATATTTGCAATACAATAAAATAGTGATACTAGCTCAGATTATTGGAGAAGGCAATGGCACCCCATTCCAGTACTCTTGCCTAGAAAATCCCATGGACAGAGGAGCCTGGTGGGCTGCAGTCCATGGGGTCACTAAGAGTCAGACACGACTGTGCGACTTCACTTTCGCTTTTCATTTTCATGCATTGGAGAAGGAAATAGCAACCCACTCCAGTGTTCTTGCCTGGAGAATCCCGGGGAAGGGGGAGCCTGGTGGGCTGCCGTCTATGGGGTCCTAACTGAAGTGACTTAGCAGCAGCAGCAGCAGCACCTCAGATTATATGTTCCTATCAATGAATTTTAAAATTTAGCTTCATTAATTATATAATTATGGATCTGTTATTTTAAACTCTATTTACCATCAGAACTATCTCTTGGAATAATCAATACATTAATAATGAATAATTCTTATTAATCATACATTATTCTTATTAATAACACATTAATAATTAATAAATGCACAAGTTTAATATTCACTATACAAATTTTTATACTTTAATTTTCTAACTTTCTTATCTGGAGCTTTGAACTATCTATATTGATAATATTTGTGGTCATATTGAGTCTCAACTATGTATCAGGCACTGTGTTTGATACTTAAACTTGTATGGTCTAAGTTAATCCTTAAAGTTATTCTGGAAGAAAATTGTCATTCTTATTTTACATATGAGAAATCAGGAATCTATATATGTCCTTAACACCCAAGGACACTTCAAATTTCAGGTATCAGAAGACTCGAACAAAAATGAATAAAACTAAAAGCTTCCTCAGACTACCTCTGTCTCTGACTTTATTGAGAAGCATGGTGCTGCCTTAGTTCTGGAATTTATATCATTTGTTTTGTAGCTCAATGGGTAATTTGAAAGCCTGGTAGACAAAACCGCATATAATCTTCTCTTTTCTGCCTCAGCTCTGCAGAAGCAATTGTCCCTTTGTGATGCAGGAAGTACAAAACATGAGGTTCTTGATTATTACCTGCCACCTTGCCTCTGATTTTTAGTTTGGGCAGTATTTCCATCATGCAAGTCTCCAGACTCCTAGTTTCTCAGCATGTAGATAGCAAAATTGGCAAAATTAGCTTTTGTACAAAAATTTTATTTTCTTCTTTCTCTGGTTCTAGATAGGCCAGTTTTAGCTGTCTTCAGTTTCTTACAGGTCCTTACCAAGGGCAAAATGTAACCAGCATACTCTAGCATACTAAATTTTCCTAAGTCTCTTATTCTGCAACCTTAATATGCTCATTGTCTAAATTTTATGATCCAACAGGCAACATTCTAATTAATTGTTTCACTCAGTTCAGTTCAGTTCAGTCACTCAGCCATGTCCAACTCTTTGTTACCCCATGGACCACAGCACACCAGGCCTCCCTGTCCATTACCAACTCCTGAAACTTGCTCAAACTCACGTCCATCAAGCAAATGATGCTGTCCAAACATCTCATCCTCTGCTGGCCCCTTCTCCCACCTTCAATCTTTCCCAGCATCAGGGTCTTTTCAATGACTCAGTTCTTCACACCAGATGGCCACAGTATTGGAGCTTCAGCTTCAGCATCAGTCTTTCCAATG
This sequence comes from Nanger dama, assembly GCA_917880005.1. Classification (NCBI taxonomy): domain Eukaryota; kingdom Metazoa; phylum Chordata; class Mammalia; order Artiodactyla; family Bovidae; genus Nanger; species Nanger dama. The sequence goes on from CAKJTW010000059.1 coordinate 9,817,309, forward strand.
AATATTCAGGACTAATTTCCTTTTGGATGGACTAGTTGGATCTCCTTGCAGTCCAAAGGACTCTCAAGAGTCTTCTCCAACACCATGGTTCAAAAACATCAAATCTTCTGCATTCAGCTTTCTTTATAGTCCAACTCTCACATCTATACATGACTAATAGAAAAACCACAGCATTGACTAGACAGACCTTTGTTGGCAAAGTAATGTTTCTGCTTTTTAATGCTCTCTCTAGGTTGGAGAAGGCGATGGCACCCCACTCCAATACTCTTGCCTGGAAAATCCCATGGGTGGAGGAGCCTGGTAGGCTGTGATCCATGGGGTCGCGAAGAGAAGAACACAACTAAGTGACTTCACTTTCACTTTTCATTTTCATGCACTGGAGATGGAAATGGCTACCCACTCCAGTGTTCTTGCCTGGAGAATCCCACGGAAGGGGGAGCCTGGTGGGCTGCTGTCTCTGGAGTCACACAGAGTCAGACACGACTGAAGTGACTTAGCAGCAGTAGCGGCAGGTTGGTAATAGCTCTTCTTGCAAGGAGCAAGTGTCTTTTAATTTTATGGCTGCAGTCACCATCTGCAGTGATTTTGGAGTCCAAAAAATAAAGTTTCACATTATTTCCATTGTTTCCCCATCTATTTGCCATGAAGTGATGTGACCAGATGCCATGATCTTAATTTTCTGAATGTTGAGTTTTAAGCCAACTTTTTCACTCTCCTCTTTCACTTTCATCAAGAGGCTCTTTAGTTCTTTTTCACTTTCTGTTATAAGGGTGGTGTCACGTGCGTATCTGAGGTTATTGATATTTCTCCCGGCAATTTTGATTCCAGCTTGTGCTTCATCCATCCTGCATTTCTCATGATGTAGTTGGCATATAAGTTAAATAAATAGTGTGACAATATACAGGCTTGATGTATTCCTTTCCTAATTTGGAACCAGTCTGTTGTTCCATGTCCAGTTCTAACTGTTGCTTCTTCACCTGCAGACTTCTCAGGTCATTAAGAATTTTTTACAGTTTGTTATGACCTACACAGTCAAAGGCTTTGGCATTGTCAATAAAGCAGAAGTAGATGTTTTTCTGGAACTTTCTTGCTTTTAAACACTCAAACGGATGTTGGCGCCAAGGATAAGAATTGCTGGGCTCCTAGCCTAGGATACAGGGCACCTCACCACTGTACACACTATTTGTATTTACCCAATTTAAAGCTTTGAGAAACTTTTATTTCTAATATTATCACATTCTGATGTCAAAATCTGAGTCAGGGAAAATTATCTAGTACAAGTACAAAATATAAGCATAAATACCAGTCCCAAATGGCTTAAGCAAAAACACTGGCACAACAGGGTCATCAGGACTGACTTCACACCTTTTCTCAGCAGTGCTTTCTCTGAGTTGACTTTAGTTTCAGGCTATCAGTGATAAGGAGGTAGCAGCAGCAGCACCAAACCCAGTATTTTTCCAAGTAAAGCCTGGTGATAGGACACTACCTCTCCTCTAGCAATTCCCAGAGGAGCCTCACTGCTTTTTATTTGCCCTGATTATGCCTCATGCTCATGCCTGAGCCAAGCTTTGAGGTTTGCAGCTATGTGATATACCCAGTAACACTGAACAAGTTCATTTTTCTAATTCTGCCTCAAGAATGGAGTGCACTCTGTTCTCCATAGCGGTTGTACTAGTTTTCATTCCCACCAATAGTGTAAGAGGGTTCCTTTTTCTCTGCACCCTCTCCAGTATTTACTGTTTGTAGACATTTTGAAAGCAGCCATTCTGACCAGTTTAAGATGGTACCTCATTGTAGTTTTGATTTGCATTTCTCTGATAATGAGTAATGTTGAGCATCTTTTCATGTGTGTGTCTTCTTTGGAGAAATGTCTGGTTAGTTCTTTGGCCAGTTTTTTTATTGTGTCACTTATTTTTCTGGAAATGAGCTGCAGGGGTTGTTTGTATATTTTGGGGGATTCTTTGTTTGCTATTATTTTCTCCCATTCTGAAGGCTGCCTTTTCACCTTACTTATAGTTTCCTTCATTGTGCAAAAACTTTTAAGTTTAATTAGGTCCCATTTGTGAATTTTTATTATTACTCTGGGAGGTGGGTCAAAGAGGATCCTGCTATGATTTACATCACAGATTTTTTTGCCTATATTTTCCTCTAAGAGCTTTGTAGTTTCTGATCTTACATTTAGATCTTTAATTAATTTTGAGTTTATTTATGTGTTTGGTGTTAGAAAGTGTTCTAGTTTCTTTCTTTTACAAGTGGTTGACCAGTTTTCCCAGCATCATTTGTTAAAGACATTGTCTTTTCTCCATTGTATATTCTTGCTTCCTTTGTCAACGTTAAGATGTCCATAGGTGTGTGGATTTATCTCTGGGCTTTCTATTTTGTTCTACTGATCTGTTTTTGTCTTTGTGCCAGTACCTTACTGTCTTGATGACTGTAGCTTTGTAGTATAGCCTGAAGTCAAACAGGTTGAATCCTCCAGTTCCATTCTTCTTTTTCAAGATTGCTTTGGCTATTTGAGGTTTTTGGTATTTCCATTCATATTGTGAAACTATTTGTTCTAGTTCTCTGAAAAATACTGCTGGTAGCTTGATAGGGATTGCATTAAATCTGTAGATTGCTTTGGGTAGTATACTCATTTTCACTATATTGATTCTTCCAATCCATGAATATGGTATATTTCTCCATCTATTTGTGTCCTCTTTGATTTCTTTCATCAGCATAGTTCTTTCATCAGTATTATATAGTTTATATATATATATATATATATATATATATATATATATATATATATAGGTCTTTTGTTTCTTTAGGTAGATTTATTCCCAAGTATTTTATTCTTTTCATTGCAATGGTGAATGAAATTGTTTCCTTAACTTCTCTTTCTGTTTTCTCATTGTTAGTGTATAGGAATGCAAAGGATTTCTCTGCATTAATTTTATATCCTGCAACTTTACTATATTCATTGATTAGCTCAAGTAATTTTCAGGTGGAGTTTTTAGGGTTTTCTATATAGAGGATCATGTCATCTGCAAACAGTGAGAGTTTACTTCTTTTCCAATCTTGATTCCTTTTATTTCTTTTTCTCCTCTGATTGCTGTGGCTAAAACTTCAAAAACTATGTTAAATAGTAGTGGTGAGTGGGCATCCTTGTCTTGTTCCTGACTTTAGGGGAAATGCTTTCAATTTTTCACTGTTGAAGATAATGTTTGCTATGGGTTTGTCATATATGGCTTTTATTATGTTGAGGTATGTGCCTTCTATGCCTGCTTTCTGGAGGGTTTTTATCATAAATGGATGTTGAATTTTGTCAAAGGCTTCTCTGCATCTATTGAGATAATCATATGGTTTTTATCTTTCAATTTGTTAATGTGGTGTATCACATTAATTGATTTGTGAATATTACAGAATCCTTGCCTCCCTGGGATAAAGTCCCCTTGGTCATGATGTATGATCTTTTTAATATGTTGGTAGATTCTGTTTTCTAGAATTTTGTTGAGGATTTTTGCATCTATGTTCATCAGTGATATTGGCCTGTAGTTTTCTCTCTTTGTGGCATCTTTGTGTGGTTTTTGTTTTAGGGTGGTGATGGCCTCATAGAATGAGTTTGTAATTTTACCTTCTGCAATTTTCTGGAAGAGTTTGAATAGGAAGTGGTAGCTCTTCTCTAAATTTTTGGTAGAATTCAATTGTGAATCCATCTGGTCCTGGGCTTTTCTTTGTTGGAAGATTTCTGATTACTATTTTGATTTCTATGCCTGTGATTGGTCTGTTAAGATTTTCTATTTCTTCCTGGTTCAGTTTTGTAAAGTTATACTTTTCTAATAATTTTTCCATTCCTTCCAAGTTGTCCATTTTATTGGCATATAGTTGCTGATAGTAGTCTCTTATGATCCTTTGTATTTCTGTGTTGTCTGTTGTGATTTTTCCATATGACCCAGCAATTCCACTGCTGGGCATACACACCAAGGAAACTAGAATTGAAAGAGACGCATGTACCCCAAATGTTCATTGCAACACTGTTTACAATAGCCAGTACATGGAAGCAGCCTAGATGTCCATTGGCAGATAAATGGATAAGAAAACTGTGGTGGATATACACAATGGAATATTACTCAGCTATTAAAAAGAATGCATTTGAATCAGTTCTAATGAGGTGAATGAAACTGGAGCCTATTATACAGAGCAAAGTAAGTCAGAAAGAAAAATACCAATACAGTATATTAATGCATTTATATGGAATTTAGAAAGATGGTAACGATGACCTTATATATGAGATAGCAAAGCGACACAGATGTAAAAAACAGAATTTTGGACTCTGTGGGAGAAGGCGAGGGTGGGATGATTTGAGAGAATAGCACTGAAACATGTATATTATCATGTGTGAAATAGATCACCAGTCCAGGTTCGATGTACAAGACAGGGTGATCGGGCTGGTGCACCGGGATGACCCTGAGGGATCGGATGGGGAGGGAGGTGGGTGGGAGGTTCAGAATGGGGAACACATGTACACCCATGGCTGATTCACGTGAATGTATGAAAAAAACCACCACAATAAGTAATTAGACTTCAATTAAAATTAAAAAAAAAAAAAAAAGAATGGAGCCCAATCTGAACATCTGGGAAGAGAGTGGAAGAGAGATAAAAGACAAAAATAAAGTTATGGGCTTTGACAAAAATGGAGGAGATGAACAATTAACAATTAACAATCCAATTAACAAAGGGCCATCACACTAGACCAAATAGCTAGCATGACAGGAATATTTGAATCTGCCTGAATTTCTAAATATACACCATCCTATACCCTAAATCCAATATTGAGAGCTTTTATAACTAAATCAATTATCTAGTTTTTAATATTTTATAGACTTTTTCTTCTTTTATAAAAAATGTCTTAAAACCTGCTTTAAATGCATTATGCTATTTTTTATTTAAGGATAATTGCTTTATAATGTGTATTTTCTACAATGTGAATCAGCCATAAATGTACATATATTCTCTCTCTTAAGCCTCCCTCCCACCACCACCCCCATTCTACCCATCTAGGTTGTCACAGAGCATCAGGGTGAGCTCTCTGTACTATACATCCATTTCCCACTAGGTATCTATTTTACACATGGTAATGTATACATTTCAATGCAGTTCATCTTACCCTCTCTTTCCCCTGCTGTGCCCACAAGTCTGCTCTCTATCTCTGTGTCTCTATTCCTGCCCTGCAAATAGGCTCATCAGTACATTTTTCTTGATTCCATATATATGTATTAATATATGATGTTTATTGTTCTCTTTCTGACTTACTTCACGCTGTAAAACAGATTATATGGTATCTAAAAGAGACCCATTTCAGACCTAGGAACACATGCAGACTGAAACTGATGGGAATAGAAAAAGATATTCCATGCAAATGGAAATCAAAAGAAAACTGGAGTAACAATACTCATATCAGACAAAATAGACTTTAAAATAACAGTTGTAAGAGATAAGGAAGGATACTACATAATGATCAAAGGATCAATCCAAGAAGAAGATGAAACAATTATAAATATTTGCTCATTGAACATAGGAGCACCTCAATACATAAGGCATTATGTTATTTTGTATGTAACTTTTATAACTGGGATTTTGTGTGATAAATAGTAGCAAGAAAACAAAGTATATTTTCAGCTCCTGTGATTGTCAGATTTAAGAAAGAGGATCCTATTATCTGTCACCATATCTTCCTGTAAAGGAGAGAGTTGAGAGAGAGTGAATATTGAGTGAATGTCAATTGAATGTCATGCTCTCAAAATTTTAAAGTAATAACATGTATCAAAGTAGAAAAATATCTTGAACTTGACATAAAGTTCACTTGGTTGGACCAAAGAAGTGGATAATGAAAAGGAAGCATAAACTAATAGTAATAGTCAGAAAAAATGGAAGCAATAGTACTCATATCACAGAATCATCACAGACAGGAAAATTGTCCAAATATGCACTTGCATACATTCTGGAAAACCTGAGCCTAGGGCCTATACTGAAATTTAGTGGTATAATAATAATGAGGATTTTTTTCCAAATAGGAATAGAAAGGAGGTAGACAAAGTGAAAATTTAATGAATGCTTAAGTTCAATTACTTCAGTGATTATCAAATGTATGGCTGGAGGCATTTAAGAAGTTTGGGGTAGGGTGCTGGGCATTATTTTGATTTAAAAGTATTTGCAATATGCCTAACTTCATCAACATGCCCAGCAATCCCTTTAGGACAAAAAAGCCTTTAATTGGCATTGTTTCTCTATTAGGAAGACACAACATCTTAAACTAAGCCTGAAGTGATTTTTGACACCTTTGCTACTAATATGGATAATCTGAGAAAAGCTCAAAGTTCTAAAAGTTGGTAAAGCATTCTGAAATCTGTTTCAGCTCTGTCAAAATCTCATTATTAATGGGACATAAGAATTAACTAAATATATTATATTTCTACCCAGAGGGACATTCTCTAACTCCCGAAGCAAAAATAACAAAAGACTAATATTTGTATAACGTACAATTTTCATGGTATCTTCAAGATTCTCAAAATGGCAAATAATATATTTTATTGTGTTACAATTTTTGGATTTTTTATATTACTTCTACTTTAATCAAAGCATTTTGTATTTACAGTCTAAGTATATTAGTGTTTATGAAAGAAATAAAATTTTCTAAGATTAATTTTAGAACTGACTTTATAATTTGCTCCTTGTATCTGAGAAACAAGATATTTCTCCTTAATGTAGTTAAATAATTTAAAATTATCTTTAGCAAACAACATTTTATAAGGACAATGATAAATTGCTTTAAAACAGGTTGCGTTATTCTCTAGCTTTGTATTAAGCACTAGATTGTCCATCCAACACCGAGAACAGATCTGTAGACATAATGGGTGTTAAGTTAATTTTTGTTAGATGATTTAGTGACCTACACAAATGGAAAAACAGTGCATTAGTAATACATGCCTCCAGATTTTGTCTTTATTGGTTGAATTAAACCTAGAACATATATGTAATATTGATAATATAGTTACATTGTATTGCTACATATAATATAATAATATGTGCATCAAACTAATATATTTATAAGTTGAATTTATTCAACAAATACCCATTGAGTTTCTGTCATATGCAGATAATATGCAGAAAGCTGAGAATACATTAGTAAGCAATGCAAAGACTGTGCACTAAGGATGTGATGGGATAAGAGATAAGCAATCTGTTAATACAGTGTGTTAGATGTTTGACTTTAAAAATTGTTTGTATAATTTCCTGTTAAATTTGGGCTTTTAAGAAGAGACACCCACTATGTATTTCTATTGTTTTCCTCAATGGCTGAACTTAATGTACACTTCTGTTTGTCTGAATTAGTAATCTTATGCATAGAATATTTTTCTTAGCTTAAAATATTCCTATATATTCATTATAATAATAATATCGTGGTATTGTTTTACCAGAAGAATAGTTTGCATGATTATAATAATCACTCTTTCATGTAAGTAATGAATATTAGTATTCTTGTATGCATTAAAGTTACTTTTATTGTACATATTTTAGTACTACTATTGGTATTTCAAGATATATTTATGACTTTTTTGAGACTGGATAAAATTCTGCAATCTATATTTTATAATTTCTTACAAATTAATATGGAAACTAGCATAGAGCAGAATATTGATTTATATGTTGCTACAACTAATCCAAGAAACTTGAAATAAATACAATTGTAACTTACTGAAAAGAACACTGGAATGGAAGTTCAAAATTCTGTGTTTGACTTACCAGACTGTTTTCTTTAAATCTGCACAATCATTTCTTTGTAGTTTTACATTCACTTTCTATGTTTACTTGCTTATCACCTTTATTCACTCTCAAAGGGCAGAACACTCTTTGAAATAAATGGCAGCAAGATCTTTCTCAATCCATCTCCTCAAGTAATGAAAATAAAAGAAAAAAGCAAACTGCACCTAATTAAACATAAAAACTTGCACAGCAAAGGAAACCATAAACAAAACGAAGAGTCAACCCACAGAATGGGAGAAAATATTTGCAATACTAAGCAACTGACATGGGATTAATCTCTAAAATATACAAAAGCTCGTGCAGCTTGATATAAAATATAAAATTCAAAAATGAGCATATCTAAATAGACATTTCTCCAAAGAAGACAGATAGCTAAAAAGCACATGAAAAGATTGCTCAACATTGCTAAATATTAGAGAAATAATCATGCGAATCAAAACTACAATAAGGTATCACCTCACACCAATCAGAATGACAATTAAAGAATCTACAAACAATAAATGTCGATGAGAGTATGGAGAAAAAGAACCATCATACACTGTTGGTGGGAACATAAACTGGGGTACAGCTACTATGGAGAACAGCATGGAGGTTCCCTAAAAAAAACCTAAAAATAGAGCTACTAGCAATTCCATTTCTGGTCATGTATCTGAAGAAAACCCTAATTCTAAAGATAAATGTGCTACAATGTTCATTGCAACACTATTCACAATAACCATGACAGGTAAGCAACCTAAATGTCTGCTGACAAATGAATGGATAAAGGACATATGGTACAAATATACAAAGGAATACTATTCAGAAAAAAAGAATGAAGTAATGCCGTTTAAATCAACATAGATGGCCCTAAAGATTATCATACTGAAGTAAGTCAGACAGAGGAAGAAAAATATCATATGATATCACTTACATGTGGAATCTTAAAAAAAAGGAGGGATACAAATAAACTTATCTACAAAACAGAAATCGAGTTACAGAGGTAGAAAACAAACTTATGGTTACCAGGGAATGGATAAAATAGAAGATTGGGATCAACATATAGACACTACTCTCTATCAAATATATGACTAATAAGGACATACTGCACAGCACAAGAAACTACTCAGTACTCTAATGGCCTATGTGAGAAAAGAAGCTAAAAAGAGTGAGCATATGTGTATGTGTAACTGATTCACTTTCCTGTGCACTTGAAACTAATACAACACTGTAAATCAACTACATACTCCAATAACACTTTTAAAAGCATCAAACAAGAAATAAACTAATATTTTAAAACATGAAATATAAGTAAAAGCAGTGATTTTTAATTACCAAGAAGTTCTGAAAAATAATAAAAATGGAGTAAGTCACATCTTGAAAAGTTACTGTTCCACATCTTTTATTTGGACACAGTCTGCGCCACAGACAGAAAAGGAAAGAAAAAAAGCTACACTCTTTTTTCTCCCTCTAAGATATATTGCTATATCCTCAGGGAGGAGACAAGTCCAACACTGAGAAGTTGATGTCTTAGAACCCACTGTTCTGACCCAACTTTCTTTTCTCCTGGGAGTGTCATTGGTTGTGGGGGAAAAGACTAGCTATTTGGGGCTTTCTACACATAAGCTGTTTATTCGTTCATTCTACAAATATTTGTTGAGTATCTTTTACATGCCCACATTCTAGCCAGAAATACAAAGATGAATAAGTCACAGTTCGTGCCATCAAGTAGCTCATAGTCTAACAGAAAAAATTATAAAAGTATTATTTTTAGTTGTTTCTTTGACTACTATCTACAATACTCTGAAGTGGAGCACTGCTCTAGGAATTGTCAAGACAGAGAGGCACATCTATCTATTAGAACCAGGGGCATGGAAATGCTATGAAGAGAACAGTAAGAATTAGTAATATACAAATAGACACATATACACAGACACAACACCTCTAAGCCTACATTCAGTATGAGAGCAAATTCAGGAAACAAAAAATACCCTGAGGAGTCATAAACTTATGCTCGTGAAACTTTTTATTTAAGGCATCTGAATGATTTAGATCTATTCTATAAAATATGCGACTTATAGAAAATAAACCAGCATAATTAGTGATGAACAAATGTTTATCTTTATAATAAATTTTAAAGATGAATTAGAATAAGTTTGGACCAGAGCTTCAGAAATATTTTAAAAATGAAATACATGACTGAAGCACCTAAATAATCGACTCAAATGTTACTTTCCTTAAACCCACATTTTTAGTTCAGATCTCAGAATTATGGTGACTTTCACATCAGTGAATTGTCCATATTTCTATTCTTTATTCACTTGAATAAGACTTCAACAGACAGCAAGGGTAGGTGTTAGCTGGTAAATGCAGAAAAGGTTTTTGTCTGTGTATTTGTTTTGGGGAGAAGAGATTGAACACTTCTCAGAGAATCAACAAATCAACTTTTGGAAAGGATCAAGACTTTTTATAAAAGTTTCAGTAAAGATTTCTTTCTAAATTTCTGGCCAACAATATTCTTCAGTCAGGTATGCTGGACATTTGCTGTGAACACTGGGAATTAAACCAAGAAGAATAAATTATAACCTTAATTGTAAGCCAAAGTACACACCAGTGTAAAATATTGCTCTGTAATGTTTGGCTCATGTAAAGAAGGTATACTCTTTCAACTCACTGGAAATATAGCTGAAGCACATTTTTAGCTCATTTTCTGATTAATTCCCATTTCCAGGTGAGGAATAATACAACTATTGCTATTTATATTAGTAGCTGTTCTCTCTTGTCTCTCTTCCAAACAGTTCTCTTCTACCTATCTTTGATATCTCACACCCAGGTTCTTGACCTGAAGCCACTCATTCTTCATCGTTAAATTCCTGGGCTGCTATTGAGTTAAGGTAGTCTGCTGTCTTAGGTTGGGTTCCCTAGAATGATACCCTGAGAGAATTGCATGGGGCAGAAGTTTAAACAGAGAAAAACAAAAACCCTCTAGAGGAATGAAAATGGAAGGAAACCATGTAAAGGTACACTATCAAACAAGTCCTATGGAAGGTATGCTTGACTCATATTTCAGGGTACTTCTACAGCATAAATCAATCCCATCTTAGAGCTATCCTTACTAGAGATGGAGAATAAAGACCTACTACTTGCCAGACCTTTTAAGGGCTGTTCCCAGGGGGTGGTAATTCCCAGGCAATTGTGGTTTCATGCAGCACAGGCTGAGCTGGTTCTGACAATATGAGGAGAGTTCTATAAAACAGAGATACTGATGCTGGCTGGTGGGAGGGAAAGTCCACCTGGGAGCCCGTGCACATGAAAGTAGCAAAGGAATTCAAGGGGGGCATGGGCTGAGTTTTGACAGTGTGTATATCATACAACTAATGACTGTAAAGTATTTAAAAATATGCTTTGGACTCTCAGAAAATCAAGACCTATTCAAGCATTTGTCACTTAATTACTGTTGGACATGGTATTTATATTTGCAGTTGTATTAGAACTCTTCTGATTAAGACAGAAAGCCATCATGAACCAGATAAGCCCCCAAACAGGTAATTTATCAGTTCCTATAATCAAGCCACTGTATTAGTTGAGGATAGAATTTTGCCTTATGAACCAGAAGAACCAGTACTCAGATACTCTCTCAGCTCTTCTTTTCTTTGTGTGCAGGACTCGCTTTCTTCCATACAGTTCAGATCAGTTCCATTGGTCAGTCTGTCTGACTCTTTGCAACCCCATGGACTACAGCACACCAGGCTTCCCTGTTCATCACCAACTCCTGGAGCTTACTCAAACTCATGTGCATTGAATTGGTGATGCCATCCAACCACCTCATTCTCTGTCGGTCCCTTTTCCTCCTGCCTTCAATCTTTCCCAGCATCAGGGTCTTTTCCAGTGAGTCAGTTCTTTGCATCAGGTTGACAAAGTATTAGAGTTTCAGCTTCAGCATCAATCCTTCCAATGAATATTCAGGACGGATTTCCTTTAGGATGGACTGGTTGGATCTCCTTGCAGTCCAAGGGACTCTCAAGAGTCTTCTCCAACACCGCAGTTCAAAAGCATCAATTCTTTGGCTCTCAGCTTTCTTTATAGTCCAACTCTCACATCCATACATGACTACTGGAAAAAAAAAAATGCATATATTCTTCCATACAGTAGGTGGCAAACTTCTGTTGATGCTTGATGTCAATCCTCACAATTTTACCATCCTTTTCCCACTCTTCTATTAATAATTTTAAACTGCAGAGACTCGTTCTTGGCCAGGCTTGATATATACTGGTTCTAGAATTACTAATATTAATAGCTTGAGAACAAGGTATTATATTGTTTCAGTGTAGCCTGTGCAACCATCTTAGAGGGATCTTTGTGTCCAGTTAGATGAGATCGTGTCAGATTATAGTAGTTATGATTTGGACAATATGTTATAGCAAAGAATAATTTCCTAGAAGTAAAAGGTCAAGTCCAGAAAAAATAAGGTAAGCTGAACATAACATGGACTGTTACATGTCACACAGGCTTTAGTTTCTTCATTAATAAAATGTAGTTCAAAATATTTGTTACATTTGTTTCACAAAATTTTTCAAGTATTATTACATATAATATCAAAGTTTTGTTAGTGAGCATTGGAAGCCAGTCATATAGAATGTTGAATATTATCTGATACATGTTCATCTACAATATGTTTTTATATTACAAATAAATACAAAAGGAGTACATCAAGGCTGTACATGTCATCCTGCTTATTTAAATTATATGCAGAGTACATCATGAGAAATGCTGTGCTGGAAGAAGCACAAGCTGGAGTCAAGATTGCCAGGAGAAATATTAATAACCTCAGATATGCAGAAGACACCACCCATATGGCAGAAAGTGAAGAACTAAAGAGCCTCTTGGTGAAAGTGAATGAGGAGAGTGAAAAAGTTGGCGTAAAGCTCAACATTCAGAAAACTAAGGTCATGGCATCTGGTCCCATCACTTCATGGGAAGTAGATGGGAAAACAGTGGAAATAGTGTCAGACTTTATTTTTGGGGCTCCAAAATCACTGTAGATGGTGCTTGCAGCCATGAAATTAAAGACCTTTCTTGGAAGGAAAGTTATGACCAACCATGATAGCATATTAAAAGTAGAGATATTACTTGGCTAGCAAAGGTCCATCTAGTGAAGGCTATGGTTTTCCCAGTGGTCATGTATGGATGTGAGAGTTGGACTGTGAAGAAAGCTGAGTGCCAAAGGATTGTTGCTTTTGAACTGTGGTGTTGGAGAAGACTCTTGAGAGTCCCTTGGGCTGCAAGGAGATCCAACCAGTCCATCCTAAAGGAGATCAGTCCTAGGTATTCATTGGAAGGACTGGTGCTGAGGCTGAAACTCCAGTACTTTGGCCACCTCATGCAAAGATTGACACATTGGAAAAGACCCTGATGCTGGGAGGGATTGGGGGCAGGAGGAGAAGGGGATGACAGAAGATGAGATGGCTCGATGGCATCACCGACTTGATGCACATGAGTTTGGGTGAGCTCCAGGAGTTGGTGACGGACAGGGGAGGCATGGCATGCTGCAGTTCATGGCATTGCAAAGAGTTGGACATGACTTAGTGACTGAACTGAACTGAACTTTTAACATATGCAGAGTACATCATGAGAAACACTGGACTGGAAGAAAAACAAGCTGGAATCAAGATTGCCAGGAGAAATATCAATAACCTCAGATATACAGACGACATCACCCTTATGGCAGAAAGTGAAGACTAACTAAAACGCCTCTAGATGAAAGTGAAAGAGGAGAGTGGAAAAGTTGGCTTAAAGCTCAACATTCAGAAAACTAAGATCATGGCATCCGGTCCCATCACTTCATGGGAAATAGATGGGGAAATAGTGGAAACAGTGTCAGACTTTATTTTTTGGGTTCCAAAATCACTGCAGATGGTGACTGCAGCCATGAAATTAAAAGATACTTACTCTTTGAAAGAATAGCTATGACCAACCTAGATAGCATATTCAAAAGCAGAGACATTACTTTGCTGACTAAAGTCCTTCTAGTCAAGGCTATGGCTTTTCCTGTGGTCATGTATGGATGTGAGAGTTGGACTGTGAAGAAGGCTTAGCACTGAAGAATTGATGCTTTTGAACTGTGGTGTTGGAAAAGACTCTTGAGAGTCCCTTGGACTGCAAGGAGATCCAACCAGTCCATTCTGAAGGAGATCAACCCTGGGATTTCTTTGGAAGGAATGATGCTGAAGCTGAAACTCCAGTACTTTGGCCACCTCATGCCAAGAGTTGACTCATTGGAAAAGCCTCTGATGCTGGGAGGGATTGGGGGCAGGAGGAGAAGAGGATGACAGAGGATGAGATGGCTGGATAGCATCACTGACTCTATGGACGTGAGTCTGAGTGAACTCTGGGGAGTTGGTGATGAACAGGGAGGCCTGGCATGCTGTGATTCATGGGGTCGCAAAGAGTCGGACACGACTGAGTAATTGAATTGAACTGACTGTTTATTTATCAACAGAATTTTAGAACTGTGGGGTAGCTTACAGAGCTTGCACTGAATTAAACTCAATTTCAAATAACATGTACTCCCAAATAACTGATAATCAGAAAAATAGTTTAAAATAAAATTGTTGGATGTTCAATAGAAATTGGGAAGGTTAGTGATTTTAATGTTATAGCACTGAAAATAAAATTAAAATATTAGTAATCATAGAAACCTGAAAAATAAAATGAAACAAAATTGGTGTATATAATTTAAAAAATGTGAAATTTAGCCTGGAAGATCAATTAGGAAGCTAAAGCAACTATCTAGACAAGAATTAACAATAAACCAAATTTGAATTGTGGCAGTGAAAATGGAAACAAAACTGCAGATGCAAAAGATGTTATGGATGATAAATTCACAGAATTTGATTGAGCCAGGAAAGGGAATATGTAAAAACTATTTTGAGGTTATGGCTTTGGAGAATAGTGATACATACTACAACCAGAATAAGAAATTTAAAAGAGAAGTAAATTTGCTGAAGTTTCCTGAGAAGGAATTATGTATGTTCCATCTTCAACACATTAACTGTTTCTGAACTGGGAATCTGTTATTCTGCTTTTGTTAGCCATTTACCTGGTAACAGCACATACACTATTCTTTTGTGAAATACTGCTCCTTCATTCTCAGCTGACTCCTCTTCCAGCCTTAGGATGGGCCTCCAGTCAAAAGGAAAACATTGCACTTTCTTGGGTCCAGTGATTAATTCAGAGGCACACATGACCCAGCTGGAAAAAAAAATTACAAAACAAGATTTGTTATAATAGTTGGGAGAGAAACAAGTGTTTTTTCTTGTTTCCTTAGCAGTTAGCATGGTGTGGCTGGTGAGAATGAAGGTAAACCAGGTGAAGGTAAACCAGGTGAAGGTAAACAGAGGGAGCTTGGCTCATGATGACTTCCTTGAGCCCTAATTCAACTCTTCTACATTTTCAGTACATGAGACAACAAATACCCTTTAGCCTTAAACAAGTTGGGTAGAGATGTTTGATGATTTAAAAAGCCATGAAAATTGCTCTACAAAAGCAATATATCAAAACAGAAGTCATTACCTTAAAAACAAATTACGGAGAAAAAAAGAAAAAGAGGAAGAAAAACAGAAAGAAAAAGAAATAAAGGAAAATGGAAGGAAAGCAAAAAGAAAGGAAGGAAATAAGAGAATCTTGGAACTCTTTTATGGGAAGAAAAATACATATTTGTTCATGTTTTTAAAGGTGAACATCTGTTGGGTGTTTTTTTTTTTTAATTTTTCTCATCTCTTTAAGTACATACCATAGTTCTGTGGGCATGTGCATGTACTGAACTATATCATTACATTTATTTTATATTGTAATCTCCCTCTGAATTCATAAGCAAGTCCTTCTTTGTCATGTGTCTTTCATAAACCCACAAATTACTACTGGAAGGGTAATAGTATATTCCGTCTTTGGAGTTCTGGCATTTACAAAGACTGCCATGTCTTCATTTATGCCCTGCCTTTTCCACTAGAACTCCAGAGAATGAAACCCCGGAATCAAGAGGAAGAAGATGAATGCTTGGTAACTGATATCTTCAGTACATATGGTATGCTTTATTTGATGATTTCTTTAAAAGTAAAACCAAACTACATTTGTTTTACTAAAATGACTGGTTCTTGTCCTTTCAAAAAACTGACCCATTCTTTCATTTTTTATAAATTATTGGTATTCTTTTAATTAGTTAATTTTTCTTAAGTATTTATTTGCCATCAAATATATGTATTTGAGTTTTCAATTTATTTTTTCTCACACATCCACAACTGATCTTAAAGAAAATTGCTCAGATTGTCTCCAGACTTTAATCATTCCTCACCACTCTTACTCCCACTGTGGTCTGAGCTGTCACATCCTTCGTATTTATCACTGAAGTCACCTCCTAACTGGTCATTTTGCCTCTTCCATCATTTCCTTATGGTCTATTCTCAATGTAGTAGCCAGAGTTATCCTTTTTAAAACACATCAGATAAATTCACTTCTCTGCACAGTAAAAATCAAAGTCCTCAAGAGGGCTTACAAGGTTCTACTTTGACCTCACCTGCTCTCTACTCTCTCCCTGACCACAGTTGCCACTTTGCTGTTGCTCAAACATATCAGGTAACAACTAATCTTAGGATCTTTGTGCAAAGCTTCTCTTCCTGAAAAGTACCCAATCTCCTTCATTTTCTCCACATCTTTTTCCAGTTGTGATCTATTTAGTAAACTTTACTCTGATCATCAATTTAAAATGGCACCTCCAGATATTTTCAACCCACATCTCCCTACGTTTTATTTTTCCATTGCACTTGTCACCTGATCTACCTGTGTACTATGTTTATTGACTCTCTCTTCCTGCTCTAACATAAGTTCCCCAAGAGCAAGAACCCTTGTCTGTTGTTTTTTTTTCTTTGACTTATTCTAAGAACTTTGAACAGATGCTCAATAAATATTTTTGAATGAATTGGATGAATATTGCACAATGCTTGTAGAAGCTAAACCATAGATCTGGAAGCAAATTATCTTACCTCTTATTTAAATCAGAATTTTAAACACCTTAACAGCAATAATACATTGTTTATAATATTATCATTCCATTTACACATGACAAAATAAAATTTATCAAAATCACATAACTGATAACTAATAAACCCAGAATTTGAGCCCATCTTAAGACCAGTGCCAGAGATTTTTAATACTCTACAATGTTTCTTTTATTGAGTACTTTTGAGCAAGTCATTTGCAGTCTAAGAGATTCTTTTCTGTAATCAGTTACAGGGGATATCAATGTTTTTAATGCATTATTATGGTAAGAAGCAAAGATAATATTTGTATTATTTGCCTGATAAATAATTATAATATTGGACATATTGGTAATATTTTCCTGAGAAATAATAAACAAGATTTTCTTGGCAAATCATAAGCAAATTAAATGAAAATAAGATTTTAGTCCTTCTCACATGATAGTTGCAATAAGAGATATCTTAAGCAAGTTCAATCCTTATGGGATATGTCTCTGCCCTTTTAAAAGATACGTGGGAATGTGGTAGAGTGGGGAATCAATGAAAAGGACCAAAAAATTGACTTATCTAATTTTAATTTAGAACTTATGCTAGAAAGTAATTTTTTTCCTCAAAAGGCAGAACTAACCTCTAGCTAATAACAAATGGTCCTTTTTGTTGTTGTTGTTGTTGTTGTTGTTTTTAAATAGAGTGTCCTCTATGGATATTTCCTTAGCCAGGAAATCAGGGTCCCAGGGACACTGGGACAGATGCTACCATTCAGAGAGCTCTGTTACAAATTCTGATTCATCAGAATTAAGAGTTAAAGACTCCAAATCTCCATTCCACTTTGCCATTTACCCAAACAGGTACTGCTAAGCACATCACCTTATCAGTTTCTATAAATGAAACCCATAGAGCTAGTACTCACATAGTGCTAATGCTGTGCCAGACATTCTCCCTGTATGTTAGCTCCTCAGATCCTCCAAACAGCTCTCCAGTTTGGGATATTACTGAGAGTGGAGGTCGCTAGAAATGATGACAAGGAAGAGCTGATTTCCAAAAAACAGAATATTTCAATAAACAGAGAAACTAGATGAAAGCATTCCCAAAGAATAACAACAGCATTGGCTCTGTGAGCTAATAAACATGCATTTAATACTTGGTGATGGACACCTGCAGCCTTGTGCATTCCAAATATATAAGTAAGGTATGATCCCTCATAGAAAGGAGTTTACAGATTTTATAGCCTAGATGGAAAGACAAGGAGACATTTAATCATCATGTATAAACCAACTGTGACAAATATTATAAAAAACAAAATAAATGTTTGGAAGCAAAGAGAAAGGGAAGATTTACTTTTAGTGGGATAGATAATATTTTAAAAAGTAGATAATACATGAATATGAGGGATAATCAGGATTCTGAGTGATAAAGACAAAATTACAGGTATGACAAACAGAAATAATCTGAGGGCATGATCTCTGGAGGGGCTTCCCAGGTGGTGCTAGTGGTAAAGAACCTGACTACCAGTGCTTAAGACATAAGAGACGCGGGTTTGATCCCTGAGTCAGGAAGATCCCCTGAAGGAGGGCATGGCAACCCATTCTAGTGTTGTTGCTTGGAGAATCCCATGGACAAAGGAGTCTGACAGGCTATAGTCCAGAGGGTCACAAAGAGTTGGGTAGGACTGAAGTGACTTAGCATGCACAAGGTCTATGAACGAGCAAGTGGCTGAAAAGCAGAAATGCATGCAGAGTACAAAGGGTAAAAATGAGGAGTATATGTACAAAAAGACAGAGTTTTAATAGGGTGATTGTTAAGTCCTTTTAAGTTACTGAGAAATCTGTTTAATGAGAACAATAAATGATGGGGAAAAAAAACCTTCCTAACTGTTCAGGCAAGTAATCCTATTTTACGAATGTGTGTGTGTGTGTTTGTGTGTGTGTGTGTGTGTGTGTGTGTGTATTCATGTGCATTATATGCAGAGTTAGCAGTCATTATACACTTGGAATCATCCCTGAGGAAACCCACTAACTTGCTGGCATTTTCTCTCTTCTCTCTCTAAATTACTCTTTAAGGAAACACAACTAAACTCATTGATCCCACAGTAAAGCAAATGTATTATACCATGGTTTTAATCAGCTCTAAGAAAACATCCTAGGCTCTCTTCTCTTCCCCCTGCCTCAAGTACATTGGAGGCAGTGCAAGGTCCAAGTTTGAGAGGATGGATGTCAGTGCAAGTAATTACAAGCTGCAACATAATTTCCTTAAAACGACACACATACCAGGCAAATAGTTATTTGTGGTTATAGAGTGGATAAAGTTACTACAAAAATAGTAGCACACCTTATAATAGTGATGCATGCCATAATTTACCTTTGCTATATCTGAAGTGTCATATCTTGTTCCAGACTTAATACTTAGTAACTAACAATTTAAAATACAAATCCCCAGCTTAAGAAGTAGAATAATTAGAAGAGGCAAGCCTCACTTTTTACATAAAAAAATATAGTTGCTGCTGCTAAGTCGCTTCAGTTGTGTCCGACTCTGTGTGACCCCATAGATGGCCCACCAGGCTCCCCCGTCCCTGGGATTCTCCAGGCAAGAACACTGGAGTGGGTTGCCACTTCCTTCTCCAATGCATGAAAGTGAAAAGTGAAAGTGAAGATGCTCAGTTGTGTCCGACTCCTAGCGACCCCATGGACTCCAGACTACCAGGTTGCTCCGTCCATGGGATTTTCCAGGCAAGAGTACTGGAGTGGGGTGTCATTGCCTTCTCTGAAAAAAAAAAAAAAGTGCCTGAGGGGTATATAGAAGAAAGAAGCAATTTTTAGTTATGAAAAATGTGGAGCAATTTTCAGATAACTTATATAAAACATACAGGAAACTCAATGCAGATATGCAGAAGGGTAGTAATGAACCCATAAAATGAAAACAGACTTCTCGAAAGAAATGCCATGAGATAGCTTACTCCTGGGAAGAAAAGTTATGATCAACCTAGATAGTATATTCAAAAGCAGAAACATTGCTTTGCGGACTAAGGTCCATCCAGTCAAGGCTATGGTTTTCCAGTAGTCATGTATAGATGTGAGAGTCAGACTGTGAAGAAAGCTGAGCGCCAAAGAACTGATGCTTTTGAACTGTGGTGTTGGAGAAGACTTGAGAGTCCCTTGGACTGCAAGGAGATCTACCCAGTCCATTCTGAAGGAGATCAGCCCTGGGATTTCTTTGGAAGGAATGATGCTAAAGCTGAAACTCCAGTGCTTTGGCCACCTCATGCAAAGAGTTGACTCATTGGAAAAGACTCTGATGCTGGGAGGGATGGGGGCAGGAGGAGAAGGGGACTACAGAGGATGAGATGGCTGGATGGCATCACAGACTCGATGTACGTGAGTCTGAGTGAACTCCGGAAGTTGGTGATGGACAGGGGAGGCCTGGCGTGCTGCAATTCATGGAGTCTCAAAGAGTCGGACACGACTGAGTGACTGAACTGAACTAAACTTTAATTTGATAAACCCATGTCATCTCGAAATAGAATTAAATTTACCATTGTAAAAATTGCAGCCAAGTTCATCACAAATTTCATCCACCACAAGTGAATGTAATGAGAGAAGATGGTCAGCCTTTCTGAGTTATGCTTAGAGAAAAATAAGCATTGGAGCAATTGCCCTTCTGTTTTCTCATCATCCAAAATAAATTTCTCATTAAACAACAACAATAAGAGAACAAAAATATCAACAATGGTAAAAGCTAAGTAAATAAGTATCCTTATTACTTATAAATAAGTATAGTATAAGTAATAAGTAATCCTTATTATATAAGTAATAAGTAATATAATAATTATATACATATTTATATGTGTAAATATATATAATAATATAATAAAGGTAATATAATAAGTAATAAGTAATACAAGTATAAATAGTAAGTAATCCTTATTACTTATAATATAAAGAAAAGTAATCCTTTGCTTTTTTAAATTTAATGACATTAATTAAATTTCTGATTAAAATGTTCAATCCCAAAATGTGAGAGTGCTCGTAAAGCAACACAAGTTTCAGGTCTTTAAAAGGAGAGACTAAACGCATCAAAAGCAGTACGGATGGAAAAAAAGAAGACAACACGTTTAAAAATGTGTAATTTTCAGCCATGAGTAACCCAAACACAAACCATTCCAGGGAGGTGATAGGGCTGAAAACCTGGTTGTCAGAAATATGGAATGAGTTGTGGAGACAGAGTTAGCAAAGGCAGCAACTTTTCAATAAGCATCACTGTGGAGGAAGCAGAAACTAGATCAGGGAATCAAGATGGGAATTAGTTTCAAAATTTGAAGGTATATGAGAGATTTGGTGCCAATATACATGAGTCTTAAGGCATGGAAGCAATTAGCTGATAAAGTTTAAGCCAGATAGCATCCGTTTTCTCTGTGAACTAGATCACCTGTTATAATTAAAAGGGACTTTCAGTTAAACATGGTAAATAGAACCCAGGAGTTCAATCTTTATTCCTTACAAAAGTCTCACTAACATTCCTTTATAAGAATAAAAGTCATTTTTAATGAAAGAGCAAATAGAATGAAAAGTGTAAAGTGATTAAGGAAGTAATTGTATCATGGGAGACCAGTAGACAGGATTCTTAGAATGATGATGAAGGGAAATCTCAGGATATTAGTGCATAGTTCTAGGGAGAAATCAATCTGGGCAGATATGAGGGTTAGGGTTTCTAAGAACATTGACATTGAAGATTAAAAAAAAAAAAAGATGATAGACAGGTAGCAAGAAAGAAATATAGATAGTAACATACATAGATATACTGATTATTTAATGCTTTTGATCATTTATTCATGTTTTATACTTCTCTCAGTGTTGGAGGAAAATGACTAGCTAGTACATTGAAGAACAAGCAAATGTTATAATGAAGTAATTATAAATTCTAGAAAAGATATAAACTATTTAGAGAAAATGTTTCTATGGTTCATTAAGTGGTTCAGCTAAAATAATATTTATATATTCATAGGCATGTAATATCACTAACCTCGGATATGCAGATGATACCACCCTTATGGCAGAAAGTGAAGAGGAACTAAAAAGCCTCTTGATGAAAGTGAAAGAAGAGAGTGGAAAAGTTGGCTTAAAGCTCAGCATTCAGAAAACGAAGATCATGGCATCTGGTCCCATCACTTAATGGGAAATAGATGGGGAAACAGTGGAAACAGTGTCAGACTTTATTTTTGGGGCTCCAAAATCACTGACTTTATTTTTGGGGGCTCTAAAATCACTGCAGATGGTGACTGAAGCCATGAAAAAAAAAAAAAAAAAAAAAAACGCTTACTCCTTGGAAGAAAGGTCATGACGAATCTAGATAGCTAAGGTCCATCTAGTCAAGGCTATGGTTTTCCAGTGGTCATGTATGGATGTGAGAGTTGAACTGTGAAGAAGGCTGAGCACCGAAGAATTGATGCTTTTGAACTGTGGTGTTGGAGAAGACTCTTGAGAGTCCCTTGGACTGCAAGGAGATCCAACCAGTTCATTCTGAAGGAGATCAATCCTGGGATTTCTTTGGAAGAAATGATGCTAAAGCTGAAACTCCAGTACTTTGGCCACCTCATGCCAAGAGTTGACTCATTGGAAAAGACTCTGATGCTGGGCAGGATTGGGGGCAGGAGGAGAAGGGGACGACAGAGGATGAGATGGCTAGATGGCATCACTGACTTGATGGATGTGAGTCTGAGTGAACTCCGGGAGTTGGTGATGGACAGGGAGGCCTGGCGTGCTGCAATTCATGAGGTCACAAAGAATCGGACATGGCTGAGTGACTGAACTGAACTGGGGAATGTAAACATTCAATATTTATTTAAAGAAAAACTTTAGTAAATCATATTGAGAGCATAGTGGATAGGAAGTGTGTGCACCTGCATGTGTGGACTTAGAGAGAGAGAGATAAGGACAGAGAGGGCAGGGTAATAAAAATAAAAGATGGGGCAGTTAATCAGCATGTTTCAGACAGTTAAATATTCATCTTTGCAATATATATATGTATATATATAATTAAAATAAGAAATTCTAGTCTCAATAACTTAAAAGTTGTCAAGTGGGACTAGGGACTAGGCTATAGATACAACAGAGATTACTATTTTATTATAGCCATTAGCTGCCATGTTTTTTTTTTTTGTGGTTCAGTTGCTTCACATCCTCACAGACTGCAGCACGCCAGGCTCCCCTGTCCTTCACTATATCCTGGAGTTTGCTCAGATTCATGCTCATTGAGCCAGTGATGGATTAAAAACATTCAACCATCTCATCCAACCATCTCATTTTCTGCTGCCACCTTCTGCTCCTGACCTCAGTCTTCCCAGCATTAGGGTTTTTTCCAGCGAGTTGACTCTTCTCATCACATGGCCAAAGTATTGGAGTTTCAGCTTCAGCATCAGTCCTTCAATGAATATTCAAGACTGATTTCCTTTAGGATGGACTAGTTGGATCTCCTTGCAGTCCAAAGGACTCTCAAGAGTCTTCACCAACACCACAGTGCAAAAGTATTAATTCTGTAGGGCTCACTATGAGCTGTCTAGGTTTTTAGTATGCTGTCTAGGTTTATCATAGCTTTCTTTCCATAGAGTAAGCATCTTTTAATTTCATGGCTGCAGTCACCATCTGCAGTGATTTAGAACACCAAAAAACAAAATGTGTCATCGCTTCTACTTTTTCTTATTAAGTGATAGGACCAGATGCTACAATTTTAGAATTTTGAATCTTGAGTTTGTCAGCTTTTTCACTCTTCTTTCACCCTCATCAAGAGGGTCATTATTTCCTCTTCACTTTCTGTAATTAGAGTGGTATCATCAGCATATCTGAGGTAACTATTTAAGTATACTACTTAAATTTAAATTGATTTAATTAAAGAGTGAAAGAGCAATGTCAAAGGTTTGGGTGATCATGGAATTCCAAAGAGTTTTAAAGGATAAGAAGGAAAAAAAATAAAACCGTGTTTAACAGAGAGGAAATGCTTTAGCTTGATACTAGTCCTTAAAAAATGTCTCAGTCTATGTTTCCAATCTTATGTAGCACAGTTTCAAAAATAACCTACCCTATTATGCAACCACACTAGATTATTTGCCCTACTCAAAGATGCCCTCCATCACTACCATGAAATAATTCTTCTCTATGTCCATCTGTTGAAATTCTAGCAATCCTTCAAATCTTGTCTCTATGCTTTTAATACCCCCCTCCCCCTGATCCTCATCCACATGGAGTCTCTTCCTGTGATGCTCACTGAACTCTGACTGTGTTTACTTTATCTTTTTGCATATTCATCTCATTCTAAGCTGTTTAAATCTTGAGGCTGTGTAACTTATATTTGCCTCCCTTGCATTAACTTAAAAAGTGTTTAAATATTAGTCTTTTCAAGGCTATGTTGGGAGAAGGCAATGGCAACCCACTCCAATACTCTTGCCTGGAAAATCCCATAGACAGAGAAGCCTGGTAGGCTGCATTCTGTCTTTCACTTTTCACTTTCATGCACTGGAGAAGGAAATGGCAACCCATTCCAGTGTTCTTGCTGGAGAATCCCAGGGACAGTGGAGCCTGATGGGCTGTGGTCTTTGGGGTCACACAGTGTAGGACACGGCTGAAGCGACTTAGCAGTAGCAGCAGCAGCAGCATGGCTATGTTGAATTAGATTGAATTAGACTGAAATGTGACAGTCAGTCCTCTATTTTTATTTTTTTATTAAATTTATTTATTTATTTATTTATTTTAAATTACAATACTGTATTTGTTTTGCCATACATTGACACGAATCAGCCATAGGTGAACACAGTCTCCCAATGCCGAAGCCCCCTCCCACCAGTCCTCTATTTTTAAAAGACATACTATTACATTGCTGGGCTACCCTTGTGGCTCAACTATTAAGACTACACCTATAATGCAGGAGTCCTGACTTTGACCCCAGGTTGGGAAGATCCCCTGGAGAAGGAAATAGCAACCCACTCCAGTATTCTGTCCTTGAGAATTTCATGGACTGTATAGTCCATGGGTTCACAAATAGTCAGACACAACTGAACAACTTTATATATATATATATATAACATTGCTATCAATTTAATTATTATCACCAGCTTAAATTACTTAAACCAGTACTACATGTAACTTAAGAAAGATAAAATTGAGAATTTAACTGTTATCATTTGGATATTTTATTTAACAGTTCTTTTCAATCACAACTATGGAATAAAATACTATTTTAAAGCTATGTGTATAAGCACAAAATAGTCATAGAGATGGTATATAATAAGTCATGATTTGATCATATATTATTAGTTACAGGTCTATTTTTTGTTAGAATCTCTGAGAAAACAATAAAGAGAAGTCTTCTGTCACTAATAAAATTATCTGTGGAAATAATAAAAGTCATTTGAATAAAATAATTGATGACTTGTTTTAATTGGTGAGGACAGAAATTTTTCCTTAGTAAATTATTAGATACTTTTACTTCTATATTTTAAACTGACTATTAATTTTTAGGCACTTAGAATATTCCAGGCACTCTCTATAGCATTTACAATTGTTACATTATTCTCATAAATAGCTGCAGACTGAAAATAATAGTAATACACTTAGCAGTTGATATTTGCTGAACTGGATGTGGAACAACAGACTGGTTCCAAAATAGGAAAAGGAGTACATCAAGGTTGTATACTGTCACCCTGCTTATTTAACTTATATGCAAAATACATCATGAGAAACACTGGGCTGGAAGAAGCACAAGCTGGAATCAAGATTGCTGGGAGAAATATCAATAACCTCAGATATGCAGATGACATCACCCTTGTGCAGAAACTGAAGAGGAACTAAAAAGCCTCTTGATGAAAGTGAAAGAGGAGAGTGAAAAATTGGCTTAAAGCTCAACATTCAAAAAACTAAGATCATGGCATCCGGTCCCATCACTTCATGGGAAATACATGGGGAACAATGTCGGACTTTATTTTGGGGGCTCCAAAATTACTGTAGATGGTGATTGCAGCCATGAAATTAATAGATGCTTACTCGTTGGAGGAAAGTTATAACCAACCTAGATAGCATACTCAAAAGCAGAGACATTACTTTGCCAACAAAGGTCCGAGTAGTCAAGGCTATGATTTTTCCTGTGGTCATGTATGGATGTGAGAGTTGGACTGTGAAGAAGGCTGAGCACTGAAGAATTGATGCTTTTGAACTGTGGTGTTGGAGAAGACTCTTGAGAGTCCCTTGGACTGCAAGGAGATCCAACCAGTCCATCCTAAAGGAGATCAGTCCTGTGTGTTCTTTGGAAGGAATGATGCTAAAGCTGAAACTCCAGTACTTTGGCCACCTCATGCAAAGAGTTGATTCATTGGAAAAGTCTCTGATGCTGGGAGGGATTGGGGCAGGAGGAGAAGGGAACGACAGAGGATGAGATGGCTGGATGACATCATTGACTTGATGGACATGAGTTTGAGTGAACTCCAGGAGTTGGTGATGGATAGGAAGGCCTGGTGTGCTGTAACTCATGGGGTCTCAAAGAGTAGGACATGACTGAGCGCCTGAAGTGAACTCAACTGAAACTCTCATCTAGGAGCTAACTCTATGAAGCAGGGACTAGTATTATTACTTCCATTCTATAGTTGAGGAAACTGCAGCACACTCAAGTTAAGTAACTTCTTTGTTGTCTCACAGCTAGAGTGTTATATCAGGATTGTAATTCAGGATTCAGAATCCAAGATTTAACTGCTATGTTGAATATGTATCCTCATTGCTATTAGTATCCTTATTCTTTAGATCAGCAATCTGAGGCTTGTGCTTGCATGCATGCTAAGTTGCTTCAGTCATGTCCAACTCTTTGCAACCTTATGTAGCCTGCAAGGCTCCTTTGTCCATGGGTTTCTCCATGCAATAATACTGGACTGGGTTGTTGTAACCTTCTCCAGAGAATCTTCCCAACCCAGGGAGCAAACAGGCACCTCTTATGTCTCTTTCACTGGCAGACTGGTTCTTTACTAGGAGTGCCACCTGCAAATCCCCAGTCTGAAGTTTGGAGATGAGATGAAGGTGATAGAACCTGACTTTGAACTCAAGTCTGCTCTGTTTAATACATTTTATGTCATAAGCCTAATATTAGAAGAAAAAATTATTTTTAAAATAAATTTATTTATGTTTAATTGGAGGATAATTGCTTAACAATACTGTGTTAGTTTCTGCCACACGTTAACATGAATCAGTCATAGATCTACATATGTCCCCTTCCTCTTGAAACTCCCTTCCACCTCCTACCCCATTCCACCTCTAGAGGTTGTCACAGAGCAACAGGTTGAGCTCCCTGGGTCACAGAGCAACTTCCTATTGGCTATCTATT
The DNA here is from genome assembly GCA_917880005.1 of Nanger dama. Lineage (NCBI taxonomy): Eukaryota > Metazoa > Chordata > Mammalia > Artiodactyla > Bovidae > Nanger > Nanger dama. Next base: position 9,844,473 of record CAKJTW010000059.1, read on the forward strand.
TTACATGTAGTAATATATATGTTTAAAATACATTCTTACTTAGTGCATTTGTATTAATGTATTATTTTAAATATTTTAAATGTTGAATTAAGAAAATTAGCAAAACAAAAGTCAAAATAAAAGGCTATATCTATATATGCTTACATTTTTAAAATAATTTGTATGATTCATCTCATGTTCATACATTTCTGTATCTATCATCAGAAGATTTGAAGATTTTAAATCCATTGCACATTTTGTAGGTCTTTTATGTAAATTAGGGGTAAGATAGTCTCAAACACTGACTTGTTTATTCTTCAGCTAATAGCTTTGTTTTCAGATAAAGCATGCTTTTATAAAAATGCTCACAATTCACTTTTAAAGTACTCTGTGATTTTTAAATTGAGTTTCATTTACTATTCTGCTCTGTGCTACATGTTTTGCTGCCCAAGGAGGCAGCTGCCCATATGCAGTTTCAATGGATTCTTTCTGATGTCCCAAAATAAATCAAATTATACAGCAAGCAGGGATATCGCTAAAGTCTATGTAAATAAAGATACATAAAAAATTAAATATAACCTGTCATTTGCCCTGTAACTATTGAAAGTAAAACTATTCATGTTGTTCCAAATAAAACTCGTGAGGGTCACAGTTTTTTCTGGAGAGGGTGGCAACTAAGAATGAACACTTTTTAACAGGGAGAGAAAAGATCTTTTGAAGACCTGGTCAGGTCTAGTCCCCATGGTTCCTTTTGCTTTACCATATCCCAGCCCTGCTCAGAAAGATTACAGGACTTTCTTTCATCCACCCATACACCACTGAGAGTAACTTCAAAGGGAATTGTCACAACAGTGTGCAGTAGTCTGTAAATGTATAAAGCATCCTATGGAAGCTGTTCAGTGTGTGGCTTAAAAAAAAAAAAAAAGTTTCCCTGTTTGGAAAAGGCATAGCATCTCAAAGCTTTTTGTTCTTTATTTTAAACTAATTGTAGCATTATTTCTTAAGGAACTAGTTTCTGGAATTTTGGTGTCTTCCTTCTACGACATTATCCTCATCTGCCTCAATTTCCTATTGACTACCAAAGCCCCTGGAGGATCCCTTCTTCCATATCACTTCAGGATTTGTTCAATATCTTACTGAGTCTTCCTGCCTCAAGTTTTCCTTCTCTTCAGTAATCCTAAACTAGATGACTAGTTCAGTTTGACTAGATGACACCTAACATCTATGTTTTGTCTAATATACATAAATCCAACTATCTTAAAAAGAATAAAAGCGATGAATCTAACTTTCATACTCGCCTTATAACTTATTTTATGTAATACATTGTTTAAAAAGATAATTGTTTCTATTTGTAAACCTAGTATAATAGAAACAAGGGTAAGTCTACATCTCCAAGTTTACAGTCTTACTGGAGACAAACTATGCACAAATGAAAGAAACTAAATTAACAATGATGAATATTATATGCTACGTATTTAAAATGAAAAAGATAAAAAAAGTCTTAGAGATTGCTTGAAATATCAGAATTCATTGGAACATTGAGTCTTCATTGAGACAGTGTTCTTATTTGAGCTTTCTTTTGATTTTAATTTTTTCTCCCAAGGCTGGAGAAGCTTTCAGTCACTCTTTTATCAAATACATTTTCTGCCCTTGTCTTTCTTTCTTCTCCTGCAACTCCTACACTGTGAATATTATTATGATTGATGTTGTTCCAGAGGTCCCTTAAACTATCTTCAACTTTTAACATTCTTTTTGTGCCCCAATTAGATGTTTTCTACTATTCTCTCTTCTAGGTCACATATGAATTCCTTTGTGTCATCTAACTTTCTGTTGATTCCCTCTAGTGTATTTTTCATTTCTGGTATTGTATTTTAACTCTGATTTATTCATTTAAAAAATATTTTCTAATTCTTCACTGAAGTTCTTAGTTCCTCTGTTCATCTCCTGAGTTATGAGCATTTTTATGGCCGTTGCTTTGAACTTTTTATCAATAAATTACTTATCTCCATTTCATTCGGGATTTTCCCTGGAATTTTATTTCCTTGCTTCATTTGGAACGTATTCCTCTGTCTTCTCGTTTTGTTTGACTTTCTGTGTTTGTCTCTATTAATTAGATGAAACAGTTCCCCCTCTTAGTCTTAAGGTGTGTCCTTGTGTCAGAGCATCTTCTTTATATAGACTGTATGTGTCTGGTGGCTTTGGTGGGAAGGTTGGAGCTAAAGTAAGCCCAGGTCAGAATTTTTTCCAGGACACTCTGAGGCTACTGCCTTGGTAGTGTGGGTTGAAGTTGTAATTGGGAGTGAGCCAGGAGCCACTGCCTTGGCTGGGATGAGGGACAGTGAATCTGGAACCCAGTGCATACCAGGGCTTCTCCTGTGGCCCTTGGGAAATTGTCTCCTTGGGAGGGTAGTAGGGGCTGGAGTCAGAGCACAGTGTGGACTAAGGATTCTCCTGGGCACACCTTGAGGATTAAGGGGACTAGAGCTTGAGGGTCTACACCTGGAGCCTGGTGCCAGGGCTTCTCCCAAGCCATGCTGGGGTCCACAGCATTGATAGGTTAGGGCTGTAACTGAAGATGTGAGAGCAAGAGCTTAGTGAAGGCTGGGGTTTCTTCTGTGATGCACCATGGACCACTAGCTAGGCAGGGGTAAAAGTTGTGTGGGGGAATGTTGGAGCTGGAGCTGGGTGTGGGCTGGGGGTTGTGGTGGGGTGTGGCCTTAGGAGGCCAGTTAGAGGACCAGATACCTTTCAATGTTCTGCCTTTGCATGGGGACTTAGAGTGAATAAGTCTGTGTGCCCACTTTTTAAGTGAGTTTCTTACAGTTTTTTATAGTCCTGTAGCTCTCCCAATCATAATCAGATAAGGAGTCTCATCTTCCCACAGCTAGTCTTCTGGGCTGGAGTGCCTTGTTCCTTAGGGAGGATCTCTGAGTTTGTGATACCCTCTTACTCTTTTGGGTTGCCTGCTGTTTTATGGACTGACTAGATTGCTCTCTTCCCCTCCTACCTGTCTCAGGGTGTGTGTGTGTGTGTGTGTGTGTGTGTGTGTGTGTGTGTGTGTGTGTGTGTGTGTTTCTCTATATCCTTAATTGTTGAAGAGCTGTTCTGCTAGTTTTCATGTCATTCTCAGAGAGAGTTTTTCAATATACAGTTGTAGTTTGGGGGTGTCCTTAAGAGGAAGTGGGCTCAGGATCTTCCTTCTCTGCTATCTTGATCTCATCTCTTCACTTTTTAAAATTCATTTTTCATTTTTGCATCTCTGGGTGGCTTCCATTGTTTTGTTCTCCAACTTGCAAATGCATTCTTGAAAAGTTAAAATGTTAGTCTCAGTCATTCCTCAGTCATATTTGTGACCTCATGGTATCCTGCCAGGCTCCTCTGTCCATGGAAGAATACACTGTCTTCAGGCAAGAATACTGGCGTGGGTAAGCCATTCCCTTCTCCAGGAGATCTTTCCAACCCAGGGATGGAACCCAGGTATCCTTCATCGCAGGCAGATTCTTTACTCTCTGAGCCACCAGGAAAGCCCATTTATCTAATATGCTATTGAACCCCTTTAGTGTGTTTTCAGTTCAGCTGTAACTTCTGTTTGGTGCATTGTTACATTTTCTGTTTATTTTTTGAAGTTCTCACTGTGTTCATCTGAGTTTAGTGAACATTTTTATGATTATTACTTTGAATCTTTTAGCAGATCGATAGCTTGTGTTGGTTTTATTTAGTTCTTCTGGGATTTTGTCCTGTTCTTTCCATTGGAACATATTCCTTCGTCTCCTCACTTGGCCTAGTTTTCTCTCCCTCCCTTCCCATCCCAAGTTTATATATATCTCAAGTAAATCAGTTATGTCTCCTAGGCATGAAAGAATGATCTTATTTAGATGTCCTGTGGGGCTCGGAAGTGCAGTCTCACTTTGGCACCAAAGCCAGGCACTCAAGAACGTTCCCTATGTCAGCTGCATGCTCCTCCTGTAGCATGTCTGTTGCTACAGCATGCTGGCAGGCATGGCTATTGCTTGCCCGGCTGTGAGGCTCAGCTCAAGCACAATGTTGAGTGGGATCTCAGTGGGTATGCCTACAGCAGCTGACAGGTTAGGAGAAAAATCCCAAAATGGCACCTACCAGAACTGGCATTAGCAAGGAAGCCTGAGATTACAAAAATGTCTCCCACTAGTGTCTCAGTCCCTGGGGAGCATCCCAACTCATTTCTTGCTTTCCAATAGATGCTTCAAGATTAGTAAATGGATCCCCTCCACATATAGTCCATCTGCCTTTCAATCTGATGTTTTTGTGCTTCATTTCAGGTCAAGTTCAGTTGGAGCATAAGACTTTTAAGGGTGAATTTTTCATTCTCTCCATTTTTTTTTAAGTTTTCCTGGATATATTCCTCATCGGTTTCCAAAAAACAGTAATTTTAGAATTTTGTCTTTCCTATGTAGGACCTAGAGATCAAAATGCCTGATGTGCAATTCAAGTTCCTTGCTCTTCATGGAAAAGATCTATTCTCTTGTGATCTCCCTCTATTGTCCATCACTATGGCTGGGGTGTGGTTTGTTTCCTTGGCAAGATATGAGTAGAAGATCATATCTTTGCCTTTCTTATCTAAATGCTCAGTGCTGTCCTTTTATCTTTTGTTGTGGGGCTCTGTTCATCCAGCGCTCAGTTGCCTTTTCAAGAGAATTATTCCATAATTACAAATCTGTTGTGTCCATTGGAGGAGGTGAGTTCAGAGTTCAGGATTTGCCTTATACCACTGTCTAGAACCCTCTACTTTGTATGTTGTATGTTTATCTCTCTTTTTATCCCATGGTAAGTTCATATAACACTGAAGAGTCTAATAGTCTATAATTGATCTGTTAGTTTTTAATAAAATAAAATTTTCTTCTCAGATTTCTCTTCTCCAACAAACCTTAAGAAACTAATTTCCTTCACATTACAGCATTTTTCAGCTCAAATGAGTTAAAAAGTTATACTGCCTTGTGAAATACACTTTAAAATATTTCAATAACATATATGAATAAAATACAGCTTCACTAGTACAGAATGCATCACTGCCTCCCTAAATCACAGGGTTATTTTTGTCTTGAACCCTTCTCTGACCTAATTTCAATGGATCCACCTACGGATCTCTCTAGATCTGTCTCTGTATCTGTTCCATAAACTGCATGGTACTCCCTCCAAATGTAAATGGACCTCTATAACTGAATGCACCATACTGTATTAAATTTATACTGTCATTCTATATTTCTCTTAGTCTGTGTACTGCTTGAAGTCTAAGCTTATATACTAGTCATTGTTATATTCTTTATAACATAAGCAGTTGTGTTTAAGTCATTTAGTAGCTTTTTGCTAAAAAATAGAGTGCGATGCTGGGAGGGATGGGGGGCAGGAGGAGAAGGGAACGGCAGAGGATGAGAAGGCTGGATGGCATCACTGACTCGATGGACATGAGTCTGAGTGAACTCCGGGAATTGGTGATGGACAGGAAGGCCTGGCATGCTGCGATTCATGGAGTCGCAAAGAGTTGGACATGACTGAGAAATTGGACTGAACTGACCTGAACTGTACTGATAAAATATATATGTTACTGCAGGCACTCCTCTAATTCTTTTAATTAGATTATCTCATTTAATATTAGAAAAGTTCTTTTATATCTCTTCTATACATTACTTGTTTCTTTCCTTATTCATTTGGTAAATTACTATTGAGCTTCTACCATATCCCAGGTACTTTGCTGGGCTTTGAGAATATAGTGCAATTGAAGGAAAAAAAAAAAATCTTTTATATATTGGAATTTATGCCATATTATCTTTCATTTCTAAAACCTAATACATTAACTTGTATAATGAATTAATATTAATTATTTTACACTATTAAATGAAGTAACAAAGGAAAAAAATGTTTAATAAACATTTTACTGTGTACCACAGAGTGTGCTGGTCTCCTTGGCCTTTTTTTTTTTTTTTCTCCTTTAAATTGCTTATCTATGCTATGAGATAGAAAGGAAATAAGGGGTGTATGATGTATCCTAACATACTTTCTAATTTTAATTCTAATTAGTGAATAACAATAATTACTGTTTTTCCTTTTATTTTGTGGAAAAACTGGTCCATAATAGACTGGGAAAAATGAAGTGGGAGTTGAAGAGATTACTTCCATCACTGTACATTTTGAGGAATTAATATCTTTGAGAAAATTAGAAAGAGAAGATATTAAGAGATGGCAAGAATACACAGATCTGTAAAAAAAAGATCTTCACAACCCAATAATCAAGATGGTGTAATCACTCACGTAAAGCCAGACATCCTGGAATGTGAAGTCAAGTGGGCCTTAGGAAGCATTACCAAGAACAAAGCTAGTGGAGGTGATGGAATTCCAGTAGAGCTATTTCAAATTCTAAAAGATGATGCTGTGAAAGTGCTGCACTCAATATGCCAGCAAATTTGGAAAATTCAGCAGTGGCCACAGGACTGGAAAAGGTCAGTTTTCATTCCAATCCCAAAGAAAGGCAATGCCAAAGGTTGCTCAAACTACCACACAATCACACTCATCTCACACGTTAAAAAAGCAATGCTCAAAATTCTCTATGCATCGCTTCAGCAATATGTGAACCATGAACTTCCAGATGTTCAAGCTGGTTTTAGAAAAGGTAGAGGAACCAGAGATCAAGTTGCCAACATCTGTTGAATCATGGAAAAAGCAAGAGAGTACCAGAAAAACATCTATTTCTGCTTTATTGACTATGCCAAATCCTCTGACTGTGTGGATCATAATAAACTGTGGAAAATTCTGAAAGGGAGGGAATACCAGACCACCTGACCTGCCTCTTGAGAAACCTGTATGCAGGTCAGGAAGCAACAGTTAGAACTGGACATGGAACAACAGACTGGTTCCAAATAGGAAAAGGAATACATCGAGGCTTTATATTGTCACCCTGCTTATTTAATTTATATTCAGAGTATATCATGAGAAACGCTGGGCTGGAAGAAGCATAAGATGGAATCAAGATTGCCAGATCAATAACCTCAGATATGCAAATAACACCACCCTTATGGCAGAAAGTGAAGAGGAGCTAAAAGCCTCTTGAAAGTGAAAAAGTTGGTTTAAAGCTCAACATTCAGGAAACTAAGATCATGGCATCTGGCCTCATCACTTCATGGCAAATAGATGGCAAAACAGTGGAAACAGTGGCTGACTTTATTTTTTTGGGGGTGGGGTTCCAAAATCACTGCAGAAGGTGACTGCAGCGATGAAATTAAAAGACACTTGCTCCTTGGAAGGAAAATTATGACCAACCTAGACAGCATATTGAAAAGCAGAGACATTACTTTGTCAACAAAGGTCCGTTTAGTCAAGGCTATGGTTTTTCCAGAGGTCATGTATAGATGTGAGAGCTGGACTATAAAAAAGCTGAGCACTGAAGAACTGATGCTTTTGAACTGTGGTGTTGGAGAAGACTCTTGAGAGTCCCTTGGACTGCATGGAGATCCAACCAGTCCGTCCTAAAGCAGATCAGTCTTGGGTGTTCATTGGAAGGACTGATGCTAAAGCTGAAAGTCCAATATTTTGGCCATCTGATGCAGAGAGTTGACTTATTTGAAAAGACTCTGATGCTGGGAAAGATTGAGGACAGGAGGAGAAGGGGACAGCAGAGGATGAGATGGTTGTGTGGCATCACCCACTCAATGGACATGAGTTTGGGTAAACTCTGGGAGTTGGTAATTGACAGGGAGGTTTGGCATGCTGCAGTCCATGGGGTTACAAAGAGTTGGACATGACTGAGCGACTGAACTTAACTGAATATCTTACAGTAAAGTCTTGGCATTGTCTTTACCAATAATTATATAAATGGCCTTAGTAAATCCCTTAAAAAGGGATTCATAGTTATTAGCTGTGAAAATAATTTTCTAACCTTTATCTTACTTGAAATGAAGCTTTCTTTTCATAGTTGTAACTCCAGTTTTCTGAAAATCGCCTCAGAACTTTAAACATTTCATAAAATCAAACATTACCTCATGTTATTTTCAGTAGTTTAGATGTTATTTACAATATAATACAGTTTCATTGTGACTGACTTACATCACTGGTAAGAAAGTATCTTCTACAGATTCAGCAAGTCTGTATTTTCTCTTAGTTATGGATCTTTGTATGCTCAGTGTTAGGTACTCTAACTTCCAGATTCTAAGCTAAATAGCCTACCAAATTTCATAAAATGATTATTCCATTAAAGGTGATTCATTTTTATCTCCTTGAGTGTTATTTTGATAGTCATACAGTTTAAAGATACATAAAGCAATGTTTTGTAATATATACTGAAAATATCTCAGTGCAAAAGTAGAATAGTACATTGCAGTCTTGATTTTTCCATAAGCCACTGTATAATTTGTAATGATTTCTCATCTAGGCTTCAGTCTTTTATGTAGAATATGACAATTCTGTCTTACAAAGGCAAATATGAGGGATACCTATTTTATTAAATAGTAAAAATTATAGGTTATACATAAAGCCTAGATTCTATCATAAACTCTCTAGATTTTCATATTTTAAAATATGTATTATTTTAGCAAATAATTACCATGCTTTGATTCATCATCATTCCATTAAAGTGTAATGTATGTATGCTGTAGAAAATATAAAAATGTTTCTATTGCTTTTCAGACTTGCTGAACTTTTAAGTACATCTCTTTCTCTAGAGTATGAATATAATTTTACATCCAGTAGAGTAATAAAACCTAATGCTTTCTTTTTAGAAGAAATATTTAAACAACTTGCCAAGGAAATTAAAGATAGCAAAATGTATGCCAATGCTCATTAGATATAAAAATAATATTGGAATAGTTTTCCATTTTGTCGCAATAGTCTCTTCTCTGGATATGTTAGATATTTATGTGATTCAGGGAAGTTGACATGTCTAAGGAGAGAAGACTTTTCTTATTTTAACTGTAGGGAAAAGAGACAGCTTTGCACTTTCTGTGAAAGAGAGTTTTATGGAGTAGATGTAAGATAAAGAAGTACAGTGTGGTATGAGTGATTCCACCAATGAATGCAACAACTCCACTAAGTTAATTTATTTTTAAAAACTTCCATGTACACTAGGAAAAAAAATCTGTCACAAAAATTAAAATAATTATTAAAATATAAATATTAAAATAATTGTTCAAATTAAAGTTTCATGGAATAGGCTATGGATTTTGCAGAAGATAATGAGACATTGATGGAGCTGTTCCTCTTTATTGTTGCTTTCTACATGTGTCTGCTCAGTTGCTTTCGTCGCGTCCAACTCTTTGTGATCCTATGGACTGTAGCCTGCTATGCTCCTCTGTCCACAGGCAAGAATCCACGGGATTCTGCAGGCAAGTGGGTTGCCACTTCATCCTCCAAGAGATCTTCTGGACTCAGGGATCAAACCTGCATCTTTTGCATCTCCTGCATTGGCAGGTGAGTTCTTTACCACTGACACCACCTGGGAAGCCCCTTCCCTCGTTTTGTTCTATTTCATGACTATGACAAAAAGATTAGCAATTAAGTCACTTAAGTCCATTTATCTTAACTGCAGGTCTATACAATTTGGGCTTCTTATCATTGGCTAGACATATGTCAACATACAGAAAGCCTCAGGAATAACTGTAGGGTACCAGTTTTGAAGGTTTTGTTTTCCTAAAACTGAAGTATACTTTTTCCTCTGAAGGAATAATCTGTATCACTCTTTTGTCTGGGGTCTATTTCCTTCTATAGAAGGAAATACACGTTCCTTCTATGCTCTGAAATAGCTTCTAAAATTTAACACTTGAGAATCATAAAGGAAAATTATTTTGTAGGAGTTACTCATTTAATACTTCTTTAGGATTATAACTACTCCATTAAGTACTAATTTCAAAAACTGTTTCTAAACTCCTGCATAAAAGGGGACCAATTAGATCTCAGCACCCACATAGCCTATCCAATTTATCTGTTTCCCTACTGTCTGTGGATTTGACTGCCCAAGTTTATTATTCATTTCCAATATCAGCTTTCAAGTGAGCACTGCCCTCCAAGATTCCAGGCTCATTCTCTCTTCATGCAACCTCTCTCCATAGGCCTGTTTTTGTTGTCTCAAGTGTAACGTAAACATTGGATACCAATATGTGAATATTAGGAGGGAAAGATGACTGAGATAATTAGTCTATTATTTTCCTGTTCTTTTCCCCACCCAAAGTATATTCACACTTATAGTTATCACAGGGAAGGAGCAAACATATTGAAAAGCACATACAGTCTATGAATCTCTGATTGTTGTAATGTAAACATCTAAGCAGACACCACACAAAATAATGTAAGGCAAGCTATATATGCAATCTAAAAAAAAATATAGTAGACTCATTGGAACAATTAAATGGAATTGGCATTAATTTTAATATATATTTGGGGCAATGCACATATATCATCATTTTAATATGAAATCATATTTTAAAGTTAATGAAATATTTTGTATTTTTAATATAATACTGTGTTAAAGTACTAGTTTTTAAAATAATGCTAAGTTTTGGAACTCAGCTTATAGTTTACACTTAGAGCACATCTTAATTCATGTTAACCACGTTTCAAGAGCTTGAGTTACATGTGGTTACTGGCCACCCTATTTATTGCATTTTCTTTATGTTCTAAGGATTACTGCATCTGACTGCAAGCTCCTATTATTCTGAATTAGTTCTCAACTGAGAATAATCCATGTTTCTATTTTTCCACACACACGTCATCTTCTACACCTTCAAGACAGTTGTTAATGGAATATTGCGTAAAGAACTCTCCACTATTATCTCTAGGATGCTCCTCCATGCCACTGATATATAATCAGCACGTTTTTTTTTTATTGTAGTATGATTGATTTAAAATATTGTTTTAATTTCAAGTGCACAGCAAAGTGATTTGGTTATATATATCTATATGTGTGTATATAGACAATTGGCAAGCTTTGATACTCATTATTTGGCAATGACAATAATATCTAGGCTGCATGGCCTATCCTGTAAAGGATATCCTGATTTCAGAGCTATTAAAAAATGTTTTTTAAAAGTTCATATTAGAATTAATGGGAAAAGGTACTTCATAGATAGATAGGGAAAGAGACACACAAACATAAATACAAATATAACACATGTAAGCTACATTGTAAACATATTCCTTACTATGGCTCCAAGTTTTAAAAAAAAAAAAAAAATTGAAAGCATCCCCTTTGACCCTAATTTTACTTCCCTTACAATAAGTTCTAACAGCTTTATACTATTTATTCCCCATAAAGGTTGGCACCTACATATCTCACCACACCTATGCAGATAAGATGTATAGAAATTTCAGAGAATATCTTCAAGGCATTAACTTTATTGCTTTATGCAATTCCTAACTTGCCTTATCCATTCAATTTTGTATTTCTGTTTTATCAGATTAGGATCCAAGTTAAACATGAGACAAAGACTTCACAGAATAATTTGGAATATCTGGAAGAACAGAATTATTTTTAAGATTTTGTGGGGAAAAAAACCTGGTTAAAATACCGTATACATAATTTAAATGAATTAAGTACTTAGAAATGTGACTTTTTTTGAAAGTATATTTTCTAATTATTTTTGCACATTTCTCTTAAAATAATTAGAAGTAAACTGTGGTACCTAAATATCAGAGAAAAAACGATCTTTAAATAACGTGGGCCAGTAACTTCAATTTACAAGTAAGAAACTTAGTTCTAACTATGAGAAGTGCCTCAAAAAGAACACATGCTAATAAATAGCCTTTATGATTAGAATATTTGGGACCTGACTCTTAGTTCTATCCATTTCCCCTTCAAAATTCTAATAATTAAAAAATAATTCTTGTTTACAGATTTTAGTTTTTAAAATTATTATTGTCATGTAATCCAATAAAATTATACATAGGTAAACTATTATTTACACTAAACTACATAATTTATCTAATCTATTTTGCTGTTAATTTTATGTAGTTTTCATAAAATTATAAAATTAAAATGTAATTTGAAATCTTAATATGATGACTAATAGTATCCAGTATAAAGAAGAAAAAAATCAGTTTGTTAAAGCTAAAACATGAGCTTCAGTTTCATGATAGAACTATCTGAGCTGAGAAATAGCTGGTTTATCTATTCACTTCTCTACAGACTTTCTTGTCTAAAGTGTTAAAGTGTGATAGTTTAAGTTTCTCAATAAAATGAGAACAAAACACTAATCAATGTGTAGCTAACTTGCCATTTTATATTTTACTTTGAACAAAAATCCTATCATGCTTTATTTGCTCTTTTCCCACCTCTATTTCTGTTTTCAGACATTGGGCTGAATTATTTCATTATAAAGTACTGAGCAGAATTATACAAATTTAGACATCTCCAAACATTTGCTACATGCAGCTGGACTAGGGTAGAACAGCCTAGCTTTCCAGAACTCACACACACACATGCACACATATAAACGGGTCACACTGAAATGAATGGAACTATTCATGGAAGTAGAGAGAGGGACCTGTGCAAACTTTGAAAGAACTGTTGTTCCATATATACATACTCTACCACATTTACCATCTTTATTTGTGGAGAGCAAATGTTTCTGTCTTAAGGTTTACTGCATTTAGACTCATTTATTATTCACCATTCCATATTCATTTTTTTTTTTCTGGGAAATGACAGCAATTTGAATATTTAGCTTGCCCTTCATACTAAAATAAACACCACAGTCAGCACACTCCCAGACAAACTAAAAGCAGCAATTGAGAGAGTTGAACTGACAGTTGAATTCACAATCCATTCATTTGAATTATGTGGATTTCAGACTCTTAAAATTGGTCTGGGTTAACTTTCTTGTGAAAATTCATTTGTTGTCAATATTTTGGAATTTTTGCAAAAGGGAGAGGAATGTCATATGCAATAGTACAATAATTCCCGCAAGATTCTCACAATTTTTTTTTTCTAAAAAGGCTGAATAAATTCAGTATGTGTTGTCAAATGATTTTAAGACCAAAGTAACTTTTTTTTTTAAAGGGACTCTTACTTAAGGAAATGAATGCTTTAGGCTGGGATCTTTTCCCTACATTTAACTTTATTTTATTTATCATTTTCTGCTTGTTTTATTTTTTTAACCCACTTTGACTACACGAGCAATTAACCTTTAGCAAAGCAAATAAACAATCCAGGTATGCTGGGTTTAAAAATTTAGAGCTAATTATTTTCAAAGGGTCCATGACTTTCCCCATTCCACTACAGCCACTTTTTTTTTTAACCTTCCAAGGCTCTTGTGTTAATGACCATCTTGTGTTTCATCTACAAAAATGCCAATTATTGATCTTAACGGACAATTACAATCATATTTTAACAAATTTCATCTCCATAATGCAGCTGATCAGAGCATATTTATTTGTGAAACATTGTGCCTGCTAAGTCGCTCAGTTATGTTTGATTCTTCGCAACCCATCGAGTGTAGCCTGCCAGACTCCTCTGTCCATGAAATCTCCAGGCAAGAAAATTGAGTGGGTAACAGTTCGTTTTTCCAGAGAATCTTCCTGACCCAGGGACCAAACCCAGGTCTCTTTCACTGCAAGTGGATTCTTTATCTTTTGAGCCACCGGAAAGCCCCAGTATTTAGAACTGTATCTTGAAGCCTAAGTAAGTTTACTCAGAAAACAGGGGGAAATGTGAAATGGTAAAATAAATAAAAATAGAGAGGGTATTTTGAAGCCACAGATATGTTGTGTGATTGGAGTCCCTGGTACATGAAAAAAGTGGGATTCAGTTTCATAAACTATTTTATTTTCCACACAACTAAGATGCGTTTTATCCTCCTACTTTTCTAGAATGTAAATGCAATTAATTTTTCAGGTAAGGTTTCTTTCTTTTTTTTTTTTTAATTTTATTTTTACTTTATTCTATGTTACAATACTGCATTAATTTTGCCATACATTGACATGAATCAGCCACAGGTGTACACGATCTCCCAATGCCGAAACCCCCTACCACCTCCCACTCCATATCATCTCTTTGGATCATCCTGTGCACCAGCCCCAAGCATCCAGTATCCTGTATTGAACATAGACTGGCACTTCGTTTCTTACATGATAGTATACATGTTTCAATGCCATTCTCCCAAATCATCCCACCCTCTCCCTCTCCCTCAGAGGCCAAAAGTCTGTTCTATACCTCTATGTCTCTTTTGTTGTCTCACATACAGGGTCATCATTACTGTCTTTCTAAATTCTATATATATGTGTCAGTATACTGTAATTGGTGTTTTTCTTTCTGGCTTACTTCACTCTGTATAATCGGCTCCAGTTTCATCCATCTCATTAGAACTGATTCAAATGTATTCATTTTAAGGGCTGAGTAATACTCCACTGTGTATATGTACCACAGCTTTCTTATCCATTCATCTGCTGATGGACATCTAGGTTGTTTCCATGTCCTGGCTATTATAAACAATGCTGCAATGAACATTGGGGTACATGTGTCTCTTTCAATTCTGGTTTCCTCGGTGTGTATGCCCAGCAGTGGGATTGCTGGGTCATAAGGCAGTTCTATTTGCAACTTTTTAAGGAATCTCCACACTGTTTTCCATAGTGACTGTACAAGTTTGCATTCCTACCAACAGTGTAAGAGAGTTCCCTTTTCTCCACATCCTCTCCAGCATTTATTGCTTATAGACTTTTGGATCGCAGCCATTCTGACTGGTGTGAAACAGTACCTCATTGTGGTCTTGATTTGCATTTCTCTGATAATGAGCGATGTTGAGCATCTTTTCATGTGTTTGTTAGCCATCCTTAGTCTTCTTTGGAGAAATGCCTATTTAGTTCTTTGGCGCATTTTTGATTGGATCGTTTATTTTTCTGGAGTTGAGCTGCGTAAGTTGCTTATATATCTTTGAGATTAGTTGTTTGTCAGTTGCTTCATTTGCTATTGTTTTCTCCCATTCAGAAGGCTGTCTTTTCATCTTACTTATAGTTTCCTTTGTTGTGCAGAAGCTTTTAATTTTAATTAGATCCCATTTGTTTATTTTTGCTTTTATTTCCAGTATACTGGGAGGTGGATCATAGAGGTTCCTGCTGTGATTTATGTCGGAAAGTGTTTTGCCTATGTTCTCCTCTAGGAGTTTTATAGTTTCTGGGCACAAAGACAGAAATATAGATCAATGAAACAAAATAGAAAGCCCAGAGATAAATCCACACACCTATGGACACCTTATCTTTGACAAAGGAGGCAAGAATATACAATGGAGTAAAGACAATCTCTTTAACAAGTGGTGCTGGGAAAACTGGTCAACCACTTGTAAAAGAATGAAACTAGATCACTTTCTAATACCACACACAAAAATAAACTCAAATTGGATTAAAGATCTAAATGTAAGACCAGAAACTATAAAACTCCTAGAGGAGAACTCAGGTAGGATTTCTTGTAAGTAATTGATACCTACTCCGGATTATTTATATCTTTTCTTTGAAACTCAGAACTCATGTATCTTAGACCAATTGTTATTGTCCCATGTCATTGAGGCTTAACTGATTTTAAAGTCACTGTTTTTGTTTTGGTTTTGTAAACTCCAAACTATTTTTAACCCACTCATTTTTTTTTCATTTCAGATATCATATATTTTCATTTCCAGAATACCATTTTTTTTTTTTTTGGTAGATTCCATATTTTTACTAGTATTTCTCAACTGTCCACACAGTATGTCCCTTTTCTCTTTAAAGCCTTAACCATATTTTTAATATATGTTTTAAACTCTCTGTGAATTTCAACATCGCTGTCATCATAATGTCAGTTTTAGCATTCAGCCAAATACTTATGTAGTACTTTTGGAGGTTCTTCTCTTTAAAGATCTCTTCTTTCTACTCCACAGATTCCAACTGCTCAGAAGCTCAGAAATACAATCTCTGCTCCATAAGATCTCTGTATTTCACATGGGCTCCACTACTGTATATCATAGTCTAAAAAACTACTTCTAGACAGAAATTACATCTGCATAGCCTGTGTGTTTCTCTTCAGAGAACAAAGTGCTAAGTTCTCTTGTTTCACAATATCTATAAATCTTTGCTTAATATATATGTCCAGTTTATAATTTATGGTGGGGGTCTAAGCCTGTACTACTATTACTGTACTAATTGGGAGTAAAAGCTCAGTGATTATGATTTTAATTTTAATAGATACTATCTTTAATTTTGTCCAGAGTAAAGCAACTCATATTCCCATTAGCAATGTATGAAAGTACTTATTTTTCTAAAAATTTTTAGTCATAAAGATAATTTGTCCTTTTAATTTTTACAAAATAAATATGCTAAAATGTTATTTTATTCTAGTTACATTTCCCTAACAACTGAAATATCTTTTTGGTTACCCTTTTACAATACTCTGTTATTACTGTTTATATATTTTGCCCATTTTATATTGAATTTACCTTTTTAATATCCATTTTCAGGATTTCAATTGCTTTATAACAATGCATTAAATTTTATTTTGAATATTCTATTATCTGAAAATTGTCAAAATATATATTTAGTTTCTGATACATAAATTTTATTTAATTGTATTCATGTGTATTTATTCAACAGATGAGTTATAAGCAAATATAATACATTGTATGTATCACTGTACATTATACCTAATAAATGAATATTATTTACTGAACAGTTTCTTCTTGTTTATGTGCTACTTCTTTACAAATAAATGAGATGGGATTTTTAATGTAATTTTTAACATTTCCACAGTACAAGCCATTTGCTTCAGTAAAGTGATGACTTAATATTAAGTCTGCTACAGCTTCCAAAACAATTTAATGACACTCCCAAGAACTGGCTTAGACACTGGGAAAAAGTGACCATTCTATATAAACTACTATATTTCTAGTAGGTAGTTTTAATAACTTGTGATTCATTCAGCATATTATAAGCATAAAATTTACCTATTTCTTTTAAAAAATATTTTAGTTAAACTGGAATGTGGGAGTAGAGGCTAAATTAAATACTATAAAATTTGTCCAAATTCTGCCTTGTGGTGGGTATGAGCTGAATATTGTTATGTCATGTTTCCATTATTTAGCTAAGAGTTTCAGTTTTTAATATTTTGCTTGATTTCATAGTGTTCTACAAAGTTATTTACACCCAGAATTTACCTAAGTAGTAATGTTTCATATGAGACACATGTCAAATCATTACTGTCAAGTTTTCAAGAATAATGAGATTGTTGAGATTTAAAAGTATGTGTTTTCTTTGACATAGATATCAAATAGACTGGTTCAAGCTCAGATACCTAAATTTCTGATAAAATAATGTAAAAGTAATCATATCATTCAACAAGCAAGCTAATCTATAGAATCTATATAGAAACATATACCTAGAGAGGCATACATGAAAATAAAAATAATAAATATAACTTATATGAAGCATTTTATTTCAAATACACACATTAAAGCTAAATAACATGGGTCAGTAACAGTGGGCCCTTCACAAAGGGGCTGATGAAAAAGACAGATACATATATCAGTAACAACAATATATCTCAAGAAAAATACTCTCATATGGCTTCCATTTGTCAATTAGTATTTTGGTTGTGTATAGAAAGAGAATCAACTTCAGCTAATGTCCTTACAGAAACAATTCTTTGTGAAATTATTAATTGTTGTATAACCCCAAGAGTAAAACAAAAGAGGAATGACAACATTAGATAAATTTTTGAATAATTATTCTGTATGCCATTTTTTCCAACTATACCTTTTTTTTCAGCAAAATTATTTTAATTAATTGTCTTAATAGTCACAAAAGCTTTATGAGAAAATTACTTCTGAAATTGAGGACAAAACAAACTTAAAGAAATCTAGTGAATTATTTCACCACGGAGTTTTCCTGGTGGCTCAGTGGTGAAGAATCTGCCTGCCCATACGGAAACACAAGAGACTCAGGTTTGATCCCTGGCCCAGGAAGCTCTCCCAGAGAAGGAAATGGCAACCCACTCCAGTGTTCTTGCCTGGAGAATCCCATGGGTGGGGGAGCCTAATGGGCTGCCGTCTATGGGGTCGCACAGAGTTGGACACAACTGAAGCAACTTATCAGCAGCAGCAGTGAATTATACAAAATATCCAACTAATAAAGGGTAAACCTGATCTTCAACTAAAAGTTGCCTGCCTCTTGCTTTGTTTACCTTAAAATTAGAACCCAAGAATGGGATGCTTATAGAAGGGGAGATGAAGAGAGCAGAATCTGGTAGACACAATATAGCATCTACTACAGCAATACTGGAGTTTACCTGCTGGCTCAGTGGTAAAGAATCTCCCTGCCCATAGGGAGACGCAAGAGACTCAGGTTTGATCCCTGGCCGAGGAAGATCCCCTGGAGAAGGAAGTGGCAACCCACTACAGTATTCTTGATGGGAAATTCTATGGACAAAGGAGCCTGTCAGGCTATAGTCCATGGGGTTGTAAAGAGTTGGACACAGCTGAGTGAGCAAAAACAGTGACACTGACCATCCCTCCTTTCTGAGAGATATTAGACCTTGATTTCTATATTCATCTATTAATGCATGTCCTTGTTAGATCTTGGTTGCTATATTCATCTCTTTATAATTATAACTGGGGGTAGATACCAAACAGATTACCTGAATGTCAAATGCATTCCTCACTGCCCCTATTATTTTGTAAAAGTCCTACTCCTCCCCCTTATGATGATAAGCTTCAATTACTCCTGACAGTATTAATTTCTTTTTGTTTCTTTTATTCTATGAATATCAGGAGCCCAAATTCACTGGTAAATACCACAGTTTTAAGTACAATGGCACTCTTACTGTGTCCCCTGGCAAAACTGTCCCTCTTAAAGGAACTGAGCCTAAAATCATAAATCTTATAGTCTCAGGGATAAGTTCAGTTCAGTCGCTCAGTCATGTCAGACTTGTTGTGACCCCATGAATTGCAGCACACCAGGCCACCCTCTCCATCACCAGCTCCCGGAGTTCACTCAAACTCATGTCCATTGAGATGGCTGGATGGCATCATCCTCTGTTGTCACCTTTTCCTCCTGCACCCAATCCCTCCCAGCATCAGAGTCTTTTCCAATGAGTCAACTCTTCGCATGAGGTGGCCAAAGTACTGGAGTTTCAGCTTCAGCATTATTCCTTCCAAAGAACACCCAGGGCTTATCTTTAAAATGGACCGGTTGGATCTCCTTGGAGTCCAAGGGACTCCCAAAGTCTTCTCTAACACCACAGTTCAAAAGCATCAATTCTTCAGTGTTCAGATTTCTTCACAGTCCAATTCTCACATCCATACATGACCACTGGAAAAACCATAGCCTTGACTAGATGGAACTTTGTTGGCAAAGTAATGTCTCTGCTTTTCAATATGCTGTCTAGGTTGGTCATAACTTTTCTTCAAGGAGTAAACATCTTTTAATTTCATGGCTGCAGTCATCATCTGCAATGATTCTGGAGCCCAAAAGATAAAAAAATCTGACACTGTTTCTACTTTTTCCCCGTCTATTTCACATGAAGTGATGGGACAAGATGCCATGATCTTCGTTTTCTGAATGTTGATCTTTAAGCCAACTTTTTCACTCTGTTCTTTCATTTTTATCAAGAGGCTTTTTAGTTCCTCTTCACTTTCTGCCATAAGGATGGTGTCATCTGCATATCTGAGGTTATTGATATTTCTCCTGGCAATGTTGATTCCAGCTTGTGCTTCTTCCAGCCCAGTGTTTATCATGCAAGTTCTCAGGGATGGGAAGCACTAATTCAAAAACACACATGACTGTAGATCTACTGATACATATTGGGCCATCTGGAGATGCCAGTCCAAATATTGTTGGATAGCTCTAAGTCAACATTCACAAGCAGCTTATTGATGGAGGCATCAGCCCAGTAAAAGGATCTCAGAGAGCACCTTTAGCATCCACTACAGTCTTAATTATTCTTATAAATTTAAATCTATTTAACCAATGTTTCAAATCAGAGTGGATTTGCAATTTACAACTCCAAACTCCTCACAATCTATTGGGAGTGAGGCATTCAATTCCTTGGAAGAGACAGATAACTTGTCTTTTCAATTCAAAGGTCTTCAGAGTGAGCAAAGTTATAACAGAGGCCTTTCATTCACATCTGGACCTGGTTTTGAAGACAAGATCTTGGACTATAAGACTGAACCTGATGCCATAATTGGGTAAGTCTTTGGTTGTCTTGGGAGAGTGTATGTTGGTTGTGTGTTGACTATAAGCTATTAGGAGTGAGAGGATGAATTGTAGAAGACTATTCCTTTGATAACTCAGCTGATAAAGAATCCGTCAGCATTACACAAGACCCCAGTTTGATTCCTGGGTCTGAAAGATCTGCTGGAGAAGAGATAGTCTACCCACTCCAGTATTTTGGCCTGGGGAATTCCATGGAATGTATGTCAATGGGGTTGCAAAGAGTTGGACATGACTGAGGGACTTTCACTCACTCACTCATTCCTTTGATTGTCCTCCAAAATTTCATACCTCTTGGGATTCATAGCCTTGTGTAGTCCCTATCTATTGATTTTTTTAAATTATTGCTTTAGCCAATGTAATTCAACAAAAGTGATACTGTGTCAGTTTCATGTCTAACCTTACGCATTGTAGCTTCTGCTTTTACATTCATCCTGAGCTGCCATGGAAAAATTTTATTCACCATGCTAGAGAGATAATGGGGTCATAGAGAGGCCATGTGAAAAGGAAGGGGCCTTGAAATTTCATAGGAATGAACCAAGAAATCCAGATGACAGCAAGTACAGAGACCCTAGACATTTAACCCTTAGTTGAACTGTTCCAGCCAGCCCAACTCTAACCTTTCCTAGGTGAAGTTAAGACACGTGACTGGAGAAGCTATCTTTGATCTTCTAACTCCTATAGATAACACATGCAAAAACACACTTTCCCTACTATGCTAGGTCTGGATTCTGGGTCTCACAGAAACGTGTACAAATAAAACAGCTTTTGTTTAAAGCCATTACATTTTGGGGTAGTCTGTCACACAGCAATAGATAACCAGGATAAACAGATATTTTCCCCCTTTATAATGAGAAGGAAGCTAGTATGATGTACTTCAAGAGCAATATAATTGAACAGTTCAATCTCAAGGGCCAAGAACACTATGTTGTTATAATAGTATTGATTTTCACATTAAACTTCAGATAGTGCATTATAATTTCTGTGCCAATGTTCATTTTCTCTAGCATATTTTTAAACATAACACAAAATGTGATCAAACGTATAAAATATTTTTCATCCTTAACAGAATTATCTTGGCTATGGAAAACAGAACATTTATTTTTAGAAATATGTTTCCACTTAGGGATTCTAACTTTCATTTTGCAAAGCCTGGTGGGAATACTTTTTCTTAGTCTGCATTCCAGTAGCCTTTTTATTTCCTGTGCCTGTTTCAAAAGCAGTAGTAGCAACTCAAAAGAATGGAACAGGTTACCTTATAATATACGTACCATATGGTTTCATAGTTTTATGCTTTCATTGGTTTGAAAATTACTGCTATGTAACAATAGTAAACTGTCTTGCTAATTACTTCTCCCTGTCTTTTACTATGTAATTTTAAATGTAATAATTAATATAATTTAATATCCATTAAATAATAAAGATGTGACCTTTTTTCCCTCAAATCTTGTCTTTCAGTTTGTTCTGTTTGTCATATAACTACATTTCTTAAAATCTACTTTTGTGGTAAGACATTAGTATTCCATTACTAAAGTTCTAAGTAATAGCCTTAGCCAAGTCAAGATACAGAAAGAAACAGAGCCAAAGAAGCTCTGGCAGAATGAAGAGGACAGCAGATTGACTGTGAGGTAAAGAAAAGAATCACTGACAGCTCCAAGATTATTGGCTCAGGCAACAGTCATTTACTGGAATGAGTAGGGATGGGGGAAATGTATGAAGTGTCAAAACATTTATATTTGTTGTATTCATTATATATAACACTTACACGAAGAACTACTATTCTATGTGAAATTGTATCATAAGTAAAGAACTCTATATTTAACAAAAGCAACCATTTCACCTCAATGAAGGAAAGTCACCTAGAAAAATACATGATACAAATTAGCTATTGAAGTGGGCATGTTAGGTCGTATTGCATTGAATAAATAAACATTTTTCTGGATGTATCTTTCTTGATGAAAATCTGAATTAAAATAAAGAAAAAGCAAGGCCTTGAATAAGTTTTTGTAGCAAAATGGAAAAAATATCATCCTAAACATTCTAAATAAATGCATATTTCTGAAATCCGTCAGTCAGTCAGTCAGTGCAGTTGCTCAGTCGTGTCCGACTCTTTGTGACCCCGTGAATCACAGCACGCCAGGACAGACCTCCCTGTCCATCACCAACTCCCGGAGCTCACTCAAACTCACGTCCATCGAGTTGGTGATGCCATCCAGCCATCTCATCTTCTGTCGTCCCCTTTCCCTCCTGCCCTCAATCCCTCCTGGCATCAGAGTCTTTCCCAATGAGTCGACTTCACATGAGGTGGCCAAAGTACTGGAGTTTCAGTGTTAGCATCATTTCTTCCAAAGAACACCCAGGGCTGATCTCCTTTAGAATAGATTGGTTGGTTGGATCTCTTTGCAGTCCAAGGGACTCTCAAGAGTCTCCTCCAACACCACCATTCAAAAGCAACAATTCTTCGGCACTCAGCTTTCTTCACAGTCCAACTCTCGCATACATACACGACCATTGGAAAAACCATTGCCTTGACTAGACAGACCTTTGTTGGCAAAGTAATGTCTCTGGTTTTCAATTTGCTATCTAGGCCCTATAGGAAATAAAAATTATTCTAGAAAGTGTTCATTCATCCATTGAAAAATATGCAAAGAATATGCCTCTGTGAGATACTGGGATTCATAGGGAAAAATTAATTTAGAAAAGGAGAGAAAGTGGAGTTGACCAAATTAATGGCAAATTAATTAAATAACTAATTAAAATTACATTTTAATTACATTGCTAAATTAACATCCATGTGGAAATAAGAGAAGTAGAATTGACACTGTGGAAAAGTCAGTTAGTGTTTTCCTCTAAAGGGAATTAAAAAAATAAATTTATAACATTAAAGTACTGTAACTGACAGATTAGTTACTAAACCTGAGAATTATGAGTATACTTTGGCAAGAAATTTGAAAAACTGAGAGTAAGCAAAGCAAAAAAAAAAAAAAGCTAAACAGGAAAAAAAATTCTGACTTTTCTTGAGTCTTCTCTCTCTTTTTACTCTAAATAAATTTTTAGCTGATACCACAGAAATACAAAGAATCATAAGAAACTGCTATGAACAATCATATGTCAACAAGTTGGGTAACCTAGAAAAAATGAGTACATTCCTAAAGATAAAATCCACCAATACTGAATTATGAAGAAATAGAAAATCTTAGCAGGTCAATAACTAGAAGAAAAACATTGAATTAGTAATCAAAAATCTCCCAACAAAGAAAAACCCAGGACCAGGTGGCTTCACTGGTAAACCTTACCACGCCTAAAAGAATTTGATTCAATTCTCAAAATATCATAGAAGAAGGAATATTTCCAAACTTATGTGAAGAATTCAGTCCTAAACTGATAGCAAAGCCATACAAGGATACTGTAAGAATAGAAATATCCCATTTTAGAAATATCTACTATTTAAATGTAGATAAATGTACATGTGAAATCCCTCAACAAAATATTAGGAAACTGAACTGAATTTAGCAGCAAATTAAAATTATTATACACTGTGAACAAGTAGGGTTTATCCCTGGGATGCAAGGATGGTTCAAGGTAATCAAATTAATAAATGAGATACACCACATAATGAAATTATACATTCATTATACATTCATCACAATAGAGATTTCATTAAGGGTTCTAATGTTCTTTTGAGCATTTAATAAAATTTAACATACTTTCATGATTAAAAAATCTCAATTATTTAGATGCAGAAGACCTGTACCTCAACACAATAAAGGCCATACATAACAAATCCATGGCTAACATCATACTTAACAATGAAATACTAAAAGTTCTCTAAGATCAAAAATGAGAGAAGGTTGCTCACTCTAGTCACTCCATTTAACATATTTCTGGAAACCTAGCTCGACCAATAAAGAAAGAAAAAGAAAGAAAAATTAGCCAAATAAAAAAGAATAAGTAAAATTGCTGGCATAGAACATGATCTTTTATACAAAAAACATTGAACACTCTAACAAAAAACTGTTAGGACTAATTGTTAGAAAATGGTTAGAGCTAGAAATTAACATACAAAATCAGTTGTGTTTCTATATACTAATAATGAAATAAAGAAAATAATCAATTTATAATAGCATTGAAAAGAATGAATATTTAAGAATAATTTTTAATCAAGGAGGTAAATTGATACACTGAAGACCATTAGACATTGATGAAAGACATAGAATACAGAAATAAATAATGGATAGAGATATCATATGCACAGAATAGATGTATTAATATTGTTAAAATGTCTATAGTACCCAAAGAGGTTCAGTATAATCTTTATGAAACTTCCAATGAAATTTTCCGCAGAAATAAAAAAAAATCCTAAAATTTGTTTGGAACCACAAAAGATCCTAATTTTTAACAAAACTAGCAAAGCTAGAGACGTCATACATCTTGGTTTCAAACTATATTACAAAGTTTTAGTAATCAAAGAAAGATGGTATTGGCATTAAAACAGACATATAGATCAACACAACAGAATAGAGAGAAAAAAAAACAAACTTATGCATATACGATCAACTATTGAAAAGGTGAAAAAAAAAACATACTGGGGAAGGATTGTCATTCAATAAATGATGCTGGGAAAACTAAATATCCACATGAAAAAGAATGCAATTGAACGCTGATCTTACATCATACACAAAAATCAGCTAAACGTGATTTAAAGACTCAACCACTGGACCTGAAGCCATAAGACTCCTAAAAGAAAACATTAATAAAAGATCCTTGACATTGGTCTTTTCAGCTATAATACCAAACACACAGGCAATATAAACAAAAATAAGTTCATCAAACTAAAATATTTCGGCACTATAAATGAAACAATCAACAAAATAAAAAGGCAACTAATGGAATGCAAGAAAATATCTGGAAAGCATATATCTGATAAGAAGTTAATATCTAAAATATATAAGAAATTCTTATAACTCAATATCAAAAGATAACCTGATTTTAAAATGGGCAAATAACCTGATACTTGTTTAAAAATGCTCACTATCACTAATCATCATGGAAATACAAATTAAAGCATAATTATATATTATCTCACATATTTTAGGATGTCTATTAGAAAGACAAAACAGAATAAACATTGGCAAGTGTGTGATGCAAAGTGAATTCTTGTACACTGCTGTTATACCCATAATGGAAAACAATATGGGGATTCCTCAACAAAAGATAGAGCTACTGTATGATCAAACAGTCTTCCTATTAAGGTACACATCCAAAGGAAGTCACTATCAGGATGAAGTATCTATACCCTTATGCTCAATGTATTCACAATAACCAAGATATGGAAACAAACTGTGCACTGGCATATGAATGAATCAAGAAAACATGGCATATATACAATGAAATGTTGTTAAAAAAAAAAAAAAAAAGGAAACCCTATCATTTGTGACAACATGGATGAACTTGGAGGGCTGTATGTTATGTGAAATAAGCTAGATAAAGACAAATAGTTTATGGAACTGCTTATTTGAGGATCTTTTAAAAAGGTCAAATTCAAAAAAGGAAGTAGTGAGTAGAAGGGGTTGAGTATGGGAAGCATGGAGGTGGGGAGATATTGTTCAAAATGCACAAACTTTTAGTTATGAGCTGAATAAGTTCTTAGGATCTAATGTAGAGCAAGATGAATATAAAAATTCTGTATTGTATTCTTGATATCTGCTTAGAGAGTAGATCATAAGAGTTTTAACTACTAAAAGTAAAAAATAAAAGAAAACCTTTTCTAAACTGGAATATTACTCAAGAAGTATATGAATCAAAAGGAATAACTTTATGAATTCAATAAAAGCAATGAAAAAAGTGACCCAAAATAAAGTATTAGCACTAGGCAGAAACCTATGAAAGAACAAAAGTTGGGTTGTCCTCAAATTTCTCTTCTACATAACTGAATGCCAGATAACAAATAATTTTAATGGAAAAGTTTTGTGAAGTGAGAATTCCACATCAACCAATTTACTGTTCTAATATGAAAGCAACTGAAGGCATTCCTACCTTATAAGGACTTGGAATATATTGTGACCAAGCACTCTTCTTGGAAAAGAAAAAAAAATTATTGATACAATTCAAGTGATAAAAATATAAATCAAAATGAAAATACTACTGCTGAACACTGAGACTACTTAAAGATATTGCATTAACATAACTGAATACAACCTCAACATAAATTTTCTAAGGACCTACTATGTTCAAAACCCTTTTAAGTGTCAGAGAAATAAGAGTAAACAAGAGAGTGTGTACCTGCCTTGTTAGAGCTACATTCGAACAGAGGAGTGAGGTGTTAACCAAAGAGCTTTAGACAGTGACCAGCACTCTAAGAAAATAGAAGAGGGTCCAGAGATAAGACAGAGCTGCAATTTTAGACAAGTGGGCTCAATAAAAACTTTCTAAGGAGCAAGGCCCTGACTGAAATGCAATAAGATAGCTTTTAAAAGTCTTAGAGAATTTTTGCAAAGTTCCAAATACTGAAGGTGAGGGAGAGCTTGCCATGATCCAGCAAGGAGGCAAGTGTGACAGTAGGGCAGAGAGAGGAAGAGTTATAGAGTCTGTCAGTGAGATGCTCAGTCCCGAGGTGCATCCTTTTAGATTCCATTTTATGACAGTTGGAAAACCAATGCAGAGATATGAGCTTGGTACTGGTATAATCAAACTTAGATTTGAAAAGGATTAGGAGTAGAATGGTAGTTGCCAGTGGCTGAGGGTGGGGGAAAAAGTGAGATGTGAATCAAAGCGTAAAAACTTCCATTCAAGATGGTAAAGATAACCCTGTATGCGAGACAGCAAAAGAGACACAGATGTATTGAACAGTCTTTTGGACTCTGTGGGAGAGGGAGAGGGTGAGATGATTGGGGAGAATGGCATTGAAACATGTATAATATCATGTAAGAAATGAATCGCCAGTCCAGGTTTAATGCAGGATGCAGGATGCTTGGGGCTGGAGCACTGGGATGACCCAGAGGGATGGTACGGGGAGGGAGGGGGGGGGGGTTCAAGACTGGGAACACGTGTATACCCATGGCGGATTCATGTTGATGAATGGCAAAACCAATACAATACTTTAAAGTAAAAAAATATATAATAATAATAATAAAAAACAACTTCCATTCATAAAATGAATCATTTTATGATGACTATAGCTAACCATATTGCATTATATTACTGGCAAGTACTTGGGGAGTTGATCTTAAAAGTTTTTACCTCAAAAGGAAACAATAATTTTGTGAGGTGAAGAGGTGTTGTGGTATTCATTTCATAATATATATAAAGCCATTATATTGTACACCATAAACTTATAAAATGTTATATCTCAATAGAGCTGGAAAAAAGGATTATTTTGCAGTTTAGAAAACACACAGGAATCAGAGATCAAATTGCCAACATTAACTGGATCATTGAAAAAGCAAGAGAGTTCCAGAAAAAAACATCTATTTCTGCTTTATTGACTATGACAAAGTCTTTGACTATGCAGATGACAATAGACTATGGAAAATTTTGAAAGAGATGGGAATACCAGACCACCTGACCTGCCTCTTGAGAAACCTATATGCAGGTCAGGAAGCAACAGTTAGAACTGGACATGGAACAACAGACTGGTTCCAAACAGGGAAATGAGTACGGTAAGGCTGTATATTGTCATCCTGCTTATTTAACTTATATGCAGAGTACATCATGAGAAAGCTGGGCTGGATGAAGTTCAAGCTGGAATCAAGATTGCCAGGAGAAATATCAATAACCTCAGATACACAGATGACCACCCTTATGGCAGAAAGTGAAAAAGAAATAAAGAGCTTCTTGATATAAGTGAAAGAGGAGAGTGAAAAGATTGGTTTAAAGGGAAACATTCAGAAAACTAAGATCATGGCATCTGGTCCCATCACTTCATGGGAAATAGATGGGGAAACAGTGGAAACAGTGGCTGACTTTATTTTTCTGGGCTCCAAAGTCACTACAGATGGTGACTGCAGCCATGAAATTAAAAACGCTTACTCCTTAGAAGGAAAGTTATGACCAACCTAGACAGCATATTAAAAGCACAGAGACATTACTTTGCCAACAAAGGTCCATCTAGTCAAGGTTATGGTTTTCCAGTAGTCATGCATGGATGTGAGAGTTGGAAGAAAGCTGAGTGCCGAAGAATTGATGCTTTTGAAATGTGGTGTTGGAGAAGACTCTTGAGAGTCCCTTGGACTGCAAGGAGATCCAATCAGTCCACTCTAAAGGAGATCAGTCCTGCGTGTTCACTGGAAGGACTGATGTTGAATCTGTAACTCCAATACTTTGGCCACCTGATGGGAAGAGCTGACTAATTTGAAAGAAGCTGATGCTGGGGAAGATTGAGGGTGGAAGGAAAAGGAAGGGAGGACAACAGAGGATGAGATGGTTGAATGGCATCACTGACACGATAGACATGAGTTTGGGTGAACTCTGGGAGTTGGTGATGGACAGGGAGTCCTGGCAGGCTGCGGTCCATGGGGACGCAAAGAGTTGAACACGACTGAGCAATTGAATTGAACTGAACTTGCATTTTGATAGGTAATAGACTATAAGATGTCAGGGAGACCAATTACAAGGTCATAATAATAATTGTCTCTATGATCTCATATTAATACAAAAGGAGTAAAGCATCTTGCAAGAAAAGCAGAAATATTCTAAACTTTTATTGTGCCTTATGAAGGCAAATTTATTGTACTTTAATAATTGGAGAAATATGTGTCTAAGTAGGCATTTAACAAGCTTAAAGATAAATACCAGTAATATTTAAAAGAGACCACTTAACAAAATTAAATAAATAAATAAAAAATAAAAGAGACCACTTAAATTCCAAATAACTATTGAAGGAAAAGTAGAGAACATATGTTGTTGTTCAGTTACTCAGTCACATTGGACTATTTGGGCCTCATGAACTTGCAGCATGCCAACCTTTCCATATCCTTATCTCCTAGAGCTAGATAAAACTCATGTCCATTGAGTCGGTGATGCCATCCAACTTTCTCATCCTCTGTCATCACCTTCTCCTCCTGCCTTCAATCTTTCCCAGCATCAGGATTTTTTCTAGTGAGTTGGCTTGTCGCATCAGGTGGCCAAGTTACTGGAGCTTCAGTTTCAGCAACAGTCCTTCCAATGAATATTCAGGGTTGATTTTCTTTAGGGCTGACTAGCTAGATCTCCTTGCAGTTCAAAACACTCTCAAGAGTCTTATCCAACACCACAGTTCAAAAACTTCAATTTTTCAGCACTCAGTCTTCTTTATGGTCCAATTATCACATCTGTACATGACTACAAGAAAAACCATAATCTGGACTATTCAGATTTTTGTCAACAAAGTAATGTTTCTGCTTTTTAATATACTGTCTAGGTTTTTCATAGCTTTTCTTCTAAGGAGCAAGTGTCTTTTAATTTCATGGCTACAGTAATGATCTGCAGTGATTTTGGAGAACAAAATATGTCTGTCACTATTTCCATTATTTCCCCATCCATTTTCCACGCGTGATGGGATCGGATGTCACAATCTTAGTTTTCTGAATGTTGAGTTTTAAGCCAACTTTTTCACTCTCCTCTTTCAGTTTTATCAAGAGGCTCTTTAGTACTTCTTTGCTTTCTGCTATAAGAATGATTTCATCTGCTCATATAAGGTTACTATTTGTCCAGCAATCTTGATTCCAGCTTGTGCTTTATACAGTCTGGCATTTTGCATGATGTACTCTCAATATAACAGTAATTCAAGTCTATGTTCCACCAGAAATGCTGAATAAGCTGAAGTTGAACTGTTTTATGAAGACCTACAAGACCTAGTACTAACACCCAAAAGATGTCCTTTTCATTATAGGGCTGGAATGCAAAAGTAGGAATTCAAGAAATACTTGGAGTAACAGGCAAATTTGTCCTTGGAGTACAGAATGAAGCAGGGCAAAGGCTAATAGAGTTTTGCCAAGAGAATGTACTGGTTATTGCAAACACTCTCTTTCAACAACACAAGAGAAGACACCACACATGGACATCACCAGATGGTCAATACTGAAATCAGATTGATTATATTCTCTGCAGCCAAAGATGGAGAAGTTCTATACAGTCAGCAAAAACAAGACTGGGAGCAGACTGTAGCACAGAACATAAACACCTTATTATCAAATCCAGACTTAAATTGAAGAAAGCAGGGGGAAAAATAGACCATTCAGTTATGACCTAAATAAAATTGCTTACGATTATACAATGAAAGTGACAAATATATTCAAGGGATTAGATCTGATAGACAGATTGCCTGAAGAATTATGGATAGAGGTTCATGACATTGTTCAGGAGGCAAGGATAAAAATCATCCCCAAGGAAAAGATTTGCAAAATGGTAAAATGTTTTTCTGATGAAGCCTTACAAATAGCTGTGAATAGAGGAAAATTGAAAGGCAAGGAGAAAGGAAAGATATACTCATTTGAATGCAGAGTTCCAAAGAATAGTAAGGAGAAACAAGAAAGAATTCCTTAGCGATAAAGCAAAGGAATAGAGGAAAACAATAGAATGGGAAAGTCTAGTGAAGTCTTCAAGAAAATTAGAGATGCCAAGGGAATATTTCATGCAAAATGGGCATAATGAAGAACAGAAATGTTATGGGCCTAACAGAAGCAGAAGATATTAAGAAGAGGTGGCAAGAATACACAGAAGACCTATACAAAAGATCTTCATGACCCAGATAATCATGATGGTGTGATCACTCACCTAGAGCCAAACATCTGGAATGCGAGGTCAAGTGGACCTTAGGAAGCATCACTATGAACAAAGCTAGTAAAGGTGATAGAATTCCAGTTGAGCTATTTCAAATCCTATGAGATGATGTGGGAAAGTGCTGCACTCAATATACCAACAAATTTTGAAAACTCAGCAGTGGCCACAACTGGAAAAGGTCAGTTTTCATTCCAAACCCAAAGAAAGGCAATGCCAAAGAATCCTCTAACTACCATACAACTGCACTCATCTCACAGGCTAGTACAGAGAAGGCAATGGCAACCCACTCCAGTACTCTTGCCTGGAAAATCCCATGGACGGAGGAGCCTGCAGGTAGGCTGCAGTCTATGGGGCAGCAGAGAGTTGGAAAAAACTGAAGGACTTCACTTTCACTTTTCACTTTCATGCATTAGAGAGGGAAATGGCAACCCAATCCAGTGTTCTTGATTGGAAAATCCCAGGAAAGTGGAGCCTGGTGGGCTGCCATCTATGGGATCACACAGAGTCAGATATGACTGAAGTGACTTAGCAGCAGCAGCAGCAGCAGCAGCACAGGCTAGTAAAGTAATGCTCAATATTCTCCAAGCCAGGCTTCAGAAATACGTGAACCGTGAACGTCCTGATGGTCAAGCTGGTTTTAGAAAGGCAGAGGAACCAGAGATCAAATTGCCAATATCCGCTGGATCATGGAAAAGAAAGAGAGTTTCAGAAAAACATCTACTTCTGCTTTATTGACTATGCCAAAGCCTTTGACTATGTGGATCACAATAAACTATGGAAAATTCTGAAAGAGATGGGAATACCAGACCACTCGACCTGCCTCTTGAGAAACCTGTATGCAGGGAAGGAAGCAACAGTTAGAACTGGACATGGAACAACAGACTGGTTCCAAATAGGAAAAAGAATGCTTCAAGGCTGTATAATGTCACCAAGTTTATTTAACTTTTTTTTGCAAAGTTCATCATGAGAAATACTGGGCTGGATGAAGCACAGACTGGAATCAAGATTGCCAGAAGAAATATCAATAACCTCAGATATGCAAATGACACCACCCTTATGGCAGAAAGTGAAGAAGAACTAAAGAGCCTCTTGATGAAAGTGAAAGAAGAGAGTGAAAAGTTGGCTTAAAGCTCAACATTCAGAAAACTAAGATCATGGCATCTGGTCCCATCACCTCAGGAAACAGTGTAAACAGTGGTTGCCTTTTATTTTGGGGAGCTCCAAAATCACTGCAGATGGTGACAGCATCCATGTAAAGATGCTTCCTCCTTGGAAGGAAAGTTATGAGCAACCTAGACAGCATATTAACAAGCAGAGACATTACTTTGCAAACAAAGGTCTGTATAGTCAAAGGTATGGTTTTTCCAGTAACCATGTATGGATGTCAGAGATGGACTATAAAGAAAGCTGATTGCCAAAGAATTATAGCTTTAGAATTGTGGTGTTGGAGAAGACTCTTGAGAGTCCCTTGGACTGCAAGTACACCCAACCAGTCCATCCTAAAGGAAATCAGTCCTGAATATTCATTGGAAGGACCGACAAAGCTGAAACTCCAGTACTTTGGCCATCTGATGAGAGGAACTGACTCATTGGAAAGGACCATGATGCTGGGAAAGATTAAAGGTGGAAAGAGAAAGGGCTGACAGAGGATGAGATGGTTGGATGGCATTACCAACTCAATAGACATGAGTCTGAATAAACTCTGGGAGTTTTTTGATGGACAGGGAGGCCTGGCATTCTGCAGTCCATGAGGTCACAGTCAGACATGACTGAGCAACTTAACTGAACTCTGCATAGAAATTAAATAAACAGGGTGACAATATACAGCCTTGATGTACTTTCCCAATTTTGAACCAGTCAGTTGTTCCATGTCTGGTTCTAGCTGTTTGCTTCTTGATCCGCATATACATTTCTCAGAAGGCAGGTAAGGTGGTCTGGGATTCCCATCTCTAAGAACTTTCCTCAGTTTGTTGTAATCCACACAGTCAAAGGCTTTAGTGTAATTATTGAAGCAAAGGTAGATTTTTTTCTGCAATTACCTTGCTTTTCCAATGATCCAGCAGATATTGATAATGCGGACTCCAGTTCCTCTGTCTTTTCTAAACCGAGGTGTGTACATCTGGAAGTTTTCAGTTAACATACTATTGAAGCTTAGCTTGGAGAATTTTGAACATTACTTTGCTATCCTGTGATATGAGTTCAGTGGTGTGGTAGTTTGAACATTCTTTGGCATTGCCATTCTTTGGGACTGGAATGAAAACCGACCTTTTCCAGTCCTGTGCACACTACTGAGTTTTCCAAATTTGCTAGTATATTGAGTGCAGCACTTGAATACCATCATCTTTTAGGATTTGAAATAATCTTAACTGGAATCCCATCACCTCCACTAGCATTGTTCATAGTGATGCTTCCTAAGGCCCATGTGACTTTTCACTACAGGATGTCTGGCTGTAGGTGAGTGATTACATCATCATGGCTACAGGGGTCATTAAGATATGGGTGTATTACGATGGACAGGGGAGGCCTGGCGTGCTGCAGTCCATGGGGTCACAAAGAGTCGGACATGACTGACCGACTGAACTGACTGAATTGAAGATATTTTTATATAATTCTGTGTATTCTTGCCACCATTTCTTAATATCTTCTGCTTCTGTTAAATCCATAATATTTCTGTCCTTTATTTTGCCCATTTTTGCATGAAATGTGCTCTTTGTATCTCTAATTTTCTTGAAGAGATCTCTAGTCTTTCCTATTCTATTGTTTTCCTCTATTTCTTTTCATTGTTCGCTGAGGAAGGCTTTCTTATCTCTCCCTTGCTATTCTTTGGAACTCTGCATTCAGAAGGACATAACTTTCTTTTTCTCCTTTGCCTTTCACTTCTCTTTTCTCAGCTATTTGTAAGTCCTCCTCAGACAATCATTTTGCTTTTTTGCAGTTCTTTTTGTTGGGGACGGTTTTGATCACCATCTCCTGTGCAATGTTATGAACCTCTGCCCATAGTTCTTCAGGCTCTCTGTCTGTCAGATATAATCTCTTGAACTATTTGCCACTTCCACTGTATAATCCTAAGGTATTTGATTTAGGTCATTCCTGAATGGTCTAGTTGTTTTCCCTACTTTCTTCAATTTAAGTATGAATTTGGCAAAAAGACTTCATAATCTGAGTCACAGTCAGTTCCTGGTCTTATTTTTGCTGCATTTAGAGAGTTTCTCCATCTTCAGCTGCAAAAATTATACTCAGTCTGATTTCTGTATTGACCATCTGCTGATTTCCATGTATAGAACTGTCTCTTGTATTGTTGGAAGAGGGTGTTTGCACGACCAGAGAAAACATGAGTCCTATCTTAATCAGATCATCTATTAAAGTTATAGAAAGTGAAGTCACTCAGTCGTGTCCAACTCTGCGACCTCGTGGACTGTAGCCCACCAGGCCCCTTCGTCCATGGGATTCTCCAGGCAAGAATACTGGAGTGGGTTGCCATTTCCTTCTCCAGACTAAGTCTTAATTCTTCTTCTTAACATAATCTTCTAACTTTAACATTGTTGTTGTTTAGACCATAAGTCATGTCCAACTCTTTTGCGACCCCATGGACTCCAGCCCACTAGACTCCTCTGTCGATGAAATTTTCCAGAGTAGAATATTGGGTGGGTTGCCATTTCCTTTCCCAGGGGATCTTCCCAATCCAAGGATCAAACCTAGGTCTCCTGTATTGCAGGTGGGCTCTTTACGCACTGAAGGATTAAATTCTCAAATCATGCTTTATAAAACTCACACTATTAGTTTTTTTTTTTTTTTTAATTTCTACCTCATTCATATTTTAAAAATGAGTTAATTTAATTCAATTATTTTACTGCTATTAGAGTCACCAAAATGTAACCAAAGCATCAAAAAATACAAATAAAGTTAAATTCAGTGCTTACAGAAGCTTGGAATCCTCCTATAAGGTATATTTTTGAAAAGGTCAGTGAGCATAAAAAGTAATCATCCACTCTGATGAGCAACTGGGTGAGATGGTCCTATACTCCAGTGTCCATAGAATGCAGAGAGAAGGGATATAAAGCAGGGTTTCCAACCTCCAAAATCTAATGTCTGATGACCTGTGGTGGAGCTGATATAATAATAATTGAAATAAAGTGCACAATACATGTAATGCACTCGAGTCATCTCAAAGCCATCCCCCACAATATCCATGGAAAAAATTATCTTCCATGAAACCGGTCCCTGGTGGCAAAGATTGGTGACTGCTAATATAAAAATATTATAAAAGCTAGCACCAGAAAAAGAAAATAATTAGAGATATTAGTCAAATGAAAGGCAAGTGTCTGGTGAATTAAGTGTGACTATTAAGATGAATTTTTGGTGATTTTGAAAATGGATTTTATACACAGAAAGAAAATTGGCAGTTAGTTGAGTTATTATAATTCATGTTAAATTTATTGAAGTTATAAACTCAAAACCTTTCCTTCTCATATGTCCAAGATTGTAATAGGTTAGATAACCTCAAAGATACCCACATTTTAATCCCCAGAATCTATGAGTATGCTATATTAAATGGCAAAAAGGCTTTCCCAAGTGGATTAAATTAGAAATCTTAAAATAAAAAGATTGTCCTATATTATCTAGTGGGCCCAATGTAATCACAGGATCCTGAAGAAAGGGAAGCAGGAGGGTCAGAGTCAGAGAATGAGACGTGAAAATAGGAAAAGGGATTGTAGTTTGACTGAGATTTGAAGATGCTGTGCTACTGGCTTGAAGCTGGAGATAGGGGCCGTTAGCCAAGGAATGCAGGTGGCTTCCAGAAGCTGGAAATCTCAAGGAAATAGATTCTCCCTAGAACTTCCAGAAATAACACAGCCTTGCCAACACTATGCTTTTAGTCCCTAAAATACATGTACTTCTGGCCTCAAGAACTGAAAGATAATAAATTTGTGTTCTTTTAAGGCACTGAATTTGCAGTAATTCACTACACTAGCAGCAGAAAATATAACTTGAAAATATTAATCTGGAAAATTTTAAGTATAATTTTCAAGAGAACACTTGACTAATCCAGTGGAAATTTCGAAATCTTCCATTTTCAAACCTAGTTAATGAAACACTCATAAATATGTGCAATCACATTTATAAATCTGAAATATTATATTTTTCACTACTTAAATTATTTAACAAATGAATACACCCTTGCCAATGAAGATCATTCATGTAACATATTATGGCCAACAAAAGTATGGTGAATATTACACTTTCTCAAATATTAGAATATCATTATAAACTTTGCCATGTTCTTTTACAATACTAAATTTATAATCGCATGTTTAAAATGAAATATTCAATTAGAGTATTAGAGTCATTTGGCCAATAATTAAACATTCTAATTGCCACATTCTCTAAAGCAATGCAAACATTAGAAAACAGTCATCCTAAAGGTTTTAATTACTTCATCTCCTCTATACTTCTTTCTAACTTCCATGGGCTATGAGTTGTTGTTTAGTCACTAAGTTGTATCTGACTCTTTTGTGACCTCATGGACTGAAGCCTACCTGTCTGGCCCCTATGTGCATGGGACTTCCCAAGCAAGAATACTGTAGCGGGATGCCATTCCTTCTGCAGGGGTTCTTCCTTACCTTGTGAATGCTTATGCACTAAAGAGCCAATCACTTCATTCTAAGGGGTTATGGTTTTAGCTGAATAAAATGAAATTTTGACCAAGAAAATTTTAACAGAAAATAGGATTTTAATTCTTCCTCTTATCTTTATTTTATATAGCTTTATAACTTACTGAGAAAAAGGATGATCTCACAGCTGACATCCCGTAGATTCAAGTTATAAATGCATCAGTTCAATTCAGTTCAGTCAGTCGTGTCCAACTCTTTGCGACCCCATGAATTGCAGCACCCCAGGCCTCCCTGTCCATCACCAACTCTGTGAGTTCATTCAAACTCATGTCCATCGAGTTGCTGATGCCATCCAGCCATCTCATCCTCTGTTGTCCCCTTCTCCTCCTGCCCCCAATCCCTCCCAGCATCAGTCTTTTCCAATGAGTCAACTCTTCGCACGAGGTGGCCAAAGTATTGGAGTTTCAGCTTTAGCATCAGTCCTTCCAAAGAACATCCAGGACTGATTTCCTTTAGAATGGACTGGTTGTATAACTTCCATCTAATTTAAATCATCAACTCCTAAGCCCTTCTACAGGGTATTTCACTGCTTGGTTGGGTTTACTACTTACTGTTTTGTTTTCTCCTGACACTTCAAATCCCTCCTATCTGTCAAGTCCAACATTTTGGGATATATTTAAATGACATTCAGTTAAATTCAGACCCAATTCATGTCTACTTTTGACCATAAGGCCATATTTTTAAGGTCCTGAAAGTAAAACTGGACATGTTTCCTATGATATAATTTGGAGATTTCAAAGTTTTCAAAAGCGAAAGTTCACTACCCATTTTTTTGCTGGGATGTGGCAAGTAGCTCCATAGTAGATAGAGTACATGAAGGCAGAATTGAAAATAATAACTATATAATCATAGAAACATAGAATCATTGATGACAGAGGATGAGATGGTTGGATGGCATCACCTACTCAGTGGACATGAGTATGGGTAAACTCCAGGAGTAGGTGATGGACAGGGAAGCCTGGCATGCTGCAGTTCATGGGGTCAAAAAGAGTCAAACACGACTGAGTAATTGAACTGAACTGAATCATAGAAAAGCGATTTAAGGGGGTATAATAACCAATGGGAGCCACTAATGTTGGGAAACAGTAAGTTGAGGTTAACAACAGTATCTTCCATTTTTACTTATTGATGAGATTTGGAGCCAAAAGTAACATCAATTTCTTCATTATTAAATTGAGAGTTTGGGTTTTTGAGGTGACAGAACCAATGAAGACATCTGCTTTTCATTCCAAGTGATTTGTCTTGGCAGCAAGTAGGCACGCCAAGTTAATTCAAAACTGTTGTGAAATCCAAATTCAAGCCTTTATTGATGATCTGAAAAATAAAGATAAGGATTCTAAAACCACTGAATAAGAGGCAGATCATCTGCCTAAGGGAGAAAACTAAGTTAAAAACTAGGGAAACTACGTATAGTGGGCATGATCAACACTGAGACTGAGCTACAGTCAACTTATAATAAGGAGAGTTTAGCCATCTACCTGCTTGAACTATGAATTATCATTATTAAAGTCTCCTTACATAAAAGTATTTGAACTAAAATTGACTCATTTGCCTGAGTTACCAACCTTTTTGGATTCTTTGTGTATTTATTGCACTTTTTTCAGGTTAGCAAGAGGCACTCTACCAGAAAATGCATTCAGGAATTAACTGTAAATATTCCCTGGTGGCTCAGAGGTTAAAGTGTCTGCTTGCAATGCAGGAGACCTGAGTTCGATCCCTGGGACGGGAGGATCCCCTGGAGAAGGCAACCCACTCCAGTACTCTTGCCTGGAGAATCCCATGGACGGAGGAGCCTGGTGGACTACAGTCCACGGGGTCGCAAAGAGTCCGACATGACTGAGCAATTTCACTTTCACTTTCATTCTAAGACTATTGTTGGAAAATTCACCTAACATACAATTTAAAAACCACATGCCTATGTTTCAAAACTCTTCAGAACCACATTGATCTACTTCATTAGCAGTTATTATGAAATAAGTCTGTTTATACTATTTGGTGTTGTTAATTTTTGAATTCTCTTAAGTGAGATAGTAAATGTATTATATCTAATTTCATTTTTATCATGTGTATCTTTCCTGTGTGCTTAATTATGTCTGACTCTTTGTGACCTTATGGACTTTAGCCTCCCAGGCTTCTTTGTCCATGGGATTTTTCCAGGCAAGAGTACTG
This sequence comes from Nanger dama, assembly GCA_917880005.1. NCBI lineage: Eukaryota > Metazoa > Chordata > Mammalia > Artiodactyla > Bovidae > Nanger > Nanger dama. The sequence continues at coordinate 9,883,235 of CAKJTW010000059.1, forward strand.
GAGTGGGTTGCCATTTTCTTCTCTAGGGGATCTTCCCAACTCAGGGGTCAAATTCATATCTCTTGTCTCCTGCACTGCAGGTGGATTCCTTACTGCTAACCCACTTGGGAAGCCCCTATCAAACATACCTCTATCCTGTTCATAGCTAACTATTATAACATCTATTTAAACAAATTTAAGAAAAAAATTAAAACTAACCATATTAATAGCTGATTCAACAGAAATCAAACCAAAAGCACTAATTAGGGGAAATAAACTTTTATGTATTAATAAAAATTAGCTCTACATCAAAGCTTTAAAAATCTTGAATCTTCATATTGTAAAAATATAAAATAAAATTAAAAATAAAAACATAAATAAAAGGAAAACTTAACTTTTGCAGTAGACACTTCTCTAGTTCCATAATCAGTCTAAACTCAATAATTTAAAACAAAACTCAGAAGCTTTTAATTTTAATTAGATCCCATTTGTTTATTTTTGCTTTTATTTCCAGTATTCTGGGAGGTGGATCATAGAGGATGCTGCTGTGATTTATGTCAGAGAGTGTTTTGCCTACGTTCTCCTCTAGGAGTTTTATAGTTTCTGGTCTTATGTTCAGATTGTTAATCCATTTTGAGTTTATTTTTGTGTGTGGTGTTAGAAAGTGATCTAGTTTCATTCATTTACAAGTGGTTGACCAGTTTTCCCAGCACCACTTGTTAAAGAGATTGTCTTTATTCCATTGTATACTCTTGCCTCTTTTGTCAAAGATAAGGTGTCCATAGGTGTGTGGATTTATCTCTGGGCTTTCTATTTTCTTCCATTGATCTATATTTCTGTCTTTGTGCCAGTACCACACTGTCTTGATGACTGTGGCTTTGTAGTAAAGCCTGAAGTCAGGCAAATTGATTCCTCCAGTTCCATTCTTCTTTCTCAAGACTGCTTTTGCTATTCGAGGTTTTTTGTATTTCCATGAAAATGTTGAAATTATTTGTTCTAGTTCTGTGAAAAATACCGTTGGTAGCTTGATAGAGATTGCATTGAATCTGTAGATTGCTTTGGGAAATATACTCATTTTCACTATATTGATTCTTCCTATCCATGAATATGGCATATTTCTCCATCTGTTAGTGTCCTCTTTGATTTCTTTTTTTTCCCTCTGTTGACCAACTAGATTTATTTTAGAAAACATGCATTCCAGAACTTTCTTTTAATGTATTTTATTATATATATATATATATATATATAGTACAACATTCTACTTTCTAGAGGTACATACTGATCCTGACCTTCTCCTCTTTGATTTCTTTCATCAATGTTTTATAGTTTTCTATATATAGGTCTTTCGTTTCTTTCAGTTCAGTTCAGTTCAGTCGCTCAGTCGTGTCTGACTCTTTGTGACCCCATGAATCGCAGCACGCCAGGCCTCCCTGTTCATCACCATCTCTCGGAGTTCACTCAGACTCACATCCATTGAGTCCGTGATGCCATCCAGCCATCTCATCCTCAGTCATCCCCTTCTCCTCCTGCCCCCAATCCCTCCCAGCATCAGAGTCCTTTCCAATGAGTCAATTCTTCGTATAAGGTGGCCAAAGTAGTGAAGTTTCAGCTTTAGCATCATTCCTTCCAAAGAAATCTCAGGGCTGATCTCCTTCAGAATGGACTGGTTGGATCTCCTTGCAGTCCAAGGGACTCTCAAGAGTCTTCTCCAACACCACAGTTCAAAAGCATCAATTCTTCGGCGCTCAGCCTTCTTCACAGTCCAACTCTCACATCCATACATGACCACAGGAAAAACCAGAGCCTTGAATAGACGGACCTTAGTCGGCAAAGTAATGTCTATGCTTTTGAATATACTATTTAGGTTGGTCATAACTTTTCTTCCAAGGGGTAAGCGTCTTTTAATTTCATGGCTGCAGTCACCATCTGCAGTGATTTTGGAGCCCCCAAAATAAAGTCTGACACTAGTTCCACTGTTTCCCCATCTATTTCCCATGAAGTGATGGGACCAGATGCCATGATCTTCATTTTCTGAATGCTGGGCTTTAAGCCAACTTTTTCACTTTCATCAAAAGTCAATAACCATATACTCAAATTTAATTTGTAATGACAGTCAGTAGAAAAATTAAACTTTTCCTAAGTTTAATTTCTTACCTGCAGAAAATCAGCACCTCTCCTATTTCCCTTTTGGATACTAATGAAATAGGGCACATAAGGTATTTTGTGAACTGGTAAACTTTAACATCTATCTGGTTATTTTCTCTTTTGAGTCACTTCCAAACATGTGTCTTTCTAGCTTCTTCTGTATACTGTAGTTTGTTTCAGGTGATCTTATATTTGTTTCTGCAACAGGAATTTAAAGAAAGGAACTCAGCTTAATGAAGGGTAAGATCATGCCAAATTAATCATTCAGACATTCCACTAGTCGTTTCATCATCAATTATTTAATTTAGAGTATTCATTTCACAAATAATTCTTAGCATAATTTTTTGTAAAACAACTGTGATAAGAAATAGCAGGCAGTTAAGACATATATGAATATGTTCCACATGGTCTAGAATGAGAAGAAACACATAAATAAAATGAGAGAAATGGAGCCAAATGGAAACTCTAAAGATGAACAACTAAAATACCTAAAATTAAAAATACACTGGAAGAGGACTAAAGCATATTAGACATAGCAGGAAAAAGATTGATGCATTTGAAGACGTAGCAATAGAAACTATTCAGACTCAAGCACATGGACTAAAAAAAGGCTGAAAAAACCTAGTCATAAGTAAATCATGGGGAAATGTGAATCAAAAAACAGAAAGCCACTGTGATAAGCATTGGGCTGTTCCTAAATGCCAGGTCCTGTGATCAGCATTTCACATAACATTTCATTTACCACTAGGAGGTGGGTACTGCATTTGTCCCTGTGTTTATGTGAGGAAAACAAGAAATCATAACAATGAATTTAAGCAAGTTTTAATTATAAAACAAATTTTATTTTCTAAAACACTAAAATTTTCCAAGATGTTTATTTTCATGTTATAAATTCAAGCATCTTAAATCTACTGAAGCTCAAAATAGAACTGGATGATAAGCTGGATAATTATTATTAATTATAGACATTAAGAGTTTTATTTAACCTCATATAATTAGTTGAACCAAGAATAGAAATAAAATTTCTTACCTCTTTCTTATTTGTTGTTCCATTTCTATGAATCCTTCTACGGTCATGCCAGGTCAAACAGAAAGAAAGCTTTGGATAAGGTAAATCTTTAAAGATAAAGATGGAAAAACTAGATTTTAAAACACCAACCAGAATTCCACAAGTGGAAGAAGGTTTATAAGGCAGAGAGAACACTTGAGGAAAGGCCCAAGCAATGAAGCCCTCCAGATGTATGTAAGAAGCAACAGATAATATATGTTGACTGAAGCAGAGATTTCACAGAAGGACTTATTACAAGAAGGCCAGAAAAATATGTTCAAACTAAATCACTGAAAACTTCAGATGCCACAGGATTTAATATAGAAGCGTGTGTGTGCTGTGTGCTCAATCCCTCAGTCATGTGATTCTTTGCAACCTCATAGACTGCACCCCCAACCCCGACCCCAACCCTGCAGGCTCTTCTGTCTGTGGGGTTATCCAGCCAAGAATATTGAAGTGGTTGCCATTTCCTCCTCCAGGGGATCTTCCCAACCCAGGGATCAAATCCACATCTCTAGTGTCACCTGCATTTCAGGCGGAATCTTCCACCACCTATGTGGGTTTGGGAATCCCATATAGAAACACAGACATTTAAATCTCAGCTATCTGAAGTCTGTCACTTAGCATGTGAGGTCATCTCCACCCTTAATATCACTCCCAACAATTACCCTTAACACAGAGAGATAACTGAGTTTAGTTAGGAAGACTTTTATATATGTCTGGTAGATCTGATGATCGAATAAAGGAAATGCACTTTCTCTTTCAGAGTGTAAAAAGCCCAACTATTTTACCTGTAAACCAGAAAGAGAGAAACATGACTCAGGCAGGATAGACAAGCATGAAAGAGGAGCTGAGATGTGAGGTCATTGAAAACATCAACGGAAGCTGCATTAACATCAGCGTTGATTAGGAAGCTGCTGGAGGCCAACAGCAGAAGCTTTTCTTGCAGCAGAGAAGAGCCAGTGTGGTGAAGGGACAGATATAGAAGAGATGTGGTAAATAATAGTCACCTACTGTTCATTCATTTTAAAATTATCCATTGAACTATTAAGTCTGAAATATAGAAGTGGTATGGAGTGTCAGATTTTCTGTTTCATGAAAACATGACAAGAAATGATCTCTTCCCTAGTTTCTATCCAAACTCCAAAAGAGAAAAGTCATATTTAGGAAAGAATTTTTAGACATATGAAATTTAATACTCTTGAAAAAGTGAAAGTGTCAATTGCTCAGTCGTGTCTGACTCTTTGCAACCCCAACCCCGACCCCATGGACTGTAGCCTGCCAGGGTCCTCTGTTCATGGAATTCTCCAAGCAAGAATACTGGAGTGGGTAGCCATTCCCTTCTCCAGGGGATCTTCCCAGCCAGAGATTGAACCTGGGTCTCCCACATTGCAGTCAGATTCTTTACTGTCTGAGCCACTAGGGAAGCCCCTTTAAAATCTTAGAAATATGCAATTTAATCTCTGGTTCTTGCACCAGTATCGCCACTGACAGACTACATTACCAACCACATTAACTTGGCTCCAAAGCAAAATTTCTTTCATTATAACTGTAATTTTATACTCTTGGATATTCTTTTCTGTAGCAACAGTTGTTGAGTGGACCCTTATCATTTTGTCCTTTTGTTTTCCTAAAGAAAATGTCCACTGCTGCTCAGTATTGAAGCAAGAATATTTAACAATATTAGCCAGTTTTCTTTATCTTTTCTTCTTATTCAATTCTCCACAAAGAAGTGATAATAGATTAATAAACTGGCAAAATGTACCATTTTTTTGTTATGCCTTATTCTTACAGACAGGGATTAGAGGGGATTCCTCTTTTGTAGTTTCTTTTTCTCTTTTCTCCTTCAAAAGAGCTTGTATGTCTTCTTTCCTTGGGTTGTCAAACTCAACCAACCAGTTTGTGCTCCTGAAGATAATGATTATGGTTGTCTAGCTGCTATACCTTTCTCTCTGAGTAAGACAATCACACCAAAACAGTATCAGAAAGATTATTTAAGATACCAAGATACCAGAGTCCATCTGTAGGCTATCATGCTCTTTAAAATTCCATTTTCAGTTCAGTTCAGTCGCTCAGTCGTGTCCGACTCTTTGTGACCTCATGAATTGCAGCATACCAGGCCTCCCTGTCCATCACCATCTCCTGGAGTTCACTCAGACTCATGTCCATCGAGTTGGTGATGCCATCCAGCCATCTCATCCACTGTCATCCCCTTCTCCTCCTGCCCCCAATCCCTCCCAGCATCAGAGTCTTTTCCAATGAGTCAACTCTTCTCATGAGGTGGCCAAAGTATTGGAATTTCAGCTTTAGCACCATTCCTTCCAAAGAAATCCCAGGGCTGATCTCCTTCAGAATGGACTGGTTGGATCTCCTTGCAGTCCAAGGGACTCTCAAGAGTCTTCTCCAACACCACAGTTCAAAAGCATCAGTTCTTCAGTGCTCAGCCTTCTTCACAGTCCAACTCTCACATCCATACATGACCACAGGAAAAACCATAGCCTTGACTAGACGGACCTTAGTCGGCAAAGTAATGTCTCTGCTTTTGAATATGCTATCTAGGATGGTCATAAGTTTTTCTTCAAGGGGTAAGCGTCTTTTAATTTCATGGCTGCAGTCACCATCTGCAGTGATTTTGGAGCCCCCAAAAATAAAGTCTGACACTAGTTCCACTGTTTCCCCATCTATTTCCCATGAAGTGATGAGACCGGATGCCATGGTCTTCATTTTCTGAATGTTGAGCTTTAAGCCAACTTTTTCACTCTTCTCTTTCACTTTCATCAAGAGGCCCTTTAGCTCCTCTTCACTTTCTGCCATAAGGGTGGTATCATCTGCATATCTGAGGTTATTGATATTTCTCCCAGCAATCTTGATTCCAGCTTGTTTCTTCCAGCCCAGCGTTTCTCATGATGTACTCTGCATATAAGTTAAATAAGCAGGGTGACAATATACAGCCTTAACATACTCCTTTTCCTATTTGGAACCAGTCCGTTGTTCCATGTCCAGTTCTAACTGTTGCTTCCTGACCTGCATACAGATTTCTCAAGAGGCAGGTTAGGTGGTCTAGTATTCCCATCTCTTTCAGAATTTTCCACAGTTTATTGTGATCCACACAGTCTTTGGGTAGATATATTCCTAAGTATTTTATTCTTTTCATTGCAATGGTAAATGGAATTGTTTCCTTAATTTATTTTTCTACTTTCTCATTACTAGTGTATAGGAATGCAAGGGATTTCTGTGTGTTGATTTAATATCCTGCAACTTTACTATATTCATTGATTAGCTCTAGTAATTTTCTGGTGGAGTCTTAGGGTTTTCTATGTAGAGGACATGTCATCTGCAAACAGTGAGGTTTTACTTCTTCTTATCCGGTTTGGATTCCTTTTATTTCTTTTTCTGCCCTGATTGCTGTGGCCAAAACTTCCAGAAATATGTTGAATAGTAGGGGTGAAAATGGGCACCCTTGTCTTGTTCTGATTTTGGGGAAATGCTTTCAATTTTTCACCATCGAGGATAATGGGATCTAATTAAAAGCTTCTGCACAACAAAGGAATCTATAAGCAAGGTGAAAAGACCTTGCCTTCTGAATGGGAGGAAACAATAGCGAATGAAGTAACTGACAAACAACTAATCTCAAAAATATACAAGCAACTTATGCAGCTCAACTCCAGAAAAATAAATGACCCAATCAAAAAAATGGGCCAAAGAGCTAAACAGACATTTCTCCAAAGAAGACATATGGATGGCTAACAAACACATGAAAAGATGCTCAACATCACTCATTATCAGAGAAATGCAAATCAAGACCACAGTGAGGTACTGTTTCACACCAGTCAGAATGTCTGCGATCCAAAAGTCTATAAGCAATAAATGCTGGAGAGGATGTGGAGAAAAGGGAACCAACCTCTTACACTGTTGGTGGGAATGCAAACTAGTACAACCACTATGGAGAACAGTGTGGAGATTCCTTAAAAAATTGCAAATAGAACTGCCTTATGACCCAGCAATCCCACCACTGGGCATGCACACCGCAGAAACCAGAATTGAAAGAGACACATGTACCCAAATGTTCATTGCAGCACTGTTTATAATAGCCAGGACATGGAAACAACCTAGATGTCCACCAGCAGATGAATGCATAAAAAAGCTGTGGTACATATACACAATGGAGTATTACTCGGCCATCAAAAGAATACATTTGAATCAGTTCTAATGAGATGGATGAAACTGGAGCCGTTTATACAGAGTGAAGTAAGCCAGAAAGAAAAACACCAATTACGGTATACTGACAGATATATATGGAATTTAGAAAGATGGTAATGATGACCCTGTATGTGAGGCAGCAAAAGAGACACAGATGTATAGAACGGACTTTTGGCCTCTGTGGGAGAGGGAGAGGATGGGATGATTTAGGAGAATGACATTGAAACATGTATACGATCATGTAAGAAATGAAGCACCAGTCTATGTTCAAAACAGGATACAAGATGCTTGGGGCTGGTGTATGGGGATGATCCAGAGAGATGATATGGGGTGGGAGGTGGGAGGGGGTTCAGGATTGGAAGCTTGTATATACCTGTGGTGGATTCATGTCAATGTATTGCAAAAACCAATACAGTATTGTAAAGTAAAATAAAGTAAAAATAAAATTTTAAAAAATTCAGAATTTTGTTAAAGAAAAAAAAACTTTTCAAGTAATCATAGAACATACAGAAAATACATTGTACAACATGCCACTAAAAAATCTTCCAAAAGTGAAAGAATAACATTATGTAAACCTCTAGTTTATACGATATATGGAAAATTAAGCCATTATGAGCAAAATTAAGAAGGTCTAAAGATTAAGAAATGCTTCTAAAAACAAAAGTAACAATATATAACATTATTCCAGTAGATTTGTAAAGAAAAATATTACTTTATCATAATCTATGTGCTTCAAACAGTGCTATACTCAGGTGCAAGAAAACAGAATTCCAAGGGTGGAAAGGACTTCTTATGTAATATGACATCTCAAAATTTATTTTAAAAAATGGCATGATTCATCCATATAATGATGACTTACATATTTGTTCAATTACACACAAAAAATAAAGTTTTTTTAAAAAGAAAGAAATATTTGCACTTTTTAAAAAGCAAAAGTGAAAACAGGTATTTTAAATAAATATACATTAAAATAGACAAAAACATATAGTATGTATATGTTACTCTATAACCCATACATGTAATATAAATATAAAATATACATCCATAATGCAAAAGATTTTTGCAAATCCTTGACAAATCATCAATCCTAGCCTGATTACCCTAGAAAGCAAATCTGATGGAAAAAAAAAAAAAAAACAATACTTAAAAATAATTATGTGTCTCCACTTTATCAGGTAGTGCAAGGAATTAAGAGTGAGAAATATGTGGCTAACATACGCTCAAGCTTCAAGGAAACATCTCAATACATTATTACAACTAAATCCAGGTAGTCTTACCAAAACACTGAATTCTAGGTCACAGATGAGTTGACTCCAATTATAAAATCCTGCTTTGACAAGCCTAAAAATCTACCCCTTGACTCAACCTCCTCAGTATTCTTCCCCACTTATTTTTCTCTGGTCCTTGCAGGAACACATTAACCAGGCCCTTCAACTTGATGCATAGAATACTTCTCTTGGAGTGGAGCAGGAACTGTACTTTCCTACTCAGACTATGCTGAGATCTGCTCCTTGCTATCAGCCAGAAGCAATAAGGGTTGTGAGGTATAAGCATCATCTAACTGCAGCCATGAAGTTAAAAGATGCTTGCTTCTTGGGAGAAAAGCTATGACCAACCTAAATAGCATATTACAAAGCAGAGACATTACTTTACCAACAAAGGTCTGTCTAATCAAAGCTATGGTTTTCAGTAGTCATGTAGGGATGTGTGAGTTGGACTATAAAGAAAGCTGAGCACCAAAGAATTGATGCTTTTGTACTGTGTGTTGGAGAAGACTCTTGAGAGTCCCTTGGACTGCAAGGAGATCCAACCAGTCAATCCTAAAGGAAATCAGTCCTGAATATTCATTGGAAGGACTGATGCTGAAGCTGAAACTCCAATACTTTGTCCCCCTAATGTGAAGAACTGACTCATTTGAAAAGATCCTGATGTTGGGAGAGACTGAAGGAGAGAGGGGAAGGGGCCGACAGAGAATGAGATGATTAAATGGCATCACTGACATGATGAACATGAGTTTGTGTAGGCTCCAGGAGTTGGTGATGGACAGGGAAACCTGGCGTTTTGCAGTCCATGCGACCACAAAAAGTCAGACACTACTGAGCGACTGAACTGAACTGAACAAGCAGTTGCTTTCAGGTCTGTCACAGTCTTGTCTGTCACAGGACTGCCAGGCAAGAAAAAGACAGTTCTCTTCTGGTGAGCAGGAGGAAGATTATTCTGCTGGCCTACAAGTTCAGAGGAATTTATATGTACAATATTCTCAAGGTCATTAATACAAATATCCTCATGCCAGAGTTAAGGTCTTTCTCTTATCTTACCAATGTCTAACTTTTACATGAAAAGTTTTGAAGCTGCACATTAAATCTGTTTGCAGTTGTGAAACCTTTATAGTTAGAGGTTAGCCCTTATTTTTAACATGATATCTGGTACTCTTTCTCTCCCCTCAACTCCCTCTCCCCCATAGTTTTTGTAACAGAAGCTACAGTCTTTATAATTTTCATTGCCTCTCTAATATTTAGTCCACTAAATAGTGCCTGTCCCAATGTTACCTTTCACCAGTTAACCACAGATGAAATCCTTAATGGCTGTGAAGGCAGTGCACCCCATGGATTACAGCCACTCCACTTCTCACCTGCAGCAGGGTTCTTACTGCTTTCACAGTGTTGAGTGATCTAGGTCCAAAATACCATTCGGAGACTCTGTGCTCTAGAGTCATTCCAAGTATTTATTTATGGTTGCCTCTCATGTTAGTGAAAGTCTACCCCAGGGGGCTTTAACTTCCCCAGACCACTTGGTAGTGTAGGTATGAGTCCCAAGCAGATCTTTTGAGGTAACTGTCATGTTGTGACCACATGAAACAGTAAGAGCCTGTACAGAGTCCGATGCCTCAGTAGTAGGTGGGACAGAACACATTTCAAGGTCTCAGGAAATATTAGATAAAATGGCTCAGAAGTAGCCATTTTATAAATGGCTATACCATATATAAATGGTATATGCTATAAAGCTTTGGCTATGTCTACATTTCTTCATACACACACGAAAGAAAGAATAAAAAAGAAAAGATAAATAATCATTGGAATACAGTCAAGCCACTGAGTAAAGTTGTTTTTAGTGATTAAGTAGAATTTCTCCCAACATGCTTTCCATCATTATTACATTTGATCATTAATGCTGTCAAAAAAATTGATGGAATCAATAACAATAAGTGAATTTATTTTTTGCCCAACTTTTTATATTTTGCAAAATTTAAAGCCCATATAAAAACTGAAAAAAAAATAGTACATGGAGGGCTTCACTGGTGGTCTAAGGCAGAGTCTGCCTTGCAGTGCAAGGGACACCAGTTTCATCCCTGATTCAGGAGGACCTCACATATCACGGAGCAACTAAATCCATGTGCCACAACTACTGAGCCCACACACTGCAACTACTGAAGCCCACATGCTTAGAGCCTGTGCTCTGCAACAAGAGAAGCCACTGCAATACTCCTGCCTACCATGACTGAGATACCCCCCTTGCCGCAACTAGAAAAAGCCTATGTGCAGCAACAAAGACCTACCACAGCCAAGAAATAAACAAATATCCAAAAATACAGTAGAATGAGTACACATATTCCTTACCTAGATGCATCTTTTTGATCCATTAAAAGGTAAGATACAAACATCATATTTCATCTTTAAATATTTCAGCATGTATTTGTTAAAATGAGAATATTTTCTACATATTGGCAATGCTATTATGACATCCAGATATTTAGCATTGATTCAGAAGTATTATCTAATATGTGACTCACATTTAAACTTCCCCATTGTTCTGAAAAGTCTTAATGATCATTTTAACTTGATTCTGGGATCTAAAACAAATATTTGTAATTTAAGTTATCATATCTCTAGCATCCTAGAACTGTTTGTCAACTCTTTTTCTTCTCCTTTCTTTTCATTCTCTTCCTTCTTCTCCTCCTCCTTCTCTTTCTCATTCTTTTCGTCATTCAAGATATTGGCCTTTTAAAATCTGACCAAGTTATTTAGTAGATAATCTTGCAAGCTAGACTAATAATTTTTGCTTGATTGTATATACGTTAAATAGTTTTCCAAAAAAATCTCTTAATTAATGTTGTGTACTTCCCTATAATCATATCATGATATACTTATTGTCATATTTTCTCATCATTGGTGATTTTCCTTTCAATCATTTGGTTAAGGTAATATGCTTAAAATTTCTCCATTGCAAATGACCTTTTCCTCTTTTTAATTAGCAAGTAATCTCTGCAGTAATACCTTGACCCTGTATGAATATTCTGTTCCCAACATCTTTCACCCAATTATTTTAGTGTTCATTGATAACCCTTACCTGAATTGATTATTACTATGATGTGAGAGTTGGACTGTGAAGAAAGCAGAGCACCGAAGAATTGATGCTTTTGAACTGTGGTGTTGGAGAAGACTCTTGAGAGTCCCTTGGACTGCAAGGAGATCCAACCAGTCCATTCTGAAGGAGATCAGTCCTGGGTGTTCTTTGGAAGGAATGATACTAAAGCTGAAACTCCAGTACTTTGGCCACCTCATGTGAAGAGTTGACCCATTCGAAAAGACTCTGATGCTGGGAGGGATTAGGAGCAGGAGGAGAAGGGGATGAAAGAGGATGAGATGGCTGGATGACATCACGGACTCAATGGACATGAGTTTGAGTGAACTCCGGGAGTTGGTGATAGACAGGGAGACCTGAGGTGCTGCGATTCATAGGGTCACAAAGAGTCGGACACGACTGAGCGACTGAACTGAACTGAACTGACCTGATGACACTTGCAAATGATGATTTTCTATTTCTGTCATTCCTTCAACATTTATTAACTGGCATCCTTCTATGAGAAGGGGCTTTCCTTTCTTCTTCCTCCCCCTTTTCTTTGTCTTTCACTGTAATTATAATTTTAATGCTCAAATGATTCCATATTTGATTCATGGGTGCTACTTTAAGCTGACTCCTCTGTTCTTCAGACATGTTTCTATCAGCTTTGAAGAAATTCCTATTCTCAAGTTTTATTTTTTTAATATTATTCTAATACTTGAATAACAAAAATTCATATAACCACATTTGTTCTTTTTTTAATCTGATTATAGTAAGTTATTGAGACACAATTTAGAATAAGAGTTAAGCTCAAGGAAATCTAATTTACATGCTGAATCTATCATCTACAAGGTTTGTACATTCATGGGTAAGTTATTTACTCTCCCTAAGTCTCAGTATTTTCATTTCTAAAATTGAAACAAATATCACTGGATTATTTGGAAGATTAAGTAGATAACACATGAACTGCATTAGCATATTACCTGATATTAAATACTCAAATGTTAACTATTTAGAATTATATAGCATTGCAAATTATGGCATGGTTAGCAGAAAATTGCAACTTAGACATCCTCTATATCCTTTATGAACTGATGTCATCTATTTTTTATGCCAGACTTTTCACAATCATACTGTACCAAAGAATATTTTCTGTTCACACACAATAAAATAAACAAAACTCAAAAAAAAAAAAAAAAAACAGTTTGGATCACTAAAGACCTACAAATGATAATTTAACTTTTAACTACACAGTTTGAATATTCCACATTATTTCACTGAGCTTCATATTAATTAACAAGCAAAATAGTCTATTTTCACCATTTAAGGAATATTTCCACAGGAAAACTGGATCCAGTTAGAGCAATAATAGACTGGGTCATTGTTTCAGTGGTTTGATTTCCTAAGAGCTAAACTTTGTGGGAATTTTGGGATGTCTCTGAGAAATGCCTATATATTTTTTTTTCAAAATCCACTTATACTTCTTTTCCCTTGGTACAAACAGGACACAATGTGGTGTAAGTATTTACATAAGGTCTGGTGTCAGATACTAAGCAGCATTTTTAATGCATTAAATGGGAAAATATTTTATAAAAGTGTCCACTGACGAGTCTGCCTCATTTTCTTTCTCATTTCCCAGGACTCCCAATATCCACTTTAACTAAAGGCTTCTGAGTAATACAGAGCAGTCAAAAAAAATTTAAATGATTAGAAGATGGGATGCATATTCAAGAAAAGGTGTCAGTGGATTCTTTTATTTGAAAGTTAATTTAACCCTTAAACTGTTTTATAATAATTTTCAACCTTGGGAAATAAGATCATAATCTTTATGTCCATCCCCATCTATAATGTGTCATAACCGTTTAAAATTATACTTAACAAATGATTCTGGTAAAGATGTTAAATGCCTGGTTAAATACACTGCTTTTACTCAAAACACACAGCAATAGCAATAAAACAAAGGGATAAATCCAGTGGAACATGCGGATAATATAGAAATACAAAATAAAAACCTGGGAGAAAACCATAGGCTTGGAGGATTTCAAGACTGGAAGCAGCAGTACTGCCCAGTAGTTTGTAACCAGATGGTGTCCAAGGTTAGCATTCTCAATATAAAATAGAACACGAAAGGTAAACTCATTGCCTGAGACCAGAACAACTATGGGACGCTTAGGGGGAAAAATGTTGCTGTTACATTGCCTTGGATTAGATTTTCAAGGAAATCTTTCTATCTAGGATAATGAGAAAAAAAAGACATAGCCTCATGACCCAGGAATTTAATCAACTACCCTTTATTTATATGACCAGATCGTGAGGTTCAATCATATTACAATAAAGCAGAAAACCCAAAGTAACATTACATAAGTAAGGTCCCAAGGATCGAGTACAAATAAACACAAAACCCAAAAATCTTCCGTTGGAAAGAAACAGATGGAAAGTTAAATCAAAATGAAAGCAAAACTAAAAATATGAACTTGTTCCAGATGAAAATAATCTTATAAACACTCTGAAAAAGGTTTCAAAAGAATGACTAGAGAAACAAAAAATAACTATGAGACGTGTGGGGTCAATTAGGGAGATTGAAATTACTGAACAAAAATTCCATAAGAAAGTTGATGAAGAAACAACTTTAAAATAATAACAACACAATATTTTCTAAGACATCTACAAAAAAACCCAATCCTCAGATTGAAGTAAAATTTAATTACTACACCATTAAATTAATCTAAATTTAAACTAATGTTATAATAAAACCATCTAAGATTGCAAGAAACTGTAGTTATCAAAAGATATTTTCCTCAAAGAATTGGTCATTAGGCTGACCACAAGAAAAGTGCCAAGAGGAAATACCATCCACTAAACATTTTATGTCCAGTTAAATTACCATCAATGTGAAAATAAAATGAAGATTCACAGTAATTAAAACAAAAATACATTAAAAAAATATCTTGGATACTTCCTAAAAAAAAGATGTATGAGGTAATATAAATGTAATCAACTAATTAACAACTAGCAATTTTTTCTTTATAATTTATTGATTTTAATTTGACATTTATTATAGTAAAATATATACAAAAATTAAATTTAATCATTTGTAAGTGTAGAGCTCTGTGTACATTCACACTGTTATGCAACTATCACTACCATCCATCTCTAGGACACTTCTAATAATGAAAATCTGGCACTCTTTACCCACTGAACAAAAACTTCCTATCCCCCTCTCCTCACATCCCCTAGCAAACATCATTCTATTTTCTGTCTTTATGAATTTGACCATTCTAGGTATTTCATATATGTTTGTTTAACAATACAGCACTTACTTTTTGTGACTAGCTTAAAAATTGATGAATTTAATTATCTTTAAATCATTTGTTCAGTGAAATATACTATGAACAAAGTTAAAAGAGAAGCTATAGTTGCCAATGCTTATAACTAGGTAACCATAAAACACAAATTGCCCAGAGTAATCCTGATTTTCTTCTATTACTGATACAGTTATTAAAGGCAAATCTTTCCATTCTTAAAAAATGGTCTGGTTTGGATGATCACCCCATAAAACTTTCAAAAATGCTATATACAAAACTTATGAAGAACACATAAATCCATATGAAAAAAACTAATCTAGAAGTCAGTTGTTAAAGGCTATTTAACAAATAATTTGTTGAGGAGATAACTTACATAGCTCACCAAAAATGAAAAGATTCTCAACAACATGACTAATCAGTGACATGCAAATAAAGCAATACTAGACACTACTTCACACATATCAAATTAGAAAATTTTAAGCCTAGCAATAATAACTAGTGAAAGGATCTGGAAAAAATGCTTAACCTTGCTTTTATGCATACTCATCAACATAATGACTTTGAAGGGTAATTTAATAGTATCTAATGAGAAAAATGTATAAAAGTTTTGATTTACAATTTACACCTTTAGGTACATTAGATAAATTTTCACACTTGTTCCCAATGATGGGTGTACAAAAAAGTAATTATAGCAATATATAACAATAAAAATTAGACACAGCCTAAATGTTTATCAATAAAATGAATAAATTCATTTTAGCATAATTATTAAATACTATATAGCAATTAAAATTAATTGAGCTATCAGTATTATCATATAAATACCAACAGAATTATGGTGAAGGGAAAAACAAGTTGCATATGACTTGAATTATGGCATCACATATGTAAAGTGTGAAAAAACATAAAACAATATTATAGAAACACATGGAGACACCCATCTGTTATACATATATATAAATTCATGGAAATTTCAAATACCAAATTCAGGATAGTGGTCAGTCTAGAAATATAGTAGTGAAAAATGGGATCATCTGATATTTCAAGATGTTCCAGCTATATCTGTAATTTTTAACAAATTGTGATGAGCAAATGTGGCAAAATTTTCAGGGTCTGATAAAATTTAATGTTGAACTTACAACATTATTTAAAATTAATCCTGCAAGTATTTATTATATTTTTGTCCCATCCTATAAAATTCATGTGTCATGCTAATTTTTAAGATTAAAGCAGACATAAAAATCCAACCCCTTTCAAGCTCAGCTTAAATCTTATGATTCTTATTAAAATCATCTTTTTGAATAAAAGTATGAAAATATAAACAAGTAGCAAGTGCTTCAGTTCAGTTCAGTTGCTCAGTCATGTCTGTCTCTTTGCGACCCCATGAATTGCAGCACTCCAGGCCTCCCTGTCCATCACCAACTCCCGGAGTTCACTCAGACTCATGTCCATCGAGTCCGTGATGCCATCCAGCCATCTCACCCTCTGTCATCCCCTTCTCCTCCTGCCCCCAATCCCTCCCAGCATCAGAGTCTTTTTCCAATGGGTCAGCTCTTCGCATGAGGTGGCCAAAATACTGGAGTTTCAGCTTTAGCATCATTCCTTCCAAAGAACACCCAAGACTGATCTCCTTCAGAATGGACTGGTTTGGTCTCCTTGCAGTCCAAGGGACTCTCAAGAGTCTTTTCCAACAGCACAGTTCAAAAGCATCAATTCTTCAGCACTCAGCCTTCTTCACAGTCCAACCTTCACATCCTTACATCACCACTGGAAAAACCATAGCCTTGACTAGATGGACCTTTGTTGGCAAAGTAATGTCTCTGCTTTTCAATATACTATCTAGGTTGGTCATAGCTTTCCTTCCAAGGAGTAAGCATCTTTTAATTTCATGGCTGTGATCACCATCTGCAGTGATTTTGGAGCCCCAAAAATAAAGTCTGACACTGTTTCCACTGTTTCCCCATCTATTTCCCATGAAGTAATGGGACTAGATGCCATGATCTTCGTTTTCTGAATGGTGAGCTTTAAGCCAACATTTTCACTCTCCTCTTTCACTTTCATCAAGAGGCTTTTTAGTTTCTTTTCAGTTTTTGCGATAAGGGTGGTGTCATCTGTATATCTGAGGTTACTGATATTTCTCCCAGCAATCTTGATTTCATCCTGTGCTTCTTCCAGCCCAACGTTTCTCATGATGTACTCTGCATATACATTAAACAAGCAGGGTGACGATATACAGCCTTGATGTACTCCTTTTCCTATTTGGAACCAGTCTGTTGTTCCATGTCCAGTTCTAACTGTTGCTTCCTTACCTGCATATAGATTTCTCAAGAGGCTGTGTTTAATACATCTGTAACAATTTTCTTAACATATGAAAAATTCCCCCATAATTATCATTCTGAAAATGGGCCTCTGATTTCTAGTTTTTACATTTATCAGACAGAATCCTCACGCCAGGCACTGTTCTAGGTGGTGAAGATACAGCAGTGAACAAACAAGCACTTTTCCTAATGAAACTTTTATCATAGTTTACAGAGGCAGATAATAGATGAAATAAGTAAGTTGAAATTTTGTTAGAAAATGCAGTGATATTTGCTATGGAGAAACGTTAAATGGGATAAGGAATTCCAAAGTAAGAGCCTGCAACTTTAAATAATCTGTTCTAATAACCGCTCATTAAAAATGTGTTATTAAAGATCTGAAGGAGATAAGGAAGCAAGCCAGGCCCACATCTGGGAAAAGCATGCTCCTGAGAAGCCATCCTACCATCTCATCCTCTGTCACCACCCTTCTCATCCTGCCCTCAATCTTTCCCAACATCAGGGTCTTTTTCAATGAGTGGACTCTTCATATCAGGTGGCCAAAATATTGGACCTTGAGCAGCAGTCCTTCCAATGAATATTCAGGGTTGATTTCCTTTAGGATTGATTGATTTGATCTTGCAGTCCACGGGGCTGTCAAGAATCTTCTTCAACACCACAGGTTGAAAGCTTCAGTTCTTCGATACTCAGCCTTTCTTATCGTTGAGCTCTCACTGTTTCTAGATTTTCCATATCTGTTTGCCATTAAGTGATGGGACTGAATGCCATGATCTTAGTTTTTGAATGTTGAGTTAATCTATTTTGTTTATGCCTTTAACTACTTTGCTAAAAATAAATTCCAAATGAATAATTTAATCATTTAAGATTTATTTATATCTTTTTAGAAGTCTTACAAATTCATGTTCCAATTGCCAGTAAATATCTTAAATATGGTGTTTTAAGAAAAATACAAATGGCTGAGATTTTAATAAATGAGTATCACATCTGGATGATAGTCCATTGCTTTCATTCTGATGCCTGCGTAACTGCCTGTCATCAAGACTCCCTGAACCAGGCAGCTTAAGGACAAGTCTCCAGATGTGTTTATGAGCTACATTCAACTTGCTGTCTATGTGATGTTTCAAGGGTGACAAAGAAAACCTATCAGCTCTGGATTATATTCCTAATTAAAGTTTTAGCAGTATCTAAAAGCTCATATTTTAATGCTTGTAATATTTTCACTTTTTCATAGGTTATTCTAGAATTAAAATGCAACTTTTTGTGCCCAAGATTTTGAAATGACCAATATTTTTTCAAGGTAAATGAAAGTTTATAAGACAATGTAGCCAGTTAAGTGGAAATCTCAAATATTTTATTCTACTAAAGCAAGTTTCCAGCACCATTTTAATTATCTTTTCTCTGAGAGTACTGCAATTAAATAAAATGTAGGTTTGAAAAACTTATATTTACATTTTAAATGTGATTTTAGTTCTTTGAGCTTAGCTAGCCTTGTAGTCCCAAAACAATTTTAAAATATCTAACATATTTTGTATCCTTGGTCTCAGTTATTTATATATGGCATGATCATGTCTCTAGCATCCCCAACTTTTCACTAACAAGAGAAGATTCAGCCAGCACCACATGAAAATAATTTCATTTTTATGACTATTTGGTACTGAGTCATTCAGTACATTGTGCTTATTCGTATTACACTTGCTATCATCCAGGTTGTGGACCCTCTGATTTTCTCATTTTCCACATTTTCACGTTTACACTACTCTCTCTTCTCTCTCCTTAACCATTCTCCTATTGTTCCCTTAGTCCTTCACAATTTTCCCACCCCCGGCCCTGGAATTTCATTCTACTCTATTTTCTACTAGATTTACAATTCCTTCATAGAATGCTACTTTATCTCATTCTTTCTGGGCAAAAATGCAGACAGAGAAGTCACAATTCTCTTGTTACAAATTACTATTTAAAACTTTATTTCTGATTTCACCAGAGCATGAAAGTCAGGTTTCTTTTGTTCCAAGCTATCACCACTAGCAATCCCCATTACCACTTTCTATCATTCTTTTTGTTATTGATTCTTTGTGTTCACTGACAACTTTCAGACTTGATCCCTCTGCACTCAAAATCTGATAACACCAATGTCCATGACCTATTTAACAACAATAACAGTAAAAATGATAGCAGTAGCAACAATAAAATAATTTAATCAAACAACTCCCATGCTAGGCTTTTTGCTAAGCTCTTCCTATGTGCTTTATAAAAAATGCTCAAAATAGCACTTTAATTCTACTTATAGGAAACCAAGGGCCACAGAGATGTTATTTTTTCCAATGTCCCACAGATTAAGAGATACATGTCAGTATCTGTGGCTTTTTCCATTGCAACATGTGATTTTTACCTTCAGTTTATTGACCTCAGTTTCAGTGGCCTTCATTTCCATTACAGTAAAATTAACTGACTTCGAAAACCTTGTTATCTTCTACAAGACTCCATCTCTGAAATCTTGAAATTAATAAGCTAATTTCTTACCATATCTTCTTTCTCTTATTTTCTTTAAACCATTTACTCCAATTTCACTGCATCAACCAGTTTGTCAGTCTACATCTATACACTCATTTGAAAACTCCAAACTTTCTTTCAGATACACTTTACCTTGATGTAGAAACATCACTTCAGAAAACCTGCACATCTAATATCTGTACTTCAAAAACAAAAACAAAAACAAAAACAAAAACACACACAAGGTCTTCAAACAACTGCATTAGAACTAAGCCAGCTTACTCAGTCCTATTTCCATTGTAATCTAATCCAAGCTTCTTTATTCTCAAATAGCACTGCTTTCTTCCCTCCTTTGGCAAATATCCACATTTTCCATTTTGTAAATAAAACCACTCTAACAGAGTATGATCAATTTTTATAATATCTTACCACCAGATTTAACTGCAGCCATCCCTACTATTAACTCCATTCTCAAAGGAGGTTTCCCTGCTTCTGTACAAGGTCTGTCTTTCCTCTTGTGGGCTCCATCATGAACTACTCTCTTCATATCATAAAATCTGTTCCCTCATCTAATTTCACTTTACATGCCAGGAATGTGTCCAATCTCTCACACATTAACAAAAATAAACAAACAGAACTTTTCTTTTTATTTCTATTCTCCTTACTCTCACTTTCTTTCGCTGCAAACTCATTTTCAACTCACTAAAACCTGATCCATTAAAATGTCTGCCACATGGTCAACAATTCCTAACTGGGGAGTCCAGTGGGTGCTTTGGAGTCATCTTGTATGATCTGTGGGTGGTATTGACTTTTTAACCATTTATCTATTGCAGTGCTCTGTTTCTGCTGATTTACATAGCATTAATATCATATATTCTGCATTAATTTATTAATTGAACAAATATCAATGGAAGCAGAAAGAGAATGAGAATAAACTAACATCTGCAGGTATGTCTGCATATAATTGTCATGTCTGATCATCATGTGGTTTAGTTGCTAAGTTGTGTCCAACTCTTGGCGACCCCATGGACTATATCTTGCCAAGCTCCTCTATCCATGGGAATTTTCAGGCAAGAATATTGGAATGGGTTGCCTTTTCCTTCTCCAGAGGATCTTCCTCACCCAGGTAGCCTTCCAAAATAAATGATTTCTCCTTCCTTCTACTCCACACCCTCTGGGAGGTCCTCTATTTGAACAACTGCACCAACTCTTTCAGTCAGATACTACAGAATAAAGAGGAACCTAAGAAAAAATTTTAGATCTAGATAATAGCAGCAAATGCCAGTTTGACATTAAGTAATCCAGTATACAAGTACTTCCCCAGCAGCTCAGCTGGTAAAGAATCCACCTGCAATGTAGGAGACCCTGGTTCGATTCTTGGGTGGGGAAGATCCCCTGGAGGACATGTCAATCCACTCCAGTATTCTTGCCTGGAGAATCCCCGTGGACATGGGAGCCAAGAGGGCTACAGTTCATGAGATCACAAAGAGTCAGGCATAACTGAGTGATTAAACAACACAGCATACATTTGTGTGATTGTTTTTACTTATTTACATATTACTTAATTTTATAAATTTGAAATGATATCTTTGACTCTAGGACATTTTTGAAGTAGTAACAGACTTTCTTTCCTTTTCACCTTGTGAGTAGTTAGCATTTTACAATTGTTAGAACATAATAAAGTTTATATTCAGTTTGTCACCCTCAGCTCCACATTTGCTTTAGTCTTGGTTTTAAAAATATATACATTAAAAATTAATTCATGACTTTTCCATTGCTTTCCAGTTACCTCTTATTTGATTAAAATTCACCTATAAGCAGTTTCCTCAACAAGGACTTTTTGTAGCAATAATCCATGAGTGCTTGGTGTGTTCAAATCAATTTGTTGAATTTTCACTTGAAGCACAAATAGACTGGATATACAATCCTTAGTTTATGCATTTTACCTAGTTTATCACATAAATATTGCTCCACTATCTTCAAATACTGAATCCTGCTAAGGAAAACATGAAGTTTGATTAATTTGTCTTTTTCCCCCTCTTCTAAAGAAATTGATATTTTGCCTTATCTTTGCAAAAGATTCTTTATTTAAAGACTAATGGTTTCAAAATGTATATCATTATTGACTATTAAGGTTCAAATTGCCCTGGTGTACAATATATCTTCAAAAATGTACATCCAAGCCTCGTTTTATTTCAGGAATGTTTTCTTGAATTATATGTTTCTATATTCTGTTGCATTATTTTCTCTTTCTACTTGGGAGACTCCAATTATGTGCACTGATCTCCTTTGTCTTTCTTGCATATCTAACCATTCCCTTTAATCCTTTTCAACTCCACTATATTTTTATTTTATTTAGATCAATTTTCTCATTCTATACTCTGGATCTCTTTCTGTATTATCCTGAATGATTTTGTTATTTTGTGTTACAGTCAATTTTGACTTCATTTGTATTTTGTTGTTGTTATTCTTCCTACATTTTTCCTTAGTTGGCCTATGTACATTTCATCATTTCCTGTCTTCTCACTACATTTTCCCCAAAATGTTGAATTTTCACTTTGGGGTTTCCCTTCATGGAAATTATCTCTTTTTAAACTTTTTATTAATAGTTCATGAAAAAGACAGAGGATGAGATGGCTGGATGGCATCACCAACTCAATGGACATGGGTTTCGGTGTACTCCAGGAGTTGGTGATGGACAGGGGGCCTGGCATGCTGCAGTTCATGGGGTCGCAAAGATTTGGGCATGACTGAGCAGATGAACTGAACTGAACTGAACTGAAAAAATACTGATCAAAACTTTCATCTATTCTTTCTTATTATGTGACATATACTTTGGGAAGATCTTTCCCACTTTATTTCTTCAATGCTGGGCCAGCTCCAATTTTACTTATCATGTAATAAACTAGATATCTGTCCAACCACTGCAGAAGTTTCCCCTACAGAATGGTTTTACTGGCTTTTCGAAGATATACCACCACTTATCCATAACTCTATTCTATACATTTCTCTCTCTCTCTCTCTCTTATTTTCTTTACATCACTGTGGTGTGGCTCGCAGGATCTCAGTTCCCCAATCAGGGATTGAACCCAGGCCTGGGCAGTGAATGCCAAGTCCTAACCACTAGATCACCAGGAAATTCCTTGTATACATTTCTTTCATGCTTTATGACTGTTATTTTTTTTTTAAGTTTCTGTTTTGTCCTCTCCAGATCCACAGCCTTCTTTTCATGCTGGTCTTTCTAAAAACCTGTTGCTCCTGGAGTACTTTGCTGCTTCCCTTCTCCCATGTGGCTCATGCTGCCTTGCAAAACTTAGCAGCCTTTACACTTAAAATCTATGGGGCATTTCTATTTTTAGTTTCAATATAAAAATTTCAGGGATTTTTATTTGCTTGTTTTTCTGAGAAAAAAAAATGGAGAAACAGTTCAATCTTCCATTTACGAAGTAAAGAATTTTATTTTCACTTTTGAAATGCAAAAGTTTAAAAGAATACGTTTTTATGTTCAGCAGCCTATGAAAAAATTACCTTACAAACCAAGTGCTCTTTTCATCTTTTGTTGATCAGAACCATTTTAGAAATCATTTTCTGTTCCATTGATTAGGTTCTGCCTTCAGAGATACTGATTATACTTTACTGAATTATCTGTTCTTTAACAATTCTCTTTTTTATAAAATACATGCTTTGCAATTATCTTAATCCATTTCTTCATCAATATTTTAAATTTCAGTGTTATTGATACTTGCTATTTATAATTCATGTATTTAGGCCATAAATAGTGTTTGCTTCTTCAATTTATTTCCTGACATTTGTAATGGATGCCATGATGCACCACCCAGATGGCCCCTTCACGACAGGGGTGTTTAGCTGGGCGGGAGTGTTGGCTGATAATGGCTCACAACTGATTTTCTCTCTGAGAATCGCCATAGGCAAAAGAGAGCTTCCTCAAAAAAGTTACATGCCTTTCTTTCTCAGAGACAGTCAGTATCACATGACTGGCCCATACACCAACTTGACCTGCTGGCAATAATTCAGGACAACTTCAAATGGTCATTCTAGCTCCAGAACCTCCAATGGGATTTGCCTCTGTTGCAAATGTATTTTAGTCTAAATTCTCCCTCTGCCCAATCCTGCTTCTCTTGATTGCCTAATATGCCATGTCCCTGAGAGTATTTGTCAAATTGGCCATAAAGGTGACCACAAATCTTGTGACATTCTTACCACCAAGTCTATGTATCTTCACCTTGAACCTGAGCAACCTGTGACTACTTTGATCAAAAAACTACAATGGAAGGGATATTGCCAGTTTAGGCCTAATCTGTAAAGAAGACTATGGAATTTAAGAGGTCCTGACTTTATATGAAAGGAGTAAAGAGCTCAGCTAAACAGCCTTCCAGTCCTCTCTTCCAGTACATCAGGTGCGAGTGATCTCAAAACCAGTTTAGCCACCAAGTGAATACACCTCCAGCCGATTTTTGTCAATTCCACATGAAGCACAAGAATCACTTAGCAAAGCTCTGCCCATATTCTTGACCCTTATGACTGTAAGATATGATAAAATTGCTTTTTTTCTGCCATAAAAGTTTTTATTATGTAGAAATAGATAAGTCAAACCACACTCCAAAATAAATATCTCATGTTCAATCTCCATGTCTGAGAAAGAAAAATAAGGCGATTGATATGAGGTGTGATCCTAAGAAGCAGGCCCTAAAAGAGATTTATAGCTGGTTATAAACCATCGTTGGCTGTCTAGCAATGAGGACACCATCACTAGTGACAAGTGCATAACTGATGGCTCCTGTTATGCTATATTAGTGCCATTTTTAACATTTTCACCAGCGATGATCTGGGATGCAATACCAAATGAAAGGGTACACTAGCAGCTTCAGTACTGTAGATGTTTGAGAGGTGCAGTGGGAGTAGTAAGTACAAGGATTACAGAATCAGATGAGTACTCCTGGGCAATATTGATGCACTAATGAAAGACAGTAAAAGGCTATGGGTTATTAAATACCAGTTGAAAAAAAAGTGTGAATTGAGGTCCTTTTTGACATTATATAAAGTCTCTACTTCCTTGTCATGGAAATGCAGAAGAATGCTCTGAATGAGACCTAGAACTTAATTATAAGACTAGCTGAGTTCAAGAGAAGTTCGCATTGTCATGTCCAGCTAGTCTGTTATGCCAAGGTCATGTCCTTAATTGAAGAGATGTTGGACAGTCAGATTTGGACTGAACTTTTGTACTGATGCAGTGAATACATTGAATCTTCAGATTCCCCTGAAACATCCTACAGAAAAAAGTAACTCTTACCAATTAAAGTCTAGCATTTTCTGTATTAAAGATGATACAGTAAACTTTATGTGGCAAAATGACACATACCTACAGGAGCTTCTTTTCACCACATCTCTCTTTTTGACCATTAGATCAATGATTTTGGTCAAGTCACCTAGGGGAGGGGTGTGAGTTGGGGTTACTACTAGGCCTGCTATGAGAGGAAAAGAACAATAAGTGAATATATGTAATGGATATTGAATGTATTGGATGAAGGAAACAATATATAATTCAATAAAGCATAGATCTTTTGTTTTTTAATGAGAGCAATTTCCTGAGATGCAGGATAAAATACTTTGATAGGAACTCTAGGAAACTATGCTAACACATTGCTCAGATGGCCTTTTGAAGGTTAGAAAAGTTAAGGTCCATACTATGTGCCTACATGCTAACTCGCTTCAGTCATATCCTACTCTTTGTGATCCTGTGGATTGTCAGACCCCAGGCTTTTCTGTCATGGGATTCTGCAGGCAAAACTACCAGAGTGTGTTGCCTTGCCCTCCTCCAAGGGATCTTTCTGACCCCAGAGACAAACCCGTGTTTGTTAAGTCTCTTTCACTGGCAGGCAGGTTGTTTACCACTGTGTCACCTGGGAATCCCAAGGCCCATACTAAGTGATGTAGAAATACAAGAACTATCATAGCAGATGGTGAAAGAAAGGATCAAAAGTCTCAAGAAAATGAGAATAGCTAGAGTGCATAGTAAGACTGATGAAACCAGAAATTCAACAATTTCATGAAGCTGTGCTTCATGAAAATTTTCCATTTATTGAAATGATAAAAGTGAGAAGTCATTGCCATTGCTGAGAGTGGTAGTTCTCATTTATAGCCAGTCTTGATATAGACCTAGAATCCTAGTATCAGTAAGGATTATAAGATTTTTGAAATAATTGAATCCAGGTGATATTACTAATGGTCAGAAGCAGGATGAGTATATTTATCATGAATATCAGAAAAGTCTGATTGGAAACTACATGTTCCTAGAGACAACATAGATGAAGAGCCAAAAAAAGTATATTGCTTAGTTTACACAATCTAATAATAATAATAATGATGATGAACATGGGCCTGTGGAATCTTCTCCAATAAAATTATCATCCTTGCTCAGTTTCTGAATATAAAACACTTCTCAGAACCTGAATTCAATGAATGAAGGAGAAGACAGATATCAATGAGGAAGGACCCATAAATAACATGTAAGTGTATTCTAATGCTTCCCCTTACCCATTCCCAAAGAGAACTGATGGCAATTTATTTTAGAAGCCAAACAATATGGAAGGTAACAAAAATCAATTCAAAAAGGCAAATAAAAGGAAAACTAAAAGCAAAAGAAAGAAAAAGATCAAGTAAAAGAAAGGAAAGTTGGGAGGAAAAGGACAAAATAAAATAACAGAAATAAAAATATTAATGATTATAGTAAGTGCAAAATGGACAAAATGCTACAGTTAAGTCAAAAATTATCCCAGTGTCCTAAAAACTCAGTCTAGATATAGCCTACTTGGGAAAGCTACATCTAAAACACAGAAATTTGAAAGTAAAGAACTGATAAAATATATACCAAGTTCATGCTCATAAAAGTGAAGACCTTGCAGTTCTATTTCTACCAGACAAATAAACTTCAAAGCAAAAAGCATTTTTATACACATAAAAGAAAACTCTAACATGTTAAAAAAATTTTAATCTACCAGGGTAAAACAAAATATACCAGATACAGTCACAAAATAAATGAAGAAAAAACTTGACAGAACTACAAGAAAAAACAGATTAAACCAGTGACATATTGAGGGTTTCCTGGTGGCTCACACAGTAAAGAATCCGTGTGCAACATGGGAGACCTGGGTTCAATCCCTGGGTGGGGAAGATCCCTCAGAGAAGGGAATGGCTACCCACTCCAGTATTCTTGCTTGGAGAATTGAGAAAAAAATCTCTTCTTTTTTAATTTTATTTTATTATTTTTTTTTTTAAATTTTATTTTTACCTTTTTCTACTTTACAATACTATATTGGTTTTGCCATACATTGACATGAATCCACCACGGGTGTACATGAGCTTCCAATCATGAAACCCCCTCCCAACTCCCACCCCATATCATCTTTCTGGATCATCCCCGTGCACCAGCCCCAGGCATCCTGTATCCTTAAACATAGACTGGTGCTTCATTTCTTACATGATAGTATAAATGTTTCAATGCCATTCTCCCAAATCATCCCACCCTCTTCCTCTCTCTTAGAGGCCAAAAGTCCAGTCTATACATCTGTATCTCTTTTGTTGTCTCACATACAGGGTCATCATTACTATCTTTCTAAATTCCATATATATGTGTCAGTATACTGTATTGGTATTTTTCTTTCTGACTTACTTCACTCTGTATAATCAGCTCCAGTTTCATCCATCTCATTAGAACTGATTTAAATTTATTCTTTTTAAGGGTTGAGTAATACTCCACTGTGTATATGTACCACAGCTTTCTTATCCATTCATCTGCTGATGGACATCTAGGTTGCTTCCATGTCCTGGCTATTATAAACAATGCTGCAGTGAATATTGGGGTACATGTGTCTCTTTCAATTCTGGTTTCCTCTGTGTGTATGGCCAGCCGTGGAATTGCTGGGTCATAAGGCAGTTCTATTTGCAATTTTTAAGGAATCTCCACACTCTTTTTCATAGTGGCTGTACAAGTTTGCATTCCCACCAACAGTGTAAGAGGGTTCCCTTATCTCCACACCCTCTCCAGCATTTATTCCGTGTAGACTTGGATCACAGCCATTCTGACCGGTGTGAAATGGTACCTCACTGTGGTCTTGATTTGCATTTCTCTGATAATGAGTGATGTTGAGCATCTTTTCATGTGTTTGTTAGCCATCCATATATCTTCTTTGGAGAAATGCCTATTTAGTTTTTTGGCCCATTTTTTGATTGAATCATTTATTTTTCTGGAGTTGAGCTGCATAAGTTGCTTGTATATTTTTGAGATTAGTTGTTTGTCAGTTGCTTCATTTGCTATTGTTTTCTCCCATTCAGAAGACTGCCTTTTCACCTTATTGATAGTTTCAATTGTTGTGCAGAAGCTTTTAATTTTAATTAGATCCCATTTGTTTATTTTTGCTTTTATTTCCAGTATTCTGGGAGGTGGATCATAGAGGATCCTGCTGTGATTTATGTTGGAGAGTGTTTTGCCTATGTTTTCCTCTAGGAGTTTTATAGTTTCTGGTCTTACATTTAGATCTTTAATCCATTTTGAGTTTATTTTTGTGTGTGGTGTTAGAAAGTGATCTAGTTTCATTCTTTTACAAGTGATTGACCAGTTTTCCCAGCACCACTTGTTAAAGAGATTGTCTTTACTCCATTGTATAGTCTTGCCTCCTTTGTCGAAGATAAGGTGTCCATAGGTGTGTGGATTTATCTCAGGGCTTTCTATTTTGTTCCATTGATCTATATTTCTGTCTTTGTGCCAGTACCATACTGTCTTAATGACTGTGGCTTTGTAGTAGAGCCTGAAGTCAGGCAAGTTGATTCCTCCAGTTCTATTCTTCTTTCTCAAGATTGCTTTTGCTCTTCGAGGTTTTTTGTATTTCCATACAAATCTTGAAATTATTTGTTCTAGTTCTGTGAAAAATACCACTGGTAGCTTGATAGGGATTGCATTGAATCTGTAGATTGCTTTGGGTAGTATACTCATTTTCACTATATTGACTCTTCCAATCCATGAACATGGTATATTTCTCCATCTATTAGTGTCCTCTTTGATTTCTTTCATCAGTGCATTATAGTTTTCAATATATAGGCCTTTAGTTTTTTTAGGTAGGTATATTACTAAGTATTTGATTCTTTTTGTTGCAATGGTGAATGGAATTATTTCCTTAACTTTTTTCTACTTTCTTATTCTTAGTGTATAGGAATGCAAGGGATTTCCGAGTGTTGATTTTATATCCTGCAACTTTACTATATTCATTGATTAGCTCTTATAGTTTTCTGGTTGAGTCTTTAGGATTTTCTATGTAGAGGATCGTGTCATCTGCAAACAGTGAGAGTTTTACTTCTTCTCTTCCAGTTTGGATTCATTTTATTTCTTTTTCTGCCCTGATTGCTGTGGCCAAAACTTCCAGAACTATATTGAATAGTAGCAGTGAAAATGGGCACCCTTGTATTGTTCCTGACTTTAGGGGAAATGCTTTCAATTTTTCACCATTGAGGATAATGTTTGCTGTGGGTTTGTCATATATAGCTTTTATTATGTTGAGGTACTTTCCTTCTATTCCTGCTTTCTGGAGAGTTTTTATCATAAATGGATGTTGAATTTTGTCAAAGGCCATCTCTGCATCTATTGAGATAATCATATGATTTTTATTTTTCAATTTATTAATGTGGTGAATTACATTGATTGATTTGTGGATATTGAAGAATCCTTGCATCCCTGGGATAAAGCCCACTTGGCCATGGTGTATGTTCTTTTTAATGTGTTGTTGGATTCTGATTGCTAGAATTTTGTTAAGGATTTTTGCATCTATGTTCATCAGTAATATTGGCCTGTAGTTTTCTTTTATTGTAGTGTCTTTGTCAGGTTTTGGTATTAGGGTGATGGTGGCCTCATAGAATGAGTTTGGAAGTTTACTTTCCTCTAAAATTTTCTGGAAGAGTTTGAGTAGGATAGGTGTTAGCTCTTCTCAAAAGTTTTGGTAGGATTCAGCTGTGTAGCCATCTGGACCTGGGCTTTTGTTTGCTGGAAGATTTCTGATTACAGTTTCAATTTCCATGCTTGTGATGGGTCTGTTAAGATTTTCTACTTCTTCCTGGTTCAGTTTTGGAAAGTTGTACTTTTCTAAGAATTTGTCCATTTCTTCCACGTTGTCCATTTTATTGGCATATAATTGCTGATAGTAGTCTCTTATGATCCTTTGTATTTCTGTGTTGTCTGTTGTGATCTGTTTTCATTTCTAATTTTATTGATTTGATTTTTTTTCTCTTTGTTTCTTGATGAGTCTGGCTAATGGTTTGTCAATTTTATTTATCCTTCAAAGAACCGACCTTTTGCTTTGTTGATTTTTGCTATGGTCTCTTTTGTTTCTTTTGCATTTATTTCTGTACTAATTTTTAAGATTTCTTTCCTTCTACTAACTCAGGTTCTCCATTTCTTCCTTTTCAAGTTGCTTTAGGTGTAGAGTTAAGTTATTTATTTGACTTTTTTCCTTGTTTCTTGAGATATGCCTGTATTGCTATGAACTTTCCTCTTAGGGCTGCTTTTATAGTGTCCCCTATGTTTTGGGTAGTTGTGTTTTCATTTTCATTCGTTTCTATTCATATTTTGATTTCTTCTGTGATTTGTTGGTTATTCAGAAGCGTGTTGTTCAGCCTCCAAATGTTGAAATTTGTAATAGTTTTTCTCCTGTAATTGAGATTTAACCTTAGTGCATTATGGTCAGAAAAGATGCTTGCAATGATTTAGATTTTTTTGAATTTATCAAGGTTAGATTTATGGCCCAGGATGTGATCTATCCTGGAAAAGTTCCGTGTGCACTTGAGAAAAAGGTGAAATTCATTGTTTTGGGGGTGAAATGTCCTATAGATATCAATTAGGTCTAGGTGGTCTATTGTATCATTTAAAGTTTGTGTTTCTTTGTTAATTTTCTGGTTAGTTGATCTGTCCATAAGTGTGAGTGGGGTATTAAAGTGTCCCACAATTATTGCGTTATTATTAATTTCCCCTTTCATGCTTGTTAGCATTTGTCTTACATATTGCAGTGCTCCTATGTTGGGTGCATATATATTAATAATTGTTATATCTTCTTCTTGTATTGATCCTCTAATCATTATGTAGTGACCTTCTTTGTCTCTTTTCACAGCCTTTGTTTTAAAGTCTATTTTATCAGATATGAGTATTGCTACTCCTGCTTTCTTTTGGTCTCTATTTGTGTGGAATATCTTTTTCCAGCCCTTCACTTTCAGTCTTTATGTGTCTGTTGTTTTCAGGTGGGTCTCTGGTAGGCAGCATATATAGGGATCTTGTTTTTGTATCCATTCAGCCAGTCTTTGCCTTTTGGTTGGGGGCATTCAACCCATTTATGTTTAAGGTAATTATTGATAAGTATGATCCTATTGCCATTTACTTTATTGTTTTGGGTTCAGGTTACACACCCTTTTTGTGTTTCCTGTCTAAAGTCTATCCTTTAGCATTTGTTGGAGAGCTGGTGTGGTAGTGCTGAATTCTCTCAGCTTTTGCTTGTCTATAAAGCTTTTGATTTCTCCTTCATATTTGAATGAGATCCTTGCTGGGTACAGTAGTCTGGGCTGTAGGTTATTTTCTTTCATCACTTTAAGTATGTCTTGCCATTCCCTCCTAGCCTGAAGAGTTTCTATTGAAAAATCTGCAGTTAGTTATTCTTATGGGGATCCCCTTGTGTGTTATTTGTTGTTTTTCCCTTGCTGCTTTTAATATTTGTTCTTTGTGTTTGGTCTTTGTTAATTTGATTAATATATGTCTTGGGGTGTTTTACCTTGGATTTATTCTGTTTGGCACTCTGGGTTTCTTGGACTTGGGTGATTATTTCCTTCCCCATTTTAGGGAAGTTTTCAACTATTATCTCCTCAAGTATTTTCTCATGGTCTTTCTTTTGTCTTCATCTTCTGTGACTCCTATAATTCGAATGTTGGAGTGTTTCATATTGTCCTGGAGGTCTCTGAGATTGTCCTCATTTCTTTTAATTCATTTTTCTTTTTTCCTTGCTGATTCATTTATTTCTACCATTCTATCTTCTATTTCACTAATCCTATCTTCTGCCTCCATTATTCTACTATTTGTTGCCTCCAGAGTGTTTCTGATCTCATTTATTGCATTATTCATTATATGTTGACTCTTTTTATTTCTTCTAGGTCCTTGTTAAACCTTTCTTGCATCTTCTCAGTCCTTGTCTCCAGGCTATTTATCTGTGATTCCATTTTGATTTCGAGATTTTGGATCATTTTCACTATCAATATTGGAAATCCTTTCTCAGGTAGATTCCCTATCTCTTCCTCTTTTGTTTGGTTTGGTGGGCATTTCTCCTCTTCCTTTACCTGCTGGGTATTCCTCTGTCTCTTCATCCTGGTTATATTGCTGCGTTTGGGGTAGTCTTTCTATATTTTGGGAATTTATGGAGTTCTCTTTCATATTGAGCTTCTTCACTGTGGGTGGGGTTGTATCAGTGGCTTGTCAAGGTTTCTTGATTAGGGAGGCTTGTGTTGGAGTTCTGGTGGGTGGAACTAGATTTCTTCTCTCTGGAGTGCTGTGAAGTGTCCAGTAATGGGTTATGAGATGTCAATGGTTTTGGAGTATTTTTGAGTTGTCTGTATATTGAAGTTCAGTGGTGTATTCTTGGGTTGCTGGAGAATTTGCATGGTATGTGTTGCTCTGGAACTTGTTGGCCCTTGGGTGGTGCTCAGTTTCAGTGTAGGTATGGAGGCGTTTGATGAGCTCCTATTGGATAATGTTCCCTGTATTCAGGAATTCTCTGATGTTCTCAGGATTTGGACTTAAGCCTCCTGATTTTGTTTTTCAGTTTTATTTTTACTATAGCCTCAGGACTTCTCCATCTATACAGCACTGACGTTAAAACATCCAGGTTAAAGATGAAAGGTTTCTCCACATTGAGGGTCACCCATAGAGAATCACTGAGTTACATGGAGAAGAGAAGAGGGAGGGGGTAGTTAGAGGTGACTGGAATGAGATGAGGTGGAATCAAAAGAGGAGAGAGCAAGCTAGCCAGTAATCACTTCCTTATGTGCACTCCACAGTCTGGACCTCTCAGAGGTGTTCACGGAGTTATACAGGGAAGAGGAGAGGGAGGAAGTAGACAGAGGTGGCCAGGGGGATAAAAGAGGGAGATGAAAAGGAGGGAGACACATCTGGCCAATAACCAGTTCCTGAGTGTTCTCCACCTTCTGGAACACACAGAGATTCACAGAGTTGGGTAGAGAAGAGAAGGGGGAGGGAGGAGACAGAGGCCACCTGCGGAGAAAAGGAGAGTCCAAAGGAGGAGAGAGTGGTCAAGCCAGTAATCTCGCTCTCAGGTAAAATTGGGTACTGAAGATTAGGTTTTTAAATGTACAAAATTGACAACAAATACCAAAATGCAAAGATTAAAAATCTGAAGTAGAGATTGAATTTTCAAAGATACAATAATAAAGAAAAGAAGAAGAAGAAGGAGAAAAAGAAAGAAGAAAGAAAAAGCCACCAGTATTATTAAAAGACATCAACATACACCACAAAGTGACTATATACAGCGTTTGCTTTAAAAATAGGGTTTTTTTTTGAAAAGTAATAATAGGTTATAAAAATAATAATTAGAGAAATATAGTACTTAAAAATTTAAAAAGTTAAGGACAAAAAGGAAAGGAAAAAAATAAAATTTTAAAAATTTTTTAAAAAGAAAAAACATTCATCCACATCAACTCAAAAAAAAAAAAAGATTGATCATAAAAATAGTAAAGGTATATCTGGCCCTTTCTCTGCTGTTGTGGGCTGTGTGGGGTCACTACCAAGGCAGTTACCTCTGTTTAACTTCCTCTGTTTGCTGGTCCTTTCAGTGTCTGATTTCCGTCTTGAATCAGGGAGGGTGGTGGTGGATTCTACGTTGGGCTTGCCTCTGCAGGAGGCACGCTCTGCTCAGGTTCTATGTTGCTCTGCTGGGTAGCCATCTGAGGCTTGCCCTAGGCTTCATGCACCTCCCCGGTCTAAGCAACTCAGGCTTGGCACTCAGGAAGCCCTCCAAGGCACAGATTTGTTTGGCCTGTGTTTTGTGCCCTTCCCAGTTAGTTCCTAGTAGCTAGGGAGTTTGGCGAGCGCAATTGCTGTGACTTATAGCCTTTCCTTGCTGCTCAGTTTTCTGGGAGTACTGCTGGGGCTCCTTCTCAGGTGGATGATGACTGTCCAGAGCCCCTCAGAAGTCTTATTTAGCAAAGAAACCTGCTTGCAATTTGGTAGGTAATGTCTCTCTTGGGCTGTGATTGCCCCCTTCCAGCCCTTAAGGCTCTGGCTGCCTGTCACCAGAGGGGAATAGTCTGCAGCTGGCTATTTCCGATCCATCCTTTGTTCTGTGTGTGGTCCTGGTGGTGTCTTATGTTCGAGCGTTTCGCGTGGTAGCTAGCCCACAGTCTGGTTTGCTAGCCCAAGTTAGTTCGTTCTGGCCACGCATGGGGAGTTATGGCCCGATTCTCCAAAAACCACTGCAGCCCGCATCTCCTGTGGCCCGATTCTCAGAAAGCACTGCCTCTTGCGCCTCTCGCTCCTCCCTGCCCAACCCCACTCGCTAGTGGCGGATGCAGGCGTCTGCGCTGCTTTTCCGCTGGGGATTTACTGTTGGACTCGTAATCTGTTGGTTTCAATTATATATTTATTTTTCCTTCCTGTTATGTTTCCCTCTGTGCTTCCAAGGTTCACCACAGACTCGGCTGCGAGAATGTTTCCTAGTGTTTGGAAACCTCTCTTTTAAGAGTCTCTTCCCAGGACGAGATTCCATTCCCAGGACGGAATTCCATTCCCAGGACGGAGCTCCCTCCCTACCTCCTTTGTCTCTTTTTTGTCTTTTATATTTTTTCCTACCTGTTTTTGAAGCCAATGATCTGCTTTACTGGATGCCTGATGTCCTCTGCCAGCATTCAGAAGTTGTTTTGTGGAATTTACTCAGCATTGAAATGCTCTTTTGTTTAATTAATGAGGGAAAAAGTTGTCTCCCCATCCTATTTCTCCACCATCTTTGGACTGCTCTCCCAAATCTCTTCTTGTTACCTGTATATTTAACAGGAAAAAAGAATAGGAAAAAACTCAAAAAATTACAACAACAAGTTTGAAATAGTATACATATATAGAACCCTACATCCAAGAGTTGGAATAAGCACCACTTTTCTCCAAGGTCCACCCAAATCATAGAGCATAATCTGCTTTACTCAAAGGTTCTTGATTTAAATATTAATCATATCTGAAATAAATAGCTCACAACGTCTAGATGGGTGTTTGGCCAAACAACTCAGTGCCATAGCCTACATATGTTGACACATAAAATTAACCAGAACACCTGTCTAGATTAACCAGTCAAAAATATAAGACTCATGAGGGTATAATGAAAACATAGTCAGGCATGTAAAGTCTCAAAAATGTTATCTCCGATGCATTTTTTTTGAAGAGATACACAAATAGACAAAGGTGGAAATAAAGAAAAATAGAGCCATGATACCAAAAAGCAAATATCCCAATCTGTTAAAGAAATAAAATCACTGGGAAGGGATGTGGAGGGAGGTGGGGGATGGTTCGGGATGGGGCACATATGTTCACCTGTGGCTGATTCATGTAAATGTATGGCAAAAGCCACCAAAATATTATAAAGTAATTAGTCTCCAATTAAAAGAGATAAATTAATTTAATTAAACAAGAATGTATCAGGCCTAGAGACAACTGAACCTAAATTGGAAAAAGAGGAGAAAGAGGTACAAGGGGGATATCTTCATCTTACAGTCTAAAAACAGGTCAAATAGAATATTTGACATGTTCAATTATAGAGGAGTAATCTATACTTAAGTTGGAAAGTTTCCCATGAATTTTTCATAGGCACATAGAAAACAAAAGGCCAACAAAAGTGTTCAGGCAAACAAGTGTGAAAGTATTATATGGCTCAATTGTAGTAGGTTTTCAATCTCCTTCAAAATATGCCCATAACATCACCCTTTCTCAAAATCCCAACCACTTTGGTCCAAGTTAACATCATCTCTTGAGTAAATTCTTACAATTACCTCCCATCTGGTCTCTCTGCTTTCAAACAATTCCCCAACCCATGATCTGTTCTCATCACAGCAGCTGAAGTTATCCTGCTTGAGTGCTTGCTAAGTCACTTCATTCATGTCTGACTCTTTGTGACCCTAGGAACAATAACCCTCCAGGCTCCTCTGTCCATGGGATTCTCTAGCCAAGAATACTGGAGTGGGTTGCTGTTTACTCCTCCAGGGAATCTTCCTGACACAAATTAATATATAAAGCAAAACATATCAGTCCATATCTTGAAGTTCTCTTCGGCTCTCCAGTTCTTTGAAAATGAAGTAAAAGTATTAATCGTTCAGTTGCGTCTGACTCTTTATGACCCTGTGGGCTGTATGTAGCCTGCCAGGCTTGTTTACCCATGGAATTCTCCAGGCAAGAATACTGCAGTGGGTAGCCATTCCTTTCTGGGGTATCTTCCCAACCCAAGGGTCAAACCTAGGTCTTCAGTATTGTAGGCCGATTCTTTACCACCTGAGACACCAGGAAGCCCCCATTTCTCTAAGTAAATGCCAACATCTTTACAATGGCCTACAAGGCTCAACACAATATGAACCTCTCATGAATCTCTAACCTCAGTTCTTGCTACCGTCCCTCTTTCTTCCTGTTCCACCAACACTGTCTCTTTGTTTTCCTGAAACACATAAGCACACTTCCACATTAGGACCTTTGCCTAGTTTTCTTGGTCTGGAACATTCACCCGCTAGATCTCTGAGTGGCTTATTTCTCACTTGCTGAAGTGCTTGCCATATGTCACCTTTTCAATAAAGCTCCATTTAAAATCACAAAGGGTTCTCAATCCCCATCCCTATTAACTGGCTCTGTTTCTTTTAGCACTTGCCTTCTGCGAACTTACCATGCAACTTACTCATTTATCATGTTCATTTTTGTGTTTTCACTAAAACATTATGTTCATGAATTACCTCTTGTATCTACAAAGTAGTATGGCACATTATGTGCAAGTCACTCAGTTGTGTCCAACTCTTTGTGACCACAAAGGAATTCTCCAGCCCAGAACACTGGAGTGGGTACCCTTTCCCTTCTTCAGGGGATCTTTCCAACCCAGGGCTTGAACCCAGGTCTCCTGCATTGCAGGCAGATTCTTTACCAGCTGAGCCACAAGGGAAGCCCAAGAATATTGGAGTGGGTAGCCTATCCCTTCTCCAGTAGATATTCCAGATGCAGGAATCAAACTTGGGTCTCCTGCATTGCAGACGTATTCTTTACCAGCTGAGCTTTCAAGGAAGCCTCATGAAACATTATAAACTTATAATAAATACTTGTTGAGTGATAGTGAATATTACACACATAAGCATAAGCATATGCCTTAACTAAATATTGACTTAACTAAAAACACTCGGGCTTGCCTGGTAGCTCAGATGGTAAAGAATTTGCCTGCAATGCCAGAGACCCAGGATCATTCCTAAAAACACTGACTTAACTGAAAATTTATTTAACTCCAAATGCATATCTTGGAGAGAATAGAAGACAGGAAAATGCAAAGCAGAAGTGGATAATGTAAATCCTTATATTTTATTCTATATAGAAAATTAATTTATATATATATATATATATAACATCTGTGATATTGTGATTTATAATTAAAAAATGTGTATATATTTGGCCTTCTTCCTTGGTTCTGGCACAGAGCTCCTAAAATCTAAGTAATGAGAGTCATAAATGTCTTTCATATTCATAACAAGTCCCTTTATATTACAACTGAGTTTATGTTATACAGTGATTTTTGGAAAGCCCATAGATGAGGATGAGGGTGAGTTACCAGGGGAACCAGCAAAATTAGAAGGCTGGGTGTTTTAGCCTCACCCTCATGCTCAGGATGGGTGAGAGGCTGGAGACTGAATCAATTACGAATGGCTAGTGATTTCTTAATTATCCCTATATAGTGAAGCCTCCAAAAAACCCAAAAGGACAGGCTCCAGAGAGATTCCAGGTTGGTGAACAGGTGGAGGTTCACCGAAAGAGGGCATGAAAACCCCACACCTTTCCTACATACTTTGCCTTTTGCATCTTTTCTATTTTGCTGTTCTGAGGTTCTGTTCTTTCACAGTAAATTAGCTATCTAGTAAGTAAAATGCTTCCCTGAGACCTGTGAACCATGAGCAAATAAATTGACCCAAAGAAGGGGTATGTGGGAAGCTCCAATCTATAGCCAGTCAGTTAGAAGACTGGTGACAATCTAGTGTCGTGGTTGGCATGTGGCAGGGAGGGAAGTCCTGGAGTACTGAACTCTTAATGTGTGGGATTTAATGATATCTTCAGGTAGATAGTGTCATAATTGAGTTAAACTGTAGAATATCTAGCTGATATCACAGGATAATCTGATGTATAGAAAACCCACATCCATATCTGGGGATGGAAGCGAAGTAATATTCTGATAATACTGTGCTTAATGTAAATGAAAACAATAGAGGTCTTTCTCTGTAACATCTAAAAAATAATTCATTTAGAAAACAATATAAATATCTTATTTTTCTATAGGGAAAAAAAATATCAGAAGAAATACCTGAAGGAGATGAAAATAATCGGCTCAAATAGTAAAACTGGGGGATATAAAGGAAAAAACAGCTAATTTTTATCACTCTATAAAATAATGACACATTTTTCCTTGAAATATCTATACTTCAATATGTTTTACATAGAACAATACTTCAACAATGCAATAAATAAACTTTAAATGTGTTGGGCTTAAGAGATTACTTTCCTTAAATCACATGATGCAAATCATTAAATTCCTAACAAGTAAAGATCTGTCCTCTGATACACTTTAACATGTCACAATACTAGGGGTAATAATCAAAGCTGGAAATATTGTTGATGTAGTATGATAAAAATGTGCATTTTGATGTTTGTCTTTTAAGGGTCTTATCATACCATGACACATCATAAGAAGCCTCAGAGAAAGAAAAATAAGCTCTAATTTCATCTTCAATTGAGAAATTTTTTACAAAATATTGAATATCCCTACTTATAGATTGGGAACAAAATGTTTATTATCTAAATTAGGGGTTATTATGAAAAGCCAATATAGTAAGATATATGAAAGCAATTTTATCACTTCAATGTACTACAGATTTATAAGCTATTATGCCAACAAATCCATTAGAGTTAATTAACATATATGATGGTGAATCTATACTCCTGTCACCCCATTAAGGCATCATTGCCCTACATATATGGCCATCAAATCTACCTAGATTTTCACATACTCTATTTTCAATCCTACTCACTTTAC
This sequence comes from Nanger dama, assembly GCA_917880005.1. Lineage (NCBI taxonomy): Eukaryota > Metazoa > Chordata > Mammalia > Artiodactyla > Bovidae > Nanger > Nanger dama. The sequence continues at coordinate 9,922,425 of CAKJTW010000059.1, forward strand.
TCTTACATTTAGTGGCTCCCAAACATGAGCAAATATCAGCATCATCTGAAGAGTTCATTAAAACTCCGATTTCTGGATCCCATCCCAGTGTTTCTAAATCAGTACTTTCCGGGGTGTCTGAAAACAACAGAATATTTTATGCTGTATGTGTCCCTTCAATTTAAAAAACTAAATTTGTGTATGACTCTGAGGTAATATGTCATATTTCAAGTTTTAAACCTGAAAGATACTTTGGTAATCACTGAATCCTATAATTTCTTAATCTGGGTTTCAGTATGTGGGTCAGATACTTTGAACTTACTAGTTCAGTTCAGTTCAGTCACTCAGTCATGTCCGACTCTTTGCGACCCCATGAATCGCAGCATGCCAGGCCTCCCTGTCCATCACCAACTACGGGAGTTCACTCAGACTCAAGTCCATCGAGTCAGTGATGCCATCCAGCCATCTCATCCTCTGTTGTCCCCTTCTCCTCCTGCCCCCAATCCCTCCCAGCATCAGAGTCTTTTCCAATGAGTCAAGTCTTCGCATGAGGTGGCCAAAGTACTGGAGTTTCAGCTTTAGCATCATTGCTTCCAAAGAAATCCCAGGGCTGATCTCCTTCAGAATGGACTGGTTGGATGAACTTACTAGGGGTGTATGAAAATTGTGTCCATAAGTGCACTTGTGCATTTTCTTAGAGAGAGGATGCAAAGCTTCACTTAACTCTTAAATGGGTCTCTCTCTGATTCCAGAAAAGTAAAAGACACTGAAATTAAACCCTCTCATATTTCCCTACTGCCACTTAGATTCAGAGAATTAGCTTGACCACAGTTACACAGCTATTCTTATAACAAAGACTAGAGTTTAGGCCTCCTAATGTCTTGATTTTTAAGTATTCAATTTTGGTTTCCTAATGCTAGTGTCTTTTGAGTGTTAGACATTTTTAATATAATATTGACCATTTACTTATTTAAAGAATTGCATAGAAATATAAAGATATCATCTTATGGCCTTGATCTACAGATCTTTAGTTTTCATTAGTTTCCTCTTATTTTACTGTTGTTATTTCCAAGTTACCTGGCATCTTTGTTATATAGTAAAGACTAATTCTTTCCTCTATAAGCATTTATGAATGTAATCTTCAATGACTTGAACCACTGGCAGAAAAATATCAAGAACAGCTTGATGCTGATTAAAATTATCCCAAAAGTGAATGACAGTGGGGGTACAATTATAATTAATCCTAAATAAAGACATAAATAAACCTCAATCCTAGGGACTACTGTTCTATAAATATTTTGACAGCCAGTTCTTTTTATTTCTCTAAATTTTCTCAAGTGTGAATAAAAAATGTAGACCATTAGTTGATTAAATATCCTTTTTACCTTTAAATTCTGTAATTCAAGATACCAAAAAGGCACTAGATAGTATTTCCTAGCTCTCTAGATTTTTACCTATTTTCTACATTTGTCATGCCTCATTTCACATTCAAAATGAAAATTAAAATGATATCTACGTGTGCAGTGAAGAATTAACCTTACTCGAAGAGAGATCTAGCCTTTGCCTTCAGCTATTCGAGGGGGCCTCCAGGCTCCCGGAATATCCTGCTTTTTGTTTGCGTATGATCTTAGGCCACAAGACAGTCTAACAGTGTGATTTACAGAGGAGACTTTGTGCCATGCAGTAGAAGTTCCAACATCTAGAAACTAAAGGTCAGTCATGCAGGCAGCATTTCACTGAGTCCCAATAAAAAACTGGATATTAAAGGCTCATGTGAGTTTCTCTGTTGACAATACTCTATATTTTCACACATTGTGGTCAAGAGGAGATATAATTCATATTCACATAGAAAGGAAAGCTCCATGTTTGGACCTTCTATCAAACTCTGTCCTAGGCACCACTTACTTTGGCTGATTTTCTTTATCTTTTCTCCGCTACAAATAAACATATGAATAAACTACTTTCAGTGAGTTCTGTGAGTCTTTCCAAAAAATTACCAAAACTGAGGGTGGTTCTGGAAAATTCCTGAATTTGCAGTTGCTGTCAGAAATGAAGTCAGTCTTGTGTCCCTCAAACTCTGCAGGTTGGCTAACATTGGATACTATGACAATATATTTCTCTGTTCTATATCTCTATCCTTGTTGATTTATTATGGAATAGAATCAAAATTAAAAGCAGGTATTTCTAAAGTATTGTGACTTATGTTATCAAAGATATTCTTTTGAAATTACTTAATTTTTTGACTTGGAAGTTGCTTTCAATATGATATAAGCAAATGTTTTAAAATAAAATTGAAAACAAATGTGGGAAATGAATACTATCACTCACTAACATGTATAATTATAACTTTTTCAAATATTAGCACAATACAAAATATTGTGATTTTATATACACAAGAATGAATTAAAAAACATGAAAAAGATGTACTCTAATGAATAAACCATAATGATTTTATGCTGCTAATTAATGCAGCAATAATACATTTTAATTTATGAATTTTTAAAAAAATCTCAGTTATTCTACTGTGCTAAGTAAATAATCAGCGCCTCCATAAACACTGTGATAAACCTAACTGTTGACCTTTCCAAGCTGGAATTCTTAATAGGACATGGAATAATGTGTTTTTAGTCCAGACCAACAGGCTGCAGTAAAAGCTTTTATGAATAATAACGTTTGAAGTTCTTCTCACAAAATGGAAAGAAAAATAGGAGTATTGACTCTGGCAGCTAACAGCATATACTTAACCACTGATCTTTCAGTGAAGAGATGAACAGAATCACAACTGAACATGCTGTATAATCAAAACCAATGTTCTTCATAGCTCTTTACATTTGGAACATTTCTCCAAGAGGATCATTTTGCACAGACTGAACAGAGTAATTGGTTTTGAGCTACATAATGTCTCTCTTCACAAGTGGGAATTTACCCTACTTTAAGAAGCTACAAGATCAACTGCAAAACCATAAAAATAATGTCTTACAAAAAATTAACTGAATAGGGCAATCCTTTAAATACTTATTGTACAGCCAAAACATTTTATTCTACCAAATGGCTCAGGCAGATAAGAGCACATTGTGAGATCTCATCTTCAGGGCAATTGATGTATGCTACCAGAACCAACACATCAGAGAACTGTAGATATCCTTAGAGTTGCATATTGTCAAAGGCTAAGGTCCAACTAAAGGCCAAGTTCACATTAAGTTTTCAACAAAATATATCCTGTGAAGATCTAATAAACAAAAGATGTCCTCAAATGGCTCTGAATGCTAAAAAATGAAAGTGGTTGGAGACATTATCGTCAACGGGCTGAAGCAGGCGCCTGATTTACTCAGGGGCTAGGTCAGATAAGGTGATGCTTTCTTTGAGGAGCAGTGTTACTTTGCACCCTACTGCTGTCATTTAAACATTCTTCAGTCAGTGACTTTCCCTGGAGGATGCTACTGAAGGTTCAAAAGGGATGCAAGCTTCGTGTGGTCCCCTCCCACGGATTCAGTTGTTTGTGTAAAATAATTGCCTTGCCAAAGGCCTCTCTCCCAAGGATTCTGATTTCCATTTATAAACAGGCTATTCCATTTTTTCAAGAATAAAATACTCATAATATTAAGATAATATTTTTAATCAAAGCAGTATAGTTCAAGTAAAAATAAGAACTTAAAATTGTACCTAGTACCATGCAATATAACCATTAATTAGTAATAATATTATGCCATATCTCAAGTACCATAAAATATTCTTTAAAAATAGAATATTAAAATGCTATTAAAAAATTATGGAGGCACAGAAATGTTGAAAAAATTCTCTCAAAACTTAATTGCCACATGTGTGATTACTTTACAGTTACATCATAAATGGGCTTCCAACGTGGCTCAGTGTTAAAGAATTTGCCTGCCAATATAGGAGACCTGAGTTTGATCCCTGAGTTGGGAAGATCCTCTGGAGAAGGAAATGGTAACCCAGTCTAGGATTCTTGACTGGGAAATCCCATGGACATAGAAGCTGAGGAGCTATAGTCCATGCTGCTGCTAAGTCACTTCAGTCGTGTCCAACTCTGTGCAACCCCATAGATGGAAGCCCACCAGGCTCCCCTGTTCCTGGGGTTCTCCAGGCAAGAACACTGGAGTGGGTTGCCATGCCCTTTTCCAATGCAGGAAAGTGAAAAGTGAAAGTGAAGTCACTCAATTGTGTCCAACTCTATGCGACCGCATGGACCGCAGCCCACCAGGCTCCTCTGCCCATCGGATTTCCCAGGTAAGAGTATTGGAGTGGGGTGCCATTGTCTTCTCCGCTATAGTCCATAAGAGTTGCAAAACAGTCAGACACAACTTAGCAACTAAACAACAACAAACATAATAAAGAGAAGTCAGGTGTCAATTGAATACTAATTTATTTGACATTAGATGAAAATTAGAGGAAGTACAGAAAAACAATTTAACTTGTATGCAGAGTCCATCATGAGAAACACTGGACTGGAAAAAAACACAAGCTGGAATCAAGATTGCCGGGAGAAATATCAATAACCTCAGGTATGCAGATAACACCACTCTTATGGCAGAAAGTGAAGAGGAACTAAAAAGCCTCTTGATGAAAGTGAAAGAAGAGAGTGAAAAAATTGGCTTAAAGCTCAACATTCAGAAAACGAAGATCATGGCATCTGGTCCCATCACTTCATGGGAAATAGATGGGGAAACAGTGGAAACAGTGTCAGACTTTATTTTGGGGGCTCCAAAAGCACTGCAGATGGTGACTGCAGCCATGAAATTAAAAGATGCTTACACCTTGGAAGGAAAGCTATGATTAACCTAGATAGCATATTCAAAAGCAGAGACATTACTTTGCCGACTAAGGTCCATCTAGTCAAGGCTATGGTTTTTCCTGTGGTCATGTATGGATGTGAGAGTTGGACTGTGAAGAAGGCTGAGTGTCGAAGAATTGATGCTTTTCAACTGTGGTGTTGGAGAAGACTCTTGAAAGTCCCTTAGACTGCAAGGAAATCCAACCAGTCCATTCTGAAGGAGATCAGCCCTGGGATTTCTTTGGAAGGAATGATGCTAAAGCTGAAACTCCAGTATTTTGGCCACCTCTTGAGAAGAGTTGACTTGTTGGAAAAGACTTTGATGCTGGGAGGGATTGGGGGCAGGAGGAGAAGGGGACAACAGAAGGCGAGATGGCTGGATGGCATCACTGACTCGATGAACGTGAGTCTGAGTGAGCTCCAGGAGATGGTGATGAACAGGGAGGCCTGGCATGCTGCGATTCATGGGGTCACAGAGAGTCGGACATGACTGAGCAACTGAACTGAACAGAAACACGAGCGCATATCTTACAGAATACAATTCACTCTCAAAGAGCATGCATGCTGATAAAAAGTTTGACCACTTCTAGTTTTAAATTACATGTTGCAATCATTTAAATAAGTTAATAAAAATACATCAACTATGAAATACAAGTTTAACTATTTTGTAATTTTTACAGTTTCATTTAAATTCACTATCATAAATCTAGGTCTCACAAAAGTATTAATTTACAAGGTGAAATTAACAAACATAATAAAGTAGTTAACTTAAAATTGAATATATTAGCTCTTGCAAACATATAGCTTTACCAGGACTAGAATTTATTCTTCTAAATTTGCCTTTTTATTTGATGAGTAAATTTACATCTGCATCATCTTTAAATTCAAACTGATTCAATTAAATTAACATTTACATGTCATATTGATATTGCTCAGTCGATCAGTCATGTTCTACTTACTCTTTGTGACCCCATGGACTGCAGCACGGCAGGCTTCCCTGTCCTTTACCATCTCCCAGAGTTTGCTCAAATTCATGTCTATTGAGTCAATGATGTCATTCAGCCATCTCATTCTCTGTCATCCCCTTGTCATCCTTCCTTCAATCTTTCCTAACATCAGGGTCATTTCCAACAAGTTGGCTCTTTGCATCAGGTAACTTTCATGTTCAGTGCTGAGCAAACTATTGTGCAGATGGCTTACAAATCTTCAATCTACTCTCTTCCCCATATTGCACTGTCTCTGTCATTCCATTTCCTGTTCAAGGGGCGGTAGCAGAAGAGAGGCAGTGTGTAGCCAGTGACACTGATTTGTGTATGTGATCAGTGACTGTCTCGCCATATAACTAGAAAGCCACAGAGCCAGAATTAAAATTCAGGTCTTTTTCTTCCTCCAAAATCTGTATGTTGAACCACTGCAAACCCTACTTCCAGGCACTGACTGAGTTCAAGTGCTTTCCATATGTTATCTGATTTGATCCTCATAAAATCTCTGATGAGGCACAAGTAGGAAAATCAGCCTTGCTTTTCTCCAGTTCTATGACATCCTTCCAACATCAAACACCTTTTCAGGCACTTATCAGAGAAGCAGGGGTGGGACATTAAATGTACTTGTCCAAACCATGGAGACATCCAATACTCAGGCTCGAAATTTCCTCTCCAAGTTTTCAGTGTCATTCCTGGTATGGTATTACTTGATTCAAGGCTGTTCTTGCTTCAGTATGGTAGGTTCTCTTGAATTGAGCTATCTTGGTAAGGCCTACAAATTTCAGCACTGGGAAGTCCCATGTCACAGCACATCCAGAGTACTAACTGAGAACTACAGAGTAACTCAAGTTATATTAATAAGGATTATGCAAAACAGAGTCACAGTATTTAATAACACTTTGGCATATCATTGACCTCAAGACAAAGCAAATATTGTACCCCTAGAAAATAACAGGGAACTTCACAAGTGTAGTGAACTGTGTTAGGGATTATTTTTGCCTAGTCATTCATTCATTCAATAATGTAGTTGAAAAGTGAAAATGTTAGCTGTTCAGTCATGTCCAACTCTTTGCAACCCCATGGACTATAACCTACCAGGCTCCTCTATCCATGGAATTCTCCAGCCAAGAATACTGGAGTGGGTAGCCGTTCCCTTCTCCAGCAGATCTTCCCTACCCAAGTACCAAACTCAGGTCTCCTGCATTACAGACAGATTAGTTACCATCTGAGCCACCAGGGAAGCCCATATATATTTATTGAGCAACTACTCTGAACCAAGTACTCTACCAAGAACTGAATTTAAAATAGTAAATAAGAAACAAAAAATAAAATTTTACCCTCATGGAAATTACATTCCAGGCTAGATACAAGTTTTCCCTTTTTTTCATGTTTAAGTCTTCAAACTCTTTCTCACCACCTCCTTTCTAAATTTAGCAAATAGCCCAGTTAGGACTCATCATAGTATCATATCCTCTGGTAACAATAGTTGGTTCAATATCAGGCATATGACCCAAGTAAAGATATGAGTTCTTCTTTATTTAGTTTAAAGTTAAGATAAATCACTGTAGTTTGTAGCTCAGAGAAAGGCATGAAAAAATAAGTGATAAGCAAACGTTGGCAAATGTAACATATAATTTGGTAAATGAGTCACTTCCTGCAAAAGAAACAACTGGACTCTGTTAATCAATGGATTATTCTGCAAGATTTACTCCTCAAGACAAGTAGGAAAAGACTTACTACAGTCTTCAGGAAACTGCAGGAAAGAGTAAATTGTAAAGAACTCAAGGTGAGTTTTCATGGCCCACATCTCTCCCTATAACTTTTAGGCCAAGTTGAAAATCACTCTTGCTCCTTGGAGAAAAGCTTATGACAAACCTACACAGCATATTAAAAGCAAAGACATTACTTTGCCAACAAAGGTCCATGTAGTCAAAGCTATGATTTTATTATTAGTAATGTATGGATGTGAGAGTTGGACCATAAGGAAAGCTAAGCACCAAAGAATTGCACTGTGGTGTTGGAGAAGACTCTTGAAAGTCCCCTGGACTGAAGAGAGATCAAACCAGTCCATCCTAAAAGAAATCAGTCCTGAATATTCATTGGAAGGACTGATGCTTGAAGCTAAAACTCCCAACACTTTGGCCACCTGATGCGAAGAGGTAACTCATTAGAAAAGACCCTGATTCAGGGAAAGATTGAAGGCAGGAGCAGAAGGGGAAGACAGAGGATGAGATGGTTGGATGGCATCACTGATTCAATGGACATGAATTTGAGTAAGCTCTGAGAGATGGTGAAGGACAGGAAAGCCTGGCGTTCTGCAGTCCATGGGGTCACAAAGAGTCAGACGTGACTGAGTGACTGAACAATAACAAAAAGCACTCAGTGCTGTTTCATCGTCTATTTCTTGTTTCAATTTGTAAATTAAGATTGTTGATTCCATAAGGACATACAAATATTTTACATAAATTGCTTAAAATATTTTTTTCACAGCTGCCATTTAAGAAGTAAATTACTACAGATAATATTTTCTTACAAACTATCAAATGATTTTTAAGTATCAATTTACCAATAGTGGTAATTAAAATGTAAATACAAATGGTAATTAAAATATAAAAGCTCAGCAATAGCTTAAGTCTTTCACAGTTGAGGTAACTGCAAGTCATATTAGGCTCTTTTTATATATATTACTTCACATAATTTAAAACATAATTACTTTTAATGTCATGGGTTTTACTATCTCCAATAAAAATTATTACATAGCTTGTATTTTGAGTCTTCATCAGGAATCAAAGTGTCAAACATTAAATGCTGATGCCAAAAATCTATTGCAATCAAAAACATGTGAAGTAAATTTAGCATATACCTTAAGCTTCTTAAATAATTAACCTGATAATTAATAGATAACCTAAACTGGCCATATTCTTATTTCTTCACTAACCCTTTTTGCATATTTTAAAGCAATTTGAGTAAAAAGAATCCATAAAAAAATGACCATTTCTCCAAAGGCATACAAGTCAGCCTCCTCTTTTGCTTGAACCACTATTTATTGTGACTTTACCTATAAGAGGTACAATAGACATGCATTTTGTGAACTGTTGAATGTCTGAGCATTAAAGTCAACATCTAGCCAGAGTCACTGTTTCAAAGTCAGATAGCATCATCATAGAATAAACAAATAGAATATAAGAACATTTCTGAAATTTTATCAAGTAATTTAACTTTTGTTGGAATTTTATTATTAAAATAACATAGTCAGATATTTTAAATGTGACAACATTTTGCAGCAACAGATTACTCCTCTAGTCACTGTCTTGGACATATGCAACAATAAACAGGAACTCATTTCAACTGAGGTTAGTAAAGAAGCAAAAACCTGTTGGTAAGCTTTACCAAAAAGTGTGTATTATGTGTATATATTGTTGTTCAGTCGCTCAGTCATGGCTGACCCTTTGTGACTACATGAACTGCAGTACTCAGGCTTTCCTGTCTCTCACCATCTCCTGAAGCTTGCTTAAATTCATGTCCATTAAGTAGGTGATGCTACTGCACGATCTCATCCTCTGTTGTACCCTTCTCCTCCTGCCTTCAATCTTTCACAGCATTAGGGTCTTTTTCAATGAGTTGGCTCTTTGCATCAGGTGGCCAAAATACTGGCACTTCAGAAGTGATATATGTGTGTTAGGTTAGCGTTGATACAATAAAGCCACCATTGCCAAGTCATTAAGTTTTTCTTCCTATTTACTTTCAGTTCAGTCGCTCAATCGTGTCTCATTCTTTGTGACCCCATGAATCACAGCACGCCAGGCCTCCCTGTTCATTACCATCTCTCGGAGTTCACTCAGACTCACGTCCATCGAGTCCGTGATGCCATCCAGCCATCTCATCCTCTTGTCCCCTTCTCCTCCTGCCCCCAATCCCTCCCAGCATCAGAGTCTTTTCCAATGAGTCAGTTTTTCGTATCAGATGGCCAAAGTACTGGAGCTTCAGCTTCACCATCAGTCCTTCCAGTGAATATTCAAGGTTGATTTCCCTTAGGATTGATGTGTTTGATCTCCTAGCTATCCAAGGAACTCTGAAAAGTCTTCTTTAGCAGCACAATTTGAAAGCATCAATTCTTCAGTGCTCAGTCTTCTTTATGGTCCAATTCTCACATCTGTACATGACTACTGGAAAAATTATAGCTTTCAGATATTTGTCTGAAAAGTGATATCTCCGCTTTTAATATGCTATCTAGGTTTGTCAGCTTATCTTTGAAGGAGCAAGCATCTTTTAATATTATATCTGCAGTAATATTGGAGCCCCCCTAAATAAAATCCATCATTGTTTCTACTTTTTCCCCTTCTATTTGTCATGAAGTGATGGAACTGAATGCCATGTCTTAGCTTTTTGAATGTTGAGTTTTAAGCTAGCCTTTTCACTCTCTTTCACCTTGATCAAGAGGGCCTTTAGTTCCTCTTTGCTTTCTGTTCTTAGAGTGTCCTTAGATATATCATCTGCATATCTGAGGCAGTTGATATTTCTCCTGGCAATCTTGATACCAGCTTGGGATTCATTCAGCTTGGCATTTCTCACAGAAATTAAATAAACACAGCGACAATATACAGCCTTGATAGACTCCTTTCCCAATTTGGAACCAGACCATTGTTCCAAGTCCAGTTTGTTTTTTCTTGACTTGCATACAGGTTTCTCAAGAGACAAGGAAGATGGTCTGGTATTCATATCTCTTTAAGAATTTTCCACAGTTTGTTGTGATCCACACAGAAAAGGTCTCTAGCATAGTCAACGATGAAGAAGTAGATATTTTCTGGAATTCTCTTGGGTGTTTCTATGATCTAATGGAGGCTGGCAAATTATCTCTGGTTCCTCTACCTTTCCTAAATCCAGCTCATATATCTAAAAGTTCTCAGTTCACATACTGTTGAAGTCTAGCTCAAAGGATTTTGAACATTAACTATATGTGAAATGAGCTAATATGTGAAATGAGCTCAATTGCACAGTAGTTTGAACATTCTTTGGTGTTGCCTTTCTTAGGGATTGGAATGAAAACTGACCTTCTCAGTCCTGTGGCCATTGCTAAATTTTCCAAATTCTCTGGCATATTGACTGCAACACCTTAATAGCATCATCTTATAGGATTTGAAATAGTTCAGCTGTAATTCAATCACCTCCACTAGCTTTATTCATAGTTCAGTTCAGACCAGTTCAGTTGCTCAGTTGTGTCTGACTGTTTACGACCATGAACTGCAGAATCCAAGGCTTCCCTGTCCATCACCAATTCCCAGAGCCTACTCAAACTCATGTCCATTGCGTCAGTGATGCCATCCAACCATCTCATTTTCTGTTGGCCCCTTCTTCTCCCACCTTCAATCTTTCCCAGCATCAAGGTATTTACCAATGAGTCAGTTCTTGGCAACAGGAGGCCAAAGTATTGGAGTTTCAGCTTCAGCATCAGTCCTTCCAATGAATATTTAGGACTAATTTCCTTCAGGATGGACTGTTTGGATCTCCTTGCAGTCCAAGGGACTTTCAAGAGTCTTCTCCAACACCATAGTTCAAAAACATCAATTCTTTGGTCCTCAGCTTTTTATAGTCCAACTCTCACAGGCTTTACTTTCACCACCAGACACATACACGTACTGGAAAAACCATAGCTTTGACTAGACAGAACTTTGCTGGTAAAATAATGTCTCTGCTTTTTAATATGCTGTTTAGGTTGGTCATAGCTTTTCTTCCAAGGAGCAAGTGTACTTTAATTTCATGGCTGCAGTTATCATATGCAATGATTTTGGAGCCCAAGAAAATAAAATCTCTCACTATTTCCATTGTTTTCCCATCTATTTGCCATGAAGTGATGGGACCAGATGCCATGATTTTAGTTTTCTGAATGTTGAGTTTTAAGCCAAACTTTTCACTCTCCTCTTTCACTTTCATCATAGTAATGCTTCCCAAGGCCCACTTGACTTCACATCCCAGGATGTCTGGCTCTAGGTGACTACAACATGATGGCCATCTGGATCACTAAGACCTTTTCTGTACAGTTCTTCTGCCTATTCTTGCAACCTCTTCTTAATCTCTTTTGCTTCTGTAAGGTACATACTGTTTCTGTCCTTTACTGTGCCCATTTTGGCATGAAATATTTCTTTGGTATCTCTAATTTTCTTGAAGAGTTCTCTAGTCTTTCTCATTCTATTGTTTTCCTCTATTTCTTTGTATTCTTTGGATCTCTGCTTTTAGTTGGGTATATCGTTCCCTTTTTCCTTTGCCTTTTGCTTTTCTTCTTCTCTCAGCTATTTGTAAGGCCTCCTCAGACAACCATTTTGCCTTCTTCCATTTATTTTTCTTGGAGATATTTTTGGTCACCACCTCTTGTACAATGTTATGAACCTCCCATTATACTTTTTCAGGCACTCTGTCTACCAAATCTAATCCCTTGAATCTATTTGTTACCTCCACTGTATAATGATAAGGGATTTGATTCATGTCATACCTGAATGGTCTTGTGGCTTTTCTTACTTTCTTCAATTTAAGCTTGAATTTTTCAATAAGAGCTCATGATCTGAGCCACAGTCAGCTCCAAGTCTTGTTTTTGCTGACTCTATAGATTTTCTCCATGTATAATCAATCTCATTACCATGTTGATCATCTGGTGATGTCCATTTGTAGAGTCATCTCTTGTATTGTGGAAGAGAGTGTTTACTATGACTGGTGTGTTCTCTTGGTAAACTCTGTTACTCTATGTCATGCTTCATCCAAGGCAAACTTGCCTGTTACTCCAGGTATCTCTTGACGTCCTACTTTTGCATTCCAGTCCCCTATGATGAAAAGGACTTTTTTTTTTTTTTTTTGGTATTAGTTCTAGAAGGTCTTGTATGTCTTCAAAGAACCATTAACTTCAACTTCTTCAGCATCAGTGGTTTGGGCATAGCTTTGGATTACTGTGATGTTGAATGGTTTGCATTGGAAACAAACAGACATCATTCTATCATTTTTGAGACTGCACCCAAGTACTGAATTTCAGACCTTTGTTGACTATGAGCACCATTCTATTTCTTCTAAGGGATTTTTCCCATTTTAGTAGATATATGATCATCTGAATTAAATTCACTCATTCCTGTCCATTTTAGTTCATGGCTCCTAAAATGTTGATGCTGATTCTTGCCATCTCTTGCTTGAGCACATCCAGTTTACCTTGACTCATGGACTTAACATTCCAGGTTCTTATGCAATATTGTTCTTTACAACATCAGGCTTTACTTTCATCACCAGACACATACACAACTGAGCATAGCTTCTGCTTTGGCCCAGAATTGTCATTTTTCTAGAGCTATTTCTCCTTCTTCCCTAGTAGTATATTGAACACCTACTGTCCTAGGGGACTCATCTTCCAGTGTCAAATCTTTTTGCCTTTTCATACTGTTCATGGGTTTCTCAAGGCAAGAATACTGAAGTGTTTTGTCATCCCCTCTCCAGTGGACCATGTTTTGTCAGAACTCTCCATCATGACCCATCTATTTTGGGTGGTCGTACATAGTATGACTCATAGTTTCATTGAGTTACACAAGGCTGTGATCCATGTGATTCTAGCATCTTCCCATATCTAGGAAAGCACTAAATCCCTCCATGGTGACATCAGCTCCTTATCACAAAAACTTTTGTAGGATAAGTGCTTAATTACATGAACTCCCACTTCACCAAAATCACATATATTAACCTTCCTCCTTCCATCTCTTTGGAGGAGTTTCTCAGAGCTCTCTGAGGTGCTGTCTCCCAGGCTGCAACTCTCATTTTTCCCCAAATAAAACTTAATTCACAACTCTTACATTGTTCTTTTTTTTTTTAAAGTTGACAGTGATGACGTAGTTTTAGAATGCAATCACATAAACTAAAGCTTTGTACACAGCTTGAACAAATTGCTTTTTGATATTTTTAGATGTAGACTTAAAATTGATTTTTTTACCTACAGTTTATGGGGTCACACAGAGTCGAACATGACTGAAGCACTGTAGCAGCAGCAGCAGCAGCAGCAGCAGCAGTTATTAAGATCACATTTTTTTTTTTTAAGGTACTTTCTTGAGAAACGGTTCTAGTGACTGATTTTATAATACATATTCTTAAGATATAAAGAATTCTCAAGCAGAATTACATTACCTATAGGTAATGTAGAATTAAATATTTAATAAATGTAAATCTTAATAACCATTTTAATATTGCATACAGTGGATGTGCCAAATAATTATAGAAATATTGGAATTGTAACATGATGTCTTTCAAGACATCACTTTTGCTAAAAATCCCATTTATTATGGTTATAGTCATTCTTGCACAGAAATAGGCTCATGGCGGTCATACTTCTATCAAATGACTGACCAGCTCATAATAACCATCAAATATGAATGCAGTAGCAGAAAACTGATACTATTAGTCTTGATTCTCCAACTAGGAACTTTTAGAATTTTGAATTGACACAAAGAAAGAAAGTTTGTTGAGATGGGTCATGTTAAAATTTTAGTTCCAAAAGGAAGTCCAAGCATCTCCACTGGTAAGGTTTCTGAGACCATCCTGGTATCAACCCTCCCTAAGTCTTTAGACCCCATATGTTGTCAATACTGTCCCAATAAATTTCATTTTTTCTTGTTTTCAGTTTATACTAATTTCATCTTAAATATAACGTTTTATCACATCATTGTCCTCTCACGCCTAACACTCAAGTATTTCTTATTGTTCTTTAGTCACTAAGTTGTGTCCAACTATTTTGCAACCCCATGGACTGTAGCCTGCTGGGCTCCTCTGTCCATGGCATTTCCCAGGCAAGAATATTGGACTGGGCTGCCATTTCCTTCTCCAGAGGAATTCCTGCAACAGGGATTTAACCTGCATCTCCTATGTTGGCAGGAATTTCTTTACCACTGAGCCACTGGGAAAGCCCAAGTATTTCTTGATGTGTTAAGTTGAAATTTGTTAGTTATTAAAGTCTCTGGTAATTAATATATGGTTGTTAAACATTTTATTATTGTCAACCATGAAACTGTGTAAAATGTCTTAAGATTATCAATAATAAACATTCTAAAATTCATCTATAGTAATGAGAATTCTTTAGGAAAGGTAATACACACACACACAAAAAGTAAACAGAAAATAAATACTCCAAAAATTTTCTATTTAATATTTTCCTAATATAAATCCTTTTGGTTTTTAATTGAAATTTCTGAGAATGTATTTACCTCTCAATTTAAAAAAAGTGGTTGATGGCTATATTGGAAAAAATTGTTTTAATACTCAAAACACTATAAAATACTTTTATTAAAATGATGTACAGGAAAAGTCCCAAGGTATGTAGGTATGGCTGTTGCTCAGAGCAGCAACAGTGTCATACTCAGCCTTACTCTCTGTCACTCTGGCTTGTCCTCTACTATGCTTTAAGCATAGTCATGTGTTTGTCTAATGTTGTGCAACTAGTACACAAACTTTTTGAGAAAATGTTGAAGAAAATTGTACAGAATTCAGCATCTTAATTGAGAAAAATGATTAAAGTGAAAGACATTTTTTCTGCATAAAAGCAGTTATTAACCATATAAATGCTTTGAAGTCAGAAATCAGTGTTTAGGCATGCTAAATCACAAATAGTTGATTACTCTTATATGGGTTTCATGTTTTAGTTATATTTAGGGAAATTTGTTTGAGTCTTAGGGTTTATATGTAATGTAGAATAATATTTTCTTTCTGAAGTATTGGGGGAAAGCTCTTGTTACTATCTTCATGAAATACATTTATTTGAAGAAAGCTATTTTTCTGCAATTAAGATGTTCTTTAGTATAGAGAAAAAAACACTTCAAAATTATTTGCTATCCAGTGTAAAACTGCAGACAATTGTTCCTTATCACTTTTAATGCAAAGATCATAAACAAATTTAAAACAGCATTGAAAGGAAATATAGAAAAACTACATCAATTATAATTCATGCAGTAAAAGCCAAATAAATAAAAACCCTCTCCATACAATACAAAAAATCATTTAAAAATTATATATTTATATATAATTTTGCAAAAGCAGAAACATTATATGGCTAATCATATAATATGATGAGCATTTATATTAAAGTCAAGAATAAGATAACCAACACATTACTTTTAAAATTATTTATAAAGTGCAATCTATGTAATTAGATAAAAAGTAAAAAGCAAACTATTATTTTTAGTGATAGTTTTCAAATTTAGAAATCAAAAACAATGGAAATTTAAATGAGAATTCATTAATAGGAAAAATAAAGTGAAATTGAAAGTCGCTCAGTAATGTCTGACACTTTTTGCAACCCCATGGACTATACAGTCCATGGAATTCTTCAGGCCAGAATACTGGAGTGGGTAGCTGTTCACTTGAGTGGGTAGCCCATTTTCTTCTCTAGGGTAACCTTCCCAACCCAGGGCTCGAACCCAGGTATCCTGCATTGCAGGCAGATTCTTTGCCAGCTGAGCACCAGAAAACCCAAGAATACTGGAGTAGGTAGCCTATCCCTTCTCCAGCAGATCTTCCCAACAGAGGAATTGAACTGGGTCTTCTGCATTGCAGGCAGATTCTTTACCATCTGAGCTACCAGGTAAGCCTTTAATATGGAATAGTATAAAAATCAAAACTCTTCATTTTAACAAATAATAACCAGTTAAGAAGTATAACAGACGAAAATATTTTATGTATAAGAGCAGAAAATAATATTAACATTGAATTATAAATTAATCTAGTAAGAAACATTAAAATATACTAAGCATTATAAAATTTGGATAAATGAAAAGAAATATCTTTCTCTTGTATTGTCAAACTCAATATTGTAAAGATTCACTTTCAAAATTAACACATAAATTAATATAATATTAATAAAAGACTAACATATATTTCACTGTTCTTTTTCCTTTTTAATGTTTCTTTTACTTAAATCTAAAGAAAAATTAACATATAAAACATCCAAAATAATTTAATTTGAATGTGTGATGGGGAAAAACTCTTCCAGTAAGATTTTAAAATATATTATGAAGCTGTAGTAATTAAAGTAATTAAAACAATGTAGTTCAAATGCTGGTATGCATGGATATATCAATACAGTAGAATACATTGGTAAAGAACAGGACTCTAGTGCATATAGAGATTTAATATACAAAGAATTTAGCACATATTGGTCAGAACATTTAGAGTTACAAGTGAAAGAAACACAATTCAAATCGGTTCAGGTAAAAGGGTTTTTTTTGTTTGTTTTTTTTGTGTTTGTTTGTTTGTTTGTTTGTTTGTTTGTTTTGGCTAATGGTATATCATACTGTGGAAATGCAAGATTTCTAGCTAGGTCAATAGAAATGAGGACTTGCCATGTAGCACTAGTGGTAAAGAAACCATCCATCAATGCAGGAGACATGAGATTTGGGTTTGATCCTTGGGTCATGAAGATCACCTGGAGGAAAGTATGGCAATCCGCTCCAATATTCTTGTCTAGAGAATCCAATGGACAGAGTTTCCTGGTGGGCTACCGTCCACGGGGGGTTGCCTTTGTTGAAGTGATTTAGCTGAACTAATAACTGAACTGATTTAGCACACATGCAATGGGAATTAGGGATTCTTCATTCTCTGAATGTCCCTCATGATTGTCACAGAACCTAGCACAGGTGTCTGAGCCTTCCAGGCTCCCTATCCATGGGATTTCCCAGTCCAGCTTTCTTACCCGCAAAGCAAAAGCCTATTATGTTTCTTTGAAATCTTAAACCACTATCAGAAATGTTCTTCTTCTGTGTAGTTGAGCAGTAGACTCTTGACTTAGGTTCATGTTACTCCTCAGAGTCTTCAATTTTGTGTGGCTCAGGCCACCACAAAATGGTGGGCAAAGGTGTTCTCCAGATATCAAAGTATTGGGATCTCAAGGGGCACACCCGTTGTGTGTGAAAGCACACCCCAAGTGACTTAAAGAAAGACAAAAACAAAAACAAAAACAAGTCTTCAGTTGTGATATTAAGTCCCTATCTGTCCTAGCTGAGTACAAATTTGTGTCACTAAAATCATCTCTCGTGCATGACTTTCCTCTCTCCTGGAGTGAGTTACCACTTCTCCTTCCTTTCCTTTTTAGTTAGCTTTTAACATTGAAAACAGTTGAAGGGGAGGCGTTCACTCTCTACCAGGTGGAGCAAACAGTGGAGAGTTTACTAAAGCAGGCCCTCTCCATGCTTGTTCATGATGGACCTGAGCCACATTCCATGGGTCTATGTCTCTTCTGACTAAGGCCAAGTCTCCAAACTGTCTAGCCTCAGAATCAACATGTAGAAACCTTTTAATCAGCCCTCTGGTTGGCATTTAAAAACTGACCTGATCAGAAACTTGCTCTAAACTACTCACAGTCCGCCACAGCACTTAACACTTTTGAGAATCAAATAGCCTCAAACTCTGAGACTTTCATTCTATTTCATCATTGTTAGTGTTCCATGACCTCATATAATTTCCATTACTCTAGAAGTGTATTTTTCCAGTGTCTTCTCAGTCCACCCAGAAGTTTTATTCTTCTCAAAAGTCCTCAGTTTTGGGGAGTTTATCATCTTCATTGGAAGAACAGTTTTCTCTACTTCTAGTCATAACATTCTACTCCATGTGTAAATGATATCCAAGTTTGGAGAATATGATAATTTCCATAAAATATGACAGTCTTCAATTCATTTGATCTGAACCTTAGTCAAATATAGATTTCATTGTGATCCATTATATATGCATTTATAGGTATATAAAATACATATAATATATATAAAACAATAGAATCTTACTATGTGATGTAATCAGGTATTTCCATTTTTTTATCCTGTTGTACTTTATGTTTTAAACAATGATTGTTGTGATTCTCCAAACTGATTTCATAATTTACTAATGGGTCCCAAAAAACAATTAAAAACACTTCTTTAGGACAATGAGGACATTGACTAATGTATACTCCTCTCTCAGATGAAAATGGTTATTTCTGAAATGTAGGATTTGAGATAGGGAACTTAAATATTCTCTTTTATGCCCCCTTATTTCTGTGTAGTCTCTTGGAAATCACAGAGAAATTAATTTAAAAGATTAATTTCTCTTCCTTTACTGTTATCTGCCAATCACTACATACATGTTCACAATTCTTAAAATATTATATAAACTCCCTTCACATTTACTCCCATTTCATAATCCACAGTCTTTATGAGAGTGCCCATGTGTGCTGTGCTAAGTCACTTCAGTCGTGCCAAGCTTTTTGCAAGCTTACAGACTGTAGCCTTCCAGGGTCCTCTGTCCATGGAGATTCCCCAGGCAAGAATTCTGGAGTGGGTTGCCGTGCCCTCCTCATGAGAGTACCCATTATCTGTTAATGTTCCAACATGGTAGTATGTGCTATCTAAAAATTAGCTGTCCACAATTCCAGGCATTATTATTAGTATTCCTTATAAATACATGTTGCACAAAACTTTCTTAAAATTCTGTTTTCCCATATGCAGTTGGTATTAATTTTATCCCATAATATTCTAGATCAAACATCTTCCATATCTCTATGTAACTTTCTGGAAAGTAAATTCAGCTCAGTCAATATTGGAATCCTTCCCTGTGAAATACTTTTAAAATCCTGGATTTATATGATGTATGAAAAACTGTCCATCATTGTTTTCAACTTATCATCAGTCCTTTAGCATCACATTGATACAATTGAACAGTGAGGTTGACTGCCCCTCAGAAACTGGTTCTCTCTGAGTTTAACCAAACTCAGAATTCCTGTCGCCCTGTCCCCTCCATTGGCCCCTAAGTGGCAGCATGCAGCAATCTTTAACCCTAATTCCAAAGTGCAGTAATATATCCTATCTAGAGACAGGTTTTCATAGCAAGCAGAAAAGTGAAAGTCCCTTTGCATTTGCATATAACTTAATACTCTTAGACCAACCACATCTTTAACTCCCACTGAAAACTCACTTTCATTGCCTACTTCTCCAGGAAAATTCAGCCTAAAAAAAAAGTGCTATTCATTTTCCTGTTGAATGCATTACCTGTGGAAACTCAGACTTTTAAAAATATAATGAGTACTTCTGACTTTTAGGGAAGGAGGTGAACATGAGAAAGAAAATGCTTTATATTTTATTCCTGGGTTTCCACAAGAGCAAGAAAACCTAGGATACCAGATGTGTGTGTGTGAAAGAGAGAAAGAGGGAGGGATGAAGGGATGGAGAATATGACAATGTGATGAGAAAGAGGGAGAGAGAGAGAAAGAGGGAAAGGAGAAAGGAAGTTCTTTTTACAAATTCATTTTAAGCACTTAAAATTGCCATCTTTTGAATAGTGTGTATGTGTTAGTCACTCAGCATGTCTGACCCTTTGCTACTCCCTGGACTGCAGCTCGTCAGACTCCTCTGTCCATGGAATTCTCCAAGCAAGAAAACTGGAGTGGGTTGCCATTCTCTTCTCCAGGGATCTTTCCAACCTAGGGATCAAAACTGGGTCTCCCACTTTGCAGACAGATTCTTTATTAAGGCAGCAGAGAAAAAAAGGTACAGAAACCCTTTACAAACATTTTGTTTTCTATTTGATTCATTAGAATAATCATGAGATTAGAGATTATTATTTATGATTTTAATTTCTAAAATTGCATGCCTTATTGAATACATGTTAGGTTTAAACAATATATTACTGTATATAAACTAATATCAAGAGAATTATAAAATCTTGCTTTATATTACCCCAGAAAGAAAATGCTGCTTATATTTTTTGAAGAAGCATAGATTTGAGATTTAGCCAACTTTGCATTTGTGAAATTTCAAATATAGACGTTGTCTATTTTAAGACAACTGCATTAGTAAATAGGATGGCAATCAGTCCGGTGTTCTCAACACATGCATGAAATACACACTCACTCTAAGCGACCAGAAGAACTGCAATGAAGAGAAGAGAAAATAAAATTGAACATTAATAAAACTAAGGAAATTAAAACTATTTTTGCTTGCCACAGCAACTTTAATGATCTAATTGACTTCATCTATATTTTTCAGGTGATTTCTTTCATTTCTTGAGGTTAAATTTACAGTGGTTTTTCTTCTTTCAGAATGGGTGTGTAGTGCTTAAAATGATTGATTCTAGAATTATTAAAAACATATTTGTTTTTCCTATGGATAAACAAATGTTTATGTGTGTGAGTGTGCGCAAACACACAGCATGAATATGGAAAAATGAAAGTAGTGGACAAAAGAAGAAAATAAAAAGTTTATCTTAGGTTTTGAGTGGCTGTTCAGTTCAGTTCAGTCGCTGGAGTCCGACTCTTCGCGACACCATGAAGTGCAGCATGCCAGGCCTCCCTGTCCATTACCATCTCCCGGATTTCACTCAGATTCACATTCATCGAGTCCGTGATGCCATCCAGCCATCTCATCCTCTGTCGTTCCCTTCTCCCCCTGCCCCCAGTCCTTCCCAGCATCAGAGTCTTTTCCAATGAGTCAACTCTTCGCATGAGGTGACCAAAGTACTGGAGTTTCAGCTTTAGCATTATTCCTTCCAAAGAAATCCCAGGGCTGATCTTCAGAATGGACTGGTTGGATCTCCTTGCAGTCCAAGGGACTCTCAAGAGTCTTCTCCAACACCACAGTTTAAAAGCATCAATTCTTCAGCGCTCAGCCTTCTTCACAGTCCAACTCTCATATCCATACATGACCACAGGAAAAACCATAGCCTTGACTAGACGGAACTTAGTCGGCAAAGGAATGTCTCTGCTTTTGAATATACTATCTAAGTTGGTCATAACTTTTCTTCCAAGGACTAAGCATCTTTTAATTTCATGGCTGCAATTACCATCTGCAGTGATTTTGGAGCCCCAAAAAATAAAGTCTGACAACGTTTCCACCGTTTCTCCATCTATTTCCCATGAAGTGATGGGACCGGATGCCATGATCTTTGTTTTCTGAATGCTGAGCTTTAAACCAACTTTTTCGCTTTCCTCTTTCACTTTCATCAAGAGGCTCTTTAGTTCTTCTTCACTTTCTTCCATAAGGGTGGTATCATCTGCATATCTGAGGTTATTGATATTTCTCCCGGCAATCTTGATTCCAGCTTGTGTTTCTTCCAGCCCATTGTTTCTCATGATATATTTTGCATATAAGTTAAATAAACAGGGTGACAGTATACATCCTTGACGTACTCCTTTTCCTGTTTGGAAGCAGTCTGTTGTCCCATGTCCAGTTCTAATTGTTGCTTCCTGACCTGCATACAGATTTCTCAAGAGGCAGGTTAGGTGGTCTGGTATTCCCATCTCTTTCAGAATTTTCCACACTTTATTGTGATCCACACAGTCAAAGGCTTTGACATAGTCAATAAAGCAGAAATAGATGTTTTTCTGGAACTCTCTTGCTTTTTCCAGGATCCAGCAGATGTTAGCAATTTGATTTCCGGTTCTTCTGCCTTTTGTAAAACCAACTTGAACATCAAGGAGTTCACAGTTCACATATTGCTGAAGCCTGGCTTGGAGAATTTTGAGCATTACTTTACTAGCATGTGAGATGAATGCAATTGTGCAGTAGTCTGAGCATTCTTTGGCATTGCCTTTCTTTGGGATTGGAATGAAAACTGACCTTTTCCAGTCCTGTGGCCACTGCTGAGTTTTCCAGATTTGTTGGCATATTGAGTGCAGCACTTTCACAGCATCATCTTTCAGGATTTGAAACAGTTCCACTGGAATTCCATCACCTCCACTAGCTTTGTTCGTAGTGACGCTTTCTAAGGCCCACTTGACTTCACATTCCATTATGTCTGGCTCTAGGTCATTGATCATACCATTGTGATTATCTGGGTCATGAAGAACTTGTGTATAGTTCTTCTGTATATTCTTGCCACCTCCTCTTAAAATCTTCTGCTTCTGTTAGGTCCATACCATTTCTGTCCTTTATCGAGCTCATCTTTGCATGAAATGTTCCCTTGGTATCTCTAATTTTCTTGAAGAGATCTCTAGTCTTTCCCATTCAGTTCTTTTCCTCTATTTCTTTGCATTGATAAGGCCCAATTGCTCATGTTAGTGCTTTAGTTCATTTTGAATTTATATTAATTTCATTAATAACTTCTGCAAAGTTATATTGTAGTAAAAAAAAAAAACAATATTAGTAGCCTACAACAACAAAATTTGATTTCTTATCCCTGTCACTTGGTTTTCTGAGTTCATCTGTGCTTTGCTTTATATTGTCTTCATTGCAAAACCCAAGCTGAAAAAACAGCCTTATCTGGTTTTTATGATGGAGAAGGAAGAGTAATGTTGGAACCTTGCAATGCTGGGAGAAGGGATATACAGGATTCTAGTTAGCTTTAGTCTTCTACATGGAAGAAAAGAAATCCAACTCAAGGACCCTTTAATCTTTTTGTCCTACTAAAGGACTGAAAATCATGTCCAAAATAACGTCTAGAGGTTGCTAAGTCGCTTCAGTCATGTCCAACTATGTGCGACCCCATAGACGGCTGCCCAACAGGCTCCCCTGTCCCTGGGAATCTCCAGGCAAGAACACTGGAGTGGGTTGCCATTTCCTTCTCCAATGCATGAAAATGAAAAGCAAAAATGAAGTCACTCAGTTGTGTCTGACTCCCAGCGACCCCATGTACTGCAGCCCACCAGGCTCCTTCGTCCATGGGATTTTCCAGGCAAGGGTACTAGAGTGGAGTACCATTGCCTTCTCTGAATGTCTAGAAGTAGAGTCACTAAAATAGTAAGATTTAATCATGGGACTTTAAAATGCTTCCCTTTCCTCCATAGCTTACCATCAAATTACAAAACGTCTATTGACAGCAGTTCCTTTTATGCAGTACATTTAACTCAGCTATCAAATAATAATAATAATAAAAGAATACAAGATACACTCAAAGGCAAAAGGCACAGTTGGAAGAAACAAAGAATAAAAATCAGAATCAGATATGCTAGGAGTGTTGAACTAACCAAACCAGGAATTTCAAACAGTTATGACTGATATGCTAGGTGCATGAGTGGATAAAGTATACAGCATCAAGAACAAATGGGCAATATAAGCAGGGAAATGGAAATTCTAAGCAAAAGAAGAAGAAGAAGAAGAAGAAATGTTAAGGATCAAAAATACTATAACAGAAATGAACAATGCCTTTGATGTCCAGTAGACTGGACACAGATGAGGAAAGAGTTCCTGGAGGGCGGTCCTAAGATGGCAGGGGAATAAGACAGGGAGACTAATTTCTCCCCAACAAATTCATTAAAAGAACATTTAAATGCTGAGTAAATTCCACAAAACAACTTCTGAATGCTGGCAGAGGACATCAGACACCCAGAAAAGCAGCCCATTGATTGTCTTCAAAAGGAGTGCTGTATAGATGGAGAAGTCTTGAGGATATTGTAAAAATAAGACTGGAAACCACAAGCAGGAGGTTTAAATCCAAATCCTGAGAATACCAGAGAACTCCTGATTCCAGGGAACATTAATCAACAGGAGCTCATCAAACGCCTCTATACCTACACTGAAACCAAACACCACCCAAGGGCCAACATGTTCCAGAGGAAGACATACCACACAAATTCTCTAGCAACACAGGAACACAGCCATGAGCTTCAATATACAGGCTGCCCTAAGTCACTCCAAACCCACTGACATCTCATAACTCATTACTGGACACTTCATTGCACTCCAGAGAGAAGAAATCCAGCTCCACCCACCAGAACACCAACAAAAGCTGCCCTAACCAAGAAACCTCGACAAGCCACCGCAACTCCACCCACACAACTCCACCCACAGCAAAGAAACTCCACAATAAAGAGAACTCCACAGAACTGCCAGAATACAGAAAGGCCACCCCAATGCAGCAATATAAACAGGATGAAGAGACAGAGGAAGACCTAGCAGGTAAAGGAACAGGATAACTGGCCACCAACCAAACCAAGCAAAAGAGGAAGAAATAGGGAATCCACCTGATAAATAATTCCAAATAATGATAGTGAAAATGATACAAAGTCTTGAAATCTATATGGAATCAGAGATAAATACTCTGGTGACAAGGATTGAGAAGATGCAAGAATGGTTCAATAAGGACATAGAAGAAATAAAAAGAGTCAGTATATAATGAATAATGCAATAAATGAGATCAAAACACTATGGAGGGAACAAATAGTAGAATAATGGAGGAAGAAGATAGGATTAGTAAAGTAGAAAATAGAATGGTAGAAATAAATGAATCAGAGAGGAAAAAAAGAAAAACAAAAGAAATGAGGACAATCTCAGAATAAATCTCCAGAACAAAGTTAAACACCCCTACATCCGAGTCATAGGAGTCCTAGAAGAAGAAGACAAAAAGAAAGACCATGAGAAAATACTTGAGGAGATAATAGTTGAAAACTTCCCTAAAATGGTGAAGGAAATAATCACCTAAGTCCAAGAAACCCAGAGAGTCCCAAACAGGGTAAACCCAAGGTAAAACACCCCAAGACACATATTAATCAAATTATCAAGGATCAAACACAAAAAACAAATATTAAAAGCAGCAAGGGAAAAACAACAAATAACACACAAGGGGATTCTCATATGGATAACAGCTGATCTTTCAATAGAAACTCTTCAGACCAGGACGGAATGGCAGGACATAATTAAAGTGATGAAAGAAAATAACCTATAGCTCAGATTACTGTACCCAGCAAGGATCTCATTCATATATGAATAAGAAGCAAAACCTGACAAGCAAAACCTGAGAGAATTCAGCACCACCAAACCAGCTCTCCAATAAATGCTAAAGGATACTCTCTAGATAGGAAACACAAAAAGGGTGTATAAACCCAAAACAATAAAGTAAATGGCAACAGCATCATACTTATCAATAATTACCTTAAACATAAATGGGTTGAATGCCCCAGCTAAAAGAAAAGACTGGATGAATGGATACAAAAATAAGACCCTTATATATGTTGTCTACAAGAGACTCACTTCAAAACAAGGGACATATACAGACTGAAAGTGAAGGGCTGGAAAAAGCTATTTCACACAAATAGAGACCAAAAGAAAGCAGGAGTAGCAATACTCATATCAGATAAAATAGACTTTAAAACAAGGCTGTGAAAAGAGATGAAGAAAGACAATACATAATGATCAAAGGATTAATCCAAGAAGATATAACAATTATAAATACATATGCACCCAACATAGGAGCACCACAACATGTAAGACAAATGCTAACAAGTATGAAAGGGGAAATTAACAATAGATTTTAATACCCCAATCACACCTATGGATAGATCAACTAAACAGAAAATTAACAAGGAAACACAAACTTTAAATGATGCAATAGACCTTTTAGACCTAATTGATATCTATAGGACATTTCACCCCAAAACAATGAATTTCGCCTTTTTCTCAAGTGCACACAGAACTTCCTCCAGGATAGATCACATCCTGGGACATAAATCTAGCCTTGGTAAATTCAAAAACTTGAAATCATTCCAAGCATCTTTTCTGACCACAATGCAGTAAGATTAGATCTCAATTACAAGAGAACAGCTATTAAAAATCCAACAAATGGAGGCTGAAAAACATGCTTCTGAATAACCAACAAATCACACAAGAAATCAAAAATAAATCAAAATATGCATAGAAATGAATGAAAATGAAAACACAACAACCCAAAACCCGTGGAACAATGTAAAAACAGTGTTAAAGGGAAAGTTCATAAAAATACAGGCATACCTCAAGAAACAAGAAAAAAGTCAAATAAATAACCTAACTCTACATCTAAAGCAACTAGAAAAGGAAGAAATGGAGAACCCCAGAGTTAGTAGAAGGAAAGAAATCTTAAAAATTAGGGCAGAAATAAATGCAAAAGAAACAAAAGAGACCACAGCAATAATCAACAAAACCAAAAGCTGGTTCTTTGAAAGGACAAATAAAATTGACAAACCATTAGCCAGACTCATCAAGAAACAAAGGGAGCAAAATCAAATCAATAAAATTAGAAATAAAAATGGAGAGATCACAACAGACAACACACAAATACAAAGGGTCATAAGAGACTACTATCAGCAATTATATGCCAATAAAATGGACAATGTGGAAGAAATGGACAAATTGTTAGAAAAGTACAACTTTCCGAAACTGAACCAGGAAGAAATAGAAAATCTTAACAGACCCATCATAAGCATGGAAATTAAAACTGTAATCAGAAATCTTCCAGCAAACAAAAGCCCAGATCCAGATGGTTTCACAGCTGATTTATACCAAAAATTTTGAGAAGAGCTAACACCTACCCTACTCAAATTCTTCCAGAAAATTGCAGAGAAAGGTAAACTTCCAAGCTCATTCTATGAGGCCACCATCACCCTAATGCCAAAACCTGACAAAAATGCCACAAAAAAAGAAAACTACAGGCCAATATCACTGATGAACATAGATGCAAAAATCCTTAACAAAATTCTAGCAATCAGAATCCAACAATGCATTAAAAAGATCATACACCATGACCAAGTGGGCTTTATCCCATGGATGCAAGGATTCTTCAATATCCGCAAATCAATCGATGTAACACACCACATTAACAAACTGAAAAATAAAAGACATGATTTTCTCAATAGATGCAGAGAAAGCCTTTGACAAAATTCAACTTCAACTTATGATAAAAACTCTCCAGAAAGCAGGAACAGAAGGAACATACCCCAACATACTAAAAGCTATATATAACAAACCCACAGAAAACATTATCCTCAATGGTGAAAAATTGAAAGCATTTCCCTAAAGTCAGGAACAAGACAAGGGTGCCCACTTTCACCACTACTATTCAACATAGTTTTGAAAGTTTTGGCCACAGCAATCAGAGCAGAAAAAGAAATAAAAGGAATCCAAACTGGAAAAGAAGAAGTAAAACTCTCACTGTTTGCAGATGACATGATCCTCTACATAGAAAACCCTAAAGACTCCACCAGAAAACTACTAGAGCTAATCAGTGAATATTATAAAGTTGCAGGATATAAAATCAACACTCAGAAATCTCTTGCATTCCTATATACTAATAATGAGAAAATAGATAAATTAAGGAAACAATTCCATTTACCATTGCAACGAAAAGAATAAAACTTATAAATATATCTACCTAAAGAAAGTAAAGACCTATATATAGAAAACTATAAAACACTGGTGAAAGAAATCAAAGAAGACACTAATAAATGGAGAAATACACAATGTTTATGGATCAGAAAAATCAATACAGTGAAAATGAGTATACTACCCAAAGCAATCTATAGATTCAATGCAATCCCTATCAAGCTACCAGCGGTATTTTTCACAGAACTAGAACAAATAATTTTACAATTTGTATGGAAATATAAAAAACCTCGAATAGCCAAAGCAGTCTTGAGAAAGAAGCATGGAACTGGAGGAATCTACCTGCTTGACTTCAGGCTCTACTACAAAGCCACAGTCATCAAGACAGTATGGTCCTGGCACAGAGACAGAAATATAGATCAATGGAACAAAATAGAAAGCCCAGAGATAAATCCATGCACCTATAGACACCCTTATCTTTGACAAAGGAGGCAAGAATATACAATGGAGAAAATCTCTTTAACAAGTGGTGCTGGGAAAACTGGTCAACCACTTGTAAAAGAATGAAATTAGAACACTTTCTAACATGATACACAAAAATATACTCAAAATAGATTAAATATCTAAACTTAACACCAGAAACTATAAAACTCCTAGAGGAGAACATAGGCAAAACACTCTCTGACATAAATCACAGCAGGATACTCTATGATCCACCTCCCAGAATTTTGGAAAGAAAAGCAAAAATAAACAAATGGGACATAATTAAAATTAAAACATTTTGCACAAGAAAGGAAATTAAGCAAGGTGAAAAGACATTCTTCAAAGTGGGAGAAAATAATACCAAATGAAACAACTGACAAAGAATTAATCTCAAAATATACAAGCAAATCCTGTAGCTCAATTCCAGAAAATTAAATGACCCAGTCAAAAAATGGGCCAAAGAACTAAACGGACATTTCTCCAAAGAAGACATACAGGTGGCTAACAAACACATCAAAAGATACTCAACATCACTTATTATTCAGTTCAATTCAGTCGGTCAGTTGTGTCCGACTCTTTGCGACCCCATGAATCACAGCACGCCAGGTCTCCCTGTTCATCACCATCTCCCGGAGTTCACTCAGACTCACGTCCATCAAGTCTGTGATGCCATCCAGCCATCTCATCCTCGGTCGTCCCCTTCTCCTCCTGCCCCCAATCTCTCCCAGCATCAGAGTATTTTCCAATGAGTCAACTCTTAAATGCAAATCAAAACCACAATGAAGTACTGTTTTACACCAATCAGAATGGCTGCAATCCAAAAGTCTACAAGCAATAAATGTTGGAGAGGATGTGGAGTAAAACGAACCCTCTTACAGTGTTGATGGGAATGCAAACTAATACAGCCACTATTTAGAACAGTGTGGAGATTCCTTAAAAAACTGGAAATAGAACTGCCTTATCACCCAGCAATCCAACTACTGGGCATACACACCGAGGAAACCAAAATTGAAAGAGACACATGTACCCCAATGTTCATCACAGCACTGTTTATAGTGGCCAAGACATGGAAGCAACCTAGATGTCCATCAGCAGATGAATGGATAAGAAAGCTGTGGTACAATTGGGAGGTCATGTACACCTGTGGCTGATTCATGTCAATGTATGGCAAAACCAATACAGTATTGTAAAGTAGAATAAAGTAAAAATAAAACTTAAAAAATAATAAAATAAAAGAAAGCTGTAGTACATATACACAATGGAGTATTACTCAGCCATTAAAAAGAATAAATTTGAATCAGTTCTAATGAAGTGGATGAAACTGGAACCTATTATAAAGAATGAGTAAGACAGAAAGAAAAACACCAATACAGTATACTAATGCATATGTATGAAATTTAGAAAGATGGTAATGATGACCCTGTATGCAAGACAGCAAAAGAGACACAGATGTATAGAACAGTCTTTTGAACTCTGTGGGAGAGGGAGAGGGTGGGATGATTTGGGAGAATGGCATCAAAACATGTATAATATCATATATGAAACAAACCACCAGTCCAGGTTCAATGCATGATACAGCATGCTTGAGACTGTTGCACTGGGATGACCCAGAGGAATGGTACAGTCAGGGAGGTGGGAGGGGGTTCAGGGTAGGGATCACGTGTACACCCATGGCAGATTCATGCTGATGTATGGCAAAACCAATACAATATTGTAAAGTAATTAGACTCCAATTAAAATAAATAAACATATTTTTAAAAATATTAAAAAAATAAATAGATCTCAATGAAAAAAAAAAAGACAAAGAATTCCTAGGCTTGATGATACCTCAGTGGAAAGCTCCCATACTGAAAAAGCAGAGAAAAAGGACCAAAACAAACAAAACCTGCAAGAAAACAAAAGCAAAGGAACAAACTATTGAAGAATTGTGGTACATATTAAAAAAGGTGTAAATATAGGTAATGGAAATACCAGAAGAGGAAAAGAGAAATACAGAATATTTAAAACAATCATGATTGAGCATTTTCTCCAAATTAATGTCAAACAACAAACCACAGATCTAGGAAACTCAGAGAATACAAGCAGGATATATGCAAAAAAAAAAAAAAAAAAAAAACCAACCTATAGATAGGCATATCATTTTAACCTAAGGAAAATAAAAAATGAAAAATCCTGAAAGAAGCCAGGGATAAAAAATGCCTTACATATAGAGGGGTAAAGTTAAGATTTATATACAACTTCTTCTCAGAAACTATGTGCTAGAGACAGTATATTTGTGTCCCCTGTTCAAAAATTCACGTTGAACTCCGAACCCCCATTTTGAGGGTATTTGGATATGAGGCTTTGGAGTGATTAAGTCATGAGGTTGGAGCCCTGATAAATGGGATTAGTGTCCTTATAAGTGATCCAACCTAGATAGCATATTCAAAAGCAGAGACATTACTTTGCCAACAAAGGTCCGTCTAGCCAAGGCTGTTTTTCCAGTGGTCATGTATGGATGTGAGAGTTCGACTGTGAAGAAAGCTGAGCACTGAAGAACTGATGCTTTTGAACTGTAGTACTGGAGAAGACTCTCAAGTGTCCCTTGGATTGCAAGAAGATCAACCAGTCCATTCTAAAGGAGATCAATCCTGTGTGTTCATTGGAAAGAATGATGCTAAAGCTGAAACTCCTGTACTTTGGCCACCTCATGCGAAGAGGTGACTCATTGGAAAAGACTCTGATGCTGGGAGGAATTGAGGGCAGTAGGAGAAGGGGGACGACAGAGGATGATATGTTTGGATGGCATCACCGACTTGATGGACATGAGTTTGAGTGAACTCTGGGAGTTGGTGATGGAGAGGGATGCCTGGCGTGCTGCAATTCTTGGGGTCACAAAGAGTTGGACATGACTGAGCGATGGAACTAAACTGAACTGAAGTGATCCAAAAGAGTTTTTTATGCTTTAGGCCATGTGCTGCTGCTGCCAGGAAGCAGGTCTTCATGCATGCTCAGTTATGTCTGACTCTTTCAGACCCAATGAACTGTAGCTTGTTATGATTCTCTGTCCATGGCATTTTCCAGGCAAAATACTGAAGTGGGTTGCCATTTCTTACTCCAGTTCAACTGATTATGCTTCTGCAATTAGATAAACATCCTTAGCCCAAATAAATAAATAAACCTTGATATAAAATCTAACACAGTATATGAAAATAAACTCAAGATGGATCACAGATTTAATTGAAAGATGTAAAATTATGAAAATTTTGGAAAAACATAAAGAAAAAAACTTTGAGAACTAAGATTAGGAAAGGAATTCTTGTACATGACAGCAAAAATGCAATTCACTAAAAGAATGTAATAAAAAAATTAGACTTCATTAAAATTAAAGATTTTTTTCCTCTGCAGAAGACTCTATCAAGTGTATGAGAAACAAATTAAAAACTGAAAGAAAATATCTGCAAAGTATATATCAGGAATATATAAAGTATTACAAAAACAGTCAAAAAGATGAAAAGGATTCAATTAGAAAATGACAAAAGACATAAATACAAAGAAAATATACAGATGGCAAATAGCAAATTGAAAGATGTTCATTAGCCAATATGGAGACAAAAATTAAAACACAATGGAGTATCACTATAAATCTTCTAAAGTGGTTACAACATAAAAAGTGAAAAATATCAAATACTGATGAGGCTGCAAAGAAACTAGATTTGTAATACATTGCTGGTGGGATGTAAAATGGTTCAGTTACCCTGTGTAGGAAACCTGTTTGGTAGTTTTTGATTAAACTATATAAACTTACCATATGACTCAATACTTGCAATCTTACATATTTCTTCCAAGGAAATTAATTAAACTCATTTTCACATGAAGTCCTACACATAAATGCTCATAACAGATACTGCAAACAACAAAAAACTTGGAAGAAAAAAAAAATCCTTCTATGGGTGAATGTGTAAACAAACTGTGGCACATTCATAAAATGGAATACTATTCATAAATACAAAGAAATCTACTTATACATCCAACAACTTGGATAAGAAGCCAAGATCAAAAGATTATATACTATATTATTCCATTTATATAACATTCTTGGCAAAATGTAATGTCTTGAAAATGAAAAAGGCTTCAAGAAGAAAACAGATTAGTGTTGGCTAAAAGACAGTGAAAGTATAATGGTTAGCATAAGAGAATTCCTTTGTGGTAATGAAAAATTTCTGTATTTTTGCAGTTATATACAAAGTAAAATTCCATGGGGCTACACACACGCATACATGACTTTATGCTGAGTAAAAGCTGATAAATCTGAATGAGGCCTGTAACTTAGATAAGAGTATTTACCAATATCAATTTACTGGTTTTGAGATTATACTACAGTTAGGTGGAATATAAGCACTGGGGAAGCTAGGTAAAAGGAACACAAGACTCTTTACTTTTGCAGCTTCCTGTGAGTCTACTATTCTTTCAAACTGAAAGTTTAAAAATATAAAATTTAACATATTAGAATTTCCCAAACATTTAAACAGTGATATAAATGAGTTTAATAAGATACTTCTTACATTTTGTTAATTTCTCAAGTTTCATATATCAGATAATTTAAGTGATTTAAATGTTACAGGAAATGGAATTTGCTGTCTCTGTTCCCTAGTATGTATTAAGTGAAAAAGAGTGTTGTAATCAAACTTAACATCTAGATAAAGTCAAATGATTTATTAAATTATAACATTTCTTGAACTCATCAGAATTAAAGTTGCAAGGTAATCCAGTTGTCTGAAATCTGAGGCAAGACAAACATTTCCAGAGAAAGATAGGATAAAGATAAACATTTCCAGAGAAAGATAAGTATTGCTTACCAAAGGCAGAACTCAGGAAAGAGATGGAGTTGGCATTCAAAAATGTATAAGAACAATTTAGCCAAATTTGTAACTACTTAAATCTGAGTGTATAATAGCATGAGATTATACAGTGTCTTGGAGCCAGAAACACAAAGGGAGTGTGCATCCCTTCATGTGCTCTTTCTACATCACATCATATGGGCAGGGCTATAGCCTAGAGGGTTTAATTTGCTGGTGAAGATGTGGTGGAGGGGAACAATCTAGCTGTGGAACATTAGAAAGTCTCACCTGAATCCTTCTCTACAGAATAAAATCTTAAGCCACTGTGGGAAGAGCAGCAGTCTGTCCAACTGAACATCTGGAGACCCATTTCGGTTGTGGAAGGGAACTGACTAAATTTCTCTCTACTTCCTCAGATTGATATACAGACAGTTCCCAACTTAACATAGTTCAACTTAAAATATGGTTCTACTTATGATTTTCAGGCTTTATAATAGTGCAAGAAGAATACACACTCAGTAGAAATCATATTTGGCATTTTGAATTTTTATCTTTCTCAAATTTTGATCTTTTCCTAGGCTAGCCATGTATAGTAGGAATGATACCCTCTGCAAAGCTTCACAGAGTCTACCAGTCAACTACAAGTTCAAGAGGGTAAACATCGAATACAATTACAACCATTCTGTACCCATACAAACGATCCCTATAAGAGATGCAGGTTCACTCCCTGGGTTGGGAATATCCTCTGGGGTTGGAAATGGCAACCTGCTCCAGTATTCTTGCCTGGAAAATTCCATGAACAGAGGAGCCTGGCAGCCTATAGTCCATAAGACTGCAAAGAGTTGGACATGACTGAGTGCCGGGGTCCAGCCCAGGTGGGTCCAGGGAATTCAAAGCGGAGACGGCGCCAGCAAGGAAAGATTTATTTATTCACTAATATGAAAATATAAGATTAGATTAAGAAGAAATAGTGTAGGAGGAAAATTAAGTAGAGAAAGAAGGCTGAATAACGGATTGGGGAGAATGCTAATAAAATCTCTGAACAAGAGATTTGCACCATCTACAAAGGGCCACCAGAGGGAAGGAGAGGGAGAAAAGGAGTAGGAGAGAGACATGGGGGAGCCAATTTCCCAAGAAACTAGGCTGAGAGACTAGTCCGAGAAACTGGTCCATCCTTTATTGTTCAAAAGGTCTTTTATGCTTTTGATAAAACATGAAGGTCAATAGGTACACAGTTATGCAGTGTTAACAGCTCTTTTTATTATTATTATTATTTTTTAATAAGGGTTTGTCAACCAGAAGACTTGTTTGTGTTGATCTTCCCAAGGTCTGGCACCACTCTCAGAAAATCACTAAACAAAGTTACATTCTTACACAGCAAAGATACAGCAACTTATAACAAGTAAAGGGAGTACAATGATTTACAGCAAAAGAGAAACAATCAACTCAAAACTCTAGTGTTGCTAACATCAAAGCTACTACATATTTTTTTCTATGTCCTGCTTACATTGAGCAGCGTCCTTCCAGGTGCCTAAAAGATAAAGAATATGGAGGTCTGGCAGCAATCCTGAGTCAACAGTGAAAACCCATCACCAATATAATTTTTAAC
The DNA here is from genome assembly GCA_917880005.1 of Nanger dama. Taxonomy (NCBI): domain Eukaryota; kingdom Metazoa; phylum Chordata; class Mammalia; order Artiodactyla; family Bovidae; genus Nanger; species Nanger dama. Next base: position 9,957,131 of record CAKJTW010000059.1, read on the forward strand.
TCTTTAGAAAAGGCTCTGTGTCTTTAAGATGCTTTCAGGCACAAAGCTAGGGGGCTGTAAGCAATTCACAAGCTGTAAGGAGTCCGGGAAAAACCAGTTAGGCAAGCTAAAGAGCTCTCAGAAGGGGTTTAACTGAAACATCCCTTTCAAATGCAGAAGACTAAAGCCCTGAGTTGACTTTTTCCCAGAGAATATCAGAAGAATGGAAAAACAGAGTGCAGAGGCCAGCAGATTCTTCTTTTTTGGGAGGTGGATGCTCATGAAACCCCTGAAGTTTGATCACGCCTTGCATATGCCAAACTTCCTTCCATGTGACCCTGTCTCAGGTGGGATTCCTCACACTGGCTCCTGGCAACTGAGCAACTGGGTGCACATACATACACACACACACACACACACACACACATACACAATAGTCAATTAATTGCATGGAACATTCAACACTTTATTGTAAAAAGGCATTGTGTTGATGATTTTGTCCAACTTCTGCCTAATGTAAGTGTTCTGAGAACATTCACAGCAGCCTAGACAAAGCTGTAATGTTTGGTAGATTAGATGTGTACTAAACACACTTTCAATTTAGGATATTTTCAACTTTAGATTGGTTTATTGTGATATCAACCCATCATAAGTCAAATAAAATTTGTATATATAAAGCAAATTATTAATAGGGCAGGCTTCCCTGGTGACTCAGAATGGAAAGAATCCACCTGCAATGCGGGAGACCTAGGTTTGCTCCCTCGGGTTGGGAATATTCCCTGAAGGATGGCATGGCAACCCACTCCAGTATTCTTTCCTGGAGAATCCCCATGGACAGAAGAGACTAGCAGTTATAGTCCATGTGATCACAAAGAGTCGGACATGACTGAGCAATTAAGCATAGCATTAATAGGGCAAACAAGTCAATTAAAAGTAGATATAATATGTAATAGACACCTCACAAAAGAACACATGCAAATTATTAATAAACACAAGATGCTCAATGCATCATCAGAGAAATGCAAATACCAGTTAAAACACAAAAAGATACTACTATATATTAACCAAAATGAGTGAAATTAAAATAAATGATATGTATTGGGAAGTATGTGGAACAACCAGAACTTTCATACAGTGTTGGTTGGGAGCGTAAAATGATAAAACAAATTTTGGAAAGTTGTTCAGAGAAAGCTTTTAAAGTTATACAGAAATTTACAATTTGACTACCAGTTCCACTCCATGGTATTTACCCAAGAGAAGCTAAATCATATATACTACAAAGATTGTTTGCATGATCCATCACAATTTCATTCATAATAGCCCAGCAATGAAATCAACCCAAATGTCCATCAAAAAGTGAATAACAAATTAATTTATATGCATACAAAGAAATTACTATTCAGTAATTAAAATAAACTACTGATATATACAATGACATAAGAAAACATCTATCCTGTTATAGAGTTTTCCTGAGACTCATCTGTACTCCTGTATTCATTTTTTTCTTAACCTATGAGAAAGATGAGGACACTGAAAGATAAACTATGGTATAAGAAAGTATATTATGATTGCTGATACAGAAAATTTTAACCACGAGGGGAAGAATTCCCAGACCTTATTATGCCATAAGGCCAGGGGTAGAAGATCTGAGTAATTAGTGTCATTTAAATGTTTTAGTTGTCACACACACACACTCCAATAAATAAATGGGTCCAGACATCCTGGAATGTGAATTCAATGGGCCTTAGAAAGCATCACTATGAACAAAGCTAGTGGAGGTGATGGAATTCCAGTAGAGGTATTTCAAATTCTGAAAGATGATGCTGTGAAAGTGCTGCACTCAGTATGCCAGCAAATTTGGCAAACTCATCAGTGGCCACAGGACTGGAAAGGTCAGTTTTCATTCCAATCCCAAAGAAAGGCAATGCCAAAGGATGCTCAAACTACCATACAGCTGCACTCATCTCACATTCTAGTAAAGTAATGTTCAAAATTCTCCAAGCCAGGCTTCAACAGTACGTGAACCATGAACTTCTAAATGCTCAAGCTGGATTTAGAAAAGGGAGAGGAACCAGAGATCAAATGGAGAAACATCTATTTCTGCTTTATTGACTATGCCAAAGCCTTTGACTATGTGGATCACAATCAACTGTGGAAAATTCTGAAAGAGATGGGAATACCAGACCTGACCTGCCTATTGAGAAACCTGCATGCAGGTCAGGAAGCAACAGTTAGAACTGGACATGGAACAACGGACTGGTTCCAAATAGGAAAAAGAGCATATCAAGGCTGTATATTGTCACCCTGCTTATTTAACTTATATGCAAAGTACATCATGAGAGACACTGGGCTGGATGAAGCATAAGCTAAAATCAAGACTGTTGGGAGAAATATCAATAACCGCAGATATGCAGATAACACCACCCTTACGGCAGAAAGTGAAGAAACTAAAGAGCCTCTTGATGAAAGTGAGAGTGAAAAAGTTGGCATAAAACTCAACATTCAGAAAACTAAGATCATGGCATCTAGTCCCATCACTTCATGGCAAATAGACAGGGAAACAGTGGAAACAGTGTCAGACTTTATTTTTCTGGGCTCCAAAATCATTGCAGATAGTGACTTCGGCCATGAAATTAAAAGACGCTTACTCCTTGGAAGGAGAGTTATGACCAACCTAGACAGCATATTGAAAAGCAGAGACATCACTTTGCTGACTAAGGTCCATCTAGTCAAGGCTATGGGTTTTTCCAGTGATCATGTATGGATGTGAGATTTGGACTACAAAGAAAGCTGAGCACTGAAGAATTGATGCTTTTGAAGTGTGGTGTTGGAGAAGATTCTTGAGAGTCCCTTGGACCTCAAGGAGATCCAACCAGTCCATCCTAAAGGAGACCAATCCTGGGTGTTCATTGGAAGGACTGATGCTAAACCTGAAACTCCAGTACTCTGGCCACCTAATGCAGAGAGTTGACTCATTTGAAAAGACCCTGATGTTGGGAAAGATTGAAGGCAGGGGAGAAGTGGACGATGGAGGATGAGTTGGTTAGATGGCATCATCGACTCAGTGTACATGAGTTTGGGTAAACTCCGGGAGTTGCTGATGGACAAGGAGGCCTGGTATGCTGTGGTTCATGGGGTTGCAAAGAGTTGGACACAACTGAGTGACTGAACTGAACGAAACTGAGTTCCCTTTTCTTGGTACCTGATAAAGCAAGTTTAGTTCAAGGTAAGCATGCATGTATCTTATGGAACTGTTTATGAAATACTGAATACTGTTTATGAAATACTGAAACTGTTTATGAAACTCAGAAGTCATTCTGTAACAGTAGGAGGAGATATACCAGTCAGAACATATATTGAGTCATAGTATGTAGAAATGAAAATCAATAAATGCTTAGACCCAGTATTATAGATGGCCTCATATACCAAATGGAAGAGTTCAAATTTGATGATGGGGTGGGAGGTGGAAGGGAGGTTCAAGGTGGAAAGGAGGTTCAAGGTGGATGGGGCATATGTACTGGCTGATTGATGTTTGGCAGAAATCAAGACAACATTGTAAAAACATTATTCTCTGATTAAAAATAAATAAATTAAAAAGAATAAATCTGATGCAATGCTAGGGCTTCTCAAACTGTTCTGCCTGTCTCTAATAGCAAAGGAGAAGATAAGATTCTAGAAGTATACTTGAAATGCCTTAAGATTCTAGAAGTATACATGAAGCTCTCTGCCACTAGCTAAAATTATTTTGAAGTCTCATTTGTTATATTTAAAATTTGGGAGAAATTTTTATGCTAATAACCAATATCAGTTCAGTTGAGTTCAGTCGCTCAGTCGTGTCCTACTCTTTGCGACCCCATGAATCGCAGCATGCCAGGTCTCCCTGTTTATCACATCTCCCGGAGTTAAGACTCACGTCCATTGAGTCAGTGATGCCATCCAGCCATCTCATCCTCTGTTGTCTCCTTCTCCTCTTGCCCTCAATCCCTCCCAGCATCAGAGTCTTTTCCAATGAGTCAACTCTTCGCATGAGGTGGCCAAAGTACTGGAGTTACAGCTTTAGCATCAGTCCTTCCAAAGAAATCCCAGGGCTGATCTCCTTCAGAATGGACTGGTTGGATCTCCTTGCAGTCCAAGGGACTCTCAAGAGTCTTCTCCAACACCACACTTCAAAAGCATCAATTCTTCAGTGCTAAGCCTTCTTCACAGTCCAACCCTCACATCCATACATGACCACAGGAAAAACTATAGCCTTGACTGGATGAACCTTAGTCAGCAAAGGAATGTCTCTGCTTTTCAATATACTATCTAGATTGGTCATAACTTTTCTTCCAAGGAGTAAGCGTCTTCTAATTTCATGGCTGCAGTCACCATCAGCAGTGATTTTGGAGCCCCCAAAATAAAGTCTGACACTGTTTCCACTGTTTCCCCATCTATTTCCCATGAAGTGATGGGACCGGATGCCATGATCTTTGTTTTCTGAATGTTGAGCTTTAAGCCAACTTTTCACTCTCCTCTTTCACTTTCATCAAGAGGCTATTTAGCTCCTCTTCACTTTCTGCCATAAGGGTGGTGTCACCTGCATATCTGAGGTTATTGATATTTCTCCCGGCAATCTGGATTCCAGCTTGTGTTTCTTCCAGCCCAGCGTTTCTCATGATGTACTCTGCATAGAAGTTAAATAAGCAGGGTGACAATATACAGTCTTGATGTACTCCTTTTCCTATTTGGAACCAGTCCGTTGTTCCATGTCCAGTTCTAACTGTTGCTTCCTGACCTGCATACAGATTTCTCAAGAGGCAGGTTGGACATATTTATTGCTCATCAAAGTAGCAAACTTCTACCCTAATACTCATGTGACACTGACACTGTGTAAAAGTGTGCTGGGCTTTTCCTGTGACATTAAAGCATGCCACAGTGTATCTCCTGAAGTATGCACACCATTGTTTCAAAAGGGTAGCATAGGCAATAAGTGGATATTTTTACATTCTTACACAGAGGTGAAAGTGTATGCTTAGAAAGATTGCATGAAAAATAATGCCTCAGACTTCATTTTTGGCAAAGAACTTTCATATTTGACCTTTACATTAACCTATGGCAGTATGACAAAGAAAGTATATCCATGTCCATTTATAAATAGATTAGAAAATTGAGACATAGAGAATTGAAAGTTCATAGTTAATCAGCAGTAGAGCCAAGAAGAGAAAATGTTTGACTCTGAATCAAATGCTAATTCTATAATCCCTAGTCACCCTAGAGCAGAATATACTTTAAAACTGATTTATCTTGGGTCACATTCAAGAGAATTTATTTTACCCATACTTAAAAAAAAAAAAATCAGATTTACCCTTACAAGTCACCTTAACTATTCTCTGAAGTTTTCTAGTGTAGTAAGTTTACACATATCAAATTTGCTAGGAGATATCTGCTATAGACACAGATGTGTTTTCCTTATGCTGAAATGTTATTGATTGTATTTTTAAAAATGAAATTGACCTGCCTAAATTCACTTGAGCAAACAAAGAAAAAAAAATCCACTTCCCCCTTCCCACTCTCTGTTTCCCAAATCTCATAAAAGTAGTTAATATGTCAGGGAGATTTTTTATAAATCATCTGGGAGTTCTCACTGCTATCTTTTTAGAACTTCAGTGACCAAACACTCAAAGACTCCACCAGAAACCAATAAGGATTCAATTGCATTTTTGCTCTAAGGGATTGTTCTCTGGTTGGTTGGTTGTAAGATACTAACTGGCTCTAGTTGCAATCACAGAATTCCATCTTCCTTGCTACCAACTTCTGGTTCTTTCAGAGGGCACACCTGTCCAGAACCATTAAGAAGTTGCTTTTTGTTTGTTTGTTTGTTTTAATTTTTATTATTTTTTTAAATACACCTATGCCCTTGACTAAAGCCAGAAGCTTTGAAGTTTGTTGCTGATAACAAATCTGTACCTGATGAGCCAACCTAGACTTTTGATAGAATTTTCCCACTTGGACTACCTCAAAAGCATTATCATACCAGTCTCTGGTTCCAATGAGGACAGACTTCCTGGAGTATTCTGAATTGAATTCTCTTAGCCTACTGGGCACAGAAAATCCTGCCAAATTAGACCTGAATTCCTGGACTCCAGATTTACAAAAGAGAACAGAGTAGTGTATTCGATATCCACGACCTTCTTTCACACCCACTGATAGCAAAAGTTGCTCGTTTCCTCCAATCTTATTAGCAAAAATCCTTTGAAATAAACAGAACAGGAGTAGAGATGATAATAAAAGAATGAGATGAGTAGCTAACTTTGAAAGCAGTTCCCAAAAGAAATAAGCAGGAATTTTGGCTTAAAAAGATAAAAAGTTTTTTCAGGAATTGTATTTTTGTTTTCATTTTTCTTTTTCTTGGTAACTAGGTTGTAAGCTAAGAATTTAATCAGTTCTTATAGAACTTATAAATGCCAATTTATCTTTCACATATTTCATATTTCTCATATCAGTGAAATCTGATAAAAGCCTACTAATTGCATTTATGTTTCTATGTTTAGGGATAACATCCACCACTTGCATGAATAAAATTCATAGTAAGAAATCAGTGAGAATATGTGTTAATGATGCCTTAGAAACAATCTGGAAAATGAGTAAATAATCTTCAGGAAAAATAGTAATTAAAAAGACTGCTGCTGTTGCTGCTAAGTCGTTTCAGTCGTGTCTGACTCTGTGCAAATCCATAGATGGCAGCCCACCAGGCCCCCCATCCCTGGGATTCTCCAGACAAGAACACTGGAGTGGGTTGCCCTTTCCTTCTCCAATGCATGAAAGTGAAAAGTGACAATGAAAAGTCGGACACTCAGTCATGTCCAACTCTTCGCAACCCCGTGGACTGCAGCCTACCAGGCTCCTCCATCCATGGGATTTTCCAGGCAAGAGTACTGGAGTGGGCTGCCATTACCCTCTCTGAATTAAAGACTAGTAATTTCTAAAGTTTGTTCAAAACTGTATTTACCTGGAATCTTTAAAACTACTGACATCTGATTCTCACATTCTTATTTAATTTATTTGAAGTATGGCCTGAGTATCAGGATTATTAATAGCTTTCCAGCTAAATAGCTAGTCTAATGGAATCAAAACTACACGAGAAGTCTGAAGACCTGCGTTCAAATCCAAGTGGTTTTTTTTTGTTTGTTTGTTTGTTTGCCTATGGGCTATAAAGTTTTGAATAACTCAGATGACCTCTCTGAGTCTCTCTTGCCTAACTGTAAAATCAGATTATTGATACATTTTCTCTTCTTCTTACTTGTTTTTAATTTATTTTTACAATGTTGTGTTGGTTTATGCCATACAAAAGCTCAAATCAACCATAATTATACATATATACCCCTCCTTGAGACTCCCCTTCTCTCTCTCTCTAAGTAGCTGGTGGAGATTAAATGAGATGCTATACAGGAATACTCTGTAGAAACTATTATCAAGTTAAATTTGAAGTAATGCATGGACATGAATTTCATATTTATTTATACAGAGACATTCATTATATATAATGTATGTAATTAAATTGATTATATAAATATTTTATATTATATATAAAGATATTTATATAATGAATTGGATTGCAAGATTATGGAGCACACCTAATATTTGTAGAGTAGGCAGGCAGGTTAGAAACACAGGAGAGCTGATATTTAAATTCAAGTCCAAAGTTCATCTGCTATAGAAGTCTTTCTTGCTTAGGGAAGGGTGGGCTCTTTGTTTCATTCAGGCCACTCAAAATATGAAAGTCAATCATTTTACTCAGGTCTACCAATTTAAATCTTTATCTCATTTAATATTACCCTAAGGGCTTCCTCAGTGGCTCAGAGGTAAAAGAATCAACAAGCAATGCGGAAGACAGGAGTTCAGTCCCTGGGTTGGGAAGATCCCCTGCGGGAGGAAATGGCAACCCACTGCATAAATCTTACCAGGAAAATTCCAAGGACGTCAACAGTATGTGAACCAAGAATTTCCAGATGTACAAGCTGGATTTAGAAAGGCAGAGGAACCAGAGATCAAATTGCCAACATCCACTGGATCATTGAAAAAGCAAGGGAATTTCAGAAAAACATCTACTTATGTTTCACTGACTACATGAAAGCCTTTGATCATGTGGATCACAAGAAACTGGAAAATTCTGAAAGAGATGGGAATACCAGACCACCTTACCTGCCTTGCGAGAAACCTGTATGCAAATCAAGAAGTAAGAGTTAGAACCAGACATGGAACAACAAACTTGTTCAAAAGTGGGAAAGAAGTACATCAAGGCTGTATATCATTGTCCTACTTATTTAACTTTTGTGCAGAGTACATCATGGAAAATGCTGGGCTGGATAAAGCTCAAGTTGGAATCAAGATTGCCAGGAGAAATATCAATAACCTCAGATATGCAGACGACACCACCCTTATGGCAAAAAGTGAAGAACTAAAGAGCTTCTTGATGAAAGTGAAAGAGGAGAGTGAAAAGTTTGGCTTAAAACTCAACATTCAGAAAACTAAGATTATGGCATCTGGTTCCATCACTTAATGGCAAATAGAAGGGAAACAATGGAAACAATGAGAGACTTTATTTTCTTGGACTCCAAAATCACTGCAGATGGTGACTGCAGCCATGAAATTAAAAGATGCTTGCTCCTTGAAAGAAAAGCTATGATCAACCTAGATAGCATATTAAAAAGCAGAGATATAATTTTGCAGACAAAGGCCGACAAAGTCAAAGCCATGGTTTTTACAGTAGTCATGTTCAGATAGTAGAGTTGGACCATAAAGAAGTTTGAGCACTGAAGAATAACTGATGCTTTTGAACTATGGTGTTAGAGAATACTCTTGACAGTTCCCTGGACAGCAAGAAGATCAAACCAGTCAACTCTAAAGGAAATAAACCCTGAATATTCATTAGAAGGACTGATGTTGAATTAAGCTCCAATACTTTGGCCACCTGATGTGACTCATTGGAAAAGATCCTGATGCTGGGAAAGATTGAAGGCAGAAGGAGAACAGGATGACAGAGGATGAGATAGTTGAATGGCATCACCAACTCAATGGACATGGGTTTGAGCACTCTGGGAGATATTAAGGGACAGGGAAGCCTGGCATGCTACAGTCCCAAAGAGTCACAAAGTGATTTGAGTGCCATAGTACAATATTACCCACTCAGATACAACACCCTATATAACACCTAGAATAATATTTGACCAAATATCTGGGTGTCCCATAGCCCAGCCAAGTTGACACATGAAATTAATCATGACAGTATTACTAATACCATTTTTTCAAACTACCTGTAAAGTGGAAATACTAGACTAATTAAATATGTAGGATTACAACTACTGAGCTGTATTCTTGGCCCTTATCTTCACCTCATCTTTGCCCAAAAAATGTTGACATATAATAGATGGTTATTTGAAGGACAGCAAACAGAGACTTGCTCAAATCATCAGGGAAAAGTCATTTTAAGAGAGAAGTTTTAACTAAAAGTCATTTTTCCCCCTTTAACTCTAGTGTTTACACCTCAGGAAAAAAAAAAAAAAAAAAAAACCTCTTTTAGAATCCAATGGCACCCAATACTGGCCATATGAGTAAGCGGTATGATCTGAGAAATGCCAAGGGGCCCCACTTGCCAAATATATCTTCCCTTAGGGACATTCCTGAAATTCTCATTGTTAAAGACAAAGCAGAAAGACCCATTTTAAAAATGCACAGAAGTGTTAACATTTCATGGACTGGCTTTACAGGTTGACTAGGACAAAAATAAAAATAGCTTTTCATAGTGGAAAAAAAAGGTTACTCTCTCACCTTGGCTCTGGTAAAAAATATTCTTCTTTACCAGACAAATTCAGTCTGGCTAAACTAGTCTAAAACTAATCTTCCCTGGTGGCTCAGACAGTAAAGTACCTGCCTGCAATGCTGGAGACCTAGGTTCAATCCCTGGGTCAGGAAGATCTCCTAGAGAAGGAAATGGCAACCCATTCTAGTACTCTTGCTTGGAAAATCCCACGGACCAAGGAGCCTGGTAGGCTACTGTCCATAGGGTCGCAAAGTGTCAGAAAAGACTGAGCAACTTCTTTTTCTTTCTTTCTAAACTAGTCTAAGTTCTTTACTTAAAATCTGATAGATCAAATTGGCTATTATGACTCTATTACCTGTTTCCTTACTATCTTCTCCATATATTTCTACATAGCCACATCTCGCAACAGAATCAGTAATAAGCTTTAGAGATATTTCCTCACTTTTTAGTAGACATTGGTGGATCTTGGTGAATCCTTGTTTTTTTCAGTTAGAAAAAGTATAAAGATTTTGACCTAAAAAGGTTTTTTGTTGCTGTTGTTCAGTAACTCAGTTGTGTCTGACTCTTTGTGACCTCATGGACTGAAGCACACCAGTATTGCCTGTCCTTCACCATCTCCCAGAGCTTGCCCAAACTCATGTCCATTGAATAAGTGATGTCATCCAATCATCTTGTCTTCTGTCATCCCCTTCTCCACCTGCCTTCCATCTTTCCCAGAAGCAGGGTCTTTTCCAATTAATCTGTTCTTCACCTCTCATGGCCAAAACATTGGAGCTTCATTCAGTATCAGTCTTTCCAATGAATATTCAAGGTTGATTTCATATAGGATTGACTGGTTTTATCTCCTTACTGTCTAAGAGTCTTCTCCAACACCACAGTTCAAAACCATTAATTCTTTGGTGCTCAACTTACTTTATGGTCCAACTCTCACATCCATACATGACTACTGGAAAAACCATATATTTGAGTATATGGTCATATCACAAGCTAGTAAAGTAATGCTCAAAATTCTCCAAGCCAGGCTTCAGCAATACGTGAACCGTGAACCCCCTGATGTTCAAGCTGGTTTGAGAAAAGACAGAGGAACCAGAGATCAAATTGCCAACATCTGCTGGATCATGGAAAATACAAGACAGTTCCAGAAGAACATCTATTTCTGCTTTATTGACTATGCCACAGCCTTTGACTGTGTGGATCACAGTAAACTGTGGAAAATTCTGAAAGAGATGGGAATACCAGACCACCCAACCTGCCTTTTGAGAAATCTGTATGCAGGTCAGGAAGCAACAGTTAGAACTGGACATGGAACAACAGACTGGTTCCAAATAGGAAAAGGAGTACATCAAGGCTGTATATTGTCACCCTGCTTATTTAACTTATATGCAGAGTACATCATGAGAAATGCTGGACTAGAAGAAACACAAGCTGGAATTAAGATTGCCGGGAGAAATATCACTAACCTCAGATATGCAGAGGACACCACCCTTATGGCAGAAAGTGAAGAGGAGCTAAAAAGCCTCTTGATGAAAGTGAAAGAGGAGAGTGAAAAAGTTGGCTTAAAGCTCAACATTCAGAAAACGAAGATCATGGCATCCGGTCCCATCACTTCATGGGAAATAGATGGGGAAACAGTGGAAACAGTGTCAGACTTTATTTTGGGGGTTCCAAAATCACTGCTGATGGTGACTGCAGCCATGAAATTAGAAGACGCTTACTCCTTGGAAGAAAAGTTATGACCAACCTAGATAGTATATTGAAAAGCAGAGACATTACTTTGCCGACTAAGGTTCGTCTAGTCAAGGCTATGATTTTTCCAGTAGGCATGTATGGATGTGAGAGTTGGACTGTGAAGAAAGCTGAGCACTGAAGAATTGATGCTTTTGAACTGTGATGTTGGAGAAGACTCTTGAGAGTCCCTTGGACTGTAAGGAGATCCAACCAGTCCATTCTGAAGGAGATCAATGCTGGGATTTCTTTGGAAGGACAGATGCTAAAGCTGTAACTCCAGTAATTTGGCCACCTCATGTGAAGAGTTGACTCATTAGAAAAGACTCTGATGCTGGGAGGGATTGAGGGCAGGAGGAGAAGGGGACAACCAAGGATAAGATGGCTGGATGGCATCACGAACTCAATGGACTTGAGTCTGAGTAAACTCCGGGAGATGGTGATGGACAGGGATGCCTGGCGTGCTGCGATTCATGGTGTCACAAAGAGTCGGACATGACTGAGCTACTGAATTGAACTGAACTGGACCTTTGTTGGCAAACTAATGTCTCTGCTTTTTAACTGCTGTCTAGTTTTGTCATAGCTTTTCTTCCAAGGAGCAAGTGTCTTTTAATTTCACAGTTGCAATCACCATCTGAAGTAATTTTGGATCCCAAGAAAATAAACTCTGTCACTGTTCCCATTGTTTCCCCATCTATTTGCCATGAAGTGATGGGACCAGATGCCTTGATCTCAGTTTTCTGAATGTTGGGTTTTAAGTCAGTTTTTTCACTCTTTCACCTCCATCAAGAGGCTCTTTGCTTTTGCAAATAGAATCACCAAATCAACTGGTATACAACAGAATCTGCAATTAAAACTAATGTGAAGGAGAGATTTTTTTGAAGAATATTTTTATGATGAGACAGGAACATTTTAAAAAATTATTTAAAAAAAAATTCCATGCAGTCCAAGAAATTAAGGACAAGGTTTCTATGTACCTTTAATTCTTGAACCCCATCCTAAATATTAGTCTCTGAAAGTGAAAGTGTAGTCACTCAGTCATGTCTGACTCTTTGGGACCCATGGACTGTAGCCTGCCAAGCTCCTCTGCTCATGGAATTCTCCAGGAAAAAATACTGGAGTGATTCATCATTCCTTTCTCCAGAATATCTTTCCGACCCAGGGATCAAACCCAGGTCTCTCACATTACAGGCAGATTCTTTACTATCTGAGTCACCAGGGAAGCCCCTTAGGATGTTCATGGTGCAGGAAACTATGACTTGAAGAATGCTAGATTATTAGGTCAGTTAAGCGTCTGCCTGCAATGCAGGAGACCTGGGTTCGATCTCTGGATCAGGAAGATCTCCTGGAGAAGGAAATGGCAACCCACTCCAGTATTCTTGCCTGGAGAGTCCCACGGATGGAAGAGCCTGGTGGGCTAGAGTCCATGGGGTCACAAAAGAGTCGGACACGACTGAGGGACTTCACTTTCACTTGGGAAATGATGGGAGTCTCTGAGTTATGTTATATGTCTAGTAGCCTTTTCTCAGACACTGCTCCATGAACTTCATCAAAAGCTACATTCTAACTGTACATTACTGTGGCTAATTGCTAAGCATTTACTACATCTTTCCATAATTCAGAGCCTACCATCATTTCCCAAACTGACCCAGTAATCTAGTGTTTCTTTTTGAGCGATAGGTTCCTGCACCATGAACCTCCTAACATTATTAAACAGGTAAAATACATGGGGTTTGTCTTTTGGGAAGGTACTATATAATAAATCTATCCAGCTGTTCAAGATACAGAGAAAACGGCTCTACCGCAAGACCAGTGGGGCTTTCCATGTAGCTCAGATGGTAAAGAATCTGCTCCTAATGCAGGAGACTTGGGTTGATCTCTGGGTTGTGAAGATCCCCCAGAGAAGGAAATAGCAATCCACTCCAGTATTCTTGCCTGGAGAATTCCATGAGCAGAGGAGCCTGGCAGGCTACAGTCCATAGTCATTGGAAATGACTAACACACACACACAAGCACATGACCACATGTGACCAGATTGAGTGAAACACAAAATATCTCTGGCTGATTGGAACCTTTGGCAATTCTCATTAAGAAAATCTTAGCTCAATCTCATGGACTTTGAAGGAAGTTTCTTCTTTAGTAAGTAACTATTCTCCCTTTATGCTGGGAAAGATTGAGGGCAGAAGGAGAAGAGGGCATTGGAGGATGAGATAGCTGGATGGCATCACCAGTGCAATGAACATGAACTTGGGCAAACTCTGGGAGATGGTGAGGAACAGGGAGGCCTGGTATGCTATAGTCCATGGGATCGCAGAGTCAGACACAACGGGGCGACTGAACAACAACAACAATGCATAATAACTGTATAAATCAACCTCTCTGAAGGGGGTGAGAGAAATAAGTATTGACTTAAGACTTTAGAAAGAGTGGAGACTTTGCCTTTAACAAAGTGTACATAAGCACTATATTCTATTTGATGAAGTTGTTCCTGATAAGGCTACAAATTAAAAATTTTGAAACCACAATACATGTATATAACAATCAAACAATTACATAGCAGATAATGAAAACCAAGTTTCTCACTGTTGAAGAGGGAGATTACACATGGCCAAGGAGAAAAACTACAATGAACAAGAGTTGAAGACCATAGAAGCTCTTGTGTCCCTTAGAGATGCATACAGATAACACACACACACACACACACACACACACACACACACACACACACATATATATATATACACATATAACACAAAAACATATATATAAAAACATGTATCTCACTCTTTCAGTTGAGAGGGCCTAGACAGCCCAATAGCAATGAGCATTCTTAATGCTCAGTGCTTAGGATTCTAACACTATTTTCCAGCAAAAGGAACCTGGGATCCTTAGAGAAATGGCTGATTCTAGGACTAGGAGAAGAAATACATAAGATGAGCCTATACTACACATCATCTGTGTTGTGTAGAAAGTAAGAAATTTTTAAAAAAACAAAACCTCACAATGATAGGTATGATGGGTGTCATGACAGAAAGGATACAGAGCCAAATGAAGAGGTAACTTGAATAATAAAGTTAAATAGTATTGGATTATAATCCAAAACAAAAATAGAATCAATAACTTCATGCTGATAAAAACAAATTATTAAAAAATAAATAATGAAGAAGAAACAAATTTGCCATATTGAATAATAGCTAGATATTTCAATATATGATATTCTACTATGTGTAGTAATTTCTATAAAAATACTCAAATGTATTTATATATGTATATGTGTATATATTTAGCTATTACTAAAATTAAAAATTGTTTTTAAATACCCTACCCTCAAGGAGTAGGCATATAACCCCTCACTCCTTAAGTACAGGCTGTGCATAGTGACTTTTTCTAAAAAGTCTAGCATAGAAAAGGAGAGGGGAAAAAGGATAACTTTACAGTGGAGAAACTTGAAATCCTCTTAAGCCAAGTGATCAGGTTAACATCAACAGTGATAAATCATATTGATAGTATGTAGTTCTAAAATGATATAATGAGAATGACATTTAACCCTATGATTTTCTCAAAAAAAAATTATCCTAGTGAAAACATGAGAAAAACATCAGAACAATTCCAACTGAGAGACATTCTATTTTCAAAATAATTTACCAACATTTCTTAAACTGTCAAGGTCACCAAAAACAAAGTTTCAGAAACTGTAACAACTAAGAGGAGCCTAAGGAGTTATGACAAATGCAGTTCATTTCAGTCACTCAGTCATGTACAACTCTTTCCAGCCCCATGGACTGCAGCATGCCAGGCTTCCCTATCTATCCCTAACTCGTGGAGCTTGCTCAAATTCATGTCCATCGAGTCAGTGATGCCATCCAATCATCTCATCCTCTGTCATTCCCTTCTGCTTCTGCCTTTAATTGTTCCCAGCACCAAGGTTTTTCTAGTGAGTCAGTTGTTCACATCAGGTGGCCAAGTATTGGAGTTTCATCTTCAGCATCAGTCCTCATGAATATTCAGGACTCATTTGCTTTAGGATTGACTGGTATGATATTCTCATAGTCCAAGAGACTCTCGAGAGTCTTCTCTAACACCACAGTTCAAAAGCATCAATTCTTTGGTGTTCAGCTTTCTTTATAGCCCATCTCTCATATCCGTACACGACTACTGGAAAAACCATTTGACTAGACACTTTTTCAGCAAAGCAATATCTCTGCTTTTTTATATACTGTCTAGGTTCATCATAGCTTTTCTTCCAAGGAGCAAGCACCTTTTAATTCCATGGCTATAGTCAACATCTGCAGTGATTTTGAAGCCCACCAAAATAAAGTGTCTTACTGTTTCCATTGTTTCCCCCACCTATTTGCCATGAAGTGATGGGATCGCATGCCATGATCTTTGTTTTTGAATGTTGAATTCTAAGCCAGCTTTTTCACTTTCCTCTTTCACTTTCATCAAGAGCCTCTTTAGTTTTTCTTCACTTTCTGCCATAAGGGTCATGTCATCTGCATGTCTGTGGTTATTGATATTTCTCCCAACAATCTTGATTCTAGCTTGTGCTTCATCCAGCTGGCATTTCACTTGATGTATATAAATTAAATAAACAGGGTTACGATATACAGCCTTGACATACTCTTTCCCAATCGGGAAACAGTATGTTGTTCCATGTCTGGTTCTAACTCTTGCTTCTTGACCTGCATACAGATTTCTCAAGAGACAGGTCCGGTGGTCTGATATTCCCAGCTCTTTACGAGTTTTCCACAATTTGTTGTGATCTACATAGTCAAAGGCTTTGGCATAGTCATTAAAGCAGAGATAGATATTCTTCTGGAACTGTCTTGCTTTGTTAATGATCCAGCGGATGTTGGCAATTTGATCTCTGGTTCCTATGCCTTTTCTAAGTCCAACTTGAACATCTGGAAGTTTATGGTTCATGTACTGTTAAAGCCTAGCTTGGAGAATTTTGAGCATTACTTTGCTAACATGTGAGATGAATGCAGTTGTGTGGTAGTTTGAACATTCTTTGGCAGTGGCCTTCTTTGTGATTGGAATGAAAACTGACCTTTTCCAGTCCTGTGGCCACTGCTGAGTTTTCCAAATTTGCTGACATATTGAGTGCAGTATTTTCACAGCATTATCTTTTAGGATTTGAAATAACTCAACTGGATATCCATCACTTCCACTAGCTTTGTTCATAGTGATGCTTCCTAAGGCCCACTTGACTTAGCATTCCAGGTTGTGTGATTCTAGGTAAGTGATCACACCATCATGGTTATCTGGGTCATGAAGATGTTTTGTATAGTTCTGTGTATTCTTGCCTCCTCTTCTTAATATCTTCTGCTTCTGTTAGGTTCATACCATTTCCATCCTTTATTATGCTCATCTTTGCATGTAGTGTTCCCTCAGTCTCTAATTTTCTTGAGGAAATCTCTAATCTTTCCCATTCTACCATTTTCCTCTATTTATTTGCATTGATCACTGAGAAAGGCTTTCTTATATCTCCTTACTGTTCTTTGGAACTCTGCATTCAAATGGGTATATTTTTCCTTTTCTCCTCTGCCTTTAGCTTCTTTTCTTTTCTCAGCTATTTGTAAGGCCTCTTCAGACAATCATTTTGCTTTTTGCATTTCTTTTTCTTGGGGATATTTTTGATCACTGCTTCCTGTACAATCTCAAGAACCTCCATCCATAGTTCTTTCAGCACTTTGTCTATCAGATCTAACCCCTAAATCTATTTATCACTTCCACAGTATAAGCATAAGGGATCTGATTTAGGTCATACCTGGAATGGTCTAGTGGTTTTCCCTACTTTCTTCAATTGAAGTCTGAATTCTGCAATAATGAGCTCATGATTTAGCCACAGTCAGATCCTGGTCTTTTTTTTTTTTTTTTTTTTGCTGATTGTATAGAGTTTCTCCATCTTTGGCTGCAAAGAATATAATTATTCTGATTTTGATATTGACCATCTGGTGACGTCTATGTGTAGAGTCTTCTCTTATGTTGTTGGAAGAGTGTGTTTGCTAAGAGCCTAAGGAGGTATGACAAATAAATGTAATATAATATCCTAGATAGGATCAGAAAAAGAATATTAAGGAAAAACTGACTAATGTGAATGAAGTATGAAATTTAGTTAATAAAAATGTATCAGTGTTGATTAGTTAATTATAATAAAGTTTTAATAATAATATAAGATGCTAATAATAGATGAAATGAGGTGTAGCGTATACAGAATATTGTACTATCCATGTAATAATTCTGTAAATCTAAAATTGTTCTAAAATTTTAAAAGTTATGAAATACATATTTATATTCTCACATTTTAAAATAATATTCTAAGAGGGTTAGCTTACATGTGTAAGCATGTTGTGGTTGATATTTATTATCACTGTAGCCCATGTATCATTATCGTTCCCTACAATGGATGAAAAAAAGGGATCTTTACAGTATTCTGAATGAAGATAAACTATCCACAATAGCACTATGAAAAAGTTACTATTATTATCTACCCCACCTTTTTCTAAGATTTTTGTTGATGCAAGTCATTTTTAAAGTCTTTATTAAATTTGTTGTAATATTGATTCTTTTTTTTTTTTTCATGCTTTGGTTTCTGGCCTCAAGCCATGTGGGTTCTTGACTCCCTAACCAGGGATCAAACCAGTATCTTCTGCACTGAAAGGAGAATTCTTAAGCACTGGGCCAAGAAAGAAGTCCCTATCATCCCCGTTTACTGTTAGCTGCACAATAAATTTGTATGTAGTGTAAGACTCAAATCCAGGAAGCTTTAACTCCAAATGGTACAGTGTAAACTATCTGTCAGACCTCCTTCCCAAACCATACACAAGTGGTAAAATAAATAAATAAAAGAAAGAAAAAGAACTATCAAATATATGTACTCAGAGATAGTAACTTTTCTTTGATGTGTAAATACACAATATTTTACATGTCAGATAATGATAGTATCTATTATGCTAATTGTGGCACATTTTAGCATAATTTTAAAGCCCAATAGCCTTTACTTACTCTTTCTAAGATTAAGAAATAAAGTATGCAGTGCTTTTTCCAGTAAATAATTTGTATTTGTTATATTTGAATTGATTTGATAAATTTATGAAACTATTCACCTTCTAATATATTTTATAGTGTATGGTTTACTAGTGATGAGGCTAGCAAAATACCTCTCTAAAATCTTTTTTTGCATTCAAATTATTTTTAATTTATTGTATTTTATTGTATTATTATTTTTACTTTACAATATTGTATTGGCTTTGCCATACCTCAACATGAATCCACCATGGATGTACAAATGTTCCCAATTCTGAACCCCCTCTCACCTCCCTACTCGTACCATCCCTCTGGGTCATCCCAGTGCACCAACCCCAAGCAACCTGCATTGAACCTAGCTTGGCAATTCATTTCTTATATGATATTATACATGTTTCAATGCCATTCTCCCAAATCATCCCACCCTCTCCCTCTCCCACAGAGTTTAAAAGACTGTTCTATACATCTGTGTCTCTTTGCTATCTTCCATACAGGGTTATCATTACCATCTTTGTAAATTCCATATATACGCATTAGTATACTGTATTGGTGTTTTCTTTCTGGCTTACTTCACTCTGTATAATAGGCTCCAGATTCATCCACCTCATTAGAACTGATTCAAATGTATTCTTTTTAATGGCTGAGTAATTTTCCATTGCTTTCTTATCCATTCATCTGCTGATGGACGTCTAGGTGGCTTCCATGTCCTGGCTATTATAAACAGTGCTGCGATAAACATTGGGGTACACGTGTCTCTTTCAATTCTGGTTTCCTCGGTGTGTATGCCCAGTAGTGGGATTGTTGGGTCATAAGGCAGTTCTATTCCCAGTTTTTTAAGGAATCTCCACACTGTTCTCCATAGAGTCTGTACCAGTTTGCATTCCCACCAACAGTGTAAGAGGGTTCCCTTTTCTTCATACCCTGTCCAGCATTTATTGCTTGTAGACATTTGGATCGCAGCCATTCTGACTGGCGTGAAATGGCACCTCATTGTGGTTTTGATTTGCATTTCTCTGATAATGAGTGATGCTGAGCATCTTTCCATGTTTGTTAGCCATCTGTATGTCTTCTTTGGAGAAATGTCCGTTTAGTTCTTTGACCCATTTTTTGATTGGGTCATTTATTTTCCTGGAATTGAGCTGCAGGAGTTGCTTGTATATTTTACATTTGAGATCAGTTGTTTGTCAGTTGCTTCATTTGTTATTATTTTCTCCCATTCTGAAGGCTGTCTTTTCACCTTGCTTATAGTTTCCTTTGTTTTGCAGAAGCTTTTAATTTTAATTGGGTCCCATTTATTTTTGCTTTTATTTCAAAAATTCCAGGAGGTGGGTCATAGAGGATCCTGCTGTGATTTATGTCAGAGAGTGTTTTGCCTATGTTCTCCTCTAGGAGTTTTATAGTTTCTGGTCTTATGTTTAGATATTTAATCCATTTTGAGTTTATTTTTGTATATGGTGTTAACAACTGATTTCATTCTTTTACAAGTGGTTGACCAGTTTTCCCAGCACTACTTGTTAAAGAGATTGTCTTTCACCCATTGTATATTCTTGCATCCTTTGTTGAAGATAAGGTGTCCATAGGTGTGTGGATTTATCTCTGTGCATTCTATTTTGTTCCATTGATCTATATTTCTGTCTTTGTGCCAGTGCCATACTGTCTTGATGACTGTGGCTTTGTAGTAGAGCCTGAAGTCAGGCAGGTTGGTTCCTCCAGTTCCATTCTTCTTTCTTAGGACTGCTTTGGCTATTCAAGGTTGTTTGTATTTCTGTACAAATTGTGAAATTATTTGTTCTAGCTCTGTGAAAATACCGTTGGTAGCCTGATAGGGATTGCATTGAATCTGTAGATTGCTTTGGGTAGTATACTCATTTTCAATATATTCATTCTTCTGATCCATGAACATGGTGTATTTCTCCACCTATTAGTGTCTTTGATTTCTTTCACCAGTGTTTTATAGTTTTCTATATGCAGGTCTTTTGTTTCTTTAGGTAGATATATTTCTAAGTATTTTATTCTTTTTGTTGCAATGGTGAATGGAATTGTTTCCTTAATTTCTCTATTTTCTCATTATTAGTGTCTAGGAATGCAAGAGATTTCTGAGTGTTGATTTTATATCCTGCAACTTTACTATATTCATTAATTAATCCTAGTAATTTCCTGATGGAGTCTTTAGGGTTTTCTATGTGGAGGATCATGTCATCTGCAAACAGTGAGAGTTTTACTTCTTCTTTTCCAGTTTGGATTCCTTCTTTTCTTTTTCTGCCCTGATTACTATGGCCAAAACTTCCAAAACTGTGTTGAATAGTAGTGGTGAAAGTGGGCACCCTTGTCTTGTTCCTGACTTTAGGGGAAATGCTTTCAGTTTTTCACCATTGAGGATAATGTTAGCTGTGGGTTTGTCATATATAGCTTTTAGTATGTTGGAGTATGTTCCTTCTGTTCCTGCTTTCTGGAGAGTTTTTTTTTTTTTAATCATATATGAATGTTGAATTTTGTCAAAGGCTTTCTCTGCATCTATTAAGAAAATCATATGTCTTTTATTTTTCAATTTGTTAATGTGGTGTGTTACATTGATTGATTTGCAGATATTGAAGAATCCTTGAATCCGTGGGATAAAGCCCACTTGGTCATGGTTTATGATCTTTTTAATGTGTTGTTGGATTCTGATTGCTAGAATTTTGTTAAGGATTTTTGTTTTTGTTTTTGTTTTAATTTTTTTTAAATTTATTAATTTAAGGATAATTGCTTTGCAATATGCTTCAGTTACTGCCATACATCAACATGAATTAGCCATAGATATACTTATATTCTCTCCCTCTAGAATACCTCCCCCCTTCCCACCCGTCTAGGTGGGGAAAGCCCTGGTTTGAGTTCCCTGAGTCACAGAGCAAATTCCCACTGCCTCTGTATCTTATATAACATTGAGTATAGGTTTCCGTACTACTCTCTCCATTTGTCCCACCCTCTTCTTCCACCCACTGTTTATAAAACTGTTCTCTATGTCTGCATCTCCACTGCTGCCCTGTAAATAGGTTCATCAGCACCATCTTTCTAGATTCCATGTACATATATATATATATATATATATATATATATATGTTCAGTTCAGTTCAGTTCAGGTGTTCAGTCATGTCCGACATTTTGAGACCCCAAGGACTGCACCACGCCAGGCTTCCCTGTCCATTGCCAACTCTCAGAGTTTACTCAAACTCATGCCCATTAAGTCAGTGATGCCATCCAACCATCTCATCCTCTGTCATCCCCTTCTCCTCTCGCCGTCAATCTTTCCCGGCATCAGGGGCTTTTCCAGTGAGTCAGTTCTTCGCATCAGGTGGCCAGACTATTGGAGTTTCAGCTTCAGCATCAGTCCTTCCAATGAATATTCAGAACTCATTTCCTTTAGGATGAATTGGTTGGGTCTCCTTGCAGTCCAAGGGACTCACAAGCATCTTCTCCAACACCACAGTTCAAAAGCATCAATTCCTCTGAGCTCAGCTTTCTTTATAGTGCAACTCTCACATCCATACATGACTACTGGAAAAACCATAGCTTTGACTAGACAGACCTTTGTTGGCAAAGTAATGTCTATGCTTTTTTTAAAAAAAATTAATTAATTAATTATTTTTTAAAATTACAATACTGTATTTGTTTTGCCATACATTGACACGAATCAGCCATAGGTGAACACAATCTCCCAATGCCGAAGCCCCCTCCCACCTCCCACCCCATATCATCTACCTGAATCATCCTGTGCATCAGCACCATGCATCCTGCATCCTACTTTCCTGTAAGAAACGAAGCGCCAATCTACGTTCAATGTTAAGGATTTTTGTTTGCATCTATGTTCATCAGTGATATTGGCCTGTAGTTTTTTTTTTTGTGGCATATTTGTCAGGTTTTGACATTAGGGTGATGGTGGCCTCATAGAATGAGTTTGGAAGTTTACCTTTCTCTGCAATTTTCTGGAAGAGTTTGAGTAGGATATGTGTTAACTCTTCTTGAAATTTTTGGTAGAATTCAGCTGTGAAGCCGTCTGGACCTGGGCTTTTGTTTGCGTGCTTGTGATGGGTCTGTTAAGATTTTCTATTTCTTCCTGGTTCAGTTTCGGAAAGTTGTACTTTTCTAACAATTTGTCCATTTCTTCCAAGTTATCCATTTTATTGGCATATAATTGCTGATAGTAGTCTCTTATGACCCTTTGTATTTCTGTGTCGTCTGTTGTAATCTCTGCATTTTCATTTCTAATTTTATTGATTTGATTTTGCTTCTTTTGTTTCTTGATGAGTCTGGCTAATGGTTTGTCAATTTTATTTATCCTTCAAAGAACCAGCCTTTTGCTTTGTTGATTTTTGCTATGGTCTCTTTTGTTTCTTTTGCATTTATTTCTGCCCTAATTTTTAAGATTTCTTTCCTTCTACTAACTCTGGGGTTCTCCATTTCTTCCTTTTCTAGTTGCTTTAGGTGTAGAGTTAAGTTATTTATTTGACTTTTTTTTTGTTTCTTGAGGTATGCCTGTATTGCTATAAACTTTCCCCTGCTTTTATAGTGTCCCACAGGTTTTGGGTTGTTGTGTTTTCATTTCATTCATTTCTGTGCATATTTTGATTTCTTCTGTGATTTTTGGTTATTCAGAAGTGTGTTGTTCAGCCTCCATATGTTGGAATTTTTAATAGTTTTTCTCCTGTAATTGAGATCTACTCTTACTGCATTATGGTCAGAAAAGATGCTTGGAATGATTTCAAATATTTTTTTCTTTTGAATTTATCAAGGCTAGATTTATGTCCCAGGATATGATCTATCCTGGAGAAGGTTCCGTGTGCACTTGAGAAAAAGGCAAAATTCATTGTTGTGGGGTGAAATGTCCTATAGATATCAATTAGGTCTAACTGGTCTATTGTATCATTTAAAGTTTGCATTCCTTTGTTAATTTTCTGTTTAGTTGATCTATCCATAGGTGTGAGTGGGGTATTAAAGTCTCCCACTATTTTTGTGTTATTGTTAATTTCCCGTTTCATACTTGTTAGCATTTGTCTTTCATATTGTGGTGCTCCTATGTTGGGTGCATATATATTTATAATTGTTATATCTTCTTCTTGGATTGATCCTTTGATCATTATGTAATGTCCTTCTTCATCTCTTTTCACAGCCTTGTTTTAAAGTCTATTTTATCTGATATGAGTATTGCCACTCCTGCTTTCTTTTGGTCTCTATTTGCATGAAATATCTTTTTCCAGCCCTTCTCTTTCAGTCTGTACGTGTCCCTTGTTTTGAGGTGGGTCTCTTGTAGACAACATATATAGGGGTCTTGTTTTTGTATCCATTCAGCCAGTCTTTGTCTTTTAGCTGGGCATTCAACACATTTATGTTTAAGATAATTATTGATACATATGATCCTGTTACCACTTACTTTTTTGTTTTGGGTTCGGGTTTATACACCCCTTTTGTTTTTCCTGTCTAGAGAGTACCCTTTAGCATTTGTTGGAGAGCTGGTTTGGTGGTACTGAATTCTCTCAGGTTTTGCTTGTCTGTAAAGATTTTGATTTCTTATTCATATTTGAAGGAGATCCTTGCTGGGTACCGTAATATGAGCTGTAGGTTATTGTCTTTCATCACTTTAATTATGTCCTGCCATTCCCTCCTGACCTGAAGAGTTTCTATAGGAAGATCAGCTGTTATCCTTATGGGAATCCCTTGTGTGTTATTTGTTGTTTTTCCCTTGCTGCTTTTAATATTTGTTCTTTGTGTTTGGTCTTTGTTAATTTGATTAATATGTGTCTTGGGGTGTTTTACCTTGGGTTTATCCTGTTTGGGACTCTCTGGGTTTCTTGGACTTGGGTGATTATTTCTTTCCCCATTTTAGGGAAGTTTTCAACTATTATCTCCTCAAGTATTTTCTTATGGTCTTTCTTTTGTCCTCTTCTTCTGTGACTCCTATGATTCAAATGTTGGAGCGTTTAATATTGTCCTGGAGGTCTCTGAGATTGTCCTCATTTCTTTTAATTAGTTTTTCTTTTTTCCTCTCTGATTCATTTATTTCTACCATTCTATCTTCTACTTTACTAATTCTATGTTCTGCCTCCATTATTCTGTGGATAAACTTTTCATCTTTAACCTAGATGTTTTTTCAGTGGTGCTATATAGAAGAAGTCTTGAGACTACTGTAAAAATAAGACTGAAAATCAGAAGCAGGAGGCTTAAATCCAAATCCTGAGAACATCAGAGAACTCCTGACTCCAGGGAATATTAATTGATAGGAGCTCCACAGTATTTTTGATCTCATTTATTGCATTATTCATTATATACTAACTTTTTTTATTTCTTCTAGGTCCTTGTTAAATCTTTCTTGCACCTTCTCAATCCTTGTCTCCAGGCTATTTATCTGTGATTCCATTTTGATTTCAAGATTTTGGATCATTTTCACTATCATTATTTGGAATTATTTATCAGGTAGATTCCCTATCTCTCCCTCTTTTTTTTTAGTTTGGTGGGCATTTATACTGTTCCTTTACCTGCTAGGTATTCCTCTGTCTCTTCATCTTGTTTATATTGCTGCATTTGGTGGCCTTTCTGTATTCTGGCAGTTTTGTGGAGTTCTCTTTATTGTGGATTTTCCTCACTGTGGGTGGTGTTGTATCAGTGATTTGTCAAGGTTTTTGGTTAGGGCAGCTTGTGTTGGTGTTCTAGTGGGTGGAGCTGGATTTCTTCTCTCTGGAGTGCAATGAAGTGTCTACTAATGAGTTAAGAGATACCAATAGTTTGGGAGTAACTTTGGGCAGCCTGTATATTGAAGCTCATGGCTGTGTTCCTGTGTTGCTGGATAATTTGCATGATATGTCTTGCTCTGGAACTTGGTGGCCCTTGGGTGGTGCTTGGTTTCAGTCTAGGTATGGAGGCGTTTGATGAGCTCCTATCAATTAATATTCCCTGGAGTCAGGAGTTCTCTGATGTTCTCAGGATTTGGATTTAAGCCTCCTGCTTCTGATTTTCAGTCTTATTTTTACAGTAGTCTCAAGACTTCTTCTATACAACACCATTGAAAAAACATCTGGGTTAAAGATGAAAAGTTTATCCACAGTGAGGGACACCTAGAGAGGTTCAAGAGGGAGAAGAGAAGAGAAGAGGGAGGAGGGAGTTAGAGGTGACCCGGATGAGATGAGGTGGAATCAAAAGAGGAGAGAGCAAGCTAGCCAGTAATCATTTCCTTACGTGTACTCCACAGTCTGGACCACTCAGAGATGTTCATGGAGTTATACAGAGAAGAGAAGAGGGAGGAAGGACACAGAGGTGGCCAGGAGGATAAAAGGGGGAAATGAAAAGGAAAGAGACAGATCTAGCCAGTAATCAGTTCCTAAGTGTTCTCCACCATCTGGAACACACATAGATTCACAGAGCTGGATAGAGAAGAGAAGGAGGAGGGAGGAGACAGAGGTGACCTGGTGGAGAAAAAGGAGATACCAAAGGAGGAGAGAACAGTCAGGCCAGTAATCTTGCTCCCAAGTAAAAGTGGGTACTGAAGATTTGGTTTTCAAAGGTACAAAATTGATAACAAATACCATAAAGTAAAGATTAAAAATCTAGAGTAGAGGTTGGATTTTCAAAAATACAATATTAAAGAAAAGAAAAAGATAAAAAAGCACAAAGTCACTAAAATTATTAAATTTATGTATACATGAAGTTTGCTTTAAAATAGGGTCTTTTTTGAAAAGTAATAGTAGGTTATAAAAATGAAAATTAAAGGAGTAATAGAGGACTTAAAAATTTTTAAGTTAAAAAAAAAGAAGGAAAAACAGAATGAGTTAGTTTGCTCTGATTACACTCAGGGCATTTGGGCAGATCATTACCCTAAGCAATGCAGCCCGGGCCTCCCTGCCCAGCCCCCACTTGCTAGTGGCGGATGCAGGCCTCTGAGCTGCTTCTCCACTGAGGGAGTTACCGCTGGACTCATAATCTGCGGGTTTTAATTATTTATTTATTTTTCCTCCCTGTTATGTTGCCCTCTGTGCTTCCAAAGCCCGCCACAGACTTGGCAGTGAGAGTGTTTCCTGGTGTTTGGAAACTTCTCTCTTTAAGACTCCTTTCCTGGGATGGAGTTCCATCCCTACCTCTTTTGTCTCTTTTTTGTTTGTTTGTTTTTTATGTTGTCTTTTATATATACCTCTTTTTGAAGACAATGGGCTGCTTTTCTGCCTGCCTGATGTCCTCTGCCTGCCGGCATTCAGAAGTAGTTTTGTGGCATTTATTCAGCGTTTAAATGTTCTTTTGATGAATTTGTGGGGGAGAAAGTGGTCTCCCCATCCTATTCCTCCACCATCTTAGGACCACCTCTCTAAAATCTTTTAATTTTTTATATTTTTTAACTTAAAAACTGGTATTATATAAGGGCTCAAGAGAATAATCTGCCCATATTATTTTACTTACTTGACTATACAAAGAGCTATTTCAGTTCAGTTCAGTTGCTCAGTCATGTCCAACTTTTTGCAACCCCATGGATTGCAGCACACCAAGCTTCCCTGTCCATCACCAACTCCTGGAGGTTGGTCAAATTCATGGCCATAAAGTCAGTGATGCCATCCAACCATCTCATCCTCTGTCATCCCCTTCTCTTCCTGCCTTCAGCCTTTCCCAGTATCAGAGTCTTTTCCAGTGAGTCTTTTCTTCACTTCAGGTGTTCAAAGTATTGGAGTTTCAATTTCAGTATCAGTTCTTCCAATGAATATTCAGGACTGATTTTCTTTAGGATTGACTGGTTTGATCTCCTTGCAGTCCAAGGGATTCTCAATAGTCTTCTCCAACACCACAGTTCAAAAGCATCGATTCTTTGGTGCTCAGCTTTCTTTATGGTCCAACTCTCACATCCATACATGACTACTGGAAAAAACATAGGTTTGACTAAATGGACCTTTGTCAGTAATTAATGTCTGCTTTTTGATATGCTGTCTAGGTTCATCATAGTTTTTCTTCCAAGGAGAAAGCATCTTTTAATTCCATGGCTCTAGTCACCATCTACAGTGATTTTGGAGCCCAAGAGCTCCAAAAGAGTAAATAGTTTTTAGCTAATATTTGGAATAGATATGGCTAGATTTTCCTGAATTGTATAGGATAAGGTGAACCTTGTACCTTATGTTTCTTAAATTTCTGCATTTATTTAACTAAAAATGCTACCAAGTCAAATAAAATACCAGTCTGGTGAAACTGAGTTCCAGCAGAAGAACAAGAACCCATTCAGTTCAGTTTAGTTCAGTCGCTCAGTCGTGTCCAACTCTTTGCGACCCCATGAATCACAGCATGCCAGGCTTCCCTGTCCATCACCAACTCCAGGAGTTCACTCAGACTCACGTCCATCAAGTTGGTGATGCCATCCAGACATCTCATTCTCTGTCATCCCCTTCTCCTCCTGCCCCCAATCCCTCCCAGCGTCAGAGTCGTTTCCAATGAGTCAACTCTTCACATGAGGTGGCCAAAGTACTGGAGTTTCAGCTTTAGCATCATTCCTTCCAAAGAACACCCAGTACTGATTTCTTTTCGGATGGACTGGTTGAATCTCCTTGCAGTCCAAGGGACTCCCAAGAGTCTTATCCAACACCGCACTTCAAAAGCATCAATTCTTCAGTACTCAGCCTTCTTCACAGTCCAACTCTCACATCCATACATGACCACTGGGAAAACCATGGCCTTGGCTAGACGGACCTTTGTTGGCAAAGTAATGTCTCTGCTTTTCAATATGCTATCTAGGTTGGTCATAACTTTCCTTCCAAGAACCCATTATACATGTACAAACGAAAGTGTTCTCATAGAGTCTAAGTCTTATTTTTCTTTTTCATAACTTCGTTAAGAACAGTGGCTATAAAACAAAACCTAAAACTATGCAATGGAGACAGCTAATTAAGATTTCAACTCTATTCTTCTAGAATAAATATGCTTGAAATAGTTTATTTGGTTAAGTAGCATGAAAAATTTGATCTCCAAACTGACCCACTTCACAAATATAGTTGTAAATATAAAATTTCCCCAGCTCATTTTATTGTACCATGCTAAAATATTGAGTAAGATCTCATCTCTTTTAGATTATAACTCGTTGGAAGGCAAAGACATCTTAAACATTATGCATTTTTATATAATATCCAGGAACTACAATGAAAATATCTTCCGGAACTTCTCTGGAAGAGAACCTAATCAAATGACTAAGGTCAACTGCTATCTACTTCCTTCCAAAACAATTTGACTCAAGGCTACTCAATAATGGGATGGGAAAAGTCACAATATCAAGACTGTGCTGTCACTCACAGAGAGAAGTTGAAGTTATTTCTCTTCCAGTTATCAATTGCTATTTCTCTAGACTCATTGCTATATCCAAAAAGAACAAGAAAATAATTTATAAGTGAACTAAACTTTCAAAAGTGTTTTACAAATATTAATTACCATGTCTAACAGGATAGTAGGAGGAACAAAATAACCTTCAAGGATGACCCACAGTGGGGCTGGGATTTCTCAAGGCATTTCTAAGGCACATATAAATACAAAAGTCTTGCAAATATTTCTACCTGGACTATTCCCTCCCAACATTTTTAACAGTGTCCAAACACATTTTAGACCACCTGTAAATTGCTTGTATAATGTTAAATATATGTTTATTATCACTTGAGGAAGGCATTGAAACAATGTAAATCCAATTTTGTGGTTAAGATTACATATATCTACATCAGTCCTTCTTCCCAAGGAAATGAATCTGTCATATTTTCAAAGAAGCAAAATATTGCACAGTACATTAAAGGACAATGGTCTCATAGTGAGAGATTCTTGGCTCCAGCCATGACTTTTTTTTCTTTTTTATTTATTTATTTTTTACTTTACAATATTGTATTGGTTCTGCCACATATCAACATGAATCTACCATGGGCATATGTGTGTTCCGCATCCTGAACCTTCGTCCCACCTCCCTGTCCATACTATCCCTCCAGGTTATCCCAGTGCACCAGCCCCAAGCATCCTGTATTGAACCTGGACTGGCAATTCGTTTCTTATATGATATTATACATGTTTCAATGCCATTCCCCCAAATCGTCCCACCCTCTCCCTCTCCCACAGAGTTCAAAGGACTGTTCTATACATCTGTGTCTCTTTTGCTGTCTCACATACAGGGTCATCATTACTGTCTTTCTAAATTCCATATATATGTGTTAGTATACTGTATTGATGTTTTTCTTTCTGGCTTACTTCACTCTGTATAATAGGCTCCAGTTTCATCCACCTCATTAGAACTGATTCAAATGTATTCTTTTTAATGGCTGAGTAATACTCCATTGTATATGTACCACAGCTTTCTTATCCATTCGTCTGCTGATGGACATCTAGGTTGCTTTCATGTCCTGGCTATTATAAACAGTGCTGCGATGAACATTGGAGTACACGTTTCTCTTTCAATTCTGGTTTCCTCAGTGTGTATGCCCAACAGTGGGATTGGTGGGTCATAAGGCAGTTCTATTCCTAATTTTTAAGGAGTCTCCACACTCTTCTTCATAGTGGTTGTACTAGTTTGCATTCCCACCAACAGTATAAGAGGGTTCCCTTTTCTCCACACCCTCTCCAGCATTTATTGCTTGTAGACTTTTGGATAGCAGCCATTCTGACTGGCATGAAATGGTACCTCATTGTGGTTTTGATTTGCATTTCTCTGATAATTAGTGATGTTGAGCATCTATTCATGTGTTTGTTAGCCAACATTCCTCCAGCCATGACTTTTTTTTTACTGGCATTTGCAAATCACTAAATCTCTGATTTCTTCAGCTTACCTATGTTTAAAATAAAGATAAAAATCAATAAACAGAAAATAATAAAACATTTTTTGTTGTTTTCATAATAAAAATAACAAACTGAATCAAAGTGAAAATTTGCAATTATTTTTATCCTATATGAAACTTTTATTATTAAAGCATTTTTCTAGGATAGGGTCCTATATTATATTTAGCCATAAGCAGCTTTTGCCAGCTTTGTTGTTTAGATTTCTTAGATGTGAATCAGACATGAGAATGTCTCTCTTCCAAACTGCAAAGGGCACTTATTGAGTTCTATTTGTATTCTTCTTGATGTTCCTCTCACTTGGCATGATGTAAATGAGAAGTCATCTATCCTCATTTACAGGAAACTAATAGAACCCTGACAATTCTTATCAATTTCCTACTTTCTGGCTGAATTATTAATCTTCATTTACATAAACACTGACCTTTCAAAAGCTAATTTTTAATCACTTGCCTTCTAATTCCTACATGAGTTGTATTGTACCTCTCTTTACATAGTGGGAATAAAATATATACTTACAGAGAACAAACTCTGGTGCTATTGTGTTGGGCATAACTCTAGGCTTTATCATTTACTGTATGACCTTGACCAAGTTATTTAAACTACATGTGTCGCAGGTTCCTTGATCTGTAACATACAGAAAAAAAAATCATATAGATTTCACAGAGTTATTATGAGAATTAAATTAACTATATACACATGCCTATATACAGTCTTGTGTATATATGCCACTGCATATACACATACAAACACAATGTACACACAACTAAGAATGCATATGCTATATATTATATTGCTGTTGTTGTTCAGTCACTCAGTCATGTCCAACTCTTTGCCACCCTATGGACTGCAGCATGCCAGGCTTCCTTGTCCTTCACCATCTCCTTGAGTTGGTGACATGCTCAAACTCATGTCCATTGAGTCAGTGATGCCATACAATCATCTCATCCCCTGCCATCCCCTTCTTCTCCTGCCTTCAACCTTTCCCAGTATCAAGGTCTTTTCCAGTGCTTTGGCTTTTCCCATCAAGTGGCCAAAGTACTGGAGCTTCAGTTTCAGCATCAGTCCTTTCAACAAATATTCAGAGTTGATTTCCTTTGGGATTGACTGGATTTATCTCCTTGCTGTCCAAAGGACTCTTAACAGTCTTCTCCAACACCACAGCTCAAAAGCATCAGTTCTTCACTGCTCAGCTTTCTTTATGGTCTGACTCTAACATCCATACATGACTACTGGAAGAACCAGAACTTTGACCACAAGGACCTTTGTCAGTAAAGTAATGTCTCTGTCTAGTATTGTCATAGCTTTTCTTCGAAGAAGCAAGTATATTAAATATAAGTATATATTATATACTCATATCAGTATATAATATATATCAGTATATGCTTTTGTATATACTTAAATACATATATATATATATGTGTGTGTGTGTATGTTTACACATGTACTCATGTTCATTAATAATTACTATATGTTCTTGAAACCTATTATGTTCTTAATTATTTTACAATTTAAACGAGATAAAAAGTCTTGTTTTAGGGTGTCATCAAAAGTATAAATAAACAAAATATGATAAATCATAAGTCAAGTATGTTTGTGCTGTGTGTTTAAAAATGTCTCAAATGCATATTAATACAAATTTTAATAATTAAAAACTAAAGCCTTTTCTTTAACAAAATAATTTGAGTTCATAATTTTCCCTGAAAGTGATCATTATTATTTTAACTATACAATACTACATATGTATTGTACTTAATATTGAAATGCATTCATTACATCATCACATTTACTCTAAATGACCTCATTTAGAAGAAAACGCATTTCATATGGCATTATTACATTTTTACTCTTACATGTGAGGAAGTTGACATTAAGAAAAGCTGTGAAACATAATACATAAGGTGACCCAGTATAGAAAAGTAGATAGAGCTAAGACTAAAACAGTGCTTCAGCAAGTCCTTATCCAGTGATATTTATACTATAAGAAACTGCTCCCTAACCCAGATATAGAAATAGTCTATCCACTATATGTGACTGCACAGAATTTCATACATATTTTATAAGATATACAATTAGTATATAGAACACAAGACTTATAGGATAAGTCAAAAAATCACAATTCTGTTTTATATGCAATGACGTTTTTTATTTTTCAGGGAAATAATTTTCTGCTTATTTTTAGAAACTTTTTATTTTGTATTGGTGGTTGTGTCAGTTCAATAATTATAACATATACTTTCCAGGTTATTGATTAATGTTTTAATAGGCATTCAAATTAAGATTTCTCTTCTTCCCAAGACCTATGAGAGTGGTCCTGTGCTCTTTTTCCTTCCTTGTCTCCCTGTTCACTAACAGGTTACCAGCTTTGTCATATTCTTCCAGGGTCAAAGTAAGCAGGAAAAGTGAGAGTAAAATTATTTTCGTTTGATTGATTGTGCCATATTCTCTGCTGGACATTGGCCAAATGTCTCTTTTATGGGACAAAATTTCCTCTCTTATGGGATGATTTTGTGGATTTTATAGGTTTTCATAGCTGTAGTTTTCATTCTTCTGGCTGGACATCAGTCCCTAACTTCCCTGGAGATTTCCGTTCCATGAAAGTGAAAAAGTGAAAGTGTTAGTCAGTCACTCACTGTGTCCTACCCTTTGTCACCCTATGGACTGTAGCTCATCAGGTTTCACTGTCCATGGGATTTCCGAGGCAAGAATATTGGAGCAGATAGACATTCCCTTCTCCAGGGAATCTTCCTGATCCAGGGATTGCAACCGTGTCTTTTGCATCTCCTGCATTGCAGGTGATTCTTTACCATCTGAGTCACCATGGAAGTTGTCTTTCCTTACCTAACCTCAAACTATTGAAGAACCTTCAACAATCCCTACTGATCTTGGACAGTCTTTAAACGGATTTTACCCAGCTGTTGCTCACATGGCCCATAGCTGATTTATTCACTTATCCTTTGCCTCAAGCTCTAGAACAGGCTAGTCTCAAAGCAACAGCAACAGTATCCTGGCTCTACACCAAGCAGCTTAATTGTTTGTTTGTTTGTTTTTTCATCATTTAGATAGATCAGGTAAGCATCTGTCTCCAGGTTGCAAGGCCTTCTATTGTTAGGACACACATATAAAGCTCTCTGAGTGGTCTTGTTGAATACCATTCTTTTCAACAGGAAGAGCCACATTACCTTTCTGTAAAGAGAAAGTGAGATTTACTGCATCACCTTCCTGAAAGAAATTTTTCTCAAAACATCTTCTCTATATTCTCACAATTTTTTATGTCCTTGAAACAACTGAGGGTTTCAAAAATCAGAAAACTGAGTTTCTGGATTTTCCTTTTTATATTCAGCAAACGGGCAAAGGGTAAGGTCTGTCTCATATTCATTTCATATCTCTTGAATTATTACTTCAAATTAGGTAAAAATATTCTCATTTAAATAATCTGTTCTGCATGTATCACATTCTGCTTTGTATTATACATATTTTTATAAATATTATAGTCTTATGTCCCTTAAAAATATAAATTATATTCTTTTTAAAAGCAGATACTGTCATTTATTTACTTACATAATCTTCATGACATATACATCTGTTCACTAATTAACTGCTGAGTTGAATTTTCACACAGATTAGCAGGGAAAACTAGCCAAGGACTAGGGAAGACTGGCCTCCCCCAGTCTGTTGGTTTTCTATGCCATATCTGTGCTGCTCTCAGTTCACTGGAAAAACATTCTGCTGCTGTCTGGGCTACTATATGTATATGGAGCAAGAGATGCTATAGAGTGACCTTAGTGCTGTATTTTGAACACCTCATTCACCTCCATTCTTTTATTTCTCTCCATGCAAGGGGTAGGAGGTTTGAATAAGGGTAGAGGAGTAGGACAGACTTAAAGGTAAATGTATCTATAAGCTCCATTTGGGAGATATCAGGTCTCTTAGTTCTAGAATCCCAAATTTAACAGTTGAGATGGGGAAACAGATACTCAGAATTTTTCTCAAGTGATGCACTCTACCCTTTATTTCTTTACCCTTTACCCTAAACACTCTTTACCCTTTATTGTTCTCTTCCTCACTCTTCAAATTTTTTTTTTGTAGGTTGGGGAAACTGGTTTTGATTGATGATGTGTTAATGTATTAATGCACCTTTTTTTTTTAACATGCTTTTTGTTTTAGTGCTTTTTAATTTTTTTTTAATTTTTGCATTTCAAACTTAAGCACTGATACTTCGGTTGAATTGTTGTTGTTCTGCTCTTTCACCCTTTTTATAAGACATAAGCTTGAGATTTCCATGGCTGTCCAGTGGTTAAGACTTTGCCTTACAATGCAAGAGGTACCGGTTTGATCCCTAGTCAGGGAGCTAAGATTCTACATGCCTTGTGGCCAAAGAACCAAAACATAAAACAGAAGCAATATTATAATAAATTCAATCCCGGATGGCTCAATGGCAAAAGAATCTCCCTGCAATGCAGGAGCCACAGGAGATGCAGGTTTGATCCCTGAGTTGGGAAGATCCCCTGGAGGAGGACATGACAATCACTCCAGTATTCTTGTCTGGAGAATCCCATGGACAAAGGAGCCAGGTGAGCTACAATTCATAGGGTCACAAAGAGTTGGACACAACCGGAGCAACTGACCACAGGAAAAAAAAAAGACACAAGCTCAAAATACTCTGGTTGCTGCTAGAATTGAGGCCAGTGAGGGTAGGGGAAAGATTACCATGTAATAACTGCAACAACTTAAAAAATTTTCTAATATTAAAATGCTACATAATGACCAGATAATCAGATTTCTTAGAGAAAGTCTATATAGAGTTATAATATCATATAGTTCTATTATTTATTTTATAATTATTTTAATACAAATAAATAATTGTTTGTAATTATTTATTTTTACTTCCTGAGTCTTTGGTAATCCATGTTCAAAATAAGTCTTCAAGTTAGGTTACATACAGGGTGTGTCATCAGTCTTGGGGGAGTTATCAGAATTGTCAAAAGAAGAAAAGACTCAGTCTCTTGCTGAACAGGCACATAGACTCCCAGTTTATTAATGATAAATCTGAACTTCCATTAGTTTTCTCATTTGTGAAACTGAGTACTAAAATCCTCAGTTTATCTCATCCAATATTGAAACATCTGCTCAAATATAAGTTTTCATAAAATCTATGAAATGAATTGTACATCTAAGTATGGTGGTCAGTGTGGTCAAATTCTTTCAAACTGATATTGTCTATACCATCAGCTCCCGACCTTCTTGGCATCAGGGACTGGTTTTGTGGAAGATAATTTCTCCATGGGATGGGGGAAGGGTTTGGTTTTGGAATGATTCAAGTGTATTACATTTACTGTGTACCTTATTTCCATTATTATTACATCACCTCCACCTCAGATCATCAGGCATTAGATCCCAGTAGTTGGGGATTCCTAGTCTATACTTTCATTTATGATTCATAAACTTACCTGAATATTTTCAAATTTTTTAATTATTGAATTATAATGAGATCTTACTTAAAACCATTTTGGAAGCAACATGAAAGCATTACATATATTCATGTGTATATGTATGTATTTAATCATATAGGTGTATGTTTATACATCTATGGGATATTTTTACCTTGTATGTCTTCCAAAATCATACACACACACGTATCCGCAATTGAATTCTTTATTTTATAGTTCTAATGTCAATATCTAATTAAAGACAAGCCAGAATACTGCTTTTCCAAGACATGGAATAAAATCCTATTTTGGTGGTTTTGCAGACTGCTCTTAAGAAAATCTAGAAAAAGAGTTGTAATGTGAGTCAAAGACGGAACGTTGAAATTTATTCATATTTCACAGAGATCTGCAGAACTATGAGGTCTAGATTGCAGTTCTTAGCCACTAGCCAGCTTTGCATGCATTTCCACGATAGGCTCTGTCTTCACTTTGTAAAATACTAACAGGCTTCTTGTGGGTGGGATCAAATGACTGCCCCTCTCCCTTCACCTGTGAAATTTCAGAGCCTATTTGAAAAGGAGCATTGTTTCCCAGGAATGCCAGGCCTAGTCCAGGAAAGAAAGTCTTCATTTCAACAGGAATTTGGAGCCTGCCTGAGAAGGCCAGCCAGTTACTTGGTGAAAACTGGCAATTCATTCAAATTCTGAACTGTTACTATCCCAGCCTTACTCTCTTACTTTCAACTTCTGAGCTTTATGACTGATGCGTTTTTTTTTTCCCCTTAAATCATAGGGAAGTGTGTGTGTGTGTATGTGTGTGTGGTGTGTGTGTGTGTGGGGGGGTGTGTGTGGGTGAGTGCATGCCTGTGTGTATGAGTCACAGTAGCAAGAAGTATGTACATAGTGCAGCATGTGCATTAGCAATGACCTGATGAAGGAAACCTCTTGCCTCAAACAGTAAGCTGCAGCCATGAATATGAGACATTGGTTCCTCTGTTCCAACATCTGCCCCCTACATTTACAGCACTTGAATGCATTCATGTGAATAGGTCATATGTTTAACAAGCATTTTGAAATAGGTTCCCAATAAAATATATTTGTACAAGAATACAAAACAAAAATACAGTACTTGCATTCAAGACCTGGACAGAAGGCCCCTGTCTGAAGCACATTAAAAATAATTTCTAAAGTAAAATTAGGACTAGAAGCCAAAAGAGTACATTGCTTTAAAAAGGAAAAAAAAAAAACAACTTGATATAAAGGTACAGAATTAAATCTTTCTTGTTAAAGTCTACAGGGGCTGACTCTATGAGCTTTACTATCTAATGTTCCTATAGTTAGAGCTCTCTGTTATTTTCCACAAAATGACCTGGAAATTTTCTGAGATTTGTTTATTCTTGTAATATGATCTTTGTTAAGAAAATCTACCTTTGCTTCTTAAAATATTTCAAAAGATCCCCCAAGCATTCAAATTAAATAAAATATAAAAATTAAAAAAAGTTTAGTGAACTTCAAGGCAAAGCATTCACCTTTATGTGTGATTATTAGCAAAGAAGAAAGTAGTGATGCCAATACAGCTTCAGGATAGGATTTAAGAAATATGTTTTCAAGGTAAATGCTAGCAGTTTTGAATATGAACTAACCCTGACATGAACTGTTTTAATCAACATCTAAAAATTCTGGAAACTTTTTATTATCCTTAATATATCACAATTTAATCTTTCATCTGACAAATAGTTACATTAATTTGT
This sequence comes from Nanger dama, assembly GCA_917880005.1. NCBI lineage: Eukaryota > Metazoa > Chordata > Mammalia > Artiodactyla > Bovidae > Nanger > Nanger dama. The sequence goes on from CAKJTW010000059.1 coordinate 9,994,638, forward strand.
GGTAAATAACCACAAAATAATTTTCCAAAGAGAATGTTCTAAAATTGCAAAACAGTAAAGCAGAAGCTAATCAAGTCAAAAGATGACATGTTTTTTTCTTTGCTTCTCCTTCATCAGATGTTTCTTGTGATCTTGTGAAAAATCTGATGTTTGTAACATTATTAGTTGTTGGACTTTAGGAAAGATGGTGCACAAAAGGAAGCTTGTCCTTTTGAGACCCGGTTTTGAATCAGTTACAGGCGACAGAAAAATACTCTTTTGTGGTTGCTAAAGTTCAGGAATGAATTCTGGCAGTCTTGCCCAATTCCCTAAAGTAGAGTCCACATTACCAATGTCTAATTGGCAGGCTTCGCTTGTAACTCCCACTAGGGCCACTGTAATGAATGGATTTAGTGAAGGTGTAGTCCTGAGTCATCCGTAGAGTGGCTGGTCTGGACACTGAGGCTCTTCCTTACAACCTCCCCAGATTTATCACACAAGGAAAAGAGGCTATGTGCTTGCATAATAGTGACAGACGTGGTAGTTTTATTAAATTGTAGTCCCAAGGAAAGCTGTTCCCTCCATTCGATCTAGAAAAGCAAAGGGATCTTAGGAAAGCAAACATTTTTGTTAGATCTCTTCATTCCTTAATTTTCATCCCCAAATCTTTTACATTTGGTTTAACTACCCTGCTAAATATGGTTAAATGTGACTTTCCAGACCTATGCCAGAGTATTCTTTAGGCAATCAGGTGAGAAAGTTGGTCTATTTTTGTCCAGATAGCAAAGGATCAAAAGTTACCCACAAGTTAGATTCCCACTCTGATAAGGTGAGGTCCTGACACTAACCTTATGACATTTCTTTCTTAGCCCTTAGGCTTGCCATATGAGAATTTACTTTAATATACTAAGTAACTTGTATTCCGAAATCTGAGGGTAATTTCTTCACTCCCTCTAGTTTAGTACATATCAATAGCATCAAATCATTTGTATTGAGACATTTTTTATTTTAATGCTTTAAATCACTTATGCTAAATTCTCTCTGAAATTTTTTACATCTACCTCTTTGAAGAAATTCCACCAGTCTCCCAAATCCAGCAACCAAAATTGGATATTGACCATTTTAGTACCAATGATACTTATTGGTGCCAATAATAATACAATAATAATGTCCAGCTTAAATTAAGAGTGTAAGGGAGAGGTTGAGAACAAAAATAAAATTCTGACTATGACAAAAATTAATGAAAGACTTATTAGTGTTGGAGAAAGCACTCTTACTACTAAAAGACTTATGATAAAGTAATATTATTTATCTTCGTGAACATTTTCAGCACTGATGTCTCCTGAGCTAATCTATGAGGCACTGCAATCTGAAAGTCACATGGAATTACATCATTAGATCATTTTCATTCTTTGCTACATTCTTAAGCCCCCTCCATTTCCTAAAATCAACAATCAACACATACTACACTCCAAAGTTTAAAATGAATAAAAAAGATAGAGAAGTCTCAATAACAAAATCCACATTGAAAAGTTAGGTGCTTTGAACTTTCTCATCACCTTACCAGGCTTTCCGCATGGGCAGTCTAAAAGACAACTCAGCAATGTCTGAATGGAACTGCAAACAATGACTCCTTCACAAGTGGGTCTTTAATTGATTACGGCTGTGTTTATGGAAGCAGAAGAGAATTTACACAAAATGACAGATTCCCTTCATTTTAAGGAGGTTTTACTGGTATTTGCATGGTAAGGGTGGTTTTTCTGTTAAGTAGTCCTCCTATCTTTCCCTAGATATATCCACTTGATTACCGTCCAACTATATAAACATTAAAAATTGTTACTTTATATTACTTTTTATTAGAATTTTCTTTTTTTTTTTTTAATAGGGTAAAATTTACACTTTCTAAAGATACAGCTCATGTATCTTTACAAAATCCAGTTTCCATTTCTGTCTTTACCATATATTTTGATACTAAATATTAGAGAAAATAAGTAAATAATAGGAAAACATTATAACTCAATTTAGTGAGGTCACTTTTTGTTTTCAATTTAAGTAATTGCAGAAATGGGAAGTTTTAAATCATGAGATTGTGGCTAACTGATCCAAGTAATAACATCAATTTTTATTATATAATTATCTAAAACTATTATGATTTTAAAGTTATGTCATATTTTTATGATATCTTAATATAAAGTACTGCCATGCTCTTTCAAGTTATTTGGGACAAACAGATTTTAAGTTTTAACTACATTAATCTGTAATTCTAACAGGCTTTTCATTTGCCTGTTAATAGTGACCTCTACAGGTCAACTATAACAACACAACACTCAAGTAGGTGCTCTGGAGTAAAACGTTTATTTAATGAAGAATGGTGGTATAATTGCAATAATAAATTTAATATGTATTAGACTCTCAATGCCAATTTATATTTTAAAATTTTCAACCCCACAAAAACCAACTGGTCTCATAAATATCTGTGTACTGTAATTAAAAACAAAGTAATACTTGACAAAGTCTTTGATGGTTTATTCAAAAGAAAATAAATTTTGATAGCTTAGAAGCAGAAAAATTTTAAATGTATGTTAATGTAAATATTCTGTATATTGGAAATTAGGAAGAAAGCATTATATTATGGCTCTTTTTTCCTAGAAGTATGTGAACATGAAAGCAACTATTAAAAGAATAAATCTATCTTACCTCAGAATATTTGACATTATTTTTTTCCTTATTCACCATAAACTTTCCTCTTTAAATCAATAGTGACAATGAAAACATTTGAAACTTTATTTCAGGAATATACTTTTATTCTATTAGCATTTTACTTGGTTATATTGGTTTTTAAATGACAGTATACTCTAAGCTGGTAAAATAGAGAATATATGTTTGCTGTATCAAATTTCACAATTGTATACAAATAAACTGGGAAGTATTTTAATATTGCTTAATTTATATTCACCATCTTGAATTCTCAAGGAAAAATTATTTCTAATTCAACTCAGCCAAAAATTTAATCAACCCAGTAATTAGGCTGCTTCTTGTTTTTGTTCAGTCATGTGCAACTCTTTGCAATTCCATTGACTGCAGCACATGAGGTTTCCCTGTCTTTCCCTATCTCCTGGAGTTTACTGAAACTCATGTCCATTGAGTAGGTGATGCCATCCAACCATCTCATCCTCTGCCATCCCCTGTTCCTTCTACATTCACGCTTTCCCAGTATCAGGGTCTTTTTCAATGAGGCAGCTCTTCACATCAGGTGGCCAAAGTTCTGGAACTTCAGCTTCAGTGTCAGTCCTTCAAGTGAATATTCAGGGTTGATTTCCTCTAGGATTGACTGGCTTGATCTCCTTGATGTCCAAGGGGCTTTTAAAAGTCTTCTCCAACACCACAGTTCGAAAGCATCAATTACTCGGCACTCAGCCTTCTTTATGGTCAAAATCTCACATCCATATATGACTTTTGGAAAAACCATAGCTTTGACTCTATGGATTTTAGTTATTTTTCTCTAGTTAAACTAGATGTTCTAGAGAATTCCCTGAAGTCCAGTGGTTACAACTCTATGCTTCTACTGCAGGGGGAACAGGTTTGATCCTTTGTTGGGAAACTAAAATCCAAGAAGCCACATGGCACGGTGAAAAAAAACCCAAAGCCAAACAAACAAAACTAAATGTTCTAGTGAATACCTAAATACCATAATATAGTACAATTTTCTGACTCCAATCCCTTATCCTTCCATCCACTTTCATTATCTTTTACCTCACTGGGCCCTCAATCTTACTAACATCTGTTTATTTTCCCTAGCTATACACCCCAACACTTCAAACACTCTGTTGTCAATATCCTACACTCATTGTGTCTATGCCATTTCAAGGCTAACAACATTGAATGACACCTATATGTCTGCTTTCTTTAGGGCTACTCTCAAGCAGAGAAGCTTAGCAATTTAAGAATATTTTGTGATCTATAAATTGTTCCCAATAAAATGAGGAAGAATATCTTGAAAATAATAAGATATGGTTTGTAAAGAACTATTGCTTTGTAAGCTTCTGAAATCTAGGATAAAATATAATTTATAAAAAGTAGGTTTGGGGTCCTAGTCAGAGAAATTAGTCAATAAAAATAAATGCAAGTCTTGTAAACTGGAAAGGAAAAAGTAAAACTGTCACTGTTTGCAGATGACATGACATACATGTGCTGTGCTGTGCTGTGCTGGCTTGGTTGCTCAGTTGTGTTCAACTCTTTGCAACCTCATGGACTGTGACCACCAGGCTTCTCTGTCCATGGGGATTCTCCAGGCAAGAATAATGGAGTGGGTTGCCATGCCCTCCTCCAGGGGATCTTCCCAACCCAGGGATCAAAATCAGGTCCCCCCATTTAGGTAGATTCTTTACTGTCTGAGCAACCAGGGAAGCCCCAGAATACTGGAATAGGTACCCTATCCTTTCTCCAGGGGATCTTCCCAAACCAGTAATCAAACTGGGGTCTCCTGCAATGCAGGCAGATTCTTTACCAGCTGAACTACCAAGGAAGCCTGTTATCATACATAGGAAACCCTAAAGACTCCACCAAAAAAAAAAAAAAATGTGGAACTAATAAACAAATTCTGTGAAGTTGCAGGATACAAAATCAACATATAAAAATCAGCTGCACTTATATACAGTAATAATGTACTTTCAGAAACAGAATGTAAGGAAACAATTCCACTTACACCATCAAAAGAATAATACCTAACAGATGAATTTAATCAAGGTTTAAATGGAAACCTATAAACACTGATAAAGAAATTGAAGACATAATAAATGGAAAGGCACAGCATGCTTCATGGATTAAAATTAATATTGTTAAAATGTCCATACCCGAAGCAATCCACAGATTCAGAACAATCTCTATCAACATACCAGTGGCATTTTTCACAGAAATGGAACAAAAAAATTCTAAAATTTCTATGAATCTAAAACAGACTCCAAAGAACCAAAGCAAAATGGAGAAAGAAAAACAAAGCAGGAGGTATCACATTTCCTGATTTCAAAGTAGATTACAAAGCTATAGTAACCCAAACAGTATGGTATTGGTAAAAATTTAGACACATACCCCAGTGGAATCAAAAAAGAAAGCCTAGGAATAAACTCATGCATATACAGTCAATTAATGTATAACAAAGGAGCCATGGGAAAGGACAGTCTCTTCAACAAACTGTGTTGGAAAACTGGATGATCACATGCACAGTAATGAAACTACACCACTATCTATACCATGACCAAAAATTAACTGCAAATGGATTAAAGACTTAAATGTAAAACCTGGAACCAAAAAAAACCTGCTAAATAAAGCATATAAGATATGATTCTCAACATGGGTCTTGGCAATGATTTTTTTGAATGTGACAC